>OY997264.1:497461073-507461073 GCA_963921465.1 Triticum timopheevii
CACAATAAAGAGATGCATCCAACCACTTCAATCCCGAGTAACTCCTTTATGGAACTACAGCGGGGAGGAGGACGCATCCTGCTATAGGAAAAAGGGGCCGGATGGCCAAGCCACATTAGCGGCAGCTCTGGCTGACCTATATAAAGGAGAGGAAGAGGACTTTATGCGTGTAAATTGCCGAGAAGCCTACTCCATGTACTCTCCTATTGAATGGGTAAGTTTTTTAACCGCTCAATGCTCTTTTACCCATAGGAATGCACCTTGACTATTTATTTTTTGAATAGTCATGGAGGCAGATTGTCGAGAACATTAACTGCCCCGCCCCCAGCCAGAGGATCATGATCGCGATGAAGACCCCGGATTCCATGAGGATCCGGACATATTTTTAGAGTTCGAAGATGGAGTCTACTATTAGGCGAGCCTTGACGGCTCGGAGGTGGCCATTATGGCTGACTACCCTGACCTTTATTCATTCGTGAAGGTAAGTGTTTGGAAATTGTATTCTCAAGAAAGAGAAATACTCCCACCTGTCTCCTTATCTTCTACATTGGACCATGCTTCGCAGGATCGGCGCTCAGCAAGCCGTACCCAAGGGAGGGCGACCAAGAAAATGTCAGCATCTTCGCGGAAGGGCTGTGGAAAATGAAAGGAGGTTGGCAGCGCCTACGAACCTGTTACACCATCAAAAAGGTATATACTTCTTTGTTATTATTCGGTCATGAAGTCGGGCCGTCATTCGAATCCTCCCTCTATTATCCCAGGAGGGGTATTCGGTGCACCGTCGGTAAGGTCCCAGCCAGCCGAGTTGCGGCTAATTCGGCGGCAGGGATACCAGTCGGGACGGGGGTGCATGCTGACGCGGCACAGACTCGCTCATCGCACGAAGAGCCGGATGAGATGTCCGTGACCAACTCCGAAGTCGAGAGTGCGATGAACCATCATCACTTAAAAGAAGCCTTACGCGCCCTTGCCTTAACAGAGTCGGAGTTCAACGCCCTAAGCACCGTAGGTGCTTATATCCGAGCTGTCCGGGACGGACTCACCGGGGTCGCTCGCCTGTTCTCAAAGGATATGCAGGTAAAAAGTTTCAGTGACTTAATGGATAGATAGTAGTAGTATCCCCCGAGACTTAAAGCGGGTGACCAAAACCGATTTAAGGATTGTTTGATGACCATCGGATCTCAAGGAGAAGAACAATGCACTGACCCGGGAGCTTGAAGAAATAAAGAGTACCCCAATGTACTACGACAACGACAAAAAAATTGGAGGAGGAAGGTAAAGAAACAGGCCGAAGAGATAAAGAGCTTGAAGGCTCAACTGTTAGAGGCACAACAAGAAAACTAGAAACTTAAGGGCGGTATATTCAGTATGTCTTGCAAACCGTCCGGATTATTTGAGAGAATCATATAGTGCGGAATATGATAGTTCAGTTGATGCAGGTATGTTGACCAGCTGCCCCGAGGAGGAAATGCCAGTTCTTCAGAGTGATATTCTGAAGGAGCTGGCCAAGCTGCACAAACGTGCTCGGAAGGCAATGAAGAATATGGCCAAAGCCTTGTGGCCCTCGGACGTCCCTCCAGAAAGTATGGAGGGGCTGGCTGATCTATTCAAGGGTGCCCAGCATCGGTTCGAGCTATGGAAGACATCAGCCTGCCGTGAAGGCGCTCAGGAGGCATGGGCCATGGTGAAGACATGCTATACTGGTCTTGACCTGAACCATATGGCCAGAGTTGGACCGTGGGGACCCGACGGGAAGTAAATTCCCGTAAACTTGGTATATGACCAAGTGATGACATTGGAGAAATTTTTGCAACAGGATTGTAAATTAGATAGCCTACTAGATGGCATAGAAAGGGAGTGAGTGTTCGATTTGATGTACCCATGTGCTTTACGACCGAACTTATCTCCTGCCGAATTGTATGAAAATTTTGTCATCGCAGACCTTCGGCTTCCACCTCTGAACCAAATAGTTGGAGTGTTTCCTCATACTATGTTTGACAGTGAACATTTGGTATTGTCGAAAACCAGGTAATCCGGTCATATTGCTCAAACAGACAAACTGTGATCGGTGGAGTTATGTTATATTACTTTTTATCGTAAGAAACATCTTCCAAGAAAAATAGTTCCATTATGGGTTCCTTTTCTTAGGCTGGGCTCGTCCCTGAAGTACAGACAGCCACTTTTATGTGTTATTACGAAGATGTTCTATTGAATATGTGCCGCCCAATTATTCTCTTAAGAACGCTAGCTTTCGGCTTCACCCGTCTGAGGTACAGCGCCGGATAACCCGGTTGTGACAATCACAGAGGTGCTCCCTTTACACCCTAGCCGAACAATTGGGAATGTAGGCTATAAGCACAAGAGCGAGGCAACCCAGCTTGGCAAAAACTTAAGTCATAGAGGTGCATGAAATGGCAGAAACAACAGATAGTACAGACAAAAGAAGCTTGTAAGCTTTGTAATAAAATGCTTCCTTCAAAAGAAGCCCCCATTTATGGTGGGATGTATACATTTAAAGATGCGTACCCCCAACAATGCGCTTTATCCGGGCATACAATATAAGGAGGGAGGGTTAAAGAGGGTAAAAAGAAAGAGAAAATGAAAAAAACTACTTTTAAACTTAGACATGAGGGGACCGAATTATGCGTAAAATCTTTGGAGCCGGACGGCGTAAACTCTAGTAAGGACTTCATCAATAATGAAGGGGCCCTCCCATTTGGGCTTGAGCTTATCCTTTTTCTTCTCTAGGAGGCGTAGAACAAGTTCTCCAACGTTGTATGTTTTAGCCTGCACTTCTCTGCTTTGGTAACGCCTGGCCTGTTGTTGATAAAATGCGGAACGGGCCTTGGCTAGATCACGCTCCTCTTCAAGTCCATCTAGGTCATCCTACCGATATAGTTCAGCTTCTTTCTCTTCATACATGCGCACTCTAGGTGAGTCATGAATAATATCACAGGGCAATACGACTTCTGCGCCGTATACCATGAACAAGGGCGTGTATCCGATCGTTCGATTGGGCGTGGTCCAGAGTCCCCAGAGTACAGAATCGAGTTCCTCAACCCAGTGCTTATCTGATTCTCGTAAAGAACGCACTAGTCTGGGTTTAATACCACTCATAATCATACCATTGGTCCGTTCGACTTGGCCGTTCGTTTGAGGGTGATATACAAATGCATAGTCGAGTTTAATGCCCAACTCAGTGCACCAGGGTTTCACCTCATCAGATGTGAAGTTAGAGTCGTTATCAGTGATGATACTATGCGGGATACCATAGTGGTGGACCACGCCTGATATAAAATTGATCACAGGTCCGACCTCAGCTGTTTTGACTGGTTTGGCTTCTATCCATTTAGTGAACTTATCCACCATGACCAATAAGTATTTATTTTTGTGGCTTCCCCCTTTAAGGAGTCCGACCATGGCAAGCCCGTAGACCGCAAAGGGCCAAGTAATGGGGATTGTTCTTAATGCGGTGGGAGGCATGTGGCTCTAATTGGCGAAGAGTTAACAGCCCACACAATGTTGGACAAGGTCTTGAGTGTCAGCTCAAGCCATAGGCCAGAAAAAGCATGTCCGGAACACATTTCTTACAAGGGCGCGGGCTGCAGCATGATGACCGCTGAGACCGGTATGTATCTTTGCCAAGAGTTGCCTTCCCTCCTCTTCGAAGATACACCTTTGAAGGACTCCAGTTGTACTTCTTTTATATAGTTCGCCTTGATGTAGTTTCAAGGCTTTGGAGGGCCGAACTATGCATCGCGCTTCATTTTGATTGTCGGGGAGCTCTTGCCTATTAAGGTAGGCCAAGTAAGGTTCGGTCCAGGGAGCGATAACAGCCATGATCTCATGAGCGGAGGGTGTTATATCGATTTTCGAACACATGATGTTGTCCGCATTGTGTTGGTAGTTGGGGGTGTGATCAAGTATGTGTTGCCTTCACCGCTCTCACCTTGCCACACCACAGATGGCTTAAAGGGCCATTCCACGAAGGTGTTGGGTGGCATGGGGTCGCATTTAGCGCCCATACGAGCAAGGATGTCGACTGCCTGATTACTTTCCCGAGCGACACGATGGAACACACGTCCGTCGAACCGAGCTGACATTTTCAATATGGTGTTTCGGTATGCCATCATTTTTGGGTCCTTCGCATCTAACTCTCTGTTGACCTATGAAATTGCGAGGTTCGAATCACCTCGCACCTCCAAGCGTTGTATGCCCATGGAGACAGCCATACGAAGACCGTGCATTAGCGCCTCGTATTCAGCTGCATTATTAGAGTCCGTATACATGATTTGTAATACGTAGCGGACTGTGTCCCTAGTGGAGGATGTGAGGATTACGCCAGCCCCCAGTCCGGCCAGCATTTTGGAGCCATCGAAGTACATGACCCAATTAGAATAGGAGTTGTACTCTTTTGGAAGTTCGGCTTCCATCCATTCGGCTATAAAGTCGGCCAACACCTGGGATTTAATAGCTGGCATGGCTTGTATATGATTTCAAACGGTAATAGCTCAATGGACCACTTTTCTATGCGGCTAGTGGTGTCCCTGTTATTTAATGATGTCACTCAGTGGCACCTCGGATGCCACTGTGATCGAAGACTCTTGAAAGTAGTGTCGAATTTGCAAGACGCCATAAAGACTGTGTAGGCTATCTTCTTATAGTGCGGGTATCGGGATTTGCAAGGTGTAAGGACTTCCGATACATAGTAAATGGGTTTTTGGGTGGGGAATTTATGTCCCTCCTCCCCTCCCTCGACGACGAGGACGACAGTTACTACTTGGTTAGTTGCCGAATGTATAATAGCATAGGTTCTCCAACGCCATGTGCAGCCAAGATTGGGTTGCTTGTGAGAAGGGCTTTTATTTCTTCCAATCCAGCTATGGCTGCGTCCGTCCACTTGAAGTTATCAGTACGGCACAGTAGCTTGTATAATGGCAATGCCTTTTCTCTAATTTGGAGATAAATCGTCTCAAAGCATATACGCACCCAGCTAATTTTTGGACCTGTTTTAGGTCTGTTGGCGTGGCCAGTTGTGAAAGAGCTCGGATTTTAGCTGGGTTTGCCTCAATTCCTCTATGGGACACAATGAACCCTAGCAAATTTCTGGCTGGAACTCTGAAGACACATTTATCCAGATTAAGCCGGATGTTGTTTGTTCGGAGATAGTCGAAGGTAAGGCAAAGATCATCCACCAGTGACTCGATGTGTTTTGTTTTAATGACCACATCATCCATGTATGCTTCAACTGTTTTTCCTATTTGTTTTTCCAGACATGTTTGAATCATGCGCTGGTAGGTAGCCCGGGCATTCTTGAGTCTGAAGGACATAGTGTTGAAGCAGAAGGGACCGTAAGGGGTGATGAATGCGATTGTAGCCTGGTCCGATTCCCTCATCTTAATCTGATGGTATCCGGAATAGGCATCGAGGAAACACAGCAAATCGTGTCCTACAGTTGCGTCGATAATTTGGTCAATGTGGGGCAATGGGAAAGGATCTTTGGGGCAAGCCTTGTTGAGGTCCTTGAAGTTGACACACATGGGCCATGATTTGTCCTTCTTAGGGACCATAACCAGATTGGCTAGCCAATCTGGATGTTTGTTTCCCTAATGAACCCAGCCTCTAGTAACTTGGCTAGCTCTTCTCCCATAGCTTGACGCTTGGGTTGGAGAACCTCCGTAGTATCTGCTTCACGGGATTAAATCCGTTGATTATATTGAGGTTGTGTTCAGCCAGTCTTCATGGGATACCGGGCATATCTAAAGGATGCGAGGCGAAGATATCCCAATTCTCGCGCAAGAATGCGCGTAGGGCAGCGTCCACTGCCGGATCCAGCTGTGCCCTGATGGATGCTGTTTTATTGGGGTCCGTCAGGTGTACTTGGAATTTTACTATTTCCTCGGCTGGCTTGAAAGAGGTGGACTTGGATCTTTTATCAAGGATCATGTCGTCCCTATCCATTGTAGCTCGTAGGGTGGTTAACCCGTCTGTCGCTAGGGCTTCAGACAGTGCCTCCAGGGCCAAGGATGCGGTCTTGTTTTTGGCACGGAGAGCCTTGTCCGGGTCACTTGAGATTGTGATGATTCCGTTAGGGCCGGGAATTTTGAGCTTCATGTACCTGTAATGGGGTATGTCTTGAAAGCGTGAGAAGGCGTCTCGGCCGAGGATAGTGTGATACCCACTGTTAAAGGGGGCCACGTGGAAGAGCAACTCTTCAGATCTTTAGTTCTCAGGTATGCCAAACACCACATCTAGCTTGATTTTTTCTGAGCAGTGTGCCTCTCGACTTGGGATAATACCTCGAAAGGTGGTGTTACTTTGCTCGATGCGTGACCTATCCATCTGCATCTTATCGAGCGTGTCCTCATAGATGAGGTTAAGTCCACTACCTTTGTCCATGAGCACTTTGGTTAGTCAGAAACCATCTATGATGGGGTTTAACACCAAGGCCGGAGGTCCTCGAACGGACTGAGCCTTTGGTTCGTCTTCGGCCGTAAAGGTTATTGCCATGTCGTTCCACGGGCTTAGTTCAGTGACTTGATGGACTTCGACGAGGTCACGGAGCACCCGTTTGCGGCGGTTGTTAGAGGAAAAAGTCTCAAAAACTGTCAGGACGTTGAGATTGTCCTTCTCCGGTGAATATCCTCCTATGGTTGTGGTGAGGATTGATTCCCCACTTTTTGCCACCTGTCGGAGTACCCAGCATGCCCAGAGGCTATGGGCTGGGACTGTGTGTGAAGTAGTATGGATCGGGCAGGGTTTGTCCAATAGTTCGTCAAGAATAGACCTATGTCCCGTGAAGGGCTTGTTCTTCCTACCCGCAGCCTGATTGTCGGGTGACCCGCCAGGGTATATTCTTTTAGCCCGGGCCGCACTCTACATCGAGGTGGCGGGCTCCAGTTGAGTTTTCTGGGCCTTCCATATGCTTCCACCACACAATACTTTTGTACTTCCTGTGATAACTCCGTGAAGCTCTGTATGTGGTGGAGGTCAAGGGCATTCAATATCCCTTCATATGTACAGTTATAGTGGAAGACCAAAATTACGTCATCATCCGAACAGTCCTTGATCTTGTTTTTGATAAGCAGGAATCTGGTAAAAGTGGTGGACCGTTTCCTGGGGCTGTTGCTGTACATACATCAGGTCATATATATTTGGAGGACCTGAGTTGCTTGGAGAGTATAGATTGTGGTGGGTGGGTGGATTGAATTTTGGATCATGTCCCACGTCCGTGTTTGGAGCTGGTATGGCTTCTCCGGTGACCGGTCCAGGTCCGGCTAAGCACGAGGGCTCTTGCGACAGTGCCCCTGAGTTGGAGTCCGGTGGGAGTAAAGTTCCTTCTGAAGAGGAAATATCCGGCTCGGGGGATTCAGGGACCCGGACATACTTGGTCCTCAATATGTGGGGGAGTCGTCGGTGGCCAGTTCCTCGACTATCGCCACGAAGTGGGTGACCGGTGGGTGATTGATTTCCCTCTGGCGGGGCTTGAGCCCGATCCGATCATAGTCCGTTGAGACTCCGAGGGTAGCGATGCGGTCTAGCAGTTCGTTTAAAGACGAAATCTCTGCCGGATCCAATTTTTCTAAGTACTAGGGGCCAATGCAAGGATGGTGTCCGGCGGCTGTGAGGGGAGTTGCGGGATCGACGGCCGTGCGTGCCTTCATGGTAAAACCGCCGAACCGAAGGGTCTGTTCTGAAGCCAGGCACCCTCCGGAAGTGATGTTGTCATTGATGACTAGGCGAGCCATAGATCGCTTTTAGCAGACAGCACATCGGAGCTCTCAATGAAAGCGCCAATGTCGGTGTCAAAACCAGGGGATCTCGGGTAGGGGGGCCCAAGTTATGCGTCTAAGGATCAATGTAACAGGAGGCCAGGAGACATGATGTTTACCCAGGTTCGGCTCCTCATAATGGAGGTGAAACCCTACTCTTGCTTGATTATGATTGTCGAGTATGAAGATTACAAGAGTTGATCTACATCGAGATCATGGTGGCTAACCCTAGATGGCTAGCCTATGAGGATTCCGATGATGGTGAAAGTTGCCCTCTACGGACTAACCCCTCCAGTTTATATACACACCGGAGGGGGTCTATGGATTGTACAAAGTCGGTTTATCAGGGAAGGAAACCTCTAGACTCTATTCTTGCTGTCCACATGTTGAGAAGTCCCATCCGGACACGGTTGATGATCTTTGACGTGATCCTGTGCGACCTATGCAACCCGGCCCAAACACCTAGGCCGGACATCTGAGGACCCCCGAATCCAGGACTCCCTCAGTTTCTTCTTCATGACTGGCTTGGTGTTAGCAGCAGCAACATATTCCTTCTTGAGCACTTTCTTCTTTGAGGTCACCTCCTCAACTTCAAAATCCTCATCCTCTAAATCTGAGGTTTTCTTCTTCCTCTACCTTGTTGTTGCCTTAGGTAGGTTGCTGGGAGTGCTTCTGCTCCCCTCATCATAGCTGCCAGAGGGACTAGTGCCCTCACTCATGTTGATTTGTTCCTCATACTTGTTCTGGCTATCACTCTGATCTGACATGGCTGAAACTACAAGCTGACCCTGTGAATAGTTGTAGATGAGGTAGAATGGATGAGAATCACAAAGTGCGTAGTTTTTGCAAAACAATTGAGTCAAAAACTTAGTTTTAGTTTTCTACAGAAAGCATTTTGGAGCTACCGATTTGTAAACTCGGTGACATTGAAGCAACAATCTGTGTTTGAACTAATGGTCTCGGTCAGACCGAAGCACAGTTCGGTGATGCCGATATTGCTAGGGTTTCACAAAGTTCTGAACTCGGTCACACCTATTTGTAAGTTTCGGTCAGACCAAAAATCACAAGTGCAATGGCCTAAGCCAAATCGGTGATACCGATTTCTACAACTCGGTCAGTCTGAGATGAGTCCGGCAGAAACCTAACCCTAAATTTTCAAATCAAATCTAGTCTAAAGGATGTTTTCAATGGATAGGATTATCTCAAACTTGTCAAGAACCATGGAATTGTCTCTGTGCTAAGAATCGGATTGAGAAAACACAGAGGATCAAGCTCCTACCCTAATATGGCGATGAGCTTGCTACAGCGGCAACGACAGTGGAGATTTCCGTTGACGGCAGGCGGAGACCAGTGGCGGGAGGTCGCTGGCGACGAGGAGACGATCCGGAGACCTAAGTCGGCAGAGCAGGATATGCGCAGGCGAAGGGTTTTTAGAGGAATTTCCAACATTTGGCCCATGGGTATATATATCTTGACCCTGTCGATGTGACCGAGTGGAACGACTTAGTGGCACCGAGATGCAGAATCGCAAGCAATTATTGCAACTCAATGTGACTGAATTGTTCAAATCGATTGCACCGAGATTGAAAGCCTATATCAACTCAATGAACTTGGTTTGACCGAAAGGAATGAATCGGTCAGACCGAAATGCATAGAGAGGTTTTGGAAGTTTAGGTCTATGACGAAATGGTGACTCCGAGTGCTCCTCGCCCAGAGGGGTTCGAATTCTACACGATCAAACTTTGTGATGTAGCATGAATAGAGTTTGAGACAAGAAAAGCATAGATAGCTAGAGAGAGTTCTTAGGCATTTGTGTCCATCCATTTGGCAAAAGAATAGAAGCCAAACAATCAAAGCAACAAATGGACGTCCTCGAATGAGAAAAATATGCAATCAACATGCTCACACAATAAAATGGCAAATGAAATATGTGGCAAAGCATGCACAATCACTCTAACATCTATCAAGCAATTGGTGATGACTAGGTCATCTATATATGAGTATATTGACTTAGGAGTCAAATGAGAACATTTGATCATACGTCATACTCATCGTTTAAGCACAAGTGGGGCTACCACTTTTACATAAAGCTTTGTTGTGTTCACACCATTAGAGTTGCTTTAGCCCAATCCTTAGAGTAAAGCTCCTCCTAGATGTGATATCCCCCCTAAGAGGGATGAACTAACCTTGGGTTTTGTCGATGATGACTTCATCTAGGTGTTGAAGATGTGGATGCTCATTATTGATGTAGATAATTTGGAGCAATCCATTGGAGTGAGTTGCACTTTCAATACCTACATGGGTTAGTCCCACAAGGAACAAACGAGGATATCCATAGACATAGAGTGAAGCACACACAAGATGATGTCCATGAAAGCATTAGATTACCGTGTCCCTTGTCTTACCAACAAGAGGGTTTGTGACTCCTTGAACTAGTGCAAGATGTGGAAGTTGTTTACACTTGTCCTTGCTAAAATGAATATGAGTGAAGTATGTTGGCAGAGTCACCCTCAAGAACTCTCTAGTTCCTCTTCTTTGGGATCCACATCATCTTGATGGGAATCCTTGGGGTTGTAGATGTACTTGATGAAGCAGAACTTGATGTAGACTTGGGAACCCACTTGACCAAGGCATTTGGAGCATCTTCAAATGCATCAATCTCCTCTTGAAGCTTGTCCTTGCCTTTTAGCTTGTGGTCTTGTGGTGGAAGATCATCTTGAGCTTGTGTCTCCTTGAAGGAAGTAGGATCATACTTCTCTTGTTGAGAAACAAACTTCGTCTTGGGGTATTGATATTCTTCCCACTCAACTCCATTGGCATTGAACTTCCGTTCAAGACCAACACCTTGATTCTTCCGGTGCCTTCCTTGCTTGCGTACAATTTCCTCAAATTGTTTACTTCCAGCAAGGTTCTTGTAAACACCTTTCTCTATAATTCCCTTCAATAAGCTATTTTCTTGCTCAAGTGTAACTTGGATAAGAGAATTGTCAGATTTCGGATTCCGGCAGACCCTTAAGGTTCAAACTCTGGGGTGCGCGTGGAGATCTCTCCTCTACCGACTCACATCTCGTCGCCTCGCAAAGGATCTAGGCTACACGAAGAACAACACAAGGGATGCAAGGTTTATACTGGTTCAGGCCACCATTGTGGTGTAATACCCTACTCCAGTGGGTGGTGTGTGGATTGCCTCAGGGGCTGATGATGAACAATACAAAGGAAGAACAACCTCGCGAGGGGAGGAGTTCTTGTGTTGGTGTGGGTGGTTCTGGCTAAGGTTCCGTTGGTCCCCCTGCCTTGAGAATGGCTAGTCCTATTTATAGAGCGAGGCCCTGGTCCTCTTCCCAAATATTGAGTGGGAAGGGCGCCAACAATTGACCATTTTGAAGGGGAACATCTAGTACACTTATCCTGACTAAAGTTGGTCCTCGCCTGCCAAAGAATCTGACGATGACACCGTCCTGGGCTCCATGATGACCTCCATCCTGCCGTTCTGCTGGTCTTGGTCTTGTTGCACCGAAATGGTAGCCTTTGCTTGATACCTTGGCCTGCGCTTGCCCACTTTGCAACAAAGAGGAAACAAGGACACTGCGCAGGCCGGCGCCCGCCTGGCTTCGGTCGTCATGGCTTGCGTCACGGGAACCTCGTGAGGTACCCCGCCTTGATCTCTCCGCCTCCTCGCGAGCCAGCCTGACGAGGCTGCGCCTGAGGAAGCTTCCTGTCGTCCGCCCCGCGAGGCTTGGCCCATCACGAGGGTCTTGAGCTTGTGTTGACGAAGATGGGCCGTACTGGGCCACTCCTTGAGCCACACTGTAGGCCACAGGCAGGCAAGTCTGGGTACCCCCGTTCCGAGAATGCCGACAGTAGCCCCCGGGGCCAAGGCGTGCCCGGACTTGGCTTAGCAGAGAAGCGAAGGGGCAAGTGTGAAGCGCCGCGGGCCCCAACAGCCTACGGCCTTGGGCGTCGCATGGCGGTTGATTGGACGTGGGTGTCTCCGTTTCCCCACGCCCCTCATTACGCGCCTGGCTAGGTGGACCCGTGGTTGCACACAGTCTTTCCCCTTTTCACTGTTCGTGCGTCTCCTGTTCTTCCTCCCCCTTGAGATCCAACCTCTGCTTCCAATCCAATCTCGAACTCTTCCCCCTTCTCGTCACCATGGCGCCAACGAAGAAGGAGAGAGGGAAGAAGCCCGTGCCTTCGCCCCGCTCAACACCGTCGGCGGCCCCCGCCGTTGATCAGTCAATCATACTCAACCTAGAAGCCCTGGGAAAGGTCGACTCTGCTCAATCCACGATCTTCAATGAATGCGGGAGGATGACGGTCTGGCCTGCATCTCATTCATCCTTCGACAGAGTTGTTACAGAGGTCCGATTCTTCGCTGATGCCCTGTGGACGGGTCTGGTTTCCCCCTTTCCCGCTTTCTTCAATGTTGTGATCTCCCATTACCAGATCCACATGATGCACTTGGGTCCTGAATCCATTACTCTCCTTGACATTTTTGCCTTCATTTGCGAGGCCATGGTGGGCATTCTTCCTTCCGTTGCCCTCCTGTGCCACTTCTTCTCTTTGCGCTTGAGTGACCCCACTCAATGCTCGGGGTGCGCGAGCTTCCTCGCCGTGCCAGATACGGCTGCCTCGGGGATCGATTTCAGCCTTCCTCCTCCTACGGCTGGGTTCCAAGAGCGGTGGCTGTATGTGGATGTCGGAGTGCCCAGCCCCCTACTCTCGCACCAAACCTTGCCCGCTGTCCCCAACTCAGGCTGGGGTCATGAGGCGCTCACGAGCCCCGGGCTCGCCTTCGTCTGGCATCGCTTCCGAGGTTTGAGGGAGCTCGATGTGACGGCGTCCAAGGTGGTGAAGGAGTTCCTTCAACGCCGCATTGCTCCCCTTCAGCGCCATTCCCGTCGGATGTGGGCCTTTGCGGGGCATGAAGACCGCATGAGGCTCCAGAAGGAAGATCTAGCGCCCGAAGCGCTGAGGAAGGTCCTTATGGTCCTGACTGGCGATCCTTCCCCAGGCAGCCTTCGGCAAGGGGCTACCCTCTTGTATCTTTGCTCGAGCAGGGCCGACTTTGTGAAGCAGATGCCCAGCTTCGATGAATGGGGGTTGCGCCCATCCGGCCTCACGGGGCCTTGCGAGAACCCAATTGTTGTGGTTGCCCTTCCGGTTGCCCATGGTGGTCCTGCCTCAAGTGGTGGAGCTGGGAGGCGAGGACCACCGGGAGCCGAGGGGGCTGCTGCCGAGATGCTGACGCCGCGCGGAGCCCCAGATGTGCCATCTCCTGAAGCCTTCCCTAGAGCAGCGTCAGGCGTGGAGTTGCGGCCTGCGGCTCCTGTGGCCGAGGCTCCCGAGGCCCCGGCCATCCTTCACGAGGCGGCGCCTAGCGGTGCGTCTCAGGTTGATGCCTCCGATGCCGATCGCCTTGACGCCTTTGCCACGCCGCAAACCGACCCTTGCATCGAGCGTCTAGGCCGCTTCCGCGTAGACTTCGAGGCCCTCCGCAAGAGAAAGGAAGCCCTGGGTGGTGACTATCGCCCTTGCCGCCTATTGAAGCGCGTGAAGTACTTTGCCATCGACGAGTAAGTCCTCTCCTTTCTTGGTCCCTTACTTTCCCATTGCTTCAGCTGACCATAGCCTTTCAGGGCCCTTCCTGCCGAGTTCACGGAGACAGCTGAGGAGCCATCCCCTCAAGCTTCGCCCTCTCCACCAATTTTGAGCGCCCCGAGCTCGAGTACTACTCTTGCCGTGGGGCTGGTCGGAGAAGTGAGCCGTCATGCAGAGCATCTTGATCCTGCGCGCCTCATGCCCCTCCTTCGCGCGCACTCCTGGGGCACAGCCAGCCTACCCCGAGCTCCTCCCTTGGTCGTGGACTGCGACTGGCTGAGGTCGATCTTGAGTTCTTCCTTGGGGGACAAACTTGCGCCAGGCCGGGTCCCTGGTGGGGCATGCCCGGCGATCACGAGGGTGCCAGCCCCCAGCCCCCTGCCCAGAGGGGGCGTGCCGCCTCATGGCCCTCCGCATGCGCCAGGGGCGGAGGACGACGTGGAAGACGTGCTTAGGCAGGCTCGGGAGCGTAGCGCCCTCCGCTGGGAGTTCCTTCAGAAGGCGGCGGACGCGGTGGATCAGCTCGGGGTGGAGCTCGCTGGCAAGGATGCACACCTCGAGGCCGAAGGCCTGCGCCTCGCTGACGAGAGGCGCAAGCTCAAGGTGGTCGTCAGCCTTGCGCGCCACCAGCATGATCTCGAAAACACGAAGGCTGAGGCGTCGCTGGTAGCCTCGCGAGAGGCCTACTCCCAATCCGTCGAGGAGGCCCAGGAAGCAGACCGACGGTGCAAGGCTACAGAGGAGTGCGCGTGGGAGCTCCAGGCCTGGAGCAACTCTCTGGAGCAGCAAGTGGAGCTGCGCCAGGCGGCCCTTGTGACGTTGAAGGGGTCACCTGATGACGAGGCGGAGCTTCGGAGGCGCGAGGAGGCGCTAACGTTGGAGGCCGCGGAGCGCAACCTCGACCTCGAGCGGTTGGAGACGAGGGAGCGCCTAGTGGCCTAGGCGGAGGATGAATTTGGCGCGAGGGAGGCTCACGTCCAAGAAGAGGTCGACTGCCGCGTGGCGGAAGCTCGCTCGAGTCTTGAGCGTGAGTACGAAAGGAGGTTGGAGCTGATCAAGGCTGAAGCTGAGGGCAGGACCGCTGCCCTCAGGGCCAAGCTGGCTGAAGTGACGCGGCGTGCGGACGCCTCCACAGCCGCCCTTGACGCAGCACAGGCGAGGCTGGCTTCTTCTCGCGCCGAGCTGCTTCTTCTCCAACAGAGGGTTGATGGCGCCGAGGCTGTTGCGTGGCAGAATGAGTATGAGATCCGCCAGCGGCAGACTTTGGAGCATGAGCATGGCCCCATACTCCGAAGGCTCAGGGAAAGGGCCAACACTGCCCTGGGCAACATCTGCGAGGCGGCCGTCGTGGAGCCTTGCGTGATCAACTACGCTGGCAATCTCCGGTTCTTCACAGACGTGGTGACGCAGCTGGAGACCCACTCTGACAGGGCCAATGGGCTTGTTTGAGGAGAGGAGCCGAGCCCTGCTTGGATGGGCTTTTTCCCGGGTCTTCAGTCATCTTCAGGACCGGGACCCCCACATCTACTTTGACGCAGCCATCGTGTCGGTGCCCATAGCTGTTCGCGGCGATTTGGCGCAGTGGGTGGAGGAAAACGTGGACGCCCTCGTCAGGGCCTTCACCCCTGATGACGATGGCATGGTCGTGGCCGCCGATGAAGAAGGTGTTGTGAATGAGCACGATGTTGATGATGGCGACGACATGAGCAATGGTGAGGCCAGTGACGCCTCCGGGGGCGCTCCCGAAGATGCATTGGGAAATTTGTCTGATTGATCGCGTGTTATTCCCGCTGTTTATCCTACGCAGAAAGAGCTCATGCTCGGCCCTGAAGGTTGTAAGAGCATTTTGGGAGGGGGGGCCCTCGTGTAAAAGCTTGTAGTTAGTGTACTTGTAGACATAATGCCGCGTGCATGCTTATGCCGAACGATTGGCCTCGCGATGAGTCGGTTGAATTGTTTACCTTCGACCCGGACGGGTCCTGAGCGAGCCTGCGGGGGCCGTAGTGCCCTGAGTGTCTCCTGAGTGGACCCACTGATCGTGTGATGAGAACCAGCTGAGAGGGCGCAGTGACAGCGGTCCGGATTGCAGACGTGCTTGGCCTGGCCCAACTCGCGAGGGGCTCGCGAGGGGAGGTAGCTAACGCTGATTGGATGCAAAGCGGCAACCAGAACGCGAGAGATTGCTCGAACGAGACTAAACACCCCATCCCCGAACACACGCAAGTCTCAAGCTCAAATCCAACTTAAATTCAAATCGAAGAAACTCGACAACCAAGAGAAAGGCAAAAAATCAAAAAAGGCCGCGTCCGGCACCTAGTCTAGTCTTCGACGTCTTCTCACCAGCGTGGAGCTAAGTGCTGCCACTGGGCGTGGGCGGGAGCCCCCAAGGCCCGAGGGCGGCTCTCCGGAGACTCCGGGGCATGTACAGCCCCAACTCATTATTACGTGAGAGTGTCACGGGCGGCGAGCTTCACAGGCACTGGGCCTTCTTCATAGGTACCAGCCTTGCTTCATATCGCCAGACGAGGGCCCTGCCTTGCGCCACACTCTATTGCCACTGACGATGACCGGAGACCAAGGACGCCGCCGATGGGATAGAGCGGTCACCAGCGGTTCCCCCGACGACCACGGGTCCTCTGCCGGGGGTAGGCCCTGGGGCACCTCCCCAGTAGAGGGCCTACCTCCTAAGGACGTCTTGCTCCGAGCGCCTCGGGGGTGAAGCCAGATCTCGGCCCCTCTACGGCAGCCCCCGGTGCCCTCCTCCTGAGGGGTAGGAAGCTACCGGATTGGGGCAGCCATCTGCTGCGGCGACCTGTACCTCCTGTGACCCATGGTTAGCGTAAGCTTGCTCCTGAGGAAATAGCGGTACCCGATAGTTGCTGCCACCAGCGCGGTCGTCGAGGCTCTCCTGGGGTTCCTGAAAGAGCTTAGCTTCCGGCGTCTCTTCCCCCCAGCCTGGGCCAAGGAACGAGCCATGGTCTTCTTCCAGTGCGCGCCCTTGATCTACCATGTGGGGCACATAAGCTTCTGGGGCCGCCGTCCCGAATGTCTCGTTGTAGTGCCCCACGCGCCACGCAGTCCTGCTCGAAGTGCTGTCTTGGGGGTGGTAGCGTGGCGGCCCGCCGAGGCCATGGGCTGCGGTGAATGCTCCCCCACCGGTCGGAGGTGGAGCCGGCGCTGCTGGTCGCTCTGTGCTGACGGCCAAGTTAGCGCTGGGGAGGCCTTGGAATCCGCTCAGAGCCACGCAGGCGCGTATGGGGCCTCCATACGGCCCGCCCTGGACCTGGGGTGGAAGCTGGGCGCAGAAGGGATGAGCCCCCGAGGCGGCAGAGCCCAGGAGCTCTGCCACCCGCTCCAGCAGTACGTTGTGGCCGCCCTCCAGCAGCCTGCATCATAGTAGTTCTCGGGCCACCGTGAGCGCGGCCCTTGAGTTCGCCTGCTCCCGCCGGGTGTACGGTGATGTGGCTGTGGCGTGGCTTGAAGCCCTCGTTGCTGACCGCACCTGCCGCGGCATGAGAGCAGGCAGCGCCTGGCCGCGTCGCCCGCGGCCCGCAACACCTTGCGGAGCGCGGGCTGCCTGGGGCACAAGGTTGAGGTCGCCCTGGGCGGGCGGCTCGGTGCAGGTGGGCTAGGCCGCCCAGGGGTTAGGGTTGCTCGTCGGGTCGCCGGACATGAGGATGACGACGCGACGGTACGGGAGGTGGCGGAAGAAAGATTCCGGCGCACCCCTACCTAGCGCGCCAAATGTCGGATTTCGGGTTCAGGCAGACCCTTAAGGTTCGAACTCTAGGGTGCGCGCGGAGATCTCTCCTCTACCGACTCACGTCTCATCGCCTCGCAAAGTATCTAGGCTACACGAAGAACAACACAAGGGACGCAAGGTTTATACTGGTTCATGCCACCATTGTGGTGTAATACCCTACTCCAGTGTGTGGTGTGTGGATTGCCTCAGGGGCTGATGATGAACAATACAAAGGAAGAACAGACTCGCGAGGGGAGGAGTTCTTGTGTTGGTGTGAGTGGTTCTGGCTAAGGTTCCATTGGTCCCCCTGCCTTGAGAATGGCTAGTCCTATTTATAGAGCGAGGCCCTGGTCCTCTTCCCAAATATTGAGCGGGAAGGGCGCCAACAATTGGCCATTTTGAAGGAGAACATCTAGTACACTTATCCTGACTAAAGTTGGTCCTCGCCTGCCAAAGACTCTGACGATGACGCCGTCCTGGGCTCCACGATGAGCTCCATCCTGTCGTTCTGCTGGTCTTGGTCTTGTTGCACCGAAATGGTAGCCTTTGCTTGATACCTTGGCCTGCGCTTGCCCCCTTTGCACCAAAGAGGAAACAAGGACACTGCGCAGGCTTGCGCCTGCCCGGCGCCTGCCTGGCGCCCGCCTGGCTTCGGTCATCATGGCTTGCGTCACGGGCACCTCGTGAGGTACCCCGCCTTGATCTCTCCGCCTCCTCGCGAGCCAGCCTGACGAGACTGCACCTGAGGAAGCTTCCTATCGTCTGCCCCGCGAGGCTTGGCCCCTCGCAAGGGTCTTGAGCTTGTGTTGACGAAGATGGGCCGTACTGGGCCACTCCTTGAGTCACGCTGCAGGCCGCAGGCAGGCAAGTCTGGGTACCCCCGTTCCCAGAACGCCAACAAGAATCATTAGTGGAATCAAGAGAATTACAAGAAGCAACAATATTAGATTTAGCATGATTATTGTTACTACTAGAAGAATAATGTTTCTTACTCTTGTTGCTAGATTTTGCTTGTGGCATGTAAGTAGACAAGACTAAATGCTTGGCAATGTAAGAAGAACTTTTCTTCTGAAGATCATCATTGATGGCCTTTAAGAACCCATGTTCTTTCTCAAGATTGAGCTTTTCGAAGCATATCTTCTCATGAGTTTTTAAAAGTTCTCGATGATCTTCTAAAGTAGTTTCATGAGCTAACTTCAGAGTGTTTAGTTCTTTAGTTAGACGCTCAATATCCTTCTTATCATTGTCATTCGTTTCATCTTGATTAGCATGATTAATAGCATTTTCATCATAGTATTCATCACTAGAGTTGTCAATAAGTAAATCATCATTACCTAGCAAATCATCTTCATCACTATTGAAATCAACATACTCGGGTGTGATACCTTGGTGCCTTTAGCTATGAAGCATCTTCCAATTCCTTCATTTGGTGACTCAAATATGTCATAGGAGTTGGTTGACACAAGTGCTAGACACGCAACACCTTCATCTTGAGTATATTCGGAGTCAGAGTGATAACTTCTCTCGGAGTGGTGGTCGGAGTCGGAACCGGATGCCCATTCACCAACATGAGCTTGATGTCTTCATTTTGTGTAGCTCCTTGATGACTTGTCCTTCCTTTCCGAATCCTTGCTTCTTCGAGAGGTTCTTCGTTCATAGTGATCATCTCTACTCCTTCTCTCTCTTGGAGGTGATTCTTCCCTTTTGCTTCTCCTTTTAGGTGAGTCTTCTCGTCTTTTGTAGGGAGTCGTACACTCAATGGAGTAGTGTCCGGGTCTTCCACAATTTTAGCAATTTCGCTCATGACTAGAAGATCTTTTGTCATTGTAGGACCTTGACTTGGAACTCCTTTCCTTGCTTCTACTCCTGTAGAACTTGTTGAAGTTCTTCACCATTAAGCTCAATTCTTCATTAAAGGCTTTTTTTTCTCTCTTGATGATGTAGGAGCATCACATGAGGCTTTGTAAGCACCATAGACTTGTTGTGAAGCTCTTCTTTATGCTTGAGTGACATCTCATGAGCAACAATTCTTCCAATGACTTTGGTTGGCTTGAGATCTTTGTAATTTGGCATCATTTGGATCAAAGTGCACACGATATCATATTTTCCATCCAAGGCTCTTAGGATCTTCTTGATGATGAATTTGTCGGTCATTTCTTCACTTCCTAAACCGGCAATCTCATTTGTGATGAGAGCAAGCCTAGAATACATTTCAGCGACACCTTCACCATCCTTCATTTTGAACTTGTCAAGCTGACTTTGAAGCACATCCAACTTGTATTCCTTGACGGAGTCGGTAGCTTCATGCATATCAATCAAAGTATACCAAATTTCCTTTGCATTCTCAAGACGGCTGATTTTGTTGAATTCTCTGGGGCACAATCCGCTAAAGAGGATATTGCAAGATTGAGCATTGTATATCAACATCTTCAATTCTTTTGTGGTAGCTTCACGATTCAGTTCTCTCTCATTGAAGAATTCATCTTGCTAACCAATGAATACAATGGCCCAAACGGCGGGGTTATGTCCAAGAATATGCATTTTCATCTTATGTTTCCAACTAGCAAAATTAGTACCATCAAAGTAAGGACCTCTACGGTCGTAATTTCCCTTGCTAGACGCCATACTCTCCTAGGTTGTGAAACCAAGGCTATGATCACCAAATCCATGGAAATCAAGGCAAATGGAGACCAAAGCTCTGATACCACTTGTAGGATTGAAAGTATGTCTAGAGGGGGGTTATTAGACTACTTGACCAAATAAAAACCTTTTCCCAATTTTAATTCTTGGCAGATTTTAGCAACTTAGCACTAGTCAAGCAATCAACAAACACATGCAATTTTAAGAGTATAGCAGCGGAATGTAAATCATTGCATATGAAGGTAAATGGGAGGAGTTTGGAGGGAGAAAATGCAATGTAGACACAAAGATTTTTAGCATGGTTCTGATAGGTGGTGCTATCGTACATCCACGTTGATGGAGACTTCAACCCACGAAGGGTAACGGCTGCGCAAGTCCATGGAAGGCTCCACCTATGAAGGGTCCACGAAGAAGCAACCTTGTCTATCCCACCATGGCCATCTCCCAAGAAGGAGTTGCCTCACTTCGGTAGATCTTCACGAAGTAGGCAATCTCCTTGCCCTTACAAACTCCTTTGGTTCAACTCCACAATCTTGACGGAGGCTCCCAAGTGACATCTAACCAATCTAGGAGACACCACTCTCCAAAAGGTAATAGATGGTGTGTTGATGATGAACTCCTTGCTCTTGTGCTTCAAATGATAGTCTCCCCAACACTCAACTCTCTCTCACAGATTTAGCTATGGTGGAAAGATGATTTGAGTGGAAAGCAACTTGGGGAAGGCTAGAGATCAAGATTCTTGTGGTTGGAATGGAATGTCTTGGTCTCAACACATGAGTAGGTGGTTCTCTCTCAGAAAATGAATGCTGGAAGTGTAGACATGTTCTGATGGCTCTCCCCATGACTGAAGAGTGGGTGGAGGGGTATATATAGCCTCCACACAAAATCTAGCCGTGACACACAAATTACCAAACTCAGTGAGACCGAATGGTGAAACTCGGTCAGACTGATTCAGGTCAAAATGTGAACGTTAGGCTTTTCGGTGGGACCAACATGATCAACTTGGTGGGACCGATGTGCTAGGGTTAGGGCATAACTTGATCTTGGTGAGACAGATCACATGAACTCGGTGGGACCGATTTCAGTAATAGGAAAACAGAGAGTTGGTCAGGAAAATTCGCTCAGACCGATTGCTCATTTTGGTGAGACCGGAACATTACGAAAAGGAAACAGGGAGTTTGCATTGCAAACTCGGTGGGACCAATCGCTCATTTCGGTGAGACCAAAATGTTAAGAAGGGAAACAGAGAGTTTGCAATCCCATATCGGTGAGACCGAAGTGATTAGGTTTTGTGGCAGTAGCTATGTCAAATGAACTCGGTGGCGCCGGATAGATCAAATCGGTGGGGGCGAGTTTGACTTTAGGTTTAGGACATATGTGGATATGAAAAAGTGGTTGAGGGTTTTTGGAGCATATCACTAAGCATTTTGAGCATGTAAGCCATTAAGCAACACCTCATCCCATTTTAATAGTATTGGCTTTCCTATGGACTCAATGTGATCTTGGATCACTTAAATGAAAATGTAGAGTCTTGAGCTTGTTGCCAATATGTGTCCTTAGCATTTTGAGGGGTCCACATCTCTAGTCCATGCCATGCAAATCATTGAACTTTCTGAAATGATCATCTTGAAAGAGTATTAGTTCAATGAGTTATATCTTGTTAAGAATTACCAAAACCACCTAGGGATTAGTTGCACTTTCAATTAGGTGCTTCTCCAAAGGAGGCATGTTGAGTATGTAATGTAGTCGTGGCAATAATTTTGTTGAGAACAGAGTTCCATGAAGACAAAGGTGATGACTAAGAAAACTATGGCAATCCGTAGGAGTGAGGTCACATGGACTACATCGACTACCTGTGGCTGAGATGGAGTCGCTACACATTTTACTTTCCACTGTTTTTTGATTGTAATAAATGTCACGAGACATTTCACTAGGTATGACTTGTGAAAAATATACTACTTGTAATGCTTTTATGTATTTTGCAATTATATCATTTCACTGTGTCGTCAGCTTGATCCTGGACTAACGAATATACACATAAGGGTCTGGAAGTAAATTCCAGGTTCTCACAAAAGATTTTCAAGATTATAAGAAGTATCATTATCTTCCCAATCATAATTATCACAACAAGCAATAGGCATAACAAAATCATCATCAATAGTGCTCCCGGACACTGTGCCATAAGACAAAGAAGCAATATCATCATAAAGTTTATCATCTTCCCCAATTATTTTTGATTCATTTTCATGAGGCACAACAATAATAGGAGAAACATTATTTGGGAGAGATACATTTTTACCTCTATTATTTCTTCATTTCTTCTTCTTCACCACATCATGTGTGGGTTTAACTAATTTTTTCGAGCTTCTTATTGATGAGATTGGTAGAATAGGGAGCTCCTCCTCGTCACCTATTTCATCATGAGAGACAATAGGAGGGAAAGTGGAAATCTTTACCCTTTCATTAGCATTACTTTTATATTCTATTGGTTTTCCCATGTTTCTATAGTTGGCAATATAAGCATTCTCATTGCAATTTACCATGCAAAACATATAGATATTTTTTAGATTAGTTTCAATGTCGTCCGTGAGAATGAATACTTAAAACCAACTATTTTTATGTGTCAATTCTTCACTCCCCAAAAATAGACAAAGCTCATTATAAAGTTCAAGGGTGATCAAATCATTACAATATTTGGCCATGATTCGATCATGAAAAAGTTTGCATTGGAAATTAAGATGACCAACCTTATTGCAAAGTTCACAAGTAATAGGAAAAATAGAACAAATTTTGTAGCAAATTCATCTACCACTTTGAGAAAAAAAATTGGTTGTATCATGTTTATGCTTCTTACAAAATCTATCTTCCCTATAAGGCACGTCTTCACAAAGTCTTTCCACTCCACAAAAATAGGCATGCTTATAAGAAACATTTTTGTCATGCCTAGTGCAATCATCATTAGCATTTTGGATATTCATTGAATTCAAACTAATAACATTGCAATCATGCAAATCAATCATGCCAATCATTTTATTGAATTCTTCTTCTACCAATTGAGCACAATTTTCCTTCCCATAATTTTCAAGAAAGACATTATAATGACGAACAACATGAGATCACTGCAATTCCATTTTTTGTAGTTTTCTTTTATAAACCAAACTAGTGATAAAACAAGAAACTGAAAGATTCAATTGCAAGATCTAAAGATATACCTTCAAGCACTCACCTCCCCGGCAACGGCGCCTGTCGTGGAATTGTCCTGTCAGATGTCCTCGTGAAAGGACTTAGTTGTGGAGCCATCGCAACTAGGAACCTTGAAGGGGTTAATCGGGACAAAGGACACGAGAGGGTTTATACTAGTTCGGCCCCTTACGGTGAAGGTAAGGCCTACGTCTAGTTGGGTTGGTATTGATGTTTCGATGACCAGGGAGCGAGATACGCTATGCCCGGTTCTCGATGAGTTGTTTCTTGCCCTAAGCCGCCAGCAGGTCGTCCCCTTATATACACGGGTTGACGCCCTGTGGCCTATAGAGTCCCGGCCGGCTTATAACAGTGTCCGGCTCGGTGACTAGTTAAATCTACCTTATGATACAAGTCATGCCATTACGGCGGTTTACTACAACGGGCCTTAAGTCGCCTGTGGGCTTAAGCCCCCTATTGAACCGCCATCTTCATGCTTGGTCTTGGGCTTGGGTCTTCTTTGCATAACCCGGCCCCTCCTGGGCGGCTTACACAAATAGTTATATCCCCAACATTAGGCCCCAGATTAATTTGAAGATGTTCATGTCAATCTTAAAATACCTTTTAAGAATAAATTTTCAGTCTTCTGACTGTGCAGAAGGGTTTCTTTAACCCGCCATGACATCATCTTCTGGATCCGTGTTAACCCGGCGTGACATCATCCTCTCTTAAATTCCTTTTCTATTCCATCGTATCCTTCAACGGATCTGTGCTTTATTCACTGTTCTGAAAATCAAGGCGTCGTGGCCGCTGGATAATAACTCTTATCTCCTTGTTTCCCATGTCGTCTTAGTTATCCTCTCCCTATAAATAGGCGCGAGTTAGGTCTTCCACTTTCCCTCTTTCAGTTGTATTCTTCCTCTTGCCTCCTCTCGAGCTCCGCCGCCGCCGCCGTCGAAACCCTCGTCTTCACCGACTCGGGCCGCTGCATCAACCTGTCTCTGACCAGAAATCGATGGCGAACCTCCGCAGCTCGTCCACATACGTGAGTTCTTCTCCTTCCCTTTCTTAGATCTGCATTGGAACTTCGTTGATTTCGTCGGCGTTCATCACCACCTGACGCAAACCCTTGCTAGTTTTTACCTCCAATGCCCTGTTTAGATCGTAAAAACTACGTAGAACTTGCTGTGGTACTTGTTTGTGTTGATCTTGCATAGAAATAGATCTCATTTCCCTTGTTTGGAAACCCTCTTCGAGTGTATGAACTTCCCTGCCCTGTTTTTAGGTCTAGAATTTTTTTTTCAGAGCAATAATTTGATCCAGAATAATAGCTGTCATCTGTGAAACTTGTTTTTATCACCCGGAAAACTTCTTCTGGTAAATGCCCTTAAACACAACTGTCGAAGTGTCCGGCTTAAATAAATGACACAGAACCTTAGTTGCTCCTCATGACCCGAAGAATTTTGAACTGCTCTCGATACTTGTAGCGGCTTAAATATTGTTGCACAGTCATCCTTATATCATTAGGCCCCTCCTTAAGCCGCCACCTTGAATAATTAGGATTTTTCTCCCTGGTTAAAATTGAACCGGATCTTCTTATTTTGTCATAGGCCAACTATTGTCATGGCTCCTAAGGCGGCCAAGGCCCCTGTAACCTGCAATTGGGTCCCATCCATAGTTACCAAGAGTAAATTGGCTGAGTTCGTGAAATCTGACCACCTACCAAAAAGGGAGGTTATGTCTTATCGTGTCCCTGACCCTTCTGAAGAGAAGCCTCAACCCAAAGAAGGGGAGGTGATAGTTTTTACGGATCACATGAGCCGGGGATTTGCCCCTCCCAGCTCAAAATTCTTCAGGGAAGTTTTGAATTTCTTTGACCTTAGACCTCAAGACATCGGACCCAATTCCGTGTCAAATATATGCAATTTCCAAGTCTTTTGCGAGGTGTACCTGGGAGAGGAACCAAGTCTGCTATTATTCAGGGAACTTTTCTACATGAACAGGCAAAATGAACGTGCCAACGGGCCTAGTCTTGAGCTTGGCGGCATCTCAATCTAGCGAAGGAGAGACTGCCTTTTTCCTTATGCTGAACTGCCGAGTCACCCAAAATCTTGGAACCAAACGGGTTCTATTGTTAGGACACTTGTCCGGCTGATGAGAAGCCTCTACCCGGCTTTCGCGCCCTGCGCCTTGAGTCCAACTACCCTCTACCAGACAAATTGACGGCTGTTAAACGTCTGCCTCTCAATCCCACCATCAAGAAGATCAAAGCTCTCTTGGGAAACGGTTTGAACGGCATCGATCTGGTCCGAGTCTGGGTCACTTGACGAGTACTTCCATTAAGCCGCCGTTCCGGCTTAATGTGTACCTATACAGGCGAAAAGGATGACCTGTTACGCCATAGTCCTGAGGACTTACCAGATGATTTGTTGGAGGCTACGACCCAATCACTGCTGAAGGAGGGCACTGTGACAAGTAACACCTTCGGCTTACTTCCCTTTTGCCAGAAGAACCCGGCCCCTGCAGTAAGTTATCAATCTTAATAAATACTCTTTGCTATGTTATACCTTCTTTGGTACTCATAATTCCTTATCCTTTCCCACAGGCCGATGATAACTTCGGGAAGGTCAAATATGACCATGAAGCTGCAAAACAAGCCAGGGCGACCAAGAAAGCCGAAAGAAAAGCCGCCAAGACGGGAAGCTCAAAGAAGAAGAAACCCAGCGCCTCCGACTTATTCAAATTGGAGGATACTTCTTCGGATGATGAAGAGGTAATCTTTAAATTTTCTTAATTCCCTTGTTATTACCTGTCTGACATTCTATCCCTTCAGGAGGATACGGGGAACAGTCAAGCAGCCAATGAAGAGGTAACTATAATCTCTCCGACTCAGAGCCTTTGCCAAAGCAAAAGATCTGAAGGATGACCCGGAAAGTAAGATTTTCACATGCTCTTGCTTATCAAGATCCTCAATTTCTTTTGAAGCAACAACAGCTTGAGAATCGGAGGTAGACCCGGAACAATAAGGATGCGGAACTCTCCTCCAGCTTACCTGACGTAACCAGGAAGCGTCGGACTGAGGTTATCTCCGATTTACGTTCTGTTTTACCTTTAGCGGGCTTAATCCGTCATCCTCTCAATTCGTCTGACTCCAACTATCAGGATACCTCTCCTTCTTCCGGTGAATCCATGCAGTCAAACATGCCGGCTTTCAAAACTGCTCCCGGGTAATGTAACCTTATGTACCTTGAACTTTACTTTACCTATGCTTGCGTATTCATCCTCTTGCCTTTGTTAACAGCATGCAAGTGAAACCCAGCAAGAGGGTGAAGAAGAATAAGACGTCCCAAGAACCGATTGTAACTGAACCGGTGATTAATGCAGCTGCTCCAGACAGCTCTACCCATCAGCCGCCGCCTGATCCGGCTTTTGATATTCCAGTGCCAACCTTTGATCCGTCTGCTGAGGATACTCTCAACACAAATGACCCGGAGACTCCTAGCCCAGTCAAGACAAATGAACCAGAAGTTGATATTGTGAGGTCTCAGTTTGTTGAACCAGGACGGCCTACCGTCCTTGCCAAATGTTCCGCCAAGGAAGAACTTGTCGAACACCGAAAAGCCAAGCAGGACATTACTGATTACACTCACTTAAGCATTGGTGATATAGTCTCGGGCTATCTGAATCAAGTGCATAATAGCCGTGACCTGGAAATTGACATGATAAAACAAATACAGCACAAATCTGAGGTATAACTTATACTTTTTACCTGAGTCTTACATACTGTACCAGCCCCCAAGTCTATCGCTTATGAATAAATATGTTGTAGACATAGAAATCTGCTTTACTTATTAACTGAGCCGGTCCAAAGAAAATATATTTAACCTGGTTATAACATGATAGTTGTAAAATTGCAATATGCATTAGTCCCCAAGTGTCAAGTATGTTTACTTGTAAAGTACTTGAGACTTAATATGTGTGACCCGGTATGATAAGTTTAAAATTCTTCAACATACATTAGCCCCCAAGTGCCAAGTACCTTTACTTGTAAAGTGCTTGGGACTTAAATGTTACCTTACTATAATCCTTACCATAACCTGGTGTCAATGCAGGCCACCATAAGTCAGTTTGAATTGGAGCTTGCTGTCCTGAAGGGTCGTCTGGAAACTCAGGAACTTGAGACTCAGAAGGCTAACTCCAAATTTGAATTCAGTGTCTCTAAAAATGAGAAGCTGAAGAAGAATTTTGAGTCGGAGAAGAAAGCTTGGGATAATGAGAAGGCTTCACTGGTGACTCGGGCCGAAACAGCAGAAGCATCTCTTGCAGAGGCAACAACCGAGCTGTCCGACTTAAAATGGCAGATATCTCAAATGGTAACAGCCATCTTCGGTAAGTTACTATGAAAAACCTCAAACATTGTAACCTTTCAATGACTATTGTAATAATTACTTCCGGTTGACTGTTATATTGGTATACATACAGGCCCCAGGAGTACCAACCTTAAACAAAACATGCTGATCAAGCTTAAAGCAGTTTATACCTTAGTGGAACAGTTGTACTCTGGGTCACAACGTGCCTTGTCCGTTGTAGCCTTATCAAGCCCTCCTCCCCGCCTTCTGCAAGACGTACTGAAGAGCCTCACTTTCCTGCCTCAGCGGATCCAAGACTTAAGGCGGACGTCCTCAAGAGTCAGGACCGTAGCCGCATTGAGCTGGGCTAAAGCATGGCTCCCAGAACTAGACCCGGCCGACCTTGCCCTTGGATACCGAAGTCTGAAGGAAAACGGCACTGCGTTTGACGACCATGATTTCACCACCTGCATCAAAGCCATACGTCCCGTGGCGACCCTTGTTGGAAACAACACCGACCTTAGCAAGTATGCATCGGCTTATGACAGTGAAAACCGGAGAATTCCAAACACTCCATATGATCAAATCAGCCTGATCCCTCCTATTCGTAAGCATAATTTTGCCCCTGAAGTGGACCCAGCCAGTTTAATAGATGATGAAGCTGAGTTTGAAGCTTTGAGCGGCATTGATTGGGCCTCGTCAACTTTCCAGGAGGAAACAGCCGACGGAGAAGCGGAGAAGGATAACCCGGAGACTTCAAGCCCGCCGAAGGAGTGAATTGCCAAGTGCTTTGCAAAAAACAATGCTTCATTTATTCAGACTTGGGGAGTCTTGTAATAGGGTAGAAAAAACTTTCCAATGTTTGTCATGCCTTCGCACATGTTCCTAGCGCCTTAACACTTTTGTAAGCCGCCACTGCTATGTATTTCTGACTTTGATGTCCTTGGCGTGTTAATTTTGCTTGCCTGATCCTTGGATAATTTTTCCTGCTGACTTGATGCTCACCTGGTACTTAACAACCTGGTGTGACCAATATTAAACCGGAAAGACAAAAAACATCTCATAATGTTTTCACAAGGTCTCAGGATAGTCAAAATAATTTATAGGCTTCTGATTCGGATACGATCAGTAAACCGTTCCAAAGGGGTTAAGCTAAGATTCGGATACGATCATATAGCCCCCAGTGGCTTGGCGATGCCGATCAAATGGGTATCGACAACTATGTTCTCTTTGGTTCGAATACGACCTATGTTTGAACAGGAAGCCCCCAAGTGACCATAAGATTTGTTTAATGACGCTGATTCATATAAGATCCACGTCAGACCCAAAGGGGTTAAGCTATGATTCAAATATGATCAAGAAGCCCCCAAGTGGGTTTGGCAGTATGCCGATCAAGAGGGTATCGACAGCTATGTTCTCTTTGGTTCAGATACGACCTATGTTTGAACAGGAAGCTCCCAAGTGATCATGACTAGATTCAGATATGATCATAAGCCGGTCCAAAGAGAAAGCCGGATTCAGATATGATCCGCTCCCTATTGGTAGTGTCCATCACCTGATAAAGAAGACATAAAAACATTCTTTACGGGAAAAAAGGATAGAGGTCCTGCTTTATTGCTTTATATAATATATACATCGTCAAAAGTATATACATCCTAAGGGCCGGTGGCTTAAGTATAATAAGGCCGAAGGTGGGCTATGTTCCACGGTCGGCGGGTCTCTTCCTCTGACTTACGTGAGTCTTTGTGTTCTCGAATATCAATGAGGTAATATGACCCGTTGTTCAGATTCTTGCTGACCACAAAGGGTCCTTCCCAAGGCGGAGATAGCTTGTGCATGTCAGATTGATCCTGAATGAGCCGGAGCACCAAATCACCTTCCTGAAAGGTTCTGCTCTTGACCCGGCGGCTGTGATAACGGCGCAGGTCTTGCTGGTAAATCACCGAGCGGGCCATTGCCAAGTCTCGCTCCTCATCCAACAAGTCTAGTGCCTCCTGACGAGCCTTTTCATTGTCCGCCTCTGTTGGAAATATGCCCTAGAGGCAATAATAAATTGACTATTATTATATTTCCTTGTTCATGATAATAGTCTTTTATTCATGTTATAACTGTATTATCCGGAAATCGTAATACACGTGTGGATACATAGACAACACAATGTCCCTAGTAAGCCTCTAGTTGACTAGCTCGTTGATCAATAGATGGTTATGGTTTCCTGACCATGGACATTGGATGTCATTGATAACGGGATCACATCATTAGGAGAATGATGTGATGGACAAGACCCAATCCTAAGCATAGCACAAGATCGTGTAGTTCGTATGCTAAAGCTTTTCTAATGTCAAGTATCATTTCCTTAGACCATGAGATTGTGCAACTCCCGGATACCGTAGGAGTGCTTTGGGTGTACCAAATGTCACAACGTAACTGGGTGGCTATAAAGGTGCATTACAGGTATCTCCGAAAGTGTCTGTTGGGTTGGCACGAATCGAGACTGGGATTTGTCACTCCGTGTAAACGGAGAGGTATCTCTGGGCCCACTCGGTAGGACATCATCATAATGTGCACAATGTGATCAAGGAGTTGATCACGGGATGATGTGTTACGGAACGAGTAAAGAGACTTGCCGGTAACAAGATTGAACAAGGTATCGGGATACCGACGATCGAATCTCGGGCAAGTATCGTACCGATAGACAAAGGGAATTGTATACGGGATTGATTAAGTCCTTGACATCGTGGTTCATCTGATGAGATCATCATGGAACATGTGGGAGCCAACATGGGAATCCAGATCCCGCTGTTGGTTATTGACGGGAGAGTCATCTCGGTCATGTCTGCAAGTCTCCCGAACCCGTAGGGTCTACACACTTAAGGTTCGGTGACGCTAGGGTTATAGAGATATTAGTATGCGGTAACCCGAAAGTTGTTCAGAGTCTCGGATGAGATCCCGGACGTCACGAGGAGTTCCAGAATGGTCCGGAGGTAAAGAATTATATATAGGAAGTGCTATTTCGGCCATCGGGACAAGTTTCGGGGTCATCGATATTGTACCGGGACCACCGGAATGGTCCCGGGGGTCCACCGGGTGGGGCCACCTGCCCCGGGGGGGCACATGGGCTGTAGGGGGTGCGCCTTGGCCTACATGGGCCAAGGGCACCAGCCCCAAGAGGCCCATGCGCCAAGAGAAGAGAAAAAGGGGAGAGTCCTAAAGGGGGAAGGCACCTCTGAGGTGCCTTGGGGAGGATGGACTCCTCCCCCCCTTGGCCGCACCCTTTCCTTGGAGGAAGGGGCAAGGGCTGCGCCTCCCCCCTATCCCTTGGCCCTATATATAGTGGGGAAAAGGAGGAGCAACCATACCTAAGGCCTGGCGCCTCCCTCTCCCTCCCGTGACACATCTCCCTCCTCCCGCAGCGCTTAGCGAAGCCCTGTTGGAATCCCGCTACTTCCACCACCACGCCGTTGTGCTGTTGGATCTCCATCAACCTCTCCTCCCCCCTTGCTGGATCAAGAAGGAGGAGACGTCGCTGCTCCGTACGTGTGTTGAACGCGGAGGTGCCGTCCGTTCGGCGCTAGGATCATCGGTGATTTGAATCACGACGAGTACGACTCCATCAACCCCGTTCTCTTGAACGCTTCCGCTTAGCGATCTACAAGGGTATGTAGATGCACTCTCCTTCCCCTCGTTGCTGGTTTCTCCATAGATAAATCTTGGTGATACGTAGGAAAATTTTGAATTTCTGCTACGTTCCCCAACAGTGGTATCAGAGCTAGGTCTATTGCGTAGATTCTTTGCACGAGTAGAACACAAAGTAGTTGTGGGCATTGATTTTGTTCAATATGCTTGTCGTTACTAGTCTTATCTTGATTCGGCGGCATCGTGGGATGAAGCGGCCCGGACCAACCTTACACGTACGCTTACGTGAGACTGGTTCCACCGACAAATGTGCACTAGTTGCATAAGGTGGCTGGCGGGTGTCTGTCTCTCCCACTTTAGTCGGATCGGATTCGATGAAAAGGGTCCTTATGAAGGGTAAATAGCAATTGGCATATCACGTTGTGGTCTTTGCGTAGGTAAGAAACGTTCTTGCTAGAAACCCATAGCAGCCACGTAAAACATGCAAACAACAATTAGAGGACGTCTAACTTGTTTTTGCAGGGTATGCTATGTGATGTGATATGGCCAAAGGATGTGATGAATGATATATGTGATGTATGAGATGATCATGTTCTTGTAATAGGAATCACGACTTGCATGTCGATGAGTATGACAACCGGCAGGAGCCATAGGAGTTGTCTTTATTTATTTATGACCTGCGTGTCAACTTAAACGTCATGTAATTACTTTACTTTATTGCTAACGGTAGCCATAGAAGTAGAAGTAATAGTTGGCGAGACAACTTCATGAAGACACGATGATGGAGATCATGATGATGGAGATCATGGTGTCATGCCGGTGACGATGATGATCATGGAGCCCCGAAGATGGAGATCAAAAGGAGCAAAATGATATTGGCCATATCATGTCACTATTTGATTGCATGTGATGTTTATCATGTTTATGCATCTTGTTTACTTAGAACGACGGTAGTAAATAAGATGATCCCTTACAACAATTTCAAGAAGTGTTCTCCCCTAACTGTGCACCGTTGCTACAGTTCGTCGTTTCGAAGCACCACGTGATGATCGGGTGTGATAGATCCTTACGTTCACATACAACGGGTGTAAGACAGATTTACACATGCAATACACTTAGGGTTAACTTGACGAGCCTAGCATGTACAGACATGGCCTCGGAACACGGAGACCGAAAGGTCGAGCATGAGTCGTATAGTAGATACGATCAACATGAAGATGTTCACCGATGATGACTAGTCCGTCTCACGTGATGATCGGACACGGCCTAGTTTGACTCGGATCATGTGATCACTTAGATGACCAGAGGGATGTCTATCTGAGTGGGAGTTCATAAGATGAACTTAATTATCCTGAACATAGTCAAAAGGATTTTGCAAATTATGTCGTAGCTCACGCTATAGTTCTACTGTTTAGATATGTTCCTAGAGAAAAAATTAGTTAAAAGTTGATAGTAGCAATTATGCGGACTAGGTTCGTAAACTGAGGATTGTCCTCATTGCTTCATAGAAGGCTTATGTCCTTAATGCACCGCTCAGTGTGCTGAACCTCGAACATTGTATGTGGATGTTGCGAACATCTGACATACACATTTTGATAACTATGTGATAGTTCAGTTAAACGGTTTGGAATTGAGGCACCAAAGACGTTTTTGAAACGTCGCGAAACATATGAGATGTTTTGAGGGCTGAAATTGGGATTTCTGGCTCGTGCCCACGTCAAGAGGTATAAGACCTCCGACGATTTTCTTAACCTACAAACTAAGGGAGAAAAGCTCAATTGTTGAGCCTGTGCTCAGATTGTCTGAGTACAACAATCATTTGAATCGAGTGGGAGTTGATCTTCCAGATGAGATAGTGATTTCTCCGAAAGTAATTGCCACCAAGCTGCTAGAGCTTCGTGATGAACTATAACATATCAAGGATAGAGATGATGATCCTTGAGGTATTCGCGTTGTTTGACACCACGAAAGTAGAAATCAAGAAGGAGCATCAATTGTTGATGGTTGGTGAAACCACTAGTTTCAAGAAGGGCAAGGGCAAGAAGGGATACTTCATGAAATGGCAAATCAGCTGCTGCTCTAGTGAAGAAACCCAAGGTTAAACCCAAACCCGAGACTAAGTGCTTCTGTAATAAGGGGAACAACCACTGGAGCAGAATTACCCTAGATACTTGGTAGATGAGAAGGCTGGCAAGGTCGATAGAATTATATTGGATATACATTGTGTTAATGTGTACTTTACTAGTACTCCTAGTAGCACCAGGGTATTAGATACCGGTTCGGTTGCTAAGTGTTAGTAACTCGAAATAAAAGCTACGGAATAAACGGAGACTAGCTAAAGGTGAGCTGACGATATGATGTTGGAAGTGTTTCCAATGTTGATATGATCATGCATCGCACGCTCCCTCTACCATCGAGATTGGTGTTAAACCTAAATTATGGTTATTTGGTGTTTACGTTGAGCATAGACATGATTGGATTATGTCTATCGCGATACGGTTATTCATTTAAGGAGAATAATGGTTACTCTGTTTATTTGAATAATACCTTCAATGGTCATGCACCTAAAATGAATGGTTCATTGAATCTCGATCGTAGTGATACACATGTTCATGCCAAAAGATAGTAATGATAGTACCACCTACTTGTGGCACTGCCATGTAAGTCATATTGGTATTAAACGCATGAAGAAGCTCCATGTTGATGGATCTTTGGGCTCACTCGTTTTTGAAAAGTTTGAGACATGCGAACCATGTCTATTGGTGTATATGCATGAAGAAACTCCATGCAAATGGACCGTTTGGACTTACTTGATTTTGAATCACTTGAGACATGCAAATCATACCACATGGGCAAGATGACTGAAAAGCCTCGGTTTCAGTAAGATGGAACAAGATAGCAACTTGTTGGAAGTAACACATTTTGATGTGTGCAGTCCAATGAGTGCTGAGGCATGAAGTGAATATCGTTATGTTCTTACTTCGCAAATGATTCGAGTAGATGTTGAGAATATTTACTTGATGAAACACAAGTCTGAATTATTGAATGGTTCAAGTAATTTCAGAGTGAAGTAGAAGATCATTGTGACAAGAGGATAAAATGTCTATGATATAATCATAGAGATGAATATCTGAGTTACGAGTTTTGGCACACAATTAAGACATTGTGGAAATTGTTTCGCAATTAATACCGCCTGGAACACCATAGTGTGATGGTGTGTCCGAACATCATAGTTGCACCCTATTGGATATGGTGCGTACCATGATGTCTCTTATCGAATTACCACTATTGTTCATGGGTTAGGCATTAGAGACAACCACACTCACTTTAAATAGGGCACCACATAATTCCGATGATATGACACCGTATGAACTATGGTTTAGAGAAACCTAAGATGTCATTTCTTAAAAGTTTGGGGCTGCGACGCTTACGGTGAAAAGTTTCAGGTTGATAAGCTCGAACCCAAAGCGGATAAAATGCATCTTCATAGGACACCCAAAACAGTTGGGTATACCTCCTAATTCAGATCCGAAAGCAATAGGGATTGTTTCTTGAATCGGGTCCTTTCTCGAGGAAAAGTTTGTCTCGAAAAGTTGAGTGGGAGGATGGTAGAGACTTGATGAGGTTATTGAACCGTCACTTCAACTAGTGTGTAGCAGGGCACAGGAAGTTGTTCTTGTGGCGCCTACACCAATTGAAGTAGAAGCTTATGATAGTGATCATGAAGCTTCGGATCAAGTCACTGCCGAACCTCGTAGGATGACAAGGACGCGTACTACTTCGGAGTGGTACGGTGATCCTGTCTTGAAGGTCATGTTGCTAGACAACAATGAACCTACGAGCTATGGAGAAGCAATGGTGGGCCCAAATTCCGACAAATGGTTAGAAGCCATGAAATCCGAGATAGGATCCATGTATCAGAACAAAGCATGGACTTTGGTGGACTTGCCCGATGATCGGCAAGCCATTGAGATAAATGAATCTTTAAGAAGAAGACGGACGTGGACGGTAATGTCACCGTCCATGAAGCTCGACTTGTGGCGAAGAGTTTTTCACAAGTTCAAGGAGTTGACTACGATGAGATTTTCTCATCCGTAGCGATGCTTAAAGTCCGTCGGAATCACGTTAGCACAAGCTGCATTTATGAAATCTGGCAGATGGATGTCAAAACGAGTTTCCTTACCAGTCGTAAGGAAAGGTTGTATGCGATACAATCAGAAAGGTTTTGTCGATCCTAAGGATGCTAAAAGGTATGCTGGCTCCAGTGATCGTTCTAAGGACTGGAGTAAGCATCTCGGAGTTGGAATGTGCGCTTTGATGAGATGATCAAAGATTTTGGGTTTATACAAAGTTTATGAGAAACTTGTATTTCCAAAGAAGTGAGTGGGAGCACTATAGAATTTCTGATGAGTATATGTTGTTGACATATTAATGATCAGAAATGATGTAGAATTTCTAGAAAGCATATAGGGTTATTTGAAAGGTGTTTTTCAATAGAAAGCCTGGATTAAGCTACTTGAGCATTGAGCATCAAGATCTATAAGGATAGATCAAAACGCTTAATAGTACTTTCAAATGAGCACATACCTTGACATGATCTTGAAGGTGTTCAAGATGGATCAGTCAAAGAAGGAGTTCTTGCCTGAGTTGTAAGGTATGAAGTTAAGACTTAAAGCTCGACCATGGCAGAATAGAGAGAAAGGACTAAGGTCGTCCCCTATGCATAAGACGTAGGCTCTACAGTATGCTATGCTGTGTACCGCACCTGAAGTGTGCCTTGCCATGAGTCAGTCAAGGGGTACAAGAGTGATCCAAGAATGGATCACGGGACAGCGGTCAAAGTTATCCTTAGTAACTAGTGGACTAAGGAATTTTCTCGATTATGGAGGTGGTAAAAGAGTTTGTCGTAAAGGGTTACGCCGATGCAAACTTTGACACTAATCCAGATTATTCTGAGTAGTAAACTGGATTCGTATAGTAGAACAGTTATTTGGAATAGCTCCAAATGTAGAATGTGGTAGCTACATCTAGGAGATGACATAGAGATTTGTAAAGCACACACAGATCTGAAAGGTTCAGACCCATTGACTATAACATCTCTCACAAGCAACATGATCAAACCCAGAACTCATTGAGTGTTAATCACATGGTAAATGTGAACTAGATCATTGACTCTAGTAATCTCTTTGGGTGTTAATCGCATGGGGATGTGACCTTGAGTGTTCATCACATATCGATGTGAACTAGATTATTGACTCTAGTGCAAGTGGGAGACTGTTGGAAATATGCCCTAGAGGCAATAATAAATTGATTATTATTATATTTCCTTTTTCATGATAATAGTCTTTTATTCATGCTATAATTGTATTATTCGGAAATCGTAATACACGTGTGGATACATAGACAACACAATGTCCCTAGTAAGCCTCTAGTTGACTAGCTCGTTGATCAATAGATGGTTATGGTTTCCTGACCATGGACATTGGATGTCATTGATAACGGGATCACATCATTAGGAGAATGATGTGATGGACAAGACCCAATCCTAAGCATAGCACAAGATCGTGTAGTTCGTATGCTAAAGCTTTTCTAATGTCAAGTATCATTTCCTTAGACCATGAGATTGTGCAACTCCCGGATACCGTAGGAGTGCTTTGGGTGTACCAAACGTCACAACGTAACTGGGTGGCTATAAAGGTGCATTACAGGTATCTCCGAAAGTGTCTGTTGGGTTGGCACGAATCGAGACTGGGATTTGTCACTCCGTGTAAACGGAGAGGTATCTCTGGGCCCACTCGGTAGGACATCATCATAATGTGCACAGTGTGATCAAGGAGTTGATCACGGGATGATTTGTTACGGAACGAGTAAAGAGACTTGCCGGTAACGAGATTGAACAAGGTATCGGGATACCGACGATCGAATCTCGGGCAAGTATCGTACCGATAGACAAAGGGAATTGTATACGGGATTGATTAAGTCCTTGACATCGTGGTTCATCCGATGAGATCATCGTGGAACATGTGGGAGCCAACATGGGTATCCAGATCCCGCTGTTGGTTATTGACCGGAGAGTCATCTCGGTCATGTCTGCATGTCTCCCGAACCCATAGGGTCTACACACTTAAGGTTCGGTGACGCTAGGGTTATAGAGATATTAGTATGCGGTAACCCGAAAGTTGTTCGGAGTCCCGGATGAGATCCCGGACGTCATGAGGAGTTCCAGAATGGTCCGGAGGTAAAGAATTATATATAGGAAGTGCTATTTCGGCCATCGGGACAAGTTTCGGGGTCATCGGTATTGTACCGGGACCACCGGAAGGGTCCCGGGGGTCCACCGGGTGGGGCCACCTGCCCCGGGGGGGCACATGGGCTGTAGGGGGTGCGCCTTGGCCTACATGGGCCAAGGGCACCAGCCCCAAGAGGCCCATGCGCCAAGAGAAGAGAAAAAGGGGAGAGTCCTAAAGGGGGAAGGCACCTCCGAGGTGCCTTGGGGAGGATGGACTCCTCCCCCCCTTGGCCGCACCCTTTCCTTGGAGGAAGGGGCAAGGGCTGCGCCTCCCCCCTCTCCCTTGGCCCTATATATAGTGGGGAAAAGGAGGAGCAACCATACCTAAGGCCTGGCGCCTCCCTCTCCCTCCCGTGACACATCTCCCTCCTCCCGCAGCGCTTAGCGAAGCCCTGTTGGAATCCCGCTACTTCCACCACCACGCCGTTGTGCTGTTGGATCTCCATCAACCTCTCCTCCCCCCTTGCTGGATCAAGAAGGAGGAGACGTCGCTGCTCCGTACGTGTGTTGAACGCGGAGGTGCCGTCCGTTCGGCGCTAGGATCATCGGTGATTTGAATCACGACGAGTACGACTCCATCAACCCCGTTCTCTTGAACGCTTCCGCTTAGCGATCTACAAGGGTATGTAGATGCACTCTCCTTCCCCTCGTTGCTGGTTTCTCCATAGATAGATCTTGGTGATACGTAGGAAAATTTTGAATTTCTGCTACGTTCCCCAACAGCCTCAACATAAGCCGCCACACAGGGTGAGTTGTGTCGGATGTCACTTGGTAGAACTGCCTCTGCTCCATAGACCATGAAAAAAGGTATATAACCCGTAGACCTGTTAGGCGTAGTGTTAATGCTCCATAGTACAGAGGGTAACTCTTCCACCCAGCAACCCGGTGTCCGTTTTAAGGGGACTAAGAGCTGGGGTTTAATACCCTTCAGTATCTCTTGCTTAGCTCTTTCTGCTTGACCATTGGATTGAGGATGAGCAACGGCCGAAACATCGAGCCGGATATGTTCTTGCTGACAGAACTCTTCCATGGCTCCCTTGGAAAGGTTAGTACCATTATCAGTTATAATGCTGTGTGGGAAACCAAAGCGAAAGATCACCTTTTTCATGAACTGAATCGTTGTGGCCGCATCACACTTACTGACTGGCTCCGCCTCAACCCACTTTGTAAACTTATCCACTGCCACCAGGAGATGTGTCTTTTTATCCTTAGACCTTTTGAAAGGTCCAACCATGTCAAGCCCCCAGACTGCGAACGGCCAGGTAATCGGGATCATCCTCAATTCCTGAGCTGGCACATGAGTTCGTCGTGAGAACTTCTGACAACCGTCACATTTACTGACCAGATCCTCCGCATCGGCATGAGCCGTGAGCTAGTAGAAACCATGAGGGAAAGCCTTGGCCACAAGAGATTTTGAGCCGGCATGATGACCACAATCTCCTTCATGAATCTCACGACGTATCTCTTGTCCCTCTCCAGGTGACACACAGCGTTGAAACGCCCCTGTCACACTGCAATGATGGAACTCACCATTAACAATCGTCATGGATTTGGATCGTCTGACAATTTGTCTTGCCAAAGTTTCATCCTCCGGTAACTCTCCCCGGGTCATATAGGCCAAATATGGCACGGTCCAATCCAGGATGACATGAAGAGCCGCCACCAGCTGTGCCTCCAGGTCTGGCACCGCTAGTTCTTCCTCGGTAGGCACCTTGACATAAGGGTTATGCAAAACATCAAGAAAGGTGTTAGGTGGCACCGGCTTACGTTGAGATCCCAGCCGGCTTAAAGCATCAGCCGCCTCATTCTTCCTTCGATCAATGTGGTCCACTTGATAACCCTTGAAATGTCCAACCACAGCGTCTACTTCCCGATGGTAAGCCTCCATAAGGGGATCTTTAGAATCCCACTTGCCTGAAACCTGTTGAGCCACGAGATCTGAGTCACCCAAACACCTTACCCGGCTCAAATTCATCTCTTTGGCCATCCGGAGACCATGGAGCAAGGCCTCGTATTCAGCTGCATTGTTAGTACAAGGGAACATGAGCCGGAGCACATAGCGAAATTTTTCACCTTGAGGGGAAGTTAAAACAACGCCAGCCCCTGAGCCTTCTAACTTCCTAGACCCATCAAAGTGAATAGTCCAATACGTATTATACGGCTTCTCCTCAGGTGCCTACAACTCTGTCCAATCATTGATAAAATCGACCAAGGCTTGAGATTTGATAGCAGTACGGGGCATATACTTCAAACCATAGGGCCCAAGCTCAATAGCCCACTTAGCGATCCGCCCTGTGGCCTCCCTGTATTGAATGATGTCTCCCAGAGGGGCTGAACTTACCACCATTATAGGATGACTTTGGAAGTATTGCTTCAGCTTCCGGTTTTCCATGAACACACCATAAAAAAGTTTCTGCCAATGTGGATACCTTTGCTTAGACTCAATGAGCACCTCACTGATATAATAAACTAGTCGTTGAACCGGATGCTCCTTGCCAGCTTCCTTACGCTCCACCACGATGGTAACACTGACCGCTCGTGAGTTAGCAGCCACGTACAACAGCAACGGCTCTCTGTCAATGGGAGCCGCAAGAACAGATGGCTCAGATAACTGTCTCTTCAAATCTTCAAAGGCAATGTTAGCAGCGTCACTCCAGATGAAGGTGTCTATTTTCTTCATCATCTGGTATAGCGGTAAGGCCTTCTCCCCTAACCGGCTTATGAACCGGCTTAAAGCGGCAACACGGCCCGCCAGGCGCTGAACATCATTGATACACGCCGGCTTAGCCAGAGAGGTAATCGCCGTGATTTTCTTCGGATTAGCTTCAATGCCTCTGTTTGATACCAGAAAACCCAAGAGCTTGCCCGCAGGTACACCAAACACACACTTGGTCGGGTTAAGCATCATCTTGTAAACCCAGAGATTGTCAAAGGTCTCTCTCAAGTCAGATATCAAGGTTTCCTTTTCTCTGGATTTCACCATGATGCCATCCACATAAGCATGAACATTACGCCTAATTTGATCGTGCAAACAGTTCTGTACACATTGTTGATAAGTCGCCTGGGCACTCTTGAGTCCAAACGGCATAGATACATAACAGAAGGCCCCAAACGGAGTGATGAAAGCTGTCTTCTCCTGGTCCTTAACTGCCATCTTGATCTAATGATAACCAGAGTAACCATCCAAGAAACTCAAACGTTCACAACCCGCCGTAGCATCAATGATTTGATCAATACAAGGAGAGCAAAGGGATCAGCCGAACAAGCCTTGTTTAAGTCCGTGTAATCCACACACATCCGCCAAGTGTCGATTTTCTTGAGCACTAACACCGGGTTAGCCAACCACTCCGGGTGAAAAACTTCAACGATAAACCCGGCCGCTAAGAGCCGGGCGACCTCTTCCCCAATAGCTTTCCGTCTCTCTTTGTTGAACCGTCGGAGAAATTCCCTGACCGGCTTATACTTTGGATCAATATTGAGAGTGTGCTCAGCGAGTTCCCTCAGTACACCCGGCATGTCAGAAGGTTTCCATGCAAAGATGTCCCGGTTCTCACGGATGAACTCGATGAGCGTGCTTTCCTATTTAGGATCCAAATTTGCACTGATACTGAACTGCTAAGAGGCATCTCCTGGGGTAAAGTCAACAAGCTTTGTCTCAGCAGCCGATTTAAACTTCAACGCCGGGTCATGCTCAGTAGTTGGTTCTTTGAGGGAGATCATATCCGCCGGGTCAACATTGTCTTGATAAAATTTAAGCTCCTCCGCGGCACGGGCAGTCTCAGCGTAAGCCGCGTCGCCTTCTTCACATTCCAAGGCCACCTTTCGACTCCCATGCACGGTGATGGTGCCCTTGTAACCCGGCATCTTGAGTTGTAAGTAAACGTAACACGGCCGTGCCATGAACTTAGCATAAGCCGGTCGCCCAAACAAAGCGTGATATGGACTCCTGATTTTGACCACTTCAAACGTCAATTTCTCAGCCTTGGAATCATACTCATCTCCAAAGGCCACCTCCAATTCAATCTTGCCAACTGGGTAAGCCGACTTGCCTGGAACCACCCCATGGAAAACAGTGTTGGATGTTCTCAGATTCTTCTCAGTCAACCCCATGCGCTGGAAAGTATCATAGTAGAGGATATTGATGCTGCTACCTCTGTTCATGAGTACCTTAGTGAATTTATATCCTCCAACCTGGGGTGCTACCACCAAGGCTAACTGGCCCAGATTATCAACTCGTGGAGGGTGATCCTCTCTACTCCATATGATGGGTTGCTTTGACCATCTCAAATAACGAGGAATTGCCGGCTCAACCAAATTTACGGCCCTCTTAAGAACCTTCTGGTCACGTTTGCATAAGCTAGTGGTAAACACATGGTACTGCCCACCACTCAACTGTTTCGGATGGCTCTGATAACCCGACTGCTGCTGATGTTGTCCTCCCTGACCAGATTGCTGCTGATTATTTCCACCCGGCTGTCCCTGAAAACCGGAATTTGAACCGTCGCCCGGGCCATGAAAGCCGCCAGCCCCTGAACCACCGCCAGATCCATGACTACCATCAAAAGTATTGTAATTTTTAAACACCTTCATGACCGTGCAATCTTTCCACAGGTGTGTAGTAGGGTGTTCCCGGGTGCCGTGTTTCGGGCAAGGCTCATTGAGTAGCTGCTCAAGAGATGGGCCTGACCCGCCGGATCGAGGCCACTTACCCTTATGTCTCTGATTGTTACCCTGTGTATTAGCGTTGGCTACAAACTCCGAGTTGCCGTCCGCCTTATGCTTATTGCCGCTTTGATTCACCGGGTTGTGCTGTTGACCCTTTCCATTGCCGTTCCTTTTTTGCTTCCCTGTCTTCTCATCATCAGACGCTGGATCCTTGGTACTATCAGAATCGGCATATTTGACTAAAGATGCCATTAGCGTGCCCATATCCCTGCAGTCACGCTTAAGGCGCCCTAGTTTCTGCCTCAGCGGCTCAAAGCTGCAATTTTTCTCCAACATGAGGACTGCAGAGCCGGCATCCATCTTATCAGATGAATGAATTATCTCCTTGACCCAGCGTACCCAATGGGTGGTGGATTCGCCCTCCCCTGCTTACAATTCGTCATGTCCATGATTGACATAGATTGCTTACAGGTGTCCTTAAAGTTCTGGATAAAACGGGCTTTTAACTCCTCCCACGAACCAATGGAATTGGGCGGTAAACTTTTTAACCAAGACCGGGCCGTTCCATCTAATATCGTAGTGAAATATTTAGCCATTGCCGCGTCACTGACTTTCAACAGCTCCATGGCCATCTGATAACTCTCAATCCATGCTCCAGGCTGTAAGTCGGTCATGTAATTCGGCACCTTTCGAGGTCCTTTGAAGTCCTTAGGCAGTCGCATGTTGCACAAAGCCGGTATCAAACAAGGAACAACACCGGTTCTGGTGGCTACTCCCAACTCAACAGAAGTCATTGGATACTCTGGAATATTCTGATGTGCCGCCTGTTGAGCCGCCAGCTGAGCCGCCCGCTCGTTCTCCTGACGTACTCGGTCCTGCACCGGGTTATAGCCATGTTGGTCACGGCGTTGACCGTTGCTTGACAAAGCTTTAGATTCCATGTGCCTGCTGTAACTCGGACTCTAGCTCTGACGAGGCGGTGCTAACCAAGGCGGAGGAGTTGAATGAATCCTATCCCGACTATAAGAATAGGTCTCTTGCTGAGCCAGGGCCGTCTGAACAAGTTCCTTGATCCTCCGGGTCTCCACTGCTGTTGGATCATCACCGTCCACTGGAAGAGCCGCCAGACACGCTGATGCTACGATTAAATTCTCCATGGGGTTGGAAAAGTGACCCTCCGGTATCGGCACATAACGCGGTGGTGCCATGCTCACATGAGGAGGTGGCATATCTCGACGCTGAGCCGGTCCTCCTGCCACGTATGTCATAAACTGATTGGCATCTGGCGGGTTACTTGGGCCGGCTCCGGGTGTAGCGAAAAGAACCCGAGGGTCATAATTTGGAGGTAACCGGGATTGGGTCTTCTGGTGTCTCCTCCTCATTACCTCATTGGTCGCGTTTAAGCTCATCGTGAGCTGGTAAGCCTCTAATTGCAACCGCTGTGCCCGGGCGTCGAGAGCCGCCCGCTCCGTAGCTAGTCTAGTATCCTCAGCTGCCAAGGCCTCCTTGGCCTGAGCTATCTCCTCACGTACCCGTGCCACCTCCGCGTCATGCTCATCTTTGTTTGCAAGGATAACCGTGGCGGTTAACAGGGTCGTAAGCTTGTCCATGAGGTCTATCGGCACTTGAGCCGGCGGGTGCACAGGGCCACCTGCCCCGGCCGCTCCTATCCCGGACGTAATTGCAGTAGCGGCTGTAGAGTTCTGACCGGGTTGAGTCCTAGCCATGAAAACTCCTGCCCAATTCGGCGACTCACAGGAGTCCGGAATACTGAAGCCATCAAAACAGCCCCCGAGCACACCATCTTGAACTTGATACAGAGAATCTGTTGAACCGGCGGACGAATCTCCGTCAGAGTGGACAGCCGCCTCACCACCATCTTCAGGTCCTTCAGAAAGCTCTTCTCCATGGACGCAGCCCACAAAGACACGCTTCATGCCGGGTTGAGCTTGGGCGGGTTTCGCACACTGAGCCGTCTCGACGAGGTCGGTGCAGTTGTCCGGCTCAGGCCCCGGCTCACCAATCCGGCCGATGAAGACGTGGATCCCTCTGAAGGGGACCCGGTACCCATACTCGATTGAGCCGGCGTTGGGGCCCCAGCCTTCGTCGTCGGGGCCACCCCCCCCCCCCAGTTGTTTATCACCAGCGGGGAGCATAGCGCTTCCGCTCTTGCATGGGTATAGCCGCTCCTCAGTAGTGTCGATGGCCAGTGCGGAGCATGGTGCTTCCACTGGTGCGTGGGAGGGGGCTCCCTCTGAGGAGAGCCCCTGGGGTGTGTACAGCCCCGTCCTGACACGTGGCTTGCACGACAGGGCTGGAGGAGGTGTATATGGGCAACCGTGAGCCAGCGCGGGACTAACCAGGCCATACCTCAAGGCGGGTTGTGCCTGGTCGTGATTGGGAATACTTGTATTAGTCCCGCGAGATGGTTTGGCAGCCTGCGCCGAATGAGTCTCCTGAGGCTATTGCATGAGAAGGTCAGACACCAACGACCCCAGGAGGTGACATGAACGGGATCACCCCGCTAGATAGAGCTCAGCCATTGGGTTTATCAACGCTGCAGGGACGGACCCGAGCACAGACGTTGTGCCCAGTCTTCTCATGCAAAGATCCTGAAGAAAAACAACCAGCGCGCGGTTCCCGTGGCCACGGGGGCACCAGGTCACACGCCCTCACTTATCCACCCGCGATTAGCTCATGCGAGAACAAGGCACCAAGGGCCATGGGAGGCGACGTACACGAGAACTGGCCCGCGAGCCAGAGCTCAGCCTCTTGGGTTTAGCGACGCTGCAGGGACGGACCCAAGCACAGACGCCGTGCCAGTCCTTAATCATGACGCGGTCGCGGGAGGGCTCACGAAGGTGCGAGACGTTCTTGGCGACGAAGCGTCGGTCAGGCAATTGATAATTTATGGGCAGTTTGTGAAGGAAGGTAAACTAGCTTTGATAGATGCAAAAAGGGATAGATGCCGTAGGGACGGACCCATACGACCTGGGGATGGTGCAGCCCGAGGGGCGCCCCCAAACTGAACGAATTGGAGAGATGTCACCTGGTACCATCGCTGAAGAGGTACTGGGGTAGCCAAAAAAATGCGCACCGCTGGAGTCGTTCCTCATGAGCCGCCCTGGTGCCGAGCCTCAGGAGGCCTAGAGGGCCCGCGAGGCTCTTGGAGGTGCTCCTCCATCTCTACCAGGATCGCCTAACGCCTGGCCTCGCGAGCCGCCAGGGCATCCCTCATGCAGTGCTGGAACACCACAGCCGCGCCAGGCATGCCGAAAGGCATGCGGATGTAGTTGTGGGGTGGACCCTCGCATCGGCCGACACGAGATGGCCAGAAGAGCTGCCGAGATGCGGCTCTATTGAGCCCGGGGATGTCGATGCAGACGCGGAACTCATTACCCCCGCCAGGGCAATGAGTCGCGCCTCGTGGTAGGTGACGATCGCCTTGCAGAACCCTTGCCTCTTGAATCTCCTTGATTGCCATGCTGATGAACTCCTAAACGCCTGGAGTGTAACACCCACGATGCGGCTATATCTCCCACGTGTGGAAGCACGACTTAGAGGCATAACCGCATTGTGGTTTTGTCGCAAGAAGGGTCATCTTCACACAATCCCATGTAATGAACAAGAATGGGATAAAGAGTTGGCTTACAATCGCCACTTCACACAATGAACATATAATAAATCATACATCATTCAGAGTACACACATATAGTCCGACTACAGACGAAGCCAAAAGAAAAGAAGATAACCCAACTGCTAGATCCCCGATCGTCCCAACTGGGCTCCACTACTGATCAACATGAAACGAAACATAGCAACAACTAAGATCTTCGTTGAGCTCCCATCTGAGCTCTATTGCATCACCTGCACTGGTATCATCGGCACCTGCAACTGTTGTGATAGTATCTGGTGAGTCACGAGGACTCAGCAATCTCAAAACCCGCGAGATCAAGACTATTTAAACTTATGGGAAAGGAAGGGGTAAAGTGGTGAGGTTGCAGCAGCGACTAAGCATATATGGTGGCTGACATACGCAAATAAGAGCGAGAAGAGAGCAAATGGAACGGTCGTGAAGCTAGCAATGATCAAGAAGTGATCCTGAACTCCTACTTACATCAAACATAACCCGAAACCGTGTTCACTTCCCGGACTCGGCTACACTCGCGGTTGATGCGTTTTAATTCGTATATGGTGTCAAATTATCTACAACCGGACATTAACAAATTCCCATCTGCCTCATAACCGCGGGCACGGCTTTGGAAAGATTATACCCTGCAAGGGTGTCCCAACTTAGCCCATGATAAGCTCTCACGGTCAACGAAGGATATACCTTCTCCCGGGAAGACCCGATCAGCCTCGGAATCCCTGTTCGCAAGACATTTCAACAATGGTAAAACAAGACCAGCACAAATCCCAATAGGAGCTGCACATATCTCGTTCTCAGGGCACACCGGATGAGACATCCTACGAGTAAAACCAGCCCTCAAGTTTCCCCGAGGTGGCCCCGCAGTCTACTCAGTTCGGACCAACACTCGAAGGAGCACTGGCCCGGGGGGGTTAAAATAAAGATGACCCTTGAGTCTGCAGAACCCAAGGGAAAAAGGCTTAGGTGGCAAATGGTAAAACCAAGGTTGGGCCTTGCTGGAGGAGTTTTATTCAAAGCGAACTGTCAAGGGGGTCCCATAAATCACCCAACCGCGTAAGGAACGCAAAATCCGGGAACATAACACCGGTATGACGGAAACTAGGGCGGCAAGAGTGGAACAAAACACCAGGCATAAGGCCGAGTCTTCCACCCTTTACCAAGTATATAGATGCATTAATAATATAAGAGATATTGTGAGATCCCAAAATAATCTTGTCCATCATGGAGCAATCTTCAACTTCACCTGCAACTAACAACGCTATAAGATGGGCTGAGCAAAAGCGGTAACATAGCCAAACAACGGTTTGCTAGGAAGGGTGACAAGGTTAGAGGCTGACATGGCAATATGGGAGGCATGGTAAACAAGTGATAGGTAGCGCAGCATAGCGATAGAACGAAGTAACTAGCAAGCAAAGATAGAAGTGATATCGAGGGTAATGGTCATCTTGCCTGAGATCCCGATAGGAAGAAGAACAAGTCCATGAAGAAGACAAAAGAACGTAGACGAACGGATCCTCACAACTCCGGAACGAAACCGAAGCTAACAAGAGAAGCAAACCGGAAAGAAGCAAACAATATGGTAAACACACAAGTATAAACATGGCATGATGCACAATCAGGTATGATGCATGTCCGGTTTTAAAAGGCATGGCATGCCAAAGTGCATAAACAATACTACAAGTTAAGTGCAGCTCAATATGCAACGAGTTGCATATTGACGGAACACCACATCAATTATTTAGTTCTCTCTCGATTAAGATACTCAACATTTATTAAATGTTAATTAACATGGCAAAAGGTGAAGCATAAGCAAACCACCTATCTAGGCAAGTTTAAATGAGGCCGGAAACAACAAACAACAATTCCGAAAAATCCCCATGTCATTTAGCAATATAAAGCAAACACAATTTTTAAGCATTTTAATTGTTGTTATCATGATGCGGATGGCATATACAAGTTTATGCAATTTTTATGAAAACGTTGGCATGAGCATGTTATGAAGCATTTGGTCACCATCGCGGAACGAAAAGGGTGCCACGGCGGCGAAACAAAAATGGTGCCACGGCAACATATCCGAAAATGATGCCACGGCAACATATCCAAAAATGATGCCACGGCAACATATCGGTTCCGGTAGCTCACGGAGATACCGGTGCAAAAGGAGGCGTGCGGATGTGCGCAACATGCTAGAGATGGTGGGGTGCTCCCGACTACCGGGTTCCCACGGGATAGTGGCATGGAAACGAGTGACAATTCGGACACGGTGCAAACATATGGTACATCTCATACAACACATGCATTCGATCACGGTCGGTCATCTGGGTGGTTATACCTTCGAAGCGTGCGTTTCGGGGCGGTTCAAAATCGTCGAGGGAAGTAGTTGTTCACGTGGCGACGGTAGTGGTACATATCGTAGTGGAAGTAGTTGTTCGTGTTGCGACGGTAGTGGAAGTAGACGTTCACGGGTCGTCGTGGGAAATAGTCGTTCTCGTGGCGGTAGTGGAAGTAGTGGTACACGGCGACGGTAGTTGTACACACGTTGTAGTCGAACTTGACGGAGCCAACGTCCTCGAGGGTAGTCGTGGTACTTGGGGTCTTCGGACTTTCCGGTCTCGGTTCTTGCGACGGTAGTGGTACATGGCAACGGTAGTCGAACTTGAAGGGTCGTCAACGTCGTGGGACTTGGCGCATCACCGGGTGTAGTCGTACACGAGGTCCTGCCCGGGGATGGTCTTGGCCAACCCAACGAAGCATGCTGCGGTTGAAGGGCATGGGTCTTCTTCGCGCAAGGAACAAAAAATGGAGGCGGCTGCGGCTGATGCGGTCGCAGGATGCAGGGGTGTGGCATGGAGCTTGACGGCGGGGACTCCGGGCTCCTGGTGGAGCTCCTGGTGGTCGCCACCAACGGAGGAGGCGACAAGGGGCGAGGGGACCGGGCGCAGGGAGCACCACTCCCTGGCTCGATGCGGAGGAGGCGACGGCGCGGCCTGCGGGGCTGGCTGGCGCCATGGACGAAGGGAGCATGAGCTCGGGGAGGAGGCCGAGCGCTGGCGAGGAGGCGGTGGAGGCCGGCTCCGAGGCAGACGGGCGCGGGTCAACGGGGCGCAGAGGAGGCGACGAGGGGAAGGACTCGCGGCGGAGAGGATGGGGCCACGCGCGGGGTGGCCCTCCTGGGGGTCGCCGACGGCGGCGGGTGGCGATGGGGACGCGGGGGAGAAGGAAGGGCGAGGCCTTGGGCGGAGGCGGAGGCGCGAGGACCTCCTGCTTCATGGCGGCAGAGGGGATCGAGACGAGGGGAGCTCGATGCGTGCGGCGCTGGAGGGAGATGGGGATCGAGCAGGAGGCTCTCCCCTGCGCTAGGGTTAGAGGGGGCGCGGCTGGGCCTTGGGCCGGCTTAGGTAGTGGGCTGCGGCTGGCCTAGATGGATACAAGTGGCGGCTGGGCTGTCTCTCTCTTCTCTCTCCCTCTAATTTTCTAGCAGAAAATAAATAGAGAGAGGAAAAGAAAGAGAGCGTTAGGGAAAGATTTGCGCATGGGGATAATTTTTCAGGACTCGCAAAAATGAGTTGGAACCAAGAAAAATAGAAGGGCCATGATTGAAAGATTTAAATGCAACTCATTTGAATTTAATTCAAATGGGTTTGAACTAGGACTTGATAAAAGGAAGGTCCAAAAATGTTCGGATTTTTGGTGGAGCTGCGGAAAATGGTGAAAGAAATTATGGACAAGGTTAGAGAGCCAAAACTTGAAGAAGAAAAGGCCAAGGGATTTAATATGCAAGTGGGTTCATGGGTGATTCCAAAACAATGGAATATTTTATAATATCTCCCTAAATATCGGGAGGGTATGTTTTAAAGAGAACCCACCATGTGAGTTTCCTCAATTTAAATGGATCGAAGATCCATACAGTTTATTTAGAAGAGTTTTTAAAATTAATGATATGATGGCATGATGACATGATGCAATGCAAATGAAGCTAAGAAGAATGCAACAAACAAAACAAATCACACGACGAAACTCGGAGTAGCTGGAAGTCTTCTGGAGCGTCGGTCTCGGGGCGTTACAACACTCCACCACTACAAGAGGATCTCGACCCGAGATCCAGGATGGCACCGGAGAGAAAACGAGAGAGGAAGAGAAGAGGTAAAACTAAGTTGCTTCTTCGACAAAAGAGTGAAACCAAAGAACCTTGAGAGGTTGAAAAGTTGAAAGAAAGAGCACAACGGAGTTGAACACAATTGAGAGCACTGCGGTAGAAGATAGAAACAAGGAACACCATTTGAACCTTGGAGGTTGCAAAGCTATGAAAGACGAGTACAATGGACAAGAAGGAATTGGAACCACTCTGGTTGAAACGAGATAAACAAGGAACAAGGAAGAACAAATTCGGACAACACTCCGGTTGAAAAGAAATGCAAGACTTGATAAGATGAAAAGAAGTTGAAGAGATGACACAACACTCCGGTTAGATGGCTAAGCAAGAAAATAACATGAACTTGACAAAACGACGTGATGGGTGAAGAGCACAACATCACAATGCCTCCGGAAGAAAGAATAGAAGATAGATCATTGGAATAACAGAATGAAGAAGGAAATGCCAACTTCTGCCACAAATGAGCTTGGAAAGCACCCTTCCAAGAAGGTTACAACGGGGTTGTTGGGAAAACCAACAACGAAAGGATAAGCTTGTTGTGGGCTTATGGCAAACATCTCAAAATTATGAGGTGACAACCGGCCACTAACGGAAACAATTACTTGCTTGAGATCAATGAAGAGATGAAAACTGCTTTTGCCGAGAGGATAGGAGAAAACTTGGATCATTGATAAGCACCACAAATAGCAACATTCCCAATGGAAGGCTTTAGGTGAAATCTATACCAAGATAACTCCAATGAAGGGATTGATGGATTTAAAATACCTCGTTCTTGACAACATGTGAATCGTGAAACATGAATGGAAATTGCCAAGAATGATATAACACCACCTGAAAAGATAAGGTAGAAAGAATTGCACTTCAGAATGCAAGAAGAAGAATGCTTGAACGCCTCAAAACAAAACATGTGTTGAGCCCCATGTTTAATTTTGAGTATAGCTTGGCTGATCTTAACTTCAAGAGAAATCTTGAAGAACAATTGAATAATGAAAAGAATCATTGACGAACCACCATGTAGAGCCTCCATGAAGAACTCCGGTAATAAAAAGAATGATAGAAACAAAGAAAAGTTGAAAACACAAGGTGAAGCCTTGCGATGATTTAGATGGAGCTTCGTGACGAGATAATGTGGAAAACTTGGAACTCCAGAAAAGAAAAGATGAAGCATCTCGAACCGAGAAAAATGACATGATGAACAACTCTGGGAAGAAGAAACTAGATCACTTGGATGAAACAATAATAAGAATTACGTTATGCGTATCCTTCACCAATTTAAATTGATGACAAGCAACGGATTTGGCATACTACTTATTCTTTTGCAAGGTTTGCAGAGAGATATAGCGCCAACTTGAAGAAGTCTTCGACGAATCACCGAGAGGATTGGGAAGAACGGATGAATTGGTATGATAACAACGGAAGAGGAATGTTGAAAGAACCACCGTAAGAATTGAAAATGAAAGTAGCAAAGGCACAATTCACTGAGAAGAATTGGAAAACGAATGAAGATACTTGAGGGGATTTAGATACAAGAGAACAAAGAGATCATGAGCTGACTATAGTAAACTTGAACGATCCACCAGTAAGATTTGGAGAACCAGAACTGGAAGCTGAGAATGAATAATTCTGAGAAGATGGGCTCCGGAGAATGAAACTGAAAAGACTCCTGAATTTCTCTGGATGGGTGAAAAGAATTCTCACAATCGAAAGCAATTATGAGAGGATGGCATCACGCTAGAACCATGAATCTTCAAGAGAACGGACCAAGATTTAGGAGAAATCCTTCTTCGGTCTTCACATGCTGAGAATGATGACGAGAACCACCATGAATTGTTGAGACACTCCAGGAGAATGAAAAACAAAGAGGTTGAGCCAACAATGAAAAATAAATTGAAATCGATCTTGGAAACATCTGACTGATGAAATTCATTCTTACGTCACACTTTGAAAGAATTTGAGAATCGCTCCGAATAAATTAGAAGAGTCAGGTAAGATCTTGGGAAAAGACCTGTGGGTTAGGGCCCACTAAAAAGATACACCGTTGAACGATTGATTGAAAAAGATATTGCACCGGTAGTATTAAATGACTTGAATGAGATAATAATCTCAAAATAGCTTGAACAGATTGAGAATGGAAGCACGAATCTTCCAAGATATCTTCAGCACTCCGGATACGAATAGAGAGAGGTGAACGATTAAGAGGTACACCGGCATACGAAAACACTTGAAACAAGGAAGGGAATATGATCAACACCGAAAACTTGACTTGAATCCACCGGAGAAGAAAAGAGAACAAAGAATAATAAACTTGTAGCTCCGTTAGTATCTTCTTGAGAATCACCGGATAAGAACATTGACGGAAAAGAATGAAGAGGCTTCACATGAATAAATGGATACTTGATTAACATATATGAGTCCTTGAAGAAAAAGGGTGGGAGGGCGGGAAAACAAAGGCAACTTGGTACGGATGAAACAAACACCGTTGAGAAAACTTAGAATTGATCTTGCGGATGGGGAGAATGATGGGATCATCTCGAAGAGAAGCGCACCGGTTGGAAAAGAATTAACATGACAACCTCAATGATCAAGAAGGATTAGCACTCCCATAGAAATATGAGAACACCATTTATGAAAGGTATGGATTCAACATTTGACTTCGAAGCAACTCGATTACCACAACTCAAAAAAAAACAAAGGATTTGGCTTGCAGAATAAGCCGGAACAAATATATGATAGAGATTCCGTCCGAAGTTTTCATGGTGGGGCCCACACGGGCTCGATTGTACAGCACCATCATGTACAAGGCAGTGCACATGACATACGAAGTGTCCCCGAACCATCATAGCCAAGGGTTCTTTAAGACACAACGAGACCACTGTAAAAACGACTGTGGAAAGGCGGACCACTAGACGTCAAACCCCAATCTCATATCATGCATCTGTCGAAAAGATATTCTAGGAGCTACTTGAATTCCCACCTATAAAACTCCCGAAACTTTCTGGTTATGCAATCTGGTGTTGGGGATACAGGGGAAGCAATATATATCTCACCCAAAACTAACAATCCCTACATCCAAGCTGTATCCATCCGTCAACACATAACCAAGAAACCTTCGGAAATTGTGTACCTCAACCTTCGAAAAGCATCAGTTATACGAGTTATGGCAATACTCCCGAACTCCCGCCCCAGTACTGGGTGGCGTCGAGGTTATCTCACCAACAACTGCATAAAAGAGATTTTCGATGTCGGCAAAACTCAGGTATTCCAGAACTGCAATGATAAAATTATGACGACAACACCTCGGAGCTCAACTCCCCGGGTCAATGCCACATAATAGACAGGAGGCACCAAGAACAATGTTCTCGTCACAAAACCATCGTAACGATTCCAAGATACCCGCGTGATCCTAAAAAAATTTTAGTGAAATTTGAGGAGAGGAAAGTCAAAACATCTACGTCAGGAGACCTCACCAGAGCGACGAAGGGACTGAGGAGTAAAAAGAATCCTACTCTCCGATATATATAATCCTAAGACTCAAAACATTTTTGATCTAGACTCAACAACGCCAGCAAACAATCAAGCAGGGGGCTCCTAAGTCGGGGATGGCTCTGATTACCAACTTGTAACACCCACGATGCGGCTATATCTCCCACGTGTCGAAGCACGACTTAGAGGCATAACCGCATTGTGGTTTTGTCGCAAGAAGGGTCATCTTCACACAATCCCATGTAATGAACAAGAATGGGATAAAGAGTTAGCTTACAATCGCCACTTCACACAATGAACATATAATAAATCATACATCATTCAGAGTACACACATATAGTCCGACTACGGACGAATCCAAAAGAAAAGAAGATAACCCAACTGCTAGATCCCCGATCGTCCCAACTGGGCTCCACTACTGATCAACATGAAACGAAACATAGCAACAACTAAGATCTTCGTTGAGCTCCCATCGGAGCTCTGTTGCATCACCTGCACTGGTATCATCGGCACCTGCAACTGTTGTGATAGTATCTGGTGAGTCACGAGGACTCAGCAATCTCAAAACCCGCGAGATCAAGACTATTTAAGCTTATGGGAAAGGAAGGGGTAAAGTGGTGAGGTTGCAGCAGCGACTAAGCATATATGGTGGCTGACATACGCAAATAAGAGCGAGAAGAGACCAAATGGAACGGTCGTGAAGCTAGCAATGATCAAGAAGTGATCCTGAACTCCTACTTACGTCAAACATAACCCAAAACCGTGTTCACTTCCCGGACTCCGCCGAAAAGACACCATCACGGCTACACACATGGTTGATGCGTTTTAATTCGTATCTGGTGTCAAGTCATCTACAACCGGAAATTAACAAATTCCCATCTGCCTCATAACCACGGGCACGACTTTCAAAAGATTATACCCTCCAGGGGTGTCCCAACTTAGCCCATGATAAGCTCTCACGGTCAACGAAGGATATACCTTCTCCCGGGAAGACCCGATCAGCCTCGGAATCCCGGTTCGCAAGACATTTCGACAATGGTAAAACAAGACCAGCAAAGCCGCCCGATGTGCCGACAAATCCCGATAGGAGCTGCACATATCTCGTTCTCAGGGCACACCGGATGAGACATCCTACGAGTAAAACCAGCCCTCAAGTTTCCCCGAGGTGGCCCCGTAGTCTACTCAGTTCGGACCAACACTTGAAGGAGCACTGGCCCGGGGGGGTCAAAATAAAGATGACCCTTGAGTCTGCAGAACCCAAGGGAAAAAGGCTTAGGTGACAAATGGTAAAACCAAGGTTGGGCCTTGCTGGAGGAGTTTGAAGGAAATATTCCCTAGAGGCAATAATAAAGTTATTATTTATTTCCTTATATCATGATAAATGTTTATTATTCATGCTAGAATTGTATTAACCGGAAACATGATACATGTGTGAATACATAGACAAACATATAGTCACTAGTATGCCTCTACTTGACTAGCTCATTAATCATAGATGGTTATGTTTCCTAACCATGGACAAAAGAGTTGTCATTTGATTAACGGGATCACATCATTAGGAGAATGATGTGATTGACTTGACCCATTCCGTTAGCCTTAGCACTTGATCGTTTAGTATGTTGCTACTACTTTCTTCATGACTTATACATGTTCCTATAACTATGAGATTATGCAACTCCCGTTTACTAGAGGAACACTTTGGGTGCTACCAAACGTCACAACGTAACTGGGTGATTATAAAGGAGTACTACCGGTGTCTCCGAAGATACATGTTGGGTTGGCGTATTTCAAGATTAGGATTTGTCACTCCGATTGTCGGAGAGGTATCTCTGGGCCCTCTCGGTAATGCACATCACTATAAGCCTTGCAAGCAATGTAGCCAATGAGTTGGTTACGGAATGATGCATTACATAACGAGTAAAGAGACTTGCCGGTAATGAGATTGAACTAGGTATTGGATATCGACGATCGAATCTCGGGCAAGTAACATACCGTTGACAAAGGGAACAAAGTATGTTGTTATGCGGTTTGACCGATAAAGATCTTCGTAGAATATGTAGGAGCCAATATGGGCATCCAGGTTCCGCTATTGGTTATTGACCAAGAATAGTTCTAGGTCATGTCTACATAGTTCTCGAACCCGTAGGGTCCGCACGCTTAAGGTTTCGATGACAGTTATATTATGAGTTTATGAGTTTTGATGTACCGAAGGAGTTCGGAGTCCCGGATGAGATCGGGGACATGACGAGGAGTCTCGAATTGGTTGAGACGTAAAGATCGATATATTGGACGACTATATTCGGAGTTCGGAAAGGTTCCGAGTGATTCGGGTATTTTTCGGAGTACCGGAGAGTTACGGGAATTCGCCGGGGAGTATATGGGCCTTATTGGGCCATACGGGAATAGAGGAGAGAGGCCAAAAGGAAGGAGGCCTGCGCCCCCCTCTGGTCCGAATTGGACAAGGGGCGCAGCCCCCCTTTCCTTCTTCCTCTCCCTCTCTTGCCCCTTCTCCTACTCCAACAAGGGAGGTGGAATCCTACTAGGACTAGGGAGTCCTAGTAGGACTCCACACTTGGCGCGCCCCCTCCTAGGGCCGGCCACCTCCCCCCTTGCTCCTTTATATACAGGGGCAGGGGGACACCCCATGACACACAAGTTGATCTACGTGATCGTTCCTTAGCCGTGTGCGGTGCCCCCCTCCACCATATTCCACCTCGGTCATATCGTCGCGAAGCTTAGGCGAAGCCCTGCGCCGGTAGAACATCATCATCGTCACCATGCCGCCGTGCTGATGGAACTAATCCCCGGCACTTTGCTGGATCGGAGTCCGGGGATCGTCATCGAGCTGAACGTGTGCTGAACTCGGAGGTGTTGTACGTTCGGTACTTGGATCGGTTGGATCGTGAAGACGTACGACTACATCAACCGCGTTGTCATAACGCTTCCGCTTACGGTCTACGAGGGTACGTGGACATTACTCTCCCCTCTCGTTGCTATGCATCACCATGATCTTGCGTGTGCGTAGGAAATTTTTGAAATTACTACGTTCCCCAACAGTGGCATCCGAGCCTGGTTTTATGCGTAGATGTCATATGCACGAGTAGAACACAAGTGAGTTGTGGGCGATACAAGTCATACTGCTTACCAGCATGTCATACTTTGGTTCGGCGGTATTGTTGGATGAAGCGGCCCGGACCGACATTACGCGTACGCTTACGCGAGACTGGTTCTACCGACGTGCTTTGCACACAGGTGGCTGGCGGGTGTCAGTTTCTCCAACTTTAGTTGAACCGAGTGTGGCTACGCCCGGTCCTTGCGAAGGTTAAAACAGCACTAACTTGACGAACTATCGTTGTGGTTTTGATGCGTAGGTAAGAATGGTTGTTGCTCAGCCCGTAGCAGCCACGTAAAATTTGCAACAACAAAGTAGAGGACGTCTAACTTGTTTTTGCAGGGCATGTTGTGATGTGATATGGTCAAGACGTGATAAGATATAAGTTGTTGTATGAGATGATCATGTTTTGTTGAAGTTATCGGCAACTGGCAGAAGCCCTATGGATGTCTCTTTGTTGCATAAGATGCAAGTGCCAAATAATTGCTTTACTTTATCGCTATACGATAGCAATAGTTGCCAGAGCAATATTTGGTGAGACAAGCATGTGATGACACATTGATGTAGATCATGATGATGAAGATCATGGTGTCGTGCCGGTGACGATAGAGATCATGACAATACTTTGGAGATGGAGATCAAAGGCGCAAGATGATCATGGCCATATCATGTCACATATTTTGATTGCATATGATGTTTATCTATTATACATCTTATTCTTGCTTTGATTGACGGTAGCATTTTAAGATGATCTCTCACTAAAATTTTCAAGAAGTGTTCTCCCTGAGTATGCACCATTGTGAAAGTTCTTAATGCTGAGACACCACGTGATGATCGGGTGTGATAGGCTCTACGTTCAAATACAATGGGTGCAAAACAGTTGCACACGCAAAATACTCAGGTTAAAACTTGACGAGCCTAGCATATACAGATATGGCCTCGGAACACGGAGACCGAAAGGTCGAGCGTGAATCATATAGTAGATATGATCAACATATTGATGTTTACCGTTGAAACTACTCCATCTCACGTGATAATCGGACATGGTGTAGTTGATATGGATCACATAATCACTTAGAGGATTAGAGGGATGTCTATCTAAGTGAGAGTTCTTAAGTAATATGATTAATTGAACTTAAATTTATCATGAACTTAGTCCTGGTAGTATTTTGCAAATTATGTTGTAGATCAATAGCTTGCATTGTTGCTTTCATATGTTTATTTTGATATGTTCCTAGAGAAAAACTAAGTTGAAAGATGTTGGTAGCAATGATGCAGATTGGATCTGTGATCTGAGGTTTATCCTCATTGCTACACAGAAGAATTATGTCCTTAATGCACCACTAGGTGACAGACCTATTGCAGGAGCAGATGCAGATGTTATGAACGTTTGGCTAGCTCAATATGATGACTACTTGATAGTTTAGTGCACCATGCTTAACGGCTTAGAATCGGGACTTCAAAGACGTTTTGAACGTCATAGACCATATGAGATGTTCCAGGAGTTGAAGTTAAAATTTCAAGCAAATACCCGAGTTGAGAGATATGAAGTCTCCAACAAGTTCTATGGCTAAAAGATGGAGGAGAATCGCTCAACTAGTGAGCAAGTACTTAGATTGTCTGAGTACTACAATCACTTGAATCAAGTGGGAGTTAATCTTCCAGGTAAGATAGTGATTGGCAGAGTTCTCTAGTCACCATCACCAAGTTACTGGAACTTCGTGATGAACTATAATGCAAGGGATGACGAAAACGATTCCCGCGCTCTTCATGATGTTGAAATCGACGAAGGTAGAAATCAAGAAAGAGCATCAAGTGTTGATGGTTGACAAAGATCACTAGTTTCAAGTAAAGGGCAAAGGGAAGGAAAGGGAACTTCAACTAGAATGACAAGCAAGTTGTCACTCCCGTGAAGAAGCCCAAAGCTGAACCTAAAGCCTGAAACTGAGTGCTTCTACTGCAAAGGAAATGGTCACTGGAAGTGGAACTACTCCAAATATTTGGTGGATAAGAAGGATGGCAAAGTGAACAAGGGCATATTTGATATACAGGTTATTGATGTGTGCTTTACTAGTGTTTATAGTAGCCCCTGAGTATTTGATACTTGTTCGGTTGCTAAGATTAGTAACTCGAAACAGGAGTTACAGAATAAACAAAGACTAGTTGAAGGGGAAGTGACGATGAGTGTTGGAAGTAGTTCCAAGATTGATATGATCATCATCGCACACTCCCTATACTTTCGGGATTAGTGTTAAACCTAAATAAATGTTATTTGGAGTTTGCGTTGAGCATGAATATGATTTGATCATGTTTATTGCAATACGGTTATTCATTTAAAGTTAGAGAATAATTGTTATTCTGTTTACATGAATAAGACCTTCAATGGTTATACACCCAATGAAAATAGTTTGTTGGATCTCGATCGTAATGATACACATATTCATAATATTGATGCCAAAAGATGCAAAGTTAATAATGATAGTGCAACTTGTTTGTGGCACTGCCGTTTGGTTCATATCGGTGTAAAGCGCATGAAGAAACTCCATAAAGATGGATTTTTGAAATCTCTTGGTTATGAATCATTTGATGCTTGCGAACCGTGCCTTTTGGGCAAGATGACTAAAACTCCATTCTCCGGAACAATGGAACGAGCTACTGACTTGATGGAAATAATACATACCGATGTATACGGTCCAATGAGTGTTGATGCTTATGGCGGGTATCATTATTTTCTGACCTTCACAAGATGAATTGAGCAGATATGAGTATATCTACTTAATGAAGCACAAGTCTGAAACATTTGGAAAGTTCAAAGAATTTCAAAGTGAAGTGGAGAATGATCGTAACAAGAAAATAAAGTTTCTGCAATTTGATCGCGGAGACAAATATTTGAGTTACGAGTTTGGTCTTCAATTAAAACAATGTGGAATAGTTTCACAAACTCATGCCACATGGAACACCACAGCTTAATGGTGTGTCCGAACGTCATAACAGTACTTTATTGGATATAGTGCGATCTATGATGTATCTTACCAATTTACCACTATCGTTTTGGGGTTATGCATTAGAGACAGTTGCATTCACTTTAAAAAGGGCACCATCAAAATCCGTTGAGACGACGCCTTATGAACTGTGGTTTGGCGAGAAACCAAAGTTATCATTTCTTAAAGTTTGGGGCTGCGATGCTTATGTGAAAAAGTTTTCACCTGATAAGCTCGAACCCAAATCAAAGAAGTGCATATTCATAGAATACCCAAAGGTAACTATTGGGTACACCTTCTATCACAGATCTGAAAGCAAGATTCATTGCTAAGATGGATCCTTTCTAGAGAAGGAGTTTCTCTCGAAAGAAGTGAGTGGGAGGAAAGTAGAACTTGATGAGGTAATTGTACCTTCTCCCTTATTGGAAAGTAGTTCATCACAAAAATCAGTTCTAGTGATTCCTACAACAATTAGTGAGGAAGTTAATGATGATGATCATGAAACTTCAGATCAAGTTGCTACCAAACCTCGTAGGTCTTCCAGAGTAAGATCCGCACCAGAGTGGTACGGTAATCATGTTCTGGAAGTCATGTTACTAGACCATGATGAACCTATGAACTATGAGGAAGCGATGATGAGCCCAGATTCCACGAAATGGCTTGAGGCCATAAAATCTGAGATATGATCCATGTATGAGAACAAAGTATGGACTTTGATTGACTTGCTCGATGATCAGCAAGCCATGTTAAATAAATGGATCTTCAAGAGGAAGACGGACATTGATAGTAGTGTTACTATCTACTAAGCTCGACTTGTTGCGAAAGGTTTTCGACAAGTTCAAAGTGTTGAATACGATGAGATTTTCTCACTCATAACGATGCTTAAGTCTGTCCGAATCATGTTAGCAATTGCCACATTTTATGAAATCTGGCAAATGGATGTCAAAACTGCATTCCTTAATGGATTTATTAAAGAAGAATTGTATATGATGCAACCAGAAGGTTTTGTCAATCCTGAAGGTGCTAACAAAATGTGCAAGCTCCAACGATCCATCAATGGACTGGTGCAAGCATCTCGAAGTTGGAATATACGCTTTGATGAGTTGATCAATGCATATGATTTTATACATACTTTTGGAAAGGCCTGTGTTTACAAGAAAGTGAGTGGGAGCTCTGTAGCATTTCTGATATTATATGTGCAAGACATATTGTTGATTGGAAATGATATAGAATTTCTGGATAGCATAAAAGGATACTTGAATAAAAGGTTTTTGAATGAAAGACCTCGGTGAAGCTGCTTACATATTGAGCATCAAGATCTATTGAGATAGATCAAGATGCTTGATAAGTTTTTCAATAAGTACATACCTTGTCAAGATTTTGAAATAGTTCAAAATGGAACAGACAAAGAAAGAGTTCTTTCCTGTGTTGCAAAGGTGTGAAATTGAGTAAGACTCAAGACCCGACCACGGCAAAAAATAGAAAGAGAATGAAAGTCATTCCCTATGCATCAGTCATAGGTTCTATAAAAGTATGCCATGCTATGGACCAGACCTATTGTATACTCTGCCCTGGTTTGGCAAGGGAGTACAATAGTGATCTAGGAGTAGATCACTGGACATTGGTCAAAATTATCCTTAGTAGAATAAGGATATGTTTCTCGATTATGGAGGTGATAAAAGAGTTCGTCGTAAAGAGTTACATCGATGCAAGCTTTTACACCGATCCAGATGACTCTAAGTCTCAATCTGGATACATATTGAAAGTGGGAGCAATTAGCTAGAGTAGCTCCGTGCAAAGCATTGTAGACATAGAATATTTGCAAAATACATACGACTCTGTAATATGACAGACCCGTTGACTAAACTTCTCTCACGAGCAAAACATGATCATACCTTAGTACTCTTTGGGTGTTAATCACATAGCGATGTGAACTAGATTATTGACTCTAGTAAACCCTTTGGGTGTTGATCACATGATGATGTGAACTATGGGTATTAATCACATACAGATGTGAATATTGGTGTTAAATCACATGATGATGTGAACTAGATTATTGACTCTAGTGAAAGTGGGAGACTGAAGGAAATATGCCCTAGAGGCAATAATAAAGTTATTATTTATTTCCTTATATCATGATAAATGTTTATTATTCATGCTAGAATTGTATTAACCGGAAACATGATACATGTGTGAATACATAGACAAACATATAGTCACTAGTATGCCTCTACTTGACTAGCTCATTAATCAAAGATGGTTATGTTTCCTAACCATGGACAAAAGAGTTGTCATTTGATTAACGGGATCACATCATTAGGAGAATGATGTGATTGACTTGACCCATTCCGTTAGCCTTAGCACTTGATCGTTTAGTATGTTGCTACTGCTTTCTTGATGACTTATACATGTTCCTATAACTATGAGATTATGCAACCCCCGTTTACCGGAGGAACACTTTGGGTGCTATCAAACATCACAAAGTAACTGGGTGATTATAAAGGAGTACTACAGGTGTCTCTGAAGATACATGTTGGGTTGGCGTATTTCGAGATTAGGATTTGTCACTCCGATTGTCGGAGAGGTATCTCTGGGCCCTCTCGGTAATGCACATCACTATAAGCCTTGCAAGCAATGTGGCCAATGAGTTGGTTACGGAATGATGCATTACATAACGAGTAAAGAGACTTGCCGGTAACGAGATTGAACTAGGTATTGGATACCGACGATCGAATCTCGGGCAAGTAACATACCGATGACAAAGGGAACGAAGTATGTTGTTATGCGGTTTGACCGATAAAGATCTTCGTAGAATATGTAGGAGCCAATATGGGCATCCAGGTTCCGCTATTGGTTATTGACCAAGAATAGTTCTAGGTCATGTCTACATAGTTCTCGAACCCGTAGGGTCCGCACGCTTAAGGTTTCGATGACAGTTATTTTATGAGTTTATGAGTTTTGATGTACCGAAGGAGTTCGGAGTCCCGGATGAGATCGGGGACATGATGAGGAGTCTCGAAATGGTCGAGACATAAAGATCGATATATTGAACGACTATATTCGGAGTTCGGAAAGGTTCCGAGTGATTCGGGTATTTTTTTTGGAGTACCGGAGAGTTAGGGAATTCGCCGGGGAGTATATGGGCCTTATTGGGCCATACGGGAATAGAGGAGAGAGGCCAAAAGGAAGGAGGCCTGCGCCCCCCTCTGGTCCGAATTGGACAAGGGGCGCAGCCCCCCTTTCCTTCTTTCTCTCCCCTTTTTCCCCTTCTCCTACTCCAACAAGGGAGGTGGAATCCTACTAGGACTAGGGAGTCCTAGTAGGACTCCACACTTGGCGCGCCCCCTCCTAGGGCCGTCCACCTCCCCCCTTGCTCCTTTATATACAGGGGCAGGGGGGCACCCCATGACACACAAGTTGATCTACGTGATCGTTCCTTAGCCGTGTGCGATGCCCCCTTCCACCATATTCCACCTCGGTCATATCGTCGCGAAGCTTAGGCGAAGCCCTGCGCCGGTAGAACATCATCATCGTCACCACGCCGCCGTGCTGGCGGAACTCATCCCCGACACTTTGCTGGATCGGAGTCCGGGGATCGTCATCGAGCTGAACGTGTGCTGAACTCGGAGGTGCCGTACGTTCGGTACTTGGATCGATCGGATCGTGAAGACGTACGACTACATCAACCGCATTGTCATAACGCTTCCGCTTACGGTCTACGAGGGTATGTGGTCATTACTCTCCCCTCTCGTTGCTATGCATCACCATGATCTTGCATGTGCGTAGGAAATTTTTGAAATTACTACGTTCCCCAACAGAGTTTTATTCAAAGCGAACTGTCAAGAGGGTCCCATAAATCACCCAACCGCGTAAGGAATGCAAAATCCGGGAACATAACACCAGTATGACGGAAACTAGGGTGGCAAGAGTGGAACAAAACACCAGGCATAAGGCCGAGTCTTCCACCCTTTACCAAGTATATAGATGCATTAATAATATAAGAGATATTGTGATATCCCAAAATAATCCTGTACATCATGGAGCAATCTTCAACTTCACCTGCAACTAACAACGCTATAAGATGGGCTGAGCAAAAGCGGTAACATAGCCAAACAAATGTTTGCTAGGAAGGGTGACAAGGTTAGAGGCTGACATGGCAATATGGGAGGCATGGTAAACAAGTGATAGGTAGCACAACATAGCGATAGAACGAAGCAACTAGCAAGCAAAGATAGAAGTGATATCGAGGGTAATGGTCATCTTGCCTGAGATCCCGATAGGAAGAAGAACGAGTCCATGAAGAAGACAAACGGACATAGACGAACGGATCCTCACAACTCCGGAATGAAACCGAAGCTAACAAGAGAAGCAAACCGGAAAGAAGCAAACAATATGGTAAACACACAAGCATAAACATGGCATGATGCACAATCAGGTATGATGCATGTCCGGTTTTAAAAGGCATGGCATGGCAAAGTGCACAAACAATACTACAAGTTAAGTGGAGCTCAATATGCAACGAGTTGCATATTGACGGAACACCACATCAATTATTTAGTTCTCTCTCGATTAAGATACTCAACATTTATTAAATGTTAATTAACATGGCAAAAGGTGAAGCATAAGCAAACCACCTATCTAGGCAAGTTTAAATGAGGCCGGAAACAACAAACAACAATTCCGAAAAATCCCCATGTCATTTAGCAATATAAAGCAAACACAATTTTTAAGCATTTTAATTGTTGTTATCGTGATGCGGATGGCATATACAAGTTTATGCAATTTTTATGAAAACGTTGACATGAGCATGTTATGAAGCATTTGTTCACCATGGCGGAACGAAAAGGGTGCCACGGCGGCGAAACAAAAATGGTGCCATGGCAACATATCCGAAAATGATGCCACGGCAACATATCCGAAAATGATGCCACAACAACATATCGGTTCCGGTAGCTCACGGAGATACCGGTGCAAAAGGAGGCGTGCGGATGTGCGCAACATGCTAGAGATGGTGGGGTGCTCCCAACTACCGGGTTCCCACGGGATAGTGGCATGGAAACGAGTGACAATTCGGACACGGTGCAAACATATGGTACATCTCATACAACACATGCATTCGATCACGGTCGGTCATCTGGGTGGTTATACCTTCGAAGCGTGCGTTTCGGGGCGGTTCAAAATCGTCAAGGGAAGTAGTTGTTCACGTGGCCACCGTAGTGGTACATATCGTAGTGGAAGTAGTTGTTCATGTTGCGACGGTAGTGGAAGTAGACGTTCACGGGTCGTCGTGGGAAGTAGTCGTTCACGTGGCAGTAGTGGAAGTAGTGGTACATGGCGACGGTAGTTGTACACACGTTGTAGTCGAACTTGACGGAGCCAACGTCCTCGAGGGTAGTTGTGGTACTTGGGGTCTTCGGACTTGCCGGTCTCGGTTCTTGCGACGGTAGTGGTACATGGAAACGGTAGTCGAACTTGAAGGGTCGTCAACGTTGTGGGACTTGGCGCATCACCGGGTGTAGTCATACACGAGGTCCTGCCCGGTGATGGTCTTGGCCTTGGTAGTGATTCGAAACGGAGCCTTGCGGAGACAACCCAACGAAGCATGCTGCGGTTGAAGGGCATGGGTCTTCTTCGCGCAAGGAACAAAAAATGGAGGCGGCTGTGGCTGATGCGGTCGCAGGATGCAGGGGTGCGGCATGGAGCTTGACGGCGGGGACTCTGGGCTCCTGGTGGAGCTCCTGGTGGTCGCCACCACCGGAGGAGGCGACAAGGGGCGAGGGGACCGGGCGCAGGGAGCACCACTCCCTGGTTCGATGCGGAGGAGGCGACGGCGCGGCCTGCGGGGCTGGCTAGCGCCATGGACGAAGGGAGCATGAGCTCGGGGAGGAGGCCGAGCGCTGGCGAGGAGGCGGTGGAGGCCGGCTCCGAGGCGGACGGGCGCGGGTCAACGGGGCGCAGAGGAGGCGACGAGGGGAAGGACTCGCGGCGGAGAGGATGGGACCACGCGTGGGGTGGCCCTCCTGGGGGTCGCCGACGGCGGCGGGTGGCGATGGTGACGCGGGGGAGAAGGAAGGGCGAGGCCTTGGGCGGAGGCGGAGGCGCGAGGACCTCCTGTTTCATGGCGGCAGAGGGGATCGAGATGAGGGGAGCTCGATGCGTGCGGCGCTGGAGGGAGATGGGGATCGAGCAGGAGGCTCTCCCCTGCGCTAGGGTTAGAGGGGGCGCGGCTGGGCCTTGGGCCGGCTTAGGTAGTGGGCTGCGGCTGGCCTAGATGGATACAAGTGGCGGCTGGGCTGTCTCTCTCTTCTCTCTCCCTCTAATTTTCTAGCAGAAAATAAATAGAGAGAGGAAAAGAAAGAGAGGGTTAGGGAAAGATTTGCGCATGGGGATAATTTTCCCGGACTCGCCAAAATGAGTTGGAACCAAGAAAAATAGAAGGGCCATGATTGAAAGATTTAAATGCAAACTCATTTGAATTTAATTCAAATGGGTTTGAACTAGGACTTGATAAAAGGAAGGTCCAAAAATGTTCGGATTTTTGGTGGAGCTCCGGAAAATGGTGAAAGAAATTATGGACAAGGTTAGAGAGCCAAAACTTGAAGAAGAAAAGGCCAAGGGATTTAATATGCAAGTGGGTTCATGGGTGATCCCAAAACAATGGAATATTTTATAATATCTCCCTAAATATCGGGAGGGTATGTTTTAAAGAGAACCCACCATGTGAGTTTCCTCAATTTAAATGGATCGAAGATCCATGCAGTTTATTTAGAAGAGTTTTTAAGAAGAATGCAACAAACAAAACAAATCACACGACGAAACTCGGAGTAGCTGGAAGTCTTCTGGAGCGTCGGTCTCGGGGCGTTACATGGAGCCTCCCGCCTGATGCCTTCTCCTGGGAAGCGTGCTCTGAAGAGCTCCTCCACATGGTGTCCGAGAACCTCCCTCGTGACCCTGGCTAGGCCGGAGGCCCTCCCGAGGAGAGCCCCCGAGCCCAGCCTGAGAGGGGCACTGGGCGTGCCTTCCTATGCGATAGGTGAAGGCACTGCGTCCTGGGACACGAGGCTTAGCGCGGCGTCCTTGGGCGATGCTTCTTCACGGGATCCCTGACCCAGCTGCAGCTTCTTCTTCTTGGGGGAGACCTCAGGAGGAAGGGCACCGCCCTCATCTTTAGGGTTCTCAACTGCTGCAGCCTGGAAGGCGCGCTCGAGGGAGCACACCGCATCCTTCTCTTGACATGCGACCGTGATGACGCCGCCGCTTCCTGGCATCTTGAGGACGTTGTAGCCATGGTGCGTTACTGCCATGAACTTGGCCAGTGCTAGGTACCATAGGATGGTGTTGTAGGGCAGGCGAATGTCAGCGACGTTGAAGTCGATGAGCTCGGTGCGGTAGTTGTTGCGTTCGCCGAAGGTGACAGGGAGGCGGACCTGCCCTATCGGGTGCGTGGAACCATCGATCACTCCTGAGAATGGCTTGGTAGGCTGAAGCTGGTAGTACGATACTTGGAGCCTGTCAAACTTTTGAAAAGAGAGGACATTGAGCCCCGCTCCACCATCGATGAGAGTCTTGGTGATGACCACGTTGCTGATGATGGGAGAGCAGAGCATGGGGAGCGTGTCGGCAGTCGCCACACACTTGAGCTGGTCTGAGGAGCTGAAGGTGATGGCGCACTTGGACCACCTGAGAGGGCGAGTTGCTTCAAGCTTGGGGAGCGCCGCGTTCACCTCGCGCGCGAACTGCTTGAAGATGTGGTGGGAAGTTAGGGCCCGTGAGCCGCCCAAGACGCAGGCGATGGCTCGTGGCTCCTGGAAGCCCCCAACCCCCTCGTCCTGGTGATGCTCTTCGTTCCTTCTTGGCGGTGGAGGCAGCAGAGGCAGACCGGTATTTCCCTGAGGGCGCTCTTCGTGAGGCTGCTCCCTACAAGCGCCCTCGCGAGGTTGGCCCTGCCAACGGTCCTCCCGAGGGTGGTCACGCAACTCCTGGTGTTGGTCGCGTCCATCCCAGCGTCCTCCACCTCGGCCACCTCCATGGCCGTAGCCTCGATCGCTGCGCTCGGGGCATTGACCAAGGTGCCCGTCGTGGAGAGCCCTGAGCTCCTGGCAGTCGTTGGTGTTGTGGCTGTGAACGTTGTGGAAGATGCAGAATGGTCGGTTGCTCTTGGACGACTCGGGGTGGTTGCAGCCGTGCTTCATCTCTGGCTCGGCCACAAGCACGGCCGGCCCCTTGCGCTTCACGTCTTTGGTCTTGGCCTTCTTGTCTTCTGGGTCAACATCGGGGAGCTCGAGGAGGGAGAGGTGCCCCTCCTCAGCCCTAGCACACTTGTTGGCCATGTTGAACATCTCCAGGGCTGTGTAGAGATCCTCATGGATAGTGAGCTCCTCCTTCATCTTGATGTTGCGAACACCATCAGTGAATGTTGAGATGATGGCCTCGTCCGACACCTTGGTGGTCTTGAGGCAAACATTGTTGAAGCACTGGATATACTTCTGCAGGGTCTCTCCAGGCTGCTGCTTGATACGACACAGGTCACCCGCGGCCGGCGGACGGTCGCGAGTGCCCTGGAAGTTGGTGATGAAGCGACTGCACATCTCCTCCCAGGAAGAGACTGATCCCTTGCGAAGGTTCAGGAGCCATGAGCGCGCGCCATCCTTGAGGGCCATCGGGAACCAGTTTGCCATGATCTTCTCGTCGGTGCTGGCGCCTGGATGCTCAGCTTGTAGAGCTGCAAGAACTCGGCAGGGTCGGCGGTGCCATCGTAGTGTGGAGGCAGGTCAGGCTTGAACTTGCTTGGCCAGACGACATTGCGGAGCTCCTGGGTGAACCAACGGCACCCTGCAGTGGCCACTGGGGCCCGTCGAGGAGGTGGAGCTTGGTGCACGTGCACCGCCACCTCCTGTGGTGGCACGCGGGCTTTGTGAGGAGGTGCAGGAAGCACACACGCCTCCCCTTGAGGCCGCTGCACCACTTGGCAGCTCACGTCCTCACGCCTTGGCTCGATGATGGTGCCCTGGGCCAGAGGTGGTGGAGGAGCCCCGTGAGCCATGTTGCCCGCGGCAGGCGGCTGCTGAGGCAGGGAGTGGGCCGGCACGATAGAGCCCCCGACCGCATTGACGAGCTCAGCAATCTGCTCGAGCCACTCATCATAGAAGTCGTCGACCGGGCGGTAGCGAAGGAGCTCCCACGCCATGAGGATAGCGGCCTGCGCGTTCGCCGGGTCGTGACGTGCATGGGAGGATGAAGCTGCTTGTGTCAGTGAAGGGGTAGCGGTGCGCCCGTCGCGGCACACCGACGGGTGCAGCGAAGAAGCTTGTTGCTCGTGGCCAGCAGGGCCTGTGGCGGCGTTGGCCACCGGAGACGGAGCATGACAAGCGCAGCCATCGCCCATTGGAGCCGTCTGAGCGATGCAAGCGACGACTGCGGCCCTGCGCTCGGCGCGAGCTCGGCGTGCATCGGCCATGGAGTTGTGGGAGTGACGGTGGATCGATCGATGGAAGAGAAGATCCGACGCACCCCTACCTGGCGCACCAAATGTCAGATTACGGGTTCCTCAAACCCTTGAGAGGTTCGACCTCTGGGGTGCGTGCAGAAATCTCAAACTAGCCAGCCTGCCTACTTGCAATTCTCCTAAGCCTAGCACGGAGAGCTCAAAGAGACAAAGAGACACGACAGTTTTATCCTAGTTCGGGCCACCTTGCAGTGTAATACCCTACTCCAGCGTTTTGGTAGATTGCCTCGAGGGGCTGAGGGATGAACTAGCCTCAGGAGGTGAGGTGTTCTTGAACTCAAGAGAGATGGTGGGGTGTGAGCTAGATCAGATACCCTGCTATGGTGGTGGCTAAGTCCTATTTATAGTGGCCTTGGTCCTCTTCCCAAATGTTGGCAGGAAGGGATCCCACAACGGCCGGATTTGAAAGGGGACAAGTAATACATCTTATCCTGACAAAAGTAGTCTTCGCCTGCGAAAAGCCTCTGGTCGTGACGCTGCGGTGGGCTCGGTGATGACCTCCGTCCTGCCGTCCTGGCGGTCATGGTCTTGTTACACCAGAATAGAAACCTTTGGCTGATTCCTTGGGATTGTGCGCCTGTGGCTTGCCTCCCTTGCACCAAAGAGGAAACTGGAGCTCTGCGCCCGCCTGGCGCCCGTCTGGCCTTGGTCATCATGGCTCACGTCAGCTGAGCCTTGTGAGGTGCACCTTGCATAGGACTCTTCGCCCCTCGGGAGCCAGCCTGAAGAGACCATTGCATTGAGAATCAAAAGGATAGAATAAGCCATTTAGCTACTACCTACGGACCCGTAGGTCTATAATGAACTACTCACGCATCATCGGAGAGGCACCAATGAGGATGATGAACCCCTCCGTGATGGTGTCTATATTGGATCTAGTGGTTCTGGAACTTGTGGCGACTAGAATTGTGTTTCATCGACTCCCCTAGGATTTTTGGATTTTTGAGGTATTTATAGAGCAAAGAGGCGGCACAGGAGGCGGCTGAGTGGGTTCAATCATGCAGTGTTCTTTCCCGGTGACAGAAGGGGCAGCAAGACACGCATGTATCGTTGCTATTAAGGATAACAAGATGGGGGCTATTCCTACATGAATAGATCTCGTCTACATTGTTTGATCGTTCTTATTGCATTACTCCATTTTCCCACTAATTCGATACACTAGATGAATGTTGGATAGCAGTCGATGTGTGGAGTAATAGTAGTAGATGCAGGCAGGAGTTGGTCTACTAATCTTGGACGTGATGCCTATATAATGATCATTGCCTGGATATCATCATAATTATTCGATGTTCTATCAATTGCCCAATAGTAATTTGTTTACCCACTGTGTGCTATTCTTGAGAGAAACCACTAGCGAAATCTACGGCCCCCGGGTCCATTTTCCCATCATATATTTGCAGATATATATTGCTACTTGCCTTTTCTTTTATTAGCATCTTTTATGTTCACATCTATATTATCAAAAACCCAAATATACCTCACTGAGTTTTATTTGTGGTTTTTTTGCATCTATCAATCTATCTTATTTTTTATCCCGTCAACTTGACAATTTCTGGCACCATTACCCGAAAGGGACTGACAACCCCTTTTACACATCGGGTTGCAAGTATTTGTTCTTGTGTGCAGGTACCATTTACATAGTGTTGCTTGGTTCTCCTACTAGTTCGATAAACTTGGTTTCATAACTGGGGTAAATACCTACCGAAGTTGTGTTGCATCATCACTTCCTCTTTGGGTAAATACTGACGTAGCTCAAGCGACATCAATAGGAATTTCTGGCACCGTTGTCGGGAGGATCAAGTTAAGATCTATCAGGTTCCTAATCACAAATCTCATCTCCTTGCAATTTACATTATTTGCCATTTCCCTCTCATTTTCATCTCCCCCACCTCACAAAAGTTTTCCTTTTTATTTGCCTTCTTTTCGTTTGCCTTTTTCTCATCAGATCTATTGTTTGCTTGTGTTCTTGTTTGCTTTGTCGCTTTGTCCCAACAAAATACCAAAAATATGTGTGCTTGTGTTGCCACGTGCCTTCTATTTGCTTGCATCTTCGCTTGCTAAAAATATATTGATATGGATCCTCATCCACTTGCTAATCTTTTCAAAAGATCCAATTATGATGAACCAATTGCTAATGAGTTGAGTGCACTTGATTATCTTGGTGAAGTTTTGTTTGAAAATCTTGAATCTAAAAATTGTGATGAAGTGTTGAAAGAAGAAACTTATAAAGTGATTCGTGATAGCTCCTTGAATGAAAAGAATGATTGCAATGATTTCACTATAAATTCTATTAATTTCAATTGTGCTAATAATATGCAAAATCCCAAGCTTGGGGATGCTAATTTTTCTATGTCCACTACTTATTGCAATGATCATGATTGGGGTGATTTTTCTTATGATCTTGAAATTTTATTTAAGCCTTAGGGTGAATAAGATATTGATAATAATGCTTGCAATAATATTGAAAGCGGGTTTGGAAGAGCGTCAACTTTAAGTAAAAATAATCCCACATATTTGGAGAGTGTTCGATCTTATGAAATTTTTGATAAAAGTGGGCTTGGAGAGGTCATGACTTTAGTTGATGTTAATCCCACTATCTTGGAAGATTATGAAACTTTTATGCATGTGGATCATGAAGAGAAAAATTTATATGATAGCTATATTGTTGAATTTGATTATGATGCTACATGTAATTATCATGAGAGAGGGAAAAAATTCATGTTACTAAATTGCCTCTCGTTATGTTGAGATTGCTATTGTTTCTTTCTTCTTCCTTGCATATGCTAGTTTTTGTTTGCCTTGATAATTTGTTTGCTTATAAAATGCCTATGAATAGGAAGTATGTTAGACTTCAATGTGTTTTTCACATGCTATACGATGCTCTCTTTGTGCTTCAATTCTTGTCTTTCATGTGAGCATCATTGAAATCTCAATGCCTAGCTAGGGGCATAAAATGATAGCGCTTGTCGGGAGGCAACCAAATGAATAAAATTTATCTTTTCCTTTTTATTTTTGTTCTTGAGTGTTTGCATAATTATGCCTCTGTTATGATTGTGTTTTTATGTTCTAATTAGTTTTTTGTGCCAAGCTAAGCCTTTGGGATCATGTTGGGTGATAGTTGATTTGATCTTGTTGAAAAATAGAAACTTTTGCGCTCAATAGAAGAATTTTAAAACATCATAGAAACGTGATTTTTCTCAGAATTTTTTACACATGATTGATATACAAATTGCCCGCGTTGTCCTAATTTTTTAGAAGTTTTGGAGTTACAGAAGTATACGAAGTTCTCTGATTACTACAAATTGTTCTGTTTTTGACAGATTATGTTTTCATTGCATTGTGTGCTTATTTTTATGAATCTATGGATTGTATCGGAGGGTTACAAGCCATGGTAAAGTTAGAATACAGTAGAAATAATGCAATAATAAAATATGAATGGGTTTGCAACAGTACTTAGAGTAGTGATTTGCTTTCTTATACTAATGGATCTCACGAAGGTTTTGTTAAGTTTTGTGTGATTAAAGTTTTCAAGTTTTGGGTGAGATCACGATGGATGAAGAAATAAGGAGTAGCAAGTGCCTAATCTTGGGGATGCCCAATGTCACCCCAAGATAATATTCAAGGAGAAACAAGAAACTAAGCTTGGGGATGCCCCGAGTGGCATCCCCTCTTTCTTCTAATGACCATCGGTATTTTACTTGGAGCTGTATTTTTATTCGTCACATATCCCCTCTTGCTGGACACACCTATTTGAGAAAGCCAAAATTTGTTATGATTTATTAGAATTGCTCTATGCTTCACTTAAATTTTTTGAGCTATGGAATTGCTCTAGTGCTTCAGTTATATCTTTTTGAGCACAGTGTGCTTTATTATGTTTTGAAGAAATGCTCTCATGCTTCACTTAGATTTATTTGAGAGTTTGTAATTTTTAAGAAATTATCTCATGCTTCACTTATATTATTTTGAGAGACGAAAATTTTTATGCTCATTTTCTTCAATTAGATTTGTTTGAGCTTGTCAAAGTAATTGCAATATATGAAACTAGTCCCAAAGTGATAGATATTCAAGAGGGATATAATAAAAACTTTCATGAAGATCATTGGAAAAATTAAACTTGATTCTTTGTAATAGTTTTGAGATATGATGATAGTGATACGTGAGTCATGTTGGTGAGTAATTATGCTTTAGTAAGAATATTGGTGTTAAGGTTTGTGATTCCCTATGCAAGCACGAAAGTCAATAGTTATGCAATGAAATTACATCCTACTTGTGGTGCATTATCGGTGTTAGTTATGGTTAATGCTCGCTTATGTGATTTTTTGTTTCTTGGTTGGTTGCTTCTCAATCTTTTTGCTAGCCTCCACTTGTACTAAGTAGAAATACTACTTGTGCATCCAAAATCCTTAAACCCAGTTTTGCCATATGAGTCCACCATACCTACCTATATGCAGTATTTCCATGCCGTTCTAAGCAAATTTGTATGTGTCATCTCTAATGTTCAAAATAAATTTCCTTTTTGTGTGCTCGTACTGCTCATGAAGCGGCAGGGGTGGCCAAATATTTTCCATGCTAGATGTGTTATTCACAAGATGAGTGTTTATTCACTTGTCATTGCACGAGAGTATGGCGGTAATAGGATGCCCAGTCCCGAAATGAAAAAGAAATTTACTTTATGTTGTCAAATAATAAATTCCTTGGAAAGTGTTGGTATGGAAGGCACTCGTGGATACGTCTATCCATGATTGTGAAAGAATGGTGGAAAAGGGGATAAACTTTATTTTCTGTTTTGGAACCGCCTATGATATATCTAGCATGGAAAGTGTTGGGAATTACTCGGTCATTTTCGTTGATGGGAAAAGTATGCCTCTCAAAAAAATTGATCTCTCAGTTTAAGCTTTGAGCTCTGGAACCTCTACAAATCCCTACTCCCCTCTGCGAAGGGCCTATCTATTTACTTTATGCAATTTTTATTTTTATTTGAGTCTCCATCTTCTCTTATAAGCACCAACTAAGGGGCACTATGATCATACTTGAGTATTGGATGTAGCTAATATGCGAGTGTGTTTCATGAATGGATCAATGATTGAGCATGATGGGCTAGGGATAACTTGATTTAGTGTTGATATTTTGAAAAACATGGTTGCTTGTTGATATGCTTGAGTATTTAAATCTTCATGTCGAAACTAGACTATTGCTTTGAACCATATAAAAGTCCAAATGTCCATGTGCTACAAAAGAAAAGAATATGTGATGAACATGTTAGGCAGAATTCCACATCAAAAATTCTGTTTTTATCATTTACCTACTCGAGGATGAGTAGGAATTAAGCTTGGGGGTGCTGATACGTCTCCAACGTATCTATAATTTTTAATTGTTCCATGTTGTTATATTATCATTCTTGGATGTTGTACAATCATTTTATAGCAACTTTATATCATTTTTTGGGACTAACCTATTGACATAGTGCCCAGTGCCAGTTGTTGTTTTTTTGCTGGTTTTCTACTTCGCAGAATACCGGTACCAAACGGAGTCCAAACGCAATGAAACTTTGTGGAGTTTTTTTAGACCAGAAGACACAAGATGGGCCAAAGAAGTACTAGAGGGGTGGCTCGAGGGGAGCACAACCCCCCAGGGCAGGCCCACGAGCCCACGCGCGCCCTGCTTGGTTGTGCCCACCTCTGTGGCCTCCCACACCTCCTCTTTGCTCTATAAATACCCTAATATTCCAAAAATCCTAGGGGAGTCGACGAAACACAATTCCAGCTAGCGCAAGTTCCAGAACCACGAGATCAAATCTAGACACCATCACGGAGTGGTTCATCATCCTCATTGGTGCCTCTCTGTTGATGCGTGAGTAGTTCATCAAAGACTTACGGGTCCGTAGTCAGTAACTACATGGCTTCTTCTCTCTTTTTGATTCTCAATACAATGGACTCTTAGAGATCTATTTGATGTAACTCTTTTTGCGGTGTGTTTGTTGGGATCCGATGAACTTTGAGTTTATGATCAGATCTATATATCTATGAAAGTTATTTGAGCTTTTGATCTCTTATATGCATGATTACTTATAGCCTCGTATTTCTTCTTTGAATCTTTGGTTTAGTTAGGCCGACTAGATTGAGGGAACAAGTGCTTTGTGATGGGTTCGATCTTGCGGTGTTCTTTCCCAGTGACAGAAGGGGAAACAAGACAAGCATGTATCGTTGCTATTAAGGGTAACAAGATGGGGGCTATTCCTACATGAATAGATCTCGTCTAAATCATGTCATCGTTCTTACTGCATTACTCCATTTTTCCATTAACTTAATACACTAGATGCATGATGGATAGCGGTCGATGTAATAGTAGTAGATGCAGGCAGGAGTCGGTCTACTAATCTTGGATGTGATACCTATATAATGATCATTGCCTGGATATCGTCATAATTATTCGATGTTCTATCAATTGCCCAATAGTAATTTGTTTACCCACCGGGTGCTATTTCTTGAGAGAAGCCACTAGTGAAATCTACGGCCCTCGGGTCTATTTTCCCATCATATATTTGCAAATCTATATTGCTATTTGCCTTTTATTTTATTTGCATCTTTTATTTTCAGATCTTTATTATCAAAAACCCAAACATACCTCGCTGAGTTTTATTTGCCGTTTGCATTTATCAATTTATCATAATTTTTATCCCGTCAACTTGATAATTTCTGGCACCATTACCGAAAGGGATTGATAACCCCTTTTACACGTCGGGTTGCAAGTATTTGTTCTTTGTGTGCAGGTATCGTTTACATAGTGTTTCTTGGTTCTCCTATTGGTTCGATAACCTTGGTTTCATAACTGAGGGAAATACCTACCGAAGATGTGATGCATCATCCCTTCCTCTTTGGGGAAAAACCGACGTAGTTCAAGCAACATCAGATGACAGCTGCTGACCAAAAGAGGTCATGTGGATATGCACCACATATTCAAATGTTGATCAATTCCAAGGATGGAACTGGCACATATCTGCTTGACATAGAGCATCTACCTCTTAGGCCAGAATTTGAGGACAATGAAGTGGTGATGGATGCTTCACATTCAACGTTAGTTGAGGCCCAGGAGAAGGCTGAGAAGGCAAAGGCTGCCAAAGCAGCAAAAGCAGCAAGTGCTCCATATGCATCAGTTGCAAATCTCAAGACCAAGCAATATCAACTCATATATCTGCTAGAAGCAACTCTGAGAATTGAGAAGAGTCTGACAAACTTAACCAAAAATCAGGAGAGCCTAGAGCGGATTGTTGAAGACAAGATGTATAGTCTTGATGTCAAGGTCACTAAGATTCAAACCATTGTTGAGAAGCTGAGAGATGATGCCGAGGATAGTGATCATAGACCTACCGTTGACAGATTTCAGACTATGCCTAGGGCACAAAGGTCATCAGTTGTGCCAGTGTAGACGCCAGGACTACACACTCAGCACCTGCCACCACTGCCACAGTTGCACCACCAGTGTCAACCCCTCCAGCTCCACAGACATCAGCTAAAGCATTTGCAGGAGTTCTCTCAACGCCATCTACGCACACTGGAAAAACAAGCCAGAAGACCCCTTCAGGAGCTCCCAGAGATCGTTCCTAGAGTGTCATATAGCACTATACGTTTTCAAACTTTTTGGTAACTTGTTGCCAAAGGGGGAGAAAGTGTATAGATCATAGGCTTCGAGAGAGTCTTTTGCTTCTTTGTTGGTTTTTGTTTGCCTTGCTTCTTCGTTTGGTTGATGCTACTTATTGTGTTGTGCTCTTGAGATGCCTTGTGTGATCATGTTATTGATCATACCATGCTTAATGTGTACTTACATGCCTATCTTTATGATTGTCTATGTATGATCTCTCACTTATATCTTTGGTTATGCGTGCATATTATTTCACTCTTATCATTTTGTGCGCTCCACCAAGATGTATGTGACATGGAAGAGTGACCCATGATCCTAATCGATTGTGCATTTGCATTCAAGCACAAATTTAGGGGGAGCTCTTGCTTATCATTTGTCGAGGCTTCGATCTATATGTTGTCATCAATTACCAAAAAAGGGGGGACTAAAAGTGCAACTAATCCCCTGATGGTTTTGGTAATTCATAACAACATATAGCTCATCGAATTAATATCCATTCAAGATAAATATTTCAGGAAGTTCAATGAATGGCATGGCATGGACTAGAGAAGTGGACCCCTCAAAATGCTAAGGACATGCATTGGCAAAAGCTCAAGTCTCTTCATTTCTATTTTAGTAATCCAAGATCAGATTGAGTCCATAGGAAAGACAATACTATTAAAAGGGGATGCAGTGTTTCTTAATGGCTTGCTTGCTCAAATGCTTAGTGATATTGCTCCAAAACCCTCAACCACTTTCTCCATCCCAATTTGTCAAAACCCTAAACTCCAACTCGGCCCCACTGATTCTTTCTATCCGGCGTGACCGAGTTCATATGACATAGACACTGTCAGAAACCCTAGCAATTTGGTTTCACCGATATGGGTCTCGGTCTCACCGAGATGGCCTTGCCAACGCTCTGTGACTTGTTGCATTTATTTCGGTCTCACCGAGTTATGCGATCGGTCTCACCGAGTTGGCTTCACATTCTCTCTGTTGCTTATTGCTTCACTTCGGTCTTATCGAGTTGATGCAATTGGCGCCACTGAGTTGATGTCTGCCTAAGCCCTAGCACATCGGTCCCACCGAGTTGTTCTAGTCAATCCCACCGAGATTCCTAACATTCACATTTTTGAACTAATTGGTGCACCGAGTTTAGCTATTCGGTCTCAGCGAGACGGGTCAAATGTGTGTAATGGTTGGATTTCGTGTGGAGGCTATATATACCCCCTCCACCCCCTTCTCCATATGTGAGAGAGCCATCGGAACATGCCTACACTTCCACTACTCATTTTCTGAGAGAGAACCACCTACTCATGTGTTGAGATCAAGACATTCCATTCCTACCACAAGATTCTTGATTTTTAGCCTTCCCCAAGTTGCTTTCCATTCAAATCTTCTTTCCACCATATCCAAATCTATGAGAGAGAGTTAAGTGTCGGGGAGACTATCATTCTAAGCACAAGAGCAAGGATGTCATCATCAACACACCATGTATTACCTTTTGGAGAGTGGTGTCTCCTAGATTGGTTAGGTGTCGCTTGGGAGCCTCCATCAAGATCTAGAGTTGAACCACGAAGTTTGTAATGGCAAAGAGATCGCCTACTTCATGAAGATCTACCCGAGTGAGGCAAGTCCTTCGTGGGAGATGGCCATGGTGGGATAGACAAGGTTGCTTCTTCATGGACCCTTCGTGGGTGGAGCCCTCTGTGGACTCACGCAGCCGTTATCCTTCATGGATTGAAGTCTCAATCAACGTGGATGTACGATAGCACCACCTATCGGATCCACGCCAAAAATCTCCGTGTGTACATTGCCTTTGCCTTCTCCAAACCCTTCCCTTTTCCTTCATATGCAATGTTTTACTTTCCAATGCTATACTTTTAGAATTGCATGTGTAGGTTGATTGCTTGACTTGTGCTAGTTGCTAAAATCTTCCCATAACTAAAATTGGGAAAAAGGATAGATTTTTATTTGGTAAAGTAGTCTAATCACCCCCCCCTAGACATACTTTTGATCCTATAATGCTCTAATAATTGGGATGTATCATGGTCACTGTGCAATCCAATTCAGTCTTGCAATGATGCTATCAAGCTTTGGACTCCTTACACAACTATTTTAGTTGTCTACCTCTAAATACCACATAGAATTGGCTCTATGAGGTTTAACCACTGTCTTAGGATGCTTATAGGATGGCACATAACTCAGCAAGGCATGTTTATGATTCTAAGTCTGATGTTATTTGGGATGGAGATCTCCCTAGCTTTCTTCTTTCTGATTTTGTAAACGACATTACCGTCGTATGGTTTGCAATAAAGCATTGAAATCACTATTTAAAGGTTACTCTAGCTAATAGTGACAGGTGATGCATCGCATGTGCGCCACTTGCCGTAACTGGGGAGTTTTCAAGAGATTTCTCCCCAGATGGACAGATGGGTTTGTTTGTGTTTCTTTGCGTCCAAAGTACAAACCATTTTCACCTTTACATTTCTCGCATCCAGATCTTCAAAAGTAGATCCCATGTTGATAGGTTTCGAAGAACTTTTTTGGGAAAATATGTGCTCGCAGCTAGTACTAATATGTGCTCGCAAAATAAACTAACATGTGCTCCCTACTGTACTACAGTTATGTTTCCCTTTCACACTTATGGCTCCTTTCTTTCGGTGTACCTGTGCTCCTCGTGTAGTGCATTATGTGCTTCCTGAAGGAAATATGCCCTAGGTGCAATAATAAAGTTGTTATTTACATTTCCTTATATCATGATAAATGTTTATTATTCATGCTAGAATTGTATTAACCGGAAACTTAGTACATGTGTGAATACATAGACAAAGCATAGTGTCCCTAGTATGCCTCTACTTGACCAGCTCGTTAATCAAAGATGGTTATGTTTCCTAACCATAGACATGTGTTGTCATTTTATGAACGGGATCACATCATTAGGAGAATGATGTGATGGACAAGACCCATCCGTTAGCTTAGCATTATGATCGTTAAAGTTTCATTGCTACTGCTTTCTTCATGACTTATACATGTTCCTCAGACTATGAGATTATGCAACTCCCGAATACCGGAGGAACACCTTGTGTGCTATCAAACGTCACAACGTAACTGGGTGATTATAAAGATGCTTTACAGGTGTCTCCGAAGGTGTTTCTTGGGTTGGCATAAGATCGAGATTAAGATTTGTCATTCCGTGTTTCAGAGAGGTATCTCTAGGCCCTCTTGGTAATGCTCATCACTATAAGCCTTGCAAGCAATGTGACTAAGGAGTTAGTTTCGGGATGAAGCATTACGGAACGAGTAAAAAGATTTGCCAATAATGATATTGAACTTGGTATGATGTGAAGGAAATATGCCCTAGAGGCAATAATAAAGTTATTATTTATTTCCTTATTTCATGATAAATGTTTATTATTCATGCTAGAATTGTATTAACCGGAAACATAATACATGTGTGAATACATAGACAAACATAGTGTCACTAGTATGCCTCTACTTGACTAGCTCGTTTATCAAAGATGGTTATGTTTCCTAGCCATGGACAAAAGAGTTGTCATTTGATTAATGGGATCACATCATTAGGAGAATGATGTGATTGACATGACCCATTCCGTTAGCCTAGCACTTGATCGTTTAGTATACTGCTATTGCTTTCTTCATGACTTATACATGTTCCTGTAACTATGAGAAATATGCAACTCCCGTTTATCGGAGGAACACTTTGGGTACTACCAAACGTCACAACGTAACTGGGTGATTATAAAGGAGTACTACAGGTGTCTCCGAAGGTACATGTTGAGTTGGCGTATTTCAAGATTAGGTTTTGTCACTCCGATTGTCGGAGAGGTATCTCTGGGCCCTCTCGGTAATGCACATCATTATAAGCCTTGCAAGCAATGTGACCAAATGAGTTGGTTACGGGATGATGCATTACGGAACGAGTAAAGAGACTTGCCGGTAATGAGATTGAACTAGGTATTGGATACCGACGATCAAATCTCGAGCAAGTAACATACCGATGACAAAGGGAACAACGTATGTTGTTATGCGGTTTGACCGATAAAGATCTTCGTAGAATATGTAGGAACCAATATGGGCATCCAGGTCCCGCTATTGATTATTGACCGAGAATGGTTCTAGGTCATGTCTACATAGTTCTCGAACCCGTAGGGTCCGCACGCTTAACGTTACGATGACAGTTTTATTATGAGTTTATAAGTTCTGATGTACCGAAGTTTGTTCGGAGTCCCGGATGTGATCACAGACATAACGAGGAGTCTCGAAATGGTCGAGACATAAAGATTGATATATTGGAAGCCTATGTTTGGACATAGGAAAGGTTCCGGGTGAAATCGGGATTTTACTGGAACACCGGGGGGTTATGGGAACCCTCCCAGGGGTTAATGGGCCTTAGTGGGCCATGAGGGAGAAGAGGAGGGCTGGCCGCGCGCCCCCTCCCCCCCCTAGTCCGAATAGGACAAGGAAGGGGGGGCGGAGCCCCCCTTTCCTCTTTCCCCTCCCCCCTTTCCTTCTCCACCAAGGCAAGAGGGGGGAGTCCTACTCCCGGTGGGAGTAGGACTCCTCCAGGCGCACCCCAAGGGGGCCGGCCGCACCTCCCCCTCCCTCCTTTATATACGGGGCAGGGGGGCACCCCATAACACACAAGTTGATCTACGGATCGTTCCTTAGCCGTGTGCGGTGCCCCCCCTCCCCCACCATATTCCACCTCGGTCATATCGTCGCAGAGTTTAGGCGAAGCCCTGCGCCGGTGGAGCATCGTCATCGTCACCACGCCGTCGTGCTGACGGAACTCATCCCCGAATCTTTGCTGGATCGGAGCCCGGGGATCGTCATCGAGCTGAACGTGTGCTGAACTCGGAGGTGCCGTACGTTCGGTGCTTGGATCGGTCGGATCATGAAGACGTACGACTACATCAACCGCGTTTTCATAACGCTTCCGCTTACGGTCTACAAGGGTACGTGGACAAACACTCTCCCCTCTCGTTGCTATGCCATCACCATGATCTTGCGTGTGCGTAGGAAATTTTTTGAAATTACTACGTTCCCTAACAGTGGCATCCAAGCCAGGTTTTATGCGTTGATGTTATATGCACGTGTAGAACACAAGTGAGTTGTGGGCGATATAAGTTATACTGCTTACCAGCATGTCATACTTTGGTTCAGCGGCATTGTGAGATGAAGCGGCCCGGACCGACATTACGCGTACGCTTACGCGAGACTGGTTTCACCGCTACGAGCACTCGTTGCTTAAAGGTGACCGGCGGGTGTCTGTCTCTCTCACTTTAGTTGAACCGAGTGTGGCTATGCCCGGTCCTTGCGAAGGTTAAAACAGCACCAACTTGACAAACTATCGTTGTGGTTTTGATGCGTAGGTAAGAACGGTTCTTGCTAAGCCTGTAGCAGCCACGTAAAAATTGCAGCAACAAAGTAGAGGACGTCTAACTTGTTTTTGCAGGGCATGTTGTGATGTGATATGGTTAAGATGTGATGCTATATTTTATTGTATGAGATGATCATGTTTTGTAACCGAAGTTATCGGCAACTGGCAGGAGCCATATGGTTGTCGCTTTATTGTATGAAATGCAAACGCCCTGTAATTGCTTTACTTTATCACTAAGCGGTAGCGATAGTCGTAGAAGCAATAGATGGCGTAACAACAATGATGCTACGATGGTGCTTTGAAGATGGAGATCACAAGCACAAGATGATGATGGCCATATCATATCACTTATATTGATTGCATGTGATGTTTATCCTTTATGCATCTTATCTTGCTTTGATTGACGGTAGCATTTTAAGATGATCTCTCACTAATTATCAATAAGTGTTCTCCCTGAGTATGCACCGTTGCGGAAGTTCTTCGTGCTGAGACACCACGTGATGATCGGGTGTGATAGGCTCTACGTTCAAATACAATGGGTGCAAAACAGTTGCACACGCGGAATACTCGGGTTAAACTTGACGAGCCTAGAATATACAGATATGGCCTTAGAACACGGAGACCGAAAGGTCGAGCGTGAATCATATAGTAGATATGATCAACATAGTGATGTTCACCATTGAAAACTACTCCATCTCACGTGATGATCGGACATGGTTTAGTTGATTTGGATCACGTGATCACTTAGACGACTAGAGAGATGTCTGTCTAAGTGGGAGTTCTTAAGTAATATGATTAACTGAACTTAAATTTATCATGAACTTAGTCCTGGTAGTATTTTGCAAATTATGTTGTAGATCAATAGCTTGCGTTGTTGCTTACATATGTTTATTTTGATATGTTCCTGGAGAAAATTGTGTTGAAAGATGTTAGTAGCAATGATGCGGATTGGATCCGTGATCTGAGCTTTATCCTCATTGCTGCACAGAAGAATTATGTCCTTAATGCACCGCTAGGTGACAGACCTATTGCAGGAGCAGACGCAGACGTTATGAACGTTTGCCTAGCTCAATATGATGACTACTTGATAGTTTAGTGCACCATGCTTAAAGGCTTAGAATCGGGACTTCAAAGACATTTTTGAACGTCATGGACCATATGAGATGTTCCAGGAATTGAAGTTAATATTTCAAGCAAATACCCGAGTTGAGAGATATGAAGTCTCCAACAGGTTCTATAGCTAAAAGATGGAGGAGAATCGCTCAACTAGTAAGCATGTGCTCAGATTGTCTGGGTACTACAATCGCTTGAATCAAGTGGGAGTTAATCTTCCAGATAAGATAGTGATTGACAGAATTCTCTAGTCACCACCACCAAGTTAGTAGAACTTCGTGATGAACTATAATGCAAGGGATGACGAAAACGATTCCCGAGCTCTTCGTGATGCTGAAATCGACGAAGGTAGAAATCAAAAAGGAGCATCAAGTGTTGATGATTGACAAGACCACTAGTTTCAAGAAAAGGGCAAAGGGAAAGAAAGGGAACTTCAAGCAGAATGGCAAGCAAGTTGTCACTCCCGCGAAGAAGCCCAAAGCTGGACCAAAGCCTGAAACTGAGTGATTACACTGCAAAGGAAATGGTCACTAGAAGCGGAAATGCCTTGAATATTTGGTGGATAAGAAGGATGGCAAAGTGAACAAGGGTATATTTGATATACATGTTATTGATGTGTACCTTACTAGTGTTTATAGTAACCCCTGAGTATTTGATACTTGTTCGGTTGCTAAGATTAGTAACTCGAAACAGGAGTTACAGAATAAACAGAAACTAGTTGAGGGTGAAGTGGCGATGTGTGTTGGAAGTGGTTCCAAGATTGATATGATCATCATCGCACACTCCTTATACTTTCGAGATTAGTGCTGAACCTAAATAAATGTTATTTGGCGTTTGCGTTGAGCATGAATATGATTTGATCATGTTTATTGCAATACTGTTATTCATTTGAAATTAAAGAATAATTGTTATTCTGTTTAAATGAATAAAACCTTCGATGGTCATACACCCAATGAAAATAGTTTGTTGGATCTCGATCATAGTGATACACATATTCATAGTGTTGAAACCAAAAGATGCAAAGTTTAGTGCAACTTATTTGTGGCATTGCCGTTTGGGACATATCGGTGTAAAGCGCATGAAGAAACTCCATAAAGATGGATTTTCGGAATCACTTGGTTATGAATCATTTGATGCTTGCGAACCGTGCCTTTTGGGAAAGATGACTAAAAACTCCATTCTCCGGAACAATGGAACAAGCTACTGACTTATTGGAAATAATACATACCGATGTATGCGATCCAATGAGTGTTGATGCTCATGGCAAGTATCATTATTTTCTGACCTTCACAAGATGATTTGAGCAGATATGGGTATATCTACTTGATGAAACATAAGTCTGAAATAGTTGAAAGGTTCAAAGAATTTCAGAGTGAAGTGGAAAAATCATCGTAACAAGAAAATAAAGTTTCTGCGATTTGATCGCGGAGACAAATATTTGAGTTACGAGTTTGGTCTTCAATTAAAACAATGTGGAATAGTTTCACAGCTCACGCCACCTAGAACACTACTACGTTATGGTGTGTCCGAACGTCGTAACCGCACTTTATTGGATATGGTGCGATCTATGATGTCTCTTACTGATTTACCACTATCGTTTTGGGGTTATGCATTAGAGACAGCTGCATTCACGTTTAATAGGGCACCATCTAAATCCGTTGAGACGACACCGTATGAACTATGGTTTAGCAGTAAACCTAAGCTGTCATTTCTTAAAGTTTGGAGTTGTGATGCTTGTATGAATAAAGGTTTTCAACCTGATAAGCTCGAACCCAAATCAGAGAAGTGCGTCTTCATAGAATACCCAAAGGAAACTGTTGGGTACTCCTTCTATCACAAATCCAAAGGCAAAACATTCGTTGCTAAGAATGTATCCTTTCTAGAGAAGGAGTTTCTCTCGAAAGAAGTGAGTGGGAGGAAAGTAGAGCTTGATAAGGTAATTTGTACCTTCTCCCGAATTGGAAAGTAGTGCATCACAGAAATCAGTTCCAGTGATTACTACACCAATTAGCGAGGAAGTTAATGATGATGATCATGAAACTTCAGATCAAGTTGCTACCAAACCTCGTAGGCCTTCCAGAGTAAGATTCGCACCAGAGTGGTGCGGTAATCATGTTCTGGAAGTCATGTTACTAGACTATGATGAACCTACGAACTATGAGGAAGCGATGATGAGCCCAGATTCCATGAAATGGCTAGAGGCCATAAAATCTGAGATATGATCCATGTATGAAAACAAAGTATGGACTTTGATTGACTTGCTCGATGATCAGCAAGCCATGTTAAATAAATGGATCTTCAAGAGGAAGACAGACACTGGTAAGAGTGTTACTATCTACTAAAGCTCGACTTGTTGCGAAAGGTTTTCAACAAGTTCAAGGTGTTGAATACGATGAGATCTTCTCACTCGTATCGAAGCTTAAGTCTGTCTGAATCATGTTAGCAATTGCCGCATTTTATGAAATCTGGCAAATGGATAAACAAAACTGCATTCCTTAATGGTTTTCTTAAAGAAGAGTTGTATATGATGCAACCAGAAGGTTTTGTCAATCCTAAAGGTGCTAACAAATTGTACAAGCTCCAGCGATCCATCTATGGACTGGTGCAAGCATCTCGGAGTTGGAATATATGCTTTGATGAGTTGATCAAAGCATATGGTTTTATAAAGACTTTTGAAGAAGCCTGTATTTACAAGAAAATGAGTGGGAGCTCTGTAGCATTTCTAATATTATATGTGGATGACATATTGTTAATTGGAAATGATATGGAAATTCTGGATAGCATGAAAGGATACTTGAATAAGAGTTTTTCAAAGCAAGACCTCGGTGAAGCTGCTTACACATTGAGCATCAAGATCTATATAGATAGATCAAGACGCTTGATAAGATTTTTCAATGAGTACATACCTTGATAAATTTTTCAAATAGTTCAAAATGGAACAGTCAAAGAAGGAGTTCTTGCCTGTGTTACAAGGTGTGAAGTTGAGTAAGACTCAAGACCCGACCATTGCAGAAAATAGAAAGAGAATGAAAAGTCATTCCCTATGCCTCAGTCATAGGTTCTATAAAGTATGCTATGCTGTGAACCAGACCTATTGTATACCTTGCTTTGTGTTTGGCAAAGGAATACAATTTTGATCTAATAAGTAGATCACTGGACTTGGGTCAAGAATATCCTTAGGGAGGACTAAGGAGATATTTCTTGATTATGGAGGTGATAAAAAAGCCCGTCGTAAAAGTTACAATGATGCAAGCTTTTACACCAATCCAGATGACTCTAAGTCTCAATCTGGATACATATTGAAAGTGGGAGCAATTAGCTAGAGTAGCTCCGTGCAGAGCATTGTGGACATAGAATATTTGCGAAATACATACGGCTCTAAATATGACAGACCCGTTGACTAAGCTTCTCTCACGAGCAAAACATGATCATACCTTAGTACTCTTTTGGGTGTTAATCACATAGCGATGTGAACTAGATTATTGACTCTAGTAAACCCTTTGGGTGTTGATCACATGATGATGTGAACTATGGGTATTAATCACATGTAGATGTGAATATTGGTGTTAAATCACATAGCGATGTGAACTAGATTATTGACTCTAGTGCAAGTGGGAGACTGAAGGAAATATGCCCTAGAGGCAATAATAAAGTTATTATTTATTTCCTTATTTCATGATAAATGTTTATTATTCATGCTAGAATTGTATTAACCGGAAACATAATACATGTGTGAATACATAGACAAACATAGTGTCACTAGTATGCCTCTACTTGACTAGCTCGTTTATCAAAGATGGTTATGTTTCCTAGCCATGGACAAAAGAGTTGTCATTTGATTAATGGGATCACATCATTAGGAGAATGATGTGATTGACATGACCCATTCCGTTAGCCTAGAACTTGATCGTTTAGTATACTGCTATTGCTTTCTTCATGACTTATACATGTTCCTATAACTATGAGAAATATGCAACTCCCGTTTACCGGAGGAACACTTTGGTTACTACCAAATGTCACAACGTAACTGGGTGATTATAAAGGAGTACTACAGGTGTCTCCGAAGGTACATGTTGAGTTGGCGTATTTCGAGATTAGGTTTTGTCACTCCGATTGTCGGAGAGGTATCTCTGGGCCCTCTCGGTAATGCACATCATTATAAGCCTTGCAAGAAATGTGACCAAATGAGTTGATTACGGGATGACGCATTACGGAACGAGTAAAGAGACTTGCTAGTAACGAGATTGAACTAGGTATTGGATACCGACGATCAAATCTCAGGCAAGTAACATACCGATGACAAAGGGAACAACGTATGTTGTTATGCGGTTTGACCGATAAAGATCTTCGTAGAATATGTAGGAACCAATATGGGCATCCAGGTCCCGCTATTGATTATTGACCGAGAATGGTTCTAGGTCATGTCTACATAGTTCTCGAACCCGTAGGGTCCGCACGCTTAACGTTACGATGACAGTTTTATTATGAGTTTATAAGTTTTGATGTACCGAAGTTTGTTCGGAGTCCCGGATGTGATCACGGACATAACGAGGAGTCTCGAAATGGTCGAAACATAAAGATTGATATATTGGAATCCTATGTTTGGACATCAGAAAATTGGGATTTTACTAGAACACCAGGGGGTTACCGGAACCCTCCCGGGGGTTAATGGGCCTTAGTGGGCCATGAGGGAGAAGAGGAGGGCCGGCCAGGGCAGGCCGCGCGCCCCCTCCCCCCCCCCCTAGTCCGAATAGGACAAGGAAGGGGGGGGCGGCGCCCCCCTTTCCTCTTTCCCCTCCCCCCTTTCCTTCTCCACCAAGGCAAGAGGGGGGAGTCCTACTCCCGGTGGGAGTAGGACTCCTCCAAGCGCACCCCAAGGGGGCCGGCCGCACATCCCCCTCCCTCCTTTATATACGGGGGCAGGGGCACCCCATTACACACAAGTTGATCTACGGATCGTTCCTTAGCCGTGTGCGGTGCCCCCCCCCCACCATATTCCACCTCGGTCATATCGTCGCAGAGTTTAGGCGAAGCCCTTCGGTGGAGCATCATCATTGTCACCACGCCGTCATGCTGACGGAACTCATCCCCGAATCTTTGCTGGATCGGAGCCCGGGGATCGTCATCGAGCTGAACGTGTGCTGAACTCGGAGGTGCCGTACGTTCGGTGCTTGGATCGGTCGGATCGTGAAGACATACGACTACATCAACCGCGTTGTCATAACGCTTCCGCTTATGGTCTACGAGGGTACATGGACGAACACTCTCCCCTCTCGTTGCTATGCCATCACCATGATCTTGCATGTGCGTAGGAAAATGTTTGAAATTACTACGTTCCCCAACATGATGATACCAACGATCGAATCTCGGACAAGTAACATACCGATGACAAAGGGAACAACGTATGTTGTTATGCGATTTGACCGATAAAGACCTTCGTAGAATATGTAGGAGACAATATGAGCATCCAGGTTCCACTATTGGTTATTGATCAGAGATGTGTCTCGGTCATGTCTACATAGTTCTCGAACCCGTAGGGTCCGCACGCTTAATGTTCATTGACAATTTATATTATGAGTTATGTGTTTTGATGACCGAAGTTTGTTAAGAGTCTCGGATGAGATCACGGACATGACGAGGAGTCTCTAAATGGTCTAGACATAAAGATTGATATATTGGAAGGCTATATTCGGACATCGGAATGGTTCCGGAGAAGTTCGGGTATTTTCCGGAGTACCGGGAGGTTACCTAAACCCCCCGGGGAGTTGTTTGGCCTTACTGGGCCTTAGTGGGAAGGAGAGGTAGCGGCCAGGAGGTGGCGCCCCCCCAAGCCCAATCAGTATTGGACAAGGGGTTGGGGGCACGGCCCCCCTTCTCCCTTCCTTCCCCCTTCCCTTGAGGTGGAATCCTACTAGGACTTGGAGTCCTAGTAGGAATCCTCTCTCCCGGCGCGCCTAGCAAGGGTCGGCCGGCCTCCCCCTCCCTCCTTTATATACGAGGGCAGGGGCACCCTAGAACACACCAAGTTTTGCCTTAGCTGTGTGTGGTGCCCCCCTCCACAGTTACACACCTCGATCATATCACCGTAGTGCTTAGGTGAAGCCCTGCACCGGTAAACATCATCATCACCGTCGCCACGCCGTCGTGCTGACGGAACTCACCCTCATCCTCAACTGGATCAAGAGCACGAGGGACGTCATCGAGCTGAACGTGTGCTGAACGCGGAGGTGTCGTACGTTCGGTACTTGGATCGGTTGGAATGCGAAGATGTTTGACTACATCAACCGCGTTACTAAACGCTTCCACTTTCGGTCTACGAGGGTATGTGGACACACTCCCCCCTCTCTTTTCTATGTGTGATCATAGGAAAATTTTGAAAATACTACGTTCCCCAATGGTGGCATCCGAGCCAGGTCTATGCGTAGATGTTTTATGCACGAGTAGAACACAAAGAGTTGTGGGCGATAATAGTCATACTGCTTACCACCAATGTCTTACTTTGATTCTGTGGTATTGTTGAATGAAGCGGCCCGGGCCGACATTACATGACCGCGTTCATGAGACTGGTTCTACCGACGTGCTTTTTCACATAGGTGGCCGGCAGGTGTCTGTTTCTCGAACTTTAGTTGAATCGAGTTTGACTATGACCGGTCCTTGTTGAAGGTTAAAATAGCACACTTGACGAAAAATCATTGTGTTTTTCATGTGTAGGTAAGAACGGTTCTTGCTAGAAGCCCGTAGCAGCCACGTAAAATTTGCAACAACAAAGTAGAGGATGTCTAACTTGTTTTTGCAGGGCTTGCTGTGATGTGATATGGTCAAGACATGATGTGATATAAATTGTTGTATGAGATGATCATGTTTTGTAACAGAGTTATCGGCAACTGGCAAGAGCCATATAGTTGTCACTTTATTGTATGCAATGCAATCGCCATGTAATTGCTTTACTTTATCACTAAGCGGTAGCGATAGTCGTAGAAGCAATAGTTGGTGAGACGACAACGATGCTACGATGGAGATCAAGGTGTCACGCCGATGACGATGGAGATCATGACGATGCTTTGGTGATGGAGATCATGAGCACAAGATGATGATGGCCATATCATGTCACATATTTTGATTGCATGTGATGTTTATCTTTTATGCATCTTATTTTGCTTAGTACGGTGGTAGCATTATAAGATGATCCCTTACTAAATTTCAAGGTATAAGTGTTCTCCCTGAGTATGCACCGTCGCTACAGTTCGTCATGCCAAGACACCACGTGATGATCGGGTGTGATAAGCTCTACATTCACATACAATGGGTGTAAGCCAGTTTTGCACACGCAGAATACTCGGGTTAAACTTGACGAGCCTAGCATATGCAGATATGGCCTCGAAACACTAAGACCGAAAGGTGGAACGTGAATCATATTGCAGATATGATCAACATAGCGATGTTCACCATTGAAAACTACTCCATCTCACATGATGATCGGACATGGTTTAGTTGATTTGGATCACGTGATCATTTAGATGACTAGAGGGATGTCTATCTATGTGGGAGTTCTTAAGTAATATGATTAATTGAACTTTAATTTATGATGAACTTAGTCCTGGTAGTTATTTTGCATGTCTATGTTATTATAGATCAATGGCCCGTGCTACCATTCCTTTGAATTTTAATGCGTTCCTAGATAAAGGTAAGTTGAAAGATGATGGTAGCAATTACACGGACTGGGTTCGTAACTTGAGGATTATCCTCATTGCTGCACAGAATAATTACGTCCTGGAAGCACGCTAGGTCCATGGCCTGCTGCAGACGCAACTGCGGATGTTAGGAACGTCTGGCAGAGCAAAGCTGATGACTACTCGATAGTTCAGTGTGCCATGCTTTACCGCTTAGAATCGGGACTTCAAATACATTTTGAACGCCATGGAGCATATGCGATGTTCCAAGATTTGAAGTTAATATTTCAATAAAATGCCCTAGTTGAGAGATATGAAGTCTCCAACAAGTTCTATAGATGCAAAATGGAGGAGAATAGTTCTGTCAGTGAACACATACTCAGAATGTCTGGGTACCATAACCACTTGACTCGGCTGGGAGTTAATCTTCCTGATGATAGTGTCATTGACAGAGTTCTTCAATCACTGCCACCAAGCTATAAAGGCTTCGTGATGAACTATATTATGAAAGGGATGAACAAGACAATTCCCGAGCTCTTCGCGATGCTAAAAGCTGCAGAGGTAGAAATCAAAAAGGAGCATCAAGTGTTGATGGTCAACAAGACCACTAGTTTCAAGAAAAAGGGCAAAGGAAAGAAGGGGAACTTCAAGAAGAATGGCAAGAAAGTTGCTACTCAGGAGAAGAAACCCAAGTATGGACCTAAGACTGAAACTAAGTGCTTCTACTGCAAAGGAACTGGTCACTGGAACCGGAACTGCCCCAAGTATTTGGCGGATAAGAAGGATGGCAAAGTGAATGGTGTATTTGATATACATGTTATTGATGTGTACCATACTAATGCTCGTAGTAGCGCATGGGTATTTGATACTGGTTCTGTTACTCATATTTGCAACTCGAAACAGGGGCTACGGATTAAACGAAGATTGGCTAAGGACGAGGTGACGATGGACGTCGGAAATGGTTCCAAGGTCGATGTGATTGCTGTCGGCATGCTACCTCTACATCTACCTTTGGGATTAGTTTTAGACCTGAATAATTGTTATTTGGTGCTAGCATTGAGCATGAACATTATATTTGGATCGTGTTTGATGCGAGACGGTTATTCAGTTAAATCGGAGAATAATGGTTGTTCTATATATATGAGTAATATCTTTTATGGTCATGCACCCTTGCTGAGTGGTCTACTTTTGTTGAATCTCGATCGTGGTGATACACATGTTCATAATATTGAAGCCAAAAGATGCAAAGTTGATAATGATAGTGGAACTTATTTGTGGCACTGCCGTTTAGGTCATATTGGTGTAAAGCGCATGAAGAAACTCCATGCTGATGGGCTTTTGGAATCACTTGATTATGAATCACTTGGTGCTTGCGAACCATGCCTCATGGGCAAAATGACTAAAACTCCGTTCTCCAGAACAATGGAACGAGCTACTGACTTATAGGAAATAATACATATCGATGTATGCGGTCCAATGAGTGTTGAGGCTCGTGGCCTGTATCGTTATTTTCTTACCTTCACAGATGATTTAAGCAGATCTGGTTATATCTACTTAAGGAAGCATAAGTCTGAAACTTTTGAAAAGTTCAAAGAATTTCAGAGTGAAGTGGAAAATCATCATAACAAGAAAATAACGTTTATGCGATCTGATTGTGGAGGAGAATATTTGAGTTACGAGTTTGGTCTTCATTTGAAACAATGTGGAATAGTTTGGCAACTCACGCCACCTGGAACACCACGGCGTAATGGTGTGTCTGAACGTCGTAACCGTACTTTATTAGATATGGTGCGATCTATGATGTCTCTTACTGATTTACCGCTATCGTTTTCGAGTTATGATTTAGAGACGGCTGCATTCACTTTAAATAGGGCACCATCAAAATCCGTTGAGACGACGCCTTATAAACTATGGTTTGGCAAGAAACCAAAGTTTTCGTTTCTTAAAGTCTGGGGCTACGATTCTTATGTAAAAAAGCTTCAACCTGATAAGCTCGAACCCATATCGAAGAAGTGCGTCTTCATAGGATACCCAAAGAAAATTGTTGGGTACACCTTCTATCACCGATCCGAATGCAAGATATTTGTTGCTAAGAATGGATCCTTTCTAGAGAAGGAGTTTCTCTCGAAAGAAGTGAGTGCGAGGAAAGTAGAACTTGATGAGGTAATTGTACCTTCTCCCGAATTAAAAAGTAGTTCGTCACAGAAATCAGTTCCAGTGATTCCTACACCAATTAGTGAGGAAGCTAATGATGCTGATCATGAAACTTCAGATCAAGTTACTACAAAACCTCGTAGGTCTTCCAGAGTACGGTCCGCACCAGAGTCGTACGGTAATCCTATACTAGAAGTCATGTTACTAGACCATGATGAACCTACAAACTATGAGGAAGCGATGATGAGCCCAGATTTCGCGAAATAGCTTGAGGCCATGAAATCTGAGATGGGATCCATGTATGAGAACAAAGTGTGGACTTTGGTGGATTTTCCCGATGATCGCCAAGCCATAGAAAATAAATGGATCTTCAAGAAGAAGACTGACGCTGACGGTAATGTTACCATCTACAAAGCTCGACTTGTTGCGAAAGGTTTTTGACAAGTTCAAGGAGTTGACTACGATGAGACTTTCTCACCCGTAGCGATGCTTAAGTCTGTCCAAATCATGCTAGCAATTGCTGCATTTTATGATTATGAAATTTGGCAGATGGATGTCAAAACTGCATTCCTGAATGGATTTCTGGAAGAAGAGTTGTATATGATGCAACCAGAAGGTTTTGTTGATCCGAAGGGTGCTAACAAAGTGTGCAAGCTCCAGCGATCCATTTATGGACTGGTGCAAGCTTCTCGGAGTTGGAATAAACGCTTTTATAGTGTGATCAAAGCATATGGTTTTATACATACTTTTGGAGAAGCTTGTATTTACAAGAAAGTGAGTGGGAGCTCTGTAGAATTTCTAATATTATATGTGGATGACATATTGTTGATTGGAAATGATATAGAATTTCTGGATAGCATAAAGGGATACTTGAATAAGAGTTTTTCAATGAAAGACCTCGGTGAAGCTTCTTACATATTGGGCATCAAGATCTATAGAGATAGATCAAGACGCTTAATTGGACTTTCACAAAGCACATATCTTGATAAAGTTTTGAAGAAGTTCAAAATGGATCAGTCAAAGAAAGGGTTCTTGTCTGTGTTACAAGGTGTGAAGTTGAGTCAGACTCAATGCCCTACCACTGTAGAAGATAGAGAGAAAATGAAAGGCATTTCCTATGCTTCAGCCATAGGTTCTATCATGTATGCAATGCTATGTACCAGACCTAATGTGTGCCTTGCTATAAGTATAGCAGGGAGGTACCAAAGTAATCCAGGAGTGGAGCACTGGACATCGGTCAAGAACATCCTGAAATACCTGAAAAGGACTAAGGATATGTTTCTTGTTTATGGGGGTGACAAAGAGCTCGTCGTAAATGGTTACGTCGATGCAAGCTTTGACACTGATCCGGATGACTCTAAGTCACAATCTGGATACGTATTTTTATTGAATAGTGGAGCTGTTAGTTGGTGCAGTTCCAAGCAAAGCGTCGTGGCGGGATCTACATGTGAAGCGGAGTACATAGCTGCTTCAGAAGCAGCAAATGAAGGAGTCTGGATGAAGGAGTTCATATCCGATCTAGGTGTCATACATAGTGCATCGGGTCCAATGAAAATCTTTTGTGACAATACTGGTGCAATTGCCTTGGTAAAGGAATCCAGATTTCACAAGAGAACCAAGCACATCAAGAGATGCTTCAATTCCATCCGTCATCAAGTGTCGGATGGAGACATAGAGATTTGCAAAAAATACATACGGATCTGAATGTTGCAGACCCATTGTCTAAGTCTCTTCCACGAGCAAAACATGATCAGCACCAAGAATCCATGGGTGTTAGAACCATTACTATGTAATCTAGATTATTGACTCTAGTGCAAGTGGGAGACTGAAGGAAATATGCCCTAGAGGCAAATAATAAAGTTATTATTTATATTTCCTTATATCATGATAAATGTTTATTATTCATGCTAGAATTGTATTAACCGGAAACTTAATACATGTGTGAATACATAGACAAAACATAGTGTCCCTAGTATGCCTCTACTTGACTAGCTCGTTAATCAAAGATGGTTATGTTTCCTAACCATAGACATGTGTTGTCATTTGATGAATGGGGTCACATCATTAGGAGAATGATGTGATGGACAAGACCCATCCGTTAGCTTAGCATTATGATCGTTACAATTTCATTGCTACTGCTTTCTTCGAGACGTATACATGTTCCTCAGACTATGAGATTATGAAACTCCCGAATATCGAAGGAACACCTTGTGTGCTATCAAACGTCACAAAGTAACTGGGTGATTATAAAGATGCTCTACAGTTGTCTCCGAAGGTGTTTGTTGGGTTGGCATAAGATCGAGATTAGGATTTGTCACTCAGTGTTTCGGAGAGGTATCTCTGGGCCTTCTCGGTAATGCTCATCACTATAAGCCTTGCAAGCAATGTGGCAAATGAGCTAGTTGCGGGATGAAGCATTACAGAATGAGTAAAGAGACTTGCCGGTAACGAGGTTGAACTAGGTATGATGATACCGATGATCGAATCTCGGACAAGTAACATACTGATGACAAAGGGAACAACGTATGTTGTTATGTGGTTTGACCAATAAAGATCTTCGTAGAATATGTAGGAGCCAATATGAGCATCCAGGTTCCGCTATTGGTTATTGATCGGAGATTTGTCTCGGTCATGTCTACATAGTTGTCGAACCCATAGGGTCCGCATGCTTAACGTTCGATGACGATTTGTATTATGAGTTATGTGTTTTAATGACTGAAGTTTGTTCGGAGTCCCGGATGAGATCACAGACATGACGAGGAGTCTCGAAATGGTCGAGACATAAAGATTGATATATTGGAAGGCTATATTCGGACATTGGAATGGTTCCGGAGAAGTTCGGGTATTTTCCGGAGTACCGAGAGATTAACGGAACCCCACGGGGAGTTGTTGGGCCTTAGTCGGCCTTAGTGGGAAGGCGAGGCAGCGGTCAGGAGGTGGCGCACTCTCCCCCCCCCCCAAGCCCAGTCCGAATTGGACAAGGGGTTGGTGGTGCAGCCCCCCTTCTCCCTTCCTTCCCCCTTCTCCTTGAGGTGGAATCCTACTAGGACTTGGAGTCCTAGTAGGAGTCCCCTCTCCCGGCGCACCTAGCAAGGGCCGGCCAGCCTCCCCCTCCCTCCTTTATATACGGGAGCAGGGGGCACCCTAGAACACACCAAGTTTTGCCTTAGCCGTGTGCGGCGCCCCCTCCATAGTGACACACCTCGATCATATCGCCGTAGTGCTTAGGCGAAGCCCTGCGCCGGTAAATATCATCATCACCGTCGCCACATCGTCGTGCTGACGGAACTCACCCTCGTCCTCAACTGGATCAAGAGCATGAGGGACGTCATCAAGATGAAAGTGTGTTGAACGTGAAGGTGCCGTACGCTCGGTACTTGGATCGGTTGGATCGCGAAGACGTTCGACTACATCAACCGCGTTACTAAACACTTCCGCTTTCGGTCTACGAGTGTACGTGGACACACTCTCCCCTCTCATTTCTATGCATCTCCAAGATAGATCTTGCGTGATCGTAGGAAAATTTTGAAAATACTACGTTCCCCAACACTCCCTACTGCACTACACTTGTGCTTCCCATGTAGTGCACTTTGTGTTTCCCTTTCGGTAATGTATTTTGTGCTCCCACATGACACTCTGTGCTCTCCATTGAGGTGCAATTGTGCTTCATGCGTAGTGTATTCTGTGCTCCCAACTGTATTGTACATGTGTCCCCGCCCAGTGCACTATGTGCTTCCCTTTATGTAGTGCACTTTTTATTCTCCCAACTATGGGATTCCATTTATACTATGCACTTTATGCTACTGGATAGTGCATTTTGTGCTTCCTACAATAGTGCATCTGCGCTCCCTCATAGTGAACTATGTGCTTCACTGAAAGCTACGCACACAGACGACCGTGTGCCCAAAAAACTGCTAGAAACCTAGAAAAATGCAAAAACTAAGAAAAATAAATGAAAAGTTCTGATGGAAAAGCATCCATACGTGATGGGGATGGGACTTGCCACCTGAGCATGATACGTCTCCAACGTATCTACTTTTCCAAACACTTTTGCCCTTGTTTTGGACTCTAACTTGCTTGATTTGAATGGAACTAACCCGGACTGATGTTGTTTTCAGCAGAACTGCCATGGTGTTATTTTTGTGCAGAAATAAAAGTTCTCAGAATGACCTAAAAATCCACGGAGACACGTTTTGGAATTAATAAAAAATATTGGCGAAAGAATCAACATCAGGGGGCCCACACCCTATCCACGAGGGTGCAGGTCGCCCCTCTGGGGCGTGCCCCCTACCTCGCGGGCCCCCTGGGACTCCACCGACCTCAACCCCAACTCCATATATTCACTTTCAGGGAGAAAAAAATCTAGGAGAAGGATTCATCACGTTTTACAATACGGAGCCGCCGCCAAGCCCTAATCTTCCTCGGGAGGGCTGGTCTGGAGTTCGTTCGGGGCTCCGAAGAGGGGAATCCATCGCCATCGTCATCATCAACCATCCTCCATCACCAATTTCATGATGCCACCGCCGTGCGTGAGTAATCCCATTGTAGGCTTGCTCGACGGTGATGGGTTGGATGAGCTTTACCATGTAATCGAGTTAGTTTTGTTAGGGTTTGATCCATAGTATCCATTATGTTCTAAGATTGATGTTGCTATGACTTTGCTATGCTTAATGCTTGTCACTACGGCCCGAGTGCCATGATTTTAGATCTGAACCTATTATCTTTTCATGAATATATGTGAGTTCTTGATACTATCTTGCAAGTCAATAGTCACCTATGTTATGATCCGGCAACCCCGAAGTGACAATAATCAGGACCACTCCCGATGATGACCGTAGTTTGAGGAGTTCATGTATTCACTAAGTGTTAATGATTTGGTCCGGTACTCTATTAAAAGGAGGCCTTAATATCCCTTAGTTTCCAATAGGACCCCGCTGCCACGGGAGGGTAGGATAAAAGATGTCACGCAAGTTCTTTTCCATAAGCATGTATGACTATATTCTGAGTACATGCCTACATTACATTGATGAACTGGAGCTAGTTTTGTGTCACCCTATGTTATAACTATTGCATGATGAATTGCATCCGACATAATTATCCATTATTGATCCATTGCCTACGAGCTTTGCTAAGTTACTTCTTTGTTGCCACTATTACGATTATTACAAAACTACTACTGTTACTTTTTCCACTGTTACCGTTACCTCCATACTACTTTGCTACTAAATACTTTGCTGCAGATATTAAGTCTTTAAGGTGTGGTTGAATTGCTAACTCAGCTGCTAATACTTGAGAATATTCTTTGGCTCCCCTTGTGTCGAATCAATGAATTTGGGTTGAATACTCTACCCTCAAAAACGGTTCCGATCCCCTATACTTATGGGTTATCAAGACTATTTTTTGGCGCCGTTGCCGGGGAGCATAGCTCTATTCTTTGAGTCACTTGGGATTTATATCTGTTGATCATTATGAGGAACTTGAAAGATGAAAGAACCAGGATTTTTCCCTCAACTACGAGGGCATGTAAGGAACTGTCATCTAGCTCTGCACTTGATTCACCTTCTGTTTTGAGTAAACTTGCGACACCTGCACCTGCTATTGATTCTAATATGTCGCATGTTATTGATGATGCCACTTTTGCTATGCATGATGCTTATGATGAAACTACTTCTATGCTCGATAATACTGTGCCATTAGGTGAATTTCTTGATGAACAACTTGCTAGGGTTAGAGAGGATGAAATTATTGAAATTGATAATATTGATGAAAGTGATGATGAAGATTCTCCCCTAGATATGAATTGCCTGATGTGCCTGAGGGTTATGTTATGGGTGAAGAAACTACTAGAGACCTTTTTTCTTGCAAAGATGGATATGATCTTAAGAAACTGTTAGCTAAGATGAAAGAGAAGTCTTCGAATGCTAGAATGAAATATGACCCTGCTTTTGCTACTTCACCTATCTATATTTCTGATAAGGATTATGATTTCTCTGTCAATCCAGAGTTAATTACTTGGTTGAATCTGATCCTTTTTATGGCTATGAGTCTGAAACTATTGTGGCACATATTACTAAATTGAATGATATAGCCACCCTATTTAATCATGAGGAAAAAAATTTGCTAGTATTATATCCTTAAGCTATTTCCGTTCTCATTAAAGGGTGATGCTCAGATATGGTTTAATTCTCTTGCCCTTGGTTGTGTGCGTAGTCCCCAGGATATGATTTATTACTTCTCTGCTAAATATTTCCCCGCTCATAAGTCATAAGAAACAAGCTGCCTTAAGGGAAATATAAAATTTTTTGCAAATTGAAGAAGAAAGTCTCCCACAAGCTTGGGGGAGGCTTCTCCAGTTACTTAATGCTTTGCCTGATCATCCTCTCAAGAAAAATGAAATACTTGATATCTTTTATAATGGACTAACTGATGCTTCCAGAGACCACCTGGATAGTTGTGCTGGTTGTGTTTTCAGGGAAAGAACTGTTGACCAAGCTGACTTACTATTAAATAATATATTGAGAAATGATAATGATTGGACACTTCCCGAACCAACTCCTAAGCCAACTCCGAAGAAAGGGGTATTCTATTTCTCAGTCCTGAAGATATGCAAGAGGCAAAGAAATCTATGAAAGAAAAAGGTATTAAAGCCGAAAATGTTAAGAATTTACCACCTATTGAAGAAATACATGGTCTTGATAACCCGACATGGGTAGTAAAGGTGAATTCTCTCTATAGATTTGATGAAGGTGATATTCCTCGTTATTAATCTACTAGCCAATGCTTGGATGAGTTTGATAATTTTATTGTTAAACAAGAAAACTTCAATGCTTATGTTGGTAGAAAATTGAAACGTAATGCTTATATGATTGAACACTTGAGTGATTATATGTCTAGAGTTAAAGGTGACCTTAAGCTTATTAGTAAACATGCATCTATGGTTACCACTCAAGTAGAACAAGTGCTTAAGGCACAAGATGATTTGCTCAATGAATTAAATAATAAGAAAAATGATAATGTTGTTAGAGTTATGACTAGAGGGGGTAGAATGACTCAGGAACCTTTGTATCATGAGGGCCACCCTAAGAGAGTTGAGAAAGATTCTCAGAGAACTAATGTTGATACACCTAGTCCTTCTAAGAAGAAGAAAAAGAAAAATGATAGGACTTTGCATGCTTCTAGTGAACCTCTTATAGACACAGCGGAGAATCCCAATGATATTTCTATTTCTGATGCTGAATCACAATCTGGTAATGAATATGAACCTAGTGATAATGTTAATGATGATGTTCATGTTGATGCTCAACCTAGTAATAACAATGATGTAGAAAATGAACCTGTTGTTGATCTTGATGACCCACAATCAAAGAATCAATGTTGTGATAAGAGAGATTTCGTTTCTAGGAAGCACGGTAAAGAAAGAGAACCATGGGTTCAGAAACCCATGCCTTTTCCTCCTAAACCATCTAAGAAAAAGGATGATGAGGATTTTGAGCGCTTTGTTGAAATGATTAGACCTATCTTTTTGCGTATGCGTTTGACTGATATGCTTAAAATGAATCCTTATGCTAAGTATATGAAAGATATTGTTACAAATAAAAGAAAGATACTGGAAGCTGAAATTTCCACCATGCTTGCTAGTTATACTTTTAAGGGTGGAATACCAAAGAAGCTAGGAGATCCAGGAGTACCAACTATACCATGCTCCATTAAAAGAAACTATGTTAAAACTGCTTTATGTGATCTTGGAGCCGGTGTTAGTGTTATGCCTCTCTCTTTATATCGTAGACTTGATTTGAATAAGCTGACACCTACTGAAATATCTTTGCAAATGGACGATAAAGCAACTGCTATACCCATCGGTATTTGTGAGGATATGCCTGTTGTGGTTGCAAACGTTACTATTTTAACAGACTTTTTTATTCTTGATATTCCTGAGGATGACAGTATGTCGATCATCCTTGGTAGACCTTTTCTATATACTACAAGGGCTGTTATTGATTGCAACAAAGGCAATGCCACTTTTCATGTTAATGGTAATGAGCATACGGTACACTTTCTGAGGAAACAACCTCATGTTCATAGTATAAATTCTATTGGAAAATTTTCAACGATTACTATTGGAGGTTTTGAATTACCTCTTCCTAGTGTCAAAAAGAAATATGATTGTTGGGGACATGCATATCCCCGTTGAGGTAACCTAGTGTTATTCAAAAATTCTCCGAGTTCATGTTATTCGGAAGAGGTTTGTTAACAAGACTTGATCAACCTTGTTAGTGGATCCCTTTTGATGAGCTCGAGGTGGATGAAGTTAGAAAGCACAACTCTCTGTACCCACTCTTTACTTTCTGTTATTTAGATTAAATAAAGCAAAATTAGCATTTTTCTGTCAGTTTCTGAATTATACATGCAATAAAAAATACCTCAAAAATAAAAGTTCTCCAAATGTCCTGAAAATGAAGTATGATTTTTTGTAGAATATTTGAGAATTTCTGGCACTAAGAACACACTAGGGGGACCCACCATTTGGCCAAGAGGTCATAGGGCGCGCCCACCCCCTGGGGCGCACCCTCCTGCCTCGTGGGCCCCACGTGGCCCCCCTCCATTTATTCCAACACCCACACACTTCTTCTTCCTCCAGAAAAAATCCTCCCATAGCTCAAACCCGTGTTCTAGCTCATCTTGCTGCCATTTTCGATCTCCTTGCTCAAAGCTCCATTCACAAAACTGTTTTGGGGGATTGTTCTTCGGTATGTGACTCCTCCAATGGTCCAATTAGTTTTTGTTCTAGTGCTTTATTTATTGCAAATTTTTTCTGCTGAGGTGACCATGTTCTTGAGCTTGCATGTCAAATTTATATGGTCCAAAGTAGTTTTAATGCATGATATAGCCTCTAGGCACTTGTGGGAGTAGTTGCTATCAATCTTGTTGAGTCACTAAAAATTTCAGAAATTTTTCAGGAAAAGAAAAATGCATAGGAAAATGTACCAAGGTGGTTCCTCAAGGAAGCAAGAACCAAGGCTCGCGATACGTGAGCCGGGCGATGAGCCGCCAAGGGAAGCTCAAGTGCGGCCTTGTGAATGGCCATAAGAAGGGTTTATGGTCCGAGCAGGCTTCAAGGATGAATTCGACGCGTATGTGCGCAATGCTAATCTTGAGGACTTCGTGTCAGATAAGTGCCGACAGTATCACTACCTCACTGATTCCTTTGTGAGGAGGTTTAAATTTTCATCCTCGCGCAATTCTCACACTATTTTATTTGATCTTTATGGTAAATCATATACCATGGACCTAGAAGATTTTAATACTGCTTGTAAACTCCCGTAGTGGGGCAATGTTAGTGAACCTTGCAAATCTGAATATAAAGACTTTCTTGCTAGTATCACTGTGGGGGAACCTAGAGAAATCGCACAAGGTACTATAGGGAGCATTCATTTCCCTTCCATACATTATTTTTCTCTCTTTAATAGGTAGATGCATTAACGGTAAAGATGAGGCTTGTCACATGTGCGTTCTAGATCTTAGTGTCCTCAAGAGTGCGGTATTAGGTGATAAACAATATAACTTGGAGGCCATTGTTGCACGAAGGTTGCATCTTAATGGTACAAGTGGAGATTTGTTTGGTGGAATTTATGCAACTCGTGTAGCTAATTATCTTGGTGTACCCATACATGGAAATGATATGGAGTTGCCTCCTGCTTATCTAGATTATGGTGCTATGGTTCGCCATTAGTTTCTTGAGAGGAATGAACAGTTCCTCTAGTACCGACTAATCTTTGGCAGACGGCGTACTGTCCATGTTGCTCTCCCTGCTCCTACTTTCTTTAAATTTCAGGCAAAAAGGAGATATTTCATAACCAGGGAGGAGGTGAACGAATGTGAGAGGAGGACGGAGGCAGCTCGCCTCCAAGCTGCAACTCTTCAGGCAATAGCTGTTGCATCTCAGTACAACCCCAACTACGACTTTGGATATCTGCCAGGCCAGCAGTGGCCATAGACCAACTTAGGCCAAAAGCCTAAGCTTGGGGGAGTACGTATTTCTCACCGACATTACATTCATGTTCACACACTCATGCTAGTTGTCGGTGCTCATACTTTTTCATTGTACTATCCATGCTAGTTTATTTTCTTTTCTTGCTTTCTTCTTGTGTGTTTGAAAAACCTTAAGAAAAAACAAAACAAAATTAATTGTAGCTTTTAGCTAGTTTACTTTCCATGCTTGTAGTAGTAGTAGTAATTAAAAGAAAACCCAAAAAGATTTCTCGTTCTTCTTTTGCTTGTTGGGAGCTTTCCCGTGTAAATAGTTTTATTTTCTTTACTTTTATTTGGGGTCGAGAGGAGAAGACCATGATAAAAATGTTGAGTGGCTCTCATATGCATTATTGTTGATCTAACCAAGAGCCCATATTACCTTGTCTTCTCCTTTGTATTAAATGCTTGCAGATTCCAGCTTAGTCCAATGCACGTGTACTATTATTATTATCCACACTGTTCGGTCGTGCGAGTGAAAGGTAATAATGACGATATATGATGGACTGATTGAGATGAGAGAAGCTGGTATGAACTCGACCTATCTTGTTTTTGTAAATATAATTAGTTCATCGTTCCTGATTCAGCCTATTATGAACGAAACATGTTTGCAATGATAATTAGAGATTATAGTTACTCATGCCATGCTTAATCAGCTAGGAGTCTATAATGGTTTACCTTGTGTGCCAACATGCTATTAAAATGGTTGTGATGTGGTATGATAGGGTGGTATCTTCCTTTGAATGATTCGAGTGGCTTGACTTGGCACCTGTTCACGCATGTAGTTGAAACAAAATCAGCATAGCCTCCATGATATATATTTATATTCATGGTGATTTATATCCTACGCATGCTTAGACTCATTGTTGGTTAATCTTAATGCATGTTCATGACTATTGTCGCTCTCTAATTGGTCGCTTCCCAGTCTCTTTCTAGCCTTCACTTGTACTAAGCGGGAATACTGCTTGTGCATCCACTTCCATAAACCCCAAAGTTATTCCATATGAGTCCACCATACCTTCCTATATGCGGTATTTACCTGCCGTTCCAAGTAAATTTATATGTGCCAAACTCTAAACCTTCAAATGAAATTATGTTTTGTATGCTCGAATAGCTCATGTATCAACTAGGGTTGTCTATATCTTCCATGCTAGGTGGGTTATTCTCACGATGAGTGGACTCCGCTCATCATTCACGAGAAACGGTAATCGGGATGCCCAGCCCCATGATCAAATCAAATCAAAATAAATGCAAACAAAACTCCCCCAGGATTGTTGTTAGTTGGACGGCACCCATTATTTCGGGCCAGCCATGGATAGATGTTCATTGGTGGTGGGGGAGTATAAACTTTACCATTCTGTTTGGGAACCGCCTATAATGTATGTAGCATGGAAGATATCGAGATCTCTCGGTTGTTATGTTGACAATGAAAGTATGCCACTCAAACTATTATTTATCTCTGTTTCAAAACTCGAGCTATGGCACCTCTACAAATCCCTGCTTCCCTCTGCGAAGGGCCTATCTATTTACTTTTATCTTGAGTCATCATCCTCTTATTAAAAAGCACCAGTTGGAGAGCACCGCTGTCATTTGCATGCATTGCTATTAATTTACATTGAGTATGACTGTGACTGGATCTCTTTTACCATGAATTACAATGTCCGGTCAGTCCTTGATCTTCAGGGGTGCTCTGCATTTATGTTTTGCGGTCTCAGAAAGGGCTAGCGAGATACCATCTTGTTATATCATATTATGATTGTTTTGAGAAAGTGTTGGCATCCGAGATTTATTATCATTGCTTGCTAGTTGATTATGCCATTGATATGAGTAAACAAGAGACCTAAATGTTATTGTGAATATGGTTAGTTTATAATCTTTGCTGAAAACTTGAATTCTGGCTTTACATATTTGCAACAAGAAGATCAAACAGAGTTTGTAAAAGTTTTTCTTTATCACTTTCAGTGTGTCAACTGAATTTCTTGAGGACAAGCAAAGGTTTAAGCTTGGGGGAGTTGATACGTCTCCAAGATATCTACTTTTCCAAACACTTTTGCCCTTGTTTTGGACTCTAACTTGCATGATTTGAATGGAACTAACCTGGACTGACGCTGTTTTCAGCAGAAATGCCATGGTGTTATTTTTGTGCAGAAATAGAAGTTCTCGGAACGACCTGAAAATCCAGGGAGACACGTTTTGAAATTAATAAAAAATATTGGCGAAAGAATCAGCATCAGGGGGCCCACACCCTGTCCATGAGGGTGAAGGGCACCCCCCTCCCCCCCGGGGGCGCGCCCCCCTGCCTCGTGGGCCCCCTGGGACTCCACTGACCTCAACCCCAACTCAATATATTCACTTTCGGGAGAAAAAAATTAGGGAGAAGGATTCATCGCGTTTTACGATACGGAGCCGCCGCCAAGCCCTAATCTTCCTCGGGAGGGCTGATCTGGAGTCCGTTCGGGGCTTCGGAGAGGGCAATCTGTCGCCATCATCATCATCAACCATCCTCCATCACCAATTTCATGATGCTCACCCTTGTGCGTGAGTAATCCCATCGCAGGCTTGCTGGACGGTGATGGGTTGGATGATATTTACCATGTAATCGAGTTAGTTTTGTTAGGGTTTGATTCATAGTATCCATTATGTTCTAAGATTGATGTTGCTATGACTTTGCTATGCTTAATGCTTGTCACTAGGGCCCGACTGCCATGATTTCAGATCTGAACCTATTATGTTTTCATGAATATATTGAGCTCTTGATCCTATCTTGCAAGTCAATAGTCACCTACTGTGTGTTATGATCCTGCAACCTCGAAGTGTCAATAATCGGGACCACTCCCGGTGATGACCGTAGTTTGAGGAGTTCATGTATTCACTAAGTATTAATGCTTTGGTCCAGTACTCTATTAAAATGAGGCCTTAATATCCCTTAGTTTCCAATAGGACCCCGCTACCATGGGAGGGTAGGACAAAAGATGTCATGCAAGTTCTTTTCCATAAGCACATATGACTATATTCGGAATACATGCCTACATTACATTGATGAACTGGAGCTAGTTCTGTGTCACCCTATGTTATAACTATTGCACGATGAATTGCATCCGACATAATTATTCATCATTGATCCATTGCCTACGAGCTTTTCACATATTGATCTTTGCTAAGTTACTTCTCCGTTGCCACTGTTACGATTATTACAAAACTACTACTGTTACTTTTACCACCATTACCGTTACCTCCATACTACTTTGCTACTAAATACTTTGCTGCAGATATTAAGTCTTTCAGGTGTGGTTGAATTGACAACTCAGCTGCTAATACTTGAGAATATTCTTTGGCTTCCCTTGTGTCGAATTAATAAATTTGGGTTGAATACTCTACCGTTAAAAACTATTGCGATCCCCTATACTTGTGGGTTATCAGAGCACATGCTAGTTTTTCTAAAGAATTAGGCACCTATTAGCCAGCCCATCCCATTAAGTGCCCCCATATGTCATTCTTATAAAGAAAACATAGCGTAGGCCCATCCGTTAATATCTTGGACCTTAGCACTTATCTGTAGTTGCGGCCTAGCCTAAACCCAGATATAGCTATAGCATGAGAGGGCGACGCTAGAGCTAAGGGGAGCCCCTACTTGGTGCGGTGCGCGCACCCCCCCCCCCCCCCCCCCCGGCGGTACCTGTGGGCCGGCCGATGTGGGGCGCGAGGTGGCCCCTATTTTTTTCGAGATTTCAAACAAAATTTTGACTTACAAAAAACGTTCACGGATTCAAAAAAATGTTCGCCGAATTCAAAAATAGTTATTCAAAACAAGTTCATGATTTCAAAAGAATGAACATTTTTTAAATATTTATGAACAATTTTCTATAAGCATTTTTATATAATGGCGAACATTGTTTGGTATTTGCTGAACAAATTTTAGATTTGATGAATTTTTGAACTTCATGAACATAATTTGAACTCAAGAACATTTTTTATGATTTAACAAATTTCGAATTTGGTGAAAACATTTTTAAAACTATGAACAAATTTTGAATTTGATGAACATTGTTGTATTTCACTAAAAAAATTGAAGTTTGACGAACATCTTTTTAAATCCTGATGAGCAAAAATTGAATTTGATGAACATTTTGTTACATTGATGAACATTTTTTGAATTAGATGAACAAAAACTGTTCGCAAATTTGAAAAGAAAATTCACAAAAAAGTGAAATGGTAAAGAAGAAAAAAGAGAAAAGGAAAAGAAAAACAGAAACTAAAAAACAAAAGGAAATAAAAAACAAAAAAAGAAGAAGAAATATTTTTGTAAAATTGGCGGTTGTTGGGCAGTGCCCTACGCGCCAAATACGAAGCACAAAAGAGAGCTCCTAAGTGTCGCCTTAAGTGCCACTTGAGGAACCGGGGCCATGAGTCCCTGCTCATGGACTGACCCATCTAAGGCAAGCGTTCGACCGCTTCACCTGTTCACCCGCTCATGGGCCGGCCCTTGCGCACAGTTTGACCGGTCACGGTTGACCAGTCGTTGACTATTAAAAAATACATAAAGTAAAGAAAAAGGAAATCCGCAAAAAAATGAAAGAAAATCATGAATTCATAAATGTTCACAAACTTCAGAAAAAGTTCACGAATTCGGAAAAATAGTTTGTCAAGTTTGAAAAAAGTTCATAAAATTTGAAAAAGTTCATCAATTTTAAAAGACTTCATAAAGTTTCAAAAAACATTCATCAAATTTGGAAAAATTCATCTAATTTGAAAAAATTCATGGAATTTGGAAAAAAGTTCACCAAATTAAAAATATGTTCTTCAATTTTGAAGAAAAGTTCATCCAATTTTTTTAAAAAATAGTAAAATTGAATAAAAGTTCATCAATTTTACAAAAAGTTTGTTTATTTTACAAAAACCGCATGAGATGGAAAAGGAAAGGAAAAAAGAAAAAAAAAGGAAAGAACAAAAGAGAAAAAAGGGGAAAAGAAAGAACAAAAGGGGGAAGAAGGTGTACGTAATCACAAAGGTGAATTGTTTGAGTTGGTGCTTATTACACTGAACTCAGTGTGCGAGTTTGAATCCCACCTCACGCGCTTTTCTTCAGCAGGTTAGAAAATGAAAAAACTGGAAATGGGCTGGCCCATCACTGAGAGAGGGTGTGCGTCCGTTTGCGGGAACTGACGGACGAGCGGTGAGGGCGTGGTATAGGATTTGCCGAGAGCTAACTAGACGAACCACCGTCTCGTCTTTGGACCAATTCAGATCGGTTTTTGAAGCTTCTGTTGGGTGTTTTTTCCTTCTTTGTTTCTATGTGCTTTTATGTTGGTTTTCTTCGCTTTTTGTTGGTATTTATTTTCTTATTTGTTTTATTTTATTTGTCCTTCGCTTTTTAAATACACATCGACTTTTTTGAATACAGGTTGAATGTTTTTATATACATGCCGAACATTTTCTAGATACATGTTGAATTTATTTCAAATACATCTTGAACATTTTATCTGGATACATATTGAACATTATAAATACCCAAGAAATATATGTCCCAAAAATGATATACCAAAGGTATGATACAGAGAAATAATATACCCACGAAATACACAAAAAAATTGGCCAAGGTATACCCGAAAAACAGAGAGATGATATACCCAAGGTATGATACAAAGAAATGATATATGCAAGAAATATTTGTCCCATAAATGATATACCCCAACTTGAGAATTAAAATTGACATACTGGGAAATTACATATGCAAAATCAATTTACTTGAATGTCACATATCTTGTATTTTGTATGTATGGAACGTCGTTCCAAAATACTTCAAATATAGGTACATGCCTAGGACATTATATGTGCATACATATACTATGCATGCAGGATGCACATGCGTACGCCACTAAATGTAGCACGGTTCTATGTATATACCTTCCACCAACTTTCTATTCTACATGCAAGAAAATAAATAAATAAGAATTAATTGCATTTATCCCTTCCTATGTAGCGCATGATATTCCATTTCTAAATACAAGTCTTTTTAGATATTTCAATAGGGACTACATACAGATGTATGTAGACATATTTTAGAGTGTAGATTCACTCATTTTGCTCCATATATAGTCCATATTTGAATCTCTAAAAAGACCTACATTTATACCAGGCACTTTCCATTATTTTCATATCAAGCACATATGGAAGGTGCCTAATACTCCCACCCGTTACAGTTTGCATGCATCAATCTGAGATCCAATGGTGGAGAGGTAAGGAGTCGTCATATTTAGTATATTTTGAAATATAGACAAGAAAAAGGAAAGACAAACTAAGTACGAGCAGGCAAAGTGAAGTATCATGACAATTATTTGGCCGGTCCTCAACAAACGATTGTTGAGGTGAGGGAACCGTTCGTCTCGCAATAAGCGAGAGGTAGACACGCCTGGTGGGCAACACTCTCTTGGGAGCTCCTCTTTAGTTCCTTTAGCGCCAAATAGATCCTAATAGTGTTGCTGCCGCTCTTGCTGAATTTGCAATGGCAAACATAGAGAGATGATGTATCAACCTTGCAAAAATGGCATGCATGATCTTGTTGTTATATGACACAAGAATGTTGATCAAGTTTTTGTATTGCAGGATTTTATTGATGGATGGATCAAGTTTTTATATTGCAAAATTTGTATTGCTGAATGGATCAAGTTGTTACTGTATGACACAAAAATAGTAGATCAAGTTTTTATACTGTAGAATTTAGTTTTGTATTGTTGCTGAATTGAGCAAGTTGTTGCCTACACTTGTGTTTTATATAACCAAGAATTGTGTATCAAGTTTGTGTTGCAGAATTTATTATCGCCAAGTGTATTCTTATGTAATAGCTCAAATTTCCAAATAACCAAAATAGCCTTTAAGTAATTGATAGCCATATCTGTGTTTTTCCATGTTGATAAAAAATAATATCTAAACTAAGTGAAAATCCAAACTGCAACACTTCCGAGGTGATAGGGTTGACAGGATTTTTGAAATTCGGTCATATGAGGACTTAGAGAAAAATATATGTGAAGGTGACTACATCGGCATACCCTTGGCCATTTCACAATTTTACTGAGAATGCTCAGTCTACCAAAACAATGTAGAAAACGTAGTTTAAATCAGCTGGCACAACAAGGATTAAACGAAAGAAAATCTTAAGTTACGGTAACAAATGCACCGAGACATAATCTTTTACTTCTCCTAAAGAAGTAAGAAATAAATAGATCTTTGGAATTTTACAATGAGAAATAAGTAGATCAGCACAAATAAAAGTGTTCTGATCCACAAATAAATAGATCAGCACAAACAAAATTGTTCTCATAAATTGATATCCATTTAATTTCCACATTTATTTCTGTTTGCGGTAAAGTATAACTTATCACGAAACTCGGAGCTAATGCTCAACGCGTATATCCACAAAACACTAACGATGGTAACTCGTGAGACACTCTACCGTGTTACATTATGTATCTATGGTTCTATATATGGAAAAGAACCAAGTCAGGGTCTAGTCCTTTTGGAACGCTGGCACTCTGATTACTAATGTCCGACATGGAGAGTGCAATTTTATTGGCACTCTCTAAGTAGCTCTGAAACTTCTTATGATTGACCATGGGCTTATCCATCATATCCGCAAGCTTTGGCTGGTCATTATTTTGTTTCAATGGTTCTATGCCAAGAGATAATTCATCCCTCATGATGTGGTACTTGACTGCCTGTTTTCTAAAGGTCCAGTTGCCAGTGATCCAGTCGAATTTGTACAAAGCGAGGAAGCGGTGTCCGTATGTAGCTACGAACTCGATGGCGGAAAGGATAAATTTAAACTCCTCATTCGAGAGGTAGTAACTAAAGCTCAATCTGGTCCATCCCGGCTTCAGTCCACTGTAACCCTGAAATTTTTGTGATGGCAAACAGTAACATTAATACCATGTACAGTGAAAAGCAAGTTGACATTTGTTCTAATGTTTGTGATACCTCAAGGACAGCGGACCGAATGCGAAGTGAGAGTTTGTTCTCAACATTGAGCAATGTGTGGCCATAGGGACCTGCGCAAGCACAACCTCCCCTCGCCTGGATGCCGAAAAGATCATTCAAAAGCCTAGTCACAAAACGACCATGAAGGGGTAGTTGCTTGTGCCTCATCGTATCCAATTGTTTATCACAACCAGGCTCATCAAAATCATCAAATGGCTTCTTCACGGTTACTGATGGGTAGATTAGGAATGAGAAGATTGGTATACGATGGGCACTTGTGTTGCCTAGCACCCTAACATTTGGATTATTGACAAGCCTTTTCATTGCCATCTCTGAGAACACTCGCTCGCGAAGGTCCATCTTGTCATACCCAACATACTCCTTCACCCAGAACGCAAGCGATGCACGGATCTTTTGTAGTATCGGCGGTGTGCCAGCATCCTCACGCTCCTCGATATCGTCGTAGTATAGTGTGTCCTGCATATCATACCATTATTCATGTATTTACATGACACACAATACACATATTTGGCAATGATTCATAATTTGTTTTCTCACCTCCTCATTGAAGCCATTGACATAGGCCACTGTGCCGCCTCCGCACGTTGAGGGAGGCTGGGAATGGAGCTTATACAATGATTTGTTCATGAGAAGGATGCCCGGTGTGCCCGGTCCCCCGACAAATTTGTGAGGGCTCAAGAAAACGGCATCATACCCATCGCTTTCACCAGACTTCATATCGATCTTGACATAGGGTCCACTGCACAAAGGATAATAATTTAAATTTCTGGACCAAGTTTCTTGATCCACCCATGAAATAGTAGAAATGAAGCACAAGCTGGATTCGGCGAGTGAGAAATTCAATGTAAGATAATAGGAATGTAGAATGGTTCAATGGTTGCAAAGTGCGTAAAGACAAAATATTTTGTTTTCATGGTGCGCTAATATAATTTTACACTATGCTTTTTACCAGTTAATTTCCTCTAAGTACACAAATCAGTAGCAACAGAAAAAACATAGTATACTGATTTGTTCTGAAGGGACGCATGCACTTTAAAGGAGTAAGAGAGAATGGAATTCAGATTGTCAAATCCATGCAGGTCACATGCCACGAAAAAGAGAGCAAAGAAAGCGAGTATCACAGCACCTCGCGGCAAAGTCGAAGCATGCGAACGCGCCGTGCTGGTGAAGAACGCGGGCGATCTGGCGCGTGTTCGTCATGACGCCGGTGACGTTGCTGCACGCCGAGAAAGATCCCAGCATGGGGAAAAACTCCATTTTAAACCCTAAACTCGTAGAGCTTTGACGAATCAAACCCTCAAATCCAAATCCCGGTCGTTTCAACCCTGAACTGTATAATCCCGGTCTAAATCAAACCCTGGAGCCGTTTGCCAGACAGGGATTGCAAAGAATGGCCGGGATTGGTGGCGGATTCCTATTTGCCGCCCGTGGGCAGCAAACAGCAGTGGCTACACCCTACAGCGCCCGCGGGTTGGCCGGCCCATTTCGTGGCAGCGCAGATTGGTCATTCACTGCTTTGTTTTTTAGTTCGTTTCTGCTGTTGACTTTTTGTTTTATTTTATCTTTTTGTTTTTTTTCTGGTTTTTTCATGTTCTCTGCCTTTTTATTTCTGGTTCTTTCGTTTTTTTCTGGCTTTATCTTTTATCTTTTTTTCCTTTTCCTTTTTCTTCCATTAATAATTACACGGAAATGTTTCATCGTGTATTTTTAATCATTAATAATACTTTAATACGACGAACAAGATGTGTTTCTTCTGTTTATTTTTACTTCTCTTCCTTTTTGTGTATTATACAAGAGTTTATCAGGTATTAAGAAAATGTTCATCGTATATTTAAGAAAATGTTCGTATATTAAAAAATATTCATTTGTGTACTTAAAAATGTTCAGCATATATGAAAAAAATGTTTAGTGTATATGGAAAAAATGTTCAATATGTATTTTCAACTTGTTCTGTATACATCACACTAATGTTCATTGTGTATTTTTCAAATTGTTTAGCACATATCACTGTAGTATTTGTTATGTATTTACAAATTGTTTAGCGCATATCACAAAAATGTTTAATGTGTATATAAGAAACTTTCATTGTGTATTAAAAAATGTTCAATGTATATTAAAAGGTCCATGGGTTTGGTAACAAGATTCATGAATTTGAAACAAACGTATTGAAAAAGGGTTCACGCATTAGATAAAAAAGGTGCGTGAATTTCTTTAGCAGTGCAACAGAAAAAAAAAATGGGGCAGCCGAGCGCGGAGGACGGGTACACTCCATGGTCAATAGTGCTTGAATTATTTTAAACCATATAAAACCGGTGGCCATCTTAGTAGGAAAAATAGCAAATGAAAAATAAGAACCTCGTGAACCAGATTTTTAAAATAAAAAAATTTTACAAAAATGTTCACAGATTTAGAAAGAGTACATTGATTTTGAAAAAAAGCTCACGTATTTTCAAAAGAAAATTCAATGATTTGGGAAAAAATCACTTTCTTTGGGAAAAGTTTCACGCGTTCAACAATTGTCAGATTTTCAAACATTAATCTCTTTTAGAAAAAAAAACAGGTAAAGATACCAAAAAAACGCCCTGATTCTGCGTTTAACTTTTTTCTTAAACTTGCGCACTCCAGTTTAGTAACACAGGCTTGTTAGGTTGACTGGTTTAGCAAGTCTCCTTGGGAACTACAGGTGCGTAGTTCGAATCGTAGGACTTGCTGTTTTATCATTTTCGACAATCAAATTGTTACGCTACATTTTTTTTTTTTGAGAAAAATTGTTACGCTAGTACGGACACTATCGTACACCATGGGCCGGCTCAGCCAGGTGTCACTGCGTGCGTCGGGTCGAGCTCCCGTGTAACAGAAAAAAAAAGGAATTCCCTATTTGGCGCTACAGGCGCCGGTTATTACTGTTTTTTGCAAACCGACGCCTGCAGCGTACCGACCTCTGCCGCGACTGGGCCGGCCCATGTATGCTTTATTCTATTTAGAACAAAAAAGGTACGCGGCAACGAGAGTTCGAACTCAAAATTTCCTCCTCCTACGCCAACACTGTAACCACTAGGCCAGTGACGCACTCATGTTTTCTAGCTTCTTTCCTCCATTTTATTTCCCTCTTCGGTCACGGGAGTCCTCCGGTTTTGGGAAGCTTCACAAACCGTTTTTTTGGTTCGCTGGTCATTTCCCCGTGTGGTTTTATTTGCGTTTTCTTTATTTCCTTTTTATTTTGTTCTTTTTTGTTTCTTAAATGCGTCTTTTATTTGAAGTTCATATTTTTAAAGAAAAATCAATGATTTTTTATTTTTAGTGCTTTAAAAAAACCCGATAAACCTTTTGCAAATTGATGAACTTTTTCGCAAACACGATGAACTTTTTTCCAAATACGATGAACTTTTTTCAAATTCGGTGAACTCCTTTTTCAAAATCAGTGAAGTTATTTTTCAAACTTGATGAACTTTTTCTTAAAATTGATGAACTTTTTTCAAAATCGATGAACTTTTTTGCAAATTTGATGAACTTTTTTTCAAAATTGATGATTTTTTTTACAAATTTGATGAAATTTTTTATTCAGATAGATGAACTACTTTCATTGTTCGATGAACCTTTTTTAACTTTTTTTAATACATGAACTTTTTAAATTTGGTGAACTTTTTTCGCATGTTCATGAACTTCATTTGTAATATGTGCAAATTTTTTCCAATAATTGGAAAATCTAAAAGCTATAGTGTAATAAGAAATTAATAGTGCGTCAACGTTTCTATTCTTTAAATGGTTCACGCTGTAAATAAGCACTAGCATTGGCAGGTCGAGTGGTTACACTCGCCGTTTGTCAGCGCTAGGGCGTGAGATCGATTCTCGATCGATAGCAGTTTTTTGGCCGTGCTTTTTTCGCGCAACGCTATTGTGGGCCGGCCCATCCAGTCACTGCTGCAGGCGCCAGTTAGTTTGCGCGGCGCTGAAGGCGCCCAATAGGAGGTCTCGAAAAAAAAACAATTTTTTTGCAGACAAAAAAGAACAAATGGGGTGGCCCAGAAGAGCCCTGGCCCACCAGCCAGAGAAATCCCGGTTGACATTCGTCGGGGTTTGATTTAGATCGGGATTGCATAGTTCAGGGTGCAATCGACAGGGATTTCGACTTGAGGGTTCGTTTTGCCTAACCTCTACAAGTTTAGGGTTTAAAATGAACTTTTTCCCAGCATAGGTCGATCCGCGTACTCTGGCGATCCGAGCGCGCGGCGGAGCGCGGCGACGTCGACGAGTCCATCGGCGTCGACGCCGATCTCAACCACCTCCGCCAGGCTCTGGCGCCATGACAGAAGGTTGGAGTGGTGCTCGTACGGCCCGACGAAGACCACCCACCGCTCCTCGGCACGCAGTTGCGCCGAAAGCCGGTTGCGCATCTCGACGGACGGCAATGCCACGCCGATGATCTCCTGCAGGCGCTTGATGGCCGCGGTCGTGCCGGCGCCGCAGAAGATGAGCGAGTCGCCGGGGCCGGCGCCCATGCAGCGCTTGATGTAGCGCGCCGCCTTGTGCACCAGCCGCGTCGTGTTGCTCCCGACGTGGCTGTCATCCGTGTGCGTGTTTCCGTAGATTGGGAGGACCTGTTTCACGAGATAGTCCTCGATGTAGCTCAGGCTCCGGCCGGACGCCGTTTGGTCGGCGTAAGTCAGCGCACGGCGCCCGAACGGCGTGTCGAACTCGACGTCCTTGCCGATCAGCTGCGACCGGAGCCACTCCACCTTGTTTTCCGTCGCCGCCGCACCCTTCTCCGACTTGCCCGTGACGCCGAGAAGGCTCAGCAGGGTGGCGTTCATGGAGGCCTCTACCGTGTGGTCCATGGATGCCGCGGCTTGAATCTCCTTAGCAGGTTGGCGGAGTTGGCGATGGGGCAATAGTATTAGTGGCAAATGGCGATGGGAAATGGTTTCGATGGAGTATATTGCTTGCAAGGGCACGCAGGTATATATAGCCATCGCTAGCTTCACGTGGAAGATAATCGCATGCAACTACACATGAGTTCAACGTGTTGAACGGTGCGAAGAACATAGAACACGAAATGGAAGACGGGGTATCGGAATTGCTTCCTGCGGAACATATTTCAATGCTTGGTCAACGGAATTGCATCTATATCCTGTTGTCTTTTACTCCCTCCACTCCAAATTATTCGTCGCTGAAATGGATGTATCTAGAAATAAAATACATCTAGATACATCCATCGGTGCGACAAGTAATTCGGAACGGAGGGAGTAATACCACTGCTATTGCATCTATCGTTATATATCTAGCTAAGAAATTTTTCTTCTATTTTACAACATGAGACATTCTTTCCCACTCATGTTTGGTATTTCCTATGAAACGCCACTGGCAGCAACCAATAATCATTTTCTTCACTTGTGTATCAATTTGCTTTGTCCCCTTTTTTTTCGAAACAACACCATATAGACTTTAACAGTACATTGAAGTTGTTTAGACGTGGCTTAGAATTAAGTCTCAATTGTTTAAATTTATATTGTGGGGAAATGCAATTCAACCGAGTCTTGAATTCAAGGCCTAAAGAATTTACAGTACCTTAAGTTGAGTACGCGAGGTAATTCTCCTAAAGTTTGAATTAGTGGCAAGATATGGGTAACATATTTGTACTTTAACCCTCTACATACTGCATTTTTGTTAAATGTATCACAACAAAGACCAAACGAGCTTCTCTTATTTCTTCTCCTCTTGCCTCCATACCCTTCTTCTAAGCCATAAATCGAGGTACTAGTCTATTTTCTATAATGTTCTGTTTGTGTATTTACTAACATATATCTCTGTCTTTCAAGCCTTGAAGTGGCTGCAGTCATTGCCTCCTATTTTCTCTGTTCCTAAATATTTGTCTTTCTAGTGATTTCAATAAGTAACTATATACGGAGCAAAATGAATGAATCTACACTCTAAAATATGTCAATATACATCTGTATATGGTAGTCCATTTGAAATTTCTAAAAGACAAATATTTAGGAACGGAGGGAGTATATTATTGGGTGCATTTGTTTCTCACTTCGGGTCCTCTCCACCGCAGCCAGCCCGCCATGCCGCCGGACATCAGCGAAAGATTAATAATATAGTGGTGTTCATAGTCAGATCATGGTACTAATAGATATTCTAATACATGTATAACAACGACCATGGCTAATGAACCCGTCAAAGGTCTCTTCGTATCTATGAAATTTTGTTTCTTATTCTCCTACTTGTTTTTTTAGGCAAACTCGCTAGCTTTATAAAGTTGTCACCACAGTTACTGGACGGATAGAAGGTCAACAGGATGGCCTAATCAAGTATGACGGCTAACCCCTAATGTAAGAGCATGCTTGGCGAGATTGTGTTTGAATAAAGAGGTAAATACATATGTGGTGCATGAACTTGTAACGAATGTTCAGTTTAGTGTCTGAACTTTAAAAATGCATCGAACTGGTTCTGAAACTTAGCACAAACGTGCAAATATGGTGCTAATATCATCCGTAGAAGTATGAGGCCCACTTGTAGCGATGAAACATGATTAATTGTATACTATATGCCTCAATGAGTAGTGGGTCCTGCTTGTCAGTTTCGGAAATTAAAATAAAAAGAGGGTGCCGGACGACACTCAAACCAGCGACGTGACTCTAGCGAGCTGCCTGTGCTAACCAGGAAAAAGTCCAATTTAAACCATGAATTCGTAGATGTTCGGCGAATCAAACCATGAAGTCAAAATCCCTGTCATTCGCACACCAAGCTAAGTAATCCCGGTCCAAATCAAACCTTAGTGTCGTTTTTGCCCAAAAAGCGCTGACATGGAAAGTGTTAACCAGGATTGCTCTGAGTGGTGGGCCAGGTTATAACAGGAACGCACGGTGGTGAACAGCAAACAGATTGGGGATTTGGGGGAAGAAACTAGGGTTAGGCGGCGGCGAAGGCGATTCCTGAGAGGGGCGACAGAGGAGATTTCGGAGGGGCGGCGATAGTGGCAGCTGCGTCGAAGGCAATGTCGTGGTCTTCGCGTCGTTCGACCGCTCCCGGCTTCCGTCGAGCCGCCGGAAGGAGAGGGGACGAATTGAGGTCACCGGTGCCGTACCGGGAAAAGCCGATGGCGTACGAACTAAAGAAGCTCTACTGGTGCAACCCGTGTCGGAAGGCGTCGAGATGGATCTCGTGGAGCCGTCGGAACCCAGGCAGGAGGTACTACGCCTACGTGGATGCCATGGTGAGCTTCATTTGGGGTTATTTTTTTGTTCATTTGTTCTTCTCTCCTCTCAATGATTTCTGTTGCTACAATTGAACAGCATGGTGGTTGTGGATTTGTTGAATGGCATGATGATCCTCTGCCGAAGTTTTGGAGTGATTTGATTGGAGATTTGCGAGATGAAGTGCGTAGGATGAGAGGTGAAGGAAGTGCTGATGTGTTCGAAGATCCAACTGCAGTTGTGGCTCTGCCTGAAACCGAAACAGGAGGAATGGGCATGGCTATGTCTCTGCAAGATCAGTTGAAGCAGAAAAATGTAGAGATAGATGCACTGAAGGGGAAATATCAGAATGATGTCATGATTTTTGTTGTCTTTGTGGTAGGTTTAATGCTAGTTGTATGCAATGTAGTACTACTTTAGGGTTTAGAATGAAGTGATCTTTTCGGCACTGAAGATGCAATTTGTATGCTCTGTTTAAATTTGTGATATGGAAATTGTACGCATGCACTGTTTGTAATGAATTAAAGTGGAAGTTGTGTTCTGGCCATCATTTTGTACCTCTGAAATAGAAGATCATGCAGATTGTAAGCACTGAAATAGGAAGATAATGCATATATGTTTACAATCTTTGCTGGCAATTTAATACCACTAAAACTATACTCAAACCATTGTCAAGCTTAATGGTAGCATGAGTTATTATTGTTGACATCACCCTTGAGGTAAACACATTGGGAGGAGAAACTATAAGCCTCTATCTTTCTATGTGTCCGGTTGAAACGTTTTGCTCATGTATATGCGGTGAGTGTTAGCAATCATATGATGGTCGAGTATGTGGACTTGCCAAAAAGTCTCTGGTACGTGACCCTTCCTGAAAAGATGATGAATTGTACTTGCAAAGCTGATTGAGAACATAGTTTGTTGGTTTTCAATAGAGTTTATGATTGATACTTCGATGTTGTGATGAATTATTACTTGTTCATGAGAAGTCTATGATAAAAGTTCTATGATAAAAGCTTTATGTTAAAATTTGTTGTTGTCATAATAAGTTACATGATGCTCATATGTCCGTATTTTGTTTTTAACGACACCTCTCTCTTTAAGCATGTGGACATGTTTTTCGATTTCGGTTTTCGCTTGAGGACAAGCGAGGTCTAAGCTTGGGGATTTGATACTTCCATTTTGCATCAAGTTTACCTATTGTTATTTATGTTGTTTTATTGCATAATAATGCTTTTTGGAGTAATTCTAATGACTTTTCTCTCATAATATGCAAAGTACACACAAAGGAGGAGAATTCTGGCAGCTGTAAATCTAGATCTGAAAAAGCTACGTCAGGCTACCTATTCTGCATAACTCCAAATGAGTTGAAAATTCATGAGGATTTTTTATGGAATAAATGAGAATTATTGGAGCAAATAAGTACCAGAGGGGGCCCACCAGGTGGGCACAACCCACCTGGGTGCGCCAGGGAGCCCAGGCATGCCCTGGTGGGTTGTGCTCCCCTCAGGCCACCTCCGGTGCCACTCTCCTGGTACATAAGTCATTTTGACCTAGAAAAAATAAGGAGAGGACTTTCGGGACAAAGCGTCGCCGTCTCGAGGCGGAACTTGGGCAGGAGCACTTTTTCCCTCCGGCGGAGCGATTCCGCCAGGGGAACTTCCCTCCTAGAGGGGGAAATCATTGTCATCATCATCACCAACCTCCCATCTTGGGGAGGGCAATCTCCATCAACATCTTCAACAGCACCATCTCCTCTCAAACCCTAGTTCATCTTTTGTGTTCAATCTTTGTACCAGAACTATAGATTGGTGCTTGTGGGTGACTAGCAGTGTTGATTACATCTTGTACTTGATTACTATATGCTTTATTTGGTGGAAGATTATATGTTCAGATCCATTGTGGTATTTAATACCCCTCTGATCTTGAGCATGATTATCATTTGTGAGTAGTTACTTTTGTTCTTGAGGTCACAGGAGAAATCATGTTGCAAGTAATCATGTGAACTTGATATGTGTTCGATATTTTGATGATATGTATGTTGTGATTCCCTTAGTGGTTTCATATGTGAACGTCTACTACATGACACTTCACCATATTTGGGCCTAAGGGAATGCATTGTGGAGTAATTATTAAATGTTGGGTTGCGAGAGTGATGGAAGCTTAAACCCTAGTTTATGTGTTATTCTTTACGGGACCGATTGGATCCAAAAGTTCAATGCTATGGTTATAATTTATTCTTAATATTTTTCTCGTAGTTGTGGATGCTTCTGAGGGGGTTAATCATAAGTAGAAGGTTAGTTCAAGTAAGAATAGCACCTAAGCACCGGTCCACCCACATACCAAATTATCAAAGTAGCGAACACGAATCAAACCAACATGATAAAAGTGACTAGATGAAATTCCTGTGTACCCTCAAGAACACTTTGTTTATCATAAGAGACCATTTTGGCCTGTCCTTTGCCTCAAAAGGATTGGGCTACCTTGCTGCACTTTTGTTACTACTACCGTTACTTGCTCGTTACAAATTATCTTGCTATCAAACTACTCTATTACTTACAATTTCAGCACTTGCAGACATTACCTTGTTGAAAACTACTTGTCATTTCCTTCTGCTCCTCGTTGTGTTCGACACTCTTACTTATCGAAAAGGCTACAATTGATCCCATATACTTGTGGGTCATCAATAGTGCCCAGTGCCAGTTGCTATTTTTTGCTTGTTTTTTACTTTGCAGGAAATCAATATCAAACGGAGTCCAAACGCAACAAAACTTTTTGGAGAATTTTTATGGACCAGAAGACCCGGGATGGGCCAAAGAAGTACCAAAGGGTAGGCCCGAGGTGGGTACAACCCACCTGGGCGCGCCCAGGGGGGATGTGCCCCCCTTAGTGACCTTCCGCACCACCTCTTCACCCTATAAATTGCCTAATATTCCAGAAACCCTCGGGGAGTCGATAGATCAGAAGTTCCGCCGCCGCAAGCCTCTGTAGCCATGAGAAACCAATCTAGATCCCATTCCGGCACCCCGCCGGATGGGGAAATCATCACTGGAGGCCATCTTCATCATCCCTATGGCCACCATGATAAGGAGGGAGTAGTCCACCCTTGGGGATGAGGGTTTGTACCAGTAGCTATGTGTTTAATATCTCTCGTGTTCTTGAGATGGCACGATCTTGATGTACCGCGGGCTTTGTTAATATAGTTGGATCATATGGTGTTTATCCCTCTCTATCTTGTCGTGATGAATTGAGTTTTCCCTTTGAGATGTCGTTCTTATCGGATTGAATATTTTTATGGATTTGAGAGCACTTGATATATGTATTGCATATGAATACCCGTGGTGACAATGGGGTATTATATTGATTCACTTTATATATGTTTTGGCCCTCAACTCGCGGATTCCCGAGGTGACATTAGGGTAATCTATGCATAGGGGTTGATGCACGTTTTCATCCTACTTTCTCCGGTAGAAATCTTGGGGCACTCTTTGAGGTTCTTTATGTTGGATTGAGAATTATGAATCTGAATTTGCTTTGGTGTTATTTTCATACGAACTTTTGATAGATCAATCGGAAAGAATAACTTGGTGTTATTTTAGTACAAACTTTTGATTGATCGATTGGAAAGATAACTTGGTGTTATTTTAGAATGAACTCTTGGATATATCGATCGAAAAGAATAGCTACAAACAATTTCTTCTTATGTTCTCCGCTAGATAAGAACTTTGGAGTGATTCTTCATCGCACTTTGAGGGATGGTTATATGATCCAATTAGATTAGCATTGTTGAGAGATTGGACTAGCAAAAGTACGGACCCTAGGCCTCATTTTCAAGCATTGCAATACCATTTGTGCTCACTTTTGCTACTCCTTACCTTGCTGTTTTTATTGTTCCTATTACAAAAATCAATATCTAGTATCATTACTACACTTGTATCACAATCTCTTCACCGAACTAGTGCACCTATACAAATTACTATTGTATTTGGTGTGTTGGGGACACAAGAGACTTTTTGTTATTTGTTGCAGGGTTGTTTGAGAGAGACCATATTCATCATATGCCTCTCACAGATTGATAAACCTTAGGTCATCCACTTGAGGGAAAATTGCTCCTACAAAACTTTGCGCTTGGAGGCTCAACACGAGTCTACAAGAATAAGGTTGCGTAGTAGACATCATGCCCCTCTTTGTTACTAGTCCATATCTTCTCAAAGCTTTGCACAACTGATTCTTGCTTCTAAAAACCATGGTCAAAGCAAAATGTGGTACTTCACTTTTAGTGTTGTATCTTGGGAATGTACTCTTCCTCTTCCTTATATGACCATTTGAATCTTCATCATAGCGGTAGTCCTCATCAGATGAATCATAATTCCAATTCGTCTCTTCTCTTCCAATTTGTTCCTCCATGTTGGCAATCAAATCAATTGGCACTGGCCCTATAGCATCCCTTCCTATCCAGCTCTTGGAGTCTGTCATCCTTTTCCTAAACTTCCTAGCATGTCTCATGAGCTCCACAACTTCTGAATCCTCCCCACTGTTATCAATATGTCCAATGTATTCAGTGTCACTGTCTGAGTCTGAATTTTCATTGCCACTATCAACATTTGCAGCTATCACCATTTGGTTATTGACATGCGCTGAAGCTTGAGGTTCACAAGCACAGTCTGATGCAGCTTGACTTGGATCCAAAACCTGAGAAAAAACTCCTTCCATGCCTACCATTTCATCCACATCATGATCAGGGTCTACTTGTCTTGTACTACTTCTTCTCTACTTCAAGGGGCTGCAAATTCTTTGTGTGATCACACCCGTTTCATCAGGAATGAGCACATCAATGTCAAACTCTGCAGGTTCAACAATAGTTATCACTGCATCTGGTTCATCATCACTCTGCTCCATGATTTCATCCTCAAAGTCACTCCCACTGCTGCTGTCATTGCTAGCTTCCTCTCTATGACACTCCACATACACATCAGCAACTCCTCCAACACACCAACTGTCATCATTAAGGAACACCAAGCCATTGATAAGCTCTTTACCAGGAAGCAGAAAATAGAAATTCATCGATTCCATCAACTGAGTACGATCTTTTAAATAACCTTTGACTTCCTGCAGAGACAATTTATCCCTCTCAATCTTTGACATTGCTTGTTCTCCCCCAACATAGTCCAAATTTTGACCAATGCAAATGAACTCCCCTCCAATATGAAATCGAACGTTCAAAATCTCACTTGGCTCCATGATTTCACTGTAAAAAACATACACCGCTATCAAAATAAAGCATATGAACCTACTCCCTTCACAAAAAATCAAGCTTTTTGCGTCACCCAAATCGTCCCCAAATTTGCCGCTGAAACCCTAACCCTAATGCCGCAACTACTCTAAACAATGTATACCAAGGGAGGAGGTCATCCAGGACATTACCTTCTTTGTCGACGCGTCGTCGCGTCCTCACGATCGTCGTAGAGGTGGCGATCAACCGCCGGTCGCCGTTGCCGTCGCGAGAGAAGGAGGAATGCGTGTGGTACTTAAATGGGTTGTACTAACGGCGGCCCATTTAGCACATGTTACGTTTTCCTAAAAATGTAGAAAGTCTGTAAATTCTAATCATAATAATAAACTAGATCCAAATATTCATATGTTATTAATAATCACCTTGTCATAAAAAATATACATGTTCATGTATTATTTGAAAAGCAACCTATAAACCAGGACCCATGCCAAGTTGTGGATTATAAATAATTGTGGTACACAAATACCCATGTGCACACGAAAGAAAAATATAGAGGTATGCCACAAAAACTTACTAAAATGTTTTCTTGCAAATAAAAAACTTACTAAAATGTTCCTATAGTTTTTCAAAATATACACTTATTATTTTGGAAAATAGAATTTTTACTATAATCCATGAGTTTAAAAAATGTTTAGTAAAAAAATATGCATACATTTATTCAAATGTTTGAGTAACTAAAATAATATTGCCAAACTATCATTAACAAATTTATTTTTTATATTATAGAAACCTTGCTATAATTCATATATATTGTTGCAACTACACTAATTTTTTAAAATAATACGTGAATATTTCTAATATTACATGAACATTTTGTAAAATTTATTTATTTTATTTTTATGTAGAGTATTTATAACACAATAATAGTTGAATTTTATTTGTATTACTATGATTATAGTTTACAGGCTTTTAAAATTTGCTAAGAAAAAAGAACATGTGTTAAATGGGCCGCAGTGACTGTAGCCCATTTAAGTACCAGAAGCGTTTTTTATTTTCCACATTGAACATTACGAGACCCAATTGCTATTAGAAATTACTCCCTCCGTTTCTAAATATTTGTCTTTCTAGAGATTACAACAAATGACTACACACGAAGTAAAATGAGTGAATCTACACTCTAAAATATGTCTATATATATATTCGTATGTGATAGTCCATTTGAAATCTCAAAAAAGACAAATATTTAGGAACGGAGGGAGTAGTTGGATTGTTGGTCAGCGGAGGAAGCACCCACCTGGTCGTGGGTTTGAGTGTCGATCGGCACCCCTTTTACACCTTTTACAGGCTCTTTCCAGTGCTCCAAGGTATACATGTGTTAAGGACGCCACATAGATAAAAAAAGTGATGTGGCAAAGCAATTAGAGAGGAGAGAGAACACTACGGTGAGCCCAGAAAGAAACGGTACTAAGCACGCGAACCTATGTAAAATAACTACCAACCAATACACGAGGAGGTTTAATTATTAAACTATTCCATGAGAAAAGCTTAGCTACAAAAGCTAAGCACCTATGCATTGGGAGACTAGTTGCTAAGATTTTTAATGCACTTAGCATCTCATCTAAGCACCCATGCATTGGAAGAGGCCTTATAATCTTGTTTCACCACTATAAGATGGCCTCACGCCATGTCAGCCATATACGGTGCCACATCCGCGCACTTTAAGTCTACAGGATAAGATTAGCATCGTATTTGCACGTTCGTGCCAAGTTTTAGAACCAGCTCGGTATATTTTTCAAGTTCAAGTATTAAAGTGGACATTCGTGGCAAGTTCGTGCACCACTAACGTATTTACCTCTTGAATAAAAGGTCTCAACTAAACCATAAATTGAGGAGAATGGCGTTTTGGCTGACGGGAGCGCCCGATCCCCCGTGTGAATAGTACACAAAAAATATATAATAAATGTTTTCAAAAATTTCTGAATTTTTTTAAGATTTTTGTTAGTGTCGCAAGTATCCTTGAAAATTTTCATACAAAATGGAGCGGTGGGGTTTCACCGGTGAAAAAACAAATTTAATGTGACATTTTGGGGTAACATTTGATTTTTTTCGCACGAGTCAAAAAGTTTAATATTTTTGCCTACAAATTTATATGTAGTGTTTGGATGTAACAAAGAACATATAGAATTTATGTTGGAATTTTTTGACATTTAAAAAAATATTTTCGCATGCAGGAAGGCACGCTTCCGGGAGCACCAACGAATATCTCCATCCTTAAAGCCTCCCTATCCGAGAGAGTTGTTCAGCCGGTGACTACCGGAGTCATTGATTAAGTTTTTTTTAGCCGACGGTCATTGATTAACTAGGGTGGCTGCCACTATTGTATCTGATATTATTGGGGTTTTTAGGGGAAAGCCAGTTCTTTATTGATCGAATTCCACAGAAAATGGGATAATGCTTACATCATGCGGTTGGCCAAACCACACATGCGCCCAGGTGCTTGATTAAGAGTGTATCTAGCTAAGCGGTGAGCTTCTACGTTACTGTCTCGACTTTCAAAAATAAAACTACAGGAATAAGCAGTAGAACGGGCTTTGATCTCGCTGATAATTGCGCCATGTTTGCCGTGGGAACCTTCAGCAATGTCTCTTACCACCTGTTTTGCGTCTGACGCGACCACAAATCGCTGCAACAGAAGATCCTCAGCTGTACAAAGTGCCTCCCTGCAGGCTATCGACTCCAAAATCATTGGGTCATCCACTCCTTGCACCACCAGGGCTGTGCTACCCAGGTAGTTCCCCTCGGCATCCCTGCACACCACTGCTGCCGAACCACCTCGTCCTGGTCTCACGGTCGCTTCCACATGAAGCTTTGCACGGTTCACTGGAGGAGCTCTCGGACGAGTTCTTCGTTGTATACCCCCTCCTGTCCTTGATGTCCCAACCGGTTTGTGTTCTGTGATACTCTCCAGCTCTCCAATGAACCTGGTGGTGAATGAAAAAAGTGACTGGGGACTCTGAAATATCCCCTCGTGGATGGACTTCCTCCTTGCCAACCAAATAGCCCACAAAGTAATGGCTAACTTCACAAAATGAGCATGTGATAATGCCTCCATTTGTGTGAAAAGCCACTGTTTGGCTTTCGGCTCGCTGTTGTGCACCAGCGACTGCCCAATCTCCTCCTCTACCATCGCCCATGTGCATCTGGAAGTAGTACACTCCAGGAGAGAATGGCGCCATGAGTCCAGTGCCCCACATAGCCCGCATGCCACAGAGTTTGACATATGTCAATGAGAACGAACATCTTCGGTTGGCAAAGAATGTTTTGAAAGTCTCCATAAGAACATTCTAATTTTTCCGGGCACTTGCATTTTCCACAAAGTTTTCCACTCGTTTTGCTCGGCTGTATTGCTTGACGAGCTAGCATTACCGTTCAACCAAGCCTCACGGCGTTGCCTTGTGGATACTAGCATGTTGTATGCTGATCTGACAGAGAATTGTCCATTCTCCTCGAAATGCCAACACCAGAAATCAGTTATATTACGAGTGCACAGTGGTATACTAGTGTTGAGTTTCACATCCATGGGAAGGAAGACCTCTCAGACCCTCTGTATGTTCCATGTTGCTGTAGTTGGATCAATGATTTCTGAAACAAACTAAGGCGGGTTCGCTGTCCTACAACCATATGGACGGAGCATCTTGTCCCTAGGTAACCTATTTTCAGTCCAAATACTTGTATTCTGTCCATTCCCAATTCTCTTTATTAGCCCTTGCTGAAGAATATCTCTTCCTTCTACTATGGCTCGCCAAATCTGACTCGCATGGGATCCGAGGCTAGCTTCAAGAATTGTTGAACCTGGATAGTAAACACTTCTGAGGATGCGAGCACTCAATGAGTCCTGGTTTTGAAGCAAATGCCACGCTTGTCTAGCCAGCATAGCCAGATTAAAGAACTCAAAATCTTTGAAACCCAGACCCCCCCCCATGCTTTTTGGTTGAGTCATGTCCTTCCAAGAAACCCAATGCGGCTTACGTTAACCTTCTTTGCTCCCCCACCAAAATTTCCTTATGAGCATATTCAAGTGTTCACACAACCCTCTTGGTAATTTGAAGCAAGACATAGAATATACTGGCACTGCCTGAGCAACCGCCTTCACAAGAACCTCTTTTCCAGCCATGGACAAAGACTTCTCTATCCATCCTTGAATCCTACTCCACAATCTGTCCTTTAAATATTTGAAAGCACCATTGAGGGAGTCCTGGACTAGGGGGTGTTTGGATAGCCGAACTATCATCATCGGCCGGACTCCAAGACTATGAAGGTACAAGATTGAAGACTCCGTCCCGTGTTCGGATGGGACTTTCCTTGGCGTGGAAGGCAAGCTTGGCAATACGGATATGTAGTTCTCCTACCATTGTAACCGACTCTGTGTAACCCTAGCCCTCTCCGGTGTCTATATAAACCGGATGGCTTTAGTCCGTAGGACGAACAACAATCATACCATAGGCTAACTTCTAGGGTTTAGCCTCCTTGATCTCGTGGTAGATCCACTCTTGTAACACACATCATCAATATTCATCAAGCAGGACGTAGGGTTTTACCTCCATCAAGAGGGCCCGAACCTGGGTAAAAACATCGTGTCCCTTGTTTCCTGTTACCATCCGCCTAGACGCACAGTTCGGGACCCCCTACCCGAGATCCGCCGGTTTTGACACCGACATTGGTGCTTTCATTGAGAGTTCCTCTATGTCGTCACCGATAGGCTCGATGGCTTCTTCGATCATCATCAACGACGCAGTCCAGGGTGAGACCTTCCTCCCCGGACAGATCTTCGTATTCGGCGGCTTTGCACTGCGGGCCAATTCGCTTGGCCATCTCGAGCAGATCGAAAGCTACGCCCCTGGCTGCCAGGTCAAATTTGGAAGTTTCAACTTCACGGCTGACATCCGCGGGGACTTGATCTTCGATGGATTCGAGCCACAGCCAAGCGCGCCGCACTGTCACGACGGGCATGATTTAGCTCTGCAGCCGGACAGTACCCTGGAGGCCGCACTCGATCCCGCTCCGATCTTCAATTCGGAGCCGGCTGCGCAGATCGAGGACGGATGGCTAGACACCGCCTCGGGGGCTGCAACCTCTACGGCGATAGAGCCGAACACTGACCTTGTCCCTCACAAAGCTCGTGACTCCGAGGTGCCGGACTCCTTGCCGGACTCCGAACCTCCTGCGCCCCCTCCAATCGAATCTGATTGGGCGCCGGTCATGGAGTTCACCGCTGCGGACATCTTTCAACGCTCACCTTTCGGCGACATCTTGAGTTCGCTAAAGTAGCTCTCATTATCAGGAGAGCCCTGGCCGGACTACGGTCAGGACGGTTGGGATGCGGACGACAAAGAAATTGAAAGCCCACCCACCACCCACTTAGTAGCCACTGTCGACGATCTAACCGACATGCTAGACTACGACTCCGAAGACATCGACGGTATGGACGACGATGCCGGAGACGACCAAGAACCAGCGCCTACTGGGCACTGGAAAGCCACCTCATCATATGACATATACATGGTGGATATCCCAAAGGATGGGAATGGCGAAGGAACAGTGGAGGATGACCCCTCCAAGAAACAGCCCAAGCGCCGGCGTCAGCGGCGCCGCTCTAAATCCCGCCACAGCAAGAATGAAGATTCCGGCACCGGAGATAATAACACCCCGGATAGTGCCGAAGACAACCCACTCCAGCAAGATTCAGCACAGGAGGACGGAGACGCCAGCCCTCATGAGAGAGCGGCAGAAGAAGAGGTAGAGGATTATATGCCTCCCTCCGGAGACGAGGCAAGCCTCGACGATGAAGAATTCGTCGTGCCTGAGGATCCCGTCGAACAAGAGCGTTTTAAATGCAGGCTTATGGCCACGGCAAACAGCCTCAAGAAAAAGCAGCAACAGCTTAGAACTGATCAAGATCTGCTAGCCGACAGATGGACTGAAGTCCTCGCGGCCGAAGAGCATGATCTCGAACGCCCCTCCAAAAGCTACCCTAAACGCAAGCTGCTCCCCCGATTAGAGGAGGATGCGTATGAACCTGCATCACCAGCAGACAATACGGCTGACCGACCACCCCGTGGTCGAGACAGAGAGGCCCCTAGGCCCTTCACTAGAACCGTACCCCGGCATCGCTCGAAAAGCACAAGGCCACAGGGGAACGCTCCGGACTTGCGAGATATATTGGAGGATAAGGCAAGACAATCAAGATTGATCTATGGATCGCGTGGGCGCCCCATGATACGTGACGACAACCGTCGCGCCGGACACAGTAAGTCCGGCCGGGCCGAACAAAATAGACAAAGCTCTTTTGAGCTCCGTCGTGATATCGCCCAGTACAGAGGCGCCCCACACCCACTATGCTTCATAGATGAAGTAATGGATCATCAAATCCCCGAAGGGTTTAAACCCGTGAATATTGAATCTTACGATGGCACAACAGACCCCGCGGTTTGGATCGAAGACTATCTCCTTCACATCCACATGGCCCGCGGTGACGATCTTCACGCCATCAAATATCTTCCCCTCAAGCTTAAAGGACCAACCCGTCATTGGCTTAACAGCTTGCCAGTAGAGTCAATTGGGAGTTGGGAAGACCTGGAAGCCGCATTCCTCGATAACTTCCAAGGCACGTATGTGCGACCACCAGACGCTGACGACCTAAGGCACATAATTCAGCAGCCAGACGAATCGGCCAGACAATTCTGGACACGGTTCTTAACCAAGAAAAACCAAATCGTCGACTGTCCGGATGCGGAGGCCCTCGCGGCCTTCAAGCATAACATCCGCGACGAGTGGCTTGCCCGGCACCTGGGACAGGAAAAGCCGAAATCCATGGCAGCCCTCACATCACTCATGACCCGCTTCTGCGCGGGTGAGGACAGCTGGCTAGCACGCAGCAACAACCTCAGCAAAAATTCTGGCAGTCCGGATATCAAGGACCGTAATGGCAGGTCGCGTCGCAACAAAAACAAACGCCGCATTAACGGCGATAATAGTGAAGATACGGCAGTCAATGCCGGATTCAGAGGCTCTAAACCCGGTCAGCGAAAAAAGCCATTCAAAAGAACTACTCTGGGTCCGTCCAATTTGGCCCGAATACTCGACCGCTCGTGCCAGATACACGGCACCCCCGAAAAGCCAGCCAACCACACCAACAGGGACTGTTGGGTATTCAAGCAGGCAGGCAAGTTAATTGCCGAAAACAATGACAAGGGGCTGCATAGCGATGACGAGGAAGAGACCCGACCGCCGAACAATAGAGGACAGAAGGGTTTCCCCCCACAGGTGCGGACGGTGAACATGATATACGCAACGCATATACCCAAAAGGGAGCGGAAGCGTGCACTCAGGGATGTATACGCGATGGAGCCAGTTGCCCCGAAGTTCAATCCATGGTCCTCCTGCCCGATCACTTTTGACCGAAGGGACCACCCCACCAGCATCCGCCACGGCGGATTCGCCGCATTGGTTTTAGACCCAATCATCGATGGATTTCACCTCAGTAGAGTCCTGATGGATGGCGGCAGCAGCCTGAATCTGCTTTATCAGGATACAGTGCGCAAAATGGGCATAGACCCCTCAAGGATTAAACCTACCAAGACGACCTTTAAAGGCGTCATACCAGGTGTAGAAGCCAATTGTATAGGCTCAGTTACACTGGAAGTGGTCTTCGGATCCCCGGATAATTTCCGAAGCGAGGAGTTAATCTTCGACATAGTTTCGTTCCGCAGCGGCTATCATGCTCTTCTCGGACGTACCGTGTTCACAAAGTTCAACGCGGTGCCGCACTACGCATACCTCAAGCTCAAGATGCCAGGCCCTAGAGGAGTCATCACGATCAACAGAAACACTGAACGCTCTCTCCGAACGGAGGAACATACAGCGGCTCTCGCGGCAGAAGTACAGTGCAGCCTCTTAAGGCAATTCTCGAGTCCGGCCGTTAAGCGACCAGACACGGCTAAACGCGCCCGGAGTAACATACAACAAGACCACTTGGCACGTTCCGAGCAGGTGTAGCAGTGCGGCCCCAACCCCAGCCCCTGCAAAACGTCAAGACAGGTCCTTCGCGTACACCATTACGCTCTGAAGATACCATGGGCATGGGGAGAGGGGCTCGACCACGATAGGCCCAGAATGCGGCTCAACCACACCAGGGGCTCTCAAGTGTGTCGTTCTTTTTTTCTTCTTCCTTTTTATTTTTACCCACAGGACTCCGTTTGTCAGAGGCCCTGTCCGGCAGCAGACCTACCAAACTCACGATGCAACAGCCAGGGAAGGAGAAAGGCTACAACGAATATCCAGGTGGTCTCCATTACGAGCATTAAATCTGTTTTATGCACCATTCCGCAGCCTACCCCTGGAGGGGGACATGTTTAATAGTCCCATCCCTTGCTTATCGCACCATTTGTATCGTTCTGCATTTACAACAGTTTTTCTTGAATAAGTAATGCAGCACCTTTTTGCTTCCAATTGCATTTCTTTCTTATACATATGTTCATTTATGACATGTTGCATCCGTACATTTTGGTACGGCTAAATACACCAGGGGCTTATGTTTCCCGCATCATGGTGTGATAAATCCGAACACTTTCACAAGTGCGGCACCCCGAACTTATAGCATTATATGCATCGGCTCCGAATCATGTCTTGGGTCAATAGTTGGGTTTGCCCGGCTCTCATGTTTTGGTACCTTACATTCTGTTGTATCGGCTAAGGTAGCACTGGGAGAACCACTGCGATTGCGCCCCAGTTGAGCTGGGCGAGCGCCTCAATGGAGAAAGCTAAAACTGACCGTCATGATGAGGCGAGAGCTGGTCGCTGTTCGAGAGGTTTTTTGCGAGTCCTTAAAGACTTATGCCGCTTAGAGCGAGGAGCCAGCTTTGTCCGGCCCAGGCGTGGATAGCGCCCCAAATTCGGCCTTCCGAAGAGTAGGGGCTTCACCAAAATTTAAAATTATAGAATTCTATGGCTAAGTGAGAGTGTTCAAGCATTATAAGTCCGGTTGCCTTGTTCGCTGTGTTGAGCGCCTCCCTAGATGGACCCAAAAATGGGAACAAGAGTGCTCAAGTTTATCCCGAACACCCCAGCACTCGTGGCATGGGGGCTGAAGCCGACGACTTGCCATCTCTCAGATTTGATAAACAGCCGCACAGAAGGTAATATTTTAAATTAACAAGCGTTGCTTAGCGCATATGAACTAAGTTTTTAGCGCACAGGATAACAAAATGCAAGTCTACTCAAATATTACATCTTTGGAGCACTCATCCGCAATAGTGCGGGCACCCTTCAGCATAGTCTTATAATACATCTCGGGAGTACGATACTCCTTGCCCTGCGGTGGCGCGTCCGTCACAAGCTTCTGAGCATCCATCTTGCCCCAGTGCACCTTTGCGCGGGCAAGGGCCCGACGGGCACCTTCAATACAGGCGGAGTGCTTGATGACTTCAACCCATGGACACGCATCCACCAGCCGCCGCACCAGGCCGAAGTAGCTCCCAGGCATGGCCTCCTTCGGCCACAGCCGAACAATGAGGCCCTTCATGGCCTGTTCGGCCGCCTTGTGGAGCTCGACCAGCTGCTTCAGCTGGTCGCTAAGGGGCACCAGATGTCCGGCCTCAGCATACTGAGACCAGAAGACCTTCTCCGTCGAGCTCCCCTCCTCGGCCCGGTAGAACGCGGCAGCATCGGACACGCTGCGAGGAAGATCTGCGAACGCTCCTGGAGAGCTCCGAATTCGGGTAAGCAACAGGTAATTAACACTCACATGCTTACTTTGCATGAAAAATGCCATACCCTCTACTATTTTCTTCAACGCCTCGATTTCTTGGAGGGCCTTGTAGGCTTCGGCCTTAGCGGCTTTGGCACTCTCAAGAGCCGTTGCAAGCTCAGACTCTCGAGTCTTCGAGTCACGCTCCAGGCTCTCAAGTTTTTTCACGAGATCCTGGAGCTCTTGCTGTACCTCCGCCACCCGTGCCTCCTGCTTCTCTCGCTCGGTGCGCTCCGCGGCCGCATTACGTTCGGCCACGGCCGCCGCCTCCTTCAGGGTAGCCGCCTCGTTAGTGGCCCCTGCAATACCCAAGTTATCCTTGTCATTCTTTTTGCAACCAAAATCATTTTCTGTAAGGTACAATTTTAATAAGGTCTTACTCACCTTCCTTGTCCTCGAGCTGCTTCTTGGCACGGCCGAGCTCACTCTCGGACTGATCGAGGTTTTGCTTCAAAGTATTGACCTCTGCAGTCAGTGCGGCAGAGGTCAGCAGCGCAGCCTGCAATCCCATATTGACATATTTTTTATGACTCCTGCGTATATCTTTTAAGATCCTCAATCCGACTTTTCTTTCCAAACACCGAACCGAGCATCAGGGGCTACTGTCTATGCGGTACTATTTTACATATATCAAAATTCTTACCTCAAAGTCTGTTAGAAGGCTGCTGCAGGCTTCGGTCAGCCCGCTCTTGGCGAGCTGAACCTTCTGAATCACCGCACTCATAACAGTGCGGTGTTCCTCTTCGATGGAGGCACCATTGAGAGCCTCCAGCAAGCTATTTGGCGCCTCCGGTTGGACGGAGGCTGCCGGCGTCACGGTCTTGCCCTTCTTACGAAGGGGCCGCCCGCCGGACTCCGGAGCCACTATGGGTTCCGGGGCCGAGTCCGGTGCAAAGTCCGGGAGGTTGTCCTGCGACACCTCCGGGGCCTCCTCCTTCTGGTGGGTCCCTTCCCGGGATCCCACCTCAGCATCGTCCGCATCACGGGGGGTGGAGGCGGTCGGAAGAGAATCCATATCCGATGCACCTAAGGACCCGCTCGACGAAGCGGGAAGATCATCCTTGGGCGGACTGTAGGGTTGTATGCGGCATTAGAAAGACATTGCGTGGCAAAAAAGAAAAATCATGAAGTTATTCGGGAGTCCGGATGCTTACGATCTCGCCAGGGGCTTGGCCCTTGGAGGCCAGTCCTCGTCGTCGTCACTGGCGTTGGTAGAGTAGCCCGAGGAAAGAGTTTTTCCCTTCTTGGACCCTTCATCCTCCCTCGTTGGGGAGGCCTTCCTTTTCCTCCCTCGCCCCGCTGGGGGAGAGGCTTTCTTCTTCTCCTCCTCACCTTTGTGAGAGGAGTCGGCCTCGGAGTCGTCATCCGATAACACCTGAAAACGGGAACTCTTCCGAGTGCCCGTGGCCTTCTTCTCCGGCACCACGTGGGGTGCCAGAGCCAGCAGCCCCGTTAGGCGGGCGTCCGCTGGGTCCTCTGGCAATGGGGCCGGACAGATAGTCTGTTCGGCCTTCGTCAGCCAGTCCTGTCAAAGGAAAGGGAGTTTAGATCCCGCATAAAGTCAAACTATGGAAAACAAGCGTCACGTAAAGGACAAAATCGCTTACCTCGTCAGCCGGACGCTGCGAGCTGAATCCGCGATCTTCGGTAGCGGATGCGGGAGCCTCGTCTCCCTTGAACAACACCTTCCAGACATCTTCGTACGTAGTGTCGAAGAGCCCGCTCAAAGTCTGGTGCTGCGCCAGATCGAACTCCCACATGTTGAAGCCCCGTCGTTGGCATGGGAGGATCCGGCGAATGAGCATGACCTGGACTACGTTGATGAGCTTGAGCTTCTTGTCCACTAGCTTTTGGACGCGGGCTTGGAGTCCGGTCAGCTCCTCTGAATCACCCCATGTCCGGCCGCTCTCTTTCCAGGAGGTGAGCTGTGTGGGGATGCCAGATCTGAATTCGGGGGCCGCTGCCCATTCAGGGTCACGCGACTCGGTGATGTAGAACCACCCCGATTGCCACCCCTTAATGGTTTCCACGAAAGTGCCCTCAAGCCAAGTAACGTTGGACATCCTGCCCACCATGGCGCCTCCGCACTCCGCTTGGCTGCCCTTCACAACCTTCGGCTTGACACTGAAGGTCTTGAGCCACAAGCCGAAGTGGGGCTGGATGTAGAGGAAGGCCTCACACACAACGATAGACGCCGAGATGTTGAGGATAAAATTCGGGGCCAGATCATGGAAATCCATGCCGTAGTAGAACATGAGCCCCCGGACAAAGGGATGGAGTGGGAAGCCCAGTCCGCGGAGGAAATGGGTAAGAAATACTACCCTCTCATGGGGCCTGGGGGTGGGGATGAGCTCTCCCTCGTCGGGGAGCTGATGCGCGATGTTGCTGGATAAATATCCGGCGCTGCGCAGCTTCTGGATGTGCCCCTCCGTGACGGAGGAGGCCATCCACTTGCCTCCCGCTCCGGACATAGTTGGAGAAGGTTGAGGTGAGATGTGCGGACTTGGGCGCTGGAGCTCGAGTTTGCGGAGATGGATAAGCCAAGGAGGAAGAAGGCGCAGGTAAAAGGGTTGGATCTTTATCCCCTTATATGGGCGGACAAAAACATGTGTCCCCATCAGCCTAGTAAAACCCGCTTATCTCCCAAGCGCCACAATCAATGGCGCGGTTGGGTTACCCACGTCCGTATTGATGGGAATCCCGAAATAAGGGGAACATGATCTCTGCTTCGACAAGACGTGCCAAGGAAACCGCTTCGCTAAACGCGCTGAGGTGGTACAATAAAAACAATTCGAGTAAAGGCTTGGTAGTGGTGTGACTTCACGCCACGAAATACGTCAGCAGATTGAACTTGTGTAAATGTTATTCTCTCTATGGTGGTATGTGGAATTTATTTTGCAGAGCCGGACACTATCCTGGTGTTCACAATCTTCCATAAATTATTCGGAGGAGGAACCCGCCTTGCAATGCCGAAGACAATATGCGCGCCGGACTCGTCGTCATTGAAGCCTGGTTTAGGGGCTACTAAGGGAGTCCTGGACTAGGGGGTGTCCGGATAGCCGAACTATCATCATCGGCCGGACTCCAAGACTATGAAGATACAAGATTGAAGACTTCGTCCCGTGTCCGGATGGGACTTTCCTTGGCGTGGAAGGCAAGCTTGGCAATACGGATATGTAGATCTCCTACCATTGTAACCGACTCTGTGTAACCCTAGCCCTCTCCGGTGTCTATATAAACCGGATGGCTTTAGTCCGTAGGACGAACAACAATCATACCATAGGCTAGCTTCTAGGGTTTAGCCTCCTTGATCTCGTGGTAGATCCACTCTTGTAACACACATCATCAATATTAAACAAGCAGGACGTAGGGTTTTACCTCCATCAAGAGGGCCCGAACCTGGGTAAAAACATCATGTCCCTTGTTTCCTGTTACCATCCGCCTAGACGCACAGTTCGGGACCCCCTACCCGAGATCCGCCGGTTTTGACACCGACAACCATTCTTTGAGGAACCGATGTCAGAGGGCATACCCAAATATTTTTTGTTCAATGTCTCATTTGGAACATGCAAGAGGCCATTTATGTCACTGTGAATATTTTCTGGAACTCCTTTGCTGAAGAAGATGGATGATTTTGCATAATTAATTCGCTGGCCAGAAGCTTGGCAATAAGTATCCAAAACTTGGTTCACCTCCATCGCTCCCATACCATTCGCCTTGAAAAACAACAGGCTGTCATTTGCAAATAATAAGTGGTTTACCGGTGGCGCCGAGGCTGCCACTTGAAGCCCACTCAAGTTTGATGACTCACTTCTTGATTTTAGGAGGCACGAAAGGCCCTCTGCTGCTAACAGGAACAAGTATGGAGACAACGGGTCCCCTTGTCGGCTTCCACGAGATGGTTTAAACTCTTCTAGTTTCTTCCCATTGAAAAAACAGAAAAATTAACCGAGCTCACCAGATTCATGACAATATCCACCCATTTAGTAGTGAAACCCAGCTTAAGCATAGTTGCCAGTAAGTAGGGCCATTCAACTCTGTCGTACGCTTTCATCATATCAAGTTTCAAGGCACATGATTGATGCTTCTTTTCCTTGTTGCGCTTCATGAAATGCAGGCATTCATATGTTGTAATGATATTATCAGTAATGAGCCTCCTAGGCACAAAAGCAGACTGCTCCTCCGAGACTATATCTGGCAATACTACCTTAAGGCGGTTAGATATCACCTTCGAAGCTATCTTGTATAACACATTGCATAAACTAACTGGGCGAAATTGCGACAGTAGTGTGGGATTTTTTTACCTTTGGTATAAGAACCAGGATGGTGTTATTTATGCACTCTGCCGACTCAGAGCCCTCCACAATCCTCAGAACCACCCTAATTACCTTGTCTCCACAGACGTCCCAGTGTCGCTGGAAAAAATGTGCTAGAAATCCGTCGGGACCCGGCGCCTTAATTGGGAACATCTGGAACAAAGCTAGCTTGACTTCCTCTTGGGTATACGGGGCATTCAGGGAGTCATTCATAGCTGTAGTAACCTTTACTGGAACAGTATTGAGCACTTGCTCCATGTCCTGCACTCCTTCAGAGGTGTATAGCTCTTTGTAGAATGAGGTTGTCAAAGCTTCCATCTCATCTTTATCACGAGTCATCTGTCCGTCAGGGCGCTGCAATTTTTTGATTTGATTCTTCCTTCGTCTTCTACTAGCTCGGAGGTGAAAAAAGTATGTGTTTTTATCTCCATGAACTAGCCAGTCAAGTCTTGCATGTTGACACCAAAGTATCTCCTCTCAATGAAATAATTCTACTAGCCGGTCTGAGATCTTTGTTTCCGCATGCGACGGCCCCATGCGACCTGGTATCAAACGTAGCAGCGCAAGTTCATTTCTGAAACTCTGGATTTCCCCTCGGACACTGCCAAAGTGTTCCCTGTCCCAGTCAGTCAAATCAGCTCCCAGGCGCTGTAACTTTGCATGCAATCCTTCAACCGATGCACCTGTCGTGGTTGTCCAACTAGTGCCCACCAACTCACTGAGCCCGGGATCCCTTTCCCACATCAGTTCGTATTTAAAGTTGCAGGGTCCCTGCTTGCATGGAGCATGCATGTCCAGCACGTTCAACAGGATTGGGGCATGATCGGAAGATGCAGCCGATCTATGCAGTAGTTCCTGAAGGAAATATGCCCTAGAGGCAATAATAAAGTTATTATTTATTTCCTTATTTCATGATAAATGTTTATTATTCATGCTAGAATTGTATTAACCGGAAACATAATACATGTGTGAATACATAGACAAACATAGTTTCACTAGTATGCCTCTACTTGACTAGCTCGTTGATCAAAGATGGTTATGTTTCCTAGCCATAGACATGAGTTGTCATTTGATTAACGGGATCACATCATTAGGAGAATAATGTGATTGACTTGACCCATTCCGTTAGCTTAGCACTTGATCACTTAGTATGTTGCTATTGCTTTCTTCATGACTTATACATGTTCCTATGACTATGAGATTATGCAACTCCCGTTTACCGGAGGAACACTTTGTGTGCTACCAAACGTCACAACGTAACTGGGTGATTATAAATGAGCTCTACAGGTGTCTCTGAAGGTACATGTTGGGTTGGCGTATTTCGAGATTAGGATTTGTCACTGCGATTGTCGGAGAGGTATCTCTGGGCCCTCTCGGTAATGCACATCACTTAAGCCTTGCAAGCATTGCAACTAATGAGTTAGTTGTGAGATGATGTATTACGGAATGAGTAAAGATACTTGCCGGTAACAAGATTGAACTAGGTATTGAGATACCGACGATTGAATCTCGGGCAAGTAACATACCGATGACAAAGGGAACAACGTATGTTGTTATGCGGTTTGACCGATAAAGATCTTCGTAGAATATGTAGGAGCCAATATGAGCATCTAGGTTTCACTATTGGTTATTGACCGGAAACGTGTCTCGGTCATGTCTACATAGTTCTCGAACACGTAGGGTCCGCACGCTTAAGGTTTCGATGACAGTTATATTATGAGTTTATGAGTTTTGATGTACCGAAGGAGTTCGGAGTCCCGGATGAGATCGGGGACATGACGAGGAGTCTCGAAATGGTCGAGACGTAAAGATCAATATATTGTACGACTATATTCGGAGTTCGGAAAGGTTCCGAGTGATTCGGGTATTTTTCGGAGTACCGGAGAGTTACGGGAATTCGCCGGGGAGTATATGGGCCTTATTGGGATTTAGGGGAAAGAGAGAGGAGAGGCTGGGAGTAGGACTCCTCCTTGGCGCGCCCTCCTTGGCCGGCCGCCCCCTCCCCCTTGGATCCTTTATATACGGGGGCAGGGGGGTACCTCTAGACACACAAGTTGATCTTCGTGATCGTTCCTTAGCCGTGTGCGGTGCCCCCCTCCACCATAATCCACCTCGATAATATCGTAGCGGTTCTTAGGCAAAGCCCTGCATCGGTAGAACATCAAGATCGTCACCACGCCGTCATGCTGATGGAACTCTCCTTCGACACTCAGCTGGATCGGAGTTCGAGGGACGTCATCGAGCTGAACGTGTGCTAGAACTCGGAGGTGCCATAGTTTTGGTGCTTGATCGGTCGGGCCGTGAAGACATACGACTACATCAACTGCGTTGTTGTAATGCTTCCGCTTTCGGTCTACGAGGGTACGTGGACAACACTCTCCCCTCTCGTTTCTATGCATCACCATGATCTTGCGTGTGCGTAGGAAATTTTTGAAATTACCACGTTCCCCAACAGTGGCATCCGAGCCTTGGTTTTATGCGTTGATGTTATATGCACGGGTAGAACACAAGTGAGTTGTGGGCGATACAATTCATACTGGTTACCAGCATGTCATACTTTGATTCAGTGGTATTGTTGGATGAAGCGGCCCGGACCGACATTACGCGTACGCTTACGCGAGACTGGCTTTATCGCTGTGCTTCGCACACAGGTGACTAGCGGGTGTCTGTTTCTCCAACTTTAGTTGAACCAAGTGTGGCTATCGGGGATACACCCCGCGGTGTAACCCGGCCAGAAGTATAACCCGGCCGGACTGTTGGGGAACGTAGAAGAAATTCAAAATTTTCCTACATATCACCAAGATCTATCTATGGAGAGACTAGCAACGAGGGGAAGGAGAGTGCATCTACATACCCTTGTAGATCGCTAAGAGGAAGCGTTCAAGTGAACGGGGTTGATGGAGTCGTACTCGTCGTGATTCAAATCACCGATGACCAAGTGCCGAACGGACGGCACCTCCGCGTTCAACACACGTACAGCCCGACGATGTCTCCCATGCCTTGATCCAGCAAGGAGAGAGGGAGAGGTTGAGGAAGACTCCATCCAGCAGCAGCACAACGGCGTGGTGGTGATGGAGGAGCGTGGCAATCCTGCAGGGCTTCGCTAAGCACCACGGGAGAGGAGAAGGACTTAGGAGAGAGGGAGGGGCTGCACCAAAGGCATAAGGGGTGTCTCAAGAGGCCCTCCTACCCTCACTATATATAGGGAGCCCAAGGGGGGGTGCGCCAGCCCTAGGAGATCCAATCTCCTAGGGGGCGGCGGCCAGGGGAGGTTTCCCTCTCCCCCAAGGCACCTAGGAGGTGCCTTCCCTCCTTGGGACTCTTCCTTAGGGTTCCCCCTTCACCCTAGGCGCATGGGCCATGAGGGAAGTGGCGCCCCAGCCCACTTTGGGCTGGATCCCTTCTCACTTCAGCCCATGGGACCCTCCGGGATAGGTGGCCCCACCCGGTGGGCCCCCGGGACCCTTCCGGTGGTCCCGGTACAATACCGATGACCCCGAAACTTGTCCCGATGGCCGAAATAGGACTTCCTATATATAAATCTTTACCTCCGGACCATTCCGGAACTCCTCATGACGTCCGGGATCTCATACGGGACTCCGAACAACATTCGGTAACCACATACAAGCTTCCTTTATAACCCTAGCGTCATGGAACCTTAAGTGTGTAGACCCTACAGGTTCGGGAGACATGCAGACATGACCGAGACGTTCTCCAGTCAATAACCAACAGCGGGATCTGGATACCCATGTTGGCTCCCACATGTTCCACGATGATCTCATCGGATGAACCACGATGTCAAGGACTTAATCAATCCCGTATACAATTCCCTTTGTCTAGCGGTACGATACTTGCCCGAGATTCGATCGTCGGTATCCCGATACCTTGTTCAATCTCGTTACCGGCAAGTCACTTTACTCGTTCCGTAACACATCATCCCATGATCAACTCCTTGATCACATTGTGCACATTATGATGATGTCCTACCGAGTGGGCCCAGAGATACCTCTCCGTCACACGGAGTGACAAATCCCAGTCTTGATTCGCGCCAACCCAACAGACACTTTCGAAGATACCCGTAGTGTACCTTTATAGCCACCCAGTTACGTCGTGACGTTTGGCACACCCAAAGCACTCCTACGGTATCCGGGAGTTGCACAATCTCATGGTCTAAGGAAATGATACTTGACATTAGAAAAGCTTTAGCATATGAACTACATGATCTTGTTCTAGGCTTAGGATTGGGTCTTTGTCCATCACATCATTCTTCTAATGATGTGATCCCGTTATCAATGACATCCAATGTCCATGGTCAGGAAACCGTAACCATCTATTGATCAACGAGCTAGTCAACTAGGGGCTTACTAGGGACATGGTGTTGTCTATGTATCCACACATGTATCTGAGTTTCCTATCAATACAATTCTAGCATGGATAATAAACGATTATCATGAACAAGGAAATATAATAATAACTAATTTATTATTGCCTCTAGGGCATATTTCCAACAGTCTCCCACTTGCACTAGAGTCAATAATCTAATTCACATCGATATGTGATTAACACTCAAGGTCACATCCCCATGTGACTAACACCCAAAGAGTTTACTAGAGTCAATAATCTAGTTCACATTTACCATGTGATTAACACTCGATGAGTTCTGGGTTTGATCATGTTATGATTGTGAGAGAGGTTATAGTCAACGGGTCTGAACCTTTCAGATCCGTGTGTGCTTTACAAATCTCTATGTCATCTCCTAGATGCAGCTACCACGCTCTATTTGGAGCTATTCCAAACAACTGTTCTACTTGGAGCTTTTCTAAATTGTTGCTCCATTATACGTATCCGGTATCTCTACTTAGAGCTATCCGGATAGGTGTTAAGCTTGCATCGACGTAACCCTTTACGACGAACTCTTTTACCACCTCCATAATCGAGATAATTCCTTAGTCCACTAGTTACTAAGGATAACTTTGACCGCTGTCTTGTGATCCATTCTTGGATCACTCTTGTACCCCTTGACTGACTCATGGCAAGGCACACTTCAGGTGCGGTACACAGCATAGCATACTGTAGAGCCTACGTCTTAAGCATAGGGGACGACCTTCGTCCTTTCTCTCTATTCTGCCGTGGTCGAGCTTTTAAGTCTTAACTTCATACCTTACAACTCAGGCAAGAACTCCTTCTTTGACTGATCCATCTTGAACACCTTCAAGATCATGTCAAGGAATGTGCTCATTTGAAAGTACCATTAAGCGTTTTGATCTATCCTTATAGATCTTGATGCTCAATGCTCAAGTAGCTTAATCCAGGCTTTCCATTGAAAAACACTTTCCAAATAACCCTATATGCTTTCCAGAAATTCTACATCATTTCTGATCAACAATATGTCAACAACATATACTCATCAGAAATTCTATAGTGCTCCCACTCACTTCTTTGGAAATACAAGTTTCTCATAAACTTTGTATAAACCCAAAATCTTTGATCATCATCAAAGCATACATTCCAACTCCGAGATGCTTACTCCAGTCCTTAGAAGGATTACTGGAGCTTTGCATACTTATTAGCATCTTTCAGGATTGACAAAACCTTCTGGTTGTATCACATACAACCTTTCCTCAAGAAAATCATCGAGGAAACAATGTTTTGACATCCCATCTGCAAGATTTCATAAATAATGCAGTAATCGCTAATATAATTCCAACAGACTCTTAGCATCGCTATGAGTGAGGAAGTCTCACCGTAGTCAACTCCTTGAACTTTGTCGGAAAACATCTTAACGACAAGTCGAGCTTTCTTAATGGTGACATTTACCATCATTGTCCGTCTTCCTTTTAAAATCCATATGTACCTAACAGCCTTACGACCATCAAGTAGTACTCCCAAAGTCTACACTTTGTTTTCATATATGGATCCTCTCTCGGATTATATGGCCTCGAGCCATTTATCGGAATCCAGGCCCACCATCGTTTCTCCATAGCTCGTAGGTTCATTGTTGTCTAGCAACATGACTTCCAAGGCAGGATTACGTACCACTCTGAAGTAGTACGCATCCTTGTCATCCCACGAGGTTTGGTAGTGACTTGATCCAAAGTTTCATGATCAATATCATAAGCTTCCACTTCAATTGGTGTAGGTGCCACAGGAACAACTTCCTGTGCCCTGCCACACACTAGTTGAAGAGACGGTTTAATAACCTCATCAAGTCTCCACCATCCTCCCACTCAATTCTTTCGAGAGAAACTTTTCCTCGAGAAAGGACCCGATTCTAGAAACAATCCCTTATTGCTTTCGGATCTGAGACAGGAGGTATACCCAACTGTTTTTGGGTGTCCTATGAAGATGCATTTATCCGCTTTGGGTTCGAGCTTATCAGCCTGAAACTTTTTCACATAAGCGTCGCATCCCCAAACTTTTAAGAAATGACAGCTTAGGTTTCTCTAAACCATAGTTCATACGGTGTCATCTCATCGGAATTATGTGGTGCCCTATTTAAAGTGAATGTGGTTGTCTTTAATGCCTAACCCATAAACTATCGTGGTAATTTGATAAGAGACGTCATGGTATGCATCATATCCAATAGGGTGCAGTTATGATGTTCGGACACACCATCACACTATGGTGTTCCAGGCTGTATTAGTTGTGAAACAATTTCCACAATGTCTTAATTCTGTGCCAAACTCGTAATTCAGATATTCATCTCTATGATCATATCATAGATCTTTTATCCTCTTGTCACGATGATCTTTCAACTTCACCCTGAAATTACTTGAACCTTTCAATAATTCATACTCGTGATTCATCAAGTAAATATACTCAACATCTACTCAAATCATCTGTGAAGTAAGAATATAACGATATCCACTACACGTCTCAACACTCATTGGACTGCACACATCAAAATGTATTACTTCCAGCAATTTGCTTTCTGGTTCCATTTTACTGAAACCGAGGCTTTCAGTCATCTTGCCCATGTGGTATGATTTGCATGTCTCAAGTGATTCAAGATCAAGTGAGTTCAAACGGTCCATTTGCATGGAGTTTCTTCATGCATATACACCAATAGACATGGTTTGCATGTCTCAAACTTTTCAAAAACGAGTGAGCCCAAAGATCCATCAACATGGAGCTTCTTCATGTGTTTTACACCGATATGACTTACGTGGCAGTGCCACAAGTAGGTGGTACTATCATTACTATCTTTTGGCATGAACATGTGTATCACTACGATCAAGATTCAATAAACCATTCATTTTAGGTGCAAGACCATTGAAGATATTATTCAAATAAACAGAGTAACCATTATTCTCCTTAAATGAATAACCGTATTGCGATAGACATAATCCAATCATGTCTATGCTCAATGCAAACACCAATCTCGATGGTAGAGGGAGCATACGATATTTGATCAACCTTGGAAATACTTCCAACACATATCATCAGCTCTCCTTTAGCTAGTCTCCATTTATTCCGTAGCTTTTATTTCGAGTTATTAACACTTAGCAACCGAACCGGTATCTAATACCCTGGTGCTACTAGGAGTACTAGTAAAGTACACATCAACACAATGTATATCCAATATACTTCTATCGACCTTTGCCAGCCTTCTCATCTACCAAGTATCTAGGGTAATTCTACTCCAGTGGCTGTTCCCCTTATTACAGAAGCACTTAGTCTCGGGTTTGGGTTCAACCTTGGGTTTCTTCACTAGAGCAGCAGCTGAAATGCCGTTTCATGAAGTATCCCTTCTTGCCCTTGCCCTTCTTGAAACTAGTGGTTTCACCAACCATCAACAATTGATGCTCCTTCTTGATTTCTATTTTCGCGGTGTCAAACATCGCGAATATCTCAAGGATCATCATATATGTCCCTGATATATCATAGTTCATCACGAAGCTCTAGCAGCTTGGTGGTAATGACTTCGGAGAACCATCACTATTTCATCTGGAAGATCAACTCCCACTCGATTCAAGCGATTGTTGTACTCAGACAATCTGAGCACAAGCACAACAATTGAGCTTTTCTCCTTAGTTTGCAGGCTAAGAAAATCGTCGGAGGTCTTATACCTCTTGACGTGGGCACGAGCCTGAAATCCCAATTTCAGCCCTCGAAACATCTCATATGTTTCGCGATGTTTCAAAAACATCTTTGGTGCCTCAATTCTAAACCATTTAACTGAACTATCATGTAGTTATCAAAATGTGTATGTCAGATGTTCGCAACATCCACAGACAACGTTCGAGGTTCAGCACACTGAGCGGTGCATTAAGGACATAAGCCTTCTATGAAGCAATGAGGGCAATCCTCAGTTTACGGACCTAGTCCGCATAATTGCTACTATCAACTTTCAACTAAATTTTTCTCTAGGAACATATCTAAATAGTAGAACTGAAGCGCGAGCTACGACATAATTTGCAAAAACCTTTTGACTATGTTCAGGATAAACAAGTTCATCTTATGAACTCCCACTCAGATAGACATCCAAGTGATTACATGATCCGAGTCAACTAGGCCGTGTCCGATCATCACGTGAGACGGACTAGTCAACATCGGTGAACATCTTCATGTTGATCGTATCTTCTATACGACTCATGCTCGACCTTTCGGTCTTCTGTGTTCCGAGGCCATGTCTGTACATGCTAGGCTCGTCAAGTTAACCCTAAGTGTTTCGCGTGTGTAAAGCTGTCTTACACCCGTTGTATGTGAACGTTAGAATCTAACACCCGATCATCACGTGGTGCTTCGAAACACGAACTGTCGCAACGGTGCACAGTTAGGGGAGAACACTTCTTGAAATTGTTGTAAGGGATCATCTTATTTACTACCGTCGTTCTAAGCAAATAAGATGTATAAACATGATAAACATCACATGCAATCAAATAGTGACATGATATGGCCATCATCACTTTGCTCCTTTTGATCTCCATCTTCGGGGCTCCATGATCATCATCGTCACCGGCATGACACCATGATCTCCATCATCATGATCTTCATCATCGCGTCTTCATGAAGTTGCCTCGCCAACTATTACTTATAATACTATGGCTAACGGTTAGCAACAAAGTAAAGTAATTACATGACGTTTAAGTTGACACGCAGGTCATAAATAAATAAAGACAACTCCTATGGCTCCTGCCGGTTGTCATACACATCGACATGCAAGTCGTGATTCCTATTACAAGAACATGATCAATCTCATACATCACATATATCATTCATCACATCCTTTGGCCATATCACATCACATAGCATACCCTGCAAAAACAAGTTAGACGTCCTCTAATTGTTGTTTGCATGTTTTACGTGGCTGCTATGGGTTTCTAGCAAGAACGTTTCTTACCTACGCAAAGACCACAACGTGATATGCCAATTGCTATTTACCCTTCATAAGGACCCTTTTCATCGAATCCGATCCGACTAAAGTGGGAGAGACAGACACCCGCCAGCCACCTTATGCAACTAGTGCATGTTTGTCGGTGGAACTGGTCTCACGTAAGAGTACGTGTAAGGTTGGTCCGGGCCGCTTCATCCCACAATGCCGCCGAATCAAGATTGGACTAGTAACAGCAAGCATATTGAACAAAATCAACGCCCACAACTACTTTGTGTTCTACTCGTGCATAGAAACTACGCATAGACCTGGCTCATGATGCCACTGTTGGGGAACGTAGCAGAAATTCAAAATTTTCCTACGTATCACCAAGATCTATCTATGGAGAGACTAGCAACGAGGGGAAGGAGAGTGCATCTACATACCCTTGTAGATCGCTAAGCGGAAGCGTTCAAGTGAACGGGGTTGATGGAGTCGTACTCGTCGTGATTCAAATCGCCGATGACCAAGTGCCGAACGGACGGCACCTCCGCGTTCAACACACGTACAGCCCGACGATGTCTCCCACGCCTTGATCCAGCAAGGAGAGAGGGAGAGGTTGAGGAAGACTCCATCCAGCAGCAGCACAACGGCGTGGTGGTGATGGAGGAGCGTGGCAATCCTGCAGGGCTTCGCTAAGCACCACGGGAGAGGAGAAGGACTTAGGAGAGAGGGAGGGGCTGCACCAAAGGCATAAGGGGTGTCTCAAGAGGCCCTCCTACCCTCACTATATATAGGGAGCCCAAGGGGGGGTGCGCCAGCCCTAGGAGATCCAATCTCCTAGGGGGCGGCGGCCAGGGGAGGTTTCCCTCTCCCCCAAGGCACCTAGGAGGTGCCTTCCCTCCTTGGGACTCTTCCTTAGGGTTCCCCCTTCACCCTAGGCGCATGGGCCATGAGGGAAGTGGCGCCCCAGCCCACTTTGGGCTGGATCCCTTCTCACTTCAGCCCATGGGACCCTCCGGGATAGGTGGCCCCACCCGGTGGGCCCCCGGGACCCTTCCGGTGGTCCCGGTACAATACCGATGACCCCGAAACTTGTCCCGATGGCCGAAATAGGACTTCCTATATATAAATCTTTACCTCCGGACCATTCCGGAACTCCTCGTGACGTCCGGGATCTCATCCGGGACTCCGAACAACATTCGGTAACCACATACAAGCTTCCTTTATAACCCTAGCGTCATCGAACCTTAAGTGTGTAGACCCTACGGGTTCGGGAGACATGCAGACATGACCGAGACGTTCTCCGGTCAATAACCAACAGCGGGATCTGGATACCCATGTTGGCTCCCACATGTTCCACGATGATCTCATCGGATGAACCACGATGTCAAGGACTTAATCAATCCCGTATACAATTCCCTTTGTCTAGCGGTACGATACTTGCCCGAGATTCGATCGTCGGTATCCCGATACCTTGTTCAATCTCGTTACCGGCAAGTCTCTTTACTCGTTCCGTAACACATCATCCCATGATCAACTCCTTGATCACATTGTGCACATTATGATGATGTCCTACCGAGTGGGCCCAGAGATACCTCTCCGTCACACGGAGTGACAAATCCCAGTCTTGATTCGCGCCAACCCAACAGACACTTTCGAAGATACCCGTAGTGTACCTTTATAGCCACCCAGTTACGTTGTGACGTTTGGCACACCCAAAGCACTCCTACGGTATCCGGGAGTTGCACAATCTCATGGTCTAAGGAAATGGTACTTGACATTAGAAAAGCTTTAGCATATGAACTACATGATCTTGTGCTAGGCTTAGGATTGGGTCTTTGTCCATCACATCATTCTTCTAATGATGTGATCCCGTTATCAATGACATCCAATGTCCATGGTCAGGAAACCGTAACCATCTATTGATCAACGAGCTAGTCAACTAGAGGCTTACTAGGGACATGGTGTTGTCTATGTATCGACACATGTATCTGAGTTTCCTATCAATACAATTCTAGCATGGATAATAAACGATTATCATGAACAAGGAAATATAATAATAACTAATTTATTATTGCCTCTAGGGCATATTTCCAACACGGACTTGGCGACTCACTAATGACCCGCCCTGACTGGACAGCACACTAAGTGACCCGCCCGATCCTGGCAACTTATGGGTGACCTGGCAAGCGGATCAGAGGAGCGACAAGACCCGGGGGCCCAGGAGGCTCAAGGCCCAGAAGGCCGGCTTACGTTATGATAGGCCGGCTTAAGAGGAGAGGCGTGAGGAGTATCTCCCTTACAAGGAATCAAGACCCGGACTTGTATCCGGCTTGTAGTACAATATAGGCTAGTCCTACTAGGACTCCACATGTAACCCGCACCTCTAACTTATATAGGGAGGAGCAGGGCTCCCCAAAGGAGGACAGGGAAACAAGAACAATGTCTAGGGCTAGACACAAAGGGGGAGTCGGCTTACGACGACTCCTCTCATGAGCATAATGAGACCTAGCCACAAACAACATGTAGGGTTGTTACCGGATGATGTTTCCCGAGGCCCAAAGCTGTCTAAATCCTTATATTGCGTGTTGCGTCTCTCGTCCTGATCAACCCCTCTCAAGCTACCACATAGATGCGTTGGCCTTGCGACTAAGTCCTGACACTAAGGACATCTGACGTGTTAATTCCACGACAGTGGCTACGCCCGGTCCTTGCGAAGGTTAAAACAGCACTAACTTGACAAACTATCATTGTGGTTTTGATGCGTAGGTAAGGACGGTTCTTGCTCAGCCCGTAGCAGCCACGTAAAATTTGCAACAACAAATTAGAGGACGTCTAACTTGTTTTTGCAGGGCATGTTGTGATGTGATATGGTCAAGACGTGATGCTATATTTTATTATATGAGATGATCATGTTTTGTAACTGAAGTTATCGGCAACTGGTAGGAGCCATATGGTTGTCGCTTTATTGTATGAAATGCAAACGCACTGTAATTGCTTTACTTTATCACTAAGTGGTAGCGATAGTCGTAGAAGCAATAGATGGCATAACGACAACGATGCTACGATGGAGATCAAGGTGTCGCGCCGGTGATGATGGTGATCACGACGGTGCTTCGGAGATGGAGATCACAAGCACAAGATGATGATGGCCCTATCATATCACTTATATTGATTGCATGTGATGTTTATCCTTTATGCATCTTATCTTGCTTTGATTGACGGTAGCATTTTAAGATGATCTCTCACTAAATTATCAAGAAGTGTTCTCCCTGAGTATGCACCGTTGTGAAAGTTCTTCGTGCTGAGACACCACGTGATGATCGAGTGTGATAGGATCTACGTTCAAATACAACGGGTGCAAAACAGTTGCACACGCGAAATGCTCAGGTTAAACTTGACGATCCAAGCATATACAGATATGGCCTCGGAACACAGAGACCGAAAGGTCGAGCGTGAATCATATAGTAGATATGATCAACATAGTGATGTTCACCATTGAAAACTACTCCATCTCACGTGATGATCGGACATGGTTTAGTTGATTTGGATCACGTGATCACTTAGATGACTAGAGAGATGTCTGTCTAAGTGGGAGTTCTTAAGTAATATGATTAATTAAACTTTAATTTATCATGAACTTAGTCCTGGTAGTATTTTGCATTATGTTATAGATCAATAGCTTGCGTTGTTGCTTTCATATGTTTATTTTGATATGTTCCTAGAGAAAATTGTGTTGAAAGATGTTAGTAGCAATGATGCGGATTGGATCCGTGATCTGAGGTTTATCCTCATTGCCGCACAGAAGAATTATGTCCTTGATGCACCGCTAGGTGACAGACCTATCGCAAGAGCAGATGTAGACGTTATGAACGTTTGGCTAGCTCAATATGATGACTACTTGATAGTTTTGTGCACCATGCTTTATGGCTTAGAACCGGGACTACAAACATTTTTGAAACATCACAGAACATATGAGATGTTCCATGAGATGAGATTGATATTTCATACTCATGCCCGTGTCAAGAGGTATGAGACCTCTGACAAATACTTCGCCTAAAAGATGGAGGAGAATTGCTCAACTAGTGAGCAAGTGCTTAGATTGTCTGAGTACTACAATCGCTTGAATCAAGTGGGAGTTAATCTTCCAGATAAGATAGTGATTGACAGAGTTCTCTAGTCACCATCACCAAGTTAGTAGAACTTCATGATGAACTATAGTATGCGAGGGATGACAAAAACGATTCCCGAGCTCTTCGTGATGCTGAAATCGACGATGGTAGAAATCAAGAAAGAACATCAAGTGTTGATGATTGACAAGACCACTAGTTTCAAGAAAAGGACAAAGGGAAAGAAAGGGAACTTCAAGAAGAACAGCAAGCAAGTTGCTGCTCAAGTGAAGAATCCCAAGTCTGGACCTAATCCTAAGACTAAGGATTCTTGTCACACCCTAGCTAGTTATGCATTAGAGTGTTGCATCATGTCTATCTTTTTTTCATCAGAAACTTGAAATGGGGATGACAGAACCCCCAGCCCCCTCTGAAACCAACTAGGGTTTACTAAAAACTTTTTCAATGAACCTGAAATGCCCTTCTAAAATGTCCATCATTTTTGTCTTGGTTCAGAACCTCTGCCAAAAGTGATGAACAATTTCCTAGGTCATCCTAGGGTCCCTGAATTAAATCATAAATATTTGAGTTTGGGCACTTAAAATTATATAAAATATTTCAAGTGCTCAAATCTCTCCAAACTAAAATGTTTCATGTTGGAAATAACCCAACTATGGACCAGGAGTAGTTTGGTGATTTTAGGAGTTGCCTAAGTATTTTTATTAATTCAACAAAGTTGCAGAATAATAGAAAAAGAAAAAGAAAGGGAGAAGCTTACCTGGGCTCCTCCACTGTGCAGCCCATCCAGCTGGCCGGCCCAGCCAGCAGGCGGCCCAGCCCGTCTCCCTCCTCTGTCGTCTTCGTCCCGACAGAGGGAGGGGAGTGTGGCCGGCGCGCGCGCGCGCCACCGCGCCACGCCACCTCTCTCCCTGCCTGCCTGCCCTCCCCTCCTCGCCTCGATGCCCTGGACGACGCCACGCCTCCCCCCCTGCTCTCTCTCACTCGCCCTCGGCTCTTCCCTCCTCTCCCTCGCTCTCTCTCTCACGGCCGAACACCACCGTCGCCGCCGTTCGCCTTAGCAGCCGTCTCCGGCCACCCCTCGCTCCCCCGACTAGCTTAGAAGCTCCGCCACAACCCCCTCTTCCTCCCCACCGCTCCACGGGCCTCCGGAAGCCCTGCATCGCCGCCACGTCGCCGTTCCCCTCTTCGGGCTCCGACCATCATCGCCGTCGAATTCGCCGTCTCCAGCGCGTCCCCGAGCCCGCTTCGACGCCCACTGCAACCGCGGTGAGCTACGCCACCGTTTCCCCCTCTTCTCCCCCCTCGTTCCCTCACCGTAGCCTCCTCCCCACCACGGCCGAACCTCCGCCGTCGCCGAGCTCGCCGTCGACGCAGCTCCGGTGACCATTTGGTCACCCCGGCGAGTCCAACGAGTTCGTAAGGCTCCATAGAGCATCCCTAGCGCCTCGCTTCGCTCGCCTTCGAGCTCTAACCCCGTTTCCGTGCACGACCGAACTCCGGCGGCCGCAGCCGAGCTCGCCGCCGTCGACTCCGGCCACCTCAGGCACGGCCACCACCACCGTTCGACGCGCAGGAGCAAGGGCTCTCCAACGAGCCCAAGCACAGCCTCGCCCGTGCCCTGTAGCGCGATCCCGCTTCACGCCGCCGTCTCGGACCTCGCCGGCGTCATGTCGCCGGTGGGGTTTGACTTGTCCGACCTGGGGTTTGACCCCCCCAGGGTCACTGACGCGTGGGCCCCGTCGGCCAGGTGGACATCATCAGCGCTAACCACTGTTAGTTAACCCCCTGACACTGACCAGTGGGCCCCAGCGCCACTAATTAGTAATTAGGATTAATTTAACCCTGTTTAACCCCTCTGTCACTGACGTGTGGGCCCCACACGTCAGGTTTGACCTCAGCCAGCCGCAGTTGACCACTGACGTCATGCTGACGTCGTGCTGGCGCAATAATTATATTTCTGGATTTAAATTAAATCAGGAAATTCCAGAATATAGTTTAAACTTCAAAAATTTATAACTTTTAATCTGTAACTCCAAATCAGACAAGTTATATATGAAAAATGATCAGAAAAATCCAATCCATCCACCTGTACTGGTTTCATGCATGTTTAAGCAAGCTAACCTACTGTTTAATGCAGAACAAGATAAAACACTTTAAAGGGCCATGTATGAGTTTGAAATTTGAATCTTTGGTTCAAATTGGTTCAAACCCTTCTGGTCTTAGTTGCACTAGCCCAACACACTCATATTGCCATGTTTCATGCATGCATCATATTGTCGCACATTGTTTGGTGATGGCTATGTATTGGTGTTCCTTGCGGCAGGTTCTGCCTCCGAGGAGTACCGTGATTACCCTAGCGAAGAACCGTATCAGTGCATCGACCCATCAGGCAAGCAACCAACCGTTTGATCATATCGATACAATCCCATGTTCTCGCTCTTGCTCTCATTTACTGCATTAAGACAACGCGTTTCAAAACTGCTGTGTGCTCGGTAGTTGAACCCATTTCCTCTGCATGACCTGTCATTGCCACAGTAACTAGATGAAACCCACTAGCATGTGTAGGAGTTGCTTGAGCCATATGTATGTGTTGTTCCTACCTTGCTATGCCTGCTATGCTTAGAGTCGTGTCAGGTCTGGTTCATCTGGGTGATGGGCTAGAGTGAAATGATCATATCAGTTGAGAGTGGTGTGGTGAACACGATTTGGTAAAGGTATCGATGAGAGGCCATGTAGGAGTACATGGTGGGTTGTTTCATTGAGGCCGTCCTTAAGCACTGAGATCTGTATGTGTGATTTAAGATTCAGCTACTACCATGCATTGGGCCTGAAAACAATGGACCCTCTCGGCTTCTTATTCATCCTAGTCTTCTGTCCAGGAGTTGCAAGTAGTTTCTAGTGTTTGTAGCCTACTGGAGGCCGTGGACAGCGCTGACCGTAGGGGTGGGCTGTGATGCGGTAGGTACGTGGCCGGGTGTACCGGATGCCCGTTTGGTATCTCGGGAACCCTGTTCACATCGTTTGGGGCCGTGAGCGAAACTTCGGCCGGATCTCCTCATGGATGGAACCCAAATAGGCGATAAACCTGGACTAGAGACTTAGGTGTTTAGGTAGGTCGTGGCCGACACCCACGTTGGGCTTCCGCTTGAAGGTTGCCGAGTACATGTCGTGTAAACGACGGTAAGTGGTGAGAGCGTGTATGAAGAAGTACATCCCTGCAGGGTTAACCTAATCTATTCGAATAGCCGCGTCCGCGGTAAAGGACTACTTGGTTGCCTATACAGTTCATAGACAAGTAAATGGAAACTACTAAAAGCCTCTAGATAAGCGTGAGTGCCGAGGATGGCTCTTCCGTAGGAAGACGGAGGTGGATCCTCGGTAGTGTATTGAGTGGTGAGTAGTGGACTCGTGTGCGCAAACCATTTCAAGTTGGAGTCTCGTAGGATAGTTTAGCCAAGAGTCAAAGCTGGCTTGCTGCAATAACTCCACCAACCCTTCTTGATAATGTGCATGTATGTAGGATCTGATGTAAGTCTTGCTGGGTACCTTTGTACTCATGTTGCTATAATTTACATTTTTACAGAAGACGCTGCAACCCCTTCTGATGGGTTTTATGTAGACGTTGACATCAACGAGTAGGCTAAAGACCCAGGTGGTGACCCTGAGCTTGTGAAGGACCACGTAGTATAGCTAGGCTTTCCAAGCCTCTTTTATTTTACTAGTTGTCTGTACTCAGACAAGTTATTTCCGCTGCTGGTTTGTATGACTGTATGACTTGAATGCGGGGTCGTGTGACCCGTACTTGTGTGTATGCTATGTACGGCTCTCTGAGCCTTTAAATAAAGTACTTGTGTCATAGAGTCATGTTGTGATGCCTTGTTGTATTTGCACATATCGAGCATATTGTATGTATGATTGAAATGCTTGGTATGTGTGGGATCTGACTATCTAGTTGTTTATCTTTAGTAGCCTCTCTTACCGGGAAATGTCTCCTAGTGATTCCACTGAGCCACGGTAGCTTGCTACTGCTCCGGAACACTTGGCTGGCCGGCATGTGTCCTTCGTCGTTCCTGTGTCTGTCCCTTCGGGGAAATGTCACGCATTGAGTACCGGAGCCCTGTTAGCCCGCTACAGCCCGGTTTACCGGAGTCCTGCTAGCCCAGTGCTACAGCCCGGAACTTACTTGCTGATGACCGACACGTTCGATGCTGGGTCATGGATGCCTGTCCCTGTAAGTCTGTGCCACTTTGGGTTTACAACTAGCCATGTCAGCCCGGGCTCCTTTTCATATAGATGCTAGCGACACTATCATATACATGTGCCAAAAGGCGCAAACAGTCCCGGGCAAAGGTAAGGCGACACCCGTGGGGATACCGTGCGTGAGGCCACAAAGTGATATGAGGTGTTACAGGCTAGATCGATGTGACATTGAGTCGGGGTCCTGACAGCGTTGGCATCAGAGCCGGACTGCCTGTAGGTTCTCCAAGCCAAACTGGTCGATGTTGAGTCTAGAAATTCTTTAGTTATATGTAGGGGAATTGTTTGTGGGTTGGAACGTAAGGCTCTTTTACTCCTTTATCTTATGACATTCTGATCTGAGTTAGTCCATTCTTCCACCGGGGGTTAAGGAATTAGGATCTCTTCTCTCTATCAGGTTCACGTGTTACTAATCAGTAGTACCTTATAGGTTTGATGGATACAAGCCTAGTTCAGTTCTACTTTCACATTATATTGCTAAGTTGGACCTGGAACTTTGATATGATGCTGTTGAGTGTGTATGGAATCCTTGTCAAATGTCTCCAAATCCTTTTTGAGCATTTACAGCTGTTATGCTGTCGAAATTTTGCTAGAAATTCTAATGCCTTGCATTATGGTTGTGCTTTCAGATGGCCACTCGCGACCAAAATCAAGTGGTTCGCCTGACCCGATGCATTGATCTACCCGGCCATATTGCTATGTTGGTCAGGGTAATGACTGAGGCTGGATACCGTTGGTATCCTGAGTACACGGTCGAAGAGAAATTTCGAGACTTTAATCAAAGCCAGTATCTTTGCACTGTTAGGATATTTCCATCTTATCCGGGATCCACCGAGCCCCTTCACTGCTCTTATGGACTCGGGGTTACTGTTGAGATGGCTGTGCAGGATGCCGCCTACTCTATGATGACCATCATGCGAGTCAGGACTGGCCAATTTCGGGACTCTGATTTCCGGTATATGCCATCATCACTTCCGGGAGCACAAGGGTATCTCCAGGCTATCTATGCTGACCCCACTCAGGAGGATTCACTAACTCGCACCACTGCTGAGTTGCTCGAGGATAAGGACCGTGAGAACCGGGCCTTGAGAATGGAGCTCTTCAACACCCGCGCTGATCATTGGGCCACCTTGACTCGGTTTGCACCGGCTGTGCAAGCTGGATACATGGATATGAGAGATCTGTATCCTGTTAGGTCTGCTCTGCCGGACATGATGGATTGGCGTGATGTGGGAGGCATCACCCCGCCTCGTGGTCCCCGCAGGCCACCGTTTGTTGGACCAAGACCTCACCCTAGCCCTTTTGGTCCACAAGCCCCGCGAGCTCGTCTGTTTCCGGATGCCCACGTTGAACTTCCGGGTTATGGAGGTGACTACTACGAGGACTACTACAGAGACGTCTGAGTTAGTAGTAGTTCCACTAGTAATGTAACAGTTGTATTTCCGCTGTCCTGCGTGACTTGTGAAATATGACCTAGTGTGTAGTCATTCCGGAGGTGTATGAAAATAATGTATAGGAGCTTGGAATGCCTTCGATGAGATGTAATCTCCCTTTCACCGTAGTAGTACTTTGTTTGGTCTTGTACTAAAACCTTGTATGGTGTGTATGACGATGGAATAAAGAAGCAGTTTCTGTATCTACCATGTCATACAGATGATCATCCTGCATTCCGAGTTATCCATTACATTCTACATTTCTGTGCCAAATCTTATCATCCTGGACTTAACCATTGTCTTGTTTTTCCTAGGATGGTTAACACGCGTAAAAACCCTGCTCCCCAAGAGCAGGCCGAAGGCAGTGAAGTCAGGAATGCAAATCTGCCTCACCCTCCTTCCCTAGCCGAAGTTATGCTGGAAGCCGAGAGAAACAAGCGGGAGACCAACCGTTTGTTGGAGCGCATCGAACAGAACACAGCACACCATCAGAGGAATAACTTGGTGTCACTCAGTGATTTCATCAAGTTACACCCGCCTACCTTCCACCACTCTGTCGAGCCTCTCGACGCCGATGACTGGCTTCGCAGCATTACTCACAAACTGCATTCTGCGCTGGTAGCTGAGGTTGATAAGGTCACCTTTGCTGCATATCATCTTGAAGGCCCCGCCAGTCTCTGGTGGGAGAATTATGAAGCTATGCGCCCAGCGGGCCACGTCACTACTTGGGCTGAATTCAACGAGGCTTTCCGTGAACATCACATTCCAGAGGGTCTCATGGATCGTAAACGTGAGGAGTTCTGTAGCTTCACTCAAGGTCGACTCTCTGTTGACGCTTACAGCAGGGAGTTCGGTAACCTTGCACGTTATGCAACTGAGGAAGTTTCTACCGATGCCAAGAAACAGGCAAGGTTCCGTAAGGGACTTAGTCCTGAGCTCCGTCGTGACCTCCGTCTGCATGAGTGCACCTCTTTTCAGAAGCTTGTGAATAAAGCCATCAGTGCTGAAACGGGACAGACTGATTTCGATGCATCACGCAAGCATGGCCGTGATTTGGGTTCTTCATCCGGTGCTGGACCCCAGAAGCGCCGCGTGTGGGTGCCTAACACTGCCCTGCCACCCAGATATACACCGAGGCCATCCTTTCAGGCGCCTCGCCCAGTTCAGCAATGTGCACCAGCCAAGCCCTATGGTGGTCCAACCAATAATGCTCCTCCACGCACCAGTTCCGTGACTTGTTTCAAGTGTGGGGAATCAGGCCACTATATGCGCGAGTGCCCCCAAACCAACCCCAACCAGACAGCAAAAACTGTTGGCCGTGGCAAGCCGACAGGGAAAGTGTTCTACGCCAAGCCGGCCACCACTGCACGTGGCCATGTTAACTGTATCTCTGCCGAAGAAGCTCAAGAGGATCCCAACGTCGTTCTCGGTACGCTCCTTGTTAATTGCCACGCGGCATCTGTTCTTTTCGATACTGGAGCATCTCATTCATTCATATCCGAAAACTATGCTCGCTTGCATAACACCGCCTTCTGTGACATGCCTTCTACCATGGAAATTTCCACTCCTGGTTCTAGATGGCAAACTTCTAGAGTAAGCCATGGAAATGAAATCCAAGTCGACAGACTTGTTTTCCTTGCATCTTTGATAGCTCTCAAATCTTCGGATATTAATATCATCTTGGGTATGGACTGGATGTCAGCCCATCATGCCAAAATTGATTGCTTCTCTAGGACTGTTCAACTCACCCATCCTTCGGGGAAGATAGTCAATGTCTTGACCCGAATAGCCAAGCAACAGTTATATTCTCTTAATGCCAGTCCATTGCCAGACCTCGAAGACGTTCCGGTAGTCCGTGACTTTCCGGATGTCTTCCCAGAGGAATTGCCAGGTGTTCCACCCGACAGGGATGTTGAGTTCGTAATAGACCTCATTCCAGGAACCGTCCCGATTGCTAGAAGACCCTATAAGATGGCACCACTAGAACTAGCCGAGCTTAAGAAACAACTCGATGAGTCCTTGAAAAAGGGTTTCATCCGACCTAGTTCATCTCCTTGGGCTTGCCCCGTTCTCTTCGTCAAGAAGAAGGATGGTACGGACCGGATGGTTGTAGATTATCGACCGGTTAACCTGGTCACAATTAAGAACAAGTACCCGCTCCCCAGGATCAACGACCTGTATGATCAGCTCGCTGGATCCTCAGTCTTTTCTAAAATGGATTTGAGGTTGGGCTACCATCAAATCAAAATCAGGAACGGGGACATTCCGAAAACGGCTTTTGTTACTCGTTATGGCCAATACGAGTACACCGTCATGTCCTTCGGTTTAACCAACGCTCCAGCCACCTTTTCTCGGTTAATGAACTCAATCTTCATGGAGTATTTGGATAAATTTGTCGTAGTTTACCTCGATGATATACTCATCTACTCCAAGAACGAGGAAGAACATGCCGAACATCTAAGGCTAGTGTTGAAGAAACTTCGAGAGCATCGCCTTTATGCCAAATTCTCTAAATGTGAATTTTGGTTGTCAGAAGTGACCTATCTGGGACATGTAATATCTGGTAAAGGTATTGCCGTTAACCCTGAGCGAGTTCAAGCCGTCCTTAATTGGACTCCACCCGAATCGGTCAAGCAAGTTCGGAGTTTCCTTGGCTTAGCGAGCTATTGTCGTCGCTTTGTCGAGAACTTCTCCAAAGTTGCTAAACCTCTAACCGAACTCCTCAAGAAAGATAAAAAGTTCGAATGGACTCCACATTGTGAGCACAGCTTCCAGGAACTGAAAAGACGCCTGACATCGGCTCCCGTCCTGGTACCGCCAGATTTCTCTAAGGACTTTGTTATCTACTGCGACGCCTCGCGACAAGGACTAGGCTGTATTCTCATGCAAGATCGACACGTAATTGCTTACGCTTCACGGCAATTGCACCCACATGAGGAGAATTATCCTACTCATGATCTAGAGCTTGCAGCTGTAGTCTATGCACTAAAAACCTGGCGACATTACCTCCTCGGTAATCGTTGCGAGGTCTACACTGATCACCAAAGTCTGAAGTACATATTCACCCAACCGGATTTGAATCTCAGGCAAAGACGTTGGGTCGAGTTGATCACAGATTTCGACTTAGGAATAACTTACACCCCAGGAAAAGCCAATGTCATGGCTGATGCGCTAAGTCGTAAATCTTATTGCAATAATCTAATGTTGCAACAAAGTCAACCACTTCTCCATGAGGAATTTCGGAAACTTAATCTCCACATTGTTCCTCAAGGATTCCTTTCCACCTTGGTGGCGAAACCTACCCTTACGGATCAGATCATCAAAGCACAGAAAGTAGATCCGGGAATTTCCCGCATCAAGAGAAACATCCAGAAAGGAGTTGTGAATTGTTTCTCCATTGATGATCAAGGGGTCGTATACTTCGGGAATCGGCTAGTGGTTCCCAAGGTGCGAAACCTGAGGCGATTGATCCTTAAGGAAGCTCATGAATCTCCTCTCACCATTCATCCCGGTAGCACTAAAATGTATCAGGACCTACGCCAGAGGTTCTGGTGGACTAGGATGAAGAGAGAAATTGCTCAGTATATTGCTAATTGCGACGTCTGCCATCGTGTAAAAGCAGAGCATCAACGGCCTGCTGGCACCCTTCAACCCCTAGCTATTCCTGAATGGAAATGGGATAAAATTGGTATGGACTTCATCACCGGTTTTCCCAGGACCAAGAGAGGGAATAATGCTATCTTCGTCGTTGTCGATCGCCTTTCCAAAGTGGCCCATTTTCTACCTGTTCGTGAGAGTATAACTGCTAGTCAGTTAGCAGACTTGTACATCTCCCGAATAGTGTCTCTCCATGGTGTTCCGTTGGAAATTAACTCGGATCGAGGAAGTCTTTTCACCTCTCGATTTTGGGAAAGTTTCCAAAATGCTATGGGAACCCGCCTTTCCTTTAGCACCGCTTTTCACCCTCAATCAAGTGGTCAAGTAGAACGCGTCAACCAGATTCTAGAAGACATGCTTCGAGCTTCTGTTATCTCATTCGGAATGAATTGGGAGAAATGCCTTCCATTTGCCGAATTCGCTTATAACAACAGCTATCAGTCTAGCTTGGGTAAAGCCCCTTTTGAAGTTCTCTATGGACGACGGTGTCGAACACCCCTTAATTGGTCAGAAACCGGGGAAAGACAATTCTTTGGCCCGGATATGATCCAGGAAGCAGAAGAGCAAGTTCGCATCGTTCGTGAAAAGTTGAAAACAGCCCAATCTCGTCAAAAGAGTCAATATGACCGAAAACATAAGGCTATGACTTTCGAGGTTGACGAGAAGGCTTACCTTCGGGTTACTCCTCTGAAGGGAACCCATCGTTTCGGTATCAAGGGCAAATTGGCTCCTCGTTACATTGGACCTTTTCGCATTCTCGCTAAACGAGGAGAAGTTGCCTACCAATTGGAACTACCTCCGCATCTCTCCAGAGTCCACGATGTCTTCCACGTTTCTCAACTCAGGCGTTGCTTCTCGGATCCTATCCGTGGAGTGGACCACGAAACGCTTGATCTCCAAGATAACCTCACGTATCGAGAGTACCCCGTTCGTATTCTCGATCAGGCCGAGCGTATCACTCGACGTCATAATATCAAGTTTCTCAAAGTTCATTGGTCGCACCATTCTGAGAAGGAAGCAACTTGGGAAAGGGAGGATCGTCTTCGACTTGAGTATCCCGCCTTCTTCCGGAGGAACCCAAATCTTGGGACGAGATTCTTTTGAGTGGGGGTGAGTTGTCACACCCTAGCTAGTTATGCATTAGAGTGTTGCATCATGTCTATCTTTTTTTCATCAGAAACTTGAAATGGGGATGACAGAACCCCCAGCCCCCTCTGAAACCAACTAGGGTTTACTAAAAACTTTTTCAATGAACCTGAAATGCCCTTCTAAAATGTCCATCATTTTTGTCTTGGTTCAGAACCTCTGCCAAAAGTGATGCACAATTTCCTAGGTCATCCTAGGGTCCCTGAATTAAATCATAAATATTTGAGTTTGGGCACTTAAAATTATATAAAATATTTCAAGTGCTCAAATCTCTCCAAACTAAAATGTTTCATGTTGGAAATAACCCAACTATGGACCAGGAGTAGTTTGGTGATTTTAGGAGTTGCCTAAGTATTTTTATTAATTCAACAAAGTTGCAGAATAATAGAAAAAGAAAAAGAAAGGGAGAAGCTTACCTGGGCTCCTCCACTGTGCAGCCCATCCAGCTGGCCGGCCCAGCCAGCAGGCGGCCCAGCCCGTCTCCCTCCTCTGTCGTCTTCGTCCCGACAGAGGGAGGGGAGTGTGGCCGGCGCGCGCGCGCGCCACCGCGCCACGCCACCTCTCTCCCTGCCTGCCTGCCCTCCCCTCCTCGCCTCGATGCCCTGGACGACGCCACGCCTCCCCCCCTGCTCTCTCTCACTCGCCCTCGGCTCTTCCCTCCTCTCCCTCGCTCTCTCTCTCACGGCCGAACACCACCGTCGCCGCCGTTCGCCTTAGCAGCCGTCTCCGGCCACCCCTCGCTCCCCCGACTAGCTCAGAAGCTCCGCCACAACCCCCTCTTCCTCCCCACCGCTCCACGGGCCTCCGGAAGCCCTGCATCGCCGCCACGTCGCCGTTCCCCTCTTCGGGCTCCGACCATCATCGCCGTCGAATTCGCCGTCTCCAGCGCGTCCCCGAGCCCGCTTCGACGCCCACTGCAACCGCGGTGAGCTACGCCACCGTTTCCCCCTCTTCTCCCCCCTCGTTCCCTCACCGTAGCCTCCTCCCCACCACGGCCGAACCTCCGCCGTCGCCGAGCTCGCCGTCGACGCAGCTCCGGTGACCATTTGGTCACCCCGGCGAGTCCAACGAGTTCGTAAGGCTCCATAGAGCATCCCTAGCGCCTCGCTTCGCTCGCCTTCGAGCTCTAACCCCGTTTCCGTGCACGACCGAACTCCGGCGGCCGCAGCCGAGCTCGCCGCCGTCGACTCCGGCCACCTCAGGCACGGCCACCACCACCGTTCGACGCGCGGGAGCAAGGGCTCTCCAACGAGCCCAAGCACAGCCTCGCCCGTGCCCTGTAGCGCGATCCCGCTTCACGCCGCCGTCTCGGACCTCGCCGGCGTCATGTCGCCGGTGGGGTTTGACTTGTCCGACCTGGGGTTTGACCCCCCCAGGGTCACTGACGCGTGGGCCCCGTCGGCCAGGTGGACATCATCAGCGCTAACCACTGTTAGTTAACCCCCTGACACTGACCAGTGGGCCCCAGCGCCACTAATTAGTAATTAGGATTAATTTAACCCTGTTTAACCCCTCTGTCACTGACGTGTGGGCCCCACACGTCAGGTTTGACCTCAGCCAGCCGTAGTTGACCACTGACGTCATGCTGACGTCGTGCTGGCGCAATAATTATATTTCTGGATTTAAATTAAATCAGGAAATTCCAGAATATAGTTTAAACTTCAAAAATTTATAACTTTTAATCTGTAACTCCAAATCAGACAAGTTATATATGAAAAATGATCAGAAAAATCCAATCCATCCACCTGTACTGGTTTCATGCATGTTTAAGCAAGCTAACCTACTGTTTAATGCAGAACAAGATAAAACACTTTAAAGGGCCATGTATGAGTTTGAAATTTGAATCTTTGGTTCAAATTGGTTCAAACCCTTCTGGTCTTAGTTGCACTAGCCCAACACACTCATATTGCCATGTTTCATGCATGCATCATATTGTCGCACATTGTTTGGTGATGGCTATGTATTGGTGTTCCTTGCGGCAGGTTCTGCCTCCGAGGAGTACCGTGATTACCCTAGCGAAGAACCGTATCAGTGCATCGACCCATCAGGCAAGCAACCAACCGTTTGATCATATCGATACAATCCCATGTTCTCGCTCTTGCTCTCATTTACTGCATTAATACAACGCGTTTCAAACTGCTGTGTGCTCGGTAGTTGAACCCATTTCCTCTGCATGACCTGTCATTGCCACAGTAACTAGATGAAACCCACTAGCATGTGTAGGAGTTGCTTGAGCCATATGTATGTGTTGTTCCTACCTTGCTATGCCTGCTATGCTTAGAGTCGTGTCAGGTCTGGTTCATCTGGGTGATGGGCTAGAGTGAAATGATCATATCAGTTGAGAGTGGTGTGGTGAACACGATTTGGTAAAGGTATCGATGAGAGGCCATGTAGGAGTACATGGTGGGTTGTTTCATTGAGGCCGTCCTTAAGCACTGAGATCTGTATGTGTGATTTAAGATTCAGCTACTACCATGCATTGGGCCCGAAAACAATGGACCCTCTCGGCTTCTTATTCATCCTAGTCTTCTGTCCAGGAGTTGCAAGTAGTTTCTGGTGTTTGTAGCCTACTGGAGGCCGTGGATAGCGCTGACCGTAGGGGTGGGCTGTGATGCGGTAGGTACGTGGCCGGGTGTACCGGATGCCCGTTTGGTATCTCGGGAACCCTGTTCACATCGTTTGGGGCCGTGAGCGAAACTTCGGCCGGATCTCCTCATGGATGGAACCCAAATAGGCGATAAACCTGGACTAGAGACTTAGGTGTTTAGGTAGGTCGTGGCCGACACCCACGTTGGGCTTCCGCTTGAAGGTTGCCGAGTACATGTCGTGTAAACGACGGTAAGTGGTGAGAGCGTGTATGAAGAAGTACATCCCTGCAGGGTTAACCTAATCTATTCGAATAGCCGCGTCCGCGGTAAAGGACTACTTGGTTGCCTATACAGTTCATAGACAAGTAAATGGAAACTACTAAAAGCCTCCAGATAAGTGTGAGTGCCGAGGATGGCTCTTCCGTAGGAAGACGGAGGTGGATCCTCGGTAGTGTATTGAGTGGTGAGTAGTGGACTCGTGTGCGCAAACCATTTCAAGTTGGAGTCTCGTAGGATAGTTTAGCCAAGAGTCAAAGCTGGCTTGCTGCAATAACTCCACCAACCCTTCTTGATAATGTGCATGTATGTAGGATCTGATGTAAGTCTTGCTGGGTACCTTTGTACTCATGTTGCTATAATTTACATTTTTACAGAAGACGCTGCAACCCCTTCTGATGGGTTTTATGTAGACGTTGACATCAACGAGTAGGCTAAAGACCCAGGTGGTGACCCTGAGCTTGTGAAGGACCACGTAGTATAGCTAGGCTTTCCAAGCCTCTTTTATTTTACTAGTTGTCTGTACTCAGACAAGTTATTTCCGCTGCTGGTTTGTATGACTGTATGACTTGAATGCGGGGTCGTGTGACCCGTACTTGTGTGTATGCTATGTACGGCTCTCTGAGCCTTTAAATAAAGTACTTGTGTCATAGAGTCATGTTGTGATGCCTTGTTGTATTTGCACATATCGAGCATATTGTATGTATGATTGAAATGCTTGGTATGTGTGGGATCTGACTATCTAGTTGTTTATCTTTAGTAGCCTCTCTTACCGGGAAATGTCTCCTAGTGATTCCACTGAGCCACGGTAGCTTGCTACTGCTCCGGAACACTTGGCTGGCCGGCATGTGTCCTTCGTCGTTCCTGTGTCTGTCCCTTCGGGGAAATGTCACGCATTGAGTACCGGAGCCCTGTTAGCCCGCTACAGCCCGGTTTACCGGAGTCCTGCTAGCCCAGTGCTACAGCCCGGAACTTACTTGCTGATGACCGACACGTTCGATGCTGGGTCATGGATGCCTGTCCCTGTAAGTCTGTGCCACTTTGGGTTTACAACTAGCCATGTCAGCCCGGGCTCCTTTTCATATAGATGCTAGCGACACTATCATATACGTGTGCCAAAAGGCGCAAACGGTCCCGGGCAAAGGTAAGGCGACACCCGTGGGGATACCGTGCGTGAGGCCACAAAGTGATATGAGGTGTTACAGGCTAGATCGATGTGACATTGAGTCGGGGTCCTGACAATTCTACTGCAAAGGGACTGGTCACTGGAAGTGGAACTACCCCAGGTATTTGGCGGATAAGAAGGATGGCAAAGCGAACATAGGTATATTTGATATACATGTTATTGATGTGTACTTTACTAGTGTTTATAGCAACCCCTTGGTATTTGATATTGGCTCAGTTGCTAAGAGTAGTAACTCGAAACGAGAGTTGCAGAATAAATAGAAACTAGTTGAGGGTGAGGTGACGATGTGTGTTGGATGTAGTTCCAAGATTGATATGATCATCATCGCACACTCCCTATACTTTCGGGATTAGTGTTGAACCTAAATAAGTGTTATTTGGTGTTTGCGTTGAGCATGAATGTGATTTGATCATGTTTATTGCAATACGGTTATTCATGTAAGTTAGAGAATAATTGTTGTTCTGTTTACATGAGTAAAACCTTCTATGGTCATACACCCAATGAAAATGGTTTGTTGGATCTCGATCGTGTGATACACATATTCATGATATTGAAGCCAAAAGATGTAAAGTTAATAATGACAGTGCAACTTATTTGTGGCACTGCCGTTTAGGTCATATTGGTGTAAAGCGCATGAAGAAACTCCATGCTGATGGGCTTTTGGAATCACTTGATTATGAATCACTTGATGCTTGCGAACCATGCCTCATGGGCAAGATGACTAAAAACTCCGTTCTCCGGAACAATGGAGCGAGCAACAGATTTGTTGCAAATAATACATACTGATGTATGCGATCCAATGAGTGTTGATGCTCGTGGCAAGTATCGTTATTTTCTGACCTTCACAGATGATTTGAGCAGATATGGGTATATCTAATTGATGAAACATAAGTCTGAAATAGTTGAAAGGTTCAAAGAATTTCAGAATGAAGTGGAAAATCATCATAACAAGAAAATAAAGTTTCAATGATCTAATCATGGAAATGAATATTTGAGTTATGAGTTTGGTCTTCAATTAAAACAATGTGGAATAGTTTCACAAACTCATGCCACCTGGAACACCACTGCGTAACGGTGTGTTCGAATGTCATAAACGCACTTTATTTGATATGGTGCGATCAATGATGTCTCTTACCGATTTACCACTATCATTTTGGGGTTATGCATTAGAGACAACTGCATTCACTTTAAATAGGGCACCATCAAAATCCATTGAGACGACGCCTTATGAACTGTGGTTTGGCGAGAAACCAAAGTTGTCGTTTCATAAAGTTTGGGGTTGCGATGCTTATGTGAAAAAGTTTTCACCTGATAAGCTCGAACCCAAATCGAAGAAGTGCGTCTTCATAGAATACCCAAAGGTAACTATTGGGTACACCTTCTATCACAGATCCGAAGGCAAGTTATTCGTTGCTAAGATGGATCCTTTGTAGAGAAGGAGTTTCTCTCGAAAGAAGTGAGTGGGAGGAAAGTAGAACTTGATGAGGTAATTGTACCTTCTCCCTTATTGGAAAGTAGTTCATCACATAAATCAGTTCTAGTGATTCCTACACCAATTAGTGAGGAAGTTAATGATGATGATCATGAAACTTCAGATCAAGTTGCTACCAAACCTCGTAGGTCTTCCAGAGTAAGATCCGCACCAGAGTGGTACGATAATCATGTTCTAGAAGTCATGTTACTAGACCATGATGAACCTATGAACTATGAGGAAGCGATGATGAGCCCAGATAAGGCCATAAAATCTGAGATATGATCCATGTATGAGAACAAAGTATGGACTTTGATTGACTTGCTCGATTATCAGCAAGCCATGCTAAATAAATGGATCTTCAAGAGGAAGACGGACACTGATAGCAGTGTTACTATCTACTAAGCTCGACTTGTTGCGAAAGGTTTTCGACAAGTTCAAGGTGTTGAATACGATGAGATTTTCTCACTCGTATCGATGCTCAAGTCTGTCCGAATCATGTTAGCAATTGCCACATTTTATGTAATCTGGCAAATGGATGTCAAAACTGCATTCCTTAATGGATTTTTTAAAGAAGAGTTGTATATGATGCAACCAGAAGGTTTTGTTAATCCTAAAGGTGCTAACAAAATGTGCAAGCACCAGTGATCCATCAATGGACTGGTGCAAGCATCTCGGAGTTGGAATATACGCTTTGATGAGTTGATCAAAGCATATGGTTTTATACAGACTTTTGGAAAGGCCTGTATTTACAAGAAAGTGAGTGGGAGCACTACAGCCTTTCTGATAAGTATATGTGAATGACATATTATTAATTGGAAATGATGTAGAATTTTTTGGAAAGCGTAAAGGAGTGTTTGAAAGGAGTTTTTCAAAGAAAGACCTCGGTGAAGCTGCTTACACATTGAGCATCAAGATCTATATAGATAGATCAAGATGCTTGATAAAGATTTTTTCAATGAGTACATACCTTGATAAGATTTTGAAGTAGTTCAAAATGGAACAGTCAAAGAAGGAGTTCTTGCCTGTGTTGCAAGGTGTGAAATTGAGTAAGACTCAAGACCCGACCATAGAAGAAAATAGAAAGAGAATGAAAAGTCATTCCCTATGCCTCAGTCATAGGTTCTATAAAGTATGTTACGCTGTGAACCAGACTTATTGTGTACCTAGCTCTGAGTTTGGCAAAGGAATACAATTTTGATCTAATAGTAGATCACTGGACAGCGGTCAAGAATATCCTTAGTGAGGACTAAGGAGATGTTTCTCGATTATGGAGGTGATAAAAGAGTTCGTCATAAAAGTTACATCGGTGCAAACTTTTTCACTGATCCAGATGACTCTAAGTCGTAATCTGGATACATATTGAAAGTGGGAGCAATTAGCTAGAGTAGCTCCGTGCAGAGCATTGTAGACATAGAATATTTGCAAAATACATACGGCTCTGTATGTGACAGACCTGTTGACTAAACTTCTCTCACAAGCAAAACATGATCATACCTTAGTACTCTTTGGGTGTTAATCACATAGCAATGTGAACTAGATTGTTGACTCTAGTAAACCCTTTGGGTGTTGGTCACATGACGATGTCAACTATGGGTGTTAATCATATACAGATATGAATATTGATGTTAAATCACATGATGATGTGAACTAGATTATTGACTCTAGTGCAAGTGGGAGACTGAAGGAAATATGCCCTAGAGGCAATAATAAAGTTATTATTTATTTCCTTATTTCATGATAAATGTTTATTATTCATGCTAGAATTGTATAAACCAGAAACATAATACATGTGTGAATACATAGACAAACATAGTTTCACTAGTATGCCTCTACTTGACTAGCTCGTTGATCAAAGATGGTTATGTTTCCTAGCCATAGACATGAGTTGTCATTTGATTAACGGTATCACATCATTAGGAGAATAATGTGATTGACTTCACCCATTCCGTTAGCTTAGCACTTGATCACTTAATACGTTGCTATTGCTTTCTTCATGACTTATACATGTTCCTATGACTATGAGATTATGCAACTCCCGTTTACCGGAGGAACACTTTGTGTGCTACTAAACGTCACAACGTAACTGGGTGATTATAAATGAGCTCTACAGGTGTCTCTGAAGGTACATGTTGGGTTGGCGTATTTCGAGATTAGGATTTGTCACTGCGATTGTCGGAGAGGTATCTCTGGGCCCTCTCGGTAATGCACATCACTTAAGCCTTGCAAGCATTGCAACTAATGAGTTAGTTGTGAGATGATGTATTACGGAACGAGTAAAGATACTTGCCAGTAATAAGATTGAACTAGGTATTGAGATACCGACGATTGAATCTCGGGCAAGTAACATACCGATAACAAAGGGAACAACGTATGTTGTTATGCGGTTTGACCGATAAAGATCTTCGTAGAATATGTAGGAGCCAATATGAGCATCCAGGTTTCACTATTGGTTATTGACCGGAAACGTGTCTCGGTCATGTCTACATAGTTCTCGAACACGTAGGGTCCGCACGCTTAAGGTTTCGATGACAGTTATATTATGAGTTTATGAGTTTTGATGTACCGAAGGAGTTCGGAGTCCCGGATGAGATCGGGGACATGACGAGGAGTCTCGAAATGGTCGAGACGTAAAGATCAATATATTGTACGACTATATTCGGAGTTCGGAAAGGTTCCGAGTGATTCGGGTATTTTTCGGAGTACCGGAGAGTTACGGGAATTCGCCGGGGAGTATATGGGCCTTATTGGGATTTAGGGGAAAGAGAGAGGAGAGGCTGGGAGTAGGACTCCTCCTTGGCGCGCCCTCCTTGGCCGGCCGTCCCCTCCCCCTTGGATCCTTTATATACGGGGGCAGGGGGGTACCTCTAGACACACAAGTTGATCTTCGTGATCGTTCCTTAGCCGTGTGCGGTGCCCCCCTCCACCATAATCCACCTCGATAATATCGTAGCAGTTCTTAGGCGAAGCCCTGCATCGGTAGAACATCAAGATCGTCACCACGCCGTCATGCTGACGGAACTCTCCTTCGACACTCGGCTGGATCGGAGTTCGAGGGACGTCATCGAGCTGAACGTGTGCTAGAACTCGGAGGTGTCGTAGTTTCGGTGCTTGATCGGTCGGGCCGTGAAGACATACGACTACATCAACCGCGTTGTTCTAACGCTTCCGCTTTCGGTCTATGAGGGTACGTGGACAACACTCTCCCCTCTCGTTGCTATGCATCACCATGATCTTGCGTGTGCGTAGGAAGTTTTTGAAATTACTATGTTCCCCAACAGTTCCGCCTCTGGAAAAGCGAGAGACCACACAACGGTCCAGACGGACTCTTGTGTATGTCCCTCCCGCGACCTTCTTCTCAAAAGTCTAGCTTGTGCCCGAGTATCCAATATCAGACAAGCCACAGATGTCAAGAGCATCCCTAAAAGCATCCATCTGTGCTTGACTTCGACTTCCCACTCCGTCGTGTTCATGAGAATGTAGCACTTCGTTGAATTCTCCCATAACCGCCCATGGTGTGTTACTCGTACCAGCTATTCCTCTTAACATATCCCAACTCTTGTATCTTTCCGGCACCTGAGCTTCCCCGTATACAAAAGTTACTCGTACCTGTGACTCAACCATATCATCAACCAATACATCAATATGATACTTGGAATACCCAATAACTTCAACTTTTATTTCATCATTCCAAAAAATCCCAAGACCACCACTTCTCCCTGAACTGCTAACATCGAAACTTTTATTGTAACCAAGTGTATCTACCAAATTTTCTACTCTCGAACCCTCTATCTGTGTTTCTAGAATGCAAAGGATAGAGGGGGCAAAAGGCCTCGCTAGATCACGAAGCTCTTGAACTATCACGGGTTTGCCGATTCCGCGGCAGTTACAACACAGCAGACTCATTGCGCCAGGCGCCGCCCCCCTTGGGAGCCCGCCAAACGCGCATCCTTGGTTTTGTTCTTGTCCTTTCCCTTCTCTGTCGTCCCTGCGATCGTCTTGTTCCTCTTTGGCTATTTTTTTGACGATGGAATCGGGGGTACATCTGATGGGATTAAAGATTGTTGGTTATTACCCTCTAGCATCAGTGGAGAAGCACCTGGAAGGTTCACCCCTGACCCAGCGACTTGTGCCACTGCCCTTTTCCTGTTTGCTTCAGCTCCACCCATTGTTTCGTCCGGGGAGTTCGCCCTACTGAATTTTCCATGCTCGTTCTAGTCCTCCTGATCACGTGGCTGTCCACGACCAAAGCCCCGCCCAAAGCATTCTCCTCCTCTGTTGCCTCCGTTACCCCGTCCTCTCCCTGCTCCGGGGCCAGTGCCGGCACCCCTAAACCAATGTGCACGCAGGTTTTTGAAAACTAGAGCTGAGGGCGCATGAACTCCGTCGTCGCATTCTTTATGCAGGTGTCCTAGCATGCCACAAACAGCACACTAGTCGGGTAGCCTTTCATATTTGACGACAAATATTTCCCTTGTTTTCTTGATCACCAAAGAGACTGCATTCTTCAAGGGCTTGGTGGCATCTATCTTCACCCTTACCCGGAAAAAAAATTCCTCAAAATCATGGGATTTCTGCTCTGCATAGATGAACTCACCCACCGTCGCTGCCAATGATTTGATCAAGTAGAAGAACATGTCTGGGAGGGCATGGATTTGGTTCCATATCTCAATCTTGTCAAGCTTTATTGATGATGGTCTGGTGTATCCATCATACGGCTTGATCACCACCGTTTTGCCCTTGAAAGCCCATGGTCCTTCCTCCATTACTCTCTCCCAATCCCCAAGGCATGAAAATTTTAGGGTATAGAGGTTATCCTCCAATGGCCGAAATTTTACCTCCTGCGCCAGATCCCAAGCAACCCTCATGTTTCTGTAAAACCAATAATGGGAATAAGATTTGGTCGTGTGGACTCACGCGATTGCCATCCACCTTGCAGCCTCATCTGGGATATCTCCGTCTTCAACAACCACGTCCTACAGATCGTTTCCATTGAGACCTAGCTCCTTAATCATCCTCTCTGTCTCGCTCAAGGCTTCTCCCGAAGCCGAAGCTGAGCTTCTCATCAGATCTCTTGCCCGAGAAAAAACTAGTTCCGCAGGCGGGATATCCCTAACCTATCTCACCCGAGTCCACCCTTGTCGGGAGCCTTGCGACCCCGGCGTCGATGGCGGCCGGAGAGGGCAGGGGATCGATGTCTCCACAAGTCACCAAAGGCGCCGTCAGGAGGAGAGCGGAACCCTAACAAGAGGGGAAAGAGATGTCTACACTTGTACTATCTGATATTATTGGGTGCATATGTTTCTGGCATTGGGTTATCACTTTCACCGCATCCAGCCCGCCATGCCGTTGGCCATGCGAAAATTAACAAAATATAGGTATGTTCAAAGTAACATAAAAGGTACTAGTAGTCTACTCTTTGCAATGATTTTTTGGGTGTATTTGCTAACATATATCTCCGTCTTTCAAACCTACAGGTGGCTGCAACCATTGTCTTTGATTATTATTGTCGTCGGGCATCAGCGAAAATTAACGAGACATGCATGTTCAAAGTCAGATCAAAGTATCAGTTCTACTATCTGCAATGATTTATTCGCATATAACATATATCTCTATCTTTCAAGCCTTCAGGTGGCTGCAGTCATTGCCTCTTATAGTCTTGTATTATTGGGTGCGTATATTATTGGGTGCGTTTGTTTCTAACTTTGCGTCCTCTCCACTACAAGAAATATGTCAACTAGTGACCTTCTGTCAGTGACCCTGGAAGAATTGGTCATAGATCTATGACCATTTGAGACCAATTGGTCAAAAGCTGTTCGGGGGGCTCCAAACCCTAAACCATTGCGACCATTTTGGTCAGAAAGGTCGTAATTTCCTTACACGAAATGGTCACAAAGTAAACAGTGCTGGTCCGCTGCCTTATTTCTAGTTGTTAACAACCAATATAGATGGTCATAGCCTTGTAGATTGTGGTGGGTTGTGATGACTAGGCGCCATCTCATTAGTTTTGCCTATGTGTCATGTCCATGTGTCAATTTTTGCCCTGGGTTGTGAAGCAACCTATATTTCTGTTATTCCAAAAATTCCCAAAAAATTCTCATAAATTGTTTGGATCATATCTTCATCAAATATGTCAAAAACCTTCCTTGCCTAGTTCAAAAATAACTCAACAATATTCATTTTCCTATTCTGTTCAGAGTAGCACTTTGTGAAGGAAGTGTTATTTATATATTCTTGATTTCCCTAAAAATTTGTGAAGACATTCTTCTTAGTATATGATCATCCTCAGCCAAAACTCACGCCCATTGGCCATGTGCATTTCCCGTACCACTAATCAAACACTTGGCTGCTAATTCATGTTTGAGCATAGTTCGGTCTCCTTATGAGAATATTAAGTTATAATTTTATTCTTAGCACCTACCTGGGGAGTGCCCAACCCACTAGACATGCCTAGGCCGCCTAGAACACATGGCAACGCCACGGTCACGCGGTGACCACGCGGCGGCATGCGAGCATATGCGCTCTAGAGTTGGGGCCCTCGGCCACCGTCCAAACCTCGATGTCTCGCCATCAAACCATGTATTTCTGATTAAATAGATACTTATTTACCAAGAAATGATTTTTGGAAAAAATAAAGAGCAAACTATGAGGCACCTGCAGTTCAAATTTGACCCGCTTCTAACTGAATCGACGGGAATTTGTCTTTTTCACCAGAGGTGGATCAAAACTTTTGACACCCAACCATTTTGTCAATTGTGCATTATATATGGCCTAGTATTTTATAAAATTTATTAGGTCCAATTTTGCAACAAATATATGGTAGGTCCTTCACAAAAAAACTCATTTTGGGAACTCGAAAAAATGGAAAATGAATTTTTCGTCCAAAGAAAATGAAAAGTTCCTTAGGCAACATTGTTTGTCATTCCAAGATGCACCCTTGTGCGCCATATGAGGTCATTTGAACAAACTATGCCATGAATGTGGCCATAAGGTTGATCATTTGGCTTGAAAGCCATGAATCTTCACACATGATAGCTCATTTCTGAGAACACTTTTTTAAAATAATTACCATATTACAAGTTTATTATTTTTCCTGGAAACTAGGTCACATATAATGACACAATGCGGACGTTTTCCAATTTTTTGATTTTTTTTGAATTTTTTATGCCCATTTCAAAATGCGGTCAAAACGCCGGGCTTGACCGGTCCTAGCTAGTGGTTGAATCTTGTAATTTTTTTGGTGTTTCTCTGATTAAATAGATACTTATGTACCTAGAAATGATTTTTGGAAAAAATAAAGAGCAAACTACGAGGTAGCTACAGTTCAAATTTGACCCGCTTCCAACTGAATCATCGGGAATTTGTCTTTTTCACCAGAGGTGGATCAAAACTTTTGACACCCAACCATTTTTTCAATTGTGCATTATATATGGCCTAGTATTTTATAAAATTGATTAGGTCAAATTTTGCAACAAATATATGGTAGGTCCTTCACAAAAACAACTCATTTCGGGCACTCGAAAAAATGGAAAATGAATTTTTCGTCCAAAGAAAATGAAAAGTTCCTTAGGCAACATTGTTTGTCATTCCAAGATGCACCCTTGTGCGCCATATGAGGTCATTTGAACAAACTATGCCATGAATGTGGCCATAAGATTGATCATTTTGCTTGAAAGCCATGAATCTTAACACATGATAGCTCATTTCTGAGAACACTTTTTTAAAATAATTACCATATTACAAGTTTATTATTTTTCCTGGAAACTAGGTCACATATAATGACACAATACGGAGGTTTTCCAATTTTTTGATTTTTTTTGAATTTTTTATGCCCGTTTCAAAATGCGGTCAAAACGCCGGGCTTGACCGGTCCTAGCTAGTGGTTGAATCTTGGAATTTTTTTGGTGTTTCTCTGATTAAATAGATACTTATGTACCTAGAAATGATTTTTGGAAAAAATAAAGAGCAAACTATGAGGCACCTGCAGTTCAAATTTGACCCGCTTCTAACTGAATCGACGGGAATTTGTCTTTTTCACCAGAGGTGGATCAAAACTTTTGACACCCAACCATTTTGTCAGTTGTGTATTATATATGGCCTAGTATTTTATAAAATTGATTAGGTCCAATTTTGCAACAAATATATGGTAGGTCCTCCACAAAAAAAACCTCATTTCGGGCACTCAAAAAATGGAAAATGAATTTTCCGTGCAAAGAAAATGAAAACTCCCTTTGGCAACATTGTTTGGAATTCCAAGATGCACCCTTGTGCACAATATGAGATCATTTGAACAAACTATGCCATGAATGTGGCCATAAGATTGATCATTTGGCTTGAAAGCCATGAATCTTCATGCATGACACCTCGTTTCTAAGAACACTTTTTTAAAATAATTGTAGTATTACAAGTTTATTATTTTTCCTGGAAACTTGGTCATATATAATGACACAATGCGGAGGTTTTCCAATTTTTTGATTTTTTTTTTGAATTTTTTATGTCCGTTTCAAAATGCGATCAAAACGCCGGGCTTGACCGGTCCTAGCTAGTGGTTGAATCTTGGAATTTTTTTGGTGTTTCTCTAATTAAATAGATACTTATATACCTAGAAATGATTTTTGGAAAAAATAAAGAGCAAACTACGAGGTAGCTACAGTTCAAATTTGACCCGCTTCCAACTGAATCGGCGGGAATTTGTCTTTTTCACCAAAGGTGGATCAAAACTTTTTACACCCAACCATTTTGTAAATTGTGCATTATATATGGCCTAGTATTTTATAAAATTGATTAGGTCCAATTTTGCAACAAATATATGGTAGGTCCTTCACAAAAAAAACCTCATTTCGGGCACTCAAAAAATGGAAAATGAATTTTCCGTGCAAAGAAAATGAGAACTCCCTTTGGCAACATTGTTTGGAATTCCAAGATGCACCCTTGTGCACAATATGAGATCATTTGAACAAACTATGCCATGAATGTGGCCATAAGATTGATCATTTGGCTTGAAAGCCATGAATCTTCACGCATGACAGCTCGTTTGTGAGAACAGTTTTTTAAAATAATTGTAGTATTACAAGTTTATTATTTTTCCTGGAAACTTGGTCATATATAATGACAGAATGCGAAGGTTTTCCAATTTTTTGATTTTTTTGAATTTTTTGTGCCCGTTTCAAAATGCGGTCAAAACGGCGGGCTTGACTGTTCCTAGCTAGTGGTTGAATCTTGGAAAACTTTTGATGTTTCTCTGATTCAATAGATACTTATGTACCTAGAAATGATCTTTGGAAAAAATAAAGAGCAAAATAAGAGGCACCTGCAGTTCAAATTTGACCCGCTTCCAACTAAATCGGCGGAAATTTGTCTTTTTCACCAGAGGTGGATCAAAACTTTTTACACCCAACCATTTTGTCAATTGTGCATTATATATGGCCTAGTTTTTTATAAAATTTATTAGGTCCAATTTTGCAACAAATATATGGTAGGTCCTTCACAAAAAAACCTCATTTCGGGCACGCGAAAAATGGAAAATGATTTTTTCGTCCAAAGAAAATGAAAACTTCCTTAGGCAATATTGTTTGCCATTCCAATATGCACCCTTGTGCACAATATTAGATCATTTTAACAAACTATGCCATGAATGTGGCCATAAGATTGATCATTTGGGTTGAAACCCATGAATCTTCACACATGATAGCTCGTTTCTGAGAACACTTTTTTAAGAGAATTGTCGTATTACAAGTTTATTATTTTTCCTGGTAACTTGGTCACATATAATGACACAATGCAAAGGTTTTCCAATTTTTTGATTTTTTTTGAATTTTTTATGCCCGTTTCAAAATGCGATCAAAACGGCGGGCTTGACCGTTCCTAGCTAGTAGTTGAATTTTGTCATTTTTTTGGTGTTTCTATGATTAAATAGATAGTTTTGTACCTATAAATGAGTTTTTGAAAAAATAAAGAGCAAACTACGAGGCAGCCGCAGTTCAAATTTGACCCGCTTCCAACTGAATCGGCAGAAATTTGTCTTTTTCACGAGAGGTGGATCAAAACTTTTTACACCCAACCATTTGGTCAATTGTGCATTAAATATGGCCTAGTATTTTAGAAAAATGATTTGGTCCAATTTTGCAACAATTATTTGGGAGGTCCTTCACAAAAAAAACCTCCTTTGGGGCACTCAAAAAATGGAAAATGGTTTTTCGTCCAAAGAAAATGAAAACTTCCTTGGGCAATATTGTTTGCCATTCCAATATGCACCCTTGTGCACAATATGATATTATTTGAACAAACTATGCCATGAATGTGGCCATAAGATTGATCATTTGGCTTGAAAGCCATTGATCTCCACACGTGATAGCTCGTTTCTGAGAACACTTTTTTAAAATAATTGCCGTATTACAAGTTTGTTATTTTTCCTGGGAACTTGGCCACATATAATGACACAATGCGAAGGTTTCCCAATTTTTTTATTTTTTTTTGAATTTTTTATGTCCATTTCAAAATGCGGTCAAAACGGCGGGAATGACCGTTCCTAGCTAGTGGTTGAATCTTGGAATTTTTTTGGTGTTTCTATGATTAAATAGATACTTATGTACCTAGAAATGATTTTTGGAAAAAATAAAGAGCAAAGTACGAGGAAGCTACAGTTCAAATTTGACCCGCTTCCAGCTGAATCGGCGGAAATTTGTCTTTTTCACGAGAGGTGGATAAAAACTTTTTACAACCAACCATTTGGTCAATTGTGCATTAAATATGGCCTAGTATTTTAGAAAACTGATTTGGTCCAATTTTGCAACAATTATTGGGTAGGTCCTTCACAAAAAAACCTCATTTGGGGCACTCGAAAAATGGAAAATGGTTTTTTCGTCCAAAGAAAATGAAAACTTCCTTAGGCAATATTGTTTGCCATTCCAATATGCACCCTTGTGCACAATATGATATCATTTGAACAAACCATGCCATGAATGTGGCCATAAGATTTATCATTTGGGTTGAAACTCATGAATCTTCACACATGATAGCTCATTTCTGAGAACACTTTTTTAAAAGAATTGTCGTATTACAAGTTTATTATTTTTCCTGGTAACTTGGTCACATATAATGACACAATGCGAAGGTTTTCCAATTTTTTGTTTTTTTTTTGAATTTTTATGCCCGTTTCAAAATGCGGTCAAAACGGCGGGCTTGACCGTTCCTAGCTAGTAGTTGAATTTTTTCATTTCTTTGGTGTTTCTCTGATTAAATAGATAGTTTTGTACCTAGAAATGATTTTTGGAAAAAATAAAGAGCAAACTACGAGGCAGCGCAGTTCAAATTTGACCCGGTTCTTGCTGAATCGACGGAAATTTGTCTTTTTCACCAGAGGTGGATCAAAACTTTTTACACCCAACCATTTGGTCAATTGTGCATTAAATATGGCCTAGTATTTTATAAAAATGATTTGGTCCAATTTTGCAACAATTATTTGGTAGGTCCTTCACAAAAAAACCTCATTTGGGGCACTCGAAAAATGGAAAATGATTTTTTGTGCAAAGAATATAAAAAATCCCTTTGTCGATATTGTTTACTATTCCAAGATGTAAACTTTTGCAGAGTATAAAGAACTCATTTTGAACAAATATAAAGAATATAAAGAATATCATTTGAACAAATATTTGGTAGGTCTTTTACAAAAAAGAACTCATTTTGAGCACTAAAAATGGAAAATGATTTTTTCGTGACCTATTTAGAAGGTCATAAAGTCTTCAAATTGTTTGTTGCATTCTGATTGGTCTATAGGCATATCACGCGGATCATGCATCAGACACCGTTGGATGCTCCGAGATCCAATGGCGGACCTCATCCCCTCACCCTCTCACCCACGTAGCCCTCTCACCCCCCTCACCCACGCAGCCCCCACGCCCCCACTCCCCACCATTCCAACCCTAGCCCCCACGCCCCCACTCTCCCGCACCCGCACCCACTCGCCAAACCCTAGCCGCCACCGCCCCCGCACCATGGCCGTCAACGACGAGGAGCCCGAATCCCCATGCCTCCCAAGCTCCCGAAACCCTAGCCCGCGGCGCAGCCATGGCAACCGAGCTCTGGATCCGCGGGCTCGAGGTGCAGCATCGGATCCGGTCTAGGGCATCGCCATCATGCAGCAGCACCACCAGCTGGACCAGTGGCTCGCCGGCGGCGTGGGCGGGGTGCACGCGTCCTCCAGCGCCATCCGTGACTGTCTCCCGTCGCTAGGGTTTCGCCCGGCGTGGTCCGGCGACTCAGGTGCGTCCCTCCACTCCATCTCCTCCTCTTCACATCCGCCCGTCACTTCCTCACCTCGTGTTCTCTCCCTCCCAGATCCAAGATGTCGTCCTTGCTCGAGCACCGGGACACCATGGGTGGGATGGACTCTTCCTCCCCTGCCCCGACGCCATGGAGTGACTAGATCTAGACGTTGGCCATGAGCCCAGCCACCTCCTTACGGCCGCATCGCCGGGATCTGGCCCGCGAGGATCCAGGCCGCCCACACCCGCTCCCATATGTCGATGCTTTGGATCCGCGCCGCCCACGCTCCTCGATCTCGAGCTCCGCCCCGCCCGTCTGTCGCCGCTCCTGGCCTGGGCCCGAGCAGGAGCAGCAACTCATCCCGCTGCCCTCGCCCAAGCTGTTGGTCGTGAGCCCAGCCACCTCCTCGTCCTAGAAAGGTGAGGTTCTCCTCTTTGTTCCTTCTGACTCATGTCCTGAAAAAGACGTCTTCTTACTGGTTGTTGGCTAAATCAGGCGAATTAAGAAAACATGGTTAAGTGAACACTAGAACCATGTCAGCAAAGAGTATGACAATGGTCATCCATTCTTTAGAAAAAAAGCATAGTTACTACTAGTCGTTGTTGGTCTGTATTACTTACACGATGTTGGATTTCTGCGCAAAGGTTATATCAAAATTGTTGTTCGTCCGTATTACTTGTTGTCCATTCTTATTGTCCGTCTTAGATCGTTCCCAGTTGACCGAGTCAAGTTGCTTGACCTACCTATCAGGCAGGCTCACATAGCTGTAGCTGTCGTGTCCTTTGCAGTTGTACATTTGACACCCAAGTGCCAGCCATTTTATTCTTACACCAACTTTTGAAGGTGTATATTTTCTGTGTGCTTGTGTGAATATATTGGAGTACATTTCTATCATGCTGCTGTAATATGTAGTGTAGTATTTATATAGTGCAGTATTCAAACTTGTATGCTATTGTAGTTCAGTATTTATATTCAGTAACTGCTGTATACAGTACTACTGCCTACATGCTTCTGGCAACTGATGCTTTTAATTTTGCTCAGTTTTTGTTGCTTTGGATCGCTTCCTCCTTGACACCCCGATTTGGACAGCGGCATCAGCGATGGTGTTGACAATCAAGCATGCCTACCTCTCCATCTATAACTGGTCCGTCTTCTTTGGACGGTTATCTGCTTCCTCCCCACTTTGAATTCTCGATCCCCTTTCTTGTTGATGACTCATTGAATGATTCGCAGGGTGCAGGTGCTCTACTATGTGCTACTCCAAACGGGTCACCTGGACGTGTACGTCGGTAATCGAGAGGCCGCTCCAGCTCGCGCAGACCGTTGTCTGGCTCTACCATTGATCAGTTATCTGTAACTTGCTGACCTATTTTCTAGGCCGCATGTTTTGTATTTTGCATGAGACATTCTTCCTGGAATGACATGATTTAGCTTTTAGTTCTTCTGACCAAACATGTGTTTAGCTTTTTTCATTTGCTTATCAACAGATGTTCTACTTGTTTTGAGCTGCTGCCACTTTGTTAGCTACTGCCACTTGTTTTTGTCTGTAATTTGATCACTTGTTAGTTTAGTCAGGTAGGGGTTTAGATGAAATGATCCTTTAGGAAGTAGGTACTATAAATATATCAAAGGCTACAATCATTGAGAGAACCTCGCTCTACTTTTGCAAACGTTTGGTTTATTCATGATATGGTTTCTGTAGCTATGTGACGCCCCATAATAATTTTTTTGGGCCTCGCCAATTGATTGAATGATTCAATTATTTGTCTGTGTTGCTTCTGTAAATGTCACTTGTGATTGTGTTGCATATAGTTCTGTAAAGGTCCTGGACGATGATGTGCAAACAATTATTTTCTCTAGCATTAGTATGTCAAATTTGTCTAAGTTAGTACATGAGGATTTTGCTAGCTGACATACTAATGCTGCTCAATGAGCGATGCTCCATAGCTGACAACTACTGGTTTTAATATTCAAACAACAACAGTGCTACAGAGCTATGTTATAATTAATGTGTACTTGTTGAAAGTTCTTGCTTATATTAGTGTCTCTCATTTCTTTTCTAATGATGTGTCTCTCATTTATGTTCTAGTTAATGTGTAATTGAGAATGAACATACTTTTCTCTTTTTAGACTGCTAGATTGCACTAGTTGAACAATCTGCTCTAGTTTAAACAAGTTAGGATCCATCAATACAATAGGACTCTCTTTGCATTTCACCTAGCTTGTAACCAATATCCTTATTGCTAATTTACCTCAAGTTTATCTGAACATGGTTGAAATGAGTGCTTTGAAGTTTCATGTCTAAGCTCAATTTTTTACCTTTTAAGTCCTGAATTAATTATTTTGATACATCACAGTTAGCTGAGAATATAACTTGAACATTTTATGTATGCCCTAATGCATGTACACACACGCTTGAGAAAATATCGAGCCGCTGAATAACCTGGAGCTAGAGAACTTCAAGGACAAGATCAAGGAGGTTCTTGCCTTGTTGGCAACATTGTGAGGTTTGTGCATCATTAGGATTGCTTGAGTGATCTCAGTATTGTCATTATGATGTTCCATACATGCTCTACTTGATGTTCCTCCCCTCCCGCTTTTTGCTATCCAGATCATGACCAAGCATGACAAGAAGGAAGGCTCATCAACCACCTCCTAGCACACCTATCATGACCGATTATGAGACGCCGAAGGTGCGCTTCTTGTTTGTACATTCCTTGCTTGGTTGGTGTCATGGAGATATGCATGTGCCATGTGATGTACGACCTCTCTGTTCTTGTTTCTTGTCATCTGTACTTATCTGTTGGCTTCTTCCTGATGTAATACCCACATTACTATCATATTGGTGGTTGGCTAATGGATTGAATTGCAAATATATTGTTCTTCATCGCCTAATGCTTTTGGTTGCCGGCAACAGGACCTATAGCTAGTAAACCTGCAATTATGAAGTTATTTTTATGGTCTATCATGCTCAAATAGAAAAAATGTTTTGTGTCACATGCTTAACACACTTTGAACTATATACCTCGTTCGGCTATAGAGAAAAATGCACCTAGTTGTTTAACACACTTACTGAACTAATCAGCCTACCAACTCAAACTACCATCAGTATCCAACAAACGGCTATGGAGATAACTTTTGCCATCAATCCTTTGGTTTAAACAAGTACTAATATTTTGGCAGGACAAAAAGTTGCAAATTCTAATGCTGGTTTATGTTCCTTCTTTTAGGTTATGAGAGATGATGCTGGAGAGATGATGCTGGAGCCAAACTGGAAGGGCTGCAATCAAACTAATTGGCAGCATAGCAGTGATCTCCGAATATCTAAGCTAGTGATCAACGTTTCTTTTCAGCGATTTCTTTTCTGTTTGGCCTTCCTGTAGGTTTGCACATAAGCGGAAGTTGTACTGTATATTAGCAGTTGCTAGAGCTGTAATGTTATTTGAACATGGCTGATGACAATCTTTTAGTTGCTGCTTCTCATGTCTATAATGTGATGAAGATGTAATCACAACAAATGATGTATGATGAAACAAACGTTGCTTTGACAGCAACCCTGAAAAAAAAGTCAATTATTTATCTGTCGTCTAGTCCTTTTACACTAGTGGGCTGAAAATATTGATGGGATGGAAGAGGCCTTGGCCCAAACAATGTTGGACAAACAATTCTTGCGTTGCAAAAAGGCCTTGGCCCAAATGATATTATGTTGAAAAAATAAATGGGAAAAAGGTTGAGGCCTAAATAGAAAAGGCCCAGCCATATAGCAGAAAAAATATGTCTGAAAAAGCATAAAAGGCCAAAAAAGTTGGGCTCAGCCCATGTAAAACACCTAATTGGACCGGGCTGAATCTTGTTAGTGACCTTTTGAATTGGTCACAATTTTGCCACCTCAGATTGCCACGTCGGATCCGACGTGGCCTGGGCAGACAGCCAGTGACCAAAACAAAAGGTCATGGGTTCAACGACCTTCTGTTTTGGTTGTAAACGTCTACGACCTTCTCACGGAGAAGGTCGTTAATTTCAGTTTACGACCGCTAGCTTTTGACCTTCTGTTTTTGGTCACAAAAAGGTCGCAAATGAAAAACTATGGCCTTTCAGTGACCAATAGTCAAGGCCACAAGTTGACATATTTCTTGTAGTGCTCCTTCACCGCAGCCAGCCCGCCATGCCGCCAGAGATAAGAGAAAGATTAATAATATAATCATGTTCATAGTCGGATCAAGGTACTAGTAGTATTCTAAGACATGTATGAGAACCACCATAGCTAATGAACCCGTCAAAGGTCTCTTCGTATCTATGAATTATTAACTTTTTGTTTCTTATTCTCCTCCTTGTTTCTTATTCAGTGCTAAGTCCAACTACGACAAAAATAATGGCGTGGATTGACGGACTCATACAAAGGCATGCAGTACGGGGCTGCCTATGAGAAAAAAGCCAAGAAAAAAAGTGAAACTGGGAAACGAATTATTGGGGCAGGATGCCTTAAGATTCGTGCGGACACATCCATTTGTTCACGAGGGTCTAATTTTTTTAAAGAAGTTTTCTCTAACAGTACAGACGCAAGCGCTCATACATACGCGCATACACTCACCCCTATGAACACACACATGCGCACCCTACTCCTATAAGCACCTCCGAGAGACTAAACCGGCATATTATCTTGAGATTTATAAAGTCACTGTAGGCGCTTCGTCGTCGATGAGAACGTCTCCCACTAAAAGAAGTTTAGAACCCGGCCTTGTATGTTAAATTCATCGACAAGTGAAGTATTTAATGGAATCAACTGCAGCAGAGTCCATGTAATGCCTGCTTCACCAACCTAGTATTGAAATTCACTAAGTGATGTTCAATTATTGTTTTTTAGATCAATGTTCAATCATTGTTGAAACATGAAAACGAATACTGGGCTATACGTGAATCGAATCATGCATGCGATCAACCAGGCTGATTCACGTGTTTCAGACTTTCTTTCCCTTCGAATTCTGCCTGTTAAGAGGGATCACAATGGCGAATTTGTGGCAGATTCGTGCATGTTTTTCCCTTCCGAATATGACTCAGAGCTCGTGGAGATGTGGGTGTGTCGACGTGCCACTACTACGGAAAACCCTACAGATTTTTTAAGAAAAAAACCCTATAGATAGACTGGTAACAGTGGCGCGGGGTAAAGGGGCCGCGCTACTACTACTTAGTAGTAGCGCGGGTTGAAGCCAAGCGTTGTAGGTGGGCATTAACAGCAGCGGGGGGGGGGGGGGGGCACCACACCCGCACTACTACTAAGCGGTCCCCACCAAGCCTCTAGGGGCTGGCCATAAAAGTAGCGCGGGCTCCTTCACACGCGCTACTACTGTAGATACACGGGCCCAGCTCCCAAGCCCCGCCTAGCAGCAGGATTGGGTATGTGGCCCGCGCTACAACTGATGGGCTTAGCAGTAGCTCGGGCTCTTGCCCTGCGTTACTCCTAAGGCACCCTTATCCCTCTCCCGCCTGTCGACTTTCTCACTCCCTCTGCTCTGCCTCTTCCTCATCCCGCCGTTGTCGCCCTCCTTCCTCCTCCTTCCTCTGTAAGCTGTCGCCTTTCTCCTGCCGCCCTCCTCCCTCCTTCTCCCCTTCTTCGACCGTCCTCCTCCCTCCTACTCCCGTCGCCATCCTCCCTCCTCTTCCTCTCTCCTCCCTCCTCCCTCCTCCGCCCGTCCTCCTCCCTCCTCCTCATCCCTTCTCCCTACACCCTCACTACTAGAATCAGGATCTTTACCGTCAGCCGACTCTTTGCCATCTGCTAGCTGATGGCAAAGAAGGTCTTTTCCGGCAAAGAAGGTCTTTGCCATCAACTTAGAGAAAACTGACGGCAAAAAAGGAGCTGACGGCAAAGATCATGTTTGCCGTCTGCTAGCAGACGGCATGGAAGCTTTGCCGTCAGCTAGCAGACGGCAAAGAGGGAGTGTGGACCACTAGCGAGAACGACCTAACAACCACTTTCTTTGCCGCCTGCTAGCGGACGACAAAGAAAGTGGCCAAACTAACGTCCATTAGCTAGGCTCTTTGTCGTCTGCTAGCAGACGACAAAGAGCTGTGACCTAACTAAAAAGCGGCCAGCACCACCTTTCTCTCTCTCTCTCTCTCTCCCCCCTCACTACACCCGCGTTGCCGCCCCCGTGCCCGAGTCGGCCCCGCCGCCCGGCACCCCGGCTGCCCCGCCCCACAACACCGCCCCAGCGCCCCACCCCGGCACCCCGCCGCCTCCTCCACCACCGCCGGAGCGAAGGTGAGATTTTTTTTGTTTTTTCATTGTTCTTTGCTGTTTAGGTTTAGGTGTTATTAATAGGTTTAGGTTAGTGATAGGTTTAGGTTAGTGCTAGGTTTAGGTTTAGATAATTAGAAGAAGAATAAAGTTGAAGAAAACAAGAATAAGTAGAAGACGAGGAAAAACGAAAAAAAAGGAAGAGGGTCGTGGATCGCCAGTCGCGGAGGGGATAGATGGTGGAGCCAATGGGTCCCGCCGGTCCCGACACCGTCGCCCATGCCGAGAATCCCCTGGTCCAAGTGTTGACCCGTCGATCGTGCGTCGCCATACCAGAGGGCGCCCGGGGACGAGCGGGTTAGGGGGTTCCTTGACGTCGATGGAACCCTCAATAGCAAGTATCGTCAGTGCGAGATACATGTGGCCGTCGGTGTCGAACACTACATCCATGTCCCACAAGTGACGATGGCGTCCGGCATCCCGCAGCAACAGTTCTCAGGGTCGATGGCGGTCGAACACCTATGTGAATTTGTCTTGCATCCTCATCGATGACGATTAAAAGCCAAGTGTTGAAACTTGAAACACCCAAACTCACTCAAGTCGGTTTGGTTGTTTTAAGTTTCAAAACTTGGCTTTAATCCTCATCACAGAGGCTGCCAGGCAAATTTGCCAAGGTGTTTGTCGGTGTCAAAACCGGTGGATCTCGGGTAGGGGGTCCCGAACTGTGCGTCTAAGGCTAATGGTAACAGGAGGCGGGGGACACGATGTTTACCCAGGTTTGGGCCCTCCGATGGAGGTAATACCCTACTTCTTGCTTGATTGATCTTGATGATATGAGTATTACAAGATTTGATCTACCACGAGATCGTAGAGGCTAAACCCTAGAAGCTAGCCTATGATTATTGTTGTTGTTCTTGTCCTACGGACTAAACCCTCCGGTTTATATAGACATCGGAGGGGGCTAGGGTTACACCGAGTCGGTTACAGAGAACGAGATCTACACATCCGAATTGCCAAGTTTGCCTTCCACGCAAAGGAGAGTCCCGCCCAGACACGGGACAAAGTCTTCAATCTTGTATCTTCATAGTCCAACAGTCCGGCCAAAATACATAGTCCGGCTGTCCGAGGACCCCCTAATCCAGGACTCCCTCAGTGTTCGACCATCATCGGCCCCCAGAACTATTGTTGCGGGACACCTGGCGCCGGCATCACTTGTGGGACGTGGATCTAGTGTTCAACGCCGACCGCCACATGTATCTCGCACTGATGATACTTGCTATTTAGGGTTCCATCGACACCGGGGAACCCCCTAACCCGCTCATCCTGTTGTAAATATTGCTATGTTACTCATCTTTCGATTTAAATGTGCAGTTTTTTCATCGCTGCGAGGGTCTAGTGTTCGACGAGCTCCGCCCCTGCGTTCGTGGGTGAGATAAAATGACATCTCCCCCTCCCCCTTCATTTGCTCTGTTCCGATCTTCGTGCCGATGAAACTTGCTAGCTATAAGTGTCTTCAATCATCAGTATGTGTGACCACTATGCATCTCCCGTTCGAAAGGGTTACATCTATAAATATGCATGCATTTGCATATTTATAACCGTGATTCTTTTGAATTGTCCAACGTTATACATGGACAGCCCGAGTATGTGTAGATTGGATTCTTTTTTCCCATATGCTCTGCTCCGGATCCGATGCAGAATTTTGTCAGTGCCTCCCTGTTGTTCTCTGGGTACACATCCTCCCTGCTTATTGTCGAGATGTGTATCAGGAGAATAGCAGGGAGGTGCTGCCAAAATTTTGCGTCAGATCCGGAGCAAAGCATGGGAAAACGAACCCAATCTACACATACTCGGGTGGGATTAGGACCTATCTTTGCCTATTAGCGTCTAGGTTGCATGGACGTAATAAAAGTGACAAACTCCATTAATTGATGAATATATACATGATGATTTATATATATATTTCTTATGTGTCCAGTAGCTAGGCAAGATGAGTGATCGTGCATGGATGTACACCGGCCACACTAGTCAGAAAGACATGACCATTGAATGGTTAACAAAAACTAAGGGGTTTCTGAGAGCCGCATTTGCAAATGGCCAGAGGACAACCTGGTGCCCCTGTGCCGGGTGCAACAATTGGCACAAGAGGACAGACAATGAAATGGGCAAACACCTGCAGAAGAGGGGTTTTACGCCAGATTATACGGTGTGGACATTTCATGGCGAGTCTGCCCAACTTGCCAGAGCTGAGGTGCTTCTTTGTCACACTGACGACCATGGTACCGGGATGGAAGATATGGTGCAAGACTTTGATGATGCTCGGGACTCGGACGATGATGGAGGAATCTGCAAAGGCCTTCAATGAAATGTTGGAGTCTTCAAAACGTCCTCTCCACGAGCACTCTGAGCTTTGTCAGCTGGATGCCATCTCACAAATAATGGCTCTGAAGGCTCAATTCAACTTGGGCAGAGAATTCTACGACGCGATGATGACAGTATTTGGACGTTTTCTACCCAAAGGCCATGTAGTACCTGCAAACCTGTACCAGTCGGACAAAATTCTACGTGCTCTTAAGATGCCCTATGAGAAGATACATGCCTGTGAGAATGGATGTGCCTTATTTAGGCTTGAGTATGCAGACTTGATCCCATTTGCAAGTCATCCAGGTATGTTGTGGTAGACAACAGTATGAGTGAGAAGACGCAGACCAAAATCCCCGTTAATGTTCTTTGGTATATGCCAATCGTACCAAGACTTCGACGTCTTTTCATGGTTGAAGAGACGGCAAGACAGATGACATGGCACAAAATGGGCAAAAGAACCCAACTAGATGCAGATGGGAAGCTGATGATGGTGCACACATCAGACGGTGAAGCGTGGAAGCGCTTCGATGCATTATATGACAACAAAGCGGCAGATCCGAGGCATCCTCGAGTCACCATCAGCACGGATGGGTTCAGTGTGTTTGGTCTGATGGCAACCCAATACAGTTGTTGGCCCGTATTTGTCATTCCACTCAATCTCCCCCCTCCCCCCCCCCCCCCGCGGACAGATTATGCAAAGAAAGAATATTTTCCTGACGTTGATAAGTCCAGGGCCCAACTATCCGGGGAAGAATATGAATGTGTACATGCAGCCGCTGAAGGATGAATTGCAAGAAGCCTCGGATAATGAGTTCAAGACATACGACGCCTTTAGCAAAAAGAACTTCATAATGCGTGTCTGGTACATGTACTCGACGCATGACTTGCCGGCGTATGCGCTATTTGTTGGCTGGTGTGTGCATGGAAGGTTCATGTTCCCCACATGCAAGGGAGCTCTTCAGTTTCGTTGGCTTGAGGCCGGTCGCAAGTTTTCTTGCTTAGACTTGCATAGACCGTTCCTGCATCCTCGCCATAAGTTCAGGAAAGACAAGCAGAACTTCATCAAAGGTAGAGTTTTCAAAAACTCTGCACCACCTCCGTTGACAGGCCAAGAGATCCTGGATCAGTTAAATGCTCTTGAGCCAGATCCAGAGCGTCCAGGGTATTTCAAGGGGTATAATTCGCAACACACCTGGACTCACAAGACATGCTTGTGGGATCTGCCTTACCTCAAAGACGTCCTTTTCCTACACAACATCAACGTGATGCACACTGAGAAGAATATCATCGAGGCACTTTTTGGTACATTGTTCGGCATAGATGGGAAGTCAAAGGATAATCCTAAGGCAAGAGTCGATCAGGAGGCGCTATGTCATAGACCGTTACAAAACATGCAACCATGGAAAGGAAAGAAGAACTGGACAAAGCCAAAGGCATGGTTCAATCTTGGAAGGCCAGCTATGAGGGAAATTATCTTGTGGGTGCAAAAGCAGTTGATGTTCCCCGATGGGTATGCAGCAAATCTAAAGAGGAGTGCGAGTCTTGAAAAATTGAAGATATTTGGTCTCAAGAGTCATGATTGGCATATGGACTGAGCAGGTAATGCCGGTGATGTTGTGTGGCTTCATCCCTGAGGATGAATGGCTAGTACTGGCAGAGTTGAGCTATTTCTTTCGTGTTCTTTGTGCGAAAGAACTATCGCCTGACCCGGTAGAAGAAATGGAAGAGTTGGCGTCGGAGTTGATCTGCAAGTTAGAGAAGATATTTTCATCGGGCTTCTTTAATCCAATGCAGAACTTGATTTTGCATCTCCCAACCGAGGCAAGATTGGGGGGCATGCAAAATCGTTGGTGCTACGCAACTGAGAGGATGTAGAAGACGCTTCGAGCAAAATGTAAAAATAAACGTAGAATTAAAGCATTGATGGCCGAGGCATTCATTACCGAGGAGGCGGGAAACTTCATGACAGCACACTATGAAGCCAAAAATTGTCATTTGCATAATCCAAAGCCTCGATACAATGATGGCGCCCTAAAAAGGGTGGATCCAACCTCAGCCTATTCAAAGGGGATCTCGCACCAGCAGGTGCTTCTAATTCCTTAATGTTGGATGTCGAAGAATGGCGGACCATTTCGTTGTATATCTTCAACAACCTAACAGAAGTGCGGCCGTACATCGAGTAAGTTCTCAGTACATTGTTTCGCAACTTCTAATTCCTTTGAATTGCTCTTATTCCCAGATAAATTTGATACAGTTGATACGTCGCCAAATTCTCTTATGGAGCGGTGATCCAAAAGGATTCCATCGAAGAATATTAGCTTCTGGCAAAATATGGAGGCGACTATCCCAGTTTCATCTCTTGGTTCAAACAAACGATAATTTCCATTAGACCATTTCATTTGTTCGTCTAATTTGTGACTAATGCAACAATCCATTTTGTATTAAACTTGTAGGATAATTCAGAGTTTATACACACCGAATTGAGACAAGTCGCTAATGGTTTTTACTTTAAGGTCCGTTCATTTGACAAATATGACATCAACGGATATCGCTTTCATACCCATGGCAAAGAGCTATCTATGGCCAACCAAAAGTCCACAAATTGTTGTGTCTTTGCTATCGGCGAAGGAGATATTGAGTATTATGGGAGAGTTGAAGCAATTTATGAACTTCAATTCTATGGTGCAAACCACCAAACGTCGTAGTCATGAACATATAAGGCTAGTAGAAATCAAACAAAGCACTCATTTGGATGTTCCCGATATCTATATTATGGCTCAACAGGCAACCCAAGTTTTATATCTACCAAGGGCATGTCAAAGTGATCCAAATCTCAATGGTTGGGATGTCGTTTACGAAGTGCCGCCACGTGTTAGACCACCTCCCCCCAATGAAGAGGATTATGAACCTCACATTAACCCAGACACATATGAAGGAGAATTCTTCCAAGAAACACGTCTTTCTAAAAAATGTTTCAAGAACCGCTCTACTTCACCCCAGAACATTGAAGTAGACAGCGATAGTGAACCTGACTTCACCCCTCAGCCGGAACAAGAAGATTCTGAACTAGAAGAGGTTACTGTTGCAGATGATCTATCAATGCTTGATCGATTATGTAGAGGTGGCCTTCCACATGATGATGCATTTATTAATGATGATGATGAGCACGTCATTACTGATAGTGATGATGATGATGCATTTATTGATCCCACTGCATTTATTGAACCCGACAATCCATATTATTATTAGGTATTCAATTTTTTATGTTGTACTTGATTTATATAGTTACTTGTATGATTGTATGATTTATATAGTTACTTGTATAATTTTCTTACTTTGTATGATTGTTTGTTATACATAGTGCCATGGTATTGATATCCGTCCCCATCGGCCCTCGCCTGCTTTATGATTCGGATGTGGTAAATTCTCTTCTATAACTATTTGTTGCATTTCACATTTATGACAATTATGGCCATCAAGTTGACATGGAGATATTTTCATCTTGGAGGTATGTGAACCGGAATTTGCAACCGACCCTCTTGTCGAGAAGTTAAATTTAGTTGAAAAATAAAATGAGTATTTGAAATAAAAAATTAAAAGAATTGAAGAAGAGAAGATGAAATTGGAGTTGTATGTTGCCGATGTCGTCGATGATCACAAAATGAAGATGAATGCAATGCGCTTGAAGATGGATGCAATGCACTTGAAGATGGATGCAATGCGCTTGAAAATTAAAAATATTAAAAAACATGTCATTGATAATGAGGCTTGGTATCATTATGCCGTTGGATCAACTGTTACCTTAGTTGCGATCTTCATCACATTTGTTGTGATGAGGGTAAGTTTTCTCTAGTGTTTTGCTTAACAAATGCATACTTAGCTTACTTTCCTCCTAAATGGCATAATTACCTAAGTTAGACAAAAAAATGAGCTATACTTAGCTTCTTTAGTTCATTTATGACATACTTAGCATACTTAGGTCAAAAAATGGCATGATAATCTTTGTTACCTCCAAAATGATATAGACTTAACTTATTTTCCTCAAAAATGACATAATAATCTTACTAAGCTCCAAAATGACATATTTACCTAGCTTAGCTCTAAAATGACCTACACTTAGCATTTTTACCTAGCTTGGCAATAAAATGGCATTTTTACCTACCTTAGTTCCAAGAAGAAGAACAAGAAGAAGAAGAAAAAGCTAGTATTCTTCTTCTTCTTCTAACTAGTCTTCTTCTTCTAACTTTCTTCTTTCCCAATTTGCAGATTTGCTTTAGATGAGGAAGCTTGCATTGACAGAGTCTACTCTTCTCTTTATGCTTCCTTCTTGTTTTGATTTTGTAGGATGAACAATGTGAAACTTGCTATCTATATATGTATGTATGGATGAAACCATTGTATGCTTGTTGTTGGATATGTTGGCTATCTATATATGTTGCATATGGACTTTTGATTTGCTATGTATATGTGTTGGATGATCATATCCATATGGCAGGGATATGATTTGGTATATATATATATATATATATATATATGAAATTATGTGAAATTAAATGAATTTAAGAAAAAGCAAAAAAAACAGGGGCTATACATGATCTTTGTTGTCTCCTGGCAGACGGCAAAGAGCTTTGCCATCAGCCAGCAGACGGAAAATATGCCACATGGCAGCTACCTGTGCAACCTGGGGGCAATGGGCTGTCTATTTGGTTGCTTTGCCGTCTGATGGCAGACAGCAAAGATCATTGCATCCTTGTCGTCCCCCAGCGGACGACAAAGTAACCAAATAGGCCAGCCCCCAGGTGCTGCCACGTGGTCTGCTATGCCGTCTGCTGGCAGACGGCAAATGTGCAATGGTCTTTGTCGGCCGCTGGCATACGGCAAAGATGCAATGATCTTTGTCGTCCGCCAGCGGACGGCAAAGCACGTCGTTAACCCCTTAACGGGCCTAAACTGACACGTGTGCCGTCCAGGCCCTTTCCCGTCTGCTGGCAGACGGCAAAGACCTTTGCATCTTTGCCGTCCGCCAGCAGACGACAAAGAGCCATTTGTCGTAGCCTATTCAGCCGGACGTTTTGCCGTCCGCTAGGCATGCCTTTGCCGTCAGCCATGGCTGACGACAAAGTTCCTGATTCCTGTAGTGCCTCCTCCTCTCTCCTACCTAATTCAGTAATGTTTTAGGTATAGAAATTTTCAGTAAAAATTTTTAGTAATAGAATAAAATAGAAAATATAAAAGCTAGTAATAGAATAGAAAATTAGTAATAGAATAGAATAGAAAATATAAAAACTAGTAATAGAATAGAAATTTTCAGTAAAAAAACATAATAGAATAGAAATTTTTAGTAAAAAGGTGAATAGAAAATTTTAGGTATAGAAATGGTTTAGGTATTGAATAAAGTATAAAAAATTAGGTATTTACATTAACCAAATACCTTTAAATATTTTAGGTATCAGATAAAATATAAAAAAGTTGTTTCTAATTTTGCGAATTATTTTTTTGTCATTATCACTTTGTCAACAAAGAATGTTATATGAGATTTGATGATCTAAATTTTTCACTCTGTGGAATATGCAGGCTTTCTCGTGTCGCGTCTCCCTCTCCCGCTCAGCCCACCGTGAGCACCTCCCTCTCCTCTCTGTTTAGTTTTAGGTTTAGTAGATGAATGTATTTTTGTTAGATAGATGGATCTATGGATGCATTATTGATTGATGGACTTTTGTTTTATTTTGAAAAAATATGAAAAAAATGGATGCATGGATGCATTTTGCAGGGAACAAATCGGGTGATTGGACCACCTTAGTTGCAAACATTTTGAGTGATCTGACTTCCGAGGATGCAACAACCTCTTTATATGCACCCCAATACAAATTTGAATTGATAGGCATCGCCTTCATTCGACACTTGTGTGTCGTCCCAACAGCATACATTCCTACTAATTCAACTTGGTCACTTGGATCCATCCATTTTATTCTAATCCATATTTCCACAACCTCTTCATTGCTACTGTATAAAAATTTATGTAATGGTGTATAAATATAGTATAAATATAAAGAAATGAAATACGCAGAAATAGTAGTAGCGTCGGGCAACACCCGGCGCTGCTGCTATTTAGCAGTAGCGCGGGTCCAACCCCACGCTACTGCTAATACATGTGGTAGTAGCACGGAGTTAGGCCCGCAGTACTATTAACAATTAGTTGTAGCGCGCTAACAGTAGCATGAGCCCCCCGTCCTACTAATAGGGTTTTCCCTAGTAGTATGCGGTGCAACTGTCAAAGAAAGATAGGTGCTGACAAGATCATTCTGCAGACAGATTCCCAGGTAGTAGCAGCAAAGGTCAATCTAGGTTCTAGAGATAATTCAGTGTATGGGCCGATCATTGAGGAGGTCAAGGATTACTCAAGACGAGGGAAGCCTACAAAGTTTTGTAGGTACAACGTTTGGCGAACCGCCTGGCTCACATCCTAGCTAAGGAAGGTTGTATTCATGAGTTATGTCAGACATGGCTCCATGTTTTCCGGGGTTGTATTATTGAATTGTTTAACAATGATGTACTTCCTCCGTAAAAAATATAAGAGTGTTTAGATCACTAAAATAGTGACCTCTTATATTTCTTTACAGAGGGAGTAGGCGAGAACTCTTAATAAAGGGGGCGACACTTCCACTAAATAATTGCGGGAATTCTACCAATTAATACAATACTGAAGTTCAAAAAACAAAATTAAGTTCATGACTAGAAAAATAAACAACACATTGCGAGATACAGTTTTTGCGGCCCAGCCTAAACCTAAAAGTACTAGTCGTAGAATGAGGAAATGGGCGCCCCTATGTCTAGTTATAGCAGACCTAGGGAACCCTCGCGTGATGGGAGCCTCAGATGGGCCGGCCTAGGCGCATGCGAGGCCACAACCTTGTCTTTTTCTTCTTTGTGTTTTACGTTTTCTATTTTTGTTTTTTGCTTTATTTATTTTTTGTTTTTTTACACTTTCAAATATTCTAAATATATATATATATATATATAGAAAATACTCTACGTAAAATATTTGAAAAAAATAACCAAGCATTTAAAAATTGTTAAATATGTATAGAGAAAATGTTTATCACATATACAAAAAATGTATGAAAAGATTTGGTCATGTATTTTAAAAACAATTAATCAAGCATGATGGGAGACTCAGATGGGCGCCCCTATGTCTCGTTATAGCGAGACCTAGGGAACCCTCGCGTGATTTACGGGAGCATTAGATGGGCCGTCCTAGGCGCACGCGAGGCCACAACCTTGTCTTTTTCTTTTTTGTGTTTCACATTTTCTATTTTCGTTTTCTGGTTTTATTTTTTTTTGTTTTTTTACACTTTCAAATATTCGAAATATATATATTTGGAAAATACTCTACGTAAAATATTTGGAAAAAAATTAACCAAGCATTTAAAAATTGTTAAATGTGTATAGGGAAAATCTTTATCACATATACGAAAAATGTATGAAAAGATTTGGTCATGTATTTTAAAAACAATTAATCAAGCATTCGATTTTTTTTGAACAAGTATTTGAAAAATATCTATCAAGCATTTGAAAAATGTTAAATGCGTATAGAAAAAATGTTCATCATGTATTAAAAATGATGAAAAAATTGTTCATGTATATAAAAAATTTAATAAAGCATTTTAGAAGTGTTGAACAAATATTTGAAAAATGTTATTCGAGGATTTGAAAAATGTTAAATATGTATAAAGAAATGTTGACCATGTATTAAAAATGTTAATATTGTATTTGAGAAGTGTTAATAAATAATTTAAAAAATTGAAATGTATATAAAAATGTTGACCATGTATTCAAAAAATGTTAGTATTATATTTGAAAAATGTTAATCAAGCATTTAAAAATGTTTTAAAATGTGTATAGAAAAATGTTGACCATGTATCCAAAAAAATTTAAAACTTGTATTTATAAAATGTTAAAAATTTATTAGATATATACCAAAAATGTATATAGAAAAACAATCAAAACCCTAAAAAACAAATGAAAAATGAAAAAGAAACAAACAAAACCGAAGAAAAGGGAAAGAAAAGAAAAAAGGCACTGAAAACCGAGAAAGAAACAAAGAAAAAAAACGAAAAAAGCAGTAAAAACAAAGAAACGGAAGAACGGTAAAAAACAAGAAGAAAAGAAAAACGAAAAGCCAGTGGAAACCAAGCTAGTTTCCTTGAAGTTGGTAGCGCCCTAGTAGTCTTAACACAAACTTGACAATGGCTTAGTGGCAGCGCTGCTCTAGAATGAGCAAATCCTAGGATTGAACCCCTTGCGCTCCCTTTTTTGCTCAAGAGAAGCTACCGTCTTGCTATAAGCGACACATAGCTCTCGCGCGAGGGAATGCAGTTGGAGTTCTTGCGGCCGAGCCTTAGCCCAAATCTAGTCATAGAACGACTGACTGGACGACGATATCGTCTCTCTTCTGTGTTGAGCATACCTGGGAAAATGGGTGCACACGATTTAATATGCCCACCACTTTTGTGCAAATTCCTCCTGTCAGCTATGATGCCTTTCAATCGCGTGCACAACTTGAAACCTTAATTCCCCTCCCATTCTTCCAGTAAAACTTGAAACTTATGCAAGCTGCGAGGCTTCTTCCGTTCTTCCCCAGTGGCAAAAGTAACAAGTCATATCAGACACACGAACCATCTGCTTTCGTTTCTAACAACGCATGCAAATCCCACATTTCCGGCGGATCAAAGTAACGAAAGCGGAAAAATAAATCCGAAACAGTCCTCTCAAGTGCAAGCAATACTTAACACTGATGTTTACTGAACAGTTTGGCTTCAGCAGTACAGTTACATATAATTTACATACGCACGCAGCGCAAGCAGCCCTACGTTCGTCCAAGGCTCACACCTACGTGTTGTACTGATCTTACTTCCCAGGTATACAAGAGCATATAAACAGGGGCAGGATAACGGTCCTTCTAGGGTTCAAGAATGACGAGAGATACGCCCTCGCTGAAATCAATCAAGGCCTGTATCTTATCTTCGACTAAGAGCATATCAATTCATCAGTTATATATACACAAACGCACCGACAAAACATCGCTGGGCTCACAGCATGGCCTGTTCTGTCATTGAGATCTGATCTTCCAGTGTGAAGTTAAGAGAAACAAGGAAAGAATGGCGCTATGGCTTCTCCGGCGAGTCACGCTCTTTCGCTCTACTCCCGGACAGCAGTCTCTCCCTGATTGCTTTGAAAGACTGCAGCTCCTCGAGTGCATCAGATGTCCTGCGAGACATGACAGAACTGGTCGAGGCTACAGTGTTAGACTCGGCCCCTGACGTTTGAGAAGAATAGCTAGAATCTCGCAGAGGGCGTGCAGTTCTCAGCAAGTGAACCAAAGAACCAACTGCAGCGTCTTGTGATTTATGGGATGATGAGCCTGCCTGATCTCCAACCTCCTTTCCATCACTGCTCCTGTATGAATAAACTTGCGTTAGGTGAACCAGAGAAACAGCTATATCAAAATGAATGTCGTGTTAGATCTGCAACTATGGACATTAAGAGCAATAATGCATGTAAAAACATCTAAATAAAATTATAGCACTCGGCATGATAATACTCCTTCTGTTCCTTTTCGTAAGGCATATAAGTTTTTTCCATCTTTTTCAATAATATAACGGCCAATAAAATTTGCCAATATGATGTCTTGGCCTAGAAATATGGAGCACAACTATGCCAACAAATTCATAAGCTCAAAGACTAGTGAAATGAAATTTAGCTCAGTGCCATCTCAGCGGAAGGAAAAGAAAAGGATGAGAGATCTTCACATTAGTGTACACCACGAGCAGCCTCCCGGAGACCAGGGAATTCAGGTCAGATATTAATATTGCATAGCCAGTAGTACAGTACTACTCCCTCCGTCCCAAAATAAGTGTCTCAACACTAGTACAATTTTATACTAAAGTTAGTATACATTTAAAACTTATTTTAGGACGGAGGGAGTAGTATTTAACAAACAGGGGGTAGCTTGGTACACCACCTTTTATCCTAGAAATGAATCTAGGGAACTTCTTGTACTCCATATAATATACCATTGTCAAACCTTGAAATATTCCTTTTATGCTGTTGCAATGGCTGGGTTATTTTTATTCACACCAAAAGCTCCTTTTCTCTAAAAAAAATCTATAACACTACTGTGATAAGAGTAATGACCAACAGTATTCTTTAATTGCTCAAATTCTGAAATAACCAAGAGTGCCTTTATGCAATTGTTAGCCATATCTGTGTTCTTCCATATTGATAAAAAAAATCAAAACTGGGTGAAAATCCAAACCGCAGCACTTCCGAGGAGACAGAGTTGGCAGGGTTTGTGGATTTTGGTCATATGACTGGGAGATAAATATATGTGAGAGTAACTACATCGTCGTACCCTTGGCCATTTCATAATTTAACCAAGAATGCTCAATCTCTCACAGTAGTTGTGTAGAAAAATAGAAGGACCTTTTGTACTATCACAAATAACCTTCACAATGGCATGCAAATATTCCTATGTTTATTTGCACTAAAGGCCTGCTCTCACTCAAGTGATGGAAGGCGAAGTACGTCAAAACTGTAAGTTGTACCCAAAAATTATTTAAGCAAATACACAAGAAAATTTAAAAAATCATAGTAGTTCCTGAAATTCGGTAAAAATAAACATCTACAATCAAATATTGCACATTGCTTTTACTAAGTATACTCTGGTTGAAGACATTATTTATGATATATGCAAGGTTGAATATAATTTTAATATTTTGTACTCCGTCTGTTTCTTTCTACTTCACATATAAGATTTGTTTGAAGTCAAACATGTTTGACTATGTTGATCTGAAAAAATATCAACATTCACAATACCAAATCAATATCATTAGATGCATTATCAAATTAATTTTCATATTGTATAATTTTAGTATTGTAAATATTGATGTTTTTAAATATAAATTTGGCCAAATTTTGCGAAGTTTGACTTTAGACAAATTTTATGTGCGGGGTAAAAGAAACGGAGGGAGTAATATGTTTTTGTTACAGCTATTATGTTCTACCATGCACATTGCCATGTAGCAATGAGGCTAAAGTAGAAATGTTTTTCTCAGTTGCTCAGTCAAATTCAAAATTAAATTTTATACTTAAACAGCTTAGGGATTTGAAAAACAATTACCTTCCTCCATTTTATGCTACTACAATGGAACTTGCAAGAATGGGCAACTACGCAAAATGCTCATGGTCAATATTTCAAATGATCACACTGAACTACATAAGGGCATACCCAGTTACCCACTGCTGAAAGCTCGACACGAAGTGGGGTCTGGCCAAGTGAACCACATACCCAAAATATATGGGTTGAGACATCTCTGTCTACAATGTTTGAATTGCTTATTCATAATTTCAGAGGTATTGCAATGGATACTTCTTCCAGCTGCTGCCTCAAATTATTGTCCCTTTTTGCCATCTCTGAATAGTCATTTCCAAAATTCTATTCTTATACTAGAATTGAACAGCAAACAGTTTGCCCATGCCATGGTCTTAAAATCCCCAGAGTAAACTAACTTTCACCATGTGTCTACATTAAAACATTAAAAGAATGCAAGCTCAATTAAATATAGTGAGTAAGCAGATATGCTCTAGCATTATTTAATAGCTAGAATGCTGACTAATTAACTGGATTACGTAACGGGGGGCAGCCCGGTGCATGTAGCTCCCGCTTGCGCAGGGTCTGGGGAAGGGTCCGACCACTTTGGATTATGTAACGGGGGGCAGCCCGGTGCATGTAGCTCCCGCTTGCGCAGGGTCTGGGGAAGGGTCCAACCACTTTGGGTCTATTGTATGCAGCCTTTCCCTACATTTCTGTAAGAGGCTGTTTCCAGGACTTGTTAAAATTGTTGGATTATGTAATGCCTATTAAAATTGTTGGATTTCATGTAATTCCCTAATACCAAATGAAAACGCAAGAGCTCTCAATAGTTAAGATATATTACCTCCGTCCCAAATTAGTTGTCTTAGATTTGTCTAGATACGGATGTACCTACCACTAAAACGTGTCTAGATACATCCGTGTGCGGACTTGTGAGAATCCAAGACAACTAATTCAAGACAACTAATCCAAGACATCCGTATCTAGACAAACCCAAGACAACTAATTCGGGACGGAGGAAGTATGATTTTAGTAAGAATCAACCAATGCTACGTGTGCGGACTTGTGAGAACCAAAGAGCACAATGATCTGATAATACAAGTAAACCACTAAAGAAAGTTATTTAGACATACCCAGGTCTGGAGGTTGGTGGATCAACATCATCCACCGCAAAAGGATAATCTGCCTCATCCAGATCATCTTGCCGTGGTGAATCACAAGAGGAGAGTGCAGAGAATCGGCCAGATTCATCCCGACTGTCCTTACCCTGCACATTGAGCAGCCAAACAATATCAAGGCACATCAGAACAATAAAGATGATATATGCGACTCGCGTAAATAGTAGGAGTACATAAGGGTGTTTCAATAAGTAAATTTTCATTAGCTTAGTCAGAACGTCAAACCTAATTCCTTAAACAAGACACAATTTAAAATACAAGGCAAATAAATTTTCTAGTACAAAAGTTAACTTTGAACTTCCAAACTACTCCCTCCGTCCCAAAATAAGTGTCGTTAATTTAGTACTCCCTCCGTAAAGAAATATAAGAGCGTTTAGATCTAGTGATCTAAACACTCTTATATTTCTTTACAGAGGGAGTACAACTTTGCACTAAATTTTGTACTAAATCAGCGACACTTATTTTTAGACAGAGGGAGTATTTTTTAAGATCAAAAGTTGATGTTGAGCAAATAAAGTGTGATTATATTAACTGTAGAGAGGAGGGGGGTTAATCTCCAAATAATCTTCTAGAAAAGATGGTACACAGAACTTTGCTAATAAAAGTAATTGTGTGGTACTCTGGACTGACAACTATTACAATCTCCACTCACTGCAATTGAGAAAAGTGTGGTCGCTGTTATTGTTCAACAAGTCACAAAGATTAAATTTTGGTCCCAAATAGCTGGGGCATGAGCACCTAATTCTGTGACTAACTTCCCCTTTGCAATCTTCTTTGTGCTAAGGTATTGAAAATAGGTCTACTGGGCTGTATACTTGATTACTTGTACTAGGTACCCTCACCGATTACCAGAAAAAAAACTATAAGGTCAAGTAAAACCTAGTATAAGGCCGAATACCCAGTATAATTGCTACGGGTTGAACAACCTGTCTGATACCTACTATAGGTCGGTTCAAGCTGGCCTAAAGCCCGCACAGTAACTCAGTTCAGTCAATAATAAAATTAATTTGAATTTCCTCATACCTTTAGTTTCACTAGTTCATGACTACCAAACAAATACTCCCTGCGTTCCATATTCTTGTCATGGTTTTAGTTCAAATTAACAGTTGCTACTAACTCTTAACCCTTCAGCATATACGAGTACTTGATCAACAGTTTGATATTCAAGTACAGCAAAATTCTTTAGTTTCAATAGTTTGTGGCTACCAAACAAATGAAATCAACAGCTGCTACCAATTCTTAACCCTTCAGCATAGTAGAGGCTGAAAACAGCTTACTCTGCTTGAATATTCTCAACCACAGCAAAATCCAACCTTTCAACTTGAAGCATAAACACAAGTACAGTACTAAACTTAACATCAAATTAGCAAGACCATAAATGAATCACCTTGGATCCTGGTGACGAGCTGCCATATGGATCCCCCATCCGAAGTCCTTCTGGCCTTCCGAATGACCGGCTGATATCTGATGGGGACTCTTGTGAACCTGCTGCTCCCTTGTCTCCTCTCCTCGGGGATGGCGGTGGCAGCATTAAACCTTTAACCGGGTCCAGCATGCTCTGACGGTGCACGGGGCTCCTTCTCACGCCGGGTATGGTCACCGGTGCAGACTCCCCTCTCAGAGGCGACTGCAGGTACCCACCAGGAAAATTGGGGGGCGATGGAGTTGGTGACGCGTAGTGCAACGGCGGTGGCGAAAATCTCGTCTGCTGCGCTGGGGCGAGCGGCCAGAGCGCAGGCGGCGCCCAGCTGTGCGGACGCTGCTGCTGATAGGACTGGGGGAAAGCGCAGCCCGTGGCCTCCGTGAGCGAAGAAGGGAAGTTGCGCATGGGCTCAGCTGCTGGGCTGCCCACGTAGTTGGTGATCAACATGGAGGGGGAGAGGGAGGAGATCTCCAGGTTGAACGCGGCGAGACTGGATAGGTACTGGACGGAGACGACGAGACGGCCGGGCTGGGTGTCAACGGGAACGAAGCGGTGGGAGCGCATGTCAGACTCCTGGGCGCGCGAGAAAGGCACGGCGAAGGAGCCGACGGTGTAGCCCATCTCGTAGTTGTACGACTGGTTAGCGCAGAGGAGACGGAAAACGCGGTACGCGGGGAGCAGGCGGAGCGTGGTGTACACCGACCTCAGCAGGGTCATGCACCGCTTGTACGCCCGGTTCACGGCCATCCCCTCGCCGGCCGCCGCAGCGTCCGGCCAGGGCTCGCACGCAACCGTCCACCTCTCGACCACCTCCCCGCCGGCTCCGCCGCAGCCGGCGGGGGCCAGGTGGATGTCCACGACGAGCGGCTCCCCGGGGGGCGGCGCCTCCAGGCGCTCGGCCGAGGGGGGCGGCGGCGGGTCGTGGAGCGGGAGGTGGAACCACCTGTCGCGGCGGCGGAAGGACGCCGAGGCGGCCGCCGGCGCCGGCGCGGCGAGCGGGCGCGGCGCGCGCACGGCGAGGACGGCGTGCAGCACCTTGAGGTGGAACTGCTCCGCCATCAGCTCCGCGCCCGCGCGGCCGCCGCCCCCCGAGTCCGACATGCTGGACATTGCCGCCCAGTCCCAGCCCCAGCCCCGGCGCGGGCCGGCCCCTCCTCCTTCCGGCCGAGACTGCTCAAGCTGTCCTCCCCTCCCAAGCTGCGCGGCATGGCTGGCGCTGGCAGCAGTGAGACTGCATAAATCCGATCTGCGGCGATCCAAATCGGCGGGTGGACAGATCTGCACGCTAATGGGAAGAGAGGGGAGGGGAGGTTGGAGTTGCAGATTTGGATGCCGGGGGAGTTGAGTCCGGGGTTGTTTATCTGTGAGGATTAAGGATCGCTGGTTTCGTTTTTGGGTTGCTGGGTCGCTGTTGGTGTCGTCATGATGGGATTAGGGCAATGTACAATGATTGATAGATAGTTTTATCTTAAGTTTTGCATGTGATTTAGAGATGACAAACAAAATTGTCTATAATGGGTCATCTCTTAGCTTTATCTTCAATAAATAGCAATTCCTAAAAATGTGGTGAGACATATTGTGCTAAGAGATCACCTCTTGTCTTCTCTTAAATAAGAGAAGACAAGTCTTTTCTTTCTTATGAGTTCTCTCTCCTCCACCTCATCATCTATCTTACGTGGCACTCCTAAGATAGCACCATTGTACATGCTCTTATTATGACGCTCACGACAAAACAAAAACAAAATGGTGCTGTACTGTACTGTATTATTTTGCTCGTAAAATAAGTTGTTAAGCTACCATTAGCTCTCATGGTGGAGGATTAGTTTAGCTTTCCTTCTGGATTAGTATGAGCCATGTAGGTGCGTGTCAACCATTATTCTTCATGTTTCTTGTCTGTGTGTATTTCGGCTGGGAATCTCGGAGTGAATGCAAGAAAATTGCAAAATAATTGTGTTGAATTGGCGATTTAATCTTCTTTTTGTCCAATATATAATTTATTTAGGGTTTACGTACAAGGAGGGACACTGGAACAGAAGCATTGTTCTTTAAAAAGAAGATGGAAAAGATTGTTGGGTTGTGACGAGAAAGGGGTGTGGGGGGGGGGGGGGGGGATCCGGCTTGCCTGCTCCCTTCTCATGCTCCCATCCGTGCTCCCACTTCATCCTACGATTGTCCTTTTCTCTTTTTCTTTTCTAATCTAATCATCTTCCCCCCTGATTTTCAGGGGGTGGGGCCGGGCCTTATTTTCTATCAATCAAATCAAGCCACGTATGCGGGAGCACGGGGAGGGAGCAGGCAAGTCTCGTCCCGGGGGGGGGGGGGGTCTTTTCTCAGTCCCACAGGAGAGACGTGGATCATTCTGATATTTTATTTGTGGTCTATGTTATCTGCCGTTGTGTGTTCTAGGACACCATCGACTTACCATATTATATATTTATTTATTTATTTAAAAGTTAGTACGATAGTTGCTAAAATTTCATTCAAAAGAAGAAGACATCCATAGGTAGGTGAACATGTGCCGCCAACATGGTTTGTCCGACATGTCCAATGTGTCAAAAGAGCTCCAACTGCTCACCACCACCGGACAAGACAAATGAAACCACCGCACGCATCACGTACCGACCACCCGTCACCACAAACACGATGCTTCCACCCAAGGATCGGGTCTTCCAAGTCGATACTTCCATCAAAGTAACGATGCCATGGGTGCTACCATCGTTGAGCCAATGAGTTAGATCTGGGTTTTCACCGAAAGACGAGAACTCGGGTATGGGAGAGTATCGGATCTTCTCGGTGAGGCCTCCATATGAAACTACATCTTGTGATGGATCTAATGATCGTTTCAGATGTAAATGTTTTTCTCCACACATACTTGGTCAAACTTTGTGAGGTTTGACTTTTTAAAATATCTATATGGTATGGACCTGAGAGAGTACCTAACTACAGAGAGATCAAGTGTGTTTGCAAAAAGTGTGTGTGTGTGAAAGAGAAGGGACAACATATGGTAAAGTAGAGAAAAAGTGTGTGTGTGTGTGTGTGTGTGTGTGTGTGTGTGTGTGTGTGTGTGTGTGTGTGTGTCTTATGCAAACATGTCATGCATGCATCTCCAAGAGCCTTATTTTTGTTGGTGGGAGTCCTGGACTAGGGGGTCCTCGGGCGTCCGGTCTATTGGATATGGGTCGGACTGATGGGTCGTCAAGATACAAGACAGAAGATCACCTCTCGTGTCCGGTGGGGACTCCCGTATACGTGGATGGCAAGTTTAGGTGTCCGGATATGTTATTTCCTTTCTGTTAAACCGACCTTGTACAACCCTAAGCCCCTCGGGTGTCTACATAAACCGGAGGGTTAGATCGGATGCAGGATCACAACATTACTAAGCTAGCCAAACTAGGGTTAGCCAATACGATCTCGTGGTAGATCAACTCTTGTAACCCCTATACCCTTTGAATATAATCAAGCAGGAGTAGGGTTTTACCTCCATTAAGAGGGCCCGAACCTGGGTAAACACTGTGTCCTTTTGATCATAGTTACCATCGATCCTCAAACATACAGCTTGGGCCCCCCTACCCGAGATCTGCCGGTTTTGACACTGACATTGGTGCTTTCATTGAGAGCTCCGCTGTATCGTCGATGGAAGGATTGATGGCTCGCCTCTTCATCAACAATGATGCTGCGTCCAGGGAAACCTTTCTCCCCGGACAGGTCTTTGTGTTCGGTGGCTTCGTGCTTCGTGCCAACTCGATCGGCCGCCTCGAGCAGGTCGATAGTTATGCCCCCGACCACCAGATCAGGTTCGGAAACCTGAACTATGTCACTGATATCCGAGGAGATCTAATCTTCGAGGGGTTCATGGCCTTGGCTGCCGCTCTGTGCCCCCATCAAGAAGTCTTTTTGTATCCCCTATTAGATCCCGTTCAAGGCTCAACCCTCGGACCTGCCCCGGCCTTAGATCCAGGGCAGGTCGCATCATTTGAAGACGGGAGCATTAGCCCCGTCGGACTCCTTCCCCTTGTGGAGCTCCCAACCGAAGACCCAGATGTAATATTGCACTTGCCTCTGGACAATCACTCCGAACTGTCGAGGTCTGCGCTTATTGGGTCCGATCAGAGGTCCCATGCCGAACTTAGTCCTGCAGATTCACAATTTCCGGTCCAACTTTTGCTCCTAGATGAAGCATTGGGATTAATGCAGTCTCTCGCCATCACGAAGGCTTTGCCTCCGAACTGTACCCAGCTCGGGCTGGGGCTGAGAGCGAGGAATTTTATGCCCCACCCACTTAATAGCCATTGTCGAGGATTTAACCGACATGCTGGACTACGCGTCCGAAGACATCGGTGGCATGGACGACGATGCCGGCACCAAACCAAGCCAGGTCCCACCCGTCACAGGGTGTTGGACGGCCACTTCAACCTATGATGTGTACATGGTGGACACTCCTAACAAAAAGGACGACGAGGATAATCCGAGCCCCGATGAGGAAAAACCTGTCGATAAACCACCAAAGCGCTGACGTCAGCGGCGCCGCTCACGATCGCGTCGGACGAAGGATAGTAATACTGGCACCGGAGACAATGAGACTCCGGATGATGCCAAAGATCCTGAATACCCCGTCGATCCCACGTACGAACATGACGAAAGGGAAGAGGGTCAGTATAGTCCTGAACACGCTGATCACGAAGATTCGGAGGACAACAACTACATGCTAGAATCCGAAGAGGACGTTAGCCTCGGTGACGAAGACTTTATCGTCCCAAAGGAACCCCTCGAACAAGAACCCTTCAAGCGATAGCTCATCGCCACAACGTGGAGCCTGAAAAAAAAACAGCAACAGCTCAAAGCTGAACATGATACACTCATTGAAAGGTGGACTAAGGTCCTGGCTGCTGAGGAATACGGCCACGAGCGACCTGCAAAAAGTTACCCCAAGCACAAGTTGCTGCCACAATTTGACGACGAAGCCCTTGAGCCAATACCGTCAAATACAATCAGGCAGATCAACCAGACCGACCACCACATGGACGGGATAAAGCGGCATATCAAGCCGAACACCAACCCGCACCCCCTCGCCTAAGAGGCAGGGAGACAGCAGCCGCGAGATACACATATGACTTGGAATGTGACCTAGCCAATAAGTTGTCCAGCCTAGATCAATCTGTGGATCAAGAAGTCGTGCCCCGGCGCGAGACAACGGCTATGAAGCCCGGCGTGACGACCATTACTATACAAGGGATCAGAACCGAACTCAGATGTCAGCCGACCTCCGCCGCGATATTGCATGATATAGAGGGGCCGCACACCCTTTATGCTTCATCGATGAGGTAATGCAGCACCAATTTCTGGAAGGGTTTAAACCCATAAACATCGAACAGTACGATGAACTACGGATCCGGACGTCTGGATTGAAGATTTTCTTCTCCACATCCACATGGCTCATGGAGATGACCTCCAGGCCATCAAATATCTTCCTCTAAAGCTGAAAGGACCGGCATGGAACTGGCTGAACAGCCTCCCAGAAAACTCCATTGGAACCTGGGAAGATTTGGAATATGCTTTTTGGGCCAACTTTCAGGGCACTTATGTCCGGCCACCGGATGCTGACGACTTGAGTCACATAATCCAGCAACCAGGCGAATCGGCTCGCAAGCTTTGGAATTGGTTCCTAATCAAAAAGAACCAGATTATGGACTGTCTGGACGTCGAAGCCTTAGCAACCTTCAAACACAGCGTCTGAGACGAATGGCCCGCCCGACACCTTGGGAAGGAAAAGCCGAAGACTATGGCAGCCTTAACTACACTAATGACCCGCTTCTGCGGGTGAGGATAGCTGGTTGGCTCGTAGAAGCAACATCTCGGGCGATCCTGGCACTTCGGAAGCCAGGGATGGCAATGGTAAACCTCGCCGCAATAAAAATAAGCGTCAGAACAACAACGATGATGCAGACGATACAACAGTCAATGCCGGATTCAGTGGTTCTAAATCCGGATAGCAGAAGAAACCTTTTAAAGGCAACAGGGACGGTCCATCTAGTTTGGATAAAATCCTTGAGAGGCCTTGCCAGATTCATGGCACACCCGATAAGCCTGCCAACCACACCAACAGAAATTGTTGGGTCTTCAAATGGGCCGGTAAGATAAATACCGAACACAATGGAAAGGGACCTCCAAGTGAAGACGATGATGAGCCCCGTCAGCTGAACACCGGGGGTAAGAAGCAGTTTCCCCCCAAGGTGAAAACAGTGAACATGATCTATGTCACTCACATCCCCAAAAGAGAGCGCAAGCGCACACTAAGGGACGTGTACGTTCTAGAGCATGTCGCCCCAAAGTTTAACCCATGGTCAGCCTGTCTGATCACCTTTGATCACAGGGATCACCCAACCAATATCCGTCACGGGGGTTCGGACGTCCTAGTACTCGATCCAATTATTGACGGATACCATCTCACTAGAGTCCTTATGGATGGGGGCAGCAGTCTCAATTTGATCTATCAAGACACTGTCCGCAAGATGGGCATCGACCCATCACGAATCAAGCCTAGTAACACTACCTTTAAAGGTGTGATACCGGGCGTAGAGGCTCGTTGCACGGGCTCACTGACACTGAAGGTAGTATTCGGCTCCCCAGACAACTTTCGCAGTGAAGAGTTAATCTTTGACATCGTCCCTTTCCGCGGTGGCTATATAACACACTGCTCGGATGAACTGCTTTCGCCCGCTTTAATGCAGTCCCGCACTATGCTTACTTGAAGCTTAAGATGCCTAGACCTCGGGGCGTTATTACAGCTAATGGAAATATGGAGCGCTCCCTCCGTACTGAAGAGCACACCGCGACCCTCGTAGCCAAGGTGTATGGCGGCCTTATCAAGCCGAACAGTTCATCGGCCAATAAAGCCAATGACGTATCTAAACGAGTCCGGTTCGCGCATAATTGTGATAAATCAATTGATCCGGACCTTGATTAGCAGTTCGACCTCCGCCGATCGCCCCATCAGGTTGCGGCTTACGTACCGCGCGTACATAACTACGCATTAAAAATACCCTGGGCGGCGCGGGAGGCACACTGCGGAAAAGGTCAATAGTACGGCTTGACCACATCTGGACCGCATATACCTTTTTTTTCACTACAGGTTCATCAAGAGCCCTACTTGCTATATGGTTGTTTTAGAGGATCCTTTTAAGGCTAGCATTTCCCAACCATCAAATACTCCTATCAAAGGACTTATTACTAAGGAGAAACGACGCAGACGTGCGACAGGGCATCACTGGAGTTTTTGAACCATTATTTTAGGCCCTGTGTTAGACTTTCCCTTATGTAAAACTCTCTTTTTCTCTTTAGTCATGTAACATGACCATAATATTAAATGGCAGTGTCTGTCGAAACACGCCTCGACGTATTCATAAGAATATAAAGGAAGCAGATGATCATCACCTTTTTGGTTGGGTTCCTATATTATCTTGTCATCTGTGTTCCCCCTTACGTTCGACTGACATACGTGCTTTGGCACGGCCTTCATACTACCCGGTCCCGCAAATTCTTAAGTTCGAACACCTCTAGGGAACTCTTCGGCGTCCCGGATATTGCATTATATGCATCGGCTTCGAATCATGTCTTTGGTCTATAGTTGGGTTGCCCGACTCCTGTGTTTGCCACCTTGCGTTCCGCAAGTTCGGCTAAGGTAGTAAAGGGAGAACTACTGTGATTGTATTTCTGGTTCGTCCGGTTAAGTACCTCACTAGAGAAAGCCGAAAACTGACTGTCATGATATGCGAGAGCGGGTCAGTAATCCGGTGACTTAGTGTTATACTACAAATCGTTCACAATTTATGTCGTGTTATACGAGGGGCTGGGCTTCGACCAGCCGCATTGCAAAGGCGCCGTACTCCGGACTGCCGTTCACGCAACAAGGGGCTAGTACTTAGCGCCACCAATGGACTCCTATGGCTAACTGAAAGTACTCAAAACTGCATAGTCTGATTGCCTAGTTCACCTCGCAAGACGCCTCCTACATCAGACCAAGATGTTGGATAAAGTGCGGTCATGCGTTCCCGAACACCCCTGTAATATTTACGTGGGGGCATAAGCCGATGACTGGTAAACTTTCAGACTTATAAATTAAAACGGCCAAATAGGAGGATAAACTAACCATAAAGCGCAAGCATAACTATTTTACACCATAAGTTCAATACATGACTCTTACAAACCGGACTCTCCTAATCAAATATGATGTCTTTTGAGCACTGGTCCTCTACAATGCGAGCTCCCTCGAGGACCTCGCCGAAGAACTTCTCCGGTCGCCGGTGATCTTTTCCATCAGGTGGCCTCGTGGTGGCAATCTCGGTAGCCTTCTGATACGCCCATTTTGCATCATGATTTTATATCAATATTTATTGCATTATGGGCTGTTACTACACATTATGTCACAATACTTATGCCTTTTCTCTCTTATTTTACAAGGTTTACATGAAGAGGGAGAATGCCGGCAGCTGGAATTCTGGACTGGAAAAGGAGCAAATATTAGAGACCTATTTTGCACAACTCCAAAAGTCCCGAAACTCCACGAAAGTCAGTTTGAAATATATTAAAAATATTGGATAGAAAGCACCAGAGGGGGGCCACCCACCAGCCACGAGGATGGAGGGCGTGCCCTACCCCCTGGGCGCGCCTCGTGCCTCGTGGGCCACCAGGAAGGCCCTCGATGCCCATCTTCTGCTATATGGTGTCTTTTGCCCTAAAAAATCATAAGGAAGCTTTCGGTATGAAGCGCCGCCGTCTCGAGGCGGAACCAATCTAGGGCTCCAACGGAGCTGTTTTGCCAGGGAAACAACCCTCCGGGAGGGGGAAATCATCGCCATCGTCATCACCATCGATCCTCTCATCGAGAGGGGGTCAATGTCCATCAACATCTTAACCAGTGATACGTCTCCAACATATCTATAATTTATGAAGTATTCATGCTATTATATTATCTGTTTTGGATGTTTATGGGCTTTATTATACACTTTTATATTATTTTTGGGACTAACCTATTAACCGGAGGCCTAGCCCAAATTGTTGTTTTCTTGCCTATTTCAGTGTTTCGAAGAAAAGGTATACCAAACGGAGTCCAAACGGAATGAAACCTTCGGGAGAGCTATTTTTGGAATGGAAGCAATCCAGGAGACTTGGAGTAGACGTCAGGGAAGCTTCGAGGTGGCCACGAGGCAGGGAGGCGCGCCCTACCCCCCTGGGCGCACCCCCACCCTCGTGGGCCCCTCATGGCTCCCCTGACCAACTTCTTTTGCCTATATATATACATATACCCTAAAAACATCGGGGAGCACAACAGATCGGGAGTTCCGCCGCTGCAAGCCTCTGTAGACACGAAAAACCTCTTGGGAGCCCGTTCCGGCACCCTGGCGAAGGGAGAATCCATCACCGGTGGCCATCTTCATCATCCCGGCGCTCTCCATGACGAGGAGGGAGTAGTTCACCCTCGGGGCTGAGGGTATGTACCAGTAGCTATGTGTTTGATCTCTCTCTCTCGTGTTCCCTCTATGCCACGATCTTGATGTATCGTGAGCTTTGCTATTATAGTTGGATCTTATGATGTTTCTCCCCCTCTACTCTCTTGTAATGGATTGAGTTTTCCCTTTGAAGTTATCTTGTCGATTTGAGTCTTTAAGGATTTGAGAACACTTGATGTATGTCTTGCCGTGCTTATCTGTGGTGACAATGGGATATTCACGTGATCTACTTGATGTATGTTTTGGTGATCAACTTGCGGGTTCGGTGAGCTTCTGCATAGGGGTTGGCACACGTTTTCGTCTTGACTCTCTGGTAGAAACTTTGGGGCACTCTTTGAAGTACTTTGTGTTGGTTGAATAGATGAATCTGAGATGTGTGATGCATATCGTATAATCATGCCCACGGATACTTGAGGTGACATTGGAGTATCTAGGTGACATTAGGGTTTTTGTTGATTTGTGTCTTAAGGTGTTATTCTAGTACGAACTCTATGATAGATCGAACGGAAAGAATAGCTTCATGTTATTTTACTACGGACTCTTGAATAGATCGATCAGAAAGGATAACTTGAGGTGGTTTTGTACCCTACAATAATCTCTTCGTTTTTTCTCCTCTATTAGTGACTTTGGAGTGACTCTTTGTTGCATGTTGAGGGATAGTTATATGATCCAGTTATGTTATTATTGTTGAGAGAACTTGCACTAGTGAAAATATGAACCCTACGCCTTGTTTCTTAGCATTGCAATACCGTTTACGCTCACTTTTATCATTAGTTACCTTGTTGTTTTTATAATTTCAGATTACAAAAACCTATATCTACTATCCATATCGCACTTGTATCACCATCTCTTCGCCGAACTAGTGCACCTATACAATTTACCATTGTATTGGGTGTGTTGTTGACACAAGAGACTCTTTGTTATTTGGTTGCAGGGTTGTTTGAGAGAGACCATCTTCATCCTAGGCCTCCCACGGATTGATAAACCTTAGGTCATCCACTTGAGGGAAATTTGCTACTGTCCTACAAACCTCTGCACTTGGAGGCCCAACAACGTCTACAAGAAGAAGGTTGTGTAGTAGACATCAACCAACACCATGTCCTCTCAAACCCTAGTTCATCTCTTGTATCCGATCTTTGTCTCAAAACCTCAGATTGGTACCTGTGGGTTGCTAGTAGTGTTGATTACTCCTTGTAGTTGATGCTAGTTGGTTTATTTGGTGGAAGATCATATGTTCAGATCCTTTATGCATATTAATACCCCTCTGACTATGAACATGAATATGATTTGTGATTAGTTACGTTTGTTCCTGAGGACATGGGGTCTTGTTATAAGTAGTCATGTGAATATGGTATTCGTTAGATATTTTGATGAGATGTATGTTGTATTTCCTCTAGTGGTGTTATGTGAACGTCGACCACATGACACTTCACCATTATTTGGGCCTAGGGGAAGGAATTGGGAAGTAATAAGTAGATGATGGGTTGCTAGAGTGACAGAAGCTTAAACCCTAGTTTATGCGTTGCTTCGTAAGGGGCTGATTTGGATCCATATGTTTCATGCTATGGTTAGGTTTACCTTAATTCTTCTTTCATAGTTGCGGATTCTTGCAAGAGGGGTTAATCATAAGTGGGATGCTTGTCCAAGGAAAGGCAGTACCCAAGCACCGGTCCACCCACATATCAAATTATCAAAGTAACGAACGTGAATCATATGATCATGATGAAAACTAGCTTGACGATAATTCCCATGTGTCCTCGGGAGCGCTTTTCTTTATATAAGAGTTTGTCCGGGCTTGTCCTTTGCTATAAAAAGGATTGGGCCACCTTGCTGCACCTTGTTTACTTTTGTTACTTGTTACACGTTACGAATTACCTTATCACAAAACTATCTGTTACCAATAATTTCAGTGCTTGTAGAGAATACCTTACTGAAAACCGCTTGTCATTTCCTTCTGCTCCTCCTTGGGTTCGACACTCTTGCTTATCGAAAGGACTATGATAGATCCTCTACACTTTTGGGTCATCAAGACTCTTTTCTGGTGCCGTTGCCTGGGAGTGAAGCGCCTTTGGTAAGGAAAAATTTATATAGTGTGCTGAAATTTACTGTCACTTGTTACTATGGAAAATAATCCTTTGAGGGGCTTGTTCGGTGTATCTTCACCCCGACCAGAAGAGCAAAGAGTTGCTCCTCAACCTACTGAACCTACTGAAAATGTTTACTTTGAAATTCCTTTGGGTATGATAGAGAAACTGGTAGCTAATCCATATACCGGAGATGGAATATTACATCCCGATATGCACCTAATCTATGTGGATGAAGTTTGTAGATTATTTAAGCTTGCAGGTATGCCCGAGGATGTTATCAAGAAGAATGTATTCCCTTTATCTTTGAATGGAAAGGCATTGACATGGTTTAGGCTATGTGATGGTATTGGATCATGGAACTACAATCGATTGAAATTGGAATTTCATCAGAAGTTTTATCCTATGCATCTGGTTCATCGTGATCGTAATTATACATATAATTTTTGGCCTCGCGAAGGAGAAATTATCGCTCAAGCTTGGGGGAGGCTTAAGTCAATGTTATATTCATGCCCCAATCATGAGCTCTCAAGAGAAATTATTGTTCAAAATTTTATGCTCGGCTTTCTCTCAATAATCGCTCCATGCTCGATACTTCTTGTACTCGTTCTTTTATGATGACGACTATTGAATTTAGATGGGATTTATTGGAAAGAATTAAATGCAACTCTGAAGATTGGGAACTTGACGAAGGTAAGGAGTCAGGTATAACACCTAAGTTTGATTGTGTTAAATCATTTATGGATACCGATGCTTTTCGTGAATTTAGTACTAAATATGGACTTGACTCTGAGATAGTAGCTTCTTTCTATGAATCATTTGCTACTCATGTTGATCTCCCTAAGGAGAAGTGGTTTAAATATCATCCTCCCATTGAAGTGAAAGTAGTAGAACCTATTAAAGTTGAAGAAAAGACTATCACTTATAATGTTGATCCTATAGTTCCTACTGCTTATATTGAGGAACCACCTTTCCCTGTTAGAATAAAGGATCATGCTAAAGCTTCAACTGTGGTTCGTAAGAGTAATTCTAGAACACCTACACCCCCTGAGCAAATTAAAGTTGAACCTAGTATTGCTATGGTTAAAGATCTCTTGGTCGATAATATTGATGGGCATGCTATTTACTTCTGATGAAGCTGCTAGAATTGCTAGACCCGATACTAAAAATAAACATAGACCCGTTGTTGGCATGCCTGTTGTTTCTGTTAAAATAGGAGATCATTGTTATGATGGCTTATGTGATATGGGTGCTAGTGCGAGTGCAATACCCCATTCCTTATACAAAGAAATTATGCATGATATCGCACCTGCTGAAATAGAAGGTATTGATGTTACTATTAAGCTTGCCAATAGAGATACTATTTCACCAATTGGGATTGTTAGAGATGTTGAAGTCTTGTGTGGGAAAATTAAATATCCTACTCATTTTCTTGTTCTTGGTTCCCCACAAGATGAATTTTGTCCCATTATATTTGGTAGACCCTTCTTGAATAATGTTAATGCTAAGATAGATTCCGAAAAGGATAATGTTAATGTTGGTTTAGGGGACATGTCTCATGACTTTAATTTTGCTAAATTTCATAGACAACCCCATGATAAAGAATTGCCTAGTAAAGATGAAATTATTGGTCTTGCTTCTATTGCCGTGCCTCCTAATGATCCTTTAGAACAATATTTGCTAGACCATGAAAATGATATGTTTATGAATAAAATAAGGGAAATAGATGAAGTATTCTTTAACATAGGGACCTATTTTGAAACATAACTTGCCTTTTGAAATCCTAGGGGATCCTCCTCCACCCAAGGGTGATCCCATGTTTGAGCTTAAACAATTACCTGATACTCTTAAATATGCTTATCTTGATGAAAAGAAGATATATCCTGTTATTATTAGTGCTAACCTTTCAGATCATGAAGAAGAGAAATTGTTGAAAACTCTGAAGAAGCACTGTGCTAGCTATTGGATATACTCTTGATGATCTTAAGGGCATTAGTCCCACCCTATGCCAGCACAAAATTAAACTAGAGAAAGATGCTAAACCAGTTGTTGGTCATCAACGACGGTTAAATCCTAAGATGAAAGAAGTGGTAAGAAATGAAATACTCAAGCTTCTGGAGGCATGTATAATTTATCCTGTTGTTGATAGTCAGTGGGTAAGCCCTGTCCATTGTGTCCCTAAGAAGGGAGGTATTACTGTTGTTCCTAATGATAAAGATGAACTGATCCCACAAAGAATTGATACAGGCTATAGAATGGTAATTGATTTCCGGAAATTAAATAAAGCTACTAGAAAAGATCATTACCCTTTACCTTTTATTGACCAAATGCTAGAAAGATTATCCAAACATACACATTTTTGCTTTCTAGATGGTTATTCTGGTTTCTCTCAAATACCTGTGTCAGAAGAGGATCAGGATAAGACCACTTTTACTTGCCCTTTCGGTACCTTTGCTTATAGATGTATGCCTTTTGGTTTATGTAATGCACCTGCTACCTTTGAAAGATGTATGACTGCTATATTCTTCGACTTTTGTGAAAATATTGTTGAGGTTTTCATGGATGATTTCTCCATGTATGGAAATTCTTTTGATGATTGCTTAAGCAACCTTGATCGAGTCTTGCAGAGATGTGAAGAAACTAATATTGTCTTGAATTGGGATAAGTGCCACTTTACGGTTAAGGAAGGTATTGTCTTGGGGCATAAAATATCTGAAAGAGGTATTGAAGTTGACAAAGCTAAAGTGACGCTATTGAAAAGATGCAGTGTCCTAAGGACATCAAAGGTATAAGAAGTTTCCTTGGTCATGCCGGTTTTTATAGGAGGTTCATTAAAGACTTCTCTAAAATTTCTAGGCCTCTGACTAATCTCTTACAAAAAGATGTTCCTTTTTTCTTTGATGATGATTGTGTAGAAGCATTTGAAATACTTATGAAAGCCTTGATTTCTGCACCTATTGTTCAGCCACCTGATTGGAATTTACCCTTTGAAATCATGTGTGATGCTAGTGATTATTTTGTAGGTGCTGTTCTAGGACAAAGAGTTGATAAGAAATTAAATGTTATTCAATATGCTAGTAAAACTCTAGACAGTGCCTAGAGAAATTATGCTACTACTGAAAAATAATTTTTAACAGTTGTGTTTGCTTGTGACAAGTTCAGACCTTATATTGTTGATTCCAAAGTAACTGTTCACATTGATCATGTTGCTATTAAATACCTTATGGAAAAGAAAGATGCTAAACCTATACTTATTAGATGGGTCCTCTTGCTACAAGAATTTGATTTGCATATTATTGATAGAAAGGGAGTTCAGAACCCCGTTGCAGACAATTTGTCTAGGTTAGAGAATGTTCTTGATGACCCACTACCTATTGATGATAGATTTCCTGATGAACAATTAGCTGTCATAAATGCTTCTCGTACTGCTCCATGGTATGCTTATTATGCTAATTACATTGTTGCTACATTTATACCACCTAGTTTCACATACCAGCAAAAGAAAAAGTTTTTCTATGATTTAAGACATTACTTTTGGGATTACCCACACCTTTATAAAGAAGGAGTAGATGGTGTTATTAGATGTTGTGTACCTTAGCATGAACAGGAACAGATCCTACGCAAGTGTCACTCCGAGGCATATGGAGGACACCACGTTGGAGACAGAACTGCACATAAGGTATTGCAATCCGGTTTTTATTGGCCTACTATTTTCAAAGATGCCCGTAAGTTTGTCTTGTCTTGTGATGAATGTCAAAGAATTGGTAATATTAGTAGACGTCAAGAAATGCCTATGAACTATTCACTTGTTATTGAACCATTTGATGTTTGGGGCTTTGATTATATGGGAACTTTTCCTTCCTCTAATGGGTATACACATATTTTAGTTGTTGTTGATTACGTTACTAAGTGGGTAGAAGCTATTCCAACTAGTAGTGCTGATCATAATACTTCTATTAAGATGCTTAAAGAAGTTATTTTTCCGAGGTTTGGAGTCCCTAGATACTTAATGACTGATGATGGTTCACATTTTATTCATGGTGCTTTTCGTAGAATGCTTGCTAAGTATGATGTTAATCATACAATTGCATCTCCATATCATCCACAGTCTAGTGGTCAAGTAGAATTGAGTAATAGAGAGATTAAATTAATTTTGCAAAAGACTGTTAATAGATCTAGAAAGAATTGGTCCAAGAAACTTGATGATGCATTATGGGCCTATAGAACCGCATCTAAGAATCCGATGGGTATGTCTCCGTATAAAATGGTTTATGGAAAAGCATGTCACTTACCTCTCGAACTAGAACACAAGGCATATTGGGCCATTAAAGAGCTCAATTAAGATTTAAAACTTGCCGGTGAGAAGAGACTATTTGACATTAGCTCACTTGATGAATGGAGAACCCAGGCCTATGAGAACACCAAACTGTTTAAACAAAAAGTTAAAAGATGGCATGACAAAAGGATACAAAAGCATGAGTTTAATGTAGGTGATTATGTTTTGCTATACAACTCTCATTTAAGATTTTTTGCAGGAAAACTTCTCTCTAAATGGGAAGGTCCTTACGTTATTGAGGAGGTCTATCGTTTCGGTGCCATAAAAATCAACAACGCCGAAGGCACAAATCCGAAGGTGGTGAACGGTCAAAGAATCAAACATTATATTTCAAGTAATCCCATAATTGATGAAACCAATGTTATTGACACCGTAACCCCGGAGGAGTACATAAGGGACACTTTTTAGAATGTTTCAAACTCCGAAAAGTAATAGGTATGTGGTACGGTAAGTAAACCGACTCCAAAACTTCTCAAATAGCAATTTTTCTCTGTTTTGGAATATTTCAAAAATTAGGAAAATAAGAAGTAGTCCGAAAGGGACACGAGGCATCCACGAGGGTGGAGGGCGTGCCTTACCCCCCTGGGTGCGCCCCCGTGCCTCGTGGACACCTCGTGTGCCCTACGAACTCTGTTTTCTTGCACGATACTTATTTTGGTCGGTAAAAAATCATTATATAATCTCCCGAAGGTTTTGACAACTGTACCACGACAAAATCCTCTGCTTTTGTTTCGAGCTATTTTTCTGACAGATCTAGATCACCATGACGTCTTCAAGCGCCCCCAAGGACTGGTTTTTCGAGAAGGTCATCAACCCTACCTCGCGGAGGTACTGCAACACCCTCAAACCATTGAGACGCGTGAGGGGGTGCTGCACATCCGTGATACGTCTCCAACATATCTATATTTTTGATGTATTCACGCCATGGTTACAATATTTCTACATGATTTTGGTATGATTTGATTACAACTAACCCGGACTGACGTTGTTTTCAGCAGAACTACCGTGGTGTTGTTTTTGTGCAGAAATAAAAGTTCTCGGAATGCGCTAAAAATCAACGGAGATTTTTTCTGGAAAATATAAAAAATACTGGAACGAGAGTTACCGGAGGGGAGGCCCGTGGGCCCATGAGGGTGGAGGGTGCGCCCACCCCCCATGGGGTGCGTTCTTGTGCCTCGTGGACTCTCCGCGGGCCCCCCTGACGTGTTCTCGACGCCAACATCTCCTATAAATACAGAAACCTCCAGAAAATAACCTAGATCGGGAGTTCCACCGCCGCAAGCCTCTGTAGCCACCAAAAACCAATCGGGACCCTATTCTGGCACCCTGCCGGAGGGAGGATCCATCACCGGTGGCCATCTTCATCATCCCGGCGCTCTCCATGACGAGGAGGGAGTAGTGCACCCTCGGGGCTGAGGTATGTACCAGTAGCTATCTGTTTGATCTCTCTCTCTCTCTCTCTCTCTCTCTCGTGTTCTTAATATGGCACGATCTTGATTTATCGCAAGCTCTACTATTATAGTTGGATCTTATGATGTTTCTCCCCCTCTACTTTCTTCTAATGGATTGAGTTTTCCCTTTGAAGTTATCTTATCGGATTGAGTCTTTAAGGATTTGAGAACACTTGATGTATGTCTTGCGTGGGATACCCGTGGTGACAATGGGGTATTCTATTGATCCACTTGATGTATGTTTTGGTGATCAACTTGTGGGTTCTGTGACCTTGGGAATCTATGCATAGGGTTTGGCACACGTTTTCGTCTTGACTCTCCGATAGAAACTTTGGGGCACTCTTTGAAGTTCTTTGTGTTGGTTTGAATAGATGAAGCTGAGGTTGTGTGATGCATATCGTATAATCATACCCGCGGATACTTGTGGTGACATTGGAGTATCTAGGTGACATTAGGTTTTTTCTGTTGATTTGTGTCTTAAGGTGTTATTTTACTACGAACTCTAGGGATGTTTGTGACACTTATAGGAATAGCCAAATGGATTGATCAGAAAGAATAACTTTGAGGTGGTTTCGTACCCTACAATAAGATCTTCGTTTTTTATCCGCTATTAGTGACTTTGGAGTGACTCTTTGTTGCATGTTGAGGGATTGTTATATGATCTAATTATGTTATCATTGCTGAGAGAACTTGAAGTAGTGAAAGTATGAACCCTAGGCCTTGTTTCGAAGCATTGCAATACCATTCTTGCTCACTTTTACCACTTGCTACCTTGCTGTTTTTATATTTTCAGATTACAAAAACCTATATCTACCATCCATATTCCACTTGTATCATCATCTCTTCGCTGAACTAGTGCACCTATACAATTTACCATTGTATTGGGTGTGTTGGGGACACAAGAGACTCTCTGTTATTTGGTTGCATGGTTGTTTCAGAGAGACCATCTTCATCCTACGCCTCCCATGGATTGAGAAACCTTAGGTCATCCACTTGAGGGAAATTTGCTACTGTCCTACAAACCTCTGCACTTGGAAGCCCAACAACGTCTACAAGAAGAAGGTTGTGTAGTAGACATCAAGCTTTTTTCTGGCGCCGTTGCCGGGGAGGTGGGTGCTTGAAGGTATATCTTTAGATCTTGCAACTGAATCTTTTAGTTTCATGTTTTATCACTAGTTTAGTTTATAAAAAGAAAACTACAAAAAATGGAATTGAGGGTGCCTCATATGCTTCATCTTTTTAATGTCTTTCGTGAAAATAAGGATTCCGATAATTGTGCCCAAGTGCTAGAAGAAGAATGCATTAAACTGTTTGGCACTAAATATTTGAATGATGAGCATGATTGTAATTTTGTTAGTGTGAATTATTTGAATATCCATGATGCTAATGATATGCAAAGCCACAAGCTTGGAGATGCTATGTTTGATTAATATGATATTTTTGTCCCCCAAGTTTTGATGAGAACATTTATTATGATGAAAGAAAGCCTCCTATTTATGATGTTTATATTGATGAAAATGGGTTTGGAAGAGTGTCAACTTTAGGAAGTAATGATCCCACTATTTTTGAGGGTGTTGAATCTTATTGTGATAATTATGAAAGTGTATTTGGAGAGGTCATGACTTTATTTAGTGAGTAATCCACTATTTCCGAAGAGGTTCCAATTGATTATGAGAACAAAGTTGATATCTATGATGATTATTGTGATGACTTGTATGCTATAAAGAATAATAATAACCATGAAACTTGTCATCATGATTTTAATTTTCAATTGGATTATGCCTCACATGGTAGTTATTTTGTTGAGTTTGCTCCCACTACTATTCATGAGAAGTAATTTGCTTATGTGGAGAGTAGTAAATTTTCTATGCTTGTAGATCATGAAAATAATGCTTTATGTGATAGTTATATTGTTGAATTCATTCATGATTCTACTGAAAATTATTATGAGGCAGGAGTATATGCTTGTAGGAATTGCAATAATATCAAGTTTCCTCTCTATGTGCTGAAAATCTTGAAGTTATGCTTGTTTTGCTTTCCTATGCTAGTTGATTCTTGCTCTCATAAGTTGTTTGCTCACAAAATTCCTATGCATAGGAAGTGGGTTAGGATTAAATGTGTTAGTCATATGCTTCATGATGCTCTCTTTGTGTTTCAATTCTTATCTTTTATGCGAGCATCATTGGAATCATCATGCCTAGCTAGAAAGGCATTAAAGAAAAGCGCTTGTTGGGAGACAACCCAATATTTACCCCTACTATATTTGTGTGTCCACATGATTAAGTTACTGTAGTAATCATGCTTTATAGCTTTTGTTTCAATAAAAGTGCCAAGTATAACCTTTGTGAAGACTTGGGTGAAAGTTAATGTGATCTTGCTGTAAAAAACAGAAACTTTGCACTCACAAGAATAATTGTCATTTTTAACATAAGAGTGATTTTGAGTTGATTATTTTTGAAGAAGATTAATAGACAAATTCCTTACGTCCACCAGTTTATTTCAGAACTTTTTGAGTTACATAAGTATTCGAGAGTTACAGATTACTACAGATTGTTCTGTTTTTGACAGATTCTGTTTTCATTGTGTTGTTTGCTTATTTTGATGAATCTATGAGTAGTATCGGAGGGTATGAACCATAGAGAAGTTGTAATACAGTAGATATTACACCAATATGAATTTAGAATGAGTTCACAACAGTACCTAAGTGGTGATTTTATTTTCTTATACTAACGGAGCTTACGAGTTTTCTGTTGAGTTTTGTGTTGTGAAGTTTTCAAGTTTTGGGTAAAGATTCGATGGACTATGGAATAAGGAGTGGAAAGATCCTAAGCTTGGGGATGCCCAAGGCACCCCAAGGTAATATTCAAGGACAACCAAGAGCCTAAGCTTGGGGATGCCCCGGATGGCATCCCCTCTTTTGTCTTGGTTCATCGGTAACTTTACTTGGAGCTATATTTTTATTCACCACATGATATGTATTTTGCTTGGAGCGTCATTTTATTTTATTTTGTTTTGCTTTCTATTTGAATAAAATACCAAGATTTGAAATTTTTAAATGTTAGAGAGTCTTCACATAGTCACATAATTATTCGACTACTCATTGATCTTCACTTATATCTTTTGGAGTAGTTTGTCATTTGCTCTAGTGCTTCACTTATATCTTTTTAGAGCACAACGGTAGTTTTATTTTGAAGAATTGATGAACTCTCATGCTTCACTTATATTATTTTGAGAGTATTAAACAGCATGGTAATTTTCTTAGGTTATGAATTTAGCCCTAATATGATAGGCATCCAAGAGGGGTATAATAAAAACTTTCATATAAAGTGCATTGAATACTATGAGAAGTTTGATTCTTTATGATTGTTTTGAGATATGAAGATGGTGATATTAGAGTCATGCTAGTGGAGTAATTGTGAATTTGAGAGATACTTGTGTTAAAGTTTGTGATTCCCGTAGCACACACGTATGGTGAACCGTTATGTGATGAAGTTGGAGCATGATTTATTTATTGATTGTCTTCCTTATGAGTGGCGGTCGGGGACGAGCGGTGGTCTTTTCCTACCAATCTATCCCCCTAGGAGCATGCGTGTAGTACTTTGTTTTGATGACTAATAGATTTTTGCAATAAGTATGTGAGTTCTTTATGACTAATGTTGAGTCCATGAATTATGCGCACTCTCACCCTTCCACCATTGCTAGCCTCTCTTGTGCCGCACAACTTTCGCCGGTACCATAACACCCACCATTAACTTCCTCAAAACAGCCACCATACCTACCTATTATGGCATTTCCATAGCCATTCCGAGATATATTGCCATGCAACTTTCCACCGTTCTGTTTATTATGACACACTTCATCATTGTCATATTGCTTTGCATGATCATGTAGTTGACATCGTATTTGTGGCAAAGCCACTGTTCATAATTTTTCATACATGTCACTCTTGAATCATTGCACATCCTGATACACTGCCCGAGGCATTCACATAGCGTCATATTTTGTTCTCAGTATCGAGTTGTAATTCTTGAGTTGTAAGTAAATAAAAGTATGATGATCTTCATTATTAGAGCATTGTCCCAGTGAGGAAAGGATGATGGAGACTATGATTCGCCCACAAGTCGGGATGAGACTCTGGACGGAAAAAAGGGGAAAGAAAAGAAGCCAAAAGAAAAGAGAAGTCCAAATAAAAAAAACAGGCCAAAGAAGCCCACCAAAATAAAAAAAATGAGAGAAAATGAGAGAAGGGACAATGTTACTATCCTTTTCCACACTTGTGCTTCAAAGTAGCACCATGATCTTCACAATAGAGAGTCTCCTATGTTGTCACTTTCATATACTAGTGGGAATTTTCATTATAGAACTTGGCTTGTATATTCCAATGATGGGCTTCCTCAAAACGCCCTAGGCCTTCGTGAGCAAGCGAGTTAGATGCACACCCACTTAGTTTCTTTTGTTGAGCTTTCATACACTTATAGCTCTAGTGCATCCGTTGCATGGCAATCCCTACTCACTCACATTGATATCTATTGATGGGCATCTCCATAGCCCATTGATACGCCTAGTTGATGTGAGACTATCTCCTTCTTTTTGTCTTCTCCACAACCACCATATACTCTTCCACCTATAGTGCTATATCCATGGCTCACGCTCATGTATTGCGTGAAGATTGAAAAAGTTTGAGAACATCAAAAGTATGAAACAATTACTTGGTTTGTCATCAAGGTTGTGCATGATTTAAATATTTTGTGTGATGAACATAGAGCATAGGCAGACTATATGATTTTGTAGGGATAGCTTTCTTTGGTCATGTTATTTGAGAAGACATGATTGCTTTGTTAGTATGCTTGAAGTATTATTGTTCTTATGTCAATATTAAACTTTTGTTTTGAATCTTATGGATCTGAATATTATTGCCACAATAGAGGAGATTACATTGATAAATATGTTAGGTAGCATTCCACATCAAAATTTTTGTTTTATCATTTACCTACTCAAGGATCAGCAGGAATTAAGATTGGGGATGCTGATACGTCTCCAACATATCTATAATTTTTGATGTATTCATGCCATCTTTATAATATTTCTACATGATTTTGGTATGATTTGATCAGAACTAACCCGGACTGATGCTGTTTTCAGCAGAACTACCGTGGTGTTGTTTTTGTGCAGAAATAAAAGTTCTCGGGATACGTTGAAAATCAACGGAGATTTTTTCTGGAAAATATAAAAAATACTGGAACGAAGAGTTACCGGAGGGGAGGCCCATGGGCCCCACGAGGGTGGAGGGCGCGCCCACCCCCCTGGGGCGTGATCCTGTGCCTCGTGGACTCTCTGCGGGGCCCCCTGACTTGTTCTCAACGCCAACCTCTCCTATAAATACAGAAACCTCCAGAAAAAACCTAGATCGGGAGTTACACCGCCGCAACCTCTGTAGCCACCAAAAACCAATCGGGACCCTGTCCCGGCACCCTGCCACAGGGGGATCCATCACCGGTGGCCATCTTCATCATCCCGGCGCTCTCCATGACGAGGAGGGAGTAGTTCACCCTCGGGGCTGAGGGTATGTACCAGTAGCTATCTGTTTGTTCTCTCTCTCTCTGTCATGTTCTTGATATGGCACGAACTTGATCTATCGCAAGCTTTGCTATTATAGTTGGATCTTATGATTTTTCTCCCCCTCTACTTTCTTTTAATGGATTGAGTTTTCCCTTTGAAGTTATCTTATCGGATTGAGTCTTTAAGGATTTGAGAACACTTGATGTATGTCTTGCATGGGATACCCGTGGTGACAATGGGGTATTCTATTGATCCACTTGATGTATGTTTTGGTGATCAACTTGCGGGTTCCGTGACCTTGGGAATCTATGCATACGGGTTGGCACACGTTTTCGTCTTGACTCTTCGGTAGAAACTTTGGGACACTCTTTGAAGTTCTTTGTGTTGGTTTGAATAGATGAATATGAGATTGTGTGATGCATATCGTATAATCATACCCGCGGATACTTATGGTGACATTGGAGTATCTAGGTGACATTAGGGTTTTGGTTGATTTTTGCCTTAAGGTGTTATTTTACTACAAACTCTAGGGTTGTTTGTGACACTTATAGGAATAGCCCAATGGATTGATCGGAAAGAATAACTTTGAGGTGGTCTCGTACCCTACAATAATCTCTTCGTTTGTTCTCCGCTATTAGTGACTTTGGAGTGACTCTTTATTGCATGTTGAGGGATTTTTATATGATGTAATTATTTTATCCTTGTTGATAGAACTTGTACTAGTGTAAGTATGAACCCTAGGCCTTGTTTCTAAGCATTGCAATACCGTTCTTGTGCACTTTTACCACTTGCTACCTTGCTGTTTTTATATTTTAAGATTACGAAAACCTATATCTACCATCCATATTGCACTTGTATCACCATCTGTTCGCCGAACTAGTGCACCTATACAATTTACCATTGTATTGGGTGTGTTGGGGACACAAGAGACTCTTTGTTATTTGGTTGCAAGGTTGTTTGAGAGAGATCATCTTCATCCTATGCCCCCACGGATTGATAAACCTTAGGTCATCCACTTGAAGGAAATTTGCTACTGTCCTACAAACCTCTGCACTTGGAGGCCCAACAACGTCTACAATAATAAGGTTGTGTAGTAGACATCAATCTGCAATGTTGAGGGACCGAGGAGGACCGGAAGCGTGGAGACAAGACTCGAAGCAATGGAGCAACAAGTTTTCAAGTGCCAAGGGATGGTGGACCACGGATTCAACGCCAACCACATGATGATCGCGGAGTTCACCAACAACCACAAGCTGGATGCCAAGAACATTGGGGAGACCATCTTTAAGCTTCACGAGAAAATCGAGCACTTCCAAGCCCAGATCTATGACCTGTAAAACCAAAACTGTGAGTATGAATATAGATTCAAGAGGATGAGTTTGGCTTCAGATCTGAGGATCCCGGAGACTCGATCATCCTTCTACGATGGTGAGCCTATGCCTTGGAAGATGGACAACAAGCCTACATCATCAATAACTCCATTATCACCACCTCTGAAGAAAGAGACATAAATACATGGGTATGGGCACTCCCCTTGGAAACTGCCAAGCTTGGGGGAGGTGCCCCGGTATCGTATCACCATCACACTTCTATCTTTACCATTTTTCTTAGTTTGATCCTTTTGGTTATATCTCGATCTAGTAGAATAAAGTTTAGCATGATCTAGCTTTGAGTTTGTTTCAATCCCTATCTACGTAATCGAGTTCGTGAGCTATATATAATAAAGATTAGTTTTGAGTTGAGGGCTTTGCTATCTTGCTATGATCTTGAGGGAATAAAAGAAAAAGAAAGAATAAAAAGAAATAGAAAGGATCATATTGACCTTATGGAGAGTAATGACTTCACATATAAAGAGTATGATGAATAAAAGTTGTTGAGAGCTGACAAACATAGTTTTGGTCATCGTTGCAATTAATAGGAAGTAATAAAGAAAGAGAGGTTTTCACATATAAATATACTATCTTGGACATCTTTTATGATTGTGAGCACTCATTAAAATATGGCATGCTAAAAATTTGATGTTGGACAAGAAAGACAATGTAATGGGTTATGTTTTCTTATATCTGAAATAAATTATATTGTCATGGATCATCCAACATGTTGAGCTTGCCTTTCCTCCTCATGCTAGCCAAATTCTTTGCACCAAGTAGATATACTACTTGTGCTTCCAAACATCCCTAAACCCAGTTTTGCCATGAGAGTCCACCATACCTACCTATGGATTGAGTAAGATCCTTCAAGTAAGTTGCCATCGGTGCGAGCAATAAAAATTGCTCTCTAAATATGTATAACTTATTAGTGTGAAGAAAATAAGCTTTATACAAGCTTGTGATATGGAAGAAATAAAAGCGATGCACTTCATAATAAAGGTCCCTATCGCATGTGGCAATATAAAGTGACGTTCTTTTGCATTAAGATTTTATGGATCCAACCATAAAAACGCATGACAACCTCTGCTTCCCTCTGCGAAGGGCCTATCTTTTATTTTTCTCTTCTACCTTATACAAGAGTCATGGTGATCTTCACCTTTCCTTTTACACTTTATCCTTTGGCAAGCGCTATGTGTTGGAAAGATCCTGCTATATATATCCAATTGGATGTAGGTTTTCATAAAGTATTATTGTTGACATTACCCTTGAGGTAAAAGGTTGGGAGGCGAAACTATAAGCCCCTATCTTTCTCTGTGTCCGATTGAAACTTCATACCCATAAGTATCGCTGAGTGTTAGCAATTGTGAAAGACTAAATGATAGTTGAGTATGTGGACTTGCTAAAAAGCTCTTATATTGACTCTTTCCAATGTTATGATAAATTGCAATTGCTTCAATGACTAAGATCATAGTTTTTTAGTTTTCAATGAAGTTTCTGACTCATACTTTACATTTTGAATAGATTGTTACTTTAGCATAAGAAATCATATGACAATATATATGTTGTTGTTCTAAGAATGATCATGATGCCCTCATGTCTGTATTTTATTTTATTGACACCTCTATCTCTAAACCTGTGGACATATTTTTCGATATCAGTTTTCGCTTGAGGACAAGCGAGGTCTAAGCTTGGGGGAGTTGATACGTCCATTTTGCATCATGCTTTTATATCAATATTTATTGCATTATGGGCTGTTACTACACATTATGTCACAATATTTATGCCTTTTCTCTCTTATTTTACAAGGTTTACATGAAAAGGGAGAATGCCGACAGCTGGAATTCTGGGCTGGAAAAGGAGCAAATATTAGAGACCTATTATACACAACTCCTGTAAGGGCACTTTTGTCCCTAAGTAGTTTTGGTGATTGACGACAATGCCTTTGCGGACTCATCGTGTGTATTGAGCTTTTCAGATTCATCACGACTAAACACAAGACGATTTGATGCCCCTCGAAGATTATTGAAGACGGCGTTTGTCTACGGTTCGGTTCGGTGGAGTTGAGTCGTAGGAGAGCCGTACTATTAAGAGGGGGTCCGCTTTGGAAAGGTTTGGGTGGAATTTCACGTACACATTCCCGTTTGCACCGCCTTTCCTTGAGCTCCTTGGAGTGTTCCTCCGTCTCACCGTGTCTCTGCGAAATGAAGGCCTCGATCTTGCTCTTCTCAGGCTAGCGGTAGTACTGCTCTTTTGAGCGGTACTACCGCAGGAGCCAGCGGTAGTACCTGGCTCCGGCACGGTAGTACCGCTCATCCGAGCGGTAGTACCATGAGCTATGGTCTGGCACCACTCTCTAGTGGTGGTAGGCGCAGATGTAATTTTTTACATCCGTGCTCCCCGCCGTAGTACCGTGCTATGGCGCGGTAGTACTGTGGCACCAGGCCAGGTTCCGGAGCAGGAGCGGAGGTAGGGGCGGATGTAATTTTTTACATCCGCACCCTCCACGGTTGTACCGCAACCTCGCTCGTGGTAGTTCCGTGTAGGATTTGTGCACGACATTTTCTCAGCGGAGGTAGTCAGGGATGTAATTTTTTACATCTGTGCCTACCAGGCCTGGCCCGTGTCTGCCTTGCGGAAGTACCGCATGGGGCCGCGGTAGTACTGCTCCTGCGGATCTACCGCGCCCTGTTGGTGCTCCTTTTTGCCTGGTCAGGTCTCTGCAGTGCTCGCGGTAGTACCACGGTCTACCACGGTAGTACCGCACGCCAGTGCGGTAGTACCGCGCCTGTGGAGCGGTAGTTCCGTGGGCCGCGGGCTGAGTGGTGGGCAACGGTTGGAATTGTCCCCCACTATAAAAGGGGGGGTCTTCTTCTCCAAGAAGACCTACCTCTTCTAACCCTAAACTCCATTGTTGCTCCAAGCTCCATTTTTGCCCGATCTCTCTCCCTAGCCAATCAAACTTGTTGATTTGCTCGGGATTGGGTGACAAGGGCCCGATCTACACTTCCACCAAGAGATATTTGATTCCCCCCACTTATCCCTAGCGGATCTTGTTACTCTTGGGTGTTTGAGCACCCTAGACGGTTGAGATCACCTTGAAGCCATACTCCATTGTGGTGAAGCCTCTTGGTGTTGTTGGGAGCCTCCAAGTGTTGTGGAGATTGCCCCAACCTTGTTTGTAAAGGTTCATTCGCCGCCTTCAAGGGCACCAATAGTGGAATCACGGCATCTCGCATTGTGTGAGGGCGTGAGGAGATTACGGTGGCCCTAGTGGCTTCTTGGGGAGCATTGTGCCTCCACACCGCTCTAACGGAGACGTACTTCCCCTTAAAAGGAAGGAACTTCGGTAACACATCCTCGTCTCCATCGGCTCCACTCTTGGTTATTTCGTGCCTTTACTTTTGCAAGCTTACTTGTGTTGCATATATTGCTTGCTTGTGTGCTAGTTGTCATTGCATCATATAGGTTGTCAATATAGTTGCATATCTAGACAACCTATTTTATTGCAAGGTTTAAATTGTTAAAGAAAAGCTTAAAAATTGTTAGTTGCCTATTCACCCCCCTCTAGTCAACCATATCGATCCTTTCAATTGGTATCAGAGCCTCGTCTCTTTTTTAAGGACTTTGCCGTCCGAAGAGTATGGTTGACACCAACAATGGTGCGGAGGAGCACTCCGGTGTGAATCCAATCTCGTCTTCAGCCGATGGGGGAACCTTGGTCTCCCGTGAGGAATTCAATGTGGCTTTAGACACATTGAAAACCTCCATGACGACCGAGGTTGAAAGCATGTTTACTAAATTCCTAGAAGGACTTAAACTATCCACCTCACCGATGAAAGTGGGTGATCCCACTAACAAGGTGACGGATGCTAACTCCGACAAGGGGGAAGCTAATAGTGAAAAGGGTCCTTCTACTAGTGGTAGAAATGGCACCGGCATCTATGCCCATGTGGAACCTCCTACTTATGGTGGACCTATTCCCTCCACTCATTTAAATCATGCTGGTCCTCCTCCTAAGTATGTGAAAAATGAGGATTTTGATTCTTGGGTTTATTGTTTCAAGCGTCATTTAAAACATGTGAATACTAATCTTTGGAGAATAATAGAAGAAGGTTTCTATCCTCATGACCCAAGCAACTTCACCCCTCGAGAAGCTGTGGATAATCAATTCAATGAGAGTGCTCTCTTCATCATCCAAGATGCAATCCTTCCCGAAGATCTCCCTCATCTTCGACCTCATGCCGTGGCTAAAGATGCATGGCAATGTGTTGTGTCTCTCTATCGAGGAAGTGCTAGCATTCAACGCTCCAACTATGAAGTGGTGCAAGATGAAGCTGATGAGTTTGCAATGAAAGAAGATGAAGAACCTCGTGAGCTCTTTCAAAGAGTGACCAAACTCGCAGTCTCACTCCGAGATCATGGGAGCAAGGACATGGATGACAATTGTATCAAGCGCAAGTTCCTCAAGGCCATGATGCCCTACAACAAGGCCATGTCCTCCGTCATTCGTCAAAGACCGGACTTCCACTCCATGACCTCGAGCGAAGTGTTGGATGAGTTCGTTGCAATGAGCATCTTGGACAAGACCGCCGACAATGCGGTGCTCCGTTCTCAAAGGGCAAAGAAGCCCAACCTTGCCTTGAAGGCCATGGTTAGTGTGGAAGAAGAGGAAGAAGAGGAAGATGAGGAGAGCAACCCCGAAGACACGAAATATGATTATCATGAGCACATGGCTCTTGCCTCAAGACAATTTTGGAGCAAGAAGAATACAAGACCCAACTTCAACAAGAACAAATCAAGTGGCCTCAAGGGCAACCAACGAGTTAGAACTTGTTTCAACTGTGGCAATGTGAACCATTTTGTTGCGGATTGTCCTTACGAGAAGCGGGAAGACAATGGTGGCAAGTTCATCCGAAAGGACAAAGCCAAGTCCTTCCCCAACAAGAACAACTTCACCAAGAAGACTCCTACTCGCGGGTTGGTGGTTCAAGAAGAATACCGTGAGGATGACGATGATGATGAAGATAGTGAAGCAATGTCTATGGCATCCATTGCCATTGCCACAACTCCCTGGGTGTCTCTCTTCGACTCACCCAACGAGAACATCACCGCCAAGTGCCTCATGGCTAAAGCCACTAACAAGGTAACCCCCAACATCAAAACCACCATTATTCCTAATCCTTCTTTGACAGTTGGACTTGATGATGGTAAGGGGTCTAATGAGGAGGTAAATGAATTTGAGTTCTTCATGAGTAAGCTCAAGGGAAAATCCAAGAAGCACTTCGTTGCTCTTTTGGAACAACTTGGTGAAGCCAATGACATGATCGAGGCTCATGAAGAAACCATCTCTAAGATGGAAGGTCACAGTCGTGACTATGCTGATGAGATATCGGATCTCTCTAATGCTCTTGAGGAAGAGCGTGGGCATTGTTTGGCTCTTGAGGAGTCATACAACGATGACCATGCCAAATTAAAGAAAGATCTCGATCATGCTCTTGTTGTGTCTCGTGTGCTAACTTCCGAGAAGGCTAAACTTGGGGTTGATCATGCTAGACTCAAGGAGGAGTTTGATGTACTTGACAAGGCCCATAAGGTCTTGAAAAGTGCTCATGCAAACCTCAAGGAGTCTCATGCTCAACTCCAAGTTAAGTTAACCAAGGAAAAGGCCACATTTCCTCACATGGTCTTAATTGATAATGCAAATGCTACTAACCCGTGTTGTGAGCATGTGCATCTTGTGGAGGAGAATGCCAAGTTGAAGGAACAACTCGAGAAAGGTCTTGTGTCATGCATACAAGGTGAGAAGAACCTAAATGACCTTTTGAGCAATCAAAAGGAAGTTGTGGGCAAGGAGGGTGTTGGGTTCTCACCCAAGACCAAGAACAAGAAGAAGAACGAGAAGAAAGATAACAAGACCAAACGACCTCCCCCGCTTAAGCAAACTTTTGTGAAGGAGGGAGAGGGCGCTCCTAAGGAGAAGAAGAACAATGTGAAGAGTGGTGATGCCAAAAAGGGCAAAGCCATCTCTCCCAACAAAGCCGGCGACTTTAACCCCTCTTATGTGTTGTGCCGTGCTAGTGATGGGCATGTTCATGCTAAATTTGTTGGTTCTTCTTATGAGTACATTGAATGGTCTATTTGGGTTCCCAAGACCCTTGTTACTAACATCAAAGGACCCATTACTAAATGGGTACCTAAAACCAAGCATTGATCTCTTGTAGGTGTTTGCTTCCGGTGGGGGATCATGGTTGCTCGATAGTGGAGCAACAAATCATATGACCGGGAGCAAGGACTTGGTGGTGGACGTGCAAAAGATCCCATCTATGCCCACCAATGTCGAGTGGGGTGATGCCTCACATTCTAAGGTATTGGGTCTTGGCAAGGTTGTCATTTCTCATGATCTAACGATCGAGAAAGTCATGCTTGTTGAGTCCCTTGCGTTCAATTTACTTTCCGTTCACCAACTTGCACTCATGGGCTTTGCCACCTTCTTTGATATTGATACCGTGGCCCTCTTGTGGAGCAAGACTCTTAAAGTAGCCTTTGTTGGGTATGTCGAGAATGGTCTCTATGTGATTAACTTTTCAGAGCAACCCACTAAGACCGCGACATGCCTAATGGCTAAAGTTGATGTGGGATGGCTTTGGCATCGCCGTTTAGCCCACGTCAATATGAGATCTTTGCAAAGTCTTCTCAAGGGGGACCATGTCTGTGGACTAACAAATGTTATTTTGCCAAAGATCGTGCTTGCAGTGCTTGTATCAAAGGAAAGCTACATGAGACGGCTCACCCTCCCACGACTATCATCTACTCGAAGAGACCCTTGGAGCTCCTTCACATGGACCTCTTTGGGCCTCCATCCTTTGATAGTCTTGGGGGTAGAAAGTATTGCTTGGTGATTGTGGATGATTATTCAAGATACACTTGGGTATACTTCTTCAAGAGGAAGAGTGAGACTCAACAAACCGTCATCGACTTTGCAAATGAAGCTCAACGTCAACATAATGCAAAGATCTTGACAATAAGAAGTGACAACGGCACCGAGTTCAAGAACTACACCTTGGATGAGTTTCTTAGTGATGAGGGGATCAAGGATTAATATTCTGCACATATACCCCTCAACAAAATGGTGTTGCAGAGAGGAAGAACCGGACGTTGATGGATGCGGCAAGGACCATGATGGCGGAGTTCAAGTCTCCATACAACTTTTGGGCCGAAGCCATCAACACCGCATGTCATGCATCCAATCGGCTCTATCTCCGCAAAGGCTTGAACAAGACTCCTTATGAGATACTCACCGGAAACAAGCCCAATCTCAAGTACTTTCGGGTGTTCGGGTGTAAGTGTTTCATTCTCAAGAAAGGTGTTCGTTTGTCTAAATTTGAGGCTAGAGCTTATGAGGGCATATTTGTTGGTTATGCTACAAACTCGCATGCTTACCGTGTTCTCAACAAGTCCACCAGACTCACTGAGGAGACGTGTAATGTGGAGTTTGACGAAAATAACGGCTCCCAAGTGGAGCAAAGTGGTACTTGTGATGTAGGTGATGAAATTCCTCCCCAAGCCATAAGAAGAATGGGTATTGGTCATATTCTACATTGAGGAACCCCTTGTGGCCGAAGGAGAAGGACAATGCTCCACTCAAGTGGGGCCTTCACCTACTCAAGACTCACACGCTTCCGAAGAACAAAGTGAAGGCCCTCAACCTCATGAACAAGACCAAGGGCAAGATCAATCTCAAGATTGTAGTGTACCTCCAAATGATGCCCAAGGTCAAGTTCTCCCCCTCGAGCAAGTTCAAGATCATGAGCAAGCTCAAGATCAAGAACAATCTCAAGACGTCGCTCAAGATAATCAAGTTAACCCTCCTCCTTCCACATCCGAGGAGGAATTAGAGCGTCGTGCCGCGAAGATTGCTTCCAAGCTCACCACGAAAGGCCACCTCATGGAAAATGTGGTTGGAAGCCTAAGAAAGGGGGTAAGCACTCGTAGACAATTAGCAAACTATTGTGAACATCACGCGTTTGTCTCTTGTGTTGAACCCCAAAAGGTCTATGAGGCGCTCGAAGACCCGGATTGGCTCAATGCCATGCACGAAGAACTCAACAACTTCGAGTACAACAAGGTTTGGAGATTGGTGCCAAGGCCATCGGGGAACCACAACGTCATTGTAACCAAGTGGATTTTCAAGAACAAGCAAGATGCTCATGGGAACATCATTCGCAACAAGGCAAGATTGGTAGCACAAGGCTACTCCCAAGTCGAGGGCATCGACTACGGTGAAATCTTTGCTCCCATTGCTCGCCTTGAATCCATTCGTTTGTTGATTGCTTATGCTTCCCATCATAACTTTAAGTTACAACAAATGGATGTGAAAAGTGCTTTTCTTAATGGTCCTATTAATGAGTTGGTGTATGTCAAGCAACCGCCCGGATTCAAGGATCCTTACTTCCCGGATCATGTGTATCAACTCGATAAGGCACTCTATGGCCTTAAACAAGCCCCACGTGTGTGGTATGACCGCCTTACTGAGTTGTTACAAGATCGTCGATTCGAAGTTGGGCAAATCAATCCCACTCTTTTTACTAAGAAGGTCAAAGGGGAGTTGTTTGTGTGCCAACTATATGTTAATGACATTATCTTTGGTTCCCCTAACAAAGCTTTCAATGAAGAATTTGCCGCTCTCATGACCTCTAAGTTCAAGATGTCTTCGATGGGAGAGTTGAAGTTCTTCCTTGGTTTTGATATCAAACAAAGAAGAGAAGGTACCTTCATCAACCAAGCCAAATACACTCAAGACATGCTTAAGAGATTCAAGCTAAGTGATGTCAAGCCGGCCTCTACTCCAATGCCTACCAAGTGCCAACTTGACATTGATCCCAATGGTAAAGCGGTGGATCAAAAGGTATATCGCTCTATGATTGGATCCTTACTTTACCTTTGTGCATCTAGACCGGATATCATGTTGAGTGTGGGTATGTGTGCACGGTTTCAAGCCGCACCAAAGGAAAGCCCTTTTGTGGCGGTCAAGCGAATCTTTCGATATTTGGCTCATAACCCAAACTTTGGCCTTTGGTACCCAAGAGGAGCAAACTTCAAGCTTGAAGGATTTACGGATTCTGATTGGGCGGGAGACAAAGTGGATAGGAAGTCCACTTCCGGAGGGTGCCAATTTCTTGGTTGCTCTTTGGTGAGTTGGTCTTCCAAGAAGCAAAGTTGTGTGTTTCTCTCGTCCACCGAAGCGGAATATGTGGCGGCCGGTAGTTGTTGTGCACAAATCTTATGGATGAGGCAAACTTTAAAGGAATACGGTGTCATTTGTGACAAAGTGCCTCTTTGGTGTGACAATGAAAGTGCCATCAAGATTTCTCTCGACCCGGTGCAACATTTCAAGACGAAGCATATTGAGATTCAGTATCACTTCATCCGGGATCACATTAGGCGAGGGGAGATCGAGCTCAAGTATGTCAACCCTGATGATAACCTTGCAGATATTTTCACGAATCCCTTGGATGAAGCAAGATTTCGCGAGTTAAGGCATGAGCTAAATATCATTGATTTGAGCAATGTTGCTTGAACCCTTGCACACCCCACCATACTCAACTTGTTATCTAGTTTAGGTGTAGGCATGGACATAGGGGGAGTGTTGTTCTCTCAATGAACTCTCCATCCCCCCATTATGCATAAATCGATCATCTCTTTCACATTAGCCATTTTTGATGGTACTTGTGTTTCAAAGACGAGTTTTGGTCATGGGCCCAAGGATAATTCTTCGCGGTGCCATACCAATTGACTCAAACATAGGTGGCTCCGGCCACCGCTCTCCTCACGGAGAAGTTGTGTCTTGTAGTTGGTCTCGTTCGTCGTGTGTGTTCGTCTCTTAGTTGGTTGGTGTCTCTTCCGGTGTAGTTTGTTTTGCCTTTTCTCTCTTTTCTCTTATGTGTTCTTCACTTTCTTGGATTTACGGTACTACCGTGGTGAGCCACGGTACTACCGCAGGAGTTGGTGGCTCTGCGTTTTGTGCGTGGCCCTCCAGGGGCACGGTACTACCGCTACCTCCACGGCAGTAATTTTTTACTGCCGCTGAACGAGCGGTACTACCGCCCAGCGTGCGGTACTTCCGCCTGGGCGGTACTACCACGATGACCCGCGGTACTTCTGCGCCCCCGCGAGAGGGTGGGGGTTAAGAGCGAGACAGGGGGAGTTCTAACTCCCCCATACCCATTCATCTCTATTCCCCACCCCGTCTCTCTCTCTCCTGACCAAGAACGGCGCCGGAGGCCTTCGCCGGATCTCCGTCTCCGGCCGCTCTCTACGGATTCCGACCGGTGGGATCATTCCCCACCTCGCCCTCTTGCCATGGACCCAGGTTTTTCCCCAAGTGCCTCTTCTTTTTTTCCTTCCTTGTGCTTCTAGGTTTTGGGGAGATGCATGTGGTGTTCTTGAGATTTTTGGCTAAATCTGTGCAAGTGGGATTCGTTGTAGAGTGGTAGTGTTGTCCCATGCTCTTTGGATTTTCAAATTAGTTCCGTTTGATTACCGATAGTACCGAAGTAGTCGTGAGGAGGTACCAGATCCAGATCCGCGTCCTCTGTGGTGGTTTTCAAACCATGCGGTACTACCGCTCCACCTGGAGCGGTACTACTGCAGCCTCACCTGGATCTGGCGCTCGGCGGTACTTCCACACCTCGGTGCGGTACTACCGCTTGGCGTCCAGAAGTAAAAAATTACTTCCGCCCCAAGCACGGTACTACCGTGCTATCCCAGCATGGTACTACTGCGGCTGGAGCGGATGTAATTTATTACTTCCACAACCCTGCCCGGTACCACCGTAGATTCATCCTGCGCTCATTTGTTTTGTCCAAATTGCATGTTTTGTGTTTCTCTCCGTTTGGTTTTGATCCGTTTTGTTCCCGTGCGTGTCTTTCTGTCTTTGTGTCTAGGTGGTGGCTCCGGTTTTGCTCGTCGCTCGAATCCCAGCCGAGACACAGGGTCAAAGCGTCTGCGCAACCCAAATGATGTTCCAGAGGGGTCCTCTGCTGCTCCCCAACACCAGACCAAGACCACCGCCAACAAACAGAAGGAGCCCATCACGGGCATGGATGTGATGCCCCAGGCCGAGTTTGTCATTCGAAGGAAGCTCAATCCCTATGTGAATCCCCGGGCTAGCACGCGAGGTAATGAACTCTTCTGGAACAAGCAGCAGAATCTGATATACATGGATGTGATCAAGGCCAAGAAGAATCACTATGTTGAAGTTCACTACATTGACATGCATCATATGAGGCAGGACAAGCACCATGAGTACTTTGGAGAGGCCTTGGATCTAGTCGAGCAGTTCGCCATTGAGCACTTGCTCACCTTCCACAAGGATTTTGATCCCGAGATCATTGCACAGTTCTTTGCTTCTGTCCATTTCGGCACTGATGTTGCACGGACCATGACTTGGATGACTAATGGTTGCCGTCTGTCTGCTACTTGGAAGGAGTTCATGGAGTTGCTTAACATTCCAGATGAAGGGCTCGACATGCCAGTTGGAGTTCGCCCACATGCCAACTCTGACTCTGCCAACAAGAACAAGCTCATGCCATTCCTTGTTCCGAAGTCTCTTTCCAACAAGAAGACTGTGTGGTTGCTTAATCACTTCCTTGACATCATGCATCGGCTCTTTTGGAACACCCTCTTCCCACGCATTAGGGACATGGGCCAGGTACATGCTTACCTCGTTGACATGATGCTTATCTGTGAAGAGGCCCGTAAGGCTTAGACTCAACCACTTGATGTCTCACATATCATGTGGTGTGAGCTTCAGTTTGCCGTGTTCAACCGTAAGGTCCCCATCTACGGGCCTTACCTGTTCCACTTGATCTCCATGACTTGGGAGAGGCTGTTTCCCCAGGATGAGTTTGAAGCTCCAGGGTGGATTCGTCATGAGTCCGTCAGGCTCTGCATCAAGCCACATTGGGCTAACACCACCACTTCTGCTAAGGCTGCCAGGAAGGCTGTGGATGAGGAGGAACTTGGGAGGGAAGAAGCTGCTGCTGACCGTTCTGCTTTCTCGCCTCCTTCTGATGAGCCCTCTTGGGCAAAGAAGCTGAAGAACAAGATGAAGAGGCTGTTCTGCATGCAGGTTCAGGGTTAGTACAAGGCCCATGTTGCCCAGAAGGAGAGTCGCCGTCGCGACATCAGGATCTTGAGGGCTTGCGGGGAGGATGTGGCCAGCGGTTCTGAGAAGCACATCACCCCAAAGACTGCCTGGATGGAGAAGCAAGGCTACAAGTGGACCGATTTAGAGGAGGAGTCCGTTCCTGTTGTAGAGTCTGAAGACAAGGAGTCCTTTTCCGCCTGAGCCACCACCTTTGTTGTAGGTGACCTCTCTGCCTTTTTGGTGTCTCGATGCCAAAGGGGGAAAGAGTGTAGGATTTGCGTGCGTGTCGTGTGTTTCGTCATTTGCTTTGCTTTCCGTCGTTGAACTTGCTTGCTTTGATTTGGTTGTGCTTGTGAGACTATGTTTATCATATGGTGTAAGACATATGCACTCTTTCGTACCTTATCATCTTATTGAGCTTGTGCTTTATCATGTTATTCATGTTATGCTCATATCTACTATCTTGCTTAGTGTCAGCCTTTCCATTGCAAGATATGCCTTGTTTCTAAAATATAGGGGGAGTGGTGATCCTAGTATTCGTGCCGTGCAGTCCAAAGCACCTTACTCTCTATCACGAATCTAGGGGGAGCTCATCTATATTTTAGAGATGTGGGGTTTGCTTGTGCTATATTCATCTCCTGTGTGCAAATCCCGTATTGTCATCAATCCACCAAAAAGGGGGAGATTGTAAGGGCACTTTTGTCCCTAAGTAGTCTTGGTGATTGATGACAATGCCTTTGCGGACTAATCATGTGTATTGAGCTTTTCAGATTCATCACGACTAAACACAAGACGATTTTATGCCCCTCGAAGATTATTGAAGACGATGTCTACGGTTCGGTTCGGTGGAGTTGAGTCGTAGGAGTGCCATACTATTAAGAGGGGGTCCGCTTTGGAAAGGTTTGGGTGGAATCTCACGTACACATTCCCTTTTGCACCGCCTTTCCTTGAGCTCCTTGGAGTGTTCCTCCGTCTCACCGTGTCTCTGCGAAATGAAGGCCTCGGTCTTGCTCTTCTCAGGCTAGCGGTAGTACTGCTCTTTTGAGCGGTACTACCGCAGGAGCCAGCGGTAGTACCGTAGGCTCCCACGGTAGTACCGCTCATCCGAGCGGTAGTACCGCGAGCTATGGTCTGGCACCGCTCTCTAGCGGTGGTAGGTGCAGATATAATTTTTTACATCCGCGCTCCCCGCGGTAGTACTGTGCTGTGGCGCGGTAGTACCGTGGCACCAGGCCAGTTCCGGAGCAGGAGTGGAGGTAGGGGCGGATGTAATTTTTTACATCCGCACCCTCCACGGTAGTACCGCAACCTCAGTCACGGTAGTTCTGTGTCGGATTTGTGCACGCCATTTTCTCAGCGGAGGTAGTCATGGATGTAATTTTTTACATCTGTGCCTATCAGGCCTGGCCCGTGTCTACCTTGCGGAAGTACCGCATGGGGCTGTGGTAGTACCGCTCCTGCGGATCTACCGCGCCCTATCAGTGCTCCTTTTTGCCTGGTCAGGTCTCTGCAGTGCTCGTGGTAGTACCGCGGTCCACCACGGTTGTACTGCATGCCAATGCGGTAGTACCGCGCCTGTGGAGTGGTAGTTCTATGGGCCGCAGGCTGAGTGGTGGGCAACAGTTGGAATTGTCTCCCACTATAAAAGGGGGGTCTTCTTCTCCAAGAAGACCTACCTCTTCTAACCCTAAACTCCATTGTTGCTCCAAGCTCCATTTTCGCCCGATCTCTCTCCCTAGCCAATCAAACTTGTTGATTTGCTCGGGATAGGGTGACAAGGGCCTGATCTACACTTCCACCAAGAGATATTCGATTCCCCCCACTTATCCCTAGCGAATCTTGTTACTCTTGGGTGTTTGAGCACCCTAGATAGTTGAGATCACCTCGAAGCCATACTCCATTGTGGTGAAGCCTCGTGGTGTTGTTGGGAGCCTCCAAGTGTTGTGGAGATTGCCCCAACCTTGTTTGTAAAGGTTCGGTCGCCGCCTTCAAGGGCACCAATAGTGGAATCACGGCATCTCGCATTGTGTGAGGGCGTGAGGAGATTATGGTGGCCCTAGTGGCTTCTTGGGGAGCATTGTGCCTCCACACCGCTCTAACGGAGATGTACTTCCCCTTAAAAGGAAGGAACTTCGGTAACACATCCTCGTCTCCACCGGCTCCACTCTTGGTTATTTCGTGCCTTTACTTTTGCAAGCTTACTTGTGTTGCATCTATTGCTTGCTTGTGTGCTAGTTGTCATTGCATCATATAGGTTGTCCATATAGTTGCATATCTAGACAACCTATTTTATTGCAAGGTTTAAATTGTTAAAGAAAAGCTTAAAAATTGTTAGTTGCCTATTCACCCCCCTCTAGTCAACCATATAGATCCTTTCAACTCCAAAAGTCCTGAAACTCCATGAAAGTCAGTTTTAGAATATATTAAATATATTGGGTGAAGAAAGCACCAGAAGAAAGCACCAGAGGGAGTTGCTAGTAGTGTTGATTACTCCTTGTAGGTAATGCTAGTTGGTTTATTTGGTGGAAGATCATATGTTCAGATCCTTTATGCATATTAATACCCCTCTGATTATGAACATGAATATGATTTGTGAGTAGTTACGTTTGTTCCTGAGGACATGGGAGAAGTCTTGTTATAAGTAGTCATGTGGTATTCGGTCGATATTTTGATGAGATGTATGTTTTCTTTCCTCTAGTGGTGTTATGTGAACGTCGACTACATGACAGTTCACCATTGTTTGGGCCTAGGGGAAGGCATTGGGAAGTAATAAGTAGATGACGGATTGCTAGAGTGACAGAAGCTTAAACCCTACTTTATGCGTTGCTTCATAAGGGGCTGATTTGGATCCATATGTTTCATGCTATGGTTAGGTTTACCTTAATTCTTCTTTGGTAGTTGCGGATGATTGCGAGAGGGGTTAATCATAAGTGGGATGCTTGTCCAAGGAAGGTCAGTACCCAAGCACCGGTCCACCCACATATCAAATTATCAAAGGAACGAACGCGAATCATATGAGCATGATGAAAACTAGCTTGAAGATAATTCGCATGTGTCCTCGGGAGCGCTTTGCTTTATATAAGAGTTTGTCTAGGCTTGTCCTTTGCTATAAAAAGGATTGGGCCACCTTGCTGCACCTTGTTTACTTTTTTTACTTGTTACCCGTTACGAATTATACACTACAAAAAAATACACATCCATGACATTTTGGGCCAAACGATTTTTTTTCTATCATACTTATGACACTTCTATGACGATAATTGTGACAAAACCCGGTATCATCAATGAACTGGTGGGCTCCTACTTGTATGACAAAAAATCATGACAGAAAATGGGATTTTCGTCCTGGGCGGGCCGGAGACGCAGCTGCATGACATTCTTTGGGCCGTCCATGACGGAAAAAACCGTGGTAGAAGCGAGGGCGAGGAAAATTTCGGCGAGTTCCCGGTTACAGAGGGTGGTCAGGGGCCGAGCGATGCGTGTTTCTCTCGTACACGTACGCGCGTGTGTGCGAGGCGTTGGCTCTAACTGAACCCGAGCGAAGGGTTGGGCTCTAACTGAACCCGAGCGATTGCACTACAGGTTATGCATTACTGAACCCGAGCATCGATCGATGGCTGTTAACTGAACCCGATCGAGCGATTCCTTCGCTACTGCTGCTAACTGAAGCCGATTGATGTTGCCTCTGGATGAACAGTAAGTGTTGCGCGCGCGCGGGGGGGGGGGGGGGTTGGATGAACAATGAGCGGTGGGGGTGGATGGACATGACCCCGTGGTGTTGCCTCTGGATGAACAGGACCCCGATCGATCGAGCCGATTGGGGCTGGATGAACAGGACCCCGTGGAGGGCTGGATGAACAGGACGACCCCGTGGAGTGCTGGATGAACAGTAGACGGTGGAGGGTGATACATCTCCAACGTATCTATTTTTCCAAACACTTTTGCCCTTGTTTTGGACTCTAACTTGCATGATTTGAATGAAACTAACCCGGACTGACTTTGTTTTCAACAGAACTGCCATGATGTTGTTTTATGTGTAGAAAAGAAAAGTTCTCAAAATGTCCTGAAAATCCACGGAGGCACTTTTTGGAATTAATAAGAATTTCTGGGCGAAAGAAATACACCAGGGGCCCCACACCCTATCCACGAGACAGGGGCCCCCCCTGTAGGGCGCGCCCCCTATCTCGTGGGCCCCCTGGACCTCCACCAACCTCAACTCCAACTCCATATATTCTGTCTCGGGGAGAAAAAAATCAGAGAGAAAGTTTCATCGCGTTTTACGACACGGAGCCGCCACCAAGCCCTAATCTCTCTCGGGAGGGCTGATCTGGAGTCCGTTCGGGGCTCCAAAGAGGGGGATTCGCCGCCGTCATCATCATCAACCATCCTCCATCACCAATTTCATGATGCTCACCGCCGTGCGTGAGTAATTCCATCGTAGGCTTGCTGGCCGGTGTCGGGTTGGATGAGATTTACCATGTAATCAAGTTAGTTTTGTTAGGGTTTGATCCCTAGTATCCACTATGTTCTGAGATTGATGTTGCTATGACTTTGCTATGCTTAACGCCTGTCACTAGGGCCCGACTGCCATGATTTCAGATCTGAACCTATTATGTTTTCATGAATATATGTGTGTTCTTGATCCTATCTTGCAAGTCTATAGTCACCTATTATGTGTTATGATCTGACAACCCCGAAGTGACAATAATCGGGATACTTCTCGGTGATGACCGTAGTTTGAGGAGTTCATGTATTCACTTTGTGCTAATGCTTTGTTCCGGTTCTCTATTAAAAGGAGGCCTTAATATCCCTTAGTTTCCGCTAGGACCCCGCTGCCACGAGAGGGTAGGACAAAAGATGTCATGCAAGTTCTTTTCCATAAGCACGTATGACTATTTACGGAATACATGCCTACATTACATTGATGAACTGGAGCTAGTTCTGTGTCACCCTATGTTATAACTATTACATGAGGAATCGCATCCGACACAATTATCCATCATTGATCCATTGCCTACGAGCTTTTCACATACCATTCTTCGCTTATTTACTTTTCCGTTGCTACTGTTACAATTACTACAAAACCCCAAAACATTACTTTTGCTACCGTTACCTTTATTATCATACTACTTTGCTACTAAATACTTTGCTGCAGATATTAAGTTATCCAGGTGTGGTTGAATTGAAAACTCAACTGCTAATACTCAAGAATATTCTTTGGCTCCCCTTGTGTCGAATCAATAAATTTGGGTTGAATACTTTACCCTCGAAAGCTGTTGCGATCCCCTACACTTGTGGGTTATCAAGACTAATTTCTGGTGCCGTTGCCGGGGATCATAGCTCTATTCTCTGAGTCACTTGGGATTTATATCTGTTGATCACTATGAAGAACTTGAAAGACGCTAAAACAAAGATTTTGCCTTCAACTATGAGGGGAGGTAAGGAACTGCCATCTAGCTCTGCACTAGATTCTCCTTCCGTTATTAGTAAGCTTGCGACACCTAAACCTGCTACTGCTATGAATTCTGATATGTCGCATGTTATTGATGATGCCACTTCTGCTATGCATGATGAAACTACTTCTGTGCGTGATACTAGTTTGCCATTAGGTGAATTTATTGATGAACAACTTGCTAGAGTTAGGGGGAATGAAAATATTGAAGATGCTATTATTGATGATAGTGATGATGAAAATTCTCCCAATGATTATGTATTGCCTGTTGTTCCTGAGGGTTATGTTATGAATGAAGAAGCTGCTAGAGCTATCTTTGCTTGCAATGATAGATACGATCTTAAGAAATTATTAGCTAAATGGAAGCAGCAGTCTCTTAATGCTAGAATGAAACCTGACCCTGATTTTGCTACTTCACCTATCTGTGTTACTGATAAGGATTATGAATTCTCTATTGATCATGAGATTATTACTCTAGTTGAATTTGATCCTTTTTATGGCCTTGAATCTGAAACTGTTGTGGCACACCTTACCAAGTTGAATGATATAGCTACCCTATTTACTCATGATGAAAGGTCTCGCTATTTTTATATCCTTAAGATATTTCGGTTCTCGTTAAAGGGTGATGCTTAGACTTGGTATAATTCTCTTGCTCCTGGTTGTGTGCGTAGTCCCCAGGATATGATTTATTACTTCTCTGCTAAATATTTCCCTGCTCATAAGAAACAAGCCGCCTTGCGGGAAATATATAATTTTGTGCAAATCAAAGAAGAGAGTCTCCCACAAGCTTGGGGGAGGCTTCTCCGGTTACTTAATGCTTTGCCTGATCATCCTCTCAAGAAAAATGAAATACTTGATATCTTTTATAATGGACTAACCGATGCTTCTAAGGACTACTTGGATAGTTGTGCTGACTGTGTTTTCAGGGAAAGAACAGTCGACGAAGCTGAATTACTATTGAATAATATGTTGACTAATGAAAATAATTGGACTCTTCCTGAGCCAATTCCTGAGGCAATTCCTGAACCAATTGAGCCAACCCCTGAGCCTATTCCTAAACCCACTCCGAAGAAGAGAGGTGTTTTATTTCTTAGTCCTGAAGATATGCAAGAGGCAAAGAAATCAATGAAATAAAAAGGTATTAAAGCTGAAGATGTTAAGAATTTACCACCTATTGAAGAAATACACGGTCTTAATGCCGTCTGTTGAAGAACCACATTGTCTTGATAACCCGACACAGGTAGTAAAGGTAAATTCTCTCTATAGATATGATAAAGTTGAAATCCCCTCTACTAAATTTCATAGCCCTTGCTTAGATGAATTTGATGACTTTATGGCTAGACAAGAAAGTTTTAATGCTTATGTTGGTAGAGAGTTAAAGAATAATGCTTTCGAGATAGGATGCGTGAGCGATAATATGGCTAGAGTTAAAGGTGAACTCCAACTCATTAGGCTGGTTGTAATGGGGAGTATCATATACTAGTATCATGCACATGATACTAATATATGATACCTGTCCGTAATGCATAGTATCATATGTTGGTATCATAGAGGACTATATTTATTGCCATGCATGACACAAAGTAGCACATCATTTAATATGATACAGTATCATGATATGATACTCAAGCCTCTCTTTCTTCATTTAATTTTATGCCACCTCATCAAAATGGCTTAGTTGGCATGCATGATACTACCTATGATACTCCCATTACGGGCAGCCTTAGCAAATATGCTTCTATGGTTGCTACTCAAGCTGAGCAAGTACTCAAAGCTCAAAATGATTTGCTTGATGAATTAAATAATAAAAATGACTTTGCTGTTAGAGTGGCTACTAGAACTGGTAGAATGACTCAGGATCCTTTGTATCCTGAAGGCCACCCTAAGAAAATCAAGCAAGTTTCTCAGAGAAATAATTTAGAAGCACCTAGTTCTTCCAAAAAGAAGAAAAATAAAGACGATAGGACTTTGCATGCTTCTAGTGAACCTGCTGTAGACACACCTGAGAATCCTAACAATATTTCTATTTTTGATGCTGAAACACAATCATGTGATGAACATGAACCTAGTGATAATGTTAATGATAATTTTCATGTTGATGCTCAACCTAGCAAAAACAATGAAGTAGAGGTTGAACCCGCTGTTGATCTTGATAACCCACAATCAAAGAATCAATGTTATGATAAGAGAGATTTTGTTGCTAGGAAGCACGGTAGAGAAAGAGAACCATGGGTTCAGAAACCCATGCCCTTTCCTCCTAAACCATCCAAGACAAATGATGATGAGGATTTTGAGTGCTTTGCTGAAATGATTAGACCTATTTTCTTACGTATGCGCTTAACTGATATGCTCAAAGTAAATCCTTATGCTAAGTATATGAAGGATATCATTACAAAAAAAGAAAGATATCGGAAGCTGAAATTTCCACCATGCTCGCTAATTACACCTTTAAGGGTGGAATACCAAAGAAACTTGGAGATCCGGGTGTACCAACTATACCATGTTCCATTAAAAGAAATTATGTTAGAACTGCTTTATGTGATCTTGGAGCCGGTGTTAGTGTTATACCTCTCTCTTTATATCGTAGACTTGAATTGAATAAGTTGACACCTACTGAAATATCTTTGCAAATGGCCGATAAATCAACTACTATACCTGTCGGTATTTGTGAGGATGTGCCTATTGTGGTTGCAAATGTCACTATCTTAACAGACTTTGTTATCCTTGATATTCCCGAGGACGATAGTATGTCTATTATCCTTGGTAGACCCTTTTTGAATACTGCAGGGGCTGTTATTGATTGCAACAAAGGCAATGTCACTTTTCATGTTAATGGTAATGAGCATATGGTACACTTTCCGAGGAAACAATCTCAAGTTCATAGCATCAATTCTATTGGAAAAGTTCCAACTATCATTATTGGAGGTCTTGAATTTCCTCTACCTACTGTCAAGAAAAAGTATGATATTCTTATTATTGGGGATTTTCATATCCCAGTTGAGGTAACTTAGTGTTATTCGAAATTTCTCCCGTTCCGTGTTATTCGGAATGAGTTTGTTAACAAGACTTGATCAACCTTGTTAGTGGTTCATTTTGATGATCATGAGATGGATGAAACTAGAAGGCACAACCTTGTGTACCCTCTTTTTAATTTCTGTTATTTAGAATAAATAAAGCAAAAATAGTATTATCTGTCTGTTTTCTGAATTATTCGTGCAATAAAAAAATATCCCGAAAATAAAAGTCCTCCAAATGCCCTGCAAATTTAGTATGATTTTTTTTGGAATATTTGAGGATTTTAGGCAGTGAAATCACTGCAGGAGGGGCAAGCACCAGGCCACGAGAATGGAGGGCGCCCCCCCTATAGGGCGCGCCCCCTATCTCATGGACCCCTGGTGGCCCCCCTCCACTTATGGCAGCACCCACACACTTCATCTTCTACCCAAAAAAATCCCCACCCAGCTCAGGCACGAGTTCTATCTCATTTTGCTGCGATTTTTGATCTCCTTGCTCAAAGCTCCATTCACAAAACTACTTTGGGAGATTGTTGCTTGGTATGTGACTCCTCCATTGGTCCAATTAGTTTTTGTTCTAGTGCTTTATTCATTGCAAATTTTTGCTGCATAGTTGACCATGTTCTTGAGCTTGCATGTTAAATTTTTGGGGTCCCAAGCAATTCTGATGCATGATATAGGCTCTAGGCACTTGTAGGAGTAGTTGGTACCAATCTTGTTCAGCTTTATTCACTTTTATTTTGAAGTTACTAAAATTTCAGAAATTTTTCATAAAAAGAATTATTTCTAGGAGAATGTATCAAGGTGGTTCCTCGGTGAAGAAAGGGCCCAGGATTGCTATACGTGAGCAAGATGTTGAATTGCCGAGGGACGCGGATGTACGAGCTTGTGAGTGGCCATCCGATGATTTTATGGTCAAAGCAGACTTTAAGGAGGAATTTGACGCATATGTGCGTAATGCTGAGCTGGAGGACTTCTTACAAGATAAGTGTCCTCAGTACTATCAATTGACTGATTCCTTTGTGCGGAGGTTTAAATATAACTGTACGCGTAATTCCCCTAGTGTCCTATTTGATATTTATGATACATCTTATACCATGGATTTAAAGGATTTCACAACTGCTTGCAAACTCCCGCAGTGGGGTAATATTAATGATCCTCACAAATCTGAATTTAGAGATTTTCTTGCTAGTATTACTGTGGGAGAATCTAGGGACATAGCACAAGCTACCATAGGGAGCATTCATTTTCCTGCTATACATTATTTTGCTCTCTTCATTAGTAGATGTATTAACGGTAAGGATGAAGCATGTCACATGTGTGTCCCTGATCTGTGTGTCCTCAAGAGTGATGTGTTAGGTTATAAAGGTTATAACTTGGGGGCAATAGTTGCACGTAGGTTGCAGAATAATAGTAGAAAGGGAAATTTATTTGGAGGAATTTATGCAACCCGTGTGGCTAATTATCTTGGTATAGCCCCACGAGAGGGAGATATGATAATATCTCCTGTTTATTTGGATTATGAAGCTATGGTCAGTCATCAATTTCTTGGGAGGAATGAAAAATTCCTCCAATATCGACTAACCTATGAGAGATGAAATGTTGTCCATGTTACTCTTCCTGCTCCCTACCTTTTTGATTATCAGGCAAAAGGAAGATATGTTGTCACCAGGGAGGAAGCAGCTGAACACGAGAGGAGAGCGGAGGCAGCTCGCCAACACGCTGCAGCTCAGGAGGCGGTTGCCGCTGCATCTCAGTACGACCCCTATTTCACTTATGGATATCAGCCAGGCGGTCCTTGGTACTAGACCAACTTAGGCCAAAAGCCTAAGCTTGGGGGAGTACGTATTTCTCACCGACTTTACATTCATGTTCACACACTAGTCATCGGTGCTCATACTCTTTCATTGTATTATCCTTGTTAGTTTAATTTTCTTTTTCTAGTTTTCTTCTTGTGTGTTTGATAAACCTTAAGAAAAACCAAAAAATTAGTTAGTTTAATTTCCATGCTTGTAGCAGAAATTAAAATGAAAACCCAAAAAGATTTCTAGTTCTTCTTCTTACTTGTTGGGAGCTTTCCTGTGTAAATAGTTTTCTTTTCTTTTCTTTCCTTTGGGGGTCGAGAAGACCATATTGAAAATGTTTAGTGGCTCTCATATGCATGATTGCTTATTTAACTTAGAGCCCATATTATTTGTCTTCTCTTTTTGAGTTGAATGCTTGCAGATTCCATCTTAGTCCAATGCACGTGCACTCTTATTATTTTACACATCGTTCGGTCGTGCAAGTGAAAGGCAATAATGACGATATATGATGGACTTATTGGGATTAGAAAAGCTGGTATGAACTCTACCTCTCTTGTTTTTGTAAATATGACGAGTTCATCGTTTCTGAGACAGCTTATTATGAAGTAACATATTTGCAATGATATTTAGAGATTATAGTTGCTTGTGCCATGCTTGATTAGCTATGAGTTATAATGGTTTACCTTGCGTGCCAACATGCTATTAGAATGATTATGATGTGGTATGATGGGATGGTATCCTCCTTTGAATGAATTAAGTGACTCGACTTGGCACATGTTCACGCATGTAGTTGAATCAAATCAACATAGCCTTCATGATATTTATGTTGATGGTGGATTATATCCTACTCATGCTTGTATTCAGTGTGAACTAATTTTAATGCATGTTTATGACTGTTGTCGCTCTCTTAGTTGGTTGCTTCCCAGTCTTTTGCTAGCCTTCACCTGTACTAAGCGGGAATACTGCTTGTGCATCCAAAATCCTTAAACCCCAAAGTTGTTCCATATGAGTCCACTATACCTTCCTATATGCGGTATTTACCCGCCGTTCCAAATAAATTTGTATGTGCCAAACTCCAAACCTTCAAATGAAATTCTATTTTGTATGCTTGAGCAGCTCATGTTTCAACTAGGGCTACCTATATCTTCCATGCTAGGTGGGTTATTCTCAAGAGGAGTGGACTCCGCTCCTCATTCACGAGAAAGGGCCGGTAACCGGGATGCCCAGTCCCATGATCCAAAAATATCAAAGCAAATCGAAATAATTAAACAAAACTCCCCCATGGCTGTTGTTAGTTGGAGGCACTTGTTGTTTTGAGCAAGCCATGGATTGATGCTTGTTGGTGGTTGGGGGAGTATAAACCTTTACCATTCTGTTTGGGAACTGCCTATAATGCATGTAGTATGGAAGATACAGCCATCTCATAGTTGTTGCGTTGATAGCAAAAGTATGCCGCTCAAAATGTTATTCAATCTCTATTTTAAAATCGAGCTCTAGCACCTCTACAAATCCCTGCTTCCCTCTGCGAAGGGCCTATCTGTTTACTTTTATGTTGAGTCATCACCCTTCTTATTAAAAAGCACGCGCTGGAGAGCACACTGTCATTTGCATTCATTAGTATTGGTTTATATTGGGTATGACTTGACTGGATCTCTTTTACCATGAATTACAATGTTTAGTCAGTCCTTGATCTTTAAAGGTGCTCTGCATTTATGTTTTGCGGTCTCAGAAAGGGCTAGCAAGATACCATTTTGTTATACCATGTTATGATTGTTTTGAGAAAGAGTTGTCATCCGAGTTTTATTATTATGGCTCGCTAGCTGATTATGCTATTGATATGAGTAATTCTGAGACCCAAGTGTTATGGTGAGTATGGTTAGTTCATAATAATTGCCGAAACTTGAATGCTGGCTTTTCATGTTTACAACAATAAGAGCAAATAGAGTTTGTAAAAGTTTTTCTTTATCACTTTCAGTTTATCAACTGAATTGCTTGAGGACAAGCAAAGGTTTAAGCTTGGGGGAGTTAATACGTCTCCAACGTATCTACTTTTCCAAACACTTTTGCCCTTGTTTTGGACTCTAACTTGCATGATTTGAATGAAACTAACCCGGACTGACGTTGTTTTTAGCAGAACTGCCATGATGTTGTTTTATGTGTAGAAAAGAAAATTTTTCGGAATGTCCTGAAAATCCACGGAGGCACTTTTTGGAATTAATAAGAATTTCTAGGCGAAAGAAATACACCAAGGGGCCCACACCCTGTCCACGAGACAGCCCCCCCTGTAGGGCGCGCCCCCCTACCTCGTGGGCCCCCTGGACCTCCACCGACCTCAACTCCAACTCCATATATTCTATCTCGGGGAGAAAAAAATTAGAGAGAAAGTTTCATCGCGTTTTACGACACGGAGCCGCCGCCAAGCCCTAATCTCTCTTGGGTGGGCTGATCTGGAGTCCGTTCAGGGCTCCGGAGAGGGGGATTCGTCGCCGTCGTCATCATCAACCATCCTCCATCACCAATTTCATGATGCTCACCGCCGTGCGTTTGTAATTCCATCGTAGGCTTGCTGGACGGTGATGGGTTGGATGAGATTTACCATGTAATCAAGTTAGTTTTGTTAGGGTTTGATCTCTAGTATCCACTATGTTCTGAGATTGATGTTGCTATGACTTTGTTATGCTTAATGCCTGTCACTAGGGCCCGAGTGCCATGATTTCAGATCTGAACCTATTATGTTTTCATGAATATATGTGTGTTCTTGATCCTATCTTGCAAGTCTATAGTCACCTACTATGTGTTATGATCCGACAACCCCGAAGTGACAATAATCGGGATACTTCTCGGTGATGACCGTAGTTTGAGGAGTTCATGTATTCACTTTGTGCTAATGCTTTGTTCTGGTTCTCTATTAAAAGGAGGCCTTGATATCCCTTAGTTTCCACTAGGACCCCGTTGCCACGGGAGGGTAGGACAAAAGATGTCATGCAAGTTCTTTTCCATAAGCACGTATGACTATTTACGGAATACATGCCTACATTACATTGATGAACTGGAGCTAGTTCTGTGTCACCCTATGTTATAACTATTACATGAGGAATCGCATCCGGCACAATTATCCATCACTGATCCATTGCCTACGAGCTTTTCACATACCATTCTTCGCTTATTTACTTTTCCGTTGCTACTGTTACAATTACTACAAAACCCAAAAACATTACTTTTGGTACCGTTACCTTTATTATCATACTACTTTGCTACTATATACTTTGCTGCAGATATTAAGTTATCCAGGTGTGGTTGAATTGACAACTCAACTGGTAATACTCAAGAATATTCTTTGGCTCCCCTTGTGTCGAATCAATAAATTTGGGTTGAATACTTTACCCTCGAAAGCTGTTGCGATCCCCTACACTTGTGGGTTATTAGAGGGGTGGATGAATAGTAGCCCGTGGAGGGGTGGTTGAACAGGAGCCCGTGGAGAGGGGTGGTTGAACAGTAGCCGATGGAGTAGCGCGCGGTGGAGGCTAGATGAACAGGGGCCTGTGGATGAACAGGAGCAGGTGGAGGCTGGAGGAGGTCGATGATGGATGAACAGTGGCCCATGGAGGCTGGAGGAGGTCGACGGTAGAGATGAACAGTACCCCATGGAGTCCCGTTTTGCGGTACGCCACACCCCTCCCGATGAATAGGACCCCCATTTCTACCATAGTGCTCCAACATAAGTCCGTTTCGTCTGTTTTGCGGTACGCCACACCCCTCCCGATCAACAGGACCCCGTTTCGACCGTAGGAGGTCCAACACAAGTCCGTTTCCTCCGTTTTGTGGTATGCCAGACCCCTCTCAATGAACAGGATTCCGTTTCGAACGTGGCCGGTCTAAGACAAGGCCGTTTCCCCCGTTCTGCGGTACGCCAGGCCTCGTTTCCATCGCATGTTCCATCCAAGCCCTCCTGATGAACACGATGATGCATTCCATTCCGACCCAGCCGGTTGGCTCCCCATGAACACGACGACGATGTTGTTTCTCCTTCTGACCCAACCATGTACACGAGCCCTGGTCATACGTATGCACGAGTAGGCGTTCGAGACCCCGCCCGTATGTACGTACGTGGCCGTATTTACTTTCTTGCACCCTGGCCGTTGTACGTACGTGTACATGCTACGTGCGTGCCTCTACTACGACACGTGCGTGCCTCTACTACGACACATGCACGCCTCTACATCGACCAGTATGTACGTACACATTCGTGACCAGAATGACAATGCTACGTACGCTTCGACCTGGTGGGTCCCGACTGTCAGGAACTTCCTTGCATGCGAAGATGTATATGGTGGGTCCCAGCAGTCAGGGGGGCGAATCGTTTTTTTGCCCGGACGCACTTCCTTGCGTGCGAAGATGTAGCTGGTGGGTCCCAGCAGTCAGGGGGAAACGTTATTTTCGTGAAATATGGTGCCCACCTGGTGGGTCCCTACTGTCAAGTGGAGGAATCATTATTTTCCACATAATAAGGAGGCACTTCCTTGCTGCGGCCGAGGACCCATCTGGCATCCTCTCCACGTACAGTCCACGTCCGATGGAAGTCATTCCTTGACCACGTTGACAACGCCGCGCCGAGAGCACCAGGGCGGTGGACAATGGAGAGGCCTAGGAAGGGGACAACGCGGAGACGGGGAAGACGCGGCAGTGGAAGCCCGCGCGGAGAGGAGTACGAGGGTTCACTGGTTCGGCTGCGGTGTGAGGCTGCCGTTGCCGTAGGGCCTGGCCAGCGGGGAGGAATAGTAGGGGGCGGTGAGGCCTCCACAGCAACACAACCAGCCATGGGAGGCAGGAGCATGCGACACGACCGACGCTGCTTTGGGCGGCTGGAGCAAGAAGACCAGAGGTTGAAGAAGCACTACGGCCGTTGGATGGACATCGTACGGTCACTGGAGCTAGAAACGTTCATATTGACTAAGTTGGCAAAGCCCTCCCCGTCAACTTAGTAGGCCCACAAGTCAGCCTCCCACCAAGGTGGGTCCCAGCTCGTAGGGGGGTATTCATTTTTTTGTGCGTAATAAGGAGGCACTTCCAGTGGGTCCGAGCTGACAGTGGGGTGAACGTTTTTTTCGCGAAATATGGTGGCCCATCCGGTGGGTCCCAACAGTCAGGGGGGAGACGTTTTTTTGTGAAATAAGGTGGCCCGTCCATTGGGTCCCTGCTGTCAGGTGGAGGAATAATTATTTTGCGCGTAATAAGGAGGCACTTCCTTGCGGCCGCCGTGGACCCAGCTGTCAGCCTCTCCACGTACAGTACTCTTTCGATGGAAGTCGGTCGTTGACCACGCCGCGCCGAGAGCACCAGGGCGGTGGACGACGGCGAGGCCTAGGAAGGGGATAACACGGAGCCGGGGAAGACGCATCAGTGGAAGCCCGCGTGGAGAGGAGTACGAGGGTTCACTGGTTCGGCTGCGACGTGAGGCTGTCGTCGCCGCAGAATAACAGGGGGTGTGGGTGAGTAGAGGGATGGCCTGGCCAGCGGTGGGAGTAGTACGGGGCGGTGAGGCCTCCACGACATCACAACCGGCCACGGGAGGCAGGAGCATGCGGCACGACCGATGCTGCTTTGGGCGGCTGGAGCAAGAAGACCAGAGGTTGAAGAAGCACTATGGCCATTGGACGGACATCGTACGGTCACTGCAACTAGAATCATTTATATTGACTAAGTTGACAAAGCCCTTGGTACGCCTCAACTTAGTAGGCCCACAGGCCAGCCTCCGAAATGGTGCGCCCTAGATGTCAGGGGGAGGAATCATTTTTTGGGTTGCTTAAGCAAGAATATCCGAGATTGAAGAAGAAGCATGACATCCGTTGGATGGACATCCAACGGCCACAGCTGCTTGAACCGTGTGTTGTTGACAAAGCCTTGCATACGCGTCAACTTAGGTTTTTTTAGGGGACGCGTCAACTTAGAAGGCCCACAAGTGTGTGGCAGAGAACACATAGTCCATTTGCGATTTGTAAGAATGTACAACCCATTTTTTAATTATAATGGAATTTACTACAGCCCATTTACAGTTTGTTAAAAGTACAGCCCAACTTCTAGCTAGAACAATGATTAATAATTTCAAACAACCGCTTAAAACAGAATTCAAAAAAAAAATCCCACATTTTGATGGGATCTGAAATATTTTTATCCGAAATTTCTAGTCAGATTAAATATAATTTCAAAATAAATTTGTATTACGTTAAAATCCAACAAAATATTGCGCGTGCAACAAGTAATGAAATTAAAATTTTCAAATTCCAATAATAATATATTTTTAAACTAATTACACGTTTGGTGCATTTTTTATAGTTACTGCCCAGTTATTATAATTATATCCCATTTATTATTTCTTAAAGTCCATTTTCTTGTTAAGCCTAATGCATACCTCCTAGGAAAGTTTCCAGCCCAGCGGGGCGGAGAATAACAAGTTGACCCGGATATTGTGTACAACTATCGGCCCAATTGCATTGCCGATGTTGAAAAAAAGGCCTGTGTAGTACAGTACAACCTAACATGGCTACTCAGCCCACATTCAGCGACGCCGGAAAGGCCCAAACAAGCCTTCTATACAACTTTTTGAAGTCACCGAGCTCAATTAATAACTTAAGAAAAAAGTTAGATTACAGTGGAACCTTATTAAAAGCTGTCACGAGCAAATAAATAATCCAACGAGTCCCACTTGTGCGTGTGTGCGTGTGTGCGTGTGTGCATGTGTGTGTGTGTGTGTGTGAGAGAGAGAGAGAGAGACCCATCGGTTGATGCTTATAAATACATCTTTCAGCCATATGCATTTTTATTGCTTAGTAAAAACTTATATAGTTGACACAATGATATAGAACATCATAGCACACTGAACTTGCATACAAAAATTTCACGCAGGCGGCACAATCAGGATGGAAGCAGTGGATCGCTATGGGTAGGGCTATGTTGAAACCAATGAAGTTGTACATAATGGTTCATCGTATTTATCAATGACGGGGAAATATCTTGAATGCTGTGCAAAGAAAACAGACATACAACACAATAAGTTCTGCTAGCACATTAAGTTGACGTACAACCTGTCGTGGTTCTAAGTCTGACAGTAGAGTGGGGGGTAGGTATGGAGAGGCAAGGTCCTAGCTATGGAGAGGTTGTAAACACAAGCGATGTACGAGTTCAGGCCCTTCTCGGAGGAAGTAAAAGCCCTACGTCTCGGAGCCCTGAGGCGGTCGAGTGGATTATGTGTATAGGTGTTACAAGAGTCCGAACCCTTCTTCCTGTGGAGGGGGGTGGCTTATATAGAGTACGCCAGGACCCCTGCCAGCTCACGTAATGGAGGGTTTAAAGTATATTAAATCTGGGGCGTTACTAGTAACGCCCCACATAAAGTGCCTTAACTATCATTAAGTCTATTCAATTACAGGCCGTTGCAGTGCAGTGTGCCTTCTGACCTTCTGGTGGTCGAGTGTATCTTCATGGTCGAGTGAATCTCCATGGTCGAGTCCTTCTGGTCAGTCGAGTGGGTTCCTCGTTGGTCGACTGGAAGGTGATCTCTTCTAAGACTGTCCCTGGGTAGGATATTCAGGTCAGGCCTATGACCCTACCCTAGGTACATGAATCCATCATTAGCCCCCGAATGGATTGAGGCTTGAATGAGGAAGGAGTTGATGCTGTTTCCGATTGACTTTTGCATACTGGCTATGCGTCGGTCTGGATTAAGATCTTCTTTGTCGATAATCAAGCAACCTTTCTTCAGTCGACTCGATCCATTCTTGTCTTTCGTCAAGTGATCTTTTAGACTTTGCTGGTTCCCGAGCGACGGATCGCAGGAAATCTCGCGTCTGACAGACCGATCTGCCGTTCGCGGATTCCACGGGATGCGAAATTTGGGGGAGCGCGCGAAGCGGAACGAACCGTGGTGCTTGGACGGGACGGGACATAGACACCTCGATCTCCGCGCCGCTTTTTCCGCCACGTATCGTGTCGATGCAACTGTTTCGGGATATGATTAGGTTGCCTGGGTCCACCTGTCATCCACTCGGAAGGGAGGTTATAAATGCAACCAGCGAGGGTTTTCTGAACAGTGCTCCATTCTTTCTCTTCTGCTCTCCTCGTCTCCGCCCAACGCGCTCGCTCTCGCCCCCGCAAAGCTCTTCCTCGCGCACCTCGCCGGCAGCCATGGTCAAGGAGAAGACGGCGGCGCTGGAGCGCGCAAAGAAGGCGTCGGCGACGGAGAAGGCGTCGGCGGCGGAGAAGGCGAAGGGGAGATCCACCAGCCGCAGTGGGTCTTCGTCGAGATCCCGCTTGCCGAAGGGCTGGGTCCAGGGAGATTGGATCCAGTCGACCATCAGGGAGAAGGATCTCCTCGACATGGCTGACGACGGGCTGATCCCCCATGGCGCCGCAAGACTTCCAGGGAAAGAGTGGCAACCTCAGCCGGAAGAGGGTGAGTGTGTGCTCCTGGCCACTCATATTGATCGAGGGTTTTCTTTGCCACCGAGCATTTTCTTTCGTGGTTTTTTGAACTTCTTTGGAGCCCAACTCCACCACTTTACTCCGAACTCCATCGCGTACCTTGCTGCGTTCGTATCCATGTGCGAGAGTTTCCTGGGCTGTCGACCGCACTGGGGCTTGTTCAAGCACATCTTCACGTGTCGTTCTCAGACCGTGAAGAAGGCGAGTCCAGGCGATGAGAAGACCCAGGTTGTCCAAATGTGCGGGGGTCTGGGAATTCAAGTGAGGAACAAGAGCACCTTCCCAGCTATGACGTTCCCCGAGTCGGTCAGGGGCTGGCAGTCGACTTGGTTCTACTGCCGGAACGAGCTGACACCGGGGCAGTCGAGTGGACTCCCCCCATTCACCATGAGTCGAGTGAACAAGCCCTCCTCTCTGAAAGTGGTTCCGGAGGAGAGGGCTGATGTGAAGATGTTGATGGACCGCGTGGTGCAGTTGGTCCGGGATGGCGTGACTGGCATGGACCTTCTGGAGGTTTTCCTTCGGCGGCGGATCCAGCCTCTTCAATTCCGGAGCCATGACATGTGGTTGTACTGTGGGACTGAAGACGATACCCGAGTCCACCCGGAAGCAGTCGACGACGCCACGGTGGAAAGATGGATGGCCGCGGTCACTGGGAATAAGGATAATCCCCGTGGATCCAGGAGGGTTCCTCCACTCGACCATCACACCGTTCCAGATAAGGTATATTTGCTCTGCCTTCCATTGTATATTTGTCAAATTTGTTTCTGTATGTTCTGCGACTTGGTCGACTGATCTCTGTCTTGACGTCTTCCAGGCCCTCACCGACCTGTATTCAATGCCCAATGGAGCTCAGGCTCCGACTGAGGAGGGAGAAGCCAGCGGGGGCGAGAGCCAGGAGGAGTGGGATTCAGACGCTGCCGAAGATGACGATGATGACGACGACGATGACGAGGACGAAGAGGAGGAGGAGGAGGAGGAGGTTGCACCACCGCGCTCGGAAAGGCGGTCGAAGCTTGTCCATGACCCCGCGACTGAACGCGGTAAGGGAGTGGCGACTGCCTCGCAGTCGACCAAACGCCCTCGGACCGCTTCTCCGGTGCCGAGTGAAAGGGCTCCGAAGCAGTCGAGGGTGGCTCCGCCGAAACCCACCAAGCTCCTGCCGAAGATGAAAGTGTCCATCCCCACCATATCCGGGTAAACACGCTACTTGAGTTCTCTTGTTTTGTATAAGGTTTATCTCTGGTTGATACTTGAGTTGGTCGACTGCTCCTTTGGAACTTCAGTGCTGCAACTTCTGAGACCTCAGGCAAGGCTGACGACCATGAGATGGAGGATGCAGCGACCTCAAATCCTGGTACTATACTCTCAATTCTGTCCTTAGTCGACTGACTCATGATTTCTGACTTTGATTCTTTTTCTGAAGCTCCACCCCATGACATTATCACCCTTCCTGAAGATGATGATGATGAGGATGAAGAACCGCTGAGACACAGGATGAGCAGGAAGACGTCTACTGGTAAGGCAACCCAGAGTGCGACGGCGCCCGAGACTGTGGTCACGGAAGGGGAGAGCCTCACTCGACACACCGTGTCTTTCGCGGTGCCGTTGACGAGTGCTCATCCTACTTCGTCGAGTACTGCACAACCTTCGCTCTTCACAACACATCATGTCCCAGAGGACCAAGCTAGTGCTGCTAAGGAGGCGATACGTCAAGCGGGGATCATGATGGAGCAGGTGAAGATCGTCCGGGATGCAAGCCAAGCAGCTTATGACGCTAGCTCCGCCCTTCAAAGCAATGTTCAGGTCAGTTGACCACCGCCTGTTCTGTTAGGATATGCTATCAAAACTTTTTCTTTCTGATTTCTGAAATCCATAGCAATCACCCACTGGGTGTGTCGATAAAGAACTCCGTGTTAGCGGGGGCACGCTGAGTGCACCCACTGGGTGTAGTCCCCAAGGCTAAGGTCGACTGCTGGCAGTCGGCCTTAGGCTTTATAAATAAAGGTTATTCATCATTCGACTGGATCGAATGGTTTTCCGGAACCGGTGGGGGCACGCTGAGTGCACCCACTGGGTGTAGTCCCCGAGACTGTGGTCGACTGCTTGCAGTCGACTACAGTCTGAAGAGCACGTCTCCCCCTTTTTTTTTTGGGTCGACTGGTCGACTCTATCTTGAACAGAACTAGTGGGGGCACGCTGAGTGCACCCACTGGGTGTAGTCCCCGAGACTACGGTTGAATGCTTGCATTCGACTGTAGTCTTAGAAACGTATGATTTTTCCTTATCCACTCGGAAGTGAACCATCTTTGATATTTTGTCGATTGGTTCTTCGTAGAAATCCTGTGACCTTGCGGCTCGCTATACGGAACTGGAGCAGAAGCACATTCAGCTCGAGTTGGATCTGAAGCTGGTGCAGGAGAATCTGACGAAGGCGAAGGAGGAGACCAAAGGTATGTTCGGTGAGACCTCGACGACTCCTTTTTCCTTCCATTTGTTTCAAAATCTGACTTTGCTGTAACTTGCAGACAAGGTGCGGGAGGCCCAGAAGAAGGACCTTGAGCTAGCTGAGAAGACCAAGCTTGCTGACGAGAAGTTAGCTTCAGTCACCAAGCTTGAACAGGAAAATCACAATCTGAAAACTGCTCTGGCGATTGCCTCCAAGGATGTTGACCGACTGAAAGCTGACAAGACTACCCTGACCGAGAAGATCAACCAATTGACATGGAAGAAGAATGACCTGGAAGGCTTCCTGGGTGGTCTTACCAAGAAATTGTTCCTTATGCTAGAAGGTAACCTTTTTCACTCGACCAACATTTTCAACTATGACGCTTCCATTCGACCATTGTCTTGATTCGGCGTTTTGTCCTTGCAGAATTCTGTCGGAACTTTGAAGAAGAGACTAGCCAGTTGGAGCCGAACCTTGACCCTGTCAATTCTCCGGTGAATGATGAAGTTGCCATGAATGTCTTCCGACTGGAGTCTCGCGTTGCAGCTGTCGTGGACTATCTTGCAAGGCTGAAGGCTGCCACTTCTCGCATCGACTCGACGCTTTGGCCCGGGGCGACACTTCAGAATGACCTCGAGTCGTTGATGGCTCGACTAAACGCGGTCCCCGACCGTGTGCAAGAGTGGAAGAAGTCCTCGGCTCGGTGCAGCGCAGATGTTGCCCTGTGTCTGGCCCGAGTCCACTGCAAGGACGCGCGCGAAGAGAAGCTGGCAGCTCTCCGAGTGGCCAACACCAAGAAACACGACTTCAGATCTTTCATGGAAACTTTCATCGCTGCTGCTACCCGGATCGCAGACGGGATCGACCTCGACGAGTTTGTTGCTCCTTCCAGCCCTCCACAGGAGGGGTAAAAAACTTTCTTTAAGCCCGACACTTTAAATTTGCCTCGGTATGCTGAGTGGAATTGTAACCGGTAAACCTTAACAGGCTTAGTGCCTGAGCACTCTCGGTTCCTTTAGGTATCGACCTAAACTTGGATTTGATGTTTGGATACGTTGCTCCTGGTTCGAATTGTCCTTTGCAGGTTCACAGCAAGATGTCCACTGCAGTCGACTTATTCCTTAGGCAAGCGCTGGGCTGCAGCTAAGCCTCCGAGTGAGAGGTTTGCTCTTCACTCGGTAGGATTTTTTATAACTTAGGCGAGCGCTGGGCTGCAGCTAAGCCTCCGAGTGAGAGGTTCGCTCTTCACTTGGTAGGATTTTTATACCTTAGGCGAGCGCTGGGCTGCAGCTAAGCCTCCGAGTGAGAGGTTTGCTCTTCACTCGGTAGGATTTTTTATAACTTAGGCGAGCGCTGGGCTGCAGCTAAGCCCCCGAGTGAGAGGTTTGCTCTTCACTCGGTAGGATTTCTTATAACTTAGGCGAGCGCTGGGCTGCAGCTAAGCCCCCGAGTGGAAGTCTGGCTTACCACTCGGTAGGATTTTCACGTTGTATTTGTGGCGAAGCTCGGAGGAGAGAGTCGCAGTCTATCTGCACCTCGTCCTCTTTGCGAGCCCACATTATACTTATGGCATAGCTCAGAGGAGAGGGTCGCAGTCGACCTGCACCTCGTCCTCCTTGCAAGCGTATGTGGTACTTAGGCGAGCACTGGGCTGCAGCTAAGCCCCCGAGTGAGAGGTTTGCTCTTCGCTCGGTAGGATTTTTTATAACTTAGGTGAGCGCTGGGCTGCAACTAAGCCTCCGAGTGAGAGGTTTGCTCTTCGCTCGGTAGGATTTTTTATAACTTAGGCGAGCGCTGGGCTGCAGCTAAGCCCCCGAGTGAGAGGTTTGCTCTTCACTCGGTAGGATATTTTATAACTTAGGCGAGCGCTGGGCTGCAGCTAAGCCCCCGAGTGAGAGGTTTGCTCTTCACTCGGTAGGATTTCTTATAACTTAGGCGAGCGCTGGGCTACAGCTAAGCCCCCGAGTGGAAGTCTGGCTTACCACTCGGTAGGATTTTTTTATAACTTAGGCGAAACGGATTCGCGGCTAAGCCTCCGAGTGGAAGTCTGGCTTACCACTCGGTAGGATTTGTACAAACTTAGGCGAAACGGATTCGCGGCTAAGCCACCCACTGGGGGAAAAAGTGATAAAAATTATGAAGGAATTATGGCACTATTATTTCGAGATCCATGAACTACAGAAGTATTTTATTACAACTCATCCGAGTGGAAAACTTTTAAGTGTAAAACGGGCGGAGCAGATCCGCATTCCAAGCTCGGGGCTCTTCGATGTTGTGTTCGACGTTGTAGAGACGGTATGCCCCGTTGTGGAGAACTTTGGTGACGATGAAGGGTCCTTCCCAAGAAGGAGCGAGCTTATGCTGTTTCTGCTGATCCACTCGGAGAACTAGATCTCCTTCTTGGAAGGCTCGACCCCTCACATTCCTGGCGTGAAAGCAACGCAAGTCTTGTTGATAGATGGTCGATCGGATCAGAGCCATCTCCCTTTCTTCCTCTAGAAGGTCGACTGCGTCTTGACGCGCTTGCTCAGCTTCTGCTTCGTTGTAGAGTTCAACTCGAGGAGCATTGTGAAGAAGATCACTCGGCAAGACGGCTTCAGCCCCATAGACCAAAAAGAATGGAGTTCTTCCAGTCGACCGATTGGGTGTGGTCCGCAAACCCCAAAGCACCGAAGGAAGTTCATCGACCCATGCTCCAGCCGCGTGCTTGAGATCACGCATTAGTCGGGGTTTTAAACCCTTGAGGATTAAGCCATTGGCCCGCTCCGCTTGTCCATTCGACTGGGGGTGAGCGACTGAAGCGTAGTCGACTCGTGTGCCTTGAGCGTTGCAGAAATCCTTGAATTCTTCCGAGTCAAAGTTCGACCCATTATCCATAATGATGCTGTGCGGGACTCCATATCTGAACGTCAGCTCCCTGATGAAGGTAACTACAGTACCGGCGTCAAGATTCTTGATTGGTTTAGCCTCGATCCACTTTGTGAACTTGTCGACTGCGACCAGTACGTGCGTGAAACCACTTCGACCTGTTCTCAAGGGACCGACCATGTCCAACCCCCATACTGCGAACGGCCAGACGAGTGGAATGGTCTTCAGAGCTGACGCGGGCTTGTGTGACATATTGGAGTAGAACTGACATCCTTCGCACTTGTCCACTATTTCCTTTGCCATCTCATTCGCCCTTGGCCAGTAAAATCCAGCTCGGTATGCTTTGGCTACAATGGTCCGAGAGGACGCATGGTGACCACAGGTCCCCGAGTGGATATCATTAAGAATGATTCGACCTTCTTCTGGCGTTATGCATTTTTGACCTACCCCAGTCGGGCTTTCTCTATACAGCTGTCCTTTGATAACGGTAAAGGCTTTGGATCGACGGACGATCTGCTGAGCCTCTTCCTCATCCTCTGGGAGCTCTTTTCTCAGGATATATGCGATATAGGGAATTGTCCAGTCGGGAGTGACCACTAAAACCTCCATGACCAAGTCGACTACTGCCGGGACCTCAACCTCAGTCGGATCTTTGGCACTCTTGGGCTGTGGAGCTTCCTCTGTGAAGGGATCTTCTTTAACTGACGGAGTGTGTATATGCTCCAAAAACACACCACTCGGAATGGCTTCTCTTTTGGAACCTATCTTTGCCAGATCATCTGCTGCTTGATTTTTCAGTTGGGGGATGTGATGGAGCTCCAACCCCTCGAACTTCTTTTCCAGCTTCCTCACTGCATTGCAGTATCCAGTCATGGCTGGGCTTCTCACGTCCCACTCCTTCATCACCTGGTTGACCACTAAATCTGAATCACCATAAACCATCAGGCGACGGACGCCGAGTGAGATGGCCATGCGCAATCCATATAAAAGGGCCTCATACTCTGCCTCATTGTTGGAGGAATCAAAGTGAATCTGGAGCACATATCTAAGCTTATCTCCTCTGGGGGAAACCAGAACAACCCCAGCACCAGAACCATTCAGCATCTTAGAGCCATCGAAGAACATGGTCCAATGCTCCGAGTGAACTTCAGTCGGCTATTGTTGTTCAATCCACTCGGCGAGGAAATATGCTATTGCCTGGGACTTAATGGCTTTCTTTGCCTCAAACTTGATATCAAGGGGAAGAAGTTCAATCGCCCATTTCGCCACTCGACCAGTTGCATCTTTGTTGTGCAGAATCTCTGATAGTGGGGCGTCGCTGACGACTGTGATAGAATGATCAGAGAAATAATGAGCAACCTTCTTCATGGTCATGTATATTCCATACACAAGCTTCTGATAATGAGGATATCTCTGCTTGGATGGAGTCAAGACTTTAGACAAATAATACACCGGGCGCTGAACTTTGAAGACTTTTCCTTCTTCTTCCCGCTCGACCGTAAGTACTATACTGACGACTTGTCCTATGGCTGCAATATAAAGCAACAAAGGCTCTTTGCTGATTGGAGCAGCAAGCACCGGCTGGGTGGAGAGCAGAGCTTTTAGCTCGGCAAACGCTGCATCAGCTTCTGGAGTCCACTCGAACTTGTCTGCCTTCTTCATCAGTCGGTAAAGAGGCAATGCCTTTTCACCGAGTCGTGAGATGAATCGACTTAATGCGGCCAAGCATCCAGTAAGCTTCTGGACATCGTGCACTCGCATAGGGCGTTTCATTCGGAGAATAGTGCCGATCTTCTCTGGATTAGTGTCGATCCCTCGCTCGGAAACGAGAAAACCGAGTAACTTTCCACCAGGAACTCCGAATGTGCACTTCGATGGATTGAGCTTGATATCGTACCTTCTGAGGTTGGCAAATGTTTCGGCGAGGTCAGCAAGCAGGTCAGAACCTTTTCGCGACTTAACGACGATATCATCCATATACGCTTCCACATTCCGACTGATTTGAGTGAGAAGACACTTCTGAATCATACGCATAAATGTGGCTCCGGCATTCTTGAGGCCGAATGGCATGGTGATATAGCAGAAGCACCCGAATGGAGTGATGAAAGCTGTTTTTACTTCGTCGGGTCCATACAGACGGATCTGATGATACCCGGAATATGCGTCTAGAAAAGACAATCTCTCACATCCCGCGGTCGAGTCAACAATTTGATCTATGCGAGGGAGAGGAAAATGATCTTTCGGGCAGGCCCGATTGATGTGCTTGAAGTCAATGCACATGCGGAGTGATTTGTCCTTCTTGGGAACCATGACGACATTAGCGAGCCACTCGGAGTGGTATATCTCTCGGATAAATCCTGCCGCCAACAGTCGAGCCACTTCCTCCCCAATAGCTTTTCTCTTCTGGACGGCGGACCGCCGAAGATGCTCTTTGACTGGTTTTGCTGATTTGTCGACTCTGAGGCGATGCTCAGCCAGTCCCCTGGGAACACCTGGCATGTCAGCTGGCTTCCATGCAAAAATGTCCCAGTTCTCACGGAGGAACTGGATGAGCGCTTCTTCCTATTTCGGGTCGAGTGTCGTGGAGATGTGGGTCGGGGCTGCATTGGGGTCGGTCGGGTGAATGTGAACAGGTTTTGTCTCACCAGACGACTGAAATGCAGACTCTGTGGCTGGTTTCTTGGATCGCAACAAATCACTCGGATCTGCGTTTTGCTTGTACTCTTCGAACTCGACCGCTGTCACCTGGGAATCAGCAATCTTCGAACCCTTCTGAAAGCACTCTTCTGCCTTTTTCCGATCGCCAGTGACAGTGATCACCCCATTGGGACCTGGCATTTTCAGTTTGAGGTACACGTAACATGGTCGAGCCATGAACCGTGCATAGGCGGGCCTCCCCAAAATGGCGTGGTACGCGCTCTGAAAATTCACAACCTCAAAGGTCAACTTTTCCTTGAGAAAATGTTTTGAGTCGCCAAAAACCACATCCAGGGCTATTTGGCCGAGTGAGTTGGCTTTCTTCCCTGGTATGACTCCGTGGAAACTCATGTTGCTGGTGCTCAGTCGGGACATCGGGATTCCCATTCCCTTCAGTGTGTCTGCATACAACAAGTTCAGCCCACTGCCACCGTCCATCAACACTTTCGTCAGTCGAGTGCCTTCGACAACTGGATCGACCACCAAAGCTTGCCTCCCAGGGGTGGCAATATGAGTCGGGTGATCAGATTGGTCGAATGTGATGGGTGTTTGGGACCATTTCAGATAACTTGGTTTTGCTGGGGCAACCATATTCACCTCACGATTAATGACTTTCAGTCGACTCTTGCTCTCCACATCCGCGAAGATCATGAGAGTGGAGTTGATATGCGGATATTCTTCCTCACTGTCCTCTTTGTCTCCGGCCTTGTCTGACTCTTTCTCCTTGTCCTTAGACTGTTTTCCTTGAAACTGCTGGATCAGGAGTCGACACTGGAGAGTGGTGTGCTTTGGGTAAATAATGTTGCCCTCTTCATCTTTCTTCGTGTGGATGTGGCACGGCATATCCATCACGTCGTTTCCTTCTTTATCCTTTACTTTCTTAGGATTCCAGGATCCTTTTGGCTTCCCTTTGAACTTTCCCTGAGTCACGGCCAGGGCCTCTCCAGGAGCTGCTGGTTCGGCTTTCCGCTTCTGTTTCCGACTGGAATTTCCCTTCTCCGACTGACTTGGCTTATACTTGCCGCTTCGGAGTCGGTCCTCTTCCTCGCCATTGGCGTACTTGGTAGCAATCTCCATCATCCGACTCAGGGTCATGTCCCCGGTTCGACCAAACTTCAGACTCAATTCTCTGTTCTTGACGCCATCTTTGAAGGCGCAGACTGCTTGATGATTAGACACGTTTTCCACAGTATGGTGCAGAGTGATCCACCTCTGAATGTACTCTCTGAGAGTCTCATTGGTCTTCTGCACACAAACTTGCAGCTCTGTCAAACCAGCTGGTCGCTTGCAGGTTCCTTCAAAAGTTCTGACGAACACTCGGAACAAATCTTCCCAAGTATAAATACTGTCAGGAGGTAACTGATTCAACCACGCTCTGGCTGAACCTTCCAGCATGAGGGGCAAATGCTTCATGGCCACCTCGTCATTCCCACCGCCAATCTGAACAGCCACTCGGTAGTCCTCAAGCCAAGTTTCAGGCTTGGACTCCCCAATGAACTTGCTGACTCCTGTCGCCAACCTGAAATTGGGGGGAATCACTGCGGCTCTGATAGCCCTGCTAAAACACTCTGGACCAGAAACATGCACTCGACTGCTCGTGGGTGCATCTCTCTCGGGTCCACCTCGATGGGCTCTGTTCCGGTCGACCAAGCTTTGCACGATAATGGATCGCGTGTCGAAGCCTGGTCCCCTGGGGTCGACTGGAACTCTTCGCCCCGCACTGAACTGACGCCTGTCATCCTGTCGCCGTGGAGCGTAAGACCCTTCCCTCAGAGGGGAAACGGGCACTCGACGCCTGTCATCTCGGTCTCCATACTGATCACGCTGGTTGTCGCGCCCTTCCCGCCGCGGAGGCGATCTGGGACTGTGAGCCGACTGAACCGTATTTGCAGCGACAGATCGACTGTGAATTCTGTTGCGCGACTGCGACACGGCTGAGTTCTGGTCCCCTGCTGCTCGGAGCAAATCTCTGATCTGCATCAAGCCTCTCCCAGCTTCCGACTGTGAAGGCTGGATGGACTCTGCTATACGGGTTGCAGCTGCTAAATTCTGAATTGGCGTGCGGTATACCTGAGTCGGCGGGAAGAGTCGACGTCGACTGGCTTCGGGGACTCGTTGCCACGCGCGCTCGTCGAGTGCTCGCTGAAGGTTCTCTAGACGAGCGCGTTCAGCCACATTGGCCAAACATGCCTCCTCCAAGGCGCGAGCCTCGGGGGTTTCTCCCGTAATGGGAGTGTGCAGGGCATCCATGTTCCTGCGGCGAAGCTCTTCTCTCTGCAGAGAGTCGAGTGCCTCGGGCTGGTACTCTTTGTGGTCCTGAGCGGGGCCACCTCCACCGCCCGCTCCACCACCATGGGCGAAGCCGGGAGGGCTGCGGGGTCCGTCGACCATGAGAATTTCCGCCGCTGGATCACTGCTATCGCATTCGGATGCAGTCTCTACGGAGCCAGTCGACAGATCAAACAGGCCGTAGAGACATTCGTCGGGCTCGATTGCCGCAACTTGTGCGATGGCCGCCTGGCGAGCCACCGCGTGTTTCACCCACCGCTGAAGCCTCGACCGACCAGAGCGCTTGCGCTGGTGGGAGACCGGACGGGCGACCGATAAAGGAGTCGACTGATAGGGGGCCGACGGTTGCCGCAGCAGAACGGCGCGGACACATGCGCAAAAATGCGTCGCACCGCGGACGGGGAGCGCATCAACGTCGAGTGGAGCCTCCTGGAGCCACGCAGAGTCGTCGGCGACGAAGGTGAGAGCGCCAAGATGGATCTCGCGCCCCTCGACCAAAACTCCAGCAGTCATCATGATGAAAGTACTCGAAAATACTGCAACTTCTCCACAAAATCGCTAAAACACCTGCCCCACGGTGGGCGCCAATTGTCGTGGTTCTAAGTCTGACAGTAGAGTGGGGGGTAGGTATGGAGAGGCAAGGTTCTAGCTATGGAGAGGTTGTAAACACAAGCGATGTACGAGTTCAGGCCCTTCTCGGAGGAAGTAAAAGCCCTACGTCTCGGAGCCCTGAGGCGGTCGAGTGGATTATGTGTATAGGTGTTACAAGAGTCCGAACCCTTCTGCCTGTGGAGGGGGGTGGCTTATATAGAGTACGCCAGGACCCCTGCCAGCCCACGTAATGGAGGGTTTAAAGTATATTAAATCTGGGGCGTTACTGGTAACGCCCCACATAAAGTGCCTTAACTATCATTAAGTCTATTCAATTACAGGCCGTTGCAGTGCAGTGTGCCTTCTGACCTTCTGGTGGTCGAGTGTATCTTCATGGTCGAGTGAATCTCCATGGTCGAGTCCTTCTGGTCAGTCGAGTGGGTTCCTCGTTGGTCGACTGGAAGGTGATCTCTTCTAAGACTGTCCCTGGGTAGGATATTCAGGTCAGGCCTATGACCCTACCCTAGGTACATGAATCCATCACAACCCTTTCTAAAAAAAGTTCAGGTACAAAATTAGAACAGGTCACAATCAAATGTACTGGCATATCAGTGCTTCACACCCATAGCTCGGATTGAACTAGTATCTGACAAGATTCAGTTGTTACCTCAAATTAGAGCACATCCAGGCAGCCAACCCTGCCTCTTCTCCCAAAGATGTAGTGGCCTCCGCTGCGCGATGGAGTAGGCCCTGTGCCATCCATCGTTCCCAGAAACACGGGGAAAGTCTGACGTTGACTCCTGTAATGGATGTCGTCGACAGACCCTGGCACCAGCGGTAGGACTTCGATTGATGGATTGACCACTTCTTCGACATGCACGAACACTCGATACAGGTACATCCCTAACGTGGTCCGTGGCGGCCTTGGTGGCGACGAATAGTATAACCCCGGTTCCTACACCGGTATCTCAACGCCAATCACCTTCGGTATGGTGGACAGCTTCTTCATCCATGCCATAACCGTCAGAGCCCAGCTATTTGGAGGAACAAACATACTTACGAGCTCACCTCCAAGGTCGTTGATAAGCTCATTCATGGACTCACTGTTCCAAGCATGTCGAGGCATGTCGTGGAAGGTAAGCTTTGTTAAAAACTCAAGCTTGGAGGGCACTGAGCCCCATCCTGGGTGCCACCGATCAAAGCTCACCAACGCGCCATCGCAGAACAAACGCCGGGAATATTCAAACACACGACTTTAGTCGAAAGTTGTCCGGAACCTGACAAAGAAATCAGCCGGTAGCGGACAGACTTCGATGAGCAAGTCACTTATTTGGATGCCGTGCGCAATGCCAAGAGCTTTGACAAGGTCGTTTGGTGAGACGAGAGGCCGGTTGCCGTTGATGGTTACCATCAGCACTTTTCCGGCAAACTGGCCGTCAAGCGCCGCCATGCCACTGTTGAGCGACAACATGCAATGACCGAAGGAAGGACGGACCTCAGGATCTCTGGCTCGGAGATCTGCATTGACCGGTGACATGATAGTGCGCTTGAGTACAGGGAGTACAGGAGGGGGATTTGGGGGAACTGGAGTAGGAATCGAGATTCCAGAGGTGGGGGAGGGGCGGGAGATTGGAGATGAAAAGGTAGCATGAATTTCGAACACACACCAATATGCTCTCGGCACGCAAGCGCACAAAAACACCGGTGGCACCCACATGTCGGCCCAAGAGTCCTTATTCTTTATTTTTTGGAGAGCCCGACCTTTTTTTTGAGGATCTTTTGAGAGCCCGGCCTGAGAGTCATAATTGACCTGTTTGGCATTGCGTTACTACTCGGCCCATATTCAACGACACCTCACTGGCCCAAAAAACTATACATCATCGAAAAGACACTGAGCTCAAATTATATAACTTGAAAAAAGGAGATATACTCTAAACACTAGAGAATGGTGATGCCCTCATTTAGCCCACCAGTAGTTCGAGACAATAAACAGTTCGAAACAACGATATATACAACATTCAAACACTGACTAGTGACTACTATTGACATAAACAACAAGACATGATAGTTCATAAGAAGTCTTGCTACAACACCACCCATCTACAACGCCCAGACTCTCGTGATCCAGACAAGAATGACATTCTAAATAGAAGCAACTATTACATAGTAAGAGTGACATAGACGAGGATGACCAAATGACAAGGAATATGCTTAACAAAAGAAACAACTACCCGTCTAGAACCAGCAGCAAAGACAACAAAGTCATTCGAAGAGATGATCCAACACCATCATAATTTGCAGCCCTGCTTCAGCGACGAGTGATCCGGAGACACCAGTACTCCAACTTTCGATGCAACAGCCCAATTACCTATCAACCTGAAGGCTCGAACCACATCACTGCCTATCATAATTGAGACATCCAAGGATCAAAGTTAATCCGGATGCCTTTGTTATTCTCACCTTCTTTTGGCTGCAGGCTATATCATTCACAATCAGGGGAGTTTGCTCCCGAACTCCTAGGGCTCACCGTGTAGACACAGTTTTCCATAGCAAGCAGAGCCTCTCTGCCATCAAGGTCCTTGCCAACGGTGATCTCCTAGTTAATTGGATAATTGAGTCTGAGAAACAGAGAGTGTGAACCAAGGTTGTTTACCTGCCTCCAACTAAAAAATCCTGAAGGCCCCAACAAGCTGGTATCCTGCTCATAGACGTAACAGCCACTGTCCGGATACTCACGTATTTCACGGTGCTTGTATACAGTGGGGTTTTTGCAATATAACTTTTCCGGCTCATGTGTCTGAAGGCCCCAACAGGAACCAGTTATGCTTCCCTGTTTTTGGCAAAGGTGGTGTGATTACAAAGGGCAGTAACTATAGGGACACTACATCATATCAAAAAGGACATGCATTGTTAATGTAAGATCAACATTGTTCAGAGTATGAGTAGGATAATGCAATAAATAGCATTGATATGTCCCTATTGGAACTGGCAGGAAAATACAGGGAAATGTATACTGGGTTCGAAAATATAGAAGTGCCATGCATGGTTATACTCATGTTATCTCGCAATCGATTCTTCACAGGAAACTACCATGTCATGCATGTTATGTAATCATGTTCTGTCCTCACAAACAAATTCTTCAAGGTAACTAACAGACCATGCATTGTTATATACTCGTGTTCTATGGGCAAATTTTTTGTGAGGATATTATTCTAGCCATTGATTGCTGAAGGGAGAATATAGGTATGTACACATGGTAAGCATTAAAGGATTTCACTACTTCCAAATATAGAGTTCTCCATATGCACATTTACTCCCCTAATGTATGGTTAGATGAAACCAACAGTGTGGTGCATGTTTCTACATCATGAAAATGAGGAAACTAACATGGCCACTGATACACACTCATATTTAGTAGTAGTATATAGATTACTGTAAAATAAGGAGAATATCCATATATTCCTAACTGTTTGATTATTCAGGGGTACAAATTGGGTGTAATGACATGGTCACAATTGCATGAATTAACTCATTCCAAATATAGCTGATTTACAACGTCTCTAATACATTGCCATAGTTCTACTCAAATTCTGCTCAAACAGGGATATGCCAATCATCACAAAAAGTTCAAACAGTGTCATGGCGTCATCATTAACATGAGACGGAAACAACTTACATGCGCCGTCCCAGCAATACGTGGTGCCATCTGCTTTGTTGATCGCGTAGATGATGCCATTGTGTTCAATAGCATCACAGAAGTGTGTATGAGCTTTGACGATGATCCACTGCGAGCTGAGTTGTCTCCAGCTAAAGAAGGCACCGGCGTAAAGATAGGCGAGTCCGCGGTCGAACAAGGCAATTAGCTTGAAGTCTATGTAATTCTCATGTTGTGTGGGCACTTGGCAGATTACAATCTTCTGCAAAACAAGGTCCGTCCAACTGACGTGGTAATCTAGATGACTTGGACCGTGATGGTAAAACTCTATATAATCCAACGGAGGAAGGATAATCTCACGGGAGGTCTTGAAGTTCACGAGCACCAACTTTTTACCGTCTTCCCTGAAGGCATCCATCCAGTGGGAGTTCATGCCGACTCAGTACATACCTGCCAAGAAGTTTTGGGCGATGGTGATCGGATCGAAGTCGAGGGAAATGATGTATGGCAACCCACTACATACCTGCAAAGAAGTTTCGGCTAATGGAGATCAGATTGAAGTCGAGGGGCATCATGTACACCTCATTATCATGGTGAGCCAATCTCGCAGGACCAGATAGCAGCAGGCAGGGTGTCTTGAAAAGATTAGGCCTCGCTTCGATGATGGCCGTGTGCATGTCCCTCGAGCATGCAGCCAGCCGCAGGGCGCCCAACATATCCATACACGAACAACAGAGGTCGAGGATGTCATTAGGGAGATTACTCCAATCGCGGCTCATATGGATGCGGCATGGTTCGCGTTCGGCCATGGTGGGATTTGGAAGGTGGGCGTTTTTGGGGGCTTGATTTACGGGGGAGAAGGATGTCGGTGCTGGAGCGGCTAGCGAGGGAATAGTGGTACTGGGGGAGGCGAGCGAGGCGACGGTACACGGGGGCACAGTTAGATGGAGACAGAGACGGAGATGGAGATGGAGATGGAGTGTTGCTATGGGAGGGGAGAGGGAGACGAGGTGAGGCATGCCAATGTGCTGTACAGCGGCGGTGACAGACTGCACAGTGCATGGGGTGAGGCTGGCTTTGGTAACCCGAACACGCCGCCTGGACTAGTGTCCAGCGCAGGGTGTTGTTACTTCACTGTGAGGACCGGATGAATAGTATTTTGACCATCAAGTGTACCATAGTTGTACTACTACTACTACTACTACTACTACTACTACTACTACTACTACTAGTAGGAACATGAGTACTCCAGTATTGTATAGCGGAAATAGGTCTCCCGTGCTAGCATGCCTGTTCACTTCATCCTCCAGGTATCATCCATATGGCGAGCAGAACCAAATTCTCATGCATGTGGAAGCGTGAAGATGGGCCTTTGATGAGGATAACTGTGTACTCCCTCCTCTAGGTGAGCGCAACCTAGATGGCTATAGATTGGACGAGAAAGAGCACCGGGACGAGCAAAACTTCCAACCACAACACTGTTACAAATGGAAGCAAAATCAGCAATTAATGCATAGTTATAAGGATGCATTTTCAGCTCTCCAAGCATCAACGCCCTGCCGTGATGCATGCAGTGGTCGTTCTGGTGCATCAAGGACGGCATGCAGATCGTTCCACACTTGAGAAGAGGAAAAATTGAAAGGTAGAACGCGGTAACAGAGGAACAGAACGCTGGCTAACAAGGCCGGGAGGGGATCGAGCAGGAAGTTAATGCTCCACGCCTAAAGGTTTTGGGAAAACCTGATTTTCATAAGGTGACTTACTAACCTAGACGGAGGGAGTATTCCTTAACCATAGAATGTTGTGTCTCCTATTCATGTGCCAATATCCATCTGAACCAGCTACGACACATTTTTTTATCTGTTTGCGGTCCCACCTATCAGGAAGGATTGGCACATACACAAACAGGTATGACTCCTCAGTCTACCCACATATCCTTTTCATTTAGTCTACCTAGCCGTCTAATCAACTGCATGCGCGCCACTTCTCCCATTTACTTTTCCATCGGGAACCGATTTCCCTCGGCTTCTTCACCTCCCCTTCGTCTTCATTTGCATCCAAACCCCATTGTGTTCACATTGTTTTAACCTCTTTAAATAATCATCTACTACTTCAGTTAGACTAGCCATCTAATCGTAATTCTCCAAACCATAGCCCTCCATTCCAGTGGTTCCAAATGGCGAAAGAGATCGAGATGCAAGTTTTTAGCATCCAACATGTCCTCGTCGAAGGCTCGTTGAGCATAGTTGCCACCGTCACTGTCCACCCAAGGGTTGTTCGGCAATGGATCAACAATGTATCCAACTCCCTCGAAAAGGAAGAGACGAGGGTCATCGGTCTCGACGCAGAGTACACGGAGCATGCCACTGGGAAGATCCAACACGCCGCCGTCCTTCAGCTGTGCCTCGAAGATGATGTTTTGGTGTTCCACATCATACATGCGCCCTCCATACCAGGTAAGCTTCACGATTTCTTGTCTTGGGAGGATGTATACTTCTGTGGGACATCCATCGAAGGGGACAAACAGAAGCTAGAGCCATACAACCTTGATTTGAAAAGCATAGCTGACCTACAAACCGGAAACAAAATTCCTGTAGAAGATTGTGATAAACAGACACCATCCCTATTCGACATAGAAAATTTTGTGCTCGGTACAAATCTTCAGAAGGGTGACAAGATGGTGGCATTAAGGTCGTCTGGATGGGAGAATTATCCCTTGACGTACAAGCGGATAATATATGCTGCCCTCGATGCCCATGTGAGTTTTGAGATAGCTGCAAGGTCCAAAGAGCTTGTTCCGAAGCCGTCTCCCACAGAAAATGAGAACAAGAGGAAGAAGAAGAAGAAGAAGAAGAAGAAGAAGAAGAAGAAGAAGAAAAGGCTGCACCAGCAGGAGGGTATTATGGATGGATGAACTATTTACTCTCTTGTAAAAAAAATTATTCCCTCTCGGTGTATATTGATATAGATGGACTATTTCGATGGTGTGCATGTCTTTGGAACAAAGTAGTAGCATGGGTCCGCTTCACTATAAGGAACTATTTATCCGCATATATAGCTTTCTCTACTACTCCTTCTATTGATCGGTATGCAATGCATGTGTCGATAGACATGACAGCTTGTCCATGGAAGTTCAACTACGGCGACCGTCACGTTTCAACCACTGCCACTCGCGATTCCCACGACGCCGCTCCAACCCATGGCACCACGTCCCCCGACGTGCGCCTCACCCCTCTCGGGCGCACCGCCCGTCTGCCTTTGTGTGCATGACATGTGGGCCACCTGAAATGCGATGAGCATCAAGTTTCTACCACAGCCACACGCGATTCCCATGATGTCACTCGAACCCATGACACCACACGTCCCCCGACCTGCGGCTCACTCCTCTCGCCCTCACTGCTCCTCTGCCTTTGGGAGCATTCACACAAAAAAAGACACATCCGTGACATTTTGGGCCGAACGGATTTTTTTCTGTCATACATATGACACTTCTATGACGATAATTGTGACAAAACCCGGTATCATCATAGATGTGGTGGGCTCCTACTTCTACGAAAAAAAATCATGACAGAAAATGGGCTTTTCGTCCTGGGCGGGCCGTAGACGCAGCTGCATGACATTCTTTGGGCCATCCATGACGGAAAAAACCATGGTAGAAGCGAGGGGAGGAAAATTTTGGGGAGTTGTCAGTTACGGTGGGAGGTCGGGGGCCGAGCGATGCGCGTTTCTCTTGTACACGTGCGAGGCGTTGGCTCTAACTGAACCCGAGTGAGGCGTTGGGCTCTAACTGAACCCGAGCGATTGCACTGCAGGCTACGCATTACTGAACCCAAGCGATCGATTGATGGCTGTTAACTAAACCTGATGGAGAGATTCCTTCGCTACTGCTGCTAACTGAAGCCGATCGATTGGATGAACAGTGAGCGTTGCGGGGGGGGGGGGGGGTTGGATGAACAGTGAGCGGTGCTGTTGCCTCTGGATGAACAGGACCCCATGGTGTGGAGGGCTGGATGAACAGTAGACGGTGGAGGGGTGGCCGTTGAGGGGTGGTTGAACAGGACCCTATGGTGTGGAGGGCTGGATGAACAGTAGATGGTGGAGGGCTGGATGAACAGTAGACGGTGGAGGGGTGGTTGAACAGTAGCTGATGGAGTAGCGCGCGGTGGAGGCTGGATGAACAGGAGCCCGTGGAGGCCGGAGGAGGTCGACGGTAGCCCGTGGAGGCTGGAGGAGGTCGACGGTGGAGATGAACAGTATCCCGTGGAGTCCCGTTTTGCGGTACGCCACACCCCTCCCGATGAACAGGACCCCCGTTTCGACCGTAGTGCTCCAACACAAGTCCATTTAGTCCGTTTTGCGGTACGCCACACCCCTCCCGATCAACAGGACCCCCGTTTCGACTGTAGGAGGTCCGTTTCCTCCGTTTTGCGGTACACCACACCCCTCCCGATCAACAGGACCCCTGTTTCGACCGTTGGAGGTCCGTTTCCTCCGTTTTGTGGTACGCCACACCCCTCCCGATCTACAAGACCCTGTTCCAAACGTAGGAGGTCCGTTTCCTCCGTTGTGTGGTACGCCAGGCCTCGTTTCCATTGCCCGTTCCATCCAAGCCATCCCGATGAACACGACCACACATTCCGTTCTGGCCCAGCCGGTTGGCTCCCCATGAACACGACGACGACGCTGTTTCTCCATTCCGACCCAGCCATGTACGTATGCACGAGTAGGCATTCGAGACCCTGCCCGTATGTACGTATGTAGCCGTATTTTCTTTCTTGCACCCTCGCCGCTGTACGTACGTGTACATGCTACGTGCGCGCCTCTACTACGACACATGCGCGCCTCTACATCGACCAGTATGTACGTACAAGTTCGCGACCAGAATGACAACGCTACGTACGCTTGAACCAGGTGGGTCCCGATTGTCAAGCACTTCCTTGCCTGCGAATATGTAGCTGGTGGGTCCCAGCAGTCAGGGGGGCGAATCGTTTTTTTTTGCCCGGATGCACTTCCTTGCGTGCGAAGATGTAGCTGGTGGGTCCCAGCAGCCAGGGGGGCGAATCGTTTTTTTGCCCGGACGCACTTCCTTGTGTGCGAAGATGTAGCTGGCGGGTCCCAGCAGTCAGGGGGGCGAATCGTTTTTTTCCGGACGCACTTCCTTGCGTGCGAAGATGTAGCTGGTGGGTCCAAGCAGACAGGGGGAACATTTTTTTTCACAAAATACGGTGGCCCGTCCGGTGGGTCCCCACTGTCAGGTGGAGGAATAATTATTTTGCACGTAATAAGGAGGCACTTCCTTGCTGCGGCTATGGACCCAGCTGTCAGCCTCTCCACGTACAGTCCACGTCCGATGGAAGCCATTCCTTGACCATGTTGACCACGCCGTGCCGAGAGCACCAGGGCGGTGGACGACGGCGAGGCCTAGGAAGGGGACGACGCGGAGCCGGGGAAGACGCGGCAGTGGATGCCCACGCGTAGAGGAGTATGAGGGTTCACTCGTTCGGCTGCAGTGTGAGGCTGCCGTCGCCGCAGAATAACAGGGGGTGTGGGTGCGTAGAGGGATGGCCTGGCCAGCGGTGGGAGTAGTAGGGGCGGTGAGGCCTCCGTGGCATCACAACCGGCCACGGGCGGCAGGAGCAGGTGGCACGACCGGCACTACTTTGGGCGGCTGGAGCAAGAAGACCAGAGGTTGAAGAAGCACTATGGCTGCTGGATGGACATCGTACTGTCACTGGAGCTAGAATCGTTCATATATTGACTAAAGTTGACAAAGGCCTCCGTCCCAGTCAACTTAGTAGGCCCACAAGTCAGCCTCCCACCAAGGTTGGTCCCAGCTAGCAGGGGGTATTCATTTTTTTTGTGCGTAATAAGGAGGCACTTCCGGTGGGTCCGAGCTGACAGTGGGGGGAACATTTTTTTTCGCGAAATACGGTGGCCCATCCCGCGGGTCCCAGCAGTCAGGGGGAACGTTTTTTTCATGAAATAGTGGTGGCCCATCCGGTGGGTCCCTGCTGTCAGGTGGAGGAATAATTATTTTCCGCATAATAAGGAGGCACTTCCTTGCGGCTGCCGTGGACCCAGCTGTCAGCCTCTCCACGTACAGTACTCTTCCGATGAAAGTCGATCGTTGACCACATTGACCATGCCGCACCGAGAGCACCACGGCGGTGGACGACGGCGAGGCCTAGGAAGGGGACGACGCGGAGCCAGGGAAGACGTGGCAGTGGAAGCCTGCGCGGAGAGGAGTACGAGGGTTCACCGGTTCGGCTGCGGTGTGAGGCTGCCGTCGCCGTAGAATAACAGGGGGTGTGGGTGAGTAGAGGGATGCCCTGGCCGTGCGGTGGGAGTAGTAGGGGGCGCTGAGGCCTGCGCGGCAGCATAGCCGGCCACGGGAGGCAGGAGGCGGTCCCGCCGGCGCTGCTTTGGCGGCTGGAGCAAGAAGATCAGAGATTGAAGAAACACGACGGCTATTGGATTAACATCCAACGGTTACGTCTGCTAGAATCGTTTGTTGATGTAGTATATAATAACTAAAAAAATCTTGCATACGCGTCAACTAAACAGGCCCACAAGTCAGACCACTCCCTCTTTTTTTAATAATTTATATATAGCTCATGGCACTTCTTATGCAATTTATTGCAGTTGTTTTTTGGTTGGCCAGGGCCAATTTCGCATATTTCTGTGGGTTCCAAACTATTTTTAATACCGAAATGTCGAGCCAGATTTAAAGTACTTTGAAGATATATTTAAATTAGGTTAATGCCCAGTGAAATAGGAATCTGAAAATGTGAAAAAAATCAGAAATTATAAAGTAATTGCCAATTTGTCATCTGTTTTTATATTTACAACCCATTTCATATTACTTTCAAGATTTGCATGCGTCTTGAAAGAGTTACATCCCATCAGGGCGTAGAAAAATAAGTAGGCCTGGATTGGGTATTCTTCAGAAAAAATAAACTAGGCTCGTTTTCACAAAGAAAAAATAGCTAGGCTGGTCACATGGTGAATATAAAATATAAGCATGGGCTAGACGGGCCACAGCCCAGTTCAAACCTTGCTCCGTATCAACAATACCAAACAAAAAAATACTGCTCGAGTAGCTACGTCCTAGGTGTCAGCCGATCCTGTGCTGTTCTCTTGTCTATTGACTATATACGCTCACAATGTCGTGGGCCCCAGATGTCAGGAAAACACTAGGAGGAAGCATTTTATTTTTCCATACACTGACATGGTGGGCCCCTACTGTCATCTTCTCCACGTACTTCTGCTGATTCCTGTTGTTTGTTGACCATGTTGACAATGCGAGAGGGCGGTGCCGCGGCGAGCGCACCAAAGTGCGCGGAGGATGTTGGTGTTAACGATTTAGGAAACTTTGGGCGGCGATGCGTGCGCTGAGGCGCAACCAGCCGTGGGAGGCGGAAGCAGGCAGCCCCGCCGGCGCTGGTTTAGTTTTGGCGGCTGGAGGAAGACAGGACTGAAGAAACACGACAGACTGTAAAATTAGCAGGAGTACTTAACAACCTTAACTGAAACCAGCAGGGGCACTTAACAACCAAAGCTGAAAGCAGTATGAGTACTTATACAGGTTCAACCGTACAAAGCACGCCTCGAACAATGCTACTTTGCCTACAGTTAACCAAGGGTGAGGCCGCCAAGCCCCTGGACAAGGCCTAGGCGCCACCCCACACATCCACAACCTTTTGAAAGTGGCTTCATCTCGCAACGTGGTCAATAAACATGATATTCGCTTTAGAGCCATGGAAAAGCATGAACATAATCTTCTGTCCTATTCTCCAAGATGAACAAGCCTTCATTATTTGAGACCACCCACGAATAAGTATCTTTTCACCTCCAAGGGGAATTGAGTAGGTCGACATAAACATCATGTTGTGACCAAGTGCAAGTCTGACCCGACCATGGTCAGGCATCTGTATATGAACAATAGAACTCGGTAGTTCCTGTTTCAAGAAGATCATAGTTGTAAAACTGTGTATAAGCAATAGTTTATGAACAACATATATAACAGAAAACAGCTCATACCATAAGTTTCTCGACACAGTTGGACCTGTTCAACGAGTGCAGCAGTGGCACACATATCCCACGTGGCGTTCCACCATTGAAACGCCCCACAAGGACCTCAAGACGATCAATAAAGTGTAGGAACTTGTGGATGTCGATCCAGTCAACATCAGTGCCATTAGTAACAGCCGAGTTATTACAGAGTAACAAACGAGCAGACTGCTTAACTCTGAAAAAACCTACACGTGCCACCAATTATAAGAAAATATTAGTTAGAAGTAGCATCTTCGTGAGAGATTCTTTGCTACTTCTAAAGTTAAATTGTGATTAGTTAGACAGAATAGGTGGATTAAGAAGTAATCGAGGAAACAAGCAAGAACCAGATACAAAACTAACATGGATGAACAATTGGAACGACGTCGGGGTGGAAGATCGCAGTGAAGATGAGACCAGGTTCTGCTATTTCCATCAACATTCGTGCGCCAACTTCCAGTCCGTAACACTTGAGAAAGTTTATCCAAGTTAGGCCATAGAAAAAGCAGCGATCTTCTTGGTTCATGAACCCAACTCGGAAGTAATATCCATGGATTGTCTTCACTATGACCATTAAACTAGTGTATTCAGTTATGGCAAGGCCGAGCATCTTGAGTACATGTGTTCTGGTAGAGCAAATAATACACTGCAGGAAAAATAATATGAGAACACATCATGTTCAAAAAACCCTCACCCTCCCGGATAGAGAAGAGGATTCAAGGAACATACTGTGCGCGTTTCAAAATGCTGTGGTAGGATGAGAAGGAACAAGTGTGGCGTCTTGCCGAGGGCGCAGAAATCTGTAGGGTACTCGCACTTTGGGCACTGCAACTGAAACACACTAGATTCAGTATGAAGAAAAATGCATCAACGGCAGCGGCTGCCATCCTAGGATTACCTGCGACCAAGGGACTTGGATGAAGAATTCGTACCTGGTTCTCCATGAGAAAACCCAATACAATCACCGAGCGGGGGTTTTCTCTGAGCAAGCAGACAAGGGAGAAGGGGATTCAGGCCCAGTGAAATATTGCCGCTTCGTCCGTCCAGCTGACTGCTAAAGCTGGAAAGGGGGGGGATGGTGGTGGTTGTGATTTGACGGCTCATTGGGCATTACTGCGGGGCTCGACCGGGGTGTGTCTATCGTGAAGTTGTGCACTCTAATTTGTGCATATGGCACGTGGATCTCGTTGCCGGTTGCCCCACATATTAGCGAAAGGAAGTAGAAAGACAGGAGTAACTAGTTACACATAAATATATGTTTTGACAGAGAGATACTCCCTCTGTAAAGAAATATACAAATCTTTTATATCACAGGCTCACCTTGCCGAGAAATATACTCCCTCTGCAATGCACGGGCATTATGGGGGTTTTCTCGGACCAGCTCTCCTTGCCGAGAAAGTTAGATTTTGACATCATCCCCTACCGCAAGATATGATTTAGATTTGAACCTTGACCATCCTTTAGCATCAATCATCATGCGACCATCCTTTGTACTTACGGTATATTGAGCAGGTTCATTCACACCAAGGCTGCGCATGGTAAGAGAAACTTGGCCGCGGTCGCCCGAATTGTTGAACGACTCCCTCGTTGCTCTAGGAATTCTCTGTTTGCAAACAAGAAGACATACCCAAACAGTTAGATTAACACAGTGAATCATGTGAAACAACATGGAAAGAAAAAAGAACGAAGCACTTGGGTGGCCAATGCTTACCAAGAAGGTGGACATGTCGGTTTTTGTAAGGACTTTGGTATATGAAGTGCGAACTACAGCCCAGTCCGTTGCCGGTGCAACTGCATGGGCCGGACCAAATGCAAGTGCAAGTGTTGGTGCAGGTGCCGAAGCCGCTGCTGCTGCCGGAGATGGTGCTCCTTGTAGAGCTAGTGTCGGTGTCGATACCCGATCCTCCGGTAGATCAGACTGATCCACTGACGCGGTCGGTGCCCAATCCTTAGCTGGATCAGACTGAGCTGCTGCCGCTGTCAGTGCTAGAGCAACTGCCGGTGCTCGATCTGTGCGAGACAGCGGCGATCGTGTCTGGTCTGCTATGATCAGCTTTCTAACTTGACTAGGATCCGTGACCGTGATCCAGTTTTTTTCTTCATTTCTCTTAAATGCGAGAAGGACTAATTGTGGCGGTTTTGTTAAACCAAACTGCAGTTCATCATAGGGATTCAGCTTGTACTCAGACAACAGACTAATCCAATTTTTTCCAGTAATATAAGTGATGTACAGTGCCTTCATTACTGACACGACATAAGAAGTGAAACCTGCAAAAATAGCCATCGTAGAGCAAACCAAACGGTTTATTCTGTGATGAATGTCACATGGCAAAACCTGCATCGTAAAATTGCAGGAAATGAAAGAAAACATGACATTAAATCAATAAGATTTAGACAGTAAATCAATAAGATATACTTGATGTGACACGAGTGAATCCTTACCAGGAAATCACTATGTTGAAGTACTAAACAGAAGATTGATCGTCCAACTACGCGTGGCATGCAGGGGCCCTGCCTACTCCCACAAGAAGGACAGTCCAAAGGTCGTGACAAATCATATGGACCGAACATCCATGGGACTGGAAATCCTGGTGTGTGTGATAAACCCTGCAATGCATACAGATATTGGAGTGTAACCATAATTGATAAACCGTCCTCGTAAAAAATATGATCTGGATACTTCAAAATGTATAGACTGAATTGAGTGGACAGACATTAACATAGACCGTTCTCAGGACCGACCACACACCAAAAGCGGCAGTACTAATAAACAATACAAGGTTCACAAACACAAATCAAGTACTGAACAATAGTACTTACTACAGACAAGCAAAGTTGCACTAATTAAACTCTGCAGACTATTTCTTGCCACCGACCTACGTGATGAACCCCGCATAACTCACTAGGCCATGGACTTCGTGTGAGATGTCTACATGCACCATCACCATCTTGTCAACATTGGAGAACCTAACAGAGTGGTCTTTCCACTCATAAACATGATGATGAAGACATGCCACATCAGATTTGTTGGGAAGCTTTACAAGAACCACACCCTTCGTAATCGAAGGCACAGCCAGGAAATTGTTGTGGTTAAGTACAGCCTCGAGAATACGTCTGACAACAATGCTACAGGAAAACACTAGTTCAAGACACATGGCGACAAGGACACAGCAGCTGGATAGTTCAGCAGTAGAACTCATCATCAGGTCTTCCAATTCACACGACATGACTTTGAGAACTTCATCTCCACCGTGGACCTGGTTCTAATTCAAACAGAAACCATATTTTATTACTACTTCCATTCAGAAATATAAGATGATTTTCGATATTATACTCCATATATGATTACATATACGCACAGAAATGAGTGAACAAAGACACTAGAACATGTCTTCAAAGGCATGAGAGCAGAGGGATTACATGCAATATCCATAACACAAGTTACTGAGGCAAATATACCCTCTTAAAAGGTTGCATTGATGTTCATAAAGTACTCCCTCCGTCCCAAAATTCTTGTCTTAGATTTGTCTAGATACAGATGTATCAAGTCACATTTTAGTATTAGATACATCCGTATCTAGACAAATCTAAGACAAGAAATTTGGGACAGAGGGAGTAGTTTAAAGTAATCTAAAAGAAATCAGTGTCAACCTCTCGCATGTTTTGGTCAAAAGAGGAATTTAGAACCGTCATTTGGCACACTAAAATCACATGCAAGATCACCCAGAAAGTTGTAATACCAGTACTAGTACTGCGTGTTAGATGAAAAAACACGATCAAGATCGAGAGAAAGATCATCAACAAGAGACATTACCTGGACTTGCTTAATGAGGGATCCCGGAGAGGGGGGCTTGGACAGGGCGATGGCTTTGAGCTTGTCTGCGGTAGTCTCGGCGGGGTGCTTGCGCTTCTTCTTACCATGAGCCTCGACGGTTTTGGCCAGAGCCATAGACATCACGTCGGCCGGTGCTCTGGCATCCATCCAAGAGAGGAAGCTGAGAGAGAAGAGTGAAAGGAGGAACGAGATGAGGGAGAAGTGAAGCGAGTGGGGGTTTTCTTCAAGAGAGGAAGCTGAGAGAGAAGAATGAAATGATGGTTGCTTCGTCCGTCCAACTTACTGCTGGAAAGGAGGGGTTTTTGTGATTTGACGGCTCATTGGGCATTACTGCGGTGGTTCGATCGGGGTAGTCTACCGTCAATCTACTATGGAGTAATTTAGTACATGGCTGGTGGACCCAGGTGCTAGTTGTCCTACACGTCGGCGAAAGTGAGTAATTTAGTGCATGGCTAGAGGAGGATCCGCACGGTAGAGCGTGTCCACTGTTTTTCATTCTGAAGAAAAAAATGATTACATCAAGCGTTTCCACTCTTACGACGGAGGAGTGCGAAACACGGCAACCACTTGAACATACATAGTGCTCCTACTACTAGGCATGTGCAGTGGTTCATACGTCAGTACTACACAATCTTGTTGCTAGTGTAGTAAGATATGACGATAACAAATGATGTTGTGCGCATGTCAACTACTATATGTAACATAGTACCGCTTTTTCGACTATTCGGTCGAGAATGAACGGTGAGATCAATGTTAACAGAACTAGGTCCACAACGCACGAAGAGTACGGTGCTACAGTACTCCATGAAACATGAACCATATGAAGCACATCCTGTAGTGTAAGACAGGGTGTATGAAGGGTGCACGGGATGGGAGAAAAAGTTCCCTTCTCGACCCACTTTTGGGTGTTTGGCAGAGTGCATGAACCATGAAGGGTGCATGAGTCCACACTAGTAGGTTGACAAAAATACACGAAGAGGAAACAACTATATTGAGATGAGAATGCAACCAAATACACCCACACGCTTTGTGCTACAGTGACTGATCTGCACCGTCTGAGTTTGATCCAATGGTCATGTTGCACTAAGACATGGACATGCCCATGCAGAGGGCGCCTAAACACCACCAAAGTCCCTCAGCTTCTCAAGGCGCACGACGTTGGTGATGCAGGGTGCAACCGCCCGCAGAGCCCGCTCCCGGTCGACGGGAGCCAGCTCGTCAAAGACGACGTCCAATGGCACGAATGGATTCCGGTGACGGAGCCCTGAAAGGATTCGCCCGGCAACGGCGACGGCAGCCCGCAACCCCTCCTTGTCCAGCTCATCCCCCACCATCGCACGGAGACGGCTCAGCTCCTCGGAGATATAGGTGAAGAAGGAGACCAGGTTAGGAAGCCGCAGCTCGTTGAAGTCGACCGGGTGGTCGAATGGGTTTAGCCCGACGGCCGGCATCATCGCGCTGGCACGACGGTAGGCATCACGCAGCCGCAACACGTGCGTGGCAACTTGGTTCACCAAGTGGCTGAGGCGATCCTGGACCTCGTCACGATCGGCCCGCTCGCGCTCCAACCGGCTCCCCTGACGACCTATCGTATCTCCCGCTTTCAGCAGCAACGCCGCCGACGCCTCGAGCATCTTTGTGGTGGATGCCTGTCGCTTTTGAAGCTCCGTGAACTCCCGCACATAACGGAGGAGCATGGCACTCCTCTCCTCCTTGAGCTCACGGAGCTCCACGTCCTTGGCCCTGAGCTCCGCATCCTTGGCATGGAGCTCCTGTGTCAGGCGCCTAAGCTTGGACTCTGTGATCTACTGCGCCGCCATGGCACCAGGTAGAAGCAATGGGGATAGGAAGCAAAGGGGGCGAAACAGCCGAAAGGCAATGCAATCTACGGGAAGGCGGAGAGAGCCAGCTGAGGAGCGGGGAATCTTTTGGTTTTCACCATGGTAAAACACCAGTCGACGACTTCTCACATCCGGGAGCAGTGGGTTTTTATAGGCGGAGTCATCATGACTAATTGCTGCTGCACCTGCTCCCGTCAATCAAAAAAATTAAAAATCCTTCCGCGCCTGCTCCCGTCAATCAAAAAATTAAAAATCCCGCCGCACCCAAACACCAGAGCAACGCCGTGGTGGATATTTAAATTTACCTGTCGGCAAGTAGATAAAAAAAGGGTGAAAAAACAAATGTGGCGACGGCCTAGCTAATTGGTCGAACTAGCCCAACTAGTGTCACGCCCAATATGCGACCCTATCCAAAAGGAACACGAAGGTCCCACCCAGGATAGACCCGCATATTGAAACGCTTTTGCAAGGTGGATATCATTACATCAACATTACATAATAGATGGGGATACATACATAAGGCATACAATGCCACACGAATACAACATCACAATACATCAGAGCATCATCCGACTACGGATGAAACACAAACTGAAACTCAAACGACATCCACCCTGCTAGCCCAGGCTGCCGACCTGGAACCTATCCCCTGAGCGAAGAAGCAGAAGAATAACTCAACGCAAGTAAGCATCACTCTCACGTCATGATCATCGCATAACCTGTACCTGCAACTGTTGTTGTAGTAATCTGTGAGCCACGAGGACTCAGCAATCCCATTACCATGGGTATCAAGACTAGCAAAGCTTAATAGGAAAGGAAGGGGTAAAGTGGTGAGGCTGCAGCAGGGACTAAGCATATAAGGTGGCTAACATACGCAAATAAGAGCGAGAAGAGAGCAAGCAGAATGGTCATCAACTAGTAATGATCAAGAAGTGATCCCGAACTCCTACTTACGTCAAACATAACCCAAAAACCGTGTTCACTTCCCGAACTCCGCCGAGAAGAGACCATCATGGCTACACACGCAGTTGATACGTTTTAATTAGGATCTGGTGTCAAGTTATCTACAACTGGACATTAACAAATTCCCATCTGCCTATAACCGTAGGCACGTCTTTCGAAAGATTATACCCTGCAGGGGTGTCCCAACTTAGCCCATGACAAGCTCTCGTGATCAACGAAGGAATAGACCTTCTCCCAGGAAGACCCGATCAGACTCGGAATCCCGGTTTACAAGACATTTTGACAATGGTAAAACAAGACCAGCAAAGCCTCCCGCCATGCCGACAAATCCCGGTAGGAGCTGCACATATCTCGTTCTCAGGGCACACCGGATGAGCCAGACGTCGGGTTGACATAGACCCTGGTTGCCCAGGGGGCGCCGGACACCGCTCGGTTCAGACCAACACTTAGACAAGCACTGGCCCGGGGGGGGGGGGGGGCGCTAAAATAAAGATGACCCTCGGGTTGGCCGACCCAAGGGAAAGGGATAGCTGGTGGTGAGGCAAATGGTAAAACCAAGGTTGGGCCTTGTTGGAGGAGTTTTATTCAAAGCGAACTATCAAGGGGGTCCCATAAATCACCCGACCGCATAAGGAACGCAAAATCCGGGAACATAACACCGGTATGACGGAAACTAGGGCAGCAAGAGTGGAACAAAATACTAGGCAAAAGGCCGAGTCTTCCACCCTTTACCAAGTATATAGATGCATTAATAATATAAGAGATATTGTGATATCCCAACCAAAATCCTGTCCACCATGGAGAAATCTTCAACTTCACCTGCAACTAGCAATTCTATAAGAGGGCTGAGCAAAGCGGTAACATAGCCAAGCAACGGTTTGCATAGGAAAGGTGTCACAGGTTAAAGGTTCATGGCAATTTGGGATGGCTTGATAAACAGGTGATAGGTAGCGCAGCATAGCAATAGAACGAAGCAACTAGCATAGCAATGATAGTGGTGAGATCCAGGGTAACAGTCATCTTGTCTGAAATCCCGCAAGGAAGAAGAACGAGTCCATGAAGAAGACAAACAGATGAAGCCGAATCAACTGTAGACGAACGAATCCTCACGATTGCAACGAAACAGGAACTATCGAAAAGGAGCACACAACATGGTAAACACACCACACATGAACAAGGCATGATGCACACACGAGCATGATGCATGACAAAGCTACACGAAGCTACTCATGGCAAGAGATGAGGCAAACAAGAGCAACACATCAAGGCAAGTTTAAATGAGGCCGGGAACAACATATAACAATTCCGGTAAGTCCTCATATGCATATTTCGAAATTGGACCAGATCTGAATAAACCTTATGTTCAAGTTGTTAAACTGCAAGTTAAGATGCACAAGGAGGATCTACATGAGATTCTAGTCAAATTACATATAAAGTTCATTTGGTTCGGAGCTACGGCCTAGAAGATATGAGCAAAACAAGTTAAACATGGCATTGATGCAAAATGCACCCGAACATCAAGCAAACACACCAAAACAAGGATGCAACATGATAATATGAAGCTACATGCAATTCTAAGCAAGTTTCATATAGAGCACACTCAAAACGGAGCAACGGTTCAACACACACACATGGAACAAGTTTAAAAGGACAAGCTGTCCAAAACAGCAACTAGGCATATTGCAAGCATCAAAACAACATGCTACAGCACCTCAACATAATAACAAAAGGCATGGGCATGATGTACAGGTAAAGCACAACAAAACATGAACACTGAGCTATCTCTAGAAATCACTAGAACATGCTCAAACACACATGGTAAGATTGCAAATGATTACAGTTTCAGACTTTGCAAGAAATAACATCACGATGCAATGTTTAGAGCTATCAAACAACATGTTACAGGAACTTATAATGGCAAACAAAGGCATGGAATGAATCTACTAATTGCATAGATAAAAAGTCCCTTAGTGACCATGAGCCAAAAAGGAACAGAAAATATGATGGCACCCACGTAAACATAGCAAGTTATATTACAGATTCAAACATGGCAGGAACATAATTATGAAGGCATGTAGATGAGCTTTTCCAACTCACTACAGAGCAAAACAAGGCATGGCAAGGCAACCAAAAGTAAGAAGACATATTTGTGAAGCTAAGCATGGCAAGATCAAGGTCATAGGGTGCATGGATCACTAGCAAAACACATGGTAACAACTGAACTTAATGTAAACAGGCTGACATCAACATTATGAAGCAACTTTGGAGCAAGACATGAACAAGGTACATCTAGTTATAATTGCAACCAGGGGCATGTATGGTTAGAGGAGGACATGTAGATCAAAACATGTTTATAGAACATCTCCAGATTATGCATAGAATGATTAGTAGAAGCATGTTTACATGGCATCACGAAATAACAGATTCAGCCTAGCAAAACAGTAACATCATGAACCCTACTTAACAAGCTCGATTCACTCACCACGAGTCATTGCATGACAAGATAAGCATAACATCATCAAGAAGACATGTTTGTGTAACAAACCAAGTCAAGAACAAGTCCATAGCATGCAAGGATCACCTACAACAAGCTTGGCCAAATTGAACAAGTAAACAATCTGCCAGAAAACATTTTGAAGCAAAAGTAGAGCACGAAAATGACATGCTAGACTACTCCATAATTGCAACCAAGGCCATGAATGGATATACAAAAACCACATGTTCAAAACACCCTTACTGAAGTATCTCAAAATATGCATGGATCTCTCTGTAGCATCATGTTTACATGGCATCAAAATAACAGCAGAACATGGACTAAAATCAGCAACATCACGATGCCTAGTTTGCATGCTTGTGCTAGTCACCACATTGATCACAAAAATACATGGTAAGCACCTATGTAAAGAAGACATAGCATAGTTCGAAACACATATAGACATCAACCTCATAGGATGCACACATCAATCATGGCAAAAATGACAAAAGAGCTCGTTCTGTTAACAGACAGCAGAAAACATTATGAAGCATTCTTACAACGATGGTTCAGGCATCAATATGAGCTCAAATGAATATGATGCAATGGAACGAAATGATGTACTCGTCGAGACGAACAATTTGACATATTACACGCACAAAACGGAGCTACGGATGCGGAGACACAGCATGATGAACATGGCATGAAATTACGGGAATCTAGGGACTTAGTGGATTATCACCTCCGCGAAAAGTCAACGCGGGACGGGTTCGACCCGGGACGGAGGGATCCGGGCGTTTGGTTGGTCGTGGTGGTGGATCTCATCCACCCTGTTGTTCCGGGCCGGATCTTGCCGGATCCGGCCGGAGTTTCGCCGGAGACGGTCGGAGAAGACGCCGGCGAGGACGGGGAAGGCCGGAGGGAGCGCGGGACGACGGGGAGGCAACGGGGGCGGCGCGGAGCACGACGAGGGGCGCCGGCGAGTCAAGGGGCGGCCGGCGGTGACCGGGAGCGCGGAAGGCGGCGCCCTGGCCGGCGGCGGAGGCGGACGCGCGCTGGCGTGGCCGTGGCCTGGTCGGAGGGGCCGAGGCCTGCGGCGGCGCGCGGCGGCGGAGAACGCACGGTGAGGCGAGGCCCTTGGGCGGCGGCTCGGGCCGAGCGGCGGCGGAGACCGGGCCCCGATGGGCCTGCGCGGGCTTGCCCCGGGCCCGGGCGGGCCGTGGTGGCTGGCGCGGTGGAGGAGGAGAGAGAAGGGGCGCGGGGCGACATGTCGCACTGGGATTGGCCGAGGGGGCGGCGGCGGACGTGTCTGGCGCCGGGCGGACGTGTCCGGGCGCGGAGGAAGAAGGGGCTAGGGTTTGGACCCGGGATTTCGGAGGGGCAGGCTAATATATAGGTAGAGGGAGCTAGGAGAGTCCAAATGAGGAGCGGTTTTCGCCCACACAACCGTGATCGAACGACCGAGAGCATGGATGGGAGTTAGATGGGTTTTGGGCCAGTTTGGAGGGGGTGTTGGGCTGCAAAGAGAAGGGGGCTTTACGGTTACCCGGTTAACCGTTGGAGTATCAAACGACCTCCAAATGGCACGAAACTTGACAGGCGGTCTACCGGTGGTATACCAAGGCCACCTTGCAAGCCTCGGGCCATTTCGAGAAAGTTTAACACCCACTCATGAAAAGAGAGAAGAGGGGGACGCCGGAGGACATAGGAGTGCCGGATTGCGAAACGAACAACGGGGAAAAGGCTCGGATGCATGAGACGAACACGTATGCAAAATGAGATGCACATGATGACATGATAAAATGAAACACGCAAGCAAATGACATGGCAACGACATGGCAACGACGGCGAATAACTGGCAGACACCTGGCGCATCGGATCCGGGGCGTTACAACACTCCTCCACTAACAAGAGATCTCGTCCCGAGATCTTAGGACCGAGACGGAAGGGAAAAAGGGATGAGGTGAAACAAGACCTCAAAGAAGAAGAAAGGAATCGAGAGCACTCGAGAAGAAGAGAGGAACGACAAGAATGACTAGAATCGAAAACTCACGGAATCGGATAGACTATGAAACCACTCCGGTTAAAACGAGATAAGAAACGAATAAGACTGAAACGATTTAGGCAGCACTCTGGTTGAACAAGGAAAGAATAGAACATGAGCTTCACCCAAAGAGATGGCACTTGACGAGATGAACAAAGCAATGCCTCCGGAAGAACTGAAAGAATTGAATGAAATGAACTTAGAAGGAAGGATTGAACGGAGTTGTTGAGAAAATCAACAACGAAAGAATAAGCTTGTTGTGGTCTTATAGGTTACATCTCGAGATCATAAGGTGATAACCGGCCACAAACGGAAATGATTTGATAGCTGAGAAGAACGAAGAAATGCAAAACTCCATTTCAGAAGAAAATGAAGAATTATTTGCCCTTCAAGACGGTAGAAGAAAAGATACTTGAACTCCACCAACAAAATCTTGATGGACACTTGACGAATGAATTAAATCATGAAGAACCACCATGAAGAACTCCGGTAACAAAAGGATGATGAGATAAAATGAAGTATGAAAGAATAAGATGAGCCTTGCGATGATTCCGATGGGGGTTCCGATTAAATGGCTGAGGAAATTTGAACTCCGGAAAAGAAAAGATGAAAGCACTTGGAGCTAGAATTTATTCATTAAGAACAAACTCCGAAGAAAAGGATTACTCACTCTGATGAAATGAGAATAAGATTTATTGTATGATTATCCTTCATCAAATTAAATTGATGACCAACCATGGATTTTACATACTACTTATTCTCTTGAAAAGGATTGAGAAGTGACATATCACATACTTGAGACGGTCTTCATGAACCACCGGTAGAATTGAAAGAATGAATGGATTAAAATGATGATCAAGGAAAAAGAATCTGAAGAAACCACCGTAAGAATTCGAAAATTGAATGACGAAAGAGACTGAATCACCGGGAAGAATTAGAAGAACCAATAAGCTAGAGGGGATTTAGATGCAAGAGGACAAGGAGATCATGAGCTTATTAAAGAACACTTGAACGAAGCACCGGGATCAAGAGCTGAAATCTGAGGACGAAGAATTCTTCTGGAACGATGGCCTCCGGTGAAAAGAAATGGGAAAAGAACTTCTGACAAACTCCGGATGGTTAAGAAAAGAATATCCGAGAAATGGAATAATCTGAGAGGATAATAAGAAGCTAGAACCGCGAATCTTCGAGAGAATAGAAAAGATTTAGAGGAAAAAACTCTTCTTCGATCTTCAAATGACGACGGGAAACACCACCAAAATTACTGAGATACTCCGGTAGAACGAAAAGCAAAGAGGTTGAGCCAAGAATGAAAAGAATTTGAACGCGAACTTGGAGAAGGCATGTGACTGATGAAATTCATTCTTACGTCACACTTGAAAGAATTGAGAATAACTCCGGGGAAAATAGAAGAGTCAGGTAAGATCCTGGGAAAAGACCTGTGGGTTAGGGCCCACTGAAGAGAAAACACCGTTGGAAAAGGATGTTGAACATATAGATGATGCACTGGAACAATTGAAATATTTGAATGAGGTGACAACCTCGAATTAATTGGAACACAGACGAATCTCCTGAGATGTCTTCCGAACTCCGAAATGATAAACTGGCGATAGGCAAACGAGCAAGGAGAACACTTGAGCTGAGGGAAAGAATATAATCACTACCGAAAAAAACTTTAATTGAGTCCACCGAAGAAGAAAAAGAGATGAAGAATGGCGGATGAAACGAGAATTCACCGGTTGAAATGATTGACGAAAGACTGAAGAGGCTCCACACGAATGAAATAGATGGTCGAGAGAGAGTCAGACTCCGGGAAGAAAAAGGGTGGGAGGGCGGGAAAAACAAAGGCAACTCGGGAGGGGGAAACGACGAATATCTTGAAGATACAACACCGGTTGAAATCATTGAGGAAAGAAAGCAAAGACTTCGCATGAGTAGGATGGATACTCGATTACGGACTCCGGTTCAAAGAAGAAAAGGGGAAGGCGGGTGGGAAAGAAAACAACTGAGGATTGAACTCAAAGATGAAGAGGCTCGAGTCAACTTGACGAGAAATGCACCGGATGACAAGAGCTGGGGAACAACGAACGGAAAACCAACTGCGTGATCCTAAAGAAAAAATTTGAAAGGGAAGAGGAGTAATTCAAAACACCCACGTCAAGATTCCTTACCAGAGCGACGAAGGGGCTGAGGAGTAAAAAGAATTCCTACTCTCCGGTATAACTAGACTCCGAAAACAATTTTCTTCTAGACTCAACAACGGCCAAACTACACGATCAATCAAGGGGGCTCCTAGGGTCGGTCGAGGCTCTGATACCAACTTGTCACGCCCAATATCTGACCCTATCCAAAAGGAACTCAAAGGTCCCACCCAGGATAGACCCGCATATTGAAACGCTTTTGCAAGGTGGATATCATTACATCAACATTACATAATAGATGGGGATACATACATAAGGCATACAATGCCACACGAATACAACATCACAATACATCAGAGCATCATCCGACTACGGATGAAACACAAACAGAAACTCAAACGACATCCACCCTACTAGCCCAGGCTGCCGACCTAGAACCTATCCCCTGAGCGAAGAAGCAGAAGAAGAACTCAACGCAAGTAAGCATTGCTCTCGCGTCATGATCATCGCATAACCTGTACCTGCAACTGTTGTTGTAGTAATCTGTGAGCCACGAGGACTCAGCAATCCCATTACCATGGGTATCAAGACTAGCAAAGCTTAATAGGAAAGGAAGGGGTAAAGTGGTGAGGCTGCAGCAGCGACTAAGCATATAACGTGGCTAACATATGCAAATAAGAGCGAGAAGAGAGAAAGCAGAATGGTCGTCAACTAGTAATGATCAAGAAGTGATCCTGAACTCCTACTTACGTCAAACATAACCCAGAAACCGAGTTCACTTCCCGGACTCCGCCGAGAAGAGACCATCATGGCTACACACGCGGTTGATACGTTTTAGCTCGGATCTGGTGTCAAGTTATCTACAACCGGACATTAACAAATTCCCATCTTCCTATAACCGCAGGCACGGCTTTCGAAAGATTATACCCTGCAGGGGTGTCCCAACTTAGCCCATGACAAGCTCTCGCGATCAACGAAGGAATATACCTTCTCCCAGGAAGACCCGATCTGACTCGGAATCCCGGTTTACAAGACATTTCGACAATGGTAAAACAAGACCAGCAAAGCCTCCCACTGTGCCGACAAATCCCGATAGGAGCTGCACATATCTCGTTCTCAGGGCACACCGGATGAGCCAGACGTCGGGTTGGCATAGACCCTGGTGGCCCAGGGGGCGCTGGACATCGCTCGGTTCGGACCAACACTTAGACAAGCACTGGCCCGGGGGGGGGGGGGGGCTAAAATAAAGATGACCCTCGGGTTGGCCGACCCAAGGGAAAGGGATAGGTGGTGGTGAGGCAAATGGTAAAACCAAGGTTGGGCCTTGCTGGAGGAGTTTTATTCAAAGCAAACTGTCAAGGGGGTCCCATAAATCACCCGACCGCATAAGGAAAGCAAAATCCGGGAACATAACACCGGTATGACGAAAACTAGGGCGGCAAGAGTGGAACAAAACACTAGGCAAAAGGCCGAGTCTTCCACCCTTTACTAAGTATATAGATGCATTAATAATATAAGAGATATTGTGATAGCCCAACCAAAATCCTGTCCACCATGGAGAAATCTTCAACTTCACCTGCAACTAGCAACGCTATAAGAGGGCTGAGCAAAGCGGTAACATAGCCAAGCAACGGTTTGCATAGGAAAGGTGTCACAGGTTAGAGGTTCATGGCAATTTGGGATGGCTTGATAAACAGGTGATAGGTAGCGCAGCATAGTGATAGAACGAAGCAACTAGCATAGCAATGATAGTAGTGAGATCCAGGGTAACGGTCATCTTGCCTGAAATCCCGCAAGGAAGAAGAATGAGTCGATGAAGAAGACGAACGGATGAAGCCGAACCAACTGTAGACGAACGAATCCTCACGATCACAACGAAACAGGAACTATCGAAAAGGAGCACACAACATGGTAAACACACCACACATGAACAAGGCATGATGCACACACGAGCATGATGCATGACAAAGCTACACGAAGCTACTCATGGCAAGAGATGAGGCAAACAAGAGCAACACATCAAGGCAAGTTTAAATGAGGCCGGGAACAACATATAACAATTCCGGTAAGTCCTCATATGCATATTTCAAAATTGGACCAGATCTGAATAAACCTTATGTTCAAGTTGTTAAACTGCAAGTTAAGATGCACAAGGAGGATCTACACGAGATTCTAGTCAAATTACATATAAAGTTCATTTGGTTCGGAGCTACGGCCTAGAAGATATGAGCAAAACAAGTTAAACATGGCATTGATGCAAAATGCACCCGAACATCAAGAAAACACACCAAAACAAGGATGCAACATGATAATATGAAGCTACATGCAATTCTAAGCAAGTTTCATATAGAGCACACTCAAAACGGAGCAACGGTTCAACACAGACACATGGAACAAGTTTAAAAGGACAAGCTGTCCAAAACAGCAACTAGGCATATTGCAAGCATCAAAACAACATGCTACAGCACCTCAACATAATAAAAAAAAGGCATGAGCGTGATGTACAGGTAAAGCACAACAAAACATGAACACTGAGCTATCTCTAGAAATCACTAGAACATGCTCAAACACACATGGTAAGATTGCAAATGATTACAGTTTCAGACTTTGCAGAAAATAACATCACGATGCAATGTTTAGAGCTATCAAACAACATGTTACAGGAACTTATAATGGCAAAAAAAGGCATGGCATGAATCTACTAATTGCATAGATAAAAAGTCCCTTAGTGACCATGAGCCAAAAAGGAACAGAAAATATGTTGGCACCCACGTAAACATAGCAAGTTATATTACAGATTCAAACATGGCAGGAACATAATTATGAAGGCATGTAGATGAGCTTGTGCAACTCACTACAGAGCAAAACATGGCATGGCAAGGCAACCAAAAGTAATAAGACATATTTGTGAAGCTAAGCATGGCAAGATCAAGGTCATAGGGTGCATGGATCACTAGCAGAACACATGGTAACAACTGAACTTAATGTAAACAGGCTGATAGCAACATTATGAAGCAAATTTGGAGCAAGACATGAACAAGGTAGAGCAAGCTATAATTGCAACCAGGGGCATGTATGGTTAGAGGAGGACATGAAGATCAAAACATATTTATAGAACATCTCCAGATTATGCATAGAATGATTAGTAGAAGCATGTTTACATGGCATCACGAAATAACAGATTCAGCCTAGCAAAACAGCAACATAATGAACCCTACTTAACAAGCTCGACTCACTCACCACGAGTCATTACATGACAAGCAAAGCATATCATCATCAAGAAGACATGTTTGTATAACAAACCAAGTCAAGAACAAGTCCATAGCATGCATGGATCAACTACAACAAGCTTGGCCAAATTGAACAAGTAAACAATCTGCCAGGAAACATTTTGAAGCAAAAGTTGGGCACGAAAATGACATGCTAGACTACTCCATAATTTCAACCAAGGCCATGAATGGATAGAAAAAAACCACATATTCCAAACACCCTTACTGAAGTATCTCAAAATATGCATGGATCTCTCTGTAGCATCATGTTTACATGGCATCAAAATAACAGTAGAACAGGGACTAAAATCAGCAACATCACGATGCCTAGTTTGCATGCTTGTGCTAGTCACCACATTGATCACAAAAATACATGGTAAGCACCTATGTAAAGAAGACATAGCATAGTTCAAAACACATGTAGACATCAACCTCATAGGATGCACAAATCAATCATGGCAAAAATGAAAAAAGAGCTCGTTCTGTTAACAGACAACAGAAAACATTATGAAGCACTCTTACAACGATGATTCAGGCATCAATATGAGCTCAAATGAATATGATGCAATGGAATGAAATGATGTACTCGTCGAGGCGAACAATTTGACATATTACACGCACAAAACGGAGCTACGGATGCAGAGATACAGCATGATGAACATGGCATGAAAATTACTGGAATCTGAGGACTTTGTGGATTATCACCTCCGCGAAAAGTCAACGCGGGACGGGTTCGACCCGGGACGGAGGGATCCGAGCGTTTGGTTGGTCGTGGTGGTGGATCTCATCCACCCTGCTGTTCCGGGCCGGATCTCGCCGGATCCGGCCGGAGTTTCGCCGGAGACGGTCGGAGAAGACGCCGGCGAGGACGGGGAAGGCCGGAGGGAGCGCGGTACGACGGGGAGGCGACGGGGGCGGCGCGGAGCACGACGAGGGGCGACGGCAAGACTCCCGAGCGGCGGAGACGGGATCCGGCCACCGGGCGGCGACTCGGCGCGCGCCGGCGAGGCAAGGGGCGGCCGGCGGTGACCGGGAGCGCGGAAGGCGGCGCCCTGGCCGGCGGCGGAGGCGGACGCGCGCGGGCGCGGCCGTGGCCTGGTCGGAGATGCCGAGGCCCGCGGCGGCGGAGGCGGCGCCCGGCGCGGGCATCGCGGCGGTGCGCAGCGGCGGAGAACGCATGGCGAGGCGAGGCCCTCGGGCGGCGGCTCGGGCCGAGCGGCGGCGGAGACCGGGCCCCGATGGGCCTGCGCGGGCTTGCCCCGGGCCCGGGCGGGCTGCGGTGGCTGGCGCGGTGGAGGGGGAGAGAGAAGGGGCGCGGGGCGACGTGTCGCCCTGGGATTGGCCGAGGGGGCGGCGGCGGACGTGTCCGGCGCCGGGCGGACGTGTCCGGGCGCGGAGGGAGAAGGGGCTAGGGTTTGGACCCGAGATTTCAGAGGGGGAGGCTAATATATAGGTAGAGGGAGCTAGGAGAGTCCAAATGAGGAGCGGTTTTCGGCCACACGATCGTGATCGAACGACCGAGAGCATGGAGGGGAGTTAGATGGGTTTTGGGCCAGTTTGGAGGGGGTGTTGGGCTGCAAAGAGAAGGGGGCTTTACGGTTACCCGATTAACCGTTGGAGTATCAAACGACCTCCAAATGGCACGAAACTTGACAGGCGGTCTATTGGTGGTATACCAAGGCCACTTGGCAAGCCTCGGGCCATTCCGAGAAAGTTTAACACCCACTCACGAAAAGAGAGAAGAGGGGGACGCCGGAGGACATAGGAGTGCCGGATCGCAAAACGGACAACGGGGAAAAGGCTCGGATGCATGAGACGAACACGTATGCAAAATGAGATGCACATGATGACATGATAAAATGAAACACGCAAGCAAATGACATGGCAACGACATGGCAATGACGGCGAATAACTGGCAGACACCTGGCGCATCGGATCCGGGGCGTTACAACACTCCTCCACTAACAAGAGATCTCGTCCCGAGATCTTAGGACCGAGACGGAAGGGAAAAAGGGATGAGGTGAAAGAAGACCTCAAAGAAGATGAAAGGAATCGAGAGCACTCGAGAAGAAGAGAGGAACGACGAGAATGACTAGAATCGAAAACTCACGGAATCGGATAGACTATGAAACCACTCCGGTTAAAACGAGATAAGAAACGAATAAGACTGAAACGATTTAGGCAGCACTCCGGTTGAACAAGGAAAGAATAGAACATGAGCTTCACCCAAAGAGATGGCACTTGACGAGATGAACAAAGCAATGCCTCCGGAAGAACTGAAAGAATTGAATGGAAAGAACTTAGAAGGAAAGATTGAACGGAGTTGTTGAGAAAATCAACAACGAAAGAATAAGCTTGTTGTGGTCTTATAGGTTACATCTCGAGATCATAAGGTGATAACCGGCCACGAACGGAAATGATTTGATAGCTGAGAAGAACGAAGAAATGCAAAACTCCATTTCAGAAGAAAATGAAGAATTATTTGCCCTTCAAGACGGTAGAAGAAAAGATACTTGAACTCCACCAACAAAATCTTGATGGACACTTGACGAATGAATTAAATCATGAAGAACCACCATGAAGAACTCCGGTAACAAAAGGATGATGAGATAAAATGAAGTATGAAAGAATAAGATGTGCCTTGCGATGATTCCGATGGGGGTTCCGATTAAATGGCTGAGGAAATTTGAACTCCGGAAAAGAAAAGATGAAAGCACTTGGAGCTAGAATTTATTCATTAAGAACAAACTCCGAAGAAAAGGATTACTCACTCTGATGAAATGAGAATAAGATTTATAGTATGCTTATCCTTCATCAAATTAAATTGATAACCAACCATGGATTTTACATACTACTTATTCTCTTGAAAAGAATCGAGAAGTGACATATCACATACTTGAGACGGTCTTCATGAACCACCGGTAGAATTGAAAGAACGAATGGATTAAAATGATGATCAAGGAAAAAGAATCTGAAGAAACCACCGTAAGAATTCGAAAATTGAATGATGAAAGAGACTGAATCACCGGGAAGAATTAGAAGAACCAATAAGCTAGAGGGGATTTAGATGCAAGAGGACAAGGAGATCATGAGCTTATTAAAGAACACTTGAACGAAGCACCGGGATCAAGAGCTGAAATCTGAGGACGAAGAATTCTTCTGGAACGATGGCCTCCGGTGAAAAGAAATGGGAAAAGAACTTCTGACAAACTCCGAATGGTTAAGAAAAGAATATCCGAGAAATGGAATAATCCGAGAGGATAATAAGAAGCTAGAACCGCGAATCTTCGAGAGAACAGACAAGATTTAGAGGAAAAAAACTCTTCTTCGATCTTCAAATGATGACGGAAAACACCACCAAAATTACTGAGATACTCCGGTAGAACGAAAAGCGAAGAGGTTGAGCCAAGAATGAAAATAATTTGAACGTGAACTTGGAGAAGGCATGTGACTGATGAAATTCATTCTTATGTCACACTTGAAAGAATTGAGAATAACTCCGGGGAAAATAGAAGAGTCAGGTAAGATCCTGGGAAAAGACCTGTGGGTTAGGGCCCACTGAAGAGAAAACACCGTTGGAAAAGGATGTTGAACATATAGATGATGCACTGGAACAATTGAAATATTTGAATGAGGTGACAACCTCGAATTAATTGGAACACAGACGAATCTCCTGAGATGTCTTCCGAACTCTGGAATGATAAACTGGCGATAGGCAAATGAGCAAGGAGAACACTTGAGCTGAGGGAAAGAATATAATCACTACCGAAAAAAACTTTAATTGAGTCCACCGGAGAAGAAAAAGAGATGAAGAATGGCGGATGAAATGAGAATTCACCGGTTGAAATGATTGACGAAAGACTGAAGAGGCTCCACACGAATGAAATAGATGGTCGAGAGAGAGTCAGACTCCGGGAAGAAAAAGGGTGGGAGGGCGGGAAAAACAAAGGCAACTCGGGAGGGGGAAACGACGAATATCTTGAAGAGACAACACCGGTTGAAATCATTGAGGAAAGAAAGCAAAGACTTCGCACGAGTAGGATGGATACTCGATTACGGACTCCGGTTCAAAGAAGAAAAGGGGAAGGCGGGTGGGAAAGAAAACAACTCAGGATTGAACTCAAAGATGAAGAGGCTCGAGTCAACTTGACGAGAAATGCACCGGATGACAAGAGCTGGGGAACAACGAATGGAAAACCAACTATGTGATCCTAAAGAAAAAATTTGAAAGGGAAGAGGAGTAATTCAAAACACCTACGTCAAGATTCCTTACCAGAGCGACGAAGGGGCTGAGGAGTAAAAAGAATTCCTACTCTCCGATATAACTAGACTCCGAAAACAGTTTTCTTCTAGACTCAACAACGGCCAAACTACACGATCAATCAAGGGGGCTCCTAGGGTCGCTCGAGGCTCTGATACCAACTTGTCACGCCCAATATGCGACCCTATCCAAAAGGAACTCGAAGGTCCCACCCAGGATAGACCCGCATATTGAAACACTTTTGCAAGGTGGATATCATTACATCAACATTACATAATAGATGGGGATACATACATAAGGCATACAATGCCACACGAATACAACATCACAATACATCAGAGCATCATCCGACTATGGATGAAACACAAACAGAAACTCAAACGACATCCACCCTGCTAGCCCAGGCTGCCGACCTGGAACCTATCCCCTGAGCGAAGAAGCAGAAGAAGAACTCAACACAAGCAAGCATCGCTCTCGCGTCATGATCATCGCATAACCTGTACCTGCAACTGTTGTTGTAGTAATCTATGAGCCACGAGGACTCAGCAATCCCATTACCATGGGTATCAAGACTAGCAAAGCTTAATAGGAAAGGAAGGGGTAAAGTGGTGAGGCTGCAACAGCGACTAAGCATATAAGGTGGCTAACATACACAAATAAGAGCGAGAAGAGAGCAAGCAGAACGGTCGTCAACTAGTCAAGAAGTGATCCTGAACTCCTACTTACGTCAAACATAACCCAGAAACCATGTTCACTTCCCGGACTCTGCCGAGAAGAGACCATCACGGCTACACACGCGGTTGATACATTTTAATTCGGATCTGGTGTCAAGTTATCTACAACCGGACATTAACAAATTCCCATCTGCCTATAACCGCAGGCATGGCTTTCGAAAGATTATACCCTACAGGGGTGTCCCAACTTAGCCCATGACAAGCTCTCGCGATCAACGAAGGAATAGACCTTCTCCCAGGAAGACCCGATCAGACTCGGAATCCCGGTTTACAAGACATTTCGACAATGGTAAAACAAGACCAGCAAAGCCTCCCGCTGTGCCGACAAATCCCGATAGGAGCTGCACATATCTCGTTCTCAGGGCACACCGGATGAGCCATACGTCGGGTTGGCATAGACCCTAGTTGCCCAGGGGGCGCCGGACATCGCTCAGTTCGGACCAACACTTAGACAAGCACTGGCCCGGGGGGGGGGGGGGGGGGCTAAAATAAAGATGACCCTCGGGTTGGCCGACCCAAGGGAAAGGGATAGGTGGTGGTGAGGCAAATGGTAAAACCAAGGTCGGGCCTTGCTGGAGGAGTTTTATTCAAAGCGAACTGTCAAGGGGTCCCATAAATCACCCGACCGCGTAAGGAACACAAAATCCGGGAACATAACACCGGTATGACGGAAACTAGGGCGGCAAGAGTGAAACAAAACACTAGGCAAAAGGCCGAGTCTTCCACCCTTTACCAAGTATATAGATGCATTAATAATATAAGAGATATTGTGATATCCCAACCAAAATCCTGTCCACCATGGAGAAATCTTCAACTTCACCTGCAACTAGCAACGCTATAAGAGGGCTGAGCAAAGCGGTAACATAGCCAAGCAACGGTTTGCATAGGAAAGGTGTCACAGGTTAGAGGTTCATGGCAAATTGGGATGGCTTGATAAACAGGTGATAGGTAGCGCAGCATGGCGATAGAACGAAGCAACTAGCATAGCAATGATAGTAGTGAGATCCAGGGTAACGGTCATCTTGCCTGAAATCCCGCAAGGAAGAAGAATGAGTCCATGAAGAAGACGAACGGATGAAGCCAAACCAACTGTAGACGAACGAATCCTCATGATCGCAACGAAACAGGAACTATCGAAAAGGAGCACACAACATGGTAAACACACCACACATGAACAAGGCATGATGCACACACGAGCATGATGCATGACAAAGCTACACGAAGCTACTCATGGCAAGAGATGAGGCAAACAAGAGCAACACATCAAGGCAAGTTTAAATGAGGCCGGGAACAACATATAACAATTCCAGTAAGTCCTCATATGCATATTTAGAAATTGGACCAGATCTGAATAAACCTTATGTTCAAGTTGTTAAACTGCAAGTTAAGATGCACAAGGAGGATCTACACGAGATTCTAGTCAAATTACATATAAAGTTCATTTGGTTCGGAGCTACGGCCTAGAAGATATGAGCAAAACAAGTTAAACATGGCATTGATGCAAAATGCACCAAAACATCAAGCAAACACACCAAAACAAGGATGCAACATGATAATATGAAGCTACATGCAATTCTAAGCAAGTTTCATATAGAGCACACTCAAAACGGAGCAACGGTTCAACACACACACATGGAACAAGTTTAAAAGGACAAGCTGTCCAAAACAGCAACTAGGCATATTGTAAGCATCAAAACAACATGCTACAGCACCTCAACGTAATAACAAAAGGCATGGGCATGATGTACAGGTAAAGCACAACAAAACATGAACACTGAGCTATCTCTAGAAATCACTAGAACATGCTCAAACACACATGGTAAGATTGCAAATGATTACAGTTTCAGACTTTGCAGAAAATAACATCACAATGCAATGTTTAGAGCTATCAAACAACATGTTACAGGAACTTATAATGGCAAACAAAGGCATGGCATGAATGTACTAATTGCATAGTTAAAAAGTACCTTAGTGACCATGAGCCAAAAAGGAACAGAAAATATGATGGCACCCACGTAAACATAGCAAGTTATATTACAGATTCAAACATGGCAGGAACATAATTATGAAGGCATGTAGATGAGCTTGTGCAACTCACTACAGAGCAAAACATGGCATGGCAAGGCAACCAAAAGTAAGAAGACATATTTGTGAAGCTAAGCATGGCAAGAGCAAGGTCATAGGGTGCATGGATCACTAGCAAAACACATGGTAACAACTGAACTTAATATAAACAGGCTGACAGCAACATTATGAAGCAACTTTGGAGCAAGACATGAACAAGGGACATCAAGCTATAATTGCAACCAGGGGCATGTATGGTTAGAGGAGGACATGTAGATCAAAACATGTTTATAGAACATCTCCAGATTATGCATAGAATGATTAGTAGAAGCATGTTTACATGGCATCACGAAATAACAGATTCAGCCTAGCAAAACAGTAAATCATGAACCCTACTTAACAAGCTCGATTCACTCACCACGAGTCATTACATGACAATATAAGCATAGCATCATAAAGAAGACATGTTTGTGTAACAAACCAAGTCAAGAACAAGTCCATAGCATGCAAGGATCAACTACAACAAGCTTGGCCAAATTGAATAACAAGTAAACAATCTGCCAGGAAACATTTTGAAGCAAAAGTAGGGCATGAAAATGACATGCTAGACTACTCCATAATTGCAAACAAGGCCATTAATGGATAGACAAAAACCACATGTTCAAAACACCCTTACTGAAGTATCTCAAAATATGCATGGATCTCTCTGTAGCATCATGTTTACATGGCATCAAAATAACAGCAGAACAGGGACTAAAATCAGCAACATCACGATGCCTAGTTTGCATGCTTGTGCTAGTCACCACATTGATCACAAAATACATGGTAAGCACCTATGTAAAGAAGACATAGCATAGTTCAAAACACATGTAGACATCAACCTCATAGGATGCACACATCAATCATGGCAAAAATGACAAAAGAGCTCGTTCTGTTAACAGACAGCAGAAAACATTATGAAGCACTCTTACAACGATGATTCAGGCATTAATATGAGCTCAAATGAATATGATGCAATGGAATGAAATGATGTACTCGTCGAGGCGAACAATTTAACATATTACACGCACAAAACGGAGCTACGGATGCAGAGATACATCATGATGAACATGGCATGAAAATTACTGGAATCTGGGGACTTAGTGGATTATCACCTCCGCGAAAAGTCAACGCGGGACGGGTTCGACCCGGGACGGAGGGATCCGGGCGTTTGGTTGGTCGTGGTGGTGGATCTCATCCACCCTGCTGTTCCGGGCCGGATCTCGCCGGATCCGGCCGGAGTTTCGCCGGAGATGGTCGGAGAAGACGCCGGCGAGGACGGGGAATGCCGGAGGGAGCGCAGGACGACGGGGAGGCGACGGGGGCGGCGCGGAGCACGACGAGGGGCGCCGGCGAGGCTCCCGAGCGGCGGACACGGGATCCGGCCACCGGGCGGCGACTCGGCGCGCGCCGGCGAGGCAAGGGGCGGCCGGCGGTGACCGGGAGCGCAGAAGGCGGCGCCCTGGCCGGCGGCGAAGGCGGACGCGCGCGGGCGCGGCCGTGGCCTGGTCGAAGGGGCCGAGGCCCGCGGCGGCGGAGGCGGCGGAGGCAGCGCCCGACGCGGGCATCGCGGCGGCGTGCGGCGGCGGAGAACTCACGGCGAGGCGAGGCCCTCGGGCGGCGGCTCGGGCCGAGCGGCGGCGGAGACCGGGCCCCGATGGGACTGCGCGGGCTTGCCCCGGGCCCGGGCGGGCCGTGGTGGCTGGCACGGTGGAGGGGGAGAGAGAAGGAGCGCGGGGCGACGTGTCGCACTGGGATTGGCCGAGGGGGCGGCGGCGGACGTGTCCGGTGCCAGGCGGACGTGTCCGGGCGTGGAGGGAGAAGGGGCTAGGGTTTGGACCCGGGATTTCAGAGGGGGAGGCTAATATATAGGTAGAGGGAGCTAGGAGAGTCCAAATGAGGAGCGGTTTTCGCCCACACGATCGTGATCGAACGACCGAGAGCATGGAGGGGAGTTAGATGGGTTTTGGGCCAGTTTGGAGGGGGTGTTGGGCTGCAAAGAGAAGGGGGCTTTACGGTTACCCGGTTAACCGTTGGAGTATCAAACGACCTCCGAATGGCGCGAAACTTGACAGTCGGTCTACCGGTGGTATACCAAGGCCACTTGGCAAGCCTCGGGCCATTCCGAGAAATTTTAACACCCACTCACGAAAAGAGAGAAGAGGGGGACGCCGGAGGACATAGGAGTGCCGGATCGCGAAACGGACAACGGGGAAAATGCTCGGATGCATGAGACAAACACGTATGCAAAATGAGATGCACATGATGACATGATAAAATGAAACACGCAAGCAAATGACATGGCAACGACGACGAATAACTGACAGACACCTGGCGCATCAGATCCAGGGCGTTACAAATAGCTAGCCACCGTGCTTCACTGATGTACTCGGCGGGAAAGGTGGTATTTCATGATTTGACGACTCATTTACTTGCTTCAGCGCTACGACCGAGGAGGACCCAAAAAACGCGCGGTAGGGCGTCCCACGTCAGGAACAATATATCCATGCACCACCTGGGAGGACCCCGAAACCGCGCAGTAGGGTGTGCCACGTCTCGGCACGGAGGAAAAATGTGCGTGTAAAAATATACTGTATCAGACGTAGTACCTATAGTTCGACCTCGGTACCCAGCCAGTCTGTCGAAAACACCCCACTAGCCACACAACTTCATCATGCAAACGTGGCACGGTTAGCTCCGTCTCGACCAGCCACTACGTCTCTTGTTCTAGGCGATTCTTCTATTTTTCCAAGCTTTTTTTAGTTGTAATAACACCACGGCAAGCTAGCGCCGCTCTTCGTGTGTGCCCGTGCAAAGGTTAGATGATGGAGAGAAGAGAGATTGAGATCACAGACCTGGGACCCACCAGTAAGTGAGACACCGGTCATGCACGTGTTGACGAGGCACTCCCTCTACTCTACTCAACGCAAGTACTGTATAAAATCAAGTTATGGGACAAAGCCAACAACCGTTCGTTTTTTCAGGCTATCGACTTACGCTTTGTAGTCCAGGTTGCCAGTTCGAATCTCGTCTTTCAGATTTGTTAGTTTTAGGTGCAAATTTGATTAATGACAAGTGGGACCCTCGTGTGTTGTTTTGATATTTCAGTGTAGGATGGTTTTTTTGAACAAACACTTTGCGCGGTTAGACAAGTAACGGCACGAGTCACACGTATTTTGCAAGTTTACGAACAAGAATGATAGCGGCATAGAATATCACATCCACCCCGCAGCTTAGATACTATGGTGATACGAGTTTTTACACTGTTGGAAGTGAGATCCAATGGCTTGGGAGTAGTCTTTGTGATTATGCACAATTTCCAAACTCTCCAAAGGTTTTTTTGCAAATAAAACATTCAGGCCTCGTGTGTGCCGCTGCATCTTCGATCCAACGGCTCCCTGGTGCTCATATTAGGTGCTCCCCGTAGCTTAATTACCCACTACGGTGATATGAGCATCTAGGTCGTATCATCAGTGATCAGATGGCACATGCATAGTACTTGTACTTTCTGCGCATTTCCCAAACTTTATCAGCCGTATATTGCAAAAACATTCAAACCTCCTACTGTGGGCTGTTAGATCTCAGTGAACTCGTATCACCATAGAATCTATGGTGCGGGAGCACCTCATACTCTCCCGTGCGAGAGAACATAAGGTGCTACCACGGCTTGGATGCTACAGTGATACGAGCTTGGAGGTCGTTTGATCTGAGATCCAATGGCATCTGAGCAGTCTTTGTGCTTGTAAGCAGTGGCCGAACTCTTTTGGGGCTTTTCTGCAAAAAACCATTCGAACCACCGAGGAGGTGTTGGGTCACAAATCCAACGCCTCCGAAGAGCTTGTATCACCAAAGCATCTAAGGTGTGGTAGCACATGATATTCTTACATACAGGATAATATGATGTCCTCCTTCATCTTAGATGCTACGGTGATACGAGCTTCGAGGTCGTTGGATATGGGATCAAAGGGCATCTAAGTAGTTTTTGTACAAATTGTGTGCAATTCTCAAACTCATCAAGGTTTCCTGCAAAAAAATTAAGACACATCATGTGAGCTGCTATATCTCAGATCTACAAGCTCCAAGCAACTCGTATCGGCATATAGCATCTAAGGTATGGGGGCACATGATATTCTCCCGGGGAGGAGGGGTGGGGTGTCCACAACCAATCGGTGGTTGGGAGGGTGGGGACAAATATAATCTAAACAACACTAAACAGAGCTCCACAATTTTATCTAAGGTCGAGGGGTTGACCCCCGACAATCATAGCTCCGCCTAAACACAACATTTGCATGTATTGTAGTACTAGACTTAATATTCATGTTTCAGTTTCATGTTCATTTTAAATATTGAACTGAGGACCGTGGATGTCTTACATTTTACTCCCTTCGTTCCTAAATATTAGTCTTTTTAGACGCTTCAAATGGACTGGCACATATGGATGTATATAGACATATTTTAGAGTCTAGATTCACTCATTTTGCTCCGTATGTAGTCACTTGTTGAACTCTCCAAAAGACTAATATTTAGGAATAGAAGGAGTATTTTTGAATTAGTGTCATACATGCATGTGTTGGAAAAATAGATGCACTATACTTATTGGATTGTTGTTGTGTTCGTGCGTGCGCGGTGTGTGTGTGTGTGTGTGTGTGTGTGTGTGTGTGTGTGTGTGTGTGTGTGTGTGTGTGTTGTCATATGCTTGATAGATACAAAGTTTTCTCACCTCCATATTGTTCATCTTTTAAATTTGAATTTGCATTGGAAAACTTACTAGGGATACCATGAAATGTGAAATCCACGTTGAGATCACTATATCACAAACTCACTCTAATTCAACAACTCGTCATAAATCAATTACCACATTGAGATTAGTATTTGCAAGGAAAATACGGGTATTGTAATACACATAGATTCGTTCAGCAATTTAAAAGGTTCCTTTCGTATTCTCGAATGGTAGGACCCAACGGCGTACCAGCCAGACCTTGGCTCGTGTTGATCCTAAAAAACGGGCTCGTGTCCTTCGGTGGCGTGCGTGGTACGCACATTAGGCAACCCCAACCAGTCGAGCCTCAGCGTTTCAAGTCGAAATATCTGGCGGCTAGAATTCCAGCCCTAGGAAATTCCCCTCATGTCCCTGGTCCATAATGACTACCGATGAACAATGGAGGGATGCTTTAGTAACTAGACAACGTTACCTACCATGCCGAGCACGGTTCAATTCCCTCGGTCGCCGCTCGTCAAGGTCACCCGTCAACTGTATTGCCTAGTACTACTACTACTACACAAGGATGAGCATAGAATTGAGCTCGTTTGTTCGTTCCTAGTACTTGAGTTAATATATCAGGCAATGCACTGGTACGCAGGGATTATCCTTTTACTCCCTCCTTTCCCGTTTATAGGGCTTATCTCAAAATTTTAGTTTTCCCATTTTATAAGTCTCAATTTGGTTGTTCCCCATCACATGTTCAGATTTCAAGGTGCAATAAATCATTACATGCAAGAATTAAGAGAAAATTGACCAATGCATGTACTTTATGCATGCATGCATTGCAATTAATGCATTCGTAAACACAATATTTGAGGAAAACAAGCACATTAATTGAGTGGTTTTGCAAACTACAACAATTGTTCCACCACTCACCATCTACCTTGGTTGGTGAGATTTTTGAATTGACCCCTATAAACCGGAAAGGAGGTTTAACTAAGCAAAATGTTTGACCAAATCCATTCTTAAGAAATACAACAGGACAGATGTACGGCTTAAAAATTTATTGCATGATGCAGGTTATGATATTGTTTCGAATCCTGGATCTTAAATTTCAGAAAATCCAAAAGTGAGCATAAATTCTTGAAACTGAGCGTGGTCACGTGATATGGCACAAATATTACTTCGTAAGTTTTTTCTTCAATTCGAGACAAGCTGCTTATGACTAGTTGCACAAATGAAGAGCCAAGGTATTTTGGAACAAAGACATGTCACGTTAAGGCAAATGCTTTCACTATTGAAGCCGTGGGCGTTTACGTGCCGCCACGAGTCCCTGCTTCTTCTCATTGGCAGGTGCCGTCCCAGCAAGCATGTGAGTCGACGGGAGGCGTGCGAGCAGACCGCTGCGCCGGCTGTCAGGGAGGCGTGCGAGCAGACTGCTGTGCAGACTCACCGGGAGGCGAGCCCTTTGACCAGGCTCCGCCGCCCATCGTCGTCCCAACTGCTCCCACTTTTAATGTCGCCAGCGCCACAGTTTAAAATCAAACCCGCACTATCCGGTATCGCTACAATCCTCTCTCTTCCTCTCGGATTCTCCTGTCGTCTACCTCCAACTAGCCTGACCTAAACGTACGCCATGCCGCATCACGATGGTATGACCTTAGTGTTCCAGTTTCATGAGGAAGACACCCAGCCGGAGTCTCAAGAACATAAGGCGCTTTGGGACGAGCTTGATTTGGCCTTGCGGGAAGACGCCGCACCTGTCCCCGCTCCCGTTCTGGCTCCCGTCGCCTCGACTGCGCTAGCGCCCATCCCTGTGGCATTGATGGGCTGGGAGCCGCACATTGTCGCCGAGCTTGATGCCACGGGGTTCCACGAGGTCCCCGCCGACTTTCATGCGCCCGTGCACCTGCCAGCGCATGCTCCTGCGCGTGCACTGACGCGCATGCCCGTGCCGGTGCCCATGCACCTGCCAGTGCATGCGCCTGCGTGTGCACTGACGTGCGCGCCCGTGCCGGTGCTCGTGCACACGAATGTCTCCGCCGTGCCGTTGACAGTGCTTGTCCCTGCGCGGGTGCCAGTGCCCCCCTCAGCGGCATGGATGGCCGCCGTCGACCGCTTCCTTGCACCAACGCCAGTCGCCTCCTCCCGCCAGTTGACTCACTCCAAAGTCCAGAACATTTTGGCCTTCCTTGAAGCTAGGCCAACGTCCAGGAGTATGCCAACAACGGCGCAAGACGCTGCCGTCGCCGTCGGTTAGTGGCCCGACGACACACAGAGCACGGTAGAGGAGCCGCTTCCCACCGCGAGACGCCCCCGCCGCCGCCGCATAATCTAAATTTGCCATGAAAAATGTTCAGATTGCCATGCTTAAAATCCGAACGTTTATCATTTCCGTTTATCTTATATCGATCGTTGTATAATTTAAAGTCGGAGTCAGACTGAACGAAATGTATGGTTTGATCGATTGAATGTTCTGCTAGAGCCGTATCAAATTAAATATAAAACGTCATCAAGCCACATGTATTCCTTGTCATCCAACGACCTAGACTGCTTCAATGTCGAGCGCTCAACATGTTTAGCGTGCAGTTAATTTCATGCCAAAAATAGTGCTAATCACATCGCAACATGCAAATTATATCCTAGTAGTTAATATCTGCATGCACTTAATATACTTCCAAATTAACGTGCATTGCACATACACACTGACTAGTGCTGCTAGTACGTGAAACTGGTGTCGTGACTTGTGAACGCGTCCAGATATGGTCAACGACAACATCGCCCGCGAGTTCTTCCTGTTTGCCCGTGCGTCTAAACGCAGAAGGGGAGGAGAGAGAGAGAGAGAGAGAGAGCACACATGGAACCCACCAGTAAGTGAAGGCGAATAGTACTAAAAATAATATTACATGTTATCCATTAATTAGGCTGTGGTAATATAAAAACATTATGTGAACAAAGAGGGTACAACAAACATTGCTATTCTACGTATGTTGCCTATTGACGTGCGGCTTGAAGGCCCGGTCGCACGTTCGATCCTCGTCCTTTATTTTTTAATTTGTATATGGGTCCAAATTTGTTTCATGACATGTGGGCCCCTCGGTGTGTAGTTTGTAGCACTTTAATTTGTGGGTCGAAATTTGTTCCATTCCAAGTGGACTATCGGTGTGTAGTTTTGTAGCTTATTTATAATAATTAAAGACAACAACATAGTTTTTTCAATAATACCATGGTGCGATGTTGAAGGCGAGAAAGGACGTGCGAGAGAGCGATGACCGAGCTAGAGGGAAATCAACTAGGGGGGTTGCGTGGTTTGCAACGGTGTTTGGAGTAGTTGTGGGCCGAATGCTATGAAAATATAATCTAAACCGACCGGAATAAATGCCTACAAAAATTAATCCAAGGTTGGAGTGCCCCTCGCAATATAAATAGCTCCGGCTTTGCGAGGGATGGAGAGGTAGTAGCTTCAATGCGTGGAAGATACGGTGTGAGAAAGCGAGGTCAATCGAGAGACATATAGATAGAGAGACAAAGTGAGTGTGGTCCGACATTCATTGAACAAATATATATGCTCCAGAGAGATATTGTCCGATTGAGCTTTTGGTAAGGGTGAGGGCTGTAAGATAGAGCTTGAGAGATGATCCAGTCACAGACGTGTAGATATATTTTGTGCGTGGGAGGAAGCAAGGTCAACCGATCACATAGGGGTCGTGCGATCGAAAGAGTGAGACGGGTTGGAGAGAGTGACCTAGATAGACGATGTGCGTGAGAGAGTATACAATGTGAATAGGTCGTATTGGGCTCAAACATGGTGATATATCGTTTTTGTCCGAGAAAGAGCGAGGTCAATCGAGACATATATATATATATATATATATATATATATATATATATATATATATATAGAGAGAGAGAGAGAGAGAGAGAGAGAGAGAGAGATTGAGTGAGCATGGCCCACCATGAGGTCGAAAGAGTGGCGGCGGCTTGGATGGACTGACCTAGATAGACAATCTGCGTGAGAGAGTATAGAGTGTGTCAATCGAGGCCCGAACAGGGAGATATATCATTTGTGTGTGAAAGAAAACGAGGTTAAATGAGACTCCAATAAATAGAGCGAGATTGAGCGAGTGTGGCCCGCCGTGCGGAAGAAAGAGTGAGACAGTCTTGAGGGAGTGACCTAGATATACAACATGCGTGCGAGCGCACGAGAGGTTGGGGGGGGGGGGGCTAGATAGACAATGCATGTATTTAGCGCGAGAGGGTGAGAGGGAGAGGGGGGAGAGAGCTCGGCATGGGGTGCAATGGCGGGTGTGTGAGGTAAATACATTTGGTAACAGGGAAAAAGGGGTTGTGTAGTTGAGAGACTTAGAGATCGAAACATAGAGAGAAAGAATGGACGTGTGTTGGAAACTGATAGCTTGCTAAGGTGGTTAGGAGAGGAAGATTGACCGATATAGGAAGTATGTAGTGTTTGTGCGCGGGGAGGGGGGGGGGGGCTAAAAACAACATTTGAATGTACATAGTACGAGGATTAATATCGATGTTTCAATTCGGTGTACATTGTAAGAATTGAACCGAGGACCAGGCATACGGGTAATTATTTCGAACTCGTGCCATACTAAGTTTCGAAAAGTTGACATTGACTCAATTTGTTGTGCTATTTTGTAGGTCATATGTTTGAATCCATCCAAAAGTTTTCTCACTACCATGGTGTTCATCATATACATATGAATTTGTATTAAAAAAGTAGCATGGATACAGTGAAATGCGAAATCCACGTTAGAATTGGAGATCGCTACGTGACACACACTCTAATTCAAATAACTAACTACGTGACACACACTCTAATTCAAATAACTAATTATGTGACACACTCTAATCCACGTTAGAGTGGGTGCCGTTTTGATTTTTTTTCTAATAACTCCTGATTAATTAATTTATAGTACTCCCTTTGTTCACTTTATAAGACCTTGAAGACATTTCAGACAATGTGCAAAATAGTTCATTTTAAGTTGTCTGAAACGACTTACAAAAGTGAACGGATGGATTATCTCATTTCGAATGACTAATTATTGCAAGGAAAACATGGGCATGGTAATACATACAGATTCGTTTGCAAATGAAAGAAGATTCGTTTCGTTTGCATTCTCAAATGTAGGCGCACCAGGTAGACCAGGGTCGTGTCAGGGTGGACGCTGCTTTCCTGCCTTAAAGGCAACTGCCCTTGGGTGACTGACATGTGGGCCAGTCACCTGTTGGGCCCACATGTCATGGACACAAAGGCAGGTGCCTTAAGGCACCAAAGCATAGTCCTGTCGGGGTGGTCGCGTGTGTCGGACGGACACGTAGCACCCAGCCACCCCCCCAAAAAGGATGACGACAATATAAGTTCGCGCTTCCACGTTTCGGACTGAAATATCTGGCGGCCCCAATTCCAGCCCTACAAAATCTCTCTTCTCCACCATCCCCTTCCGCGCCCAGATTGCTCAAATCCCTAATTCGCCGCCATCCCTCGAATCACCCCTCGTCTCGTCTCTTTCCCCACCGTTCCCCACCTTTGTGCCGGACGACGACGATGAAGACGACGGTCGCGCTTCACCACCGCATCGGAGCTACCTCATCTACGCCCTCGTCCACCGCACTGGGTGGTCCACTGACAACGTCGGCCGCCGCAACCGACGTGCCTCACAGACACCGAGTTCCACCGCATCAGGTGTGCTTCACCGATGCCGTCTCCCAGCTCACCAGGGCTACTTCATCGAGCACATCGTTGCACCTCCGCCCCCCGAGGCCGTTGGGGCTTCACCAACGGTCTCGTCCAACGCATTGTAGCGCTCCGCTGCCACTCAAGATCTGCATCCGTGCACGGCCAGCCAACGCCAGCGCATCACCCTCAACGGCTCTGAAGTGACCCACACTCTAGCTAGGCGAGCATGCCCAAACGCCGGCCCGAACTAGCTATCCACACATCACTCCCTTGTGCACTGTTCTGACAATGTTTGGATATCCTTTCACTGCTCTCTTAGCTTACACGCCTATGCAACTCTGACTTTAACTCTTATTTCTTCTGGAGATATTATCTGAAACAAGCAAATCCATTTTTTAGCAAAGCATGACGGCGCTACGGGATCTGGTACACATCCTGCACACCCGTATAACCTTGCAAGTATCTGTCCTCCGATACGACATCAAGGTCGATTCCTCTTATTTGATCAACCATTCACCGTGTCAAAAATGCAGAGGGGGATGCAAGGAGCACAAGGCCTGCACATCCAAGCAAGTGGTAACATGGACTTGTACATGGAACATCCCAAGCGCAAGCAGAGCTGCAGTGAGCCTGTACAACGAGCTAGCGTAAGTCCCTGCATTTCATTTAATTCATACTGGCATTCGTGTATGATTTGTGTGTAATGGCTGATCCACGAATTCAAGTTACCAGGGGCGAACATTAACTTAAAAAATATGAAGGCACTTGCACTCCGGAAATCAACATAACTTGAGAAATGTGAAGCTACATGCACTTTGAAAACTAGTTAATGATCCAAAGTAGTTCAGATTATAAACACTAAATGATGCAAGCACCAAAAAACACAAAATGCAACATGGTGTACAAGGACTACAAACATGGTCTGTACCTGCTTGAATTATTCGTTCTCTGGCTGAAAATATCAAAGTATAATTGCACGTATAACCAGTGCGCAAACTGCATATCAATATATCTATCCTGCACAAGTATGCCAATAGTTTCAAACAACAGATTAGAAAAGTATTTATGCTATGTTGTCATGATACGGTGACTTTCTGGTAGATGGCCTCGATGTTTCCTCAAGCTATGAAAATGCACTATAATTTGCTTGTCATCAATGCCTGCAAATCTCCGTCTCTCTCAACATAGTAGATCATCATTAGACACTAAATCCTTCAATGAGCTTGCAAAATGCTTGCATTAGATCCCTCATTAGACACAATATGTTCATCACCAGGAGCATGTAAAATGTTTGCATCAAATCCTTCATTAGCAGTCTATTCATTAGACACTTCAGGCTCAAGAACAACATGATCTTGTATGTTTGCACCGGAAACTTGATTAGATACATAAGATTCAGTCAGTTCAGTATTGATTGGGGGAGTTATAAAATAAGTAGAAATTGGTTTCATTTTCTCATAGATTCCCTACATACAAGCAATTTTACAACACCGCCAGGTTTAACTATTGGCTAGAAATTGAAGAGTTGAATTAGATATAATCAGGGATGTGATGTACCTGCTCGTTGCGCATGCTACTCTTGCAAGTTGTGACTGTCCGTTTGCGCAAGCTCGATTCCATGCCCGTGCTGCCGTTGCTGCCTCCCACGCAGGCTACACCTAGGGTTGGATCTTCATCTTCTCGTCCTTCCATTCGCTTGAAGCCCGACGACCGCCCTCCAACGAGGGTGCGAGGAAGTGCTGTGTCGGTCTGTCCAGCGGCGGCTAGGTTAGGAGCGAACCAGACTAGAGGCTGGAGCGAATGAATTGGGATTTTTCCTGCTGTCGATCGATATGGGAGGCGCTCATATGGGCCGCGAGCCTGCTATAGGGCCTGCCTTGCACTTATGTTATTGGCCCATCCAAATTGAAACATTTTTCTTCATTTTTTACATTGCCTACTCGTGCGTTGGGACGAACAAAACTAGCATGGGCCAACCTGGATGACTCAAACTAGGTGCACACTTTCCAGCCACCTGAGGCGGCCTCCCATACCAGCCCCTATGGTGGTGTCGCCCCTTTTTGCGTGTATGATTGGATAGTGAAAAATATTCCAGTGGCGCTTTTGATTTACCCACAGAATGGTGGAATTGCTTGTTTCTATGAACTGAGTTCTCCAATAATGTGAAGGATGCCAGTCTTTTCATCCTAATGTAGATTGCTTAGATCTCGATATGCCAAAAGTAATCGCATGAAATATACAGTAAAAGCCAGTGTGATGTGTTTGGCTACAACTAGTCTAACTACACGTCCTCATATAGCATATCAAGGACGCACCATCTTACCAGATTAACCATTCGACTTACCCATGCAGTGTGGAAAGAAAGAAGTATTGGGACTGATGCCATGGAGTCCTTTGTACAACCTTGTAAGCGAAAAAGGAAGTTGCAGTGTGCCTGTACAAAAAACTAGTGTAAGTTCAGTTACCTGCTTCTCGGAATTTTAGTTAGCCACTTATTGCAAAATTGTTCAATTACGTTACTTGGCTTAATTTAGTTTGCTACTGATTACATAATGGCACAACCTATTAATCATATTGTAGACCGCGCCTATCTATGTGTTTGATACTTACTGTTAAGAATTACCTGTTTGCCTTAACTTAAATATCTACTTGTTTGTTTAACAGCTTTGCTGCTGCAACAGCGGGTTACAATGATGTTAATAACTACTGTACTTTTCAGCATCCAATTGAAACTCTTTAATTCCTTGTTTGTTTAACTAGTTTGCTGTTATAACTCCCAGTTGAGATGTTTTGCTACCTTCAACTTTTCTGAATCCAATCGGAACTTTAATGGCAAAACAGGTTAGCCCAAGATCAAAGAGCGAGGTCCCCATGGACGTTGCATCATCCCACAACAGTGGCACCGGCCCAATCGTGCATTATGAATTGCCAACTCCTGATGCTCTAGAGGCTAAACTAGTGGTAGAAAGAGATTCTGCTTCTGCACTTAGAGATGAAGTTGACATGTTGAGGAAGCAAACAACACAATCACAAGCAGTACTCAAGACAACTATTAAATATTTGGTGGATTTCAAAACGAAGCAAGCTGAGACTGACCAGATTGTTAAGGTCCTGAAGGAAAAAATAAAATTAAATTCCTACTTGGTAAATCATAGGTGAAATGTTCTTTCCATAGTTGAATAACCTTTGTGTTGTCTGTTCATGTAATCAATCAAACCATTTGTTTTAGAGATCATGTAATAATTATTTTTTTTGTTTTTTGGTTTGTAATTTTATTTGAGCACAAGTCTGTATTAATTGATAAGACTCGGAGACATTTCATTTGGATTGCTGTGCCAGACCTACAAATATGCCAATTGGGCTGAATCTGCATTCAACAATAGTAGTAGTATAGATGGACCATAAGTGGCACGCATCGGAAAGGGCCAAGATGCTGGCTAAAAAAGGATGCTGTTGTAGCCAAAAAAAGTACAATGGCCTGGCTTATGTATGTTAGTTGATATTATTGATCCATATACTCTATAAGTGTTTATATGTCTGTTAGTTCTGTACATTCTTGGTTGATTGACTCGGTATTTGAATCTTGATACATCGCTTGTGTACATATCTAAATGGGAGTACACATTATGCTGCGTGTGACATTTGAGTTGGACATGAAGTGTTCCAAATATTTGAATTGACCTTAAACTGGATTCTAGTTTCTGAATTTGAGTATCGGCATCATATTAATATATGACAGTGGAATACATCTTTGTCGTGCTTTTGAAGATATATAAAAACACATAGAATGATTTATAAAGATTCATATAGGAATACAAAGTGGATTCGAATTTAGTTGCCAGGGTAAACGTGGATGCTTATTGTCCCAAAATTCGAAAGAAGCAGCAAAATGTCCACTCCCACGTCGGTTGCCCGAAGCCAAGTGTTTGGGAGATGGAAATTACTGCCTACCCATTACACATACAATCCATCAGCCCAATTTCCACTGCTCTAAATAGGGGTAGGTTAGTAACTTCAATTAGATGTGGCACGACCGCCTCTGAGCCCATTCCGACACGGTGGGCGTCAAACATGGGCGACAAAACACATTTGATTCAAGCTCGTCCGAAAGACCTCTGTTTCTCCCTCCATTCCCCATTCATACACGGTGGACGGCAAAACAAACTCGACTGGGCCGAAATCGATGTAGGCAAATATTTTCAATAGGGGCAGGTTTGTTACTTCACTCAGACGTGACACAACCACCCTACCTGTCAGCCCCGTTCATACACCGTGGGCACCAAACATGGGCACCAACCACCCTCTCCTTGCCCGAAATCTCTCTGGGTAATATTGGCGAGATGCGAGATTACCGTCCTATCCCCAACCGACGAGACGTCCCAATTTTAAACGGGGGCTAAGTTCGTAACTTTGCCATATTTCAGACAGGCGCGTCCCAAAAACATGGTTCCCCGTACCTCTCCCTCCATTTTCCCATTCATACACCGTCCGCGCTAGAACACCCCATCCCCACACCAGCCTCCGTCCGCCACCCCATCCATCGCCGCCATCCTCCACCACATCCATCGCCACCGTCCTCCACCATGCCGGAGCGCCTACCAAGACCGCGTCGTCCACTTCTAGAGATGGACGTTTCTCATCCACGGTGACGGACCAATAGCCTTCCATCGCGTCCTTTCGCTTCATCGGCGCCGTCATCCTCTTTGCCGGGGCTGCTCACATGACCTTCTCTTCCACCGCAACGGGACTTATCCACCGATGCACCCGTCTACCATCGCAGATCTGCTTCAACGCCACCGACAGCCATCGCACCCCCGATGCCTACACGACATCGCAAGAGAGGTGGTACTTCATATCTCCTCAACTTTTTGATCTCAACCAGAAAATAGATCTTAACTTTGTTACTCTACTTTATTTTCAGCTCTTAGAATTTAGTTCTTAGTTCGAAGTAAACAATGGATGCTAAATATCATTTCTCCAGTTTGCAGCTTCAAATCTGCCATGGCACAGCCATAATACGGTTTAATTGATCATGCTTAGGGTTTAATTGATCATGTTGGTTCCGTGGTGGTTTCTTTAATAGAAATCGGAGGGGAAACCCTCTTTTGCTAAAAAAAATATGCTTAGAGTTTCCCCCTTTTATGATCACTATACGATCAGAATACGTGCTTCGTGTCATAATAACATTGCTCCACCCATCAAGCTAAACAAGCTTAGATGTTCAAATATGAATCTGATATTATTAAAATAGAGTTGTTTAATTGGTCAGCTAAATGTTCCTAAATTAGTTTTGAAAATGCATGTTCGTCGCTCGGATGTGTATCTCTACAGGGTGCCCACGGTGGGCGGCCCACCCTGGGATTTTGGGTCGTCCCAGGCCCCGATTCCCCTCTGTTCTGCTGCGCGCTTCCGATCTCTACTCGCCCCCAGCCGCCTGCCTCGCCGGCGACTTGCCGTCCCTAGACGGCATGACTCTAGGAGGAGACACCGGACTAACAGGAGGCCAGGAGCCGCTCGCCCAACAGCATCACCGCTGCCCGGGCGCGCCGCTGTGCCTACCTTCCCAGTCCATTCAGGGCTCAGGCGTGCAACACCCACCAAGCCAACCCGATTTATCCTGAGATACATCCTCAACACTCAGCAGCCACTCCTCATCACCCATTTTCTAATTGATTCATTACTCATTAGGAAGGACTGTCATTAGGGTTTGTTGTGTGTTTAGTGCTACCTACACTTAATGGTTCAGATGTATTTCGGTAATCTTTAGTACCTCTAAAGTTCACAGGGTTTTCAAAATTCCAGCCCTCGGAACAGAAACTAGTCATTTTGGATTGTTAGTCGTAGTGACATTGACCCAGATTACTACTGCAAGCCAGGTTTGTTGACAATTTTACTTGTCTTTCTTACTCATTCGATATAATATCCAATTATTCACGTCGATTAGTTGCAAACAATAAGTGCTAGACAAACTTCTTTAGTCAGATTTTGGACGGTCTCTTACTGCAATTACAATTCTGCATACTTGTCCTAATAAGCTCACAAGTAAATGATTAATTCACTACATCTATGCTTGCCTTGTCATATTTGTTGTCAATATTCTTTTAGGGTGGACCACCCTATTTCTAAATACTGGAACCGTAGACATGAGTGAATAGTATTTCTCTATGTGATCTCTTCCATCATGTGTTGGTAACGAACACTGCATTGTATAGAAAGAAAGTGTCATTTCCAGCTTTTACATAGGTTTCGATCTTTTACATGGAATACAATCTGCCTACTTGCTTTGTGTCGCACTACCAACACTCCACCCTTGAAGCTAAACATTACGCCACTCATAATTGCTTAGTTTATTTGTTCAAATACGAATTTCATATGATTCTAATGTTCCTATTTCAATTTTGAAATGTGTGCCTGCCTGTTATAGAGACATAAGGGGTTTGTATTTCTGTGTGTGGTCTGGTCAGCACGGTTGGGGAGGTGAACTTTGCATATGCAGGGGTTTATAGGGAGACACTCTCCGAGTTGAATCCGCAATGCATTCCATAGATAATCTGACTACTTTTTATGTTTTCATGAATCTCAGATTCTGAACAGCATCATAATGATTATGAGCTTGCGCGCATGAAAAGAATAAAGCAGAACAATGCCATGGCTGTCAAACTTGGCATTAAGGGACTGAAATCAAGTCTGGATGCAATGCAATGCAAACGCTCTCCACCTACAGATTCATGCTCAGAATATGATCCTAACAGTGATTCTGAGCTAGAGGGAGACCTAAGTCAATGTAGCTCCCTAGTGGAGGAGTCGGAGGAAGATGCCCTATCTTATTCACCCATCAAGGTACTTGCTCTAACTTTCCAAGGTTACATTGCTCGCACATATCTTGCAACTGATGCTTTGCATTGCTTCTACTTTGTTGAACTGCCATTAGCTTAGTTTACACATCGTGTATGTGAATACGCCCTGCCTATCCATTTTCAGTACATATTCCATCTGTCATCATACCATATTTATCCATTCAAATGTTGTTCTTGTGTATCAGACGTTCAAAAGGAAGAGGGCGATTGCTAATCGTGGAGGAGCGCAAGCAAAGTATTTGGAAAAGGTAGTGGCACCTGATAAATCAAATAGCCCATTAGGTGTAGTTGCAATATCACCTGCCCCACAAAATACCCCAACTCTAGCAGACACTAGCCCTACTACACTAGTCATTTCTGATGCCCCAACTCAGCAAACCCCAACTGCAGCAAACAATATGATTATGCCAGTTGACTTAGCACCAGTTGTACGACGCAAAACCCCCATTCCAGCAAAGAGTACACCAAATCCAATTGCCAAATCCCTTTTCGAACCAGAGAGAGCCCCAATTGCAGCAAAAGGACCACTGTTCCATTTCTTCCCAGTTTAGAAGACGAAGCTTATGTTGTTGTCAGGAAATTTGTGCGCATCTTTCCTTCATGGAAAGATTATACCGCAGACACAAAACAATTTCCAGTCTTCCTCCGCAGCTTACGCGTAAGTAATGTACTAATGTTATTCATGGTCATTACTGCATATGTTTCTGCTGACAGAAGACACAAGATTTCATTCTTTTAAATAGGCGAGGAGCAAACTGGATTGTGATGATGAGCAAGAGTTTGTTGCGCTTTTCAAGCACTCGTTGATGAAGCATCGTTCCTACCTGAGGCAAGAGCACTTCGATGGCAAGCCTCTGAACAAAATTTCTGTAAAGTCTCCGGTGCTACATTTATCCGACGGTGACTGGAATAATCTTGTTACACATTGGTCTCGGCTGCAGCGTAAGGTACTGTCTATGATATCACATCACAATTTGAACTACATTTCTGCATTTGCCTTAATGTCTCACTTGTACGAAAACTGTTAGCAGAAGAACATTCGTTCTCAAGGGACCACAGAATCTCGCAACTATACTGCACACTGCATTGCTCTTGTGAGTACCTCTTGCCCTGTATGACCATACTTACTTTCATAGTTGTTTGATTATGTAGCATCACTGCACATGTTAGCCTCGTAATCGTCCATTTGGTGGACATTATAAGATCTGTATGGACTCTTACACAAATTTAGAATCAACCCAATGCTTTTGAAGAGGTTTAGCTCTGCAGTCCTCTTGTAAGGACTGAACATGGTCTATAATTGTACTTACATTAACAGCTACTCCCTCCATCCCATAATATAAGAACATTTTGTACAGTACACCAGTGTTCAAAACACTCTTGTATTATTGGAAGAGGGATTGGTTCATTTTGTAGCATTCTGCATCTTATCTCCCTCGCCCACCATTTACTAAAAAAGATCAGATCTATATTAATCTTACCAACAAGTAGAATACACAGACAATGCCAGTGCAGAAGTGTAGCCCATTGCACTTGTCAGTACATTTTGTCCTATAACGCTTGTCCTTCCAGGGATTGGTAGTTGATTATGTAGCATCAATCTGCATCTTATCTTCATTATCCTCTATCCCTTGCAGTATTATCATATCTATAATTACTCTCTGCAAAATGTAGAGTACAGGCACTGCTTATGAAGAAGATTCTATGCTGAAATTCTTGAGTTATCCTTCCCTTGACATGGAGAAGGGCATTATAAAGCCGGTGTTAACTGTTAATGTAAGTCAGTCCTTCTAAAGCCTTTATCCTCAACTGCTGTTTAATTTGCTCATACTCCCTATCGTTTACTGCTGTTTAGTTTGCTGTTTCTACCAAAATTAATGTTCGTAAGAACCGTAAGTTCTAAGTTTTACTTGTAAAACCAAATTTCTTATTCATCCCATGCACATTAATTAATACTCCATATATGTATGCTTGGTTTTGTGGATCTATAATCCAGTGTGTGGTGAAGCAGCCCACGTTTGCACCTTGTCATCTCCTGTTTTATCTTACTGATGTGGCTGATGATATGAACAACATGCCATGCACATTATCCAAAATAGATACAATGATTTTCTTTGCCCTTCATCTATGCTTGTTATGTTGACAAGGTAATCCAGTAGTGTGGTGAAGCTCCCCGCATTATGAACAATGCCAAATTATGCTATTGATATTTTGAACTTACTCTTTATTTTCTAATTTGAAATTGTATAGAATTGACAGAACAATTATCATCTTTGTTTATACACGTGCAAAACATGTCATCTCTCTGCTCTGTTTCAGGGTGATATGCCTGATGGCATGCACAAGTCTGCAGAAGGCTATGAGATAAACCCAACATATATTGCAGCAAAGAAGGCAAAACATCTTGAAGATAGCGAGACAACCCCAAAATCTTGTCTTGATGCAGTGTTCAAGTTATTTGAGACTAACAGTCAGACAAGCTCACAGAATTTGTTGCCTGAATCAGTTCGACTTCTTCAGTCCCAAGTTCTAGCAGAAAGGCATTCTGCAACTCAATTTCGACTTGAAGTCCTATCTCTAAGAAAGATTGCGGAGAACACCAATGAGAACCTCATCACTAAACAACTACACCTGGAAGCTATGACCAACATGCTAGGCCGGTCTCACAGCCTTGCTCAGCAGCTTGTGCAGCAGTTCCCCTGCAAGGCTAACCTTTCTTGAACTGTCTTGGAAGTGGTCTTGGTTCAGTATTATTTTGTTACGCTACAATGGTGCCTAGTTTTTGTAATCTGCTTCTTCGTTGCGCTTTATGATCACTGGTGGCGAACTTCGATGCCCAGTGGATGTAATATACCTTAAATCCTTTATTGCATAGTGTAGGTTTATTCTTAGTTACATGCCATAATTTGTTTGTTGTATAGAGTAGGTTTGTTCTTAATTCCTACTAGTTACTGCCATCATTCGCTATCTGAAAAAAAATCAGATGTAGTCGACCGGGCCGAAACTTTCGACTCTGACGGGCCAGGTTTTTAGCGGGCCACAATTGGGCCGGCCTGCTTCTTTCTTGGGCCCAAATGACTGGGGCCTTCACACATTGCGCCAGGCCCAAACTTACATCGGCCTATATTTTAGTTGGGCCTTTTGTCGACCCAGCGCTTAGTTTGGCCCAGGTAGCGTTGGGCCATTAACATGTTGAATGTTGTACTGGCTTGTTACGGCCTAGATGAAACCACGGGCCTTTAGCAGGCCAAAATGCATGTTGGGCCTCAATTTTCACTAGTCGTCGACGGGCCTTCAGCAGGCCGAAATGTAGACCGGGCCGTTATGGGCCCAGTTAGCTCATGGGCCGTTACCAGGCCGAAACATATCTCGGGCCTTAGTTGGCCCACTGATATCATGGGCCTTTAAGAGGCCGAAAGCTTAGTACAGGCATCAACGGGCTGAATTACGCGACAGGCCTTTAACAGGCCCAAAGTCACGTTGGGCTTAACTATTGCCACCTTTAGCATGGGCCGTTAGTGGACCCAATGTCCCGTCGCACCATATATGGCCCATGGGCAGCACGGGCCATTCCCAGGCCGAAAGTCACACCGGGCTGAAATGGGCCCGTGTCTACATCAGGCCTCTAACAGGCCGAAAGTCACTGGGCTGTAGTTGGGCCCGAATATTTGGCGAACAATTAACGGGCCAGATCTGGCTTCGGGCCGCAAATGGGCCCAAATATTGGGCGAACAATTAACGGGCCAGATCTGGCTTTGGGCCATAAATGGGCCCAAATATTGGGCAAACAATTAATGGGCCAGATCTGGTTTCGGGTCGTAAATGGGCCTTTATTAAGCAGGCCATTATTGGGCTGGCCCACTAGTACCTGATTAAGTTCTACGGGCCTTTGAATGGGCCGGCCTTTTTAACCTATATGGGCCTCTGTTGGGCCCAGCCACGTGTCGACGTACCATAGGTATGTCTCCTCCAATGGACGGGCGACATCCGGCCCACTGACGAGCTGACAGGTGTTCCCTTCGGCCAATCAGAATTTTACACGTGGAAATTTCCCATTGGTCGGGGATGTTAATGGGCTATCGGATCCAAAATCTGGCCCGATAGCTTAACGGTGTTCCCTTACGGTGGATACCACGTGTCGGTCACCCTTGACGAAAGCACTTCTGTGACGCGCGATTTATCGTCATGGAAGTGGACACTTCCGTGATGATAATTCTGGTAATGTCATGGAACAGTTCTACGACAACACATGTATGACTATCTTGATTCTGTCATAAATTTGTCATGGATGTACATGCATGACAAAAAACGCGACCTACTGTGACAAACATGTATCATCATGGAAGTGTATTTTTTTTGTAGTGATTACATGTGGACCAGTCACCTATCGGGTCCACATGTTATTGACTCAAAGGCAGGTGTAGTAAGGCGCTGAAGAGGGAAATGTAACTCCCGCGCCAGGCCTTGTGGTGCTACCGCTGCACGAACTCGTGCCAAACTCGAGATTTGTCTCTTTACTATACATGCATGCAACGATTTAATGGACATTGTAATCTCAACATGTGATGGGGAGCTCTAAATTTGAATTTGAAACTTATAAAACAAAAAGATTCAAAACAAATAAACTGGGAGAGAGGGAGTATATCATAGGATGTGTCCCATATGAAATAAGTCCCCTAGTTTATCACCGCAAAGATGCGGTTAGAAAGGAGCATAGCGTCTTCATACTCGTACGGCAACAAATCGGCCGCAGACAGCATGGTCCGCCATTGACCGCCATGTGCAAGGTTCGTGCTATCTTATTCAATCTCACCGTGGTTCCATCGTACCAATTCATGCGGTGGCCCATTGCATGGTTGATCCCAATGTTGGACAAAGGTTCTATGGGAACGGTGAGGGAGTCCTGGATTAGGGGGTGTCCGGATAGCCGAACTATCATCATCGGCCAGACTCCAAGACTATGAAGATACAAGATTGAAGACTTCGTCCCGTGTCCGGATGGGACTTTCCTTGGCATGGAAGGCAAGCTTGGCGATACGGATATGTAGATCTCCAACCATTGTAACCGACTATGTGTAACCCTAGCCCTCTCCGGTGTCTATATAAACCGGATGGTTTTAGTCCGTAGGACAACAACAATAACAACAATCATACCATAGGCTAGCTTCTAGGGTTTAGCCTCCTTGATCTCGTGGTAGATCTACTCTTGTAATACCCACATCATCAATATCAATCAAGCAGGATGTAGGGTTTTACCTCCAATAAGAGGGCCCAAACCTGGGTAAAACATCGTGTCCCTTGTCTCCTGTTACCATCCGCCTAGACGCATAGTTCGGGACCCCATACTCGAGATCCGCCAGTTTTGACACTGACATTGGTGCTTTCATTGAGAGTTCCCATGTGCCGTCGCAATCAGGAAGGATGCCTCTTCCCATCTTTAAAGACGATACCATCACCAAAGGAGCTTTGGCCGCCAGTCAAGCTATCCGGCTAGGTGGTTTTCTTATGACCGCCTGTTCGGCCATCGCTTCGACGATGACCTCTCGGGTCATCAAAAGCATTCTTCGCATCAACTCGGAATTCACCGAGCAGTTGGATCCGATGGAGCTCTCTTCCGTAAACGAGCTCTTGGATCGCATCGCCGCCCTGGGAGTCGCTACAGACTACGATCAGATTGGGCTTAAAACCGATCTGAGAGAAATTAACTCTCCCCAGGCTACCCACCATGTTGCTGTGGTAGAAGAACAACGCGACGACTCTTCCTCTATGTTGAAAACCAGTTATGTCCGGATTCCCGATCCCTCCATGCCGGATTCCCTAGGAGGTACGGACGTCAATCGAGTACTGAACCTAAAGTCAGGCAGCGGACTAGATTCGTTGGACGACCTCCAACAATCCAAGCTTCCAAATCCGGAAATTCCTCGGCCTTTGAGCCTCAAATTGGGCGGGGTTCCGAATTTAGTTCCACCCGCCCACCCAAACACAAGCGATCTATCTCAAATACGGCAAGAGCCTGATGAAACAGTACATCATTACTGGGCCAGATTCCTCCTGGTTATGGACAGGATAAAGGACTGCCATGAGGAAAGCGCAATCTCTATTTTCTGCAATAATTGCATGGACAAGGGAATCAGGAACGCCATAAGTCGTCGCGAGGTCACGCGCTTCGCCGACCTGGCAACCATAGTACAAAAATACTGTGCGATGGAGAGTGCCTGGAAAACCGAAACTAGATTTTGGGACAATCCGGCCCTGAACACAACCTTAGTCCGGAATAAAAGGGCGCACCATGCTCAAGCACCTGGGTCAAAAACCAAAAAGCAAAAACCCCCTAAAGGGTACGGAACCGTACTGGAGGGATGGCTCAGCGGACCCTGCAAAATCCATAATACAGAGGGCGCCACTCCAACACATAGCCTTTGAGCATGTTGGATACTACGGCAGGTGGCCAAAAGTGGCAAAGGGCTTTTAGCCCCAAAGAACCAGCCCAACAGTACCAGTACGGTGTTAACAGTCTTCGAGACTTTCGCATCAAATAATATGCGGAAACGAACAATCCGCAGCCTCGCCGAAGTCTACCAAGTAGCAACAACAAATCCATGGAGCGACACGGCTATCACCTTCAATGCCAGTGATGAACCTAAATTCCGAACAGCCCGAGCACCAGCCGCATTGGTCCTAAGTCCAATAGTGGACGGCTTTCGTCTTACCAAGGTACTCATGGATGACGGCAACGGATTAAACCTCATCTACGAGGAAACCCTCCAAAAAATGGAAATAGACTGGAGCCGCATTGAGCGAAGCAGCACAACCTTTAGAGGAATAATCCCTAGTCGAGAAGTACGCTGCACAGGAAAAATCACACTAGATGTGGTGTTCGGCTCGCCGGACAACTACAGGTCCGAGAGAGTCATGTTCCAAGTGGCCCCGTTTAGCAGCGGATATCACGCTCTATTAGGGCGAGAGGCATTCACAATTTTCCAAGCCGTACCCCATTACGGGTACATGAAGCTCAAAATGCCCGGGCCCAATGGAATCATCACTCTGGTCAGTGATCCGGACATAGCACTCCGCGCCGAAAATAAGACAGCCGCACTAGCCCTAGAGGCACTATCCGAAGCCCTAGCGGCAGAAGAACTCACTGCACTATGCTCCACGGTGAATAGGGACGATGTAATACTCGATAAGAGATCTAAGTCCACATCTTTTAAACCAGCAGACGAAATAGTCAAATTTCAGGTCCATCCAACGGACCCCACAAAGACGGCCTCCATTGGGGCACAATTAAACCCTGATGTAGAAGCCGCACTACGAGAATTCTTTCGGGAAAGTTGGGACATTTTTGCCTGGCACCCTTCATATATGCCAGGAATCCCATGCAGGCTAGCAGAGCACAGCCTAAATATCCTAAAAGGATTCAAGCCAGTCAAACAGGCTCTTCGACGATTTTCTGAACCCAAAAGACAGGCAATGGGAGAGGAGCTAGCCAAACTATTAGAAGCCGGATTCATCAAAGATATAAAACATCTGGACTGGCTAGCCAACTTGGTAATGGTACCAAAAAAGGACAAATCCTGGCGCCTTTGTGTGGATTTTAAAGACCTTAATAAGGCCTGTCCAAAGGATCCTTTCCCTCTCCCCCGCATCGACCAAATCATCGATGCTACCGCGGGGCATGATTCATTGTGTTTCCTTGATGCATACTCCGGATACGATCAAATCAAGATGGCGGAAACAGACCAGGCCGCAACGGCATTCATTACTCCATACGGACCATTCTGCTTCAACACAATGCCCTTCAGACTTAAAAATGCCGGCGCAACATATCAGTGCATGATTCAGACATGTCTGGCTACCCAGATCGGCAAAACAGTGGAGGCATACGTAGACGATGTGGTCGTTAAGACCAAACACGTTGAAACTCTAGTAGACGATTTGAGGCTCACATTCGACAACCTCCGAGCATATGACATTAAGCTCAACCCAGAAAAATGCGTTTTCGGCGTACCAGCCGGAAAGCTCTTGGGCTTCATTGTATCCGGTAGAGGAATTGAAGCAAACCCAGCCAAGATCTGAGCTCTGTCACAACTGGATATCCCAAAAGACCTCAAACAAATACAAAAACTAACTGGATGTGTGGCGGCTCTAAGCCGCTTCATCTCCCATTTGGGAGAAAAGGCATTGCCTCTCTACCGCCTCCTCCGGCGCACCGAACACTTCGAGTGGACGGATGCTGCCATGGCCGGACTCGAAGAAATAAAGGCCATATTAGCAACAAATCTGGTCCTGGCCGCGCCCAACCTAGGCGAACCAATGTTATTATATATCGCGGCAACACATCAAGTTGCCAGCGCAGCGCTCGTCGTCGAACGAGAAACAGAAGGACACAAATTCCCTCTTCAAAGACCAGTGTACTACGTATCCACTGTCTTAACCCCATGCAAGTCCCGGTATCCACATTATCAAAAGATAGCGTACGCGGTGTTCATGGCATCCCGGAAGCTGCGACACTACTTTCAAGAGTGCTCGATAACAGTGGCCTCCGAAGTACCCCTCGACGACATTATAAACAACTGCGACGCGACGGGCAGGATTGCAAAATGGGCCATTGAGCTCTTACCATTTGACATAACCTACAAACCAAGGCGAGCCATAAAGTCGCAAGTTTTGGCTGACTTCATCGCCGAATGGGCCGAAGCCGAACTCCCTAAAGAGTACGGCGCATACTCCAATTGGATCATGCATTTCGACGGCTCTAAAATGTTGGCTAGCTTGGGGGCTGGCGTCGTACTGGCGTCCCCAACCGGAGACACAGTCCAATATGTACTTCAGATAATGTACACGGACTCTAACAATGCAGCCGAATACGAGGCCCTTCTACATGGTCTCCGGATGGCAATCTCCATGGGAATTCAACGCCTAGAGGTGCGCGGGGATTCAAACCTTGCAATATCCCAAGTAAATGGAGACTTTGACGCCAAGGATCCGAAAATGGCAGCCTATCGTAACGCCGTCTTAAAAATGTCAGCTCGGTTCGAAGGACTCGAATTCCACCATGTAGCCCGGGATAGTAACCAGGCAGCCGACATGTTGGCACGCATCGGCGCAAAACGCAATGCCGTCCCTCTAAACATCTTCCTGGAGCGGCTATTTAAGCCATCCGTACTATGGGAAGAGGAGTCCGGAAATAGCAACCCGGAACCAACCGCGCCACCCAACACGGAACATTCTGACACAGTCGGTGGCTCAGCCAATGAAATAACACCCTCATCCCATGAAATAATGGCAGTAATCGCCCCGTGGACGGAACCATTCCTCGCCTACTTAACTAGGCAGGAACTCCCCGAAGACCAAAATGAGGCCCGCTGCATAGTTCGGCGATCTAAAGCCTACAAGGTCCATGAGGGAGAACTTTATAAGAAAATCACAACCGGAGTCCTTCAAAGGTGTATCTCCGAAGAGGAAGGGAGAAATCTCCTGGATGAAATTCACGCTGGACTCGGCGGGCACCATGCCGCAGCCCGGGCCCTTGTAGGCAAGGCCTTCCGTATAGGATTTTATTGGCCGACTGCCCGGGCAGATGCTCAGGAATTAGTACAACGATGCGTCGGTTGCCAGCTCTTTGCTAATCAAAGCCACATGCCACCCACTGCCCTCAAAACTATACCCATCACCTGGCCGTTCGCGGTCTGGGGGCGTGATATGGTTGGACCCCTTAAAGGGGGAACCCACAAGCAAAAATACCTATTGGTCATGGTGGACAAATTCACCAAATGGATAGAGGCCAAACCAGTTAAAACGGCCGAATCCGGACCCGTGATAGACTTCATATCCGGGGTAGTACACCGTTATGGTGTCCCCCACAGCATCATCACTGATAACGGCACGAATTTCATGGCCGACGAGGTTAAACTCTGGTGCAAAAACATGGGCATCAAGCTCGACTACGCTTTAGTCTATCACCCCCAAACTAACGGTCAAGTCGAACGAGCAAACGGTCTAATCATGAGCGGCATCAAACCCAGACTAGTGCGGTCCCTCACGGAATCTAACACGCACTGGGTAGAGGAGCTCGACTCCGTACTCTGGGGGCCGCGGACCACGCCGAACCGCACTACCGGATTCACACCATTTTTTATGGTGTACGGCGCAGAGGCAGTTCTGCACTGCGATATAATTCATGACTCACCTCGCGTGCGCATGTACGAAGAAAGAGAAGCTGAGTTGGATCGGCAGGACAGTTTGGATGCCTTAGAGGAGGAGCGGGACGTGGCAAAAGCTCGTTCCGCATTCTATCAGTAGCAGGCTCGAAGATATCAAAGCAGAAAAGTACGGGCCAAAACTTACAATGTTGGCGAACTTGTTCTACGCCTGCCGGACAAGAAAAAGGACAAACTTAAGCCCAATTGGGAAGGTCCCTTCATCATCGACCAAGTACTGACCGGCAGAGCATACCGTCTACGCAACGCCTCTGACAACCGACTCGAGCCGAACCCATGGAACGCAGCCCGTCTCCGAAGATTCTACGCCTAGCGCCGGACTCAGAGTTCGTCTCCCTCCCCCGACCACCTTTTACATTTTCGTTGTATCTTGTTCTCTTCCTCCTTCCTTTTTTAGTAAAAGCCTTTGACGGGCTGATCTGCGCATTGTTCGCACACACTTGATGTGCTACTAGCACTCATTATACCTGGGGGCTTCTTTAACAGAAGCTTATTTATACGGGCTTCATGCCCAACACATGTGTTATACTTCCGCATGTACCTTTTATTCACCATTATATGCATCGATATGACTTAAGTTTTGGCCAAGCTGGGTTGCCTGGCTCCTGTGCTTACCCCTACGGTCCCGATTGTTCGGCTAGGAGGTAAAGGGAGCACCTCTGCGATTGTTACTGCCGGGTCAGCCGGATGTGTACCTCAGACTGGGTGAAGCCGAAAGCTAGCGTTCTTAAGGGAATATTCGGTCGGTGACTTGAAAGATGATTTATTACTTATTTAAACTTATCTGCCCCCAGATGCTTTTTCTGCTCTTTTCGTAGTACGGACATGCACCTTAGGGCATGCCTCCCAGGGAAAGGAACCCCTAACGGAACTATTCTTCCTGGAAGATGTTTCTTACTAACCATGTAATATAACATAACTAGTTGGGCACTTGTCTGATAAAGCACTAATGACCCCTACGCCTGGTCTCCATGCATGCCACGGTTTTTATAACTGCTAGGGTATTCGGACACACTCCGGACTGTTGGGTCCCGAGGTTGAAGCGAAAAGGTCCGCAAAGACAAACGATCTACAATCCGGCTATAAGGCATTTTACATGTCATTTTAAAATTACATCGTCAAATTGACTGATTGAACTCCTCTTCAATCCCATCTAACAGGCTGTCTAGTTTACAGCCCCGTTGGGAATATTTCGCGGCCAACTCTACTTGGCCATACATTAAGCTCACAGGGATCTCCTTCCCATCGGGCCCCACAGGTCCGACCTCAGCCATGTGGTTTGGATCAGCCTTCGTGTACCACGTCTTCACCATGGCCCAGGCCTCTCTGGCGCCTTGACGGCAGGCCGATATCTTCCACAGACGGAAGCGCTGCCGTACTCCCTAAAGCTTGTCAGCAAGCCCTCCAAGACCCTCGGGTAGGGAGACGGACGGCCATAAGGCCTGTACGACGCCGCTCATCGCCTGCCAAATACGTTCATGCAGTTGCAACAGCTCGAGAAGAAGGTCACCCGTGGAAGCAGGCATTTCCTCCGCCGGACGACCCATGAGCACACCTACAGACACATTTCTGTCAATCGACTTCCTCGCCGAACTCTTCTTTTCAAAAGAGTTTGCTCAAGCACTTACTATAAATGCCGCGACGAAGCCGCCGATTCTCCTTTACGGAGTCAGACAGCTGGACCGAACATCTTTTAGTTCTTCGCCCAGCTGGGTGTTGGCATCTTGGAGTTCGTTCGTCTCCTGTTGCACCCTCATAAGCACCTTCTCGCCGGCCTTCAGCTGGCGTAGCAGATGTTGCTTGTCCGGTTCCAGTCTGGCACCCTTTGCAATTTAATTGTCAGACTTACGCACACGCCGCACTTCATCAACTACTTATCTTTTCAAAGTATGTATTACCAGAGGGGGTCTCTGTGGCTCCCCCTGCGGCGGCTAGTGCGGCCTCAAGTTGGGCCTTGCACTCTTGAAGCTCCTGGGACAGACATGTATTCTTCTCCGTAAGATCCTGCATAAACAAATGATCCTTAAATCAGTTATTCTAACTATTTTAAGTCTCGGGGGCTACTGGCATATATAACTATTAAAATTCCTCACCCGTATGTCTTTCACATACTACTCTGTGGCTCTAGTTAAACCATCTCGAGCGGCACGGAGGTGCGCGTCTCCCGCATTAAAGGCACTCAGTGCCTCCGGAGAGAAACACGCGTCACGAAGAACCATCCGGCGGCGCGTGTGATTCATGGCGCTCTCCACCTAGGACCTGGTGGCGGACAGCCTGTTGGCATCCTCCATTGGAGGAGCATCCGGCTCATGCCTTGTGTTCACCTCCCCTTCCGGACCACGCGCTGGAGCATGGCTGGCGGAGGCTTGATTGGCAACCTCTCCGGACACTATCCGGCGAGCGCTCTTCCTCCTGGGAAATCATGAGCGTTAATATACCTCCTAGGGATCTTTCCCTTAAAAACAGCGATGCGCCGTACCGTTGCAGCAACGTTTCGATTTGCGCCGCACTCCTCTTCCGCCTGCTGGGCCGAACTGACCCTTGTTGGTCAGCCACCGCGGGTTCGGCTTCCCGCCTTAAAGGCGCCTCCTGCGATGCACCATTGGTATACGATGGTCAGAAATGAGCATGAATCAAATGATGGTGTCAGGACTCTGGTCGTGGTCACCTGGGAAGCCGGAGATAAACCGGGGTAGTCAGCCGTAATGGCGACTGGAACATTGTCCATGCTAAGTTGGTGGAACACCCCGTCAATCAGCTCCACCTTTATGTTCGGATCCTCTTCGGAGGCCGGATCAAGAGATCGTCCTGGATCCTTGGGCTGTGGAGTCAGGCTTTGTATGCCCTCCACGTCCCGGCGCAGCTCCTGCGTCAGAATCACAAAGTAAGACACTTGAATTTGGGAATATGGATCAGACAGATAAACGTCCGCTTACCCAGCTCCGAGGGTTATTCATGGAGAATCCATGCAATGGACACGTGCGGAGGAAGTCCTCCTTCTCCCCCTTGTACAATCCGGATAGGATTTTCACCAGATCGGCGGCCGATCCCGGCCCCTTGCGGCCATGACGGGTGGCGTCATCCTCCCCGTTGAAATCTCACATGGGGTGGCCCCTATATTGGAGCGGCTGCACCCCTCGCATAATGCACATGGCCATGACTCCAATCATGGTCAATCCAGAGTGGGCCAGTAACCTTACCCGGCCCATCAAATATTGGACGCTCCCATCATCTTCCCATGGAGGGCTCCGCGGGCGCCAACTCAGGCGTTTCTTCAAGGGAGCGTTGCTGAACTCCGGGAGGCCGATCCGAACTGGATCCGGCAGAGGGGAGTCCTCCATATAAAACCATTCTGAAGGCCAGTCTTCGGACGCCTTCTTAGGGGTTCCGGATAGATATCCGGTCCTGGCGATGCGCCATATTTCGGCTCCGCCCACTTGATATATTGACCCCTCGTGAGAACGGGGTACGAGGCAAAACAATCTCTTCCACAACGCAAAATGGGGCTCGACACCCAAGAACAGCTCGCAAAGAGCTATGAAGCCCGCGATGTGCAGAATGGAGGCAGGTGTAAGATGGTGAAGCTGGAGTCCATAGAACTCCAGGAGCCCCCGGAGAAACGGATGTATGGGAAATCTGAGTCCCCTTATTAGATAAGGGACGAAGCATACCCGCTCTCCTTTGGAGGCCTGCTTTTCGCCCCTGTAGGTGGCCAGTCCGGCTCGAACCGGAACCATGAAGGCTGGGGGAAGATATCCCTCGGTTTGGAGCGTCACTAGCTCGCTGTGTGGAATTGAACATCTCCCCCAATCTCCTGGCTGAGGGCTGGGAGCGCGAGAGGAGGAGCCGCGTCGACTATCCATGATGGAATGGATTTTTGTCAGAGGCGCTTCGATGAGTACTTGCGGAAGGAGGATGGTGTGAGTTGGATCTAGATCCTCGCCTCTCTTATAGGCAGCTCATTTGCGCGGCTAGGGGGTAAAACGCAAAATACCCTAGCTTTTCGCATTCTTACGACACGTGGAGGAGGGCCATTATTGGACGTGGAAGCCAAGGAGCGCAACATTTATAAGGAAGCTGGACACTATTCGGTAGGCACATGGAATTTGAAGAAGAACCCGCCTTGCAATGCCGAAGGCAATATACGCGCCGGACTCGTCGTCATTGAAGTCTGGTTCGGGGGCTACTGAGGGAGTCCCGGATTAGGGGGTGTCCGGATAGCCGAACTATCATCATCGGCCGGACTCCAAGACTATGAAGATACAAGATTGAAGACTTCGTCCCGTGTCCGAATGGGACTTTCCTTGGCGTGGAAGGCAAGCTTGGCGATACGGATATGTAGATCTCCTACCATTGTAATCGACTCTGTGTAACCCTAGCCCTCTCCGGTGTCTATATAAACCGGATGGTTTTAGTCCGTAGGACAACAACAATAACAACAATCATACCATAGGCTAGCTTCTAGGGTTTAGCCTCCTTGATCTCGTGGTAGATCTACTCTTGTAATACCCACATCATCAATATCAATCAAGCAGGACGTAGGGTTTTACCTCCATCAAGAGGGCCCGAACCTGGGTAAAATATCGTGTCCCTTGTCTCATGTTACCATCCGCCTAGACGCAAAGTTCGGGACCCCCTAACCGAGATCCGCCGGTTTTGACACCGACAAACGGTGTCACCATTTGAAATGTTGTGCAAATTGATGTTGGTACCCTCCCGTACATATGCAAGCCAATCTCCACTCGCACCGACCCTAACCTGTGAAACAGTGGGCAGGGGGAGAATTAGGAAATGGACACGGAAGTAGTCTTTAGAATGCATTTACTATGTGATCAAACTCATCTTACCTGTTCATTGGAAATCCGAGTGCCCCTCAACGTCGACATCTCAAGGGGCATCAACTTGCAACTACGGTCACGCCGCGCTGGAGAGACCCCCAAGGAAACATCCTCGTGCGTTCCACGGAACATCAAGATGCATTTGTATGAGTAGTTTATCTTGTGAGAGAAAAGGATGAACGAGGGAAGGCCTCTAGAGATAGAGATAGACACTAGTACTACCAATGTGCTGGCCCGTGCGTTGCAATGCATCCAAAGTAGTAGAATAATACTGGTTCACGTGCTTGAAATATAAACACTCTTGTTTTGATATACATGTGTCAGCAGACATGACAACTTGTCCATGGAAGTTGAACCACGGTGACCATCACATTTCTTGTTTTTACTTCTACCACACCCACACGCGATTCCCACGACACCGATCCAACCAACGACACGACATCCCCCAACATGCGCCTCATCCCTCTCGGCCCCACTTCTCTTCTGCCTTTGTGTGCATGACATGCGGGCCAGCTAAACTGCGGCGACCATCAACTTTCTACCACAGACACACCCGATTGGATGCGGTTTGCCTGCTCCACTGTTGTGCTCCGATCCGTACTCCCGCACCATCGAATTTTCATCCAACGACCGTGACACATTTCGTCCTGGGCATCAATCCTCAGCTGGAGTACTTCTGTACTACAGGTAGTACCCGCCGATGTGGCCATTTATTCCTCGTAACGCCCCGACGCCCAGCTGTGGCACCCTCGCCACGGCTACGCCACCATCGGCCGGTTCATCTCGAATGAGTGAGTCACGAACCACGCCACCACCATGAGAATGACATGTGGGCCAGCCGCATTTAAGGTCCGCATGTCATTGACTCATAGGCCGGGCACTAAGCCATGAAGTTCGGTCCCGTCGGCCCTGAGAGGGAAATGTAACTCCTGTGGCAGGCCTTGTGGTGCTCCCGCAGTACGAGCTTGTGCCAAAACCAGAATTTGTTTCTTACTACTACCAACCAGTACTAGTAAGGTACACGTGCATTGCACGCATGAGATTCTGGTGGTTTGTGCATTATGCTTCTACATGTGGAGTTTTCTAGATTCTACATGTGGCAAAATCTGGTGGAATGTAGATCATATCCAATGGCAAGTAGTGCTCGGATTTGCCATCTTTGTACCGTCGGATTGGCTTCATCCAACGACCAACTTTCAAAGTTATTCACACACTATATAGGGGTATAGATATAGATATAGATGTTTGGTTTGCAGCCTAAGGTTGCCACGCCTAAGCTTAGGCGTGCCACAACATCTTAGGCATGTGTTTAGTTCATTGCTACACTTGTGGCTTGCCACACTTTTCTAGCTACATGGTCCACATGTCATAGACTCAACTTCTTGCCAAATCTTGCCACACTTGTGGTGCCCATTTTGTTAGCCACATTTTTTGTGGCAGACACAGGGGTTGTTTGGTTTTAGGCCTAGCAATGCCACACTTTATCATGCAATGTTGCCAAACTTGCCTAAGGTTAGGGGCTGTTTGGTTAGTAGGGCTGTTTGAATTGTGACTATCTTTGCCATATATTGCCACATGATTTTTGCCACACTTGCCACAGTTGCCTTAGTTGAGTTGCTTTGTTAGCCACACTTTGGCTTGCCTAAGGGAATCTTGCCACACTTTAAGATTGCCACACGTAAGGTTAGGCAAGTTTGACTAACTTAGGTCAGTGTTTGGTTCAGGCCACACCTTAGGCAAGCCACACTAAGGCCCCACATGACATACACACAAAAAATGTGGGAAGATTCCCATAGGCTTGCCAACTTGTGGCTCTCATTTTGAAGAACTAATAACTTTGCCTAAGCTTAGTTGTGGCAAAGTTAGTCATGAATTAAGTTCAACCATGGAGTCTTCTAGATTATACATGTAGCAGAATCTGGTGGATGATATCCAACGGCCAGTAGTGCTCGGATTTGCCATCTTTGTACCGTCGGATTGGCTTCATCCAACGACCAACTTTCAAACTTTTTCACACACTATATAGGGGGTATAGATATAGATGTGCCGGTCCATTGCAATGGATCCAAAGTATATCTATTTAGTGGAGTGCACTCTAAACACATTATCTATTTAGTTTTCTCTAACCTTTTGTAGCCATGCAACCAAGCCACATAAGCTTCATGGGTGCCCCCACATCATATTATTCATACTATGTTGACTGAAAAAAAGATAAATTACCCAAAACAAGATCTTCCCATTTTTTGTTCCTACGATGTTGTGCCGTGCATGTACCTACTAGTTGTATAGTGGTAGTACTAGTAATATATTAGGAGTACAAACTTGGTACTAGTAGGAGTAGTAGTAGTACGGAATGCTCCTACTCTATCAATGAGCCCCATCCGACACCAAATTTCTTGGCTTTTGTGCTACAACTAGATCTTCCCCTCGTTTCTGTTTTCCAACCGAGCGGCAGGCGAGGTGCGGTTTGCCAATAGTCCGTCCCACATGAAAGTGAAAATGATGGGCGACACGCCTTCCCTAAGCCATGTGTCATGTCGGACGGGCCGTGGAGTACTCCCGATTCCCGGGCGTGTGGGGGTGCGACGCGAACGCGGCAAGCCTTTTCCTTTTACTAGCAACGTGCCCGTGTGTTGCGACGGATCCAAAGTAGTAGAATAGTAGTACTTGTTCACAAACTTGAAAGAAATCACTCTTGTTTTGATATATCCTAATATATTACTCCCTCAGTTCCTAGATATTTGTATTTTTAGATATTTCAAATGGACTATCACATACGGATTATATAGACATATTTCGATGTGTAGATTCACTCATTTTGCTCCGTATGTAGTCACTTCTTGAAATCTCTAGAAAGACAAATATTTAGGAACGGAGGGAGTACTTTTCACTCAAAATATATTTCTCAGGTTGTTTTGATGAGGTGAGGGAGGGATGTGGTTGCTTTCAAGATGATAAGGTTTTTTTGCACATTGGAGTAGATAAGTGGGCTATTGTTGCAAAAATGCCACAACTTACCTCACAGTCGTTAGATGCAGATCTTATGGTCAGAAACGACGGATGACAGACACACCACCATCACCAACTGAGTCTTTTATAGGAGTAGGAGTAGAGAAACATGGATAAATTGTACTCCCTCCATTTTTATTTAGTCTGCGCATTAGCTTTGGTCAAAGTCAAGCTTTGTAAACTTTAACAAAGTTTATAAACAAAAATATTAACATATACAATTAGAAATCGATTTCATTAGATTCATTGTTGGATGTACTTTCATGTCATGTAGATTTTTTATGGTAAATGTTTATATTTTTTCTATAAACTTGGTCAAACTTTATGAAGTTTGACTTCAGTCAAACCTAATATGCAGAGTAAATAAAAATAGAGTGAGTAACATTTGGTTCCGCTCCTTGGCACGATCGATAGATAGAAATAACGATTGGAAATGCTAGGGAGGTGCTATTTCCGCCAGATAAGCAGGGTACGTAGTACTAGGTTGGCGCATCGTTGGTTTGGTCACACGCGGTCCGACATGTTCTAGTATTTCTAGCAATATGCCCGTGCATTGCACGAAGTTGATGGAAAAGGTAAGCACAACTTATAAATTGACGGATGGAGTACTAGTTACAGTGATGCATATAATTAAGCAAAGGGATTGCACATGTCGGTATTGACTGGAATGAGAATGCAACAACACAATAAGAATTAAGGCCACGATGATGCGATCGCCGTGGTGGTTACAGAAGGCAAGAAGAAAGATGGATCCATCAATGTACGACTACGGCCTCCTCCTCCTCAACTTAGTGCGCCGGGCCATCGACCGGTGGCTAAGGAGCGGCGACTTTTGTGGCAAGGTCGAGGTGCTTCTCAGCAAAGGCATCCAAGGCTTCTAGCCGGTTGAGGAAGGCCAACGTCATAACGTCCTCACTGGCCTTGTAGATACCTATGTACAAGATTTTCTCATACACGTGGATGTGTAGGTCGATGAATTCTTGCAGGGCGAGGCGCCTCACGGCGAGCGTGACCTCCAGGTGGACATTCTTCGTGGCGTCGACGGGCAGTCGCAGGGCCACTAGTGCTTGAAAGAGGTTCCGGCCATGGAGGCCGATTAGGGTGACAGGCAATGAGGAGCCCGGGCGCGCGGGCTGGAGGAGTACGGCGATGTCGTCCGCAAGCTTCTTGAGGACGGTGAACTTGTTGCTAGTGGCAGCGATCATGTGGTCCAACTGAGAGACGTAGTTGGCGTCGACGGCGGCCATCCACCAGCCGGTCTCCAACACCGTCTGGAGACGATCCTCGGTGCCATGCCATAGGCCGGCATCATGGACCATCTGGCACAGCCGCTGGCCGCTCGCGCGCATCACCTCCATGGGTCTGGAGTGAGCTCTTTTGCGCTTAGTGTAGGTGCTTAGGCAAATTCTTAGGTGCGTACGATGTGGTAGATGCATTGGAATGGAGGGGCGCCCTTATATGAGGGCAAACTGCGTTGTATTCACATCGTGCAGCCTCTTTTCCCGGACCTCCTCCCATTACTTCCCTCATGCATTAATTGAAGGAGGATGCATTGGCCGTTCAACATTTCAGGAACCGCCACTCCCTCCCTCGTCTGCATTAAAGCCGTATCGGGAACTACACCGCCCACTGTCAAATCGAGTATTCGCTCCGTCTAGGTGAGTAAGTCATCTTACAAAAACCAAAGAGTAAAAACATAAGCGCAGTGCATTAACTCTCACGTTGTTTCTTATTTTTTGACATAGATAGAGGAATCAACCAATAAGAGATGTGGGGCTTGTATGCTTTTAATGACTTGAGACTATCAAACATGATATGCAGTGGTCAGTTCGTTGCACGCAATGATATTAATAATGCTTAGTATCATATATTAGTATCATGTACTCCCTCTGTTCCTAAATAATTATCTTTTTAGTGATTTCAAATGAACTACTACATACGGATGTATATAGACACATTTTAGAGTGTAGATTCACTCTTTTTGCTCTGTATGTAGTCACTTGTTGAAATCTCTAGAAAGACAAATATTTAGGAACGGAGGGAGTAGTACTTTATCTATTGCCATGTATGAGACATAGTAGCATAGCATTTATTATGATACAGTATCATGATATGATACTCAACTCTCACTTTCTTCATTTAATTCTATGACACCTCATCAAAATTGCCTAGTTGGCATGCATGATACTAGCTATGGTACTACCATTACAACCAGCCTTAGCAGATAAACATTAAGTTCTCTCATTTTCCTCTCCATCTTGGTCACCTAGACGGAGGGAGTATACTGTAGTACTCCCTCCATTCCCTTATACAAGGGCACTATGAAAAATACATTTTGCATCCATACAAGGCCTCTAACAGTAATCGAGGCAAAATTTAATGATGTTTTCTCGTACTACCAACTTGTTTAATACTTGCATGCATGTAGTCATAATGACATTGTGCTATTTCCTTCTCATTTCTTCCTTGCATGCATGCATGCATATTAATAATCCCGGTTAACAAGAAGAAAAGTTGGTTTGCAAAGCAGTCATTAAATTTTACCTTGGTACCTGTAATTTGAGTTTGTGGCCTTGTATAAGGGAATGGAGGGAGTACTATTTAAAAGTTGAGGGTGGGGCTTTTCCTGCGCGATAGGCGGGGCAGTTCCGCCTAGTCCGTTCGACAGAGGCGCGAGAAGATGAGGGAGTAGGCTGCTGCAAACATAGGGTTGTGTGATTTGACAGCGAGTTACTACTGGACAAGTGGGGCCCCGTGATTTGACTTGCCATTATCATTTTAACTACGGCGCTACGACCGGCGTGAGTCTCCTGATTCCTGACCACCTCCATACAGGTGCCTCTCCCAATGCTCCACAGTGTAGTTGAGGCTAGCTCTTGTATGAGAGCCCACCTCTCCACTTTTTCCTTGCCTCTTTCCTCCACATATGGAAAAATGCCATGTAAAGTGGGCTTATAGCCCACTATTGTAGTACTTACTTGCTCCTACAGGTGCTAAGCTTGCCACATAGGCATAAAGTCTGATGTGGCAAGTTTGGTGACCCGAGGAAGAAACAGTGCTAAGCATGTGTACCTAGGTGAAAATACAATTTTGAGTCTATAGCTAATTAAATGAAGCAAACTTAGCAATAGAAAACTAATAAGCACCTATGCATTGGGGACTTGATTGCTAAGCCATTTAATGCCCTTAGCACCTCATCTAAGCACCATTTCATTGGAAGAGGTCACTCCTTAGCAAATGCAATAAATACTACTCCCTCTGTCCCATAATATAAGAACGTTTTTGGTACTACACTAGTGTCAAAAACGTTCTTTATTATGGGACGCAGGGAGTACGAAGAAAGAGATAGAGAGAAGTAAAATAAATAAATACACTTATAGCCAACCTTATAGCTAACCTTGTTGTAGTATGAGTGACTAAGTGATGACTATGTATGACATGCCAACATCAGATAGCCTAACACACCATGTTAAATCTCCAAGGGCGCGACTGTGCGAGCGACGTGATGGTCGTGGTAGGTGCGACCATGATACGGGCTGCTGGCAGCCCTTGGATCTGAGGTCAAACGGTCGCATGCTAAGTTGCTGAAAATTTGTAGAATAACCCTCCAGGATAGGATATTCATCCATAGGTCTAGAATAACGCCATGCAACCGTTCAATATCAGATCCAAAGGCTCACGGAAGCCCGTATCATGGGAGAATGGAAAGACACTACCCTGTCGTTCGCACGCTGGGAGTTTGCTCCTACTCGTCCCCGCACATCCTTTAATATTATGGAGGTTCGCTCCTAGTCGTCCCGTCCTTTCACATTACGGCAGTTCCACTAATCCTAACCCTCCTCACAAATCCATTGCGTCCCAAATCTCCATGATCGGCGGTGAGTACAAGGTTAGAACCATCACCGGTGATGAGTTCGATGTCATCTACACCGTTCTTCCGCGACGGTGAAAGGATGCCTTTCTCGCTTTAGACACATTTTCGAAAACTCAGATGATGAGTGGGTCACTGGGCAGTACACCACAGTCCTGGGATGAGAGAAGGATCTAAAGGAGGAAGAGAGGAAGAAGCCTGCCGTGATCCAGGTTTGCATGCATGACGTATGCTTGGTCTACCACATATGCCATGCCGACGTTGAATGCCTAGATTTCAAGAACTTCCTCGAGAGCAACCTAGTCAAATTCGTTACTGTAGACTTTATGAACTACAAAAGAGTCCTGGGTCAGATAGGCCTCGTTGTAGGCAACCCCTTCGACCTCCATAAGAATCGGCTGCTGCCCTCCAGTGTCCAGCCTTCAATGCCGACCCTGGCAGGAGCCATGGTTCATCCTTCGTACGGTAAACTGGAGAAACCTCATCACACGTTTCATCGTCATGCATGGCAGCGGAATGTACTAGATATAGACCACATCCACTATGCTGCAATGGATGGCTACCTTTGTTTCAATATCTACAAGGGTTGTATGAAGAGCAAGAGCCAAGTGTGCGGTTCAAGCAAAGAAGTATCAGCCAAGAGGAAGAGGGACAAGGACGAAGTCGAGGACGTGGACGAGGACTCCGAATGAGTAAGGTGTCAGTGTCGTTGCTCATGGTGGTTCTAATGCAGTGTCTACCGGATTAGTTGCATAGTTTAATTTCAGGTGTGCTTAGTTTAATTTGAGGGGTGTGTTATGTTGAGCCCCCAACAGAACTATGTTATGTTTCTTCTTGTTACTTTAACTCTTCAGTATGTACATACTACTAGTATTTCTTTAATACTCCCTCCGTTCCTAAATATTTTCCTTTTCAGAGATTCAAATGGACTACTACATACAGATGTATATAGACATATTTTAGAATGTAGATTCACTCATTTTGCTTCGTATGTAGTCACTTGTTGAAATCTCTAGAAAGACAAATATTTAGGTACGGAGGGAGTAGAATTTAGCACCCCATTTAAGCACGTACTAGCTTTTTTAATAGTACTATATGCATAATTTGGCGACGAGCGCTCTCAATATGTACCACCTTTTTTTTAATTTCAAGTTTTGCTCCATGGCACAATCCATCGAATCTACTACTGAACAAAAGTGGAGTATATACATTTTTTAAAAGGCTAGAGGGTGGGGCAGTCTAGCTTGGTCGGTTTCACGAGAGGCAAGGGCCTTTGTGATTTGGTGGCTCATTACTGTTGTCAAATCGAATAGTACTGCGCCGCCCGCTACACGGGCGGCTGAACACGCCTCCTTCCGTTAAACCAGCATGCAAACCGAGAATCCTACTCCGGCCACACGTCCGTTTATGAGCGGGCCAGAATTAAATGCAACACCGGCCGAGATCCTCCCGTCCGACCTTAGTTTAAACGAGGTTAGACGCCGGCCAAGCTCCTACTGTCCGCCCTCTATTTACACGAGGCCAGGCAGACAGCAGGCAAGAATCGCACCCCTCCGCCGCTCCCCATCTCCTCCTTCACCATTTTCTCCATTCTTCCGATGGCTTCCGAGGAGCCGTTCTCCGGCATATTACCTGGCTGGGTGGCCCATGGAGCCCTCCGGATACGGGCGAGGCCGCTCGGTGCTTCACGAACCTTGCTTGGCCCGAAGAAGCCAGTTGCCGCCCCAAGCAGGTGCATGGTTCAGCAACTCGCCACTCCAGTTCAGCTCGATGAGGAGTGGTGAGTTGCTCCACGCCGGCATCATCGCTGCCGCGTCGGACCGCGCCACTAGTGTCTGCGGTGGTCGCGCCTCCCGTGCCTGCGGCAGCGCCATGCAGGCAGAGACAGAAGTCGGGTGTGTGGAAAGCGACGAGTCGGTGGCCAGCTTCTCCATGTCCGCCGCCATCATCGAGGAGAAGTAGAACACGGGAGGCGGCCGCCACTTGGGACCCATGAAGTACACCGCCAAGGTGATGACTGCACATTCAGGTGGTTTCTTTGCTGCTTTGTCTCTTCCGAGGACCTTCGTCGACCCCCCAAGTGTTTGACGGACATGAGGAAGACAAAGGGATCTGCGGGCGGCCATTTAGATTTTGTACTCCCTCTCCAGCTGCCGGGAAATATTTGTTCTAAGAATGGATAAATTGTATGTATCTATAACTAAAATAAGTCTAGATACATCCATTTCTAGGACAAGTATTTCCGGACATAGGGAGTATTAATTATACCAAGAGAGCCGGATTGGCACCGCTTAGTTCATGTAAATGTAATGAAATCCATCATGTTTATATGAAGATCTGGCTTTTTTATACGAAATCCTTCATGCTTATATGAAATCAGTCCGTGTTTGCATGAATTTCATCTGGATGGTTAGAGTTGTGAAAATGTATGCCGCTGGCGTTTGACGTTGTCCTCCGCGGAAGGAAGAGGGAGGAAATTTGTCGGCTGCCATTGGAGATGCTCTTATGCTGGAAATAATAGTGACATCCAATCCATTTGAGTTAATTGCCTGTATGATTGTCCCTCTATAAAAAGTTAATTGCATGTATAGTGTACACGTGACTTGCAGGGTGGCTACAGCTTCATACAGAAAGTTAAAAAGAAACAAGTCCATCCTTAATCTTGTATTCTAAGTACTCAAATCTAAAGTTATAAGACAGAATTACAACTCATGTCATCACGTTGCGAGCTTCCGGCGCTAACCAGTCCAGCACATTTTTGTTGTAGACCATGCTGGAGATATATCTCCATGTCTACTCTTCCATTCGTTCCTAAATATTTGTCTTTTTCAGATTTCAAATGGACTACCACATACGGATGTGTATGTAGACATAATTTAGAGTGTAGATTCACTCATTTTGCTCGGTATGTCTTTTTAGGAAGGGGTCAGATTTCTCCTTGATTTATTTATGAGGTATCCAAATGGCACTGCACCGCCGAGAAAAGAGGGTAACATCAAAATTATGGACTACTTTTTTGAGTATGTTGGTAAGATCCGGTCATAGTCACTTGTTGAAATCTCTAAAAAGACAAATACTGCCTCCCTCCGGAAATACTTGTCATAAAAATGGATAAAAGGAAATGTATCTAGACATATTTTAGTTTTAGATACATCTATTTTTATCCATTTTGATGACAAGTATTTTTGGACGGAGGGAGTAGAAAATAGAGTTGGTGATGATGGTGTGCGTGCCATCCTGGAATATAGGCCATCGGATTTATATCTAAAGGATAGGAAAGAAACTATGGCAATTTTGCAAAAATATACCCACATGCCTCTCCACTCTCGCAAATAAGGCCTTCCCTCGTTCAACCTTTAAAGATAAAGTACTCATACAAATGCATCTTGATGTTCCATGCAACGCACGGGCAACTAGCTAGTTTCTTTTAAAATAGTTGCTGCGATAATTGGGTTGAAGTGATATATTTTATGTCTGCCCCGAATGATTTCAGATTCACTAGTAGTAACAAAGAAAAGGTTGCCTTGTTAATTAACAGAAAACGGGGTGAAAACTATCACATGAGGCCGGTAAAAACAAGGCACACTGGGTTCAGCGTCATCGTCACTACAGCTGTGTGCGCGCGTGAAGTCTACATATCGAGGGGGCTACTGAGCGGGGCACGGAGACACAATGTTTGAGAGAGAAACCAATTGACAGATTATCATCAGATTGAGTTGTCACCCTTCTGCTGTCATTGTTGGGGTGGGGGAGGAGAGGGGGAGGGAGAGAAAGATGTATCGAGAGTGTGCGTGGTAGGCACAGAGGCACAACTAGCGAGTGTGTGTGTATGTGTGTGTGTTTGAAAGAGTAGATAGATTACTATCAAGATCGAGGTGCCACCCTACTCCTTCGGTGTCGGGTAGTGTGTGTGTGTGTATGTTTGAGAGAGAAGCCAGTTGATAGATTAGTATCAAGATCGAGGTGTCACCCTACTCCTTCGGTGTTGGGAAGTGTGGGTGTGTGGGTGTGTGTGGGGGGGGGGGGCAGTGAGACTCACATATCTCTACTCTTATAAAAAACAGAGTTGGTGATGATGGTATTCCTGCCATCCTGCAATATAGGCCATCCGATTTATATCCGACAGATAGGAAGGAAACTATGGCAATTTTGCAAAAATATACCCACACCCCTCTCCGTATTTGCAAATAAGGCATTCCCTCGTTCATCCTTTTCTCCCACAAGATAAACTACTCATACAAATGCATCTTGATGTTCCGTGCAACGCATGGGCATCTTGCTAGTAGGGAGAAGGAGTTCGTGTGACACATATCTAGCTATATTAAGGGATAGGTAGATAGCATTTGTGCGAGGCATACTTAAAGCATCACAAAGATAATCAAACGGTGTGCATGCAAGTGACGGAAAAAATGAAGCGATAAACAATGTGCGTGCGCGCTTGTGTGTGTGTGAGAGAGAGAGAGAAATCTCAAAACAAAAGGTGCTCTGTTGGAATCCCATTGTATGTATTCATATGGTTCCGGAACTCGAGTTAACCTTAGGCATATGTGTGAGAGACATTATTATACTTTGAGACATTAGTGGCTGTGGGTGGGCGGAATTAAAGGGGTGGGCGTGTTAGATAGAGAGAGCTTGTGTGTTTCTGTGTAAGAGACTTGTAGGACGGGGTAGAAAGACGAATTTAACCTTGACGGAGGGAGAGAAATACATGAAGTGCGCGTGTGTGATTCCGATGCCCACAGGGAAATGAGATATGTATGTGTGTGAGAGAGATTGCACAATTCATTCACGTATCACTATCTAGAGATCATGGACGTGCATCGCTTGAACATAAATCAATATCTACTTCGTATCGTGGCCAAAGGTACAATATCGATTCAACGCTATAAAGATTGGACACTCACATATCACATTTTTTTCTATTTAAATAAACCTTTTCAGTTGTGCATGCCAAAGTTACAGTGATGTTTCTTGAAACAACCAATGTAGCTATCAAGTACATGCACCATTGTTACTCTTGCATTCAAATTCATTAGTCATGGATGATTTAAGTTTCTATTTTGAAGTAATATATGTAATGTTCATATATGAATTCAACGGGTACGCAATTTATGAAATGGAGGCTATGTAATCATATGAGGTAACAATTTTAAGTAGTGGACTACAATATCCATTTCTTTTTGTGCGCCTCTACACTAACATGTCAATGCATTACGTTTAAAGTAAATAACCAATGGCAGTAAATTATCTATTTACATGAGAAATACATAGGCTGAGCGTTTGAACCCTTTTTTTGAACGTGCCACTACACCTGTACGATTGTCCGCGCCCGTGTGAACGTCCAAGTTATCGGCGCATCATCCCGAGTTATTATGTTTTTTTTGGGGTGGACTTCACACCAGTTATTAACTGCTCACGCGTGTCCCCTGTACGCAGTCTAGCATGACCTTCCCGATAGCACAGTCCAAAATTAGTTGAAACTAGATACAAACGATCCCGCGGGCGGCAAAATCTCTCGCCTCCTTCTAAAATTTCCGCCACCTTAGTCTTTAGCATGCGAAATTCCCCTTTTGTCCTTGGTGCACGGAGACCAACTGTTACAATACCGCCCTCATCTACATAATAGGTCGCGGCTGCTTTGGTAACTTCTGGTTCCCCCACTACATGGCACCCCCGTTTCCTCTCCCCCTCCCGCAAAAACAACTAACTCACAGCACCAGAGCATCTTATATCACGTCGTCCTTCATCGGCCTTTCTCCCCTCCCCTCTGGAAACCCTAGACTGCTCATCCACCGGCATAACATAGTCCATTCACTGCCAGTGGCGTCCACCTTGTCGGATCTACTTCTGCGGCCGCATCTACCCCTCCCACCTCGCCTAGAAACAAGTAGACTGCTCATCCACCACTGTACCACAGCCCATTCAATGTCGGCCTTGTCCACAGCGCCGGATCTGCTTCACCGGTACTCTCGTCAACTGCCGTGCATCTGCAGCGGCTCATTCGTACTCCCCACTGGAGACGCTTCATCCACACCCCCCGGAGCCACCCCACCGACGCCCTCGTCGACGGCTTCTGATCCTCTTCACCAACACCTTCCTCAACCCTACCGGAGACGCTTCGCTGACACCATCGTCAACCCTACCAGAGTAGCTTCGCCTATACCATTCTCAACCCTACCGGGGCCGCTTTGCCAACTCACAAGTCCACGGCCTCAGATCCGCTTCCTCGCACCCTCATCCAACCTACCGGAGCAGCTTCTGACGCCCCGTCCACCGCCGCAGATCCGAATCGTCGACACCATCCTTAACCCAACCACCGGAGCAGCTTCTGACGCCCCGTCCACGGCCGCAGATCCGCATCGTCGACACCATCCTTAACCCAACCACCGGAGCAGCTTCTGACGCCCCGTCCATGGCCGCAGATCTGCATCGTCGACACCATCCTTAACCCAACCATCGGAGCAGCTTCACCTACGCCCTCATCCACGGCCACACGGCCGCTTCGCCCACACTGTAGTCCACCCTATCGGAGCCGCTCCACAAACACCCTACTCGACGGTTCTAGATCTCCTTACCGGACCCAGACAGCCATCACAACATCATCACCCTTGACGTTTCTAACCTGATTCCCACTGTCTGGAGAGATGCCAAGCACCCGCCGCGGCCTAGGTACTTGTCACCTTTAAACTCGTCCAGCATCACCTGCCCGATGTACTTCAAATATACTAACAGGTCGCTTTTACCTGTTATGCAGCTGGCAAAAACTACAAGGACGATGTTTCTTCTGGATCTAACAGCTTGGCCAACCAAGATCCTGGACTGAGGCATTGCTATGATCTTGTAAGTGTGTCTCTCTCTCTTGTATTGTTCTGTGCCTACCAATGTGCTTTGCTAGGATTTTTGACCAGTAATCCCTTTGTGCAGACAATGATTTCTACTACTGGCGGCTACATTAGATATGTAGATGTTATACATGATACTACCTCGTACCTCTGTTCCTAAATATAAGTCTTTCTATAGATTCCACTATAGGCTACATACGGAGCAAAATGAGTGAATCTACACTCAAAAATGCATCTATATACATCTGTATGTGGTACATACTGGAATCTCTACAAAGACATACATTTAGGAACAGAGGCAGTACATTACACAAAATCATAGGTGGCATGTAGGAATTCCAGTGCACTACATTAGGCTCCCTTAGAGTGCCTGCTAGTCCAACACACAGAGTCATGGCTAGTTTATGCTACGCACACAATCATTAATTGGTGGTTTGAATATGCGCAAGGGATATGCAATGTAGTATCATGTAGAGATGTCTGAAATTAGTCGTGTCAACTTGCAGATAGGGTTACACAATGAAAAAGTACAAGATGTATGTGGCAATTTCATGGAACATCGCAAAAAAAGAGAGGCAACGGTGAGCCTATACAGTGTGCTATGGTACGTCACTCCTCCATTGCAATCATCGTGACATGTTATTTGTATGTGAGTTCTATTGGCCAAGTTTCTTAGGGACAGTTATTACGAGTTATCCTAAGAAAATAAGCACATGTGAATATAAGCTCCATGTAATAAGCCAACCAGTTCTTTTCATTGCGTTTTCAGCTTATCTTTGGTATGATCAGGGAAAATCTAGATTGCATTATATATTTTTCATTTTGCTGCCCATATACAAATTAATTTGACTTGCAAACATCACAAATTGAACCCAGTGCAGTAATTAATATCATAGGAAAATAGACCATCACTATTTGCTCAAAATGCAAATACAAAGATACCATCTACTTGGAACAATCTACTTTGGTCAATGTTTTCCATAGAGATCCCATTGCCTAATTTAAACGAAGAATGCATGACCCACGTTTAAATGAAGAACAATTATTGATTGAAATTTGATGGTCCAAGTGGCTGGTTATTATCATATAGCAGCACCACCTGAAAGCATCATATAGCAGCAGCAGCTCATAGCAACTCATCATACAGCAGTAGCAGTGTGCAATTCATCATATACCAGCAGCAACTCATAGCAATTCATCATATTGCAGTAGAAGGAGAAGCTCATAGCAATTCATCATATAGCAGCAGCAGGAGCAGCTCATAGCAATTCATCATATAGCAGCAGCAGGAGTAGCTCATAGCAATTCATCATATAGCATTAGTAGGAGCAACTTATAACAACTCATCATATAGCAGCAACAGCAGCTCATAGCAATTCATCATATAGCAACAGCAGCTCATAGCAATTCGTCATATAGCAGCAGCAGCTCATAGCAATTCATCATATAGCAGCAGCAGGAGTAGCTCATAGCAATGCATCATATAGAAGCAACAGAAGCAGCTCATAGCAATTCATCGTATAGTGGATCAAAATGAAAATTTGGCAAAAAATCAGAGGAGATCCTCACCTTGTTGGATGAGCTCATCCTTCAACAGCACCTCAAGGCCATGTCCTGGGAGGAGGGGAGGGAGAATAAGGTGCCTTCTTTCGCAGTGTGGCATCAGCCATAGTTGTGCAGCGCCCGCCGAAGTAGTGCATTGGACGAACCATAGTGGAAGCTGCTGGAGACCATGAGAATGAGGGGCGGCGCCAGAGGGAGGAGCAGCCAGGGAGATTTGCCCCTACCCACCAGCCGTGTAGCCTAGCTGGACAAAGCATCATTGAGAACCAGGCCAGATGGGACTAGTGGCGACGGCTCGCTGGAGGAACCCTAGTGCTGCAGGCAGGGGATCGAGGTAGAGGGAAAGGTGAGAGGAGATGCAAGCAGGTAGGGCAATGAATGCTTGCGTGTTTGTTTTTACTTGAGGGTCAGGTGTGACATGGGCGTCAGCAGTTGCATTTTGAGTGTAATATAGGCAGACAGCAGAGTCATTTCACTATTCCCCTTCCCTTCAATTTTTAGTGAGGTTCTACCCGAAACACCCCCCTCCAAAGTGAAATTAGTTAAGCCCAAGCCCATAACTCAAAAGTGACTTCTTTACATCTTTTATGGCTTATTTTGACAATAAGCCCTGAAAAGGCGAAATCGAACTAGCCCTTAATGTGCAATTCAATTGTGCGTGCAATAATGAATCACTCCTGCCTGCTATAGTGTACATTTAGGCATCATCATACATGGCATAACCTAATACATGATCATTCCACTGTAGAATCTGGAATACGCAATGTTTATGTTAGTTCATACATTGCACATGATGTTTAAATGCCCTTAAATCTGGTCAGTCAAGTGATGGTCTTTAAGCCTCCTTCTTTGATTCTTTTCTTGATATGTAAGATTTGCTCACACATCTGTTCAATTGCTTGTTTGCATTAGCCAGCCATACTAGGACTGTGTGCTTTGATCACTTGTTGTTCTTGACCTAACACTCTAATAGAGCTTGTCAATGATTTAAACACTAAGGGCTGCTGTAGTGGGGCCTTGTCTAACTCATAGGTGACATAAAGGTTGGGCTGTACACTAAAGTAGGCTCTCCAAGAGTACATGGAGGTCCAGTTCGAAGGTATGCCTAGTTTTTACATAGTGCAAACATATTAAATGCTCATTCCATTGTGTGCAAGTGCAAGAGATGCAACATGTTTCATTATGTGGTGTTGTTTTGTTATAATCTCATCCTTTTGTGTTCACATACTGGAAAGTATGCATATTTATCTTTTGAGGAGACGAGTAACTAGTTTGTGTCACCTTGAAGAGGGGGTGCAATGAAGATAAGATTGAGGATTTCCAAGTACAAGATGTTAGGAAGAAGCCTTGCAAGAGAAGTAGGAGCTGCGTTGAGCCTCTTCAACCTGTTAAGGCAAGTCACTGTATCCAACTCAACAGTTCAATTCCTTGTTTGTTTCAGGCATAATTAATTTGCTCTTTTCAATTGCTTTATTTGTCCTCAGTTAATGAGATGCCCAAAGAATGATGCCTGATGTTGGGTACTTGTATAACTATCAGTTGATGTAATTAAAGACCTTACCATTTAATTACTCTGCCGAAGTGTGCCTGAAGCTTTGAAGTCTATTAGCCAACTATTATTGCAAGAGGCTCACAATCTAGTTTATACTAGGCTAATGATTGCATAGTTTTGCTTGCTGTAGTATATTTGTATGAAACCCTCTGTTGTTCATTATGCTCCCTAAGACTTTAATTGAGCTACAGAATGGCCAACTAGTTGCTTACTTATACACAACATGTTGTCTAAATTTGTAACTTGTCGGTGTTTTGGATTGGGCCCCAACATCATGCTCCTCTCGTGAGCTAAGATAGATTTCTGTATGCAGGCTGCACAGACTATCTTTTTATAATTTTCAAAATATCACCTGCTTATGCTTCATGACGTGTAACATTATTGTTAGTCCTGTTTTGCCATGTAGTACAAAATAGTGTCTTGCTTGCTTCACTGTTGTAACTATATTTTTGCCCTAGTCATGTGTACTTATAGAAACATTTTAGGATGAAGTGACATCAACACAAAGATCTGCGAGAAGTGCAGCATGGCCGTTACCGAATGATTATGGATTGGAATTGGAATGTGTTGATATTCTCGAGCATCAACTAGAGGTGGCAAGACAATGTGTACATGATTCTCAATGTACAATCAACAAGTTGAGACTGGACATGCAGGTATTAGATGCAGGAGTCAAAAAAAAATGAAACAAGACACTGAGGTAACCACAAAGGAATTGGAGATTTTGCAAATAGAAATTTGTGCTATCTGAATCCAGCCAATCCTATTTTCTGAAGAGATTATAGTTCAAATGGAGTTAAGTTGACGTGCGTCCATGATGTATGAGCTGTATTTGCCCAGTGTATGTAATTTGCTGTTTGTGTATGCTTTATTATCACCGGTGCCGAACCATAATGCCCAGTGGGTATAATCGGCTATAATTTCTTTATTGTATAGTGTAGGATTATTCTACATTTCTATGCCTTGGTCTCTTTGTTGTATTGCGTATGTTTTTAGAGCTGATAGTATAGAGTAGGATAATTCTTTGAATATGCTATATCGTTCAAAAAGGGGGCCAACTCGCCCAAATGTTGTAGTGACCATGGCCCTCCACGGGCCGTACGATCCATGGGCCATCTACAGGACAGACGATCCATGGCCTTCTATGGGCCGTCGGATCCATGGGCCTTCAATGGGCCGTCGGATCCATGGGCCTTCAATGGGTCGTCGGATCCATGGGCCTTCAATGGGTCGTCGGATCCATGGGCCTTCTACGTCCCGTAGGATCCATGGGCCTTGTACGGGCCGACTCATCTATGGGCCTTATACGGGCCTTTAATGGGCCGTAAACAGGCTAGAGTGGAAATCATACATTTTATGGGCTGGCCATAACAGGCCGTTAATAGACCATATTTGATGATGCTATGAAAATGGCCCAACAGATTAACGGGCCACAAACGGGCCGACTGTATCCACGGGCTGACTTTGGCCCACAAGCAGAAAAGGCCAGTAACGGGCCGTAAGTAGCCAAATGCTAGAAATGAGCCCAAGAATAAATGGGCCCTGAGAAGGCCGAAAGGTAACACGGGCTAGAAACGACCCAATGGAATAATGGGCCGCTAATGGGTATAAAGTGATACACTGTTCATTACGGGCCAGTTTCACCACGGGCCGTTAATGGGCCAAGAGTTACAAAGGGACTCGTATGGGCCGAAAGACGTCATGGGTCATACATGGGCTGGAAGTTACAACAGGCTAGAATCATATTGGACGGCCCAGATGACGCTACTAGGCCTATTACCGTTAGGCCGGAACGGGCCATGAGTTAGCGGGATGTAAATGGGCTATATGTGAACATGCCGTTAACAGGCTTTCATTGGGCCGGCCCGGCACCTTTTGACCACGTCAAACGGGCCAGCCTTTTCATAGGAATGGGCCTCTGTTGGGCCATGCCATGTTTCGACGTATCATAGGCGCCTTGTGTCCAATGAGTGGATGACATCTGTCCCAACGGTGAGACGACACGTGTTTCCTCTGGCCAAAGAAGATTTTACACGTGGAAAATCCCCATTGGTTGGGGCTGTTAACGGGTTATCGGATCCAAAATCGGACCCGATAGCTTAACGGTGTTCCGTTACGGTGGATGCCACGTGTCGGTCACCCTTGACGAAAGCACTTCTGTGACATGCGATTTATTGTCATGGAAGTGGACACTTCCGTGATGATAATTTTGGTAATGTCATGGAACACTTCTACGACAGCACAGGTATGACTATCTTGATTCTGTCATAAAATCGTCATGGATGTACATGCATGACAAAAACCGCGACCTACTGTGACAAACACGTATCATCACGGAAGTGTATTTTTTTGTAGTGTACCTTATCACAAAACTATCTGTTACCGATAATTTCAGTGCTTGCAGAGAATACCTTACTGAAAACCCCTTGTCATTTCCTTCTGCTCCTCGTTGGGTTCGACACTCTTACTTATCGAGAGGACTACGATAGTTCCCCTACACTTGTGGGTCATCACCTTCATCTTCGCCCATTGTACCTTGAATCGCGCGAAGGCCATCCGGGAACCTTCTATGCAGGTCGACCGCTTGATGGCGTCAACCCGAGGACATGCCTCGACTAGCCGCTTCACAAGTCTGAAGTAGCTATTGGGTATGGGCTCGGCTGGCCAAAGACAGACTATTACGTCCCTCATGGCTAGTCCGACCACCCTCTGCAGCTCCGTCAGCTGCTTCAGCTGATCGCTGAGGGGCGTCGGATACTCTGACGCAAGGTATTGCAACCAGAATAGCTTCTCCGTAGAGCTCCCCTCTTCGGTGCAGAAGAACTCAGCAGCGTCAGCAATGCTCCTCGGCAGATCCGCAAATGCGCCTAGAGAATTCCAAACCTGGGTCAGCAAAATATATCTCTTCCTTGTAAATTTACTCTACATGAGAAAGGCCTTACCAGCCGTTATTTGCCTTGCCTCTTGGATCTCCTGGCGAGCGCCCTGGGCCTCAACCCGGGCTTCTTTCGCGCTTTCCAGCGCTTTGGTGAGCTCGAAGGCTTGTTCTGAACTCTTCTGCTCCAAGGACTCGCACTTGGCGATGGCCTCCTTGAGCTCCTGTTTGACCTCCCCCACCCATGCTTCATGTCTTCGGCGGTTGGTTTGCTCCATCTCTAACTCCTGGGCCGCTTTGTCAGTGGCCGCCTTGCTCACCTCCGCCTCCTTCTTGGCTTGGGCGAGGGCGCTCTTGAGGGACTCGACCTCGGCAGCGCCAACTATGAGCATAGTCATAACATTTAAACAGTTTAAAAAATTAACACACATATCACTTTCGGGTATGTAGTAGTGCCACATACCTTGGGTTTCGTTAAACCACTTGTTGATGCGGTCGAGTTCCTCATCGGATAGCCGAAGCTTCCGATTGAATTCGGCAACCTCTGCGGCCTAGGCAGTAGCCGCAAGCATAGAAGCCTGTCCAATAACATAGTATGATACATTATCAATTTGTTTTTGATCCTCTATCCGGATTATTCTAATCTGGACAGAGTCTCAGGGGCTACCATCTATACACAGGTTCGACCTTATGTATATATACACACAAAAAAGCTTGTAAAGCGAATTACATCGCATACCTCAAAGCCCGCCAGTAGGCTGTTGAAGGCTTCGGTCAGTCCACTCTTTGCGGACCAAACCTTTTACATAACCACACCCATCAAGGTGCGGTGTTCCTCCACGATGGACGCATGTCGCAGTGGTTCCTGTAGAGTGTCATTGGCCTCCGGATTGACATAAGCCGCCGATGGAGCTGCTGCTCCTCCCCCCTCTTTTGAAGGGGGTTGTTGGTCCGAACCCGGAGCCGTATTGGTCTCCAGGACGGTGTTTGGCGAGGGCCTGAACTGTTGATTCCCCCCACCCTTGGTGGTCATGGGGGTCACCATGTCCCGCTCTACAGCATCCGAGGTGTTACTCTCGGGCGCCTTCTGGATGGCCTTGTCCGCTCCCCCTCGGCCAGGAGATGTCCTTTGGGATGACACCTCGGTGTCCTCCATGGTAGGGGGAGAAGGCGTGCGATGGTCCGTCACTCTCCACCTCTTCAGGTGAGAGTTCCCCTCCAAAGAAGAGGGAATCAGGATCTCGCGCGGAGGGATGAAAAGCAAAGAAAATACTTGATTCATAAAACAAAGGCAGATTAAGCGATAACTGAACAAGTAAGTTTTCGATACTTACATTTCAGCGAGGGGCTTCTCCCTTTGGATCCTCTTCGGGTTGTGTCGGACTCTGAGTTTGAACTATCTGAGAGGACTACCCTCCCCTTCTTCGGTGTCGCTCCCTCCAGGTTCTCGGAGATTGTCCTCTTTCCCCTCGTCCTCTTGAGTGGGGAGTCACTCTCCACTTCCTCCTCCTCCTCCTCCTCTTCATCCTCGTCTTCCTCGTGAGAGGAGATGGCCTCGGTCTCTTTGTACACTACATCCGAAGGGCCTTTGTGGCGGGGCCCGTCCGAAGGGCCCCTTGCCCTTCTTCTTGATTTTCTTCTCCGGCGCCTGATAACGCGCTAGGACCAGCATCTCCTCCAGCTGAGGAGTGACTGGGTTTTTGGGCAATGGAGCTGGACTCTTAATCCACTTCGACTTCTTGGTCCAGCCCTGCAAAATGGTGGGCTGATGAGTTTTGAATTGATCGAATACATAAACTAGGTACGTCTTAGGAAAGTTAAATACTTACTGGAGTTGCCGGATTCTTGGCATTGAGACCGATGTCTTCGGTCTCCATAGGCCAGCTCTTCTACGCCTTGAATAGAAGCTTCCACATTCCCTTGTGCATTGTGCCAAGGAAATGTTGCAGAGTCCATGGCTCCTCTGGATTGAACTCCCACATGGGGGAAGTCCGGCGCTGGCAGGGGAGGATGCGGCGGAAGAGCATAATTTGCACTACATTGGTTAGACCAACGTTTTTGCTCAGCACATTGGTGATACGCATTTGCAACGTCTGCACCTCCGTCTGAGATCCCCAGTCGTGGCCCATCGCGGTCCAGGAGACGAGCCTCCTGGGAGGTCCGGATCTGAATTCCGGGATCGCCACCCACTTAGTGCGGCGCGGCTCAGTGATATAAAACCACTCTTGTTGCAAGTTCTTGACGGTCTTCACGAAGGCCCCCTTGGGCCATGTGGCGTTGGGCAGCTTGCTGATCATAGCTCCACCGTGGTCTGCGTGCTGCCTGTCGACCACCTTCAGCTTCACATTGAAGACCTTCAGCCATAGGCCAAAGTGTGGGTGGATGCGTAGGAGAGCCTCACACACGATGATAAACGCCGAGATGTGGAGGAAAGAGTTCGGGGCTAGATCATGGAAATCTAGCCCGTAGTAGAACATAAGTCCACGGACGAATGGGTGGAGTGGAAAACCTAACCCTCTAAGGAAATGAGGAAGGAAGACGACCTGTTAGCCGGGCTCCGAAGTGGGAATGATCTGACCCTTGGGAGGGGGGAACCTGTACACGATGGTGGCGGTGAGGTATCCCGCACTCCGGAGGTCCTTTATCTCCGTCTCCGTGATGGGGAGGCCTCCCACTTGCCTTTGCAACCGGATCCGGCCATGGTCGGAGGAGGTGGTGGTGGTGGTGGGAAAGACGAAAAATTTTCGGGCGCTGAGATCTTGGGAGATTGGAAGGCAAAGGAGACTGGAAGGCGTGGGGGACAAAGGAGAAATCCATTGCCCTCTTATAGGCGATAAAAATGCTAACCGTCCTCCCACTTGCACCTTGAAGCTCGCCTATTCCCAATGAAAGTGTGCGCCATAAACGGTTGGATTACCCAAATTTTATTGATGAGCAATCCCGTATTAAGTGGGCATGATCTCTGTTTTGACAGGACGGGCCAATGGGGCTTGGCCTCGAAACATGGAATGCGGGATGTAAAAATGGTTCAAAACATCGAAGGGTCAAGTCTGACGCTTCACCGAAAAAAAGTTGTTAGTAAAAGACACTATTCCTATTTTTTATATATCCTGCCTTCGTGGCTAAGGGTTGTGTTAACTATGCAATGTCGGATACAACTCTTTTATGGAGGAAAACAGATGTGTATTATTCAAGGAACCCGCCTTGCAATGCTGAAGATAATCCACGCGCTGAACACGTCGTCATTGAAGACTGGTTCAGGGGCTATTGTGGGAGTCCTGGACTAGGGGATCCTCGGGCGTCCGGTCTATTGGATATGGGCCGGACTGATGGGCCGTCAAGATACAAGACAGAAGATCACCTCTCGTGTTCGGTGGGGACTCCCATATACGTGGATGGCAAGTTTAGGTGTCCGGGTATGTTATTTCCTTTCTGTTAAACCTGCCTTGTACAACCCTAATCCCCTCAAGTGTCTATATAAACCGGAGGGTTAGATCGGAGGCAGGATCACAACATTACTAAGCTAGCCAAACTAAGGTTAGCCAATACGATCTCGTGGTAGATCAACTCTTATAACCCCTATACCCTTCGAATATAATCAAGCAGGAGTAGGGTTTTACCTCCATTAAGAGGGCCCAAACCTGGGTAAACACTATGTCCTTTTGATCATAGTTACCACCGATCCTCAGACATACAACTTGGGCCCCCTACCTGAGATCTGCCGGTTTTGACACCGACAGCGGGTGAGGAGATACACAGATATAGTGTGTGGTTGTTTGCAACGGAGAGAGAGAGAGAGAGAGAGAGAGAGAGAGAGAGAGAGAGAGACCTCTAGTACGTGGCTAAGAGAGGTCTGGCAAACAAGGGAGAGAGGTCGAGACAGATGTATGGAGAAAATGGAGGCATGGGGCGGGAGAGATGGTGTGTTTGATAGAGAGATCCCCTCGAGATCCTAAGTGGACTATATGGGTGGGAGGTCGAGAAGCAAGGTGTGTACACGATAGAAGGATACCCCGAGAGAGATCGAGATAGACCTAGGGATGGAAAGGACACAATACGTGTGCTTGTCATGGATAGTGAGAGATAGTCATACCTATGGGGGAGTGCATGTGTCTATGATGGAGTGAGAGATAATCATACTTAGGGTGTGCATGTGAGGTAGAGAGAGAACGAGGGGCAGAGAGTGATGGGTCTATCTAGTGTGAGCGAGATATGTGCATGTGTGACCTAGGGAGATATAAAGTTCGAGAGAGAGACAGAGAGAGAGAGAGAGAGAGTGAGGGGAGCCCCGAGACGGCTGAGTGGTGCGTGAGATAGTTGAGAGAGAGAAAGCGATACTCCCGTTGTTTGATAATGTAGTGCATATAATTTTTCGAAAAGTCAAACTTTGGAAACTTTGACCAAGTTTACAGAGAAAATTATTTATACCTACAATATCAAAGATACATCATATGAAACTACATCTTGTGATGAATCTAATATGATATATGTTTGTCATTCTAGATGTAATTTTTTTTCTCCACATACCTGGTCAAACTTTGTGAGGTTTGACTTTTCAAAAAATCTATATGCTATGGACCGAAGAGAGTACCTAAGTCGAGAGAGATCAACTGTGTGTGAAGGAGAAAGAGTGAGTGTGCAAAATAGAGAGAGAGAGAGAGAGAGAGAGAGAAAGAGAAATGGACAACACATGATAAAATAGAGAGAAAGTGTGCATGTCTTATGCAAACATATCACGCAAGCATCTCGAAGAGAGAAAGCAAGGTGAGGAGATACACGGAGATAGTGTGTGGTTGTTTGCAACGGAGAGAGAGACCCCTATAGCACGTGTCCAAGAGAGGTTTGGAAAATAAGGGACAGGGGTCGAGAGGGACGGATGGAGAAAATGGAGGCATGGGGAGGGAGAGAGAGTGTGTGTGTTTGTGATAGAGCGATCCCCTCGAGATCATGAGCGGACTATATGTTGGGAGATCAAGAGACAAGGTGCGTGTGTGATAGAAAGATGCCCCGAGAGAGATCGATATAGACCCAGGGAGGAATAGAGAGAATGCATGTGTTTGTGATGGAGAGTGAGAGATAGTCACGCCTAGGGGGAGTGCGTGTGCCTATAATGGAGTGAGAGATAGTCGTACTTAGCTAGGGGGAGATTGTGTGTGCGCGCGTGCGTATGTGAGATAGAGAGAGAACGAGGGAGAGAGAGAGAGGGTTTTAGATGGGTCTATCTAGTGCGAGTGACATATGTGTATGTGTGGCCTAGGGAGATAGAAAGTTCGAGAGAGAGGGGGAAGAGCCCCGAGACAGTGGAGTGGTGCGTGAGAGAGTTACGGACAACGAGCAAGAGAATTTTTGTGGGTATGACGAGTGCACCCTAGCTATTTAGCTTAGACTAGAGAGTCATACATTGTGTGCGAGAGATGTATACATGGAGTGTGCATGCGAGTTAGAAAGACCTAGATAGAGGGGGGAGAGGGACCGACAAGGATTGTGTTTGTATGTGCGCGATAGAAACAAAGATTGACGGCTAGAAAGAGAACGAGAGTCTGGGAGAGGGGAGAGGTCGCGTTTTTGCATCGAAGACTCATATAAACCATGATTTGGTATAAAATTGCATTCAAATCTTCGAATTAAAGAATATGGTGTTTGCAATTCACACATGAATGGAGATGTGTGTATGATGTCTACTACGCAACTTTATTCTTATAGACTCGTGTTGGGCCTCCAAGCGTAGAGTTTTGTATGACAATAGAAAATTTCCCTCAAGTGGATGACCTAAGGTTTATCAATCCATGGGAGGTGTAGGATGATGGTCTCTCTCAAACAACCCTGCAACCAAGTAACAAAAAGTCTCTTGTGTCCCCAACACACCAAATACAATGGTAAATTGTATATGTGCACTAGTTCGGTGAAGAGATGGTGATAAAAGTGTAATATGGATAGTAGATATAGGTTTTTGTAATAGGAACAAATAAAATAGTAAGGTAGCAAATGATAAAACGGAGCACAAATGGTATTGCAATGCTTGAAAATGAAGCCTGGTGTCCGTACTTTCACTAGCGCAATCTCTCAATGGTGCTAATATAATTGGATCATATAACTATACCTCAACATGCGATGAAGAATCACTACAAAGTTCCTATCTAGCGGAGAACATAAGAAGAAATTGTTTGTAGGGTACGAAGCCACATCAAAGCTATTCTTTCCGATCAATCTATCCTAGAGTTCGTACAAAAATAACACCGAGCTATTCTTTCCGATCGACCTAACCAAGAGTTCGTACAAAAATAACACCATATGATACACATCAACAAACTCTAATGTCACCTAGATAATCCAATGTTACCGCAAGTATCTGTGAGTTTATTATACAATATGCATCAAACAATTTCAGATTCGTAATACTCGATCCAACACAAAGAAACTCAAACAGTGCCCCAAGATTTCTACCGGAGAAACAAAGACGAGAACATGCATCAACCCCTATGCATAGATTACCCCAATGTCACCTCGGGAATCCGTCAGTTAAGTGCCAAAACACATATCAAGTGAATAAATATGATACCACATTGTCACCATAGGTATTCACATCAAGATATACATCGAGTGTTCTCAGATCCATAAAAGTATCCAATCCGATAAAACGGAATCTCAAAGGGAAAACTCAATTAACAAAAAGATAGAGAGGGGAAGACACCATATGATCCAACTATATTAACAAAACCCGCGATACTTCAAGATCATGACATCTCAAGAACACGAGGGAGAGAGAGAGATTAAACACATAGCTACTGGTACAAACCCTCAGCCCCGAGGGTGGACTACTCCCTCCTCATTATGGTGGCCGCCGGGATGATGAAGATGGCCACCGATGATGATTTCCCCCCTCAAGTGGAGTGCCGGAACAAGGTCTAGATTGGTTTTTCATGGCTATAGAGGCTTGCGGCATCGGAACTTCTGATCTAGGGTTCTTTATAATGGTTTCTCTATTTATAGGATTTTTTGGCGTCGGTTTCACGCGAAGATGGGCCTAGAGGTGAGCACAGCCCACCGCCGTGGTGGGCTGTGCCCTCCTCGTGGCTCTTCTGGCCCTCCCACGAAGCTTCGGGGGTCTCTTTTGTTCCAAAAAAATCAGCAAAAAGTTTCAGCTCATTTGGAGAACTTCCATTTCTGCACAAAAAACAACACCACGGTAGTTCTGCTGAAAACAACGTCAGTCCAGGTTAGTTCCATGCAAATCATAACAAAACCATATAAAATTGTTGTAAACATGGCATGAATACTTCATAAATTATAGATACGTTGGAGACGTATCAGCATCCCCAAGCTTAATTCCTACTCGTCCTCGAGTAGGAAATGATAAAAGAAATAATCCACCATTCTTAAGAAGTTGCTCCCCACTTCTACCTATTCTCTCAGCATGCACACTATCCACACCAGCAACTATGCCATTTCAGCAAAAAACTGATCCCACAAGGACATGTCATCACTTTCTTGGTCCACCCATGAACCGACAACTAATGTACATTATTGGCCACAAATGTAGCCACCAATGAACCAGCAACCCACGTATTCAAACTATTGATGCACTCCCAACTGTTCTCCCCAAGCGTTTTAGTCTGTTCGGCCCCTTTGTCATTGTCTCTTCCTCCACCTTCCATCCATGGTTCTCTTCATCTCCCTCAATCAATAAATCTCCACTATCTACTGTAGTCCTTTCAGTTCTTCTCTTCTTCCTCTATTTATGCATATCTCAAAATTGCTTTTGTTGCCGACCAAGAGCCCCAAGATGCCCGCTGGTGCAGACTATGTTGGTCCAAGCCTACGCCCCCGTTTTGACCCGACCATAGTGAACCACGCGTGTCACCCCCGACGTCCTCCTCGAGCATCACCTGCACTAGAGGTGATGGCGCTGGTTCCTCTTTATCTTCAAATATCTGAACGATGTTGTTTTGATTCAGCTTGGTTGGAAGATCTTATTCAGAATCAGAATAACTAGGAAGGGCAAGAGTAGAAGAGCTGAGAAGGGCGAGAGCGACGGTCGCAAGGTGTACTTTGGCAACGCTCATGGAGGCCACGCCGAGCAAAGTGTAGTCTACCAGATCCCAATCCAAGTAGTGCCTCTGTCGCCCGAGGTAATATCAAGAAGATGAGGCCGCCCCCATCGTTTCTTTATCAAGATCTCCATGTCTTGTGTAGTTTCCCTGGTGGACTGGACATTGCGACATGTGCAGGACAACTAGAGATGCATACACACTTTGCGTTCCTGATGTGTATAACTGCATATGCAAGTTGTTTTCATCTTTTTAGTGATTTCATTTTGGGACTTTAGTGATTAATTTATGGCCTGAACATGTGTACAGATTCTAAAATGTATGGATCTGTTTCTGCCAGATGGCTCTATATTTTGTGCTTTCGCTTTGAAAAGTGTGGGTTCCTATTATAGATAACCAATCTGAAAATTCTGTTAGTGGTTTTGTCAGGCCTCAATCCAGGTTTCATGCTTCAAGGTGTTTATGTCGGTTTGGGCTTAGGCTTAGTTTTCAGTGAAACGTATGCGCAGCCCCAGGATTATCATGTGCCATGCCATTTTGTATATGTCGTTATTCTTCGTCGTAAAATGGATCCAGGTGTAGAATGCAAGCTAAGTTGTATTTCTTTTGCAAGTGAAAGCTAATTTCTATTTAGGCGCACTAACACTGCAGGGATCACAAATTAGCATGAAATCTCTTAGTTTTTGCTACGTTGCACTTCTAATAGACAATCAAATTGTATTATGTTCAATTATTATGAGACAAATCTCATCAGATGTCATTTCCTTTTCTATGTTATTGACAATTCATTTTAATTTCCACAAAAAAGGATGCATTTAATTCGCTTACTTTGCAATAGACTAATTCGTCTAATTTTATATAATTCCATCAAAGGTCCAAACAAACATATATTGTATTTCTTTTCAAGGTCTACTTTTTTGTCAATCCATGATCATGCTTCTAGGTTGTGCTATAAATTCCCGCGGCAACGCGCGGGGTATCATCTAGTGTACGAATGCTATAGCATAGTGCATAAGTTTGATCAATGACAATTTCAATCACTTTTCGCAGCATCATAACAACAATTCTTTCTCATAAAACTTTTCATGTTAAAGTAGCAACCAATTCACATGTTAAGGTTCAAGCAATGAATTCTCTTGAAACTCAACAATCTATATTCTTAGTCATCAAACAATTGCAATTCAACTTATTCAACAGAGTCTAAGTAAGAGCTCCACATACTCAATCATCCATGATTGCTACTACTCAAAGCATATTCTTAGAACAAATGGCATCCATCGAACACAGAGAAAGATAGGGGCTTAATGTTTCGCCTCCCAACTCATTTATCATAGAGATAATTGTCAACAATAATAAATCATGATCAATTATATTTGACTGGCCATATGTGCCTAGATCTTTCCCCACCACATGATGCTTGCCAACTAGAGAATAATTGAGGTTGAAATGAGAATGCATTCTATTGACTCTTGCATAAAAGTAAATACTGAAAAGTAAGAGATAGACCCTTCACAGAGGGAAACAGAGGTTGTCATGTGCTTTTTATTTTTATATGCCCAAACTCTTAATGCAAAGGAACGTCACATTATATTGCCCCTTATGATAGCAACCTTTATTATGCAGTCCGTCGCTTTTATTACTTTGCCATCACAAGTTCGTACAATGCTCAATTTTCCCTTACAATAAAAGATCAAACATATTTAGGAGCAATTTTTATTGATTTATGCACTGATGACAACTTACTTGAAGGATCTTATTCAATACATAAGTAGGTATGGTGGACACTCATGGCAAGAAACTGGGTTTAAGGGTTTTTGGATGCATAAGTAGTATCTCTACTTAGTGCGGATTTTTGGCTAGTAAAAGATTCTAAGCAAGCACCACATGTTGGAGGATCCATAATAATATAACTTCTATGCAAATATACACAACCATAACTCATTACATTGTCTTCCTTGTCCAACTTCAACTAATTTTCTCAAGTTTGAAAATAGTTAATGGGTATTCACAATCATAGAAGATTTCCAAGATAATATATTTGCATGTGAAAGTTCTCTTCCTTATACTAATCATTCATGAGTTGCTTATATGACCAATATTGTGATTGTCAAGCTTCAAAAGAGTTCACTTTCTAAACCCGATGTGAAGCTACTACTAGGCATGATATAAACATATAATTTCAACTTCATGATGTTCAATTCATTATTCAACAATTTACTCATAGGATATAAGTGAAGCACAAGAGTAAAAGACAAACTACTCCAAAAATATATAAGTGAAGATCAAGCGAGTAGTTAAGTAAATGGGTAGCTATTTGAGGACTCTCTCTTATTTAAAAACTTTCAAATCTAAGTATTTTATTAAAGCAACAAGCAAAATGAAAATAAAATGACATTCCAAGAATAGCACAACTCATGTGAAGAAGCAAAAACTTAGGCTCAACCGATACTTACCGATAATTGTTAATGAAGAAAGGCGGGATGCCTACCGGGGCATCCCCAAGCTTAGATGCTTGAGACTTCTTGAAATGTTAATTTGGTATGCCTTGGGTACCCCCAAGCTTGAGCTTTTCTGTCTCCTTAATTCCTTTTATACCACGGTTTCCCTAAATCTCAGAAACTTCATCCACACAAAACCCAACAAGAACTCGTGAGATAAGTTAGTATAAATTAATGCAACACCTTATCATTATCTATTGTAAAAAAATCACTAAAATTATAATTTAACATTGCATACTAAATTCATGTGCATATTTAATACTCCTATCCTCAAATAGAATCATTAAACAAGCGAACATATGCAAAAAATGCAAACATAACAGGAATCTGCCAAAACCGGACAGCCTGTAAAGAATGCAAGAAGATCCATACTTGTTTAACTCCAAAAATTCTGAAAAATTACCACACTGTAGAATATTTATCATAGCTTATTTTTAAAAAAGTTTCAACATTTTACCACATTCTGACTTTTCTAGAGAATTCACGCAAGAATAGAAAACTTTCTGTTTTGAAACAACAACATATAGACTTGCAAAATAAGCATGTCAAAGGTTGTACTTGGCATTCTTATTGAAATAAAAGATGCAAAAAATTATTCTAAATAACAGCAAGAAATTACTAACAAAAGAAAACGACGCTCCAAGCAAAACACATATCATGTGACGAGTGAAAATATAGCTCCAAGTAATTAAGGTTACCGATAATATTGGAGACGAAAGAGGGGATGCCTTCCCGGGCATCCCCAAGCTTAGTTGCTTGGATATTCCTTGAATATTACCTTGGGGGTGCCTTGGGCATCCCCAAGCTTAGGGTATGCTCACTCCTCATTCTCCTCATATTGATGTCTCACCCAAAACTTGAAAACTTCCATCACACAAAACTTAACGGAACTTCATGAGATAGGTTAGTATGATAAAGACAAATCATTCACTTTGGTACTATAAAGATAAGATTCATAATTGTTCTCACAAAATGCCTATTGTAGCTCGTCATTTCCACAATTTATATTGAGCAATATAAACCAAAGAAACTAGAAAACAAGCAAATTATGCATTGAAAACAGAATCTGTCAAAAACAGAACAGTCTGTAATGATCTGGACAACTACGATATTTCTGCTACTCCTGAAATTCTAAAAAATTAGGAAAACGTAGGAAATTTGTATATCTATCACCCGTAAAAAATTCAGATCAAAATCATGTTCCAGTGAATTTCTAAAATTCCTGGACTAAGCGCAAAAGTTTCTGTTTTTGCATAGAATCAAGTCAACTATCATCCACACTGTCCCAAAGGCTTTACTTGGTACTTTATTGAAACAAAAGTAATAAAACATGATTGCTACAGTAGATTAATCATGTGAACACACAAAACCAGTAGGAGTAAATGTTGGGTTGTCTCCCAACAAGCGTTTTTTCTTTGATGCATTTTTAGCTAGGCATGATGATTTCAGTGATGCTCGCATAAAAGTAAAAAAATGAAACATAAAGAGAGCATCATGAATCACATGACAAGCACATTTGATCCTAACCCACTTCCTATGCATAGGGATTTTGTGAGCAAACAATTTATGGGAGCAAGAATCAACTAGCATAGGAAGACAAAACAAGTAAAGCTTCAAGATTTTCAACAAATAGAGAGGAAACTTGATATTATTGCAATACCTATAAGCATATGTTCCTCCCTCATAGTAATTTTCAGTAGCATCATGAATGAATTCAACAATATAACTATAACATAAAGCAGTCTTTTCATGATCTACTAGCATAGAAAATTTATTACTCTCCACATAAACAAATTTCTTCTTATAAATAGTGGTGGGAGCAAACCAACAAAATAACGATCCACATAATCAATTTGAGCATTGAAATCATGATGATGAGTTTCATGGTTATCCTTATTCTTTATAGCATGCATGTAATCACCATAATCATCATAGATAGGAACTTTGTTCTCATAAAAATCAATTGAAATCTCTTCCAAGATAGTGGAATCATCGTTAAATAAAGTGACGACCTCTCCAAATCCACTTTCATCAATATAATCATCATAAATAGGAGGCATGCTTTCGTCATAATAATTTTTCTCATCAAAACTTGGTGGACGAAAAATATCATCTTCATCAAACATAGCATCCCAAAGCTTATGGCTTTGCATATCATTAGCATCATGGATATTCAAAGAGTTCATACCAACAACATTGCAATCATGCTCATCATTCAAAGATTTTTTGTCAAACATTTTATAGAATTCTTCTTCTATCAATTGAGCACAATTTCCATTTCCATCATTTTCATGAAATACATTATAAAGATGAATAATATGATGCAACCTCAATTCCATTTTTTTGTAGTTTTCTTTTTATAAACCAAACTAGTGATAAAACAAGAAACAATAATATTCAATTGCAAGATCTAAATATATACTTTCATGCACTCACCTCCCCAATAACGGCGCCAGAAAAGAGCTTGATGTCTACTATGCAACTTTATTCTTGTAGACTCATGTTGGGCCTCCAATCGTAGAGTTTTGTAGGACAATAGCAAATTTCCCTCAAGTGGATGACCTAATGTTTACAATCTGTGGGAAGTGTAGGATGAAGATGGTCTCTCTCAAATAAAGGTATCTTGTGTCCCCAACACACCAAATACAAAGGTAAATTGTACAGGTGCACTAGTTCGGCGAAGAGATGGTGATAAAAGTGTAATATGGATAGTTGATATGGGTTTTTGTAATAGGAACAATAAAAAACAGAAGGTAGCAAATGATAAAACAGAGCACAAATGGTATTGCAATGCTTGAAAATGAAGCCCAGGGTTCATACTTTCGCTATCGCAATATCTCAATAGTGCTAATATAATTGGATCATATAACTATCCCTCAACATGCGATGAAGAATCAGCCCAAAGTTCCTATCTAGCGGAGAACATAAGAATAAATTGTTTGTAGGGTACGAAACCACTACAAAACTATTCTTTCCAATCAAGCTATCCTAGAGTTCATACTAAAATAACACCAAGCTATTCTTTCTGATTGTTCTAACTAGGAGTTCGTACTAAAATAATGCCATATGATACACATCAACCAACTCTAATGTCACCTAGATGCTCCAATGTCACTGCGAGTATCCGTGAGTTGATTATACAATATGCATCAAACAATTTCAGATTCATAATACTCAATCCAACACAAAGAACCTCAAAGAGTGCACCAAGATTTCTACCGGAGAAACAAAGACGAGAACGTGCATCAACCCCTATGCATAGATTACCCCAATGTCACCTCTGGAATCCATGAGTTGAGTGCTAAAAGCCCAAAACACATATGAAGTGAATCAATATGATACCCCATTGTCACCACGGGTATTTATCGCAAAACATACATCAAGTGTTCTCAAATCCATAAAAGTATTCAATCGGATAAAACAAAATCTCAAAGGGAAAACTCAATTCAAAACAAGATAGAGAGGGGGAAACACCATATGATCCAACTATATTAACAAATCACGCGATACTTCAAGATCATGACATCTCAAGAACATGAGAGAGAGAGAGAGAGATTAAACACATCGCTACTGGTACAAACCCTCAGCCCCAAGGGTGAACTACTCCCTCCTCATCATGGTGGCCACTGAGATGATGAAGATGGCCACCGGTGATGATTTCCCCCTCTGACGGAGTGTCGGAACATGGTCTAGATTGGTTTTTCGTGGCTGCAGAGGCTTGCGGCGGTGAAACTTCTGATCAAGGGTTATTTATGATGGTTTCTCTATTTATATGATTTTTTGGCGTCGGTTTCACACGAAGATGGGCCTAGAGGTGAGCACAGCCCACCAGGGCAAGCCACGCCCCTCTGGTGCGCCATGGTGGGTTGTGCCCTCCTCATGGATCTTCCGGCCCTCCCATGAAGCTTCAGGGGTCTCTTTTGTTCCAAACAATCATCAAAAAGTTTCAACTCATTTGGAGAACTTTCATTTCTGCAAAAAAAAAAACCACGGTACTTCTATTGAAAACAGCATCAATCCGCGTTAGTTCCATGCAAATCATACCAAAACCATATGTAATTGTTGTAAACATGGCATGAGTACTTCATAAATTATAGATACGTTGGAGACATATCAGTGTATCAAACATGTTTATTAATTTGATTTTGAGCATGTTCGTGGAGTACTATAATACAATATGCTATTCAATCGAGGTGTTCAATTTTCGATTTTGTCCACAATTTTGGCCAGGAACGAGCTATTTCATTGAATTGAGATATTTCATTTTGGGTTTGATTCTTGTTTTTGAGTGGGTCAACTATTTGTCAAATAAATCGGTAGCAACGAGGAGGTAAAACCACAATAGTCCCGAGCATCATCCCATCATCTAAAAAAGAAGTGGCACGACCCTATAGAGCTAATATTTCAAAATTTGATTCGAATCGACTTGGTAAGGCAGACATGAATCCTTGTCTTCTCAAAAGCCAAATGAACCGCTAAACACCCTCTGCTTAGTGGAATTCACCCGAAATAAATGGGAGACGCGAAATCACTGGCGTATCTGGGACCCACATCAATTGGCCCGTTGTATATCGAGGGTAGGTTTGTAACTTCATCTAAACGTGCCCTCTCCTCGGCCGAAATGGCAGGCATTGAATAATTCATAAACCATGGGTGGCAAAACACCCTCTTCTCGGTCGAAATCGCAGGCGCCAAATAATTCATAAACCATGCACTCTCCTTGGCCAAAATTGCTTGCGCCCCACTATTTCAAAGCACGACCTCCTTGCGAAATCGCTGACGCCCACTATTTGGGAGAAGCAAAATTACCCTACTATCCCCAACCCTCAAGACATATACCCAAGCCCACAAGCCAAAAGGCAGGGGTAGAATTGTAACTTCCCCCACATTTCAGACAAATGCGACATGATACCTCCTCCCAATTCCCCATTCATACACTGTGGGCGCCAAATCACCTTCTCCCCAGCCGTGAAACCTTAGCCCCTCCTCCATGCCCCCATCACATCAAATTCGTCGCCGCCCTCCTACCCAATGTCGGAGCCGTTGTCCGTTTGTTGTCATGCACTGGGCCGTGTGTCTCTTACACCGTGTTGCCGGAGTTGCCTCGATGACGACCGCGTGAATCATACTTGAGCCGATTCAACTGCGCCTTTGTGCAAAGTGATGGAGCGGCTCCAACTTCGGACGCATCCAGCCACCCGACCCTGGTCCCCTGTAGCCATCGACCGCTGCCACATATCTACTTTCCCGCCGTTGTGAGCCATCGCAACAATGCTGGCCTCACCGACTCGACAGCTGGAGCTGCCTACTTCACCGGGCCGCAAGATATGTCGTACACTCATCCTAAATCACTTTATCTAGGCGTCAGTCGCCTGGATTTTTCTTCTAGGTTAGTCGATTCCAAACCGATGGAAGCAACACCCCTCGAGGCGGCGGAGCTCCTAGGCTGTCGGTTGGCCAGGGCAGAAGTGCATCGGTGTCTACCGTAGGGGTGTGGGGGCATTGGTTCACCGCGGAAGAAGCGCTTACGTGCCTATCATAGGGTTGCTTGGGGTCAAGGTCCTGTTGTGATAACCCACAAGTATAGGGGATCAGTTGTAGATTTTTCGATAAATAAGAGTGTCGAACCCAACGAGGTGCTAAAGGTGGAATTAATATACCCTTCAATTTCTATCGACCACCGATACAACTCTGCGCACACTTAACATTTGTTTGACCTAGAACAAGTATAAAACTGGAAATACTTTGTAGGTGCAATGGGATAGGTTTGCAAGATAATGAATAACACGCAAATAAAAGTTAGGGGTTGTTTAGATAAATAAACAATTAAGTTAGTATAGCGAGTGTGGATCAATGCTGGTGGGATTTACGGAATTTTCCCTCAGCAGTTGGCTAAGTTTACTAGACCGATAGCAAGTTTTTATGTGGGAGAGGCCACTGCTAGCATGAAAACCTACATCCGAGTGGATATATATCCGTCTCTACTTTCAATTGTACACACTCTACTTTCTATATTTTATATATATGGATATCTCCCAACACATAGTGCTTGCCAAAGGAAAATGTGTAAAAAGGAAAGGTGATGATCACCATGACTCTTGTATAAGGGTAGGAGATAAAAGTAAAAGATAGGCCCTTCGCAGAGGGAAGCAGAGGTTGTCATGTGCTTTTATGGTTGGATGCACAAAATATTAATGCAAAAGAACGTCACTTCATATATATTGCCGCTTGTGACAAGGCCTTTATTATGCAGTCCGTCGCTTTTATTTCTTCCATATCAAAAGTTCGTATAAAGCTTATTTTATTCACACTAATAGATCATACATATTTAGAGAGTAATTTTTATTGCTTGCACCGATGACAACTTACTTGAAGGATCTTACTCAATCCATAGGTAGGTATGGTGGACTCTCATGGCAAAACTGGATTTAGGGATGTTTGGAAGCACAAGTAGTATCTCTACTTGGTGCAAAGAATTTGGCTAGCATGAGAGGGAAAGACAAGCTCAACATATTGGAGGATCCATGACAATATAACTTCTATTCGGATATAAGAAAACATAACGTATGATGTTGTCTTCCTTGTCCAACATCAACTCTTTAGCATGTCATATTTTAGTGAGTGCTCACAATAACAAAAGATGTCCAAGATAGTATATTTATATGTAAAACCTCTCTTTCTTTATTACTTCCTATTAATTGCAACAATGACCAAAACTATGTTTGTCAACTCTCAACAACTTTTATTTATCATACTCTTTATATGTGAAGTCATTATTCTCCATAAGATCAATATATGATCTTTTTATTCCTTTTTATTCTTTCTTTAATTTCCTCAAGATCATAGCAAGATAGCAAAGCCCTCAACTCAAAACTACTCTTTATTATATATAACTCCCGGACTCGATTGCACAGATAGAGACCAAAACAAAACTCAAAACTAGATCATACTAAAACTTTATTATACTAGAACAATATATAACCAAAAGGATCAAACTAAGAAAAACGATAAAGATTGAGGTGTGATGGTGATATGATACCGGGGCACCTCCCCCAAGCTTGGCAGTTGCCAAGGGGAGTGCCCACACCCATGTATTTATGTCTCTTTCTTCGGAGGTGGTGATGATGGAGTTGTTGATGATGTAGGCTTGTCGTCCATCTTCCCAGGAATAGGTTCACCATCATAGAAGGATGAATGAGTCTTCGGGATCCTCAAATCTGCAGCCAAACTCATCCTCTTAAATCTATATTCATACTCACAGTTTTGGTTTTGCAGGTCATAGATCTGGGCTTGGAGATGCTCGATTTTCTCATGAAGCTTGAAGATGTCCTCCCCAATGTTCGTGGCATCCAGCTTGTGATTATTGGTGAACTCCGCAATCATCATGTCATTGGCGTTGAGTCCACATTCCACCATTCCTTGGTACTTGAAAACTTGTTGCTCCATTGCTTCGAGTCTTGTCTCCACGCTTCCGATCTTCTTTGGTCCCTCAACATCGTGAATGTGCAGCACCCCCTCATGCATCTCAATGGCTTGAGGGTGTCGCAGCACCTCTGCAAGGTAGGGGTTGATGACATTCTCAAAAAACTTGTCCTTAGGGGCGCTTGGAGACGTCATGGTGATCTAGATCTGTCAGAAAAACAACTCGAAACAGAACAGAGGATTTTGTCATGGTACGGTGGTCAAAAGCTTCGGTAGATTATATAATGATTTTTTACCGACCATAAGAAGTATTGTGCAAGAAAACAGAGTTAGGAGGGCACAGGAGGTGGCCACGAGGACGGGGGCGCGCCTAGGGAGGTAGGGCACGCCCTCCACCCTTGTGGACGCCTCGTGTCTCTTTTGGACTACTTTTAATTTTACTAGTTTTTTAAATATTCCAAAATGGAGAAAATTTATCATTAGAAATGTTTTGGAGTTGGTTTACTTACCGTACCACATACCTATTCCTTTTTGGAGTCTGAAACATTCTGGAAAGTGTCCCTTATGTACTCCTCCAGTGTTACGGTGTCAATTATATTGGTCTCAACATTTATGGGAGTACCTGAGATATAATGTTTGATTCTTTGACCATTTACCACCTTCAGATTTGTGCCTTCAGCGTTGTTGATTTTTATGGCACCGAAACGATAGACCTCCTCGATGATGTAAGGGCCTTCCCATTTAGAGAGAATCTTTCCTATAAAAAATCTTAAACGAGAGTTGTATAGAAAAACATGATCACCTACATTAAACTCACGCTTTTGTATCCTCTTGTCGTGCCATCTTTTAACTTTTTCTTTAAACAACTTGACATTCTCGTAGGCTTGGGTTCTCCATTCATCAAGTGAGCTAATGTCAAATAACCTCTTCTCACCGGCAAGTTTAAAATCATAATTAAGCTCTTTAATAGCCCAATATGCCTTATGTTCTAGTTCATGAGGTAAGTGACATGGTTTTCCATAAACCATTTTATACGGAGACATACCCACACGGTTTTTATAAGTAGCTCTATAAGCCCATGATGCATCGTCATGTTTCTTAGACCAATTCTTTCTAGATCTATTAACAGTCTTTTGCAATGTTAATTTAATCTCTCTATTGCTCAGTTCTACTTGAACACTAGGCTGAGGATGATATGGAGATGCAATTCTATGGTTAACATCATACTTAGCACGTATTTTATGGAAGCCTCCATGAATAAAATGTGAACCACCATCAGTCATTAAATATCTAGGGACTCCAAACTTTGGAAAACTAACTTCTTTAAGCATCTTAATAGAAGTGTTATGATTAGAACTACTAGTTGGAATAGCTTCTACCCACTTAGTAACGTAATCAACAACAACTAAAATATGTGTATACCCATTATAGGAAGGAAAAGGTCCCATATAATCAAAGCCCCAAACATCAAATGGTTCAATAACAAGTGAATAATTCATAGGCATTTCCTGACATCTACTGATATTGCCAATCCTTTGGCATTCATCACATGACAAGATAAACTTACGAGCATCCTTAAAGAGAGTGGGCCAATAGAAACCTAATTGCAATACCTTGTGTGCAGTTCTATCTCCAGCATGGTGTCCCCCGTAAGACTCGAAGTGGCACTTGCGTAGGATTTGTCCCTGTTCATGCTCAGCTACACAACGTCTAATAACACCATCTACTCCTTCTTTATAAAGGTGTGGATCATCCCAAAAGTACTTTCTTAAATCATAGAAAAACTTTTTCTTTTGCTGGTATGTGAAACTAGATGGTATAAATTTGGCAACAATATAATTAGCATAATTCGCATACCAAGAGTATTATGAGAGGCATTTATGACATTTAATTGTTCATCAGGAAAGCTATCATCAATAGGTAGTGGGTCATCAAGAACATTTTCTAACCTAGACAAGTTGTCTGCAACGGGGTTCTCATCTCCCTTTCTATCAATAATATGCAAATCAAATTCTTACAGCAGTAGAACCCATCTAATAAGTCTAGGCTTAGCATCTTTCTTTTCCATAAGATATTTAATAGCAGTGTGATCAGTGTGAACAGTTACTTTGGAATCAACAATATAAAGACTAAACTTATCACAAGCAAAAACAACTGCTAAAAAATCTTTTTTAGTAGTAGCATAATTTATTTAGGCACTATCTAGAGTTTTACAAGCATACTGAATAACATTTAATTTCTTATCAATTCTTTGTCCTAGAATAGCCCCAACAGCATAATCACTAGCATCACACATGATTTCAAAGGGTAGGTTCCAATCAAGTGGTTGAACAATAGGAGTAGAAATCAAGGCTTTCTTAAGTATTTCAAATGCTTCTACACAATCTTCATAAAAAACAAAAGGAACACATTTTTGTAAGAGATTAGTGAGAAGCCTAGAAATTTTAGAGAAGTCTTTAATAAACCTCCTATAGAAGCCAGCATGACCAAGGAAACTTCTTATACCTTTGATATCTTTAGGACACACCATCTTTTCAATAGCATCTACTTTAGCTTTATCAACTTCAATACCTCTTTCGGAAATTTTATGCCCCAAGACAATACCTTCATTAACCATAAAGTGGCACATTTCCCAATTCAAGACAAGATTAGTTTCTTCACATCTCTGCAAAACTCGATCAAGGTTGCTTAAGCAATCATCAAAAGAAGCTCCATAAACAGAGAAATCATCCATGAAAACCTCAACAATCTTTTTAAAAAGTCAGAGAATATAGCAGCCATACATCTTTGAAAGGTAGCAAGTGCATTACATAAACAAAAAGGCATACATCTATAAGAAAAGGTACCGAAAGGGCAAGCAAAAGTGCTTTTCTCTTGATCCTATTTCGACACAGGTATTTGAGAGAAACCAGAATAAACATCTCTCTACTGCAGGATGCTGCTAACACGGCACTACGATTAGAGAACCTTCGAGAAACTGTGTGTGATGCAATAATCGCAAACGATGGTGTCAGAGAACCGTCTAAAATGTACAAAACATTTGCGATGACGGATGCATCAAACACGGTTTAGATTTTAGTTGCGTGTGCGATGCAGGGCATACAGTTCAGTTCAATTAACTGTTTGCGATGAGGAGGAATAAAAAATGGGCATCCATATGAAGGCGTGTGCGATACACAGCATACGGTTCACTCGGATGAACTGTTTGTGATTAGGCAACACAAAAGAAACGGCCAGCCAGATCAAGGTGTGTGTGCAATATACAACATGCGGTTCACTCGGATGAACTGTTTGCGTTGAGACAAGAGAACAGAAACGGTTCAATATAACAAGATGTGTGTGATACGCGGCAAACAGGTCTATAATCAGAAATGTGTGCGAAGACCTATAATAACACACATGATTGCTTCTAATAAGACGTATGTGATATGCTTTGTCTACACAACATGTATTGGCCATTGAGGGACGGGCGGTCATCCGTATACGTCGTAAGGATGCGATGAGGCATCCTATTTCAGAAAGGACTAGTTGTTCCACTAGTAGCTCATCTAAGAGAACTCTCAAGTTAACTGTGCTCAGGCTGGAGCAGCCATCAGATGGTTGACTAGATGGGAAGTTGTGTTGATATTACATTAACTGATAGGATGGTCGTATCGGTCAAATGACCGAAATGACCCATTCCCTGAGCTAATTTAACCTCGAGTTCCTTGTTTTGTTTTTTGTTTTTTTAACATATGTTAAAGAAGGTCTATCGCATTACTTTTTGACAATGTGTACACGTGGCATATAGTTGATCCATCTGACCTGTTTGTGATGGAATAAGCCGTGTGTGTTGTGGGAAAACACTTGCTAGTGTACAACTGTTTGCAATTGATGAATTCATCACCGACGGGTTCCCTAGTGTGGTCCGTGTTCATCTCATCATCATCTACTTCTTGTGCTAGCTCGATGTTCCTTTATATTGTAATTTTTCATTAGTTGATGGCATTCTATGAACACGCCACCGTTTCCCGCCATTTCCTCACTTGCTTCCCGCCACCCAGCGATATTGCACATAAACCTAGGCGCGTCGCGACACGCGGAAGCAACAAGCGCAGCCTGTAGCACATCCACCTTTTCCAAGCATGCCAACGCACCAAAGCACCGCCTCTGCCATCAACCTCGTCGACGAGGAAAACAAGAAGGCGCCACGGCCCGTCGAGGCCGCGGAGCTCCCCAGCAAGGCGATCGACGACGCCGTGATGCCCGTCATCGCCAAGGTTGAACAGACCTTTGGCACATGGTGCTTCAGCGCCGCGGATCAAGATAGGCATGTCAGCGCTGAGAGGCTGCAACTCGCCGCACAACATGATCGATGGTGCGCCACAGAGCAAGCTAGGTGCGTCCACACCAATAGGCAGCGGCTCACCGCACGGCAAGAGCGTTGGAGCGCCATCGAGCGAGAGGCACGGCGCGCCGTATAGCAAGAGAGGATCCATCGGCGCTTGCCTGTTGTCGACAGGGCATCGCAGTTGGGTACAAGTCCCGTCAGTACCCCCATTCCTTGCCAGGAGTGGGCACAGGCCCTCTGCGTCGTACTTGCAACAGAGGCCGGCCGCATCGTACTTGCACCGGACGCCCGTCGTGCCGTTCGCATGGGTCGCGCCGTTCGCCTTGTCCGTGGCCCGCTTGATGCCAACGCGCTGGTCGGTAGGATCGACCGCCTCTTTGGCCCAAGTGTCCACCTGGGCGCAGTAGAGGAACATGGCCATCACACCCTTGAGGTGGTGATCTCTGATGAAATAGCCAACTTGGAGCTCGAGATCGCGCTCCAGATGTATCGCGAGCGTGTTGACTGCTTGGACGAACGCCTGCACGAGTTCAGGCAGAGCCAAGAGCTACTGTAGGCAAGGGCTGCTGGTCATGGTCTCGTGGACGCGTTTTATTTTGTTGAGTCGTTTCGACATGGATAGCTATGTATTCACAACAATCATACTATGGCTCTGTTTATTACTCTGTTTCAATGTGTGTTCTCTCTTTTCCGTTCTTATATGTTCTGTTTCAATGTGTGTTTCTACGCTTTCCATTCTGTACGTGTGGATGATAACAGATAGATTCAAATTAGTATACAAAAACAGATAGAAAATGGAATTCATAATAAATATAATATTAATTGTTCATTAGTTCATCACAGAATATATATAATATCATCACATATACGTGATGATACTTAACTACTAGGTACAATGCATAAAATTGAAAACGAACAATACTAAAACTAATAATCCCTCCTGGGGCCAGTATTCCGGCAGCCCCTCGCCGGCATCTCTCTGGTGCGCGGCATCTTCCCAGAGCGGAGGCAGTACTCCGCCTCCTCCGCCTCGCAGTGCTTGACGTGTCGATCTGCCTCTTGCAGGCGGACGCACACGAACTATCCTGCCATTTCGTTGGGCGGCCACCGGAGCTCCTCATCGGTGGCACGCTGGAGCTTATCGGCCCAGCTCCATGCAGCGACGAGGCGCCTAGCGCCTTTGGCCTTCCTCGCGAAGTACCCATCTTCGTACACCTCCTCCGCATGACGACGCGCCCGCCCCCAAAGCTTCGCCGCCTCCTTTTTCCAGCCGGCATCACGGGCTTCACAGGATGCCTGGTACCTGGCATACTCCTCCGCCATCTCCTTCTTGAAAGCCACTTGCCTGGCTTTCTCAGCCGGCGGCAGCGACTTTCAAAGACAAAGATCATACTGGCCCCAAAACCAATCCAGAGTTGAGGTGTCCGGCGCAACCTCGTCCGGCAGTGTGTAGGTGTCCTCGTCGCTGCTCTTCGAGTGAGCGTCCTTGGGGGGTGGTGACTCCTCATCGGTGCATGCGCAGACAGGCGGCACCATGGCAGAGATTTGAGAGAGATAGATTGAGAGAGAGAGGGCGAGAAAGGGGAGGATCTAGATGAGAACGCATGCGAGATGACGTGAGCAAGGTAGTATTTATTGGCGGCCAGAATCTAGATCGAAGGGAACAGTACACGCGCCGGTCACCGGAATTTACAAGTACTGTAGTGTGAATTACACATGATTCCCACAGCTAAATCCGTGTGTGAACATAATAGCTGATGGTTCCCAATGCAGAACCGTGTCTGATTAATAAAGCCCGCCACTCACCTTCCAAACCTCGAAGCACGAAATAGAGTGCTAATCGTGTGGGGCCGGTTGTCTTGCCAGATTTTACATTTTCTTTTTCGAACACCAGATATTTACATCGTCTGATAATTTTTTAACTCGCAGACAAGTACACAAATATGATTTTTCAAACCGTTATGGTTAGCCGTTGCATGTAGATGTAGTTCAAATTTGAATTACAGTCATTAAATGGCTAGAAAATCACTTAAATGTCTTCAAAAGTTCAAATGACCCCTGAAATTTTCCAAATTTTCACATGACAGTTGTACTAGTGCACGTTACACGTAGAAAAAAATTTAAAGACCATAAGAGGAAGCTATCTCCCGTTCGTCATCAAACATGCATTGTTCCCTTCTCGGAACCACGAGCCTTCAAGTGAGTTGCTCCAGCTTGTGAGGGGTGTGTGTCCAAACATTCGTCAAATACACCACTTCTTTTACCACATCATCTTGGTGGCATGATATTATATCAAGCAAGGTTTCATGTTTTATTGATCATTTTTTAATTTTTTGGAATAAAAATGCCATGGCACTCCATGCATGTACATGTGTCCATGCCGTGAGACCAATATGTTGGAAAATTCCTTCTACTTTACTGCACATGGAATTAACTCGCACACAAGTACACAAATATGATTTTTCAAACCGTTATGGTTAGCCATTGCATTTACATCTAGTTCAAATTTGAAGTATGGTCATTAAATGGCTAGGAAATCACTTAAATGTCTTCAAAAGGTCAAATGACCCCTGAAATTCTCCAAAATTTCACATGAGAGTTTGTATCAGTGCACATTACATGTAGAAATAATTTGAAGGCCGTAAGAGGAAGCTATCTGCCGTTCGTCATCAAACATGCATTGTTTCCTCTTGGAACCATGAGCCTTCTAGTGAGTTGCTCTGGTTTGTGAGGGGGGTGTGTCCAAACTTTCGTCAAGCAAGCCAATTTTTGTACCACATCATCTTGGTGGCATGACATTACATCAAGCAAGGTTTCATGTTTTTCTGATCATTTTTTATTTTTTTGAATAAAAATGCCATAGCACTTCATGCATGTACATGTGTCCATGCCGTGAGACCAATATGTTTGAAAATTCCTTCTAATTTACCGCACATGGAATTAACTCGCACACAAGTACACAAATATCATTTTTCAAACCGTTATGGTTAGCCGTTGCATGTACATCTAGTTCAAATTAGAATTACAGTCATTAAATGGCTAGGAAACCCCTTAAATATATTCAAAATGTCAAATGACCCCTGTATTTTTTCCAAATTTTCACATGATAGTTTGTATCAGTGCACATTACACGTAGAAAAATTTTGAAGGACGTAAGAGGAAGCTATCTGCCGTTCATCATCAAACATGCATTGTTCCCTCTCGGAACCACGCGCCTTCTAATGAGTTGCTCTGGTTTGTGAGGGGTGTGTGTCCAAACTTTTGTCAAACAGGCCAATTTTTGTACCACATCATCTTGGTGGCATGACATTACATCAAGCAAGATTTCCTGTTTTCCTGATCATTTTCTAATTTTTTGGAATTAAAATGCCATGGCACTCCATGCATGTACACGTGTCCATGCCATGAGTCCAATATGTTTGAAAATTCCTTCTAATTTACTGCACATGGAATTAAGTCGCACACAAGTACACAAATATGATTTTTCAAATCGTTATGGTTAGCCGTTGCATGTACATCTAGTTCAAATTTGAATTATGTACGGTCATTAAATGGCTAGGAAATCACTTAAATCTCTTTAAAAGGTCAAATGAACCCTGAAATTTTCCAAAATTTCACATGACAGTTAGTATCAGTGCACATTACACGTAGAAAAAATTTGAAGGCCATAAGAGGAAGCTATCTGTCATTCGTCAGCAAACATGCATTGTTCCCTCTCGGAACCACGAGCCTTCTAGTGAGTTGCTTCGGTTTGTGAGGGGTGTGTGTCCAAACTTTCGTCAAACAGGCCAATTTTTGTACCACATCATCTTGGTGGCATGATATTAAATCAAGAAAAGTTTCAGGTTTTCTGATATTTTTTAATATTTTGGAATTAAAATGCCATGGCACTCCATGCATGTGTCCTTGCCATGAGACCAATATGTTTGAAAATTCCTTCTAATTTACTGCATATGGAATTAACTCGCACACAAGTACACAAACATGATTTTTCAAACTGTTATGGTTAGCCGTTGCATGTACATCTAGTTCAAATTTGAATTACGATTTTTAAATGGCTAGAAAATCACTTAAATGTCTTCAAAAGGTCAAATGGCCCCTGAAAATTTTCCAATTTTTCACATGACAGTTAGTATCAGTGCACATTACACATAGAATTTTTTTGAAGGCCATAAGAGGAAGCTATCTGCCGCTCATCAGCAAAGATGCATTGTTCCCTCTCGGAACCACGATCCTTCTAGTGAGTTGCTCCGGTTTGTGAGGGGTGTGTGTCCAAACTTTTGTCAAACAGGCCAATTTTTGTACCACATCATCTTGGTGGTATGACATTACCTCAAGCAAGGTTTCATGTTTTTAATTTTTTGGAATTTAAATGCCATGGCACATTATGCTTAATTGTGTCATAGCTGTTAGACCAATATGTTTGAAAATTTCTTCCAATTTACTACACGTGGAATTAAATCACACACAAGTATACAAAATATGACTTTTCAAACCATTTTGGTTTGTTGTTGCATGTACATGTAGTTCAAATTTCAATTACGGTCATTAAATGGCTAGAAAATCACTTAAATATCTTAAAAGGTTAAATGACCCCTGAAATTTTCCAAAATTTGAGATGACAATTATATTAGTACTACAAATTTTTCTCGTATATTTAAAAGACCATCTGTTGCCAGTTTACTCCAAATTCGTCTTTCACAACTAACAAAAAAATCTACAACATCACACATAGTTGTTTTGTAGGAATCGTTTGCGATGAAAAATGCTGGGTCTATTTAAGTCTTCCTCCTTAAGCTTCACCGGCTCCTCTGCTCTAGTGTCGTCAACCCCCAAATCCACAAACCCCGATCCCCATTCCCGCACCCCCTTTTTGCAAAGATGACACCGTGGAAACGCTTTGTGAAGGCCCGTAATATGGCTGCCTTCATGAAGCGTTTCCATGGCGTCATCTTTGCAAGAAGGGGGTGCGGGAATGGGGATCGGGATTTGTGGATTCGGGGGTTGACGGCACTGAAGCAGACGAGCCTACGAACCTTAAGGAGGAAGACTTAAATAGAACCAGATTTTTTTATCGCAAATGTTTCCTACAAAACAACTGTGTGTGATGTTGTAGATATTTTTTAATAGCTGTGAAAGACGAATTTGGCGTAAGTGGCAACGGGCGGTGTTTTAAATGTACGAGAAAATTGTAGTATCGATACAACTTTCATGTCAAATTTTGGAAAATTTCAGGGGTCATTTGACCTTTTAAGACATTTAAGTGATTTTCTAGCCATTTAATGACCGTAATTTAAAATTTGAACTACATGTACATGCAGCAGCTAACCAAAATGGGTTGAAAAGTCATATTTTGGGTACTTGTGTGTGGTTTAATTCCACGTGCAGTAAATTGGAATGAATTTTCAAACATATTGGTCTAACGGCTATGACACAATTAAGCATGGAGTGCCATGGCATTTAAATTCCAAAAAATTAAAAACATGAAACCTTGCTTGAGGTAATGTCATACCACCAAGATGATGTGGTACAAAAATTGGCCTGTTTGACAAAAGTTTGGACACACACCCCTCACAAACCGAAGCAACTCACTAGAAGGCTCGTGGTTCCGAGAGGGAACAATGCATGTTTGCTGACGAATGACAGATAGCTTCCTCTTATGGCCTTCAAAATTTTTCTACGTGTAATGTGCACTGATACTAACTGTCATGTGAAATTTTGGAAAATTTCAGGGTTCATTTGACCTTTTAAAGAGATTTAAGTGATTTCCTAGCCATTTAATGACCGTACATAATTCAAATTTGAACTAGATGTACATGCAACGGCTAACCATAACGGTTTGAAAAATCATATTTGTGACCTTTTGTACGAGTTAATTCCATGTGCAATAAATTAGAAGGAATTTTCAAACATATTGGCCTCACGGCATGGACACAAGTGCCATGGCATTGTTATTCCAAAAAATTAAAAATGATCACAAAAACATGAAACCTTGCTTGATGTAATGTCATGCCACCAAGATGATGTGGTACAAAAATTGGCTTGCTTGATGAAAGTTTGGACACACACCTCTCACAAACCGGAGCAACTCACTAGAAGGCTCGTGGTTCCGAGAGGGGGCAATGCATGTTGGATGATGAACGGCGGATAGCTTCCTCTTATGTCCCTAAAAAAATTTCTACGTGTAATGTGCACTGATACTAACTGTCATGTGAAAATTTGGAAACTTTCAGGGGTCATTTGACGTTTTAAAGAGATTAAAGTGATTTCCTAGCCATTTAATGACCGTACATGATCCGAATTTGAACTAGATGTACATGCAACGACTAACCATAACGGTTTGAAAAATCATATTTGTATACTTGTGTGCGAGTTAATTCCATGTGCAGTAAATTAGAAGGAATTTTCAAACATATTGGTCTCATGGCATGGACACATGCATGTACATGCAAGGAGTGCCATGGCATTGTTATTCCAAAAAATTAAAAAAATGATCAAAAAACATGAAACCGTGCTTGATGTAATGTCATGCCACCAAGATGATGTGGTATAAAAATTGGCTTGCTTGATGAAAGTTTGGACACACACCCCTCACAAACCGGAGCAACTCACTAGAAGGATCATGGTTCCGAGAGGGAACAATGCATGTTTGATGATGAACGGCGGATAGCTTCCTCTTATGGCCTTCAAAAAATTTATATGTGTAATGTGCACTAATACTAACTGTCATGTGAAATTTTGGAAAATTTCAGGGGTCATTTGACCTTTTAAAGAGATTTAAGTGATTTCCTAGCCATTTAATGACCGTACGTAATTCAAATTTGAACTAGATGTACATGCAACGGCTAACCATAACGGTTTGAAAAATCTTATTTGTGTACTTGTGTGCGAGTTAATTTCATGTGCAATAAATTAGAAGGAATTTTCAAACATATTGGTCTCACGGCATGGACACATGCATGTACATGCATGGAGTGCCATTGCATTGTTATTCCAAAAAATTAAAAATTGATCAGAAAAACATGAAACCTTGCTTGATGTAATGTCATGCCACCAAGATGATGTGGTACAAAAATTGGCTTGCTTAACGAAAGTTTGGACACACCCCTTACAAACCGGAGCAACTCACTAGAAGGCTCGTGGTTCCGAGAGGGAACAATGCATATTTGATGACGAAGGGCAGATAGCTTCGTCTTACGGCCTTCAAAAATTTTCTACGTGTAATGTGCACTGATACTAACTTTCATGTGAAAATTTGGAAAATTTCAGGGTCATTTGACCTTTTGAAGACTTTTAAGTGATTTCCTAGCCATTTAATGACCGTAATTCAAATTTGAACTACATCTACATGCAACTGCTAACCATAACGGTTTGAAAATCATATTTGTGTAGTTGTGTGCGAGTTCAAAAATCATCAGACGATGTAAATATCTGTTGTTCAAAAAACAAAATCTAAAATCTGGCAAGACAACCGGCCCCACACAATTAGCACTCTATTCCGCGCCTCGAGTTTTAGAAGGAGGGTGGCGGACTTTATTAATCAGACATGGTTCTGCATTGGGAACCGTCAGCTATTATGTTCACACACGGATTTTGCTGCGGGAATCGTGTGTGATTCACACTACAGTACTCGTAAATTCCGGCGACTGGTGCGTCTACTATTCCCAACGATCTAGATTCCGGCCGCCAATAAATACTACCTTGCTCACGTCATCCCGCGTGCATTCTCATGTAGATCCTCCCCTTGCTCGCCCTCCCTCTCTCTCTCTCTCTCAAATATCTGCCATGGCGCTGCCAGTCTGCCCACGCGCCGACGAGGAGTCGCCACCCGCCGAGGAGGCTCACTTGAAGAGCAGCAACGAGGACACCTACGCACCGTCGGACAAGGTTGCGTCGGACCACCCAACTTTGGATTGGTTTTGGGGCCAGTATGATCTTTGTCTTTGGAAGTCGCTGCCGCTGGCTGAGAAAGCCAGGCAAGTGGCTTTCAAGAAGGAGATGGCGGAGGAGGATGCCAGGTACCAGGCGGCCTGTGAAGCCCATGATGCCGCCTGGAAAAAGGAGGTGGAGGAGCTTTGGGGGTAGGCGCGTCGTCATGCAGAGGAGGTGTATGAAGACGGGTACTTCGCGAGGAAGGCCAGAGGCGCTAGGCGCATCATTGTTGAGTGGAGCTGGGCCGATAAGCTCCAGCGTGCCACCGACAAGGAGCTCTGGTGGGTGCCCAACAAAATGGCAAGATCGTTCGCGCGCGTTTGCCTGCAAGAGGCAAATCGGCACGTCAAGCGCTGCGAGGTGGAGGAGGCGGAGTACTGCCTCTGCTCTGGGAAGATGCCGCGCACCAGGGAGATGCTGGCGAGGAGCTTCCAGAATACTGGCCCCAAGAGGGATTATTAGTTTTAGTATTGTTCATTTTCCATTTTATGCATTGTACCTAGTTGTTAAGTATCATCACGTATATGTGATGATATTATATATATTCGGTGATGAACTAATGAACAATTAATATTATATATATTATGAATTCCATCTTCTATCTGTTTTTGTATACTAATTTGAATCTATCTGTTATCATCCACATATACAGAATGGAAAGCGTATAAACACATGTTGAAATAGAACATATAAGAACGGAAACATAGGACACACATTGAAACAGAGCAATAAACAGAGCAATAGTATGATTGTCGTGAATACATAGCTACCCACGTTGAAATGACTCAACAAAATAAAACGTGTCCATGAGACCATGACTAGCAGCCCTTGCCTACGGTAGCCCTTGGCTCTGCCTGAACACGTCCAGGCGTTCGTCCAGGCGGTCGACACGCTTGCGGTACATCTGGAGCGCGATCTCGAGCTCCAAGTTGGCTATTTCATCGGAGATCACCACCTCGAGGATGCGATGCCATGTTCCTCTACTGCGCCCGGGTGGACACCTGGGCCAAGGAGGCGGTCAAGCCTACCGACCAGCGCGTTGGCATCAAGCGGGCCGCGGACAAGGCGAATGGCTCGACCCATGCGAATGGTGCGGCGGGCGTCCGGTGCAAGTACGGCGCGGCCAGCGTCTGGTGCAAGTACGGCGCAGAGGGCATGTGCCCACTCCTAGCAAGGAATGAGGGTACTGACGGGACGTGTACCCAGCTACGACGCCCAATCGACAGTAGGCAAGCACCGATGGATCCGCTCTTGTTGTGCGGCGCGCTGCGCCTCTTGCTCTACGGCGATCCAACGCTCTCACCTTGCGGCAAGCTGCAGCCTATCAGCGTGGATGCGCCTAGCTTGCTCTGCGGCGCCCCATCGATCATGTTGTGCAGCGAACTGCAGCCTCTCGGCGCTGACATGCATATCTTGATCCGTGGCGCTGAAGCACCATGCGCCAAAGGTCTGCTCAACCCTAGCGATGATGTGCATCACGGCATCGTCCATCACGTTGTTGGGGAGTGCCGCGGCCTCGACGGGTCGTGGCGCCTTCTGGTTTTCCTCGTCGACGAGGTTGATGGTAGAGACGGCGCTTTGGTGCGTTGGCATGCTTGGAAAAGGTGGATGTGCTACAGGTTGCGCTTGTTGATTCCGTGCGTCGCGCCGTGCCTAGGTTTATGTGCAATATCACTGGGTGGCGGGAAACATGTGAGGAAATGGCAGGAAACGGTAGAGTGTTCATAGAGCACCATCAATTAATGGACACTTACAATATAAAGGAACATCGAGCTAGCACAAGAAGTAGATAATTATGAGATGAAAACGGACCACACTAGGGAACCCGTCGATGATGAATTCATCATTCGCAAATGGTTGTACACTAGCAAGCGTTTGCCCACAACACACACGGCTTATTCCATCACAAACAGGTCGGATAGATCAACTGTATGCCACGTGTACACATTGTCAAAAAGTAATGCGGTAGACCTTCTTTAACATATGTTAAAAAATAAAGTAAAAATAAAAAACAAGGACCTCGAGGTTAAATTAGCTGAGGGAATGAGTCATTTTGGTCATTTGACCAATATGACCCATTCTATCTGTTAATTTAACATCAACACAACTTCCCATCCAGTCACTCGTCCCATGGCTGATCCAGCCTGAGCATACTTAACTTGAGAGTTCTCTTAGATGAGCTACTGGTGGAACAGCTAGTCCTTGCTGATATAGGATGCCTCTTCGCATCCTTATGGCGTATCCAGATGACTTCCCGTCCCCCAATGGCCAATACATGTTGTGTAGAAAGAGCATATCACATACGTCTTATTAGAAGCAATCGTGTGTGTTATTATCGGTATTCGCACACATTTCTGATTACAGCCCTGTTTGCCATGTATCACACACATCTTATTATATTGAATCGCTTCTGTTCTCTTGTATCAACGCAAACAGTTCATCCAAGTGAACCGCATGCCGTATATCACACACACCTTGATCTGCCAGACCGTTTCTTTTGTGTTGCCTAATCACAAACATTTCATCCTAGTGAACCATATGTTGCGTATCGCACACGCCTTCATCTGGCTGCCCGTTTGTTTTGTTCCACCTCATCACAAACAGTTAATTGAACTAAACCGTATGCTCTGCATCGCACACGCAACTAAAATCTGAACTGTGTTTGATACATCCGTCATCGCAAATGTTTTGGACATTTTTGACGGTTCTCTGACACCACCGTTTGCGATTATTGCATCGCACACAGTTTCTCGAAGGGTCTCTGATCGTAGTGTCACATTAGCAGCATTCTGCAGTTGTGAACCAAGAACAAGAAAATCAGTAGGATATTTTATTTCCCCACACAAGACTTCAACATCTCTAACAATCCCAATTGGTGATATAGTATCTCTATTGGCAAGTTTAATAGTAACATCAATATCTTCTATCTCAGCGGGTGCAATATCATTCGTAATTTCTTGGTACAGGGTATAAGGAATTACACTCACACTAGCACCCACATCACATAAGCCATGATAACAATGATCTCCTATTTTAATGGAAACAACAGGCATGCCAACAACAGGTCTATGTTTATCTTTAGTATCAGGTTTGGCAATTCTAGCAGCTTCATCACAGAAATAAATAACGTGCCCATCAATATTATCAACCAAGAGATCTTTAACCATAGCAATACTAGGTTCAACTTTAATTTGCTCAGAGGGTTTGGGTGTTCTAATATTAATTTTGTTGACCACAGTTGAACCTTTAGCATGATCCTTTATTCTAACAGGGAAAGGTGGTTTCTCAATATAAGCAGTGGGAACAATAGGATCAACATTATAAATAATAGTTTCTTCTTTAACTTTAATAGGTTCGACTACTTTAACTTCAATGGGAGGATGATATTTAAACCACTTATCCTTAGGGAGATCAACATGAGTAGCAAATGATTCATAGAAAGAAGCTACTATCTCAGAGTCTAGTCCATATTTACTGCGAAAAACATGAAAAGCATTGGTATCCATAAAAGATTTAACACAATCAAACTTAAGTTTATACCTGACTCCTTACCTTCATCGAGATCCCAATCCTTGGAGTTGTGTTTAATTCTTTCTAATAAATTCCATTTGAAGTCAATATCCTTCTTCATATAGGAACTAGTACAAGAAGTATCGAGCATGGATCGATCCTTATGAGAAAGCCGAGCATAAAAGTTTTGAATAATAATTTCTCTTGAGAGCTCATGATTGGGGCATGAATATAACATTGACTTAAGCCTCCCCAAAACTTGGGCGATACTTTCTCCTTCACGAGGACAAAAATTATATATATAATTCCAATCACGATGAACTAGATGCATAGGATAAAACTTCTGATGAAATTCCAATTTCAGTCGGTTGTAGTTCCATGATCCAATATCATCCAATAGCCTATACCATGTCAATGCCTTTTCCTTCAAAGATAAAGGTAAGACCTTCTTCTTGACAACATCCTCGGGCATACCTGCAAGCTTAAATAATCCATAAACTTCATCCACATAGATTAGTAGATTTCTAGAATATCAGGATGTAATGTTCCATCTCCTGCATTAGGATTAGCTAGCAGTTTCTCGATCATACCCGAAGGAATTTCATAATAAATATTTTCAGTAGGTGCAGTAGGTTGAGGGGTAGCTAATTATGGTTCCCATCGAGGTGAAGATACCCCGAACAAACCTCTCGAAGGATTATTTTCCATAGTAACAAGTGACAGTAAATTCAGCACACTATATAAATGTTTCCTTACCAAAGACGCTTCACTTCCTAGCAACAGCGCCAGAAAAGAGTCTCGATGACCCACAAGTATAGGGGATCTATCATAGTCCTTTCGATAAGTAAGAGTGTTGAACCCAACGAGGAGCAGAAGGAAATGACAAGCGGGTTTCAGCAAGGTATTCTTTGCAAGCACTGAAATTATCCGTAACAGATAGTTTTGTGATAAGATAAATCGTAATGGGTAACAAGTAATAGAAGTAAACAAGGTGCAGCAAGGTGTCCCAATCCTTTTTATAGCAAAGGACAGGCCTGGACGAACTCTTATATAAAGCAAAGCGCTCACGAGGACACATGGGAATTGTTGTGAAGGTAGTTTTCATCATGCTCATATGATTCACGTTCGTTACTTTGATAATTTGATATGTGGGTGGACCAGTGCTTGGCTGCTGCCCTTCCTTGGACAAGCCTCCCACTTATGATTAACCCCTCTCGCAAGCATCCGGAACTACGAAAGAAGAATTAAGGTAAACCTAACCATAGCATGAAATATATGGATCCAAATCAGCCCCTTACGAAGCAACACATAAACTAGGGTTTAAGCTTCTGTCACTCTAGCAACCCATCATCTACTTATTACTTCCCAATGCCTTCCCCTAGGCCCAAATAATGGTGAAGTGTCATGTAGTCGACGTTCACATAAGACCACTAGAGGAAAGACAACATACATTTCATCAAAATATCGAACGAATACCAAATTCACATGATTACTTATAACAAGACTTCTCCCATGTCCTCAGGAACAAACATAACTAGTCACAAAGCATATTCATGTTCATAATTAGAGGAGTATTAATTATCATTAAGGATCTAAAAATATAATCTTCCACCAAATAAACCAACTAGCATCAACTACAAGGAGTAATCAACACTACTAGCAACCCACAGGTACCAATCTGAGGTTTTGAGACAAAGATCTGATACAAGAGATGAACTAGGGTTTGAGAGGAAATGGTGCTGGTGAAGATGTTGATGGAGATTGACCCCCTCTTGATGAGAGGATCAATGGTGATGACGATGGCAATGATTTCCCCCTCCCAAAGGGATGTTTCCCCGGTAGAACAGCTCCGCCGGAGCCCTAGATTGGTTCTGCCCAGGTTCCGCCTCGAGACGGCTGTGCTTTGTCCCGAAAGCTTCCTTCTGACTTTTTTCCAGGTCAAAACACACCATATAGCCAAACATGAGCACCAAAGGCCTGTCGGGGGGCACAAGGCTGGGGGACGCGCCTAGGGGGTTGGGTGCGCCCTCCACCCTTGTGGCTGGCTGGTGGCCCCCTCTGGTATTTTCTTTGCCCAATATTTTTTACTAGTTCCAAAAACATGCTCCATGAAGTTTTGGGACTTTTGGAGTTGTGCAAAATATGTCTCTAATATTTGCTCCTTTTAGAGTCCAAAATTCCAGCTGACGGCATTCTCCCTCTTCATGTAAACCTTATAAAATAAGAGAGAAAAGGCATAAGTATTGTGATATAATGTGTAATAACAGCCCATAATGTAATAAATATCAATATAAAAGCATGATGCAAAATGGACGTATCACCATGCAACGGATGCACTAAGAGATGTAAGTATATGAAAGCTCCATATGAAAACTAAGTGGGTGTGCATCCAACTTGCTTGCTAAAGACCTCGGGCATTTGAGGAAGCTCATCATCATAATATACAAGCCAAGTTCTATAATGAAAAAAATTCACTAGTATATGAAAGCGGCTACATAGGAGACTTTCTATATGAAAAAACATGGTGCTACTCTGAAGCACAAGTGTGGAAAAGGATAGTAACATTGCCCCTTCTCTCTTTTTCTCTATTTTTTTCTCTTTTTTTATTTTTTCTTGGGTCTTTTTGGCCACTTTGTTTTCTTTTTTTTGTCCGGAGTCTCATCCCGACTTGTAGGGGAATCATGGTCTCCACCATCCATTCTCACTGAGACGATGCTCCAATAGTGAATAATGATGATCATCACACTTCTATTTACTTACAACTCAAAAAATAACTCGATAATAGAACAAAATATGACTCTATATGAATGCCTCTGGAGGTATACCAGGATGTGCAATGATCTAGCGTGGCAAAGGTATCAAAAACGGATAAGCCATGAAAATATCATGCTAGCTATCTTACGATCATGCAAAGCAATATAACAATGAACACTCAAGTCATGTATATGATGCTGATGGAAGTTGCATGGCAGTATATCTTGGAATGGCTATGAAAATGCCATAATAGGTAGGTATGGTGATTGATTTGAGGAAGATATAGAGAGGCTTATGTGTGATAGAGCGTATCATATCATGGGGTTTGGATGCACCGGTGAAGTTTGCACCGACTCTCGAGGTGAGAAAGGGTAATGCACGGTACCGAAGAGGCTAGCAAATTGCAGAAAGGTGAGAGTGCGTATAATCCATTAACTCACATTAGTCATAAAAAATCACATACTTATTACAAATGTTTATTATCCCTCAAAGTAAAGTACTGCTACGCATGCCCCTAGGGGGATAGATTGGTAGAAAAATACCATCGCTCATCCCCGACTGTCACTCATAAGGAAGACTGTAGCGACCAGACATCAAACAATCTGATCTCTGTGCATCAGTGTCATCCTTGGATCGGTAATGCTGACACATACAGTACTTGAAGGATTTATAACAGAGTAGCAATCACACACTTATTACATCGAATGTCTCAAAAGAGAACTTATTACAATAAATATGGCTTAAGGCCATCTAATAACAATAACAGCGGAAGGCTTGGAAGATAAGCGAGTCCATCAACTCCAATGGCGTCACTGAGTATAGAACCATGACCTAAGGCACCTTACTCATCGTCTGAAAAGTCTGCAACATGAACGTTGCAGCCCGAAAACGGGTCAGCACATGGAATATGCTGGCAATGTAACACATAGAGAGTAATGAACAGAATAATGCTATACTACATGCATATATGGCTGGTGGAAAAAGCTCTATGGTTACAGTTTTGCGTAAAGCCAATTTTTCCCTACTTCAAAGGAATAAATTTTATTTAACTATCATGGTGATTGTTAAACATTGAGAAGGGTACTCCAACTCAATCCCAATTAAGCATCATCATTAAACCCAACAAAATTTAATTAAGTAACATGATGAGATTCACATGATAATCCAAGTACTAGATACTCAAAACTTCCATAACCGGGGACATGGCTAACCATGATTAGTTTATACACTCCGCAGAGGTTTGTGCACTTTACCCTGCAAGACTCGATCTCCTTCGCTTGATTTCTCGCACTACATGGTGTTTGAGAAACGGATGGCCGAGACACAGTCTTTCAGAAGCATTAACTCTCTACTCCGGATAGACAGTACCAACCTACATCCCCTACATCTGCTAGTCTACCTCTTCAAGAGCTCACGCAACTTAATCAACTATGCTAGAGCCCATAGTAGCTTGCGGCTGCACACGGAAGTTTCTAGCAAGAATAATCTCATTATCCCTTTGAGCCTGGGTGGTGGTCCATAGGAGAATCCCACGGTACCCCGGGATTTCCAAAAAAATACAGACAACACTGGGTTCCCCAGGTGCCTCAATCCACCCAGATGTGAATTTAAGTTGCCACCTTAAGTAAACCGTTAATTAAACAATCTCACATCTGTCATGGAAACACTCACCCAATCCACGTCTACTAGCGTAGCATGGCAATATAAGTAAACGTAGAAGTAACTCCCAAAGGTTTGATAATAATAGGTAATAGGTTCTACCTCATCTACTTCCCAAAACCCACATGTTAATCAGATCCTAATCATGCAATTGTTTGAGAATTGATCTAATGCAATAAAACTGGGTAATAAAGAGGTATGATCAAAGTGTTACTTGCCTTGCTAATGATCCGTGAAACCTAGAGATTCGAAGTAGCAAGCGGTGCACTCCGGGTACTCTATCGCAAACAAACAAGCATACAATAAGCACTCATCTAATGCAAAGGTAAAACTCAAATAAGAGATCTAACCAGAAAGTTCAACTTAAGAACTCCGGTTTGCAAAAAGAAATCAAATCAAACGAAGCAACGAAACTCAAACGGCGAAAGAAATAAGCTCCGTTTACTAATATGGACCTAAGTCAAATTTTACAATAGCAAAAACTTGTTTGAGTTGGTTAAACGGAAAGAGGGTTTCGAGACGAAACTCTAGGCGCTTGAATCGCCTGTTTGCGATAAACGAGCGAAAAGTTATACTAAAACGAAAAACAGATCGGAAATCGCGATCAGAAATTCACGGAAAATCCGAGAAAAAGAAAAACGGACGAACAGTCTAACGAACAAACGTTCGCTGTCTGCGAAAAAAAATGAAAATCGTCCATTAAAACGAACGTACGGACGAACGTCCGCTAAATAAACTAAACCAAAAAAACAGATCTAGGTATTTTTTTTAACAAAACCGAACGAAAAACCGGCGGAAAAACCAAACGGTTTTCTGAGGAAAACCGCCGGCGGCGGGGCGGCGGCGACGGCGGTCGGCGGCGGCGACGCGGGCGACGGCGGCGACGCGGGCGACGGCGGCTCGCGGCTGCTGCGGTGGCGGCGGCGGGCTCGGGGCTAGGGTTTCGGCGCGGGGCGGCTGGGCTAACGGGCTCGGGGCGGCGCCTTATAAAGGCCCGGCCAGACGGAGTCCTGGCCGAACACGGCCCAAAGTCGGTGCGCGTTTTTTTAAATACTTTTGCATAGAAAAACAAATAAAAGAAATACTGAACGGACTCCAAAAATCCTGAAATAAATTTTCCCGGCTTCTAAAATCAAGCCGGACAAGATGAACATTTATTTGGGGCCTAAATGCAATTTTTAAAAACACGCATTTTTTCTAAATTCAAATAAAATAGCAATAAACTCCAAAATAAAATCTTATTTGATTTTATTATCAAATCCTCATTATTTCTTTATTTTGGGAAAGTCATTTTATTCGGATCCTATTTTCATAATTGAAGAAAAAATAAATAAAATCAAATGATCCTATTTTCAAAATTTGAGAAAACTCAAATATGAAAATAACGAAATCCCCAACTCTCTCCGTGGGTCCTTGAGTTGCGTAGAATTTCTAGGATCGAGCCAAAAAGCAATAAATATAATATGTAATGATGATCTAATGTATAACATTCCAAATTGAAAATCTGGGATGTTACAAACCTAACCCCTTAAGATGAATCTCGCCCTCGAGATTCGAGTTGGCTAGAAAATAGGTGAGGGTGGTCATTCTGTAGATCTTCCTCTCGCTCCCAGGTGGCTTCGTCCTCGGTATGGTGGCTCCACTGAACTTTGCAAAACTTGATAACCTTGCTGCGGGTGACTCGGCTGGCATACTCGAGAATCTTGACAGGCTTCTCTTCGTAGGTCAAATCACTATCCAACTGAATCGCTTCCAGCGGCACTGTATCTCTCAGTGGTATATCTGCCATCTCTGCGTGGCACTTCTTCAACTGGGAAATGTGGAACACATCGTGAACTCCTGACAATCCTTCGGGCAATTCCAACTTGTAAGCAACTTCTCCCATACGCTCCAAAACTTTGTATGGTCCCACAAAACGTGGCGCTAATTTCCCCTTAACTCCAAAGCCCTTAACTCCTCGAAGTGGAGATACACGAAGATAAACTTTGTCTCTGATTTCGTAAACAGTCTCCTTACATTTAGAATCTGCGTAGCTCTTCTGCCTGGACTGGGCTACTTTGAGCCTATCGCGAATCAACTTCACCTTCTGTTTAGACTCCTTAATCAAATCCGGTCCAAACAACTGGCGGTCTCCAACTTCGTCCCACAACAACGGTGTCATGCACCTCCTTCCGTACAAGGCTTCGAAAGGGGCCATCTTCAAACTGGATTGTTAACTATTCTTGTAAGAGAACTCTGCATATGGCAAATTGTCGTCCCAACTAGATCCATAATCTAGAGCACAAGCTCTCAGCATATCCTCCAAAATTTGATTGACTCTCTCGGTCTATCCATCTGTCTGCGGATGAAAGGCTGTACTGAACTCTAGCCTGGTACCCAAAGTTTCGTGCAACTGATTCCAGAACTTTGAGGTAAACTGGGTTCCTCTATCTGATACAATGCTCCTTGGAACTCCATGCGAACATACGATCCTGGTCATGTAGATCTTTGCCAACTTAGCACTGGTGTAGGTGGTCTTCACTGGGATGAAATGAGCTACCTTCGTCAAACGATTGACTACAACCCATATCGAGTCATAGCCTGAACGAGTCTTGGGCAATCCCATGATAAAATCCATGCCTAGCTTATCCCACTTCCATTCGGGTATCGGCAATGGCTGTAGCAATCCTGCTGGCTTCTGATGCTCTGCCTTCAGTCTCTGGCATACATCACATACTGCTACATATTCAGCAATATCCTTCTTCATTCCGATCCACCAGAAAGTGTCCTTCAAATCCAAATACATCTTGGTATTTCCTTGGTGAATCGAATACGGTGAATCATGGGCCTCTTGCAAAATCAACTTCCTGATCTCCGGGTCATTAGGCACATAAATGCGGTCCTCAAACCATAAGGTATCGTGCTCAACCTCACGAAATCCCTTAGCTTTTCCTTTGCTCATCTTCTCCTTTATCTCGGCAATCTCCTTGTTAGTCTTCTGGGCTTCTCTGATCTTATCCATCAAAGTAGACTGAATCTCCAATGCTGCTACATAGCCTCTCGGAACTATCTCCAAGCATAGTTCGCAAAGATCCTCGGCTAACTCCTTTGGTAACCCTCCGGTCATGAGTGTGTTGACATGGCTCTTGCGGCTCAACGCATCGGCTACTATGTTAGCCTTTCCGGGGTGATAATGCAATCTCATATCCTTGATGAGCTCCAACCATCTCCTTTGCCTGAGATTCAACTCCTTCTGTGTGAAGATGTACTTCAAACTCTTGTGATCCGTGTACACTTCATAATGGTTTTCGATGAGAAAATGTCTCCATGTCTTCAAAGCATGCACTACGGCTGCTAACTCCAAATCATGTGTAGCATAGTTCAATTCATGAGGTTTAAGCTGTCGTGAGGCATACGAAACAACTCTTCCTTCCTGCATAAGCACTGCTCCAAGTCCTTGTCGAGAAGCGTCGCAATATACTTCATAATCCTTGCGCTGATCAGGCAGAATCAACACTTGTGATGTAACCAAACGTTTCTTCAACTCCTGGAAACTGGCCTCACATTCCTCAGTCCATTTGAACTTGGTGTCCTTCTTCAACAACTTTGTCATGGGCTTTGCAATCTTCGAGAAATTCTCAATGAACCTCCGGTAGTATCCTGCGAGTCCAAGAAAACTCCAGATCTCTCCAACTGTTGTTGGGGCTTCCCAATTTGTCACGGTGACAACTTTGGTGGGGTCTACTGCGATCCCTTCTCCGGATATAACACGTCCGAGAAATCCAACTTACTTCAACCAAAACTCACATTTGCTGAACTTGGCATATAACTGATGTTCTCTGAGCTTCTCAAGTACCAAACGCAAATGCTCCTTATGCTCCTCTTCATTCTTTGAGTAAACCAAAATATCATCAATGAGCACCACGACGAACTTATCCAGAAACTCCATAAACACCTTGTTCATCATGTTCATGAAATAGGCAGGTGCGTTAGTCAGACCAAATGACATAACGGTATACTCGTACAGCCCGTACCTGGTGGTAAAAGCCGTCTTGGGTATATCCTGCTCTCGAATCTTCAACTGGTGGTATCCTGATCGCAGATTGATCTTGGAAAATACCTTAGCTCCTTGCAATCGGTCAAACAAGTCATTGATCATCGGCAGTGGGTACTTGTTTTTGATTTTCACCTCATTCAATCCTCGATAATCAACAACCATCCTCAATGATACATCCTTCTTCTTCACTAGAAGCACTGGCGATCCCCAAGGTGAAGAACTTGGGCGAATATAGCCTTTATCCAGTAGCTCCTTAATCTGCTTCTTAATTTCCTCCAAATCTTTTGCAGGCATCCTGTATGGTCTCTTAGATATCGGCCCTGTGCCTGGCAAAAGCTCAATCAAAAACTCAATGTCTCTATCCGGTGGCATGCCTGGCAACTCCTCTGGAAATACATCAGGAAAATTCTTCACCACTTCTTCCTGTACAACTCCTGATAAGGAATTTACTTAAGTCCTCTTTGGCACATGACGGGATACATACTTGATCCTTCTTCCTTCTGGCGTGGTAAGCAAAATTGACTTACTGGCGCATTCAATGTTCCCTCCATACTTTGATAACCAATCCATGCCTAATATCACATCCAGTCCTTGCGACTCCAGTACTATTAGGTCTGAGGGAAACACGTAGTCACCAATCCTTAATGGTAACTGATCGCACCATAGACTAGCCATATACTCTGCTCCTGGCGAGGTTACTAACATGGGTAACCTAAGGGCTTGGGTTGGCAGGTTATACTTATCCACAAATCCCCTTGATATGTATGAATGCGATGCACCAGTATCAAAAAGAACGATTGTAGTAAATGACTTAACCAAAAACTTACCTATTACTGCATTTGGCTGGGCTTCAACCTCCTCCATGCTAACGTGGTTCACCTGTCCTTTGTTGAAAGGATTGGGCTTCTTCCCAGAACTTCCATTACCGTTTCTATTTTTCGCTTCAGGACATTCGGTGGCATAATGTCCAGTCTTCTGGCATTTGTAACAGGTGATGTGGCTCAAATCCCTCTTGGCCGGTGTTGATAGGTTGGTGCGGTTCTGTCCGTTGCTTCCTCCATTCCCATTACCATTCTTGGGGACACTATGGTTTTGCGAACTACCTCCTCCATGGGTATGCTAAAAATGTCCTCCCGAGTTTGGGGTAAAACGAGGCTTCTGCTGAGCTCCAGAATTGTACTTCCCTTGTCCATACTTCCTCTTGCGGCTGTCAATCTGCTGCTGCCTACCTTCAATCATAAGAGCTCTATCTACCAACTCCTGGTAGTTGTTGAAGGTTGCTACCATCAACTGCATGCTCAACTCATCATTCAGTCCTTCTAGAAACTTCTCCTGCTTAGCTGCATCCGTAGCAACGTCATCTGGGGCATAACGTGCTAGCTTACTAAAGTCATCCACATACTGGCCAACAGTACGTCCTCCCTGGCGTAGGTTGCGAAACTCACACTTCTTCATGGCCATTGCTCCTGCTGAAACATGGGCAGTACGGAAAGCCTGCTGAAACTGATCCCATGTGACAGTGTCGATAGGATAAGTGGCTGCGAAATGCTCCCACCATGATGTTGCGGGTCCATCAAGCTGGTGTGCGGCAAAATGCACCTTCTCCGCATATGTGCATCCTGCAGTGGTCAACTCCCTTCCCATCTTGCGGAGCCAATCATCTGCAACTATCGGCTCGGTACTACTGGAGAACACCGGCGGATTCAGCCTCAAAAAACGGGCTAAGTGATCAACAGGTGGTGGTGGTGGTGGGTTGTTGTTGTTGTTGTTCCCCTGATTCTGATTCTGGACTAGCATCTACATCAATGCATTCTGCTGCTGGATCAACTGGGTGAGCTCCGGTGGGAAAGCAAATCCATTGTCACGTCTCGGAGGCATCTGAGGGTTTAGAAAAGATGAGAATATAGAATAGAATGAGGTCTAGAGAGAAAAACACTACCCATATGCACAATAGATAAAAGCAAACAATATCACTTCAATCAATTCAAACAAGGCATACAACGGTCTAACTATCATTACAAAAGTGCTCGGGCTATACTATATACATGTGGGAATACTACTACTGTCATGGTGGTCGACTAGAAAAACTGCTCGGTCGAAGACTCCATGATATCTACTCCAGCTTCATCAACATAGTCATCATTGCTATCGTCTGGGTCCGAGTCGGTGTCGTTGATGATGATGTAGTTCTCCGGGCAAGTTCAATCATCGTCTTCTCCTCTAGTCGCAGGAAATCCCATGAATACTTTTAGCTTCTTCTTCAGATCATCATTCTTCTCCACGAGTGTCGTCATTTCCTCCTCATATCCATCGCGTGTAGACTTGAGTTCTTCCTCCAGCTCCGTGATCTAGGTCAATGCCTTCTTCAGATCTATCATGCCTGCGCATATCTGGTTCTCCTAGCGACATATGTGCTGGTTTAACTCCTGGATGAAAGCTGCAATTGATCTATCATTCCTGGTGCTGATTATCTCCCATTGCTCATCTCGGCGCCCACAAATCTGATAGATAGTATCCTTGAGATCCTTGTGGTAAACTTCTCCAATGTGTCCCGTGGTGATGTGAGCTGCCATGCTCTTTCCTAGACTCCAGGTTGGTGCATCAAAGGAAAACTCTATGGGTTCAGTGACTGGCATGAACGTTCTTCCTGGAACTTGAACTTGAATCATCCAGCGCTCCTCTTCGGGTAAAGTGGCGATGTAGGTTCCGGTGAAGCTTGGTACTCCGATGTTCAGGTATCTAGTGACTTCCTTCAAGTGGCATCCAAAGGGTGTATCTTCATCCGGTTGCATGAACTTGTTCCTTGCATCCGCCATCCTAAAAGAGTAGAAAAGATGAGGAGTCAGAAATGAGAAGAGAGAGTAGTGATCTGGGGCTTTAGCTTAGTGGTCGTGTCCTACAGTCAGTGTGTGCTCTGATACCATCTTGTAGCGACCAGACCTCAAACAGTCTGATCTCTGTGCATCAGTGTCATCCCTGGATCGGTAATGCTGACACGCACAGTACTTGAAGGATTTATAACAGAGTAGCAATCACACACTTATTACATCGAATGTCTCAAAAGAGAACTTATTACAATAAATATGGCTTAAGGCCATCTAATAACGATAACAGCGGAAGGCTTGGAAGATAAGCGAGTCCATCAACTCCAACAGCATCATTGAGTATAGAACCAGGACCTAAGGCACCTTACTCGTCGTCTGAAAAGTCTGCAACATGAACGTTGCAGCCCGAAAACGGGTCAGCACATGGAATATGCTGGCAATGTAACACATAGAGAGTAATGAACAGAATAATGCTATACTACATGCATATATGGCTGGTGGAAAAAGCTCTATGGTTACAGTTTTGCGTAAAGCCAATTTTTCCCTACTGCAAAGGAATAAATTTTATTTAACTATCATGGTGGTTGTTAAACATTGAGAAGGGTACTCCAACTCAATCCCAATTAAGCATCATCATTAAACCCAACAAAATTTAATTAAGTAACATGATGAGATTCACATGATAATCCAAGTACTAGATACTCAAAACTTCCATAACCGGGGACACGACTAACCATGATTAGTTTATACGCTCCGCAGAGGTTTGTGCACTTTCCCCGCAAGACTCGATCTCCTTCTCTTGATTTCTCGCACTACATGGTGTTTCAGAAACGGATGACCGAGACACAGTCTTTTACAAGCATTAACTCTCTACTCCGGATAGACAGTACCAACCTACATCCCCTACATCTGCTAGTCTACCTCTTTAAGAGCTCACGCAACTTAATCAACTATGCTAGAGCCCATAGTAGCATGCTGTTGCACACGGAAGTTTCTAGCAAGAATAATCTCATGATCCCTTTGAGCCTGGGTGGCGGTCCATAGGAGAATCCCACGGTACCCCGGGATTTCCAAAAAAATACAGACAACACCGGGTTCCTCAGGTGCCTCAATCCACCCAGATGTGAATTTAAGTTGCCACCTTAAGTAAACCATTAATTAAACAATCTCACATCTATCATGGAAACACTCACCCAATCCACGTCTACTAGCGTAGCATGGCAATATAAGTAAACGTAGAAGTAACTCCCAAAGGTTTGATAATAACAGGTAATAGGTTCTACCTCATCTACTTCCCAAAACCCACATGTTAATCAGATCCTAATCATGCAATTGTTTGAGAATTGATCTATCGCAAATTGTTACTTGCCTTGCTGATGATCCGTGAGACCTAGAGATTCGAAGTAGCAAGCGGCGCACTCCGGGTACTCTATCGCAAACAAATAAGCATACAATAAGCACTCATCTAATGTACAGGTAAAACTCAAATAAGAGATCTAACCAGAAAGTTCAACTTAAGAACTCCGGTTTGAAAAAAGAAATCAAATCAAACGAAGCAATGAAACTCAAATGGCGAAAGAAACAAGCTTCATTTACTAATCTGGACCTAAGTCAAATTTTACAGTAGCAAAAACTTGTTTGAGTTGGTTAAACAGAAAGAGGGTTTCAAGACGAAACTCTGGGCACTTGAATCGCCTGATTCCGATAAAAGAGCGAAAAGTTATACTAAAACGAAAAACAAATCGGAAATCGCGATCAAAATAATCGCGGAAAATCCGAGAAAAAGAAAAACGGACGAACAGGCTAACGAACGGACGTTCGCTGTCTGAAAAAAAAACGAAAACCGTTCGTTAAAACGAACGTACGGACGAACGTCCGCTAAATAAACTAAACCAAAAAAACAGATCTAGTTTTTTTTAACAAAACCGAACGAAAAAACGCGAAAAAACCGAACGGTTTTCTAAGGAAAACCGCCAGCTGCGGGGCGGCGGCGACAGCGGTCGGCGGCGGCGGGCTCGGGGCTAGGGTTTCGGCGCGGGGCGGCTGGGCTGACGGGCTCGGGGCGGCGCCTTATAAAGGCCCGGCCAGACGGAGTCCTGGCCGAACACGGCCCAAAGTCGGTTCACGTTTTTTGAAATACTTTCGTGTGGAAAAACAAATAAAATAAATACTAAACGAAGTCGAAAAATCGCGAAATAAATTTTCCCCGGCTTCTAAAATCAAGCTAGACAAGATGAACATTTATTTGGGGCCTAAGTGCAATTTTTAAAAACGCGCATTTTTTTCAAATTCTAATAAGATAGCAATAAACTCCAAAATAAAATCTTAGTTGATTTTATTACCAAATCCTCAATATTTCTTTATTTTGGGAAAGTCGTTTTATTCCCTTTCTCATATTTTTATAATAGAAATAATTGAAGAAAAAATAAATAAAATCAAATGATCCTATTTTCAAAATTTAAGACAACTCAAATATGAAAATAACGAAATCCCCAACTCTCTCTGTGGGTCCTTGAGTTGTGTAGAATTTCTAGGATCGAGCCAAAAAGCAATAAATATGATATGCAATGATGATCTAATGTATAACATTTCAAATCGAAAATTTGGGATGTTACAAAGACAATTAATAATAAATCATGCTCCAACTTCTTAGCATAACGAGAGACTATACGTGCATGCTTCGGGAATCAAAAACCTTAACACCGATATTCTTACTAAACCACAATCATTCACTAGTACCTCTCATATATTACGATCTTTATATCGCAAAACTATTGCAAGGAATCAAACATATCATATTCAGTGATCTACAGGTTTTATGTAGGATTTTATGACTAACCATGTGAATGACTAATTCCTGTTGTCTCTCTAAATTAATATAAGTGAAGCATGAGAGTTTAATTATTTCTACAAAAAAAATTCCCATGCTCTAACAAATATAAGTGAAGCAAAAGAGCATTCTACAAGTGGAAATTTTCTATTTGTAGAGAAACAGGCATCCAAACTACAAATGATATAAGTGAAGCACACGAAGCATTCTATAAAACCATACTCAAATGATATAAGTGAACTGCAAAGAGCATTTTATAAATTAACCAACTATATCTCATACCAGCATGATGCATTATTAAACAAACAAATAAAAGAGCACATGACGCTCCAAGAATTTACGCATATCATGTGAACAAAGCAAAACCGAGACATATCGATAGTTGTTGACGAAAGATGGGATGCCTTCCGGGGCATCTCCAAGCTTAGACGTTTGAGTCTCCTTGAATATTTACTTGGAGTGCCTTAGGCATCCCCAACCTTGAACTCTTGCCCCTCCTTATTCTCATGATATCGATACCTCCTCGATCATCGAACACTTCATCCACACAAAACTTAATCGAACTTTTTATTAGAGGGGTTAGTACATATAACATCAAGTACCATCATGTCCTGTTGTAACATTATTGTATAATTATAATCAAACATTACCCACTGTATGCTATCAGAATTCTATGGCACCCAAGTCAATGGGGCTCAACAAGATTTCAAACCTAAGCAAATAACAAAACAACAACAACAATATGTAAAAACAGGACAATCTCTAAAGATGCAAATGATGCATATACTCCTATAACTCAAAAAATTCTGAAAAATTAGGACAAAATAAAAAAATTGCATATAACTATCGCGTAATTTATTTATTTTTGAAATTGAAACATTATTTGGATAAAAATAGAAACAAAAACGAATACAAGAACATTTTTCAAAATTATGAACTAATTTTTGAATGTAAACCTTTTTTCAAAAAGCAATAAGAAAATTGAAAAGCTGAACATCTTCCAAAATTAAAACTATTTTACAAAAGCTCAAGAATTTTTTGAATATGTGAATTAATTTTGAAAACATAAATATTTTTTGAAATTGTGAACAGATTCTGAAAACTGTAGCATTTTTAGAATATGTGAAAATTTTGGTAAACATGAATTTTTTTTGAAATTCCCAAACATGTTTTAATTTGAGAACAAGAACTAAACATGCAAACATTTTTTTAATTTGAGAACAAATTTTGAAACATGAATATTTTTTGAATATGTGAACAAGTTTTGAAAAGCAAAATTATTTTTGAATTTGGGAAGAAAATTTAAAATGGGAACATTATTTGAAAATTCCAGTTTGTGAACAAAATTTAAACATGTGACCACTTTTTGAATTTTTGAACAAATTCTGAAAATCTAAACAATGTTTGGTTTGTAGAAAAAATTGAAAAGGTGAATTTTCTAACTTTTCTTATTAATATAAACATTTTTCAAATTTTGGAACAAAACTTTAAAATAAAGAACACATTTTGAATTTTAGAACAAATTTCGAAATGGAGAACATTTCTGAAAATCGCAAACAAATTTGAAATGTGAACATTTTTTGAATACGTGAACAAAAATTTGAAAATAAGAACACTTGAATTTGTGAACATTTTTGGAAATCCAGGTGATTATATGAAAAGTTATGGTAAATTAGAAAACAAATATTCTAAATTTTTTTAAAAACCTTCTGAACAAGTATTAAAAACAGAAACAATTTTTGAAATTCATGAACAATTTTTTAAAAGTGCAAACATTTTTGAATTCATGAACAATTTTTGGAACGACGACCATTGTTAAAATATTGAACTGTTTTTAAAAGCACGAATATTTTTTTTAAGTTTCCAATTTTTTTGAAGACATGAACTCTTAAAAAGGAAAAAGAAAATATGGAAAATGAAAAAAGAAACAACGAGAGGAAAAGAAAAGAAAAATAAACAGAAAAACCAAAAACCATGAAGAAAATAGAAAAACCGGTTCAAGGAACTTTCTAGAAAGTTCCAAAACCAGAATACAAACCCGGCTGGAAACTGAGGTTGCCAAAACCGGAAATGCTGCACCACGTTAATGGGCCGGCCCTGGTAATTTGATCCCGAGCTCTGTGCGAAGGGTCGACACTTTGACACATTGTGCGTCCAATAAAAAATTCTTAGATTTTCGTGACCGGTCAGTGACCGGGCGGCCGTCCGGACATTTGTGGCCAGTTTGGGGCGCCCGGCTGTAGATTCTTTTTGAGGGATAAAAGACATTTTATTCATCAAAGACCAGAATGTGTGGGATACACCTGATGTCGTGGGGTTGGCCAAGCCAGATGTGGCGTCCCCCGACCTCTCGAAAATGAAAATTTGGCTAGACTGCGTGCTTCATAATTAACAGCACGACTCTCAAAAATTAGATTACAGTGAAACTGAGCTAGCTTGATATCAACATCACTATAGCGCCAAATCTACCTGTACCCCCGTTCATAATATGTGAGACAACTTGTTTGGAATCACATGTAATAACAAAGTCTTGCACGTTGAGATCTTCGGCTAGGGCAATTCCTTCTCTGCATGCTATTGCTTCGAGGGCTGTAGGATCGACGACCCCCTCAATGACTAGTGTAGAACTACCCAAATAATGTCCGTTACTGTCTCGGCATATAGTTGCAGCTGCTCCTCCTCTCTCTCACGAAGCACACCTGCATCCACATGTATTTTTGCAAATCTAGCAGGGGGAGCCTTCGGTCTTTGTCTTCTGTTCTCCTATTGTTGTGCTCGGCTGACTGATGGTGTCGCTGGCTTGATAGAGTCCAACTCCCCTACAAAACTCTTGATGAAAAGGAAAGCTGCTTGAGGATTGGAAGATGCCTTCATGTATGGCCTTACGTCGAGCGGTCCAAATAGCCCAAAGAGTGACCAAGAGCAACACAAATCTCTCATGAGGTAGCGATTCCATCAGAGTAAACAACCATTGTTTGGCATTCGGTTCAGTTGTGGAAACCAAAACCTGTGTCAACTCCTCATCGACCAGAGCCCAAGTGCATCTCGCCGGTGCAGCTAATCAAGGAATGTCTCCATGAGTCAGGCGAGCCGCATAATCCACAAGATGAATTGTCGGACATATGTCGATGTGTTCTCACATCTTCCGTGGGCAGGGAGTGCTTAGACAGCCTCCATAAGAACATTCTTATTTTCCCAGGCACTTGTGTTTTCCTTAGCCTCTTTCAAGAGCTTGAATTAGCAGTTGTACTTGAGGTACCAGATGTACCTTCCGACCATGCCTCACACCGTTGTTTGATAGCCACGAGCATGTTGTATGCTGTTTTCACAGAGAAGACTCCTTGCTTGTCAAAGTGCCAGCTCCAGAAATCTTGCATCGATCTTGTACAAAGCGGGATCCCCATAATAACTCGTGCATCCATCGGTAGGAAAACCTCCTCCACCCGAGCTTTGTTCGACGTGGTTGTGGTGTGATCGATTAATTCAGACACCATAACAGGCAGGTTGGGGAGCTGACAACCATAAGGCCTCATGTGCTCATCTCGTGGCAGCCATGCATCCTCCCAAATCTCTGTTTCAGCACCATTACCAACTCGTTTTATCAGCCCTATTTTTAGCGTGTCTCTTCCTTCGATGATCGCCCGTGAAATCTGACTCAGATGGCCTCCCAAGTTTGCTTGCAGGATCGTTGAGTTTGGATAATATATGCTTTTAAGTAACCATGCACTTAAGGAGTCTTGACTTTGTAACAGATGCCACGTCTGTCTCGCTAGCATGACCATGATGAAAAGCTCGAAATCCTTGAACCCTAGGCCGTCCATACTCTTGGGCTGGGTCATTGATTTCCAAGAGACCCAGTGTGGCTTGTGTCTCCCCTCCTTACTCCCCCACCAAAACTTTCTGATGAGCATGTTCAGATGTTCACACAACCCTCTATGCAACTTGAAGCAGGACATAGAGAAAACTGGAACGTCCTGTGCTACTGACTTAACAAGTACCTCCTTGCCTGCCGTTGACAAGGTGTTCTCAAGCCATCCTTGAACCTTACTCCAGAGGCAATCCTTTAAGTACTTGAAAGCACCATTCTTAGAACCTCCTATTTTTGACGGTATGCCCAAGTACTTTTCATTCAGTGTTTCATGTGGGATATTTAGCAAGCCTTTTATTTCTAGTCTAGAGCTTTCCGGCACCCCTTTGTTGAAAAAGATCGAAGACTTCAAAAAATTGATGCGCTGCCTTGAAGCTTGGCAATAACTGTTCAGAACATGGTTCACCTCCGTAGCTCCAACATTGTTAGCCTTGAAAAACAGCAGGCTATCATCAGCGAATAGAAGATGATTCACCGGTGGCGCCGAGGGTTCCACTTGTAGACCATGCAAATTTGATGACTCTCCTTTATATTTTAGTAGGCACGTCAGGCCCTCTGCTGCTAAAAAGAACAAGTATGGAGATATTGGGTCCCCTTGTCTGACTCCACGAGACGGCTGAAATTCTTCCATTTCTTCCCATTAAACATGACTGAAACTTGATTGTGGTAACAAGGCTCATCACAATATTCACCCACCTCTCTGTGAAGCCTAGTTTTAGCATGACAACTCTTAGGTAAGGCCACTCGATCCTGTCGTAAGCCTTCATCATATCCAGCTTGAGGGCATAAGATTGATGCTTCTTTGCCTTATTTCTTTTCATGAAGTGCAAACATTCATATGCTATTATGATGTTGTCGGTGATCAACCTACCTAGCACAAATGCAGACTATTCCTCTGATATTATCTCAGGTAACACGGTATTAGATATTACATTTGAGGCAATCTTGTATAGCACATTACAAAGACTGATCGGTCGGAATTGTGATAGGAGAGTTGGATTTTTTATCTTGGGGATCAACACCAAAACCGTTTTGTTAATGCACTCCGCTGACTCCGTGCCTTCTACTATTTTCAGGACAACATTGGTAACCTCGTCGCCGCACACATCCCAGTGCCTTTGGAAAAAGTGGGTTGGGAACCCGTCTGGATCGGGGGCCTTTATAGGAAACATCTGAAACAGTGCCATCTTGACCTCTTGTTTACTGTATGGTGCATTGAGAGAGTCATTCATCGCTTGGGTGACCTTTGTTGGGACTATATCAATGACTTGTTCCATGTTGTTTACCCCCTCTGAAGTGTACAACTCCTTATAAAATGAGGTTGTCAAAGACTCCATTTCAATAATTTTTTCAGTGATCTGCCCATCTGGACGCTGAAGTGCTTTGATTTGATTCTTCCGTTTGCGCCTGCTGGCTCGAAGATGAAAAAAAGTACGTATTTTTGTCGCCATGTATTATCCATTCTACTCTCGCTCTCTGCCACCATAGTATTTCTTCGCGGTGGAAAAGTTTAACCAAGCGATCTGACACTTTGACTTCCTCGCGAGACGGTCCCATCCTGCCATGTGCTGAGCGTAACTCCTGAAGAGTGTTTTTTTAATCTGCAGATTTATTGTCGCACCCGGCTGTAGATGCTCTAACCGCCAGTTAGTTGCCCCCGGTCCAAATAGGCTACGTATGGGCCACGCCAAGGCATTGGAAAGGCCGTCGAACTCATCCTACAATCGTATTCAGAGTTTAAGTACGCCTCATCGACCACTCCGAATCCCGCCAAGAACCGATACCGTGCCGAGGTTCCATAATATACAGCACCGATCGCGTCACCGCAAGTCCACAACCAGTTTGCGAGATTTTCTGATTGGAGACCTAGATCCGTTTCGCCGGAGCCCACACGCCGCCACCGAGCGTTGCCGATCGGTGTTTCCTTGGTGCGTGCGCGCGCCCGCCAGCGGCCGATCGACGCCATGGGGTTCTTCAATGGCAAGACGAAAGCAGACGACGACGCACTACAAGAAATATGTCAACTTGTGACCTTCTCTTAGTGATCCTGACGGAATTGGTCGTAAATCCATGGCCATTTCGCTTGGAAGGGCTCAAACCCTGAAATTGTCTTACACCAAATGGTCATAAAGCAGACAAAAGTGGTCAAAAACCTTATTTCTACCTGATTACGACCAATATAAATGGTCATGAGATTCTGAACGTGGATGCATTGGTACTTAAGGTATCGCTCAAGGTGGGCTTGGGCCTCGGTGGAACGAGGCCACCTTTTTTTGAAATATCTGTGTGCCATGTAGGCCTCGGCCCATCCGTGAAGAAATGTGGGATGCCCTCATCTTACTCACAAAAAACATATATTCAGCCCAACGAAAATGGGAAAATAACAAGTTTTTCATGTATTTAAATTTTTCTAACCAATATCAACAATGTTTTATATGTATACGAAAATGTACAATGTGTAAAAACAAATATAGACATCAAAAGGTATGTATGAAAAGATGTCTTTTGTTGGGAATATATGAAAATATGTAAATCATGTATTTGAAAAAAGTTAAACATATATAAACAATATGTACAATGTGTCTTAAAAAATGTAGACATGTGTTCAAAATATTAGACATCAAATATTTCTTAAAAATGTTAGTGATATAACTAAAAACTGTTTAATATCAATAAAAATGTTTCTAGTGTACACAAATTTGTTCATAAAATGTGGTCTAATATTCTTGAAAAATGAAGAAGTTTTTTTTACAAAAAATATTTGTTAGGTTCTTCACAAAAAAAACTCATTTTGGGAACTCTAAAAATGTAAAATGAATATGCGGAAATTTGCCTTTTTCACGAGAGGTGGATCAAAAACTTTTTACAATTTTCACGAGAGGTGGAAAATGAATATGTTTTCTAGATTAACAATTTTCAGATGTTTTATGTGGAGTGTTTTTTTGACTATCATTGGTGGTAGGAAAGTTTTGCTCTCTATACATAATATTTGAAAGTATAAAAAAGTAAAAAAAAAAAGCAAAAAAGTGAAAAAAACGAGGCTATGGGCTCCCCGCCTGATGGGCCAGCCCGGTCTCGTGCTCCTCAGGCGAGGCTGCCCTACGTCTTGCGTCAACCGAGACATAGGCGCGCCCCTCGTAAGGCGCCTCAAGTTTTGAACTTGCCTCAAGAACTAGTTTTAATCGTATTCAGAGTTTCAGACTCTCGTCGACCACTGCGAATCCTGCCAAGAACTGATACCGTGCCGAGGTTCCATGGTATATACAGCACCGATCGCAATCACCGCAAGTCCACAACCACTTTGCGAGATTTTCTGATTGGAGACCTAGATCCGTTTAGCCGGAGCCCGCACGCCGCCGCCGGGCGTTGCCGATCGGCGTTCCCTTGGTGCGTGCGCGCGCCCGCCAGCGGCCGATCGACGCCATGGGGTTCTTCAACGGCAAGACGAAGCAGACGACGACGCACTCGCAGAAGCCGGAGCGGCGCGTGAAGGTGCGGGTGGAGCTGCCCGGGTACAGCCACCACGAGTTCGAGCTGCCGGCGTCGCACCTGCGCAGCAGGCACTTCGCGTCGCTGATGGCCAAGGCCAAGAAGGAGCGCGGCGTCGAGGGGGAGGTGGTCGCCATCCCGTGCGCGCTCGAAGACTTCCTCGTCGCCATGGTGAAGACGATTTCCCGAGCTCCGTTTGATTCCTCGCCGAGATGCCCCATCCTCAGCTGGCTCTCAGCTCGGTCAAGTTGATGTCACCTCCAATCTAGGCAGTAGCCCTCGTTATCGTTGCTCCACATCTTGTCGAGGGTTGTAGTTGATGGACTCAGAGATGTATTGCTCAGAGAAGTGTAGAGATGTATTGCCTGACATCTTGTCGAGGGCTGTAACTGATGGACTCTAGAGATGTAATGTATTTCTCAGAGAAAAGTGTGAATATGTATGTATTTCGTCAGTGCTATAAATTGTACTTCTTGCTGAGGGCTGTAACGAAGTGTAGAGATTGATCGCAAATCCATGTTGAATGTTCTTCCATAAATGGCACATATCTCTTTGGAAACAGACGAACACACCATGTATTATCAACTTATACAGAAGTGTTGCATATTCGACCCCAATTCAGTAGACAGAGCTTCCCAATCGAACTTGAAGAACATGGCTTGTATACTCCCACTACTTCTTTAGGACATGGCTGACTTGCTTATCACAAGTCGTTTCCCGAAAAGGAAAATATTGAGACTGAGATGCTGATTCGTTCGCTCGCTCGCGACTGGTTACCTCATTCCCTTCGGTTTTTTTTTTTTTTTTTGCTTTCTTGGTTCCTTTTGTTGCTTCTTCAGGTTTTCTTTGTTTCTTCACGGGTATTTTATTTTTGGTTTCTTTCTCGAGTTTTCTCGTTTTCTCTTTTGTTTCTTTTTCTTTTTTGCACGGGTTTTTCTCTGGTTTTGCTCGTTTTCATATTTTGGTTTTCTCTTGTTTTCTTTCTTTGTTTTTTTTCTTCGGATTTCACCGGTTTTATTTATTTCTTTCACTGTTTTCACTGGATTTCTTTCTTTCTTTTTTCTTTTTGTTTTTCTTAGTATATTTCTTGGTCTTTACTGTTTTCTTCTTCTTCTTCATTATTCTTGGTTTTCTTCATTTTCCTTTGTTTCTTTCTCGGTTATCTATGTTTTCACTATTTTGCATTGATTTTCTTCAATTTTCCATTTATCATTATCTGGTTTTGTTTGTTTTTTATATATGTTTTTTATTCGGCTTCTTCGTTTTTCTTTGTTTCTTTGTCATTTTTCACCAGTTTCTTTTTAGTCCGACACATGCCAACTTTTTTCAGTGCATATTCAACATCTTTCGTATATATCGGAAATATATTTTACATGTTTAACATATTTTAAATACGTGATTAAATTTTTCTAAAAAAACTTATATTTTTGGTACATATCTTTAAAATCCATTTTAATACATGTTTAACATTATTCAAATAAAATATATTTTTTTGGAATACAGGGTAAACATTTTTCAATACACCATGAATATTTTTATTGGCAATAAACATATATTGACACATGATGTACATTTTTCGTGTAGGCAAAAAACTTTTTTATATACATGTTTAAAATTTTCTAAATAAAAATTGAATGTTTTTTAGAAAAATTGTCTCTGCATTTATTTAATGTATGTTTTACGTTTTTTACACACCAGGAATATTTTTATACACGTTTTGCCTTTTTAAAATACTTGATGAACATTTTCATACCCATTGTATTTGTTTAGGGTATATTTTTCGTATATATGACAAACCTTTTTATATACACATTTAACAGTTTTCAAATGCTTTATTAACATTTTTCAAATACTTGATTCACAGTTTGTTCAAATGATTGATTAAATTTTTTTAAAATACATGATCAACTTTTTCATACACATTGTATATGTTTTTTCTTATACAAGACAAACATTTTTGTATACACATTAAACATTTTTTAAATTCTAGATTAAGAGTTTTCAAATGTTTTATGTAGAGTGTTTTTCTAATTATCATTGGTGGTAGGAAACTTTTGTCATATATATATAATATTTGAAAGTATAAAGAAAAGTAAAAACAGCAAAAAAATCGTAAAAAAAAGAAAGAAAAACGAGGCTATGGCTCCCCGCACGATGGGCCGGTCCGGTCTCGTTCTCCTCAGGCGAGGCTGCCCTACGTCTCGCGTCAAGCGAGACATTGGCGCCCCTCGTAAGGCGCCTCAAGAACCTTTTTTCTTGCCTCAGGAACTAGTTGTAATCGTATTCAGAGTTTCAGACTCTCGTCGACCACTCCGAATCCCGCCAAAACCGATACCGTGCCGAGGTTCCATGGTATATACAGCACCGATCGCAATCACAGCAAGTCCACAACCACTTTGCGAGATTTTCTGATTCGAGACCTACATCCGTTTCGCCGGAGCCCGCACGCCGCCGCCCGGCGTTGCCGATCGGCGTTCCCTTGGTGCGTGCGCGCGCCCGCCAGCGGCCGATCGACGCCATGGGGTTCTTCAAGGGCAAGACGAAGCAGACGACGGCGCAGAAGCCGGAGCGGCGCGTGAAGGTGCGGGTGGAGCCGCCCGGGTACAGCCACCACGAGTTGGAGCTGCCGGCGTCGCACCTACGCAGCAGGCACTTCGCGTCGCTGATGGCCAAGGCCAAGAAGGAGGGCGGCGTCGAGGGGGAGGTGGTCGCCATCCCGTGCGCGCTCGAAGACTTCCTCGTCGCCATGGTGAAGACGATTTCCCGAGCGCCGTTTGATTCCTCTCCGAGATGCCCCATCCTCAGCTGGTTCTCAGCTCGGTCAAGTTGATGTCACCTCCAATCTAGGCAGTAGCCCTCGTTATCGTTGCTCCACATCTTGTCGAGGGTTGTAGTTGATGGACTCAGAGATGTATTGCTCAGAGAAAAGTGTAGAGATGTATTGCCTGACATCTTGTCGAGGGCCGTAACTGATGGACTCTAGAGATGTAATGTATTTCTCAGAGAAAAGTGTGAATATGTATGTATTTTGTCAGTGCTAGAAATTGTACTTCTTGCTGAGGGCTGTAATGAAGTGTAGAGATTGATCGCAAATCCATGTTGAATGTTCTTCCATAAATTGCATATATCTCTTTGAATACAGACGAACACGCCATGTATTATCAACTTCGATTGGGAAGCACACCAGTTCAGAAAACAACCATGTTTCAGTTTTGTTTTTTCAAATGGGGACCCTAATTCAGAAAACAACCATGTTTCAGTTTTTTTTTCAAAAAACCACCACCATTGTGCTAATAGTTTTTAAAAAACACTGATCACTGGATTATACTCCCTCCGTTCCAAAATAGTTGACTCAACTTTGTACTAACTTGGGTCATCTATTTTGAAATGGAGGGAGTAGAAGTTTGACAAAAAACAAACAGCTGGGTCCCACCTGCAAGTGATGACATGGCAAGAAAAATTGACATCGTCCTCATGCACCATTAATTTGACGCAGGCCCACTCGTCAGTGTCTCATATCTCTCTTCATCTCTTTCTCTGGCATTACGTCGAGCAGTTCATGAGCTCCTACATCTTGGAGGTGATCTCCGCCATGGACGGGGCCAAGGCATGAGGATGCGTGACCCGGCGGTGCAGCCGCACATTGGTGAGGTGGCGGAGCTTGATGCGATGCAGCTGGACTCTCGAGCCGACATCACCTGCCGCTCCCTCCAACTTTAAGGGAAACGTTTATACCCGGCACGCCGGCCGAACATTGGGCCGGTCGCGCGCGGGACGTTCGATCGGGAGGCATCATGTGGCCAGAACAGACCGTGACCCCAGCTTATCCCTTCGATATGGTTGCCTTCCTGAGGGAGTCCTGGACTAGGGGGTGTCCGGACAGCCGGACTATCAATGTCCGCCGGACTCCAAGACTACGAAGATACAAGATTGAAGACTCCGTCCCGTGTCCGGATGGGACTTTCCTTGGCGTGGAAGGCAAGCTTGGCAATACGGATATGTAGATCTCCTACCATTGTAACCGACTCTGTGTAACCCTAGCCCTCTCCGGTGTCTATATAAACCGGAGGGCTTTAGTCCGTAGGACAACATACATTACAACAATCATACCATAGGCTAGCTTCTAGGGTTTAGCCTCCTTGATCTCGTGGTAGATCTACTCTTGTACTACCCATATCATCAATATTAATCAAGCAGGACGTAGGGTTTTACCTCCATCGAGAGGGCCCGAACCTGGGTAAAAACATCGTGTCCCTCGTCTCCTGTTACCATCCGCCTAGACGCACAGTTCGGGACCCCCTACCCGAGATCCACCGGTTTTGACACCGACATTGGTGCTTTCATTGAGAGTTCCCCTGTGTCGTCACCGAGCGGATGCCTCCACCCGTCTTCAAAGACGGTGTTTTCGCCGGAGAGGCCTTGGCCGCCGGCCAAACTATCCGGCTTGGTGGTTTTCTCATGACCGCCCGTTCGGCCGCCGCTTCGGCAATGACTTCTCAAGTCGTCGAAAGCGATCTTCGCGTCAGCCCTAAAGCTGCCGAACAGTTAGATCCAATAGAGCTCTCGTCTGTTAACGAGCTCTTGGATCGCATCGCCGCCCTGGGAGTCGCTACGGACTACAACCAGATTGGGCTTAAAACCGATCTGAGAGAGATTAACTCTCCCCAGGCCACCCACCACGTCGCAGTGGTAGAGGAGCAATACGACAACTCTTTGCCAGTATTGAGAACAATTCATGTCCGGATTCCTGAACCCTCCATGCCAGATTCCCGCGGGGGGACGGACTTCGATCGAGCATTGAACTTAAAATCATGCATCGCCCCGGACTCGCTGGATTGTCCCCAGCAAACCACACTTCCGAATTCGGAAACCCCTTGGCCTTTGAGCCTCAAGATGGGCAGGGATCCGGATTTTATTCCACCCACCCGCCCAGACATATGCGATCTATCTCTAATACGGCAAGAGCCTACAGAAACAGTACATCACTACTGGGCCAGATTCCTCCTGGTTATGGACAGGATAAAGGACTGCCGAGAGGAAAACGCAATATCAATTTTCCGCAATAACTGCACGGACAAGGGAATACTAAACGCCATTGATCGTCGCAAAATTACGCGCTTCACCGATCTGGCATCCATTGTACGAAAGTACTGTGCGATGGAGAGTTTCCGGAAAACCGAAAATCAATTTTGGGATAATCCGGCCCCAAACCCAGTCCGCAGTAAAAGGGCGCCTTACACTCAGGCCCCAGATGCAAAAACGAAAAAACAAAAACCCAATAAGGGAAACGGAACCGTACTGGAGGGATGGCTTAATGGACCCTGTAAGCTTCATAATACAGAGGGAGCCGTCCCAACACATAGCCTTCGAGCATGTTGGATATTACGGCAGGTGGCCAAATGTGGCGAAGAGCTTCTAGCTCCGGGAAACCACTCCAACAATACCAGCACGGTATCAACAGTCTTCGAGACTTTCGCATCAAATAACATGCAAAAACGATCAATCCGCGAACTCGCCGAAGTCTACCAAGTAGCAACAGCAAATCCATGGAGCGACACAGCTATTACCTTCAATGGCAGCGACGAGCCCACATTCCGAACAACCAGAGCCCCAGCCGCACTGGTACTTAGTCCCATAGTGGACGGCTTTCGACTGACAAAAGTCCTCATGGACGGCGGCAGCGGACTAAACCTCATTTATGAGGAAACCCTGCGAAAAATGGAAATCGATTGGAGCCGTATTGAGCGAAGCAGCACAACCTTCAGAGGAATAATCCCTAGCCGGGAAGCGCGCTGCACCGGAAAAATCACACTCGATGTGGTGTTCGGCTCTCCGGACAATTACAGATCCGAAGAAGTCACGTTCCAGGTGGCCTCGTTCAGCAGTGGGTATCACGCCATATTAGGACGAGAAGCATTCACAATTTTTCAAGCAATACCTCATTACGGGTACATGAAGCTCAAAATGCCTGGGCCCAGTGGAATAATCACTCTCGCTAGTGATCCGGACATAGCACTCCGCGCCGAAAACAAGACAGCCGCACTAGCCCTCGAGGCACTATCCGAAGCCTTGGCGGTAGAGGAACTCACCGCGCTACGCTCTACGGTGAACAGGGACGACGTGATACTCGATAAAAGATCCAAGTCCACCTCCTTCAAACCAGCAGACGAGATAATAAAATTCCAGGTCCATCCAACGGACCCAACAAAGACGGCCTCCATTGGGGCACAGTTGAACCCCGAAGTAGACGCCGCATTGCGCGAATTCCTTCGGGAAAATTGGGATATCTTCGCCTGGCATCCTTCAGACATGCCCGGAATCCCTCGCAGGTTGGCAGAACACAGCCTCAAACATCCTAAAAGGGTTCAAGCCAGTCAAACAGGCTCTTCGACGATTTTCTGAGCCCAAAAGATAGGCAATGGGAGAAGAGCTAGCCAAACTATTGGAAGCCGGATTCATTAGAGATATCAAACATCCAGACTGGCTAGCAAATTTGGTGATGGTACCAAAGAAGGATAAATCCTGGCGCCTCTGTGTCGATTTTAAAGACCTCAATAAAGCTTGCCCAAAGGATCCCTTCCCTCTCCCCCGCATCGATCAAATTATCGATGCCACAGCAGGGCACGATTCGTTGTGCTTCCTGGACGCATACTCTGGCTTTCATCAAATAAAGATGGCGGAAGCAGACCAAGCCGCAACGGCATTTATCACTCCATATGGACCATTCTGCTTCAACACGATGCCCTTCGGACTCAAAAACGCAGGCGCAACATATCAGCGCATGATTCAAACATGTCTGGCCACCCAGATCGGCAAAACAGTCGAGGCATACGTAGACGACGTAGTCATCAAAACAAAACACGTCGAAACTTTAGTAGACGATTTGAGGCTCACATTCGACAACCTCAGAGCATATGACATCAAGCTGAATCCAGAAAAATGCGTTTTCGGCGTACCAGCCGGAAAGCTGCTGGGCTTCATCGTATCCGGTAGAGGAATTGAAGCAAATCCGGCCAAAATCCGAGCTCTGTCACAGTTGGATATTCCAAAAGACCTCAAACAAATACAAAAATTAACTGGATGCGTGGCAGCCTTAAGCCGCTTTATCTCCCGTTTAGGAGAAAAGGCGTTGCCCTTCTATCGCCTCCTCAGGCGCACAGAAGACTTCGAGTGGACGGATGCTGCCACTGTCGGACTCGAAGAAATAAAGGCCATACTGGCAACAAATCCGGTCCTGGCTGCGCCCACTCTGGGCGAACCAATGTTGTTATACATCACAGCAACACATCAAGTTGTAAGCGCAGTCCTCGTCGTCGAACGAGCGACAGAAGGGCATAAATTCCCTCTTCAAAAACCAGTGTATTATGTATCCACTGTGTTAACCCCCTGCAAATCCCGTTACCCGCACTATCAGAAGATAGCATATGCGGTGTTCATGGCGTCTCGAAAGCTCCGGCACTACTTTCAAGAGTGCTCGATAACAGTGGCTCTGAAGTGCCACTCAATGACATTATAAATAACCGCGACGCAACGGGCAGGATAGCAAAATGGGCCATTGAGCTCTTACCATTCGACATCACTTACAAACCTCGACGAGCTATAAAGTCACAAGTTTTGGCTGACTTCGTCGCCGAATGGACTGAAGCCGAACTCCCTAAAGAGTACGGCGCATACTCCAATTGGACTATGCATTTCGACGGCTCCAAAATGTTGGCCGGACTGGGGGCTGGCGTCGTACTGACGTCCCCCACTGGAGATACAGTCCAGTATGTACTTCAAATAATGTACACGGACTCCAACAATGCAGCCGAATACGAGGCCCTATTACATGGTCTCCGGATGGCGGTCTCCATGGGCATTCAACGCCTAGAGGTGCGCGGGGACTCAAACCTTGCAATATCCCAAATAAATGGAGACTTCGACGCCAAGGATCCGAAAATGGCAGCATATCGCAACGCTGTCCTAAAAATGTCAGCTCAGTTTGAAGGACTCGAATTCCATCACATAGCCCGAGATAATAAACAAGCGGCCGACGTCCTGGCACGCATCGGTGCGAAACGTGATGCTGTCCCTCCAAATATCTTCCTGGAACGGCTCTTCAAGCCATCCGTACTATGGGAAGAGGAGCCCGGTAGCTACAAACCGGAGAAAACCGCACCAACTGGTGATTCGGCAGACGACATAACACCCTCTGCCCACGTCATAATGGCAGTAATCGCCGCGTGGACAGAACCTTTCCTAGCCTACTTACTTAGGCAGGAACTTCCCGAAGACCAAAATGAGGCCCGCTGCATAGTCCGGCGATCGAAGGCCTACAAGGTCCATGAGGGAGAACTTTATAAGAAAAGTACCACCGGAGTCCTTCAAAGGTGTATCTCCGAAGAAGAAGGGCGAAACCTCCTGGCTGAAATTCATGCCGGACTAGGCGGACACCATGCAGCAGCCCGGGACCTTGTAGGAAAGGCATTCCGTACAGGATTTTATTGGCCGACGGCTCGGGCAGACGCACAGGACTTGGTCCAGCGATGCGTTGGTTGTCAGCTCTTTGCTAATCAGAGCCATATGCCACCCACCGCCCTCAAAACCATACCCATTACCTGGCCGTTTGCGGTCTGGGGGCTTGACATGGTTGGACCCCTTAAAGGGGGAACCCATAAGAAAAAGTACCTATTGGTCATGGTGGATAAATTCACCAAATGGATAGAGGCCAAACCGGTCAAAACGACAGAGTCCGGACCAGTGATAGACTTTATATCAGGGGTGGTACACCGTTACGGAGTCCCCCACAGCATCATCACCGACAACGGCACAAACTTTACAGCCGACGAGGTTAAGTCATGGTGCAAAAATATGGGCATCAAGCTCGACTATGCGTCAGTCTATCACCCTCAAACCAACGGTCAAGTGGAAAGAGCAAATGGTCTAATAATGAGCGGCATTAAACCCCGACTAGTGAGGTCACTCACTAAATCCGACACAAAATGGGTCGAGGAGCTCGACTCCGTACTCTGGGGGCTGCGGACAACGCCTAACCGTACTACCGGATTCACACCATTTTTTATGGTATACGGCGCAGAGGCAGTCTTGCCCTGTGACATTATTCATGACTCACCTCGAGTGCACATGTATGAGGAAAGAGAGGCCGAGCTTGATCGGCAGGACAGCTTGGACACATTGGAGGAAGAACGTGACGTCGCGAAGGCTCGTTCCGCATTCTATCAGCAGCAGGCCCGAAGATATCAAAGCAGAGAAGTACGGGCCAAGACTTACAACGTTGGTGAACTAGTTCTACGCCTACCGGACAAGAAAAAGGACAAGCTCAAGCCCAAATGGGAGGGTCCCTTCATTATCGATCAAGTACTGACCGGCGGAGCATACCGTCTACGAAATGCGTCGGATCACCGACTCGAGCCGAACCCATGGAACGCAGCCCGCCTCCGACGATTCTATGCCTAGCGCCGGATTAAGAGTTCGTCCCCTTCCCCCGTCCAAACTTTTACACTTCGGCTGTCTTTTGTTTCTCTTTTTATCCTTTTCACTTAAAAGCCCTTCCGAGCCTATTTTTGCATTCTTTGCATACGCATGATGTGCCATCCGCACTCATTATTCCTGGGGGCTTCTTTTACAGAAGCTCAATTATACGCATGATGTGCCATCCGCACTCATTATTCCTGGGGGCTTCTTTTACAGAAGCTCAATTATACGGGTTTTATGCCCAGCACATGTGTCAAGCTTCCACATGTACCTTTTACTCGCCATTATATGCATCGATATGACTTAAGTTTTGGCCAAGCTGGGTTGCCTGGCTCCTGTGCTTACCCCTACGTTCCCGATTGTTCGGCTAGGAGGTAAAGGGAGCACCTCTGCGATTGTTACTGCCGGGTCAGCCGGATGTGTACCTCAGACTGGGTGAAGCCGAAAGCTAGCGTTCTTAAGGGAATATTCGGTCGGTGACTTAAAAGATGACTTTTTACCTATTTATCTATTTGCCCCCAGATGTTTTACTGCTTTCTTTGCAGTCCGGACATGCACTTTAGGGCATGCCTCCCAGGGAAAGGAACCCTTGACGGAACTATTCTCCCTGGAAGATGTTTCTTACTAACCATGTAATATAACATAACTAGTTGGGCACTTGTCTGATAAAGCACTAATGACCCCTACGCATGGTCTCCATGCATACCACGGTTGTTTCTTAACCAAAAAGGTATTCGGACACACTCCGGACTCTAGGGTCCCGAGGTCGAAGCGAAAAGGTCGGCAAAGACAAACGATCTACAATCCGGCTAGAAGGCATTTCACATGTCACTTTAAAGGATAACATACATTATCAAATTTACTGATTGTATTCCTCCTCAATCCCGTCTAACAGGCTGTCTAGTTTACAGTCCTGTTGGGAAAATTTAGCAGCCAACTCTACTTGGCTATACACTAAACTCACAGGGATCTCCTTCCCATCGGGCCCCACCGGTCCAACTTCGGCCATGTGGTTGGGATCCGCCTTCTTGTACCGCGTCTTCACCATGGCCCAAGCCTCCCTGGCACCTTGACGGCAAGCCGAAATCTTTCACAAACGGAAGCGCTGCCGCACTCCCTGCAGCTTCTCCGCAAGCTCCCCGAGGCCCTCGGGTAGGGTGAGGGCTGGCCATAAAGCCTGAACGACGCCGCTCATTGCCTGCCGAACTCGTTCGAGTAGTTGCAACAGTTCGGGAAGTTGATCACCCATTGATATGGGCATCTCCTCTGCAGGATGACCCGTGAGTATACCTACAAGACATATCATGTCAAAATACTTCCTCGCCGAACTCTTCTTTTCAAAAAAGTTCGCTCAAGCACTTACTATAAATGCCGCGACGAAGCCGCTGATTCTCCTTAACGGAGCCGGACAGCTCGGCCTGAGCGCCTTTCAGCTCTTCTCCGAGCTTGGCGTTGGCATCCTGGAGCTTGTTCCTTTCCTGCTGAACCCTATTCAGCACACTCTCGTCGGCCTTTAGCTGGCGTAGCAATGCTTGCCTGTCCGGATCTTGTCCGGCGGTACCTGCAAATGTCATTATTAGACTCGCGCGCACGCCGCACAACGCTTATATTTATTAATAAAAATGTGTTACCAGGAGGGGTCTTTCCGTCTCCTCCTGCGGCAGCAAGGGCGGCCTCAAGTTGGGCCTTGCAATCTTGCAGCTCCCGAGACAGCTGGGCGTTCTTCTCGTTAAGTGCCTGAAATTTCCAATGATCCTTAAATCAGTTAGCATAACTACTTTAAGTCTCGGGGGCTACTGGTATATACAACCATTAAAATTCCCTTACCCGTATGTCTTTCACATACTGCTCCGTGGCTCTGGTAAAACCATTTTGAGCAGCACGGAGATGCGCGTCCCCTGCGTTAAAAGCATCCAATGCCTCAGGGGAAAAGAACGCTTCTTGAAATACTATCCGGCGGCGCCTATGGTTCATGGCGCTCTCCACCTCAGACTTGGTGGCGGACAGTCTGTCGGTATCCTCCGCTGGAGAAGGATCCAGCTCGCGTCTTGCGCTTGCCTCCCCCTCCAGACCGGGCGCTGGAGCCTGGCCGGTGTTGGTCGGATTGGCAATTCCTGCGCTCGCAGTCCGGCGAGCGCTTTTTCTCCTACAAAGATCATGGGCACTTAGACGTTTCCTCGGAACGTTGCTCTAAAAATTCAAATATGAGCTATACCTTTGCGGCGTTTCTGTCCGCACTGCGCTCCTTTTCCGCCTGCTGGTTCAGACTGACCTCTGTTGGTCGGCCGCCGCGGGCTCGGCTTCCTGCCGTAAAGGCGCTTCCTGCAAAATACCATCATTCGCGAAGGTCAGAAATGGGCAGGGATGAGATAATGGTGTCTAGACTTCGGTCGCGGTCACCTGGGAAGCCGGACTTAGCCCGGGGTAGTCTGCCGTAATGGTGACCAAAGCATTTGTCTATGCTAAGCTGGTGATACACCCCGTCGATCAGCTCGACCTCGATATCCGGGTCCTCTTCGGAGGCCGGATCCAGGGATCCTTCTGGATCCTCGGGTTGCGGAGCAGGACTTACCATGTCCTCCACAATCCGGCGTAGACCCTGCGCCGAAGACATAATGTAAGAAGCTTAAACTTCGAAAGCATGGGTTGGGCCCTTCAAGGTGTTCACTTACCCATCCTCTGGGGTTGATCATGGAAAACCTATTCAAAGGGTTCGTTCGAAGGAAATCCTCCTTCTCCCCCTTGTACAGGCTGGACAGGATCTTCACCAGATCCTCGGTCGAATCCGGCCCTTTGCGGCCATGCCGGGTAGCATCGTCTTCCCCGTTGAAATCCCACATGGGGTGGCCTCTGTATTGCAGTGGTTGCACCCCTTGCTTGATGCATGTCGCCATGACTCCGATCATGGTCAAGCCGGAATGAGCCATTAATCTTATCCGGACCATCAAGTAGTGGACGCTCTTGTCTTTCTCCAATCGGGGGCTCCGCAGGCGCCAGCTGAGGCGTTTCTTCAAGGGAGCAGCACTAAACTCCGGGAGGCCGATCCGAACTGGGTCTGGCAGCGGAGCGTCTTCTATATAAAACCACTCTGAGGGCCAGTCTTCGGACGCCTTCTTGGGAGTGCCGGATAGGTATCCGGTCCCGGCGATGCGCCATATTTCGGCGCCGCCCACTTGATATATGGACCCCTGGTAAGAACGGGGTACGAGGCAAAACAGCCTCTTCCACAATGCGAAATGGGGCTCAATGCCCAGGAATAGCTCGCAAAGAGCTACGTAGCCCACGATATCCAGGACAGAGGCGGGCGTGAGGTGGTGGAGCTAGAGTCCGTAGAACTTCAGGAGCCCGCGGAGGAACGGATGTATTGGAAATCCGAGTCCCCTTGTCAGATAAGGGACAAAACATACTCGCTCCCCCTTATTGGGGCTTGGAGTGTCCTCCGCCTGTCTCCCACCTTGATAAGTAACCAGTCCGGCCCGGACTGGGATCATGAAGGCCGGAGGGAGGAATCCCCCCGTTTGGAGCTTCTCAAGCTCGTTGTGCGAAATAGAGCACCTCCTCCAATTCCCCGGCGGTGGGCTGGGAGCGCGTGAAGAAGAGCCGCGTTGACGATCCATGGTGGAATGGACTTATAGGTCAAAGGCGCTTCGATGGAGTATTCACGTGAGGAAGACGGTGTGGTTTGGATCTGGATTCTTGCCTCTTTTATAGGCGGGCGACTCGCACAATTGGGGGGTGAAATGCAAAAGACACCCTGGCTTTTCGCATTCGTGCGACGCATGGAAGAGGGCCATTATTTGGCGTAGAAGCCGAGGAACACAGTATTCAAGATGAAGCCGGACACTGTTCGGCAGGTACATGGAATTTGAAGGGAGAACCCGCCTTGCAACGCCGAAGACTATAAACGCGCTGGACTTATCGTCATTGAAGCCTGGTTCGGGGGCTACTGAGGGAGTCCTGGACTAGGGGGTGTCCGGACAGCCGGACTATCAATGTCCGCCGGACTCCAAGACTACGAAGATACAAGATTGAAGACTCCGTCCCGTGTCCGGATGGGACTTTCCTTGGCGTGGAAGGCAAGCTTGGCAATACGGATATGTAGATCTCCTACCATTGTAACCGACTCTGTGTAACCCTAGCCCTCTCCGGTGTCTATATAAACCGGAGGGCTTTAGTCCGTAGGACAACATACATTACAACAATCATACCATAGGCTAGCTTCTAGGGTTTAGCCTCCTTGATCTCGTGGTAGATCTACTCTTGTACTACCCATATCATCAATATTAATCAAGCAGGACGTAGGGTTTTACCTCCATCGAGAGGGCCCGAACCTGGGTAAAAACATCGTGTCCCTCGTCTCCTGTTACCATCCGCCTAGACGCACAGTTCGGGACCCCCTACCCGAGATCCGCCAGTTTTGACACCGACACTTCCTCTTCCGCTTCTCTCGCTCCCCAGCTGCTCCCTCGTCGTTCGAGCGCGCCCCGTGGCTCTCGTCGACTATGCGTCAGTGAGCTGCTACCAGAGGTGGCCGGAGATACGAGGCGGAGCGCGCGCCAGTGAGATCCACACCTCCTCCCTCCACACGGCATGCAAACCACAACCGACGAATCTGCAACCACCGAGAGCTTCGTAAGGGGCGGGGTGGAGCTGCAATGACACACGGCCATGGCATGACAAGCGAAGCGTCGCCGGAGCTGAACGACGGACGGCGAGCCAATTAATGTTGCAACCGACCGTATGAAGTGTTGGAACCACAACCAGCATTCGGAAGAGCTACCACGAGCCGCAGTGGTGCGACGGTGGAGAACGGCGGGGACACCACGACAATGTTGCAACCGGCGTTACGATTTGCTGGAACTGGCACCGTGTTTTGCTAGAATGGGAGCCCATGTTTGTTGCAAGATCAATGCAATGCTGCAACCAGCATGGCATTTTGCTAGAACCATTGTCACGTTTTGCTGGAATCGGCTTTTTCCTCCCTCGGCGGTGACTATGGTGACCGCGGTACTGCGGTGCATGTTAGTGTGTTTTTGTCATCCCTTCCTGTTTTACTGGAACCAGTGTCTTTTTTTGCTGCAACCAGACACATTTTTTTGCTACTATCATCTTTTGATTTGCCGGGCAAGAGCAATTTTTGTTGGGGAACGTAGTAATTTCAAAAAAAATCCTACGCACACACAAGATCATGGTGATCCATAGCAACGAGAGGGGAGAGTGTCGTCTATGTACCCTTGTAGACCGAAAGCGGAAGCGTTGGCACAACGCGGTTGATGTAGTCGTACGTCTTCACGATCCGACCGATCAAGTACCGAAGGTACGGCACCTCCGAGTTCAGCACACATTCAGCCCGATGATGTCCCTCGAACTCCGATCCAGCCGAGTGTTGAGGGAGAGTTTCGTCAGCATGACAGCGTGGTGACGATGATGATGTTCTACCGATGCAGGGCTTCGCCTAAGCACCGCTACAGAATTATCGAGGTGGACTATGGTGGAGGGGGGCACCGCACACGGCTGAAAGATCAAACGATCAATTGTTGTGTCTATGGGGTGCCCCCCTGTCTCTGTATATAAAGGAGAAAGGGGGGGAGGCGGCCGGCCAAGGAGGAGGGCGCGCCAAGGGGGAGTCCTACTCCCATCGGGAGTTGGACTCCTCCTTTCCTTGTTGGAGTAGGAGAGAAGGAAAGAGAAGGAGAGGGAGAAGGAAAAGGGGGCTGCGCCCCTTGTCCAATTCGGACCAGAAGGGGTGCGCAGGCCTCCTTCCTTTTGGCCTCTCTCCTCGATTCCCATATGGCCCAATAAGGCCCATATACTCCCCGACAAATTCCCGTAACTCTCCGGTACTCCGAAAAATACCCGAATCACTCGGAACCTTTCCGAAGTCCGAATATAGTCATCCAATATATCAATCTTTATGTCTCGACCATTTCGAGACTCCTTGTCATGTCCCCGGTCTCATCTGGGATTCCGAACTCCTTCGGTACATCAAAACACATAAACTCATAATATAACTATCATCGTAACTTTAAGCGTGCGGACCCTACGGGTTCGAGAACTATGTAGACATGACCGAGACTCGTCTCCGGTCAATAACCAATAGCGGAACCTGGATGCTCATATTGGCTCCCACATATTCTACGAAGATCTTTATCGCTCAGACCGCATAACAACATACGTTGTTCCCTTTGTCATCGATATGTTACTTGCCCGAGATTCAATCGTCGGTATCTCAATACCTATTCAATCTCGTTACTGGCAAGTCTCTTTACTCGTTCCGTAATACATCATTCCGCAACTAACTCATTAGTTGCAATGTTTGCAAGGCTTTAAGTGATGTGCATTACCGAGTGGGCCCAGAGATACCTCTCCGACAATCGGAGTGACAAATCCTAATCTCGAAATACGCCAACCCGACAAGTACCTTCGGAGACACCTGTAGAGAACCTTTATAATCACCCAGTTACATTGTGACGTTTGGTAGCACACAAAGTGTTCCTCTGGTAAATGGGAGTTGCATAATCTCATAGTCATAGGAACATGTATAAGTCATGAAGAAAGCATTAGCAACATACTAAACGATCGAGTGCTAAGCTAACGGAATGGGTCAAGTCAATCACATCATTCTCCTAATGATGTGATCCCATTAATCAAATGACAACCCATGTCTATGGCTAGGAAACATAGCCATCTTTGATTAACAAGCTAGTCAAGTAGAGGCATACTAGTGACACTCTGTTTGTCTATGTATTCACACAAGTATTATGTTTCCAGTTAATACAATTCTAGCATGAATAATAAACATTTATCATGATATAAGGAAATAAATAATAACTTTATTATTGCCTCTAGGGCATATTTCCTTAAGTCTCCCACTTGCACTAGAGTCAATAATCTAGTTCACATCACCCTGTGATTTAACACCAATATTCACATCTGTATGTGATTAACACCCATAGTTCACATCGTCATGTGACCAACATCCGAAGGGTTTACTAGAGTCAATAATCTAGTTCACATCGCTATGTGATTAACACCCAAAGAGTACTAAGGTGTGATCATGTTTTGCTTGTGAGAGAAGTTTAGTCAACGGGTCTGTCACATTCAGAGCCGTATGTATTTTGCAAATATTCTATGTCTACAATGCTCTGCACGGAGCTACTCTAGCTAATTGCTCCCACTTTCAATATGTATCCAGATTAAGACTTAGAGTCATCTGGATCAGTGCCAAAACTTGTATCGACGTAACCCTTTACGACGAACCTTTTGTCACCTCCATAATCGAGAAACATATCCTTATTCCACTAAGGATAATTTTGACCAATGTCCAGTGATCTACTCCTAGATCACTATTGTACTCCCTTGCCAAACCAGGGCAGGGTATACAATAGGTCTGGTCCATAGCATGGCATACTTTTATAGAACCTGTGACTGATGCATAGGGAATGACTTCCATTCTCTTTCTATTTTCTGTCGTGGTCGGGATTTGAGTCTTACTCAATTTCATACCTTTGCAACACAGGCAAGAACTCTTTCTTTGACTGTTCCATTTTGAACTACTTCAAAATCTTGTCAAGGTATGTACTCATTGAAAAAACTTATCAAGTGTCTTGACTATCTCTATAGATCTTGATGCTCAATATGTAAGTAGCTTCACTGAGGTCTTTCTTTGAAAAACTCCTTTCAAACACTCCTTTATGCTTTGCAGAATAGTTCTACATTATTTTTGATCAACAATATGTCATTCACATATACTTATCAGAAATGTTGTAGAGCTCCCACTCACTTTCTTGTAAATACATGCTTCTCCAAAAGTCTGTATAAAACCATATGCTTTGATCAACTCATCAAAGCGTATATTCCAACTCCGAGATGCTTACACCAGTCCATAGATGGATCACTGGAGCTTGCACATTTTGTTAGCACCTTTAGGATTGACAAAACCTTCTGGTTGCATCATATACAACTCTTATTTAAGAAAACCATTAAGGAATGCAGTTTTTACATCCATTTGCCAGATTTCATAAAATGTGGCAATTGCTAACATGATTCGAACAGACTTTAAGCATCGCTACAGTTGAGAAAATCTCATTGTAGTCAACACCTTGAACTTGTCAAAAACCTTTTGCGACAAGTCGAGCTTTGTAGATAGTAACACTACTATCAACGTCCGTCTTCCTCTTGAAGATCCATTTATTTTCTATGGCTTGCCGATCATCGGGCAAGTCCACCAAAGTCCACACTTTGTTCTCATACATGGATCCTATCTCAGATTTCATGGCCTCTAGCCATTTCGCGGAATCTGGGCTCATCATCGCTTCCTCATAGTTCGTAGGTTCATCATGGTCTAGTAACATGACTTTCAGAACAGGATTACCATACCACTCTGGTGCGGACTGTACTTTGGAAGACCTACGAGGTTCTGTAGTAACTTAATCTGAAGTTTCATGATCATCATCATTAGCTTCCTCACTAATTGGTGTAGGAATCACTGGAACCGATTTCTGTGATTAACTACTTTCCAATTTGGGAGAAGGTACAATTACCTTATCAAGCTCTACTTTCCTCCCACTCACTTCTTTCGAGAGAAAACTCCCTCTCTAGAAAGGATCCATCTTAGCAACGAATATCTTGCTTTCGGATCAGTGATAGAAGGTGTACCCAATAGTTTCCTTTGGGTATTCTATGAAGACGCACTTCTCTGATTTGGGTTCGAGCTTACCAGGTTGAAACTTTTTCACATAAGCATCGCAGCCCCAAACTTTAAGAAACGACAACTTTGGTTTCTTGCTAAACCATAATTCATAAGGCGTCGTCTCAACGGATGTTGATGGTGCCCTATTTAAAGTGAATGCAGCCGTCTCTAATGCATAACCCCAAAACGATGGTGGTAAATCGCTAAGATACATCATAGATCGCACCATATCCAATAAAGTGCGGTTTTACGACGTTCGGACACACCATAACGTTGTGGTGTTCCAGGTGGCGTGAGCTGTGAAACTATTCCACATTGTTTTAATTGAAGACCAAACTCGTAACTCAAATATTCATCTCCATGATCAGATCGCAGAAACTTTATTTTCTTGTTATGATGATTTTCCACATCACTCTGAAATTCTTTGAACTTTTCAACTGTTTTAGACTTATGTTTCATCAAGTAGATACACCCATATCTGCTCAAATCATCTGTGAAGGTCGGAAAATAACGATACCCACCACGAGCCTTAATACTCATTGGCCTGCATACATCAGTATGTATTATTTCCAACAAGTCAGTAGTTCGCTCCTTTGTTCCGGAGAACGGAGTTTTAGTCATCTTGCCCAAAAGGCACGGTTCGCAAGCATCAAATGATTCATAACCAAGTGATTCCTAAAATCCATCTTTATGGAGTTTCTTCATGCGCTTTACATCGACATGACCCAAACGGCAATGCCACATATAAGTTTGCAATATCATTATTAACTTTGCATCTTTTGGCATCAATATTATGAATATGTGTATCACTACGATCGAGATCCAACAAACTATTTTCATTGGGTGTATGACCATCGAAGGCTTTATTCATGTAAACAGAATAACAATTATTCTCTGACTTTAAATGAATAACCATATTGTGATAAACATGATCAAATCATATTCATGCTCAACGCAAACGCCAAATAACATTTATTTAGGTTCAACACTAATCCCAAAAGTATAGGGAGTGTGGAATGATGATCATATCAATCTTGGAACCACTTCCAACACACATCATCACTTCACCCTCAACTAGTCTCTGTCTATTCTGTAACTCCTATTTCGAGTTACTAATTTTAGCAACCGAACAAGTACCAAATACTCAGGGGCTACTATAAACACTAGTAAGGCACACATCAATAACATGTATATCAAATATACCCTCGTTCACTCTGCCATCCTTCTTATCCACCAAATATTCAGGGCATTTCCGCTTCCAGTGACCATTTCCTTTGCAGTAGAAGCACTCAGTTTCAGGATTTGGTCCAGCATTGGGCTTCTTTACGGGAGTGACAACTTGCTTGCCATTCTACTTGAAGTTTACCTTTCTTTCCCTTTGCCATTTTTCTTGAAACTAGTGGTCTTGTCAATCATCAACACTTGATGCTCTTTTTCTTGATTTCTACCTTCGTCGATTTCAACATCACGAAGAGCTCGGGAATCATTTTCGTCATCCCTTGCATACTATAGTTCATCACGAAGTTCTAGTAACTTGGTGATGGTGACTAGAGAATTCTGTCAATCACTATCTTATCTAGAAGATTAACTCCCACTTGATTCAAGCGATTGTAGTACCCAGACAATCTGAGCACATGCTCACTAGTTGAGCGATTCTCCTCCATCTTTTAGCTATAAAACTTGTTGGAGACTTCATATCTCTCAACTCGGGTATTTCCTTGAAATATTAACTTCAACTCCTGGAACATCTCATATGGTCCATGACGTTCAAAACGCCTTTGAAGTCCCGATTCTATGCCGTTAAGCATGGTGCACTAAACTATCAAGTAGTCATCATATTGAGCTAGCCAAACGTTCATAACGTCTGCATCTGCTCCTGCAATAGGTCTGTCACCTAGTGGTGCATCAAGGACATAATTCTTCTGTGCAGCAATGAGGATAAACCTCAGATCACGGACCCAGTCCGCATCATTGCTACTATCATCTTTCCACTTAGTTTTCTCTAGGAACATATATAAAACATACGGAAGCAACAACACGAGCTATTGATCTACAACATAATTTGCAAAATACTATCAAGACTAAGTTCATGATAAATTAAAGTTCAATTAATCATATTACTTAAGAACTCCCACTTAGATAGACATCCCTCTAGTCATCTAAGTGATCACGTGATCCAAATCAACTAAACCATGTCCGATCATCACGTGAGATGGAGTAGTTTCAATGGTGAACATCACTATGTTGATCATATCTACTATATGATTCATGCTCGACCTTTCGGTCTCCGTGTTCTGAGGCCATATCTGTTATATGCTAGGCTCGTCAAGTTTAACCTGAGTATTCCGCGTGTGCAACTGTTTTGCACCCGTTGTATTTGAACGTAGAGCCTATCACACCCGATCATCACGTGGTGTCTCAGCATGAAGAACTTTTGCAACGGTGCATACTCAGGGAGAACACTTCTTGATAATTAGTGAGAGATCATCTTATAATGCTACCGTCAATCAAAGAAAAATAAGATGCATAAAGGATAAACATCATATGCAATCAATATAAGTGATATGATATGGCCATCATCATCTTGTGCTTGTGATCTCCATCTCCGAAGCACCCTCGTGATCACCATCATCACCAGCGCGACACCTTGATCTCCATCGTAGCATCGTTGTCGTTTCGCCATCTATTGCTTCTACGACTATCGCTACCGCTTAGTGATAAAGTAAAGCAATTACAGGGCGCTTGCATTTCATACAATAAAGCGACAACCATAGGGCTCCTGCTAGTTGCCGATAACTCGGTTACAAAACATGATCATCTCATAAAATAAAATATAGCATCACGTCTTGACCATATCACATCACAACATGCCCTGCAAAAACAAGTTAGACGTCCTCTACTCTGTTGTTGCAAATTTTATGTGGCTGCTATGGGCTTAGCAAGAACCGTTCTTACCTACGCATCAAAACCACAACGATAGTTTGTCAAGTTGGTGCTATTTTAACCTTCGCAAGGACCGGGTGTAGCCACACTCGGTTCAGCTAAACTTGGAGAAACTGACACCCGCTAGTCACCTGTGTGCAAAGCACGACGGTAAAACCAGTCTCGCATAAGCGTACGCGTAATGTCGGTCTGGGCCACTTCATCCAACAATACCGCCGAACCAAAGTATGACATGCTGGTAAGCAGTATGACTTATATCCCCCACAACTCACTTGTGTTCTACTCGTGCATATGACATCTACACTTAAAACCAGGCTCGGATGCCACTGTTGGGGAACGTAGTAATTTCAAAAAAAATCCTATGCACACGCAAGATCATGGTGATGCATAGCAATGAGAGGGGAGAGTGTCGTCTACGTACCCTTGTAGACTGAAAGCGGAAGCGTTAGCATAACGCGGTTGATGTAGTCGTACGTCTTCACGATCCGACCGATCAAGTACCGAACGTACGGCACCTCCGAGTTCAGCACACATTCAGCCCAATGACGTCCCTCGAACTCCGATCTAGCTGAGTGTTGAGGGAGAGTTTCGTCAGCACGACGGCGTGGTGATGATGATGATGTTCTACCAACGCAGGGCTTCGCCTAAGCACAGCTACAGTATTATCGAGGTGGACTGTGGTGGAGGGGGCACCGCACACGGCTAAAAGATCAAACGATCAATTGTTGTGTCTATGGGGTGCCCACCTGCCCCCGTATATAAAGGAGCAAGGGGGGAGGCAGCCGGCCAAGGAGGAGGGCGCGCCAAGGGGGGAGTCCTACTCCCACCGGGAGTAGGACTCCTCCTTTCCTTGTTGGAGTAGGAGAGAAGGAAAGAGGAGGAGAGGGAGAAGGAAAAGGGGGCTGCACCCCTTGTCCAATTCGGACCAGAAGGGGGGCGGAGGCCTCCTTCCTTTTGGCCTCTCTCCTCTATTCCCGTATGGCCCAATAAGGCCCATATACTCCCCGACTAATTCCCGTAACTCTCCGGTACTTCGAAAAATATCCGAATCACTCGGAACATTTCCGAAGTCCGAATATAGTCGTCCAATATATCGATATTTACGTCTCGACCATTTCGAGACTCCTCGTCATGTCCCCGATCTCATCTGGGACTCCGAACTCCTTCGGTAAATCAAAACATATAAACTCATAATATAACTGTCATCGTAACTTTAAGCGTGCGGACCCTACGGGTTCGAGAACTATGTAGACATGACCGAGACACGTCTCCGGTCAATAACCAATAGCGGAACCTGGATGCTCATATTGGCTCCCACATATTCTACGAAGATCTTTATCGGTCAGACCGCATAACAACATACGTTGTTCCCTTTGTCATCGGTATGTTACTTGCCTGAGATTCGATCGTCGGTATCTCAATACCTAGTTCAATCTCGTTATCGGCAAGTCTCTTTACTTGTTCCGTAATACTTCATTCTGCAACTAACTCATTAGTTGCAATGCTTGCAAGGCTTTAAGTGATGTGCATTACCGAGTGGGCCCGGAGATACCTCTCCGACAATCGGAGTGACAAATCCTAATCTCGAAATACGCCAACCCGACAAGTACCTTCGGAGACACCTGTAGAGAACCTTTATAATCACCCAGTTACATTGTGACGTTTGGTGGCACACAAAGTGTTCCTCTGGTAAACGGGAGTTGCATAATCTCATAGTCATATGAACATGTATAAGTCATGAAGAAAGCATTAGCAACATACTAAGCGATCGAGTGCTAAGCTAACGGAATGGGTCAAGTCAATCACATCATTCTCCTAATGATGTGATCCCATTAATCAAATGACAACCCATGTCTATGGCTAGGAAACATAGCCATCTTTGATTAACAAGCTAGTCAAGTAGAGGCATACTAGTGACACTCTGTTTGTCTATGTATTCACACAAGTATTATGTTTCCAGTTAATACAATTCTAGCATGAATAATAAACATTTATCATGATATAAGGAAATAAATAATAACTTTATTATTGCCTCTAGGGCATATTTCCTTAAGTCTCCCACTTGCACTAGAGTCAATAATCTAGTTCACATCACCCTGTGATTTAACACCAATATTCACATCTGTATGTGATTAACACCCATAGTTCACATCGTCATGTGACCAACATCTGAAGGGTTTACTAGAGTCAATAATCTAGTTCACATCGCTATGTGATTAACACCCAAAGAGTACTAAGGTGTGATCATGTTTTGCTTGTGAGAGAAGTTTAGTCAACGGGTCTGTCACATTCAGAGCCGTATGTATTTTGCAAATATTCTATGTCTACAATGCTCTGCACGGAGCTACTCTAGCTAATTGCTCCCACTTTCAATATGTATCCAGATTAAGACTTAGAGTCATCTGGATCAGTGCCAAAACTTGTATCGACGTAACCCTTTACGACGAACCTTTTGTCACCTCCATAATCGAGAAACATATCCTTATTCCACTAAGGATAATTTTGACCAATGTCCAGTGATCTACTCCTAGATCACTATTGTACTCCCTTGCCAAACCAGGGCAGGGTATACAATAGGTCTGGTCCATAGCATGGCATACTTTTATAGAACCTATGACTGATGCATAGGGAATGACTTCCATTCTCTTTCTATTTTCTGTCGTGGTCGGGATTTGAGTCTTACTCAATTTCATACCTTTGCAACACAGGCAAGAACTCTTTCTTTGACTGTTCCATTTTGAACTACTTCAAAATCTTGTCAAGGTATGTACTCATTGAAAAAACTTATCAAGTGTCTTGACTATCTCTATAGATCTTGATGCTCAATATGTAAGTAGCTTCACTGAGGTCTTTCTTTGAAAAACTCCTTTCAAACACTCCTTTATGCTTTGCAGAATAGTTCTACATTATTTTTGATCAACAATATGTCATTCACATATACTTATCAGAAATGTTGTAGAGCTCCCACTCACTTTCTTGTAAATACAGGCTTCTCCAAAAGTCTGTATAAAACCATATGCTTTGATCAACTCATCAAAGCGTATATTCCAACTCCGAGATGCTTGCACCAGTCCATAGATGGATCACTGGAGCTTGCACATTTTGTTAGCACCTTTAGGATTGACAAAACCTTCTGGTTGCATCATATACAACTCTTATTTAAGAAAACCATTAAGGAATGCAGTTTTTACATCCATTTGCCAGATTTCATAAAATGTGGCAATTGCTAACATGATTCGAACAAACTTTAAGCATCGCTACAGTTGAGAAAATCTCATTGTAGTCAACACCTTGAACTTGTCAAAAACCTTTTGCGACAAGTCGAGCTTTGTAGATAGTAACACTACTATCAACGTCCGTCTTCCTCTTGAAGATCCATTTATTTTCTATGGCTTGCCGATCATCGGGCAAGTCCACCAAAGTCCACACTTTGTTCTCATACATGGATCCTATCTCAGATTTCATGGCCTCTAGCCATTTCGCGGAATCTGGGCTCATCATCGCTTCCTCATAGTTCGTAGGTTCATCATGGTCTAGTAACATGACTTTCAGAACAGGATTACCATACCACTCTGGTGCGGACTGTACTTTGGAAGACCTACGAGGTTCTGTAGTAACTTAATCTGAAGTTTCATGATCATCATCATTAGCTTCCTCACTAATTGGTGTAGGAATCACTGGAACCGATTTCTGTGATTAACTACTTTCCAATTTGGGAGAAGGTACAATTACCTTATCAAGCTCTACTTTCCTCCCACTCACTTCTTTCGAGAGAAAACTCCCTCTCTAGAAAGGATCCATCTTAGCAACGAATATCTTGCTTTCGGATCAGTGATAGAAGGTGTACCCAATAGTTTCCTTTGGGTATTCTATGAAGACGCACTTCTCTGATTTGGGTTCGAGCTTACCAGGTTGAAACTTTTTCACATAAGCATCGCAGCCCCAAACTTTAAGAAACGACAACTTTGGTTTCTTGCTAAACCACAATTCATAAGGCGTCGTCTCAACGGATGTTGATGGTGCCCTATTTAAAGTGAATGCAGCCGTCTCTAATGCATAACCCCAAAACGATGGTGGTAAATCGCTAAGATACATCATAGATCGCACCATATCCAATAAAGTGCGGTTTTACGACGTTCGGACACACCATAACGTTGTGGTGTTCCAGGTGGCGTGAGCTGTGAAACTATTCCACATTGTTTTAATTGAAGACCAAACTCGTAACTCAAATATTCATCTCCATGATCAGATCGCAGAAACTTTATTTTCTTGTTATGATGATTTTCCACATCACTCTGAAATTCTTTGAACTTTTCAACTGTTTCAGACTTATGTTTCATCAAGTAGATACACCCATATCTGCTCAAATCATCTGTGAAGGTCGGAAAATAACGATACCCACCACGAGCCTTAATACTCATTGGCCTGCATACATCAGTATGTATTATTTCCAACAAGTCAGTAGTTCGCTCCTTTGTTCCGGAGAACGGAGTTTTAGTCATCTTGCCCAAAAGGCACGGTTCGCAAGCATCAAATGATTCATAACCAAGTGATTCCTAAAATCCATCTCTATGGAGTTTCTTCATGCGCTTTACATCGACATGACCCAAACGGCAATGCCACATATAAGTTTGCAATATCATTATTAACTTTGCATCTTTTGGCATCAATATTATGAATATGTGTATCACTACGATCGAGATCCAACAAACTATTTTCATTGGGTGTATGACCATCGAAGGCTTTATTCATGTAAACAGAATAACAATTATTCTCTGACTTTAAATGAATAACCATATTGTGATAAACATGATCAAATCATATTCATGCTCAACGCAAACGCCAAATAACATTTATTTAGGTTCAACACTAATCCCGAAAGTATAGGGAGTGTGGAATGATGATCATATCAATCTTGGAACCACTTCCAACACACATCATCACTTCACCCTCAACTAGTCTCTGTCTATTCTGTAACTCCTATTTCGAGTTACTAATTTTAGCAACCGAACAAGTACCAAATACTCAGGGGCTACTATAAACACTAGTAAGGCACACATCAATAACATGTATATCAAATATACCCTCGTTCACTCTGCCATCCTTCTTATCCACCAAATATTCAGGGCATTTCCGCTTCCAGTGACCATTTCCTTTGCAGTAGAAGCACTCAGTTTCAGGATTTGGTCCAGCATTGGGCTTCTTTACGGGAGTGACAACTTGCTTGCCATTCTACTTGAAGTTTACCTTTCTTTCCCTTTGCCATTTTTCTTGAAACTAGTGGTCTTGTCAATCATCAACACTTGATGCTCTTTTTCTTGATTTCTACCTTCGTCGATTTCAACATCACGAAGAGCTCGGGAATCATTTTCGTCATCCCTTGCATACTATAGTTCATCACGAAGTTCTAGTAACTTGGTGATGGTGACTAGAGAATTCTGTCAATCACTATCTTATCTAGAAGATTAACTCCCACTTGATTCAAGCGATTGTAGTACCCAGACAATCTGAGCACATGCTCACTAGTTGAGCGATTCTCCTCCATCTTTTAGCTATAAAACTTGTTGGAGACTTCATATCTCTCAACTCGGGTATTTCCTTGAAATATTAACTTCAACTCCTGGAACATCTCATATGGTCCATGACGTTCAAAACGCCTTTGAAGTCCCGATTCTATGCCGTTAAGCATGGTGCACTAAACTATCAAGTAGTCATCATATTGAGCTAGCCAAACGTTCATAACGTCTGCATCTGCTCCTGCAATAGGTCTGTCACCTAGCGGTGCATCAAGGACATAATTCTTCTGTGCAGCAATGAGGATAAACCTCAGATCACGGACCTAGTCCGCATCATTGCTACTATCATCTTTCAACTTAGTTTTCTCTAGGAACATATATAAAACATACGGAAGCAACAACACGAGCTATTGATCTACAACATAATTTGCAAAATACTATCAAGACTAAGTTCATGATAAATTAAAGTTCAATTAATCATATTACTTAAGAACTCCCACTTAGATAGACATCCCTCTAGTCATCTAAGTGATCACGTGATCCAAATCAACTAAACCATGTCCGATCATCACGTGAGATGGAGTAGTTTCAATGGTGAACATCACTATGTTGATCATATCTACTATATGATTCATGCTCGACCTTTCGGTCTCCGTGTTCTGAGGCCATATCTGTTATATGCTAGGCTCGTCAAGTTTAACCTGAGTATTCCGCGTGTGCAACTGTTTTGCACCCGTTGTATTTGAACGTAGAGCCTATCACACCCGATCATCACGTGGTGTCTCAGCATGAAGAACTTTTGCAACGGTGCATACTCAGGGAGAACACTTCTTGATAATTAGTGAGAGATCATCTTATAATGCTACCGTCAATCAAAGAAAAATAAGATGCATAAAGGATAAACATCATATGCAATCAATATAAGTGATATGATATGGCTATCATCATCTTGTGCTTGTGATCTCCATCTCCGAAGCACCCTCGTGATCACCATCATCACCAGCGCGACACCTTGATCTCCATCGTAGCATCATTGTCGTTTCGCCATCTATTGCTTCTACGACTATCGCTACCGCTTAGTGATAAAGTAAAGCAATTACAGGGCGCTTGCATTTCATACAATAAAGCGACAACCATAGGGCTCCTGCTAGTTGCCGATAACTCGGTTACAAAACATGATCATCTCATAAAATAAAATATAGCATCACGTCTTGACCATATCACATCACAACATGCCCTGCAAAAACAAGTTAGACGTCCTCTACTCTGTTGTTGCAAATTTTATGTGGCTGCTATGGGCTTAGCAAGAACCGTTCTTACCTACGCATCAAAACCACAACGATAGTTTGTCAAGTTGGTGCTATTTTAACCTTCGCAAGGACCGGGTGGAGCCACACTCGGTTCAACTAAACTTGGAGAAACTGACACCCGCTAGTCACCTGTGTGCAAAGCACGACGGTAAAACCAGTCTCGCATAAGCGTACGCGTAATGTCGGTCTGGGCCACTTCATCCAACAATACCGCCGAACCAAAGTATGACATGCTGGTAAGCAGTATGACTTATATCCCCCACAACTCACTTGTGTTCTACTCGTGCATATGACATCTACACTTAAAACCAGGCTCGGATGCCACTGTTGGGGAACGTAGTAATTTCAAAAAAAATCCTATGCACACGCAAGATCATGGTGATGCATAGCAATGAGAGGGGAGAGTGTCGTCTACGTACCCTTGTAGACTGAAAGCGGAAGCGTTAGCACAACGCGGTTGATGTAGTCGTACGTCTTCACGATCCGACCGATCAAGTACCGAACGTACGGCACCTCCGAGTTCAGCACACATTCAGCCCGATGACGTCCCTCGAACTCCGATCCAGCTGAGTGTTGAGGGAGAGTTTCGTCAGCACGACGGCGTGGTGATGATGATGATGTTCTACCAACGCAGGGCTTCGCCTAAGCACAGCTACAGTATTATCGAGGTGGACTGTGGTGGAGGGGGCACCGCACACGGCTAAAAGATCAAACGATCAATTGTTGTGTCTATGGGGTGCCCACCTGCCCCCGTATATAAAGGAGCAAGGGGGGAGGCAGCCGGCCAAGGAGGAGGGCGCGCCAAGGGGGGAGTCCTACTCCCACCGGGAGTAGGACTCCTCCTTTCCTTGTTGGAGTAGGAGAGAAGGAAAGAGGAGGAGAGGGAGAAGGAAAAGGGGGCTGCACCCCTTGTCCAATTCGGACCAGAAGGGGGGCGGAGGCCTCCTTCCTTTTGGCCTCTCTCCTCTATTCCTGTATGGCCCAATAAGGCCCATATACTCCCCGACTAATTCCCGTAACTCTCCGGTACTTCGAAAAATATCCGAATCACTCGGAACATTTCCGAAGTCCGAATATAGTCGTCCAATATATCGATATTTACGTCTCGACCATTTCGAGACTCCTCGTCATGTCCCCGATCTCATCTGGGACTCCGAACTCCTTCGGTAAATCAAAACATATAAACTCATAATATAACTGTCATCGTAACTTTAAGCGTGCGGACCCTACGGGTTCGAGAACTATGTAGACATGACCGAGACACGTCTCCGGTCAATAACCAATAGCGGAACCTGGATGCTCATATTGGCTCCCACATATTCTACGAAGATCTTTATCGGTCAGACCGCATAACAACATACGTTGTTCCCTTTGTCATCGGTATGTTACTTGCCTGAGATTCGATCGTCGGTATCTCAATACCTAGTTCAATCTCGTTATCGGCAAGTCTCTTTACTTGTTCCGTAATACTTCATTCTGCAACTAACTCATTAGTTGCAATGTTTGCAAGGCTTTAAGTGATGTGCATTACCGAGTGGGCCCGGAGATACCTCTCCGACAATCGGAGTGACAAATCCTAATCTCGAAATACGCCAACCCGACAAGTACCTTCGGAGACACCTGTAGAGAACCTTTATAATCACCCAGTTACATTGTGACGTTTGGTGGCACACAAAGTGTTCCTCTGGTAAACGGGAGTTGCATAATCTCATAGTCATAGGAACATGTATAAGTCATGAAGAAAGCATTAGCAACATACTAAGCGATGGAGTGCTAAGCTAACGGAATGGGTCAAGTCAATCACATCATTCTCCTAATGATGTGATCCGATTAATCAAATGACAACCCATGTCTATGGCTAGGAAACATAGCCATCTTTGATTAACAAGCTAGTCAAGTAGAGGCATACTAGTGACACTCTGTTTGTCTATGTATTCACACAAGTATTATGTTTCCGGTTAATACAATTCTAGCATGAATAATAAAAAGTTATCATAATATAAGGAAATAAATAATAACTTTATTATTGCCTGTAGGGCATATTTCCTTCAATTTTTGCTACCACCGTATTTTAATTTTGCCACCACCGGCAAAAAAAATTGCTACATGCGACATGGCGGAGTCGCGACCCGTGATGACGGAGACGACAATGTTTTGCTGCATCTCTGTCGTGCTTTTTTGCTATGACTAACGATTTGTTTTGCTACATCCATGAACGACGCATCGAGGTGCTGCAGGCACGGGAGCTCTTTTTTTTGTGAACGAGGCATGGAGCTCGTCGGCGACCGATGGCGAGGGTCGGCGACCAGGGACAACCGGCGGTGAGAGGAGATGAGGAGGCGAGGCAAGGCGAGGGGGCGGCGTGTGCAGGGGCGGCACCGTCCTTCGGTCCTCCCTCTCCCTTGCTTCCGTGCGGGAGGTTGAAGATGGGTTGCGGGGGAGGAGGGGAGAGATCTGACGGCTGCGTGCGTGCAAATCGGACGGATCTGGGCTGACTGGCCGAAAAATTGGTCTGGTGCGCCGGCGCAGAGCGCTGCCCAACTTTTAATTCCAAATCCCCGTTGGCTACTATCGACAGCACGGCTGTGCCGGCCTTGGGGAGGCACGGGAGAGGCATGCGGGATTGTGCGCTTGTGGGAGGACAAGTCGCATCGACCCGCGGCTACGGGCAAGAGCGGGCTGGCCATGAAACTCGGCAGCGGCGAGGCCGTACGGCGGCTACGGGCGGCGCTAGGTATGCTAGTGATGGAGAATACGGGAGGGAAAGATGGGGGTTGAAGAGGACGGCAAGTTCACGCAGCAGACATAGAGGGTGCATGCGATGTACGGGGGCGACGCCATGGTCGCCGACGGCGGTGGCCGGAGCGCCATCGGGGCAAGGTGGCTCGGGGTCGAATTGGTAGACAGGTACTTGTCTGGAAGCTGCGCGAGGGTATGGCAGAGCTTATGGTGGTAATTGGAGGCACTGGGCTAGTCGGAGTGGAGCGCATCGACGAAGAGGACGACGGTCGGAGCCGTGGAAGAAAAGGATGTGTGCGTCGCATCTGGGTCTTGTTGGGGAACGTAGCAATAATTCAAAATTTTCCTACGTATCACCAAGATCAATCTAGGAGATTCTAGCAACAAGAGAGAGAGATAGAGAGAGAGAGAGAGACAGAGAGAGGAAGTGCATCTTCATACCTTTGAAGATCGCTAAGCGGAAGTGTTACTAGAACGCGGATGATGGAGTCGTACTCGCGGCGATTCAAATCACGGAAGATCCGATCTAGCGCCGAACGGTTGGTGCCCCCGCGTTCAAAACACGTACAACCCGGGGACGTCTCCTCCTTCTTGATCCAGCAAGGGGAGAGGAGAAGTTGAGGGAGAGCTCCGGCAGCACGATGGCGTGGTGGTGGAGCTTGTGGTATTTCTGCAGGGCTTCGCCAAGCTCTACGGAGGAGGAGGTGTTGGGGAGGGAGGGGCTGCGCCAGGGGAAGGGGTGCGGTAGCCCTCCCACCCTCCCACTATTTATAGGGGAAGGGGAGATGGGGCCGGCCCCTTCGATCCCATCTAACGGGGGGCGGTGGCCAAGGGGGGAGCTTGCCCCCCAAGTTTGGTGGCAGGCGCCTTGGGCCCTTGGGGGCGCACTAGCCCACTAGGGGACTGGTTCCCACCCTTGTTCAGCCCATTGAGTCCCCTGGGGCAGGTGGCCTCACCCGGTGGACCCCCGGACACCTTTCGGTGGTCCCGATACAATATCGATAACCCCCGAAACTATTCCGTGACTGAAACTGGACTTCCCATATATAAATCTTTACCTCTGGACCATTTCGGAACTCCTCATGACGTTCGGGATCTCATCCGGGACTCTGAACAACATTTGGTAACCACATACTATTTCCCATAACAACTCTAGCATCACCGAACCTTAAGTGTGTAGACCCTACGGGTTCGGGAATCATGCAGACATGACCGAGACATCTCTCCGGCCAATAACCAACAACAGGATCTGGATACCCATGTTGGCTCCCACATGTTCCATGATGATCTCATCGGATGAACCACGATGTCGGGGATTCAATCAATCCCGTAAATAATTCCCTTTGTCCACCGGTTTGTTACTTGCCCGAGATTCGATCGTTGATAGCCCAATACCTCGTTCAATCTCGTTACCAGCAAGTCTCTTTACTCGCTCCATAATGCATGATCCTATGACTAACTCCTTAGTCACATTGAGCTCATTATGATGATGCATTACCGAGTGGGCCCAGAGATACCTCTCCGTCATATGGAGTGACAAATCCCAGTCTCGATTCGTGCCAACCCAACAGACACTTTCGGAGATACCTGTATTGCACCTTTATAGCTACCTAGTTATGTTGTGACGTTTGGTACACCCAAAGCATTCCTACGGTTTCCGGGAATTGCACAATCTCATGGTCTAAGCAAATGATACTTGACATTAGAAAAGCTCTTAGCAAACGAACTACACGATCTCGTGCTATGCTTAGGATTGGGTCTTGTCCATCACATCATTCTCCAAATGATGTGATCCCGTTATCAACGACATCCAATGTCCATGGTCAGGAAACCATCACCATCTATTGATCAACGAGCTAGTCAACTAGAGGCTCACTAGGGACATGTTGTGGTCTATGTATTCACACATGTATTACGGTTTCCAGTTAATAAAATTATAGCATGAACAACAGACAATTATCATGAACAAGGAAATATAATAATAACCATTTTATTACTGCCTCTAGGGCATATTTCCAACAGTCTCCCACTTGCACTAGAGTCAATAATCTTGTTACATTGTGATGAATCGAACACCCACAGAGTTCTGGTGTTGATCATGTTTTGCTCATGGAAGAGGTTTAGTCAACAGATCTGCGACATTCAGATCCGTATGCACTTTACAAATATCTATGTCTCCATCTTGAATATTTTCATGAATGGAGTTGAAGCGACGCTTGATATGCCTGGTCTTCTTGTGAAATCTGGGCTCCTTGGCAAGGGCAATAGCTCCAGTGTTGTCACAGAAGAGAGTCATCGGGCCCGACGCATTGGGAATAACTCCTAGGTCGGTAATGAACTCCTTCATCCAGATTGCTTCATGTGCTGCCTCCGAGGCTGCCATGTACTCCGCTTCACATGTAGATCCCGCCATGACGCTTTGCTTGCAACTGCACCAGCTGACTGCCCCACCATTCAAAATATACACGTATCCAGTTTGTGACTTGGAGTCATTCAGATTTGTGTCGAAGCTAGCATCGATGTAACCCTTTATAATGAGCTCTTCGTCACCTCCATAAACGAGAAACATATCCTTAGTCCTTTCCAGGTACTTCAGGATATTCTTGACCGATGTCCAGTGTTCCATGTCGGGATTACTTTGGTACCTCCCTACCAAACTTACGGCAAGGTTCACATCAAGTCTGGTACACAGCATGGCATACATAATAGACCCTATGGCTGAGGCATAGGGGATGACACTCATCTTTTCTCTATCTTCTGCCGAGGTTGGGCATTGAGCCATGCTCAATTTCACACCTTGCAATACAGGCACGAACCCCTTCCTGGACTGATCCATATTGAACTTCTTCAATATCTTATCAAGGTATGTGCTTTGTGAAAGACCGATGAGGTGTCTCGATCTATCTCTATAGATCTTGATGCCTAATATGTAAGCAGCTTCTCCAAGGTCCTTCATTGAAAAACACTTATTCAAGTAGGCCTTTATGCTTTCCAAAAGTTCTATATCATTTCCCATCAATAGTATGTCATCCACATATAATATGAGAAATGCTACAGAGCTCCCACTCACTTTCTTGTAAACGCAGGCTTCTCCATAAGTCTGCATAAACCCAAACGCTTTAATCATTTCATTAAAGCGAATGTTCCAACTCCGAGATGCTTGCACCAGCCCATAGATGGAGCGCTGGAGATTGCACACCTTGTCAGCATTCTTAGGATCGACAAAACTTTCCAGCTGCATCATATACAATTCTTCCTTAAGGAAACCGTTAAGGAATGTCGTTTTGACGTCCATTTGCCATATCTCATAATCATAGAATGCGGCAACTGCTAACATGATTCAGACGGACTTCAGCTTCGCTACGAGTGAGAAGGTCTCATCGTAGTCTACCCCTTGAACTTGTCGATAACCCTTAGCAAAAAGCCGAGCCTTATAGACGGTCACATTACCATCCGCGTCAGTCTTCTTCTTAAAGATCCATTTATTTTCTATGGCTTTCCGATCATCGGGAAAGTCTGTCAAAGTCCATACTTTGTTTTCATACATGGATCCTATCTCGGATTTCATGGCTTCAAGCCATTTGTTGGAATCCGGGCCTGCCATCGCTTCTTCATAGTTCGAAGGTTCACTGTTGTCCAACAACATGATTTCCAGGACAGGGTTGCCATACCACTCTGGTGCGGAACATGCCCTTGTGGACCTACAAAGTTCAGCAGCAACTTGATCCGAAGTTCCTTGATCATCATCATTAACTTCCTCTCTAGTCGGTGCAGGCACCATAGAAACATCTTCCTGAGCTATGCTACTTTCCGGTTCAAGAGGTAGTACTTCACCAAGTTCTACTTTCCTCCCACTCACTTCTTTCGAGAGAAACTCTTTCTCCAGAATATCTTCCCTTTGGATCTGAGGTAGAAGGTATACCCAATGGTTTCCTTAGGGTATTCTATGAAGACGCATTTTTCTAACTTGGGTTCGAGCTTTTTAGGTTGAAGTTTCTTGACATAAGCATCGCATCCCAAAACTTTTAGAAACAACAACTTATGTTTCTTCCCAAACCATAATTCATACTGTGTCGTCTCAACGGATTTAGACGGTGCCCTATTTAAAGTGAATGCAGCTGTCTCTAAAGCATAACCCCAAAACGATAGCGGTAAATCGGTAAGAGACATCATAGATCGCACCATATCCAATAGAGTGCGATTACGACGTTCGGACACACCATTACGCTGAGGTGTTCCAAGCGGCGTGAGTTGTGCAACTTCCACATTTCCTTAAGTGCGTACCAAACTCGTGACTCAAATATTCTCCTCCATGATCTGATCATAAGAACTTTATTTTCCTGTCATGTTGATTCTCCACCTCACTCTGAAATTCCTTGAACTTTTCAAAGGTCTCAGACTTGTGTTTCATTAAGTAGACATACCCATATCTAATTAAGTCATCGGTGAGGGTGAGAACATAACGATAGCCACTGCGAGCCTCCACACTCATTAGACTACACACATCAGTATGTATTATTTCCAACAAGTTGGTTGCTCACTCCATCGTTCCGAAGAACGGAGTCTTGGTCATTTTGCCCATGAGGCATGGTTCACACGTGTCAAATGATTCATAATCAAGAGACTCCAAAAGTCCATCTGCATGGAGTTTCTTCATGCATTTGACACCAATGTGACCAAGACGGCAGTGCCACAAGTATGTGGGACTATCATTATCAACCTTACATCTTTTGGTATTCACACTATGAATATGTGTAACATCACGTTCAAGATTCAGTAAAAATAAAGCATTGACCAGCGGGGCATGACCATAAAACATATCTCTCATATAAATAGAACAACCCCCATTATTCTCGGATTTAAATGAGTAGCCATCTCGCATTAAACGAGATCCAGATACAATGTTCATGCTCAAAGCTGGAACTAAATAACAGTTATTGAGGTTTAAAACTAATCCCGTAGGTAAATGTAGAGGTAGCGTGCCGACGACGATCACATCGACCTTGGAACCGTTCCCGACATGCATCATCACCTCGTCCTTTGCCAGTCTCCGCTTATTCTGCAGCTCCTGTTTTGAGTTACAAATATGAGCAACCGCACCGGTATCAAATACCCAAGAGCTACTATGAGCACTGGTAAGGTACAGATCAATAACATGTATATCACATATACCTTTGGTGTTGCCGGCCTTCTTATCCGCTAAGTACTTGGGGCAGTTCCACCTCCAGTGACCATTTCCCTTGCAATAAAAGCACTGAGTCTTGGGCTTGGGTCCATTGTTTGGCTTCTTCCCGGCAACTGATTTACCGGGCGTGGTAACTCCCTTGTCGTCCTTCTTGAAGTTCTTTTTGCCCTTGCCTTTCTTGAAACTGGTGGTCTTATTCACCATCAACACTTGATGTTCCTTTTTAATTTCCACCTCCGCTGATTTCAGCATTGAATATAACTCAGGAATGGACTTCTCCATCCCTTGCATATTGGAGTTCATCACAAAGCTCTTGTAGCTAGGTGGGAGCGACTGGAGGATCCTGTCAATGACCGAGTTATCTGGAAGATTAAATCCCAGCTGAGACAAACAGTTGTGCAATCCAGACATAGTGAGTATATGCTCACTGACAGAACTATTTTCCTCCATCTTACAACTGTAGAACTTGTTAGAGACTTCATATCTCTCGCCCCGGGCATGAGCTTGGAAAACCATTTTCAGCTCTTGGAACATCTCATATGCTCTGTACTGCTCAAAATGCTTTTGGAGCCCCCGGTTCTAAGCTGTAAAGCATGTTGCACTGAATCAGGGAGTAATCATCACTACACGACTGCCAGGCGTTCATAACGTCTTGAATTGCTGGGAAATTGGGTGCGTCACCTAGCAGTGCTTCAAGGACATATGCTTTCTTGGCAGCTATGAGGATGATCCTCAAGTTTCGGACCAAGTCCGTATAGTTGCTACCATCATCTTTCAGCTTGGTTTTCTCTAGTAATGCATTGAAGTTGAGGGCAACATTAGCGTGGGCCATTTGATCTACAAGACATATTGTAAAGATATTTTAGACTATGTTCATGATAATTAAGTTCATCTAATCAAATTATTTAATGAACTCCCACTCAGATAGACATCCCTCTAGTCATCTAAGTGATACATGATCCGAGTTAACTAGCCCGTGTCCGATCATGACATGAGACGGACTAGTCATCATCGGTGAACATCTTCATGTTGATCGTATCTACTATACGACTCATGTTCGACCTTTCGGTCTCTTGTGTTCCGAGGCCATGTCTGTACATGCTAGGCTCGTAAAGTCAACCTAAGTGTTTTGCATGTGTAAATCTGGCTTACACCCGTTATATGCGAACATTAGAATATATCACACCCAATCATCACATGGTGCTTTGAAACAACGAACTTTCGCAATGGTGCACAGTTAAGGGGAACACTTTCTTGAAATTTTAGTGAGGGATCATCTTATTTATGCTACCTCATTCTAAGCAAATAAGATGTAAACATGACAAACATCACATGAAAATCATAAAGTGACATGATATGGCCAATATCATCTTGCGCCTTTGATCTCCATATTTGAGGCGCGGCATGATCACCTTCGTCACTGGCATGACACCATGATCTCCATCATCGCGTCTTCATGAAGTTGTCTCGCCAACTATTACTTATACTACTATGGCTAACAGTTAGCAATAAAGTAAAGTAATTACATGGTGTTTTCAATGACACGCAGGTCATACAATAAATTAAGACAACTCCTATAGCTCTGATAACCCACAAGTGTAGGGGATCAATTGTAGCCTCTTTCGATAAGTAAGAGTGTCGAACCCAACGAGGAGCTAAAGGTAGAACAAATATTCCCTCAAGTTCTATCGACCACCGATACAACTCTACGCACGCTTGACGTTCTCTTTAACATAAGGAACTATAGCAAGTTCATCTCCATAAGCATAATTCATATTGGCATCTTGGCCACAAGCATATCAAGCATCATCAAAAAGGGATATTTCAAGAGAATCAACAGGATCATAACAATCATCATAGAAATCATCCTTCGGTAAGCATGAAGGGAAATTAAACAATGTATGAGTTGAAGAGTTACTCTCATTAGAAGGTGGGCACGAGTAGCTAATCCACTCTTTGTCCTTTTGTTCTTCGCTCTCCTCATCATCTTTTTCATCCAATGAGCTCACAGTTTCATCAATTCCTTCTTCCATAGACTCCTTGAAAATATTAGTCTCCTCTTGGACAGCGGAGACTTACTCAATAAATGCATCAATATCGGAATTGAATTCATAATTCTCATAGAAATATTTAAGTATAGCAAAGTTTTCAGGTCTATAAACAGCATCATCAAGATTTTCACACGTTCTAAACAAAGATTCAATTTCATAAGCACCCATAAAAGCAACAAATTCTTCTATTTGTTCCACATCATAGTAATCATATATACCATTAGCATAAGAAGCCAAGGTTTTATTATCATTGAATTTGCATGAAAAGGGAAGGTGTGGAGCCTTCATCCTAGAGCAACAAGTATAATCATGTCTCAAGCATAGATCCCAAGCATACCAATGCAAAATATAAATTTGATCCCATAATAGTTTCCCTTTTTGTGTCAAGCGATAATCCCTAAAGTATTCACGTTGAAACAACGTGTCTCCCATAACATAATTGAATGGGGTTTTCTCAGGATTATCTTTTTTTTTGAACGAGCCAGCTGATGGCTGGTATATATTGATTCAATAGCAGGGAGCAGGCGGAAAAAACACAAGGTGGAGTTTGATCTTGCGATCAAGGATTGAAAAAGAAGAAGGCAAAATAACAGGCCAAAAAACTAGTCGTTGCTAGATCACAGCCGGTTGTTCTCTCATGGAGGATCCCAGAAAGGGTGCTCCAGGTGTGTTGCTCCTGCTTGGCGCCACAATTCAAGGGTCCTGGTGATGCTTGCCAAAACTTCAGTCATGCTTGCACTCTTTTGCCAGAAAGTGCATTCGTTTCTCTGATGCCAGATGCCCCAAGGATCAGAACGATCGTTGTCTTAACTCCCTTTTTGTGTTCAGCTCTCGCTCCATTCACCATCTCAGTGATGATGTCCACTGCTTTGTTCTTCTGTTGTCAGTTCGATGGGTGCATGGAGCTACATCCATGCCTTTGCGCAGTTCTCTCCCAGATTGTTGAAGAGAATGGGCAGTGCCAGAACAGATGTTGAGAGGTCTCGAGATTTCTGAGACATAGTTGGCAAAAGTATTCGTTCGGCCAGCCTCGTCTTTGGAGACAGTCATTGCACCACAGCCTGTTTTTGAGCAGCAGCCATACTGTAAATTTGAGCCTTGCTGGTGCCCAGACTTGCCAGAGCATTGTTCTGAAGTTTGTTCGGAGCATCCCTTGGAACTGGCAGTTGTATGCCGAGCTGGTGGAGAAGAAACCTGAGGTCGTGTGTTTCCATTTAATTGTGTCTTGCTGTTGGTCGCTTAGGCTTATGTTCTTGGAGATGATCCATCTGTTCAGTCTGATCACCTCCGGCCAAAGCTACTGTGTTTGGCCGTGGGCTAGGTCTGCAATCCAGGTGCCGTCGTGGAGTGCTTCTTGGACCGTTCTGTTCTTCCTCTTCAAGTGCTTGTACAGGTCAGGGAACTCCATTTTGAGTGTGCCTGCACCAGTCCAGGAGCTATCCCAGAAATTGGTCGTTTTTCCATCCCCTAGTGTTACTATGGTTGAGGCGTTGAAAAGCTCTCTGTCTCCATGATCACAGGGCAGCTGCATGCCCACCCAGGGCCTGTCTGGTGTGAGCCAGGAGAACCACAGCCACTGAAGCCTGAGTGCGCGGCTGAATCATTGTAAGTTGGAGATGCCGAGGCCGCCGCTGTCGATCGGAGTGCAAACCTCTGGCCAGCTCACTTTGCATTTGCCGCCACTAATCTTCTCTTCTTGAGCCCAGAGGAAACGCCTTCTGATCTTGTCTATCTCAGCGAGTAGTTTCTTTGGCACCTTCAGCACTGTCAGGGCAAAGGTGGGGAGTGCTGACAGAACACTTTTGACGAGTACTCGCCGTCCCGCAATGGTTAGCAGTCGCCCTTTCGAGCCTGCCAGACAAGCTCTGATTCGGTTGAGGATGAATTGTAGGTGTACTATGCGAAGCCTGGAGAGTGTCACTGGGAGCCCAAGGTATCGAAGAGGGAACTGAGTTTGTTGCCCACCAAAGTTCTGGAGCACCTGCTGCAGGTCGACTTGCTCGCATCTAATTACAGCCACCGAAGATTTCTGCAGGTTTACTTTCAGCGCCGACGCAAGTACAAAATCGTGGATGATGCTCATCAGGGTATCTATCTCCTCTTTTACTGGGTTGGCAAAAATGATGGCGTCGTTTGCGTATAAGCTTACACACAAAGTAAGGTCTCTTCCTGGCATCGGGTCGAGCTGGCCAAGCTCCATGGCACGCTGGAGAAGCCTGTGGAGCGGGTCTATGGCGATGATGAAGAGTAGCGGGGACAGTGGGTCGCCCTGTCTAAGTCCCCGGCGTAGCCAAATTTTCTTTCCCGCTGCACCGTTTAGTAAAAAAGAGGAGGTCGACGTCTTCAGGAGCATGGCTATCCAGTCGCGCCATCGAGCTGGGAAGCCTAGGGCTTCGAGGAGTTGCAGTAGGTATTCCCATGAAACATTGTCGAAGGCCTTTGCTATGTCTAGTTTGAGCAGGAGCACCGGTGTTCTTCTACGGTGCAGGTTTCTAACTGCATTTTGGACGAAGAGATAGCTGTCATGTGTGCTCTTCTTTGCTAGGAAGGTAGATTGTGCCAGCGAGATGATGGTGTCGATGACTTTTGACAGCCGCATGGAGAGGACTTTGGCAAACAGTTTTGCGATAGAGTGAACTAAGCTAATTGGCCTGAAATCGGAGACTGATTCTATGCCATCTTTCTTCGGGATCAAGACTACCATTGCAGAGTTGAGGGCGTCGAGGCCGTCGCCGGCGATGGAGTAGAATTGGTGGAAATCTCTCATGATGTCGTGCTTGATTGTTTGCCAGTAGCTACAGAAGAATGTGCCAATGAATCCATCTGGGCCCGGAGCTTTTTCCATCGGAGAGGCCTTGATCGCCTCCCACACTTCTTCCTCAGAGAAGGGGTTGTCGAGGCCTCCACCTCGAACAGAGGGCAGCTGCAGTTGGCTCTAGTTGATGGCCCTATGGCAGTCCCCCTTGGAGCCGAGGATGGAGTTGAAATGCTCGAAAATGACTGTCGCCTTGTCCTCATGAGATGTGACAATGCCATTACCAGTCCTCAGGCTGTGGATGAAGTTTTTTCTGCGTCGCGCTCGAATCTTTGCATGGAAGAACTTGGTTCCCGTGTCTCTCAGTTTGATCCAGGCCAGCCTGGAATCTTGGCGCTTGCGCGCACGCTCGATCGCCGTGAGGCCGAGCAGTCTTTGCTTGAGGAGCCGTCGAAGATTAAATTCCGGCGTGGAGAGGTTGCGAGATTCTTGTGCTATGTCTAAACGTAGGATGATCTCGCTAGCTATGTGGAATTGGAGCTTGGCGTCACTAAAGGAGGAGCTCCATACTTTCAAGTCCTTGGCCGTGCGTGCCATCTTGGTTGCTAGTCGCTTGAAAGCACAGGTGTTTTGAACTGGCGGCTCCAAGCGTGAGCGACCGTCTCCTGGAAGCGCGGGAAGAGAGGCCAGAAACTCTCAAATTTGAATTTTGCATGGCGGCGAGGGGCGGCAGCGTCGGCCAAGAGGAGCGGGCAGTGATCCGACACTGCTGTAGATACTTCCATCAGCACACTTGAGGGGAAAAGATCATCCCAACTACTAGTGCAGAAGAACTTGTCGATGCTAACAAGGGTTGGAGTCTCGCGCTCATTGCTCCAGGTGTATCGGCGGTTCTTGCATTTGATTTCTTTTATGCCGACATTGTCAATGGCCTGTCTGAACATGCCCATGAGCCTGCGGTTGAGGTGGTGGTTGTTTTTGTCTCTCGCCTCGTAGATGAGGTTAAAGTCGCCGTTGATGAGCCATGGATCGGTAGGAGGGGGTGCCGATCTAGCTAACTCATTGAGGAAAGAAGTTTTTCTACTATCTTCGGTTGGTCCGTATACAGTCGTGAGCCAGAAGCTCGAGGATTGCTGGAGGAGCGTCGCCCTCGCAGTGATCGCGAATTCGCCTACAGCATGAGAGGCAATGGTGGCCAGGTCGCTGTTCCAGAAGATGGCTGCTCCGCCACGGGAGCCGATTGCAGGGAGAACTATGCATTCAGTCAGTGCAGTACCCCTAATTTCTCTGACGATGGTTGGGGTCCAAACGTCGATCTTGGTTTCCTGCAGGCACAGGATCGCTACTTTGCTGGCGGTGACTACCTTGCAGACGGCCGCTCGTTTTGCCGGCTAGTTGAGGCCGCGGACATTCCACGACATGATCGGGCAGAGGCTTTCACTCATTTGGAAACGGGATTGCTCCGGCAGTTGACAGAAAGCTAAATGGCCTTAGGCCCAGTACAGACACAACCAAACTAGCGGGGGCTCGCCCGCGTCCACCAATAGCCCCCAAGCTACGCCGGCGAGGAACAGACCGCACTAATGAAGTACAACAAGGGGAAACTAACTCCAGCCAGCTACACGCCGGCCACCACCGGAGACTATCGACTAGGTGAACTAACATATCTAAACCGAGGCCACATTGGCAGCTCCTTCAAGTCCCGCAAGACCTGCAGCGACGAGGAGGGAATCCTTGTCGAGACGCATCAGCTTGGCGATGACAGCGATGTCGTTGTCGGTGAGGGGCTCGTCAAAACGGCAGATGAGCGCGTCGGCCACCTCCTTAGTCATCTTGTCCTTTGGCCCGAGCAGCCCAAGCTCCTTGACGATGCGAAGGGAGGCGCGCTGGGAGCCAGGCGTCTTGGTGTTGCTTGCGGCCTGACGAGCGCTTTGTCTGGTGGGCACTGAAGGCGCATGTGCCTTGGGTGGAGCAGAGGGGTGGCATGGGGGGCGTTGGCGATGATCGGTGCTGGGGCGTCGACGAACAGGCGGCGGGTGATCTAGGGGGGGGGGGGGGTTGTCTTCGTTGTCATTGGCGATCTCGAGCTGGCAGACGCGGGAGGTGATCGCGCCGAGCTGCATCTCCAGCGTGCAGGCGGGCATGGGGGTGCATCTGTTGAACTGGCCCGAGGCCTGGGAGGAGGTGGCGAGCGTGGGGCTGAAAGCGACAAGCTGCGCCTCTGTCGCAGCTCCCCCTTGTGCATGCTGCTGTCGAAGTCCAGGGGGGCCGCGACCACGGCGTCCGCCACGACTTGGACGTCCGCCGTCGAGTTGTCGATGATCACCCCGGCGAGGATGGGCCGCTTGGCTTCTCTGAAGAAATCTTTGTAAGTGCATCTAGTGCCACCCCTAGTTGGTTTTGGAGTATTGACGACAAATTTGGTTGAGGGACTAATGCGTTTGTGAGAATTGCAGGATAACACAGGTAGTGTCCCTCATTGATTCGTTTTACCTACCGGAGATGACCCCTAAAAATGTATGAAGACATTGACGACAATGGTGGTATGTGAAGATATTCATATTGAAGACTATGACATGAGAAGACACTAAGTGAAGACTATAGAGCGCGAAGACTGCGTCGTTTTGTTGTTTCCTTTTCTTCTTTGTTGAGTCATAGGAACCACCGTACTGTTAAGTGGGGTCCAAGTGAACAAAGTCAGAATGACTGAAGTGATGCTCAACCCAAATCCTATGTCTTCGAGCGAAGACAATGAGAGCAAATCTTATCCAGAGTTGGATGAGTCAGCTTTACTTGTAGCCCAAGTAAAGTTGTCGTGTGTGTTTGAAATCTGACCGTTGGAACACGTGTCAGTTCCTTAGTGACCCAGGGTCATTTCGGACATATCAGGTCGGGTTGCCTAGTGGCTATAAATAGCCCACCCCTTACACCATAAATTGGTGGCTGCTCAGAGTTAGTACACGTCTTCTGTCGTTTGAGAGCAACCCACCTCGAAGCCTTTGAGAGAGAGAAATCCTTGCGAGGACAAAGCCCAAACACCCAGAGCTAAAGAGTGTTAGGCATCACTGAAGTCTTTCTGTCTACGTGACCTGAAGACTTATTACACTTGAGGACTGTGAATCCTCCAGCCGGTTAGGCGTCGCGTTTGGAGCATCAAAGAGTCATTGTGGATCGCCGGTGAACGAAGTCTGTGAAGGTTCGGAAGTCTACCTTGGAGACTTACAAGAGTGATTGGGTGAGGAATGTGTGTCCTTAGCTCAAGGGGAATAAGGTGAAGACGCGGTCTTCTTAGTTGAATCTCAGCCTCCCTAACCAGACGTACAGTTGTCACAGCAACTGGAACTGGTCCAACAAATCCTGTGTCTTCAACAAGTGACTGGTTCTATCCTCTCCCTCCCTTTACTTAGTGTTTGTCTTCGTGAAGTCATTGCCTATTTGCCGTACCTGTTTGACTTCATTTCTTGACTACTATCATTGGTTGGCTTCATACTATCTTCCATCCTGATCCTTACTACCAAGCTGCCATTAGTCTTTGTACTTTCACATTATTGCATACTTGACTATGGTTTGCTTGTTGTAGTTTATCTTCTGCTGCATATCAATTAGGTCATTTCTATTGTTTGTCTTTGAAACTTCCATGTTTTGAAGACTTTCATAAAAATCGCCTATTCATCCCCCCTCTAGTCGATAACTAGCACTTTCAATTGGTATCAGAGCAAGGTACTCCCTTGTTCTGTGTGATTCGGTTTAACCACCTGGAGTTTTAGCTATGTCGACTGCAGTATTGAGGAACATATCTTGCCCCACCTTTGACAGTCATGAGTATCCTCGGTGGAAGGCCATGATGAAGAAGCGACTCATGGCTATGGACAGCGAACTGTGGACCGTCACTGAGATTGGTCTCACCGATCTATGCAAGATGGCGGAGGCTGATGACATTCGCAAGTACACTCTACTGAACCTCACGGCGAAGGATGTCATCTGCTCCTCTCTGTCCCGAAATCAGTTCAGGAATGTCATGCACCTCAATCATGCGAAGCTAATCTGGGACCGGCTTTCTGAGGTCTATGAAGGTCATCGTACTCGTCTTGATCCTTGGTTTGAGGATTACAAGGAGTCTCTCAAAGATATGACCTTTGCACCTGAATCGTCATCATCTTCACCATGCCTCATGGCGGGGGGTGCTAAGGTAACTGAATGCTACCTTTCTGAATCTAGTGATGATGAATCAGGTGATGAATTTGGCCCCAGCTATGTCAAACTTGCTTCCCTTGCCACTAAACAACAAAGAGCCTTGGAAAAGGTTCAATACATGCTTAGTAAGAGCGATGATATGTTGGGTGAAGAAATTGATCAGTCAAAAGCATTGGCTGAGAGTCTTCAGAGACTTCATTCCAAGTTTGACGCCCTTCAAGATCAACATAATAATCTCTTGTCTGATCACGAGAAGTTTTCTTCTGAATGTTTTCAAAGAAAGCAAGATCTTGAAAAGCTAAGAGTGGATTATGAAGATCTTCAGAAGGAGTGCGATTCATTACTTGCTCAACAAATCAGCGTTACACAGGAAGAATTTGTTCCTCCATGTCTGAAATGCATTGAACGTGAAACTACTAATTCTTCACCTGAATGTTCAAATGCTTCTAATGCTACAAATTCTTCATACGTCTGTGCTGTCACTAATTCCTCATCTGAGGACAATGCAAGTATCACTGATGATGCAGGGCTAAAGGAATTGTACATGACAGGCATGTACAAAAGCCTCAAGGGGCATCAGACACTATGTGATATCCTCAAAAAGCAGATCTTGAACCGAAACCCTAGGAAAGAGGGTGTTGGGTTCGAGAGGAAAATGAATGTTGATGGTTCCTACTGGAAGCCTGAGCAGTATCCCAAAACCACATGGATTGCTGCAAAGGGACCTTCAGTGGATCCATCCACCTTATCTGGCTTTACCTGTGCTAATCCTATTATCATTGATGAATCCCTTGATGCAAACTATAAGCTGTTCAAGAATCAGAATGGTGAAGTGTTTGCCAGGTATATTGGTACTAACTGTAGGAATGGACCACCTATGAAGAAGATCTGGGTTCCCAAAAGCTGTCTTGAGAATCTTCCAGTGAATGTGATCATGACACCACATGGGAAGAAGACAAACCCCAGACCTAAGGCGTCATATGGTCCAAAGGCTTCATACAGACAGAGGACTCATCTGAGTCACCCTAACGCCAATGTTTTGCAGGGAAACTGTACTCAAACTTATGAATATGAGCGTGTGTCTTCAAACCGCTATGTTCATAGAACTAAGAACTTTTCTGCTTATTCATATGAGTATCATTCATCTCCTGCAAGGCTATTTGCTAGGGCTCCAAAGCCGAAGTTCTCAGATGCTGCACTTAGACTCATTGCTTCTAAGCCACCCCTGAAGATGTGGGTGGTTAAGAAGAATTAACTTTCATTTGCAGGGAAGGGTCTCCAGCCGAAAATCAAAGGCGTCTGATGCTATTGCTGGGGACCTAAAACATCTTGTAGGGTGCAAGATCAAATGTCCAAATGGTCTCACTATGTATTTTGTTCCTGAATTGTTTGCCATTCATCCTATCGGTCCTAATCTTGATCTGAGCTTCAATAATCCTCTTACCCGTCAAATGTTTAAGCTTCACAATACTCTTGGTGAAGCCTATCCCCCTAACTGTACTGTAGGGTATGACACCTCATGCTTCAGAATGGATTATGGACAGCGGATGCACTAATCATATGACCGGTGATCGAAGTCTTCTCATGGACTCAACCTTACATCCATCAGACAAGAGTCACATCACATTTGCTGACACTGGTAAAAGCAAGGTATTGGGTCTAGGTAGAGTTGCAATCTCAAAGGATCAACACATGGATAAAGTGATGCTTGTTGAATCCCTTGGTTTCAACTTAATGTCTGTCTTGATGCTTTGTGACTTGAACATGATTGTGTTATTCGGAAAATATCGTTGCCTTGTACTAATGGAATCTGACAAGTCTCTAGTCTTTGAAGGGTATCGGAAAGATGATCTATACATGGTAGATTTCTCAGCAGGTCCACAGCTTGTCGTATGTCTTCTTGCAAAAGCTTCAGAATGCTGGCTCTGGCATCGGAGGCTAGGGCATGCTGGCATGAGGAACTTACACACACTCGCCATGAAGAAACATGTCATTGGCATCGAGGGTGTCAAGTTCAAGAAGGATCATTTGTGTGGTGCCTGCGAAGCTGGAAAGATGACTAGGGCAAAGCACCCCTCGAAGACAATCATGACGACATCTCAACCCTTCGAGCTGTTACACATGGACTTATTTGGCCCTACTCACTACTCTACCCTCACAACAACTGCTTGTCTCTATGGCTTCGTCATTGTTGATGACTACTCAAGATATACATGGGTGCACATAATTCTCTACAAGACTAAAGTGCAAGATGTTTTCAGACGCTTTGCCAATCGAGCCATGAACAATTATGGCGTCAAGATCAAGCATATCAGAAGTGACAACGGCACTGAGTTCAAGAACACCGGGCTTGATCTTTATCTGGATACAATGGGAATCACTCATGAGTTCTCTGCTCCATACACACCTCAGCAAAATGGCATCGTAGAGCGCAAGAACAGAACCCTCATTGAGATGGCTCGAACAATGCTCGACGAGTACAAGACACCAAGAAAGTTCTGGCCTGAAGCTATTGATACAGCATGTCACGTCATCAACCGTGTTTACATCCATAAGCTTCTGAACTAAACATCCTATGAGCTCCTTACTGGAAAGAAGCCAAATGTCAGCTACTTCAGAGTATTTGGAGCTAGGTGTTGGATCAAGGATCCCCATCACAAGTCAAAATTTGCACCTAAAGCTCACGAAGGCTTCATGCTTGGTTATGGAAAGGCCTCGCACTCTTACAGAGTCTTCAACCTCTATCTCTACAAAATTGTCGAAACTGTGGATGTGCGATTTGATGAAACCAATGGTTCACAAACAGAGCTCCTGCCAAGTACACTAGACGAAGCTCCGCCCAACGAATCTATCAAGCTGATGGGAACTGGTGAAATCATGCCTTCTGAAGCATAGCCTGAAGAGGAACTTATCATTTCTGACCTAATCAACCTGAAGACAATGCTCAGACTGAAGACAATCCTCCCAATGATGACAATGATCAGCAAGAGCAAGGTCTTCGTCCAGTTCATCCTCGAGTTGCAAATGAAGTACAAACTGAGAAGATAATTGATAGCATCAATGCACCTGGTCCACTTACTCGCTCAAGAGCAACACAGTTAGCAAATTTCTATGGGCACTTTTCTTTTGTGTCAATATCAGAACCCAAGAAAGTTGCTGAAGCCTTTATGGAACCTGAATGGATACAAGCTATGCAAGAAGAACTTCAACAGTTCAAGCTGAACAATGTTTGGGAACTAGTCAAGCGTCCTGACCCTCGCAAGCATAACATTATTGGCACAAAATGGATATTATCGAAACAAGCAAGATGAGCATGGTCAAGTCGTCAGAAACAAAGCACTTCTTGTGGCTCAAGGATATACTCAAGTTGAAGGAATTGACTTCGATGAAACATTTGCTCCTGTGGCTAGGCTTGAAGCTATTCGCATACTGCTAGCCTATGCTAACCACCACAACATCTTGCTATATCAAATGGATGTGAAGAGTGCATTTCTCAACGGCAAGATTGAAGAAGAAGTATACATCGCTCAACCACCTGGCTTTGAAGATCCAAAACATCCTGATATGGTGTACAAGCTAAACAAAGCACTGCATGGCCTCAAACAAGCTCCTCGCGCTTGGTATGATACGATCAAAGACTTCCTGAAGAGCAAAGGCTTCAAACCTGGATCCCTCGATCCCACACTCTTCACGAAGACATATGATTGTGAACTGTTTGTGTGCCAAATATATGTGGATGACATTATCTTCGGCTGCACCAACCAGAAGTATAGTGATGAGTTTGGATACATGATGCAAGAGCAATATCAGATGTCCATAATGGGTGAGCTGAAGTTCTTCCTTGGTCTTCAAATTCGTCAGCAAAGGAATGGCATCTTCATGTCTCAAGAAAAATACCTCAAAGATTGTCTGAAGAAGTTTGGAATGCATGATTGCAAAGGTTACACGACGCCAATGCCAGCCAAACACCATCTGGGTCCCGACGACAATGGTAAAGAGTTTGATCAAAAGGTATACCGCTCCATGATTGGTTCCTTACTTTACCTATGTGCATCTGGGCCAGATATTATGCTTACTGTTTGCATGTGTGCTCAATTCCAAGCGGCACCAAAGGAATCGCATCACTTAGCTGTGAAGTGAATTCTTCGATATTTGGCTTACACCCCAACACTCGGATTATGGTATCCAAAAGGCTCAAAATTTGATCTGGTTGGATTCTCGGATGCTGATTATGCTGGTGACAAGGTGGATCGCAAGTCTACATCAGGCACATGTCACTTTCTGGGACGATCACTTGTCTATTGGTCTTCAAAGAAGCAGAACTGTGTATCACTCTCAACTGCTGAATCTGAATACATTGCTGCTGGATCTTGCTGCGCTCAGCTTCTATGGATGAAGCAAACTCTCAAGGACTATGGCATCAATCTGAAACAAGTACCTCTCTTCTGCGACAACGAAAGTGCCATCAAGATTGCCAACAATCCAGTCCAGCACTCGAAGACAAAGCACATTGAAATTCGTGATCACTTTCTCAGAGATCATGTCATGAAGAAAGATATTGACATCATTCATGTCAACACTGAAGAGAATCTGGCAGATATATTCACAAAGCCCTTGGATGAGAAAAGGTTTTGCAAGTTATGGTGTGAGCTGAATATCTTGGAATCCTCAAAAGTCCTGTGATCAGGCACACATCCTAACACTTATGCATGTTGATGACTTAGATGTGCAACACACGAAGTAAAGTATATCTTCAATCAATGAAGACTTACATTCTGAGTGTGAATACATTAACGTGGAATTTGAATTCGGAGCGCCACGATAATTGTGCGCCGTGTCTGGGTCTAATACTTCCTATACGGTGGGTAACGCCACCACCAAATTTCTCGGTTTGAAGTGTTTCACTCATGGCGTTACTTTTGCAATGTCTTCGCATTTGGTTTGTCTTCAATTTCAACTTATCTTCATGATTTTCTTCACTATGTTGATTTGATTGCTTTCTGATATATATACTAGTGTTCTGTCCTCTACAGCATTCACTTATGGATATGTCTTCCTAGTTGAATCTTTTGAACTAAGTGAATGTGATCGGACCCTAATCTCTCTATGCTTTCTATCTCAAACTCTATTTGTCCAAATCATATGCATTCTATTGGAACTGTCGAATGTCTTCTTTGCGTCCTTGTCAGCACAAGACACAGAGACAAACATTGAGTCTGTTTTTAAATGATTCATCCTTATTGTTTGAAATCCGGAGAAGCCGGAACAACCATCCGACAAACCTAGTGGGCGTGGGAACGTGGGACAACTCTCAGTATGTTGCATGCTTGCCACGTGCCCCTCAGATGTGAACCGCCAAGGGCACCTGTGTAATTGCGCTGTGCCACACACTTACTTATAAATACATGCCCCCTGCGGTAAAGAAAACCTCCTTCCACCTCTCCACCTCGTCAAAACCCTAGTGCCATCGCTAGCTCTCGACGACGCCGGTGACGAAGCGCTTAGCTGCCGCGACTTCTCCGACGCCGTCCTCACACCGGCCGCGGACATCGTCCTCTCCGCCGCCGCTGTAGGTGTCCTCCGTCACCAAGTTAGGGCACAGTGGATTGAACTGCTCGGTCTCCTATTCATCCGATCTAGCAGTTCTTCGTGTGGTAAATACAACTCTATTTTTACCATCTTTTTGATCCTCAAAGATTCATCCTATTTACCAAAATTGGTTTATGCCTATACAATGTTAGATCTATTCTGTCTGCATCACATACTGCCTAGTATATTCACTTAAGCTTCATCTAGTTAGATTCCTCACTTGTACTTATTCACGGATTCGTACAAATCTGGAACCAACTCTCAACATATACGTGAATGTGTTTGCATCATGAGGTCAATGTCTTCAAACTGATTTATATTCATAATCTTCTGAGAATGCATATGACCTCTTCCCCTTCCCTCGCATCTCTAATGTTGTCACGGGTACATGTCCGTGGGAGAATCCCTTGGTTCTCATAGTCTGCATTCGTTTGCAGAATTCTTACAGCATCACATTAACTCTCCCGAAGCCAGTTCCTGTTTGTCCAGCAAGCGAAAGCCTTTGAAGCCTTTGAACATGTTGAAGCCATTTAGTTTGAAGTTCATGGCTGCAGAGAAATCAGTAAGGAAGGGTGGCAGACAGTGTCATGGGGGAACATCAAAAGATTTGCCTGATGACCTCGTAGAGCTTTACAAGACAGATCCTGAAGAGAATTATAATCAGCGCAAGACACGAATCCAATGGATTCAACGATATTGGGCTGAACAATGGTTCAAATACAAGTTTGTGACCCAGGAATACGCTGAGAAGAATGCTATCAAAAGTCCTTGGGGTGATATTCTCTATCGAGGCCTTCCACCCAAGAACAGAGCTGAAGCTATTGCACAGGGCTTCTATCCTTGTATGGTCCGTGGACCTCAGCCTGAAAATGCCGACCCATCGTCATTGCTCTGGTGTCGTGACGATAATCTCTTCAAGCGCAACTTCCAGCACGCAAAGGCATCGGCCAAGGAAAACAAGAAGTCATTGGGATTAGACTTCAACCCTGGTCCCTCTACTCCCCGAGCTGACGGCTCACGTGATGCAGAACCCAATGTCATCGGTCCTTTCTACAACCTTGATGGCCTCATCACTCACATCTCGGTCCCAGGTGCCAAAGTGGATCATTCTGATGATGATGCTGACACTGATGAAGCCCCAGCTCCTACTCCAAAGCCGCAGAAGCCAAAGAAGGATAAGGTTTCAAGATCAGCTGCTCCTCCAAAAGCTTCACGTGCGAAGCCACTGGCCACTGCACCTCCTGAAGACAGTGTGTAGTCTGAAGATCTATCACATATCTCCAAGAAGACGGAGAAGAAAAAGAAAATCTTCAAAAATACTGATCAGACATTGACTCCTCCTGCCATTCTGCGAGAAGAGCACATTGATCTGTCCAGCGATGAAGATCTTGCAGATGATGCTCTTGAGCAACTGATCAAGAGCAAGGAAGAAGCAGAGATCTTCAATGATTCGCCTCTCTTTGATGTGGCAATCATCCATAAATTCATTGATGAGTGGTTTGACACCCCAAATCTCAGCTTTGATGATCTGCAACTTCCCATTGGCCTCAGCGCCTCCTTCAAAGGCGCCATTGCTTCTGAGCTAGCTCTTGCTTAGCGCATCGTTGAACTGAAGTACAAGATCGACCATGAGAAAGCTCAGTTCAAGAAGCATGTGGCAAAGCTCAGCGTTCAAGATGTCAAAAACTTCAAGATCATGCTGCACGAGCTCAAAGAAGCCTTTCTCAAGAAGCGCGAAGAAGTTAAAGGCTCTCGATAGCATATGAAGAGTCTGGCTGACAAGTGTGTGCAAGCCTACAATGAGGCTAAGAAGCGCAAGGCTCTTGGTCGTCCTAGCATTGACCCCAGAATGGCTGCAACGAAGAAGAAGCCATCAACTGACCAATCTGCACCTTCAAGGCAGGAAGAACCTCGCATTGTCTTCCCAAGTAGCATGACTGGCTCGAAGCCAAAGGTCAAGTCAACTGCTTCAGAACTGAAGAAGACGAGGACTGCCGAGGCTGAAGCCAGAAAAAGGAAAAATCCTGAAGCCTCTGATGTTGCTCCCTCCAAGAAGAAGCGCAAAACCAAGAAGAATCGGGCTGCTCCCACAGAGCCCTTAGTTGTTGAACCTATCTCAATGGTTTGCCCTGCATCTGAACACCAAGAACGACGGATGATAGTTCATGAGCCTGCTTCCACAGAGGCTCATGAAGCTGAAGACATTCCAGCAGTTGATCGCACCGCTGCTGAAGACATTGGTCACAATGACAATGTTGAAGATGATGAAGTTCTTCCTCAGATCGAACACAACTTGGTATCATCACCTGTTCTCACGAACAGCAAACTCATCAGCATTGGTCGTCCTCTGACGCCAATTGCTCAGGATGCATCATGGGCTGATCACCCACAACAACAAGACTCCCCAAGTACTCCCCAACAACAACAAGTCACACCACCTGTGCAAGAAGAAGAGGATGAGGCCCAGCCAACTCCATCTCCAAAGGCGTCGCCAGCATAACGCAGGCTTCGCAAAGGACCAAGGCCTCAAGTCCCTCTTTCGAGCGTTCCAGAAGGAGAAGTGCACCACCAATCTGTAGCATGTCAAGTGTTTCCAGAAGCCACTCCGACTGTGAATGTCTCCGTGTCTGACGCCAAAGCTTCTGAAGACAATCCGGCTGCATCAGCCGATGACAAACAAGAAGAAGAACGTGTCCCTACTCCCCTCATTACTGAAGAAGTTGTTCCTGAAGTGAACGTGCCAGTGCCCGACCCTCCAGCTTATCAAGTGGAGGTTGAAAATCTTGAGGCTGCCACCACCAACACAAATGAAGCCAATGACGTAGTCATGGCTGAAGCAAGTGTGGAGCCTGCACCAACCAATGTGCCAGAAGCCAATGATGCAACTGCTCCTGAAGTATCTGTTGTGCAGCCTAACGCCTCTGTTGTTGCCACTGCTCCTGTTCCACCACCAAGGCCCCATACAATTGAGCAAGCATACAACTATGGTCAGCTAATCACTGTCAAATGTCCCGTTCTGGTCCCTCCGCCTAATGCCTCTGGTCCTCAGTTTGATTATCATGTTGAGCATAGGCCTCTGGTCCAGAAACCAAAGCCAAGACTGCCAAGGTTCCCAGGTCCTACCACCTCTACAGGGTCCTTCAATGCAAATGGCTTCAAAATCCACAACACCTTCCTTGACAGAGCAAAGAACCCCTACTCAAGGCCAAGAATATCATCTGATCGTTTCTGGACCTATCAGCAGCGAAGCTATTACTCCTGCGTTTTGTATGATCAAGGGCGCATTTTCCCTCATATGCGCCTCGACACTGAAGCCATTGCTGGACTGCCATGCTTAGAAGAAGCACTTGACTGCTTTCGTGATGCAGGTCTGCTCAGCTTTGTGATAGACAAAGAACATTGGAATGAGGAACTTTTGCTTCAATTCTATGCTACCCTCCACATTCGCGGCTACTACAGGGATACAAAGACATGGGTTCTCGAGTGGATGACAGGAAATGTTCATCATGAAGCCAAAGCTCTTGACGTCATTGAGCTTACAGGCCTACCCACTCCCAGAGAGATGTTCGAACCTGATTGTCAACTCCACCGCAATGCACTGGAGAGCATCTTCCATAAGCCAGAGCCCAACATGAGCCAGATGTTGAGCATGATGAAGCCTCTGCCACCTGACGCTGAATACCCAAAGGATTTCTTTGTTGATGACCTTGAGTATCTGCCTCGCACAATATATCACATCATCAGGCGAACTCTATGGCCTATCAAAGGGCATTCATCAGCTGCAAAACTTGAAGGAGCCATGAAGACATTGCTCTTTTACATCCTTAATGGCATCAGCTTCAATACACAAGAATTCTTCATCCGGCAACTGGCTGCGTCTGGATCTAACCTTTTTGTCCTGAAATTCTATGCTCCATGGGTCATGCGCCTCATCAAGCTACACTCTGCTATCAACTATCAGCCCTCTGCTCGCAGTCATCTGATCTTTCTACCAGAAGTTGATATGTCAGTTGAAGCCATATACCCTGAGCCTGCCAAGAAGCCTCTTTGTCTTCAAAATGCTGACCACCAAAGCTTCACTCAACCCATGGAAGGAGTCCAAGCAGTAACTCGTGTCTATCCAATGGCTGGGAACACTCGTCTGCCTCACCGTGCGCAAACTGAAGCTACTGAGAGCACAATTGCCCAAAGGCCTAAGAAGCGCTCTCGCGTCCTAAATGACCGAGAACTTCTTGTGGCACTGCATCAGAAACAAGACAAGCATCACTTCTGGCTCAAGCGACAGATGCAAAGCCTCTTGGTGGACGTCAATCGCATTCGAAATCTTGCCACCAAGAATGCTTTTGTCACTCACGAGACCTGTCGGCGATCATGGAAGAGTTTGACGCTACTCAGTGCTGAAGCAGATCTTCAAGGCGATGGCTTCACTGAAAGATTCAAGTTTGACTCCACTCCTCCACGGAATGCTATCCTACGTCGAACCCCATCCCTTGAAGACTCTGACTATTCTTCCTCCGCAGCAACTGTGAATGCCAAAGTGATCGATGATGAAGACGATGCTACTTCACCGCCCCCTACTTCTACACGCATCGACACTGCACCAAGTTCGTCTGCACCGCCAAACAACAACGACAACCCCGCTGCTTCACCTACTCCTCATGGGAACGAGTAGATGCTCTATGTCTTCAAACCTTTTTGGTCATTACTGACAAAAGGGGGAGAAGCATATGAGTTTGATAGTCTTCAAGCGTGTTCATATGGGCAGTTGCTTTATATTTTGTCTAGTGTTTACAACTCTTGCTTTTCATACATTTGGTTCTTTGAGTTGTAACACTTAAACTCGATGGCCGTCTGCTACTTATTTGCTTTTCTGTGATGCGATGATAAATTCCGCATGTGCAATGATAACTTCCGCACTTAGATCATTCTGCAGACGTCCATTTTTCATTATGCATGTCATTCTCTTAGTTATATCATTTCATGCATTATGAATTATCTACATAAGTTGAAGAGGATCTCCACAAGTACAACCTGCCATGTGCATTTGCATTCCAAAAGCAAATTACTTATATGCACATCTTCAGGGGGAGCCTTTGCCACTTATGAATACAATACCCTATCCTTTACAATTTCACATACTTTATCCCCGTCGAAAACTTCAACCAATTTGTAATCAATCACCAAAAAGGGGGAGATTGTAAGTGCATCTAGTGCCACCCCTAGTTGGTTTTGGAGTATTGACGACAAATTTGGTTGAGGGACTAATGTGTTTGTGAGAATTGCAGGATAACGCAGGTAGTGTCCCTCATTGATTCGGTTTACCTACCGGAGATGACCCCTAAAAATGTATGAAGACATTGACGACAATGGTGGTATGTGAAGATATTCATATTGAAGACTATGCCATGAGAAGACATTGAGTGAAGACTGTGGAGCGCGAAGACTGTGTCATTTTGTTGTTTCCTTTTCTTCTTTGTTGAGTCATAGGAACCACCGTACTGTTAAGTGGGGTCCAAGTGAACAAAGTCAGAATGACTGAAGTGATGCTCAACCCAAATCCTATGTCTTCGAGCGAAGACAATGAGAGCAAATCTTATCCAGAGCTGGATGAGTCAGCTTTACTTGTAGCCCAAGTAAAGTTGTCATGTGTGTTTGAAATCTGACCGTTGGAACACGTGTCAGTTCCTTAGTGACCCAGGGTCATTTCAAACATATCAGGTCAGGTTGCCTAGTGGCCATAAATAGCCCACCCCCTACACCATAAATTGGTGGCTGCTCGGAGTTAGTACATGGCTTTTGTCGTTTGAGAGCAACCCACCTCGAAGCCTTTGAGAGAGAGAAATGCGAGGAAAAAGCCCAAACACCCAGAGCCAAAGAGTGTTAGGCATCACTGAAGTCTTTCTGTCTGTGTGACCTGAAGACTTATTACACTTGAGGACTGTGAATCCTCCAGCCGGTTAGGCGTCGCGTTCTGAGCATCCAAGAGTCATTGTGGATCGCCGGTGAACGAAGTCTGTGAAGGTTCGGAATTCTACCTTGAAGACTTACCAGAGTGATTGGGCGAGGACTGTGTGTCCTTAGCTCAAGGGGAATAAGGTGAAGACGCGGTATTCTGAGTTGAATCTCAGCCTCCCTAACCAGACGTACAGTTGTCACAGCAACTGGAACTGGTCCAACAAATCCCGTGTCTTCAACAAGTGACTGGTTCTATCCTCTCCCTCCCTTTACTTAGTGTTTCTCTTCATGAAGTCATTGCCTATTTGTCATACCTGTTTGACTTCATTGCTTGACTACTATCGTTGGTTGGCTTCATACTATCTTCCATCCTGATCCTTACTACCAAGCTGCCATTAGTCTTTGAAGTTTCACATTATTGCATACTTGACTATGGTTTGCTTGTTGTAGTTTTATCTTCCGCTGCATATCAATTAGGTCATTTCTATTGTTTGTCTTCGAAACTTCCACGTTTTGAAGACTTTCATAAAAATTGCCTATTCACCCCCCTCTAGTCAATAACTAGCACTTTCAATCTTCTACTGGGTCTATTCCTTTGTCGTTGCAGGTGCCGGTCTGCGCTGATCCTGAGCCTGCCGCCGCCCGCGGAGAGCGTGGGGATGAGTGGCGGCGGTGACTGAGCTTGGCGTCGCTCGCAGACGGCCTTCTGTCGCCCGCACGGCGACCATGGACAGCCTTGTGGTGGCGCCTAGGTGCCGGGGAGCGGCTACGGTGGCCGTGCACGGGCACCGGTGCCTGCGGCCGCTGAGATGGCGTGCGCCCTCGAAGCAGCAGCGCGTCCTTCCAGGAGCGGCGCCCCCCTCCACCGGCTCCGCCAGCGTCGTCGTCGTGGTCACGCCTGTTGCGCGGTGCGCCCCGGCAGCCCAGGTCGGCCACTGGTGCGCGGCCCAGGCGCTGGGTGCGATCACTCCGCTGGCCGTCCTCGACCTCCATGGTCCAGGTGGCGGGGATCACCATGAAGCGCGGCATATCGTCAGTGTCGGAGTCGGACGACGGTAGCCCACTCTGGGCAGAGTGGGACGAGCGCGGCAAAGGGGGCGACCAATCTTCCACCCGGTCGACATGGATGAGCATGGTGTAGTCTGCAGCGGTCGGCGGAGGGGCGACACGTTGGTCCGGCGGCGAGTAGCCCTGCATCTCCTCGACGCGGCCCGCGCCGCGCGGCAGGACGCCGAGCGTGTGCTTGGTGGGGATGTGGGCGACGTTGCTGGTCCAGACCCAGCAGGCGAAGGTCTTCGTGTGCCCGCGCTCTTGCGTCCTGCTGTCGAGGCGATCAACCCGCACCTTCTTCCCAAGGATCTCTTCGATTCCTTCAAGCGACCAGTACTGCATGGGCACCTTCTCGATGATGACGCGCACGTGGAGCTGGAGCGTGTCGAAGGAGGCGTGGTCATGCTCGTGCCATGGTGCAATGTTGAAGGCGGCGCCGTCGACCCTGATGGATCCCTGGCGGACGGCGTTGACATGGTGCGCTGGCTGAGTGAAGATGACGAGGTAGTGCTCCGGGTGGTGGGCCGTGATGCGGAGCTGGTTCACTGGGATGGCGAGCTGCGCCTCCAGCGCGTGGCCGACCGCCATGGGGGATGTGGCGTTAACGCCGTCAGCAGCATACATGGTCACCGCGTGGTTGCGCAGGAAGAAGATGGCCTGCTCCGTTGCCGGGGTGGACATAGTCAGCGAGTGGCTCTCTCTGGGGCGACGCGAAGGGTCGATGTGGTGCAGCATGGCGGGGGTGGTGGTGGCCATGGTGGATGCGGCAGGAGGCAGGAAGCAGAGGCGCGAGTGGATTGGGACTGGCGGAGCGGCGGGGGGTGGCCTGTTACTGGCACCTCTGGCTTGCTGGTTGCGGGGGCAATTCTTCTTAATGTGCCCCGGCTGCTCACAGAGGATGCAATGGATGGGGTCGCGGCAGTCAGCGCGGTGGTGCTTCTTGCTGAGGCAGCGGAAACAGCGGCCGCGGAAGCGGCTTAAGAAGGCCGCGTGGGCGGCGTCCGCATTGAAGACTCTGCGGCGGTCCGGCCACTGCCCTCCAGGGAGCGCCCTGGAGCCCGACGGATCTGAAGCCGTGCGCTTGTTTTTCTGGTGGCTGACCACCGTCCAGCCACCATCCATTCCCGAAACGGCAATCTGGGCAGCTGGAGGGGATGGGGAGATGATGATGGATTTAAGGCGCTGGGTAGGGGGGCAGTAGCTCGGCGGGGCTTAATGGCGCCGCGGCCGTCCGCAGCAAAGTGTGCTGCGGGATTTGCGGCGGGGCGGCTGGATCTGTCGGGGCATCGAGCTGCGAGTCCGGCACCTCCGATGGACCGGGGGAAAAACGGGTATCTTCCCCGGCTAGATCCGGTCCGGAGCCTGATCTTGCAGCTAGCGGAGGCGGGGAGGCTGCCATAAAGGCCGGTGGGTGGCTGCCGCGGCCGGAGCGGCTAGCGGCGCGGGGGGGGGGGGGGGGAGAGGGAGCTAGCTAGAGGTTTCAGTTTTGGTTGTCCCGCTTGTGCTATGTTGCTACTAATAATATGAGTGGCCCAAAAGGGCATCTGTGCTGGCGTGGTTTCGAACCCAAGTTCTCTCGTTGAGAGAGCAAAGCAACGACCAACAGGATAACGAAGCAGTTGTGAGGATTATCAAAGTAGTACATAATGTCTTTCACATAACGAGCATCAAGGGTTTTAGGAGGTTCCCCATCTCCATGAGTAGCAAGTACACCTATTTTTTTTGGTATTTCGTGTTCCATATCCATAACTAAAGATAGGAAACAACTAAGAACAACAAATAAAAAAAATACTTAGTGATAAAGCAAACAAGCACACACGAGAATATTCACCCCACGCTATGACTCCCCGGCAACGGCGCTAGAAAAAGGTCTTGATAACCCACAAGTGTAGGGGATCAATTGTAGCCTCTTTCAATAAGTAAGAGTGTCGAACCCAACGAGGAGCTAAAGGCGGTAGAACAAATATTCCCTCAAGTTCTATCGACCATCGATACAACCCTACGCATGCTTGGCGTTCGCTTTACCTAGAACAACTATGAAACTAGAAGGACTTTGTAGGTGTTGTTGGATAGGTTTGAAAGATAATAAAAAACACGTAAATAAAAAGTAGGGGCTGTTTAGATAAAGAAGCAATAAAGTAAATATAGCGAGTGTGGAAAAGTGGTGGTAGGAATTGTGAAATTGTCCCTAAGCAATTGACTACTTTACTAGACCAATAGCAAGTTTTATGTGGGAGAGGCATAAGCTAACATACTTTCTCTTCTTGGATCATATGCACTTATGATTGGAACTCTAGCAAGCATCCACAACTACTAAAGATCATTAAGGTAAAACTCAACCATAGCATTAAAGCATCAACATTTGGGACTCCTCGTGATGTCCGGGATCTCATCCGGGACTCCAAACAACATTTGGTAACCACATACTATTTCCCATAACAACTCTAGTGTCACCGAACCTTAAGTGTGTAGACCCTACGGGTTCGGGAATCATGCAGACATGACCGAGACATCTCTCCGGCCAATAACCAATAGCAAGATCTGGATACCCATGTTGGCTCCCACATGTTCCATGATGATCTCATCGGATGAACCACAATGTCGGGGATTCAATCAATCCCGTAAAAAATTCCCTTTGTCCACCGGTATGTTACTTGCCCGAGATTCGATCGTCGGTATCCCAATACCTCGTTCAATGTCGTTACCGGCAAGTCTCTTTATTCGTTCCATAATGCATGATGCCGTGACTAACTCGTTAGTCACATTGAGCTCATTATGATGATGCATTACCGAGTGGGCCCAGAGATACCTCTCCATCATACGGAGTGACAAATCCCAGTCTCGATTCATGCCAACCCAACAGACACTTTTGGAGATACCTGTATTGCACCTTTATAGCCACCCAGTTACATTGTGATGTTTGGTACACCCAAAGCATTCCTACAGCATCCATGAGTTGCACAATATCATGGTCTAAGGAAATGATACTTGACATTAGAAAAGCTCTTAGCAAACGAACTACATGATCTTGTGCTTTTGCTTAGGATTGGGTCTTGTCCATCACATCATTCTCCTAATGATGTGATCCCGTTATCAACGACATCCAATGTCCATGGTCAGGAAACCATAACCATCTATTGATCAATGAGCTAGTCAACTAGAGCCTCACTAGGGACATGTTGTGGTCTATGTATTTACACATGTATTAAGGTTTCCGGTTAATAAAATTATAGCATGAACAACAGACAATTATCATGAACAAGGAAATATAATAATAACCATTTTATTATTGCCTCTAGGGCATATTTCCAATAGGTCTTCCCGCATCGATTCCTTCTGCGGGGAGTCTAGGTGTGCTGCAGCCGTGCTCGAGCTACACCGCCGCGCTACTAACCGCTCGGCCGGCCGCGCCCTCTGCCGCCCCAACGCACCACCACGAGCCCCCCATGGGGAAAAGCAAGACGGCTGTTGCGTAAACATATATTTTTATTTCTTTTCTTCCAATGACACACGGACCACATAGGTCTAGTCCTTTAAGCAATATAACTCCCATCTCTTTGGACATGTTACATGGTGCCACGTCAGCAAGATAGTGGGACCTACCTGTCAGGTTTTCACTTAAGCTACTCTAATCCGGTTAGCAGTGTTTTCTGAAAATTGTTAGCGCAACAGTGGTGGTTTTTGAAAAGAAATCGAAATGTGGTGGTTTTCTAAATTAGGGTCCTCAATTATGGTGTTTTTTTTGCAATTTACTCCAATTCAGTAGAGAGCTTCCCAATCGAACTTGATGTTGTAAGATTGAGCAGGGTCGATGCATTTTACAATGTCATATAGAAAACACATTGAAGGGCCTATAAGCTACAAACTGCCAATGCTTCTATATAATTCTATATATCCAACAAGGGAACAACTAGAGCCTCCTGCGTTCATTTGCATGTAGTAATCAGTCCAGGGAAGAACGGCCATATCTCAAGCTATTGTGGGATCAAGAGACGCTTCTGTATTTGCCTGTAGAGCATATCCCTCTCACTTTGCAACTTCCTGGTGATAACCCACAAGTATAGGGGATCAATTGTAGCCTCTTTCGATAAGTAAGAGTGTCGAACCCAATGAGGAGCTAAAGGTAGAACAAATATTCCCTCAAGTTCTACCGACCACCGATATAACTCTATGCACGCTTGACGTTCGCTTTACCTAGAACAAGTATGAAACTAGAAGGACATTGTAGGTGTTGTTGGATAGGTTTGCAAGATAATAAAGAGCATGTAAATATAAACTAGGGGCTGTTTAGATATAGAAGCAATAAAGTAAATATAGCGAGTGTGGAAAAGTGGTGGTAGGAGTTGTGAAATTGTCTCTAAGCAATTGACTACTTTACTAGACCGATAGCAAGTTTTATGTGGGAGAGGCATAAGCTAACACACTTTCTCTTCTTGGATCATATGCACTTATGATTGGAACTCTAGCAAGCATCCACAACTACTAAATATCATTAAGGTAAAACCCAACCATAGCATTAAAGCATCAACTCCCCTTTATCGCATATGCCACAACCCCCTTACTCGGGTTTATGCTTCTGTCACCCAAGCAACCCACTATAAGTGAATCATGAACGTATTGCAACACCCTACAGTGGGAATCCCTCATGCTTGCGCGACACGGAGAGCACCATAGGACAGCACCAATAATAAAACATGCAACTCAAACCAATCACGATCATCAATTAACCCATAGGACAAAATGAATCTACTCAAACATCATAGGATAGCCATACATCATTGGGAAATAATATATAGCGTTGAGCACCATGTATTAGTAGAGATTACAGAGGGTAAAAGAGGGGTTACACCACTTCATAGAGGGGGGAAGAGTTGGTGATGAGGGCGGTGAAGTTATTGGTGTAGATCGCGGTCATGATGATGGCCTCGGCACCATTCCGGTGCCACCGAAAGCAAGGGGGAGAGAGCCTCCCTTCTTCTTCTTCTTCTTCTTCTTCTTCTTCTTCTTCTTCTTCTTCTTCTTCTTCTTCTTCTTCTTCCTTGGCCTTCTCCCTAGATGGGAGAAGGGTTTCCCCTCTGGTCCATGGCCTCCACGGCTTGGGAGGGGCGAGAGCCCCTCCGAGATTGGATCTGTGTCTCTCTCTCTCTTTGTTTCTGCGTTCCAGATTCTGGCCTTTCACCGTTTCTTATATTCCCGGAGATCCGTAACTCCGATTGGGCTGAAATTTTAACATGATCTCTATCCGGATATTAGCTTTCTTGCGGAGAAAGAAGGGCACCAACTGCCTTACGGAGTGGCCACAAGGGTCAGGGGCACGCCCCCTGCCTTGTGGCCCCCTCGGGCATCGTCTCGCATTGATTCTTTTTCCCAAAAATCATAAACATTCCAAAAAAATCTCCGTCGGTTTTTATCCCATTTGGACTCCGTTTGATATGGGCTTTCTGCGAAACAAAAAACATGCAACAAATAGGAACTAGCACTGGGCACTGGATCAATAGGTTAGTCCCAAAAATAGTATAAAAAGTTGCCAAAAGTATATGAAAGTTGTAGAATATTGGCATGGAACAATAAAAAATTATAGATACGACGGAGACGTATCAGCATCCCCAAGCTTAATTCCTGCTCGTCCTCGAGTAGGTAAATGACAAAAAAGATAATTTTTGATCTAGAATGCTACCTAGCATAATACTGATCATATATCTAATCACGGCATGAATATTAAGACACGAGTGATTCAAAGCAATAGTCTATCATTTGATACTAAGACAATAATACTTCAAGCATGCCAACCAAGCAATTATGTCTTATCAAAATAACATAGCCAAAGAAAGCTTATCCCTACAAAATTATATAGTTTGGCCATGCTTCATTTTCGTCACACAAAATGCTCCCATTATGCACAACCCCGATGACAAGCCGAGCAATTGGTTCATACTTTTTAACCCGCTTCAGCTCTTTCAACCCTCACACAATACATGAGCGCAAGCCATGGATATAGCACTATAGGTGGAATAGAATATGATGGTGGAGGTTTATGTGGAGAAGACAAAAAGGGAGAAAGTCTCACATCGACGTGGCTAATCAACGGGCTATGGAGATGCACATCAATTGATGTCAATGCGAGGAGTAGGGATTGCCATGCAACGGATGCACTAGAGCTATAAGTGTATGAAATCTCAAACTGAAACTAAGTGGGAGTGCAACCAACTTGCTTGCTCATGACGACCTCGGGCATTTGAGGAAGCCCATCTTCGGAATATACAAGCCAAGTTCTATAATGAAACATCCCACTAGTATATGAAAGTGATAACTCAAGAGACACTCTATATGAAGAACATGGTGCTACTCTGAAGCACAAGTGTGGTAAAAGGATAGTAGCATTGTCCCTTCTCTTTTTTTGGCCTTCCTTTTTTTATTTGGCCTTTATTTTTTATTTTTTTATTTGGTCTTTCTCTTTTTTTTTCATGGGACAATGCTCTATTAATGATGACATCACACTTTTATTTACTTACAACTCAATATTACAAATCGATATTGGAACAAAGTATGACTATACATAAATGCCTCCGGTGGTGTACCGGGATGTGCAATGATCTAGCATAGCAAAGACATCAAAAAACGGACAAGCCACGAAAACATCATGCTAGCTGTCTTACGATCATGCAAAGCAATATGACAATGAATGCTCAAGTCATGTATATGATGATGATGGAAGTTGCGTGGCGATATATCTCGGAATGGCTATGGAAATGCCATGATAGGTAGGTATGGTGGCTGTTTTGAGGAAGATATAAGGAGGCTTATGTGTGATAGAGCGTATCATATCATGGGGTTTGGATGCACCGGCGAAGTTTGCACCAACTCTTGAGGTGAGAAAGGGAAATGCACGGTACCGAAGAGGCTAGCAATGATGGAAGGGTGAGAGTGCGTATAATCCATGGACTCACATTAGTCATAAAGAACTCATATACTTATTGCAAAAGTTTATTAGCCCTCGAAGCAAAGTACTACTAAGCATGCCCCTAGGGGGATAGATTGGTAGGAAAAGACCATCGCTCGTCCCCGACCGCCACTCATAAGGAAGACAATCAAAGAAACACCCCATGCTTCAAATTTGTCACACAACAGTTACCATACGTGCTTTCTACGAGACTTGCAAACCTCAACACAAGTAATTCTCAATTTCACAATTACTCAACTAGCACGAATCTAATATAACCACCTTTATATCACAAAACTATTGCAAGGAATCAAACATATCATATTCAGTGATCTATAAGTTTTATGTAGGATTTTATGACTAACCATGTGAATGACCAATTCCTGTCATCTCTCTAAATAGATATAAGTGAAGCAAGAGAGTTTAATTCTTTCTACAAAAGATATGCCCGCGCTCTAAAAAATATAAGTGAAGCAAAAGAGCATTCTACAAATGGCGGTTTTCTATGTGAAGAGAAACATGCAATCCAAACTTCATAAGATATAAGTAAAGCACATGAAGCATTCTATAAAGTCATACTCAAAAGATATAAGTGAAGTGCAATGAGCATTCTACAAATCAACCATGGACTATCTCATACCATCATGGTGCATAAAAGAAAAGTGAAAACTAAATGCAGAAGACGCTCCAAGATTTGCACATATCGCATGAACGAAACGAATCCGAAAACATACCGATACTTGTTAAAGAAAGAGGGGATGCCTTCCGGGGCATCCCCAAGCTTAGACGCTTGAGTCTCCTTGAATATTTACTTGGGGTGCCTTGGGCATCCCCAATCTTGAGCTCTTGCCTCTCTTCCTTTTCCTCATATCGAGACCTCCTGATCAAACACTTCATCCACACAAAACTTCAACAGAAAACTCGGTAAGATCCGTTAGTATAATAAAGAAAATAACTACTCTAAGTACTGTCACAAACCAATTCATATTTTATTTTCGCATTGTAGCTACTGTAATATAACTTTTATATGGCTTAATCCACTGATAGGAATTGATAGTTTCATCAAAACAAGTAAACTATACATCAAAAACAGAATCTGTCAAAAAGAGAACAGTCTGTAGCAATCTGAACATTCACCATACTTCTGGTACCCCAAAAATTCTACCAAAATTAGGAAAAGTAAACAATTTGTACATCAAGACAGTGAAAATAATTTCAGAACCGTTTGATGTTCCAGTAAAAAATGTAAAATCGCGCACTACAACCAAAGTTTCTGTCCTGCACCGCACAAACCAACAAGCATTGTAAACATCCTAAAGGCAAACCTTGGCACATTATTTTTATAATACAATGGAATTGTACAAGGGGATAATTATTTTTGATGAAAAGTTTCAGTAATTAAGATTCACAAAGTTTCCGTGAGCATGAACAAAGTTCAAGGAGCTCCCCCACTTCAACAATGCTTGTCTATCTCACTTTCACTTTCCTTTTTGAAAAGTTTTGGGTTCCCCTCTTTTTTTTAGACTATATAAAAGCACTCAACAGAAATAAATGACTCTCTAAAACTTCCGGGTTGTCTCCCTAGCAGCGCTTTCTTTAAAGCCATTAAGCTAGGCATATAGTGCTCAAGTAATGGATCCACCCGGATCCCAAGGTATATCAAAGCCAATTTTAATTAACAATGATTTGTAATTTAGTAGTGAGCACAAAGTAACATATATCATACAACAACGAAGTCTAACTCTCTTCCTATGCATCGGCATGTCATAAAAGAACAATTCATACACACATAGTAAAGGCCAATGCACAGTATAAGCAGTTTCTTGCAATTTTATCATATTGGAAACATAGAGAGGTGGAGATATAGTTCCTCTCTCATAATAACTGCAAGTAGGAGCATCAAGCACATGCATATCACATTCATCAAAATTATCATGTGCAATGGTAAAAGGCAACCTATCAATATAATCCTTAATAAGCACAAACTTCTCCAATATAGTGTAGTTGGGAGAATTCAAAAAGATAATAGGACTATCATGCGTGGGTGCAATAGCAACAATTTCATGTTTAACATAAGGAACTATAGCAAGTTCATCTCCATAAGAATAATTCATATTGGCATCTTGGCCAAAGGCATCATCAAAAAGGGATATTTCAAGAGAATCAACGGGATCATAACAATCATCATAGCAATCATCCTTCGGTAAGAACGAAGGGAAATTAAACAATGTATGAGTTGAAGAGTTACTCTCATTAGAAGGTGGGAACGGGTAGCTAATCCGCTCTTCCTCCTTTTGTTCTTCGCTCTCCTCATCATCTTTTTCATCCAATGAGCTCACAGTTTTATCAATTTCTTCCTCCATAGATTCCTGCAAAATATTAGTCTCTTCTTGGACAGCGGAGACTTCCTCAATAAATGCATCAATATCGGAATTGAATTCATAATTCTCATAGAAATATTTAAGTATAGCATAATTTTCAGGTCTGTAAATAGCATCTTCAAGATTTTCACACTCTTTAAACAAAGATTCAATTTCATAAGCACCCATAAAAGCAATGAATTCTTCTATTTGTTCCACATCATAGTAATCATATATACCATTAGCATAAGAAGCCAAGGTTTTATCATCATTAAATTTGCATGAAAAGGGAAGGTGTGGAGCCTTCATCTTAGAGTAACAAGTATAATCATATCTCAAGCATAGTTCCCGAGCATACCAATGCAACATATGAATTTGATCCCATAATAATTTCCCTTTTTGAGTCAAGCGATAATCCCTAAAGTATTCACGTTGATCCAACGTGTCTCCCATTGAATGGGGTTTTCTCAGGATCATTAAAGTAGTACATAATATTTTTCACATAACCAGCATCGAGGGTTTGGAGGTTCCCCATCTCCATGAGTAGCAAGTACACCTATTTTTTTTGGTATTTCGTGTTCCATATCCATAACCAAATATATAGAACAACTTAGACCAACAAATAACAATTACTTAGTGATAAAGCAAACAAGCACACACGAGAATATTCACCCCACGCTATGACTCCCCGGCAACGGCGCCAGAAAAAGGTCTTGATAACCCACAAGTATAGGGGATCAATTGTAGCCTCTTTCAATAAGTAATTGTGTCGAACCCAATGAGGAGCTAAAGGTAGAACAAATATTCCCTCAAGTTCTACCAACCACCGATACAACTCTACGCACGCTTGACGTTCACTTTACCTAGAACAAGTATGAAATTAGAAGGACTTTGTAGGTGTTGTTGGATAGGTTTGCAAGATAATAAAGAGCATGTAAATATAAACTAGGGGCTGTTTAGATAAAGAAGCAATAAAGTAAATATAGAGAGTGTGGAAAAGTGGTGGTAGGAGTTGTGAAATTTTCCCTAAGCAATTGACTACTTTACTAGACCGATAGCAAGTTGTATATGGGAGAGGCATAAGCTAACATACTTTCTCTTGGATCATATGCACTTATGATTGGAACTCTAGCAAGCATCCGCAACTACTAAATATCATTAAGGTAAACCCAACCATAGCATTAAAGCATCAAGTCCCCTTTATCCCATACGCCACAACCCCCTTACTCGGGTTTATGCTTCTGTCACTCAAGCAACCCACTATAAGCGAATCATGACCGTATTGCAACACCCTACAGCGGGAATCCCTCATGCTTGCGCGACACAGAGAGCACCATAGGACAGCACCAATAATAAAACATGCAACTCAAACCAATCACGATCATCAATTAACCCATAGGACAAAACGGATCTACTCAAACATCATAGGATAGCCATACATCATTGGGAAATAATATATAGCGTTGAGCACCATGTTTAAGTAGATATTACAGCGGGTAAAAGAGGGTTTACACCACTGCATAGAGGGGGGAAGAGTTGGTGATGAGGGCGGTGAAGTTGTTGGTGTAGATCGCGGTGATGATGATGGCCTCGGAAGCGTTCCGGCGCCACCGGAAGCAAGGGGGAGAGAGCCCCCTTCTTCTTCTTCTTCTTATTCTTCTTCTTCTTCTTCCTTGACCTTCTCCCAAGATGGGAGAAGGGTTTCCCCACTTGTCCATGGCCTCCATGGCTTGGGAGGGGCGAGAGCCCCTCCGAGATTGGATCTGTCTCTCTGTCTCATTCTGTTTCTGCGTTCCAGATTCTGTCCTTTCACCGTTTCTTATACTCCCGGAGATCCATAACTCCGATTGGGCTGAAATTTTAACATGATCTCTATTCGGATATTAGCTTTCTTGCGGCGAAAGAAGGGCACCAACCGCCTTATGGGGTGGCCCAAGGGTCAGGGGTGCGCCCCCTGCCTCGTGGCCCCCTCGGGCATCGTCTCGCGTTGATTCTTCTTCCCAAAAATCATAAACATTCCAAAAAAAATCTCCGCCAGTTTTTATCCCGTTTGGACTCCGTTTGATATGGGTTTTCTGTGAAACAAAAAAACATGCAACAAACAGGAACTGACATTGGGCACTGGATCAATATGTTAGTCCCAAAAATAGTATAAAAAGTTGCCAAAAGCATATGAAAGTTGTAGAATATTGGCATGGAACAATCAAAAATTATAGATACGACGGAGACGTATCACCTGGCTATTGGGGAACGTATCAGAAATTCAAAATTTTCTACGTATCACCAAGATCAATCTATGGAGATTCTAGCAACGAGAGAGAGAGGGAGTGCATCTTCATACCCTTGAATATCTCTAAGCGGAAGCATTACAAGAACGCGGTTGATGGAGTCGTACTCGCGGTGATTCAAATCGCGGAAGATCCGATCTAGCACCGAACGGACGGCACCTCCGTGTTCAACACACGTACATCCCGAGGACGTCTCCTCCTTCTTGATCCAGCAAGGGGAGAGGAGAAGATGAGGGAGAACTCCGACAGCACGACGGTGTGGTGGTGGTGGAGCTTGTGGTTCTCCAGGAGGGCTTCGTCAAGCACTACGGAGGAGGAGGAGGAGGTGTTGGAGGAGGGAGAGGGCTGCGCCAGGGAAGAGGTGCGGCTGTCCTCCCACCCCACCACTATATATAGGGGCAAGGGGAGAGGGGGAGGCGCCCTAGGGTTTCCCCTTGGGGGCGGCGGCCAAGCAGATTGGATCTCCCTAGGGAAAATCCTAGGGAGACTTGCCCCCCAAGCCAAGCAGGTGGAGGATTGCCTCCCAAGCCAGGTGGAGGTGCCCCACCTCCCCAAATAACATGGGAAAGGGTGTGGGGGGCGCACCACCCCTTAGTGGGCTGGTTTTCCCCTTCCCCCTTGGCCCATGAGGCCCTCCAACACTTGTCGGGGCTCCCGAAACACCTTTCGGTCATGCTGGCCATAGCCTGGTACCCCTGGAACACTTCCGGACTCCAATACCCTTCGTCCAATATATCGGCCTTCACCGCCGGACCATTCCGAAACTCCTCGTGACGTCCAAGATCACATTCGGGACTCTGAACTACCTTCGGTAACCACATACTATTTGCCATAACAACTCTAGCGTCACCGAACCTTAAGTGTGTAGACCCTACGGGTTCGGGAACCATGCAGACATGACCGAGACACCTCTCTAGCCAATAACCAATAGTGGGATCTGGATACCCATATTGGCTCCCACATGTTCCATGATGATTTCATCGGATGAACCACGATGTCGAGGATTCAGTCAATCCTGTATACAATTCCGTTTGTCTATCGGTATGTTACTTGCCCGAGATTCGATCGTCTGTATCCCAATACCTCATTCAATCTCGTTACCGGCAAGTCACTTTACTAGTTCCATAATGCATGATCCCTTGACTAACTACTTAGTCACATTGAGCTCATTATGATGATGCAATACCGAGTGGGCCCAGAGATACCTCTTCGTCATACGGAGTGACAAATCCCAGTCTCGATTCGTGCCAACCCAACAAACACTTTTGGAGATACATGTAGTGCACCTTTATAGCCACCCAGTTATGTTGTGACGTTTGGTACACCCAAAGCATTCCTACGGTATCTGGGAGTTGCACAATCTCATGGTCTAAGGAAATGATACTTGACATTAGTAAAGCTCTTAGCAAACGAACTACACGATCTTGTGCTATGCTTAGGATTGGGTCTTGTCCATCACATCATTCTCCTAATGATGTGATCCAGTTATCAATGACATCCAATGTCCAGGTCAGGAAACCATAACCATCTATTGATCAACGAGCTAGTCAACTAGAGGCTCACTAGGGACATGTTGTGGTCTATGTATTCACACATGTATTACGGTTTGCAGTTAATACAATTATAGCATGAACAATAGACAATTATCGTCAACAAGGAAATAGAATAACAACCATTTTATTATTGCCTCTAGAGCATATTTCCAACAGTCTCCCACTTGCATTAGAGTCAATAATCTAGTTCACATCACTATGTGATTGTAATGAATTCAACACCCATGGGGTTTGATTAAATCTCGCTTGTGAGAGAGGTTATTAGTCAACGGGTCTGAACCTTTCAGATCCGTGTGTTCTTTACAAATCTCTATGTCATCTTGTAGATGCAGCTTCCACGCGCTACTTGGAGTTATTCCAAACAACTGCTCTACTATACAAGTCCGGTTTACTACTCAGAGTCATCCGGATTAGTGTCAAAGTTTGCATCGACGTAACCCTTTACGACGAACACTTTTACCATCTCCATAATCGAGAAAATTCCTTAGTCAACTAGTTACTAAGGATAAGTTTGACCACTGTCATGTGATCCATTCCTGGATCACACTTGTACCCCTTGACTTACTCATGGCAAGGCACACTTCAGGTGCGGTACATAGCATAGCATACTGTAGAGCCTACGTCTAAAGCATAGGGGATGACCTTCGTACTTTCTCTCTATTCTGCCGTGGTCAGGTCTTGAGGCTTACTCAATACTCACACCTTATAACACAACCAAGAACTCCTTCTTTGCCGATCTATTTTGAACTCCTTCAAAATCTTGTCATGGTATGTGTTCGTTTGAGAGTACTATCAAACGATCTTGATCTATCCTTATAGATCTTGATGCTCAAAGTTCAAGCAGCTTAATCTAGGTTTTCCATTGAAAAACACTTTTCAAATAACCCTATATGCTTTCCAGAAACACTACATCATTTCTGATCAACAATATGTCAACAACATATACTCATCAGAAATTCTATAGTGCTCCCACTCACTTCTTTGGAAATACAAGTTTCTCATAAACTTTGTATAAACCCAAAATCTTTGATCATCTCATCAAAGCGTATATTCCAACTCTGAGATGCTTACTCCAGTCCTTAGAAGGATTGCTGGAGCTTTGCATACTTGTTAGCATCTTTCAGGATTGTCAAAACCTTCTGGTTGTATCACATACAACCTTTCCTCAAGAAAATCATCGAGGAAACAATGTTTTGACATCCTATCTGCAAGATTTCATAAATAATGCAGTAACTGCTAATATAATTCCAACAGACTCTTAGCATCGCTACGAATGAGAAAGTATCATCGCAGTCAACTCCTTGAACTTGTCGGAAAACATCTTAACGACAAGTCGAGATTTCTTAATGATGATACTTACCAACATTGTCCGTCTTCCTTTTAAAATCCATCTGTACCCAACAACCTTACGACCATCAAGTAGTTCTTCCAAAGTCTATACTTTGTTTTCATACATGGATCCTCTCTCGGATTTTATGGCCTCGAGCCATTCATTGGAATCCGGGCCCACCATCGCTTCTCCACAACTCGTAGGTTCATTGTTGTCTAGCAACATGACCTCCAAGACAGGATTACGTACCACTTTGAAGTAGTACGTACCTTGTCGACCTACGAGTTTTTGTAGTGACTTGATCTGAAGTTTCATGATCAATATCATCAGCTTCCACTTCAATTGGTGTAGGCGCCACAGGAACAACTTCATGTGCCCTGCTACACACTAGTTGAAGTGACGGTTCAATAACCTCATCAAGTCTCCACCATCCTCCGACTCAATTCTTTCAAGAGAAACTTTTCCTCAAGAAAGGACCCGATTCTAGAAACAATCCCTTTTGCTTCCGGATCTAAGACAAGAGGTATACCCAACTGTTTTTGGGTGTCCTATGAAGATGCATTTATCCACTTTGGGTTTGAGCTTATCAGCCTGAAACTTTTTCACATAAGCATCGCAGCCCCAAACTTTTAAGAAACGACAGCTTAGGTTTCTCTAAACCATAGTTCATACGGTGTCATCTCAACGGAATTGTGTGGTGCCCTATTTAAAGTGAATGCGGTTGTCTCTAATGCCTAACCCATAAACGATAGTGGTAATTCGATAAGAGACATCATGGTATGCACCATATCCAATAGGGTGCAGTTATGATGTTCGGACACACCATCACACTATGGTGTTCCAGGCGGTATTAGTTATGAAAAAATTTCCACAAGGTCTTAATTGTGTACCAAACTCGTAACTCAGATATTCATCTCTATGATCATAGACATTGTATCCTCTTGCCACGATGATCTTCAACTTCACTCTGAAATTGCTTGAACCTTTCAATAATTCAGACTCGTGTTTCATCAAGTAAATATACTCAGAATCTACTCAAATCATCTGTGAAGTAAGAGCATAACGATATTCACTGCGTGCCTCAACACTCATTGGATTGCACACATCAAATGTATTACTTCCAACAAGTTGCTCTCTTGTTTCATCTCACTGAAAAACAAGGCCTTTCAGTCATCTTGCCCATGTGGTATGATTTGCATGTCTCAAGTGATTCAAAATCAAGTGAGTCCAAACGATCCATCTGTATGGAGTTTCTTCATGCATATATACCAATAGACATGGTTCGCATGTCTCAATCTTTTCAAAACGAGTGAGCCCAAAGATCCATCAACATGGAGCTTCTTCATGCGTTTTATACAAGTATGACTCAAATGGCAGTGCCACAAGTATGTGGTACTATCATTACTATCTTATATCTTTTGGTATGAACATGTGTATCACTATGATCGAGATTCAATAAACCATTCATTTTAGGTGCAAGACCGTTGAAGGTATTATTCAAATAAACAAGTAACCATTATTCTCCTTAAATGAATAACCGTATTGCGATAAACATAATCCAATCATGTCTATGCTCAACGCAAACACCAAATAACAATTATTTAGGTTTAACACCAATCTCGATGGTAGAGGGAGCAGGCGATGCTTGATCACATCAACCTTGGAAACACTTCCAACACACATCGTCATCTCACCTTTAGCTAGTCTCCGTTTATTCCGTAGCTCTTTTATTTCGAGTTACTAACACTTAGCAACCGAACAGTATCTAATACCCTGGTGCTACTAGGAGTACTAGTAAAGTACACATTAATATAATGTATATCCAATATACTTCTCTCGACCTTGCCAGCCTTCTCATCTACCAAGTATCTAGGGTAGTTCTGCTTCAGTGACCGTTCCCCTCATTACAGAAGCACTTAGTCTCGGGTTTGGGTTCAACCTTGGGTTTCTTTACTAGAGCAGCAACTGATTTGCCGTTTCATGAAGTATCCCTTCCCGCCCTTGCCCTTCTTGAAACTAATGGTTTTACTAACCATAAACAATTGATGCTCCTACTCGACTTCTACTTTCGCGGTGTCAAACATCGTGAATTCTCAAGGATCATCATATCTATCCCTCATATGTTATAGTTCATCACGAAGCTCTAGTAGCTTGGTGGCAGTGAATTTGGAGAACCATCACTATCTCATCTAGAAGATACCTCCCACTCGATTCAAGTGATTGTAGTACTCAGACAATCTGAGCACATGCTCAACGATTGAGCTTTTCTCCCTTAGTTTGTAAGCCAAGAAACTCGTCAGATGTCTCATACCTCTTGATGTGGGCACGAGCCTGAAATCCCAATTTCAGCCCTTGAAACATCTCATATGTTCCACGACATTTCAAAAACCGTCTTTGGCGCCTCAATTCTAAACCGTTTACCATTACACAATGAACTATCACGTAGTCATCAAAACGTGTATGTCAGATGTTCACAACATCCACAGATGACGCTCGAGGTTCAGCACACCGAGCGGTGCATTAAGGACATAAGCCTTCTGTGTAGCAATGAGGATAATCCTCAGTTTACGGACCTAGTCCGCATAATTACTACTATCAACTCTCAACTAAAATTTTCTCTAGGAACATATCTTAAATAGTAGAACTAAAGCGTAAGCTACGACATAATTTGCAAAGACCTTTTGACTATGTTCATGATAATTAAGTTCATCTGATTATTTAATGAACTCCCACTTAGATAGACATCCCTCTAGTCATCTAAGTGATACATGATCCGAGTCAACTAGGCCGTGTCCGATCATCACGTGAGACGGACTAGTCATCATCGGTGAACATCTTCATACTGATCGTATCTGCTATAAGACTCATGTTCGACCTTTCGGTCTTGTGTTCCGAGGCCATGTCTGTACATGCTAGGCTCGTCAAGTCAACCTAAGTGTTTTGCGTGTGTAAATCTGGCTTACACCCGTTGTATGTGAACGTTAGAATCTATCACACCCGATCATCACGTGGTGCTTTGAAACAACGAACTTTCGCAACGGTGCACAGTTAGGGGGAACACTTTCTTGAAATTTTAATGAGGCATCATCTTATTTATGCTACCGTCATTCTAAGCAAATAAGATGCCTAAACATGATAAACATCTCATGCAATCAAATAGTGACATCATATGGCCAATATCATTTTGCTCCTTTTGATCTCCATCTTCGGGGCGCCATGATCATCATCGTCAGCGGCATCATGTCTTCATGAAGTTGTCTCGCCAACTATTACTTCTACTACTATGGCTAACGGTTTAGGAATAAAGTAAAGTAATTACATGACGTCATTCAATGACACACAGGTCATAAAATAAATTAAGACAACTCCTATGGCTCCTGTCGGTTGTCATACTCATCGACATGCAAGTCGTGATTCCTATTATAAGAATATGATCAATCTCATACATCACATATATCATTCATCACATTCTTTTGGCCATATCACATCACACGACATATGCTGCAAAAACAAGTTAGTCGTCCTCTAATTGTTGTTGCAAGTTTTTTTACGTGGCTGCTATAGGTTTCTAGCAAGAACGTTTCTTACCTACGCCAAAACCACAATGTGATATGCCAATTGCTATTTACCCTTCATAAGGACCCTTTTCATCGAATCCGATCCGACTAAAGTGGGAGAGATAGACACCCACTAGCCACCTTATGCAACTAGTGCATGTCAGTCGGTGGAACCTGTCTCACGTAAGCGTACGTGTAAGGTCGGTCCGGGCCGCTTCATCCCACGATGCCGCCGAATCAAGATAAGACTAGTAGTGGCAAGTAAATTGACAAAATCGACGCCCACAACAACTTGTGTTCTACTCGTGCATAGAAACTACGCATAGACCTAGCTCATGATGCCACTATTAGGGAACGTAGCAGAAATTCAAAATTTTCTACGCATCACCAAGATCAATCTATGGAGATTCTAGCAACGAGAGAGAGAGAGAGGGAGTGCATCTTCATACCCTTGAAGATCGCTAAGCAGAAGCGTTACAAGAACGCGGTTGATGGAGTCGTACTCGCGGGGATTCAAATCGCGGAAGACCCGATCTAGCACCGAACGGACGACGCCTCCGCGTTCAACACATGTACATCCAGGGGACGTCTCCTCCTTCTTGATCCAGCAAGGGGAGATGAGAAGTTGAGGGAGAACTCCGACAGCACGACGGTGTGGTGGTGGTGGAGCTCGTGGTTCTCTAGCAGGGCTTCGCCAAGCAGTATGGAGGAGGAGGAGGTGTTGGAGGAGGGAGAGGGCTGCGCCAGGGAAGAGGTGCAGCTGCCCTCCCACCCCTCCACTATATATAGGGGCAAGGGGAGAGGGGGAGGCGCCCTAGGGTTTCTCCTAGGGGGCGGCGGCCAAGCAGATTGGATCTCCCTAGGGAAAATCCTAGGGAGACTTGCCCCCCAAGCCAAGCAGGTGGAGGATTGCCTCCCAAGCCAGGTGGAGGCGCCCCACCTCCCCAAATAACATGGGAAAGGGTGTGGGGGGCGCACCACCCCTCAGTGGGCTGGTTTTCCCCTTCCCCCTTGGCCCATGAGGCCCTCCAACACTTGCCGGGGCTGGTCATGCTGGCCATAGCCTGGTACCCCCGGAACACCTCCGGTCTCCAATACCCTTCGTCCAATATATCGATCTTCACCGCCGGACCATTTCGGAACTCCTCGTGACGTCCGGGATCCCATCCGGGACTCCGAACTACCTTCGGTAACCACATACTATTTTCCATAACAACTCTAGCGTCACCGAACCTTAAGTGTGTAGACCCTACGGGTTCGGGAACCTTGCAGACATGACCGAGACACCTCTCTGGCCAATAACCAATAGTGGGATCTGGATACCCATATTGGCTCCCACATGTTCCACGATAATCTCATCGGATGAACCACGATGTCGAGGATTCAGTCAATCATGTATACAATTCCCTTTGTCTATCGGTATGTTACTTGCCCGAGATTCGATCGTCGGTATCCCAATACCTCGTTCAATCTCGTTACCGGCAAGTCACTTTACTCGTTCCGTAATGCATGATCCTGTGACTAACTACTTAGTCACATTGAGCTTATTATGATGATGCAATACCGAGTGGGCCCAGAGATACCTCTCCGTCATACGGAGTGACAAATCCCAGTCTCGATTTGTGCCAACCCAATAGACACTTTCGGAGATACCTGTAGTGCACCTTTATAGCCACCCAGTTACGTTGTGACGTTTGGTACATCCAAAGCATTCCTACGGGTATCCGGGAGCTGCACAATCTCATAGTCTAAGAAAATGATACTTGACATTAGAAAAGCTCTTAGCAAACGAACTACACGATCTTGTGCTATGCATAGGATTGGGTCTTGTCCATCACATCATTCTCCTAATGATGTGATCCCGTTATCAATGACATCCAATATCCATGGTCAGGAAACCATAACCATCTATTGATCAACGAGCTAGTCAACTAGAGGCTCACTAGGGACATGTTGTGGTCGATGTATTCACACATGTATTACGGTCTTCAGTTAATATAATTATAGCATGAACAATAGACAATTATCGTGAACAAGTAAATATAATAATAACCATTTTATTATTGCCTCTAGGGCATATTTCCAACACTGGCACTACATATCGGAGTAGTTTCCGTCAGGAGGAATTCGAGTGTTGTAATGCACAGAAGTGAGAAATGTGACTTACCTTGAAACCAGAGAAGTGTTCAGGCTACCAACCACGACCTTTCTTTCCATACCACCATTGGCATAGGTATCTTCAAGGAAAGATAGCTTCCTTATCTCTACTGCCATGTAGATGAACTCGGCTGGATCTCCTCTAAATAACAAGAAAAGGTAGGTTCTACGAACTAGTGAACTTTTTAATATTTAAAACATTTTCAAATTCCTGAACTTTTTCAAAATTTGTTAACTTTTTCCAAATTTTGCATTTTTTTTGTTTTTAATTTTTTTATGAATGTTTTGCTCGAATTGTTTGAACTATTTTCAATTTTTATGATTTTTCAAATTCATGATTTTTTATAAATTTGGTGAACTTCTAAAAGTTTCTCAAACTTTTTCCAAAATTACGAACTGTTTTCAAACACGATAACTTTTAAAAAGATCAAACTTTTTTCAGATTTTTTAATTTTTCCCAAATATTGAATTGTTTTTCAAATTTAGGATTTTTTTCCTTTCGGATGGTGAATGGTCATCCAGTTTTACAAAAAAGAAATTGACTTGTTTTTAGAATCCCTGATTTAAAAAAAATAATTGTGCAAATTATTTTAATCTATATAAAAACCGATGGCCGAGTTAGTGCAGTAAGAAATTACAAACGGAAAAAAAACCCAGCGAACCTGGCGAGCGAGCAAGAGGGCAGAGAGGGAATTTGGCCATAGCCCATGAAAGAGCCTAGCGAGCGCCCATGACCCTTTTGGCGTCTGAAGAGCCGAGGGCTCGTAAGGCGAAAGGCCTATATCTCGCTTCATGCGAGATGACACGAGCTCTCGCATGAAATATTCCCCTTCACGCTAGAATACTGGGCCAGCTCATATTGTTCGCTCGCCCGTGATCGCTTCTATACTCCCACTACTTCTTTAGGACATAACTGACTTCCTTATCACAAGTCGTCTCCCGAAAAGGGAAATAATGAGACTGAGATGTTGCTTTGCTCGCTCGCTCGTGACCGGTTAGCTCATTCCCTTTGGTTTTCTTCTGTTTTTTCCTTTCTTGGTTCCTTTTGTCTCTTCTTCATGTTTTCTTTGTTTCTTCCTGGGTATTTTGATTTTTCCTTTATTCTTCTTATATTTTGACTTTTTTGTTTCTTTCTCGAGTTTTCTCGTATTCTCGTATTCTCTTTTGTTTCTTTTTCTTTTTTGCATGGGGTTTTCTCTGGTTTTTCCTTGTTTTCATATTTTGATTTTTCCTTGTTTTCTTTCTTTGTTTTTTTTTCTTCGGTTGTCACCAGTTTTCTTCATTTCTTTCACTGTTTTCACTGGATTTTTTTCTTTCTTTTTTTTTCTTTTTGTTTTGCTTAGTGTATTTCTTGGTCTTTACTGGGTTTCTTTTTCTTTTTCTTCATGATTCTTGGTTTTCTTCATTTTCTTTTGTTTCTTCCTCGGTTATATATGTTTTCATTATTTTGCATTGATTTTCCATTTACCATTTTTTGGTTTTCTTTGTTTTTTATATATGGTTTTTATTCGGCTTCTTCGTTTTTCTTTGTTTCTTTGTCGTTTTCACCCGTTTTGTTTTGTCCAACACATGCCAACTTTTTTTAGTACATATTCAACATTTTCCGTATATATCAGAAATATATCTTACATACATGTTTAACATATTTTAAATACCTGATTAACATTTTTTTCAAAAACTTTGTATGTAACTTTAAAATCCATTTTTAATACATGTTTAACATTTTTTAAATAAAATATTAATATTTTTAGAATACATGATCAATATTTTTCAATACACCGTGAATACTTTTATTGGCAATAAACATATCTTGACACATGATGTACATTTTTCGCGTAGGCAAAACACCTTTTTATATACATTCTTAACATTTTCTAAATAAAAAAAATGAAAAAATAGTTTTTAATCTCTACATTTATTTAATGTAGGTTTTACATTTTTTGTACACACCAGGAATATTTTTATACACGTTTAGCCTTTTTATAAAATACTTGATGAACATTTTTCATGCACATTGTATTTGTTTTGTGTATATTTTTCGTATATATGACAAACCTTGTTATATACACATTTAAGAGTTTTCAAATGCTTTATTAATAGTTTTCAAATACTTGATTCACAGTTGGTTCAAATAATTGATTAACATTTTTTAAATACATGATCAACTTTTTTCATATACATTGTATACGTTTTTCCGTATAGATGAGAAACATTTTTGTATACACATTAAACATTTTTTAAAATTCTAGATTAACAGTTTTCAAATGTTTTATGCAGAGTGTTTTTTTAACTATCATTGGAGGTAGGAAAATTTTGTCCTATATATATAATATTCGAAAGTATAAAGAAAAGTAAAAAAAGCAAAAAAAAGTGAAAAAGAAAGAAAGAAAAACGAGGCTATGGCTCCCCGCACGATGGCCGGCCCGGTATCGTGCTCCTCAGGCGAGGCTGCCCTAGGTCTCGCGTCAAGCGAGACATAGGGGCGCCCCTCGTAAGGCGCCTCAAGAACTAGTTTTTTTTTTAACTTGCCTCAAGAACTAGTTTTAATCGGATTCAGAGTTTCAGACTGTCGTCGACCACTCCGAATCCCGCCAAGAACCGATACCGTGCCGAGGTTCCATGGTACTCCTATATAGCACCGATCGCAATCACCGCAAGTCCACAACCACTCTGCGAGACTTTCTGATAGACCTAGATCCGTTTCGCCGGAGCCCGCACGCCGCCGCCGAGCGTTGCCGATCGGCCTTCCCCTGGTGCCGTGGTGCGTGCGCGCGCCCGCCCGCGGCCGATCGACGCCATGGGGTTCTTCAACGGCAAGACGAAGCAGACGACGGCGCAGAAGCCGGAGCGGCGCGTGAAGGTGCGAGTGGAGCCGCCCGGGTACAGCCACCACGAGTTCGAGCTGCCGGCGTCGCACCTTCGCAGCAGGCACTTCGCGTCGCTGATGGCCAAGGCCAAGAAGGAGGACGGCGTCGAGGGGAAGGTGGTCGCCATCCAGTGCGGGCTCGAAGACTTCCTCCTCGCCATGGTGAAGACGATTTCCCGAGCGCCGTTTGATTCCTCGCCGAGATGCCCTATCCTCGGCTGGTTCTCAGCTCGGTCACGCTGATGTCACCTCCAGTCTAGGCAGTAGCCCTCGTTATCGTTTGCTCGACATCTTGTCGAGGGCTGTATGTAATTGATGGACTCCAGAGATTTATTGCTCAGAGAAAAGTGTAAATATGTCTGCAACGAAGTGTAAAGATTGATACTCGCAATCTATGTTTACTGTTTCTTTCAGAAATTGCACCTATGTAAACTTGTATCTCTTCGGAAACAGACGAACACACCATGTATTATCAACTTATATACAGAAGTGTTGCATATTTGACCACAGTTCAGTAGACAGAGCTCCCAATCGAACTTGACGTTGTAAGATTGAGTAGGGTCGATGCATTTTACAATCATACAGAAAACACACTGAAGGACCTATAAGCTACAAACTGCCAATGCTCCTATAATTGTATATATCCAACAAGGGAACAATGAAAACCTGCAGTGGATGACCTTAAAAAAAAACCTGCAGTGTTCATTTGCATCTCATGATAAGTCCAGAGATGAACGACCATATCTCCAGCTATTGTGGGATGAACCTGCAGTGGAAATGCCTCCCTATGTTTTCTATTTCTTTTCTTTTCGTTTTTTCTTTTCTTAAATTCGTGAACATTTTCAAATCGATGTATTTTCTTCAAGACTGATGAACTTTTTTCAATTTCAATGGACTTTTTCCAATTCAATGATTTTTTTTTCAAAATCAATGAACTTATTTGGTGAAAAATTTCAAAAACGAGTGAAACTTTTTTTTCAAATCCGATGAACCTTTTCTCAAAATGAATGATAATATTTTCAAATTTGATGAACTTTTTAAGAATTGGTGAACTTTTTCAGATTTTTTCCAAAACCGATGATTTTTTTTTCAAATCGATGAACTTTTTAAAATATTCTTTTTTTCTCTAAATTCGTGAATTTGTTTTGAAGCTTGTGCACTTATTCAAAATCCTTGAACAATTTTTGAATTCACAGGTTTTTTTTGTTTTTTGCGAATTATTTCGGTTTCCTTCTGAAACTCGCGAACTTTTTTATCAAGTTTGAAAAATAAATTTAGATGTACGATTTTTTTTCCAAAAGTCAAAGGTCATATGCATGCGAGCCCCGACTCAAAAACAAAAAACTACTCCCTCCGTTCATAAATATTTGTCTTTCTAGGGATTTCAAATGGTTACCACATACGGATGTATATAGACATTTTTTAGAGTGTAGGTTCATTCATTTTGCTCCGTATTTAGTCACTTGTTGAAATCTCTAGAAAGACAAGTATTTAGGAATGGAGGGAGTAGCATGCAAGCGAGCGGATGAACAAGCAACCGGCAAGACGCGAGTGAGTGCTGATTTCACGTTGCTGGGACCTGGCCGCTATAGTTCTCCTTTCGAGCGCTAGATGGAGGGATCGGTCAGGATATCCAGGAGGAACTAGCGCCGCGGTAACCACTTCACCCAAGTTCCCTGCTGGTACAACCGCAGAAAAAAAGTTCCCTTGCTTTTCTTTAGACAACCTCACTAAGCTTTTTATTTAACTCGTCACAATGTTTACAGGGACGAAAGATAGGTCACCTGGGTTGCCCAGCCACACACGGCGGCCAACACCAAGTGAGAGAGCATGCTTCGCTAAATTGTGAGCCTCGACATTCGAACTCCTAAACTCATGACTAAAAAAACAATTGACAAAAAGTTTCGAATGATCTACTATCTCCCTAATGATAGCTCCATATACCGCTGCACTCGGCTGCCCAATATCATCAATGACTACCCTACAGTCTGAGGCAACTGAGATCCTGTTTTGATACAATTCCTCTGCCAGGGCTAAAGATTCCCGCACAGCCAGGGCTTCGAGCGTTGTGGGATCATCAATGCCATGAAAGGTAATCGTGGATGCGCCCAGGAAAGCACCCTGACGGTCCCTGCAAACCGCAGCCACTGCCCCCACGGGTCTAGTCCTCATAATCGCTGCATCAACATTGATCTTGCATGTTCCCTCTTTCGGTGGTAACCAATGCCTCGGCCGAGGTTGAGCCACCCTCTGTTGCTCTTGTGGCTTGACTAGGACCTGAAGATCGTTGAGAAAAGAGTCCACAAAAGCATTTGTAGCATGTGGTGTTTGGTGCAACCCTTCGTGAATCAATTTCCTCCTTGAGCTCCATATTGCCCACAAGGTTACTCCGAGCCTGGTGAATTCCTCATGTGATAACGTGTCCCTCATCGAGAAAAGCCAGGATTTAGCACTCGGATTGACGCAGCTAGCCATTTGGCCGACCAAGTTCTCCGGTGCTAAGGCCCATACGCTCCTCGACATGGCACAGTCGAGCAAGGCGTGTCTCCAGGAGTCCGGCGCCCCACATATCTGGCATGCTGGTGAAGTCGCCATGTTGCGATGGTGAAGTATATCATATGTGGGTATAGATTCCCTCGCCAACCTCCACATAAACACATGTATTTTGTTCGGAACCTTAGTGTGCCAGAGTGATGTCCAGTTGCTGCTCTCCTCAAAACTAGAAGGCCCCTCGGTACCATATAGCCAATTTTCACGGCTTAGCTTGGTGGTTTGGATCATGCGATATGCCGAACAGACGGTGAACATACCTTTCTTCTCTCTACCCCATGCCCAAAAGTCATCAACTCTCCTTGTGCATAGTGGGATCTTGATTATGGCCTCGGCATCAATAGGTATGAAAACTGAACGGACCACATCCTCATTCCACATTGCTGTAGTTTGATCTATGAGCTCATTCACGCGGGTAGGTGGGTCCTGGACGAGAGAAACTATGGGCCTAGGGATGCCATCCCTCGGGATCCAGTTATGTTCCCAAATCATCGTGTCCTCTCCCGTCCCGATTCTCCTAATGATCCCTTGCTTCATTATGTCCCTTCCGTCAATTATTGCACGCCAAATCTGCGAGGGGTGTGCACCCAACTCGGCCTCCAAAATTCCTGAATCAGGGAAGTAGGCTGCCTTCAGAATCAACGAGCTCAAAGTGTTAGGATTATTAAGCAATCTCCAAGCCTGTCTGGCTAACAACGCGAGATTAAAAATCTCGAGGTCACGGAAGCCCAGCCCTCCCATGTATTTTGGCCTTGTCATGATCTCCCATGATACCCATGCTGGTTTCCGCTTGCCTTGCTTGCTACCCCACCAGAACTGCCGTATGATGGATGTGATATTTTCACATAGGCCTCTCGACAGGTGAAAGCAGGCCATGGAGTAGACTGGGATTGCCTGAGCAACAGATTTGATGAGCACTTTCTTTCCTGCTGAAGACAACAACTTCTCCATCCACCCCTTTACCTTCTCCCACACACGATCACGAAGGTATTTAAAAGTGCCATTCTTTGAGTGCCCCACATCTGTTGTCATTCCCAAATATTTGTCGCTCAAAGATTCTTTTTGGACTTGAACAGCAAGCTTCACACTATCTCGGGTTGTCTGAGGGCACCCCCTACTGAAGAAAATACTCGACTTATCATTATTCACTCTTTGGCCCGAAGCACGACAATAAACATCCAATAGGTTTGACACCGCTTCCGCTCCCTCAACATTGGCTTTGAAAAACAGCAGGCTGTCATCTGCAAACAGAAGGTGGTTTACAGCCGGGGCTGTTGGGGCCACCTTGATTCCTTCTAGAACTGATGACTGAGAACTGGATTTTAAGAGGCACGAAAGGCCCTCCGCTGCAATCAAAAACAAGTAAGGGGAGATAGGGTCTCCCTGTCGAATACCTCTTGAAGGCTTGAACTGGTCTAGTTTCTCTCCATTAAAAATAACTGAGAAAGACACTGACGATACCATGTTCATTACTATGTCAATCCATGTTTATGCAAATCCCAGTTTGGCCATTATCGCCCTCAAATACTGCCACTCCAACCGATCATACGCTTTCATCATGTCAAGCTTTAGGGCGCATGTGCTGTTACTCTTTGCCCTAGACCTCTTCATGAAATATAGGCACTCGTATGCACATATGATGTTGTCTGTAATTAGCCTGCCTGGGACAAAGGCTGACTGCTCCTCGGAGATGATGTCAGGCAGTATTTGTTTGAGTCTATTTGCCACAACCTTTGAAGCTATCTTGTAAAGGACATTGCACAAACTTATAGGTCTGAATTGAGATAGGAGAGTTGGGTTTGTTACCTTGGGTATTAGCACCAATACTGTATCATTTATACTCTCCGCGCTCTCCTCTATGCGGACGATTCTGAGAACCACCCTCGTAATCTCCTCGCCGCACAAAGACCAGTGACTCTGATAAAAATGAGCTGGAAAACCATCTAGACCCGGTGCCTTCGTCGGGAACATTTGGAAGAGGGCCACTTTCACCTCGTCACTTGTGTAAGGGGCGCATAAAATGTCATTCATACCTGCTGTGACCTTAACCGGAACATGAGACATGACCTCGTCGAGCCCTGTCACACCTTCGGAGGTGTATAAGGTTTGATAGAAGTCATTTACCATCTCTCTAAGATCTCCAGGGTCGTCAATGAGCACACCCAACGAATTAGCCAGGGCCTTCACCATATTCTTTTTGCGTCTCATGCTTGCTCTCAGGTGAAAAAAGCGTGTGTTCTTGTCCCCGGAGGCTAGCTACTCGATCCTCAATCTCTATCGCCACATCAATTCCTCCCTGTGATACAACTCAACTAGTTTGTCATTGATTTTTATCTCAACATGTGAAGGTCCAGATCTCGCAGGTTCACCCCTAAGGCGTTCCAGTTCGAGTTTTAGCGCTCGTATTTCTTTTCAAACGCTACCAAAGGTGTCTCTGTTCCACCTTGATAGTTCTGTAGCTAGTGCAGCTAGCTTTCGCCGAAGCTCCTCCACAGTGTGGCCCGAGTGCTTCGAGCTCCACTTCTCTGAAATTGTGTCCTGCCAGTGTTCATGAGTCTCCCACATGGTTTCGTACCTGAAACCCTTGCGTTCAGGTTGTGCGCCAAGCTCATTTATTTCTAGAAAAATTGGACAGTGGTCCGAGGTGGCCGCTGTCAAGTGAGACAGGCTGGCAAGGGGGAACTAGGCGCTCCACTCTACAGATCCAAGCGCCCTATCAAGCCTGACACGTGTGAAGGTGCCGCCCGCAACCTTCTTTTCAAAAGTCCAGAAACGGCCCTTGTACCCCAAGTCCATCAACATGCACACGTCAATGGCGTCTCGAAAGCCCTGGATCTGGGCATTACTCCGCTGCCCCACCCCCTCGTGTTCATCCGGACGTAGAACTTCGTTGAAATCTCCGATACATAGCCATGGCAATGCACTTTGACCGCTTATGTTTTTTAACACTGTCCAGGTTTGATGTCTCAATGGGGTCTGTGCTTCACCATACACACATGTGAGACGCCACGGATCCTTCCTCGGGTCGAGAATTGAGCAATCAATATGATACACAGAGTAACCAAGAATCTCAAGTTTTATTGGATTGTTCCAGAAAATACCAATGCCTCCACTCCTCCCTTGACTATCTATAGCAAAACTGTTATCATAACCCAAAGTACCAGCAAGTGCTTCTACCCTACCTCTTTCAATCTGAGTTTCAAAAATACAGAGAATAGGGGGGGGGGGCAAATTTCTTTGCTAGCTCGCGAAGCTCATTGACTGTCGCAGCGTTGCCCACACCGCGACAGTTCCAACATAGGGTATTCATTGCGCCCGGCGACCCTCCAGCTCGGAGGACGCCGATGTACTTTCTTGAAACTTGCCCGCTAGCGAGAGTCTTGGAGCATTCTCGGAGGCTGCAGCTAACTTGGCCCGCTTGGGTTCCTATTTTGAGTTTGGGCTGACATCCACATGTGGTGCTAAGAGCATGAGTGTTGATTTTCCGGTCTCCATAGAGGCTGCAGGCGCCACCTGCACCCGAGGGTTTGGTTTCTCCCCCATGTCGCCCTTGGTGCGCTTGCGAGTGTCCTCCGTTTCTACCATCGCAGTATCATGCTGCGTGCCCTCCTCCGTGTAGTCCTCCGGTACTGAGCTCCGTCCTGACTGGCTAAACCGCCCAGCACCTCGGCCATGTCCCCCGCGTCCACCTCTTCCTGATGATCTGTTCTGTCCCGGGCCTGGGCCAGTCCCATGGAACCAATCTGCTCTAAGATCCTTGAAAACTAGGGCCGACTTTGGATGTATTCCGTCCCCATGTTCCTTGAACTGATGCCCTAGGTGTCCGCAAATGGCACACCAATCAGGTAGCCTCTCATACTTGACCTTAAAAATTTGCCGCTCTTCCTTGTGAACCAAGCTAACCGCATTCTTCAAAGGTTTGAACACATTAATCTTGATTCTGACCCTGTAAAAGTTTCCTTCAAAATCCTGTGACTTTGGCTCTGCATAGACAAACTCTCCTACCTTCCTGGCTAGAGCTTTTATGAGGGGGTAGAAACCATCAGGTAAGTCGTGCACTTGCATCCATAGCTCTAGCGTATCCAGCTTCACCAGCGAGGGTTTTGTAAAACCATCGTATTCAGCCATAATCACCGTGTTTCCCTTGTAGTTCCACGGCCCCTCTAGCATCGCCCTCTCCCAGTCACCTAGGCATGCAAATTGCATCGTATACAGATTTTCCTCCAAGGGCCGAATCTGAACTTGCTGCGCGAGATCCCAAGCAGCTCTCATCGTCTTGTAGAAGCTGTACTGGCAGTACTTCTTCTCCGTATGGACGCGCACTACGGCCATCCATCTAGTTGTCTCTTGCGGCAGCGGATCCTCCTGATCCACCACCACATCGTCCATGTCCTCCTCATGGAGTCCAAGCTCGCTCATAAGCGCCTCCAAGTCCTTTGCCTTTGAACTCGAAGCCGATTCCGCCATGGTTGCCCTAACCCGAGAAAACTTCGATCGGGTGTTGTCGCCAAAAACCCTAGCCTGACCCCAAGCCGCAGGAGCGTGTACCAGAACCGGGCCGCACTTCCGAGTGCGTCGTGGTCAGTCCGAGCACAGCCTTACGGTGAAGACGGGGGGAGGGTAGCCGGAACCCTACCGGGCGATTCAATCGCCGCTGAGGGGAGAGAAACCCTAACGAGAGGGGAGGTTAAGTTGCGCCTATAAAAAAAAGTTCCCTTGCTGGTAAGAAGCAGGGGCGTGATCTACTTGAGGCTACTGCAGCCATTTTCTTCGGGGTTATTTCTTCAGTTATTTCTTTTTGTTTTTGACAGGGGTTTCTTCGTTTTTCCTTTGTTTTTCATTTGGTTTTTCATCATTTTTTAGTTTTCTTTTTCTTCTCCATTTTATTTGGTTTCCTTTTTTCTTAACCAATTTTGGTTTTTTTCCTTATGTTTGTCATTGTTTTCAATCCACATTTTCATATATGTCAAAAACATAATTTTAATAAGTGATCGACATTTTTTATATACATGTTCAACATATTAATACTTATTGAACATTTTATAAATACTTGTTTTACATATTAATACTTATTGAACATTTTATAAATACTTGTTTTACACTTTTCAAATACATGTTCAATATTTTTTAATACTTATTTAACATTTTATAAATAATTTTTCAACATTCTTAATACTAATTAGAAAAACTCAAGTACTTGTTCAACATTTTTTGAGTACTCGTTAAACAATTTTTAATAATTATTCAACATTTTTCGAATATTAGTTCAACAGTTTTAGTATTTATTCAAGATTTTCAAATACTTGTTCAACATTTTAGTACTTGTTCAATATTTTTAAATACTTGTTCAACATTTTTTAAATGCTCATTCAACATTTTTTAATACTTGTTCAACATTTTTTAAATAATTGTTCAACATTTTTAATAGTTATTAAACATTTTTAAGTACTTGTTCAACATTTTATTAAAACTTGTTCAACAATTTTTAATACTTATTGAACATTTTTCAAATACTTGTTCTACATTTTAAATACTTATTCAAAACTTTTAAACACTTATTCAACATTTTTCAAATACTTGTTCAACATTTTGTACTACTAATTCAACATTTTACAAATACTTTTCAACATTTTTTCAAATGTCTTTTTGAAGAGTATATTTATATATATGTAGAATATTTTAAAATATCAAATGTCTATGAATATTATTTGAATCTTCTCTGAATTCTTATATGCATGATTTGATATCTTTGTAATTCTCTTTGAACTATCGGTTTGGTTTGGCCAACTAGATTGATTTTTCTTGCAATGGGATAAGTTATTAGCTTTGGGTTCAATCTTGTGTTGGAAATATGCCCTAGAGGCAATAATAAAAGTATTATTATATTTCATTGTTCATGATAATTGTCTTTTATTCATGCTATAACTGTATTATCCGGAAATCGTAATACACGTGTGAATACATAGACCTCAACATGTCCCTAGTGAGCCTCTAGTTGACTAGCTCGTTGTGATCAACAGATAGTCATGATTTCCTGGCTATGGACATTGGATGTCGTTGATAACGGGATCACATCATTAGGAGAATGATGTGATGGACAAGACCCAATCCTAAGCATAGCACAAAGGTCGTTTAGTTCGTTTGCTAGAGCTTTGCCAATGTCAAGTATCTCTTCCTTAGACCATGAGATCGTGTAACTCCCGGATACCGTAGGAGTGCCTTGGGTGTATCAAACGTCACAACGTAACTGGGTGACTATAAAGGTGCATTACAGGTATCTCCGAAAGTAGCTGTTGGGTTGACATGGATCGAGACTGGGATTTGTCACTCCGTATGACGGAGAGGTATCTCTGGGCCCACTCGGTAATGCATCATCATAATGAGCTCAAGGTGACCAAAGTGTTGGCCACGGGATCATGCATTACGGTACGAGTAAAGTGACTTGCCGGTAACGAGACTGAACAAGGTATTGGGATACCGACAATCGAGTCTCGGGCAAGTAACATACCGATTGACAAAGGGAATTGTATACAGGGTTTGATCGAATCCTCGACATCGTGGTTCATCCGATGACAACATCGAGGAGCATGTGGGAGCCAACATGGGTATCCAGATCCCGCTGTTGGTTATTGAGCTGAGAGCGTCTCGGTCATGTCTGCATGTCTCCCGAACCCGTAGGGTCTACACACTTAAGGTTCGGTGACGCTAGGGTTATTAGGAAGACTAGTATGTGACTACCGAATGTTGTTCGGAGTCCCGGATGAGATCCCGGACGTCACGAGGAGTTCTGGAATGGTCCAGAGGTAAAGATTTATATATGGGAAGTCCTATTTTGGCCACCGGAAAATGTTCGGGATTTTTCGGTATTGTACCGAGAAGGTTCTAGAAGGTTCCGGAGTGGGGCCCACCTGCATGGGGGGGCCCACATGAACGTGAGTAGTGGGGGAAAGGCCCCACACCCCTGGTCAAGGCGCACCAAGATCCCCCCTTAGAAGGAATAAGATCATATCCCGAAGGGATAAGATCAAGATCCCTAAAAAGGGGGGATAACAATCGGTGGGGAAGGAAATGATGGGATTTCTTTCCTCCCACCTTGGCCAACGCCCCAATGGACTTGGAGGGAAAGAAACCAGCCCCTCCACCCCTATATATAGTGGGGAGGCGCATGGGAGATCAAGACAAGCCAAGGCGCAGCCCCTCCCCTCCCCAACACCTCTCCTCCTCCATAAGTGCTTGGCGAAGCCCTATCGGAATACTACTACTCCAACTGCACCACGCCGTCGTGCTGCCATTGGAGTGTTCTTCCTCAACCTCTCCTTCCCCTTGCTGGATCAAGAAGTAGGAGACGTCTCTCGTCCCGTACGTGTGTTGAACGCGGAGGTGCTGTCCGTTCAGTACTTGGTCATCGGTGATCCGAATCACGTCGAGTACGACTCCATCATCACCATCCCCTTGCCAGCTTCCGCACGCGATCTACAAGTGGTATGTAGATGCAAACTCACCCCTTGACTCGTTGCTTAGATGAACTCATAGATGGATCTTGGTGAAACCGTAGGAAAAATTTTAATTTTCTGCAACGTTCCCCAACAGTGGCATCATGAGCTAGGTCTATGCGTAGTTCTCTTTGCACGAGTAGAACACAATTTTGTTGTGGGCGTGGATCTTGTCAACTTACTTGCCTCTACTAGTCTTTTCTTGCTTCAACGGCATTGTGGGATGAAGCGGCCCGGACCAACCTTACACGTACCCTTACGTGAGACCGGTTCCACCGACTGACATGCACTAGTTGCATAAGGTGGCTGGCGGGTGTCTGTCTCTCCCACTTTAGTTGGAGCGGATTCGATGAAAAGGGCCCTTATGAAGGGTAAATAGAAGTTGACAAAATCACGTTGTGGTTATTCGTAGGTAAGAAAACGTTCTTGCTAGAACCCAATTGCAGCCACGTAAAAGATGCAACAACAATTAGAGGACGTCTAACTTGTTTTTGCAGCGATTGATCATGTGATGTGATATGGCCAGAAGTTGTGATGAATGATGAAGTGTGATGTATGAGATCATGTTCTTGTAATAGGATTCACGACTTGCATGTCGATGAGTATGACAACCGGCAGGAGCCATAGGAGTTGTCTTTATTTTCGTATGACCTGCGTGTCATTGAAGAACGCCATGTAACTTACTTTACTTTATTGCTAAACGCGTTAGCTATAGAAGTAGAAGTAGTCATTGGCGTGACAACTTCATGAAGACACGATGATGGAGATCATGATGATGGAGATCATGGTGTCAAGTCGGTGACAAGATGATCATGGAGCCCCGAAGATGGAGATCAATGGAGCTATATGATATTGGCCATATCATGTCACAACTATATAATTGCATGTGATGTTTATTATGTTTATGCATCTTGTTTACTTAGGACGACGGTAGTAAATAAGATGATCCCTTACAAAATATCAAGAAGTGTTCTCCCCTAACTGTGCACCATTGATACAGTTCGTCGCTTCTAAGCACCACGTGATGATCGGGTGTGATGGATTCTTACGTTCACATACAACGGGTGTAAGACAGTTTTACACAGCGAAAACACTTAGGGTTAACTTGACGAGCCTAGCATGTGCAGACATGGCCTCGGAACACGGAGACCGAAAGGTCGAACATGAGTTGTATGGAAGATACGATCAACATGAAAATGTTCACCGACGATGACTAGTCCGTCTCACGTGATGATCGGACACGGGCTAGTCGACTCGGATCGTGTAACACTTAGATGACCAGAGGGATGTCTAATCTGAGTGGGAGTTCATAATATGATTAGAATTTAATTATCATGAACTTAGTCTAAAACCTTTGCAAATATGTCTTGTAGATCATATGGCCAATGCTCATGTCAACATGAACTTCAACGCGTTCCTAGAGAAAACCAAGCTGAAAGATGACGGCAGCAACTATACGGACTGGGTCCGGAACCTGAGGATCATCCTCATAGCTGCCAGGAAACAATATGTCCTAGAAGGACCGCTAGGTGACGCTCCCGTCCCAGAGAACCAAGACATTATGAATTCTTGGCAAACTCGTGCTGATGATTACTCCCTCGTTCAGTGCGGCATGCTTTACAGCTTAGAACCGGGGCTCCAAAAGCGTTTTGAGCATCACGGAGCATATGAGATGTTCAAAGAGCTGAAACTAGTTTTTCAAGCTCATGCCCGGGTCGAGAGATATGATGTCTCCGACAAGTTCTACAGTTGTAAGATGGAGGAAAATAGTTCTGTCAGTGAGCATATTCTCAAGATGTCTGGGTTGCACAACCGTATGACCCAGCTGAATATTAACCTCCCCGATGAGGCGGTCATTGACAGAATCCTCCAGTCGCTCCCACCAAGCTACAAGAGCTTTGTGATGAACTACAACATGCAGGGGATGGAAAAGACCATTCCTGAAGTGTTCTCGATGCTGAAGTCAGCAGAGGCTGAAATCAAGAAAGAACATCAAGTGTTGATGGTCAATAAGACCACTAAGTTCAAGAAGGGCAAGGGTAAGAAGAACTTCAAGAAGGACGGCAAGGAGGTTGCCGCGCCTGGTAAGCCAGTTACCGGGAAGAAGTCAAAGAATGGACCCAAGCCTGAGACTGAGTGCTTTTATTGCAAGGGGAAGGGTCACTGGAAGCGGAACTGCCCCAAATACTTAGCGGATAAGAAGGCTGGCAACACCAAAGGTATATTTGATATACATGTAATTGATGTGTACCTTACCAGTACTCGTAGTAACTCCTGGGTATTTGATACCGGTGCCGTTGCTCATATTTGTAACTCACAGCAGGAGCTGCAGAATAAACGGAGACTGGCGAAGGACGAGGTGACGATGCGCGTCGGGAATGGTTCCAGAGTCGATGTGATCGCCGTCGGCACGCTACCTCTACATTTACCTACGAGATTAGTTTTGAACCTTAATAATTGTTATTTAGTACCAAGTTTGAGCATGAACATTGTATCTGGATCTCGTTTAATACGAGATGGCTACTCATTTAAGTCTGAGAATAATGGTTGTTCGATTTATATGAGAGATATGTTTTATGGTCATGCTCCGATGGTCAATGGTTTATTCTTAATGAATCTCGAGCGTATTATTACACATGTTCATAGTGTGGATACCAAAAGATGTAAAGTTGATAACGATAGTCCCACATACTTGTGGCACTGCCGCCTTGGTCACATTGGTGTCAAACGCATGAAGAAGCTCCATGCTGATGGACTTTTGGAGTCTCTTGATTATGAATCATTTGACACATGCGAACCATGCCTCATGGGCAAAATGACCAAGACTCCGTTCTCCGGAACAATGGAGCGAGCAACCAACTTGTTGGAAATCATACATACCGATGTGTGCGGTCCAATGAGCGTTGAGGCTCGCGGAGGATATCGTTATGTTCTCACTCTCACTGATGACTTGAGTAGATATGGGTATGTCTACTTAATGAAACACAAGTCTGAGACCTTTGAAAAGTTCAAAGAATTTCAGAATGAGGTAGAGAATCAACGTGACCGAAAGATAAAGTTCCTACGATCAGATCGTGGAGGAGAATACTTAAGTCACGAATTTGGTACACACTTAAAGAAATGTGGAATCGTTTCACAACTCACGCCGCCTGGAACACCTCAGCGAAACGGTGTGTCCGAACGTCGTAATCGCACTCTATTGGATATGGTGCGGTCTATGATGTCTCTTACCGATTTACCGCTATCATTTTGGGGATACGCTCTAGAGACAGCTACATTCACTTTAAATAGGGCACCGTCTAAATCCGTTGAGACGACACCGTATGAATTATGGTTTGGGAAGAAACCTAAGCTGTTGTTTCTAAAAGTTTGGGGATGCGATGCTTATGTCAAGAAACTTCAACCTGAAAAAGCTCGAACCCAAGTCGGAAAAATGCATCTTCATAGGATACCCTAAGGAAACTGTCGGGTATACCTTCTACTTAAGATCCGAGGGCAAGATCTTTGTTGCCAAGAACGGATTCTTTCTGGAAAAAGAGTTTCTCTCGAAAGAAGTAAGTGGGAGGAAAGTAGAACTCGATGAAGTACTACCTCTCGAACGGGAAAGTGGTGCAGCTCAGGATAATATTCCTGTGATGCCCACACCAACTGAAGAGGAAACCAATGATGATGATCAAGGTACTTCGGATCAAGTTGCTACTGAACTTCGTAGGTCCACAAGGACACGTTCCGCACCAGAGTGGTACGGCAACCCTGTCCTGGAAATCATGTTGTTGGACAACGGTGAACCTTCGAACTATGAAGAAGCGATGGCGGGCCCAGATTCCAACAAATGGCTTGAAGCCATGAAATCCGAGATAGAATCCATGTATGAAAACAAAGTATGGACTTTGACAGACTTGCCCGATGATCGGCGAGCGATAGAAAACAAATGGATCTTTAAGAAGAAGACGGACGCGGATGGAAATGTTACCATCTATAAAGCTCGACTTGTCGCTAAGGGTTATCGACAGGTTCAAGGGATTGACTACGACGAGACATTCTCTCCCGTAGCGAAGCTAAAGTCCGTCCGAATCATGTTAGCAATTGCCGCATACTATGATTATGAGATATGGCAGATGGACGTCAAAACGGCATTCCTTAACGGGCATCTTAAGGAAGAACTGTATATGATGCAGCCGGAAGGTTTTGTCGATCCTAAGAACGCTAACAAAGTATGCAAGCTCCAGCGATCCATTTATGGGCTGGTGCAAGCATCTCGGAGTTGGAATATTCGCTTTGATGAGATGATCAAAGCGTTTGGGTTTATGCAGACTTATGGAGAAGCCTGCGTTTACAAGAAAGTGAGTGGGAGCTCTGTAGCATTTCTCATATTATATGTAGATGACATACTCTTGATGGGAAATAATATAGAATTTCTGGACAACATTAAGGCCTACTTGAACAAAGGTTTTTCAATGAAGGACCTTGGAGAAGCTGTTTATATATTAGGCATCAAGATCTATAGAGATAGATCGAGACGCCTCATAGGTCTTTCACAAAGCACATACCTTGATAAGATTTTGAAAAGGTTCAAAATGGATCAGTCCAAGAAAGGGTTCTTTCCTATGTTACAAGGTGTGAGATTGAGCTCGACTCAGTCACCGACCACGGCAAAAGATATAGAAGAGATGAATACCATCCCCTATGCCTCAGCCATAGGATCTATTATGTATGCCATGCTGTGTACCAGACCTGATGTAAACCTTGCCGTGAGTTTGGTAGCTAGATACCAAAGTAATCCCGGCAAGGAACACTGGACAGCGGTCAAGAATATCCTGAAGTACCTGAAAAGGACAAAGGACATGTTTCTCGTTTATGGAGGAGACGAAGAGCTTGTCGTAAAGGGTTACATCGACGCTAGCTTCGACTCAGATCCGGATGACTCTAAGTCACAAACTGGATACGTGTATATGTTGAATGGTGGAGCAGTAAGCTGGTGCAGCTGCAAGCAGAGCGTCGTGGCGGGATCTACGTGTGAAGCGGAGTACATCGCAGCCTCGGAGGCAGCGCATGAAGCGATTTGGGTGAAGGAGTTCATCACCGACCTAGGAGTCATACCCAATGCGTCGGGGCCAATCAAACTCTTCTGTGACAACACTGGAGCTATTGCCCTTGCCAAGGAGCCCAGGTTTCACAAGAAGACCAGGCACATCAAGCGTCATTTCAACTCCATCCGTGAAAATGTTCAAGATGGAGACATAGAAATTTGCAAAGTACATACGGATCTGAATGTCGCAGATCCGTTGACTAAACCTCTCTCGCGAGCTAAACATGATCAACACCAGAACTCTATGGGTGTTCGATTCATCACAATGTAACTAGATTTGTGACTCTAGTGCAAGTGGGAGACTGTTGGAAATATGCCCTAGAGGCAATAATAAAAGTATTATTATATTTCATTGTTCATGATAATTGTCTTTTATTCATGCTATAACTGTATTATCCGGAAATCGTAATACACGTGTGAATACATAGACCTCAATATGTCCCTAGTGAGCCTCTAGTTGACTAGCTCGTTGTGATCAACAGATAGTCATGATTTCCTGGCTATGGACATTGGATGTCGTTGATAACGGGATCACATCATTAGGAGAATGATGTGATGGACAAGACCCAATCCTAAGCATAGCACAAAGGTCGTTTAGTTCGTTTGCTAGAGCTTTGCCAATGTCAAGTATCTCTTCCTTAGACCATGAGATCGTGTAACTCCCGGATACCGTAGGAGTGCCTTGGGTGTATCAAACGTCACAACGTAACTGGGTGACTATAAAGGTGCATTACAGGTATCTCCGAAAGTAGCTGTTGGGTTGACATGGATCGAGACTGGGATTTGTCACTCCGTATGACGGAGAGGTATCTTTGGGCCCACTCGGTAATGCATCATCATAATGAGCTCAAGGTGACCAAAGTGTTGGCCACGGGATCATGCATTACGGTACGAGTAAAGTGACTTGCCGGTAACGAGACTGAACAAGGTATTGGGATACCGACGATCGAGTCTCGGGCAAGTAACATACCGATTGACAAAGGGAATTGTATACAGGGTTTGATCGAATCCTTGACATCGTGGTTCATCCGATGACAACATCGAGGAGCATGTGGGAGCCAACATGGGTATCCAGATCCCGCTGTTGGTTATTGACCTGAGAGCGTCTCGGTCATGTCTGCATGTCTCCCGAACCCGTAGGGTCTACACACTTAAGGTTCGGTGACGCTAGGGTTATTAGGAAGACTAGTATGTTACTACCGAATGTTTTTCGGAGTCCCGGATGAGATCCCGGACATCACGAGGAGTTCCGTAATGGTCCGGAGGTAAAGATTTATATATGGGAAGTCCTATTTTGGCCACCGGAAAATGTTCGGGATTTTTCGGTATTGTACCGGGAAGGTTCTAGAAGGTTCCGGAGTGGGGCCCACCTGCATGGGGGGGCCCACATGAACGTGAGTAGTGGGGGAAAGGCCCCACACCCCTGGTCAAGGCGCACCAAGATCCCCCCTTAGAAGGAATAAGATCATATCCCGAAGGGATAAGATCAAGATCCCTAAAAAGGGGGGATAACAATCGGTGGGGAAGGAAATGATGGGATTTCTTTCCTCCCACCTTGGCCAACGCCCCAATGGACTTGGAGGGCAAGAAACCAGCCCCTCCACCCCTATATATAGTGGGGAGGCGCATGGGAGATCAAGACAAGCCAAGGCGCAGCCCCTCCCCTCCCCAACACCTCTCCTCCTCCATAAGTGCTTGGCGAAGCCCTGTCGGAATACTACTACTCCAACTGCACCACGCCGTCGTGCTGCCATTGGAGCGTTCTTCCTCAACCTCTCCTTCCCCTTGCTGGATCAAGAAGTAGGAGACGTCTCCCGTCCCGTACGTGTGTTGAACGCGGAGGTGCTGTCCGTTCAGTACTTGGTCATCGGTGATCCGAATCACGTCGAGTACGACTCCATCATCACCATCCCCTTGCCAGCTTCCGCACGCGATCTATAAGTGGTATGTAGATGCAAACTCACCCCTTGACTCGTTGCTTAGATGAACTCATAGATGGATCTTGGTGAAACCGTAGGAAAAATTTTAATTTTCTGCAACGTTCCCCAACATCTTGCGGTGTCCCTTCCCAGTGACAGTAGGGGCAGCAAGGCACGTATTGTATTATTGCCATCGAGGATAAAAAGATGGGGTTTTCATCATATTGCTTGAGTTAATTCCTCTACATCATGTCATCTTACTTAATGTGTTACTCCGTTCTTTATGAACCTAATACTCTAGATGCATGATGGATAGCGGTTGATGTGTGGAGTAATAGTAGTAGATGCAGAATCGTTTCGGTCTACTTGACATGGACATGATGCCTATATTCATGATCGTTGCCTTAGATATCGTCATAACTTTGCACTTTTCTATCAATTGCTCGGCAGTAATTTGTTCATCCATCGTATTATTTTCTATCTTGAGAGAAGCCTCTAGTAAAACCTATGGCCCCGGGGTCTATTTTCCATCATACAAATTTCCAATCTACTAGTCTTGCAATCTTTTACTTTCCGATCTATAAACCAAAAATACCAAAATTATTTACTTTATCGTTTATCTATCTCTATCAGATCTCACTTTTTCAAGTAACCGTGAAGGGATTAACAACCCATTTATCACGTTGGGTGCAAGTTTGTTTGATTGTTTGTGCAGGTATTCGGTGATTTGTGCGTTATCTCCTACTGGATTGATACCTTGGTTCTCAAACTGAGGGAAATACTTATCTCTACTTTGCTGCATCACCCTTTCCTCTTCAAGGGAAAACCAACGCAAGCTCAAGAAGTAGCAGGAAGAATTTCTGGCGCCGTTGCCGGGAGATCTACGCCGAGTCAAGACATACCAAGTACCCATCCGTTGGGGAACGCAGTAATTTCAAAAAATTCCTACGATCACGCAAGATCTATCTAGGTGATGCATAGCAACAAGAGGGGAGAGTGTGTCCATGTACCCTCGTAGACCGAAAGAGGAAGCTTTTAGTTAACGCGGTTGACATAGTCAAACGTCTTCGTAATCCAACCGATCCAAGTACCGAACATACGACACCTCCGCATTCACCACACGTTCAGCTCAGGGACGTCCCTCATACTCTTGATCCAGTTGAGTCCGAGGGAGAGTTTCGTCAGCACGATGGCGTGGTGACGGTGATGATGCAGTTACCGGCATAGGGCTTCGCCTAAGCACTATGACGATATGACCGAGGTGTGTAACTATGGAGGGGGGCACCTTACACGGCTAAACAATTGTCAACTTGTGTGTTCTAGGGTGCCCCCTGCCCCCGTATATAAAGGAGCAAGGGGGGAGGCCGGCCGACCCCTGTAGGGTGCGCCCCAAGTAGGATTCCTACTAGGAATCCTATTCCTAGTAGGTTTCCAACTTAGGGAAGGGAGGGGGAAGGAAGGAGAGGGAGAGAGGGAAGGCAAGGGGGGCGCTGCCCCCCCTTCCTTGTCCTATTCGGACTCAGGGGGAGGGGCGCGGGGCCTGCCCTGGCCAGCCCCTCTCTCTCTCCACTAGGGCCCATCGAGGCCCATTAGTTACCCGGGGGGTTTCGGTAACCCTCCGGCACTCCGGTTTTATCTGAAACTTCTCCGGAACACTTCTGGTGTCCGAATTTAGTCGTCCAATATATCAATCTTTATGTCTCGACCATTTCGAGACTCCTCGTCATGTCCGTGATCACATCCGGGACTCCGAACAATCTTCGATACAACATATCACATAAACTCATAATACAATCGTCGTCAAACGTTAAGCGTGCGGACCCTACGAGTTCGAGAACTATGTAGACATGACTGAGACACGTCTCTAGTTAATAACCAATAGCGGAACCTGGATGCTCATATTGGTTCCTACATATTCTATGAAGATCTTTATCAGTCAAACCGCATAATAACATACATTGTTCCCTTTGTCATCGGTATGTTACTTGCCCGAGATTCGATCGCCGGTATCTCAATACCTAGTTCAATCTCGTTACCGGCAAGTCTCTTTACTCGTTCTGTAATACTTCATCCCGCAACTAACTCATTAGTCACAATACTTGCAAGGCTTATAGTGATAAGTATTACCGAGAGGGCCCAGAGATACCTCTCCGAAACACGGAGTGACAAATCCTAATCTTGATCTGTGCCAACCCAACAAACACCTTCGGAGATACCTGTAGAGCACCTTTATAATCACCCATTTACGTTGTGACGTTTGGTAGCGCACAAAGTGTTCCTCCGGTATTCGGGAGTTGCATAATCTCATAGTCTGAGGAACTTGTATAAGTCATGAAGAAAGCAGTAGCAATGAAACTAACACGATCATAATGCTAAGCTAACGGATGGGTCATGTCCATCACATCATTCTCCTAATGATGTGATCCCGTTCATCAAATGACAACACATGTCTATGGTTAGGAAACATAACCATCTTTGATTAACGAGCTAGTATAGTAGAGGCATACTAGGGACTATATGTTTTGTCTATGTATTCACACATGTACTAAGTTTCCGGTTAATACAATTCTAGCATGAATAATAAACATTTATCATGAATTAAGGAAATAAGTAATCACTTTATTATTGCCTCAAGGGCATATTTCCTTCAGTCGCCCACTTGCACTAGAGTCAATAATCTAGATTACATAGTAATGATTCTAACACCCATGGAGCTTTGGTGCTGATCATGTTTTGCTCGTGAGAGAGGCTTAGTCAACGGGTCTGCACCATTCAGATCCGTGTGTATCTTGCAAATCTCTATGTCCCCTTCCGACACTTGATGAAGGATGGAATTGAAGCGTCTCTTGATGTGCTTGGTTCTCTTATGAAATCTGGATTCCTTTGCCAAGGCAATTGCACCAGTTGTCAGAAAAGATTTTCATTGGACCCGATGCACTAGGTATGACACCTAGATCGGATATGAACTCTTTCATCCATACTCCTTCATTCGCTGCTTCCAAAACAACAATGTACTCCGCTTCACACGTAGGATCCCGCCACGATGCTCTGCTTGGAACTGCACCAACTGACGGCTCCTCCATTCAATAAAAATACATATCCGGTTTGCGACTTAGAGTCATCCAGATCAGTGTCAAAGCTTGCACCAACGTAACCGTTTATGACGAGCTCTTTTTCACCTCCATAAACGAGAAACATATCCTTAGTCCTTTTCAGGTATTTCAGGATGTTCTTGACCAATGTCCATTGCTCCACTCCGGGATTAATTGAGTACCTCCCTGCTATGCTTATAGCAAGTGAAAGTGCTAGTATTCGACTAGAGGGGGGGGGGGGGGGGGGTGAATAGGAGATTTTTATGAAAGTCTTCAAAACATGGATGTTTCGAAGACAAATGATAGAAATGACCCTATTGATATGCAGCCGAAGGTATGTTGGAAATATGCCCTACAGGCAATAATAAATAAGTTATTATTATATTTCCTTGTTCATGATAATCGTTTATTATCCATGCTATAATTGTATTGATAGGAAACTCAGATACATGTGTGGATACATAGACAACACCATGTCCCTAGTAAGCCTCTAATTGACTAGCTCGTTGATCAATAGATGGTTACGGTTTCCTGACCATGGACATTGGATGTCGTTGATAACGGGATCACATCATTAGGAGAATGATGTGATGGACAAGACCCAATCCTAAGCCTAGCACAAAGATCGTAGTTCGTATGCTAAAGCTTTTCTAATGTCAAGTATCATTTCCTTAGACCATGAGATTGTGCAACTCCCGGATACCGTAGGAATTCTTTGGGTGTACCAAACGTCATAACGTAACTGGGTGGCTATAAAGGTGCATTACAGGTATCTCCGAAAGTGTCTGTTGGGTTGGCACGAATCGAGACTGGGATTTGTCACTCCGTGTAAATGGAGAGGTATCTCTGGGCCCACTCGGTAGGACATCATCATAATGTGCACAATGTGACCAAGGGGTTGATCACGGGATGATGTGTTACGGAACGAGTAAAGAGACTTGACGGTAACGAGATTGAACAAGGTATCAGTATACCGACGATCGAATCTCAGGCAAGTACAATACCGCTAGACAAAGGGAATTGTATACGGGATCGATTGAGTCCTTGACATCGTGGTTCATCCGATGAGATCATCGTGGAACATGTAGGAGCCAACATGGGTTTCCAGATCCCGCTGTTGGTTATTGACCGAAGAACGTCTCGGTCATGTCTACATGTCTCCCGAACCCGTAGGGTCTACACACTTAAGGTTCGATGATGCTAGGGTTATAAAGGAAGTTTGTATGTGGTTACCGAATGTTGTTCGGAGTCCCGGATGAGATCCCGGATGTCACAAGGAGTTCCGGAATAGTCCGGAGGTAAAGATTTATATATGGGAAGTCCTGTTTTGGTCACCGGAAAAGTTTCGGGTTTTTCCGGTAACGTACCGGGACCACCGGGAGGGTCCCAGGGGTCCACCAAGTGGGGCCACCAACCCCGGAGGGCTGCATGGGCCAAGTGTGGGAGAGGATCAGCCCCAGGTGGGCTGGTGCGCCCCCTACAAGGGGCCCAAGGTGCAGGGAAGAGTGGGAGGGGCAAACCCTAGGGCAGATGGGCCCTAAGGCCCACCCCAGGCGCGCCTCCCCTCTCTCCCCCTCTGGCCACCACCCAGATGGCATCTGGGGGCTGCCGCCACCCTTGGGGAGGGAACCCTAGATGGGGCACAGCCCCCTCCCCTCCCCCTATAAATAGTTGAGGTGTAGGGGCTGCCCAACACATGAGTTTCTTCTCCTGTTGGCGCAGCCCTACCCCTCTTTCTCCTCATATCTCGCGGTTCTTGGCGAAGCCCTGCTGGACTACCACGCTCCTCCATCACCACCACGCCATTGTGCTGCTGCTGTATGGAGTCTTCCTCAACCTCTCCCTCTCACCTTGCTGGATCAAGGCATGGGAGGCGTCACCGGGCTGTACGTGTGTTGAACGCGGAGGTGCCGTCCGTTCGGCACTAGGATCTCCGATGATTTGGATCACGACGAGTACGACTCCTTCAACCCCGTTCTCTTGAACGCTTCCGCTTAGCGATCTACAAGGGTATGTAGATGCACTCTCCTTCCCCTCGTTGCTGGTTTCTCCATAGATAGATCTTGGTGACACTTAGGAAAATTTTGAATTTCTGCTACGTTCCCCAACAAGGTAGACTACACTAGACAAGCCATAGTCTAGTAAGCAATGTAGTGAAAGCACGAAGACTATAAGCAGCTAGGTAGAATGGATCAGGATAGAAGATAGTATGAAGCCAAATAGACAACAGTCTTCACATAGTGAAGTCAAACAGATCAGGAAAGTAGGCAAAGACTTCACAAAGACAAACTGTAAGTAAGGTGTGAGAGAGGTAGGATAGAACCAGTTGCTCGGAGAGGACAAGGGATTTATTGGACCAGTTCCAGTTGCTGTGACAACTGTACATCTGGTTAGGGAGGCTGAGATTCAACTCATAAGACTGTGTCCTCACCTTATTCCCCTTGAGCTAAGAACACTTAGTCCTCACCCAATCACTCTGGTAAGTCTTCAAGGGAGACTTCCAAACCTTCACAGACTTCGTTCACCGGCAATCCACAATTACTCTTGGATGCTCAGAACACGACGCCTAACCGGCTGGAGGATTCACAGTCCTCAAGTGTAATAAGTCTTTAGATCATGCGGACAGAAAGACTTCAGTGATGCCTAACACTCTGTGGCTCTAGGTGTTTTGGGCTTTGTCCTTGCAAGGATTCTCTCCCAAAGGATTCGGAGGTGGGTTGCTCTCAAACAACAAAGCCGTGCACAAACTCTAAGAAGCCACCAATTTATGGTGTAGGGGGCGGGCTATTTATAGCTAGGGGGCCGACCTGATTTGTCCAAAATGACCATGGGTCACTAAGGAACTGACACGTGTCCAACGGTCAGATTTCAAACACACGCGGCAGCTTAGCTTGTGCTACAAGCCAAGCTGACTCATCCAGTCCTGGATAAGATTTTCTCTCATTGCCTTTGCTCGAAGACATAGGTTTTGGTTGAGCATCACATCAGTCACTCTGACTTTTTCACTTGGACCCCACTTAATAGTACGGTGGTTCCTATGACTCAACAAAGAAGAAAAGGAACTACGAAACAACTATGTCTTCGCACTCCATAGTCTTCACGCGATGTCTTCTCCTGTCATAGTCTTCAATGTGAATGTCTTCACAGACCACCATTGTCTTCAATGTCTTCATACATTTTTAGGGGTCATCTCTGGTAGGAAAACCGAATCAATATGGGACTACTACCTGTGTTATCCTGCAATTCTCACAAACACATTAGTCCCTCAACCAAGTTTGTCGTCAATACTCCAAAACCAACTAGGGGTGGCACTAGATGCACTTACAATCTCCCCCTTTTTGGTGATTGATGACAAATTGGTTGAAGTTTGCAACGGGGATAAAAGTATGTGAAAGTTTTAGTGTTGTGAGTATTGTCTTCATACATAAGACGAGGCTCCCCTTGAAGATGTGCATATAGATGACTTGCGTTTGAATGCAAATGCACATGGCAGGTTTTGCTTTGTGGAGGCCATCATCAAGGTATGAAGACAATACATTATGCATATAAGCAAGTAAAGAAGATAATGATATGCATAATGGAAAATGGACGTCTGCAGAATGACTACATGCGGGATTTATCATCGCATCATAGAATAGCAGATAAAGTAGCAGACGACCATCAAGTTTAAGTGTTACAACTCAGAGAACCAAATGTAACAAAAGACGAGAATTGTAACACTTGGCAAAAAGTAATGCAGCCACCCATAAGGACCCGCTTGAAGACTATCAACTCATATGCTTCTCCCCCTTTTGTCAGTAATGACCAAAAAGGTTTGAAGACATAGAGCATCTACTCGTTCCCAGAAGGAGCAGATATAGGAGCAGGGTCGTTGCTGGAGGTTGGTGGTGCAGAGGGGCCTGGTGCAGAGTCGATATGCAGTGCATACATGGTTGGTGAAGTGGCGTCTTCTTCTTCATCGACGACATTTGCAACAACAGTTGCAGCCGAAGATGAATACTCAGAGTCTTCAAGAGAGGGGGTACGACGCCAGCTTGCATTAGGAGGAGGCCTGGAGTCAAACTTGAATCTTTCGGTGAAGCCATCTGCTTGAAGATCATCTTCAGAACATAGCAGACTAAGGCTTTTCTAGGACCGCATAGTGTTCTCATGGGCAACAAAGGAGTTCTTGGTAGCCAAATTGCGAATATGATTGACATCCACCAAGATACTATGCATTTGACGCTTAAGCCAATCATGGTGCTTGTCTTGCTTCTGATGTAAGGCCACAAGCAGTTCTTAATCATTAAGGACTCGAGATCACTTCCGAGGCCGTTGAGCGATTGTACTGGCAGTGGCTTCAGTATTAGCACGGCGAGGCAGACGTATATATCCAGTAAGCGGATAAGCACGTACAGCAATATTCGAAACATGGACTCCTTCAATTGGCTGCGTGAAGCTTTGATGGTAAGCATTGAGAAGACATATTGGCTCCTTGGTAGGCTCAGGGTAGATGGCTTCAATAGACAGATCAACCTCAGGCAAGAAAACCAGATGGTTACATGCAAAAGGCTAATAGTTGATAGTTGAATGAAGCTTGATTAGGCGCATCACCCATGGAGCGTAAAACTTCAAGCCAAAGAGATCAATCCTAGATGCATCAAGATGTCTAATGAAGAAATCCTGGGAGTTGAACTTGATGCCATTGACAATATAGAAAACCAAAGTCTTCATGGCGCCTTCAAGTTTGGCAGCAGAAGAATGTCCCTTAATTGGCCAGAGAGTACGCCTCAGGATATGATATACTATGCGTGGCAATTACTCAAGGTCCTGGATAAAGAATTCCTTTGGATATTCTTCATCACGAGGCAATGGCTTCATCATGCTGAGCATCTGATTCATATTGGGTTCAGGCCACTTAAATATGCTCTGCAGTCCTTCAGTGTAGCACTGACAACCAGGCATATACCAGTCACCTGGAGTGGAAAGGGAGGTAAGCTCAATGATGTCCTGAGCTTTGGCTTCATGGTGCACATCACCTGTCATCCACTCAAGGGTCCATGTCTTCGGATCCCTGTTGTATCAACGTATGTGAAGAGTAGCATAGAACTACAACAGAAGCTCTTCATTCTAGTGTTCTTTGGCTGTGACGAATTCCAGGAGGCCAGCATCACGAAAGCAATCCATAGCTTCCTCAAGACAAGGGAGCCCAGCCATAGCTTCACAATCAAGGCGCATGTGAGGGAACATCCACTCTTGGTTATAGAGAACACAAGAGTAGTAGCTGCGCTGTTGGTGGCTCTAGAAGCAATCTGACGAGATCCTTGGCTTCGAGTAGGGATTCTTATCACTGTGAAAGAAGGTGTTGTGCGCTCTGAAGCTATTAACACTGAAAGATCCAGGAGATGTAGCAGGACCTGGAAGTCTTGCCAGTCTTGGCTTAGGCTTCTGCACTGGTGGTCTCTGTTGCACATGATAGTCATATTGCAGTCCGGGACCAGTGGGTGGTACCAGGACAGGCCAGCGAACAAAGACCAAATCCATATCTCTATTGTAAGCCAAATCCATTGTGTGAGGCCTTTGGGGAGGAACAACACCGTCATTGGGGACCGACGAGGCAGAAGCTTCAAGATTCTCATTGGCTTCAGGCACAACATTGGCTTCAGGCTCCACACGATCGTCAGCCAAGACATGGTCATTGGCTTCATGATTGGTTGTGCCAGCCTCAACATTCTCAACCTCCATATGGTCAACGACGGAGGGTCTTGCACAGTCACATTCTCTTCGAGAATGACTTGATCTGGGACAGGGGGTGTAGCAACTCTTTCTTCTCTTCTTGATTCTTCATCGGCTAATGCAGCCGGAATGTCTTCAACAACTTTGGCTTCAGACTCAGGGACCGTCGCAGAAGGATTCTCTTCAGGGAACACTTGATGTGCCACTGATCTAGATTGGTGCGAGTCCTCTTCTGGGATTGTAGACATGGAGACCAATGGCCTGAGGCCTTTGCGAAGCTGTTGGAATACGAGCGACGCCTTTGGTGATGCCGTGGTCTCCATGTAGTCGTTGTCATTCACCATTGGATTGGTGACTTGTGCTGGTGGAGTACGGGGTGTTGCATCTTGAATAGGGGTTTCTTCTTGCGGGCACTCAGCCCATGAATCATCCTGAGCAATTGGCGTCAATGGAGACCAATGCTAATGTATTTGCTGCTCGTTGGAGCAGGCGATGATACCAACTGATGCTCTAACTGAGGAAGGACTTCATCATCAACAACATTGTCTTCATGACCAATGTCTTCAGCTGCGTTGGGGTCAACAGCTGGAACTTGCTCTTCTTCGCGAGCCTCTGTGGAAACAGGCTAGTGGAGTACAACTCGACGCTCTTGGTTTGTGGTAGCAGGTGGAGCAACAAAGATGGGTTCAACAAAGAGTGGCTGAGAGGCTGCAGCACGCTCTTTCTTTGAAGACTTAGTTTCCTTAGTCTTCAGCTTCTTCTTAGAAGGAGCATCGTCAGATGCGTCCTTGTGCTTCCGTTTCTTGGCTTCAGCTTCAGCCGCTCTTGTCTTCTTCAGTTCAGAAGCTACCGAGGGGACCTTAGGCTTCGAGCATGTCATACTAGCAGGGAAGACAATGCGAGGTTCTTCCCGCCTTGGTTCAATGTGGGTCTCAGCAGCCTTCTTCTTCTTCTTGGCAGCCATCCTGGGGTCAATGCCAGGCCGCCCAAGAGCTTTACGCTTTTCTTCTTCATTATGGGCTTGAACACATTTCTCAGCCAGATACTTCATGCGCTGCCTCAAGCCTTTAGCTTCGGTGCGTTTCATGTGGAACTCCTCCTTAGCTTGTCCAAGAGCCTTGAACATTTTCTTGAAGATTTGAACATCAGCCACACTTAGCTTGTCCATGTGCTTCTTGAAGTGAGCCTTCTCATAGTCGGTCTTGTTCTTCAGCTTGAAAATCTTCTGAGCCAAGGCCAATTCACCAGCAATGGCTCCATGGAAAGTGACACTGATGTCCACTTGGAGTTGAAGATCATCAATACTGATCTCCTGGTTGTCAAACCACTCATCGATGAAGTTATTGAGAATATCAACATCAAAGAGTGGCAGATCATTGAAGATTTCAGCTTCTTGCTTGCTCTTGATAAGCATTTCCAGAGCATCATCAACAAGATCTTCGTCACTTGAAAGATCAATGGATTCATCTTTGTTGCGAAGCACAACGAATGGTGTTAGTGGTTGTCTAGTGGCCTTCTTGGGCAGTGGCTTCTTTGTCCTCTTGGACACACGAGATAAGTCCTCTGATTTCACACTGGATTCAGGCGGTGCAATCCTCAGAGGCTTCCTTGCCGAAGCTTTTGGTGAAGAAGACGGCTTAGAAGCTTTTGTCTTCTTCTTTTTCTTTTCTTTGGGTGGTGAGGGAGCAGCTTCAGTGTCAGCATCACCATCAGAGTGTTCCGTTTCTGCTCTCTGTGCAGCAATGTGAGACAGAAGCCCATTGAAATTGGCAAAGGGGCCAATTCTATTTTCATTGGCTTCATGTGTCCCATCAGATCTGGGAGCAGAGGGGCCAGGGTTGAAGTTCAGGCCATAGTCTTTAGCATTCTAGGCAGCAGAATCTTTGGCAAACTGAAAGTTGCGCTTGAAGAGATTATCGTCTCGACACCATAATAAGGAGGATGGGTTGGCATTTTCAGGCTATGGTCCTATGACCATGCAAGGATAGAATTCCTGCGCAATAGCTTCAGCCTTGTTCTTTGGCACTAGGCCGCGATACAGACAGTCTCCCCATGGATGCTTGATGGCATTCTTCTCAGCATATTCAGGCGTGACAAATTTGTACTTGAACCACTCTTCAGCCCAATATCTTTGGATCCACTGAATACGGTTCTTGCGCTGAGTGTAGGTTTCATCAGGGTGTGACTTATATTGTTCATACAAGGCAGGAGGCAGATCAAGAGTTGTATTGCCTCGGCGTTGCCTGCCACCCTTCCGAGCAGACTTATCTGAAGCCATAATATTTAAGCTGATTGGCTTCAGCACATAGAGTGGCTTCCGTCTGATTGGCTTCAGACAAGAACTGGCTTCAGGTAATTCAATGTGATGCTGTAAGAATTCTGCAAATGAATGCAGACTATGAGAACCAAGGGATTCTCCCACGAACATGTACCTGTGACAGCATTAGAGATGCGAGGGAAGCGGAAGAGGTCATATGCATTCTTAGGAGATTTTGAAGATAAATCAGTTTTGAAGACATTGCCCTCATAGTGCGAAGACATTCACTTATTTGGAGAGAGTCGGTTCCAGATTTGTACGAATTCATGAATAAGTACAAAGTGAGGAATCTAACTAGTTGTGAAGCATAAGTGAATATACTAAGCATGGTATGAGATGCAGAAGGGAACAAATCCAGATATGGAAGCTTAGAAACCACTTTTTGAAGAAGTGGTCGGATTTGACAGGTCTAAAAGGCAGTAAAAAGTAAGATTTATTTACCCTTGACAAACTGCTAGACGGATGGGAAGAGAGGCCAAGCAGTTCGATCTCCCGCGCCCTAACTTAGCGTCGGAAGACACCTACGGTGGCGTCGGAGAGGATGAGGTCCGCGGCTGGCATGAGGACAACGACAAAGAGGTTGCGGCAGCTAAGCGCTTCTTCTCCGGTGACGACGTGAGCTAGCGGAGGCGCTAGGGTTTGTTGGAGGTGGTGAGATAGAAGAACAGATTATGACCGCGCTGGTGAGAATTTATAAGGAAGAGGAGGGAAGCGCAGCGCAATTACACAGGTGCCCCTGGCGATTCACATCTGAAAGACATGTGGCATACATGCAACTCATTGAGAGTTGTTCCATGTCCCCACACACGCTTGGAATGTCGGGTGGTCGTTCCGGTTTCTCTGGTTTTCAGGCAATAAGAATACAGCATTAAAAACAGATTAAATGTTTGTCAGATTGTCCTCTGCTGACAAGAACTCAGAGAAGACAATCGACAGGTTTCAATAGAATGCATATGATTTGGACAGATAGAGTTGAGGAAGAAGCATAGAACAGGTTAGGGTCCGATCACATTCACTTAGATCAATAGATTCAAGAGTGAAGACATAGCTATAAGTGAATGTTGTAGAGGACAGAACACAAGTATATATGTATATGAACCAAATCAACATTGTGAACATAAATCATGAAGACAATTCAATGTTGAAGACAATCCAAATGCAAAGACTTTGCAATTGTAATGCCAAGAGAAACACTTCAATAAGAATTTAGTGGTGGCATTACCCACCGTATAGGAAGTATTAGACCCAGACACGACACACAATTATCGTGGCGCTCCGAAGTCAAATTCCACATTAATGTATTCACACTCAGAGGGTAAGTCTTCATTAATTGAAGATATATGTTACTTCGTGTGTTGCACATCTAAGTCGTCAACATGCATAAGCGTTAGGATGTCTGTCCCACAGGACATTCGAGGATTCTAAGATATTTAGCTCACACTGCCACTTGCAAAACCTTTTCTCATCCAAGGGCTTAGTGAAGATATCTGCCAATTGCTCTTCAGTGTTGACGTGAATGATATCAATGTCTTCCTTGTTGACATGATCTCTGAGAAAGTGATGACGGATCTGAATGTGCTTTGTCTTCGAGTGTTGAACTGGATTCTTGGAAAGATTGATGGCACTTTCATTGTCACAGAAGAGTGGTACATTCTTCGTGTTGATGCAATAGTCCTTGAGAGTTTGCTTCATCCATAGAAGCTGAGCACAGCATGATCCAGCAACAATGTATTCAGATTCAGCAGTGGAGAATGACACACAGTTCTGCTTCTTTGAAGACCAATAGACAAGTGATCGCCCGAGAAAGTGACATGTTCCTGAGGTGGATTTGCGATCAACCTTGTCACCAACATAATCAGCATCATAATACCCAATCAGATCAAATGTTGAGCCCTTTGGATACCATAATCCTATTGTTGGGGTGTAAGCCAAATATTGAAGTATTCGCTTCACCGCTAGGTGATGCGACTCCTTTGGTGCCGCTTGGAATCAGGCACACATGCAAACGCTAAGCATTATATTTGGCCTAGATGCACATAAGTAAAGTAAGGAACCAATCATGGAGCGGTATACCTTTTGATCGAACTCTTTACCATTGTCGTCAGGTGAGGGAGTCCTGGATTAGGGGGTGTCCGGATAGCCGGACTACCATCATCAGCCGAACTATCATCGGCCGGACTATCATCATCGACCGGACTCCAAGACTATGAAGATACAAGATTGAAGACTTCGTCCCGTGTCAGGATGGGACTTTCCTTGGCGTGGAAGGCAAGCTTGGCGATACGGATACGCAGATCTCCTACCATTGTAACCGACTCTAAGTAACCCTAGCCCTCTCCGGTGTCTATATAAACCAGATGGCTCTAGTCCATAGAACAACAACAACCCATTACAATCATACCATAGGCTAGCTTCTAGGGTTTAGCCTCCTTGATCTCGTGGTAGATCCACTCTTGTAAACATCCACAATATCAATATCAATCAAGAAGGACGTAGGGTTTTACCTCCATCAAGAGGGCCCGAACCTGGGTAAAACATCGTGTCCCCTGTCTCCTGTTACCATCCGCCTAGACGCACAGTTCGGGACCCCCTACCCGAGATCCGCTGGTTTTGACACCGACATTGGTGCTTTCATTGAGAGTTCCTCTGTGTCGTCACCGATAGGCTTGATGGCCTCTTCAATCGACAACGACACAGTCCTGGGTGAGACTTTTCTCCCCGGACAGATCTTCGTATTCGGTGGCTTCGCACTGCGGGCCAACTCACTTGGCCATCTGGAGCAGATCGAAAGCTACGCCCCTGGGCGTCAGGTTAGGTTCGGAAGCCTAAACTTCACGGCCGATATCCGCGGGGACTTGATCTTCGATGGATCTGAGCCACAGCCGAGCGTGCCGCGCTGTCACGATGGGCACGACCTAACTCTGCCACCGGACAGCACCTTGGAGGCCGCACACGAATCCGCTCCGACCCATAGTCCGGAGCCGATCGCTCAGATCGAGGACGGATGGCTGGACACCGCCTCGAGAGCTGCAACTTCTACGGTGATGGAGCCGAACACTTATCTTGTCCCGCATAAAGCCCATGACTCCGAGGTGCCGGACCCCCTGCCGGACTCCGAACCTCCTGCGCCCCTGCTAGTCGAATCCGATTGGGCGCCGATCATGGAATTCACTGCTGCGGACACCTTTCAGCACTCACCCTTCGGCAATATCTTAAATTCGCTGAAGCATCTCTCAATATCCGGAGAGCCCTGGCCGAACTACGGCCAGGATGGTCGGGACGTGGACAATGAAGAAATTCAGAGCCCACCCACCACCCACTTCGTAGCCACCGTCGACGATCTAACCGACGCGCTAAACTACGACTCCGAAGACATCAACGGTATGGACGACGATGCCGGAGACGATCAAGAACCAGCGCCTATAGGGCACTGGAAGGCCACCTCGTCACATGACATACATATGGTGGACACCCCAAAGGGAAGCTATACCGAGGAACAACAGGATGCGGCAGAGGATAATCCCGCCGATAAACAACCAAAACGGCGACGTAGACGCCGCCCTAAGTCCTGCCTCGATCAAAGCAGCATTCCTAACGACCCAGCGATAGAGCAGGGCAAACCAGCGGATGACGAACATACAACCAAGCAACCATCCGAACAGGACGAACCGGATAATCAACCCCTTCACGGAGCAATCAACAGTCCGGACACACCACCAGAGCATAAGAACCTTCACAAAAGACTCGTCGCCACTGCAAGAAGTTTGAAGAAGGAAAAACGGAAGCTCAAAACAGCGGAAGACATACTCAGAATGAAGTGGAGCAAAATACTCAAGACCGCAGACAAATATGGCAATAGCCATCAAACAATGAGCTACCCAAAGCGCAAGCTGCTTCCAGAATTTGACAAGGAAGCCATAGAGCCCTCACAGTCAAAAAATAAAGAGACCGCCTGGCCGGATAGACGGCCAGATGATAGGCCAAAAGCGACAAGCGGCGCCGCACATAAGCCGACTTATGATCCTGGGAAAACAGACGGCCCAAGCAGGTCCATCTACGGGCCAAAAAGGAGGGCCCCAGGAAGTAACACAACACGACAAGTGTTCGAAGACAGCGGCACACCCAGATACAGGGGCGCTGCACACCCGCTATGTTTTACCGATGAGGTGCTGGATCATGAATTTCCAGCAGGGTTCAAACCCATAAACATAGAGGCATACGACGGCACAACAGACCCAGGAGTCTGGATAGAAGATTACATACTACACATACACATGGCTAGAGGAGATGATCTCCACGCCATAAAATACCTACCCCTCAAGCTCAAAGGGTCAGCTCGGCATTGGCTCAAAAGCCTCCCAGAAAACACTGTTGGAAGTTGGGAAGAGCTTGAGGACGCGTTTAGAGCAAATTTTCAAGGGACTTATGTCCGCCCTCCGGATGCAGACGATCTGAGTCATATAACCCAACAGCCCGGAGAGTCTGCGCGCAAATTCTGGAACAGGTTCCTTACCAAAAAGAACCAAGTAGTCGACTGTCCGGACGCGGAAGCCTTAGCAGCTTTTAAACACAACGTCCAAGACGAATGGCTCGGCAGACACCTCGGCCAAGAGAAGCCAAGAACAATGGCCACGCTAACAAGCCTCATGACGCGCTTTTGCGCAGGAGAAGACAGCTGGCTAGCAAGATGCAGCACCAGCGACCCAAGTACATCCGAGATCAGAGATGGAAACGGAAAATCACGGCGCAGGAAAGATCAGCGCCGGAATAAAGAAAAAAGCCCAAAGGGTACGGCGGTCAATGCCGGATTCAAAAGCTCGCGGCCAAACAATAAAACACTGCCTCTTAAGGACAGCAGCAACGAGCTATCAAATTTAAACAAAATTTTAGATCGGATATGTCAAATCCACAGTACCTCCGGAAGGCCTGCAAACTATACCAACTGAAATTGTTGGGTTTTTAAACAGTCCGGCAGACTCAACGCCAGACACAAGGGGCTCGATGCGCCAAGCGAGGACGATGACGAACCCCACCAGCAGAGCACCGGAAGTCAAAAGACTTTCCCACAAGAAGTCAAAATAGTAAACTCACTTCATGTGATAGTACGGAAAACCAACACGGCATTCGCTAAGACAAGTGTCGCACGGTCCACCCCAGCGGAACACCGAGATTGGATGTCAAAACCAATCACTTTCGACCATCTGGATTAGTCCAGAAGTATCCGGAACGCAGGATAGACTGCCCTGATATTGGATCCCATAATAGACAGACTACAATTCACGCAGGTTTTGATGGACGGCGGCAGTGACTTAAACCTGCTATATCCGGACACAATCCGCAAGTTGGGATAGACCCTACTACAATCCGGCATAGCCGCACTTCCTTCAAAAGAGTGGCGCCAGGCCCTTACGCCAGGTGCACAATTTCATTATTACTAGAAGTTGTGTTCGGGTCACCTGACAACTTCCGACGAGAAAAGGTAACCTTTCATGTCGCCCCATTTAAAAGTGGCTATCAAGCATCATTGGGACGGGAAGCTTTCGTCCGCTTCAATGCAATACCACATTACGTGTCTCTTACGCTTAAAATGCCCGGTCCACGTGGCATCATTTCATTAAACGGTCGCCTGAGACCCTGGACACGGCTGGACGAGTCCGGAATAAATAAGCTAGGGGCTACCTAGCCACACACCCCTTCACAAGGGTTTGTACATATAAGCCATGATGAGCTAGCATTGGCTCAGCTTTATTAATCTATATTTCAATTTTTTATGCACTTTCTCGCACGATTTCTTTTCAAACTAAGTTCCTCTCTTTTTACAGATGAACAGCGTGCACACCCGTCCAGGATATGGCACAACGGAGACACAGGCGCAGACGTGCAGTAGGGACCCGTTGCAAGGACTCTTTTCAGACTAAGACCCTACGTAAACCTTTCTTACTGTCTCTTGTTGCTATAATCCCCTAGTTTCTCATTATAACCAGAGTGGAGACTGGCGTTTTGGCATCGGCCGCGCCAGAAGAACTTGCCCGTACCTAGACACAAGGGGCTTAGGGCATTGTTTTGCCCGCTATTGTAAAGACCGAACACCTTTGGGAGTGTTCGGCGTCTCGAGTTAGGCCTTATATGCATCAGCTCCGAATCATGCCTTTGGTCAAATGTTGGGTTTGCCCAGCTCTTGTGTTTTGCTGCCTTACGTTCCGTATCATCGGCTAACGCGGCTCCAGGAGAACTACTGCGATTGTGCCCCAGTTCAGCTGGGCGAGCACCTCAGTAGAGAAAGCCAAAAACTGACTGTCATGATACAGCGAGAGACTGGTCAACCACTCGATCGACCATGGGAATGTTTAGAATTCCTCCGCTTTGACGAAGGGCCGTTTCCCGGTCAGGCACATACGCGCCTCAAATTCGGAGAGCGCGGTGCCCCCAGGGGCTATGTCGTAGCCCCACCCTCGAACTCCATGGCTAAGTGAAAGTGATAAAGCATTATAGTCCGGTTGCCTCGTTTGCTACGCCACCACCTCCTTTACAGGACCGATACGTCGGATTAAGTGTGAAAATGCGCTATTTTTTGCGAACACCCCCGCATCTTGTGCGTGGGGGCTGAAGCCGACGACTGCCATCTTTCAGGTTATACACACGTATACATGAACGGCCGCATAGGAGATATTCTATTACTTGAACGCACAAGTATAAAAGGCGCTTACATCATAAATATTGTTTTACATCATAAAAACGTTCATTATAACGTAACGTTTTTTGAGCACTGCGACTCTATTACACGAGCACCGCGCAGCACTTCGCCAAAATAGTGCTCGGCGGGTAACCGGTTATCGTCCGAACCCGGGGTCGCAATAGCGGTGGTATCCATCTCTGTCCAATGTGTCTTCACACGGGCGAGTGCCATCCGCGCACCCTCTATGCAGGCCGACTGCTTCATCGCCTTAATATGCGGCACCGCTCCAAGAAATCGCTGCAATAAGCCAAAGTAACTCTTCGGCTCGGGCCTATCCGGCCAGACATGGGTCACTATATCTGTCATAGCAAACCCGGACAACCTATTTAGCTGAGCCCACTCGGCCAAATGGTCGGTCAGCGGAAGTGAACACTCCGGACTATGGAATTGAGACCAAAATAGCTCTTCCGTCTTATGATCCTTCTGGCTTCGAAAATGCACAACGGCATCCGCCGCACTCGCTGCTAAGTCCATATAAGGGTCCTCTGGACCCCACAGTTGGCCCAGCTGAGCATACTTTGGATCCGTAAAACTTCGGTGCAGCAGAAAAGGCTTGCCAGCTACAATTTCTCCGGCCTGGTGCAGCTCTTCCTTTATAGCCCGCATTGCAGAGCGGGCATCCTTGGCTTCGGCGGTGGCCTTCTCCAGGTCTTCTTGCCCCGCTAGGCGCTCCTTCCCAAGAGCCTCATTGCGGTCGGTAGAATATTTTAACTTCACGACCATTTCGGCCATCTCTTCCCTGCTCCGGCAGTGCGCGACCCTTTCGGCCGCTAACTCCTCGGCCGCCCTCGAGGCTGCCGCATTACTCCTTCTGGACTGCTCCTTGGCTTGAGCAAGTTCGGCCCGAAGGCTCTCCACAGTAGCGGCACTATCTGCATTTCACACACATGTTGTAAGGAGCTGGCTTCGGCTCCCTTACCAAGTGACCGCATAGAAACACTTACCTTGCGACTCATCAAGTCGCCTGTTGACCAGCGTGATGTCCGTATCTGCAACAGCGAGTTGCCGCTTTAGTTCAGCAACTCCATCAGTCCGGCTGGCCCCCGGACGACCCGCCACCTGCATCGGCACGGTGGAAATTTAAACCTGCGATTTTGATCCTCGGCACGCTGTCGATTTCGACAACCTACTGAGTCTCAGGGGCTACTATCTATACAGGGCGCATTCTATATGCAAAACTGTTAAAAGGTGTGTCATTTTTACGTACCTCAAACCCCGCCAGCAAACTCCTGACGGCATTATGCAACCCGCCTTCGACGGACGAAATCCTTTCAATCACCATGCTCATCAATGCGTGGTGATCTTCTGAGATAGACGCCTTCTCAAGCAGATCCTTCAGCCGTACACCAGTTAGCGCCGAACTATCCGGCTTTGCCAAACCAGGGGGCTCCCTCCGTGACGACACTTCAGGCTCGTCCGCCATATCCGACGGCGCCCCGGATGGAGGCGTCTCGCTCTCCATCATCTTTGGACGAAGGTCCCCCGAAGACGAGCTCATTTGCGAAGGACGGAGATCCGAACTACAAGGTAAAAACTTTAGTTATCCTCAGAAGCACAAATAGGGATGTCCCTTATTATAAAACTCCTTTCTTTCTACTTACGGCTCATTGGAGGGCTGATTCTTTAAGGGAGATTGTGCGGCCGGGGCCTCCCCGGACGCAGGACCCTCTAGCGAAGATTTCTTCCCCCGTTTAGGGGCTTTTGCCCCCGGGTCCTCGGAGGCAGTCCTCTTCTCCCCTTGGAGGGAGGGATTCTCGATCCCCCCTCTTTCAAGAGCCTCCTTAGGTGAGGCAGTAGCTTTCCTGCTTTCCCCTTCGTCTTCCTCTGGAGGCGCAACCTCAAGCATCCGGACCAGCACGGAATCCGGCGCGGTCTCGGGGAGGGGGGCCGGACACCATATCAATTTTGCTTCCGCTATCCACTCCTGTGTAGAAGGAAGTTGGTTATAAGGCGAATCATCGAAAGGCAAACAAACGGTATGTCCGGACTTGGAACTACTTACTTGAGTATCCGGGCGATTGCAGCTTAGGCCAGCATCCTCGGCCAATTCCGGACGCGCCTCTTGCGATCCGAAGAATAATTTGTACATCTCCAGGGGTGTCATACCCATGAAGTGTTGAAGAATCCGTGGGCCCTCCAGATTGAACTCCCACATCCGGAGAGGGCGGCGTTTGCAGGGCGGGAGACGCCTAATCAGCATAACCTGCATTACCACCACCATATCAACCTCCCTCGTTTGGAGATCTCGAATCCGGCCCTGCAGTAGGGGCACGTCCTTTGACGGCCCCCAGTTGAGCCCTTGGGTGACCCACGACATCAACCGTCGTGGAGGTCCCGGGCAGAATAAGGGCGGCGGCTTTTGTCTGCGGCCCCTCGGAACGGTAATATAGAACCACTCTTGCTGCCACGGGCCGAGCTCCTCTTGGAAGGAGCCAGCGGGCCACGGGGCATCGGCCCTCCTACTTATGGCCGCCCCGCCGCACTCCGCTTGACGCCCCCCGATCATCTTCGGCGCCACATTGAAGGTCTTCAGCCACAGGCCGAAGTGAGGGGTGACGCGGAGGAAGGCTTCGCAGACGACAATAAATGCGGAAATATGGAGGATGGAATCCGGAGCCAAATCATGGAATTCCAACCCATAGTAAAACATGAGCCCTCTCACAAAAGGATCCATCGGGAAGCCTAAACCCCGACGGAGGTGGGATACAAAAACGACGTACTCGCCGGGCTCGGGGGTGGGGATGGCCTGCCCTTCGGCAGGCAACCTGTGCGACATCTCGTAAGCAAGGTACTTGGCCTCCCGCAGCTTTAGCATGTCCTCCTTCATGACGGAGGAGGGCATCCACCGGCCCTGGAGGTCGGAACCGGACATCATTGAAGGTCCGAAGCGCTCGAATCTGGAGCTCTAGGTGTTGGAACTTGGAGCGGGAGAGGATTCGATGGAGGATTGAAGAAAAGAAACGAGCCTTGGTCCCTTTATAAAGAGGGAGAATACCGAGAGCCGTCTCCGTGACCGTTTGGGACCCACCTTCGATAGAGGGGGCGTGGCGACGGGCGCGGTTGGGTTACCCACGTCCGTATTGATGAGAATCCCGGATTAAGGGGGAACACGATCTCTGCTTCGGCAAGACGTGCCAAGGAAACCGCTTCGCTAAATGCGCTGAGGTTGTAGAGTAAAAAACGATTCAAGTAATGGCTTGGTAGTGGCGTGACATCATGCCGCAAAAAACGTCAGCAGAATGAACTTGTGTATATATTATTCTCTCTACGGTGGAATGTGGAATTTATTTTGCAGAGCCAGACACTATCCTGGTGTTCACAATCTTCTATCATTCGGAGGAGGAACCCGCCTTGCAATGCCAAGCAATATACGTGCCGGACTTATCGTCATTGAAGCCTGGTTCAGGGGCTACTGAGGGAGTCCTGGATTAGGGGGTGTCTGGATAGCCGGACTATCATCATCAGCCGAACTATCATCGGCCGGACTATCATCATCGACTGGACTCCAAGACTATGAAGATACAAGATTGAAGACTTCGTCCCGTGTCCGGATGGGACTTTCCTTGGCGTGGAAGGCAAGCTTGGCGATACGGATACGTAGATCTCCAACCATTGTAACCGACTCTATGTAACCCTAGCCCTCTCCGGTGTCTATATAAACTGGATGGCTCTAGTCCGTAGAACAACAACAACCATTACAATCATACCATAGGCTAACTTCTAGGGTTTAGCCTCCTTGATCTCGTGGTAGATCCACTCTTGTAAACATCCACAATATCAATATCAATCAAGCAGGACATAGGGTTTTACCTCCATCAAGAAGGCCCGAACCTGGGTAAAACATCGTGTCCCCTGTCTCCTGTTACCATCCGCCTAGACGCACAGTTCGGGACCCCCTACCCGAGATCCGCCGGTTTTGACACCGACATCAGGACCCAGATGACTTTTGGTTGGCATTGGCGTCGTGTATCCCTTGCAGTCTTGCATTCCAAACTTCTTCAGGCAATCTTTGAGGTATTTCTCTTGTGATATGAAGATGCCATTTCTCTGCTGACGGATTTGAAGACCAAGGAAGAACTTCAGCTCATCCATCATGGACATCTGATATTGCTCTTGCATCATGTGCGTAAACTCATCGCTGTATCTCTTGTTGGTGCAACCGAAGATAATGGCATCTACATAGATTTGGCACACAAACAGTTCACCATCGTATGACTTCATGAATAGTTTTGGATCTAGAGAACCAGGTTTGAAGCCTTTGCTCTTCAAGAAGTCTTTGAGTGTGTCATACCAAGCGTCAGGAGCTTGTTTGAGGCCATACGGTGCTTTGTTGAGCTTGTACACCATATCAGGATGTTTTGGATCTTCAAAGCCAGGTGGTTGTGCAACATACACTTCTTCTTCAATTTTGCCATTAAGAAAGGCACTCTTCACATCCATTTGGCACAGAAGGATGTTGTGATGGTTGTCATATGCAAGCGGTATGCGAATGGCTTCAAGTCTTGCCACGGGAGCAAATGTTTCATCGAAGTCAATTCCTTCTATTTGAGTGTAACCTTGAGCAACCAGACGAGCCTTATTTCTGAAAACTTGACCATGTTCATCTTGTTTGTTGCGCTAGATCCATTTAGTGCCAATGATATTATGTTTGCGAGGATCAGGATGCTTGACTAGTTCCCAGACATTATTCAGCTCGAACTGATGAAGTTCTACTTGCATGGCTTGAATCCATTTAGGTTCCATAAAGGCTTCAGCAACTTTCTTGGGTTCAGATATAGAGACAAATGCAAAGTGCCCACAGAAATTTGCCAGTTGTGTTGCTCTTGAATGAGTGGGTGGACCAGGTGCATTGATGATGTCAATTATCTTCTCAATCTGTACTTCATTTGCAACACGGGGATGTACTGGATGAATAATTTGCCCTTGCAGATCATTGTCTTCAGCTTTAGCATTGACTTCAGGCTGTGCATTGTCTTCAGGTTGACTTGGTGCAATGATGAGTTCATCTTCAGCCTAAGCTTCAGACGGTATGATTTCTCTAGTACCCATGAGCTTGATAGATTCACTAGGAGGAACTTCATCTAGCACATTTGGCAGGTGCTCTCATTTAGAAACTCATATGATGTCTTCTTTAGAAGCTTGTGAAGATAAACTCGGTTGATGATGTGGCATGCAGTGTCAATGGCTTCAGGCCAGAACTTCCCTGGAGTCTTGTACTCATCTAGCATCATCCGAGCCATCTCGATGAGGATTTTGTTCTTGCGCTCCATGATTCCATTCTGCTGAGGTGTGTAGGGAGCAGAAAACTCATGAGTGATGCCTAGTGTATCAAGGTAAGTGCCGAGGCCAATGTTCTTGAATTCTGTGCTGTTGCCACTTCTGATGTGCTTGATCTTGACACCATAGTTTGTCATGGCACGATTGGCGAAGCGTCTGAAGACATCCTGCACTTCAGTCTTATAGAGAATTATATGCACCCAGGTATATCTTGAGTAATCATCAACAATAACGAAACCATAGAGACAAGCAGTGGTAGCAAGAGTAGAGTAGTGAGTAGGGCCAAATAAGTCCATGTGAAGCAGCTCGAAGGGTTGATATGTCGTCATGATTGTCTTCGAGGGATGCTTGGCCCTAGTCATCTTCCCAGCTTCATAGGCACCACACATATGGTCTTTCTTGAACTTGATGCCTTCGATGCCCACGACATGCTTCTTCTTCGCTAGAGAGTACAAGTTCCACATGCTCGCATGTCCTAGCCTCCGATGCCAGAGCCAGCACTCTGAAGCTTTTGCTAGAAGACATACGGCTAGCTGTGGTCCTGCTGAGAAATCTACCATATACAAATCATCTTTTTGATACCCTTCAAAGACTACATATTTGTCAGATTCCATAAGGACAAGGCAACGATATTTTCCAAATATCACAATCATGTTCAAATCACATAGCATTGATACAGACATTAAGTTGAAACCAAGGGATTCAACAAGCATCACTTTATCCATGTGCTGATCCTTTGAGATTGCAACTCTACCAAGACCCAATACCTTACTTTTACCAGTGTCAGCAAATGTGATATGACTTTTATCAGACGTTCAAAGAGTTGAATCCATCAGAAGACTTCGATCACCAGTCATGTGGTTGCTGCAACCACTATCCATAATCCATTCTGAAGCTTGAGGTGTCATGTAAACATTTGACGAACAAGTGGAACATAGAAGTTCAGATCTTGGTTAGGATAGATAGGATGAATGTCAAGGAATCCCGGGACGAAATACATAGTAAGACCATTTGGGCATTTTATCTTGCACCCCACAAGATGTTTAAGGTCCCCAGCATAAGCATCAGACGCCTTTGATTTCTGGTTGGAGACCTTTCCCTGCAAAAGAGAGTTAAGTTTTCTTAATCACCCACATCTTCAGGGGTGGCTTAGAAGCAATGAGTCTAAGTGCAGCATCTGAGAACTTCGGCTTTGAATCCCTAGAAAATAGCCTTCCAGGAGGAGAATAACACTCATAGGAATAAGCAGAAAAGTTCTTAGACTTATGAACATAGCGGTTTGATGAAACACGCTCATATTCAAAGGTCTGAGTATGATTTCCCTGCAAAACATTGGTGTGAGGGTGACTCAGGTGAGTCTTCTGTCTGTATGAAGCCTTTGGACCATATGAAGCCTTTGGTCTGGGGTTTGTCTTCTTCCTAGGTGGTGTCGTAACGACATTCATGGGAAGAATTTCGAGACAACTTTTGGGTACCCAGATCTTCTTAAGAGGTGGTCCATTCCTGCAGTTAGTACGAATGTACCTAGCAAACACTTCCCCATTCTGATTCCTGAACAGTTTATAGTTTGCATCAAAGGATTCATCAATGATAATTGGGTTAGCACTTGTGAAGCCAGATAAGGTAGATGGATCCAATGAAGGTTCCTTATAAGAAACCCATGTGGTTTTGGGGTACTGCTCAGGCATCCAGTACGAACCATCAACATTCATTTTCTTCTCGAACCCAACACCCTCTTTCCTAGGGTTTCAGTTTAGAATCTACTTTTTAAGGACATCACATAGTGTCTGATGACCTTTGAGACTTCTATACATTCCTGTCTCAAGTTATGACTTCAACCTGGCATTCTCATCAGCAATAGTAATGGTATCCTCAGCTGAGGGGTTAGTTACCACATTAGCAGTTGAAGATATTGCAACAGTAGTAGCAGTTGAACATTCAGCAACAGAGACAACATTATCACGATCAATACAGTTTAGACATGGTGGTTCAAATCCTTCCTGAGCGGAACTGATCTGTTGAGCGCGGAGTGACTCGTTCTCCTTTTGAAGATCTTCATGAGCCGATCTCAATTTCTCAAGTTCCTGCTTCCTTTGAAGATAATCATAGGAAAGCTTTTCATGAGAGGTTGAGAGCGATTCATGACGACTTTCAAGTTCCTCATACTTAACATGAAGATTTTAATGTCTTCAATTAAGGACTGAGATCGGGTCATTTCCGCGTCCAACAGGTCATCCCTTTTGTCTAACAATTTTTGAATATGTTCCATGGCATTCTGTTGTTCAGTTGCAATTTTAGCAAGTGTTTTGTAGCTAGGTTTAGATTCACATTCAGAGTCATCTTCACTTGATGTTTGAAAGTAAGCATCGCGTGAGTTTACCTTGGCACCACATGCCATGAAGCAGTAGGTGGGAGCAGAGTCATCCTCATCCTTGGCATCAGCGTTTGTGATGAGACCATTGTCTTCAGTGTTGAAGATGGACTTGGCGACGTATGCAGAAGCTAGAGCCAGACTTGCTACTCCAGAATCAGATTCCTCTTCAGACTCCACCTCTGCCTCCTCAAATGCGGACTCCTCATCTGAATCCATCTCCTTGCCAACAAAAGCACGAGCCTTGCCAGATGAGAACTTCTTGTGTGAAGAAGACTTCGATGAGGACTTGGAAGAAGACTTTGAGGATTTCTTCTTCTTCTTGTCATCAGAATCATATTCCTTGCCCTTCTTTTGTCTCATTGTCCCACTGTGGACACTCAGAGATGTAGTGACCATGTTTCTTGCACTTGTGACAGGTTCTCTTTTTGTGATCACGAGAGGAAGCTTCATCATTCCTTGAGCTGGATCTTGAAGACTTTCTGAAGTCTTTCTTCTGGGTGAACTTCTGGAACTTCTTCACAAGCATAGCGAGCTCCTTTCCAATGTCTTCAGGATCACTAGAACTGCAGTCATATTCTTCTTGAGACGAGAAGACGGCCTTTGCCTTCAAAGCACGAGTACGACCATAGTTGGGACCATAGATATCTCTTTTCTCAGATAGCTGGAACTCATGTGTGTTGAGTCTCTCAAGTATGTCAGATGGATCGAGAGTCTTGAAGTCAGTGCGCTCTTGAATCATTAGGGCCAAGGTGTCGAATGAGCTATCAAGAGATCTCAGAAGTGTCTTGACGATTTCGTGCTTGGTGATCTCACTGGCACCGAGTGCATGAAGCTCATTGGTGATATCAGTGAGGCGATCAAATGTGAGCTGGACATTCTCATTGTCATTTCTCTTGAAGCGGTTGAAGAGCTTGCGAAGAACACTGATCCTTGAATCTCTCTGTGTTGAGATGCCTTCATTGACCTTGGAGAGCCAGTCCCAGACTAGCTTCGCAGTTTCCAAAGCACTCACATGACCATACTGCCCCTTGGTCAAATGACCACAGATAATGTTCTTGGCAGTTGAGTCCAATTGTATGAACTTCTTGACATCAGCAGGAGTGACACCTTCACCAATCTTGGGAACGCCGTTCTTGACGACATACCAGAGATCGACGTCAATGGCTTCAAGATGCATGCACATCTTATTCTTCCAGTAGGGATAATCAGTGCCATCAAAGACAGGGCATGCGGCGGAGACTTTGATTATCCCTGCAGTCGACATAGCTAAACTCTAGGTGGTTAAACCGAATCACACTGAACAAGGGAGCACCTTGCTTTGATACCAATTGAAAGTGCTATTATTCAACTAGAGGGGGGGTGAATAGGCGATTTTTATGAAAGTATTCAAAACATGGATGTTTCAAAGACAAACAATAGATATGACCCTATTGATATGTAGCAGAAGGTAGACTACACTAGACAAGCCATAGTCAAGTAAGCAATGTACTGAAAGCACGAAGACTAAGCAGCTTGGTAGAATGGATCAGGATGGAAGATAATATGAAGCCAAACAGACAACAGTCTTCACACAGTGAAGTCAAACAGATTAGGCAAGTAGGCAAAGACTTCATGGAGACAAACTGTAAGTAAGGTGAGAGAGGTAGGATAGAACCAGTTGCTCGGAGAGGACAAGGGATTTGTTGGACCAGTTCCAGTTGCTGTGACAACTGTACGTCTGGTTAGGGAGGCTGAGATTCAACTCAGAAGACTGTGTCTTCACCTTATTCCCCTTGAGCTAAGAACACTTAGTCTTCGCCCAATCACTTTGGTAAGTCTTCAAGGGAGACTTCCAAACCTTCACAGACTTCGTTCACCGGCAATCCACAATGACTCTTGGATGCTCAGAACGCGACGCCTAATCGGCTAGAGGATTCACAGTCCTCAAGTGTAATAAGTCTTCAGATCACGCGGACAGAAAGACTTCAGTGATGCCTAACACTCTTTGGCTCTGGGTGTTTTGGGCTTTGTCCTCGCAAGGATTCTCTCTCAAAGGCTTCGGAGGTGGGTTGCTCTCAAACAACAAAAAGCCATGCACAAACTCTGAGCAGCCACCAATTTATGGTGTAGGGGGTGGGCTATTTATAGCTGGGGGCAACCCAACCTGATTTGTCCAAAATGACCCTGGGTCACTAAGGAACTGACACATGTCCAATGGTCAGATTTCAAACACACGCAGCAGCTTAGCTTGGGCTACAAGCCAAGTTGACTTGTCCAGCTCTGGATAAGATTTGCTCTCATTGTCTTCACTCGAAGACATAGGTTTTGGTTGAGCATCACATCAATCACTCTGACTTTGTTCACTTGGAAACCACTTAATAGTACGATGGTTCCTATGACTCAACAAAGAAGAAAAGGGAACTATGAAACAACTATGTCTTCGCACTCCATAGTCTTCACGCGATGTCTTCTCCTGTCATAGTCTTCAATGTGAATGTCTTCACAGACCACCATTGTCTTCAATGTCTTCACACATTTTTAGGGGTCATCTCTGGTAGGAAAACCGAATCAATATGGGACTAATACCTGTGTTATCCTACAATTCTCACAAACACATTAGTCCCTCAACCAAGTTTGTCGTCAATACTCCAAAACCAACTAGGGGTGGCACTAGATGCACTTACAGCAAGACATACATCAGGTTTGGTACACAACATTGCATACATGATAGGACCTATGGCTGAAGCATAGGGAATGACTTTCATTTCTCTCTATCTTCTGCGGTGGGCGGGCTTTGAGTCCGACTCAACTTCACACCTTGTAACACAGGCAAGAACCCTTTCTTTGACTGATCCATTTTGAACTTCTTCAAAACTTTATCAAGGTATGTGCTTTGTGAATGTCCAATTAAGCATCTTGATATATCTCTATAGATCTTGATGCCTAATATGTAAGCAGCTTCTCCAAGGTCTTTCATAGAAAAACTCTTATTTAGGTATCCCTTTATGCTATCTAGAAATTCTATATCATTTCCAATCAACAATATGTCATCTACATATAAGATTAGAAATGCTACAGAGCTCCCACTCACTTTCTTGTAAATACAGGCTTCTCTCAAAATCTGTATAAAAACCATATGCTTTGATCACACTATCAAAACGTTTATTCCAACTCCGAGAGGCTTGAACCAGTCCATAAATGGATCGCTGGAGCTTGCATACTTTGTTAGCACCCTTTGGATCGACAAAACCTTCTAGTTGCATCATATACAACTCTTATTCCAGAAATCCATTCAGGAATGCAGTTTTGACATCCATTTGCAAAATTTCATAATCATAAAATGCAGCAGTTGCTAACATGATTTGGACAGACTTAAGCATCACTACGGTTGAGAAAGTCTCATCGTAGTCAACTTGTAACATCCCAAATTTTCAATTTGGAATGTTATACATTAGATCATCACTGCATATCATATTTATTGCATTTTGGCTCGATCCTAGAAATTCTACGCAACTCAAGGACCCACGGAGAGAGTTGGGGATTTCGTTATTTTCATATTTGAGTATTCTCAAATTTTGAAAATAGGATCATTGATTGTATTTATTTTCTCTTCAATTATTTCTTTTATAAAAATATGAGAGAGGGAATTAAATAACTTTCCCAAAATAAAGAAATATTGAGGATTTGATAATAAAATCAAATAAGATTTTTATTTTGGAGTTTATTGCTATTTTATTTGGATTTAGGAAAAATGCGTGTTTTTAAAATTGCATTTAGGCCCCAAATAAATGTTCATCTTGTCCGGCTTGATTTTACAAGCTGGGGAAAATTTATTTCGGGATTTTTAGAGTCCGTTTAGTATTTATTTTATTTGTTTTTTGCGCGTAATGTTTTAAAAAAAGAAGAGGAAACCGACTTTAGGCCGTGCCCGAGCGGGACTCTGCCCGGGGGGCTTTATAAGCCGCCACCCTGGCGCCTGCCAGCCCAAACCGCCGCCGCCGCTGAAACCCTAGCCCCCGCCCGTCGTCGTCGCCGCCGCCGCCACCCGCCGCCACCGCCGCCACCCGACGCCGCCGCCGGACCCCGCCGCCCCGCCGCCCCTCGCCGGAGTAGCCACCGCCGCCGGAGCCGACCCGCACCCCGAGGTAGCCGCCGGTTTTTCTTATAAAACCGATCATTTTTTTCGAAACCCTAGATCCTTTTTTTATTAGATCCGGTTCGGTTTATTTTTTCGGTTTAGTCTATTTAGCGGATGTTCGTCCGTACGTCCGTTTTAACAAACGGTTTTCGTGGTTTAGCCGTAGACAGCGAATGTTCATTCGTTAGCCTGTTCGTCTGTTTTTCTTTTTCTCGGATTTTCCGTGATTATTTCTGATCATGATTTGTGATCCGATTTTTCGTTTTAGTGTAAATTTTCGCTCGTTTATCGGAATCAGGCGATTCAAGCGCCTAGAGTTTCATCTCGAAAACCTCTTTCTGTTTAACCTACTCAAACAAGTTTTTGCTACTGTAAAATTTTGAGTTAGGTCCAGATTAATAAACGAAGCTTGGTTCTTTCATCGTTTGAGTTTCGTTGCTTCGTTTGGTTTGATTCTTTTTGCAAACTGGAGTTCTTAAGTTGAACTTTCTGGTTATACCTCTTACTTGAGTTTTACCTATGCATTAGATAAGTGCTTATTGTATGCTTGTTTGTTTGTGTTAGAGTACTCGGAGTGCGCCGCTTACTACTTCGAATTTCTAGGTTTCACGGATCATCAGCAAGGCAAGTAACACTTTGATCATACCTCTTTATTACCCAGTTTTATTGCATTAGATCAATCCTCAAACAATTGCATGATTAGGATCTGATTTTAACATGTGGGTTTTGGGAAGTAGATGAGGTAGAACCTATTACTTGTTTATTATCAAACCTTTGGGAGTTACTTCTATGTTTGCTTATATTGCTATGCTATGCTATTAGACGTGGATTGGGTGAGTGTTTCCATGACAGATGTGAGATTGTTTAATTAATGGTTTACTTAAGGTGGCAACTTAAATTCACATCTGGGTGGATTGAGGCACCTGGGGAACCCAGTGTTACCTGTATTTTTGGAAATCCCAGGGTACCGTGTGATTCTCCTATGGACCGCCACCCAGGCTCAAAGGGATCATGAGATTATTCATGCTAGAAACTTTCATGTGCAGTCACAAGCTACTATGGGCTCTAGCATAGTTGATTAAGTTGCATGAGCTCTTGAAGAGGTAGACTAGCAGATGTAGGGGATGTAGGTTGGTACTGTCTACCCGGAGTAGAGAGTTAATCCTTCTGAAAGACTGTGTCTCGGTCATACGTTTCTCAAACACCATGTAGTGTGAGAAATCAAGCAGAGGAGATCGAGTCTTGCGGGGAAAAGTGCGCATACCTCTGCAGAGTGTATAAACTAATCATGGTTAGCCGTGTCCCCGGTTATGGACGTCTTGAGTATCTAGTACTTGGATTATCATGTGAATCTCATCATGTTACTTTAATTAATTTTATTGGGTTTAATGATGACGCTTAATTGGGATTGAGTTGGAGCACCCTTCTCAATGTTTAACAACCACCATGATAGTTAAACAAAATTTATTCCTTTGTAGTAGGGAAAAATTGGCTTTACGCAAAACTGTAACCCTAGAGCTTTTCCACCAGCCATATATGCATATAGTATAGCATTATTCTGTTCATTACTCTCTATGTGTTACATTGCCAACATATTCCATGTGCTGACCCGTTTTCAGACTGCAACGTTCATGTTGCAGACTTTTCAGACGACGAGTAAGGTGCCTTAGGTAGTGGTCTTATACTCAGTGATGCCGTTGGAGTTGATGGACTCACTTATCTTCCAAGTCTTCCGTTGTTATCGTTATTAGATGGCCTTAAGCCATATTTATTGTAATAAGTTCTCTTTTGAGACATTCGATGTAATAAGTGTGTGATTGCTACTCTGTTATAAATCCTTCAAGTACTGTGTGTGTCAGCATTACCGATCCAGGGATGACACTGATGCAGAGATCAGACTGTTTGAGGTCTGGTCGCTACAAGATGGTATCAGAGCACACGCTGACTGTAGGACATGACCACTAAGCTAAAACCCTAGATCACTACTCTCTCTTCTCAATTCTGACCCCTCATCTTTTCTACTCTTTTAGGATGGCGGATGCAAGGAACAAGTTCACGCAACCCGATGAAGATACACCCTTTGGACGCCACTTGAAGGAATTCACTAGATACCTGAACATCGGAGTACCAAGCTTCACCGGGACCTACATCGCCACTTTACCCAAAGAGGAGCGCTAGATGATTCAAGTTCAAGTTCTAGGAAGAACGTTCATGCCAGTCACTGAGCCCATAGAGTTTTCCTTTAATGCACCAACCTGGAGTCTAGGAAAGAGCATGGCAGCTCACATCACCATGGGATGCATTGGAGAAGTTTACCACAAGGATCTCAAGGATACTATCTATCATATTTGTGGGCGCCGAGATGAGCAATGGGAGTTGATCAACACCAGGAAGGATAGATCAATTGCAGCTTTCATCCATGAGTTAAACTAGCACATATGTCGCCAGGAGAACCAGATGTGCGCAGGCATGATAGATTTGAAGAAGGCATTGACCAAGATCACGGAGCTGGGGGAAGAACTCAAGTCTACGCGCGATGGATATGAGGAGGAAATGCCGACACTCGTGGAGAAGAATGATGATATGAAGAAGAAGCTAAAAGTATTCATGGGATTTCCCGCGACTGGAGTAGAAGACGATGATTGCACTTGCCCGGAGAACTACATCATCATCGACGACACCGACTCGGACCCAGACGATAGTGATGATGACTTTGTTGATGAAGCTGGAGCAGATATAATGGAGTCTTCGACCGAGCAATTTTTCTAGTCGACCACCATAACAATAGTAGTATTTCCCCCATGTATATAGTATAGTCCGAGCACTTTTATAACGATAGTTAGACCGTTGTATGCCCTTGTTTGCCTTGATTGAAGTGATATTTTTTGCATTTGTCTCATGTGCATATGGGTAGTGTTTTCTCTCTAGACCCCATTCTATTATATATTCTCATCTTTTCTAAAACCCTCAGATGCCTCCGAGACGTGACAATGGATTTACTTTCCCACCGGAGCTCACCCAGTTGATCCAGCAGCAGAATGCATTGATGCAGATACTAGTCTAGAATCAGAATCAGGGGAACAACAACAATAACAACCCACCACCACCACCACCTATTGATCACTTAGCCCGTTTCTTGAGGCTGAATCCGCTGGTGTTCTCCAGTAGCACCGAGCCGATAGTTGCAGATGATTGGCTCCGCAAGATGGGAAGGGAGTTGACCATTGCAGGATGCAGAGATGCGGAGAAGGTGCGTTTTGCCGCACATCAGCTTGATGGACCCACAACATCATGGTGGGAGAATTTCACAGCCACTTATCCTATCGACACTGTCACATGGGATCAATTTCAGCAGGATTTCCGTACTACCCATGTTTCAGCAGGAGCAATGACCATGAAGAAGCGTGAATTTCACACCTTACGCCAGGGAGGACATACTATTGGCCAGTATGTGGATTACTTTAGTGAGCTAGCACGCTATGCCCCAGATGACGTTGCTACGGATGCAGCTAAGCAGGAGAAGTTTCTGGAAGGACTGAATGATGAGCTGAGCATGCAGTTGATGGTAGCAACCTTCAACAACTACCAGGAGTTGGTAGATAGAGCTCTTATGATTGAAGGGAAGCAGCAGCAGATTGATAGCCGCAAGAGGAAGTATGGACAAGGGAAGTACAATTCTGGAGCTCAGCAGAAGCCCCGTTTTACCCCGAACTCGGGAGGACATTTTCAGCATACCCATGGAGGAGGTAGTTCGCACAACCATAGTGGCCCCAAGAATGGTAATGGGAATGGAGGAAGCAACGGACAGAATCGCACCAACCCATCAACACTAGCCAAGAGGGATCTGAGCCACATCACCTGTTACAAATGCCAGAAGACTGGACATTGTGCCACTGAATGTCCTGAAGCTAAGAATGGAAACGGTAATGGAAGTTCTGGGAAGAAGCCCAATCCTTTCAACAAAGGACAGGTGAACCACGTTAGCGTGGAGGAGGTTGAAGCCCAGCCAGATGCAGTAATAGGTAACTTTTTGGTTAAGTCATTTACTGCAATCGTTCTTTTTGATACTGGTGCATTGCATTCATACATATCAAGGGGATTTGTGGATAAGTATAACCTGCCAATCCAAGCCCTTAGGTCACCCATGTTAGTAACCTCGCCAGGAGCAGAGTATATGGATAGTCTATGGTGTGATCGGTTACCATTAAGCATAGGTAACTATGTGTTTCCCTCAGACCTAATAGTACTGGAATCGCAAGGACTGGATGTGATATTAGGCATGGATTGGTTATCGAAGTATGTAGGGGACATTGAATGCGCCAGTAAGTCGATTTCGCTTACCATGCCATAAGGAAGAAGGATCAAGTATGTATCCCGGCATGTGCCAAAGAGGACTCAAGTAAATTCCTTACCAGGAGTTGTACAGGAGGAAGTACCAGTGGTGAAGGATTTACCTGACGTATTTCCAGAGGATTTGCCAGGCATGCCACCGGATAGAGGCATTGAGTTTTTGATTGAGCTTTTGCCAGGCATGGGGCCGATATCTAAGAGACCGTACAGGATGCCCGCAAAGGATTTGGAGGAAATTAAGAAGCAGATTAAGGAGTTATTGGATAAAGGCTATATTCGCCCAGGTTCTTCACCTTGCGGATCGCCAGTGCTTCTAGTGGAGAAGAAGGATGGACCATTGAGGATGGTTGTTGATTATCGAGGATTGAATGAGGTGACAATCAAAAAACAAGTACCCACTGCCGATGATCAATGACTTGTTTAACCGATTGCAAGGAGCTAAGGTATTTTCCAAGATCGATCTGCGATTAGGATACCATCAGTTGAAGATTCGAGAGCAGGATATACCTAAGACGACTTTTACCACCAGGTACGGGCTGTATGAGTATACCGTTATGTCATTTGGTCTGACTAACGCACCTGCCTATTTCATGAACATGATGAACAAGGTGTTTATGGAGTTTCTGGATAAGTTCGTTGTGCTGTTCATTGATGATATTTTGGTCTACTCGAAGAATGAAGAGGACCATAAGGAGCATCTGCGTTTGGTACTGGAGAAGCTCAGAGAACATCAGTTATATGCCAAGTTCAGGAAATGTGAGTTTTGGTTGAAGGAAGTTGGATTTCTCGGACATGTTATATCCGGAGAAGGGATCGCAGCAGACCCCACCAAAGTTGTCACCGTGACAAATTGGGAAGCCCCAACAACAATTGGAGAGAGCCGGAGTTTTCTCGGACTCGCAGGATACTTCCAGAGATTCATTGAGAATTTCTCGAAGATTGCAAAGCCCATGACGGAGTTGTTGAAGAAGGACACCAAGTTTAAATGGACTAAGGAATGTGAGGCCAGTTTCCAGGAGTTGAAGAAACGTTTGGTTACATCACCAGTATTGATACTGCCCGACCAGCGCAAGGATTATGAAGTATATTGTGACGCTTCTCGCCGAGTACTTGGAGCAGTGGTTATGCAGGAAGGAAGAGTTGTTTTGTATGCCTCACGACAGCTTAAACCTCACGAATTGAACTATATTACACATGATTTGGAGTTAGCAGCCGTAGTGCATGCTTTGAAGACATGGAGACATTTTCTCATCAGAAACCATTGTGAGGTGTACATGGATCACAAGAGTTTGAAGTACATCTTCACACAGAAGGAGTTGAATCTCAGGCAAAGGAGATGGTTGGAGCTCATCAAGGATTACGATATGAGATTGCATTATCACCCCGGAAAGGCTAACGTAGTAGCCGATGCGTTGAGCCGCAAGAGCCATGTCAACACACTCATGACCGGAGGGTTACCAAAGGAGTTAGCCGAGGACCTTCGCGAGCTATGTTTGGAGATAGTTCCGAGAGGCTATGTAGCAGCATTGGAGATTCAATCTACTTTGATGGATAAGATCAGAGAAGCCCAGAAGACTGACAAGGAGATTTCCGAGATAAAGGAGAAGATGAGAAAGGGAAAAGATAAGGGATTTCGTGAGGATGAGCACGATACCTTATGGTTTGAAGACCGCGTTTATGTGCCTAATGACCCGGAGATCAGGAAGTTGATTCTGCAAGAGGCCCATGACTCGCCGTATTTGATTCACCCAGGAAATACCAAGATGTATCTGGACTTGAAGGACACTTTCTAGTGGACCGGAATGAAGAAGGATATTACGGAATATGTAGGAGTATGTGATGTATGTCAGAGAGTGAAGGCAGAGCATCAGAAGCTAGCAGGATTGCTACAGCCATTGCCGATACCCAAATGGAAGTGGGATAAGCTAGGCATGGATTTTATCACGGGATTGCCCAGGACTCGTTCAGGCTATGACTCGATATGGGTTGTAGTCGATCGGTTGACGAAGGTAGCTCATTTCACCCAAGTGAAGACCACCTACACCAGTGCTAAGTTGGCAAAGATCTATATGACCAGGATCGTATGTCTGCATGGAGTTCCGAGGAGTATCGTATCAGATAGAGGAACCCAGTTTACCTCAAAGTTCTGGAATCAGTTGCATGAAACTTTGGGTACCAGGCTAGAGTTCAGTACAACCTTTCATCCGCAGATAGATGGACAGACCGAGAGAGTCAATCAGATTTTGGAGGATATGTTGAGAGCTTGTGCGCTAGATTATGGATCTAGTTGGGACGACAAGTTGCCATATGCAGAGTTCTCTTACAACAACAGTTACCAATCCAGTTTGAAGACGACACCTTTCGAAGCCTTGTACGGAAGAAGGTGCAGAACACCATTGTTGTGGGATGAAGTTGGAGATCGCCAGTTGTTTGGACCAGATTTGATTAAAGAGTCTGAACAGAAGGTGAAGTTGATTCGCGATAGGCTCAAGGTAGCCCAGTCCAGGCAAAAGAGCTATGCAGATTCTAAACGCAAGGAGACTGTTTACGAAATCGGAGACCGAGTTTATCTTCGTGTATCCCCACTTCGAGAAGTTAAGCGTTTTGGAGTTAAGGGGAAATTAGCGCCACGTTTTGTGGGACCATACAAAGTTTTGGAGCGTATGGGAGAAGTTGCTTACAAGTTGGAATTGCCCGAAGGATTGTTAGGAGTTCACGATGTGTTCCATGTTTCCTAGTTGAAGAAGTGCCATGCAGAGATGGCTGACATACCGCTGAGAGATATAGTGCCGTTGGAAGCGATTCAGTTGGATAGTGATTTGACCTACGAAGAGAAACCAGTCAAGATTCTTGAGTATGCCAGCCGAGTCACCCGCAGCAAAGTTATCAAGTTTTGTAAAGTTCAGTAGAGCCACCATACCGAGGATGAAGCCACCCGGGAGCGAGAGGAAGATCTACTGAAGGACCACCCTCACCTATTTTCTAGCCAACCCGAATCTCGAGGGTGAGATTCATCTTAAGGGGGGGTAGGTTTGTAACATCCCAAATTTTCAATTTGGAATGTTATACATTAGATCATCATTGCATATCATATTTATTGTATTTTGGCTCGATCCTAGAAATTCTACGCAACTCAAGGACCCACGAAGAGAGTTGGGGATTTCGTTATTTTCATATTTGAGTTTTCTCAAATTTTGAAAATAGGATCATTGATTTTATTTATTTTCTCTGCAATTATTTCTTTTATAAAAATATGAGAGAGGGAATAAAATGACTTTCCCAAAATAAAGAAATATTGAAGATTTGATAATAAAATCAAATAAGATTTTTATTTTGGAGTTTATTGCTATTTTATTTGAATATAGGAAAAATGCGTGTTTTTAAAAATTGCATTTAGGCCCCAAATAAATGTTCATCTTGTCCGGCTTGATTTTAGAAGCAGGGGAAATTTTATTTCGGGATTTTTGGAGTCCGTTTAGTATTTGTTTTATTTGTTTTTTTGCGCGTAATGTTTTTTTAAAGAGGAAACCGACTTTGGGCCGTGCCCGAGCGGGACTCCGCCCGGGGGGCTTTATAAGCCGCCACCACGGCGCCCGCCAGCCCACCCGCCAGCCCAAATCGCCGCCGCTGCTGAAACCCTAGCTGCCGCCGCCGGACGCCGCAACCGCCGACACCGCCGCCCCGTCGCCCAACGCCACCGCCCAACGCCGCCCCGCCACCGCCCAACGCCGCCCCGCCGCCGCCGGACCTGGCCGCCCTCGCCGCCGGACCCCGCCGCCGTCGACCGCCTCCGCCCCGCCGCCCCTCGCCGGAGTAGCCGCCGCTGCCGGAGCCGACCCGCTCCGCGAGGTAGCCGCCGGTTTTTCTTATAAAACCGATCGTTTTTTTAAAACCATAGATCCTTTTTTTATTAGATCCGGTTCGGTTTTTTTCGGTTTAGTGTATTTAGCGGACATTCGTCCATACGTTCGTTTTAACTAGCCGCACACAGCGAACGTTCATTCATTAGCCTGTTCGTCCGTTTTTCTTTTTCTCGGATTTTCCGCGATTATTTCTAATCGTGATTTCTGATCCAATTTTTCGTTTTAGTGTAACTTTTCGCTCGTTTTTCGGAATCACGCGATTCAAGTGCCTAGAGTTTCATTTCGAAACCCTCTTTCCGTTTAACCTACTCAAACAAGTTTTTGCTACTGTAAAATTTTGACTTAGGTCCAGATTAGTAAACAAAGCTTGTTTCTTTTGCCATTTGAGTTTCGTTGCTTCGTTTGATTTGATTCTTTTTGCAAACCAGAGTTCTTAAGTTGAACTTCCTGGTTAGACCTCTTACTTGAGTTTTACCTATGAATTAGATGAGTGCTTATTGAATGCTTGTTTGTTTGCGCTAGAGTACCCGGAGTGCGCTGCTTGCTACTTTGAATCTCTAGGTTTCACGGATCATCAGCAAGGCAAGTAACACTTTGATCATACCTCTTTATTACCCAGTTTTATTGCATTAGATCAATCGTCAAACAATTGCATGATTAGGATCTGATTTTAACATGTGGGTTTTGGAAAGTATATGAGGTAGAACCTATTACCTGTTTATTATCAAACCTTTGGGAGTTACTTCTACGTTTGCTTATATTGCCATGCTATGCTAGTAGACATGGATTGGGTGAGTGTTTCCACGACAGATGTGAGATTGTTTAATTAATGGTTTACTTAAGGTGGCAACTTAAATTCACATCTGGGTGGATTGAGGCACCTGGGGAACCCAGTGTTGCCTGTATGTTTGGAAATCCCGTTGTACCATGTGATTCTCCTATGGACCGCCACCCAGGCTCAAAGGGATCATGAGATTATTCATGCTAGAAACTTCTGTGTGCAGCCGCAAGCTACTATGGGCTCTAGCATAGTTGATTAAGTTGCGTGAGCTCTTGAAGAGGTAGACTAGCAGATGTAGAGGATGTAGGTTGGTACTGTCCACCCGGAGTAGAGAGTTAATTCTTCTGAAAGACTGTGTCTCGGTCATCCATTTCTCAAACACCATGTAGTGTGAGAAATCAAGCGGAGGAGATCGAGTCTTGCGGGGAAAAGTGCGCAAACCTCTGCAGAGTGTATAAACTAATCATGGTTAGCCGTGTCCCCGGTTATGGACATTTTGAGTATCTAGTACTTGGATTATCATGTGAATCTCATCATGTTACTTTAATTAATTTTGTTGGGTTTAATGATGATGCTTAATTGGGATTGAGTTGGAGTACCCTTCTCAATGTTTAACAACCACCATGATAGTTAAACAAAATTTATTCCTTTGCAGTAGGGAAAAATTGGCTTTACGCAAAACTGTAACCATAGAGCTTTTCCACCAGCCATATATGCATGTAGTATTGCATTATTCTGTTCATTACTCTCTATGTGTTACATTGCCAGCATATTCCATGTCCTGACCCGTTTTCGGGCTGCAACGTTCATGTTGCAGACTTTTCAGACGACGAGTAAGGTGCCTTAGGTCGTGGTCTTATACTTAGTGATGCCGTTGGAGTTGATGGACTTGCTTATCTTCCAAGCCTTCCGCTGTTATCGTTATTAGATGGCCTTAAGACATATTTATTGTAATAAGTTCTCTTTTGAGACATTCAATGTAATAAGTGTGTGATTGCTACTCTGTTATAAATCCTTCAAGTACTAAGCGTGTTAGCATTACCGATCCAGGGATGACACTGATGCACAAAGATCAGACTGTTTGAGGTCTGGTCGCTACACAACTCCTTGAACTTGTCGAGAATCCTTTCGCAACAAGTCGAGCTTTGTAAACAGTAACATTACCATCTGCGTCGGTCTTCTTCTTAAAGATCCATTTATTTTCTATGGCTTGCCGATCATCGGGCAAGTCCAACAAAGTCCACACTTTGTTCTCATACATGGATCCCATCTCAGATTTCATGGCCTCAAGCCATTTCGCTGAATCTGGGCTCATCATCGCTTCCTCATAGTTAGTAGGTTCATCATGGTCTAGTGACATGACTTGCAGAACAGGATTACTGTACCACTCTGGTGCGGATCTTACTCTGGAAGACCTACGAGGTTCGGTAGTAACTTGATCTGAAGCTTCATGATCATCATCATTAGCTTCCTCACTAATTGGTGCAGGAATCACTGGAACTGATTTCTGTGATGAACTACTTTCCAATAAGGGAGAAGGTATAGTTACCTCATCAAGTTCTACTTTCCTCCCACTCACTTATTTCGAGAGAAAGTCCTTCTCTATAAAGGATCCATTCTTAGCAACAAAGATTTTGCCTTCGGATCTGTGATAGAAGGTGTACCTGAGGGAGTCTTCGATTAAGGGGTCCTCGGACAGCCGGACTATATACTTTTGTCGGACTGTTGGACTATGAAGATACAAGATTGAAGACTTCGTCCCGTGTCCGGATGGGACTCTCCTTTGCGTGGAAGGCAAGCTTGGATATTCGGATATGTAGATTTCCTTCTCTGGAACCGAGTCTGTGTAACCCTAGCCCCCTCTAGTGTCTATATAAACCAGAGGGTTTAGTCCGTAGGACAACAACAATCATAATCATAGGCTAGCTGCTAGGGTTTAGCCTCTACGATCTCGTGGTAGATTAACTCTTGTAATACTCATAACATCAAGATCAATCAAGCAGGAAGTAGGGTATTACCTCCATCAAGAGGGCCTAAACCTAGGTAAAACATGGTGTCCCCTGCCTCCTGTTACCATTAGCCTTAGACGCACAGTTTGGGACACCCTACCCGAGATCCGTCGGTTTTGACACCGACATTGGTGCTTTCATTGAGAGTTCCACTGTGCCGTCCCGATAAGGCTTGATGGCTCGCCTCGTCGTCAAGGATAACATCACCTCGGAGGATCCCTGGCTGTAGGCCAAACTCTCCGGCTGGGCGGTTTCGTCATGGCTGCCCGTTCGGCCGCCGCGACGACGATGACATCTTAGGTCATTAAAACAACCTCCGCGTCAGCCCAGAATTCACCGAGCAGATGGATCCAATGGAGCTCTCCTCCTTAAATGAGCTCTTGGACCGCATTGCCGCCCTGGGAGTCGTTATGGATTATGATCGGATCGGGCTTAAACCCGACCTAAGGAAGATTAACTCTCCGCTGGTCACCCATCAGATAGCGGTGGTGGAGGAACAAAATGGCAATTCTTCCTCTATTTTGTGGACGAACTATGTCCGGATTCCCGAGCTCTCTGAGCCGGATACCCGTCTACGGGAGGACGTGGCCCAGGCTCCGAACTTAGAATCGTGCAACGGGCCACAAATATTGGGCAATATCCTGGAGCCCGGGCTGCCAAGCTCAGGAGCTCCTTCGCCCCTGGGTTCTAGATTGGGTCAGGTCATGGACTTAATTCCACCCACCCACCCAGATGCAAGTGATCTTTCCCACATCAGACAAGATCCCCAAGAGACAGTACACCACTTCTGGGCCAGATTCCTCCTTGTAATGAGCAAGGTTAAGGACTGTCACGAGGAAGACGCAATCTCATTCTTTTGCAAAAATTGCACGGACAAGGGAATTCTCAATGCCATAAGTCGCCGTGACATAGCACACTTTGCCGACCTGGCAGCCATAATACAGAAGAACTGCGCGATGGAAAGCGCCTGGAAGACCCAAACAAAATTCTGGGATCCTCCGGCCCTAACTAAACCCCTCGTCCGAACTAAAAGGGTGCACTCTTGCAAGTCACCCAACCCAATTACAAAGAAGCCAAATCCCTCTACAGGGCGTGGAACCATACTGGAGGGATGGCTCAATAGGCCATGCAAAATTCACAGCACACCGAACACCATACCAACACACAGCCTTAGAGCATGTTGGATACTCCGGCAGGTGGCCAAGAGCGGCGAGGACCTTCTCATCGACAATACCGCAGAGCACCACCCCACAGAAAATAACAATACAGTACTGACCATCTTTGAGACTTTTGCCTCAAACAACAGGCGCAAGCGAGCGCTCCGCAGCCTCGCCGAAGTCTGCCACGTCGCAACAATAAACCCGTGGAACGAAACGGCCATAACCTTCAGCGCCGGCGACGAACCTCAATTTCGAACAGTCTGAGCACCAGCCGCTTTGGTCCTTAGTCCAATCGTCTATGGATTTTGGCTTACTAAAGTGCTCATGGACGGCGACAGTGGATTAAACCTCATCTATGAGGAAACTCTTAACAAAATGGAAATTGATAAGAGCCACATCGAGCAAAGCAGCACGACCTTCAGAGGAATCATCCCTGGCCGGGAGGCACGATGCACAGGAAAAATCACACTGGATGTGGTATTCGGCACCCCGGAGAATTATAGGTCCGAAGAAATCACACTCCAAGTGGCCCCATTTAGAAGTGGATACCACGCCCTCTTGGGACGAGACGCATTCACAAGCTTCCAAGCTATACCCCATTACGGGTACATGAAGCTCAAGATGCCGGGGCCCAATGGAATCATCACTCTAGTCAGTGATCCAGACATAGCACTCTGGGCCAAAAATAAAACTGCTGCACTAGCCCTGGAGGCATTATCAGAAGCCCTCTCGGCCGAAGAGTTAACTGCGCTGCGCTCCGCAGTAGACAGGGACGACGCGATACTCGACAAATGACCCAAAGTCTACCTCTTTTAATCTAGTAGACGAAATAGTCAAATTTCAGGTCCACCCAACGGACCCCACAAAAACATCATCAATTGGGGCACAGCTGAACCCCACAATAGACGCCGCACTACGAGAGTTCTTGCGTGAGAATTGGGACATTTTCGCCTGGCATCCTTTAGACATGCCAGGTATCCCACGCTGGCTGGCCGAACATAGCCTAAACATACTAAAGGGATACAAGCCGGTGAAGCAGATTCTTCGACGCTTTTCAGAACCCAAGCGACAACCCATGGGAGAGGAGCTAGCCAAGCTACTTGAGGCCGGATTCATCAGAGAAATAAAACATCCGGACTGGCTAGCAAACCTAGTGATGGTACCAAAGAAGGACAAATCCTGGCGCCTATGCGTTGATTTCAAAGACCTTAATAAGGCTTGCCGCAAGGATCCCTTCCCCCTCCCCCGCATCGATCAAATTATCGATGCTACCGCAGGACACGATTCATTGTGTTTCCTCGACGCATACTCCGGATACCATCAAATCAAGATGGCGGAGTCTGATCAAGCTGCGACGGCATTTATCACTCCATACGATCCCTTCTGTTTTAATGACATGCCTTTCGGTCTAAAAAACGCCGGTGCAACCTATTAACGCATGATTCAGACATGCCTGGAAACACAAATCGGCAAAACAGTGGAGGCTTACATAGACGATGTGGTCATTAAAACCAGACATGTCGAATTAATAGACGACTTGAGGCTTACGTTCGACAATCTCCAAACATACGACATCAAGCTCAACCCGGAAAAATGCGTTTTCGGTGTGCCAGCCGGAAAACTCTTGGGCTGTATTGTCTCCAATAGAGGAATTAAAGCAAACCCGGCTAAAATCCGAGCTCTGTCACAGTTGGCTACCCCAACAGACCTCAAGCAAATCCAGAAAACTAACTGGATGCGTTGCCGCCCTAAGTCGCTTTATCTCCCAATTAGGAGAAAAGGCGCTACCTCTTTATCGCCTTCTTCGACGCACCAAACACTTTGAGTGGACGGGTGCTGCTACGGCTGGGCTGGAGGAAATAAAAGCCCTCCTGGCCACCAATCCAATTCTGGTAGCGCCAAATGTTGGTGAACCCATGCTACTATACATAGCCGCAACACACCAGCTTGTAAGTGCAGTACTCGTCGTCGAACGAGAGACAGATGGACATAAATTCCCATTACAAAAGCCGGTATACTACGTATCCACTGTCCTCACTCCATGCAAGTCACGGTACCCACATTATCAAAATATAGCATACGCGATCTTCATGGCATCCCGAAAACTATGACACTACTTTCAAGAGTGTTCAATCACGATGGCCTCCGAAGTACCACTCAATGACATAATAAATAACCGCGACGCCATAGGCCGGATTGCAAAATGGGCTATTGAGCTCATCCCATTTGACATAACATACAAACCAGAACGGTCCATTAAGTCGCAGGTACTGGCTAACTTCGTCGCCGAATGGACAGAAGCCGAACTCCCTAAAGAGTGCGGCGCGTACTCCTATTGGATCATGCACTTTGATGGCTCTAAGATGCTAGCTGGTCTAGGGGCTGGCGTCGTCCTGACGTCCCCCACCGGAGATACAGTCCAATATGTACTCGAAATACTTTACATAGATTCCAACAATGCAACTGAGTATGAGGCATTGCTGCACAGTCTTCGGATGGCGGTCTCCATGGGCATTCAACGTCTAGAAGTACATGGGGACTCAAATATCGTAATATCTCAAATAAATGGAGACTTTGAAGCCAAGGACCCAAAAATGGCGGCCTACCGTAATGCCGTTCTCAAAATGTCAGCTCGATTCGAGGGGCTCGAATTCCACCATGTGGTTCGAGAAAACAATCAAGCGGCGGATATCCTAGCCTGCATCGGCGCTAAACGTGACCCCGTCCCAGCAAATATTTTTTTGGAAAGGCTGTTCAAGCCATCCGTGGTATGGGAAGGGGAGTCCGGCAATACTAGCCCGGATCCGCACACAACCCCAGACACTGAACAATCCGACATCATCGGAGGCTCCGCTACCAAAATCACACCTTCGGCCCACGTGACTATGGCGGTCATTGCCCCGTGGACGGAACTCTTCCTAGCTTACTTAAATAGGCAGGAACTCCCGGAGGACCAAAATGAGGCATGTTGCATTGTGCGGCGCTCTAAAGCCTACAAAGTCCACGAGGAAGAGCTTTATAAGAAAAGCACGACAGGAGGGCTCCAAAGGTGCATCTCCGAAGAGGAAGGGCGGCAGCTCTTGGCCGAAATTCATGCCGGACTCGGTGGCCACCATGCCGCAGCCCGGGCGCTCGTAAGCAAGGCCTTCCATATAGGTTTCTACTGGCCGACAGCCCGGGAAGACGCACAAAACCTTGTCCAGCACTGCGTCGGTTACCATCTTTTTACAAATCAAAGCCATATGCCGCATACCGCCCTCCGAACAATCACCATAACTTGGCCCTTCGCGGTCTGGGGGCTCGATATGGTTGGACCCCTAAAAGGAGGAAGCCATAAGAAGAAATACTTGTTGGTCATGGTCGATAAATTCACCAAATGGATAGAAGCCAAACCAGTTAAAATGGCCGAATCTGGACCAGTGATAGACTTTATATCCGGGGTCATACACCGCTACGGTGTCCCCCACAGCATCATCACCAATAACGGCTCAAACTTTACAGCCGATGAGGTGAAAACCTGGTGTAGCAAAATGGGAATAAAACTTGATTACGCCTCCGTCTATCACCCCCAAACAAATTGTCAAGTCGAACGAGCGAACGGTCTTATTATGAGCGGCATTAAACCCAGACTAGTGCGATCCTTGAAGGAATCAGATACACACTGGGTCGAGGAGCTTGACTCCATATTATGGGGGCTGCGGACCACGCCAAATCGCACAACTAGATACACACCATTTTTTATGGTGTACGGCGCACAGGCAGTGCTACCCTGCGATATCATCCATGATTCACCTAGAGTGCGCATGTACAAAGAGAGAGAAGTCAAGCTGGATCAGCAGGACATCTTAGATGCCCTGGAGGAGGAGCGTGACGTCACGAAGGCCCGTTCTGCATTCTATCAACAGCAGGCTCAAAGGTATCAAAGCAGAGAAGTGCGGGCCAAAACTTATAACATTTGCGAACTCGTTCTATGCCTACCAGAGAAGAAAAAGGACAAGCTCAAGCCCAAGTGGGAGGGCCCCTTCATCATTGAAAAAGTTCTCACTGGAGGTGCGTACCGTCTGCGTGATGCATCAGACAATTGACTCGAGCCGAACCCATGGAACGCGGCCAGACTCCGAAGATTCTACGCCTAGTGCCGAACTCCATGTTTGTCTCCTTACCCCCATCTCCCTTTTTAAATTATATCCTCTCTCTCTGCCTTTTACATTTATAGCCCTAAAAGCTTCAAGTATGCTTTGACCGCACACTCTAGCCGCACTATGCGTGCTCAATATACCTGGGGGCTTCTTACACAGAAGCTTAACTGTCTTCTGGGCTTTATGCCCACCACATATGCGTCACTTCTTCGTATGTGCCTTTTTCACCACTATATGCATCGATATGACTTAAGTTTTGGCCAAGCTGGGTTGCCAGGCTCTTGTGTTTGTGCCCTACATTCCCGTTAATTCGGCTAGGACATAAGGGGAGCACCTCTGTGATTGTTACTGCCGGGTCAGCCGGATGTGTACCTCAGACTGGGTGAAGCCGAAAGCTAGCGTTCTTAAGGGAATATTCGGTCATTGAACAAAAGATGTATTTTACTTATTACAAAACATGCCCCCAGATGCTTATATCCTGCGTAAATTTTCGCAGTTCGGACATACACATCAATGCATGCACACCCAGGGAAAGGAACCCTTAACGGAACTATTCTCCCTGGAAGATGTTTCTTACTACCCATGTAATATAACATAACTAGTTGGGTACTTGTCTCTTCAAGCACTTATGACCCCTATGCCTGGTTTCCACGCGTGCCCCGGTTTTCACATAACCAAGCGGGTATTCGGATACACTCCGGACTGTCGGGTCCAGAGGTTTAAGAGAAAAGGTCATCCAAGACAAATGATTTACAATCCGGCTAGGGACAAAATATGTCCTTCGAAGTACAACGTCACTTAGACTGACTAAATTCTTCTTTTGTACCATCCAACAGGCTGTCTAGCCTACAGTCCTGTTGGGAATACTTAGCGGCTAATGCTACTTGGTCATACATTAGATGTACAGGGATCTCCTTCCCATCTGACCCTACAGGTCCGACCTCGGCCATGTGGTTCGGGTCAGCCTTGGTGTACCGCGTCTTCACCATGGCCCAGGCTTCCCTTGTGCCTTGTCGGCAAGACGATATCTTCCATAATCGGAAGCGCTGCCGTGCTCCCTTGAGAATCTCCACAAGCTCCCCCATGCCTCCTGGCAGGGAGGTGGATGGCCACAAGGCTTGGGCAATGCCCTGCATCACCTGCCGAACTTGTCCGTGTAGTTGTGAGAGCTCCGACAGAAGATCGCCTGCAGATCCGGGCATCTCCTCCTCGTGACGGCCTGTTATCATGCCTACAGACATAATTATGTTAGCACGCTTCTTTGCTGAACTTTATAGTGGTTCGTCAAAGCACTTACTGAATATGCCGTGCCGTAGCCTCTTATTCTCCTTTACGGAGTCAGCAAGCTGGGCCCGAACATCCTTTAATTCGACGTCCAGTCAGACGTTCGCATCCTGGAGAGTATTTTTCTCCTTTATAACCTTTGTAAGCACACGCTGGCCAGCCTTCAGCTGTCGCCGAGCATGTTGCTCATCCTCTAGTACGATCTCCGGATTGCCTCCAGGATTGTCTGCAGATTCTATTGTTAGAATCGCATTCATGTCGAATACTTAACTGGTACATGCAATGACATTATTTTCATTTAAAGCAAATATTACTAGATGGGGCCTTCGTATCCTCCATCACGGCAATTGCGATCCATAGTTGGGCCTTGCACTCCTCCAGCTCTTTGGATAGCTGGGTATTCTTCTTTGTCAGAATCTATGCACACGAGGATCCTTAAATAAGTTGTGCCAACTTTTTCAAGTCTCAGGGGCTACTGATGTACATGCTTGTCAAATTTTCTTACTCGTATATCCTTTACGTACTGGTCTGTGGCCCTAGCGAGGCCACCTTGAGCAGCCCAGATGTACGCATCCCCTGAGTTGAAGGCATCGAACGCCTCTTCAGAGAAATTAGGGTCGCGTAGTGCGGCCCGACGGCGCCTATGATTCATAGTGCTCTCCACTTCGGAGTTTGTAGCAGAAAATCTATCCGCATCTTCTATTGGAGGATCATCCGCATTGACCTCCGCCAGTGAGTCCGGCCTTGGAGTCCGGCTGGTGGAGGCATGACTAGCAGGCTCTCCGGATATAGTCCGGCGAGCGCTTTTTCTGTCAGAAGACAGTGGACATTGTTATATCTTAACAATGATAAATTCGTGGCAGGTTTTCTAACATACCTTTTCAACAGTGTCTCGGTCCTGACCGCCTTCCTTTTAAGCCTACCCGACTTCGGTTCCCCTTGTTGGCGAGTAGCTATGGGTTCGGCTTGGTGCCCTGATGGCCTTCCCTGTAGGACACGGTACATGTGCGCTGGGTGAAGTGTGAAGAGGGAACCCTTTTTGGAAGTTGGGACTCTGGCTTTACTTACCTGGGATACAGGGAGTAGGCCAGCTATGATGGCCACCATCACACCATCGCAGCTTAATTGATAAAATGTCCTATCAACATGCTCCACAAAAGTGTCCGGATCTTCTTCGAGTCCGGGGTCAAGGACTCGGTTGGGATCCTCTGGCTGAGAGATGGGCTGTGAACATCCTTCATGGCTCTGCGCAGTTCCTGCTATGAATCGACGAAGTAAACATCTGCACTAAAAATGTGAGAAATATTGGAATAAAAGATAGCGACTCACCCAGCTTGGGGGGTTGTGCATGGAGAATCCATCCCGTGGCTTGATATGGATGAACTCCTCCTCTTCTCCTTTGTACAAATCGGACAACATCTTCACCGTAGTGGCGAGAGAGTCCGGAACTTTACGGCTGTAGCGGGTGGCATCATCTTCTCCATTGAAGTGCCACATGGGTTTTCCCTGATATTGAAGTGGCTGCACTCCCTGCATTATACATATGGACATGACTTCAATAATTGTCAGTCCTGATTTGGCCAACGTATTTATCCTGTCCATCAGGAAAAGGATCTCTCTGTTATCTTCCTCCTGGGGGCTCCTGGGGCGCCAGCTGTGGCGTTTCTTCAACCGGGCATTTACAAACTCAGGAAGGCCCTTCCGAACAGGGTCCGGAAGAGGGACGTCCTCCACGTAGAACCATTCCGAGGGCCAGTCCTCGGATGTCTTCTTCGGGGTGTCGGATAGATATCCGGTCCCAGCGATGCGCCATATTTAGGCTCCGCCCACTTGATATACCGACCCCTCCTGAGTATGGGGTACGAGGCAGAATAGCCTCTTCCATAGCTCGAAATGAGCTTCACAGCCCAGAAAAAGCTCGCAGAAGGCAACGTAGCCTGCGATGTGCAGTATGGAGGCTGGGGTAAAGTTATGCAGCTGGAGGCCGTAGAACTCCAGGAGCCCGCGGAGGAAAGGATGGATTGGAAATCTAAGCCCCCTCAGCAAGTAGGGGACGAAGCATACCCGCTCTCCCTTGGATGGGTTTGGAAAGCTCTCTGCTTGCTCCCTGCCATTATAAGTGGCTAGTCCAGCTCGGACGGGGACCATGTATGCAGGTGGGAGAAACCCCTTGGTCTGCAACTCTACTAGTCGGCTGCGGGGAATAGAACATTTCTCCCAATCGCCTGGCCCGACGACCGGCCATGGTGGTATGGATTTGTCCGGGCGTGCTCTGATGAATACTCGCTGTGAGGAGATGGTGCGATTTGGATCTGAGAATCCCCGTCTCTTTTCAAATGATTTACTCGCATGGTTGGGGTGGCAAATGTAAAAATGCCTCGACTTCTCGCATTCGCTCGACATGTGGAAACAACCGTTATTAAAGCACAGAAGCCAAGGAGCGCGACATTAATGAGGAGTCGGACACTGCTTGTTACAACAATGCTCTGAAGGATTTGGAGGAGAACCCGCCTTGCAATGCCGAAGACAATCTACGTGTCAGACTCATCGTCATTGAAGCCTGGTTCCGGGGCTACTGAGGGAGTCCTGGATTAAGGGGTCCTCGGACAGCCGAACTATATACTTTGGCCGGACTGTTAGACTATGAAGATACAAGATTGAAGACTTCGTCCCGTGTTCGGATGGGACTCTCCTTTGCGTGGAAGGCAAGCTTGGATATTCGGATATGTAGATTTCCTTCTCCGTAACCGACTCTGTGTAACCCTAGCCCCCTCCAGTGTCTATATAAACTGGAGGGTTTAGTCTGTAGGACAACAACAATCATAATCATAGGCTAGCTTCTAGGGTTTATCCTCTACGATCTCGTGGTAGATCAACTCTTTTAATACTCATATCATCAAGATCAATCAAGCAGGAAGTAGGGTATTACCTCCATCGAGAGGGCCCTAACCTAGGTAAAACATCGTGTCCCCTGCCTCCTGTTACCATTAGCCTTAGACGCACAGTTTGGGACCCCCTACCTGAGTTCCGCCAGTTTTGACACCGACAGTACCCAATAGTTTCCTTTGGGTATCCTATGAAGACGCACTTCTCTGATTTGGGTTCGAGCTTATCAGGTTGAAGCTTTTTCACATAAGCATCACAGCCCCAAACTTTAAGAAACGACAACTTCTGTTTCTTGCCAAACCACAATTCATAAGGCGTCATCTCAACGGATTTTGATGGTGCCCTATTTAAAGTGAATGCAGCAGTCTCTAGAGCATAACCCCAAAACGATAGCGGTGAATCAGTAAGAGACATCATACATCGCACCATATCTAATAAAGTACGTTACGACGATCGGACAAACCATTTCGTTGTGGTGTTCCAGGTGGTGTTAATTGTGAAACTATACCATGTTGTTTGAAATGAAGACTAAACTCATAACTCAAATATTCTCCTCCACGAGCAGATCATAGAAACTTTATTTTCTTGTTACAATAATTTTCCACTTCAGTCTGAAATTCTTTGAACTTTTCAAATGTTTCAGACTTATGCTTCATTAAGTAGATATAACCATATCTGCTCAAATCATTTGTAAAGGTGAGAAAATAACGATACCCACCACGAGCATCAATACTCATTGGACCGCACATATTGGTATGTATTATTTCCAATAAGTCAGTAGCTCGTTCCATTGTTCCAGAGAACGGAGTTTTAGTCATCTTGCCCATAAGGCGCGGTTCACAAGCACCAAGTGATTCATAATCAAGTGATTCCAAAAGTCCATCAGTATGGAGTTTCTTCATGCGCTTTACACCGATATGACCCAAATGGCAGTGCCACAAATAAGTTGCACTATCATTATTAAACTTCAATATTTTGGCTTCAACACTATGAATATGCACTACTATCGAGATTCAATAAAAATAGACCACTCAGCAAGGGTGCATGACCATAAAAGATATTACTCATATAAATAGAACAACTATTATTCTCTGATTTAAATGAATAACCGTCTCGCATCAAACAAGATCCAGATATAATGTTCATGCTCAATGCTGGCACCAAATAACAATTATTCGGGTCTAAAACTAACCCCGAAGGTAGATGTAGAGGTAGTATGCCGACTGCGATCACGTCAACTTTGGAACCATTTCCCACGCGCATCATCACCTCGTCCTTAGCCAATCTTTGCTTAATCCATAGCCCCTGTTTCGAGTTGCAAATATGAGCAATAGAACCAGTATCAAATACCCAGGCGCTACTGCGAGCATTAGTTAAGTACACATCAATAACATGTATATCAAATATACCTTTCACTTTGCCATCCTTCTTATCCACCAAATACTTGGGGCAGTTCCGCTTCTAGTGACCAGTCCCTTTGCAGTAGAAGCACTCAGTTTCAGGCTTAGGTCTAGACTTGGGTTTCTTCTCTTGAGCAGCAACCTTTTTGCTATTCTTCTTGAAGTTCCCTTTCTTCCCATTGCCTTTTTTCTTGAAACTAGTGGTCTTGTTGACCATCAACACTTGATGCTCCTTTTTGATTTCTACCTCCGCGGCCTTTAGCATCACGAAGAGCTCGGGAATAGTCTTGTCCATCCCTTGCATATTATAGTTCATCACGAAGCCTTTATAGCTTGATGGCAGTGATTGAAGAACTCTGTCAATGACACAATCAACTGGAAGATCAACTCCCAGCTGAGTCAAGTGATTATGATACCCAGACATTTTGAGTATGTGTTCACTGACAGAACTATTCTCCTCCATTTTGCAGCAGTAGAACTTGTTGGAGGCTTCATATCTCTCAACTTGGGCATTTGCTTGAAATATTAACTTCAACTCTTGGAACATCTCATATGCTCCATGACGTTCAAAACTTGTTTGAAGTCCTGATTCTAAACCGTAAAGCATGGCACACTGAACTATCGACTAGTCATCAGCTTTGCTCTGCCAGACGTTCCTAACGTCATCAGTAGCATCTGCAACAGGCCTGGCACCCAACGGTGCTTCCAGGACATAATTCTTCTGTGCAGCAATAAGGATAATCCTCAAGTTATGGACCCAGTCCGTGTAGTTGCTGCCATCATCTTTCAACTTAGCTTTTTCTAGGAATGCATTAAAATTCAAAGGAACGGTAGCACGGGCCATTGATCTACAACAACATAGAAATGCAAAATACTATCAGGTACTAAGTTCATGATAAATTAAAGTTCAATTAATCATATTACTCAAGGACTCCCACTTAGATAGATATCACTCTAATCATCTAAGTGTTCACGTGATCAAAATCAACTAAACCATGTCCAATCATCACATGAGATGGAGTAGTTTTCAATGGTGAACATCACTATGTTGATCATATCTACTATATGATTCACGTTTGACCTTTCGGTCTCAGTGTTCCGAGGCCATATATGCATATGCTAGGCTCGTCAAGTTTAACCCGAGTATTCTGCATGTGCAAAACTGGCTTGCACCCATTGTATGTGAACGTAGAGCTTATCACACCCGATCATCATGTGGTGTCTTGGCACTACGAACTGTAGAAATGGTGCATACTCAGGGAGAACACTTGTACCTTGAAATTTTAGTAAGGGATAATCTTATAATGCTACCGACATTCTAAGCAAAATAAGATGCATAAAGGATAAACATCACATGTAATCAAAATATGTGACATGATATGGCCATCATCATCTTGTGCTCATGATCTCCATCATCGAAGCATCGTCATGATCTCCAACGTCACCAGTGCAACACCTTGATCTCAATCATAGCATCGTTGTTGTTTCGCCACCTATTATTACTATGACTATCTCTACCGCTTAGTGATAAAGTAAAGCAATTACATGGTGATTGCATTGCATACAATAAAGCGACAACCATATGGCTCCTGCTAGTTGCCAATAACTTTGTTACAAAAACATGATCATCTCATACAACAATTTATATCACATCATGCTTGACCATATCACATCACAGCAAGCCCTGCAAAAACAAGTTAGACGTCCTCTACTTTGTTGTTGCAAGTTTTACATGGCTGCTACAGGCTTTTAGCAAGAACCGTTCTTACCTACGCATCAAAACCACAACGATTTTTCGTCAAGTGTGCTGTTTTAACCTTCAACAAAGACCGGACGTAGCCACACTCGATTCAACTAAAGTTGGAGAACCAAACACTCACCAGCCACCTATGTGCAAAGCACGTTGGTAGAACCAGTCTCGCGTAAGCGTATGCGTAATGTCGGTCTGAGCCGCTTCATCCAACAATACCGCCGAATCAAAGTATGACATGCTGGTAAGTAGTATGACTATTATCGCCCACAACACTTTGTGTCCTACTCGTGCATATAACATCTATGCATAAACCTGGCTCTTATACCACTGTTGGGGAACGTCGGTAATTTCAAAAAAATCCCTACGATCACGCAAGATCTATCTAGGTGATGCATAGCAACGAGAGGGAGAGTGTGTCCATGTACCCTCGTAGACCGTAAGCGGAAGCGTTTAGTTAACGCGATTGATGTAGTCAAACGTCTTCCCGATCAAATCGATCCAAGTACCGAACGTACGGCACCTCCGCGTTTAGCACATGTTCAGCTCGGGGACGTCCCTCGTACTCTTGATCCAGTTGAGGCCGAGGGAGAGTTTCGTCAGCACGACGGCGTGGTGACCGTGATGATGTAGTTACCAGCGTAGGGCTTCACCTAAGCACTAGGAAAATATGATCGAGGTGTTTAACTCTAGAGGGGGGCACCGCACACGGCTAAACAATTGTCAACTTGTGTGTTCTAGGGTGCCCCCTTGTGACAGCCTGGTTTTGCCCTCCTTCTTTTTTTTGATTTTCAGTTGAGTTGGCTTTGAATTTGGAGTTCTAAATCATTTCATTTGGACTTAACCACTTGGGTGCCCCTTGATTTTTACCCAAGTGTTCGCCCTCCTCCTCAAAACCATCATTTTATCCCTGGTTCAACCTAAAATATGGCTTGGAATATTTTTCTTAAATGAAAAATATTCATTTTGCCCTCCAAAAACCCTAGTCAGCCCTTTGTGCTCCAAAGCAACCCTAATTTTTCTTGTCCCAAAAATCCTGAGAAAAATCCTGATTATCCTATGGACCCTAGGGCACTTTTCTGAGCAAAAATATTTCACCACTCTTTGGAGTATTTTGGCTACAGAAAATAAATTCACTTCTAGCAGAATTGGTAGTTTCTAGAGCAACTACCTTTTTACTAGCTCCATTGTAGCTGGTTTTCCCTGTGCCTATTTACCTTAGTAAGTGTAAGTAAAACCCCAAAGCTCAGCCCTTGACTCACAGTAGTTTGACCACAGTAACTTTCCAAAGTTACTGCCTAGAAACTTACCAGCAGCACAAAATTACTTCTACTGCACCTAGATCCCAGCCTAGCTGTGGTAACACCTCAGTTTACTAAGGACTACACGCCAGACATCTTGATTAGTGCTTAGGGTGGCCTGATGTCACGGTCCACGCGGTGACTGCGTTCGTCCGAGCGTGCTGGCATGCCAAACGCACGCTCTGCGTGGTGCTAGGCGCTCTGTTGAGCGCGTGCTCGCTGCCCAGCCGGCCCAGGCATGCCACCCCTCGCCACAATCCCCGCCTCCACCTCCATAACTCCCCTCTGCCGCTCACCGATGCCGGAGCTCGCCGCAGCGAGCACGGGCACGGTCCGGCCAACGACACAGTGCTCAGCGCACTGTGCTCGTCGCATTCCCCCTCGCTCCTGTGCTCGTCCGTGCCCGCGCATAGTTCCTGCGTGACCTCCGTCGCCTTCTCCCTCTCTCACTGACGCCGTTCGTCGCCGGGCACCGTGGACAGGTGTCCTTCGGTGGAGCCCGAACCCTCCTCGCCGCCCGCCTATAAAAGCAGCCATCCCCAGCCTCTCGGAGCACTCGTAGCCACTCCCACACCCTCCTAGAGCGAGTAGAAGCCGTAGCCCGGCCGGGCAGGCCGCAGGCTGCCGTCCTGAAGCCGAGCTCGCTGGCGATCCCCTCTGGATCGTTCTCGTAGCTCCGGGCCCTCCCAAGCCAAGGCGACCCCGCCAGGGCCTCCGCCACTCGTCGGTGAGGCCAACCCACCCTGTTGGAGCCCCTGGAGCCGCCTTAAGTCATCGTCATCTTCGTCTCCGGCAACCTCCGCCCTCTGCCTCCACTGGAGAGGTCGATTCCGACGCTGTCCAGTTACCGTTAGCTATGCTACGGGTACGGGCAGGTGCGCAATCTTCTCCTCTGTCGATCCCTCCCTCTTGTTTGACTCCAAGAAGCCTCGTCGCCAACGTGAGCTCCGGAGAATTGCCATCCCTCTCTGTTTCCCTCTCCCCTCCCTCTGGCCTGAGTAGCGGGGCCCGCTAGTCAGCCACTCATTACACGTGCGAAGCGGTATAAGTGGTGGCGCCCCAGGAGTTTACACTTTCGACGTCACCCCCCTGGTTGTTTATTATTTATTTCAAATTCATTTAAATTCCAGTAGCATTCAAACAACCACAACTTTTTACCTGAAAGTCCAAATGCATTGATTCTTTTTGCATTGTGTTCTTTGACCAAAAATCTAACAGCACCCAAAATATGGGATTTTTCCTTGCTGTATGGATTTTCTGGTGAATTTCAGAAGGTTTCTTGATATTTTCTTTTTGTGGTTTTGATTATTTTCAGAATAGCCATCTTGTCTTGAGGATCACCAGGAGCTTTGTGAACCTCATCAACACTAAGGCAAGCCACATCAACATTTTCATAGTGCCACTTCCATATTTATGATTTTCCTACTTGAACTCATAATCTTTCATGCATTTAAATTATTTATATGATAATTATATTCTGTTAAAATGCTTGTCATGTTAGAATACTTGATCTACAGAAAGTTTGAAGTATTTTTTGTTGCTAAGCTTGGAAGAACTTAGTGATGAGTAAGAAATATATGAGATGGTCATGGAGTGTAGTAATATTTATTCTTAAATTTCCACTCTCAACGGATGGCTCGAGATGATCAATCTTGAAGTGAGAAGAGAAGGATTGACTCTTCCTCAATAAATAAACTATCAACCTCCAAAAAGTTTAATTAATTTAATTACTATAATTCTAATTTATTAGTTTAATTATTATTCGCGCATGATGAAAAATAATGATATTGCTAGAAATGATTCTGGTTGAAGTAAGGTTTGAACTTAACCAGAGAAGTATTTTGAGTTGATGATGATGGCTCCGTGGGAGCGTAGTTGATATAGTTGTTTGCATGGTTACATGATGCATGCGTTAAAGTGATACATAGCATGGCATTATGACACCGGTTATTTTCACATTAAGTTGAACCTGATAAGTAACTCAACTTGAATATATATTGTTGATCGGGTCATGGTGTCGCTGAAACGAGTCTTTCCCAGTTCAACCACATTTTCCGGTATGGGATGGCCTTCATGCATTTCATTGTCGTGCCTCTGGTCAGTGCCTCCATTTAGGGAAGGTTATGGGCATGGTGTACCCTGGCCCGATAGGCAGGCATAACCTTGTGAGCCCGTTGTTAAGTTAAGTTTTGGTACTGGGTCCTAGAGTGGATCATGGCCACGACGGTGGTCGAGGTGTCTGGAGGTAGACACGGGGCCACCCAGGACTAGCCCGATGGGGACTGAGTCGGAATGGCCGGGAGAATTTCATGACAATGAAATGGTTTCATCGGAATGCCGTTGGTCCACCCGAATGGGAGTGCGAGGCCATGGATTCCGTAGTGTGGGTACAGTGTACTATCCTCTGCAGAGTGTTTTAATCTATCGATAGCCGAGTCCACGGTTGCGGACACGCTCGAAAGTAGGACACACCATGGGTCAACACTTAATAAATTTGCACACTACGTTTGTAATGAGGATGGCAGTGAGGCCGTCGTGTTGAGATGGGCCGCGAGTTGGTCGGGTTGTGATCGCCGTAAGGATCACGGGCCACGAGTTGGTCGGGTTGTGATCGCCGTAAGGATCACGGGCCACGAGTTGGTCGGGTAGTGATCGCCGTAAGGATCACGGGTTTGTTGTCAGGTTCTGATCACCGTAAGGGTCACGGGTTTGTTGTTGAGATCTGCACGTGGTGATCTGGAAATGATCACGTTCGGTAAGCAAGTCCATGGGACGAGTATTAGTTGAAAATATTCACAGCAGGTTGGAATATATTGTTGCATTGATGTTAACTGGTTAATTAAATATCATGATATTGCTTGTCATTATGTTTATGTTCGTTGTGAGCTTGCAAGTACATTCAATGTATTGACCTGGCGTGTCATGCCAGATTTCAGGAAAGTCTCATTGGAAAGGAGCGCCGTCCGAGTCTATATCGTGTCCAGATCGGTGTCCCTGTGCTATGGAATTCCGCTATGACGTTGTTCCACTGCCGTGTAGATTGTCATGGTCGAGGGACCTTTATGTTCACTAAATAATGTACATATTGTTCAGCCGCACCATGCGTGCCGCTTGGCCTCGCTAACTGTTGTAATATGTACTATGTTCCGCTAGCATGAATAAAGCGGTTGTTTTTTTGTACCAAGTTTTTGTGTGTTGCCAGAAGACAAGGTCTCTGGGCTGGCAATGCAAGGTAATCCAGTCGCCCTGAGCCAGGGTGCCACAACGCTTGGTATCAGAGCTGCGCTGACTATAGGCCATGCTAAACTAAGACAAGTTAACTGGACGATAGATACGAATTGTAGCTGACTGCCGGTAATTTTTGTAGCTGGTTGTTGCATTGTATGCACTGATTTTATTTTTATGCTAACTTGCTAATCATTGTGAGTGTAGATGGCTCCAGTGCTGTATCCGTGCCAGTTGTAGCTGATGATGTACACGTCACCGCATCTCCTTCATAACGTGTGGCGTCGGTGACGAGGACATGTATTAGGGGTAGGGTAACAGGCCTGACCTAAAGACCCTACCCATGGACACCGTAAGCTTTGTACTGGGCCCCTGGGCCAGATCACCGTCCAGATGTACCGCAACTTGAAAGTCACTCGGACGGCAACAACCACTCGGAGCACGGCACTCCACTCGACAAGCTCATTCCACTCGGCCGGGTAACTCACTCAGATATGCAAAGACCAATAGTCAGCATAATGGTCTTGTAGTGGCCAGGTATTATGGCATTGATACTCCACTTTGTAACATAGGAGGTGAGGGGGTGGCGCACTCTATATAATCCACCCTCCACCACTAGACTAGGGGGGCTCTTTTCTTCCACCTCTCTCTCTTTTTACCATTAGTCTCAGGACTTAGCTCAGGCATGGGGATCCGTTCCTCTCTCACACACACACATTGTAATCTCTGGATATATACTCAGATAAACAAAGCCTCTCCGGAGCACGAGACGTAGGGTTGTTATCTCCATCGTGAGAGGCCCGAACTCGCTAAAACCACCGTGTCACCCATATGCATCTCGATAGATCATGCTTCGTTATCCTACCCCTCTCTTACTGTCGGAGTCGTTCCCACGACAGTTGGCGCCCACCGTGGGGCATGGCGTCTATCGAACCATGGTGCAAATGGTTTCTTCATCAATTTTTGGCAGCAGATCGACGACGATCGCATGAGAGATTGGCTGCTAGAATTCTGGCCATCACGCCATGCATGCAAAGAAAAGGATTAGGGAAGTATCCATTTTATCTAGTCCTTCTTTGAAGTAATTATCTAACAATGGGTTGATCTTTTCCTCCTGTAGGATCAGACATCACCCATGCGTGATCAATCAGAAGGAGAAGAAGCGGCGAAAGGGACACCTCGCTCCATTCTGATCGCTGGTTCTGCTCCGAGACGATGAAGCGGCGCCATCTACGGTCTCGTCTGCGACGCCATCGTCGCGCCACCACGCAAGAACATCGGCGCCGTCCACCTGTCGTCTCCGACTCCATTTACGACGCCGACGTCGCGCTTCCACGCATTGATGCCGACGCCATCCGCCGATCGTCGTCTCCGGCCTCGATGCCGTCCTCGAACCTCTCACACTCGACGGCCTCGTCCTCTGGTCAGCTGCACGTCGATGGTCTTCGCAGCGGACGGAGGCACGCCGCAGCGACGATTACCTCCGCCTGCTACCAATGCACGGCACTCCGAGCGATCAGTCCCTGCATTATACCTTACGTTTCTAGTTTAACACGCACAATAACTAGCTATACCCCACGTCATGCGTAGAGTTAACTGCCTTCATTTTTGCATGCATGGAGCAACTAGCTATACCCCACATCTTGCGTGGAGTAAACGCGTTCAGTTTCGCATGCATGGAGTAGTAACTCCCTGGCGCTGCACGGGGGCGCAGCGAAGGGCCACCGTCGACTGCACAGACACACGATGGCGCCTCCTTCCGACTTCAGCTACTCGGCAACAGTTCCCGCGGCGGAGACGGTGTCGCCGCAGACCCGACGCGGCATGAGGGCCGGAGGTCGGTCACGCCCCCGCACGCGCGCGCAAGTTTCTTCCTCCCGCACACTACTCGGCCGCCACAGCCGCAGAAGCAACCTCGACCTTCCCGGTGGTTCCGACCGGCGTCCGACTCCTCGAACAATGAAGGCACCACAAACGACCACCGGCGAGCGGTCCGTCCTGTCCTCTCCAGCCTCGTCTACGACGCCGTCGGCGAGCTCATACAAACGCCCTCCAGCGCGGTTCGCCACGCGTCATCTCCGTCCTCGTCTATGACGCTGTCGGCGAGCTCGTACAAACGCCCTCCGGCGCGGTCCGCCGCGCGTCGTCTCCAGCCTCGTCTTCGACGCCGTCGGCGAGCTCGTACAAACGCCCTCCGGCGTGGTCCGCCGCGTCGTCTCCGGCCTCGTCTACGGTGGCCCCACGCAGGGCCACCTCCTCTCGCCGGTGTCAATCACTCGGAGGCTGGGCTTGCATTTGTCACGCCCGCATGCAGGCTCCTTTAATGGCATATCCCACTTGCATGCACGGAAGGAGAAGAAAGGAAATTACTTTGATGGTCAAATCAATGACAATTAGTGCGCAGTCAAGAGAAGGAAACTGCCATTACATCAATTTGGCAAGAGTTATAGCATGCAGATTCTGGACCTGGGGCAAATCCATCAATGCATTAGGCGTGGCGACTCCATCAATGCGTTGGATCACAGGCAACTCCCTCAATGCGTAGTTACCAGGGTTTTATTGTTCCACGTCTGTCCGGGCTCTGCACCAAGTCAACCTCATCGTCTGCCCCCCGGCGCCCAGCTCCAGCGTCGTCACGCCTGGCTGCCTCCGCTGCATGGTGTCCTTGGCCGCTAGCAGCCGCCCACCTCCAGCGGAGGGAGCAGCGCTCGTGGGCACGTCCACGCCGAACCTCACCAACGCCTGTAAGCCCAGCACTCCCGTTTGGTTTGTCCAACCAGCTCCACACCGACCAGATCGCAGCCCAGAGGTGGTTCACTCGGATGGGCAGGAGCACTCGGACGAAACATCCACTTGAATGACGCTCATTCAGCCATGAAGCCTATGGGTTCACTCGGCCGGTTCACCTTTTTACTCGGCCGGTTAACATGCATCCAGAACACCATCGACAACAAATACAACCGCGGACTTATAGGGTCAAGGTTCACTCGGATGGAATCAATTGGAACTTGTTCATCCGTCCAACAACGTCCAGCCGCATCTTCATCAACTCCTTCGATGATGGACACGTCGCGGTCCACTTCCTCGCATCTTTGCATGACTCGGCCACACTCCATCACATACTTGAGCACGCGGTCACGAAGCTGCTCGTGTCATCACCAACTTCCCTGACTCAGACACATCGTGCATGGCCACTCCGCGGCATGCGTCTCTACTTCACCCGGACGCCCCGCGGATGGTCACTCCGTGGCATGCGTCTCTACTTCACCCGAACGCTCCGTGTGTCGCTACTCTGCGGGACGTGTCTACATCACTCGGACGCCATGCGCATCGTCACTCCGCGGCACATCACTTGGCCGCCCCGTGCGTCGCCATACTGCGGGATGCGTCTACTTCACTCGGCCGCCCCGCGCGTCGCCACTTGGTTGGTCACCTCATCACTATTCGGCCGTCCCGCGCGTGGCCATCGGTTGGTCACCTCATCACCACTCGGTCAGCCCGCGACACAGTTTTTACAATCTCATAAATGATTGTTATTCTTTTTTATATGCTCTAAATCCCCCAGTGGGTGACTTGGTTGCGAATCCGTTTCGCCTAAGTTTCAAAAAATCCTACCGAGTGGAGAGCAACCCTCCCACTCGGGGGCTTAGCTGCAGTCCAGTACTCGCCTAAGTTTCAAAAAATCCTACCGAGTGGAGAGCAACCCTCCCACTCGGGGGCTTAGCTGCAGTCCAGTACTCGCCTAGGTTTTAAAAAATCCTACCGAGTGGAGAGCAACCCTCCCACTCGGGGGCTTAGCGGCAGTCCAGTACTCGCCTAAGTTTCAAAAAATCCTACCAAGTGGAGAGCAACCCTCCCACTCGGGGGCTTAGCTGCAGTCCAGTACACGCCTAAGTTTCAAAAAATCCTACCGAGTGGAGAGCAACCCTCCCACTCGGGGGCTTAGCTGCAGTCCAGTACTCGCCTAAGTTTCAAAAATCCTACCGAGTGGAGAGCAACCCTCCCACTCGGGGGCTTAGCTGCAGTCCAGTACTCGCCTAAGTTTCAAAAAATCCTACCGAGTGGAGAGCAACCCTCCCACTCGGGGGCTTAGCTGCAGTCCAGTACTCGCCTAAGCTTCAAAAAATCCTACCGAGTGGAGAGCAACCCTCCCACTCGGGGGCTTAGCTGCAGTTCAGTACTCGCCTAAGTTTGAAAATCCTACCGAGTGGAGAGCAACCCTCCCACTCAGAGGGCTTAGCTGCAGTCTAGTACTCGCCTAAGTTTAAAAACACCACTCGGCCGCTCCGCGCGTCGCCACACGGTTGGTCACCTCATCACCACTCGGCCGCTCCGCGCGTCGACACTCGGTTGGTCACCTCATCACCACTCGGCCGCTCCGCGCGTCGCCACACTCGGTTGGTCACCTCATCACCACTCGGCCGCTCAGCGCGTCGCCACTCAGTTGGTCACCTCATCACCACTCGGCCGCTCCGGGCGTCGCCACTCGGTTGGTCACCTCATCACCACTCGGCCGCTCCGCGCATCGCCACACTCGGTTGGTCACCTCATCACCACTCGGCCGCTCCGCGTGTCGCCAGTCGGTTGGTCACCTCATCACCACTCGGCCGCTCCGCGCGTCGCCACTCGGTTGGTCACCTCATCACCACTCGGCCGCTCCGCGCGTCGCCAGTCGGTTGGTCACCTCATCACCACTCGGCCGCTTCGCGCATCGCCACACTCGGTTGGTCACCTCATCACCACTCGGCCGCTCCGCGCGTCGACACTCGGTTGGTCACCTCATCACCACTCGGCCGCTCCGCGCGTCGCCACTCGGTTGGTCACCTCATCACCACTCGGCCACTCCGCGCGTCGCCACTCGGTTGGTCACCTCATCACCACTCGGCCGCTCCGCGCGTCGCCACTCGGTTGGTCACCTCATCACCACTCGGCCGCTCCACGCATCGCCACTCGGTTGGTCACCTCATCACCACTCGGCCGCTCCGCGCGTCGCCACACGGTTGGTCACCTCATCACCACTCGGCCGCTCCCTGCATCGACACTCGGTTGGTCACCTCAACACCACTCGGCCGCTCCGTGCGTCGCCACACTCGGTTGGTCACCTCATCACCACTCGGCCGCTCCGCGCATCGCCACTCGGTTGGTCACCTCATCACCACTCGGCCGCTCCGCGCATCGCCACACGGTTGGTCACCTCATCACCACTCGGCCGCTCCGCGTGTCAACACTCGGTTGGTCACCTCATCACTACTCGGCCGCTCCGCGCGTCGCCACTCGGTTGGTCACCTCATCACCACTCGGCCGCTCCGCGCGTCGCCACTCGGTTGGTCACCTCATCACCACTGGGCCGCTCCGCGTTTCGCCACTCGGTTGGTCACCTCATCACCACTCCGCCGCTCCGCGCGTCGCCACACGGTTGGTAACCTCATCACCACTCGGCCGCTCCGCGCGTAGACACTCGGTTGGTCACCTTATCACCACTCGGCCGCTCCGCGCGTCGCCACACTTGGTTGGTCACCTCATCACCACTCGGCCGCTCCGCGCATCGCCACTCGGTTGGTCACCTCATCACCACTCGGCCGCTCCGCGCGTCGCCACTCGGTTGGTCACCTCATCACCACTCGGCCGCTCCGCGCATCGCCACACTCGGTTGGTCACCTCATCACCACTCAGCCGCTCCGCGCGTCGCCACTCGGTTGGTCACCTCATCACCACTCGGCCGCTCCGCGCGTCGCCACTCGGTTGGTCACCTCATCACAACTCGGCCGCTTCGCGCATCGCCACACTCGGTTGGTCACCTCATCACCACTCGGCCGCTCCGCGCGTCGCCACTCGGTTGGTCACCTCATCACCACTCGGCCGCTCCGCGCGTCGCCACTCGGTTGGTCACCTCATCACCACTCGGCCGCTCCGCGCGTCGCCACTCGGTTGGTCACCTCATCACCACTCGGCCGCTCCGCGCGTCGCCACTCGGTTGGTCACCTCATCACCACTCGGCCGCTCCGCGCGTCGCCACTCGGTTGGTCACCTCATCACCACTCGGCCGCTCCGCGCATCGCCGCAGTCGGTTGGTCACCTCATCACCACTCGGCCGCTCCGCGCGTCGCCACTCGGTTGGTCACCTCATCACCACTCGGCCGCTCCGCGCGTCGCCACTCGGTTGGTCACCTCATCACCATTCGACCGCTTCGCGCATCGCCACACTCGGTTGGTCACCTCATCACCACTCGGCCGCTCTGCGCGTCGCCACTCGGTTGGTCACCTCATCACCATTCGGCCGCTTCGCGCATCGCCACACTCGGTTGGTCACCTCATCACCACTCGGACGCTCCGCGCGTCGCCAGTCGGTTGGTCACCTCATCACCACTCGGCCGCTCCGCGCATCGCCGCTCAGTTGGTCGCCTCATCACCACTCGTCCACTCGCGCGCCTTCAGACAGCTAAGTCATTTTACATTCTATTATTTCCGAGTATCCCGTAATTCACACATCACCTTCACTCGAAGGCCGCACCACCGAGCGTACCTCTACGCTCGGCTGCTTATTTTCACATACTTGCTTAGTACTAGTTATGTGACTCCCGAAGCTTACATTTTTTCACATACATCATTCATGAACACCATGTGTCATTCTTAATTTCGAGTTTGCATCGGTCCTCCGGGGCTGCAACTTAGTCGAAACACTACACTTCCATTTTATTTGAGCCAATATTCCAATGAGTTCAGTCGGATCCACTGCTTCGACAAGTTTGAACTGATCCTTCGCTCTTTCAGACTCGTGCTGGTTAACTAGCAAGCCCCTTGCACTCCCAGCGGGTGTCTATGGGTGTTGTTCACACAAATCATCTGAGCACACACCGAATTTCCTCGAGAAATTATTTCGTTGGCTTGTGCCATTTTTTACACAAGTTACGTGATCACTTGATGGCCCTATGCGCCAACTTCATCGCTGCTCAGACTCGGTCACCGTACCGGTCCTAGTGCACCACAACACCTACCTTGTCGCTTTGTTGACTTCAAACACATCCGGCCAACCCCTCTGTGGAATCCTCTTCATCGTATCAATGATATAGACCTCGTCAGGCATGAGACAGATAAGTCCCTTTTATAATCAAGTTTCACACTTCACTCTTTTGCGAGTTTGCCTCTTTCGAGCATCACTCGGAAGATTCTCCTCATCTTTACCCGAGTCTAACTCGATGAATTGCAAATCATCCATTCAAAACTATATTTCTCATGTTTCGATATGTCCGTTGTCAAAGCCTGTAGTATGCTCGGGGGCTACGCCGCACTCGGGGGCTGTATCTCATTTGGAATGACACTCTCCTGAGTGGTCGACTACTTCATCACTTGGCAGATCCTTCACTTCAACAAATGCATACAATCCGCCACTTCGACAAGTTTAGTAATCACCCAGACGCTCTGCATGCCATCTTCATTCCTACTCAGAATCAGTTGGCACACCGGTCTTCTCGCGCCGCAACCACGTTACACTGACCTCGTCACTACATAAGCTTCAAAAGCATTCGACTAAGTCCTCCGAGGACCATTTTCGCCATCCGGTGGCACACGACTTCACCCATTCGGCCGCTCCACGCGTCGCCACTCGGTTGGGCACGTCTTCACCACTCGGCTGCCCTGCGCATCTTCACTTGGCTAGATATATAGTCCTACATTCGACCACTTCACACGTCATCACCCATTCGGCCGCTCCACGCGTCGCCACTCGGTTGGGCACGTCTTCACCACTCGACCGCCCCGCGCATCGTCACTCGGTTGTACACATCATCACCCCTCTGCCGCCTCGCGCGTCACCATCAGTTGGACATGTCTTTACCTCTACACCCCCAGCACGGGAACGACTAAGTTACTCATATGGTCAAACCTCATATCACACTCTGTAGCAAGCTTACCTCCTTCGAGCATCACTCGGGGGCTACGCACGACAGTTGGCCATGTCACCCTCAGGGGTTACGCCCATTTGGTCAACCTATATATTGATCACATCAGGAATATTCTTCTGACCATAATTACTCGACCTCCGAGTCAGAGAAGAAAAAGTTCGATCAGTACCAGCTAAGAAGATTTTTAGTTCTCTCAGACCCCCGCCGACTGCCGCAGTCGATGGTGGTCTCGGGGACTACACCCAGTGGGTGCACTCAGCGTGCCCCCACTGGAGTAATCTCCACTAGGTATGGCCTGACCAGTCCAAGTGATAAACAACAACAAAAAGACAGGCTCTAAGACTCCCGCCGACTAATTGGTATCCACTCAGAACGGTCCGACCGGTCCGAGTGACGGCCAAACAACAACAAAAAAGACAAGCTCTAAGACTCCTGCCGACTGCCCGCAGTCGACGGCACTCTCGGGGACTACACCCAGTGGGCGCACTCAGCGTGCCCCCACTGGAATGGTATCCACTCGGAACGGTCCGCCCAGTCCGAGTGATGGCCAAACAACAACAAAAAAAAAGACACGTTCCAAGCATGAAGAAATTCCGAGTAACCAGTTACTCGATGTAGGACCAGCTCCAAATCACTCAAAAAAAATTGCTATAAGGTGAGTTGAACGCTCCTCCGCGGACCCGTCTGAGCTCATTTCACTCGGGCACCATGCAGACTGGAATCCGTCAAGGCAACAAGCGAAGATAAGACCGCCGGGTGACCAAAGGAAGTTCATAAGTGCCTCCGTAGCACTCGACTCATCTGGGAATTCACCTCGACTCGACCCGCTCAACCTCGACCGATTCGGGGGCTAATGACGAGGACATGTATTAGGGGTAGGGTAATAGGCCTGACCTAAAGACCCTACCCATGGACACCGTAAACTTTGTACTGGGCCCCTGGGCCAGATCACCGTCCAGATGTACCGCAACTTGAAAGTCACTCGGACGGCAACAACCACTTGGAGCACGGCACTCCACTCGACAAGCTCATTCCACTCGGCCGGGTAACTCACTCAGATATGCAAAGACCAATAGTCAGCATAATGGTCTTGTAGTGGCCAGGTATTATGGCATTGATACTCCACTTTGTAACATAGGAGGTGAGGGGGTGGCACACTCTATATAAGCCACCCTCCACCACTAGACTAGGGGGGCTCTTTTCTTCCACCTCTCTCTCTTTTCACCATTAGTCTCAGGACTTAGCTCAAGCATGGGGATCCGTTCCTCTCTCTCACACACACACATTGTAATCTCCGGATATATACTCAGATAAACAAAGCCTCTCCGGAGCACGAGACGTAGGGTTGTTATCTCCACCGTGAGAGGCCCGAACTCGCTAAAACCACCGTGTCACCCATATGCATCTCGATAGATCATGATCCGTTATCCTACCCCTCTCTTACTGTCGGAGTCGTTCCCACGACAGTCGGCTGTACCCTCACGGTGACGAGCCAGTTTATCATGTGTACCGGGAGCACCTAGCTAACTCAGTGTACGAGTATCATGCCGTGGTTACTCTGCGCACCTGTCCTGAATTCGGCTCTTACACTCGCATCTCTTGAAGTGGCCGCGCTTCTACCGCTTCTCAGGCTGTCCAGTTTGCTGCATTCGAGGTACTTGTTGAGCTTCGCTACAACAAGGTCCGGATGCAGAACCACCCAGGTTTCCATTTCTACCCTTCTCTCCACGATAATGGTCGTGTCTGTTTCCCTGTCATTGATCCAGAGTCTGATAGTGTAGCTAGCCACCTTTCTCGCTATATCACCGCTAGCTATCTTCTGATCTATGAGCTGGCTCGTGAGCTGAGTCGCGCCCGTACTACTTTAGCCTCTGCTCGCTCAGTCACTACTCCACCATCTATAGGACTTACTTCTCATATTCCTACCAGTTCTAGATCCCCTGTTTCCCAGGTTACTCCTCTGAGTAGCACTGCCACTGCGACTATGAGTCCACTTAGTGCTCCTGCTGAGTGGGTTTCACTCCTCGCCACTTTTGTAGCCCCGATGATTCACCCTCCACCTGTCCTCGAGGGAGAGCCCTTGAGGCAGCGTCATCGTGTCGCATTTAACCTGGAGGTCCCAGTTAACCCCATCTGTTCAGGATTCGAGTCTACTGGAGAGGACCCCGCAGCACCAGCAGAGCAGTAGAGCTCTCGAGCATTCGTCGTCATCAGGATGGAGTATGGATGTAGTTGTACTAGTCATGATGTTTCGTTTCATGTATGAGGGTAGTTGGACCTGGCATGTTGTTATCATTCATGTATCAGTCTATGTATAATTATGTTGAACTTTATTCGCTGTGTTTTATTCCTCATTTCAGTTTTATTTGGGTTTTGTTGCTGGCTTCTCCCTAGTTTATTCTTGAACGCTTCTCATCTCGGTTGCATTGACTTGGGAAAATTCATATTAGGATGACACGGGGAGGCTGCAGTAGCAACGTTCGCGAGGGTTCTCCTGTTCGGCGTTCCGCATGACAGGTAGGACAATCACCCGAGCCGTACGTTCCACCACCGCCTCCATTGCCAAATCCGCCCTCCACCGAGCAAATTATGCGTATGTTCGAGGAAAGACGAAATAATGATCTGATGGAAATATTCAGAAGAATTCAAGAAATGGTTGGACAAAATGGGAACCAGCCCGGTCACCACTCCAAGTTGTCAGATTTTCAACGCACTAGGCCTCCCAGTTTCAGTCAAGCCATTGATCCCTTGGATGCTGATGATTGGTTGAGAACTATGGAAAAGAAGCTTGAGGTTGCTCGAACTGATGAAGAGGATAAGTTCCCATTTGTAACACATTATCTTGAAGGCGATGCTGCTATATGGTGGGAAAATGAAAAAGCAATGGGGACTGCTGAAGAAGAAATTACCTGGTCAAGATTCAAGGAGCAATTTCAGAAATATCACATCCCTATGGGAATTATGAAAACTAAGCAACATGAATTTCTCGCGCTCCTCCAAGGAAGTCAGTCCGTGGGAGAATATTTGCAGAAATTCAATCACCTGTCACGTTACTCTCAATATGACGTGGCCACTGAAGAAAGGAAAATGGATAGGTTTCTTGGTGGATTAAACCCGCAAATTCGTTGTGCTCTCAGTATGTTCGATTTCCCAGACTTCCAAACTCTGGTAAACAAGGCTTTCATTGCTGAAAGGGAACACAAGCTTGTATCAGATAATAAGCCTGCTCATAACAATCACAAGAGTAAATTTGAGCCAAGAAAGGAAATGCAGCCAGTGCAGAAGGCTCGCACCAGGCAACTGACCCATGTGGCATACAAGCCCAATTCGCAACAAAATGTTAACAATACCACCACTCAAGTCAAGAATGACGTGCTCAACCTAGTTCTGGAGAATTGCCTGTGCAATAATTCTTGTTACAGTTGTGGACAAACCGGACATTATGCCAAACAGTGCCCCAAGAACAACCGTACTGATGCGTTATTCAAGCCACAAGTCCACTATCTGGAGGCAGGCCCTAGTCAGCAAAACATCACTGGATACGTTCATCACATTTCTGCCGATGAAGCCCAAGAAAATCCCGAAGTCGTCATTGGTATGCTTCCTGTTAATAACATGCCTGTAGTAATTTTATTTGACTCTAGGGATTCCCACTCTTTTATTTCTCGGAGTTTTGTTGCCCAAAACAAATTTCCTTGTTCGCTTCTGGCCAAGAATATGCTGGTACAAACCCTGGGCTCTCTTATCAGAAGCAATCTAGTCTTCCGCAATTTGGAAGTCAGTATCAATGGAGTCCGTTTTCCAACCTCTTTGATACTTATTGAGTCTGATAAGTTGGATGTTACCTTGGGTATGAATTGGCTGACTCAGTACCAAGTATGCATAAATTGTGCGACCCGAGAAGTCAACTTGACCAACCAGGAGGGACAAACTACAAAATTTATTGCTCGTAGGAGCATACCCTCCAAGGAGATGGTCTTTACAGCTATAACTGAAATAGAATTAATTCCGGTGGTCAGCGAATTTCCTGATGTATTCCCTGAAGAACTGCCAGGCATGCCTCCTGACCGAGAGCTTGAGTTTGCAATTGATCTTGTGCCCGGAACAACGCTAATACACAAGAAATATTATCGGATGCCGTCATCAGAATTAGTGGAGCTAAAGAAATAGCTTGATGAAATGCTCCAAAAAGGGTATATCCGCCCCAGTTCCTCACCATGGGGATCACCTTTTATTTTCGTGGACAAGAAAGATGGCAGCCTCCGCATGTGTGTAGATTACCGTCAGTGGAATGATGTTATGATCAAAAACAAATACCCCCTGCCAAGAATCGATCATTTGTTTGATCAACTCAGTGGAGCCAAGGTGTTCTCAAAGATTGATTTGCGGACTGGGTATTATCAGCTCAAAATTAAAAAGGAGGATATTCCCAAGACCGCGTTCACCACTCGCTATGGTCTCTATGAATTTACAGTCATGTCTTTTGGCCTTACCAATGCCCCCGCCTTTTTCATGCACATGATTAATAAAGTATTCATGGACTTCCTCAATAAGTTTGTGGTCGTCTTCATCGACGATATTCTTATTTATTCAAGAAGTGAAGAAGAGCATAAGGAACACCTCCGAGCAGTGTTGCAACAACTTCGCAAGCATCAGTTATACGCCAAATTCAGTAAATGTGAGTTTTGGCTCAAGCAAGTTGGATTCCTCGGGCATGTGCTATCTGCTGAAGGTATAGCCGTGGACCCAAGCAAGGTAAAAGATGTGATCGACTGGTTGCCACCCGCCACGGTATCTCAGATCCGGAGTTTTCTTGGACTAGCTGGATACTACCGCCGCTTCATTGAAGGGTTATCCAAAATTGCTAAGCCCATAACAGAGCTGCTCAAAAAGGATAAGAAGTTTGAATGGACTCTGGAATGTGAGAAAACTTTCACCGAGTTAAAGAAACGCTTGACAACTGCACCAGTATTAACACTTCCTGATATCTACCGCAGTTTTGACATATACTGCGATGTTTCCCGGCAAGGACTAGGATGCGTAATTATGCAAGATGGCAAGGTGGTAGCCTATGCCTCACGGCAGCTACGACCCCATGAAGAAAATTACCCCACTCATGATTTGGAAATGGCCGCGATAGTCCACGCATTAAAAATTTGGAGACACTATCTCACCAGAAAAAGGTGCCAAATTTTTACTGATCATAAAAGCGTCAAATATATATTTACTCAGCTGGATTTAAATCTCCGTCAACGAAGATGGCTTGAGTTGGTCAAGGATTATGACCTTGGAATAAATTACCATTCGGGCAAGGCCAACGTGGTTGCAGATGCTCTCAGTCGAAAACCTGTCAGTTTAAATGCCATATTGGAATCTTTGCCTCCCGAACTTAAAGAAGAGATTTATCAGCTCAACCTGGTCATAGTTGAGGCTGGCCTCGCTAATATTCTGGAAATCACCCCTACTCTTGAGGTAGACATCCGCAAAGGCCAGACTGGAGATGCCAATCTGCAGAAATGTATCAAGCTTTCTGATTTTTTGAAGGATCAGTGCGGTACCCTCCGATTCAGGGGATGGATTTGTGTGCCTAATCAAGCAGCATTGAAGCAGAAAATCCTGTCAGAAGCCCACGGATCCTCGTATTCAATCCACCCTGGCGGTACAAAAATGTATGAAGACCTTCGACAAATATTCTGGTGGGATGGAATGAAGAGGTGTACGAGCGTTAACTGGTTCTAGTGCGGTGTGGTTCGGCAGTCGTTGGAGAAGAACAGGAGGTGTGGAGGGGTGGAGGGATGGCCTGGCCAACAGTGGAGTAGCGCTTCATAGTGAAGCGTGCTAAGCAGAGCTGCTAGCAGCAGGAGGCGGGAGGTGGTCCCGGCGGCGCTGGAGGAAGAAGACGAGAGATTGAAGATGGATGCCGGTCGTTGGATGTAAATCCAATAGCTAACATGTCAGAATCATTTGTTGACTAAATTGACAACGACTTGCGTTGGCTTCGACCTATTGACCCACATTTCAGCCTCCAAAAATGTGGCACGTATTCAACCCATCTTTTCAGAATTTACAGTCCTTTTTTGCGCGGTAGAATTTACAGTCAATTTCATCTTTCTTTTTTTGAATTACAGCCATTAGCTAGGCTGGGTGAACAATTAATGTAGCGTCCATGCGGGCCATTTATTTTATTTCCTAAAAAATTACAGGCCATTTACACTTTATCTAGATACACGATTTTGCTGGGCTAATTCTAATTATAATGTTGGGTTGGGCCAGCAATGTTATCAAAAAATAAAAAAGGGTTGAGAATTTTGTTATAAATATATTTAAATAATAAGTGATATTATTACATTCGTCCTTAAATCTTACCAAGCTTCTGTACACAATCACTAGGATTTTCGTTCCAAAACAATCCAGGATTCTATTTGTTAAGAAATTATTTTTATAAGTTAATAAGATGTGGGATATTGTTTTCTTACATATGTAAGTATCTGTTAAATATATGATGACAATAAAAATAATATATAATAACATATAAAATAATTTAAATATATATAATGTAGTTAGAAGGGAAACATAAGTTGTACCTGGTGTTCCTATTCTTATATAGAAAAATAGAATAGACCTCTGCGTTTTCTTCAAAAAAAATAGATAAATTGGGCTGCCAAAAATAAAACCTCAGATGGGAGGTCCATAGGCTGGTCGATACATGACGGCCCTAAGAAAATACAAACAGGCCCTCCCATCCGAGGTAGTGGGCTGCGCATGTTAAAAATGAAAGCCTAGACGGGGAAGCCCAAAACCACGTCCAACACTTGCCAAAACTTCGTCCCTCATTTTCTCTGTGTTTCCCACACTCGACATTGTGTGGGCATTTTGACTATGCATCATATGAAGATGTGCTATGCATGAATGTTGATCAGCATGCTGTTAACTGGCTGGTAGTTCCATTTTCGACCATGAATAAAACTTCCAACATGATGTTAACCCTGTTTGAAAAGGCCGTGTTAATATAAATGTTCTACCTCTGAAAGTTGCAGTTCTTATCTGAAACTAAACTTGCAGTTTCTTATCTGAAAAACTGAAACTTGCAGTTTCTACTCGTCTGCACTTTTATACTCCTATGGAACTACATTTTTTTGAAGTGCTAAAAATAGATTATGCTCAATACTGCAAATCTGAAATTCAAAAGACATTCATATCTGAAAGTACTCTCAAAATACACAACACAAAACACAATTCACAACCTGCAAATACTGACAACCCTTAGCTCCTCCTGACAATTCACAACCTGCCCGACTATTGGGCTGGGGGGTGGGGGGGCAGCCCCCTCCTATTCCTTGGCAGCAGACAACCGCCCCGTGAGATGATGTGAACAGCGAGGGAGACGATGGCGGGGAAGCGTCGTCGGGCCAATTGCTTTTCTCCTCTTGCAGTTGGGTTCGATTGACGAAGACTCCACCGGCTCGCTCTAGTAGGACACCCTCACAAACGGCACCCTATAGATGCTCGATCCTTCAATCTCTGGTGGATGCTCCATCTGGGATCGGTACACCCACCATCGCTCCCTCACGATCGGATTCGGTGAATCTGTTTGCTCCATGGCCCAGAGGAGCAGCTCTATGTACTCCGGCGCGACTCCCTCCGGGAGTATTGCCGCCTTTTCACTCTGTTGCAGATATTTGGCCATGGATGTCGCCGTCGCCGCTAGTTGGTCCTTGTTGTCAAACCAAGACTGTATCTCCAACATCGTAGCTAGCTTCACAGGGTCGCCGTCTGCGATCCTCACGTATCAGTTGTACTCCTCCATCAATCTACTTCTCCACAGCACCTTCACTCGCCGGCGGTGGTTTTTGAATGGAAGAGGAGAGGAGCAGCGCTGGTTTTGGATTAGAACGGGAGAGGAGCGATGCTGGTTTTGGACTGGAATAGGAGAGGAGGGGTGGTGGTTTTGAAATGGAAGAGGAGAGGAGTGGCGCTGGAGTTAGATTGGAACAGGAGAGGAGCGGCGGTGGTTTAAGAGGAGAAGAGAGGAAGAGCGGCGCTGGTCTTGGAAGTATTTTTTTGTTGTTTTGCGTATTTTGGGTCAAAGTTTGACCATGTACTGTATGTGACAAGCAAAATGTGAATGCATGTCACCAAAAATTGTATCTTTTGGTTCGTATCTGAATGTAGTTTCAAATTATATTATTTTTGCAATGTATAACATATATTTTATGTGCGAAAATCATGGTCAATTATGACCCAGAATAAAAGGGAGACTAGTTAATGTGGGGTTGCTTTCTTAATTGAAGGGTAAATTGATTTTGATTTTGATCCAGTCACAGCGCGCCGGCCCTCTCGCCCTATCCTAAATCGCTGCCGCACGCTCCTCTCCCTCTTCTCAATTGCAAAAGCACCTCCTCTCCTCGCCATCATCTCCATTCCAAAACCACCGTCTCGCCTCTCCCTCTTCTGATCTTTTCCATTGCAAAACCACGTCCCCTCCTCTCCATCATCTCCATTTCAAAACCACCTCCTCTCCTCTCCATCATCTCCATTCTAAAACCACCATCTCGCCTCTCCCTCTTCTGATATTCTCTCCATTGCAAAACCACCTCCTCTCCTCTCCATCATCTCCATTCCAAAACCACCTCATCTCCTCTCCCTCTTCTCTATTGCAAGACCACCGTCTCTCCTCCCATCTTCCAAATCTAGCACCGTACCACTCAGAACGACATCTATGGAGAGGATGCAGCAGCGAATTAGGCAGATCGCCGACGGCGACTAGGCAAAGTTAGCCAGGTTGAAGGAGATCCTTAGTTGGTTTGACAAGGAGTGGGAGATTCGAGGACGGTGCAAGCCATGTGGCAATGTATGCGAAAGAGCGAGACGGCGGCGATGAGGGCGGCGATGTACATGTACTCCTCGGCGACAGTCACGCCACAGTCCTCCAAGTTCATCGAGTATCTCCTATGGGTGATGGAGCAGACAGATTCGCCTGAGGCAACAATTAGGCAGAGGTGGTGGGCGTACAGGTCGAAGGTCGAGCACCTAGAGGATAACGAATCGATCGAGTATGGTGTGCCGTTCGTGAGGGTGCAGAGCCAGCCGGAGCCACAAGAGTATTCGTTCTCCCACCGCAAGAGGAGGCCGGATGGCGCGACGTCGCTTCCCCGCCGTTCTCCACGGTTCCCTCAACGCTCGCCTCGTTTCAACGGCAGCGGTAGGGTTTAAGGTAAGCTTTGCACTAACCTAATCTTCCACCTGTTCATGCTTACATTCAGTGTGACAGCTAATGAAAATCATGCTTACAATCAGTCTCCGAGTACTACGCCAATCACCCTAAAATAGCTCTGGACCTTTGGGTCAAAGTTGTGACACAGTGTACAAATAAAGAAAAATAGATTGGTGCTTCTTTCAGAAAAGAGTACTCCCTAGAAAACGGCCAATATAAGCTACTAGTATTTGGTTAGAGGATTTGCTGCCAAGAAAGATCCGTCCACAGAGAGCGCCACACATCCCACTGGTGGTGGTGGATGCCAATGTGTGCATGCAACATGGTTGGTGTCGGTAATTTTTACTTGGCACACCTCGCACTCTGCATATATGCTGGTTCCATACGTACATTTGTGCAGTTCCACCAAAATGCAGCTGAATAACCCTGTTTGCACAGATAATGAAAAAGCGTGATTACATTATAGTGGCACTAGTTGATGAAGCACACAAAATAAATAGAAGAAAATATTGCGATAGTATCATAGTATGCCATGTTGCGAGGGCGAGATGGGCCCTGCGACGCCTCATACGGTACGCCTCATACTAGACATCGTCCCAAGTCTCCCAGATACACCTTCTGCCAGTGATGAACATCAGTGTACAACAGTAGTACAAGGAGGCACCTTGAGACATTCAAATCTCTATTTTTGTACATATCAACTAAAATTAAGCACCCTAGTTTGCAGAAATGCTTAAACATTAACAATGGGACTAGTTGATGAAACATACTTTAACAAAGAGAAACACTTTCTTTATCTACATTGGAAATGAAATGATAGAGATGACACTCGCTCTATTTTAACTGTATTATTACTTCATTTTATCAGTGACACTAGGGTCGAGCAGGTGGCAAACGAGGTGTACTGTGCATCGCAAGGATGGAGGTCGGGGGTGCTTAGACTGAGATGCTGAAGCTAGCTCTTTCAGTCACCAACATGGATGATTCAATTCATGGGACCTTTTGGTGCAGTTCACCTAAAATGAAGCAATGTCCCGTGAGCTAGCAGCTTCTTCTTCAATTTTTTTTAAGAAAAGGGCTCCAGCCCCGGTTCCATTTCCATCAGAAAACGGAACCCACAGAGCTTCTTCTTCATTAGTTGCAATAAAATTGAGCAACATCAAGGTTGGTTGTGAAGCTCCTGGAATGCTCAACTATAATTTGGATATCATTTGTGCAGTTCAACTAAGATTGAGCGTGAAATGTATATATCTATTTGCACAAAAAAGGTGGAAAGGAGGGTGACTAACAAGTGATGAAACATGCATCAAATGAAAAGAAGCTTGTTCCTTATCTAAATGGCCTACAAGGACAGTAGCAATTTCTAAAGCAGTGGCATTGCTAGATATTAGTGTGGGCATTAGGATTAACTATGACAACCGTTAAATACGACATTACTTTGGGCACGAGAGAGTAGGCGGACCAGGACAATTGCATTTCTAACGAAAAGAACCAACTTATCTTAATGGGAAATTTTAGCAGGACATGTAAAGAAATGCCATTGATTCATATTACTGGAGGCATTACATTGAAAACAACATTGGTTTAACGTGTCCTTACTTTTAACAGTGCGACTGCTACATTTTACTAGTGGTATTACATAAGAGTGGCTCGGGGCAACAAACATCAGAACAGGATATCTGGGTTGGTCCCATTTTTGTTCAGTATAGCCACCTTATACTGTGTGAGGCTAGCAAATCTAGTGCTGGACTTACTCTGTTGACTTGTCACCCAGTCCCCACTTTCTTTCCTTTTTCAACCAATAGATCGGGTTTATATTGAGTTTGTACTGCGTTTCCCTTTATTTCCCTATTAGACCTAGAGACCAGTTGGATAGCCGGTCTCTGCTACTTTTTGCCCCCATTATTTCCTCTTTCGACCAAGTCCTAGATTCAGGTAACAAATCCTCCCCACCCCACCCCGTTTCTTCCTTGTTTGAACCAAGTAGTACTAGATTCGAGTGCATGAACTAGTTTTACCTCTTAAACGTAAAAAAATTAGGTGGTTTTCAAACAGCCGATCGATCCTATCTACGAGGGGGCCTGAGAAATAGTAAAAGTTACAAATGCAGCAACGTCGGGAGCTCAGAAAGTAGAGCAAGGCCGGTTTCGAAGGAAGTTATACCTGATGGTCGCCGGGATGTCGCTAGGTGGGCGGCAGGAGGCCGAATCTGCCCACACTACGGCAGCAAGGAAGAAGGGGTCGGAGGCCCTCCCTCGCCAGCGGTGCTTGGGAGAGAACGACAAGGCAGGCTGATCGGGACGCGCCCAGCAGTGGGTAAGAGCCGTCGCCGAGGACGACCGCGTGAATGTTGCACCTTCTCACCTTCCCCGGCAGAGAGGATCCGGCTGGATCTGTGACCAACAGTGAGCAGCGAGAGAGAGAGAGAGTGTGTGGCCACTGCTGTCGTGTTTAGATCTGGAGAGGCCGAGACAGTGTGAAGAGAGCAACACTAGCAAACAAGCGCGGAGGCTCCTGCCTATATAGTGGAGTAGTACTTAGTTTTCTTTTGTCTACCGGAGCCGGCTTGACCTTGTCAATGACTGTCGAGAAGTCTTCATGCACGTGGCCCGGAGGCGCAGTTGTCGTAATTTTGATCTGAAGTGCCGGATTATAACATATAACACGAAAAAATGCCACATGACATGAAATCATAACCTCACTGCCCAAAGGAGACAACATGAATCCCGACGGACAAACTAGACGAGGAACAAAGCTCAAATTAAACATAAACTCGTACAAAAGGGGTCCATCGATAGATGTCCTACTAATTAACATAGCCGGCTTGACCTAGATGGCAGCCGAGTAGTCACTGTTTGTGCATGTGCCCCCAATGACTAGCCCAACTTAGTTGTCGCTGTTTAACCCTCGAAGTGATCCGAAGCACATGACACATAATTTTGCGAGATGACAAGAAACCTTTTTTTAGATTTCTCACCACAACTACAGCCATGTACAACATAGCCTGCACGATATGTAGACGATAGCCAATCCAGGCGTGTCTGCTGGAGTCTGGTCACATGCATGGACGAACTGATCTTCCGTGTCTTGCAGGGATCGTCCGGGCACCAACGTAGTACAACACTTCTCTAGTACTATCACTCGTCTCCCTCTTCTATTAAGTCACCCGACTTGTGGGGCCGGGGAGTGTGCCTATGGTCGGTTCTCAATTGTCGTCCCACATGTGTGTGCGAATGTAATATGACGTGCGTTCCATTTGGAGAGCAGCGTGCCAGACCGACCGACCATCTGGGGTGTGACGCGAATGCGATGGGCGTGTTGTATACTCCATACATGTGTACCGCCGTTTTCTAGATGATTTTCTCCATGGCGCGGGCGCAATCCATGGATACAAAGTTAGTATTTGTATACTATTTAAAAGTCGAGGGCGGGGCTTTTCCTGCCCGGTAGGCGGCGGGACAGTTCCGCCTAGTCGGTTCGACAGAGACGCGAGAAGACGAGGGAGTAGGCTGCTGCAAACATAGGGTTGTGTGATTTGACAGCGAGTTACTGCTAGACAGGTGGGGCCCCGTGATTTGACTTGCCATTATCATTTTAACTACGGTGCTACGACCGGCGTGAGTCTCCCGATTCCTGACCACCTCTATATAGGTGCCTCTCCCAATGCTCCACCATGTAGTAGTAGAGGCTGGCTCTTGCAGGAGAGCCCACTTCTCCACTTCTTCCTTGCCTCTCTTTCCTCCACATATGCAAACATGCCATGTAAAGCGCACTATTGTACTTGCTTGCTCCTACAGGTGCTTAAGCTTGCCACATAGGCATAAAGTCTTATGTGGCAAGTTAATCAAGAAGAGAGAGACTAGTTTGGTGACCCAAGGAAGAAACGGTGCTAAGCGCGTGTACCTAGGTGAAAAGACAATTTTGAGTCTATAGCTAATTAAATTAAGCAAACTTAGCAACACCATTTCATTGGAAGAGGTCACTCCTTGGCAAATGCAATAAATACTAGTACTCCCAGTGTCCCATTATATAAGAATGTTTTTGACACTACAGTAGCTAGTGTCAAAAACATTCTTATATTATGGGACGGAGGGAGTACGAAGAAAGAGATAGAGAGGAGTAAAAAAATACACTTATAGCCAACCTTGTTGTAGTATGAGTGACTAAGTGATGACTATGTATGACATGCCAACATCAGATAGCCTAACGCACCATGTTAAATCTCCAAGGGCGCGACCACGCGAGCGACGCGATAGTCGTGGTAGGCGCGACCATGATACGGGCTGCTAGCAGCCCTTGGATCTGAGATCAAACGGTCGCATGCTAAGTTGCTGAAAATTTGCAGAATAACCCTCCAGGATAGGATATTCACCATAGGTCTAGAATCACGCCATGCAACCATTCGATCTCCGATCCAAGGGCTCTCGGAAGCCCGTATCATGGGAGAATGGAAAGCCACTACCCTGTCGTTTGCACGCTGGCAGTTCGCTCCTACTCGTCCCCGCACGTCCTTTAATACTACGGCGGTTCGCTCCTAGTCGTCCCGTCCATTCACATTAGTACATTATGGCAGTTCCACTAATCCTAACCCTCCTCCCAAATCCATGGCTGTCACACCCTGATTTTCAGAGCACAACACTTAAGATGATAAATAATGATAAAATGTGGTTTGACAAAAACTTTTGTGTGTTTTGGACTTTGCCTTGATTGGATTTTGTCTGTTGTTTGCAAGTGCTCTAAAAATAAAATAAATCCTCCAACTCTTATACTCCTTCTTGATCCAAAAACCTTTCCCAATGATCATGCCATGTGTATAGGACATAAAAATAATTTCTTGCAAAAATAATTTGGCCAAATAGTATTTTCAAAATTTAGTTTTTCAAAAACCCCTGAATTGAGGTTTGCACTGCAAGTACTTAATTAAGGGCAGTAAAATCTCTACAAAAATATATTTGACTCCTATTAGACATAGGATACCCAGAAACAACAAAAATATCATTTTAAAAGTTATTTTCCCATTTTATTTAAAAGCTTTTTCTTAAGGCCAGAAATGGTCTTTAATAGGTTAAAATTATTTTTATGCTTTAACAATATTTGACAAAAATCAGGGAAACTCAGTGGGAATATATTTCCTATATATAAGAGTTTCAACACATGGTCATGTTCAAAATATTGGACAAACCCTCCCAAAACCATTTCTGCCAATTTCAAGGATTTGAAATATTTCTACAGGAAATATTTTCATAAAAATCCAAGAAAATTCCATCATGTCACAAATGCATTATTTGGTGGTCTTGCCAAGTATCATGTCTTGGATAACAAGATAACATCATCAAATCCCCTCAAAACCATTTTTGACCATTTTGAAGTTTGAGCAACTTTACATTGCCAAACATTCCCAAATGTTCTCAAACCTTCTGAACATTCTCAAATGTTCTAATGATTCACCTAGACCAAATGGCACAAGTTGGAGAAAATGTTATATTGATCAAAGTGCCCCAAAACCCTCTCTGACCAGAATCTAATTTGAACAACTTTGTACTACCAACTTTTTCTCCTTGACCCCAACTTTGGTGAGCATATTCACATGACCAAATGAGGCCACTACACCAAGTGGTGCATCAAGGAGAAGTGATTTGCTCAACTAGATCTACACAAATTCATTTCTGCTAATTTCTAGAGTTTACAAAAGTTGCATTGGCAACTTTTCCCAAATGAGCTCAAAATGGCTGGAAGGCCCTAATTATATGTGCCATTGCACCCTGTGGAGCCTCATGACAAATGGAAATCATCTTCTTGCCCAAACCAACATCAAACACCTTCTGGCAGAATCTCAAAATTCATGTTTTAACCCGTTCCACTAATCTCCAAGAGTTCTCCTTTTTACCACAGCCCCTCCTAGTCCCCCTCTACCTCTAGTGTTCTTCCCTGCCCGAGAGGCAATGATGAAGGGGGGCAGGGATCCATTTTTCTTCTCTGGACAGCCACTTTTTCCTCCCTTTCTCATCTCTCTCTCACTCCTGGCAAGCCCCAGGGCATCCAATGCCTTTCCCACATTGTTTACTCCCCTGTGCAGCCGTTAGACACAAGTGGGCGCGTGAGGACGCGAGCAAAAGCCGCGGGTGCCGGCCATTTGCGCGCTCTGGAGCATGTCAGCGTGCTCCCGACCATTGACGCCGCGTCCCCCGACCACCTCGAGCCTCCCCCTCACGCCAGTCGATGTGCCTCGACGTCCTCAACATGCCACCGTGCTGGCCCCCTCCTTTCCCACTCTGTCTTGCCCATGCCGCGCGTGCCCAGAGCCGCCTGAGCCCGCCAATGTGTATGCGAGCTCGTGGCTCCACCCGGAGCTCGCCCCGCTCCCTCTCTCTCTCTACCTGGCGCCCTAATCCACCCCCACTAACGCCGCAGACAAGTCCTCACCCTCTCTCCTGGCCTCTCGAGCTGTTGCCGCGGCCACCCATGCGCCGCGTCCACGGTGAGCCACGGCCTCGCTATATAAGGCCTCCTAAGGCCTCTCTCTGGAACCCTTTCGCCCTCTCTCCCTCCCGTATGTCACCCAGACCCATCCAACCCTCTCGCCGAGCCCTCCATCGTTCCCCATGGCCGGAGCCGAGCCGCCGGCCTCCGCCTAAATTCGCACCCACCATTCTTCCTCCTCCCCTCTAGACCACACTAGAGCACCTCCACCACCACCGCGAGCCTCTCCCATGCTTCTCCCTCTCCTCCCATGGCCGTGCTGTCGAGTTCCCTCACCACCGCTGGCCTCGCCGCTGCGGCCGATGATGTGCTCGCGTCCGGCCACCCCTGCGGTCGTGGCGCACCTCGTCGGATGCGCCGCTCTCCCCTGAGCCCGCCGGTGTGCTGGGCGTCACCGGAGGTGGCCGGAGCCACCGGAACGGGCGCCGGCAAGCGCTCGGCCCCGCCTCCTCTACCTCCTCTGTCGCGGGCAGGAGGAGGGCGATGACCCTGCGGGTGGACCCCGCAGGTCAGTGGCCGGCCAGCGGGCCCCTCCCGTTTAAGTGGAAGCGTACCAACCTCGCCACCGCTTCCCCGCGGCAAAGATGCCCTGGCGCTAGTACGCCTTCGACGTCGCCTCTGTCGTCCCGTGCGGCTGGGCCGGCCCACGGTCTATCTGTCTCCTCGTGCGCATGATAAGGTTAAAGCCTTATTTCTTTTTCTTTTTCATGTCAACTTCAAAAATCCATAAATAATTCAACAGAGCTCCAAATCCAATGATTCAAATTTCTAGTAGTTTCTAAAATCATGCCCTACCACATGGTGCTATTGTCACATTTTTACAGAAGCATTTCCTTCACAAATATTTATCAAAACCCCATTTTCCATTTTTGTGATGAACTTTAGAAAATCACAGAGAGCTCAAAATTGATCCAAATGCCATGATTCAAATTCCTAGATGCTTCTAAGTTCATAACTTAGTTGATGAATATTTTTATTAATACTTTCTGTACCCCACAATATAATGAGACATTTCTACATATTTGTCAACTTTGCAAATTCATAGAGAAATCATTTGAACTCCAAATACAGTGAAACCAATTCCTAGATGCCTCTAAAATCATCATTTGTTAAATGGGTGCCTATGCTCATTTTTGAAAATAATGTTTCTGTACACTTCTTGCAAACCCATTAATCCCTTGATTCCATCATATTGAAATGTTCAGAGATGTCCATTGATCAAATCCTAATGAAACCACTTTGGTCATCCCTCATATGACCAGAGGTATCCTAGAAAAGTCCAACTCATATTTTTAGAGCACTTTTATTTCCTGCCTTGTTGTGTTGCTTATTATGGTTGCTTTCGACGATAGTTGACGAAATAGACGAAATGCTCGGAGTTGGACAAGAGATATTTGAAGACCTCGAAGACTTTGTTAAAACAGGCAAGCAACCCTTTGACCATGTCTATGAAACCCTTTTTATGCATGTCATATGGCACCATATTGTTGTTGCAACGGAATCATGATGAGGTGGTAACCACTTTGATGGTTTGCCACCGTACTTCCTCATTGATACTTGCATTACGCACGACCCTACCTTCTTATGAGGGTTATGCCGGTGGGAGTAGATAGGATGCTAAAGTAGATGCTACGCAAAAAGGGACGGGTATATGCATGGTGAAGGAGACAAAGTATTTTCAAAAGACTTTTCAAAAAACCCATCGGGTGCCACTTATGCCCGGGGGAGATGATGAGTTGGGTAGCCACTTGATGATGAAGTGGTGTACCAAGGCAAGTATGTGTTGTTTTCAAAACGGATTGGTTTAAGTTGCGATCGTTATTCCAACCTTACATGCGCAACCACTCTACCCTTATATGGGAAAGGGCATTATTGATTACCTAGACCGATACTAGCTTGGAGCCCGCATTACTAGTGATGGGAGAGTTGTTGGTGCGCTCTCTCGGGACGGGATTGTGCCAGGTAGGGCGGCCATGACTGTTTTCACAGGGCACCGGACCCACCGTTGGTACCCCGTGCTTGTGGTATGTGATGAATATGGGAGCGAGGCTCCACAACTTTATGATGTGAAATGTTAGGCATGGGGGTTACTACCAATCGAGTGGACTCCATGTTAGTGTCGTCTAGGGAAAGGTAGTGATCGGGTGCTTACCCCGAGTACTTGAGGTATCGCGGGTCGTGGATGACACGGAAGTTCCCCGGATCTTGTGGGTAAAGTGTGCAAACCTCTGCAGAGTGTAAAACTATTTGAATAGCCGTGTCCACAGTCAAGGACAGTTGGGTAACCGCTCTTGGGCTACGTCCACATGTTTACAAACCGTGTGTGTGTGTTGATAAAACTACTTGGGTCAAGTCAAGGGACTTGATATGATTGAGTTGGGTTGGTGCCCACTCTACTTATGTTGATATCTGTAACCTGTCCTCATGGTTACTTGAGTTCTCTTGATGCATGTCTTACAAGTTGTTGAACATGTCATTGCACTCAAAACTAGCTTTCTGCAAAGTTTACCTATATCATGCATTGATGTATCTTGAACTGAAACATGGGTTGCTTGCGAGTACATTCAAAGTACTCATTGGCTTGCCACTGGTTATTTTATTGACCAGGTATGAAAGAACAGGATATGATGAAGAATACTTCGATGACGAACATGCGAGCTAGGACGCTTCCCAGTCAGAATGCCTGTAGGGTTAAGGCAGATGGCATGGGTCCAAGTTATCGATGAAGATTTCCGCTGCAATGTTATACTCAAGACTTGACCATAATGGTCCTATATGTGTAATACGGTACGTATGGATGTAAGCCTCTTGTTATTCAGCTTCTGTGTGTTCAGTGAACATTGATCTCTGGGATCACTGTACACGTGCATTCAGTGATCACGACTTATGAGTCGGGGTCCCCACAGAGCTGGTATCAGAGCCATCCTGACTGTAGGAAGCCTTAGTTAGAATGGTCGTTAGTTAGGGTAAAACTATTTCCAAAACTATTACAAGTTTTCAAAACAATCTATACTTCTCTTCCCTTTTCAGTTTTTCAAAAACTAAGGTATACTTTCCCCATTGATCTCTTCCCCTTCAAAAATTTCAAATGGTCGCTAGAGTCCATATGCCCCTGACCACGGGATTCCTTGTAATCCTCGTGGATAATCTAGAAGCAAGACGCCTTGCCAGATACTCACCCACCTCTTCTAAACACAAGATTGGCAACACCACAGCAAGACAATGCCAACAGAAGATACACCCTCGAGGAATGAGGACATGAAGACCCAGAGGATGGTGACACCTTTGAAATTGACCCAGGATTAAGCAACCTTGGCCTATGATGACCAGGGCATAGGATACGCAAGATCATGATATACATCGCTAGTAGAGAAACCTTGTCCTTATCATTGTTGTGTCAGCAACCATTGGTGGATGAGAACCTCGCCATTTGGTCCGCCTCACTATAGTGAGCAGGAAAACGATTCTCTTCACCCCCCCGCTCTCGGTGATGATATTGTCAACAATGTGCCTGACAGATTGGACCTCTACTATGCCTTGTTAATGTCATTGCATAAAGGGTTGCCACCTGGAACCACCAACACCTTAAAAAGGCAAAAGTGATCATCATGATTAAGAAGACAAGAGAAGATCAAGTCAATGCTAGCCACGAGGAGCCACCTTCACCCCATCACCTCATCAGGAGAGAAGTTGTTGAAGATTCTTCAGACTCAACTCAGATTGTTTCATCGAACAACTACAAGAGACGTAGTAACACCTGAGGAAAACTCAGAAGACTGCACGAGGCACAAGGCACGACTACTGAAACCGAGAACCCTAGGGTAGGATGAGTCGTGTAGCCCCTATGCGCAGTCAAGACCGTATGATCGTTCGAGTAGAACCACGATTGTGTGTTGCTTGTTTTTATTTGTTTGTGTTTTGATATAGGTCGCACTTTTTCCCTAGACAACAAGTATGCGCCAATATCACCTTCCTTATCTTAATGCTTGTGGTTGGCCCTTTCGGCACTTGTTTGTTGGCACCTGCACTATAGAACCCCCTTTAGGCATTCCCCATCTATGCCAATTTTCTCTCTCATCTCTCTCATCAACTGAAGACCGGCAAGACAAGATACACCAGGGATTCTACCTCGGCGACCAACAAGCACTGAAGACTTTTGCTATGGCCTCCTCGACCAAGTGGAACCCCGTAGTGTTGTGTTTACACCTCAAGACTAGAACCCTATCCCTATACCCTACAAGACTTCACGAGATACCCCAGCCCGAAACCTTAACCCTGAGCTTAACCTACGGAATCACAAGAAAACTAGTTAAGCCTCTGTAACCTTGCACAAGACCGGGTTCATTATGGAACTAGTGGACATAGTGAGCGAGCACATTGTCATCCTAAGGTAGCACCAGAACTGACGATGCCATAGGAAAGACCAATTTGGGGATATATGACAGAGGACAAATGACTTGATGAGTTTATATCAATGACTTTGAGGAATCGTCCAAGACTATTTGGTGGATTATGAGGCTGTCATGTTGGTAGATGGACTTGGTGGGATCATGAGTATAGATTAGCATAGCTTCATTACCCCTGAGTAAATTGGATTTAGTAGGATAATTGTGTTCGCAAGCTGGAATTCTTGGAAGTAGTTGGATTTAACTTAGCCATGGGATATTGATAGGAGATAGTTGATATTACGATAATAACTTGGGGGAAAGTGTAGAAATTCTCATTGAACATGAGATTTGGATTTAAATAGGTGATCCTAGTGGAGTATAGGTGGTGAGTAAGCCTACATGGTTCAGAGTAAATTAGATTTAAACTGATGATCCCGATCATGATACCATGTTTCTCGGTGGACGATAAACTAGGAGATTGGAGTAATTGTCGGAGTTGATTTAGGGATCTATATACACCTGACTTTGGAGTTTACTCGACCATGGTAATGGAAATTGGTGGACTGACTATAGTAAGGCTGGACCTTTTCAAGGATTATAGAATTAGAGGATATTAGAAGGTCTTGTGGAACACCATAAGCATTGGATTTGTAGAATTAAATGGATTATGTAGTGATTAATGGAAGTTAATGGGCTGTTGGAGTTGATTCATAGGAAGGAAACAAGATCTTGGTGTGGCATACGACGTGTTTCCTTGGGATAGAGATGCTTTATCTTGGACCTTGGAAGAATAGGCTGAGCACTTGGATTGTCACGTTCAGGCTTAGCAGCTTATATGTTCTACCCATGGGTTTTTAGGGGTAGACATACATACGAGTTTGGGGATTGTAGACATATATGGTTTTGTTAGACCTCCTCTCGAGGGTCATGAGGATATGAATCACATGAGTAATGATTGGAGTTGACCTATACGAAAGGATCCTTCCAGCAGTATAAGGTGGTCTATTTGGAGGACTAGATAGAACAATTGGCATCTCAGGAATTGTGCTCAAGGATAAACGTTCACTCGCACCCTAGAATCCTTGAAAGCCTTAAGCCCTACCAAGCTACAACATGGTCGGATCAGGACCTTAGGGCCTTGACACTAGATCTAGAACACCTTGGCCCACACTCAACAAGACCACCACTAATTCCCCAGCCTACTTTACGTACCCCATAGACTTCATGGAGTGCTTAGACAAGATAGTTGTCATCATCATTTGGTGACCTACCTGTCCACCCGAAGACGGAAGAAGAGCCGTTCAGCTAGTCAAGGAACATTTGAAGACCGCCATGCCAAGGAGGAAGAACTACACCTACCACCATCATCAAGAAGTAAACATCCGCGTCGAAGACCAGGTGTATCTGCAAGCCCCTTCTCTCTAAGGAACCAAGCATTTCCATGACAAGGAGACCCACACCAAGATCCATCGGCCCCCTTCGAGATCACTCCAAGATTTAACAACCCCCTCTGAGATCACTACGAGACGAAGAGAAGACATTTACCAGCTAGAGTTGCCACCTGAGTTACCTGATGTGCACAATGCTTTCCATGCATCACAACTCCGGAAGTGTTCTCGACTTCCTAGCTTGCCCGATCTCTGCGAGGGCATTGACCACCGAGCCACCGACTTCCAGCCAGTCTGACCTACCACAAGAAACCCATTAGCAACCTGGATCAAGCCCAACATCATACACGGAGCCACATCATCAAGTACCTCAAAGGAGCACCACTCGGAAGCAGAAGCAGTATGAGGACGTGAAGACTACCCCAGATCCAAGTTTCCATACTCCTTTCCGCGCCTAGTTTGGGAATCTCGGGGACGAGATTCTTGTAAGGGGGGTAGGTCTGTCACAACCTGATTTTCAGGGCACAACACTTAAGATGAAAAATAATGATAAAATGTGGTTTGACAAAAACTTTTATGTGTTTTGGACTTTGCCTTGATTGGATTTTGTCTGTTGTTTGCAAGTGCTCTAAAAATAAAATAAATCCTCCAACTCTTATACTCCTTCTCCTTGATCCAAAAACCTTTCCCAATGATCATGCCATGTGTATAGGACATAAAAATAATTTCTTGCAAAAATAATTTGGCCAAATAGTATTTTCAAAATTTAGTTTTTCAAAAACCCCTGAATTGAGTTTTGCACTGCAAGTACTTAATTAAGGGCAGTAAAAATCTCTACAAAAATATATTTGACTCCTATTAGACATAGGATACCCAGAAACCACAAAAATATAATTTTAAAAGTTATTTTCCCATTTTATTTAAAAGATTTTTCTTAAGGCCAGAAATGGTCTTTAATAGGTTAAAATTATTTTTATGCTTTAACAATATTTGACAAAAATCAGGGAAACTCAGTGGGAATATATTTCCTATAAGAGTTTCAACACATGGTCATGTTCAAAATATTGGACAAAACCTCCCAAAACCATTTGTGCCAATTTCAAGGATTTGAAATATTTCTACAGGAAATATTTTCATAAAAATCCAAGAAAATTCCATCATGTCACAAATGCCCTATTTGGTGGTCTTGCCAAGTATCATGTCTTGGATAACAAGATAACATCATCAAATCCCCTCAAAACCATTTCTAACCATTTTGAAGTTTGAGCAACTTTACATTGCCAAACATTCCCAAATGTTCTCAAACCTTCTGAACGTTCTCAAATGTTCTAATGATGCATCTATACCAAATGGCACAAGTTGGAGAAAATGTTATATTGATCAAAGTGCCCCAAAACCCTCTCTGACCAGAATCTAATTTGAACAACTTTGTACTACCAACTTTTTCTCCTTGACCCCAACTTCGGTGAGCATATTCACATGACCAAATGAGGCCACTACACCAAGTGGTGCATCAAGGAGAAGTGATTTGCTCAACTAGATCTACACAAGTTCATTTCTGCTAATTTCTAGAGTTTACAAAAGTTGCATTGGCAACTTTTCCCAAATGAGCTCAAAATGGGTGGAAGGCCCTAATTATATGTGCCATTGCACCCTGTGGAGCCTCATGACAAATGGAAATCATCTTCTTGCCCAAACCAACATCAAACACCTTCTGGCAGAATCTCAAAATTCATGTTTTAACCCCTTCCACTAATCTCCAAGATTCTCCTTTTTACCACAGCCCCTCCTAGTCCCCCTCTACCTCTGGTGTTCTTCCCTGCCCGAGAGGCTATGATGAAGGGGGGGCAGGGATCCATTTTTCTTCTCTGGACAGCCACTTTTTCCTCCCTTTCTCATCTCTCTCTCACTCCTGGCAAGCCCCAGGGCATCCAATGCCTTTCCCACATTGTTTACTCCCCTGTGCAGCCGTTAGACACAAGTGGGCGTGTGAGGACGCGAGCAAAAGCCGCGGGTGCCAGCCATTTGCGCGCTCTGGAGCACGTCAGCGTGCTCCCGACCATTGACGCCGCGTCCCCCGACCACCTCGAGCCTCCCCCTCACGCCAGTCGATGTGCCTCGACGTCCTCAACATGCCACCATGCTGGCCCCCTCCTTTCCCACTCTATCTTGCCCATGCCGCGCGTGCCCAGAGCCGCCTGAGCCCGCCAATGTGTATGCGAGCTCGTGGCTCCACCCGGAGCTCGCCCCGCTCCCTCTCTCTCTACCTGGCGCCCTAATCCACCCCCACTAACGCCGCAGACAAGTCCTCGCCCTCTCTCCTGGCCTCCCGAGCCGTTGCCGCGGCCACCCATGCGCCACGTCCACGGTGAGCCACGACCTCGCTATATAAGGCCTCCCGAGGCCTCTCTCTGGAACCCTTTCGCCCTCTCTCCCTCCCGTACGTCACCCAGACCCATCCAACCCTCTCTCCGAGCCCTCCATCGTTCCCCATGGCCGGAGCCGAGCCGCCGGCCTCCGCCTAAATTCGCACCCACCATTCTTCCTCCTCCCCTCTAGACCACACTAGAGCACCTCCACCACCACCGCGAGCCTCTCCCATGCTTCTCCCTCTCCTTCCCATGGCCGTGTTGTCGAGTTCCCTCACCACCGCTGGCCTCGCCGCTGCGGCCGATGATGTGCTCGCGTCCGGCCACCCCTGCGGTTGTGGCGCACCTCGTCGGATGCGCCGCTCTCCCCTGAGCCCGCCGGTGTGCTGGGCGTCACCGGAGGTGGCCGGAGCCACCAGAACGGGCGCCGGCAAGCGCTCGGCCCCGCCTCCTCTACCTCCTCTGTCGCGGGCGGGAGGAGTGCGATGACCCTGCGGGTGGACCCCGCAGGTCAGTGACCGGCCAGCGGGCCCCTCCCGTTTAAGTGGAAGCGTACCAACCTCGCCACCGCTTCCCTGCGGCAAAGACGCCCTGGCGCTAGTACGCCTTCGACGTCGCCTCTGTCGTCCCGTGCGGCTGGGCCGGCCCACGGTCTATCTATCGCCTCGTGCGCAGGATAAGGTTAAAGCCTTATTTCTTTTTCTTTTTCATGTCAACTTCAAAAATCCATAAATAATTCAACAGAGCTCCAAATCCAATGATTCAAATTTCTATTAGTTTCTAAAATCATGCCCTACCACATGGTGCTATTGTCACATTTTTACAGAAGCATTTCCTTCACAAATATTTATCAAAACCCAATTTTCCATTTCTGTGATGAACTTTAGAAAATCACAGAGAGCTCAAAATTGATCCAAATGCCATGATTCAAATTCCTAGATGCTTCTAAGTTCATAACTTAGTTGATGAACATTTTTATTAATAATTTCTGTACCCCACAATATAATGAGACATTTCTACATATTTGTCAACTTTGCAAATTCATAGAGAAATCATTTGAACTCCAAATACAGTGAAACCAATTCCTAGATGCTTCTAAAATCATCATTTGTTAAATGGGTGCCTATGCTCATTTTTGAAAATAATGTTTCTGTACATTTCTTGCAAACCCATTAATCCCTTGATTCCATCATATTGAAATGTTCAGAGATGTCCATTGATCAAATCCTAATGAAACCACTTTGGTCATCCCTCATATGACCAGAGGTATCCTAGATAAGTCCAACTCATATTTTTAGAGCACTTTTATTTCCTGCCTTGTTGTGTTTCTTATTATGGTTGCTTTCGATGATAGTTGACGAAGTAGACGAAATGCTCAGAGTTGGACCAGAGATATTTGAAGACCTCGAAGACTTTGTTAAAACAGGCAAGCAACCCTTTGACCATCTCTATGAAACCCTTTTTATGCATGTCATATGGTACCATATTGTTGTTGCAACGGAATCATGATGAGGTGGTAACCACTTTGATGGTTTGCCACCGTACTTCCTCGTTGATACTTGCATTACGCACGACCCTACCTTCTTATGAGGGTTATGCCGGTGGGAGTAGATAGGATGCTGAAGTAGATGCTACGCAAAAAGGGACGGGTATATGCATGGTGAAGGAGACAAAGTATTTTCAAAAGACTTTTCGAAAACCCCATCGGGTGCCACTTATGCCCGGGGGAGATGATGAGTTGGGTAGCCACTTGATGACAAAGTGGTGTACCGAGGCAAGTATGTGTTGTTTTCAAAAGGGATTGGTTTAAGTTACGACCGTTATTCCAACCTTACATGTGCAACCACTCCACCCTTATATGGGAAAGGGCATTATTGATTACCTAGACCGATACTAGCTTGGAGCCTGCATTACTAGTGACGGGAGAGTTGTTGGTGTGCTCTCTCGGGACGGGGTCGTGCCAGGTAGGGCGGCCATGACTGTTTTCACAGGGCACCGGACACACCGTTGGTACCCCGTGCTTGTGGTATGTGATGAATATGGGAGCGAGGCTCCACAACTTTATGATGTGAAATGTTAGGCATGGGGGTTACTACCAATCGAGTGGACTCCATGTTAGTGTCGTCTAGGGAAAGGTAGTGATCGGGTGCTTACCCCGAGTACTTGAGGTATCGCGGGTCGTGGATGACACGGAAGTTCCCCGGATCTTGTGGGTAAAGTGTGCAACCTCTGCAGAGTGTAAAACTATTCGAATAGCCGTGTCCACGGTCAAGGACAGTTGGGTAACCGCTCTTGGGCTACGTCCACATGTTTACAAACCGTGTGTGTGTGTTGATAAAACTACTTGGGTCAAGTCAAGGGACTTGATATGATTGAGTTGGGTTGGTGCCCACTCTACTTATGTTGATATCTGTAACCTGTCCTCATGGTTACTTGAGTTCTCTTGATGCATGTCTTACAAGTTGTTGAACATGTCATTGCACTCAAAACTAGCTTTCTGCAAAAATTTACCTATATCATGCATTGATGTATCTTGAACCGAAACATGGGTTGCTTGCGAGTACATTCAAACTACTCATTGGCTTGCCACTGGTTATTTTATTGACCAGGCATGAAAGAACAGGATATGATGAAGAATACTTCGATGACGAACATGCGAGCTACGACGCTTCCCAGTCAGAATGCCTGTAGGGTTAAGGCAAATGGCATGGGTCCAAGTTATCGACGAATATTTCCGCTGCAATGTTATACTCAAGACTTGACCATAATGGTCCTACTTGTGTAATACGGTACGTATGGATGTAAGCCTCTTGTTATTCAGCTTCTGTGTGTTCAGTGAACATTGATCTCTGGGATCACTGTACACGTGCATTCGGTTATCACGACTTATGAGTCGGGATCCCCACAATGGCGTCCCAAATCTCCCCGATCGGCAGTGAGTACAAGGTTAGAACCATCACCGGCGATGAGTTCGACGTCATCTACACCCGTTCTTCCGCGATGGTGAAAGGATGCCTTTCTCGCTTCAGACGCATGTTCGAAGACTCGGATGATGAGTGGGTTGCTGGGCTAGATGTTGAGTACACCACAGCTGTGGGACGAGAGAAGGATCTAAAGGATGAAGAGAGGAAGAAGCCCGCCGTGATCCAGGTTTGCGTGCATGACTTATGCTTGGTCTACCACATATGCCATGCCGACATTGAGTGCCAGGATTTTAAGGACTTCCTCGAGAGCAACCTAGTCAAATTCGTTATTGTAGACTTTGGTAACGACAAAGAAGTCCTACGTCGGATAGGCCTCGTTGTCGGCAACACCTTCGACCTCCAAAAGAATCGATTGGTGTCCTCTCGTCAGCCTTCAATGCTGACCCTGGCAGGAGCCATGGTTCATCCTTCGTACGGTAAACTGGAGAAACCTCCATACACGTTTCATCGTCATGCATGGCAGCGGAATGTACTAGATATAGACCACATCCAGTACGCTGCAATGGATGGCTACCTTTGTTTCAATATCTACAAGGGTTGGATGAAGAGAAACAGCCAAGTTGGCGGTTCAAGCAAAGAAGTATCGGCCAAGAGGAAGAGGGACAAGGACGAAGTCGAGGACGTGGACGAGGACTCCGAGTAAGGTGGCAGTGTCATTGCTCATGGTGGTTCTAATGCAGTGTCTACCGGAATAGTTGGAAAGTTTAATTTCAGGTGTGCTTAATTTAATTTGAGGGGTGTGTTGTGCTGAGCCCCCAGCAGAACTATGTTATGTTTCTTCTTGTTACTTTAACTCTTCAGTAAGTACATACTAGTATTTCTTACATTTCATCTTTTAGTTGGTATAGTACTACCACTTGTTTCTTCACATTATATACGTACAATATATATGGCCAACATCATATACCCAGCAGTTTAGTTGTCAAAGAATTTCAGGGTGCTTAGTTTTGTCAAAGAATTCCAGGGTGCTTAGTTTTATTTGAGGGGTGGGTTGTCCTGGACACCATTATTGTGACTAGCCTTTTTAATAGTACTATATGCATAATTTGGCGACGAGCGCTCTCTATATGTACCACCTTTTTTTCAAGTTTTGCTCCATGGCGCAATCCATCGATACTATTGATGTACAAAAGTATACAATTTTTAAAAGGCTAGAGGGTGGGGCAGTTTAGCTTGGTCGGTTTCACGATAGGCGAGGGCCTTTGTGATTTGATGGCTCATTACTGCTAGAAGGCGGGGCCTTGTGATTTGACTGCTCGTATAAATGCACCGACGACCTAATCGAGGAGGAGCAAAGAACCGTGCGGTATACTCAAGTTTTCCACTGGAGTAGTACTGCGACGAAGGAGCACAAAACACGGCAGCCTAGTGCCATATGGCGATAAAGAATGATCTAATTTGCTAGTCATCTCATTGTTAGCATTGTTATATTCATTCCCTCAAAAAGAAAAAACCATTGTTCTATTCATGCCTCGCAGAGAACATGACACGTGCGGCGAAACACCCGAAGCAAAAGATGAAACACAGGAGCAAAAGAAGGAAGATTATCACCCCAAATGATCTAATTCGCCACGGAGTCGTAACTGCTTCTTCATCGCCTCCACGACCTCCATCTCCTTGCGCGTCTCCTCCGCCATCTTTTTCATTCTGTCCATGACGCGGGATTTCTCGACGCGAGCCTTCATCATCTGTTCCACGGCCGCATTACGTTCCTTGACAGCAGCCTAGTGCTCGATGCGGAGCTTCGCCAACTCCTCCTTCTGTTCCATGACGAGGGCCTCCAGCATCTTCATCGAGGAACTACTATTCTCATGCAGCTTCTTCCAGCCAGTGTTCTTCTCCTTCAAAGATCGATCTCGTGGCAGAGCTTCGCCTTGTCCTCCTGAAGTCACAGGATTTCACCGGTCACCTTCTTCTCTGAGGCAATGCTCTTCTTCAGCAGCATCACCAAGCCGGCGGTCACCTCCCCCTGCTTATTGAGCTCAGCGGGCATGTCGTCGAGGCTCTCCTTCAGCAACTCCGTCAAGCCTTGGATGCACTCCTTCTGCTTATTGAGGTGCTTCTTGAGCTGATCGGGCATGCCGTCGAGGGATAACGACTCCAGCTCCGCCGGCTCAGCATGTTCGCCTCCACGGCTAGGGCGCTCCTGGGAGCCATCGCCTGCCCGTGAGAGATCTTTCAAGGTCTCTGCGTGGCGGCGAGCCCTCTCTTTTTTTTCGCAGCCTTGGTTACCGCTCCCTTGTGACGAGTAGTTCTCGACCTAGAGCTCTGCTCACCGGCCATGGCAACGACGGACAAAGAAGAAGCACTTATGAGGAGGAAAGGTAGAGTAATTTTTGGTTAGGTAGTTCCCCTTTTTATAACCTAAGTACTAGCAATAGTAGCACTAATACCTGCATAGTGGGAACACGCTCAGGTTTGGTACGTACTAGTAGGTGTGAGCAGGCTTTCGAATGTGATGGGAACAAGGTAAAGATTAATTGATGGTTTTGGTTAGCGAAACATAAATTTCAAGTACTACACTGCTCCAATGCGTAAATATTATGTTACTGTCAAAAATTGGCACAAAATACGAAGGAGACCAATGGAAGTACTACTAGCAACCCACGATTTAACTACTCGCATGCGCGCAGTGGAGTAATAATGTCTTTCTTCCGCCCGCACGTCCACTCAATTTGCATGCGCTGTATTAATTGACCATCAATGAAGTGAACGACTTTACACGCGTCAAATTATCACATGGGGTGGATCTTGGTACAAATTTACGTCTGCCCGTGTACCCGCGTGTGCGTGCGAGGGAATGAGTGCGTGCGTGGCGTGTGTGCACATCTTCGCTTCGTGCATGTACAGCCAGTATGGCTCAGGGAGGACGAGTACATTCTTCTGGAACCAGCAGCACGTCACTGTGATCAATCCACGCAAGGAGGTCGCGACAACGCCTCCACATGTGCCATGTGGCTTCATGAACTGTAAGACAGACACTGTGTAGCGTGCCATTGGTATTCTAATTTACGTGTTTTGCACATACTCGAAGTTCTAGTAAGGTACACGTGCATTGCACGCATCATGTTTTGCAACCAAATTATGAATAAATGCCACACTATAGCATGTAAGCTCTGAGTCATATATGCGTGATGTAGCCCTTCGTTTAATTCTTATAGTTCATCTCATTCAAAATCAATTAGTTTTTATAAAAAAGCTAAGAACGCGTGAATAGGAAAAACATGGGATTATAGTGGAATGTCGTCTTGAATCCTACAGGATTGTACGAGTGTTTGATTGTGCATAAAAACGCAGAATCCTTTCAAAGAGGTTTGAGTGGATGGGATGTTTCCTATGAAATCTAGTGCAAATGAATCATATGGAAAAATTCCTATGGTTTACAATCCTACGAATCAAACAACCAAGATAGGAAAAATTCCTAATGATTAGAATCCTCCAAAATTCCTTTGAGAATCCTTTGAATCAAAGAAGCCCTTAATCTATTTTATGATTCATGGAATTGTGTGTTGTAAAGCATAAAGTAAAAACAAATAATGGCAATTCAACTAGAGAAAAAGTTCGGGTAGTTATGATACAGAAGATTCTAGAACAAAAGAGAACCACTGTTGTTTTGAGGTTTGTGCATTATGCTTAAGTTCAACCATGGAGTCTGCTAGATTGTACATGTGGCAAAATCCGGTGGGGGCTAGAAGATGGTGCGAGGGGCCGAGTGGAGGGAGACTATGAAGGAATGCACAAGTGCGAGATCGATATTTAGAGAGAGGGGGCGAACACGTGCGCTGTTGCACGCAGTGGCGGAGCCATGAAAAATAAATGAGCTAGGGGGCCAAGCATTGCTAATCCTTTATGAGGAGGGTCGATTCATGAAATTAAACCTTTTTTAGCAGCAATTGTCTAATGATCACATTCATATTAGCCTCGATATATAGTGATGTTAGGGGTGGGGCAGGGCCCTTACTGCCCCCTGTCTTCGCCATTGTGCACGCGTCTGAGAGATGAAGCGGAAGGCATGGATGATGAGAGGGGGACGTTGGATATATAATTAATGTGGGTGTATTAGCTATATATATGTTAATCCTATGTAGAGAGGTATAGATTGATCGATGTGGACGTGGGAAAGAGGGTGAGACCTCACTAGATATATCGATTGATCGGTTTGTGTGGAAAACTATGACTTTATATTGTGTGCGGGTAACTTTAACTTTGAAAGATGGTCGTTGGATGAGGCGAATCCGATGGTCCAAAGATGGAAAATTTCAGCACTATTGGCCGTTGGATATCATCTAGATTCCACCAGATTTCGCCACATGTATAATCTAGAAGACTCCATGGTTGAACTTAAGCATAATGCACAAACATCAAAACACAAGCACTTCTTATTTGTTCTAGAATCTTCCGTATCAGAATTGCCCAAATGTTTTTCTACATGATTTGCCATTATTTGTTTTTTACTTTATGTCTTACAACACACAATTCCATGAATCTTAAAATAGATTAGCTTTCTTATAAAAACTAGATGATTTTGAATGAAATGAACTATAAGAATTAAATGAACATCTACATCATGCATATATGACTCAAAGATTGCATGCTATAATGTGGTATTTATTCATGATTTGGTTGCCAAATCTCATGCGTGCAATGCACGTGTACCTTACTCTAGTCTAAATGGTGTTTGTGTGTGTGTTGTGCATGTTGAGGTGCAAATCGTCTTTTTTTTGGGTACACGTTAAGCTTGTTCTTTCGAAATTTCAAGCCGCGCCTTGTTATGCCAAAAATTGAAGCTAGCGTCTCTGTCTATCATGCTGGGAAACTCCCGCCTCTTTAACCCGCGCCTTGTTAGCCCGAAATATTTAAGATATATCTTTGTCTCGTTGTGCTCCGACAACTCCCTCCATCTCAACCCGTGCCTTGCTATTCTGAAATTACAACACGCGCGAAAACTTCCACCTCCTGCGAAATCCCGACACGTGAAATGCCCGTGGTACCCCTGAACCGAAAGAACTGCCTCAAATCGGTGGGGGGTACTTCGTAACTTACCCCACATTTCGGACAAGCGCATCTCTAAGCCATGGTTCCCCACTGCCATCCCATCCGCCCACCCATTCGTACACCGAGGCTGCGAAAACCCGCGACGAAACCCCACACCCTGCTCCGTCCGCCACCCAGCCAGAGCCTCTTCCCCGACAACATGGTCCACAGCAACACCTCGACGTCCCTCAGCCACCGTACCGGTTGAGGATCCGTCGTCGATCTCATCGTCCCGCCGGTTCAGCCACCCCATCCTCCACCTCCAAGGAGCTACCCCGATGTTCCCCTCGTCTTTTGCGCCACCTCCATTCCCCCACCACCGTCTTCACCTGCACCACCGGAAGAGCATCATCATCACCGTTTCCTCGGATGAAGCTGCGGCCTAATCGGCGCCACCAAAGAGGTTGTACACTAATCACCGCATTTTCTTCTTGATTCGATCTCACGGTGCTTCCGGCGCTCGGTCCCGAGCCGACACGGCGCGGCTCCATCCACGGCGGCGTCGCCGGCCACTTCCTCCATAACGTCGCTCCCTCGGCGGCGACGTCCACATCAGTAGGAGTTGCTGCTGCTTTAGCTCTCGCTTGCGCTGCTGCACTGCTCTTGCTCTCGGTCCCCTGCCTGGTCTGCTCTTGCTATTGCTCTTGCTCGCGCTACTGCTCTCGCTCTTGCTCTTGCTTGCGATGCTGCTCCGATTTGGCTACACTTCAGTCGACTGAATCGACTCTTGGGTCAGTCGATTTTCAAGGGGTGGGCTCGCCGGGGTGAAGGAAGAACCAGCCGCGGTGGGGAGGGGGCTCATCAGAGAGGTACCCCACTATCTATCTTAGGGGTCAGGATGGGGGCGGTGGTCGCCGGCGGTGGCGGGGCGGTGGTGTGGGGATCGCCGGAGAAAAATCTCGGCACGGGAGGCCTAGAGGGATGGTCGGGGCAGTGGTGGACCGGCGGTGGGGAGTGTTTTCGGGGCGGGCGGGGCGGCGCACCGTCGGCCGCAGGCGGCGCGGGGCTGCTGTTTGGCCGGTGGTGGCTGGTGGCTCAGGGGGGTGGAGGTTGAAGATGAACCGCAGGCCCTTGATTTCGTATCCAACGGCTGCAAAATCGACTGACCAGAGATGAAAAAGTCAGTCGACCGACGTGTAGCCTCACCTTGCTAGTGCATTCAGTTTCGACAGCAAAATTCACTTTCGACAGCAAAATTCAGTTTCGACAGTTAGGTTTAGTTTCGACAGTTAAGTTCAGTTTTGACAGTTAAGTTCAGTTTCGACAGTTAAATTCAGAGATGAGCGGCTGATGTATTTTACATCTAGCACTTTGTGGTTATGTATTTTACGTCATGTATAGGAGATGCTATTAGAATTCCACTCAGGTTAACATTGTTCGTTGTCTCTCTTGTCCTGCTTCAGCCTCGGCGTCGTACAACTCACCGGAGCTGCTCCAATGACGAAACCCTCCATCACAGTGGAGCAGTACCTCGGGCTCCATCTCCAGGCGCCTAAGATCTTCTTCCCCTCCTCCGACAGCAAAGTCAGCCGGAGCATCCTCACCGGCCAACCCAATCACGTTGAGATCAACATGGCTTCGCCAAAGAGGTTGTACACTTGTTGCATCTCTTTTTTACTCTACATGTTATATATATTGTCCAGTGAGCACTCGTAGTAACGGGAAATATGATTATTTTATCCTACTATATGACAAGCAGTGAGGTACCAGGCAACTTAGCTATCCGTGATGGACTCTCTTGAACGCCATCATTATTTATCTCTGCGCGTTTGAGTTGTGCATTTGTCGATGGGCCTAGGAGTTGAGCTAGTATGGCAGTGGCCTGGGTCCAAAGTAATAGAAGTAGCACAAAAACATTTTTTTAGTGTAGGATTTTCCTTGCTCAAGCCTGCCTACTAGAATTGCCAGTGCTTGAAAGGAAAAGTGAATGAAAAACATAGGAATTGGAAAGTTTCCTATGGTACTACTTTTCATGAATTTTGTGCAAAGGAATGGAGCAAAGGAAAACTGTAGGATTTGTTCCTTTAGTGTCTCCTTGAAAGAAAAACCATGGGAATTCTAATTTCCACTTCTCCTCCTTTTCATATTCCTATTCATCAAGCACAAGACTAAGAGATAGTAGCATAATAGCATTATAACCGTACATTTTCTTGTGGTTTGACTTAATCTCACCATGCTTTTTTGCATCCTGTGATCTTCCAATTGTTGTGAAACAAACACCTAGATTGGCAGAAATCCTATGTTTTTAAATTCTCTGTTTTGCACGTGCATTCCTATCCTATTCATGTCTATTTTTTATCCCTGCATTGTTAGAATCCTCAAATTCAAACAAGCCCTTACTCAATTACTTCTGTTACAGATATGTGTCAAAGAAAACCTTGTGTGGTTTGTCCTGCTCCTGCGGCGCTGTGTTCCACCCCAGCTCAGCTGCTCCAACGACGGAAGGGTTCACCACAGTAGGGATCCGCTCTCCAGACTGTCGTTCGCCACCTCAGATCTTATTCCCCGCCGCCGGCAGCCACGACAACTGCATTACCATCATCAACTGAGCAGATGACCTTGAGGACTACACGGGTCCACAAGAGAGGTCGCACTCTTCCGTGTCTGCTTACGTTATGCGTCCTTAATATGATGACATGCTACATTATCGTCATGTTCACCTATTAGACTCCAAGTCGGGTCCAAACTAATGCTGAAACTTGATTATTTAAATGGTTGTGGGGTACATATTGGGACAGCAATCAGTACTATCTGTCTACTATCTGGTTAATCTTCGGTGTCTACTATCTGGTTAATCTTCGGTGTCTACTATGAGTTTCATGTTGGGTGCAAACAAACATTAAAGGAGCCATTATCTGTATTTTTTAAGTAAAGCTAGTATCTGCCTGCTATCATTGGTTTTGGGTCTATCCACAGTTTGCTACCATCACTCTGGATTTGTGCATGCACTCCTTACATAATCTCACTATGTTTCATTCCTATGCATGCCAGTTATTGTACACAATGGAACTGATCATGTAGAGCAAAAGGGACGAGCCTTGCGTGGCAATAAAATTTCATGCAGACGTCGTTCCATGGTGGGCGCAAAGGCAGCCCCCCTCCACCCATTTCGGATCGTAATCAAGAGGAAGATAACAGTTCTGAGGGGGATTCAGAAGGAGAAGGCCACTCCTATTTACCCCATGAGGTCTTCGCTCTAACTTGGCATGCTGATGTTGGTAATATCATGCATATGGTGCCTTGCATTGCTTACTGTATACATTAAAGATGTCATCTGCTTAGTTTAGACATGCTTTGTGTCAATGCCATCTGTTTAGTTTCTTTATCGTATATGTGAATCATGCAATGCCATCTTGTCTAGCCAGGCATCATATATGTGAATTTTGCAATGCCACCCTGGTTAGCCAGTCATCTTATATGTGAATTATATCATGCCATAATTTTTTTTATTATATGCTAAAATTATCAACAATTTTAGTACATTCAATTACTCTTTCTGTGCATTAGCCATTTGGCACGGTCATGGAAAAATCTTGAGTGGAGACAAGGTCTTCAGAGCAGACAATGCTATCTGACGAAGCGCATATCCTGTTGGTTACCGATGGCTCCTAAGAGGAGGATTCAGAGACAGATGACCAGTCATATTTCCCCCCTGAGGTGCATGCCCTAACTTGGCAGGGTTATGTTACTCATATCGTGCGTATGGTATCTTGCATTGCTATGTCATTTGCTTAGTTTAGACATGCTTTGTGTGAATGCCACCTGTTTAGTGTCTAATTACCATATATGTGAAATATGCAATGCCATCTTGTTGCAAGACATTATATATGTGAATGATGCAATGTTATCTTGTTGCAAGGCATTATCTATGTGAATTATGCAATGCCATGCTGTTTAGGCAAGCGTCATATATGTGAATTATATCATGCCGTCCTTTTTTTGTATTTCTCATTGCTTTTGTCAACAATGTTTGTATATTCAACTGCTCTTCCTGTGCATCAGCCATTTGAATTGGTGATGGAGAAATCTGGAGTGAAAACAAGGTCCTTCACCATCATAAACTCTCATCTCTTGCATTACATTATTCGCCATTCGCCTCTCGTTTTCCTCTCCCCCACTTCTAAAATGATTTTCGAAAAGATTTGCCTTTTCTTTGCCCCTTTTCCGTTCGTCTTTCTCACTTGCCTTTTGTGTGCTCCTGTGTTGGATTGCTTGCTTTATCACGATGTCTCAAGAGAATACCAAATCGTGTGACTTTTCCAACACCAACAATAATGATTTTATTAGCACTCTGATTGCTCCCGCCACTAGTGCCGAATCTTGTGAAATTAATGCCGCTTTGCTAAATCTTATTATGAAAGATAAATTTTCTGGCCTTCCTAGTGAAGATGTCGCATGTCATCTAAACAATTTCGTTGATTTGTGTGATATGCAAAGAAAGAAAGATGTGGATAATGATATTGTTAAATTGAAGCTATTTTCATTTTCGCTTAGAGATCGTGCTAAAACTTGCTTTTCATCTTTGCCTAAAAATAGTATTGATTCATGGAACAAGTGTAAAGATGCTTTCATCTCTAAGTATTTTCCTCCCGCTAAGATCATCTCCCTTAGGAATGATATTATGAATTTTAAGCAACTTTATCATAAACATGTTGCACAATCTTGGGACAGGATGAAATTGATGATACAAAATTGCCCTACTCGTGATTTGAATTTGTGGATGATTATACAAAAAAAATATGTCAGATTAAATTTTTCTTCTAGAAATCTTTTATATTCGACCTCGGAAGGCACTTTTATGGAAATTACGTTAGGAGAGGGAGAGGCTACTAAGCTCCTGAATAATATTATGGTTAATTATTCTCATTGGCACACTGAAAGATCTTCCACTAGTAAAAAGTGCATGCAATTGAAGAAATTAATGTTTTGAGTGGAAAGATGGATGAACTTATGAAATTATTTGCTAGTAAGAGTGCTTCTATTGATCCTAAAGATATTCCTTTGTCCACTTTGATTGAGAATAATAATGAATCTATGTATGTGAATTTTGTTGGTAGGAACAATTTTGGTAATAATGCGTATAGAGGTAACTTTAATCCTAGGTCATTTCCTAGTAATTCCTCTAATAATTATGGTAATTCCTACAACAATTCTTATGGAAATTTTAGTAAGATGCCCTCTGATTTTGATATGAGTTTTAAAGAATTTATGAGTTCGAAAAAGAATTTCAATGCTTTCATTGAAGAAAATTTTCTCAAGATTGATGATTTGGCTAGGAACGTGGATCGAATTTCTCTTGATGTTGATTCTTTGAAACTTAGATCTATTCCACCCAAGCATGATATTAGTGAGTCTCTCAAAGCCACGAGAATTTTCATTGATGAGTGTGAAGAAAGAACCTCTAAGATGCATGCTAAACGAGATTTGTTTGCAAAAGAGTGTTCTAGTTTTTGTGAAAATAATGATGAAGATCTTAAAGTGATTGATGAGACTCCTATTGAATCTTTGTTTTCTAATATAAATCTTGATAAAGATGGGACTGGATATGAGTCAACTTTAGTTAAAACACGTCTCAATGATTCGGAGTTTTTAGATCTTCATGCAAAAATTGATAAAAGTGGGATTTGAGAGGTCAAGACTTTAAGTAGCAATGAACCCACACTTTTGGATTTCAAGGAATTTAATTATGATAATTGTTCTTTAATAGATTGTATTTCCTTGTTGCAATCCATGTTGAATTCTCCTCATGCTTATAATCAAAACAAAGCTTTTACTAAACATATCGTTGACGCTATGATGCAATCTTTTGAAGAAAAGCTTGAATTGGATGTTTCTATCCCTAGAAAACTTTATGATGAGTGGGAACCCACTATTAAGATTAAGATTAAATATTGTGAGTGTCATGATTTGTGTGATTTGGGTGCTAGCGTTTCCACGATTCTAAAAACTTTATGTGATGTGTTAGGTTTCCGTGAGTTTGATGATTGTTCTTTAAATTTGCATCTTCTAGATTCCACTATTAAGAAACCTATGGGAAGGATTAATTAATGATGTTCTTATTGTTGCAAATAGGAATTATGTGTCCGTAGATTTCATTGTTCTTGATATAGATTGCAATCCTACATGTCCTATTATTCTTGGTAGACCTTTCCTTAGAACGATTGGTGCAATTATTTATATGAAAGAAGGAAACATTAGATTTCAATTTCCATTAAGGAAGGGCATGTGTCGGTGTCAAAACCGGCGGATCTCGGGTAGGGGGTCCCGAACTGTGTGTCTAGGCAGATGGTAACAGGAGACAAGGGACACGATGTTTTACCCAGGTTCGGGCCCTCTTGATGGAGGTAAAACCCTACGTCCTGCTTGATTGATATTGATGATGTGGGTATTACAAGAGTAGATCTACCACGAGATCAAGGAGGCTAAACCCTAGAAGCTAGCCTATGGTATGATTTTTGTTATCATTGTTGTCCTACGGACTAAAACCATCCGGTTTATATAGACACCGGAGAGGGCTAGGGTTACACAGAGTCCGTTACAATGGTAGGAGATCTACATATCCGTATCGCCAAGCTTGCCTACCACGCCAAAGAAAGTCCCATCCGGACACGGGATGAAGTCTTCAATCTTGTATCTTCATAGTCTTGGAGTCCGGCCGATGATGATAGTTCGGCTATCCAGACACCCCCTAATCCGGGACTCCCTCAGTAGCCCCCGAACCAGGCTTCAATGACGACGAGTCCGGCGCGTATATTGTCTTCGGCATTGCAAGGCGGGTTCTCCTTCAAATTTCATGTGCCTGCTGAATAGTGTCCGGCTTCCTTATAAATGTTGTGCTCCTTGGCTTCCACGTCCAATAATGGCCCTCTTCAACGTGTCGTATGAATGCGAAAAGCTAGGGTATTTTTGCGTTTTACCCCCAAGCCGCGCGAACGAGCCGCCTATAAGAGAGGCGAGGATCTAGATCCAACTCACACCATCCTCCTTCCGCAAGTACTCAACGAAGTGCCTCTGACAAAAATCCATTCCATCATAGACAGTCGACGCGGCTCCTCCTCTCGCGCTCCCAGCCCTCAGCCAGGAGATTGGGGGAGATGCTCAGTTCCACACAGCGAGCTAGTGATGCTCCAAACCGAGGGATATCTTCCCCCATCCTTCATGGTTCCGGTTCGAGCCGGACTGGCCACCTTCAGGGGTGGGAAGCAGGCGGAGAGCATCCCCAACCCCTCCAAAGGAGAGCGGGTATGCTTCGTCCCTTATCTAATAAAGGGACTCGGATTTTCCATACATCCGTTTCTCCGGGGGCTCCTAGAGTTCTACGGACTCCAGCTTCACCACCTTACACCTGCCTCCATTCTGCACATCATGGGCTTTGTAGCTCTTTGCGCGTTGTTCCTGGGCATCGAGCCCCATTTTGCGTTGTGGAAGAGATTGTTTTGCCTCATACCCCGTTCTCACGAGGGGTCAATATATCAAGTGGGCGGAGCCGAAATATGGCGCATCGCCGGGACCGGATATCTATCCAGCACCCCGAAGAAGGCGTCTAAAGACTGGCCTTCGGAATGGTTCTATATGGAGGACGCCCCTCTGCCGGATCCAGTTCGGATCGGCCTCCCGGAGTTCAGCAATGCTCCCTTGAAGAAACGCCTGAGTTGGCGCCCGCGGAGCCCTCAACGGGAAGATGATGGGAGCGTCCAATATCTGATGGGCCGGGTAAGGTTACTGGCCCACTCCGGATTGACCATGATTGGATTCATGGCCACATGCATTACGCGAGGGGTGCAGCCGCTCCAATATAGGGGCCACCCCATGTGGGATTTCAACGGGAAGGATGACGCCACCCGTCATGGCCGCAAGGGGCCGGGATCGGCCACCGATCTGGTGAAGATCCTGTCTTGCTTGTACAAGGGGGAGAAGGAGGACTTCCTCCGCACGAGTCCATTGAATGGATTCTCCATGAATAACCCTCAGAGCTGGGTAAGCAGACGTTTATCTGTCCGATCCATATTCCCAAAGTCAAGTGTCTCACTTTGTGATTCTGACGCAGAGCTACGCCGGGACGTGGAGGGCATACAAAGCCTGACTCCACAGCCCGAGGATCCAGGACGATCCCTTGATCCAGCCTCCGAAGAGGATCCGGACATAAAGGTGGAGCTGATTGACGGGGTGTTCCACCAACTTAGCATGGACAATGCTCTAGTCGCCATTACGGCTGACTACCCCGGTTTATCTCCGGCTTCCCAGGTAACTACGACCGGAGTCCTGACACCATCATTTGATCCATGCTCGTTTCTGACCATCATATACCAATGGTGCATCGCAGGAGGCGCCTTTAAGGCGGGAAGCCGAACCCGCGGCGGCTGACCAGCATGGGTCAGTTCGGCCCAGCAGGCGGAAGAGGAGTGTGGCGCGAATCGAAACGTCGTCGCAATGGTACGGCGCACCGTTGTTTTTAAGGGAAATATCCATAGGAGGTATACTGACGCTCATGATTTTTCCAGGAGGAAGAGCACTCGCCGGATAGTGTCCGGAGAGGTTTCCAATCAAGCCTCCACCAGCCATGCTCCAATGCGTGGTCCGGAAGGGGAGGCGAACACAAGACATGAGTCGGGTGGTCCTCCAATGGAGGATACCGACAGGCTGTCCGCCACCAGGTCTGAGGTGGAGAGCGCCATGAATCACAGGCGCTGCCGGACGGTTCTTCGTAACGCGTGTTTCTCTCCGGAGGCACTGAATGCCTTTAATGCGGGAGACACGCACCTCCGTGCCGCTCAAGATGGTTTAACCAGAGCCACGGAGCAGTATGTGAAAGACATACGGGTGAGGAATTTTAATAGTTATATATGCCAGTAACCCCCGAGACTTAAAATAGTTAGAATAACTGATTTAAGGATCATTTGTTTATGCAGGATCTTACGGAGAAGAATACCTGTCTGTACCAGGAGCTTCAAGAGTGCAAGGCCCAACTTGAGGCCGCACTAGCCACCGCAGGAGGAGGCACAGAGACTCCCTCTGGTAATACATACTTCGAAAAGATAAGTAGTTTATGAAGTGCGGCGTGTGCGTAAGTCTGACAATTGAATTGCAGAGGGTGTCGGATTGGAACCGGACAAGCAACATCTGCTACGCCAGCTGAAGGCCGGCGAGAAGGTGCTTACGAGGGTGCAGCAGGAGAGGAACAAACTCCAAGATGCCAACACCCGGCTGGGCGATGAACTAAAAGATGTTCGGGTCCAGCTTGCTGACTCCGTAAAGGAGAATCTGCGGCTTCGTCGCGGCATTTACAGTAAGTGCTTGAGCAAACTCTTTTGAAAAGAAGAGTTCGGTGAGGAAGTCGATTGACAGAAATGTGTCTGTAGGTGTGCTCGCGGGTCGTCCGGTGGAGGAGATGCCTGCTTCCACGGGTGACCTTCTTCCCGAGCTGCTGCAACTGCACGAACGTATTCGGCAGGCGATGAGCGGCGTCGTCCAGGCCTTATGGCCGTCTGTCTCCCTACCCGAGGGTCTTGGAGGGCTTGCTGACAAGCTTCAGGGAGTACGGCAGCGCTTCCGTCTGTGAAAGATATCGGCCTACCGTCAAGGCGCCAGAGAGGCCTGGGCCATGGTGAAGATGTGGTACACGAAGGCTGATCCAAACCACATGGCCGAGGTCGGACCTGTGGGGCCCGATGGGAAGGAGATCCCTATGAGCTTAATGTGCGGCCAAGTAGAGTTGGCCGTGAAATATTCCCAACGGGACTGTAAGCTAGACAGCCTGTTAGATGGGATTGAAGAGGAGTTCAATCAATCAATTTGATGATGTAATTTTAAAATGACATGTAAAATGCCTTCTAGCCGGATTGTAGATTGTTTGTCTTTGCGGACCTTTTCGCTTCAACCTCGGGACCCAACAGTCCGGAGTGTGTCCGAATACCCTAGCGGTTAGAAAAACCGGGGCATGCATGGAGACCAGGCGTAGGGGTCATGAGTGCTTTATCAGACAAGTGCCCAACTAGTTATGTTATATTACATCGTTAGTAAGAAACATCTTCCAGGGAGAATAGTTCCGTTAGGGGTTCCTTTCCCTGGGAGGCATGCCCTAAGGTGCATGTCCGTACTGCGAAAAGAGCAGAAAAAGCATCTGGGGGCAGATAAGTTTAAATAAGTAATAAATCATCTTTCAAGTCACCGACCGAATATTCCCTTAAGAACGCTAGCTTTCGGCTTCACCCAGTCTGAGGTACACATCCGGCTGACCCGGCAGTAACAATCGTAGAGGTGCTCCCTTTACCTCCTAGCTGAACAATCGGGAACGTAGGGGTAAGCACAGGAGCCAGGCAACCCAGCTTGGCCAAAACTTAAGTCATATCGATGCATATAGTAGTGAATAAAAGTTACATGCGGAAGTATGACACATGTGTTGGGCATGAAGCGCGTATAAATAAGCTTCTGTTAAAGAAGCCCCCAGGTATAATGAGTGCTAGTAGCACATCAAGTGTGTGCGAACAATGCACAGATTAGCCCATTAAAGGTTTTTACTAAAAAAAGGGGGGAAGGAGGGGAACAAGAGACAGTGAAAATGTAAAAGGTGGACGGAGGAGGGAGACGGACTCTGAGTCCGGCGCTAGGCGTAGAATCTTCGGAGACGGGCTGCATTCCATGGGTTCGGCTCGAGTCGGTTGTCAGATGTGTTACGTAGACGGTATGCTCCGCCGGTCAGGACTTGGTCGATGATGAAGGGACCTTCCCATTTGGGCATGAGTTTGTCCTTTTTCTTGTCCGGCAGGCGTAGAACGAGTTCGCCAACATTGTAAGTTTTGGCCCGTACTTCTCTGCTTTGATATCTTTGAGCCTGCTGCTGGTAAAATACGGAACGAGCTTTTGCCACGTCCCGCTCCTCCTCTAAGGCGTCCAAACTGTTCTGCCGATCCAACTCGGCTTCTCTTTCTTCGTACATGCGCACGCGAGGTGAGTCATGAATTATGTCGCAGGGCAAAACTGCCTCTGCGCCGTACACCATAAAAAATGGTGTGAATCCTATAGTGCGATTCGGCGTGGTCCGCAGCCCCCAGAGTACGGAGTCGAGCTCCTCTACCCAGTGTGTGTTAGATTCCGTGAGGGACCACACTAATCTGGGTTTGATGCCACTCATGATTAGACCATTTGCACGTTCGACTTGACCGTTAGTTTGGGGGTGATAGACCGAAGCGTAGTCGAGTCTGATGCCCATGTTTTTGCACCAGAGTTTAACCTCGTCGGCCGTGAAATTCGTGCAGTTATCAATGAAGATGCTGCGGGGGACGCCGTAATGGTGTACTACCCCGGACATGAAGTCTATCACGGGTCCGGATTCGGCCGTTTTAACTGGCTTGGCCTCTATCCATTTGGTGAATCTGTCCACCATGACCAATAAGTATTTTTGCTTGTGGGTTCCTCCTTTAAGGGGTCCAACCATATCAAGCCCCCAGACCGCGAATGTCTAGGTGATGGGTATAGTTTTGAGGGCGGTGGGTGGCATGTGGCTTTGATTAGCAAAGAGCTGGCAACCGACGCATCGTTGGACTAAGTCCTGAGCATCTGCCCGGGCAGTCGGCCAATAAAATCCTGTATGGAAGGCCTTGCCTACAAGGACCCGGGCTGCGGCGTGGTGCCCACCGAGTCCAGCGTGAATTTCAGCCAGGAGTTTTTGCCCTTCCTCTTCGGAGATACACCTTTGAAGGACTCCAGTTGTGCTTTTCTTATCAAGTTCTCCCTCATGGACCTTGTAGGGTTTAGATCGCCGAACTATGCAGCAGGCCACATTTTGGTCTTCGGGGAGTTCCTGCCTAGTTAAGTAGGCTAGGAATGGTTCCGTCCATGGGGCGATTACTGCCATTATTTCGTGGGCTGAGGGTGTTATTTCATTGGCTGAGCCACCGACTGTGTCAGAATGTTCTGTGTTGGGTGGCGCGGTTGGTTCCGGGTTGCTATTTCCGGACTCCTCTTCCCATAGTACGGATGGCTTAAAGAGCCGCTCCAAGAAGATGTTTGGAGGGACGGCGTCGCGTTTTGCGCCGATGCGTGCCAACATGTCGGCTGCCTGGTTATTATCCCGGGTTACATGGTGGAATTCGAGTCCTTCGAACCGAGCTGACATTTTTAAGACGGCGTTGCGGTAGGCTGCCATTTTCGGATCCTTGGTGTCAAAGTCTCCATTTACTTGGGATATTGTGAGGTTTGAGTCCCCGCGCACCTCTAGGCGTTGAATACCCATGGAGATTGCCATCCGGAGACCATGTAGAAGGGCCTCATATTCGGCTGCATTGTTAGAGTCCGTGTACATTATCTGAAGTACGTATTGGACTGTGTCTCCGGTTGGCGACGTCAGTATGATGCCAGCCCCCAAGCCGGCCAACATTTTGGAGCCGTCGAAATGCATGATCCAATTGGATTATGCGCCGTACTCTTTAGGGAGTTCGGCTTCGGTCCATTCGGTGATGAAGTCAGCCAAAACTTGCGACTTTATAGCTCGCCTTGGTTTGTAGGTTATGTCAAATGGTAAGAGCTCAATGGCCCATTTTGCAATCCTGCCCGTTGCGTCGCAGTTGTTTATAATGTCGTTGAGGGGTACTTCGGAGGCCACTGTTATCGAGCACTCTTGGAAGTAGTGTTGCAACTTCCGGGATGCCATGAACACCGCGTACGCTATCTTTTGATAATGTGGATACCGGGACTGGCATGGGGTTAAGACAGTGGATACATAGTACACTGGTTTTTGAAGAGGGAATTTGTGTCCTTCTGCTTCTCGTTCGACGACGAGCGCTGCGCTGACAACTTGATGTGTTGCCACGATATATAATAACATTGGTTCGCCTAGGTTGGGCGCGGCCAGGACCGGATTTGTTGCTAGTATGGCCTTTATTTCTTCGAGTCCGGCCGTGGCAGCATCCGTCCACTCGAAGTGTTCGGTGCGCCGGAGGAGGCGGTAGAGAGGCAATGCCTTTTCTCCCAAACGGGAGATGAAGCGGCTTAAAGCCGCCACGCATCCAGTCAGTTTTTGTATTTGTTTGAGGTCTTTTGGGATATCCAGTTGTGACAGAGCTCGGATCTTGGCTGGGTTTGATTCAATTCTTCTACCGGATACAATGAAGCCCAAGAGCTTTCCGGCTGGTACGCCGAAAACGCACTTTTCCAGGTTGAGTTTAATGTCATATACTCGGAGGTTGTCGAATGTGAGCCTCAAATCGTCTACTATAGTTTCGACGTGTTTGGTCTTGACGACCACATCGTCTACATATGCCTCCACTGTTTTGCCGATCTGGGTAGCCAGACATGTCTGAATCATCCGCTGATATGTTGCGCCGGCGTTTTTAAGTCCGAAGGGCATTGTGTTGAAGCAGAATGGTCTGTATGGAGTAATGAATGCCGTTGCGGCCTGGTCTGTTTCCGCCATCTTGATTTGATGGTATCCGGAGTATGCATCGAGGAAACATAATGAATCGTGCCCCGCGGTAGCATCAATGATTTGGTCAATGCGGGGGAGGGGGAAAGGATCCTTTGGACAGGCCTTATTAAGGTCTTTAAAATCCACACAAAGGAGCCAGGATTTGTCCTTTTTTGGTACCATTACCAGGTTTGCTAGCCAGTCTGGATGTTTTATATCTCTGATGAATCTGGCTTCTAATAGTTTGGCTAGCTCCTCTCCCATTGCCTGTCTTTTGGGTTCAGAAAATCATCGAAGAGCCTGTTTGACTGGCTTGAATCCTTTTAGGATATTTAGGCTATGCTCTGCCAGCCTGCGTGGGATTCCTGGCATATCTGAAGGGTGCCAGGCAAAAATGTCCCAATTTTCCCAACGGAATTCTCGTAGTGCGGCTTCTACATCAGGGTTTAATTGTGCCCCAATGGAGGCCGTCTTTGTGGGGTCCGTTGGATGGACCTAGAATTTGACTATTTCGTCTGCTGGTTTAAAAGATGTGGACTTAGATCTCTTATCGAGTATCACATCGTCCCTATTCACCATGGAGCGTAGTGCAGTGAGTTCTTCTGCCGCTAGTGCTTCGGATCGTGCCTCTAGGGCTAGTGCGGTTGTCTTATTTTCGGCGCGGAGTGCTGTGTCGGGATCACTGACCAGAGTGATGATTCCATTGGGCCCGGGCATTTTGAGCTTCATGTACCCGTAATGGGGTACGGCTTGGAAGATTGTGAATGCCTCTTGCCCTAATAGAGCATGATATCCGATGCTGAACGGGGCCACTTGGAACGTGACTTCCTCGGACCTGTAGTTGTCCGGCGAGCCGAACACCACATCTACTGTGATTTTTCCTGTGCAGCGTACTTCCCGACTAGGGATTATTCCTCTAAAGGCTGTGCTACTTCGCTCAATGCGGCTCCAGTCAATTTCCATTTTTTGGAGGGTTTCCTTGTAGATGAGGTTTAATCCGCTGCCGCCATCCATGAGTACCTTGGTAAGGCGAAAGCCGTCCACTATGGGACTGAGGACCAATGCGGTTGGTGCTCGGGCTGTTCGGAATTGAGGTTCGTCGCTCGCATTGAAGGTGATAGCCGTGTCGCTCCATGGATTTGTTGTTGCTACTTGGTAGACTTCGGCGAGGCTGCGGATTGTTCATTTCCGCATATTATTTGATGCGAAAGTCTCGAAGACTGTTAATACCGTACTGGTACTGTTGGGCTGGTTTTCCGGGGCTAGAAGCCCTTCGCCACTTTTGGCCACCTTCCGTAGTATCCAACATGCCCGGAGGCTATGTGTTGGAGTGGCGCCTTCTGCATCATGGATTTTGCAGGGTCCGCTGAGCCATCCCTCCAGTACGGTTCTGTACCCTTTAGGGGGGTTTTGCTTTTTGGTTTTTGACCCAGGTGCTTGAGCATGGTGCACCCTTTTACTCTGGACTAAGGTTGTCTTTAGGGCCGGATTGTCCCAAAATCTAGTTTCGGTTTTCCAGGCACTCTCCATCGCACAGTATTTTCGTACTATGGTCGCCAGGTCGGCGAAGCGCGTGACCTTGCGACGGCTTATGGCGTTCATGATTCCCTTGTCCGTGCAATTATTGCAGAAAATAGAGATTGCGCTTTCCTCATGGCAGTCCTTTATCCTGTCCATGACCAGGAGGAATCTGGCCCAGTAATGATGTACTGTTTCATCGGGCTCTTGCCGTATTTGATATAGATCACTTGTGTTTGGGTGGGCGGGTGGAACTAAATTCGGAACCCCGCCCAAACTGAGGCTCAAAGGCCGAGGAGTTTCCGGATTTGGAAGCTTGGATTGCTGGAGGTCGTCCAACGAATCTAGTCCGCTGCCTGACTTTAGGTTCAGTACTCAATTGACTTCCGTCCCTCCGCGGGAATCCGGCATGGAGGGATTGGGAATCCGGACATAACTGGTTTTTAACATAGAAGAAGAGTCGCCGCGTTGTTCTTCTACCACCGCAACATGGTGGGTAGCCTGGGGAGAGTTAATTTCTCTCAGATCGGTTTTAATCCCAATCTGATCGTAGTCTGTAGCGACTCCCAGGGCGGCGATGCGATCCAAGAGCTCGTTTACGGAAGAGAGCTCCATCGGATCCAGCTGCTCGGCGAATTCCGAGTTGATGCGAAGATCGCTTTTGATGACCCAAGAGGTCATCGTCGAAGCGGTGGCCGAGCAGGCGGTCATAAGAAAACCACCCAGCCGGATAGCTTGACCGGCAGCCAAAGCTCCTTTGACAATTGTACCGTCTTTGAAGACGGGAAGAGGCATCCTTCCTGATTGCGACGACACAGAGGAACTCTCAATGAAAGCACCAATGTCGGTGTCAAAACCGGCGGATCTCGGGTAGGGGGTCCCGAACTGTGCGTCTAGGCGGATGGTATCAGGAGACAAGGGACATGATGTTTTACCCAGGTTCGGGCCCTCTTGATGGAGGTAAAACCCTACATCCTGCTTGATTGATATTGATGATGTGGGTATTACAAGAGTAGATCTACCACGAGATCAAGGAGGCTAAACCCTAGAAGCTAGCCTATGGTATGATTGTTGTTATTGTTGTTGTCCTACGGACTAAAACCATCCGGTTTATATAGACACCAGAGAGGGCTAGGGTTACACAGAGTCGGTTACAATGGTAGGAGATCTACATATCCGTATCGCCAAGCTTGCCTTCCATGCCAAGGAAAGTCCCATCCGGACACGGGACGAAGTCTTCAATCTTGTATCTTCATAGTCTTGGAGTCCGGCCGATGATGATAGTTTGGCTATCCGGACACCCCCTAATCCGGGACTCCCTCAGCATGGAACACTTTCCTAGAAAGTAAATTAAATTGCCCTATGAATCTATTATGAGAGCTACTTATGGATTGCATACCAAAGATGACAATACCTAGATCTATTCGTGTTTTATGCCTAGCTAAGGGCGTTAAACAATAGCGCTTGTTGGGAGGCAACCCAATTTTATTTTTGTTCTTTGCTTTTTTTGTTCCTGTTTTGCTTTCAATAATTCATCTAGCCTCTGGTTAGATGTGGTTTTGTGTTTTAATTAGTGTTTGTGCCAAGTAAGACCTTTGGGATAGCTTACGATGATAGTTGTTTTGATCTTGCTGAGAAACAAAAACTTCTGTGCCTACGAAAATAATTCTCATAATTCACAGAAACATGCTTTTGATCTGATTCTTTTTGCACTAGATTGGTACACTAATTTCCCAGGTTGTCCTAAGTTTTCAGAATTTTTGGAGTTACAGAAGTATTCGAGAGTTCCAGATTACTACAGACTCTTCTGTTTTTGATAGATTCTGTTTTCTATGTGTTGTTTGCTTATTTTGATGAATCTATGGGTAGTATCGGGGGTATGAACCATGGAAAAGTTGGAATACAGTATATATTACACCAATATAAATAAAGAATGAGTTCACAACAGTACCATAAAGTGGTGATTTATTTTATTATACTAACGGAGCTTATGAGATTTTCTGTTGAGTTTTGTGTTTTTCAAGTTTTGGGTAAGGATTTGATGGACTATGGAATAAGGAGTGGAAAGAGCCTAAGCGTGGGGATGCCCAAAGCACCCCAAGGTAATATTCAAGGACAACTAAGAGCCTAAGATTGGGGATGCCCTGGAAGGCATCCCCTCTTTCGTCTTCGTCTATCGGTAACTTTACTTGAGGCTATATTTTTATTCACCACATGATATGTGTTTTGCTTGGAGCGTCTTGTATGATTTAGTCTTTGCTTTTTAGTTTGCCACAATCAACCTTGCTGCACACACCTTTTGAGAGGGACATGCATGAATCGTGATTTATTAGAATATATACTCTATGTGCTTCACTTATATCTTTTGAGCTAGGCAATATTGCTCTAGTGCTTCACTTATATCTTTTTAGAGCACGGCGATGGTTTTATTTTATAGAAATTGATGAACTCTCATGCTCACTTTATTATTTTGAGAGTCTCTAAACAACATGGTAATTTGTTTTGGTTATAAATTTAGTCCTAATATGATAGGCATCCAAGAGGGATATAATAAAAACTTTCATATAAAGTGCATTGAATACTATGAGAAATTTGATTCTTTATGATTGTTTTGAGGTATGAAGATGGTGATATTAGAGTCATGCTAGTGAGTAGTTCTGAATTTAGAGATACTTGTGTTAAAGTTCGTGATTCCCATAGCATGCATGTAGCAACCAGACCTCAAACAGTCTAGTCTCTATGCATCAATGTCATCCCTGGATCGGTAATGCTAACATGCACAGTACTCGAGGACTTATAACAGAGTCCCAATCGCACACTTATTACATTGAGATGTCTCAAAAGAGAACTTATTACAATAATATGGCTTAAGGCTATGTAAAAGATAACAGCGGAAGGCTTGGAAGATAAAATGAGTCATCAACTCCAACGGCATAGCTGAGTGAACGACAACGACCTAGCGCACCTTACTCGTCGTCTGAAAAGTCTGCAACATGATATGTTGCAGCCCGAAATGGGCCAGCACATGGAATATGCTGGCAATGTAACACAAAAGAGTAATGAACAAAATAAATGCTATCACTACATGCATATCTGGCTGATGGAAAGCTCTTTGGTTAAAGTTTTGCATAAAGCCAATTATTCCTTACAGCAAAGGAATAAATTTTATTTAACTATCATTGTGGTTGTTAAACATTGATAAGGTTCCTCCAACTCAATACCAATTAAGCAATATCAATTAACCCAACAAAATTAATTTAGAGTGATGAGATCAACATGATAATCCAAGAACCAGATACTCAAGATATCCATAACCGGGGACACGGCTAACCATGATTAGTTTGTACACTCTGGAGAGGTTTGCGCACTTTTCCCCACAAGACTCGATTTCCTCCGTTAGATTTCTCGCACTACATGGTGTTTGAGAAACAGATGACCGAGACACAGTCTTTCTGAAACATTAACTCTTTACTCTGGATGGACAGTTACACCTACTTTCCCCTACATCTAGTAGCCCACCAGTAAAAGAGGTGATGCAACCTACTCAAATATGCTAGAGCACATAATAGCTTGTGGCTGCATGCGGAAGTTTCTAGCATGAATAATCTTATGATCCCTTTGAGCCTGGGTGGCAAACCGTAGGATGATCACATGGGTACTCCGGGATATCCTAGGACAACACTGGATTCTCCAGGTGCCCACAACCAATCCACCCAGATGTTTATTTAAGTAGACACCTTAAGTTAACCATTAATTAACAACTCTCACATCTGTCATGGATACACTCAACCAATCCACGTCTACGAGCATAGCATAGCAATCGTAAGCATGACGTAGAAGTAACTCCCAAAGGTTTGATAATAAAAGGGAAATAGGTTCTGCCTCATCATCTACTTCCCAAACCCACATGTTAATCAGATCCTAACTGTGCTATGTTTGAGGATTGTAACTAATGCATAAAAAATTGGGTAACAAAGGGATATGATCAAAGTGTTACTTGCCTTGCTGATGATCTGCAAAACCTAGAGACTCATAGTAGCACGCTTCGCACTCCGGGAATCCTATCGCAAACAAATAATAGCATACATAAGCACTCCAGCATAGATGCACGGGTAAAACTCAAATAAGAAGATCCAAACAGAAATTTCAACTGAAGAGCTTGGATTTGCAAAAAGAATCAACTCAAATGGAGCGACAAAACTCAAGATACGAACGAAACAAGATTCATTTACTAATATGGACTAAAGTCAAATTTTACAGTACCAAAATCATGTTCAAGTTGGTTAAACAGAAAGAGTGCTTTGAATGAAGATTTAGGCGCTGGTTTCAACTAATTTGGATAAATGAGCAAAAAGATATACTAGAACGAAGATCAGGGCAGGAATCGTGATCGAAAATAATCGCAGATAAACCCTGGAAAATAAAATGGAACGAATAAACTAACGAACGAACGTTCGCTGTTTGAGCCTAACCGGTGAATGACGCTCATCAAAACGAACGAATGGACGAACGTCCGCTAAATAACTAAACCGAAGAAAAACGAAACCGATCTATCTAAAAAAACGAACGATTTAAAAAAGACAGCGGCGGTGGCTACCTCCGGCGATGTCGGCAGCGGTGGCGGCGGCTCCGGCGGGCGGGGAGGTCGGCGGCGTGGAACGGGGAGGTGGTGGCACGGGGAGATGTGCGACGCAGGCGACGGGGCGGCTCGGGGTCCAAGGGGGGGCCGCGGAGGTATTTAAGGGGGGGAGGCGGTGGCGGGGTCCGACTTGGGGAGGGGGTCGGCGGTGTCAGGCGGGGCTCGGACTCCCTCCGAGTCCGGCGGCGGCACGCGGGCGAGCGGGGGAAGGCGACAGCAAAGCTGGGCCAGCTGGGCCCTTGGCCCAGTGCGGTCGAGGAAGACTTTTTTAAATAATTCTGCCGAAACAGAAAAATCCTAATCAATTATAAAAAAAGTTCTAAAATGCCAAAAACAATTTTCACCATCTAAATAAGTATTTAGAACAAAGTGAACATTTTTCTGGCCTAAAAATGGAATTTTGAAAACATGCATATTTTTCTAATTCAAATAAAATAGCAATAAAAATTCAAATAAAACATTTATTTGATTTTAACATTTTTCCTCCATTATTTCTTTTATTTTGTAGAAGTCTTTTTATCCCCTCTCTTTTATTTTAATATTGGAAATATTTTTGGAGAGAAAATGATTAAAACCAAAATGACCCTCTTTTCAATATTCGAGAGAATTCAAATATGAAAATAAATGAAATCCCCAACTCTCTTCGTGGGTCCTTGAGTTGCTTAGAATTTCTAGGATTAAACCAAAATGCAATTAAAACATGATATGCATATGAGGACCTATGTATAACATTCCAAATTGAAAATTTGGGATGTTACAAACCTACCCTCCTTAAGATGAATCTCGCCCTCGAGATTCGGGTTGGATAGAAAATAGGTGTGGGTGGTCCTTCCGTAGGTCTTCCTCTCGTTCCCAGGTGGCTTCATCCTCGGTATGGTGGCTTCACTGAACTTTGCAAAACTTGATAACCTTGTTGCGGTTGACTCGGCTGGCAAACTCAAGAATCCTCACTGTTTTCTCTTTGTAGGTCAAATCACTATCCAGCTAAATCGCTTCCAGTGGCACTGTATCTCGCAGAGGAATATCGGCCATCTCTGCGTGACACTTCCTTAACTGGCAAATGTGAAACACATCGTGAACTCCTGACAATCCCTCTGGCAATTCCAGCTTGTAAGCAACTTCTCCCATACGTTCCAAGACTTTGTATGGTCCCACAAAATGTGGTGCTAACTTTCCCTTAACTCCAAAACGCTTAACTCCTCGAAGTGGGGACACACGAAGGTATACTCTGTCACCGACTTCGTAAACTGTCTCCTTGCATTTCGAATCGGCATAACTCTTCTGCCTAGACTGGGCTACCTTGAGGCTGTCGCGAATCAGTTTAACCTTCTCTTCAGACTCCTTAATCAAATCTGGTCCAAACAACTGACGCTCTCCAACTTCATCCCACAATAACGGTGTCCTGCACCTCCTTCCGTACAAGGCTTCGAAAGGGGCCATATTCAAACTGGCTTGATAACTGTTGTTATAAGAGAACTCTGCATACGGCTGATAACCCACAAGTGTAGGGGATCGCAACAGCTTTTGAGGGTGAAGTACAACCCAAATTTATTGATTCGACACAAGGGGAGCCAAAGAATATTCTTGAGTATTAGCAGTTGAGTTGTCAATTCAACCACACCTGCATAACTTAGTATCTGCAGCAAAGTGTTTAGTAGCAAAAGTGGTATGATAATAAAGGTAACGGTAGCAAAAGTAAAGATAATTGTTTTGGGGTTTTTGTAGTAGTTGTAACAGTAGCAACAGAAAAGTAAATAAGGTAAGAACAATATATGAAAAGCTCGTAGGAAATGGATCAGTGATGGATAATTATGTCGGATGCGATTCCTCATGTAATAGCTATAACATAGGGTGACACAGAACTAGCTCCAATTCATCAATGTAATGTAGGCATGTATTCCGTAAATAGTCATACGTGCTTATGGAAAAGAACTTGCATGACATCTTTTGTCCTATCCTCCCATGGCAGCGGGGTCCTAGCGGAAACTAAGGGATATTAAGGCCTCCTTTTAATAGAGAACCGGAACAAAGCATTAGCACATAGTGAATACATGAACTCCTCAAACTACGGTCATCACCGAGAAGTATCCCGATTATTGTCACTTCGGGGTTGTCGGATCATAACACATAATAGGTGACTATAGACTTGCAAGATAGGATCAAGAACACACATATATTCATGAAAACATAATAGGTTCAGGTCTGAAATCATGGCACTCGGGCCCTAGTGACAAGCATTAAGCATAGCAAAGTCATAGCAACATCAATCTCACAACATAGTGGATACTAGGGATCAAACCCTAACAAAACTAACTTGATTACATGGTAAATCTCATCCAACCCATCATCGTCCAGCAAGCCTACGATGGAATTACTCACGCACGGCGGTGAGCATCATGAAATTGGTGATGGAGGATGGTTGATGATGACGACGGCGACGAATCCCCCTCTCCGGAGCCCCTAGCGGACTCTAGATCAGCCCTCCCGAGAGAGATTAGGGCTTAGCGGCGGCTCCGTGTCGTAAAACGCGATGAAACTTTTTCTCTGATTTTTTTCTCCCCGAACGTGAATATATGGAGTTGGAGTTGAGGTCGGTGGAGGTCCAGGGGGCCCACGAGATAGGGGGCGCGCCCTACAGGGGGGCACACCCCCCTGTCTCGTGGACAGACCATGGGCCCCCTGGTGTATTTCTTTCGCCCAGAAATTCTTATTAATTTCAAAACGTGCCTTCATGGATTTTTAGGACATTCCGAGAACTTTTCTTTTCTACACATAAAACAACATCATGGTAGTTCTGCTGAAAACAGCGTCAGTCCGGGTTAGTTTCATTCAAATCAGGCAAGTTAGAGTCCAAAACAAGGGCAAAAGTGTTTGGAAAAGTAGATACGTTGGAGACGTATCAACTCCCCCAAGCTTAAACCTTTGCTTGTCCTCAAGCAATTCAGTTGATAAACTGAAAGTGATAAAGAAAAACTTCCACAAACTCTGTTTGCTCTTGTTGTGGTAAACATGAAAATCCAGCATTCAAGTTTCAGCAAATATTATGAACTAACCATACTCACAATAACACTTAGGTCTCACAATTACTCATATCAATAGCATAATCAGCTAGCGAGCCATAATAATAAAACTCGGATGACAACACTTTCTCAAAACAATCATAACATGATATAACAAAATGGTATCTCGCTAGCCCTTTCAGAGACCAACAACAACAACAACAACAACAACAAAGCCTTTAGTCCCAAGCAAGTTGGGGTAGGCTAGAGGTGAAACCCATAAGATCTCGCAACCAACTCATGGCTCTGGCACATGGATAGCAAGCTTCCATGCACCCCTGTCCATAGCTAGCTCTTCGGTGATACCCCAATCCTTCAGGTCTCTCTTAACGGACTCCTCCCATGTCAAATTCGGTCTACCCCGCCCTCTCTTGACATTCTCCGCACGCTTTAGCCATCCGCTATGCACTGGAGCTTCTGGAGGCCTGCGCTGGATATGCCCAAACCATCTTAGACGATGTTGGACAAGCTTCTCTTCAATGACTGAGACCACAAAACATAAATGCAGAGCACCTTTAAAGATCAAGGACTGAATAAACATTGTAATTCATGGTAAAAGAGATCCAGTCAAGTCATACCCAATATAAACCAATAGTAATGAATGTAAATGACAGTGTGCTCTCCAGCGGGTGCTTTTAATAAGAAGGGTGATGACTCAACATAAAAGTAAATAGATAGGCCCTTCGCAGAGGGAAGCAGGGATTTGTAGAGGTGCCAGAGCTCGATTTTAAAATAGAGATTGAATAACATTTTGAGTGGCATACTTTCACTATCAACGCAACAACTATGAGATGGCGGTATCTTCCATACTACATGCATTATAGGCAGTTTCCAAACAGAATGGTAAAGGTTTATACTCCCCCAACCACCAACAAACATCAATCCATGGCTTGCTCGAAACAACGAGTGCCTCCAACTAAGAACAACCCTGGGGGAGTTTTGTTTAATTATTTTGATTTGCTTTGATCTTTTTGGATCGTGGGACTGGGCATCCCGGTTACCGTCCCTTTCTTGTGAATGAGGAGCGGAGTCCACTCCTCTTGAGAATAACCCACCTAGCATGGAAGATATAGGCAGCCCTAGTTGTAACATGAGCTGCTCGAGCATACAAAACAGAATTTCATTTGAGGGTTTGGAGTTTGGCACATACAAATTTACTTGGAACGGCAGGTAAATACCGCATATAGGAAGGTATAGTGGACTCATATGGAACAACTTTGGGGTTTAAGGAGTTTGGATGCACAAGCAGTATTCCCGCTTAGTACAGGTGAAGGCTAGCAAAAGACTGGGAAGCGACCAACTGAGAGAGCGACAACAGTCATAAACATGCATTAAAATTAATTCACACCGAGTAGAAGCATGAATAGGATACAATCCACCATGAACATAAATATCATGAAGGCTATGTTGATTTGATTCAACTACATCCATGAACATGTGCCAAGTCGAGTCACTCAATTCATTCAAAGGAGGATACCATCCCATCATATCACATCATAATCATTCTAATAGCATGTTGGCACGCAAGGTAAACCATTATAACTCATAGCTAATCAAGCATGGAACAAGCAACTATGATCTCTAAATGTCATTGCAAATATGTTTACCTCATAATAAGCTAACTCAGAAACGATGAACTCATCATATTTACAAAAACAAGAGAGGTCAAGTTCATACCAGCTTTTCTCATCCCAATAAGTCCATCATATATCATCATTATTGCCTTTCACTTGCACGACCGAACGATGTGTATAATAATAAGAGTGCACGTGCATTGAACTAAGCTGGAATCTGCAAGCATTCAACTCAAAAGAGAAGACAAGTAATATGGGCTCTAAGTTAAATAAACAATCATGCATATGAGAGCCACTAAACATTTTCAATATGGTCTTCTCGACCCCCAAAGGAAAGAAAATAAAATAAAACTATTTACACGGGAAAGCTCCCAACAAGTAAGAAGAAGAACTAGAAATCTTTTGGGGTTTTCATTTTAATTTCTACTACAAGCATGAAAATTAAACTAACTAATTTTTTTGGTTTTTCTTAAGGTTTATCAAACACACAAGAAGAAAACTAGAAAAAGAAATTTAAACTAGCATGGATAATACAATGAAAGAGTATGAGCACCGACGACTAGTGTGTGAACATGAATGTAAAGTCGGTGAGAAATACGTACTCCCCCAAGCTTAGGCTTTTGGCCTAAGTTGGTCTAGTACAAAGGACCGCCTGGGTGATATCCATAAGTGAAACCGGGGTCGTGCTGAGATGCAGTGGCAACCGCCTCCTGAGCTGCAATGTGCTAGCGAGCTGCCTTCGCTCTCCTCTCGTGTCCAGCTGCTTCCTCCTTGGTGACAACATATCTTCCTTTTGCCTGATAATCAAAAAGGTAGAGAGCAGGAAGAGTAACATGGACGACGTTGCGTCAATCATAGGTTAGTCGGTATTGGAGGAATTGTTCATTCCTCCTAAGAAATTGATGACTGACCATAGCTTCATAATCCAAATAAACAGGAGGTATTATCATATCTCCCTCTCGTGGGGCTATACCAAGATATTAGCCACATGGGTTGCATAAATTCCTTCAAAGAAATTTCCCTTTCTACTATTATTCTGCAACCTACGTGCAACCATTGCCCCCAAGTTAAAACCTTTAAAACCTAACACAGCACTCTTGAGGACACACAGATCAAGGACTCACATGTGACATGCTTCATCCTTACCGTTAATACATCTACCAATGAAGAGAGCAAAATAATGTATAGCAGGAAAATGAATGCTCCCTATGGTAGCTTGTGCTATGTCCCTAGATTCTCCCATAGTAATACTAGCAAGAAAATCTCTAAATTCAGATTTGTGAGGATCATTAATATTACCCCACAGCGGGAGTTTGCAAGCAGTTGTGAAATCCTCTAAATCCATGGTATAAGATGTATCATAAATATCAAATATGACACTGGGAGAATTACACGCACAATTATATTTGAACCTCCGTACAAAGGAATCAGTCAATTGATAATACTGCGGACACTTATCTTGTAAGAAGTCCTCTAGCTCAGCATTACGCAAATACGCGTCAAATTCCTCCTTAAAGCCTGCTCTGACCATAAAATCATCGGATGGCCACTCACAAGCTCGTACATTCGCTTCCCTCGGCAATTCAACATCTTGCTCACGTATAGCAATCCTGGGCCCTTTCTTCACCGAAGAACCACCTTGGTACATTCTTCTAAACATATTTGTTTCTCTGAAATAATTCTGAAATTTCATTAACTTCAAAATAAAAGTGAATAAAACTAAACAAGATTGGTAGCAACTACTCCTACAAGTGCCTAGAGCCTATATCATGCATTAGAATTGCTTGGGACCTCATAAATTTAACATGCAAGCTCAACAACATGGTCACCTATGCAGCAAAAATTTGCAATGAATAAAGCACTAGAACAAAAACTAATTGGACCAATGGAGGAGTCACATACCAAGCAACAATCTCCCAAAGCAGTTTTGTGAATGGAGCTTTGAGCAAGGAGATCGAAAATCACAGCAAAACGAGCTAGAACTCGTGCTTGAGCTGGATGAGGATTTTTTGGGTAGAAGATGAAGTGTGTGGGTGCTGGCATAAGTGGAGGGGGGCCACCAGGGGCCCATGAGACAGGGGGGCGCGCCCTATAGGGGGGGGCCTCCACTCTCATGGCCTGGTGCTTGCCCCTCCTGTAGTGATTTCAGTGCCTAAAATTCTCAAATATTCCATAAAAATCATACTAAATTTGCAGGGCATTTGGAGCACTTTTATTTTCAGGATATTTTTTAATGCACGGATAAATCAGAAAACATACAGATAATACTACTTTTGCTTTATTTATTCTAAATAACAGAAAGTAAATTTAGGTACAGAAGGTTGTGCCTTCTAGTTTCATCCATCTCATGATCATCAAAATGAACCCACTAACAAGATTGATCAAGTCTTGTTAACAAACTCATTCCGAATAACACGGAACCGGAGAAATTTCGAATAACACTAAGTTACCTCAACAGGAATATGAAAATCCCCAACAATAAGAATATCATACTTTTTCTTGACAGTGGGGAGAGGAAATTCAAAACCTCCAATAATAATAGTTGGAACTTTTCCAATAGAATTGATGCTATGAACTTGAGATTGTTTCCTAGGAAAGTGTAGCGTATGCTCATTACCATTAACATGAAAAGTGACATTGCCTTTGTTGCAATCAATAACAGCCCCTGCAGTATTAAGAAAAGGTCTATCAAGGATAATAGACATACTATCGTCCTCAAGAATATCAAGAATAACAAAGTCCGTTAACATAGTGACATTTGCAACCACAACAGGCACATCCTCACAAATACCGATAGGTATAGCGGTTGATTTATCAGCCATTTGCAAAGATATTTCAGTAGGTGTCAACTTATTCAATTCAAGTCTACGATATAAAGAGAGAGGCATAACACTAACACCGGCTCCAAGATCACATAAAGCAGTTCTCACATAATTTCTTTTAATGGAGCATGGTATAGTTGGTACACCCGGATCTCCAAGTTTCTTTGTTATTCCACCCTTAAAAGTGTAATTAGCAAGCATGGTGGAAATTTCAGCTTTCGGTATCTTTCTTTTATTTGTAATGATATCCTTCATATACTTAGCATAAGGATTTACTTTGAGCATATCAGTTAAGCGCATACGTAAGAAAATAGGTCTAATCATTTCAGCAAAGCGCTCAAAATCCTCATCATCCTTTGACTGGGATGGTTTAGGAGGAAAGGGCATGGGTTTCTGAACCCATGGTTCTCTTTCTCTAACGTGCTTCCTAGCAACAAAATCTCTCTTATCATAACGTTGATTCTTTGATTGTAGGTTATCAAGATCAACAACAGGTTCAATCTCTACATCATTGTTTTTGCTAGGTTGAGCATCATCATGAACATTATCATTAACATTATCACTAGGTTCATGTTCATCACCTGATTGTGTTTCAGCATCAGAAAGAGAAATATTATTGGGATTCTCAGGTGTGTCTACAGTAGGTTCACTAGAAGCATGCAAAGTCCTATCGTATTTCTTTTTCTTCTTTTTGGAAGAACTAGGTGCTTCTAAATTATTTCTCCGAGAATCTTGCTCGATTCTCTTAGGGTGACCTTCAGGATACAAAGGATCCTGAGTCATTCTACCAGTTCTAGTAGCCACTCTAACAGCAAAGTCATTCTTATTATTTAATTCATCAGCAAATCATTTTGAGCTTTGAGTACTTGCTCATCTTGAGTAGCAAACATAGACGCATATTTGCTAATGAGTTTAAGTTCACCTTTAAATCTAGCCATATTATCGCTTACACGTCCTACCTCGAAAGCATTATTCTTTAACTCTCTACCAACATAAGCATTAAAACTTTCTTGTCTAGCCATAAATTCATCAAATTCATCTAAGCAAGGGCTATGAAATTTAGTAGAGGGTATTTCAACTTTATCATATCTATAGAGAGAATTTACCTTTACTACCTGTGTCGGGTTATCAAGACAATGTGGTTCTTCAACAGGCGGTATATTAAGACCATGTATTTCTTCAATAGGAGGTAAATTCTTAACATCTTTAGCTTTAATACCTTTTTCTTTCATTGATTTCTTTGCCTCTTGCATATCTTCAGGACTGAGAAATAAAACACCTCTCTTCTTCGGAGTGTGTTTAGGAATAGGCTCAGGAGTTGGCTTAATTGGTTCAGGAATTGCTTCAGGAATTGGCTCAGGAAGAGTCCAATTATTTTCATTAGTCAACATATTATTCAATAGTGATTCAGCTTCGTCGACTGTTCTTTCCCTGAAAACACAACCAGCACAACTATCCAAGTAGTCCTTGGAAGCATCGGTTAGTCCATTATAAAAGATATCAAGTATTTCATTTTTCTTGAGAGGATGATCATGCAAAGCATTAAGTAACCGGAGAAGCCTCCCCCAAGCTTGTGGGAGACTCTCTTCTTTGATTTGCACAAAATTATATATTTCCCGCAGGGCAGCTTGTTTCTTATGAGCAGGGAAATATTTAGCAAAGAAGTAATAAATCATATCCTGGGGACTACGCACACAACCAGGAGCAAGAGAATTATACCAAGTCTTAGCATCACCCTTTAATGAGAACGGAAATATCTTAAGGATATAAAAATAGCAAGACTTCTCATCATTAGTAAACAGGGTAGCTATATCATTTAACTTGGTAAGATGTGCCACAACAGTTTCAGATTCAAGGCCATAAAAAGGATCAGATTCAACTAAAGTAATAATCTTAGGATCAACAGAGAATTCATAATCCTTATCAGTAACACAGATAGGTGAAGTAGCAAAAGCAGGGTCAGGTTTCATTCTAGCATTAAGAGACTGTTGCTTCCATTTAGCTAATAATTTCTTAAGATCATATCTATCATTGCAAGCAAAGATAGCTCTAGTAGCTTCTTCATTCATAACATAACCCTCAGGAACAACAGGTAATACATAATCATTGGGAGAACTTTCATCATCACTATCATCAGTAATAGCATCTTCAATATTTTCATTCCCCCTAACTCTAGCAAGTTGTTCATCAAGAAATTCACCTAATGGCATAGTAGTATCACGCACAGAAGTAGTTTCATCATGCATAGTAGAAGTGGCATCATCAATAACATGCGACATATCAGAATTCATAGCAGTAGCAGGTTTAGGTGTTGCAAGCTTACTCATAACAGAAGGAGAATCTAGTGCAGAGCTAGATGGCAGTTCCTTACCTCCCCTCGTAGTTGAGGGATAGATCTTGGTTTTAGCGTCTTTCAAGTTCTTCATAGTGATCAACAGATATAAATCCCAAGTGACTCAGAGAATAGAGCTATGCTCCCCGGCAACGGCGCCAGAAATTAGTCTTGATAACCCACAAGTGTAGGGGATCGCAACAACTTTCGAGGGTGAAGTACAACCCAAATTTATCGATTCGACACAAGGGAGCCAAAGAATATTCTTGAGTATTAGCAGTTGAGTTGTCAATTCAACCACACCTGGATAACTTAGTATCTGTAGCAAAAGTGGTATGATAATAAAGGTAACGGTAGCAAAAGTAAAGATAATTGTTTTGGGTTTTTGTAGTAGTTGTAATTGTTGGGGAACGTTGCAGAAAACAAAAATTTTCCTACGGTTTCACCAAGATCCATCTATGAGTTCATCCAGCAACGAGTGATTAGATGCATCTACATACCTTGTAGATCGCGAGCGGAAGCGTTCAAAGAACGGGGATGATGTAGTCGAACACGACGTGATCCAAATCACCGGAGATCCTAGCACCGAACGGACGGCACCTCCGCGTTCAACACACGTACGGAACAGCCACGTCTCCTCCTTCTTGATCCAGCAAGGGAGGGAGGAGAGGTTGAGGGAGATGGCAGCAGCAGCAGCACGACGGCGTGGTGTTGATGGAGCTGCAGTACTCCGGCAGGGCTTCGCCAAGCGCTATGGAGGAGGAGGAGGTGTTGGAGAGGGAGAAGGAGGCAACCAAAGGCCAAGGTGTGTTTGCTCCTCCTTTTCCCCACTATATATAGGGCCAAGGGAGAGGGGGAGGCGCAGCCCTTGCCCCTTCCTCCAAGGAAGGGTGCGGCCAAGGGGGGGGGAGGAGTCCATCCTCCCCAAGGCACCTCGGAGGTGCCTTCCCCCTTTAGGACTCTCCCCTTTTTTCTTCTCTTGGTGCATGGGCCTCTTGGGGCTGGTGCCCTTGGCCCATGTAGGCCAAGGCACACCCCCTACAGCCCATGTGGCCCCCCGGGACAGGTGGCCCCACCCGGTGGACCCCCGGGACCATTCCGGTGGTCCCGGTACAATACCGATAACCCCGAAACTTGTCCCGATGCCCGAAACAGGACTTCCCATATATAAATATTTACCTCCGGACCATTCTGGAACTCCTCGTGACGTCCGGGATCTCATCCGGGACTCCGAACAACATTCGGGTTACTGCATATACATATCCCTACAACCCTAGCGTAACCGAACCTTAAGTGTGTAGACCCTACGGGTTCGGGAGACATGTAGACATGACCGAGATCGCTCTCCGGTCAATAACCAAAAGCGGGATCTGGATACCCATGTTGGCTCCCACATGCTCCACGATGATCTCATCGGATGAACCACGATGTCGAGGATTTAATCAACCCCGTATGCAATTCCCTTTGTCAATCGATATGTTACTTGCCCGAGATTCGATCGTTGGTATCCCAATACCTCGTTCAATCTCGTTACCGGCAAGTCACTTTACTCGTATCATAACGCATGATCCCTTGACCAGACACTTGGTCACTTTGAGCTCATTATGATGATGCATTACCGAGTGGGCCCAGTGATATCTCTCCGTCATACGGAGTGACAAATCCCAGTCTGGATCCGTGTCAACCCAACAGACACTTTCGGAGATACCTGTAATGCACCTTTATAGTCACCCAGTTACGTTGTGACGTTTGATACACCCAAAGCACTCCTACGGTATCCGGGAGTTACACGATCTCATGGTCAAAGGAAAAGATACTTGACATTAGAAAAGCTCTAGCAAACGAACTACACGATCTCACGCTATGCTTAGGATTGGGTCTTGTCCATCACATCATTATCCTAATGATGTGATCCCGTTATCAATGACATCCAATGTCCATAGCCAGGAAACCATGACTATCTATTGATCAACGAGCTAGTCAACTAGAGGCTCACTAGGGACATGTTGGTGTCTGTTATTCACACATGTATTATGATTTCCGGATAATACAATTATAGCATGAATAAAGACAATTATCATGAACAAAGAAATATAATAATAATGCTTTTATTATTGCCTCTAGGGCATATTTCCAACAGTCTCCCACTTGCACTAGAGTCAATAATCTAGTTACATTGTGATGAATCGAACACCCATGGAATTCTGGTGTTGATCATGTTTTGCTCTAGGGAGAGGTTTAGTCAACGGATCCGCTACATTCAGGTCCGTATGTACTCTACAAATCTCTATGTCTCCATATTGAACATTTTCACGAATGGAGTTGAAGCAACGCTTGATGTGCCTTGTCTTCTTGTGAAACCTGGGCTCCTTGGCAAGTGCAATAGCTCCAGTGTTGTCACAGAAGAGCTTGATCGGCCCCGACGCATTGGGTATAACTCCTAGGTCGGTGATGAACTCCTTCACCCATATTGCTTCATGTGCTGCCTCCGAGGCTGCCATGTACTCCGCTTCACATGTAGATCCTGCCACGACGCTCTGCTTGCAACTGCACCAGCTTACTGCCCCACCATTCAAAATATACACGTATCCGGTTTGTGACTTAGAGTCATCCAGATCTGTGTCGAAGCTAGCGTCGACGTAACCCTTTACGACGAGCTCTTCGTCACCTCCATAAACGAGAAACATTTCCTTAGTCCTTTTCAGGTACTTCAGGATATTCTTGACCGCTGTCCAGCGTTCCTTGCCGGGATTACTTTGGTACCTTCCTACCAAACTTACGGCAAGGTTTACATCAGGTCTGGTACACAGCATGGCATACATAATAGAACCTATGGCTGAGGCATAGGGGATGACACTCATCTCTTCTATATCTTCAGCCGTGGTCGGACATTGAGCTGAGCTCAATTTCACACCTTGCAAAACAGGCAAGAACCCTTTCTTGGACTGATCCATTTTGAACTTCTTCAAAATCTTATCAAGGTATGTGCTTTGTGAAAGACCTATGAGGCGTATCGATCTATCCCTATAGATCTTGATGCCTAATATATAAGCAGCTTCTCCAAGGTCCTTCATTGAAAAACTCTTATTCAAGTAGGCCTTAATGCTGTCCAAAAGTTCTATATCATTTCCCATCAAAAGTATGTCATCTACATATAGTATGAGAAATGCTATAGAGCTCCCACTCACTTTCTTGTAAACACAAGCTTCTCCATAAGTCTGTGTAAACCCAAACGCTTTGATCATCTCATCAAAATGAATGTTCCAACTCCGAGATGCTTGCACCAGCCCATAAATCGAGCGTTGGAGCTTGCACACCTTGTCAGCATTCTTAGGATCGACAAAACCTTCCGGCTGCATCATATACAATTCTTCCTTAAGGAAACCATTAAGGAATGCCGTTTTGACGTCCATTTGCCAAATTTCATAATCATAAAATGCGGCAATTGCTAACATGATTCAGACGGACTTCAGCTTCGCTACCGGTGAGAAAGTCTCATCGTAGTCAACCCCTTGAACTTGTCGATAACCCTTAGCGACAAGCCGAGCTTTATAGATGGTCACATTACCATCCGCGTCTGTCTTCCTCTTAAAGATCCATTTATTTTCTATGGCTCGCCGTTCTACGGGCAAGTTAGTCAAAGTCCATACTTCGTTTTCATACATGGATCCTATCTCGGATTTCATGGCTTCTAGCCATTTGTCGGAATCCGGGCCCGCCATCGCTTCTTCATAGTTCGAAGGTTCACTGTTGTCTAACAACATGATTTCCAAGACAGGGTTGCCGTACCACTCTGGTGCGGAACGTGTCCTTGTGGACCTTCGAATTTCAGTAGGAGCTTGATCAGAAGTATCTTGATCATCATCATTAACTTCCTCTCTAGTCGGTGCAGGCACCTCAGGAACATTTTCTTGAGTTGCGCCATTTTCCGGTTCAAGAGGTTATACTTCATCAAGCTCTACTTTCCTCCCACTTACTTCTTTCGAGAGAAACTCTTTCTCCAGAAAGGACCCATTCTTGGCAACAAAGATCTTGCCTTCGGATCTGAGGTAGAAGATATACCCAACAATTTCTTTAGGGTATCCTATGAAGACGCATTTTTCCGATTTGGGTTCGAGCTTTTCAGGTTGAAGTTTCCTGACATAAGCATCGCATCCCCAAACTTTTAGAAACGACAGCTTAGGTTTCCTCCCAGACCATAATTCATACGGTGTCGTCTCAACGGATTTCGACGGTGCCCTATTTAAAGTGAATGCGGCAGTCTCTAAAGCATAGCCCCAAAAAGATAGTGGTAAATCGGCAAGAGACATCATAGATCGCACCATATCTAATAGAGTGCGATTACGACGTTCGGACACACCATTACGCTGAGGTGTTCCAGGCGGCGTGAGTTGTGAAACTATTCCACATTTTCTTAAGTGTGTACCAAACTCGTGACTCAAGTATTCTCCTCCACGATCTGATCGTAGAAACTTGATTTTCCTGTCACGTTGATTCTCAACTTCACTCTAAAATTCCTTGAACTTTTCAAAGGTCTCAGACTTGTGTTTCATTAAGTAGACATACCCATATCTACTCAAGTCATCAGTGAGGGTGAGAACATAACGATAGCCACCGCGAGCCTCAACACTCATTGGACCGCACACATCAGTATGTATGATTTCCAATAAGTTGGTTGCTCGCTCCATTGTTCCTGAGAACGGAGTCTTGGTCATTTTACCCATGAGGCATGGTTCGCACGTGTCAAATGATTCGTAATCAAGAGACTCTAAAAGTCCATCAGCATGGAGCTTCTTCATGCGTTTGACACCTATGTGACCAAGGCGGCAGTGCCACAAGTATGTGGGACTATCACTATCAATCTTACATCTTTTGGTACTTACACTATGAATATGTGTAGCATTACGCTCGAGATTCATAAAGAATAAACCATTCACCATCGGAGCATGACCATAAAACATATCTCTCATATAAATAGAACAACCATTATTCTCGGATTTAAATGAGTAGCCATCTCGAATTAAACGAGATCCTGATACAATGTTCATGCTCAAACTTGGCACAAAATAACAATTATTGAGGTTCAAAACTAATCCCGTAGGTAAATGTAGAGGTAGCGTGCCGACGTCGATCACATCGACCTCGGAACCATTCCCGACGCGCATCGTCACCTCGTCCTTCGCCAGTCTCCGTTTATACCGCAGCTCCTGCTGTGTGTTACAAATATGAGCAACGGCACCGGTATCAAATACCCAGGAGTCACTACGATTACTGGTAAGGTACACATCAATTACATGTATATCAAATATACCTTTGGTTTTGCCGGCCTTCTTGTCCGCTAAGTATTTGGGGCAGTTCCGCTTCCAGTGACCACTTTCCTTGCAATAAAAGCACTCAGTCTCGGGCTTGGGTCCATTCTTTGGCTTCTTCCCGGCAGCTTGCTTGCTGGGTGCGGCAACTACCTTGCCATCCTTCTTGAAGTTCTTTTTACCCTTGCCCTTCTTGAACTTAGTGGTTTTATTGACCATCAACACTTGATGTTCCTTCTTGACTTCTACCTCTGCTGATTTCAGCATAGCAAATACTTCAGGAATGGTCTTTTCCATCCCCTGCATATTGAAGTTCATCACAAAGCTCTTGTAGCTTGGTGGAAGCGACTGGAGGATTCTATCAATGACCGCATCATCCGGGAGATTAACTCCCAGCTGAGTCAAGCGGTTGTGTAACCCAGACATAGTGAGTATGTGCTCACTGACAGAACTATTTTCCTCCATCTTACAGCTGAAGAATTTGTCGGAGACTTCATATCTCTCGACCCGGGCATGAGCTTGGAAAACCATTTTTAGCTCTTCGAACATCTCATATGCTCCATGTCTCTCAAAACGCTTTTGGAGCCCCGGCTCTAAGCTGTAAAGCATGCCGCACTGAACGAGGGAGTAGTCATCGGAACGTGCCTGCCAAGCGTTCATAACGTCTTGTTCTGCAGGGAGGACAGGTGCGTCACCCAGCGGTGCTTGTAGGACATAATCTTTCTTGGCAGCTATGAGGATGATCCTCAGGTTCCGGACCCAGTCCGTATAGTTGTTGCCATCGTCTTTCAGCTTGGTTTTCTCTAGGAACGCGTTGAAGTTGAGGACTACGTTGGCCATTTGATCTACAAGACATATTGTAAAATATTTAGACTAAGTTCATGATAATTAAGTTCTTCTAATCAAATTATAATGAACTCCCACTCAGATTTGACATCCCTTTGGTCATCTAAGTGTTACACGATCCGAGTCGACTAGGCCGTGTCCGATCATCACGTGAGACGGACTAGTCATCGTCGGTGAACATTCTCATGTTGATCGTATCTTCCATACGACTCGTGTTCAACCTTTCGGTCTCCGTGTTCCGAGGCCATGTCTGTACATGCTAGGCTCGTCAAGTTAACCCTAAGTATTTTCACTGTGTAAAACTGTCTTACACCCGTTGTATGTGAACGTAAGAATCTATCACACCCGATCATCACGTGGTGCTTCGAAACGATGAACTGTAGCAACGGTGCACAGTTAGGGGAGAACACTTCTTGAAATTTTGTAAGGGGTCATCTTATTTACTACCGTCGTCCTAAGTAAACAAGATGCATAAAACATAATAAACATCACATGCAATTATATAAAGTAGTGACATGATATGGCCAATATCATATAGCTCCTTTGATCTTCATCTTCGGGGCTCCCTGATCATCTTGTCACCGGCATGACACCATGATCTCCATCATCATGATCTCCATCATCGTGTCTTCATGAAGTTGTCACGCCAACGACTACTTCTACTTCTATGACTAACGCGTTTAGTAATAAAGTAAAGTAGTTTACATGGCGTTCTTCAATGACACGCAGGTCATACAAAAAATAAAGACAACTCCTATGGCTCCTGCCGGTTGTCATACTCATCGACATGCAAGCCGTGATTCCTATTACAATAGCATGAACATCTCATACATGACATATAGATCATTCATCATTCATCACAACTTTGGCCATATCATATCACAAAGCACTTGCTGCAAAAACAAGTTAGACATCCTCTAATTGTTGTTTGCAAGTTTTACGTGGCTGAAGTAGGGTTCTAGCAAGAACGTTTTCATACCTACGTGAAAGCCACAACGTGATTTGTCAACTTCTATTTACCCTTCATAAGGACCCTTTTCATCGAATCCGCTTCAACTAAAGTAGGAGAGACAGACACCCGCCAGCCACCTTATGCAACTTGTGCATGTTAGTTGGTGGAACCGGTCTCACGTAAGCGTACGTGTAAGGTTGGTCCGGGCCGCTTCATCCCACAATACCACTGAAGCAAGATAATACTAGTAGCGGCAAGAAAGTTGAGAAATCTACACCCACAACAAATTGTGTTCTACTCGTGCAAGAGAACTACGCATAGACCTAGCTCTGATACCACTATTGGGGAACGTTGCAGAAAACAAAAAATTTCCTACGGTTTCACCAAGATCCATCTATGAGTTCATCCAGCAACGAGTGATTAGATGCATCTACATACCTTGTAGATCGCGAGCGGAAGCGTTCAAAGAATGGGGATGATGTAGTCGAACACGACGTGATCCAAATCACCGGAGATCCTAGCACCGAACGGACGACACCTCCGCGTTCAACACACGTACGGAACAGCCACGTCTCCTCCTTCTTGATCCAGCAAGGGAGGGAGGAGAGGTTGAGGGAGATGGCACCAGCAGCAGCACGACGGCGTGGTGTTGATGGAGCTGCAGTACTCCGGCAGGGCTTCGCCAAGCGCTATGGAGGAGGAGGAGGTGTTGGAGAGGGAGAAGGAGGCAACCAAAGGCCAAGGTGTGTTTGCTCCTCCTTTTCCCCACTATATATAGGGCCAAGGGAGAGGGGGAGGCGCAGCCCTTGCCCCTTCCTCCAAGGAAGGGTGCGGCCAAGGGGGGGGGAGGAGTCCATCCTCCCCAAGGCACCTCGGAGGTGCCTTCCCCCTTTAGGACTCTCCCCTTTTTTTCTTCTCTTGGTGCATGGGCCTCTTGGGGCTGGTGCCCTTGGCCCATGTAGGCCAAGGCGCACCCCCTACAGCCCATGTGGGCCCCCGGGACAGGTGGCCCCACCCGGTGGACCCCCGGGACCCTTCCGGTGGTCCCGGTACAATACCGATAACCCCGAAACTTGTCCCGATGCCCGAAACAGGACTTCCCATATATAAATCTTTACCTCCGGACCATTCCGGAACTCCTCGTGACGTCCGGGATCTCATCCGGGACTCCGAACAACATTCAGGTTACTGCATATACATATCCCTACAACCCTAGCGTAACCGAACCTTAAGTGTGTAGACCCTATGGGTTCGGGAGACATGTAGACATGACCGAGATCGCTCTCCGGTCAATAACCAACAGCGGGATCTGGATACCCATGTTGGCTCCCACATGCTCCACGATGATCTCATCGAATGAACCACGATGTCGAGGATTTAATCAACCCCGTATGCAATTCCCTTTGTCAATCGATATGTTACTTGCCCGAGATTCGATCGTTGGTATCCCAATACCTCGTTCAATCTCGTTACCGGCAAGTCACTTTACTCGTACCGTAACGCATGATCCCATGACCAGACACTTGGTCACTTTGAGCTCATTATGATGATGCATTACCGAGTGGGCCCAGTGATATCTCTCCGTCATACGGAGTGACAAATCCCAGTCTCGATCTGTGTCAACCCAACAGACACTTTCGGAGATACCTGTAATGCACCTTTGTAGTCACCCAGTTACGTTGTGACGTTTGATACACCCAAAGCACTCCTACGGTATCTGGGAGTTGCACGATCTCATGGTCAAAGGAAAAGATACTTGACATTAGAAAAGCTCTAGCAAACGAACTACACGATCTCACGCTATGCTTAGGATTGGGTCTTGTCCATCACATCATTATCCTAATGATGTGATCCCGTTATCAATGACATCCAATGTCCATAGCCAGGAAACCATGACTATCTATTGATCAACGAGCTAGTCAACTAGAGGCTCACTAGGGACATGTTGGTGTCTGTTATTCACACATGTATTACGATTTCCGGATAATACAATTATAGCATGAATAAAGACAATTATCATGAACAAAGAAATATAATAATAATGCTTTTATTATTGCCTCTAGGGCATATTTCCAATAGTAATAGTAGCAACGGAAAAGTAAACAAGCGAAGAACAATATATGAAAAGCTCGTAGGCAATGGATCAGTGATGGATAATTATGTCGGATGTGATTCCTCATGTAATAGCTATAACATAGGGTGACACAGAACTAGCTCCAATTCATCAATGTAATGTAGGCATGTATTCCGTAAATAGTCATACGTGCCTATGGAAAAGAACTTGCATGACATCTTTTGTCCTACCCTCCCGTGGCAGCGGGGTCCTAGCGGAAACTAAGGGATATTAAGGCCTCCTTTTAATAGAGAACCGGAAGAAAGCATTAGCACATAGTGAATACATGAACTCCTCAAACTACGGTCATCACCGAGAAGTATCCTGATTATTGTCACTTCGGGGTTGTCGGATCATAACACATAATATGTGACTATAGACTTGCAAGATAGGATCAAGAACACACATATATTCATGAAAACATAACAGGTTCAGGTCTGAAATCATGGCACTCGGGCCCTAGTGACAAGCATTAAGCATAGCAAAGTCATAGCAACATCAATCTCAGAACATAGTGGATACTAGGGATCAAACCCTAACAAAACTAACTTGATTACATGGTAAATCTCATCCAACCCATCATCGTCCAGCAAGCCTATGATGGAATTACTCACGCACGACGGTGAGCATCATGAAATTGGTGATGGAGGATGGTTGATGATGACGACGGCAACGAATCCCCCTCTACGGAGCCCCTAACGGACTCTAGATCAGCCCTCCCGAGAGAGATTAGGGCTTGGCGGCGGCTCCATGTCATAAAACGTGATGAAACTTTTTCTTTGATTTTTTTCTCCCCGAACGTGAATATATGGAGTTGGAGTTGAGATCGGTGGAGGTCCAGGGGGGCCACGAGATAGGGGGCGCGCCCTACAGGGGGGGCGCGCCCCCCTGTCTCGTGGATAGGCCGTGGGCCCCCTGGTGTATTTCTTTCACCCAGAAATTCTTATTAATTCCAAAAAGTGCCTCCGTGGATTTTCAGGACATTCCGAGAACTTTTCTTTTCTACACATAAAACAACATCATGGTAGTTCTGCTGAAAACAGCGTCAGTCCGGGTTAGTTTCATTCAAATCATGCAAGTTAGAGTCCAAAACAAGGGCAAAAGTGTTTGGAAAAGTAGATACGTTGGAGACGTATCAACGGCAAGTTGTCGTCCCAACTAGATCCATAATCTAGGGCACAAGCTCTCAACATGTCCTCCAGAATCTGATTGACTCTCTCAGTCTGTCCATCTGTCTATGGATGAAAGGTTATACTGAACTCTAGCCTAGTACCCAATGTCTCATGTAACTGATTCCAGAACTTTGAGGTAAACTGGGTTCCTCTATCTGATACAATGGTCCTCGGAACTCCATGCAGACATACGATCCTGGTCATGTATATCTTTGCCAACTTAGCACTTGTATAAGTGGTCTTCACTGGAATGAAATGCGCTACTTTCGTCAATCGATCGACTACAACCCATATAGAGTCATAGCCTGAACGAGTCCTGGGCAATCCTGTGATAAAATCCATGCCAAGCTTGTCCCACTTCCATTCGGGTATCGGCAATGGATGTAGCAATCCTGCTGCCTTCAGATGCTTTGCCTTAACTCTCTGACATACATCACATATTGCTACATACTCGACAATATCCTTCTTCATTCCTGTCCACCAGAAACTTTCCTTCAAATCCAGATACATCTTAGTGTTTCCTGGGTGAATCGAATACAGTGAATCATTGGCCTCCTGCAGAATCAACTTCCTGATCTCGGGGTCATTAGGCACGTATACGCGATCCTCAAACCATAAAGTAGCGTGCTCATCCTAACAAAATCCTTTAGCCTTTCCTTTACTCATCCTTTCCTTTATCTTGGCAATCTCCTTGTCTGTCTTTTGGGCTTCTCTGATCTTACTCATCAAAGTGGGCTGAATTTCCAATGCTGCTACATAACCTCTCGGAACTATTTCCAAACATAGCTCGCGAAGATCCTCTGCTTACTCCTTGGGTAATCCTCCGGTCATGAGCGTATTAACATAACTCTTGCGACACAATGCATCGGCTACTACATTAGCCTTTCCGGGATGATAGTGCAATTTCATATCATAATCCTTAATGAGCTCCAACCATCTCCTTTGCCTGAGATTCAACTCCTTCTGTGTGAAGATATATTTCAAACTCTTCTGATCCGTGTATACCTCACAATGGTTTCCGATGAGAAAATATCTCCACGTCTTCGATGCATGCACTATGGTTGCTAACTCCAAATCATGTGTACCATAATTCAGCTCATGAGGTTTAAGCTATCGTGAGGCATATGAAACGACTCTTCCCTCCTGCATAAGCACGGCTCCAAGTCCTCGACGAGAAGCATCGCAATACACTTGATAATCCTTTCGTTGATCTGGAAGAATCAGCACTGGGGCTGTAACCAAACGCTTCTTCAACTCCTGAAAACTGGCTTCACACTCCTCAGTCCATTTGAACTTAGTGTCCTTCTTCAACAACTCTGTCATGGGCTTTGCAATCCTGGAGAAATTCTCTATGAACCTCCGATAATATCCTGCGAGTCCAAGAAAACTCCTGATCTCTCCAACTGATGTGGGTGCTACCCATTTAGTCACAGAAACAACCTTGGTGGGGTCTACTGCTATTCCTTCTCCGGATATAACATGTCCGAGAAATCCAACTTCCTTTAGCCAAAACTCACATTTGCTGAACTCGGCATATAACTAGTGTTCCCTGAGCTTCTCGAGGACCAAACGCAAATGCTCCTTATGCTCCTCTTCATTCTTCGAGTAGACCAATATATCATCAATGAACACCACGGCGAACTTATCCAAAAACTCCATAAACACCTTGTTCATCATGTTCATGAAAAAGGCAGGCGCCTTAGTCAGACCAAATGACATAACGGTATACTCGTATAGCCCGTATCTTGTGGTAAAAGTTGTCTTAGGTATATCCTCCTCTCGAATCTTCAGCTGATGGTATCCTGATCGCAGATCGATCTTGGAAAATACTTCAGCTCCTTGCAATTGGTCGAACAAATCATTGATCATCGGCAGTGGGTACTTGTTCTTGATCGTCACTTCATTCAACGCACGATAATTAATAAGCATCCTTAATGATCCATCCTTCTTCTCCACTAGAAGTACCAGGGATCCCCAAGGTGATGAAATTGGTCGAATATAACCTTTATCCAGTAACTCCTTAATCTGCTTCTTAATTTCCTCCAAATCCTTTGCGGGCATCCGATACGGTCTCTTTGATATTGGCCCGGTGCCTAGCAAAAGCTCAATCAAAAACTCTATCCAGTGGCATGCCTGGCAACTCCTCCGGAAATACATTGGGGTAATCCTTCACCACTCTTCCTCCTGTACAACTCCTGATAAGGAATTCACTTGAGTCCTCTTCGGCACATGCCGGGATACATACTTGATCCTTCTTCCTTCTGGGGTGGTGAGCATGATTGACTTACTAGCACAATCAATGTTTCCTCCATACATCGTTAACCAATCCATACCCAAAATCACATCCAACCCTTGTGACTCCAGAATTATAAAATCCAAGGGGAAAACATGCCTAACTATGGTCAATGGCATCTGAAAACATCCTTGGCTTGCCATATGCTCCGCTCCTGGCGAGCTTACTAACATAGGTGTCCTAAGAACTTTGGTGGGCAACTTATACTTATCCACAAATCCCCTTGATATGCATGAATGCGATGCACCAGTATCAAAAAGAATGATTGTAGTAAATGACTTAACCAAAAACTTACCTATAACTACATCTGGCTGCTCTTCAACCTCCTCCACACTAATGTGGTTCACTTGTCCCATGTTGAAAGGGTTGGGCTTCTTCCCAGAGCTTCCATTGCCATTTCCATTCTTTGCTTCAGAACACTCGGTGTCATAATGTCCATTCTTCCCGCACTTGAAACAAGTAATGTGACTTAGATCCTTCTTGGCGGGTGTTGCCGGGTTGGAAGGGTTCTGGCTGTTGCTTCCTCCATTCTCGTTCCCATTCTTGGGGCCACTATGGTTATGTGAATTTCCTCCATTGGAATTATGGCCTCCATGGTTATGGTGAATGTGTCCTCCGGAGTTCGGGGTAAAACGAGGTCTCTGCAGAGCTCCTGAATTGTACTTCCCTTGTCCATACTTCCTCTTGCGGCTCTCTATCTGCTGCTGCTTCCCTTTAATCATAAGAGCTCTATCTACCAACTCCTGGTAGTTGTTGAATGTTTCCACCATCAACTGCATGCTCAGCTCATCATTCAATCCTTCCAGAAACTTCTCCTGCTTAGCAGCATCAGTTGCTACATCATCAGGGGCATAGCATGCTAACTTACTAAACTCATCCATGTACTGGATTACTGTGCGTCCTCCTTGGTGCAAGTTGCGAAACTCGCGCTTCTTCATGTTCATAGCTCCTGCTAAAACATGGGTAGTGCGGAAAGCCTGCTGAAACTCATCCCATGTAATAGTGTCAATGGGGTAAGTGGATGTGAAATTCTCCCACCATGATGCTGCGAGTCCATCAAGCTGATGTGTGGCAAAACGCACTCTCTCCACATCTGTGCATCCTACAGTGGTCAGCTCCCTTCCAATCTTACGGATCCAATCATCAGCAACAATCGGCTCGGTGCTACTAGAGAACACCGACGGATTCAGCCTCAGGAAATGGTCTAAGTGATCAACAAGTGGTGGTGGTGGTGGGTTGTTGTTGTTGTTGTTGTTGCCTTGATTCTGATTCTGAACTAGTAGCTGCATCTGTTCTGCTACTGGGTCAACTGAGTGATCTCCGATGGGAAAGCAAATCCATTGTCACGTCTTGGAGGCATCTGATGGGTTTAGAAAAGTTGAGAAAATAGAATAAAATGAGGTCTAAAGGGAAAACACTACCATATGCTCATGAGACAAACACATTCATGTCACTTCAATCAATTCAAACAAGGGCATACAATCCGTCTAACTATCGTTACAAAAGTGCTCGGACTATTCTATATAGACGGGGGAATACTACTACTGATATGGTTGTCGACTAGAAGTTTTGATCGGTGGAAGACTCCATGATATCTGCTCCAGCTTCATCAATGTAGTCATCATCACTATCATCGGGGTCAGAATCGGTGTCGTCAATGATGATGTAGTCCTCCGAACGAATGTCCTTGGAATGGTCGTCATCTCCTCCTGGCATGGGGTCTCCCATGAATACTCTTAGCTTCCTCGTTAGGTCGTCATTCTTCTCCACTAGTATCGTCATTTCCTCCTCATATCCGTCGCGTGTAGACTTGAGTTCCTCCTCCAGCTCCATAATCCTGGTCATTGCCTTCTTCAGATCTATCATGTTTGCGCACATCTGGTTCTCCTAATGACGAATGTGCTGGTTTAACTCCTGGATAAAAGCTGCAATGGACCTGACCCTCCTGGTGCTGATCATCTCCCATTGCTCATCTCGGCGCCCACATATCTGGTAGATAGTGTCCTTTAGATCCTTGTGATAAACTTCTCCAATGCGTCCCATGGCGATGTGGGCTGCCATGCTCTTTCCTAGACTCCAGGTTGGTGCATCAAAGGAAAACTCTATGGGCTCAGTAACTGGCATGAATGTCCTTCCTGGAACTTGAACTCGAATCATCCAATGCTCCTCTTCTGGTAAAGTGGCGATGTAGGTCTCGGTGAAGCTTGGTATTCCGATGTTCAGGTACCTAGTAACTTCCTTCAAGTGTCATCCAAAAGGGGTGTCTTCATCCGGTTGTGTAAACTTGTTCCTTGAGTCCACCATCCTATAGAGTGGAAAGGGAGAGGAGTCAGAAATGAGTAGAGAAGAGTGACCTACGGTTTAATCTTAGTGGTCGTGTCCTACAGTCAGCGTGTGCTCTGATACCATCTTGTAGCGACCAGACCTCAAACAGTCTAGTCTCTGTGCATAAGTGTCATCCCTGGATCGGTAATGCTGGCACGCATAGTACCCAAGGACTTATAACAGAGTCTCAATCACACACTTATTACAACGAGATGTCTCAAAAGAGAACTTATTACAATAATATGGATCTAAAAGATAACAGCGGAAGGCTTGGAAGATAAAATGAGTCCATTGATATGTCTCCAACGTATCTATAATTTTTTTATTGTTCCATGCTATTATATTACCCCTTTTGGATGTTTATGGGCTTTATTTTACACATTTATATCATTTTTGGGACTAACCTACTAACCGGAGGCCCAGCCTGTATTGCTGTTTTTTTGCCTATTTCAGTATTTCGAAGAAAAGGAATATCAAACAGAGTCCAAACGGAATGAAACCTTCAGGAGCATGATTTTTGGAACGAACGTGATCCAGAGAACTTGGAGTGCAAGCCAAGAAGCGATCGAGGAGCCCAGGAGATAGGAGGGCGCGCCCACCCCCTCTGGGCGCGCCCCTGTCTCCTGGGACCCTCGGGCGGCCACCGACGTACTTCTTCCTACTATATATACCCACGTACCCCGAAAACATCCAGGGAGCCAACGAAAAACAATTTCCACCGCCGTAACCTTCTGTATCTGCGAGATCCCATCTTGGAGCCTTCGTCGGTGCTCCACCGGAGGGGGAATCGACCACGGAGGGCTTATACATCAACACCATAGCCCCTCCGATGAGTTGTCAGTAGTTTACCACAAACCTTCGGGTCCATAGTTATTAGCTAGATGGCTTCTTCTCTCTTTTTGGATCTCAATACCATGTTCTACCCCTCTCTTGTGGAGATCTATTCGATGTGAACTCTTTTTGTGGTGTGTTTGTCGAGATCCGATGAATTGTGGGTTTATGATCAAGTTTATCTATGAGAAATATTTGAATCTCCTCTGAATTCATTTATGTATGATTGAGTTATCTTTGCAAGTCTCTTCGAATTATCAGTTTGGTTTGGCCTACTAGATTGATCTTTCTTGCCATGGGAGAAGTGCTTAGCTTTGGGTTCAATCTTGCGGTGTCCTTACCCAGTGACAGCAGGGGTTGCAAGGCACATATTGTATTGTTGCCATCGAGGATAAAAAGATGGGGTTTATATCATATTGCTTGAGTTTATCCCTCTACATCATGTCATCTTTCTTAATGCGTTACTCTGTTCTTATGAACTTAATACTCTAGATGCATGCTGGATAGCGGTCGATGTGTGGAGTAATAGTAGTAGATGCAGGCAGGAGTCGGTCTACTTGTCGCGGACGTGATGCCTATATACATGATCATGCCTAGATAATCTCATAATTATTCGCTTTTCTATCAATTGCTCGACAGTAATTTGTTCACCCACCGTAATACTTATGCTATCTTGAGAGAAGCCACTAGTGAAACCTATGGCCCCCGGGTCTATCTTTTATCATATAAACTTTCAATCTACTTTTATTTGCATCTTTACTTTTTGCATCTATATTATAAAATACCAAAAATATATTTATCTTATCATACTATCTCTATCAGATCTCACTTTCGCAAGTGGCCGTGAAGGGATTGAAAACCCCTTTATTGTGTTGGTTGCGAGTTCTTTGTTTGTTTGTGTAGGTGCGTGGGACTTTTGAGGAGCCTCCTACTGGATTGACTTAAGCTACTTTGCTGCATCACCCTTTCCTCTTCAAGGAAAACCAACGCAAGCTCAAGACGTAGCAAGAAGGATTTCTAGCACCGTTGCCGGGGAGGTCTTCACTCAAGTCAAGACATACCAAGTACCCATCACAAACTCATCTCCCTCGCATTTACATTATTTGCCATTTTCCTCTTGTTTTCCTCTCCCCCACTTCACCCTTGCCGTTTTATTCGCCCTCTCTTTCGCAATCTTCTCCTCTCTTTTTCGCTTGCCTTTTTCTGTTTGCTTATGTGTTGGATTACTTGTCGCCATGGCGCAAGATAATACCAAATTGTGTGATTTCTCCAATACCAATAATAATGATTTCCTTAGTACTCTGATTGCTCCTCTTAATGATGTTGAGTCTCGTGAAATCAATACTGCTTTGCTGAATCTTGTTATGGAATATCAATTCGCCGGCCTTCCTAGTGAAGATGCCACTACCCATCTAAACTACTTTGTTGATTTGTGTGATATGCAAAAGAAGAAAGATACGGATAATGATATTGTTAAATTGAAGTTATTTCTGTTTTCACTTAGAGATCGTGCTAAAGTTTGGTTTTCGTCTTTGCCTAAAAATAATATTGATTCTTGGAACAAGTGCAAAGATGCTTTTAACTCTAAGTATTTTCCTCCTGCTAAGATCATCACTCTTAGGAACGACATTATGAATTTTAAACAACTTGATCATGAGCATGTTGCCCAATGTTGGGAAAGAATGAAATTGATGATTTGCAATTGCCCCACTCATGGTTTGAATTTATGGATGATCATACAAAAATTTTATGCCGGTTTAAACTTTGCTTCTAGAAATCTTTTAGATTCATCCGCAGGAGGCATGTTTATGGAAATCACGTTAGGAGATGCTACAAAACTTCTTGATAATATTATGGCTAATTATTCTCAATGGCACACCGAAAGATCTTCTAGTAAAAAAGTGCATGCTATAGAAGAAATCAATGTTTTGAGTGGAAAGATGGATGAACTTATGAAATTATTTGCTATTAAGAGTGCTCCTTTTGATCCCAATGATATGCCTTTGTCTACTTTGATTGAGAATAATAATGAATCTATGGATGTGAATTTTGTTGGTAGGAATAGTTTTGGAAACAATGCTTATAGAGGAAACTTTAATTCTAGACCGATCCCTAGTAATTCCTCTAATAATTATGGAAATTCCTACAATAATTCTTATGGTAATTTTAATAAGATGCCCTCTGATTTTGAGAATAGTGTGAAAGAATTTATGATTTCTCAAAAGAATTTTAATGCTTTGCTTGAAGAACAATTGCTCAAAGTTGATGACTTGGCTAGGAACGTTGATAGACTTTCGCTTGATGTTGATTCTCTTAAACTTAGATCTACCCCTCCTAAGCATGATATCAATGAGTCTCTCAAAGCAATGAGAATTTCCATTGATGAGTGTAAGGAAAGAGCTGCTAGATTGCGTGCTAAGAAAGATTGCTTTGTAAAGGTGTGTTCTTCTAGTTTCCGTGAAAATAATGATGAAGATCTTAAAGTTATTGATGTGTCTCCTATTAGATCTTTGTTTTGCAATATGAATCTTAATAATAATGGGACTAGAGATGAGTCAACTTTAGTTAGAAGGCGTCCCAATAATTCAGAGTTTTTAGATCTTGATGCTAAATTTGGTAAAAGTGGGATTGGATAGGTCATGACATTAAATAGTATTGAACCCACTATCTCGGATTTCAAGGAATTTGATAATGATAATTGTTCTTTAGAAGGTTGTATTTCCTTGTTGCAATCCGTTGTTAATTCTCCTCATGCTTATAGTCAAAATAAAGCTTTTACCAAACATATCGTTGATGCCTTGATGCAATCTTATGATGAAAAACTTAATTTGGAAGTTTATACCTAGAAAACTTAATGATGAGTGGGAACCTACTATAAAGATTAAAATTAAAGATCATGAGTGTTTTGCTTTGTGTGATTTGGATGCTAGTGTTTCCACGATTCTGGAAACTTTATGTGATATTCTAGGTTTCCATGATCTTGACGATTGCTCTTTAAATTTGCACCTTGCAGATTCCACCATTAAAAAGCCAATGGGAAGGATCAATGATGTTCTCATTGTTGCAAATAGAAATTTGGTGCCCGTAGATTTTATCGTTCTTGATATAGATTGCAATCTTTCTTGCCCTATTATTCTTGGTAGACCTTTCCTTAGAATGATTGGCATGATTATTGATATGGAGGAAGGGAATATTAGATTCCAATTTCCATTAAGGAAAGGCATGGAGCACTTTCCAAGAAAGAAAGTCAAATTAACTTATGAATCTATCATGCGAGCTACTTATGAATTGAGTGCCAAAGATGGCACTACTTAGATCTATCTTCGCTTTTATGCCTAGCTAGGGGCGTTAAACGATAGCGCTAGTTGGGAGGCAATCCAATTTTATTTGTGTTTTTTGTTTTTGTTTCTGTTTAGGAATAAATTTTGCATCTACCCTCTATTTAGATGTGTTTTTATGTTTTAATTAGTGTTTGTGCCAAGTAGACCCTATAGGATAACCTATAGTGGTAGTTGATTTGATTCTGCTGAAAAACAGAAACTTTGTGCGCACGAAATTAGTTTTGTTAAATCACAGAAACATGCTTTTGCGTTGATTTATTTTGCTGCTGATCAATAGAAATTTTTTCCAGGACTTCCCATTTTGGTAGGATATTTAGGGTTCCAGAAGTTTGCGTTAGTTACAGATTGCTACAAACTGTTCTGTTTTTGACAGATTCTGTTTTTCGTGTTGTTTGCTTATTTTGATACATCTATGGCTAGTATTAAGTGGTATGAACCATAGAGAACTTGGAATATAGTATGTTTAACACCAATATAAATAAAGAATGGGTTCATTACAGTACCTTATGTGGTGGTTTTGTTTTCTTTCACTAACGGAGCTTATGAGATTCCCTGTTGAGTTTTGTGTTGTGAAGTTTTCAAGTTTTGGGTAAAGATTTGATGGACTATGGAATAACGAGTGGCAAAAGCCTAAGCTTTGGGATTCCCATGGCACCCCAAGATATTCAAGAGTAGCCAAAAGCCTAAGCTTGGGGATGCCCTGGGAAGGCATCCCCTCTTTCTTCTTCGTTCATTGGTAACTTTACTTGGAGCTATATTTTTATTCGCCACATGATATGTGTTTTGCTTGGAGCATCGTGTATGATATTAGTATTTGCCTTTTAGTTTTCCACAATCATCATTGCTGTACACACCTTTTGGGAGAATCCTACTTGATTAGAATTTATTAGAATATGCTATGTGCTTCACTTATATCTTTTGAGCTAGATAGTTTTTGCTCTTGTGCTTCACTTGTATCTTTTAGAGCACGGCGGTGGCTTAATTTTGTAGAAATTTCTAGTCTCTCATGCTTCACTTATATTATTTTGAGAGTATTTTAGAACAGCATGGTATTTGCTATGGTTATAAAATTGGTCCTAGAATGGTAGGCATCCAAGTTGGGTAGATGCTATGATCAATTTGATACTTGATAATTGTTTTGAGATATGGAGGTAGTGATATTAAAGTCATGCTAGTTGGGTGATTATGAATTTAAAGAATGCTTGTGTTGAAGTTAGTGAGTCCCGTAGCATGCACGTATGGTTAAAGTTGTGTAACAAATTTGAAACATGAAGTGTACTTGGATTTTGCATCCTTATGAGTGGCGGTCGGGGACGAGCGATGGTCTTTTCCTACCAATCTATCCCTCTAGGAGCATGCACGTAGTGCTTGGTTTTTGATGACTTCTGAATTTTTGCAATAAGTATATGAGTTCTTTTGAGTAATGTTGAGTCCATGGATTATACGCACTTTTACCTTTCCACCATTGCTAGCCTCTACGGTACCGTGCATTGCCCTTTCTCACCTTGAGAGTTGGTGCAAACTTCACCGGTGCATCCAAACCCCGTGATAGCATACGCTCTATCACACATAAACCTCCTTATATCTTCCTCAAAACAGCCACCATACCTACCTATTATGGCATTTCCATAGTCATTCCGAGATATATTGACATGCAACTTTCCACCGTTCCGTTCATCATCATGACATACATTACTTTTGTCATATTGCCATTGCATGATCATGTAGTTGACATCGTATTTGTGGCAAAGCCACCATGCATAATTTTTCATACATGTCACTCTTGATTCATTGCACCATCCCGGTACACAGTCGGAGGCATTCATATAGAGTCATATCTTGTTCTAGTTTTGAGTTGTAATTCATGTGTTGTAATCAATAAAAGTGTGATGATCATCATTATTAGAGCACTATCCCAAAGAAAAAAAGAAAGGCCAAAGGAAAAAAAGAAAAAAAAGAAAAAAGAAAAAAAAGAAAATAAAGAAAATAAATAAAAATGGGCAATGTTACTATCTCTTTTTCCACACTTGTGCTTCAAAGTAGCACCATGTCCTTCATATAGCGAGTCTCATTTATTGTGCTTCAAAGTAGCACCATGTTTTTCATATAGTGAAGTCTCATATGTTGTCACTTTCATATACTAGTGGGAATTTTTCATTATAGAACTTGGCTTGTATATTCCTATGATGGGCTTCCTCAAATGCCCTAGGTCTTTGTGAGCAAGCAAGTTGGATGCACACCCACTAGTTTCTTTTGTTGAGCTTTCATTCATTTATAGCTCTAGTGCATCAGTTGCATGGCAATCCCTACTCCTCATGTTGACATCAATTGATGGGCATCTCCATAGCCCGTTGATTATCCTCGTCAATGTGAGACTTTCTCCTTTTTTGTCTTCTCCACACAATCCCCATCATCATATTCTATTCCACCCATAGTGCTATATCCATGGCTCACGCTCATGTATTGCGTGAAAGTTGAAAATGTTTGACAATATTTAAGTATGAAACAATTGCTTGGCTTGTCATCGGGGTGTAGAATTTGGGAACATTTTTGTGTGACGAAAATGAAGCATAGCCTAACTATATGATTTTGTAGGGATGAACTTTCTTTAGCCATGTTATTTTGAGAAGACATGATTGCTTTGATTACTATGCTTGAAGTATTACTGTTTCTTGTGTCAATATGAACTTTTATTTTGAATCATTTGGATCTGAACATTCATGCCACAATAAAGAAAATTACATTGAGAAATATGCTAGGTAGCATTCCACATCAAAAATTCTGTTTTTATCATTTACCTACTCGAGGACGAGCAGGAATTAAGCTTGGGGATGCTTGATACGTCTCCAACGTATCTATAATTTTTTATTGTTCCATGCTATTATATTACCCCTTTTGGATGTTTATGGGCTTTATTTTACACATTTATATCATTTTTGGGACTAACCTACTAACCGGAGACCCGGCCCATATTGCTGTTTTTTTGCCTATTTCAGTATTTCGAAGAAAAGGAATATCAAACGGAGTCCAAATGGAATGAAACCTTCGGGAGCGTGATTTTTGGAACGAACGTGATCCAGAGAACTTGGAGTGCAAGCCAAGAAGCGAGTGAGGCGGCCAGGAGATAGGAGGGCGCGCCCACCCCCTCTGGGCGCACCCCCTGTCTCCTGGGCCCCTCGGGCGGCCACCGACGTACTTCTTCCTCCTATATATACCCACATACCCTGAAAACATCCAGGGAGCCAACGAAAAACAATTTCCACCACCGTAACCTTCTATATCCGCGAGATCCCATCTTGGAGCCTTCGTTGGCGCTCCGTCGGAGGGGGAATCGACCATGAAAGGCTTCTACATCAACACCATAGCCCCTCCGATGAGTTGTGAGTAGTTTACCACAGACCTTCGGGTCCATAGTTATTAGCTAGATGGCTTCTTCTCTCTTTTTGGATCTCAATACCATGTTCTCCCCCTCTCTTATGGAGATCTATTCGATGTAAACTCTTTTTACGGTGTGTTTGTCAAGATCCGATGAATTGTGGGTTTATGATCAAGTTTGTCTATGAGAAATATTCGAATCTCCTCTGAATTCTTTTATGTATGATTGAGTTATCTTTGCAAGTCTCTTCGAATTATCAGTTTGGTTTGGCCTACTAGATTGATCTTTCTTGCCATGGGAGAAGTGCTTAGCTTTGGGTTCAATCTTGCGGTGCCTTTACCAAGTGACAGCAGGGGTTGCAAGGCATGTATTGTATTGTTTCCATCGAGGATAAAAAGATGGGGTTTATATCATATTGCTTGAGTTTATCCCTCTGCATCATGTCATCTTTCTTAATGCGTTACTCTGTTCTTATGAACTTAATACTCTAGATGCATGCTGGATAGCGGTCGATGTGTGGAGTAATAGTAGTAGGTGCAGGCAGGAGTCGGTCTACTTGTCGCGGACGTGATGCCTATATACATGATCATGCCTAGATAACCTCATAATTATTTTCTTTTCTATCAATTGCTCGACAGTAATTTGTTCACCCACCGTAATACTTATGCTATCTTGAGAGAAGCCACTAGTGAAACCAATGGCCCCGGGTCTATCTTTATCATATAAGCTTTCAATCTACTTTTCTTTGCATCTTTACTGTTTGCATCTATATTATAAAATACCAAAAATATATTTATCTTATCATACTATCTCTATCAGATCTCACTTTAGCAAGTGGCCGTGAAGGGATTGACAACCCCTTTATTGCGTTGGTTGCGAGTTCTTTGTTTGTTTGTGTAGGTGTGTGGGACTTTTGAGGAGCCTCCTACTGGATTGATAAATTGGTTCTCAAAAACTGAGGCAAATACTTACGCTACTTTGCTGCATCACCCTTTCCTCTTCAAGGAAAACCAACGCAAGCTCAAGACGTAACATCCATCAACTCCAATGGCATAGCTGAGTGAACGAAATGACCTAGCGCACCTTACTCATCATCTGAAAAGTCTGCAACATGATATGTTGCAGCCCGAAACGGGCCAGCACATGTAATATGCTGGCAATGTACACAAAAGAGCAATGAACAGAATAAATGCTATCACTACATGCATATATGGCTCGTGGAAAGCTCTATGGTTAAAGTTTTGCATAAAGCCAAATTTTCCCTATAACAATGGAATAAATTTTATTTAAATATCATGGTGGTTGTTAAACATTGAGAAGGTTCCTCCAACTCAATCCCAATTAAGCAATATCTATTAACCCAACAAAATTAATTTAGAGTGATGAGATCAACATGATAATCCAAGAACCAGATACTAAAGATGTCCATAACCGGGGACACGGCTAACCATGATTAGTTTGTACACTCTGCAAAGGTTTGCACATTTTTCCCCACAAGACTCGATCTCCTCTGTTAGATTTCTCGCACTACATGGTGTTTGAGAAACGGATGAACGAGACACAGTCTTTCAGAAACATTAACCCTTTACTCTGGATGGACAGTTACACCTACTTTGCCCTACATCTGCTAGCCCACCACTGAAAGAGGTCATGCAACCTACTCAACTATGCTAGAGCCCATAATAGCTTGTGGCTGCACACAGAAGTTTCTAGCATGAATAATCTTACGATCCCTTTGAGCCTAGGTGGCGAACCGTAGGATGATCATACGGGTACTCCGGGATATCCTAGGACAACACTGGATTCTCCAGGTGCCCACAACCAATCCACCCAGATGTGTATTTAAGTAGCCACCTTAAGTTAACCTTTAATTAACAACTCTCACATCTGTCATGGATACACTCAACCAATCCACGTCAACGAGCATAGCATAGCAATCCTGAGCATGACGTAGAAGTAACTCCCAAAGGTTTGATAATAAAAGGGCAATAGGTTCTACCTCATCATCTACTTCCCAACCCAACATGTTAATCAGATCCTAACCATGCAATGTTTGAGGATTGTAACTAATGCATAAAAACTAGGTAACAAAGGGATACGATCAAAGTGTTACTTGCCTTGCTGATGATCTGCAAAACCTCGAGACTCATAGTAGCACGCTTCACACTCCGGGAATTCTATCGCAAACAAATAATAGCATACATAAGCACTCCAGCATAGATGCACGGGTAAAACTCAAATAAGAAGATCCAAACAGAAATTTCAACTGAAGAGCTTCGATTTGCAAAAAGAATCAACTCAAACGAAGCACTGAAACTCAAGATACGAACGAAACAAGATTCATTTACTAATCTGTACTAAATTCTAATATTACAGTACCAAAATCATGTTCAAGTTATTTAAACAGAAAGAGTGCTTCGAGACAAATATTTAGGCGCCGGTTTCAACTAATTTGGATAAACGAGCAAAAAGATATACTAGAACGAAGATCAGGGCAGAAATCACGATCGAAAATAATCGCAGATAAACCCTGGAAAATAAAACGGAACGAACAGACTAACAAACGAACGTTTGCTGTCTGAGCCTAACCGGTGAACGACGTTCGTCAAAATGAACGAACAGACAAACGCCCGCTAAATAACTAAACTGAAGAAAAACCAAACTGATCTATCTAAAAAAACATATCTAGGTTTTTTTTAACGAATGGTTTAAAAAAATGACGACGGCGGCGGCGGCTACCTCCGGCGATGTCGGCGGCGGCGGCGGTGGTGGCTCCGGTGGGTGGGGTGGTCGGTGGCGCGGAACGGAGAGGCGGCGGCGCGGGGTGATGTGCGGCGCAGGCGGCGGGGCGGCTCGGGGTCCAAGGGGGGCCCCGGGGAGGTATTTAAAGGGGGGGAGAGGCGGCGGCGGGGTCCGACTTGGGGAGGGGGTCGACGGTGTCGGGCGGGGCTCGGACTCCCTCCGAGTCCGGCGGCAGCATGCTGGCGAGCGGGTGAAGGCGGCAGCGAAGCTCGGCCGGCTGGGCCCTTGGCCCAGTGAAGTCCACGAAGATTTTTTTAAAATAATTCCGCCGAAACATAAAAATCCTAATAAATTCTAAAAAAATTCTAAAAATTCCAAAAACAATTTTCACCGTCTAAATAAAATATTTAGAATAAAGTGAACATTTTTCTGGCCTAAGAGTGCAATTTTGAAAACATGCATATTTTTCTAATTCAAATAAAATAGCAATCAAAATCCAAATAAAATATTTATTTGATTTTAACATTTTCCTCCAATATTTCTTTTATTTTGGAGAAGTCATTTTATCCCCTCTCTTTTATTTTAATATTGGAAATATTTTTGGATAGAAAATGATTAAAACCAAAATGATCCTCTTTTCAATATTCGAGAAAATTCAAATATGAAAATAAATGAAATCCCCAACTCTCTCTGTGGGTCCTTGAGTTGCTTAGAATTTCTGGGATCAAACCAAAATGCAATTAAACTTGATATGCATATGATGACCTATGTATAACATTCTAAATTGAAAATTTGGAATGTTACAATGCACGTATAGTGAACCGTTATGTGATGAATTCGGAGCATGATTTATTTTTTGATTGTCTTCCTTGTGAGTGGCGGTCGAAGACGAGCGGTGGTCTTTTCCTACCAATCTACTCCCCTAGGAGCATGCGCGTAATACTTCATTTCAATAACTAATATATTTTTGCAATAAGTATGTGAGTTCTTTATGACTAATGTTGAGTCCATGGATTATACACACTCTCACCCTTCCGCCATTGCTAGCCTCTCTTGTGCCGCGCAACTTTCTCCGGTGCCATACACCCACTATATACCTTCATCAAAATAGGCACCATACCTACCTATTATGGCATTTCCATAGCCATTCCGAGATATATTGCCATGCAACTTTCCACCATTCCATTTATTATGACACGCTTCATCATTATCATATTGCTTTGCATGATCATGTAGTTGGCATCGTATTTGTGGCAAAGCCACCTTTCATAATTCTTTCATACATGTCACTCTTGATTCATTGCACATCCCGGTACACCGCCGGAGGCATTCATATAGAGTCATATTTTGTTCTAAGTATCGAGTTATAATTCTTGAGTTGTAAGTAAATAAAAGTGTGATGATCTTCATTATTAGAGCATTGTCCCAGTGAGGAAAGGATGATGGAGACTATGATTCCCCCACAAGTTGGGATGAGACTCCGGACGAAAAATAGAAAAAAAATAGGCCAAAAAAATGAGTGAGGCCCAAATAAAAAAATGAGAGAAAAAGAGAGAAGGGGCAATGTTACTATCCTTTTTCCACACTTGTGCTTCAAAGTAGCACCATGATCTTCATGATAGAGAGTCTCCTATGATATCACTTTCATATACTAGTGGGAATTTATCATTATAGAACTTGTCTTGTATATTCCAATGATGGGCTTCCTCAAATTGCCCTAGGTCTTCGTGAGCAAGCGAGTTGGATACACACCCACTTAGTTTTCTTTTGATCTTTCATAAACTTATAGCTTTAGTGCATCCATTGCATGGCAATCCCTACTCATGCACATTGATATCTATTGATGGGCATCTCCATAGCCCATTGATACGCCTAGTTGATGTGAGACTATCTCCTTCTTTTGTCTTCTCCACAACCACCATATTCTATTCCACCTATAGTGCTATATCCATGGCTCACACTCATGTATTGCATGAAAGTTGAAAAAGTTTGAGAACACCAAAAGTATGAAACAACTGCTTGGCTTGTCATCGAGGTTGTGCATGATTTAAATATTTTGTGTGATGAAGATGGAGCATAGCCAGACTATATGATTTTCTAGGGATAGCTTTCTTTGGCCATGTTATTTTGAGAAGACATGATTGCTTAATTAGTATGCTTGAAGTATTATTGTTTTTATGTCAATATTAAACTTTTGTTTTGAATATTACGGATCTAAAAATTCATGTTACAATAAAGAAGAATACATGGATAAATATGTTAGGTATCATTCCACATAAAAAATTATGTTCTTATCATTTACCTACTCGAGGACGAGCAGGAATTAAGCTTGGAGATGCTTGATACGTCTCCAATGTATCTATAATTTTTTATTGTTCCATGCTATTATATTATCTGTCTTGGATGTTTTATATGCATTAATATGTTATTTTATATTATTTTGGGGACTAACCTATTAACCTAGAGCCTAGTGCCAGTTCCTGTTTTCCCCTGTTTTTCAGTTTCGCAGAAAAGGAATACCAAACGGAGTCCAAATGGAATAAAACTTTCGAGATGATTTTTCTTGGACCAGAAGACAACCATGAGACTTGGAGATGAAGTCGGAGGAGCCAAGAGGCGGCCACAAGGATGGAGGGCGCACCCCTCACCCTTGTGGGCCCCTCGTGCACCTCCTGGCCTAATTTGCCTATATATTCCCATATATCCCTAAACCAACAGAGGCATCCACGAAAACACTTTTCTACTGCCGCAACCTTCTGTACCCGTGAGATCCCATCTAGGGACCTTTTTCGGCATCCTGCCGGAGGGGGGTTCGATCATGGAGGGCTTCTACATCAACACCATTGCCCTTTCGATAAAGCATGAGCAGTTTAATTACCACAGACCTACGGGTCCATAGCTAGTAGCTAGATGGCTTCTTCTCTCTCTATTTGATTCTCAATACCATGTTCTCCTTGATGTTCTTGGAGATCTATTCGATGTAATACCTTTTTTGCGGTGTGTTTGCCGAGATCCGATGAATTGTGGATTTATGACCAGCTATCTATGAATATTATTTGAATCTTCTCTGAATTCTTATATGCATGATTTGATATCTTTGTAATTCTCTTCGAACTATCGGTTTGGTTTGGCCAACTAGATTGGTTTTTCTTGCAATGGGAGAAGTGCTTAGCTTTGTGTTCAATCTTGCGGTGTCCTTTCCTAGTGACAGTAGGTGCAGCAAGGCACGTATTGTATTGCTGCCATCGAGGATAAAAAGATGGGGTTTTCATCATATTGCTTGAGTTAATTCCTCTACATCATGTCATCTTACTTAATGTGTTACTCCATTCTTTATGAACTTAATACTATAGATGCATGTTGGATAGCGGTCAATATGTGGAGTAATAGTAGTAGATGCATAATCGTTTCAGTCTACTTGACACAGACGTGATGCCTATATTCACGTCATAACTTTGCGCTTTTCTATCAATTGCTTGGCAGTAATTTTTTCACCCACCGTATTATTTTCTATCTTGAGAGAAGCCTCTAGTGAAACCTATGGGCCCTGGGTCTATTTTCCATCATACAAGTTTCCAATCTACAATTTTAGTTTCCGATCTACTATTCTTGCAATCTTTTACTTTTCGATCTATAAACCAAAAATACCAAAAATATTTACTTTATAATTTATCTATCTCTATCAGATCTCACTTTTGCAAGTAACCATGAAGGGATTGACAACCCCTTTATCACGTTGGGTGCAAGTTTGTTTGATTGTTTGTGCAGATATTTGGTGATTTGTGCGTTGTCTCCTACTGGATTGATACATTGGTTCTCAAACTGAGGGAAATACTTATCTCTACTTGCTGCATCACCCTTTCCTCTTCAAGGGAAAAAATAACACAAGCTCAAGAAGTACCAGCAATCAATGTTTGTTCCAAGCAGACTGATTACAGATAATATCATCTCTTCTTATGAATGTTTGCATTTCATGAAACAGACCAAATCAAAAACTAATAGTTTTTGTGCTCTGAAGCTAGACATGGTGAAAGCCTATGACATGCTAGAGTGGTCCTACCTAAGGGCTATAATGGCAAAGCTTGGTTTTTCACGGCAGTGGATTGATATAGTTATGATCATGGTTGCCTCAGTCTCTTTCTTGGTGTTGTTCAATGGTGAGAAACTCGAATCTTTTAAACCATCTAGAGAGATCCGACAGGGAGACCCAGTATCCCCTTACTTGTTCTTGATTGCAGCAGAGGGCCTCTCGTGCCTCCTGAAATCCAGTTCTCGGTCATCAACCTTAGCAGGTATTAAGGTGGCCCCATCGGCGCCCACCATTAATCACATTTTATTTGCAGATGACAACCTGTTGCTTTTTAAGGCCAGTGTGGAGGGATCAGTTGCGGTGTCGAACATGTTGGACAGATATTGCAGTCCATCAGGGCAGAGAGTTAACCATGATAAATCTTCAATTTTCTTCAGTAAGGGATGTCCAAGTCCGGTGAGAGAAGCGGTGAACAACTCTTTACAAGTCCATAATGAAACCCTTAGTGAGCGCTATCTGGAAATGCCTACTGATGTTGGAAACTCCAAGAATGGAACTTTTAAATACCTCAGAGATCGTGTGTTGGAGAAGATGAAAGGGTGGATGGAGAAGCTTTTGTCTACGGCAGGGAAGAAAATCTTGATTAAGTCAGTGGCACAAGCTATGCCAGTTTTTTCTATGTCCTGTTTCAGGCTCCCGAGGAGTTTATGTGAGAGCATAACTTCGATCATTCGGTAGTTTTGGTGGGGATCCAAGCAAGGAAGAAGAAAGCCCTGTTGGGTGGCATGGGACATAATGACGCAGCCAAAGCACCTTGGTGGTTGGGGATTTGGGGACCTGGAGATCTTCAATTTGGCTCTACTAGCAAGACAAGCTTGGCACGTAAATGACCAATGATACATCGCTGAGCGCCCGGATGCTAAAAGAAATTTATTTTCCTAGCTGTAACTTGCTAGAGGCAGAGCTGGGATCTCATCCTTCTCAGATTTGGCGGGCCATTTTGGACGGTCGAGATATTCTGTCACAAGGGATTATTCAAAGGATTGAGGACGGGGCGAACACAGGTATTTGGACACATAACTGGATACCACGGGACAACTTCAACCGACCTATCACCTCCCTGGTACCTAACCCTCCGGACATGGGTTCTCAGCTCATATATACCACGAATGCTTCCTGGAATGAGAACTTGGTCAGGACGGTATTTACACATTTTGATGTAGAAGACATCCTCAAGATACCACTGTGTACACGAACAGTCTCAGATTTTTGGGCTTGGCATGAGGAAAGCAAGGGGATTTTCACTATCTAGTCGGCATATCGCATGATATTACGCACTAAACTTAGTAGATAGAGTTGGATTGGTGAGGAGGCTGGCACGTCGGTGAACCAGTCGGAGAACAATCAGTGGACATCTATGTGGCACATCAAGGTTCCCTCAAAACTTCGGGTGTTCATTTTGAGACTGGCAAGACAATCCATCCTGAGCGGTGTTCTGCTACAACACCGTAATATGGCGACAACCGATACCTGTGCTCTCTATAGGGCTCGGGATACATGGCGACATGCACTACTATCCTGCCCAATGGCAGGCAGTGTTTGGGTGCTAGCACCTAATCATATAGTGGAGATAATGAGTGGTCACATGGAGGATAGTGACAAGGATTGGATCTTTGCCTTACATGAAATAATGGTTTTGTACAACTTGTGGTAACTCTACGGGCAATCTGGGGAGCAAGGAGGAAGGCAATTCATGAGGATATTTTTCAGTCGTTGGCAACAGTACATGGTTTCATCAATTCTTACCTAATGGAGTTGCGGGAGATCAAGGTAAAAGCTACACCTGTTCCTTCTAGTACTACGCCACAAAACACATCACTTTGGATCCCGCCCACCCCAGGTTATGAGAAGTTCAACTCTGATGGAGCGGTTTCCAGGCTTGGATATGGGACTATTGATGTGATTTCTAGGGACCAGGGAGGCACATTCCTGAGAGCCTCGGCACTTGTTTTCAGATTTATCTCAGATCCACCTATGTTGGAAGCATTGGCGATACAAGAAGCTATGGCGCTGGCAAAGGATACATGTCACCTCGGATTGCAAGTTAGTGGTGGACGACATTCAGAAGCGTAGTTTGGCCAGGTATGGTGCGATAGTTCAAGAGATCATATATCTTTCTGTTTCTTTTATGTCATGTAATATAGTTCATGAACGTAGGAGCTCAAACTTTGAAGCTCACAATTTAGTGAAGCATGCTCTTACCCTGGGTGGTGGCCGCCATGTTTCGTTAGGTCATCCAGAAAATCTTCACCCGTCCCTATAAACATTGTGATGAATTAATAAAGCTTCCTGGAATTGTCTCACAAAGAAACTTTATCCTATAGATACCCTAAAAAAACTTCATCCTACAGGTCCACCTCAAAAAAAGAAAACTTCATCCTACAGCTTTTTTGTTGACATTGTTTGATTTGAGGTTGCTTAGAGCATCTACAGGGGACTTGGCACATCCGGCCCCTCAAATGCCCGTGGACGTGCCCGAGCGCGTCCGCGGGCAATGACCGGGCACCCTTCACTTTACATCCATCTCTCTCATATTTCATCCCCTAGATATATATAAAGCATGCAAAAGAAATCCTACGTACTACATCTATGTACTACCCTAGCTACTCTTCGTCGTCGGAGATGTCCACGACGAGGGTGCCGGGCGCCGGCTGAACGGGCGGGTAGGAGGGCTCCGGTTCATCCTCCTCCTGCTCGACCTCATCCATGTAAGCGAACAACTCCGCCTCCTCCACGGCTTCTTGCGCCTCCATCTCCTGCCGGTGACGGCGTCTTGCCTCTGCAGCCGACTCCGACCGAAGAGAATTGAGGATGGCCTGCTGCTCCGCTTGCAGATCCCCGTCGCCAGCATCCCCCAAATCCTCCTCCTCCGGCTCATCCCCCTCCTCCTGAAAGAGTCCTAGTCCTCCTCCTCCTCCACCACCTCCTTCTCCTCCGGATCCACTGCATCCGGAGGTAGCGCCGCGGCGATCCGGGCTTCACACCTAGCCCGGATCTGCTCAAGGAGCTCAAGCCGGCGCTCCGGCATTAGAAATGGCTCGCTCCTCACCCGGCGGCATGGGGGCATGGCTACTAGGAGGATGGGTGGAGTGGAAAGTGACAGCGGCGGCGAACAGGAGGAGGAAAATGTGGATGGATGATAGGGTTTCGGTGCCGCCAGTCGACTTAAATATTCGGGCAATGCATTACGCGGCCCGCTGGAGCTGCGCCACGCGGCGTCACCGGTCCGATGAAGGAGACGAGCTTCGGACTGCCGGGTTTGAGGGCATTTCCGGCTAGGACCCCTTCATCAGCCCGACGTGGCGGGCGCGCCCGGGCTTCCTTTTATCCGCCCCATATTTGGGTTGGATATGAGGGGTGCCGGTCAGCCTGGGCGTTTGAGGCCCGTTTGAGACGTTCGTCTGGGTCGAAAAAACGTGACCAGTCAGTGACCGGGCGGCCCACCCGAGCGTATGAGGCAGGTTTGAGAGAGAGCAACTAATTAACGAGCGCTCCTTCGGGAGTCTTGCAACGATCAGCGCCACTTGACGCGCTCTCAGCCATTCGCCACGTGTCGCGCTCTGGGCGCTCCCTCCGGATTTTGTTTTTATTTTTATTTTTCCGCACGCGTTTTCGACTTTTTAAACGGTTTTTTTCGGGTTTTTTCGACGTTTTGGTTTTCCACCGGCCTTCCCTAGCTTTTCGACCAAGAAAAAATTCAAAACAAAAAAAATTGTGCAAAAAAACGCATTTCCTTTTTTTCCTTTCGCGAGAGTACGGTTTTGCTTACGCGAGAGGCACGGTTTTGCTTTCGCGAGAGTCACGGCCGTGCCTCTCGAAAACGGAAAAAACGTGTTTTCTGTTTTTTTTCTTTCGCAAGAGTGACGGTTTTGCTTCCGCGAGAGGCACGGTTGTGCTTTCGCGAGAGTCACAGTCGTGCCTCTCGAAAACGAAAAAAAACGTGTTTTCTGGTTTTTTTTCGCGAGAGTCACGGTTTTGCTTCCGCGAAAGGCACGGTTGTGCTTTCGCGAGAGTCACGGCCGTACCTCCTCGGAAATGGAAAAAAAATGTGTTTTTTGTTTTTTTTCTTTCGCGAGAGTCACGGTTTTGCTTCCGCGAGAGGCAGATTGTGATTTCATCAAAGGCGGGTGTGCCTCTTTCGGAAAGGGAACTCGGGCTCCGGGTTCGGGTTTTTTCGTGAAAAAAAGTTCATCAAAACCTATCAACATGGGATCTAATTTTGAAGACCTCGACGTGAGGAATCCAACAACGAAAGCAGTTCGAGATTTAGACACACGGTTTAAGAGATAAAACGTTTTGAATAAACAGATCTACGAAAAAATGGAAAGCTCACTGGTTGGGACAAGTGGCGCACATGCAACGCGCCACTTGTCACAACATGAGAAAGTTGGAATGATCTTCGTACTCTTAACTAGTGATTTCGGGTTCGAGAGGTCGGCTGTAGATGCTCTTACCACATACACGTCCTATTCTAAAAAAAAACATACACGTCCTATTCAGAGTTTCAGATCAGACTTTCTGGTCGACCACTCCGAATCCCCGCCAAAAACCGATACCGGACCGAGGAGGTTCCATCATATATACAGCACCGATCGCGTCACCGCAAGTCCACGACCACTTTGCGAGATTTGATTCGCGACCTAGATCCGTTTCGCCGGCGCCCGCACGCCGCCGCCGAGCGTTGCCGATCGGCCTTCCCCTGGTGCGTGCGCGCGCCCGCCCGCGGCCGATCGACGCCATAGGGTTCTTCAACGGCAAGACGAAGCAGACGACGACGCACTCGCAGAAGCCGGAGCGGCGCGTGAAGGTGCGGGTGGAGCCCCCCGGGTACAGTCACCACGAGTTCGAGCTGCCGGCGTCGCACCTACGCAGCAGGCACTTCGCGTCGCTGATGGCCAAGGCCAAGAAGGAGGACGGCGTCGAGGGGAAGGTGGTCGCCATCCAGTGCGGGCTCGAAGACTTCCTCCTCACCATGGTGAAGACGATTTCCCGAGCGCCGTTTGATTCCTCGCCGAGATGCCCTATCCTCGGCTGGTTCTCAGCTCGGTCACGCTGATGTCACCTCCAGTATAGGCAGTAGCCCTCGTTATCGTTTGCTCGACATCTTGTCGAGGGCTGTAACTGATGGACTGTAGAGATGTATTGCTCAGAGAAAAGTGTAAAAGATTGTACTTCTCGCCGAGAGCTGTAACAAAGTGTAAAGATAGATGGCAATCCAGTTGAACGTTTCTTCCACAAGTTGCACATACATAACCTTTGTATCTCTTTGGAAACTGACGAACACACCATGTATTATCAACTTACAGAAGTGTTGCATATTTGACCCCAGTTCAGTAGACAGAGCTTCCTAATCTCGAACTTGATGTTGTAAGATTGAGTAGGGTCGATGCATTTTACAATACCATACAGAAAACACACTGAAGGGCCTATAAGCTACAACCGCCAATGCTATGCTCCTATATAATTCTATATATCCAACAAGGGAACAACGAAAACCTCCTGCGTTCATTTGCATGTCGTAATCAGTCCAGAGAAGAACGGCCATATCTCCAGCTACTGTGGGATCGTCGGCTGAACTGCTGCGGTGCGAAGCTTAGCCCAAACATCTCCCTCAGCGCCTTTCCTGGCTCTAGGAGGCCGATCAATCGGGCGACAAGGGAAGCGCTCTCCCTGACATGCTCGAGGTTTTTGGTTTCGGTCCAAAGGCGACGTGCCACCTGAAGCCTTCTCCTCTTGGAGGACAGCGAAACTCCCCATTTGGTGTACATGCTCTCTCTTTCCTCGATTGAGAGCCGCTTCTGCATTTGCCTGCAGAGCATCTCCCTCTCACGTTGCAACTTCCTGGCACTACATGTCAGAGTAGTTTTCTTCAGGAGGAATTTGAGTGCCGTAATACAGAGAAGTGAGAAATGCGATGATCAATGACTTACCTTGAAACCAGAGAAGTGTTCAGGCTACCAGCTACGACCTTGCTTTCCATACCACCATTGGCATAGGTGTCTTTAAGGAAAGATAGCCTCCTTATCTCCACTTCCATGTAGATGGAGTCGGCTGGATCTCCTTTAAACAACAAGAAAAAGTAGGTTCTATGAACCAGTGAAGCATAGCATGCATGCCAAAGGTCAATGATCTCTTGCTGTTTTCTCTCGAATTCCAGTGGCCATCGCGAAGGTGATTGCAAGGCATCCATGATTGGATCTAGTCCAACGCTCCTGACGGTTCCTTCTGCTATTTCTCCATTAACATACTGAAAAACATTTTTAAAAAATGGTATTCAAAATTTGCACATCATATTACCCCAATGTGCTGTGCTGATAGAATAATAATAACAAAGACAAATAGTTCCACACCTGACCACCGAGTTGCTTCTGATACTGAGCCATTTCTTTCAGTTCAGCCACAAATTCACCTATGCCAGTAAATTCCGTGTCACCTGCAACAGAACCGTTTGCCTTGGGTCCACCCCTCGTAGTAGTAATTTCAGAAAGCATTGACCCTGCCCGTGACAGAGTCTCACTCTCTGCATCAAAGTTCAGCGCAGAGCCCCTTCTTTGACCCCCTTCAGGTCTCCCAGGGAAGTCCATGAACCTTCGGCTCGGTGGTGTGCAATCATCCTTCTCCAGGTCTTCAAACAGAGTAGAACCCATCAGAGACCTACAGCTCCTGCTTCTGACAATTCCTCTAGAGCTGGATGGGTTTCGTGTTGAAGACCCTAGATCTTCGACAAGATTGGCAAAAGGTTTTCTGACAGTCTCTAGATGTTGCTCCAGGGTAACAGTAGGTACATTGTCGTGTCTAGAATCATCATTTCCATGCATACTAGTACCCACATTCGAATCTTGCAAGATATTGCTCCTGATAGCTGACGAGTCCAAATCATTTTTTCCTTCTGTTTCATTGGTCTCTATACACCGTACTTCCTTGCAAACATCATCTGAATCCTCATTTGATATCTGAGAAACGTCATCTCTGCTAGTGGTTGGGGGCATCCCACTGAATGGAGGGCTGCTGACTGAATAACTCAATGGGGTAGCAAACTGCACATTATTTTCAGACTGTTGGGACCCAAGTTCCCTTTGTGCTGCGTGGCGTCCTTGGAACCTGAAATTTTGGACATTGTCAACTACTTCTGATGATTCGATTGTTGATTTCTGATCTTCACATGGCTGGGGCACATCGAAGGTAAAGTTCCTCCCAGAAGCCTGCATGTACGTAAGAGAGAAAGCACAAACTTCAGTGGTTCTGACACAACCGGAAAGACTAGTTAACTGGGAAGTAAGAAGGTGCATATACCAGGGGGCGCTTTGAAACATGGTTGTCTCCAACAACCTGGAGCAAATCCTGCAACCTAGATTGAGCCAGATCACGCTGTACCTTCAATTCCTTAATTTCTTTCTCCATCTGCAAGGAACGGTCTATTAAACTTCTATACCATCACAAGAAGGAAGGTGTACTTGGACATTTTAAGATTTGGCATTGTAAAATATGCTGCAATGTATATAGAAACAGTGGCTAATTGAGTAATTCAAGGCTGCACCTGGGAGCACATGTTCCCAAGTGTTTTTTTTCAAATGTCAAAATATTTTGAGTTTTTTTTACACATGTACATGTTCGTCTTTTCTATATGCATTATAATTTTCATGGGAAAACGGTAAGCTCTGCGACTTGTGGTTAAAACTATGCATCTGTGTCTTATTAATGAACAAAAAGAAAAAACCCACACAAATGTCAGAAGTAGCATTTACCTTCCGGATGTGGTTATCTTTTTCCTTCACCAACGCTTCAAGACTGGAATAGGTAGCTGGACATCGCAGCTCACTCTCCAACCTGGCAAGTTCTCTTTGTAAATGCTTAACTAGGGCTTTATCAGACATGACTACATTAACCTGCGCATTTGTAACTACTTCCTTTGCACAACTTGCAAATAGTAGGGTATTTCTTGATTGCTCCATGTAGCTTCGGGCTGGACTCATTGTGCAAATGATTGCAGTCCTTGCATTACCTCCCAGAGAAGGTTGTAATATACGTGTGAGCTTTGAATCCCGATATGGTATGTGTCCATTTCTTACCTTGCTGCATACATGAAAACAAGTTAATGATATTACAAGACCTTTTAACCAAGAGAAACTTTCCATTGAAACTCAACACTGCAGAAAATACTGAATTAGGGATGTAACCTTAGTTTACGAATGACAGTTCCTAGGGTAAGTAAACTTCTATTAATATGACAACCTTCCTTCAGCCTAGCACCAGCTGACAGTGCCTGAGATGCACGTTCGCTTCCTGCCAAATCAACAAAGTTCTGCACATGACAACAAAAGATGCTGTCACTTCTTCGTATGTAAAAAAATAAATATTACCAAAAAGTAAATCTTTGTTCTTAGTTCTTACCACACTAGCCGCAAGTGTCGTTGACTTATCCTTACCCAAGAATTCACGAGCAGAACTTTCGATAGTCTGAAACAATCGAGAAACAAATCAGGAATAGTGACCTTATGTAACACAAAATATACTGAAGCCTTCCTTTTGACATGCAACAAAGTAGTGGACAAACCAATTTAAGGATTTGATGCGATCTGGAGCTGTTTTCGTTTAAGTATGTCTCTCCAGTTCTCCTTTGAGCTGGTATAAGCACATATCAAACGAATAAGATGAGGGTAATCGCCACTTATAAATTGGTGAACCAAATACAAACAGCATTCCACCTTCACACACAGAAATAAGTTCCTTCAGGTGGTTCCAGTCCCTCAGTATCACCTCTTTAAGGTTCTCTACGTAAGTCCCCTTCTGTAGAATATACAGCATCAGGCCATTAGTAATGCAGGGGAACAACAGGACTTAGAGAACAAAAACAAGTAGGAGTGTTCTGACCTCTGCATCATCCCAAAGTCTAAGAGAAGTGCTTTCTGAACTAAGAAGATCCCTTACAACTTCGTTATATATTTCTATCGCTGAGAATTTCAACACAAATGCTCTCTCCCCGTGCTGCAAAAGATGTTGAGCGTATTTCAGACCAGTGGTTACAGATTCGGACCAAAACTGTGACCAGATGAAAGAAGGTGTTTAATTACCCGGCCAATGTAATCATAAATATCTGATACTGTACATTCCGTTATTCCAGTCATGGTGTATGTCTTCCCACTACTTGTTTGACCATATGCAAAGATACTAGCTGTTGCAGACAAAAGCAAATTATTCAGTGAGTCCGTCACTTTGATCTAAACAAATAGGAGAAAAATAGGCAGAATGTCTGCACTTAACAGTTAATGCCGCTAACTACAGAGAGGGCAACCTCCTTGGCCCCTTGCTCGTACACTTCTTTGGTATCGCAGTCAGAACGGAATACCCTGTCTGTAATTGGATAGAGTTTTGGTTAAAGTCTCAAAGGAGATACACATAATATCACATCTGAAAGTGAGTAAAGTTTGTGCAGAGCCCTATTGTGGAAGAAACGAGCTAATGTCCCAGTGATTATATGATGAAACTCATCACAAACTAAAATTAATTGGTTTGATTTGTACAAAATCTGAACATTTCAGTTCCATGTGAGTTTTCTTAATGATAAGTAGCTCCCATTAACCTAAAGAATCATTCTCCAAGTTGCTCGTGTCAGAACATGTGCAGTAATGAGGTTAATCGAGGTGTTTCGGTTGCCAGTAACAAAAATATATCCATACTATACAGTAAAAATTTACCTATGAACTGTAATTGGTACTCCAGACATGTAGTATTTGACATCCTAATCAGTTTAAATTAATATGCAAATGTAGAGTTTCTAAAACGCTAGTGACATACAGTATAATAATAATTATGGGGCCTATGATAACAGAAACAGCAGAAGTAATGAACTAAAGACAAAGAAAAACATGCACAGCACAGCTTTGATGTCAGCAAAAAGATGAGGGGCACGATGCACCAACCAAATGAGTAGGCAGTCGGAGCCGTTGGCCGGTCCGGGAAGGCGCTCCGGGCGATGACGGTGGTGTCGCTGATGCACTCCCACTCGGACGGATCCCCGCGCGCAATCTCCTTGTCGCTCAGCGGCCTCAGCCTCACCGAAACCATTATCTTCTCCAGCTTCCCGGCGGCGCCATTGACCACCTCGCCTCCGTCCACATTATCCCACTGCGCCATCTCGTCGCCCCCAATTGCCCCCATCTCACTACTCAGCAGGGCTCTCTGATCCCCCTCTCCCCTGCCCTACACCATCTGCAACCATGACACCATTAATTACAACACAGGCCAAGAGAAAACAAAAGAACTGGAGCACATGAATGCAAAACAGGCTCAATCAATGGAGGCAAAGGGGAACCCATCAAGGAACCTGTCCTGCTCCTGCTCCTACGAATTGTGGCGGGGAGCAGCCGGGCAGGAGCATTGAGTGGTTGGTCCAGTAGGTGGAGGAGAATGCAAGCATTCCTCCCCGGCCGCGGGTGATTCGGACGGGTGGTGGTGGTTAGGGCGTCGCCTAGCACAGTGAAACCGCACTAATCAGGCCAAATCTGGCACCGACTGGCAGCTACTCGCGCCGATGTTGACCCGTCCTGCTGCTTCCCTAGGACGCTCCTGGAGACATATTCTATCGTCCCACCGACGGAGAAACCCACGCCGCGCCCGGATCACATGGCAATTTGGCTCAACTACCCAGGGGCCAGGGCCTAGTTAAGCTAGAATGCGAGATCGCGCCGCTGACGGAAGGAAATTAACTAGCAGCGACCTGCCGGCCTGTACTGTGTCTGTACGTAAATATGTAATGCTCAGGCGACAGGGACAGGGAAGGGGGTAAATAATGGCGGGGGGTTTACCGAGCCTACAGGAAGACGCTCGCCGCGGAAGGGGCGTCCGCCGGCACGGAGCAGGGTCCGGCCTCGGCGGCCGCCATGGCTGGCGGAGTGGCAGTGGCTGCGCTGGGGAGTTCGCCTGTGTTGCGAGGCAGAATCGGAGGCCACGAGAGGAGCGAGGTGGTTTCGCGACTCGCGAGAGCAGCGGCAGTGAACTGGACTGGCGGCCACCGCGGAACGGAACGGAACGGCAGCACGGCACCACCTCCACTCCACCTTCACCAATCCACGATCTGGCTGGCCGTTTCGGGGGGTTATCGTGGACGACGGTTGCTTTCCTTTTTGCCCCCTCCCTCCCTCTTTTTCTCTTTGTTTTTCACACACGGGAATGGACCCAACCCGCTAGAGGGGTTGGAGACCGCGGATTCCTTCCTTTGTCCCACACCCTTTTGCCTGTCTTTTTCTTTTTAATTTTTACTTTCTCTGTGCCTCCATTTTTACACGAAGGCCCTCCCCATCTTTGGCTCTTTTCTTTGGAGAACCCATCTTTGGCTCTTTGCGCAGCCTTACAGCCTTGAAAAGCACTGCTACCGGATTAGATTAGATAATTTAACCTTGTTTTATAATGGCATAGGATGCACGACTGTTACAAGACTCGGGAGAAAAGGGTGAAGATTCATCTCGATGTGACGGGGCAGGGAGCTACTACAATGCCTTGGTGCCAACGCAAGCAAACGTCGATCCTATTGATTGTCGGGGCTTTTCCCAAAGCTTACTTAACTTCTACTCGATCGGTCCATAGGGCAGTGAGTGAGTGAGTGCCGCTTGTTTAGCCATGCAATGCAATCACTTGTGTCTGCCTCACTCATTCAGATGACCTCTTTGTCTTGCCGGCCTAGCTGCTATGCACTCACGGGAATGCGGCACCGGCGAACCACGGTAGCGAAAACTGTACAGATCCACTGCTGTGAATCATTTTGCCCCTGGTTGTTTCAGAGAGGATCGGCCTGCGTGTCTTTTCCCTTCTGGTAGCAAAATGAGTGATACGTTGAGTGGTCGCGTCCACCTTCTGGCGTGTCAGTCACTGCGCCGTGTAAAGTTGCACTCACCGCTGGCCAAATGCCTTTACCGATGAGGAGGATGATGGTCCTGTCCCCAGAGGACGAGACCCGGTCGTCGTGCTGTACTGGTAGCGCTAGGTAACAGTTGGCACCACTGGCATTCTGACAACTTGAAGTTTCGGAAGAAGAGAAACTGATAATGCCATTCTCTAACTACGTATCTGCTCTGCGTACAGAAAACTGCTTCCCTAGGCGGCCAGTGTGACAGTGGGTGTTGGAGGAGATTAACCAATGGATGTGTGCGTTCTTCTGGGCGGGCAAAGATAAGGTGCACGGAGGGCAGTGCCTAGTGGCTTGGAGCACGATATGCAGACCTACTTACTTGGGCGGTCTGGGGGTGAGGGATCTAAAGCTTCAAGGACTTGCTCTTAGGGTGAGATGGGAGCGGCTGAAGAGGACGGATCCTACGAGGCCATGGCAGGGGCTTGCCATGTTGGAGGATAAAGACGCGAGAGAGGTCTTTGACAGCATGGTTAAGATTGAGGTTGGAGATGGTACTAAGGTGCTGTTCTGGAGAGATAGATGGATTCATGGTTTTGCTGTGGTGGATATTGCACCTTTGCTTCACATGATGGTGGATACCCGTACCAAGAACCGACGTACGGTGAGGGATGCCCTCAAGCAGGGAAGGTGCCTGCAGGATATGAATGGAGAGCTTACCTTCACAGGCCACATGCAACTACTTCACCTTAACCTAGCTATCAGCACTGTGCCTCGGGATCCGGAGAGGTCCGATTGCTTCTCTTGGCCGGCGGACCCGTCAGGGCAGTATACCGCTAGATCCACATATCATCGTTTGTGCCAAGGGAACCAGCGGGTTGGCTTTGCCTCTTGCATCTGGAAGAGTTGGGCGCTGCTTAAGTGCAAAATATTTGTTTGGTTGGCGATACAGCATCGCATTTGGACCTCGGACAGGAGGGCTAAGCACGGGTTGCAAGAGCGCTCTTCTAGCTGCTTCATCTGTTTGCAGGCGGAGGACAATGCGGAGCACATTTTGATCCAATGCGTCTTCGCTCGGGAAGTGTGGCACGAATGCCTACAAGAGCTCAACTTGAACGCGGTTCGACCGACGACGGAGGATACTTTGCTAGATTGGTGGCTGCAGGCTAGGATGGGTTTCAGGAAAGAGCACAAGCGTGGGTTCGACACTTCGGTGATTGCGGTCACCTGGGCTTTGTGGAAGCAGCGCAATGCTCGGGTCTTCAATAGAACGACACAACAAAAAGCACCTCCTCAGGTGGTTAATGCGGTCCTGCGGGAGATTAAAGAGTGGAGGGAGGCGGGTCTAGGAGTTGGTGGGTTGTCTAGATTTGTTAGAGAGTAGGCTTGGTTCTTGAGTGGGGTGTTCTAGGGTGTGGCGAAAGGTATGTTGTTCGCATCCTTCTCTTGGCATCTCTTGTAATCATTATTGCTCTTCTTCTATAAAGTTAAGGTACGCTATTGGCGTACTCTAAAAAAAAAAACAGTGCGACCACTGAGTAGCAATGCTGTGTGACATTAAATATAAATTCCAAAACATTCCTAACACGAAACGGTCAAATGGCTCTCACAAAACCTCATCGTCATTCGGCTTCACTCTGACAGCACCCAAGGTGTCTACCATTTTACGCTACATCAGTCGCATAATTATCCCATCAAAATAAGAAACATCAGTCGCATAATTACGCGCTCCCAAGCACCGTGACCAGTCAGGAGGTCGAGGCGATCTCCGCCACGTCTCCGGCGGCCACGCACGAGATCGGGCCTTCTGACTCGTGCACCACCACCATCGCGCCGGAGCCGCGGCTCTGCTCGGCGTCGCCTCCCTCCTGCTCCTGGGCCGACGACAGCAGCTTCCGCAGGGACTCGTCGGCCAGGTCGTCCTCCATGCCGAAGAGGACGTGCTTGTGCTGCTCCAGGTGGCCGGGCTTGCACACGTAGTCCACCAGATAGCTCGGGCTCACGCACGGGATGCCGTGGCTCTTGAACTCCTGCACCCACGCGTTGCTGCTCGGCGTGCCCGCGGCCACCACCGCGAAGCTGATCGCGCCCAGCTTCAGGAACCGCGTGTAGGGCGGGGCGGTGGCCAGGACCGTGCCGTCACCTGCTCGCACCGCGCGCCTCAGGGTGTCCTGCATGTTTGTTAAGACAGGGGGAGCACACCGGCTTACAGATCAACAGTGGTTACACAGACACGCGGAGAAAAAGCAGTATCAAATGTTCTCATTACATACCCGTGATGGGGAAATGCACTCTCCATATATGAGGATCCGCATCCCGTGGAAGGCGCCATGGCCGGTGCGCTGCTTCAGGTGCCGCCATTTCCTTGGAGCGTCCAGGCTGATTGTCTGGTTGTCGTTAAGGCCATCACCGTGCCACTCAAATGATTCTGCATCCACTAGCTTGCCAGCCTCATCGCAAGCAAACAAGTACTCAGGCTTCAGTATCCACCTGTTTTTATTTTCCGAAAACCAGCAAACATTCATTCAGGTTGGCGTTCCACTTGTGGTGTGGAAACAACAAGTCTAACTAATTCTGGATGGTAAATATTACTACAGTCTACTACTACTGGAGTGCGTGAAAGATTTACCTCCCCGCTGCAGCAGCTGCAAAGAATTTTTCAGTTCTGCGGAGCTCAGGGGTGATAAAATGTGTCGCTTGGAAAAACCAATGGTGTGAATGACTGCAAACTCTTCCCTTCAGGCGCAGAAGTATCGACCTGCACTGCTTCCTCAAGAGGCGATGCCCACTTAAAATGAACCATGTAGGTTCTGGTTCCCACACGGCCGAGGATCCATCATGATTTCCCCCTGTCATGCTGCAGTCATCGATCACATATTCGTTGTTCTCTACTGCTATTTTGACACATTCAGAAGTCGCACGCTTTTTTCCACGTTTTGATTTAGGAGCAAGACGAGTATTGGCTGCTATGTTTTCCTTGTTATGGTCAGTTTTCTGTCTCTTTCTCCTTCTAGGTTTAGAGCTTTGCAAATCTTCTGGCCTATCTTCCCAGGCTTCATCAGCATTATGGAGGCCCTTGTACACTGTCACCATGCCAGCATTTGTGGAACTCTCTGCAGGCAACTTTGATGCTTCAGATAAGACACTAACTGTTCTGCAAGCCTCACTGCCAGATCTCCCTTTCTGGAAAGAAGATGCTCCCCTCCTCTTGGCAACTACCTTGCGCCGGGGCTTCAGGACACTAAGAGGAATGGGGCTACATGTTTCAGGGTTGTCTGCACTTGCACTGCTTGAAACCTTTGAAGTGGAACTTTCTGCGTTTACCGCCTCATGAAAACTCAAGTCGAAAGATACTCTTTTGGTTTTACCAGCGGTTGGGCATGCGCCGGTTGTAGGGTTTTCCTCCATATTCATATTAGCAGGCTTCGTCTTGCAAACCACTATCGCATCATTCATCTCACTGTTGGAACTGAGTGGGCTCTTAGCAACTGCGTTCCTTGCTCTGCTCAAGATTTCTTCAGGCACAAATGTTGTGCTTTCAGCAGCACTCACGCTACAGGTCTTTTCAAGATCTGCTTCGGCACTGCCACTGGAAAGAACTTTACCATGCTTGGACTTGGAAGCAGCAAAGTCACAGCTACTATCTACAGATACAAAAGCCGTTTCATCCTCAGGAGTCCGCGACCTCTTGGCAGCAGGATTTCTCACACTAGAAGTTGATACTTTCTGAGGAAATACTCCATATTCACCAGGGACTGCAGTAATTGGGATCTCCTTAGGGCCTGCTTGGAAGGTTGCACGAGAAACCAACTTGTCATGTTCTGAGTCTGCAGCTACAACTTCAACTCTATCAGCTTGTGATGCATGTGCATATGCATCAGGATCTGAAATTGTCACAACATTTGTGTTTGGAGTGCTTAGTCTGTCAGCTCTGACATCAAGTGGCCTTTTACTTACATCTTCGACTTCCCTAACCTGCTGTGAAGTCTCCAAGCGTCTTCCTGCAGGAACCACTGCATCTGCATTGCCAGTGAAGACAGTAGGACTGTGGATGGGTGCATGGGCATCAGGATCAGCAGAGATTGTCACAGAATTTGTGCTAGGAGTGCTCAGTATGTCAGCCATGACGTCAAGTGACCTTTCAGTTGCATCTTCCACTTCCTTAATCTGTTGCGAAGTTGATGCTTCCTGGGGAAATAATCCAAATTCACCAGGGACTGCAGTAACTGGGATCTCCTTAGGGCCTGCTTCAAAGGTTTTATGAGAAACCAACTTGTCATGTTCTGAGTCTGCAGCTACAACTTCAACTTTATCAACTTGTGGTGCATGTGCACGGGCATCAGTATCAGCAGAAATTGTCACAACATTTGTGTTTGGAGTGCTCAGTGTGTCAGCCATGACATCAACTGACCATTCACTTGCATCTTTCACCTCCCTAATCTGTTGCAAAGCACCCATGTGTGTTCCTGTAGGAACCTCTGCATTGCCAGATAAGACAGAAGGACCATGAATGGGCATGTGACCATAAAGACCAGGAGGAGTTCTCGTTGCAATCTCCGTAGCAAGGATGCTTCTGGCAACGCCTCTGCTATCAGACGAGCCTTTATCAGAACTTTGTGATTCATCTTCGGAATCTTTAGCTTCTGCCTCCATTATCTCCAATTCCCAACCACTGAATATATGAATACACAAAATCAGATTTGATGCATTACATATTACATATTTACATAAACTGTAATGAGCAATGAACCAACCAGATCTGATGCATTACATATTACGTATTTACATAAACTGTAATGAGCAATCAACCAGGCATCATGAACATGATACTGGGGTTGACTCGCTTGAGAAAAGGGTAATGAGGTTGAACTATACACCCAAAAGCTAAAAGGTAATATCAAATGCAAGGTGGTAGATAATTGTACCTTCTGGCAGTATAATTATCAACCGGAAGAATGTCCCATGCCTTTAAGCTGCAGCAAAAACATATACAACATTTCAGCAAATAAAATAACGAGAAGATGCAATAGCATTTAGGTACAGTGATTAAATACATACCAATCTTCCAACCACTGGTGATTAATAATATTAATCTTCACCATTTTAGCAAGCTCATACTTCTCACCTGGCACAGTTTGAAAAAAGTAGTGAATGACATTGATGGTATGAAATAGTAGTGGAACAAACTGAATGCAGGAGCACAAGGAAAAAACAGGATCCTAATTTTCAATAGACTGGTCAGAGGCATGATATGATATGCATTATTGAAATCATATCTTAGACAGGCACAAGGCTAACCCAAACTAAAGACAAAGGGAAATCAAAATCCTGAACTGTCTGTGCATTTAACTATTCAATATCTCAGAAACATCACTATGTTGATCCCTCTATACAGAAATGGAGATAGCTGCTAATATTCTGACTTATAAGCAATTCAAATTTCTGTAACAGAAAACAACAAGATCAAATAAAAAGGTTATCAGAATGGAATATATGCTAATACAACGTTAACAAAAAGATGAACACTAACAATACCACAAGTTCAGTCAGTGCAATGCAAACTATTAAGTACTTGTATGCAAAACTGTTAAGGAAAGAACATGCCTTCGAATTGGTAGCAGATGAGATGGGTGACCCTTTTCGCTGTCAAAGGCTTGGAGAACCGCGCTCCCATCATATTAACCATTTTCTACATTTGACAATGAAATGAGCAGTGAAGAGATTTGTGATGAGAAGTTGAGGACAAAATAAAATGAAGTCTTCAGATTGATTATGAGATGAAGATGAACTATATTTGTACAGCAAAGGATTCAAAATGTATTAAACAACTGCTGCATGTGGATCAACTTGCATATCTACTGACTGAGTCTATGCCACTAGCAGAAACATTAACTTGAAACATGCTTTGTGTTAGTATGATTTAGCAGTACAACTAATCACACAGCAAAAGAAGTGGATAAGTGGTGAAATCATAGCCACAAGCTCTCCAAGCAAGGGGAAAAAACTTCAGCACACCTAAAAGTAATACCGGTCCACTGTCAACCAAAAACAGTCACAGCAAATGACCCAATCAGAACAAGCCTCGTTCGTATTCACTGTATAGTGCATCTTATGGCTGCATCTAGCAACAGTCAGTCTTGGACCTCTACACTAGGAAGCCTCATAACTGAACTGATAGTGAGCATTACCATTATGGCTTCACGCCCGTTCTGTCTTTGGTAGCCCGTCAAGCAAATGCAGAGAGATTCAGCACCCGGCATGCCTTCCAAATCTCTCACTGGCCTGTACAGTACCTGTGAGATCGAAAAACTCGCCAAGCTAATCAGCAGAGGAGTCCTTGTACAGGGTGGGAAAAGCATGACTCGCTAAGCTTGCTGAAAATAAGACGTAAACTGGTAAACGAGAACCGACATGATCGGCGTCAGCCATGGCTCCGAGATCCAAGCAGTCGTCCACCCACAGCCCAGTCACGACCTTCGTCCCGTGCTCCCGCGCCGCCACGCACACCGGGTCATCCTGCATTTCGGATCGGGTTTGGTTTTAAACACAAAACAGTGAAGCACGGAGGAAGGGATTCGAATTCCAAGTCCAGCACAACTCACGTAGACGAGTCCGCTGACGATTAGGTGGGTGCATCCCTCCTGCGCGCCCCCCGCGTCGGCGCCGCCGTGCCGTACCATCTCCGACCGGTACTGCCGAGCCAGCATCCAAGCGCGTGACGAGAAGGAGACGGGGCCAAGCCAAATCGATCGAACCGAGACGGAATCGAAACGAATAGGGGAGGAGATGGCGGAACCTGCGCGTCGGAGACGGGATCGAAGCCGAGGAGGACGAAGCGGACGCCGGCGAAGAGGGGCATGGAGGCGAGGGGTTTGGTCAGACCGGAGGGAGAGCCTTCGGGGAGCGGTGATTGGGTTTTGGGGTAGGGGAGGAAGGAATGGGGGTAGTTCGACTCCACCGCTAAAATTGCTTGCCTTTGCACGGGAGTGCCCCACTTGGCACTGACGAACGACATTTGAAATTTGAAATTTAAAAACATACGGTGCCCTCGAGAATCGGGATCACAGGCTCAAGGCATTTTTATCTTTATTTTTTTAAAAAATAGGATGAAAGTGTAGTGTCTTTTTTTTTTTTAATGAAAGGGGTTTTTTCCCTGCCCCAACTTTTATCGAAGCCAAGACAACGCATCCATACAATTTAGAAGTTTTCGGTGCAAGCTAAAAGCAGCTAAATAAGAGGCTTACAAGTTTCATCTACATGATACATGCACATAGGGATACACTTGATAAGATGATCACAGATAGAACACAAAATAAGCAGACCAAGGCCCCATGTACTTTGGACCATCTAGACCAAAACGATTCTAAGCAACTTCCCTCGCCGATGATCGAGTGTCCTTAAGCATCGAAGAAGCAGAGCACCCTGCACGCCCGAACAGGGAATTTTCCATTGCCTTATTAGCGAGCCCATCAAGTCCAGGATACAGCACATACTTCATCGTTTTCGCCCCTGGAAAACAAAGTCATTTCGCATCAAACATAAGCCCCACAAGGTGGCAAAAATAACCAAGTTAGCAGCTTCATTTTTCTTTTTATGATTCCACAAAGGTTTTAAAGATTCAAAAGAATCGGGAACTGGAATGCAAAAACAGTCAGCAACAATAGACCAGATCTCTCTTGCCACAGTGCAATCAAAGAATAAATGTTGGGTAGTTTCAAGCTCAGTGCAGAACACACAAGAAGCATTATCTACATGCCTTCTTTTGGCCAAATTATCTCTAGTCAAACTTTTGTTATTAAAAATGAGCCAAAAGAATACATGTATATTCGGGGGAACTTTAATTTCCCAAATGGAATCCCTAATATCAGAAGGCACACCTCCAAAATTAATCATTTTATAAAAAGGGCTTAACAGTGAACTTGCCAGAAGGCTCCAACATCAGACAGGGTGATCACTACCAGCAGATGGAACAAACGTTTTAACAAAATCAATCAGGTGGAGCCACCTATTCATAGTTGATTCATTGACACACCTCCCAAACATGTGCAACTGCACCATCTTGTTGTTGGCAAATTTCAAACAGATCCCAAAACAAGGTCTTAAGGGATCGATCCCCAATCCAAATATCATGCTAGAAAGCCACATTTTGTCCATTACCAGGTATCCACTTATAGAAATTCTTAGCAGCCACAAAAGCCCAGGAAATACTCTTCCAAAAAGGTGAGCCATCCCAGGTTTAGCCCAAAGAATGTTAAGTTTATCAACAACATATTTAAAACAAATTTCTTCCGATCACTATTCCTATCATCGTACATTCTTTTACTCCGTGAAGCAAGTAGAGTTATATTGAAATCCATAAGGTTAGGGACCCCCATGCCCCCAATTCTTTCTTCCTAGAAATAAGCCTTCAGTTGGCCAGATCGTATTTATGCTCATCACCTGCATTGCCCCAGAAGAAGTGTGACATTTGAGAGGTAATAGCCTCAATAGCCTATTTAGAGCATCTCCAATAGACGGTCCAAATGTAAAAATACATAACTTTTGGATCGTCTGGGGCAAAAACGCTGCTCCAACAGACGGTCCATATGCAAAAAAAATTGGACCGTGGCCTCCTCGTGATGTAAAGTACAACACCTCGCGATGCAAATATACATCACGAGAAGCATCTGGTCCAAAACTAGCCGCCGCCCGCGAACGCCAACCGCCACTTCATTTCCTTTCCCGCTCGCCCGCGCCCGTCCGCCCGCCCGTGCCCGTCCGCCCGCCCATGACCCTCCCGACCACCGCTGCCGTCCGACGCCGCCATGGCCGATGCCCGACGACCCCACCGCCATCTCCGTCGCCGCCGCAGCCGGTGGGCTGACCCACGTGGTCGTCGCCGCCGCTGCCACTGCCATCCCACCCGCAACCGCGGCCATGCCGCTGCCCCCCGGCCGGTGGCCACCGCGCAGGCGGCGAAGCCGGCGAAGGGACGATGAGGCAGTATCAAATGGCCGGCCAACCACAACCGCAACCCGGCCGACAATTCTACGCGGCCGGTGAAGGTCTCAAAGGCGGCCGCGGCGGCTCGGGGCGACGACTCGCAGACGGTGCAGCCGGCGGCCTTCTCCAGCAGCCACACATCCATTCCTCAACCTCCCCGCCGCCACCGCCGGCCGTCGAGGAAGATGTGGCCACGCCGACGGCCACCGCCTCCAGCATGTTCGATGAAATGTCGCAAAGGTATAAATTTTGCGGTTGTGCTCTCGTTTGTTGTTTCAAATTTTTTGTGTTCTTGATTGTTTGTGCGTGCAATTGTAGTGTTGATGATGAAGCTTTCATGCACGCAACAAATGTGGCAAATTATGATTACATATATGAGTCACAAGAATATGAAACCCAATATGATGATGACAATCTTGATGTGGACGATGAGGGCTTTATTGGCAAGGGAAGAAGTGGAAATTATACCACCGCGGAGGATGAGTTGATATGCACCGCTTGGAAAAAAATCTCTCAAGATGCAAGCGTTGGAAGCGACCAAACGGTGAGCACCTATTGGAAATGCATCAAGGAGTATTGATGACCCGAATGAGTAATATTCATGTATATTTCAGTTTCTAGGGCGAAAAACTTTGATTGAGACGATGCTCTTTTGGTAGACGAGTTTGATACTATGATGGTGATGCACTTTTGATTGAAACTATGATGATGATGCACTTTATTTTCCAATTTTAATTTCTATTTCAATGCAAAACCGCAGCTGAATAGTGGCTGGCAGCAGCCGCGCGGCCGTTTTCATATTGTTTACATCTTCATTTTGGCCCATCTATTGGAGTTGCAGATTTGGACCATCTGTTGGAGTTGAGATTTTTTCGGAGCTCCAAACCGCACTTTTTGGCGGTCCAAATTTTACATCTCCAGTTTTGGACTGCCAAATTTTGGACCATCTATTGGAGATGCTCTTAGGGAGTTTCATAATGGACATAAGATAGGTAGGGATGCTGGCAATGCAAGTAGTAAGCAAGATAAGCTTGCATCTATAAGAAAGACATCTCCCCAACCAACCAGATATGTTCTTGATAAACCTATCAATGTTAGGTTGAATGTATTTTCTCCTATGTTTTTTAAAGTGCAAAGGCACACCCATATATTTAAAAGGGAAATCCCCTACCTTACAGTAAAAAAATTTGAGCAAATTCTTTTGCCATGTCTTTCCTTTTTCTAAACCTGCTTCCATTTTTTGAACACGTGTTTTTTTCTATAAAGAGAACCCCTCTCCGATTTTAATTAACAGAAACCACGTTGTCTTTTACAGCTACCAGAACAAACAAGAAAAGGCAAAAGGACGATGATGGATGACCTAAAGGAGCAAAATGGGCGACACCGATCAGCCCCAATAGACCACAAGGGGCTATATCAGATATAGCTACAAAAAATGACTGGGGACATTTTGAACCCATAGGCATATGAACCCGCTTTTAAAAAAATACATTTTAAACGCGTTTTAAAATGTCAAAAAGTTTGAAACAAAATTTCATGCATACATCTTCACAACATGTGTGCGTGGCATGAAGTTTTGTGAAAAAAATCTCTTTTTATTTTGCCTCCGTGTAAAGATAAATTTCGGTGCTTCTAAATTGCGTTCCACAACACATTTTTTTTGTCTTTTTTGCATGCCAAAGAAAAAGTTATTTTTGGGCGAAAATTTATGCACACATAAAATGTGAAGATGTATGCATGGAACTTTTTCGCAATTTTTTGGTATTTGGAACTAATACAACTACTCAAACATGTAAATGGTAGACAAAGAGGAGAGGATCAGAGTACAAGTCGATACCAAGTCGGGGAGAAAGGCATGGCGGTGTTGAGGAAGATGGCACGGACCTGAAGGCCAGTGTAGCATGGTGCGGAGCCTCCTCTTCCTTCTTCTTGTCTTGGCCCTTCTTCTATGGTGGAGGTGGTCTTGAAGCAGCACGGGACATGGGTGGTTGTAGATGATGATGGTGATTGTATAGCCGACCTCCACGAGTCTCCTTCGTGGATGTAGACTCTCCTCTTTGATCCAAGGGCTCTAGATGATCCAAATCTAATCCCAATACCTCCCTTGATGGCCAAGAATTCATGGGAACAAAAGGGGACGAAATCCACAAAGAATCGTGTGAGATCTGGGCGGTTTTGTCGCTTTCTGAGGGTGGTACAACTATTGATACGACCGAGCTTTGTCGTACCTGATGTCGTCATTATCTCTGTACCCCTTTAGTATATTGGCCACCATTTCTCTGATTTGGGTGTTCTTGGGCTTGTTAGAATCATGTGAATGAGCAGGATACACTTGTGGCATTGGATATTCAATTTGAGCACTTTGAAAATGTCATATTTGATACTCCAAATTGCCTAAGTCAGGTGCCTAGAAGTCTTTCGTATTGAACCCAACCTTTGCCTTTTCTTCATGCTTAGTCCATGGTTGCTACAAAACACCTATAGACATAAGAAAACAAAGAAAACCAACAAATTTTTTTTACAAACTATGCAATTCAAAATGAAATGTGTATAACTAGAAATCAAGCATAATGGACAAGTAATTGGCTGGATATGATATATGGAGATAACATGCAACAAATGAGCTTCAAAAATGTGTATCAAATAGAGCCGTCAAGGTCCCGCACAGTCATTTCAAGGTAGCCATCGACGGAGAACAAGAACATAGGGTGAGAGTACGGTAGCCAGTGGTTGAGATGCACGATGCGACACATGCAAATCAAATCTTGTTATCAGTTGGTTGTGATGCATTGCAAGATGTTTTTCGATAAAGGGAAGTCATTTATACCCGTATTCTGTGACAACACAACATAAAAAATAAGTCGAGACATTGAGGATTCACATGACTAAAAAAGAAAATTAAAAAAGGCATGACCCCGAAACCCCTGGCACTACCCTCGACAACACATATACTGCGATAAAAAGGTTCCCCAAAATCGAAGCCTCTAGTAAGGGTACAACTCAAGGCACCCCCCATCATCAAAATACAACCACTAAAGGAAGATTGTGTTGGAAATATGCCCTAGAGAAAATAATATTGTATTATTATATTTTCATTTTCATAATTAAGAGTTTATATTTCATCCTATAACAGCTGTTATACTGGAATATGTGATTAAGTGGAAAACTCATATGCACGTGTGGAATGATAAACGAAAAAGTATAGGTTCTCGGTCGTGCCTCCAAGACAGGCTCAAGCGTTGTTGGTGATCATGTTTTTTGGATCTTAGGATATTGTTAAGTGTAACGATAGTCCTAAAACAACATTGAGAGTATGACATTAAAAGAACGATTATATTGAATTGACCCAATCTTGTTTGTTATACTTTGAGACAATATCGTCTAAAATCAATTGTTAAAACACCTGATCTAGCCTTTGCATCCACCAAATGAGACTTCAGCCTTGCTATCTTTCTGTGAATAGAGCCAAACACCTCTCGAGCCCATCTCTGCATACTCCCAGACACCGCACCAAGCTTCTGCCATACCCCAGCCAAGCTGTGATCACCTGAATTCACCGCCTCCCAAGCAGTCGCCACCATGCCGTCGTACTGATCGTGCCTTGTCCATGCCTCTTTGAATCTAAAAGGTCTTTCCCGCCTCATGTGTTGATGCGGAGCCGTCTCCAGCGCAAGCATAAGGATAGCATGGTGATCCGATTCCTCCGTCATCACATGCTCAACCGTTGTTTCTGAGAAAAGGTCCAAAAAATTGTCAGTACAAGTTGCGCGATCCAGCCTAACCTTAATGTTCTCACTGCCATCACGTTTATTATTCCAAGTATAAGGGCATCCCAAGAAGCCCAAGTCCGCCAAGCCGCATTCGGCTAGACAATCATGGAAATCCTCCATCTGAGAGAAACTTCGAGGATCCCCCCCTTCTGGTCAATGTGGAAGAGAGCTTCGTTGTATAATCCCCTAAGAAGATCCATGGTAAGTCATCTTGGGCACGAAGATAACGAATGGCGTCCCAAGACTTCTTCTGTAGCTCGGTTTTGGGTTCCCCAAAGAATCCAGTGACTCCATAGGTCTAACTTTAGAACACCATTTGTGCATCAATGTAGCACTGGCACCATAATTCTAATAGTCACCTGAACAACATCCCTCCACCACATAGCTAGGCCACCACTCCTTCTCAGACAATCCACTGCTACCTCTTTCCTGAAGCCCATACTCCACTTTGATCTCTTCGTTGCTCCAGCCATTTTCAGAGTTTCCCATAAGAACACCATCGTAGGATTGTAGGGCCTAATCAGATCCCTAAGCTCGCCAAATGCCGAGGTCAATCCCAACCCTTAACAGTTCCAGGCTAGGAGATTCATGGTGTCCGGCGGCCCCGCCCAGCAGGGTTTGCCGCTTTCTCAATATGTTCCGAAATGTGGTCAAACGCGTTGGACGTTTTACACCTTGTACCGCGAATGAAAGCATCATGTGGGATTTTCCTCTCAAGATCATCTTTAGCAACCCAGACTTGCTTAGGTCCCCTCTTCCCGCTCCTTTCCTCATGCCTCGGCTTTGATCTTCCCGAAAGCACTATCTCATGATTCTGCCTCACTTTTCGAACATAAATCCCTTGTTTCCTCCTACGTATATATCTTCTATACCCATGCCACACCTTTGGGACCCTGCCTTGATCACCATGACTACTGCATGGACCATGCATGTCATCTTTGCCCTTACATGCCCAGTCCCAGTCCTGAGATCTCTCCCCAGACTGTCGCTGCTGAATTAGCTTATCACAGAGCTCACACTCCCTCCGTTGTTCTATCCCGTGTCTGATACATCCATTTTGCATCATGTTTTCTGACTATTATTTATAGTGTTTTCAATCAATATAACACTTTCTGGAGAAATTCTAATGCCTTTTCTCTCATAATATGCAAGGTTTACACAAAGAGGGAGAATACCGACAGCTGGAATTCTGGACCTGAAAAAGCTACGTCAGAGATGCCTATTATGCACATATCCAAATGAGCTGAAATTTTACGGAGATTTATTTTGGAATATTCAAAAACTATTGGAGAAAAGAAATACCAGAGGGGGCCAGCCAGGTGCCCACTAGGAACCAGGGCGTGCCTACCCCCCCCCCTCGGTGCACCTTGGTGGGTAGTGGGGCCCTTGGCCAGTCTCCGGTGCCCATCTTCTGGTATATAAGCCCATTTCCCGTAGAAAGAAAATAGGGGGAGGACTTTCAGGACGGAGCACCGCCGTCTCGAGGCGGAACTTGGGGAGGAGCACTTTTGCTCTTCGACGGAGAGATCCCAGCGGGATACTTCTCTCTGGGAGGGGGAAATCGGAACCATCGTCATCACCAACAACCCTCTCATCATGGGAGGGCCAATCTTCATCAACATCTTCAACAACACCATCTCATCTGAAAACCCTAGTTTATCTCTTGCGTTTAATATTTGTATCAAATCCTCAGACTGGTACTTGTGGGTGACTAATAGTGTTGGTTACATCTTGTAGTTGATGCTAGTTAGTTTATTTGGTGGAAGATTATATATTCAGATCTATTATGCTATTCAATACCCCTCTAATCTTGAACATAAATATGTTTTGTGAGTAGTTACTTTTGTTCTTGAGTACATGGGAGAAGTCTTGTCATAAGTAATCATGTGAATTTGGTATTCGTTCGATATTTTGATGATGTGTATGTTGTTGATTCCCTTAGTGGTGTTATGTGAACGTCGACTACATGACACTTCACCATCTTTTGGCCTAAGAGAATGCATTGTCGAGCAGTTATTAGATAATGGGTTGCTAGAGTGATAGAAGCTTAAACCGTAGTTCGTGCGCTATTCCATAAGGGGCTTATTTGTATCCAAATGTTTAATGTTATGGTTAGATTTTATCTTAATTCTTCTTTCGTAGTTGCGGATGCTTGCGAAAGGGATTAATCATAAGTGGGAGGCTTGTTCAAGTAAGAACAACACCCAAGCACCGGTCCACCCACATATCAAATTATCAAAGTAGCGAACGCGAACCAAACAAACATGATGAAAGTGACTAGATGAAATTCCCGTGTTTCCTCAAGAACGCTTTGCTCATTATAAGAGACCGTTTCGGCCTGTCCTTTGTGACAAAAGGACTGGGCTACCTTGGTGCACTTTTGTCACTGTTACTATTACTTGCTTGTTACAAATTACTTTGCTATCAAACTATCTGTTACCTACAATTTCAGTGCCTGCATAAAATACCTTGCTGAAAATCGCTTGTCATTTCCTTCTACTCCTTGTTGGGTTTGACACCCTTACTTATCGAAGGTACTACGATAGATCCCCTATACTTGTGGGTCATCAGTGTCTCAGATCATCTTCTCTGAAATCTTCCTCTCCCCTCCGATCCTTGTTTGGACTGTTAAGTTCACCACAGCTCGACAGCTGACCCACACCAGTGTGAGAGTCCACCGATCTGAAAAAATCAGCCTGTAAATTGCATTTTAGGGAGCTTCTTTCTCACTGTTTGGACCCAGACGACCACCCTCAAGAACTCCCACTCAGCCACTATTGTAGCTGTTATGGCTGCTTGCTGACACCCCTTCTCATACTTATTTGTCGTTGTTGCTCCTATTGGGTGACGCCCTGAGCCAACCACCCCATTGGGACGAGGGGCCAGCTGGAGGTTCACAAATGCCTCCCACATGAACTAGCCTACCACATTCAAAACAAAGTGGGGGACTTTCTCATAGTAGAAATCAAACAAAGTTCCCACCTTATCTTCCAGTGAGGTTTTAAGGTAGAATCCCCTCACAAGAGGCTCATACTCAGAGATCTTTGTTCTAACTCTCAAACAGTTGCCTCGAGCAAAACCATACTTGTCCACGTCAACCTTCACCACCTCCCGAAGCCAATTGCCTAGAGCATTGCCAAATTCCTTATCCCTTTTATCCGAGGGAAGATCTGTAACTCGACCTAGATGTCCACTCTATCAAACACCACCTCTGATGGCCTCGCATCTCCTTCGTAATCCTTCATGATCACCACAATGAAATTGAAGTGCAATGGGCCACCACTACTAGGGAAAACCCTAGTAGTAGCGCGGGTTTTGAGGCTAGCAGCAGCGCGAGGGGCCACGCTACTAATAAGACGCTACAGCTAACTCATAGTAGTAGCGCGGCCCTAACACGCACTACTACTGTTGACGATATCAGCAGCGCTTTTCAGGAACGCGCTACCATTAACTAGCTGTAGCGATTTCGCCATCCCTCGCTACTGCTATATCTTCCATCATTTTCCCACTGCCCTTTCCCTTTCAGTTTCCCTTTCAGATACTAGATACTAGGTACTGCTAGTAGATATCAAATTCATAAACCATTACTAGGTAGTACTCCCTTCATTCCAAATTACTCGTCGTGGTTTTAGTTCAAACCACGACGAGTAATTTGGAACGAAGGGATTACTAGATAACAATTTCATGCATAGTCAACATGCATCCTCAAGCAGTACAAGGTCATATCAACGGCCATCATCATATGTAGTTCTAGATGATATCGACGACGATCATCATATGTAGTTCTAGATGATATAGCCACACACACATATGTAGTTCTAGATGATATAGCCACACACACATATGTAGTTCTAGATGATATCGAAGACAATCATCATCCTCAAGCCTGGGCGGTTGGTGTTCCTGATAGTAATTAGGATGGCCTGTCCAACACGAAGATTCTTGCCATCGAGGAATTTCTTCCACCCAACCGAGTTTAAGTGTGTGCGACCGTCCGTGTCCACGCGGTAAGTACAGGTTGTGACGGAGCCCCTTGCAGTAAGGCGTAGTCCAGCTAAGCCTTCTTCATCAGGCTCGATACCATAACTCACAGATATTCTCTTTGCCAATTTCTGAATAAAAAAACATATCAATTAATAAATAGCCTCGCAAATAAGTACATATAGATTATCTACACTATTAATAGTTTCCTTAGATTCTACACTAATAAGCATATGATCGAACTCTACACTAAAACTCTACACTAAGTAATTCATCGGATAATTTGCATTTGTAAGTATATAACATACCATATCATGTCGATCAACCATGATATTTGTCAAGCGGGTCACGAATGGCACCCTGACAAAGTCAGCACGTGGCGGAATTATGTCCCACAGGTTGGACACGTCCTCCTCACTCAGCCTTGTTCTTTGAGCTATGATGGCTTCATGAAGTGGGTCCTCATCATCTTCATCGAGTGGGTCCTCATTATCTTCATCATCTTCATCATCTTCGTTATCTTCATCATCTTCCACCAGGTTGAGATAAATGACAGCTAGCTTGGGTCTTTTTGCTCGGAAGGAGAAGCTGATCAACTCACCACCAGTAAGACGCATGCAAGTGACGAACGGGCCCATCCATCTCCTCCAGTCTGTGACATATTGCGTCCTTTCTCGACCTCCATAGTGTACGGCCCCCCAGGAGCCTCAAATGTCACAGTGTCTCCTGTCAGCTTGTTGAATTTCAACCTCACATTGCATGGGACAATCTGTGTAAAATAAGCAAAATGACACAATGCAGTAATGCCAACACTAAAAATAAAATAGTTATTACATTTCATCTAATTTCTTACCGCCACATGACGAAAACTCGGCTGGAAGTAGATGCCGAACAGCTTGCCAATTGCAAGGCTGCTGGCGCATCTTGACTTGCACAGTCGACATAGTAGTGGTGGTGGTGGCGCCATTTTTCCTAAAGCAATATGAGCAAAGGATTAACAATCAACTAAATCAAAATGTTCTAAGTGAACTAAATCAACTAGCCTACTAAATCAACTAAATCAAAATGTTCTAAATCAACTAAATCAACTAGCCTACTAAATCAACTATTTCAAAATGTTCTAAGTCAACTAAATCAACTAGCCTACTAAATAAACTAAATAATATCAACTAAATCAAAATGTTGCATATGAACTAGCCTACTAAATCAACTAAATCAAAATGTTCTAAGTCAACTAAATCAACTAGCCTACTAAATCAACTAAATCATATCAACTAAATCAAAATGTTGCATATGAACTAGCCTACTAAATCAACTAAATCAAAATGTTCTAAGTCAACTAAATCAACTAGCCTACTAAATCAACTAAATCATATCAACTAAATCAAAATGTTGCATATGAACTAGCCCACTAAATCAACTAAATCAAAATGTTCTAAGTCAACTAAATCAACTAGCCCACTAAATCAACTAAATGAACTAGCCTACTAAATCAACTAAATCAAAATGTTCTAAATCAACTAAATGAACTAGCCTACTAAATCAACTAAATCAAAATGTTCTAAGTCAACTAAATCAACTAAATGAACTAGCCTACTAAATCAACTAAATCAAAATGTTCTAAGTCAACTAAATCAACTAGCCTACTAAATCAACTAAATTATATCAACTAAATCAAAATGTTGCATATGAGCAAGAGGGAGAAGGAGGGGCGACTCGAGGAGGGAGAAGAGAGTAGGATGGGGGAGGAAGGCGAAGCGAGTAGGGGCCGGCCGACGCGGCCAGTTGAGGGAGGACGGAGGAGGAAGGCGGAGCGAGGAGGGGCCGGCCGGCGTGGCCAGTTGAGGGAGTACGGAGGAGGAAGGCGGAGCAAGGAGGGGCCGGCCAACGGCGAGTGGAGAGGGAGGACGGAGGAGGAGGCCAGTACCGAGTACAGCAAGGAGGAGGAGGTGACGGCGCGCGGCGCAGACGGAGGAGGGGCGAGGGGGTGGACCGGCGCGCGGCGCAGACGGAGGATTGAGTGTGTGACTGTGTGAGTGGTGTGTGTGGATCGGAGGAGATGGGGGGTGGGAGATGAATGGCTTAGCAGTAGCGCGCTGTTGGAAAACACGCTGCTGCTAAGCTATCTAGCAGCAGCGCCTTTCACAATAAAGCGCTACTGCTACGTGTCAGCATGTAAAAATAGACTTTGTTCAATATATCAAAAATACATTGATCATCAACGATCTTTTTGTGTACAATCTGATTTGTCAATATGAGTCCTCACCGGTTTAGGAACAGGTGAAGACTCATATTGCAGCCACAAATTCTACACATAGAGTTCAATGAAGACCAAGTGCTTGTCAAAGTTTGAGAAGTAACATATTTAAGGTGGTAGAAACTCTCTTCATGGAGCGAGGTGGGACTAAATTTTTGTAGGAAACTTAGCAGTAGCGCATATCTGAGAAATGCGCTGCTACTATGCTACGTAGCAGTAGCGCGCGTCGCTATAACGCGTTGCTGCTATAACTGGCCCCGCGGTGGCCTCGTGGGAATTATAGCAGCAGCGCGTCTTTAAGCGGGCGCGCTACTGCTAGATTTGTTTCAGCATCGAGTTTCGTCTGGGCACGCTACTGCTAATTAGCAGCAGCGAGTTATTTTGAAGCGCGTTGCTGATAGGATTCTGTGTATAGGCTTTTCCCTAGTAGTGCACTATGCATGTTTCCAATATCTCTCGCTTCCAAAATGCAAACCTTCCCTGCCGCCGAGCACTTTGAGTGCTTCATAATCGCCTGCTTTGGATCCACAAAGAGAAACCCTTATGCTTCCTTTTCCATGAGGACCATACCACTAAGCCTCGCATAAAAGACTCGCAGTAGGGTCCGGAGTCCCGTTATCAATCGGGGATCTAGATGACCCCTGGCTTGTTGCTACTTCTTGAGCTTGCTTTGGTTTTTCCCTTGAAGAGGAAAGGGTGATGCGGCAAAGTAGAGATAAGTATTTCCCTCAGTTTGAGAACCAAGGTATAAAATCTAGTAGGAGAAAACACACAAATCACCGAATACCTGCACAAACAATCAAACAAACTTGCACCCAATGCGATAAAGGGGTTGTCAATCCCTTCACGGTTACTTCCAAAAGTGAGATCTGATAGAGATAGATAAACAATAAAGTAAATATTTTTGGTATTTTTGGTTTATAGATCGGAAAAGTAAAAGATTGCAAAAATAGTAGATCGGAAACTAAAATTGTAGATCGGAAACTTGTATGATGGAAAATAGACCCGGGGGCCATAGGTTTCACTAGAGGCTTCTCTCAATATAGAAAATAATACGATGGGTGAACAAATTACTGCTGAGCAATTGATAGAAAAGCGCATAGTCATGACGATATCTAAGTCAATGATCATGAATATAGGCATCACGTCCGTGTCAAGTAGACCGACTCCTGCCTGCATCTACTACTATTACTCCACACATCAACCGCTATCCAACATGCATCTAGATTATTAAGTACATAAAGAACAGAGTAACACATTAAGTAAGATGACATGATGTAGAGGAATTAACTCAAGCAATATGATGAAAACCCAATCTTTTTATGATTTTATCCTCGATGGCAATAATAAAATATGTGCCTTGCTGCCCCTATTGTCACTGGGAAAGGACACCGCAAGATTGAACCCAAAGCTAATCACTTCTCCCATTGCAAGAAAAACCAATATAGTTGGCCAAACCAAACCGATAGTTCGAAGAGACTTGCAAAGATATCAAATCATGCATATAAGAATTTGGAGAAGATTCAAATAATATTCATAGATAAGTTGATCATAAATCCACAATTCAACGAATCTCGACAAACACACCGCAAAAAGTATTACATAGAATAGATCTCCAAGAACATCGAGGAGAACATGGTATTAATAATCAAAGAGAGAGAAGAAGCCATCTAGCTACTAGCTATGGACCTGTAGGTCTGTGGTAAACTACTCACGCTTCATCGGAAGGGCTGTTGATGTAGAAGCTCTCCATGATCGAATCCCCCTCCGGCAGGACGCCGAAAAAGGCCCCTAGATGGGATCTCACGGGTATAGAAGGTTGCGGCAGTGGAAAAGTGTTTTTGTGGATGCCTCTGTTGGTTTGGGGATATATGGGAATAGATGGACGAAAGAATTAGGCCAGGAGGTGCATGAGGGGCCCACAAGGGTGGGGGCGCCCTATCCCCCTAGGCGTGCCCTCTGTCCTTGTGGTCGCCTCATGGCTCCTCTGACTTCATCTCCAAGTCTCCTGGTTGTCTTCTGGTCCAAGAAAAATCATCGGGAAGGTTTTATTCCATTCGGACTCCGTTTGGTATTCCTTTTCTGCAAAACTCAAAAACAAGGAAAAAAAGAGGAACTTGCACTAGGCTCTAGGTTAATAGGTTAGTCCCAAAAATAATATAAAATAGCATATTAATGCATATAAAACATCCAAAACAGATAATATAATATCATGGAACAATAAAAAATTATAGATACGTTGGAGACGTATCAAGCATCCCCAAGCTTAGTTCCTGCTCGTCCTTGAGTAGGTAAATGATAAAAACATAATTTTTTATGTGGAATGCTACCTAACATATTTATCCATGTAATTTCCTTTATTGTGACATGTATGTTCAAATCCGTAAGATTCAAAACAAAAGTTTAATATTGGCATAAAAATGATAATACTTCAAGCATACTAAGAAAGAAATTATGTCTTCTCAAAATAACATGGCTAAAGAAAGCTATCCCTACAAAATCATATAGTCTGGCTATGCTCCATCTTCATCACATAAAATATTTAGATCATGCACAACCCCGATGAAAAGCCAAGCAATTGTTTCATGCTTTTGATGTTGTCAATCTTTTTCAATTTTCACGCAATACATGAGCTGAGCCATGGATATAACACCATAGGTGGAATAGAATATGGTGGTTGTGGAGAAGATAAAAAGAGGGAGATAGTCTCACATCAACTAGGCGTATCAACGAGCTATGGAGATGCCCATCAATGGATATCAATGTGAGTGAGTAGGGATTGCCATGCAACAGATGCACTAGAGCTATAAGTTTATGAAAGCTCAAAAAGAAACTAAGTGGGTGTGCATCCAACTCGCTTGCTCACGAAGACCTAGGGCATTTTGAGGAAGCCCATCATTGGAATATACAAGACAAGTTATATAATGAAAAATTCCCACTAGTATATGAAAGTGACAATATAGGAGACACTCTATCATGAAGATCATGGTACTACTTTGAAGCACAAGTGTGAAAAAATGATAGTAACATTGCCCCTTCTGTCTTTTTCTCTCATTTATTTTTTTTTGTTTTTTTTTCTCTGGGCCTTTCTCTTTTTTGGGCCTCTTTTTTTTTTCTTTTTTTCTTTTTCGTCCGGAGTCTCATCCCGACTTGTGGGGGATCATAGTCTCCATCATCCTTTCCTCACTTGGACAACTCTAATAATGAAGATCATCACACTTTTATTACTTACAACTCAAGAATTACAAGTCGATACTTAGAAAAAATACTTGTGTATCGGGATGTGCAATGAATCAATAGTTACATGTATGAAAGAATTATGAAAGGTGGCTTTGCCACAAATACAATGTCAACTACATGATCATGCAAAGCAATATGACAATGACGAAGCGTGTCATAATAAGCAGAATGGTGGAAAGTTGCATGGCAATATACCTCAGAATGGCTATGGAAATGCCATAATAGGTAGGTATGGTGGCTGTTTTGAGGAAGGTATATGGTGGGTGTATGGTATCAGCGAGAGTTGCACGGCACAAGAGAGGCTAGCAATGGTGGAAGGGTGAGAGTGCGTATAATCCATGGACTCAACATTAGTCATAAAGAACTCACATACTTATTGCAAAAATCTATGAGTTACCAAAACGAAGTACTACGCGCATGCCTAGGGGGATAGATTGGTAGGAAAATACCATCGCTCGCCCCCGACCGCCACTCATAAGGAAGACAATCAAAAAATAAATCATGCTCTGACTTCATCACATAACGGTTCACCATACGTGCATGCTACGGGAATCACAAACTATAACACAAGTATTTCTCAAATTCACAACTACTCACTAGAATGACTCTAATATCACCATCTTCATATCTCAAAACAACCATAAAGAATCAAACTTCTCATATTATTCAATGCACTTTATATGAAAGTTTTTATTATATCCCTCTTGGATGCCTATCATATTAGGACTAAATTTATTACCAAATCAAATTACCATGATGTTTAGAGACTCTCAAAATAATATAAGTGAGGCATGAGAGTTCATTAATTTCTATAAAATAAAACCACCGCTGTGCTCTAAAAAGATATAAGTGAAGCACTAGAGCAATATTGCCTAGCTCAAAAGATATAAGTGAGGCACATAAAATATTCTCATAAATCATGATTCATGTGTGTCCCTCTCAAAAGGTGTGTACAACAAGTATGATTGTGGCAAACTAAAAATCAAAGACTAAAATCATACAAGATGCTCCAAGAAAAACACATATCATGTGGTGAATAAAAATATAGCCTCAAGTAAAGTTACCGATAGACGAAGACGAAAGAGGGGATGCCCCGGAAGGCATCCCCAAGCTTAGGCTCTTGGTTGTCCTTGAATATTACCTTGGGGTTCCTTGGGCATCCCCAAGCTTAGGCTCTTGCCACTCCTTATTGCAGAGTCCATCCAATCCTAACCCAAAACTTGAAAACTTCACAACACAAAACTTAATAGAAAATCTCATAAGCTCCGTTAGTATAAGAAAATAAACCACCACTTTATGGTACTATTGTGAACTCATTATTTATTTATATTAGTGCAATATCTACTGTATTCCAACTTTTCCATGGTTCATACCCCCCCGATACTACCCATAGGTTCATCAAAATAAGCAAACAACACAAAGAAAGCAGAATCTGTCAAAAACAGAATAGTCTGTAGTAATTTGTAACTCCCGAATACTTCTGTAACTCCAAAAATTCTAAAAAAATTAGGAAAACCTGGGAAATTTGTGTACCAATCCAGATAAAAAAGAATCATATCAAATCACGCTTATGTGAATTATGAAAATTTATTTTCCTGGATGCAAAAGTTTCTATTTCTCAGCAAGATCAAAACAACTATCACCGTAAGCTATCCCAAAGGTCTTACTTGGCACAAACACTAACTAAAACACAAAGACACATCTAACCAGAGGCTAGATGAATTATTCAAAGCAAAACAGGGACAAAAATCAAAGAACAAAAATAAAATTGGGTTGACTCCCAACAAGCGCTATTGCTTAACGCCCTTAGCTAGGCATTAATAATTTTAATATGCTCACATAAAAGAGAAGAATTGAAGCACAAAGAGAGCATCATAAAATACGTGACAAACACATCTAAGTCTAACATACTTCATATGCATAGTCATTTTATAAGCAAAAAAATTACCTAGGCAAGCAAAAACTAGCATATGCAAAGAAGAAGAAAGAGACGATAGCAATCTCAACATGAAGAGAGGTAATTTAGTAACATGAAAATTTCTACAACCATATTTTCCTCTCTCATAATAATTACATGTAGAATCATAAGCAAATTCAAAAAAAATAGCTATGACATAACATATTCTCAACATGATCCACATGCATGCAAAGTTGACACTCCTCCAAAATAGTGGGATTAACATTAACTAAAGTCATGACCTCTCCAAACCCACTTTTATCAAACATTTCATAAGATTGAACATTCCCCAAATATGTGGGATCTAAAGTTGACACTCTTCCAAACCCACTTTAAATATTATTGCAAACATTATTATCAATCTCATATTCATCATGGGACTTAAAATAAATTTTCAAGATCATAAGAAGAATCACCCCAATCATGATCTTTGCAATAAGTAGTAGACATAGCAAAATTAGCATCCCCATGCTTAGGGTTTTGCATATTTTTAGCACAATTGACATTAATAAATTTTATAACAACATCATTGCAATCATGCTTTTTATTCAAAGATCTATCGTGAATCACTTCAGAAAAGCACTTCATCACAATTTTCAAATTCACGAATTTCAAGCAAAACATCGTAAAGATAATCTAGTGCACTCAACTTACAAGCGATTGGCTCATCATAATTGGATCTCTTAAAAAGGTTAGAAAGTGGATAAGGGTCCATAAACTTTTAGCAAGCGAACATACAATCAAAAAGAAGGCACATGGTAACACAAGTGAACAAAAAATCGAGCGGAAGAAGGGCGAAGAAAAGGGCAAATATTTTTGAAAATCGTTCTAGAAGTGGGGGAGAGGGAAACGAGAGGCGAATGGTGAATAATGTAATGCAAGAGATGAGAGTTTATGATGGGTACTTGGTATGTCTTGACTTGGCGTAGATCTCCCCGGCAACGGCGCCAGAAATTCTTCCTGTTACTTCTTGAGCTTGCGTTGGTTTTTTCCCTTGAAGAGGAAAGGGTAATGCAGCAAAGTAGAGATACATATTTCCCTTAGTTTGAGAACCAAGGTATCAATCCAGTAGGAGACAACGCATCACCGAATACCTGCACAAACAATCAAACAAACTTGCACCCAACGCGATAAAGGGGTTGTCAATCCCTTCATGGTTACTTGCAAAAGTGAGATCTGATAGAGATAGATAAACGATAAAGTAAATATTTTTGGTATTTTTGGTTTATAGATCGGAAAGTTGCAAAAATAGTAGATCAGAAACTTGTATGATGGAAAATAGACCCGGGGGCCCATAGGTTTCACTAGAAGCTTCTCTCAAGATAGAAAATAATACGATGGGTGAAAAAATTACTGCCGAGCAATTGATAGAAAAGTGCATAGTTATGACAATATCTAAGTCAATGATCATGAATATAGGCATCACGTCCGTGTCAAGTAGTGAAAGCGCAACTAATCCGAGGGTGGTTTTGGTAATTCATAACAACATATAGCTCATTGAACTAATATTCTTTCAAGATCAATGTTTCAGAAAGTTCAATGATTGGTATGGCATGGAATAGAGATGTGGACCCCTAAAACTGCTAAGGACACATATTGGCAAAAGCTCAAGACTCTACATTTTCATTATAGTGATCCAAGATCACATTGAGTCCATAGGAAAAGACAATACTATTAAAAGGGCATGAGCTATTGCTTAACGGCTTGCTTGCTCAAAATTCTTAGTGATATGCTCCAAAAGCCCTCAACTACTTTCTCATTTCCACATATGTCCTAAATCTAAAGTCAAACTCGGCCTCAACGATTTGATCTATCTGGCGCCACCGAGTTCACTTGACATAGCCATAGCCAGAAACCCTAATCAGTTCGGTCTCACCGATAGGGATCTCGATCTCACCGAGATGGGATTGCAAACTCTCTGTTTCCCTTCGTAACATTTTGGTCTAACCGAGATGAGCGATCGGTTCCACCGAGTTTGCAGTGCAAACTCTCTGTTTTCTTTTTGTAACATTTCGGTCTCACCGAAATGGGCGATTGGTCCCACCGAGTTTTCCTAACCAAGTCTCTGTTTGCTTATTACAGAAATCGGTCTCACCGAATTCATGTGATCGGTCTCACTGAGATGAGGTTTTGCCCTAACCCTAGCGCATCGATCTCACCGAGTTGATATCGTCGGTCCCACCGAAAAACCTAACGTTCACATTTTGAACCAGGCCGGTCTAACCGAGTTTCACTATTCAGTCCCACCGAGTTTGGTAAATTGTGTGTAACGGTTAGATTTTGTGTGGAGGCTATATATACCCCTCCACCCCTTTCTCCATTGGTGAGAGAGCCATCAAAACGTGCCTACACTTCCACTACTCATTTTCTGAGGGAGAACCACCTACTCATGTGTTGAGACCAAGATAATCCAATCCAACCACAAGAATCTTGATCTCTAGCCTTCCCCAAGTTGCTTTCCACTCAAATCATCTTTCCACCATATCCAAATCTATGAGAGAGAGTTGAGTGTTGGGGAAACTATCATTTGAAGCACAAGAGCAAGGAGTTCATCATCAACACACCATCTATTACCTTTTGGAGAGTGGTGTCTCACTAGATTGGTTAGGTGTCACTTGGGAGCCTCCGTCAAGATTGTGGAGTTGAACCAAGGAGTTTGTGAGGGCAAGGAAATTGCCTACTTCGTGAAGATCTACCCAAGTGAGGCAAGTCCTTCGTGGGCGATGGCCATGGTGGGATAGACAAGGTTGCTTCTTCGTGAACCCTTCGTGGGTGGAGCCCTCCGTGGACTCGCACAACCGTTACCCTTCGTGGGTTGAAGTCTCCATCAACGTGGATGTACGATAGCACAACCTACCGGAACCACGCCAAAAATCTCTGTGTCTACATTGCGTTTGCTCCCTCCAAGCTCCTCCCTTTTACCTTCATATGCAATGGTTTACATTCCGCTGCTATACTCTTAGAATTTCATGTGTAGGTTGATTGCTTGACTTGTGTTAAGTTGCTAAAATCCGCCAAGACTTAAAATTGGGAAAGGCTAGATTTTTATTGGTTTTTTTACATTTGTGCCCCTGGTTCCTTAGCTCTACTCATTCATCCCCACGCTCTTAACGTTTGCTCACTTTTCCCCACTCCCTTGCCCGAAACCCTCAGAACAGGTCAGAGCGGACGTCGCCTTCGGGTCAGTGCTTTAACCGTTAACTCTAACGAGTGGGGCCGCGTTAGGCGGTGTAGCTGTTCGACCGTTGGGTCGTGGTTTTGTTGGGCCGTGGTTTCGTTGGGCCGTCCCTTGCATTAAACGCCTGTGCGCGCCGCCACGACTGAAGCCTGCTATGCATGCACCCAACAAGCCTGCCTGCATGCGTCGATGCGCGCCGCCACGATGCGCCGACCGAGCCTGCATGCGCTGATGCGTGCTGCCATGATGCACTAACCGAGCCGCTTTCGTGCACGCCAGCCGCCACGGATGCAGCAACGGTCGCTGCCGCTGGTTCCTCTCTTCTCGCACGCTTGTCTCCTTGATTTAGAGAATTGTTTTTTATGATCAGTTGCAGCCTTTTCGATCCACTCGCGTCTACACCCATTTTGCTACGACAAATAAATTGAACAAATATGTTGTGGTTGTATGCACTAGCTAGGTGGCTACATATTTGTGGCTTGTGTAAAAAAAGAAAGGTTCGTTGTGGCTGCATGCACTAGGTGGTTACTAACAAAGCGAGCTCTCTAAGAAAACAATCAACAAACATGTAGATAGGGCCAACAAGCCCATAGCACGATCACATAGTTGAAACTAGGAAGAACTTCATAATAGAATAGATAGAAAACTTAATAATAGAACTTGATAAAAGGGCCAACAAGCCCATAGCATCTCCAACATAGTTCAATTACAACTTGACATAACATAGACTCAAAAAAAGAAAAATAGATAGAGGGTTTAGAACCCTAGACGCCGCCTTCTCAACCTCGCTCCTCCTCCGGGCACCCTTCACTACTCCTCCGGGGCGTTGTCGATGGGTATGGAAGAGTGTGCATGCGCGACACAGTGGGGAAGATGTTGGTGTACTCCATGAACATGTTGTGGGTGGTGAAAGCATTGTTGAGGAAATCGTTAACTGGTAGCTGCTCGGTTGGCTGGTGAGTAGGGGATTAATCGGCTAATCGGCAAGTTAATCAGCCATTTAGTCAATTAATCGGACGATTTATCGGTTTATAGGCTACTCGATGACCCTACGAGTAGGGATTAATCGGCAAGTTAACTGGTTAATTGGATGAATTCTTGAACAGGGGGTGAAAGTGATGAACTCGCAGCCACACCAAAACACCCGGCCGAGGCGGTAGAAGGCGTCAAATGTGTTGGTGAAGTGGGCAAGGAGAGCAACCACCACCCCGTTTTGGATGACCTCCTCAACACGGAACATCCTTGGAGATACCCGCGGGAGGTGGTGGTAGCCGGACACGAGGAAGAACTCGGTGAAGTTCCTTACGGTCCTCCACCTTGATATCACCCACACACGTAGTGTGCGCTCAACGTACACGCCAGGAGGGCAGAGCCTCTCCGGCACGGTGGGTGGGAAGTGGTAGGTTGGTCCGGTGTACTGCATGGCTGAGGATGTGCTAGAAGAAGGAGAAGTGTTCGAAGAGCAAGAAGGGCAGATGGCAGAGAGGATGGGAGATGGATGAGGGATGGCAGAGGCAGAGGGTGGCTTAAATAGCCGTAGTGCTACGTGTTATTTGGCCATGGCAATAACGGGGTCAAATGTGTTCAAACCCACCGCAGCATCGGGAGTGTACACGCGTGGGAAACGATGGTTTGAGAAAGAAGAAGAAAAAGAAGCTAATTGCACGCATGGGAATCCATGGTCATATATATTATATGAACAAAACGAGACAATTTTTGAACAAAATTTTGGTCATTTTGCATTTGTATAGAACAAAAAGAACAGAGCCAACACGTTCACAAGAAATAGAGCAAATGATGCAAAAATACAGAGCCAACACGTTCACAAAAAACAGAGCAAACAATGCAAAAAAAAAAACTACGCAATTCAAGGGCCCAACCAGAGCTTGGTTTCCTTTTGGGCCCAATAACAACATTTTTTTTCGCCGAGTCAGTGGTGGGCGAGCAGCCGAGCACAACTAATAGGATTTCCTCTCGTGGATCACCCCACGATCCAACGATGCGGAGCCGGCCTTGTGATCCAACGACGCAGAGCCTGCACACAACCAGCCCACCTAATTCCTTCTAGACGACCAGATCATAGGGCTGTAGCTTGGCGCGAGGGTATGATCGGACGACTGACTTTGGGAGCTAGGGTTAGGTGAAACCCCGCGGGGTTTAGAGGGGTTTTGAACTGGTCAATGGGGTTTCGAAGGCTTTGACTGAGCATAACTAATTTAAGAAAAATCAAAAAAATATGAAACCTTCGTCGTTCGTCGTTTTATAAGACAAACTAACGAGGAAAAATACTTTTTCTCGAATATGCACGAGTGTGCGTACTATATATTAAAGAGGAGAAAGGGGTGAAGAGCCCCTCCATGTTGGTTTTTACATACTGACCCCAACTCCACCCAAGTTTACAACTTACAGGCTAACTACTCGCTACATGGCCCACCTCCACGGCCGCTACGAACCGGCCCACGTCTACTTTAAGCAATCCTGCCATCTTCCACGCCGTGCACTCTGCTACCCCTTGAGCACTACGTTGGTTTTCCCTTGAAGAGGAAAGGGTGATGCAGCAAAGTAGCGTAAGTATTTCCCTCAGTTTTTGAGAACCAAGGTATCAATCCAGTAGGAGGCTCCTCAAAAGTCCCTCGTACCTACACAAACAAACAAGAACCTCGCAACCAACACAATAAAGGGGTTGTCAATCCCTTCACGGTAACTTGCGAAAGTGATATCTGATAGAGATAATAAGATAAGATAAATATTTATGATATTTTTATGATATAGATTAAAAAGTAAAGATAGCAAAATAAAAGTAGATCGAAAACTTATATGATAAAAGATAGACCTGGGGGCCATAGGTTTCACTAGTGGATTCTCTCAAGATAGCATAAGTATTACGGTGGGTGAACAAATTACTGTCAAGCAATTGATAGAAAAGTGCATAGTTATGAGATTATCTAGGCATGATCATGTATATAGGCATCACGTCCACAACAAGTAGACCGACTCCTGCCTGCATCTACTACTATTACTCCACACATCGACCGACTCCTGCCTGCATCTAGAGTATTAAGTTCATAAGAACAGAGTAATGCATTAAGCAAGATGACATGATGTAGAGGGATAAACTCAAACAATATGATATAAACCCCATCTTTTTATCCTCGATGGCAACAATACAATACTTGACTTGCCGCCCCTGCTGTCACTGGGAAAGGACACCACAAGATTGAAACCAAAGCTAAGCACTCCTCCCATTGCAAGAAAGATCGATCTAGTAGGCCAAACCAAACTGATAATTCGAAGAGACTTGCAAAGATAACCAATCATACATAAAAGAATCCAGAGGAGATTCAAATATTTCTCATAGATAAACTTGATCATAAACCCACAATTCATTGGATCTCGACAAACACACCGCAAAAAGAGTTACATCAAATAGATCTCCAAGAAGATCGAGGAGAACTTTGTATTGAGATTCAAAGAGAGAGAAGAAGCCATCTAGCTAATAACTATGAACCCGAAGGTCTGTGGTAAACTACTCACAACTCATCGGAGAGGCCTTGGAGATTATGTAGTGGCCCTCCATGGTGGATTCCCCCTCCGGCGGAGCGCCGGAGAAGGCTCCAAGATGGGATCTCGCGGATACAGAAGGTTGCGGCGGTGGAAATAGTTTTTCGTGGTGCTCCTGGATATTTTCACGGTACGTGGATAGATATAGGCAAACACTACTGGAAACTGGGAATTTGCCATCAGCCAGCTCTTTGCCATCTGCCAGCTGATGGCAAAGAACGTCTTTGCCATCTGCTTATAAAAAACAGATGGGAAAGAACTGACAGACGGCAAAGAACATGGTTGCCATCAGCCAATTCTTTGCCATCTGCTAGTGGATGGCAAATAATCTTTGCCATCTGCCAGCAGATGGCAAAGAGGTGGGTAGGGTCCAGTGCTGTAACGGCCTGTCAACCCAACTCTTTGCCATCTGCCAGCAGATGGCAAAGAATCTTTTCCGTCTGTTGACAGATGGCAAAGAAGTGGGTGGGGCCCAATGGATGACGGCGCTGTAACAACCCAGTAGCCCCACCTCTTTGCCATCTGCCAGCCGCTGGCTGATGGCAAAGATATGCGCCTTTGCCATCCGCTGGCTGATGGCAAAGAGATCGGACTATCTCCTCCCCTCTCTTCTTCTAAAAAAAATTCTCCTCCCCTCTCTCCCAGCCCGGCCCCACCCCTCTCTCTCTCTCTCTCCCAGCCCGGCCCCACCCCTCTCTCTCCCCACCTCACCCACCCACACCACCGTTGTAAAAAAAAACCCCACCCACAACCGCACCCGCGCGCCCCAGCCGCTGGACGACGCCCAGCACCGCCGCCGGCCCGCCCCTCCCCGCCACCGCAGCCCTCCCCCGCCCCTTCCCGCCACCGCAGCCCGCCCCTGCGCCCGTCCCTCCACGGTTCCAGGCCGCGGTGCTGCCCCCTCCCCGCGGCCCTCCCGGCCACCGCGACCCTCCCGGCCACCGCGGCCCTCCCGGCCACCGCGGCGTGCCCCGCGGCCCTCCCTGCCACCGCAGCCCGCCCCTCCACCGAGCCAGGCCACGGCGCTGCCCCCTTCCCGCGGCCCTCCCCGCCACGGCCCTATCGGTATCGGTCGGGCGCGTCTCGGTCCAGATGCATACATAGGCTGGCGGAGGGCATCGTTTTCCTCCGGATTCCCTTCCCACCGGGCTGCTTCGTCACCAGATCCATCGTCCACTGACCCCATCCTCTATACATATGGTACGGTACCAACGCCTCTCCCCTTCCGTATCGTATCTCTACAAAGTTCCATCGTTTCAGAGCTTCACTTGTTATTATTACTCTCTCATGAGATCGATTTCTAACCCCCCCGCAACAACAAGAAAAAGATCGATTTCCAACTAAGACAGAATCATTTTGATTCAGAAACCTGGGAGATAATTCAGATTCAGGTTCTAGAAATATTTCAGATTCAGTAAGGCTTGGGACTAGGTAAAGAAGAGTGCACGAATAAGTATAATAATGCGTCTGAAATTACAGTTTGTTCCTATCTGATTCTGACGATACCTACTTTCAAGGTCCACTTCTTACAAAGTACGTAGTAGTAACATGTGTTTTCCTTATGGAAACTCAAGTCTCTTTTCTTGACTAAACCAAATTAATATCAGCTCCAGTTTGATCATTTGATGGCATAGGTTTTGAGAATAACATAGTATTAACACTGCAATTTTTATGGGTAACCAAACACCTCACTGTAATTAAAACTTTAGTATTAAACGAAACTACAGTATTGTTAGAATACTTTGAAAATACTGTGCTATCAAACGGGGCCTTAGTATGGGGTGGGGCTGCGAGTGCATGGAACGGTGGCTCAGCTCGGCTCAGCCGGCGGGAAGGAGTGAGAGGGACATATGAGCTGGTTGTTTCTTCCTCCGGGCTCCTGATGGGATGGCCCGTATGTTAGCTAGCTGAGCATGTTGATTAGCTCCGGCCAGTAGGCGTGTGCTTGCACTGCTAATGGCTAGGTAGCTGAGGTCCCGTTTGATAACAAAGTATTTTCTAAGTATTCTTAGAATACTGCAGCTTTTTATAATACCGTGGTTTTTATTACAAAGGGTTGTTTGATTGTCTCTAAAAACTGTGATTTTAATACTGCAGTTTTTTGCAAACTACAATATTTTCTCTACATAAAAAATGGAACCACATACCTCTTTTTTTTAAAACTGAGCTCACTGAGGAGAAAAGAGAGTCTCTCGCTCAGACCTTCTTCTCAACATCCTCATATCCACGACCGTTTTATCAGGATCTTCTGCTTGGTGATTCAGTTAGCTCGCTTGCCGTTTGTTGCTCCAAATTACAGCCAACCACAAAATCGTTTTGAAGACGTTGTTGCCGTCCGGATAGGCAGCTAGAATATGTGTCTTTTACACCATGTGCGTGGCTGTTCTTGGTGCATGGCCGAATAGTTGCATAAAATGGCTAGCTAACTAGGAAAGCACACGTGTGTTTCCAGCTGCTAATGGTTTTACCTAGCTAATTTTGAGTCGCTGAAAACGGGATAGCCAAATAGGTTGGCTGTATTATCAATACTACAAAATATTCTATTATGTTAAAACCGTGGTATTTCATACCTGCAAGCTAAATTACTGTAGTTTTTTGATACAAAGGTTTTTGGGATAGTTTGCTATCAAACACAGCCTGAGTGTTTGAACACATCAATATTGTGTTTTGCGGCCACAACCAAACATGTCACAGTAATCTCAATACTTCAACATACTTTGGTATGTCAAAACTGTGGTATCTGGTACCCACTGACAAAAATATTGTGGTTTTCAATACTTCAGTTTTTTTAATACTTTGCAACCAAACATAGTATTCTCATAAAAAAAGAGGTTCGGGGTTCTTTTTTTATACAGAGATAATACCATGGTTTTGCAAATAATGCAGTATTAAAAACATAGTTTCTAGTGGCAGCCAAACACCTTGTTGTAATTAAAACTATGGTAATCTGAAAAACTGCAGTATTCTCAGAATACTTTAAAAATACTAAGCTAATAAACGGGGCCTAAGGCTTAGTTTGGCAACAAAGTTTCTAGAGAACCATGGTAATTGAAAACCACTATATTCAGATGTGTACACAATGAATACTACAGTTTCTTTAAACCATGGTTTTTCTCAGTTTTACCAAAACTACCTAGGTGTTTGGCTGGTGTTTCGCCGGTGTCGTGGATTTGTCACGGCAGATGTCCTAGTGAAGGGACTTAGTCGTGGAGCCATCGCTACGGGTTTACTTGAAGGGGTTAAAGCGGACACAAAGACACGAGGGTTTTATACTAGTTCGGCCCCTTCGATGAAGGTAAAAGCCTACGTCTAGTTGTGATGGAATTGATGTGGTCTCGATGGCTAGGGAGCAAATACGCTTCGCCTAGGCTCGAGTTGTTGGTTGTCCCCCCTTGAACCGCCGCCGGGTCGTCCCCTTATATACACGGGTGACGCCCGTCGGTCCGTAGAGTCCCAACCGGTTCATACTCGTATTCCGGTTGGTACCTTTCTATTCCTATCTTACAACACAAGTCATACATCAGGCCGGTTTACGGCTACACGTTCTAAACCGACTATAGGCCCTGGGCCTTTATCTGCTTATACCACTAATGAAGTTAACCCGGCCCAAGTAGGCCGGTTTACGCCTAGTGGTAATATCCCCAACATTAGGCCCCAGATTGATTTGAACTGGTTCATGTCAATCCTTCACATAATCTTGCGCCTTGGACATCTTCTGGCAATTGGTAAACCTCCATGTCGTCATCGTTTTTGGTTGCTGTAAACCGGCATGACGTCATCAGTTTTGGTTACTGTAAACCGGCATGACGTCATCATGAAATTTATAACGCCCTCTTAATGACAGCTCCTGGATCCGCGCGCTTGACCTAGCTCGGTTGCCTTATAAATAAGGCTGAAGGGTCATTTCCCTTCTCTTCCCTTCGTCCCTTCTTCTTCTTCTTCCTCACGTCGCCGGCTTTGGAGCTCCGCCACCGCCGTCGACCTCTACCTCGTCTCGGGCCGCTGCATCAACCTGAACGTACCAGAGTGTTGCGGCGCCTTTCCGCATCTTCTCCGTTCCCGGTAAGTTCTCTCTCCTTCTTAACCTAGATCTGTTCTTAGGGTTCTATGTTCTTGCTATGTTCATCGCGCGTTCATAGCTGTTCTCTGAATCTTGACTGCATCTGCGAACTTTTTCTGCGCTTAGTAGCGATCCCTTTAGCATCCGCTTGCTATTTCTCATCCGAGCTCATAGATCTCCCATACATATCCGCTCAACGGTTCACTTCTGTTTCCGCCTTACTCTTCAAAATATTTCCTGTTTTTGTGAGCTTGCTGTAGATTCGCGGTTGTAACACGATTTTGTGAAACTTGTTTCTGCATAACTAGTTATCCATAGCTTTAACTGCTTCCAATGCTTAGATCAGGCGGTTTAACTTCACCATACAGAAAAAATTGCTAAACTGGTATATATGTCATTAGTCCCCTGGTTGAACCGCCAAAATCCATCTGATGCCACGTCGTAGAAGACCGGTTTATGGGTACTGTCTCCGGTTTACCGTAGTTAGATCAACACCTTTTTATCTGGCATGTCCTTGAACCGGACCACCTATTTCTTGTAGATCTCGTCATGGCCAAACAAGTGTATGAGTGCAACTGGGTTCCCTCCCGCGTCACAGAATCACAGCTGGAGGATCTAGTCCTGATCGGCGCTTTGGATAGCAAAGATACGATTCACTGGAGGGTTCCTGGAGATGAATGTCCTCCCACGCCCCAGGAAGGAGAGGTCGTGGTCTTCGCAGATCACATGGCCCGGGGCTTCAAACCGCCCGGCTCTAAATTTTATCGGGATGTGTTAGCTAATTTTCAGCTCCGTCCACAGGATACTGGCCCCAACTCGGTCACCAATCTGTGTCACTTTCAAGTACTTTCTGAGGCATACCTTCAAGACGAACCTTCAGTCAAGCTGTTTAGAGATCTCTTTCATCTGAACCGCCGCACTGAATTCACCGATGGTCCTAATACCGAACTAGGCGGTATGGCCATTCAGAAGAGGAAGGAAATCACCTATCCCCAAGTCAAACTTCATACTCACCCCAAGGAGTGGAACGCCACTTGGTTTTATTGCAAGGATACCTCTCCTGACAATGAAAATCCCTTGCCTGGCTTCCGTCCGGAACAGCTCAGCAACACTCACCCTTTTCCACAATGGTTAAGTGCCAAGGAGAGGATAAAATATGCTCCTCAACTGTCCAAGCTCCGGGCCTTCATGGCCAACGGTTTAACAGTAATAGACCTTGCCCGCTGCTGGATATCATGGAGTATTCTGCCTCTGAGCCGGCGCCCCGGTTTGATGTGCACGTACACTGGCAGCGTCGATGACCCACTCCGACACATCAAAATTCAAGTCTCCGACGACGAAGTCACTGAATCTGTGAAAAAGATGTTGAATGAACCGGAGCACCTTTGTGCTCAAACCGGTCTGCTTCCTTACTGCACCACCAACGAACCGCCAGCGGTAAGATTTCAACTGCTTTATTATTGAACCTGTTACTGCTTTATCTGCCTGACCTTCAATTATTGCTGACCCAGAGTGATAATCCGTTTTGGAGCAAGAAGCTTTCCCAAGATAAAACGGAGAAGGCAGGGCGGCCAACCCGGCCCAAGACCAAGGTTATCAAGAAACCAGCTCGTAAGAGAAAGACCACCGCTTCATCTGACCCAGCCATTGATGATGATGTGGGTAATCCGGATCTTGAGGTAGAACTTGATTCACTTGGCTTACTTTTTACCCGCCTTATTGATGATGATGCTTGTCAGAATGACGCTGAGGCCAGCAATGCGGGCTTCGTTGAGGTAACTATTCTCTCTTCTGATTCAGAAATCTTGCCTTTGCCAAAATCTCGCCAGGCAAACCGGAAAGTTAAATTTTCTCATCCTCTTGCTTATTTGGATCCCAACTTTCTTATGAAGACCCAGCAACACGAAGCTCGCCGCACAACCCGGCACAGCGGCCAGGTAGTTACTTCTGCCGGTTTACCGAACAGTCCGGTTCGAAAACGTCGCTCCGAGGTCTCCGACCTTTTTATTGATTTAAATCCTAAAGCGGGTTTCTTCCGACAACCTCTTAATCCATCCGACTCCGATTATCAGGTCACTTCTCATTCATCGTCTGGTGAATCGTCGGCCACACAGCTACCACCTTTGAAAACCGTTGCTGGGTAAGTTAAACTGAACATATGTTTCCAGTGTACTGCGTAATGGCTTATACTTTTCCTTGACTTTTTGTTTTTCCTTCAGGGCCAAACCGAAACCAAGCAAGAAAGCCCGCCTGGATAAAGCGGCTGAAGAAGATGTGGCCCCAGAACATGACCAAGCACCGGATCGTGAAATGTTTACTTCTGAAGATATCCCTAATGATCCTCCTTTGCAAGACAACGTTATTCCCGAAGAAGGGCTTACTAATGCTCCAGCCTCTGCTGATCCGCCTGCCAGCTCCGTCCAGATTGAGGAAACCCGCACTTCTGCTGACAAACCGGCCACGCCAACACAAACCGGCGAGTCCAAAGATGATGATGTTGTGATTACCGGTGTGGGTCGCTCTGAACCCGGGAATCCTGTCACCCTTACCAAGCATACCATCAAAGAAGATTTTTCCACTTTGAACAAAGGAAAATGGGATGTTGAACTAGAGACATATGCTGCTCTGAGTGCCCAAGATCTTCACTCCGGCTATTTGAACCGGCTTTACACTAGCCGTGACTGTGAAGATGGCCTGGTCAAAATGATGAGGGATAAATTTGAGGTAAATTTCTTCTTTCTTTGCTGCCATTGCATTCATCCTTGTAGCCCCCAAGGGCCGGTTTGTAACCGTGGTCAAACCGGGACTTGATCCTAAACATTTTTGAAACCCGTCGTCATAACCCTCAAGGGCCGGTCTAACTTAGCATAAGTAAATCGGGGCTCCAATAGAAAACTGTCCTTAGAACATAACTTGATCAAATAGCCATTAGCCCCCAAGTGCCAAGTTGAATACTTGTATTGAGCTTGGGACTTTGTAATCTAGTAATATACAAAAATTGAAGGTACATTAGCCCCCAAGTATCAGGCATATAACTTTGTTAGGTGGTTGATACTTCAATTGCTTGGATCGCTTGTGCAAAGCTTAAATGCTGTCTGTATGCAGGCTGAGGTGAAAATCAAGGAGGACCGGATTGCCGATTTGCAAGAGGCCTTGAAGACCCAGCAAGCTGAAATAGATAAGTCAAAGCAAGAACTAACCAGCGCCTTGAGCACTGCTGAACGGCTGAAAGAAAGCTTCAAGAAGGAGCGGGCTGACTGGGCCACTGAGAAGGCCGGTTTAACCAAAAGAGCAGAAAATGCTGAAGCTGCCCTTAAACCGGTGGTGGATGAACTGACGGCCGTACAGCGGCAAATACACTCCATGACTGCTGCAATCTTTGGTAAGCTCCTTTTAACTTCTGTGATAATTTGAACCTGCTTAGCGTAAATCCGGTTTGAGACCATTCCAATCTTGTTGTAGGCACACGTATTGGGCACTTAGGAAATGATGTGCGGATGAAACTGAAAGCTACCTACACCTTGGTGGAACAATTGTATACCGGAGCCCAACGGATCATCACCGCAGCTTGTCATAACAACCCGGCGCCCTCCTTAATCTAGGACACTCTTAGCCGGTTGTCAATGCTTCCATCCCGGATTGAGGAGCTGAAAAAATCCGCTGCCCGAACCGGAGCCATCAATGCCTTAATCCGGGCAAAGGCATGGGTGCCCGATTTTGATCCTGTGGAAGCAGCTCAAGGCTATCCCAGCCTGAAAGAAGATGGCTCTGAATTCAACGAAGAAGATTTAAGAGCCATAAACCGTGCAGTGTGCCCTCTGGCTTGCCAGCTAGCTGAAGAGGCAGATTTGACGCATTATCAAGCACAATATAATGATCAAAACAAGCGAGTGCCTGCCCCAACTATTGAAGCGGAGAATCTGATCCCTCCAATCCGTAAGCACACTTATGCTCCTGATATTGAACCGTCTTCCCTGATCCATGAAGAGGCTGTTTTCCAAGCTTTAATGGGAATCGACTGGACGACTGTTGATTTTCAGCCAATGGGTAGAGACGAGGAAGCTGAAGCGACGGAAGATGAGGAGAATGCTTGAACCGGAAGCCGGTCTGGAGGGCTATTTATAACATCTTTCCACAAGAACAATGATTTTGTTTGGGCCCCGTGCTGCCTTGTAATAGGATAGTTAAAACTTCTGCCTGGAATATGCCTTCGTGCATAAGTACTGAAGAATTTGTTTGAAGAACTTTAACTCATATTTCCTGCAATCAGAAATTTTTTAACAAATAGATGATACATAAATACCTGCCATGTTTGGGCATGAAGCTGGCGTAGCCAAGCCTGAAGCGGCGGTTTTATAAACCATTACCGTCAAAATAGGGGGAGAAAGTAGCTCCCATATAAACTGTACTGAATCAATACGAGCCCCCTTGTTATTCCAGGGACAAGGTAAACCGGGCATACTCCTCCGGGTTAAAGGGGGACCAAAACCATCGGCTGAACCGGAAAATATGTTTGTCGATATAAAAGAAATCCAACAACGGCAAAGAACAAACAATCCATGAAAATAACATGGAAACAAAGGCAATGATAAAAACCGTTGGCAAAAATATGCTATACTGAGCTTGTTCAGATGGCATTACCATGGTCGGACAGGATCAAGGCCCCCAATAGGAGTGACAATGATTCAAGTCAGCCAGGTCCCCAAATGACTCGTGGCATATACGCCAGATCAAGAGGCGTGACAATGGTTCGGGTTCGACCATGCCCCCAAGTGATTTTGTGGCCTTAGGCCGACCAAGAGGCGTGACTGGTTCAGACTTGACCATGTCCCCAAATGATCTGGTGGCTGTCGCCTATCAAAGGGTGTTCGTTGGTTTGGACACGACCAAGGCCCCCAGTGATATATAAAAAACATATGTCAAGGGGTAAACCGGAGGCCGCTTTAAACAGAACCACTCCGTGTAACCTCGCATGATGGGACAGACAGAGACCCCGCTTTAGCTGAGGCTCCGGTTTAATATATCAAAGATAATATATACATTGTCATGATATGTACATAGATAGAGCCGATGGCTCAAGTATAGTAAGGCCGAAGATGAGCTATGTTCCACGGCCTGTTTGTCTCCTCCTCTGATGTACGTGAGTCTTGATGCTCTCGAATATCAATCAGATAGTACGACCCGTTGTGCAGATTCTTGCTGACCACGAAAGGTCCTTCCCAAGGTGGGGATAACTTGTGCATATCTGTCTGGTCCTGGATTAGCTGAAGCACCAAATCTCCTTCTTGAAAAGTTCTGGTTCTAACCCGGCGACTGTGATAGCGACGAAGATCTTGTTGGTAAATCACCGACCGGGCAGCCGCTAGATCCCGCGCTTCGTCCAATAGGTCCAAAGCGTCTTGCCGCGCCATCTCATTACCCGCTTCAACATAAGCCGCCACACGAGGTGAATCGTGCCGGATATCACTAGGGAGAACTGCCTCTGCTCCATAGACCATAAAAAATGGTGTGTATCCTGTGGACCGGTTTGGCATAGTATTGATACTCCAGAGCACATATGGTAGCTCTTCAACCCAACATCCTGGTGTCCTTTGCAATGGGACCATAAGCCGAGGTTTTATGCCTCGCAGGATCTCTTGATTAGCTCGTTCTGCCTGTCCATTGGACTGGGGGTGCGCCACTGATGACACGTCAAGTCGGATGTGCTCATGTTCACAGAACTCCTTCATAGCCCCCTTGGATAAATTGGTACCATTGTCAGTAATGATATTGTGCGGAAAGCCAAACCGGAAAATCACCTTTTTGATGAACTGCACCGCTGTTGCTGCATCGCACTTACTGATAGGCTCCGCTTCAACCCACTTGGTAAATTTATCAACTGCTACCAAAAGGTGAGTTTTCTTATCCTTGGATCTTTTAAAAGGTCCAACCATATCCAACCCCCAAGTTGCAAACGGCCATGTTATTGGAATCATCCTCAATTCTTGAGCCGGCACATGCGCACGCCTTGAAAATTTCTGACATCCATCGCACCATTTAACCAAGTCCTCCGCATCAGCATGTGCTGTCAACCAGTAAAAACCGTGACGAAACGCCTTTGCCACCAGAGGCTTTGAGCCGACATGGTGTCCACAATCCCCTTCATGGATTTCCCTTAAGATTTCATAGCCTTCCTCAGGAGAAACACAACGTTGAAACGCCCCTGATACACTGCAACGATGCAATTCACCATTGAGAATCGTCATGGACTTGGATCGCCGGACTATCTGTCTTGCTAGAACTTCATCTTCTGGCAACTCCCCCCGGGTCATGTACGCAATATAAGGAACCGTCCAATCTGGAATAGCATGTAATGCCGCCACCAATTGAGCCTCTGGGTCAGGAATAGCCAAATCCGCTTCACCTGGGAGCTTTACTGACGGATTGTGCAACACGTCCAAAAAGACATTGGGCGGTACCGGTTTGCGCTGAGAACCTAACCGGCTTAAAGCGTCCGCCGCTTCATTCTTCTGACGGTCCACATGATCCACTTGATAACCCTTGAAGCAACTTGCGATATTATCCACTTCCCGATGATATGCAGCCATATGCAGCTTCATTCTTCCGACGGTCCACATGATCCACTTGATAACCCTTGAAGCAACTTGCGATATTATCCACTTCCCGATGATATGCAGCCATGAGCGGGTCCTTAGAATCCCAAGTGCCAGACACCTGTTGAGCCACAAGGTCCGAGTCACCGAAACACTTAACCCGGCTTAAGTTCATCTCTTTAGCCATCCGGAGACCATGGAGCAAGGCTTCGTACTCAGCTGCATTGTTAGTACAAGGGAACATTAAGCGGAGAACATAACAGAACTTATCACCTCGTGGGGAAGTTAATACAACTCCAGCCCCCGAGCCTTCCAATTGCCTGGATCCATCAAAATGAATAGTCCAATATGTGTGATCCGGCTTTTCCTCTGGCGCTTGTAATTCCGTCCAGTCATTGATGAAATCAACAAGTGCTTGAGACTTCACCACCGTTCGAGGCACATACTTTAGTCCGTGTGGCCCAAGCTCTATAGCCCACTTGGCAACCCGGCCAGTCGCCTCCCGGTTCTGTATGATATCACCCAAGGGAGCTGAACTGACCACTGTAATGGGGTGCCCTTGAAAATACTACTTCAACTTCCGGCTGGCCATGAAGACACCATAGACCAGCTTTTGCCAATGCGGATACCTTTGCTTGGATTCAATAAGCACCTCGCTGATATAATAAACCGGCCGCTGAACCGGATATTCCTTGCCTGCCTCTTTGCGTTCCACCACAATAGCCACGCTAACTGCCCGAGCATTAGCTGCTACGTATAATAACAGTGGCTCCTTGTCAACCGGAGCTGCAAGAACCGGCGGATTGGCTAACTGCCGCTTCAAGTCCTCGAATGCTTCATCAGCAGCCGGACTCCAGATGAAGTTGTCTGTCTTCCTCAGCATTTGATACAAAGGGATGACCTTCTCTCCGAGGCGGCTGATAAACCGGCTCAACGCAGCGATTCGGCCTGCCAAACGCTGAACATCGTTGATACACTTCGGTTTAGCTAGGGATGTAATAGCCGTAATCTTCTCCGGGTTAGCCTCAATTCCTCTGTTAGACACCAAGAAACCCAGTAACTTGCCTGCTGGAACACCAAAGACACACTTGGCCGGATTAAGCATCATCTTGTAAACTCGCAAGTTGTCAAAGGTCTCCTTCAAATCATCCACCAGCGTCTCCTTCTGTCTTGACTTCACCACAATATCATCCACATAAGCATGCACATTGCGGCCGATCTGTTTATGCAGGCAATTTTGTACACACCGTTGACAGGTGGCTTGGGCACTCTTGAGCCCGAAGGGCATAGATACATAGCAGAAGGCTCCAAAGGGAGTAATAAATGCTGTTTTCTCCTGGTCCTTAACTGCCATCTTGATCTGATGATATCCAGAGTATGCATCCAAAAAACTCAAACGCTCACAACCTGCTGTGGCATCAATGATCTGGTCAATGCGGGGGAGGGCAAAAGGATCTGCCGGACAGGCCTTGTTAAGATCTGTGTAATCCACACACATACGCCAAGTGCCGTTTTTCTTAAGAACCAGCACCGGACTAGCAAGCCACTCTGGATGGAATACCTCAACAATGAAACCAGCTGCTAAAAGCCTGGCCACTTCCTCTCCAATGGCTTTGCGTCTTTCTTCGTTAAACCGGCGGAGGAACTGTTTCACCGGTTTATACTTAGGATCCACATTAAGAGTGTGCTCAGCGAGTTCCCTCGGTACACCTGGCATGTCAGACGGCTTCCATGCAAAAATGTCCCGATTCTCACGGATGAACTTGATGAGCGCGCTTTCCTATTTGGGATCCAGGTTGGCACTGATAGTGAACTGCTTGGATGAATCGCCGGACACGAAGTCAACAAGCTTGGTCTCAGCTACCGATTTGAACTTCAGATCTGAATCATGCTCCGAAGTTGGTTTCTTCAAAGAGGTCATATCTGCCGGATCAACATTGTCCTTATAATATTTCAACTCCTCCGTGGCACAGACCGACTCTGCATACGCCGCATCACCTTCCTCACATTCCAAAGCGACCCTACGGCTCCCATGAACCGTTATCGTCCCCTTGTAACCTGGCATCTTGAGCTGTAAGTAGATGTAACAAGGCCGCGCCATGAATTTGGCATAAGCGGGTCGCCCAAACAAGGCGTGATACGGGCTCCGGATCTTCACCACCTCAAAGGTTAATTTTTCCGTCCGAGAATCGTGCTCGTCCCCAAAAGCCACATCTAAGGCTATCTTACCAACAGGATATGCAGATTTGCCTGGCACCACACCATGGAACACCGTATTCGACGGTCTGAGATCCTTGTCTGTTAGTCCCATGCGCCGGAATGTCTCATAGTATAGTATGTTAATACTGCTTCCTCCATCCATGAGCACCTTGGTGAACTTATAACCCCCCACCTGAGGGTCCACCACTAATGCTAGCTGGCCCGGATTATCAAACCGGGGCGGGTGATCCTCTCTGCTCCACACGATGGGCTGCTCTGACCAGCGTAAGTAGCGTGGTAAGGGCGGTTCAACAGAATTCACCGCTCGCTTGTGGAGTTTTAGGTTGCGCTTATCCAAGCTAGTTGTGAAGACATGGTATTGCCCATTGCTCAACTGCTTTGGCTGGCTCTGATAACCCGACTGCTGTTGCTGGCCGTTCTGATTATTCTGGTTATTGTGACCGCCCTGATTGAAACCTGAACCGGAAGCTCCATCATGACCCAGACCGTGTAAACCGGATCCTGAACCGCCACCTGACCCATGGTCATACCGGAAAGCATCAGAGTTTTTAAACTCCTGCATAATATAACAATCCTTCCAAAGGTGGTTAGCCGGTGACTCCTTCGTCCCGTGCTTCGGGCAAGGCTGATTCAACAAATAATTCAAACGGCTTGCATTGGGATTGGGAGCTCCATTACGATTTGCCGCTTTACCTCTGCGCCGCTGCCCTCTGTCCTGTGCATTGGTATTGGCCACAAAATCCATACTACCATCTGCCTTGCGCTTGCCTCCGTTTCCATGACCCGCCGGTTTGTGCTGCTGTTGTTTGGAGTTGCTATTCTTCCTTCCCTTCCCTGCTTCATCATCATCAGGCTCGGGATCCTTGGTACTGTCCGAATTAGCATACTTCACTAAAGCGGCCATGAGGGTTCCCATGTCATTACAGAACCGCTTCATGCGTCCCAATTTCAATTTTAAAGGCTCAAACCGGCAGTTGCCTTCCAGAGTTAAGATCGCAGAGTCAGCATTAATCCTGTCAGACGAGTGCAAGATTTCTGAAACGCGGCGCACCCAACGCGTCGTTGATTCTCCTTCCTCCTGAACACAAGCCGCCAGGTCCACTATGGACTTGGGCTGCTTACACGTATCCTTAAAATTCTGTATAAACCGGGCCCGCAACTAGGCCCATGAGCTGATAGAATTGGGCGGTAGGCTCTTCAACCAAGTACGAGCCGTGCCCTCAAGCATCATGGTGAAGTATTTTGCACACGCGGCCTCATCCACGTCTAGCATCTCCATGGCCATCTCATAACTCTCTACCCACGCTTCAGGGGATAAATCAGCGGTGTAATTCGGCACCTTGCGCGGACCCTTGAAATCTTTGGGCAGACGCACATTGCGTAAAGCGGGGGTTAAGCAAGGCACTCCCAAAGCGGATGTAATTCCTGGTCCGGCGAAGGTGGTAGAGCGAACCGGTGTAAGCTGACCTGCATTATCCTGTGCTGCTAACTCGGCCTCCCTTTGTGCCCGGGCCCGATCCACCACATCCTGCGCATCGCGGACACCACCTGCCGGGCTATTGCCACGGGCCGCTTCACGGCCTCGCGCATTGCTCGATATGGCCGGTTCATTCATGCGCCTGCTATAGCTCCGGCTTGGACGGGGCGTAGAGTGAATCCGATCGCAGCTGTGCGAATACGCTTCCTGCTGAATCAGCGCAGTTCGGAGAAGCTCCTTAACCCGGCGCGTCTCTATTGCTTGCGGAGAGCCCCCTTCGACTGGGATGGCTTCTAATCGTGCAGAGGCCGCAACGAGGTTGTCCATAGGATTCGAATAATGACCCGGGGGTGTCTGGACCGGCAGAGGGGCCACGATGTTCTGCTGAGGGGGTTCCATCAGACAGGGCTGGACCATCGCTCCTGGCCCTGGTGCTTCAATCCGGTTTGCCTCCAGATACTGCGGCGGATTACTGGGCCCTGCTCCTGGAGTGTGAAAGAGATTTCGGGGGTCAAACCCTAACGGCAGGCGTGATCTGTGCTTCCGCTTCAAGACCTCTTGTGATGCATTCTGGTCAAGCATGAGCTTATAGGCCTGGGCGTCCAAAGTGGCCCACTCTACAGCCATCCTGTCCTTCTCCGCTGCCAGATCCGCTTTGGCTTGCACGATCTGCTCCTTCACCTTTGCAATCTCTGCATCATGAGCCTCTTGATCCGCCGGATTGGCCTCTGCCATAAGCGCGGCTAGTGCATCAAATAAATCGGATAAGACTTGAACCGGAGGGCGCATAAGGCCCCCTGCCCCTGCTGCCGCTGCTGATCCAGAGAGTATTGCTGCGGCGGTCGAAGAATGATTCGCCGCCTGGGTGCCGGCCATGAATATTCCAACCGGTTGATCGAGCCAGGGGGGTCCGGAATACTGTCCCCATAGGAACTGCCCCTAACCTGGTCATCCAGCAACTGATATAGCGATTCGGTCTCTCCGGTCGAGGACTCGTCGCCGGAATAGACGACGGTCTCGCTGCCGTGTTCTGACTCGTCCTCACACTCTCCTTCGTGGATGACTCCAACGAAGGCATGCCTCATGGCCGGTTTGGCCTGGGTAGATCTCGCACGCTAAGCCGTCTCGACGAGGTTGGTGCAGATGTCCGGCTCAGGCCCAGGCTCACCGATCTTGCCGATGAAAACGTGTATACCGCCGAAGGGGACCCGGTACCCGTATTCAATTGAATCGGCCTCGGGACCCCATCCTGCGTCGTCGATGTAGACCCTGCTGCGACGACTCTTGGTCATCCGGCCCACAACATAGCCTTCGAGTCCCTTGAGCTTGCCCTCCAAGATTGTCAAACCATCGTGCGATAGCCCCACGGTGGGCGCCAACTGTCGTGGATTTGTCACGGCAGATGTCCTAGTGAAGGGACTTAGTCGTGGAGCCATCGCTACGGGTTTACTTGAAGGGGTTAAAGCGGACACAAAGACACGAGGGTTTTATACTAGTTCGGCCCCTTCGATGAAGGTAAAAGCCTACGTCTAGTTGTGATGGAATTGATGTGGTCTCGATGGCTAGGGAGCAAATACGCTTCGCCTAGGCTCGAGTTGTTGGTTGTCCCCCCTTGAACCGCTGCCGGGTCGTCCCCTTATATACACGGGTGACGCCCGTCGGTCCGTAGAGTCCCAACCGGTTCATACTCGTATTCCGGTTGGTACCTTTCTATTCCTATCTTACAACACAAGTCATACATCAGGCCGGTTTACGGCTACACGTTCTAAACCGAATATAGGCCCTGGGCCTTTATCTGCTTATACCACTAATGAAGTTAACCCGGCCCAAGTAGGCCGGTTTACGCCTAGTGGTAATATCCCCAACAGCCGGGGTGGTTTTTTTGGACATACAAGTGTCCTCTATTTATTTGTCAGGAAATGTGAATGATACCGATTGGAAAACAATCAAGTACTAAATAGACACTCCCTATTTATTTGTGAATTATGAGTTAGGTCATATATTTTCCAATTTTGTTATGAAAAACATCATATATATTTGCGTTGATCGGGTGGATTTAAATGTGCAGTTGTTTCATCGCTGTGAGGGTCTGCTGTTCAACGACCTCCCCGTGCGTTCGACGAGCTCCGCCCCTGCGTTCGTGGGTGAGCACAAATGACATCTCCTCCTCTCCCCCTTCATTTGCTCTGTTCCGGTCTTCGTGCCAATGAAACTTTCTAGCTATAGGTGTATTCAATCATCAGTATGCGTGACCACTATGCTCTCCCGTTCGAAAGGGTTACATCTATAAATATGCATTCTTTTGCATATTTATAACCGTAATTCTTTTGAATTGTCCAACATTATCCATGGACAGCCCGAGTATGTGTAGATTGGGTTCGTTTTCCCATATGCTCTGCTCCAGATCCGATGCAGAATTTCGTCAGTGCCTCTCTATTGTTCTTCGGGTACACATCCTCTCTGCTTATTGCCGAGATGTGTATCAGGAGAACAGCGGGGAGGTGCTGCTGAAATTTTGTGTCGGATCCGGAGCAGAGCATGGGAAAACGAACCCAATCTACACATACTCGGGTGGGATTAGGACCTATCTTTACCTATTAGCATCTAGGTTGCATGGACGTAATAAAACTGAGAAACTCTATTAACTGATGAATATGGTTTGCTGAGTTATGTATGTATTTCTTGTGTGTCCAGTAGTTAGGCAAGATGAGTGATCGTGCGTGGATGTACACCGGTCACCCTAGTCAGAAAGACATGACCCCTGAATGGATGACAAAAACCAAGGGGTTTATCAGAGCCGCATTTGCAAATGGACAGAAAACAACCTGGTGCCCCTGTGTCGAGTGCGACAACTATTGTAAGATGACAGAGTTTGAAATGATCAAACACCTGCAGAAGTGGGGTTTTACGCCCGGTTATACGATGTGGACATTTCATGGTGAGTCTGCCCAACGTTCTAGAGCTGAGGAGGGCCGTCGTCGCACCGACGAGCATGGTACCGGGATGGAAGACACGGTGCAAGACTTTGATGATGCTCGGGATTCGGACGATGAGATGGAGGAATCTGCAAAGGCCTTCAATGATATGTTGGAATCTTCGAAGCGTCCTCTCCATGAGCACACCGGGCTTTGTCAGCTGGATGCCATCACACAGGTAATGGATCTGAAGGCTCAATTCAACTTGGGCAGAGAATGCTATGACGCGATAGTGACACTATTTGGACGCTTTCTACCCAAAGGCCATATAATGCCTGCAAACCTGTACTAGTCGGACAAAATCCTCCGTGTACTTAAGATGCCATATGAGAAGATAGATGCCTGTGAGAATGGATGTGCCTTATTTAGGCTCCAGTATGCGGACTTGAACTATTGTCCCATTTGCAAGTCTTCCAGGTATGTTGAGGTAGACAATGGTATGGGTGAGAAGAGTCAGACCAAAATCCTCATTAACGTTCTTCGGTATATTCCAATCATACCAAGACTTCAACGTCTATTCATGGTCGAAGAGACGGCCAGACAGATGACATGGCACAAATTGGGCAAAAGAACCGAACAGGATGCAGATGGGAATCTGATGATGGTACACACATCGGATGGTGCTACATGGAAACACTTCGATGCATTGCATGATGAAAAAGAGGCAGATCCAAGGAATCCTCGAGTAGCCGTCAGCATGGATGGGTACAATGTGTTTGGTATGATGGCAGCCCAATACAGTTGTTGGCCTGTATTTGTCATTCCACTCAATCTCCCCCCGGACAGATTATGCAAAGAAAGAACATTTTCCTGACGTTGATAATTCCGGGCCCCAACTATCCGGGGAAGAATATGAATGTGTACATGCAACCGCTTAAGGATGAACTGCAAGAAGCTTGGGATAATGGGATCAAGACATACGACATCACTACAAAAACACTTCCTAATGCGTGTGTCGTACATGTACTCGATGCAGGACTTGACGGCATATGCGCTATTCGTTGGCTGGTGTGTGCATGGAAGGTTCCCATGCCCCACATGCAAGGCAGCTCTTGAGTTTCGTCGGCTGCAGGCGGGTGGCAAGTTTTCTTGCTTCGACATGCATAGACAATTCCTGGATCCTCACCATAAGTTCAGAAAAGACAAGAAGAACTTCATCAAAGGTAGAGATGTCAAAAACTCTGCACCACCTGCATTGACAGGCCAACAGACCCTGGATCAGTTAAACGCTCTCGAGCCAGATCCAAAGCGTCCAGGGTATTTCAAGGGGTATAATATGGAAAACGCCTGGACCCACAAGATATGCTTGTGGGATCTGCCGTACTTCAAAGACCTCCTTTGCCCACACAACATCAACGTGATGCACACTGAAAAGAATGTCAGTGAGGCCCTCTTTGGTACATTGTTCGGCATAGAGGGGAAAATGAAGGATAATCCTAAGGCTAGAGTCGATCAGGAGGCTCTATGTGATAGACCGCTACAAAACATGAAACAACCAAAAGGAAAGAAGAACTAGGCGAAGCCAAAGGCATGGTTCAATCTTGGAAGGCCGATTATGAGGGAAATACTCCTGTGGGTTAAAAAGGAGTTAATGTTCCCCGATGGGTATGCATCGAATCTAAAGAGGGGAGCGAGCCTTGAAAAATTGAAAATATTTGGTCTCAAGAGTCATGATTGGCACATATGGCTTGAGTGGGTAATGCCGGTGATGTTGCGTGGCTTTATCCCTGAGGATGAATGGCTAGTACTGGCAGAGCTGAGCTATTTCTTCTGTGTTCTATGTGCGAAAGAATTATCGCCTGGCTTGCTAGAAGAAATGGAAGAGTTGGCGCCGGAGTTGATCTGCAAGTTGGAGAAGATCTTTCCACCTGGTTTCTTTAATCCAATGCAGCATTTGATTTTGCATCTCCCGACCGAGGCACGATTGGGGGGGCCCGTGCAGAATCGTTGGTGCTACGCAACTGAGAGGATGCAGAAGACGCTTCGAGAAAAATGTAAAAATAAACGTCGAATTGAAGCATCAATGGCCGAGGCATTCATTACTGAGGAGGCGGCAAACTTCGTGACAGCACACTACAAAGCCAAAAATCGTCATTTGCATAATCCGAAGCCTCGGTACAATGTTGGCAACACTAAAAAGGGTGGATCCAACCTCAGCCTATTCAAAGGGAAGCTCGCACCAGCCGGTGCTTATACTCCCTTATTGTTGGATAACGACGAATGGCGGACCATTATGTTGTATATCTTGAACAATCTAACAGAAGTGCGGCCGTACATTCAGTAAGTTCTCGGTACATTATTTCACAACCTCTACTTCATTTGAACTGCTCTTATTCCTGGATATTTGATACAGTCGATACGTCACCAAATTCTCGTATGGAGTGGTTATCCAAAAGGATTCCATCGAAGAGTATGAGCTTCTGGCAATGCATGGAGGCGGCTATCCTGGTTTCATCTCTTGGTTCAAACAAATGGTAATTTCCATTAAACCATTTCATTTCTTCTTCTAATTTTTGGCTAATGCAACAATCCTTTCGTATTAAACTTGTAGGCTAGTTCAGAGTCTATGGACGCCGAATTGAGACAAGTCGCTAATGGTTTTGACTATAAGGTCCATTCATTTGACAAATACGACATCAACGGGTATCGCTTTCGTACCTATGGCAAAGAGCTATCTATGGCCGACCGAAAGTCTACAAATTGTTGTGTCTCTGCTATCGGCGAAGGAGATACCGAGTATTATGGAAGAGTTGAAGCAATTTATGAACTTCTATTCTATGGTGCAAACCCACCGAACGTCGTAGTCTTCAAATGTCATTGGTTCCAGCCGAAAGAGACTAGAAGGACTCATGAACATCTAGGGCTAGTCGAAATCAAACAAAGCACCCATTTGGATGTTCCCGATGTCTATATTACGGCTCAACAGGCAACCCAAGTTTTCTATCTACCGTGGGCCTGCCAAAGTGATCGAAATCTCGAAGGTTGGGATGTCGTTTATGAAGTGCCCCCACGTGTTAGACCACCTCCCCCCAATGAAGAGGATTATGAACCTCACGTTAATCTAGACACATATGAAGGAGAATTGTTCCAAGAAACACGTCTTTCCAAAAAACGTTTCAAGAACCGCTCACCTCATAACATTCAAGTAGACAGCGGCAGTGAATCCGAGCCTGAGCAGGAACAAGAAGAGCCGGAATAAGAAGAGGTTACTGCTGCGGATGACCTGTCAATGCTTGACCGATTACATGCAAGAGGCCTTCCAGATGTTGATGAATTTATTGATGATGATGATGATGAGCACGTCATTACTGATAGTGATGAGGATGATGCATTTATTGACCCCAAAGCATATATAGACGATGATGATGCATTTATTAATGATGACGATGAAGATTAATATTATAGTTCATGTCAGGTATTCCATTATTATTATATACATATATATTATTAAATAGTTCAAGTTTTAACCTAGCTAGCTCTAAAATGAGCTATACTTGGCATTTATTCCTCCAAAATGAATTTGTATGCTTAGCTAGCTCAAAAATGACATAACAACCTTAATTAGCTCAAAAATGACTTTAACCTAGGATAGATCTAAAATGAGCTATACTTAGCATTTATTCCTCTAAAATGAATTTATATACATATTATTATTCATGTCAGGTATTCATTTTTTTATGTTGTACTAATTTTGTTTACTCTTTGTCATTCCAGGTGTTGACAGATGGTGGGCGCGGGTCGAGAGCGCTCCGGGGCTCCTACCTCGGCGCGTGGTGGGAGGGGTAGTTCCATTCCCCCCATAGCCTCCGGAGAGTGCTAGATCTCAGTTTACAGAGTCCAGCGATGGTCGCTTCTTCTTCGGCCGGGAGAGGTCGGGGGGGGGGGGGGTAAGAAGAAGGAGAAGGCTGCTAGAGGTGGACGTGGCATCGGGAGAGGTAGGAAGGCTGCTACGCCTTCCTCGCCGCCACCCCCAGCTGAGTCACCCGACCACAAGGCTGCTCCGTCTGAGATCGAGCCATATGAGGTGGACCCGTCTCGGACTCCACTCCACGAGCCTCCGGCCGACGAGCCTCGGGCCGACGACGAGCCTCGGGCCGCCGAGCCTCGGGCTGCCGAGTCTTCGCCCCACGAGACTCCGGAGCTCAGACGGGGTCACGCTGAGTCGGAGCCGAGCCCATGGGAGGACTGGACGGAGTCGAGTGCACATGGTTGTGTTCAGGGTGGATACTATAGTCCTGATAGCTATAGCGAGGGTGAGTGGGTTGAGGGGCGCAAAGTCTACCAGCGTGGTCGTACAAAGCTCTCGCCCACCCCGGCGACCCCTGACCAGAGGTGGTAGATTGCGCCTAACGGGGAGAAGTATGTGCATTTACTCTTTTTTTAACCTTTTTCCTTGACGCTTCTTCGAATATCTAATGTGCTGGCCTTGTCATACTACAGTTCTTGGACACACGAAGATGGTGTCCGCAGGCCCAACACTGTCCTTGGTGTGATTTGTTGCCAGTGCTTCCCGGGGTGGGTCACGTTGCCCGGTGAGGGCCGAGTTCCAGAGCTAGGAATGACCTGGGAGCACTACTTGGCTGCCCCGGCCCCGCCGGAGCATAGGGTCGGCGATGTCGAGTATGGCACGGTGGCCGACATTGTGATCGCCACGTTTTGGGTAATTTCTCCTTTGCCATTTACGTTGTGTTTTCTTCTTTGATTGCATACCTTCTACATGTGTTTTCTTGTTTGATTGCAGACCTTCTAATCCGTGTTTTCTTGTTTGATTGCAGACCTTCTACAGGTGTGCTGAGGGACAGGAGGAGGCCGCGGCTCGGGTTATCGACGCCGAGTGCAGGCGCCTACTTGGAAACTTTCGGCACGAGGCTTGGACGTAGGTTGTTCGAGACTACTTAGCACAGACTGGTATTAGGAGGAGAAAAGAGAAGTGCTGGGACAAGTATCTGAGTAAGGAGAAGTACATGAAGGTAATTACCTATTCTTAAGGCCTTGTACTTAGTTTCCTTGATTTGATTCGTAGGCGTAGCGCTCAAATTTCTCTTTCTTAACTTAGGTGCCTCCGAGATGGTGTGCGGACAAGATGGACTGCTGGGAGGTGTTGGTGGATGAGTGGTGCTCTCCCCAATGGCGCGTCGCCCACAACATAGCACAGGAGAAGCGTTTCAAAATGAAAGGTGTGCCACACCATCTAGGCAGCGTCGACCTACATGGGTACGGGAAAAACTGGGTATGTGTGGTTTGCTTCATGATTCATGCAAATTCATTCTTTGTGCTAGCTAGAGTCCTTAACTAATACTCTGTTCCTCTCTTTTAGTCAAAACACAACAAGGCTCCAGTGCCAGAGCTGTTCGACCTCTATGGCATGTCCAATATTGCACCATACAAGAAGGCCAAGGCATTCTCTGAGTCTAACCTCGAAAATGCAAAGAACTTCAGCAACGAGGCCTCCCACCACAAGATGGTGCAGTACGTTAAGCAGGGGAAGGCGAGGAAAGGGCCGGACTTTAACCCGAGCCGGCCTCTTGATCCAGAGCTGGTGATGATATCTGGTGGCGGGAGGTCCCATGGCTCGTTAGCCATTGGTAATGGACTGGTACATTGTAGTAGCACTCTCCCGCAGATCAAGAAGCGCCAGACCAGCTCTGATCCTGAGATACCGCCTCGTTTACGACCAGTGGAAATAGGATTCCAGGTTTGTTATACGGACTCAGTAGCCTTTCCTCGATTACATTGTGTTTGCCGACGTTGATGATTACAATGCTAACGAGTGGTGTTGCAGGCTGCTATTGAGGCAGAGAGAGTGAAGACCCAGGCTGCTTTTGAGGAGAGGGACCGACAGTTGGCGGAGAGGGACCGACAGGCGGCGGAGAGGGACAGGGAGAATGAGGCGAGGACGACTAGGCTGTTGGAGGAGGAGAGGAACCGGAACGACTTGGCTAACCGGGCCATGTACGAGCTCTTCGTGGTAAGTTTCTTCTGCATATTAGCTAAATCATGCACGCAATGTTCCTTTCATTAGTAACTAATATGACTGACTTGTCAAAACCAAATGTGCAGTCCATGTGCGAGAAGAATGGCTAGACCCCTCCGCCGATGCCAGTCATTGCTCCGACGGGCACGGTGAGTTTCATTTGAACGGTCATTAGTTACTAGTCTTCACATTTGAGTTGCATCATGCTAACGATAAATTGGAAATAATCTTTGGTGCAGCTAACTCCCGACAAGCATCGACCGATCCTTCTCCATCTGCCACTGGCGCGATCGGTCCTACACCTACACCTACACCTACACCTCCGTGATGACGGTAAGTTTCCCAAGTGTTTTTCTTAATAGAGTTTTGTTGTGATGCCATGTTGTATCTACACATATCGTGCATAATGTGTGTATGTTTGAAATGCATTGTATGTGTGGGATTCGACACCTAGTCGTGTGCCTTTGGTAGCCTTCCATACAGGGAAATGCCTCCTAGTGCTTCCACTGAGCCATGGTAGTTCTCTACTGCTCCGGAACACATGGATTGACCGGCATGTGTCCTTCTTTGCTCCTGTGTCTGTCCCTACGGGGAAATGTCACGCGGTGTATCACCAAAGTCCTTGTAGCTTGCTACGACTTGGTTGCACTCGCTGATGACCGACACGTGCATTGCTGGGTCATGTATGCCTGTCCCTGTACGTTTGTGCCACCTTGGTTCTATGACTAGTCATGTCGGCCCGGGTTCTCTGCCATATGGATACTAGCAACATAATCATATACTTAGCATTTTTTCCTCCAAAATGACTCAATATGCTTAGCTAGCTCAAAAATGACATAATAAGCTTAATTAGCTCCAAAATGACATATTTAACCTAGGATAGCTCTAAAATGACCTATACTTAGCATTTTTCCTTCAAAATGACTTAATATGCTTAGCTAGCTTAAAAATGACCTATTTAACCTACGATAGCTCTAAAATGACCTATACTTAGGATCTTTTCCTCCAAAATGACTTAATATGCTTAGCTAGCTCTAAAATGATATAGTATGCTTAATAAATGACATATTTTAGGTCCTAACTGACTTCATATGCTTAGCTAGCTCCAAAATGACATAATAACCTTACTTAGCTTCAAAATGACCTATTCAACCTAGGCTAGCTCTAAAATGACCTATACTTAGCATTTTTCCTCCAAAATGACTTAATATGCTTAGCTAGCTCAAAAATTACATAATAAGCTTAATTAGCTCCAAAATGACCTATTTAACCTAGGATAGCGCTAAAATGACCTATACTTAGAATTTTTTCCTCCAAAATGACTTAATATGCTTAGCTAGCTTCAAAATGACCTATACTTAGAATCTTTTCCTGCAAAATTAGTTAATATGCTTAACTAGCTCTAAAATGACATAATATGCTTAAGAAATGACATAGTTTAGCTCCTAAATGACTTCACATGCTTAGCTAGCTCCAAAATAACATAATAAGCTTAATTAGCTCCAAAATGACATATTTAACCTAGGATAGCTCTAAAATGACCTATACTTAGCATTTTTCCTCCAAAATGACTTAATATGCTTAGCTAGCTTAAAAATGACCTATTTAACCTACGATAGCTCTAAAATGACCTATACTTAGCATCTTTTCCTCCAAAATGACTTAATATGCTTAGCTAGCTCTAAAATGATATAGTATGTTTAAGAAATGACATATTTTAGGTCCTAACTGACTTCATATGCTTAGCTAGCTCCAAAATGACATAATAACCTTACTTAGCTTCAGAATGACCTATTCAACCTAGGCTAGCTCTAAAATGACCTATACTTAGCATTTTTTCCTCCAAAATGACTTAATATGCTTAGCTAGCTCAAAAATTACATAATAAGCTTAATTAGCTCCAAAATGACCTATTTAACCTAGGATAGCTCTAAAATGACCTACACTTAGCATTTTTTCCTCCAAAATGACTTAATATGCTTAGCTAGCTTCAAAATGACCTATACTTAGAATCTTTTCCTCCAAAATTAGTTAATATGCTTAACTAGCTCTAAAATGACATAATATGCTTAAGAAATGACATAGTTTAGCTCCTAAATGACTTCACATGCTTAGCTAGCTCCAAAATAACATAATAAGCTTAATTAGCTCCAAAATGACATATTTAACCTAGGATAGCTCTAAAATGACCTATACTTAGCATTTTTCCTCCGAAATGACTTAATATGCTTAGCTAGCTTAAAAATGAGCTATTTAACCTACGATAGCTCTAAAATGACCTATACTTAGCATCTTTTCCTCCAAAATGACTTAATAAGCTTAGCTAGCTCTAAAATGATATAGTATGCTTAAGAAATGACATATTTTAGGTCCTAACTGACTTCATATGCTTAGCTAGCTCCAAAATGACATAATAACCTTACTTAGCTTTAGAATGACCTATTCAACCTAGGCTAGCTCTAAAATGACCTATACTTAGCATTTTTTCCTCCAAAATGACTTAATATGCTTACCTAGCTCAAAAATTACATAATAAGCTTAATTAGCTCCAAAATGACCTATTTAACCTAGGATAGCTCTAAAATGACCTATACTTAGCATTTTTTTGCTCCAAAATGACTTAATGTGCTTAGCTAGCTTCAAAATGACCTATACTTAGAATCTTTTCCTCCAAAATTAGTTAATATGCTTAACTAGCTCTAAAATGACATAATATGCTTAAGAAATGACATAGTTTAGCTCCTAAATGACTTCACATGCTTAGCTAGCTCCAAAATAACATACTAAGCTTAATTAGCTCCAAAATGACATATTTAACCTAGGATAGCTCTAAAATGACCTATACTTAGCATTTTTCCTCCAAAATGACTTAATATGCTTAGCTAGCTTAAAAATGACCTATTTAACCTACGATAGCTCTAAAATGACCTATACTTAGCATCTTTTCCTCCAAAATGACTTAATATGCTTAGCTAGCTCTAAAATGATATAATATGATTAATAAATGACATATTTTAGGTCCTAAATGACTTCATATGCTTAGCTAGCTCCAAAATGACACAATAACCTTACTTAGCTTCAAAATGACCTATTCAACCTAGGCTAGCTCTAAAATGACCTATACTTAGCATTTTTTCCTCCAAAATGACTTAATATGCTTAGCTAGCTCAAAAATTACATAATAAGCTTAATTATCTCCAAAATGACCTATTTAACCTAGGATAGCTCTAAAATGACCTATACTTAGCATATTTTTTCCAAAATGACTTAATATGCTTAGCTAGCTTCAAAATGACCTATACTTAGAATCTTTTCCTCCAAAATTAGTTAATATGCTTAACTAGCTCTAAAATGACATAATATGCTTAAGAAATGACATAGTTTAGCTCCTAAATGACTTCACATGCTTAGCTAGCTCCAAAATGACATAATAAGCTTAATTAGCTCCAAAATGACATATTTAACCTAGGATAGCTCTAAAATGACCTATACTTAGCATTTTTTCCTCCAAAATGACTTAATATGCTTAGCTAGCTTAAAAATGACCTATTTAACCTAGGATAGCTCTAAAATGACCTATACTTAGCATCTTTTCCTCCAAAATGACTTAATATGCTTAGCTAACTCTAAAATGACATAATATGCTTAAGAAATGACATATTTTAGCTCCTAAATGACTTCACATGCTTAGCTAGCTCCAAAATGACATAATAAACTTACTTAGCTCTAGAATGACCTTAGCATGTTTTACACCAAAATGACTTAGTATGCTTAGCTAGCTCAAAATGACATAATAACCATACTTAGATCCAAAATGACCTATTTTACAGATATAAGTTGCATCATAATAATCTTCACATTTTAGTTGCATCATAATAATCTTCTTCTTCTAACTTTCTTCTTTCCTATTTTACAGATTTGCTTAATTGATCACGGAAGCTTGGGTTGATGGAGTGCTTGTATTTAGTTTTTGTTTTGACCTTGTGAAACTTGCTACCTATGGATGAAACTGTGTAATATTGATGAAACTATGTATATGTACGGATGAAACGTGCTACTATTGGTAACATGTGTTGGATACATATGTGTTCATGACTATTGGTAATATGTGTTGAATATGCTATATTGGTCATATAAATATATTTGTGTTTGATTTCTGTGAAAATGGATTGATATAAGAAAAAACAAAATTAAATGGGGCAATATAGTCACTTTGCCATCTGCTGGCAGATGGCAAAGAGCTTTGCCATCAGTTGGCAGATGGCAAAGAGGCCATGTGTCATCTACATGTAACATTTGGGCTGGCCTATTTGTGCTCTTTGCCATCTGACAGCAGATGGCAAACCTCTTTTCCATCTGTTGGCAGACGACAAAGCATGCAGCCTTTGCCATCTGCTGGCAGACGGCAAAGAGCGTGTAATCTTTGCCATCTACTGGCAGACGACAAAGAGCCCGCGGCCTTTGCCATCTACTAGCAGATGGAAAAGTATGCCGTTAGCCTTCTAACGGAGCTGACCCCGTTAAGAGGCTTTGCCATCTGCCAGTAGATGGCAAAGCCACAGGCTCTTTGCCATCAGCCAGCAGACGGCAAAGAAGCCTTTACTGGCAGGGTTTCGGACGACCTGTTTGCCATCTGCTGACAGATGGCAAAGCCTTTGCCATCCGCCGACCATGCCTTTGCCATCTGCCATGGCAGATGGCAAAGTGCCAGATTCTAGTAGTGAAAGGAGGTAGGTCAGGGGAGCCACGAGGGGCCCACAAGGGTGGGGGGCGCGCCCTCCTCCCTCGTGGCCACCTCGGCTGCTTCTTGACGTCCACTCCAAGTCTCCTGGATTGCATTTGTTCCAAAAAGATTGCTCCCGAAGGTTTCATTCTGTTTGGACTCCGTTTGATATTCCTTCTCTTCGAAACACTGAAATAGGCAAAAAAAACAGCAATTCGGGCTGGGCCTCCGGTTAGTAGGTTAGTCCCAAAAATGATATAAAAGTGTAAAGTAAAGCCCATAAACATCCAAAACGGGTAATATAATAGCATGAAACAATAAAAAATTATAGATACGCATCAAGCATCCCCAAGCTTAATTCCTGCTCGTCCTCGAGTAGGTAAATGATAAAAACATAATTTTTGATGTGGAATTCTACCTAGCATATTTCTCAATGTAATTTTCTTGATTGTGTCATGAATGTTCAGATCCAAATGATTCAAGATAAAAGTTCGTATTGACATAAAAATAGTAATATTTGAAGCATACTAACAAAGCAATCATGTCCTCTCAAAATAACATGGCTAAGAAAGCTATCCCTACAAAATCATATAGTCTGTCTATGCTCTATCTTCATCACACAAAGTATTTAATCACGCACAACCCCAATGACAAGCCAAGCAATTGTTTCATACTTTTAATATTCTCAAACTTTTTCAACTTTCACGCAATACTTGAGCGTGAGCCATGGACATAACACTATATGTGGAATAGAATGGTGGTTGTGGAGAAAAAGAAAGGAGAAGATAGTGTCACATCAACTAGGCATATCAACGGGCTATGGAGATGCCCATTAATAGATATCAATGTGAGTGAGTAGGGATTGCCATGCAACGGATGCACTAGAGCTATAAATGTATGAAAGCTCAACAAAAGAAACTAAGTGGGTGTGCATCCAACTTGCTTGCTCAAGAAGACCTAGGGCATTCTGAGGAAGCCCATCATTGGAATATACAAGCCAAGTTCTATAATGAAAAATTCCCACTAGTATATGAAAGTGACAATATAGGAGACTCTCTATCATGAAGATCATGGTGCTACCTTGAAGCACAAGTGTGGAAAAATGATAGTAACATTGTTCCTTCTCTCTTTTCTCTCAGTTTTTGGTGGGCTTCTTTAGCCTCTTTTATTTCTATTTGGGCTTATTTGGCCTCTTTTATTTTTATAAAGTCCGAAGTCTCATCCCGACTTGTGGGGGAATCATAGTCTTCATCATCCTTTCCTCACTTGGGACAATGCTCTAATAATGAAGATCATCACACTTTTATTGATTTACAACTCAATACTTAGAACAAAATATGACTCTACGTGAATGCCTCCGGTGGTGTACCGAGATATGCAATGAATCAAGAGTGACATGTATGAAAGAATTATCAAGGTGGCTTTGCCACAAATACAATGTCAACTACATGATCATGCAAAAGCAATATGACAATGATGGAGCGTGTCATAATAAATAGAAAGGTGGAAAGTTGCATGGCAATATATCTCAGAATGTCTATGGAAATGCCATAATAGGTAGGTATGGTGGCTGTTTTGAGGAAGGTATATGGTATCGGCGAAAGTTGCGGGGCACAAGAGAGGCTAGCAATGGTGGAAGGATGAGAGTGCGTATAATCCATGGACTCAACATTAGTCATAAAGAACTCAGATACTTATTGCAAATATCTACAAGTTATTGAAACAAAGTACTACGCGCATGCTCCTAGGGGGATAGTTTGGTAGGAAAAGACCATCGCTTGTCCCTGACCTACATTCATAAGGAAGCTAATCAATAAATAAATCGTGCTCCAACTTCATCAAAAAGTGGTTCACCAAGCGTGCATGCTACGGGAATCACAAACTTCAACACAAGTATTCCTCAAATTCACAATTACTCCACTAGCATGACTCTAATATCACCCTCCTCATATCTCAAAACAATTATCAAGCATCAATTGGACCATAGCATCCAATTCACTTTCTATGATAGTTTTTATTATACCCAACTTGGATGCCCATCATTGTAGGACCAATTTTATAACCATAGAAAATACCATGTTGTTCTAAAAGACTCTCAAAATAATATAAGTGAAGCATGAAGATCAAAAATTTCTACAAAATAAAACCACCGCCGTGCTCTAAAAAGATATAAGTGAAGCACTAGAGCAAAATTGCCTAGCTCAAAAGATATAAGTGAAGCACATAGAGTATTCTAATAAATTCCGAATCATGTGTGTCTCTCCCAAAAAGTGTGTACAGCAAGGATGATTGTGGTAGAGTAAAAAGCAAAGACTCACATCATACAAGACCCTCCAAGCAAAACATATATCATGTGGTGAATAAAAATATAGCTCCAAGTAAAGTTACCGATAGACGAAGACGAAAGAGGGGATGCCTTCCGGGGCATCCCCAAGCTTAGGCTTTTGGATTTCCTTGGATTATCTTGGGGTGCCATGAGCATCCCCAAGCTTAGGCTCTTGCCACTCCTTATTCCATAGTCCATCAAATCTTTACCCAAAACTTGAAATCTTCACAACACAAAACTCAACAGGAAATCTCACGAGCTCCGTTAGTGCAAGAAAGAAAAACCACCACTCAAGGTACTGTAATGAACTCATTCTTTATTTATATTGGTGTTAAACCTACTGTATTCCAACTTCTATATGGTTCATACCCCCTGACACTAGCCATAGATGCATCAAAATAAGCAAACAACACACAAAAAACAGAATTGGTCGAAAACAGAACAGTCTGTAGCAATCTGTAACTTTTGCATACGTCTGGAACTCTAAAAATCCTACAAAAATAGGAAGTCCTGGGAAATTTGTCTATTGATCTACTTCGAAAATAATCAACTAAAAATCACGTTTCTGTGATTTATTAAAATCATTCTCGTGCGTGCAAAAGTTTCTGTTTTCAGCAGAATCAAATTAACTATCACCATAGGTTATCCTATAGGTTCTACTTGGCACACACACTAATTTAAACATAAAACCACATCTAAAAAGAGGCTAGATTAATTATTTATTACTAAACAGAAGCAAAAAGCAAGGAACAAAAATAAAATTGGGTTGCCTCCCAACAAGCGCTATCATTTAACGCCCCTAGCTAGACATAAAAGCAAGAATAGATCTAAGTATTGCCATCTTTGGTATTCAATTCATAAGTGGCTCGCATAATAGATTCATAAGGTAATTTGAGTTTCTTCCTAGGAAAGTGTTCCATGCCTTTCCTTAATGGAAATTGGAATCTAATATTCCCTTCCTTCATATCAATAATTGCACCAATCGTTCTAAGGAAAGGTCTACCAAGAATAATAGGACATAAAAGATTGCAATCTATATCAAGAACGATAAAATCTACGGGCACATAATTCCTATTTGCAATAATAAGAACATCATTAATCCTTCACATAGGTTTCTTAATAGTGGAATCCGCAGGTGCAAGTTTAAAGAGCAATCATCAAATTCATGGAAACCTAGCACATCACATAAAGTTTTCCGAATCATGGAAACACTAGCACCCAAATCACACAAAGCATAACATTCATGATCTTTAATTTTAATTTTAATAGTAGGTCCCCACTCATCATAAAATTTCTAGGTATAGAAACTTCCAATTCAAGTTTTTCTTCATAAGATTGCATCAAGGCATCAACAATATATTTGGTAAAAGCTTTATTTTGACTATAAGCATGAGGAGAATTCAACACAGATTGCAACAATGAAATACAATCTACTAAAGAACAATTATCATAATTAAATTCCTTGAAATCCATAATAGTGAGTTCATTGCTATGTAAAGTTTTGACCTCTCCAATCCCACTTTTACCAAATTTAGCATCAAGATCTAAAAAATCTGAATCATTGGGACGCCTTTTAACTAAAGTTGACTCATCTCCAGTCCCATAATTATCAATATTCATATTGCAAAACAAAGATTTAATAAGTGACACATCAATAACTTTTAGATCTTCATCATTATTTTCATGGAAACTAGAAGAACATGCTCTTACAAAGCAATCTTTCTTAGCACGCATCCTAGCAGTTCTTTCTTTGCACTCATCAATGGAAATTCTCATGGCTTTGAGAGACTAATTGATATCATGCTTAGGTGGAATTTATCTAAGTTTCAAAGAATCAACATCAAGAGAAAGTCTATCAACGTTCCTAGCCAATTCGTCAACTTTAAGCAATTTTTCTTCTAGCAAAGCATTGAAATTATTTTGAGAGATCATAAATTCTTTAACACTATTCTCAAAATCAGAGGAAATCTTATTAAAATTTCCATAAGAGTTGTTGTAGGCATTACCATAATTATTAGAGGAATTACTAGGAAACGGCCTAGGATTAAAGTTTCCTCTATACGCGTTGTTACCAAAATTATTCCTACCAACAAAATTCACATACATAGATTCATTATTATTTTCAATCAAAGTAGACAAAGTCATATCATTAGGATCAATAGGAGCACTCTTAGTAGCAACCAATTTCATAAGTTCATCCATCTTTCCGCTCAAAACATTAATATCTTCTATCGCATGAACCTTTTTACTAGTAGATCTTTCGGTGTGCCATTGAGAATAATTAGCCATAATATTATCAAGGAGTTTAGTAGCTTCTCCTAAAGTGATTTCCATAAAAGTGCCTCCCGTGGCCGAATCTAAAAGATTTCTAGAAGCAAAATTCAATCCAGCATAAAACTTTTGTATGATCATCCATAAATTCAAACCATGTGTAGGGCAATTGCGAATCATTAATTTCATTCTTTCCCAAGATTGGGCAACATGCTCATGATCAAGTTGTTTAAAATTCATAATATCGTTTCTAATAGAGATAATCTTAGCGGGAGGAAAATACTTAGAGATAAAAGCATCTTTGCACTTATTCAATGAATCAATGCTATTTTTAGGCAAAGACGAAAACCAAGTTTCAGCACGATCTCTGAGTGAAAATGGAAATAACTTCAATTTAACAATATCATTGTCCGTGTCTTTCTTCTTTTGCATATCACACAAATCAACAAAGTTGTTTAGATGAGTAGCGGCTGAGGGAGTCTTGGATAAGGGGGTATCCGGACAGCCGGACTATATACTTTGGCCAGACTGTTGGACTATGAAGATACAAGACAGAAGACTTCATCCCATGTCCGGATGGGACTCTCCTTGGCATGGAAGGCAAGCTTGGCGATTCGGATGTAGATCTCCTCCTCTGTTACTGACTCTGTGTAACCCTAGCCCTCTCCGGTGTCTATATAAACCGGAGGGTTTAGTCCGTAGACAACAATAACAATCATACCATAGGCTAGCTTCTAGGGTTTAGCCTCTCTGATCTCATGGTAGATCAACTCTTGTAATACTCATATCATCAAGATCAATCAAGCAAGAAGTAGGGTATTACCTCCATCGAGAGGGCCCGAACCTGGGTAAACATCGTGTCCCCAGCCTCCTGTTACCATTAGTCTTAGACGCACAGTTCGGGACCCCCTACACGAGGTCCGCCGGTTTTGACACCGACATTTGCTTTCATTGAGAGTTCCTCTGTGTCGTTGCTGCAAGGCTAGATGGCTTCTCCAACCTTTAACCACGCTGCCCTGGGTGAGACTTTTCTCCACGGACAGATCTTCATGTTCGGCGGCTTCGCACTGCGGGCCAACTCGCTTGGCCATCGGGAGCAGATCGATAGCTACGCCCCTGGCCATCAGGTCAGGTTTGGAAACCTAAACTACACCGCCGACATCCGCGGAGACTTGATCTTCGATGGATTCAGGCCTGTGTCAGGAGCGCCGAACAATCACAACGACCATGACCTAGATCTGTAGTTGGACAGTATTCGGAACATCGCACCTGCTTTGGCTCCAGACTTCGTTCCAGAGCAGGCCGTGCCTCCCGAGGACGGGTGGATGGACCCCGCCCCGAAGGCCGCATTCTCATTGGCGTTGAAGCCGAACACAGACTCCTCTCCTCAGGAAATCTGTACCTCCGTACCCCCGGACTCATCTCCGGTAGTGTGTTCCGGACCGCGCGCATCCGTGCCCATCGAATCTAATTGGGCTCCAGTCATCGAGTTCACTGCCGTGAATTTCTTTCAGAACTCACCCTTTGGAGACGTGTTGAATTCATTAAGGTCTCTCTCTTTGTCAGGAGACTCCTGGCCGAACTATGTCCGGCTCGAGTGGGAAGCTAGCGACGAAGAAATTCGTTACCCACCCACCACCCACTTAATAGCCACGGTCGGTGACTTAACCGACGTGTTTAACTTCGACTCCGAAGACATCGACGGTATAGACGACAATGCGGGAGAAGAACAGGAACCACCGCCCACAGGGCGCTTGACTGTCACCTCTTCATATGATATATATATATATATATATATATATATATATATATATATATATATATATATATATATATGGTGGACACTCCCAAAGAAACCAATGGCGATGAGGCAGCGGGAGATAACCCCTCGGGGAAAAAAGCAAAACATGGGCGTCATCGGCGCCGCTCCAAGCTTCGCCACAACAATACCGGCACCGGAGAAGAAAATCCAGATGGTGCCGAAGAGGAATATGAACCTAATCAAGCCACCTTCGAGCAAGCCGAACAGGAACACTACAAAAAAAATACACTTCCGTGATGATATGTGTTTGTCACAGTAGGTCGCGTTTTGTCATGCATGTACATCCATGACAAATTTATGACAGAATCAAGATAGTCATACCTGTGCTGTCGTAGAAGTGTTCCATGACATTACCAAAATTATCGTCACGGAAGTGTCCACTTCCATGATGATAAATCGCGCGTCACAGAAGTGCTTTTGTCAAGGGTGACCGACATGTGGCATCCACCGTAACGGAACACCGTTAAGCTATCGGGTCAGATTTTGGATCCGATAACCCGTTAACAGCCACGACCATAATGGGCCGGCCCAGCTAAAGGCCCACAAAATTTAGCGGACCATAATGGGCCGACCCAGCTAAAGGCCCACAAGATTTTGCGGACCACAATGGGCCGGCCCAGCTAAAGGCCCACAAGATTCTGCGGACCATAATGGGCCGGACCAGCTAAAGGCCCAACATTCTCTGTCAAATCGGGCCGTCAACGGCCTGGTCTAAACTTGTTATCAATGCGGCCCATGGTCACTTCTGGCCCGTTAACAGTCCGCTAAGTAATGGGGCCGAATTACGGCCCGGTGTATTTCCGGCTTGTTAAAGGTCCGGCTTCATTTGGGCCCATTTACAGGCCATCAAAACTTTCGGCCCATAAACCATCGTGAAGGATTTGGGTCATATTCGGCCATGTCTGTCATTCGGCCTATTAGAGGCCCACTATAGATTTGGGCCACTTTCGGCCTGTTGTCATTTTCGGCCTGTTAACGCCGGACGTAAACCATGGGCCATATGTGGCCCAACGTCATATCGGGCCCATTAACGGCCCATATAAAAATGACGATAATCTAGCCCGACCGAAGTTCCGGCCTGTTAAAGGCCCGTGTATTAGGTCGGCGCATTTATGGCCCGTCCGAATTTCGGCCTGTCAAATATCCGCATCGTAAATGGGCCACCATTTCGGCCTGCTAAGTCCAGTGGATTATTTGGCACAATCAGGGCCCAATCTCACTTTCGGTCTATTAAAGGCCCTTGTTTTTTATGGGCTCGAGATATTTACACCTGTAAACGGCCTATTTTTACTGAGGGCCCAAATTATGTTTAGGCCTGTTAAAGGCCCACTATGGGCACAGGCCTACCAGAAAAATTTGAAAGCTTATGCTAATTTAAGCCCAGATATTTTTAGTGGGCCACATGCCAATTTCGACCAGTAATCGTTTTTAGCCCAATTGGAATGGGTCCGACGAATGTTGGCATGTTGGGATCCTACAAAGCTTTCGGCCGAATACATTACTAAGATAAACCTACACTATAAAATAGCATCGTAATTACTGCAGCCCGTGGCAGCATCATAAATGTTGTATCACAACAAAATAAATTCCAATCATACAACAAAAGGCCTGTTGGCATAAAGTTTACAGTCCTTCCAGATAAAAGCACCATCAGATGTATAGAAGCACTGATCATTTGACCCGAGTGCTAATGTTTCAGGCTGTAGAATCTGATGGAGCAGCACGATCTCCACCTTTTTTCCGCCATTGCTCTTCAACAACGAAGCGAATGTCTGATAGTCTGGTTTCAAAAACATTCATATCTTGACGACATTTCTCAACCACTATTCTTGTTTCCGAAACAACGTCCATTAGGGATTGGACTTGTGTCTGGAGCACAGATATATCACTCTGTCTAGCAGGAAGATTTTGTTCAGTTGGCGATTTGGATGAGGTTACCTTGACAACCAACCCAGAATTACGCAGGAAGGTGCTTTTTGCACTATTAGTGGAGAGATACTGACGCACTGCAACAAGAGGTGACATTGTGCCTGTAGTAGCCTCGTCACCTTCAGGTGGTTGTGGCTATTCAATCATTTGTTCGATAGCTTCCTGAAAGTTTAAACTTGTAGATTAGTGTACCAGATAAGTTACTAATGAGACAAAAACAAACAAAGTAGGTTAAACATTTATACATAACTTATTTTGGTGAACTACTGTAATACATTAGCATGTATTGTAGTGCCAACTACATAATAAAATCACTTTCGGAACATATGTCCATGTAGCATGCCTACTGTATTGTCTATTTCCTCACATTCGTTGACATCTAAGGATAAAGAGACATTGTTTAAAGTAGGATGAACATAGTATGACATCATTCATATCATGGGCAAACAGATATAAAACAAACATGCTATTTTATCATTGTGTGCGCACGTGAACATAACAACTAGATTACAGATCAAGACCAAAAGAATATCCTTCATCTCTTTTAAACCATGTAAGGTGAAATTATATGTTAATATAACTGTGTATAAAAGTGAACAGAGTAACTGACATTGGCTGCAAACCAAGTAGTTAAATGAACACATCACAGTACCAATCAGTTCAAGGCAGGAGGAGTAAGGACTTACAACAGTGGCTTGAGCTGGTGTGCTCATGCCCTTTATCTTGCTGGTGTGGCAATGCTTGAAGATTTGCACTGCATTTGGCTTAGGTTCTTTTTGGTCCGCACGGGCTTTCCTCTGTATTTGGAACAAGTCAATATAGATACCATAATATGGCACAAAAAAAGAAGGAAGTAGCAGTTATTTACAAGAGCCTCGTAGTGTGCAATATAGCTATGAGATCCTATTGTCTGTTGGAATTTCAGTTTAGAACGGTTGGTTTTGTTCTTCAAAGAGTTAGCCTAGAAGAAGATACACTTGTAAGGCACATACATAAATACAAGTTCAATATGTGGTCTGATCAAATACATATAGCCTACCTGATACTTTGGATCAGACCAGTGTTTAACAAGGGCTGTCCAGTCTTCATCTGTAATATATTACACTGGGGATGTTTGGGCGATTCCATTGTTAGCCTTGCTTTCAAAGTGAGATTTTCTAAGGTGGTACCGATACTATCGCAGAGCAGACTGAAAAACATGAGTGCATGCTTGTTTAGTTGCATCATCTTTCGGATCCAACTTGAACTTCATCTGTTGAAAAAAGAATGTGAGTCTTATTAGGAGGAAGCTAGAAAGTATGTGACAGAGCAAGACAATATTACTAATTGTGATGAATAACATTACTTACGGATAAATGGTCAAGGAAGGTGTTAAACTGGGTATTGTCTTTCTCATTCCTGTACTGGATCCACGTTGGGAGGATACGCGCATGACACCTAACGGCAACGGCTGCCTCTGATACTAACTTGGCTGACTCTGTAGCATCACGTGGCCTTTTTAAACCTGCCTCAAAATGGATCTCCATTCTTCCTCCTTTAGATTTTGTTAATCTGTCAAGCATTATCCCTGATGTCTGTTTTGGCTTGCGTCGTGGTGCTAGTTCAACAACGAATATGGAAAGTGTTAGTGTACATCAAACTATGAGAGTACATATAAAGGAGCATGCAACTGCAACTTGACTCGGTCAGGTACCGTCTTGGTGTTGATGCTCATGAGGTTCATCTGATCTTGCGAAGTCCTGTTGTGTCAGCAATGCTTCGGAAGTAGTGTTAGGTGTGAAGGCAGCTTGGGAACTGGCCAGTTCCGGAGCAAACGAACAAGTAAGTGGTTGAGATGCTGGTATAGTTGAAGCGGATGCTGTAGCTGGTGGAGCAGGTGATACTGTGTTTGTAGATTTAGCCGGTGGACTTGGACCTTCTACTGCACTATAAGTACCAGCAGAATCTCGACGGCAGAACCTTTTCCATTTCACCCGACGAGTAACAGCACTCACTACTATATTATTTTCCTTGCTCTTTTTCGACTTTGCCATGTCAAGATGTACCCATAACACAAAAGAATAAAATCACTCTTCAGAACTCATTGATGCATGATACAGACAAGCAATACTTTGATGTAAGACAACCGTATGAGGATGGAATATGTAAGAAAAAACAGGACGGCATATGACATATTCACAGCTACGATGTGCAAACTAAGCAGAAGGATTTTCAAGAAAATAGAAGTAATGCAAGCTAGACACCATATGAAAGATGCAACCAATATTACTCTGCCAAGTTAAAAGTGTCTTGTCATAAGTGGCAATTCAAAAAATTAGAAGCAGTACAACATAGAAATCAATGCAAGATGCAACCACTATCAAACTGCCATGTTAAAAGCGTCCAATCATGAGTTACTGATGCGGGATACACAACAGTAGTACTTTGATGTAAGAACATGGTATGATAGATAGATGCAGTGTATTCTAGACACAGAAAGCCATGTCATATGCACATGTATAATGTATAAACTCAGGAGGTGAAATTTAATCAAAATAGAAGAAATACAGGCTAGACAACATATGCAACATGAAACCAATTATCACACTGTCAACTTAGAGCAAGCACCTATGATGGTGGAGTGCGGGAGATGAACTCATCATGTAGACTTGGGACTTCAACTTCATTAGCAGTAGCAGTGGCAAATCTAGAGAGTCTCTGTTTGCGTCGGTGCGGAGTACCACCAACATCCCCTAACTTACTCTTTTCCTTCCTATTTTCTGATATTGCCTTATGAAGTCAAAACCACAAGAAGATGAATAAAATTAGCTCTGCATAACTGGTTGATGCATGATACAGACGAACACTACTTTGATGTAAGGCAAGAGCAGGATAGGAGGATGGAATATATACAAAAAAGAAAGCGTTTCATATTCACACGTATGATAGGAGGATGGAATATGTATGAAAAAAAAGTAAGCAAAAGGCATTTTAACAAAATTAGAAGAAATGAAAGCTAGGCACCATATGAACATGCAACCAATATCACTCTATCAAGTAAAAAGTGTCTCGTCGTAAGTGCCATTTCAAGAAATTAGAAGCAGTACAAGCTAGAAGACAATGCAAGATGCAACCTACATCACAGTCCCAAGTTAAATGTGTCTTATGGGTAAGTGATCGTTGCAGGTATAAGTTGTAAGCTACGCAGATGCAATTCTACATAATCAGAAGGAATACAAACTAGACATCATACGGAAAACGCAACCACGTATAACAGTTCCAAGTAAGAGCAAGCACCTGTGATGGTGGAGTAGGGGAGATGTGCTCATCATGTACACGTATGTTCTAGAAACAGGAACACGTGTCATATTCACAGGCATTATGTGTAAAGTAAGCAGATGCAGTTCAAGTTAGAAGCAATACAAGCTAGACATCATACGCAACATGCAACCACATATAATAGTGTCAAGTTAGAGCAAGCACCTGTGATGGTGGAGTAGGGGAGATGTGCTCATCATCTACACAGCTACATTGACTGTCCAGCCTTTGCAAATCTTGTTGGGAGGATGGCGGAGTAGAATCTTTAGAGACCCCCTATTTGAGTTGCTCCGAAGGACCACCATCATCCACTCCCGGACTAATTTCCTTCAGCTGTAATGATTTTGCATTGTGAAGTCAAACCGATAAGAAAAAGGAATAAAATTCGCTCTTCAGAACTCATTCACATGAAAGGCAAACACATGATGCGAGGATGGAATATTTACGAAAAAATGGACGGCTTGACATATTCACACCTATGATGTGGTAACTAAGCAGAAGGCACTTCAACAAATTAGAAACACTGCAAGACACCATATGGAAGGTGCAATCAATATCACTCTGCCAAGTTAAAACTGTCTCGTCATAGGTGGCGTTCATCAAACTAGAAGCAATACATGCTAGAAATCATATTCAAGACGCAAACCAATATCACACTGCCAACTTAAAGGTGTCCCATCATAAGTGATTGATGCAAGATACACAAGAAGAGTAGTTTCATGTAAGAACATGGTGTGATAGACAGATATAGTATGTACCAAAAATAGGAAAGCGTGTCATATTCACATGTATCATGTGTAAGCTAAGCAGATGCAGTTTACACTAATTAGGAGCAATATGAGCTAGACACCATATGCAACATGCAACTAGATATCACACTACCAAGTTAGAGCAAGCACCTTGGATGGTGGAGTAGGGGAGCGGAGACTTGGACCATGTAATGCACTATCAGTACAAGGAGAATTGGTACAGATGCTCCGTTTACGTTGCTGCAGAGGACCACCATCATCGCCTTCCTTACTCTTTTCCTTCCTCTTTCTTGATTTTTCCTTGTCAAGTCAAACCCACAAGAAAAAGGAATAAAATTTGCTCTTCAGAACTTATTGATGCATGATACTGACGAACACTACTTTCATGTAAGGCAGCCGCATGATAGGAGGATGGAATATGTATGAAAAACAGGACGGCGTGACATATTGACATGTATGATGTATAAAGTGTAAACTAAGCACAAGGTGCTTGAACTTGTTAGAATAGATGCAAGCTAGAAACCATATGAAAGATGAAACCAATATCACTCTGCCAAATTAAAAGGGTGCCCTAACAAATGTATTTGACCAAATTAGAAGCAATACATGGCAACAGGCAAGAAATAATATGCAATATGCAACGAATAAAGGTGACTCATCGTAAGTGATTGATGCAGGATACAGAAGAGAGGTAGTTTCATGTAAGAACAAGGTTAACACATAGATGTAGTGTGTACCAAAAATAGGAAGGCATGTCATATTCACAGGTATAGTGTGTAAACTAAGCAGATGCAATTTACCCTAATTAGAAGAACTACAAGCTAGACACCATATGCAACATGCAACCACATATCACACTGCGAAGTTGGAGCAAGCACCTGTGATGGTGGTGTAGGGGAAGTGCTGTCTTCAGGTATAGAGCAACGTTCAATATCTTCATTTAGGCTTGCTGTTTCTTGAGAATCATGTGGAGAGGATGAAATTGCATTCTTTATAAGAGTATTGCGTCTCATATTAACCCACGCGCGTGACTGTCTCATCATAAGAGATAGACGCAGGATACACAAAAACAGTAGTTTGATGTAAGAACATGGTGTGATAGGCAGATGAAGTATGTACCAAAAACAGGAAGGCATGTCATATTCACATGTATAATGTGTAAGCTAAGGAGATGCAATTTAACAAATTAGGAGCATTGATGAGGGATACACAAGAAAAGTAGTTTGATGTACAAACATGTTTAATAGAAAGACGTAGTATGTACCAAAAACAGGAAGGCATGTCATATTCACAGGTATAATGTATTAACTAAGTAGATGCAATTTACCCTAATTAGAAGCATTACAAGGTAGACACCATATGCAACATGCAACCACATATCACACTGCCAAGTAAGAGCAAGCACCTGCGATGGTGGTGTGGGGGAATTGCGGTGATCAACTAGAGAGCTACGTTGACTATCTTCATTTAGCCTTGCTGTTTCTTGAGAATCATGTGGGGAGGATGACACTGCACTCTTTAAACGAGTAGGGCGTCTCACAGTAACCCACCCAGGTGACTGTCTGATCATAAGTGATTGACGAGGGATACAAAAGAGCATTAGTTTGATGTACGAACATGGTTAATAAACATATGTAGTATGTATCAAAAACAGGAAGGCATGTCATTATCAAAGGTATAATGTGTAAAGTAAGCAGATGCAATTTAACCAAATTAGAAGCAATACAAGCTAGACACCATATGCAACATGCAACCACATTTGATAGCGCGAAGTTAAAGCAAGCACCTGGGATGGTTGTGTGTGGCAATTGAGATCATCAACTGCAGAGCTACGTTTACTGTCTCCAACTGCTGACACTGCACCCATTAGAGCGCTGAAACGCTTAGTGCTTATCTTCGAATTACACTGGAGCGACTTCTGTCTTTTCTTTTCTGCATTCATCAACACTGCGTCAGAGTCTGAAATACCCATGTATAAGAAAACAATAGTGTGAGTATGGGTGAAGTGTGTGCACAATTAGTACAGTGTAAAGGTAGCAGATAGCAGGTCGATGAGAAATAAATGACGGGAGACATATGATATCTCTACAACATGCATGGCACACTCAATTACTACAGGATTCTATGAAAATAACAGTCGACTGAAAGCAAATAGGTCAGTCCATTTTTTCTGCACCGTCTGATGTACAAAGAACGGGCAGATCGCCTTCATCTACCTCCAGCCAGTCAGTGTTGACGATCTTCCTCAAAACGCCAGTGACCACCGGCCTAGTATTCCTCCCCTGCCTGCGCCCTCCCCTCGACCTCACCGCACCGCCGTGCTTGGCACCGCCCCACCGGCCATCCATTCAAGCCTAGCCGACCTCCAGATCGGGCGCAAGCAACTCCTGCGCCCCACACCCCTATGATAGACACCGATGCGCCGCTTCCCCGGGGAACAAGCGGACTAGGTGCTCCGCGTGCCTTAGCAGGTGTTGCTTCTTTTAATTGTGGTTCGACTGACCCTGAATTGAAATCCAGGCGGGCTACTGACCTCGAGCAAAGGTGAAATAGTAAAAGGGAGGAAACCTTGTGCATTTGGTATCACGAAGAAGATGCAGTAAGAAGCGCTCAACTAGTTTCTTTCGTGGGATGAATACGGTGTGAGCGGAGATGAAAGATTTGCACGAATAAGGGAAGAGGAGTACCTCTTTCTGCTGGCAGTGCTGTGTCCTCCTTCTGTTTTTCCTACAATCTTGTTGTTCGCCGGAAACCAGAAGTTGTGGAGGACGATGCAGCCTTGGACGAACCCATGGCCAAGTTGTTGAGTGTGGTGCGATGGCCGTCTGTCGGCAGCGGGGAAGCAGATCCGAGGCGGCGAACGACGGTGTAGCGGGAACAGCTCTGGTGCGGTGGACGGTTGCGACAGTGGAGCCACAGCAGTGAGGCGCAGGACGGCGTGGTCGTGGTTCTGGTACGGCGCACGTCAGCATCGGTGTCGTGGAGGCAGCTCTGCCACGGCTTCAGCTGCTAACTTCTTGAGAGCGTTACGGGTGTGGTTGCGTTGGACGACGATGTCGGGGTACCGACTCCGGCGTGATGGAGGAGGGCGGCGGTGGATTGGCCGCTATGGGGTGGAGGACGGAGGAGGCTGGGGTTTCGCAGTTGGTGGAGAGGGCGTTTTCGCGCCCACGGAGTATGAATGGGGAAACGGAGGGAGGCGGGGAACTAAGGGGGAACAATGTTTCAGTTTGAGACGCGCTTGTTTGAAATTTGGGGAAAGTTACAAACTTTGCCCCCATCTAAAATTTCGGACATATTGCGGGTTGGGGGTAGGACAGTCATGTCAGGTGTCCCAAATGTGGGCGGGATAGATTTCGGCCGAGCGCATGGGTGTTTAGGCTTCCATGGCGTATGAATGCTTCTCGGAGGCGGTTGAGACTGGCGTCTTGGTGAAGTTACAAACCTACCCCGGTTTAGACCTTTGGACATCGGGCCGATAGGCTACATAGGCCAGAGTCAGGACAGTAATTTCCTACCACCAAAACATTAGTCTCACACGGTTTTGGGTGACCAGAGGCCTATTTGGCGCTTCGTTCAATATTTGGGAGCAGAAGCATTAACGTTTTCGGTTCTCTTGAATTGAACTTTCAGGATTTGTCAAACTTCACAAATCTTTACTCTTGAAAATCCTAAAGCTACGATTATTTTGGAATGGAGGGGGTACATTTTAATATACATTGTACATGATTATATATTAAAAAATATGCAACTTACCTCAGTTCATGCATGGTTCCAGGTATAATCTCCTTGGTTGAAAAAAAAGTTAGATATGCGTATGAATATATATAGCATGTTCAAACTCACAACAAAGATCGATGCCCCCTTTTACATCTGATTTACAAATGCCACTATCTCAGGTTCAAATAGATGAATGCACTTCCTATGAATTCGAATCTTCGAAACCCCCTTTATGTTGAATTCGACATGTATTTTATTTCGTAGCTAGAAATTTGGGATGTATCCATGCAAGTGACAAATGTATAAAGTGCTTCACACTAACAACATGGAGTGCACTAATTAATGTTTATATATGAATTGCAAAAGCATCCATTGCCTGTATTTCAAACCGCTCTCGCTCTATGGATCGATAATACGAAATAAACACATGCACATGCTAGAATTCAATAGAGTATGGGTGTCTGATAGACCAATTTTCGTCCATACTCAAATTTGCAAAATTCATGATCTCAACCAAATATAATAATGCCATTTATATTTTAATTTAATGTGTAGAACCGCCTTTTACACGTAGATGCACTATGCCTCGCCCCGTTCTCACAAACGCATTATATCTCTCTCTATCTAACGCATAAGTGCACACACTTTATATGCATCGGCATTTCTCTTTCACACATGCTCACAATCTCTCTCAGGGTGTCAGGGTGTCTCACGCACATGCTCTCTCTGTTTCTCTCTCTCTTTCTGACTACTATGTACCACTCTTTTCACTAATCTCAGTTGGAAAACACTATTTCTCTCACATGCATATATACACATGCACGGTCTCTACTAGCCCTCTGTACGCACATATATGTGCCTACGTGTCTCCCGCACGCACGTTATCTTTAGGCCTCTCTCGCACACATTGCCCCCCGACACACCTCTCTAATAGTAGTTGGCAGATATGATTTAATCATGTCATTCAGTAGGATATCCCTGGCTGTTAGGCTGGATGGTAATACGAGGCAAAGTTTTACCCTAGTTCGGATCTGACCCTTGCAGTTGAAAAACGAGCCTACTCTTGGTACTGTATATTAGTGATAGGGGTGTGTACAAAGTACACATGAATACCAGGCATTGTGCGTGTGTGTATACTATTGACGAACTAGCAACCAAGCTTGTATAACATACTAAGGGCCAAGGGTTACAAATCATATATAGTCGGCTTATCACCAGTGGGGATAGAGTCCTCCGCGACTCTGGTAGCTTTGTGTTGTACGCTGAGTCCTCCACATGGGTCTCCGTATAACACGTCTCGGTCCAACCTATATGTGGCGCAGGAAGGAACCGACCCATGAGTCTTCATGTTGACCCACCACAACTAGAAATGATGTGCCCACCACACCACACACGCAATCGGCCACTAAGAAAATAAGCATATACAATAGTACAACGGTATCTAGCTCATGATACGTCTCCATATTTTGTTGATGACACTGACGGACTTTGCATTTGATGCGTGCTCCGTATTTTGTTGACGACACTTACGGTCATTGTATTTGAAGCGAAAGCACGATATGGTCACTGGACTTCAGAATAAGCTCATCACGGTCACCACATACATTTTGTCGTGCTAACCAACATGTGGTTGGAAGATTAGAGGACAGTGGTTTCTCGAGCCCACCAAGGTAAAAGTCCCGGTGGTCGCATTTATCTTGTGTTAATTTCAGTATTTTCCGGCGATGTAAGTTCAGTGGGAGGAGACGTTCCACTCGATTACGAGGCACCTATGGTGACTTCGTAAAATCTCAAGATCATATATGCTGGCCCACTCTCTCGAATATGCTCATAGGGGTAGGGTTCATGTGTGTGCGCTTATAACGGTAAGTGCTTGCGCGTATATATGAGCCCTTGCATCTGTGCCGTGTTAAACAAATACATGTCATGATTATACTGTCACTGGCTCACCCGTACAACTCCGTATTTTGTTGATGACACAATCAATTGACCAGTCAAATGACACAACTAGTGTTGCACCATCGGGGCGCGTAACCGTGGGTCCCACCTATCAACCCGTATAAGAAAGAAAGAAATGGTAGTTTGAGTCTGTACTGTGTTAATAAAATAGGAGTAAATTTTAGGGTAATCATACGGTCACTGGCTCACCATACAGCTTCATAATTTGTTGATAACACGATCAATTGACCAGTCAAACGGTCCACATTCAGCAGCGCACATTACCATAGGGCCCACCCGTCAGTGTGTATATGAAGGACAGAAATGGTAATAAACTAGTGGTCGGTGGGTATTCGAAGTCGTGAGACCTCTGGTTGGCAGTCACCGGCGGTTGGGGGGGGGGCGTTCATTGGGCGGTGGGGTGGGGATCCCCGGAGAAAAAGCTCGGCACGGGGGGGGGGGGGGGGGGGGAGGGGGGCTAGAGGGATGGCCGGTGCAGCGGTGGGGAGTGGTTTCGGGGAGGGCGGGCCGGCCGCGGGCGGTGGGGGCGGGCGGTTCGACCAGTGGTGGCTGGCGGCTCAGGGGGGTGGAGTTTGATGATAAACTCGAGGCCCTTGATTTCGTATCCAACGGCTGGAATATCTAATGACCAGAGATGAAAAAGTCAGTCGACTGACGTGTAGCCTCACCCCGTACGTACACTTGCGTACACATGCACGCTGCTACCTCTTGAGCACTGCATTGGATTTCCCCGAAGAGCAGAGGATGATGCAGTAAAGTAGCGTAAGTATTTCCCTCAGTTTTTGAGAACCAAGGTATCAATCCAGTAGGAGACCACACACAAGTCCCTCGTACCTACACAAAATGATAGCTACTCGCAACCAACGCGATTAGGGGTTGTCAATCCCTTCACGGTCACTTACGAGGGTGAGATCTGATAGAGATGATAAATAATATTTTTGGTATTTTTGATAGATAGATGCAAAGTGAAAAGTAAAAGGCAAAGTAAAAACAAAGCAAGTAAATAAAGCGATAGAGATTGATATGATGAGAATAGACCCGGGGCCATAGGTTTCACTAGTGGCTTCTCTCAAGAGCATAAATATTCTACAGTGGGTGAACAAATTAGTGTTGAGCAATTGACAGAATTGAGCATAGTTATGAGCATATCTAGGCAATGATCATGTATATAGGCATCACGTCCAAGACAAGTAGATCGAAACGATTCTGCATCTACTACTATTACTCCACTCATCGACCGCTATCCAGCATGCATCTAGACTATTAAGTTAAAAACAGAGTAACGCCTTAAGCAAGATGACATGATGTAGAGGGATAAATTCATGCAATATGATAAAAACCCCATCTTGTTATCCTCAATGGCAACAATACAATACGCGCCTTGCAACCCTTTCTGTCACTGGGTAAGGACACCGCAAGATTGAACCCAAAGCTAAGCACTTCTCCCATTGCAAGAACTACCAATCTAGTTGGCCAAACAAAATGAGATAATTTGAAGAGACTTGCAAAGATAACTCAATCATACATAAAAGAATTCAGAAGATTCAAATATTTTCCATAGATAATACTGGATCATAAACCCACAATTCATCGGTCTCAACAAACACACTGCAAAAAGAAGAATACATCGAATAAATCTCCACAAGAGAGGGGGAGAACATTGTATTGAGATCCAAAAAGAGAGAAGAAGCCATCTAGCTACTAGCTATGGACCCGAAGGTCTAAAGTAAACTACTCACACTTCATCGGAGGGGCTATAGTGTTGATGTAGAAGCCCTCCGTGGTGGATGCCCCCTCCCACGGAGCTCCGGAACAGGCCCCAAGATGGGATCTCGTGGATACAGAAAGTTGCGGCAGTGGAATTAGGTTTTTGGCTCCCCTTCTGATCTGTCAGGGGTACGTAGGTATATATAGGAGGAAGGAGTACGTCGATGGAGTAACAGGGGGCCCACGAGGTAGGGGGGCGTGCCCAGGGGGGGCCCTCCACCCTCGTGACCGCCTCTGGCACTTCTTGGAGTAGGGTCCAAGTCTCCTGGATCACGTTCGGTGAGAAAATCACGTTCCCGAAGGTTTCATTCGTTTGGACATCGTTTGATATTCCGTTTCGTTGAAACACTAAAATAGGCAAAAAACAGCAATTCTGGGCTGGGCCTCTGGTTAATAGGTTAGTCCCAAAAATAATATAAAAGTGGAAAATAAAGCCCAATATAGTCCAAAACAGTAGATAAAGTTGCATGGAGCAATCAAAAATTATAGATACATTGGAGACGTATCAGGCATCCCCAAGCTAAATTCCTGCTCGTCCTCGAGTAGGTAAATGATAAAAAAGATTTTTTGATGCGGAGTGATACTTTGGCATAATTTCAATATAAATCTTCTTAATCATGATATGAATATTCAGATCCGAAAGATTCAAGACAAAAGTTCATATTGACACAAAAATAATAATACTTCAAGCATACTAATCAAAGCAATCATATCTTCTCAAAATAGCATGGCAAAAGAAAGTTCATCCCTACAAAATCATATAGTCAGGCTATGCTTCATTTTTGTCACACAAAGATGTTCCCAACTTCTATACCCCCAATGACAAGCCAATAAATTGTTTCATACTCAAATAATCTCAAACTTTTTCAACCTTCACACAATACATGAGCGCGAGCCATGGATATAACACTATGGGTGGAATAGAATATGATGATGGGGATTGTGTGGAGAAGACAAAAAAGGAGAAAGTCTCACATTAACGAGGATAATCAACGGGCTATGGAGATGCCCATCAATTTATGTCAACATGAGGAGTAGGGATTGCCATGCAACGGATGCACTAGAGCTATGAATGCTCAACAAAAGAAAACTAGTGGGTGTGCTTCCAACTCGCTTGCTCATGAAGACCTAGGGCATTTGAGGAAGCCCATCGTACGAATATACAAGCCAAGTTCTATAATGAAAAATTCCCACTAGTATAAAAAGACAACTTATGAGACTCACTATATGAATAACAAGGTGCTACTTTGAAGCACAATATATGAGAGTCACTACATGAAGAACAAGGTGCTACTTTGAAGCACAAGTGTGGAAAAAGAGATAGTAGCATTGCCCCTTTTTTCTTTTCTCTCTTTTTTTTCTTTTTTTGGGCCTTTCTTTTTTTTATTTTGGCCTTTTTTTCTTTCTGGGAAATGCTCTAACAATGATGATCATCACACTTCTATTGATTACAACATAAGGATTACAACTCGAAACTTAGAACAAGATATGACTCTATATGAATGCCTCTGGCGGTGTACCGGGATGGTGTAATGAATCAAGAGTGACATGTATGAAAAATAATGCATGGTGACTTTGCCACAAATACAATGTCAACTACATGATCATGCAATGGCAATATGACAAAAGTAATGTATGTCATGATGATGATGATGGAAGTTGCATGGCAATATATCTCGGAATGGCTATGGAAATGCCATGATAGGTAGGTATGGTGGCTGTTTTGAGGAAGATATAAGGAGGCTTATGTGTGATAGAGCATATCGTATCACGGGTTTTGGATGCACCGGTGAAGTTTGCACCAACTCTCAAGGTGAGAAAGGGCAATGCACGGTACTGAAGAGGCTAGCAAAGGTGGAAAGGTGAGAGTGCGTATAATCCATGGACTCAACATTAGTCAAAAGAACTCATATACTTATTGCAAAAATTTAGAAGTCATCAAAAATCAAGTACTACGCGCATGCTCCTAGGGGGATAGATTGGTAGGAAAAGACCATCGCTCGTCCCCGACCGCCACTCATAAGGATGCACAAGCCAGGTACACTTCATGTTTCAAATTTGTTACACAACTTTAACCATACGTGCATGCTACAGGACTTGCAAACTTCAACAAAAGAATTTCTCAAATTCACAATCACCCAACTAGCACGACTTTGATATTATCACCTCCATATCTCAAAACAATTATCAAGCATCAAACTTATCTTAGTATTCAATTCACTCAAAAGAAAGTTTCACATATCTTGAACACTAAGTATATTAACATTAAGCAAACAACCATGCTATTAATGACTCTCAAAATAATCTATGTGAAGCATGAGAGATCAATAGTTTCTTTAAAACAAATCCACCACCGTGCTCTAAAAGATATAAGTGAAGCACTAGAGCAAAAATTATCACGCTCAAAAGATATAAGTGAAGTAATATGAGCAAAACTATCAAGCTCAAATGATATAAGTGAAGCACATAGAGTATTCTAACAAATTCCAAATCATGTATGGCTCTATCAAAAGGTGTGTACATCAAGAATGATTGTGGTAAACTAACAAGCAAATACACAAATAATACAAGACGCTCCAAGCAAAACACATATCATGTGGTGAATAAAAATATAGCTCCAAGTAAATTACCGATGGAAGTGCACGAAAGGGGGGATGCCTTCCGGGGCATCCCCAAGCTTTGACTTTTTGGTGTCCTTGGATTATCTTGGGGGTGACATGGGAATCCCCAAGCTTAGGCTCTTGCCACTCCTTGTTCCATAATCCATCAAAATAATTCACCCAAAACTTGAAAACTTCACAACACAAAACTCAACAGAAATCTCGTGAGCTCCGTTAGAGAAAGAAAACAAAAGACTACTTCAAGGTACTGTAATGAACTCATTCTTTATTTATATTGGTGTTAAACCTACTGTATTCCAACTTCTCTATGGATTATAAACTATTTTACTAGCCATAGATTCATCAAAATAAGCAAACAACACACGTAAAACAGAATCTGTCAAAAACAGAACAGTCTGTATCAATCTGTAACTAACGCAAACTTCTGGAACTCTAAAACTTATACAAAAATAGGAAGTCCTGGACAATTTGTCTATTGAACAGCAGCAAAAAGAATCAACGCAAAATCATGTTCCTGGGATTTAACAAAATTATATTCGTGCGTGCAAAGTTTCTGTTTTTCAGCAGAATCAAAGCAACTATCATCGTAGGTTATCCTATAGGTTCTACTTGGCACAAACACTAATTAAGAGACAAAACCACATCCAAACAGAGGCTAGATGGATTATTTATTACTAAACAGAAGCAAAAATAAAAAAAACAAAATAAAATTGGGTTGCCTCCCAAAAAGCGCTATCGTTTAACGCCCCTCGCTAGGCATAAAAGCAAGGATAGATCTAGGTATTGCCATCTTTGGTAGGCAATCCATAAGTGGCTCTCATGATAGATTCATATGGTAATTTTATTTTCTTTCTAGGTAAGTGTTACATGCCTTTCTTTAAGGGAAATTTGAATCTAATATTCCCTTCCTTCATATCAATAATTGCACCAATCGTTCTAAGTAAAGGTCTACCAAGAATAATAGGACATGAAGGATTGCAATCTATATCAAGAACGATAAAATCTAAGGGCACATAATTCCTATTTGCAACAATAAGAACATCATTAATTCTTCCCATAGGCTTTTTAATAGTGGAATTCGCAAGGTGCAAGTTTAGAGAGCAATCATCAAAGTCACAGAAATCTAGCAAATCACACAAAGCTTTGGGAATAGTAGAGACACCAGCACCCAAATCACACAAAGCATGAAACTCATAATCTTTAATTTTAATTTTAGTAGTAGGTTCCCACTCATCATAGAGTTTTCTAGGGATATAAACTTTCAACTCAAGTTTTTCTTCATAAGATTGCATCAAGGCATCAACAATGTGTTCGGTAAAGGCCTTATTTTGACTATAAGCATGAGGAGAATCTAGCACGGATTGCAACAAGGAAATAAAACCAATCAAAGAGCAATTTTCATAATTAAATTCCTAGAGATCCAAAATAGTGGGTTTAGCAACATCTAGGTTTTTATTTATTTCAATCCCACTTTCATCAATTTCATCATCAAGATCTAGAAACTCCGAATTCTTAGAACGCCTTCTAGGTAAAGGAAGATCATATTCAGTTTCATCAAGATTCATATTGCAAAACAAAGATTTAATGGGGGGACACATCAATAACTTTTATATCTTCATCTTGATTTTCATAGGAATTGGAAGAACACGCTTTAATAAAGGCATCTTTGGAAGCACGCATCCTAGCGGTTCTTTCCTTGCACTCATCAATGGAAATTCTCATGGCTTTGAGGGACTCATTGGTATCATGCTTAGGAGGAATAGATCTGAGCTTTAAAGAATCAATCTCAAGACAAATTCTATCAATGTTCCTAGCCAAATCATCAACTTTAAGCAATTTCTCTTCAAGCAATGCATTAAAATTCTTTTGTGAATTCATAAACTCTTTAACACTACTCTAAAATTCAGAGGGCATCTTATTAAAATTTCCATAAGAGTTGTTGTAGAAATTTCCATAATTATTAGAAGGATTACTAGGATAAGGCCTAGGATTAAAATTCCCTCTATACGCATTGTTTCCAAAACTATTCCTACCAAGATAGATTCATTATTATTCTCAAGCAAGGTAGACAAAGGTATATCATTGGGATCAAGAGGAGTATTTTTAGGAGCAAACATCTTCATAAGTTCATCCATCTTTCCACTCAAAACATTAATTTCTTCTATAGCATGCACTTTTTTACTAGAAGATCTTTCGATGTGCCATTGAGAATAATTAGCCATAATATTATCAAGCAATTTGGTAGCATCTCCTAACGTAATTTCCATAAACGTGCCTCCCGCGGCCGAATCTAAAAGATTTCTAGAAGCAAAATTAAATCCGGCATAAAATTTTTGTATGATCATCCATAAATTCAAACCATGAGTAGGGCAATTGCGAAGCATTAATTTCATTCTTTCCCAAGATTGGGCAACATGCTCATGATCAAGTTGTTTAAAATTCATGATATCGTTCCTAAAAGTGATAATCTTAGCGGGAGGAAAATACTTAGAGATAAAAGCATCTTTGCACTTGTTCCAAGAATCAATACTATTTTTAGGCAAAGATGAAAACCAAACTTTAGCACGATCTCTAAGTGAAAACAGAAATAACTTCAACTTGACAATATTGTTATCCGTATCTTTCTTCTTTTGCATATCACACAAATCAACACAATTGTTTAGATGAGTAGCCGCATCTTCACTAGGAAGGGCGGTGAATTGATCTTTCATAACAAGATTTAGCAAAGCGGTATTGATTTCATAAGACTCGTCATTATTAAGAGGAGCAATCGGAGTACTAAGGAAATCATTATTATTGGTATTCGAGAAATCACACAATTTGGTATTATCTTGCGCCATGGCAACAAGTAATCCAACACACAAGCAAACAGAAAGGCAACTGGAAAAGGAAAATGGGAAAGAGAAGAGGAGATTGGGAAAGAGAGGGAGAATAAAACGGCAAGGTTGAAGTGGGGGAGAGGAAAATGAGAGGCAAATAATGTAATGCAAGAGATAGGATTGTGATGGGTACTTGGTATTGTTGACTTGCTTACGTGAGCCTCCCCAGCAATGGCGCCAGAAATTCTTCTTGCTACCTCTTGAGCACTGCGTTGGATTTCCCCGAAGAGGAGAGGATGATGCAGTAAAGTAGCATACGTATTTCCCTCAGTTTTTGAGAACCAAGGTATCAATCCAGTAGGAGACCACACACAAGTCCCTCGAACCTACACAAAACGATAGCTACTCGCAACCAACGCGATTAGGGGTTGTCAATCCCTTCACGGTCACTTACGAGGGTGAGATCTGATAGAGATGATAAATAATATTTTTGGTATTTTTGATAGATAGATGCAAAGTGAAAATTAAAAGGCAAAGTAAAAACAAAGCAAGTAAATAAAGTGATAGAGATTGATATGATGAGAATAGACCGGGGGGCCATAGGTTTCACTAGTGGCTTCTCTCAAGAGCATAAATATTCTACGGTGGGTGAACAAATTACTGTTGAGAAATTGACATAATTGAGCATAGTTATGAGCATATCTAGGCAATGATCATGTATATAGGCATCACATCCGAGACAAGTAGATCGAAACGATTCTGCATCTACTACTATTACTCCACTCATCGACCGCTATCCAGCATGCATCTAGAGTATTAAGTTAAAAACAGAGTAACGCCTTAAGCAAGATGACATGATGTAGAGGGATAAATTCATGCAATATGATAAAAACCCCATCTTGTTATCCTCGATGGCAACAATACAATACGTGCCTTGCAACCCTTTCTGTCACTAGGTAAGGACACCGCAAGATTGAACCCAAAGCTAAGCACTTCTCCCATTGCAAGAGCTACCAATCTAGTTGGCCAAACCAAAAAGGATAATTCGAAGAGACTTGCAAAGATAACTCAATCATACATAAAAGAATTCATAAGATTCAAATATTTCCCATAGATAATACTGGATCATAAACCCACAATTCATCGATCTCAACAAACACACCGCAAAAAGTAGATTACATCGAATAGATCTCCACAAGAGAGGGGGAGAACATTGTATTGAGATACAAAAAGAGAGAAGAAGCCATCTAGCTACTAGCTATGGACCCGAAGGTCTGAAGTAAACTACTCACACTTCATCGGAGGGGCTATGGTGTTGATGTAGAAGCCCTCCATGGTGGATGCCCCCGCCGGCGGAGCTCCGGAATAGGCCCCAAGATGGGATCTCATGGATACAGAAAGTCGCGGCGGTGGAATTAGGTTTTTGGCTCCCCTTCTGATCTGTCGGGGGTACGTAGGTATATATAGGAGGAAGGAGTACGTCGGTGGAGCAACAGGGGGCCCACGAGGTAGGGGGCACGTCCAGGGGGGTGCCCTCCACCCTCGTGACTGCCTCTAGCACTTCTTGGAGTAGGGTCCAAGTCTCCTGGATCACGTTCGGTGAGAAAATCACGTTCCCGAAGGTTTCATTCTGTTTGGACTCCGTTTGATATTCCGTTTCTTCGAAACACTGAAATAGGCAAAAAACAACAATACTGGGCTGGGCCTCCGGTTAATAGGTTAGTCCCAAAAATAATATAAAAGTGGAAAATAAAGCCCAATATAGTCCAAAACAGTAGATAAAGTAGCATGGAGCAATCAAAAATTATAGATACATTGGAGACGTATCACACGCATGCAAGACACGCACGCATGTAGGCGTGCAACACTGACACGTACACACGCACGCATGCTGGCATGCAACACTGACAGATACACATGCACTCATGAACACACGCACGTACGCACCCATGCATGCAACACTGAAACGCACCCTTGCACGCACGCAACACTCGCACGCCTGCATGCACACAACACATGACGCAAGACACACGCTCAACCTATATGTGCATGCACCCTTTGTTAAGGACATGGATTGTTACGGGTATTAATCAATCTTATCTGTGATAAGCAGAACATTGATGTTTTCATCGGTCTTTATGAATCACAACGTATCGAACGGGCTATCAACATAGTAGGCTTAACTACATGAAAAAGATGACGTCACACTCAATGAACAATCATCGGTTTATGAAATGCTTGCTTCTGACCGCCCTGGCCCACCAAAGGTTCCTTTGCTGTGCACTGCCTGCGTTGGGTCACTAACATGTAGGCCATGCACCCAAAGATCCCACACGTCAGTGGAAGAACGACGCGGTGTCCTAGGTCAGAGTCAAGGGCGCCACTCGCAGCACGCCCGGCTAAACACGCCTCCGTGCCGCATTCAAACGCCTCCATGAAACCCGCCCGTGTGGAAGCCGAGAAACCCACTCTGGACACACGTCCGTTCATGACCGGGCCGGCGTTAAACGCAATGCCGGCCGAGCTCCTCCCGTCTGTCGTCTATTTAATCTCCTATTTAAACGAGGCCAAACACCTGCCAAGAATCACACACCTCCGCCACTCCCCTATCTCCTCCACCATTTTGTCCACTCTTACAATGGCTTACAAGAGTAGTTATTCCGCATCCAAGCCGGCTGGGTAGCCCGCCGGATACGAGCTATGCAGCTCGCTGATCCACCTCCCTCCCCTCGCCCGACAGAGCCAGTTGCTGCCCCAAGCCGGCGCGCGGTTCAACAATTCGCCGCTCCAGGCCAGCTCGACGAGGAGCGGCGCACAGGCGTCGTTGATGCCATCCACGCCGCCGCCTCGTACCGCATCTCCCGTTTCTATGGCCGAGACTCCCATGCCGGCGGCCACGCCATGCAAGCAGCGACAGAAGCCGGGTGCACGGAGAGCGATGAGTCGATGGCCAGCGCCTCCACGTCCGCCGCCATCATCGAGGAGAAGTAGAACATGGGAGGCCGCCGCCGCTTGGGTCCCATGAAGGCCACCACGGAGGCGACACCGACGTACACAACAGGTGTCTTGCCGGATCCTTTTGTTGCGAGGACCTTCGTCGACCCCGCATGGGCTCCACGAAAGAGGGGAATGTTAGGAGGAACTCGAGCCGGTGCCGGCCATGGAGAAGTAGTGGCCGGTGATGAACTCGAACCGGTGCCGGCCACCATCATCTTCGGCACCAGCCAATGATATCAGTTGGGCAGTGGGGAAGTGAGCCATCCTTTGCGCTGAAGCATATACCTCCGGGGCTCCCGACAGTCCGATGATCATGCTGCCGGACATGAGGAACACAAATCGATCGACGGGCGACCATTTAGGCCAGGTATTATATACCTGTGCTGTCCAGAACTAGCACCGCGTAGTTCATTTGAATGTAATGAAATCCGTCATGTTTGTGTGAAAACCCGGTATTTTATATGATTTTCGTCGTTGTTTATATGAAATATCAGTTTGTCTACGTATTTGCATGAATTTCGTCCGGTTGGTTGAGTTGCTGTCATAATGTGTGCGGCTACGGTTGGATGGCATAATTTGTGGGTCGCCGATCGGTCTGCGGGCGGCTCGAGCGGCGTTGTGGGACAAAAAACACAGCTCGTGCGAGCTCGTCTCCAATGTGCGCACTGGAGGATGCATGACAGCATGAGCACCCGAGCCATTCCTCGTTCATCGGTGGTAAAGGCACCAGTGGACAAAAGGGTCGCCAATTTTTTGGCTACCCCGGGCAAGATCCAAACAGCCCCTCCCAACAGATTCAAATCCCTCATTCGCCGTGGAATTTTGCCATGTTGTTTTCATGGACTAGCAAGATGCCCGTGCATTGCACGGAACATCAAGATGCGTTTTTTTACAAACCCCCGCATGCATGCAAGGGATAATTAATGTCCTCCTTTGCTAGTACCACGAGGCAAACACCATATTGCATCGATTAGTGTTAGTGGCCTTGTATATCTGCAAATTGTAATTTTGATAGCGGCCCCTTGTATATAAAAATGGAGGGAGAAATATGAGAGATAATGTGAGGAGGAGTGGGGCGTGGTGCCGTGGTGGTGACTGGTGGTCGGACTGGGCGGAGGCATGAGGATGGACGGCGCATTATGTCTAGGTTTGTATCTCTCTCACACACACCCACGTAGGTGGGGGACGTGCACGAAGAGAAGAGGTGCACGCACGATGCACGTACTCCCGTCTCTTTCCCAACCACACCTGCGCGGGTACACGGTGGAGCTCATTTCTGTATGAAAAAGGCATCCCACGTGGTAATTTGGCATGTGTACTGGTTGTCCACTTGGTGGAGGGAGGATCGTCTACCATGGCTGAACAAACAAATTGCGACTTGACGCGTTATGTTAAATTAAAAAAGAGGCAAACCATGTGGGGCCTACCTTAGAGGCAAGGCTCTATATACTTGAGTACTTTTGATGTGTCCCGTCAACTCGCAGGACGAGGAGAAACTTGCTTAGTACGCCGTCTCCCCCGCCCACGGGCGCGGTGGCTCGCAGGATGAGGTGAAGCTTGCTCCTCCCTCGCCCATGCGCGCGGTGGATTGCAGGATGAGGAGAAAAATTTACTACTCCCTCTGTTTACTCCTCGTCCCTACTAGTTACGTACGTACTTTGGTTAGTACTCCCTCCATTTACTTATACAAGGCCACTATAAAAAAATACATTTTGCATCTATACAAGGCCGCAAATACTAATCGAGCCTTTCCAGTTTATGGCTCAATTTCAAAATCTCTCCAACCAAGGTAGACGGTGAGTGGTCGAATTAATTTCGTAGTTTGCACAGTACGCTCGTTTTTCTCAAGAAGTTATGTTTACCGAGGCATTAATTAGAACGAATGCATGAATGACCACTAAATTTCCATGAACTTGTACATGCATTGGTTAGTTTTCTCTTGACACTACTTGCATCGGGTGATCTAACACACCTCGAAATCCAACATGTAATGGTACTACTACTAGTATAGTAGAATTGAGTCTTATCAAACGAAAAAACGAATGTTTTTTAGATGAGCCCTATAAACCCTAGTGGGTACGTACTCCGTAAAAATAGATTTTTCCAAAACTAAGTCGCTGCCTTTCATGAATTCTGTAGTATACTCCTCCGTCGATGCTCCCTTTCATGAATTCTGTACTTCCTGTCACTGACATGTGGGACATATAGCAACCGGGTCGACGTGTCAAGCACCAAATAATAGTGCAGAACAGCAGGGGGGATGCACCCCACTCGTACCGGCCCAGTAGTAGTAATGAGCAATGAGACGTCAAATCACAATGCCGCACCTTCCCAGACGAACGAATCAACCATTATTTCACACTTCAGTTCGACATCATCTCAAACCACGTACTAGTATTGCTTCTGCCTCAAGAGGGACACGCGCATCGCCTTGGTACATCATGACACGTGGGACCGCATGACAGGCCATGCTCCCCCGCCGATCGCTCAGTAAAATCACCTCATTTTTACTATACTTCCTCTGGATCAGTTTACTACATGGCATGCACGTCGTTCTAGGTTGAGAATTTAACTGGCTATATATATGTTATGAACAGTACGCTAGCCTTTTAAAAAATGTATACTTTTGTACAGTAGTACTACCTCTGGCCTGGTTTATTAGTCCCCTATGTAGTTTGTGCTAAATTTTGACCAAAGATTTAACTGACAAAATGTTAGTGCATGTTCACAAAAATTATAACACTGGGTTCATATTCGAACATAGTTTTCAAATATATAATTTTTTGTGACATGCACGAGCATTTTGTTAGTTAAATTTATGGTCAAAATTTGGCACAGATTACAATGAGGACCAATAAACCAGGACAGAGGTAGTACTCCACTATAGATGGATTGCGCCATGGAGCAAAAATTGAAATTTTAAAAAAGGTGGTACATATAGAGAGTGCTCGTCGCCAAATTATGCATATAGTACTATTAAAAAAGCTAGTACGTGCTTAATTGGGGTGCTAAATTCTATTAAAGAAATACTAGTACTAGTATGTACATACTGAAGACTTAAAGTAACGAGAAGAAACATAACATAGTTCTGCTGGAGGCTCAGCACAACACACCCCTCAAATTAAACTAAGAACACCTTAAATTAAACTATGCAACTAATCCGGTAGACACTGCATTAGAAGTTTAGAACCACCATAATGCAACAACACTGCCACCTTACTCGGAGTCCTCGTCCATGTCCTCGACTTCGTCCTTGTCCCTCTTCCTCTTGGCCGTTACTTCTTTGCTTGAACCGCCAACTTGGCTGTTGCTCTTCATCGAACCCTTGTAGATATTGAAACAAAGGTAGCCATCCATTGCAGCGTACTGGAGGTGGTATATATCTAGTACATTCCGCTGCCATGCATGACGATGAAACGTGTATGGAGGTTTCTCCAGTTTACCGTACGAAGGATGAACCATGGCTCCTGCCAGGGTCAGCATTGAAGGCTGACGAGAGGACACCAACCGATTCCTCTGGAGGTCGAAGGGGTTGCCTACAACGAGGCCTCTCCGACGCAAGACTTCTTTGTCGTTATTAAAGTCTACAGTAACGAATTTGACTGTTTTGTCCTCGAGGAAGTTCTTAAAATCCTGGCACTCAACGTCGGCATGGCATATGTGGTAGACGTTATGTACGCAAACCTGGATCACGGCGGGCTTCTTCCTCTCTTCATCCTTTAGATCCTTCTCTCGTCCCACGACTGTGGTGTACTCAACATCTAGCCCAACGACCCACTCATCATGTGAGTTTTCGAACATGAGTCTGAAGCGAGAAAGGCATCCTTTCACCGTCGCGAAAGTATGGGTGTAGATGACGTTGAACTCATCGCCAGTGATGGTTCTAACCTTGTACTCACTGCCGATCGGGGAGATTTGGGACGCCATGGATTTGGGAGGAGGGTTAGGATTAGTGGAACTGCCGTAATGTACTAATGTGAATGGACGGGACGACTAGGAGTGAACCACCATAGTATTAAAGGACGTGCGGGGACGAGTAGGAGCGAACTGCCAGCGTGCGAATGGCAGGGTAGTGGCTTTACATTCTCCCATGATATGGGCTTCCGAGAGCCCTTGGATCTGAGATCGAACGGTTGCATGGCATGATTCTATACCTATGGGTGAATATCCTATCCTGGAGGGTTATTCTTAAAATTTTCAGCAACTTAGCATGTGACCGTTTGATCTCAGATCCAAGGGCTGCCAGCAGCCCGTATCATGGTCGCGCCTACCACGACCGTCGCGTTGCTCGCGCGGTCGCGCCCTTGGAGATTTAACACGGTGCGTTAGGCTATCTGATGTTGGCATGTCATACATAGTCATCACTTAGTCACTCATACTACAACAAGGTTGGCTATAAGTGTTTTTTACTCCTCTCTATCTCTTTCTTCGTACTCCCTCCGTCCCATAATATAAGAACGTTTTTGACACTAGTGTAGTGTCAAAAACGTTCTTATATAATGGGACACATGGAGTACTAGTATTTATTGCATTTGCCAAGGAGTGACCTCTTCCAATGAAATGGTGTTGCTAAGTTTGCTTCATTTAATTAGCTATAGACTCAAAATTGTCTTTTCACCTAGGTACATGCGCTTAGCACCGTTTCTTCCTTGGGTCACCAAAGTAGACTCTCTCTTCTTGATTAACTTGCCACATCAGACTTTATGCCTATGTGGCAAGCTTAAGCACCCGTAGGAGCAAGTAAGTACAATAGTGCGCTTTACATAGCATTTTTGCATATGTGGAGGAAAGAGAGGCAAGGAAAAAGTGGAGAAGTGGGCTCTCATGCAAGAGCCAGCCTCTACTACTACATGGTGGAGCATTGGGAGAGGCACCTGTGCGGAGGTGGTCAGGAATCGGGAGACTCACGCCGGTCGTAGAGCCGCAGTTAAAATGGTAATGGCAAGTCAAATCACGGGGCCCCACCTGTCCAGCAGTAACTCGCTATCAAAGCACACAACCCTACGTTTGCAGCAGCCTACTCCCTTGTCTTCTTGCGTCTCTGCCGAACCGACTAGGCGAAACTGCCCCGCCTACCGCGCAAGAAATGCCCCGCCCTCGACTTTTAAATACAACTACTCCCTCCGTCTAGGTGAGTAAGTCATCTTACGAAAACCAAATAATCCCAAAGTACTAAGGCGCAGTGCATTAACTTCTACCTCGTTTCTTGTTTCTTCACATATCAACCAATAAGAATGCAATGATATACTTTTTGTGACATAGTAACTCATATTTAGTTAGTCAAATGGATGACCTGGCCCTATAAACCGAGACGCCTACAAGTAAAAAACCAAGACAGAGAGGGTAGTTCAGCATGTATCTTTTTAGATCAATATAGTCGGGATTCACCAAGGAGCAAAACCAAGTGGTAGGCTGCTCCTGTCGTGTTGGCGTAGCAACTCAAGCAGGGTCAATCCTCACACGAAATGGCGAAACACTTAACAGGACCCCTTTGGCAGACATGTGGCTCATCCACCGTCTTGTTCCACGTGCGATGCACCAAATTATAGTTCGGAGCAGCGGTTGGAATTGGAGGCACACCGGTCGTTGCGCCGCAGTAGTAGAAAATGAGCGATGAGGGGTCAAATCACAAAGCCCCACCTTTCTCGGATTAAGCTGGATGGATGAAGCAACCATCATTTCACTCTAGCGCGCAAGAGCATAAAGAAAAGAGAAAATATGATGCGTGCGGCAGCTACTTAGGGCACCCTAGGGTAGGGGTCTCCACTACAGATCCTTTTTTTGAAAGCGCCTCCACTACAAATCGGCTTCTCCCTCGTCCTGTTGAAGAAAACCGATGATGAGTGCGGCGGTAGGGTTTGTAGGAGTACTACGGCGTGTGGGGCCATGTCGTAGTAAACGGGTTCGAGTCGACGCCTTAAATATGTGTGGGCCGCTTGGTTTTACAGGAACGAGGCAGCATTTTGGGTTCCGGGACCAGTGGAGATATAGCACATACAGAAAATTGTGGACGTATGTTCGACCGAAAGGCAATGATGCATGGGCCCTACATTTTGATATACCCGGGGCCGCGTGAAATTTGCTACTCTACTCAAAACTAGTAAGGTACACCTGTATTGAACGCATGAGATTTCGAAACCAAATTATGAATAAATACACACTATAGCATGTAAAGCTTTGAGTCATATATGCATGATGTAGATGTTCGTTTAGTTCTTATTGTTCATCTCATTCAAAATCAATTAGTTTTATGAAAATGTTAAGATTCATGGGGTTGTGCATTGTAAATCATAAAGTAAAAAACAAATAATGGCAATTCATTTAGAAAAAGAATCAATTATGACACAGAAGATTCTAGAACAAAGGAGAAGTGCTTGTGTTTTGAGGTTTGTGCATTATGCTTAAGTTCAACCATGGAGTCTTCTAAATTGTACATGTGGCATATCTGGTGGAATATTGATGATATCCAATGGCCAGTAGTGCTCGGATTTGCTCATCTCTGCACTGTCGGGTTAGCTTCATCCAGCGACCATCTTTCAAAGTTATTTGCACACTATATAGTTCTTGTGCCACAGTTGCATGTTTTGGAAAAAAGCTACTAGTGGGTTGTACTATCTATTTAGGAATAGAAGATGTATACATGGAAGTAGTAGGGAAAGAGATGACATGGAGGATCTCAATTCCTATGAGTAGGGATTGGAAAAGAGATGTCATTTGGTTCACATCATATGAACTTTTCTATTGAATCTAGAGATGACATGTATCTCAATTCCTATGAGGAGGGATTAGTAAAGAGATGTAATTTGGTTCATATCATAGGAACTTTTCTATTGAATATACGCTAATGTTTATTTTCCTTTGAACTTAAGGGAGTATAGGAATCCATTCATATGAACCAAGTGGCTCTAAAGCTACAGAAATGATATCATGTTTATTTCCTTTGAAATGTAGAGTATATGAATCTATTCCTATGAACCAATTGGCTCTAAAGGAAAAAAATCCTATAAAAATCATATCATATAGAGTTCCTATGATATTCCTCGACACTAAAGGATGGTTGAAATTGCTGCGGGTGATACGATGGTCTTTCTTTGTAGACTCCTCACCCATCTTTATAGTTACCTCTCGAAGATGAATGAAATGATATATACAGGGTATTCTACATGTGCAATTTGGTACACAAAAACTCGGTAAAAGTTTGCGAGGTTCTAATTTTCAATAAAGCTATATGCACTGCATTTCGGAATGGAGGGAGCATACGACAGTTGCTAACACTCACGTGGAAGATTTGGGTGTAGGAGGAGTGGCTGTTCTGTTAAATGACATGGCAAAACTGACACTGTTGGATGCCGATCTAACGGTTCTTACGGTGTTCGTCAGGAAAAGGCTTGTGGCGAACGTTTATCGGATAGTGATTTACGGACACATGCATTGCATTGATACGTGCCCCGCTCTCTCTCATGCACACGCAACCTCACGAGTCACAACTCTCCCGAGTCCTCTCGCAGACTCGCACGTGGCACCCATCGTCTATCTGCAGGTAGACGTCACGCACATATGTGATCTTCACACCCGACCCTCAGAACTTATAAAAAACAAAAGACGGCGCGCACATTTTATTTTATCTCACACGTCACACACTTATATTATTACTCTTGCGGCGAACGTTCTTTGGGCATAGTATATATTGTACTCTCACGAAGAGAAGCGGTGCAAGCACGCACTAGTTCTCTCACACCCACTCGCAGGTACACGTAGGAGCGCATTTTTTTGAAGCCGGTACAACAAAATCACTCCACTATATATAAAAGCAGGAGCCTTAGCGCTTTCTTTACTAGGGTTCCTCTCGTTCACTCTCTCATTCTCTCCAGATCTAAGCAAGACATAGGTTGCCACACACACACACACACACACACACTCTCTCTCTCTCTCTCTCTCTCTCTCTCTCTCTCTCTCTCAGCTCACGGCTGGTCACAAATCCGGCCGGACAACCTCGACCGGGGCAGGGGGTGTAGGTGCATCGTTCACGCTGTCGTCGGCGGCGAGGGAGGAGACCAATGGCTGCCCGCCCGTCCCGATCGGCGGCCGTGCCATTCTCTCCGAGAGAGCACCGGCTCGGGAGGGCCTCCGACCCCTTCTTCCTCCCTGCAGTATTGTGGCCAAGATGCGGCCTCCCGACGCCGTCTTTGCCACATGCCGACGACCCTCAGGTATATATTCCTTCGAAACATGCCTTGCTCTACTGCCCCAGCTCTTCCCCCTTCATGTGGATCCTTTTCTACTTCCGTCCGCTGTTCCAAAGCCACATAGACTTCTACTATTATTAGAAGTAAACCTAGTTCATACAGTCAGCTCAAAGCATTGGTTCAAACAGGGAAGAAAGTGGGAAAGCTGTAGCATGAATCTAGGACTTGGTTCTAAGAGGAAACGGGGGAAAGTAGTAATATCTGTCACTGTTTAAATAACCGTATTTCGTATTTGTGCAAACAGGGATGTCTGTCTCCATATCGTTTCGGGATGTCTGTCTCCGTATTGTTTCTATCCACGCAATCAAAAGCACACACCCCAGTTTTAGTACAACTGTGCAAAATGAGATGGCTATCCCTCGTTGCCGTCGTCTAACCTCCAGTCTCCAAGGTATTCCTACATTGGTAGTAACTAAGGTAGAATGACCAACGCAATCTAAAAGAAGCTGATTCGTATGTTTTACTTCCTGATTGTAGTGTAGGGATGAGCAAAAACAACTGCATCCTAGACCGGAATGCACTTTCTGCTAGTTCTTCCACGGACCGAGGACTAGATGGCACGCCTGCACGATGGTTTTTTGGACAGGTGTGCGGACAAGAGGCATTCTGGTCTGCTTATTTCTGCAAATAACGGTGCTTAAATTTAGTGGAATGCACAAGCATTTCAACTGGCCAGTACACTGCATGGTTCAGTTCAGCATTCCAAATGAGACCACAATTATAATTGGTTATTCTGGAATGTGAGAACCTAACCCTGGATGGTGGCAACAAGAAAAACCCAGAGTGAACCCCAGGAAATTTAAGCCTGCCGGGAGGCCCTTTGCTCAGAGAAGCCTTGCTTGTTTTTTCCTGATTTGTAAACCTTCTCACGACTTTGTCTTTTGCTGTGAACTAGTATATGTTTGTTATGTTCTATGAATCATTGAGATGTATAAAACTGCTTAACTTGTGCTTTTCAAGATTTTTATGAAGACGAGTTTAATGTGAGTGTTCCACATGAGCGCTGGACTAGCGTTGAACGTTTGGAATTTATTACATTGTGGCCTCAATTAACTGCATGAACCAATGTAACAAGATACATAGTTGCTTATATGTCAGACAGGAGATTGTTGATTGTTAGCTGGTCGATAGCCTAGTGTTGAAGCGAGCTGAGCCAATGTGCCGTGTTTTGCACAACTGCTTACAAGTGGGGTAGCACCAATAGTGTTCACAAGTACTGTACTTATGTATACGTCAGCGCACGGTTCTCGAACGAGTGCTCTATTTCATCAAAACACACACTGCTCGTATGATAAACCATGACAACTTATGTCTTACCATGCCATATTCATGAAAAAACTAGTGAGGACGCATCTGTTTCGGCAACAATTACGATGGTTCTCACATGATTCACAAGCACACAAAAGTAGCAGCAGTTCCCATAGACGGATTCAAACAGAGTACTAGCCCCAGAGGGGTCGATAACAGGCAAGGTTCGGATAATTAGACACAATCCAAACTACTATTAAACACTAGCTGGGGGCAACTATTTCATGCCTCGATCTAATTTGGGTTGTACACAAGACGGACCTTGCCATGAACATCATCGAGGACGTCCCGCAGCAGCTCAATCCTGTGAACCTTCATGAAGACAACCTTGTGGCCTTGCCACTGATAAACTTGTTTGTGGAGGCATGCCACATCATCTTCTTGTGTAAGCTTGACAAGAACAGTATGCCTCACAAACGAAGGAGTAGCTTTGAACTTCTTATGCTTCAGTACATCCTGGACAACACGCCTGACAACAGTGAGGCTCGAATGCACCTCTTCATTGGTATAACCGCAAATGGCTTCTAGGATCCAACAGCCTAAGAACTCTGGTTTCCCAGTGCGTATATTCAGGTCGTCCGCCTCATAGCGAGTGACATGCACAACCACACAATCCTTGTCTGCATCAGGGCTCTAATTGAAACAGAAACAAATTCCGAATTACTTTTCAGTATAAGAAACATAAGTTATTTAAACCACTATGTATAGCATGGCACCGAAGCTAATAAAATTTTGCATTATTAATCACCACATACTTCCTTTTCTAAAAAAATTACCACATACTTAGATGAAAAACCACAATCGAGATCGGCAAAGAAGGAAATCACCTTGGGCAGCTCAGCAGGGGGGGGGGGGGGAGACACATCCTCGAAGGGGGAAAACTGCTCCTGCAGTGCCACGGGGGCTGTAACCTCAAACGGGACGTTGACCATCTCAGTAGTGGCCGTGAGCGTATCTGGGGTCGGCTCGGTGGTTGCCTCCATCTTCTTGGAGCTCTCTGTCTCGTGGGGATTAGCCTCCCGCGTCTGCTCCAATATCGGCAGATCTTTGCCTGGTTCTCCTTGGTCCATCATGAAACTGATGAATACTAGGAGACCACTGAAAGGAAAACACAATCGCAGTGACAATGAAACAAAAAAGAGAGTGAGGATCGGTTACTACTTTGCAAAAGTTTTTTTTTCTCTGAACGAAAATATACCAACATCATGGATCTGCTTACCTTCCCTTTGTTGGGAGAGAAGAACAATGGCAGATGCGTGTGTTGCCTTTCTTGAAGACGGTGAGGGAGAAGGGGATTCATCGAAGAGTGAAATGATGGTTGCTTCGTCCGTCAAACTTAGACTGCGGGGAGGTGGGGTTTTGTGATACGACGGCTCGTTACTGCCGTGCTACGACCGGGTTGACTCTCCGCCTGCATACTGCCTTCTAATTTGGTGGATGGCATTTGGGCCCGTGCGCTGCATGGCCCGCATGTCGGTGAACAAAAGTAGAACGGCATTCAGTAGAGGGAGACGTTTCAATGACCTAGGAGGAGCCAGAAGCGGTAGAGTGTCTCCACTGTACTAGTAGTAATTGTTTTTCTGGGTAGCTGTAGAGTGTCTCCACTGTACTAGTAGTAATTGTTTCTCCGGGCCCAAGACAAAATAGCCAGTACACACTAGTAAATAGTAAAATCAATTCAAAAGGCGCTACCCACACCCAGCACACCGCCCCCCCCCAAAAAACATGGGTGCTCTTCTTCCTCCTCGCTCCCACCCACCTCACGTCAGCTCGCTCCACTCGTACCCCCAAATTCCTCACCTCACTCCTACAGAAAACCCCAGCTCCCCTTCTTCCTCACTCCTACATAAAACCCCCAACTCCCCTTCTTCTTCGCTTGCACTACAACTAGGCTCGTCATTCGTTACTCTGCTCAAATCCGTGAGCGCGACGTGACGCCCTCGAGGAAAATGGAGTCGGCTGACTCCAGCAACAAGAAGATGAGGCTCCCGCCAGCGGTGACGCTTGTTGTAGATCCCGCACCCGGCAGTGCGGGGAGAAGCGGCGACCCCGCCCCCACCGGATCCCAGGAACCTATAGAATCTCGGGTGGACTGCATCAGCGATCTCCCGGACGCCATCCTTGGGGAGATCATCTCGCTTCTCCCCACCAAGGATTGCTGCCGCACCCAAGTCCTCTCAATTCGGTGGCGCCCTCTATGGCGCGCCGTGCCCCTTAATCTCGACTGTCGCCAGCTATCTCTCTTCAATGATTTTGAAATCCCCAGAGCCATCATCTCCTCCCACCAGGGCTCCGTTCAAAGCCTCTGCATCCCGTCATGCTACCTGAGCAAGCATACCATGCCCTGCACGGTGGACGCCTGGCTGAAATCCCCTGAATTCATAGAACTACACCTGCTTGAGTTCTACTATTCCCCTGGAAATCACATACCACATACTGAACACCATGAACTTGTGCCCTCAGCACCGATGTCCATCTCACGGTTTTCCTCCTCTCTCCACACCGCCACCTTTGCGCTGTGCTACCTACCAGACAATCTGGTACTAAACCTTCGACTCCCATTTCTCAAGAAACTTTCACTTGTGTGGGTTCGTATATCGGAGGCCTCATTGCACAGCATCATCCACTCCAGTTGCCCTGCACTGGAGTGCTTGGTGCTTGTTTTCACAGTTAGAATCGGTTGTCTCCAAATAAAGTCGCCTAACCTTGTAAGAATTGGAATTTCTTTTGACGGAAGGCAGCTCATCATCCAAGATGCCCCTTCACTTCAAAGCTTGATCCTTGATTCTAGTTATTCACTATTGCAAATAACCGCCCTCTCTGCGCCTAAACTGGAGACCTTGGGTGTAATACATGATCTCTGTGCTCATTTCAATATGGTGTTTGGCTCCACAGTTCTTCAGGTACTTTATATTATCATCTACACTTGTAACCATAAGCTGCATTTTAAATTTCTATGCATAATTTATATATCATCTTGGAGTACACATTTTGTACTAATATTATGTTCTATGCTCAATGAAGAGTTTCTCCATGGATGGCCTATCAATGGTGCTGGATTTTGTCAAGATCTTATATATCCAAATGAATAGTTTTGATCTGAACAAGATTATTGGCTTGCTGCAATGCTTTGCATGTCTGGAGAAGTTATATATAAAGGTGATAATTTCATGCACATTGGAAGCCCGCATATAGTGTACTAGAATTAACTATTTAGCTGTTGCTCTTTCGACACTCTTCTTTTAGACCTTAACTATTTTCAATCTTCATGTCTATTTAGGCAACAGGACGGGGTAAGAAAGTTATAACCAATCGGTGGACTCGTAAGCATCGGGATTTTCTCACTTCTCATGAGATTCGATTGAAGACAATAACGCTAGAACGATATGTAGCCAACCGTGCAAACACAAGATTTGTCACATTCTTCCTGCTGAATGCATGGTTACTGTTGTCCATCAGGCTTAATTTTATCAGCAACATGGTTTTGACGGATGGGTATGTCGAAGAGCAAAAAAAGGAGTTTCAGGTGGGTAAAAGAGCTTCTGAACGTGCCGGGCTTCTATTTACAACAAATTGTGGTCATAATCCAGTAAATTTTACAACCCAGGATGTTCATTCTATGGACCTGACCGATCCATTTGACTGTGACTGCCGAAAACAGTGCTGGAGTTAGATGTTGTTACCCTTTTCAATCTGGGTTTTTTTGTAAACCTGATGAACAATCAACCCTCGTGCTTTTGTACAGTTTGTAAGCTGGAGTTAGATGTTCCTGCCCTTTTCAACCCGGCTGTGACTGTCATATTTTCTTTGAAACAAGGCAAATGGCTTGCCATTCATTTAATTTAGAGTGAAATATTGTAACAAATCACAACCAAGGGAAATAACATCACTCACGCCGGCTGCTTGAGCTCACTGTACATTACAGAAGCCAAATGATTAGCCCCCACCAGCACCCACAAACTTATTTCGAACTAGCACATCAAATGGGCTGTAAATTTTCATAGGAAAGGCTGCATGACCATGACAGATTTGGATTCTGACATTTGGGACCCGCGAGGAAATAGCCTATCCAAGGTGGTGTTGACTTACTAGCCAGTCAACAAACGATTCTGCCTACCAGCCTTTGGATTGACATCCAACATCTGTCGTGTATCTTCTATCTCTTGTCTTCTTCTTCCTCCAGCCACCCAAACCAAACCACCCCGTCGGCTCCTCCTGCTCCTGCCTCCCATGGCTGACTGCGCCTCCGCCGCCCTACCGTACGTACCCTCCAACGTTGGCCAGTCCCTCCCTCTCTTCCCCCACACGTCCTTTTATTCTCCGGCGACGTCAGCCCCAACACGCACCCGTGCCCGAACCAGTCAACCCTCGTACTCCCCTCCGCCTGCGACTGGACCGGCGCATCTTCAACGGCTCCTCTTCGTTCCGTCCGAGGCCTCGCCGTCGTCCTCTGCCTTGCGGCCTTGGTTCGCTCGCCGTGCATGGTGCACCGCCCTCTTGCGTTGTCAACGTCGTCAACAACCGAGAGGAACAAGGAGATGACTATACGTGGAGAGGATGACAGCAGGGACCCACCAGCATCATGGTAGTACGCAAGCAAGTGCCTCTATAGTACAAGCCCAAAAATATGGTTCCTCCTGGTCCTAATGGTTGGACATCTGGGGCTCACACCATTGTCAACGTAGTCAATAAACGAGAGAATTACACTACGAGCGGCTGACACCAGGGATCCAGCAAGTCGCGCAGTTTTTTTTTGAGGAACAAGCAGTTGTTATTTATACGAGTTTTAGCGACGGACCAGGGTAACAACGGGGCTGTGCGGGGGCTGTGGCCCGTCTAGCCAGGGTTTTATTTATGTTTACCACATCAGGAGCCCAGTTGTGTTTTTTTCTTGCTGAAAATGGCTAGCCCAGTTCTATTTTTTTAAAGAAATACCCAAACAAGGCCTACTTGCTTTATCGGCCTTGCTGGGCTGCAAATCTTTCAAGACGATGAGAGTTTCATTGGGTTTGCCCAGAAATGGCCTGTACATTTTTAAAACACATCAAACCGGGAATTAGTTTCAATTTTTTTCATTACAAGATCTTAAATTCCATTGATTTTTATGCGTGGACAATTATTTGGATTTCATATTTATATAAATTATTTTTCAAAATAGTTTGAATGTGAATCGATATTTCTGTATTAAAAACAGTTGATCGCAGCGAAATATGCAAAATTTCATATACTTTTTAACCGTGGCCACAATATGGGGTGTAATGCTAACAGAAAGAAGATGGGCTCCAAAAAAAATCTTAAGAATTAGCAAATGGGCTATACATTATTAGAAATAATGGCAGATGGGCTGTATGCAGTTTTCCACAGATTTGAGGCTGACTTGTGCGCCTACTACAGGTTGACGCGTATGCTTTCATAAAAAAAAGGTTGATGCACACGCAATGCCCTGTCAACTTAGTCAACACATGATTCTAAAAAAAAACTTAGTCAACACACTAGAGCAGTGACTGTTGGATGTCCATCCAACGGCTGTCGTGCTTCTTCAATCTCTGCTCTTCATGCTCCAGCCGCTCAAACAAGCACCGGCGGGACTGCCTGCTCCCTCCTACCGCTGCCGGCTATGCTACCGCGCAGGCCTCATGGCCCCATCGTACTCCCATCGCCGGCCTAGCCATCCATCTACTCACCCACACATGCTGTTATTCTCCGGCGACCGCAGACGAACCAGTAAACCCTCGTACTCCTCCACGTGGGAAACAACTGCCGAGTATTCCCTGGCTCCGTGTCGTTCCCTTCCTAGGCCTTGCCGTCGTCCATCTCCCTAGTGCTCTTTGCGCGGCCTGGTCAATGTGGTCAATGAACGACATCCATCGGAAGTGGACTGTACGTGGAGAGGCTGACAGCTGGGTCCACGGCCGCACTCAAGGAAATGCCTCCTTATTACGCGCAAAATAATGATTCCTCCACCTGACAGCTAGGACCCACAGGAAGGGCGTCTGTATTTCGTGAAAAAACGTTCCCCCCACTGACAGGTCGGACCCACCATCTATATCTTCGCATGCAAGGAAGTGCCTCCTTATTACGCCCAAAAAAATGAATACCCCCTGCTGGGACCCACCATATTGTTGGGCTGACTTGTGGGCCTACTAAGTTGACGGGGATGGAGGGCTTTGTCAACTTAGTCAATACTCAAGTGACCGTATGATGTCCATCCAACGGCCATAGTCCTTCTTCAACCTCTGGTCTTCTTGCTCGAGTCGCCCAAAGCAGCGCCGGTCGTGCTGTCTGCTCCTGCCTCCCGTGGCCGACTGTAGTACCGCCTGCTCCTGCCTCCCGTGGCCCGGCTCTGTGTCGTCTCCTTCCTAGGCCTCGCCGTCGTCCATCGCCGGGGTGCTCTCGGCGCGGCGTGGTCAATGTGGTCAACGACCGACTTCCATCGGAAGAGTAATGTACATGGAGAGGCTGACAACTGGGTCCATGACAGCCGCAAGGAAGTGCCTCCTTATTACGTGGAAAATAATTATTCCTCCACCTGACAGCGGGGACTCACCGGACGGGCCACCAATATTTTGCGAAAAAAATCATTTCCCCCTGACTGCTAGGACCCACCAGATGGGCCACCGTATTTTGCAAAAAAAATGTTCCCCCCGCTGTCAGCTCGGACCCACCGGAAGTGCCTCCTTATTACGCACAAAAAATGAATACTCCCCCGGCTAGCTGGGACCCACCTTGGTGGGAGGCTGTCTTGTGGGCCTACTAAGTTGACAGGGACGAAGGGCTTTCTCACTTAGTCAATATGAACGATTCTAGCTCCAGTGACCGTACGATGTCCATCCAACGGCCGTAGTGCTTCTTCAACCTCTGGTCTTCTTGCTCCAGCCGCCCAAAGCAGCGCTGGTCGTGTCACATGCTCCTACCTCCCGTGGCCGGTTGTGCTGCCGCGGAGGCGTCACCGCCCCCTACTATTCCCACAGCTGGCTAGGCCCTGCGGCGACGGCAGCCTCACAACGCAGCTGAACCAGTGAACCCTTGTACTCCTCTCCACGCGGGCTTCCACTGTCGCGTCTTCCCCGGATCCGCATCGTCCCCTTCCTAGGACTCGTCGTCGTCCACCGCCGTGGTGCTCTCCGTGCGGCGTGGTCAACGTGGTCAAGGAACAACTTCCATCGGAGGAGTACTGTACGTGGAGAGGCTGACAACTGGGTCCACGGCCACAGCCCAGTTTTTTTGTGATTTGCCAAGTAAGTCGCTTTGTCAGGCCTATTGGGCTGTAAATCTTTCAAGACGAGGAGAGCTTTCATTCGGCTGGCTGAGAAAATGGCACATCAGTAATGAGAAATGGGCTGTACATTTTTAAAACATATCAAACCGGCAATTAGTTTCAAATATTTTTTTTTCATTTCAAGATTTTAAATTACATTAATTTTTATGCGTGGAGAATTTGTTGGATTTTATATTGATATACATTTATTTTTAAAATCAGTTTGAATGTGAGTCAAAATTTCGGGATTAAAAACAGTTTGGACCGCACCGAAATATACAAAATTTCGTATAATTTCTTAATCATGGCCACAATATGGGCTATAATGCTAACAAAAAGAATATGGGCTCCAAAAAAAACCTTAAGAATTAGCAAATGGGCTGTAAATTATTAGAAATAATGGCAGATGGGTTGTATGCTGTTTTCCATAGATTTGAGGCTTTCCTAAAAAAAATGGTTGACGCACAAGCAGTGACGGTTGGATGTCCATCCAACGGCCGTCGTGCTTCTTCAATCTCTGCTCTTCCTGCTGCAGCTACTCAAACAACCGCTGGTGGGACTACCTGCTCCCTCCTCCCCGCGGCCAGTTGTGCTGCCGCGCAGGCCTCACCGCCCCATCGTACTCCCATTGCTGGCCTAGCCATCCCTCTACTCACCCACACCTGCTGTTATTCTCCGGCGATGGCAGACGAACCAGTAAACCCTCATACAGTCGTACTCCCCTCCGCGTGGGAAACAACAGCGAACCAGTGAACCCTTGTACTCCTCTACACGTGGGCATACACTGTCGTGTCTTCCCCGGCTCCGCGTCGTCCCCTTCCTAGACATCGCCATCGTCCACGCTCTCAGTGCGGCGTGGTCAACATGGTCAAGGAACGGCTTCCATCGGACGTGGACTGTACGTGGAGAGCCTGACAGCTGGGTCCACGGCCGCAGCAAGGAAGTGCCTCCTTATTACGCGCAAAATAATTATTCCTCCACCTGACAGTGGGGTACCACCAGACGGGCCACCGTATTTTGTGAAAAAAACGTTTCCCCCCTAACTGCTGGTACCCACCAGCTACACGTTCGCACGCAAGGAAGTGCGCCGGGCAAAAAAAAACGATTCGCCCCCTGACTGCTGGGACCTACCAGCTACATCTTCGCACGCAAGGAAGTGCGTCCGGGCAAAAAAACGATTCGCCCCCCTGACTGCTGGGACCCACCAGCTACATCTTCGCAGGCAAGGAAGTGCTTGACAATCGGGACCCACCTGGTCGAAGCGTACGTAGCGTTGTCATTCTGGTCGCGAATGTGTACATACATATATACTGGTGGATGTAGAGGTGCGCACGTGTCGTAGTAGAGGCACGCACGTACCATGTACACGTACGTACAACGTCTAGGGTACAAGAAAGGAAATTCGGCCACGTATGTGTACATACAGGCGGGGTCTCGAACGCCTACTCACGCATACATACGGTGAGGGCTCGTGTTCATGGCTGGGTCGGAACAGAGAAACATCGTCGTCGTCGTGTTCATGGGGAGGCAACGGAATGCGTCGTGTTCATGGGGAGGCAACGGAATGCGTCGTGTTCATCGGGAGGCAACGGAACGCGTGGGAGCCAACTGGCTGGGTCGGAACGGAATGCGTGGTCGTGTTCATCGAGAGGGCTTGGACGGAACAGGCGATGGAAACGAGGCCTGGCGTACCGCAGAACGGAGGAAACGGACCTCCTACGTTCGGAATGGGGTCCTGTTGATCGGGGGGGGGGGTGGCGTACCACAAAACGGAGGAAACGGACCTCCTACGGTCGAAACGGGGGTCCTGTTGATCGAGAGGGGTGTGGCATACCGCAAAACGGAGGAAACGGACCTCCTACGGTCGAAACGGGGGTCCTGTTGATCGAGAGGGGTGTGGCGTACCGCAAAACGGAGGAAACGGACCTCCTACGGTCGAAACGGGAGTCTTCTTCATCGGGAGGGGTGTGGCGTACCGCAAAACGGTCCTCCACGGGATACTATTCATCTCCACCGTCGACCTCCTCCAGCCTCCACGGGCTACCGTCGACCTCCTCCAGCCTCCACGGGCTCCTGTTCATCCAGCCTCCACCGCGCGCTACTCCACCGGCTACTGTTCAACCACCCCTCCACCGTCTACTGTTCATCCAGCCCTCCACACCACGGGGTCCTGTTCAACCACCCCTCGACGGCCACCCCTCCACCGTCTACTGTTCATCCAGCCCTCCACACCACGGGGTCCTGTTCATCCAGAGGCAACGCCACTGCTCACTATTCATCCACCCCCCCGCAACGCTCACTATTTATCCAATTGATTGGCTTCAGTTAGCAGCAGTAGCGAACGAATCGCTCCATCAGGTTCCGTTAACAGCCATCGATCGATCCCTCGGGTTGAGTAACGTGTAGCCTGCAGTGCAATCGCTCGGGTTCAGTTAGAGCCCAACGCATCGCCCGGGTTCAGTTAGAGCCAACGCCTCGCACACACGCGCATACGTACGAGAGAAATGCGCATCGCTCGGCCCCGACCTCCCACCGTAACCGGCAACTCCCCAAAATTTTCCTCCCCCTCGCTCCTGCCACGGTTTTTTCCGTCATGGACGGCCCAAAGAATGTCATGCAGCTGCGTCTCCGGCCCGCCCAGGACGAAAAGCCCATTTTTTCTCATGATTTTTTGTCATAGAAGTAGGAGCCCACCACATCTCTGATGATACCGGGTTTTGTCACAATTATCATCATAGAAGTGTCATATGTATGACAGAAATTTTTTCGTTCGGCCCAAAATGTCACGGATGTGTCTTTTCTTTGTAGTGGAACACGGGCAGGCTAGCCCAGACGAACAGGCGACGGACGGATACTTGGAGGACGATAACTATATGCCTCCCTTCGAAGACGAGGTGAGCCTCGATGATGATGAATTCGGCATACCAGAGGATCCCATGGAGCAGGAGAGCTTCAAGCGCAGGCTTATAGCCACTACAAGAAGTCTGAAAAAGAAGCAGCAACAGCTCAAAGTTGACCAAGATCTGCTCACAATCAGATGGACTACGGCCCGGGCAGCCGAAGAATACGGACTCAAGCGCCGAACAAAATACTACCCAAAACGCGGGCTGCTACCTCAATTTGAGGAGGCAGCACTAAAAATCAAACGCAGGCCCACACCCCGCCGACAGCACACCGCAACAAGAGGCAGCGTACAAGACCGGCATTACATGCGAAACAGCAACACGGCAAGCACCCCGGACGCATCAGCGGACAAAAACAGAGCCTTCAAACCTTGGTGCAACAAATATAAGCGTCCCAAGGAAAAAAATGGCGCCCAGGAAACATCGATCAACACAGGAGCTCGTAATCCTCAACCCATTGAGCGGGAGAAGAGGCTTCAACATCTTAATTCGGGCCCCTCCAGCTTGAACCGCATACTTGACCGCCCATGTCAAATTCATGGCACCCCAGGAGCGGCTTCCAGTCATACCAATAGAGAATGCTGGGTCTTTAAACAAATCGGCAGGTCGACGCCGAAAGGAGCATGAAGAACCCCAGATTATCAAGCCTAGGGACCAATGACACGAGGATCAGACTCACCAAATAACTCATTCTAGAGTATCATAAATAGGCGTGACGGCCATCTAGGCCCCGCCACCCCGGAGCTAGTCTCAGGATAGCTGAAAATGTCATACCAACTTTCGGCCTAACGCCTCTAGGCAGTAGCTACTCAGCACCGCTAGGATACACTGCGACTCGACGCATTACCACCCAAGACACATCACAAATGCGGTCAAGACCGAGCTTTGCCTCGGCGCAGAGGAATATTCGGCTACCTTATTCACCGAAGCAGCGAGTCATGTTTTTTTCAATAGAACTTAGATTCGATAGCCGAACTCCCGGGCACCGACAAAGGAGTCCGAACTACTTCATGATACCCCAACCTAACCATAGCTCATACAGATCCTTCAGCGTAAGCCGGATGAATCACATCGACGGCTCAGCCACTACTCACACACGCCTGTTAAGCATTATTCGCAGGTTCGCCCTCGCGCACAACTGGATCGGGGACTTGGAAGCAACTCGGACGCACACAGGGGGGATCTCCACCCCACTTGAATACAATCTAGATATTCCTCCGGACTCGCGCACAGCCAACTATCGCCCCGCCCTAACAGGTTCTGCCGTCATGCCTCTCTTTTATAACATGCACCGTACTCATACGCATAGACGTGTTACTTAAGTACATCATGTAGAGTCATTTGACGCTCATCTGCTATTTCTCAACGACATTTTGTCATAACGGCATCCGAACATCGAGTTATGCCTTTGAACGCCAGGGGCTTCCTTGCACCCGTACTACGACGACTAAAGTCCGAACACCTTCTCGGTCGTTCGGCACCCCTAACTTATAGCATTATATGCATCAGCTCCGAATCATGTCTTGGGTCATTGGTTGGGTTTGCCCAGCTCCCATGTTTTGGTACCTTACGTTCGGCAATATCGGCTAAGGTAGCGCTGGGAGAACTACCCCGATTGTGTCCCGGTTCTGCCGGACGAACCCCTCAGTAGAGAAAGCCGAAAACCGACTGTCATGATAAGGCGAGAGCTGGTCAACTGTTCGAGAGGTTGCCAAATCTTTAAGGATTTATTCCGCATAAATGCCATAATAAAATGCAGCGTGCGAAGGATCGGTTCACCGATCAGGCGCTATTAGAGCCCCCATGCGGTCTTCCGAACACCAGGGGCTACGCCTCCCATACTCGAATTCCTATGGCTAAGTGAGAGTAATAAAGCCCTATAGTCCGATTGCCTGGTTCGCTGTGCTGAACACCTCTTTCATGGACCCAAGAATGGGATAAAGAGTGTTCAGGTTTATCCCGAACACCCCCGTAGTTCCTACGTGGGGGCAGAAGCCGACGACTAGCCAACTCTCAAGACTAACATATCAAAATGGCCGCGCAGGAATATAATTTACACATAGCAAACACCTACATATAAGTGACTCTGTTTTGCCTTACAAAGGATAGAACATCTGCTTTCAGGGAAAAATAATGTCTTTCGTACATTCCTCGGCCACGAGGCGGGCGCCTTTCAGGACACCATCGTAATATAGTTCGGGCTTGCGGTGCTCCTTCCCTTCTGGCGGACCCTCAGTCATCAGCTTCTCAACATCAAGCTTCCCCCAGTGCACTTTCGCACGGGCAAAGGCCATTCGTGCCCCTTCTATGCAAACCGACCACTTGATGACATCCAACTGAGGGCAAGCCCTCAGAATCCGCTTCACGAGCCCAAAGAAACTCCTTGGTATGGGCTCAGCGGGGCACAGCCGGATGACCAAATCCTTCATGGCTAGTTCGGCCGCCTGATGCAGTTCGATCAGCTGTTTGAGCTGGTCGACAAATGGCACCGGATAATTTGGCGCTAAATTCTATGACTAGAAGAGCCTTTCCGCAGTTTCCTTCTTCTCGGCTCGAAAGAATTCGGCAACATCAGATATGCTGTGCGGTAAATCTGCAAATGCCCCTAAAAAATTAGGATTCAATGGGTCACCATGAATCTTCCATGCGAAAGCGTAAGGCGCTTTGAATAAAAATATAAAACCCCTACCGGCCGCAATCTTCTGCGCCTCCTGAATGTCCTTCAACGCCGTCTGGGCTTCCTCCCGAACCTCGTTCACGGTCCGGATAACTTGGGGCGAGTTCGGATTCTTTCAATGATAGACTCTGCTCCAAACTTTTGCTTCTCCCTACGGCCTCCCGAAGCTCTCGTTCAGCTTCCACGACCCTCGCCTCGTGTTTCTCACGGAGATCCTGCTCAGCGGCCTCTTTCCTTTCAGCCAAGGCAACAACCTTTTTGAGCGCCTCAATTTCAGCATTTGCCCCTGGAGTGCGCAATATATATACTCTAAGATAGTCACACCTACTTATTTGTGCTAAAACTTACTAACAGTTTTAGAACATACCTTCATGGTCATCCAGCTTCTTCTTCACTCGGCCGAGTTCCTCTTCGGCCCACACCAGACTCTGCTTGAGTCCGGACACTTCCGCAGCATGAGAGGAGGCAGTCGCTGCAGACACCTGATTCACAAAATATATACATCATTAGCTAGGTCTCATGCGGACGGGAAGTTGATCCCCTGTCTGGTTCCTGTCCTCTCCGGACAGTGTATCAGGGGCTACTATCTATACTATGGCAGTCTTCTATACATACCTCCAAGCCTTTTATAAGGCTGATGCAGGATTCATTCAGTCCGCTCTCGGAGGCCTAAATCTTTTCTATCACCACGCCCATAAGGGCGCGGTGTTCATCGATAATACATGCACTCTCCAGTGCTGTCGATAGACCGCCTGACGCCTTCGGATGGACGAAGGACACAGGCGGAGAAGGATCGCACCCTCCAGTTAAGAGGGGCTGCCTGCCTAATCTCGGAGCCTTAAGGGCCTCCGGGACTATGTCCTGCTGCGGGCCAGATTCACGATTGCCCCCACCGTTGACATTCTTGGGAACCGCCACACCCGCACGTCCAGCCTCCGAGGTACGCCCCCCTGGCTCAGGTCCCTTTTTGACGACACCTAGGTGTCACAGCCAAGCTCTTGGGAAGGGGCCCTGGGAGGTGTTTCACTCTCCAGGGCATCGGAACCCAACGAGTCCTCTGACGAGGCCTGTTGGGCCGAAGACCTCGCCAGACTGTAAAAAGCATGGTGCGAATCAAAATACTACATTCTAGTATATTACAGATGCATGAATATGTTCGGATTTCGTGCACTCACGATTGTACCAGGGGCTGGGCCCTAGGATCCTCCTCCGGGCTGCTGTCGGTAGCCGTGGCGGACGCCTTGGGGATGGATGTTCTTCCCCTCTTAGGTGAATCTGCCTCTAAGGATGAGGAGGCTGCCCTTTTCTTCCTCCCCCTCGTAGGGGACTCGGGCTCTTCTTCCTCCTCATCCTCTTCCTCTTTGTCCTCTTCCTCCTCGTTCTCTCTGAAGGAGGGAGGGTTAATGGAGTCTCCGGACTTCATGTCCGAAGTGCCACGACGACGGAGACTGCTCCTGGTCTCCTTGGCCTTTTTTGTGGCCTCCTTCTTCAGCGCCTTGTAAGGCGCTGGGACCAGCATCTTCGTCAGAAGAGGTCCCGCCGGTTCTTCCGGCAGCGGGGCCGGACAATGAATCCGCTCCGCCACCTTTGTCCATTCCTAAAGGCAACCGTGGAAAGACACGTTAAAAAAACATCTCCGCCGAGAAATATCAATGAAACATGCGAATAGCCAAGATATGATGGCAACTTACCGGGCTGGCGGGGTGGGAAAATTGGTGCTCGCGGTCTCCGGCCGAGTCCGGCCATGGTTTGCCGGACTTAAAGAGCACCTTCCAGATGTCCTTGTGCGAGGAGCCAAAAAGCTCCCGCAGGGTCCGGTGCTCGGCCGGGTCGTACTCCCACAAGTCACAGCCTCTGTGCTGACAAGGAAGGATCAGGCGGACAAGCATCACCTGGACCACGTCAACAAGCCTGACGGCCTTGTCCTCCATACCTTTGACGCGCGTTTGGATCACTGACAGTTCGTCGAACGACGACCAGTTCACACCCTTCTTGGTTCACATCATAGGAACTTTTCTATTGAATCTAGAGATGACATGTATCTCAATTCCTATGAGGAGGGATTAGTAAAGAGATGTAATTTGGTGCATATCATAGGAACTTTTCTATTGAATATACGCTAATGTTTATTTTCCTTTGAAATTAAGGGAGTATAGGAATCCATTCATATGAACCAAGTGGCTCTAAAGCTATAGAAATGATATCATGTTTATTTCCTTTGAAATGTAGAGTATATGAATCTATTCCTATGAACCAATTGGCTCTAAAGGAAAAAAATCCTATAAAAATCATATCATATAGAGTTCCTATGATATTCCTCAACACTAAAGGATGGTTGAAATTGCTGCAGGTGATACGATGGTCTTTCCTTGTAGACTCCTCTCCCATCTTTATAGTTACCTCTCGAAGATGAATGAAATCATATATACAGGGTATTCTACATGTGCAATTTGGTACACAAAAACTCAGTAAAAGTTTGCGAGGTTCTAATTTTCAATAAAGCTATATGCACTGCATTTCGGAATGGAGGGAGCATACGACAGTTGCAAACAATCACGTGGAAGATTTGTGTGTAGGAGGAGTGGCTGTTCTGTTAAATGACATGGCAAAACTAACACTGTTGGATGCCGATCTAACGGTTCTTACAGCGTTCGTCAGGAAAAGGCTTGTGGTGAACGTTTGTCGGATAGTGATTTACGGACACATGCATTGCATTGATACGTGCCCCCCTCTCTCTCACGCACACACAACCTCACGAGTCACAACTCTCCCGAGTCCTCTCGCAGACTCGCACGTGGCACCCATCGTCTATCTGCAGGTAGACGTCACGCACATATGTGATCTTCACACCCGACCCTCAGAATTTATAAAAATCAAAAGATGGCACGCACATTTTATTTATCTCACACGTCACACACTTATATTATTACTCTTGCGGCGAACGTTCTTTGGGTATAGTATATATTGTACTCTCACGAAGGGAAGCGGTGCAAGCACGCACTAGTTCTCTCACACCCACTCGCAGGTACACGTAGGGGCGCATTTTTTGAAGCCGGTACAACAAAATCACTCCACTATATATAAAAGCAGGAGCCTTAGCGCTTGCTTTACTAGGGTTCCTCTCGTTCACTCTCTCATGCTCTCCAGATCTAAGCAAGACATAGGTGGCCACACACACACACACACACACACACTCTCTCTCTCAGCTCACGGTTGGTCACAAATCCGGCCGGACAACCTCGACCGGGGCAGGGGGTGTAGGTGCATCGTTCACGCTATCGTCGGCGGCGAGGGAGGAGACCAACGGCTGCCCGCGCGTCCCGATCGGCGGCCGTGCCGTTCTCTCCGAGAGAGCACCGGCTCGGGAGGGCCTCTGACCCCTTCTTCCTCCCTGCGATATTGTGGCCAAGATGCGGCCTCCCGACGCCGTATTTGCCACATGCCGACGACCCTCAGGTATATATTCCTTCGAAACATGCCTTGCTCTACTGCCCCAGCTCTTCCCCCTTCATGTGGATCCTTTTCTACTTCCGTCCGCTGTTCCAAAGCCACATAGACTTCTACTATTATTAGAAGTAAACCTAGTTCATACAGTCAACTCAAAGCGTTGGTTCAAACAGGGAAGAAAGTGGGAAAGCTGTAGCATGAATCTAGGACTTGGTTCTAAGAGGAAACGGGGGAAAGTAGTAATATCTGTCACTGTTTAAATAACCGTATTTCGTATTTGTGCAAACAGGGATGTCTGTCTCCATATCGTTTCGGGATGTCTGTCTCCGTATCGTTTCTATCCACGCAATCAAAAGCACACACCTCAGTTTTAGTACAACTGTGCAAAATGAGATGGCTATCCCTCGTTGCCGTCGTCTAACCTCCAGTCTCCAAGGTATTCCTACATTGGTAGTAACTAAGGTAGAATGACCAACGCAATCTAAAAGAAGCTGATTCGTTTGTTTTACTTCCTTATTGTAGTGCAGGGATGAGCAAAAACAACTGCATCCTAGCCCGGAATGCACTTTCTGCCAGTTCTTCCACGGACCGAGGACTAGATGGCACGGCTGCACGACGGTTTTTTGGACAGGTGCGCGGACAAGAGGCATTCTGGTCTGCTTATTTCTGCAAATAACAGTGCTTAAATTTAGTGGAATGCACAAGCATTTCAACTGGTCAGTACACTGCATGGTTCAGTTCAGCATTCCAAATGAGACCACAATTATAATTGGTTATTCTGGAATGAGAGAACCTAACTCTGGATGGTGGCAACAAGAAAAACCCAGAGTGAACTCCAGGAAATTTAAGCCTGCTGGGAGGCCCTTTGCTTAGAGAAGCCTTGCTTGTTTTTTCCTGATTTGTAAACCTTCTCACAACTTTGTCTTTTGCTGTGAACTAGTATATGTTTGTTATGTTCTATGAATCATTGAGATGTATAAAACTGCTTAACTTGTGCTTTTCAAGATTTTTATGAAGACGAGTTTAATGTGAGTGTTCCACATGAGCGCTGGACTAGCGCTGAACGTTTGGAATTTATTACATTGTGGCCTCAATTAACTGCATGAACCACTGTAACAAGATACATAGTTGCTTATATGTCAGACATGAGATTGTTGATTGTTAGCTGGTCGATAGCCTAGTGTTGAAGCAAGCTGAGCCACTGTGCCGTGTTTTGCACAACTGCTTACAAGTGGGGTAGCACCAACAGTGTTCACAAGTATTGTACTTATGTATACGTCAGCGCACGGTTCTTGAACGAGTGCTCTATTTCATCAAAACACACACTGCTCGTATGACAAACCATGACAACTTATGTCTTACCATGCCATATTCATGAAAAAACTAGTGAGGACGCATCTGTTTTGGCAACAATTACGATGGTTCTCACATGATTCACAAGCACACAAAATTAGCAGCAGTTCCCATAGACAGATTCAAACAGAGTACTAGCCCCAGAGGGGTCGATAACAGGCAAGGTTCGGATAATTAGACACAATCCAAACTACTATTAAACACTAGCTGGGGGCAACTATTTCATGCCTCGATCTAATTTGGGCTGGACACAAGACGGACCTTGCCATGAACATCATCGAGGACGTCCCGCAGCAGCTCAATCCTGTGAACCTTCATGAAGACAACCTTGTGGCCTTGCCACTCATAAACTTGTTTGTGGAGGCATGCCACATCATCTTCCTGCGTAAGCTTGACAAGAACAGTATGCCTCACAAACGAAGGAGTAGCTTTGAACTTCTTGTGCTTCAGTACATCCTGGACAACACGCCTGACAACAGCGAGGCTGGAATGCACCTCTTCATTGGTATAACTGCAAATGGCTTCTAGGATCCAACAGCCTAAGAACTCTGGTTTCCCAGTGCGTATATTCAGGTCGTCCGCCTCATAGCGAGTGACATGCACAACCACACAATCCTTGTCTGCATCAGGGTTCTAATTGGAACAGAAACAAATTCCAAATTACTTTTCAGTATAAGAAACATAAGTTATTTAAACCACTATGTATAGCATGGCATCGAAGCTAATAAAATTTTGCATTATTAATCACCACATACTTCCTTTTCTAAAAAAATTACCACATACTTAGATGAAAAACCACAATCGAGATCAGCAAAGAAGGAAATCACCTTGGGCAGCTCAGTAGGGGGGGGGGGAGACACATCCTCGAAGGGGCAAAAATGCTCCTGCAGTGCCACGGGGGCTGTAACCTCAAACGGGGCGTTGACCATCTCAGTAGTGGCCGTGAGCGTATCTGGGGTCGGCTCGGTGGTTGCCTCCATCTTCTTGGAGCTCTCTGTCTCATGGGGATCAGCCTCCCGTGTCCGCTCCAATATCAGCAGATCTTTGCCTGGTTCTCCTTGGTCCATCATGAAACTGACGAATACTAGGAGACCACTGAAAGGAAAACACAATCGCAGTGACAATGAAACAAAAAAGAGAGTGAGGATCGGTTACTGCTTTGCAAAAGTTGTTTTTTTCTCTGAACGAAAATATACCAACATCACGGATCCGCTTACCTTCCCTTCGTTGGGAGAGAAGAACAGTGGCAGATGCGTGTGTTGCCTTTCTTGAAGACGGTGAGGGAGAAGGGGATTCAGCGAAGAGTGAAATGATGGTTGCTTCGTCCGTCAAACTTAGACTGTGGGGAGGTGGGGTTTTGTGATACGACGGCTCGTTACTGCCGCGCTACGACCGGGTTGACTCTCCGCCTGCATACTGCCTTCTAATTTGGTGGATGGCATTTGGGCCCGTGCGCTGCATGGCCCGCATGTCGGTGAACAAAAGTAGAATGGCATTCAGTAGAGGGAGACGTTTCAATGACCTAGGAGGAGCCAGAAGCGGTAGAGTAACTCCACTGTACTAGTAGTAATTCTTTTTCTGGGTAGCTGTAGAGTGTCTCCACTGTACTAGTAGTAATTGTTTCTCTGGGCCCAAGACAAAACAGCCAATCCACACTAGTAAATAGTAAAATCAATTCAAAAGGCGCTACCCACACCCAGCACACCCCCCCCCCCAAAAAAAACCTGGGTGCTCTTCTTCCTCCTCGCTCCCACCCACCTCACGTCAGCTCGCTCCACTCGTACCCCCAAATTCCTCACCTCACTCCTACATAAAAACCCCAGCTCCACTTCTTCCTCACTCCTACAGGAAACCCCCAACTCCCCTTCTTCTTCGCTCGCACTACAACTAGGCTCGTCATTCGTTACTCTGCTCAAATCCGTGAGCGCGACGCGACGCCCTCGAGGAAAATGGAGTCGGCTGACCCCAGCACCAAGAAGATGAGGCTCCTGCCAGCGGTGACGCCTGTTGTACATCCCGCACCCGGCAGTGCGGGGAGAAGCGGCGACCCCGCCCCCACCGGATTCCAGGAACCCGTAGAATCTCGGGTGGACTGCATCAGCAATCTCCCGGACGCCGTCCTTGGGGAGATCATCTCGCTTCTCGCCACCAAGGATTGCTGCCGCACCCAAGTCCTCTCAATTCGGTGGAGCCCTCTATGGCGCGCCGTGCCCCTTAATCTCGACTGTCGCCAGCTATCTCTCTTCAATGATTTTGAAATCCCCAGAGCCATCATCTCCTCCCACCAGGGCTCCGTTCAAAGCCTCTGCATCCCGTCATGCTACCTGAGCAAGCATACCATGCCCTGCACGGTGGACGCCTGGCTGAAATCCCCTGAATTCATAGAACTACACCTGCTTGAGTTCTACTATTCCCCTGGAAATCACATACCACATACCGAACACCATGAACTTGTGCCCTCAGCACCGATGTCCATCTCGCGGTTTTCCTCCTCTCTCCACACCGCCACCTTTGCGCTGTGCTACCTACCAGAGAATCTGGTACTAAACCTTTGACTCCCATTTCTCAAGAAACTTTCACTTGTGCGGGTTCGTATATCGGAGGCCTCATTGCACAACATCATCCACTCCAGTTGCCCTGCACTGGAGTGCTTGGTGCTTGTTTTCACAGTTAGAATCGGTTGTCTCCAAATAAAGTCGCCTAACCTTGTAAGAATTGGAATTTCTTTTGACGAAAGGCAGCTCATCATCCAAGATGCCCCTTCACTTCAAAGCTTGATTCTTGATTCTAGTTATTCACTGTTGCAAATAACCGCCCTCTCTGCGCCTAAACTGGAGACCTTGGGTGTAATACATGATCTCTGTGCTCATTTCAATATGGTGTTTGGCTCCACAGTTCTTCAGGTACTTTATATTATCATCTACACTTGTAACCATAAGCTGCATTTTAAATTTCTACGCATAATTTATATATCATCTTGGAGTACACATTTTGTACTAATATTATGTTCTATGCTCAATGAAGAGTTTCTCCCTGGATGGCCTATCAATGGTGCTGGATTCTGTCAAGATATTATATATCCAAATGAATAGTTTTGATCTGAACAAGATTATTGGCCTGCTGCAATGCTTTCCATGTCTGGAGAAGTTGTATATAAAGGTGATAATTTCACGCACATTGGAAGCCCGCATATAGTGTACTAGAATTAACTATTTAGCTGTTGCTCTTTCGACACTCTTCTTTTAGACCTTAACTATTTTCAATCTTCATGTCTACTTAGGCAACAGGACGGGGTAAGAAAGTTATAACCAATCGGTGGACCCGTAAGCATCGGGATTTTCTCACTTCTCATGAGATTTGATTGAAGACAATAACGCTAGAACGATATGTAGCCAACCGTGCAAACACAAGATTTGTCACATTCTTCCTGCTGAATGCATGGTTACTGTTGTCCATCATGCTTAAGTTTATCAGTAGCATGGTTTTGACGGATGGGTATGTCGAAGAGCAAAAAAAGGAGTTTCAGGTGGGTAAAAGAGCTTCTGAACATGCCGGGCTTCTATTTACAACATATTGTGGTCATAATCCAGTAAATTTTACGACCCAGGATGTTCATTCTATGGACCTGACCAATCCATTTGACTGTGACTGCCGAAAACAGTGTTGGAGTTAGATGTTGTTACCCTTTTCAATCTGGTTTTTTTGTAAACCTGATGAACAATCAACCCTCGTGCTTTTGTACAGTTTGTAAGCTAGAGTTAGATGTTCCTGCCCTTTTCAACTCGGCTGTGACTGTCATATTTTCTTTGAAACAAGGCAAATGGCTTGCCATTCATTTAATTTAGAGTGAAATATTGTAACAAATCACAACCAAGGGAAATAACATCACTCACGCCGGCTGCTTGAGCTCACTGTGCATTACAGAAGCCAAGTGATTAGCCCCCACCAGCACCCACAAACTTATTTCGAACTAGCACATCAAATGGGCTGTAAATTTTCATAGGAAAGGCTGCATGACCGTGACAGATTTGGATTCTGACATTTGGGACCCGCGAGGAAATAGCCTATCCAAGGTGGTGTTGACTTACTAGCCAGTCAACAAACGATTCTGCCTACCAGCCGTTGGATTGACATCCAACATCTGTCGTGTATCTTCTATCTCTTGTCTTCTTCTTCCTCCAGCCGCCCAAACCAAACCACCCCGTCGGCTCCGCCTGCTCCCGCCTCCCATGGCTGGCTGAGCCTCCGCCGCCCTACCGTACGTACCCTCCAACGTGTGCCAGTCCCTCCCTCTCTTCCCCCACACGTCCTGTTATTCTCCAGCGACGTCAGCCCCAACACGCACCCATGCCCGAACCAGTCAACCCTCGTACTCCCCTCCGCCTGCGACTGGACCGGCGCATCTTCAACGGCTCCTCTTCGTTCCGTCCGAGGCCTCACCGTCGTCCTCTGCCTTGCGGCCTTGGTTTGCTCGCCGTGCATGGTGCACTGCCCTCTTGCGTTGTCAACGTCGTCAACAACTGAGAGGAACAAGGAGATGACTGTACGTGGAGAGGATGACAGTAGGGACCCACCAGCATCATGGTAGTACGCAAGCAAGTGCCTCTATAGTACAAGCCCAAAAATATGGTTCCTCCTGGTCCTAATGGTTGGACATCTGGGGCTCACGCCATTGTCAACGTAGTCAATAAACGAGAGAATTACACTACGAGCGGCTGACACCAGGGATCCAGCAAGTCGCGCAGTTTTTTTTGAGGAACAAGCAGTTGTTATTTATACTAGTTTTAGCGACGGACCAGGGTAACAACGGGGCTGTGCGGGGGCTGTGGCCCGTCTAGCCAGGGTTTTATTTATGTTTACCACATCAGGAGCCCAGTTGTGTTTTTTTCTTCTGAAAATTGCTAGCCCAGTTCTATTTTTTTTAAAGAAATACCCAAACAAGGCCTATTTGCTTTATCGGCCCTGCTGGGCTGCAAATCTTTCAAGACGATGAGAGTTTCATTCGGTTTTCCCAGAAATGGCCTGTACATTTTTAAAACACATCAAACCGGGAATTAGTTTCAATTTTTTTTCATTACAAGATATTAAATTCCATTGATTTTTATGCGTGGACAATTATTTGGATTTTATATTTATATAAATTATTTTTCAAAATAGTTTGAATGTGAATCGATATTTCTGGATTAAAAATAGTTGACCGCAGCGAAATATGCAAAATTTCATATACTATTTAACCGTGGCCACAATATGGGGTGTAATGCTAACAGAAAGAAGATGGGCTCCAAAAAAAATCTTAAGAATTAGCAAATGGGCTATACATTATTAGAAATAATGGCAGATGGGCTGTATGCTGTTTTCCACAGATTTGAGGCTGACTTGTGCGCCTACTACAGGTTGACGCATATGCTTTCATAAAAAAAAAGGTTGACGCACACGCAATGCCCTGTCAACTTAGTCAACACATGATTCTAAAAAAAACTTAGTCAACACACTAGAGCAGTGACTGTTGGATTTCCATCCAATGGCTGTCGTGCTAATTCAATCTTTGCTCTTCATGCTCCAGCCGCTCAAACAAGCGCCGGCGGGACTGCCTGCTCCCTCCTACCGCGGCCGGCTATGCTACCGCGCAGGCCTCACGGCCCCACCGTACTCCCATCGCTGGCCTAGCCATCCCTCTACTCACCCACACATGTTGTTATTCTCCGGCGACGGCAGACGAACCAGTAAACCCTCATACTCCTCCACGTGGGAAACAACTGCCGAGTATTCCCTGGCTCCATGTCATTCCCTTCCTAGGCCTCGCCGTCGTCCATCGCCCTAGTGCTCTTTGCGCGGCCTGGTCAATGTGGTCAATGAACGACATCCATCGGAAGTGGACTGTACGTGGAGAGGCTGATAGCTGGGTCCACGGCCGCACTCAAGGAAATGCCTCCTTATTATGCGCAAAATAATGATTCCTCCACCTGGCAGCTAGGACCCACAGGAAGGGCCTCTGTATTTCGTGAAAAAACGTTCCCCCCGCTGACAGGTCGGACCCACCATCTATATCTTCGCACACAAGGAAGTGCCTCCTTATTACGCCCAAAAAAATGAATATCCCCCTGCTGGGACCCACCATATTGTTGGGCTGACTTGTGGGCCTACTAAGTTGACGGGGATGGAGGGCTTTGTCAACTTAGTCAATACTCAAGTGACCGTATGATGTCCATCCAACGGCCACGGCAGCCGCAAGGAAGTGCCTCCTTATTACGTGGAAAATAATTATTCCTCCACCTGACAGCGGGGACTCACCGGACGGGCCACCAGTATTTTGCGAAAAAAATCATTTCCCCCTGACTGCTGGGACCCACTAGATGGGCCACCATATTTCGCGAAAAAAATGTTCCCCCCGCTGTCAGCTCGGACCCACCGGAAGTTCCTCCTTATTACGCACAAAAAATGAATACTCCCCCGGCTAGCTGGGACCCACCTTGGTGGGAGGCTGTCTTGTGGGCCTACTAAGTTGACGGGGACGAAGGGCTTTCTCACTTAGTCAATATGAACGATTCTAGCTCCAGTGACCGTACAATGTCCATCCAACGGCCGTAGTGCTTCTTCAACCTCTGGTCTTCTTGCTCCAGCCGCCCAAAGCAGCGCTGGTCGTGTCATATGCTCCTACCTCCCGTGGCCGGTTGTGCTGCCGCGGAGGCGTCACCGCCCCCTACTATTCCCACCGCTGGCCAGGCCCTGCGGCGACGGCAGCCTCACACCGCAGCTGAACCAGTGAACCCTTGTACACCTCTCCGCACGGGCTTCCACTGCCGTGTCTTCCCCGGATCCGCATCGTCCCCTTCCTAGGACTCGTCGTCGTCCACCGCCGTGGTGCTCTCCGCGCGGCGTGGTCAACGTGGTCAAGGAAGGACTTCCATCGGAGGAGTACTGTACGTGGAGAGGCTGACAACTGGGTCCACGGCCACAGCCCAGTTTTTTTGTGATTTGCCAAGTAAGTCGCTTTGTCAGGCCTATTGGGCTGTAAATCTTTCAAGACGAGGAGAGCTTTCATTCAGCTGGCTGAGAAAATGGCCCATCAGTAATGAGAAATGGGTTGTACATTTTTAAAACACATCAAACCGGCAATTAGTTTCAAATATATTTTTTTCATTTCAAGATTTTAAATTACATTAATTTTTATGCGTGGAGAATTTGTTGGATTTTATATTGATATACATTTATTTTTAAAATCTGTTTGAATGTGAGTCAAAATTTCGGGATTAAAAACAGTTCGGACCGCACCGAAATATACAAAATTTCGTATAATTTTTTAACCGTGGCCACAATATGGGCTGTAATGCAAACAAAAAGAATATGGGCTCCAAAACAAACCTTAAGAATTAGCAAATGGGCTGTAAATTATTAGAAATAATGGCAGATGGGTTGTATGCTGTTTTCCACAGATTTGAGGCTTTCCTAAAAAAATGGTTGACGCACAAGTAGTGACGGTTGGATGTCCATCCAACGGCCGTCGTGCTTCTTCAATCTCTGCTCTTCCTGCTCCAGCCGCTCAAACAACCGCTGGTGGGACTACCTGCTCCCTCCTCCCCGCGGCCAGTTGTGCTGTTGCACAGGCCTCAACGCCCCATCGTACTCCCATCGCTGGCCTAGCCATCCCTCTACTCACCCACACCTGCTGTTATTCTCCGGCGACGGCAGACGAACGAGTAAACCCTCATACAGTCGTACTCCCCTCCGCGTGGGAAACAACAGCGAACCAATAAACCCTTGTACTCCTCTACACGTGGGCATACACTGCCGCGTCTTCCCCGGCTCAGCGTCGTCCCCTTCCTAGGCCTCGCCGTCGTCCATGCTCTCGGTGCGGCGTGGTCAACATGGTCAAGGAACAGCTTCCATCGGACGTGGACTGTACGTGGAGAGGCTGACAGCTGGGTCCACGGCCGCAGCAAGGAAGTGCGTCCTTATTACGTGCAAAATAATTATTCCTCCACCTAACAGCGGGGTCCCACTAGATGGGCCACCGTATTTCGTGAAAAAAACGTTTCCCCCCTGACTGCTGGGACCCACCAGCTACATCTTCGCACGCAAGGAAGTGCGTCCGGGCAAAAAAACGATTCGCCCCCCTGACTGCTGGGACCCACCAGCTACATCTTCGCAGGCAAGGAAGTGCTTGACAATCGGGACCCACCTGGTCGAAGCGTACGTAGCGTTGTCATTCTGGTCGCGAATGTGTACATACATATATACTGGTGGATGTAGAGGCGCGCACGTGTCGTAGTAGAGGCACGCACGTAGCATGTACACGTACGTACAACGTCTAGGGTACAAGAAAGGAAATTCGGCCACGTATGTGTACATACAGGCGGGGTCTCGAACGCCTACTCGCGCATACGTACGGTGAGGGCTCGTGTTCATGGCTGGGTCGTAACAGAGAAACATCGTCATCGTCATGTTCATGGGGAGGCAACGGAATGCGTCGTGTTCATGGGGAGGCAACGGAATGCGTCGTGTTCATCGGGAGGCAACGGAACGCGTGGGAGACAACCGGCTGGGTCGGAACGGAATGCGTGGTCGTGTTCATCGGGAGGGCTTGGACGGAACAGGCGATGGAAACGAGGCCTGGCGTACCGCAGAACAAAGGAAAGGGACCTCCTACGTTCGGAATGGGGTCCTGTTGATCGGGGGGGTGTGGCGTACCACAAAACGGAGGAAACGGACCTCCTACGGTCGAAATGGGGGTCCTGTTGATCGAGAGGGGTGTGGTGTACCGCAAAACGGAGGAAACGGACCTCCTACGGTCGAAACGGGGGTCCTGTTGATCGAGAGGGGTGTGGCGTACCGCAAAACGGAGGAAACGGACCTCCTACGGTCGAAACGGGAGTCTTCTTCATTGGGAGGGGTGTGGCGTACCGCAAAACGGTCCTCCACGGGATACTATTCATCTCCACCGTCGACCTCCTCCAGCCTCCACGGGCTACCGTCGACCTCCTCCAGCCTCCACGGGCTCCTGTTCATCCAGCCTCCACCGCGCGCTACTCCACCGGCTACTGTTCAACCACCCCTCCACCGTCTACTATTCATCCAGCCCTCCACACCACGGGGTCCTGTTCAACCACCCCTCCACGGCCACCCCTCCGCGGCCACCCCTCCACCGTCTACTGTTCATCCAGCCCTCCACACCACGGGGTCCTGTTCATCCAGAGGCAACGCCACCGCTCACTATTCATCCACCCCCCCCCGCAACGCTCACTGTTCATCCAATCGATCGGTTTCAGTTAGCAGCAGTAGCGAAGGAATCGCTCCATCAGGTTCCGTTAACAGCCATCGATCGATCCCTCGGGTTGAGTAATGTGTAGCCTGCAGTGCAATCGCTCGGGCTCAGTTAGAGCCCAACGCCTCGCTCGGGTTCAGTTAGAGCCAACGCCTCGCACACACGCGCGTACGTATGAGAGAAACGCGCATCGCTCGGCCCCGACCTCCCACCGTAACCGGCAACTCCCCGAAATTTTCCTCCCCCTCGCTCCTACCACGGTTTTTTCCGTCATGGACGGCCCAAAGAATGTCATGCAGCTGCGTCTCTGGCCCGCCCAGGACGAAAAGCCCATTTTTTGTCATGATTTTTTGTCATAGAAGTAGGAGCCCACCACATCTCTGATGATACCAGGTTTTGTCACAATTATCATCATAGAAGTGTCATATGTATGACAGAATTTTTTTTCGTTCGGCCCAAAATGTCACGGATGTGTCTTTTTTTGTAGTGAAACACGGGCAGGCTAGCCCAGACGAACAAGCGACGGACGGATACTTGGAGGACGATAACTATATGCCTCCCTACGAAGACGAGGTGAGCCTCGGTGACGATGAATTCGGCGTACCAGAGGATCCCATAGAGCAGGAGCGCTTCAAGCGCAGGCTTATAGCCACTTCAAGAAGTCTGAAAAAGAAGCAGCAACAGCTCAAAGCTGACCAAGATCTTCTCACAGTCATACGGACTACCGCCCGGGCAGCCGAAGAATACGGACTCAAGCGCCGAACAAAATACTACCCAAAACGCGGGCTGCTACCTCAATTCAAGGATGCAGCACTAAAAATCAAACGCAGGCCCACACCCCGCGGACAGCACACCGCGACAAGAGGCAGCGTACAAGACCGGCATTACATACCAAACAGCCACACGGCAAGCACCCCGGACGCATCAGCGGACAAAACCAGAGCCTACAAACCTTGGTGCAACAAATATAAGCGTCGCAAGGCAAAAAATGGCACCCAGGGAACATCGATCAACACAGGAGCTCGTAATCCTCAACCCATTGAGCGGGAGAAGAGACTTCAACATCTTAATTTGGGCCCCTCCATCTTGAACCGCATACTTGACCGCCCATGTCAAATTCATGGCACCCCAGGAGCGGCTTCCAGTCATACCAATAGAGAATGCTGGGTCTTTAAACAAATCGGCAGGTCGACACCAAAAGGAGCATGAAGAAGCCCAGATTATCAAGCCTAGGGACCGATGACTCGAGGATCAAACTCACCAAATAACTCATTCTAGAGTATCATAAATAGGCGTGACGGCCATCTAGGCCCCGCCACCCCGGAGCTAGTCTCAGGATAGCCGAAAATGTCATACCAACTTTCGGCCTAACGCCTCTAGGCAGTAGCTACTCAGCACCGCTAGGATACACTACGACTCGATGCATTACCACCCAAGACCCATCACAAATGCGGTCAAGACCGAGCTTCGCCTCGGCGCAGAAGAATATTCGGCTACCTTATTCACCGAAGCAGCGAGTCATGTTTTTTTCAATAGAAGTTAGATTTGATAGCCGAACTCCCGGGCACCGACAAAGGAGTCCGAACTACTTCATGATACCCCAAGCTAACCATAGCTCATACAGATACTTCAGCGTAAGCCGGATGAATCACATCCACGGCTCAGCCACTACTCACACACGCCTGTTAAGCATTATTCGCAGGTTCGCCCTCGCGCACAACTGGACCGGGGACTTGGAAGCAGCTCGGACGCACACAGGGGGGATCTCCACCCCACTTGAATACAATCCAGATATTCCTCCGGACTCGCGCACAACCAACTATTGCCCGGCCCTAACAGGTTCTGCCGTCATGCCTCTCTTTTATAACATGCACCGTACTCATACGCATAGACGTGTTACTTAAGTACATCATGTAGAGTCATTTGACGCTTATCTACTATTTCTCAATGACATTTTGTCATAACGGCATCCGAACATCGAGTTATGCCTTTGAACGTCAGGGGCTTCCTTGCACCCGTACTACGACGACTAAAGTCCGAACACCTTCTCGGTCGTTCGGCACCCCTAACTTATAGCATTATATGCATCAGCTCCGAATCATGTCTTGGGTCATTAGTTGGGTTTGCCCAGCTCCCATGTTTTGGTACCTTACGTTCGGCAATATCAGCTAAGGTAGCGCTGGGAGAACTACTGCGATTGTGTCCCGGTTCTGCCGGACGAACACCTCAGTAGAGAAAGCCGAAAACCGACTGTCATGATAATGCGAGAGCTGGTCAGCTGTTCGAGAGGTTGCCAAATCTTTAAGGATTTATTCCGCATAAATACCATAATAAAATGCAGCGTGCGAAGGATCGGTCCACCGATCAGGCGCTATTAGAGCCCCCGTGCGGTCTTCCGAACACCAGGGGCTACACCTCCCATACTCGAATTCCTATGGCTAAGTGAGAGTAATAAAGCCCTATAGTCCGATTGCCTAGTTCGCTGTGCTGAACACCTCCTTCATGGACCCAAGTGTGGGATAAAGACTGTTCAGGTTTATCCCGAACACCCCCGTAGTTCCTACGTGGGGGCAGAAGCCGACGACTAGCCAACTCTCAAGACTAACATATCAAAATGGCCGCGCAGGAATAGAATTTACACATAGCAAACACCTACATATAAGTGACTCTGTTTTGCCTTACAAAGGATAGCACATCTGCTTTCAGGGAAAAATAATGTCTTTCGTACATTCCTTGGCCACGAGGCGGGCGCCTTTCAGGACACCATCGTAATATAGTTCGGGCTTGCGGTGCTCCTTCCCTTCCGGCGGTCCCTCAGTCATCAGCTTCTCAACATCAAGCTTCCCCCAGTGCACTTTCGCACGGGCAAAGGCCATTCGTGCCCCTTCTATGCAAACCAACCACTTGATGACATCCATCTGAGGGCAAGCCCTCAGAATCCACTTCACGAGCCCAAAGAAACTGCTCAGTATGGGCTCAGCGGGCCACGGCCGGATGACCAAATCCTTAATGGCTAGTTCGGCCGCCTGATGCAGTTCGATCAGCTGTTTGAGCTGGTCGACAAATGGCACCGGATAATTTGGCGCTATATTCTACGACCAGAAGAGCCTTTCCGCAGTTTCCTTCTTATCGGCTCGGAAGAATTGGGCAGCATCAGATATGCTTCGCGGTAAATCTGCAAATGCCCCTAAAAAATAGGATTCAATGGGTCACCATGAATCTTCCATGCGAAAGTGTAAGGCGCTTTGAATAAAAATATAAAACCCCTACCGGCCGCAATCTTCCGCGCCTCCTGAATGTCCTTCAGCGCCGTCTGGACTTCCTCCCGAACCTCATTCACGGTTCAGATAACTTGGGGCGAGTTCAGATTCTTTCAATGATAGACTCTTCTCCAAACTTTCGCTTCTCCCTACGGCCTCCCGAAGCTCTCGTTCAGCTTCCACGACCCTCGCCTCGTGTTTCTCATGGAGAGCCTGCTCAGCGGCGTCTTTCTTTTCAGCCAAGGCAACAACCTTTTTGAGCACCTCAATTTCAGCATTTGCCCCTAGAGTGCGCAATATATATACTCTAAGATAGCCACACCTACTTACTTGTGCTAAAACTTACTAACAGTTTTAGAACATACCTTGATGGTCCTCCAGCTTATTCTTCACTCGGCCGAGTTCCTCTTCGGCCCACACCAGACTCTGCTTGAGTCCGGACACTTCCGCAGCATGAGAGGAGGCAGTCGCCGCAGACATCTGATTCACAAAATATATACGTCATTACCTAGGTCTCATGCGGACGGGAAGTTGATCCCCTGTCTGGTTCCTGTCCTCTCCGGACAGTGTATTAGGGGCTACTATCTATACTATGGCAGTCTTCTATACATACCTCCAAGCCTTTTATAAGGCTGATGCAGGATTCATTCAGTCCGCTCTCGGAGGCCTAAATCTTTTCTATCACCACGCCCATAAGGGCGCGGTGTTCATCAATAATACATGCACTCTCCAGTGCGGTTGATAGACCGCCTGACGCCTTCGGTTGGACGAACGCCACAGGCGTAGAAGGATCGCACCCTCCAGTTAAGAGGGGCTGCATGCCTAATCTCGGAGCCTTAAGGGCCTCCGGGACAATGTCCTGCTGCGGGCCGGATTCATGATTGCCCCCACCGTTGACATTCTTGGGAACCGCCACGCCCGCACGTCCAGCCTCTGAGGTACGCCCCCTGGCTCAGGTCCCTTTTTGATGACACCTCGGTGTCACAGCCAGGCTCTTGGGAACGGGCCCTGGGAGGTGTTTCACTCTCCAGGGCATCGGAACCCAACGAGTCCTCTGACGAGGACTGTTGGGCCGAAGACCTCGCTGGACTGTGAAAAGCACAGTGCGAATCAAAATACTACATTCTAGTATATTACAGATGCATGAATATGTTCGGATTTCGTGCACTCACGATTGTACCAGGGGCTGGGCCCTAGGATCCTCCTCCGGGCTGCTGTCGGTAGCCGTGGCGGACGCCTCAGGGATGGATGTTCTTCCCCTCTTAGGCGAATCTGCCTCTAAGGATGAGGAGGCTGCCCTTTTCTTCCTCCCCCTCGTAGGGGACTCGGGCTCTTCTTCCTCCTCATCCTCTTCCTCTTTGTCCTCTTCCTCCTCGTTCTCTCTGGAGGAGGGAGGGTCAATGGAGTCTCCGGACTTCATGTCCGAAGTGCCACGACGACGGAGACCGCTCCTGGTCTCCTTGGCCTTTTTTGTGGCCTCCTTCTTCAGCGCCTTGTAAGGCGCTGGGACCAGCATCTTCGTCAGAAGAGGTCCCGCCGGTTCTTCCGGCAGCGGGGCCGGACAATGAATCCGCTCCGCCACCTTTGTCCATTCCTAAAGGCAACCGTGGAAAGACACGTTAAAAAAACATCTCCGCCGAGAAATATCAATGAAACATGCGAATAGCCAAGATATGATGGCAACTTACCGGGCTGGCGGGGTGGGACAATTGGTGCCCGCGGTCTGCGGCCGAGTCCGGCCATGGTTTGTCGGACTTAAAGAGCACCTTCCAGATGTCCTTGTGCGAGGAGCCAAAAAGCTCCCGCAGGGTCCGGTGCTCGGCCGGGTCGTACTCCCACAAGTCACAGCCTCTATGCTGACAAGGAAGGATCAGGCGGACAAGCATCACCTGGACCACGTCAACAAGCCTGACGGCCTTGTCCTCCATACCTTTGATGCGTGTCTGGATCACTGATAGTTCATCGAACAACGACCAGTTCACACCCTTCTTGGGCCAGGATGTGAGTCTCAAAGGGGCTCCAGATCGAAACTCAGGAGCAGCGGCCCACTTTTTGCCGCGCGGCTCAGTGATATAGAACCACTGTTGCTGCCACTCCTTGACGGAGTCATTGAAAGTACCCGTCGGCCATACAACCTTGGGCATCCTGCTCACCATGGCACCTTAGCACTCGGCATGTTCGCCATTCACCACTTTGGGCTTCACGTTGTAGATCTTGAGCCATAGCCCAAAGTGCATGAGACGCGGAGAAAGGCCTCGCACACGACGATAAAGGTCGAGATGTTGACGATGGAATTGGGGGATAGATGATGAAAATCAATCCCGTAGTAATACATGATGCCGCGAACAAAAGGGTGGAGGGGAAGCCCGAGTTCGCAGACGAAATGGGGGAGGAAAACGACTCTCTCATGGGGCTCCGGAGTACGGACGATCTGTCCCGCCGTTAGAAGACGGTGGCCGATTTTCTTGGCCATATATCTGGCCGCCCGCAACTTTTTAATATCCTTCTCCTGGACGGAGGAGGCCATCCACTTGCCTCCTGCTTCAGATCTGGACATTTTCGGAAGACCTTTTTTGGTGGGGACGATGAATGCTTGGGCGCTAGGGCTTGAGCGGAAGTAGAAGAAAGCGCGGGTAGAAGGGAGGAGGCTTTTCCCCCTTTTTTATCTAGGCGATGAAACTTTACGCCTCCCCACTTGCCTAACGGAGCCTGCTCATTCCCCACTTACCGTAATTGATGGTACGGTTGGGTTACCCATGCCCGTATTGAAGAGGATCCCGCATTAAGGAGACACAATCTCTGCTTTGACAAGACGTGCCAAAGAAACCGCCTCGCGATACGTATGGAAGCATGTTGTAAAAAACGGTTCAGATAAAAACCGGACTGTGGCATGATGTCACTTTTCGAAGGATTGTCAGTAGATTGTATTCATGGATTATTATTCTCTCTACGGTGGTATATGGAATTTATCTTACAGAGCCGGACACGGTCCTTGTGTTCGGAATTAATTTTGGAGTATTCGGAGGTGGAACCCGCCTCGCAATGCCGAAGACAATCTATGCGCCGGACTTGTCGTCATTGAAGCCTGGTTCATGGGCTACTGAGGGAGTCCTGCATAAGGGGGTATCCGGACAGCCGCACTATATACTTTGGCTGGACTGTTGGACTATGAAGATACAAGACAGAAGACTTCGTCCCGTGTCCGGATGGGACTCTCCTTGGCGTGGAAGGCAAGCTTGGCGATTCGGATGTAGATCTCCTCCTTTGTAAACCGACTCTGTGTAACCCTAGCCCTCTCCGGTGTCTATAGAAATCGGAGGGTTTAGTCCATAGACAACAACAACAATCATACCATAGGCTAGCTTCTAGGGTTTAGCCTCTCTGATCTCGTGGTAGATCAACTCTTGTAATACTCATATCATCAAGATCAATCAAGTAGGAAGTAGGGTATTACCTCCATCGAGAGGGCCCAAACCTGGGTAAACATCGTGTCCCCAGCCTCCTGTTACCATTAGTATTAGACGCACAGTTCGGGACCCCCTACCCGAGATCCCCCGGTTTTGACACCGACAGCGGCATCTTCACTAGGAAGGCCAGAGAATTGATCTTTACAAGATTCAACAAAGCAGCATTGATTTCACAAGATTCAGCATCATTAAGAGGAGCAATCGGAGTGCTAAGGAAATCATTATTGTTGGTATTGGAAAAGTCACACAATTTAGTATTATCTTGAGCCATCGTGACAAGCAATCCAACACAAAAGCACACAAAAAGGCAAGCGAAAGAGAGAGGCGAACAAAAAAGAGAGGGCGAATAAAACGGCAAGGGTGAAGTGGGGGAGAGGAAAACGAGAGGCAAATGTCAAATAATGTATTGCGAGGGAGATGAGTTTGTGATGGGTACTTGGTATGTCTTGACTTGAGCGAAGACTTCCCCGGCAATGGCGCCAGGAATCCTTCTTGCTACCTCTTGAGCACTGCGTTGGTTTTCCCTTGAAGAGCAAAGGGTGATGCAGCAAAGTAGCGTAAGTATTTCCCTCAGTTTTTGAGAACCAAGGTATCAATCCAGTAGGAGGCTCCTCAAAAGTCCCTCATACCTACACAAACAAACAAGAACCTCGAACCAACACGATAAAGGGGTTGTCAATCCCTTCACCGTAACTATCGAAAGTGAGATCTGATAGAGATAATAAGATAAGATAAATATTTTTGGTATTTTCATGATATAGATTGAAAAGTAAAGAGTGGAAAATAAAAGTAGATCAGAAACTTATATGATAAAAGATAGACCCGGGGGCCATATGTTTCACTAGTGGCTTCTCTCAAGATAGCATAAGTATTATGGTGGGTGAACAAATTACTGTCAAGCAATTGATAGAAAAGTGCATAGTTATGAGATTATCTAGGCATGATCATGTACATAGGCATCACGTCCGCAACAAGTAGACGACTCCTGCCTGCATCTACTACTATTACTCCATGATACGTCTCCATCGTATCTACATTTCCAAACACTTTTGCCCTTGTTTTGGACTCTAACTTGCATGATTTGAATGGAACTAACCCTGACTGACGCTGTTTTCAGCAGAGCTGCCATGGTGTTATTTTTGTGCAGAAATAAAAGTTCTCGGAATGACCTGAAAATCCACGGAGCAACTTTTCAGAATTAATAAAAAATACTGGCGAAAGAATCAATGTCAGGGGGCCCACACCCTATCCACGAGGGTGGGGGCGCGCCCCCTCCCCTAGGGGTGCTCCCCCTGCCTCGTGGGCCCCCTGGACGTCCACCGACCTCAACTCCAACTCCATATGTTTGCTTTCGGGGAGAAAAAAATCAGAGAAAAAGTTTCATCACATTTTACGATACGGAGCCACTGCCAAGCCCTAATCTCTTTCGGGAGGGCTGATCTGGAGTCCGTTCGGGGCTCCGGAGAGGGGGATTCGTCGTCGTCGTCATCATCAACCATCCTCCATCACCAATTTCATGATGCTCACCACCGTGCGTGAGTAATTCCATCGTAGGCTTGCTGGACGGTGATGGGTTGGATGAGATTTACCATTTAATTGAGTTAGTTTTGTTAGGGTTTGATCCCTAGTATCCACTATGTTCTGAGATTGATGTTTCTATGACTTTGCTATACTTAATGCTTGTCACTAGGGCTAGGGTGCCATGATTTTAGATCTGAACTTATTATGTTTTCATGAATATATGTGAGTTCTTGATCCTATCTTGCAAGTCTATAGTCACCTATTATGTGTTATGATCCGACAACCCCGAAGTGACAATAATCGGGATACTTCTCGGTGATGACCGTAGTTTGAGGAGTTTATGTATTCACTATGTGTTAATGCTTTTGTCCAGTACTCTATTAGAAGGAGGCCTTAATATCCCTTAGTTTCCATTAGGACCCCGCTACCACGGGAGGGTATGACAAAAGATGTCATGCAAGTTCTTTTCCATAAGCACGTATGACTATATTCAGAATACATGCCTACATTACATTGATGAACTGGAGCTAGTTCTGTGTCACCCTATGTTATAACTGTGACATGGTGAACCGCATCTGACATAATTATCCATCACTGATCCAAAGCCTACGAGCTTTTCACATATTGATCTTTGCTTATTTACTTTACCGTTGTTGCTATTACAAGTACTACAAATCTGCTACTATTACTTTTGTACCGTTACCGTTACTTCCATACTACTTTGCTACTAAATACTTTGCTGCAGATATTAAGTTATCCAGGTGTGGTTGAATTGACAACTCAACTGCTAACACTTGAGAATATTCTTTGGCTCCCCTTGTGTCAAATCAATAAATTTGGGTTGAATACTCTACCCTTGAAAACTGTTGCGATCCCCTATACTTGTGGGTTATCAAGACTATTTTCTGGCGCCGTTGCCGGGGAGCGTAGTTCTATTGTTTGAGTCACTTGGGATTTATATCTGCTGATCACTATGAGGAACTTGAAAGACGAAAGAACTAAGATTTATCCCTCAACTACGTGGGGAGGTAAGGAACTGCCATCTAGCTCTTCACTAGATTCTCCTTCTGTTATGAGTAAGCTTGCGACACCTAAACCTGCTTATGCTATTAATTCTAATATGTCGCATGTTATTGATGATGAAACTACTTCTGTGCTTGATACTACTGTGCCATTAGGTGAATTTCTTGATGAACAACTTTCTAGGGTTAGAGAAAATGAAATTATTGAAACTGAAATTATTGAAGATAGTGATGATGAAGGTTCTCCCCCTAAATATGAATTGCTTGTTGTTCCTGAGGGTTATGTTATGGATGAAGAAACTGCTAGAGATTTTCTTGCTTGCAATGATAGATCTGATCTTAAGAAGTTATTAGCTAAACTAAAACAGAAATCTCTAAATGCTAGAATGAAAAATGACCCCGCTTTTGCTACTTCACCTATCTTTGTTACTAATAATGATTATGAATTCTATGTCGATCCTGAGATAATTACTTTGGTTGAATCTGATCCTTTTTATGGCTATGAATCTGAAACTGTTGTGGCACATCTTACTAAGTTAAATGATATAGCCACCATATTCACTAATGATGAGAAATCTCGCTACTATTATATCATTAGGATATTTCTGTTCTCATTAAAGGGTGATGCTAAAACTTGGTTGAATTCTCTTGATCCTGGTTGTGTGCGTAGTCCCCAGGATATGATTTATTACTTCTCTACTAAATATTTTCCTACTCATAAGAAACAAGTTGCCTTTAGGGAAATATATAATTTTGTGCAAATTAAAGAAGAGAGTCTCCCACAAGCTTGGGAGAGGCTTCTCCGATTACTTAATGCTTTGCCTGATCATCCTCTTAAGAAAAATGAAATACTTGATATCTTTTATAATGGACTAACTGATGCTTTTAAAGACTATTTGGATAGTTGTGCTGGTTGTGTTTTCAGGGAAAGAACAGTTGATCAAGGTAAATTGCTATTGAATAAAATGTTGACTAATGAAAATAATTGGACACTTCCTGAGCCAATTCCCGAGCCAACTCCTGAGCCAATTCCTAAACCAACTCCGAAGAAGAGGGGAGTTCTATTTCTTAGTTCTGAAGATATGCAAGAGGCAAAGAAATCTATGAAAGAAAAAGGTATTAAAGCTGAAGATGTTAAGAATTTACCTCCTGCTGAAGAAATACATGGTCTTAATATACCACCTATTGAAGAAACACATGGTCTTGATAACACGACACAGGTAGTAAAGGTAAATTCTCTCTATAGATATGATACGGTTGAAATCTCATCTACTAAGTTTGCTAGCCAATGCTTGGATGAATTTGATGACTTTATGGCTAGACAAGAAAATTTCAATGCTTATGTTGGTAGAGAATTAAAGAGTAATGCTTACATGATTGGACGCTTGAGTGATTATATGTCTAGAGTTAAAGGTGAACTTAAACTCATTAGTAAATATGCTTCTATGGTTAACACTCAAGAAGAACAAGTACTTAAAGCTCAAAATGATTTTCTCGATGAATTAAATAATAATCATGACTTTGCTGTTAGAGTGGCTACTAGAATTGGTAAAATGACTCAGGAACCTTTGTACCCTGAAGGCCACCCTAAGAGAATTGAGCAAGATTCTCATACAAATAATGTAGATGCACGTAGTCCTTCTAAAAAGAAGAAAAAGAAAAATGATAGGACTTTGCATGCTTCTAGTGAACCTGTTGTAGACACACCTGAGAATCCCAATGATATTTCTATTTCAGATGCTGAAACACAATCTGGTGATGAACATGAATCTAGTGATAATGTTAATGATAATGTTCATGTTGATGCTCAACCTAGCAATAATAATGATGTAGAGATTGAACCTGCTGTTGATCTTTATAACCCACAATCAAATAATCAACATTATGATAAGAGAGACTTTGTTGCTAGGAAGGACGGTAAAGAAAGAGAACCATGGGTTCAGAAACCCATGCCTTTTCCTCCTAAACCATCCAAGAAAAAGGATGTTGAGGATTTTGAGCGCTTTGCTGAAATGATTAGACATATCTTTTTGCATATGCATTTGACTGATATGCTTAAAGTAAATCCTTATGCTAAGTACATGAAGGATATTATTAGAAATAAAAGAAAGATACCGGAAGCTGAAATTTCCACCATGCTTGCTAATTACACTTTTAAAGGTGGAATACCTAAGAAACTTGGAGATCCAGGAGTACCAACTATACCATGCTCCATTAAAAGAAACTATGTTAAAACTGCTTTATGTGATCTTGGAGCCGGTGTTAGTTTTATGCCTCTCTCTTTATATCGTAGACTTGAATTGAATAAGTTGAAGCCTACTGAAATATCTTTGCAAATGGCTGATAAATCAACTGATATACCTGTCGGTATTTGTGAGGATGTGCCTGTTGTGGTGGCAAATCCTACTATTTTAACGGACTTTGTTATTCTTGATATTCCCGAGGACGATAGTATGTCGATTATCCTTGGTAGACCCTTTTTGAATACTGCAGGGGCTGTTATTGATTGCAAGAAAGGCAATGCCACTTTTCATGTTAATGGTAATGAGCATACGGTACACTTTCCGAGGAAACAACCTCAAGTTCATCGCATCAATTCTATTGGAAAAATTCCATCGATTATTATTGAAGGTTTTGAATTCCCTCTTCCTACTCTCAAGAAGAAATATGATATTCTTATTATTGGGGATGTGCATATCCCCGTTGAGGTAACCTAGTGTTATTCGAAATTTCTCTGGTTCCATGTTATTCAAAATGAGTTTGTTAACAAGACTTTATCAACCTTGTTAGTGGATTCCTTTTGATGATCATGAGATGGACGAAGTTAGAAGGCACAACCTTCTGTACCCTCCTTTTACTTTCTATTATTTAAATTAAATAAAGCAAAAATAGTATTTTTCTGTCTGTTTTCTGAATTATCCATGCAATAAAAATACCCCGAAAATAAAAGTTCTCCAAATGCCCTGCAAATTTAATATGATTTTTTCTGGAATATTTGAGAATATCTGGCACTGAGAACACAACAGGGGGAGCTGGCACCTGGCCACGAGGGTCAGGGGTGCGCCCTACACCCCTGGGCGTGCCCCCTGCCTCGTGGGCCCATGGTGGCCCCCTCCACTTATTCCTGCACCCACACACTTCTTCTTCCTCCCAAAAAAATCACCATCCAGCTCAAGCACGAGTTCTAGCTCATTTTGCTGCCATTTTCGATCTCCTTGCTCAAAGCTCCATTCACAAAACTGCTTTGGGGGATTGTTCCTTGGTATGTGACTCCTCCGATGGTCCAATTAGTTTTTGTTCTAGTGCTTTATTCATTGCAAAATTTTGCTGGCTAGGTGACCCTGGTCTTGAGCTTGCATGTCAAATTTATATGGTCCCAAGTAATTCTAATGCATGATATAGTCTCTAGGAAATTGTGGGAGTAGTTGCTACCAATTTTGTTGAGTTTTGTTCACTTTTATTTAGAGTTACTAAAAATTTCAGAAATTTGTCAGAGGAAGAAATATGTCCAGGAAAATGTATCAAGGTGGTTCTTCAAGGAAGAAAGGACCCAGGCTCGCAATATGTGAGCAGGACGACGAACCACCAAGGGAAGCTGATGTGCGGCCTTGTGAATGGCCGCCAGAGGAGTTTATGGTCAAAGCAGGCATCAAGGATGAATTTGATGCATATGTGCGTAATGCTGACCTTGAGGACTTCTTGCAAGATAAGTGCCCTCAATACTACCATTTGACTGACTCCTTTGTGAGAAGGTTTAAATTTACATCTTCACGCAATTCTCAGAATGTCCTGTTTGATCTTTATGATAAATCATATACCATGGACTTAGAAGACTTTACTACTGCTTGTAAACTCCCGCAGTGGGGCAGTGTTAATTAACCCCGTAAATCTGAATACAAAGACTTTCTTTCTAGTATCACTGTGGGAGAATCTAGAGAAATAACACAAGCTACCATAGGGATCATTCACTTTCCTGCTATACATTATTTTGCTCTCTTCATTGGTAGATGCATTAACGGTAAAGATGAAGCATGTGACATGTGTGTTCCTGATCTTTGTGTTCTCAAGAGTGCTATATTAGGTGATAAACAATACGAGTTGGGGGTAATTTTTGCACGTGGGTTGCATAATAATGGTTTAGTTGGAGACTTGTTTGGAGGGATTTATACGACCCGTGTGGCTAATTATCTTGGCATACCTGTACATGAAAATGATAGGGAGTTGCTTCCCGCTTATTTAGATTATAATGCCATGGTTAATCATCATTTTCTTGAGAGGAATGAACGATTCCTCCAGTATCGACTAATCTTTGACAGACGTCGCATTGTCCATATTACTCTCCCTGCTCCTGCTGTGACACCCCTGATTCAATCGTACACTAATCATACACGCAAATGTGTACGATCAAGATCAGGGACTCACGGGAAGATATCACAACACAACTCTAGACACAAACCAAAATAATACAAGCTTTATATTACAAGCCAGGGGCCTCGAGGGAGCTTCGGCTGATACTGCGACGTCGAGGCCCATAACTATTCTCGCATGGTGGTTAGTGCGTAAAGGCCAAAGGCCAACTCAGAACAAATACCCAAACCATAGTGTATAATTAGCTTGCAGAGACGAGTAGAGACTCACGATAAGGTGACCCCCGTCGCCCCGTCTCGGGGACTTATGACAAGGGCCTAGAATGCCCGGCCGTGCCACATAACCATCTTGCGGGTGCTCTCCGGGCCCGCCCGACTTTCACCAAGGTCTCATGTAAAGTCAAGGTAACCGTGTGTCCAAACATCAAGGGGAAAACCCTGAGGAATCACCCCCGGTGGATTCCACTCGATGTAATCATCAAGATGAACGTAAGAGGAACTACCCTCAAGGTTCACACTTGAGGTGTTGCACGACAGAGCCATATCAGGAATGGTGAAGGAGGAACCACCCTCGATGACCACGACCGAATAGCTACACTACAGAGATCTCATCAGGAGCGATGTATGAGGTTCCACCCTCGGCACTCAATGGTAACTCTGCAGAGTCGAGCAACAAAAACGAGCGTGATGTGATGTGAGGTGTCAGGCTCCGGTCGTCGATCACGTTGATCGAGTCATCGATGATAAAGCAGGGGCAACAAGGACAAGGTGGGGGTCACTGATGGATCACTAACTAACCTATACTAAGCAGTTTAGGATAAGCAGGTAAGGTAACAATAAGGAGGTACAAAAGCAGGCTATGCATCAGAATAGGAGCAATCAATAAGAGTAGCAAAATCTAATGCAAGCATGAGAGAATGGAATGGGCGATATCGGGATGATCAAAGGGGGGCTTGCCTGGAAGCTCCGCTGAAAGGGAAGAAGGGTCGTCGGTGACGTAGTCGATCACTGGGACATCAACACCGGTCTTAGGGTCTACCGGTGAGAAGAGGGGGAAGAAACATTAAATACAGAGCAATACAATGCATAACAAGACAATAGGCGGGGCTAGAGGTGTTCTAACGCAGTGCTAGGCGATACTGGCAAAGGGGGAAATATCCGGGAAAGTTTTCCCAGTTCCGGACGTCTGTTAGACAGATGAACCGGAGGGGAAAGGTTGCATGTTCGCTATGCTAGGGACATGTGGCGGATGAACGAACCGTGTATTCAGATTCGTCTCGTCGTTCTGAGCAACTTTCATGTTTAAAACTTTTTCATCCGAGCTACAGATTATTTAATATGATTTTTAAAGTTTTAACAATATTCTAAAATTGATTTAATTATTTAATTCGAATCAAAATAGTGCTGATTCTATTTATACACAGCAGCAGCTAGCCATTGAGTATGACATGTGGGGGCTAGGGGCCTTGTTGACCAAATCAACATTTGACTAGTCAACAAGTGAATAGTGCAAGTGGGTCCGCATGTCATTGACTCTAACCTTAGTAGTTTAGGTAATTTTGCTTAATTAACAGCGGGGCCCATTTGTCAGAGACTCAGTCCTTTTAGTTCAACTAGTTAAAGTTAATAAACAAAGGGGACCGCTTGTCATTTGTTATTAGACTAATTGAGCACTAAAGTATTAGTACTAACTAAGCCGAGGCATAACTAAACAAGGGCCGTCCAAAGTAATCAAGCGTGTTGGCAAACATAGTGCACCCCTGCAGGGAAGACATATATTTGAATACCGTGTCCATGGTAATGGACGTTCAGACTTATATCCTGATCTTATACAACTACAAATGGATACTTGAGATATGTGGCCCCAAGATTGCTTTTCCGCAGGGAGTCGGAGAAGGATTTCTGGGTGTTGGTTCTACAACATGTTTGTTAAATATTAAACTGCTATTCTTTACTCTCCTACTTGCTGCAAGATGCTTGGAGCTGCTTGAAGATGCTAGTCTTTGATAGGCTAGGCCTTCCCCCTCTATTCTGGCATTCTACAGTTCAGTCCACAAATACAAACCTTGCATTTGATACCAATGCATACTTAGTATAGATCTGATGCTTGCGAGTACTTTGGATGAGTACTCATGGTTGCTTTGTTACCCCTTTTCCTCTTTCTTTCTTATTTCCGGTGGATGCAACCAGATGGTGCATCCCTGGAGCCAGATGCCACCGCCGATGGATGCTACTACGTGAAGATCGCTGATGACCAGGAGTAGTTAGGAGGTCCCATGCAGGAGGCCTTGCCTCTTCGATCGTTGTTACTTTTGTGCTAGCCTTCTTAAGGCATCCTTGTTTAACTTATGTCTGTACTCAGATATTGTTGCTTCTGCTGACTGTTGTGTATCAAGCTATGTATTCGAGCCCTCAAGTCCCCTGGCTTGTAATATAAAGCTTGTATTATTTTGATTTGTCTCTAGAGTTGTGTTGTGATATCTTCCCGTGAGTCCCTGATCTTGATCGTACACATTTGCGTGTATGATTAGTGTACGGTTGAATTGGGGGCATCACACCTTCCCTCTTTGACTATCAGGCAAAAGGAAGATATGCTATAACCAGGGAGGAGGCAAACGAGTACGAGAGGAGGACGGAGGCAGCTGGCCGCCATGCTGCAGCTCAAGAGGTAATGGCTGCTACATCTCAGTACGACCCCGGTTACAACTTCGGATATCAGCCAGGCTACCTATGGACATAGACCAACTTAGGCCAAAAGCCTAAGCTTGGGGGAGTATGTGTTTCTCACCGACATTACATTCATGTTCACACACTCATTCTAGTTGTCAGTGCTCATACATTTTCATTGTACTATCCATGCTAGTTTAATTTGTTTTTCTAGCTTTCTTCTTGTGTGTTTGATAAACCTTAAGAAAAACCAAAAAAATTAGTTAGCTTACTTTCCATGCTTGTAGTAGTAATTAAAAGAAAACCCAAAAATATTTCTCGTTCTTCTTTTGCTTGTCGGGAGCTTTCCCGTGTAAATAGTTTTATTTCTTTTCTTTTCTTTGGGGGTCGAGAGGAGAAGACCAGAATGAAAATGTTTAAGTGGCTCTCGTATGCATTATTGTTGATTTAACCAAGAGCCCATATTGCCTTGTCTTCTCCCTTGAATTGAATGCTTGCAGATTCTAGCTTAGTCCAATGCACGTGCACTATTATTATTATACACACCCTTCGGTCGTGCAAGTGAAAGGCAATAATGACGATATATGATGGACTGATTGAGATGAGAGAAGCCGGTATGAACTCAACCTCTCTTGTTTTTATAAATATGATTAGTTCATCGTTCCTGATTCAGCCTATTATGAATGAACATGTTTGCAATGAAAATTAGAGATCATAGTTGCTTATGCCATGCTTAATTAGCTAGGAGCTTATAATGGTTTACCTTGCGTGCCAACATGCTATTAAAATGGTTGTGATGTGGTACGATAGGGTGGTATCCTCCTTTGAATGATTTGAGTGACTTGACTTGGCACATGTTCACACATGTAGTTGAAACAAAATCAACATAGCCTTTATGATATTTATGTTCATGGTGGATTATATCCTACTCATGCTTGCACTCAGTGTTGATGAATTTTAATGCATGTTCATGACTATTGTCGCTCTCTAGTTGGTCGCTTCCCAGTCTCTTTCTAGCCTTCACCTGTACTAAGCGGGAATACTGCTTGTGCATCCAAACTCCATAAACCCCAAAGTTATTCCATATGAGTCCACCATACCTTCATATATGCGGTATCTACCTACCGTTCCAAGTAAATTTGTATGTGCCAAACTCTAAACCTTCAAATTAAATTCTGTTTTGTATGCTCGAACAGCTCATGTATCAACTAGGGTTGTCTGTATCTTCCATGTTAGGCGGGTTATTCTCAAGAGGAGTGGACTCCGCTCCTCATTCACGAGAAAATGGCTGGTCACCGGGATGCCCAGTCCTATGCTCAAATCAAATCAAAATAATTGCAAACAAAACTCCCCCATGATTGTTGCTAGTTGGAGGCACCTGTTGTTTCGGGCAAGCCATGGATTGATGCTTGTTGGCGGTGGGGGAGTATAAACTTTACCATTCTGTTTGGGAACCGCCTATAATGTGTGTAGAATGGAAGATATCGACATCTCTTAGTTGTTATGTTGACAGTGAAAGTATACCGCTCAAAATGTTATTCATCTCTATTTCAAAATCGAGCTCTGGCACCTCTAAAAATCCCTGCTTCCCTCTGTGAAGGGCCTATCTATTTACTTTTATGTTGAGTCATCACCCTCTTATTAAAAAGCACCCGCTGGAGAGCACCACTGTCATTTGCATGCATTACTATTAGTTTATATTGGGTATGACTATGACTGGATCTCTTTTACCATGAATTACAATGTTTAGTCAGTCCTTGATCTTTAAAGGTGCTCTGCATTTATGTTTTGTGGTTTCAGAAAGGGCTAGCGAGATGCCATCTTGTTATATCATATTATGATTGTTTTGAGAAAGTGTTGTCATCCGAGATTTATTATTATTGCTCGCTAGTTGATTATGCCATTGATACGAGTAAACATGAGACCTAAGTGATATTGTGAATATGGTTAGTTCATAATATTTGCTGAAAACTTGAATGCTGGATTTACATATTTGCAACAACAAGAGCAAACGGGGTTCGTAAAAGTTTTTCTTTATCACTTTCAGTTTGTCAACTGAATTGCTTGAGGACAAGCAAAGGTTTAAGCTTGGGGGAGTTGATATGTCTCCGTTGTATCTACTTTTCCAAACACTTTTGCCCTTGTTTTGGACTCTAACTTGCATGATTTGAGTGGAACTAACCCGGACTGACGTTGTTTTCAGTAGAACTGCCATGGTGTTATTTTGTGCAGAAATAAAAGTTCTCAGAATGACTTGAAAATCCATGGAGCAACTTTTCAGAATTAAAAAAATACTGGCGAAAGAATCAATGTCAGGGGGCCCACACCCTATCCACGAGGGTGGGGGGCGCCCCCCCTAGGGCGCGCCCCCTGCCTCGTGGACCCCCTGGACGTCCACCGACCTCAACTCCAACTCCATATATTTGCTTTCATGGAGAAAAAAATCAGAGAAAAAGTTTCATCGCGTTTTACGATACTGAGCCACCGCCAAGCCCTAATCTCTCTCGGGAGGGCTGATCTGGAGTCCGTTCGGGGCTCCGGAGAGCGGGATTCGTCACCGTCGTCATCATCAACCATCCTCCATCACCAATTTCATGATGCTCACCGCCGTGCGTGAGTAATTCCATCATAGGCTTGCTGGACGGTGATGGGTTGGATGAGATTTACCATGTAATCGAGTTAGTTTTGTTAGGGTTTAATACCTAGTATCCACTATGTTCTGAGATTGATGTTTCTATGACTTTGCTATGCTTAATGCTTGTCACTAGGGCCCGAGTGCCATGATTTCAGATCTGAACTTATTATGTTTTCATGAATATATGTGAGTTCTTGATCCTATCTTGCAAGTCTATAGTCACCTATTATGTGTTATGATCCGACAACCCCGAAGTGACAATAATCGGGATACTTCTCGGTGATGACTGTAGTTTGAGGAGTTCATGTATTCACTATGTGTTAATGCTTTGGTCCGGTACTCTATTAAGAGGAGGCCTTAATATCCCTTAGTTTCCATTAGGATCCCGTTGCCACGGGAGGGTAGGACAAGATGTCATGCAAGTTCTTTTCCATAAGCACGTATGACTATATTCGGAATACATGCCTACATTACATTGATGAACTGGAGCTAGTTATGTGTCACCCTATGTTATAACTGTTACATGTTGAACCGCATCCGACATAATTACCCATCACTGATCCAAAAGCCTACGAGCTTTTCACATATTGATCTTTGCTTATTTAATTTACCGTTGCTGCTGTTACAATTACTACAAATCTGCTATTGTTACTTTTGCTACCGTTACCGTTACTTCCATACTACTTTCTACTAAATACTTTGCTGCAGATATTAAGTTATCCAGGTGTGGTTGAATTGACAACTCAACTGCTAATACTTGAGAATATTCTTTGGCTCCCCTTGTGTTGAATCAATAAATTTGGGTTGAATACTCTACCCTCGAAAACTGTTGCGATCCCCTATACTTGTGGTTATCACTCCACAAATCGACCGACTCCTGCCTGCATCTAGAGTATTAAGTTCATAAGAATAGAGTAACACATTAAGCAAGATGACATGATGTAGAGGGATAAACTCAAAAAACTGATATAAACCCCATCTTTTTATCCTCGATGGAAACAATACAATATGTGCCTTGCTGCCCCTGCTGTCACTGGGAAAGGACAACACAAGACTGAACCCAAAGCTAAGCACTCCTTCCATTGCAAGAAAGATCAATCTAGTAGGCCAAACCAAACTGATAATTCAAAGAGACTTGCAAAGATAACCAATCATACATAGAAGAATTCAGAGGAGATTCAAATATTTCTCACAGATAAACTTGATCATAAACCCACAATTCATCAGATCTCGACAAACACACCGCAAAAAGAGTTACATCAAATAGATCTCCAAGAAGATCGATGAGAACTTTGTATTGAGATTCAAAGAGAGAGAAGAAGCCATCTAGCTAATAACTATGGACCCGAAGGTCTATGGTAAACTACTCACAACTCATCGGAGAGGCCTTGGAGATGATGTAGAGGCCCTTCGTGGTGGATTCCCCCTGCGACGGAGCACCGGCGAAGGCTCCAAGATGGGATCTCCTGGATACAGAAGGTTGCGGCGGTGGAAATAGTTTTTCGTGGTGCTCCTAGATGTTTTCAGGGTATGTGGATATATATAGGCGAAGGAGGTAGGTCAGGGGAGCCACGAGGGGCCCACGAGGGTGGGGGCACGCCCACCCCCCTAGGGCGCGCCCTCCTGCCTCGTGGCCGCCTTGGCTGCTTCTTGACGTCCACTCCAAGTCTCCTGGATTGCGTTTGTTCCAAAAAGATCGCTCCCGAAGGTTTCATTCCATTTGGACTCCGTTTGATATTCCTTTTCTCCGAAACACTGAAATAGGCAAAAAAACAGCAATTCGGGCTGGGCCTCCGGTTAGTAGGTTAGTCCCAAAAATGATATAAAAGTGTAAAGTAAAGCCCATAAACATCCAAAACAGGTAATATAATAGCATGGAACAATAAAAAATTATAGATACGTTGGAGACGTATCACACTCTACCGCCACCCTATGAATTATAAAAGCGGTCGACGGGGTATCCCCATCAAATGCTATGCCATTCTGATGTTTCCAAAGCTCCCAAATAACAAGGACGATCAATGTCCGTGCATCATTTTTCTCTGTGGCGCTGTCCGCGATGGTGAAACACCACTCGCCAAGACTAGATGATGCTGTCGGAGCCCATTGCGGCTTACCCCAAGCCGTGCACACCCTCAGCCACACCTCCCTAGCGAAGGCACACTGTAGCATTATGTGGTTCATGCTCTCCTCAACTTGATCGCAGAATGGGCATGCATCCTCATGCTCCAATCCACGGCTCGCCAATCTATCTGAGGTCCAACATCTATTTTGAATTGCGAGCCAAGTAAAGAGTCTGCATCTCAAAGGAGCTTTGGACTTCCATCTGAACTGCGCCGTTGGAACTTTCCCCCTAGCCCAGAATTTATCCTGATATGCTGATCTCGTGGAGAAGGAGCTGCTTGGCTCCCAAGCCCACCTTACTGAATCAACCGAATCCTGGTGCAACTGGACCTTCTCCATATGTTCCCACAAGCTTAGATATTCCTGAAGCATCTGACTTGTCACCTCCGGGCCTATGCCCAACGCCCAAGCTCCGTTCATCAAACCTTGGCTAAGTCTACAGCTGCTTCATATTCTTGGTCTCACCGTACCATATATTGCTGGCGCCAATTCCTCCACTCTGTAGCCATACACCCATCTATCCTCCCAAAACAACATGCTCTGTCCATTACCCACCGTTGCATGGGTGGCAGCCTGGAAGATGCGCATCGACCTTTTAGGGACTGGAATATCAAACTCCGCCCACGGTCTCGATGTATCCACTCGTTTCAGCCAGGGCCACCATGCTTGCATGGCTGTATCCAACCATTTGAGATTAGGAATGCCAAGTCCGCCTGCCCACCTCGACGAACACACTTGCTCCCAAGCCACTCTACAGTGGCCACTGGACGCCTTCTCCTTGGCACACCACAAGAACCCTCTACAAATCTTGTTCATGGCCTTTATGACCTTGTGCAGGATGTCTAACGCCATCATCGTATGTATAGGGATCACACAAAGCACTGACTGGACAAGGGTCATTCTACCACTCTTCGGCATGTTGGCTGCCATCCATCTAGGGAGGCACCGTGCCAGCTGATCCACCATACCCATAAGCTGCGCTGTTGTTTGCTTTCGCAGGGTGAGAGGAAGCCCCAAGTATTTGCATGGATAAGAACCTTGTGGGCAGCCAAGTACCTACACCACCCACTCCATGATTTCCAAGTTGCACCGTATTGGTGAAGCGGCGCTCTTTTGCAAGTTGACTCTGAGACCTGATGCTTCGCCAAAGAGACGCAGCAGGGCTACACACGTAGTTAGATCCTCCACTTCCGGTTTCGGAAATATCATGACATCGTCCGCAAACATAGAAACCCTCCGAGTTAAACCCCTCGATGCTAGCGGAGATAGAATGCCTCGCTTGAGAGCAACGCCAAACATTCTCTGCAGTGGCTCCATTGTGAGTATGAATAACATCGGAGAGACGGGATCCCCTTGTCGCAAGCCTTGGCAATTGTTTATAGGCTCACCCGGCACACCGTTAACCATGATCCTCGTTGACAATGTTGCGAGCAGTCCGCAAATCCAGTCAATCCACTTGGTGCTAAAGCCCATGCATCTCATCACTTCCACCAAAAAGGGCCACTGGTCCGAATCAAACGCCTTCGAGATATCTAGCTTGAGCATGATGGCTGGCTGTTTAAGCACGTGCAGTCTCCTTGCTGTACTTTGCACCAACATGAAGTTGTCGTGTATGGAACGGCCCCTGACGAAGGCATTCTGGTGCTTGCCAACCAGCCCTGGCATTTCCAAGGCCAATCTAACCGTGAGCAGCTTATCAATGATCTTGATCACACCATGGACTAGGCTCACCAGCCTGAAATTTTTTACGTCACTCGCTCCATCCACCTTCGACAACAATGAAACAATTGCCTTGTTGATAGCACACAAGCCTCTCACATCTCCATGAAAGAAGGAGTCAACTACGACCATGATGTCCTCCTTTATAATCTCCCAACATGTTGGATAGAAACGACCGGTGAATCCATCCAGGCCTTGTCGGATATCGGGTTTCGGCAAACCCTTTAAGGTTCGAACTCTGCGGTGCGCACAAAGATTTCCCCCTACCAAAACACGCCCTCAGCCTCGCCGCGATCTCTAAGCACAACACAAGAGACACAAGATTTATACAGGTTCGGGCCACTATTGTGGTGTAATACCCTACTCCTATGTGTTGTGTGGTGGATTGCCTCTTGGGCTGATGATGAACAGTACAAGGGAAGAACAGCCTCGCGAGGAGAGGTGTTCTTGAGCGGGTGTGGTGTTCTTCTTGGGAAGGATGTGATTCGATCGCCCTTCAGATGCCCCTCTACTGTGGTGGCTTGTCCTATTTATAGACGCCCTGGTCCTCTTCCCAAATATTAAGCGGGAAGGGATCCAACAATGACCATTTTGAAAGGGGACAACTAGTACAAGCTATCCTGACTAAAGGTGGTCTTCGCCTGTCAAAGGCGCTGGTGATGACATCGTCCTGGGCTCCATGATGCCTCCGTCCTGCCGTCCTGTTGGTCTTGGTCTTGTTGCACCGATATGGAAACCTTTGCTTGATGCCTCGGTACTCCGCGCCTGCGCTTGCCCCCTTATCACCAAACAGGAAATGAGGACACTACGCAGGCTGGCGCCCGCCTGGCCTTGGTCGTCATGGCTTGCGTCACGGGAACCTCGCGAGGTACCCTTTGCCTTGATCTCTCCGCCTCCTCATGAGCCTGCCTAGTGAGGCCGCCCCTGAGGAGGCCTTGTGTTGTCCGCCCCGCAAGGCTTGACCCCTCGCGAGGGTCTTGAGTGTTGGTTGATGAAGACGGGCCGTACTGGGCCACTAGTTGAGCCACGCCGCGGGCCGCAGGCAGGCAAGTCTAGGGACCCCCCGTTCCCAGAACGCCGACAGTAGCCCCCGGGCCCAAGGCGCGCTCGGACTTGGCTTAGCGGCGAAGCCAAAGGGCAAGTGCGGAGCGCCGCGGGCCCCAACAGCCTGCAGCCTTGCCTGAGGCGTGGCGATAGATTGGACGTGGGCATCTCCGCTTCCCCATGCTGCCTCGTCAACTGCTTCGATTTGATGAGTCCCTGCTACATGCAAAAGGGGTTATCATTACCTGCGATTGTGGAGGCCGACAGTTGGCTTCCTTTGGACTATAAATGAGGAGGGACGAGAGCCCCGTCGCCCATCTCTTCTTGCCCCGCCTGCTTCTTCTTCCTTGCTCCACCTCCATTCTTGATACCAATGGCGCCGATCCGTAGATTCTCGGCCGAAGAGAAGGGGAAGGCTCCCCGGGACTAACCCGATCCGCTTCCGCTGAAGAAGAGGTCGGTCCACCATCATGGAGGAGAGGTCATGAGGCTGGAGATGACGCGGCCTTGGTACTGTTGGCATTCTAGGAACGGGGGTCCCCGGACTTGCCTGCTTGCGGCCTGCGGCGTGGCTCCACCAGTAGCCCATTAGGGCCCATCTTCATCAACTAATACTCAAGACCCTCGCGAGGGGCCATGCCTCGCGGGGCGGACGACACAAGGCCTCCTCAGGGGCGGCCTCACCAGGCAGGCTCGCGAGGAGGCATAGAGATCAAGGCAGGGGGTACCTCGCGAGGTCCCCGTGACGCAAGCCATGACGACCAAGGCCAGGCGAGCGCCAGCCTGTGCAGTGTCCTCATTTCCTCTTTGGTGCTAAGGGGGAAAGCGCAGGTGCGGAGTACCAAGGCATCAAGTAAAGGTTTCCATATCAGTGCAACAAGACCAAGACCAGCAGGACGGCAGGACGGAGGTCATCGTGGAGCCCAAGACAACATCATCACCAGAGCCTTTGATAGGCGAAGACCACCTTTAGTGAGGATAGCTTTACTAGCTGTCCCCTTTCAGAATGGCCGTTGTTGGATCCCTTCCCGCTCAATATTTGGGAAGAGGACCATGGCCTCTATAAATAGGGCTAGCCTCCATAGTAGAAGGGACAAGTCAAGTTCATATACACACCACACCACCACAAGAACACCTCTCCTCACAAGGCTATTCTTCCCTTGTACTGTTCATCATCAGCCCAAGAGGCAATCCACCACCATAAACAGGAGTACGGTATTACACCACAACGGTGGCCTGAACCTGTATAAATCTTGTGTCTCTTGTGCTGTGAGTTTATCGAGTTAGCTTAGAGATCGCGGCGAGGCTGAGGGCGTGTTTCGGTAGGACGAAATCTTCGTGCGCACCCCAGAGTTCAAATCTTAAGGGTTTTGCCGGAACCCGATATTCGACATTTGGCGCGCCAGGTAGGGGTACGCAAAAATCTTCCTTCCACGGAATCGCATCCCATCACTTCCTCGCATCCATGTCGAACGCCCACCGAGCCCGCGCAGAGCACCGGGCTACTCTCACCGCTCGCGTCGCCCAGATAGCTCCTGTTGGTGGGCCTCCCCGTTGCTCTCCGTTGCCTGCCGCCAACACTGCCACCAGCCCGGCAGGGAACGAGCACCAAGCAACCTTGATGCACCCCTCGGTGCAGCGGGAAGGTCGCACCACCACTCCGTTGCTGACCCAAGCTGGTTCGTTGTCCCACGCTCGTCGCACCCCCACAGACGCGCAGGCTGCGTTGCTCCTGGCACGTGAGCTCCTGCACTACCGCCCCCCGTCGACGACCTCTACGAAGAATGGCTCGCTCGCATCACTGAGCTCGTCAGCGCCGCAGGGGGCTCTCTCACGCCATCCCTCTCACTGCCTCGCCCTCCCCCGGGTATGGGCAACGCGGCCCATGGAGCGCCTCCACCGCCTCCGCCCCAAGACGGCACCCTAGCTCCAAGGCACGTGGCCCCTAGACGTGACCCACCGCATCCAGTGTCCGCGTGACAAGAAAGAAGCTGCCAAGAAATCCCTCGGCCTCAAGAAGGCGCCCCCATGCTCCCTGCACTAGCACAACAAGACAGCATCCCTGCACCGGCACGACAAGACCGCGTGCTGCCTCTGGCGGTGGCACGCGGGTACCATCATGAGCAGGCTCCGCATCAGCAACGGGCCCCAGTAACCACAACGGGTTGCCGCACCTTCACCACCGAGCTGCGTAGCGTTGCCTGGCCGAGCAAGTTCAAGCCAGACCTGCCTCCTCGCTATGACGACACCCCTTACCCTATAGAGTTCCTGCAGCTCTACGAGCTGAGCATCGAGGCGGCCAATGGAGACGATAAGGTCATGGCGAACTGGTTTCCCATGGCGCTCAAGGACAGTGCCCGCTCGTGACTCCTGAACCTGCCCCCGGCTCGATCTCCTCCTCGGACGAGATGCGCAGCCGCTTCATCGCTAACTTCCAGGGCACTCGCGACCGCCCCGTAGTCGCGGGTGACCTGCACCACATTAAGCAACAGCCTGGGGAAACCCTTCAGAAATACATCCAGCGCTTCAACAGCGTCCGCCTCAAGATCCCCAAGGAGACGAACGAGGCCATCATCTCAGCGTTTTCTGATGGTGTTCGTGACTTCAAGATGAAGGAGGAGCTTGCCATACACAAGGAGTTGTGCACATCCCTGGAGCTGTTCAACCTGGCGACCAAGTGCGCAAGAGCTGAGGAAGGACGCCTCTCCCTCCTCGAGATTCTAGCTGCTGATCCAGAAGAAAAGAAGACCAAGGCCAAGGACGTGAACCGCAAGGGAGTAGCTGTCCTCGCGGCGGAGCCAGACACGAAGCGCAGCAGGGACCAGCCGGAGTCGTCCAAGGGCAGCCGACCATTCTGTGCCTACCACAACCTCCACACCCACAACACCAACAAGTGCCAGGAGCTCAGGGCCATTCGAGAAGGACGCTTCGGTCGATGCTCCGAGCGCAATGACCAGGGCTACGGCCGAGGAGGAGGACGTGGCGGAGGACGATGGGACGACCGAGGCCCTCGCCAGGAATGGCGTGACTGACCTCATGAGGATCGCTGGCAGGACCAGCCTCGCGAGGGCGCCCGGAGGGATCAGCCTCGCGAGGACTGCCCGTAGGGTAACGCAGGCCTTCCTCCTCTGCCCCCGCCGCCAAGAAGGAACGACGACCACCATCAGGACGAGGGGGCTGGGGGCTTCCAGGAACCACATGCTATCACTTGCATCTTGGGCGGAGCTCAGGCCCCAGCTTCTCAACGCATCTTCAAGCAGTTTGCTCATGAGGTGAATGCAGTCCTCCCCAAGCTCGAGGCCACATGCCCCGCTCAGGTGGTCCAAGTGCGCCATCACCTTCAGCTCAGCAGATCAACTCAAGTGTCTGGCTACGACTGGCGTCATCCCGATGCTTTGTTCACCAGTCATCAGCAACGTGCAAGTCACCAGGACCCTCATCGATGACGGTGCAGTACTCAACGTCTTGTCCGTTGAGATGTTCGACAACCTCCAAGTGCCATATGACCAGCTCCAGCCTACCAAACCTTTCTCAGGAGTCACTGACGGTTCCACCACCCGATAGGGCAAGTCCGCCTCCCTGTCACCTTCGGAAAGCGCGACAACTACCACACTGAGCTCATTGACTTCGACATCGCCCACATCCACCTGCCGTACAATGCCATCCTCGGGTATCCAGCCTTGTCCAAGTTCATGGCAGTGATCCACCATGGCTACAACATCCTGAAGATGCCAGGAAGCGGCGGAATCATCATGGTCCCCTATGAAGAGAGAGATGCGGTGTGCTCCCTCGAGCGTGCCTTCCAAGCTGCATCAATCGAGGACCCGGACAGCAAGGGCGAGAACACTCCTGAGGCCATCCCCAAGAAGAAAAAGCAACCGCTCCGCACAAGGCCTCAGGAGGTCGGCATCCCAGGTGGTGCCACGTTAGGATCAGCGCCCGTGCAAGGGGCGCCTCCCTCCATCGCATAGGAAGGCGCGCCCGGCGCCCTCCTCGGGCAGGGCTCGGGGGCTCTTTCTGGAGGGCCTTAGACCTTGCCAACATCTCGAGGGAGGTGCTCGGGCACCACTTGGAGGCGTGCTTCGCGGCACGTTCTCCTCAGGAAGGCACAGGGCGTGGAAAGCCCAACGTTCATGAGTTCATCACCAAGACTACTCAGGAGCTTCAGGAAGCAAGAGCCATGCGCGGTGATCACCGCTTGCCTGGTGTGGCCCCCCATCCAAGCGAGGATGGTGGGCTGCACGTCTGCATCGATGTCCCAGGCCTCAACCGAGCTGTGTCTCAAGAGCGCCTCTAGCCTTCGCGCGTGGGACATAGCTGCCAAACATAGCTGCCAACTACCAGCGGCACCTGCGGAGCATTCTGGCGGCTCAGGAGGCCAGGCACCACGTGGTCCTAGTGGAGATGGAGGCGCTCCTCAAGGAACCACCTGGGCCCCCAGAGCCTCCCAAGGCTCAGGGCCCTGGTGGTTGGTGAGGGACGGCCTCTTCACCGCGCATCTTTGGCTACCTCAACACCCCTTCTACAACGGTACCAGGTGACATCTTCCAAGTTCATTTCAGCTGGGAGCGCCCTCAGGGCTGCATCATTCCTAGGACACATGGGTCCGTCCCTGCGGCATGTATCTTTTTCTTATGTCTTTAGTTTACCTTGCTGGGGGCGCCCCTCGGGCTGCATCATCCCCAAGCCGCTTGGGTCCGACACAGTGGCATGCATCCATCCTGCATTTACCTAAGCCGATTTGTATTTCGTACCTAACATGCGTGTGATTATCGCCTGCTCTTTTGACGTCTACCACGGGAGCCGCTTGCGCTGGCACGGTGCTTGCGCACGGGTCCGTCCCTGCAACACCGACAAATCTGAGTGGTCGAGCTCTGGACCGCGGCAGCCCCCACTACAAAAAAATACACTTCCATGATGATACGTGTTTGTCATGGTAGGTCACATTTTTTGTCATGCATGTACATCCATCACGATTTTATGATAAAATCAAGATAGTCATACCTGTGTTGTCGTACAAGTGTTCCATGACATTACCAAAATTATCATCACAGAAGTGTCCACTTCCATGACAATAAATCACGTGTCACAAAAGTGCTTTCGTCAAGGGTGACCGACAGGTGGCATCCACCATAACGGAACACCGTTAAGCTGTCGGGTCGGGTTTTGGATCCGATAACCCGTTAACAGCCCCGACCAATGGGAATTTTCCACGTGTAAAATCATCATTGGTTGGAGGATGCACGTGTCAGCTCCACGTTGGCACATGTGTCACTCATCCAATGGGTGAGACGCGCCTATGATATGTTGACATGTGGACCGGCCCATCAAGTTTAAATGGGCCGGCCCAACTAAAGGCCCACAAGATTTTGTGGACCATAATGGGCCGGCCCAGCTAAAGGCCCATGAGATTTTGCGGACCATAATGGGCTGGCCCAGCTAAAGGCCCACAAGAGTTTGCGGGCCATAATGGGCCGGCCCAGGTAAAGGCCCATAAGATTTTTGTGTACCATAATGGGCCGGCCCACGTAAAGGCCCACAAGATTCTTGCGGATCATAATGGGCCAGCCCAGCTAAAGGCCCACGAGATTTTGCCGACATTAATGGGCCGGCCCAGCTGTAGGCCCACAAGATTTTGAGGACCCTAGTAGGCCGGCCTATTAACTGGCTGCCATGTTTTGGGCCAAATGCCGGCCCATATTTGATCCGGTCTATTAGTGGCCTGGCACATTCCGGGCCTAATAATGGCCCATATGAGATCCGGCCCGTTAAAATCCTACCACGTTCTAGGCCAAATTACGACCCATATCAGGTCCGGCCCTTTAAGAGGCTTTGGGCTAAATTATAGCCCATATCAGATTCGGCCCGTCAACTGGACGCTATGCTTTGGGGCCCACTTGCTAAAGGCCCATTTAGTAATTCAACCTAATATTAGTTTCGACCTGTTAAGGGCCCGTTTAACATTTCAGCCCTGGCCTGTTAAAAGCCCTTCATATAGTTGGGCCTAACTACGGCCTGGTTTGCATCCGGCCTGCTCGCAGCCGATATCTGATTGGGCCAAACAAGGACTGAGATAATTTGGCCTGTTAGAAGCCCGTGATTTTATTCGCACAATCATGGGCCGATGTCCATTTCGGCCGGTTGCCGGCCCATGAGCTGTTCGGCACATTTCAGGCCCAACCTACTTCTTAGCCTCCTAAAAGCACATTGAGTTTTCTTGCTAAAAGAGGGCCGAGGGTTACTCGGCCTATTAAAGTCCCGAATCTACTAGTGGGCCAGTTTACTTTTGGCCTTTTAACGGACCAAGATGACGGGGCCCATGATGCGGATCATACATCGTGATTGCACGACGGCCCGATTATGTACCGTAATTTTACGGTTTGGCCGGTTTACTGCGAAGACATGATATATATACAGTAAAATAACTGCAGCATCGTGAATAAGAAAAATCCTCGACTATAAAATAAAGAAATTACGGCATATTACATCCACTGGGCATCAAAGTTCGCCACTATGATAATAAAGCACAAGCAGACAACAGATTACATACACTGGGCATCAAAGATCGCCACCAGTGCAAATAAACACGCCGACAAAATAATATACAAAACCGACAGCACTTCAATAGAGTTCAAGAAAGGTTAGCCCTGTTGGGGAGCTGCAGTGCAAGCAGCTGAGCAAGCTGATGAGTCTGCACTTGTTCAACACTTATATCTTCCTCACTCTGAAAGATAAACACAATATGGTATCAGTGCTGACAATTCATCACATTTCTTACTGACAAGTAAAGTGACACAGTTTAAAATTGCATTAACACAATATGGTATTGTTCAGGTGAAGACATGGCAGGAAATGACATTGTGAAGGAGTTGGCAGCTTCACGGCACCACTGGATTACATATCAAAAACTCATAAGTATCAATGGTTAGTGTGCTGTCAATTTATCCCATTTCAGGTTGTCAAATAAAGAGACAGTTTAAATAATAGTAGAATGATATGACATTGTTCATAGTTAAGACATTGCAGAATATGACATTGTGCTGTAGTGGGTAGGTTCACCACACCACTGGATTACAGATGAAGAACAAAAGCATACATGCAGTGCAAAAGAAGATCACTTGCTCTGTATAGTTTAATTTACATGGTATGAAGAAGGAACTTGGTTGTACAACTGAAAACTTAAATTGAGAAGGACAAACTTTTGTTTATGAACTACATAATAAACTTTAAACATGCAATTTGATGCAAACACCAAAAATAAATAGCTGTTGCAGTCATGCCTAACCAAATATACACAACAAAGTTTGAAGGCATGAGAAGGACAAACTTACATTGTTGGTGAAGATAGGCTCTATAAAGCCCTTGTCCATGCTGATGGGGGGGGGGGCAATTCAAGAAGTTTACCAAAGAATCTTCTTCATAAGAATTGCCTTTATTCTAAATTTTGTTAGGAGTAAATATAGATGTGATAATATACGAAAAAATGGAGAGTGATGCTACATAACCAAGTAGCTATAAATGTATGTGAAGCGATACAGGCAAAAGGCACAACAAAGAGCAATCCACAGCTAAACTTCTTCAGTACCAACCTTATGGTAAGAGTAAATATAGATCTGATGTGTAGAAAATGAAGGGCAAAGGAAAATAAGTTGTAGAGTGATGGTACATGAACAACTACCTGTCAATATAAGTACACTGATAAAAGACATCATGTACTTACAAGAACAACGTAGAGCAAAGCAGGTACATAACCAAGTATAGATATGAAAAAAATGGAGAATATTTAAGATAAGATGAAGAGTGATGCTACATAACCAAGTAGCTATAAATGTTAGTGCAGCAATACAGGCAAAAGGTACAGCCAAGAGCAATGCACAACTAAACTTCTTAAGTACCAACCTTATGGTAAGAGTAAATATAGATCTGATGTGTAGAAAATGGAGGGAAAAGGAAAATAAGCTGCAGAGTGATGGTACATGAACAACTACCTGTCAATATAAGTACACTGATAAAGGACATCATGTACTTACAAGAACAATGCAGAGCTAAAAAAATTCATTGGCATTGGATATATTCTACACTAATGTAACCATTCATACAGATCAGATAATTTGGAGCGAACAATTGATAAGCAAGTTATCATGCATACTGCTGTCACATAATGAACCAGGTATGTATGCAAGTACAGTGATACAGGACAACAGGTACTAACAAGAGCAAAGCAGCGGGCATCATATTTGTGATATCCTGTCGTTCTTTTCAAACCGGAATTCTTCTTCAAGCATATTTCCTGCCAAAAAGATCCGTAAGGCACATGAGGAAAAGTAGAAGTTCAAATTGTCATGTGATTTCGTAGACAGTACCTCATCTTGGGAACGAGACCAGTGCATAACAAGGTTTTTCCATTCAATGTCTTTAAATTTAGCATAGGAGACTTCATCGGAAATTCGTTTATAGACTTGCCATCAAAGTGTGATTTCCTCAGGTAACACCGATACTGCTGCAATGCCTCTTTGAAAAGCACAAGCAAGCTTTGCTCGTCATGACTATCCAGATTGACCCACGCCTAGTTACACCTCACTGGTTGTACAACCAATATAAGTGGGGTGTTGTCTGATTTCTCCGGCACTACCGTGTTTTTCAAGGACTTTGCTGGTGCTCCTTCAGGTTCAGAAATCACCCTCTTCCTTTTTGATGTCTGATGCACAATAACAACATTTGAGTGAAAAAACATGGTATGATGACAGATGGAATATGTATTGATAATGGATGGGCATGGCATCTCGACAAAAATGATGAGTAAACAAAGCAGATGGCGGTGCAACAAAGTAGAAGAGATTCAAGATAACATATGCAAGATACACCCAATCAATAAAACCTTGCCAAATTGGGTGAACGGGACAAGCCATCTGCCTTTGATTCCTCGAGGTTAGAATAGTCATTAGGATCATATTCTGAACAAGAATCAACAGGTGGGAGCGTATGAGTTTCATTGCATCCAGAATGGCACTCAATGCCTTGGTGCCAATTTTGTAAGTCATTGCAGTGTTTAGCTTCAAGAGTGGACAGCTGCTAGTGTGACACAAAGCAGCTACACAGATCATAGTGTAGATATAATGGGGAAAACCGTAAGCATCAGAGTAAAATCAGCAAAGTGGAACTTGCTGGAATATATGTGCTAGTACTACCGGTACGACTAGAAAGGCTTCGGATACCAGTTCTGTTCAACTGAAGGTGCAGTACTGTTAATATTAGTGTAACTCTCAAAGGCGACACAACTCCCCGCATTTCCTTGCTATTCTTATAGGATTCAAGTGGGCAGGCCACTACAAATCCCATTCCTATGTTTACAAAATCCTACGAATCAAAGAGGCTCAAAGTGTCCATCACAACCGACCATATAGACCTCTACACTGCAAATGTCCCTGCTCATCTTCAGTACAAGGAACATACTGTACTACTATCATACTCCCTCCGTTCCAAAATATAAGTCTTGGTAGAGATTTCCACTATGGATAACATACAGATGTATCCAGATACAATTTACAGTGTAGATTCACTCATTTTGCTCCATATGTAGTCCATGGTGGAATCCATACAAAAACTTGTATTTAGGAACGGAGAAAGTACATATTAAAGAAGAACGGAAGAGGAACATGGTAAAGAAGAGCAAGCAGATTTTGGATAATAAAATGTTGGTTGCGCAGTTCCCACACATGATGAACCAGAGCGCATTAAGAATGCAACTCCCAGCTGTCTCTCGACCATTTCAGGCGGTTGGATGAATATTCTACGTCTCCTAACCCTTCTTCTTCCTCGTCTCTGATTCTACCCATACAGAACGCCGCACGGGCCGCCTGTTGGTGTCAAAACCGGTGGATCTCGGGTAGGGGGTCCTGAACTGTGCGTCTAAGACTAATGGTAACAGGAGGCTGGGGACACAATGTTTACCTAGGTTCAGGCCCTCTCGATGGAGGTAATACCCTACTTCCTACTTGATTGATCTTGATGATATGAGTATTACAAGAGTTGATCTACCACGAGATCAGAGAGGCTAAACCCTAGAAGCTAGCCTATGGTATGATTGTTGTTGTTTCCTACGGACTAAACCCTCCGGTTTATATAGACACAAGTGGGGGCTAGGGTTACACAGAGTCGGTTTACAGAGGAGGAGATCTACAGCCGAATCGCCAAGCTTGCCTTCCACGCCAAGGAGAGTCCCATCCGAACAAGGGACGAAGTCTTGAGTCTTGTATCTTCATGGTCCAACAGGCTGGCCAAAGTATATAGTCCGGCTGTCCGGATACCCCCTAATCCAGGACGCCCTCAGTAGCCCCCGAACCAGGTTTCAATGACGATGAGTCCGGCGCGTAGATTGTCTTCGGCATTGCAAGGCGGGTTCTTCTCCAAATCTGGTGCACCCGTCGTAGCGAATAGTATCCGGCCTCCCAATAAGGTTGTACTCCTCGACTTCTATGCTTCAATAATGGCCATCTCCATGTGTCAATCGAAGACGAGGGGCCGGGGCATTTTTGCATTTGCCACCCTCATCCCGTAGGTGAGCCGTCTATTTGAGGAGACGGGGATCCCCAGATCCAAATCAAACCATCTTCCCCCAAGCAAGCATTCCATAGAGCGCGCCCAATGGAGGCCATCCCATCATGACCGGTCGTCGCAGCCCCGCTCGCCGCTCCCCCAGCTCGAAACCAGGGGATTGGGAAAAGTGTTCCATCCCTCACAGCCGCCTAATAGAGCTGCATACCAAAGGGTTCCTTCCTCCCACATACATGGTCCCCGTCTGATCCGGACTAGCCACCTATAATGGCGGGGAGCAAGTGGAGAGATTCCCTAACCCATCTCGGGGGGAGCGGGTATGCCTTGTCCCATATCTGCTAAGAGGCGTCGGGTTTCCAATCCAGCCATTCCTCCATGGGCTCCTGGAGTTCTGCGGTCTCCAGTTGCATAGTCTTACCCCCGCCTCCATACCGCACATTGCGGGCTACGTTGCCCTTTGCGAGCTGTTCCTGGGCTGCGAAGCTCATTTCGAGCTATGGAAGAGGTTATTTTGCCTCGTCCCCCACAACCAGGAGGGATCTATATATCAAGTGGGCGGAGCCGAAATATGGCGCATCGCCCAGACCGGATACCTGTCCGGTACTCCCAAGAAGGCGTCTGAAGACTGGCCCTCAGAGTGGTTTTATGTTGATGACGTTCCCCTTCCGGACCCAGTCCGGAAGGGCCTTCCTGAGTTTACCAATACTCTACTAAAGAAACGCCAAAGCTGGCACCCACGGAGCCCCCAGGAGGAAGAAAGCAAGGAAGTCTTCTATCTGATGAGCCGGATACAAACCCTGGCCAAATCAGGATTGACAATAATCGAAGTTATGTCAATATGCATAATAAGGGGAGTGCAGCCACTTCAATATAGGGGAAACCCATGTGGCACTTCAATGGAGAAGACGATGCCTCCCGCTGTGATCGCAAAGGTCCGGACTCCGCCACATCTCTGGCAAGGATACTATCCGAATTGTACAAGGGACAAGAAGAGGAGTTCCTCCGCATCAAACCGCGGGATGGATTTTCCATGTACAACCCCCGAAGCTGGGTAAGTGGTCATCTTTTACTCAACTCTATTTGTTCTTACCTTCTTTGCCACAATTATTTACCTTGTTGTTTCAAAACAGGAACTAAGGAAGGTCGTGAAAGAGTTCAACAGCCCCCCTCCACAGCCGGAGGATCCCGACCGGGCTCTCGACCCCGGATTTGATGAAGATCCGGACATATCCGTGGAATTCATCGACGGGAATTTCTATCAGGCGAGCAGTGACGGCTCTTTGGTGGCCATCATCGCGGATTATCCCGGACTGCTTCCCGTGTCGCATGTAAGTAATGTCGGGGTTCCAAGCTTCCGAAAGGATTCCTTCCCTTTGCCGTACCTTATGATCACACACCGTGTTTTTATAGAAACGGCAGTCGGGACGCCGTGCGGAACCCGCGGGGGCCTCTCAGCAAGAGGTGCCTAGACAAGGTAGGCTTAAAAGGAAGGCGGTTAGGAGCGGCACACAGGCGCAGAGGTATTCATTGAACTTGCCCCGTGGTCTATTTGTTCTATCTGTCGAGGTGTGACGGCTTTAATTATGTCCTGTCAGGAAGTGCAGGACTATGCCCGGGGACACTTCCGGCCACACCTCCAGCAGCCGGATTCCTGGACTGGATTCACAGGCGGAGGCTGATGTGGGGACAGTGCCAGACTGTCCCCCTACGGAGGATACAGATATGCTTTCTGCCACAAATTCAGAAGTGGAGAGCGCCATGAATCACCGGCGCCGTCGGGCCATACTCTGCGGGGGTATTTTTTCCTAAGAGGCATTCAATGCCTTCAATTCCGGACATGCCTATATCCGTGCTGCTCAAAATGGACTTGCCAGAGCAATGGACCAGTATGTCAAGGATATACGGGTAAGAGAATTTAATAAGTATGTGTAGTGGTAGCCCCTGAGACTTGAAACAGTTGGCACAACTGATTTAAGGATCATTGAATGTACAGGTTCTTGCAGAGAAGAATACCCAGTTGTCTCAAGAGCTGGAGGAGTGTAAGGCCCAGATGAAGGCTAATGCAGCCGAACAAGAGGGATCTAAAAAGATTTCTTCTGGTTATAATTTCCTTCTACCAGTTTGCGTATTCAGCATGGTTTATAAATCTGACGAAGTATTCGGCAGACAATCCCACAGGAAATCTGGAGACTGTGGGGGATAATGAGCTGCATCTGCGAAGTCAGCTGAAGGTGGGCGAACGTGTGCTGACGCAGTCTATTCAGGAGAGGAATAAGCTGCAAGATGCTAATCTCCAGCTGAGCGTCGAATTGAAAGATATTCGGGCTCAGTTCACGGACTCCGTGAAGGAGAACTGGAGGCTTCAACGCAGCATTTATAGTAAGTGCTTGAACGAACTGTGGTATAGTTCGGCGAGGAGGCGTATTGACAGAGTTATGTCTGTAGGTATGTTGATGGGACGCCCTGAAGAGGAGATTCCTGGTTCCACAGGCAATATGCTGCGAGAGCTTTCACAACTGCACGAGCAAGCTCGACAGGTGATGCAGGGTATTGCCCAGGCTTTGTGGTTGTCCGCTTCCCTACCAGGAGGTATGAGCGAACTTGTAGAGATGCTCAAAGGAGCACGGCGGCGCTTCTGATTATGGAAGGTGTCAGCTTGCCGACAAGGTGCGAGAGAATCTTGGGCCATGGTGAAGACGCGATACACCAAAGCGGACCCTAACCATATGGCTGAAGTTGGACCGGCTGGGCCAGATGGACAAGAGATACCCGTTAGTTTGGTGTATGATCAAGTAGCGTTAGCTGCAAAGTATTCCCAGCAGGATTGTAAGTTAGATAGCCTGTTGGATGGTATAGAGGAAGAGTACGGCCAGTCGATATGATTATGTAATTTGAATGGGCTCATGTACTCCCTAGCCGGATTGAAAATCATTTGTCATGGAGGACCTTTTTGCTTCAGCCCCCGGATCCGATAGTCTGGGGTGCGTCCGAATACCCGCACAGTTATGAAAAACCGGGGTATGCGTGGAAACCAGGCGTAGGGGTCATAAGTGCTTGAACAGACAAGTACCCAACTAGTTATGTTATATTACATGGATAGTAAGAAACATCTTCCAGAGAGAATAGTTCTGTTAGGGCTTCCTTTCTCTAGGTACGCATGCATCGATGTGCATGTCCGATCTGCGAACAGAAGCGCAGGAAACAAAACATCTGGGTTTTTTCGTTGTTATGAACGAGGACATCTTTTATTCATCGACCGAATATTCCCTTAAGAATGCTAGCTTTCGGCTTCACCCAGTCTGTGGTACACATCCGGCTCAACCGGCAGTAACAATCATTGAGGTGCTCCCCTTATGCCCTAGCCGAATTAACGGGAACGTAGGGCATAAATACAAGAGCCAGGCAACCGAGCATGGCCAAAACTTAAGTAATATTGATGCATATAATGGTGAAGAAAAGGCACATATGGAAATAAAAATGCATATGTGGCTGGCAAGAAGCCATTAAAAGTGGTTATATTTAGCTTCTGAATAGGAAGCCCCCAGGTATAGTGTGCACGCATAGTGCGGCCGGAATGCTCAGGGCATCCGTACAGTTTTAAGGCTATAAAAAAGGAAAATAAAGAAAAAGAAAAGGGGAGAGAAAGGAGGAAAGGGAACATAATTGAAGAAGCGGAGTGAAGGAGACGAACACTGGGTTCGGCGCTAGGCGTAGAATCTCCGGAGTCTGGCCGCGTTCCATGGTTTCGGCTTGAGACTGTTATCAGATGTGTTGCGCAGCCGGTACGCTCCTCCGGTGATAACTTTGTCAATGATGAAGGGACCCTCCCACTTGGGTTTGAGTTTGTCCTTCTTCTTCTTAGGTAGGCGTAGAATGAGTTCGCCAATGTTATAAGTTTTGTCCCGTACTTCTCTGCTTTGATACCTTCGAGCCTGTTGCTGATACAATGCGGAATGGGTTTTAGCGACATCACGCTCCTCCTCCAAAGCATCTAAGTTGTCCTGCCAGTCTAACTCAGCTTCCTTCTCTTCATACATGCGCACACGAGGTGAGTCATGAATTATGTCGCAGGGCAACACTGCTTCTGCGTCGTACACCATAAAAAATGGTGTGTATCCAGTGGTGCAATTCGGCATGGTCCGCAACCCCCAGAGTACGGAGTCGAGTTCCTCGACCCAACGCGTGTCTGATTCCTTCAAGGATCGCACTAGTCTGGGTTTGATGCCGCTCATGATAAGACCATTTGCACGTTCAACTTGACCGTTTTTTTGGGGGTGATAGACAGAGGCGTAGTTGAGCTTAATGCCCATTTTGCTGCACCAGGCTTTTACCTCTTTGGTTGTAAAATTGGAGCCATTGTCAGTGATGATACCGTGGGGTACACCGTAGCGGTGTACAACCTCCGATATGAAGTCTATCACTGGTCCGGATTCGGCCGTTTTAACTGGTTTGGCTTCTATCCATTTGGTGAACTTGTCCACCTTGACCAATAAGTATTTTTTCTTATGGCTTTCCCCCTTAAGGGGTCCCACCATATCCAGCCCCCAGACCGCGAATGGCCAAGTTATGGGGATCGTTTGGAGAGTGGTAGGGGGCATATGGCTCTGATTGGCAAATAGTTGACAACCAACGCAATGTTGGACAAGGTCATGTGCGTCTGCCCGGGCTATCAGCCAGTAGAATCCTGTCCGAAAGGCCTTGCTCACGAGAGCTCTGGCTACCTCGTGGTGCCCGCCTAGTCCGGAATGGATTTCGGCTAAGAGCTACCGCCCTTCCTCTTCGGAGATGCATCGTTGGAGCACTCCGGTGGGGCTCTTCTTGTAGAGTTCTCCTTCATGGACTTTGTAGGCTTTAGAGCATCGCACAATACAACGTGCCTCATTTTGGTCCTCGGGGAGCTATTGCCTATTAAGGTAGGCCAAGAAGGGCTCGGTCCACGGGGCGATGACAACCATTATTTCGTGGGCCGAAGATGTTATTTCGGTGGCAGAGCCTCCGATTACGTATAAAGGTTCAGAATCTGGGGTTGTGTTCGGAGCCGAACTAATAGTGCTGGACTCCCCTTCCCATGCCACGGACGGCTTGAACAACCTTTCTAAGAAGATATTAGGTGGGACGGGGTCGTGTCTAGCACCAATGCGGGCGAGGATATCGGCCGCTTGGTTATTTTCTCTGACCACATGGTGGAATTCGAGCCCCTCGAACTGGGCTGACATTTTGAGGACGACATTGCAATAAGTCGCCATTTTCGGGTCCTTGGCATCAAAGTCTCCATTTACCTAAGATATTGCGAGGTTCGAGTCCCCGCGCACTTCGAGGCGTTGAATGCCCATGGAGACCGCCATCCGAAGACCATGCAATAGAGCCTCGTATTCGGCTGCATTGTTGGAGTCTGTGTATAATATTTGGAGGACGTACTGCACCGTATCCCTAGTGGGGGATGTCAGGATGACACCTTCTCCCAATCCGGCCAGCATTTTGGATCCGTCGAAATGCATGATCCAATTTGAGTACGCGCCGTACTCTTTAGGGAGTTCGGCCTCTGTCCATTTGGCTATGTAGTCAGCCAGTACTTGCGACTTAATGGCCCGCCGTGGTTTGTATTTATGTCGAACTGAAGGAGCTCAATAGCCCATTTAGCAATTTGGCATGTTGGATCACGGTTATTTATTATGTCATTGAGTGGTACTTCAGAGGCCACCGTGATCGAACACTCTTGAAAGTAGTGTCGTAGTTTCCGGGATGCCATGAAGACCGCATACGCTATCTTTTGATAGTGCGGGTACCGAGATTTACATGTTGTGAGGACCGTGGACACGTAATATACCGGCTTTTGGAGCGGGAACTTGTGTCCATCTGCCTCTCGTTCGACGATGAGCACTGCACTCACAACTTGGTTTGTTGTGGCTATGTATAATAGTATGGGTTCGCCAATGTTTGGCCCGGTCAGGACTGGGTTGGTGGCCAAGAGTGCCTTTATTTCTTCCAGTCCGGCCGTGGCCGCATCCGTCCACTCGAAGTGTTCGGTGCGTCGAAGAAGGCGATACAGGGGTAGTGCCTTTTCTCCTAAGTGGGAGATAAAGCGGCTTAAGGCAGCAACACATCCAGTTAGTTTCTGGATCTGTTTGATGTCTGTTGGGATAGCCAACTGTGACATAGCTCGTATTTTTGCCAGATTGGCTTCAATTCCTCTATTGGAAACGATGAAGCCGAGCAATTTTCTGGAGGGTACTCCGAAGACACACTTCTCCGGGTTGAGCTTGATGTCGTATGTTCAGAGATTATCGAACGTAAGTCTCAAGTCGTCTATTAAGGTTTCGACGTGTCTTGTTTTGATGACCACGTCGTCTACGTAGGCCTCTATTGTCTTGCCGATTTGTTTTTCCAGGCATGTCTGAATCAAGCGTTGATAGGTTGCGCCAGTATTTTTGAGTCCGAAGGGCATGGTGTTGAAACAGAAGGGGCCGTACGGAGTGATGAAGGCTGTTGCAGCCTGGTCGGACTCCGCCATCTTTATTTGATGGTATCCGGAGTATGCATCGAGGAAACACAATGAGTCATGTCCTGCGGCGGCATCGATTATTTGATCAATGCAGGGGAGGGGGAAGGGATCCTTAGGGCAAGCTTTATTAAGGTCATTGAAATCAACACACAAGCGCCAGGATTTGTCCTTTTTTGGTACCATTACCAAGTTTGCTAGCCAATCCGGATGTTTGATGTCTCTGATGAATCCGGCCTCGAGTAGCTTGGCTAGCTCTTCCCCCATGGCTTGCCGCTTAGGCTCTGAGAGAAGCGTCTAAGAGTCTGCTTGACTGGCTTGTATCCTTTAAGTATATTGAGGTTGTGTTCGGCGAGCCTGCGTGGGATGCGCGGCATGTCTGAAGGATGCCAGGCGAAAATGTCCCAATTTTCATGTAGAAAGTCTCGCAGTGCGGCGTCTATTGTGGGGTTCAGCTGTGTCCCAATGGAAGCTGTCTTCGAAGGATCCGTTGGGTGGACCTGGAATTTGACTATCTCGTCCGCTGGTTTGAAGGAGGTGGATTTAGGTCGCTTGTCGAGTATCACGTCGTCTCTATCTACTATTGCTCACAGTGTTGTCAGTTCTTCGGCCGCGAGGGCTTCTGACAATGCCTCCAGGGCGAGGGCGGCGGTTTTATTTTCGGCACGGAGTGCGACGTTCGGATCGCTAGCTAGAGTGATGATTCCATTGGGCCCGGGCATTTTGAGCTTCATGTACCCGTAATGGAGTATAGCCTAAAAGCTCGTGAATGCATCCCACCCCAAGAGGGAGTGGTATCCGCTGCTGAACTGGGCCACTTGGAATGTAATTTCTTCGGACCTGTAATGCTCCGGCGTGCCGAATACCATATCCAGTGTGATTTTTCCCGCGCATTGTGCCTCCCGACTAGGGATGATTCCCCTGAAGGTCGTGCTGCTCTGTTCAATGCGGCTCTTGTCAACTTCCATCTTGTTAAGCGTTTCCTCATAGATGAGGTTTAGTCCGCTTCCGCCGTCCATGAGCACTTTAGTGAGCCTGAAGCCGTTCACGATTGGGCTAAGGACCAAAGCGGCTGGTGCTCGGACTGTTCGGAATTGAGGTTCGTCACTGGCATTGTAAGTTATAGCCGTGTCGTTCCATGGGTTTATTGTTGCCACGTGGCAAACTTCTGCAAGGCTGCGCTGAGCTCACTTGCGCCGATTATTTGAGAAGAAAGTCTCGAAGACTGTAAATACCGTATTGTTGTCTCCGGCGGGATGTTGCTCTGTTGTATGTTCTATGAGGAGATCCTCGCCGCTCTTTGCTACCTGTCGGAGTATCCAACATGCTCTAAGGCTATGGGTGGGCATAGTATCCGGTGTGATGTGAATATTGCATGGCCCGTTTAGCCATTCTTCCAATATGCTTCCGAGCCTTGCGGCGGGCTTTATTTTTTTGGTACTTGAATCGGGTGACTTACGAGAGTTTACCCTTTTAGTTCGGACAGAGGATTTGGCTAGAGCCGGATTGTCCCAAAAACTTGTTTGGGTTTTCCAGGCGCTTTCCATCGCGCAGTATTTTTGCACTATGGCCGCTAAGTCAGTGAAGTGTACTATTTCACGGCGACTTATAGCATTGAGAATCCCTTTGTCCGTGCAATTTTTGCAAAAGAGGGAGATTGTGTCTGCCTCGCGATAGTCCTTGACCCTGTTTATCACAAGGAGGAATCTGGCCCAGTAATGATGTACTGCTTCTTGGGGCTCTTGTCTGATATGGGAAAGATTGGATAAACCTGGGTGGGTGGGCTTATTTGAATCCGAATCCCGACCCGATCCGGGACCCAGGGGCAAAGAAGCTTCCGAGATTAACGACTCAGGTTCTGGGGTGTTGCCCGATTTCTTCGGCCAGCCCCCGATCCTGAGTCCAGGACCGGGGTCATGTCCTTCCGCGAGCGGGTGTCCATCTTGGAGAGCTCGGAAATCCAGACATAGTTCGTCCTCAATGTGGAGGGAGAATTAGGATGATGCTCTTACACTACCGCTATCTCGTGGGTGACCGGTGGAGAGTGAATCTCCCCTTGATCAGGTTTAAGCCCAATCCGGTCATAGTCCGCAGCGACGCCCAGGGCGGCGATGCGATCCAAGAGCTCATTAAGGGAGAAGAGCTCCATTGGGTCCATCTATTCGGCAAATTCCGAATGAACGTGGAGGCTATTTTTAATGACCTGAGAAGTCATTGTCGGTGCAACAGCCGATCGGGCGGTCATAACAAAGCCGCCCGGCCGGAGAGTTTGGCCTAAAGCCAGGGCTCCCCCAGAGGTGATGTTGTCTTTGACAACGAGATGAGCCATCAGGCCTTATCGCGACGGTATAGTGGAACTCCCAATGAAAGCACCAATGTCGGTGTCAAAACTGGCGGATCTCGGGTAGGGGGTCCCGAACTATGCGTCTAAGACTAATGGTAATAGGAGGCTGGGGACACGATGTTTACCCAGGTTTGGGCCCTCCCAACGGAGGTAATACCCTACTTCCTGCTTGATTGATCTTGATGATATGAGTATTATAAGAGTTGATCTACCACGAGATCAGAGAGGCTAAACCCTAGAAGCTAGCCTATGGTATGATTGTTGTTGTTTCCTACGGACTAAACCCTCCGGTTTATATAGACACCAGAGGGGGCTAGGGTTATACAAAGTCAGTTTATAGAGGAGGAGATCTACAGCCGAATTTCCAAGCTAGCCTTCCACGCCAAGGAGAGTCCCATCCGGACACGGGACGAAGTCTTGAGTCTTGTATCTTCACGGTCCAACAGTCCGACCAAAGTATATAGTCCGGCTGTCCGGATACCCCCTAATCCAGGACTCCCTCACTGCCGGCCGGACCACCGGCCCCCACCGCCTGTGTTCCTCTGCCACCCCCACCCCCACCCCTGTCCCCACCCCACCCGCGTCAAGTTTTCTTTGTTCGGCGAGGCCCCACAACCACCCGAGCACCTTCATTCGCACTGGCGAACTCCGGCGAGCTCTGAAAAATCGACTGACCCAATTTTGAAATTTAGTTTGCTGTGATTTAATTAGTGTGCAATATAAAAGGGGAAAACCATAAGCATTGGGAGTATAGTGTTGAGCGTGCCATGGCGGATCTGAAGGTGCAAACCGGACAAAGGCAACTTCGCAACCAAGACAAGAAATCAGAGTAAAGCAGTGATGATCTATTTTCTTGCTGTGATAAATAAGTTGAGCAGATACGAAAGAGTACTGCCTCTGGTGTGACGCCGTGTATGCATCTGCTGAGAATTTGACGGTGTTGCAGTAGTGATGGTTGTCAGCGGCGTGGAAGCAGATCTAGGAGGGTAGACGGTGGCGGCAGGGCGTGGTGGACGAGACGGTCACAGGAGCGGCGCCGACAAGGTGGACGATGGCGGGGATGAAGCGAGAGGACGGGATGCCATGGATGAGAGAGGTCGATCTCTTGTAATGGAAGGCATTGTCGGGGTATCAGCTCCGGCATGGTGGAGGAGGACGGCGGTGGATGGGGTGGCGGACGGAGGAGGCTGGGGTGGAGAGGGTGTTTTGGCGCCCATGAGGTACGAATGGGGAAAAGGAAGGTAGAGAGGAAGGGGGAACCATGTATTCAGGGCGCGCTTGTCTCAATAGCGAGGAAATTTACAAACTTATCCCCCGTTTCAAATTTCCTACATCACAGCAATACTAGTCGGTTGGGGATAGGACGGTAATCTTGCATACACCGAATATTTGCCGACGAGAGTTTGTTTTTGGCGCCCATCGTGTATGAATATGAATCGGGGAGGGAGTCGATTTCGGCCGAGGACACACTGTGTTTTGGCGCCCACCGTGTATGAATCCGGGTGAGAGGCGGTTACGTCACATTTGGGTGAAATTACAAACCTACCCCTGTCGAAACCTATAGAAATCCAGCAGATAGGCTTTGCATGGGAGGGATAGGCAATAGTAATTTCCATCTCGCAGATTTTGGTTTCGGGTGGTTACTGCGACTTTCCCCGCTTCTTTCAAATTTTGCAGAGTGCATGATTACCGTGTTAACTCAATTCGAATCCCGTTTGTATTCTATTTTTTTCGGGCGGGATCCATTTTCAATTGGAATTAAATTCTATATACATCATTTTTTTATATATACTTTCAAAAGCAGAACAAAGAATTCTGCTCCTTTATATGTATAATATGATTTACAAATACAATGATCTCAAAATCTTAAGGTTGAATTCAATTTTTTTAACCAAATTATGTTCTACTAAAATGTATGGATCAGTAACATCTACATATTAAATAACATAGATGTGCGTGAATTCATATGAGTATGCATGTTTGATAGATCCATTTTGGTTCGAGTATGGATTACATGTATCATCATCTCGAATTCAAATATTTGAATCCCTTTTATGTTCAATCCTTTCACGCCCATCTCTCTCGCATGCATGCTCCTTCATGTAGCTATCACTCTCTTTTCTCCAGCTCACCCGCACACTCACTTCATGTTTCTCCTATCCTCGCAAACATGGTCTCTCGACGTCTCCCTTGAGAAGTGTCACACTCTCCCTATCATTATACATTACACAGTTTTCATTATCTCTCACATCTCTACTGTTCTATGGTATCACTCGGTACCTAAGCTTTCTTTTAAACCGCCACACACACAGTCTCCACTCGTCTTTCACTTTGTCTTTCTCTCTATGGGATTCTCTCACACACCCTATATGTCTCTAGATATGACCCATACCACTAAAATTATTCTCACTCTCTCTCCTGTAGACACAACATTTGTTGCGGTCTCCTTGTCGTCTCCATCCCAGACTGACATTATTCATTTGTTTACTGATCGGACAACCCCCCCCCCTCTATCTCTCTCTCACACAAACAACTCCTACTTCCACTCCCCTTCCCGACTATCGTCTCTCTCTCTCTCTCACAAAACTCCCGCTTTCGCACACCGACTCGTATTTCTCTCACAAACATTTATTGACTAGCCTCTAGATAGGTTTATGCACCCGCACACTCGTGCTTCCACTCCCCTTCCCGACTACCGTCTCTCTCTCACACACACAAAACTCTCGCTTTCTCACCCCGACTCGTATTTCTCTCACAAACATTTATCGACTAGCCTCTAGATAGGTTTATACACCCGCACACTCGTGCTTCCACTATCGCATACATGTCTCTCTCCCGCACCTTGTATCTATGTAGATTTTTCTTCCCTTCTTGAGACACGCCCTCTCGATCATGCACACACACACTATCGCCTCATTTTAAGTTGATACCTATCGCACACACATTCCTTGTGTCTTTGTCACACATGCACTCCGTCCTCTCCACTCTCCCTCTCTCTCACACACACATGGGCTTTTTGCAACAACTAGCAAGATGCCCATGTGTTGCACGGAACATCAAGATGCATTTGTATGAGTAGTTTGTCTTGTGGGGAAAAGAATGAACGAGGGAAGGCCTTATTTGCAAATGTGGAGAGGGGTGTGGGTATCTTTTTGCAAAATTGCCATAGTTTCCTTCCTATCCGTTAGATATAGATTGGATGGCCTATATTGCAGGATGGCAGGCACACGATCATCACCGACAATGCTTTTTATAAGAGTAGGGATAAAAACATAGTTGGTGATGATGGTGGGCCTGCCATCCTACAATGTAGGTCGCCCGATTTATATCTGACGGATAGGAAGGAAAATATGGCAATTTACCCGCACTCCTCACCACATTTGCAGATAAGGCCTTCCCTCGTTTATCCTTTTCTCCCACAAGATCTTGATGTTCCATGCAACGCACGGGCATCTTGCTAGTAAGAGTAGAAATTAGACATATACCACTTCTTGAATCTTGAAACCAACAACATTCCTCCCTTATCTCATCAAAACCGCCAAAGGAATATATTTTGAGTGAAACATAACATATTTTTACTGATATACGTATTTGAAAACTAGACTTTTTTTCTATCAAATCGGTGAATATGTATTAATCTACTTTGATCGTGTGGCAACGCATTGGCACATTGCTAGTAGTTATTATAATTTATTGGACACCAGAAAAACGGTGGAGTATATATACGAAGAGAAGAGGCGCACACACGTAGTTGGCATCTCACTGTCTCGCACACATGAGTGTTACGTAAAGGCGACGTTAACAAATAAACCCTAGAACCCTAGGTGCACGATTGGTGCATTCGCGGGTACCGGGTACGTAGTGGAGCACCTTTGTAGGAATAGTCAGCTCGCGTGATAATTTGATCAGTAGGAGTTGATGGTCGGGACCCCAGGTGAACGACTTGGAGGCGGTGGCTCGCCAGTTGCCACAGATTGAGTAGCCACGTTTAAAATATCATTTTTTTAGCGGGGTTAAGAGTTCTGATTTTCAATGGCGCGTTATAAGTACTTAGTAGTTTTTAGAACGATTGGTATGGAGCGAAAATGGAATTCATAGTACTACGTACCTCCTTGGCGTATGGTTGTATGGGTTTATGTTGTGAGATGTTGAACCTGGTAGTTCTAGGGCAAATATTATGGTTTAGATTTAGATGCTGGTTTTCAGTAATGAAAATCGGAAGGGGAAACCCTTCTTGATTAAATAAAACAATTACCTCCATTCTGGTTTACTAGTCCCCATCGTATTTTGGGTCAAAGTTTTTCCACGAATTTTACTTGTAAAATGTGAATGGAAAACGAGATTTTGTTATACCCAAACAAAAAAGGACTGGAGGGAGTGATTGCTCTGACATGGAAGTGACCTCTCATAGCGCAGGCATTGAACCGGCGCGCCGGCCAAGAGGGCCCCACTTGCTGCAGCCTCAGCTGAGCACGCCTCCTCGCCGCGTGCAACCAGCTTAAGACTGCCCCACCTGCTTCATTGAATCCACGCGTGTGCCGACAACACTTCCTTCCGCGAGCCGTCAGGCATTTTAGAACACAAAAAATGACTAAAATATAATTAATTTACGCATGGTCTTGACTTGTTGTGCTCGCACTGGTAGCAGGAACTAGTAGAGGTTTTTCTTTATTTATAACACTCCTCACATTTTTTTGGCTTTGAAGTGAATCATGGTTGTGGACATTATGTATGAATGTGCAGATATCTATGAACATGAGTTTGATGTGGAAGTTGAACTTGGAATGTCGGGCTTGCGCGTGAACTATACCATGTCCAATTCTTCGTCTGTTATTGTTCAAAAAGTAATTGCTGTTATTACATGACCCGAAAAAAAATATTTTGTGCCACATCAGTAGATGCGCGGACATCACAACAGGCATGCTGACTGGATAAACATTTGAACCTAGCTATTATGAAGGAAATTTTGTATTGACAACAATTTTAGATAGTAGGAGACGCCTAGCCTGCTCTGCCTCTGCTAGCTTATTTCTGGCTTCTTCCATCTCTTTGTTGGCTTGGGTGAAGAGAGCATCTGGTTGCTCTTTTTGCTTCTTCAGGAACTCAGCTACATTCTCAAGGGCTGCTGCATGCTTTCTTTCAGCCTTTACTAGAGCCACGAGAACACAAACAGCTGACGACTCCACCTGGCTTGTGTGTAATCCAGCATCATCTGGGAATTTGCACCTTGTGTCTAATCCATCATCATTAGGGAACTGGCACCTTGTGTGTAATCCAGCCTCATTTTGGAAACATGATCTCGAGGTTGACCATACTTCCCTCCTCGCAGGAACTGCATCCTGACATGAAGTTACTTCTTTTTTAGATCAATACTCAGAGCAACCCAGATCCATTTAGTAGAAGCCAGATAAACAGAACTCGAAGAAGTGAATTCAAAAGGAAAAAAATATATAAAAACAGACTACAAGGTGAGAACACCCACTTCCTACATCAAGCTAAAAACAAAAGCATTAGGACAATTAAGACTCTTCTTATTACACATCGAAGAACACCAGGCTTAAGAGAAACAAAAACTACAACATATACACATCAAATAACACGAGGCTAAATGAAAGTAATTGAAAGGGTGTTACTTACCAAAGCTCGTTTTACAGGTTCGGTGCAGCTCCTCTTTAACTTGCCATGCACCTTGAAGATGTCCCCAATATCCCATGTTTGGTCTTCATTGCTACTCTGCATGTTCGCACTCGTGGTTTTAAAATCTCAACATGATAAGAAAAATATACTACTAGTAATACTCGCGCAACTTGTGGGCAACATTAAAGCACTCGTTGCCATCTTAGAGCATCTCCAACAGAATCGCAACACGCGGCGCTTTAAAAAAGTGTTTACAGTGCTGAGATCGAGAAGTAGAGGATAGTTCTCAACATTGATAGATAAAAAAATAGATAATTCAACTACTCCTCGTCGTCCGACTCCTCCTCAGTGATGTCCTCCTATGACGTCTGAGTGTAGGCGTGAAGATACCGATTGTCGTTGGATTCCCAGGGCGACGCTGCTCCTAGCCTCATGTTGAATTGAGCGTCCGCTTCTTGCCTACGCTTCTCCTTGCTATAGGCAGCTTGCTCCACCCTCCTCTTATCCCTCTCCGCCCTCCTTTGCACGTAGAACTCGCACGCATTGATGATGTCCCGCGGGAAGTGTTGGTGCCACAGCACCATGGCTTCCTCGTCCATCTCGGCGATGCCGAGACGGTGCTCCCGCCTTCGGTGCTAAGAAGCGGCAGAGGTGCAAGCTCCTGCACCCGCTCCTGCGTCGGCACATTGGGGAAGTTCAATGTTCTATGAGGCCACCGAAGGTGCCACGCCACCGCATCGTATGCGCGGGCGGCCTCATTGGCGGTGTCGAAATTACCGAGGCCAAGGCGCATCCCGCGGAACTGGGTCTCAGTGGAGAAGCCGCCGGAGGGGCGCGCGCGGACGCCGCGGTATCCCCAAGTTTCCCGGCGATGCGGCGGCATGGTGGCGCGGCGGCAGCGGCAAGGCGAGAAAGAGCGGGGAGAGAGCGGTGGCGAGGCACAGAGCAGGGAGAGAGCAGTGGCAAGGCACAGAGAGGTGGGAGGGCATTAGATTTTATAAAGCGCGCCGGACACCGCGTGCCAAAACTAGCGCACGCCCGGCCGCTTTTTCCCGCGCGCGCGATCCTTTCCCGACATCTCTGCTATCTCTACTCTCTTCTCTACTGTTATGTTTATTTTATATTTAATATTTATCTCTGCTTCTCTACTGTCTACTTTTTTCTCTATATTTTTTTTCTTATAAAAACAGAGTTGGTGATGATGGTGTGCCTACCATCCTGCAATATAGTCTGTCCGATTTATATCTGACAGATAGGAAGGAAACAATGGGAATTTTGCAAAAATATACCCATACCCTCTCCAGATTTGCAAATAAGGCCTTCCCTCGTTCATCCTTTTCTCCCACAAGATAAACTACTCATACAAATGCATCTTGATGCATGCAACGCATGGGCATCTTGCTAGTTCTAAAAAACTTTGCATCATTTGCCACACTACTGGTTGTAGATGAAAAACCTACCCAAGCACAGCGTGATACAGGAGCGACGCACAATTACAAGCTGATATTCTGTTGGACAATGGAGGCTATAAGTAATTACTTTTACGGGAACAATAGCACCCAGGAAATTTGAAGGGTAGGTATGAACAAAATTGGAACTGCACATGTACTGCTAAGTGATTCAATACACACATTACCAATCGAGGAGGAGAACAATGGTCGCGGCAGCCTCTATGAGTCATGGTCGGCAACGGGAGTCAGTTCATTGTCCACGACGGTGGTGCTTCTGCGCTTGGTGTCGCCTTCCGAGAAGCAGATTCGAGACCGTAGAAGACGATGTCGGGGAAGAGGCTCCGTGTACGAGAACGACGGTGGACCGGCTCCAGTGCGGCATACGAGGTCATCGATGAGGCAAATGCACTGCAGTGGACGAGTGCACCGATGTAAAGGGGGGGAGCACGAAGGCTGTGGTGCCGTGGAGAAGTCTATTTTGCGGTGGGGATAGAAAATGGGGAGTATTCAGGTGTACTACTCAGGGTGCCGGGGTGGGGTTGGCTGGGTAGGGTGAACCTGAAGTTACGAAAACAGCCCCCTACCAAGCGTCATCCGTAGGCCTATTCCGAATGGTATGATGGTAACTTCCCACTGCTCGAATTAGGGTCGTGGGAGATTTTCCCGCCGACCTCAAAATTTTGTGACACTGAACTCCCCGTGTGGCGTGTTGAGTGGTTCGGCTAAGCAACTAGCGAGCAGTACTAGTAAACTCTGGATATTAGGTTTGACCTAAGTCAAACTTCCTAAAGTTTGACCAAGTTTATTGAAAAATATAAACATTTACCATAACAAATATGTATGATGTGAAAGTACATTCAATAATGAATCTAATGGTATTTATTTGTTATATTGTATATGTTAATATTTTTTGTTGTAAGCTTTCTGAGAGTTTGCAAAACTTGACTTTGACCAATGCTAATACGCGGACTTAAATAAAAACGGAGGGAGTACACATTTGTTTTCTTAGTTTGTAGTGAACTAATCATTTGTTGAAATTGTGAAATAAATAGATTAGGCTATTGACTTCGAATGTAATGGTCTATACAATTCAATAGTTACAATCATTGTCGAATCCCAAGATGTATACAAGGTCTATAGTACCTCACAACATGCTCAAACTCACATAATCCCAGTCAAATGAGAATCTAAATAAATTTCATAGTTATTATTTTGTAGGATGCAACAAAACTAACCATAACTCTACATCAGCCATTATAGAAGCAACATTTTGAACATATCCCAAATGTGTGAATGAAATGTGCAGAGAGAGCTTGCGAAGATGGAGCAGATAGGGCGGGAAAGATTGTATGTATGCGGACGAGAGAGTAGGATACAAACCTAACAAGACAGAGAGAGAGATAGAGAGAGAGAAAGAGACAGGAAGAAGTTAGGTCTATGAGAAAGATGGAGACATGTAATATACGTGAGATGCGTGTGCATCCGGATTCTGTATACGTGGAAGGAGAAGCGACAACATGTTTGATGAGAGAGCTGGAAAAACATGGACAAGAGGGGAAGGATCTAGAGGGTTGAGGGATTGATAATTTTGTGTGGGGGAGAGAGGGATTGGTAATTTTGTCTAAGAGAGAGAGAGGGTGGGGGGAGGAGTCGGTCAGCCGTTGTCACATCATCCTTCTTCCAAATGGCCCCGCATTCTCTAGCGCGGTGTGGTCGCCGCCTTCGATCTCCTCGATGCCCTCTTTGAAGATTGAGGTGTTGTGCATGTTGGGGTGCAAAGAAGCACAAGCGAGAGTGGTCGCCGTATAACCTTGGATGGGGATGAATTGTGTGCTCGGGGGAGGGTGTGTGTGTGTGTGTGTGTGTTGTGCTGTGTGTGTCCGTGTGTGTGTGTCAGATATTGAGAGAAAACAAACCTAAGGAGAGAAATGGGTATTCATGAAGAGATTGTGCAGGCCTTGAGGTGGGCAGGGACCGGGTGAGGGTTTCAAAATGTGCGCGTTGATGCATGTGTTACATGCGACCGTGCGAGGGACGGACAAATCGAGAGAGATGGTTGTTGTGTTACGGATGCTCCTCTCCTCTCTATCTCTCTCACACACACACATATAAGTAAACTAGAAGACCATTCTCTCATGTATACACAACGTATCGGCATCTGTCTATGTCTCACTCATGCATGATCATTTGCACATTCACACCTCTCTATGTCTGTATCACACGCACACCGTCTCCACATTGCCCTTTCTCCACAACACACATATGGACACATACACACGTTCTCTCTTAGTCATACACACAAAATCAGTATTAAAAAAACTAGGGCGCACCTAAAACATCCAAATCCAAATAAACATGAACTGGAGCTAAATTGAAATATATGGAAATATTGCAGCGTCAAGAACTTTTCCAGGAAAAAAAGTTGAGTAATATTCGGGGATTGTTTTCACACGCACAAAAAGGTTTGGTGGATGTCCTGCAAGCGCGACACGGTGATGCATAGTTCGATCGACCGCGTGGCCGTAGTTCACGCGCTTGCACATGATTCCGTATCATGGCTGTGGTACTAACTAATAAACACGCTGCCCAAGTCTAATGTTTACGTGTACTAGTACTTGTTTCTTTTAAATTTGACCAACCTTATATAAAACAAAAGTAAGCTCCCATACACGCACTCATCAATATGCCACCGCCACCGTTGCACATGCTGGCGCCTGCCTGCTCTGGCCAACAATTTCTCGCCCATCACCGTCGTGTCGCCGCCATCCCTGTGCCATGAAGCCGAAGGTTCGCCCGCTCACGTCGTCTGCAGTCCCTCCTCGCGATGCCGCCGCGCTACCAAGCACACGAGAAGCTGGTGGAGCCTCGTCTATGCACACAGCGTACAAAGAGGAGTATGAGCGTGTGCTCCAGCACGCCGGTGAGGAGGAACTAGCGTGTCATTGTCGTCTCCACCCGCGCGGAGGAGGCGCGCATGGTAGCTGTCGCGGCGGAAGCCGGTCGCGCGTGCGTCGAGCCCGCAAACCGGGTGCGGACGTGGAATCTACCTTCGAAACCTTGAATGCCATGTGGATCCTGCAATCTGAAGGAGCAATTTGGGTCAGTCGACTCTCCTGAGCCGTTTGATGCAACATGGATGGCTAGAAGGGCTTCTTCCACCTGTTCTGCCGTCTTCTTCCTTCGCTCCGTCGAACTTCTTTCACAAATCGACTAACCCAAATTATACTACTAGTACAAACGTATTAAGTACAGTAGTAACACGAAGATACAAGCAGTAGTACCAACTGCAAGAAGAACAGTAGTAAGACATAGTACTAGTACTACTATACATACTAAAGAGTTCAAATAACGAGAAAGAACATAAACATAGTTCTGTTGGGGCCTCAGCACAACACACCCTTGAAAATAAACTAAGCAACTAGTCCACTTTACACTGCAGTAGAACCAACATGAGCGACGGCACTGCCACCTACTCGGAGTCCGAGTCCACGTCCTCGACTTTTTCCTAGTCCCTCTTCCTCTTCGCCGACGCTTCTTTGCTTGAACCGGACACTAGTCTCTGCTTCTTCATCCAACCCTTGTAGATATTTAAACAAAGGTAGGCTTCCATTGCTGCGTATAGGATGTGATCTTCATCTAATATCTTCGACTCCCATGCATGATGGAACTCGTGATGAGGTTTCTTAAGTTTAGCGTATGAAGGATCAATCATGGTTGCTGCCAGGGTCAACATTGAAGGTTGAGAGGAGGACACTAGGCTTGCCTTCTGGAGATCGAAGGGCTGGCCTACAACGAGACCTATCCGACGCAGGACATCCCTGTCGTTCCTAAAGTCTACAGTAACGAATTTCACTCCTTTGTCCTTGAGGAAGTTCTTAAAATCCTGGCACTCAACGTTGGCATGACATATGTGGTAGACCAAGCAAACGTTATGTACGCAAACCTAGATCACGACGGGCTTCTTCCTCTCTGCCTCCTTTAGAATCTTCTCTCTTTCCAGGACTATGGTGTACTCAACATCTAGCCCAGCGACCCACTCATCCATTAATTATTGAACATGCGCAGTAAGCGAGCAAGCCATGCTTTCACCGTCGTGGATCCACGTGTGTAGATGATGATGAACTCATCACCGGTGATGGCTCTAACTTGGTACTCAGCGGTGACCATGGAGATTTGGGAGGCCATGGATTTTGGAGGAGGGTTAGGAGAAGTTGAACTATTGTACCCCACAAAAAAAACTGGGAGCAAACTAATGTGAAAGGACGGGACGACTGGGAGCAAACTATTGTAAGGTAGAAGACGGGGACGAGTAGGGCGTGCGAATGGTGTGGGGTTGCTGGCTTTCCCGGTGGATAAACGGCTACAAGCCCCCAAAAAGTTCTCGAGAACTATGCAGGACCCACTAGATGTCATGTCTACTAGACCCATATCGTAGGCCTGATGGTATAGCTTCTGCCTGTTCGCACGCCATGCCGGTGCATGGATGTACCATCGCGCCTCCCACGACCTTCGCCTCCCTCGCGTGGTCGCGCCCTTTGAGACTTCGACCGGCTATAAATGAGCAATTTTTTTGCCTACTCCGCATGCATGATACTCCCTCTGGTCCTTTTTACTCCTGTCAATCATTTGCAAAGTGTTTGACCAAATTTATACTAAAAATATCAATATCTACAATAATGATTATAATGAGTATAAGAACTACATTTTATAATGAGTAAAAATATTGATTTGACATTGTGAATGTTGATACATTTTTCTGTAAGTTTGGTCAAAGTAGAGGTACATTGACTTCAGACAAAACTTAAATGCACAATGCAGACTAGTTCCTCCATCCAGGTGCGTGCCATGTCCTATCTTGTCATCACAACAAGGTTAGCTATTAGAGTACTACTACCTCCCTTCTAGTTTAAAGGGCTCGATTCAAAATTTTCACCTACTCTTAGCAAGATAGTAGAGGCGGTGGAATAGTTTTTGAAGTCTGCAAAAGTACTCAACTAATCCTGTCGTTCTTCACAAAAAAATGCATGAACAATAGTTACTCTAACCTCCCTCTCTTCTTTAATTCTTTGCCACATCATCATGTTTGCTATTCCCGTGTGCATGATACCAGCTAAGATACCACCATTATGGCTAGCCTTAATCATCGCATGCAATAATTTAGTGCACCTTGAAATATGAACATGTGTGGGGAGTGTATGTTTTTAATGACTTGAGACTATACCTAGCCCGACATGCAAGATGACTTATTATGCACCATTCCCCATACCTGCAGGAAGCCCGTTCGTCTCCAAATATTTTCCTCTCCATGTGTGGAAACAATATGCCTGCCAGACTCTCCTTCTCCCTCCGGCGGTCCGACGACTCCACCCCGTGTGGAAAAATCTGCATCATGACTCTCCTCCCCCCACGCTCGTCTAATCCGTTGTGACCAGCAATATTTCCACCCCTTCCCTCCCCCGTAATTTACTCCAACAAATATGTCCACGTAGCTATTACATTAATCTCGCAACATATCTTTCGGGACGCTGCTTCAGTTACTTAACTGCAGGTGCATTGGGTCACTGACATATGGGCCGAACAACGGTCTGGCCCACATGTTAGTGATGCAGGTGGACCTGTAGTTAAGTTAGTGCAGCTCAATCCATATCTTACGTAGGTGTGGCATTGCTCGCTATAAATATTGCGCCTCCCACGACATTCGGAAGAACGCTCACGTTCATCGCTATCTGCTCCCCCTCCCTCTCATGTCGACCACCATGGCATCGCCCCTCTCAAGCCCTAAGCTCCCCTCGCTGCACCGCCCGGACGGTCACACGTCGCCGTTCCGCTCCTCGCCGCCACTATTCGAGGAGGACGCGTCGGCGTTCCACTCCACATCACGACGTGTCGAGGTTGACGCGTTGGCATTCACAATCTCGCTAGCATGTGCGTCAGAGGATGCGTCGGCTCCCCGCTACGAGGAGAATGCCACGCCGCCTGCCGAGCCCCCCGGCCTTGAGGAGCTTTGGTAAGAAATGGATGTCGCCATGTGGGAGGCTTTGACGCCGGCAGAGCATGCCAAAATAGAGGCAGAGAAGAAGGCCGAGGAAGAGAAGCGCACCGCGGGGCAAGCTGCCTAGCAGGTCTATGTCGCATCCGAGAGAGTCAGGCAATTGGCTCTTTGGCAGAAGGCTCATGCAAGGGCCGTGAGGGTGGAGGATGACGCCCGTGCCAATGCCCTAAGTGCAGTCGGGCCTAAGCGCCTCATCTATGCTTGGCGGTACGTGGACCGGGTGCACGCTTCCAGCGAGGAGGAATACCTGCTGGCGCCGGATCACCACACCGATGAGATCGCGCTTGCCCGCTGGTAGGCCACCAATCAGCACCTCGCGAGTTGCGAGGCTGAGGAAGAGGAATTTTGTCGGCGCGCTGGGAAACGGCCGCGCACCAGGGCACTTGTGGCGCGCCGCAAGCGCTCATGCGAGCGTCGTGCCTTTTAGTAGGGTGTATAATTTAGTTTCGTAAGGTGATCTCATTAGTTTTGGGACGCAAATGATAAATCCCGAACATTCGGAAATTATTAGCGTCCTTAATTAATTATGTAAGAGGGAAAGTTTGGAAACCTTGTGTATCCGTATGAATTTTGTAAGTAGGTGCATACATCACAAACTTTAGTACTATATACTATCGCACTACACGTCTCTCTCTCTATATGCTTGCAGACTGTGCTACTCCCCCCATCCAGGTGAATAATACATCTTTGGTTGTGCACCGTGACCAAGTAGGAGGGAAGACTTTATACACCTAGACGGAGGGAGTACTACTATTACTTATGTACGGGCAAATGCACGTTTTAACATTACGATGCTGTTTTTGTAAAAGTAGAAAAACAACACTAGTGAAGCTTGTGAAACGATTCAATGCAAAACAAATGCAAAAATGCTCGTTTGATTGTTTACTTTTAGCTTCCTTCTCCGTGGTTATTTCTCTGTCGTACTTTGCACGGAGTATCTCACTGGTCGGAAAGGCATGCAAATTCCCAAATCGCTTCCTACACCCTGTATCGAATTTTTTGCCTAACAAGTTGTGCCGTGCAATTGGAATTCCAACTTGAGTACTAGTACTACTAGTAGGAGTACCAAGGGCCAGTTCGTTTAGGCTTCTAGATTAGTAGTAATCCCTTTACTACTAGCTCCGTCCTGGTTTATTGGTCCCTATTGTAATCTGTGTCAAATGTTGATCATAAATTTAACTAATGAAATGTTTGTGATGTCACATGCACTAACATTTTATTAGTTAAATCTTTGGTCAAAATTTACCACAAATTACAATAGTGACGAATAAATCAGGACGGAGGTACTCCCTCCATTTTTGTATACAAGACCACTCTAAAAAATACATTTTGCATCTATACAAGGCCACCAACAGTAATCGAGACAAATATTAATGATGTTTCCTCGTACTAGTAACCCATGGCTTAATTACTAGCATGCATGTAGTGGATGATAATGACAAACTCATCTACTTCCTCTCTCCCGGCCACTCAATTTCTTTTAATGTGCATGCACCCTATTAATTAACCCGGTAAACAAGAAAATAAATTGACTTGTAAAGCACACATTGATTTTTATCTTGGTACCTGTAATTTGAGTTTGTGTCCTTGTATATAAAAATGATGGGAGTACTAGTAGTAATTGTTTAGAAGCCCAAATAAATGAGTGAGGCACCTTAATGTTACTCTCCACTGTGACTAGTCTTATGGGAAAAGCCGGGGAAGAGACGGCTTATTTTTTAAGCCGCCTAAAGAACTGGCCCTAGGAGTAGTAGCTAGGGATACTAGGAGTAGTAGCTAGGGATCGAGTGTGCGAGATGAACCGGAGAAAGTAAATGCAGAGAGATGAAATGCAAAAAAGACAGAGGGACGTGATGGTTGCTTGTCCGTTTATTTTACCAGGCCACTTATTACTGGTTGTGGTTGGGTTTTGTGATATGACGGCTTTACTGCCGCGCCACAAGCGGGGTGAGACTCCCATGCAGCACTGCCCTCTACACTTGTACTACATCGGTCGTGGTTTATTAGTTCCCCATTGAATTTGACTGAAGATTTAACTAACAAAATGTTAGTGCATGTCAACAAAAACTATATCATTGGATTCATATTTGAACATAGTTTTGAATGATATAATTTTAGGTGACATGCATTAGCATTTATCGTACTATATATAATGTTAGTTCATTTTTTGGTCGTACTAATCTATAGTAGTAAGGTGCTCGTGCGTTGCACCGAAGAGTGAAATGCATTGATTGGGGAGTTGTTTATTTTGACAAACGATGTGGGGGTCATCTCATGTGTAACGGGTATCGATAGGTTTCTTCGGATATTATTTCATCTCTAGAGCTCACAAACATTCGGGTGAAATAGATAAAAAGGTATCTTTTGCAAACAAAAGCATTCAACTGTTCAACCTACATCCAAAACTTGTGAAGAAATAACACTTATTGTGCTTTGCAAGAAATGATCTTTAAGAATTAGTTTTTGAGTATCGATTGTTATACATGTTGGCTACAGATGACATGGCACTTTCTTATAGTCAACAGTTGGCTATACTATTAAGTATTAACCATGCCCTTATACACCTAGATGGAGGGATTAAATCAGGATGACTTGGAAGGGGGCAGAGGAGATGTAAGAAATGGTTCATCGTAAGTCTTTCACCAGTACTGTAGTAAAAATTCATACATGGAAGATTCTAGACTAAACCATAAATGGATACACTTTTATTCATGCGTGATACTCAAATAGAGAAAGATCATGCACAGAAGTCTGCACATGCTTAGACAATGGATTTCATTGAGCGAAGACTAATGATCAACATTTAACTTGGTAATGCATATGTCCAGGTGAACCTCCTTGGAGTCCCCGTGCACCGAGTTGCGGGGTAAATCATACCATGTGTCTTCCATCTCCACATCGGTGGGAAGGTCCTAGCTCTGCATAGTCCTAGTCAGCATGATGGAGCCGGTGTCGCCGCCCACGTACCTCCGAGGGGTAGTAACAGTGAGCACGCACCCGTACATCGGCCTCATGTCAGTGTCAGTGTTAGCGGCATTGCCCCTGACGCACACTACAGAGACGGGGCGGCAGCCTGCACGGGCCTCACCAATGCCCACGATCAAGAGGAAGACGCTTCCGTCCTCCTCCAAGACTAGCAGGCGGCGGTGATTCTCCAGCGAGTCCGGCATGGTGAACGGGTAGCACGTCTCGTACTTGATGTTCTCCGCCAAGGGCTAGTAGTGACCGCTGCACGCGTCCATGAGGTGATGCACGATGTCCATCGGCGAGCCCCAAAAAGGTAGCAGACACTCATAGCAGTAGACGAAGGGCTTCTTGGAGGCATCGACCATGCCGTCCATGAAATGGAGTGGCTATAGGGGACGTTGCGCTAGTTGAATATATGAGTAGGTTACTACGAGATTTAATCCGAATAAGCACAAAATAAATCATGATGGCTATAACAGAGATAAAAACTAATCATGTGGACTAGCATAGTAGATGAACATGTATAATCTAGTAGGATACAGAGTAGAAACATGAATTCTACCACGATTTGGAACAGGAAGGACAAAAACACATACGGTGCAACAGGAGCAGCACCGTTGGCTTTAAGAATTAGTTTTTGAGTATCGATTGTTATACATGTTGGCCACAGATGACATGGAATTTTCTTGTAGTCAACCGTTGGCTATACTATTAAGTATTAACCATGCCCTTATACACCTAGACGGAGTGATTAAATTAGGATGACTTGGAAGGGGCAGAGGAGATGTAAGAAATGGTTCATAGTAAGTCTTTCACCAGTACTGTAGTAAAAGTTCATACATGGAAGATTCCAGACTAAACCATAAACGGATACACTTTTATTCATGCGCGATACTCCAATAGAGCAAGATCATGGATGGAAGTCTCCACATGCTTAAACAGCGGATTACATTGAGCGAAGACTAATGATCAACATTTAACTTGATAATGCGTATGTGCAGGTGAATCTCCTTGGAGTCCCCGTGCACTGCGTTGGCGGGTAAAGAAGACCATGGGTTTTCCAAGTCCACATCGGCGGGAAAGTCCCAGCTCCGCAGTGTCCAAGTCCGTTCGATGTAGCCGGTGTCGCCGCCCACGTGACCCGGAGGGGTAGTAACATTGAGCACGCATCCGTACATCGACCTTGTGTTAGTGTCAGCGTCGGCGGCGTCGCCCCTGACGCACGCCACAGAGACGGGGCGGCGGCCTGCGCGGGCCACACCAGTGCCCATGATCAAGAGGAAGACATTGTCGTCCTCCTCCGAGAATAGCTGGCGGCGGTGATCCTCCAGCGACTCCGGCACGGTGAATGGGTAGCACATCTCATACTTGATATTCTCCGGCAAGGGCCAGTAGTGACCGTTGCACGCATCCGTGAGGTGATGCACCATGTCCGCCAGTGAGCCCCAAAACGGCATTGGGCACTCATAGCAGTAGACGAAGGGCTCCATGGAGGCATCGACTAGGCCGTCCACGAAACGGGATTGGCTGTAGGGGGCGTTGGGCCAGTTGAATATATGAGCAAGTTACAACGAGATTTAATCTGAATAAGAGCAAAATAAATCATGACGTCTATAACAGAGATGAAACTAATCATGTGGACTAGCATAGTAGTAGGATACAGGGTAGAAACATGAATTCTACGATGATTTCAAACAGGAAGGACAAAAACACATATGGTGCAATGGGAGCAGCACCGTTGGTGTTGAGGTTGTCGCCCATGTCGTTGAGGAAGAGGTTTCCGAGGTCGGGGAAGAAGTCGTCGTCGGTGAAGTCGTGGCTGCTAGCAGTCGCGAGAGTGCGCTCCCCAAATTTCAATAGCGCCTGCCCATCTGCACGCCTGGCTGAACACGCCTCCTTGCCTCCATCATCACCAACTGAGTCTTTTATAGGAGTAGGAGTAGAGAAAAAACCGAGTTGGTGAAGATGGTGTGCCGTGCAATGCACGGGCATCTTGCTATTTATTTTTCATATAATTCCAAACACCACGTAGACACGGTCTTTGAGCATGGTTCATAGTTGTTCCACGCTCGGGCATTGAAGTTTGTAACTATTTTAGATTAGAATATACTACTCCTCTAGTGCTAGTAGTAGAGCAGAGTCCTACTCTACTACTCTACTCAAGCAAGTTAGGGCATAGTAGTAGGTACTGTAGGGAGTACCAGTACTGTGATCACTGAAGCTAGTTGTCTGGCATGGATATGACCCTACGCTGTTGGTATGTGTCTCGTAAGTCAAGCGGCGTGCTGTAGTCATCATCACCGGTCCACTTCCCGCAGCACATATTCGCTTCTCCATCTTTGTCCACACATAATCTCGTCCAATCTTCCATCCCCGCTAAGGCGCCTCCCCCCCCCCCCCTCGTCCGAAACCCAAGCACTAACAATGGCAGAACCGAGCAGCGTCCGCCGAAAAAGTGGCTGGAATTCGCTCCCCACAGAGGTAATCAAGCTCATTGTTTCGCGTGTGGATAATCTTAGTACCATGCCGCTCGCCGCGTGCTCGTTGGGGCTGTACCGTTTACTCAAATCCCTCAGGCCGGAGCTGTTTAGGCCAGCTCCTTGCTTGCTGATGCCGCCTGATCTTTAGAAACGACATGTCACGCAGCATACCGATCGTAGGGTGGCGAGTATCAACCCCCTTGTCTGCAATACGATCCCCATCACCTGCAACTACATTAACGGTATGTACTGGGTCGACATGAACACGTCTTGGATGGTGCTTGTCTATGGTCACGGCAGCTAGATGCTCGTGGAGGTCTACACCCGGTGATTGATCCCCCTTCCTTTGATTAACACTACACTGCTTTGGCACTAGGGCCCAGAATACTCGGAATCTTACAGTAGCCAACATGATACCAAGTTTGATTTTCTCAAGGTTGTAATCTACCAAGTGCCCACAAGGTCTACGAATTATAAAGACTTCAGGCTAATTGTGTTCTTCAACTGCGGTCTCGCCTATCTGATAGGTCACTGCGGTATGTGGATAAATCTGCATGTTTATCGCAGGATCATACATCCTCCATGGTTCCCTAGTGCCATTGAACACAAGGGCTTCATTTACGCTGTCAACTCCTTCTATGGCTGGACGTATTGCTGGCCTACTCCAGTCGTCTCTACAATCAGCTATTACAACAGTATGTTTCTTTCCTATGATATCATGATGGCTTGCTTATATTACTGTCAACATTTACTGAAAAAATATTCATGCTCATAACATGTTGTTCTTAAGATTGACTACATCAACAGCCCTTTTTTATTTGACTCCAACTTGATATGATGTTGTAGGCCACCTAGTGTCCCTACCCTTCCTAATCCAAGAACCTTTCAAAAGAAAAGCGGCATGGCAGTTGCAGGTGGTTCCTGGCTCGATTAGACGACGACGAACAATTGAAGATCGTTCACACGTAGTGGATGTGTTGTTTCACGGAATACAATTCTAGTCACTGCAAGGTCTTTGAGCAGGATCCCAGCTTGTCTGGGACTTCAGGAATTTTTTACTGGAGGCTGGTAAGTAGCCTTAGTACATGCTCTCTGTTTGTCAGACTGAATTATCCGATTAACCAGGAGATAACCGACGGCAAGGATCATGATGGCAGCATGGTTTCGTTCATTAGGCCAAACTGTTTGTACACAGCGTACCATGCGTCTCTGCATGCACCATACCCTGATATGTGCCGCCACGCTCTGCAGCCCAAAGTAGGAGAGAGGGTCGCAAGTATTAGACTTCAACCTGCTGGCTGGAGTTTCCCCCGTCAGCCACCCATCTGGTTCAAGCCGTCAGCCAATCTCCACAACTTAATAAATAGTAACATCTAACTGAGCCAGTTAGTTAGATGCGTACACTTGGTGTAGTAGGATCTTTATTTAGTTTGATGCACACACTTGTTCTTTTTTCGTAGCCCTTTTGTAATAATGGCTGATGTTTGGTTTGGAAGAGAGCCGCATCTTCACTCTTCTAGCCTGCTTACTGCTTCTGTTGCACCCCCAGCCCTGGTTGTTGCTGCTGTTGTTTTCAATGTACAATCTGTAGTATATTTCGTCTATTAGTTGAATAAATGTGTTGTTAGAATGACAAACACAATGTTTTGGAAGTCGTTGCATGGTTCGATCCTTAGTACCCCGCACCGTATGTAACGCATACTATTTTTCGTACGGAACACATTTTTCACTTGTTGATAACATGCAGCCAACTGATGAAGGCCCAATAGAGGAGCCCATAATTAACTAGAAGGGAGGCTCACACATGATTCTGGCCCAGGTACATGCTCATGGTCCCCTAAACATAAATAAGTAAATAAATAAATAAAGCTAAATGCTCATGCACCCGTTCTTTAAATTCATGATTTAACAGGAGGATATTATTTCCTATGATAGTGTCGTTACATTAAGTCTATATTATTCTTAGGCAAAGATAGCGACCAGTCTTATTTCTCCCAGCATTTTCTTCCTGCAACCAGCGGACCCATGCAAATCGTTGTCAACATCATAAACAGTTCCGGTCCATTTTTATTTTTCAATAATAATGTCCAACCCAGCCCAGCACATTGGCGACAGCACTTTATCCTCCGCCTTGGTGCGCTCGCCGCGGCACCGCCGTCCGGCCCTGTCAACATAGTTTTTTTTCGAAATGGCCCCTGTCAACGTAGTGAATCGGGAGAGAACTGTAGTTGTGAGTATGATAGTACGGACCCACCAGGTCCACTCCCGAACACAAGCAAGCGCCTCTTTTACTACTCAGATTCACCCGTTGTTTTTTTACTCTAATCCACCCTGCTGATATCCGGGACCCACATCATTTTTAATGTATAGTCAATTAATGACAGAATTGCACAACTTTTTTCTTGAGTAGTAATTCGGAGGAGCAGGCTATAAACTGGGTTGTGCGGTCTCTGTGGCCCGTCTAACAACATGACCAGCCCAGCAGGTTTTTCTTTGGGAAAATAGGTAGCACAATATTTCTTTTTGAAGAATACCCAAGCTAGGCCTATTTGTTTTCTTCGACTTACTGGGATGCAAATCTTTCAAGACAAGGAGGGATGCATTCCGGCCTGGCCAAAGAGTATGGTTTGGGTCTGTTAAAAGTAATTTCAAAGGGGTTCAAAATTCCCAAAAAAATTATAGCAAATGGGATATTAGTTTCTTTTTTTTTGTTCTTCGCTGATATTTTAGAGTATTTCATTGGATTTATCATGACATGGTACTAATTTATTGTTAAATTTGTTTTAGTATGGCTACTAATTTTTGGATTAAGAATATTTTGTTCACCAGCCAAAATTTGCAAATTTTCAAAATTTCGCACATATTTAGTTAATTTTTTTAACCCTGGTACTGACCAGAAAATGGGCAGCAATTCTAAAAATGGAAAACGGGCTGCAATAATTTCCATATTAATTAGAAAATGAGTAAAAATTATAAAAATAATAGCAAATGGGCTGTACACGCCATAGATTTCGAGGCTGACTTGTTTACGCAAGGCTTTGTTAGTCAACACACGATTCTAGCAGCAGTGACTGTTGGATGTCCATCCAACGACCGACGTGCTTCTTCAATCTCTAATCTTCCTGCTCCAGCCGCCTAAACTAGCACCGGCGAGACTGCCTGCTCCCTCCTCTTGTGGCCCGCTGTGATGCCGTGCAGGCTTCCCCGACCCACCCTACTCCCTCTGTTGGCCTGGCAGCACGCAATCAACTGCCTCCTTATTACGCGAAAAAAAATGATTCCTCCCACTGACATCTGGGGCGCACCGGTTGGGAGGCTGACTTGTGGACCTACAAAGTTAATGCGTACGCAGGGCTTGTCAACTTAGTCAACAAATGATTGTAGCAGCAGTAACCGTTGGATTTGAATCGAACGGTCCTGCTGCTTCTTCAAGTGCTGCTCTTCTTGGACCAGCCACCCAAACCAGCGCCGGCGAGACCGCCTGCTCCTGCCTCCAGTGGCCGGCTGTGCTGCTATTGAGGCCTCACCACCCCTACTCCCACCGCTAGCCAGGCCCTGCTATGACGACAGCCTCACACCGCAGCCAAACCAGTGAACCCTCGTACCCCTCTCCGCGTGGGCATCCACTGTCGCGTCTTCCCCGGCTCCGCGTCGTCCCCTTCCTAGGCCTCGCTGTCGTCCACCGCCCCGGTGCTCTCGGTGCGGCGTGGTCAACGTCGTCATGGAACGACTTCTATCGGATGTGGACTGTACATGGAGAGGCTGACAGTTGGGTCCACAGCCGCACACAAGGAAATGCCTCCTTATTACGCGCAAAATAAAGATTCCTCCAGCTAACATCTAGGACCCACCGGAAGGACCTCTATATTTTGCGAAAAAAACATTCCCCCCGCTGACAGGTCGGACCCACCAGCTATATCTTCGCATGCAAGGAAGTGTCTCCTTATTACGCGCAAAAAAATGAATACCCCCTGCTAGCTGGGACCCACCATAGTGGGTAGATGACTTGTGGGCCTACTAAGTTGACAGGGACGGAGGGCTTTCTCAACTTAGTAAATACTCCAGTGACTGTATGATGTCCATCCAACGGCCATAGTGCTTCTTCAACCTCTAATCTACTTGCTCCAGCCGCCCAAAGCAGCGCCGGTCGTGCCGCCTGCTCCTGCCTCCCGTGGCCGGCTGTGCTGCCGCGGAGGCCTCACCCCCCATACTACTCCCACCGCTGGCCAGGCCATCCCTCTACTCACCCACACCCCCTGTTATTCTGCAGCGATGGCAGCCTCACACCGCAGCCGAACCAGTGAACCCTCGTAGTCCTCTCCGCGTGGACATCCACTGACGTGTCTTCCCTAGCTACGCGTCGTCCCCTTCCTAGGCCTCGCCGTCGTCCACCGCCGTGGTGCTCTCAGCGCGGCGTGGTCAACATGGTCAAGGAACGACTTCCATCGGATGTGGACTGTATGTGGAGAGGCTGACAGCTGGGTCCACGGCCGCAGCAAGGAAGTGCCTCCTTATTACGCGGAAAGTAATGATACCTCCACCTGATAGGAGGGACCCACCGAACGGGCCACTATATTTTGTGAAAAAAACATTTCCCCCTGGCTGCTGGGACCCACTAGCGATATCTTCGCACGCAAGGAAGTGCGTCCGGGCAAAAAAAAACAATTCGCCCCCTGACTTCTAGGACCCACCAGCTACATCTTCGCGCGTAAGGAAGTGCCTAACAGTCGGGACCCACCTGGTCGAAGCATACATAGCGTTGGCATTCTGGTCGCGAACGTGGACGTACATACTGGTGGATGTAGAGGCGCGCACGTGTCGTAGTAGAGGCGTGCACGTGTCGTAGTAGAGGCGCGCACGTAGCATGTACACGTACGTACAGCGGCCAGTGTGCAAGAAAGAAAATACGGCCACGTATGTGTACATACGGACGGGGTCTCGAACGCCTACTCGCGCATACATACGGCCAGGCCTCGTGTACATGGCTGGGATGGAACGGAGAAACAACGTCGTCGTCGTGTTCATGGGGAGCCAACCGGCTGGGTCAGAACGGAATGTGTCGTCGTGTTCATCAGGAGGGCTTGGACGGAACATGCGATGGAAACGAGGCCTGGTGTACCACAGAACGGAGGAAATGGCCTTGTGTTTGACTGACCACGTTCGAAACGGGATCCTGTTCATCGGGAGGGGTCTGGCGTACCACAAAACAGAGGAAACAGACTTGTGTTGGACCTCCTATGGTCAAAACGGGTTCATGTTGATCGAGAGGGGTGTGGCGCACCGCAAAACGAACGAAACAGACTTGTATTGGAGCGCTACGGTCGAAACGGGGGTCATGTTCATCGAGAGGGGTGTAGCATGCCGCAAAACGGGACTCCACAGGATACTGTTTATCTCCACCGTCGACTCCCCCAGCCTCCACGAGCTACTGTTCATCCACCGTCGACCTCCTCCAGCCTCCACCCACGACTGTTCATCCACGGACTCCTGTTCATCCAGCCTCCACCGTGCGCTACTCCACCAGCTACTTTTCAACCACCCCTCTCCACGGGCTCCTGTTCAACCACCCCTCCACGGGCTACTATTCATCCACCCCCCCACCGTCTACTGCTCATCCAGCCCTCCACAGGGTCGTCTTGTTCATCCAGCCCTCCACGGGGTCCTGTTCATCCAGCCCCAACCGGCTCAATCGATCGGGGTCCTGTTCGTCCAGAGGCAACGCCACGGGGTCCTATTCATCCACCCCCACCGCTCATTATTCATCCAACCCCCCCCCCCCCCCCCCCCCCCGCAATGCTCACTATTCATCCAGAGGCAGCATCGATCGGCTTCAGTAAGCAGCAGTAGCGAAGGAATCGCTCGATCGGGTTCAGTTAACAGCCATTGATTGATCACTCGGGTTCAGTAACGCGTAGCCTGCAGTGCAATCGCTCAGTTTCAGTTAGAGTCCAATGCCTCGCTCGGGTTCAGTTAGAGCCAACACCTCGCACACATGCGCATACGTGTACGAGAGAAACGCGCATCGCTCGGCCCCTGACCACCCACCGTAAACGGGAACTCGCCGAAATTTTCCTCGCCCTCGCTTCTACCACAGTTTTTTCCGTCATGGATGGCCCAAAGAATGTCATGCAGCAGCTTCTCTAGCCCGCCCAGTATGAAAATCCCATTTTCTGTCATGATTTTTTGTCATAGAAGTAGGAGCCCACCACATCTATGATGATACTAGGTTTTGTCACAATTATCGTCATAGAAGTGTCATAAGTATGACAGAATTTTTTTTCGTTCAGCCCAAAATGTCATAGATGTGTCTTTTTTTGTAGTGTATGCACGCGTCACCTCACCAGACCCTCAGTGCCCTCACCCCTCTCTCAGAGCAGCCAATCGCTGGCCGGCAATCGTAATTGAAAGTGCTAGTTATCGACTAGAGGGGGGGTGAATACGCGATATTTATGAAAGTCTTCAAAACATGGAAGTTTCAAAGACAAACAATAGAAACAACCTAATTGATATGCAGCGGAAGATAAACTACAACAAGCAAGCCATAATCAAATATGCAATAGCATTAACGTTCGAAGATTAATAGCAGCTAGGTAGTAGGATCAGGATGGAAGATAGTATGAAGCCAATCAACAATAGTAGTCAAGCAATGAAGTCAATCAGATAATACGATGAGCAATGACTTCACGAAGACAAACTCAAAGTAAAGGAGGGAAGAGATAGAACCAGTTGCTTGTTGAAGACACAGGATTTGTTGGACCAATTCCAGTTGCTGTGACAACTGTACGTCTGGTTAGGGAGGCTGAGATTCAAGATAAAGTAGATGGATCCACTGAAGGTTCCTTTGCAGCAACCCATGTGGTTTTGGGATACTGCTCAGGCTTCTAGTAGGAACCATCAACATTCATTTTCCTCTTGAACCCAACACCCTCTTTCCTAGGGTTTTGGTTCAGAATCTGCTTTTTGAGGACATCACAAAGTGTCTGATGCCCTTTCAGACTTTTATACATCCCTGTTTCAAGCAATGTCTTCAACCTAGCATTTTCATCAGCAATAGTAGTGGTATCCTCAGAAGAGGGGTTAGTTACCACATAGGTAGTTGAAGACAGAGCAACAATAGTAGTAGTAGTGGAACATTCAGCAATAGAGGTAGCGTTATCACGCTCAATGCATTTTAAGCAAGGTGGTTCAAATCCTTCCTGAGCGGGACTGATCTGTTGAGCGAGTAATGAATCGTGCTTCTTCAGAAGAACTTCATAATCCACTCTTACCTTTTCAAGATCTTGCTCTCTTTGAAGACATTCAGAAGAAAGTTTCTCATGATCAGATAAGAGAGCATTATGTTGATCTTGAAGGGCGTCAAACTTGGAGTGAAGTCTCTGAACACTATCAGCCAAAGCTTTTGACTGATCCATTTCTTCGCCTAACATATCATCGCTCTTACTAAGCATGTTTTGAATCTTTTCCAAAGCTCTTTGTTGTTTAGTGGCAAGGGAAGCAAGTTTGACATAGCTGGGGCCAAATTCATCACCTGATTCATCATCACTAGTTTCAGAAAGATAGCATTCAGTTACCTTAGCACCCCCTGCCATGAGGCATGGTGAAGATGAAGACGGTTCAGGTGGAAAGGTCATCTCTTTAAGAGACTCCTTGTAGTCATTAAGCCAAGGATCATGACGATTAAGATGACTATCATAGACCTCAGCAAGTCGGTCCCAGATAAGCTTCGTGTGATTGAGGTGCATGACGTTCCTGAACTGATTTCGGGACAGGCAGGAGCAGATGACATCCTTCGCAGTGAGGTTCAGTAGAGTGTACTTACGAAATGTCATCAGCCTCCGCCATCTTGCATAGATCGGTGAGACCAATCTCGGTGACGGTCCACAGTTTGCTGTCCATAGCCATGAGTCGCTTCTTCATCATGGCTTTCCACCGGGGATACTCATGACCGTCACAGGTTGGGCAAGATACATTCCTCAATCTTGCAGTCGACATAGCTAAACTCTAGGTGGTTAAACCGAATCACACAGAACAAGGGAGTACCTTGCTCTAATACTAATTGAAAGTGCTAGTTATCGACTAGAGGGGGGGTGAATACGCGATATTTATGAAAGTCTTCAAAACATGGAAGTTTCGAAGACAAACAATAGAAACAACCTAATTGATATGCAGCGGAAGATAAACTACAACAAGCAAGCCATAATCAAATATGCAATAGCATTAACGTTCAAAGATTAATAGCAGCTAGGTAGTAGGATCAGGATGGAAGATAGTATGAATCCAATCAACAATAGTAGTCCAGCAATGAAGTCAATCAGATAAGACAATAAGCAATGACTTCATGAAGACAAACTCAAAGTAAAGGAGGGAAGAGATAGAACCAGTTGCTTGTTGAAGACACAGGATTTGTTGGACCAGTTCCAGTTGCTGTGACAACTGTACGTCTGGTTAGGGAGGCTGAGATTCAACTCAGAAGACCGTGTCTTCACCTTATTCCCCTTGAGCTAAGGACACTTAGTCCCCGCCCAATCACTCTGGTAAGTCTTCAAGGTAGACTTCCAAACCTTCATAGACTTTGTTCACCCGGCAATCCACAATGACTCTTGGATGCTCAGAATGCGACGCCTAACCGGCTGGAGGATACACAGTCCTCAAGTGTAATAAGTCTTCAGGTCACATAGATAGAAAGACTTCAGTGATGCCTAACACTCTTTGGCTCTGGGTGTTTGGGCTTTGTCCTCGCAAGGATTTCTCTCTCTCAAATGCTTCGAGGTGGGTTGCTCTCAAACGACAAAAGCCGTATACTAACTCTGAGCAGCCACCAATTTATGGTGTAGGGGGTGGGCTATTTCTAGCCACTAGGCAACCCGACCTGATTTGTCTGAAATGACCCTGGGTCACTAAGGAACTGACACGTGTTCCAACGGTCAGATTTCAAACACACACGACAAATTTACTTGGGCTACAAGCAAAGCTGACTCATCCAACTCTGGATAAGATTTGCTCTCATTGTCTTTGCTCGAAGACATAGGATTTGGGTTGAGCATCACTTCAGTCACTCTGACTTAGTTCACTTGGACCCCACTTAATAGTACGGTGGTTCCTATGACTCAACAAAGAAGAAAAGGAAACAACAAAACCACACAGTCTTCGCGCTCCATAGTCTTCACTCAATGTCTTCTCATATCATAGACTTCAGTGTGAATATCTTCACAAACCACCATTGTCTTCAGTGTCTTCATAAATTTTTAGGGGCCATCTCCGGTAGGTAAACCGAATCAATGAGGGACATTACCTGCATTATCCTGCAATTCTCACAAACGCATTAGTCCCTCAACCAACTTTGTCGTCAATACTCCAAAACCAACTAGGGGTGGCACTAGATGCACTTACAGTAATGGCAACCCGTGTTTCTCTCGTCCTGATTTACAGGAACCTCCTGAGGATTTCAGTGGGTGGCACCACGAGCTCTCTCTCTCTCTATCTCTCTCTCTCTCTCTCTCTCTCTCTCTTCCATGCGATCCGTTTTCACATTAAAAGGGGGGCTCCTGAGCATAACGACTTAGGAGCTCTTACTGGCTCTCCAGCCCTCTCCCACTGGCCTTGACCACGGCATCACGACCTGGCAGACCAGCGTCGGCTGAGCTTGCTCGAGGGCCGGGACCTAAGGACGCAGAGCGCAAAGGAGAGTGCAGGAAGAAGGGGAAGCTCGCGAGGACCTAACCTAGTTACGCCACGGTCGCTGATGCACATGTCTGGTGCACTGCAAAGGAACGACTCCAGACTACCGAGATAAGTCTTGCGCCTGGAACAATGAATCGGTGCAACGCGAAATTATCACTCGCTGAGGCTCTGTGACGGCAACGTTGCCTTCCTTTCTCACCTCTCGGCAGCTGCTTGCGCGCTAAAGGGGACCTCCTGAGCATCGCGCCTTAGGGGCTCTTATTGGACCTCGGGCCGCTCACCTCCTGGCCTTGACCACGGCATCGCGACCTAGCATACCAACGACGGCTGTAGCCTGCCTGGGGACCGGGACTTGTCAGCATAGAGCGCTAAGTTGTCACGGGGTTATAAAGGGGGAACCAAGCCGGGACAGGACAAGCGCTCGCACGATTTCATAATAAGGATAACATCACCAAAAGATATCGCGGACTCTTTACATGCCCCCGCGGGGTATTGCTCGATTCCTTGCAGGGAACAAAAGGAAAGAACTCTGAGGAGCCCTAACTACACGCGCCTTCATGGCCGACGCCATCATCAACAGTGGGCCACGGGAGACCAGTGTCGGTGTCAAAACCGGCGGATCTCGGGTAGGGGTACCAAACTGTGCGTCTAAGGCTAATGGTAACAGGAGGCAGGGCACACAATGTTTACCCAGGTTCAGGCCCTCTCAATGGAGGTAATACCCTACTTCCTGCTTGATTGATCTGGATGATATGAGTATTACAAGAGTTGATCTACCACGAGATCGTAGAGGCTAAACCCTAGAAGCTAGCCTATGATTATGACTGTTGTTGTCCTATGGACTAAACCCTCCGGTTTATATAGACACCGGAAGGGGCTAGGGTTACAAAGAGTTGGTTACAGAGAAAGGAATCTACATATCCAAATTGCCAAGCTTGCCTTCCACGCAAAGGAGAGTCCCACCCGGACACGGACGACGTCTTCAATCTTGTATCTTCATAGTCCAACAGTCTGACATAAGTATATAGTCTTGCTGTCCAAGGACCCCTAATCCAGGACTCCCTCAACCGGCCAACCCCGTCCAGATCAGCCGCGGCGAGGGCCTGATGCTGCCACCCTGTCCCGAGAACGGCGCAAGCTCGGGGGCACCACTACCAAAAAAAGACACATCTGTGACATTTTGGGTCGAACGAATTTTTTTTCTGTCATACATATGACACTTCTATGACGATAATTGAGACAAAACCTGGTATCATCATAGATGTGGTGGGCTCCTACTTCTATGACAAAAAATCATGACATAAAATGGGCTTTTCGTCCTGGGCCGGCCGGAGACGCAACTGCATGACATTCTTTGGGCCGTCCATGATGGAAAAAACCGTGTTAGAAGCGAGGGGTAGGAAAATTTCGGGGACTTGCCGGTTACGGTGGGAGGTCGGGGGCCGAGCGATGCGCGTTTCTCTCGTACACGTACGCGCGTGTGTGCGAGGCGTTGGCTCTAACTGAACCCAAGCGAGGCATTGGGCTCTAACTGAACCTGAGCGATTGCACTGCAGGCTACGCGTTACTGAACCCGAGCGATCAATCGATGGCTGTTAACTGAACCCCATGGAGCAATCTATTCGATGAACAGTGAGCGTTGCGGGGGGAGGGGGGGTTGGATGAACAGTGAGCGGTGGCATTGCCTTTGGATGAACAGGACCCCATGGTGTGGAGGGATGGATGAACAGTAGACGGTGGACGGGTGGTTGAACAGGACCCCCTGGTGTGGAGGGCTGGATGAACAGTAGACGGTGGACGGGTGGTTGAACAGTAGCCGGTGGAGTAGCGCACGGTGGAGGCTGGATGAACAGGAGCCCGTGGAGGCTGGAGGAGGTCAATGGTAGCCCGTGGAGGCTGGAGGAGGTCAACGGTGGAGATGAACAGTATCCGTGGAGTCTCGTTTTGCGGTACGCCACACCCCTCCCGATGAACAGGACCCCCGTTTCGACCGTAGCGCTCCAACACAAGTCCGTTTCGTCCGTTTTGTGGTAGGCCACACCCCTCCCGATCAACAGGACCCCCGTTTCGACCGTAGGAGGTCTGTTTCCTCCGTTTTGCGGTATGCCGCACCCCTGCAGATAAACAGGACCCCCATTTCGACCGTAGGAGGTCTGTTTCCTCCGTTTTGCGGTATGCCACACCCCTCCCGATCAACAGGACCCCGTTCCGAACGTGGCTGGTCAAACACAAGTCCGTTTTCTCCGTTCTGCGATACGCCAGGCCTCGTTTCCATCGCCTGTTCCGTCCAAGCCGGTTGGCTCCCACACGTTCTGTTGCCTCCTGAAGAACACGACGCATTCCGTTGCCTCCCCATGAACACGACTGTCAGGACCCCGACTCAATGCCACATCGATCTAGCATGTAACACCTCATATCACTTTGCGGCCTCACGCACGGTATTCCCACGGGTGTCGCCTTACCTTTGCCCGGGACCGTTTGTGCCTTTTGGCACACGTATATGATAGTGTCGCTAGCATCCATATGATAAGGAGCTCGGGCTGACATGGCTAGTCGTAAACCCAAAGTGGCACAAACTTACAAGGACATGCATCCATGACCCAGCATCGAACGTGTTGGTCAGCAGCGAGTGAATCCATGCTGTAGCACTAGGCTAGCAGGACTCCGATGAACCGGGCTATAGCGGGCTAACAGGACTCTGATATTCATCGCGTGACATTTCCCCGAGGGGACAGACACAGGAACGAAGAAGGACACATGCCGGCCAGCCTAAGTGTTCCGGAGCAGTAGCAAGCTACCATGGCTCAGTGGAAGCACTAGGAGACATTTCCTGGTAAGAGAGGCTATCAAGGATAAATAACTAGATAGTCAGATCCCACACATACCAAGCATTTCAATAACATACACACAATATGCTCGATATGTGCAAATACAACATGGCATCACAACATGACTCTACGACTCAAGTATTTATTCATTAAGCTCCGAGGAGCGAGATATTACAAACATGGGTCTCACGACCCAACATTCAGAGCATACAAGTCAAGCACAAGAGGAAGCTTATCATGTCTGAGTACAGACATCTACAAATGAAAAAGGCTTAGAAGCCTGACTATCTACCAGATCCTGCCGAGGGCACAAGATCGTAGCTGAGGTAACAAGCTAAACGTCGAAGTCCAAGCGGAACTACTAGTGAGACTGAAGTCTCTCTACAAAAACATAAAATAGGCAAACGTGAGTACAAATGTACCCAACAAGACTTACATCAGAACTATCTACATATGCATCATTATCAACAAAGAGGATGGTGGGGTTTAACTGCAGCAAGCCAGCTTTGACTCGATGGCTATCCTGAACTACGACTCCAAGTAACTTTTGAGGTGGCGCACACGAGTAAACATATTCACCATATCAACACACCACTATGGATCCGCTCCCGTCTCCCTACGAGAACGCCATCCATAGCACTCACGCTTATCTTGCGCATTTTAAAGTATCCACTTCACTTGTCTATGAACTGTTATAGGCAACCCAGAAGTCCTTTACAGCGGACACGGCTATTCGAATAGATGATGTTAACCCTGCAGGGGTGTACTTCTTCATACATGTTTCCACCACTTAGCGTCTGCACACGACATGTGCTTGGCAGACTTCAAGCGAAAGCCGACGTGGGTGTAGACCACGACCTACCTAAACACTCAAGTCTCTAGTCCAGGTTTATCACCTATTCAGGTTCCATCCGCAGGGAGTCCGGCCGAGGTTTCCACATATGGCCCCGAACGATGTGTACAGGGTTCCGTGACACCAAACGGGCGCCCGGTATACCCGGCCACGTGCCTACCGCATCACAGCCCACCCCTCCGGTCAGCGCTGCGCACGGCCTCCAGCATACTACAAACACCAGAAACTACTTGCAACTCCTGGACAGAGGACAGGGGTGATTAAGAATTCGAGCGGGGTCATATTTCAGGGCCCAATGCATGGTAGTAGCTGAATCATGGATCACAAACACAGAACTCAGTTCCTGAGGACGGCTTCAATGAGACAACCCACCATGTACTCCTACATGGCCTCTCACCGCTACCTTTACCAAATTGTGTTCACACACTTAGCTCATACACAGTAGGACATGTTCACACACCTCTGATTCATCGCCGATGAATCAGACCTGACTCAACTCTAAGCAGTAGCAGGCATGACAAACAAGCAAGAATGATTAGGCACAACAGGGCTCAAACAACTCCTACTCATGCTAGTGGGTTTCATCTATTTACTGTGGCAATGACAGGTCATGCAGAGGATAAAGGGGTTTAGCTACCGCAACAAGTAACAGATGAATCATTGTTGTCCTGATGTAGTAAAAGAGAGCAGGAGCGAGAGAGTAGGATTGTATCGGAATGAACAAGGGGGTTTTGCTTGCCTGGCACTTCTAAAGATAGCATTGAGTCTTCATCAGTGTCAACGATCACAACGTCGATACAACATCTACCGAGGGGGAGCAACACCGACAAACAGAGAAGAAACACGATCAATGGAATGCACAATATGATGCATGCTATGACATGGCAATAAGAATGTGTTTTGGCTAATGCAAGCTAGACCAGATTTAGATGAGTCCATTTGAACCAAAGATTCAAATGTAAACCCATTTTAAGAGGTCATAATAGTGCATTAACTTGTTTCACCTAAACAGCAAGGTTAATGTGTTCTAACATGCATGAAACCAGTGCAGATGGATAGACTGGATTTTTCTGATCATTTTTCATATATAATTTGTTTCATTTGGAGTTATGGTTGATTTTCTATGATTTTTAGAAGTTTGTACTATTTTCTGGAATTTCCTGTATAAGAATAATTCCAGTAATTGAATTAATGCGTAAGCATTGCGTCAGGGTGACGTCAGCAGGTCAAAGGTGCCAGCCCAGGTCAAACCTGACAGCTGGGACCCGCAAGTCAGTGTAAAAGGGCTGGTTTGGGTGGATGACATGTCGGACCAGTCAACGGCCGCGTCAGCAAAGTCAATGCTGACGTGTGGGTCCCAGTGAATTAAATTAAGCAGGCACAGGGCCCACATGGCAGTGGCACTAGGGGTGGTTTAGCTAGGTCATTAGTGGCTAACTAAACCGGGGTTAGGCCGCCGGCTCGTCGCCGGCGAGGTTAGTGGCAGCGGAGCGTGTCGGGTTTCGCCCACAGGCGACCATTTGGATGGTGGATTGGTGCTACGCATAGCTGGGGGTCGCGCGTGTCTGGTAGAGCAAGTGGGAGGAGCTGGGGTGGAGCGAGCTCGCCGGAGTCGAGCTCGTGGCGGCAGCCGGAGTTCGGGCAGCAACGGTGTGGGCGGTGCGGGGCACGGGAAGTGTCATGGACGGTCGTGTTCGACTCTCGGGAGTGCGGCGAGTGCAGCGGTGAGCTCGGGCGCGTGCTTGCACGGCAATAGTCGTGGTGGCGACATGGCCGGCGGTGAGGAGCTGTCGGCTCCGACAGCCACGATGGTTAGAAGGCGCGGACGAGCACGGGGAGAGAGGGGAAAGAGGCATGGGCTCACGGCGAATCCGATAGAGGCAACAGCGAGGCCGGGGAGGGACTGGAGCTTGCGAATCCCCGAAGAGTTCGCCGGCGGCCAGAGGTTGAAGACGATGTCGTGGACGACGCTACAGGGCTTCCGGTGGGGCGTGGCTCGGTGGAGAGGAAGGGGGTGTCACGACGGAGCTCGGGGGCACGTCGGAGGGGCTCGGAGATGGCTGTGGCCGTGGGGGAGCTCGTCGGCGGCAACGGCTGCGTTCGGGTGAGTGAGAGAGAGAGATCCAGGGAGGAGGGTGAGGACGGGGGAGAGAGTGAGAGGGCCTGGGGGTGCGTGGCCGTCTCCGTGGCGCTGGAAGGGCCTCGAGGGCGTGAGGCAGGCAGGGAGGAGGCCACGGTGTCACCAGCACTCGCCACCGAGCTGCTTCGGGGCGAGGGGAGGAAGACGACAGGAAGAGGTGGGCTGGGCCAGGTGGCTGGGCTGGCCGACTGGGCCGGCCAGGTGGGCTGCGGTAAGTCAGGTGAGGTTTTCTTTCTCTCTCTTTCTTTTTTTGTTTCAGTTTTCTATTTTGTTCTGTTTTGTTTTGATTTAGTAAAAATACTAAACCATTTGATAAAATGCTGGAATTAATTATGTGGCTAGAACTACAATATACCAAACCACATAAAATGTTCCAGAATTATTGGACATATATTAATTATATAAGAAATATATATCCAATGTAAATAGTTATTGAATTAATTCAAAGGCTCAAAATAAATGTTTCTGAGATACCAAAAATATTGGTTTGACTTTTACCTTTTGCCAATATTTTCAGAGACTAAGAGGAACATTTTCTTGGACTCATTTGATGAGATTTAAATGTTGGTTATTTTTAGGGGTATTCTGAGGCTTTGAAAATTCCTCAATTCAAATTTCATTTGAATTTAAACATGATGCACACATGGAAGCTAGCATAGGTCAGACCAGAATTAGGGATGTGACAACTCACCCCCACTAAACAAGAATCTCGTCCCGAGATTCAAGCATAGGGTAAGATGGGAAGGGGGGGACACAGCTAACACAAACTTCATGATCCAACTTGCATCTCACAAGAACGTTGATTCGATCACCATCATTGACTCAATGTCTTCCTCCAGGAACTCCTACCAGTATGACCATGAGAGGGAAAAGAAACCCTAGAAGGATCGATCTTCTCAAAGATCGAGCAACTCATGATCAACTCACGGAATGAGACATAGAAACATCTCACGAGCTGAGACGCGAAGCACTCATCCATAGGAATGGGGTGAAGCAGATGACGAAGGTTCACTAGGTAGACAACAATTTTCACGCTTAAGAAGGTGGTGAATGGTTGTCAACGTAGCGAGGAGTTGAGTTGTCATGATACCATAATGAGACATCTTGGAGGAGGGTGATTCGTAGAATTATTACCTTAAGTGGCAAAAAGAATTAGCTTTGATATAGAGATCATTGAGACTCTCTATATTAGCCTAAGGCAAATCACATCAATCGTTTGGCAGAGTTCGAAGGAATGGCATACCCAGACTAGAATGTATGATGTGGATTACCTTGTTGAAGACAACACAAGGGATAATTTGCTTATCACCGAAAATGGAAGGGACCCATGGTAGAATGGCACATTGGCGGTGCAAACTGGGAACAAAATGCAAATGCTGGGAATGATTCTGGTAACTGGGGAGGAACCCCATCAGTAGAGAGTAAATCCACTGTTTGAAAGGGTTATAGCATAACCGAGGAAACTGAGAGCACTATGTAATTAATGCCGATGATAAAACCTAGCACTTACGCGTGCTCTCAAGAACTTGAGCATTTTCATATTCATCAAGGTTTACCAATATCCGTGTCAAGAATCCTGGCAACACAACGTACTACCATGATGAATACCGGTGGAAGAGATGCAGATGCAAAGGAAGATAACACCGTCTCAGATTTCACCTTGGCGAGGCCAAGGTAACAAAATCTGGATGATCGACCGAGAGACATTTAGCACTCCGCTTCTAATGTTCTCCTTGATGTGCCAGCGTAACCCATTTACATGGTTTGGTATCTAGAACATCAAGTAAAAGGTCGGACTCCGGGAGCATAAAAATCCGTAAGGATTAACTACAGAGGTAAATCCTACGAAATCCTCATGGGGAGGTGGCCAACTTCCTCAATCAAGATACTACAACAAGAGGTCTTCCGGCTGGGTGTGTTGGCCACGACATCCAGTTTACCGGGTTACAGAGAGACCAATATTATAATTCTTGGGACACGTTCCAACCATCATATCTGCCTGAGATTCAGATCTGGCTGGTGTCAGGATATTCCAGACTCCTCAAGTCTAGAAAGAAAATTAAAGTTTGCAACACAAATCGACGAGATGGCGTTGCGGGAATCTCGGGGAATGAACTACGATAGCAAGATCCAAAACATGAGCTGGTTCTGCTACAAACATGTGGACACGCTGCCTCGGGCAGGCATGACCAAGTAGTAGTCTTATAATAAAACACTACCGAGTTCAGGAGGGGAACCATCATCGAGGATATCGGAATCTTGTACAAATCCGTCTGGTACCTTTAGGACTAGCACGTAGAACTTATTATCCTTGAACAAATCAATCAGTGGCTTAGTGTGCTAGGAATACATATAGAATGAAGGTTGCAAGTCTCCGAACCATAGAATACTTCGCACGTATGCATGACCGATTTGGGATGATTCCAAAGGAAGCAACATTGACTTTATCGGATTCACGGCGGCAACTTACATCAAATGCACGTGAATCAGAGGAAGTCACTTCTTTCGTCCAACACATGCTTCATGAACTAGCATGAAGAAATGCTTTCAAAAGTTTCCAATACTAGCTTGATGTTCAACACGAATCATGGAGGAGACAAAATGTTGTCGATGGGCTCAACAACAATTCATCCAGGTTTCCACATAAGTGAAATTCCAGAATTATGTGAACAAGTGATAATATTGGTCAGACCAAAGGATATAATGGTGTATGCTCGAGGGATCAACCACGAGTAAGACAACATTAAGAACATCGTTGGTTCTGATTTGATTTGAGGATAGCCCACACTCAAATCAAAGTTTTGGCAAGACAATAGGTCCAACAACTGGTCACAAGGATCAATGGATGAAGATATCGTCTTTCTTCAACACACATACAAGATATCCCTTAAGATGAACTAAATCGGACAAGCTTCCATCTTCCAACTCTCCAAGTTGTTGTTCAGCTTAGCCAACTAGCTCAGGGGTACCCAACACAGACTCTTGGAGAAGGGGTGGTTTACAAGAAACCAACTTGATCACGAACTCAACATAGCGGCCAGGTGACAACCTGGTAACACTTCCGACAATATATTCGGAAAATCACGAACCACCGATATGTTACTAAGCTCGAGAACAATCTTGCTTTTCAGGGCAAGACGATATGATCAAATAAGCAAGGATTGGCACTATCCTAACTCATTGATGAGAGTGTACCAGAAATAAGGACTAGGTAGCACAATCATACTTAGGGTGATCATTCAATAATCAACATGCTAAGAGTGAGGTTATTGTCCTTTAACTACCAAGCAACAGAATTGCTAGGAGTATAGATTTCACACATCACGATTCACTTGTCGGCGTTTCGGTTACAATAACACGGGGACCAAGGAATGAATAATGATGGCGAGAAGTATCACTGCATCAAGAGTTCATAGAATGGTGTGCAATTCCCATGACGATTCTAACGTAAAGAGGGTAACACTCCAAGGTAGAACAGAACAAAAGCTGGATTAGCATTTTGATCTGCGAAGTACAATTGCTTTGACCCAATCCTGGATATGGATGAGGTACTGGAGTTTGTTTCTCCTAGTCATTCCTGAATAGAATGGCTTGACGGACCAAAAGAATAATAGGCACCGATGAACACGGGTGCACGACTATTTCTGACTATCAATTGATAGACGGGGGTTAGGATACAACTAAAGAGGGAGAACCCAAAAGAACATACGATTTTCTGAGCTGTGGATGCACAGATTAGTATGTCGAGCAAAGCTCGACATTTTTCTTCCGGATAACCCATGCGGAGAAGGTAGAACTGACAGAGTCACAGTATAGAATAGAGAACTCGTCAAGAGCACTCTGGTCGTGATCTTTCGATCAGCGAGGAACTTCTGCCATAAGTAGTTCATGGTATTTGGAAGAAGGATACACCACGAACCTCGAGGACTATCGCAAGGGTTACTAATAACCTAAAGGAACTAGCAAACACTATCAACAGGAGGTAAGTAGAGTGAATCTCGGGTTCAAGAACCCAGGAATAGAATACTATTAACTAAATGGCATCACAGGACGCTTTCGAGAATAATGGCCAGAATCATCACACTGGGGATACAAAACATGGCTAAATTACTAGATGATCCCCTAGAACACCTAGGGTCGTAATAATAATTCCAACATATATGTCGAGGCAATAGAATACCTCAACTCAGCAATTAGTGTGATTAACCTGGCCCAAAGGAACATAAACACCAGAGGGAAAGGATTTGCAAGTGCATCAGATTGTTTAGAAACCTGGGATGACTCGGACAGCATAACGGCTGTAAATGCTCAGAAAAGATTTGATACATTCTTAAGGATTTGCATAGTCACTTAACAACATCATATCAAGGTTCTGGTTCAACTGAGAACATACTAAAAGTAGTAGAAACTGAATTGAGGCTTGAAACTATCAATTCTATAAGTCTATGGATTAGTAACACATCATCCTAATAGATAGATGAGAAGGCCTAGTTCCTTAACCCCGTAGGAAGAGAAGAGGATGACTCAGATCAGAAGGCCATGAGATATAAGGAGTAAAAAGAGCCTTACGTTCCATCCCACAATCAATTCCCTTATATAACTAAAGAATTTCTAGACTCAACTTCGACCAGTTTGGCTTGGTAATCCTACAGGCAGTCAGGCTCTGATACCAAAGCTGCCAGGACCCCGACTCAATGCCACATCGATCTAGCATGTAACACCTCATATCACTTTGCGGCCTCACGCACGGTATTCCCACGGGTGCCGCCTTACCTTTGCCCGGGACAGTTTGCACCTTTTGGCACACGTATATGATAGTGTCGCTAGCATCCATATGATAAGGAGCCCGGGCTGACATGGCTAGTCGTAAACCCAAAGTGGCACAAACTTACAGGGACAGGCATCCATGACCCAGCATCGAACGTGTTGGTCAGCAGCGAGTGAATCCAGGCTGTAGCACTGGGCTAGCAGGACTCCGGTGAACTGGGCTGTAGCGGCCTAACAGGACTCCGATATTCATCGCGTGACATTTCCCCGAGGGGACAGACACATGAACGAAGAAGGACACATGCCGGCCAGCCTAAGTGTTCAGGAGCAGTAGCAAGCTACCATGGCTCAGTGGAAGCACTAGGAGACATTTCCCGGTAAGAGAGGCTACCAAGGATAAACAACTAGATAGTCAGATCCAACACATACCAAGCATTTCAATAACATACACACAATATGCTCGATATGTGCAAATACAACATGGCATCAAAACATGACTCTACGACTCAAGTATTTATTCATTAAGCTCCGAGGAGCGAGATATTACAAACATGGGTCTCACGACCCAACATTCAGAGCATACAAGTCAAGCACAAGCGGAAGCTTATCATGTCTGAGTATAGACATCTACAAATGAAAAAGGCTTAGAAGCCTGACTATCTACCAGATCCTGCCGAGGGCACAAGATTGTAGCTGAGGTAACAAGCTAAACGTCGAAGTCCAAGCGGAACTACTAGTGAGACTGAAGTCTCTCTTCAAAAACATAAAATAGGCAAACGTGAGTACAAATGTACCTAGCAAGACATACATCAGAACTATCTACATATGCATCATTATCAACAAAGAGGATGGTGGGGTTTAACTGCAGCAAGCCAGCTTTGACTCGATGGCTATCCTGAACTACGACTGCAAGTAACTTTTGAGGTGGCGCACACGAGTCCACATATTCACCATATCAATGCACCACTATGGATCCGCTCCCGTCTCCCTACGAGAACGCCATCCATAGCACTCACGCTTATCTTGCGCATTTTAAAGTATCCACTTCACTTGTCTATGAACTGTTATAGGCAACCCAGAAGTCCTTTACCGCGGACACGGCTATTCGAATAGATGATGTTAACCCTGCAGGGGTGTACTTCTTCATACATGTTTCCACCACTTAGCGTCTGCACACGACATGTGCTCAGCAGACTTCAAGCGAAAGCCGACGTGGGTGTAGACCACGACCTACCTAAACACTCAAGTCTCTAGTCCAGGTTTATCGCCTATTCAGGTTCCATCCGCAGGGAGTCCGTCCGAGGTTTCCACATACGGCCCCGAATGATGTGTACAGGGTTCCGTGACACCAAACGGGCGCCCGGTATACCCGGCCACGTGCCTACCGCATCACAGCCCACCCCTCCGGTCAGCGCTGCGCACGGCCTCCAGCATACTACAAACACCAGAAACTACTTGCAACTCCAGGACAGAGGACAGGGGTGATTAAGAAGTCGAGTGGGGTTATATTTCAGGGCCCAATGCATGGTAGTAGCTGAATCATGGATCACAAACACAGAACTCAGTTCCTGAGGACGGCTTCAATGAGACAACCCACCATGTACTCCTACATGGCCTCTCACTGCTACCTTTACAAAATTGTGTTCACACACTTAGCTCATTGTTGGAGTAATGGGCCACGGGTAGGCTAACCTGAGCCCCAGGACATTTCAAGACATCGGGGCAGGCCGCGCCCCTCAGGCCGAGTCCCAGGAGTGACTCCAAGATATGCCGAGTCCCAGACGGTGACTCCCAGATAAGCCGACTCCAAGCTGGCGACTTCCAGGGAGGCCGACTATGGAGAGTCGGCCCAAGACTCCTCCCTTATCCCGAAGTACGACGCGGGGTACGGTCACGGCATGGCCGTCTCCCCCCTGCTTACGAAGGGCCGGCATGGCTACAGTGAGCCGTACCGCTGGAAGATCTCCGGCGAGATGCGGCACTGTTGCCATGCCTGCCCTGATCTCAGCCACAGTACATAGTACACAATGCCCACGACGCTGGCCTGTATGACCCGAAGGCGGTGGGGCCTCCTGTCAGCGGGTGGGCCGAAGGCGGCCTAGGCAACCCGAAGATGGACCTGTGGGAGTCGGCCTCCCTGGAGTCGGCCGACTTCTCCCGGGGCCCCACAAGCCATTAATCAGATAAGATGGGGAATGGTGACAGTGATCGCCCGATAGACGGTGGCACTGTTGCCACGACCCGAAGACCGAGCCTGCGTCATCAGGAGTGCCGCTACAGTATCAAGCCTGTCCGCGGGACCCGCCAGTCGGCGGGCCCCAGAAGCCGGCGGGAAGGACGGCGGCGTGAGAGACAGACGGCTGGGACCCGCGCCCAGCCGGATTACTATTGTACCCCCAGGGGGTAGGCTATATAAACCCCCTGGGGCACCCATGCAAACGGTTTGGACCTAGAGAGAAAGATAGACCAGATAGCCCAGGGAGGAGAGAGCTAGCCTTGCCCTCTCCTACCTCCCGAGACAGCTCTAGGAGCACCATTGTAGTCACTCTGCTTTAGTGATCATGCGGAGACCTCGCAGAGCAGCAGTAGGGGTGTTATCTCCTAGGAGAGCCCTGAAGCTGGGTAAGTTCCACCGGCGTGCATGTCTTCGCCTCATCCCGCTTCCAGGCACCGGCGACGTTCTACTCGCTCCCACCATGATAAGCCATCCTTTGGCATATGTCGTATCCAACCCCCGACATTTGTCGCCCACCGTGGGGCGAGGTGCACCTTCGTCCGGAGATCTGCTCTGGACGGGAACCCTGTTCCTCCCTGGCGAGCACAGCCAGCCCGGCACGCCGGACGGCGTCTGTGCCGACGCGCTACGCGGTGCTGAGATCGCCTGTGCAGCCAGCTGCCTCGCTGATCTTGTCGGCGAGGTTTGCCTCTCCGACGAGCCTGCGCCCGACGCAGGCACGAGTGGCCCCGAGAGCCTCCTCGCGGGCCTCGTTGGCCAACTCCACGTCGCCGGCGAGCCTGCCGCGGACCTGGAGTCCATAGGATCCACCGACCCGATGCTGGTCGACTCCGACACCGCGTCGCTCGACGCGTTCCCCACCAACGTGGTGGTCTACGACGAGCCGCTCTCATACGCGGGGAGCGGCGGAAGCACCGTTACTGAGGTCCTCGTCCTCGAGCACGGTGAGCGCTCTGGCGAAGGAGCGCATGACCCGTTTGACGCGGCCCTGCGAGACCTTACGGCACCGATTCCGGAAGACGCCGACGCCGGGACACTGGAGGCGCTCCGCCTTCAGCTCATCGAGGGCGCGAAGAAGCTAGCAAGCATGAGGCGCTTGTCAGAAGCTTACCAACGAGGGATGGATCGTGCCGTAGGCGGCTCGCCGGCTCCAACCAGGCCTAGCCGCCTAGGCACGGTCCGACAGCGCGGCGCGGCAATCGCCAACCTCTTCGGGGCTGATCGCCCTGTGTATGCCACGCCCGTAGAGAATATCCGTGCCGCCCAGGCGGCAGCAGACGAGCTTGACAACTTCGAAGGCGAAGAGCGCCGCATAATGACGGAGTGAGTACAGCAGCTCCTCGACGCGGCTGCCGCACAGAATAATGCTGGCTGTCGCACCGAGGCGCCGCAACGCCAAAACGACGACCCACCGCCTCGCCGAGACCAAGGTGTGACATCTCGAATGCCGACTGGCGGGGCCCGTGGGAAGAAGGACAAGGAGCCGGCTGCCAGCCGCAGTCGAACTCACATCACCGTCGAGCGTGACCAAGACGGCCGCCCTAGAGCGGTGGAATGGCGGGACGACTACTTACCTACCCCTCCTCGCAGAGAAAGACAAGTCTCTCCGCTGCCCGTAGAACATCCGACTCTCGGCGACCGCCTTGGCCGCCGAGAGGGAGTCGGAGAGAACGACGCCCGCCACCGGATCGACCGACTCCACCGATCCCTGGCGCTGGAAGAAGAAGACGAGTTGGGTCCCCCCTGCTTTGGACCCCGCATCCGGGATGAGCCCTTTCCCAAAGGGTTCATGCTCTCCCGAGACACGCCCAAATATACCGGCACCGTGAAGCCGGAAGATTGGCTGATCGACTACTCCATAGCCTTCAACATAGCGAACGGCAACAAGCGTGTTGCCCTAAGATACGTCCCGCTCATGCTCCAGGGCTCGTCCCGGACGTGGTTAAACAGTATGAAGCCTCGCAGCATCAATAGTTGGGTCGACTTCACCGAGGCTTTCGTCAGCAACTTCACGAGCACGTACAAGCGACCTCCCAAGCCACACCAGCTCTCCTTGTGCGTGCAAGGCCCCGACGAGTCTACTCGCGACTACCTCACGCGATGGGGCGAGATCCGGAATTCCTGCGAGGGCGTGCACGAGGTGCAGGCCATCGAGTACTTTACTGCCGGGTGCAGAGAAGGCACCCTCCTCAAGCACAAGCTCCTCTGTGACGAGCCGGAGACCCTCGATGAGCTGCTGATCACAGCGGACATGTATGCCACGGCCGACTCCTCCATGAAGGCGGAGATTCGGGTCAGCACAACTAGCAAAGTCGCCCCTCAGGCTCCAAGAACTCCGGCTGGAGACACTAGTCAGCGGCAACAGCAGAATGACCAGAAGCGCAAGGCCCCGCAGCCGACTTCCATCAGTCGGCAAGTGGCAACGGCAGAGGACCAGCAGCTGGAGGGACCGCCCCCAGCGAAGCGGCAGAAGGGTGGCAAGTCCAACTAGATGCCGACTTTCTCCAACGAGCAGACTCTAGATGGTCCCTGCAAGTTTCACAGCGACGCGAAGCCGTCAAACCACACCACCAGGAAATGCCACTGGCTGACCAGAATCGCCAAGGGGGACGGCCTGCTCCCTCCCGCTCCTGCTGGGCCGCCTCCTCCACCACCGCCCTAGCAGCCGGCTGTCAGGCCAGTTGGCGCGATACAAGACGAGTTCCCGGATGAGCACAGAGCCTATGTGGTGTTCACCAGTGTAGCGGATGACCGGCGCAGCAGGCGCCAACAGCAGCATGAAGTGAACGCGGTTGCATCAAGCACTCCAGAGTTCATGCATTGGTCCGAGAAGCCTATCAGTTGGAGCAGAGCTGATCACCCAGAGGTGATGCTGAGTCCAGGCTCCTACGGCTTGGTCTTAAGCGCCACACTCGCCACTGATAGGCGGGCCGCTCGCTTCTCACGAGTACTGATAGACGGAGGCAGCAGTATCAACATCCTGTAAAAGGATACAATGGAGAAATTGGGAATCAAGCGAAGACAGCTTCAGAGCAGCCGGACTGTGTTCCACGGAATCGTCCCTGGCCTTTCCTGCTCGCCAATCGGCAAGATCCTGATAGATGTCCACTTCGGAGACAAAGATCATTTTCGCCGAGAGCCAATTTGGTTTGAGGTGGTGGACCTTGAGAGCCCATATCATGCACTGCTTGGCCGACCCGCCTTGGCCAAGTTCATGGCGGTCCCCCACTACGCCTACCTCAAGATGAAGATGCTGAGTTCCAAGGGAATCCTAACCGTGTCCGGCGACTACAGGAAGTCGTCCGCTTGCACGGCCGAAAGCAGTCGGCTGGCCGAGTCCTTGGTGATCGCAGCTGAGAAACGGCTCCTTGATCGGGTCGTGGCGATGGCCGGCAAGCAGCCCGAGTTATCGCCCGACCCCAAGGAGTCGGAAGCAGAAGGATCATTCAAGCCGGCCAGAGAAACAAAGAAGATACCGTTGGACCCAGAGCACCCGGAGAGGTACGCTGTCATGGGCCTTGACAGCAAATAGGAAGGCAAGCTCATCGATTTCCTCCGTGAGAATCGCGACATCTTCGCATGGTCCCCCAAGGATATGCCTGGTGTCCCGACGGAATTCGCCGAGCACAAATTACACGTCCGATCTGATATGAAGCCCGTCAGGCAGCCCTTGCGCCGCCTGTCAAAAGAAAAAAGAAGAGTTGTTGGAGAAGAAATAGCCCAGCTCCTTGCAGCCGGCTTCATCATGGAAGTATTTTTTCCAGAGTGGCTGGCAAACCCAGTACTGGTGCTGAAGAAGAACAAGCAGTGGCGGATGTTCATTGATTACACGAGCCTCAACAAAGCCTGCCCCAAGGACCCATTTGCTCTGCCAAGAATTGATCAGGCGATAGGCTCCACAGCCGGATGCGAGCTGTTTAGTTTCCTAGATGCATATTCAGGATATCATCAGATCAAGTTGAACCCGGCTGACAGACTGAAGACTACCTTCATCACGCCGTTTGGAGCCTTCTGCTACCTGACCATGATGTTCGTCTTGAGAAACGCCGGCGCCACCTTTCAGCGTTGCATGCAGAAGTGCCTCCTGAAGCAACTCGGCAGAAATGCCCACGTCTATGTGGATGACGTGGTGGTGAAGACAGAGAAGCGTGGAACCTTGCTGGAGGACCTCAAGGAAACATTTGAGAATCTGCGCCGATTCCAGATCAAGCTCAACCCGGAGAAGTGCGTTTTCGGAGTACCAACCGGCCAGCTCCTCGGTTTCCTGGTCTCTGAACGCGGCATAGAGTGCAATCCAGTAAAGATCAAGGCCATCGAGAGGATGGAGGCACCCAGATGACTGTTAGATGTGCAGAAGTTCACCGGCTGTTTGGCATCCATCAGCCGATTCATCAGTCGACTGGGCGAGAAGGCTCTCCCCTTGTATCAGCTCACGAAGAAGACGACCTTCTTTGAGTGGAATCCCAAGGCGGACGAGGCTTTTCTCCAACTAAAGAAGATGTTGACTACTCCCCCTGTGCTGGCGGCTCCGACTCCTAAAGAGCCCATGCTCCTATACATTGCCGCCACCAGCCGAGTAGTCAGCACGGTCATTATAGTCGAGCGCAAGGAGGAAGGCAAGGCGCTACCCGTCCAGAGACCGGTATATTACTTGAGCGAGGTGCTGTCGACCTCCAAACAGAACTACCCCCATTACCAGAAGATGTGCTACGGCGTGCATTTTGCCGCCAAGAAATTGAAGCCTTACTTCCAGGAGCATCCAATCACCGTGGTCTGCACAGCTCCCCTAGCCGAGATCATTGGAAGCCGAGATGCTTCTGGCCGGGTGGCCAAATGGGACATCGACCATCTACTATGAGCCCCGCACCGCCATCAAGTCACAGGCACTGGCCGACTTCCTCGTCGACTGGGCCGAGACCCAGTATCTGCCGCCAGCGCCCGACTCCACCCATTGGCGGATGCACTTCGACGGCTCCAAGATGCGCACTGGCCTGGGAGCCGGCGTCGTCCTCACTTCCCTGAAGGGCGACAAGCTCAGATATGCGCTACAGATCCACTTCGCCGCCTCCAACAACGTGGCCGAGTACGAGGCGCTCATCCACGGGCTCCGGCTTGCCAAAGAACTTGGCATTCGCCGGATCCTGTGTTATGGCGACTCTGACTTGGTGGTCCAGCAATCATCTGGCGATTGGGACGCCAAGGACGCAAATATGGCGAGCTACCGTTTCCTTGTCCAGCAACTCAGCGGATACTTCGAGGGGTGCGAGTTCCTCCACGTGCCAAGGAACGACAGCGACCAAGCAGACGCCTTGGCACGAATCGGCTCCACCCGCCAGGCAATACCATCTGGTGTCGCCCTCCGGCACCTCCTCAAGCCTTCTATCAAGCCGTCACCAGAATCAGATTCAATCTATGTGTTGGCTCCGCCTGAGGAGGACGGATCCGACTCCAAGAAACATACAGTCGAAGCCGGCCCGGGGACTTTAGAACCCGGCCCAAGGACTGCAGTAGCAAGATCGAAGACTCCAGAGCTCGGCCCGGGGACTGCTCCAGTCGGCCCCGGGACTTTGTCAAATCAGCAAGTGGCTGCGGACTCCAACCCGCCGCCTTCCAGCCCGGCCTCCCTTATCCAAGTCGCGCTAGTGGCAGTTGAAGAAATAGCAGCACCTTCATGGGCCCAGCCCATCCTCAGATTCTTAGTAAACAGAGAGCTACCAACTGATGAAATCTTGGCTCGGCAAGTGCAACGCCGAGCAGCAGCATACACCATAGTCAACAGAGAGCTGGTCAGGCGCAGCGTTACCGGTGTCTTCAAACGCTGCGTTGAAGCAGAACAAGGTCAGGCAATCCTCAGAGACATCCACGAAGGCGAGTGCGGTCACCACGTGGCCTCAAGGGCACTCGTCGCTAAAGCCTTCCAGCACGGTTTTTTCTGGCCAACCACTCTGGAAGAGGCCAAAGAGTTAGTCCAAAAGTGCAAGGGGTGCCATATTTTTTGTTCCAAGCCACTTCAGCCGGCTTCCGCACTCAAGACTATCCCCATCGCCTGGCCCTTTGCAGTTTGGGGCCTGGACATGGTGGGACCATTCAAGACGGCACAAGGTGGCCTGACTCACCTACTCGTTGCAGTGGACAAGTTCACCAAGTGGGTGGAGGTGAAACCCATCAAGAAATTGAATGGTCCAACTGCAGTGACCTTCATCGCTGGCATCACAACTTGGTATGGCATCCCACACAGCATCATCACCGACAATGGCACGAATTTTGCCAAAGGCGCCTTGGCCCATTTTTGCGCGACACAGGGCATCCAACTGGACTTAGCGTCCGTTGCCCATCTGCAGTCAAACGGCCAGGTGGAGCGAGCAAACGGCCTCATCTTATCTGGCATCAAGCCTCGACTCGTCATACCGCTGGAGCGATCTACCGGCTGTTGGCTTGAGGAGCTGCCAGCCATCCTCTGGAGTCTGCGCACGACTCCAAACAAGTCAACAGGCTTCACACCATTCTTCCTCGTCTATGGCGCCGAAGCCGTCATCCGAACGGACATAGAGTTCGACTCCCCGCGAGTCACCATGTACACCGAGGAAGAAGCAGAAGAAGCATGTCAAGACGGCGTCGATCTACTGGAAGAGGGCCGGCTGTTGGCACTCAGCCGGTCCAGCATCTACCAACAAAGTCTGCGTCGATACTACAACAGGAAGGTCAGGCCAAGATCTTTTCAAGAAGGCGACCTTGTGCTCCGGCTGATCCAGCGAACAGCCGGCCAGCACAAGCTGTCGGCACCTTGGGAAGGCCCATTCATCATTAGCAAGGTGCTAGGGAACGACGCCTACTATTTGATCGACGCCCAGAAGCCCCGAGCGCGCAAGAGGGACGATTCCAGCAAAGAGACAGAGCGCCCGTGGAATGCAAATCTTCTTCAAAGATTTTACAGTTGATGCAGTATGTATCACACTACCCCTTTGTATTAAAGTACTAAGACTTTGGGCCCCCCGGGACAAGCTCGGGGACTGCCCTTTTTGTTATCTGTACGATAAGAATTATGCCTCCGAGTACATTACTTTCATTTCAAGCCGCTTGGCACCGGGCCTGACTAGTCGGCCCAGGGACTCGCCGCCTTGCGCTATGAGAAGCTTCCCGTAGTCAGACCAGTAGTGTGCGGTGCCCAATCCACCTCCTGGCAAAGCTGCAGCTCGCCGAGCGACTGTGAGGCAGGCAGGAGTGAGGAAGAACGAGCACCCACGCGAGAAATGGCTAAGGACCTAAAGCACGAACATAGCATAAGACGGCCTCCAGCATTTCTGAAGCGGAAGGCCGACTCACGAGTAGCCGGCTCGCCGTCTTTATTAGCTTCTATTAAGGACGACCGACTCTTGGGTAGTCGACATGTCGTTTCTATCCGACTTGCTAAAGAAACTCTAAATGACCAAGTCCTTGCCTTCCCGAAGTAGCCAAGCACTTGACCCAGCGATAGTCCGCAGAGCGGCTGCTCGACTGACAAGGCAGCGACTAAAGGAAGGCAGCAAAAGGAAAAGCCTAAAGAGCAGTAAGCAAGGAAAGACGGAAAGCAGATTAATATTTACATAGGCCCTTGGCCGAATCTTCGAATAGAAGTTCAAGATACACCCTGCGGGTGGAATTGTTCGAATCTAACAAAGTTTTCAAAAGATTACTAAGACAGACAAACAGAGGCGAAAAAAGCAGCCTAGGAGGCGGCATCTGGGATTGGAGGATCGGAGGAGATGGTGGTGTCAGGCGCTGGGGCAGTCGGCTGGGCGCTCTCGGTTTGATCGCCTCCGGCGGTAGTCATTTTCTCTTGACGCAGCTCGTTGCTGGAGGTGCGGTCGAGCTGAGGCTGGCCGCCTGCTCCGTCTTCTGGCACCTCCGCCTCGCCTTCAGCCTCCGCCGCGTCCTCCTCCTCAGTGCTGGAGTCGATCACCTCCGCCGAGTCCTCGCCATACTCCGGGTTCATCCCGAACCACTCTGCCGGCACTTCCTCGTCGCCTTTAGCCCGCTCGGGCACGAAGACGCTGGTATCCGTGTACTCGGCGATGGCTGCCACACGCTCGATAAGGGTGCCCTCCACGGCCTACAGCTCGGCCTGGGTTTCTGACCTGAACGCGGCCAGGCGGTCGAGGTCCAGCCCTGGATACCACGCCTTGACGAACTCCAAGGCCCGGCGCGCTCCGGCCCGGGCCGAGGAGCCCTTCTAGGCCTCAAGACGACCAACAGCGATTTCCAGCCAGTCGGCGGTCCAACTGGCGGTGCGCAGAGCCGGCATATCCGGCCACAAAGCGGCAATAGCCTGGGCGCCGGCACGCTGAAGCCGGCGCATCTGCCGGTGGACCAGACGAAGACGGGCTTCAATGCTCAGGAGCTGTTCATCAACGGTTCGGGGGGCATTGGCGGCAATCTCCTCACCATTCACCCTTCGCGCCTCACGAGCAGCCTCGATGGCCAGAGGGACCACTTGCGAGTGACCAGGGAAGAAGTCTGCCAAGACAAAAAAGTAGAAAGTCGAAAAATCAGAAGTCGGCCCGACACATAGTCGGAAGCGCAAAGAAGCGAAAGAAATGTACCCTCCACAATATCCTCGATCTCGTGGAAGCCGGAGGTCAGCATCGCCTCTCTGTCAGTCCAGAAGGAGCGCTCGCTCTCGAACTCGGCCAGGAGAGCGGCTTCCTTCTTCTCGGCCTTGTCCTGCGCCTTCTTGAGCATCTCCTTCTGCTCGGCCAGCTGCGCCACCAGCAGGTTGTGCTCTGTGGCGAGCCTGTCACACTCCTCCTTGGCGCGACGGGCGGTATTGGCCTCACCCAGCTGCTCCTGAAGAGCGGCGTTGGCTCCTGAAAATCGAAAGAGAAAACAAATCAGTCGTCAGCAAAGAAGATCGCCGGGAAGATCCGGCCCGACTGCTCAGTAGTCGGCCCGAATCTCGGGGACTACAGCCCGCGGGTGCGCTAGCGCGCCCCCGCGAAGAAGAAGAACTCACTCCGGCTTTCCGACAAGTCGGCAGCCCGCTTGCTCAACTCCTCAACATTGCGGTTGAAGGCAGTGGCGCGGAGGTTGTGATATTCCTGCAATAAGTCATTGAAGACAAAGTTAGTGTTTGGAACTCGCCAGAGGGAGTTCCGAACCGCCTGCTCAGCAGCCGGCCCGGAACTCGGGGACTACACCTAGTGGGTGCGCTGGCGCGCCCCCACAGAGAAAAACAAGAATCAAGAAGGAGAAGAAACTTACTCGGACGGCCGTTCGCGCGGCCAGGTGCGCTCTGGTGCAGGCCTGAAGGGCGTCGCCTTCGGCCCGCAACTTCGCCTGGACTTCCAGGAGCAATTGATTTAGCAGCCCGGTGTCGCCTCCACGCACCCACCCGGTGGGCGCGGCGCTTGTGGCCTCGGCGTCTAGAGCTGCCGAGCTGGCAGCGCCGATCTCCCGAGGTCGCGGCGCCGAGGTCGCCCTCTCAAGACGGCGACACACCGGCGAGGCAACGTGGAGAAGCAGCCGCGCTTCGGCCTCGTCCATGGCCTGCGGCTCCGACAGATCCACCGGCTGTTTGCCGTGCGGTCTCCCAGACGGTGGTGGAGGTGGCGGCGGCAGCACGAGAGCGTCCGACATGGAGGCCTCACCGCTCTCCTTCTCCGCGACGGGGTTCTCAGTGCCGGTTCCCTCGGTCTGCCCCATGAACTCCGGAGGCGGCGGTGCAGACGATAGTGGGGGGACGAGCATTGCCGATCAGCGACGCGCGGCCTCCTCGGCGCGCTGTCTCGCCGCAAGGGCGGCTTCGGCATCATCCAGCTTTTTCTGGGCGGAGGCGGCCGCCCTGTCAGCATCCGCCTTCTCCAAACGTGTGGCCTCCTCCTCCTCGCGCTTCTCCTGCGCATTCCGCTCCGTCGCCTCTCGGAGGTCGGCGGCAGGGTCGGGCCGCCGAGTATTGGCGGACGTCTCTGCCGACCCCATGACGGAGGGGACGGCGACTCTCTCAAGGGTTAAGATGGGCCCTGAAGAAGAATGGAGGGAGTATATAAACAAAGACTCGGACAAGATTCAACGAAGAAAACAAAAGAGCGTAAAGACATACGCGGATACTAGCGGCGGCTTTCTCACTTCCCTTCGGAAGCGGCTGGCCTTCGCGGCCGCCTCCTCTCGTTTGGTCGCGGCGGCCGCCCCCTTGAGCTTTTTCAGTTTGCCGCCGGGCGCACTCAGCCCGGCGTGACGCCTCTTCGCGCCGCCTTGGCCGGCAGAGGAGCCGGCGCCCGACGGGCCGATCCTCAGCTGGTGGCGCGGAGCGACTTCGCCTTCAGCGTCGTCATCAGGCCAGTCGGCGAAGGTGGTCGAGGGCCTGAAGTCGCCTTCTTCCCCTCCTCCCCCGCCTTCAGCATCGGCTTCCATCGCTGCCGCCCCCAAGTCGGGGTCATCGACGTTGCTCTCTGCGCGGTCGGGAACGTACTCGCGGGGCTGCCTCGTGGCGCCGGCGGCAGGCTGCATAAGAGGATTCTAGTTCAGAAGAAGCTAACAAGAGTCAGAAGTCGGAGTCGGCTGCGGAAAAAAGACAAAACAGCAGGGAGACGCGACTTACCACTGGTGGAGGGTTGTCGCGCGAGTACGGCTCCTTGCCGAACTGCCAGTCCTCCTCATACTCGCAGTGCGCGATATAATTTACCATGTTCACCACCTCCTTGCGGGGCATCTCCTTGGTGCTCATCCAACTTGGGTCTCGGAGGCCGCTCATCTGACAGATCAGGTGAGGCCGGCCTTGGAGCGGGAGAACTCGGCGCGCCACGAAGGCGGCCAGCAAGTCGGCCCCGACGAGTCCCTCCGACTGCGTCAAGACTCGGAGTCGCACCACGGCGACGGCTCCAGCGGGAGTCAGCGTCTTGACTCGGTGGGACCAGCTGGGGAGCCGCCCAGTCAGGGGAGCGGCGTTGTAAGGCGGCAAGTTGACCCAGTCGCCGTCGGAGGCGAGGTTCTTCACGTAGAAGTACGAGCGCTGCCACATCTTCACCGACTTGATCAGCGTGATGGGAGGAAAGGGGTTGTCGGCCGTCAAGCTCTGCATCACGATGAAGGCGCCGCACTGGGCCGGCACGCCGGTGAAGTGCGTGCCGAGCTTAGAAGAGAAGAATTCTCCGCACAGCTCGATGGTGGGGAGACCGCCGAGGAAACCTTCGCACAGAGTGGCAAAGGCGGAGAGCAGCACCACCGTGTTCGGTGTGAGGTGGTGCGGCTGAAGGCTATGGAACTCCAGGAACGAGCGAAAGAAGCCGCTCGCCGGCAGCCCCAGGCCGCGCATAAGGTGCGAGCGGAAGATGACCCGCTCGCCATCTTCCGGCGCCGGCCTGATTTCCCCCTCCGGCACGGCGCGGGCGCGCACGAGGTCCGCGCTGGGGAGACGACAAGTCTGGCGGAGGAACTCGATGTGTTCTTCCTCTACCTCCTAGCCGTCCCATACGCCGGAGCGCACGGCAGAGGCCGCGGCGAAGGAAGAGCTCACCGCCGCGGTATGAGGTGCTCCTGCTCAATGACGGAGGAAGGAGGGAGAGAAAGCAAGATGAGGCGGGGGAGCAGGGAAGAAAGGCGCCCAAGTTGTGCCGCTCCGCTTCCCCCCGCCTGCTTATAGCCCTGCGGGCTGAGAAGCCGAGGGGGCGGGCGTGGGATTAACTACGCACGATGCCCCACGCCGCCCCACGATTAACCCACGAAGTTACTGCGTGCAGTAACAACGTGGGAAAATCAAACGTCCTCAGCCACAACGGATCCGTCCGTATGCCGAGGCGCGGTAGTGGTGGGCCCCGCCTGACGGCCCGTCCCGTCACGCGCGTAGGCAGGCAGACTGTTCTCCCCACGTGGCGCCACGCGATAGGACCGCCCTGATGGCTGCGGGGAAGCGTATCAGGCACGCCGCCTGGCTTCCCGCCGCGACTTTCAAACTGAGGCTCTTCACCGAAGCTCTGACTTTCGACAGTCGGCCCAAGGGAAGATGGCAGCCAAGTCCCAGAGTCTGCACTTTTAAAGATTGAAGCTGTTGAGTAATGGGCCACTGTCGGAGTAATGGGCCACGGGTAATGGGCCACGGGTAATGGGCCCGCTTCGGGGACTACTGTCGGAGTAATGGGCCACGGGTAGGCTAACCCGAGCCCCAGGAAATTTCAAGACATTGGGGCAGGCCGCGCCCCTCAGGCCAAGTCCCAGGAGCGACTCCAAGATATGCCGAGTCCCAGACGGCGACTCCCAGATAAGCCGACTCCAAGCTGGTGACTTCTAGGGAGGCCGACTATGGAGAGTCGGCCCAAGACTCCTCCCTTATCCCGAAGTACAACGCGGGTTACGGTCACGGCATGGCCGTCTCCCCCCTGCTTACGAAGGGCCGGCATGGCTACAGTGAGCCGTACCGCTGGAAGATCTTCGGCGAGATGCGGCACTGTTGCCATGCCTGCCCTGATCTCAGCCACAGTACGCAGTACACACTGCCCACAATGCCGGCCTATACGACCCGAATGCGGCGGGGCCGCCTGTCAGTGGGTGGGCCGAAGGCGGCCTGGGCAACCCGAAGACGGACCTGTGGGAGTCGGCCTCCATGGAGTCGGCCGACTCCTCCCGGGGCCCCACAAGCCATTAATCAGATAAGATGGGGAATGGTGACAGTGATCGCCCGATAGACGGCGGCACTGTTGCCATGACCCGGTGCCCGAGCCTGCGTCATCAGGAGTGCCGCTATAGTATCAAGCCTTTCCGCGGGACCCGCCAGTCGGCGGGCCCAGAAGCCGGCGGGAAGGACGGCGGCCTGAGATACAGACGGCTGGGACCCGCGCCCAGCAGGATTACTATTGTACCCCCGGGGGGTAGGCCTATATAAACCCCCCGAGGCACCCATGCAAAGGGTTCGGACCTAGAGAGAAAGATAGACCATATAGCCCAGGGAGGAGAGAGCTAGCCTTGCCCTCTCCTACCTCCCGAAACAGCTCCAGGAGCACCATTGTAGTCACTCTACTTTAGTGATCATGCGGAGACCCCGCAGAGCAGCAGTAGGGATGTTATCTCCTAGGAGAGCCCTGAAGCTGGGTAAGTTCCGCTGGCGTGCATGTCTTCGCCTCATCCCGCTTCCAGGCACCGGCGATGTTCTACTCGCACCCACCATGATAAGCCATCCTTTGGCATATGTCGTATCCAACCCCCGACACTCATACACAGTAGGACATGTTCACACACCTCTGATTCATCCCTGATGAATCAGACCTGACTCAACTCTAAGTAGTAGCAGGCATGACAAACAAGCAAGAATAAGTAGGCACAACAGGGCTCAAACAATTCCTACTCACGCTAGTGGGTTTCATCTATTTACTATGGCAATGACAGGTCATGCAGAGGATAAAGGGGTTCAGCTACCGCAGCAAGTAACAGATGAATCGTTGTCGTCCTAATGTAGTAAAAGAGAGCAGGAGCGAGAGAGTAGGATTGTATCATAATGAACAAGGGGGTTTTGCTTGCGTGGCACTTCTAAAGATAGCATTGAGTCTTCATCAGTGTCAACGATCACAACGTCGATACAACGTCTACCGAGGGGGAGCAACACCGACAAACAGAGAAGAAACATGATCAATGCAATGCACAATATGATGCATGCTATGACATGGCAATAAGAATGTGTTTTGGCTAATGCAAGCTAGAACAGATTGAGATGACTCCATTTGAACCAAAGATTCAAATGTAAACCCATTTTAAGAGGTCATAATAGTGCATTAAATTGTTTCACCTAAACAGCAAGGTTAGTGTGTTCTAACATGCATGAAACTAGTGCAGATGGATAGATTGGATTTTTCTGATCATTTTTCATATATAATTTATTTCATTTGGAGTTATGGTTGATTTTCTATGATTTTTAGAAGTTTGTACTATATTCTGGAATTTCTTGTATAAGAATAATTCCAGTAATTGAATTAATGCATCAGCATTGCGTCAAGGTGACGTCAGCAGGTCAAAGGCGCCAGCCCAGGTCAAACCTGACAGCTAGGACCCACAAGTCAGTGTAAAAGGGCTGGTTTGGGTGGATGACATGTGGGACCAGTCAACGGCTGCGTCAGCAAAGTCAATGCTGACGTGTGGGTCCCAGTGGGTTATGAACTAATCTAAACAGAAAAATGAATTAAACTAAACAGGCACATGGCCCACATGGCAGTGGCACTAGGGGTGGTTTAGCTGGGTCATTAGTGGCTAACTAAACTGGGGTTAGGCCGATGGCTCGTCACCGGCGAGGTCAGTGGCGGCGGAGCGTGTTGGGTTTCGCCCACAGGTGACCATTTGGATGGTGGATTGGTGCTACGCATAGCTGGGGGTCGCGCGCGTCTGGTAGTGCAAGTGGGAGGAGCTCGGGTGGAGCGAGATCATCGGAGTCGAGCTGGTGGCGGCGGCCGGAGTTCGGGCAGCAACGGTGTGGGCGGTGCGGGGCACGGGAAGAGTCGTGGACGGTCGTGTTCGACTCTCGGGAGTGCGGCGAGTGCAGCGGTGAGCTCGGGCGCGTGCTTGCACGGCCGTAGTCGCGGTGGCGACATGGGCGGTGGTGAGGAGCTGTCGGCTCCGACAGCCACGATGGTTAGAAGGCGCGGACGGGCACGGGGAGAGAGGGGAAAGAGGCATGGGCTCACGGCGATTCCGGTAGAGGCAACGGCGAGGCCGGCGAGGGACTGGAGCTCGCGAATCCCCGAAGAGTTCGCCGGCGGCCAGAGGTTGAAGACGATGCCGTGGACGACGCTGCAGGGCTTCCGGTGGGGCGCGGCTCGGTGGAAAGGAAGGGGGCCTCACGGCGGAGCTCGGGGGCGCGTCGGAGGGGCTCGGAGATGGTTGTGGCCGTGGGGGAGCTCGTCGGCGGCGATAGCTGCGTTCGGGTGAGTGAGAGAGAGATCCAGGGAGGAGGGTGAGGATGGGGGAGAGAGTGAGAGGGCCTGGGGGGTGCGTGGCCGTCTCCGTGGCGCTGGAAGGGCCTCGAGGGCGTGAGGCAGGCAGGGAGGAGGCCACGGTGTCATCAGCACTCACCACCGAGCTGCTTCGTGGCGAGGGGAGGAAGATGACAGGAAGAGGTGGGCTGGGCCAGGTGGCTGGGCTGGCCGACTGGGCCGGCCAGGTGGGCTGCGGTAAGTCAGGTGAGGTTTTCTTTCTCTCTCTTTCTTTTTTTGTTTCAGTTTTCTATTTTGTTCTGTTTTGTTTTGATTTAGTAAAAATACTAAACCATTTGATAAAATGCTGGAATTAATTATGTGGCTAGAACTAAAATATACCAAACCACATAAAATGTTCCAGAATTATTGGACATATATTAATTATATAGGAAATATATATCCAATGCAAATAGTTATTGAATTAATTCAAAGGCCCAAAATAAATGTTTCTGAGATACCAAAAATATTGTTTTGACTTTTACCTTTTGCCAATATTTTCAGAGAATAAGAGGAACATTTTCTTGGACTAATTTGGTGAGATTTAAAGGTTGGTTATTTTTAGGGGTATTCTGAGGCTTTGAAAATTCTTCAATTCAAATTTCATTTGAATTTAAACATGATGCACACATGGATGCTAGCATAGGTCAGACCAGAATTAGGGATGTGACAACGACGCATTCCGTTGCCTCCCCATGAACACAACGACGACTCTGTTTCTCCGTTCTGACCCAGCCATGTATGTATGCGCGAGTAGGCGTTCGAGACCCTGCCCGTATGTACGTACATGGCCGTATTTTCTTCCTTGCACCCTCGCCGATGTACGTACGTATACATGCTACGTGCGCGCCTCTACTACGAGACGTGCGCGCCTCTACTACGACACGTGCGCGCCTCTACATCGACCAGTATGTACGTAAACGTTCGCGACCAGAATGACAACGCTACGTACGCTTCGACCAGGTGGGTCCCGACTGTCAGGAACTTCCTTGCCTGCGAAGATGTAGCTGGTGGGTCCCAGCAGTCAGGGGGCGAATTGTTTTTTTTTGGCCGGACGCACTTCCTTTCGTGCGAAGATGTAGCTGGTGGGTCCCAGCAGTCAGGGGGGTGAATCGTTTTTTTGCCCGGACGCACTTCCTTGCGTGCGAAGATGTAGCTCGTGGGTCGCAGCAGTCAGAGGGAAACTTTTTTTCGAGAAATACGGTGGCCCGTCCGGTGGGTCCATGCTGTCAGGTGGAGGAATCATTATTTTCCGCGTAATAAGGAGGCACTTCCTTGCTACGGCCGTGGACCCAGCTGTCATCCTCTCCACATACAGTCCAAGTCCGATGGAAGTCGTTTCTTAACCACGTTGACCACGCCGCACCGAGAGCACCACGGCGGTGGACGACAGCGATGCCTAGGAAGGGGACGACCCGGAGCCGGGGAAGACACAGCAGTGGATGCCCACGCGAAGAGGAGTACGAGGGTTCACTGGTTCGACTGCGATGTGAGGCTGTTGTCGCCGCAGAATAACAGGGGGTGTGGGTGAGTAGAGGGATGGCCTGGCCAGTGGTGGGAGTAGTAGGGGGCGGTGAGGCCTCCGCGGCATCAGAGCCAGCCACGGGTGGCAGGAGCACGCGGCACGACCGGCGCTGGTTTGGGCGGCTGGAGCAAGAAGACCAGAGGTTGAAGAAGCACTACAACCGTTGGATGAACATCGTACGGTAACATGAGCTAGAATTGTTCATATTGACTAAGTTGACTAAGCTCTCCGTCCGTGTCAACTTGGTAGGCCCACAAGTCAGCCTCCCAGTATGTTGGGTTCCAGCTGGCAGGGGGAGTATTCATATTTTTGTGCGTAATAAGGAGGCACTTCCTTGCATGCGAAGATAGCTGGTGGGTCCGACAAGTCAGCGGGGGGCATGTTTTTTCGTAAAATACAGAGGTCCTTTCGGTGTGTCCCAGATGTCAGGTGTAGGAATCATTATTTTGCGCCTAATAAGGAGGCATTTCCTTGTGTGCGGCCATGGACCCAGCTGTCAGCCTCTCCACGCACAGTCTACTTCTGATGGTGTCGTTCGTTGACCATGTTGACCACGCCGCGCCGAGCGCATCCAAGGTGGTGGACGACGGCGAGGCCCCGGACAGCAACGAGCCAGAGATGGGAAGACGTGGGAGTAGAGTCGCAGACGGAGAGGTGTACGAGGGTTAACTGGTTCTAGTGTGGTGTGATTCGGCAGTCGGTGGAGAAGAACAAGAGGTGTGGAGGGGTGGAGGGATGGCCTGGCCAACGGTGGAGTAGCGCTTCATAGCGAAGCGTGCTAAGCAAAGCTGCTAGCAGCAGGAGGCGGGAGGAGGTCCCGGCGGGGCTGGAGGAAGAAGACGAGAGATTGAAGATGGATGCCGGTCGTTGGATGTAAATCCAACGGCTAACATGTCAGAATCATTTGTTGACTAAATTGACAACGACTTGCGTTGGCTTCGACCTATTGGCCCACATTTCAGCCTCCAAAAATATGGCACGTATTCAACCCATCTTTTCAGAATTTACAGTCCTTTTTTGCGCGGTAGAATTTACAGTCAATTTGATCCTTTTTTTTGAATTACAGCCATTAGCTTGTGTGGGTGAACAATTAATGTAGCGTCCATGTGGCCCATTTATTTTATTTCCTAAAAAAATTACAGGCCATTTGCACTTTATCTAGATACACGATTTTGCTGGGCTGATTCTAATTATAATGTTGGGTTGGGCCAGCAATGTTATCAAAAAATAAAAAAGGGCTGAGCATTTTGTTATAAATATATTTAAATAATAAGTGATATTATTACATTCGTCCTTAAATCTTCCCAAGCTTTTGTACACAATCACTAAGATTTTCGTGCCAAAACAATCCATGATTTTATTGGTTAAGAAATTATTTTTATAAGTTAATAAGATGTGGGATATTGTTTTCTTACATATGTAAGTATCTGTTAAATATATGATGACAATAAAAATAATATATAATAACATATAAAATAATTTAAATATATATATAATATAGTTAGAAGGGAAACATAAGTTGTACCTAGCGTTCCTATTCTTATATAGAAAAATAGAACAGACCTCTGTGTTTTCTTCAAAAAAATACATAAATTGGGCTGCCAAAAATAAAATCTCGGATGGGAGGTCCAGAGGTCGGTCGATACATGACGGCCCTAAGAAAATACAAACAGGCCCTCCCATCCGAGGTTGTGGGTTGCGCATTTTAAAAATGAAAGCCTAGACGGGGAAGCCCAAAACCACGTCCAACACTTGCCAAAACTTCGTCCCTCGTTTTCTCTGTGTTTCGCACACTCGACATTGTGTGGGCATTTTGAATGTGCATCACATGAAGATGTGCTATGCATGAATGTTGATCAGCATGATGTTAACTGGCTGGTAGTTCCATTTTCGACCATGAATAAAACTTCCAACATGATGTTAACCCTGTTTGAAAAGGCCGTGTTAATAAAAATGCTCTGCCTCTGAAAGTTGCAGTTTCTTATCTGAAACTGAACTTGCAGTTTCTTATCTGAAACTGAAACTTGCAGTTCCTTCTCGTCTGCACTTTTATACTCCTATGAAACTACATTTTTTTAAGTGCTAAAAATAGATCTCTAGAATTCATAAAATTCTTCATATGCTCAATACTGCAAATCTGAAATTCAAAAGACATTCATATCTGAAAGTACTCTCAAAATACACAACACAAAACACAATTCACAACCTGCAAATACTGACAACCCTAAGCTCCTCCTGACAATTCACATCCTACCCGACTATTGCGCTAGGGGGTGGGGGGCAGCCCCCTCCTATTCCTTGACGGCACACAGCTGCCCCGTGAGACGATGTGAACGGCCAGGGAGACAATGCCGGGGAAGCGTCATCGGGCCAACTGCTTTTCTCCTCTTGCAGTTGGGTTCGGTCGACAAAGACTCCACCGGCTCGCTCTGGCAAGACACCCTCACAAACGGCACCCTGTAGATGCTCGATCCTTCAATCTCTGGTGGATGCTCCATCTGGGATCGATACACCCACCACCTCTCCCTCACGATCGGATTCGGTGAATCTGTTTGCTCCATGGCCCAGAGGAGCAGCTCTATGTACTCCGGCGCGACTCCCTCTGGGAGTATCGCCGCCTTTTCGCTCTGTTGCAGATATTTGGCCATGGATGTCGCTGTCGCCGCTAGTTGGTCCTTGTTGTCAAACCAAGACTGTATCTCCAACATCCTAGCTAGCTTCACAGGGTCGCCGTCTGCGATCCTCACATATCAGTTGTACTCCTCCATCGATCTACTTCTCCACAGCACCTTCACTCACCGGCGGTGGTTTTTGAATGGAAGAGGAGAGGTGCAGCGCTAGTTTTGGTTTAGAACGAGAGAGGAGCGACGCTGGTTTTGGACAAGAACATGAGAGGAGGGGTGGTGGTTTTGAAATGGAAGAGGAGAGGAGCGGTGCTGGATTTAGATTGGAACATGAGAGGAGCGGTGGTGGTTTAAGAGGAGAAGAGCAGAAGAGCGGCGCTGGTCTTGGAAGTATTTTTTTGTTGTTTTGCGTATTTTTGGTCAAAGTTTGACCACGTACTATATGTGCCAAGCAAAATGTGAATGCATGTCACCAAAAATTGTATCGTTTGATTCGTATCTGAATGTACTTCAAATTATATTATTTTTGCAACGTATAACATATATTTTATGTGCGAAAATCCTGGTTAATTATGACCCAGAATAAAAGGGAGACTAGTTAATGTGGGGTCGCTTTCTTAATTGAAGGGTAAATTGATTTTGATTTTGATCCAGTCACAGCGCGCCCAATCCTAAATCGCTGCCGCACACTCCTCTCCCTCTTCTCCATTGCAAAACCACCTCCTCTCCTCTCCATCATCTCCATTCCAAAACCACCGTCTGGCCTCTCCCTCTTCTGATCTTCTCCATTGCAATACCACCTCATCTCCTCTCCATCATCTCCATTCCAAAGCACCTCCTCTCCTCTCCATCATCTCCATTCCAAAACCACCGTCTCGCCTCTCCCTCTTCTGATCTTCTCTCCATTACAAAACCACCTCCTCTCCTCTCCATCATCTCCATTCGACAACCACCTCCTCTCCTCTTCCAGTTCTATATTCCAAGACCACTGTCTCTCCTCCCATCTTCCAAAGCTAGCACCGGACCACTCAGAACGACATCTATGGAGAGGATGCAACAGCGAATCAGGCAGATCGCCGGCGGCGACCAGGCAAAGTTAGCCAGGTTGAAGGAGATCCTTAGTTGGTATGACAATGAGTGGGAGATTTCGAGGACGGTGCGGGCTGTGTGGCAATGTATGCGAAAGAGCGAGACGGCGGCGATGTACATGTACTCCTCGGCGGCAGTCACGCCACAGTCCTCCGAGTTCATCGAGTATCTCCTATGGGTGATGGAGCAGACAGATTCGCGCGAGGCGACAGTCAGGTGGAGGTGGTGGGCGTACAGGTCGAAGGTCGAGCACCCAGAGGATAACGAATCGATCGAGTATGGTGTGCCGTTCGTGAGGGTGCAGAGCCAGCCGGAGCCACAAGATTACTCGTTCTCCCACCGCAAGATGAGGCTGGATGGCGCGACGTCGCTTCCCCTCCGTTCTCCACGGTTCCCTCGACGTCGCCTCGTTTCAACGGCGACGGTAGGGTTTAAGGTAAGCTTCGCACTAACCTAATCTTCCACCTGCTCATGCTTACAATCAGTGTGACAGCTAATGAAAATCATGCTTACAATCAGTCTCTGAGTACTACGCCAATCACCCTAAAATAGCTCTGGACCTTTGGGTCAAAGTTGTGACAGTGTACAAATAAAGAAAAATAGATTGGTGCTTCTTTCAGAAAAGAGTACTCCCTAGAAAACTGCCAACATAAGCTACTAGTATTTGGTTAGAGGATTTGCTGCCGAGAAAGATCCATCTACAGAGAGCTCCACACATCCCACTGGTGGTGGTGGATGCCAATGCGTGCATGCAGCATGGTTGGTGTCAGTAATTTTTACTTGGCGCACCTCGCACTCTGCATATATGCTAGTTCCATACGTACATTTGTGCAGTTCCACCAAAATGCAGCTGAATATCCCTGTTTGCATAGATAATGAAAAAGCGTGATTACATTATACTGGCACTAGTTGATGAAACACACAAAATAAATAGAAGAAAATATTGCGATAGTATCATAGTATGCGATGCTACGAGGGCGAGATGGGCCCTGCGACGCCTCATACGGTACGCCTCATACTGGACATCTTCCAAGTCTCCCAGATACACCTTCTGCCAGTGATGAACATTAGTGTACAGAAGTAGTACAAGGAGGTGCCTTGAGACATTCAAATCTCTATTTTTGTACATATTAACTAAAATTAAGCACCCCAGTTTGCAGAAATGCTTAAACATTAACAATGGGACTAGTTGATGAAACATACTTTAACAAAGAGAAGCACTTTATTTATCTACATTGGAAATGAAATGATAGAGATGACACTCGCTCTATTTTAACTGTATTGTTACTTCATTTTATTAGTGACACTAGGGTCGAGCAGGTGGCAAACGAGGTGTACCGTGCGTCGCAAGGATGGAGGCCAGGGGTGCTTAGACTGGGATGCTGAAGCTGGCTCTTTCAGTCACCAACATGGATGATTCAATTCATGGGACCTTTTGGTGCAGTTCACCTAAAATGAAGCAATGTCCCGTGAGCTAGCAGCTTCTTCTTCAAAAAAAATTTAAGAAAAGGGCTCCAGCCCCGGTTCCATTTCCATCATAAAATGAAACCCACAGAGCTTCTTCTTCATTAGTTGCAATAAAATTGAGCAACATCAAGGTTGGTTGTGAAGCTCCTGGAATGCTCAACTATAATTTGGATATCATTTGTGCAGTTCAACTAAGATCGAGCATGAAATGTATATCTCTGTTTGCACAAAAAAGGTGGAAAGGAGGGTGACTAACAAGTGATGAAACATGCATCAAATGAAAATAAGCATGTTCCTTATCTGAATGGCAATCCTACAAGGACAGTAGCAATTTCTAAAGCAGTGGCATTGCTAAATATTAGTGTGGGCATTAGGATTAACTATGACAACCGTTAAATACGACATTACTTTGGGCACGGGAGAGTAGGCGGACCAGTACAGTTGCATTTCTAACGAAAAAACCAACTTATCTTAATGGGAAATTTTAGCAGGACATGTAAAGAAGTGCCATTGATTCATATTACTGGAGGCATTACATTGAAAACAACATTGGTTTAGCGTGTCCCTACTTTTAACAGTGCAACTGCTACATTTTACAAGTGGCATTACATAAGAGTGGCTCTGGGCAACAAACATCAGAACAGGATATCTGGGTTGGTCCCATTTTTGTTTGGTATAGCCACCTTATACTGTGTGAGGCTAGCAAATCTAGTGCTGGACTTACTCTGTTGACTTGTCCCCCAGTACCCACTTTCTTTCCTTTTTCAACCAATAAATCGGGTTTATATTGAGTTTATACTGCGTTTCCCTTTATTTCCCTATTAGACCTAGAGACCAGTTGGATAGCCAGTCTCTGCTACTTTGCGCCCCCATTATTTCCTCTATTGACCAAGTCCTAGATTCAGGTAGCAAATCCTCCCCCACCCCCACCCCCTTCCTTCCTTGTTTGAACCAAGTAGTACTAGATTCGAGTGCATGAACTAGTTTTACCTCTTAAACGTACAAAAATTAGGTGGTTTTCGAACAGCCGATCGATCCTATCTACGAGGGGGCCTGAGAAATAGTAAAAGTTACAAATGCAGCGACGTCAGGAGCTCGGGAAGTAGAGAAAGGCCGGTTTCGAAGGAAGTTATACCTGATGGTCGCCGGGATGTCGCTAGGTGGGCGGCGGGAGGCCGGATCTTCCCACACTATGACAGCAAGGAAGAAGGGGTCGGAGGCCCTCCCTCGCCAGCGGTGCTTGGGAGAGAACGGCAAGGCAGGCTGATCGGGACACGCCCAGCAGTGGGTAAGAGCCATCGCCGAGGACGACCGTGTGAACATTGCACCTTCTCACCTTCCCCAGCGGAGAGGATCCGGCTGGATCTGTGACCAGCGGTGAGCAGAGAGAGAGAGTGTGTGTGGCCACCGCTGTCGTGTTTAGATCTGGAGAGGCTGAGACAGTGTGAAGAGAGCAACTCTAGCAAGCAAGCGCGGAGGCTCCTGCCTATATAGTGGAGTAGTACTTAGTTCTCTTTTGTCTACCGGAGCCGGCTTGACCTCGTCAATGATTGTCGAGAAGTCTTCATGCACGTGGCCTGGAGGCGTTGTCGTCATTTTGATCTAAAGCGCCGGATTATGACATATAACACGAAAAAATGCCACATGACAAGAAATCATAACCTCACTGCCCTAAGGAGACAACATGAATCCCGACAGACAAACTAGACGAGGAACAAAGCTCAAATTAAAGATAAACTCGTAGAAAAGGGGTCCATCTATAGATGTCCTAATTAACATAGCTGGCTTGACCTAGATGGCAGCCGGATAGTCACTGTTCGTGCATATGCCCCCAATGACTAGCCCAACTCAGTTGTCGCTGTTTAACCCTCGCAGTGATCCGAAGCACATGACACATAATTTTGCGAGATGACAAGAAACCTTTTTTTAGATTTCTCACCACAACTACAACCATGTACAACACAGCCTGCACGATATGTAGACGATAGCCAATCTAAGCGTTTCTGTTGGAGTCTGGTCACATGCATGGACGAACTGATCTTCCGTGTCTTGCAGGGATCGTCTAGGCACCAACGTAGTACAACACTTCTCTAGTACTATCGCTCGTCTCCCTCTTCTATTAAGTCACCCGACTTGCGGGGCCGAGGAGTGTGCCTATGGTCGGTTCTCAATTGCCGTCCCACATGTGTGTGCGAAGGCAATATGACGCGCGTTCCATTCGGAGAGCAGCGTGCCAGACCGACCGACCGTCTGGGGTGCAACGCGAACGCAACGGGCGTGCTGTATACTCCATACATATGTACCACCGTTTTCTAGACGCTTTGCTCCATGGCGCGGGCGCAATCCATGGATACAAAATTAGTATTTGTATACTATTTAAAAGTCGAGGGCGGGGCTTTTCCTGCCCGGTAGGCGGCGGGACAGTTCCGCCTAGTCGGTTCGACAGAGACGCGAGAAGACGAAGGAGTAGGCTGCTGCAAACGTAGGGTTGTGTGATTTGACAACGAGTTACTGCTGGACAGGTGGGGCCCCGTGATTTGACTTGCCATTATCTTTTTAACTGCGGCGCTACGACCGGCGTGAGTCTCCCGATTCCTGACCACCTCCATACAGGTGCCTCTCCCAATGCTCCACCATGTAGTAGTAGAGCCTGGCTCTTGCATGAGAGCCCACTTCTCCACTTTTTCCTTGCCTCTCTTTCCTCCACATATGCAAAAATGCCATGTAAAGTGCACTATTGTACTTACTTGCTCCAACAGGTGCTTAAGCTTGCCACATAGGCATAAAGTCTGATGTGGCAAGTTAATCAAGAAGAGAGAGACTAGTTTGGTGACCCAAGAAAGAAATGGTGCTAAGCGCATGTACCTAGGTGAAAAGACAATTTTGAGTCTATAGCTAATTAAATTAAGCAAACTTAGCAACACCATTTCATTGGAAGAGGTCACTCCTTGGCAAATGCAATAAATACTAGTACTCCCTGTGTCCCATTATATAAGAACTTTTTTGACACTACACTAGCTAGTGTTAAAAACATTCTTATATTATGGGACGGAGGGAGTACGAAGAAAGAGATAGAGAGGAGTAAAAAAATAATACACTTATAGCCAACCTTATAGCCAACCTTGTTGTAGTATGAGTGACTAAGTGATGACTATGTATGACATGCCAACATCAGATAGCCTAACGCACCATGTTAAATATCCAAGGGTGCGACCGCGTGAGCGACGCGACGGTCGTGGTAGGCGCAACCATGATACAGGCTGCTGGCAGCCCTTGGATCTGAGATCAAACGGTCGCATGCTAAGTTATTGAAAAATTCCAGAATAACCTTCCAGGATAGGGTATTCACCCATAGGTCTAGAATCACGCCATGCAACCGTTCGATCTCCGATCCAAGGGCTCTCGGAAGCCCGTATCATGGGAGAATGGAAAGCCACTACCCTGCCGTTCGCACGCTGGCAGTTCGCTCCTACTCGTCCCCGCATGTCCTTTAATACTACGGCGGTTCGCTCCTAGTCGTCCCGTCCATTCACATTAGTACATTACGGCAGTTCCACTAATCCTAACCCTCCTCCCAAATCCATGGCGTCCCTCTCCCCAATCGGCGGTGAGTACAAGGTTAGAACCATCACCGGCGATGAGTTCGACGTCATCTACACCCGTTCTTCCGCGACGGTGAAAGGATGCCTTTCTCGCTTTAGACGCATGTTCGAAGACTCAGATGATGAGTGGGTCGCTGGGCTAGATGTTGAGTACACCACAGTCGTGGGACGAAAGAAGGATCTAAAGGACGAAGAGAGGAAGAAGCTCGCCGTGATCCAGGTTTGCGTGCATGACTTATGCTTGGTCCACCACATATGCCATGCCGACATTGAGTGCCAGGATTTTAAGGACTTCCTCGAGAGCAACCTAGTCAAATTCGTTACTGTAGACTTTGGTAATGACAAAGAAGTCCTGCGTCAGATATGCCTCGTTGTAGGCAACACCTTCGACCTCCAAAAGAATCGGCTGGTGTCCTCTCGTCAGACTTCAATGCTGACCCTGGCAGGAGCCATGGTTCATCCTTCATATGGTAAACTGGAGAAACCTCCATACACGTTTCATCGTCATGCATGGCAACAGAATGTACTAGATATAGACCACATCCAGTATGCTGCATTGGATGGCTACCTTTGTTTCAATATCAACAAGGGTTGGATGAAGAGCAACAACCAAGTTGGCGGTTCAAGCAAAGAAGTATCGACCAAGAGGAAGAGGGACAAGGACGAAGTCGAGGACGTGGACGAGGACTCCGAGTAATGTGGCAGTATCGTTGCTCATGGTGGTTCTAATGCAGTGTCTATCGGAATAGTTGCAAAGTTTAATTTCAGGTGTGCTTAATTTAATTTGAGGGGTGTGTTGTGCTGAGCCCCCAGCAGAACTATGTTATGTTTCTTCTTGTTACTTTAACTCTTCAGTAAGTACATACTAGTATTTCTTACATTTCATCTTTTAGTTGGTATAGTACTACCACTCATTTCTTCACATTATATACGTACAATATATATATTGCCAACATCATATAGCCAGCAGTTTAGTTGTCAAAGAATTTCAGGGTGCTTAGTTTTGTCGAAGAATTCCAGGGTGCTTAGTTTTATTTGAGGGGTGGGTTGTGCTGGACACCATTATTGTGACTAGCCTTTTTAATAGTACTATATGCATAATTTGGTGACGAGCGCTCTCTATATGTACCACCTTTTTTTTTCATGTTTTGCTCCATGGTGCAATCCATCGATACTACTGTTGTACAAAAGTATACATTTTTTAAAAGGCTAGAGGGCGAGGCAGTCTAGCTTGGTCGGTTTCACGAGAGGCGAGGGCCTTTGTGATTTGACGGCTCATTACTGCTGGAAGGCGGGGCCTTGCGATTTGACTGCTCGTATAAATGCGCCAATGACCTGATCGAGGAGGAGCAAAGAACCGTGCGGTATACTCAAGTTTTCCACTGGAGTAGTACTGCGACAGAGGAGCATGAAACACGCAGCCCAGTGCCATATGGCGATAAAAAATGATCTAATTTGCTAGTCATCTCATTGTTAGCATTGTTCTATTCATTCCCTCAAAAAACAAAAACCATTGTTCTATTCATGCCTCGCAGAGAATGTGACACGTGCGGCGAAACACCCAAAGAAAAAGATGAAACACAGCAGCAAAAGAAGAAGGAAGATTATCACCCCAAATGATCTAATTCGCCGCAGAGTCGTAACTGCTGCTTCATCACCTCCACGACCTCCATCTCCTTGCGCGTCTCCTCCGCCATCTTCTTCATTCTATCCATGACGCGGGATTTCTCGACGCGAGCCTTCATCATCTGTTCCACGGCTGCATTACGTACCTTGACAGCCGCCGGGTGCTCAATGCAGAGCTTCGCCAACTCCTCCTTCTGTTCCATGACGAGGGCCTGTAGCATCTTCATCGAGGAACTACTATTCTCATGCAGCTTCTTCCAGCCAGCGTTCTTCTCCTTCAACAGGTCGATCTCGTGGCAGAGCTTCTCCTTGTCCTCCTAAAGTCGCAAGATTTCGCCGGTTGCCTTGTTCTCCGAGGAAATGCTCTTCTTCAGCAGCATCACCAAGCCGGTGGTCAACTCCCCCTGCTGATTGATCTCAGCGGGCATGTCGTCGAGGCTCTCCACCAGCAACTCCATCAAGCCTTGGATGCACTCCTTCTGCTAATTGAGGTGCTTCTTGAGCTGATCGGGCATGCCGTCGCGGGATAACGACTCCAGCTCCGCCGGCTCGACATGTTCGCCTCCGCGGCCAGGGCGCTCCTGGGAGCCATCACCTGCCCGTGAGAGATCTTTCCAAGTCTCTGCGTGGCAGCGAGCCCTCTCTTTTTTTTCCACAGCCTTGGTTGCCGCTCCCTTGTTACGAGTAGTTCTCGACCTAGAGCTCTGCTCACCGGCCATGGCAATGACGGACGAAGAAGAAGCACTTATGAGGAGGAAAGGTAGAGTAATTTTCGGTTAGGTAGTTCCCCTTTTTATAACCTAAGTACTAGCACTAGTAGTACTAATACCTGCATAGTGGGAACACGTTCAGTTTTGGTACGTACTAGTAGGTGTGAGTAGGCTTTCGAATGTGATGGGAACAAGGTAAAGATTAATTGATGGTTTTGGTTTTGAGGCCTCAAATGGCTCCCGATGAGTTTAGCGGAACATAAATTTCAAGTACTACACTGCTCAAATGTGTAAATATTATGTTACTATAAAAAATTGGCACAAAATACAAAGGAGACCAATGGAAGTACTACTAGCAACCCACGATTTAACTACTCGCATGCGCGCAGTGGAGTAATAATGTCTTTCTTCCGCCCTCACGTCCACTCAATTTGCATGCGCTGTATTAATTGGCCATCAATGAAGTGAATGACTTTACACGCGTCAAATTATCACATGGGGTGGATCTTGGTACAAAATTGCATCTGCACGTGTACCCGCGTGTGCGTGCGAGGGAATGAGTGCGTGCGTGGAGTGCGTGCACATCTTCGCTTCGTGCATGTACCGCCAGTATGGCTCAGGGAGGACAAGTACATTCTTCTGGAACCAGCAGCATGTCACTGTGATCAATCCACGCAAGGTGGTCGCGACAACGCCTCCACATGTGCCACGTGGCTTAATGAACTATAGGAGAGACACTCTGTAGCGTGCCATTGTTATTCTAATTTACGTGTTTTGCACATACTGGAAGTACTAGTATGGTACACGTGCATTGCATGCATCAGATTTTGCAACCAAATTATGAATAAATACCACACTATAGCATGTAAGCTCCGAGTCATATATGCGTGATGTAGCCCTTTGTTTAATTCTTATAGTTCATCTCATTCAAAATCAATTAGTTTTTATAAAAAAGCTAAGAACGCGTGAATAGGAAAAACATGGGATTATAGTGGAATGTCATCTTGAATCCTACAGGATTGTACAAGTGTTTGATTGTGCATAGAAAAAATGCAGAATTCTTTCAAAGAGGTTTGAGTGGATGGGATGTTTCCTATGAAATCTAGTGCAAATGAATCATGTGGAAAAATTCCTATGGTTTACAATCCTACGAATCAAACAACCAAGATAGGAAAATTTCCTAATGATTAGAATCCTCCAAAATTCCTTTGAGAATCCTTTGAATCAAAGAAGCCCTTAATCTATTTTATGATTCGTGGAATTGTGCGTTGTAAAGCATAAAGTAAAAACAAATACTGGCAATTCAACTAGAAAAAAAGTTTGGGCAGTTATGATACAGAAGATTCTAGAACAAAAGAGAACCACTCTTGTTTTGAGGTTTGTGCATTATGCTTAAGTTCAACCATGGAGTCTGCTAGATTGTACATGTGGCAAAATCTGGTGGGGTGCTAGAAGATGGTGCGAGGGGCTGAGTGGAGGGAGACTATGAAGGAATGCATAAGTGCGAGATCGATATTTAGAGAGAGGGGGCGAACACGTGCGCTGTTGCACGCAGTGGCGTAGCCATGAAAAATAAATGAGCTAGGGGGCCAAGCATTGCTAATCCTTTATGAGGAGGGTCAATTCATGAAATTAAACCTTTTTAGCAGCAATTGTCTAATGATCACATTCATATTAGCCTCGATATCAAGTGATGTTAGGGGGGGCAGGGCCCTTACTGCCCCCTGTCTTCGCCATTGTGCACGCGTCTGAGAGATGAAGCGGAAGGCATGGGTGATGAGAGGGGGACGTTGGATATATAATTAATGTGCGTGTATTAGCTATTTATGTTAATCCTATATAGAGAGGTATAGATTGATCGATGTGGACGTGGGAAAGAGGGTGAGACCTCACTGGATATATTGATTGATCAGTTTGTGTGGAAAACTATGAAAGACCTAGCTATATACACATGTACATAGAGGAACATCGATCGTTGCACATGCACGCGTGAGAGATAAAGAATGCCCGGTATGATGGAGAGGGGGATGTGTGTGGGTGTGTGCCTTCATGGGAGACCGGCCTGAAGAAAAAGATTGCATGCGAGTGATAGATAATGCCGACTAGTAGTGTGTGTGCATGCATGCATGAGAGAAAGTTAGTGGTACAATTATAAAGAGAAGACTACTGTATGGGTGTAAAAGAATAGGTGAGGTCATAATCAATGTAAAGTTGAATTCAAATATTTGAATAAGAGATCCTGATGTTTGAAACCCATGCATGCATGAATATAATAGAGATCTGGGCGGTGTGGTTTGGAAACGAGCATGTTGTAATGTATACACATTGAACAAGGTCAGACTGGTTCGAATTTGAGATACCGATGGTAGACATCATTTGCCCACGTCGCATCCGTGCATGGACACACTATTCTAATAGGAGATGATGGGTGGCTTTCACATCACATATCTATATCTATACCCCCCTATATATATTATTTTTTATATTGTGTGCGGGTAACTTTAACTTTGAAAGATGGTCGTTGGATGAGGCGAATCCGATGGTCCAAAGATGGCAAATTTGAGCACTATTGGCCATTGGATATCATCTAGATTCCACCAGATTTTGCCACATGTATAATCTAGAAGACTCCATGGTTGAACTTAAGCATAATGCACAAACATCAAAACACAAGCACTTCTTATTTGTTCTAGAATCTTCCGTATCAGAATTGCCCAAATGTTTTTCTACATGATTTGCCATTATTTGTTTTTACTTTATGTCTTACAACGCACAATTCCATGAATCTTAATATAGATTAGCTTTCTTATAAAAACTAGATGATTTTGAATGAAATGAACTATAAGAATTAAACGAACATCTACATCATGCATATATGACTCAAAGCTTGCATGCTATAATGTGGTATTTATTCATAATTTGGTTGCCAAATCTCATGCGTGCAATGCACATGTACCTTACTCTAGTCTAAATTGTGTTTGTGTGTGTGTTGTGCGTGTTGAGGTGCAAATTGTATTTTTTTGGGTACACGTTAAGCTTGTTCTTTCGAAATTTCAAGCCGCGCCTTGTTATGCCGAAAATTGAAGCTAGCGTCTCTATCTATCATGCTGCGAAACTCCCGCCTCTTCAACCCGCGCCTTGTTAGTCAGAAATATTTAAGATATATATTTGTCTCGTTGTGCTCCGACAACTCCCTCCATCTCAACCCGTGCCTTGCTATTCTGAAATTACAACGCGCGCGAAAACTCCCACCTCCTGTGAAATCCCGACACGCGAAATGCCCGTGGTACCCCTAAACTGAAAGAACCGCCTCAAATCGGTGGGGGGTACTTTCGTAACTTCCCCACATTTTGGACAAGCGCGTCTCTAAGCCATGTTTCCCCACTGCCATCACATCCGCCCACCCATTCGTACACCGAGGCCGTGAAAACCCGCGACGAAACCCCACACCCTGCTCCGTCCGCCACCCAGCTGGAGCCTCTTCCCTGACGACATCGTCCACAGCAACACCTCGACGACCCTCATCCACCGTACCGGATGAGGATCCATCATTGATCTCATCGTCCCACCGGTTCATGCACCCCGTCCTCCACCTCCAAGGAGCTTCCCTGATGTTCCCCTCGTCTTTCGCGCCACCTCCATTCCCACACCACCGTCTTCACCTGCACCACCAGAAGAGCATCATCATCACCGTTTCCTCGGATGAAGCTGCAGCCTAATCGGCGCCACCAAAGAGGTTGTCCACTAATCGCCGCATTTTCTTCCTGATTCGATCTCACGGTGCTGCCGGCGCTCGGTCCTGAACGGACACGGCGCGGCTCCATCCACGGCGGCGTCACCAGCCACTTCCTCCATGGCGTCGCTCCCTCGGCAGCGACGTCCACATCAGTAGGAGCTGCTGCTGCTTTAGCTCTCGCTCGCGCTGCTGCTCTGCTCTTGCTCTCGGTCCCCTGCCTAGTCTGATCTTGCTATTGCTCTTGCTTGCGCTGCTTCTCTCACTCTTGCTCTTGCTTGCGATGCTGCTCCGATTTGGCTACACTTCAGTCGACTGAATCGACTTTTGGGTCAGTCGATTTTCAAGGGCAGGGCTCGCCGGGGAGGTACCCCACTATCTATCTCAGGGTTCAGGATGGGGGCGGTGGTCGCCGGTGGTGGCGGGGCGGTGGCGTGGGGATCGCCGGAGGAAAAGCTCGGCACGGGGGGGGGGGGGGGCTAGAGGGATGGCCGGGGCGGCGGCGGACCAGCGGTGGGCAGTGTTTTCAGGGCGGGCCGGGCGGCACACCGCCGGCCGTGGGCGGCGGGGGCTACTGTTTGGCCGGTGGTGGCTGGCGGCTCTGGGGGTGGAGGTTGAAGATGAACCGCAGGCCCTTGATTTCGTATCCAATGGCTGCAAAATTGACTGACCAGAGATGAAAAAGTCTATCGACTGACGTGTAGCCTCACCTTGCTAGTGCGTTCAGTTTCGACAGCAAAATTCAGTTTCGACAGCAAAATTCAGTTTCGACAGTTAGGTTCAGTTTCGAGAGTTAAGTTCAGTTTCGACAGTTAAGTTCAGAGATGAGCGGTGTCCGTGTCAAAACCGGCGGATCTCGGGTAGGGGGTCCCGAACTATGCGTCTAGGCGGATGGTAACAGGAGACAAGGGACACGATGTTTTACCCAGGTTCGGGCCCTCTTGATGGAGGTAAAACCCTACGTCCTGCTTGATTGATATTGATATTGTGGATGTTTACAAGAGTGGATCTACCACGAGATCAAGGAGGCTAAACCCTAGAAGCTAGCCTATGGTATGATTGTAATGGTTGTTGTTGTGTCCTACAGACTAGAGCCATCCGGTTTATATAGACACCGGAGAGGGCTAGGGTTACATAGAGTCGGTTACAATGGTAGGAGATCTACATATCCATATCGCCAAGCTTGCCTTCCACGCCAAGGAATGTCCCATCCGGACATGGGACGAAGTCTTCAATCTTGTATCTTCATAGTCTTGGAGTCCGGTCGATGATGATAGTCCGGCCGATGATAGTTCGGCCGATGATGGTAGTCCGGCTATCCGGACACCCCCTAATCCGGGACTCCCTCACTAGCCCCCGAACCAGGCTTCAATGACGATAAATCCAGCATGTGTGTAGTCTTCGGCATTGCAAGGCGGGTTCTCCTTCAAGTTCTACGTACCTGCCGAACAGTGTCCGGCTTCCTCATCAATGTTGCGCGTCTTGGCTTCCACGCCCAATAATGGCCTTCTTCCACGCATCGCGCGAATGTGAAAAGCTAGGGTGTCTTTTATGTTTTACCCCCTACTTGTGCGAATAATCTGCCTATAAGGGAGGCAAGAATCCAGATCCAAATCACCATCTTCCTCCCGCAAATACTCATCGGAGCGCTTTCGACCAAGAATCCATTCCATCATGGACCGTCAACGCGGCTCCTCTTCTCGCGCTCCCAGCCCTTTGCCAGGAGATTGGAGGAGATGCTCTGTTCCGCACAATGAGCTGGTGAAGCTCCAAGCGGGGGGATATCTCCCTCCGGCCTTCATGGTTCCGGTTCGAGCCGGGCTGGCCACCTACAAAGGTGGGAAGCAAGCAGAGGTTACCCCAAGTCCCAACAAAGGGGAGCGGGTATGCTTCGTCCCCTATCTGCTAAGGGGGCTCGGATTTCCTGTACATCCATTCCTCCGCGGGCTCCTGGAGTTCTACAGACTCCAGCTTCATCACCTCACGCCCGCCTCAATCCTGCATATTGCGGGTTACGTAGCTCTTTGCGAGCTATTCCTGGGCGTCGAGCCCCATTTCGCGCTGTGGAAGAGGTTGTTCTGCCTTGTACCCCGCTCTCACGAGGGGTCCATATATCAAGTGGGCGGCGCCAAAATATGGCGCATTGTCGGGAGCGGATATCCATCCGGAACCCCTAAGAAGGCGTCCGAAGACTGGCCTTCGGAATGGTTTTATATAGAAGACGCTCCGTTGCCGGACCCTATTCAGATCGGCCTCCCGGAGTTCAGCAATGCTCCTCTGAAGAAACGCCTTAGTTGGCATCCACGGAGCCCCCAACTGGAGGAAGACAAGAGCGTCCATTATTTGATGGGCCGAATAAGGTTACTGGCCCATGCCGGGTTGACCATGATTGGAGTCATGGCAACATGCATTATGCGGGGGGTGCAGCCACTACAATACAGGGGCCACCCCATGTGGGATTTCAACGGGGAGGACGATGCCACCCGTCATGGCCGCAAAGGGCCAGATTCGATCGAAGATCTGGTGACGATCCTGTCCGGCCTGTATAAGGGGGAGAAGGAGGATTTCCTTCGGACGAACCCGTTAAATTGGTTCTCCATGAATAATCTCCGACCTTGGGTAAGCGAACACTCTGCATGCCCGACCCATGCTTTTTGAAACCTAAGTTTCTTATATTGTGTTCTTCTTTCGACGCAGGAGCTGCGCCAGATCGTGGAGGACATGCTAAGTCCAGCTCCGCAACCCGAGGATCCAGAGAGATCCCGGGGTCCAGCCTCCAAAGAGGATTCAGACATAGAGGTGGAGCTAATCAACGGGGTGTTCCACCAGCTCAGCATGGACAATGCTTTAGTCGCCATCACGGCCGACTATCCCGGACTATATCCGGCTTCCCAGGTGATTGCGACCAAAGTCCTGACACCGTCATTCCTTCCTTGCTTATTTCTGACCATCGTATATGATGGCGCTGTGCAGGAGGCGCCCCTAGGGCGAGAAGCCGAGCCCGCGGTGGCTGACCAACAAAGGCCAGTCCGGACCAGTAGGCGGAAGAGGAGCGCGGTGCGGACTGAGACGTCGCCGCAAAGGTGTAGCTCACAATTCATTATTTAGAGCAACGTTCCTAGGAAGCGCTTGAGTGCTCATGACTTTTGTAGGGAAAAAAGCGCCCGCCGGACTGCGGGCGTGGAGGTTGCCAATCCAACCTCTACCAGCGAGGCTCCAGCACCTGGTCTAGAGGGAGAGGAGAGTGCAAGGCTCGAGCCGGACGTTCCTTCGACGGAGGATGCCGACAGACTGTCCGCCACCAAATCTGAGGTGGAAAGTGCCATGAATCACAGGCGCCGCCGGACAGTATTTCGTAACGTGTGCTTCTCCCCCAAGGCGTTGAATGCCTTTATCACGGGGGACGCGCACCTTCGTGCTGCTCAAGATGGTTTTACCAGAGCCACGGAGTAGTATGTAAAAGACATACGGGTAAGAGAATTTAATAGTTATATATGCTAGTAGCCCCCGAGACTTAAAGTAGTTATATTAACTGATTTAAGGATCATATGAAACATAGGATCTTACCGAGAAGAATACCCAACTGTCTCAGGAGCTGCAAGAGTGCAAGGCCGAACTTGAGGCAGCATTTTCTGGCGCAGGAGGAAACACAGGGACCTCTCCTGGTAACGCATTATTTTAGAAAGATAAGTAGCGTTTGGCCTTTGCGCAAGTCTAAAAAATGACGTTGCAGGTGCTGCCGGACAAGATCCGGACAGGCAAGAACTTCTGCGCCAACTAAAGGCCAGCGAGAGGGTGCTGCATAAGGTGCAGCATGAAAGGAACAAGCTCCAGGATGCCCATGCCTAGCTTGGGGAAGAGCTGAAAGGCGTTCGGGCCGAGCTGTCGGGCTCCGTTAAGGAGAATCAGCGGCTTCGTCGCGGCATCTATAGTAAGTGCTTGAGCGAACTCCTTTGAAAAGAAGAGTTCGGCGAGGAAGTCAATTTGAAAAAATATGTCTGCAGGTATACTCACAGGTCGCCCTGCGGAGGAGATGCCCGTATCAACGGGTGATCAACTTCCCGAATTGTTGCAACTGATCGAACAAGTTCGGCAGGCAATGAGCGGCGCCATTCAGGCTTTATGGCCAGCCTTCTCCTTACCCGAGGGTCTTGGGGAGCTTGCGGAGAAGCTTCAGGGAGTGCAGTAGCGCTTCCATTTATGGAAGATTTCAGCCTGCCACCAAGGTGCCAGGGAGGCCTGGGCCATGGTAAAGACGCGGTACAGGAAGGCGGATCCCAACCACATGGCCGAAGTCGGACCTGTGGGGCCCGATGGGAAGGAGATCCCTGTGAGTTTAGTATACGGCCAAGTAGAGTTGGCCGCTAAATTTTCCCAACAGGACTGTAAATTAGACAACTTGTTAGACGGGATTGAGGAAGAATACAATCAGTCGATTTGACAATGTATTATGAAATGACATGTAAAATGCCTTCTAGCCGGATTGTAGATCGTTTGTCTTTGCCGACCTTTTCGCTTCGACCTCGGGACCCTAGAGTCCAGAGTGTGTCTGAATACCTTCTCGGTTATGAAACAACCGGGGTATGCATGGAGACCAGGCGTAGGGGTCATTAGTGCTTTATCAGACAAGTGCCCAACTAGTTATGTTATATTACATGGGTAGTAAGAAACATCTTCCAGGGAGAATAGTTCCGTTAAGGGTTCCTTTCCTGTGGGGGTGGCATGCCCTAAGGTGCATGTCCGGACTGCGAAAAAAGCAGAAAAACATCTGTGGGCAGATAAATAAGTAGATAAAAAATCATCTTTTAAGTCACCGACCGAATATTCCCTTAAGAACGCTAGCTTTCGGCTTCACCCAGTCTGAGGTACACATCCGGCTGACCCGGCAGTAACAATCGCAGAGGTGCTCCCTTTACCTCCTAGCCGAACAATCGGGAACGTAGGGGTAAGCACAGGAGCCAGGCAACCCAGCTTGGCCAAAAGTTAAGTCATATCGATGCATATAATGGTGAAAAAAAGGTACATGTGGAGGCTTGACACATGTGCTGGGCATGAAGCCCTTATAATTAAGCTTCTGGTAAAGAAGCCCCCAGGTATAATGAGTGCGGATAGCACATCAATTGCGCGCGCACGATGCGCAAGTAGGCCTTTTAAGGCTTTGATGAATAGGGTTGAGAAGAAAAAGATAAACAAAAGGCAGCTGAAGTAAAAAAAATGGACGGGGCGAAAGGGACGAACTCTTAGTACGGCGCTTGGCATAGAATCTTCGGAGGCGGTCTGCGTTCCATGGGTTCGGCTCGAGTCGGTTATCCGATGCATTTCGTAGACGGTACGCTCCGCCGGTCAAGACTTTATCGATGATGAAGGGGCCTTCCCATTTGGGCTTGAGCTTGTCCTTTTTCTTGTCCGGCAGGCGTAGAACCAGTTCGCCAACGTTGTAAGTCTTGGCCCGTACTTCTCTGCTTTGGTATCTTCGAGCCTGCTGCTGATAGAATGCGGAACGAGCCTTGGCGACGTCGTGTTCTTCCTCCAATGCGTCCAAGTTGTCCTGCCGATCCAACTCGGTTTCTCTTTCTTCATACATGCGCACTCGAGGTGAGTCATGAATGATGTCGCAGGGCAAAACTGCTTCTGCGCCGTATACCATAAAAAATGGTGTGGATCCGGTAGTACGGTTAGGCGTTGTCCGCAGCCCCCAGAGTACGGAGTTGAGCTCCTCTACCCAGTGCGTGTCAGATTTCGTAAGGGACCGCACTAATCTGGGTTTGATGCCGCTCATTATTAGACCATTTGCTCGTTCCACTTGACCGTTGGTTTGAGGATGATAGACTGAAGTGTAATCGAGCTTGATGCCCATATTTTTGCACCATGATTTAACCTCATCAGCCGTGAAGTTCGTGCCGTTATCGGTGATGATGCTGTGGGGGACACCATAACGGTGTACTACCCCGGATATAAAGTCTATCACTGGTCCCGACTCTGCCGTTTTAACTGGCTTGGCCTCTATCCATTTGGTGAATTTATCCACCATGACCAATAGGTACCTTTGCTTGTGGGTTCCCCCTTTAAGTGGTCCAACCATGTCAAGCCCCCAGACCGCGAACGGCCAGGTAATGGGTATAGTTTTGAGGGCGGTAGGTGCCATGTGGCTCTGATTAGCAAAGAGCTGACAACCGACGCATCTCTGGACTAAGTCCTGAGCGTCTGCCCGGGCCGTCGGCCAATAAAATCCTGTACGGAATGCCTTTTCTACAACGGCCCGGGCTGCGGCGTGGTGTCCGCCTAGTCCGGCGTGAATTTCAGCTAGAAGGTCTCGCCCTTCCTCTTCGGAGATACACATTTGAAGGACTCCGGTTGTGCTTTTCTTATAGTGTTCTCCCTCATGGACCTTGTAGGCTTTAGATCGCCGGACTACGCAGCGGGCCTCATTATGGTCTTTGGGGAGTTCCTGCCTAAGCAAGTAGGCTAGGAACGGCTCTGTCCATGGGGCGATTACTGCCATTATGTCGTGAGCCGAGGGTGTTGTTTCGTCGGCTGGATTGCCGGTTATGTCACATTGCTCTACGGCTGCCTCCGGTTTGTTATTTCCGGACTCCTCTTCCCATAGTACGGATGGCTTGAACAGCCGTTCCAGGAAGATATTTGGAGGGACAGCGTCACGTTTTGCGCCGATGCGTGCCAATACGTCGGCCGCTTGGTTATTATCTCTGGCTACGTGGTGGAATTCAAGTCCTTCGAACCGAGCTGACATTTTAAGGACAGCGTTGCCATAGGCTGCCATTTTTGGATCCTTGGCGTCAAAGTCTCCATTTACTTGGGATATTGCAAGGTTTGAGTCCCCGCGCACCTCTAGGCGTTGGATGCCCATGGAGATTGCCATCCGGAGGCCATGTAAGAGGGCCTCGTATTCGGCTGTGTTGTTGAAGTCCGTGTACATTATTTGAAGTACGTATTCGACTCTGTCCCCAGTTGGGGACGTTAGTATGATGCCAGCCCCCAATCCGGCCAACATTTTGGAGCCGTCGAAATGCATAATCCAATTGGAGTATGCGCCGTACTCTTTAGGGAGTTCGGCTTTAGTCCACTCAGCGACAAAGTCAGCCAAAACTTGCGACTTTATAGCTCGCCGGGGTTTATAAGTTATATCGAATGGTAAGAGCTCAATGGCCCATTTTGCAATCCTGCCCGTTGCGTCGCGGTTATTTATAATGTCATTTAGGGGTACTTCGGAGGCCACTGTTATCGAACACTCCTGAAAGTAGTGTCGGAGCTTCCGGGATGCCATGAACACCGCATACGCTATCTTTTCATAGTGCGGGTAACGGGACTTGCAGGGGGTTAAAACAGTGGATACGTAGTACACTGGTTTTTGAAGAGGGAATTTATGCCCTTCTGTCTCTCATTCTACGACGAGCACCGCGCTTACTACTTGATGTGTTGCCGCGATGTATAACAACATAGGTTCGCCCAGGTTGGGCGCAGCCAGGACCGGATTCGTTGCCAATATGGCCTTTATTTCTTCGAGTCCGGTGGTGGCAGCATCCGTCCACTCGAAGTGTTCGGTGTGCCTGAGGAGGCGATAGAGGGGCAATGCCTTTTCTCCTAGGCGGGAGATAAAGCGGCTGAGAGCCGCCACGCATCCAGTCAATTTTTGGATCTGTTTTGAGGTTTTTTGGAGTATCCAGCTGTGATAGGGCTCGGATTTTGGCCGGATTTGCTTCAATTCCTCTACCGGATACAATGAAGCCCAAGAGCTTTCCGGCTCGTACGCCGAAAATGCATTTTTCCGGATTCAGCTTGATGTCATATGCTCGGAGGTTGTCGAATGTGACCCTCAAGTCGTCTACTAGAGTTTCGAAATGTTTGGTTTTGACGACTACATCATCTACATATGCCTCTACTGTTTTGCCGATCTGGGTAGCCAGACATGTCTGAATCATGCGCTGATATGTTGCACCGGCGTTTTTAAGTCCGAAGGGCATCGTGTTGAAGCAGAATGGTCCATATGGAGTAATGAACGCCGTTGCGGCTTGATCCGCTTCTGCCATCTTGATTTGATGATAGCCGGAGTATGCGTCCAGGAAGCACAATGAATCGTGCCCTGCAGTGGCATCGATGATTTGGTCGATGCGGGGGAGGGGGAAGGGGTCCTTTGGGCAGGCTTTATTTAGGTCTTTGAAATCGACACATAGGCGCCAGGATCTGTCCTTCTTTGGTACCATTACCATGTTTGCTAGCCAATCCGGATGTTTGATGTCTCTGATGAATCCGGCTTCCAATAGTTTGGCTAGTTCTTCTCCCATTGACTGTCTTTTGGGTTCGGAAAATCGTCGAAGAGCCTGTTTGACTGGCTTGAACCCTTTTAGGATGTTTAGGCTATTCTTTGCCAACCTGCGAGGGATTCCTGGCATATCTGAAGGATTCCAGGCAAAACTGACCCAATTTTCCCGAAGGAATTCTCACAGCGCGGCGTCTACATCAGGGTTCAACTGTGCCCCGATGGAGGCCGTCTTTGTCAGGTCCGTTGGGTGGACCTGGAATTTTATAATTTTGTTCGCTGGTTTAAAGGAGGTGGACTTGGATCTCCTATCGAGTATCACGTCGTCTCTGTGCACCGTAGCGCGCAGCGCGCTGAGTTCCTCTGCCGCTAGGGCTTCGGATAGTGCCTCCAGGGCTAATGCGGCTGTTTTGTTTTCGGCGCGGAGTGCTATGTCCGGATCACTAACGAGAGTGATTATCCCGCCGGGCCCAGGCATTTTGAGCTTCATGTACCCGTAATGGGGTACGGCTTGGAAAATTGTGAATGCCTCTCGTCCTAATATAGCGTGGTATCCGCTGTTGAACGGGGCTACTTGGAACGTGACTTCTTCGGATCTGTAATTTTCCGGCGAGCCGAACACCACATCAAGTGTGATTTTTCCGGTGCAGCGCGCTTCCCGGCTAGGGATTATTCCTCTGAAGGTTGTGCTGCTTCGCTCAATGCGGCTCGAGTCTATTTCCATTTTTTGAAGAGTTTCCTCGTAGATGAGGTTTAATCCGCCGCCGCCATCCATGAGGACCTTTGTAAGTCGAAAGCCATCCACTATTGGACTAAGTACCAGTGTGGCTGGTGCTCGGGCTGTTCGGAATTTAGGTTCGTCGCTGGCGTTGAAGGTGATGGTTGTGTCGCTCCATGGATTTTTTGTTGCTACTTGGTAGACTTCGGCGAGGCTGCGGATTGTTCGTTTCCGCATATTATTTGATGCGAAAGTCTCGAAGACTGTTGATACCGTACCGGTATTGTTGGAGTGGTTTTTCGGGGCTAGAAGCTCCTCGCCACTTTTGGCCACCTGTCATAATATCCAACATGCTCGAAGGCTATGTGTTGGGATGGCGCCCTCTGTACTGTGAATTTTACAGGGTCCGCTAAGCCATCCATCCAGTATGGTTCCGTGCCCTTTATGGGGTTTTTGCTTTTTGGTTTTTGTATCTGGTGCCTGAGTGTAATGCACCCTTTTGTTGCGGACTAGGGTTGTATTCGGGGCCGGATTGTCCCAAAACTTATTTTCGGTTGTCCAGAAACTCTCCATCGCACAGTACTTTCGTACTATGGATGCCAGGTCGGCGAAGCGTGTAATTTCACGACGGCTGACGGCGTTCAAGATTCCCTCGTCCGTGCAATTATTGCAAAAAGTTGAGATTGCGTTTTCCTCTTGGCAGTCCTTTATCCTGTCCATAACCAGGAGGAATCTGGCCCACTAGTGATGTACTGTCTCAGCGGGCTCTTGCCGGATTAGAGATAGATCGCATATGTCTGGGTGGGTGGGTGGAATTAAGTCCGGAACCCTACCCATCTCAAGGCTCGAAGGCCGAGAAGTTTCCAAATTTGGAAGCCTGGATTGCTGGACGTTGTCCAACGAGTCTGGTCCGATGCCTGACTTTAAGTTCAGTGCTTGATCGAAGTCCGTCCCTCCGCGGGAATCCGGCATGGGGGGTTCGGGAGCCCGGACATGACTAGTTTTCAATACAGGAGAAGAGTCGCCGCATTGTTCCTCTACCACTGCAACGTGGTGGGTGACCTGGGGAGAGTTAATCTCTCTCAGATCGGTTTTAAGCCCAATCTGATTGTAGTCTGTAGCGACTCCCAGGGCGGCGATGCGATCCAAGAGCTCGTTTACGGACGAGAGCTCTATTGGATCCAGCCGCTCGGTGAATTCTGAGCTGACGTGAAGATTGCTTTTGAAGACTTGAGACATCATTGTCGAAGCGGTGGCCGGACAGGCGGTCATAAGAAAACCACCTAGCCGGATAGTTTGGCTGGCGGCCAAGGCTCCTTTGGCAAAAATACCATCCTTGAAGACGGGAGGAGGCATCCTTCCTATCGGTGACGGCACAGAGGAACTCTCAATGAAAGCACCAATGTCGGTGTCAAAACCGGCGGATCTCGGGTAGGGGGTCCCGAACTGTGCGTCTAGGCGGATGGTAACAGGAGACAAGGGACACAATGTTTTACCCAAGTTCGGGCCCTCTTGATGGAGGTAAAACCCTACGTCCTGCTTGATTGATATTGATATTGTGGATGTTTACAAGAGTGGATCTACCACGAGATCAAGGAGGCTAAACCCTAGAAGCTAGCCTATGGTATGATTGTAATGGTTGTTGTTGTGTCCTACGGACTAGAGCCATCCGGTTTATATAGACACCGGAGAGGGCTAGGGTTACATAGAGTTGGTTACAATGGTAGGAGATCTACATATCCGTATCGCCAAGCTTGCCTTCCACGCCAAGGAAAGTCCCATCCGGACACGGGACGAAGTCTTCAATCTTGTATCTTCATAGTCTTGGAGTCCGGTCGATGATGATAGTCCGGCCGATGATAGTTCAGCCGATGATGGTAGTCCGGCTATCCGGACACCCCCTAATCCGGGACTCCCTCAAGCGGCTGATGTATTTTACATCTAGCACTTTGTGGTTATGTATTTTATGTCATGTACTCAAGATGCTATTAGAATTCCACTCAGGTTAATGTTGTTTGCTGTCTCTCTTGTCCTGCTTTAGCCTCGGCGTCATACAACTCAACGGAGCTGCTCCAATGACGAAACCCTCCATCACAGCGGAGCAGTTCCTTGGGCTCCATCTCCAGACGCCTAAGATCTTCTTCCCCTCCTCCGACAGCAAAGTCAGTCGGAGCATCCTCACCGGCCAACCCAATCACGCTGAGATCGACATGGCTTCGCCAAACAGGTTGTACACTTGTTGCATCTCTTTTTTACTCTACATGCTATATATATTGTCCACTGAGCACTCGTAGTAATAGGAAATACGATTATTTTATCCTACTATATGAAAAGCAGTGAGGTACCAGGCAACTTAGCTATCCGTGATGGACTCTCTTGAATACCATCATTATTTATCTCTGCGCGTTTGAGCTGTGCATTTGTCGATGGGCCTGGGAGTTGAGCTAGTATGGCAGTGGCCTGGGTCCAAAGTAACAGAAGTAGCACAAAAACATTTTTTAGTGTAGGATTTTCCTTGCTCAAGCCTGCCTACTAGAATCGCTAGTGCTTGAAAGGAAAAGTGAATGAAAAACATAGGAATTGGAAAGTTTCCTATGGTACTACTTTTCATGAATTTGGTGCAAAGGAATGGAGCAAAGGAAAACTGTAGGATTTGTTCCTTTAGTGTCTCCTTGAAAGAAAAACCGTAGGAATTCTAATTTCCACTTCTCCTCCTTTTCATATTCCTATTCATCAAGCACAAGACTAAGAGATAGTAGCATAATAGCATTATAACCATACATTTTCTTGTGGTTTGACTTAATCTCACCATGCTTTTTTGCATCCTGTGATCTTCCAATTGTTGTGAATCAAACACCTAGATTGGCAGAAATCATGTGTTTTTAAATTCTCTGTTTTGCACATGCATTCCTATCCTATTCCTGTCTATTTCCTATCCCTGCATTGTTACAATCCTCAAATTCAAACAAGCCCTTACTCAATTACTTCTGTTACAGATATGTGTCAAAGAAAACCTTATGTGGTTTGTTCTGCTCCTGCGGCGCTGTGTTCCACCCCAGCTCAGCTGCTCCAACGATGGAAGGGTTCACCACAGCAGGGATCCGCTGTCCAGACTGTCTTTCGCCGCCTCAGATCTTCTTCCCCGCCGCCGGCAGCCACGACAACTGCATTACCATCATCAACTGAGCAGATGACCTTGAGGACTACACGGGTCCGCAAGAGAGGTCGCACTCTTCCGTGTCTGCTTACGTTATGCATCGCTTAATATGATGACATGCTACATTATCGTCGTGTTCACCTATTAGACTTCGAGTCAGGTCCAAACTAATGCTGAAACTTGAGTATTTAAATGGTTGTGGGGTACATATCGGGGCAGCAATCAGTACTATCTGTCAACTATATGGTTAATCTCCAGTGTCTACAATGAGTTTCATGTTGGGTGCAAACAAACATTAAAGGAGCCATTATCTGTATTTTTTAACTAAAGCTATTATCTGCCTGCTATCATTGGTTTTGGGTCTATCCACAGTTTGCTACCACCACTCTAGATTTGTGCATGCACTCCTTACATAATCTCACTATGTTTTATTCCTATGCATGCTAGTTATTGTACACAATGGAACTGATCATGTAGAGCAAAAGAGACAAGCCTTGCGTGGCAATAAAATTTCATGCAGACATCGTTGCATGGTGGGCGCAAAGGCAGCCCCCCTCCACCCATTTCGGATCATAATCAAGCGGAAGATAACTGTTCTGATGGGGATTCAGAAGGAGAAGACCACTCCTATTTACCCGTTGAGGTCTTTGCTGTAACTTGGCATGCTGATGTTGGTAATATCATGCATATGGTGCCTTGCATTTCTTACTGTATACATTAAAGATGTCATCTGCTTAGTTTAGACATGCTTTGTGTCAATGCCATCTGTTTAGTTTCATTATCGTATATGTGAATCATGCAATGCCATCTTGTCTAGCCAGGCATCATATATGTGAATTTTGCAGTGCCACCATGGTTAGCCAGTCATCTTATATGTGAATTATATCATGCCATAATTTTTTTATTATGTGTTAAATTTGTCAACAATTTTAGTACATTCAATTACTCTTCCTTTGCATCAGCCATTCGGCACGGTCATGGAAAAATCTGGAGTGGAAACAAGGTCTTCAGAGCAGACAATGCTATCTGACGAAGCGCATGTCTTGCTGGTTACCGATAGCTCCTCAAAGGAGGATTCAGAGACAGATGACCAGTCATATTTCCCCCCTGAGGTGCATGCCCTAACTTGGCAGGGTTATGTTACTCATATCGTGCGTATGGTATCTTGCATTGCTATGTCATTTGCTTAGTTTAGACATGCTTTGTGTGAATGCCACCTGTTTAGTGTCTAATTACCATATATGTGAATTATGCAATGCCATCTTGTTGCAAGGCATTATATATGTGAATTATGCAATGTTATCTTGTTGCAAGGCATTATGTATGCGAATTATGCAATGCCATGCTGTTTAGGCAAGTGCCATATATGCGAATTATATCATGCCGTCCTTTTTTTGTATTTCTCATTGCTTTTGTCGACAATGTTTGTATATTCAACTGCTCTTCCTGTGCATCAGCCATTTGAATTGGTGATGGAGAAATCTGGAGTGAAAATAAGGTCTTCAGAGCAGACAATGGTACCTGCTGAAGCAGATATCTTGCTGGATCTCACTGGAGATCTCTATCGCCGGGAATGTGGCTTTGGCCCGCGGCTGGCAGACGTTTGCCCGCGCCCGTGGCCTGGGCCGGCGGTGCACCCTGCATTTCAAGTTTGACAGCGACCCCACCCTCTACGTGAGGGTGTTCGGAGAAGATTGCCGCCGCGTTGGGTGCTGCCCCAAAGACAATGACGGCAACCAGCTGCTTAGCCTCGGCGATTGCCGAGATGAAGACGAAGGTGGGCGCGTAGCCGGCGGCATCCGTAGCTCGCCAAGCTTTGGCGGCTCCCCTTCTGACGACAGCTCCTCCAGCAGCGGTCGTGACCAGCCACTACGCCGCCGCACTTGCCTTGAGGGGGGTAGTGGGTCATCCCATCGTCGTGCCTCGGTGAAGCGTGAGGAGGGGTTTGACTAAGCTCCGGAGGGCGATACGAGCCCCCGCCATGAGTCGTCGCCGGGCAAGCCGCGTCTATTTTGTTTTTCTCCTTTCCTGTACAAAGAGAGAGAAGTGTGGGGGGTCGTGGGGGCGTGCTGGACTGTTGCTATTGACTACTATGCTATTTTCATTATTCCCGTACTGTGTTTCGGTGTTGCGTGCTCATGCGCAGGAACAACTTAGCTTGGGGGGACCTGTCGCAGTCTTTGCTTCTCGAGGCTGAGGCCTCGTCGTGCGTCTCGAGGCCTGCAAAAATTAGCCGGGGGGATAACTTTCGAACCTAGTCGTGAGGGCAACCGGCTTAGGTCCTACGTTCGTGTCGCGATGCCCGTGTGGCATGGACTGGGAGAAGTGCTCCCATGATGAACTTGAATAGGGAAGCCTCACGAGACTGGGTCAGAAGGCACTCGCAAGGGCGCCCGTGCAGCCCCCTCGCGAGGCTTGCGAAAGAGAAGACGAGTTAGGCGAGCAACAAACACAGAGAATCACGGTCCGGGATGGCAACAATGCTAAAAGCAAACTCCAATAAAATTTCAAATAAGGATGAACAAGCCAACTGCAGAAAGCAAATGAAAAGCCGCGTCCGGCATCTAACCTAGTCTTCGACGTCTTCTCACCAGCGCGGAGCTAAGTGCTGCCACTGGGCGTGGGCGGGAGCCCCCGAGATCCGAGGGCGGCTCTCCAGAGACTCCGGGGCGTGTACAGCCCCAACTCATTATTACGTGAGAGTGTCACGGGCGGCGAGCTTCAGGCATTGGCCTTCTTCACAGGCACCGAGCCTTTCTCGGGGCGATGAGCTTCACAGGTGTTGGCCTTCTTCACGGGCACCAGGCCTTTCTTGGCACGACAAGCTTCACAGGCGCCGGGCCTTCTTTACAGGCACTGGGCCTTTCTTCAAGGGTAGAACTTCTGGAGGTCCTGGATGTTCCACGTGTTCGGGATGGGCGACCCCTCCTGGGTCTCCAAGCGCGCGGCACCTGGTCTGGAAACATGAACAACCTTGAACGGGCCCTCCCACATGGGCGAGAGCTTGTGCAACCCTTCCCTGGAGAGCACCCGCCTGAGCACGAGGTCACCTACCTCGAGGGTCCTGGGGCGGATGTTGCGGTAGTGGTACTGTCGCAACGCCTGTTGGTATCTCGCTGCCCGAAGCGCAGCCTCCCGACGGTGTTCCTCCCACAGTACGAGGTCCATCCCCCACATGGCGTCCTGCTGTGCTTCATCAAAAGCCAAGACCCGCGCGGAGCGACGCCTGACCTCGTGAGGGAGGACTGCCTCAGCACCGTAGACGAGGAAGAACGGGGTTTCGCCGGTCGACTTGGTAGCGGTTGTGCGGATGGACCATAGCATGGACTGGAGCTCGTCGTACCAGCCCCTGCCGCAGGCCTCCAGCTTCTTATTGAAGGTTCTAGTTTTGAGGCCTTTCAAGACCTCTGCATTGGAACGTTCAGCCTGGCCGTTGCTCCGACGGTGTGCCACCGAAGCGTAGCATATCTGCATTCCAAGGTTAGCACAATATGTTTTGAAGAGATTGCTGGTGAACTGCGGACCGTTGTCGGTGATGATGCGATTAGGCACCCCAAACCGGCTCACGAGGCCCTTGTTGAATTTGACCACTGAACTAGCTGGGATGGTGCGGACAGCTTCCACCTCTGCCCACTTGGTGAACTTGTCAATGGCGACGTAGAGGTAGCAGTAGCCCCCTAGTGCCCGGGGAAACGGGCCCAAGATGTCCAGCCCCCAAACAGTGAACGGCCATGAGAGAGGAATGGTCTGCATGCCCTGAGCCGGCTGATGAATCTGCTTGGCATGGAATTGACAGGCTTCACAAGCCTTCACCAGCTCGATTGTGTTGTTGAGTGATGTTGGCCAATAGAACCCGCTGTGAAATGCCCTGTCGACGAGGGTCCGTGAAGACGAGTGGTGCCCATAGTCTCCACCATGAATGTCTGCCTGCAACTCTTTCCATTGCTCCCTGGCGATGCAACGCAAGGAAACACCATTTGGCCGCTTCCGGCAGAGCTCTCCATCTTGGATGCAGTAGGCCGTGCCTTCCGCGCCACGCGTTCTGCGTCCTCCTCCTTCTCTGGCAAAGTCCCTTGCATTAGGTAATCTTTGAATTCCGCGGTCCAACATCCCTCCCGGGGCTCCAGCGCCAGGAGTAGGCGTGCTCTGAGGTCGGGCCACATGTCGGAGCTCCCGAGGCAGGCGGTTGAGGGAGCTCCTCCCAAGGCTGCAATGTACTTGATAGTGACGGTGCTGCTGAGGGTTTGAAGAGTCGTTCCTCAAAGACGCCGGGCTCTTGAGGAAGCCGCCTGGACGCCCTCCTGGTGATGTCATCAGCCTCTTGATTGGTGCCACGGGGTACATGATGCAACTCTAACCCCCAAAACTGCTTTTCCATCCTACGGACCTCCGCAAGGTATGCTTCCATGTGTTCGTCCTTTGGCTCGTACACCTTGTTGGAGAAGTTGACGAGGAGTTGTGAATCTCCCTTGATGATGAGGTGCTTTACTCCCAAGGCGGTTGCAGCTTTCAAGCGTGCTATCAGGCCCTCGTATTCTGCTATGTTGTTGGAGACCTTCTATCCATGCCGGAAACAGAGCTACACGGCATTATAGAGCTTGTCCTGGGTGGGAGATATGAGCATTGCGCCAGCTCCCGCGCCATGTCGCGAGAACACTCTGTCGAAGTACATGACCCAGTCGTCCGGTGCCTCACTTCCTGGGGAAAGCGACTGATCCTCGCCCGCTTCGAGCCCTGGCGCTTCTGTCCATTCCGCCACGAAATCTGCAAGTGCGGCTCCTTTGACCACCCTGGTCATGCTGAATTCCAACTGAAACGCTTGCAATTGGATGTTCCATTCGGCAACCCTTCCAGCTGAGTTGGGGCTCCTGAGCACCCTTTCCAAGGGATATGCCGAGACGACCTTGATGGGGTGACCTTGAAAGTAGTGTTGTAGCTTGCCTGAAGCCACTACTAACGCTAGCAAGAGCTTCTGAGGCATGGGGTATCGTGCCCTCGCGTCCCGCAGCACTGTGCTAATGAAGTACACGGGATGCTCGACGAGGGTGGGGGTGCTGACGCGGCCTGCACCTTCCGAAGGTCGAGGCACCTCTTGAGATGATGGGGCCCATAGCGCCTGGTCGCTTGGCGGGGCCTCTTCCGCCCTGGGTGCGTCCCCCTGCTGAGGCGGATTCCCATCTGCTGCGGCCATGGTCTTCACGACGTCTTCTTGGCCTTGTGCTGCTGTTGTCGGGGTCGCGACCGATGCTGTCTTGACCCGGCGCTCCTCCCAGACCGCCACCAGGGCTGCACTGGCGGAGTAGGGTGTGGCTGCAAGGTAGAGTACCAAGTGCTCCTGAGGGCGTGGAGCCACCATCACCAGAGGGCTAGTCAGGTACTTCTTGAGATCTTGGAATGCTTTGTCAGCCTCTTCAGTCCATTCGAACGGGCCCTTCTTCTTCATCAGCTTGAAGAAGGGCAGGGCTCGCTCTTCCAGCTTGGAGATGAAGCGTCCCAGCGCGATTACTCGCCAGGTGAGCTTCTGCATTTCTCTGAGGGTCTTCGGCGGACTTATGTCTTCAAATTCCTTGACCTTCTCTGGGTTAACCTCGATACCTCTGTGGGACACGAGGAAGCCCAAAAGCTTGCTAGAAGGGACCCCGAACACGCACTTCTCCGGGTTGAGACGCAGGTCCACTTCGTGAAGGCTCGCGAAGGTTTCTTCCAGGTCCCGTATCAGGGTCTTCGCCTCCCGAGACTTCACCACGATGTTGTTGATGCAGGCCTCGGCATTTCTTCCGAGCTGCCAGCCCAAGGCGATGTGCATCAGTCGCTGAAAGGTTGCACCCACGTTGTGCAATCTGAACACCATGCAGGTATAGCAATATACTCCGCACGGGGTCAGGAAGGCCGTTTTCTCCACATCTTCTACTGCCATCTTGATTTCGTGATAGCCCGAGAAGGCATCCAGTAAGCACAACAGGTCGCACTCGGCGGTGGAATCGACGATTTGGTCGATGCGAGGGAGCGGGAATGGATCCTTGATATGTCCATTTTGCATCATGCTTTTATATCAAAATTTATTGCATTATGGGCTGTTATTACATATTATATCTCAATACTTATGGTTATTCTCTCTTATTTTACAAGGTTTACCATGAAGAGGGGGGATGCTGGCAGTTGGAATTCTGGCTGGAAAAGGAGCAAACATTGGAAACCTATTCTGCACAGCTCCAAAAATCCTGGAACTCCACGAAACCTATTTTTGGAATTAAAAAGAATTATTGAGCGGAAGAAGTACACCAGGGGGCCCACACCCTGGCCAGGAGGGTGGGGGCGTGCGCCCACCCCTACTGGGCGCGCCCCCTGTCTCCTGGGCACCCTGGTGGCCCCCCGGTGTCCATCTTCTGCTATATGAAGGCTTTTACCCTGGAAAAAATCATGGGCAAGCTTACGGGACGAAACTCCGCCGCCACAAGGCGGAACCTTGGCGGGATCAATCTAGGGCTCCGGCGGAGTTGTTCTGCCGGGGACACTACCCTCCGGGAGGGGGAAATCTTCACCAACATCATCACCAACGATCCTCTCATCGGGAGGGGTTCAATCTCCATCAACATCTTCACCAGCACCATCTCCTCTCAAAACCCTAGTTCATCTCTTGTATCCAATCTTGTATCCAAACCACAAATTGGTACCTGTGGGTTGCTAGTAGTGTTGATTACTCCTTGTAGTTGATGCTAATTGGTTTACTTGGTGGAAGATCATATGTTCAGATCCTTAATGCATATTATTACTCCTCTGATTATGAACATGAATATGCTTTGTGAGTAGTTACGTTTGTTCTTGAGGACATGAGTTAAGTCTTGCTATTAGTAGTCATGTGAATTTGGTATTCGTTCGATATTTTGATGAGATGTATGTTGTCTTTTCCTCTAGTGGTGTTATGTGAACGTCGACTACATGAAACTTCACCATTATTTGGGCCTAGAGGAAGGCATTGGGAAGTAATAAGTAGATGATGGGTTGCTAGAGTGACAGAAGCTTAAACCCTAGTTTATGCGTTGCTTCGTTAGGGGCTGATTTGGATCCATATGTTTAATGATGTGGTTAGGTTTACCTTAATACTTCTGTTGTAGTTGCGGATGCTTTTCCAAGTAAGGGCAGTACGTACCCAAGCACCGGTCCACCAACATATCAAATTATCAAAGTACCGAACGTGAATCATATGAACGTGATGAAAACTAGCTTGACGATAATTCCCATGTGTCCTCGGGAGCTCCTTCCTCATTATAAGAAATTGTCCAGGCTTATCCTTTGCTACATAAAGGATTGGGCCACCTTGCTGCACTTTATTTATTTTATTTACTTGTTACTAGTTACAATTTATCTTATCACAAAACTATCTATTACCTACAATTCCAGTGCTTGCAGAGAAAACCTTACTGAAAACCGCTTATCATTTCCTTCTGCTCCTCGTTGGGTTCGACACTCTTAATTATTGAAAGGACTACGATAGATCCCCTACACTTGTGGGTCATCAAGACTCTTTTCTGGCGCTGTTGCCGAGGAGTTTAGCGCTTTTGGTGAGTGGAACTTGGTAAGGAAACATTTATATACTATGCTGAAATTTTCGGTTACTTGTCACTATGGAAACTAATCCTTTGAGGGTCTTGTTCGGGGTATCTTCACCCCGACCAGAAGACAAAAGAGTTGCTCCTCAACCTACTAAACTTTTTGAGAATATTTACTTTGGGATTCCTTCAGGTATGATAGAGAAACTGCTAGCTAATCCATTTACAGGAGATGGAACATTGCATCCCGATTTACACCTTATCTTTGTGGATGAAGTTTGTGGATTACTTAAGCTTGTAGGTAATCCCGATGATGTTGTCAAAAGGAAGGTCTTCTCTTTATCTTTTAAGGGAGATGAATTGACATGGTATAGGCTATGTGATGATACGAGATCTTGGAATTATAAATGATTGAAGTTGGAATTTCACCAAAAGTTCTATCCTATGCATCTTGTTCATCGTGATCGTAATTACATATATAATTTCTGGCCTCGCGAAGGAGAAAGCATCTCTCTAGCTTGGGGAGGCTTAAGTCAATGTTATATTCATGCCCCAATCATGAGCTCTCCCGGGAAATGATTATTCAAAATTTTTATGCTCGGCTTTCTCTCAATGATCGCAACCTGCTCAATACTTCCTGTGCTGGTTCTTATATGCTGAAGACAATTGATTTCAAATGGGACTTATTGGAAAGAATTAAACGCAACTCTGAAGATTGGGGTTCCGACGATGGTAAGGAGTTAGGTATGACACCTAAGTTCGATTGTGTTAAATCTTTTATGGATACCGATGCTTTTCGTGGATTTTGCACTAAATATGGACTTGACTCTGAGATAGTAGCTTCTTTCTGTGAATCTTTTGCTACTCACATTGATCTCCCTAAAGAGAAGTGGTTTAAATATAATCCTCCTGTTGAAGTGAAAGTAGTTGCACCTAGTACAGTTGAAGAAACGACTGTCACCTATAGTGATCCTATTGTTCCTATTAGGATAAAATATCATGCTAAAACTTCAACTATTGTTCGTAAGAGTAATAGTAGGACTTATACACCTCCTGAGCAAATCAAAGTTAAACCTAGTATTGCTATGGTTAAGATCTCTTGGATGATGATTTATATGGGCATGTTATTTATTTCTCTGGTGAGACTACTAATATTGCTAGACCAGATACTAAGATACATAGACGTGTCATAGGCATGCCTATTATTTCTGTTAAAATAGGAGATCATTGTTATCATGGCTTGTGTGATATGGGTGCTAGTGCTAGTGCAATACCTTATACTTTATATAAAGAAATTATGCATGACATTGCACCCATTGAATTGGAAGACATTGATGTTACTATTAAGCTTGCTAATAGGGATACCATTAAACCAGTTGGGATAGTTAGAGATGTTGAAGTATTGTGTGGGAGGGTTAAATATCCTGCTGATTTTCTTGTTCTTGGTTCCCCACAAGATGATTTTTGTCCCATTATTTTTGGTAGACCCTTCTTGAATACAGCTAGTGCTAAGATTGATTGTGGAAAGGATACTATTACAATCTGCTTAGAGGGTATGTCTCATGAGTTTAATTTTGCTAAGTTTCATAGACAACCTCGTGATAGGGAAGCACCCAGTAAGGATGAGATTATTGGTCTTGCTTCCATTTCCATGCCTCCTACTGATCTGTTAGAACAGTACTTGCTTGACCATGAAAATGATATGTTTATGAAGGAAAGAAGGGAAATAGATGAAGTGTTCCTTAAACAGGAACCTGTGTTGAAACATAACCTTTCCGTTGAAATTCTTGGGGATCCCCCTCCATCCAAGGGCGATCCCGTGTTTGAACTTAAACCATTACCTGATAATCTTAAGTATGCTTATCTTGATGAAAAGAAAATATATCCTGTTATTATTAGTGCTAACCTTTCAGAGCAAGAAGAAGAAAGATTATTGAAAACTCTGAAGAAGCACCGTGCTGCTATTGGATATACTCTGGATGATCTTAAGGGCATTAGTCCCAATCTATGCCAACACAAAATAAATGTGGAGAAAGATGCCAAACTAGTTAGAGATCCTCAACAATGACTGAATCCCAAGATGAAAGAAGTGGTAAGAAAGGAGATACTAAAGCTCCTTGAGGCAGGTATAATTTATCCCGTTGTTGATAGTGATTGGGTAAGCCCTGTCCATTGTGTTCCTAAAAAGGGAGGTATTACTGTTGTTCCTAATGATAAAGATGAACTGATCCCGCAAAGAAGTATTACAGGTTATAGGATGGTAATTGATTTCCATAAATTAAATAAAGTTACTAAGAAAGATCATTACCCTTTACCTTTTATAGATCAAATGCTAGAAAGACTATCCAAACACACACATTTCTGCTTTCTAGATGGTTATTATGGCTTCTCTCAAATACCTGTGTCAGTGGGGGATCAATCTAAAACTACTTTTACTTGCCCTTTCGGTACTTTTGCCTAGAGACGTATGCCTTTTGGTTTATGTAATGCACCTGCTACCTTTCAAAGATGCATGATGGCTATATTCTCTGATTTTTGTGAAAAGATTTGTGAGGTATTCATGGATGACTTCTCTATTTATGGATCCTCTTTTGATGATTGTTTGAGCAACCTTGATCAAGTTTTGCAGAGATGCGAAGACACTAGTCTCATCTTGAATTGGGAATAGTGTCACTTTATGGTTACTGAAGGCATTGTCTTGGGGCATAAGATTTTCGAGAGAGGCATCGAAGTTGACAAAGCCAAAGTTGATGCTATTGAAAAGATTCCATGCCCCAAGGACATAAAAGGTATAAGAAGTTTCCTTGGTCATGCCGGTTTTTATAGGAGGTTCATTAAGGACTTTTCTAAGATCTCTAGGCCTCTGACTAATTTATTGCAAAAAGATATTCCTTTTGTCTTTGATGATGATTGTGTAGAAGCATTTGAAATACTTAAGAAAGTCGTGATCATTGCACCTATTGTTCAGCCACCTGATTGGAATTTACCTTTTGAAATTATGTGTGATGTTAGTGATTATGATGTAGGTGTTGTTCTAGGGCAAAGAGTTGATAAGAAATTGAATGTTATCCAGTATGCTAGTAACACTCTTGATACTTCCCAGAGAAATCACGCTACTACTGAAAAAGAATTCTTAGCAGTTGTGTTTGCATCTGATAAGTTTAGACGTTATATTGTTGATTCCAAAGTTACTATTCACACTGATCATGCTGCTATTAAATATCTTTTGGAAAAGAAAGATGCTAAGCCTAGACTCATTAGATGGGTTATCCTGCTCCAAGAATTTGATTTCATATTATTGATAGAAAGGGAGCTGAGACAACTTATCTAGGTTAGAGAATGTTCTTGAGGACCCACTGCCTATTGATGATAGCTTTCGTGATGAACAATTAGCGGTCATTAATGCTTTTCGTACTGCTCCCTGGTATGCTGACTATGCTAATTACATTGTTGCTAAATTTATACCTCCTAGTTTCACATACCAGCAACAGAAAAAGTTCTTTTATGATTTAAGACATTACTTTTGGGATGACCCACACCTTTATAAAGAAGGAGTAGATGGTGTTATTAGATGTTGTGTGCCTGAGCATGAACAGGAACAGATCCTACGCAAGTGTCACTCTGAATCCTATGGAGGACACCACGCTGGAGATAGAACTGCACACAAGGTACTACAATCTGGTTTTTATTGGCCTACTCTCTTCAAAGATGCTCGTAAGTTTGTCTTATCTTGTGATGAATGTCAAAGAATAGGTAATATTAGTAGACGTCAAGAAATGCCTATGAATTATTCTCTTGTTATTGAGCCGTTTGATGTTTGGGGCTTTGATTATATGGGACCTTTTCCTGCCTCTAATGGTTATACACATATTTTAGTTGCTATTGATTACGTTGCTAAGTGGGTAGAAGCTATTCCAACTAGTAGTACTGATGATAACACCTCTATCAAAATGCTTAAAGAAGTTATTTTTCCGAGGTTTGGAGTCCCTAGATATCTTATGATTGATGGTGGTTCACATTTTATTCATGGTGCTTTCCGTAAGATGCTTGCTAAGTATGATGTTAATCATAGAATCGCATCTCCTTATCATCCACAGTCTAGTGGTCAAGTAGAGTTGAGCAACAGAGAGCTCAAATTAATTTTGCAAAAGACTGTCAATAGATCTAGAAAGAATTGGTCCAAAAAACTTGATGATGCATTATGGGCCTATAGAACTGCATAAAAAAATCCTATGGGTATGTCTCCTTATAAGATGGTTTATGGAAAAGCATCTCATTTACCTCTCGAACTTGAACATAAAGCATATTGGGCTATTAAAGAGCTCAACTATGACTTCAAACTTGCCGGTGAGAAGAGGTTGTTTGATATTAGCTCACTTGATGAATGGAGAACCCAAGCCTATGAGAATTCCAAGCTATTCAAAGAAAAAGTCAAACGTTGGCATGATAAAAGGATACAAAAGTGTGAGTTTAACGTAGGAGATTATGTGTTATTATTCAACTCTCATTTAAGATTTTTTGCAGGAAAACTTCTCTTTAAATGGGAAGGTCCTTACGTAATCGAGGAGGTCTATTGTTCTAGTGCCATAAAAATCAACAACTTCGAAAGCACAAGTCCGAGAGTGGTGAACGGTGAAAGAATTAAACATTATATTTCAGGTAATCCCATTAATGTTGAAACTGATATTATTGAAACCGTAACCTCGGAGGAATACATAAGGGACACTTTCCAGAACGTTCCAGACTCCGAAAAGGAATAGGTATGTGGTACGGTAAGTAAACTGACTCCAAAACAACTCCAATGGCAATTTTTTCAGTTTTGGAATATTTAAGAATTTTAGGAAGAAAGAAGTAGTCCGAAAGGGACACGAGGCCCCCACGAGAGTGGAGGGTGCGCCCACCCTTACTGGGCGTGCCCCCTGTCTCGTGGACACCCCGTGTGCCTCCCAGACTCCATTTTCTTGCATGTTACGTATTTTGGTCAGTAAAAATTCATTATATATACTCCCGAAGGTTTTGACCACCGTATCACGCAAATATCCTCTGTTTTCATTTCGAGTTGTTCCTGTTGCAGATCTAGAGCACTATGACATCACCCTCCTCCAACAACGAAGACAAGGATGCTAGGCTATTGAAGATAGAGCTGAAAAGAGAAGAACCAGAGGAGATCAACAAGGATGAAGGGATCAAGAAGGCCATGGAGTTCCAAGCTCCAGCAGTGAAAGAAGAAGACATCCTTCAACATTTACCTAACCTATTTACTCCAACAAAGATTGTAGCTTTCAAGATGATTGAGTTAGCTCGCATATAGAACAAGTATCTCATGCAGGAGAATATTTTGTTGAAGGATCATATCGCCGGACTCAAGGGCATTATCCGCAAGTTGTAGGAGCTTTTACGCTCGATGTGCGATTATCCATCTTCATCATCACCACCTCCATCACCTTCGAGGACATAATCACATGGGTATGGGCACTCCCCTTGGCAACTGCCAAGCTTGGGAGAGGTGCCCCAGTATTGTATCACCATCACACTCCTATCTTTACCGTTTTATTTAGGTCGATCCTTTTAGTAGTATCTTGATCTAGTAGATTGAAGTTTTGATATCAAGTAGTTTTGAGTCTTGCTTTGTGATCTCTTTATGTAATCGAGTCCATGAGTTATCTATAATAAAGATTAGTGTTGAGTCAAGGGCTTTGCTATGTTGCTATGATCCTAAGAAAGTAGAAAGAATAAAAGAGTTCATATTGATCTTAAGGTTAGTGATGACTTCACACATAGAAAGTATGAGGCATAAAAGTTGTTGAGAGTTGATAAACGTAGTTTTGGTCATCGTTGCAATTAATAGGAAGTGATAAGGGAAGAGAGGTTCACATATAAATATATTATCTTGAACATCTTTTATGATTGGGAGCACTCATTAGGTATGACATGCTAAAAGAGTTGACGTTGGACAAGGAAGACACCGTAATGGTTTATGTTTTCTCACATTTCAGTTAAAGTATATTGTCATTGACCTTACAAACATGTTGAGCTTGCCTTTCCCCCTCATGCTAGCCAAATTCCTTGCACCAAGTAGAGATACTAATTGTGCTTCCAAATATCCTTAAACCCAGTTTTGCCATGAGAGTCCACCATACCTACCTATGGATTGAGTAAGATCCTTCAAGTAAGTTGTCATGTTGCAGGCAATAAAAATTGCTATCTAAATATGTATGACTTATTAGTGTAGAGAAAATTAGCTTTGTACGATCTTGTTGTGGAAGCAATAAAAGCGACGGACTGCATAATAAAGGTCCACATACAAGGGGTAATATAAAGTGACGTTCTTTTGCATTAAGATTTTGTGCATCCAACCCTAAACACACATGACAACCTCTGCTTCCCTCTACGAAGGGCCTATCTTTTACTTTATGTTTTTACTCTATGCTTGAGTCAAGGTGATCCTCACCTTTCCCTTTTTCATTTTATCCTTTGGCGAGCCCCTCGTGTTTGAAAGATCATGATGTATATATCCAATTGGATGTAAGTTAACATGGACTATTATTGTTGACATCACCTAAAGGTGAATACATTGGGATGCAACACAATAAGCCCCTATCTTTCTCAATGTCTGGCTGAAACTCCATAACCACAAGTATTGCATGAGTGTTAGCAATTGTAGAAGACTACAAGATAGTTGAGTTTGTGGATTTGCTAAAAAGCTCTATTGTTGACTCTTTCTGATGTTATGATAAATTGAAATTTCTTCAATGACTGAGATTATAGTTTGTTAGTTCTCAATGAAGTTTTTGAACCATACTTGACATTGTGAATTGATTGTATTTAAGTATAAGAAATCATATGATAAAATCTATATATCATGATGCCCTCATGTCCGTATTTTATTTTTATCAACACCTCTATCTCTAAACACGTGGACATATTTTTTGATATCGGCTTCCGCTTAAGGACAAGCAAGGTCTAAGCTTGGGGGAGTTGATACGTCCATTTTGCATCATGCTTTTATATCAATGTTTATTGCATTATGGGTTGTTATTACATATTATATCTCAATACTTATGGCTATTCTCTCTTATTTTACAAGGTTTACCATGAAGAGGGGGAATGCCGGCAGCTGGAATTCTGGCTAGAAAAGGAGCAAACATTGGAAACCTATTCTGCACTGCTCCAAAAATCCTGAAACTCCATGAAACCTATTTTTGGAATTAATAAGAATTATTGAGAAGAAGAAAAACATCAGGGGTCCCACACCCTGGCCAGGAGGGTGGGGGCGCGCCCACCCCTACTGGGCACGCCCCTGTCTCCTGGGCCCCCTGGTGGGCCCTCGGTATCCATCTTCTGCTATATGAAGGCTTTTACCCTGGAAAACATCATGGGCAAGCTTACGGGACACTTCCCTCCGGGAGGGGGAAATCTTCACCAACGTCATCACCAATGATCCTCTAATCGGGAGGGAGTCAATCTCCATCAACATCTATACCAGCACCATCTCCTCTCAAAACCCTAGTTCATCTCTTGTATACAAACCACAAATTGGTACCTGTGGGTTGCTAGTAGTGTTGATTACTCCTTGTAGTTGATGCTAATTGGTTTACTTGGTGGAAGATCATATGTTCAGATCCTTAATGCATATCATTACTCCTCTGATTATGAACATGAATATGCTTTGTGGGTAGGTACGTTTGTTCCTGAGGACATGGGTTAAGTCTTGCTATTAGTAGTCATGTGAATTTGGTATTCGTTCAATATTTTGATGAGATGTATGTTTCCTTTTCCTCTAGTGGTGTTATGTGAACATCGAATACATGACACTTCACCATAATCTGGGCCTAGAGGAAGGCATTGGGAAGTAATAAGTAGATGATGGGTTGCTAGAGTGACAGAAGCTTAAAACCTAGTTTATGCGTTGCTTTGTTAGGAGCTAATTTGGATCAATATGTTTAATGTTGTGGTTAGGTTTACCTTAATACTTCTTTTGTAGTTTTGGACGCTTGCAATAGGGGTTAATCATAAGTGGGATGTTTGTCCAAGTAAGGGCAGTACCCAAGCACCGGTCCACCCACATATCAAATTATCAAAGTACCGAACACGAATCATATGAACGTGATGAAAACTAGCTTGACGATAATTCCCATGTGTCCTCGGGAGCTCCTTACTCATTATAAGAAATTGTCCAGGCTTATCCTTCGCTACATAAAGGATTGGGCCACATTGCTGCACTTTATTTATTTTATTTACTTGTTACTAGTTACAATTTGTCTTATCGCAAAACTATCTATTACCTACAATTCCAGTGCTTGTAGAGAAAACCTTACTGAAAACCGCTTATCATTTCCTTCTGCTCCTCATTGGGTTCGACACTCTTACTTATCGAAAGGACTATGATAGATCCCCTACACTTGTGGGTCATCAAGACTCTTTTTTGCCACCGTTGCCGGGGAGTGTAGCGCTTTTGGTGAGTGGAACTTGGTAAGGAAACATTTATATAATGTGCTGAAATTTTTTGTTACTTGTCACTATGGAAACTAATCCTTTGAGGGTCTTGTTCGGGGTATCTTCACCCCGACCAGAAGAGCAAAGAGTTGATCCTAAACCTACTGAACTTTTTGAAAATATTTACTTTGGGATTCCTTCAGGTATGATAGAGAAACTGCTAGCTAATCCATTTACAGGAGATGGAACATTGCATCCCGATTTACACCTTATCTTTGTGGATGAAGTTTGTGGATTATTTAAGCTTGCAGGTATTCCCGATAATGTTGTCAAAAGGAAGGTCTTATCTTTATCTTTGAAGGGAGATGCATTGACATGGTATAGGCTATGTGATGATACGGGATCTTGGAATTATAAACGATTGAAGTTAGAATTTCACTAGAAGTTCTATCCTATGCATCTTGTTCGTCGTGATCGTAATTACATATATAATTTCTGGCCTCGCGAAGGAGAAAGCATCGCTCTAGCTTGGGGGAGGCTTAAGTCAACGTTATATTCATGCCCCAATGGTGAGCTCTCCCGGGAAATGATTATTCAAAAAATTTATGCTCGGCTTTCTCTCAATGATCACAACCTACTCAATACTTCCTGTGCTGGTTCTTATATGCTGAAGAAAATTGATTTCAAATGGGACTTATTGGAAAGAATTAAACGCAACTCTGAAGATTGGGGTTCCGAGGATGGCAAGGAGTCAGGTATGACACCTAAGTTCGATTCTGTTAAATCTTTTATGGATACCGATGCTTTTCGTGGATTTAGCGCTAAATATGGACTTGACTCTGAGATAGTAGCTTCTTTTTGTGAATATTTTGCTACATAAAGGATTGGGCCACCTTGCTGCACTTTATTTACTTTATTTACTTGTTACTAGTTACAATTTATCTTACCACAAAACTATCTTTACCTACAATTTCAGTGCTTGCAGAGAAAACCTTACTGAAAACCGCTTATCATTTCCTTCTGCTCCTCGTTGGGTTCAACACTCTTACTTATCGAAAGGACTATGATAGATCCCCTACACTTGTGGGTCATCAATCCTGAGGGCAGGCATTGTTAACGTTGGTGAAGTCGACACACATGCGCTCCTTTCCTCCCTTTTTCGACACAACAATAGGGTTGGCAAGCCATTCAGGATAGCGAACTTCACGAATGACTCCTGCGGCCTCCAACTTGCAGGTTTCTTGGACGATGACGGCCTGCTTCTCGGTGGACTGTCGCATTGCCTTCTGCTTCACGGGACACACGTTGGGGCACACATTCAGATGATGCTCAATCACCTCTCCTGGAACCCCCGCTAGCTGATCAGGTTCCCACACAAACACCTCCTTGTTTACACACAGAAATTTCACCATGGCCTCTTCCTGTTCAGGGTTGAGATTGACGCCTATGGTGAAGGTGGCGCCAGAGGATCCATCTTCATCGACTGGCACTTGCTTGGTCTCTGCCTTGTCTTGGGTGAACAACTACTTCTTCTTGGCCGGCGCAGCCCCCTTGGGCTCGAGGGTGTCGGCGCTGGCGGGCTGCGCCACTGCGGCCGTCTTGAAAGCGAGCTTGAGCGCCTGCAGAGCATCCTTCGTGTCGCCAGACATGGTAAGGATGCCGCTGCTCCCGGGCATCTTCATGAGGTTGTAGGCCGGGTGGGTTGCCGCCATGAACTGGGCCAAGGAAGGGTAGCCGAGGATGGTGTTGCATGGGAGGATGATGGGGGCGATGTCGAAGTCGACTTGCTCCATGTGGAAGTTGTCGTGGGTGCCAAAGGTCACCGGGAGGCGGATCTGCCCCAGGGAGTCAGTGGGGCTACCTCTGATGCCTAGGAAGGGCTTGCTGGGTTGGAGTCGCTCCGGCGGCACGTGGAGGAAGCTGAAGGCCTCCACCGAGAGCATGTTGAGGCCGACCCCGCCGTTGATGAGGGTCCTGGTGACGGCCACCTGGCAGATGGTGGAGGTGCATAGCATCAGGAGCGAGCCCGAACAGGCGGTGTTGGAGGGGTGATCATCCGAGCTGAAGGTCAAATCGGCCTTGGGTGCCACCCAGCTCGGGGGGCTTCACGACACTTGAGGACGGCACCAATCTGGCGGACGAACGGCTTGACGTGGAGGCTCGAAGGTTGCGCCTGCGAGCCGCCCAGGAGAGCTGCGATGACCGGGGGCGCTGGCGCAGCATAATGGGCGAGGAAGAGGCTGCGCAACTCCTCCCAGGAGGCCACGGAAGCCGCTGGCAGGTGGAGCAACCACACGCGCGGGACGCTAGTGACGGCCATGGGCAGCCAGTTAGCCATGACCCTGTTGTCGCCCCCAGCCTTGAGGACGGCCTCCTCATACGCCAGCAGGAAAGCCAGCGGATCGGCTGTGCCATCATAGCGCAGCGGCATGTCTGGCTTTAACTTGTTCGGCCACTGCACCTGTCGCAAGGCGGGGGCCAGGGCTTAGAGCCCCCTGGTCCCCGCGCCAGCGTCGATAGTCGAAGCAGGTGGTGCGTTGCCCGCCATGAGGGCAGAGCGCGGTGCTGATGGAGAGCGAGTCGACGGAAGGGAGAGCTTTGACGCAGCCCTACCTCGCGCGCCAAATGTCGGATGTGGGGTTCCGGCAGACCCTTGAGGTTCAAACTCTGGGGTGCACACGAAGATCTTCCCCTACCAATCCATGTCCGAATGCCTCGCGAGAATCTAAGCTAAACGATGAACAACACGAGGGACACAAGATTTTTACTGGTTTGGGCCACCATTGTGGTGTAATACCCTACTCCAGTGTGTGGTGTGGATTGCCTTAGGGGCTGATGACGAACAGTACAAGGGGAAGAACAGCCTCGTGAGAGGTGTTCTTGAGCTGGTGTGGTGTTCTCCGTAGGAAAGGATTCGATCCCTGTCTGCTTGGTGAGAACTCGATGCCTTCCTACTATGGTGTCTATCTCTATTTATAGAGGCCCTGGCCCTCTTCCCAAATATTGAGCGGGAAGGGTGCCAACAATGACCATTTTGAAGGGGAACATCTAGTACAAGCTATCCTGACTAAAGTTGGTCTTCAGCTGCCAAAGGCACTGGCGATGACGCCGTCTTGGGCTCCACGGTGACCTCCATCCTGCCGCTCTGCTGGTCTTGGTCTCGTTGCACCGAAATGGTAACCTTTGCCTGATGCCTCGGTACTCGACGCCCGTGCTTGCCCCCTTTGCACCAAAGAGGAAACAAGGACACTGCACAGGCCGACGCCCGCCTGGCCTCGATCGTCACGGCTTGCATCACGAGCACCTCGCGAGGTACCCTTGCCTTGATGTCGCCGCCTCCTCGCGAGCCTTCCTGGCGAGGCCGCTCCTGAGGAAGCCTTGCGTCGTCCGCCCCGCGAGGCTTGGCCCCTCGCGAGGGTCTTGTCAGGACCCCGACTCAATGCCACGCCGATCTAGCATGTAACACCTCTTATCACTTTACGGCCTCACGCACGGTATCCCCACGGGTGTCGCCTTACCAGGCCCGGGACCGTTTGCGCCTTTTGGCACACGTATGTGATAGTGTCGCTAGCATCCATATGACAAGGAGCCCGGGCTGACATGACTAGTCGTGAACCCAAAGTGGCACTAACTTATAGGGACAGGCATACATGACCCAGAAACGAACATGTCGGTCATCAACGAGTGAATTCGGGCTGTAGCAACTGGGCTAGCAGGACTCCAGAGAATCCGGGCTGTAGCAGGCTAACAGGACTCCGGTAGACACCGCGTGACATTTCCCCGAAGGGACAGACACAGGAATGAAGAAGGACACATGCCGGCCAGCCTAAGTGTTCCAGAGCAGTAGCAAGCTACCATGGCTCACTGGAAGCACTAGGAGACATTTCCCGGTAAGAGAGGCTACCAAGGATAAACAACTAGGTTGTCAGATCCCACACATACCAAGCATTTCAATAACATACACACAATATACTCGATATGTGCAAATACAACATGACATCACAACATGACTCTACGACTCAAGTATTTTATTCAGTAGGCTCTGAGGAGCGAGATATTACAAACATGGGTCTCATGATCCAACATTCAGAGCATACATGTCAAAGCACACGCAGAAGCTTAACATGTCTGAGTACAGACAATTATAAATGAAAAAGGCTGAGAAGCCTGACTATCTACCAGATCCCGCCGAGGGTACAAGATCGTAGCTGAGGTAACAAGCTAAAAGTCGAAGTCCATGCGGAACTACTAATGAGACTAAAATCTCTCTACAAAAACATAAAATAGGCAAACGTGATACAAATGTACCCAGCAAGACTTACATCAGAACTATCAACATATGCATCATTTCAACAAAGGGATGGTGTGGTTTAACTGCAGCAAGCCAGCTTTGAATCGGTGGCTAACCTGAACTACAACTGCAAGTAACTCTTTTGAGGTGGCGCACATGAGTCCACATATTCAAAATATCAATACACCACTATGGATCCACTCCCGTCTCCCTACGAGAACGCCATCCATAGCACTCACGCTTATCTTGCGTATTTTAGATTATCCTCTTTCACTTGTCTATGAACTGTACAGGCAACCCAGAAGTCCTTTACAGCGGACACGACTATTCGAATAGATCATATTAACCCTGCAGGGGTGTACTTCTTCACACATGCTCTCACCACTTATCGTCGTTTACATGACATGTACTCGGCAACCTTCAAGCAGAAGCGCAGCGAGGGTGTAAGCCACGACCTGACTAACCACACAAGTCTCTCGTCCAGGTTTATCGCCTATTCGGGTTCCATCCGCAAGGAGATCCGGCCGGGGTGTCGCTCACGACCCCAAACGATGTGTGCAGGGTTCTCAAGCCCACCTCGACGGGTGGATCTATGCTTGGCACACCGTGCCATGGTGCCTAGTCTATTCCAAGCCCACCTGTACCGGGTGCCACTTGGTAGACTACTAGCACTACCTACAAACACCAGAAACTAGTTGCAACTCCTGGACAGAGATAGAGTTGATTAATAGGTCGAGTGAGCTTAGAGTGCCCGGAGCCCAATGTGTGGTAGTAACTGTTCATGGATCACAAACACACAACTCAGTTCCTGAGGACGGTTTCAATGAGATAACGCACCATTTACTCCTACATGGCCTCTCACCGCTACCTTTACCAAATCGTGTTCACACACTTAGCTCTCAACAGTAGGACATGTTCACAACTTTCCAATTCATCCCCCGATGGATCAGACCTGACACAACTCTAAGGAACAGAAGGCATGACAAACAAGCATGGATGAGTAGGCACATCAGGGCTCAAACAACTCCTACTCATGCTAGTGGGTTACTTCTATTTATTGTGGCAATGACAGGTCATGCAGAGGAAAGGGGTTCAACTACCACAGCAGATAATAGTTGAAACGTTGTTGTCCTAATGCAGTAAAAGAGAGCAGGAGCGAGAGAGTGGGATTGTATCGGAATGAACAAGGGGGTTTTGCTTGCCTGGCACATCCGAAGATAGTATGGTTCTTCATTGGTGTCATTGATCACATCGTCGAAACGCATCTATCGAGAGGGGGCAATTACCGGCAACTGAGAAAGAAACATAATCAATGCAATGCACAATATGATGCATGCTCATGACATGGCAATATGAGTGTGTTGGCCTAGTGCAACTACAACCAGATGGATTTGGGTCATTTTGAACCAAAGGTTCAATCCCAAACTCAAATTATGAATTTAAATAGTGCCTTCTCATGTTTTGATATAAACTGCAGGTTTAAGTTGCTTTATCATGCATGAAACCAGTGCATATGGATAGATTGGATTTTTCTGATCATTTTTCATATGTAACTTGTTTCATTTGGACCTACGGTTGAATTTCTATGAATTTTTGAAGTTTCGGATATTTTCTGAATTTTGTAGATCATTTCTGATTTATTTAAAATTCTAGAAAATAGCTACCGCGTTAGCCTGACGTCATCATGACGTTAGCAGGTCAATGGGCGCGGTCCAGCTCAAACCTGACTAGTGGGGTCCACACGTTAGTGTCTCAGGCTGGTTTGTGTAGATGACAGGTGGGACCGGTCAACACTGACTTGACCAAGTCAAAGCTGACATGTGGGGTCCACCCAGATTAGTACTAATCTAAATAGGACATTAGGCTAACCTAAACGGGTATGGGGGCCCACATGGCAGTGGCTCTAGGAGTGTTAGAAGGGTCATTAGCACTAATTAAACTAGCGCTAGGTCAGCGGTTGACGCCAGCATCCATAGCAATGGCGGGGACTCGCCGGAGTTGCTCGGGACGGCGCTAACGAGCACCATTTCATGCGTGGTTTGCGGCTATGGTGAGCTGGCAGTGCGGCGCATCTAAAGGAGGCAGCGGGAGGTGCCAGGGTGCAGTGTAGCGGCAGTGGAGACGGGCGGTGTGGCGGCCGGAGTTCGGCCGAGTGTGGGGACGTGGCTGCAGCACTTGAGAGAGAGAGTTGGGGTGCGGGTTGGGTTCCTGACATGGTCTGGAGCACGTCCACGTGCCTAGGAGCGACGAACACGGCCTCTGGCCATGGCGGCGAGGAGCTCAGGCGGCGGCGCGAATCGGTCGACAAGGGGGTGACGGCTACAGCGTGTGAGAGCAAGAACGGAGAGGGGGAGAAGGGGCAGGAGCTCACGCGGTTGCGACGGTGGCCTCAGGGGGCTCGGGGAGGGGTTGGTGACGGCAGGAGGTCGCCGGCGATCTCAGCGACCCGAGGTTGAAGAAGGCAGCGGTGTGGGTGTTCGGGGGCGTCCAGCGGCGTGTGTGTCCTCGAGGAGGCATAGACGATGGAGGTGGAGCTCCTAGACAGTTGGGGAGGCTAGGCAGTGGCTGTGGCCGCGGCGAACAGTGTCGGTGGTGATGGTGGCATTCGGCCATGGCTGCGGGCAAGCGAGGGGGAGGGGAGAGCCAGGAAAGAGGGGGGGAAGGACAGAGGGGGGTCAAGGGGGTCTGCGTGGCGTCGTCCAGGGTGTCAGGGAGAGATGCAGGCAGGCAGGAGGTGGCCAGGGCGGCGTCGGCGCTCGCCACCGAGCTGCTTCGGGGCGAGGGGGAGGAAGACGACACAGAGGAGGAGGTGGGCTGGGCCGGCCAGCTCAGATGGGCCGCTAGGTGGGCTAGAACACCAGGTAAGTTACAGGTGAGTTTCTGTTCTTTTATTGTTTTCTGTTTTCTGTTTTTTATTTAACCTTTTGCCACTGTTTTGAATTTAAAACAATTCAATTCAAACAATGCCAAAAACTCCTCTGAATATTTTTATTTTGCTAGATGGACTTTTCCAAAATCTCATAAAATATTTTAGGGGTATTTGAAATTATATTATAATTATATGAAAATAATTCAAATTCAAATAGCTAATGATTTAAATTTAAAGTCCCAAAATTAAGTCCTTAAAAATGTTCAATATTTTGGTTGGGACCAGAACCCTTGCCAAAAATATCAAACATTTAGGAAGAGCATTTTGGAAACAATGAATGAGATTTTAGGGTTTTTGCCCTTCTTTTATTTAAGCTTTTGAGGCTTCCAAAATTCCTCGGTTCTACTTTCAGAAATTTAACATGATGCATGAATGCTTTAAAGCAACTAGTTACAAGAAATGCTAGGGCTGTGACAGGTCTTGAGTTTGCGTTAACGAAGATGGGCCATACTGGGCCACCACTTGAGCCACGCCGCGGGCCGCAGGCAGGCAAGTCTAGGGAGCCCCGTTCCCAAAACGCCGACAAGGCGTGAGACTTATCTTGGTAGTCTGGAGTCGTTTCCTTGCATTGCGCCAGACTCGTGCGTTGGCGGCCATGGACCAACTGGGGTAGGCCCATGCGAGCCTCCGCTTTCTGCCACACACTCTCCTTCGTGCTCTACGTCCTCAGGTCCCAGCCCTCGAGCAAGCTCAGCCGCCGCTGGTATGCCAGGTCGCGAAGCCGTGGTCAAGGCCAGGGGGTGAGGGTTGGAGAGCCAGTAAGAGCTCCTAAGTCACGATGCTCAGGAGCCCCCCTTTTAACATGCAAGCAAATCGTATCAGAAAGAGAGGGAGCTCGTGGTGCCGCCTGCTGTAGTCCTTAGGAGGTTCCCGCAAATCAACACGAGAAAGGCAGGGGCCTCCATTATGATTGCCGACTGTCCTTTGGTCGCTCTGAGAGGAGGTGAGGGCACTGAGGGCCTGGTGAGGTGACGCGCGCGGGGGTGCCGCAGGTCAGAGCTTGGCCGCTCAGATTTGTCGGCGTTGCAAGGACGGACCCATGTGCAAGCACTGTGCCAGCGCGAGCGGCTCCCGTGGTAGGTGGCAATCGAGCAGGTGGTAGGTGATGATCAAGGGCAGGTTAGGCACAAAAGGCAAATCAGCTTAGGTAAATGCAGGGAGGATACATGCCACTGGGTCAGACCCGAGCAGCTTGGGGATGATGCAGCCTAAGGGCACCCCCAGCAAGGTAACCTAGAAACATAAGAAAAATGGACACATGCCACTGGGACGGACCCACGCAGCCTGGGAATGATGCAGCCATGAGGGTTCTCCCAGCTGAAATGAACTTGGAAGATGTCACCTGGTTCCATTGTAGATGGGGGGTTGGAGCAGATGAAGATGTATTGGGGCCCTGAGCCTCAGGAGGCTCTGGGGGTCCAAGTGGTTCCTTGAGGACCGTCTCCATCTCCGTTAGGGTTGCGTGGTGCCTGGCCTCCTGAGCCGCCAGAATGCTTCGCAGGTGCCGCTGGTAGGTGGTAGCTACATTCGGCAGGCCGAAAGGCATGCAAACATAGCTGCGCAGCGGACCCTCGTAGCGTCCCACGCGCGAAGGCCAGAGGCGCTCCTGAGATGCGGCTCGGTTGAGCCCTCTGACGTTGATGCAGATGCACAGCCCGCCATCCTCGCCTGGATGGGGGGCCACGCCAGGCAAGCAGCGGTCGTCGCGCATGGCTCTTGCTTCCTGAAGCTCCTGAGTGGTCTTGGTGATGAACTCCTGAACGTTGGGCTTTCCATGCCATGTGCCTTCCTGAGGGAAACATGCTGTGAAGCACGCCTCCAAGTGGTGCCCAAGCGCCTCCCTTGAGATGTTGGCGAGGTCTGAGGCCCTCCAAAAGAGAGCCCCGAGCCCTACCCAAGGAGGGCGTCATGCGCGCCTTCCTATGGGATGGAAGGAGGCTCCCCTTGCACGGGCGCTGATCCTGATGCGGCACCGCCTGGGATGCCAACCTCCCGAGGCCTTGCACAGAGCGGTTCCTTCTTCTTCTTGGGGACTACCTCAGGAGTGTTCTCGCCCTTACTGTCTGGGTCCTCGATTGATGCAGCTTGGAAGGCACGCTCGAGGGAGCACACCACATCTCTCTCTTCGCAGTGGACCGTGATGATTCCACCGCTTCCTGTCATCTTGAGGACGTTGTAGCCGTGGTGGGTCACTGCCATGAACTTGGCCAGGGCTGGATACCCGAGGATGGCATTGTACGGCAGGTGGATGTGGGCGATGTCGAAGTCGATGAGCTCGGTGCGGTAGTTGTCGCGCTGTCCGAAGGTGATAGGGAGGCGGACCTGCCCTATCGAGGTGGTGGAACTGCCAGTAACTCCTGAGAAAGGCTTGGTAGGCTGGAGCTGATCATATGGCACTTGCAGGTTGTCGACCATCTCGACGGACAACACGTTAAGCCCTGCGCCGCCATCGATGAGGGTCATGGTGACTTGCATGTTGCTGATGACTGGTGAACAGAGCATCGGGAGGATGCCAGCAGTAGCCGCACACCTGAGTTGATCTGCTGAGCTGAATGTGATGGCGCACTTGGACCACCCGAGCGGGCGTGTGGCCTCGAGCTTGGGGAGGACTGCATTCACCTCGCGAGCAAACTGCTTGAAGATGCGCTGAGATGCAAGCGATAGCACGCGGTTCCTGGAAACCCCCAGCCCCCTCATCCTGATGGTGGTCGTCATTCCTTCTTGGCAGCGGCGGCAGAGGAGGAAGGCCTGCGTTACCCTACGAGCGGTCCTCGTGAGGCCGATCCCTCCAGGCACCCTCGCGAGGCTGGTCCTGCCATCCATCTTCACGAGGTCGGCCACGCCACTCCTGGCGAGGGCCACGGTCGTCCCATCGTCCTCCGCCACGTCCTCCTCCTTGGTCGTAGCCCCGGTTGTTGCGCTCGGGGCGTCGACCGAAGCGTCCTTCTCGAACGGCCCTGAACTCTTGGCAATCGTTGGTGTTGTGGGTGTGGAGGTTGTGATATGCGTAGAATGGTAGGCTGCCCTTGGACGACTCCGGCTGGTCCTTGTCGTGCTTCATGTCGGGCTCTGCCGCGAGCACGGTTACTCCCTTGCGCTTCACGTCCTTGGCCTTGGTCTTCTTTTCTTCCGGATCAGCAGCTGGAAGCTCGAGGAGGGAGAGGTGTCCTACCTCAACTCTTGCGCACTTGGTCGCCAGGTTGAACAGCTCCAGGGATGTGCACAACTCCTCATGGATGGCGAGCTCCTCCTTCATCTTGACGTCACAGGCGCCATCAGAGAACGCTGAGATGACGGCCTCGTCCATCACCTTGGGGATCTTGAGGCACACACTGTTGAAGCACTGGATGTATTTCTGCAGGGTTTCCCCAGGCTTTTGCTTGATGCGGCGCAGGTCACGCGCGGCCAGGGGTGGCTGCGAGTGCCCTGGAAGTTGGAGATGAAGCGGCTGCGCATCTCGTCCCAGGAGGAGATCGAGCCGGGGGCAGGTTTAGGAGCCACGAGCGAGCACCGTCCTTGAGCGCCATGGGAAACCAGTTCGCCATGACCTTCTCATCTCCATTGGCCGCCTCGATGCTCAGCTCGTAGAGCTGCTAGAACTCCGCAGGGTCGGGGGTGCCGTCATAGCGAGGAGGCGGGTCCGGCTTGAACTTGCCCGGCCAGGTGACGCTACGCAGCTCGGCGATGAAGGCGCGGTAGCCTGCTGTGGTCACCAGGGCATGTTGCTAATGCAGAGCTTGCTCTTGATGGTACCCGTGCACCACTACCAGAGGCAGCACGTAGTCTTGGCGTGCCGGTGCAGGGAGCACGGGGGCGCCTTCTTGAGGCTAAGAGATTTCTTGGCAGCTTCTTTCTTGTCACGTGGGCGCTAGATGCGGTGGGCCACGTCCAGGGGCCGCGTGCCCTGGAGCCAGGGCACCATGTTGGGGCGGAGGCGGTGGAGGCGTTCCATGAGCCGTGTCTCCCATACCCGGGGGAGGGCGAGGCAGCGAGAGGGATGACATGGGAGAGCCCCTTGCGGCGCTGACAAGCTAAGTGATGCGAGCGAGCCATTCTTCATAGAGGTCGTCGACGGGGCGGTAGTGCAGGAGCTCACGTGCCAGGAGCAGCGCGGCCTGCGCGTCCGTGGGGGCGCAACAAGCATGGGATGACGAACCGGCTGGGGTCAGCGAGGGAGTGGCGGTGCGGCCTTCCCACCGCACCGAGGGGTGCAGCGAGGATGCTTGCTGCTCGTTCCCCGCCGGGCCGGTGGCGGCGTTGGCGGCAGGCGATGGAGAACGACGGGAAGCCCCGCCGACAGGAGTTGTCTGGCCGACGCGAGCGGCGAGAGCAGCCCGGTGCTCGGCACGGGCTCGGCGGGTGTCGGACATGGATGCGACGAAGCGATGGGACGCAGATCATCGAAAGGAAGATTTTGGCGCACCTCTACCTGGCGCGCCAAATGTCGGATATCGTGTTCCGGCAAAACCCTTAAGGTTCAAACTCTGGGGTACACACGAAGATTTCCTCCTGACTAAAGAGGAAACGCCGTGTACTGCGTGTCTGCGCTTGCCCCCTTATCACCAAAGAGGAAACGAGGACACTACGCGGGCTGGCGCCCGCCTGGCCTTGGTCGTCATGGCTTGCGTCACGGGAACCTCGCAAGGTACCCTTTGCCTTGATCTCTCTACCTTCTCGTGAGCCTGCCTTGTGAGGCCGCCCCTGAGGAGGCCTTGTGTCGTCCGCCTCGCGAGGCTTGGCCCCTCGCGAGGGTGTTGAGTGTTGGTTGATGAAGACGGGCCGTACTAGGCCACTAGTTGAGCCACTCCACGGGCCGTAGGCAGGCAAGTCTGGGGACCCCCGTTCCCGGAACGCCGACAGGCCTGGGGCCTTGTCCATAGGAATTGCAATTACAACCCGCCGCACCTCCTCCTCCGTGAAGGCAATGTCTAAGCCCGGCATGTCCAGGCGAGGGAGCTGGAGCGTTTCTAGGTTGATGGAGGTCGTTCGTTGGTGAGCTACTCCAAACAGATTCTTATAATACCCGTCCACCATGCTTGCAATCTCATCATGGTTTGTGGAGTTCCCATTCGACAGTGAGGTTATCATGTTCCTCCGCTGTCGTTGACACGCCGACTAGTGAAAGAGCCTCATGTTACCATCTCCCTCCCGAAGGAAAAGAATCCTTGACCGCTGCCACGCAATGGTCCGTTCAAGAGAGCACAGCCCTAATGAGGAAAAATATTAAACTTGGTCTACGGTCCTTTTCATGAAAAAACCCTAGCTGGCACGATCGGGGTCAAATGAGCACCATTAATTTAAAAAATCAAAAAAATATAAAACATGTGCACAATGTTGTCTTATGTGACATGTTACCGCAAAAAATCATAAACTTGGTCTATGGTCATTTTCATGAGAAAACCTTCGCACATATGAGCTATCATGTACATGATTTCATAGAGTTCAAGGAGAGGAGGTAGGGTTACCTTCTGTTTTTGAATTTTTTATAAAAAAAATCGCCAAAGCTTTATTTCAAAGTGGATAAGAAGGATCTGAAGTTAGTTTTCCATTTTCATATTTCAAACGTGTTTTTAATAGTTTTTATATTAAAGCATATGTTTTCAAAAGAAAATGTAAAAATATGAAGATTAATTCAAAAAATAGTGAGACTTCGAATCTACACTATGGAAAGTGAATATGTGTTAATAAAAAAAACATTTGGCTCATTTAGAGTAGGTCCAAAAAAACTTGATTACAAATGGGCCTCCTCTAAATCACTTCAAATTTTGCACACATGATCTACTACACAAACATAGATAGTTTGCCAAGGTTTTACTTGTTTTTGCATTTTCTTGAATTTATATTGTCCAGGTTTGCCAAGGTTTACATGATCTCATTTGGAGCATGCATTTGATTTCCTACACAACATCTGTGATCATTGCAGCACATAAAATCATAGTTAACAACATCTAAACATAACTAACCATAGATTCAGGACAGACAAATATACCACATGCAAATTTAAGGGCAGACAAAAATATAGATAGCAACCAGATTACTAGCATCAACATAGCCAACCATAACCAAATTCATGAAAACTAAATTCAGTTCAACAAACCATAACCAACGAGACTCAGTTCAACAAACCAAAAGTAACCCAATAGATAAACATAAAGATTCAATTCACATCATCACATCATCGATCACATCACGCCAGAGTTAGGTCCTTCGCGAGGGCAGCATGCTGCCCCCTGATCATGTAGTCCTCCGTGCGAATAGCTACATCCTCCGCATGAGACAGAAGGTGATCAAAGCGGCCAGCCCTTGGCTTTGGCTTGGTGGTGCAGTAGGGGCAGTGCCACTTCTTGGTCTTGCGGTTGTAGAAGGAAGCAACTCCCTTGGCCTTGATCTTAACCGTCTCCTTGGCTGTGAAGGATGCGACATTGCCCTTGTACACTTCTTCTCCAGAATCATACTGCACACATGAATCAGTTACATTAATACATTACAGATTCATGGATACACTATGTCAAAGGAACTAAATGAACAATCTAAATTTCAAGTAGGCTTACCTCATATTATTCATCATCACTTTCCTCTGGATCATATGGGTCGTACTGGGCCAGCTTCCTCTTTCTACCCCCCCTCCCCCAACCATCCTCCTCCTAAACATACAATTACATCCATCACTAGTAAATACGGAAGCCAATTGAAAATTTAGATATGCACACATGACACATTGATCATAGGGCTAATGTACTCCCAATATACTATGATCATTATTTTGCATTTTCCATTTTCATGCACACAAATTGAACAACAGAGCTAATATAACTACATATTGTGAAAAAATATATATATACTAATGAATCAAGGGTTACTTTTGGTTATGACATTCGAATTTATATTGTGATTCATATGGTAGGATTGTCATTCTAAACATAAATAACTTCTTAATCAATGGATTCCATTTGGGCATATGACGTTCAAAACCCCAATCTGAGTAGCATTAAAAAAACCAATCAGTTTGAGCACTAAAAACAAATCTAATAAGCATGCGTCTGTTCACAACATCTAGCATTTTTGCAATGAATTTATCCAACAAACCCTAGTACAAAAACCCCCATCCCCCTAACCCATACAAAAAACCCCGGGCCATACCGTATGAATCACAATCTAACCAATGCAACTAGGGAGCAACTAACTCTACAAGCTAAGCAAGTGAAATACCTGCTGCTCCACGGCAGGCGGCACATCGGGGGTATCGGGATGGACTGCGCTGCTCGACGCCATTACCTTCTGCAGCAATGAGGTGGATCCCGCCACATCCGCAGCGATTGCGAGTTTGCCCGCACCGCCGTGGACACCGTCGACATCCGCAGTCACTGCACACTGGCCCTACAGCTCAACCACATCTCCGGCCGCTGCGCCGGCGTCGCCACGAGCGTTGGCCAGCTGACGGATGGAGGCAATGAAGGTGAGGAAGAGGATGTGGTTGGGGAGAGCAAGACGGTGCGGTGGAGGCAGTGGAGGAGAGTGAACGACACCGGTGGGGGAGAGGAAGACGATGCGGCAGGGAGGGCATTTGGGGGAAAATGGTACGGGCGATGGAGGGGGTTGCCCCTCTATATGATGGGACGTTTCGGGCATGCCCATGGACACGTGCTACCCCAAAACTGCGCACGCACGACCGCGGTCTTGCATGCGCCCACGTATATGTGGCCCCACTCGTCAGGGTTAACGGTCAAAGGCATTGACCTGACAGCAACGTCCGTTATAACCTGTTCTGAGGGTTTCGGGCAAGGGAGTGGGTGAGGGAGTCCTAGATTAGGGGGTCCTCGGACAGCCGGACTATATTCTTTGGCCGGACTGTTGGACTATGAAGATACAAGATTGAAGACTTCGTCCTGTGTCCGGGTGGGACTCTCCTTTGCATGGAAGGCAAGCTTGGCGATTCGGATATGTAGATTTCCTTCTCTGTAACCGACTCTGTGTAACCCTAACCACCTCTGGTGTCTATATAAACCGGAGGGTTTAGTCTGTAGGACAACAATAATTATAACCATAGGCTAGCTTCTAGGGTTTAGCCTCAACGATCTCGTGGTAGATCAACTCTTGTAATACTCATATCATCAAGATCAATCAAGCAGGAAGTAGGGTATTACCTCCATCGAGATGGCCCGAACCTGGGTAAACATTGTGTTCCCCGCTTCCTATTACCATTAGCCTTAGACGCACAGTTCGGGACCCCCTACCCGAGATCCGCCGGTTTTGACACCGACATTGGTGCTTTCATTGAGAGTTCCAATGTGCCGTCACGGTAAGGCTTTATGGCTCGCCTTGTTGTCAAGTACAACATGACTTCCGGGGGAGCCTTGGCTCTAGGCCAAACTCTCCGATTAGGCGGCTTCGTTATAACCGCCCGTTCGGCCACCGCATCGACAATGACTTCTCGGGTCATCGAAAACAGCCTCCACGTCAGCTCGGAACATACCGAGCAGATGGATCCAATGGAGATCTCGTCCTTGAATGAGCTCTTGGATCGCATCGCCGCCTTGGGAGTCGCTATGGACTATGATCGGATTGGGATTAAAGCCGATAAAAGGGAGATTTACTCTTCGCTGGTCACCCACCAGATAGCGGTGGTGGAAGAGCAATGCAGCGATTCTTCCTCTATTTTGAGGACGAACTATGTCCGGATTCCCGAACTCTCTGAGCCGGATACCTGCCCACGGCAGGACATGGCCCAAGGTACGAACCTAGAATCGGGCAGCGGGCCAGAAAATTGGGCAACATCCCGGAGCCTGAACTGCCAAGATCGGAAGCTCCTCTACCCCTGGGTCTCAAATCGAGTCAGGGTGTGGACTTAAATCTACCCACCCACCCAGATGCAAGCGATCTTTCCCACATTAGACAAGAACCCCAAGAGACAGTACATCACTTCTGGGCCAGATTCCTCCTTGTAATGAGCAAGGTCAAGGACTGTCGCGAGGAAGACGCAATCTCATTCTTTTGTAAAAATTGCACAGACAAGGGAATCCTCGATGCGATAAGTCACCGTGACATGGCACACTTCGCTGACTTGGCGTCCATAGTACAGAAGTATTGTGAGATGGAAAGCGCCTGGAAAACCCAAGAAAACTTTTGGGACCCTCGGGCCCTCACTAAACCCCCCGTCCGAACTAAAAGGGTCACTCTCGCAAGTCACCCGATCCGATTACAAAGAAACCAAAGCCCACTATAGGGCGTGGAACCGTATTGGAGGGATGGCTCAATGGGCCATGCAAAATTCACACCACATCGGATACCATACCAACACACAGCCTTAGAGCATGTTGCATACTTCGGCAGGTGGCCAAGCACGGCGAGGATCTCCTCGACAACAATACCACAGAGCATCATCCCGCAAAAAATAACAAAACAATTTTTACAGTCTTCGAGACTTTCGCCTCAAATAACAGGCACAAGAGAGCACTCCGCAATCTCGCTGAAGTCTGCCACATTGCAGCAGTAAATCCATGGAACGACACGGCCATAACATTCAATGCCAGTGACGAACCTCAATTCCAAATAGTCTGAGCACCAGCCGCTTTGGTCGTTAGTCCAATTGTGGATGGCTTCTGGCTCACTAAAGTGCTCATGGACGGTGGCAGCGGATTAAACCTCATCTACGAGGAAACTCTCAACCAAATGGAAATAGACAAGAGCCACATTGAGCAAAGCAGCACGACCTTCAGAGGAATTATCCCTAGTCGGGAGGAACGATTTGCGGGAAAAATCACACTCGATGTGGTATTCGGCACGCCAGAAAATTACAGGTCTGAAGAGATAACATTCCAAGTGGCCCCGTTCAATAGTGGATACCACGCCCTTTTAGGGCGGGACACATTCGCGAGCTTCCAAGCTATACCCCATTATGGGTACATGAAGCTCAAGATGCCCGGGCCCAAGGGAATCATCACTCTAGCCAGTGATCCGGACGTAGCACTCCGCGCTGAAAATAAAACCGCCGCCCTGGCACTGGAGGCACTATCCGAAGCCCTTGCAGCCGAAGAATTAACTACGCTATGCTCCACAGTGGATAGGGACGACGTGGTACTGTCACACCCTGATTTTCATGCCACTACACTAAAGCTAACAATCATGATAAAATGTGGTTTGACAAAAACTTTTGAGTGTTTTGGACCTTGCATTGATTGGTTTTTGTCTGTTGTTTGCAAGTGCTCTAAAAATAAAATAAATCCTCCAACTCTTATACTCCTTTTTCCTTGATCCAAAACATCTGCCCAATGATCATACCATGTGTATAGTACAACATAGTATTTTCTTACAAAAATAATTTGGCCAAATAGTATTTTCAAAAAAATTAGTTTTTCAAAAACCCCTGAATTGAGGTTTGCACTGCAAGTACTTAATAAGGGCAGTAAAAATCTTTCCAAAAATATATTTGACTCCTATTAGATATAGGATACCCAGAAACCACAAAAATATAATTATAAAAGTTATTTTCCTATTTTATTTAAAAGCTTTTTCATAAGGCCAGAAATGGTCTTTAATAGGGAAAAATTATTTTATTGTTTTAAAAATATTTGACAAAATCATGGAAACTCAGTGGACATATATTGTCCATATATAAGAGTTTAAACACATGGTCATGTTCAAAATATTGGTTAAATCCCTCAAAAACCCTTTCTGGATATTTCAAGCTTTTGAAATATTTACAAAAGAAATATTCCCCAAAAATTCCAAGAAAATTCTATCATGTCACATATGACATGTTTGATGATCTTGACAAGTATCATGTCATGGAGAATAGTATAACCCCATGAAATCCCCTCAAAACCATTTCTGTCCATTTTGAAGTTTGAGCAATTTACATTGCCAAACATGTCCAAATGTTCTCAAACCTTGTGAACATGCTCAAATGGTATAATCATTCATCTAGACCAAATGGCAAAAGTTGGAGAACAAGTTAACTTGATCAAAGAGCCCCAAAACCCTTCCTGTCCAGAACCAAATTTGAACAACTCTACATTGGCAACTTTCTCCTTTTGATCTCAAGTTTTGTGTACATGTTCAGAACCTCAAATGAGGCCACTACACAAAGTGGTGCATCCAGGAGAAGTGATTTTCTCAACTAGATCTACACAAGTTCATTTCTGCTGATTTCTAGGGTTTACCAAAGTTGCATTGTCAACTTTCTTCAAATGAGCTCCAACTTGGTGAGCAACCTCATTTCTATATGACACTTGATCCTGTTAATCTTCATATCATGTGGAATCCATTTGCTTGCCCAAACCACCATCAAACACCTTCTGGCAGAAATTTAAAATGCATGTTTTGTCCATTTCCACTAATCTCCATGAGTCCTCGTTTTTACCACAACCCCTCCTAGTCCCCATTTACCTCTGGTGTGCTTCCCTGCCCGAGAGGCAATGATGAAGGGGGGCAGGGATCCATTTGTCTTCTGGCCAGCCACTTTTTCCTCCCTTTATCATCTCTCTCTCACTCCTGGTAAGTTCCAGAGCATCCAAAGCCTCCCACCCTCTTGTTTATTCCCCCTTCAGACCCCAGACACAAGTGGACACGCGAGTGCGCATGGAAAAGCCGCGGATGACGGCCATTTGCGCGCTCTGGAGCACGTCAGCGTGCTCCCGACCGTTGACGCCGCGTCCCCCGACCACCTCGAGCCTCCCCCTCGCGCCAGTCGAGGTGCCTCGACGTCCGCAACACGCCACCGTGCAGGCCCCCTCGTCTCTTCCTCTCTCTCACCCCCTGTGGTGCGTGCCCAGAGCCGCCCGGCTCGGCCAATGCCCGGCCTCGCACGCGCGAGCACCAGAGCCTCTCCCCGCTCCCTCTCTCTCTTCCTGGCACCCTACTCGACTCCCACGAACGCTGTAGACAGCCCCGGGCCTCCTCCCGTGGCCACTGCGACCATTCCCGCGGGTGCCTGTAGGCCACGTCCACGGTGAGCCGTGGCTTCGCCATTTAAGGCCACCCCGAGCCTCCTCTCTACTCCTTTGGATCTCTCTCCCTCCTGTGCACCCCCTGGACCAACCCACTTCCCTCCTCGTGCCCTCCTTGCACCTCCATGGCCGGAGCAATGCCGCCGGCCTCTGCCTAAATTCGCACCCACCACTCCTCCTCTTCCCCCCTAGACCGCACTAGAACACCTCCACCATCACCGCAAGGTCCTCCATCTCCTCCTTTCGCCCCCGGGAAGGCTAGGCGCTCACGGCAAAAGATGGCCGATGGCCCCTCCGCCACCATCCAAGTCGTTGCCACTACAGCCATCCTCGGCATGCGTGCAGCACATGGATGGGTGCGGCGTGGTCTCTTGAGCATGCCGATGGGCGGGGCGTCACCGGAGACGCCCTGTAGCCCCGGCAATCGCCGGCGGGAGCCGCTCCTCCTCACGGCCAGAGCGCGCGCGGGAGGTGGAAGACGACCTGCCGCTGGGGCCCGCACGTCAGCGACCCAGCAGGCGGGCCCGTCCATTTAAGTGGAAACGGCTTCGGCCGGATCCGCCTCCCCTACACAAAGGCGTACCCCGCAAAGCCGCCTTCGACGTGGCCTCCCAGCGGGCGCGCGCGAGAGGCTGGGCCAGGCCCAGTGCGCTGACCCGCTAAGTCTCGCCTAGTGCACGCTGCTGCCTCCCTAGATCCAGCCCATATAGGTAAATTCCTTTCCTTTTTCTTTTTCTGTGGACTGGTAAAATCCATAGAGTATTCATATCACCTCCAAATTGGATTATTCAAATTTCTGGTAACTCATAAAATCATGATCTACCTGCTGGTGCAACATGCACATTTTTCCAGAAACTTTTTCTTCACAAACATTTATCAAACCTTGTTTTCCCATTTCTATAATGAACTTTAGAAAATCACAGAGAGCCCATTTTTGATCCAAATTCCATGGTTCAAAATCCTAGATGTCTATAAGTTCAAAACTTAGTTTTTGAACATTTTTACTAATACTTTCTGTACCACCTCAAATAAGGGTCTATTTCTTCATGTATAGCCAACTTTGCAAATTCATAGAGAAATCATTTTAACTCCAAATCCAGTGAAACCAATTCCTAGATGCTTCTAAAATCATCATTTGTTAAATGGGTGCCTCTGCTCATTTTTGAAAATAATGTTTCTGTACACTTCTTGCAAACCCATTAATCCCTTCATTCCATCATATTGAAATGTTTAGAAATATCCATTGATCCACTTCCAATGAAATCACCTTGGTCATTCCTCATATGACCAGAGGTATCTTAGAAAAGTCCAACTCATATTTTTAGAGCACTTTTATTTCCTGCCTTGTTGTGTTGCTTATTATGGTTGCTTTCAACGATAGTTGACGAAGTAGACGAAATGCTCGGAGTTGGACCAGAGATATTTGAAGACCATGAAGACTTTGTTAAAACAGGCAAGCAGCCCTTTGACCATGTCTATGAAACCCTTTTTATGCATGTCATATAGCACCATATTGTTGTTGCAACGGAATCATGATGGGGTGATGACCACTCTGATGGTTTGCCACCGTACTTCCTCGTTGATACTTGAATTGTGCATGACCCTACCTCCTTATGAGGGTTATGTCGGTGGGAGTAGATAGGATGCTAAAGTAGATGCTACGCAAAATGGGACGGGAACATGCATGATGAAGGAGACAAAGTGTTTTCAAAAAAGTTTTTGAAAATCCCGTCGGGTGCCACTTATGCCCGAGGGAGATGGTGAGATGGGTAACCACTTGATGACGAAGTGGTGTACCGAGGTAAGTGTGTGTGTTGTTTTCGAAAACGAATTAGATTTAAGATTTGTCGACTGTCCCAACCTTACATGCACAACCACTCTACCCTTATATGGGAAAGGGCATTATTGATTACCTAGGCCGATACTAGCTTGGAGCCCGCATTACTAGTGACGGGGGAGAGTTGGTGCTCTCTCTCGGGATGGGGTCGTGCCAGGTAGGGCGGCCAAGAACATTTTTATGGGGCACCGGACACACCGTTGGTACCCCGTGCCAGTGGTATCTGACAAATATGGGAGCGAGGCTCCACAATTTTAAGATGTGAAATATTGGGCATGGGGGTTACTACCAATCGAGTGGACTCCATGTTAGTGTCGTCTAGGGAAAGATAGTGATCGGGTGCTTACCCCGGGTACTTGAGGTATCGCGGGTCGTGGATGACACGGAAGTTCCCCGGATCTTGTGGGTAAAGTGTGCAACCTCTGCAGAGTGTAAAACTATTCGAATAGCCATGTCCACGGTCGAGCACAGTTGGGCGGTGCTGCTTAAACTATGTCCAGAGTTTTACAACCGTGTGTGTGAGTTGATAAAATTACTCGGGTCAAGTCAAAGGACTTGACATGATTGGGTTGGGTTGGTGCCCACTCTATTTATGTTGATATCTGTGACCTGTCCTCATGGTTACTTTAATTCTCCTGATGCATGTCTTACAAGTTGTTGAACATGTCATTGCACTCAAAACTAGCTTTCTGCAAAAATTTACCTATATCGTGCATTGTTGTACCTTGAACCAAAACATGGGTTACTTGCGAGTACATTCAAAGTACTCATTGGCTTGCCACTGGTAATTTTATTGGCCAGGCATGAAAGAACAGGATAAAATGAAGAGTACCTTGGTGACGGACATGCGAGCTAGGACGCTTCCCAGTCAGAATGCCTGTAGGGTTAAGGCAGATGGCATGTGTCCAAGTTGTTATTGAAGATTTCCGTTGTGATGACATACTCAAGACTTGACCATAATGGTCCTACTTGTCTAAAACGGTATGTACGGATGTAAGACTCTGGTTATTCAGCTTCTGTGTGTTCAGTGAGCATTGATCTCTGGGATCATTGTACACGTGCATTCAATGATCTCGACTTATGAGTCGGGGTCCCCACAGGTACTCAACAAGCAACCCAAATCTACTTCTTTCAAGCCAGCGGACGAGATCGTCAAATTTGATGTCCACCCAACGGACTCTACAAAAACAGCATCCATCGGCGCACAACTAGACCCCACAATCGACTCTGCACTACGGGCGTTCTTACACGAGAATTGGGACACCTTTGCCTGGCACCCCTCAGATATGCCAGGAATCCCACGCAGGCTGGCCGAGCATAACCTCAACATACTGATGGGATACAAGCCGGTCAAGCAGACACTATGGTGCTTCTTAGAGCCTAAATGGCAAGCTATGGGAGAGGAGCTAGCGAAACTACTTGAAGCCAGATTCATCAGAGAAATAAAACACCCGGACTGGCTAGCGAACCTGGTAATGGTACCAAAGAAGGACATATCCTGGTGCCTATGTGTCGACTTCAAGGACCTCAATAAGGCTTGGCCCAAGGATCCCTTCCCCCTCCCGCGCATTGATCAAATCATCGACGCCATCGCAGGACACGACTCACTATGCTTCCTCGACGCATACTCCGGATACCATCAAATCAAGATGGCGGAGTCTGATCAAGCCGCAACGACATTCATCACTCCATACAGCCCCTTCATTTTTAACACCAAGCCTTTTGGGCTAAAAAATGCCGGTACAACCTACCAACGCATGATTTAGACATGCCTGGAAAAAAAATCGGCAAAATAGTCAAAGCATACATAGACGACGTGGTCATCAAAATCAGGCACATCGAATATTTAATAGACGACTTGAGGCTTACGTTCGACAATCTCCGAACATATGACATCAAGCTCAATCCGGAAAAATGCATTTTCGGCATCCCCGCCGAAAAGCTCCTGGGCTTCATTGTTTCCAATAGAGGAATTGAACAAAATCCGGCTAAAATCCGAGCTCTGTCACAGTTGGCTACCTCAACAGACCTCAAGCAAATCCAGAAATTAACTGGATGCATGGCTGCCCTAAGCCGCTTTATCTCCCGATTGGGAGAAAAGGCACTACCTCCTTATCGCCTTCTTCGACGCACCGAGCACTTCGAGTGGACGGATGCGGCTACGGCCGGACTGGAAGAAATAAAGGCCCTCTTGGCCAGCAACCCAATCCTAGCCGCACCAAACATTGGTGAACCCATGCTGTTATATATAGCTGCAACAAACCAGGTTGTAAGCGTAGTGCTCATCGTCGAACGAGAGACGGACAGACATAAGTTCCCATTTCAAAAGCCGGTATACTACGTATCCACTGTCCTCACTCCATGCAAGTCACGATACCCACATTATCAAAAGATAGCATACGCGGTCTTCATGGCATCACAGAAACTACAACAATACTTTCAAGAGTGTTCAATCACGGTGGCCTCTGAAGTACCACTCAACGATATAATAAATAACCGCGATGCTACGGGCCAGATTGCTATGTGGGCTATCGAGCTCCTCCCGTTCGACATCATATATAAACCACGGCGAGCCATTAAGTCGCAAGTACTGGGTGACTTCATTGCCGAATGGACAGAAGCCGAACTCCCTAAAGAGTATGGTGCGTACTCCAATTGGATCATCCACTCCAATTGGTCTGGGAGCAGGCATTGTCCTGACATCCCCCATCGGAGAGGCGTGAGCCCCCACAGTCCATCTCCCCTCGCTCCGCTCGCTCCTTCTTCCTCTCCTTGCTAATGGCACCGATCAATCGGTTCTCAGCCGAGGAGAAAGGGAAGGCCCCCCGAGAGGGGCCCGAACCGCTCCCGCCGAAGAAGCGGCCGGTCCCTAGCGGCCACCTCCTGGGTTTCTGCTCCCTCTGTACGCCCGGGCTGAAGGCCCTAGAGTAGAAGATGCCGAGCGGCGCCGACCATGCCATCAGCAACGACGATGGGCCACCATGGTGCGCGTTATTGCTCCTGGAGTCCACGCCACGGACTCCTCTCGCGAGCTCGTACTCCACGCCGCCATGCCTCCGAGCTCCTGGATCCGCTTTCCTCCCTTCTTCGCCTTCATGATGCCGCCAAGGGGGCCTCTCGAGCTCTGGCTACAGCATGCTGACTGCGGTACCCCGGCGACCGGAGCGGAGGTTGAAGTCGTCGCTCCGGGCAAGGTCTACATGACCCGGGGCTGGGGCGAGATCGCCCGGGTCTGCTGAACAGGTGGTGCCCTCTTGATTCATTTCAAATATGATGGCGCCTCCCTAATGCTCTTCAAGGTCTTCGACGTAGAAGGACGCCGGCTGGAGTGCTGCCCCAGAGGAGGCGGCCAGGACGTCAATGTGGGAAGGGCCAGGCCTGCCATCCACTTCCCTAGCGGCTCCTCTGGCAGCAGCGGCGATGCTTGGGAATCCAGTGAATCTCCCAAGCTCTTCGCAACTCCGGAGACGAGCGATGACAGCTACGTGCCCCCGAGCTCGCGTCGTGCTCGGAGCAAGGCAGCTACATCAGGCCGTCGGTGGGCTGATCTAGATGGGGTTGGCGCCAGCCCCTCGTGGCCCACTATTGATGATGGTGCCGGCCGTGGGGGCGCGTGTAGTTAGGGCTCCTTAGGATTCACACCTTTTGTTCCCTGCGAGGAATTAAGGAAATACCCCATGGGGGCATGTAAAGCGTCTGTCGCGTCTTTTGTCGATATTATCCTTATCATGAAGTGGTGCAAAATGCATGTCCTGTCCCGGCATGGTTCCCCCTTTCTATCCTCGCGACGGCTTGGTGCTCCACACTGACAGGTCCCGGTCCCCAGGCAGGCTTCAGCCATCGCTGGTATGCTAGGTCGCGATGCCATGGTCAAGGCCAGGGGGTGAGCCGCCCGAGGTCCAGTAAGAGCCCCTGAGGCGCGATGCTCAGGAGGTCCCCTTTAGCGCTCAAGCAACCGTCGAAAGGCAAGAAAGGTAGGCAACGTCGCCGCCACAGTGCTGCAATGGGTGGAGGGTTTGGGGTCGCATCGATTAGCTATTCCAGGAGTAAGACTTATCTCGAAAGAATGGAGACATTCCTTCACGAGGTGGCGGACTTGCACGTCGGCAGCTAGGTCAGGACTTCGCGAGCTTCTCCTCCCCTCCCCGCATTCTCCTTCGTGCTCTAGGTCCTCAGGTCCCGGCCCTCCAGCAAGCTCAGCCGCCGCTGGTATGCCAGATCGTGATGCCATGGACAAGGCCAGGGGGTGAGGGCTGGAGAGCCAGTAAGAGCTCCTGAGTCGCGATGCTTAAGAGCCCCCTTTTAAAGCGTGAGCGGATTGTACGGGTAAGGGAGAGAGAGCTCACTATGCCCCCCATGTTATTCCTCAAGTAGTCCCAGTAAGCCAACACGAGAAAAGCAAGGGTTGCCATTATGATTGCCGGCCGGCCATTGGTCGCTCCGAGAGGGTGACGAAGGCACTAAGGACCTGGTGAGGTGAAGCTTGAGGGGCTGCCACGGGCCAGAGCTCGACCACTCAGATTTGTCGACGTTGCAGGGACGGACCCATGCACAAGCGTCGTGCCAGCGCGAGCGGCTCCAAGGGTAGGTGTCAATCGAGTAGGCAATCATCACAGGTAGGTTAAGCATAATGACAAACCAACTTAGATAGATGCAGGAGAGATACATGCCACTGGGTCAGGCCTGGGTGGCTTGGGGATGATGTAGCCCGTGGGGCACCCCCAGCAAGGTAAAATAAAGACATAATGAAAAGAGATATATGCTGCAGGGATTGACCCATGCGACCTGGGAATAATGCAGCCCTGAGGGCACTCCCAGTTGAAATGGAACTCGAAAGATGTCACTTGATACCATTGTGGAGTGAGTGTTGAAGTAGGTGATGATGCGCGGTGAAGAAGCCAATCCTCACGAACCACCAGAACCCTGAACCTCAGGAGGATCTGGGGGTCCGGGCGGCCCCTCGAGGACCATCTCCATCTCTGCCAGGACCGCGTGGTGCCTGGCCTCCTGAGCTTCCAGAATGCTCTACATAAGTCGCTAGTGAGCAGCAACCGCGTGTGGCAGGCCAAAAGGCATGTAAACACAGCTGTGTGGCAGACCCTCGCAGTGTCCCACACGCGAAGGCCAGAAATGCTCCTGAGAGCGACTCGGTTGAGACCAGGGTAGTCGATGCAGACACGCAGCCCGCCATCCTCGCCAGGATGGGGAGCTAAGATGGGCAGGCGGCGATTGCCGTGCATGACTCTCGATTCCTGCAGCTCCTGGGTTACCTTGGTGATGAACTCCTGAGGGTTGGGCCCTCCTTGCCCCATGCCTTCCTGAGGTAAATGTGCCGCAAAGCACGCCCCCAAGTGGTGCCCGAGCGCCTCCCTCATGATCTTGGCAAAGTCTGAGGCCCTCCAGGAGAGAGCCCTCGAGCCTTGCCCGAGGAGGGCACTGGGTGCGCCTTCCTATGCAATGGATGGAGGCGCCCATTGCTGAGGGTCCTGGTGACTTGCAGGTTGAGCCCTACGCCACCATCGATGAGGGTCCTGGTGACTTGCAGGTTGCTGATGACTGGGGAACAAAGCATGGGGAGGACGCCAGCTGTAGCCATAGAAGCTAATCCGCTGAGCAGAACGTGATGGCGCCCGTGGACCACCTGAGAGGGCACGTGGCCTCGAGCTTGGGGAGGACTGCGTTCACCTCGCGAGCAAACTGCTTGAAGATGCGCTGAGAGGCTGGGGCCTGGGCGCCACCCAAGATGCAAGCGATAGCGCGTGGCTCCTGGAAGCCCCCAGCCCCCTCATCCTGGTGATGGTCGTCATTCCTTCTTGGCGGTGGCATCAGAGGAGGAAGCCCTGCGTTGCCCTGCGGGAGATCCTCGCGAGGCTGATCCCTCCAAACCCCCTCGCGAGGCTGGTCCTGCCAGCGATTCTCACGAGGTCGGTCACGCCACTCCTGGCAAGGGCCTTGGTCGTCCCCTCGTCCTCCACCTCTTCCTCCTCCTTGGTCGTTGTCCGGATCCTTGCGCTCGTGGCGTCGACTGATGTGTCTTTCTCGGACGGCCCTGAGCTCCTAGCATTCGTTGGTGTTGTGGGTGTGGAGGTCATGGTAGACGTAGTATCGGCTACACTTGGACGATTCCGGCTGGTCCTTGCCGTGCTTCATGTCTGGTTCGCGAGTACAGCTGCTCCCTTGTGCTTCACGTCCTTGGCCTTGGCTTTCTTCTCTTCTGGGTTAGCAGTTGGAAGCTCGAGAAGGGAGAGGCGTCCCTCCTTAGACCTTGCGCACTTGGTCGCCAGGTTGAACAGCTCCTGAGATGTGCATAGATCCTCGTGGATTGCCAGCTCCTCCTACATCTTGACGTCACGGACGCCATCAAAGAATGCCGAGATGATGGCCTCCTCAGTCACCTTGGGAATCTTGAGGCGAGCGCTGTTGAAGCACTGGATGTACTTCTGCAGGGTCTCTCTAGGTTGCTACTTGATGCGGCGCAGGTCACCCACGACTGAATGGCGGTCACGAGTGCCCTGGAAGTTGGCGATGAAGCGGGTGCGCATCTCGTCCCAAGAGGAGATCGAGCCGGGAGGCAGGTTCAGGAGCCAGGTGCGGGCACCATCCTTGAGTGCCATGGAAACCAGTTCGCCATGACCTTTTCGTCTCCGTTGGCCGCCTCGATGCCCAACTCGTAGAGTTGTAGGAGATCCGCGGGGTCGGCGGTGCCATCGTAGCGAGGGGGCAGATCCGGCCTGAATTTGCCCGGCCAGGTGACACTGCGCAACTATGTGGTGAAGGCGCGATAGCCTGTGGTGGCTGCCGGAGCCCTTTGTGGACGTGGGGCTTGCTCTTGGAGGTTCCCACACGCCGCTGCTAGGGGCAGCGAGGGGTCTTAACATGCTGGAGCAGGGATGCGGTCCTGGTGCGCTGGAGCGGGGATGCGGTCTTGGCGTGCTGGATCGGGGAGTGCGCGAGCGCCTTCTTGAGGCCGAGGGATTTCTTGACAGCTCCTCTCTTGTCGCGCGAGTGCTGGACGTGGAGGGTCTCGTCCAGGGGCCGCGCACCTTGGTGCCAACCTTCTTGTGGAGGAGGTGGCGGAGGCACCTCCTGAGTTGCATCGCCCACACAGGACGGAGGGCGAGGGAGCGAGAGGGACGGCGCAGGAGAGCCCCCTACGATGCTGACGAGCTCGGTGATGCGAGCGAGCCACTCCTCGTAGAGGTCGTCGACGGCGCGGTAGTGCAGGAGCACACGTGCCAGGAGCAATGCGGCCTGCGCGTCCGTGGGAGCGTGATGAGCATGCGACGACGAACCGGCTGGAGTCAGCGACGGAGTGGCGGTGCGGCCTTCCTGCCGCATCGAGGGATGCAACGACGATGCTTGCTTCTCGTTCCCCGCCAGGCCGGTGGCAGCGTTGGCGGCAGGCGACGGGGAATGACGAGTAGGCCCACTGACGGGAGCCGTCTAGGCGACGCGGGCGGCAAGAGCAGCCCAACGCTCGACGCGATCTCGGCTAGCGTCAACCATGGATGCGATGAACAATCAAACACGGGATGGCGGAAGAAATATTCCGTCACACCCCTGCCTGGCGCGCCAAATGTCGGATATAGGGTTCCGGCAAAACCCTTAAGGTTCGAACTCTGGGGTGCGCGCGAAGATCTTTCCCCTATCGATCCACGTCCCAACGCCTCACTGTGAATCTAAGCTACACGATGAACAACACAAGGGACACGGGGTTTATACTAGTTCGGGCCACTGTTGTGGTGTAATACCCTACTCTAGTTTGTGGTGTGGTGGATTGCCTCAGGGGCTGATGATGAATAGTACAGGGGAAGAACAGCCTCGCGAGAGGTGTTCTTGGGCTGGTGTGGTGTTCTACTTAGGTGGGTTTGATTGCCTCTGGATCAGATGAGAACTTGATGCCCTCTACTGTGGTGGCTATCTCTATATATAGAGGCCCTGGTCCTCTCCCCAAATATTGAGCAGGAAGGGAGCCAACAATGGCTATTTTGAAGGGGAACATCTAGTACAAGTTATCCTGACTGAAGTTGGTCTTCGGCTGCCAAAGGCACTGGCGATGATGCCGTCTTGGGCTCCACGATGACCTCCATCCTGTCGCTCTGCTCGTCTTGGTCTCGTTGCACCGAAATGGTAACCTTTTCTTGATGCCTCGGTACTCCGCGCCTGCACTTGCCCCCTTTGCACCAAAGAGGAAACAAGGACACTTCATAGGCTAGAACCCTCCTAGCGCCCTCCTGGTCTTGATCGTCATGGCTTGCGTCATGAGCACCTCACGAGGTAGCCTTGCCTTGATCTCTCCGCCTCCTCGCGAGCCTGCCTGGTGAGGCTGCCCTTGAGGAAGCCTTGCAAAGTCCACCATGCGAGGCTTGGCCCCTCGCGAGGGTCTTGGGTTTGGGTTGATGAAGACAGGTCGTACTGGGCCACTACTTGAGCCATGCCGCAGGCCGCAGGCAGGCAAGTCTGGGGACCCCCATTCCCAGAACACCGATAGTAATACCCTACTTCCTGCTTGATTGATCATGATGAATATGAGTATTACAAGAGTTCATCTACCAAGAGATCGTAATGGCTAAACCCTAGAATCCTAGCCTATGATTATGATTGTAGTTGTCCCTACGGACTAAACCCTCCGGTTTATATAGACACCAGAGGGGGCTGGGGTTACACAAAGTCGGTTACAGAGAAAGGAATCTACATATCCCAATCACCTAGCTTGCCATCCACGCAAAGGAGAGTCCCATCCGGACACGGGAAGAAGTCTTCAGTCTTGTATCTTCATAGCTCAACAGTCCAGCCCATGTTAATAGTCCGGTTGTCCGAGGACCCCTTAATCCAGGATTCCCTTTGTAGCCCCTGAACCAGGCTTCAATGATGATGAGTCCGGCGCGCAGATATTCTTTGGCATTGCAAGGCGGGTTCCTTCTCCGAATATTCCAAAATCGTCCCCAAACTAAAATAGTGTTCGGCTTTGCAAAAATTCCACACACAACCATAGAGAGTATAATATTTTCACGAGTCCAATCCGCTTACAGTTTTTGTAGCGCGACATTACGTCATCGCCCGACCATTATTTCAGATCGTTTTCTAGCCTGCCTCTCCATGTTTCGTGAGGCGGTTTTATTGGCATATCTTGCCAAAGTAGAGATCGTGTCCCCTTATCACGGAATTCTCATCAACACGGGCGTAGGTATCCCAACCGCTCTGTTGTTATGATTCCTTGGGAATAGGCATGTTTTAAGGCCGTGGAGGGGACATTTTATATTCGTCGTCCTTATAAAGGGGCTAGGACCTGTCCTTTATCTTCCACCCTAATCCTTTCCTCCTCCTCCCACCTCAAGTTTCAACACCCAAGGGTAATCTAGTCGCTTCGAGTCTACAGCCATGTCTAGATCCAGCCTTCAAGGCCGGTGGACGGCCTCTTCTGTCACAGAGGAGGATATCACGAATCTCAGGGAGGCAAGATACTTGACTATGGAAATCCTCCACAGGCTTCCTGCTCAAGGGCAGGTTATTCCTACTCCCAGATCCAATGAGAGGGTCGTATTCATTTCTCACTTCCTCCGAGGGCTAGGTTTTTCTCTTCATCCCTTCGTTCGAGGGCTCATGTTTTATTACGGGCTAGATTTCCAAGATCTAGCTCCTTACTCCTTCCTTCACATCTCGGCGTTTATCATCATATGCGAGGCTTTCCTCCGTATTTCCCCACAATTCGGCTGATGTCTTAAGACCTTCAATGTGAAACAAAAGATAATCGATGGGAAACAAGCGCAGTGCGGAGGTGCTTCAATAAACAAGCTTACCAACTCTCCTTGGCCAAAGGGCTCCTTCGCAGAATCTTCTGACCTATGGCAACGGGAGTGGTTTTACATCACTGAACCCCGCGGTAAAAAGTGGGCGGCTACACCTGCGTTTAGATCTGGCCCTCTGTCATAGCTCGCATTGTGGATTAACGAAGGGCTGTACTGGGGATCTATTGATGAAGTGCAGACGCTGCAAAGTCGCATTCGGAGCCTCATTGAGAAGGACACCGGTCTTATCAATGTAATCCAAGTAATGCTAGTCCACCGGAACATGCTCTGTCAGCGATGCCCTCACCGCATGTGGGAGTTCAATATGGTAGGTCCATGAACTCTTCAGCACTTCCCTGGCATGATGCTCAGAGGGATGTGGAAATTGTTCTTCCGTGCATGAAAACAATGGTTGGATACTACAGAAGACATTGGTCTTGACTGCAATCATCCAGATACCCCGATAAGAACTTAACTCCCGAACACAGTTTAGTCAATTCCTCATAACAATGTACTGATAAAACTCTACTCGGCCAGGGCTGGCTAAAGAAGGCGGAGAGAATTAGGTGTTCAGCTCCTCTTCCTGAAGACTCTGTCGATCCGGTGTTAACAAGGTTGCTGGCTTCGGCACCATATCAAGTGCCGACGGGGAAAGATAAGGAGGAGAGCAGAGTGGCCCAAGGTGGCCTCTCCTTTGGAGGCACACCAGGCAATTTGTCTGGGGATATTGGAACTTCTACTTCCGAAGGTGGAAGTGAAGGGCGAACTGACATCCCTTCTCCTCATGGGAAGAAGCGGACCGCCTCCGAAGACTTGAAGAGAGAAGCTTCCTAGCGGGGGAAGGAATCCTAGTCAGGGGGTGACATTGACACACAATCACTTCATAAAGATAGGCCCTTAGCCGAATCGTAATTGAACCAGGGCATTTTAAACATATCCCGTTCTTTCCTGGTTGTAATGGTAACATTTAAATATATGTTTACAGTCCGGTACGCAACCCTCCTCAACACTCCTCCTCTTCGGGGGATCTTCTTCCAGAGATGGTGGAGAGAGAGCAGCCTCCACAGATCTCCCTGCCTGATAAGGTAGAGGATGCCGAGGTGTCGTCCCGAAGGATCTTTCCCGATCAACAAGTGGCGCGAGGGGCAGCAAAGACCGAGCCCGAAGGTAACACTTTGGGCGTTGACGGTGTCCTGGACTAGGGGTTACTCACCACGTTGTCTCCCGATCGGTTAGATTGGGCCGAGGACCCCCATGGCCGTTACTCATGGGCCATCTCGGACAATTGATGCATACATGAGGAAGATTCCACAAGACTTGGTGATCAAGACAAGGACTCCTCCCCACCTGCATATTCGGCTAGGACTCTTGTTATCCTAGGCCTCTCATGCATTATATAAACCAGTGCTAGGCTAGTCGATAGATCATTATGACAATCATACAAGCTAGACTTCTAGGGTGTAATCATTATGATCTCGTGGTAGATCAACTCTTGTAATACTCATATTCATCAAGATCAATCAAGCAGTAAGTAGGGTATTACCTCCATAGAGAGGGCCCGAACCTGGGTAAACATCATGTCCCCTGTCTCCTGTTACCATCGACCTTAGACGCATAGTTCAGACCCCCTACCCGATATCCGCCGGTTTTTACACCGACATTGGTGCTTTCATTGAGAGTTCCATTGTGTGATCGGCAAAGGATCGATGGCTTGTCTGCAGATTAACTGGGACGTCGGCATCTCCGTCACCGGCTCGACTAGTCACCTCGGCTTGATCGAGGACTATGCCCTACCTCCGATAGTCATCTTTGGATGAGGGCCTTCATCAACATCAACTCCAATCTCTATCATGATCATGGAGGAATTATCCTCGGAGCTCGGGGGCTCAACGTCAACATTGCCCTCGAGCGACCGTGTTGTTTTTCCAGACAGCGAACTTGTATCCACTGCCACCACCTCCTCGAGCATTTCTTTGACGATTACTTTAGTGGAATTGTGTGTAATTAAGTCTACAACAACCCTGGAAAATTTGGCCGAGTTCTGATGGAGGAATCTCTGGCAATCTACGATATACCGGAGCCCTATCAAATCTGGACGGGAATCTGGACGAGTTTAGGGCGTGGCCTCCGGGCCCCAGCTTGGAGGTCCTTTGGAAGATCCAACCTTTCATCTCCTGTGGAATTCCCATATCTACCACCCCTCAAAATTTCAGCTCGATCCGACCGTCCAAACTCCAGGAACCTTCCGATTAGTGCGTCACTTTTCAGATCTGTTTTCTGCGCGAGAATGAATCCAACCTGAGTTCGTCTTTTTATGAATGGGATTTTGGACATCCTTTTTGAAGGAAGTATTGTATGGGGTATTGTGTTTTGTTCCCAAACACATCCCGCTAAATTTTAAAGTCTTTTCCAATATGATCTTCACCATCGCGCCGGTGTCAAACCAGCCCGATAACATTGCTCTACGGCTGCCGACCTGCGCTAGACACATCGTCGCTTTCTTGAGCCGAGCTCAACTTCTCTGGATCTTCATCTCAGCAAGCCGAACAAGAGTTTGGCATCGCGAAGGATAAATCGTCACCAACATCACCGCCCCACAGATTACACGGAGCGGGCACACCGGCATCACCGCACGGTCACTTCATCAAGCCAGCATTGACCACGTCACAAGTTACGACCTGCATCGGCATGGCCGAACTGTTGCTTCATCAAGCCGATGTCCATCACGCCGAACTACTTCAACACCTTGGCTGACATGGCAGCTGCAACATCTCCTCACTGACCTGCTCCATCTCCTCTCTGGACCGGGGGCTTCGTCATCCCTTCATCGACCTACTCTGGAGACCTCGGCGTCATCAACCGACCAACTTCGTCACGTTAGCTGGACCGGGGGCTTTGCCTCGACAAGCCAACCTTTGCCAGCATCGCCATGCCGCCGCTCCATCCCTCACCAGACAATGGGTGTGCGGATTAAGTCCCAATTTCGGGAGTAACCTATTTTCAAATTACAACAGATAAACCAGGTGCTATTAATCATAGTAATTTTTTCTTGCTTGGGTTTATTTTTCGGAAAAATTATTGCTCGGGTTTGTTCCATCATCTGTACATAGGTCTGTCAAATGATGGCCGCATTAATGATGGTTGCGCGATGGTTCGGTCCGTTTCCCGTTTGTAGTTCGGTGAACGCCGCATCTAGAGCCCGGACCGGCCTGCAAATTCAGGCTTTGTCATGCCTTCAGTGCGTCACGCCGACGCCCTGCATCGAGATTGGCTTCGGCCCCTAGGCCACACCTCTTTAAATAAATTATTTTTGCGTAAAGCAATTATGCAAGGACTATATATATATATATATATATATATATATATATATATATATATATATATATATATATATATATATATATATTATTTCCTGGACCGCACTGATTTATGTCTGCAGGTAATCGATTTTGACTGCGTTACGCGGTCACTACTCCGGAGTGCCGAACTCCTTGCTCGGACACCTCGGGCTTGGGGGCTGGGACCTCGGCCTTGCCGAGGACTGCGAACCTTGTCGGATCTGTCACAGATCAATGGGCATCTTCGTCCCGCCACAAGCACGAATCGCGTCATCAACACCGAGCACATTAACCAGCTAAGTCGCTTTCATGCTCAAAGGCTCTCAGTTTTAAATTTTGTTCGGTTTGACCAAGCATTATACTTTTTGGCAAAAAGTTGTTGTTGACAATATTCCTTGTCAAAACTTTGTTTGTGACACACAAATTCAAATACCCCGTTTATTTGGGGGCTTCCTTTATGAAGCCTTTCCTCTTGCATATGATTATACCTGTATGGCTTCGTTCCTTGTTCGTGTATTACGCCACAATATGCACCATATTGACTTAATTGTTCCGCAAGCTGGGTTGCCTTGCTCTTGTGTTCACCCCTACGTTCCCGATTGTTTGTCTAGGGAGTAAAGGGAGCACCTCTGCGATTGTCACGATCAGGTCATCCGAGCTCAGACCTCAGACTGGGTGAAGCAGAAAGCTAGTGCTCTTACTGTTTTCAATCATGGTCGGCACACAACGGAACTCATGACTACAAAAAATCTATTGCACAAGTCTCATAGTAACAATGAGCAACCGAAGAGCGGTATCAGTGGGGGTACTATTTTCTTCGAAGATGCTTCTTACACTTCGTCAGTAATCTAACATAAGTTCCCTGAGCACTTTGTCTGTTACAGCCTTATGGCCTGATTGCCTGGTTATTGGAAACACCATCGGTATTCTCGACAAGTGGAGTACATAACACTTTTTGGCCCTTGACCGAAGAGGGAGAAGCCGACGGTCGGTTAAGACACATTTAAAGTTTGGGTGAACACATATATGATATAAGTACTTCGGTACATACAATCATTATACATAAAATTCTTTTACCCAAGTCACTTGGGGGCTCTTAAAATTTAAATGAGTTGTTTTATAGTAAATGTGTTTTCTTCTTGGTCATTGCAAAATCTTTTTCTACCGCTCCTTTTTCGACTCGAGTGTATGGTCAATAACCGGATAGCTTGTCTTATCTCTAAAAGTCGCTCGAGTTTAGTTCGCTAAACTGCCCTCGGAGAAGTACTCCGCCTTTGGATAAGGAGCTTGAAGCCGCAGGCTGACCGGCATGAAGTCTTGAGATCGGATGTGTCATGTTAACGCACGACAGAAGCACAATTTCTTTCCAATTTTCGGATTGGCACCGAACACTTGATCTTGTTCGGACGTCAAGTTTTTACTAACGTTTTTTTGGTTTTCCAAGCTTATGGCACTTTTAAACTATTTGTGTTTTTCCAGCATAAGTCTCGCAGTGCAACATCGGACACCTTTAGAGATTCGGCAAAAACATTCTTGGATATTGCTATATATGCATCGGTTTCAAATTGTGTCTTCAGTCAGTAGTTGGGTTGCCCGGCTCCTATGCTTGCCTCCTACGTTCCACTTTGTTTGGCTAGGTGTGGAAAGGGAGAACCACTGCGATTGTGCTTCCAGCTCGCATGGTTAAGCACCTCAGTGGAGAAAGCCGAAAACTGACTGTCACAATAAGCGTAAACTGGTCAACGATCCGATGACTATGTTAAATGATGGGCCGTTCATAACATTGGCCGAAGTGTTTACGGCTTGACCTCGGCTGTCGCCGAACACTAACCGGGGGCTTGTAGCTAGCTTCCCCAGTTTAAAGCTCCTTTGACTAAGTGAAAGTTATAAAGCCCGCATATCTGATTGCCTCGTTTCCGCTAACACAACCGCTTTCGGGCACTGAGACGTCGGCTAAGGGTTGTCTTGTTATTGCGGAAGCACCCTGTGTAGTATCTACAAAGGGGTAGAAGCCGACGATGGGCCACTTTCAACTGATAAACGGTTGCAACGGAGTCAAAATAAACATATCATCGGCATTTGTATTTAATATACAAGGGCCGCCTTCCGTAATCATCATTATAAAGCCATAAATATGCATCAATTTGACTTACGATTTTTGCCAAGCTGGGTTGCCTGGCTCCTGTGCTTACCCCAATGTTCCCGATTGTTTGGCTAGGCGGTAAAGGGAGCACCTCTGTGATTGTTACTACCGGGTCATCCGAGTTAGTACCTCAGACTGGGTGAAGCCGAAAGCTAGCAATTTTAAAGGATCACATTGGTCGGCAATGGCAAAATTGAATTTTTTTGGTTCATTAATACCATAAAGTTTGGGAACTTTCCCTGAACTAAATCCTCAATATTTTTCTCCCACATTGATCAGAGGTGAGGTTTCATGATCATGATAAGCATGACAACCCAAAGAAAGGAACCGATAGCGGGACTATTTTCCTTGGAAGATGTTTCTTACATTAAGTAATATAACTTCCGAGAAGGATCCCCTCCTTATGCATACTCCCTGCATCATATGTAAGTAAAACCGGAGTCCTAACTTCTGAGAGGGATCCCCTCCTTACGCCTTACCCACCGTACACATATTGTACTTTACAGGGAAGGCCGTTGGGGCGCCGTGTCGAAACCGCGACGACTCACCAACAAGGAGCACCCAAGCCGGGTAGGCTTAAAAGGAAGGAGGTCAGGACCGAGACGCTGTCACAGCGGTATAATCTAAAACCTGCTCCACGATTACCGTCTTTGAAATGTAACAGTATTCATTGTGCTCTGGCAGGAAAAGTACTTGCCGGACTGTGTCCGGCGATCCTGCCGGCCACGCCTCCACCAACCGGACTCAAGAACCGGCCTCAAGGGCGGAGGCCAACGTGGGGACAATGCTGGACAGTCCTCCTACAAAGGATGCGGATAGAATATCCGCTACAAATTCTGAAGCGGAGAGCGCTATGAATCAACGGCGTCGGTTGGCCGTACTCCGCAACGTTAATTTCTCCGAAGAGGCATTCAATGCCTTCAACTCAGGAGATGCGTACATCCGAGCTGTGCAAGGTGGGCTTGCTAGAGCCACCGACCAGTATTTGAAGGACATACAGGTAAGAAAAAATCTGATAATTATGTATATCAGTAGCCCCTGATACTTGAAACAGTTGGCACAACTGATTTAAGGATCATCATATGAATAGGTTCTTACAGAGAATAACACCCATTTGTCTCAAGAGCTAGAGGACTGCAAAGCCCAGCTAAGGGCCGCAGTTGCCGAAATAGAGAAATCCAAGAAGGCCTCATCTGGTAATACTTCTCTCGATCAAAGAAAATGTAATTACATATACCAGTGAGTATTCGGCATACTTGCAAATCTAACAATAGATTCTGCAGACAACCCCGAAGTGAATTCGGAGATCATACAAGAGGATGAGCAACGAGCTCAACGACAGCTAGAGGCTGGCGAACACGTGCTTACATGGGTTAGGCAAGAGAAAAACGATCTCTAGGATGCCAATACCCAGCTGGGCGTTGAATTACGAGATATTCGCGTCCAGCTTGCTGACTCCATGAAGGAGAATAAGAGGCTTCGACGCGACATTTTTAGTATGTTCTCAATTGAACCTTTATTCAGTTCAGCGCAGAAACGGGCTAACAGAGTTCTGTCTGTAGGTAAAGAGGAGATGCCCGGATCCGCGGGTGATCTTCTGCAAGAGCTCTCACAACTGCATGAACAAGCTCGGCAGGTGATGCAGAGTATTGCCCATGCCTTGTGGCCATCCGCCTCCTCGCTAGGAGGCATGGGGGAGCTTGTAGAGATGCTGAATGGAGCGCAGCGGCGCTTCCAATTATGGAAGATATCTGCCTGCCGACAAGGTGCAAGGTAAGCCTGGGCCATGGTGAAAACGGGGTACACCAAGGTTGACCCGAATCACATGGCCAAGGTCGGACCTGTAGGGTCAGATGGGAAAGAGATCCCAGTTAGTCTGGTGTATGACCTGGTAGGTTTAGCCGCAAAGTATTTCCAATAGGATTGTAGGCTAGACAACCTGTTGGATGGTATAGAAGAAGAATTTAGTCAGTCTAAGTGAATGTGTACTTCAAATGTCATATTTTGTCCCTAGCCTGATTGTAAATCATTTTTCATGGCGGACCTTTTTGCTTCAACCTCCAGAGCCGACAGTCCGGAGTGTGTCCGAATACTCGCTCAGTTATGTAAAAATCGGGGTACGCGTGGAAACCAGGCGTAGGGGTCATAATTGGTTGAACAGACAAGTACCCAACTAGCTATGTTATATTACATGGATAGTAAGAAACATCTTCCAGGGAGAATAGTTCTGTTAAAGGTTCCTTTCCCTGGGCATGCATGCATTAATGTGCATGTCCGAACTGCGAAAAGAGACGTAGGATATAAACATCTGGGGGCATATATTGTAATGGGTAAGAAATATCTTTTGTTCACCGACCGAATATTCCCTTAAGAATGCTAGCTTTCAGCTTCACCCAGTCTGAGGTACACATCCAGCTGACCCGGCAGTAACAATCGCAGAGGTGCTCCCCTTATGCCCTAGCTGAACTAACGGGAGCGTAGGGCATAAACAAAAGAGCCAGGCAACACAGCTTGGCCAAAACTGAAGTCATATCGATGCATATAATGGCGAAAAAAGGTACATATGAAAAAGTGACACATATATGGTGGGCATAAAGCCCGAAAGTTAATTATATTAAGCTTCCGTATAAGAAGCCCTCAAGTATAATGAGCGCGCATAGCGCGTCAAGATTGTGTAGTCAAGACATACTTTAAGCTTTTAAGGCCATAAAGAAAAAGGAAGAAAGAAAGAAAGAAAGAAAGAGGATATAACTTTAAAAAAGGCGGAGGTAAGGAGATGAACACAGAGTCTGACTCTAGGCATAGAATCTTCGGAGTCTGGCCGTGTTCCATGGGTTTGGCTCGAGTCGATTATCAGATGCGTCATGCAGACGGTACGCTCCTTCGGTGAGAACTTTATCAATGATTAAGGGACCCTCCTACTTGGGCTTGAGCTTCTCCTTTTTCTTCTCTGGTAGGCGTAAAACGAGTTCGCCAACGTTATAAGTTTTGGCCCGTACTTCTCTGCTTTGATACCTGTGAGCCTGTTGCTGATAGAATGCGGAGCGGGCTTTTGTGACATCACGCTCCTCCTCCAGGGCATCTAAACTGTCCTGCCGATCAAGCTCGGCTTCTCTCTCTTCGTACATGCGCACTCGAGGTGAGTCATGAATGATGTCGCAGGGCAATACCGCCTCTGCGCCGTAAACCATAAAAAATGGTGTGTATCCGGTAGTGTGATTCGGCATGGTCCGCGGCCCCCATAGTACAGAGTCGAGCTCCTCAACCCAGTGCGTATCTGATTCCTTCAAGGATCGCACTAGTCTGGGTTTGATGCCGCTCATAATAAGACCATTTGCTCATTCGACTTGACCGTTTGTTTGGGGATGATAAACGGAGGCGTAATCAAGTTTAATGCCCATGTTGCCGCACCAAGTTTTCACCTCGTCGGCTGTGAAGTTGGAGCCATTATCGGTGATGATGTTGTGGGGGACACCGTAGCGATGTATGAACCCTGATATGAAGTCTATCATTGGTCCGGATTCGGCCGTTTTAACAGGTTTGGCTTCTATCCATTTGGTGAATTTATCCACCATGACCAACAGGTATTTTTCTTATGGCTTCCTCCTTTAAGGGGTCCAACCATATCGAGCCCCCGGACCGCAAAGGGCCAAGTTATGGGGATTGTTTGGAGAGCGGTAGGTGGCATATGGCTTTGATTTGCAAAAAGCTGGCAACCCATGCAGTGTTGTATGAGGTCCTGTGCGTCTGCTCGGGCTGTCGGCCAGTAGAAACCTGTACGAAAGGCCTTGCTTACAAGGGTCCGAGCTACTGCATGGTGGCCGCCGAGTCCAGCATTAATTTCACCAAAAGCTGTCGTCCTTCCTCTTCGGAGATGCACCTTTGAAGTACTCCAGTAGCGCTTTTCTTATAAAGCTCTCCCTCGTGAACCTTGTAGGCTTTAGAGCACCGCACAATGCAACGTGCCTCATTTTGTTCGTCAGGGAGTTCTTGCCTATTTAGTTAGACTAAGAAGGGTTCTGTCAACGGGGCGACGACAGCCGTGATCACGTGGGCCAATGGTGTTATTTCGGTGGCGGAGCCTCCAATTATGTCAGTGTGTTTGGGATCTGGGGTTGTGGTCGGATCCAGACTGGTATTGCCGGTCTCCCCTTCCCACACCACAGATGGCTTGAACAGCTTTTCCAAGAAGATATTAGGTGGGACGGGGTCGCTCTTAGCCCTGATGCGGGCGAGGATATCTGCCGCTTGATTGTTTTCTTGGACCACATGGTGGAATTCGAACCCCTCGAACTGAGCTGACATTTTGAGGACGACATTGCGGTAAGCCGCCATTTTTGTGTCCTTGGCATCAAAGTCTCCATTTATTGAAGATATTGCAAGGTTCGAATCCCCACGCACTTCTAGGCATTGAATGCCCATAGAGGCTGCCATTCGGAGACCATGCAATAGAGCCTCGTATTTAGCTGCATTGTTGGAATCTGTGTATAATATTTGGAGTATGTATTGGACTGTATCTCTGGTGGGGGATGTCAGGACAACGCATGCTCCCAGACCAGCCAGCATCTTAGAGCCATCAAAGTGCAAGATCCAATTGGAGTATGCGTCGTACTCTTTAGGGAGTTCGGCTTCTGTCCATTCGACGACGAACTCAGCCAGTACTTGCGACTTAATGGCTCGCCGTGGTTTATATATGATGTCAAACGGGAGGAGCTCGATAGCCCACTTAGCAATCTGGCCCGTGGCATCACGGTTATTTATTATATCGTTGAGTGGTACTTCAGAGGCCACCGTGATTGAACACTCTTGAAAGTAGTGTCATAGTTTCCGGGATGCCATGATGACCGCGTATGCTATCTTTTGATAATGTGGGTATCGTGACTTGCATGGGGTGAGGACACTGGATACGTAGTATACCGACTTTTGAAGCGGGAACTTATGTCCGTCCATCTCTCGTTGACGACGAGCACTGCGCTTACAACCTGGTGTGTTGCAGCTATATATAACAGCATGTATTCACCAATTTTTGGTGCATCTAGGATTGGGTTGCTGGCCAAGAGGGCCTTTATTTCTTCCAGTACGGCCGTAGCCGCATCCGTCCACTCGAAGTGCTCAGTGCATCGAAGAAGGCGATAAAGAGGTAGTGCCTTTTCTCCCATCGGGAGATAAAGCGGCGTAGGGCAGCCACGCATCCAGTTAATTTCTGGATTTGCTTGAGGTCTGTTGGGGTAGCCAACTGTGACAGAGCTCGGATTTTAGCCAGATTTGCTTCAATTCCTCTATTGGAAACGATGCAGCCCAGGAGCTTTCCAGCGGGGACGCCGAAAACGCATATTTCCGGATTGAGCTTGATGTCATATGTTCGGATATTGTCAAATGTGAGCCTCAAGTTGTCTATTAAAGATTTGATGTGCCTTGTTTTGATGACCATGTTGTCTACGTATGCCTCGACTGTTTTGCCGATTTGTTTTTCCAGGCATGTCTGAATCATGCGTTGATAGGTTGCACCGACATTTTTGAGCCCGAAAGGCATGGTATTAAAATAGAAGGGGTCGTACGGAGTGATGAATGCCATTGCGGCTTGATCGGACTCTGCCATCTTGATTTGATGGTATCCGGAGTATGCGTCGAGGAAGCATAGTGAGTCGTGTCCTGCGGTGGCGTCGATGATTTGATCAATGCGGGGGAGGGGGAAGGGATCCTTGGAGCAAGCCTTATTGAGGTCCTTGAAGTCGACACATAGGCGCCAGGATTTGTCCTTCTTTGGTACCATTACTAGGTTCGCTAGCCAGTCCGGGTGTCTTATTTCTCTGATGAATCTAGCTTCAAGTAGTTTCGCTAGCTCTTCTCCCATAGCTTGCCGTTTAGGCTCTGAGAAGGATCCTAGTGTCTGCTTGACCGACTTGTATCCCTTCAGTATGTTGAGGTTATGCTCGGCCAGCCAGGCGAAGGTGTCCCAATTCTCGCGTAAGAACGCCCGCAGTACAGCATCAATTGTGGGGTCCAGTTGCACCCCGATGGATGCTGTTTTTGTAGAGTCAGTTTGGTGGAATTGGAATTTGACGATCTCATCCACTGGCTTGAAATAGGTGGATTTGGGTCGCTTGTCGAGTATCACGACGTCCCTATCCACTGTGGAGCGTAGCGCAGTTAATTCTTCGGCCGCAAGGGCTTCGGATAGTGCCTCCAGGGCTAGGGAGGCGGTTTTATTTTTGGCGTGGAGTGCTACATCCGGATCACTGGCTGGAGTGATGATTCCATTGGGCCCGGGCATCTTGAGCTTCATGTACCCATAAAGGGGTATAGCTTGGAAGCTCGCGAATGCGTCCCGCCCTAAAAGGGCGTGGTATCCACTATTGAACGGGGCCACTTGGAATGTTATCTCTTCGGACCTGTAATTTTCCGGCATGCCGAATACCACATCGAGTGTGATTTTTCCCGCACATCGTGCCTCCCGACTAGGGATAATTCCTTTGAAGGTCGTGCTGCTTTGCTCAATGCAGCTCTTGTCTATTTCCATTTTGTTGAGAGTTTCCTCGTAGATGAGGTTTAATCCGCTACCACAGTCCATGAGCACTTTAGTGATCCGGAAGCCGTCCACAATTGGACTAAGGACCAAACCGGCTGGTGCTCGGACTGTTCAGAATTGAGGTTCGTCACTGGCATTGAATGTTATGGTCGTGTCGTTCCATGGATTTACTGCTGCAACATGGCAGACTTCGACGAGACTGCGGAGTGCTCTCTTGCGCCTGTTATTTGAGGTGAAAGTCTTGAAGACTGTAAAAACTGTATTGTTATTTTTTGCAAGATGATGCTCTGCGGTATTGTTATCGTGGAGATCCTCGCTGCGCTTGGTCACCTGCCGAAGTATCCAACATGCTCTAAGGCTGTGTGTTGGTATGGTATCCGGTGTGGTGTGAATTTTGCATGGCCCATTGAGCCATCCCTCCAATACAGTTCCGCGCCCTATAGTGGGCTTTGGTTTCTTTGTAATCGGATCGGGTGACTTGCAAGAGTGCGCCCTTTTAGTTCGGACGGGGGGTTTAGTGAGGGCCGGAGGGTCCCAGAAATTTGCTTGGGTTTTCCAGGCGCTTTCCATCGCATAGTACTTCTGTACTATGGCCGCCAAGTTAGTGAAGTGTGCTATGTCACGGTGACTTATGGCGTTGAGGATTCCCTTGTCCGTGCAATTTTTACAAAAGAATGAGATTCCGTCTTCCTTGCGATAGCCCTTGACCTCGCTCATTACAAGGAGGAATCTAGCCCAGAAGTGATGTACTGTCCCTTGGGGCTCTTGTCTAATGTGGGAAAGATCGCTTGCATCTGGGTGGGTGGGTAGATTTAAGTCCAAACCCTGACCCGATGTGAGACCCAGGGGCAGAGGAGCTTCCGATCTTGGCAGTTCGGTCTCCGGGATGTTGCCCAATTTTTTTGGCCCGCTGTCCGATTCTAGGTTCGGAGCTTGGGCCATGTCCTCCCATGGGCAGGTATCCGGCTTGGAGAGTTCGGTAATCCGGACATAGTTCGTCCTCAAAATAGAGGAAGAATCACAGCATTCCTCCTCCACCACCGCTATCTGGTGGGTGACCGGCGGGGAGTTAATCTACCTTTGATCGGGTTTAAGCCCAATCCGATCATAGTCCATAGCGACTCCCAAGGCGGCGATGCGATCCAAGAGCTCGTTCAAGGACAAGAGCTCCATTGGATCCATCTGCTCGGTGTATTTCGAGCTTACGTGGAGGCTATTTTCGATAACCCAAGAAGTCATTGTCGGCACGGTGGCCGAACGGGCGGTCATAACGAAGCCGCCTAATCAGAGAGTTTGGCCTAGAGCTAAGGCTCCCCCAGAAGTGATGTTGTCCTTGACAACAAGGCAGCCATCAAGCCTTACCGTGACGGCATAGTGGAACTCTCAATGAAAGCACCAATGTCAGTGTCAAAACCGGCGGATCTCGGGTAGGGGGTCCCAAACTGTGCGTCTAAGGCTAATGGTAACAGGAGGCGGGGGACACAATGTTTACCCAGGTTCGGGCCCTCTCGGTGGAGGTAATACCCTACTTCCTGCTTGATTGATCTTGATGATATGACTATTACAAGACTTGATCTACCATAGAGGGCATTGTTGTTGTCCTATGGACTAAACCCTCCGGTTTATATAAACACCGGAGGGGGCTAGGGTTACACAGAGTCGGTTACATAGAAGGAAATATACATATCCGAATCGCCAAGCTTGCCTACCACACAAAGGAGAGTCCCACCCGGACACGGGACGAAGTCTTCAATCTTGTATCTTCATAGTCCAACAGTCCCACCAAAGTATATAGTTCGGTTGTCCGAGGACCCCCTAATCCAAGACTCCCTCAGCTGGATTGCCTTGTTTGTAGTAAATCTTTGCCCTCATAAAGGCTTTTTAAAGTAGGACAAACACTCCTCAGCTCCTGGCCAAGGAGGCGGAAGCCGATGGTCGGTTAACAAAGTTTTGTACAATGCGGATCCGAGCATTAATGATGTAAAGTACTTGGATACATAGAATCATTACACATAATTTGTGATTTTACTACGGATATTGATCCTTAATTCGACCACCCGTCCCCACATTAAGGCTGGGGGCTACTGGGCTTCCCGCTCATTATTTATAAATATTAAAGGGCACATCGATCCCCTGATCCAGTGTTGCCACCCGACCAGTGTCTCGGGGGCTACTGTGTTGCTTGTTCAATGCAGAGAATTCAAAGTGCTCAGTGTTCGGCATGACCAAACTATGGGCACACACGTCTTCGGACAACAATAGGTACCCTCTGGACCTATCTGGCGTCAAGCTAATATATTGCGGCAACTTCTCAAGACCCTCTCTCAAGGGCCCATTTGCCAATCACTATTATCTCTAATATATTACACTGCATTTCTATTCCTACATATGCTGCCGAGCTAGGAGTTGATCCTCAGGCCAATTTTGCGAATCGACCTAAGTCTCATGGGCTACTAGGGTCAGCGGTTTCATGTTTTCCTTTAGGTGCATCTCGGGTTTTAGACTGACACACACCTTGAGGGCTACTGGATATACATATACTGACTATATATCTCGACGGAGAATAAATTGCACCAGTCAAAAATATTCACAAAAAATCAGCCCGCGATTGGGGTGGTGCACCACCTCGGAAGAAGTCCGGCATAAAGCTCGGGCGCCAGTGGCTAGTTCCATAGAGGGCATTTCCGGCATTAAGCTCGGCTAAAATCCTTCAACTTTTTTGAACCAAGATGATCTATGACCTCTCGGATACAGTCCAGCGTTGGAGCTCGGATACAGTCCGGCGTTGGAGCTCGGATACATTCCGGCGTTAGAGCCTGGAAGCAGTCCGGCGTTGGTGCTTGGCTGCAAAAGATATCTCGAATGCATTCCGGCATTGGATCTCGGATGCAAGAGGACACCACCGCACAGGAACAACTTCAAACCCGAGGTGTGGCATAAAAAATGATCCTAAGGCATTGATAAAGGCCGAAAACTTACAGGGGCTCCTCGGATACTCGATGTGTAAACCCTTCAGGTTCACTTCGGCGATCATCAAGATCGAAGAGAAGATTTGTTGAACCAGTTTTCAAGACCGACGACTGAAGATGAAGAACAGTTCAGAAGAATCGAGGAGCGTCCCCAACTTGAAGACCAATTCAGGGGGCTACTGATGGTGTCTTGGACTAGGGGTACTCACCACGTCGTCTCCCGATCGGTTAGATTGGGCCGAGGACCCCCATGGTTGTATACTCATGGGCCACATCGGACAACTGATGCATACACGAGGAAGATTCCACAGGACTTGGTGATCAAGATAAGGACTCCTCCCCACCATCGAATTCGGCTAGGACTCTTGTTATCCTAGGCCTCTCGTACATTATATAAACAAGGGCCAGGCTAGTCGATAGATCATTATGACAATCATACAAGCTAGACTTCTAGGGTTTAGTCATTATGATCTCATGGTAGATGAACTCTTATAATACTCATATTCATCAAGATTAATCAAGCAGGAAGTAGGGTATTACCTCCATAGAGAGGGCCCGAACCTGGGTAAACTTTGTGTCCCCTGTCTCCTGTTACCATCAACCTTAGACGCACAGTTCGGACCCCGTACACGAGATCCGCCGGTTTTGACACCAATAGCCGCCCAGGGTCCGGGGTGTGCGGCCCCTACGGGGACCAACAACAAAAGTCTCGCACTATCCAATGTCCGAGAGACGGCGCAACCTGCTCCAGATCCGGAGGCGGCGGATACATTGATGGACACATTACGACGTGCATTCGTCTCAGAGGAGCATTATACCTTAATGGGTATGGTGGCCGAGAAGGTTCGATCCGCGAACAGCGGATTGAATAAAGCCTTTACGAGCCTGCTTAGAGGCTTCAAGGTACGTAATGTAATGTTTTTAATTGTGTTATAAATGCAAAAATACACCTGTATATAGATAGTAGCCCCTGAGACTCTAGTTGACATCCAAAGGGAGGCGATTAGAGGATCAAAAATATATGCCCAGGAAATGATCTGACTAATTAAAACACAGGCTGTTACATCCGTGGCAACTGCCCAAGCTATAGAGGTAGCACATCTGAAGCCGAAAGTTGATGTAGCAGATGATGACATCACGCTTATTAATAGGTGGCTCGATGAGGCGCAAGGTATGTCTTTGGGGCACTTAGTACATGCTAGTATTATGAAATGAGTGTGACACTGAGAATTTGTATATGCATGACTGCAGATAGTGCCGCCTCCATTGAGACCCTTCGGGCTGAACTTGCCCGAGCCAAGGAGCAAGCCAGGATGAGTAATGCGGCTGCCGAAAAGGTGGTTGTTGAATTGAAGGCCAAACAGGCTGCCCGGCGCCAGTGCGTGGAGAAAATATCCACTATGGCGCTGGAGCTGAAGGATGCCACTGGCCAATGCGAATTGCTTGAAAAAGATAGCCAAAACAAAATGGCTCATCTTGAAAAGGCCTTACAAGAGGCTAGAGAAGCACGGTCTGAGTCTAGAGCGGCTCGGGAGGACATCCGACAAGCTGGGGAGATCGCGGCTGGTAAGCCCTTCTTATTACAAACTAAATTTGGCGATCCAAAGTATGCCCCGCTTAATCAGATGTGGAGTTCTCCAGATGCACTTTTGGACTTGCTGAAGAGTGTCTTCGATGTGACACAGTTTTTCCAAGCACAAGAAGGACATGCAACGAAGAAGCTTTTCTGGTCACAATTTAGCATGCCAAAGTGGCTGTTGTTGTTGAACGAACAAATGACGCTGTGGGCCGAGCTCCACAAGCTATCTGGATCTGCCATGAGGGACGTTGTAGTCCGGCTATGGCTGGCTGAGCCAATTACGAATAGTTACTTCAGTTTGGTACGGCGACTTGTTGATGCGGTTGTCGGTGTCAAAACCGGCGAATCTCGGGTAGGGGTCCCGAACTGTACGTCTAAGACTAATGGTAATAGGAGGCAGGGGACACGTTGTTTACCCAGGTTCGTGCCCTCTCGATGGAGGTAAAACCCTACTTCCTGCTTGATTTATCTTGATGATATGAGTATTACAAGAGTTGATCTACCACGAGATCAGAGAGGCTAAACCCTAGAAGCTAGCCTATGGTATGATTGTAGTTGTGTCCTACGGACTAAACCCTCCGGTTTATATAGACACCGGAGGGGGCTAGGGTTACACAGAGTCGGTTTACAGGGGAGGAGATCTACATCCAAATCGCCAAGTTTGCCTTCCACGCCAAGGAGAGTCCCATCCGCACACGGGGCGAAGTCTTCTGTCTTGTATCTTCATAGTCCAACAGTCCGGCCAAAGTATATAGTCCGGCTGTCCGGATACCCCCTTATCCAGGACTCCCTCAGTAGCCCCTGAACCAGGCTTCAATGATGATGAGTCCGGCGCGTAGATTGTCTTCGGCATTGCGAGGCGGGTTCCACCTCCGAATACTCCAAAATTAATTCCGAACACAAGGACCGTGTCCGGCTCTGTAAGATAAATTCCATATACCACCATAGAGAGAATAATAATCCACGAATCTGATCTGCTGACAATTCCTCGTGGTGTGACATCACGCCATGGCTCTGTAACTTATTTGAACCATTTTTACAACCTGCTTCCATACGTATGGCGAAGCGGTTTCTTTAGCACGTCTTGTCAAAGCAGAGATCATGTCCCCTTAATGCGGGATCCCCTTCAATACGGGCGTGGGTAACCCAACCGTACCACCAATTACGGTAAGTGGGGAACGAGCAGGCTCCGTTAGGCAAGCGGGGAGGCGTAAAGTTTCATCGCCTTGATAAAAGGGGGGAAAGCCTCCTCCCTTCTACCCGTGCCTCCTTCTACTTCCGCTCGCCCCTTTCCTTCCGCCCGAGCCCTAGCACCCAAGCATTCATCCTCCTCACCAAAAAAGGTCCTCTGAAAATGTTCGAATCCGGAGCAGGAGGCAAGTGGATGGCCTCTTCCATCCAGGAGAAGGATATTAAAAAGCTGCGGGCGGCCGGATATTTGGCCAAGAAAATCGGCCACCGTCTTCCAACGGTGGGACAGATCGTCCCTACTCCGGAGCCCCATGAGAGAGTCGTTTTCCTCCCCCATTTCATCCGCGGGCTCATGTTCCCCCTCCACCCTTTTGTGCGTGGCATCATTTATTACTACGGGATTGATTTTCACGATCTATCCCCCAATTCCTTCCTCAACATCTCGACATTAATCGTCGTGTGTCAGGCCTTTCTCCTTGTCTCGCCGGACTTTGGGCTATGGCTCAAGATCTTCAACGTGAAGCCCAAAGTGGTGAATGGCGAACATGCCGAGTGCGGAGGTGCCATGGTGAGCAGGATGCCCAAGGTTGTATGGCCGACGAGTACTTTCAATTACTCCATCAAGGAGTGGCAGCAACAGTGGTTCTATATCACTGAGCCGCGCGGCAAAAAGTGGGCCGCTGCTCCTGAGTTTCGATCTAGAGCCTCTTTGCGACTCACATCCTGGCCCAAGAAGGGCGTGAACTGGTTGTCATCCGACGAACTGTCAGTGATCCAGGCGCGCGTCAAAGGTATGGAGGACAAGGCCATCAGGCTTGTTGACGTGGTCCAGGTGATGCTGGTCCGCCTGATCCTTCCTTGTCAGCACAGAGGCTGTGATTTGTGCGAGTACGATCCGGACGAACACCGGACCCTGCGGGAGCTTTTCGGCTCCTTGCACAAGGACATTTGGAAGGTGCTCTTTAGGTCCAGCAAACCAAGGCCGGACTCGGCTGCAGACCGCGGGCACCAACTGTCCCACCCCGCCAGCCCGGTAAGTCGCCATCATATCTTGGCTATTTGCATGTTTCATTGGTATGTCCTGGAGGAGATGTTTTTTTAACGTGTCTTTCCACGGTTGCCTTCAGGAATGGACGAAGGTGGCGGAGCAGATTCATTGTCCGGCCCCGCTGCCGGAAGAACTGGCGGGACCTCTTCTGATGAAGATGCTGGTCCTAGCGCCTTACAAGGTGCCGAAGAAGGAGGCCACAAAAAAGGCCAAGGAGACCAGGAGCGGTCTCCGTTGTCGTGGCGCTTCGGACACGAAGTTCGAAGACTCCAATGACCCTCCATCCTCCGAAGAGAACGAGGAAGAAGAAGAGCCCGAGTCCCCTACGAGGGGGAAGAAGAAAAGGGCAGACTCCTCATCCTTAGAGGCAGATTCGCCTAAGAGGGGGAGAACATTCGTCCTCGAGGCGTCCATCATGGCTACCGATAGCAGCCCGGAGGAGGATCCCAGGGCCCAGCCCCTGGTACAATCGTGAGTGCACGAAATCCGAGCATATTCATGCATCCATAATATACTAGAATGTAGTATTTTGATTTGCACTGTGATTTTTACAGTCCGGCGAGGTCTTCGGCCCAACAGGCCTCATCAGAGGGCTCGTTGGGTTCCGATGCCCTGGAGAGTGATACACCTCCCAGGGGCCCTTCCCAAGAGCCTGGTTGTGACACCGAGGTGTCGTCCAAAAGGGACCTGAGCCAGGGGGCGTACCTTGGAGGTCGGGCGTGCGGGAGCGGCGGTTCCCAAGAATGTCGACGGTGGGGACCATCGTGAATCCGGCCCATACCCAGACACAGTCCCGGAGGCCCTTAAGGCTCCAAGATCAGGCAGGCAGCCCCTCTTAACTGGAGGGTGCGATCCTTCTCCGCCTGCGGCCTTCGTCCATCCGAAGGTGTCAGGCGGCCTATCGACAACACTAGAAAGTGTGTCCATTATTGATGAACACCGCGCTCTTATGGGCCTGGTGATAGAAAAGATTCAGGCCACCAAGAGCGGACTGAATGAATCCTGCGTCAGCCTTGTAAAAGGCTTGGAGGTATGTATAGAAGACTATCATAGTATAGATAGTAGCCCCTGATACACTATCTGGAGAGGACAGGAACCAGACAGGGGATCAACTTCCCGTCCGTAGGAGACCTAGCTAATGACGTATATATTTTATGAATCAGATGTCTGCGGCGACTGCCTCCTCTCATTCTGTGGAAGTGTCCGGACTCAAGCAGAGTCTGGTGCGGGCCGAAGAGGAACTCGGCTGAGTGAAGAAGCAGCTGGAGGACCAACAAGGTATGTTATGAAACTGTTAGTAAGTTTTAGCACAAGTAAGTAGTTGTGACTATCTTAGAGTATATATATCGCGCACGCCAGGGGCAAAAGCCAAAATTGAGGTGCTCAAGAAGGTAGTTGCCTTGGCCGAAAAGAAAGCGGCCGCCGAGCAGGCTCTCTGTGAGAAACACGAGGCGAGGGTCGTAGAAGTTGAACGAGAGCTTCAGGAGGCCGTAGGAAGAAGCGAAAGTTTGGAGCAGAGTTTATCATTGAAAGAATCCGATCTCGCAAGCTGTCCGGAACGTGAATGAGGTTTGAGAAGAAGCCCAGACGGCGCTGAAGGATATTCAGGAGGCGCGGAAGATTGCGTCCGGTAGGGGTTTTATATTTTTGTTCAAAGCACCTTACGTTTTCGCAGGGAAGATTCATGGTGACCCATTGAATCTTAATTTTTTCAGGGGCATTTGTGGATTTAACGCGCAGCATATCTGATGCTACCGAATTCTTCCGAGCCGAGAAGAAGGAAACTACGGAAAGGCTCTTCTGGTCGCAGTATTTGGCGCCGAATTACCCGGTGCCGTTTGTCGACCAACTCAAACAGCTAATCGAACTGCATCAAGCGGCCGAACTGGCCATGAAGGATTTGGTTATCCGGCTATGGCCCACTGAGCCCATACCGAGCAGTTTCTTTGGGCTCGTGAAGCGGATTGTGAGGGCTTGCCCTCGGCTGGTCGTCATCAAGCGGTCAGTTTGCATAGAAGGGGCACGAATGGCCTTTGCCCGTGCGAAAGTGCACTGGGGGAGGCTTGATGCTGAGAAGCTAATGACTGAGGGTCCGCTGGAAGGGAAGGAGCACCGCAAGCCCAGACTATATTATGATGGTGTCATGAAGGGCGCCCGCCTCGTGGCCGAGGAATGTACAAAAGACATTATTTTTCCCTGAAAGCAGATGTGCTATCCTTTGTAAGGCAAAATAGAGTCACTTATATGTAGGTGTCTGCTCTATGTAAATTCTATTCCTATGCGGCCGTTTTAATATGCTAGTCGTCGGCTTCTGCCCCCACGTAGGAACTAACAGGGTGTTCGGGATAAACTAGAATACTCTTTATCCCATTCTTGGGTCCATGAAGGAGGTGTTCAGCACAGCGAACCAGGCAATTGGACTATAGGGCTTTATTACTCTCACCTAGCCATAGAATTCGAGTATGGGAGGCGCAGCCCCTGGTGTTCGGAAGACCGCACGGGGGCTCTAATAGTGCCTGATCGGTGGACCGATCCTTTACACGCTGCATTTTATTATGGCATTTATGCGGGCAACCTCTCGAGCAGCTGACCAGCTCTCGCCTTATCATGATAGTCGGTTTTAGGCTTTCTCTACTGAGGTGTTCGTCTGGTAGAACTGGGACACAATCGTAGTTGTTCTCCGAGCGCTACCTTAGCCGATATTATGGAACGTAAGGTACCAAAACATGGGAGCCGGGCAAACCCAACCAATGACCCAAGACATGATTCGGAGCTGATGCATATAATGATATAAGTTCGGGGTGCCGAACGACCGAGAAGGTGTTCAGACTTTAGTCGTCGTAGTATGGGTGCAAGGAAGCCCCTGACGTTCAAAGGTATAACTCAATGTTTGGCTGCCGTTATGACAAAATGTCGTCGAGAAATAGTAGATAAGCGTCAAATGACTCTACATGCTGTATTTAAGTAACACGTCTATGCATATGAGTACGATGCATGTTATAAAAGAGAGGCATGACGGCAGAACCTGTGAGGGTTGGGCGGTAGTTGGTTGTGCGCGAGTTCGGAGGAATATCCGGATTGTATTCAGGTGGGGTGGAGATCCCCCCTGTGCGCGTCTGAGCTGCTTCCAAGTCGCCGATCCAGTTGTGCGCAAGGGCGAACCTGCTTAAAAGGCATGTGTGAGTAGTGGCTGAGCCGTGGATGTGATCCGTACTTACGCTAAAGGATCTGTATGAGCTAAGGTTAGGTTGGGGTATCATGAAGTAGTTTGGACTCCTTTGTCGATGCCTGGGAGTTCGGCTGTCGAATCTAAGTTCGATTGAAAAAAAATCGTGACTCGCTGCTTCAGTAAATAAGGTAGCCGAATATTCTTCGGTGCCGAGGCGAAGCTCGGTCTTGACCGCATTAGTGATTTCATCACGTGGGTCTTGGGTGGTAATGTGTTGAGTCGCAGTGTATCCTGGCGGTGCTGAGTGGCTACTGCTTAAAGGCGTTTAGACCGAAAGTTGGTATGACATTTTTGGCTATTCGGAGACTAGCTCCGGGGTGGCGGGGCCTAGATGGCCCTCACTCCTATTTATGATACTCTACAATGAGTTATTTGGTGAGTCTGATCCTCGAGTCAGCAGTCCCTAGACTTGATAATCTGGGCTTCTTCATGCTCCTTTCGGGGCCGGCCTGCCGATTTGTTTAAAAACTCAGCATTCTCTATTGGTATGATTGGTAGCCGCTCTTGGAGTGCCATGAATTTTACATGGGCGGTCAAGTATGTAGTTCAAGCTGGAGGGGCCCGAATTAAGATGTGGAAGTCTCTTCTCCCGCTTAACGGGTTGAGGATTACGGGCTCCTGTGTTGATCGCCGTTCCCTGGGCGCCATTGATTGCCTTGGGACGCTTATATTTGTTGCACCAAGGTTTGTAGACTCTGTTTCTGTCCGCTGATGCATCCAGGGTGCTTCTTGTGTTGCTGTTTGGTATAACATGCCGGTCTTATGCGCAGCCCCTTGTCGCGGTGTGCTGTCGGCGGGGTGTAGGCCTGCGTTTACTTTTTAGTGCCGCCTCCTCGAATTGAGGTAGCAGCCTGCGTTTTGGGTAGTATTTTGTTCGGCGCTTGAGTCTGTATTCTTCGGCTACCCGGGCCTTAGTCCGTCTGTCTGTGAGCAGATCTTGTTCAGCTTGAAGCTGCTGATGCTTCTTTTTCAGGCTTCGTGCAGTGGCTATAAGCCTGAGCTTGAAGCGCTCCTACTCTATGGGATCCTCTGGTACGCCGAATTCATCGTCATCGAGGCTCACCTCGTCTTCGGAGGGAGGCATATAGTTATTGTCCTCCAAGTATTCGTCTGTTGTCTGTTCGTCTGGGCTAGCCTGCCCGTGTTCCTGTTTGGCTTGCTTGAGGGTGGGTTGATCAGGATCCTATTCCTCTTCGGCACCATCTGGATTTTCTTATCTAGTGCCGGTTTTGTTGTGGCGAGGCTTGGAGCGGCGCCGATGACGCCCATGTTTTGCTTTCCTCCCCGAGGGGTTATCTCCCATTGCCTCATCATCATTGGTTTCTTTGGGAGTATCCACCATATATATATATATATCATATGAAGAGGTGGCAGTCCAGCGCCCTGTGGGCAGTGTTTCCTATTTTTCTCCCGCGTCCTCGTCTATACCGTCGATGCCTTCGGAGTCAAAGTTAAGCACGTCGGTCAAATCATCGACCATGGCTATTAAGTGGGTGGTGGGTGGGTAACGAATTTCTTCATCGCCAGCTTCCACTCGAGCCGGACATAGTTCGGCCAGGAGTCTCCTGAAAAAGAGAGAGACCATGAATTCAGCACGTCTCCAAAGGGTGAGTGCTAAAAGATATCTGTGGCGGCAAACTCCATGACTGGAGCCCAATTAGATTCGATGGGCACGGATGCGCGCGGTCCGGAATACACTACCGGAGATGAGTCCGGGGGTCCGGAGGTACAGATTTCCTGAGGAGAGGAGTCTGTGTTCGGCTCCAACGCCAATGAGAATGCGGCCTCCAGGGCAGGGTCCATCCACCCGTCCTCGAGAGGCATAGCCTGCTCTAGAATGAAGTCCGGAGCTGAAGCAGGTGCAATGTTCCAAATACTGTCCGACTGCAGATCTAGGTCATGCTCGTCGTGATTGTTCGACGCACCTGACACGGGCCCGAATCCGTCGAAGATCGAGTCTCCGTGGATGTCGGAGGTGTAGTTTAGGTTTCCAAACCTGGCCTGATGGCCAGGGGCGTAGCTATCGATCTGCTCCAGATGGCGAAGCGAGTTGGCCCGCAGTGCGAAGCCGCCGAACATGAAGATCTGTCCAGGGAGAAAAGTCTCACCCAGGGCAGCATGGTTGAAGGTTGGAGAAGCCATCTAGCCTTGCAGTGATGACATAGAGGAACTCTCAATGAAAGAACCAATGTCGGTGTCAAAACCGGCGGATCTCGGGTAGGGGGTCCCGAACTGTTCGTCTAAGACTAATGGTAACAGGAGGCAGGGGACACGATGTTTACCCAGGTTCGGGCCCTCTCGATGGAGGTAAAACCCTACTTCCTGCTTGATTGATCTTGATGATATGAGTATTACAAGAGTTGATCTACCACAAGATTAGAGAGACTAAACCCTAGAAGCTAGCCTATGGTATGATTGTTGTTGTGTCCTATGGACTAAACCCTCCGGTTTATATAGACACAGGAGGGGGCTAGGGTTACACAGAGTCGGTTTACAGGGGAGGAGATCTACATCCGAATCTCCAAGCTTGCCTTCCATGCCATGGAGAGTCCCATTTGGACACGGGACAAAGTCTTCTGTCTTGTATCTTCGTAGTCCAATAGTCCGGCCAAAGAATATAGTCCGGCTGCCCGGATACCCCCTTATCCAGGACTCCCTACCGCGCATCGACACTGTAAAGCGATCATCGTACATAGAAGGTGCACGGATGGCCCTTGCCCGTGTCAAGACATACTGGGTGAAGATGAAGGCCACTGATATTGCAGCAAAAAGTCCACCCGAGGGCGAGGACTATCATGTGCCAGAACATTATTTTGAAGATGTCCTAGAGGGTGCCCACTTAACAAAGGGTCAGTGCTCGAAAGATATTATGTTCGAGTGAATTTGTATTGAAATCGTAAAAACAATATTATGATATATTTAAGGCTATATTTTTTGTACTTTTGCCTAAAGAGTTTTTGGTGCCTCCTATGCGGCCATTTCTTTTTTTATATAATCTGAAAGTTTGCCAGTCGTCGGCTTCAACCCCTCTTCTCTATAACGCTGGGGTGTTCGGAAAGCATTTGATCACTCTTGATCCAACGTCTTGGTCCGTTAAGGAGGTGTCAATGCGGCGAACTAGGCAGTAAGACTATAGGGCTTTAACACTTTCACTTAGCCATAGAAGTTTGACGGTGGGTCTATGACATAGCCCCTGGTACGTACGCAGTTATCCAAATACGGTGCATTTACATACGTGACTAGAAAGACGGTCCTTCATTAATGCGGAGGAATCGCTAAGATTCCGCTGAGTCATTGAGTGATTGACCAGCTCTCGCCACATCATGACAGTCAGTTTCGGCTTTCTCTACTGAGGTGCTCATCCGGATGAACCAGGACACAATCACAGTAGTTCTCCCTTTACTACCCTAGCCGATAGAGCGGAACGTAAGGTAGTAAGCACAGGAGACGGGCAACCCAACTATTGACCAAAGACATGATTCGGAGCTGGTGCATATAAGGCCAAACTCGCGACGCCGAACACTCCCTATAGGTGTTCGGACTTTTCAATATATACCAGGCTGAATACAGCCCCTGGTAATAGACCCTGGTTTCAAGGCACGTGTGGCAATCTTATGTGGGAAAGGACACGGGTGGTGAGAGAACAGATCTCAAAACACAATACGAACCAAGCTATTTCTATATTATCCACGTTTAGTACGGCGAGCCATATGCTTATAGATGATGTCGATATCTTCCTTGGACACTTTACATGCAGGAAAGTATAAAACAAAAGAGATAAAAGGGTTTACACAGGGTCTTAATCTAAAAAAGAAACCTTAATGTGGGGCTCTGTTGCCCGTCTGCGCCATTTTCTCCGTTGTGAAGTGTCCTTGAAGGGTATAGTGTGATTTCCATCTGTAAAAAAGAGGAAAAGAAACCGGGTAAAAAGAACCTGGTGTGGCCGTTTAGTAAAGCTGGTCCATTTTAATGAACCATGGAAGATAACTTCTAGAGTCCGAATAGGGTCGAGCCGCACTATGGACTTTTTGTGTGCAGTGTGCCCCTGGCGCCGCCCAAGGAATTTTGAGGGTATATTTGTGTACTCGTTGTATGTGTGCTATCTCCTTATGGGGCAGTCGATGGGGTGTAACTGCTAATCGAGCTCGGGTTTATCTGAGCTGTCACACTGAGGTGTGCACCAAACACGTTTAACTGTGTCTGCGGTATTGATGACCGATGAGCTGCTCGGCTTAAATAGGCCGTTTTGTGCTCCGACTGCTAGAGCCGCCGTATATTCTTCTGTATGAAGAGATCGCTCCGTATTTCCGCTGACCGTAATGACGCCACGTGGTCCAGGCATTTTTAGTTTAGATAAGCATAATGCGGAACTGCATTGAAACCGGTGAAGGCCGTTCTTCTGAGTAGTGCATGATAGCAACTTCGGAATGGAGCTATGTCGAAGATTAGTTCTTCGCTTTGAAAGTTACCGGGAGAGCCGAATACAACCTCCAATGTTAAAAAGCATGTGCAGCGGGCTTCTACGCCCGGTATAACTCCTTTAAAGGTCATGCTGCTTGGCTTGATTCTTGACGGGTCTATCCCCATCTTGCGGACAGTGTCCTGATATATCAGATTGAGACTGTTGCTGCCGTCCATAAGGACTCGAGTAAGGTGGTATCCGTCGATTATTGGATCGAGCACTAGGGCAGCCGAACCCCCATGACAGATACTAGTCGGATGATCCCTACGATCAAAGGTGATCTGACAGGGCAACCATGTGTTGAATTTGGGGGAGACGGGCTCGATGGCATAGACATCTCAGAGTGCACATTTGTGCTCCCTCTTTGGGATATGAGTGACATAGATCATGTTCATTGTTTTGATCTCCGGTGAAAATTTCTTCTGTCTCCCCATGTTCGGCTGGCGAGATTTGTCGGGGGTTGGGTGCGACATATGCCAAAGGATGGCTTATCAAGGTGGGAGCGAGTAGAACGTCCCCGGTGCCCGGAAGAGTGATGAGGCATAGACACGAACGCCGGCGTACTTTACCCAGGTTCAGGGCTCTCATAGGAGATAACACCCCTAGTCCTGCTCTACGGGGTCTCCGCATGATCACTAAAGGCACAAGTGACACAAAGTTGCTCCTTGAGCTCTATGCTAGAGGTAGGAGAAGGCAAGGCTAGCTCTCTCCTGCCCTAGGAATGTGGCTAGGTCTAATGGGGTGGGAACCTTTGCATGGGTGCCCTGGGGGGCTTAAATAGGCCTACCCCCCAGGGGTACAATGGTAATCTGGCCAGCTGCTGGGCCCGGCCATCAGCGTCTCTGGCCTCCGGCTTCTCCGCCGACTACTGGGGCCCGCCGCCTGGTGGGCCCTGCCGCCTGGTCTGGTACGGAGCTGACAGGCCACTCCCGCCACAGGCGGGTCTGGTTGGCGGCTGCTCACTGTAGCCGTGCTGCTAATGACGCGGTCTTGGTCAGCTCAGCGTGGCTACAGTCCCACCGCTTGGGGGGAGACCACTGTAGCCACACCTGGTCTCATCAGGTTAATGGCGTACTTGCTTCGAGGGAGGAGACGGCTGCCTGCTGGAGGCTGGCCCTCCTCTGGTCCGACTGATTCGGCATGTGCCGTCTTCTGGGGTGTCACTGCCCGGGAGGGCCCGCAGCCCGTGGGCCGTACCGACAGGCCGTCATGGGGAACAGGGCTCCGCCTGTCCGGAGTGACGTCAAGGGTAGGTGGCAGCAGTGCCACGCCATGCCGAGATCTCCGTCCGTACGGGGCACTGTGACCACGTTGAACCCACGATTTGGGGATAAGGGCTTCACTATAGCCACGACCCATCTCATCCTCTTGATGGGGGCACAAACTCTGAGGGCGCGAGGTGGCCGCCTGCTTGATGGCGCCCTCTCTAGAGGCTGGCTGGCTAGAATCGGCCGCTCGTGGTGTCGTCGGCTGGTGGTTGGCCGCCCTCTGGTGGCCAGCCGTCGATCTAGCCGACCCCCGAAGGGCGGAGCTTCAGCTTGGGGCACAGCAAGGCGAAGCTGGCCCAAAGTCTTGATAAATCCAGGGATTCGGGTGAGGCTACCCGTGGCCCATTACTCCGACAGTAGTCCCCGAAGCCGTTGAGGCATTGTGGTTGAGAGGCCGCGAAGTCTCAGCGGCTTCCCTCCTCACTGAGCTCCAGAAAAAATGTTCGATCTGCCTCGCGGTTAGCCGATTGCTGGAGTCGGCCTTGGCCAGGCGGGACTTTTTGGTCGTTTTTTGAACCTCAAGGCGGGAAAACAGGTGGCATGCCTGCTAAGCCTCCCGGAGCCGCCGCCCGCCACGGACACGCCACGCGGCGCGCGCCAGCCCGGCCAGCCTACCATCCCACGCTCCTGATGGGATGTGGCAGTGGGCCGGGCCCGCCACTACCACGCCTCAACACCCGGGCAGATCCGCTGCGCCGAGGGGGCGGTTGCAATTCCCACGACCGCTCGAGCCGTGGTGAATGCGCGCGGTAAATGGGGGGTCATGGGGTCGTGGGCACAGTTAATCCCACGACCCACGCCCCGCCCCCTCAGCTTCGTAGCCCGAGGGCTGTAAGTAGGGGAAGGGAGGGGTGCGGCAAAGCTCGCGCGCCCCCTCCCACTCTCTCTTCTTCCTCTGCTCTCTCCTCCATCGCCGCCACTGCCGCTCCGTGCTGTCGTGGCGCTGCCGCCATTCCCCGTCGATGCACTCCTCCTCCTTCACGGCCCTGCCTAGAGCCATGGCGCGCGAGAAGGGCGGCGACTGGGACGGATCGACGGTGATTGAAGATCACATCTCCTTCCTTCGCGACACGCGCCGGATGCCGAACGCGGCATTCATCAAGGCGCGGGTGCCGCCGGAGGCGGAGATTTCGCCGGCGCCGAGGGGGAACGAGTAGGTCGTCTTCCGCTCGCACTTCCTCCGTAGCTTCGGCCTTCCAGTGAGTGTCTTCCTCTGCTCGTTCCTCGACTTCAATAACCTCCAACCTCATCACCTCACGCCCAACACCGTGACTCTACTCTCCGCCTTTGTAACGGCGTGCGAGGGCTACATCGGCATCCTCCCCACAATCGAGATGTGGGGAGCATTCTTCTATGGGAAGCTTGGCACCTCTGCCAAGGAGGCGGCGGCCGAGTGCGGCGGGTTCATCGCCGTGCGCTGGCCGGCAAAACGGAACGCCTTCCCCGTCATCAAGCTGTCACAATTTGTAAAGATGTGGCAGTAATATTACTTCTACGTTGAGAACGTCGATCCGGCTGTCGACTTCATCAACCTGCCGGCCTACGAGGCCGGTCCTCCCACCGGGCTCCGGCCCAACTGGGGCTACAAGCCGAAGCCAGTGTCGCCGGACGCCGCGGCCGCCATTGGCCGACTCCGGGTGCTCCAGGAGTTGGAGGGCCTCGTGGCCTCCAACCTCCTCATCGCCTTCATCGAGCGTCGAGTCCTCCTGCTCTAGGGTTGCCCTCATCCAATCTTCTGGATGAGCGGGCGCCACGACCCCAGCCGGCTATGCATGAAGGAGATGCCGACTGCCGAGGTCGCGCGGATGGTGAACGAGATCTCCGACCTCAAGGTGTCGGAGGAAGACTGGCGGTACGGGAAGCGGCCGTACTCCCGCGACGAGCCGCCGCCTGCCGTAAGTTCCTTCATTTCTTCCTTCAGCTCTGTTTCTTAGTCTTCTTCTTGTCATGATGCGACTCCATTTTGGAGTGCAGATTTATATGTCTGAGACGACGACGGCCGCCATCGTGGGGTCGGGTGGCGACTACCTGCCGGACAGGGTGGTGAGCGATGTGGATGGCCCCGACTTGGGGGCGGCCGCCCTGGCGGACGACGCAATAGGCGGCGGTGGTGGAGCAGGCGGATCCGAGGAGGGCGGCGGCATGGAGACTTGGCCCGACAACGATGATGATGAAGACGAGCCGCGCCCCGCCCGGAGCACTGCCAACACCGGCGCCGGCCCCTCTTCTGGGTCGCCCGCCCGTGGGGGCAAACTTAAGCCCAAGCTTGTGTTGGTTTTCCTCGAAGAGGAGAGGGTGATGCAACAAGTGTAGCGTAAGTATTTCCCTCAGTTTTGAGAACCAAGGTATCAATCCAGTAGGAGGCTCCTCAAAAGTCCCACGCACCTACACAAACAAACTGAGAACTCGCAACCAACGCAATAAAGGGGTTGTCAATCCCTTCACAGCCACTTGCGAAAGTGAGATCTAATAAAGATAGTATGATAATATAAATATATTTTTGGTATTTTACAATATAGATGCAAAAAGTAAAGATGCAAATAAAGTAGATTGAAAGCAAATATGATAACAGATAGACCCGGGGGCCATAGGTTTCACTAGAGGCTTCTCTCAAGATAGCATAAGTATTACGGTGGGTGAACAAATTACTGTCGAGCAATTGATAGAAAAGCGAATAATTATGAGATTATCTAGGCATGATCATGTATATAGGCATCACATCCATAACAAGTAGACCGACTCCTGCCTCCATCTACTACTATTACTCCACACATCGACCGACTCCTGCCTGCATCTAGAGTATTAAGTTCATAAGAACAGAGTAACGCATTAAGCAAGATGACATGATGTAGAGGGATAAACTCATGCAATATGATATAAACCCCATCTTGTTATCCTCGATGGCAACAATACAATATGTGTCTTGCAACCCTTTCTGTCACTGGGTAAGAACACCGCAAGATTGAAAGCAAAGCTAAGCACTTCTCCCATGGCAAGAAAGACCAATCTAGTAGGCCAAACCAAACTGATAATTTGAAGAGACTTGCAAAGATAACTCAATCATACATAAAAGAATTCAGAGAAGATTCAAATATTATTCATAGATAAACTTGATCATAAACCCACAATTCATCGGATCTCGACAAACACACCGCAAAAAGAGTTTACATCGAATAGATCTCCACAAGAGAGGGGGAGAACATTGTATTGAGATCCAAAAAGAGAGAAGAAGCCATCTAGCTAATAACTATGGACCCGTAGGTCTGTGGTAAACCACTCACAACTCATCGTAGGGGCAAGGATGTTGATGTAGAAGCCCTCCGTGGTCGATTCCCCCTCCGACAGAGTGCCGGCGAAGGCTCCAAGATGAGATCTCGCGGATACAGAAGGTTACGGCGGTGGAAATTGTGTTTCGTGGTGCTCCTAGATGTTTTCAGGGTACGTAGGTATATATAGGAGGAAGAAGTACGTCGGTGGCCGCCCGAGGGGCCCACGAGACAGGGGCGCGCCCTACAGGGGGGGCGGCCCCCTATCTCGTGGGGTCCTCGGGAGCTTCTTGACTTGCACCCCAAGCTCTCCGGATCACGTTCGTTCCAAAAATCACGCTCCCGAAGGTTTCATTCCATTTGGACTCCGTTTGATATTCCTTTTCTTCGAAATACTGAAATAGGCAAAGAAAACAGTGAAAGCACAAGTGCTCCCTAGGTGGTTTTGGTAATTAATGTCAACATATCTCTTGTTGGACTAACACTTTTATCTAGTATGTTTCAGATAAGTTCAACAATGGAGTGGCATGGACTAAAGGATGTGGGAACTCCTTCAAGATGCTAAGGACAAAGGATTGGCTCAAGCTTCAAGCTCAAGACTCTTCATTTTATATTTTAGTGATCCAAGATCACATTGAGTCCACAGGAAAAGCCAATACTATCAAGGAGGGATGAGGTGTTTCTTAATGAGCCTCTTGCTTCATGTGCTTAGTGATATGCTCCAAAACCCTCAGCTACTTTCTCACATCCACAAACGACCTAAACCTAAAGTCAAACTCGGCCCCACCGATTCTTCCTATCCGGCGCCACCGAGTTTGGATGTCTTAGCCACTGCCACAAACCCTAGGCAAATTGGTCTCATCGATGGGGATCTCGGTCTCACCGAGATGGGATTGTAATCTCTCTGTGTATGTCCATTATCAAAATCGGTCTCACCGAGTTTGAGCAATCGGTACTACCGAGATTACAATGCAAACTCTCTGGTTAACTTACTATCAAAATCGGTCCCACTGAGTTTGATGATTCGGTCCCACCGAGTTTGCCTGACCAACTCTCTGGTTAGCTAATTACCAAAATCGGTCCCACCGAGTTTGTGTAATCGGTCTCGCCGAGATTACGTTATGCCCTAACCCTAACCATATCGGTCTTACCGAGTTGCATTTCGGTCCCACCGAAAATCCTAATGGTTACTAAATTTGCTGAATCGGTCTGACCGAGTTTTACAATTTGGTCCCACCGAGTTTGGCAAGTTGTGTGTAACGGTTAGATTTTGTGTGGAGGCTATATATACCCCTCCACCTCCTCTTCATTCATGGAGAGAGCCATCAGACTGAACCTACACTTCCAGTATCCTATTTTTGAGAGAGAACTACCTACTCATGTGTTGAGGCCAAGATATTCCATTCCTACCATATGAATCTTGATCTCTAGCCTTCCCCAAGTTGCTTTCCACTCAAATCTTCTTTCCACCAGATCCAAATCCTATGAGAGAGAGTTGAGTGTTGGGGAGACTATCATTTGAAGCACAAGAGCAAGGAGTTCATCATCAACGCACCATTTGTTACTTCTTGGAGAGTGGTGTCTCCTAGATTGGCTAGGTGTCACTTGGGATCCTCCGACAAGATTATGGAGTTGAACCAAGGAGTTTGTAAGGGCAAGGAGATTGCCTACTTCGTGAAGATCTACCGCTAGTGAGGCAAGTCCTTCGTGGGCGACGGCCATGGTGGGATAGACAAGGTTGCTTCTTCGTGGACCCTTCGTGGGTGGAGCCCTCCATGGACTCGCGCAACCGTTACCCTTCGTGGGTTGAAGTCTCCATCAATGTGGATGTATGATAGCACCACCTATCGGAACCACGCCAAAAACATCCGTGTCTCCAATTGCGTTTGAATCCTCCAAAACCCTTCCTTTTACATTCTTGCAAGTTGCATGCTTTACTTTCCGCTGCTCATATACTCTTGGCATGCTTGCTTGTTATGTATTGTAAATGTTAAACTTGTGCCTAAACTCCACTTAAACTTTAAAAGGTTAAAAACTGCAACTTTGGTACTTAGTGTCTAATCACCCCCCCCCCCCCCCCCCTCTAGACACCTCTTCTCAAGGTCCTACAAGTGGTATCAGAGCATTGGTCTCCATTGCCTTGGTTTAATCACCATTGGAGGAAGATGGATGAGTCTACTTTGGGGAGTCTTAGACATAGAGTGCCTATTATTGATGGAGAATATTTTCATGAGTGGAAAAACGAGATGCTTGTAATTTTTCAATCAATATCATTTGAACAAGTACATCGCTAGCCCTTGTGCACCTCATGTTGATCCTATGCATCCTACCCATGCTGAGTCAATTGACATGATTAGGAATCTTAGAACTGTCGAACTTATTATTAGAGGATTGCCTAGAAACTTGATTGGATGTTTGCCTACTTTTAAGTGTGCCTACACTATATGGAAATTTCTTGAGGAACGATTTCCAGATTATTCTTTGAAAAATCTTGATGAAATTCTCCATAAGTCTATTGCTTTGAGTAAAATGAATACTAGTGATCCTATGTTTGGTGATCATCTATTTGAGCTTACAAACCTTATGCGTGCCAAAGGAAATGTTGGTATTATTAGTGATATTATTTCCGAAGCTATAAAAGTTCATAGACAAGATCATTGTCAAACTCACTCTAATGAATCACCCTCTCTAGGATTTGATCCACCACATGACGATGTTGAACATGGATACTATGATGAGGATGATGATAGTGACTTCGATCTTGATGATGCAATGAGACATTTTGGTCTTATGGCAAATCTTCGGGGATATATGTCAGGAGGAAAGGAATGCATTCTTGATAGTGGATGTACCGATCACATGACCGGAGATAAAAACATGTTTCGTGAGCTTGCTGATAATGATAGTCCTCGAAAGTATGTCACTTTCGGTGACAACTCAAAGGGTAAGGTGGTTGGCCTCGGTAAGCTTGCCATATCACATGATAGCTCCATACAAAATGTCATGCTCGTTGAATCTCTTGGTTACAACTCACTTTCAGTATCTAGACTTGCTGATTTCGGTTTCAATGTCCTATTTACTGAAGTAGATTGCCAAGTGTTTCGTCGAGACAATCATAAAATGGTCTTTACCGGTGTGCGTAGAGGTGATCTATACATTGTTGATTTCACTAAAAAGGCTCAACCTAAAACTTGCTTCGTTGCTAAATCCTCAAAAGGCTGGTTATGGCATAGACGATTAGGTCATGTTGGTATGCGAAACCTTGACAAGCTTATTAAAGGGAATCATATCCTTGGAGTTAATGATGTCATATTTGATAAGGATAGACTTTGCAGTGCTTGTCAAGCAGGTAAACAGGTTGGAGGAACGCATCCCATGAAGAACATTATGACCACAAGGAGGCCACTCGAGCTACTTCATATGGATCTCTTTGGTCCCAACTCTCACAAGAGTCTTGGTGGAAATTCTTTTGGTCTACTTATAGTTGATGATTTTTCCAGATTTACGTGGGTGTTCTTTCTCGATGATAAATCGCAGGTCCAAAAGATCTTCAAAAACTTCGCTAGGAAGGCCCAAAACCAATTTGAAGTGAAGATCAAGAAGGTTCGCAGCGACAACGGAACAGAATTCAAGAACGCAAATGTGGACACCTTTCTTGACGAAGAAGGGATTTCACACGAGTTCTCGGCTATGTACACACCTCAACAAAATGGAGTTGTTGAGAGGAAGAACCGGACGCTCATCGAAATGGCGAGAACGATGCTTGATGAGTACAAGACACTGAAGCACTTTTGGGCAGAAGCGGTTGAGACAGCTTGTCATGCAACAAATTGCTTGTATCTTCACAAGCTACTCGGCAAGATGGCATACGAGATCCTCACCGGTAACAAACCCCAATTTGGATACTTTCGAGTATTCGGCTCAAAATGCTACATTCTTGATAAGCATCGTCGTTCTAAATTTGCTCCTAAGTCTCATGAAGGTTTCCTACTAGGTTATGGCTCAAACTCTCACACTTACCATGTCTACAACAATTTCACCCGAAAGGTTGAAGAGACGGTAGATGTGAAGTTTGATGAATCTAACGGCTCGCAAGTAGAGCAATTGCCAATTGATGTAGGAGACAAAGATCCTTCGGAAGCAATCCAAGACTTGTCTATTGGCAAGGTCCGTCCAACGGAGGTGAAGGAGAGTACCTCGTCCGTCCAAATGGAAGCTTCTACTTCACGACAAGGTGAACCAAGAGTTGATACGGAAGCATCCACAAGTGGGACACACCAAGATGAAGAAAACGAGGAAGTGCATCAAGATGAACGTCAACAACCTCCTTCTCCACCACGACAAGAGAACGACAACGCTAACAATGAAGAAGGCCAAGAAGAAGAAGAAGATGAAGAAGAAGTTCAACCAAGAAACAAGCAAAAGCTTTCACGAGTTCGAGCAAGAATTGCTAAAGATCATCCCGTCGAGCAAATCTACAATGACATTCAAACAGGGAGAATCACTCGCTCTAAAACTCATTTAGCTAACTTTTGTGAAAACTATTCTTTCATCTCTAGCGTTGAACCTATGAAGGTTGAAGAAGCATTGGAAGATCTGGATTGGATAAATGCTATGCATGAAGAGCTACACAACTTTGAGAGGAACCAAGTTTGGACATTGGTTGAGAAGCCTGACAACAACCACAACATCATCGGTACCAAATGGGTGTTTCGCAACAAGCAAGATGAAGATGGACAAGTAGTTCACAACAAAGCACGTCTCGTCGCCCAAGGCTACACACAAGTCGAAGGTATGGACTATGGTGAGACTTATGCTCACGTTGCTAGACATGAGTCCATTCGCATCTTACTTGCCTATGCTAATCACCATGATATCACCTTGTACCAAATGGACATTAAAAGTGCTTTTCTAAATGGTGAAATTGAGGAGTAAGTTTATGTTAAACAACCTCCCGGCTTTGTCAATCCTAAGAAACCCAATCATGTTTACAAACTTCACAAAGCTATTTATGGTCTTAAACAAGCTCCTAGAGCATGGTATAAATGCTTGACCAAGTTCCTTATTGAAAAAGGCTTTGAAATTGGGAAAATTGATTCCACATGTTTTACTAAAAGGGTTAATGGAGAACTATTTATGTGCCAAATCTATGTTGATGAAATTATATTTGGTTCAACTAACCCTCATTTTAGTGAAAAGTTTGGGAAGCTAATGTCGGAGAAGTTTGAGATGTCTATGATGAGTGAACTCAAATTCTTTCTTGGGTTGCAAATCAAGCAAACTAAGGAAGGTACTTTTGTTTCTCAAAAGAAGTACACCAAGGACTTATTCAAGAAGTTCAATATGCAAGAATGCAAAGGTATGACTACACCCATGCCTACTAGTGGACATCTTGACTTAACCAAAGATGGTGAACCGGTTGATCAAAAGGTTTATCGCTCTATGATTGGTTCACTATTATATCTATGTGCTTCACGTCCCGATATCATGCTAAGTGTGTGCATGTGTGCACGATATCAAGCTGCTCCTAAAGAATGTCATCTTAAGGTCGTGAAAAGGATAGTGAGATACTTAATACATACACCAAATTTTGGCATTTGGTATCCTAAGAGGGCCTCTTTCGATCTTGTTGGCTACTCCGACTCAGACTATGCCGGTGACAAGGTTGATAGAAAGTCCAGTTCGGGTACTTGCCAATTTCTTGGTAGATCTCTTGTGTCTTGGTCCTCCAAGAAACAAAACTCAGTATCCTTATCCACTGCCGAAGCGGAATACATTGCCGCTGGTTCATGTTGTGCTCAATTACTTTGGATGACCCAAACTCTTAAAGATTATGGAATTTATGTGAAACATGTTCCATTGCTTTTTGACAATGAAAGTGCTATCAAAATTGGTCATAATCCTGTGCAACATTCTCGAACTAAGCATATTGAAGTTCATCATCATTTCATTCGAGATCATGTTGCTAAGGGTGACATTGATCTTAAGCATGTTCGCACCGAAAAGAAATTAGCGGATATATTCACTAAACCTCTTCATGAGAAAGTGTTTTGCAGGTTAAGAGGAGAATTGAACATCATTGATGCTTCAAACTTGGAGTAGAAACTCCATTGGATACATGCAAGACATGAGCTTATGCCTAATCCTTGATATCTCTCTTGATGGAAATCTTATGTCTTGGATATATTTGTATCTTGCATGTTATCTAACCCATGTAGGTACTTGGTTGAATCTAATTCCATGAGGTAGTAACCTACTCATATCTTGAGCAATCTCTACATCACCAAGTCCCTACACAAGGTGGTTGAAGCCAAGGAAGCACAAAACCATTTAAACATATCCTTTGACAAATTCTATGTTGAGCTTCATGATTGTCATTGTTGGATACACAAGTGCTCTTCTTTGCAAGAACTGACCCATGTAGGAAGATGGACCCAAATTCCAAGTGGTGCTCCAAATTCTTGATGAGCTACATCAACCTTGAGCAACCCACGCAAGTTCAACTACATGGACAACACCACCAACCAAGGTATGTTATTCCATCTTAGAGAAGCTTTACTCCAAGTCATGAGTTAAAGCAACTCGACAAGATTTGAATACATCAAGATGCTTAAACGAAAAATGGCAACCCCATTTTGAGCTTAAACGATGAGTATGACCTATGATCAAGTGATCTCACTTGACTCCTAAGTCAATATACTCTAACATAGGTGACTTTGTCGTCGACCATATCTAGATGAAGTTCTCTTGTATTCTTTTCTGTGTTTTTGCATTCATCTCATGCATATGTGTTTCTCCTTTCAAAAAAAACTTCATCTAGATTCCTTTCTTTTTGCTCTGCATTTTTTGCATTAAATTCCTTGCATATCATTTAGTAAATTCCCTACTAATCTTTGTGAGATCTTATTAGTCTAGTGAGCTGAGGTGACAAGTGTTTTCTCTGTGATGAACCCGGTTACACCGATTTGTTACTTTCGGTCCAACCGAATCCTTTCGGTCCAACCGAAGCATACCACTCGGTGCCACCGACTTCACAACAAGAAAAACAGTTTGCCACTTGTTCTGTGTTTCTTCTGATCCAGCTCCACTCAATGAATCTTGTCCTCTACAAGTATCCCATTTTTATCGTTGCTTTATGTTGTGACTCAAGGATCAAACCCATTCATGACAACTTCCAGAGGAGGAGAGAGAGATATTACATCTTTATCAAGCCCTTCTTGGAAATTGATGTCAAAGGGGGAGAGAGAGATCACATCAAAGCTTATCTTTTAGAGAGAGAGATCACATCAGAGGGAGAGTATCACCTCCTCAGAGGGAGAGAGAGATCTCCAGGGGGATAGAATACTAGTAGAAAGTATTTCTCAAGTATCCCAGATGCTTGGTGTTCAAGAGGAGAGATGCCACATGTCTTCTTGAGGGGAAAGACATGTTCATATGTGCTTGTTTGCATTAGTTTGCATTAGCTCTGTTCATTTATATCTTTCAGCTCTGATTTTCTGTTCCCTATCTTCTCCCAGTATCCTATGCTAGATCAGGGGGAGCAAGACATCCAAGGGAAAGAAATCTTTCAAATTCATTGCATATCTTTACTCTTGGGGACATGTATAATCCAATGTAGTACTTAGTACTCAGTCTCTACATGTCATCCCAGTCTTGGTATTCTTGTGGTTTCTTTTGTTTGCTCTGGCTAGTAGGTGCATCTGTGTTATCTAACCTTGTTTACGCAGGTTCATTCCATCCTAAGCCAACTCAAGACTACAAGGTAAGTATATGCATCACAATCATGTGTATGAGGAATTCTTGCTGATGTACATACTGTTTGCAAGAAGGACTCATGGGCATGAAGGTATTTTCTTTAATATTCTTTGCTCTGATGCATATGGCCAAGATACATGTAACACATTGCCTACTCTATCATGGTTATGCTCACACATGCTTCTATTTTCCATATTCACACGATTGCATACATGTAGGGGGAGCCTATGCTTATTACATGTCTTTCCAAAGCTTTACTTGCTGTTCTTTATATCTTTATCTAAAGCTTTGATGTATGTTGTCATCAATTACCAAAAAGGGGGAGATTGAAAGCACAAGTGCTCCCTAGGTGGTTTTGGTAATTAATGTTAACATATCTCTTGTTGGACTAACACTTTTATCTAGTATGTTTCAGATAAGTTCAACAATGGAGTGGCATGGACTAAAGGATGTGGGAACTCCTTCAAGATGCTAAGGACAAAGGATTGGCTCAAGCTTCAAGCCCAAGACTCTTCATTTTATATTTTAGTGATTTAAGATCACATTGAGTCCATAGGGAAAGCCAATACTATCAAGGAGAGATGAGGTGTTGCTTAATGAGCCTCTTGCTTCATGTGCTAAGTGATATGCTCCAAAACCCTCAACTACTTTCTCACATCCAAAAATGACCTAAACCTAAAGTCAAACTCGGCCCCACCAATTCTTCCTACCCGGCGCCACCGAGTTTGGATGTCTTAGCCACTGCCACAAACCCTAGGCAAATCGGTCTCGCCGATGGGGATCTCGGTCTCACCGAGATGGGATTGTAATCTCTCTGTGTATGTCCATTATCAAAATCGGTCTCACCGAGTTTGAGCAATCGGTACTACCAGATTACAATGCAAACTCTCTGGTTAACTTATTATCAAAATCGGTCCCACCGAGTTTGATGATTCGGTCCCACCGAGTTTGCCTGACCAACTCTCTGGTTAGCTAATTACCAAAATCGGTCCCACCGAGTTTGTGTAATCGGTCTCACCGAGATTACGTTATGCCCTAACCCTAACCATATCGGTCTTATCGAGTTGCATTTCGGTCCCACCGAAAATCCTAACGGTTACTAAATTTGCTGAATCGGTCTGACCGAGTTTTACAATTCGGTACCACCGAGTTTGGCAAGTTGTGTGTAACAGTTAGATTTTGTGTGGAGGCTATATATACCCCTCCACCTCCTCTTCATTCGTGGAGAGAGCCATCAGACTGAACCTACACTTCCAGTATCCTATTTCTGAGAGAGAACTACCTACTCATGTGTTGAGGCCAAGATATTCCATTCCTACCATATGAATCTTGATCTCTAGCCTTCCCCAAGTTGCTTTCCACTCAAATCTTCTTTCCACCAGATCCAAATCCTATGAGAGAGAGTTGAGTGTTGGGGAGACTATCATTTGAAGCACAAGAGCAAGGAGTTCATCATCAACGCACCATTTGTTACTTCTTGGAGAGTGGTGTCTCCTAGATTGGCTAGGTGTCACTTGGGAGCCTCCGACAAGATTGTGGAGTTGAACCAAGGAGTTTGTAAGGGCAAGGAGATCGCCTACTTCGTGCAGATCTATCACTAGTGAGGCAAGTCCTTCGTGGGCGATGGCCATGGTGGGATAGACAAGGTTGCTTCTTCGTGGACCCTTCGTGGTTGGAGCCCTCCGAGGACTCGCGCAACCGTTACCCTTCGTGGGTTGAAGTCTCCATCAACGTGGATGTACGATAGCACCACCTATCGAAACCACGCCAAAAACATCCGTGTCTCCAATTGCATTTGAATCCTCCAAAACCCTTCCCTTTACATTCTTGCAAGTTGCATGCTTTACTTTCCGCTGCTCATATACTCTTGGCATGCTTGCTTGTTATGTATTGTAAATGTTAAACTTGTGCCTAAACTCCACTTAAACTTTAAAAAGGTTAAAAACTGCAACTTTGGTACTTAGTGTCTAATCACCCCCCTCTAGACACCTCTTCTCAAGGTCCTACAAACAGCAATATGGGTTGGGCCTCCGGTTAGTAGGTTAGTCCCAAAAATGATATAAATGTGTAAAATAAAGCCCATAAACATCCAAAAGGGGTAATATAATAGCATGGAACAATCAAAAATTATAGATACGTTGGAGACGTATCAGAATACATAAAGGACACTTTCCAGAACGTTCCACACTCCGAAAAGGAATAGGTATGTGGTACGGTAAGTAAACCGACTCCAAAACAACTCCAATGGCAATTTTTATAGGTTTTGGAATATTTAAGAATTTTAGGAAGAAAGAAGTAGTCCGAAAGGGACACGAGGCCCCCACGAGAGTGGAGGGCGCGCCCACCCTTACTGGGCGCGCCCCCTATCTCGTGGAGACCCCGTGTGCCTCCCGGACTCCGTTTTCTTGCACGTTACGTATTTTGGTTGGTAAAAATTCATTATATATACTCCTGAAGCTTTTGACCACCGTATCACGCAGATTTCCTCTGTTTTCGTTTCGAGTTGTTTCTGTTTCAGATTTAGAGCAATATGTCATCTCAGGATTCGGAAGGATGAAATTATGTGGCTGATTACCTCGCAGACCCTAAGGTCTACGGGGACTTGGAACATGATGGCTGGACCTCTGAAGAAGAGGAAGACTATGAGCCTAAAGTAAAGGAGCAGATGAGTTCAGACGAAGACGAAGCCCCATTACCTCAGCCTGGGGACATGGATGTGGAGTTTAAAAAGTCAAGCCTCCCTGATAGAGCAAAGAAGCCAAAGATCGAGTTTATCCCTTTTCGTCTCTTGCAGGAAAATAAGCAAGAATTATGCAAAAGAGTATTAAGCCTTGAGCAGGAGATCTAGGACCTAAAGGAGCAAAATATTATACTCAACGTAAATTGAGGAACAAACCCACATCTGCAACAACTCCTACTTCATCACCTCCGAGGACATAATCACATGGGTATTGGCACTACCCTTGGCAACTGCCAAGCTTGGGGGAGGTGCCCCGGTATCATATCACCATCACACTCCTATCTTTATCGTTTTATTTAGTTCGATCCTTTTAGTAGTATCTTTATCTAGTAGATTGAAGTTTTGATATCAAGTAGTTTTGAGTCTTGCTTTGTGATCTCTTTATGTAATCGAGTCCGTGAGCTATCTATAATAAAGATTAGTGTTGAGTCAAGGGCTTTGCTATGTTGCTATGATCCTAAGAAAGTAGAAAGAATAAAACAGTTCATATTGATCTTATGGTTAGTGATGACTTCACACATAGAAAGTATGAGGCATAAAAGTTGTTGAGAGTTGATAAACGTAGTTTTGGTCATCGTTGCAATTAATAGGAAGTGATAAGGAAAGAGAGGTTCACATATAAATATATTATCTTAAACATCTTTTATGATTGGGAGCACTCATTAAGTATGACATGCTAAAAGAGTTGACGTTGGACAAGGAAGACAACGTATTGGTGTATGTTTTCTCACATCTCAGTTAAAGTATATTGTCGTTGACCTTCCAAACATGTTGAGCTTGCCTTTCCCCCTCATGCTAGCAAAATTCCTTGCACCAAATAGAGATACTACTTGTGCTTCCAAATATCCTTGAACCCAGTTTTGCCATGAGAGTCCACCATACCTACCTATGGATTGAGTAAGATCCTTCAAGTAAGTTGTCATGTTGCAGGCAATAAAAATTGTTATCTAAATATGTATGACTTATTAGTGCAGAGAAAATAAACTTTGTACGATCTTGTTGTGGAAGCAATAAAAGCGACAGACTGCATAATAAAGGTCCACATACAAGGGGCAATATAAAGTGACGTTCTTTTGCATTAAGATTTTGTGCATCCAACCCTAAACGCACATGACAACCTCTGCTTCCCTCTGCGAAGGGACTATCTTTTACTTTATGTTTTTACTTTATGCTTGAGTCGAGGTGATCCTCACCTTTCCCTTTTTCATTTTATCCTTTGGCAAGCCCCTCGTGTTTGAAAGATCATGATGTATATATCCAATTGGATGTAAGTTAGCATGGATTATTATTGTTGACATCACCTAAAGGTGAATACGTTGGGAGGCAACACAATAAGCCCCTATCTTTCTCAGTGTCTGGCTGAAACTCCATAACCACAAGTATTGCGTGAGTGTTAGCAATTATAGAAGACTACAAGATAGTTGAGTGTGTGGATTTGCTGAAAAGCTCTATTGTTGACTCTTTCTGATGTTATGATAAATTGCAATTGCTTCAATGACTGAGATTATAATTTGTTAGTTCTCAATGAAGTTTTTGAACTATACTTGACATTGTGAATTGATTGTATTTAAGTATAAGAAATTATATGATAAAATCTATATATGTTGTTGTTATAAGAATGATCCTGATGCCCTCATGTCCGTATTTTATTTTTACCGACACCTCTATCTCTAAACACGTGGACATATTTTTCGATATCGGCTTCCGCTTGAGGACAAGCGAGGTCTAAGCTTGGGGGAGTTGATACGTCCATTTTGCATCATGCTTTCATATCAATATTTATTGCATTATGGGTTGTTATTACATATTATATCTCAATACTTATGGCTATTCTCTCTTATTTTACAAGGTTTACAATGAAGAGGGGGCTGGCAGCTGGAATTCTGGATGGAAAAGGAGCAAACATTGGAAACCTATTCTGCACTGCTCCAAAAATCCTGAAACTCAACGAAACCTATTTTTTGAATTAATAAGAATTATTGAGCGGAAGAAATACATCAGGGGGCCCACACCCTGGCCAGGAGTGGGGGCGCCCACCCCTACTGGGCGCGCCCCTGTCTCCTGGGCCCCCTGGTGGCCCCCCGGTGTCCATCTTCTGCTATATGAAGGCTTTTACCCTGGAAAAAATCGTGGGCAAGCTTACGGGACGAAACTTCGCCGCCACGAGGCGGAACCTTGGCGGAATCAATCTAGGGCTCCGGCGGAGCTGTTCTACCGGGGACACCTCCCTCCGGGAGGGGGAAATCTTCACCAACGTCATCACCAACGATCCTCTCATTGGGAGGGGGTCAATCTCCATCAACATCTTCACCAGCATCATCTCCTCTCAAAACCCTAATTCATCTTTTGTATCCAATCTTGTATCAAAACCACAAATTGGTACCTGTGGGTTGCTAGTAGTGTTGATTACTCCTTGTAGTTGATGCTAATTAGTTTACTTGGTGGAAGATCATATGTTCAGATCCTTTATGCATATTATTACTCCTCTAATTATGAACATGAATATGCTTTGTGAGTAGTTACGTTTGTTCCTGAGGACATGGGTTAAGTCTTGCTATTAGTAGTCATGTGAATTTGGTATTCGTTTGATATTTTGATGAGATGTATGTTGTCTTTTCCTCTAGTGGTGTTATGTGAACGTCGACTACATGACACTTCACCATTATTTGGGCCTAGAGGAAGGCATTGGGAAGTAATAAGTAGATGATGGGTTGCTAGAGTGACAGAAGCTTAAACCCTAGTTTATGCGTTGCTTCGTTAGGGGCTGATTTGGATCCATATGTTTAATGTTGTGGTTAGGTTTACCTTAATACTTCTTTTGTAGTTGCGGACACTTGCAATAGGGCTTAATCATAAGTGGGATGCTTGTCCAAGTAAGGGCAGTACCCAAGCACTGGTCCACCCACATATCAAATTAACAAAGTACCGAACGTGAATCATATGAACGTGATGAAAACTAGCTTGACAATAATTCCCATGTGTCCTCGGGAGCTCCTTCCTCATTATAAGAAATTGTCCAGTCTTATCCTTTGCTACATAAAGGATTGGGCCACCTTGCTGCACTTTATTTACTTTATTTACTTGTTACTAGTTACAATTTATCTTATCACAAAACTATCTATTACCTACAATTTCAGTGCTTGCAGAGAAAACCTTACTGAAAACCGCTTATCATTTCCTTCTGCTCCTCGTCGGGTTCGACACTCTTACTTATCGAAAGGACTACGATAGATCCCCTACACTTGTGGGTCATCAGGGAGCTATTGCTTATCACATACTTCTCAAAGCGATGATGTACTTCATTTATATTATCATTTGTCGAAGCTTTGATCTATATGTTGTCATCAATTACCAAAAAGGGGAGACTGAAAGTGCAACTAATCCCTGGGAGGTTTTGGTAATTCATAACAATCTATAGCTCAATGAACTAATATTCTTTCAAGATCAATGTTTCAGAAAGTTCAATGATTGGTATGGCATGGACTAGAGATATGGACCCCTCAAAATGCTAAGGACACATATTGGCAAAAGCTCAAGACTCTACATTTTCATTTTAGTGATCCGAGATCACATTGAGTCCATAGGAAAAGCCAATACTATTAAAAGGGGTTGAGGTGTTGCTTAATGGCATGCTTGCTCAAAATGCTTAGTGATATGCTCCAAAAGCCCTCAACCACTTTCTCATTTCCACATATGTCCTAAACCTAAAGTCAAACTCGGCCCCACCGATTTGATCTATCTGGCGCCACCGAGTTCATTTGACATAGCCATAGCCAAAAAACCTAATCAGTTCGGTCTCACTAATAGGGATCTCAGTCTCACCGACATGGGATTGCAAACTCTCTGTTTCCCTTCGTAATGTTTTGGTCTAACCGAGATGAGCGATCGGTCCCACCGAGTTCGCAGTGCAAACTCTCTGTTTCCTTTTCGTAACATTTCGGTCTCACCGAAATGAGCGATCGGTCCCACCGAGTTTGCCTGACGAAGTCTCTATTTGCTTATTACTGAAATCGTTCTCACCGAGTTCATGCGACCGGTCTCACCGAGATGAGGTTTTTCTCTAACCCTATCGCATCGGTCTCACTGAGTTGATATTGTCGGTCCAAGCGAAAATCCTAACGTTCACATTTTGAACCAGGTCGGTCTCACTGAGTTTCACTATTCGGTCCCATCGAGTTTGGTAAATTGTGTGTAACAGTTAGATTTTGTGTGGAGGCTATATATACCCCTCCACCCCCTTCTCCATTGGTGAGAGAGCCATTAGAACGTGCCTACACTTCCACTACTCATTTTCTGAGAGAGAACCACCTACTCATGTGTTGAGACCAAGACATTCCAATCCAACCACAAGAATCTTGATCTCTAGCCTTCCCCAAGTTGCTTTCCACTCAAACCATCTTTCCACCATATCCAAATGTGTGTGTGTGTGTGTGTGTGTGTGAGAGAGAGAGAGAGAGAGAGTTGAGTGTTGGGGAAACTATCATTTGAAGCAAAAGAGCAAGGAGTTCATCATCAACACACCATCTATTACCTTTTGAAGAGTGGTGTCTCCTAGATTGGTTATATGTCACTTGGGAGCCTCCGTCAAGACTGTGGAGTTTATCCAAGGAGTTTGTAAGGGCAAGGAGATCGCCTACTTCATGAAGATCTACCCAAGTGAGGCAAGTCCTTCATGGGCGATGGCCATGGTGGGATAAACAAGGTTGCTTCTTCATGGACCCTTCCTGGGTGGAGCCCTCCATGGACTCGCGCAATCGTTACCCTTCGTGGGTTGAAGTCTCCATCAACGTGGATGTACGATAGCACCACCTATCAGAACCACATCAAAAATCTCCGTGTCTACGTGGCGTTTGCTCCTTCCAAGCTCCTCCCTTTTACCTTAATATGCAATGATTTACATTCCGCTGCTATACTCTTAGAATTGCATGTGTAGGTTGATTGCTTGACTTGTGTTAAGTTGCTAAAATCTGCCAACACTTAAAATTGGGAAAATGCTAGATTTTTATTTGGTCAAGTAGTCTAATCACCTCCCCCTCTAGACATACTTAAGATCGTACAAGTAGACTGACTCCTGTCTGCATCTACTAGTACTACTCCACACATCGACCGCTATCCAGTATGCATCTAGAGTATTAAGTTCATAAAGAACAGAGTAACACATTAAGTAAGATGACATGATGTAGAGGAATTAACTCAAGCAATATGATGAAAACCCAATCTTTTTATCCTCGATGGCAACAATACAATACGTGCCTTGCTGCCCCTACTATCACTGGGAAAGGACACCGCAAGATTGAAGGCAAAGCTAAGCACTTCTCCCATTGCAGGAAAAACCAATCTAGTTGGCCAAACCAAACTGATAGTTCAAAGAGACTTGCAAAGATATCAAATCATGCATATAAGAATTCAGAGAAGATTCAAATAGTATTCATAGATAAGCTAATCATAAATCCATAATTCATCGGATCTCGGCAAACACACCGCAAAAAAGTATTACACCGAATAGATCTCCAAGAACATCGAGGAGAACATGGTATTGAGAATCAAAGAGAGAGAAGAAGCTATCTAGCTACTAGCTATGAACCCGTAGGTCTGTGATAAACTACTCACGCTTCATCTGAAGGGCAATGGTGTTGATGTAGAAGCCCTTCATGATCGAATCCCCCTCCAGCAGGACGCCGGAAAAAGGCCCCTAGCTGGGATCTCATGGGTATAGAAGGCTGCGGCGGTGGAAAAGTGTTTTCGTGGATGCCTCTATTGGTTTGGGGATATATGAGAATTAGGTCAGGAGGTGCACGAGGGGGCGCCCCCCATCCTTGTGGCTGCCTCGTGGCTCCTTCGACTTCATCTCCAAGTCTCCTGGTCCAAGAAAAATCATCGCGAAGATTTTATTCCGTTTGGACTCCGTTTGGTAATCTTTTTCTGTGAAACTCAAAAACAGAAAAAGAAAACAGGAACTGACACTGGGCTCTAGGTTAATAGGTTAGTCCCAAAGATAATATAAAATAGCTTATTAATACATATAAAACATTCAAAATAAATAATATAATAGCATGGAACAATAAAAAAATATAGATACGTTGGAGACGTATCACCGATTGATCCACCTGTCCTCTCCACCAGCGTCGAGATTGTCGCCCCGGTCACAGCCGCGGGTGTCGCCCTCTTCTAGTTGCCCCGCCCCCCCCCCCCCCCCCCCCCCCCCCCGCCGCCGCCGCGATCGAGAAAGCCGCCGTCGTTGGAGTAGTCGACGCCGTCTTCCCAGATGCGATCTTCTCGTGAGGAACGGCTCATTTCCCAGTCAACCTCTTCGCCATGGGCACCGCCCCCTAGCGGAAACAGAAGCACCACCGGTCGGTAACCTAGGGTTGCGCGGTCGCCTTCCCAGTCACCACCGTAACTGCACCACCCCCGCTAGCAAAACTCTAACACTAGCACATGAAGTTGATCGCCATGCGGTCGCCTCCCTGTCGCCTTAGTTTTTCGCTACGCGATGGACCCGCCCGTCGATGGGTCAATGACGCACGCATGTTCTTAAGTTTGAGACGATGCTATTCAGCACTAGTTTTGACCCATGTTAATTGGCACTCAAACGGAGGGAGTAGAAAAGTAGAAAAAAAATCACAAAATACTCCCTCCGTTTTTCTAGTCTGCATATAAGATTTGGTCAAAGTCAAACTTCGTTAACTTTGACTAAGTTTATAGGAAAAAACATCAAGATTCATAATCTGGAATCAATATTATTAGATGCATCATGAAATTAATTTTCATACCATATAACTTTATTATTGTAGATGTTGATATTTTTTTCTATAAAGTTGGTCAAACATTACAAAGTTTGACTTTGATTAGATCTTATATGCAGATTAAAAAGAAACGGAGGGAGTATCACAAATATCTTTGCAATCCACCCTCATGTTGTCGCTGAATTTCTTTCCCGCGAGGGTCCCACCTTTGTTCTTTTTTTTAGACAAACCGCGAGGGTACGCTCACCCTCGTGTTTGTCGCTGATTTTTTTTTCTTGCGAGGCTCCCAGCTCGTGAGGTACGGTCACACTCAGCAGTAGGCTCATTACTAGGCTAGACATACATAGCTGCATTTCCATCACCTGACCGAACTACATCGTCACCACTGACGTTTTGAGGGAAAATGGACACCTCAGATTGGATACATCAGCATCGCATACAGTATATATACAGTGTACTGTCAATGTCTACTGTAGCATAGATGTACTTCAGCTGTGACTTTACATTATTACTCTTAGCTCTGGAAATTGGCAGGGGCACGTTAGTGTGGGTGGACTCACCTGCAAGCCTTGCCACACGAGGGCATAGTAAAAAAGAAAATATCTGAAAAAGGTTTAAGTTTCAACAATGAAACTTACAGGTTTTGCATGTAAAATTCCAAAGCTTCTACAAGTTTTAGAGATATAATTTTAAGAAAAAAAAATATGTCGGTCGTAGACACAAAATAATTGATTTTTATCGGTTGCTCGTACTAAGTTTTAATACTTTTTTAAAGTCGTCAAAATATATTTAAATTGGATCTTATGTCAAAGCGCTGGTCACGAGGAACACAAGTATGAAAACAAAATTTAATTTTTTTTTATTTAAAAGATATAGGACTTTGAAAATCAGAAGCCAAAATAAAATGCTGACACCAGGACCTGAGTGACCCCGCACTTGCGTGCCGCAATCTTTGTCCCTCTTAGCGCAATGGTGTATCATGTACGTGTTACCTATCGATTGACGATAAATCACCCCCCCCCCCCCCCCCCGCCGCCGCCCACACACACTGCGCTTTATATTATAAAGCAACTAATCGATAAATCGAACACGCTGGGGCCACATCACAAACAAGCCCAAAATAGAAAACGAGAGAAGAAAGAAAGAGAAACAAATGCCGGCACCGACAGATCAACGAAGCGAAGATGACCGGCAATCGCTGCACCCTCCGGAGGAAGTACCACCGCGCTCCTAGCACTCGAAAGCGTCGCGTACCGAGCAACACCTTCAAGAAGGAATGCGACGACGACACTGCTGCCCGGACTAGTCCTAGGGTTTCCCTCGGTATGCAAAGGGTAGTGGGGAGGGGCATGCCCCCTTCAGGAAGGCCCGACGGCGTCCGCAGGTGTCGTCGCGTCAGAGCCGGACGAGCGGTCAGGTACTTCTCCCGACCCAAACACCTACCACCACCCCGGACGCTCGGTAGTGTACCGCCCAACCTGCCGCCCACTAGCATATGCCACCACGATCAACGAACGGTCTCCGCCGTCTCACTGAGTCCACGGACACGAGACCTGGAGGACGGAAGAGGAGACATTGGGCTCGGGGGCGTCCGCAACACAGCTGGCGGGAGGGGACAACCTCCACCACCATCGCGGAGCCGACCGGACGCGGCGACAGGGACCTACCAGGCCCCTACTGGCCCGGCCAGAACCAAATGGATCCGGACAGCCCCCGCCGCCCCGTTGGAGTTACCGCCTCCTTGCCGCCGCCACCAGAGAGTAGCGCCGCGTGCTCTGACTCGCCGGCCGGCCCCAAGCCAGATGGGGCCCGAAAGGGCCCAGATCTAGGCCGCGCGGGTGCCGCCGACCGCCAACACCGCTACATCGTATCGCGACCAACTGGCCCGTCACCGCCAGCGTCACGCGGGCAGGGCCCGGCGGACCATGCCGGCGGCGGCGGCAGGGGAGAACGGCAGGGAAGGGGCTGCGGATCAGGGGGTTTGCCTTGGCCTATCGATTGGCCCAGCAGGATAAGGCTATCTTTTTTCTCTGCGACTTGTGAGGGATATACGTATATATGCAGCGTGAAGATATACAGGATGGATGACCACCTCGGATTGGGAAGTGGTAGCTGCTACTAGTAACCATGAAGACATGGCTGCTTCGGTTGCTACATCTTGTGCTCCTGCTCCTCCCTCCTCCCCTCCGCGACAACTTCATGGCGAGCCAACGGCCAAGTGGCGACGGCCTCGAAGTCCACCACCCGATAGTCATGACCGCCGTTTTTAGCTGCCCCGACCTGGAGGCCCGGCTGACGGAGGCCTACACGCCGTCGCTGCCGCGCTGCGGCGCGCTCAAGGGGAAGGGCTGGTTCCCGATATACCACAACACCTGGGACCTGGTCGACCACGACTACGTGCCGTGCTTCAAGGAGCAGGCGAGCCTCGTGTACGACCCCGCTCTCAACGACTACCGGAACTTGCCCGGCGTCGAGACGCGCGTGCCCAACTTCGGCTCCGCCTACGGATTCAATGAGAAAAAGATTGTCCCGTAAGTTGGTCCACTGGTTAATTTAATTAATTATATATGCGTCAGTTCTTGCACTGGTTACTGGAATGCTCTGACGTTCCAAATGTCCAGCGACCGTGAGAAGCTCTGCTTGGTGAGCCTTCGCAAGGAAATAGAGGCGCTGGGATATCGCGACGGGGACACCCTTTTCGGAGCTCCGTACGACATGAGGCACGCACCGCCGCCGCCTGGCCAGCCATCCGAGGTGTACTCCGACTACTTCGCTCCTGTCAAGGAGCTGGTGCAGCACGCGAGCGAGAAGAACCAGAACAAGCCGGTCATCCTCATCGGCCACAGCTTCGGCGCCAGGGTCGTTCTCGACTTCGTCAATTCCACCCCGTTGCCATGGAGGGAGAAGTACATCAAGCACCTGTTCCTCATCTCGCCTGCAGTCCCCACGGGCTTCACGATGGCCCTCACTCACCTCACCGCCGGCCCGTCTGTCTTCCCAGTCGCTACGGTTCCGTTCATGGAATTGCGGGCATTGTGGAGAACTTTTGCCAGTTCTCTTTTGGCCATGCCGTCTCCCGTGGCCTTCGGGGACAAGCCCATCATACCCAACGCAAGAACTACTCGGCGTATGACATCGAGGATTTTCTTCTGGCCCTCGGTTTCAGCGCCGAAGAAACCGTGCCCTTTGTGAAGCGGGTGCTTCCGACGATGCTGAACGTGGAGGCGCCATTGGTGCCAACGACGTACATCATCGGTACGGGGATCCAAACATCGGAGCAGCTGGTGTTCTGGGAAGGTAACTTTGACGTGGCTCCAGAGAACGTGTACGGCGATGGAGACGGGTCCATTAATTTGGTCAGCCTGTTAGCATTTGAGAAGGAGCTGCGTAGGCAGCAAAATCAGAATAATGCGCCCTACAAGTTCGTCGCCATTGCTAATGCTACGCACTCCGGTATTGTCATGCAGGAACATTTGCTCAGGAGGGTTATGAATGAAATTCTCGAAGCAAATCGCTGAAGAACATAAGGACATGTACCTTAAGATAAATATTGAGATGGAGAAAAACTTCCCTTTTCTTAATTACGAGATGCCCTCTTAGCACAATATCTCTTCCTTATATGGACTATGTAAACATTTATTCACACAATTACGTTAATACGGGCAAGTCACGAACTAATCGTGTAAATGCTTATCAAATTTTGCTCGTGATTTACCTATCTAAATAGTATTTTGAATTTTATTTGTTAATCACTTATTTGATATAAGAATTTATGGATTTACCAAAGAAAGTATGATTTTATTGGTAAGTCAACAAAAGATGTGATAGTTAAAAAGGTTTTTAACAAGAAGAAACCCGGTGAGAAAATCAAAGATATAAGAGGTAAAAAACATAATGGGAAAGAGGAAGAAGGAACATGCATAAAGTTGGACGAAGCACCAAAAAAAAGGAATACTATTTTTTATAAGTAGTGTATAAAAAAAATTAGGCCAGCGCTAGGCGCCGGCCGGCCCAAATTTCGGCCAGTCGGCTGCCTAGCGTTAGATCTCACACGCATGAGTGGCTCTAATTAGCCCGTCGATTAGGTTGTCATCTTTCTCCTGCCCGCACACGCGCTTGGAGAAACAAAATGGAGGAGCTCCCGCGCTCGCCCGCCGCGTCGCGCTCGGTCTTGGCCGCCCCGCGCTCGCAAGTGCTTGCCGGCCATCCCGGGCCGCCTGTGCTCGTCGCCTCCCGTCATAAAATTACTGCCAAATTTCGGCGCTCCTTTGTTCCTCTCCCTGCGATACCCATCTCCTCTTGGTTCCTCCCGCGCTCGCACGTGCTTGCCGGCCATCCTGGGCTGCCTGTGCTCGTCGCCTCCCGTCATAAAATTGCTGCCAAATTTCAGTGCTCCTTTGTTCCTCTCCCCACGATACCCGTCTCCTCTCGGTTCCTCCCCCTCACCATTGCCGGTTGGCCATCTCCACGTCGCCCTTGGCCACCCCGTGCCACTCGCCCTCGGCGTCTCCCATCGCAAAAAACGCCGTGTGCGTCATCGGCTCACCCTGTAGCTTTTTAAATCGTTGGTCACTGGTTGAAACTTTTCACATATACAGTTGAAGCTTTTCAGGCAATGGTTGAAGCCTTTTCCATTCGCTGTGCCAGGTTGAAGCTTTCTCAAATGTTGATTGAAACTTTTCAGGCAATGGTTGAAGCTTTTTTTTGTTTCGTTGTGCCCGGTTGAAGCTTTCTCAAAACGCTAGTTGAAACTTTGCTCATGCAAGTTGAAGCTTTTCATGTCAGCAGATAGCTTTTTCCGTTGCATGGTGCCCATGTTGAAGTTTTGTCTATCGTCGGTTGAAACTTTTGTCATATACACTTGAAGCTTTTTCTGTCAACGTTTGTAGCTTTTTCCACTGTGCAATGCCCGGTTGAAGCTTTCTCCATTGCCGGTTGAAACTTCCCATATACCATTGAAGCTTTTTGTGTCAACGGTTGCAAAAAACATGAGCACGGTTCCCAAGTTCGCCACGATGACCGTTGCATCTTGCCGCCGTGCGAGATGCAGCTGCGTCGGGCGCCGGTCGCAACTCGCAGCAGTGAAGGATGCAGCTCGGCACCATGCCGCGTGACCCTTACAACATTGTGCCCTTGCTTGCGTCGCGTGTGGCCAACCGGCGTTGCGAGAACTCGCACATGAGCCATGGCGGAGGCGCCATTAGGGAGCATTGTGCTGCGGAGACGAGGGCGTTTGGTAGAGGGGCGGGGTGTGGATCATCAGAGAGAGAGAGTGGAAAAAGGGAGGAGGAAGTTCCATGGGGGAGGGTCGCGGTGGTGACGCCGGTGGTGCGGATGGGGGAATCAGAGGAAGAAGATGAAGGAAATATGCCCTAGAGGCAATAATAAAGTTATTATTTATTTCCTTATTTCATGATAAATGTTTACTATTCATGCTAGAATTGTATTAACCGGAAACATGATACATGTGTGAATACATAGACAAACATAGTGTCACTAGTATGCCTCTACTTGACTAGCTCGTTAATCAAAGATGGTTAAGTTTCCTAACCATAGATATGAGCTGTCATTTGATTAACGGGATCACATCATTAGGAGAATGATGTGATTGACTTGACCCATTCCATTAGCTTAGCACTTGATCGTTTAGTATGTTGCTATTGCTTTCTTCATGACTTATACATGTTCCTGTAACTATGAGATTATGCAACTCCAGTTTACCGGAGGAACACTTTGTGTGCTACCAAACGTCACAACGTAACTGGGTGATTATAAAGGTTCTCTACAGGTGTCTCCAAAGGTACTTGTTGGGCTGGCGTATTTCGAGATTAGGATTTGTCACTCCGATTGTCGGAGAGGTATCTCTAGCCCACTCGGCAATGCACATCACTATAAGCCTTGCAGGCATTGTAACTAATGAGTTAGTTATAGGATGATGTATTACAGAACGAGTAAAGAGACTTGCCAGTAACGAGATTGAACTAGGTATTGAGATACCGACGATCAAATCTCGGGCAAGTAACATATCGATGACAAAGGGAACAACGTATGTTGTTTTGCGGTTTGACCGATAAAGATCTTCGTAGAATATGTGGGAGCCAATATGAGCATCCAGGTTCCGCTATTGGTTATTGGCTGGAGATGTGTCTTGGTCATGTCTACATAGTTCTCGAACCCGTAGGGTCCGCACGCTTAAAGTTCGATGACGGTTATATTATGAGTTTATGTGTTTTGATGCACCGAAGGTAGTTCGGAGTCCCGGGTGAGATCGGAGACATGACGAGGAGTCTCAAAATGGTCGAGACATAAAGATCGATATATTGGACGACTATATTTGGACACCAGAAAGGTTCCGGGTGAGATTGGTACAATACCGTTGCTCTGGGAGGTTATCCGAACCCCCCGGGAGGTATATGGGCCTTAATGGGCCTTAGTGAAAAGGAGGGGAAAGGAGCAAGGGAGGGGGCGCCCTCCCCCCAAGCCCAATCCGAATTGGGAAGGGTGGCGGCTCCCCCTTTCCTTCCTCCCTCCTTCCTCTTCCTTCCCTCTCCCTCTCCAAATAGGAAAGGGAGGAGTCCTACTCTCGGTGGGTGTAGGAGCCCCCCCTTGGGCGCGCCTCTCCCCTTGGTCGGCCCCCTCTTCCACTCCTTTATATACGGGGGAGGGGGGCACCCCATATACACAACAATTGATCCTTGAGATCTCTTAGCCGTGTGCGGTGCCCCCATCCACCATAGTCCACCTCGATAATATCGTAGCGGTGCTTAGGCGAAGCCCTGCGTCGGTAGAACATCATCATCGTCACCACGCTGTCGTGCTGTCGGAACTCTCCCTCAAAGCTCGGCTGGATTGGAGTTCGAGGGACGTCATCGAGCTGAACGTGTGCTGAACTCGGAGGTGCCGTGCGTTCGGTACTTGATCGGTCGGATCATGAAGACGTACGACTACATCAACCGCGTTGTGCTAACGCTTCCGCTTTCGGTCTACGAGGGTATGTGGACACACTCTCCTCTCTCGTTGCTATGCATCACCATGATCTTGCGTGTGCGTAGGAATTTTTTTGAAATTACTACGTTCCCCAACAGTGGCATCCGAGCCTAGGTTTTATGCGTTGATGTTATATGCATGAGTAGAACACAAGTGAGTTGTGGGCGATACAAGTCATACTGCTTACCAGAATGTCATACTTTGGTTCGGCGGTATTGTTGGATGAAGCGGCCCGGACCGACATTACGCATACGCTTACGCGAGACTGATTCTACCGACGTGCTTTCCACACAGGTGGCTGGCGGGTGTCAGTTTCTCCAACTTTAGTTGAACCGAGTGTGGCTACGCTCGGTCCCTGAGAAGGTTAAAACATCACTAACTTGACGAACTATCGTTGTGGTTTTGATGCGTACGTAAGAACGGTTCATGCTCAGCCCGTAGCAGCCACGTAAAACTTGCAACAACAAAGTAGAGGACGTCTAACTTGTTTTTGCAGGGCATGTTGTGATGTGATATGGTCAAGACGTGATGCTATATCTTATTGTATGAGATGATCATGTTTTGTAACCGGGTTATCGGCAACTGGCAGGAGCCATATGGTTGTCGCTTTATTGTATGCAATGCAATCGCCCTGTAATTGCTTTACTTTATCATTAAGCAGTAGCGATAGTCTTAGAACCAATAGTTGGCGAGACGACAACGATGCTACGATGGAGATCAAGGTGTTCCGCCGGTGACGATGGTGATCATGACGGTGCTTCGGAGATGGAGATCACAAGCACAAGATGATGACGGCCATATCATATCACTTATATTGATTGCTTGTGATGTTTATCTTTTATGCATCTTATCTTGCTTTGATTGACGGTAGCATTATAAGATGATCTCTCACTAAATTTCAAGATAAAAGTGTTCTCCCTGAGTATGCACCGTTGCCAAAGTTCGTCGTGCCCAGACACCACGTGATGATCGGGTGTGATAAGCTCTACGTCCATCTACAACGGGTGCAAGCCAAATTTGCACACGCATAATACTCAGGTTAAACTTGATGAACCTAGCATATGCAGATATGGCCTCGGAACACTAAGACTGAAAGGTCGAGTGTGAATCATATAGTAGATATGATCAACATAGTGATGTTCACCATTGAAAACTACTCCATTTCACGTGATGACCGGTTATGGTTTAGTTGATTTGGATCACGTGATCACTTAAATGATTAGAGAGATGTCTATCTAAGTGGGAGTTCTTAAGTAATATGATTAATTGAACTTAAATTTATCATGAACTTAGTCTTGGTAGTATTTTGCAAATTATGTTGTAGATCAATAGCTCGCGTTGTTGCTTTCATATGTTTATTTTGATATGTTCCTAGAGAAAACTGTGTTGAAAGATGTTAGTAGCAATGATGCGGATTGGATCCGTGATCTGAGGATTGTCCTTATTGCTGCACAGAAAAAATTATGTCCTTGATGCACCGCAGGTGACGGACCTATTGCAGGAGCAGAAGCAGACGTTATGAATGTTTCGCTATCTCAATATGATGACTACTTGATAGTTTAGTGCACCATGCTTAGAATCGGGATTTCAAAGACGTTTTGAAACATCATGGGCCATATGAGATGTTCCAGGAGTTGAAGTTAATATTTCAAGTAAATACCCGAGTTGAGAGATATGAAGTCTCCAACAAGTTATATAGCTAAAAGATGGAGGAGAATTGCTCAACTAGTGAGCATGTGCTCAGATTGTCTGGGTACTACAATCGCTTGAATCAAGTGGGAGTTAATCCTCCAGATAAGATAGTGATTGACAGAGTTCTCTAGTCACCATCACCAAGTTAGTAGAACTTCGTGATGAACTATAGTATGCAAAGGATGACAAAAATGATTCCCTAGTTCTTCGCGATGTTGAAATCAACGAAGGTAGAAATCAAGAAAGAGCATCAAGTGTTGATGATTGACAAGACCACTAGTTTCAAGAAAAGGGCAAAGGGAAAGAAAGGGAACTTCAAGTAGAATGACAAGCAAGTTATCACTCCCGCAAAGAAGCCCAAAGCAGGACCAAAGCCTGAAACTGAGTGCTTACACTGCAAAGGAAATGGTCACTGGAAACAGAAATGCCCTGAATATTTGGTGGATAAGAAGGATGGCAAAGTGAACAAGGGTATATTTGATATACAGGTTATTGATGTGTGCCTTACTAGTGTTTATAGTAGCCCCTGAGTATTTGATACTTGTTCGGTTGCTAAGATTAGTAACTTGAAATAGGAGTTACATAATAAACAGAGACTAATTGAGGGGAAGTGACGATGAGTGTTGGAAGTAGTTCCAAGATTGATATGATCATCATCACACACTCCCTATACTTTCAGGATTAGTGTTAAACCTAAATAAATGTTATTTGGTGTTTGCGTTGAGCATGAATATGATTTGATCATGTTTATTGCAATACGATTATTCATTTAAAGTCAGAGAATAATTGTTGTTCTGTTTACATGAATAAAACCTTCAATGGTCATACACCCAATGAAAATAGTTTGTTGGATCTCGATCGTAATGATACACATATTCATAGTGTTGATGCCAACAGATGCAAAGTTAATAATGATAGTGCAACTTATTTGTGGCACTGCCGTTTGGGTCATATCGGTGTAAAGCGCATGAAGAAACTCCATAAAGATGGATTTTCGGAATCACTTGGTTATGAATCATTTGATGCTTGCGAACCGTGCTTTTTGGGCAAGATGACTAAAACTCCGTTCTCCAGAATAATGGAATGAGCTACTAACTTGTTGGAAATAATACATACTGATGTATGCAGACCAATGAGTATTAAGGCTCGTGGTGGGTATCGTTATTTTCTGACCTTCACAGATGATTTGAGCATATATGGGTATATCTACTTGATGAAACATAAGTCTGAAATAGTTGAAAGGTTCAAAGAATTTCAGAGTGAAGTCGAAAATCATCGTAACAAGAAAATAAAGTTTCTGTGATCTGATCATGGAGATGAATATTTGAGTTACGAGTTTGGCCTTCATTTAAAAACAATGTGGAATAGTTTCACAGCTCACGCCACAGCGTAATGGTGTGTCCGAACGTCATAACCGCACTTTATTGGATATGGTGCGATCTATTATGTATGTTACCAATTTACCACTATCGTTTTGGGGTTATGCATTAGAGACAGCTGCATTCACTTTAAATAGGGCACCATCAAAATCCGTTGAGACGACGCCTTATGAACTATGGTTTGGCAAGAAACCAAAGTTGTCATTTCTTAAAGTTTGGGTCTGCGATGCTTATGCGAAAAAGTTTCAACCTGATAAGCTCGAACCCAAATCGGAGAAGTGCGTCTTCATAGAATACCCAAAGGAAACTGTTGGGTACACCTTCTATCACAGATCCGAAGGCAAGATATTCGTTGCTAAGATGGATCCTTTCTAGAGAGGGAGTTTCTCTCAAAAGAAGTGAAAGTAGAACTTGATGTGGTAATAGTACCTTCTCCCGAATTGGAAAATAGTTCATCACTGAAATCAGTTCCAGTGATTCCTACACCAATTAGTGAGGAAGCTAATGATGATGATCATGAAACTTCTGATCAAGTTACTACAGAACCTCGTAGGTCTTCCAGAGTATGGTCCGCACCAGAGTGGTACGGTAATCCTGTTATGAAAGTCATGTTACTAGACCATGATAAATATACGAACTATGAGGAAGCGATGATGAGCCCAGATTCCGCGAAATGGTTGGAGGCCATGAAATCTGAGATAGGATCCATGTATGAGAACAAATTGTGGACTTTGGTGGACTTGCCCGATGATCGGCAAGCCATAGAAAATAAATGGATCTTCAAGAGGAAGACGGACGTTGATAGTAGTATTACTATCTACAAAGCTCGACTTGTCGCAAAAAGGTTTTTGACAAGTTCAAGGTGTTGACTACAATGAGATTTTCTCAACTGTAGCGATGCTTAAATCTGCCCGAATCATGTTAGAAATTGCCACATTTTATGAAATCTAGCAAATGGATGTCAAAACTACATTCCTTAATGATTTTCTTAAAGAAGAGTTGTATATGATGCAACCAGAAGGTTTTTTCAATCCTAAAGGTGCTAACAAAATGTGCAAGCTCTAGTGATCCATCTATGGACTGGTGCAAGCATCTCGGAGTTGGAATATACGCTTTGATAAGTTGATCAAAGCATATAGTTTTATATGGACTTGCAGTGAAGCCTGTATTTACAATAAAGTGAGTGGGAGCACTACAGCCTTTCTGATAAGTATATGTGCGTGACATATTGTTGATCAGAAATGATGTAGAATTTTTCTGGAAAGCATAAAGAAGTGTTTGAAAGGAGTTCTTTAAAAGAAAGACCTCAGTAAAGCTACTTACATATTGAGCATCAAGATCTATTGAGATAGATCAAGACGCTTGATAAGATTTCCAATGAGTACATACCTTGACAAGATTTTGAAGTAGTTCAAAATGGAACAGTCAAAGAAAGAGTTCTTGCCTGTGTTGCAAAGGTATGAAGTTGAGTAAGACTCAAATCCCGACCAAGGCAGAAAACAAAAAGAGAATGAAAGTCATTCCCTATGCCTCAATCATATGTTTTATAAAAGTATGCCATGGACTAGACCTATTGTATACTATGCCCTAGTTTGGCAAGGGAGTACAATGGCGATCTAGGAGTAGATCACTGGACATTGGTCAAAATTATCCTTATTGGAATAAGGATATGTTTCTCGATTATGGACGTGACAAGAGGTTCGTCGTAAAGGGTTACGTCGATACAAGTTTTGACACTGATCCAGATGACTCTAAGTCTCAATCTGGATACATATTGAAAGTGGGAGCAATTAGCTAGAGTAGCTCCGAACAGAGCATTGTAGGCATAGAATATTTTTGCAAAATACATACGGCTCTGAATGTGACAGACCCGTTGACTAAACTTCTCTCACGAGCAAAACATGATCACATCTTAGTACTCTTTGGGTGTTAATCACATAGCATTGTGAACTAGATTATTGACTCTAGTAAACCCTTTGAGTGTTGGTCACATGACGATGTGAACTATGGGTGTTAATCATATACATATATGAATATTGGTGTTACATCACATGGCGATGTGAACTAGATTATTGACTCTAGTGCAAGTGGGAGACTGAAGAAAATATGCCCTAGAGGCAATAATGAAGTTATTATTTATTTCCTTATTTCATGATAAATGTTTATTATTCATGCTAGAATTGTATTAACCGGAAACATAATACCTGTGTGAATACATAGACAAACATAGTGTCACTAGTATGCCTCTACATGACTAGCTTGTTAATCAAAGATGGTTAAGTTTCCTAACCATAGACATGAGTTGTCATTTGATTAACGGGATCACATCATTAGGAGAATGATGTGATTGACTTAACCCATTCCATTAGCTTAGCACTTGATCATTTAGTATGTTTCTATTGCTTTCTTCATGACTTATACATGTTCCTATAACTATGAGATTATGCAACTCCCGTTTACCGGAGGAACACTTAGTGTGCTACCAAATGTCACAACGTAACTGGGTGATTATAAAGGTGCTCTATAGGTGTCTCCGAAGGTACTTGTTGGGTTGGCGTATTTCAAGATTAGGATTTGTCACTCCGATTGTCGGAGAGGTATCTCTGGCCCACTCGGGAATGCACATCATTATAAGCCTTGCAAGCATTGTAACTAATGAGTTAGTTATAGGATGATGTATTATGGAACGAGTAAAGAGACTTGCCGGTAATGAGATTGAACTAGGTATTGAGATACCGACGATCGAATCTCGGGCAAGTAACATATCGATGACAAAGGGAACAACGTATGTTGTTATGCGGTTTGACCGATAAAGATCTTCATAGAATATGTGGGAGCCAGTATGAGCATCCAGGTTCCGCTATTGGTTATTGACCGGAGATGTGTCTCGGTCATGTCTGCATAGTTCTCGAACCCGTAGGGTCCGCACGTTTAAAGTTCGATGATGGTTATATTATGAGTTTATGTGTTTTGATGTACCGAAGGTAGTTCGGAGTCCCGGATGAGATCAGAGACATGACGAGGAGTCTCAAAATGGTCGAGACATCAAGATCGATATATTGGACGACTATATTTGGACACCGGAAATGTTCCAGGTGAGATTGGGATAATACCGGAGCTCCGGGAGGTTATCGGAACCCCCCGGGAGGTATATGGGCCTTAATGGGCCTTAGTGGAAAGGAGGGGAAAGGAGCAAGGGTGGGGGCGCCCCCCCAAGCCCAATCTGAATTGGGAAGGGGGCCGGGCCCCCTTTCCTTCCTCCCTCCTTCCTCTTCCTTCCCTCTCCCTCTCCAAATAGGAAAGGAAGGAGTCCTACTCCCGGTGGGAGTAGGACTCCCCCCCTTGGGCGCGCCTCTCCCCTTGGCCGGCCCCCTCCTCCACTCCTTTATAAACGGGGGAGGGGCACCCCATAGACACAACAACTGATCCTTGAGATCACTTAGCCGTGTGCGGTGCCCCCCTCCACCATAGTCCACCTCGATAATATTGTAGCGGTGCTTAGGCGAAGCCCTACGTCGGTAGAACATCATCATCGTCACCACGCCGTCGTGCTGACGGACCTCTCCCTCAAATCTCGGCTGGATCGGAGTTCGAGGGACATCATCGAGCCGAACGTGTGCTGAACTCGGAGGTGTCGTGCGTTCGGTACTTGATCGGTCGGATCGTGAAGACGTATGACTACTTCAACCGCGTTGTGCTAACGCTTCCGCTTTCGGTCTACGAGGGTACATGTACACACTCTCCCCTCTCGTTGCTATGCATCACCATGATCTTGCATGTGCGTAGGAATTTTTTGAAATTACTACGTTCCCCAACAGAAGAAGAAGGCCAGATGCAATGCGGGGATGAGGTAGGGTCGCACGCTATTGGCCGCTGATACGTCCATTTTGCATCATGCTTTTATATCATTATTTATTGCATTATGGGATGTTATTACACGTTATATCACAATACTTATGCCTTTCTCTCTTATTTTATAAGGTTTACATGAAGAGGGAGAATACCGGCAACTGGAATTCTGGACTAAAAGAGGATCAAATATTCACTACTAGGGAAAAGGCTAGCAGCAGCGCGGGTTTTAGATGTGTCAGTAGCGCGGGTACCCGCGCTAATAATAAGGCGCTACAGCTAACTCATAGCAGTAGCGCGTGAGCACCCGTGCTACTGCTACACAAGTGTAGCAACAACGCGGTTAGGTGAAGCTCGCTACTGCTAGTAGCGCTAGCGCTCTTTGGCTGGACGCGCTACTGCTACTGTGGCGCTGCTGCTAACTTTTATACACTCGCTACTGCTAATTTAAGTAGTTTTTTTGGCATATTTGTTTTGTATTTGAACAGGCTTTGTAGAAGAATCTTTAGCACATAGAAATGTCATCATGATACACATACAAATGCCTGCGCTACCACAGATGTAATCATAGCATGTACATACAAATAGTCTCATCATAATCATCATCCAACACAAAGTGATATCTTGTCATCATCTCGAAAATAGTGATACATGCAAGTCTCGAATACTTGCAACTACAACAACGTCATCCATCTAAACAAAGGTATACGCAAGAAGTGCTATCATTATGAGTGAGAGCAGAACTATGCAGTACATGAGGTGGCGGTTACGAGTCCTCTCTCGCGCTAGCATGAACCTCAAGTAACTAGCTTCTCCTTCTTGTCTGCTTTTGAAGCCTTTATGGCTGGCGCCCGTGAACCCATTCACTTGCGCCTGACACTCATGCCACTCATTGTACACCCCCGAAACCTTCCCTTTGTACACGACATAGCATTTCCATCTCGCCATCGAGAAACTAGGTACCTGTTAGAGATGCATGTTCATGAAGAGGATGTACAATCATATATATGCAACAAAATATACTAGAGCAACACCAAAAAAGAAAGGGTTAGCAACTAGATGCAACATATACAGTACGCAAATTAATTAACTAGAGGTATGTAGGTCATCGTACGCAAACTAACAAAGTAGCGTTACGCAAGTTCGGTAGGGACCATGGACGATCACAAAGTTTCATCGCTACAAAAAGTATACAAGTTCAACCGACACATATCATCATCATCGGCATCATAAATCACTAGAAGTTCCATCCTTCCATATCATCAAGGACGAACCCTAGCTTCTTGAACGGCGTGAGGTCTAGACGTTGCATGCCTATGCGAGTTCGGACGTCAGCTCGCGATATAGGGCCGTGGTGGAACATCACCTTCTCATCGACGACTTCTTTCATGATGATCGTCGCAATGTCGCTTTGGATGCGAAAGAAGTCATCTCTAAGTTTATAATTCGCTTCTCCATGAGATTCTAGCCACTTGTGGATATGATCATCATTTCTACTGTTAATGCGAAGCTTTTGGTGATCCGTGTTGAACTGAATCATGAGATGGACGATGTAGAATCCATCCTTCTTGCTTGGTTTTGGGACATGGATGCAGGAGAAGTTAGTTTTATGCGCGAAACCCATCTTCTTGTTCCTTTGTTTCTTGATATGCACGTGGCCACCTCTAAAGCTGAAGCCTTGGAGAGCATCATCTAGAATATTCATTATGTGGGTGTAGTCCTTTTTCTCGTAGTCTCTGGAAGGGTCAAAATATACGGCGTGGGAGACTTGTAGGTAAAGAACGATAAGGATGGCGCGCCCGTTGCTGCGGGGAAAAGACACCTCAAATTATTCCCCATATGAGAGAGAAGGAATGATTGAAATGTACGAAAGAGTTGTCCGGAACTGACTTACTTTGGATGATAAGGCACGAGGACAATTTCCCGGTCCTTATTCTGTATCATGAAGTTTTGGAGGTACTCCCTAGCAGTTTCACGCTCAAAGTCGCCGAGACTCAAGAAAGACTCGTGCATGTAGTACGGATCCGCCACACAGATTTGTGAGACTTCTTCACTCTTCATGACGAAGCTCATATGTAGCGCAAAAAGGCGGACGATAGTAAAATCAAGCTGCCTTGTTAGAAACATCTCAAAGATATGGTCAAACCGCAGGAAGAACACCTCCGCGGGCCGTGTGTCGACCTAGCACTTCCCCTCAGGCACACGAGCCGCGTCTGTTGGATATCCTGGATCCTTTGAGGCTAGTAGGCTTTTCTCAGTCGACAGCACATGGTCGTGCAGTCTCCTGAGATCCCCTGATAGTGCCTCCAGCGGTTTTGGCGGTAGCATCGGCTCGCCCGTGAGATGGAACATGACCGCACCTTTCACGGGTACACGCTCTTCAGAATGCATCGTCTGGCTGCTGTGTGATCTGGCTTGTTTGGAGGCAGTTACCTTCCCCGATCTCTTCCTCTCCTTTTTCTTGGGCACACCTTCCAAACCCTTCCTTAACCCCTGCCCAAGTGTTCCCGGGCTAAGTACTGAATGACCCTCGCGCCCGGCTAGTTGAGCCTATGTTGAGGCGGCATCTTCAGGCGTGTCCTGTGAGGATTTCATGAAGAGAGACTTTTTGCAATCCATGGTATGACCCTGCCCGGGCATATCATCCATATCCTCATTAGCAAGCTGATAGCCTGATTCGTCATATGGTTGACTCATCATATCTATGTCACAGTCATACGCGTTTGTATTGAGGTAATCCATAGGGTCGACCTCCGTCTCATCATCCATTCTCTATTCTACAGGAGAAATTACATCAGCCAGTACTATTGCACCCCCTTCATCATGTCGTCCGCCGCTCTCACCCGGCACTACAGGAGCTGGTAATTGCATAGGCGGGGTGGTGGTATCCGCACATGCTTGTTGATGTGTGGTAGTTATTCGTGTGCTCTTGGCCGGCTCCAGACGAATAAGATTCTTCGGCCATAGCAGCACCCAACCCTTGCAGCTTCCAATCCGCGGCGGGGTCTCGTCGTCCGCTCCCACATGCTGTACTGGAGGAGGCAAATCCTCGTGCCCCGATTTCACACTGGTCAAGCTAACCCTGAAGTGCCCAGCGGGGATCGGCTGGTTGTGAAACGTGCGTTGAGAGGGGTCCATTATCATCCCCTTTCCCACGTCCACCTTCTGGCCTTTGATCAAGTAGAGTATGGTGCACGGGGTTTCTTTCGCCTGCAAACACATATGTCTGTGGCGTAAAACAACCGAAAGGCAACAAAAATGGAATATTATCTATATATATATATATATATATATATATATATATATATATATATATATATGTTGGTGCCACATGTAATTACCGTCCCATGTCTTGGCCGGTGTTTTCCATAACGTGTCTAACTCCTCTTGAAGTAGCCCCAGATACAAATTAATATTATTTCATGGTTGTTTCGGCCCTTGAATAAGCATGCTCATGTGAATGTACTTCGATTTCATGCACAACCAGGGGGAGGTTGTACATCCATACAAACACGGGCCATGTGCTATGGTTGGTGTTCTGGTTGCCAAACGGATTCATGCCATCGGTACACGCGCCGTGCACGATGTTCCTTGCATCACATTCAAAATACCGATAGAAGTTGTTCAACGCTCTCCACTGGCTTCCATCCTTCACGTGTCTCAGCTTTGGATCATCTCCATCATCGGGCTTCTTCCTCTCCGCATGCCAGCGCATTAGCTTTGCTTCCTTGGGATCTACAAAATACCTCTGGAGACGGGGAGTGATTGGTAAGTACCATACAACTTTCTGGGGACATTTCTTCCCGGCCTTCTTGTATCGAGAAGCATTGCACACCGGACAGCTTGTTTTTTCCGCGTGCTCCTTCCGATAAATTATGCAATCGTTGATGCATGCATGGTATCTAACGTGTGGCAGATCAAGAGGGCACACGATCTTCTCGGCCTCATCAACACTAGTAGGACATAGATTACCCGCGGGAAGAACATCCTTTAGGTACTTGAGATGCTCATCGAGGCTAGTGTCGGTCCATTTGTTTTTAGCCTTCGTATTCAGGAGTTGGAGCGTGAAACTCAAGCGGGTCACCTCAGGATTGCAACCATCATACAATGGAGTGTTCGAGTCTACCACCAGTTGCTCCAGCTTAGCCTCCTCTCTAGAAGCAGCTCTCTCAGTACTCGTCTCCTTGCGAAGCAATGCTTGAACATGAGGGTCCCGCACAATTGAACTTAGTACCAACGAACTCTGCTGCGTGGAGTCCATGTCATTCTCTCCGCTGCCATGTCCGGCCCCTTCTCCTCCGCCATGTCCGGCCCCTTCTCCGCCGCCATGTCCGGCCTCTTCCCCGCCGCCATTATCGATCATCTCTTCGTCTTGCCCCGTGTCATCATTGCCTGCCCTGTCGGCATCCTCAACATCGTCATCCTCATCTTCAATTATCCACCGAGTATAGCCATCCATGAAACCAGTCATGAGCAGGTGCGCTTCGACACGACCATCGTCATGGGGGTTGAGCCAAACTATTCCTTTGCATTTTCGACACGGACATAAAACCTCTGTCCGGTTATTTTCTTTCATGTCCTGCACCGCCGACCGCAACCACCTGTCCACCATCGTTCCACTGACCATCGTCAACTCTGCACGGTAATAATAAACAAATTGATTATAAAAATTCATGCATGCATCAAAGTCATAAAAAAATTTGGCATGACCTTCCCTAAAAATAGGACATATATGGATCTAGAGTTTGCCCGGAATTCGCCGAAACGGAAATAAATCGACATTTCGGCAAAACATAGGCAACTCGAAAGCACAATTTGGCGGCGTCAACTCATGCCACACACACAATTTCCACAAACATATCACACACACATAAACATATTTCCATTTTGCAAAAGCATGAAATTTTCATCACCTCTATCTCGATCGAGATCGAGCACACGGTGGAGATGATGTTGTAGGGAGATCAAAAGTGCACAAAGCTCTTCTTAACAAATATAGATCTAGTTAGGGGGAAAATAGGTCACTTAACTAAATCCTACATCTACCTAGCTACCTAATTTGGGAGGAGACAACTTCAACTAGTGGAGGGGGAAGGAAAAAGAGAAAGGAGATGCATTAATGGTGGTGGTGTAGTTATGTAGGAGTAATGAAGAGAGAGAAGGTGGATAGAAGAGAGAGAGTAATGGGGGAGAAGTATTGAGGAGAAGAAGAAGAGTGAGAGTGGGAGCATGTGGTGGAGGTAGGGGGAAGGGAAGAGAGGAGGGGGAGGTAGGGGGAAGGGAAAAGAGGAGGGGGGGGGGAGGGACGGGTGGGGAAAGGTGTTGGGTTGGTGCGGGTTAGCAGTAGCGTGGGACATAAAACGCGCTGCTGATAAGGATTTAGCAGCAGCGCGCTTTGGGATACAGCGCTACTGCTAACTGGGACAAAAAAGTGTGGCAATTTGAAATTTACCAGCAGCGATCCCAGAAAAAGCGCGCTACTACTACATACTTAGCAGTAGCGCGGTTCTTGCGACCACGCTACTGCTACTTAGAGTTAGGTGAACACCGCCTGTCGATATTTGTAGCAGCGCGTTTTAGGCCGAGCGCGCTACTGCTAAATCCTTATCAGCAGCGAGTTTACAGGACACGCGCTACTACTAGTTAGCAGCAGCGCTCCTTTTTGAACCGCGCTGCTGCTAAGATTCTGTGTATAGGCTTTTCCCTAGTAGTGATTAGAGACCTATTCCGCACAACTCCTGAAGTCCTGAAACTTCACGGATATTAGTTTTGGAATTTATAAAAAAATTGGGCGAAGAAAGCACCAAAGGGGGCCTACCAGCCAGCCACAAGGGTGGAGGGCGCGCCCTCCTATCTTGTGGGCCCTTCTTCTGCTGGGGAAACATCCCTTCGGGAGGGGGAAATCACCGCCAACGTCATCACCATCGATCATCTCATTGAGAGGGGGTCTATCTCCATCAACATCTTCACCAGCACCATCTCCTCTCAAACCCTAGTTCATCTCTTGTATCCAATCTTTGCCTCAAAACCTCAGATTGGTACCTGTGGGTTGCTAGTAGTGTTGATTACTCCTTGTAGTTGATGCTAGTTGGTTTATTCAGTGGAAGATCGTATGTTCAGATCCTTAATGATAATTAATACTCCTCTGATTATGAACATGAATATGCTTTGTGAGTAGTTACGTTTGTTCCTGAGGACATGGGAGAAGTCTTGTTATAAGTAATCATGTGAAGTTGGTATTCGTTCGATATTTTGATGAGATGTATGTTGTCTCTCCTCTAGTGGTCTTATGTGAACATCAACTAAATGACGCTTCGCCATGATTTGGGCCTAGGGGAAGCCATTGGTAAGTAATAAGTAGATGATGGGTTGCTAAAGTGACAGAAGCTTAAACCCCTAGTTTATGCGTTGCTTCGTAAGGGGCTGATTTGGAACCATATGTTTCATGCTATGGTTAGGTTTACCTTAATTCTTATTTCGTAGTTACGGATGCTTGCGAGAAGGGTTAATCATAAGTAGGAGGCTTGTCCAAGGAAGGACATCACCCAAGCTCTAATCCACCCACATATCAAATTATCAAAGTAACGAACGCGAATCATATGAGTCCTCGGGAGCGCTTTGCTTTATATAAGAGTTCGTCCAGGCTTGTCATTTGCAACAAAAAGTATTGGGCCACCTTGCTGCACTTTGTTTACTTTTGTTACTTGTTACCCATTATGAATTATCTTATCACACAATTATCTGTTACCGATAATTTCAGTGCTTGCAGAGAATACCTTGCTGAAAACCGCTTGTCATTTTCTTCTGCTCCTCGTTAAGTTTGACACTCTTACTTATCGAAAGGACTACGGTAGATCCCCTACACTTGTGGGTCATCAAGACTCTTTTTTGGCGCCATTGCCGGGGAGTGAAGTGCCTTTGGTAAGTGCAAATTTGGTAAGGAAACATTTATATAGTGTGCTGAAATTTACTGTCACTTGTTACTATGGAAAATAATCCTTTGAGGGGCTTGTTCGGGGTATCTTCACCTCGACCGGAAGAGAAAAGAGTTGCTCCTCAACCTACTGCACCTACTGAAAATATTTATTTTGAAATTCCTTCGGGTATGATAGAGAAACTGCTAGCTAATCCTTATAAAGGATATGGAACATTACATCCTGATATGCACATGATCTATGTGGATGAAGTTTGTGGATTATTTAAGCTTGTATGTATGCCTGAGGATGTTGTCAAGAAGAAGGTCTTCCCTTTATCTTTGAAGGGAAAGGCATTGACATGGTATAGGCTATGTGATGATATTGGATCATGGAACTACAACCGATTAAAATTGGAATTTCATTAGAAGTTTTATCCTATGCATCTGGTTCATCATGATCGGAATTAAATCTATAATTTTTGGCCTCGTGAAGAGGAAAGTATTGCGCAAGGTTGGGGGAGGCTTGAGTCAATGTTATATTCATGCCCAATCATGAGCTCTCAAGAGAAATTATTATTCAAAATTTTGATGCTCGGCTTTCTCATAATGATCGCTCCATGCTCAATACTTCTTGTACTGGTTCTTTTACGATGAAGACTATTGAATTCAAATGGGATTTATTGGAAAGAATTAAATGCAACTCTGAAGATTGGGAACACGACGAAGGTAAGGAGTCAGGTATAAACCCTAAGTTTGATTATGTTAAAAAATTTATGGATATCGATGCTTTTCCTGATTTTAGCACTAAATATGGACTAGAGTCTGAGATAGTAGCTTCTTTTTGTGAATCATTTGCTACTCATGTTGATCTCTCTAAGGAGAAGTAGTTTAAATATCATCCTCCCATTGAAGTTAAAGTGGTAGAACCTATTAAAGTTGAATAAGAAAGTATTACTTATAATGTTGATCCTATTGTTCCTATTTCTTATATAGAGAAACCACCTTTCCATGTTAGAATAAAGGATCATGCTAAAGCTTCAACTGTGGGTCGTAAGAGTTATACTAGAACACCTACACCTCCTGAACAAATTAAAGTTGAACCTAGTATTGCTATGGTTAAAGATCTCTTGGTCGATAATATTGATGGGCATGCTATTTATTTCTGTGATTAAGCTGCTAGAATCACTAAACCCGATACTAAAGATAAACATAGACCTGTTGTCGACATGCCTATTGTCTCTATTAAAATAGGAGATCATTGTTATCATGGTTTATGTGATGTGGGTGCTAGTGTGAGTGCAATACCCTATACCTTATATGAAGAAATTATGAATGATATTGCACCTTCTGAGATAGAAGGCATTGATGTTACTATTAAGCTTGCCAATAGAGATACTATTTCACCAGTTAGGATTGTTAGAGATGTTGAAGTCTTGTGTGGGAAAATAAAATACCCTACTGATTTTCTTGTTCTTGCTTCCCCGCAAGATGACTTTTGTCCCATTATATTTGGTAGACCCTTCTTTAATATTGTTAATGCTAAGATAGACGTGAAAAGGATATTGTTACTGTTGGTTTAGGGGATATGTCTCGTGATTTTAATTTTTATAATTTTCGTAGACAACCCCATGATAAAGAATGGCCTAGTAAGGATGAAATTATTGGTCTTGCTTCTATTGTCGTGCCTCCTAATGATCCTTTAGAACAATATTTGCTAGACCATGAAAATGATATGTTTATGAATTAAAGAAGGGAAATAGATGAAATATTCTTTAATCAGGGACCTATTTTGAAACACAACTTGCCTATTGAAATCCTTGGGAATCCTCCTCCACCCAAGGGAGATCTCGTGTTTGAGCTTAAACAATTACCTGATACTTTGAAATATGCTTGTTTTGATGAAAATAAGATATATCCTGTTATATTTGTGCTAACCTTTCAGAGCATGAAGAAAATAAATTATTGAAAACTCTGAAGAAGCACCGTGCAACTATTGGACACACTCTTGATGATCTTAAGGGCATTAGTTCCACTCTATGTCAGCACAAAATAAAATTGTTGAAGGATGCTAAACCAGTTGTTGATCATCAACGACGGTTAAATCCTAAGATGAAAGAAGTGGTAAGAAATGAAATACTAAAGCTTCTGGAGGCACGTATAATTTATCCTATTGCTGATAGCCAGTGGGTAAGTCCCGTTCATTGTGTCCCTAAGAAGGGAGGTGTTACTGTTGTTTCTAATGATAATAATGAATTGATCCCACAAAGAATTGTTACAAGTTATAGAATGGTAATTGATTTCTGCAAATTAAATAAAGCTACTACAAAAGATCATTACCCTCTACCTTTTATTGATCAAATGCTAGAAAGACTATCCAAACATACACATTTTTGCTTCCTAGATGGTTATTCTGATTTATCTCAAATACCTGTGTCAAAAGATGATCAGGAAAAGACCACTTTTACTAACCCTTTCGGTACTTTTGCTAATAGACGTATGCCTTTTGGTTTATGCAATGCACCTGCTACCTTTCAAAGATGTATGAGTACTATATTCTTTGACTTTTGTGAAAAGATTGTTGAGGTTTTCATGGATGATTTGTCCGTTTACGGAACTTCTTTTGATGATTGCTTAAGCAACCTTGATCGAGTTTTGTAGAGATGTGAAGGAACTAATCTTGTCTTGAATTGGGAGAAGTGCCACTTTATGGTTATTGAAGGTATTGTCTTGGTCATAAAATTACTGAAAGAGGTATTGAAGTTGATAAAGCTAAAGTAGATGCTATTGAAAAGAGGATGTGTCCTAAAGATATCAAAGGTATAAGAAGTTTCCTTGGTCATGCTAGTTTCTATAGGAGGTTTATTGAAGACTTCTCTAAAATTTCTAGGCCTCTCACTAATCTCTTGCAAAAAGATGTTCCTTTTGTTTTTGATGATGATTGTGTAGAAGCATTTGAAATACTTAAGAAAGCCTCGATTTTTGCACCTATTGTTCAGCCACCTGATTGGAATTTACCCTTTGAAATTATGTGTGATGCTAGTGATTATGATGTTGGTGCTATTCTAGGACAAAGAGTTGATAAGAAATTGAATGTTATTCATTATGCTTGTAAAACTCTAGGCAGTGCCCAGAGAAATTATGCTACTACTAAAAAAGAATTTTTAGCAGTTGTATTTGCTTGTTATAAGTTCAGATCTTATATTGTTGATTCTAAAGTTACAGTTCACACTGATCATGCCGCTATTAAATATCTTATGGAAAAGAAAGATGCTAAACCTAGACTTATTAGATGGGTTCTCTTGTTACAAGAATTTGACCTGCATATTATTGATAGAAAGGGAGCTGAGAACCCCATTGCAGACAACTTGTCTAGGTTAGAAAATGTTCTTGATGACCCACTGCCTATTGATGATAGCTTTCCTGATGAACAATTAGCTGTCATAAGTGCTTCTCGTAATACTCCATGGTATGCTGATTATGCTAATTACATTGTTGTTAAATTTATACCGCCTAGTTTCACATACCAGCAAAAGAAAAAGTTTTTATATGATTTAAGGCATTAATTTTGGGATGACCCACACCTTTATAAAGGACTAGATGGTGTTATTAGACGTTGTGTACCTGAGCATGAGCAGGAACAGATCCTACGCAAGTGTCACTCCGAGGCTTATGAAGAACACCACGCTGGAGATAGAACTGCACATAAGGTATTGCAATCAGGTTTTTATTGTCCTACTCTCTTCAAAGATGCTCATAAGTTTGTCTTGTCTTGTGATGAATGCCGGAGAATTGGTAATATTAGTAGACGTCAGGAAATGCCTATGAATTATTCACTTGTTATTGAACCATTTGATGTTTGAGGCCTCGATTATATGGGACCTTTTCCTTCCTCTAATGGGTATACACATATTTTAGTTGCTGTTGATTACGTTACTAAGTGGGTAGAAGCTATTCCAACTAGTAGTGCTGATCATAACACTTCAATTAAGATGTTTAAAGAAGTTATTTTTCCGAGGTTTGGAGTCCCTATATATTTAATGATTGATGGTGGTTCATATCTTATTCATGGTGCTTTTTGTAAAATGCTTGCTAAGTATGATGTTAACCATAGAATTGCATCTCCATATCATCCTCAGTCTAGTCGTCAAGTAGAATTGAGTAATAGAGAGATGAAATTGATTTTGCAAAAGGCTGTTAATAGATCTAGAAATAATTGGTCCAAGAAACTTGATGATGCACTATGGGCTTATAGAACTGCTTATAAAAATCCTATGGGTATGTCTCTGTATAAAATGATTTATGGAAGGCTTGTCACTTACCTCTTGAACTAAAACATAAGGCATATTGGGCTATTAAAGAGCTCAACTATGATTTCAAACTTGCCGGTGAGAAGAGGTTATTTGATATTAGCTCGCTTGATGAATGGAGAACCCAAGCCTATGAGAATGCCAAGTTGTTTAAAGAAAAAGTTAAAAGATGGCATGACAAAAGGATATAAAAACATGAGTTTAATGTAGGCGATCATGTTTTGCTACACAACTCCCAGTTAAGATTTTTTATAGGAAAACTTCTCTCTAAATGGGAAGGTCCTTACATCATCGAGGAGGTCTATCGTTCCGGTGCCATCAAAATCAACAATGCCGAAGGCAAAAATCCGAAGGTGGTAAACGGTCAAAGAGTCAAACATTATATCTCCTGTAGTCCCATAAATGTTGAAACCAATATAATTGACACCGTAACACCGGAGGAGTACATAAGGAACACTTTCCAAAACATTTCAGACTTCGAAAAGGAATAGGTATGTGGTACGGTAAGTAAACCGACTCCAAAACTGTTCTAATAGACATTTTTCTCCGTTTTGGAATATTTAAAAAATAAGGAAAATTAAAAGTAGTCGGAAAGAGACATGAGGCGACCACAAGGGTGGAGGGCGCGCCCTATGATGTCTACTATGCAACTTTATCCATGTAGATATTGTTGGGCCTCCAAGTGCAAATTTTTATAGGACAATAGCAAATTACCCTCAAGTGGATGACCTAAGGTTTATCAATCCGTGGGAGTCATAGGATGAAGATAGTCTCTCTTAAACAACCATGCAACCAAATAAGAAAGAGTCTCTTGTGTCCCCAACACACCCAATACAATGGTAAATTGTATAGGTGCACTAGTTTGGCGAAGAGATGGTGATACAAGTGCAGTATGGATGGTAGATATAGGTTTTTGTAATCTAAAAATATAAAAAAGCAAGGTATCAAGTAACAAAAGTGAGCGAAAACGGTATTGCAATGCTTGCAAACAAGGCCTAGGGTTCATACTTTCACTAGTGCAAGTTCTCTCAACAATGATAACATAATTGGATCATATAACAATCTCTCAACATGCAACAAAGAGTCACTCCAAAGTCACTAATAGCGGAGAACAAATGAAGAGATTATTGTAGCGTACAAAACCACCTCAAAGTTATTCTTTTAGATCAATCCATTGGGCTATTCCTATAAGTGTCACAAACATCCCTAGAGTTCACAGTAAAATAACACCTTAAGACACACATCAACCAAAACCCTAATGTCACCTAGATACTCCAATGTAACCTCAAGTATCTGCGGGTTTGATTATATGATATGCATCACACAATCTCAGATTCATCTATTCAAACCAACATAAAGAACTTCATAGAGTGCCCCAAAGTTTCTATCGGAGAGTCAAGACGAAAACGTGTGCCAACCCCTATGCATAGATTCCCAAGGTCACGGAACCCGCAAGTTGACTACCAAAACATACATCAAGTGAATCAATAGAATACTCTATTGTCACCACAGGTATCCCACGCAAGACATACATCAAGTATTTTCAAATCCTTAAAGACTCAATCATTAAGATAACTTCAAAGGGAAAACTCAATCCATTAAAAGAAGGAAGAGGGGGAGAAACATCATAAGATCCAACTATAGTAGCAAAGCTCGTGGTACTCAAGATTGTGCCAAATCAAGAACACGAGAGAGAGAAAGAGAGATCAAACACATAGCTACTGGTACATGCCCTCGGCCCCGAGGGTGAACTACTCCCTCCTCGTCATGGAGAGCGCCAGGATGATGAAGATGGCCACCGGTGATGGATCCCCCCTCCCGCAGGGTGCCGGAACAGGGCCCCGATTGGTTTTTGGTGGCTACAGAGGCTTGCGGCGGCGGAACTCCTGATGTTCGTTCTATTTTGGAAGTTTGGGGATATATAAGAGGTGTTCGCTTCGGGAACAAGTCAAGAGGGTCCCCGAGTCGGCCACGAGGTAGGGCACGCGCCCAGGGGGTAGGGCGCGCCCTCCACCCTCGCGGTTGACTCGGGAATCTTGTGGTCCATCTCCGATGATCCGTGGGATTCTACTGGTCCAAAAATAATCTCCGTAAATTTTTCAGGTCAATTGGACTCCGTTTGATATTCCTTTTCTGTGAAACTCAAAAACAAGGAAAAAACATAAACTGGTACTAGGCTCTAGGTTAATAGGTTAGTGTCAAGAATCATATAAAATAGCGTATAAATGCATATAAAACATCCAACATGGATAATATAATTGCATGGAACAATCATAAATTATAGATACGTTGGAGACGTATCAAGCATCCCCAAGCTTAATTCCTGCTCGTCCTCGAGTAGGTAAATGATACAAACAGAATTTTTGATGTGGAATGCTACCTAACATATTTATCCATGTAATTTTCTTTATTGTGGAAAGAATATTCAAATCCATATGATTCAAAACAAAAGTTTAATATTGACATAAAAACAATAATACTTCAAGCATACTAATAAGGAAATTATGTCTTCTCAAAATAACACGGCCAAAGAAAGCTTATCCTACAAAATCATATAGTCCGGCTATGCTCCATCTTCATCACACAAAATACTCAAATCATGCACAACCCCGATGACAAGCCAAGCAATTGTTTCATACTTTTAATGTTCTCAAACCTTTTCAACTTTCACGCAATACATGAGCTTGAGCCATGGATATAGCACTATGGTGGAAGAGAATATGGTGGTTGTGGAGAAGACAAAAAGAAGGAGATAGTCTCATATCAACTAGGCGTATCAACGGGCTATAGAGATGCCCATAAATAGATATCAATGTGAGTGAGTAGGGATTCCCATGCAACGGATGCACTAGAGCTATAAGTTTATGAAAGCCCAAAAAGAAACTAAGTGGGTATGCATCCAACTTGTTTGCTCATGAAGCCCTAGGGCATTTGAGGAAGCCCATCGTTGGAATATACATGCCAAGTTCTATAATGGAATATTCCCACTAGTATATGAAAGTGACAACATAAGAGACTCTCTATCATGAAGATCATGGTGCTACTTTGAAGTACAAGTGTGGTAAAAGGATAGTAGCATTGCCCTTCTCTCTTTTTCTCTCATTTTTTTCTGTTTTTCTAGGCCTTCTCTTTTTTTGGCCCCTTTTTTTTATTTGGCATCTCTGGCCTCTTTTTTTTCATTGGCTCACATGGGACAATGCTCTAATAATGAAGATCATCACACTTTTATTTACTTACAACTCAAGAATTACAACTCAATACTTAGAAAAAAATATGACTCTATATGAATGCCTCCGGCGGTGTACGAGGATGTGCAATGAATCAAGAGTGACATGTATGAAAGAATTATGAAAGGTGGCTTTGCCACACATACTATGTCAACTACATGATCATGCAAAGAAATATGACAATGATGATGCGTGTCATAATAAACGGAATGGTGGAAAGTTGCATGGCAATATATCTCGGAATGGCTATGGAAATACCATAATAGGTAGGTATGGTGGCTGTTTTGAGGAAGGTATATGGTACTGGTGAAAGTTGCGCGGTACAAGAGAGGCTAGCAATGGTGGAAGGGTGAGAGTATGTATAATCCATGGACTCAACATTAGTCATAAAGAACTCACATACTTATTGCAAAAATCTATTAGTAATCAAAACAAAGTACTACGCGCATGCTCCTAGGGGGATAGATTGGTAGGAAAAGATCATCGCTCGTCCCCGACCGCCACTCATAAGGAAGACAATCAAAAAATATCTCATGCTCCAACTTCGTTACATAACGGTTCACCATACGTGCATGCTACGAGACTCACAAACATTAACACAAGTATTTCTCAAATTCACAACTACTCACTAGCATGACTGTAATATCATCATCTTCATATCTCAAAACAATCACAAGGAATCAAACTTCTCATAGTATTCAATGCACTTTATATTAAAGTTTTTTTATATCCCTCTTGGATGCCCATCATATTAGGACTAAATTCATAACCAAAGCAAATTACCATGATGTTTAGAGACTCTCAAAATAATATAAGTTAAGCATGAGAGTTCATCAATTTCTTCAAAATAAAACCACCGCCGTGCTCTAAGAATATATAAGTGAAGCACTAGAGAAAATGACAAACTACTCTAAAAGATATAAGTGAAGATTAATGAGTAATTGAATAATTGTGCAACTATGTGAAGACTTTCTAATATTTAAGAATTTCAGATCTTGGGATATTATTCGAACAGCAATCAAAACAAAATAAAATGACATGATGCTCCAAGCAAAACACATATCATGTGGTGAATAAAAATATAGCCTCAAGTAAAGTAACCGATGAACGAAGACGAAAGAGGGGATGCCATCCGGGGCATCCCCAAGCTTAGTTGCTTGGATCTTCCTTGAATATTACCTTGGGGTGCTTTGGGAATCCCTAATTTTAGGCTCTTGACACTCCTTATTCCATAGTCCATCAAAACTTTACCCAAAAACTTGAAAACTTCATAACACAACTCAACAGAAAACTCGTAAGCTCCGTTACTATAAGAAAATAAAAGCACCACTTTTGGTACTATTGTGAACTTATTCTAAATTCATATTGGTGTTATATCTACTGTATTGCAACTTCTCCATGGTTCATACCCTCCGATACTACTCATGGATTCATCAAAATAAGCAAACAACACATAGAAAACAGAATCTGTCAAAAACAGAACAGTCTGCCGTAATATGGAAACTTTCCATACTCCTGTAACTCCAAAAATTCTAAAAAATTAGGAAAATCTAGGAAATTTGCATATCAATATTGTGTAAAAAATTCAGACCAAAAGCACATTCCAGTGAATTTTCAAATTTCCTATACTGAGCGCAAAAGTTTCTGTTTTTGCACAGAATCAAGCGAACTATCATCCACACTATCCCCAAGGCTTTACTTGGCACTTTATTGAAACAAAAGCTATAAAACATGATTACTACAGTATCATAGTCATGTGAACACACAAAAACAGTAGGTATAAATGTTGGGTTGTCTCCCAACAAGCGCTTTTCTTTAATGCCTTTCTAGCTAGGCATGATGATGTCAACGATGCTCACATAAAAGATAAGAATGGAAACATAATGGGAGCAGCATGAATAATATGACTAGCACATTTAAGTCTAACCCACTTCCAATGCATAGTCATTTTGTGAGCAAACAACTTACAGTAACAATAATCAACTAGCATAGGAAAGCAAAACAAGCATAACTTCAAGATTTTGAACACATAGAGAGGAAACTTGATACTATTGCAATTCCCTCTAGCATATATTCCTCCCTCACAATAATTTTCAGTAGCATCATGAATGAATTCAACAATATAACTATCACATGAAGCATTATTTTCATGATGCATAAGCATAGAATTTTTATTACTCTCCACATAAGCAAATTTCTTCTCATTCAGAATAGTGGGAGTATCATAAGAAACTCGAATACTATAAATTGTTTTCACATTAAAAGAGTAATATTCAGAAAAAGGGTAATCATAATCATGACAAGTTTTATAAATATAATCATCACTACTTTTTATAACATAATTATCATCACAATAATCATCATAAGTAGCAACTTTGTACTCATCATAATCAATTGAAACCTCTTTCAAGATAGTGGAATCATTACTAAATAAAGTCGTGACCTCTCCAAATCCACTTTCATAATTATCACAATAAGATTCAACACCCTCCAAAATAGTGGGATCATTACTTCCTAAAGTTGACACTCGTCCAAACCCACTTTCATCAATCTAATCGTCATAAATAGGAGGCATGCTATCATCATAATAAATTTGCATATCAAAACTTGGGAGGCTAAAAATATCATCTTCAATAAGCATAGCATCCCCAAGCTTGGGGCAAACATTAATTTCAGAAAATAAATTCTCAAACATGTCATTCTCATCAAACATAGCATCCCCAAGCTTGGGCCTGTGCATACCATAAGCATAATCACTTGCATCATTAATAGTATGGTTAGCACCAATAGTATAGCAACTATTATCATCACAATGAGTAATAGGCATAACAATAATAGGAACAACATCATTTGGGAGGGATACCTTTTTACCTTTGCTTCTTCATCTTTTCTTTTTCTTCTCCACATTATGTGTGGTTTTAATCCTCTTTTGGGAGCTCCTTATAAATGAGATTGGTTGAATAGAAGGCTCCTCCTCATTACCTGATTCATCACAAGAAATAATAGGAGGATATTGGGAAACCAATTCCCTTTCATTAGTATTCTCTTCATATTCTATTTGTTTTCTTTTCTTTATGTAATTGGCAATATAAGGATTTTCAATGCAATTTACCGCACAATACATATAAATTCCTCTAGATCAAAATCAAGAACTCTCTCAAGGGCAAATTCTGGAATATCCTTAGTTATACGTTAACTAAGTTTATTATGATGCGCAAGGAAAATCAAGTCATCACAATTTTTGGACACGATTCGATCATGAAACAATTTGCATTGGAGATTTAAATGACCACAGTCATTGCAAAGTTCACAAGGATGGCAAAGACAATTTAAATTTTTAGCACAAACATCTAGCCTCTCTTGCAACCATTTAGTTTCTAAATACTTATGCCTCTTGCAAAATCTATCTTCCCTTTTTGGTGTGTACTTGCAAACTCTATGCACTCCACAAAAATTGACATGCTTATAAGAATCGTTTTTATCATGACTAGTGCAATCATCATTAGTACTATGGATATTCAAAGAGTTCATACTAACAACATTGCAATCATGCTCATCATTCAAAATTTTAGTGCCAAACATTTTAATGCATTCTTCTTCTAACACTTGGGCACAATTTTCCTTTCCATCATTTCATGAAAGGCATTAAAAAGATGAAGCATATGAGGCAACCTCAATTTCCATTTTTTTGTAGTTTTATTTTATAGACTAAACTAGTGATAAAACAAGAAACTAAAAGATTCAATTGCAAGATCTAAAGATATACCTTCAAGCACTAACCTCCCCGGCAACGGAGCCAGAAAAGAGCTTGACGTCTACTACGCAACTTTATTCTGGTAGACGTTGTTGGTCCTCCAAATGCAGAGTTTTGTAGGACAGTAGCAAATTTCCCTCAAGTGGATGACCTAAGGTTTATCAATCTGTGGGAGGCGTAGGATGAAGATGGTCTCTCTCAAACAACCCTGCAACCAAATAACAAAGAGTCTCTTGTGTCCCCAACACACCCAATACAATGGTAAATTGTATAGGTGCACTAGTTCGGCGAAGAGATGGTGATACAAGTGCAATATGGATGGTATATATAGGTTTTGTAATCTGAAAATATAAAAACAGCAAGGTAGCAAGTAACAAAAGTGAGCGAAAACGGTATTGCAATGCTTGCAAACAAGGCCTAGGGTTCATACTTTCACTAGTGCAAGTTCTCTCAACAATGATAGCATAATTGGATCATATAGCAATCCCTCAACGTGCAACAAAGAGTCACTCCAAAGTCACTAATAGTGGAGAACAAATGAAGAGATTATTGTAGGGTACGAAACCACCTCAAAGTTATTCTTTCCGATCAATCGATTGGGCTATTCCTATAAGTGTCACAAACAACTCTAGAGTTCATACTAAAATAACACCTTAAGACATACATCAACGAAAACCCTAATGTCACCTAGATACTCCAATGTCACCTCAAGTATCCGCGGGATTGATTATATGATATGCATCACACAATCTAAGATTCATCTATTCAAATCAACACAAAGAACTTCATAGAGTGCCCCAAAGTTTATACCGAAGAGTCAAGACGAAAATGTGTGCCAACCCCTATGCATAGATTCCCAAGGTCACGGAACCCGCAAGTTGATCACCAAAACATACATCAAGTGAATCAATAGAATACCCCATTATCACCACGGGTATCCCATGCAAGACATACATGAAGTGTTCTCAAATCCTTAAATACTCAATCCAATAAGATAACTTCAAAGGGAAAACTCAATTCATTACAAGAAGGTAGAGGGGGAGAAACATCATAAGATCCAACTATAGTAGCAAAGCTCGTGGTACATCAAGATCGTGCCAAATCAAGAAAATGAGAGAGAGAGAGAGAGAGAGAGAGAGAGAGAGAGAGAGATCAAACACATAGTTACTGGTACATACCCTCAGCCCCGAGGGTGAACTACACCCTCCTCGTCATGCAGAGCGCCGGGATGATGAAGATGGCCACCTATGATGGATCCCCCCTCTGACAGGGTGCCAGAATAGGGCCCCGATTCACTACTAGGGAAAACCTTATACATAGAATCTTACCAGCAGCGCTCTTCAAAACATGACGCTACTGCTATTTAGCAGCAGCGCATGCCAGTAAAACACGCTGCTGAAAGAAAAATATCAGTAGCGCATCCTCTCTAAACCGCGCTACTGCTCTAATAGCCATGACCTCACCGTCAAGCTAGTTATAGCAGTAGCGCCCTATTCTGTACCGTGCTACTGCTATAGATGTTAGCAGTAGCACATTTCTATAAAGCTCGCTACTGCTAAGTTCGGTCCACAAGTTTAGTCCCACCTCGCTCCGTGAACAGGGTGTTTACCACCTTAAATATGTTACTTCTCAAACTATCAAAACCACTTGGTCTTCACTGAACTCTATGTGTAGAATTTGTGGCCGCAATATGAGTCTTCTCTGGTTCCTACTAGAGAGGACTCATATTGACAATTAAGATTGTACACAAAAAGATCATTGATGACCAATGTATTTTTGCATTGGCAGACAATGTATTTTTGCGTGCTTACACTTAGCAGTAGCGCTTTTTATAGTAAGGCGCTACTGCTAGCCAACTTAACAGTAGTGCTTATCCTCGCCCAGCGCTACTGCTATTCTCCTTAGCTGTAGCGCTTTTTCAGACCCGCGCTATGACTAACTCTACCTTATCCCCCCATGCGGCCGACCCTCTCTCTCTCACTCACTCACCCTCAGTCACTCTCGCCCGCGCTGATACCCGTCGTCGTCTGTCGCCGCCGCCGTCCGTCGCCACCGCCGCCATCGTCCGTCCGCCACTGAGGTACTCCCTCCTTTCGTCCCTCCTACTCCCACTGCGCCCTCCTCCCTCCTCCTCCACCACACCCTCCTCCCTCCTCCTCCCACCGTGCCCTCCTCCCTCCGCCTGTGGCCGCCCCTCCTCCCTCCTCCCACCGCCCCTCCCTCCTCCTCCTCCCTCCGCCCCTCCCTCCTCCTCCTCCGGCCGGCCCCTCCCCCTCCTCCTCCGGCCGCCCCCTCCCCCTCCTCTCTCCTCCCTCCCTCCCTTGTATCTGTTCTTGCAAATTGTAGGTAATTTAAAATAGAAGTAAGAAAAATTAGGGTAGAACTAGGGTTTTAGAAGTTTTAGCAAGTGTTCAATAGAAATAGTTTATTTAGTAAGTGATTAATATAACTAGTTTATTTATATTAAGTGCTTAATAGAACTAGTTTATTTAGTAAGTGCTTAATAGAACTAGTTTATTTATAGTAAGTGCTTAATATAACTAGTTTATTTAGCAAGTAGTTAATAAAACTAGTTTATTTAGCAAGTGTTTAATAGAAATTGTTTATTTAGTAAGTAGTTATAACTAGTTTATTTTTTTCATATTTTCAACCATTGAAATGCAATGACCATCGATAAGTGGCCTATGTTTTGCCGGAGTGTTGATTAATTTCTGTTCCGGCAAATTTCAAGCGCTCGATATGTCCTTTTTTAGCAAAGGTCATGTCGGATTTTTTGGGTTTTGCCGTCGAGTTATAATCTTTGAATTTTGAACACATGAGATGTCTGATAATGATGGGACCCCGGAGTGCGGGTACTGCTACGATGACCGGGGTGTGTGCAACAGGTTTCCTCACCTGCAAAATGATAGATTTTTCACCGTGAAGCTGGAAGAGACCTTCGATGTTTGTACGGTACGCAACGACAAGCATTTCATCGTAATTAATATCATCACTTGTGCTTCTTTTTTTTCCAATGTGTAATTTATGAATTTTTTTCAATTCGATTAGTACATCCCGTGCCATGCTAGACCATATGTATTGGAGAAGCTTGGTTTTGGTTTTGATGACTTTGAGAATGTGGAGACGAGGAGGGCTCACTTAAGAACTAAACATGGTTATGAGTTTCTGGTTAAGTTCTACAATGCGGTCGATCATTCCCATTTTGGTTGCTCTAATTGGGAAGCTCTCTGCAAGGCATATGGATTTGAAGAGGGAATGCGAATAAGATTTGATATTCATCCCAAAGATTATGATGATGATGATGATAATATCAACATCTGAGTGGATGTGGATATGCCTCCAGTTTTACCTAGATGTGAGTTTGTCAAACTAATTTGTTAAGTTCAGTAACTTATGTTGTTAATTTAAAAATATTTGGTGTTCGTCTGTACTAAACTTATTTATTTATAATTGTCAGCTTATTTCTGATCTTCAAGAAATACTCGGAAGGTAGTAGACAACACATACTACAGCTATGACTCCAAGCTTAATTGTGAGGAGAAAGGTTATCTTGTCTCATTCATAGAAGATGTTGAGGCCTTCAAAACCAGTCACTCTATCAACCCAAATTATACTACATACATGCCACTAGTCCATAAATTGCTTGATGGTAACTTCATTGCCAAAAACTTGGTAAGATTTTGTTAATGATGGTAACTTCATTGCATACATTATTCTTAAGTAAATTACATTGCTAACTATATATGTTACTATTTCGTTTTTGAACAGAGGCTCCCGAAGCAGGTTGTGTCTAACATGCTATTTACCGAAGGTGATATGCATATGGTTAGCTTACGACCAACTCCTTCGAAGGCTTACCATACTGCATACTCTATTTCTTCAAATGATGGAAGGCTCAAAATCAAAGAATGGAGCAAAGTGATGAATGTGCACACGCAAATAATCGGAGACAAAATGAATGTGCACAAGCCACAAGTTGGAGATAGGTTTATGTCCATTCTCCATTATGCTGAAGGACCGGTTTATCCGTTTTATGGTATCTTAGCTAGGAGAGAGGAGTAGGTCCTAAGTATTGAGAACAATTAGTTAGTGTTGATTATGGCTACAATGTCTTAGACTTGATGGTGATGCTGAGTAGGAGTAGTGATTATGAGTAATATGATGATGATGAGGAGGAGCTGTTATTATAACTAGTGACGACGTTGTTATATATATATGATGTCTCATAGACGAAAATGATGATTATGAGGAGTTATATGACAATGATATATTATGATGATAAGTTGTTAATGATATTATGATGATGATGATGATGATGATGATAAGTTATTATGTCATTGGGTGAAAGAACCGCGGATTAGTTTCAAATGGATGGATCCAAAGTGACCATTGGTTACTTTGGATCCATGCACTTGAAACTAATCCAAGGTTCTTTCACCTAGTGATTTAATAACTCATTATGATGTAAAAACAATCTCTAAATTGCTACTATATGAAAAATTGGATAGATGTGTATGAATACGACCTAAAATTCAGAAGAAATGGAATACAGAATAATAGTAGTAGCGGTTGTTCTCGAAAGCGCTACTAGTAATTAGCAGTAGTGATTGACTAGGAAAGCGCTACTACTAAGTAGATATAGCAGTAGCGGGTGCCAGTAGGAGCTACTGCTAAGCTTTAGTTGTAGCGTCGTATCAGTAGCGCGCTTACCCGCGCTACTGATAGGCCAAAAACCAGCGCTACTGCTAGGCTTTTCACTAATAGTGATTGGTTTTTGGTGGCTACAGAGGCTTGCGGCGGCGGAACTCCCGATCTTTGTTCTGTTCTGGAAGTTCGGGGCTATATAAGAGGTGTTTGCTTCGGGAACAAGTCAGGGGGGGTCCCCGGGTCAGCCACGAGGTAGGGGGGCGCGCCCAGGAGGGTAGGGCATGCTTCTACCTCTTGAGCTTGCATTGGTTTTTCCCTTGAAGAGGAAAGGATGATGCAGCAAAGTAGAGTAAGTATTTCCCCCAGTTTGAGAATCAAAGTATCAATCCAGTAGGAGATAACGCACAAGTCATCAAATACCTGCACAAACAATCAACAAACTTGCACCCAACGCGATAAAGGTGTTGTCAATCCCTTCACGGTTACTTGCAAAAGTGAGATCTGATAGAGATAGATAAACAGTAAAGTAAAAAATTTTGGTATTTTTGATTTATAGATTGGAAAGTAAAAGATTGCAAAATAGTAGATCGGAAACTAATATGATGGAAAATAGAACCTGTATGATGGAAAAGAGACCCGGGAGCCATAGGTTTCACTAGTGGCTTCTCTCAAGATAACAAATATTACGGTGGGTGACCAAATTACTGTCGAGCAATTGATAGAAGAGCGCATAATTATGACAATATCTAAGGCAATGATCATGAACATAGGCATCACGTCCGTGTCAAGAAGATCGAAACGATTCTGCATCTACTACTATTACTCCACACATTGACCGACTCATGCCTACATCTAGAGTATTAAGTTCATAAAGAACAGAGTAACGCATTAGGTAACATGACATGATGTAGAGGAATTAACTCAAGCATTATAATGAAAACCCCATCCTTTTATCCTTGATGGCAACAATACAATACGTGCCTTGCTGCCCCTACTATCACTAGGAAAGGACACCGCAAGATTGAACCCCAAGCTAAGCATTTCTCCAATTGCAAGAAAAACCAATCTAGTAGGCCAAACTAAACTGATAATTTGAAGAGACTTGCAAAGATATCAAATCATGCATATAAGAATTCAGGGAAGACTCAAATAATAATCATAGATAATCTGATCATAAATCCACAATTCATCGGATCTCGGCAAACACATCGCAAAAGAACATTACATTAAATAGATCTCCAAGAACATTGAGGAGAACATGGTATTGAGAATCAAAGAGAGAGAAGAAGCCATCTAGCTACTAGCTATGGACCCGTAGGTCTATGGTAAACTACTAATGCTTCATCGAAAGGGTAATGGTGTTGATGTAGAAGCCCTCTGTGATCAAATCCCCCTTCGACAGGACGCCGGAAAAGGCCCCTAGATGGGATCTCACTGGTATAGAAGGTTGCAGCGGTGAAAAAGTATTTTCCTGGCTCCCCCCGATGTTTTTGGGGTATAAGACTATATATAGGCGAAGGAACTAGGTCAGGAGAGCTCCGAGGGGCCCACGAGGTAGGGGGCGCGCCCTACCCCCCGGGTGCTCCCTCCACCCTCGTGTCCGCCTCATTGAGTCTCTGACTTCATCTCCAAGTCTCCTGGTTTGCTTCTGGTCCAAGAAAGATCATCTTGAAAGTTTCATTCCGTTTGGACTTCGTTTGGTATTCCTTTTCTGCGAAACTCTAAAACAGGCAAAAAACAGAAACTGGCACTAGGCTCTTGGTTAATAGGTTAGCCCAAAAATAATATAAAATATCATATAAATGCATATTGAACATCCAAAACAGATAATATAATAGCATGGAACAATAAAAAATTATAGATACATTGGAGATGTATCAAGCATCCCCAAGCTTAATTCATGCTCGTCCTCGAGTAGGTAAGTGATAAAAATAGAATTTTTTATGTGGAATGCTACCTAACATATTTTTCCATGTAATTTTCTTTATTGTGGCATGAATGTTCAGATCCGAAAGATTCAAAAAAAAAAGTTTAATATTGACATAAAAACAATAATACTTCAAGCATACCAACAAGGCAATTATGTATTCTCAAAATAACATGGCCAAAGAAAGCTTATCCCTACAAAATCATATAGTCTGGCTATGCTCCATCTTCATCACATGAAATACTCAAATCATGCACAACCCCGATGACAAGCCAAGAAATTGTTTCATACTTTGATGTTCTAAAACCTTTTCAAATTTAACGCAATACATGAGCGTGAGCCATGGACATAGCACTATGGTGGAAGATAATATGATGGTTGTGGAGAAGACAAAAAAAGGAGATAGTCTCACATCGACTAGGCGTATCAACGGGCTATGGAGATGCCCATCAATAGATATCAATGCGAGTGAGTAGGGATTCCCATGAAACGGATGCACTAGAGCTATAAGCGTATGAAAGCTCAAAAATAAACTAAGTGGGTGTGCATCCAACTTGCTTGCTCATGAAGACCTAGGGCATTTGAGGAAGCCCATCCTTGGAATATACAAGCCAAGTTCTATAATGAAAAATTCCCACTAGTATATGAAAGTGACAAAATAAGATACTCTCTATCATGAAGATCATGGTGCTACTTTCAAGCACAAGTGTGGAAAAAGGATAGTAACATTGCCCCTTCTCTGTTTTTCTCTCGTTTTTTTTCATTTTTTTTTCTTTTTTTCTTGGCTTCTTTGGCCTCTTTTTTCTCCTCACATGGGACAATGCTCTAATAATGATGATTATCACACTTCTATTTACTTACAACTCGAAAAATTAGAACTCAATTCTTAGAACAAAATATGACTCTATGTGAATGCCACCGGCGGTGTACTGGATGTGCAATGAATCAAGAGTGACATGTATGAAAGAATTATGAAAGGTGGCTTTGCCACAAATACTATGTCAACTACATGATCATGCAAAGCAATATGACAATGTTGAAGCGTGTCATAATAAACGGAATGGTGGAAAGTTGCATGGCAATATATCTCGGAATGGCTATGGAAATGCCATAATAGGTAGGTATGATGGCTGTTTTGAGGAAGGTATATGGTGGGTGTATGGTACTGGCGAAAGTTGCGCGGCACAAGAGAGGCTAGCAATGGTGGAAGGGTGAGAGTGCATATAATCCATGGACTCAACATTAGTAAAAAAACTCACATACTTATTGCAAAAATCTATTAGTCATTGAATGAACTACGACGCGCATGCTCCAAAGGGGATAGATTGGTAGGAAAGTACCATCGCTCGTTCCCGACCGCCAATCATAAGGAAGACAATCAATAAATACTTCATGCTCCAACTTCATTACACAACGGTTCACCATACATGCATGCTACGGGACTCACAAACCTCAACACAAGTATTTCTCAAATTCACAATTACTCCACTAGCATGACTCTAATATCACCATCTTCATGTCTCAAAACAATCATAAAGAATCAAACTTCTCATAGTATTCAATGCACTTTATATGAAAGTTTTTATTATATCCCTCTTGGATGCCTATCATATTAGGACTAAATTTATAACCAAAGCAAATTACCATGCTGTTCTAAAAGACTCCCAAAATAATATAGAGTTCATAGATTTCTATAAAATAAAGCCACCGCCGTACTCTAAAAAGATATAAGTGAAGTACCAGAGCAATATTGCCTAGCTCAAAAGATATAAGTGAAGGACATAGAGTATTCCAATAAATCACGATTCATGCATGTCTCTCCCAAAAGGTGTGTACAACAAGGATGATTGTGGAAAACTAAAAACCAAAGACTCAATCATACAAGACGCTCCAAGCAAAAGACATATCATGTGGTGAATAAAAATATAGCCTCAAGTAAAGTTACCGATAGACGAAGACAAAAGAGGAGATGCCTTCTGGGGCATCCGCAAGCTTAGGATTTTGGTTGTCCTTGAATATTACCTTCGGGTGCCTTGGGCATCCCCAAGCTTAGGCTCTTGCCACTCCTTATTCCATAGTCCATCAAATCCTTACCCAAAACTTGAAAACTTCACAACACAAAACTCAACAGAAAATCTCATGAGCTCCGTTAGTATAAGAAAAATAAATCACCACTTTAAGGTACTATTGAAAACTCATTCTTTATTTATATTGGTGTAATATATACGGTATTCCAATTTTTCCATGGTTCATACCCCCTGTTGGTGTCAAAACCGGCGGATCTCGGGTAGGGGGTCCCGAACTGTGCGTCTAGGCGGATGGTAACAGGAGACAAGGGACACGATGTTTTTACCCAGGTTCGGGCCCTCTCGATGGAGGTAAAACCCTACTCCTGCTTGATTAATATTGATGATATGGCTAGTACAAGAGTAGATCTACCACGAGATCAAAGAGGCTAAACCCTAGAAGCTAGCCTATGGTATGACTGTTGTTCGTCCTACGGACTAAAACCCTCCAGTTTATATAGACACCGGAGGGGGTTAGGGTTACACAGAGTCGGTTACAATGGTAGGAGATCTACATATCCGTATCGCCAAGCTTGCCTTCCACGCCAAGGAAAGTCCCATCCGGACACGGGACGAAGTCTTCAATCTTGTATCTTCATAGTCCGGGAGTCCGGCCAACGGTGATAGTTCGGCAATCCGGACACCCCCTAATCCGGGACTCCCTCAGTAGCCCCTGAACTAGGCTTCAATGATGACGAGTCCGGCGCGCATATTGTCTTCGGCATTGCAAGGCGGGTTCCTCCTCCGAATACTTCATAGAAGATTTTGAACACCAGGATAGTGTCCGGCTCTGCAAAATAAGTTCCACATACCATCGTAGAGAGAATAATCTTTACACAAATTCGATCTGCTGACGTATTCTGCGGTGTGACATCACACCACGGCCAAGCCTTTATTGGAATCGTTTTTACTGTCCCACCTCAGCGTGTTTAGCGAGGCGGTTTCCTTGGCACGTCTTATCAAAGCGGAGATCATGCCCCTTATTCCGAGATTCTCATCAATACGGGCGTGGGTAATCCAACCGCGCCATTGATTACGGCGCTTGGGAGATAAGAGAGTTTTACCAGGCTTGTGGGGGACTCATAGCTTCGTCCGTCCATATAAGGGGATAAGGGTCCACCTTTTCACCTACGGCTTCTTCCTCCTTTGCTCATCCATTTCCGCGCACTCGAGATCTAGCGCCCAAGCCCGCACATCTCGCCTCAACCTTCCCCAGCCATGTCCAGAGCCGGAGGCAAGTGGATGGCCTCCTCCGTCATGGAGGGGCACATCAAAAAGTTGAGGAAAGCCGGATACCTACACAACGACATTGCGCACCGGCTTCCAAACGAGGGGCAGCTCGTCCCCACCCCCAGGCCCCATGAGAGGGTGGTGTTCCTTACCCATTTCCTCCGCGGACTGGGCTTCCCACTCCACCCATTCGTCCGGGGGCTCATGTTCTACTACGGCCTGGATTTCCATGATTCGGACCCGAATTTCATCCTCAACATCTTAGAGTTTATCGTTGTGTGCGAGACCTTCCTCCGCATCAAGACCCACTTCGGCTTATGGCTGAAGACCTTCAATGTCAAGCCGAAGGTAGTGGGCGGCCAGCAGGCGGAGTGCGGAGGCGCCATGGTGGGCAATATGCCCAACGTCATATGGATCGAGGGCTCCTTCATGGAAACCATCAAAGGGTGGCAATCGGGGTGGTTCTACATTACCGAGCCGCGTGACCCTGAATGGGCAGCGGCCCCTGAATTCCGATATGGCATCCCCACACGGCTCACCTCCTGGAAAGAGAAGGGCCTGACATGGGGTGATTTGGAAGAGCTGACCGGACTCCAAACCTGCGTCCAAAACCTTGTGAACAAGAAGATCAAGCTCGTCAACGTAGTCCAGGTCATGCTCATCCGCCGGATCCTCCCGTGCCAACAACGGGCCTTCAACTTGTGGGAGTTTGATCCAGCACAGCACCAAACCTTGAGCAGGCTCTTCGACACTACGTACGAAGATGCCTGGAAGGTGCTGTTCAAGGGCGCCGAGGCTCCCGCATCCGCTACCGAAGATCACAGATTTAGCTCGCAGCGTCAAGCCGGCGAGGTAAGCTATTTTACCCTTTACAGGACACTTGTTTTTCATAATTTGACTCTATGCGGGATCTAAACTCCCCTACCTTTGACAGGCCTGGCAGAAGAAGTCCGGGCAAGTTAACTATCCGGCTCCCTTACCAGAAGACCCAGCGGACGCCCAATTGACGGGGCTGCTGGTTCCGGCACCTCACGTGGTGCCGGATAAGAAGGCCAAGAAGAAGTCCACGGGAACCAGAAAGAGTTCCCGGCGTCAGGTGTTATCGGACTCATCGTCCGATGACTTCGAGGGGGACTCCTCCCGTGAAGACGAGGAGGAGAAAAAAGAGGCTTCTCCCCCAGTGGGGGGAGGGAAGAAAAGGAAGGCCGCCCCAACCAGGGAGGCCGAAGGGTCCAAGAAGGGAAGGACCCTCCCCCCGGACTACTCCACCAATGCTGACGACGATGAAGAGGAGTGGCCACCAAGGACTAAGCCCCTGGCGACTTCGTAAGTGTCCGGATACCAGAATAACTCATGGTGTTTCATTTGTCGCATAGAATCTCTTAACGGCGAATATAACCCTGCAGCCCGCCCAAGGACGGGCTCGATACTTCAACGAGCGGCTCCCTGGCATCATCGGACGTGAATAGCACTTCACTTCCGGCCGTCTCCTCTCCTCGCGCTGCGGATGACGCCGAGGTGGGGTCCCAAAAGGGGCCCAGTCAGGAGGAGGAGGTACCAGAGGTGCCGCAAGGCAACCTCCCGGACTTTGGGCACAAGGGGGATCAAACCCGAAAGGGCTCTAAGTCCGGCCCTGGGCCGGACTCCGCACCGGAACCTTCAGTGGTTCCAGAGTTCAACGGGCGGTCCCTTCGTAAGAAGGGCAAGACTGCAACGCCAGTGGCCTCCGTCCAACCGGAGGCACCGGATAGCTTGTTGGAGGCGCTTAACGGCGCCTCCATTCACGAGGAGCACCGCATTATCATGAGTGCGGTGATCCAGAAAGTTCAGTCCACCAAGAGCGGGCTGACTGAAGCCTGCGCCAGCCTTCTAACAGGCTTTGAGGTGTGTATTTAAGATATGTAAAAATATTACCGCATAGACAGTAGCCCCTGATGCTCAGTTTGGTGTTCGGAAAGAAAAGCCAAACTGAGGATGTAAAAAGATATACGCAGGAGTCTAACATAAGCATGTCAATATGGGAATGCAAGCTGCGCTGCTGACCTCTGCCGCACTGACTGCGGAGGTCAATGCATTGAAACAGAGCCTCGAGCGGTCCAAGAACGAGCTCGGCCTTGCCAAGAAGCAGCTCGAGGACAAGGAAGGTAAGTAATACCTTATGGAAGTATATAAAAATGTGGTTGCAAAAAATAATAGGAATAACGTGAAAATTGCAGGGGCCACGAACGAGGTGGCAACCCTGAAGGAAGCGGTGTCCAAGGCCGAAAACAGTGCGGCCGCGGAGCGCACCAAGCGAGAGAAGCAGGAGGCACGAGTGGCGGAGGTGCGGCAAGAGCTCTAGGCTCTCGTGGAAAAACATGAGAGTTTGGAGCGTGACTCGAAGACTCGAGAGTCCGAGCTCGCCTTGGCTCTTGAGAGTGCCAAAGCCGCTAAGGCCGAAGCCCAGAAGGCCCTCCAGGAGATTGAGGCGATAAAAAAGATAGCGGCGGGTAAGGCATTCTTCATGCAAAGAAAGCATGTAAAAGTGAATTATCTGTTACTTACCCGAATCCAGAGCTCTCCAGGAGCATTCATAGATCTGCCCCGTAGTGTGTCCGATGCTGCCGCGTTCTACCGAGCCGAGGAGGGGAGCTCGACGGAAAAGGTGTTCTGGTCTCAATATGCTGAGGCCGGACATCCGGTGCCCCTGAGCGACCAGCTGAAGCAGCTGGTCGAGCTTCACAAGGTGGCCGAACAGGCCATGAAGGGCCTCATAGTTCGGCTGTGGCCTAAAGAAGCCATGCCTGGGAGCTACTTCGGTCTGGTGCGGTGGCTGGTGGACGCCTGTCCATGGATTGAAGTCATCAAGCGTTCCGTCTGCATTGAAGGTGCCCGTCGGGCCCTTGCCCGTGCTAAAGTGCACTGGGGCAAGATGGACGCCGAGAAGCTTGTGACGGACGCGCCACCGCCGGGCAAGGAGCTCGCAAGCCCGAGATGTACTATGAGGGCGTCCTGAAGGGTGCCCGCCTTATAGCGGGTGAATGCTCCAAAGATGTAATTTTTGAGTAGACTCGCATTTGTTATCCTGTACGCTGAAAACTTTGTTCATATGCGCTAAGCAACGCTTGTTAATTTAAAATATTACCTTCTGTGCGGCCGTTTATTAAATTTGAGAGATGGCGAGTCGTTGGCTTCAGCCCCCATGCCACGAGTGCTGGGGTGTTTGGGATAAACTTGAGCGCTCTTGTTCCGATTCTTGGGTCCTTCGAGGGAGGCGTTCAACACGACGAACGAGGCAACCGGACTATAATGCTTGAACACTCTCACTTAGCCATAGAATTCTATAATTTTAAATTTTGGCGAAGCCCCTGGTATTCGGAAGACCGGGTTCGGGGCGCTATCCACGCCTTCGCCGCACAATGCCGACTCCTTGCTCTAAGCGTCATGAGTCTTTAGGGACCCGAAAAACCTCTCGAACAGCGACCGGCTCTCGCCCTATCGTGACGGTCAGTTTTAGCTTTCTCCACTGAGGTGCTCAACCCAGCTCAACCGGGGCACAATCGCAGTGGTTCTCCCAGCGCTACCTTAGCCGATATAACGGAACGTAAGGTACCAAAACATGGGAGCCGGGCAAACCCAACTATTGACCCAAGACATGATTCGGAGCCGATGCATATAATGCTATAAGTTCGGGGTGCCGCACTTGTGGAAGTGTTTGGATTTATCACACCATGTTTCGGGGTACTTAAGCCCCTGGTGTATTGACCGTACCAAGTTGTACGGGTGCAACATGTCATAGATGAACATTTATGGAAAAAAAAGGAATGCAATAATAAGCAAAAGCTATGTATTGTTTATTCAAAAGATACTGCAATGAAAGCAGAATGATACAAATAGTGTGATAAGCAAGGGATGGGACTATTTAACATGTCCCCCTCTAGGGGTAGGCTGCGGGATGGTATGTAAAACAGGTATACTGCTTGTAATAGAGACCACCTTGACACTCGACGTAGCTTTTCTGCTTCCCTAGCTGTTGCATCGTGAGTTTGGCGATTCTACTGCCGGACAGGGCTTCTGGAAAACGGAGTCCTGAGAATAAGAAAAAAAGAATGACACAATTGGGAGCCCCCGGTGCGGTTGAGCCGCACTCTGGGCATGCCGTGGTTGTGCCCCTCCCCCTGTGCCCATGGTATCTCCAGAGCGTAGTTATGTACGCGTGGTACTGGTCTCGCAATTTCGCGAGGGCTGGAGTTGGGGCCGCATTGCTACGCATGCTCGGAACATGCCAGGCGGGCTTGCTGTAGGTTACTCCGGGCGCGCTTGACGGTGTCCGGACGTTTAGTAGTCAGACTCGAGAATTGCCTTAAGAGGCTGCTTTGTACTTCCGCCGCGAGGGCCGCCGTATGCTCCTTCGTTCGGAGAGAGCGTTCGGTGTTTCCATTGACCGTGATTACTCCTCGAGGGCCTGGCATCTTGAGCTTGAGGTATGCGTAGTGCGGCACCGCATTGAACTTTGCAAATGCGGTTCATCTAAGCAGTGCGTGATAGCCGCTGCGGAACGGGACTATGTCGAAGATTAATTCCTCGCTCCGGAAGTTATCCGGGGATCCGAAGACCACTTCGAGTGTAATTGAGCCTGTACAGTTGGCCTCTACACCTGGTATGATGCCTTTAAAGGTCGTTTTTGTGAGTTTAATCCTTGAGGGGTCTATGCCCATTTTGCGCACTGTATCCTGGTAAAGCAGGTTCAGGCTGCTGCCGCCATCCATCAGGACTCTAGTGAGGTGAAATCCGTCAATGATTGGGTCAAGAACCAATGCGGCGAATCTGCCGTGGCGGATGCTAGTGGGGTGGTCCCTTCGATCAAAAGTGATCAGGCAGGAGGACCATGGGTTGAACTTTGGGGCGACTGGCTCCATCGCGTATACGTCCCTTAGTGCACGCTTCCGCTCCCTGTTGGGTATGTGGGTTGCGTATATCATGTTCACCGTCCGCACTTGTGGGGGAAAGCCCTTCTGTCCTCTATTCTTCGGCGGCTGGGGCTCCTCCTCGTCATCGCTATGCAGCCCCTTGTCGTTGTTTTCGGCATTTAACTTGCCTGCCTGCTTGAACACCCAACAATCCCTGTAGGTGTGGTTGGCTGGTTTTTCGGGGGTGCCATTTATCTGGCATGAGCGATCGAGTATTCGGTCCAAATTGGACGGGCCCTGAGTATTTCTTTTGAACGGCTTTTTCCACTGACCAGGTTTAGAGCCTCTGAATCCGGCATTGACTGTCGTATCTTCAGCATTATTGTCGTTAATGCGGCGCTTGTGCTTGTTGCGACGCGACCTGCCATTGCTGTCCTTGGTATCCGAACTACCAGGGTTTTTGGTCAGGTTGTTACTACGAGCTAGCCAGCTGTCCTCTCCCGCGCAGAAGCGGGTCATGACTGATGTGAGGGCTGCCATGGATTTCCGCTTTTCCTGTCCTAGGTGCCGGGCAAGCCACTCGTCGCGGATGTTATGTTTGAAGGCTGCAAGGGCATCTGCATCCGGACAGTCAACGATTTGATTTTTCTTGGTTAAGAACCGTGTCCAGAATTGTCTGGCCGATTCATCTGGCTGCTGAATTATGTGGCTTAGGTCATCAACATCTGGTGGTCACACATCTGTGCCCTGGAAGTTATCAAGGAATGCGGCTTCCAGGTCTTCCCAACAACCAATTGATTCTGCTGGCAAGCTGTTGAGCCAATGCCGAGATGGTCCTTTAAGCTTGAGTGGGACGTATTTGATGGCGTGTAGATCATCACCACGGGCCATGTGGATGTGAAGGAGATAGTCCTTGATCCAAACCGCAGGATCTGTTGTGCCATCGTATGATTCAATGTTTACGGGTTTGAAACCCTCGGGGATTTGATGATCCATTACTTCGTCTGTGAAGCATAGTGGGTGTGCGGCGCCTCTGTATTGGGCTATATCATGACGCAGCTCAAATGAGCTTTGTCTACTGTGTTCGGCCCGGCCAGAATTGCTGTATCCGGCGTGACAGTTGTCATCACATGTCGTGGGGCACCCACGCAATCCGTAGATCGATCTTATTTGCCTTGCCTTGTCCTCCAATATGTCTTGCAAGTCTGGCGCATCTCCCCGTGGCTTTGTACTTTTCAAGCGACGCTGGGTTACGGCTTTAGTGGAGGGCCTAGAGGCCTCTCTATTGCGGCCACGAGGTGGCCGGTCGGCCACGTCATGCGCTGGTGATGTAGGTTTAGGTGCTTCCTCCTCTAATTGGGGTAGCAGCCTGCGTTTTGGGTAGCTCTTGGAGGGGTGATCGAGTTTGTACTCTTCGGCTGCAAGGACTTCGGTCCATCTGTCAGCTAGCAAGTCTTGGTCAGCTCTAAGCTGCTGCTGCTTTTTCTTGAGGCTTCTTGCCGTGGCCATAAGCCTGCGCTTGAAACACTCTTGTTCGACGGGATCCTCGGGCACGACAAATTCGTCGTCGTCGAGGCTTGCTTCATTTTCGGAGGGAGGCATATAATTATGGTCCTCTACCTCTCTTTCTGCCGCTCTATCATGAGGGCTGGCTTCTCCCTCCTCCTGTGCTGAATCCTGCTGGAGGGGGTTTTCTTCGGCACTATCCGGGGTGTTATTATCTCCCGTGCCGGAATCATCGCTTTTGCTGTGGCGGGATTTAGAGCGGCGCCGCTGACGCCGGCGCTTGGGCTGTTTCTTGGAGGGATCATCCTCCGCTGTCCCATTGCCATTCCCATCTTTTGGGGTGTCCACCATGTATATGTCGTATGACGAGGTGGCCTTCCAGTGCCCTGTAGGCGCTGGTTCTTGGTTGTCTCCTGCATCGTCGTCCATACTGTCGATGTCTTCGGAGTCGAAGTCGAGCATGTCGGTTAAATCATCGACAGGGGCTACAAAGTGGGTGGTGGGTGGGCATTCAATTTCTTTGTTGTCCGCATCCCAACCTTCCTAACCCTAGTCCGGCCAGGGCTCTCTTGATAAAGAGAGAGACTTTAGTGAATTCAGGATGTCGCCAAGGGGCGAGTGCTGAAAGATGTCCGCGGGAGTGAACTCCATAACCGGTGCCCAATCGGATTTGATTGGCAGGAGTTGTAACACCCCGGTGTAATGATGCTACAGTAACCCCTGGGGTTAAGTTAATCTTTTTGCTAAACATGTGCCTGATCATTATTGTCTCATGTTCTTTCACATTACAGTTGAATTCAAATTCAAATTTTGTGTGAAATTCAAAATGCTCAGACATGAAAACAAAAATGTTCATCATGTGCAGAATAATCCACAACTAATATTGGTGGTGAACCAACATTTTTGCAAAAGGTTTAAGTGGCCTAAGCTACTTAAAACAGTGACCTAAGAAATAAATTAAATGCCTTTTTAATTTATAAAAATGGCAAACTATTTCTAAAGCCTCACAATCTTTTTTGGCAGTGATCAATAATTATTTGAAATTGTTTTGGCCAGTGGCATAATTTTGCAAAGTCAATAGTGGCTAAAGGCAAATGCAAAGGCTGCAAAAAAAAGAGAAAAGAAAAGGAGAAAAGGAATAAGCAGAGGGGAGAGAAAGCCCCTGCCCCACTTGGGCTTCGGCCCACCCGCGCTAGCTGGCCTAGCTAGGCCGGCCCATGCCCCCTCCCCGGTCGCTCTCCCCTCCCTCATGTTCCCCCGGTGCGCACCGCTACAGGGGCTCGTCGCCGCCCGACCACCTCGCCGGCAACGCCGCGGGTGGATAAGAGCCTCCCCCTCCGGCTCCTCGAGACCTCCCCCACCTACCTCCACCCACTCCTAGATTCCCCTCGCCCTCTCCGCCTGCTCGTTGCCTCTCCCCTTCGTTCCCCATCCACCTCCGAGCGCCACCGTCGCCGCATCTTTGTCATCTCCGCGGTCACCGTGCCTTCGACGCGGCCTGGCCGTGCTCTTCAGCATCGCTGTGGACTTCTGCGTCCTCTGGAGCCGCTGGAGGGAGCCGAGGAGCTTTGCGTCGCCGAACACGTCAACGTCTTCCTCAGGCCGCCGGCGATCCCCTTCCACCCCGGCGAGCTCTGCTGCTCCTGAACCACCAAGGGTCTTTCGTGACCGCTCGGTGAGCTCCACACCTTCCTTCCCGTCCTCTTTGCGCTGCCTGTCGCTGCCCGTAGCCGCCGCGCCATGTTTACCCGAACGGAGCTCCACCGATGTTGCTGCTGCTATCGCCACAGACGCTGTCGAGCTCGGCTGAGCTCGCAGTCGTGCTCGCCGTAGCCGTAGGATTCAAACGCGCCACCTGCCGCTGCTCTCCGTGCTCGGGGTCGTTGTTTCCATGCTCACCCGCACGTCGCCGTCGCCTGCGCTCGTCGCTGGCGTGCCTTCGGTGGCCAAATGGTCACGGGCCAGCGCCCATTGCACTCGCCGCTTCACGTATGTCTCGTCTGGCCTCTCAGTTTGCTCGCTAACGCACTGCATCGCCGTTTCCTCTCGCGCCCGACTTGGGCCGTCCGCCGATGAGCTCGCCGCGCTCGATTCCGGTCAACCCCACCGCCACAACCACCACCGTTGGACGTGGCGGAGCCATATCTTTTGAACGCGCCTGAAAACTCGATGAACGGTGCCCTGTACGTGATTTCCGACCACCTCCCGAGCCGCGCCACCGCGTTTTACCTCGCCGGCGTCGCTCCGGTGCCATCCGCCGACGTGGCTGGGCGGGCCCCATCCCTGGCTCGCTGCTAGTGGACCCTGGTGGCCCCGTTGACTGGGTTGACCCAGTCAACGGCTGACTGGGCAGCCCAGTGCCATTGACATGCAGGCCCCACCATATAATTAGGTTAACTAAATGTTTTATAAATAAAAGTAATTAGTAATCTAATCTTTCACTGACATGTGGGGCCCAGTAGCTAATTAACCTCTGGATTAGTTTAATTTACTATTATAGTTAACCGAGGCTGACATGTGGGCCCCACGGGTCAGTTTGACCTGGTCAGCCAGTCTGTCGACTGCTGACATCATCAGCACGTCATGCTGACGTCATTTTATCTTTTCTATTATTTAAAATAATTTCAGAGAATTCTTTAATCTTTGAATAATCATAGAAAATAAACCGTAACTCGGATGAAAATGTTTTCTATATGAAAGTTGCTCAGAAAAATCCAACGAATCCGAATACACGGTCCGTTCATCTGTCAGATGCCTCTAACTATCTGAACATGAAACTTTCCCCTCCGGTCATCTGTCTGACACAGGTCCGGAACCGGGAAAACATTCCCGGTTGGTTTTCCCCTTCTCCTATATCGTGTAGCCTTACGTTAGGTCATACCCGGCACAGCTTGTTCCCATGTTATGCTTTGTGATGCTATGCCTGCTTTATATTTACTGTTTCTTCCCCCTCTTCTCTCCGGTAGACCCCGAGACCGATGCCGCCCCTGTGATCGACTACGTCGACGACAACCCCTCCTTGCCAGAGCAACCAGGCAAGCCCCCCCTTTGATCATCCCGATATCGCCCATTCCATTCTCTCATGCTTGCACTATATTTTGCTACTGTTATTGTTTGCTCCTATTCTGATGCATAGCCTGCTTCTGTAACCTGCTTATTGTTACCTTACCAGCTTATCCTAAACTGCTTAGTATAGGTTGGATAGTGATCCATCAGTGACCCCCACCTTGTCCTTGTTGCCCCTGCTTCATCATCGAAGACCCGATCAACGGGATCGAAGACCAGGCCCCGGCACCGCACATCACTTTCCCCTTAGTTGCTCGACACTACTGGGATACTATCGAGTGCCGAGGGTGAGACCTCTACAGCACTTCTGATGTTAACCCTGTAGTGTAGCTATTCGGTCGTGGTCATCGAGGGTGATTTCCTCTTTAACCACTTCCGATACGACTCTGTCGTGCAACCCCTCAAGTGTGAACCTCGGGGGTGATTCCTCTTACGTTCACCTTGATGATTACATCGAGTGGAATTCACCGGGGGTGATTCCTTGGGTTTTCCCCTTGATGTTTGGACACACGGATACTTGGACTTTACAACTGTTACTTGGAAGCGTGGGTCGACCCTGAGGGGTACCCGCGAGGGATGTGGAGACGGGTTGACCTGGAGGGTGCCCGCGAGATAATTACGAGGCGTGGCCGGGCATTCCTAGCCCTTTCCGCAAGTCCTCGAGACGGGGCAACGGGGTCACATCTTTCGTGAGTCTCTTCTTGTTACTGTGCGTTCCTAATCCACTACGATTTGGATATTTGATCCAAGGGGCCTCTGGCCTGATAGCACTAACCATCACGTGGGCATAGTATGGGTGTTCTGCGTCGTATGCATCAGCCGAAGCTTAATAGACATCAGCGACTGAGTGGCGCGCGCCGGGTTGGACTGCGTAAGCGCCTGCCTTGTTGAAGGAGGTAGCTAGGTCTGCTCACCGGCCGCGTACGCAACGTGCAGGAGTTTCCGGGGAGATGGCCCATGACCCCTGGGGGCATAGGTTTAGTCCGGCATGCTGACCTCTCTGTTAAGTCTAGGTCGGGTTGCAGCGTATTGTTTGGCCGAGGCCGGGCATGACCCAGGAAAGTGTGTCCGGCCGGAGTTAATCAAGCGTGGTGGGTAAGTTGGTGCACCCCTGCAGGGAAGAACTAATCTATGCATAGCCTGTCCTACGGTAACGGACACTTGGAGTTGTATCCCGATCGACACAACTAGAACTAGATACTTGTGATGAGAATTGGATTGTGATGAGAAATGGATAGTATGGCTCTGGGATTTCTTTCTCGCAGGGAGTCGAGAAAGGATCTCTGGCCGAGGTTGATAACACTACTACTAATTTACTTTATGCTACTCTACTCCCTCCTGTTTGCTGCAAGATGGTGGTTTCCAGAAGATGCTAGTCTTCGATAGGACTAGACCTTCTCTCTATTCTGGCATTTCTGCAGCCCAGTCCACATATACAGCCTTCCTTTGATAATGTTGCATATGTAGTGTAGATCCTTGCTTGCGAGTACTTTGGATGAGTACTCACGGTTGCTTTGCTCCCCCTTTTCCCCCTTCTTTCTTCTTTCTGGTTGTTGCAACCAGATGGTGGAGTCCAGGAGCCAGATGCCACCTTTGACGACTGCTGCTACCCCGAGGGTGCCTACTACCACGTGACGGACGCCGACGACCAAGAGTAGTTAGGAGGCTCCCAGGCATGAGGCCTTGCCTTTTCAATCGTTGTTGTTTTGTGCTAGCCTTCTTAAGGCAAACTTGTCTAACTCATGTCTGTACTCAGATATTGTTGCTTCCGCTGACTCTTGTGTATTCGAGCTTATGTATTCGAGCCCTCGAGGCCCCTGGCTTGTAATATAAAGCTTGTATTATTTTATTTTGTGTCTAGAGTTGTGTTGTGATATCTTCCCGTGAGTCCTTGATCTTGATCGTACACATTTGCGTGTATGATTAGTGTACGATTGAATCGAGGGCGTCACAGGTGTGGGAGGTTCGGAGTTCGGAGAGGAGTCCGGCACCTCGGTGTCACGGGCTTTGTGAAGGACAGGGATGGAGTTCGGCTCAATCGCCGTAGAGATTGTAGCCCCCGAGGCGGTGTCCAGCCACTCGTCCTTGATCGGCAAAGTCGGCTCCGAGCTAAGGGTCGGAGCGGACACTGGTGCGGCCTCCAGGGCACTGTTCGGCGGCAGAACTAGATCATACCCATCGAGACAGTGCGGTGCGCTTGGCTGTGGCTCGAATCCGTCGAAGATCAAGTCTCCACGGATGTCAGTCGTGTAGTTCAAACTCCCAAACCTGACCTGATGGCCAGGGGCGTAGCTTTCGATATGCTCCAGATGACCAAGTGAATTGGCCCGCAGTGCAAAGTCGCCGAATACGAAGATCTTTCCAGGGAGAAAAGTCTCACCCTGGACCGCGTCATTGTTGATGATCAAAGGATCCATCGGGCCTAAAGGCGACGACACAGAGGAACTCTCAATGAAAGCACCAATATCAGTGTCAAAACCGGCGGATCTCGGGTAGGGGGTCCCGAACTGTGCGTCTAGGTGGATGGTAAAAGGAGACAAGGGACACGATGTTTTTACCCAGGTTCGGGCCCTCTCGATGGAGGTAAAACCCTACTCCTGCTTGATTAATATTGATGATATGGGTAGTACAAGGGTAGATCTACCACGAGATCAAAGAGGCTAAACCCTAGGAGCTAGCCTATGGTATATTGTTGTTCGTCCTACGGACTAAAACCCTCCGGTTTATATAGACACCGGAGGGGGTTAGGGTTGCACAGAGTCGGTTACAATGGTAGGAGATCTACATATCTGTATCGCCAAGCTTGCCTTCCACGCCAAGGAAAGTCCCATCCGGACACGGGACGAAGTCTTCAATCGTGTATCTTCATAGTCTGGGAGTCCGGCCAACGGTGATAGTTCGGCAATCCGGACACCCCCTAATCCGGGACTCCCTCACCCCATGTACTACGCATAGGTTCGTCAAAATAAGCAAACAACACGCAAAAAAAAGAATCTATCAAAAACATAATAGTATGTAGCAATCTGTAACTCTCGAATACTTCTGTACCTCCAAAAATTCTGAAAAAATAGGAAAACATGAGAAATTTTTGTACTAATCCATATCAAAATGATTCAAATCAAAAGCACGTTTCTGTGAATTTTGAAAATTATTTTCCTGAGCATAAAAGTTTCTGATTTTCAGCAGGATCAACACAACTATCAATGTAAGCTATCCTAAAGGTTTAAGTTGGCACCAACACTAGTTAAAACATAAAACCACATCTAACCAGAGGCTAGATGAATTATTTATTACTAAACAGGAACAAAAAGCAAAGAACAAAAATAAAATTGGGTTGCCTCCCAACAAGCGCTATTGTTTAACACCCTTAGCTAGGCATTGATAATTTTAATGATGCTCACATGAAAGACAAGAACTGAAGCACAAAGAGAGCATCATAAAACACGCGACAAACACATCTAAGTCTAACATACTTCCTATGCATAGGCATTTTATAATCAAACAAATTGTCAAGGCAAGCAAAAACTAGCATATGCAAGGTAGAAGAATAAATCATAGACAATCTCAACATGAAGAGAGGTAATTTAGTAACATGAAAATTTCTACAACCATATTTTCCTCTCTCATAATAATTACATGTAGGATCATAAGCAAATTCAACAATATAGCTATCACATAACATATACTCAACACGATCCACATGCATGCGAAGTTGAAACTCTTCCAAAATAGTGGGATCAACATTAACTAAAGTCATGACCTCTCCAAACCCACTTTTATCAAAAATTTCATAAGACTGAACATTCTCCAAATATGTGGGATCTAAAGTTGACACTCTTCCAAACCCACTATCAATATTATTGCAAACATTATTATCAATCTCATATTCATCATGGGGCTTAAATAAATTTTCAAGATCATAAGAAGAATCACCCCAATCATGATCATTGCAACAAGTAATGGACATTGAAAAATTAGCATCCCCAAGCTTACGGTTTTGCATATTGCTACATCTTGAGCTAGCGTTGGTTTTCCCCGAAGAGGAGAGGGTGATGCAGCAAGTGTAGCATAAGTATTTCCCTCAGTTTTGAGAACCAAGGTATCAATCCAGTAGGAGGCTCCTCAAAAGTCCCACGCACCTACACAAACAAACTGAGAACTCGCAACCAACGCAATAAAGGGGTTGTCAATCCCTTCACAGCCACTTACGAAAGTCAGATCTGATAGAGATAGTAATATATTTTTGGTATTTTGTAATATAGATGCAAAAAGTAAAGATGCAAATAAAAGTAGATTGAAAGCAAATATGATAAGAGATAGACCCGGGGGCCATAGGTTTCACTAGAGGCTTCTCTCGAGATAGCATAAGTATTATGGTGGGTGAACAAATTACTGTCGAGCAATTGATAGAAAAGCGCATAGTTATGAGCTTATCTAGGCATGATCATGTATATAGGCATCACGTCCATAACAAGTAGACCAACTCCTGCCTGCATCTACTACTATTACTCCACACATCGACTGACTACTGCCTGCATCTAGAGTATTAAGTTCATAAGAATAGAGTAACACATTAAGCAAGATGACATGATGTAGAGGGATAAACTCATGCAATATGATATAAACCCCATCTTGTTATCCTCGATGGCAACAATACAATACGTGTCTTGCAACCCTTTCTGTCACTGGGTAAGAACACCGCAAAATTGAACCCAAAGCTAAGCACTTCTCCCATGGAAAGAAAGACCAATATAGTAGGCCAAACCAAACTGATAATTCAAAGAGACTTGCCAAGATAACTCAATCATACATAAAAGAATTCAGAGAAGATTCAAATATTATTCCTAGATAAACTTGATCATAAACCCACAATTCATCGGATCTCGACAAACACACCGCAAAAAGAGATTACATCGAATAGATCTCCACAAGAGAGGGGGAGAACATTGTATTGAGATCCAAAAAGAGAGAAGAAGCCATCTAGCTAATAACTATGGACCCATAGGTCTGTGGTAAACTACTCACAACTCATCGGAGGGGCAAGGATGTTGATGTAGAAGCCCTCCGTGGTCGATTCCCCCTCCGGCAGAGTGCCGGCGAAGGCTCCAAGATGGGATCTCGCGGATACAGGAGGTTACGGCGGTGGAAATTGTGTTTCGTAGTGCTCCTGGATGTTTTCGGGGTCCGTAGGTATATATAGGAGGAAGAAGTACGTCGGTGGCCGCCCAAGGGGCCCACGAGACAGGGGGCGATCCCTATAGGGGGGGGCTATCTCGTGGGGCCCTCGGAAGCTTCTTGACTTGCACTCCAAGCTCTCCGGATCATGTTCGTTCCAAAAATCACGCTCCTGAAGGTTTCATTCCGTTTGGACTCCGTTTGATATTCATTTTCTTCGAAATACTGAAATAGGCAAAAAAAACAGCAATACGGGCTGGGCCTCCGGTTAGTAGGTTGGTCCCAAAAATGATATAAATGTGTAAAATAAAGCCCATAAACATCCAAAAGGGGTAATATAATAGCATGGAACAATCAAAAATTATAGATACGTTGGAGACGTATCAAGCATCCCCAAGCTTAATTCCTGCTCGTCCTAGAGTAGGTAAATGATAAAAAAGAAATTTTTGATGTAGAATGCTACCTAGAATAATTCATGATGTGATTTTCTTTATTGTGGCATGAATGTTCAGATCCAATTGATTCAAAGTAAAAGCTTATAAAACATAAAAATAATAATGCTTCAGAGCATACTAACAAATAATCATGTCCTATCAAAATAGCATAGCCAAAGAAAGCTTATCCCTACAAAATTATATAGTTAGGCCATGCTTCATTTTCATTACACAAAATACTCCCATCATGCACAACCCCGATGACGAGCCGAGCAATTGTTTCATACTTTTTAACGCGCTTCAGCTTTTTCAACTCTTACGCAATACATGAGCATAAGCCATGGACATAACACTATGGTGGTATCTGGTGGTTGTGAGGACAAAAAGAGGGAGAAGATAGTCTCACATCAACTAGGCGTATGGGCTATAAGGAGATGCCCATTAATAAATATCAATGTGAGTGAGTAGGGATTGCCATGCAACGGATGCACTAGAGCTACAAATATATGAAAGCTCAACAAAAGAAACTAAGTGGATGTGCCTCCAACTTGCTTGCTCACGAATACCTAGGGCATTTTGAGGAAGCCCATCATTGGAATATACAAGGCAAGTTCTATAATGAAAAGTTCCTACTTAGTATATGAAAATGACAACATAGGAGACTCTCTATCATGAAGATCATGGTGCTATTTTGAAGCACAAGTGTGGAAAAAGAGATAGTAGCATTGTCCCTTCTCTCTTTTTCTCTCATTTTATTTTTTTTTATTTTTTTTCTTTCCTTCCCTTTTTTTTCTCTTTCTTATCTTTTTTTTTTCTTTGGCCTCTTTTTTTCTTTTTGGCCTTTCTCATCTTTTTTTTCTTTTCTCATTTTTTTTCTTTTTGTAAAGTCCGAAGTCTCATCCCGACTTGTGGGGGAATCATAGCCTTCATCATCCTTCCGTCACTAGGACAATGCTCTAATAATGAATATCATCACACTTTTATGGATTTACAACTCAAGAATTACAACTCAAAGCCAGAACAAGATATGACTCTATATGAATGCCTCCGGCGGTGTACCGGGATATGCAATGAATCAGGAGCGACATGTATGAAAGTTATGAAGGTGGCCTTGCCACAAATACGATGTCAACTACATGATCATGCAAAGAGCAATATGACAAAAGTAATGTATGTCATATGAACGGAACGGTGGAAAGTTGCATCGCAATATATATTAGAATGGCTATGAAAATGCCATAATAGGTAGGTATGGTGGCTGTTTTGAGGAAGGTAAATAAAGGGTTTATGATACCAGCGAAAGATGCGCGGTAATAATAAAGGCTAGCAAAGTAAAAGGATGAGTGTGCATATGTCCATGGACTCACATTAGTCAAAAAGAACTCATATACTTATTGCAAAAGTCTACTTCACCCTCGAAGCAAAGTACTACTATGCATGCCCCAAGAGGGATAGATTGGTAGGAAAAGACCATCACTCGTCCCCGACTGCCACTCATAACGAAGACAATCAAAAGAGCACCTCATGCAACAAATTTGTCACACAACTTTTACCATACGTGCACGCTACGGGACTTGCCAACTTCAACAAAAGTATTTCTCAATTTCATAATTACCCACTAGCATGACCCTAACATTACTACCTTTATATCTCAAAACAAATATCAAGCATCAAGTTGATCATAACATCCAATTCTTTTTCTATGATAGTTTTTATTATACCCAACTTGGATGCTCATCATTCTAAGACCAACTTTGTAACCATAGCAAATACCATGTTGTTCTAAAAGACTCTCAAAAATAATATAAGTGAAGAATGAGAGACTAGCAATTTCTTCAAAATTATTCCACCGCCTTGCTCTAAAAGATATAAATGAAGTACTAGAGCGAAAACTATCAAGCTCAAAAGATATAAGTGAAGCACATAGAGTATTCTAGCAAATTCTAATAAAATAGGCTTCTCCCAAAAGGTGTGTACAGCAAGGATGATTGTGGTAAACTAAAAAGCAAAGACTAATATAATACACGACGCTCCAAGCAAAACACATATCATGTAGCGAATAAAAATATAGCTCCAAGTAAAGTTACCAATGAACGAAGACGAAAGAGGGGATGCCTTCCCGGGGCATCCCCAAGCTTAGGCTTTTGGCTATCCTTGAATATCTTGGGGTGCCATAAGCATCCACAAGCTTAGGCTCTTGCCACTCCTTATTCCATAGTCCATAAAAGCTTTACCCAAAACTTGAAAACTTCACAACACAAAACTCAACAGGAAATCTTATAAGCTCTGTTAGTGAAAGAAAACAAAACCACCACATAAGGTACTGCCATGAACTCATTCATTATTTATTTTGGTGTTAAACCTACTGTATTCCAACTTCCTGATGGTTTATAAACTAATTTATTAGCCATAGATGCATTGAAATAAGCAAACAACACACGAAAAACAGAATCTGTCAAAAACAGAACAATCTGTAGCAATCTGTAACTAACGCAAACTTCTGGAACTCTAAAAATCCTACCAAAATAGGAAGTACTGGAAAATTTGTATATTGATCAGCAGCAAATAGAATCAATGCAAAAGCACATCTCTGTGATTTATTGAATTTTCTCTCGTGAGCACAAAGTTTCTGTTTTTCAGCAGAATCAAATCAATTATCATCGTAGTTTATCCTATAGGTTCTACTTGGCACAAACACTAACTAAAAGATAAAAACACATCTAAACAGAGAGTAGATGCAAGATTTATTCCTAAACAGGAGCAAAAACAAAAAACATAAAGAAAAATTGGGTTGCCTCCCAACTAGCGCTATCCTTTAACGCCCCTAGCTAGGCATAAAAGCAAAGATAGATCTAACGAGTGCCATCTTTGGCACTTGAATCATAAGTAGCACGCATGATAGATTCATAAGGTAATTTGACTTTATTTCTTGGAAAGTGTTCCATGCCTTTCTTTAAGGGAAATTGGAATCTAATGTTCCCTTCCTTCATATCAATAATCGCACTAATCGTTCTAAGGAAAGGTCTACCAAGAATAATAGGGCAAGAAAGATTGCAATCTATATCAAGAACGATAAAATCTACGGGCACCAAATTTCTATTTGCAACAATAAGAACATCATTGATCCTTCCCATAGGCTTTTTAATGGTGGAATCCGCAAGGTGCAAATTTAAAGAGCAATCTTCAAGATCATGGAAACCTAGAATATCACATAAAGTTTTCGGAATCGTGGAAACACTAGCACCCAAATCACACAAAGCAAAGCACTCATAGTCTTTAATTCTAATCTTTATAGTAGGTTCCCACTCATCATTAAGTTTTCTAGGTATAGAAACTTCCAAATTAAGTTTTTCATCATAAGATTGCAACAAGGCATCAACGATATGTTTGGTAAAAGCTTTATTTTGACTATAAGCATGAGGATAATTAACAACGGATTGCAACAAGGAAATACAACCTTTTAAAGAACAATTATCATAGTCAAATTCCTTGAAATACGAGATAGTGGGTTCAACATTATTAGAAGTTGAGGATTCTCCAATCTCACTTTTACCGAATTTAGCATCGAGATCTAAAGACTCCGAATTCTTGGGACGCCTCCTAGGCAAAGTTGATTCATCATCAGTCCCATAATCATCAAAATTCATATTGCAAAACATAGATCTAATCGGAGATCCATTAATAACTTTAAGATCCTCATTATTATTTTCACGGAAACTAGAAGAACACGCTTTTATAAAGCTTTCTTTTCTAGCACGCAATCTAGCGGCTCTTTCCTTACACTCATCAATGGAAATTATCCTTACTTTGAGAGACTCATTGATATCATGCTTAGAAGGGGAAGATCTAACTTTAAGAGAATCAACGTCAAGCGAAAGTCTATCAAGGTTCCTAGCCAAATCATCAACTTTGAGCAATTTTTCTTCAAGCAAGGCATTAAAATTCTTTTGAGAAATCATAAATTCTTTCACACTATTCTCAAAATCAGAGGCCATCTTATTAAAATTACCATAAGAATTATTGTAGGAATTTCCATAATTATTAGAGGAATTACTAGGGAACGGTCTAGCATTAAAGTTTCCTCTATAAGAATTATTTCCAAAACTATTCCTACCAACAAAATTCACATCCATAGATTCATTATTATTCTCAATCAAGGAAGACAAAGGCATATCATTAGGATCAAGAGGAGTATTTTTAGTAGCAAACATCTTCATAAGTTCATCCATCTTTCCACTCAAAACATTGATTTTCTTCTATAGCATGCACTTTTTTACTAGAAGATCTTTCGGTGTGCCATTGAGAATAATTAGCCATAATATTATCAAGTTTTGTAGCATCTCCTAATGTGATTTCCATAAACGTGCCTCCCGCGGCCGAATCTAGGAGATTCTAGAAGCAAAGTTTAAACCGGCATAAAATTTTTGTATGATCATCCATAAATGCAAACCATGAGTGGGGCAATTGCGAAGCATCAATTTCATTCTTTCCCAAGATTGGGCAACATGCTCATGATCAAGTTGTTTAAAATTCATAATATCGTTCCTAAGAGTGATGATCTTAGCGGGAGGAAAATACTTAGAGATAAAAGCATCTTTGCACTTGTTCCAAGAATCAATACTATTTTTAGGCAAAGACGAAAACCAAACTTTAGCACGATCTCTAAGTGAAAACGGAAATAACTTCAATTTGACAATATTGTTATCTGTATCTTTCTTCTTTTGCATATCACACAAATAAACAAAATTGTTTAGATGAGTAGTGGCATCTTCACTAGGAAGGCCGGAGAATTGATCTTTCATAACAAGATTCAACAAAGCAGCATTGATTTCACAAGACTCAACATCATTAAGAGGAGCAATCGGAGTACTAAGGAAATCATTATTATTGGTATTTGAGAAATCACACAATTTGGTATTATCTTGTGCCATGGCAACAAGTAATCCAACACACAAGCAAGCAGAAAAACGGCAAGCTAAAAGAGAGGAGGAGATTGGGAGAGAAAGGGCGAATAAAACGGCAAGGGTGAAGTGGGGGAGAGGAAAACGAGAGGCAAATAAGGTAAATGTGAGGGAGATGGGTTTGTGATGGGTACTTGGTATGTCTTGACTTGAGCGAAGACCTCCCCGACAACGGCGCCAGAAATCCTTCTTGCTACGTCTTGAGCTAGAGTTGGTTTTCCCCGAAGAGGAGAGGGTGATGCAGCTAGTGTAGCGTAAGTATTTCCCTCAGTTTTGAGAACCAAGGTATCAATCCAGTAGGAGGCTCCTCAAAAGTCCCACGCACCTACACAAACAAACTGAGAACTCGCAACCAACGCAATAAAGGGGTTGTCAATCCCTACACAACCACTTACAAAAGTGAGATCTGATAGAGATAGTAATATATTTTTGGTATTTTGTAATATAGATGCAAAAAGTAAAGATGCAAATCAAAGTAGATTGAAAGCAAATATGATAAGAGATAGACCCGGGGGTCATAGGTTTCACTAGAGGCTTCTCTCGAGATAGCATAAGTATTATGGTGCGTGAACAAATTACTGTCGATCAATTGATAGAAAAGCGCATAGTTATGAGATTATCTAGGCATGATCATGTATATAGGCATCACGTCCATAACAAGTAGACCGACTCCTGCCTGCATCTACTACTATTACTCCACACATCGACCGACTCCTGCCTGCATCTAGAGTATTAAGTTCATAAGAACAGAGTAACGCATTAAGCAAGATGACATGATGTAGAGGGATAAACTCATGCAATATGATATAAACCCCATCTTGTTATCCTCGATGGCAACAATACAATACGTGTCTTGCAACCCTTTCTGTCACTGGGTAAGAACACCGCAAGATTGAACCCAAAGCTAAGCACTTCTCCCATGGCAAGAAAGACCAATCTAGTAGGCCAAACCAAACTGATAATTCGAAGAGACTTGCAAAGATAACTCAATCATACATAAAAGAATTCAGAGAAGATTCAAATATTATTCATAAATAAACTGGATCATAAACCCACAATTCATCGGATCTCGACAAACACACCGCAAAAAGAGATTACATCGAATAGATTTCCACAAGAGAGGGGGAGAACATTGTATTGAGATCCAAAAAGAGAGAAGAAGCCATCTAGCTAATAACTATGGACCCGTAGGTCTGTGGTAAACTACTCACAACTCATCGGCGGGGCAAGGATGTTGATGTAGAAGCCCTCCGTGGTCGATTCCCCCTCCGGCAGAGTGCCGGCGAAGGCTCCAAGATGGGATCTCGCGGATACAGGAGGTTATGGCGGTGGAAATTGTGTTTCGTGGTGCTCCTAGATGTTTTCGGGGTCCGTAGGTATATATAGGAGGAAGAAGTACGTCGGTGGCCGCCCGAGGGGCCCACGAGACAGGGGGCGCGCCCTACAGGGGGGACGGCCCCCTATCTCGTGGGGCCCTCTTGAGTTCCCCGGCAACGGCGCTAGAAATTCTCCCCGGCAACGATGCTAGAAATTCTTCCTGCTACCTCTTGAGGGCCCGTTGGTTTTTCCGTTGAAGAGGAAAGGGTGATGCAGCAAAGTAGAGTAAGTATTTCCCTTAGTTTGAGAACCAAGGTATCAATCCAGTAGGAGACAACGCACAAGTCACCCAATACCTGCACAAACAATCAACAAACTTGCACCCAACACGATAAAGTGGTTGTCAATCCCTTCACGATTACTTGCAAAAGTGCGATCTGATAGAGATAGATAAACGGTAAAGTAAATATTTTTGGTATTTTTGGTTTATAGATCAGAAAGTAAAAGATTGCAAAATAGTAGATGAAAAACTAATATGATGGAAAATAGAACTTGTATGATGGAAAAGAGACCTGGGGGCCATAGGTTTCACTAGTGGCTTCTCTCAAGATAGCAAATATTACGGTGGGTGAACAAATTACTGCTGAGCAATTGATAGAAGAGCGCACAATTATGACGATATCTAAGGCAATGATCATGAACATAGGCATCATGTCTGTGTCAAGTAGACCGAAACGATTCTGCATCTACTACTATTACTCCACACATCGATCGACTCCTGCCTGCATCTAGAGTATTAAGTTCATAAAGAACAGAGTAATGCATTAGGTAAGATGACATGATGTAGAGGAATTAACTCAAGCAATATGATGAAAACCCCATCTTTTTATCCTCGATGGCAACAATACAATGCGTGCCTTGCTGCCCCTACTATCACTGGGAAAGGACACCACAAGATTGAACCCAAAGCTAAGCACTTCTGAAATTGCAAGAAAAACCAATCTAGTAGTCCAAACTAAACCGATAATTAGAAGAGACATGCAAAGATATCAAATCATGCATATAAGAATTCAGAGAAGACTCAAATAATATTCATAGATAATATGATCATAAATCCACAATTCATCGGATCTCGGCAAACACACCGCAAAAGAATATTACATCGAATAGATCTCCAAGAACATCGAGGAGAACATGGTATTGAGAATCAAAGAGAGAGAAGAAGCCATCTAGCTACTAGCTATGGACCCGTAGGTCTGTAGTAAACTACACACGCTTCATCGAAAGGGTAATGGTGTTGATGTAGAAGCCCTCCGTGATCGAATCCCCCTCCGGCAGGACGCCGGAAAAGGCCCCTAGATGGGATCTCATGGGTATAGAAGGTTGCGGCGGTGGAAAAGTATTTTCGTGGCTCCCCCTGATGTTTTGGGGGTATAAGAGTATATATAGGCAAAAGAACTAGGTTACGATAGCTCCGAGGGGCCCACGAGGTAGGGGGCGCGCCCTCCACCCTCGTGGCCGTCTCGGTGAGTCTCCGACTTCATCTCCAAGTCTCCTAGTTTGCTTCTGGGCCAAGAAAGATCATCGTGAAAGTTTCATTCCGTTTGGACTCCGTTTGGTATTCCTTTTCTGTGAAACTCTAAAACAGGCAAAAAACAGAAACTGGCACTGGGCTCTCGATTAAAAGATTAGTCCCAAAAATAACATAAAATAGCATATAAATGCATATTAAACATCCAAAACAGATAATATAATAGCATGGAACAATAAAAAATTATAGATACGTTGGAGACGTATCACGCGCCCTCCACCCTCGTGGTTGACTCGGGACTCTTCTGGTCCATCTCCGATGCTCCGTGGGCTTCTTCTGGTCCAAAAATAATCTTTGTAGATTTTTCAGGTCAATTGGACTCCGTTTGATATTCCTTTTCTGTGAAACTCAAAAACAAGGAAAAAACAGAAACTAGCACTGGGCTCTAGGTTAATAGGTTAGTCTCAAAAATCATATAAAATAGCATATAAATGCATAGAAAACATCCAAGAGGGATAATATAATAGCATGGAACAATCAAAAATTATAGATACGTTGGAGATGTATCACCCTACCCCCCTGGGTGCGCCCCCTACCTTGTGGCCACCTCGTGTGCCCTCCGGACTCCGTTTTCTTGCACGATACTTCTTTTGGTTGGTAACAATTCATCATATAATCTCCCGAAGGTTTTGACTACCATACCATGACAAAATCCTCTGTTTATGTTTTGAGCTGTTTCTGCAACAGATTTAGAGCAATACGTTGTCCCAGGATTAGGAGGGAGAAAGCTATGTGGCTAATTACATTGCAGACCCCAAAGTCTATGGGGACTTGGAGCATTGTGGTTGGACCACGGAGGAAGAAGAAGACTATGATCCTAAGGGAAAGGAGGAGACAATCTCAGATAAAGATGAAGTCCCACTACCTCAAGCTAGGGACATGCACGTGGAGTTCAAAAAGTCAAGTCTCCCTGATAGAGCAAAGAAACCTAAGATCGAGTTTATCCCTTTTTGTCTCTTGTAGGAAAACAAACAGGAACTATGTAAAAATATACTAAGTCTTGAGTAGGAGATCGATGACTTAAGGGAGCAAAATTCTATCCTCAAGCGCAAGTTAAGGAAGAAGCCTACCACATCAACAACTCCATCATCACCACCTCCGAAGAAAGAGACATAAATCCATGGGTATGGACACTCCCCTTGGCAACTGCCAAGCTTGGGGGAGGTGCCCCGGTATCGTATCACCATCACACCTCTATCTTTACCGTTTTTCTTAGTTCGATCCTTTTGGTTATATCTTGATCTAGTAGAATAAAGTTTTAGTATGATCTAGCCTTAAGTTTTGTTTTGATCTCTATCTACGTAATCAAGTTCGTGAGTTATATATATAATAAAGAGTAGTTTTGAGTTGAGGGCTTTGACTTTGTGCTATGATCTTGACGGAATTATAAGAAAGAATAAAAACAAATAAAAAGATCATATGTTGATCTTATGGAGAGTAACGACTTAAGATATGAAGAGTATGATGAATAAAAGTTATTGAGATTTGACAAACATAGTTTTGGTCATTGCTGCAATTAAAAGGAAATAATAAAGAAAGAGAGGCTTCCCATATAAATATACTAGCTTGGACATCTTTTGTGATTGTGAGCACTCATTAACATATGACATGCTAAAAAGTTGATGTTCGACAAGGAAGACAACATAATGGGTTATGTTTTCCTATATCCGAATAGAAGTTATATTGTCATGGATCATCCAACATGTTGAGCTTGCCTTTCCCTCTCATGCTAGACAAATTCTTTGCACCAAGTAGAGATACTACTTGTGCTTCCAAACATCCCTAAACCCAGTTTTGCCATGAGAGTCCACCATACCTACCTATGGATTGAGTAAGATCCTTCAAGTAAGTTGTCATCGGTGCAAGCAATAAAAATTGCTCTCTAAATATGTATGATCTATTAGTGTGAAGAAAATAAGCTTTATACGAATTTGTGATATGAAAAAAATTAAAAATGACAGACTCCATAATAAAGGTCCCTATCACAAGCGGCAATATAAAGTGACATTCTTTTGAATTAAGATTTTGTGCATCCAATCATTAAAGCGCATGACAACCTTTGCTTCTCTCTACGAAGGGCCTATCTTTTATTTTTACCTTCTACCCTCATACAAGAGTCATGGTGATCTTCACCTTTCCTTTTTACACTTTATCCTTTGGCAAGTACTATGTGTTGGAAAGATCATATATATATATATATATATATATATATATATATATATATATATATATATATATATATATATATATATATATATATATCGCGAGTGTTAGCAATTGTGAAAGACTAAATGATAGTTGAGTATGTGGACTTGCTGAAAAGCTCTTACATTGTCTCTTACCGATGTTATGATAAATTGCAATTGCTTCGATGACTAAGATCATAGTTTGTTAGTTTTCAATGAAGTTTTCGATTCATACTTTACCTTGTGAACGAATTGTTACTTTAGCTTGAGAAATTATATGATAATATATGTTGTTGTCCTAAAGATGATCATGATGCCCTCATGTCCGTATTTTATTTTATCGACACCTCTATCTCTAAACATGTGAACATATTTTTCGATTTCGGCTTTTGCTTGAGGACAAGCGAGGTCTAAGCATGGGAGAGTTGATACGCCCATTTTGCATCATGCCTTTATATCATTATTTATTGCATTATGGGCTGTTATTACACGTTATATCATAATACTTATGCCTTTTATCTCTTATTTTATAAGGTTTACATGAAGAGGGAGAATGTCGGCAGCTGGAATTCTAGACTAGAAAAGGAGCAAATATTAGAGACCTATTCTGCACAACTCCAAAAGTCTTGAAACTTCATGGAGATTAGTTTTGGAATTTATAAAAACTATTGGGCGAAGAAAGCAGCAGAGGGGGGCCACCAGCCAGCCACAAGGGTGGAGGGCGCGCCTGCCCCCCATGGGCGCGCCCTCCTGTCTTGTGGGCCCCCTAGAAGGCCCCTGACGCCCATCTTCTGCTATATGGTGTATTTTGCCCTAGAAAAAAGGGGAGAGAAGCTTTCGGGACGAACTGCCGCCGTCTCGAGGCGGAACCTAGCAGGACCAATCTGGGGCTCCGGCGGAGCTGTTCTGCCGGGGAAACATCCCTCCGAGAGGGGGAAATCACCGCCATCGTCATCACCATCGATCCTCTCATCAAGAGGGGGTCAATCTCCATCAACATCTTCACCAACACCATCTCCTCTCAAACCCTAGGTCATCTCTTGTATCCGATCTTTGCCTCAAAACCTCAGATTGGTACATGTGGGTTGCTAGTAGTGTTGATTACTCCTTGTAGTTTATGCTAGTTGGTTTATTCAGTGGAAGATCATATGTTCAGATCCTTAATGATAATTAATACTCCTCTGATTATGAACATGAATATGCTTTGTGAGTAGTTATGTTTGTTCCTGAGGACATGGGAGAAGTCTTGTTATAAGTAATCATGTGAAGTTAGTATTCGTTCGATATTTTGATGAGATGTATGTTGTCTCTCCTCTAGTGGTGTTATGTGGATGTCAACTACATGACACTTCACCATGATTTGGGCCTAGGGGAAGGCATTGGGAAGTATTAAGTAGATGATGGGTTGCGAGAGTGATAGAAGCTTAAAACCTAGTTTATGTGTTGCTTCGTAAGGGGCCGATTTGGATCCATATGTTTCATGCTATGGTTAGGTTTACCTTAATTCTTGTTTCATTGTTGCGGATGTTTGCGAGAGGGGTTAATCATAAGTGGGGGGCTTGCCAAGGAAGGACAGCACCCAAGCTCCGGTCCACCCACATATTAAATTATCAAAGTAACGAACGCGAATCATATGAGCATGATGAAAACTAGCTTGACAGTAATTCCCATGTGTCCTCGGGAGCACTTTGCTTTATATAAGAGTTCGTCCAGGCTTTTCTTTTGCTACAAAAAGGATTGGGCCACCTTGCTGCACCATGTTTACTTTTGTTACTTATTACCCGTTATGAATTATCTTATCACAAAACTATCTGTTACTGATAATTTCAGTGCTTATAAAGGATACCTTGCTGAAAACCGCTTGTCATTTCCTTCTGCTCCTCTTTGGGTTTGACACTCTTACTTATCAAAATACTACAAGAAATATGTCAACTTATGACCTTCTGTCAGTGACCCTCGAAGAATTGTTCATAAATTATGACCATTTTAGACCAATTGGTCAAAAGCTGTTCAGGGGGCTTCAAACCCTAAACCATTGCGACCATTTTGGTCAGAAAGGTCGTAATTTCCTTACACGAAATGGTCACAAAGCAAACAGTGCTAGTCCGCTGCCTTATTTCTAGTTGTTAATGACCAATATAGATGGTCATAACCTTGTAGATTGTGGTGGGTTGTGATGACTAGGCGCCATCTCATCAGTTTTGCCTATGTGTCATGTCCATGTGGCAGTTTTTGCCCTAGGTTGTGAAGCAACCTATATTTCTATCATTCCCAAAATTCCCCAAAAAATCTCATAAATTCTTTGGGTCATATCTTCATCAAATATGTAAAAATCTTCCTTGCCTAGTTCAAAAATAATTCAAAAATATTCATTTTCCTATTCTGTTCAGAGTAACAGTTTGTGAAGGAAGTACCACTTTGGCATGTCCAAATAGTATCCATTTTCTACAGTGCTTTTCTATGACCAAATAACGATCCTCCACCAAATGCCAGCTCAATCCATTCATTATTTTGAGCCGAGCTTCAACATTCGTATTTATGTCCAGTGTGGTGGTTTGCAAAGCAAGTACCACCTAGGCTCCTCCTTTTGAGCTGGAAATTTGTGAAGACGGTCTTCTTAGTAACTGATCATCCTCAGCCAAAACTCACGCCCATTAGCCATGTACATTTCCCATACCGCTAATTAAACACTTGGCCGCTAATTCATGTTTGAGCATCGATCGGTCTCCTCGTGAGAATCTTATGTTGTAATTTTGTTCCTAGCACCTACCTGGGGAGTGCTCAACGCACTAGACATACCTAGGCTGCCCAGAACACAAGGCAACGCCACGGTCACGCGGTGACCATGCGACGGGCATGCGAGTTTACGCGCTCTAGAGTTGGGGCCCTCGGCCACCGCCCAAACCTCGACGTATCACCACCAAACAATGTATTTATGATTAAATAGGTACTTATGTAACTAGAAATGATTTTTGGAAAAAATAAATAGCAAACTATGAGGCAGCTGCAGTTCAAATTTGACCCGCTTCCACCTGAATCGGCGGGAATTTGTCTTTTTCACCAGAGGTGGATCGAAACTTTTGACACCCAACCATTTTGTCAATTATGCATTAAATATGTCCTAATATTTTATAAAAATGATTTGGTACAATTTTGCAACAAATATATGGTAGGTCCTTCACAAAAAAACCTCATTTCGGGCACTCGAGAAATGGAAAATGAATTTTCCGTGCAAAGAAAATGAAAACTCCCTTTGGCAACATTGTTTGGAATTTCAAGATGCATCCTTGTGCACAATATGAGATCATTTGAACAAACTATGCCATGAATGTGACCATGAGATTCAGTGTTTAGGTTGAAATCCATGAATCTTCACACATGATAGCTCATTTATGAGAACACTTTTCTAAAATAATTTATGTATTACAATATTATTATTTTTCCTCGAAACTTGTTCACATATAATGACACAATGCGAAGGTTTTCCAATTTTTTGATTTTTTTTGAATTTTTCATGCCCGTTTGAAAATGCGGTCAAAACGGCGGGCTTGACCGTTCCTAGCTAGTGGTTGAATCTTGGAAAACTTTTGATGTTTCTCTGATTAAATAGATACTTATGTACCTAGAAATGATTTTTGGAAAAAATAAATAGCAAACTATGAGGCAGCTGCAGTTCAAATTTGACCCGCTTCCAGCTGAATCGGCGGGAATTTGTCTTTTTCACCAAAGGTGGATCAAAACTTTTGACACCCAACCATTTTTTCAGTTGTGCATTAAATATGTCCTAATATTTTATAAAAATGATTTGGTACAATTTTGCAACAAATATATGGTAGGTCCTTCACAAAAAAACCTCATTTCGGGCACTCGAAAAATGGAAAATGAATTTTCCGTGCAAAGCAAATGAAAACTCCCTTTGGCAACATTGTTTGGAATTCCAAGATGCACCCTTGTGCACAATGTGATATCATTTGAACAAACTATGCCATGAATGTGGCCATAAGATTGATCATTTGGCTTGAAAGCCATTGATCTCCACACATGATAGCTCATTTCTGAGAACACTTTTTAAAATAATTACCGTATTACAAGTTTATTATTTTTCCTGGGAACTTGGCCACATATGATGACACAATGCGAAGGTTTCCCAATTTTTTGATTTTTTTTGAATTTTTTATGCCCGTTCCAAAATGCGGTCAAAACGGCGGGAATGACCGTTCCTAGCTAGTGGTTGAATATTGGAATTTTTTTGGTGTTTCTATGATTAAATAGATACTTATATACCTAGAAATGATTTTTGGAAAAAAAATAAAGAGCAAACTATGAGGCAGCTACAGTTCAAATTTGACCCGTTTCCAACTGAATCGACGACAATTTGTCTTTTTCATCAGAGGTGGATCAAAACTTTTTTCACCCAACCATTTTGTCAATTGTGCACTAAATATGGACTAGTATTTTATAAAAATGATTTGGTCCATTTGTGCAACAATTATTTGGTAGTTCCTTCACAAAAAAACCTCATTTCGGGCACTCGGAAAATGAAAAATGAATTTTCCGTGCAAAGAAAATGAAAACTCCCTTTGGCAACATTGTTTGGAATTCCAAGATGCACCCTTGTGCACAATATGAGATCATTTGAACAAACTATGCCATGAATGTGACCATGAGATTGAGCGTTTGGGTTGAAATCCATGAATCTTCACACATGATAGCTCATTTATGAGAACACTTTTCTAAAATAATTTTCTTATTACAAGATTATTATTTTTCCTGGAAACTTGGTCACATATAATGACACAATGCGAAGGTTTTCCAATTTTTTGATTTTTTTTGAATTTTTTATGCCCGTTTCAAAGTGCGGTCAAAACGGCGGGCTTGACCGTTCCTAGCTAGTGGTTGAATCTTGGAATTTTTTTGGTGTTTCTCTGACTAAAAAGATACTTATGTACCTAGAAATGATTTTTGAAAAAAATAAATAGCAAACTATGAGGCAGCTACAGTTCAAATTTGACCCACTTCCAACTGAATTGGCGAAAATTTGTCTTTTTCACGAGAGGTGGATCAAAACTTTTTACACCCAACCATTTGGTCAATTGTGCATTAAATATGGACTAGTATTTTAGAAAAATGATTTGGTCCAATTTTGCAACAATTATTTGATAGGTTCTTCACAAAAAAACCTCCTTTTGGGCACTCCCCAGATCAATATTGTTTTAGAAAACGGGTATTTTGTGGAATGAAAATGAAAACTCCCCAGATCAATATTGTTTGTCATCACAAGATACACACATGTGCACAATATTATTTCTTTTTAACAAACTATAAGTGGTTAATATGTTGAATGTTTGCCCTAAATAAAAGGATAAAAACTACAAGAGAAACATAAGATGAATTCTGATTGGTGGAATCCGTTGTGGCATGGATCGATGACGTGGCAAACATCCATCCATCCATCGACCCATACATCCATCCATCCGTCCATCAAACCCACTGCAGCCTATCTCTCTCTCACACGTGCGTGAACCCTAGCCGATCCAGATCCCTCCCCGCCCCCACTCCTCTCCCCCGATCCAGATCCCTTCCCGCCCCACTCCTCTCCCCCGATCCAGATCCCTCTGGCGGAGCTCGTCGCTGTTCCTCCCCTTCCCACTCCCCACAGCGACGGCCGACGGCCTCACCACGGCGCAAAATCCCCCACCACCACGAAGCCAGCGAGGATGTTCCCATGCCGGCCGCTTGTGTCCCCGCCGCTGCCGCGGGCCCTCGCCGCTGCGGCGCACGTCTCCGTGCTGCGGCTGCCGTGGCCGTCGACATCGCTGCGCGTTGTGCGGTGCATGGCCAAGGAGCGGCGGGTGCGGGTGGTGGCGAAGCAGATCTAGCGGGAGCTGGCGGACATGTTGACCCGCGCCCCCACACCTTCTTCGCCGACGCAGCCATGACGGCGGTGGCGACCGTGAGCTAGGCCGGCATGGTGACCCCGCGCCGCTCCGCCGCCGCCGCCCGATCCGCGACAGCCAGCTCCGCCACAAGGAGCCTGGAGGACCATCCTTCCAGGTGAGAGATCGACTCCCTCCCGCCCCCGCCCCGTCCAAATCCGCGCGCAATGCTCGCCGAACTCCGCCCCTCGCGCTCGCGGTTCTGCTCGCCCCCCTCGTCCTAGTGGCGAATGCGTGGAAGGAATTCTCGGAGCGCCCCTCAACGGGCGAGCTTGTGCCTGTACGGGCGGGCCTCGCCAGGAATTGAGATATTCCGGCCCCCCGCGCCGCCGTGGTTCCGCTCTGAATTCTATAGCAGAGTCCCGTGCGTGCGTAGGAGCACTCGAATTCCCTTTCCGCGTAGCGGCTCGCTACGGTTTCGTTATCGCTGGAGATGGTAATACTAGCAGTACTAGTTATAGCATTTTAATAGAGCGTACGGACAGGGGCTGGCCATTTGAGATTTGGTTGAGGAATCAACCTGCTGTACTAGGCCATGCTGCAGACCGACAGAGATGTTGTTGGTTCTCTGTATCGTCGCGTGTGTGTGCTTCAAACTGCTTCTTTTGGTTAGATGGACAGTCTGTTGTATATGAAACAGTCTGGTTGGTTCGTTTTGTTGCGCCATGAAATAATTTGCCAGTGATGTGGCTGTATTGTGTCAAAGCTCACTTTTGATGAAAACTACATATTGCAAGGGAGATGTGCTACAGATTTAAGTGTTATGGAATCTCTCACCTACGCCTGGACCCATTAAAAGCCAGCACATGTGAAAGCTTAGTTCACCTATACTTTTAGTTCAACAATAAATTATTGTGTATGGTATGTTGATACAGTCTTGACTTCTACATGACAGAGAGGCAAGCGTTCACTAAAGGCATGGCGCACGATGAAGCTGTGGCTGGCCAGAAGACTGGGAAATCAGGTTCACCCCCTAAGGTAAGAAATGCTGATTTACAAGTAGCCGCTGACTACTATGATATTGCAGATCGACAGTGATGTTGCTGGTTCTTTGTATGCCGCGTGTGTGTGCTTCAAACTACTTCTTTGTGTTGAACTGATCAACTCTGAGCTCTATAAATAGGACATAGTATAAATGGCATTGCTTTGTCAACTTATATTAGCACTCTATAGAACCTGGGCAGTTAAATATTATTCAAGATGCACCTGTATGATGTGTGTGTGCTTGATGCTCACGTACTAAGTAAGGCTGGTGGTTGTTTTGCGACTGAATTGTGTTTCAGTTTGATACTACTATGCTTTCTCTTGCCAAATTCGTCCCTGACTAGTATAGTTAGTACTATTGCAGCAGGTTGATTGATTGAGGGAAAACTCTTGCCTCTCATTAACATATCTAAAATCTAATCAAATTCCTCAACAACATATTTTTTTTTACACAACAATGCATTCAAAAATCTGACCTATCTATATACACACTTTGTGGAAGAAATACTATAGCCATTAAAGCTTGTTCATCCAGAAATTTTACATTGCATACATTGTGCTATATATAGTGGCCGTTCAAACTTGTTAAACAACCTTCTGTTGTTGTTCCTGTAATCTCTGATTTGTAGCATTGTTGGTTTTGCTCTTTTTTTTGTCTTAAAACTTGATGTGCCAAAGATCCTTTGTTTGTATGTTATCATCACTATGATCTTCAGTTTTCCATACACTGTGATCTTCAGTTTTCCATTGCGTGTTTTTTCTGCAGTTTGCTTGGTGTGTGGACAGGGCCAAAGGACAAGATGCTTCAATCCGGCGAGGGCAGAGCCAAAGGACCAAAGTTTGTTCATCTGTTGCCAAGGTGACCCCTCTCCTCCTCCTCTCTATTTTTTGTTCATTTTCTCATATGATCTGATGCGTGCTCTCTTGCTTGGTGTGTGTGCAGTTTGGTACCATCCCGTGGGGAGGGCTAGGGACAAGCTGCTCCGATCCGGCGAGGATGCCCACCATCTATTGTTAAGGTGATCTCTCTCTCTCTACATATATATATATACATATCCTGTTATGATGATTCTCAGCCCCGCCCCGCCTTTAAGCTATGCATTCAGAAGAAAAATTCTATAGTAAAGTACGGGGTTGTTGATTAAACTGCTGCTGTGTTCACTTCAATGAGAAAAAGTGTAGTTAATTCAGGTTGTGAACATTTCTTAGGAGTTACATTAAGACACATACATCACAACACTTTGTTGAAACCAATTGGAAAACAATGGAATAGCCTAACAGGTCCTGTTTGACAGTTTTTTAACATATAACAATACTTAGGGATCTACCATACACGTAACTGTTTTGGTTACTATTTTGTACTCTAGTTTTTGCTTCTCAGTTTAAGTGAAGCAGCATTGACTTGTGTATAAACTAAACTCTGTTATTTATGTTTGCCCTGCATAAGCTAAATTCTGTTAGTTCCATGATCAACTTGTGTATGCAGTCCAAGCCTTCTAAAATGACTGCCTTACTGTCCATTTCTTGATGTGATTTGTTCTTAAAACGGTTTGCTAGATAGATCCATGCCTTGTATGTTCTGTGTTCTTCATTATACTGTTCTTGTCTAGGGCAATTAAACATTGTATCTGTTTTTATTGTGATATGCAACTCTTCAAAAAAAGAAATTGTATTGTGGAATTACTCATCTGCATGGAATTTCTATGTATTCTAGTAGTTTATTTTGATACTGTATTGCTGTATTCCCGATCTGCGTGGGATCTGATGCTCGATTTGTTCCTGTTTCAGTACTAGTATAGTACGTTTTCTTGCAAAATTGTACAGTTTGGTTGCAAGCAAGCAAATTGAACTGAATTTGCTTCCTTGCAAACTGAACTTAGTTTCTTGCATATTTCAAAATGAGAAATCTTATTGTCAACTTTTATGCTGGTAGGTCACTGTTGGAATTGGTTCATTTGGGGTTGTATTTAAGGTAAACTTCTGACCTTGGGGTTGTATAAACTGGTCTATGGTGAATGCCATTTTTTGCATAGTGTAAACTGCTACAAGCAGTTTGCCATGAAATTCTATTTCTTTTTCACTTTTAAGAAACAATTACTGACCAGCAGCAGTAATATTTATGCAAAATTTTGTGTGACTTGTCAATGATTATGCAGCAAATTAAACTTGTGTTTACTTAGACTTGCTTGTGATCTTGTTGTGCAAAGTGGTTGAAGTACCTTCTTTCTCTACCCATCTTCATGAAGCCTATATTAAATGCATAATTTATACAAATTATTCTATAAGATTTGTAAAAGCACACATTTCACTATGTAAGTATGTTGTTTTATTTGCCCTTTCTAGTATTGAAATTCAGGACGTGAAAGGTGAAGTTGGAACATACTAGTGGGTAGTCTTTGCATTACTGTTGCCATTGCATTTGTTTGGTTCTGACCTCAGTAGCAGTACACTAATGCTGTTAGTCTTTGTGTTCACTCTTTTACAGGAGCGCCATGACAAATTTGAAGTGCAAAGCCATGAAGCCAAGTGCAAAGCCGTGATGCTAGAGATTTGTTTGTTCTGTTTGACTGTAATAGGGTGTAGAGATTGTAACATTGTAAAAAATTTAGGGTTATTTGATAAATTACGTTTCTTTTGTTTTGTTTGAAATAGCGATTTAAAAATGTGTGAAATGGAAACCTGATTAGTGGGATCCACTTACCAAAGTAATCTGAACAATGTTGAAATATCTGAGCAATGTTGAAATATTTGATGCGTGGGACCAATGTATGAGATTATGATATGTGGGGCTTGTCTGACTAGTGGGCCCAGCTCCAATATATATGGCTGAAACTAGAAAATCGATGGATTAAAAAGGCCACGGCCCAACAATAAAAAAGGATGCAATATTGGGTTTGGCCCATGAACCCAACCAAAAATTGACAGAAAAAAACACAAATTGGCTAAATTAATGGGCTCGGCCCATGTAAAACACCCAATTGGACTGGGCTGAATCTTGTGCCACGTCAGATTGCCACGCTGGATGCCTACGTGGCCTGGGGAGGTTGCTAGTGACCAAAACGCCACAGTAGGAATATTTTGGTCGTAAATGTCTTTGGCCATTCCAGAAGAAAGGTCGCTATAGTCAGTTTACGACAGCCAGCTTTTGACCTTCTGTTTTTTGTCACAAAAAGGTCATAAATGGAAATTTGTGACCTTTCAGTGACCAATAGTGGTGGTCATAAGTTGACATATTTCTTGTAGTGAAAGGACTATGATAGATCCCCTTGTGGATCATCAGCCGCATGATCCCGATCGATCGCATGGCTCGCTTCTGGTCGGTCACCCGGGTTGAATTGTTACCATAAAATTTAACTAAGAGATAACTCATTATACATGTATTTTTATTGTCATCTCTAAATTATGTGACATGATTAAGATAAGACTGTCTTATCAATCACTATGCATGCCCTAATAAAAGGTGTTGATCACTCTATTATTGTTGGGGTATATGTATATTATATCTAAAATAGTTTAAGTTTTCCTTCACATGACATGTTTGGAGAGAGAGGGAGGTAGCGAGACAGAGAGAGCTCCTTGATGATCTTGCCACCCCAAAAATAATTTATTTCTGTTAGTAATATTTCATGTTTTCCTTTAGAAACACATTATTCTTTTTGCGGGGACTACATACATACCTGGTGAGGAGGAAGAGAGGAGAAATATGGTGAGGTGGAAGAGAGAATAAATAAATAAATATAAGGAGTCCTATTGCTAAGTGATCATCTTTTGACACCTAAGAGAAGATATTTTTCTGTTAATTTCGTATAATGTCAATCACATCTCACTCGGTGATTCTGGGGGGGCCCTCACCCTCACCTTCCTTCGGCCACCACTAGTCAACCCCCCTCCCCCATGCTATTGCCGTTGGCGTCCCCCACTGTGGGAACTGACTAGGAGCACTGGTTGTACCTAGCAATGTCGATGTTCTTACATTATTCCCTTGTTGAAAGCGTTGTTTGGAGTGATCTCAGACTTCTTTTGCGGTGTCAAAACCCAAGATCCACCCTTCAATGATAGATCTAGGGACGGTGCTACTCGCACATTGTTCCCTTCTTGAGGCATAGTTATTGAAGCACTTTTCCCACGTCTGGGTGTTGTCATAAGTGTTACTGTTGCATGTTTTAGTTCACTTTGACATGATTTTAGTGGGCGCATTTTTCTTTCATTTTTGTATTTTGTTGTTGGTTGTGTGCATCCGAGTCATGCGGAGGCATGATGTGAGCTCATGAGCTTTGCATTATGTAGATGCTACATTATGAGTTAATAAAATACACACTTTATTGAAAGAAACAAATTCCATGTTTTATAATTCAGTTAGTCGGAGACCACTATGGCTATATAAACCCCCAGCTCACATATTGTTCACATCCATAATCTAACCACCTCATTCCCACGTCTCTGCCACCAATCTGATGAGATCCACGATGAGTAGCGTGTTGCTTCCATCAATCTCACCACCGTATCTAGTGAGACCCATGGTGAGCAGCATAGCTATATCCGACGAGGCTTGGGTGAGCAGCATGCCAATCCTCCATCGCCCTCCCTCCTCATCACTGCCTCTGGTAACGGAACTAGCCATTATACATGAGTAACAGGTTGGAAATGCACACTCCTCACCTCTGGCTCCCAAGAATGATAGCCACATACAAAGCCAGGTATCGAAATGAGAAGATCACTACTCTCTCTATCTAGGTTTATTGAATCGGCTAGCCAAATCAATGGGACCAAATATGTAATTATTAGCATTAGTTAATACCACTAAACCCAGAGGGAGGGAGTAATAACCAATCAAAATCAGTAAGGGCTCCTGTAAGAGGGAGAAGAGAGCACAAACCACGGTAACTGCAGCATCCTTGCATTTCCTCTCCCAATGGTAAACTTCTTGCTCCAAAGCTGGTGTCCAAATGCCAAACCCACGTGTAGCGTCGGGATCTTCCTGGCGCGAGCCCATTAGAAGGAGAAGTAGGTGAAAGAGGAGGACCCCACGGAGGAGAGCATGTTGCCATTGTTGGAGCCTTGGAGGAGAAGGTGATGGCAGCATCGAAGGGCCCCGCACAGACGCTTCCACGGTTGCCGCTGGCGGAGAATAAGTACATGGGGCGGGAGTACGGTAGCCAGTGGCTGAGTTACACGACGCGACACGAGCACATCTAATCTTGTTAGCAGTCAGTTGTGATGCATTTCAGGTTGTTTTTCGATACAAGAAGATATATTTATATTAAGAAGATGTCAATTGTACTCGTCTGCTGCGACAACACGATATAAAAATAAGTCAAGATATCAAGGATGCACACAAGTAGAAAAAGAAAAACCCAAAAAAGGGCATGACCCCAAAAAAGTCATGCTCGAGCTATCAACGGCATAGAACAACGGGCAACAACCCCTAGCACTACCCTTAATAACACATAGACCACGATAAAATGGTTCTCCGGTATCAAAACTTCCAGTAAGTGTATGACTCGCAGGCACCCCCATCGCCTAATATAACCACTGAAGGAAGATGAAGGGTTTTCACCCTAAATAGCAAATTCAAACAGCCTCCAGACAAATCCTTCAACAAGGAGAACGTGAAAAAACAACATTGTTAGGTACAACCAATTTATGTCACACCTAGGGTTTCAACTTGGACTTTCGAGGCGCGGTACTCGAAGAGTACCACCAAACTAAAATCAACATGTGTTGGTGCGTCCACTTTTTGAGTCGGCGCCTCCATAGCTCCTAACATTGAGAAAGCTGATGTGGCCAAGTTTCTCCAAGACGGGACGTATGCCTCCCGAGACATCCAATCACTCACACAAGAGTGACGTGAACATTATTGTGTGATAGCCGCGCCATGATCACATGAGGGAGCTGCCAAGAAGCGACAAGGGCCACCACCAATGAAGAGGACGTCGCTCTTGTGCAAGACAAAGAACACAAACGTGACACTGTTGGTGCTGCCAAAAGCCCAAGAGGGCCCATCTGGGATCCCTGCTCCGTCCTCACTGGAGATAGCCGGCAATAGATCTGAACTTGAAGCCACTAGACCTCCAGAAGGCGGAGATGGCCTCCGAGAACAACCATGTGTCGCCCCTAGCAAATCATCACCGCGCTCCCCATGGTCGTCTAGAGCCGCCTAAATCCGTAGAAAGCTTCACTCGCTGAAAAGACGACCGCAACCACGGACCGCTGGCCACCTTAGGAAGCGGCGCTCCCTGAAAAGGACGGCCTCAATCGTCAGTTGCCGGAGGAGAAAAGGCGGCGGCCACCCAGCACACCGATGTGGTGCAAGAATTACTATTACTTTATTTCAGTAAAGATGGTTATGTGGATTGGGTGAAGGCTATGGATGTACTACTTCGGTCTGGCACGTTTTTTCTACGAAACATCTTATGTTCTGAGACGGCGATAGTACCCTTCTTTTCGTGCAAACTCTTGTATGTGGGTGAGTATCCGAAAATCCGCTTCCCGTGCCTACCTGTATACCAGCAGCGTCGAGTAGCTGAGTATTGATTTTGTCAATTTCGTGGATCTTATGTCTGTAAACGTGCACGAGAAGGTGACGATGCCTGCGTGTAAGATGCCCACAGCACGGCAACAGGTGGATGGATACCGAGTAAGGAGATTGGCGATCGATCCCTCGTGGCGGTCAAAGTCTCCTCCTCAAAGGGATCCTGATATCCTGAATCCGCGTTTGCGTCAAGACACACACCTTCTCATGTACGCGTGTATATCCCGAACAAAATGTGGCATGTATATGTAGTATGTGTATAAATACGGAAAGATATGTCACCTCCTGTCTATTGACCAGGACCGCAATCGACTTCACTGAAATTATTCATCAGCATACCATCCAAATACAATCGTCCCAGCTCCTACATGGGCCTCCCTGTCCCTGCCCAGGAGCAGCAGCGTGAGCCTGAGCCCGCCCTGCCGCTCGTCCGCCTGAACCACGTCGCCTTCTCGTGCGCGTCCGTCGAGGACTCCATCGACTTCTACCGACGCGTGCTCGGCTTCCAGCTGATCCAGCGCCCGGCGTCCCTGGACTTCGGGGGAGCATGGTGAGCACGCACAAATTCACATGCTTCTTGCCGCGTCGCCTTTGGATCAGCGTTTCTCCTCGTTTCTGGCCGGTATAGAATACAGAGCTCGTCCCGTTGTTTGATTCCAGGCAGGAATCAAGTGTTGACCTGTAATTTATACTTGTAAAATTGTAAAATAAATACAGGTGTAAAAACTTAAATCCAATCCAAGCAGGGCCTTAATGTATTTGCTGATGTGAAAATGTTGCTCTGTTCGCAGGATGCATAGAGACGGCATGGGCATACATCTGCTGCAGCGGAGCGCTGGCTGGGATGCGCCTCCGAGGTCGCCGGCGATCAACCCCAAGGGCAACCACATATCGTTTCAGGTCAGTGCAGATCAAGCACGGGGAGAGTTGCGGGCACGCTCGTCGTTGATTAATCTCTGACCCGTCGTGTGCGGTTTGGAAATGGCAGTGCACGGACATGGCGCTGACGAAGGCGAGGCTGCGTGGCATGAATCTGGATGTGGTCACCACGAGGGTGTGGGACGGCGAGACGACGGTGGAGCAGCTCTTCTTCCACGACCCCGACGGGAACGTGATCGAGATCTGCAACTGCGAAGACCTTCCTGTGGTGCCCCTTGCTCCGCCTGCTTGCCTTGCCAAGCAGACGGTGCAGATGAACGTGCATCTCTAGTTCTCGTGCTAGTAGTACTTCGTGTGGATGATCTTGCTAAAAAATGGGGGGGGGGAAACTGTTGTTGTAGACAAGACAAGCATGATTTGATTCATTTAGATTGCAAACAAAATGTACGTGATGACCTTGATTTGCATTTATTCTTGGCCCGGGAGTGATTAAGTTTTGGACCGCGAGAACTGCGGAACACCATGTACGAGCATATGGCAACTCCGAACATTTTCGATGACAAGTTATTCATCTATGCCGCACCTACCCAAAGTCCTAAAACCTATAAGGGCGTATAATTTTTATGTCCCCGCCGGAAAAGCCCTCCAAACAGCCTAAATATACTCGGCGCCTGCACGGCGAGTAAAAGTTACGCGCCTCTTTCTCCGGCCGATGCCGCCCCGACGTGTAGCCGTCGGCACCGATGACCGCCCTCGTCACCAGAATGGATAGACAAGACGCTTCTACCACCCCGCCGGCTTGTCGTCGCCAGTAGCCGCCCCGCGCCACCGCCCGCGTCGATAAAAAGGTTGGGGATGAAAAAGCTCAACCGACCAAAAGCACCGGGGCCAACCGCGCCAAAGGCCGCCAGGGTGGCGACTGTCTCTTTGGCGACGGTCGGCCGCCCTCCACCGCTGCCGCGACGCCAAGAGAGCTAGAAAACCGACGGCCACGTCGTCCGTCCTCGCCGAGGAGGCCACGAAGAAGAAGAAGAAAAAGAAGAAGAAGAAGAAGAACTGTGTTTCTCGTAAAAACTAAAAACACAACTCTGTTTTTCTCTTTTTGAGTGTACTTCTCGCGGAAGCTAATTTGCACTTCCATGAGAACAAAAAAGTGCTTCTTTTGGAAGTATACTTTTTTTTGAATTGTGTTTCCGGCAGAAGCAAATCTATGCTTCTCGGGGAAGCATTTTTTTCTTCTGTGCTTTCACGAGAAACAAGTCTGCTTCTTGTGGAAGCATATTTTTTTCTCGAAAAGCACAATTATATTTCTCACGGAAGCAAATCTATACTTTCACGCGAAGCAAATCTGTACTTAGCGTGGAATCACAATTTTTTTTCGAGAAGTATAGTTGTGCTTCGTAATTTTTTTTCTCCAAAACCTAGATAAAACCGAAAAGCTGAAAACCCCCGAAAAATAATAATCTAAAACCTGAAAATGCGTACCAACAAATAAAAAAAAAACTGAAATTTAAAGAGAGTGCGCAGCAAGCGACATGTGACGGTGGCTAGACGCACCACTTACGCGCTCCCAGGCCACAAAAAAAGACCCTTGCGGGAGACCAATGTGTAACCGTCGGTTTGTTGCTCTCCCAAAGGCAGCCCTGGAAGCAATTCACTTCTTAGCCGGCAGCGCGGGGCATTCCTATATTCCGCTTATAGCGATCTGGAACATAGCATCGCCTCAAGCGAGTGTACGATCGGCCAACCCAAGTAGCGTTAGGTTCATTTTTTTTCTTTTCCACTTTTTTAATTTTGTCATTCAATTTAATATAATTAAAATATAATAAATATTTCCAAAATTAATTCACTTAAGTAGTTCATCACGCACTCAAAAATGTTCACATAACTTTTAAAAAATGTCAATAGCATTTAAGAAATGTACATGTCATTTCTTAAAAATATTCCTGCATTGTTGGAAATTTTTTTTACAACACAAAAAAATGTCCGTGTAGTATAATGTTTTGTAGCATTCAATGTTTAACTTAATTTTTTTAAAATATTCATGCATTTTAAAATTATGCATGTGATAGTTTGAAAATTATTTATACAATGTAAAAAAATAATCATGTTGTTTTGTAAATATGTTTCATGCCATTAAAAAAATATACAACATATATTTGAAAAATATTTAACACATATTCAAAAAAAATGTTCGAAACATGTATTTAATAAATTTATATTATTTATTTGAGAAATGTTCAACGTGTATCAAATAAATGTTACACACGTGTATCAAAATTGTACAATGTGTACTGGAAAAGTTGGAATGTGCTTAAAAATTTGAAAGGAAAATAAATTAAAAAATAAAAAACAGTGATGAACGTAGAAAAGACAATGAAAAGAAACAAAGAATCAAAGTGAAAATCAAGAATAAAAAATCAAAAGAAAACTGAAGAAAACCCAGAGCAGAACCATACGACCCAGCCAGCCACTAAGGGGACTCCTTGAGGCCTTGTACAATGGAATGTGCTTAAGGAAGGTGCTTAGAGAAATAAATCAAGCTTTTCTTAAGAACCGATACTTTTTTTTGCGGAAACACTTGTATTACTCAAATAACAATGCCTTTACAATCATCAAGGGATATACCCAAGACCTCCTCTGGCCCAGATCCCAGCCAAGTCATAGTTCGCCCCTCAACTCGAGCAAACCTAGTCAAACTATCACTAGCTTTATTCTGGACTCTCACAATATGAATAACACAAGTTTGTCTAAGACGCAACAGTAGTCTAATTTCATTCACCAAAGCAGCATAGATTGAACGATCAACTTTGCCAGAGGATACCATAGACACTGCCAAGCTAGAATCCGATTCGATAGCAATGGGCAAACACTTAGTTAGAGGTCTCTTCTGTAAAAAAAACATCGGTGCTTTAAAAAACTCGGTGTATTTTTCTAAACACCTCTCTAAACACATAGCATTGTATAAGGCGTGAGGCGACGCTATGTTACAGGTCGCAGTAGGCGACGTATAGGTCTGGCGGGCAGCGAGTGGCGAAAATAACCCTTATCCACACAAGCCACACGGGGGCACAATGACGCTCTTGTGGCTCCTGGGGACGGCAGCGGCAAATACACAGCCAGGCATCGCGAACCAGAAGATCGCTACCCAGCCAAGCAAAACACGGAGGCCACCAGAGCATGGCGACCACGGCGGCCTCGTCGTTGCTCTCCCCGGCGGCAAAGTTCGCGCTCCTGAGCCGGTACCCAAGCGCCAAAACTGCACCACGTAGCGTCCGGTTCCCCCCGGTGCGAGCCCAGCAGGAGGTGAAAGAGGAGGAGCCCGCGGCGACCGTGCCGCCGCTGCAGGAGGAGCAGGCGACGGCGGCGGCGGCGGCGAAGGGCCCCGCGCAGTCGCTGCCGCGGCAGCCGCTGGCGGAGAGCAAGAACATGGGGCGGGAGTACGGCAGCCAGTGGCTGAGCTGCACGACGCGGCACGTGCGCATCTACGCCGCGTACATCGACCCGGAGACCAACGCCTTCGACCAGACGCAGACGGACAAGCTCACGCTCATGCTCGACCCCACCGAGGAGTTCGTCTGGACCGACGAGACATGCCAGATGGTCTACAACGAGTTCCAGAACCTCGTCGACCACTACGAGGTAAATCGGCCATCCCATTCGTGCACACTGCTCCCGTGAGAAATCCCAGTGAGTAACCACGTGGCTAAACTGAACATTTTCATGTTCATTTGATTCTGCCACATTTACCAAAAATTTAGAAACTAGCTTTATCCAACAGAATTCTCTAGCATCGTAGCGAGAAATGCATAGTCATGCCGCGTTGATGGGAGTGTTGAGCTGACCTGGTTACAATTCTGCTGCTGTTACACAGGGAGCTCCACTGTCAGAGTACACGCTTCGTCTCATCGGCTCTGATCTTGAGCACTACATCCGCAAGCTGCTCTATGACGGGGAGATCAAGTACAACATGAGGTCCAGAGTGCTCAACTTTAGCATGGGCAAACCCCGCGTCAAATTCAACAGCAGCCAGATCCCAGATGTAAAATAGATATATCCTATACAACTCGGCGAGCTCACGAGTTGTACACACTTGCTCTTCCATCAGAGAGTAGCATTTACGAGACCATTCCAACACATATACAAAACAATGCATTGTAGACGTTTAACAACGAAGTCTCATATAAATGTGTTCTTTCAACAATGCTCTGTATGACAACATCTTGGCTACATAATCAACATAAAGACATTAAGGCACGTTGTCATCCCGCCTTATAGTTCTCTTATAGTTCTGAATGTTTTGCATCTTCACCTAGAGAGGGTTATAGGTTACTCTGCTATATTAACAGACGACTCGCTCTTCCCGAGTCCTAGTTCACATAATCTATGATAAAAAGTTTGGGTTAGTACTATGGTGTAACACATATATGCATCATACTCATCTCCCTCGATGCAGTATCTATCACATTTCGTGATAGTTTCTTTGTAAAGGGATCTGCCAGGTTTTTAGTTGTTTTAACATATGTAACAACAGAGTTGCTCAATTTCCTCACAGACTTCAAACGTCCCTTCACGTGTCTTAAGAACTTCACATTATTCTTAGAATTGTTCACTTTGACGATAACCGTTTGATGGTCACAATTCATAACAATAGTCGGCACCGGTTGTTCAACCAGGCAACTCCATCAAGAGTTCAAACAACTAGTCTGATTCAATAGTAGTTGTGACTAAAGCGGTAAGTTCCGCTTCAATGGTTGCCTTGTTAAAATGCTTTGCTTACAATACCTTCATGACACCACGACACTTCCATGTGTAAAAATATACCCACTTGTGCCATAGAGCACATCAACATCAGAAATCTAGTTCGAATCACTATATCATTCGAGTACGGCAGGATGCCCTTAACAGTGAATTCCATAACTCATTGTACCACTTAGATAGAAAGACCATATCAAGTGCATGCCAATGATCATCATCCGAGTTTGACATTAACCTGCTCAGTTTGCTCGCATCAAAAGTTATATCTGGTCTTGTTGCGCCAGCTAAGTACATGCGTGCATGATAATTTAAGAGTATCTTAATTGATTTGTCGTTTCTTTCGTGCTCTTTCAAAGTGTCACAATGGGATCATAAGGTGTTGGAGAAGGCTTTGCTGTCTATAAAGCCAAAGCTTCTCAAGACCTTCTCAATATGGTGATATTGTGTCAAAGTAATCCCACTCCGGTTCTTAATCAGATTGATGCTTAGAATCACATCAACTTCTCCCAGATATTTCATATCAAAACTTTATGATAGAGAAGACTTGACCTCATTGGTCACATCAATGTTTGTATCAAAAATTAGTATGTCATCCACATACAAACATAATATAACACCTTCGCCCCGCCATGGTGATAATAAACACACCTATCAACCTCATTAATGACAAAGCCTGTACAAGCTAGAGTTATGTCAAACTTCTCATGCATTGCTTAGGTGCTTGTTTCAAGCCATACAAAGACTTTAACAACTTGCATGCATTCATCTCTCCGCCTTTTACCAGAAATCCATCAGGCTGATCCATATAGATTTCCTATTCCAACTCTCCATTTAGGAAAGTTGTCTTCGCGTCCATTTGATGAACTATAAGACCATAAGAGGTAGCTAGGAAAATAGTACTCTAATGGCGGTCAGTCTAGCGACCAGTGAATAGGTACCAAAGTAGTCTCCGCCTTCTTTCTGAGTGTAGCCCTTGGCCACAAGCCATATCTTGTTCTTTCCAATTGTACCGGTTAGCTGAAGCTTAATTTTTTTAAAGATTCGGTACAACCTACAGGTTTACAACCATACGGTCAATAAGGTAGCTCCAATATCCCACTAAAAATAACTGAGTCCATCTCATTATGACTAGTTTCTTTCCAACCATCTACATCTGGAGATGCATATGCCTCTACAATAGATTTGGGAGTGTCATCCATAAGGTATATATACAATTAAATCATTACGAGTGGATTTTGCAATCCTATGTGTCTTACCCTTCACAAGTGCTTCATTGTTATCCTTCTCAAGGACTTCCTCATGTGGTTTTTCGAAATACTATACCGATGCACTAGATTCAGAAAATATCTCGGCAGCAATTCTACTAGTGATATGTCAATTACACCACAGGTGCCTGAACTTGGCAATAAAAGTCAGTTTGGTGCTAAAACTTGTGGCATACATTGAATCGGTAACAAAACTTGGTTTGGGCGTGCATCTACGATGCTAATCACATTTTGTATATGCACAACATGCTGCCGAGGCATGCCAGCGTGGTGTGGGAGCAAATGTCAGTGACCAGGAGGCGGGGGCGGGCGCCCTGGTATTTTTATTTTTCTCACAAAAGACCCCTAAAATTTGTCACTATGACAATTACCGCTAGTCCAGATAGGCTAGCCAGCACACCACGCCTCACTTGCTGTACAAGTGGGATTTCTACCCTTAATATATAGTGTGTGAATAACTTTGAAAGTTGGTCGTTGAATGAAGCCAATCCGACGGTACAAAGATGGCAAATCCGAGCACTACTTGCCGTTGGATATGATCTACATTCCACCAGATTTTGCCACATGTCAAATCTAAAAAACTCCACATGTAGAAGCATAATGCACAAACCACCAAAATCTCATGCGTGCAATGCATCGTGTACCTTACTAGTACCCCTAATGACCTATAGACTTTTTTTTAGTTGATTTAATGACCTATAGACAAGTACACATAGGGCTTAATTGGGCTGCAGTCACCGCGGGCCACTTTCACATGTTTTTTTCATATCACTTGTAAAAAGTACGTAAGTTAAAAAGATTATACATACAAATAAATGAACTTATTTAAAATAATGTTCTTGTAGTTATAAAAAAAGAACTAAAACCATTTTCATGTAATATTAAAATGTATTCTTATTTAACATAAAGATCATGTAATTCTGAAATATATAATTATTTAAATAATGTTCATGTAATTCTAAAAATATTATTATATAAAATAACCTCCACGTAATTCTATAAAATGTTCTTATGTAAAAGAATGTCAATGTTATCCTATTAAATATTCAAGTATAATTTCCAAATGTTCTTATAGTAAAAATAATATCTACAAATTATAAGTAGAGACAGAGCCTCTACTCAAGTACCAGAGACATCTGATCCCAAAGAGGCTACTACAGGGAAGAATAGGAAGGAAAGGGTCAAGAAGACCATGGCCAGAGTTGTTGGACAACCTTCCATGATGGAAGAGGAAGAGGAAGAAGAGGCTGCTGCACCAACACCCAAGGCTCAAAAGCTTATGGGTGATGCTATTAGGTCAGGGGCTGCATCATCAAAGCCCAAAGAAGCACCCAAAGCTGCCTCCAAGCCCAAGACTGCATCTAAGAGGAATACCGGGAACATATCTGCTGCTGAAGAGAACAAGGCCCCAATGCCTGAAGCTGTTGCTGAAGAAGAAGAAGATGTAGAGCATATCTTGAAGAAGTTAAAGCCAAAGATTCCAGACCGCAATGATGCTCATCCTGTGGCTGAGAACATGAAGCTGAGGAAGGATGCAGGACTCAGACAGTGGAGATTGTCTGATCCTTATGCTATCAGGAGAAGGACTATTGTTGACTACAGGTTCCATACTAAGGAACAACAGGATTTCTATGAGACTGTGCTACTGGACAAGAAGCCTATAGTTTGTGACATGAGGTGGGTGGACTGGAAATACATCAAGGAGAATGAGGAACACTATCCTGGAGTGTATGACAGTTTCAGTGCTTGTGGAGTTGCAGACTTTGTTGGACAGAAGTTCACAAAGTGGAATGATGAGCTCATAATGCAATTCTACTCCACATCACACTTCTATCCAGATGGCAGGATAGTATGGATGTCTGAAGGTACAAGGTACCAGTCTACAATTGAAGAATGGGAAAATCAGATAAATGCACCAAAGGGGAAAGAAGATGACTTGGATGTCTATGCCAAGAAGAAGAAGGATCACAATTCTATGGCACACATGTACAAGGAGATCCCAGATAAAGCTCTTGAAACTCACAAGTTTGGATCTGTACATTTCCTTCTGTCAGGACTGCCAACCATCAATTGGATCCTCAGGCATACACTCTTGCCCAAGTCAGGTGATCACAACATGATCAGAGGCCATGCTATCAATCTGCTACACTTATTTGATGTGCCTCAAAAGTTCAAGGTCATGAGCCTCATAGTTGAGACTATTAAGAGGACATCAGCTGACCAGAAGAGAAGCTATGGGTATGCCCCACAAATCCAGGAGCTGATTAACTCCAGGATGGGCACATGCACATACCTATTGGACAAGGATCACATGCCTATCTTTCCAGATTTTGAGGACAACCAAGTGGTTATGGATGAAGATGAACCATCTTCTATACATGCTCAAGCAAAGAAGGAGAAAGCAAGGACAGAGAAGGCTACCAAGATGCCAATAATGGAAGAGGCATCTCAGTACTTTTTGAAGTCAAACAAGATCAACTAGGCTACTTGATTGCATCCACTCTGAGGATTGAGAAAGGGCTGGCCACCTTGACTCAAAACCAGGAGAGCCTGGAGAGGATCATGGAGCAGAAGTTCTATGACTTGGATGTGAAGGTAACTGAGATCCAGTCTGTTGTTGAGCAGCTTTAGGATGATATGCAGGAGAGGAAGGGCAAGACAACCACAGATGCATTTGCCAGAGTGCCTAGAGCTCAGAGATCAGCTGCAGTTCCAGTGACAGACACCAGAGCCACTTCATCTACACCAGCTACAGCTCCTACAGCTCCAGTGCAACCAGCTCCAGCACCTACACCTCCAGCTCCATCCACATCGACTGAAGTGTTCGTCCTTGGAGTCATATCTACACCACCACATCAAGACCAAGCCTGAGAGACGACATAGTACTATGCATTTTCTAGGAACTTTTTGGTAACTTGTTGCCAAAGGGGGAGAAAAATGTATAGATCATAGGCTTCGAGAGAGTTTGCTTTGGTGGTTAAACTTTATTTGCGTGTTTGAGATACTTTAGGTCTATGTGATACCTGGATGATCATGTGTTTGATCATATGCTACATTTATGCTTGTTGGATGACATTATCTCATCTGTCTCTATTTGATCATTCACTTTGCTTGGTGATGAGTGCATGTATTCAATCCTTATTATTTTGAGCGCTCCACCAAGATGTATGTGACATGGAAGAGTAACCCATGAGCCTAAATCTTTGTGCATTTGTAGTCCAAAGCAAATCTTAAACTATGCACAAATTTAGGGGGAGCTCTTGCTTATCACATACTTCTCAAAGCGACAATGTTTTTCACTCTTATTATTATTTGTCGAAGCTTTGATCTATATGTTGTCATCAATTACCAAAAAGGGGGAGATTGAAAGTGCAACTATCCCTAGGTGGTTTTGGTAATTCCTAACAACATATAGCTCATTGAGCTAACATCATTCCAAGATGAACATTTCAGGAAAAGCTCAAAGAATGGCATGGCATGGATAAGGAAAGTGGATCCCTCAAAATAGTAAGGATAAAAGGATTGGCTCAAGCTCAAAAGCTCAAGACTCTACATTTTATATTTTAGTGATCCAAGATCACATTGAGTCTATAGGAAAAGCCAATACTATTAAGAAGGGATGAGGTGTTGTTTAATGAGTTTCTTGCTCCACAGTGCTTAGTGATATGCTCCAAAAACCCTCAAGAACTTTCTCATATACACATATGACCCAAACCAAAAGTCAAACTCGGCCCCACCAATTCTTTCTACCCGGAGCCACCGAGTTCAGATGTCATAGCCACTGCCACAAACCCTAGGTAAATCGGTCTCACCGATAGGGATCTCGGTCTCACCAAGATGGGATTGTAATCTCTCTGTTTCCCTTCGTAACGTTTCGGTCTCACCGAGATGAGCGATCAGTCCCACCGAGATTGCAATGTAAACTCTCTGTTTCCTTTTCGTAACATTTTGGTCTCACCGAAATGAGCGAACCGGTCCCACCGAGTTTACCTGACCAACTCTCTGGTTAGCTTATTACCAAAATCGGTCTCACCGAGTTTGTGTAATCGGTCTCACCGAGATTATGTTATGCCCTAACCCTAACCATATCGGTCCTACCGAGTTGCATGTCGGTCCCACCGAAAACCCTAATGGTCACTAGGTTTACTAAATCGGTCTGACCGAGTTTGTTGATTCGGTCCCACCGAGATTGGTAAATTGTGTGTAACGGTTAGATTTTGTGTGGAGGCTATATATACCCCTCCACCTCCTCTTCATTCGTGGAGACAGCCATCAGAACAAACCTATACTTCCAACTTAAGATTTCTGAGAAAGAACCACCTACTCATATGTTGAGGCCAAGATATTCCATTCCTTCCATATGAATCTTGATCTCTAGCCTTCCCAAGTTGCTTTCCACTCAAATCTTCTTTCCACAAAATCCAAATCCTGTGAGAGAGAGTTGAGTGTTGGGGGGACTATCATTTAAAGCACAAGAGCAAGGAGTTCATCATCAACACACCATTTGTTACTTCTTGGAGAGTGGTGTCTCCTAGATTGGCCAGGTGTCACTTGGGAGCCTCTATCGGGGGTTGGGTGCGACATATGCCAAAGGATGGCTTATCATGGTGGGAGCGAGTAGAACGCCGCCGGTGCCAGGAAACGGAATGAGGCGAAGACATGCACGCCGACGGATCTTACCCAACTTCGGGGCTCTCTGAGGAGATAACACCCCTACTGCTGCTCTGCGGGGTCTCCGCATGATCACTAAGGCAAAATGAGTACAAGGTTGCTCCTCGAGCTGTATTATGGAGGTAGGAGAAGGCAGGGCCAGCTCTCTCCTTCCTATTTCCTATGGTCTAGTGCTAATGGATGCGAACCCTTTGCATGGGTGCCCCGGGGGGTTTACATAGGCCTACCCCCCGGGGATACAATGGTAATCCGGCTGGGCGAGGGTCCCAGCCGTCTGTCTCTCAGGCCGCCGTCTTCTCTGCCAACTGCTGGGGCCCACCGACTGGCGGGCCCCGCTGACAGGTTCGGTACTGTAGCCGTGCTTCTAATGACGCGGGCTTGGTCATGTGGTCGTGGCAACCGTGCTGCCATCTATCGAACGATCACTGTCGCCATTCCCCGTCTTGTCTGGTTAATGGCATGTGGGGCCCGTGGGAGGGGCCGGCCGACTCCAGGGGGGCCGACTCCCACGGGTCCGTCTTCGGGGCGTACCTGCCGTCTTCTGTGCTCTCACTGACGGGCGGGTCCCGCCGTCTCTGGGTCGTACAGGTAGGCCGTCGTGGCCACAGTGCGCCGCCCACTAAGGCTGAGGTCAGGGCAGGCATGGCAACAGTGTCGCGCCCCGCCGGAAATCTCCAGCGATACGGCACACTGTAGCCATGCCAGCCCCTCGTAAGCGGGGGGTGACAGCCACGCTGTGACCATACCCCGCCCCTCCTATCGTGGCAAAGGTAGGAGACGGGGGGAGTCGCGGGCCGACTCTCCATAGCCGGCTTCTCTGGAAGTCACCGGCCATGAGTCGGCTTATCTTGGAGTCGTCCCTGGAACTCGGCTTATCTTGGAGTCGCGCCTGGGACTAGGCTTATCTTGGAGTCGCGCCTGGGACTCGGCTTATCTTGGAGTCGCGTCTGGGACTCGGCTTATCTTGGAGTCGCGCCTGGGACTCGGCTTATCTTGGAGTCGTCCCTAGAACTCGGCTTATCTTGGAGTCGCGCCTGGGACTCGGCTTATCTTGGAGTCGCGCCTGGGACTCGACTTATCTTGGAGTCGCACCTGGGACTCGGCTTATCTTGGAGTCGCGCCTGGGACTCGGCTTATCTTGGAGTCGCGCCTGGGACTCGGCTTGAGGGGCGCAGCCTGCCCCGATGTCTTGAAAGGTTCTGGGGCTCGGGTTAGCCTACCCGTGGCCCATTACTCCGACAGTAGTCCCCGAAGCTGGTGAGGCTCCGAGGGTGATACGTCGTGGGGCCTCAATAGTTTCATTCTCCTGGTGGTGGAATCTGGGCTTTGCTTGCTGTCTTCCTTCCGGCCGACTACCCGGAGTCGGATTCGTAGAGGGCCGTCTTGCCCCGTTGTGAATTCGAAAGTCGCGGTGGGAAACCAGGCGGCGTTCCTGATATGCCTCCCCGTGGCCGCCCGCCGCAGACCTGTCGCGCTGCGCCACGCGACAAGGACAGTCTGCCCACCCACGCGCGCGACGGGACTGGCCATCAGGCGGGGCCCGCCACTACCGTGCCTCGGCATGCGAACGGATCCGTTGCAGCCATGCGGACGGTTGGGTTTCCCATGTTGTTACTGCATGCAGTAACTTCGTGGGGTAAATCATGGGGGGGGCATGGGGCCCCATGCACAGTTAATCCAACGCCCGCCCCATCGGCTTCTCAGCCTACAAGGCTATAAGTAGGCGGGGGGAGAGGAGCCGCGAAGCACGCGCGCCCATCTTCCCTACTCCCCCGCCTCCTCTTGCTCCTTCTACTTCCTATGCTTCCTCTGCTTCCTTCTTGCCACCGTCGTGCCAAACCACGCCGCGCCAGCAGCGATGAGCTCTTCCTCCACCGCTGCGGCTTCTGCCGTGCGCTCCGGCATGTGGGACGGCTCCGAAGTGGATGATGACCTCATCGAGTTTCTTCGCAAGACGCGCCGCCTCCCCGGCGCAAACCTCGTGCGAGCCCGTGCCGTGCCGGCGAGGGAGATATCGCCGGCGCCGGAGGAGGGCGAGCGGGTCATTTTCCGCTCGCACCTCATGCGCGGCTTGGGGCTGCCGGCGAGCGGCTTCTTCCGCTCCTTCTTGGAGTTCCACGGGCTCCAGCCGCACCACCTCACCCCGAACACGATGGTGCTGCTAGCTGCCTTCGCCCTGTGCGAAGGCTTTCTCGGCATTCTCCCCACCATCGAGCTGTGGGGAGAATTCTTCCAATCCAAGCTCGGCACGCACGTCGCCGGCGTGCCGGCTCAATGCAGCGCCTTCATCGCGATGCGGCGATCGACAGCCGACAATCCGTTTCCCTCCATCCCGCTGATCAAGTCGGTGAAGATGTGGTAGCGGTCGTACTTCTACGTGAAGAACGACGCCTCAGACGGCGACTGGGTCAATCTGCCGCCCTACGAAGCCGGCGCACCGGCTGGGAGGCTCCCCAGCTGGTCCCACTGAGTCAAGACGCTGACTCCCGCCACCGCTGGCGCCGTAGTGCGACTCCGAGTTCTAACGCAGTCGGAGGGCCTGGTTGGGGCCGACTTGCTGGCTGCCTTCGTGGCGCGCCGAGTCCTCCCTCTCCAAGGCCAGCCTCATCTGATCAGTCAGATGAGCGACCACCGGGACCCGAGTCGGATGTGCACCAGGGAGATGCCCCGCGCAGAAGTGGTGAACATGGTGAACCACATCGCGAACTGCGAGCTCGCGGCGGACTGGCAGTTCGGCAAGGAGCCGTACTCGCGCGCCAACCCCTCTCCGGTGGTAAGTTGCATCTCTTGTTGTTTTGTTTTCTTTATAGCTGAATCCGACTTCTGATCTTTATTGGTTTCTCTGAGTCAAAACCCCCTTATTCAGCCTACAGTCGGCGTCGCGAGACCGCCCCGTGAGTTCGTCCCCGACCGAGCGGAGAGCGACGTTGAGGACCCCGACTTGGGGGCGGCGGCGATGGAGGCCGACGCCGAAGGCGGAGGGGGAGGAGCGGGAAGCGGGCTCAGGCCCTCGGCCACCTTCGCCGACTGGCCTGAAGACGACGCGGAAAGGGAAGTCGTCCCGCGCCACTAGCCAAGGGTCGGCCAGTCGGGCGCGAGTTCCTCCGCCGGCTTGGCCAGCCAAGGCGGCGTGAAGAGGCGCCACGCCAGGCCGAGCTCGCTCGGCGGCAAGACGAAGATGTTCAAGGGGGCGGCCGCCGCAACCAAACGGGAGGAGGCGGCCGCAAAGGCCAACCGCTTCCGCAAGGAAGTGAAGAGGCCGCCGCTAGTCTCTGCGTAAGTGTTTCCGCCTTTGTCTTATTTTCCTTTGGTGAGTCTTGTCCGAGTTTTTCTTTTACACTCCCTTTTTGCTTCAGGGCTCCCCTTACCCTTGAGAGGGTCGTCGTCCCCTCTGTCATGGGGTCGGCAGAGATGTCCGCCAACACTTGGCGGGTTGACCCTGCCGCCGACCTCCGGGAGGCTACGGAGCGAAACGCGCGGGAGAAGCGCGACGAGGAGGAGGTCGACAGCTTGGAGAAGGCGGCGGCCTCCGCCCAGAAGAAACTGGAAGAGGCCGAAGCCGCCATTGCAGCAAGGCGGCGAGCCGAGGAGGCCGCGCACCACCAATTGGCGTTGCTCGTCATCCCGCTGTCCTCCGCACTGCCGCCCCTGGAGTTCACGGGGCAGACTGGAGAAGCCGGCGCCGAGAACCCCATCATGGAGAAGGAAAGCGGCAAGGCCTCCATGTCGGACACGCTCGTACCGCCACCACCGCCTCCGCCGCCGTCTAGGAGCACGCGTGGAAAACAGCCGGCGGGCCTGCCGGTGCTGCCGACTGAAGACGAGGCCGTGGCGACGCTGCTCCTTCAATTCGCCTCGCCAGCGCGCCGCCGCCTTGAGAAGGCGACTTCGGCGCCACGGCCCCTGGAGGTCGGTGCCGCCAGCTCGGCCATCCCAGACGCCGAGGCGACGAGCGCCGCGCCCGTTTGGTGGGTGCACGGAGGCAGCACGGGTCTGCTGAACCAGGCGCTTCTGGACGTCCAGGCGAAGCTGCGAGCCAAGGGCGACACCCTCCAGAACTGCACCAGGGCGCATCTGGCATCGCGAACGGCCGTCCGAGTATGTTTTCCTTTTTGATTCTTGTTTTTCTTGTTCTTCTTTGTGGGGGCGCGCCAGCACACCCACTGGGTGTAGGCCCCGAGTTTCGGGCCGATTGCCGAGCAGGCGGTTCGGAACTCCCTCTGGCGAGTTCCAAGTATTTATCTTTGTCTGAAATGTTTATTACAGGAGTATCACAACCTCTGCGCCACTGCCTTCAACCGCAATGTTGAGGAGTTGGGCAAGCGGACTGCTGACTTGACGGAGAGCCGGAGTGAGTTCTTCATCTTCTTCGCGGGGGCGCGCTGGCGCACCCGCGGGCTGTAGTCCCCGAGATTCGGGCCGACTACTAAGTAGTCGGGCCGGATCTTCTTGGCGATCTTCTTTGTTCTTCTTCTTCTTTGCGGGGGCACACTGGCGCACCCGCGGGCTGTAGTCCCCGAGATTCGGGCCGACTGCTGAGCAGTCGGGCCGGATCTTCCCGGCGACCTTCTTTGCTGACGACTTAACGTCTCTTTCTTTCGTTCTTCAGGAGCCAACGCCACTGTACAGGAGCAGCTGGGCGAAGTCAACTCCGCCTTGCGCCTCAAGGGAGAGGAGTACAGCAAGCTTGCCGCAGAGCGCGACCTGCTAGCTGCGCAGCTGGCCGAGCAGAAGGAGCTGCTTAAGAAGGCGCAGGACGAGGCCGAGAAGAAGGAGGCTGCTCTCCTGGCCGAATTCGAAAGTGAGCGCTCCTCCTGGACTGACAAGGAGGCGATGCTGACCTCCGGCTTCCATGAGATCGAGGACACCGTCGACGGTGAGTTTCTTTTCTTCCTTTCTTTCTTTGAGCTTCCGACTATAGGTCGGGCTGACTTCTGATTTTTTGACTTGCTTCTTTTTTGTCTTGGCAGACTTCTTTCCTGGCCACTCGCAGGTAGTCACATAGGCCATCGAGGCTGATCGCGAAGCACGGAGGGTGAACGGCGCGGAGATCGCCGCTAACGCCCCCTGACCATTGACGAACAGCTTCTGAGCATCGAGGCCCGTCTTCGGCCGGCCCATCGGTTGATGCGCCGGCTTCAGCGTGCCGGCGCCCAGGCGGTTGTTGCTCTGTGGCCAGACATGCAGGCTCTGCACACTGCCAGTCGGACTGCCGACTGGCTGGAGGTCGCAGCTGGTCGTCTTGAGGACTGGAAGGGTTCCTCGTGTTGGAAATATGCCCTAGAGGCAATAATAAAAGCATTATTATTATATTTCTTTGTTCATGATAATTGTCTTTGTTCGTGCTATAATTGTATTATCCGGAAATCGTAATACATGTGTGAATAACAGACACCAACATGTCCCTAGTAAGCCTCTAGTTGACTAGCTCGTTGATCAATAGATAGTCATGGTTTCCTGGCTATGGACATTGGATGTCATTGATAACGGGATCACATCATTAGGATAATGATGTGATGGACAAGACCCAATCTTAAGCATAGCGTGAGATCGTGTAGTTCGTTTGCTAGAGCTTTTCTAATGTCAAGTATCTTTTCCTTTGACCATGAGATCGTGTAACTCCCGGATACCGTAGGAGTGCCTTGGGTATATCAAACGTCACAACGTAACTGGGTGACTATAAAGGTGCATTATAGGTATCTCCGAAAGTGTCTGTTGGGTTGACACGGATCGAGACTGGGATTTGTCACTCCGTATGACGGAGAGATATCACTGGGCCCACTCGGTAATGCATCATCATAATGAGCTCAAAGTGACCAAGTGTCTGGTCACGGGATCATGCATTACGGTACGAGTAAAGTGACTTGCCGGTAACGAGATTGAACGAGGTATTGGGATACCGACGATCGAATCTCGGGCAAGTAACATATCGATTGACAAAGGGAATTGCATACGGGGTTGATTAAATCATCGACATCGTGGTTCATCCGATGAGATCATCGTGGAGCATGTGGGAGCCAACATGGGTATCCAGATCCCGCTATTGGTTATTGACCGGAGAGCGATCTCGGTCATGTCTACATGTCTCCCGAACCCGTAGGGTCTACACACTTAAGGTTCGGTTACGCTAGGGTTGTAGGGATATGTATATGCAGTAACCCGAATGTTGTTTGGAGTCTCGGATGAGATCCCGGACGTCACGAGGAGTTCCGGAATGGTCCGGAGGTAAAGATTTATATATGGGAAGTCCTGTTTCGGGCATCGGGACAAGTTTCGGGGTTATCGGTATTGTACCGGGACCACCGGAAGGGTCCCGGGGGTCCACCGGGTGGGTCCACCTGTCCCGGGGGCCACATGGGCTGTAGGGGGTGCGCCTTGGCCTACATGGGCCAAGGGAACCAGCCCCAAGAGGCCCATGCGCCAAGAGAAGAGAAAAATGGGAGAGTCCTAAAGGGGGAAGGCACCTCCGAGGTGCCTTGGGGAGGATGGACTCCTCCCCCCCTTGGCCGCACCCTTCCTTGGAGGAAGGGGAAAGGGCTGCGCCTGCCCCTCTCCCTTGGCCCTATATATAGTGGGGAAAAGGAGGAGCAAGACCACCCCCAGGCCTTTGGTTGCCTCCTTCTCCCTCTCCAACACCTCCTCCTCCTCCATTGCGCTTAGCGAAGCCCTGCCGGAGTACTGCAGCTCCATCAACACCACGCCGTCGTGCTGCTGCTGGTGCCATCTCCCTCAACCTCTCCTTCCCCCTTGCTGGATCAAGAAGGAGGAGATGTGGCTGTTCCGTACGTGTGTTGAACGCGGAGGTGCCATCCGTTCGGTGCTAGGATCTCCGGTGATTTGGATCACGTCGTGTTCAACTACATCATCCCCGTTCTTTGAACGCTTCCGCTCGCGATCTACAAGGTATGTAGATGCATCTAATCACTCGTTGCTAGATGAACTCATAGATGGATCTTGGTGAAACCGTAGGAAAATTTTTGTTTTCTGCAACGTTCCCCAACAGTGGCATCATGAGCTAGGTCTATGCGTAGTTCTTCTTGCACGAGTAGAACACAATTTGTTGTGGGCGTAGATTTGTCAACTTTCTTGCCGCTACTAGTCTTATCTTGCTTCAGCGGTATTGTGGGATGAAGCGGCCCGGACCAACCTTACACGTACGCTTACGTGAGACCGGTTCCACCGACTAACATGCACTAGTTGCATAAGGTGGCTGGCGGGTGTCTGTCTCTCCTACTTTAGTTGAAGCGGATTCGATGAAAAGGGTCCTTATGAAGGGTAAATAGAAGTTGACAAATCACGTTGTGGCTTTCACGTAGGTAAGAAAACGTTCTTGCTAGAACCCTACTTCAGCCACGTAAAACTTGCAAACAACAATTAGAGGACGTCTAACTTGTTTTTGCAGCAAGTGCTTTGTGATATGATATGGCCAAAGTTGTGATGAATGATGAATGATCTTTATGTCATGTATGAGATGTTCATGCTATTGTAATAGGAATCACGACTTGCATGTCGATGAGTATGACAACCGGCAGGAGCCATAGGAGTTGTCTTTATTTTTTTATATGACCTGCGTGTCATTGAAGAACGCCATGTAAACTACTTTACTTTATTACTAAACGCGTTAGTCATAGAAGTAGAAGTAGTCGTTGGCGTGACAACTTCATGAAGACACGATGATGGAGATCATGATGATGGAGATCATGGTGTCATGCCGGTGACAAGATGATCATGGAGCCCCGAAGATGAAGATCAAAGGAGCTATATGATATTGGCCATATCATGTCACTACTTTATATAATTGCATGTGATGTTTATTATGTTTTATGCATCTTGTTTACTTAGGATGATGGTAGTAAATAAGATGATCCCTTACAAAATTTCAAGAAGTGTTCTCCCCTAACTGTGCACCGTTGCTACAGTTCGTCGTTTCGAAGCACCACGTGATGATCGGGTGTGATAGATTCTTACGTTCACATACAACGGGTGTAAGACAGTTTTACACAGCGAAAACACTTAGGGTTAACTTGACGAGCCTAGCATGTACAGACATGGCCTCGGAACACGGAGACTGAAAGGTCGAACACGAGTCCTATGGAAGATACGATCAACATGAGAATGTTCACCGACGATGACTAGTCCGTCTCACGTGATGATCGGACACGGCCTAGTCGACTCGGATCGTGTAACACTTAGATGACCAAAGGGATGTCAAATCTGAGTGGGAGTTCATTATAATTTGATTAGATGAACTTAATTATCATGAACTTAGTCTAAATGTTTTACAATATGTCTTGTAGATCAAATGGCCAACGTAGTCCTCAACTTCAACGCGTTCCTAGAGAAAACCAAGCTGAAAGACGATGGTAGCAACTATACGGACTGGGTCCGGAACCTGAGGATCATCCTCATAGCTGCCAAGAAAGATTATGTCCTACAAGCACTGCTGGGTGACGCACCTGTTCTCCCTGCAGAACAAGACGTTATGAACGCTTGGCAGGCACGTTCCGATGACTACTCCCTCGTTCAGTGCGGCATGCTTTACAGCCTAGAGCCGGGGCTCCAAAAGCGTTTTGAGAGACATGGAGCATATGAGATGTTCGAAGAGCTGAAAATGGTTTTCCAAGCTCATGCCCGGGTCGAGAGATATGAAGTCTCCGACAAATTCTTCAGCTGTAAGATGGAGGAAAATAGTTCTGTCAGTGAGCACATACTCACTATGTCTGGGTTACATAACCGCTTGACTCAGCTGGGAGTTAATCTCCTGGATGATGCGGTCATTGACAGAATCCTCCAGTCGCTTCCACCGAGCTACAAGAGCTTTGTGATGAAATTCAATATGCAGGGGATGGAAAAGACCATTCCTGAAGTATTTGCTATGCTGAAATCAGCAGAGGTAGAAGTCAAGAAGGAACATCAAGTGTTGATGGTCAATAAAACCACTAAGTTCAAGAAGGGCAAGGGTAAAAAGAACTTCAAGAAGGACGGCAAGGTAGTTGCCGCGCCCAGCAAGCAAGCTTCCGGGAAGAAGCCAAAGCATGGACCCAAGCCCGAGACTGAGTGCTTTTATTGCAAGGAAAGTGGTCACTGGAAGCGGAACTGCCCCAAATACTTAGCGGACAAGAAGGCTGGCAAAACCAAAGGTATATTTGATATACATGTAATTGATGTGTACCTTACCAGTAATCGTAGTGACTCCTGGGTATTTGATACCGGTGCCGTTGCTCATATTTGTAACACACAGCAGGAGCTGCGGAATAAACGGAGACTGGCGAAGGACGAGGTGACGATGCGCGTCGGGAATGGTTCCAAGGTCGATGTGATCGCCGTCGGCACGCTACCTCTACATTTACCTACGGGATTAGTTTTGAACCTCAATAATTGTTATTTTGTGCCAAGTTTGAGCATGAACATTGTATCAGGATCTCGTTTAATTCGAGATGGCTACTCATTTAAATCCGAGAATAATGGTTGTTCTATTTATATGAGAGATATGTTTTATGGTCATGCTCCGATGGTGAATGGTTTATTCTTTATGAATCTCAAGCGTAATGCTACACATATTCATAGTGTAAGTACCAAAAGATGTAAGATTGATAGTGATAGTCCCACATACTTGTGGCACTGCCGCCTTGGTCACATAGGTGTCAAACGCATGAAGAAGCTCCATGCTTGTGGACTTTTAGAGTCTCTTGATTACGAATCATTTGACACATGCGAACCATGCCTCATGGGTAAAATGACCAAGACTCCATTCTCAGGAACAATGGAGCGAGCAACCAACTTATTGGAAATCATACATACTGATGTGTGCGGTCCAATGAGTGTTGAGGCTCGCGGTGGCTATCGTTATGTTCTCACCCTCACTGATGGCTTGAGTAGATATGGGTATGTCTACTTAATGAAACACAAGTCTGAGACCTTTGAAAAGTTCAAGGAATTTCAGAGTGAAGTTGAGAATCAACGTGACAGGAAAATCAAGTTTCTACGATCAGATCGTGGAGGAGAATACTTGAGTCACGAGTTTGGTACACACTTAAGAAAATGTGGAATAGTTTCACAACTCACGCCGCCTGGAACACCTCAGCGTAATGGTGTGTCCGAACGTCGTAATCGCACTCTATTAGATATGGTGCGATCTATGATGTCTCTTGCCGATTTACCACTATCTTTTTGGGGCTATGCTTTAGAGACTGCCGCATTCACTTTAAATAGGGCACCGTTGAAATCCGTTGAGACGACACCGTATGAATTGTGGTTTGGGAAGAAACCTAAGCTGTCGTTTCTAAAAGTTTGGGGATGCGATGCTTATGTCAGGAAACTTCAACCTGAAAAGCTCGAACCCAAATCGGAAAAATGCGTCTTCATAGGATACCCTAAAGAAACTATTGGGTATATCTTCTACCTCAAATCCGAAGGCAAGATCTTTGTTGCCAAGAATGGGTCCTTTCTGGAGAAAGAGTTTCTCTCGAAAGAAGTAAGTGGGAGGAAAGTAGAGCTTGATGAAGTATTACCTCTTGAACCGGAAAATGGCGCAACTCAAGAAAATGTTCCTGAGGTGCCTGCACCGACTAGAGAGGAAGTTAATGATGATGATCAAGATACTTCTGATCAAGCTCCTACTAAAATTCGAAGGTCCACAAGGACACGTTCCGCACCAGAGTGGTACGGCAACCCTGTCTTGGAAATCATGTTGTTAGACAACAGTGAACCTTCGAACTATGAAGAAGCGATGGCGGGCCCGGATTCCGACAGATGGCTAGAAGCCATGAAATCCGAGATAGGATCCATGTATGAAAACGAAGTATGGACTTTGACTGACTTGCCCGTTGAACGGCAAGCCATAGAAAATAAATGGATCTTTAAGAGGAAGACAGACGCGGATGGTAATGTGACCATCTATAAAGTTCGGCTTGTCGCTAAGGGTTATCGACAAGTTCAAGGGGTTGACTACGATGAGACTTTCTCACCTGTAGCGAAGCTGAAGTCCGTCCGAATCATGTTAGCAATTGCCGCATTTTATGATTATGAAATTTGGCAAATGGACGTCAAAACGGCATTCCTTAATGGTTTCCTTAAGGAAGAATTGTATATGATGCAGCCGGAAGGTTTTGTCGATCCTAAGAATGCTGACAAGGTGTGCAAGCTCCAACACTCGATTTATGGGCTAGTGCAAGCATCTCGGAGTTGGAACATTCGTTTTGATGACATGATCAAAGCGTTTGGGTTCTCACAGACTTATGGAGAAGCCTGTGTTTACAAGAAAGTGAGTGGGAGCTCTATAGCATTTCTCATACTATATGTAGATGACATACTTTTGATGGGAAATGATATAGAACATTTGGACAGCATTAAGGCCTACTTGAATAAGAGTTTTTCAATGAAGGACCTTGGAGAAGCTGCTTATATATTAGGCATCAAGATCTATAGGGATAGATCGAGACGCCTCATAGGTCTTTCACAAAGCACATATCTTGATAAGATTTTGAAGAAGTTCAAAATGGATCAGTCCAAGAAAGGGTTCTTGCCTGTTTTGCAAGGTGTGAAATTGAGCTCAGCTCAATGTCCGACCACGGCAGAAGATATAGAAGAGATGAGTGTCATCCCCTATGCCTCAGCCATAGGTTCTATTATGTATGCCATGCTGTGTACCAGACCTGATGTAAACCTTGCCGTTAGTTTGGTAGGAAGGTACCAAAGTAATCCCGGCAAGGAACACTGGACAGTGGTCAAGAATATCCTGAAGTACCTGAAAAGGACTAAGGAAATGTTTCTCGTTTATGGAGGTGACGAAGAGCTCGTCGTAAAGGGTTACGTCGACGCTAGCTTCGACACAGATCTGGATGACTCTAAGTCACAAACCGGATACGTGTATATTTTGAATGGTGGGGCAGTAAGCTGGTGCAGTTGCAAGCAGAGCGTCGTGGCAGGATCTACATGTGAAGCGGAGTACATGTCAGCCTCGGAGGCAGCACATGAAGCAATATGGGTGAAGGAGTTCATCACCGACCTAGGAGTCATACCCAATGCGTCGGGGCCGATCAAGCTCTTCTGTGACAACACTGGAGCTATTGCACTTGCCAAGGAGCCCAGGTTTCACAAGAAGACAAGGCACATCAAGCGTCGCTTCAACTCCATTCGTGAAAATGTTCAAGATGGAGACATGGAGATTTGTAAAATACATACGGACCTGAATGTAGCGGATCCGTTGACTAAACCTCTCCCTAGAGCAAAACATGATCAACACCAGAATTCCATGGGTGTTCGATTCATCACAATGTAACTAGATTAGTGACTCTAGTGCAAGTGGGAGACTGTTGGAAATATGCCCTAGAGGCAATAATAAAAGCATTATTATTATATTTCTTTGTTCATGATAATTGTCTTTATTCATGCTATAATTGTATTATCCGGAAATCGTAATACATGTGTGAATAACAGACACCAACATGTCCCTAGTAAGCCTCTAGTTGACTAGCTCGTTGATCAATAGATAGTCATGGTTTCCTGGCTATGGACATTGGATGTCATTGATAACGGGATCACATCATTAGGATAATGATGTGATGGACAAGACCCAATCTTAAGCATAGCGTGAGATCGTGTAGTTCGTTTGCTAGAGCTTTTCTAATGTCAAGTATCTTTTCCTTTGACCATGAGATCGTGTAACTCCCAGATACCGTAGGAGTGCTTTGGGTGTATCAAACGTCACAACGTAACTGGGTGACTATAAAGGTGCATTACAGGTATCTCCGAAAGTGTCTGTTGGGTTGACACGGATCGAGACTGGGATTTGTCACTCCGTATGACGGAGAGATATCACTGGGCCCACTCGGTAATGCATCATCATAATGAGCTCAAAGTGACCAAGTGTCTGGTCACGGGATCATGCATTACGGTACGAGTAAAGTGACTTGCCGGTAACGAGATTGAACGAGGTATTGGGATACCGACGATCGAATCTCGGGCAAGTAACATATCGATTGACAAAGGGAATTGCATACGGGGTTGATTAAATCCTCGACATCGTGGTTCATCCGATGAGATCATCGTGGAGCATGTGGGAGCCAACATGGGTATCCAGATCCCGTTGTTGGTTATTGACCGGAGAGCGATCTCGGTCATGTCTACATGTCTCCCGAACCCGTAGGGTCTACACACTTAAGGTTCGGTTACGCTAGGGTTGTAGGGATATGTATATGCAGTAACCCGAATGTTGCTCGGAGTCCCGGATGAGATCCCGGACGTCACGAGGAGTTCCGGAATGGTCTGGAGGTAAAGATTTATATATGGGAAGTCCTGTTTCGGGCATCGGGACAAGTTTCGGGGTTATCGGTATTGTACCGGGACCACCGGCAGGGTCCCGGGGATCCACCGGGTGGGTCCACCTGTCCCGAGGGCCACATGGGCTGTAGGGGGTGCGCCAAGGGCACCAGCCCCAAGAGGCCCATGCGCCAAGAGAAGAGAAAAAGGGGAGAGTCCTAAAGGGGGAAGGCACCTCCGAGGTGCCTTGGGGAGGATGGACTCCTCCCCCCCTTGGCCGCACCCTCCCTTGGAGGAAGGGGCAAGGGCTGCGCCTCCCCCTCTCCCTTGGCCCTATATATAGTGGGGAAAAGGAGGAGCAAGACCACCCCCAGGCCTTTGGTTGCCTCCTTCTCCCTCTCCAACATCTCCTCCTCCTCCATTGCGCTTAGCGAAGCCCTGCCGGAGTACTGCAGCTCCATCAACACCACGCCGTCGTGCTGCTGCTGGTGCCATCTCCCTCAACCTCTCCTTCCCCCTTGCTGGATCAAGAAGGAGGAGACGTGGCTGTTCCATACGTGTGTTGAACGCGGAGGTGCCGTCCGTTCGGTGCTAGGATCTCCGGTGATTTGGATCACGTCGTGTTCGACTACATCATCCCCGTTCTTTGAACGCTTCCGCTCGCGATCTACAAGGTATGTAGATGCATCTAATCACTCGTTGCTAGATGAACTCATAGATGGATCTTGGTGAAACCGTAGGAAAATTTTTGTTTTCTGCAACGTTCCCCAACACCTCGGCCCGGGCCGGAGCGCACCGGGCCTTGGAATTCGTCAAGGCGTGGTATCCGGGGCTGGACCTGGACCGGCTGGCCCCGTTCCGGTCAGAGGCCCAGGCAGAGCTGGTGGCTGTGGAGGGCGCCCTTGTCGAGCGTGCGGCGGCGATCGCCGACTACACAGATACCAGTGTCTTCGTCCCTGAGCGGGCTGCAGGCGGCGAGGAGGTGCCGCCGGAGTGGTTCGGGATGAACCCGGACTACGACGAGGAATTGGTGGAGGTGATTGGCTCCAGCACCGAGGAGGAAGGCGAGGCGGAGGACGAAGGCAAGACGGAGGCGCCAGAAGACGGAGTGGGCGACCAGCCTCAGCTCGACCGCGCCTCCAGCAACGAGCCGCGTCCGACCGGGCCGGCTGCCGCTGGTGGCGATCAAGCCGAGACTGCCTAGCCGGCCGCCCCGGCGCCTGACACCGCCATCTCCTCCGACCCTCCGAACCCGTCTGCCGCTCCCTAGGCTGCCATCTGGCTTTATTTTATCTGCTTAAATAGTCTTTGAAGAACTTGTTAATTTGCACAATTCCACCCGCGTGGTGTATTTTGAACTTCTATTTGAAGATTCGGCCAAGGGCCTATGATATGTAAATATTAATTCGAGATCTATCTTTCCTTGCTCATTGCTCCTTTGGCTTTTTCCTTTGCCGCCTTCCCCTAGTTCCCGCCTTGTCAGCCGGACAACCGCTCCGCGGACTGCTGCTGGATCAAATGCCTGGCTACTTTGAGGAAAGCAAGTACTTGCCATTCATTGGAGTCTTTTTAACAAGTTGGATAGAAAGCGGCAAGATGACTACTCACGAGTCAGTTTTGTGACAAGGGGCTGGAAACCGGCTTAAGCTATGTTAATGCTTTAGGTCCTTAGCCATTTTTCGTGTGGGCGCCCATTCATCCTTACTCCTGCCCGCCAAACAGTCGCTCTGCGAGCTGCGGCTTCTGGCAGGAGACGGCTTAGGCGCCGCACACTACTTGTTCGACTTCAGGAAGCATTTCATAGCGCAGACGGCGAGTCCCCAGGCCGACTAGTCGAACCTGGTGCCAAGCGGCGTAGCAAAGAGTAGCATACTCGAAGGTGTAATTCTTATCATACAGATAATCAAAAGGGGCAGTCCCTGAGCTCGTCTCGGGGGTCCGAAGTCTTGGTACTTTAATACAAAGGGGTAGCATGGTACATACTGCATCAACTGTAAAATCTTCGGAGGAGATTTGCATTCCATGGTCGTTCCGACTCTTTGCCGGAGTCGTCTCTCTTGCGTGCTCGGGGCTTCTGAGCGTCGATCAAGTAGTAGGAGTCATTGCCCAGCACTTTGCTGATAATGAAGGGGCCTTCCCAAGGTGCCGACAGCTTGTGCTGGCCGGCTGTCCGCTGGATCAATCAGAGCACAAGGTCGCCTTCTTCGAAAGATCTCGGCCTGACCTTCCTGTTGTAGTATCGGTGCATGCTCTGCTGGTAGATGCTGGACCGGCTGAGTGCCAATAGCCGGCCCTCTTCCAGCAGATCGGCACCGTCTTGACGTGCTTCTTCTGCTTCCTCCTCGGTGTACATGGTGACTCGCGGGGAGTCAAACTCTATGTCCGTTGGGATGACGGCTTCAGCACCGTAGACGAGGAAGAAGGGCGTGAAGCCGGTTGACTTGTTTGGAGTCATGCGCAGACTCTAGAGGACGGCCAGCAACTCCTTAAGCCAACAGCCGGCCGAACGTTCCAATGGTTCGACCAGTCGAGGCTTGATGCCAGATAGGATGAGGCCTTTGCTTGCTGCACCTGGCCGTTTGACTGCGGATGGGCAAGGACGCTAAGTCCAGTCGGATGCCCTGCGTCGCGCAGAAATGGACCAAGGCGCCTTTGGCAAAATTTGTGCCATTGTCAGTGATGATGTTGTGTGGTATGCCATACCGAGTCGTGATGTCGGCGATGAAAGTCACTGCAGTGGGACCATTCAACTTCTTGATGGGTTTTACTTCTATCCACTTGGTGAACTTGTCCACCGTGACAAGCAGATGAGTTAGGCCGCCTCGTGCCGTCTTGAATGGTCCCACCATGTCCAGGCCCCAAACCGCAAAGGGCCAGGTGATGGGAATAGTCTTGAGCGCGGAAGCCGGCTGAAGCGGCTTGGAGCGGAACATCTGGCACCCCATGCATTTTTGGACTAATTCCTTGGCCTCTTCTAGGGCAGTTGGCAAGAAGAAACCATGCCGGAAGGCTTTGGCGACGAGTGCTCTTGAAGCCGCATGGTGGCCGCACTCGCCTTCATGGATGTGTCTGAGAATTGCTTGGCCTTGTTCTGCCTTGATGCAGCGTTGGTAGACACCAGTGACACTACGCCTGACCAGCTCTCTGTTGACTATGGTGTAGGCTGCCGCTCGGCGTTGTACTTGCCGAGCCAAGATTTCATCAGTTGGCAGCTCTCTGTTTACTAGGAACTTGAGGATGGGCTGGGCCCATGAGGGTACTGCTATTTCTTCAATTGCCACTATTGCGACTTGGACAAGGGAGGCTGGGTTGGGAGGCGGCGGGCTGGAGTCCGCGGCCGCTTGCTGGATTGGCAGAGTCCCCGGGCCGACTGGCGCAGTCCCCGGGCCGAGCTCTGGAGTCTTCGTGCCGGCCGCCGCAGTCCCCGGGCCGGGTTCTGAAGTTCCCGGGCCGGCTTCGACTGCGATTTTCTTGGGGCCGTCTGCTGGTGCTTATGAGTCGGATCCGACTTCTTTGGGGGGAGCCGGCACAAAGATGGAGTCTGATTCTGGTGAAGGCTTGATAGACGGCTTGAGGAGGCGCTGAAGGGCAACACCGGATGGTATCGCTTGGCGGGTGGAGCCGACTCATGCCAGGGCGTCTGCTTGGTCGTTGTCATTTCTTGGCACGTGAAGGAACTCGCACCCTTCAAAATATCCGCTGAGTTGCTGCACCAGGAAGCGGTAGCTCGCCATGTTTGCGTCTTTGGCGTCCCAGTCGCCAGATGACTGCTGGACCACCAAATCGGAGTCGTCATAGCACAGGATCCGGCGGATGCCGAGTTCTTTGGCAAGCCGAAGCCCGTGAATGAGCACCTCGTATTCGGCAATGTTGTTGGAGGCGGCAAAGTGGATCTGCAGTGCATACTTGAGCTTGTCGCCTTTAGGGGAGGTGAGGACGACGCCGGCTCCCAAGCCGGTGTGCATCTTGGAGCCATCGAAATGCATCCGCCAATGGGTGGAGTCGGGCGCTGGCAACAGGTACTGGGTCTCGGCCCAGTCGACAAGGAAGTCGGCCAGTGCTTGCGACTTGATGGCGGTGCGGGGCTGGTAATAGATGGTGTAGGGAGCCAAATCTATGGCCCATTTGGCCACTCGGCCCGAAGCATCTCGGCTTCCAATGATCTCGGCTAGTGGAGCTGTGCAGACCACAGTGATTGGATGCTCTTGAAAGTAAGGCTTCAGCTTCTTGGCGGCAAAGTGCACGCCGTAGCACATCTTCTAGTAGTGAGGGTAGTTCTGCTTGGAGGTCGACAGTACCTCGCTCAAGTAATATACCGGTCTCTGGACAGGGAGCGCCTTGCCTTCCTCCTTGCGTTCGACTACGATGACTGTGCTGACTACCCGGCTGGTGGCGGCAATGTATAGGAGCATAGGCTCTTTAGGAGTCGGAGCCGCCAGCACAGGGGGAGTAGTCAACATCTTCTTCAACTGGAGAAATGCTTCGTCTACCTTGTGGTTCCACTCGAAAAAGGTGGTCTTCTTCATCAGTTGGTACAAAGGGAGAGCCTTCTCACCCAGCCGACTGATGAATCGGCTGATGGACGCCAAGCAGCCGGTGAACTTTTGCACATCTAACAGTCGGCGGGGGAGTTCCATCCTCTCGATGGCTTTGATCTTTACAGGGTTGCACTCTATGCCTTGTTCGGAGACCAGGAAGCCAAGGAGGTGGCCGGCTGGTACTTCGAAGACAAACTTCTCGGGGTTGAGCTTGATCTGGAATCGGCGCAGATTCTCAAAGGTTTCCTGGAGATATTCCAACAGCGTTCCACGCTTTTCCGTCTTCACCACCACATCATCTACGTAGACGTGGGCGTTTCTGCCGAGTTGCTTGAGGAGACACTTCTGCATGCAACGCTGAAAGGTGGCACCGGCATTCCTCAAGCCGAACATCATAGTCAGGTAGCAGAAGGCTCCAAACGGCGTGATGAAGGCAGTCTTCAGTCTATCTGCCGGGTTCAGCTTGATCTGGTGATATCCTGAATATGCATCTAAAAAGCTCAACAGCTCGCATCCGGCTGTGGAGTCTATCACCTGATCAATTCTTGGCAAAGCAAATGGGTCTTTGGGGCAAGCTTTGTTGAGGCTTGTGTAGTCGATACACATCCGCCACTGCTTGTTCTTCTTCAACACTAGGACCGGGTTTGCCAACCATTCTGGAAAGAACACCTCCATAATGAAGCCAGCTGCCAGGAGCCGGGCTATTTATTCTCCAACAACTCTTCTCTTCTCTTCTGACAGGCGGCGCAAGGGCTGCCTGACGGGTTTCACATCAGATTGGACATGTAACTTGTGCTCGGCGAATTCCGTCGGTACACCCGGCATGTCTTTAGGGGACCATGCGAAGATGTCTCGATTCTCACGGAGGAAATCGACGTGCTTGCCTTCCTATTTGCTGTCTAGGTTTGCACCTATGACAGCGTGCCTCTCGGGGTGCTCCGGGTCCAAAGGTATCCTCTTTGTTTCTTTAGCTGGCTTGAACGAGCCCTCAGCTTCCGACTCCTTGGGGTCGGGCGACATCTCTGGCTGCTTGCCGGCCATCGCCACAACCCGATCAAGGAGCCGCCTCTCAGCTGCGATCACCAAGGACTCGGCCAGCCGACTGCTCTCAGCCGCGCAAGCGGACGACTTCTGGTAGTCGCCGGCTACGGTCAGAATCCCTTTAGAACTCGGCATCTTCATCTTGAGGTAGGCGTAGTGGGGGATCGCCATGAACTTGGCCAAAGCAGGTCGGCCAAGCAACGCTTGGTATGGGCTTTCGAGGTCCACCACTTCAAACCAAACTGGCTCTCGGCGGAAATGATCTTTGTCTCCGAAGAGGACGTCTATCAGGATCTTACCGATTGGTGAGCAGGAAAGGCCAAGTACAATGCCGTGGAACACAGTTCGGCTGCTCTGGAGCTGTCTTTGCTTGATTCCTAACTTCTCCATGGTATCCTTGTACAGGATGTTGATGCTACTGCCTCCATCTATCAACACTCGCGAGAAGCGAGCAGCCCGCCTATCTGTGGCCAAGGTGGCGCTCAAAACCAGGGCGTAGGAGCCCAGATTCGGCATCACCTCTGGGTGATCAGCTCTGCTCCAACTGATAGGCCTCTCGGACCAATGCATAAACTCTGGAGTATCTGATGCTACCGCATTTACTTCTTGTTGCTGCAGCCGTCTGCTGCGCCGATCATCAGCCACACTGGTGAACACTACGTAGGCTCTGTGCTCTTCCGGGTACTCATCTTGTACGATGCCGACTGGCCTGGCAGCCGGCTGCTGGGGCAGCGGTGGAGGTGGCGGCCCAGCAGGCGGAGGAGGAAGAAGGCCGTCTCCCTTGGCGATTCTGGTGAGCCAGTGGCATTTCCGGGTGGTATGGTTTGACGGCTTCGCGCCGTTGTGGAACTTGCAGGGACCATCTAGAGTCTGCTCATAAGAGAAGGCCGGCAACCAGTTGGACTTGCCGCCTTTCTGTCACTTCGCCGGAGGCTGCCCCTCTGGCTGTTGGTCTTCAACTGTCGCAACCTGCCGGCTGCTGGAAGCCGGCTGCGGGGCCTTGTGCTTGTGATCATTCTGTTTCTGTCGCCGACTGGCGTCTCCAGCCGGGGTTCTGGGAGCTTGAGGGGCCACTTTGCCAGTCGCACTAACTTGAATTTCCGTCTTCATGGAGGAGTCGGCCGTAGCATACTTGTCGGCTATGACCAGCAACTCGTCGAGGGTCTCCGGCTTGTCGCAGAGGAGCTTGTGCTTGAGGAGGGTGCCTTCTCTGCACCCGGCAGTGAAGTACTCGATAGCCTGCACCTCGTGCATGCCCTCGCAGGAGTTCCGAAGCTCGCCCCAGCGTGTGAGGTAGTCGCGAGTTGACTCGTCAGGACCTTGTATGCACAAGGAAAGCTGACGGCTTGGGGGGTCGCTTGTACGTGCTTGTGAAGTTGTGGATGAAGGCCTCGGTGAAGTCGACCCAGCTGTTGATGCTGCGGGGCTTCAGACTGTTCAACCATGTCTGGGCCGTGCCCTGGAGCATGAGTGCTACATACTTCACGGCAACACGCTTGTTGCCGTTTGCTATGTTGACGGCTGTGGAGTAGTCAACTAGCCAATCTTCCGGCTTCACAGAGCCGGTGTACTTGGGCGTGTCTCAGGGGAGCGTGAACCCTTTGGGAAAGGGCTCATCTCGAATGCGGGGTCCGAAACAAGGAGGACCCAGCTCGTCTTCTTCTTCAAGCGCTAGGGATCGGTGGAGTCGGTCGATCCGGTGGCGGGCATCGTTCTCTCCAACTCCCTCTAGGCGGCCAAGGCGGTCGCCGAGAGTCGGATGCTCAACAGGTGATGGGGAGACTCGTCTTTCTCTTCGTGGTGGGGGAGGCAGATAGTCGCCCTGCCGTTCCACTGCTCTTGGGCGGCCGTCTTGGTCGCGCTCGATGGTGATGCGAGTTTGACTGTGGCTGACAGCCGGATCCTTCTCTTTTCTACAGTGGAATCCGCCAGTCGGCGTCCGAGACGTCGCACCTTGATCTCGGCGGGGAGGCAGGTCGTCGTTTGGTCGCTGCGGGGCCTCTATGCGGCAGCCGGCTTCATTCTGCACGGCAGCCGCTTTGAGGATCCGCTGGACCCGCTCCGTCATCAGGCGGCGCTCTTCTCCTTCGAAGTTGTCTAGCTCGTCCGCCGCCGCCTGGGCGGCGCGGATGTTCTCCGCAGGCTTAGCGTACACGGGGCGATCGGCCCCGAACAGGTTGGCAATGGCCACGCCGCGTTGCCGGACTGCACCTAGGCGGCTAGGCCCAGTCGGGGTCGACGAGCTGAAGGCGGCGTGCCTCCAGCGTCTTGGCGTCAGCGTCCTCCAGAATGGGCGCGGTCAGGTCTCGTAGAGCCGCGTCGAGTGGGTCATGAGCTCCCTCACTGGAGTGCTCGCCATGACTGATGACGAGCACCTCCGTGACGGCGCTTCCGCCGCTCTCCTCATGAGGGAGCGGCTCGTCGTAGACGACCACATTGGTGGGGAACGTGTCGAGCGACACGCTATCGGAGTCGACCAACATCGGGTCGGTGGAGCCTACGGACTCCAAGTCCACGGCGGGCTCGCGGGAGACGTGGAGTTGGTCGAGGAGGCCCGCAAGGAGGCTTTCGGGGCCGCCCGTGCCTGCGTCGGATGCAGGCTCGTCGGAGATGCAAACCTCGCCAAGAAGATCGGCGAGGCAGCTCGCCGCGCAGGCGTCGTTGATGCCTTGCAGCACGTCGGGGCAAGCGCCATCGGGCGTGCCGGGCTGGCTACGCTCGCTGGGGAGGAAAAGGGTTCCCGTCCAGAGCAGGTCTCCGGACGACGGTGCACCTTGCCCCACGGTGGGCTCCAAATGTCGGGGGTTGGGTGCGACATATGCCAAAGGATGGCTTATCATGGTGGGAGCGAGTAGAACGTCGCCGGTGCCAGGAAACGGAATGAGGCGAAGACATGCACGCCGGCGGATCTTACCCAGCTTCGGGGCTCTCCGAGGAGATAACACCCCTACTGCTGCTCTGTGGGGTCTCCGCATGATCACTAAGGCAAAGTGAGTACAAGGTTGCTCCTCGAGCTATATTCTGGAGGTAGGAGAAGGCAGGGCCAGCTCTCTCCTTCCTATTTGCTATGGTCTAGTGCTAATGGATTCGAACCCTTTGCATGGGTGCCCTGGGGGGTTTATATAGGCCTACCCCCCGGGGGTACAATGGTAATCCGGCTGGGTGCGGGTCCCAGCCGTGTGTCTCTCAGGCCGCCGTCTTCTCCGCCGACTGCTGGGGCCCGCTGACTGGTGGGCCCCGCCGACGGGTCCGGTACTGTAGTCGTGCTTCTAATGACGCAGGCTTGGTCATGGGGTCATGGAAACAGTGTCGCCGTCTATCGGACGATCACTATCGCCATTCCCCGTCTTGTCTGGTTAATGGCATGTGGGGCCCGTGGGAGGGGCCGGCCGACTCCAGGGGAGCCGACTCCCACGGGTCCGTCTTCGGGGCATACCCGCCGTCTTCTGTGCTCTCGCTGACGGGCGGGTCCTGCCGTCTCTGGGTCATACAGGTAGGCCGTCGTGGCCACAATGCGGCGCCCACTGAGGCTGAGGTTAGGGCAGGCATGGCAACAGTGTCGCGCCCCGCTGGAGATCTCCAGCGATACGGCACACTGTAGCCATGCCAGCCCCTCGTAAGCGGGGGGTGACAGCCACGCTGTGACCGTACCCCGCCCCGCCTATCGTGGCGAAGGTAGGAGACGGGTGGAGTCGCGGGCCGACTCTCCATAGCCGGCTTCTCTGGAAGTCGCCGGCAATGAGTCGGCTAATCTTGGAGTCGTCCCTGGAACTCGGCTTATCTTGGAGTCGCGCCTGGGACTCGGCTTATCTTGGAGTCACGCCTGGGACTCGGCTTATCTTGGAGTCGCGCCTGGGATTCGGCTTATCTTGGAGTCGCGCCTGGGACTCGGCTTATCTTGGAGTCGTCCCTGGAACTCGGCTTATCTTGGAGTCGCGCCTGGGACTCGGCTTATCTTGGAGTCACGCCTGGGACTCGGCTTATCTTGGAGTCGCGCCTGGGACTCGGCTTATCTTGGAGTCGCGCCTGGGACTCGGCTTGAGGGGCGCAGCCTGCCCCGATGTCTTGAAAGGTTCTGCGGCTCGGGTTAGCCTACCCGTGGCCCATTACTCCGACAGCCTCTGACAAGATTGTGGAGTTGAACCAAGGAGTTTGTATGGGCAAGGAGATCGCCTACTTCGTGAAGATCTACCACTAGTGAGGCAAGTCCTTCATGGGCGACGACCATGATGGGATAGACAAGGTTGCTTCTTCGTGGACCCTTCTTGGGTGGAGCCCTCTGTGGACTCGCGCAGCCGTTACCCTTCGTGGGTTGAAGTCTCCATCAACGTGGATGTACGATAGCACCACCTATCGGAACCACGACAAAAACATCCGTGTCTCCAATTGCGTTTGAATCCTCCAATCCCTTCCCTTTACATTCTTGCAAGTTGCATGCTTTATTTTCCGCTGCTCATATACTCTTTGCATGCTTGCTTGAATTGCGTGAAGATTGCTTGACTCGTGCTAAGATAGCTAAAATCTGCCAAAGACTAAAATTGGGAAAAGGATAAGTTTTTAATTGGTCAAGTAGTCTAATCACCCCCCTCTAGACATACTTCCGATCCTACTGATGGCCATGATGGGATAGACAAGGTTGCTTCTTCATGGACCCTTCATGGGTGGAGCCCTCCGTGGACTCGCGCAGTCTTTACCCTTCGTGGGTTGAAGTCTCCATCAACGTGGATGTACAATAGCACCACCTATCGGAACCACGACAAAAACATCTGTGTCTCCTATTGTGTTTGCACTCTTCAAACCCTTCCCTTTACATTCTTGCAAGTTGCATGCTTTACTTTCCGCTGCTCATATACTCTTTGCATGTTTGCTTGAAATGTGTAAAGATTGCTTGACTTGAGCTAAGTTGTTAAAATCTGCCAAGAACTAAAATTGGGAAAAGGTTAAGTTTTTATTTGGTCAAGTAGTCTAATCACCCCCCTCTAGACATACTTTCGATCCTACAATTGGTATCAGAGCTTTGGTCTCCATTTGCCTTGATTTCTATAGCTTTTGGTGATCATAGCCTTGGTTTTAGAACCTAGAGGAGTATGGCGTCTAGCGAGGAAAATTACCACCGTAGAGGTCCTTACTTTGATTGTACTAATTTTGCTAGTTGGAAGCTGCTACCTCTTGAGCACTGCGTTGGTTTTTCCTTGAAGAGGAAAGGGTGATGCAGCAAAGTAGCGTAAGTATTTCCCTCAGTTTTTGAGAACCAAGGTATCAATCCAGTAGGAGGCTCCTCAAAAGTCCCACGCACCTACACAAACAGACAAGAACCTCGCAACCAACGCGATAAAGGGGTTGTCAATCCCTTCACGGTAACTTGCAAAAGTGAGATCTCATAGAGATAATAAGATAAGATAAATATTTTTGATATTTTTATGATATAGATTGGAAAGTAAAGATGCAAATAAAAGTAGATGAAAAACTTATATGATAAAAGATAGACTCGGGGGCCATAGGTTTCACTAGTGTCTTCTCTCAAGATAGCATAAGTATTATGGTGGGTGAATAAATTACTGTCGAGCAATTGATAGAAAAGTGCATAGTTATGAGAATATCTAGGCATGATCATGTATATTGGCATCATGTCCGTGACAAGTAGATCGAAACGATTCTGCATCTACTACTACTACTCTATACATCGACCGACTCCTGCCTGCATCTAGAGTATTAAGTTCGTGAAGAACAGAGTAATGCATTAAGAAAGATGACATGATGTAGAGGAATAAACTCAAGCAATATGATATAAACCCCGAAAGTGCTAATGTGATCCCGAGCACCTATGTGCTCTTTATCTGTGCCGCCAGCTTGTCTCGTGATGCACACCGCAGGAAGTATAGGCCCATGTATAATTTATGTGTTTGATATTTTATCCTGGCCTATGGCCCATGCCTGACACACAGCCTCTGTTACCCCCTCAGTCACGCACAACGCGGCTCGGATGGAAATAGACGATATGCGTCGTCTAGCAGTAGATTCTGAACTAACATCGTGACCCAGCAGTTTTACCCTGTTAGTTGATTCCCTAAAAAAGAATTACCCTATCAGTCACCCATGGCAAGCTACCTTCCCCGACACGGCTGGTGTTCTTCATACCCTTTCTAAATCCAATCGAACTCTGCCCAGCGCAGGTTCCTGGAGTTGTCCATCCTCCTTCGCATAGTTGGCTATGCAGTGACTAGCGTTAGGATTGTATTAGTCGTACTCATCTTCACGCAGTGCCAACGCTGGCAGTTGCCCGCCTCTCTCTACCATTACTACATGTTCGCATACTCCAGTATCCCTAACAACGAGCACGCAGGTGTTCATTACTAAACCGCAACGAGTTTACAGATGCTCACACCGACAGAGAAGAAACTCCCCAAGATGAACTCCTCGTCAGCTCAGATTTCTCCCCTTGATTCAACGACGCCTCCGAGGCTCCACCATCCTACCATGTGTAACCATGAGAAAATTAAGAACACCACAGAGCGGTAGAAGCTGAGAAGACGAAATGCAAAGTACATTTACCGAGAGCATACCACCTCCCGAGCATTCTTCAGATCGGGTGACTACAGATCTCGTGTTTGAGAATTCAGAACGAGCCATATCATCTCCCTTGTTAACTGCGTGGCTGCAGGTACACGAACCAATGCCATATGTATTGAGTTATCACTGCTCTCCCGCCCATGTGGTTGAAATTTTGAGCGCAAGGCCAAACCTGTTTGCACATATACAGAAGGATGGATACACATGTCTGAACACTGGCCATTTGATGATAGATGCATTAACTTATTAGCGCATTCAACAAGCAAATATATTCAGGCCCGTCTCTGAATCCCAGATCAGACACCACATGTAAGCATCTGTTTATATTATGCAGAAAGCAATTCAATCAGAATCATGCCCTAACAATTATCATCAGCATGGGGCCACATGCACATATTCAAAGAAAGCTCAACCACTTTTAGTGTTAGAGTGTGCTCACGAGCGAAGGAAGAAACAAATTATTTTGTCCAGTTGGTTTACAGACAAGTTCTAATTATTAAAATACATCATAACTTAAACTGGGCAGAAACGTAATATGCTGAAATTAACTAAACAATCCCATCAATTATTCAGTCTGAGTTCGGCTGCTTTGTGGCAGTTGTTCCGATGGTGGCCTTCGTATTCCAGGACACATTAGCCGCATTGTTATCATCGTTGCCCATAACACTATGCACTTTGTCTCCCATAACCACCATAGCACCTTGTGGCTGAATCTGGTTCACACCATCTCCATTCTCAGCCAACCTGTGTTCTAATCCAAGGCAGTGCCTTATTTCTGCAACTTCATTTCTGTACACATCGATATGTTTGTGTGACTGCCTGTGTATTTATTGTCTGCCCATAGGTGGGAGATAACAAATGGTTGTGCTCCTTAGGGTGCTCGGCTATGTACCAACCATTGTCTTTGAAACGCATCAGTCTTATGAGAGCAAGGCAATCACAGTGGCAAGAGCGTGTGTTCTCCACTATCGGCTTCCACTGGCCAACATACAAACCATCCAAATTCAGTTAACCAAAACATGAATTCAGTGAGCTAGTGGTATATTATGGAATTATGTAAATAAGTGTACATACCGTGCATCTACAGACTATTTTTTGCATGCATTTCGTCCTATTCACTTTTAGTCTCCTCTCTCCGTACCTAATGCCCATCCTTTCTTCCACGAATACAGATTGTAAAAATCATAGGCTTCACCCAATGTATGAAAGTTGGTTCCTAATTTCGGCACAATGACATAGTCTCCAGTGTTTTCAGCAAAACCGCGTGTTGATTTCTCCATTGCTGAAATCCTATTAGGGCGGTGCCTTGCCAGGCTCAGCAGAGCCCCAATCCTGACCCTGGATGTATATCAAAGTGTTAATACATAATTAGTTAACAAAAAATCAGATTAATAACGCATCCATGAATGCAGAGATAATCGGTAATCTTTCCCATGCCCAAGAAGATTTTTAGTTGCTTTTCCTCAATTTTTTAATACCATGCAGGAATGATTAAAAACTCAGAATAGTTGATGTAGTACAAAGGTAAAGACACCAAATAGCAAAATCAATGATCTTGTTCCAAGAGCATCTTGACATCGTACTACATGGAAAACATCGCCAACTTTGTTAAATCACTTTCAAATTTGCAAGAATTCTGCCGAATTTGCTGCATCCCAGGACCAGCCATTTTCCTATTGAAATTTGCAAGATTTATATAATTAGCTAGAAAACTTAGTCCTCACAAATTGCATACGTTTTTGGGCGGTCTGCTCTATAGAATGCTTGGACGCCTGAGTCGGTTCTCGAATCGTTGCCTCTGCCACCACCTCTGCCGCACATATCTGCCCGTCCGCACTTGATGCCGTCATGGCCGGCAGCTTGCCCCCATGCGGTGTCGTCAGGGGCTCCATGGGTATGTCGCTTCCATTCACCTCCTCTACAAGACTACAACAGTTCTTCTGCATACTCCTAGACGTCGACATACAAATTAGATCTTCAGAAATCCCCAAGCAAAATCCCTGTGAAATAACTCGCACCACCGAACAGATCTGTACCTGTTAATCAACTGCATCAAGAGCTCCATCTTTGCCCGTAACCGCAGGTGCCTTCTCGCAGATGGGGTTTCCACCGGATCGCCGCTCTTGAGAAAAGAAGGATCCACGCTAGCGAGATAGGAGACATCTGCTCCATCGACCCATGGCTACTAGCATAGTTACCGAAAAAGCATCAATCCTGTACCACGGATCAGGACGGACTTCTTCAGTGACCTTGTCCGGGCAAGGAGCTCTGCCTAGCGCGGCAGCACCGACACACACTCTATAAGCCATTGCAAATTATATGCAAACAATCAGCTATTCTTTCAGTTTCAACCATTGTATGAACTAGTGTGGCTCACAGACTGAAAATGTATCATGTTTGCATCACAGATTAGGGAAATCTATTTGTTCTCTGCAGTGTAGTGTTCATTTTTCGCACAAAATTAACTTGCATCACAACATCCTCCCCCGGAGCATCTCAAAGGGTTGCTTATTATAATTCAATCACTAGTTCACTACTACTGGATATGCACTAATCGCTCTTTGCATACAAATAAACAAACCATCTGAAATGACCCTAGCAAATTCTGTTTTATTTGATGGCTAGGATGCCCCTGATTTTCTCTAAATGCACAATGAACAATCCTTTAATTGCAATGTTTATACCTTTGTGTCCACCCCGGAGTTTTTGGATCTACTTGCTCTATGGAGTACTCAGAACCTTGAGCCTTATCTGCACTTGCAGGCTCTCCAGTAGCATCCTCACGACAGATTTGCCGTCTGCACTTGAAGCCGCCGGTGCTGGCATCCCAACCTCCGCCGGCGCGATGACCAGGAACAGAACAGGCTCCAAGGTGCTGTTGTTATCATTGACCTCCTCTAGCAGTGTTCTGGTTCATCCACACAATTTTTGCGGCCGACAGAAACAAAGTCAGTGCCGACTACCAACAACCGGATTCAAATCCATGCAAAAGGGAGATTCATCGAGCAGATTCTAACCTGTTTATCGACTGCATCAAGAACTCCACGACCGCCGGAACACCTGGGAACTCGCTGGACCGCGCAATCCCCTTCGCCGGAGGAGATTTCCCCACCGCTTCGCTGCCCCCTACCCCCACCCCACACCCCCCCCCCCACACACACACACGACCCCATCTTCTGCATTTACTGCATGGTCTGCCCACGCTACCGGAAAGCACCGGATCTGATCCACGGATCAAGAAGACGGCGACGTCTCGAGCCACGGCTCGGGTTCGCTCCGTCGACGCCGTGCAAACGCCCGTGCAAGCCAGGCCCATCAGTCAGGTCCGTATAGTGACGTACTCCTATATGAGAATTTCCCCGTCCCATGTGGACCCGCAGCCTGCCTCCTTCATTCAATTCACCGAATCACAAAGCTATTCTACACGGATGTGATACCGAGCTCAAGTGAGCTCGTGATCACATACTCTGCGTCCTATAAATCTCATCTTTTTATCCTCGATGGCAACAATACAATGCGCGCCTTGCTGCCCCTGCTGTCACTGGGAAAGGACATCGTAAGATTGAATCTAAAGCTAAGCACTTCTCCTTGCAAGAAAGATCAATCTAGTAGGCCGAACCAAACTGATAATTCGAAGAGACTTGCAAAGATAACCAATCACACATAAAAGAATTCAGAGAAGATTCAATTATTTCTCATAGATAAACTTGATCATAAACCCACAATTCATCGGATCTCGACAAACACACCGCAAAAAGAGTTACATCGAATGGATATCCAAGAAGATCGAGGAGAACTTTGTATTGAGATTCAAAGAGGGAGAAGAAGCCATCTAGCTAATAACTATGGACCCGAAGGTATGTGGTAAACTACTCACAACTCATCAGAGAGGGGCCTTGGAGATGATGTAGAGGCCTTCCGTGGTTGATTCCCCCTCTGGCGGAGCGCCGGCGAAGGCTCCAAGATGGGATCTCACAGATACAGAAGGTTGAGGCGGTGGAAATAGTTTTTCGTGGTGCTCATGGATGTTTTCAGGGTACGTGAATATATATAGGAGAAAGAAGTAGGTCGGTTGAGCCACGAGGGGCCCACGAGGGTGGGGGCGCGTCGGGCACCCTCGTGGCCGCCTCGTTTGCTGCTTGACGTCCACTCCAAGTCTCCTGGATTGCGTTTGTTCCAAAAAGATCGCTCCCGAAGGTTTCATTCCGTTTGGACTCCGTTTGATATTCCTTTTCTTCGAAACACTGAAATAGGCAAAAAACAACAATTCGGGCTGGGCCTCCAGTTAGTAGGTTAGTCCCAAAAATGATATAAAAGTGTAAAGTAAAGCCCATAAACATCCAAAACGGGTAATATAATAGCATGGAATAATCAAAAATTATAGATACGTTTGAGACGTATCAAGCATCCCCAAGCTTAATTCCTGCTCGTCCTCGAGTAGGTAAATGGTAAAAACAGAATTTTTGATGTGGAATGCTACCTAGCATAAATCTCAATCTAATTTTCTTTATTGTGGCATGAATGTTTAGATCCAAATGATTCAAAATAGAAGTTCATATTGACATAAGAAATAGTAATACTTCAAGCATACTAACTAAGCAATCATATCTTCTCAAAATAACATGGCTAAAGAAAGTTTATCCCTACAAAATCATATAGTTAGGCTATGTTTCATTTTTCATCACACAAAATGCTCCCATCAGGAACAACCCCGGTTTCAGCCAAGCAATTGGTTCATACTTTTTAACGCGCTTCAGCTTTTTTCAACTCTCATGCTATACATGAGCGTGAGCCATGTATATAGCACTAAGGATGGAATAGAATATGATGATGGAGGTTATGTGGAGAAGACAAGAAAGGAGAAAGTATGACGAGGCTAATCAATGAGCTATGGAGAGGCCCATCAATTGATGTCAACATGAGGAGTAGGGATTGCCATGTGATGGATGCACTAGAGCTATAAATGTATGAAAGCTCAACAAAAGAAACTAAGTGGGTGTGCATCCAACTTGCTTGCTCACGGAGACCTAGGGCATTTTGAGGAAGCCCATCATTGGAATATACAAGCCAAGTTCTATAATGAAAAATTTCCACTAGTATATGAAAGTGACAACATAAAAGACTCTCTATATGAAGAACATAGTGCTACTTTGAAGCACAAGTGTGGAAAAGGATAGTAACATTGTCCCTTTTTTGTTTCTTGTTTTTGGGCCTTTCTTTTTTTATTTGGCCTTTCTTTTTTTTTCTTTGGCCTTTCTTTTTTTTGGCCTTTTTTTTATAAGGGACAATGCTCTAATAATGATGATCATCCCACTTTTATTTATTTACAACTCATGAATTACAACTCAAAACTAGAACTCTATATGAATGCCTCCGGCGGTGTACCGGGATGGGCAATGAATCAAGAGTGACTTGTATGAAAAATTATGCATGGTGGCTTTGCCACAAATATGATGTCAACTACATGATCATGCAAGGCAATATGACAATGATGATGCGTGTCATGATAAATGGAACGGTGGAAAGTTGCATGGCAATATATCTCGGAATGGCTATGGAAATGCCATAATAGGTAGGTTTGGTGGCTGTTTTGAGGAAGATATAAGGAGGTTTATGTGTGATAGAGCGTATCGTATCACGGGGTTTGGATGCACCGGCGAAGTGTGCACCAACTCTCAAGGTGAGAAAGGGCAATGCACGGTACCGAAGAGGGTAGCAATGATGAAAAGGTAAAAGTGCGTATAATCCATGGACTCACATTAGTCATAAAGAACTCATATACGTATTGCAATAGGTTTATTAGCCCTCGAAGCAAAGTACTACTACGCATGCTTCTTGGGGGGAGGTTGGTAGGAGTTAACCATCGCGCGCCCCCGACCTCCACACAAGGGAAGGCAATCAAAAGAGCACTCCATGCAATAAATTTGTTACACAACTTTTACCATACGTGCATGCTACGGGACTTGCCAACTTCAACACAAGTATTCTTTAAATTCAGAATTACCCAACTAGCATGACTCTAATATCACCACCTCTATATCTCAAAACAATTATCAAGCATCAAATTGATCATAGCATCCAATTCACTTCCTATGATAGTTTTTATTATACCCAACTTGGATGCTCATCATTCTAGGACCAATTTTATAACCATAGCAAATACCATACTGTTCTAAAAGACTCTCAAAATAATATAAGTGAAGCATGAGAGATCAACAATTTCTACAAAATCAAGCCATCGCCGTGCTCTAAAAAGTATAAGTGAAGCACTAGAGCAAAAACTATCTAGCTCAAAAGATATAAGTGAAGCACATAGAGTATTCTAATAAATTCAAAATCATGTGAGTCTCTCCCAAAAGGTGTGTACAGCAAGGATGATTGTGATAAACTAAAAAGCAAAGACTCATATCATACAAGACGCTCCAAGCAAAACACATATCATGTGGTGAATAAAAATATAGCTCCAAGTAAAGTTACCGATAAACGAAGACGAAAGAGGGGATGCCTTCCGGGGCATCCCCAAGTTTAGGCTCTTGCCACTCCTTATTCCATAGTCCATCAAATCTTTACCCAAAACTTGAAAACTTCACAACACAAAACTCAACAGGAAATCTCATAAGCCCCATTAGTGAAAGAAAGCAAAACCACCACATAAGGTACTGTAATGAACTCATTCTTTATTTATATTGGTGTTAAACCTACTATATTTCAAGTTCTCTATGGTTCATACCACTTAATGCTAGCCATACACGCATCAAAATAAGCAAACAACACACGAAAAACAGAATTGATGTCTACTACACTGTAATGCCCCGGATCCGATGCGCCAGGTGTCTGCCAGTTATTTGCCTTCGTTGCCTTGTCATTTGCTTGCGTGTTGCATTTTATCATGTCATCATGTGCATTTCATTTTGCATACGTGTTCGTCTCATGCATCCGAGCTTTTTCCCCGTTGTCCGTTTTGCAATCCGGCACTCCTATGCTCTCCGGCGTTCCCCTTTCGTCTCTCGTTGTGTGCGGGTGTTAAACGTTTTCGGAATGGAACGAGGTTTGCCAAGCGGCCTTGGTATAGCACCGGTAGACCGCCTGTCAAGTTTCGTGCCATTTGGAGCTCGTTTGGTATTCCAACGGTTAACCGGGTAACCGTAAAGCCCCCCTTCTCTTTGCAGCCCAACACCCTTCCAAAGTGGCCCCAAACCCACCTAACTCCCCTCCATGCTCTCGGTCGTTCGCTCACGATCGTGTGGGCGAAAACCGCTCCTTATTTGGACTCTCCTAACTCCCTCCACCTATAAAAACGTCCCCCCTCTTCTTTTTCGCGGATGTTTTCCCCCGAAACCCTAGCCCCGCTCCTCTCCGCCGTCGGACACGTCCGGATCCGCCCGGACATGTCCGCCGGACACCTCACCCCAGCCAATCCCAGTGCGCCACGTCACCCCGCTGCCACTCTCCTCCAACCGCCGGCCGCCACCTCACCCTCTCTCTCCTCCCCCTCACCACGCGGCCCGCGGGACCCGGATCGGGCCCGCGCCGCCGCCGCCGTCCGCCCGTTCGGCCCGCGCCGTCCGCCTCCCTGCCCGAGCTCCCTCCGCCGCCCCGCCGGGGCTCGGCCCTGCCGCCGGCCGCCGTGCCCGCCGCCGGCGAGCGCCGTTGCCGGCCCCGCCCTCCGTCGCCCGCCTCCCGGTTCCCTCGGGCGCCGCCCCGAGCTGGCGCCGCCCCGCGCCTCCGCCTCTCCCGCTCCCGGCCCGGACCCGAGCGCCTGCCCGCGCGCTGCCGCGCCCCGCCGCCCGGTGCCTCTGCCGCCGTCCGCCAGAGCTCTCCCGGCCCGGCCTCCTCTGCATCTCCCCGGCGCCGCCCCGGAGCTCCTCCAACGGGCGGAGCTCCCTCCGCCAGCCCCGGATCCGGCGCCCCCCCGGCCGGATCCGCCCGTCTCCGGTGTCCCCGACGCTCTCCGGCGAGATCCGCGCCGCCTCGGCATCCGTGCCCGCAGGTTGACTCCCCCCCCCCCGAAATCCACTAAGTCCCCAGTTTCAGTAATTTTCATGCCATGTTCGTCATGCCGTATCTCTGCACCGTAGCTCCATTTCGTGCGTGTAATATGTCAAATTGTTCGTCTCGACGAGTACATCATTTCATTCCATTGCATTATATTCATTTGAGGTCATCTTGATGTCTGAATCATTGTTGTAAGAGTGCTTCATAATATTTTCTGCTGTCTGTTATCAGAACGAGCTCTTTTGTCATTTTTGCCATGATTGATGTGTGCATCCTATGAGGTTGATGTCTACATGTGTTTTGAACTAGGCTATGTCTTCTTTACAGAGGTGCTTACCATGTATTTTTGTGATCAATGTGGTGACTAGCACAAGCATGCAAACTAGGCATCGTGATGTTGCTGATTTTAGTCCCTGTTCTGCTGTTATTTTCATGCCATGTAAACTTGATACTACAGAGAGATCCATGCATATTTTGAGATACTTCAGTAAGCGTGTTTTGAACATGTGGTTATTGTCTATCCATTCATGGCATTGTTGGCAATTATGGAGTAGTATAGAAAGTCATTTTTGTGCTCTACTTTTGCTTCAAAATGTTTCCTGGCAGATTGTTTACATGTTATTCAATTTGGCCAAGCTTGGTATAGTTGATCCGTACATGCTATGGACTTGTTCTTGCCTTGGTTTGTTTCACAAACATGTCTTCTTGATGATGCTATGCTTATCTTGTCATGCAATGACTTGTGGTGAGTGAATCGAGCTTGTTAAGTAGGGTTCATGATGTTGCTGTTTTGCTAGGCTGAATCTGTTATTTCACGATGCTATATAAATATGTTGCTACTAATCGTTCTATGCATAGTCTGGAGATGTTCTATAAACATGTTTTGATCTACATGTCATCCTCTATCCATCCATGCCCCTGGTAGCATTTATAGCTTGCTGTAGATTGTTCATATCTTGCTCCAAAGTTACTTCATAATGTTGCTGTCAGCCTGTTAACATTAAGTTCACTTGTTCACATGTGTTTTGCTAGTGTTCCATGCACCCTATGACCTTGCTATTGCCATGCTTAGCTTCACAAACATGCCTTCTTACTATTGGGTGCCTTTCCATGCCATGTATTGCTCTGTAGTGAGTTGCACAAGCTCATCTACATGCCTTCGTAATTATGTTCCTGCCATGTTTGGATCTCTTTAATAACTTGCTATGTTTATGTGGGTGCCATCATATTTTCCGATCCCTTTTGGCTTATGGTCAGTAAGGGACTTTTGATCTATGCATTTAGTAGATTCATGCCATGCCTTTGTTTGCCATTATAAGTTCCTGTAACATGTTGTTTGATAGCTCTAAACATCGCATCGTGCTGATATTTTCTGCAAAGTCTGTAATTGTTATAACTTGCAATCTTACCATGTGTGTTTGAGCATGTTCTAGTGAATTCTAGAGATAGCTCAGTGTTCATGTTTTGTAATGCTTTACCTGTACATCTTGACCATGCCTTTTGTTTTCATGTTGGGGTGCTGTAGAATGTTGTTTTGATGCTTGCAATATGCCTAGTTGCTGTTTTGGACAGCTTGTCCTTTAAACTTGTTTCTTGTGTGTGTGTTGAACCGTTGCTCCGTTTTGAGTGTGCTCTACATGAAACTTGCTTGATTTTGCATGTAGTTTAATATTATCATGTTGCATCCATGTTTTGAGGTGTTTGCTTGATGTTTGGGTGCATTTTGCATCAATGCCATGTTTAACTTGTTTTGCTCATATCTTCTAAGCCGTAGCTCAGAACTAAATGAACTTTATATGTAACTTGACTAGAATCTCGTGTAGATCATCTTGGTGCATCTTAACTTGATGTTTAACTACTTGAACATAAGGTTTGTTCAAATCTGGACCAATTTCGAAATATGCTTATGAGGACTTACCGGAATTGTTATATGTTGTTCCCGACCTCATTTAAACTTGCTTTGATGTGTTGTTCTTGTTTGCATCATCTCTTGCCATGAGTAGCTTCATGTAGTTTTGTCATGCAACCTGCTTGGTTGTGCAACATGCCTTGTTCATGTGTGGTGTGTTTACTATGTTGTGTGCTTCTTCTCGATAGTTCCTGTTGCATTGCGATCGTGAGGACTCGTTCGTATACGCTTGGTTCGGCTTCATCCGTTCGTCTTCTTCATGGACTCGTTCTTCTTCCTTGCGGGATTTCAGGCAAGATGACCGCTACCCTGGATCTCACTACTATCATTGCTATGCTAGTTGCTTCGTTCTATCGCTATGCTGCGTTACCTATCTGTTGCTCTTCAAGCCATCCCAAATTGCCATGAACCTCTAACCTTTGACACCTTTCCTACGCAAACCGTTGTTTGGCTATGTTACCGCTTTGCTCAGCCCTCTTATAGCGTTGCTAGTTGCAGGTGAAGTTGAAGATTTCTCCATGGTGGACAGGATTTTGGTTGGGATATCACAATATCTCTTATATTATTAATGCATCTATATACTTGGTAAAGGGTGGAAGGCTCGGCCTTATGTCTGGTGTTTTGTTCCACTCTTGCCGCCCTAGTTTCCGTCATACCGGTGTTATGTTCCCGGATTTTGCGTTCCTTACGCGGTCGGGTGATTTATGGGACCCCCTTGACAGTTCGCTTTGAATAAAACTCCTCCAGCAAGGCCCAACCTTGGTTTTACCATTTGCCTCACCACCACCTATATTTCCCTTGGGAGTAATTAACCCAAGGGTCATCTTTATTACAGCCCCCCCGGGCCAGTGCTTGTCTAAGTGTTGGTCCGAACTAGAGCCCTTTGCAGCGCCCCCTCAAGGAAACTTGAGGTCTGGTTTTAGTTGTACGGATTGCTCATCCGGTGTTGCCTTGAGAACGAGATATGTGCAGCTCCTATCGGGATTGTCGGCGCATCGGGCGGTCTTGCTGGTCTTGTTTTACCATTGTCGAAATGTCTTGTAAACCGGGATTCCGAGTCTGATCGGGTCTTCCTGGGAGAAGGTCTATTCCTTCGTTGATCGCGAGAGCTTGTCATGGGCTAAGTTGGGACACCCCTGCAGGGTATAATCTTTTGAAAGCCGAGCCTGCGGTTATAGGCAGATGGGAATTTGTTAATGTCCGGTTGTAGATAACTTGACACCAGATCCAAATTAAAACGCATCAACCGTGTGTGTAGCCGTGATGGTCTCTTCTCGGCGGAGTCCGGGAAGTGAACACGGTTTTTGGGTTATGTTTGACGTAAGTAGGAGTTCAGGATCACTTCTTGATCATTGCTAGTTTCATGACCATTCCGCTTTCTCTCTTCTCGCTCTTATTTGCGTATGTTAGCCACCATATATGCTTAGTCACTGCTGCAGCCTCACCACTTTACCCCTTCCTTTCCCTTTAAGCTTTGCTAGTCTTGATACCCATGGTAATGGGATTGCTGAGTCCTCGTGGCTCACAGATTACTACAAAACAGTTGCAGGTACAGGTTATGCGATGATCATGACACGAGAGCGATGCTTGCTTGCGTTGAGTTCTTCTTCTTCTTCTTCGATCAGGGGATAGGTTCCAGGTCGGCAGCCTGGGCTAGCAGGGTGGATGTCGTTTGAGTTTCTGTTTGTGATTCATCCTTAGACGGATGTTGATCTTATGTATGATGATGTTGTATATGTGTGGCATTGTATGCCTTATGTATGTATCCCCATCTATTATGTAATGTTGATGTAATGATATCCACCTTGCAAAAGCATTTCAATATGTGGGTCTATCCTTGGTGGGACCTTCGAGTTCCTTTTGGATAGGGTCGCATATTGGGCGTGACAAGTTGGTATCAGAGCCTCGACCGACCCTAGGAGCCCCCTTGATTGATCGTGTAGTTTGGCCGTTGTTGAGTCTAGAAGAAAACTGTTTTCGGAGTCTAGTTATATCGGAGAGTAGGAATTCTTTTTACTCCTCAGCCCCTTTGTCGCTCTGGTAAGGAATCTTGACGTAGGTGTTTTGAATTACTTCTCTTCCCCTTCAAATTTTTCTTTAGGTTCACGCAGTTGGTTTCCTGATCGTTGGTTCTCAGCTCTTTTGATCCGGTGCATTTCTCGTCAAGTCGATTCGAGTCTCTTCATCTTTGAGTTCAATCCTCAGTTGTTTTCTTTTCCCACCCGCCCACCTTTTTCATCTCGGAACCGGAGTCTGTAATCGAGTATCCATCCTACTCGTGCGAAGTCTTTGCTTTCTTTCCTCAATGATTTCAACCGGTGTTTTCTCTTCAAGTTATTCGTCGTTTTCCCTTCCAAGTTGCCTTTGTTTTTCCCGCCCTCCCACCCTCTTCTTCCCGGAGCTTGAGTCTATATCGACAATCAATTTCATTCGTTCGAAGGTTCTTCAGTCTTCCCTCAATCATTTCAACCGGTGAATTCTCCTCTTGTTCGTCATTCTTCATATCTTTTTTTCTCCGGTGGACCCAATTCATGTTTTTCGGTGTTGATCGTATTCTTTTCCTCGAAGTGTTCTCCTTGCTCGTTTGCCTCTCGTCATTTTATCCTTCCGGAGTGCTCAAGACATCTCAGGATATTCGTCTGTGTTTGAATTAATTCGAGGTTGTCACCTCATTCAAATATTTCAATTGTTCTGGTGCTTCATTTATCTGTTCATCATCCTTTTGAACAGTGTTATCTCTTCAGTGGGCCCTAACCCACAGGTCTTTTTCCCAGGATCTTACCTGACTCTTCTAATTCCCCGGAGCTATTCTCAAATTCTTTTCAAAGTGTGATGTAAGAACGAATTTCATCAGTCAGATGCTTGTCCAAGATCGGTTTCCAATCATTTCATTGTTGGCTCAACCTTTTCGTTTTTTCTTTCTCCCGGAGTATCTCAGTAATTTTGGTGGTGTTTCTCGTCGTCATTTGAAGATCGAAGAAGAGTTTTTCCTCTAAATCTTGTCTGTTCTCTCGAAGTTTCGCGGTTCTAGCTTCTTATTATCCTATCGAATTATTCCATTTGTCAGATATCCTTTCTTACCCATCCGGAATATGTCAGGAGTTGTTTTCCTGTTTCTTTTCACCGGAGGCCATCGTTCCAGAAGAATTCTTCGTCCTCAGATTTCAGCTACCGTTATCCAATTATCCCGGTGCTTCGTTCAAGTGTTCCTTAATCAGCTCGTGATCTCTTTGTTCTTTTGCATCTAAATCCCCTCTAGCTTATTTGTTCTTCTAATTCTTCCCGGTGATTCATTCTCGTTTATCAGTTTTTTCGAATTCTTACGGTGGTTCATTCAGATTCTTTTTTTCCTTTGTTATCATATTAATCCATCCGTTCTTTCAATCCTACCGGTGGTTCTTGAAGACTTTCTCAAGTTTTGTGCTATATCCCTTCCCAATCCTTTCCAAGAAGAATAAGTAGTATGCAAAAATCCATTGCTTCTCATCAATTAAATTTGATGAAGGATAAGCATACAATAAATCTTATTCTTATTTCATCCAAGTGAGTAATCTTTTCCTTCGGAGTTTGTTCTTGTTGAATAAATTCTAGTTCCAAGTGTTTTCATCTTTTCTTTTCCGGAGTTCAAATTTCCTCGGCCTTCTCGTCGGAACCTCCATCTAAATCATCGCAAGGCTCATCTTATTCTTTCATCCTTCATTCTATCTCATCATCCTTTTGTTACCGGAGTTCTTCACGGTGGTCCTTCATGATTTAATTCTTTCTGCAAGAGTTCATCAAGTATCATTCCATCCTCTCTAGTTCATGTTCTATTCTTTCCATTTTCAACCGAAGTGCTGCCTAAATCCTTTCAGTCTTATTCGTTTCTTTTCTCATTCTAACCACTCCGGTTAGAACGAGTGATTTCATAGTCTATCTGATTCCGTGAGCTTTTGATTCTCGTCATTCTCGTCGTTCCTCTCTTCTTCTCGAGTGCTCTCGATTCTTTTCTTCTTCTCTTCAGTTCTTGTTTCACCTCATCCATTTTTCTCTTCCGTCACGGTCCTAAGATCTCGGGACGAGATCTCTTGTTAGTGGAGGAGTGTTGTAACGCCTCGGATCCGATGCGCCAGGTGTCTGCCAGTTATTCGCCTTCGTTGCCTTGTCATTTGCTTGCGTGTTGCATTTTATCATGTCATCATGTGCATTTCATTTTGCATATGTGTTCGTCTCATGCATCCGAGCTTTTTCACCGTTGTCCGTTTTGCAATCCGGCACTCCTATGCTCTCCGGCGTTCCCCTTTCGTCTCTCGTTGTGTGCGGGTGTTAAACGTTTTCGGAATGGACCGAGGTTTGCCAAGCGGCCTTGGTATAGCACCGGTAGACCGCCTGTCAAGTTTTGTGCCATTTGGAGGTCGTTTGGTATTCCAACGGTTAACCGGGGAACCGTAAAGCTCCCCTTCTCTTTGCAGCCCAACACCCTTCCAAAGTGGCCCAAAACCCACCTAACTCCCCTCCATGCTCTCGGTCGTTCGATCACGATCGTGTGGGCGAAAACCGCTCCTCATTTGGACTCTCCTAGCTCCCTCCACCTATAAAAACGTCCCCCCTCTTCTATTTCGCCGATGTTTTCCCCCGAAACCCTAGCCCCGCTCCTCTCCGCCGCCGGACACGTCCGGATCCGCCCGGACATGTCCGCCGGACACCTCACCCCAGCCAATCCCAGTGCGCCACGTCACCCCGCCGCCACTCTCCTCCAACCGCCGGCCGCCACCTCACCCTCTCTCTCCTCCCCCTCACCGCGCGGCCCGCGGGACCCGGATCGGGCCCGCGCGAGCCCGCGCCGCCGCCGCTGTCCGCCCGTTCGGCCCGCGCCGTCCGCCTCCCTGCCCGAGCTCCCTCCGCCGCCCCGCCGCGGCTCAGCCCTGCCGCCGGCCGCCGTGCCCGCCGCCGGCGAGCGCCGTCGCCGGCCCCGCCCTCCGTCACCCGCCTCCCGGTTCCCTCGGGCGCCGCCCCGAGCTGGCGCCGCCCCGCGCCTCCGCCTCTCCCGCTCCCGGCCCGGCCCCGAGCGCCCGCCCGCGCGCTGCCGTGCCCCGCCGCCCGGTGCCTCTGCCGCCGTCCGCCGGAGCTCTCCCGGCCCGGCCTCCTCTGCATCTCCCCGGCGCCGCCCCGGAGCTCCTCCTCCGGCCGGAGCTCCCTCCGCAAGCCCCGGATCCGCCCCCCCCCCCCCGGCCGGATCCGCCCGTCTCCGGTGTCCCCGACGCTCTCCGGCGAGATCCGCGCCGCCTCGGCATCCGTGCCCGCAGGTTGACTCCCCCCCCCGAAATCCACTAAGTCCCCAGTTTCAGTAATTTTCATGCCATGTTCGTCATGCCGTATCTCTGCACCCGTAGCTCCGTTTCGTGCGTGTAATATGTCAAATTGTTCGCCTCGACGAGTACATCATTTCGTTCCATTGCATCATATTCATTTGAGGTCATCTTGATGTCTGAATCATTGTTGTAAGAGTGCTTCATAATGTTTTCTGCTGTTTGTTATCAGAACGAGCTCTTTTGTCATTTTTGCCATGATTGATGTGTGCATCCTATGAGGTTGATGTCTACATGTGTTTTGAACTAGGCTATGTCTTCTTTACAGAGGTGCTTACCATGTATTTTTGTGATCAATGTGGTGACTAGCACAAGCATGCAAACTAGGCATCGTGATGTTGCTGATTTTAGTCCCTGTTCTGCTGTTATTTTCATGCCATGTAAACTTGATACTACAGAGAGATCCATGCATATTTTGAGATACTTCAGTAAGCGTGTTTTGAACATGTGGTTATTGTCTATCCATTCATGGCATTGTTGGCAATTATGGAGTAGTATAGAATGTCATTTTTGTGCTCTACTTTTGCTTCAAAATGTTTCCTGGCAGATTGTTTACATGTTATTCAATTTGGCCAAGCTTGCTATAGTTGATCCGTGCATGCTATGGACCTGTTCTTGCCTTGATTTGTTTCACAAACATGTCTTCTTGATGATGCTATGCTTATCTTGTCATGCAATGACTTGTGGTGAGTGAATCGAGCTTGTTAAGTAGGGTTCATGCTGTTGCTGTTTTGCTAGGCTGAATCTGTTATTTCACGATGCTATATAAACATGTTGCTACTAATCATTCTATGCATAATCTGGAGATGTTCTATAAACATGTTTTGATCTACATGTCATCCTCTATCCATCCATACCCCTGGTAGCATTTATAGCTTGCTGTAGATTGTTCATATCTTGCTCCAAAGTTGCTTCATAATGTTGCTGTCAGCCTGTTAACATTAAGTTCACTTGTTCACATGTGTTTTCCTAGTGTTCCATCCACCCTATGACCTTGCTATTGCCATGCTTAGCTTCACAAACATGCCTTCTTACTGTTGGGTGCCTTTCCATGCCATGTATTGCTCTGTAGTGAGTTGCACAAGCTCATCTACATGCCTTCATAATTATGTTCCTGCCATGTTTGAATCTGCTTAATAACTTGCTATGTTTACGTGGGTGCCATCATATTTTCTGATCCCTTTTGGCTTATGGTCAGTAAGTGACTTTTGATCTATGCATTTAGTAGATTCATGCCATGCCTTTGTTTGCCATTATAAGTTCCTGTAACATGTTGTTTGATAGCTCTAAACATCGCATCGTGCTGTTATTTTCTGCAAAGTCTGTAATTGTTATAACTTGCAATCTTACCATGTGTGTTTGAGCATGTTCTAGTGAATTCTAGAGATAGCTCAGTGTTCATGTTTTGTAATGCTTTACCTGTACATCTTGACTATGCCTTTTGTTTTCATGTTGGGGTGCTGTAGCATGTTCTTTTGATGCTTGCAATATGCCTAGTTGCTGTTTTGGATAGCTTGTCCTTTAAATTTGTTTCATGTGTGTGTGTTGAACCGTTGCTCCGTTTTGAGTGTGCTCTACATGAAACTTGCTTGATTTTGCATGTAGTTTCATATTATCATGTTGCATCCATGTTTTGAGGTGTTTGCTTGATGTTTGGGTGCATTTTGCATCAATGCCATGTTTAACTTGTTTTGCTCATATCTTCTAAGCCGTAGCTCAGAACTAAATGAACTTTATATGTAACTTGACTAGAATCTCGTGTAGATCATCTTGGTGCATCTTAACTTGATGTTTAACTACTTGAACATAAGGTTTGTTCAGATCTGGACCAATTTCGAAATATGCTTATGAGGACTTACTGGAATTGTTATATGTTGTTCCCGGCCTCATTTAAACTTGCTTTGATGTGTTGTTCTTGTTTGCATCATCTCTTGCCATGAGTAGCTTCATGTAATTTTGTCATGCAACCTGCTTGGTTGTGCAACATGCCTTGTTCATGTGTGGTGTGTTTACTATGTTGTGTGCTTCTTCTCGATAGTTCCTGTTGCGTTGCGATCGTGAGGACTCGTTCGTCTACGCTTGGTTCGGCTTCATCCGTTCGTCTTCTTCATGGGCTCGTTCTTCTTCCTTGCGGGATTTCAGGCAAGATGACCGCTACCCTGGATCTCACTACTATCATTGCTATGCTAGTTGCTTCGTTCTATCGCTATGCTGCGTTACCTATCTGTTGCTCTTCAAGCCATCCCAAATTGCCATGAACCTCTAACCTTTGACACCTTTCCTATGCAAACCATTGTTTGGCTATGTTAACGCTTTGCTCAGCCCTCTTATAGCGTTGCTAGTTGCAGATGAAGTTGAAGATTTCTCCATGGTGGACAGGATTTTGGTTGGGATATCACAATATCTCTTATATTATTAATGCATCTATATACTTGGTAAAGGGTGGAAGGCTCGGCCTTATGCCTGGTGTTTTGTTCCACTCTTGCCGCCCTAGTTTCCGTCATACCGGTGTTATGTTCCCGGATTTTGCGTTCCTTACGCGGTCGGGTGATTTATGGGACCCCCTTGACAGTTCGCTTTGAATAAAACTCCTCCAGCAAGGCCCAACCTTGGTTTTACCATTTGCCTCACCACCACCTATATTTCCCTTGGGAGTAATTAACCCAAGGGTCATCTTTATTAAGCCCCGCTCCCCCCCCCCCTCCGGGCCAGTGCTTGTCTAAGTGTTGGTCCCAACTAGAGCCCTTTGCAGCGCCCCCTCAAGGAAACTTGAGGTCTGGTTTTAGTTGTACGGATTGCTCATACGGTGTTGCCTTGAGAACGAGATATGTGCAGCTCCTATCGGGATTGTCGGCGCATCGGTCGGTCTTGCTGGTCTTGTTTTACCATTGTCGAAATGTCTTGTAAACCGGGATTCCGAGTCTGATCGGGTCTTCCTGGGAGAAGGTCTATTCCTTCGTTGATCGCGAGAGCTTGTCATGGGCTAAGTTGGGACACCCCTGCAGGGTATAATCTTTTGAAAGCCGAGCCTGCGGTTATAGGCAGATGGGAATTTGTTAATGTGACACCAGATCCGAATTAAAACGCATCAACCGTGTGTGTAGCCGTGATGGTCTCTTCTCGGCGGAGTCCGGGAAGTGAACACGGTTTTTGGGTTATGTTTGACGTAAGTAGGAGTTCAGGATCACTTCTTGATCATTGCTAGTTTCATGACCGTTCCGCTTGCTCTCTTCTTGCTCTTATTTGCGTATGTTAGCCACCATATATGCTTAGTCACTGCTGCAGCCTCACCACTTTACCCCTTCCTTTCCCTTTAAGATTTGCTAGTCTTGATACCCATGGTAATGGGATTGCTGAGTCCTCGTGGCTCACAGATTACTACAAAACAGTTGCAGGTACAGGTTATGCGATGATCATGACGCGAGAGCGATGCTTGCTTGCGTTGAGTTCTTCTTCTGCTTCTTCGATCAGGGGATAGGTTCCAGGTCGGCAGCCTGGGCTAGCAGGGTGGATGTCGTTTGAGTTTCTGTTTGTGATTCATCCTTAGACGGATGTTGATCTTATGTATGATGATGTTGTATATGTGTGGCATTGTATGCCTTATGTATGTATCCCCATCTATTATGTAATGTTGATGTAATGATATCCACCTTGCAAAAGCATTTCAATATGCGGGTCTATCCTTGGTGGGACCTTCGAGTTCCTTTTGGATAGGGTCGCATATTGGGCGTGACATACACAACCTTCTTCTTGTAGACGTTGTTGGGCCTGCAAGTGCACAGGTTTGTAGGATAGTAGCAAATTTCCCTCAAGTGGATGACCTAAGGTTTATCAATCCGTAGGAGGCGTAGGATGAGTATGGTCTCTCTCAAACAACCCTGCAACCAAATAACAAAGAGTCTCTTGTATCCCCAACACACCCAATACAATGGTAAATTGTATAGGTGCACTAGTTCAGCGAAGAGATGGTGATACAAGTGCAATATGGATAGTAGATATAGCTTAGTGTAATCTGAAAATATAAAAACAGCAAGGTAACTAATGATAAAAGCAAGCGTAAACGGTATTGCAATGATAGCAAACAAGGCCTAGGGTTCATACTTTAACTAGTGCAAGTTCTCTCAACAATAATAACATACTTGGATCATATAAATATCCCTCAACATGCAACAAAGAGTCCTCCAAAGCCACTAATAGCGGAGAACAAACGAAGAGATTATGGTAGGGTATGAAACCACCTCAAAGTTATCCTTTCTGCTCGATCTATTCAAGAGTCTGTAGTAAAATAACATGAAGCTATTATTTCCGTTCAATCTATCATAGAGTTCATACTAGAATAACACCTTAAGACACAAATCAACCAAAACCCTAATGTCACCTAGATACTCCATTGTCACCTCAAGTATCCATGGGCATGATTATATGATATGCATCACACAATCTCAGATTCATCTATTCAACCAACACAAAGTACTTCAAAGATTGCCCCAAAGTTTCTACCAAAGAGTCAAGACGAAAACGTGTGCCAACCTTTATGCATAGGTTCATGGGAGGAACCCGCAAATTGATCACCAAAACATGCATCAAGTGGATCACGTGATATCCCATTGTCACCAAAGATACGCACGGCAAGACATACATCAAGTGTTCTCAAATCCTTAAAGACTCGATCCGATAAGATAACTTCAAGAGGAAAACTCAATTCATCACAAGAGAGTAGAGGGGGAGAAACATCATAAGATCCAACTATAATAGCAAAGCTCGCGATACATCAAGATCGTGCCATAGAGAGAACACTAGAGAGAGAGATATCAAACACATAGCTACTGGTACATACCCTCAGCCCCGAGGGTGAACTACTCCCTCCTTGTCATGGAGAGCGCCGGGATGATGAAGATGGCCACTGGTGATGGGTTCCCCCTCCGGCAGGGTGCCGGAACGGGCTCCCGAGAGGTTTTTGGTGTCTACAGAGGCTTGCAGCGGCGGAACTCCCGATCTATCTCCCTCTTCGATGTTGTTAGGGTACATGGACTTATATAGGCGAAAGAAGTCGATCGGGGGAGCCTCGAGGGGCCCAGGAGATAGGGGGCGCGCCCAGGGGGTGGGCGCACCCTCCTATATCCTGGCTTCCTCAAACGTTCCCTGGCTTGAACTCCAAGTCTGCCGGATCATATCCTTTCCAAAAATCACGCTCCCGAAGGTTTCATTCCGTTTGGACTTCGTTTGATATTCCTTTTCTTCAAAATACTGAAACAGGCAATAAAACAACAATATGGGCTGGGCCTCCGGTTAGTAGGTTAGTCCCAAAAGTAATATAAAAGTGTATAATAAAGCCCGTAATCATTCAAAATAGATAATAAAATAGCATGAATGCTTCATAAATTATAGATACGTTGGAGACGTATCAGCATCCCCAAGCTTAATTCCTACTCGTCCTCGATAGGTAAATGATAAAAGAAAGAATTTATGAAGTGTGAATGCTAGAAGGTGCACAAGTTTGATCAGTGATAATTTCAATCACCTTTTCTAGCATGATTACATGTCATAACAGTAGTTCATCTCATAAAACTTCTCAAGATCAAGTAACAAGCTATTGGCATGTTAAAGCATAGACCAAAAACTAGCAAACTTCATTCTCAGTCATCAAACAGTTGCAATTCATCTTATTTTCAGGAAGGGTCTATGTCAGAGCTTTGATTTAGCAAACTCCACATACTCAACTATCATATAGTCTTGTACAATTGCTAACACTCACGCAATACTTGTGGTTATGCAGTTTTAGTTGGACACTGAGAAAGATAGGGGCTTATAGTGTTGCCTACCAACGTATTCACCTTTGGGTGATGTCAACAATAATAGTTCATGCTAACTTACATCCAATTGGATATATATATATATATATATATATATATATATATATATATATATATATATATATATATATATATATCAGGATCTTTCCAACACGAGGTGCTTGCCAAAGGATAAAATGAAAAAGGGAAAGGTGAAGATCACCTTGACTCTTGCATAAAGTAAAAGACATAAAGTAAAAGATAGGCCCTTCGCAGAGGGAAGCAGGGATTTGCAGAGGTGCCAGAGCTCAGTTTTGAAATAGAGATAAATAATTTTGAGAGGTATGATCTCATTGTCAACATAACAACCAAGAGTTCCCAATATCTTCCATACTACATACATTATAGGCGGTTCGCAAATAGAACGGTAAATTTTTTTACTCCCCCTCCACCAACAATCTTCAATCCATGGCTTGCCCGAAACAATGGGTGCCTCCAACTAACATCAAACCTGGGGGAGTTTTGTTTGCAATTATTTTTTATTTGATTTTGATCTTTTGATCATGGGACTGGGCATCCCGGTTACCTGCCATTTTTCTCGTGCATGATGAGCGGAGTACACTCATCTTGAGAATAACCCACCTAGCATGGAAGATACTGACAGCCCCTAGTCGCTACATGAGCGATTCGGGCATACAAAACAGATTATTATTTGAAGGTTTAAAGTTTGGCACATGCAAATTTACTTGGAACGGTAGGTAAATACCGCGTATAGGTAGGTATGGTGGACACTCATGGCAAAAACTGGGTTTAAGGATATTTGTAAGCACAAGTAGTATCTCTACTTGGTGCAAGGAATTTTGGCTAGCATGAGGGGGGAAGGCAAGCTCAACATGTTTGAATAATCCATGACAATATACTTTAACTGAGATGTGAGAAAACATAACCCATTACGTTGTCTTCCTTGTCCAACATCAACTCTTTAGCATGTCATACTTAATGAGTGCTCACAATTATAAAAGATGTCTAGGATAGTATATTTATATGTGGAATCTTTCTTCCTTCAATATTCTTTCATGAATTATTCAAATGACTAATACAATGCTTGCTAACCTTCAATAAATTTACAACCTCTACTTTTTAGATGTGAAGTCATTACTCCCCATGGGATAAGCAAATGAGACATATATAATTTCAGATTTATGACATTCAACTCATTCAATCATTTACTCATAGGATATAAGTGAATCTCACGAGTAAATGACAAACTACTCCAAAAAGATATAAGTGAAGATCAATGAGTAGCTGAATAATTATGTAACTATATGAAGACTCTCTCTTATTTAAGAATTTCAGATCTTAAGTACTTTATTCAAGCAGAAAGCAAAACAAAATAAAATGACATTGCAAGGATAGCACAACTCATGTGAAGAAGCAAAAACTTAGGTTCAATCGATACTAACCGATAGTTGTTGAAGAAGAAAGGTGGGATGCCTAATGGGGCATCCCCAAGCTTAGATGCTTGAGACTTCTTGGAATATTATCTTGGGGTGCCTTGGGCATCCCCAAGATTGAACTTTCGTGTCTCCTTAATTCCTCTCATATCATGGTTTCTCTTTTTATCAAAAAGCTTCATCCACACCAAACTCAACAAGAACTCGTGAGATAGGTTAGTATAAACCAATGCAAAACCTTATCTTTTTCTACTGTAACAAATCACTAAAATTATTATTCAACATTTCATACTAAATGTCTCTGCATATTTAATACTCCTATCCTCAAATAGAATCATTAAACAAGCAAACATATGCAAACAATGCAACCATAACAGCAATCTGCCAAAACTGTATAGTCTGTAAATAATGCAAGAGTATCAATACTTCACTAACTCCAAAAATTATGATAAAAATACTATGCTGTATAAGATTTATCAGAGCTTATTATGCAAAAAGTTTCAACATTATACCATTCTCTGACTTTTCTAGGGAATTTTTATAACAGCGGTAAACTTTCTGTTTTCAAACAGCAACATGTATACTAGTAAAATAAGCATGGTAAAGGCTATCCTTGACATTTTTATTGAAAATATAGATGCAAAATATTATTCTAAATAGCATCAAGCAAGTACTAACAAAAGAAAATGACGCTCCAAGCAAAACACATATCATGTGGTGAATAAAAATGTAGCTCCAAGTAAATTTACCGATGAACGAAGACGAAAGAGGGGATGCCATCCGGGGCATCCCCAAGCTTAGGCTTTTGGTTGTCCTTGAATATTTCCTTGGGGTGCCTTGGGTATCCCCAAGCTTAGGCTCTTGCCACTCCTTATTCCATAATCCGTCGAATCTTTACCCAAAACTTGAAAACTCCACAACACAAAACTCAACAGAAAACTCATAAGCTCCGTTAGTATAAGAAAATAAAACCACCACTTAGGTACTGTAATGAACTAATTCTAAATTCATATTGGTGTAATATCTACTGTATTCCAACTTATCTATGGTTCATACCCTCCGATACTACTCATAGATTCATCAAAATAAGCAAACAACACAACGAAAACAGAATCTGTCAAAAACAGAACAGTCTGTAGTAATCTGTATCAAACGTATACTTCTGGAACTCCAAACATTCTACCAAATTAGGAAGTCCTAAGAAATTTGTTTACCAATCCAGATTAAAAATAATCATATCAGAAGAACGTTTCTGTGAATTAACAAAACTAATTTATTGGGTGCAAAAGTTTCTGATTTTCAGCAGGATCAACACAACTATCACCGTAAGCTATCCTAAAGGTCTTACTTGGCACTTTATTGAAACAAAATCCATAAAACATGATTACTACAGTAGCATAATCATGTGAACAAACAAAAAAGTAAGGGTAAATATTGGGTTGTCTCCCAACAAGCGCTTTCTTTAATGCCTTTCTAGTTAGGCATGATGATGATAATGATGCTCACATAAAAGGTAGGAATTGAAACATAATGGGAGCATCATGAAGCATATGACTAGCACATTTAAGTCTAACCCACTTCCTATGCATAGGGATTTTGTGAGCAAACAACTTATGAGAACAATAATCAACTAGCATAGGAAGATAAAACAAGCATAACTTCAAGATTTTCAACACATAGAGAGGAAACTTAACATTATTGCAATTCCTACAAGTATATGTTCCTCTCTCATAATAATTTTCAGTAGCATCATGAATGAATTCAACAATATAACCAGCACCTAAAGCATTTTTTTCATGATCTACTTGCATAGAAAATTTACTACTCTCCACATAAGAAAATTTCTTCTCATGAATAGTAGTGGGAGCAAAGTCAACAAAATAATTATCATGTGATGCATAATCCAATTGAAAACTAAAATCATGATGACAAGTTTCATGGTTGTCATTATTCTTAATAGCATACAAGTCATCACAATAATCATCATAGATAGCAACTTTGTTCTCATAATCAATTGGAACCTCTTCCGAAATAGTGGAATCATCACTAAATAAAGTTGACACTCTTCCAAATCCAATTTCATAAATATTATAAGATTCAACACCCTCCAAAATAGTGGGATCACTACTTCCTAAAGTTGACACTCTTCCAAACCCACTTTCATCAATATAATCGTCATAAATAGGAGGCATGCTTTCATCATAATAAATATTCTCATCAAAACTTGGGGGACTAAAAATATCATATTCGTCAAACATAGCTTCCCCAAGCTTGTGGCTTTGCATATCATTAGCATTATGGATATTCAAGGAATTCATACTAACAACATTGCAATCATGCTCATCATACAAAGCTCTAGTACCAAACATGTTAATGCATTCTTTTTCTAGCACTTGAGTACAATTTTCCTTTTCATCATACTCACGAAAGATATTAAAAAGATGAAGCGTATGAGACAAACTCAAATCCATTTTGTTGTAGTTTTCTTTTATAAACTAAACTAGTGATAAAACAAGAAACAAAAAGTTTCTATTGCAAGATCTAAAGATATACCTTCAAGCACTCACCTCCCTGGCAACGGCGCCAGAAAAGGGCTTAGTTGACGGGGTGTGAGTGCCGCTTACCTAGCCTCCCCGGCAACGGCGCCAGAAAAGAGCTTGGTGTCTACTACACAACCTTCTTCTTGTAGATGTTGTTGGGCCTGCAAGTGCACAGGTTTGTAGGACAGTAGCAAATTTCCCTCAAGTGGATGACCTAAGGTTTATCAATCCGTAGGAGGCGTAGGATGAAGATGGTCTCTCTCAAACAACCCTGCAACCAAATAACAAAGAGTCTCTTGTGTCCCCAACACACCCAATACAATGGTAAATTGTATAGGTGCACTAGTTTAGCGAAGAGATGGTGATACAAGTGCAATATGGATAGTAGATATAGGTTTTTGTGATATGAAAATATAAAAACAGCAAGGTAACTAATGATAAAAGCGAGCGTAAATGGTATTGCAATGATAGGAAACAAGGCCTAGGGTTCATACTTTCACTAGTGCAAGTTCTCTCAACAATAATAACATACCTGGATCATATAAATATCCCTCAACATGCAACAAAGAGTCACTCCAAAGTCACTAATAGCGGAGAATAAACGAAGAGATTATGGTAGGGTACGAAATCACCTCAAAGTTATCCTTTCTGCTCGATCTATTCAAGAGTCCGTAGTAAAATAACATGAAGCTATTCTTTCCGTTCAATCTATCATAGAGTTCATACTAGAATAACACCGTAAGACACAAATCAACCAAAACCCTAATGTCACCTAGATACTCCATTGTCACCTCAAGTATCCGTGGGCATGATTATATGATATGCATCACACAATCTCAGATTCATCTATTCAACCAACACAAAGTACTTCAAAGAGTGCCCCAAAGTTTCTACCGGAGAGTCAAGACGAAAAAGTGTGCCAACCCTTATGCATAGGTTCATGGGCGGAACCCGCAAGTTGATCACCAAAACATACATCAAGTGGATCACGTGATATCCCATTGACACCACAGATATGCACGGCAAGACATACATCAAGTGTTCTCAAATCCTTAAAGACTCAATCCGATAAGATAACTTCAAGAGGAAAACTCAATTCATCACAAGAGAGTAGAGGGGGAGAAACATCATAAGATCCAACTATAAAAGCAAAGCTCGTGATACATCAAAATCGTGCCATAGAGCGAACACGAGAGAGAGATCGAGATCAAACACATAGCTACTGGTACATACCCTTAGCCCCGAGGGTGAAATACTCCCTCCTCGTCATGGAGAGCGCCGGGATGATGAAGATGGCCACCGGTGATGGGTTCCCCCTCCGGCAGGGTGCCGGAACGGGCTCCCGAGAGGTTTTTGGTGGCTATAGAGGCTTGCGGCGGCGGAACTCCCGATCTATCTCCCTCTTCGACGTTTTTAGGGTACATGGACTTATATAGGCGAAAGAAGTCGGTCGGGGGAGCCTCGAGGGGCCCAAGAGACAGGGGGAGCGCCCTCCTATCTCCTGGATTCCTCAAACCTTCCCTGGCTTGAACTCCAAGTCTCCCGGATCATATCCTTTCCAAAAATCACGCTCCCGAAGGTTTCATTCCGTTTGGACTCCGTTTGATATTCCTTTTCTTCGAAATACTGAAACAGGCAATAAAACAGCAATATGGGCTAGGCCTCCGGTTAGTAGGTTAGTCCCAAAAGTAATATAAAAGTGTATAATAAAGCCCGTAATCATTCAAAACAGATAATAAAATAGCATGAATGCTTCATAAATTATAGATACGTTGGAGACGTATCAGTTAGCTCCCTCCTCCTCCCGCCCTCTTCAACCTCATATATTTTCTCCAGTTCATGCCTCCGTCCCTGATGAACTTGAGCCCAGCCGATCCTGAAGTTCTCGCGAAGAGAATAAGATGCAGCTCCACCTCCCTCTGTCTTTTTCCCCTTTGCTAATCTTCCCCTCTAACGCGGGCCGGGCTTAGGCAACAAATTTTTATTTTCTTTCTAGGTGCCTACGAGTTGTTGCAATGTAGCATACCGTTCTGGCCATACGAATTGTAAAATTTATTATGAAGCTTTATGCACATAGAAACTTGCCTGCTCCTGATCACTACATCTCAATGTTCATTAACAATTGCTTATCTTTTTTCTGTGGGGCAATATTTGCTTCTCTATTTGATAAATCTGTGCACTTGTATACAGCAGACCTGTGGTTTAGTTGGTTCATTTTCATAGCTATGTATTTGTCCATATATAGTATGTGTACCACTTATGTATTTGTCCAAAGTATTTCATAGTTATGTATTTGTCCATCCTAAACAGAACATTCTCTCTTATATATTTATCAATAGTATTTTCATAGTTAACAATTAACATCATACTTCATATGTTATAGGAGGTACACAACATTGATTATCAATTAGATTTAGATACATGTAGATTGATATAGTTTTATGACTCATCCTGCAAACATAGTAACCTGCAGCTCTCCGTGCTCTCTGGACCGAGTTATTTTTTCTTGGTTTTGGTTTAGAAATATCATGTGGAGATGTTCACTATATCTGGCAAAGTTTTGTGCCATCAACAAAAATTTATATTATTGTGCGTGTAGGTGCTCTGACAATAGCAAATGTTTTACTTTTTCTAGATTAATAACTATGATGGTAGTTTAAGGGCACCTACAATGTTGGCACGAAGGACGAGCTCGAAGATCCCAATCCTAGTCGTTTCCAGCGATTCCCCTCCAATCCCGGCGAAATCTTTAACATCGATGCCAGGTTAATCATCGAGCACTATAGTTTTTTCTTCATACAAATCGAGCTTCCTATGATCTTACTTCTTGTGCATTATCTTACAATTCCATTTTATTTTCTTCACCATGCCAAGAGTAGATGCTCTGTTGTAGAATTGCTAGTTGGTCCATGTGTTGCTTAGTTAGTTCTCTGAAATTATGGCCTTAATATTATTTGCTTCTGTCAGTAAACTTAATCTAAAAATCACATATGGAAGGGACTAGTCAGCATGTATTAGCCTTGTCCTAATTTTAACTTAGAATCTTCAAGATAACCTGAAGTATGCTTAATCTTTCCTATAATACTTGTTGGAATTTAATTCCATTGATAAAGGTAGCATTAGTATCAAGCTAACTATTTTGTTTAACTCTAACCATTGACAACGTTGAACATTAATCATTCAAGTTCTTCCATTTTGTACCAAACTAAAGAATTGTGGGTTGAGCATGTCTTGATAATTGCTTTGGGTTTAAACTCTATGAAAAATGCTTTGGGTTTAAATTTGGAACAGGTTGGAGCCCCTCCTCCCCTCCCCGCGTCACTCCCGTGTGGCGACCGGTGAGGAATCCCTTGCCGCCGACTTCGAGCCTCTCCCCCTTGTCGGTGTCAAAACCGGCGGATCTCGGGTAGGGGGTCCCGATCTGTGTGTCTTAGGTTGATGGTAAGAGGAAGCAAGGGACACAATGTTTACCCAGGTTCGGGCCCTCTCGATGGAGGTAAAACCCTACTTACTGCTTGATTAATGTTGAAGATATGAGTAGTACAAGAGTAGATCTACCATGAGATCATAGAGGCTAAACCCTAGGAGCTAGCCTATGATGGTATGATTGTAATTGTGATCGGCCTTCTAAGGGCCATCCTCTCCGGTTTATATAGACATCGGAGAGGGCTAGGGTTTACACGGAGTCGGTTACAAGGAAGGAAACACAATATCCGGATCGCCAAGATTGTCTTCCATGCAAAGGAGATTCCTATCCGGACACGAGCTGGAGTCTTGAGTCTTGTATCTTCACGCTTCAATAGTCTAGATGATGTATATAGTCCGGCTGTCCGGATACCCCCTAATCCAGGACTCCCTCAGTAGCCCCTGAACCAGGCTTCAATAACGGTGAGTCCGGCGCGCAGTCTTGTCTTCGGCATTGCAAGGCGGGTTCCATCTCCGAATACCCCAATGTATCTACTACGACGAATAGTGTCCGGCTCTGCAAGATGATCTTCACATGCCATTGTAGGGAACATAGCATAAATCCGTTCTGCTGACAATCTTTGTATGTCGTGTCCTTGCATCATGGCCTGGTCCAACACGAACCAGCGTTTCTTGCCCCACCTCGACTCGTGTTGCGAGGCGGTTTTATTGGCACGTCCTAGCAAAGCAGAGATCGTGCTCCTCTTATTACGGGATCTTCCATCAATCTGGGCGTATGTGACCCCACGATGACCGTTGGTATGACTCCGTGTATTTTTGGATAAGTCTCAAGCGGTCATGCTGAGGACTCTTGATATTCATCCCCTTTATAAAGAGGTCGAGGCCTATGCCTCTTTTCCACCTCCTTTGCTCCTTCTTGCACCTCGAGTTCTAACACCCAAGACCCAAGCTCCAACACCCCAGATCCTACAATATGTCCGGATCCAACGCAAAAGGCCGGTGGGTGGCCTCCTCGATCCAAGAGGAGGACATTACGAAGCTTAGGGAGGTCCGATACCTGACCGATGACATCCAGCACAGGCTTCCTGCTCCAGGGCAAGTTATCCCTACACCGGAGCCCAACGAGAGTGTTGTGTTTGTCCCTCACTTCCTCCGAGGCTTGGGCCTCACCCTCGACCCTTTGTGAGGGGGCTCATGTTCTACTATGGGTTGGATTTTCATGATCTGGCTCCAGACGCTATCCTCTATATCTCGCCGTTCATTACCGTGTGCAAGGCTTTTCTCCACGTCACCCCACCTTCGGCTTATGGCTCAAGACCTTCAATGTGAAGCCGAAGATGATCGAGGGGCGACATGCGGAGTGCGGAGGTTCCATAATAAGCAGGAACGCCGATGCCCCATGGCCAGAGGGTTCTTTCCTGGAAGTATCTGATGTATGGCAACAAAGGTGGTTTTATGTTACGACTCCCAGAGGCACAAAGTGGGTAGCCGCCCCTGGGTTCCGCTCGGGCCCTCCATCATAGTTGACGTCTTGGACCGACGTAGGACGGAATTGGGGGCCCGTTGGTGATATACCAGTACTGCAGAATCGCATCCGGGAGCTTATTGAGAGGGACATAAATCTTGTCAGCATAATTCAAGTGATGTTAATCCATCGGATGTTGCCGTGCAAACGTCAGCCTCTCCGGATGTGGGAGTTTAATCCGGAGGGTCCGCAGACTATTAAGCACTTCTTCGGCCTGAAGCTCGAAGGGATGTGTAAATTATTCTTTGGACCACAAGTAAAGTGTCCGGACATCACCGAGGATGCAGGCCTAAGCTGCAATCGCATAGATGCCCAAGTAAGAAACCTTAAAGCCGGACACTTCGTTTATATTTAGCATAACCATTATTCTGAAAAACCCTCCGTGGCCAGGAATGGCTCACCAAGGCGGAGAGAATCAGGTGTCCAATGCCACTTCCTGAAGGCTCGCCTGGTCCAACCGTTGCCAAGATGCTTGGCCGGGTGCTCAGCAAAATCCCCTTAGGGAAAGGCGAAGGAAAGGGCAGTGAAGCCGAACTTCACACACTACGCATCCTAACCGGGGGACTCGTTACCTCCCCTAAGGAGGATAGTTGGGAAGGGGAGGGTAAAGCCTCCTCCCCACGTGGGAGGAAGAGGGCCGCCTCCGAAGACTTGGAGGCGGAGATGCTCATGCCAGGGAAGAAGGTATCCCCAGGGGGCTCTGCCGCAACGGGCATCCTCACCACGTCGTGCCCACCAACGGGCCAGCCCTCCACCGAGCTGTAAGTTAATCGTTAATTTGAAGGTATGGTGTTTCTCCGAGATCCATAACCGGGACTTCGTCTTTTGCAGTCCGGTGAGCAGCTCTTCTCAACAGAGTTCGTCTTTGGGGGATCTTCCTCCGGAGATGATGGAGAGTGAGACCCCACCCACCTCTCCACCTCATGAAGCGGGCGACACTGAGGTGTCATCACGGAGGAGTCCGGATCTACCAAAGCCCGAAGCTAATACGTCAATCGCCCTGAGCCCGGAGCATTTGGCTCCCACGGGGGGCGATGAGAAGGGTCCGGCACAGTTTGATGTTCGGCCGGACGTACTGATAGGCCTTTTGGAGCGAGCCGCGCTCTCGGAGGAGCACCTCTCATTAATGAGCACAGTGCTCACGAAGATTTCATCCGCTACGAGTGGTTTGAATGAGGCATTTACAAGCCTGCTCAAAGGCTTTGAGGTATGTAGTGAAAAAATGCACTATTTTTTGGTAGTGAAGCACGCGCTAGATGTGCTCCCTATGATAGTAGCCCCTGAGACTCTGGTTGCCCGCCATAGGCGGCAAACAGGGGATCACATAGTAATGGTTGCGCCGTATATGTGCGCAGGTATCTAAGGATCCGGCAGCCGACCAGTCTTTTGAAGTTGCCGAACTAAGGAGGCAGATCGGATCTATCGATGCCGATATCACGCTGGTGAACAAACGGCTGGAAGAGTCACAGGGTATGTGCTCTGCTTCCCTTATTATGTTGTATAGGAAAATGCAAGAGGGGCATAACATTAATGCAATTTGTTTGTACTGCAGATGGTGCTGCTGCCGTGGAGGCCTTGAGGGCGGAACTTGCTCAGGTCAAGGAACAAGCTCGGGCTAGCAATGCGGCTACCCTAAAGGCGGCCGAAGAATTGAGAGCCGAACAGGCTGCTCATCGCCAAAGCAAGGAAAAGATAGCCGAAATGGCCGGGGAGTTGAAAAATGCCGCCGACCGGTATGTACTCCTTGAAAAGGAGAATAAGGCTAGTTCGGCCGAGCTGGACAAGGCACTTAATGCCGCCAAAGAGATGCGGATCAAGATCCGGGGTATGCGGGAGGAGCTCCAACAGGCCGACAAAATCGTGGTTGGGGGCTCCTACTTACTGCGGACGAAGTTTTTGGATCCGAAGTATGCTCCCCTGGCTGGGCGTTGGAGTCCTGCAAACGCATATGCAGACTTGGGGAATAGTACAGCTGACACTGTCAAGTTCTTCGAGGGTCAAGGTGATAAGGAAGTGGAGAAGCTTTTCTGGTCGCAATTCAATGCTCCCACTCGCCCGCTGCCTCTAAATGAGAAGGTGGCTAATGTGGCGGAGCTTCACAGGCTGTCCGGGATTGCAATGTGGTCTGTAGTAGACCATCTTTGGCCGAAGGGGCCTAAGCCAGACAATTACTTTGGTTTGGTGCAACAATTCCTTGGGGCCGTGTCTCGGATTGATGCCATGAGGAGGTCGGCGTGCATAGAGGGTGCACGAATGGATCTTGCCCGCGTTAAAGCCTATTGGATGGATATGGAGGCCACCATTATAGCAACCCAGGATCCGGCGGGAGGCCAATATCCGGCCGAGCACTACTTGGCGCAGGTCACAGAAGGTTCCCACCTAATAGAGGCGCAGTGCTCGAAGAATGTCTTGTTCGAGTGATAAGTCGAATCATTGTAAAAACAATGTTTATTTTGATTATGTGTCTATATTTATACTTTTCCCCGGAAGTATGATTGTGTACCCTTTGCGGCCGTTTTTTATATAAATATGAGTAATCCAAAAGTTAGCAGTCGTTGGCTTCAGCCCCCACACGTACAATGCGGGGGTGTTCGCGAAAAATATGCTTAATCACACTTGATCCAATGTCTTGGTCCATTAAGGAGGTGATCGCACGTCGAACTAGGCAACCGGACTATATAGCTGTAACACTTCCGCTTAGCCATGGGGGTCTAACGGTGGGGCTACTATGTAGCCCCTAGTACCTTCGCATGAATCCGAATACGGGGGCGTATGTACATGGTCGGGAAACGGCCCTTCGTTAATGCACAGGAATCCTAAAGATTCCGGTGAGTCTTCGAGTGGTTGAGCAGTCTCTCACTGTATCATGATAGTCAGTTTTCGGCTTTCTCTACTGAGGTGCTAATCCGGAATAACTAGGGCACAATCACAGTAGTTCTCCTTTGGCCGCCTTGGCCGATAATAACGGAACGTATGGCGGCAAACCCAGGAGCCGGGCAAACCCAACATTTGACCAAAGACATGATTCGGAGCTGATGCATATAAGGCCAAACTCGTGACGCTGAACACTCCCGAAGGTATTCGGTCTTTGTAAAAGAAAATAGGCTGACGAAAGCCTATTATAAACCCGGAATTTCCAGGAACGTGCGCTTAATCTGTCATGGCGAAATGCCAATAACGGCAGTATCCTCTATGGGTATGGAACCCATGGGATGGTTAAACAACAAGAGGCAGTAGAAAAGGTTTACACAGGGGCTTAATCTAAAAAGAAGCATGTTGAACGGGGTTGTGCTGCACGTCTGTGCCTTTGTCTCCATTGTGTCGTATCCTGGAAGGGTATCGCGCGAACGTTGTCTATGGAAAACAGAAAACTCGTATGAGAGTACAACGTAAGTATGCGATGGATAATAAAAGTGTAAGATGTTGGCCTGCCATTAAGGTTGAGCCCAGTGTGGGGCTGCATTAAATGTTTATAGCCCCTGGTTTCCACTATGGGATTACATATACAGTGCCCTGGTTCAGTTTTATCCGGGCTACCAGACTCGTCTAACCGTGTCTGTGGTCGTAATGACCAGTCATGTTTTTTGATATTGGAGGCCGCTTACAGTCCGGCCGCCAGGGCCGTCGCGTGTTCCTCTGCGCGTGAAGAGCGCTTTGTGATTCCGCTAACGGTGATGACGCCACGTGGACCGGGCATCTTGAGTGTAAGGTAGCCATAGTGCGGCAGTGCGTTGAAGCGGGCGAAGGCCGTTCTTCCAAGCAATGCGTGATAGCCGCTTTGGAAGGGTGCGATGGTGAAGAGTAGTTCTTCGCTTCTGGAGTTGCCTGGGGAGCCGAATGATACTTCCAGCATGACGGAGCCCCTACCGTAGGCTTCAACGTCTGGTATCACCCCTTCAAAGGTGGTGTTGCTTTGGCTAATCTGGATGGGTTTATCCCCATTCTGCGGACAGTGTCCTCATATATTATATTGAGACTACTGCCGCCGTCCATGAGGACACGGGTGAGACGGTATCCGTCGATTATTGGGTCAAGCACCAAGGCCTCTGATCCTCCACGCCGAATACTAGTTCGGCCGTTCATGTGATCAAAGGTGATCAAATGAGACATCCAGTAGTCAGATGTGGGTACGATGGGCTCTACATCGCGCGCGTCTCTAAGCGCGTGTGCGTGCCTTCTCGTGAATGTGTGAGTTGCGTGGATCATGTTTACTATTTTAACCTCTGGCGGGAATTTTATCTGTCCCCTAGTGTTCGGCTGGCGAGGTTCATCCTCGTCTTCGCTTGGTGTGTCCCTCCCCTTGTGTTCGGCATTTAATTTACCGCCTGCTTGAAGACCCATCATTCTCTATGCGTGTGGTTCGCAAGTTTCTCGGGGGTGCCATGAATTTGGCATAGTCTGTCCAGGACTCTGTTCAGACCGGACAGTCCCTCTTTACTGCCTTTAAATGGCTTCTTTTGCTGATTAGGTCAAGAGCCCCTGAATCCGGCATTGACCGTTGTGTTGTCCGGGCTCTCTTCCTTGTTTTGGCGTTTGTGTTTATTACGCCGTGGTTTCCAGTTGCCATCCCTTATTTTGGATGTGTTGGGGTTGCTGGTGTAACGCCCCGGATTCGATGCGCCAGGTGTCTGCCAGTTATTGGCTGCCATTGCCATGTCATTTGCTTGCGTGTTGCATTTTATCATGTCATCATGTGCATTGCATTGCATACGTGTTCGTCTCATGCATCCGAGCATTTTCCCCGTTGTCAGTTTTGCAATCCGGCACTCCTATGTCATCCGGCATCCCCTTCTTGCCTCCCTTCGTGAGCGGGTGTTGAACTTTCTCAGGATGGCCCGAGGTTTGCCAAGCGGCCTTGGTACACCACCGGTAGACCGCCTGTCAAGTTTCGTGCCATTTGGAGGTTGTTTGGTACTCCAACGGTTATCCGCGTAGCCCGCAAAGCCTCTTTCGTCTTGCAGCCCAACACCCCTCCAAAGTGGCCCAAAACCCAGCAAACTCCCCTCCATCTCTCGGTCATTCGATCACGATCGTGTGGGCAAAAACCGCTCCTCATTTGGACTCTCCTAGCTCCCTCTACCTATAAATATGTGTCCCTCCCCGTCCAAATCGCAGATGAAACCCTAGCCCTCTCCCTCTCAGCCGCCGGACATGTCCGCCCGCCGCCGGACGCGTCCACCGCCCCGCAGCCACCTCACCCCGAACAATCAGAAGACGCCTCATCACCCCGCCGCCCCTCTCCTCCAACAGGCGTGCGCCACCTAATCCTCTCTCTCTCCACCCCGCGCCAGGCCCGCCAGGGCCCATCCGAGGCCCGCCCCGGGCCGCGCCGGGCCCGAGGCACCCGCGCCGTGCCCGTGGCCGCCCGCTGCCGCCGCCAGCCCGCTCGCGGTTGCCGCCTCCATCCCGGCCGCCCGCGCCTCCCCGTGCTCCTCGGCCGGAGTCCGCCGCGCCTCGCCGGCCCCGTCCCTCCATGGCCTGGCCGCGCCTCGCCCGCCCCGCGCCGCCGCCCTGCCGCCCCGCACCGGCGTCCCGGCCGCGCCGCCCGGCCGGAGCTGCCGCGCCCTCGCCTCGGCCTCGTTGCCGCCGCCAGTGCCCGAGCTCCTCCGCCTCGCCCCGCGCCTCCCCGTCGCCGTCCTGCCTAGCCACGGGCCGGATCCGGCGAGATCCGGCCGGAACCGCCCGTCTCCGGCCATCTCCCTCCTCTTCGGCGAGATTCCGGCGAAATCCTCGCCGCGGTTGACTTTTCCCCGAGGTCGAAATTCCACCAAGTCCCGAATATTTTTGTCAATATCATGCCATGTTCATCGCATCGTATCTCTGCATCCGTAGCTCCGTTTTGTGCGTGTAATATGTCAAATTGTTCGTCTCGACGAGTACATCATTTCATTCTGTTGCATCATGTTCATTTGAGTCCATCTTGATGGCTGAATCATCGTTTCAAGAGTGCTTCATAATGTTGGCTGCTGTCTGTTAACAGAACATGCTCTTTTGTCATTTTTGCCATGATTGATGTGTGCATCCTATGAGGTTGATGTCTACATGTGTTTTGTACTATGCCATGTCTTCTTTACAGAGGTGCTTACCATGTATTTTTGTGATGAATGTGGTGACTAGCACAAGCATGTAAACTAGGCCTCGTGATGTTGCTGATTTCAGTCCCTGTTCTGCTGTTATTTTTATGCCATATAAACATGATGCTACAGAGAGATCCATGCTTATTTTGAGATACTTCAGTAAGGATGTTTTGAACATATGGTTATGCTCTATCCATCCATGCCCCTGGTTGTATTTATAGCTTGCTGTAGATTGTTCATATCTTGCTCCAAACTTGCTAAATGATGTTGCTGTCAGCCTGTTAACATGAAGTTCAATGTTGCCATGATTGTTGTTAGTTATCCATGCACCCTATGAACTTGCCCTTGCCATGATTGGCTTCATAAACATGTCTTCTTACTGTTGGTTGCCTTCCCATGTCATGTTTTGCTCTGTAGTGAGTTGCACAAGCTCATCTACATGCCTTCATAATTCTGTTTCTGCCATGTATGAATCTGTATTATAACTTGCTATGTTTACATGGGTGCCATCATATTTTCTGATTCTTTTTGGCTCATGGTCAGTAAGGGACTTTTGTTCTATGCATTTAGTAGGTTCATGCCATGCCTTTGTTTGCCATGTTAAGTTCATGTAACATGTTGTTTAATAGCTCTAAACATTGCAACCAGATGTTATTTCCTGATAAGTCTGAAACTGTTATTATTTGCAATCTTGCCTTGTGTGTTTGAGAATGTTCTAGTGATTTCTGGAGATAGCTCAGTGTTCATGTTTTGTTATGCTTTACCTGTAAATCATGCCCATACCTTTTGTTTTCCTGTTGAGGTCCTGTAGCATGTTGTTTTGATGCTTGCAATATGCCTAGTTGCTGTTTTGGACAGCTTGTCCTTTAAACTTGTATAGCGTGTGTGTGTTGAACCGTTGCTCCGTTTTGAGTGTGCTATATATGAAACTTGCTTAGAATTGCATGTAGTTTCATATTATCATGTTACATCCTTGTTTGGAGGTGTTTGCTTGATGTTTGTATGCATTTTGCATCAATGTCATGTTTAACTTGTTTTGCTCATATCTTCTAGGCCCTAGCTCCGAACTTAATGAACTTTATATGTAACTTGACTAGAATCTCGTGTAGATCATCTTGGTGCATCTTAACTTGCTGTTTAACAACTTCAACTTAATGTTTGTTCAGATCTGGACCAATTTCGAGATTTGCATATGAGGACTTACCGGAATTGGTATATGTTGTTCCCGGCCTCATTTAAACTTGTCTTGATGTGTTGCTCTTGTTTGCATCATCTCTTGCAATGAGTAGCTTCATGTAGCTTTGTCATGCATCATATTTGTTTGTGCATCATGTCTTGTATATGTGTGGTGTGTTTACCATGTTGTGTGCTTCTTCTCGATAGTTCCCGTTTCGTTGCGATCGTGAGGATTCGTTCGTCTACGCTTGGTTCGGCTTCATCCGTTCATCTTCTTCATGGACTCGTTCTTCTTCCTTGCGGGATTTCAGGCAAGATGACCGCTACCCTGGATCTCACTGCTATCATTGCTATGCTAGTTTGCTTCTTTCTATCGCTTTGCTGCGCTACCTATCACCTGTTTATCAAGCCTCCCATATTGCCATGAACCTCTAACCTTTGATACCTTTCCAATGCAAACCATTGTTTGGCTATGTTACCGCTTTTGCTCAGCCCCTCTTATAGCGTTGCTAGTTGCAGGTGAAGTTGAAGATTGCTCCATGGTGGGCAGGATTTTGGTTGGGATATCACAATATCTGTTATATTATTAATGCATCTATATACTTGGTAAAGGGTGGAAGACTCGGCCTTATGCCTGGTGTTTTGTTCCACTCTTGCCGCCCTAGTTTCCGTCATACCGGTGTTATGTTCCCGGATTTTGCGTTCCTTACGCGGTTCGGTGATTTATGGTACCCCCTTGACAGTTTGCTTTGAATAAAACTCCTCCAGCAAGGCCCAACCTTGGTTTTACCATTTGCCTCACCTAGCCCTTTTTCCCTTGGGAGTCGCGCTCTCGAGGGTCATCTTTATTTTACCCCCCGGGGCCAGTGCTTGTCTAAGTGTTGGTCCAAACCGAGCGATGTCCGGCGCCCCCTGGGCAACCAGGGTCTATGCCAACCCGTCGTCTTGCTCATCTGGTGTGCCCTAAGAACGAGATATGTGCAGATCCTATCAGGATTTGTCGGCACAGCGGGAGGCTTTGCTGGTCTTGTTTTACCATTGTCGAAATGTCTTGTAAACCGGGATTCCGAGTCTGATCGGGTCTTCCTGGGAGAAGGTATATCCTTCATTGATCGTGAGAGCTTATCATGGGCTAAGTTGGGACACTCCTGCAGGTATAATATTTCGAAAGCCGTGCCTGCGGTTATAGGCAGATGGGAATTTGTTAATGTCCAGTTGTAGATAACTTGACACCAGATCCGAATTAAAACGCATCAACCGCGTGTGTAGCCATGATGGTCTCTTCTCGGCGGAGTCCGGGAAGTGAACACGGTTTCTGGGTTATGTTTGACGTAAGTAGGAGTTCAGGATCACTTCTTGATCATTGCTAGCTTCACGACCGTTCTGCTTGCTCTCTTCTCGCTCTTATTTGCGTATGTTAGCCACCATATATGCTTAGACGCTGCTGCAACCTCACCACTTTACCCCTTCCTTTCCCATTAAGCTTTGCTTGTCTTGATACCCATGGTAATGGGATTGCTGAGTCCTCGTGGCTCACAGATTACTACAACATCAGTTACAGGTACAGGTTATGCGATGATCATGACGCGAGAGCGATGCTTGCTTGCGTTGAGTTCTTCTTCTGCTTCTTCGATCAGGGGATAGGTTCCAGGTCGGCAGCCTGGGCTAGCAGGGTGGATGTCGTTTGTGTTTCTGTTTGTGTTTCATCCGTAGTTGGATGTTGTTCTCATGTTTTATGATGTTGTATTCGTGTGACATTGTATGCCTCTTGTATGTATCCCCACCTATTATGTAATGTTGATGTAATGATATCCACCTTGCAAAAGCATTTCAATATGCGGGTCTATCCTTGGTGGGACCTTCGAGTTCCTTTTGGATAGGGTCGCATATTGGGCGTGACAGCTGGTGCCTTTACGGGCTAGCCAGCTCTCTTCACCCGTCCAAAAGCGGGTCATAAGGACTGTTAAGGCTGCCATTGTCCTTGGCTTTTCTTGGCCGAGGTGCCGGGCGAGCCACTCATCGTGGATGCTGTGTTTGAATGCTACTAAGGCTTCAGCGTCCGGACAATCGGCAATTTGATTCTTCTTAGTGAGGAATCTGTTCCAAAGCTTGCGGGCGGACTCTATGGGCTGTTGGATTATGTGACTTAGATCGTCTGCATCCAGAGGCCGGACATAAGTCCCTTGAAAGTTGGCCCTGAAAGCGTCCTCGAGTTCCTCCCAACTCCTGATTGAATTTTTGGGGAGGCTTTTCAACCAGTGTCGAGCTGGTCCCTTCAGCTTGAGGGGAAGGTATTTGATGGCGTGGAGGCCATCCCAACGAGCCATGTGAATATGCAGGATAAAGTCCTCGATACAGACCCCTGGGTCTGTCATTCCATCGTATGCCTCTATGTTCATAGGTTTAAAGCCTTGTGGGAATTCATGGTCCAGTACTTCTTCGGTGAAGCACAAGGGGTGCGCAGCCCCTCTGTATCTGGGCGCGCCGTGGCATGCAGTCGGCTGTCGTTGTGTCCGGTGTTTATTCCGAACTGGTATTTGGCTTGTATGATCGCTTTGGCGACTATAGTCCCTCGCCGGGGTGTGTCTTTTAGATCCGTAGATGGACCTGGCTACACCGGCTTTCTTATCCAAATGCTCATGTAGATCATGTGCAGCGTCGGTAGCCATTCTGTTGTGGTTGTGAAGCGGCACGTCCGGTCTCCTGGTCGTATTATTCTTTGGTGGAACGGCCTCATCGTCGAATTTTGGCAGTAGTTTGCGTTTTGGATAGCTTTTTGTATGGCGATCGTCGCCATATCTTTCTTCAGTGTCTAGCACTTTATTCCATTTGTGACTGAGTGTTTCCTGTGCGGCTTTGAGCCATTGCTTCTGCTTCTTTAGACTTCTCGCTGTGGCCATAAGCTTTCAGTGGAGGTTTTCTCGTTCCACGTGTTCATCCGGAATGATGAATGCATCATCGTTCGGACTGTGTTCCTATCCCGGGGTGGTTTGATGAGCTCGTCCCTCCGGATCATTGTGATCGGGCATCTGCTCCGAACTCGGTTTGGCATGACCTGGCTCGTCCTGCTCCATCGTTGGGTCCATGTGGTCGTTATTGCCTTTGGGGTTTACTAGTATGTCGATCCTTCTTGCGCTCTTATCGCTATTTTTATTGTTGCTGGACTTTGAGCGGCGTCTGCACCGCCGTTTTGGCTTTTGCCCGGGTATTTTATCTTCCGGATTATCGCCCTCATCCTTCTTGGGTGTATCCACCATGTATATATCGTGTGATGAGGTAGTGGTCCCGCGCCCTAGAGATTCTGAATCTTCTCCTGCATCGTCGTCCATATCGTCGATGTCTTCGGAGTCGAAGTCAAGAACCTCGATTAAATCATCGATCATGGCAATGAAGTGGGTGGTGGGTGGGCAGCGAATTCCTTCGTTGCCTGCTTCCCAATCAAACCGGACATAGTTTGGCCTAGAGCCTCCTGACAAAGAGAGAGACTTTAATGAGTTCAGCATGTCGCCAAAGGGCGAGTGATGGAAGATGTCCACAGCGATAAACTCCATTACCGGAGCCCAACCTGGCTCATCTGGCTCGAGGGTGTGCGGACCGAAACCAACAACCAGATACGAGTCCGGGGGCCCGGGGTTACAGGCCTCCAGAGAGGTGAGGCCTGCGTTCGGCTCCACCGCCGATGAGTATGCGGCCTGCAGGGCGGGGTCCACCCCTCCGTCCTTAGGCAACACAACCTGCTCCAGATTTAGATCCGGGGCTACTGTACGGGTGATATCCCGAGCATTGTCCGACAGCAGGTCTAGGCCGTGCTCGTCGTGACTGTCCATCGCTCCTGGCACATGCCAGATTCCATCGAAGATCAAGTCTCCGTGGACATTGGTCGTGTAGTTTAGGTTTCCGAACCTGACCTGGTGGCCGGGGGCGTAGCCATCAATCTGCTCCAGATGGCCAAGCGAATTGGCCCGCAGTGCGAGGCTGCCGAACACAAAGATTTGTCCGGGGAGAAAAGTATCGCCCTGGACCATGTTGTTGACGATTGAAGGCGCCATCAAGCCTCGAAGCGACGACATAGAGGAACTCTCAATGAAAGCACCAATGTTGGTGTCAAAACCGGCGGATCTCGGGTAGGGGGTCCCGATCTGTGTGTCTTAGGCTGATGGTAACAGGAAGCAAGGGACACAATGTTTACCCAGGTTCAGGCCCTCTCGATGGAGGTAAAACCCTACTTCCTGCTTGATTAATATTGAAGATATGAGTAGTACAAGAGTAGATCTACCACGAGATCGTAGAGGCTAAACCCTAGGAGCTATCCTATGATGGTATGACTGTAATTGTGAGCGGCCTTCTAAGGACCATCCTCTCTGGTTTATATAGACATCGGAGAGGGTTTACACGGAGTCGGTTACAAGGAAGGAAACACAATATCCGGATCGCCAAGCTTGTCTTCCACACAAAGGAGAGTCCCATCCGGACACGAGCCGGAGTCTTGAGTCTTGTATCTTCACACTTCAATAGTCTGAACGATGTATATAGTCTGGCTGTCCGGATAACCCCTAATCCAGGACTCCCTCACCCCTCCCTTCCCTTCCTCGCCGCCGCCAGACCTCACTGTCGAGCAAAGCCCTCCGGCGCCGGTGGCGGTGGGCTCCATCTCCATCCCTCTCGAAGGCAGTTGGTGCGGGTCTACGGCATCCGGCGGTGCTTTGCACTGGTGAGGGGCGCGGAGGTGCGGCGACGTGCCCTGGCGGCGGGGTAGTAACTACCTGGTGGCGGCGCGGTGGGCTTCACGGGGTGGCTCTCGCTCGTGGCTGCGGTGGCGGCATGGTCTGGGCGCGTCCAGATGTGGCGGGCCGGCGGTCGTAGGGGGCGCGGCACCTCGCCGGCGGGCGTGGGCGCGGTGGACGGACTCGGGGCGGGCACGCGAGCTGGTAGTGCATGTTGGCTGACCTCCAGTTGGGCCTCCCCTGTTTCGGCCCCTGGATGGCGGCGGGCGGCGCGGGGTGGCTCTTTGGTGAGCTTTATTGGCTGCGGGCGAGGGTTGGCGTCACGCTCCTTGTCGATGGTTGGGCGAGCTGTCGTTGGTGGCTTCGCGTCGAGCTTTGTCGGCCGTAACAGTGAGGCGACACAGGGGTGTGTCCGGCAGGGAGTTCTCAGGAGTGATGGGAGGCCCTGATGGCCACCCGTCACCGGTGCGGGGGTGCACTGGTGTGGATGCGTCTGCTCCTCCTCCCCCTTTCCTCGGTCGTGTGCCCTCTAGCGGGGTTCTGGCGATGCTCGAGGCAGGGTGATTGCTGGTTGCTCCATTGGCGGGGGGCTGCTAGTTAGGCCAAAGCCAAGGCCGTTGGGTGTTCACGGAGTTGCTTGGATGCTGGGCGGCGGCCCAGGCGGCGGGAGACGCGGTGTTCATGGGCGGAGCACACGTCTTGGGTGCGGTCAGGGCAGTCATGGTCACATGGGTGACATGGTTTGTGGTGTTTGGCGTAGCATGGTGGTTTGGCGGAGGGTTAACACCGGAGTGCATAACTTGCCCAGTCTCCTCCGGCCGACGGTGGCGGCGGCCGCAGGCGTCATTTCCTTCATGAAGGTTCCATCGTGGTGTTCTCTTCTCTCCAGGTTGCTCCAAGTGAAAACTAGACCTTCGGGATCGAGCGATGGCGACTTTCAATGTCGTGCCCTTCTTGAAGGCACTGCCTTGGAGTCCATGCTTCGCCATTGTCCCGCTTCACTTCTTCTCGCTCGGAAGGTCCTTGTTGGCCCCAAGTGGTTCCTTCTGGTAATGTGCTTGGTGGTCGATTGGGTAGTGTTGCGGTGCATCGGCACCCTTGTATCTTGCCTTGGGTGTGTGCATAGTGTAGGTTGATGGCGTGTTGTATCCGGATTTGTATCTCTGGTCGTTGCTTTATATATAAAGCGGGGCGAAAGCCTTTTTTGGTAAACTCTATGAACCCCAAGTGTTTTTTTTTTCAGTTCATCATCTTTGTCCATTTTGACTTTATTCGTACACCATTGAATTGATTTGTTGTTGTCTTAGCTTCAAGCTTGATTTAAAAAACGCGTATTAGTGACAAAGCAATGAAAACATGAATCAATGTATTGTTAAGGTTTTGAGTTTTGCAGTAGATTATTGTCAGAGAGGAACATTTTATTATGTGTGCATATGTTTCTTTGCGAAACATGCATGTAAATAAAAATATGTGCTTATATATAGTTTTAAATGTGATATTGTGTAGTAACAACACTCTTCTTTCTTGTTTTGCAGGTTTAGTAAAGCTATCCGATAAAAATGTCCAAAGAAGTTGATGGTGGAAGTTCCAGTAGAGTAACTATTTCAACAACAAACATTTTGCTATGATCAGTCACACATGGGCATTTTTTATGGAACAAAATGCTTATTATTGCTGGATTTCTAGCCGTAGTTTGTATTTTTGATGTTAAAACCCTGATTAGCACACCTCAGTAGTGCTATGTTATTTGTGCGAACCGATATGTATAACTTGTGGTTAGCGTCTGTCAGTGGGTTGAAGTGTTATTTTGCTGATTATCTGTGTGTTTCATGTTTTTTCCTTCAAATTCCTGAATTATTCTCTAGTACTTTGTGTCATTCCTGATTTTTTCTTTTTTTCAAGGAAATATACATAAATTTTGATTACTTCTGAGTTGGTATGATGTTTCTGTAAACAAACCAAGTCATTTTCATGATTCCTAAATATTGCAATTTTGTTTACACTTTTTCTGGACGTGATCTCCCCCCTCCCCCCTGTTGACCAAACTGGCATGGTAATCTTCCTGTGGTGTGGGAGAGGCCATGGAAATCGCCCCGAGGGGGATTAGAGCCCTGGGATAATCGGCCCTTGAAACCAAACGAGGCCTAATTAAAACATAAAACCACATCTAAACAGAGGCTAGATGAAATATTTATTACTAAACAGAAGCAAAAAGCAAGGAACTAACATAAAATTGGGTTGCCTCCCAACAAGCGCTATCATTTAACGCCCCTAGCTAGGCATAAAAGCGAGAATAGATCTAAGTATTGCCATCTTTGGTGTTCAAATCATAAGTAGCTCGCATAATAGATTGATAAAGTAATTTGACTTTATTTCTTGGGAAGTGTTCCATGCCTTTCCTTAATGGAAATTGTAATCTAATATTCCCTTCCTTCATATCAATAATTTCACCAATCGTTCTAAGGAAAGGTCTACCAATAATAATAGGACATGAAAGATTGCAATCGATATCAAGAACGATAAAATCTACGGGGACATAATTCCTATTTGCAACAATAAGAACATCATTAATCCTTCCCATAGGTTTCTTAATGGTGGAATCCGCAAGGTGCAAGTTTAAAGAGCAATCATCAAGTTCATGGAAACCTAGCACATCACATAAAGCTTTCGGAATTGTGGAAACACTAGCACCCAAATCACACAACGCATAGCATTCATGATCTTTAATTTTAATCTTTATAGTAGGTTCCCACTCATCGTAAAGCTTTCTAGGTATAGAAACTTCCAATTCAAGTTTTTCTTCATAAGATTGCATCAAGGCATCAACAATATGTTTGGTAAAAGCTTTATTTTGACCATAAGCATGAGGAGAATTCAACATGGATTGCAAAAGGAAATACAATCTATTAAAGAACAATTATCATAATTAAATTCCTTGAAATCCATGATAGTGGGTTCAATACTATGTAAAGTTTTGACCTCTCCAATCCCACTTTTACCAAATTTGGCATCAAGATCAAAAAACTCCGAATCATTGGGACGCCTTTTAACTAAAGTTGACTCATCTCCAGTCCCATCATTATCAAGATTCATATTGCAAAACAAAGATTTAATAGGGACACATCAATAACTTTTAGATCTTCATCATTATTTTCATGGAAACTAGAAGAACACGCTTTTACAAAGCAATCTTTCTTAGCACACATCCTAGCGGTTCTTTCTTTGCACTCATAAATGGAAATTCTCATGGCTTTCAGAGACTCATTGATATCATGCTTAGGTGGAATAGATCTAAGTTTCAAAGAATCAGCATCAAGAGAAAGTCTATCAACATTCCTAGCCAATTCATCAACTTTAAGCAATTTTCTTCAATCAAAGCATTGAAATTGTTTTGAGAGATCATAGATTCTTTAACACTATTCTCAAAATCAGAGGGCATCTTAAAATTTCCATAAGAATTGTTGTAGGAATTACCATAATTATTAGAGGAATTACTAGGAAACGGTCTAGGATTAACGTTTCCTCTATAAGCATTGTTACCAAAATTATTCCTACCAACAAAATTCACATCCATAGATTCATTATTATTCTCAATAAAAAGTAGACAAAGGCATATAATTAGGATCAATAGGAGCACTCTTAGTAGCAAATAATTTCATAAGTTCATCCATCTTTCCACTCAGAACATTAATCTCTTGTATTGCATGAACCTTTTTACTAGTAGATCTTTCGTTGTGCCATTGAGAATAATTAACCATAATATTATCAAGGAGTTTTGTAGCTTCTCCTAAAGTGATTTCCATAAAAGTGCCTCCCGCGGTCGAATCTAAAAGATTTCTAGAAGCAAAATTCAATCCGGCATAAAAATTGTGTATGATCATCCATAAATTCAAACCATGTGTAGGGAAATTGCGAATCATTAATTTCATTCTTTCCCAAGATTGGGCAACATGCTCATGATCAAGTTGTTTAAAATTCATAATATCGTTTCTAAGAGAGATGATCTTAGCAGGAGGGAAATACTTAGAGATAAAAACATCTTTGCACTTATTCCATGAATCAATACTATTTTTAGGCAAAGACGAAAACTAAGTTTTAGCATGATCTCTAAGCAAAACGGAAATAACTTCAATTTGACAATATCATTATACGTGTCTTTCTTCTTTTGAATATCACACAAATCAACAAAATTGTTTAGATGAGTAGTGGCATCTTCACTAGGAAGGCCGGAGAATTGATCTTTCATAACAAGATTCAACAAAGCAACATTGATTTCACAAGATTCAGCATCACTAAGAGGAGCAATAGGAGTGCTAAGGAAATCATTATTGTTGGTATTGGAAAAGTCACACAATTTAGTATTGTCTTGAGCCATCGTGACAAGCAATCCAGCACACAAGCACACAAGAGGCAAGCGAAAAAGAGAGGCGAATGAAAAAGAGAGGGCGAATAAAACAGCAAGGGTGAAGTGGGGGAGAGGAAAACGAGAGGCAAATGGCAAATAATAAAATGCGAGGGAGATGAGTTTGTGATGGGTACTTGGTATATCTTGACTTGAGCGAAGACCTCCCCGGTAACGGCCCCAGAAATCCTTCTTGCTACCTCTTGAGCATTGCATTGGTTTTCCCTTGAAGAGGAAAGGGTGATTTAGCAAAGTAGCGTAAGTATTTCCCTCAGTTTTTGAGAACCAAGGTATCAATCTAGTAGGAGGCTCCTCAAAAGTCCCATGCACCTACACAAACAACCAAGAACCTCGCAACCAACGCGATAAAGGTGTTGTCAATCCCATCACGATAACTTGCAAAAGTGAGACCTGATAGAGATAATAAGATAAGATAAATAGTTTTGGTATTTTTATGATATAGATTGGAAAGTAAAGATGCAAATAAAAGTAGATGGAAAACTTATATGATAAAAGATAGACCCGGGGGCTATAGGTTTCACTAGTGGCTTCTCTCAAGATAGCATAAGTATTACGGTGGGTGAACAAATTACTGTCGAGCAATTGATATAAAAGTGCATAGTTATGAGAATATCTAGGCATGATCATGTATATAGGCATTACGTCCGTGACAAGTAGATCGAAACGGTTCTGCATCTACAACTATTACTCCACACATCGACCGACTCCTGCCTGCATCTAGAGTATTAAGTTCAAGGAGAATAGAGTAACGCATTAAGAAAGATGATATGATGTAGAGGGACAAACTCAAGCAATATGATATAAACCCCATCTTTTTATCCTCGATGGCAACAATACAATACGTGCCTTGCTGCCCCTGCTGTCACTGGGAAAGGACACCGCAAGATTGAACCCATAGATAAGCACTTCTCCTATTGGAAGAAAGATCAATCTAGTAGGCCAAACCAAACTGATAATTCGAAGAGACTTGCAAAGATAACCAATCACACATAAAAGAATTCAGAGAAGATTCAATTATTTATCATAGATAAACTTGATCATAAACCCACAATTCATCGGATCTCGACAAACACACCGCTAAAAGAGTTACATCAAATAGATCTCCAAGAAGATCGAGGAGAACTTTGTATTGAGATTCAAAGAGAGAGAAGAAGCCATCTAGCTAATAACTATGGACCCGAAGGTCTGTGGTAAACTACTCACAACTCATCGGAGAGGGGCCTTGGAGATGATGTAGAGGCCCTCCATGGTTGATTCCCCCTCCGGCGGAGTGCCGACGAAGGCTCCAAGATGGGATCTCGCGGATACAGAAGGTTGCGGCGGTGGAAATAGTTTTTCGTGGTGCTCCTGGATGTTTTCAAGGTACGTGGATATATATAGGAGGAAGAAGTAGGTCGGTTGAGCCACGAGGGGACCATGAGGGTGGGGGGGCGCCGGGCACCCTCGTGGCCACCTCGTTTGCAGCTTGACATCCACTCCAAGTCTCCTGGATTGCGTTTGTTCCAAAAAGATCGCTCCCGAAGGTTTCATTCCATTTGGACTCCGTTTGATATTCCTTTTCTTCGAAACACTGAAATAGGCAAAAAACAACAATTCGAGCTGGGCCTCCGGTTAGTAGGTTAGTCCCAAAAATGGTATAAAAGTGTAAATTAAAGCCCATAAACATCCAAAATGGGTAATATAATAGCATGGAACAATCAAAAGTTATAGATACGTTGGAGACGTATCAGAAGCATAAGATGAAAATGCATATTCTTGGACATAACCCCGCCGTTTGGGCTATTGTGTGTATTGGCTTCCAAGGTGAATTCTTCGATGGGAGAGAACCGAACCGTGAAGCTACCGCGGAAGAGTTGAAGATGCTGCAATACAACGCTCAAGCTTGTGATATCCTCTTCAACGGATTGTGCCCCGAAGAATTCAACAAAATCAGCCGCCTTGAGAATGCAAAGGAAATTTGGGATACTTTGATTGACATGCACGAAGGTACCGACTCCGTCAAGGAATCCAAATTGGATGTGCTTCAAAGTCAACTTGACAAGTTCAAAATGAAGGATGGTGAAGGTGTCGCTGAAATGTACTCTAGGCTTGCTCTCATTACAAATGAGATTGCCGGCTTAGGAAGTGAAGAGATGACCGACAAATTCATCATCAAGAAGATCCTAAGAGCCCTGGATGGAAAATATGATACCATGTGCACATTGATCCAAATGATGCCCAATTACAAAGATCTCAATCCAACGGAAGTGATTGGAAGAATTGTTGCTCATGAGATGTCACTCAAGGATAAGGAGGAGCTTCACAACAAGTCAAGTGGTGCTTACAAAGCCTCATGTGATGCTCCTACATCATCAAGTGAGAAACAAACCTTCAATGAGGAATTGAGCTTAATGGTGAAAACTTCAACAAGTTCTACAAGAGTAGAAGCAAGGAAAGGAGTTCCAAGTCAAGGTCCTACAATGACAAAAGATCTTCGAGTCGTGAACGCAATTGCTACAATTGTGGAAGACCCGATCACTATTCCAATGAGTGTACGGCTCCTTACAAAAGGAGAGAAGATTCACCCAAAATAAGAAGTAGAAGAGAAGAATCACCACCAAGAGAGAGGAGGAGTAGAGATGATCATTATGAACGAAGAACCTCCTGGAGAAGCAAGGATTCGGAAAGAAAGGACAAATCATCAAAGAGCTACACAAAGCGAGACATCATGCTCATGTTGGTGAATGGGTATCCGGCTCTGACTCCGATAATCACTCCGAGAGAAGCTATTACTCTGACTCCGAATATACTCAAGATGAAGGTGTTGCCGGTCTAGCACTTGTGCCAACCAACTCCTACGACATATTTGACTCACCAATTGAAGGAATTGGAATATGCTTCATGGCTAAAGGCGCAAAGGTATCACACCCCGAGTATGTTGATTTCAATAGTGATGAAGATGACTTGTTAGGTGATGATGATTTACTTGTTGACAACTCTAGTGATGAATACTATGATGAAACGTTAATTAATCATGCTAATCAAGATAAAACGAATGGAAATGATAAGGAGAAGATTGAGTACCTAACTAAAGAACTAAACACTCTTAAGTTAGCTCATGAAACTATCTTGGAAGATCATCGAGAACTTTTAAAGACTCATGAGAAGTTACATTTTGAAAAGCTCAACCTTGAGCAAGAGCATGAGTTTTTAATGGCAATCAATGATGATCTTCGCAAGAAAAGTTCTTCTTGCATCGCCAAGCGTTTACTCTTATCTACTTACATGCTACAAGTCAAGTCTAGTAACAAGAGTAAGAAAGATTCTTCTTCTAGTAGTAACAATAATCATGCTAAATCCAATGTTGTTACTTCTAGTTGCTCTCTTGATTCCACTAATGATTCTCCTAGCCAAGTCACACTTGAGCAAGAAAATCGCTTATTGAAGGGAATTATAGAGAAGGGTGTCTACGAGAGCCTTGCCGGGAGTAAGCAATTTGAGGAAATTGTACGCAAGCAAGGAAGTGATAACCCACAAGTATAGGGGATCGCAACAGTTTTCGAGGGTAGAGTATTCAACCCAAATTTATTGATTCGACACAAGGGGAGACAAAGAATATTCTCAAGTATTAGCAGTTGAGTTGTCAATTCAACCACACTTGGATAACTTAATATCTGCAGCAAAGTATTTAGTAGCAAAGTAGTATGATAGTAATGGTAACAGTGGCAAAAGTAAAGATAACAGTTTTGTAGTAGTTGTAACAGTAGCAACGGAAAAGTAAAATAGCGAAGCACAATATGTGAAAAGCTCGTAGGAATTGGATAAGTGATGGATAATTATGTCGGATGCGATTCCTCATGTAATAGTTATAACATAGGGTGACATAGAACTAGCTCCAATTCATCAATGTAACGTAGGCATGTATTCCGAATATAGTCATACGTGCTTATGGAAAAGAACTCGCATGCCATCTTTTGTCCTACCCTCCTGTGGCAGCGGGGTCCTAATGGAAACTAAGGGATATTAAGGCCTCCTTTTAATAGAGTACCGGACCAAAGCATTAACACATAGTGAATACATGAACTCCTCAAACGACGGTCATCACCGAGAAGTATCCCGATTATTGTCACTTCGGGGTTGTCGGATCATAACACATAATAGGTGACTATAGACTTGCAAGATAGGATCAAGAACTCACATATATTCATGAAACCATAATAGGTTCAGATCTGAAATCATGGCACTCGGGCCCTAGTGACAAGCATTAAGCATAGCAAAGTCATAGCAACATCAATATCAGAACATAGTGAATACTAGGGATAAACCCTAACAAAACTAACTTAATTACATGGTAAATCTCATCCAACCCATCACCGTCCAGCAAGCCTATGATGGAATTACTCACGCACAGCGGTGAGCATCATGAAATTAGTGATGGAGGATGGTTGATGATGATGACGGCGACGAATCCCCTTCTCCGGAGCCCCGAGACTCCAGATCAGCCCTCCCGAGAGAGATTAGGGGTTGGCGGCGGCGCAGTATCGTAAAACGGGATGAAACTTTTTCTCTGATTTTTTTCTCCACGAAGTGGAATATATAGAGTTGGAGTTGAGGTCGGTGGAGCATCAGGGGGCCCACGAGACAGGTGGGCGCGCCCAGAGGGAGGAGGCGCGCCCCCCACCCTTGTGGACAGGGTGTGGGCCCCCTGGCCTTGATTCTTTCGCCAGTATTTTTTATGTTTTCCAAAAGCTATCTCCGTGGATTTTCAGGTCATTCCGAGAACTTTTTTATTCTGCACAATAAACAACACCATGGCAGTTCTGCTGAAAACAGTGTCAGTCCGGGTTAGTTTCATTCAAATCATGCAAGTTAGAGTCCAAAACAAGGGCAAAAGTGTTTGGAAAAGTAGATACGTTGGAGACGTATCAACTCCCCCAATCTTAAACCTTTGCTTGTTGAGGGAGTTTCGGACTAGGGGGTGTCCAGATAGCCGACCTATCATCATCGGCCGGACTCCAAGACTATGAAGATACAAGATTGAAGACTTCGTCCCGTGTCCGGATGGGACTTTCCTTGGCGTGCAAGGTAAGCTTGGCGATACGGATATGTAGATCTCCTACCTTTGTAACCGACTCTGTGTAACCCTAGCCCTCTCCGGTGTCTATATAAACCGGATGGCTTTAGTCCGTAGGACGAACAACAATCATACCATAGGCTAGCTTCTAGGGTTTAGCCTCCTTGATCTCGTGGTAGATCTACTCTTGTAACCCAGATCATCAATATTAATCAAGCAGGACATAGAGTTTTACCTCCATCAAGAGGGCCCGAACCTGGGTAAAAACATCGTGTCCCTCGTCTCCTGTTACCATCCGCCTAGACGCACAATTCGGGACCCCCTACCCGAGATCCCCCGGTTTTGACACCGACATTGGTGCTTTCATTGAGAGTTCCTTTGTGTCATCACCGATAGGCTCGATGGCTTCTTCGATCATCAACGACGATGCAGTCCAGGGTGAGACCTTCCTCCCCGGACAGATCTTCGTATTCGGCGGCTTCGCACTACGGGCTAATTCACTTGGCCAGCTGGAGAAGATTGAAGGCTACACCCCTGGCCGTCAGGTCAGATTTGGAAGTTTGAACTTCACGACTGACATCCGCGGAGACTTGATCCTCGACGGATTCGAGCCACAGCCGAGCGTGTCGTACTGTCACGATGGGCATGATTTAGCTCTGCAGCCGGACAGTACCCTGGAGGCCACACTCGAACCCGCTCCGATCTTCGACTCGGAGCCGGCTGCGCAGACCAAGGATGGATGGCTAGACACCACCTCGGGGGCTGCAACCTCTACGGCGATAGAGCCGAACACCGATCTTGTCCCCCATGAAGCTCATGACTCTGAGGTGTCGGACTCCTTGCCGGAGTCCGGTCCTCCCGCGCCCCCTCCAGTCGAATCCGATTGGGCGCCGATCATGGAGTTCACCGCGGCGGACATCTTTCAACACTCACCTTTTGGCGACATCTTGAGTTCGCCAAAGTACCTCTCGTTATCAGGAGAGGCCTGGCCGGACTGCGGCCAGGACGGTTGGGATGCGGACGATGAAGAAATTCAGAGCCCACCCACCACCCACTTGGTAGCCACTGTCGACGACCTAACCGACATGCTAGATTACGACTCTGAGGACATCGACGGTATGGAAGACGATGCCGGAGACGACCAAGAACCAGCGCCCACCGGGCACTGGAAAGCCTCCTCTTCATACGACATATACATGGTGGATATCCCAAAGGATGGGAACGGCGAAGGAATAGCGGAGGATGACCCCTGCAAGAAACAGCCCAAGCGCCGGCGTCAGTGGCGCCGCTCTAAATCCCGCCATAGCAAGAATGAGGATTCCGGCACCGGAGACAATAATACACTGGATAGCGCCGAAGACAACCCACTCCAGCAAGATCCAGCATAGGAGGAGGGGGACGCCAGCCCTCATGAGAGAGCAGCCGAAGAAGAGGTAGAGGACTATATGCCTCCCTCCGGAGACGAGGCAAGCCTCGACAACGACGAATTCGTCATGCCTGAGGATCCCGTCGAATAGGAGCGTTTCAAACGCAGGCTTATGGCCACGGCAAACAGCCTCAAGAAAAAGCAGCAGCAGCTTAGAGCTGATCAAGATCTGCTAGCCGACAGATGGACCGAAGTCCTCACGGCCGAAGAGCATGAACTCGAACGCCCCTCCAAAAGCTACCCCAAACGTAAGCTGCTCCCCCGATTAGAGGTGGAGGCATATGATCCCACTTCACCAGGAGACAATACGGCTGATCGACCACCCCGTGGTCGCGACAGAGAGGCCTCAAGGCCCTTCACTAGACCAGTACCCTGGCATCGCTCGAAAAGCACAAGGCCACAGGGGAACACTCCGGACCTGCGCGACATATTGGAGGATAAGGCAAGACAATCAATATCGATCTATGGATCACGTGGGCGCCCCACGATACATGACGATCACCGTCACCCCGGACATAGTAAGTCCGGCCGGGCCGAACACAACAGACAAAGCTCTTTTGAGATCCGTCGCGATATCGCCCAGTACAGAGGCGCCGCACACCCACTGTGCTTCACAGATGAGGTAATGGATCATCAAATCCTAGAAGGGTTTAAACCCGTCAATATTGAATCTTATGATGGCACAACAGACCCCGCGGTCTGGATCGAGGACTATCTCCTCCACATCCACATGGCCCGCGGAGACGATCTCCACGCCATCAAATATCTCCCACTCAAACTTAAAGGACCAGCCCGGCACTAGCTTAACAGCTTGCCAGTAGAGTCAATCGGGAGTTGGGAGGACCTGGAAGCCGCATTCCTCGATAACTTGCAAGGCACGTACGTGCGACCACCAGATGCAGATGACCTAAGCCACATAATTTAGCAGCCAGACGAATCGGCCAGACAATTCTGGACACGGTTCTTAACCAAGAAAAACCAAATCGTCGACTGTCCGGATGCCGAGGCCCTCGCGGCCTTCAAGCATAACATCCGCGACGAGTGGCTTGCCCGACACCTGGGACAGGAAAAGCCGAAATCCATGGCAGCCCTTACATCACTCATGGCCCGCTTCTGTGCGGGTGAGGACAGCTGGCTAGCACGCAGCAACAACCTCAACAAAAATTCTGGCAGTCCGGATATCAAGGACCGTAGTGGCAGGTCACGTCGCAACAAAAACAAACGCCGCATTAACGGCGATAACAGTGAGGATACGGCAGTCAATGCCGGTTCCAGAGGCTCTAAACCCGGTCAACAGAAAAAGCCATTCAAAAGAACAACCCAGGGTCCGTCCAATTTGGACCGAATTCTCGACCGCTTGTGCCAGATACATGGCACCCCTGAAAATCCAGCTAACCACACCAATAGGGACTGTTGGGTGTTCAAGCAGGCAGGCAAGTTAATTGCCGAAAACAGCGACAAGGGGCTACATAGAGACGACGAGGAAGAGACCCGACCGCCGAACAATAGAGGACAGAAGGGTTTCCCCCCACAGGTGCGGACGGTGAACATGATATATGCCATGCACATACCCAAAAGGGAGCGGAAACGTGCACTCAGGGATGTATACGCGATGGAGCGAGTTGCCCCAAAGTTCAATCCATGGTCCTCTTGCCCGATCACCTTTGACCGAAGGGACAACCCCACCAACATTCGCCATGGTGGGTTCACCGCATTGGTTCTAGACCCAATCGTCGATGGATTTCATCTCACCAGAGTCCTGATGGACGGCGGCAGTAGCCTAAACCTGCTTTATCAGGACATGGTGTGCAAAATGGGCATAGACCCCTCAAGGATTAAACCTACCAAGACGACCTTTAAAGGCGTCATACCAGGTGTAGAAGCCAATTGTACAGGCTCAGTTACACTGGAAGTGGTCTTCGGATCCCTGGATAACTTCCGAAGCGAGGAGTTAATCTTCAACATAGTCTCGTTCCGCAGTGGCTATCATGCCTTGCTCGGACGTACCGTGTTCGCAAAGTTCAATGCGGTGCCTCACTACGCATACCTCAAGCTCAAGATGCCAGGCCCTAGAGGAGTCATCGCGGTCAACGGAAACACTGAACGCTCCCTCCGAATGGAGGAACATACAGCGGCTCTCACGGCAGAAGTACAAAGCAGCCTTTTAAGGCAATTCTTGAGTCCGGCTGCCAAGCGGCCGGACACAGTTAAGCGTGCCCGGAGTAACCTACAACACGACCACCTGGCACGTTCCGAGCACGCGTAGCAGTGCGGCCCCAACCCCAGCCCCTGTAAAACATTAAGACAGAACCTTCGCGTACTCCATTATGCTCTGAAGATACAATGGGCATGGGGCAAGGGGCTCGACCACGATAAGCCCAGACTGCGGCTCAACTGCACCAGGGGCTCTTAAGTGTGTCATTTCTTTTTCTTTTCCTTTTATTTTTTACCTACAGGACTCCGTTCGTCAGAGGCCCTGCCCGGCAGCAGACATGCCGAACCCATGATGCAACAGCCAGGGAAGGAGAAAGGCTACAACAAAAACCCAGGTGGTCTCCATCATGAGCATTAAATCTGTTTTATGCATTATTTCGTAGCCTACCCCTGGAGGGGGACATGTTAAACAGTCCCATCCCTTGCTTACCGCACCACTTGTATCGTCCTGCACTTACAGCAGTTTTTATTGAATAAAGCAATGCAGCACATTTTTGCTTCTAATTGCATTTCTTTCTTACACATATGTTCATCTATGACATGTTGCATCCGTATGTTTTGGTACGGCTAAATACACCAGGGGCTTATGTTTCCCGCATTATGGTGTGATAAGTCCGAACACTTTCACAAGTGCGGCACCCTGAACTTATAGCATTATATGCATCGGCTCCGAATCATGTTCTTGGGTCAATAGTTGGGTTTGCCCGGCTCCCGTGTTTTGGTACCTTACGTTCCGTTTTATCGGCTAAGGTAGCACTGGGAGAACCACTGCGATTGCGCCCCAGTTGAGCTGGGTTAACGCCTCAGTGGAGAAAGCTAAAACTGACCGTCATGATGAGGCGAGAGCTGGTCGCTGTTCGAGAGGTTCTTTGCGAGTCCCTAAAGACTTATGCCGCTTCGAGCGAGGAGCCGGATTCTGTCCGGCCAAGGCATGGATAGCGCCCCAAATTCGTCCTTCCGAAAACTAGGGGCTTCACCGAAATTTAAAATTATAGATTTCTATGGCTAAGTGAGAGTGTTCAAGCATTATAAGTCCGGTTGCCTTGTTCGTTGTGTTGAGCGCCTCCCTAGATGGACCCAAAAATGGGAACAAGAGCGCTCGAGTTTATCCCGAACACCCCAGCACTCGTGGCATGGGGGCTGAAGCCGACGACTTGCCATCTCTCAGATTTGATAATCAGCCGCACAGAAGGTAATATTTTAAATTAACAAGCGTTGCTTAGCGCATATGAACCAAGTTTTCAGCGCACAGGATAACAAAATGCGAGTCTACTCAAATATTACATCTTTGGAGCACTCACCCGCAATAGTGTGGGCGCCCTTCAGCACACTCTTATAATACATCTCGGGCGTACGATACTCCTTGCCCTCTGGTGGTGGGTCCGTCACAAGCTTCTGGGCATCCATTTTGCCCCAGTGCACCTTTGCGCAGGCAAGGGCCCGACGGGCACCTTCAATACAGGCGGAGTGCTTGATGACTTCAACCCACGGGCACGCATCCACCAGCCGCCGCACCAGGCCGAAGTAGCTCCCAGGCATGGCCTCCTTAGGCCACAGCCGAACTATGAGGCCCTTCATGGCCTGTTCGGCCGCCTTGTGGAGCTCGACCAGCTGCTTCAGCTGGTCGCTAAGGGGCACCGGATGTTCAGCCTCAGCATACTGATACCAGAAGACCTTCTCCGTCAAGCTCCCCTCCTCGGCCCGGTAGAATGCGGCAACATCGGACACGCTGCGAGGAAGATCTGCGAACGCTCCTGGAGAGCTCCGAATTCGGGTAAGCGACAGGTAATTAACACTCACATGCTTACTTTGCATGAAAAATGCCTTACCCACTGCTATTTTCTTTACCGCCTCGGTCTCCTGGAGGGCCTTGTAGGCTTCGGCCTTAGCGGCTTTGGCACTCTCAAGAGCCGTTGCAAGCTCAGACTCTCGAGTCTTCGAGTCACGCTCCAGGCTCTCATGTTTCCTCATGAGATCCTGGAGCTCTTGCTGTACCTCCACCACCCGCGCCTCCTGTTTCTCTCGCTCGGTCCGCTCCGCAGCCGCATTGCATTCGGCTGCGGCCACCGCCTCCTTCAGGGTCACCACCTCGTTAGTGGCCCCTGCAATACCCCAGTTATCCTTGTCATTTTTCTTGCAACCAAATCCTTTTCTGTAAGGTACAATTTTCATAAGGTATTATTCACATTCTTTTTCCTCGAGGTGCTTCTTGGCATGGCCGAGCTCGTTCTCGGACCGCTCGAGGTTTTCCTTCAAAGTTTTGACCTCCGCAGTCAGTGCGGCAGAGGTCAGCAGCACAGCCTGCAATCCCATATTGATATATTTTCGTGACTCCTGCGTTTATCTTTCTAAAGATCCTCAGTCCGGCTTTTCTTTCCGAACACCGAACCGAGCATCAGGGGCTACTGTCTATGCGGTACCATTTTACATATATTGAAATTCTTACCTCAAAGCCTGTTAGAAGGCTGCTGCAGGCTTCGGTCAGCCCGTTCTTGGCGAGCTGAACTTTCTGAATCACCGCACTCATAACAATGCGGTGTTCCTCTTCAATAGAGGCGCTATTGAGCGCCTCTAGCAAATTATCCGGCACCTCCGGTTGGACGGAGGCAGCCGGCATCACGGTCTTGCCCTTCTTCTGAAGGGGTCGCCCGCCGGACTCCGAAGCCACTATGGGTTCCGGGGCTGAGTCCGGTGCAAAGTCCGGGAGGTTGTCCTGCGACACCTCCGGGGCCCTCTCCTCCTGGTGGGTCCCTTCCTGGGATCCCACCTCGGCATCGTCCGCATCACGGGGGGTGGAGGCAGTTGGAAGAGAATCCATATCCGACGCCCCTAAGGACCTGCTCGACGAAGTGGGGAGATCATCCTTAGGCAGACTGCAGGGTTGTATGCGGCATTAGAAAGACATAATGTGGCGGAAAACGAAAACCTTGAAGTTATTCGGGAGTCCGGATACTTACGATCTCGCCAGAGGCTTGGCCCTTGGAGGCCAGTCCTCGTCGTCGTCACTAGCGTTGGCGGAACAGTCCGGGGGAAGAGTTTTTCCCCTCTTGGACCCTTCGGCCTCCCTTGTTGGGGAGGCCTTCCTTTTCTTCCCTCCCCCCGCTGGGGGAGAGGCTTTCTTCTTCTCCTCCTCGCCTTGGTGGGAGGAGTCGGCCTCGGATTCATTGTCCAATAGCACCTAAAAACGGGAACTCCTCCGAGTCCCCGTGGCCTTCTTCTTGGCCTTCTTCTCCAGCACCACGTGGGGTGCCGGAGCCAGCAGCCCCGTTAGGCGGGCGTCAGCTGGGTCCTCTGGCAATGGGGCCGGACAGATAGCCTATGCGGCCTTCTTCAGCCAGTCCTGTCAAAGGAAAGGGAGTTTAGATCCCGCATAGAGTCAAACTATGAATAACAAGCGTCCCGTAAAGGACAATATCACTTACCTCGTCAGCTGGATGCTGCGAGCTGAATCTACGATCTTCAGTAGCAGATGCGGGAGCCTCGGGGCCCTTGAACAGCACCTTCCAGACCTCTTCATACGTAGTGTCGAAGAGCCCATTCAAAGTCTGGTGCTGTGCCGGATCGAACTCCCACATATTGAAGCCCCGTCGTTGGCACGGGAGAATCTGGCGGATGAGCATGACCTGTACTACATTGACAAGCTTGAGCTTCTTGTCCACCAGCTTTTGGACGCAGGCTTGGAGTCCGGTCAGCTCCTCCGGATCGCCCCAAATCCGGCCGCTCTCTTTCCAGGAGGTGAGCCGTGTGGGGATGCCGGATCTGAATTCAGGGGCCGCTGCCCATTCGGGATCACGCGGCTCGGTGATGTATAACCACCCCGATTGCCACCCCTTGATGGTTTCCACAAAGGTGCCCTCCAGCCACGTAACGTGGAACATCCTGCCCACCATGGCGCCTCCGCACTCCGCTTGGCTGCCCTTCACAACCTTCGGCTTGACACTGAAGGTCTTGAGCCACAAGCCGAAGTGGGGCTGGATGCAGAGGAAGGCCTCACACACGACGATAAACGCCGAGATGTTGAGAATAAAATTCGGGGCCAGATCATGGAAATCTAGGCCGTAGTAGAACATGAGCCCCCGGACAAAGGGATGAAGTGGGAAGCCTAGTCCACGGAGGAAATGGGGAAGGAATACTACCCTCTCATGGGGCCTGGGGGTGGGGATGAGCTCTCCCTCGTCGGGGAGCCGATGCGCGATGTCGCTGGACAAGTATCCGGCGCTGCGCAGCTTCTGGATATGCCCCTCTGTAACGGCGGAGGCCATCCACTTGCCTCCCGCTCTGGACATATTTGGAGAAGGTTGAGGTGATATGTGCGGGCTTGGGCGCTAGAGCTCGAGTTCACGGAGATGGATAAGCCAAGGAGGAAGAAGGCGCAGGTAAAAGGATTGGATCTTTATCCCCTTATATGGGCGGACGGAAACATGCGTCCCCACCAGCCTGATAAAACTCGCTTATCTCCCAAGCGCCGCAATCAATGGCGCGGTTGGGTTACCCACGTCCGTATTGATGGGAATCCCGGAATAAGGGGAACACGATCTCTGCTTCGACAAGACGTGCCAAGGAAACCGCCTCGCTAAACGCGCTAAGATGGAACAATAAAAACAATTTGAAGGCTTGGTAGTGGTGTGATGTTACGCCACAAAATACGTCAGCAGATTGAACTTGTGTAATATTATTCTCCCTACGGTTGTATGTGGAATTTATTTTGCAGAGCCGAACACTATCCTGGTGTTCACAATCTTCTATAAATTATTCGGAGGAGGAACCCACCTTGCAATGCCGAAGACAACATGCGCGCCGGACTCGTCGTCATTGAAGCCTGGTTCAGGGGCTACTGAGGGAGTTCCGGACTAGGGGGTGTCCGGATAGCCGAACTATCATCATCGGCCGGACTCCAAGACTATGAAGATACAAGATTGAAGACTTCGTCCCGTGTCCGGATGGGACTTTCCTTGGCGTGGAAGGCAAGCTTAGCGATATGGATATGTAGATCTCCTACCTTTGTAACCGACTCTGTGTAACCCTAGCCCTCTCCGGTGTCTATATAAACCGGATGGCTTTAGTCCGTAGGACGAACAACAATCATACCATAGGCTAGTTTCTAGGGTTTAGCCTCCTTGATCTCGTGGTAGATCTACTCTTGTAACCCACATCATCAATATTAATCAAGCAGGACGTAGGGTTTTACCTCCATCAAGAGGGCCCGAACCTGGGTAAAAACATCGTGTCCCTCGTCTCCTGTTACCATCCGCCTAGACGCACAGTTCGGGACCCCCTACCCGAGATCCCCCGGTTTTGACACCGACACCTGTCCTCAAGCAATTTAGTTGATAAACTGAAAGTGATAAAGAAAAACTTTTACAAACTCTGTTTGCTCTTGTTGTTGTAAATATGTAAAGCTAGCATTCAAGTTTTCAGCAAAGATTATGAACTAACCATATTCACAATAACACTTAGGTCTCATGTTTACTCATATCAATGGCATAATCAACTAGCGAGCAATAATAATAAATCTTGGATGATAACACTTTCTCAAAACAATCATAATATGATATAACAAGATAGTATCTCGCTAGCCCTTTCTAAGACCGCAAAACATAAATGCAGAGCACCTTTAAAGATCAAGGACTGACTAAACATTGTAATTCATGGTAAAAGAGATCCAGTCAAGTCATACCCAATATAAATTAATAGTAATGAATGCAAATGAAAGTGTGCTCTCCAGCGGGTGCTTTTTAATAAGAGGGTGATGACTCAACATAAAAGTAAATAGATAGGCCCTTCGCAGAGGGAAGCAGGGATTTGTAGAGGTGCCAGAGCTCGATTTTAAAATAGAGATGAATAACATTTTGAGCGGCATAGTTTCACTATCAACGCAACAACTATGAGATGGCGATATCTTCCATGCTACACACATTATAGGCGGTTCCCAAATAGAATGGTAAAGTTTATACTCCCCCACCACCAACAAGCACACTCCACGGCCATCCGAAACAACGGGGTACCGTCCATACCAACAACAGTCCTGGGGGAGTTTTGTTTTAATTATTTTGATTTGCTTTGATCTTTTTGATCATGGGACTGGGCATCCCGGTTACCAGCCATTTTCTCGTGAATGAGGAGCGGAGTCCACTCCCCTTGAGAATAACCCACGTAGCATGGAAGATACAGACAGCCCTAGTTGAAACATGAGCTGCTCGAACATACAAAACAGAATTTCATTTGAAGGTTTGGATTTTGGCACATTCAAATTTACTTGGAACGACAGGTAAATACCGCATATAGGAAGGTATGGTGGACTCATATGGAATATGTCAGAGTATTGGGCCACGGGTAGGCTGACCCGAGTCCCAGGGCCTTTCAAGACATTGGGGCAGGCCGCGCCCCTCGAGCCGAGTCCCCGGAGCGACTCCAAGACAAGCCGAGTCCCAGACAGCAATTCCGAGACAAGCCGGCTCCGAGCCGGCGACCTCCAGAGAGGCCGACTATGGAGAGTCGGCCCATTACTCCTCCCTCGTCCCGAAGTATGACGTGGGGTACGGTCACGGCGTGGCCGTTCCCCCCCTTGCTTATGAAGGGCCGGAATGGCTACAGTGAGCCGTATCGCTGGAAGATCTCCGGCGAGGGGCGGCACTGTTGCCATGCCTGCCCTGACCTCAGCTACAGTGTGCCACACACTGTGCCCACGACGCCGGCCTGTACGGCCCGAAGACGGCGGGGCCGCCTGTCAGTGGGTGGGCCAAAGTCGGCCTGGGCGCCCCAAAGACGGACCTATGGGAGTCGGGCCCCCAGGAGTCGGCCAACTCCTCCCCAGGGCCCCACGAGCCATTAACCAGATAGGATGGGGAATGGCGACAGTGATCGCCCGATAGACGGCGGCACTGTTGCCACGACCCAATGACCAAGCATGCGTCATCAAGAGTACCGCTACAGTATCAAGCCTGTCCGCGGGACCCACCAGTCGGTGGGCCCCAGAAGCCAACGGGGAAGACAGCGGCCTGAGAGACGGATGGCTGGGACCCGCGCCCAGCCGGATTACTATTGTACCCCCGGGGGGTAGGCCTATATAAACCCCCCGGGGCACCCATGCAAAGGGTTCGGATCTAGATAGAGATAGACCAGATAGCACGGGGAGGAGAGAGCTAGCCTTGCCCTCTCCTGCCTCCCGAAACAGCTCCAGGAGCACCATTGTAGTCACTTTGCCTTACTAATCATGCGGAGACCCCGCAGAGCAGCAGTAGGGGTGTTATCTCCTAGGAGAGCCCTGAAGCTGGGTAAGTTCCGCCGGCGTGCATGTCTTCACCTCATCCCGCTTCCAGGCACCGGCGACGTTCTACTCGCTCCCACCATGATAAGCCATCCTTTGGCATATGTCGTACCCAACCCCCGACATTTGGCGCCCACCATGGGGCGAGGTGCACCGTCGTCCGGAGATCTGCTCTGGACAGGAACCTTGTTCCTCGCCGGCGAGCACAGCCAGCCCGGCAGGCCGGATGGCGTCTGTGCCGACGCACTGCACGGCGCTGAGATCGCCTGTGCGGCCAGCTGCCTCGCCGATCTTATCGGCGAGGTTCGCCTCTCTGATGAGCCTGCGTCCGATGCAGGCACGAGTGTCCCCGAGAGCCTCCTCGCGGGCCTCCTCGACCAACTCCACGTCGCCGGCGAGCCTGCCGCGGACCTGGAGTCCATAGGATCCACCGACTCGATGCTGGTCAACTCCGACACCGCGTTGCTCGACGCGTTCCCCACCAACGTGGTGGTCTACGACGAGCCGCTCCCTTGCGCGGGGAGCGGCGGAAGCACCATCACTGAGGTCCTCGTCCTCGAGCACGGCGAGCGCTCCGGCGAAGGAGCGCACGACCCGCTTGACGCGGCCCTGCGGGGCCTTGCAGCGCCGATTCCGGAAGACACCAACGCCGAGACGCTGGAGGCGCTCCGCCTTCAGCTCGTCGAAGGCGCGAAGAAGCTGGCAAGCATGAGGCGCTTGTCAGAAGCTTACCAACGCGAGATGGATCGCGCCGTAGGCGGCTCGCCGGCTCCGACCGGGCCTAGCCGCCTAGGCGCGGTCCGACAGCGCGGCGTGGCAATCGCCAACCTCTTTGGGGCCAATCGCCCTGTGTATGCCACGCCCGCAGGGAATATCCGTGCCGCCCAGGCGGCGGCAGACGAGCTCGACAACTTCGAAGGTGAAGAGCGCCGCGTAATGACGGAGCGAGTTCAGCAGCTCCTCGACGCGGCCGCCGCGCAGATTGATGCCGGCTGCCGCACCGAGGCGCCGCAGCGCCAAAACGACGACCCACCGCCTCGCCGAGACCAAGGTGCGACGTCTCGGACGCCGACTGGCGGGGCCCGTGGGAAGAAGGACAAGGAGCCGGCTGTCAGCCACAGTCGGACTCACATCACCATCGAGCGCGACCAAGACGGCCGCCCCAAAGCGGTGGAACGGCGGGACGACTACCTGCCTCCCCCTCCTCGCAGAGAAAGGCGAGTCTCCCCGCTGCCCGTGGAACATCCGACTCTTGGCGACCGCCTTTGCCGCCGAGAGGGAGTCGGAGAGAACGACGCCCGCCACCGGATCGACCGACTCCACCGATCCCTGGCGCTGGAAGAAGAAGACGAGTTGGGTCCCCCCTACTTTGGACCCCGCATCCAAGATGAGCCCTTCCCCAAAGGGTTCATGCTCCCCCGAGACACGCCCAAATATACCGGCACCGTGAAGCCGGAAGATTGCCTGATCGACTACTCCACCGCCATCAACATAGCGAACGGCAACAAGCGTGTTGCCGTAAGATACGTCCCGCTCATGCTCCAGGACTCGGCCCGGACGTGGTTGAACAGTCTGAAGCCTCGCAGCATCAACAGCTGGGTCGACTTCACCGAGGCTTTCATCCGCAACTTCACCAGCACGTACAAGCGACCTCCCAAGCCACGCCAACTCTCCTTGTGCGTGCAAGGCCCTGACGAGTCTACTCGCGACTACCTCACACGCTGGGGTGAACTCCGGAACTCCTGCTAGGGCGTGCACAAGGTGCAGGCCATCGAGTATTTTACTGCCGGGTGCAGAGAAGGCACCCTCCTCAAGCACAAGCTCCTCTACGATGAGCCGGAGACCCTCGATGAGCTTCTGATCACAGCGGACAAGTACGCCACGGCCGACTCCTCCATGAAGGCGGAGATTCGGGTCAGCACGACTGGCAAAGTCGCCCCTCAAGCTCCAAGAACTCCGGCTGGAGACACCAGTCGGCGGCAACAGCAGAATGACCAAAAGTGCAAAGCCCCGCAGCCGACTTCCAACCGTCGGCAAGTGGCAGCAGCAGAAGACCAGCAGCTGGAGGGACTGCCTCCGGCAAAGCGACAGAAGGGCGGCAAGTCCAACTGGCTGCCGGCTTTCTCCTACGAACAGAATCTAGACGGTCCCTGCAAGTTCCACAGCGGCGCGAAGCCGTCAAACCACACCACCAGGAAATGCCACTGGCTGACCAGAATCGCCAAGGGGGACGGCCTGCTCCCTCCCCCTCCTGATGGGTCGCCTCCTCCACAGCCGCCCCAGCAGCCGGCTGTCAGGCCAGTCGGCACAATACAAGACGAGTTCCCGGATGAGCACGGAGCCTATGTGGTGTTCACCACTGTAGCAGATGACCGACGCAGCAGGCGCCAGCAGCACCAAGAAATGAATGCAGTTGCATCAAGTCCCCTAGAGTTCATGCATTGGTCCGAAAAGCCTATCAGTTGGAGCAGAGCTGATCTCCCAGAGGTGATGCTGAGTCCAGGCTCCTATGCCTTGGTCTTAAGCGCCACACTCGCCACTAATAGGCGGGCCGCTCGCTTCTCACGAGTACTGATAGACGGAGGCAGCAGTATCAACATCCTGTACAAGGATACAATGGAGAAATTAGGAATCAAGCGAAGACAACTTCAGAGCAGCCGGACTGTGTTCCATGGAATCGTCCTTGGCCTTTCCTGCTCCCCAATCGGCAAGATCCTAATAGATGTCCTCTTCGGAGACAAGGATCATTTCCGCCGAGAGCCAATTTGGTTTGAGGTGGTGGACCTCGAAAGCCCATATCATGCATTGCTTGGCTGACCCGCCTTGGCCAAGTTCATGGCGGTCCCCCACTACGCCTACCTCAAGATGAAGATGTCGAGTTCCAAGGGAATCCTAACCGTGTCCGGCGACTACAGGAAGTCATCCGCTTGCGCGGCCAAAAGTAGTCGGCTGGCCGAATCCTTGGTGATCGCGGCTGAGAAACGGCTTCTTGATCGGGTCGTGGCGATGGCCGGCAAGCAGCCCGAGTTATCGCCCGACCCCAAGGAGTCGGAAGCAGAAGGATCATTCAAGCCGGCCAAAGAAACAAAGAAGATACCGCTGGACCCGGAGCACCCGGAGAGATACGCTGTCATGGGCGCAGGCCTTGACAGCAAATAGGAAGGCGAGCTCGTCGATTTCCTCCGTGAGAGTCGCGACATCTTCGCATGGTCCCCCAAGGACATGCCTGGTGTCCCGACGGAATTCGCCGAGCACAAATTACACGTCCGGTCTGATATGAAGCCCATCAGGCAGCCCTTGCACCGCCTGTCAGAAGAAAAAAGAAGAGTTGTTGGAGAAGAAATAGCCCGGCTCCTGGCAGCCGGCTTCATCATGGAAGTGTTTTTTCCAGAGTGGCTGGCAAACCCAGTACTGGTGCTGAAGAAGAACAAGCTTGCCCCAAGGACCCATTTGCTCTGCTGAGAATCGATCAGGTGATAGACTCCACAGCCGGATGCGAGCTGTTGAGTTTCCTAGACGCATATTCAGGATATCACCAGATCAAGCTGAACCCGGCTGACAGACTGAAGACCACCTTCATCACGCCGTTTGGAGCCTTCTGCTACCTGACCATGACGTTCGGCTTGAGAAACGCCGGCGCCACCTTTCAGCGTTGCATGCAGAAGTGCCTCCTGAAGCAACTCGGCAGAAATGCCCACGTCTATGTGGATGACGTAGTGGTGAAGACGGAGAAGCGTGGAACCTTGCTGGAGGACCTCAAGGAAACATTTGAGAATCTGCGCCGATTCCAGATCAAGCTCAACCCAGAGAAGTGCATTTTTGGAGTACCAGCCGGCCAGCTCCTCGGTTTCCTGGTCTCCGAACGCGGCATAGAGTGCAATCCTGTGAAGATCAAGGCCATCGAGAGGATGGAAGCACCCAGACGACTGTTAGATGTGCAGAAGTTCACCGGCTGTTTGGCATCCATCAGCCGATTCATCACTCGGCTGGGCGAGAAGGCTCTCCCCTTGTATCAGCTCATGAAGAAGATGACCTTCTTTGAGTGGACTCCCAAGGCGGACGAGGCTTTTCTCCAGCTAATGAAGATGTTGACTACTCCCCCTGTGCTGGCGGCTCCGACTCCCAAGGAGCCCATGCTCCTCTACATTGCCTCCACCAGCCGAGTAGTCAACACAGTCATTGTAGTCGAGCGCAAGGAGGAAGGCAAGGCGCTACCTGTCCAGAGACCGGTATATTACTTGAGCGAGGTGCTGTCGGCCTCCAAGTAGAACTACCCCCATTACCAGAAAATGTGCTACGGCGTGCATTTCGCCGCCAAGAAATTGAAGCCCTACTTCCAGGAGCATCCAATCACTATGGTCTGCACAGCTCCACTGGCCGAGATCATCAGAAGCCGAGATGCTTCTGGCCAAGTGGCCAAATGGGCCATCGACCTAGCCTCCTACACCATCTACTACGAGCCCTGCACCGCCATCAAGTCGCAAGCACTGGCCGACTTCCTCGTCGACTGGGACGAGACCCAGTATCTGCCGCCAGCGCCCGACACCACCCATTGGCGGATGCACTTCGACGGCTCCAAGATGCGCACCGGCTTGGGAGCCGGCGTCGTCCTCACTTACCCCAAGGGCGACAAGCTCAGATATGCGCTGCAGATCCACTTCGCCGCCTCCAACAACGTGGCCGAGTACGAGGCGCTCATCCACGGGCTCCGGCTTGCCAAAGAACTCGGCATTCGCCGGATCCTGTGTTATGGCGACTCTGACTTCGTGGTCCAACAATCATCTGGCCATTGGGACGCCAAGGACGCAAATATGGCGAGCTATCGTTTCCTCGTCCAGCAACTCAGCGGATACTTCGAGGGGTGCGAGTTCCTCCACGTGCCAAGGAACGACAATGTCCAAGCAAACGCCTTGGCACGAATTGGCTCCACCCGCCAGGCAATACCATCTGGTGTCGCCCTCCGGTGCCTCCTCAAGCCTTCTATAAAGCCATCACCAGAATCAGATTCAATCTTTGTGCTGGCTCCGCCTGAGGAAGATGGATCCGACTCCAAGAAACACACAGTCAAAGCCGGCCCGGGGACTTCAGAACCCGGCCTGGGGACTGCAGTGGCAAGATCGAAGACTCCCGAGCTCGGCCCGGGGACTGCTCCAGTCGGCCCCGGGACTTTGTCAAATCAGCAAGCGGCTGCGGACTCCAACCCGCCACCTCCCAGCCCGGCCGCCCTTGTCCAAGTCACACTAGTGGCAGTTGAAGAAATAGCAGCACCTTCATGGGCCCAGCCCATCCTCAGGTTCCTAGTAAACAGAGAACTGCCAACGGATGAAATCTTGGCTCGGCAAGTGCAACACCGAGCAGCAGCCTACACCATAGTCAACAGAGAGCTGGTTAGGCGCAGCGTTACCGGCGTCTTCCAACGCTGCGTCGAGGCAGAACAAGGTCAAGCAATCCTCAGAGACATCCACGAAGGCGAGTGCGGTCACCACGCGGCCTCCAGGGCACTCGTCGCCAAAGCCTTCCGGCACGGTTTCTTCTGGCCAACCGCCCTGGAAGAGGCCAAAGAGTTAGTCCAAAAGTGCAAGGGGTGCCAGATTTTCCGTTCCAAGCCACTTCAGCCAACTTCCGCACTCAAGACTATCCCCATTGCCTGGCCCTTTGCAGTCTGGGGCCTGGACATGGTGGGACCATTCAAGATGGCACGAGGTGGCTTGACTCACCTACTTGTCATAGTGGACAAGTTCACCAAGTGGGTGGAGGTGAAACCCATCAAGAAGTTGAATGGTCCGACTGCAGTGACCTTCATCGCTGACATCACAACTCGGTATGGCATCCCACACAGCATCATCATCGACAATGGCACGAATTTTGCCAAAGGCGCCTTGGCCCGTTTCTGCGCGACGCAGGGCATCCGACTAGACTTAGCGTCCATTGCCCATCCGCAGTCAAACGGCCAGGTGGAGCGAGCAAACGGCCTCATCTTATCCGGCATCAAGCCTCGACTCGTCGTACCACTGGAGCAATCTGCCGGCTGTTGGCTTGAGGAGCTGCCAGCCGTCCTCTGGAGTCTGCGCACGACTCCAAACAAGTCAACCGCTTCACACCCTTCTTCCTCGTCTATGGCGCCGAAGCCGTCATCCCAATGGACATAGAGTTCGACTCCCCGCGAGTCACCATGTACACTGAGGAAGAAGCAGAAGAAGCACGTCAAGATGGCGTCGATCTGCTGGAAGAGGGCCGGCTATTGGCACTCAGCCGGTCCAGCATCTACCAGCAGAGTCTGCGTCGGTACTACAACAGGAAGGTCAGGCCGAGATCTTTCCGAGAAGGCGACCTTGTGCTCCGGCTGATCCAGTGAACAGCCGGTCAGCACAAGCTGTTGGCACCTTGGGAAGGCCCCTTTATCATCAGCAAGGTGCTAGGGAACGACGCCTACTATCTGATCGACGCTCAGAAGCCCCGAGCGCGCAAGAGGGACGACTCCAACAAAGAGACAGAGTGCTCGTGGAATGCAAATCTTCTTCGAAGATTTTACAGTTGATGCAGTATGTATCGCACTCTCCTTTTGTATTAAAGTACTAAGACTTTGGGCCCCCCGAGACGAGCTCGGGGACGGCCCTTTTTGTTATCTGTATGATAAGAATTATGCCTTCGAGTACATTACTTTTATTACAAGCCGCTTGGCACCGGGCCAGACTAGTCGGTCCGGGGACTCGCTGCCTTGCGCTATGAGGAGCTTCCCGTAGTCAGACAAGTAGTGCGCGGTGCCCAATCCGCCTCCTGGCAGAACCGCAGCTCGCAGAGCGACTGTGAGGCAGGCAGGAGTGAGGAAGAACGGGCGCCCACACGAAAAATGGCTAAGGACCTAAAGCACGAACATAGCGCGAGACGGCCTCCAGCATTTCTGAAGCAGAAAGCCGACTCATGAGCAGCCGGCTCGCCGTCTTTATTAGCCTCTATCAAAGACGGCCGACTCTTGGGTAGTCGACCTGTCGCTTTCTATCCGACTTGCTAAAGAAACTCTAAACAGCCAAGTACTTGCCTTCCCGAAGTAGCCAAGCACTTGACCCAGCGACAGTCCGCAGAGCGGCTGTCCGACTGGCAAGGCAGCGACTAAAGGAAGGCGGCAAAGGGAAAAGCCTAAAGAGCATTAAGCAAGGAAAGACGGAAATCGGATAATATTTACATAGGCCCTTGGCCGAATCTTCGAATAGAAGTTCAAGATACACCCCGCGGGTGGAATTGTTCGAATCTAACAAAGTTCTCAAAAGATTACTTAAGACAAACAAGCAGAGGCGGAAAAAGCAGCCTAGGAGGCGGCATCTGGGATCAGACGATCGGAGGAGACGGCGGTGTCAGGCGCCGGGGCGGTCGGCTGGGTGGTCTCGGTTTGATCGCCTCCGGCGGCAGTTGCCTTCTCTCGGCGCGGCTCGTTGCGGGAGGCACGGTCGAGCTGAGGTTGGCCGCCTGCTCCGTCTTCTGGCACGTCCGCCTCGCCTTCGGCCTCCGCCTCGTCCTCCTCCTCGGTGCTGGAGTCGATCACCTCCACCGAGTCCTTGCCATACTCCGGGTTCATCCCGAACCACTCTGGCGGCACTTCCTCGCCGCCTTCAGCCCGCTCGGGCACAAAGACACTGGTGTCCGTGTACACGGCGATGGCCGCCGCACGCTCGATAAGGGCGCCCTCCATGGCCTCCAGCTCGGCCTGGGCTTCTGACCGGAACGCGGCCAGACGGTCCAGGTCCAGCCTTGGATACCACGCCTTGACGAACTCCAAGGCCCGGCGCGCTCCGGCCCGGGCCGAGGAGCCCTTCCAGGCCTCAAGACGGCCGGCAGCGACTTCCAGCCAATCGGCGGTCTGACTGGGGGTGCACAGAGCCGGCATGTCCGGCCACAAAGCGGCAACCGCCTGGTCGCCGGCACGCTGAAGCCGGCGCATCTGCCGGTGGGCCGGACGAAGACGGGCTTCAATGCTCAGGAGCTGTTCAATGACGGTTCGGGGGGCATTAGCGGCGATCTCCTCACCGTTTGCCCTTCGTGCCTCACGAGTAGCCTCGATGTCCAGAGGGACTGCCTGCGAGTGACCAGGGAAGAAGTCTGCCAGGACAAAAAAGAAGCAAGCCGAAAAATCAGAAGTCGGCCTGACACATAGTCGGAAGCCCGAAGAAACGAAAGAAACATACCATCAACGATATCCTCGATCTCGTGGAAGCCGGAGGTTAGCATCGCCTCCCTGTCAGTCCAGGAGGAGCGCTCGCTCTCGAACTCGGCCAGGAGAGCGGCCTCCTTCTTCTCAGCCTTGTCCTGCGCCTTCTTGCGCAGCTCCTTCTGCTCGGCCAGTTGCGCCGCCAGCAGGTCGCGCTCTGTGGCGAGCTTGCCACACTCCTCCTCCTTGGCACGATGGGTGGTATTGGCCTCGCCCAGCTGCTCCTGAAGAACGGCGTTGGCTTCTGAGGAGTGAAAGAAGAGACAAATAAGTCGTCAGCAAAGAAGATCGCCGGGAAGATCCGGCCCGACTGCTCAGCAGTCGGCCCGAATCTCGGGGACTACAGCCCGCGGGTGCGCCAGCGCGCCCCGGCGAAGAAGAAGAACTTACTCCGGCTTTCCAACAAGTCGGCAGCCCGCTTGCTCAACTCCTCAACATTGCGGTTGAAGGCAGTGGCGTGGAGGTTGTGATACTCCTGCAATAAGTCATTGAAGACAAAGTTAGTATTTGGAACTCGCTAGAGGGAGTTCCGAACCGCCTGCTCAGCAGCCGGCCCGGAACTTGGGGACTACACCCAGTGGGTGCGCTGGCGCGCCCCCACGGAGAAAAACAAGAATAAAAAAGAAAGAAGGAAACGTACTCGGACGGCCTCCGCGCTGCCAGATGCGCTCTGGTGCAAGTTTGAAGGGCGTCGCCTTCGGCGCGCAGCTTCACCTGAACATCCAGAAGCGCTTGATTCAGCGGACCGGTGCCGCCTCCGCGCACCCACCCGGTAGGCGCGGCGCTTGTGGCCTCGGCGTCTAAGGTTGCCGAGCTGGCGGCGCCGGTCTCCCGAGGCCGCGGTGCCGAGGTCGCCCTCTCAAGACGGCGGCGCACCAGCGAGGCGACTTGGAGAAGTAGCCGCGCCTCGGCCTCGTCCGTGACTGGCGGCTCCGACGGACTCACCGGCTGTTTGCCGTGCGGTCTCCCAGACGGCGGTGGAGGCGGTGGTGGCGGCACGAGAGTGTCCGACATGGAGGCCTCCCCCTCTCCTTCTCCACGACGGGGTTCTCGGTGCCGGCCTCCCCGGTCTGCCCCGTGAACTCCGGAGGCGGCGGTGCAGACGACAGTGGGGGGACGAGCATCACCGATCGGTGACGCGCGGCTTCCTCGGCATGCCGTCTCGCCGCAAGGGCGGCTTCAGCTTCCTCCAGCTTCTTCTGGGCGGAGGCGGCCGCCTTGTCAGCCTCCGCCTTCTCCAGGCGTTCGGCCTCCTCCTCCTCGCGCTTCTCCCGCGCATTTCGCTCCGTCGCCTCCCGGAGGTCCGTGGCGGGGTCGGCCCGCCGAGTATTGGCGGACGTCTCTGTCGACCCCATGAGGGAGGGGACGGCGACTCTCTCAAGGGAAAGAGGGGCCCTGAAGAAGAATGGAGGGAGTATAAAGAAGACTCGGACAAGATTCAACGAAGGAAAATATAAAAAAAGCATAAAGACTCACACAGAGACTAGCGGCGGCCTTCTCACTTCCCTTCGGAAGCGGTTGGCCTTCGCGGCCGCCTCCTCCCGTCTGGTCGCGGCCGCCGCCCCCTTGAACTTCTTCAATTTGCCGCCGGGCGCACTCGGCCCGGCGTGACGCCTCTTCGCGCCGCCTTGGCCGGCCAGGCCGGCGGAGGAGCCGGCGCCCGACTGGCCGATCCTCAGCTGGTGGCGCGGAGCGACTTCGCCTTCGGCGTCGTCGTCAGGCCAGTCGGCGAAGGTGGCCGAGGGCCTGAAGTCGCCTTCTGCTCCTCCTCCCCCGCCTTCAGCGTCGGCTTCCATCGCCGCAGCCCCCAAGTCGGGGTCGTCGACGTCGCTGTCCGCACGATCGGGGACATACTCGCGGGGCTGTCTCGTGGCGCCGGCTGCAGGCTGCATAAGGGGATTCTAGCTCAGAAGAAATCGACAAGAGTCAGAAGCCGGAGTCGGCCGCAAAGAAGACAAAACAATAGAGGGATGCGACTTACCACTTGTGGGGGGTTGTCGCGCGAGTACGGCTCCTTGCCGAACTGCCAATCCTCCCCGAACTCGCAGTTCGCGATATAATTCACCATGTTTGCCACCTCCGCGCGGGGCATCTCCTTGGTGCACATCCGACTCGGGTCTCGGAGGCCGCTCATCTGACAGATCAGGTGAGGCCGACCTTGGAGCGGGAGAACTCGGCGCGCCACGAAGGCAGCCAGCAAGTCGGCCCCGACGAGACCCTCCGACTGCGTCAAGACCCGGAGTCGTGCTACGGCGGCGGCTCCGGCGGGAGTCAGCGTCTTGACTCAGTGAGACCAGCTGGGAAGCCTCCCAGTTAGGGGGACGGTTCTGTAAGGCGGCAGGTTGACCCAGTCGCCGTCGGAGGCGAGGTTCTTCACATAGAAATATGAGCACTGCCACATCATCACCGACTTGATCAGCGTGATGGGAGGAAAGGGGTTGTCGCCATTCGAGCGCCGCATTGCGATGAAGGCGCCGCACTGAGCCGGCACGCCGGCGATGTGCGTGCCAGCTTAGAAGAGAAGAATTCTCCCCACAGCTCGATGGTGGGGAGAACGCCGAGGAAACCTTCGCACAGAGTGGCGAAGGCGGAGAGCAACACCACCGTATTCGGAGTGAGGTGGTGCGGTTGAAGGCTGTGGAACTCCAAGAACGAGCGGAAGAAACCACTCGCCGGTAGCCCCAGGCCGCGCATGAGGTGCGAGCGGAAGATGACCCGCTCGCCCTCCTCCGGCGCCGGCCGGATCTCTCCCTCCGGCGCGGTGCGGGCGCGCACGAGGTCCGCACTGGGGAGACGGCATGTCCGGCGGAGGAACTCGATGTGTTCCTCTTCTACCTCCGAGTCGTCCCATACGCCGGAGTGCACGGCGAGAGCCACGACGGAGGAGGAGCTCATCGCCGTGGTGTGGAATGCTCTTGCTCAACAGCGGAGGCAGGAAGGAGAGAAGGCAAGACGAAGCGGGGGAGCAGGGAAGAAGGGCGTGCGTGTTGTGCCGCTCCGCTCCCCCCCGCCTACTTATAGCCCTATGGGCTGAGAAGCCGAGGGGGCGGGCGTGGGATTAACTGCGCACGATGCCCCCACGCCGCCCCACGATCTACCCCACGAAGTTACTGCACGCAGTAACGACGTGGGAAAACTAACCGTCCACGGCCGCAGCGGATCTGTTCGTATGCCGAGGCACGGTAGTGGCGGGCCCCACCTGACGGCACGTCCCGTCGCGCGCGTGGGCAGGCAGACTGTCCTCTCCACGTGGCACCACGCGATAGGACCGCGCCGATGGCTGCAGGGAAGCGTATCAGGCACGCCGCCTGTTTTCCCGCCGCGACTTTCGAGCGCGGCTCTTCCCTAAAACATCCGACTCTTGACAGTCGGCCCAAGGGAAGACGGCAGCCGAGTTCCGGAGTCCGCTCCAGGAAGGATGAAACTATTGAAGCCCCACAATGCAGCGTCCGCAGGGCTTCACCAGCTTCGGGGACTACTGTCGGAGTATTGGGCTACGGGTAGGCTGACCCGAGTCCCAGGACCTTTCAAGACATTAGGGCATGCCGCGCCCCTCGAGCCGAGTCCCCGGAGCGACTCCAAGACAAGCCGAGCCCCAGACGGCGACTCCGAGACAAGCCGACTCCGAGCCGGCGACCTCCAGAGAGGCCGACTATGGAGAGTCGCCCATGACTCCTCCCTCGTCCCGAAGTACGACGTGGGGTACGGTCACGGCGTGGCCGTTCCCCCCCTGCTTACGAAGGGCCGGCATGGCTACAGTGAGCCGTATCGCTGGAAGATCTCCGGCGAGGGGCGGCACTGTTGCCATGCCTGCCCTGACCTCAGCTACAGTGTGCCACGCACTATGCCCATGACGCTGGCCTGTACGGCCCGAAGACGGCGGGGCTCCCTGTCAGTGGGTGGGCCGAAGGCGGCCTGGGCGCCCCGAAGACGGACCTGTGGGAGTCAGCCCCCCAGGAGTCGGCCGACTCCTCCCCAGGGCCCCATGAGCCATTAACCAGATAGGATGGGGAATGGCGACAGTGATCGCCCGATAGACGGCGGCACTGTTGCCACGACCCAATGACCAAGCCTGCGTCATCAAGAGTGCCACTACAGTATCAAGCCTGTCCGCGGAACCCGCCAGTCGGTGGGTCCTAGAAGCCGGCGGGGAAGACGGCGGCCTAAGAGACGGACGGCTGGGACCCGCGCCCAGCCGGATTACTATTGTACCCCCGGGGGGTAGGCCTATATAAACCCCCCGGGGCACCCATGCAAAGGGTTCGTACCTAGCTAGAGATAGAACAAATAGCACAGGGAGGAGAGAGCTAGCCTTGCCCTCTCCTGCCTCCCGAAACAGCTCCAGGAGCACCATTGTAGTCACTTTGCCTTAGTGATCATGCGGAGACCCCGCAGAGCAGCAGTAGGGGTGTTATCTCCTAGGAGAGCCCTGAAGCTGGGTAAGTTCCGCCGGCGTGCATGTCTTCGCCTCATCCCGCTTCCAGGCACCGACGACGTTCTACTCGCTCCCACCATGATAAGCCATCCTTTGGCATATGTCGTACCCAACCCCCGACAGAATAACTTTGGGGTTTATGGAGTTTGGATGCACAAGCAGTATTCCCTCTTAGTACAGGTGAAGACTAGCAAAAGACTGGGAAGTGACTAACTGAGAGAGCGACAACAGTCATGAACATGCATTAAAATTAATCAACACCGAGTGCAAGCATGAGTAGGATATAATCCACCATGAACATAAATATCATGAAGGCTATGTTGATTTGTTTCAACTACATGTGTGAACATGTGCCAAGTCAAGTAACTCAAATCATTCAAAGGAGGATACCATCCTATCATACCACATCATAACCATTTTAATAGCATGTTGGCACGCAAGGTAAACCATTATAAGCTCCTAGCTAATTAAGCATGGCATAAGTAACTATGATCTCTAATTTTCATTGCGAACATGTTTATTCATAATAAGCTGAATCAGGAACGATGAACTCATCATATTTACAAAAACAAGAGAGGTCGAGTTCATACCAGCTTTTCTCATCTCAATCAGTCCATCATATATCGTCTTTATTGCCTTTCACTTGAACGATCGAACGGTGTGTATAATAATAATAGTGCACGTGCATCGGACTAAGCTGGAATCTGAAAGCATTCACTTCAAGAGAGGAGACAAAGTAATATGGGCTCTAAGTTAAATCAACAATCATGCATATGAGAGCCACTAAACATTTTCATTATGGTCTTCTCCTCTCGACCCCCAAAGGAAAGAAAATAAATAAAACTATTTACACGGGAAAGCTCCCAACAAGTAAAAGAAGAACTAGAAATCTTTTTGGGTTTTCGTTTTAATTACTACTACAAGCATGGAAAGTAAACTAACTATTTTTTTGTTTTCTTAAGGTTTATCAAACACACAAGAAGAAATCTAGAAAAAGAAATTTAAACTAGCATGGATAATACAATGAAAGAGTATGAGCACGGACAACTAGAATAGTGTGTGAACATGAATGTAAAGTCGGTGGGAAATACGTACTCCCCCAAGCTTAGGCTTTTGGCCTAAGTTGGTCTAATGCCAAGGATAGCCTGGCTGATATCCGAAGTTATAACCGGGGTTGTACTGAGATGCAGTAGCCAATGCCTCCTGAGCTGCGGCATGTTGGCGAGCTGCCTCCGCTCTCCTCTCGTGTTTGGCTGCCTCCTCCCTGGTGACAACATATCTTTGTTTCGTCTGATAATCAAAGAGGGAAGGAGCAGGGAGAGTAACATGGACAGCGCGACGTCTGTCAAAGATTAGTCAATACTGGAGGAATTGTTCATTCCTCACAATAAAACTGTGCCTGACCATAGCGTCAAAATCTAAATAAGCGGCAGGCAACTCTATATCACCCTCATGTGGAGATATACCAAGATAATTAGCAACACGGGTCGCATAAATTCCTCCAAATAAATCTCCATATATACCATTATTATGCAACCTACGTGCAACTATTGCCCCCAAGTTGTAATCTTTATTACCTAATACAACACTCTGGAGGACACAAAGATCAGGGACACACATGTGACATGCTTCATCTTTATCGTTAATGCATCTACCAATGAAGAGAGCAAAATAATGTATAGCAGGAAATGAATGTTCCCTATGGTAGCTTGTGCTATATCCCTAGATTCTCCCACAGTGATACTAGCTAGAAAATCTTTATATTCAGATTTGTGGGGTTCATTAACATTACCCCACTGTGGGAGTTTGCAAGCAGTTGTAAAATCTTATAAGTCCATGGTATAAGATTGATCATAAATATCAAACAGGACATTCTGAGAATTACGTGAAGATGTATATTTAAATCTTCTCACAAATGAATAAGTCAATTGGTAGTACTAAGGACACTTATCTTGTATGAAGTCCTCAAGATCGGCATTACGCACATATGCGTCAAATTCATCCTTGATGTGTGCATTGACCATAAACTCTTCTGACGGCCACTCAAAATACCCCACCTCAGCTTCCCTTGGTAGTTCATCGTCTTGCTCACGCATAGCATGCCTAGGTCCTCTCTTTGTTGAGGAACCACCTTGGTACATTTTCCTGGACATATTTCTTCCTCTGAAAAAATTCTGAAATTTTTAGTAACTTCAAAATAAAAGTGAATCAAACTAAACAAGATTGATAGCAACTACTCCCACAAGTGCCTAGAGCCTATATCATGCATTAGAATTACTTGGGACCTCATAAATTTGACATGCAAGCTCAAGAACAGGGTCACCTATGTAGAAAAAAATTGCAATGAATAAGGTGCTAGAACACAAACTAATTGGACCAATGGAGGAGTCATATACCAAGCAACAATCTCCCAAAGCAGTTTTGTGAATGGAGCTTTGAGCAAGGAGATCAAAAATTGCAGCAAAATGAGCTAGAACTCGTGCTTGAGCTGGATGGGGATTTGTTTGGGAGGAAGATGGAGTGTGTGGGTGCAGGAATAAGTGGAGGGAGGCACCATGGGCCCACGAGACAGGGGGCGCGCTCAGGGGGAGTGGGCGCGCCCTCCACCCTCGTGGCCAGGTTCTTGCCCCCCTGATGTGTTCTTAGTGCCTAAAATCCTCAAATATTCCATAAAAATCATACTAAATTTGTAGGGCATTTGGAGCACTTTTATTTTCGGGATATTTTTTTATTGCATGGATAATTCAGAAAACAGACAGATAATACTATTTTTTCTTTATTTATTGTAAATAACAGAAAGTAAAAAGAGGGTACAGAAGGTTGTGCCTTCTAGTTTCATCCATCTCATGATCATCAAAAGGAATCCACTAACAAGGTTGATCAAGTCTTGTTAACAAACTCATTCCGAATAACATGGAACCGGAGAAATTTCGAATAACACTAGGTTACCTCAACGGGGATATGCACATCCCCAACAATAAGAATATCATACTTTTTCTTGACATTAGGAATAGGAAATTCAAAACCTGTAATAATGATAGCTGGAATTTTTCCAATAGAATTGATACTATGAACTTGAGGTTGTTTCCTCGGCAAGTGTACCGTATGCTCATTATCATTAACATGAAAAGTGAAATTGCCTTTGCAATCAATAATAGCCCCTACTGTATTCAAAAAGGGTCTACCAAGTATAATCGACATACTATCGTCCTCGGGAATATCAAGAATAACAAAGTCCGTTAATATAGTGACATTTGCAACCACAATAGGCACATCCTCACAAATACCGACAGGTATAGCAGTAGATTTATCAGCCATTTGCAAAGATATTTGAGTAGGTGTCAACTTATTCAATTCAAGTCTACGATATAAAGAGAGAGGCATAACACTAACACCGGCTCCAAGATCATATAAAGCAGTTTTAACATAATTTCTTTTAATGGAGCATGGTATAGTTAGTACCCCTAGATCTCCAAGTTTCTTAGGTATTCCACCTTTAAAAGTGTAATTAGCAAGCATGGTGGAAATTTCAGCTTCCGGTATCTTTCTTTTATTTGTAATAATATCCTTCATGTATTTAGCACAAGGATTCACTTTAAGCATATCTGTTAAGCGCATACGTAAGAAGATAGGTCTAATCATTTCAGCAAAGGCTCAAAATCATCATCATCCTTTGTCTTGGATGGTTTAGGAGGAAAAGGCATGGGGTTCTGAACCCATGGTTCTCTTTCTTTACCGTGCTTCCTAGCAACAAAATCTCTTTTATCATAACGTTGATTCTTTGATTGGGGGTTATCAAGATCAACAATAGGTTCAATCTCTACATCATTATTATTGCTAGGTTGAGCATCAACATGAACATTATCATTAACATTATCACTAGGTTCATGTTCATCACCGATTGTGTTTCAGCATCAGAAATAGAAATATCATTGGGATTCTCAGGTGTGTCTACAATAGGTTCACTAGAAGCATGCAAAGTCCCCTCGTTTTTCTTTTTCTTCTTTTTAGAAGGACTAGGTGCATCTACATTATTTCTCTGGGAATCTTGCTCAATTCTGTTAGGGTGGCCTTCAGGATACAAAGGTTCCTGAGTCATTCTACCAGTTCTAGTAGCCACTCTAACAGCAAAGTCATGCTTATTATAAAATTCATCGAGCAAATCACTTTGAGCTTTAAGTACTTGTTCTGCTTGAGTGGTAACCATAGAAGCATATTTTCTAATAAGTTTAAGTTCACCTTTAACTCTAGCCATATAATCACTCAAGCGTCTTGTGAAAGCATTACTCTTTAATTCTCTACCAACATAAGCATTAAAACTTTCTTGTCTAGCCATAAAGTCATCAAATTCATCTAAGCATTGGCTATGAAGTTTAGTAGACGGAATTTCAACTTTATCATATCTATAGAGAGAATTTACCTTTACTACCTGTGTCGGGTTATCAAGACAATGTGTTTCTTCAACAGGCGGTATATTAAGACCATGTATTTCTTCAATAGGAGGTAAATTCTTAACATCTTCAGCTTTAATACCTTTTTCTTTCATTGATTTCTTTGCCTCTTGCATATCTTCAGGACTGAGAAATAGAACACCCCTCTTCTTCGGAGTTGGTTTAGGAATAGGCTCGGGAGTTGGCTCAATTGGCTCAGGAATTGGCTCAGGGAGAGTCCAATTATATTCATTAGTCAACATATTATTCAATAACAATTCAGCTTGGTCGAGTGCTCTTTCCCTAAAAACACCACCAGCACAACTATCCAAGTAATCCTTGGAAGCATCGGTTAGTCCATTATAAAAGATATCAAGTATTTCATTTTTCTTAAGAAGATGATCAAGCAAAGCATTAAGTAATCAGAGAAGCCTCCTCCAAGCTTGTGGGAGACTCTCTTCTTCGATTTGCACAAAATTATATATTTCCCGCAAGGCAGCTTGTTTCTTATGAGCAGGGAAATATTTAGCAGAGAAGTAATAAATCATATCCTGGGGACTACGCACACAACTAGGATCAAGAGAATTAAACCAAGTTTTAGCATCACCCTTTAATGAGAACGGAAATATCTAAAGGATATAATAATAGCGAGACTTCTCATCATTAGTAAACAGGGTGGCTATATCATTCAACTTGCTAAGATGTGCCACAACAGTTTCAGAGTCATTGCCATAAAAAGGATCAGATTCAACTAAAGTAATTATCTCAGTATCAACAGAGAATTCATAATTCTTATCAGTAACAAAGATATGTGAAGTAGCAAAAGCAGGGTCATATTTCATTCTAGCATTTAGAGTTTTCTGTTTAAGTTTAGCTAGTAATTTCTTAAGATCATATCTATCATTGCAAGCAAAAAGATCTCTAGCAATTTCTTCATCCATAACATAACCCTCAGGAACAACAGGCAATTCATACTTAGGGGGAGAACCTTCATCATCACTATCATCAATAATTTCATCTTCAATAATTTCATCCTCTCTAACCCTAGCAAGTTATTCATCAAGAAATTCACCTAATGGCATAGTAGTATCAAGCACAGAAGTAGTTTCATCATAAGTATCATGCATTGCAGAAGTGGCATCATCAATAACATGCGACATATCAGAATTCATAGAAGTGGCAGGTTTAGGTGTCGCAAGCTTACTCAAAACAGAAGGAGAATCTAGTGCAGAGCTAGATGGCAGTTCCTTACCTCCCCTCATAGTTGAGGGACAAATCTTTGTTCTTTCATCTTTCAAGTTCTTCATATTCATCAGCAGATATAAATCCCAAGCGACTCAAAGAATAGAGCTATGCTTCCCGGCAACGGCGCCAGAAAATAGTCTTGATAACCCACAAGTATAGGGGATCGCAACAGTTTTCGAGGGTAGAGTATTCAACCCAAATTTATTGATTCGACACAAGGGGAGCCAAAGAATATTCTCAAGTATTAGCAGTTGAGTTGTCAATTCAACCACACCTGGATAACTTAATATCTGCAACAAAGTATTTAGTAGCAAAGTAGTATGATAGTAATGGTAATAGTGGCAAAAGTAAAGATAACCGTTTTGTAGTAGTTATAATAGTAGCAACGGAAAAGTAAATAAGTGAAGCACAATATGTGAAAAGCTCGTAGGCATTGGATCAGTGATGGATAATTATGTCGGATGCGATTCCTCATGTAATAGTTATAACATAGGGTGAAACAGAATTAGCTCCAATTCATCAATGTAATGTAGGCATCTATTCCGAATATAGTCATACGTGCTTACGAAAAAGAACTTGCATGACATCTTTTGTCCTACCCTCCCGTGGCAGCGGGGTCCTAATGGAAACTAAGGGATATTAAGGCCTCCTTTTAATAGAGTACCGGACCAAAGCATTAACACATAGTGAATACATGAACTCCTCAAACTACGTTCATCACCGAGAAGTATCCCGATTATTGTCACTTCGGGGTTGTCGGATCATAACACATAATAGGTGACTATAGACTTGCAAGATAGGAACAAGAACTCACATATATTCATGAAAAAAATAATAGGTTCAGATTTGAAATCATGGCACTCGGGCCCTAGTGACAAGCATTAAGCATAGCAAAGTCATAGCAACATCAATCTCAGAACATAGTGGATACTATGGATCAAACCCTAACAAAACTAACTTGATTACATGGTAAATCTCATCCAACCCATCACTGTCCAGCAAGCCTACAATGGAATTACTCACGCACGGCGGTGAGCATCATGAAATTGGTGATGGAGGATGGTTGATGATGACGACGGCAACGAATCCCCCTCTCCGGAGCCCTGAACGGACTCCGGATCGGCCTCCTGAGAGAGATTAGAGCTTGGCGGTTGCTATGTAACGTAAAATGCGATGAAACTTTTTCTCTGATTTTTTTCTCCGCGAAACAGAATATATAGAGTTGGAGTTGAGGTCGGTGGAGCATCAGGGGGCCCACGAGACAGGGGGCGCGCCTAGGGGGAGGGGGCACGCCCCACCCTCATGGATAGGGTGTGGCCCCCCTGGCCTTGATTCTTTCGCTAGTATTTTTTATATTTTCCAAAAGTTATCTCCGTGGATTTTTAGGTCATTCCGAGAACTTCTGTTTTCTGCACAATAAACAACACCATGGCACTTCTGCAGAAAACAACGTCAGTCCGGGTTAGTTTCATTCAAATCATGCAAGTTAGAGTCCAAAACAAGGGCAAAAGTGTTTGAAAAAGTAGATACATTGGAGACGTATCAAGAAGGCACCGGAAGAATCAAGTTGTTGGTTTTGAACGAAAGTTTAATGAGAATGGAGTTGAGTGGGAAGAAGATCAGTACCCCAAGACGAAGTTTGTTCCCCAACAAGAGAAGTATGATCCTACTTCTTTCCAAGGGACACAAGCTCAAGATGATCCTCCACCACAAGACCACAAGCAAAAAGGCAAGGAAAAGCTTCAAGAGGAGATTGATGCATTTGAAGAAGCTCCCAAAGCCTTGGTCGAGTGGGTTCCCAGGACTACATCAAGCTCTACTTCATCAAGTTCCACTACTACCCCGAGGATTCCCATCAAGATGATGTGGATCCCAAAGAAGAAGAACTAGAGAGTTCTTGAGGGTGACTCCGCCAATATTCTTCACTCATATCATTTTGGCAAGGACAGGTGCAATCAACTTCCACATCCTGCACTAGTTCAAGGAGTCACAAACCCTCTTGTTGGTAAGACATGGGACAAGGTAACCTAATTCTTTCATGGACATTATCTTGTGTGTGCATCACTCTATGTCTATGGATATTCTTGCTTGTTCCTTGTGGGACTAACCTGTGTAGGTATTGAAAGTGCAACTCACTCCAATGGATTGCTCCAAATGATCAACAACATTGAGCATCCACATCTTCAACATCTACATGAAGTCATCATTGACAAAACCCAAGGTTAGTTCATCCCTCTCAGGGGGGATCTCACATCTAGGGGAGCTTTACTCTAAAGAATTGAGCTAAATCAACTCTAATGGTGCGAACACAACAATGCTTTATGTAAAAGTGGTAACCCCACTTGTGCTTAAATGATGAGTATGACCTATGATCAAATGTTCTCATTTGACTCCTAAGTCAATATACTCATATATAGATGACCTAGTCATCGCCAATTGTTTAATAGATGCTAGAATTGGTTGTGCATGCTTTGCCACATATTTCATTTGCCTTTTTATTGTGTGAGCATGTTGGTTGCATATTTTACTCATTCGAGGACATCCACTTGTTGTTTTGATTGTTTGGGTCTCTTTTTCTTTTGCCAAGTGGATGGACAAGAATGCCTAAGAATCTTCTCTAGCTATCTATGCTTTTCTCGTCTCAAACTCTATTCATGCTACATCACAAAGTTTGATCGAGTCAGATTTGAACCACTCTGTGTGAGGAGCACTCGGAGTCCCCGATTTGTCATAGACTTAAACTTCCAAAACCTCTTTGTGCATTTCGGTCTGACCGAGAAATCCATTTCGGTCAAGCCGAGTTCACTAAGTTGATCTGGGTTTTCATCTCGGTGTAACCGATTTGAACACTTCGGTCACACTGAGTTGCGGCAACCGCTTGCGATTCTGCAATCACGGTGCCACCGAGTTGTTCCACTCGGTCACACCGACAGGGTCAGGATATATATACCCACGGGTGAGATTTTGGAAATTACTTCAAAACATCTCAGCCCGCGCGTGTCCTGCTTGATACGTCTCCATCGTATCTATAATTTTTGATTGTTCCATGCCAATATTATTCACTTTCATATACTTTTTGGCAACTTTTTATATTATTTTTGGGACTAACATATTGATCCAGTGCCAAGTGCCAGTTCATGTCTGTTGCATGTTTTTTGTTTCGCTGACACCCAATATCAAACGGAGTCCAAACGGGAAAAAACGGACGAAGATTTTTTTTGGAATTTTTATGATTTTTGGGAAGTAAAATCAACGCGAAACGGTATCCGAGGTGGGCACGAGGTAGGGGGCGCGGCCTCCCCCCCCCCCCTGGGCACGCCCCTGGCCCTCGTGGTCCACCCGTAAGGTGGTTGATGCTCTTCTTCTCGCGCAAGAAAGATAATTTTATGAGAAAGATCTGGGTGAAAGATTCACCCCAATCGGAGTTATGGATCTCCAGATATAAAGGAAACGGTGAAGGGGTAGAACCAGAGAACGCAGAAACAGAGAGATAGATCCAATCTCGGAGGGGCTCTCGCCCATCCCAAGCCATGGGAGCCAAGGACCAGAGGGGAAACCCTTCTCCCATCTAGGGAGAAGGCCAAGGAAGAATAAGAAGAAGGGGGGATCTCTCCCCCTTGCTTCCGGTGGCGCCGGAACGCCGCCGGGGACCATCATCATCACCGCGATCTTCACCAACACCGCCGTCATCTTCACCAACATCTCCATCACCTTCCCCCATCTCTATGCAGCGGTGTAACCTCTCTCTTACCCGCTGTAATCTCTACTTAAACATGGTGCTCAACGCTATATATTATTTCCCAATGATGTATGGCTATCCTATGATGTTTGAGTAGATCTGTTTTGTCCTAATGGCTATTTGATGATCATGATTGGTTTGAGTTGTATGCTTTATTATTGGTGTTGTCCTATGGTGCCCTATGTGTCGCGCAAGCGTGAGGGATTCCCTCTGTAGGGTGTTGCAATACGTTCATGATTCGCTTATGGTGGGTTGGTGAGTGACTGAAACACAAACCCGAGTAAGAGGGATTGTTGCGTATGGGATAAAGGGGACTTGATGCTTTAATCCTATGGTTGGGTTTTACCTTAATGAATCTTTAGTAGTTGCGGATGCTTGCTAGAGTTCCAATCATAAGTGCATATGATCCAAGTAGAGAAAGTATGTTAGCTTATGCCCCTCCCTCAAATAAAATTGCAATAATGATTACCGGTCTAGTTATCGATTGCCTAGGGACAAATAACTCTCTCGTGACAACAAGCTCTTTACTTTTACTAATTTAGTTGTGTCTTTATCTAAACAGCCCCTAATTTTTATTTATGTGTTCTTTACTTTCTTGCAAACCTATCCTATCACACCTACAAAGTACTTCTAGTTTCATACTTGTTCTAGGTAAAACAAACGTCAAGCGTGCCTAAAGTTGTATCGGCCGTCGATAGAACTTGAGGGAATATTTGTTCTACCTTTAGCTCCTCGTTGGGTTCGACACTCTTACTTATCGAAAACTGTTGCGATCCCCTATACTTGTGGGTTATCAAGACCTTTTTCTAGCGCAGTTGCCGGGGAGTCATAGCGTGGGGTGAATATTCTCGTGTGTGCTTGTTTGCTTTATCACTAAGTAATTTTTATTTGCTGTTCTTAGTTGTTCCCTATCTTTAGTTATGGATTTGGAACATACAATACCAAAAAAATTAGGTGTACTTGCTACTCATGAGGATGGGGTAACTCCTAAAACCCTCGATTCTCATCATGAGAAAAATATTTTGTACTACTTTGATAATCCTGAGAAAACCCCATTCAACTTTATAATGGGATTAACGTTGGGTCAACGTGAATACTTTAGGGATTATCGCACGACACAAAAAGGGAAACTATTATGGGATCAAATTAATATGTTGAAGAGGTATGCTAGACAACTATGCTTGGAATATGATTATACTTGTTGCTCTAGGATGAATGCTCCACACCTCCCCTTTTCATGCAAATTTCATGATAATGAAATCTTGGCTTCTTATGCTAGAAGTATATATGATTACTATGATGTGGAACAAATGGAAGAATTTGTTGCTTTTATGGGTGCTTATGAAATTGAGTCCATGTTTAAAGAGTTTGATGATTTTGATGATGCTTGTTATAGATCTGAAAATTTAGCTATCCTCAAATATTGCTATGAGAATTATAAATACAATTATGAAATTAATGCACTTATTAAGAAAGTCTCCGCTGTCCAAGAAGAGACTAATATTTTGCAGGAAGCTATGGAAGAAGAAATTGATGAAACTGTGAGCTCATTGGATGAAAAAGATGATGAGGAGAGCGAAGAACAAAAGGAGGAGGAGCGGATTAGCTACCCGTGCTCACCTTTTAATGAGAGTAACCCTCCAACTCATACATTATTTAATTCCCCTTCGTGCTTACCGAAGGATGGTTGCTATGATGATTGCCACGATGATTGTTATGATCCTATTAATTCTCTTGAAATATCCCTTTTTGATGATGCTTGCTATGCTTGTGGCCAAGATGCCAATATGAATTATGCTTATGGAGATGAACTTGCTATAGTTCCTTATGTTAAACATGAAATTGTTGCTATTGCACCCACGCATGATAGTCCTATTATCTTTTTGAATTCTCCCGATTACACTATATTGGAGAAGTTTGCACTTATTAAGGATTACAATGATGGGTGGCATTTTACCGTTGCACATGATGATTTTGATAGATATAATATGCATGTGCTTTTTGCTCCTACTTGAAATTATTATGAGATAGGAACTTTATCTCCACCTCTTTATGTTTCCAATATGATAGAATTGCAAGAAACTGTTTATACTATGCATTAACCTTTACTTGGTGTGCATGAATTATTCTTTTATGACATTCTGATGCATAGGACGAGAGTTAGAATTCGCCATTATATGATTTATGTTACTTTGTGCTCACTACTAAATTACAAATAATTGTTAATTAAAATTGGTTTTGATATACATTGGGATCCGGGTGGATTCATTACTTGAGCACTAAAAGCCTAGCTTAATGGCTTTAAAGAAAGCGCTGCCAGGGAGACAACCTGGAAGTTTTAGAGAGTCATTTATTTCTGTTGAGTGCTTTCATATAGTTTAAAAACAAAAAAATAAAGAGGGGAACCTAAAAACTTTTCGAAAAGGAAAGTGAAAGTGAGAAAGACAAGCATTGTTGAAGTGGGAGAGCTCCTTGAACTTTGTTCATGCTCATGAAAACTTTGTGAATCTTGATTACAGAAACTTTTCATCAAAAATAATTATCCCCTTGTATAATTCCATTGTATTATAAAAATAATGTGCCAAGGTTTGCCTTTAGGATGTTTACGATGCTTGTTGGTTTGTACGGTGCTGGACAGAAACTTTGGCTGTAGTGCGTGATTTTACATTTTTACCTGGAAAGTCAATTTGTTCTGATTCCTTTTGCAATGTCTTTCTGTACAACTTTTTTATTTTCCCTAATTTTGGTAGAATTGTTGGGGTATCATAAGTATGGTGGATGTCCAGATTGCTACAGACTGTTCTGTTTTTGACAGATTCTGTTTTTTGATGCATAGTTTGCTTCTTTTGATGAATCTATCAATTTATACTAGTGTATTAAGCCATGGAAAAGCTATATTACAGTAGACACCATGCAAAAACAAAATATGAATTGGTTTTCAACAGTACTTAGAGTGGTGATTTGCTTTATTATACAAACGGATCTTACCGAGTTTTCTGTTGAAGTTTTGTGTGGATGTAGTGTCTAATCGAGGATGTCTCGATATGAGGAAAAGAAAGAGAGGCAAGAGCTCTAGCTTGGGGATGCCCGAGGCACCCCAAGTAAATATTCAAGGATACTCAAGCGTCTAAGCTTGGGGATGCTGGGGAGGCATCCTCTCTTTCTTTAACAAGTATCGGTATGTTTTCGGATTCGTTTCGTTCATGCATTATGTGCAAGTCTTGGAGCGTCTTTTGCAATTAGGTTTTTATTTTTCTTTTATGCACCATGCTGGTATGAGATAGTCCTTGGTTGATTTATAGAATGCTCATTGCACTTCACTTAAATCTTTTGAGTATGGCATTATAGAATGCTTCATGTGCTTCACTTATATCATTTGAAGTTTGGATTGCCTGTTTCTCTTCACATAGACAACCGCTATTTGTAGAATGCTCTTTTGCTTCACTTATATTTGTTAGAGCATGGGCATATCTTTTTTAGAAAGAATTAAACTCTCTTGCTTCTCTTATATCTATTTAGAGAGATGACAGGAACTGGTCATTCACATGGTTAGTCATAAAATCCTACATAAACTTGTAGATCGCTGAATATGATATGTTTGATTCCTTGCAATAGTTTTGCGATATAGAGGTGATAATATGTGGCAGGTACCAGTAGATGGTTGTGTTTAGTAAGGATGTTGGTGTTAAGGTTTGTGATTCTTGAAGCATGCACGTATGGTCTATTAACTATGTAACCAAATTGGCGCACATTGTATTTTGATTGTTTATCTTTGCGTGAAGGTCGGGGGCGCGCGATGGTTAACTCCTACCAACCTCCCCCCTAGGAGTATGCGTGTAGTACTTTGTTTCAAGGGCTTCCAAATTTTTGCAATAAGTATGTGAGTTCTTTATGACTAATGTTGAGTCCATGAATTATACACACTTTTACCTTTCCATCATTGCTAGCCTCTTCGGTACCGTGCATTGCCCTTTCTCACCTCGAGAGTTGGTGCAAACTTCACCGGTGCATCCAAACCCCGTGATACGATACACTCTATCACACATAAGCCTCATTATATCTTCCTCAAAACAGCCACCATACCTACCTATCATGGCATTTCCATAGCCATTCCGAGATATATTGCCATGCAACTTCCATCATCATTATATACATGACTTGAGCATTTATTGTCATATTGCTTTGCATGATCGTAAGATAGCTACCATGATGTTTTCATGGCTTGTCCATTTTTTGATGTGATTGCTACGCTAGATCATTGCACATCCCGGTACACCGCCGGAAGCATTCATATAGAGTCATATCTTTGTTCCAGTATCGAGTTGTAAGTAAATAAAAGTGTGATGATCATCATTATAGAACATTGCCCCATAAAAAAAGGGAAAGGCCAAAGAAGCCTAAATAAAAAAGGGGGGCAAAGAAGCCCACCGAAAAAAAGGGGGCAATGTTACTATCTCTTTTTCCACACTTGTGCTTCAAAATAGCACCATGATCTTCATGTAGTGAGTCTCATATCTTGTGCTTCAAAGTAGCACCATGTTATTCATATAGATTGTCTCCTATGTTGTCACTTTCATATACTAGTGGGAATTTTCATTATAGAACTTGGCTTGTATATTCCAACGATGGGCTTCCTCAAATGCCCTAGGTCTTCATGAGAAAGCAAGTTGGATGCACACCCACTTAGTTTCTTTTGTTGAGCTTTCATACACTTATAGCTCTTAGTGCATCCGTTGCATGGCAATCCCTACTCCTCGCATTGACATCAATTGATGGGCATCTCCATAGCCCGTCGATTAGCCGCGTTAATGTGAGACTTTCTCCCTTTTTGTCTTCTCCACATAACCTCCATCATCATATTCTATTCCACCCCTAGTGCTATATCCATGGCTCACGCTCATGTATTGCGTGAAGGTTGAAAAAGTTTGAGAATACTAAAGTATGAAACAATTGCTTGGCTGACACCGGGATAGGCATGAGGGGTACCTTGTGTTAAGAAAAGGGAGCATACAAGACTATATTATTTTGTAGGGATAACTTTCTGAAGCATTGATGTTTTGAAGGACATGATTGTTTGTTGGGATGCCCTAAGTATTATTGCTTTTATGTCAAATGATAGACTATTGCTTTGAATCACTCATGTCTTAATATTCATGCCATGATTAGACATATGATCAAGATTATGCTAGGTAGCATTCCACATGAAAAATTATTCTTTTTTATCATTTACCTACTCGAGGACAAGCAGGAATAAAGCTTGGGGATGCTGATACGTCTCCGTCGTATCTATAATTTTTTATTGTTCCATGCCAATATTATTCACTTCCATATACTTTTTGGCACCTTTTTTATATTATTTTTGGGACTAACATATTGACCCAGTGCCCAATGCCAGTTCCTGTCTATTGCATGTTTTTTGTTTCGCAGAAACCCGATATCAAACAGAGTCCAAACGGGAAAAAACGGAAGGAGATTTTTTTTGGAATATTTATGATTTTTGGGAAGTAAAATCAACGCGAAACGGTATCCGAGGTGGGCACGAGGTAGGGGGCGCGCCTTACCCCCCCCCCCCCCCAGGCGCAACCCTGGCCCTCGTGGTCCACCCGTAAGGCGGTTGATGCTCTTATTCTGGCGCAAGAAATATAATTTTATGAGAAATATCTGGGCGAAAGATTCACCCCAATCGGAGTTACGGATCTCCAGATATAAAGGAAACAGTGAAGGTGTAACGCCCCGGATCCGATGCGCCAGCTGTCTACCAGTTATTCGCAGTCGTTGCCATGTCATCTGCTCGCGTGTTGCATTTTATCATGTCATCATGTGCATTTCATTTGGCATACATGTTCGTCTCATGCATCCGAGCATTTTCCCCGTTGTCCGTTTTGCAATCCGGCACTCCTATGCCCTCCGGCGTCCCCCTTTTGTCTCTCGTTGTGAGTGGGTGTTGAACTTTCTCGGAATGACCCGAGGCTTGCCAAGTGGCCTTGGTATAGCACCGGTAGACCGCCTGTCAAGTTTCGTGCCATTTGGAGGTCGTTTGATACTCCAACGGTTAACCGGGTAACCGTAAACCCCCCTTCTCTTTGCAGCCCAACACCCCCTCCAAAGTGGCCCAAAACCCATCTAACTCCCCTCCATGCTCTCGGTCGTTCGATCACGATCGCGTGGCCGAAAACCGCTCCTCATTTGGACTCTCCTAGCTCCCAGAAACTATATATATGCCTTCCCCCGTCCAAATCCGGGTCCAAACCCTAATTTTTCCCCTCACAGCCACCGGACGTGTCCGTCCGGGCCGGACACGTCCAGCCGCCGTCCCGCGCCCAACTCGCTGCTGCCACGTGTCCCGGCGCGCCTCCCTCCGCCATAGGCCCGCCAGGCCCATGGGGAGCCCGCCCCGGGCCGCCCCGGGCCCGCCTCCCGCGCCCCAGCGCCGCCCGACCCCGCCGCCGGTGGCCTCTCCGCCGCCGCCCTCCGCCGTCCGCCACCGCGGCCCCGTCGCCGGCCGGCGCCACGTCCCTCGCCACCTCGGCTCCCCGCCGGAGCCCGTGGCCCCGCGCCGCCCCGGCGCTCGCCTCCGCGCCGCTGCCCCCCTTCCCGCTGCCAGGGGCCGCCGCCTCCGCCCTGCCGGCCCCCCCCAGCGCCGCCACCTCGGATCTGCCCGGAGCGGCCCAGATCCGGCCGCCGCCATCCGCCGCGCCTTGCCCCGGGGCGGATCCGGCGAGGTCCGACCGGGAGCCCCTCGTCCCCGCCTCCGCCGACCTTGCTCCGGTCGGCCCCCACTCCGGCTACCTCTCCCTCTCTTCTCCGGCGAGATCCAAGCCAACTCAAGCGATCCTCGATATCCGTGCAAATAGGTTGACCCCGAATCTGCTAAGTCCCTGAATCTGTGTAATTTTCATGCCATGTTCATGCCATCGTATATCTGCATCCGTAGCTCCGTTTTGTGCGTGTAATATGTCAAATTGTTCTTCTCAACGTGTACATCATTTCATTCCATTGCATCATATCCATTTGAGGTCATCTTGATGCCTGAATCATTGTTGTACGAGTGCTTCATGATGTTTTCTGCTATCTGTTAACAGAACGAGCTCTTTTGTCATTTTTGCCATGATTGATGTGTGCTTCCTATGAGGTTGATGTCTTCATGTGTTTTGAACTATGCCATGTCTTCTCTACAGACGTGCTTACCATGTATTTTTGTGATCAATGTGGTGACTAGCACAAGCATGCAAACTAGGCATCGTGATGTTGCTGATTTTAGTCCCTGTTCTGCTGTTATTTTGATGCCATGTAAACTTGATGCTACAGAGAGATCCATGCATATTTTGAGATACTTCAGTAAGGGTGTTTTGAACATGTGGTTATTGTCTATCCATTCACGCCTCTTGTTGCAATTATGGAGTAGTCTACATGTCATTTTCGTGCTCTACTTTTGCTTCAAAATGTTTCCTGGCAGATTGTTTACATGTTATTCAATTTTGCCAAGGTTGCTATAGTTGATCCTTGCATGCTATGGACTTGTTCTTGACTTGGTTTGTTTCACAAACTTGTCTTCTTGATGATGCTATGCTTATCTTGTCATGCAATTACTTGTGGTGAGTGAATCGAGCTTGTTAAGTAGTGTACATGATGTTGCTGTTTTGCTAGGCTGAATCTGTTATTTCGTGATGCCATGTAAACATGTTGCTACTAATCATTCTATGCATAATCTGGATATGATCACTAAATATGTTTTGATCTACATGTCATGCTCTATCCATTCATGCCCCTGGTAGCATTTATAGCTTGCTGTAGATTGTTCATATCTTGCTCCAAAGTTGCTTGATAATGTTGCTGTCAGCCTGTTAACATTAAGTTCAGTTGTTTCCATGTGTTTTCCTAGTGATCCATGCACCCTAGGAACTTGCTATTGCCATCCTTAGCTTCACAAATATGTCTTCTTACTGTTGGTTGCCTTGCCATGCTATATATTGCTCTGTGGTGAGTGGCAGAAGCTCATCTACATGCCTTCATAATTCTGTTTTTGCCATGTTTGAATCTGTATTATAACTTGCCATGTTTACGTGGGTGCCATCATATTTTCTGATCCTTTTTGGCTTATGGTCAGTAAGGGACTTTTGATCTATGCTTTGAGTAGATTCATGCCATGCCTTTGTTTGCCATGATAAGTTCATGTAACATGTTGTTGGATAGCTCTAAATATTGCATCGTGATGTTATTTTCTGCAAAGTCTGAAATTGTTATAACTTGCAATCTTACCATGTGCGTTTGAGCATGTTCTAGTGATTTCTGGAGATAGTTCAGTGTTCATGTTTTGTTATGCTTTACCTGTACATCATGCCCATGCCTTTTTTTTCTTGTTGAGGTCCTGTAGCATGTTGTTTTGGTGCTTGCAATATGCCTAGTTGCTGTTTTGGACAGCTTGTCCTTTAAACTTGTATAGTGTGCATGTGTTGAACCGTTGCTCCGTTTTGAGTGTGCTCCATATGGAAACTACTTAGAATTGCATGTAGTTTCATATTATCATGTTGCATCCTTGTTTTGAGGTGTCTGCTTGATGTTTGTATGCATTTTGCATCTATGCCATGTTTTACTTGTTTTGCTCATATCTTCTAGGTCGTAGCTCCGAATTAAATGATCTTTATATGTAACTTGACTAGAATCTCGTGTAGATCATCTTTGTGTATCTTAACTTGCTGTTTAACAACCTCAACTTAATGTTTGTTCAGATCTGGACCAATTTCGAAATATGCATATGAGGACTTACCGGAATTGTTATATGTTGTTCCCGGCCTCATTTAAACTTGCCTTGATGTGTTGCTCTTGTTTTGCATCATCTCTTGCCATGAGTAGCTTCATGTAGTCTTGTCTTGCATCACGCTTGTTGTGCATCATGCCTTGTTCATGTGTGGTGTGTTTACTATGTTGTGTGCTTCTTTTCGATAGTTCCTGTTTCGTTGCGATCATGAGGATTCGTTCGTCTACGCTTGGTTCGTCTTCGTGGCTTCATCCGTTCATCTTATTCATGGACTCGTTCTTCTTTCTTGCGGGATTTCAGGCAAGATGACCGCTACCCTGGATCTCACTACTATCATTGCTATGCTAGTTGCTTCGTTCTATCGCTATGCTGCGTTACCTATCTTTTGCTCATCAAGCCATCCCATATTGCCATGAACCTCTAACCTTTGACACCTTTCCTATGCAAACCGTTGCTTGGCTATGTTACCGCTTTTGCTCAGCCCCTCTTATAGTGTTGCTAGTTGCAGGTGAAGTTGAAGATTGTTCTATGGTGGACAGGATTTTGGTTGGGATATCACAATATCTCTTATATTATTAATGCATCTATATACTTGGTAAAGGGTGGAAGACTTGGCCTTTTGCCTGGTGTTTTGTTCCACTCTTGCCGCCCTAGTTTCCGTCATACCGGTGTTATGTTCCCAGATTTTGCGTTCCTTACGCGGTCGGGTGATTTATGGGACCCCCTTGACAGTTCGCTTTGAATAAAACTCCTCCAGCAAGGCCCAACCTGGGTTTTACATTTGCCTCACCTAGCCCTTTTTCCCTTGGTAGTCGCGCTCTTGAGGGTCATCTTTATTTTATCCTCCCCGGGCCAGTGCTCGTTGTGAGTGTTGGTCCAACCTGTCAGCCGCCGGTGGCCACCAGGGGCAACTCTGGGCTGGCCTACCGGAAGTTTGGACAATCCGGTGTGCCCTGAGAACGAGATATGTGCAGCTCCTATTGGGATTTGTCGGCACAGTGGGAGGCTTTGCTGGTCTTGTTTTACCATTGTCGAAATGTCTTGTAAACCGGGATTCCGAGTCTGATCGGGTCTTCCTGGGAGAAGGTCTATTCCTTCGTTGATCGCGAGAGCTTGTCATGGGCTAAATTAGGACACCCCTGCAGGGTATAATCTTTCGAAAGCCGTGCCTGCGGTTATAGGCAGATGGGAATTTGTTAATGTCCGGTTGTAGATAACTTGACACCAGATCTGAATTAAAATGCATCAACCGCGTGTGTAGCCGTGATGGTCTCTTCTCGGTGGAGTCCGGGAGGTGAACACGGTTTCTGTGTTATGTTTGACGTAAGTAGGAGTTCAGGATCACTTCTTAATCATTGCTAGTTTCACGACCGTTCCGCTTGCTCTCTTCTCGCTCTTATTTGCGTATGTTAGCCACCATATATGCGTAGTCGCTGCTGCAGCCTCACCACTTTACCCCTTCCTTCCCTTTAAGCTTTGCTAGTCTTGATACCCATGGTAATGGGATTGCTGAGTCCTCGTGGCTCACAGATTACTACAACAACAGTTGCAGGTACAGGTTGTGCGATGATCATGACGCGAGAGCGATGCTTGCTTGCGTTGAGTTCTTCTTCTGCTTCTTCGATCAGGGGATAGGTTCCAGGTCGGCAGCCTGGGCTAGCAGGGTGGATGTAGTTTGAGTTTCTGTTTGTGTTTCATCTGTAGTCGGATGATGCTCTTTGTATTGTGATGTTGTATTCGTGTGGCATTGTATGCCTTATGTATGTATCCCCATCTATTATGTAATGTTGATGTAATGATATCCACCTTGCAAAAGCGTTTCAATATGCGGGTCTATCCTTGGTGGGACCTTCGAGTTCCTTTTGGATAGGGTCGCATATTGGGCGTGACAAGTTGGTATCAGAGCCTCGACCGACCATAGGAGCCCCTTGATTGATCGTGTAGTTTGGCCGATGTTGAGTCTAGAAAAAAAACTGTTTTCGGAGTCTAGTTATATCGGAGAGTAGGAATTGTTTTTACTCCTCAGCCCCTTCGTCGCTCTGGTGAGGAATCTTGACGTAGGTGTTTTGAACTACTCCTCTTCCCCTTCAAATTTTTCTTTAGGATCACGCAGTTGGTTTTTCGATCGTTGTTCCTCCGCTCTATTCATCTGGTGCATTTCTCGTCAAGTTGACTCGAGCCTCTTCATCATTGAGTTCATTCCTTAGTTGTTTTCTTTCCCACACGCCCTCTCCTTTTTCTTCTCGAAGCTAGAGTCCGTAATCGAGTATCCATCCTACTCGTGTGAAGCCTTTTCCTTCTTTCAACCGTTGTTTCTCTTCAAGATAGTCGTCGATTTCTCCTTCCAAGTTGCATTTGTTTTCCCGCCCTCCCACCCTCTTCTTCCCGGAGCCGAGTCTGTTTCGACCATCAATTCCATTCGCGCGGAGCCTCTTTAGTCTTTCGTCAATTGTTTCAACCGGTGAATTCTCGTCTCGTTCGTCATTCTTCATCTCTTTTCCTTTCCGGTGAATTCAATTCCAATTTTCGGGTTGATCATATTCTTTTCCTTGGATCAAGTGTTCTCCTTGCTCGTGTGCCTCTCGCCAGTTTATCCTTCTGGAGTGTTCAACACATCTCAGGAGATTCGTCTGTGTTCCAATTAATTCGAGGTTGTCACCTCATTCAAATATTTCAACTGTTCTGGTGCATCATCTATCTGTTCAACAATCCTTTCCAATGGTGTTTTTCTCTTCAGTGGGCCCTAACCCACAGGTCTTTTCCCAGGATCTTACCTGATTCTTCTAATTATCCGGAGCTATTCCAATGTCTTTTCAGAGTTTGACGTAAGAATGGATTCCATCAGTCACATGCCTTCTCCAAGATCGACCTCAAATCATTTTCATTGTTGGCTCAATCCCTTCGTTTTTCATTCTCCCGGAGTATCTCAGTAATTTTGGTGGTGTTCCTCGTCATCATTTGAAGATCGAAGAAGAGTCTTTCCTCTAAATCTTGTCTCCTCTCCCGAAGATTCGTGGTTCCAACTTCATGTTATCCTCGCGAATTATTCCATTTGTCAGATATTCTTTTCTTATCCATCCGGAGTATGTCAGGAGTTGTTTTCCTGTTTCTTTTCACCGGAGGCCATCATTTCAGCTATCATTATCCAATTATCCCGGTGCTTCGTTCAAGTGTTCTTTAATCAGCTCGTTATCTCTTCGTTCTTTTGCATCTAAATCCCCTCGAGCTTATTGGTTCTGCTAATTCTTCCCAGTGATGCATTCTCTTTCATCAGTCATTTTCGAATTCTTACGGTGGTTCGTTCAAGATTCTTTTTCCTTGAGTATCATTTTAATCCTTTCATTCTTTTCAATCCTACCAGTGGTTCATGAAGACCTTCTCAAGTTTGCGACATGTCACTTCTCAATCCTTTTCAAGAAGAATAAGTAGTATGCAAAATCCATTGTTGGTCATCAGTTTAATTTGATGAAGGATAAGCATACAATAAATCTTATTCTTATTTCATCCAAGTGAGTAATCCCTTCCTTCGGAGTTTGTTCTTGATGAATAAATTCTACTTCCAAGTGTTATCCATCTTTTCTTTTCCGGAGTTCAAATTTCCTCAGCCATTTCGTCGGAACCTCCATCTAAATCATCGCAAGGCTCATCTTATTCTTTAATCCTTTCATTCTATCTCATCATCCTTTTTGTCAACAGAGTTCTTCATGGTGGTTATTCACGATTTATTTCATTCTTCAAGAGTTCATCAAGATTCTTGTTGGCGGAGTTCAAGTATCCTTTTCTTCTCGCGTCTTGAAGTGCAATTAATTCTCCGTATTCTTTTGAATTGGAGTTTTGCATTTCTTCATTCTTCTCAGCTATCCAATCATTTCCGTTTGCGGCTGGTTATCACCTCATAATTTCTGAGATGTTATCCATAAGTCCACAATAAGCTTATTCTTTCGTTGTTGATTTTCTCAACAACCCCATTCAATCCTCCCAAGTTCTTTTCATTCAAATTCTTTCAATTCTTCCGGAGGCATTGCGTTGTTTATCTCGTCAAGTGTCATTCCATCTTCTGAAGCTCGTGTTCTATTCCTCCATGTTTTAACCGGAGTGCTGCCTAAATTCTTTCAGTCTTATTCGTTTCTTATCTCGTTCTAACCGGAGTGGTTTCATAGTCTATCTGATTCTGTGAGCTCTTGATTCTTGTCTTTCTCGTCGTTCCTCTCTTCTTCTCGAGTGCTCTCGATTCTTTGCTTCTTCTCTTGAGTTCTTGTTTCACCTCATCCCTTTTTCCCTTCCGTCTTGGTCCTAAGATCTCGGGACGAGATCTCTTGTTAGTGGAGGAGTGTTCTAACGCCCCGGATCCGATGCGCCAGGTGTCTGCCAGTTATTCGCAGTCGTTGCCATGTCATCTGCTTGCATGTTGCATTTTATCATGTCATCATGTGCATTTCATTTTGCATACATGTTCGTCTCATGCATCCGAGCATTTTCCCCGTTGTCCGTTTTGCAATCCGGTACTCCTATGCCCTCCGGCGTCCCCCTTTTGTCTCTCGTTGTGAGTGGGTGTTGAACTTTCTCGGAATGGCCCGAGGCTTGCCAAGTGGCCTTGGTATAGCACCGGTAGACCGCCTGTCAAGTTTCGTGCCATTTGGAGGTCGTTTGATACTCCAACGGTTAACCGGGTAACCGTAAACCCCCCTTCTCTTTGCAGCCCAACACCCCCTCCAAAGTGGCCCAAAACCCATCTAACTCCCCTCCATGCTCTCGGTCGTTCGATCACGATCGCGTGGCTGAAAACGGCTCCTCATTTGGACTCTCCTAGCTCCCAGAAACTATATATATGCCTTCCCCCGTCCAAATCCGGGTCCAAACCCTAATTTTTCCCCTCGCCGCCGCCGGACGTGTCCGTCCGGGCCGGACACGTCCAGCCGCCGTCCCGCGCCCAACCCGCTGCTGCCACGTGTCCCGGCGCGCCTCCCTCCGCCGCAGGCCCGCCAGGCCCACGGGGAGCCCGCCCCGGGCCCGCCTCCCGCGCCCCAGCGCCGCCCGACCCCGCCGCCGGTGGCCTCGCCGCCGCCGTCCGCCGCCGCGGCCCCGTCGCCGGCCAGCGCCACGTCTCTCGCCGCCTCGGCTCCCCGCCGGAGCCCGCGGCCCCGCGCCGTCCCGGCGCTCGCCTCCGCGCCGCTGCCCCCCTTCCCACCGTCAGGGGCCACCGCCTCCGCCCTGCCGGCGCCCCCAGCGTCGCCGCCTCGGATCTGGCCGGAGCGGCCCAGATCCGGCCGCCGCCATCCGCCGCGCCTTGCCCCGGGGCGGATCCGGCGAGGTCCGACCAGGAGCCCCTCGTCCCCGTCTCCGCCGACCTTGCTCCAGCCGGCCCCCACTCCGGCTGCCTCTCCCTCTCTTCTCCGGCGAGATCCAAGCCAACTCCAGCGATCCTCGATATCCGTGCAAACAGGTTGACCCCGAATCTGTGTAATTTTCATGCCATGTTCATGCCATCGTATCTCTGCATCCGTAGCTCCATTTTGTGCGTGTAATATGTCAAATTGTTGTTCTCAACGAGTAAATCATTTCGTTCCATTGCATCATATTCATTTGAGGTCATCTTGATGCCTGAATCATCGTTGTAAGAGTGCTTCATGATGTTTTCTGTTGTCTATTAACAGAACGAGCTCTTTTGTCATTTTTGCCATGATTGATGTGTGCATCCTATGAGGTTGATGTTTTCATGTGTTTTGAACTATGTCATGTCTTCTTTATAGACGTGCTTACCATGTATTTTTGTGATCAATGTGGTGACTAGCACAAGCATGCAAACTAGGCATCGTGATGTTGCTGATTTTAGTCCCTGTTCTATTGTTATTTTGATGCCATGTAAACTTGATGCTACAGAGAGATCCATGCATATTTTGAGATACTTCAGTAAGGGTGTTTTGAACATGTGGTTATTTTCTATCCATTCACGCCTCTTTTTGTAATTATGGAGTAGTCTAGCATGTCATTTTCGTGCTCTACTTTTGCTTCAAAATGTTTCCTGCAGATTGTTTACATGTTATTCAATTTTGCCAAGGTTGCTATAGTTGATCCTTGCATGCTATGGACTTGTTCTTGACTTGGTTTGTTTCACAAACTTGTCTTCTTGATTATGCTATGCTTATCTTGTCATGCAATGACTTGTAGTGAGTGAATCGAGCTTGTTAAGTAGTGTACATGATGTTGCTGTTTTGCTAGGCTGAATCTGTTATTTCGTGATGCCATGTAAACATGTTGCTACTAATCATTCTATGCATAATTTGGATATGATCACTAAATATGTTTTGATCTAAATGTCATGCTCTATCCATTCATTCCCCTGGTAGAATTTATAGCTGGCTGTAGATTGTTCATATCTTGCTCCAAAGTTGCTTGATAATGTTGCTGTCAGCCTGTTAACATTAAGTTCAGTTGTTTCCATGTGTTTTCCTAGTGATCCATGCACCCTAGGAACTTGCTATTGCCATGCTTAGCTTCCCAAATATGTCTTCTTACTGTTGGTTGCCTTGTCATGCTATATATTGCTCTGTGGTGAGTGGCACAAGCTCATCTACATGCCTTCATAATTCTGTTTCTGCCATCTTTGAATCTGTATTATAACTTGTCATGTTTACGTGGGTGTCATCATATTTTCCGATCCTTTTTGGCTTATGGTCAGTAAGGGACTTTTGATCTATGCTTTGAGTAGATTCATGCCATGCCTTTGTTTTCCATGATAAGTTCCTGTAACATGTTGTTGGATAGCTCTAAACATTGCATCGTGATGTTATTTTGCGAAGTCTGAAATTCTTATAAGTTGCAATCTTACCATGTGTGTTTGAGCATGTTCTAGTGATTTCTGGAGATAGTTCAGTGTTCATGTTTTGTTATGCTTTACCTGTACATCATGCCCATGCCTTTTGTTTTCTTGTTGAGGTCCTGTAGCATGTTGTTTTGGTGCTTGCAATATGCCTAGTTGTTGTTTTGGACAGCTTGTCCTTTAAACTTGTATAGTGTGCATGTGTTGAACCGTTGCTCCGTTTTGAGTGTGCTCTATATTGAAACTGCTTAGAATTGCATGTAGTTTCATATTATCATGTTGCATCCTTGTTTTGAGGTGTCTGCTTGATGTTTGTATGAATTTTGCATCTATGCCATGTTTTACTTGTTTTGCTCATATCTTCTAGGCCGTAGCTCCGAATTAAATGATCTTTATATGTAACTTGACTAGAATCTCGTGTAGATCATCTTTGTGTATCTTAACTTGCTGTTTAACAACCTCAACTTAATGTTTGTTCAGATCTGGACCAATTTCGAAATATGCATATGAGGACTTACCGGAATTGTTATATGTTGTTCCCGGCCTCATTTAAACTTGCCTTGATGTGTTGCTCTTGTTTTGCATCATCTCTTGCCATGAGTAGCTTCATGTAGTCTTGTCTTGCATCATGCTTGTTGTGCATCATGCCTTGTTCATGTGTGGTGTGTTTACTATGTTGTGTGCTTCTTTTTGATAGTTCCTGTTTCGTTGCGATCGTGAGGATTCGTTCGTCTACGCTTGGTTCGTCTTCGTGGCTTCATCTGTTCATCTTCTTCATGGACTCGTTCTTCTTCCTTGCGGGGTTTCAGGCAAGATGACCGCTACCTTGGATCTCACTACTATCATTGCTATGCTAGTTGCTTCGTTCTATCGCTATGCTGTGTTACCTATCTTTTGCTCATCAAGCCATCCCATATTGCCATAAACCTCTAACCTTTGACACCTTTCCTATGCAAACCGTTGCTTGGCTATGTTACCGCTTTTGCTCAGCCCCTCTTATAGCATTGCTAGTTGCAGGTGAAGTTGAAGATTGTTCTATGGTGGACAGGATTTTGGTTGGGATATCACAATATCTCTTATATTATTAATGCATCTATATACTTGGTAAAGGGTGGAAGACTTGGCCTTTTGCCTGGTGTTTTGTTCCACTCTTGCCGCCCTAGTTTCCGTCATACCGGTGTTATGTTCCCGGATTTTGTGTTCCTTACGCGGTCGGGTGATTTATGGGACCCCCTTGACAGTTCGCTTTGAATAAAAACTCCTCCAGCAAGGCCCAACCTTGGTTTTACATTTGCCTCACCTAGCCCTTTTTCCCTTGGGAGTCGCGCTCTTGAGGGTCATCTTTATTTTATCCCCCCCGGGCCAGTGCTCGTTGTGAGTGTTGGTCCAACCTGTCAGCCGCCGGTGGCCACCAGGGGCAACTCTGGGCTGGCCTACCAGAAGTTTGGACAATCCGGTGTGCCCTGAGAACGAGATATGTGCAGCTCCTATCGGGATTTGTCGGCACAGCGGGAGGCTTTGCTGGTCTTGTTTTACCATTGTCGAAATGTCTTGTAAACCGGGATTCCGAGTCTGATCGGGTCTTCCTGGGAGAAGGTCTATTCCTTCGTTGATCGCGAGAGCTTGTCATGGGCTAAATTAGGACACCCCTGCAGGGTATAATCTTTCGAAAGCCGTGCCTGCGGTTATAGGCAGATGGGAATTTGTTAATGTCCGGTTGTAGATAACTTGACACCAGATCCGAATTAAAACGCATCAACCGCGTGTGTAGCCGTGATGGTCTCTTCTCGGCAGAGTCCGGGAGGTGAACATGGTTTCTGTGTTATGTTTGACGTAAGTAGGAGTTCAGGATCACTTCTTGATCATTGCTAGTTTCACGACCGTTCCGCTTGCTCTCTTCTCGCTCTTATTTGCGTATGTTAGCCACCATATATGCGTAGTCGCTGCTGCAGCCTCACCACTTTACCCCTTCCTTCCCTTTAAGCTTTGCTAGTCTTGATACCGATGGTAATGGGATTGCTGAGTCCTCGTGGCTCACAAATTACTACAACAACAGTTGCAGGTACAGGTTGTGCGATGATCATGACGCGAGAGCGATGCTTGCTTGCGTTGAGTTCTTCTTCTGCTTCTTCGATCAGGGGATAGGTTCCAGGTCGGCAGCCTGGGCTAGCAGGGTGGATGTCGTTTGAGTTTCTGTTTGTGTTTCATCCGTAGTCGGATGATGCTCTTTGTATTGTGATGTTGTATTCGTGTGGCATTGTATGCCTTATGTATGTATCCCCATCTATTATGTAATGTTGATGTAATGATATCCACCTTGCAAAAGTGTTTCAATATGCGGGTCTATCCTTGGTGGGACCTTCGAGTTCCTTTTGGATATGGTCGCATATTGGGCGTGACAGAAGGGGTAGAACCAGAGAACGTAGAAACAGACAGATAGATCCAATCTCGAAGGGGCTCTCGCCCCTCCCAAGCCATGGGAGCCAAGGACTAGAGGGGAAACCCTTCTCCCATCTAGGAAGATGGCCAAGGAAGAAGAAGGAGAAGGGGGGGCTCTCTCCCCCTTGCTTCCGGTGGCGCCGGAACGCCGCCGGGGGCCATCATCATCACCACGATCTTCACCAACACCGTCGTCATCTTCACCAACATCTCCATCACCTTCCCCCATCTCTATGCAGCGGTGTAACCTCTCTCTTACCCACTGTAATCTCTACTTAAACATGGTGCTCAATGCTATATATTATTTCCCAATGATGTATGGCTATCCTATGATGTTTGAGTAGATCTATTTTGTCCTAATGGCTATTTGATGATCGTGATTGGTTTGAGTTGTATGTTTTATTATTGGTGCTGTCCTATGGTGCCCTCTATGTCACGCAAGCATGAGGGATTCCCGCTGTAGGGTGTTGCAATACGTTCATGATTCGCTTATAGTGGGTTGGTGAGTGACTGAAACACAAACCCGAGTAAGAGGGATTGTTGCGTATGGGATAAAGGGGACTTGATGCTTTAATGCTATGGTTGGGTTTTACCTTAATGAATCTTTAGTAGTTGCGGATGCTTGCTAGAGTTCCAATCATAAGTGCATATGATCCAAGTAGAGAAAGTATGTTAGCTTATGCCTCTCCCTCAAATAAAATTGCAATAATGATTACTGGTCTAGTTATCGATTGCCTAGGGACAAATAACTCTCTTGTGACAACAAGCTCTTTACTTTTACTAATTTACTTGTCTCTTTATCTAAACAGCCCCTAATTTTTATTTACGTGTTATTTACTTTCTTGCAAACCTATCCTATCACACCTACAAAGTACTTCTAGTTTCATACTTGTTCTAGGTAAAGCAAACGTCACGCGTGCGTAGAGTTGTATCGGCGGTCGATAGAACTTGAGGGAATATTTATTCTACCTTTAGCGCCTCGTTGGGTTCGACACTCTTACTTATCGAAAACTGTTGCGATCCCCTATACTTGTGGGTTATCAAGACCTTTTTCTGGCGCCGCTGCTGGGGAGTCATAGCGTGGGGTGAATATTCTCGTGTGTGCTTGTTTGCTTTATCACTAAGTAATTTTTATTTGCTACTCTTAGTTGTTCTCTATCTTTAGTTATGGATATGGAACACAAAATACCAAAAAAATTAGGTGTACTTGCTACTCATGAGGATGGGGTAACTCCTAAAACCCTCGATTCTCATCATGAGAAAATATTTTGTACTACTTTGATAATCCTGAGAAAACCCCATTCAACTTTACAATGGGAGTAACGTTGGATCAACGTGAATACTTTAGGGATTTTTGCTCGACAGAAAAAGGTAAACTATTATGGGATCAAATTAATATGTTGAAGTGGTATGCTAGACAACTATGCTTGGAATATGATTATACTTGTTGCTCTAGGATGAATGCTCCACACCTCCCCTTTTCATGCAAATTTAATGATAATTAAATCTTGGCTTCTCATGCTAGAGGTATATATGATTACTATGATGTGGGACAAATAGAAGAATTTGTTGCTTTTATGGTGCTTATGAAATTGAATCCATGTTTAAAGAGTTTGAGGATTTTGATGATGCTTGTTATAGATCTGAAAATTTAGCTATCCTCAAATATTGCTATGAGAATTATAAATACAATTATGAAATTAATGCACTTATTAAGAAAGTCTCCGATGTCCAAGAAGATACTAATATTTTGCAGGAAGCTATGGAAGAAGAAATTGATGAAACTGTGAGCTCATTAGATGAAAAAGATGATGAGGAGAGCGAAGAACAAAAGGAGGAGGAGCGGATTAGCTACCCGTGCCCACCTTCTAATGAGAGTAACTCTCCAACTCATACATTATTTAATTCCCCTTTGTGCTTATCGAAGGATGGTTGCTATGATGATTGCTATGATGATTGTTATGATCCCATTAATTCTCTTGAAATATCCCTTTTTGATGATGCTTGCTATGCTTGTGGCCAAGATGCCAATATGAATTATGCTTATGGAGATGAACTTGCTATAGTTCCTTATGTTAAACATGAAATTATTGCTATCGCACCCATGCATGATAGTCCTATTATCTTTTTGAATTCTCCCAATTACACTATATCGAAGAAGTTTGCACTTATTAAGGATTACATTGATGGGTTGCCTTTTACCGTTGCACATGATGATTTTGATAGATATAATATGCATGTGCTTTCTGCTCCTACTTGCAATTATTATGAGAGAGGAACTTTATCTCCACCTCTTTATGTTTCCAATATGATAGAATTGCAAGAAGCTGTTTATACTATGCATTGACCTTTACTTGGTGTGCATGAATTGTTCTTTTATGACATGCCGATGCATAGGAAGAGAGTTAGAATTCGTCATTATATGATTTATGTTACTTTGTGCTCAATACTAAATTACAAATCATTGTTAATTAAAATTGGCTTTGAGATACCTTGGGATCCGGCTGGATTCATTACTTGAGCACTAAAAGCCTAGCTTAATGGCTTTAAAGAAAGCGCTGCCAAGGAGACAACCCGGAAGTTTTAGAGAGTCATTTATTTCTGTTGAGTGCTTTCATATAGTTTAAAAACAAAAAAATAAAGAGGGGAACCTAAAAACTTTTCGAAAAGGAAAGTGAAAGTGAGAAAGACAAGCATTGTTGAAGTGGGAGAGCTCCTTGAACTTTGTTCATGCTCACGGAAACTTTGTGAATCTTGATTACAGAAACTTTTCATCAAAAATAATTATCCCCTTGTATAATTCCATTGTATTATAAAAATAATGTGCCAAGGTTTGCCTTTAGGATGTTTACGATGCTTGTTGGTTTGTACGGTGCTGGACAGAAACTTTGGCTGTAGTGCATGATTTTACATTTTTACCTGGAACATCAATTGGTTCTGATTCCTTTTGCACTGTCTTTCTGTACAACCTGTTTATTTTTCCTAATTTTGGTATAATTTTTGGGGTACCAGAATTATGGTGGATGTCCAGATTGCTACAGATTGTTCTGTTTTTTGACAGATTCTGTTTTTTGATGCATAGTTCGCTTGTTTTGATGAATCTATCAATTTATACTAGTGTATTAAGCCAGGGAAAAGCTATATTACAATAGACACAATGCAAAAACAAAATATGAATTGGTTTGCAACAGTACTTAGAGTGGTGATTTGCTTTATTATACTAACGGATCTTACTGAGTTTTCTGTTGAAGTTTTGTGTGGATGTAGTGTCTAATCGAGGATGTCTCGATATGAGGAAAATGAAGAGAGGCAAGAGCTCAAGCTTGGGGATGCCCGAGGCACCCCAAGTAAATATTCAAGGAGACTCAAGCATCTAAGCTTGGGGATACTGGGGAGGCATCCCCTCTTTCTTTAACAAGTATCGGTATGTTTTCGGATTCGTTTCGTTCATGCATTATGTGCAAGTCTTGGAACGTCTTTTGCAATTAGGTTTTTATTTTTCTTTTATGCACCATGCTGGTATGAGATAGTCCTTGGTTGATTTATTGAATTCTCATTGCACTTCACTTAAATCTTGTGAGTATGGCTTTATAGAATGCTTCATGTGCTTCACTTATATCATTTGAAGTTTGGATTGCCTGTTTCTCTTCACATAGACAACCGCTATTTGTAGAATGCTCTTTTGCTTCACTTATATTTGTTAGAGCGTGGGCATATCTTTTGTAGAAAGAATTAAACTCTCTTGCTTCTCTTATATCTATTTAGAGAGATGACAGGAACTGGTCATTCACATGGTTAGTCATAAAATCCTACATAAACTTGTAGATCGTTGAATATGATATGTTTGATTCCTTGCAATAGTTTTGCGATATAGAGGTGATAATATGTGGGAGGTACCAGTAGATGGTTGTGTTTAGTAAGGATGTTGGTGTTAAGGTTTGTGATTCCCGAAGCATGCACGTATGGTCTATTAACTATGTAACCAAATTGGCTCGCATTGTATTTTGATTGTTTATCTTTGCGTGAAGGTCGGGGGCACGCGATGGTTAACTCCTACCAACCTCCCCCCTAGGAGTATGCGTGTAGTACTTTGTTTCAAGGGCTTCTAAATTTTTGCAATAAGTATGTGAGTTCTTTATGACTAATGTTGAGTCCATGGATTATACGCACTTTTACCTTTCCATCATTGCTAGCCTCTTCGGTACCGTGCATTGCCCTTTCTCACCTCGAGAGTTGGTGCAAACTTCGCCGGTGCATCCAAACCCCGTGATACGATACGCTCTATCACACATAAGCCTCATTATATCTTACTTAAAACAGCCACCATACCTACCTATCATGGCATTTACATAGCCATTCCGAGATATATTGCCATGCAACTTCCATCATCATCATATACATGACTTGAGCATTTATTGTCATATTGCTTTGCATGATCGTAAGATAGCTAGCATGATGTTTTCATGGCTTGTCCGTTTTTTGATGCCATTGCTACGCTAGATCATTGCACATCCCTGTACACTGCTGGAAGCATTCATATAGAGTTATATCTTTGTTCCAGTATCGAGTTGTAATATCAAGTTGTAAGTAAATAAAAGTGTGATGATCATCATTATAGAACATTGCCCCATAAAAAAGGGAAAGGCCAAAGAAGCCTAAATAAAAAAGGGGGCCAAAGAAGCCCACCAAAAAAAGGGGGCAATGTTACTATCTCTTTTTCCACACTTGTGCTTCAAAGTAGTACCATGTTCTTCATGTAGTGAGTCTCATATCTTGTGCTTCAAAGTACCACCATGTTCTTCATATAGATTGTCTCCTATGTTGTCACTTTCATATACTAGTGGGAATTTTCATTATAGAACTTGGCTTGTATATTCCAACGACGGGCTTCCTCAAATGCCCTAGGTCTTCATGAGCAAGCAAGTTGGATGCACACCCACTTAGTTTCTTTTGTTGAGCTTTCATACACTTATAGCTGTTAGTGCATCCGTTGCATGGCAATCCCTACTCCTCGCATTGACATCATTTGATGGGCATCTCCATAGCCCGTTGATTAGCCGCGTTGATGTGAGACTTTCTCCCTTTTTGTCTTCTCCACATAACCTCCATCATCATATTCTATTCCACCCCTAGTGCTATATCCATGGCTCACGCTCATGTATTGCGTTAAGGTTGAAAAAGTTTGAGAATACTAAAGTATGAAAAAATTGCTTGGCTGACACCGGGATAGGCATGAGGGGTACCTTGTGTTAAGAAAAGGGAGCATACAAGACTATATGATTTTGTAGGGATAACTTTCTGAAGCATTGATGTTTTGAAAGACATGATTGTTTGTTGGGATGCCCTAATTATTATTGCTTTTATGTCAAATGATAGAATATTGCTTTGAATCACTCGTGTCTTAATATTCATGCCATGATTAGACATATGATCAAGATTATGCTAGGTAGCATTCCACATGAAAAATTATTCATTTTTATCATTTACCTACACGAGGACGAGCAGGAATTAAGCTTGGGGATGCTAATACGTCTCCGTTGTATCTATAATTTTTGATTGTTGCATGCCAATATTATTCACTTTCATATACTTTTTTGCAAATTTTTATATTATTTTTGGGACTAACATATTGATCCAGTGCCCAGTGCCAGTTCATGTCTGTTGCATGTTTTTTGTTTCGCAGAAACCCAATATCAAACGGAGTCCAAACGGGAAAAACGGATGGAGATTTTTTTTGGAATATTTATGATTTTTGGGAAGTAAAATCAACGCGAAACGGTATCCGAGGTGGGCACGAGGTAGGGGGGCGCGCCCTACCACCCCCCAGGCGCGCCCCTGGCCCTCGTGGTCCACCCGTAAGGCGGTTGATGCTCTTCTTCTTGCAAAAGAAAGATAATTTTATGAGAAAGATCTGGGTGAAAGATTCACCCCAATCGGAGTTATGGATCTCCAGATATAAAGGAAACGGTGAAGGGGTAGAACCAGAGAACGCAGAAACAGAGAGATAGATCCAATCTCGGAGGGGCTCTCACTCATCCCAAGCCATGGGAGCCAAGGACCAGAGGGGAAACCCTTATCCCATCTAGGGAGAAGGCCAAGGAAGAAGAAGAAGAAGAAGGGGGGCTCTCTCCCCCTTGCTTCCGGTGGCGCCGGAACGCCGCCGGGGGCCATCATCATCACCGCGATCTTCACCAACACCGCCATCATCTTCACCAACATCTCCATCACCTTCCCCCATCTCTATGCAGCAGTGTAACCTCTCTCTTACCCTCTGTAATCTCTACTTAAACATGGTGCTCAACGCTATATATTATTTCCCAATGATGTATGGCTATCCTATGATGTTTGAGTAGATCTGTTTTGTCCTAATGGCTATTTGATGATCGTGATTGGTTTGAGTTGTATGTTTTATTATTGGTGCTGTCCTATGGTGCCCTCCGTGTCGCGCAAGCATGAGGGATTCCCGCTATAGGGTGTTTCAATACGTTCATGATTCGCTTATAGTGGGTTGGTGAGTGACTGAAACACAAACCCGAGTAAGAGCGATTGTTGTGTATGGGATAAAGGGGACTTGATGCTTTAATGCTATGGTTGGGTTTTACCTTAATGAATCTTTAGTAGTTGCGGATGCTTGCTAGAGTTCCAATCATAAGTGCATATGGTCCAAGTAGAGAAAGTATGTTAGCTTATGCCTCTCCCTCAAATAAAATTGCAATAATGATTACCGGTCTAGTTATCGATTGCCTAGGGACAAATAACTCTCTCGTGACAACAAGCTCTTTACTTTTACTAATTTAGTTGTGTCTTTATGTAAACAGCCCCTAATTTTTATTTACGTGTTCTTTACTTTCTTGCAAACCTATCCTATCACACCTACAAAGTACTTCTAGTTTCATACTTGTTCTAGGTAAAGCAAATGTCAAGCGTGCGTAGAGTTGTATCGGTGGTCGATAGAACTTGAGGGAATATTTATTCTACCTTTAGATCGTCGTTGGGTTCGACACTCTTACTTATCTAAAACTGTTGCGATCCCCTATACTTGTGGGTTATCACTGCTCTGCTTCCTCGAGTCTCCGGATCGTCTCCTTGCCGCCGCCGACCTCCCGTCGTTGGACTCTGCCACTGTCGACGGATTTCGCTCCGCTGTCGCCGCCGTAGCGAACACACGCCGCTCTAGTGTATGTGTTCGACCCCTTGTGCTATCTTTTTCACTCCGATTCCTAGCACAAGGACAATGCCATGCTTCTTGCCACGAATGAGATTAATCTATCCAGCTAAATCTTCCTTAGGTCTAGATTGATTAGAAAATTTTAGGGTTAGCCCTCCGCAGAACTCATCTCGGACCGGCCGAAATGTAGAAATCGGTCTCACTGATTCGGCTTAGGCCATTGCACATGCGCTTTACGGTTTGACCAAAATGTGCAAATCGGTGTGACCGAGTTCAGGATTTTGTGAAACCCTAGCAATCTTGGTGCCACCAAACTGTGACTCAGCCCAACCGAGTTCACTAGTTTAGGTTCCAAGTGTTGCTTCGGTATCACCGAGTTTGTCAATTCGGTAGCTCCAAGATCACTTGTGTAGAGAACAAAAACTAAGCTTTTTGACTCAATTTGTTTTGCAAAACCTCTGTACTTTGTGATGCTCATCTACTCTACCTCATCTACAACCTATTCACAAGGTCTGCTGACAGTTTGCCTACAAGATCTCTGACCAGAGTGACAGCCAGAATAGGTCTGAACAGCAAGGACAGCTGAGTGAGGGCACTAGTCCCTCCAGTAGCTATGATGAGGGCAGCAGGAGCACACCTAGTAACTTGCCCAAGGCAGCTAGTAGAACAAGGAAGAAGAGAACTTCTGATTCAGAGGATGAAGACTATGATGCAGCTGAGGATGAGGCCACTTCCAAGAAGAAGGTGGTGAAGTAAGAATTTGGCACTGCTGCATCAACTAGACCAGGCATGAACAAGAAGGCACCTGCCAGGAGAGTGCCTACATCCAAACCAAGAAAGGTTGTCACAGGTGAAACTATGAAGTTCACCATTGAATCTGAAGAAGAGGCAGCTGGTGAGTACAAGAAGAAGAAGAGGGAAAGAACAACAACATCAAAAGTTCTTGGAAAGTCCACAATGGTGAGATCAGATGATGAAGAGGAAGAGGATGCTGCTCCAGCACCTAAGGCACAAAAGCTCATGGGAGATGCTATAAAGTTAGGGGTTGCTGCTAAGCCCAAAACTTCTCCCAAAACTGCTGCTCCAGTTCCCAAGACTGCACCCAAGAGGAGTACTAGGAATATACCTGCTGAGGAGAAAGACAAGGCCCCAGTGCCTGAGACTGAAGAAGAGGAATCTGAAGCCCAAGTGCTAAGGAAGCTAAAGCCCCAGATCCCAGATCATAATGATGCACATCCTGTTGCAGACGATATGAGGATCAGGAAGGATGCAAGACTGAGATAGTGGAGAAAGGCTGACCCATATGCTGTCAGGAGGAGAACTGATGTGGACTACAGGTTCCACACAAAGGAGAAACAAGATTTTTATGAGACAATGTTGCTTGACAAGAAGCCCGTAGTGTGTGATATGAGATGGGTGGACTGGACCTACATTAGAGAGAATGAAGAGCACTTCCCAGGTGTTTATGACAGCTTCAAGGCATGTGAGGTTGACAAGTTTGATGGCCAAAAGCTCACTAAGTGGAATGATGAGCTGATCATGCAATTCTATTCAACTGCTCATTTCTATCCAGATGGCACAATTGTGTGGATGTCAGAAGGTACAAGGTACCAATCTTCAGTTGATGAGTGGGACAGATTGATCAATGCCCCAGAAGCCCATGAAGATGACTTGGATGTCTATGCCAAGAAGAAGGATCACAACTCAATGGCTAGTGTGTACAAGGAGATTCCTGATGCAGACCTGGAGACTCACAAGTTTGGCTCTGTGAAGCACTTGGTGTCAGGGCTGCCAACTATCAACACCATTCTGAGGCACACTCTGTTGCCAAAATCTAGAGATCACAAAATGATCAGAGGACACTCCATCAACTTGCTGCATATATTTGATGTCCCTCAAAAGTTCAAAGTGACGAGTCTGATTGTGGAAATAATCAAGAGGACAGCTGGAGATCAGAAGAGATCATGTGGGTATGCTCCACAAATTCAGGTGCTCATCAACTCCAAGATGGGCACATGCACATATTTGTTGGACAAGGAGCATTTACCCCTCAAGCCAGACTTTGAGGACAACATTGTTGTCATGACTGAGGAAGATCCATCATCAGTGCAAGCACATGAGAAGAGAGATAAGGCAAGGGCAGAGAAAGCTGCAAAGATGCCAATAGCTGAAGAGGCATCTCTAGTATTCTTGAAGAGCAAGCAAGATCAGCTTGGATATCTCATCGCATCCACCTTAAGGATTGAGAAGGGCTTGGCCACCCTGATTCAAAACCAGGAGAGCTTGGAGAGGATCATTGAGCAGAAATTCTATGATCTTGATGTCAAGGTAACTGAGATTCAATCAGTAGTTGAGCAACTTCAGGAGGAAGTGGAGGAGAAGAAGGGCAAGTCTACTACAGATGCTTTCACTAGAGTGCCCAGGAGTCAGAGGTCTGCTGCAGTGCCTGTCCCAGACACAAGAGCTACTACATCTGCACCAGCAGCCATAGCTTCAGTGCCACCAGCTCCAGCAGCCACTCCACTAGCTCCAACCACATCTACAGACGTTTTCGGCCTTGGAGTCATCTCTACACCACCTCATGAATACCAAGCCTGGGAGACGCATAGCACTATGCATATCTTTAACTTTTTGGTACTTGTTGCCAAAGGGGGAGAAATATGTATAGATCATAGTCTTTGAGAGAGAGAGTATGTTGTTTTGTTCGAGAGAGAGAGTGTGTCTTGTTTTGTCTCTCTTTTCATTTCATTTGCTTGAACTTTATTGTGTGTTTGCTTGATACATTGTGTCTTTTGTGAGATACTTGGATGATCATGTGTTTGGTCATATGCTACTTTAATGTGTGCTTGAATGATATTATCCTTCATATCCATTATGATCATTCACTTTGCTTGGTGATGAGTGCATGTGTTCAATTATTATCATTTTGAGAGCTCCACAAAGATGTATGTGACATGGAAGAGTGACCCATGGTCCTAACACATTGTGCATTTGTAGTCTAAAGCAAATTTTTAAATAATGCACAAATTTAGGGGGAGCTCTTGTTTGTCACATACTTCTCAAAGCGACAATGTATTTCAGTCTTATTATCATTTGTTGAAGCTTTGATCTATATGTTGTCATCCATTACCAAAAAGGGGGAGATTGAAAGTTCAACTATCCCTGGGTGGTTTTGGTAATGATTAACAACATATATCTCATTGAACTAATGTCACTACAAGATAAATATTTTAGGAAAGTTCAATGATTGGCATGGCATGGATAAGTGATGTGGACCCCTCAAAATGCTAAGGACAAAAGATTGGCTCGAGCTTCAAAGTCCAAGACTCTACATTTTCTATTTTAGTGATCCAAGATCACATTGAGTCTATAGGAAAGCCAATACTATTAAAAGGGGATGAGGTGTTGCTTAATGGCTTGCTTTCTCAAAATGTTGAGTGATATGCTCCAAAAGCCCTCAACCACTTTCTCATATCCATATATGTCCCAAACCATCCGGCGCCACCGAGTTCATTTGACATAGCCACTGCCAGAAACCCTAGTCTTTTCGGTCTCACTGATAGGGATCTCGGTCTCACCGAGATGGGGTTACAAACTCTCTGTTTCCCTTCATAACGTTTCGGTCTAACCGAGATGAACGATCGGTCCCACCGAGTCTGCAATGCAAACTCTCTGTTTCCTTTTCGTAATGCTTCGGTCCCACCGAGACGAGCGAATCGGTCCCACCGAGTCTGCAATGCAAACTCTCTGTTTCCTTTTCGTAACGCTTCGGTCCCACCGAGACGAGCGAATCGGTCCCACCGAGTTTGCCTGACCAACTCTCTGTTAGCTTTTTACCAAAGTCGGTCCAACCGAGTTTGAGTAATCGGTCCAACCGAGATTACGTTATGCCCTAACCCTAATGATATCGGTCACACCGAGATGACATATCGGTCCCACCGAAATTGCCTAACGGTCACATATGTACTAAATCGGTCTGACCGAGTTTTCTGATTAGGTCCCACCGAGTCTGGTATAATATGTGTAACGGTTAGATTTTGTGTGGAGGCTAAATATACCCCTCCACCCTCTCCTCATTCGAGAGGAAAGCCATCAGATCGTGCCTACACTTCCATTACCCATTTTCTGAGAGAGAGCCACCTACTCATGTGTTGAGACCAAGACATTCCAATCCAACTATATGAATCTTGATCTCTAGCCTTCCCCAAGTTGCTTTCCACTCAAATCATCTTTCCACCAAATCCAATCCTTTGAGAGTGAGTTGAGTGATGGGGAGACTATCATTCGAAGCACAAGAGAAAGGAGTTCATCATCAATACATCATCTATTACCTTTTGGAGAGTGATGTCTCCTAGATTGGGTAGGTGTCACTTGGGAGCCTCCAACAAGATTGTGGAGTGAACCAAGGAGTTTGTAAGGGCAAGGAGATCGCCTACTTCATGAAGATCTACCCTAGTGAGGCAAGTCCTTTGTGGGCGATAGCCATGATGGGATAGACAAGGTTGCTTCTTCATGGACCCTTCATGGGTGGAACCCTCCGTGGACTCGCGCAGCCGTTACCCTTCGTGGGTTGAAGTCTCCATCAATGTGGATTTACGATGGCACCACCTATCGGAACCACGACAAAAACATCCGTGTCTCCTATTGCGTCTGCACTCTCCAAACCCTTCCCTTTACATTTTTGCAAGTTGCATGCTTTACTTTCTGCTGCTCATATACTCTTTGTATGCTTGCTTGAATTGTGTTAAGATTGCTTGACTTGAGCTAAGTTGTTAAAATCTGGCAAGAACTAAAATTGGGAAAAAGTTAAGTTTTTATTTGGTCAAGTAGTCTAATAAACCCCCCCCCCCTCTAGACATACTTTCAATCCTACACATTTGTTTTGCGACTTTTTTTCCTATTTATTAATGCTTCATTGGTTTCTCAAATGTGCTTCTAAAGTACATATGTACAGTCACAAGCATATAAATTTGTGAACTCAAAATAAGTATGCTTATAATGTAGAGATATTTTTTTGACTATTCAATGTAGAGATATTTTGTGACAATATCTGTGCGGAATTGAAAATAATGTTCCGTAAATTTGTTTTACATATTGTCTAGTCGATGGAAGCAAATTTGTACATATCATGTATGTGTGTGTGTGTGTGTGTGTGTGTGTGTGTGTGTGTGTGTGTGTGTGTGTGTGTGTGAAATGTTGTAATATATGTCCATTTTATTCAGAAGATGTTATATATGAACAGACGAAGCACAACAATATCAACGAGTAATGGTACCATCTGAAGAACTCTCGGTCACTATGGAAACAAATTCTCGAGTTGAACAAAGCAAAATTGAGTGCAACGGGTAACTAGTAAATTGTTACATTTGACACAAGTTTCCGTGATGTCAAAGCGAAATTCAGTACCACTGGAAACATATTTTCTCGCAATGGAAGCAAATATTATTGTGGCACATGGGACAAATATTTCTATATGGAAGCAACTATTTATTGAGGCACATGGAACAAATATTTCTCATGAAGAGACCAGTTTCAGTTGCACTAAATTTTGTAAAACAACGTGCTTATTTTGCTACATATTGTTAGATCGAAGCAAACTCTCTGCTGTTTGTACACATTTTTGTTGCTTGGAAAGAAAAATTATTTGTTATTGGACAACCTTTTTTTTATATCGAAGCAAATTTACGTTGTATTAGGAGCGAAATTTTAATAGCTCAGCAACACAAATTTCACTGAATAAAATTCATTTTTTTGGTGCAATTAGTATGGATGGGACCCACCTCATTTAAGTACTAATCCACTGTAATTCTTGGATCCCCTTGGCTTTAGGAAGCAAATTTTACTCGGAAACTGCTCACATGAGACCCAACGTTCCACTACTGATCCAACGTGCCTAAGCAATCTAATCCAAATGGGGTTGGGCTGGTCTGATGGAACACTAGGGATCAGTTGTCTGATCCCTAGTGGTTCTCCAGGCTTGGAACTTGACATTTCATGTAAAGTATGGATGGGCGAGAGTTTTCTTAAATTTAAAAAGGGTACCATCTCCAGGTGGAAGGAGCGCTGCATCGAGACATGGAGAAACCTGCTGGGTTGTGTGATCGATGGATTCTATAGAGCAAGATCAGCTCACAAGTTAATTCTGTTGGAGTCTTTGGGGGTATCAAATATCTGGATTGACATCTTGTATATCTCAACATGGCAGAGTATTTTTATCTTTTCAGTGTGAGGAGTCTGCATGGATCATTATTCTAGTGGTGATGTGCCTGTAGTGTTATCAATAATTTTACGTCCCTATATTATTGAGAGCTAGTAGTGCAACCCCATCTGCCTTGGCAAACTAGAGAACCATCCAAAATATTTGTATTTACTGTTAACTGAAGATATTCGCTTGGATGTCAACATTCCCGAATCATTCTACATGGGAATCAGAATAATGCCTCTCATCCACCAGAAGTTCCCGATACAAAAGTGCCCACGAGATAGCCATACCTTTCATGCAGAAGTAAAAGGCATTAGATCCCCTGTTCCACTCATGAGTTAATATGTTCCATCGATCGCGTCGTTAGTTAGCAGCCAGTATCATCTTTTTATCCTGCATTTTATCCCCATCACCAAAAGTGTGCCAATGCCACCACTCCATGTCTGTTGCCAAAACAGCCAAGTGATCAAATCTTCTCTGGATCACGATGGCATCATGCATCAACACCAACACCGGTTCGGTCGATGGTGAAAAGCATCATTGGCGTGTCGTGGCACATCACATGCGACGGGGATCCCGTCTTATTGAACACCGTCCGATATATTCATCATCAATATGATAGTATGATGAATATATCAAAAATAAAAAAATTACATTCAGATTTATGGACCATCCAACGACAAGATGCTGAGCAAATCCGGATTTACATGGATGGATCGCTACGACTAAAGGCCTGGACAAGTGTACGGTGGCTACGAGCCTGCACACTCCCATGTGCGTGGAGTGGCTGATAGAAATGTCCCATGCCCATTGAATTTATTGCCACAATGTACGCACTGATGGATCATTGGCAACAGAAAATATCCACTGCATGAATCGATGTGGTAAGCCTGCTGACCTCACACGGTTTCGCGCTGCTGATCCACTCAAGCTATTTTTTAAAGGAGTCCCTGACCTCTGCATCTGGAAGCGGTCATTTTATTAATTATTCACAAAAATCTTACAAAGAAATACATCAATAAGTCTGAAGTCACCATCTTCGTAACATCTGTCGCTACTCCTATCTAACTGATGAAGGGGGTGCCGAGAGTCAGGGCCAAATACCAAACAGACCTCGCACCAATGCCCAACATATAAACCTGAGGCCCCAACTAAGCCACCTGCTCTGGGGCACTCACCGGTTCGACGCCCTCTCAGAGGCTGCCGCTGCCATCTTCCACCGATCCATCTTCAAAGCATGTATCGACGCATCAATTGCCAGGCCTGCATTCGACACTACAAGAAATATGTCAACTTATGACCACCACTATTGGTCACTGAAAGGTCACAAATTTCCATTTATGACCTTTTTGTGACCAAAAACATAAGGTCAAAAGCTGGGCGTCGTAAACTGACTATAGCAACCTTTCTTCTGGAATGGTCGCAAACGTTTATGACCAAAATAAGTCCACTGTGGCGTTTTGGTCACTAGCAACCTCCCCAGGCCACGTAGGCATCCAGCGTGGCAAGCTGATGTGGCACAAGATTCAGCCCGGTCCAATTCGATTTTCTACATGGGCCTAGCCCAATAATTCGGCCTATTTGTGTTTTTTTCTGTGTGTCAATTTTTGGTTGGGTTCATGGGCCAAGTCCAATATTGCAGCCTTTTTATTGTTGGGTTGTGGCCTTTTTGTCTAAACGAATTTAGTTTTTCTTTTTTCCCAAAAGAAGGGTCCACTAGTCAGATGGGTCCCAGTTGTCAGGTTCTATTAAAGTGGGACCCTTTTGGTAGCATCATATTATTCAGATTACAATTTGACAATTTGACAAAAATAAATAACCATGTTTAAATAAGAACAGACAGAAAACACAAGTAATATTTCAAATAACAACAGCGAGAATCAATCACAGTCATACAAATATACTGGGCTCCTTCTGTCATGACACAGTTACAACACAGATACAAATACAATCAGTCACACAGATATAGGGACAATCACAATGAGAATTGACAATCAGCACAAACTGGGCTCCAGTCAGATGAAACTGTATGCATGACTAACTACGCGACCATAGTCAACTAGGCTACCTTCGCTACACTAGGATAGCAATAGAACTATCATCATGCCTTCGGCCGTCGCCCTGTTACATGAATCAGAAGAGAAGAATCAAAACACTGGAGCCAATATATTATGAACAGAACATTCAAAAAAAAGGACAAGTTCTTTAGAAAGATAACACAAATTCAGCTAATACAATGATTTTTGTCCCCAGATAGTTAAGACGATATACTCATTCATACAAGGATGCTGCCAGTGCATAACCGACCCACTCGCTGCAATAGAAAAGATCAAACTTGCATATTATTCCAAGTCCCATTTTCAACTTGAGTACACACAAATATGTAACCAGGATTCAATGAAAATGATGCTTATAATCTTAATGATGCACTAAGCAGACTAACGGAAATATATATGGGAGGTATTCAGAAACATGTTTAATGGAAATATCCAGCTTAGAGATATTCAGAAGCATGATACTCCTAATCATGTACTTATGCTGAGAATATTTATGCTTTCATGTTCAGAACATATACTCTACTCAGCTTTACTAAGAAATATTGTTAAATCTTGACAAGTTAAATCTTGTTCGGCCTTGTTAAATACTCCAAGCAACTAATCCTACTGCGACTGCATCTTGAGTATAGTTACTCCAAGCAACTCTCTCGGACGAGTACTAACTAGAAAGAGCACCATGGGGACGGGGAGGGTTGGATGGAAATCTCACCAGGATGAGGTCGAAGATGAACTAGGAGGTACCGAAGAGGAACACGAACAGGGACAGCACGAACAGCATGAACTCCAGCCCTCTTTGACCAACCTCTGCACAAGCACAACCACACGCATGTCTCATGATTCAGTAGTCAGCGCGTACACCAAACTGTTGACTGTGGATTTCAGAAATGTGTGCGTGCGTACCGTGAAGACGGCGATCCGTGAAGCTGATCATGACGTTGACGCAGGGCACGGCGATGGCGCCAAGCCGCGATGCCGCCGCCGAGGACGACGAGGGAGAGGACCAGGACCCCCGCTCGCAGTCGGTGGTGGCGACCAGGAACATACAAAGAGTACAAGAACAAACAAAGCTCATGGTTACACTTAATTCACATTTTCTAACTCTCTTTTTACATGTATAAGATGCTAGAAATAATATATAGAGTTTTCAAAAAATAATCAGCATACTTGCATTTTTGCAGTGCTACTGTGTGCACTGGACAACGATCATTTATGGACTTAATTCAAAACACTTGTAACATAACAGAAACAAAAAATGCACCAATAATTTTTTAGAAGGTAACTGAACTTCTGTGCACACATTTAGATAGAAACAAACGCTTGATCAACAAGCTGTTGTAATAGTGTATATATACATGCTAACAACATGAATGTTGCATCAGGCCATGCTCAACTACTCCAAACCATTACATAATCAACACTCCTAGCAGCTAATTATATAAGGGCACTGCTCATAATGAAGAGCAAAGTATTTTTATGGGGAGGAAAGGCTCCCATCTTCACCACCCCCAGGATATGCATTCAAACAAGAATTGATTAGTGAATAAAAAAGAGAGCGGCTCCCCTGCTTTTTGCTGGAACTGCGGTAGCCTAGCTTAGCTTCAAACAAGAGTAACGACTTTGTAAGACATGTATGTCTGCCATACAAGGTGACGCAAGAAAATAGAGCACTTTACTCATAGCATGCAAAGTATCATTATTAAGTTCATAGGGTTTATAGTGCTTGGACTTATTAGAGTGGTAGCATATCATCATATACATCCGTATGTTGTAGCCCATTTGAAATGTCTAGAAAGACTTATATTTAGGAATGGAGAGAGTAGAATGTAGCATGCGATAAAACCAAAGGATTAGCCAACAATAAAAGAAGGCACTTAATTAGTTAATTACATTTAGTTAAAACTGCTTCTATGAAGCGCAGGACTAAACCATTTAGTTAACACAGCAAGAAGTGCCAAGGAGCATAGTATAGTACTGCACTAAAAGCACCAAGAATCTTTTGGACCAACAACAGAAGCAACCAAGAAGCACTCATTTTTCAATTCATAGGGCTAAAAATATATTTATCAGAATGGCACTGAAATCAACCTCTTTATCTATCATCACAAGGTCAGTATGCTTGATAGGCCCATTATGAGTTGCCCTACGGTAATGTCGCAGATGAGACAGAGGACGCACACATTGCTGTAGACATTAGCAAGACAGGAACCAACAAAATGGTGCTTGCCATCTGCAAGGAGAAAGTAGAATACCAAAAAGGTTAGGAAAACAATATAGAATGATAAAACAAAGAAGAGATGCACACACTCATTAGAGAAGTGGCATACCCAAAAAATGTGAAGCACAAATGTGAAGCAAAAAATGGGCGGCCTAGGCATGTCTAGTGGGTTGGGCACTCCCCAGGTTGGTGCTAGGAAGAAAAATACAACATAAGATTCTCACGAGGAGACCGATCGATGCTCAAACATGAATTAGCAACCAAGTGTTTGATTAGCGGTACGGGAAATGCACATGGCCAATGGGCGTGAGTTTTGGCCGAGGATGATCATCTACTAAGGAGAATGTCTTCACAAATTTTTAGCTCAAAAGGAGGATCCTAGGTGGTACTTGCTTTGCAAAGTACCACGCTGGACAAAAATATGAATGTTGAAGCTGGGCTCAAAACAATGAATGGAGTGAGCTGAAATTTTGTGGAGGATGGTTATTTGGGCATAGGAAAGCATTGTAGAAAATTGATACCATTTGGACATGCCAAAGTAGTACTTCCTTCACAATGCTCTTCTATGGACAGAAACTTGGGAAAACTAGTGAGAGAGATTGGATGAATGAAATGAGCTCAAAATTGGTGTAGGTAAGTTACTTAGGTATGGTCATGGGCTGGTAAATTTCCAGATCATTTCGGTAAGCCTAGCTAGTACTTACTTCACAAAGCTTCTCTCGAGGTAGAAACTTTGGAAATTTCCCGAGAAAGATTTACTAGCAAAATTGAGCTGAATATTACTATGTGGCAATGATTTGGATATGGAAGAGTGCCCAAAAAGTTTGAGGGTACTAGGAGGGGTCCATATAACACTTGCTTTGCAACGTGCCAATTTGGCCATAAAATATAAATTGAACCTGGGCTCACATAGATGATTTGACTGAGCTGCAATTTGGAGGAGGGTGATAATTTGGGCATATGAAGAAACTGTATAAATTTCATGTCATTTAGAGATATAAAAAGGTACTTCCTTCACAATGCTTCTAGGTGGACAAAAACTTTGGAAATTTGCCGAGGAAGATTTGCTAGGCAAATGGAGCTGAATTTTGTCATGCGGTAATGATTTGGATAGGAAAGAGTGCCCAAAAATTCTGAGGGCAATCAAGAATATATAAATAGCACTTCCTTCATAAAGTGTTGTTGTGAACAGAATAGAAAAATGAATATTGTTGAATTAGTTTTGAACTAGGCAAGGAAGGATTTTTACATATTTGATGAAGATATGCCCCAAAGAATTTATGAGATTTTTTTGGGAATTTTGGGAATGATAGAAATATAGGTTGCTTCACAACCTAGGGCAAAAACTGCCACATGGACATGACACATAGGCAAAACTGATGAGATGGCGCCCATCACAACCCACCACAATCTACAAGGCTATGACCATCTATATTGGTTATTAACAACTAGAAATAAGGCAGCGGACTAGCACTGTTTGCTTTGTGACCATTTCGTGTAAGAAAATTACGACCTTTCTGACCAAAATGGTCGCAATGGTTTAGGCTTTGGAGCCCCCTGAACAGCTTTTGACCAATTGGTCTAAAATGGTCATAAATTTATGACCAATTCTTCGAGGGTCACTGACAGAAGGTCATAAGTTGACATATTTCTTGTAGTGCGACGCCACCACGACGTCAGACAACGCCATCTCCCTACGCGCGTCCACCATCACACATCCGTTGCCGAGACACTGTTGTGCCACGCCGTTGAGACTCCACATCGCCGATGCGAACAAGAAACGCCGCTCCACCAGTAAAACTGTAAAACCATCCACTGGGCCCTCGATCCAATGCACACCTCCAATATTGACGCCCCAAAGAGGGAACGACACGAGAGCGCCGCCATCATCCAATCAATTGATCAAGGGTTTCCCCCGGAGGTATCGGGAGGAGCTGGGAGCTTCACCTTGATGATGCCTTCAAGAAGGAAACGATGCAAGGGCGTCGACATCATCAGCTCTGGCCACCGGTCGAAGACTAGGTTTTCACCCGGATCTGTCTCAAGTGATCCAACCGACAACCTGTGCACTGTCTCGACCACCTTCAAAGCCCCAGATCTAGCCACCTAGATCCGGCGACCATCCACAACAGCACTGCCACCGTGGGAGCCCTTGGCACACCGACCACTGCCTGTGGGTGCCACCACTGGAGCCTGGGAGTAGGGCTGCCACCGCACCTCTCCAAATCGTGAGAGCCGTCGAGAGGGATCCTGTGCGCTCGTCACCATCTCTGATCTGAACCAATCTGGAGACCAAACCACCAGATTTGCCGATGCAGATTCGCTTTGGACAGGGACATCACTACGCTATGCCGCCGCGGGCAGCCCGAGCTTCACCTGCCGCCACATTCCAGGGCCGCCGCCCTGGGATCCAGGCCAAACGTCGCCGCCTCCACCGGCCACGTTCTGCCGCCGCCAGATCGACGAGCCGCCGGCCATCGCAACCATGGCCGACATGGCCATTCGGACGTGCCTAGCGGCCCACACTACCTGGACTCCCACATCCCTTGCAGCTCCGCCGCCTCCGCCTGCCACCACCCGCCGCCTTGCGTCGTCGCCGGAGGCGAGTCGCCGCGCCGCTGCGACCCAGATCTGGGAGAGGCGCCCCAACGTCGATGGGTGACCTGCCTCACCCGATCTAGACACGGGGGGAAGTGGTCCTTCGCCGCCGCCATCGGCCGGACGGGCTTCGCCCGGCGGCTTCCTCCAGTAGCGACGGAGGGGGGGACACGGGGGAGATAGCCCGGCGGCGTTGATGAGATCTTCGTCCGAGTCTGCCCTAGCAAGGGGCGACGCGGGGGACCTGTACTTGCTAGTGGTGCAGCACAGCAGCGCTCCCCGCGCCTATACACTTGACACGGAGGGAATGGAAATGCAAGCGCCATTTGAGTTGAGAAGACGCAAAGTGCCAGGCAGTGCATGTGCGTGCGTGCGTGTCACTGTTTTCACTCGTCTCGTCGTCTACCATAGCAAGCTGCGGTTCCATCTGAGGTAGAGATCTACTCGCCCGCGCATCTATGTGACATGACTTGAGTTGGATGTAGTGCGCATGTATGCATGCATGCTTGACAGGTCATGGACGGAGCGGTGCGCCGGGGATCTCCTGTGGGGTGCCGTGGGTGGGGCTCGCGCAGCCGGCAAGCCGTCGACAGCGCGCACTGTTGGGATGGATACGTGCGTCGGAAAGAAAGAAAAAGGGAAAATGCTGGGTTTGGTTCATCCCATCACCTGAGCGGAGCCCTGGATGTCGTGACGTGATACGGGATGAACCAATAGTCCTACTAGGCTAAATTTCGTGTTTTGACTTTTTTCTAAACCTATTCGAAATCTAAACCTATTCGAAATCTGACCCTAATTTAAATTGTTTTCGAGATCTGATCCTTTTGCTACCGCCAGGGACCATGGCAGTAGGTTGCATTCCCTGCCGCAAAAAAACTTCTAAGTATTGAACACAGTGTGTATTTGTGCCTACTGTCAAGCACCTTGGCGGTAGGGTTATGCAGGCTACCGCTAACCCGTTTAGCGGTAGCGATATTTCCTACCGCCAAAGTCCCTGACGGCAGGCCGTTAGACCCTACCGTCATGGACTCTGGCGATAGCAAAATGATTTCAGATCTCAATTATTTTTCAATCTAGGGACAGATCTTGAATAAGTTTAAGAAAAGGGTTAAAACCCGAAATTTTGCCGTCCTACTACACCTACGAAAACCACACGGAGAGGAGGGACAGAGGAGAGAATCATGGGAAACCAGGCTGCGGCTCGATAAGCTGTCGCGCGCCGATACGAGCGATTCAAGATGCCGCGCGAGATGCCGGGAGAACCGGCCACGCCGGGCTCGACACTTGGCACCGTGGGCCCTCTCTCTGCCACCCCCACGCCTAGGCTCCTAGTACAGCCTAGGATGCCGTAGTACGTAGGAGTACTATACGACGGCTTCTGGCTCGCAAAGGCGCTTGGAGCAGGCTTTGCTTTGCGTCTCGTCACGTAGTACTCCCCCGGCCGGCTGGCACATGATGCCATGATGGCCGGGCGCACAGCCGTACACCGACTGAGCTGGCGATCTCATCGGAAGTGGGTTGCCGAATGCAGTACCAAGGCGGCCGGCCTTGTCCTCTGTGCTACATTAACAACACATTGACCGGAATAAGCTTGTTATGCACTGGTATAGTCCCCAGCGTCAGATATTGACCGGAATAAGCTTGTTATGCACGGGTATAGTCCCCAGCGTCAGATATTCACTACCAGAAACTGAAATTTTACTGTGCGTCATTTATTTTCCTGTCGGGCCCGCACTGGCTCACAGGGATAGAACGCTTATCATGTCGGCCCAAACCTCCACGTCAGGAAGGGTATCATTTACCTGTGCGCTAGCAAAGAAACTCACAGGAATAGCCCTATGGCTGTCGGTCCGCGCGCGGCCCACAGGATTAGCCCATTTCGCGCCATGGATTTGCGATGCGCGCCAAATTGTCCCGCTGCTTACCAATATTTCGGCCCAAGGTCGCACCTGTGGTCAAAGCCTACGGTAAGAAAAATCCCCAAATCGGTTTCCAGTCTCACCGAGTCCTTTCTAGAACGAGAGCGACCCCAATCCCTAGCGACCCCAAATCCCTCGCCGCCGGCTGCACCCCAAATCCCTCGCCGCCGGTTGCACCCCAAATCCCTCGCCGCCGGCTGTTCCTCAAATCCGTAGCCTCCCCAACCTCTCATCTAAGCCCTTGCTCTATTCCTTGGGTGGTTGACCACCAACCCGTCACCTCTGCATCGAACGTGGCCGTCCTCGTCCGAGCCGCCGTCTTCACCGTGCTAGCTGCCGTTGCCGCCCTATCCTCCTCCAACCACGGCCATTCCCCATCCAGGTGCCTAGCTATGAAACTCCACTACATGCTCTCTCCATCTCAGTTTCTTTCCCCGGCTGTGTGCACCGTCGCATCTCTTCCGGACGGAAGTGTTTCAGTATTTATCCATTGGATCTGTGCGTGTTCTCTTTTTCAGCTCCTCTGGTCATGTGCTTCGTTTGGAAGGAACTGGGGCTCGCTTGGATCTGGCACAGTGCTCCACCACCTCACCAGATCGACTGTGTTTCACCTTTGGTACGTGCGTACAGAGCAGATTTCTGTAATTCCTTCTAACCCCTTCCTCCACTGTACATGTTCCAAACGGAAGTGCTCATTGGATTTGTACCTGCGTCCTTGTTCTGGTTTCTTTACATAATTCGTTCTGCTCCCTTCCCTCTAGTAAAGCATGGAAGCACGTTTGTTCAATTTCATTTCGCTTTATGAAAAATACATCAATAGCTTTCTCATTTCCTTTCATTATGTAGTAGCACAATCTGTATTTAAATAAATTTGCGTTCTTCTGTTTGGAATTGAATAACTGTCATAAGTTTACTTTTTCTTTCTTCCCATTTGATTTAGTTACAAACTGCTCAACAATGCTACAGTAGCTGCTCGTAATTTTTCAACTTGGACCTCCTGATTGGGATATTGTGGTGGACTTTGGGAGTTTGTTAGCCAGCTTTCTGACTCACTATTTCAGCAAGCCTTTGGTAAGCATTAAACTTTCGGCATTACATTTTTATCTTATGTGTGCATCTGTTTGCTTCCAATTAATATGTTGTTGTTGCTAAATAGCTCATCTTAAGTATGATGTGTTGAGCTTAAATTATCAAATAGCTGATATATTCCATTTTCAACACAGAATTTGTTAAATGGCAGATCGTACATGGATGTATAGTGGTTGGCAGTTTGGTGAAATTACTTCTAACCTATGGCTTGAACAAACCAACCGATTTCTAGACCATGCATTCTCTTTTCCTGGCGTAGCCGAAGGTTGTAAAATCAAGTGTCCATGCTGCAATGAAATCTGGACTCAAGAATTGGGATGGCAGTGGTAGCACCAGCACGACCCTCAGCGGGAAGGCAAAAAAAAGCTTTCGTACGTTCTTGCTTATCTTCTTTTCACTAAGTACTTGTTCAACATGCATCTATACAAGTTAATATCACTAGTGTTCTAGGATGATTACTCTGATTTGGCTAGAGCCGCACATCCTGATGATTGGGAGCAGCGGGAGTTGGATGGGCAAATATTATATGAATCATTAGGTGGCATTCCCCATGGGTGACTAGCAATAGCAGGTGGGGCAATCAAGAAGGCTGATGTTATCTCAACGGCTAGAGAAAAGAAATTGAGGCTGTCAACTTCAGCAGCACATCGACGAACTGTTCAAGAAAATGAAGAGCTGAAGCGACATAATGAGAACCTGCAACATAAAGTGGGTATGCATGAACGAATCCTAGTGATACTTTTAAATTTGTCCACATATTCCAAATTGGTGATTAAAAAAACTAGTTATTGTAATGCTGCATATTTTTTTCATAGGCCCTTTTTAAGGAGATGGGAAAATAACTACCAGCGGAGCTACGCCAAGGAGCGAGTTCCCAACCACATGTAAGTTTTTGCACATGCCTTCTCAACATACTGCATTTCCCAATTGCAACCTTGAGACTTTAGAACTTAAAGCACCCAAACTTATGCTCCGCGCGGTTGGATCTATTTCTGTTTTCTTAAGGATCCGTGCCAAGTTAATGTTGTGCAAACCCTATTTGCTTAACCATTAGCTAAATTTTTTCTTGTACTAGGCTTGCTCGGGATTGATTTTTTTTCATATTATATTAAATTGACACACAACCCTAAGCTACAATGTCAATCCTGTCCATGAGAAGATTTTAAAGAAATAATTTTAACCTTTGTGTCATTCCTGTACTACAGGACTGTACATCCTCATATCTAGATATATACTTAGAAAATAGTGTATATTCTCAGTCTCAACAGTGATGATAAAAGGTCGTGTGAAGACCAGGATTTCCCTGTCAAGCTATGCCTGTCGGATTTTCCTGACAGTTGGCCGACAGGAAATATTTTTCCTGTCGGTTTGCAGCCTTTTCCTGTCGGTTTCCAGCCCACAGGAAAATTTCTGTTTTTGGTAGTGATTGTCCATGATACATCACAATTTGAAATCCTACATGTCTATATGTGCCTTACTGATCTCTCTCTGTTGGAAACATTTTTTGCATTAGGGGCGGCGACGGTGATCCGCACTTGCTCGAAGAAGAACACTGTTCTTGTTAGTACCTGTTGTCCTCTGTCGCTCTACTTACATTTATAGCTGATTGACAACATCAGTTTGTCTGTTTGCTTTTTTATCTACCTTTTGTTCAAAATTATCAAATCTATATTAAACGCTTACATTAATGTAAAATAAACCCAATGCTTATGAATTTTTTTAGCTCTGCATTGTTGCTCTAGTTACCTCTTTCTTTATCACTATACTTATATTGACAGCTAGTTGATTATGTAGTATCACTCTGCATCTTATGTTCGCCTTCATTGCCCTCTATTTTCTCCAATTTATAAGATCTGTATGTATTCTTACTAAAATGTTGAATAAAACCAATGCTACCAGAAAAATTTAGCTCCGCATTGATTTGTCAGTACCTTTTGCCCTGCATCAATGCACTTACATTTATATGTAGTTGATTATGAAGCATCATTATGCATATTAACTTTAGTACCCTCCATTTGTACGAATATTATACTCTTAAAAAATGTAGAATAAAGACAATGTTTATGAAGAAGTTTTTCTGGTAAACTTCTTGAATTACCTCCCCCCCCCCCCCCCCCCAAATCAACATGGACAAGGCATTTATAGAGCCGGTGATAGCTGGTAACGTAAGTTCGTCCTTCTCAAGCCTTCAAACATTTGTTGTAGTGTATATTTGGACATGCATCATTGCATCAATAGTTGTTTAGTTGTCAATGGGGATTACCCAGGCGGGTATCTTATGTTGTATGTGCCGCTCAACTGGTTGTGACCGTTTCTTTTTCCTTTTTTTCAGTTATTTTTTGAAAAGGAGGATAGACCCCGGCCTCTGCATCGAACAATGCACGCAACAATTCTTTATTAATTATTGAACAAAGCCTTACAAAGCAATACATCAGTTAGTCAGAAGCCACCTTTCTGGCAACATGTATCACTATTCCTACCAACTTGATGAAGGGGGTGCACATGATCGGGGCCGCCTTCCCAGAGCTCACACCAACTCCGTTCATCTATATCTGGAGCCCTCAACCTATCCGCCCTAAGCCTTGGTGGGGCTTGTCCGGTGGTAATAGCTGTTGTGATGGGCTTGGCCGGGGCGTGGGCGGTGCGGGTTTGTGTGGGCGGCGCTGCTCTTTGGTGGTCGTGCCCCACGACGGCGCAGGGCGGTTGCGGCTTCCCTTCTCCCCAGTCTATGTCAGTGGCGTGACGGTGACCACGGGCTCTCGCTCGGGTGGATCTGCTTGGCACATGAGGGGAGACGGAGTTAAGGCTCCAGCTAGGTGAGATTGGGCTCTATCCGGGTGGTGCTCGTGGGCGGTGGGGTTCCTCCCTCCGCGGGTGCAATGCGCGATGGTGGTGGTCGAGACATCACTTCAGTGTCAGGCAGTGCGACATCGAGGGCCATGTGCATGGTGACGTATGAGGGTGCTCGGCGACGGCCGTCGGGAGTCATGGAGTTATGTCATCACCGATCCACAGGGACTGCCTAGGGATGGCCCCCCTGTGGTGGTGGCACCGTCCCACACTCCATGCCTAATGTCGGGTTAGGAGGGAAAGGAGCGGCCTTTTAGTCTTACTACCGTAGTTGGTACTTCGCGCTGTTGGCGGTGGGTGATGTTTTGGACATGGATGCCGGGAAGGCAGCTCCGGATGGCGGTCCGCATGATTGGCTCTCCGATGGGCCTCATGCCAGCGGTGGTGGCCTCCCTCTTGGTCGTGTGGGTGACAAGATATAAGAGTAGAGATGGGTGGCTCGGGCGCGTACTCTGTGTGGTGTCGCCCAGATCTGGATCTGGGGGTTTGAGCACGTTGCGCTTTCCCTAGGGGCCTCATGGTTATCCAGGCGAGGTGCTGGGCGAGAGCTCTGCGCATTTGCGTTGACGGCAATGACGTTCGCAGGCACCGCTATCTTCTTGAAGACGTCATCGTGGTTCTCCTCTCCTCATCAGAGTTCTGGGTGAAGATCCTAGTTCGGTGTGGCTAGGTGTAGCGACGATGTTTTGCGCCGTTTTTCCTCCCGAGGGCGTTGTCGAGAACTTAAGTGTTCTAGGGTGTACCGTGGCTTTGTACTCAGATCATCCTGTATTCTCTGTCGGTAGCGTAGTCAACTGTGTTCTACGTGCTCCGAATATCTTAGGAACTGCTTTGTAAGAGGGTTACATCACCACTTTGTATCGTTCGGTCGTGAACTCTGTATTTGGTTCGGTGCTTTATATATAAACCGCGGCGAGAGCCTGTTTCGAGACATTCATAGTAGACATAATATCTTAGCCCTATATTTTTCTTATTGCTACGCTTTATTTTCAATTTCCTTCCGAAGAGGCCCGTACCCTATCGTTGAACATCCAGAAGAAAAAGAACAACATTGCTGAAATCAAATTAACCATGTAAGCATTACCAACTGTTTGCTATGCAAATTTTCATCTTAAAAAGATTTGACATTAGGGCTCTGATTACATCGCCATTCAAGACTTTGAGCTGCAGATTTTGGTCAGATCCAAGGAGATCAGTTGGAAGTTGGGAAGCAGGAGCGTGCCTTGTCCGGGAATAAGGGAGCTTCCATTAGTTTAATCACCTTTTTAAGTGCAAACAGTGCATTATAATTATAGTTAGTGCAAGTGTAGTTCACGGAGCATTGGGGGGGGGGGGGGGGGGGGGGCTGGGTTCTCTCTCTCTCTCTCTCTCCATTTGGATAGTAGTAGTGGTACTGCAATCTTATATTGTGTGAAGAATCATGCTTATATAAGCTTAATATACAGATACAGGTAAGTCTGGTAATGGCTGCTATTAACAATATCAGTCTCCCTAACTCCATGCAGATTCGTGAACCAACCATTGTCCACTGACTTCTCCTACATGTAAGATACCCATTCTTAAGCAACTTTCTCCTTGAAAACCTTGAACCATGCATATACTATTCTACAGTTACAAGTGTATAATCTACTTAGCCAGTAGCAGGAATTACCCACCCCTCAGTTAATACTTGTAGATATATACTTCGTTTGGACAGAAATTGAGCTTGTGTGTTATCTTCCTTTAATTCTTGTCTTTAATCAACTTAGGCAGTATCATACAACTGCACTCTACAGCTTACGTACGTGGTTCTCGTGCTAACCTGCAGAATATATGCGTGTCCATCTTCTACGTAGAGAGAGCATGCAAGAAATCGTACGCTGTATTGCAACGCATACGGATCACAAGGATCCGATAAGTGTACGTGTTGTTACTTGACACTTGCAGGCAAGAACATCCATGGAGGCTAACATGTTCCTCGCAGCTTCGCGGCCGGGCCTGAGATTCGAAACAGGGAGGCGCACGTAGATAAGCCTTACCAAGAATGCACGGGGCACAGGTCAACATGGGCAGCAGCGGCATCGAAAAGTTGCTATTAGAAGGCCGATGATCGAGCTGGTTGGTTGGCATACGTATGTAATCCTCCTGCCGCCTAAAGGTTGGAGTTGAGGGACGCTGCACGCAGAGGTGGGCAGGAGATGCAGGCCATGGGAAATGGTTTCATCGGCAGTAAGTATGTGCATGCGTGAGGAGATTATTGGCTTTCGTGAATGAGTTGGATTCGAACAAACAAATCGATCTAGGATCAGGCCGAGTTACACCGGCAGCCAGCTTTGCATGCAGTTGAGATAAAAAGGAATGGTGGCGGCACCGTCAGCGACAGTACGGAGACTGGAAATACTACTCCGTAGCTCACAGGGTGAAGGAAGTGAGTCCCTGGTCTGCCTGCCCGTCATCTTTGCATCTCAATTTGCAGAGATCACGTTCCGCCCTAGAGAAAACTAGGGTAAAGGATTGATGGGCGGACGGAGTAGTCGGAGGGTGCCGCCTAGCGGGTGCCGACACGTAGACGGTCGGAGGGGCCGGATGGTCCCGCTGTGGGGAGTCTGGAGCCAGCCGCGGGTCGACGCGTGGGGGATTGCGCCTAGCCCTACTCGGCCCGCGCGCCATCCATGTGCCTAGGCCCCTCGTCTCCCGGGCTACACCCGCTGTCCAGCTCCCTCTCGCCTCTCGCTGCATGACTTTGATTTGATCTCTTTTTTTCCCTTTCTTCCTTCCTTCCTCGATCGCTGGCCATTAAAGATCATCCCAGCTCATCTCCTGGCCTCGCCCCTACACAGTCATGAATGCATGGATATCTCCCCTTGTTCAACTTATCCTTGTAGAGTACACGCGTGCGGGTTAGCTAATGTAATTTGCTCGAGTGATGGTTTAGCTAATTCTGCAGGCAGCCAGGCACAGGCAGGTTAACGCATGCGTGTGTCATGACCGAATTGCTAATGGTCTCTTCTTTCACTTCATCTATATTGGATACGAAGTAGATACTATCCCTTATCCGTACTGATCGATCTGATGTATGATGCAAACGCAGAGCGTGCATGTGTACGTACACACAGATGTAAAGGGTCCGCTATACTACTAGCTCAAAACAAGATGCAGGTATAAACTAGAGCGAGTTTAAGACCGGAGGGCCGATCTTTGAAAGCGACAGCCCTTTCCTGGAGCTAGCTCATTGAGTAGCAATGGTCACCTCTCGAGCCGCTCGCTTGTTTTTGGCCGGGAGGCCATGCATTCCCCGCTAAGAGTATCTAAGACTAGCCACAGTGGGAGTAATTTCGGTAGTAACATCGAGTTCAACTCAGCAAATTTGTTTATGTGGCAATGAGTTAATGAGGAGAGATGTAGTACTAGTAACTTAGCTAGTTACTGTAACATCACATGTCCTAATGCAATATGAGTCTATAACCTAATAAATGAAGCTTTACATGTTACCACACTTATGTTACTACCCACTATTGAGGTAGTAACATAGTTTAGGAATATGTGTATGTTACTAGTGTATGTTACTCTCCATTGTGGCTAGTCTAAGGCTGGTCACAACGGGGAGGAACTTAGGAGTAACATCACACACTCCAATACAACTTTGCTTATGTGACACATATTTGATGAAGATAGAGGTGCTTGTGGTAACTAGCTAAGTTACCGGAACATCACACACCCCAAGAAACAATGAGTCTATAACCTAATAAATACATCGTTGCATGACACTACATAGATGTTCCTATCCACTATGGAGGTAGTAACATAGTTTAGGGAAGTGTGTAAGTTACTAGCTTATGTTCTTGCCCGGTATATCTCGTCCCCTAAAAACCGAAAACATTTTTTTTCATGTTTTTACAACATGATTTTTGTTTCGCTAGAGTAGATCCTGTATAAATCCATGCAAAATAACACAACACACCCTAACCACAGAATATAAATTACAATTGGGTCCTCAAGACGCTTGTGTCCATCAACTCCTCTCCATCGCTGGCCGGCCCATGTACAGGAGCAGCTCGAGCGGACTGGCACACAAGGGCAGCGGCAGCTCCCCTCCTCCCGTCCTCGCCAGTCAGCGGCTCGGCTCCTCCCCCTCCCTCCCCCACGCCGCCACGCTCCTTGTCGGACGCTGTGACGGGCTGCACGCACGGCGGCGGAGGGCGTCGAGCTCCGCCCGCGCCTCGCCGGACACCGTGACGGACTGCACGCGGGGGCACACCGATGGTGGTGATGGACGGAATCGAGCTCTAATTGTGGCGCTGGGCGAGGATGGAAGGTGGGGAGCTGAAACTTCCCTCCCGCCAACAGTTTTTATGTTATAGAGGTCCCTGTAAAAATGAGTTCAAATCCCGTAGATATGGAGGAAATGGGCCGGTGTATGTAGGATCGGTCACATCCCTAGTTTTGATATGACCTAGGCTAGCCTTTCATGTGTGCATCATGTTTAAATTTCTTTCAAATTTGAAATAGGGATTGGTCAAACCCTAGCACCAAAACAATTCAAATATGTTCAACTTAAAATACTTTTCAATGAACCAAAAATGCCCTTCAAAATGTTCATAATTTATGGCACAAGGTGAAAACCTAAACCAAAAATAGTGCACATTTTTTCAGACATAAATGGGCTTTGAATTAATCTAATAGGTATTTGAGTTGGAGCAAATAAAATCTATAAATAACTTTATAGCTCCAAATATTTTGAAAATAATTGTGGGTCACTGGTATATTGTAGAGAGCTCCCACAAATAATTTCAGAAATTATAAAAATAGTTTAGTTCCTAAACTAAACCAAAACAGAAAAAGAAAATATAAAAGAAAAGAAAATAGGAAATGCAGAGAGGAGAGAGACTACCTGGCACTTACCAGGCCGGCCCAGCCCACCAGCAGCCATGCCAGTCATCTTCAACCTCTGCCAGTAGGCAGAGGTGAGACGATGCACGGCGCCCGCGCGTGCGCCACGCCACCTCCCTGCCGCGCTGGCGAGCGGGATAGGCTCGCGGGAGACGTCCGCATCAAGCGATGTCCCCCCACTCCCCCCTTGCTCTCCCTCGTCATTTCTCCGCCATGGACAAAGCCATCGAGGCCGCACCGCCGTGAACTCTCATAGCCACAACCACCCTCACGCCGCCCCGTGCTGTCCAGGAGCTCCGCCACGATCTCCTCTTCTTCCTCACCAAGCCACGCTAGTCGGGAAGCCCTGCCTCATCCTCACCGCCGTCATCTTCAACCACAGGCGAACGAGATCGCCGCCGTGATTCCGTCGCCTTTAAGCCTTCCCCGAGAACACTGAGCTACTCAACGACCTCCCTGTGAGCCCCGTCGCATTTCCCCTCTCTTCCCCGCATCATTCCCGTCCTCTAGCCATCGTGTTCATCGAGACCGAGAATCACTGCCGCCCGAGCTTGCCGCCAGCGTAGCTCCGGCGAATTTAGTCGCAACAGTGCATCCAAACGCTTCGCAGGAAAACGCAGAACCTCGCGGGAGCTTCAGTTCGTCCGTTTGCATGCCGTAACCTCGACCCCGAGCTCACCTGAGCTCCGGCCGCCGCTGTGGTCATCGCCAACGTCAACTCCGGCCACCCCAGGGCCAGCTTCTAGCACCGTTTGACGTGCGCGAGCGTGAGCTTTTCAACAGACCCAACACGCGTCAAACCGTGCCCTATGGCGGTTTTCTGACACCCTCCGCCGCGTTCAGCCTCGCCGGTGGCTAACCGTCGGTCAAACTGGGTCAAAACCCGCGCTAGGGACTCACCCAAGTCGATGACAAGTCGGCCCGACCTTTGCTAATTTTGGTTAAGTTCATAATTAAACTTAATTAGCGGCAGTGTCACTGACTTGTGGGTCCAGGACCCTGTTAAGTTTAGTTAGGTTTAAACTAACCATTAATTATTCACAGTGTCACTGACCAGTGGGCCCCACTGGTCAGGTTTGACCTTGGTCAGCGCAGTTGACTTGCTGACACATGCATGACGCAATGCTAACGCAATTAATGATTTTCTGAATTAATTATAATCCAGGAAATTCCAAAAATTGTTTAAACTTCAAAAAATCATAATAGTTCAACCGTAGCTCAGAATAAAATAATTTATATATGAAAATTATCAAAAATTCAATCTATCCATCTGTACCACTTTCATGCATGACAAACCAACTTATACCTACTATATAAGTGAAAACACATAAAGGCCATTTTATATGCTTAAGTTTGGAGTTGCATTTGAATCCTTGATTCAAATGAGCTTCATTTAACTTGTTGCTAGTTGCATTAGGACAATCCATAACATCTTAGACATGTCATGATCATGCATCATATTGTTGCATTTGTTGTGTATTGATTGTCTCTCCTATACTGCCTTCTCGATAGGTTCTGCTCCTGCGAGTGGCACCGAGTTTCTATCTGAGGAGCAGTGCTACTATGTTGATCTTTCAAGCAAGCAACCGCCCTTGAGAATTCCAATACAATCCCACTCTCTCGTTCCTGCTCTCTTTACTACATTCAGACAACAGTGTTTCAACTGTTACTTGTTGTGGTAGCTGAACCCATTGAGGGAGTCCTGGATTAGGGGGTCCTCGGACAGCCGGACTATATGCTTATGCCGGACTGATGGACTATGAAGATACAAGATTGAAGACTTCGTCCCGTATCCGGGTGGGACTCTCCTTTGCGTGGAAGGCAAGCTTGGCAATTCGGATATGTAGATTCCCTTCTCTGTAACCGACTCGGTGTAACCCTAGCCCCCTCCGGTGTCTATATAAACCGGAGGGTTTAGTCCGTAGGACAACAACAATCATAATCATAGGCTAGCTTCTAGGGTTTAGCCTCTACGATCTCATGGTAGATCAACTCTTGTAATACTCATATCATCAAGATCAATCAAGCAGGAAGTAGGGTATTACCTCCATAGAGAGGGCCCGAACCTGGGTAAACATTGTGTCCCCCGCCTCCTGTTACCATTAGCCTTAGACGAATAGTTCGGGACCCCCTACCCGAGATCCACCGGTTTTGACACCGACATTGGTGCTTTCATTGAGAGTTCCATTTGTCGCCACCGTAAGGCTTGATGGCTCCTTCAATCATCTAGAACGACGCGGTCCAGGGTGAGGTTTTCCTCCCCAGATAGATCTTCGTATTCGGCGGCTTCGCACTGCGGGCCAACTCGCTTGGCCATCTGGAGCAGATCGATAGCTACGCCCCTGGCCATCAGGTTAGGTTTGGAAGCCTGAACTACACTGCCGACATCCGCGGAGACTTGATCTTCGTCGGATTCGAGACGACGACAGGTGCACCCTATGGCCACGATGAGCATGACCTAGATCTGCCATCGGACAGTGTTCAGGAGATCACACCTGCAGCTGCCCTGGCTTTAGATCCAGTGCAGATCGTGCCATCCTAGGATGGGAGGATGGACCCCGCCACGGAAGCCACACACTCAAGGGCGATAGAGACGAACACAGATTTCACTTCCAATGAGGTCTGTGTTATCGGACCCTCGGACTTGTTTCCGGCCATAGGCTTCGAACCGTGCGTATCCGCGCCCATTGGATCTAACTGGGCACCGATCTTGGAGTTCAGCTCCGCGTACATCTTTCAACACTCGCCCTTGGGCGACGTGCTAAACTCACTAAAATCTCTCTGCTTGTCAGGAGACTCTCACTACTACAAAAAGGGGTATAGATGGAATGGCCACTAATGGCGCACCTGTCATGTGGTGCGCCACTACTATATAGTAGTGGCGCACCATGTGCAGGTGCGCCATTAGTGTGGAAGACACTAATGGCGCACCATGCACACGGTGCGCCACTAGTAATCTTTTTTCTTATTTTTCCAAAGATTCTAATGGCGCATCGTGGCAGGGTGCGCCATTACTAGTTTAAACTAGTAATGGCGCACTGTGCCACCGTGCGCCATTAGAATATATACTTTTTTTTATTTTTTTGCAAAACTTCTAATGGCGCACCAGCAGAAGGTGCGCCATTAGTAACCAGGGTTACTAATGGCGCATTTGCAGGTGGTGCGCCATTAGTAACCTGGGACCAACAAGATATTTTGGACAGCCCACCTACCCACTCACTTTCCCCACTTCATTCTCTCCACCTCCTCCTCCAAGCTTGTCTCGACTGCCTCCTCCTCCTCACCTCATTTGCACCATAGATTCATCCAAATTAAGTGGTTAAATTACCTTTTTTTGATAGGTAAGTAAGGGGGAAGCTATCTTTATGTTGTTCTCCCTCTCCAACAACGTGCACATGCACTTTTTGTGGCCTATAGCTAGATCTATGTATGTTCGTGGTGTTGCATATGTTTGTGGTGTTGCATATATGTTTGTGTTTGCAGGTACCGGTATTTGAAATGCGATAGTTGCTAATATTTTGCCGGAATGTTGATTCATTTCCGTTTCGGCGAGAATTTTGGCACTATGCATTCTTTTTTGTCCTATTTTTAGGGAAAGTCATGCCAAATTTTTTCTTGGTTTTAAAATATCGTTTTGCTCTACCCCGCATGCGACCATGGTCCGCACGATGACCGAAGGCATCGCGAATAGGTTTTTGAGCTTTGCGAAGGCCGAGATGCTTCAAAAGAACAAGACGGAGATAAGATGTCCGTGTCAAAGATGCAAGCTGAAGAGCCTTATTGCGGACCCGGATTCCAGGCAGGTGCGGGACCACCTGCTCTTGCGTGGTTTCATGGATGGCTATCGGTGGCAAGGTGATGAAGATGACTATGAAGTCGTCCATGGGGGCCGGGCGGCAATAAATGAGCAAGACTCGGGCGGGCGAGAAGACGAATAATCTCCAGGACATGATCACGACGGTGATGCTGTACATAGTCATCATGTAGAAGATGCAGGACATGATGATGAGGAAGATGCCGGAGCAGACGAAGGGCATGATCATGAAGATGAAGATGCCGGCGGAGCAGACGACGATGGACCATCGATGGGCTGGGTGCAGGACCCTCATGTTCAAGAGCTGCTTCTCAAGCAGACGGATAACGCAAGAGCTGTCGCCCGAGAGAAAGCCAAGCTGAATCAACTGGAGATAGACGCGGTTACTCCATTGTATGAAGGATGCAGGCCCGAGGATACTCGCCTGAAAGTAACACTCATGGCTTTGGAGATGAAGGTAAAACACAAAATGACCGACGCATGCTTCGACGAGAACATGTCATTCTGGCGCGAACGTCTTCCCAAGGGGAACAAGTGCCCGACCAGTTTCGAGGAGACGAAGAAAATCGTGTGTCCTCTGGATTTACCAGAAGTGAAATACCATGTGTGCATGAAAAATTGCATCATTTATCGGGACGAGCACGCGGAGTCTACCATATGTCCGGTGTGCAGCGTCACTCGATACAAGAAGAGAAAGAAAGCTCCTCGAAAAGTGGTGTGGTACTTTCCGATCACTCCTCGTCTGCAGCGGTATTTCACGGACCCTAAGGTAGCAAAGCTCCTGCGTTGGCACGCGGACAGGGAGGAGAAGAAGCGAGAAGATGACGCAAATGATCCGGAGATAAATAAAAAAGACAAGATGCTGAGTCACCCTAGGGATGGGAGCCAGTGGCAAGCGTTGAACTTCGAACACCCAGAATTTGGGAAGGATCCAAGGAACATCATGCTGGGCGCGAGCACCGATGGAGTCAATCCATTTGGCAGCCAAAGAAGCACACATAGCACCTGGCCTGTGTTTGTGTGGATGTACAACCTTCCCCCCTGGTTGTGCATGAAGAGGAAGTACATTCACATGAGTATGCTAATTGAAGGGCCGAAACAACCAGGGAACGACATCAATCTGTATCTGGGACTGCTGAAAGAGGAGCTAGACACGCTGTGGAAAACGCCAGCCAATACGTGGGACGCCGCACATAAAGAATCTTTCCCTATGAGAGCCGCACTGCTCACGACGGTGCACGACTATCTCGGTTATAGATATCTCGCAGGGCAGGTGGTCCATAGATTTTCTGGATGCGTCAGGTGCATGGATGACACAACGTATCACCAGCTAGATAGAGATCCTGGGTCTTCGAAAACCGTGTTCATGGGACATTGAAGGTGGCTTCGCGATGATGACCTGTGGAGGAAACGCAAGGATCTGTTCGATGGTGAAACCGAACCCCGAAGACGCCCGCGTATGAGGAGCGGCGAGGAAATAGACCAGCTGTTGAAAAATTGGAAAGATTGCCCACTGCCGGGAAAGAAGCAAAAGGCGCCAGAGCCGGGAAAGAAGCGAAAGGCACCAGAGCCGCTGCTGAAGGTATGGAAAACGAGGTCTGTTTTCTAGGACTTGCCATACTGGAAGATCCACTGTGTGCCTCACAGCCTTGATGTCATGCATATCATGAAGAATGTGTGCGAGAGTCTGCTTGGTACCCTGCTCAACATGCCAGAGAGGACCAAAGATGAGCCGAAAGGAAGGGAAGACTTGAAATCAATGGGCATCAGGGAGGAGCTTCACACTAATGATCATGATAATGATGAAGCGAAGCAGGACACGGAAATTTGCCGCAAAGGCAAAAAGGCCAAGAAGACCGGAAATGACTACCCTCTCGCGTGCTTCACTCTAAGTCAGGAGGAGATCGATCAGTTTTTCACCTGCCTCGTAGGAGTAAAACTTCCTTACGGTTACGCGGGGAAGATAAGCAGATACCTAGACCCAGCGAAGCAGAAGTTCAGCAGGATGAAGTCTCACGACTGTCACGTGCTGATGATGCAGATACTTCCAGTTGCAATCCGTGGGATCATGGATGCGCACGTCCGTGAAACGCTATTTGGCCTATGCAACTTTTTTGACGTCATCTCTCGGAAGTCGGTTGGCGTGAGGCAACTCAGAAGGCTACAGGAAGAGATCATGGTGATACTATGCGAGCTTGAGATGTACTTCCCACCCGCATTCTTCGACGTTATGGTGCATCTGCTGGTCCATATCGTGGAGGATATCATCCAACTCGGGCCGACGTTCCTGCACAGCATTATGCCATTCGAAGGATGAATGGTGTCATCAAATTATACTTCACAACATGTCACGTCCAGAAGGAAGCATAGCCAGGGGCTTTCTGACCGAAGAGTGCATCTCCTACTGCACGAATTATCTAGGCATCGAGGATCCCGTTGGTCTGCCCGTCAACAGGCACCTCGGCAGGCTCGCTGGATGGGGTCACCGTGAGGGTCGCCGCGAAATGCATGTCGACTTCGAGGGTCGACTCGCCGACTTTGAAAGAGCAAACCTAGTCGCACTACAACACATAGACGTGGTCGATCCTTGGGTGGTAGAGCACAAAACCTTTATTGAGAAGACGTACAATGACCGAGGCCAACAGAGGACGGACGAAGATATAATCAAAGAGCACAACTCATGTTTCACGCGTTGGTTCAAGAAGAAGCTTCTGTCATACCCTTGACATGAGGATTCTTCCGCGGAAGAACAACTCATATTCGCCTTGTCACAGGGCACCGAGCACAACCTGATGACCTATGAGGCGTACGGTATCAACAACTACACATTCTACACCGAGGACAAGGACATGAAGAGCGATGGTTATCAGAACTCTGGGGTAACGATGGAATCCTACACCGGTAACGACAAGGACAGATACTACAGAAGGATCGAGGAGATCTGGGAGCTGAGCTACACTGGAGAGAAGGTCCCGATGTTCCGTGTCAGATGGGCCAAGAGCGTCATAAAAGAAGACTGGTATTTCACCACCATGGTTATACCCGAAGCCAAATCCAAGACCGCGGGTGCAAACGTCACCGCGAAAAATGAGCCATGGGTACTGGCTTCCCAAGTGGACCAATGCTTCTTCATTACCGACCCACCAAAGCCCAGTCGTGTTGTCGTGAGGAGAGGCAAAAGGAAGATCATCGGAATGGATGGAGTCGCCAATGAGCAAGACTTCGACAAGTACGGCGACCTTAAGATGGAACATGAGGGCGATGACGAAGTATCAGCATACACCACAAGAAGAAGCAGGACCACCCTACCTAAAGGACGTCCATTCAAGAGAAGAACTCCATTTACGAAAAATAAGGGCAAGAAGATTGTGAACAGATAGCTAGCTAAGATCGATTGTATTTAAATTGTAGCCTTCATTTCTCGGTTGTATTTCATGGGCACTTTTTGAACTCATGAATGTTTTTAAATTTCATGGACACTCGATCTCGATCCCCCTCCATCTCGATCGCTATCCCACCTCGCCAGATTTGGTCCCCCTCGCCGCCGAGCACCCCCCGCACCATCTCCCCCGCTCCACCGGCCGCCACCGCCGACCCCCCGCACCCTCCCCCACTCCACCGCCGCCGCCGACCCACTGCACCCTCCCCCGCTCCACCAGCCGCCACCGCCGATCCCCGGCCCGCACCCTCCCCACTCCACCGTCGTCGACGACCACCCGCACCCTTTCCCCCATATGAATATTTTTTCATATTCATAAATTTTTTCAAATAACAAATTTGAACATATTTTTAAAAAAAATTATTATTGTTTTTATAAAAAAATATTATTGTTATGATTTAAAGAAGTTTGAACATATTTAAACACAAATAAATATCAAATAGCATTTTAAATGCATAAAAATAAAAATTGGGGAGCCTGGGAATCGAACCCAGGACCCCCTGGTGTGTGTAATGCGTGCTGACCATTCGGGCTAGTGGGCGGGTTCTAATGTAGACAGGGTTAGGTGGTATATAATCTGACAAGTCGGGCTAGATTAAAACAAAATTCTAATGGCGCACCGAGGGGAGGTGCGCCATTAGAATAGTCGTACTTATGGCTTACGAGGGGGAGGTGCGCCATTAGAACCCTCCCCCCACTCCACCTACTGCCCTCGCACTGTGTCCTCCCTCCCTCCCTCGCCAGATTCCCCTCGATCGACCCCAACCGTATGCTGCCGCCGCAGCCACCCACGCGCCCCCACCGTCCGCCGCCTCCGTCCGCCGCAGCCGCCCACGCGCCCCCGCCGCCTCCCTCTCCCCTTCCTCCCCCTCAAGCGCCGCCTCCCCCCCGAGCCCCGCCTCCCCCGCGAGCACCGCCCCCTCCGTCCCCTCCGTCCGCCGCGCCTGCACGCCCTAGGGTTCCGGCTCCAAGGTGGGTGGCAAGCTCGACACGCCACCTCCTCCTCGACGCTCTGCCTCCTCCTCGACACGCCGCCGCCCGCCGCCGTCGACGCCCTCCTACGGCAGCTTGCCGTTATCCCACAGGTGCTTCCTCACCTCTCCCCCCTTCCCCTCCTCCCCCCTAGGCTACCTCCCGTGAGTACCACAGCCCTCTTCCCCTGTGTTCTAGGGTTAGCAAATTTTAGTGTCCTCTAGTGAGCCTCTCTTCAACTGTTTTTGCTGCTGTTTGGTTCTGAAGATGAGTAGCAAGTATAGTAGGAAGATGATGCATAGTAGGAAGATGATGAGGAGCTACATGTTGTAGCAGTTTCATGGCTGTTTGGTGAGACATGCTAGTATGATGTGATGACTGAAAAGGTGATGTAGCATTATCTCCTACTAGATGTGTCCATGGGAATATATATGATGTTTTACAATTTATATTGCTGCATGGGCTTTAATTGATGAATTTTTTCTTATGAAACTGAAAGTATTAACTCCCTCTGTAATTTGTAAGACATTCACTAATTTTCCTAAGTAGTTGAGAAGAATTTATATACCAGAACATAATAAGAACCCTAATTAGTACAGTTTCCGTTAGCACACTGGTAAGATATAACTTACAACTTTACAAGTATCTCTAGTCAAGTCTGATATTGCTTTTGCTTATATGCAGTAAATTTCTCAACTTGATAACTAGTAGATCAGTAGTTTATATATTGTCACATTGACTAGGTTTCATACAAAAAAAATTCCAGGTTACATAAATTTGTAATTTTATATGGCAATATTATATAGTGGTGAAAGGCTCAGCTCTGTTTGACTAATGCTATGCAATGTTATAAAATGGCATCCATTTTGGGCTGAAAAAAATGTTATTTCATGAGTTGACAAACTATCTGCTAATACTTCTTCATTGTGAGTAGTTCCACTTTCAGTTTATAAGAAGTATACTATGCTTCTAACTAAGCCAAATGTTTACATTATTCTTATTACTGTGCATGCTGTGATGTTCTAGACAGTTAAGTATTTGCAACCTGCTGCTAAACTAGATCATGAATATGTCATTGCTTTTCAGTGAGCTCCTAAGTGTACTATTATTCATTTATGATAGTTTGTGAGATATAGAAATAGATAAATTTAAGTTTGTAATGGCTAACAGCCAGACATGTGAATCTGTTCTTGATACACCTTTTCCCTTTTCTTAGAATCATCATATACAAATTAGAACCTTTCTAACATCTGCATATTTCAGGTTCCCAAGGAGGTAAAGGAAGTGAAGTTCAGACAGTGCAGCAGCAGCAACACCTCCAAGATGAGAAATATGTTTAGTTAGGTACAGTTAGCATCATGTAAGAAAATGGCCATAATGTGCCTTCATAATGATGTATTTTGTCATAAAAATATATAGTGGACTGCCATGATAATGACATGGTCCTGTGTTTGCAACCTGTCATAATCTTCAGTTTACTTGACTTTTGAGCCTGCTAGTAGTTTACTTCCATGAGTTGTTTTATTGACATGGCACATTTGCAATGGAGTTTTATATATCTTTAGCCACTGTTCATTAACAGCAAGTCAGTTTTGTTTATAGTTGAAAGTAAGTGTGTGGTTTGAAATTTTGACTGTTGGGGGGTAGTATTGTAACTAGAATACCATGTATTTTCAGAATTGAGCTAAAGATTTGGGGGGTAGTATTTCTGATTTTAGAGCACCTTTGCTGGATGTATTTTACAGCAGCTGTTGGAATCAAAACAATGCTTGTGGGTTGTGCTGTTAAGTTGAGTGAGTCATTAGAGGGCAGATAGAGTCACCCACACCAACTAATGTTTATGAAGAAGAAGAATAAACCTGCTGCTGTTGCTGTTATGCATGTATTCACTGCTGCTGCTGTTGTACTTGTGATGATGTTGTACTTGTGATGATGCTACTTGTGATCTTCTGAAATGACCCATTGGCGACTTCATTACGTGGGGATAATGATTTTGCAGGTACCCCGAGAGGCCCTTGAGTTTGCCGGAATGTCGATTAACTTCCGTTCCGGCAAATTCGGGTACTCCATATGTCCTATTTTCAGCAAAGGTCATGCTAAAATTTTCCGTGAATTTTAGCACGACTTTGCTAAAAATAGGACATATGGGGTACTTGCAACTAATGCATGGGCCGGGGTATCTTAGTACTTAGTTAAGTAGGATCAACAACCCCGCCATTCTTGCTGCACTAAACCATAGGTGGCAATAGAGCCAAGTGATTAGGCCCAACTTAGAATTCTCCTTAGCATCGATAAACCCTAGATGATAAACCCAACATAGGTGGCAATAGAGCCAAGTGATTAGTGCCAAGTGATTAGGCCCAACCTAGGGTGCCTCGGCATCGATAAACCTTAAATGATGAAAACTTAACTTAGCATTTAGGGTGCCTCGGTGTCAACAAACCCTAAATGATGAAACCTTGAATTTTATAGGGTGCCTCGGTGTCGATGAGAACCTAAATGATGTACGCTTAGGCTTTTAGGGTGCATCGGCATTGACAAACCCTAAATGATAAAAGCTTAGCTTTTAGGATGCCTCGGTGTCGACAAACCCTAAATGATGAGACCATGATCTTGTTCCTTGACAATAACCAACTTTTTGACCAAACTTTTTTCCTATTTAGAGCGAAACATGGCCAACAACGATGAGGCCGGCAGTTCGGGCGGCAAGCAATTCTGGGAGCTGTCCCAGGAGATGGAGGAACAACCTCAGCGCTATGAGGACGCCGTGGAAGACACCGATCCTGACTACACAACCCCTAGTGGTGTCGGGGATGACACCACTGATGGTGCCGCCGAGGATGCCACCACTGATGTTGCCGCTGAGGATGCCACCACTGATGATGGCGGCGCACGCAGATATGGCAGCCAACCGAAGAAGCAACGGAAGGACCGGCGCCCGTATGCGCTCCGCACCCTCAAGGAGGAATTTACTCAAGTGGACTCCGACGGGCATCCAACGGAGCCCAAACATATAGTCAAGGGGTACTCGGTTCAGCTCGGGTGCATTCTCCGGGGCACTGTCTCGATCAACACCGAGAATCTTAGGCATAAGGACCGAGGGAATTTGTGCAACCTTCTCTTCACGAAGCTGCACGGACGATACAAGTTCCCCGCCGAATTTGAAAACACATGCCTCTCAGGGAATAAAGTGAACAGTGCCGCCCTCACAAGGATGAGCACGACCCTGTCTACTTGGAGAAGCGCGGTGAAGAGAATGATTTAGAAAGGTGATAGTTATGAGAAGAACAAGGCGAAAAATCCTTCGATCAGCCAAGATGACTACAAGGAGTTCAAGATCAAGTGCGAGAGCAGTGCAACCTCCGAATCAAGTGAGTGGGGGAAAGAAATGCGGGAGTTGAACTTAGGGGAACAGAAACTCGGTCCCGGCAGTTACAGAGTGGCGGAGCCTATATGGGACAAGGAGGATGCAGAGCGTGCCGAGCAAGGCCTACCGCCCCGCTTCGAGAAATACAGCGGTGACAAGAAGACCAGGAACTTTGTCAGGGCCCGGTACAAGGAGGACCCGATAACAAAGGAGCTTACCACGGATCCGAAGACCAGGGCGCTTGAGCTTGTTCTGGCGAAGGAGACTGAAAGTAGTAGCGCGGGGTCGTCTTAGAGCACCCCTGCTTGGGACAGCACTCTAAATAGGGCGTTGAACGTAATGAAAAACAAGGATAAGCTCAGTAAGCCGACGTCAGCAGGTCATGTGGCCGGCAAAGGCTTGTCCACAAAATGGTCGTCATACTATACCGCTGGTGGGCGAAAGGAGAAAAAGACCAGCTCGGAAAGCCAGTTGCACGAGGTTGAAGAACTCAAGGCACAAGTGGAGCGGATTCCGGAGATTATCCAAGAGCAAGTGCAAGTACAACTGGGGACGACGCTCACCGACATTATGCCTACCTTGATTCATGGGCTGACGACATGGATTGCGGGTGGCCAACAGGGGCCGCCCCCGATTCCCAGCTTCATGGCCAGCAACTCGCACAACGCGTAGGCGGCGCCATTGGTGTCTCCGGCAGCGCCATTGGTGTCATCGGCGGCGGCGGTATTGGTGTCTCCGGCGCCGGCACGGGCATTGGAGCTTAATGCACTCAGGTGTACGCCGGCCGGCACCTCGCCAGCAAGCGGCCCCTCCATCAGTTGCACGCCCGCTGTTGGCGGTGCCTCGACATTAGCCGAGCTCGATGCCATCATCATGGTAACTAATTAAGCCTCTCGGCCGAGGACTTCATCTCCTTTTGCCTTTGACTGTGCATCCCTGACACCCTACATGTTTTCGCAGGGCGCCGCCGACATTCCGTGCACTCTCCTGCACTTCGTGAACAACGAGTTGGTCGATGTCGCCAAGGGCAATATCGTTCAACCGGGAAACCCCATGTTCCATGGTAAACCGATGCCACCCACCATGTATAGGGTTCAACTGGTTTGGGTGCTGCCAGGCTGCGACGAGTTGTTACCTCCGATTCAACCCACCGGGGCCGACGAAGAAGATCTGATGACCCTCAGCGCCTGCCTAAGCTGGCCCCTGCTTTGGCCGAAGAGCCAGATTCGTTTGGGGGCAGGGGACACCACCCCACAGATAAGACCGCCAGTCGTGCCGGCGTCGCGCCATGGCAAGAATGCCGCAACGCTACCAGAAATGCCGGACATCCCTATGTCACAGGATCCGGACATGCATATGGCACAGGATCTAGATGACGACGACAACGACGACAGTACATTTACCAACATCGATAAGTACTTTGCCAAACATGGGTACGGTGACGAGTTCGGCGGGCCTCCTTCTCAAGAACCCAACCAAGACGACCGCGATCTAGCTGGTACGGCGGAGAAATCCAATTGCAACAGGCGTCGTCTGGCGTTTAGTTCTCAGGAGACGCCTCCAGCTCCCGCCTTCACCGAGCCTCAGATAGCTGAGGTGCGAAATATTATCAGCCCCAACACGCTCAAGAAGGCGGTCTATCAGCAGAACTCGGTCCCATTATAGCTGATCAAGAAGAAGGGACGGAAACAAAAGACTGCCAAGGGCGCCGGTGCGAGCCAGCCGGCACCGAGTATGATTCGTGCTCAGGACGGGCCACCTTCACCTCAGGATATCTCGAGGAGGGTGCATGTGGTGGGTAGGGCGATGCTACCGACAAATATGCTCAATGCTGCAACCGGCGCTATGCGGAGTTTGCATGACAGCGTTCTATCTTTGGAGAAGCGGCGTCTCTCCCAGAAAGATGTGGCATACCCGGTTTTCGTGGCCAAGGTGCCAGAGGGCAAGGGCTTTGTGGATGGCGCCATCGGGGGTACGATCGTCCTGCGGTTTGATGACATCTTTCCTATGTTTAATCTTCATCCGCTGCACTACACCTTCGTTCGGCGGTTTTCGCTGAGTATGGAGATGCGGATCATTTGAGACAAGACCCCGGACATCGTGATAGTCGACCCCTTCTACATGCGTGCCAAGATCTTGGGCAGCGCTGGGGACCGGCAAGTCGCAAGTTCACACCTCGAAGGCGTCATTCTGGCAAACCCAGATAAGGATAACTTCCTCGTGCCTTACTTTCCCGAGTAAGTCATCCCCTCACCGCCCTGTAACATATGATTTCTTGGATTTCGATCGTTCTTTTTTTCTAACATTCCATGTTCTGTGCAGTGAGACACATTGCACACTTATCCTCTTAAGCCCAAAATATTCCACGGCCACGTATTTCGACCCAGACCGTGGCTCCAAGATAGACTACACAAATATCAAGAAAGTTCTTGATGATGCTCTCCCCAGCTATGCCACATCTGGAGGCACCTTTAAGAGGCCAGTTCATAGGTACGGCAGGCACGTGTTCACCCACAATACGATGTTCCCCTACGTCAAGCAGCCGCCTGGCGGTCAGAAGGATGCCTACTACGCCCTCCATCACATGAGGGCGATCGTACGGGACCATAATCACCTTCTGCTACCAAATAATGTCAAAGATTGGGCCGCAAGCTTGGCGGCTATCCAGGATGCGGACCTCCGGCAAGAAGTCTTTCACATCCTGTCGGAGTTTGCAGAGATCATCCATCAAGATGTCCTTCATACCTCGGGGCAGTTCTACCTCAGAGAGCAACCATCCAACAGTGAGATAGACACAACACTTCAAATGCAGGCTGACAACGTCCGCGACTTCATGACCATCACGAAAGACAGCGGCTTCATCCACGCTCCGGTCCCATGAGTCGAGTCGAAAGTAGTGATGCTATTTGTAGTTCTGAAACATCGATTAGCTCATGTTGTAATTAAACTTTAATGAACTTGTATGTCTCTTTGGTTTGGACAGTCATTCAACTTAGATGTAATAGATGCTATTTATTAGTAGGACCATGAATCGTGCTAATAATGTCTTGCTTTTCTCTTCCGATCCTTTTGTTGCATACTTATATATTGCTTATGTATTGTCTGTTGCCTGGCTTGTGCTTAGAGATGCCGTCGTATGTCGTGTACAAGGGTAAGGTTCCCGGAGTCTATGACGATTGGGAGGAGTGTCGGAGATAGGTTCGCCGTTTCAGCGGTAACAGTTACAATGGGTACATCACTAGGGCGGAGGCGGAATCTAGATACGCCCGCTATCTAGCGGGAGAGAGGAGGGAGCGTTGGAGGAACCGGGTGAAGACCAGTTTCATCGCGATGATGCTCATCGTGATGACCGCAGCTCTCTTCTATGTGATGGTAGTTTAGATGATCGATATCGACTTGTAATGTGAAGACAAACTCGCTACTCGCGGTCTCCGAGACTTGTAATGTTCTATCTTCGTTCGGTATTTTGTATTCGGAGACTAATATGATGAATTGTATTCGGAGACTTACCTTCTATTGTATTCAATGAATCTGTTGTTGCTGTGTGGTGCTGTCTATATTCTATCAAATAATATATTTTGTAACATGTGAAAAAATCAGAAAAAAAACAAAAAAACCTAATATTAATACTAATGGCACACCACACAAGACACTAATGGCGCACTGTTATAATCACACTAATGGCGCATCACCCACTGGTGCGCCATTAGTAAGCCAAAGCACATGGGTACATATGGCCCCCTGGGAGGCATTCTAATGGCGCACTGTAGGTATACTAATGCGCCATTAGTATCTGGTGTTCTAATGGCGTGATGCTAGTGGCACACTAGTAGTGCGCCATTAGTAGGCAAAACTGGTGCGCCACTAGCATGCCTTTTCCTAGTAGTGTCTTGGCCGAACTATGTCCAGCTTGAGTGGGAAGCAGACAACGAAGGAATTCGTTACCCACCCACCACCCACTTAATAGCCACTGTCGACGACTTAACCAACATGCTTGATTTCGACTCCGAAGACATCGACAGTATGGACGACGATGCCGGCGAAGAATAGGAACCACCGCCCACAGGGCGCTAGACAGCCACCTCATCATATGACATATATATGGTGGACATGTTGAGGAACGTAGCAGAAATTCAAAATTTTCCTACGTGTCACCAAGATCTATCAATGGAGAAACCAGCAACGAGGGGAAGGAGAGTGCATCTACATACCCTTGTAGATTGCTAAGCGGAAGCGTTCAAGAGAACGGGGTTGAAGGAGTCGTACTCGTCGTGATCCAAATCACCGGAGATCCTAGTGCCGAACGGACGACACCTCCGCGTTCAACACACGTACAGCCCGGTGACGTCTCCCATGCCTTGATCCAGCAAGGTGAGAGGGAGAGGTTGAGGAAGACTCCATCCAGCAGCAGCACAACGGCGTGGTGGTGATGGAGGAGCGTGGTAGTCCAGCAGGGCTTCGCCAAGCACCGCGAGATATGAGGAGAAACAGAGGTAGGGCTGCGCCAATAGGAGAAGAAACTCATGTGTTGGGCTGCTCCTATGCCTCCACTATATATAGGGGGAGAGGGGGCTGCGCCCCCACCTAGATTTCCACCCCTAGGGGCGGCGGCCAGCCCTAGATCCCATCTAGGGGGGCGGCCAAGGGGTGGAGAGGGGGAAACTTGCCCCCCAAGCAAGGTGGGGCGCCCCCTCCCCAAACCCTAGGCGCCTTGGGCCCTTGTGGGGGGGCGCAACAGCCCACCTGGGGCTGGTCCCCTCCCACACTTGGCCCATGCAGCCCTCCGAGGGTGGTGGCCCCACTTGGTGGACCCTCGGGACCCTCCCTGTGGTCCCGGTACGTTACCGATAAAACCCGAAACTTTTTCGGTGACCAAAACAGGACTTCCCATATATAAATCTTTACCTCTGGACCATTCCGGAACTCCTCGTGACGTCCGGGATCTCATCCGGGACTCCAAACAACATTCGGTAACCACATACAAACTTCCTTTATAACCCTAGCGTCATCGAACCTTAAGTGTGTAGACCCTACGGGTTCGGGAACCATGCGGACATGACTGAGACGTTCTCCGGTCAATAACCAACAGCGGGATCTGGATACCCATGTTGGCTCCCACATGTTCCACGATGATCTCATCGGATGAACCACGATGTCAAGGACTCAATCAATCCCTTATACAATTCCCTTTGTCTAGTAGTATTGTACTTGCCCGAGATTCGATCATTGGTATACCGATACCTTGTTCAATCTCGTTACCGGCAAGTCTCTTTACTCGTTCCGTAACACATCATCCCGCGATAAACTCTTTGATCACATTGTGCACATTATGATGATGTCCTACCGAGTGGGCCCAGAGATACCTCTCCGTCACCCGGAGTGACAAATCCCAGTCTTGATTCGTGCCAACCCAACAGACACTTTCAGAGATACCTATAGTGCACCTTTATAGCCACCCAGTTACGTTGTGACGTTTGGTACACCCAAAGCATTCCTACGGTATCCGGGAGTTGCACAATCTCATGGTCTAAGGAAATGATACTTGACATTAGAAAAGCTTTAGCATACGAACTACGATCTTTGTGCTAGGCTTAGGATTGGGTCTTGTCCATCACATCATTCTTCTAATGATGTGATCCCATTATCAACGACATCCAATGTCCATGGTCAGGAAACCGTAACCATCTGTTGATCAATGAGCTAGTTAACTAGAGGCTTACTAGGGACATGGTGTTTTCTATGTACGCACACATGTATTTGAGTTTCCTATCAATACAATTATAGCATGGATAATAAACGATTATCATGAACAAGAGAATATAATAATAACTTAATTTATTATTGCCTCTAGGGCATATTTCCAACAGTCTCCCACTTGCACTAGAGTCAATAATCTAGTTCACATCGCCATGTGATTTACACTCACAGGTCACATCGCCATGTGACCAACATCCAAAGAGTTTACTAGTGTCACTAAACTAGTTCACATCATCATGTGATTAAGACTCAATGAGTTCTGGGGTTTGATCATGTTTTGCTTGTGAGAGAGGTTTTAGTCAATGGATCTGCAACATTCAGATCCGTATGTACTTCACAAATCTCTAGGTCATATTGTAAATGCCGCTTCGACGCTCCACTTGGAGCTATTCCAAATGGTTGCTCCACTATACGTATCCGGTTTGCTACTCAGAGTCATTCGGATAGGTGTTAAAGCTTGCATCGACGTAACCCTTTACGTCAAACTCTTTATCACCTCCATAATCGAGAAACAAATCCTTATTCCTCTAAGGATAATTTTGACCGCTATCTGGTGATCCACTCCTTGATCACCTTTGTATCCTCTTGCTAGACATGTGGCAAGGCACACATCAGGTGCAGTACTTAGCATAGCATACTATAGAGCCTACGTCTAAAGCATAGGGGACGACCTTCGTCCTTTCTCTCTTCTCTGCCGTGGTCGAGCTTTAAGTCTTAACTTCATACCTTACATCTCAGGCAAGAACTCCTTCTTTGACTGATCCATCTTGAACACCTTCAAGATCATGTCAAGGTATATGCTCATTTGAAAGTACCATTAAGCGGTTTTCGATCTATCCTCAAAGATCTTGATGCTCAATGTTCAAGTAGCTTAATTCAGGTTTTCCATTGAAAAACACTTTTCAAACAACCCTATATGCTTTATAGAAAATTCTACATCATTTCTGATCAACAATATATCAACAACATATACTCATCAAAAATTCTATAGTGCTCCCACTCACTTCTTTGGAAATACAAGTTTCTCTTGGACTTTGTATAAACCCAAAACCTTTGATCATCTCATCAAAGCGCACATTCCAACTCCGAGATGCTTACTCCAGCCCTTAGAAGGATCGCTGGAGCCAGCATACCTTTTAGCATCCTTAGGATCGACAAAAACTTTCTGATTGTATCACATACAACCTTTCCTTACGAAAACTGGTAAGGAAACTTGTCTTGACATCCATCTGCCAGATTTCATAAATGCAGCTAATGCTAACATGATTCCGACGGACTTAAGCATCGCTACAGATGAGAAAATCTCATCGTAGTCAACTCCTTGAACTTGTGAAAAACTTTTCGCCACAAGTCGAGCTTCATAGACGGTGACATTACCATCCACGTCCGTCTTATTCTTAAAGGTCCATTTATCTCAATGGCTTGCCGATCATCGGGCAAGTCCACCAAAGTCCATGCTTTGTTCTGATACATGGATCCTATCTCGGATTTCATGGCTTCTGATCATTTGTTGGAATATGGGCCCACCATCGCTTCTCCATAGCTCGTAGGTTCATTGTTGTCTAGCAACATGACCTTCAAGATAGGATCACCGTACCACTCCGAAGCAGTACGCGTCCTTGTCGTCCTACGAGGTTCGGTAGTGAATTGATCCGAAGCTTCATGATCAATATTATAAGCTTCCACTTCAATTGGTGTAGGTGCCACGGGAACAACTTCCTGTGCCCTGCTACACACTGAAGTGATGGTTCAATAACCTCATCAAGTCTCCACTATCCTCCCACTCAATTCTCGAGACAAACCTTTCCTCGAGAAAGGACCCGATTGAAGAAGCAATCCCTATTACTTTCGGATCTGAATTAGGAGGTATACCCAACTGTTTTGGGTGTCCTATGAAGATGCATTTTATCCGCTTTGGGTTCGAGCTTATCAACCTGAAACTTTTCACATAAGCGTCGCAGCCCCAAACTCTTAAGAAACAACAACTTAGGTTTCTCCAAACCATAGTTCGGTGTCGTCTCAACGGAATTACGTGGTGCCCTATTAAAGTGAGTGCGCTTGTCTCTAATGCCTAACCCATGAACGATAGTGGTAATTCGATAAGAGATATCATGGTACGCACCATATCCAATAGGGTGCAACTATGATGTTCGGACACACCATCACACTATGGTGTTCCAGGCGGTATTAATTGTGAAACAATTTCCACAGTGTCTTAATTGTGTGCCAAAGCTCGTAACTCAGATACTCATCTCTATGATCATATCATAGACATTTTATCCTCTTGTCACAATGACCTTCAACTTCACTCTGAAATTACTTGAACCCTTCAATAATTCAGACTTGTGTTTCATCAAGTAAATATACAATATCTACTTAAATCATCTGTGAAGTAAAACATAACGATATTCACTGCATGCCTCAGCACTCATTGGACTGCACACATCAAAGTGTGTTACTTCCAACAAGTTGCTATCTTGTTTCATCTTACTGAAACCGAGGCTTTTCAGTCATCTTGCCTATGTGGTATGATTTGCATATCTCAAGTGATTCAAAATCAAGTGAGTCCAAACGATCCATCTGCATGGAGTTTCTTCATGTGTATACACCAATAGACATGGTTCGCATGTCTCAAACTTTTCAAAAACGAGTGAGTCCAAAGATCCATCAACATGGAGCTTCTTCATGCGTTTTGTACCAATGTGACTTACATGGCAGTGCCACAAGTAAGTGGTACTATCATTACTATCTTATATCTTTTGGCATGAAAATGTGTATCACTATGATCAAGATTCAATAAACCATTCCTCTAGGTGCAAGACCATTGAAGGTATTATTCAAATAAATAGAGTAACCATTATTCTCCTTAAATGAATAACCGTATTGCGATAGACATAATACAATCATGTCTATGCTCAACGCAAACACCAAATGATAATTATTTAGGTTTTAACACCAATCTCGATGGTAGAGGGAGCGTGCGATGCTTGATCACATCAACCTTGGAAACACTTCCAACACATATCATCAGCTCACCTTTAGCTAGTCTCCGTTTATTCCGTAGCTTTTATTTCGAGTTACTAACACTTAGCAACTGAACCGGTATCTAATATCCTGGTGCTACTAGGAGTACTAGTAAAGTACACATTAACATAATGTATATCCAATATACTTCTATCGACCTTGCCAGCCTTCTTATCTACCAAGAATCTAGGGTAATCCCGCTCCAGTGGCTGTTCCCCTTATTACAGAAGCACTTAGTCTCGGGTTTAGGTTCAACCTTGGGTTTCTTCACTGGAGTAGCAGCTGATTTGCCGTCTCATGAAGTATCCCTTATTACCCTTGCCCTTCTTGAAACTAGTGGTTTCACCAACCATCAACAATTGATGCTCCTTCTTGATTTCTACTTTCGCGGTGTCGAACATCGTGAATACCTCAAGGATCATCATATCTATCCCTGATATGTTATAGTTCATCACGAAGCTCTAGCTTGGTGGCAATGACTTTGGAGAAACATCACTATCTCATCTGGAAGATCAACTCCCACTCGATTCAAGTGATTGTTGCACTCAGACAATCTGAGCACAGGCTCAACGATTGAGCTTTTCTCCCTTAGTTTGCAGGCTAAGAAAATCGTCGGAGGTCTTATACCTCTTGACGTGGGCACATGCCTGAAATCCCAATTTCAGCCCTCGAAACATCTCATATGTTCCGCGACGTTTTGAAAAAACGTCTTTGGTGCCTCAACTCTAAACCGTTTAACTGAACTATCACGTAGTTATCAAAACGTGTATGTTCGATGTTCGCAACATCCACATACGACGATTAGGGTTCAGCACACTAAGCGGTGCATTAAGGACATAAGCTTTCTACTTCCGCATAGTCGCTACTATCAACTTTCAACTATATTTTCTCTAGGAACATATCTAAACAGTGGAACTAAAGCGCGAGCTTACGACATAATTTGCAAAGGTCTTTTGACTATGTTCAGGATAATTAAGTCCATCTCATGAACTCCCACTTAGATAGACATCCCTCTAGTCATCTAAGTGATTATATGATCCGAGTCAACTAGGCCATGTTCGATCATCACGTGAGACACTCTAGTCATCATCGGTGAACATCTTCATGTTGATCGTATCTACTATACGACTCATGCTCGACCTTTCGGTCTCTTGTGTTCCAAGGCCATGTCTGTACGTGCTAGGCTCGTCAAGTTAACCTAAGTGTTTCGCGTGTGTAAATCTGGCTTACACCCATTGTATGTGAACGTAAGAATCTATCACACCCGATCATCACGTGGTGCTTCGAAACGACGAACTTTCGCAACGGTGCACAGTTAGGGGGAACACTTTCTTGAAATTTTAATGAGGGATCATCTTATTTACTACCGTCGTTCTAAGCAAATAAGATGCATAAACATGATAAACATCACATGCAATCAAAAAAGTGACATGATATGGCCAATATCGTTTTGCTCCTTTTGATCTCCATCTTCGGGGCTCCATGATCATCATCATCACCGGCATGACACCATGATCTCCATCATCATGATCTCCATCATCGTGTCTTCATGAAGTTGTCTTGCCAACTATTACTTCTACTACTATGGCTACCGGTTAGCAATAAAGTAAAGTAATTACATGGCGTTGTTCAATGACACGCAGGTCATACAATAAATAAAGACAACTCCTATGGCTCCTGCCGGTTGTCATACTCATCGACATGCAAGTCGTGATTCCTATTACAAGAACATGATCAATCTCATACATCACATATAATTCATCACATTCTTCTTGGCCATATCACATCACATAGTATACCCTGCAAAAACAAGTTAGACGTCCTCTAATTGTTGTTTGCATGTTTTACGTGGCTGCTATGGGTTTCTAGCAAGAATGTTTCTGACCTACACAAAACCACAACGTGATATGCCAATTGCTATTTACCCTTCATAAGGACCCTTTTCATCGAATCCTTCCGACTAAAGTGGGAGAGACTAGCACCCGCTAGCCACCTTATGCACCAAGTGCATGTCAGTCGGTGGAACCTGTCTCACGTAAGAGTACGTGTAAGGTCGGTCCGGGCCGCTTCATCCCACAATACCGTCGAAACAAGATTGGACTAGTAATGGTAAGCATATTGAATAAAATCAACGCCACAACTACTTTGTGTTCTACTCGTGCAAAGAATCTACGCAATAGACCTAGCTCATGATGTCACTGTTGGGGAACGTAGCAGAAATTCAAAATTTTCCTACGTGTCACCAAGATCTATCAATGGAGAAACCAGCAACGAGGGGAAGGAGAGTGCATCTACATACCCTTGTAGATCGCTAAGCGGAAGCGTTCAAGAGAACGAGGTTGAAGGAGTCGTACTCGTCGTGATCCAAATCACCAGAGATCCTAGTGCCGAACGGACGGCACCTCCGCGTTCAACACACGTACAGCCCGGTGATGTCTCCCATGCCTTGATCCAGCAAGGTGAGAGGGAGAGCTTGAGGAAGACTCCATCCAGCAGCAGCACAACGGTGTGGTGGTGATGGAGGAGCGTGGTAGTCCAGCAGGGCTTCGCCAAGCACCGCGAGATATGAGGAGGAAGAGAGGTAGGGCTGCGCCAACAGGAGAAGAAACTCATGTGTTGGGCTGCTCCTATGTCTCCACTATATATAGGGGGAGAGGGGGCTGCGCCCCCACCTAGGTTTCCACCCCTAGGGGCGGCCTCTAGCCCTAGATCCCATCTAGGGGGGCGGCCAAGGGGTGGAGAGGGGGAAACTTGCCCCCCAAGCAAGGTGGGGCGCCCCCTCCCCAAAACCTAGGCGCCTTGGGCCCTTGTGGGGGGTGCACCAGCCCACCTGGGGCTGGTCCCCTCCCACACTTGGCCCATGCAGCCCTCCGAGGGTGGTGGCCCCACTTGGTGGACCCTCGGGACCCTCCCGGTGGTCCCGGATAAAACCTGAAACTTTTCCGGTGACCAAAACAGGACTTACCATATATAAATCTTTACCTCCAGACCATTTAGGAACCCCTCGTGACGTCCGGGATCTCATCCGGGACTCCGAACAACATTCGGTAACCACATACAAACTTCCTTTATAACCCTAGCGTCATCGAACCTTAAGTGTGTAGACCCTACGGGTTCGGGAACCATGCAGACATGACCGAGACGTTCTCCGGTCAATAATCAACAGCGGGATCTGGATACCCATGTTGGCTCCCACATGTTCCACGATGATCTCATCGGATGAACCACGATGTCAAGGACTCACTCAATCCCGTATACAATTCCCTTTGTCTAGCGGTATTTTACTTGCCCGAGATTCGATCGTCGGTATACCGATACCTTGTTCAATCTCGTTACCGGCAAGTCTCTTTACTCGTTTCGTAACACATCATCCCGCGATCAACTCTTTGATCACATTGTGCACATTATGATGATGTCCTACCGAGTGGGCCCAGAGATACCTCTCCGTCACACGGAGTGACAAATCCCAGTCTCGATTCGTGCCAACCCAACAGACACTTTCAGAGATACCTGTAGTGCACCTTTATAGCCACCCAGTTACGTTGTGATGTTTGGTACACCCAAAGCATTCCTACGATATCCGGGAGTTGCACAATCTCATGGTCTAAGGAAATGATACTTGACATTAGAAAAGCTTTAGCATACGAACTACGATCTTTGTGCTAGGCTTAGGATTGGTTCTTGTCCATCACATCATTCTTATAATGATGTGATCCCGTTATCAACGACATCCAATGTCCATGGTCAGGAAACCGTAACCATCTGTTGATCAATGAGCTAGTTAACTAGAGGCTTACTAGGGACATGGTGTTGTCTATGTACCCACACATGTATCTGAGTTTCCTATCAGTACAATTATAGCATGGATAATAAACGATTATCATGAACAAGGAAATATAATAATAACTTAATTTATTATTGCCTCTAGGGCATATTTCCAACAGGACACACCCAAAGAAAACAATGGCGAGGATTAAAAGGATGCAGCGGAGGATAATCCTCATGAGAAACAGCCGAAGTGCCGACATCAGCGGCGCCGCTCTAAACCACGCCAGGGTAGAAACAGCGATACCGGCACAAGAGACAATAGCACTCGGGATGATGCCGAAGACGAAAACAATCCCGCCCAGCCAAGCTTCGAACAGGCCGGGCGGGAGGACGGGCAAGCTAGCCTCGATGAACAAGCCATTAATGAAGACTCGGAGGATGAAAATTACATGCCCCTCTCCGAAGACGAGGTGAGCCTCGGTGACGAAGAATTTACCGTGCCTGAGGATCCCGTCGAGCAGGAGAGCTTCAAGCGCCGGCTTATAGCCACTACAATGAGCCTGAAGAAAAAACAGCGGCAGCTTCAAGCTGATCAAGATCTTCTCACTGATAGATGGACTGAGGTCCTGGCGGCCGAGGAATACGGACTCGAGCGCCCAACCAAAAGTTACCCGAGGCACAGGTTGTTACCTCAATTCGAGGACGAGGCACTAGAGCCTATACTACCAGCGCAGGGTGCGGCTGACCGACCACCTCGTGGAGGAGACAAAGCGGCGTATCAGTCCAAACACTAGCCCGCACCCCATCGCCGAACAAATAGAAACACGAAGGCCCGGGGCTACACGCATGACCTGCGAGATGAATTGGAAAACAAAGCAGGACAGTTAAGATCGATCTACGGATCGTGGGGGCGCGCCCCAACACGTGACGATGACCGCCATGCCAGATGTACTAAATACAAATCCGTTCAGGCTGAATACAACAGACCAGATTCATCCGAACTGCGTCGCGATGTAGCCCGGCGTAGAGGCGCCGCACACCCCCTATGCTTCACTGACGAAGTAATGGAGCATGAATTCCCAGAAGGGTTTTAACCCGTAAACATCGAACCATATGATGGGACAACAGACCCCGCGGTATGGATTGATGATTTCCTTCTCCACATTCACATGGCCCGCAGCGATGATCTCCATGCCATCAAGTACCTCCCACTAAAACTCAAGGGACTAGCTCGGCACTGGCTGAATAGTCTGCCGGGAAACTCCATTGGCAGTTGGGAGAACCTAGAAGACGCATTCCTTGACAACTTTCAAGGCACTTATGTGCGATCACCGGACGCTGATGACTTAAGTCACATAACCCAACAGCACGGAGAGTGAGCCAGGAAATTCTGGACTCGGTTCTTAACTAAAAAGAACCAAATCGTCGACTGTTCGGATGTCGAAGCCCTAGCGGCCTTTAAGCATAACATCCGTGATGAGTGGCTCGCCCGACACCTCGGCCAAGAGAAGCCGAAGTCCATGGCAGCCCTTACGACACTCATGACTTGCTTTTGTGCGGGCAAGGATAGCTGGTTGGCTCGTAGCAACTGCACATAAAGAAATCCTGGCACTTCAAACGCTAGAGATGGCAACGGCAAGCCCCGACGCAATAGACACAAGCGTCGCAATAATGGCGATAACGCCAAAGACATGACCGTCAATGCCGGATTTAGTGGCTCCAAGTTCGGTCAACGGAAAAGCCATTTAAAAGAAACAATCCGGGCCCGTCCAGTCTGGACCGCATACTCGATCGTCCATGTCAAATCCACGGCACCCCCGATAAACCAGCCAACCATACCAACAGAGAATGTTGGGTATCTAAATAGGCCGACAAACTAAATGCCGAAAACAAGGAAAAGGGGTCACATAGTGATGACGACGAGGAGGCCCGGCCACCGAACACAGGGGGACAAAAGAAATTCCCCGCCCCCCCCATGTCAAAACAGTAAATATGATATACGCCACCCATATTCCCAAGCGGGAGCGGAAGCGCACACTAAGGGACGTGTACACGATGAAGCCAGTCGCCCCAAAGTTCAATCCATGGTCTTCCTGTCCGATCACCTTTGATCGAAGGGACCATCCGACCAGTATTCGTCATGGCGGCTCAGCCGCACTGGTCCTTGACCCTATTATTGATGGATTCCACCTCGCACGAGTCCTCATGGACGGTGGTAGCAGCCTGAACCTTCTTTATCGGGATACAGTGCACAAAATGGGCATCGATCCCTCAAGGATCAAACCCACCAAAACCACCTTCAAAGGTGTCATACCAGGTGTAGAGGCCTGTTGTATAGGCTCAATCACACTGGAAGTGTTCTTCGGATCCCCGGACAACTTCCGAAGCGAGGAGTTAATCTTTGATATCGTCCCCTTCCGCAGTGGTTATCATGCACTGCTTGGACGAACCGCATTCGCTCGATTCAATGCGGTGCCACACTATGCCTACCTCAAGCTCAAGATGTTCGGACCTCGTGGTGTTATAACAGTCAATGGAAATACAGAGCGCTCCCTCCATACGGAGGAGCACACCACGGCCCTTGCAGCAGAAGTACAGAGCAACCTCCTTAGGCAAACCCTCAATTCGGCAATAAAGCCCCCGGACACCATCAAGCGAGTCCGAACTACTCTGCAACAGGATCGTCCGGCCCGTCCAGAGCTCACTTAGCAATTCGGCCTCCGTCCTAGTCCCAATCAAGCGGCAAAATTTGTGCCGCGCGTACATAATTACGCACTTAAAATACCATATGGGCATAGACGAAGGCACAGCTAGACCGCGGTCCACAATGCTGCTCAACCGCCCCGGAATCCGCATACCTTCACCTTTTTCTTTCTTTTAGGTTCTTCTCTTCTGGAGGCTCTTCCGATAACCTGATCATCGGACCCATCACGGGACGGATACACCAAGGAAGCAAGGAGCTTTGACGTACAAGGGAATCCCCAGGTGATCTCTGCTAACGATCGCTATACCTGTTTTACATAACCACACGCAGCTCGCTCTTGGTTAGGGCATGTCAAATAGCCCTATTTTCTTATCGCACTACTTGTACACATATGCCTTGACGTATTAATGAAATAACAATGGAAAATAATTTATAGCGTCAGCTTATTACTTAATTTTTTTCCTTGACTGTTTATTTATTACAAATCGCACGCATACATTCTGGTACGTTCAGTTCACCAGGGGCTTCAGTGTACCCCATAACACAGCAATAAAGTCTGAACACTTTTAATAGTGTGGCACCCCGAACTTATAGTATTATATGCATCAGCTCTGAATCATGTCTTGGGTCAATAGTTGGGTTGCCCGGCTCCTGTGCTTGCTACCCTACGTTCCGCTATATCGGCTAGGGTAGTAAAGGGAGAACTACTGCGATTGTGTCCTAGTTCTTCTGGATGAGCACCTCAGTAGAGAAAGCTAAAAACCGACTGTCATGATGCGGCAAGAGCTGGTCGCTGTTCGAGAGGTTTCAAATCCTTAAAGATTTTTTCCGCTGTATGCGAGGAATCGGTCTTTGTCCGATTTAGGCGTGTATAGCACCCCAAGTTCGGCCTTCCGAATACTAGGGGCTATGCCAAAATTTAAAATTATAGAACTTCTATGGCTAAGTGAGGGTGATAAAGCTGTATAGTCCGATTGCCTTGTTCGTTGCGCTAGACACCTCCTTAAAGGACCAAAAACTTGGATAAAGAGTGTTTAGATTTATCCTGAACACCCCTGTACTAGTTACATGGGGCCAGAAGCCGACGATTGGCCAACTCTCAGATTTTATAAACGGCCGCGCATGAGGTAAAATTTTAAATCATCAAGCATTATATTGCACAAACGAACTTGTTTCATATTACAGGATAAAATGAATACATTCATTCAAAGATTACATCCTTTGTACATTGTTCCGCCACAAGGCGGGATCCCTTCAGCACACTGTCATAATATTTTTCGGGTCGGCGGTGCTCCTTGCCCTTCGATGGCCCCTCGGTCATCAGCGCGATGGCGTCCATATTCTCCCAATGCATCTTTGCACGGGCAAAGGCCATCCGCACACCTTAAATGCAAACCGACCTCTTTATGACTTAAAGTTGTGGGCAGGCACTCACAAGCCACTTCACGAGTCTGAAGTAGCTGTTGGGCATAGGCTCGGCAGGCCATAGCTGGACTATGAGGTCCTTCATGGCCAGTTCGGCTGTTGTGCAGCTCGACCAGTTGCTTCTACTGGTCGCTCAAGGGCATCGGATGTTCTGTCCCAAGATATTGAGACCAGAACAACTTCTCCGTTGAGCTCCCTTCTTTGGCTCGGTAGAACTCTGCGGCATATGATATGCTGCGCGGCAGATCCGCAAACGCTCCTGGAGAACTCCAAATTCGGGTATGTAAAAACAATGTCACCTTAACATGCTTGCTTTGCATAACAAATGCCTTACCTGCCGCAATCTTCTTGGCCGCCCGGATCTCCTGGAGGGCCCTCTGGGCTTCGCCTCTGGCGTCTTGTGCGCTCTGGAGGGCCTTGGCAAGCTCGGACTCTTGCATCTTAGAGTCACACTCCAAGGACTCGTACTTCTGGATGAAATCCTGGAGCTCTTGCTGGACCTCGCTGACCCGGGCCTCTTGCTTCTCGCACACGGCGCGTTCCTTGGCCGCTTTGTCTTCGGCCTCATTCAGCGCCTTCTTAAGGGCCACCACTTCGGTCGTGGCCCCTATAAAAGTTCATGACGCTTTTATCAGCAGAAACCATTTATCCTCCATAAGTATACAAGTAGGGTATTACGTACCTTGACTTTCCTCCAGCTGCCTCTTCACGAGGAAGAGCTCTCCCTCGGTCCACTCCAGGTCCTGATTTAGTCCAGAAACCTCCGCAGTATGAGCGGCAGGGGCCAGCAGCGACGCCTGCTTATTTACATAGACATCTTATGTTAGACTCCTACGAATATTATTTGATCCTCTGTTCGTCTTTTCTTTCTGAACACCAAACAGAGCATCAGGAGCTACTGTCTACACTGTGATATTATCTCACAATCTTATTACTTACCTTAAAGCCTGTTAGATGGCTAGCGTAGGCTTCGGTCAATCCGCTTTTGGCGGACCGGACCTTCTCAATCACCGTACTCATAAGAGTACGGTGTTCTTAATCAATGGAAGCGCCGCGAAGCGTTCCAGCAAGCTGTCCAGTGCCTTCGGATGGACAGAGGACATCAGTACAGGTGGCTCACCCTCCTGAGGGAGAGGCTGCCTGCCCAAATCCGGAACCACTTGGGTTTCCGGAGCCGTATTCGGCTGGGGGCCAAACTGGCTTCGGCCCCCATTATCGGAGTCCGTGGGGGTCTTTCCCCCCATGTGTCCGGCGATTGGGGTTTCGCCTGGAGGTGTCTCCGGAACTGTCTCCCCTTGGCATGGTATCATTCGAGACAACACCTCGGTGTCGTCCGCGGCCTTGGGGTGGAGGCTGTCGGAAGAGACTCGCTGTTCATCGCCAATGGGTCCAGCGATGCCTCCGAAGAGGAGGATATCTCGATGTTCGATTTGGCCGAACTGCAGATGCACGTCTGGCACATTAAGAAGCGATAAAGTAAACATACCGGAAATACTATTGTGTCCGGATACTTATGACTTAGCCAGGGGCTTGACCCTGGGTTCCCACTCCTCGCCGCTGTCGGTGGCTGCGGTGGAATGGTCCGAAAGGAAGGTTTTTCCCTTCTTGGACGCCTCGGCCTCCCCATGTGTGGCGGCCTTCCTCTTCTTTCTTCCCCCAGTAGGGGTGGGATGGATTTCCTCCTCCTCCTCCTCGTCTTCGGTGGAGGAGTGCGTATCGGTGTCTTCGAACGTCATGTCCGGTGCAACCTTGCGCCGGAGACCATCTCTGGTCCCCGTGGCCGTCTTCTTGGCCTTATTCTCCGGCACCTCATAGGGCGCCAGAAACAACATCTTCATTAGAAGAGGCGATTCTGATCTTCAGGTAGCGGAGCCGGACAGTTAATCTGCTCCGCTATCGTTACCTAGGCCTGTAACATTCGCATGGAGGCTTAGATTCCTCCCGCGGATGTGCTAGTAAAAGGCATATCTTGCTAATATGAAAACTTACCGGATTGGCCCGACGTTTTGCGATGAGCCCGTGATCTTCGGTTATGGCGGTGGTACCTCGTTGGCCTTGAAGAGCACCTTCCAGACATCTTCGTGTGTCATGCCGAAGAGCTCTCGCAGCGTCTGGTGTTCGGCCGGGTCGAACTCCCACAGATTGGAAATCTGTCTCTAACACGGAAGAATCCGGCGGAGGAGCATAACATGGACCACGTTGACGAGCTTGATTTTGTTGCTTATCATATTTTGGACGCATGTCTGGAGTCCGGTCAGTTCTTCCGCTGAGCCCCAGGCTACGCCCTTCTCTTGCCAGGAGGTGAGCCGCATGGGGACGCCAGATAGGAATTCGGGGGTCGCCGCCCAGTTGGTGTCGCGTGGCTCGGTGATGTAGAACCACCCCGATTGCCACCCCTTCACAGTTTCCACAAAGGAGCCTTTGGTCCAGGTGACATTGGGCATCTTGCCCACCATGGCACCTCCGCACTCCGATTGTTGGCCGCTCACCACCTTTTGCTTCATGTTGAAGGTCTTCAGCCATAGGCCAAAGTGAGGTGTGATGCAGAGGAAGGCCTCGCACATGACGATAAATGCCGAGATGTTGAGGATGGAGTTGGGGGCCAAATCATGGAAGTCCAGCCCGTAGTAAAACATTAGTCCGCGGACGAATGGGTGGAGGGGGAATCCCAGCCCGTGGATGAAGTGGGAGAGGAAAACTACCCTTTCCTATGGTTTCGGGGTAGGGATGATCTGCCCTTCGGCTGGAAGCCGATGCGCGATGTCTTTGGACAAGTATCCGGCCTCCCGAAGCTTCTTGATGTCCTCCTTCTTAACGGAGGAGGCCATCCACTTGCCTCCCGCTCCGGACATGTTCGGGATGTTTTTGCGAAGAAGGTGAAAGCTTGAGCATTGGAGCTCGAGAATGGATGAGCATAGGAAGAAGAAGGCGTGGGTGAAAAAAGGGAATCCTTATCTCTTTATAAAGGCGGCAGAAGTCATGTGCCTCCCCACTTGCCCTAGAAACTCGCTTATTCACCAAGCGCCGTGCTAATGGCGCGGTTGGGTTACCCACGCTCATATTGATGAGAATCCCGTGATAAGGGGACACGATCTTTGCTTCGACAAGACGTGGCAATAAAACTGCCTCGCAAGATGTGTAGTACCAGGTTGAGAAAACGGTTCGAATAATGACCGGGCCACGGCGTGATGTCACGCTATGGAAATTGTCAGCAGATTAGACTCGTGGAATATTGTACTCTCTACGGTGGTATGTGGAATTTGTTTTGCAGAGCCGGACACGATTCTTGTGTTCAAGATCTACTTTGGAGTATTCGGAGAAGGAATCCGCCTTGCAACGCTGGAGACAATCTGCGCTCCGGACTCATCATCATTGAAGCCTAGTTCAGGGGCTACTGAGGGAGTCCTGGATTAGGGGGTCCTCGGACAGCCGGACTATATGCTTATGCTGGACTGATGGACTATGAAGATACAAGATTGAAGACTTCGTCCCGTGTCCGGGTGGGACTCTCCTTTGCGTGGAAGGCAAGCTCGGCAATTCGGATATGTAGATTCCCTTCTCTGTAACCGACTCTGTGTAACCCTAGCCCCCTCCGGTGTCTATATAAACCGGAGTGTTTCGTCCATAGGACAACAACAATCATAATCATAGGCTAGCTTCTAGGGTTTAGCCTCTACGATCTCGTGGTAGATCAACTCTTGTAATACTCATATCATCAAAATCAATCAAGTAGGAAGTAGGGTATTACCTCCATAGGGAGGGTCGGAACCTGGGTAAACATCGTGTCCCCCGCCTCTTGTTACCATTAGCCTTAGATGCACAGTTCGGGACCTCCTACCCAAGATCCGCCAGTTTTGACACCGACACCCATTTTCTCTGCATGACCTGTCTTTGCCACGGTAAATAGTAATACCTTACTAGCATGGTTAGGAGTTGCTTGAGCCCCTGTTGTGATCTTTACCATGCTATGTCTGTTATGCTTGCTATGCTTAGAGTTGTATTAGGTCTAGTTCATCTGGGTGATGGATTGGAGTGAATTAATGGTGTTCTGATGATGAGAGCTAAGTGTGTGAACGTGATTTGGTAAAGGTAGCGATGGGAGGCCATGTAGGAGCACTACAAAAAAAAGACACATCCGTGACATTTTGGGCCGAACAATTTTTTTTCTGTCATGCTTATGACACTTCTATGACGATAATTGTGACAAAAGACGGTATCATCATAGATGTGGTGGGCTCCTACTTCTATGACAAAAAATCATGACAGAAAATAGCCTTTTCGTTCTGGGCGAGCTGGAGACGCAGCTGTCAGTATCAAAACCGGTAGATCTTGGGTAGAGGGTCCCGAACTGTGCATCTAAGGATCAAAGGTAAAAAGGAGATAGGGGACACGATGTTTACCCAGGTTCAGGCCCTCTTGATGGAGGTAATACCCTACTTCATGCTTGATTGACTTTGATGAGTATAGGGGTTACAAGAGTTGATCTACATCGAGATCATAATAGCTAAAACCTAGATCCCTAGCCTGTATGATTGTGATTGCCCTACGCACTAAACCCTCCGGTTTATATAGGCACTGGAGGGATCTAGGGTTGTACAGAGTCGGTTTATAGAGAAAGGAAGGTGCATGAGCCGAAGGCCTGGCTTGCCACCCACACGAAGGAGAGCCCCATACGGACACGTAGAAAGGTCTTTAATCACATATCTTCACGGCCATTAGTCTGGCCTATATCACATAGCCCGGACGCCCGAGGACCCCTTAGTCCAGGACTCCCTTAGTAGCCCCTGAAACAGGCTTCAATGATGACGTATCCGGCGCGCAAATTGTGTTCGACATTGCAAGGCGAGTTCCGACACAAGAGCGGTATCCGACCCTTCTTAATACATACAACCCTAAGCGGTAAAAGGCAACAATACTTAAAATAAGTCACGTCCACGGGCAACTTTTTTCAGCGAGACGTTATGTTCTGGCCTTATTAGTATTCTGGATCGTTCTACAGAAACGTTTAGCATTCCGAGGTATGGTCATTGACACGTCTTGTCAAAGCAGAGATCGTGTCCCCTTATCACGGGATTCTCATCAATAGGGGTTTTGGGTAATCCAACCATGCCGTTGACACGTCCCCTTGGGAATAGGCGAGATTTAAGGCTTATGAGGGGCGCTTGATATTCGCTGCCTCTATAAGAGGACAAATACCCATCTGTTCACCTCACGCCTTCTTCTTCCTCTGCCTTTCAATCCTCCGAGCTCCAGCACCCAAGTTCTAAACTTTCCCTCTGCCCCAAGTTCTCCAGCAATGGCCGGATCTGGCTTTCAGGGCAAGTGGATGGCCTCCTCCGTAATAGAGAAGAACATCCAGGATCTGCGGGAGGCGAGGTACCTAACGGTGGAGATCAAACACAGGCTTCCAACCCCAGGGTAGGTCATCCCCACCCCGGAGCCCGACGAAAGGGTGGTTTTTATCCCTCACTCCCTCCGAGGACTTGGGTTCGCCCTTCACCCCTTCGCCCGAGGTCTCATGTACTACTATGGGCTGGATTTCCACGATCTGGCCCCGAATTCCTTCCTCGACATCCCGGTGTTTATCATTGTGTGTGAGGCATTTCTCCGCATCTCTCCACACTTCGGCTTATGGCTCAAGGTTTTTAATGTGAAGCAGAAGGTGGTTGAAGGCCAACATGCCGAGTGCGGCGGCGCCATGGCGAGCAAGCTCATCCATGTTACATGGCCCAAAGGGAGATTTGTGGATACTGTCAAGGTGTGGCAGCAGGAGTGGTTCTATATCACCGAACCCGGTGGCACCAACTGGGTTGCTGCTCCTGCCTTCAGATCTGGACCTCCGCTGCAGCTCGCATCCTGGACCAACAAGGGCCTAGATTGGGGGTCCCTTGATGAAATGTCGATGCTGCAGAAGCGTATCAAGAGCATGATAAAAAAGGACATCACCCTTGTTGATGTGATTCAGGTGATGCTCATCCGCCGAGCTCTCCTTGCCAACGATGGCCTCTCAAAATGTGGGAGTTCAATCCGGAGGGGCCACAGACCTTGCAACACTTCTTTGGTACAATGCACTAAGGGATCTGGAAGCTGCTCTTTAAGAAGCAGAAGACGTGTCCATGGATGCCCGACGACACTGGCCTCGACTGCAACAATCCGGCATCCCCAGTAAGTATCATATGTCCGAACACTACTTAGCTTGTCGATATTAGGGAGGGGTCTTTAAAATTCCATCTCTTGAACAGGACTGGATAAAGAAGGCCGAGCGGATTAAGGGTCCGGCCCCGCTCCCCGAAAACCCAGCCGAGCCTCTGTTAATGAATATGCTGGTCCCGACGCCCTACCAGGCGCCGGCAAAGAAGGACAAGAAGAATTAGACCAAGGAGGCCACAGGTGGCCTCCATCCCGAAGAAACTTCAGGCACTGTGTCCGGAGGAACCGAAGCTCCTTCCTCTCACGAGGAAGACGAAGACAAGGAGGAGGAGGAGGAGGAGGAAGAAAAGAACCCTCCTCCCAAAGGGAAAAAGTGGGCGGCCTCCGTAGATCCAGAGGAGGGGGCTTCCAAGAGGGGAATGATATCCCTCTCAGATGACTCAGATTTCGGCACCGAGGCCATCCCCAAGCACCACCCCCGAACCAAGCCCCTCGCCAAATTGTGAGCTCCTTAAGATGTCTTATATACATCTAATATTATTATAGATTATAAGAATAGTATCAAATTTCATATTCTAGTCCGTCCCGTGTCCTCAAGAATTGTCGTTATCGGGTGATCTTTCGCCGAAGAAGATGGAGAGCGAGATGCCTCCACGAGCTTCCCCGCCTCGTAGGGCGGATGGTCCCGAGGTGTCGTCCCAAAGGATTTCTCCGGGCTCCGAAAAAGTGCGAGAGGGGACCAATGCGGCATCGGAGGCTGCCGAGAACATGGGGGGCGCAACCCCCATGGAGACCGGCCACGGGGGTCCTGGATCATCCGGCCATCAGCTGGATACTGTCCCAGGGACCCAAACGGTTCCGAAATCGGATTGTCAGCCCCCTCTACAGGAGGGGGAGACAGCGACCTCTATGAATGCAGAGCCGGCAAACATGCTGATAGTGCATCCGTCTTGGAGGAGCACCGTACCTTAATGGGTATGGTGGTTGAAAAGGTTCAGTCCGCTAAGAGCGGACTGAATGAAGCCTTCACGAGCCTACTAACAGGCTTCGAGGTATGCGATGTAATGTATTTTAGATGCTTTCCATAAAAAAATCCGCCTATATATAGATAGTAGCCCCTGAGACTCTGTTTGGCCAATGAATGAGGGCCAACAGAGGGTCTATAGATATCCGCATGAAATAACATACTTTTCCTTTTTGATAAAAATCCGGCTTCACGGTTAGCAGCGACCGCCCAGGTCACCGAAGTTTCTGAACTGAAGCGAAAACTGCAGCTGGTCGACGAGCACAATATCCGGATTAACAAGCGCTCGACGAGGCGCAAGGTATGTTTCAAGTGCTCCATATTCAATTGAATTAGTTTGCAAATGCTAAGTTGAAGCTTATGTGCTGCTATATGCATATTAGTAGATGGCGCTGCTGACTTCGAGACCATCAGGAGTGACTGAGGAAGTCCTGGATTAGGGGGTATCCGGATAGCCGGACTATATACATCGTCCGGACTATTGGAGCGTGAAGATACAAGACTCAAGACTGTCCCGTGTCCGTATGGGACTCTCCTTTGCATGGAAGACAAGCTTGGCGATCCGGATATTGTATTTCCTTCCTTGTAACCGACTCCGTGTGAACCCTAGCCCTCTCCGGTGTCTACATAAACCGGAGAGGATGGTACATAGAAGGCCGATCACAATTACAATCATACCATCATAGGCTAGCTTCTAGGGTTTAGCCTCTATGATCTCGTGGTAGATCTACTCTTGTACTACTCATATCTTAAATATTAATCAAGAAGGAAGTAGGGTTTTACCTCCATCGAGAGGGCCCGAACCTGGGTAAACATTGTGTCCCTTGCTTCCTGTTACCATCAGCCTAAGACGCACAGATCGGGACCCCCTACCCGAGATCCGCCGGTTTTGACACCGACATTGCTGCTTTCATTGAGAGTTCCTCTGTGTCGTTGCTGCAAGGCTTGATGGCTCGTCTCGTTGTCAAGGACAACATCTCCTCAGGGGGAGCGCTGGCTGTAGGACAAACTCTCCAACTTGGTGGCTTCATTATGGCCGCCCCATTGGCTGTCGCGCCAATGATGGCCTCTCGGGTCATCACGCATAACCTTCGCATCAATTCGGAGCTTGCCGAACAGATGGATACGATAGAGCTCTCCTCCCTTAATGAGCTCTTGGATCGCATCGCCTCTTTGGGAGTCGCTATGGACTATGACCGGATTGGGCTTAAACCCGACCAAAGGGACATTAGATCCCCGCCGGCCACCCATGAGATAGCGGTAGTGGAGGAACCACGTATGGATTACCCCTCTATTTTGAGGACGAACCGTGTCTGGATCACCGAGCTCCTGAGCTGAACTCCCGCTCAAGAGAAGACCTGGCCCAGATCCCGGACTTAGGATCGGGCATTCGACCGGAAAAATTGGGCAGCATCCCGGATCCCGAGCTGTCGAACTCGGAGGCTCCCCTGCCCCTAGGCGCTAGGCCGGATCAGAATCCGGACTCAGCCGCGGACACCCATCCATGCTTAAGCCGTCTCTCCCATATCAAACAAGAGCCCCATGAGACAGTACATCGCTACTGGGCCAGATTCCTCCTTGTGCTAAATAAGGTCGAGGACAGTCGCGAGGAGGACGCAGTCTCACTTTTCTGCGAAAACTGTACGGACAAAGGAATCCTTAATGCTATAAGTCGCCGCGACATAGTACACCTTGCTGACTTAGCAACCATAGTACTAAAGTACTTTGCGATGGAAAGCGCCTGGAAAACCCAAACAGAATTTTGGGATAGCCCGTCTCTCACCAAAACCTTTGTTCGAGCTAAACGGGTGAACCCTCATAGGTCGGCCGATCCAATTCCCAAGAAGTCGAAGCCCGCCCTAGTGCGTGGAACCGTATTGGAAGAATGGCTCAATGGGCCATGTAAACTCCACAGTATGCCGGACACAACACCAACCCATAGCCTTAGGGCATGTTGGATAGTCCGGAAGGTAGCAAAAAGTGGCGAGGATCTCCTTATAAGCCATAAAGCAGAACAACATCCCGCCAAAGAGCACAATACGGTACTAACAGTCTTCGAGACTTTCACCTCAAACAATAGGCGCAAGCGAGCTCATCGGAGCCCCGCTACAATCCGCCATGTGGCAAAAATAAATCCGTGGAACGACACTGCTATAACTTTCAATGCCAGTGACGAACCTCAAGTCCAGACAGTCCGGGCACCAGCTGCTCTGGTTCTTAGCCCAATAGTGGATGGCTTTCGGCTCACTAAAGTACTCATGGATGGCGGAAGTGGATCGAACTTGATCTACGAATAAACACTCAAGAAGATGGAAATTGATAAAAGCCGCATTGTACAAAGCGGCACAACCTTCAGGGGAATTATCCCTAGTCGGGAGGCACGGTGTGTGGGTAAAATCACACTCGATGTGGTATTCGGCACCCCAGAGAATTACAAGTCCGAAGAAATTATATTCCAAGTGGCTCCTTTCAGAGCGGATAACACGCCCTTCTAGGGAGGGACGCATTTACGAGCTTTCAAGCTATACCCCATTACGGGCACATGAAGCTTAAAATGCCCGGACCCAATGGAATCATCACTCTAGCCAGTGATCTAGACGTCGCACTCCGCACCGAAAACAAAACCGCAAAGCTAGCCTTGGAAGCATTATCCGAAGCCCTAGCAGCCGAAGAATTGACAACACTGCACGCCACCGTGGACAGGGACGACGTGATACTCGACAAGCGACCCAAGTCCACCTCATTTAAACCCGCAGACGAGATAGTCGAATTCCAAGTCCATCCAATAGACCCCATGATGATAGCTTCTATCGGGACACAGTTGAGCCCCGCAATGGACGTCGCACTGCGAGACTTCTTACGCGAGAATTGGGACATTTTCGCCTTGCACCCATCGGACATGTCGGGCATCCCACGCAGATTGGCCGAACACAGCCTCAATATATTAAAAGGATACAAACCTGTCAAGCAAACCCTAAGGTGGTTTTCAAAGCCCAAACGGCAAGCCATGGGGGAAGAGCTAGCCAAGCTACTCGAGGCCAGATTCATCAAAGATATCAAGCATCCAGATTGGCTGGCAAATCTGGTAGTGGTACCAAAGAAGGACAAATCCTGGCGCCTATGCGTCGACTTCAAAGACCTCAACAAGGTTTACCCCAAGGATCCCTTTCCCCTCCCTCGCATCGATCAAATCATCGACGCCACAGCAGGACACGACTCACTGTGTTTCCTCTACGCGTACTCTGGATACCATCAAATAAAGATGGCAGAGTCCGACCAAGCTGCAACAGCTTTCATAACGCCATATGGCCCTTTCTGCTTCAACACTATGCCTTTCGGGCTTAAGAATGCCGGTGCAACCTATCAACGCATGATTCAAACATGCCTAGAAAAACAAATTGGCAAAATAGTGGAGGCGTATGTGGACGACGTGGTTATAAAAACAAGGCACATCGAAACCCTAATAGATGACTTGAGGCTTACGTTTGATAACCTCCGAACATATGACATCAAGCTGAACCCGGAAAAATGTGTTTTCAGTGTCCCCTCTGGAAAATTGCTGGGCTTCATCGTTTCCGATAGAGGAATTGAAGCGAATCCGGCAAAAATCCGAGCTCTGTCGCAATTGGCTACACCAACAGACCTCAAGCACATCCAGAAAATAGCTGGATGTGTGGCGGCTTTGAGCCGCTTTATCTCCAGGTTAGGAGAAAAGGCATTGCCACTTTACCGCCTTCTTGGTGCACTGAACACTTCGTGTGGACGGATGCAGCCGCGGCCGGACTCGACGATATAAAGACCTTATTGGCCAATAATCCAGTCCTAACAGCGCCAAACATCGGTGAACCAATGCTGCTGTACATAGCTGCAACACATCAAGTTGTAAGCGCAGTACTCGTCGTCGAATGAGAGGTTGACGGATACAAATTCCAGCTACAAAAGCCGGTTTATTACGTATCCATGGTCCTCACCCCATGTAAATCCAGATACCCACACTATCAAAAAATAGCATACGCGGTCTTCATGGCATCCCGAAAGCTACGACACTACTTTCAAGTGTTCGATTATGGTGGCCTCCAAAGTACCACTAAACGGTATAATAAATAACCGCGATGCTATTGGCCAGATCGCTAAATGGGTCATTGAGCTCCTTCCGTTCGACATAACATACAAGCCTCGGCGGGCCATCAAGTTGCAAGTATTAGCTGACTTTGTCGCCGAATGGACGGAAGCCGAACTCCCTAAAGAGTATGGCGCATACTCTAACTGGATCATGCACTTCGACGGCTCTAAAATGCTGGCCGGATTGGGAGCAGGTGTAGTCCTGACGTCTCCCACCGGAGACACGGTCCAATACGTCCTCCAAATATTATTCACGGACTCAAACAATGCAGCCGAATACGAGGCTCTGTTGCACGGTCTTCGGATGGCAGTCTCTATGGGCATTCAACGCCTAGAGGTGCGCGGGGATTCAAACCTCACAATATCACAAATAAACGGAGACTTTGATGCCAAGGATCCAAAAATGGTGGCCTACCATAATGCAGTCCTCAAAATGTCAGCTCAGTTCGAGGGGCTCGAATTCCACCATGTGGCTCGAGAAAAAATCAAGCGGCAGACGTCCTTGCCCGCACCGGCGCTAAACTCGACCCTGTCCCACCCAACATATTCCTGGAAAGGCTGTTCAAGCCATCCGTGGTATGGGAAGGGGAGTCCGACAATACTAGCACGGATCCGAATACATCCCCAGATTCCGAACTATCAGATGTAATCGGCGGCTCTACCACCGAAATAACATCTTCGGCCCACGAAGTCATGGCTGTAATCGCCCCGTGGACCAAGCCTTTCTTGGCCTACCTAAATACACAGGAGCTCCCGAAGACCAAAATGAGGCACGCTGCATCATCCGGCGTTCTAAAGCTTACAAAGTCCATGAAGGGGAACTCTATAAGAAAAGTGCGACCGGAGTGCTCCAAAGGTGCATCTCCGAAGAGGAAGGGCAGTAGCACTTGGCTGAAATCCATGCCGGACTGGGCGGGCACCATGCCGCGGCTCGAGCACTAGTCAGCAAGGCCTTCCGTACAGGTTTCTATTGGCCGACGGCCCGAGAAGACGCACAGGACCTTGTCCAACACTGCATTGGTTGCCAGCTCTTTGCCAATCAGAGTCATATGCCCCCTACCACTCTCCAAACAATCCCCATAACTTGGCCCTTTGCGGTCTGGGGGCTGGATATAGTTGGACCCCTTAAAGGGGGAAGCCACAAGAAAAAATACTTATTGGTCATGGTAGACAAGTTCACCAAATGGATAGAAGCCAAACCAGTTAAAACGGCCGAATCCGGAGCAGTAATAGACTTTATATCCGGGGTCGTACACCGATACGGTGTCCCCCACAACATCATCACCGATAATGGCTCAAATTTCACAGCCGATGAAGTGAAATCTTGGTGCGGCAAAATGGCCATTAAGCTCGACTACGCTTCTGTCTACCATCCTCAAACAAACGGCCAGGTCGAACGGGCAAACGGTCTCATCATGAGCGGCATCAAACCCAGACTAGTGCGATCCTTGACAGAGTCGGACACGCACTGGGTCGAGGAGCTCGACTCCGTACTCTGGGGGCTGCGGACCACGCCGAATCACAGCACCGGATATACACCATTTTTTATGGTGTACGGCGCGGAAGCACTACTACCCAGCGACATAATACATGAATCGCCATGCGTACGCGTGTACGAAGAGAAGGAAGCCGAGTTAGATCGGCAGGATAACTTGGATGCCCTGGAGGAGGAGTGCGACGTCGTGAAGGCCCACTCCGCATTCTATCAGCAAAAGGCTCAACGATACCAAAGCAGAGAAGTGCGGGCCAAATCTTATAATATTGGCGAGCTCGTTCTATGCTTACCGGAGAAGAAGGACAAGCTCAAACCCAAGTGGGAAGGTCCCTTCGTCATTGACAAAGTTCTCACCGGAGGAGCGTACCGCTTATGTAATGCGTCCAATAACAGACTGGAGCCGAACCCATGGAACGCGGCCAGACTGTGGAGATTCTACGCCTAGCGCCGAACTCAGTGTTTGTCTCCTTACCTCCTCCTTTTTAATTATGCTCCCTCCCTTTTCCTTTCTTGACCTTTTTTCTCTTCACACAAAGTAAATACAGTGTGGACTCCCGAATTACTCCGGCCGCACTATGTGTGTAAGCAATACATGGGGGCTTCCTATACGGAAGCTAAACATAATTACTCTAAAGGCTTTTTGCCCATCACATATGTGTTTCTTTTTCCATGTGTGCCTTTTCTTCACCATTATATGCATCGATATGACTTAAGATGTGGCCAAGCTGGGTTGCCTGGCTCTTGTGTTTATGCCCTACATTCCTGTTAATTCGGCTAGGGCATAAGGGGAGCACCTTTGCGATTGTTACTGCCGGTTCAGCCGGATGTGTACCTCAGACTTGGGTGAAGCCGAAAGCTAGCTTCCTTAAGAGAATATTCAGTCGGTGAACAAAAGATGTCTTCGTTTATTATAACATAAATCCCTAGAAGTTTTGTATCCTACGCCTTTGTTTGTAGTCCGGACATGTGCATCGTCGCATGCGTACCCAGGGAAAGGAACCCCTAACGGAACTATTCTCCCTGGAAGATGTTTCTTACTATGCATATAATATAACATAACTAGTTGGGTACTTGTCTGTTCAAGCACTTATGACCCCTACGCCTGGTTTCCACGCATACCCCAGTTCTAAATAACTGAGCGAGTATTGGGAAACACCCTGGACTGTCGGATCCGAGGGCTGAAGCGAAAAGGTCCGCCATGACAAATGATTTTAATCCGGCTAGGGAATACTAATGTACATTGATTTACATAGTCACTTGGACTGACTATATTCCTCCGCTATACCATCCAACAGGCTATCTAGCTAACAATCTTGTTGGGAATACTTTGCAGCTAATGCTACCTGGTCATACACCAGACTCACGGGAATTTCTTGCCCATCTGGCCCCGCCGGTCCGACTTCGGCCATATGGTTCAGATCCAGCTTGGTCTAGCGCGTCTTCACCATAGCCCAGGCTTCTCTTGCACCTTGCCGGCAGGCAGACACTTTCCACAATCGGAAGCGCCGTCGTGCTCCTTGAAGCATGTCCACAAGCTCCCCCATGCCACTCGGCACGAAGCTTGATGGCCACAAGGCCTGAGCAACGCCCTGCATCACCTGCTGAGTTCGCTCGTGCAGTTGTGCGAGGTCTTGCAGTAAATCGCCTGCAGATGCGGGCATCTCCTCCTCAAGGCGACCCGTTAACATTCCTACAAGCAAAACTCTTTCAATACACTTCCTCGCCGAACTATGCTACAGTTCGTGTAGGCACTTACCATAAATGCCGCGTCGAAGCCTTTTGTTCTCCTTCACGGAGTCCGCCAGCTGCGCGCGGACGTCTTTCAATTCCATGTCCAGCCGAACATTGGCATCTTGAAGATTATTCTTCTCCTGCTTAACTTGCGTAAGAATGCGCTCGCCAGCCTTTAGCTGCCTCTGGAGATGCGACTTGTCATCCCTTCCGCCCTCCGGATTCACCCCGGGGTTATCTGCAGAATTGTCTATTAGACTCGTCATACCAGCCACTTACTAACTGGTGTATTTTCGTACAATCGAGACAAATGTTACCAGATGAGGCCTTCTAGGATTCCTCTAGCTTGGCAACCATGGCTCTCAGCTGGGTCTTGCACTCCTCCAGCTCCCGAGACAATTGCTCATTCTTATCTACAAGATCCTGTGCATAAATTGATCCTTAAAACACTTATTCCAACCGTTTCAAGTCTCAGGGGCTACTGCTATACATGCTTATCAAACTTTCTTACCCATATATCTTTGGTATACTGGTCCGTCGCTCGGGCAAGCCCGCCTTGAGCAGCTCGGATGTATGCATCTCCCGAGTTCAAAGCATTAAAGGCCTCTTCAGAAAAGATGTTGTTGCGAAGCACGGCCCGTCGACGCCGGTGATTCATGGCGCTCTCTACTTCGGAATTCGTGGCAGAGAGCATACCTGCGTCCTCTGTCGGAGGACTATGCGGCATCGGCCCCACGTCCGCCTCCTCTCTCGAAGCCGGTTCTGGAATCCGACTGGTGGAGGCGTGATTGGCAGGATCCCCGGATATAGTCCGGATACTCCTCTTCCTGCCAGGACATGAAGGGCGTTGTTATACTTCAAATACAATAATTACAGGACATGTTTTTGCCTTACCTCTGTAGCGGTGTTTCGACCCTAACTGCCTTCCTCTTAAGCCTGCCTAATCCGGACGCCTGTGGCCAACGAGTCCCTAGGGGCTCGGCCCTGCGCTCCGACCGTCGTCTCTGCAAAAACACGACACTTCAGGGGTAAGGCATGCCATCAGGAAAGAGTCCTCTTCGGAGGATAGAGTCTTCGGCTTGGCTTACACGTGACGTAGGTAGCAGTCCGGGATAATCAGCAGTAATAGCACTGAGGCGCCATTGCAGCTCGCCTGATAAAATATCCCGTTGACAAGCTCCACGGTCGTATCCGGATCTTCTTCGAGTTCTGGATCCAGGGCCCTTTCGGGGTCCTCTGGCTGTGGGGAAGGGCTGTAGATTCCTTCTACGACCCTCCTCAGTTCCTGCTCGGAAATATCGAGGCAGGTAATCTTAGTGAAGAACACCACAATAAGTGAAGCGGGGAAATGAATGACGACTTATCCAGTTTGGGGAATTGTACATGGAGAATCCGTCCCGCGGTTTGATGTGAAGGAAGTCTTCCTCTTCTCCTTTGTATAAATCGGAGAATATCCTTGCCAGAGCAGTGGCGGTGTCCGGACCCTTACGGCCACAGCGGGTGGCATCGTCTTCCCCGTTGAAGTGCCACATGGGCTTGCCCCGATATTGAAGCGGTTGCACTCCCCACATTATACATATTGCCATAACCTCGACTATCGTCAGTCCGGATTTGGCCAGTAACTTTATCCTGCTCATCAGGAAGTGTATTTCCCTAGTATCCTCCTCTTGGGGGCCTCGGGAGCGCCAACTTAGACGTGCCCTCGGCGGGGCGTTGCTGAAATTGGGGAGACCTGTCCGGACTGGATCCGGAAGGGGAACATCATCAATGTAAAACCACTCCGAAGGCCAGTTCTCTGGTGCCTTTTTGGGAGTGCCGGATAGGTATCTGGTCTCGGCAATACGCCATACTTCGGCCCTGCCCACTTGACATAGGGATTCTCCCTGGTTGCGGGGGACAAGGAAGAACAACTTCTTCTATGACCTAAAGTGAGCCTCGCAGCCTAGAAATAGCTCACAAAGGGCGACGTATCCTGCTATATGTAGTACGGAGGCAGGGGTAAAGTTGTGCAATTGGAGGCCGTAGAACTCCAGGAGCCCGCGAAGGAACGGGTGGATAGGAAACCCGATGCCCCTTAGCAGATGCGGGATGAGGCATATTCGCTCCTCTGGAGACAGATTAGGAGCTCCCTCCGCTTGTTCCCTGCCATTATAGGTGGCTATTCCGGCTCGGATGGGGACCGTGAACGCCGATGGGAGAAACCCTTGGGTTTATAACTCTATCAAACGGCTATGAGGAACTGAACACTCTTCCCAGCCCCCTGGCTTAGGGCAAGGGGAGCGAGCAGAAGAGTTGCGACGACCGACCATGTTGGAATGGTTTTTCCAGGGCGCTCTGTTGGATGCTTGCTCGAGGGGGAAGAGTGAGGTTTGGATCTGAGAATCCCCGTCTTTTCAAATAGACGGCTAGCCCGAAGGATCGGGGGTGGCAAATGCAAAAATGCCTCAGCTCCTCGCATTCGCTCGACACGTGGAAATAGTCATTATTAAGGCACTGAAGCCGAGGAGTACAACGTTGATGAGAAGCCAGACACTGTTCGTCGTAATAGGTACATTGGAGTATTCGGAGATGGAACCCGCCTTGCAATGCCAAAGACAAGACTGCGCGCCGGACTCATCATCATTGAAGCCTGGTTCAGGGGCTACTGAGGGAGTCCTGGATTAGGGGGTATCCGGATAGCCGGACTATATACATCGTCCGGACTATTGGAGCGTGAAGATACAAGACTCAAGACTCCGTCCCGTGTCCGGATGGGACTCTCCTTTGCGTGGAAGACAATCTTGGCGATTCGGATATTGTATTTCCTTCCTTGTAACTGACTCAGTGTAAACCCTAGCCCTCTCCGGTGTCTATATAAACCGGAGAGGATGGTCCTTAGAAGGCCGATCACAATTACAATCATACCATCATAGGCTAGCTTCTAGGGTTTAGCCTCTATGATCTCGTGGTAGATCTACTCTTGTACTACTCATATCTTCAATATTAATCAAGCAGGAAGTAGGGTTTTACCTCCATCGAGAGGGCCCGAACATGGGTAAACATTGTGTCCCTTGCTTCCTGTTACCATCAGCCTAAGACGCACAGATCAGGACCCCCTACCTGAGACCCGTCGGTTTTGACACCGACAATGACCTTGCCCACGCAAAGGAGAAGGCAAGGGTGAGCGATGCGGCCGCTGAGAAAGACCGAACAGGCCACCCGGTGCCAGTTTGAGGAGCGGGTATCCAAGAGTGAGCAAGAGCTCAAGAACGCAACTCGCAAGTGCGAGCTCCTTGAGGAGGAGAATAAAGCTAAGGCGTCTGAACTTGCCAAGGCCCTGCAGGACTCTCAAGAGGTAAGGTCTAAATCCCGAGCGGCTCGCGAGGAGCTCTGTCAGGCCGGATAGATAGAGGCTGGTAAGCCCTTTCTTTTACAGTCTAATTTTGGCGATCAGAGGTATGCCTTACTTAATCGACTATGGAGTTCTCCAGACGCCTTTGCGGATCTTCTAAAGAGCGCCCCTGACCCAATGCAATTCTACCGGGCCCAGGCGAGGCATGCGATGGAGAATTTGTTCTGGTCGCAGTTCGTGATGCAGGAGCGCTCGGCACTACTGAATGACCAAATGGCGCAGTGGGCCGAGTTGCATAAGATGTCCGGAGCGGCCATGAAGGAGGTCATACTCCGGCTGTGGCCGGCTGAACCCGTTCCGAGCAACTATTTTGGCCTAGTGCAGCGACTCATTGATGTCGTGCCCCGAATTGATGCCATCAAACAGTCGGTGTGCATAGAAGGTGCACAGAGGGCCTTCGCCCATGTCAAGGTGCATTGGGCCAAGATGAAAGCCGCCGTTGTCACGGTGGAGGGTCACCCCAAAGGCAAGGACCACCGCACACTGGAGCATTATTTAGACGACGTCCTAGAGGGTGCTCGCTTGATATAGGGTCAATGCTCAAAGGACATTATATTCGAACGAATGTATCTGAATGACCTGATCGTATGTATTATAGACATTAAAGCTTTGTAATATATTTGTGCCAATATCTGAAGTTGCTTTCCTCCTGTGCGGGCGTTTTTGTATGCCTGAGAGTTTTCCAATCGTCGGCTTCGACCCCCACGTAGATGCTATGGGGGTGTTTGGGATAGCACATGAGCACTCTTGACCCAACGTCTTGGTCCGACGGAGGTGTCAGTGTGGCAAACCAGGCAATCGAACTATACGACTTTACCTCTCTCACTTAGCCATGGGAGTTTGACGATGGGGCTATAAAATAGCCCCTAGTATGTATGTGACTATCCGAATGCGGATGCATTACGTATATGACTGGAAAAAATAGTCCTTCGTTTAATATGGAAAAATCATTAAAGATTTAGTAATCACCGAACGGTTGACCAGCTCTCGCAGCATCATGACAGTCAGTTTTCGGCTTTCTCTACTGAGGTGCTTGACCGGATGAACCAGAAACACAATCGTAGTAGCTCTCCCTTTACTACCCTAGCCGAACAAACGAAACGTAAGGTAGCAAACACAGTAGCCGGGCAACCCTACTATTGACCAAAGACATGATTCGGTGCCGATGCATATATTGCCGAGCTCGATACGTTGAGGTGTGCTACAAAGCTGTTCGGGCTTTTGTTTAGCAGCACATATGTGGTCGCATAGATCCCCTGGCAATGGGCGTCGAGGTATGTGAGACAACTGAAGAGACGGAATACAGTTTTATGAATAAAGTTGATACCGAAGAATTGTCCCTAATAGGAGCTGATTGATACCAAAACCATTTTACATGCCGGGGGTCTAATAATAAGGAGAAAAGCTCAGTACATGTCCTTTAAATAAGGTTTGGTCCAAGAGTCCTTTGGATGTCCTGCCGCACGTCTGCGCCGCTTTCGCCTTGTAGAGAGGGGTTCCTTAAAGGGAATGGTCTTCTGTTTCCTGCATGAAACCGGGCTCGAAGAGAGTCCTTGTAAGTCCGTAGGATATATGGGCTCAAATGCACCTATGGTAGAAAAGTAATCGAAGAAGAGTGGAAGGTCATATAGGGTCGAGCCGTACTATAGACCTACCCATATGGTGCCTCCGTTGATGCCCAAGGTATTTTTAGTGTGTAATGATGCATGCACGGTACAAATTCCACGGGTATGCGTGGTGATCGACGAAGGCGAAACTGCTAGTCTAGCTCTGGAAGTACAGAGCCGCTAGCTTGCGGGACTGACCGAACTCTTTTAGCAAAGTCCGACGGCTGATGGCCGATGAGGTGTGCGGCTTGAGTGGGCCACTCTGTACTTCGGCTGCGAGAGCCGCGGTGTGCTCCTCAGTACGGAGGGAGCGTTCCATGTTTCCATTGACTGTTATGATACCGCGTGCACCGGACATCTTGAGCTTTAAGTAAGCATAGTGCGGCACCGTGTTGAATCGAGCAAAAGCGGTCCGTCCGAGCAGTGCGTGATAGCCACTTCAGAAGGGCACGATATCGAAGATCAAGTCTTCACTACGGAAGTTGTCAGGCGAGCCAAAGACAACTTCCATTGAGCCCGAGCAACGGGCCTCTACGCCAGGTATCACTCCTTTAAATGTAGTTTCAGTGGGTTTGATTCTTGACGGATCAATACCCATTTTGGGGACGGTGTCTGGTACGTCCATTTTGCATCATGCTTTTATATCAATACTTATTGCATTATGGGCTATTATTACAAATTATATCTCAACACTTATGGCTATTATCTCTTATTTTAGAAGGTTTACCATGAAGAGGGGGAATGCCGGCAGCTGGAATTCTGGCTGGAAAAGGAGCAAACATTGGAAACCTATTCTGCACTGCTCCAAAAATCCTGAAACTCCACGAAACTTATTTTTCGAATAAATAAGAATTATTGAGCGGAAGAAACACCTCAGGGGGCCCACACTCTGGCCAGGGGTGGGGGGCGTCCCCACCACTACTGGGCGCGCCCCTGTCTCCTGGGCCCCCTGGTGCCCCCCCGATGTCCATCTTCTGCTATATGAAGGCTTCTACCCTGGAAAAAATCATGGGCAAGCTTATGGGACGAAACTGTGCCGCCATGAGGTGGTCCCTTGGCAGAACCAATCTAGAGCTCCGGCAGAGCTGTTCTGCCAGGGAAACTTCCCTCCGGGAGGGGGAAATCATCACTGTCATCATCACCAACGATCCTCTCATCAGGAGGGGTCAATCTCCATCAACATCTTCACCAGCACCATCTCCTCTCAAAACCCTAGTTCATCTCTTGTATCCAATCTTGTATCAAAACCACAAATTGGTACCTATGGGTTGCTAGTAGTGTTGATTACTCCTTGTAGTTGATGATAATTGGTTTACTAGGTGGAAGATCATATGTTCAGATCCTTAATGAATATTATTCCTCCTCTGATTATGAACATGAATAAGCTTTGTGAGTAGTTATGTTTGTTCCTGAGGACATGGGTGAAGTCTTGCTATTAGTAGTCATGTGAATTTGGTATTCGTTCTATATTTTGATGAGATGTATGTTGTCTTTTCCTCTAGTGGTGTTATGTGAACGTCGACTACATGACACTTCACCATTATTTGGGCCTAGAGGAAGGCATTGGGAAGTAATAAGTAGATGATGGGTTGCTAGAGTGACAGAAGCTTAAACCCTAGTTTATGCGTTGCTTCATTAGGGGCTGATTTGGACCCATATGTTTAATGCTGTGGTTAGGTTTACCTTAATACTTATTTTGTAGTTGCGGATGCTTGCAATTGGGGTTAATCATAAGTGGGATGCTTGTCCAAGAAAGGGCAGTACCCAAGCACCGGTCCACCCACACATCAAATTATCAAAGTATGGAACGCGAATCATATGAGCATGATGAAAACTAGCTTGACGATTTCCCATGTGTCCTCGGGAGCTCTTTTCTCATTATAAGAAATTGTCCAGGCTTATCCTTTGCTACAAAAAGGATTGGGCCACCTAGCTGCACTTTATTTACTTTCATTGCTTGTTACTCGTTACAATTTATCTTATCACAAAACTATCTATTACCTACAATTTTAGTGCTTGCAGAAAAAACCTTACTGAAAACCGCTTATCATTTCCTTCTGGTCCTCGTTGGGTTCGACACTCTTACTTATCGAAAGGACCACGATAGATCCCCTACACTTGTGGGTCATCAAGACTCTTTTTTAGCACCGTTGCCGGGGAAGCATAGCGCTCTTGGTGAGTGGAACTTGGTAAGGAAACATCTATATAGTGTGCTGAAATTTTCTGTTACTTTTCACTATGGAAACTAATCCTTTGAGGGGCTTGTTCGGGTTATCTTCACCCCGACCAGAAGAGCAAAGAGTTTCTCCTCAACCTACTGAACTATTTGAAAATATTTACTTTGAGATTCCTTCGGGTATGATAGAGACACTGCTAGCTAATCCATTTGCAGGAGATGGAACATTGCATCCTGATTTACACCTTGTCTTTGTGGATGAAGTCTATGGTATATTTAAGCTTGCAGGTATTCCCGATGATGTTGTGAAAAGGAAGGCATTCCCTTTATCTTTGAAGGGAGATGCATTGACATGGTATAGGCTATGTGATGATATGAGATCTTGGAATTATAAACGATTGAAGTTGGAATTTCACTAGAAGTTCTATCCTATGCATCTTGTTCATCGTGATCGTAATTCACTACGAAAAATACACTTCCATGATGATACGTGTTTGTCACAATAGGTCGCGTTTTTTGTCATGCATGTACATCCATGACGATTTTATGACAGAATCAAGATAGTCATACCTGTGCTGTCGTAGAAGTGTTCCATGACATTAGCAAAATTATCATCACAGAAGTGTCCACTTCCATGATGATAAATCGCGCGTCACAGAAGTGCTTTCGTCAAGGGTGATGACACGTGGCATCCACCGTAATAGAATGCCGTTAAGCTACCGGGTCGGATTTTGGATCCGATAACCTGTTAACAGCCCCGACCAATGGGAAATTTCCACGTGTAAAATTCTGATTGGCCGAAGGGAACACCTATCAGCTCGTCAGTGGGCCAGATGTCGCCCGTCCATTGGAGGAGACATTCCTATGATACGTCGACACATGGCTGGGCCCAACAAAGGCCCATATAGGTTAAAAAGGTCGGCCCAGTCAAAGGCCCGTAGAACTTAATCAGGTACTAGTGGGCCAGTCTAATAACGGCCCAAAGCCAGATCTGGCCCGTTAATTGTTCGCCCAATATTTGGGCCCATTTACAGCCCGAAGCCAGATCTGGCCCGTTAATTGTTCGCCCAATATTTGGGCCCATTTGCAGCCCGAAGCTAGATCTAACCCGTTAATTGTTCGTCGAATATTTGGGCCCAACTACAGCCCAGTGACTTTCAGCCTGTTAGAGGCCTGATGTAGACATGGGCCCATTTCAGCCTGGTGCAGAATAGGTTGGCCCATGCTAGTTTTGTTCGTCCCAATGCACCAGCAGGCAATGTAAAAAATGAAGAAAAATGTTTCAATGTGGATGGGCCAATAACATAAGTGCAAGGCAGGCCCTATAGCAGGCTCGCGGCCCAAACGAGCGCCTCCCATATCGATCGACGGCAGGAAAAATCCCAATTCATTCGCTCCAGCCTCCAGTCTGGTTCGCTCCTAACCTAGCCGCCGCTGGACAGACAGACACAACACTTCCTCGCGCCCTCGTTGGAGGGAGGTCGCTGGGCTTCAAGCGAACGAAAGGACAAGAAGATTAAGATCTAACCCTGGGAGTAGCCTGCGTGGGAGGCAGCGGTGGCAGCACAGAAATGGCATCGAGCTTGCGCAAACGGACAGTCGCAGCTTGCAAGAGTAGCATGCGCAACGAGCAGGTACATCACATCCCTGATTATATCTAATTCAACTCTTCAATTTCTGGCCAACAGTTAAACCTGACGGTGTTGTAAAACTGCTTGTATGTAGGGAATCTATGAGAAAATGAAACCAATTTCTACTTATTTTATAACTCCCCCAATCAATATTGAACTGACTGAATCTGATGTATCTAATCAAGTTTCCGGTGCAAACATACAAGCTCATGTTGTTCTTGAGCCTGAATTGTCTAATGAACAGACTGCTAATGAAGGATTTGATGCAAACATTTTACATGCTCCTGGTGATGAACATATAGTGTCTAATGAGGGATCTAATGCAAGCATTTTGCAAGATCATTGAAGGATTTAGTTTCTAATGATGATCTACTATGTTGAGAGAGACAGAGATTCGCAGGCATTGATGACAAGCAAATTATAATGCATTTTCATAGCTTGAGGAAACGTCGAGGCCATCTACCAGAAAGTCCCCGTATCATGACAACATAGCATAAATACTTCTCTAATCTGTTGTTTGAAACTATTGGCATACTTGTGCAGGATAGATATATTGATATGCAGTTTACGCACTGGTTATACGTGCAATTACACTTCGATATTTTCAGCTGGAGAACGAATAATTCAAGCAGGTACAGACCATGTTTATAGTCCTTGTACACCATGTTGCATTTTGTGTTTTTTGGTGCTTGCATCATTTAGTGTTTATAACCTGAACTACTTTTAATCATTAGCTGGTTTTCAAAGTGCATGTAGCTTCACATTTCTCAAGTTATGTTGATTTCTGGAGTGCAAGTGCCTTCGTATTTTTCAAGTTAAATGTTCGCCCCTGGTAACTTGAATTCGTGGATCAACCACTGCACACAAATCATACACGAATGCCAGTACGAATTAAATGAAATCCAGGGACTTACGCTAGCTCGTTGTACATGCTCATTGCAGCTCTACTTTTGCTTGGGATGTTCCATGTACAAGTCCATGTTACCGCTTGCTTGGATGTGCAGGCCTTGTGCTCCTTGCATCCCCCTCTGCATTTTTGACACGGCGAATGGTTGATCAAATAAGAGGAATCGACCTTGATGTTGTACCGGAGGACAAATACTTACAAGGTTATACGGGTGTGCAGGATGTGAACCAGATCCCGTAGCGCCGTCATGCTTCACTAAAAAATGGATTTGCTTGTTTCAGATGATATCTCCAGAAGAAATAAGAGTTAAAGTTAGAATTGCATAGGCGTGTAAGCTAAGAGAGCAGTGAAAGGATATCCAAACATCGTCCGAACAGTGCACAAGGAAGTGATTGCTACGTCTTGAGCTTGCGTTGGTTTTCCTCGAAGAGGAGAGGGTGATGCAGCAAAGTGTAGCGTAATTATTTCCCTCAGTTTTGAGAACCAAGGTATCAATCCTATAGGAGGCTCCTCAAAAGTCCCACACACCTTTACAAACAAACTGAGAACTCGCAACCAACGCAATAAAGAGGTTGTCAATCCCTTCACGGCCACTTGCGAAAGTGAGATCTAATAAAGATAGTAAGATACGATAAATATATTTTTGGTATTTTATAATATAGATGCAGAAAGTAAGATGCAAATAAAAGTAGATTGAAAGAAAATATGATAAGAGATAGACCCGGGGGCCATATGTTTCACTAGAGGCTTCTCTCAAGATAGCATAAGCATTACGGTGGGTGAACAAATTACTGTCGAGCAATTGATAGAAAAGCGCATAGTTATGAGATTATCTAGGCATGATCATGTATATAGGCATCACGTCCATAATAAGTAGACCGACTCCTGCCTGCATCTACTACTATTACTCCACACATCGACCACTATCCAGCATGCATCTAGAGTATTAAGTTCATAAGAACGGAGTAACGCATTAAGCAAGATGACATGATGTAGAGGGATAAACTCATGCAATATGATATAAACCCCATCTTGTTATCCTCGATGGCAACAATACAATACGTGTCTTGCAACCCTTTCTGTCACTGGGTAAGAACACCGCAAGATTGAACCCAAAGCTAAGCACTTCTCCCATGGCAAGAAGAACCAATCTAGTAGGCCAAACCAAACTGATAATTCAAAGAGACTTGCAAAGATAACTCAATCATACATAAAAGAATTTAGAGAAGATTCAAATATTATTCATAGATAAACTTGATCTAAACCCACAATTCATCGGATCTCGACAAACACACCGCAAAAAGAGATTACATCGAATAGATCTCCACAAGAGAGGGGGAGAACATTGTATTGAGATCCAAAAAGAGAGAAGAAGCCATCTAGCTAATAACTATGGACCTGTTGGTCTGTGGTAAACTACTCACAACTCATCGGAGGGGCAAGGATGTTGATGTAGAAGCCCTCCGTGGTCGATTCCCCCTCCGGCAGAGTGCCGACGAAGGCTCCAAGATGGGATCTCGCGGATACAGAAGGTTACAGCGGTGGAAATTGTGTTTCGTGGTGCTCCTGGATGTTTTCGGGGTACGTAGGTATATATAGGAGGAAGAAGTACGTCTGTGGGCGCTCGAGGGGCCCATGTGATAGGGGGCGCGCCCTATAGGGGGGGCGCGACCTCCTGTCTCGTGGCCTCCTCGGCAGCTTCTTGACTTGCACTCCAAGCCCTCCGGATTAGATTTGTTCCAAAAACAACGCTCCCAAAGGTTTCATTCCGTTTGGACTCCGTTTGATATTCCTTTTCTTCGAAATACTGAAATAGGCAAAAAAAACAGCAATATGGGTTGGGCCTCCGGTTAGTAGGTTAGTCCCAAAAATGATATAAATGTGTAAAACAAAGCCCATAAACATCCAAAAAGGGTAATATAATAGCATGGAACAATCAAAAATTATAGATACGTTGGAGACGTATCAAGCATCCCCAAGCTTAATTCCTGCTCATCCTCGAGTAGGTAAATGATAAAAAGAGAATTTTTAATGTGGAATGCTACCTAGCATAATTCATAATGTTATTTTCTTTATTGTGGCATGAATGTTCAGATCCAAATGAATACAAAATAAAAGTTCATATTGACATAAGAAATAGTAATACTTCAAGCATACTAATCAAAGTAATCATGTCTTCTCAATATAACATGGCTAAAGAAAGTTATGCCTACAAAATCATATAGTCTGGCTGTTGCTCTATCTTCATCACACAAAGTATTTAATCGTGCACAACCCCGATGACAAGCCAAGCAATTGTTTCATACTTTAATAATCTCAAACTCTTTCAACTTTCACGCAATACTTGAGCGTGAGCCATGGACATAGCACTATATGTGGAATAGAAAGGTGGTTGTGGAGAAGACAAAAAGGAGAAGATAGTCTCACATCAACTAGGCGTATCAACGGGATATGGAGATGCCCTTTAATAGATATCAATGTGAGTGAGTAGGGATTGCCATGCAACGGATGCACTAGAGCTATAAATATATGAAAGCTCGACAAAAGAAACTAAGTGGGTGTGCATCCAACTTGCTTGCTCACGAAGACCTAGGACACTTTTGAGGAAGCCCATCATTGGAATATACAAGCCAAGTTCTATAATGAAAAATTCCCACTAGTATATGAAAGTGACAACATATGAGACTCTCTATCATGAAGATCATGGTGCTATTTTGAAGCACAAGTGTGGAAAAAGAGATAGTAGCATTGTCCCTTCTCTCTTTTTCTCTCATTTTTTTTCTTTTCTTTTTTTTCTTTGGCCTTTCCTTTTTTTCTTTTTGGCCTATCTTTTTTTCTTCTTCTATTTTTTTTCTTTTTGTATAGTCCGAAGTCTCATCCCGACTTGTGGGGGAATCATAGCCTTCATCATCCTTTCCTCACTAGGACAATGCTCTAATAATGAAGATCATCACACTTTTATGGATTTACAACTCAAAGCTAGAACAAGATGTGACTCTATATGAATGCCTCCGGCGGTGTACCGGGATATGCAATGAATCAAGAGCGACATGTATGAAAATTATGAAGGTGGCCTTGCCACAAATACAATCTCAACTACATGATCATGCAAAAAGAAATATGACAAAAGTAATGCGTGTCAGATGAACAGAATGGTGGAAAGTTGCATGGCAATATATCTTGGAATGGCTATGGTAATGCCATAATAGGTATGTATGGTGTCTGTTTTGAGGAAGGTATATGGTGGGTGTATGGTACCGGTGAAAGTTGCGCGGCACAAGAGAGGCTAGCAATAATGGAAGGGTGAAAGGGTGCGTATAATCCGTGGACTCAACATTAATCAAAAAACTCAAGCACTTGTTGCAAAAATTTAGAAGTCATCAAGAACCAAAGCACTACGCGCATGCTCCTAGGGGGATAGATTGGTAGGAAAAGACCATCGCTCGTCCCCGACCGCCACTCATAAGGAAGACAATCGATAAATACAATTGTGCTCCAACTTCATCACAAAGCGGTTCACCATACGTGCATGCTACGGGAATCACAAACTTCAACACAAGCATTCTTTAAATTCATCATCACGTAACTAGCATCACTTTAATATCACTACCTCCATATCTCAAAACAATTATCAAGCATCAAATTGATCATAGCATCCAATTCACTTCCTATGATAGTTTTTATTATACCCAACTTGGATGCTCATCATTCTAGGACCAACTTTATGATAATAGCAAATACCATGTTCTTCTAAAAGACTATCAAAATAATATAAGTGAAGCATGAGAGACTAGCAATTTCTTCAAAATTAATACACCACCGTGCTCTAAAAGATATAAGTGAAGCACTAGAGCAAAAACTATCAAGCTCAAAAGATATAAGTGAAGCACATAGAGGATTCTAGCAAATTCTAATCAAATAGGCTTCTCCCAAAAGGTGTGTACAGCAAGGATGATTGTCACAAACTAAAAAGCAAAGACTAATATAATACACGATGCTCCAAGCAAAACACATATCATGTCGCGAATAAAAATATAGCTCTAAGTAAAGTTACCAATGAACAAAGACGAAAGAGGGGATGCCTTCCCGGGGCATCCCCAAGCTTAGGCTTTTGGCTATTCTTGAATATATTGGGGTGCCTTGGGCATCCCGAAGCTTATTCTCTTGCCACCCTTTATTCCATAGTCCATAAAAGCTTTACCCGAAACTTGAAAACTTCACAACACAAAACTCAACGGGAAATCTTATAAGCTCCGTTAGTGAAAGAAAACAAAACCACCACATGAGGTACTGCAATGAACCCATTCTTTATTTAATTTGGTGTTAAACCTACTGTATTCCAACTTATTTATGGTTTATAAACTAATTTACTAGCCATAGATGCATTGAAATAAGCAAACAACACACGAAAAATAGAATCTGTCAAAAACAGAACAGTCTGTAGCAATCTGTAACTAACGCAAACTTCTGGAACTCTAAAAATCCTACCAAAATAGGAAGTCCTGGAAAATTTGTTTATTGAACATAAGCAAAAAGAATTAACGCAAAAGCACGTTCCTGTGATTTAATAAAATTATATTCGTGCGTGCAAAGTTTCTGTTTTTTAGCAGAATCAAATCAACTATCATCGTATGTTATCCTATAGGTTCTATTTGGCACAAACACTAATTAAAAGATAAAAACACATCTAAACAGAAGTTATATGCAATATTTATTCCTAAACAGGAGCAAAAACAAAAAACATAAAGAAAATTTGGTTGCCTCCCAACTAGCGCTATCGTTTAACGCCCCTAGTTAGGCATAAAAGCGAGGATAGATTTAACTAGTGCCATCTTTGGCACTAAATTCATAAGTAGCACGCATGATAGATTCATAAGGTAATTTGACTTTCTTTCTTGGAAAGTGCTCCATGCCTTTTTTTAAAGGAAATTGGAATCTAATGTTCCCTTCCTTCATATCAATAATCACACCAGTCGTTCTAAGGATAGGTCTACCGAGAATAATAGGGCAAGAAAGATTGCAATCTATATCAAGAACGATAAAATCTACGGGCACAAAATTTCTATTTGCAACAATAAGAACATCATTGATCCTTCCCATAGGCTTTTTAATGGTGGAATCCGCAAGGTCCAAATTTAAAGAGCAATCATCAAGATCATGGAAACCTAGAATATCATATAAAGTTTTTGGAATCGTGGAAACACTAGCACCCAAATCACACAAAGCAAAACACTCATAGTCTTTAATTCTAACCATTATAGTAGGTTCCCACTCATCATTAAGTTTTCTAGGTATAGAAACCTTCAAATTGAGTTTTTCATCATAAGATTGCATCAAGGCATCAACAATATGTTTGGTAAAAGCTTTATTTTGACTATAAGCATGAGGAGAATTAACAACGGATTACAACAAGGAAATACAACCTTTTAAAGAGCAATTATCATAATCAAATTCCTTGAAATCCGAGATAGTAGGTTCAAAATTAGAAGTTGAGGATTCTCCATTCTCACTTTTACCAAATTTAACATTAAGATCTAAAGACTCCGAATTTTTGGGACGCCTTCTAGGCAAAGTTGATTCATCATCACTCCCATAATCATCAAAATTCATATTGAAAAACATAGATCTAATCGGAGACACATCAATAACTTTAAGATCCTCATCATTATTTTCACGAAAAGTAGAAGAACACGCTTTTATAAAGCTTTCTTTTTTAGCATGCAATCTAGCGGTTCTTTCCTAGCACTCGTCAATGGAAATTCTCATTACTTTGAGAGACTCATTGATATCATGCTTAGGAGAAGAAGATCCAAGTTTAAGAGAATTAACATCAAGCGAAAGTCTATCAACGGTCCTAGCCAAATCATCAACTTTGAGCAATTTTTCTTCAAGCAAAGCATTAAAATTCTTTTGAGAAATCATAAATTCTTTCACACTATTCTCAAAATCAGAGGGCATCTTATTAAAATTACCATAAGAATTATTGTAGGAATTTCCATAATTATTAGAGGGATTACTAGGGAACGGTCTAGTATCAAAATTTCCTCTATAAGCATTGTTTCCAAAACTATTCCTACCAACAAAATTCACATCCATAGATTCATTATTATTCTCAATCAAGGAAGACAAAGGCATATCATTGGGATCAAGAGGAGTATTTTTAGTAGCAAACATCTTCGTAAGTTCATCCATCTTTCCACTCAAAACATTGATTTCTTCTATAGCATGCACTTTTTTACTAGAAGATCTTTCGGTGTGCCATTGATAATAATTAGCCATAATATTATCAAGCAATTTTGTAGCATATCCTAACATAATTTCCATAAATGTGCCTCCCGCGGCCGAATCTAAGAGATTTCTAGAAGCAAAGTTCAAACCGGCATAAAATTTTTGTATGATCATCCATAAATTCAAACCATGAGTAGGGCAATTGCGAAGCATCAATTTCATTCTCTCCCAAGATTGGGCAACATGCTCATGATCAAGTTGTTTTAAAATTCATAATATCGTTCCTAAGAGTGATGATCTTAGCGGGAGGAAAATACTTAGAGATAACAACATCTTTGCACTTGTTCCAAGAATCAATACTATTTTTGGGCAAAGACGAAAACCAAATTTTAGCATGATCTCTAAGTGAAAACGGAAATAACTTCAATTTGAAAATATTGTTATCTGTATCTTTCTTCTTTTGCATATCACACATATCAACAAAATTGTTTAGATGAGTAGCGGCATCTTCACAAGGAAGGCCGGCGAATTGATCTTTCATAACAAGATTCAGCAAAGCGGTATTGAATTCACAAGACTCAACATCATTAAGAGGAGCAATCGGAGTACTAAGGAAATCATTATTATTGGTATTCGAGAAGTCACACAACTTGGTATTATCTTTTTCCATGGCAACAAGTAATCCAACACACAAGCAAACAGAAAAACGACAAGCGAGAAGAGAGAGGAGGAGATTGGGAAAGAGAGGGCGAATAAAACGGCAAGGGTGAAGTGGGGGAGAGGAAAATGAGAGGCAAATGGCAAATAATGTAAATGCGAGGGAGATGGGTTTGTGATGGGTACTTGGTATGTCTTGACTTGAGCGAAGACCTCCCCGGCAACGGCGCCAGAAATCCTTCTTACTATGTCTTGAGCTTGCGTTGGTTTTCCTCGAAGAGGAGAGGGTGATGCAACAAAGTGTAGCATAAGTATTTCCCTTAGTTTTGTGAACCAAGGTATCAATCCAGTAGGAGGCTCCTCAAAAGTCCCATGCACCTACACAAACAAACTGAGAACTCGCAACCAACACAATAAAGGGGTTGTCAATCCCTTCACGGCCACTTGCGAAAGTGAGATCTAATAAAGATAGTAAGATAAGATAAATATATTTTTGGTATTTTATAATATAGATGCAGAAAGTAAGATGCAAATAAAAGTAGATTGAAAGCAAATATGATAAGAGATAGACCCGGGGGCCATAGGTTTCACTAGAGGCTTCTATCAACATAGCATAAGCATTACAGTGGGTGAACAAATTACTGTCGAGCAATTGATAGAAAAGCGCATAGTTATGAGATTATCTAGGCATGATCATGTATATAGGCATCACGTCCATAACATGTAGACCGACTCCTGCCTGCATCTACTACTATTACGCCACACATCGACCGCTATCCAGCATGCATCTAGAGTATTAAGTTCATAAGAACGGAGTAACGCATTAAGCAAGATGACATGATGTAGAGGGATAAACTCATGCAATATGATATAAACCCCATCTTGTTATCCTCGATGGCAACAATACAATACGTGTCTTGCAACCCTTTCTGTCACTGGGTAAGAACACCGCAAGATTGAACCCAAAGCTAAGCACTTCTCCCATGGCAAGAAGAACCAATCTAGTAGGCCAAACCAAACTGATAATTCGAAGAGACTTGCAAAGATAACTCAATGATACATAAAAGAATTCAGAGAAGATTCATATATTATTCATAGATAAACTTGATCATAAACCCACAATTCATCGGATCTTGACAAACACACCGCAAAAAGAGATTACATCGAATAGATCTCCACAAGAGAGGGGGAGAACATTGTATTGAGATCCAAAAAGAGAGAAGAAGCCATCTAGGTAATAACTATGGACCCGTAGGTCTGTGGTAAACTACTCACAACTCATCGAAGGGGCAAGGATGTTGATGTAGAAGCCCTCCATGGTCGATTCCCCCTCCGGCAGAGTGCCGGCGAAGGCTCCAAGATGGTATCTCGTGGATACAGAAGGTTACGACGGAGGAAATTGTGTTTCGTGGTGCTCCTGGATGTTTTCGGGGTACATAGGTATATATAGGAGGAAGAAGTACGTCGGTGGCCGCTCGAGGGGCCCACGAGATAGGGGGCGCGCCCTATAGGGGGGGGCCTCCTGTCTTGTGGCCTCCTCGGCAACTTCTTGACTTGCACTCCAAGCCCTCCGGATCAGATTTGTTCCAAAAATAACGCTCCCGAAGGTTTCATTCTGTTTGGACTCCGTTTGATATTCCTTTTCTCCGAAATACTGAAATAGGCAAAAAAACAACAATATGGGTTGGGCCTCCGGTTAGTAGGTTAGTCCCAAAAATGATATAAATGTGTAAAACAAAGCCCATAAACATCCAAAAAGGGTAATATAATAGCATGGAACAATCAAAAATTATAGATACATTGGAGACGTATCAGTGATGTGTGGATACCTAGTTCGGGCCAGCGTTTGGGCATGCTCTCCTAGCTAGAGTGCAGGTCACTTCAGGGTCGTTGAGGGTGATGCGCTGGCATTGGCTGGCCGCGCACGGATGCAGATCTTGAGTGGCAGCGGAGCACTACGATGCGGTGGACGAGACTGTTGGTGAAGCCCCAACAGCCTCGGGGGGCGGAGGTGCGACAATGTGCTCGGTGAAGTAGCCCCGGTGAGGTGGGAGACGGCGTTGTTGAAGTGCACCGGATGCGGTGGAATGATACGTCTCCAAAGTATATATAATTTTTGATTGCTCCATGCTACTTTATCTACTGTTTTGGACTATATTGGGCTTTATTTTCCACTTTTATATTACTTTTGGGACTAACCTATTAACCGGAGGCCCAGCCCAGAATTGCTGTTTTTTTCCTTTTTTTTAGTATTTCGAAGAAACAGAATATCAAACGGAGTCCAAACGGAATGAAACCTTCGGGATTGTGATTTTCCAACCGAATATGATCCAGGAGACTTGGACCCTACTCCAAGAAGTGTCCGAGGAGGTCACGAGGGTAGAGGGCGCCCCCTGGGCACGCACCCTACCTCGTGGGCCCCTTAGAGCTCCACCGACGTACTCCTTCCTCCTATATATACCTACGTATGCCCGAACGATCAGAACAGGAGCCAAAAACCTAATTCCACCGCCACAACTTTCTGTATCAACGAGATCCCATCTTGGGGCTTGTTCCAGAGCTCCGCCGGAGGGGGCATCCACCACGGAGGGCTTCTAGATCATCACCATAGACCCTCCGATGAAGTGTGAGTAGTTTACTTCAGACCTTCGGGTCCATAGCTAGTAGCTAGATGGCTTCTTCTCTCTTTTTGGATCTCAATACAATGTTCTCCCCCTCTCTCGTGGAGATCTATTTGATGTAATCTTCTTTTTGCAGTGTGTTTGTTGAGACCGATGAATTGTGGGTTTATGATCCAGTATTATCTATGGAAAATATTTGATTCTTCTCTGAATTTTTTTATGTATGATTGAGTTATCTTTGCAAGTCTCTTTGAATTATCTTTTTGGTTTGGCCAACTAGATTGGTAGTTCTTGCAATGGGAGAAGTGCTTAGCTTTGGGTTCAATCTTGCGGTGTCCTTACTCAGTGACAGAAAGAGTTGCAAGGCACGTATTGTATTGTTGCCATCGAGGATAACAAGATGTTTTTTTATCATATTGCATGAATTTATCCCTCTACATCATGTCATATTGCTTACGGCGTTACTCTGTTTTTTACTTAATACTCTAGATGCATGCTGGATAGCGGTCAATGAGTGGAGTAATAGTAGTAGATGCAGAATCATTTCGATCTACTTGTCTTGGACGTGATGCCTATATACATGGTCATTGCCTAGATATACTCATAACTATGCTCAATTCTGTCAATTGCTCAACCGTAATTTGTTCACCCACCGTAGAATACTTATGCTCTTGAGAGAAGCCACTAGTGAAACCTATGGCCCCTGGGTCTATTCTCATCATATCAATCTATATCACTTTATTTACTTGCTTTGTTTTTACTTTGCCTTTACTTTTACTTTGCATCTATCTATCAAAAATACCAAAAATATTATCTCTATCAGATCTCACTCTCGTAAGTGACCGTGAAGGGATTGACAACCCCTAAGCGTTGGTTGCGAGTTGCTATCGTTTTGTTTAGGTACGAGGGACTTGTGCCTGGTCTCCTACTGGATTGATACCTTGGTTCTCAAAAACTGAGGGAAATACTTACGCTACTTTACTGCATCATCCTCTCCTCTTCGGGGAAATCCAACGCAGTGCTCAAGAGGTAGCATGGAACTTGGTGTCTGTGAGGCACGTCGGTTGCGGCAGCCGACGTTGTCGGTGGACCACCCGGTGCGGTGCACGAGGGCGTAGATGAGGTAGCTCCAGTGCGGTGGTGAAGTGCGACCGTCGTCTTCGTCGTCGTCATCCGGCATAGAGGTGGGGAATGGTGGGGAAAGAGACGAGACGAGGGGAGACTCGAGGGATGGTGGCGAATTAGGGATTTGAGCAATCTGGGCACGGAAGGGGATGGTGGAGAAGAGAGATTTTGCAGGGCTGGAATTAGGGCCGCCAGATATTTCAATCCAAAACGTCGAAGCACGAACTTATATTGTAGTTGTCCTTTTTTGGGGGGAGGTGGGGTGGGTGGTTGGGTGCTACGCATCCGTCTGACACACGCGACCACCCCGACAGGACTATGCTTCGGTGCCTTAAGGCACCTTCCTTTGTGTCCATGACATGTGGGCCCAACAGGTGGCTGGCCCACATGTCAGTCACCCAAGGTCAGTTGCCTTTAAGGCACCGAAGCAGCATCCACCCTAACACGACCCTGATCTGCCTGGTGCACCTATATTTGAGAATGCAAACGAATCTTCTTTCATTTGCAAACGAATTTGTATGTATTACCATGCCCGTGTTTTCCTTGCAATAATTAGTCATTCGAAACGAGATACTCCATCCGTTTAGTTTTGTAAGTCGTTTCAGACAACTTAAAATGAACTGTTTTGCACATTGTCTGAAATGTCTTTAAGGTCTTATAAAAGTGAACAAAGGGAGTACTATAAATTAATTAATGAGGAGTTATTTGAAAAAAATCGAAACAGTACCCACGCTAACGTGGATTAGAGTGTGTCACATAATTAGTTATTTGAATTAGAGTGTGTGTCACGTAGTTAGTTATTTGAATTAGAGTGTGTGTCACGTAGCGATCTCCAATTCTAACGTGGATTTCGCATTTCACTCTATCCACGCTACTTTTTTAATACAAATTCATATGTATATGACGAACACCATGGTAGTGAGAAAACTTTTGGATGGATTCGAACATATGACCTACAAAATAGCACAACAAATTGAGTCAATGTCAACTTTTTGAAACTTAGCATGGCACGAATTCGAAATAATTACCCGTATGCCTGGTCCTCGGTTCAAATCTTACAATGTACACCGAATTGAAACATCAATATTAAGTCTCGTAGTATGTACATACAAATGTTGTTTTTAGCCCCCCCCCCCCTCCCGCACAAATGCTACATACTTCCTGTATCGATCAATGTTCCTCTCCTAACCACCTTAGGAAGCTATCGGTTTCCAACACACGTTCATTCTTTCTCTCCATGTTTCGATCTCTAAGTCTCTCAACTACACAACCCCCTTTTCCACTCTATTGCCAAATGTATTTACCTCACACACCCACCATTGCACACCATGCCGAGCTCTCTCTCTCCCCTCTCCCTCTCACCCTCTCGCGCTAAATACATGCATTGCCTATCTAGCGCCCCCCAACCTCTCGTGCGCACGCACGCACGTTGTATATCTAGGTCACTCCCTCGAGACTGTCTCACTCTTTCTTCCGCATGGCGGGTCACACTCGCTCAATCTCGCTCTCTTTATCTGAGTCTCGTTTAACCTTGTTTTCTTTCACACACAAATGATATATCTCCCTGTTCGGGCCTCGATCGACACACTCTATACTCTCTCATGCAGATTGTCTATCTAGGTCAGTCCATCCAAGCCGCCACCACTCTTTCGACCTCATGGTGGGCGAGCTCACTCAATCTCTCTCTCTCTCTCTCTCTCTCTCTCTATTTATCTATCTATCTATCTATCTATCTCTCTCTCCGTATGTCTCGATTGACCTCGCTCTTTCTCGGACAAAAATGATATATCACCATGTTTGAGCCCAATTCGACCTGTTCACATTGTATACTCTCTCACGCACATCGTCTATCTAGGTCACTCTCTCCAACCTGTCTCACTCTTTCGATCGCACGACGACCCTATGTGATCGGTTGACCTTGCTTCCTCCCACGCACAAAATATATCTACACGTCTGTGATTGGATCATCTCTCAAGCTCTATCTTACAGCCCTCACCCTTGCCAAAAGCTCAATCGGACAATATCTCTCCAGAGCATATATATTTGTTCAATGAATGTCGGATCACACTCACTTTGTCTCTCTATCTATATGTCTCTCGATTGACCTCGTTTTCTCACACCGTATCTTCCACGCGTTGAAGCTACTACCTCTCCATCCCTCGCAAAGCCGGAGCTATTTACATTGCGAGGGGCACTCCAACCTTGGATTAATTTGTGTAGGCATTTATTCCGGTCGGTTTAGATTATATTTTTGTAGCATTCGGCCCACAACTACTCCAAACACCGTTGCAACCCACGCAACTCCCCTAGTTGATTTCCCTCTGGCTCGGTCATCGCTCTCTCGCACGTCCTTTCTCGCCTTCAACGTCGCACCATGGTATTATTGAAAAAATTATGTTGTTCTCTTTAATTATTATAAATGAGCTACAAAACTACACACCGATAGTCCACTTGGAATGGAACAAATTTCGACCCACAAATTAAAGTGCTACAAACTACACACCGAGGGTCCCACATGTCATGAAACAAATTTGGACCCATATAAAAATTAAAAAATAAAGGACGAGGATCGAACATGCGACCGGGCCTTCAAGCCGCACGTCAATAGGCAACATACGTAGAATAGCAATGTTTGTTGTACCCCCTTTGTTCACATAATGTTTTTATATTACCACAGCCTAATTAATGGATAACATGTAATATTATTTTTTAGTACTATTCGCCTTCACTTACTGGTGGGTTCCATGTGTGCTCTCTCTCTCTCCTCCCCTTCTGCGTTTAGACGCACGGGCAAACAGGAAGAACTCGCGGGCGATGTTGCCGTTGACCATATTTGGACGTGTTCACAAGTCACGACACCAGTTTCATGTACTAGCAGCACTAGTCAGTCTGTACGTGCAATGCACGTTAATTTGGAAGTATATTAAGTGCATGCGGATATTAACTACTAGGATATTATTTGCGTGTTGTCATGTGATTAGCACTATTTTTGGCATGAAATTAACTGCACGCTAAACGTGTTGAGCGCTCGACATTGAAGCGGTCTAGGTCGTTGGATGACAAGGAATACATGTGGCTTGATGACGTTTTCTATTTAATTTGATACGGCTCTAGAAGAACATTCAATCGATCAAACCATACATTTCGTTCAGTCTGACTCCAACTTTAAATTATACGACGATCGATATAAAATAAACGGAAATTATAAACGTTCGGATTTTAAGCATGGCAATCCGAACGTTTTTCATGGCAAATTTAGATTATGCGGCGGCGGCGGGGGCGTCTCACGGTGGGAAGCGGCTCCTCTACCGTGCTTTGTGTGTTGTCGGGCCACTGACCGACGGAGACTGCGACGTCTTGCGCCGTTGTTGGCGTACTCTTGGACGTTGGCCTAGCTTCAAGGAAGGCCAAAATGTTCTGGACTTCGGAGCGAGTCAATTGGCGGGAGGAAGCGACTGGCGTTGGTGCAAGGAAGCGGTCGACGGCGGCCATCCATGCCGCTGAGGGGGGCACTGGCACCCACGCAGGGACAGGCGCTATCAACGGTGCGGCGGAGACATCCGTGTGCACGGGCACCGGCACGGACACGCACGTCAGTGCACACGCAGGCGCATGCGCTGGCAGGTGCATGGGCAACGGCACGGGCGTGCGCGTCAGTGCACACGCAGGCGCATGCACTGGCAGGTGCACGGGCGCGTGAAAGTCGGTGAGGACCTCGTGGAACCCCGTGGCATCAATCTCGGCGACAATGTGCATCTCACAGCCCATCAATGCCACGGGGATGGGCGCTGGCGCAGTCGGGGCGACGGGAGCTGGAACGGGAGCGGGGACAGGCGCGGCGTCTTCCCGCAAGGCCAGTTCAAGCTCGTCCCAAAGCGCCTTATGTTCTTGAGACTCCGGCTGGGTGTCTTCCTCATGAAACTGGAACACTAAGGGCAGACCATCATGATGCGGCATGGCGTACGTTTAGGTCAGTCTAGTTGGAGGTAGACGACAGGAAAAACGGATAGGAAGAGAGAAGATTGTAGCGATACCGGGTAGTGCGGGGTTGATTTTAAACTGCGGCGCCGGCGACATTAAAAGTGGGAGCAGTTGGGACGACAGTGGGTGGCGGAGCCTGGTCAAAGGGCTCGCCTCCCGGTGAGTCTGCACAACAGTCTGCTTGCACGCCTCCCTGATAGCCGGCGCAGCGGTCTGCTCGCACGCCTCTCGTCGACTCACACGCTTGCTCGGACGGCACCTGCCGATGAGAAGTGGGGACTCGTGGCGGCACATAAACGCCCACGGTTTCAATAGTGAAAGCGTTCTCCTTAACGTGACAGGTCTTTGTTCCAAAATACCTTGGCTCTTCATTTGTGCAACTTGTCATAAGCAGCTTGTGTCGAATTGAAGAAAAAACTTACGAAGTAATATTTGTGCCATATCACGTGACCATGCTCAGTTTCAAGAATTTATGCTCACTTTTGGATTTTCTGAAATTGAAGATCCAGGATTCAAAACAATATCATAACTTGCATCATGCAATAAATTTTCAAGCCGTACATCGGTCCTGTTGTATTTCTTAAGAAAGGATTTGGTCAAACATTTTGCTTAGTTAGACTTCAGACAAGTTATATATCCAGAGTAAAAGGATAATCCCTCCATACCAGTGCATTGCCTGATATATTAACTCAAGTACTAGGCACGAACAAATGGGCTCAATTCTGTGCTCATCCTGGTGTAGTAGTAGTAGTACTAGGCAATGCAGTTGACGGGTGACGTTGACGAGCGGCGACCGAGGGAATTGAACCGTGCTCGGTGCGGTAGGTAACGTTGTCTAGTTACTAAAGCATCCCTCCGTTGTTCATCGGTAGTCATTATGGACCGGGACATGAGGGGAATTTCCTAGGGCTGGAATTTTGGCCGCCAGATATTTCGACTTGAAACACTGAGGCTCGATTGGTTGGGGTTGCCTAATGTGCGTACCTTCGCACGCCACCGAAGGACACGAGCCCGTTTTTAGGATCAACACGAGCCAAGGTCTGGCTGGTACACCGTTGGGTCCTACCATTCGAGAATATGAAAGGAGCCTTTTAAATTGCCGAAAGAATCTATGTGTATTACAATACCCGTATTTTCCTTGCAAATACTAATCTCAACATGGTAATTGATTTATGACGAGATGTTGAATTAGAGTGAGTTTGTGATATAGTGATCTCAACGTGGATTTCACATTTCATGGTATCCCTAGTAAGTTTTCCAATGCAAATTCAAATTTAAAAGATGAACAATATGGAGGTGAGAAAACTTTGTATGTATCAAGCATGTGACCACACACACACACACACACAGAGAGAGACACACAGGCACGAACACAACAACAATCCAATAAGTATAGTGCATCTATTTTTCCAAACCATGCATGTATGACACGAATTCAAAAATACTCCTTATATTCCTAAATATTAGTCTTTTAGAGAGTTCAACAAGCGACTACATACGGAGCAAAATGAGTGAATCTAGACTCTAAAATATGTCTATATACATCCGTATGTGCCAGTCCATTTGAAGCCTCTAAAAAGACTAATATTTGGGAACGAAGGGAGTAAAATGTAAGACATCCATGGTCCTCAGTTCAATATTTAAAATGAACATGCAACTGAAACATGAATATTAAGTCTAGTACTACAGTACATGCAAATGTTGTGTTTAGGCGGAGCTATGATTGTCGGGGGTCAACCCCTCGACCTTAGATAAAATTGTGGAGCTCTGTTTAGGGTTGTTTAGATTATATTTGTCCCCACCCTTCCAACCACCGATTGGTTGTGCACCCCCCACCCCTCCTCCCCGGGAGAATATCATGTGCCCCCATACCTTAGATGCTATATGCTGATACGAGTTGCTTGAAGCTTGTAGATCTGAGATATAGCAGCTCACATGATGTGTCTTAATTATTTTGCACACAATTTGTACAAAAACTACTTAGATGCCCTTTGATCCCATATCCAACGACCTCGAAGCTCGTATCACCGTAGCATCTAAGATGAAGGAGGACATCATATTCTCCTGTATGTAAGAATATCATGTGCTACCACACCTTAGATGCTTTGGTGATACAAGCTCTTCGGAGGCGTTGGATTTGTGACCCAACACCTCCTTGGTGGTTCAAATGGTTTTGGGTCGCACTAACTGCCACACGTGTGGCAGAAAGGGAGACGCACCACACGTCTCTAATGTAAACAGATTGCCACGTCATCGCATGCATGCATGCAGGAATCTTTTTGGATTTTCAGTTTTTGAAATGTTTTATCTCTTAAACGAAAAATCCGATTGAAAATCCGTTTTCATCATTAAATCCCTCACGATGAGATCTTCAAAACTAGATCCCATGTTGATATGTTTTGATGAAATTTTTTTTGGATTAAAAGTTGCCATGTCTATTGCATATGAATTGCCATGATGTTTACACTGAAGTTGCCATGATATGTTTCAGCTATTTTCTTCTACATTTAAAAGTAAATTTTGACATTTATAAAACGGGGAATTAAGAAATTAGACTTGCCATGAACCATAAACTAAAATTGCCATGATACATGCACGTAAAATTGCCATGGTTCATACAAAAAATAATTTTCATGGTCAAAGTACTGGAGTTGCCATCATCAAAATACTAAAATTGCCATGATCTACAAACTAAAATTTCCACATGGCAACTTTAGTTTAAGCCCTATGGCAACTGCAGTGTAAACATCGTGGCAACTTCTGGAAAAAAAATTCGTCGAAACATATCAACATGGGCTCTAGTTTTGAAGATCTCGTCGAGACGGATTTAATGGTGAAAACGGATTTTTAGTTCGCTTTTTTATTTAGGAGATACAACATTTTTAAGTCGAAAACCAAAAAAAATTCTGCTGATGTCATCTATTCATATGTGGCAAAATGAGTGGTGATGGAGGCGTGTGGGCGATATGCAAACGCCCACACGTGTGGGCGTTAACATTTCCGATGTTTTTTTTGCAGAAAAGCCCCAAAAGAGTTCGGCCACTGCTTACAAGCACAAAGACTGCTCAGATGCCATTGGATCTCAGATCAAACGACCTCCAAGCTCGTATCACAGTAGCATCCAAGCTGCGATAGCACCTTATGTTTTCTCGCACGGGAGAGTATGAGGTGCTTCCGCATCGTAGATTCTATGGTGATACGAGTTCACTGAGATCTAACGACCCACAGTAGGAGGTTTGAATGTTTTTGCAATATACGGCTGATAGAGTTTGAGAAATGCGCAGAAAGTACAAGTAGTACGCATGTGCCATCTGATCACTGATCATACGACCTAGATGCTCATATCACTGTAGCGGGTAATTAAGCTACGGGGAGCACCTAATATGAGCACCGGGGAGCTGTTGGATCAAAGATGCAGCCGCACACACGAGGCCTGAATGTTTTATTTGCACAAAAAACCTTTGGAGAGTTTGGGAATTGCGCATAATTACAAAGACTACTCCCAAGCCATTGGATCTCACTTCCAACGGTGTAAAAACTCGTATCACCATAGTATCTAAGCTGCGGGGTGAATGTGATATTCTATGCCACTGTCATTTTTGTTCGTAAACTTGCAAAATACGTGTAACTCGTGCCGTTACTTGTCTAACCGCGCAAAGTGTTTGTTCAAAAAAACCATCCTACACTGAAATATCGGAACAACACACGGGGGTCCCACTTGTCATTAATCAAATTTGGACCTAAAACTAACAAATCTGAAAGACGAGATTCGAACTGGAAACCTAGACTACAAAGCGGAAGTCGATAGCTTGAAAAAACGAACGGTTGTTGGCTTTGTCCCATAACTTCATTTTATACATTACTTGCGTTGAGTAGAGTCAAGGGAGTGCCTCGTCAACACGTGCATGACCGTTGTCTCACTTACTGGTGTGTCCCAGGTCTGCGATCTCAATCTCTCTTCTCTCCATCGTCTAACCTTTGCACGGGCACACACGAAGAGCGGCGCTAGCTTGCCATGGTGTTATTACTGTCGGCGTTCTGGTAACGGGTGTCCCCAGACTTGCCTGCCTGCGGCCTGCGGTGTGGCTCAAGTGGGGGCCCAGCGCGGCCCAGCTTCATCAGCTCAAGCTCAAGACCCTCGCGAGGGGCCAAGCCTCACGGGGTGGACGATAGGAAGCTTCTTCAGGAGCGGCCTCGTCAGGCAGGCTCGCGAGGAGGCGGAGAGATCAAGGCGGGGTACCTTGTGAGGAACCCATGACGCAAGCCATGACGATCGAGACCAGGCAGGCGCCAGGCGGGCGCCGGCCTGCGCAGTGTCCTTGTTTCCCCTTCGGTGCAAAGGGGGAAAGCACAGGCCAAGGCATCAGGCAAAGGTTACCGTTTCGGTGCAACAAGACCAAGACCAGTAGAACGGTGGGATGGAGGTCATCGTGGAGCCCAGGACGGTGTCATCATTAGAGCCTTTGGCAGCCGAAGACCAACTTTAGTCAGGATAAGTGTACTAGATGTTCCCCTTCAAAATGGCCAATTGTTGGCGCCCTTCCCGCTCATTGTATGGGAAGAGGCCCAGGGCCTCCCTCTATAAATAGGACTAGCAACCACAGGGGAGGCATCCAAGAGGGAAGCATTGAGGGATCAGATCTAGAGATCAGATAGGCATCCAAGAGGCGATCGAACGCACCCCAGCAGTTCATCGCACCATCTCAAGAACAGCCCCTCGAGAGGTTGTTCTCCCTTTGTATTGTTCATCGTCAGCCCCTGAGGCAATCCACCACACCACACACTGGAGTAGGGTATTACACCACAGTGGTGGCCTGAACCAGTATAAATCTTGCGTCTCTTGTGTTGTTCTTTGTGTAGCCTAGATTCCTTGTGAGGCGCGCGAGCTGGTAGGGGAGAGATCTTCACGCACACCCCAGAGTTCGAAGCTCAAGGGTCTGCCGGAAACCAAAATCCGACATTTGGCGCGCCAGGTAGGGGTGCGCTGGAATCTTTCCTCCGCTGTTCGCGTGTGATCTTCCGTCGTGTCCATGGATGACGCTCGTCGGGCTCGCGCCGAGCATCGGGCTGCTCTCGCCACTCGCGTCGCCCAGACAGCTCCCGTCGGCGGTCGCCCCTGTCGTTGCCCATCGCCTTCCACCAACGCTGGCACCGGCCCGGTGGCGAACGAGCAGCAGACCTCGTCCCTACATCCTTCGGTGCGGCGGGAAGGCCGCGCCGCCACCCCGTCGCTGACTCCGGCCGGTTCGTCGTCCCACGCCTGTCGCGCCCCCACGGATGCGCACGCCGCGCTGCTCCTGGCGCGTGAGCTCCTGCACTACCGTCCCGTCGACGACCTCTACGAGGACTGGCTCACCCGCATCGCCGAGCTCGTCAGCGCCGCAGGAGGCTCTCCTATGCCGTCCCTCTCGCCGCCTCGCCCACCACCTGCGCAGGAGGCGTGGACCAACAGGTGCCTCCGCCGCCTCCTCCCCAAGAAGGCGCCCTGGATCCAAGGCGTGCGGCCCCTGGACGGGACCCACCGCGTCCGGCGCCCGCGCGGCAAGAGAGGAGTTGCCAAGAAATCCCCGTCCCCAAGAAGGTGCTCGCGTGCTCCCAGCACCGGTGCGCCATGACCGCATCCCTGCACCGCAACGTCAAGACCCCACGCTGCTCCAAGTGGTGGCGCGTGGGAATTTCCAGGAGCAAGCCCCGCATCACCGCCGAGCTGCGTAGCGTCGCATGGCCCGACAAGTTCAAGCCGGACCTGCCTCCTCGCTACGACGGCACTGCAGACCCCACGGAGTTCCTCCATCTCTGCGAGCTAGGTATCGAAGCTGCCAACGAGGACGAAAAGGCCATGGCGAATTGGTTTCCCATGGCGCTCAAGGATGGCGCCCGCACCTGGCTTCTGAACCTGGCTCCTGAGACTTCCTCCTGGGACGAGATACGCACTCGCTTCATAGCCAACTTCCAAGGCACTCGCGACCGGCCCCCGGCCATGAGCGACCTGCGCCGCATCAAGCAACAGCCAGGAGAGACCCTGCAGAAGTACATCCAGCGCTTCAACAACGCTTGCCTCAAGATCCTCAGGGTGACTGAGGAAGCCATCATCTCAGCCTTCTCCGATGGTGTGCGTGACATCAAGATGAAAGAGGAGCTCGCGATCCATGAAGACCTGTGCACATCCCTAGAGCTGTTCAACTTGGCGACCAAGTGCGCTAGGGCTGAGGAAGGGCGCCTCTCCCTCCTCGAGCTTCCGGCTGCCGATCTAGAAGATAAGAAGCCCAAGGTCAAGGAGGTTAAAAGATACTTATTCATGGGTGGTCTCAAATAATGAAGGCCCGTCCATCTTGGAGAATAGGACAGAAGATTATGTTCATGCTTTTCCATGGCTCTAAAGCGAATATCCTGTTTATTGACCATGTTGCGAGATGAAGCCGCTTTCAGAAGGTTGTGGATGCGCGGGGTGGCGCTTGGGCTTTGTCTGGGGCTTGGCGGCCTCACCCTTGGTTAACTGTAGGCAAAGTAGCACTGTTTGAGGCGTGCTTTGTACGGTTGAACCTGTATAAGTACTCATACTGCTTTCAGTTTTGGTTGTTAAGTGCCCCTGCTGGTTTCAGTTAAGGTTGTTAAGTACTCCTGCTGCTTTTACAGTCTGTCATGTTTCTTTAGTCTTGTCTTCCTCCAGCCACCAAAACCAAACTAGCGCCGGCGGGGCCGCCTGCTTCCGCCTCCCACGGCTGGCTGCGCCTCAGCGCACGCATCACCGCCCCACGAATCGGCAGAAGTACGTGGAGAGGATGATAGTAGGGGCCCACCACGTCAGCGTATGGAAAAATAAAATGCTTCCTCCTAGTGTTTTCCTGACATCTGGGACCCACGACATTGTGAGCGTATATAGTCAATAGACAATAGAACAGCACAAGATCGGCTGACACCTGGGACGTAGCTACTCGAGCAATATTTTTTTTGTTTGGTATTGTTGAGACGGAGCAGGGTTTGAACTGGGCTGTGGCCCGTCTAGCCCAGGCTTATATTTTATGTTCACCATGTGACCAGCCCAGCCATTTTTTCTTTGTGAAAATGAGCCCAGTTTAGTTTTTCTGAAGAATACCCAATCGAGGCCTACTTATTATTCTACGCCCTAATGGGCTGCAACTCTTTCAAGACTCCTGCAAATCTTGAAAGTAATATGAAATGGGTTGTAAATATAAAAACAGATGACAAATTGGCAATTACTTTATAATTTCTGATTTTTTTTCACATTTTCAGATTCCTACTTCACTAGGCATTAACCTAATTTAAATATATCTTCAAAGTACTTTAAATCTGGCTCGACATTTCGGTATTAAAAATAGTTTGGAACCCACAGAAATATGCAAAATTGGCCCTGGCCAACCAAAAAAATGGCTGCAAGAAATTGCATAAGAAGTTGCCATGAGCTATATATAAATTATTTCAAAAAAGAGGGAGTGGTCTGACTTGTGGGCCTGTTTAGTTGACGCGTATGAAAGATTTTTTTAGTTATTATATACGTCAACAAACGATTCTAGCAGACGTAACCGTTGGATGTCAATCCAACGACTGTCATGTTTATTCAATCTCTGATCTTCTTGCTCCAGCCACCAAACCAGCGCCGGCGGGACCGCATGCTCCTGCCTCCGATGGCCGGCTGTGCTGCCGCGCAGGCCTCAGCGCCCCCTACTACTCCCACCACTGGCCAGGGCATCCCTCTACTCACCCACACCCCCTGTTATTCTGTGGTGACGGCAGCCTCACACCGCAGCCGAACCGGTGAACCCTCGTAATCCTCTCCACGCGGGCTTCCACTGCCGCGTCTTCCCCGGCTCCGCGTCGTCCCCTTCCTAGGCCTCGCTGTCGTCCACCGCCATGGTGCTCTCGGTGCGGCGTGGTCAATGTGGTCAATGACCGACTTCCATCGGAAGAGTACTGTACGTGGAGAGGCTGATAGCTGGGTCCATGACAGCCGCAAGGAAGTGCCTCCTTATTACGCGGAAAATAATTATTCCTCCACCTGACAGTAGGGACCCACCGGACGGGCCACCAGTATTTCGTGAAAAAAACATTTCCCCCTGACTGCTGGGACACACAGGACGGGCCACCGTATTTCACAAAAAAAAAACGTTCCTCCCGCTGTGAGCTCGGACCCACCGGAAGCGCCTCCTTATTACGCACAAAAAATGAATACCCCCCTGCTAGCTGGGACCCACCTTGGTGGGAGGCTGACTTTTGGGCCTACTAAGTTGACTGGGACAGAGGTCTTTGTCAACTTTAGTCAATATATGAACGATTCTAGCTCCAGTGACCGTACGATGTCCATCCAACGGGCGTAGTGCTTCTTCAACCTCTGGTCTTCTTGCTCCAACTGCCCAAAGCAGCGCCGGTCGTGCCGCCTGCTCCTGCCGCCCATGGTCGGCTGTGATGCCGCGGAAGCCTCACCGCCCCTACTACTCCCACTGCTGGCCAGGCCATCCCTCTACGCACCCACACCCGTTGTTATTTTGCAGCGATGACAGCCTCACACGGCAGCCGAACGAGTGAACCCTCATACTCCTCTACGCGTGGGCATCCATTGTCGCGTCTTCCCCGGCTCCGCGTCGTCCCCTTCCTAGGCCTCGCCGTCGTCCACCGCCCTGGTGCTCTCGGCATGGCGTGGTCAACATGGTCAAGGAATGGCTTCCATCGGACATGGACGGTACGTGGAGAGGCTGACAAATGGGTCCACGACCGCAGCAAGGAAGTGCCTCCTTATTACGCGCAAAATAATTATTCCTCCACTTGACAGCGGGGACCCACCGGACGGGCCACCGTATTTCGCGAAAAAAACGTTTCCCCCTGTCTGCTAGGACCCACCAGCTACATCTTTGCACGCAAGGAAGTGCATCCAAAAAAAAAACGATTTGCCCTCCTAACTGCTGGGACCCACCAGCTACATCTTCGCACGCAAGGAAGTGCGTCCGGGCAAAAAAAAAGATTCGCCCCCCTGACTGCTGGGACCCACTAGCTACATCTTCGCATGTAAGGAAGTGCCTAACAGTCAGGGCACGCCCGGTCGAAGCGTACGTAGCGTTGTCATTCTGGTCGCGAACGTGTACGTACATATATACTGGTGGATGTAGAGGCGCGCACGTGTCGTAATAGAGGCGCGTACGTGTCGTAGTAGAGGCGCGCACGTAGCATGTACACGTACGTACGCCGCCAGGGTGCAAGAAAGAAAATATGGCCACGTACGTACATACGGGCGGGGTCTCGAACGCCTACTCGCGCATATGTACGACCAGGGCTCGTATACATGGCTGGGTCGGAACGGAGAAACAGTATCGTCATCCTGTTCATGGGGAGGCAACGGAATGCATCGTGTTCATGGGGAGGCAACAGAATGCGTCGTGTTCATCGGGAGGCAACAGAACGCGTGGGAGCCAACTAGCTGGGTCGGAACGGAATGCGTGGTCGTGTTCATCGAGAGGGCTTGGACGGAACAGGCGATGGAAACGAGGCCTGGAGTACCGCACAACAGAGGAAACGGACCTTCTACATTCGGAACGGGGTCCTGTTGATCTGGAGGGGTGTGGCGTACTGCAAAACGGAGGAAATGGACCTCCTACGGTCGAAACGGGGGTCCTGTTGATTGGGAGGGGTGTGGCGTACCGCAAAACGGAGGAAACGGACCTCCTACGGTCGAAACGGGGGTCCTCTTGATCAGGAGCGTTGTGGCGTACCGCAAAACGGACGAAACAGACTTGTGTTGGAGCGCTATGGTCGAAACGGGGGTCCTGTTCATCGGGAGGGGTGTGGCGTACCGCAAAACAGGACTCCACGGGATACTGTTCATCTCCACCATCGACCTCCTCCAGCCTCCACTGGCTCATGTTCATCCAGCCTCCACCGCGCGCTACTCCATCGGCTACTGTTCAACCACCCCTCCGCCGTCTACTATTCATCCAACCCTCCACACCATGGGGTCCTGTTCAACCACCCCTCCACGGGCACCCCTCCACCTTCTACTTTTCATCCAGCCCTCCACCACACCACGGGGTACTGTTCATCTTAGCAGCAGTAGCGAAGGAATCGCTTGATCGGGTTCAGTTAACAGCCATCGATCGATCGCTCGGGTTCAGTAACGCGTAGCCTGCAGTGCAATCGCTCGAGTTCAGTTAGAGCCCAACGCCTCACTCGGGTTCAGTTAGAGCCAATGCCTCGCACACACGCGTGTATGTGTACGAGAGAAACGCGCATCGCTCAGCCCCCGACCTCCCACCGTAACCGGCAACTCCCCGAAATTTTCCTCCCCCTCGCTTCTACCACGGTTTTTTCCGTCATGCAGCTGCGTCTCCAGCCCGCCCAGGATGAAAAGCCCATTTTCTGTCATGATTTTTTGTCATAGAAGTAGGAGCCCACCACATCTATGATGATACCGGGTTTTGTCACAATTATCATCATAGAAGTGTCATATGTATGGTAGAAAAAAATCTTTCGACCCAAAATATCACGGATGTGTCTTTTTTTGTAGTGATTACATATATAATTTCTGGACTCGCGAAGGAGAAAGCATCGCTCAAGCTTGGGGAGGCTTAAATCAATGTTATATTCATGACCCAATCATGAGCTCTCCAGAGAAATGATTATTCGGCTCAGCTTTCTCTTAATGATCGCAACCTGCTTGATACTTCCTGTGTTAGTTCTTATATGCTGAAGACTATTGATTTCAAATGGGACTTATTGGAAATAATTAAACACAACTCTCAAGATTGGGGTTCCGACGATGGTAAGGAGTCGGGTATGACACCTAAGTTCGATTGTGTTAAATCTTTTATGGATACCGATGCTTTTCGTGGATTTAGCACTAAGTATGTACTTGACTCTGAGATAGTAGCTTCTTTCTGTGAATCTTTTGTTACTCACGTTGATCTCCCTAAGGAGAAGTGGTATAAATATAATCCTCCCGTTGAAGTCAAAGTAGTTTCACCTATTACAGTTGAAGAAAAGACTGTCACCTATAGTGATCCTACTGTTCCTACTACTTATGTTGAGAAACCCCCTTTTCCCGTTAGGATAAAGGATCATGCTAAAACTTCGGTTGTTGTTCGTAAGAGTTATACTAGGACTTATACACCTCCTGAGCAAATGAAAGTTGAACCTAGTATTGCTATGGTTAAAGATCTCTTGAATGATAATTTAGATGGGCATGTAATTTATTTTTGTGGTGAGACTGCTAATATTGCTAGACCAGATGCTAAGATACATAGACCTGTGGTAGGCATGCCTGTTATTTCTGTTAAAATAGGAGATCATTGTTATCATGGCTTATGTGATATGGGTGCCAGTGCTAGTGCAATACCCTATGACTTATATAAAGAAATTATGCACGACATTGCACCCGTTGAATTGGAAGATATAGATGTTACTATCAAGCTTGCTAATAGGGATACAATCAAGCCATTCGGGATTGTTAGAGATGTTGAAGTCTTGTGTGGGAAGGTCAAATATCCTGCTGATTTCCTTGTTCTTGGTTCCCCACAAGATGATTTTTGCCCCATTATTTTTGGTAGACCCTTCTTGAATACTGTTAATGCTAAGATCAATTGTGAAAAGGATATGGTTACAATTGGCTTAGAGGGTATGTCTCATGAGTTTAATTTTTGTAAGTTTCATAGACAACCTCGTGATAGAGAATCACCTAGTAAGAATGAGATTATTGGTCTTGCTTCCATTGTCGTACCTCCTACTGGTCCATTAGAACAATATTTTCTAGACCATGAAAACGAAATGTTTATGAAGGAAAGAAGGGAAATAGATGAAGTGTTCCTTAAATAGGAACCTATGCTGAAACACAACCTTCCGTTGAAATTCTTGGGGATCCCCCTCCACCCAAGGGTGATCCTGTGTTTGAACTCAAACAATTACCTGATAACCTTAAGTATGCTTATCTTGATGAAAATAAAATATATCATGTTATTATTAGTGCTAACCTTTCAGAGCAAGAACAAAAGATTATTGAAAACTCTAAAGAAGCACCGCGCTGCTATTGGATATACTCTGGATGATCTTAAGGGCATTAGTCCCACGTTATGCCAACAGAAAATTAATTTGGAGGCTGATTCTAAACCAGTTAGAGATCCTCAATGACGACTGAATCCCAAGATGAAAGAAGTGGTCAGAAAGGAGATACTAAAGCTCCTTGAGGCAGGTATAATTTATCCGTTGCTGATAGTGAATGGGTAAGCCCTGTCCACTGCATTCCTAAAAAGGGAGGTATTACCGTTGTTCCTAATGATAAAGATGAATTGAACCCACAAAGAATTATTACAGGTTATAGGATGGTAATTGATTTCCGTAAATTAAATAAAGCTACTAAGAAAGATCATTACCCGTTACCTTTTATTGACCAAATGCTAGAAAGACTATCCAAACACACGCATTTTTGCTTTCTAGATGGTTATGCTGGTTTCTCTCAAATACCTGTATCAGCTAAGGATCAATCAAAAACTACTTTTACTTGCACTTTTGGTACCTTTGGTTATAGACGTATGCCTTTTGGTTTGTGTAATGCACCTGCTACCTTTCAAAGATGTATGATGGCTATATTCTCTGACTTTTGTGAAAAGATTTGTGAGGTATTCATGGATGATTTCTCCGTTTATGGATCCTCTTTTGATGATTGCTTGAGCAACCTTGATCGAGTTTTGCAGAGATGCGAAGACACTAGCCTTGTCTCGAATTGGGAAAAGTGTCACTTTATGGTTAATGAAGGCATTGTCTTGGGGCATAAGATCTCCGAGAGAGGTATTGAAGTAGACAAAGCTAAAGTTGATGCGATTGAAAAGATGCCATGCCCCAAGGACATAAAAGGTATAAGAAGTTTCCTTGGTCATGCTGGTTTTTATAGGAGGTTCATTAAGGACTTTTCTAAAATCTCTAGGCCTCTGATTAATTTATTGCAAAAAGATATTCATTTTGTCTTTGATGATGATTGCGTAGAAGCATTTGAAATACTTAAGAAAGCTTTGATCACTGCACCTATTGTTCAGCCACTTGATTGAAATTTACCTTTTGATATTATGTGTGCTGCTAGTGATTATGCTGTAGGCGCTGTTCTAGGGCAAAGAGTTGATAAGAAATTGAATGTTATCCAGTATGCTATTAAGACTCTTGATACTACCCAGAGAAATTATGCTACTACTGAAAAAGAATTCTTAGCAGTTGTGTTTGCATGTGATAAGTTTAGACCTTATATTGTTGATTCCAAAGTTACTATTCACACTGATCATGCTGCTATTAAATATCTTATGGAAAAGAAAAATGCTAAGCCTAGACTCATTAGATGGGTTCTCTTGCTCCAAGAATTTGATTTGCATATTATTGATAGAAAAGGAGCTGAGAACCCCGTTGCAAACAACTTGTCTAGGTTAGAGAATGTTCTTGATGACCCACTGCCTATTGATGATAACTTTCCTGATGAACAATTAGCGGTCGTTAATGCTTCTCGTGCTGCTCCGTGGTATGCTGATTATGCAAATTACATTGTTGCTAAGTTTATACCTCCTAGTTTCACATACCAGCAAAAGAAAAAGTTCTTTTATGATTTAAGACATTACTTTTGGGATGACCCACACATTTATAAAGAAGGAGTAGATGGTGTCATTAGACGTTGTGTACCTAAGCATGAACAGGAACATATCCTACGCAAGTGTCACTCTGAATCCTATGGAGGACACCACGCTGGAGATTGAACTGCACACAAGGTACTGCAATCTGGTTTTTATTGGCCTACTCTCTTCAAATATGCTCGTAAGTTTGTATTATCTTGTGATGAATGTCAAAGAATTGGTAACATTAGTAGACATCAAGAAATGCCTATGAATTACTCTCTTGTTATTGAACCGTTTGATGTCTGGGGCTTTGATTATATGGGACCCTTTCCTTTCTCTAATGGTTATACACATATTTTAGTTGTTGTTGATTACATTACTAAGTGGGTAGAAGCTATTCCAACTAGTAGTGCTAATCATAACACTTCTATTAAGATGCTTAAAGAAGTTATTTTTTCGAGGATTGCAGTCCCTATATATCTTATGACTGATGGTGGCTCACATTTTATTCATGGTGCTTTCCGTAAGATGCTTGCTAAGTATGATGTTAATCATAGAATCGCATCTCCTTATCATCCGCAGTCTAGTGGTCAAGTAGAGTTGAGCAATAGAGAGCTCAAATTAATTTTGCAAAAGACTGTCAATAGATCTAGAAAGAATTGGTCGAAAAAACTTGATGATGCATTATGGTCCTATAGAACTGCATACCAAAATCCTATGGGTATGTCTCCATATAAGATGGTTTATGGAAAAGCTTGTCATTTACCTCTAGAACTTGAGCATAAAGCATATTGGGCTATTAAAGAGCTCAACTATGAATTCAAACTTGCCGGTGGGAAGAGGTTGTTTGACATTAGCTCACTTGATGAATGGAGAACCCAAGCCTATGAGAATGCCAAGCTATTCAAAGAAGAAGTCGAACACTGGCATGACAAAAGGATACAAAAGCGTGAGTTTAACGTAGGTGATTATGTGTTGTTATTCAACTCTCGTTTAAGATTTTTAGTAGGAAAACTTCTCTCTAAATGGGAAGGTCCTTACGTTATCGAGGAGGTCTATCGTTCTGGTGCCATAAAAATCAACAACTTCGGAGGCACAAGTCCGAGGGTGGTGAACGGTCAAAGAATTAAACATTATATTTCAGGTAATCCTATCAATGTTGAAACTAATATTATTAAAACCGTAACCCTGGAGGAATACATAAGGGACACTTTCCAGAACGTTCCAGACTCCGAAAAGGAATAGGTATGTGGTACGGTAAGTAAACCAACTCCAAAACAATTCTAATGGCAATTTTTATCAGTTTTGGAATATTTAAGAATTTTAGGATGAAAGAAGTAGTCCGAGAGGGACACGAGGCCCCCACGAGAGTGGAGGGCGCGCCCACTCTTACTGGACGCGCCCCCCTATCTCGTGGCCACCTCGTGTGCCTCCCGGACTCCGTTTTCTTCCACGTTACATATTTTGGTCGGTAAAAAATCATTATATAATCTCCCGAAGGTTTTGACCACCGTATCACGCAAATATCCTCTTTTTTCGTTTCGAGTTGTTCCTGTTGTAGATTAAGAGCGAGATGTCTTCCCAAGAGTCAGTCAGGGAGAGCCGGGTGTCTCACCCAAAACCAGGACCAGGAGCAAATAGCGATGCTTATCACTTTGGACCATCAATGGAGGATGAGATGGAGGCCGACTTGAAAAGGATATATGCAATGGAGGAAGATCAAGAAGTTACCTCTCACCTCCAAGCAGAATTCATGACGGGGGAACTACATAGCTCGGCTATTCCAAATTCGGTCATCCCTTCCAACTTTAGATTTCTTATGAAAATATGAAAAAGAGCATCACTTGTTCTCCAGAAGCTATGCAGCATCCTTGGGTAAAGGGAGCTTTAACCGTTATGGGCAAGCTCCGTAAACAAATATGGACCTCAAATAACAAGTCAATAAGCTCGAGGAGGAGAACCGTATCCTGAGGGGCATCATGGCCAAGAAGATCATAACACCAACCGTGAAGAAGGAGACATAATCACATGGGTATGGGCACTCCCCTTGGTAACTGCCAAGCTTGGGGGAGGTGCCCCGGTATCGTATCACCATCACACTCCTATCTTTACCGTCTTATTTAGTTCGATCCTTTTAGTAGTATCTTGATCTAGTAGATTGAAGTTTTTAGTATCAAGTAGTTTTGAGTTTTGCTTTGTGATCTCTTTATGTAATCGAGTCCGTGAGCTATCTATAATAAATATTAGTGTTGAGTCAAGGGCTTTGCTATGTTGCTATGATCTTGAGAAAGTAGAGAATAAAAGAGTCCATATTGATCCTATGGTTAGTGATGACTTCACACATAGAAAGTATCAGGCATAAAAGTTGTTGAGAGTTGGCAAACGTAGTCTTGGTCATCGCTGCAATTAATAGGAAGTAATAAGGAAAGAGAGGTTCACATACAAATATATTATCTTGGACATCTTTTATGATTGGGAGCACTCATTAAGTATGACATGCTAAAAGAGTTGACGTTGGACAAGGAAGACAGCGTAATGGTTTATGTTTTCTCACATCTCAGTCAAAGTATATTGTCGTTGACCTTCCGAACATGTTGAGCTTGCCTTTCCCCCTCATGCTAGCCAAATTTCTTGCACCAAGTAGAGATACTACTTGTGCTACCAAATATCCTCAAACCCAGTTTTGCCATGAGAGGCCACCATACCTACCTATGGATTGAGTAAGATCCTTCAAGTAAGTTGTCATGTTGCAGGCAATAAAAATTGCTATCTAAATATGTATGACTTATTAGTGCAGAGAAAATAAGCTTTATACGATCTTGTTGTGGAAGTAATAAAAGCGACGGACTGCATAATAAAGGTCTACATACAAGGGGCAATATAAAGTGACGTTCTTTTGCATTAAGATTTCATGCATCCAACCCTAAACGGACATGACAACCTCCGCTTCCCTCTGTGAAGGGCCTATATTTTACTTTATGTTTTTACTTTATGCTTGAGTCAAGGTGATATTCAACTTTCCCTTTTTCATTTTATCCTTTGGCAAGCTCCTCGTGTTTGAAAGATCATGGTATATATATCCAATTGGATGTAAGTTAGCATGGGCTATTATTGTTGACATCACCTAAAGGTGAATACGTTGGGAGGCAATACAATAAGCCCCTATCTTTCTCAGTGTCCGGTTGAAACTCCATAACCACAAGTATTGCATGAGTGTTAGCAATTGTAGAAGACTATATTATAGTTGAGTATGTGTACTTGCTGAAAAGCTCTATTCTTGACTCTTTCTGATGTTATGGTAAATTGCAATTGCTTCAATGACTAAGATTATAGTTTGTTAGTTCCCAATGAAGTTTCTGAACCATAGTTGACATTGTGAATTGATTGTCACCTGAGTATAAGAAGTCATATGATAAAATCTATATATGTTGCTGTTATAGGAATGATCATGATGCCCTCGTGTCCGTATTTATTTTTATCGACACTTCTATCTCTAAACATGTGGACACATTTTTCGATTTCGGCTTCCGCTTGAGGACAAGCGAGGTCTAAGCTTGGGGGTGTTGATACGTCCATTTTGCATCATGCTTTTATATCAATATTTATTGCATTATGGGCTATTATTACACATTATATCTCAACACTTATGGTTATTCTCTCTTATTTTGCAAGGTTTACCATGAAGAGGGGGAATGCCGACAGCTGGAATTCTGGTTGGAAAAGGAGCAAACATTGGAAACCTATTCTGCACTGCTCCAAAATCCTGAAACTCCACGAAACTTATTTTTGGAATAAATAAGAATTATTGAGCGGAAGAAACACCTCAGGGGCCCACACCCTGGCCAGGAGGGTGGGGGGCACGCCCACCCCTACTAGGCGCGCCCCTGTCTCCTGGGCCCCCTAGTGGCCCCCCGGTGTCCATCTTCTGCTATATGAAGGCTTTTACCCTGGAAAAAATCATGGGCAAGCTTATGAGACGAAACTCTGCCGCCACGAAGCGGAACCAATCTAGAGCTCCAGCAGAGCTGTTCTACCGGGGAAACTTCCCTCCGGGAGGGAGAAATCATCACCGTCATCATCACCAACAATCCTCTCATCGGGAGGGGGTCAATCTCCATCAACATCTTTATAGCACCATCTCCTCTCAAAACCCTAGTTCATCTCTTGTATCCAATCTTGTATCAAAACCACAAATTGGTACCTGTGGGTTGCTAGTAGTGTTGATTACTCCTTGTAGTTGATGCTAATTAGTTTACTTGGTGGAAGATCATATGTTCAGATCCTTAATGCATATCATTACTCCTCTGATTATGAAAATGAACATGCTTTGTGAGTAGTTACGTTTGTTCCTAAGGACATGGGTGAAGTCTTGCTATTAGTAGTCATGTAAATTTGGTATTCGTTCGATATTTTGATGAGATGTATGTTGTCTTTTCCTCTAGTGGTGTTATGTGAACATCGACTACATGACACTTCACCATTATTTGGGCCTAGAGGAAGGCATTGGGTAGTAATAAGTAGATGATGGGTTGCTAGAGTGACAGAAGCTTAAACCCTAGTTTATGCGTTGCTTCGTTAGGGGCTGATTTGGACCCATATGTTTAATGTTGTGGTTAGGTTTACCTTAATAGTTCTTTTGTAGTTGCGGATGCTTGCAATAGGGGTTAATCATAAGTGGGATGCTTGTCCAAGAAAGGGCAGTACCCAAGCACCGGTCCACCCACATATCAAATTATCAAAGTACCTTATGTGAATCATATGAGCGTGATGAAAACTAGCTTGACGATAATTCCCATGTGTCCTCGGGAGCTCTTTTCTCATTATAAGAAATTGTCCAGGCTTATCCTTTGTTACAAAAAGGATTGGGCCACCTTGCTGCACTTTTCTTGAGAGCGAGACGGCAGTGATGTACTCCCCGACGGCAGTCACGCCGCAGTCCTTCGAGTTCATCGAGTATCTCCTCTGGGTGATGGAGCAGAGATATTCACCTGAAGCGAAAGTCAGGCGGAGGTGGTGGGCGTACATGTCGAAGGTCGAGCATCCATAGGATAACTATCGATCGAGTACGGTGTGCCATTCGTGAGGGTGCAGTGCCAGCCGGAGACACAAGAGTATTCGTTCTCCCACCGCAAGAGGAGGCCAGATGGCGTGACATTGCTTCCCCATCGTTTTCCATGGTTCCCTCGCTGCTCACCTTGTTTCAATGGCGGCGGTAGGGTTTAAGGTAAGCTTCGCACTAACCTAATCTTCCATCTGCTCATGCTTACAATCAGTGTGACAGCTAATGAAAATCATGCTTACAATCAGTCTTCGAGTACTACGCAAATCACCCTTAAATAGCTCAGGACCAAAAACAAAGTTGTTAGACAGTGTACAAATAAAGAAAAATCGATTGGTGCTTCTTTCAGAAAAGAGTACTCGCTAGAAAAGTGCCAATATAAGCTACTAGTATTTGATTAGAGCATTTGCCACCAAGAAAGATATGTCCACGGAGAGCGCCAATGCTTAGATGGAGCATGGTTGGTGTCGGTAATTTTTACTTGGCACCTCACACTCTGCATATATGCCGGTTCCATCCGTACATTTGTGGAGTTCCACCAAAATGCAGCTGAATAACCCTGTTTGCATAGATAATGAAAAAAGCGAGATTACATTATAGTGGCACTAGTTGATGAAACATACACTAACAAATAGAAGAAACTTCATTTTCTTAATGGGAAAAATATTGCGATAGTATCACAGTATGCCATGCTGCGAGGGCGAGATGGGCCCAGCGATGCCTCATACCTTAGGCCTCATACTGGAAATTGACCCAATTCTCCCCGATACACCTTCTGCCAGTGATGAACATCAGTGTACAACAGTAGTACAAGGAGGGGCCTTGAGACATTCCAATCTCTATTTTTGTGTAGATCAACTAAAATTAAGCACCCAAGTTTCAGAAACACTTAAACATTAACAATGGGACTAGTTGATGAAACATATACTCAAAAAGAGAAGTACTTTCTTTATCTACATTGGAAATGAAATGATAGAGAGGACACTCGCTCTATTTTAACTATATTATTACTTCATTTTACCAGTGGCACTAGGGTCGAGCAGGTGGCAAGCGAGGTGTACCGTGCGTCACAAGGATGGAGGTCGGGGGTGCTGAGACTGGGATGCTGAAGCCGGCTCTTTCAGTCCCTATCTTCCCCCCTGATGTTTCTGTGGTAGCATTTGGGTTGTAATCCAAACTTGGTCGAGCTGGTACTGAGTCCCCCTACCTGCCTAGCTTATGTGGCGAACTTGTCTCCTGCTAGTACTCAGTCCGTTCTAGTAGTAGTTGCATAACTACCCGTTTATACTGAGATGTTGTCGGATAATGGTTCTCTATGGTTGGGTTTATTTAATGAAATCGGAGGAAACCCCTCTTTTGATATATAAAAAAAATCAGTGGCACTAGCGGTGCCAAAACATTGCCTCAAATTAATAGTGCCACATGATTAAGGTGCAAAATAATAATATTAATGCTTTATCATGGCAGTGCCAAAACAGTAGCACAAGAGCAGGGTCAACACGCATGATCTTTGGCGAACGGTTGGACCAAAATGGAACATACCACGTGATGGGTACCATATCTACAGTCAACGCCATCGTAGAAGGGATGACACCATTCACCAACATGGATGATTCAATTCATGGGACCTTTTTGTGCATTTCACCTAAAATGAAGCAATGTTCCATGAGCTAGCAGCTTCTTCATTAGTTGCAATAAAATTGAGCAACATCAAGGTTGGTTGTGAAGGTCATGGAATGTTCAACTATAATTTCGATATCATTTGTGCAGTTCAACTAAGATCAAGCGTGAAATGTATATCTTTGTTTGCACAAAAAGGTGGAAAGGAGGGTGACTAACAAGTGATGAAACATACATCAAATGAAAAGAAGCATGTTTCTTATCTGAATGGCGATCCTACGAAAGGACAGTAGAAATTTCTAAAGTAGTAGCATTGCTAGATATTAGTGTGGGCATTAGGATTAACTATGACAACCGTTAAGTACAACATTACTTTAATGGTGCCATTGCTTCATTTTACCAGCAACATTACATTGACATCTACTAAAGAGTTGGTATTTGGGCATGTAAGAGTAGGCGGACCAGGACAGTTGCATTTATAACAAAAAGAAACAACTTATCTTAATGGGAAATTAAGCAGGACATGAAAAATAGTGCTATGGATTCATATTACTGGAGGCAGTACATTGAAAACAACATTGGTTTAACGTGTCCTTACTTTTAACCGTGGGACTGCTACAATTTACCAGTGGCATTACATAAGAGGGGCTCAGGGCAACAAACATCAGAGTAGGATATCTGGGTTGGTCCCATTTTTGTTCGGGATAGCCACCTTATACTGTGTGAGGCTAGCAAATCTAGTGCAGGACATACTCTGTTGACTTGTCCCCCAATCCCCACTTAATTTCCTTTTTCAACCAATAGATCGGTTTATATTGAGTTTGTACTGCGTTTCCCTTTATTTCCGTATTAGACCAAGAGACCAGTTGGATAGCAAGTCTCTGCTACTTTTCGCCCCCATTATTTCCTCTTTCAACCAAGTCCTAGATTTAGGTAACAAATATTCCTCACCCCAACCCCCTTTCTTCCCTGTTTGAACCAAGTAGTACTAGATTCAACTGCATGAAGTAGTTTTACCTATTAATAGTAAAAATTTAGGTAGATTTCAAACAGACAATCGATCCTATCTACAAGGGGGGCTGAGAAATAGTAAAAGATACAAATGCAGCGACATGAGGAGCTGAGGCAGTAGAGCAAGGCCAGTTTCGAAGGAAGTTATACCCGATGGTTGCCTGGATGTCACTAGGTGGGTGGCGGGAGGCCGGATCTGCCCACTCTATGCCAGCGAGGAAGAAGGGTTCGGAGGCCCTCCCTAGCCGGCTTTGCATGGGATAGAACATCAAGGAACACTGATCGGGACGCACCAATAGTGGCAGTCGCTGAGGACGACTGCTTGAACATTGCACCTTCTTACCTTCCCCGGCAGAGGGGATCCAGTCGGATCTGTGACCAGCTGTGAGCAGAGAGAGAGGGAATGTGGCCATCGCTATCGTGTTTAGATCTGGAGAGGACGAGAGAGTGTGAAGAGAGCAACACTAGCAAGCAAGCATGAAGGCTCCTGCCTATATAGTGGAGTTGTTTTCTTTTATATACCAGAGCCGGCTTGACCTCATCAATGACTGTCGAGAAGTCTTCATGCGTGTGCCCTAGAGGTGCAGTTGTCGTCTGCCTCTTGAGCTTGTGTTGGTTTTTCCCTTGAAGAGGAAAGGGTGATGCAGCAAAGTAGAGTAAGTATTTCCCTCAGTTTGAGAACCAATGTATCAATCCAGTAGGAGACAACGCCCAAGTCACCGTATACCTGCACAAACAATCAACAAACTTGCACCCAACGCGATAAAGGGGTTCTTAATCCTTTCATGGTTACTTGCAAAAGTGAGTTCTGATAGAGATAGATAAAATGTAAAGTAAATATTTTTTGGTATTTTTGGTTTATAGATCGGAAAGTAAAAGACTGCAAAATAGTAGACCGAAAACGAGTATGATGTAAAAGAGATTCAATATAATGGAAAAGAGACCCGGGGGCCATTGGTTTCACTAGTGGCTTCTCTCAAGATAGCAAATATTACGGTGGGTGAGCAAATTACCGCTGAGCAATTGATAGAAGAGCGCATAATTATGACCATATCTAAGGCGATGATGATGAATATAGGCATCACGTCCGTGTCAAGTAGACCGAAATGATTCTTCATCTACTACTATTACTCCACACATCGACCGCTATCCAGCATGCATCTAGAGTATTAAGTTCATAAAGAACAGAGTAACACATTAAGTAAGATGACATGATGTAGAGGAATTAACTCAAACAATATGATGAAAACCCCATCTTTTTATCCTCGATAGCAACAATACAATACGTGCCTTGCTTCCCCTACTGTCACTGGGAAAGGACACCGCAAGATTGAACCCAAAGCTAAGCACTTATCCCATTGCAAGAAAAACCAATCTAGTAGGCCAAACTAAACCGATAATTCAAAGAGACTTGCAAACATATCAAATCATGCATGTAAGAATTCAGAGAAGACTAATAATATTCATAGATAATCTGATCACAAATCCACAATTCATCAGATCTCGGCAAACACACCACAAAAGAATATTACATCGAATAGATCTCCAAAAACATCAAGGACTACATGGTATTGAGAATCAAAGAGAGAGAGGAAGCCATCTAGCTACAAGCTATGGACCCGTAGGTCTGAGGTAAACTACTCATGCTTCATCGGAAGGGTAATGGTGTTGATGTAGAAGCCCTCCGTGATTGAATCCCCCTCCGGCAGGATGCCTGAAAAGGCCCCTAGATGGGATCTCACAGGTACAGAAGGTTGCGGTGGTGGATAAGTGTTTTCGTGGCTCCCCCTGATGTTTTGGGGGTATAAGAGAATATATAGGCGAAGGAACAAGATCAGGGGAGCTCCAAGGGGCCCACGAGGCAGGGGGCGCGCCCTTCCCCATGGACAGACCCTCCACTCTCGTGGCTGCCTTGTTGCGTCTCAGACTTCATCTCCAAGTCTCCTGGTTTGCTTCTGGTCGAAGAAAGATCATCTCAAAAGTTTCATTCCGTTTGGACTCCGTTTGATATTCCTTTTCCGCGAAACTCTAAAACAGGCAAAAACCAGAAACTGGCACTCGGCTCTAAGTTAATAGGTTAGTCCCAAAAATAATGTAAAATAGCATATAAATGCATATTAAACATCCAAAACAGATAATAAATAGCATGGAACAATAAAAAATTAAAGATACGTTGGAGACGTATCAAGCATCCCCAAGCTTAATTCCTGCTCGTCCCCGAGTAGGTAAATGATAAAAATAGAATTTGTGTGGAATGTTACCTAACATATTTATCCATGTAATTCAATTTATTGTGGCATGAATGATTCAAAACAAAGGTTTAATATTGACATAAAAATAATAATACTTCAAGCATACTAATGAAGCAATCATGTCTTCTCAAAATAACATAGCCAAAGAAAGTTATCCCGACAAAATCATATAGTCTGGCTACGCTCTATATTCATCACACAAAATATTTAAATCATGCCAACCCCTATGACAAGTTAAGCAATTGTTTCATACTTTTGATGTTCTCAAACTTTTTCAACTTTTACGGAATACATGAGCGTGAGCCATGGTTATAGCACTATGGAGAAGACAAAAAAGAGGAAGATAGTCTTACATCAACTAGGCGTATCAATGGGCTATGGAGATGCCCATTAAGGGCATATCAATGTGAGTGAGTAGGGATTGCCATGCAACGGATGCACTAGAGCTATAAGTCTATGAAAGCTCAAAAAGAAACAAAGCGGGTGTGCATCCAACTTGCTCGCTCACGAAGACCTAGGGCAATTTGAGGAAGGCCCATCATTGGAATATACAAGCCAAGTTCTTATAATGAAAAATTCCCACTAGTATATGGAAGTAACAAAATAGGAGACTCTCTATCATGAATATCATGGTGCTACTTTGAAGCACAAGTGTGGAAAAGGGATAGTAACATTGCCCCTTCTCTCTTTTTCTCTAATTTTGTTCTTTTTTTCCTTTTTTCCTTTTTTTTTCTTTCCTCCCTTTTTTATTTTTATTTTTCGTCTGGAGTCTCGTCCTGACTTGTGGGGGAATCATAGCCTCCATCATCCTTTCCTCACATGGGACAATGCTCTAATAATGAAGATCATCACACTTTTATTTACTTCCAACTCAATGCTTAGAACAAAATATGACTCTATGTGAATGCCTCCGGCGGTGTACCGGGATGTGCAATGAATCAAGAGTGACATGTATGAAAGAATTATGAAAGGTGGCTTTCCACAAATACAATGTCATCTACATGATAATTCAAAGCAATATGACAATGATGAAGCGTGTCATAATAAATGGAACGGTGGAAAGTTGCATGGCAATATATCTCGGAATGGCTATGAAAATGCCATAATAGGTAGGTATGGTGGCTCTTTTCAGGAAGGAATATGGTGGGTGTATGGTACCAGTGAAAGTTGCACGGCACAAGAGAGGCTAGCAATGGTGGAAGGGTGAGAGTGCATATAATCCATGGACTCAACATTAGTCATAAAGAACTCATATGCTTATTGCAAAAATATATTAGTTATCAAAACGAAGTACTATGCGCATGCTCCTGGGGGATAGAAAAGACCATCGCTCGTCCCCGACTGCCACTCATAAGGAAGACAATCAAAAAATAAATTATGCTCCGACTTCATCACATAGCGGTTCACCATACGTGCATGCTACGGGAATCACAAACTTTAACACAAGTATCTCTCAAATTCACAACTACTCACTAGCATGACTCTAATATCACCGTCTTCATATCTCAAAATAATTATAAAGAATCAAACTTCTCATAGTATTCAATGCACTTTATATGTAAGTTTTTATTATATCCCTCTTGGATGCCTATCATATAGGACTAAATTTATAACCAAAGCAAATTACCATGTTGTTCTAAAAGACTCTCAAAATAATGTAAGTGAAGCATGAGAGTTCATCAATTTATATAAAATAAAGGCACCGCCGTGCTCTAAAAAGATAAAAGCGAAGTACTAGAGCATTATTGACTAGCTCAAAAGATATAAGTGAACCACATAGAGTATTCTAATAAATCATGATCCATGCGTATCTCTCCCAAAAGGTGTGTACAGTAAGGATGATTGCGGTAAACTAAAAACAAAAGACTCAAATCATACAAGAAGCTCCAAGCAAAACACATATCATGTGGTGAATAAAAATATAGCCTCCAGTAAAGTTACCGATAGATGAAGACAAAAGAGGGGATGCCTTCCATGGCATCCCCAAGCTTAGGATTTTGGTTGTCCTTGAATATTACCTTGGGGTGCCTTGGGCATCCCCAAGCTTAGGCTCTTGCCACTCCTTATTCCATAGTCCATAAAATCCTTCAAACTTCACAACACAAAACTCAACAGAGAATCTCATGAGCTCCGTTAGTATAAGAAAATAAATCACCACTTTAAGGTACTATTGAAAACTCATTATTTATTTATATTGGTGTAATATCTACTGTATCGCAACTTTTCCATGGTTCATACCCCCTGATACTACCCATAGATTCATCAAATAAGCAAACAACACGCAAAAAACATAATCTGTCAAAAACTGAACAGTCTATAGCAATTTGTAACTCTCAAATACTACTGTAACTCCAAAAATTCTGAAAAAATAAGAACACCTGAGCAACCTGTGAAGAAATCCATAGAAAACAGAATCATATCAAAAGCATGTTTTTGTGAATTATGAAAATTATTTCCTAGGCGCAAAAGTTTTTGATTTTCAGCAGGATCAACACAACTATCACCATAAGCTATCCTAAAGGTTTAACTTGGCACAAACACTAATTAAAAAATAAAACCACATCTAACCAGAGACTAGATGAATTATTTATTACTAAACATAAAAAAATCAAAGAACAAAAATAAAATTGGGTTGCCTCCCAACAAGCGTTGTTGTTTAACGCCCTTAGCTAGGCATAAAATCGTGAATAGATCTAGGTATTGTCATCTTTGGTATGCAATTCATAAGTGGCTCTCATAATAGATTCATATGGTAATTTAATTTTCTTCCTAGGAAAGTGTTCCATGCCTTTCCTTAACGGAAATTGGAATCTAATGTTTCCTTCTTTCATATCAATAATTGCACCAATCGTTCTAAGGAAAGGTCTACCAAGAATAATAGGACATGTGGGATTACAATCTATATCAAGAACAATGAAATCTATGGGCACATAATTACTATTTGCAACAATAAGAACATCATTTATCCTTCCCATAGGTTTCTTAATAGAGGAATCCCTAAGATGCAAATTTAAAGAACAATCATCAAATTCACAGAAACCTAACACATCACCCAAAGTTTTTGGAACCGTGGAAACACTAGCACCCAAATCACACAAAGCATGGCATTCATAATCTTTAATCTTAATCTTAATAGTGGGTTCCCACTCATCATAAATTTTTCTAGGGATAGAAACTTCTAATTCAAGCTTTTCTTCAATAGATTGCATCATAGCATCAACAATATTTTTAGTAAAAACTTTGTTTTGATTATAAGCATGAGCAGAATTCAACACGGATTGCAACAAGGAAATACAATCTATTAAAGAGCAATTACAATAATTAAATTCCTTGAAATCCAAAATAGTGGGTTCATTTCCACTTAAAGTCTTGACCTCTCCAATCCCATTTTTATCAATTTTTGCATCTAGATCTAAAAACTCTGGATCATTGGGACGCCTTTTAACTAAAGTTGCTCATCTCTAGTCCCATTTTTATCAAGATTAATATTGGAAAACAAAGATTCAATAGGAGTCACATCAATCACTTTTAGATCTTCATCATTATTATCACGAAAACTAGAAGAACACGCTTTTACAAACCAATCTTTTTTAGCACGCATCTTAGCCGTTCTTTCTTTGCACTCATCAATGAAAATTCTCATGGCTTTGAGAGACTCATTGATACCATGTTTAGGTGGAATAGATCTAAGTTTCAAAGAATCAACATCAAGAGGAATTCTATCCACGTTCCTAGCCAAATCATCAATCTTGAGAAAATTTTCTTCAACCAAAGCATTAAAATTCTTTTTCAAACTCATAAATTCTTTAACACTATTCTCAAAATCAGAGGGCTGCTTATTAAAATGTACATAATAATTGTTGTAGGAATTACCATAATTATTAGAGGAATTACTAGGAGATGGCCTAGGATTAAAATTGCCTCTATATGTGTTGTTACCAAAATTGTTCCTATCAACAAAATTCACATCCATAGATTCATTATTATTCTCAATCAAAGTGGACAAAGGCATATCATTAGGATCAGAAGAAGCACTCTTATTAGCAAATGATTTCATAAGTTCATCCATCTTTCCACTCAAAATATTAATCTCTTCAATCACATGAACCTTTTTACTAGTAGATCTTTCGGTGTGCCATTGAGAATAATTAACCATGATATTATCTAGGAGTTTAGTAGCCTCTCCTAAAGTAATTTCCATAAAAGTGCCCCCCGCGGCCGAATTTAAAAGATTTCTAGAAGCTAAATTCAATATGGCATAATTTTTTTGTATAATCATCCACAAATTCAAACCATGTGTAGGGCAATTTCGTATCGTCAATTTCATCCTCTCCCAAGACTGTGCAACATGCTCATGATCAAGTTGCTTAAAACTCAAAGTATCATTCCTAAGGGAGATGATCTTAGAGGGAGGAAAATACTTAGAGATGAAAGCATCTTTACACTTTTTCCATGAATCAATACTATTTTTGGTAAAATATGAGAACCAAGTTTTAGCACGATCTCTAAGAGAAACCGAAAATAGCTTCAACTTAACAATATCATTATCCACATCTTTCTTCTTTTGCATATCACACGAATCAACAAAATTGTTTAGATGGGATGCGACATCTTCACTAGGAAGGCCAAAAAATTGATCTTTCATAACAAGATTCAGCAAAGCGGCATTAATTTCACAAGATTCAACATTAGTAGTGGGAGCAATCAGAGTGCTAATAAAATCATTATTGTTGGTATAAGAAAAGTCACACAATTTGGTATTATCTTGAGCCATCATGACAAAGCAAGCAATCCAACGCACAAGCACACAAGAAGCAAGCGAAAGAAGACAAACAGAAGAGAGGCGAAGAAAAGGCAAATCTTTTCAAAAATCATTTTAGAGGTGGGGGAGAGGTAAAAGACAGGCGAATGGAAAATAAGGTAATGCAAGAGATGAGAGACAAATCTTGACTTGACTTGGCGTAGATCTCCCTAGCAATGGTCCAGAAATTGGCAAGTTGATGAGAGACAAATCTTGACTTGACTTGGCGTAAATCTCCCTGGCAACGGCGCCAAAAATTCTTCCTGCTATCTCTTGAGCTTGCGTTGGTTTTTCCCTTGAAGAGGAAAGGGTGATGCAGCAAAGTAGAGTAAGTATTTCCCCAGTTTGAGAACCAAGGTATCAATCCAGTAGGAGATAACACACAAGTCACTGAATACCTTCACAAACAATCAACAAACTTGCACCCAATGCGATAAAGGAGTTGTCAATCCCTTCACGGTTACTTGCAAAAGTGAGATCTGATAGAGATAGATAAAAGGTAAAGTAAATATTTTTGGTATTTTTGGTTTACAGATTGGAAAGTAAAAGATTGCAAAATAGTAGATCAGAAACTAGTATGATGTAAAAGAGATTCAATACAATGGAAAAGAAACCCGGGGGCCATAAATTTTACTAGTGGCTTTTCTCAAGATAGCAAATATTACCGTGCGTGAACAAATTATTGCCGAGTAATTGATAGAAGAGCGCATAATTATGACGATATATAAGGCAATGATCATGAATATAGGCATCACGTCTGTGTCAAGTAGACCGAAACGATTCTGCATCTACTACTATTACTCCACACATCGACCGCTATCCAGCATGCATCTAGAGTATTAAGTTCATAAAGAATGGAGTAATGCATTAAGTAAGATGACATGATGTAGAGGAATTAACTCAAGCAATATGATGAAAACCCCATCTTTTTATCCTTGATGGCAACAATACAATATGTGCCTTTCTGCCCCTACTGTCACTGGGAAAGGACACCACAAGATTGAACCCAAAGCTAAGCACTTCTCCCATTGCAAGAAAACCCAATCTAGTAGGCCAAACTACCCGATAATTCGAAGAGACTTGCAAAGATATCAAATCATGCATGTAAGAATTCAGAGAAGACTCAAATAATATTCAGAGATAATCTGATTATAAATCCACAATTCATTGGATCTCGACAAACGCGCCGCAAAAGAATACTACATCAAATAGATCTCCAAAAACATTGAGGAGAACATGGTATTGAGAATCAATGAGAGAGAAGAAGCCATCTAGCTACTAGCTATGGACTCGTAGGTCTGAGGTAAACTACTCACGCTTCATCGGAAGGGTAATGGTGTTGATGTAGAAGCCCTCCGTGATCGAATCCCCCTCCGGCAGGACACCGGAAAAGGCCCTAGATGGGATCTCACGGGTACAGAAGGTTGCGGCCAAGGAAAAGTATTTTCGTGGCTCCTTGATGTTTTTGAGGTATAAGAGTATATATAGGCGAAGGAACTAGGTCAGGGGAGCTCCTAGGGGCCCATGAGGCAGGGGCGCACCCTACCCCCCGGGCACGCCCTCCACGCTCGTGGCTGCCTTGTTGCGTCTTCGACTTCATCTCCAAGTCTCCTGGTTTGCTTCTGGTCCAAGAAATATCATCGCAAAAGTTTCATTCCGTTTGGACTCATTGCCTAGCCTGCGAAGCCATCCCATAGCAAGCATGGATCCAAGAAATATGCGGCACCCTTGGTCCAATGGCCACAGTTGAGTACGTCGACATACGGCGCCGTCTCCATGATACCTCACTCAGGTTGCATCTTGACCCCATCCGTTGGCGCTGGATGGAAAGTGGTCTTTACACCGCGAAATCCTGCTACCTACCTCTCCTACAGGGATCAACGAGAGCATCGCACTACCAGCTCACTTCGAAGCATTGGGCACCTACAAGCGTCAAACTGTTCATGTAGCTCGCCTGCCTGGCAGGTGCTGGATTGTAGCGTGGCTCACCCGACATGGACTTCCATGCACTCCTAACTGTGTCCTCTACGACTAGGAGGACGAGCCAATGCATCACCTTCTTTGCGGTCACGTCGTATATCACACCATTTGGCAGGATATCCTCAACAGGTTCCGCCTCATGATACGCACATTTTGCATCATGCTTTTATATCGATATTTATTGCATTATGGGCTGTTATTACACGTTATGTCACAATACTTATGCCTATACTCTCTTATTTTACAATGTTTACATGAAGAGGGAGAATGTCGGCAGCTGGAATTCTGGGCTTGAAAAGGAGCAAATATTAGAGACCTATTCTACACAACTCCAAAAGCCCTGAAACTCCATGAAAGTCATTTTTGGAATTATTAAAAAATACTGAGCGGAAGAAGTTCCAAAGGGGGGCCACCCACCATCCACGAGGGTGGGGGGCGTGCCCTACCCCCCTGGGCGCGCCCCTGCCTCGTGGTCCACCTAGCAGCCCTCCGGTGGCCATCTTCTGCTATATGAAGTCTTTTACCCTCGAAAAAATCATAAGCAAGCATTCGGGACAAAACTCCGCCGCCACAAGGCGGAACCCTGGCGGAACAAATCTAGGGCTCTGGCGGACCTGTTCTGCCGGGGAAACATCCCTCCAAGAAGGGGGAAATCATCACCATCGTCATCACCATCGATCCTCTCATCGGGAGTGGGTCAATCTCCATAAACATCTTCACCAGCACCACCTCCTCTCAAACACTAGTTCATCTCTTGTATCCAATCTTTGTCCCAAAACCTCAGATTGGTACCTGTGGGTTGCTAGTAGTGTTGATTACTCCTTGTAGTTGATGCTAATTGGTTTATTCGGTTGAAGATCATATGTTGAAATCCTTTATGCATATTAATACCCCTCTGATTATGAACATCAATACTATTTGTGAGTAGTTACATTTGTTCCTGAGGACATGGGAGAAGTCTTGCTATAAGTAGTCATGTCAATTTGGTATCCGTTCGATATTTTGATGAGATGTATGTTGTCTCTCCTCTAGTGATGTTATGTGAACATCGACTACAAGAAACTTCACCATTGTTTGGGCCTAGAGGAAGGCATTGGGAAGTAATAAGTAGATGATGGGTTGCTAGAGTGGCAGAAGCTTAAACCCTACTTTATGCGTTGCTTTGTAAGGGGCTGATTTGGATCCATATGTTTCATGCTATGGTTAGGTTTACCTTAATACTTCTTTTGTAGTTGCGGATGCTTGCAATAGGGGTTAATCATAAGAGGGATGCTTGTCCAAGAAAGGGCAGTACCCAAGCACCGGTCCACCCATATATCAAATTATCAAAGTAACAAACGCGAATCATATAAGTGTGATGAAAACTAGCTTGACGATAATTCCCATGTGTCCTCGGGAGCGCTTTTCTCTATATAAGAACTTGTCCAGGCTTGTCCTTGGCTACAAAAAGGATTGGGCCACCTTGCTGCATTTTATTTACTTTCATTGCTTGTTACCCGTTACAAATTACCTTATCACAAAACTATCTGTTATCGATAATTTCGGTGCTTGCAAAGAATACCTTATTGAAAACCGCTTGTCATTTACTTCTTCTCCTCGTTGGGTTCGACACTCTTACATATCGAAAGGACCACGATAGATCCCCTACACTTGTGGGTCATCAAGACTCTTTTCGGGCGCCGTTGCCGGGGAGTGAAGCGCCTTTGGTAAGTGGAACTTGGTAAGGAAACATTTATATAGTGTGCTGAAATTTACTGTCACTTGTTACTATGGAACATAATCCTTTGAGAGGCTTGTTCGGGGTATCTTCACCCCGGCCAGTAGAGAAAAGAGTTGCTCCTCAACCTACTGAACCTACTGAAAATGTTTACTTTGAAACTCCTTCGGGTATGATAGAGAAACTGCTAGCTAATCCCTTTACAGGAGATGGAACATTGCATCCCGATTTACACCTAATCTATGTGGATGAAGTTTGTGGATTATTTAAGCTTGCAGGTATGCCCGATGATGTTATCAAGAAGAAGGTCTTCCCTTTATCTTTGCAGGGAGAGGCATTGACATGCTATAGGCTATGTGATGATATGGGATCATGGAACTACAAACGATTGAAATTGGAATTTCATTAGAAGTTTTATCCTATGCTTCTTGTACATCGTGATCGTAATTATATATATAATTTTTGGCCTCGTGAATTATCGCTCAAGCTTGGGGGAGGCTTAAGTCAATGTTATATTCATGCCCCAATCATGAGCTCTCAAGAGAAATGATTATTCAAAAAATTTATGCTCGGCTTTCTCTCAATAATCGCTCCATGCTCGATACTTCTTGTACTGGTTCTTTTATGATGAAGACTATTGAATTCAGATGGGATTTATTGGAAAGAATTAAACGCAACTCTGAAGATTGGGATCCCGACGAAGGTAAGGAGTCAGGTATGACACCTAAGTTTGATTGTGTTAAATCTTTTATGGATACCGATGTTTTCCGTGAATTTAGCACTAAATATGGACTTGACTCTGAGATAGTAGCTTCTTTCTGTGAATCATTTGCTACTCATGTTGACCTCCCTAAGGAGAAGTGGTTTAAATATAATCCTCCCACTGAAGTAAAAGTAGTTGCACCTATTAAAGTTGAAGAAAAGACCATTACTTATAATGACCCTATTGTTCCTACTACTTATATTGAGAAACCACCTTTCCCTGTTAGGATAAAGGATTGTGCTAAAGCTTTAACTGTGGTTCGTAAGAGTAATACTAGAACACCTACACCATTTGAGCAAATTAAAGTTGAACCTAGTATTTCTATGGTTAAAGATCTCTTGGCTGATAATATTGATGGGCATGTTATTTACTTCTGTGATGAAGCTGCTAGAATTGCTAGACCAGATGCTAAGAAACATAGACCTGTGGTAGGCGTGCCTGTTATTTCTGTTAAAATAGGAGATCATTGTTATCATGGCTTATGTGATATGGGTGCTAGTGCTAGTGTAATACCTCATTCCTTATACAAAGAAATTATGCATGATATTGCACCTGCTGAGATAGAAGAAATTGATGTTACAATTAAGCTTGCCAATAGAGATACTATTTTGCCAATTGGGATTGTTAGAGATGTTGAAGTGTTGTGTGGGAAAGTTAAATATCCAGCTGATTTTCTTGTTCTTGGTTCCCCACAAGATGACTTTTGTCCCATCATATTGGGTAAACACTTCTTGAATACTGCTAATGCTAAGATAAATTGCGAAAAGGATGTTGTTACTATTGGTTTGGGGGATATGTCACATGAGTTTAATTTTGCTAAGTTTTGTAGACAACCCCATGATAAAGAATTGCCTAGTAAGGATGAAATTATTGGTCTTGCTTCTATTGTTGTGCCTCCTAATGATCCTTTAGGACAATATTTGCTAGACCATGAAAATGATATGTTTATGGATGAAATAAGGGAGATAGATGAAGTATTCTTTAAACAGGGGCCTATTTTGAAACACAACTTGCCTGTTGAAATTCTAGGCGATCCTCCACTACCCAAGGGTGATCCCGTGTTTGAGCTTAAACCATTACCTGATACCCTTAAATATGCTTATCTTGATGAAAAGAAGATATATCCTGTTATTATTAGTGCTAACCATTCAGAGTAGGAAGAGGAGAGATTATTGTAAACTCTAAAGAAGCACCGTGTTGCTATTGGATATACTCTTGATGATCTTAAGGGCATTAGTCCCACTCTATGCCAACACAAAATAAAATTGGAGAAAGACGCCAAACCAGTTATTGATCACCACGACGGTTAAACCCTAAGATGAAAGAAGTGGTAAGAAAGGAAATACTAAAGCTCCTGGAGGTAGGTATAATTTATCCCATTGCAAATAGTCAGTGGGTACGCCCTGTCCATTGTGTCCCTAAGAAGGGAGGCATTATTGTCATTCCTAATGATAAAGATGAATTGATCCCACAAAGAATTGTTACATGTTATAGGATGTTAATTGATTTCTGTAAGTTAAATAAAGCTACTAAAAAGGATCATTACCCTCTACCTTTTATTGATCAAATGCTAGAAATATTATCTAAACATACACATTTTTGCTTTCTAAATGGTTACTCTGGTATCTCTCGAATACCTGTGTCAGCAGAGGATCAAGAAAAGACCACTTTTACTTGCCCTTTCGGTACTTTTTCTTATAGACGTATGCCTTTTGGTTTATGTAATGCACCTGCTACCTTTCAAAGATGCATGATGGCTATATTCTCTGACTTTTGTGAAAAGATTTGTGAGGTTTTCATGGATGATTTCTCCGTTTATGGATCTTCTTTTGATGATTGTTTGAGCAACCTTGATCAAGTTTTCCAGAGATGTGAAGATACTAGTCTTGTCTTGAATTGTGAGAAGTGCCACTTTATGGTTAATGATGGTATTGTCTTGGGGCATAAAATTTCTGAAAGAGGTATTGAAGTTGATAAAGCTAAAGTTGATGCTATTGAAAAGATGCCGTGTGCCAAGGACATCAAATGTATAAGAAGTTTCCTTGGTCATGCCGGTTTTTATAGGAGGTTCACTAAGGACTTCTCTAAAATTTCTAGGCCTCTGACTAATCTCTTACAAAAACATATTCCTTTTGTCTTCGATGATGATTGTGTAGAAGCATTTGAAATACTTAAGAAAGCTTTGATTTCTGCACCTATTGTTCAGCCACCTGATTGGAATTTACCCTTTGAAATTATGTGTGATGCTAGTGATTATGCTGTAGGTGATGTTCTAGGACAAAGAGTTGATAAGAAACTAAATGTCATTCAGTATGCTAGTAAGACTCTAGACAGTGCCCAGAAAAATTATGCTACTACGGAAAAAAAATTAGCAGTTGTATTTGCTTGTGATAAGTTCAGACCTTATATTGTTGATTCTAAAGTAACTGTTCACACTGATCATGCTTCTATTAAATATATTATGGAAAAGAAAGATGCTAAACCTAGACTTATTAGATGGGTTCTCCTACTATAATAATTTGATTTGCATATTATTGATAGAAAGGGAGCTGAGAACCCCGTTGCAGACAACTTGTCTAGGTTAGAGAATGTTCTTGATGACCCACTACCGATTGATGATAGCTTCCCTGATGAACAATTAGCTGTCATAAATGCCTTTCGTACTGCTCCTTGGTATGCTGATTATGCTAATTACATTGTTGCTAAATTTATACCACCTAGTTTCACATACCAGCAAAAGAAAAAGTATTTCTATGATTTAAGACATTACATCTAGGATGACCCACACCTTTATAAAGAAGGAGTAGATGGTGTTATTAGACGTTGTGTACCTGAGCATGAACAGGAACAGATCCTATGCAAGTGTCACTCCGAGGCATATGGAGGACACCACGCTAGAGATAGAACTGCGCATAAGGTATTGTAATCCGGTTTTTATTAGCCTACTCTCTTCAAGGATGCACGTAAGTTTGTATTGTCTTGTGATGAATGTCAAAGAATTGGTAATATTAGTAGACGTCAAGAAATGCCTATGAATTATTCTCTTGTTATTGAACCATTTGATGTTTGGGGCTTTGATTATATGGGACCGTTTCCTTCCTCTAATGGGTATACACATATTTTAGTTGCTGTTGATAACGTTACTAAATGGGTAGAAGCTATTCCAACTAGTAGTACTGATCATAACACCTCTATTAATATGCTTAAAGAAGTTATTTTTCCGAGGTTTGGTGTCCCTAGATACTTAATGACTGTTGGTGGTTCACATTTTATTCATGGTGCTTTTTGTAAAATGCTTGCTAAGTATGATGTTAATCATAGAGTTGCATCTCCATATCTCCCACAGTCTAGTGGCCAAGTAGAATTGAGTAATAGAGAGCTCAAGTTAATTTTGCAAAAGAATGTTAATAGGTCTAGAAAGAACTGGTCCAAGAAACTTGATGATGCATTATGGGCTTATAGAACTGCATATAAGAATCCTATGGGTATGTCTCCATATAAAATGGTTTATGGAAAAGCATGTCACTTACCTCTCGAACTAGAACATAAGGCATATTGGGCCATTAAAGAGCTCAATTATGATTTCAAACTTGCCGGTGAGAAGAGGTTATTTGACAATAGCTCACTTGATGAATGGAGAACTGTTTAAAGAAAAAGTTAAAAGATGGCATGACAAAAGGATACAAAAGCGTGAGTTTAATGTAGGTGATTATGTGTTGCTATAAAACTCTCGTTTAAGATTTTTTGTAGGAAAACTTCTCTCTAAATGGGAAGGCCCTTACATCATTGAGGAGGTCTATCATTCTGGTGCCATAAAAATCAACAACTTCGAAGGAACAAATCCAAAGGTGGTGAACGGTCAAAGAATCAAACTTTATATCTCAGGTAACCCTATAAATGTTCAAACTAATGTTATTGAAACTGTAACCCCAGAGAAATATATAAGGGACACTTTCCAGAACGTTTCAGACTCCGAAAAGGAATAGGTATGTGGTACGGTAAGTAAACCGACTCCAAAATAGTTCTAATAGCAATTTTTCTCCGTTTTGGAATATTTAAGAAAATAGGAAAATAAGAAGTAATCTGTGAAGGACACGAGGCATCCACGAGGGTGGAGGGCGCGCCCTACCCCCCTAGGCACGCCCCCTGCCTCGTGGGCACCTGGTGTGCTCTCCGGACTCCGTTTTCTTGCACGATACTTCTTTTGGTCGGTAAAAATTCATTATATAATCTCCCGAAGGTTTTGACCACCGTATCACGCAAATATCCCCTGTCTTTGTTTCGAGCTATTTTCTGTCATATTTGTCAAGGCCAAGCATCATGTCGTCATCCTCCTCCAATAATGAAGGCAACGATGCTTGGCTGATGAAGATGGAGCTTAAGAGAGAAGAACCCGGAGAGATCAACAAGGAGGATAGGATCAAGAAGGTCATGGAGGATCAAGCTCCATCGGCAGAAGAAGAAGACATCCAACCTCTTTACCCCAACTGAGATTAAAGCTTTCAAGATGATTGAGTTAGCTCGCATACAAAACAAGTATCTCACACGTGAAAATATTTTGTTGAAGGACCATATCGTTGCACTCAAGGGCATTATCCGCAAATTGGAAGAGCTCCTACGCTCGATGTGCGACTATCCATCATCATCACCACCTTCTTCACCATCAAAGAAGACATAAACACATGGGTATGGGCACTCCCCTTGGCAACTGCCAAGCTTGGGGGAGGTGCCCCGGTATCGTATCACCATCACACTCCTATCTTTACCGTTCTACTTAGTTCGATCCTTTTAGTAATATCGTGATCTAGTAGAATAAAGTTTTGGCATGATTTAGCTTTGAGTTTTGCTTTATGTCCCTCTATGTAATCGAGTCCGTGAGCTATATATAATAAAGATTAGTGTTGAGTCAAGGGCTTTGCCATCTTGCTATGCTATTGAGGGAATAAAAGAATGAAAAGAAATAAAAGAGATCATATTGATCTTATGGAGAGTAATGACTTCACATAGAAAGAGTATGATGAATAAAAGTTGTTGAGAGTTGGCAAACATAGTTTTGGTCATCGTTGCAATTAATACGAAGTATAAAGAAACAGAGGATCTCACATATAAATATACTATCTTGGACATCTTTTATGATTGTGAGCACTCATTAAAATATGACATGTTAAAGAGTTGATGTTGGACAAGGAAGACAACGTAATGGGTTATGTTTTCTCATATCCAAATTAAAGTATATTGTCGTGGATCATCCAACATGTTGAACTTGCCTTTTCCCCTCATGCTAGCCAAATTCCTTGCACCAAGTAGAGATACTACTTGTGCTTCCAAATATCCTTAAACCCAGTTTTGCCATGAGAGTCCACCATATCTACCTATGGATTGAGTAAGATCCTTCAAGTAAGTTGTCATTGTTGTATGCAATAAAAATTGCTCTCTAAATATGTATGATTTATTAGTGTGGAGAAAATAATCTTTATACGATCTTGTGATGCGGAAGAAATTAAAGCGACGGAGTGCATAATAAAGGTCCATATCACAAGTGGCAATATAAAGTGACGTTCGTTCACATTAAAATTTTGTGCATCCAACCACAAAAACACATGACAACCTCTGCTTCCCTATGTGAAGGTCCTATCTTTTATTCATGTGCTCTTATAATGACTCTTTCTGATGTTATGATAAGTTGTCATGTTGCATGCAATAAAAATTGATTTCTAAATATGTATGACTTATTAGTGTGGAGAAAATAAGCTTTATATGATCTTGTGATATGGAAGCAATAAAAGCGATGGACTACATAATAAAGGTCCATATCACAAGTGGCAATATAAAGTGACGTTCTTTTGCATTAAGATTTCGTGCATCCAACCAAAAAGCACATGACAACCTCTGCTTCCCTCTGCGAAGGGTCTATCTTTTACTTCTTGTCTTATACATATGCAAGAGTCATGGTGATCTTCACCTTTCCTTTTTATATTTTATCCTTTGGCAAGCACCTTGTGTTGGAAAGATCCTGATATATATATATCCAGTTGGATGTAAGTTAGCATGAACTATTATTGTTGACATTACCCTTGAGGTAAAAGGTTAGGAGGCAACACTATAAGCCCCTATCTTTCTTTGTGTCCGATTATAACTCCATAACCATAATTATTGCGTGAGTGTTAGCAATTGTGAAAGACTAAATGATAGTTGAGTATGTGCACTTGCTGAAAAGCTCTTATATTGACTCTTTCCGATGTTATGATAAACTGCAATTGCTTCAATGACCGAGATTATAGTTTTTAGTCCTCAATGAAGTTTGTGATTCATACTTGACATTGTGAATAGATTGTTACTTGAGCATAAGAAATCATATGATAATATCTATATATGTTGTTGTTATAAGAATGATCATGATGCCCTCATGTCCGTATTTTATTTTATCTACACCCCTATCTCTAAACATGTGGACATATTTTTCGATATCGGCTTCTGCTTGAGGACAAGCAAGGTCTAAGCTTGGGGGAGTTGATACGTCCATTTTGCATCATGCTTTTATATCGATATTTATTGCATTATGGGTTGTTATTACACGTTATGTCACAATACTTATGCCTATTATCTCTTATTTTACAAGGTTTACATGAAGAGGGAGAATGCCGACAGCTGGAATTCTTGGCTAGAAAAGGAGCAAATATTAGAGACCTATTCTGCACAACTCCAAAAGTCCTGAAACTCCACGAAAGTCATTTTTGGAATTAACAAAAAAATATTGAGCGAAAGAAGTTCCAGAGGGGGGCCACCCACCATCCACGAGGGTGGGGGGCGCGCCCCCTGCCTTGTGGGCCACCTGGCAGCCCTCCGGTGGCCATCTTCTGCTATATGAAGTCTTTTACCCTGGAAACAAATCATAAGCAAGCATTCGGGATGAAACTCCGTTGCCACGAGGCGGAACCTTGGTGGAACCAATCTAGGGCTCCCGCGGAGCTGTTCTGCCGGGGAAACATCCCTCGGGAGGGGGAAATCATCACCATCATCATCACCGTCGATCCTCTCATCGGGAGGGGGTCAATCTCCATCAGCATCTTCACCAGCACCATCTCCTCTCAAACCCTAGTTCATCTCTTGTATCCAATCTTTGTCCCAAAACCTCAGATTGGTACCTGTGGGTTGCTAGTAGTGTCGATTACTCCTTGTAGTTGATGCTAGTTGGTTTATTCGGTGGAAGATCATATGTTCAGATCCTTTATGCATATTAATACCCCTTTGATTATGAACATGAATATGATTTGTGAGTAGTTACGTTTGTTCCTGAGGACATGTGAGAATTCTTGCTGTAAGTAGTCATGTGAATTTGGTATTCGTTCGATATCTTGATGAGATGTATGTTATCTCTCCTCTAGTGGTGTTATGTGAACGTTGACTACATGACACTTCACCATTGTTTGGGCCTAGAGGAAGGCATTGGGAAGTAATAAGTAGATGAATGGGTTGCTAGAGTGACAGAAGTTTAAACCCTAGTATATGCGTTGCTTCGTAAGGGGCTGATTTGGATCCATATGTTTCATGCTATGGTTAGGTTTACCTTAATACTTGTTTTGTAGTTGCGGATGCTTGCAATAGGGGTTAATCATAAGCGGGATGCTTGTCCAAGAAAGGGCAGTACCCAAGCACCGGTCCACCCATATATCAAATTATCAAAGTAACGAGCGCGAATCATATGAGCGTGATGAAAACTAGCTTGACGATAATTCCCATGTGTCCTCAGGAGCACTTTTCTCTGTATAAGAACTTGCCCAGGCTTGTCCTTTGCTACAAAAAGGATTGGGCCACCTTGCTGCACTTTATTTACTTTCATTGCTTGTTACCCGTTACAAATTACCTTATCACAAAACTATCTGTTACCGATAATTTCAGTGCTTGTAGAGAATACCTTACTAAAACCCGCTTGTCATTTCCTTCTGCTCCTCGTTGGGTTCAACACTCTTACTTCTCGAAAGGACTACGATAGATCCCCTACACTTGTGGGTCATCACCTCACCATCCAGCTACCCAGTAACACTGCTAGCCTCTTTGAATGGTGGTCCTTGGCCATGCAAGACTACCCGGCTCATCATCGTAAGGTCCTTGGGATTCTTGTTTCTCCCGTTTGGACAATCTAGAAGCATCGCAACGCCCGCATCTTTGACGGTGCCACACCATCACATACGCACCTAGTCCACACCATACAGGAGGAAGCTCACACCTGGGCAAAACTGAGTGCTAGAGGGCTAAAAGAATCTCCAATATGTGGCCTATAATAGGGAACAAAAGGTGGTTGGAGCAATTTTGCAACACCATAAAGTGTATTTTTACAACACTAACAGCCTTCAAGTCCAATTGATGGCCTAAAATAAAAGTGAAAACGGCAGTCGCACCACAATTTTGTTGTCTTCAAATGCATATGTTCACCAATATACGAGCTATGACTAATTTGAACTTTCCAAAATCATCACACATAACTTAAAACATAACAAATTAACCAGCGAATCCACGTATTAATTTGAAATGCAAACCAGAGCGTCTAGTGCATCATATCAAATATAGTTCATCATCAAAGCAAACAAAAGTGCACATAAACATAAAAGTATCATAGCCTCTCAACTTTCCTCTTCCCCTTATCACTTGCCACGGTGCTGACAATGGTCTCGGTGTGAACATTGGCCTCATGGCGGTCACTAGCTTTTTCATGTTCATTGTCACGTGGTGCACCATCGATGCTGCCACCTTGACCTCGACCGAAGCCGGCTCTCATGGCACTCGTGTTGTTACCAAAGCCATCTCCCATGGCACCCATTGTTCCACCAAAGACACCCATTATGCCGCCACCCATCGTACCACAAAATCCACCTCATATAGTACCCATCGCACCACCATAGGCACCTCCCATGGCACCTATCATTGTTACCAAAGCCACCTCCTATGCATCATGTTCATCAAACAACCAATGAATCCTCCCATGTTGCCACCCATTCCTCCTACCATGTCCGCCGCCCATCATGTTACTCCTAGCATGGCCTCCTTTGCCAACATTTCATTGCGACGAAGATATATATGCCTCTTGCTTCATGCCAAGACAACTTATGTCCATGAACATAAGTCTTTCGCTTTTTCCTTGGCTCCCTTAAGCTCACCAATAGCCACATTCCTCTCCTCGAGCTCCACTGTCCGCTCCTCCGCAGCCTTTTCTCCTCTGCCACCGGCTTGCACCGCTCGGCTGCTGCCCTCTACCCCATTTCTTTCATTAAAAGCCTTTTTTTCTTTATTCACAACATTTGTGAAGTTCAAAAATGTATGATCATCAGCACTACAAATGCACACAAAATTTAATATAAGAACATATGCACCTCATCATTGCACTCATCTCGAATTGACAAAAAAATGAAAAACAAGGGATTGCTTTACCTCTCCGACATTTCGTCGAACATGTTGCCGAAGATAGCAACGAGCGTCGACAGCTCGTCCTCCACGGTCGGAGGTGGTGGTGGTGGGGGGGGGGGGGTACAAAAGTAGCAACTATCACCGAAGAAGTCGCGGTAGGGGACAAAGCGGGGGGGAGGGGGGGCATGGTGGCAGTAGGCTTCATCTTCTTCGGACGGGATGAAGGGTTCGTGCGGCGGCCTCTTTCCCACCGCCGCCAGCTCATTGATTGGTCGTGCTGGCCTTCTTCGGCACCGGCGGCTCCTTCTCGGTGGCGGCGGTGGGTCATGGGGACAGAAATCCGCGGTGTCGATTAGGAGGACATGGCGGTGCCGGCGGAGGGAGTGTCAGGAGAAGATGATGCCGCCATGGTCAGAAGCGTCGGAGTGGCTCGGTGGCTACGGGGTCGGAGGGGTCGTCCATGGGGCTCCATCGGTTGTCATGCAAGCGGCGTCAGGCGGGTTTGCGCATGGCGCGGGAACTTTCCGCGTGACAGTTGGCGACTCGCACGACCGACTTAGTTTTGCTCCAGCCACCCAAGTGTTGCGAATTGGTGTTGTAAATTTGGTGTAAAAGAATTTGTATATAGCTAGGGCATCTATTGAAGCACCATTTTTGTCCCCTGGTAATGTAAAAAGCGGTTAGGCCCTATTATAAGGCACATATTAGAGATGCTCTAAGAATCGTTATCTCTGTAATCTAATTTTCATTGCTACTCCCTCTGTAAACTAATATAAGAGTGTTTAGATAACTAAAGTAGTGTTCTAAACGTTCTTATATTAGTTTACAGAGGGAGTACTTGGGAATGAGCAACCCCCTCTCTCTGCTCAAATGCGTTCCCGTATGCGCCTGTTAGCGTATGCTATTCGACGATCGTTACAAATGTAATGTCTACCTCATACGCAACATGCGTATTTGTGAAAAAAGAGAATCGGCTATGTACTCCAAAGAAATCCAGAGTCTCCAAAAATAAGTGGCATAGAGTGCGCGCGTCAGCAACAGTAAGTACTTGGCTGGATGCAACGTTTGCCCCCGATCACCCTCACATCTCCCCGGCCAGACGGCCTGACTTGGAAAGCACCTAGCCGGCCGGAGCCCCACCGGCGCTTGCCGCTGGGCACCTCTGCCACCTATTTATATCTCGTACGCCTAGGTCTCTCTCCCTCCAGACACGCACTTTCCCCTCCTTCAACTAGCGCTTTGCGGCCGGTGGTCCTCCCCTCCTCGATCCAGTTCCTCACCACACCAACAGCGCAACCCACCGTGCCTCCCCTTCCTCTAATCTTCCAATTCCAACCATCCTTTTCTCCCCTCCTCAGCTCCGAACAGCAGGCATGGACAACCAGCAGCTCTTTGGTTCCTCCTACGTGGACGCGCCTTTCTTCGCGGCCAATGGTACGTCCGACGCCGCGCGCCCCCGGTGTTTGCGCATGCGATGATGCAGCTGCAGCAGCTTCAGTTTCACCGGCCAGGACACGCATGTGATGCCCTTTTTTCCATGTCGTGGTTGTATGTGTGCAGGCACGGCGCAGCGGGAGAGCCAGCCGAAGGCTCGGCGCAGGCGGCGGAAGGCCGCGAGATGCGGCGGAGGGGATGGTAACGGCGGGGAGATGGACGGAGGAGGGGACCCCAAGAAGCGGCGGCTCACCGATGAGCAGGCAGAGATGCTGGAGCTGAGCTTCCGGGAGGAACGCAAGCTGGAGACTGGCCGGAAGGTGTATCTGGCCGCCGAGCTCGGGCTCGACCCCAAGCAGGTCGCCGTGTGGTTCCAGAACCGCCGGGCGCGCCACAAGAGCAAGACGCTCGAGCAGGAGTTCACCAGGCTCAAGCACGCTCACGACGCAGACATCCTCCACAAATGCCACCTCCAGAACGAGGTAAGCTTACTCGCACACACTCACACTGGCATACATATGGCGCCGTGCATATCAGTTCCTCTTCGTTCTTGCACAAGAGCTGACTGACACACATATGGCCAGGTGCTGAGGCTGAAGGAGAGGCTGAGAGCGACTGAGGAGGAGGTGCAGCGCCTCAGGTCGGCAGCTGGGAGCCACGGGGCATCCGGCGATGGCGGAGACGCCGCTGGCGCCGTTAGCGTGTGCGGCGGGAGCCCAGGCTCGTCCTTCTCGACGGGAACCTGGCAGCAGCATCTGGGTTTCAGCGGGGCAAACGAGCTGGGGCCGGACGATGACCTGATGATGTGCGTACCCGACTGTTTTTTCGCATGAATTAGCTAGAGTTTATGGTGGCTACGCCGATAGCAGCGTGTTCGAGTGTTTTTTAGCATGAAATAAAATCTCCTACAAAATAGGCGCGTTAATTGCGCTATAGCTGCTCGGGAGCCTCGCCGCTATGCTATGGCTGCCGCCGCCAAATCCTCCACAAATACCTCCAAAGGGCTGCAGAATCAGGAAATACCTCTAGAAATCATCTGTCCCGCCGGATAAGTTGTTGCTATTTGCTGTGATTGCCTGCTTTGCGGCCGGTATAGCTGCTGAGAGAGGCTGCCACTAAATCGTTTCTCCCGCAATTTTAATCTTTGGTTTTTAGCCTGTATATATGGGGTGATTTGAAATTGACACGAGCTAGACATCAACTACATGCTGATCGATTACTATTCTAGTTAGCCATAGTTTTAATTAATAAGTTGGGACGACGATCTCTAAGCGTGCGTATTGTTTAATTATGTATCAACAGTGTTGATTAATGGCAAAAGCTTGCAAGCTAGCAAGTGTAGTACTGGTCACTCTCTTGAAGATCACAGATGATGTGTAGTGTTATTATTTGATATATACTCCCTCCGTCCCATAATGTAGGACGTTTTTCGTCACTATAATATAGTGACGAAAAACGTCCTACATTATGGGGACGGAGGGAGTATTTTACTTCAGCCGTATATTGTCTTCTTAGGGAAGCAGTGTGTATGTGCAAGTTGGCAATCATCTTTCCAAATGAAGCTCTAAATATTGCTGATGATGTTGTTGGTGGTGAGTGGTGAGTACAATATACAATTTCAATCTGTCCAGTAATAACATATTAAAATGATGATTATACGTTGGTTTCGTAAAATGAATGTAAAATCCAAAAGGATGACATTTTTCACGGCCAATGATGATTATATGCCCTTGTGTTCTAATATAACTTTATAAAGCATGAAATTTATTTATATGAGTTCATTTCCCCATACTACTGGCTACATGGTGCTTTTGCTCCTATGTACGTACTTATATACTGCTCCAACTCTTTGGTAAAGTTAAGTGCGCGACTGCAGAGCGTACATGGATTAATTTCAACAAATTTAAGTGTAATTAAGAACGGGTCACAAAATATAAGAAACTCAGATTATTATGAATTTACCCTAGCTAGACGGAGAATAGTAGACTAATCCAAGACCGAATGAGCAATTAAGTTGCATTTTGCTGAATTTGAAAAGTTTGTGCATCAAATTTTTGTAATAACTGATGCAATCAAATTTCGATATTAACTTGACATAGTTTATGGTAATGTGAAGCTTGAGATGGGGAAGGGATTTGTCACAATGCAGGGACGGGGGCACGCAGATTGTGGGCCGCCGATCTACGCCAAGATTGAGAAATCTGTTTGTGTATATAACGTTTTCATCTAGTATGAGTTTTGATATATGTGCGTAATGCCATTGTATATTGAAGCCATATACCTGTCGTTGTGGGGTAGTGTAACTGTTCGTGTGGGGTAGTCTAATATACAATGAGTGAATCTAACATAGACAAATAACAGCGAAAGCAAAACCATTCATTCGGACCATTCATGCTGCTGTTCTTCTTACTTCATGTCTGTCCTTCTAGTTCACTCTCATCCTACAAGAAATACCACCCTGGAGCAAGATTTGTTATTCTTCGCATCTACTGAAGTATCAAGGGTATCAACAACACAAGTGGACTTCTATCCGAAGATTGCTAAAAAAAACTTTGTTCTGCTTGTATATTTCATGTCCACAACTGTTTGTTCTTGTACAACAATCTGAACTGTATAATACTGGTCGAATCTCGTCGTCAATGTTTTTCTTTTGGGTACGTATGACTCAACTCGCTTGTTTAGTTTGTAGTACATATATGTTGGATACTTTAATTCGGTGTGCTATGAAGTACTACGATATTGTATCTTAATTACAAGGGGAATAATATTGCTACCGTGTGTTATTATGTATCTATAAACAAATTGCGGCAAGTTACAGCGAGTGAAACATAATATTCCGAGTCATACCATCCATTTTGTCTTGGTGAAACTTAATCTGTTGAAATTTTAGTTAGTTTATTGGTTTGAAATCGTGACTACTAAGATTACAGTGTACTCGCTTGTTTAGTTTGTAGTATCTATCTGTTCGACATATTAACTCTCTCTACTACGAAATATTACAATCTTGAAACTTACAATGACAATACAGCTTCTAGGCCTATGGTTCTGTATGTAAATCAAAGTTGTATTAAGTTACAGAGGGTGACACTCAAGTTTTAGTCTTAAGTTACTTTTTTTCGAAAAGGAGGATGACCCCCGGCCTCTGCATCTGGGAGATGCATACGGTCATTTTATTGATTATTCTCGAGGACCTTGCAAAGTACAACAATATGCGTGAGTCCACCATCTTGGTAGCATCTGCCACTATCCAAATGATGAACGGACGCAAGCTGGGCCACATACCCATACCTCTCACCTAAGCCTAACATCTAAAGCCGGAGGCCCCGACCGAGCCATCTGCTGGGTTCGGGGCTCATACCGGTCTGACACACTCACATGTGTCGTCGCCGCCATCTTCCATTGGTCGATCTTCGGAGCAGATTGAGGTGACAACCTTGGCAGGTCCTCCGCCATCGACGCCAAACGACGACCTCCACCTGCGCGAGCCTTGGCAGGTCCTCTGCCATTTACGCCACCACAACGCCAGCCGACGACCTCCACCTACGCGAGTCCATCTCCAAGCAACGGACGTAAATCCATGCTAGGAAAGGGACGCACCACCGCCGTCGCCCGCCACCCATATGCGCCACCCAACCCCAAGGTTCCCAAAGCGGCGTCTTCAAGAAGGGAACGGCGACGTGAGCGCCGCCACCGCCCAACAGAGTTAGGGCTTCCGCCCGGGAGACCTAGGGGAAGGTGAAGTGAGGAGATCAGTCCATATCGACGCCTCCAAGGAGGGAAACGGCGCCCTCAGGTGTCGCCATCGACGCGGACGGTCATGGCCGGCCAGGGATTTCGCCCAGACTAGATCTCTGCCACCAGCACATCCTGTACAGAACTGGCGACCGAGAGGAAGCGCAGCCCGACCAGGCTGACCCGTGATACGTCCATTTTGCATCATGCTTTTATATCGATATTTATTGCATTATGGGTTGTTATTACACGTTATGTCACAATACTTATGTCTATTCTCTCTTATTTTACAAGGTTTACATGAAGAGGGAGAATGTCTGCAGCTGGAATTCTCGGCTAGAAAAGGAGCAAATATTAGAGACCTATTCTACACAACTCCAAAAGTCCTGAAACTCCATGGAAGTTATTTTTGGAACTAATAAAAAATAATGAGCGAAGAAAATACTAGAGGGGGGCCACCCACCGTCCACGAGGGTGGGGGGGTGCGCCCTACCCCCCCTGGGCACGCCCCCTGCCTCATGGGCCACCTGGCAGCCCTCCGGTGCCCATCTTCTACTATATGAAGTCTTTTACCTTTGGAAAAAACCATAAGCAATCTTTCAGGACGAGACGCCCCCGCCACGAGGCGGAACCTTGGCGAAACCAATCTAGGGCTCCGGCGGAGCTGTTCTGCCGGGGAAACATCCCTCCAGGAGGGGGAAATCATCATCGTCATCATCACCATCGGTCCTCTTAGCTGGAGGGGGTCAATCTCCATCAACATCTTCACCACACTAGTGTAGAACCGGGCTATAGCACCGGTTTGTAAGGGCTTTTAGTGCCGGTTGTGTAACCGGCAATAAAGGGTGGGGACTAAAGGTCCCTGAGGGAGTCCCGGACTAGGGGGTGTTCGGATAGCCGAACTATCATGGTCGGCCGGACTCCAAGACTATGAAGATACAAGATTGAAGACTTTGTCCCGCGTCCGGATGGGACTTTCCTTGGCGTGGAAGGCAAGCTTGGCGATATGGATATGTAGATCTCCTACCATTGTAATCGACTTTGTGTAACCCTAGCCCTCTCCGGTGTCTATATAAACCAGATGGCTTTAGTCCATAGGACGAACAACAATCATACCGTAGGCTAGCTTCTAGGGTTTAGCCTCCTTAATCTCGTGGTAGATCCACTCTTGTAACACACATCATCAATATTAATCAAGCAGGACGTAGGGTTTTACCTCCATCAAGAGGGCCCGAACCTGGGTAAAACATCGTGTCCCTCGTCTCCTGTTACCATCCGCCTAGACGCACAGTTCGGGACCCCCTACCCGAGATCCGCCGGTTTTGACACCGACATTGGTGCTTTCATTGAGAGTTCCTCTGTGCCGTCACCATCAGGAAGGATGCCTTTTCCCGTCTTTAAAGACGGTGCCATCGTCAAGGGAGCTTTGGCCGCCGGCCAGAATATCCAGCTTGGCGGTTTTCTCATGACCGCCTGTTCGGCCACCGCCCCGACAATGACCTCTCAAGTCATTAAAAGCGATCTTCACGTCAGCTCGGAATTCGTCGAACAGCAAGATCCGATTGAGCTCTCCTCCGTAAACGAGCTCTTGGATCGCATCGCCGCCCTGGGAGTTGCCACCGACTACGATCAGATTGGGCTTAAAACCGATCTGAGAGAAATTAACTCTCCCCAGGTTACCCACCACGTTGTCGTGGTAGAGGAACAATGCGGCGACTCTTCTTCTATGTTAAAAACCAACTACGTCCGGATTCCGGATCCCTCCATGCCGGATTCCCGCGGAGGGACGGACGCTAACCAAATACTGAACCTAAAGTCAGGCATCGGACCAGATTTGTTGGAAAGCGCTCAGCAAACCAAGCTTCCGAATCCGGAACCTTCTTGGCCTTTGAGCCTCAGATCGGGCGGGGTTCCAAACTTAATTCCACCCGCCCACCCAAACATAAGCGATCTATCTCAAATACGGCAAGAGCCCGATGAAACAGTACATCATTACTGGGCCAGATTCCTCCTGGTTATGAACATGATAAAGGACTGCCGTGAAGAAAGCGTGATTTCAATCTTCTACAACAATTGCACGGACAAGGGAATCATAAATGCCATGAGTCGTCGCGAATTTACACGCTTCGCCGACCTAGCGGCCATTGTACAAAAATACTGCGCGATGGAGAGTGCCTGGAAAACCGAAACTAGGTTTTGGGACAATCCGGCCCTGAATACAACCCCAGTCCGAAATAAAAAGGTGCGTCATACTCAAGCACCTGGGTTAAAAACCAAAAAGCAAAAAACCCCTAAAGGGTACGGAACTGTACTGGAGGGATGGCTCAATGGACCCTGCAAAATCCACAGTGCGGAGGGCGCCACTCCAACACATAGCCTTTGAGCATGTTGGATACTACGGCAGGTGGCCAAAAGTGGCGTAGGATTTTTAGCCCCGGGCAACCAACCCAGCAGTACCAGTACGGTACTAACAGTCTTCGAGACTTTCGCATCAAATAACATGCGGAAACGAACAATCCGCAGCCTCGCCGAAGTCTACCAAGTAGCAACAACAAATCCATGGAGCGACACGGCTATCACCTTCAATGCCAGCGACGAACCTAAATTCCGAACAGCTAGAGCACCAGCCGCATTGGTCCTCAGTCCGATAGTGGACGGTTTCCGTGTTACTAAGGTACTCATGGATGGCGGCAGCGGATTAAACCTCATCTTTGAGGAAACCCTTCAAAAAATGGAAATTGACTGGAGCCGCATTGAGCGAAGCAGCACAACCTTTAGAGGAATAATCCCTAGTCGAGAAGTACGCTGCACAGGAAAAATCACACTAGATGTAGTGTTCGGCTCACCGGACAATTACAGGTCCGAAGAGGTCACGTTCCAAGTGGCCCCATTCGGCAGCGGATATCACGCTTTGTTAGGACGAGAGGCGTTCACTATCTTCCAAGCTATACCCCATTAAGGGTACATGAAGCTCAAAATGCCCGGACCCAATGGAATAATCACTCTCGCCAGTGATCCAGATACAGCACTCCACGCTGAAAATAAGACAGCCGCACTGGCCCTAGAGGCATTGTCCGAAGCCCTAGTGGCAGAGGAACTAACTGCGCTGCGCTCCACGGTGGATAGGGACGATGTGATACTCGATAAGAGGTCCAAGTCCACCTCTTTTAAACCGGCAGACGAAATAGTCAAATTTCAGGTCCATCCAACGGACCCCACAAAGACGGCCTCCATTGGGGCACAATTAAGTCCTGATGTCGAAGCCGCACTACGAGAATTCCTTCAGGAAAATTGGGACATTTTTGCCTGGCACCCTTCAGACATGCCAGGAATCCGACGCAGGCTGGCAGAGCATAGCCTAAATATCCTAAAAGGATTCAAGCCAGTCAAACAGGCTCTTCGGCGATTTTCCGAACCCAAAAGACAGGCAATGGGAGAGGAGCTAGCCAAACTCTTAGAAGCCGGATTCATCATAGATATAAAACATCCGGACTGGCTAGCCAATCTAGTAATGGTACCAAAAAAGGACAAATCCTGGCGCCTCTGTGTCGATTTTAAAGACCTTAACAAGGCCTGTCCGAAGGACCCTTTCCCTCTCCCCCGCATCGACCAGATCATCGATGCTACCGCAGGGCATGATTCATTGCGCTTCCTCGACACATACTCTGGATACCATCAAATCAAGATGGCGGAGAAGGACTAGGCCGCAACGGCATTCATTACTCCATATGGGCCATTCTGCTTCAACAGAATGCCCTTCGGACTCAAAAACGCCGGCGCAACATATCAGCGCATGATTCAAACATGTCTAGCTACCCAGATAGGCAAAACAGTAGAAGCATACGTAGACGATGTGGTCGTCAAGACCAAACACGTCGAAACTCTAGTAGAGGACTTGAGGGTGACATTCGACAACCTCCGAGCATATGAAATTAAGCTCAATCCGGAAAAATGCGTCTTCGGAGTACCAGCCGGAAAGCTCTTGGGCTTCATTGTATCCGGTAGAGGAATTGAAGCAAACCCGGCCAAGATCCGAGCTCTGTCACAATTGGATATTCCAAAGGACCTCAAGCAAATACAAAAACTAACCGGATGCGTAGTGGCCTTAAGTCGCTTCATCTCCCATTTGGGAGAAAAGGTTTTGCCCCTCTACCGCCTCCTCCGGCGCACTAAACATTTTGAATGGACGGATGCTGCCACAGCCGGACTCGAAGAAATAAAGGCCATACTGGCAACAAATCCAGTCCTGGCCGCGCCCAACCTAGGCGAACCTATGTTATTATATATCGCAGCAACACATCAAGTTGTCAGCGCGGTACTCGTCGTCGAACGAGAAACAGAAGGGCACAGATTCCCTCTTCAAAAACCAGTGTACTACGTATCCACTGTTCTAACTCCATGCAAGTCCCGGTACCCACATTATCAAAAGATAGCGTACGCGGTGTTCATGGCACCCCGGAAGCTGCGACACTACTTTCAAGAGTGTTCCATAACGGTGGCCTTCGAAGTACCTCTCAACGATATTATAAACAATCGCGACGCAATGGGCAGGATTGCAAAATGGGCTATTGAGCTCTTACCATTTGACATAACCTACAAACCACGGCGAGCTATAAAGTCACAGGTTCTGGCTGACTTCGTCGCCGAATGGACCGAAGCCGAACTCCCTAAAGAGTACGGCGCGTACTCCAACTGGATCATGCAATTCGACAGATCCAAAATGTTGGCTGGCTTGGGGGCTGGCATCGTCTTGACGTCCCCAACTGGAGACACAATCCAATACGTACTTCAAATAATGTACATGGACTCCAACAACGCAGCCGAATATGAGGCCCTTCTACATGGCCTCCGGATGGCAATCTCCATGGGCATTTAACGCCTAGAGGTGCGCGGGGATTCAAACCTCGCAATATCCCAAGTAAATGGAGACTTTGACGCCAAAGATCCAAAAATGGCAGCTTACCGCAACGCCGTCCTAAAAATGTCAGCTCGGTTCGAAGGACTCGAATTCCACCATGTAGCCCGGGATAATAACCAGGCAGCAGACGTGTTAGCACGCATCGGCGCGAAACGAGACGCCGTCCCTCCAAACATCTTCCTGGAACGGCTCTTTAAGCCATCCGTATTATGGGAAGAGGAGTCCGGAAATAACAATCCGGAGCCAGCTGCACCACCTATCTCAGACCATTCTGACACAATCGGCGGCTCAATCAATGAAATAACACCTTCAGCCCACGAAATAATGGCAGTAATTGCCCCGTGGACAGAACCATTCCTAGCCTACTTAATCCGGCAGGAACTTCCCGAAGACCAAAATGAGGCCCGCTACATAGTTCGGTGATCTAAAGCCTACAAGGTTCATGAGGGAGAACTTTATAAGAAAAGCACAACCGGAGTCCTTCAAAGTTGTATCTCCGAAGAGGAAGGGCGAAATCTCCTGGCTGAAATTCACGCCGTACTCGGCGGGCACCACGCTGCAGCCCGAGCCCTTGTAGGCAAGGCCTTCCGCACTGGATTTTATTGGCCAACAGCCCGGGCAGATGCTCAGGACTTAGTCCAATGATGCGTCGGTTGCCAGCTCTTTGCTAATCAGAGCCACATGCCACCCACCGCCCTCAAAACTATACCCAGCACCTGGCCGTTCACGGTCTAGGGGCTTGACATGGTTGGACCCCTTAAAGGGGGGACCCACAAGCACAAATACTTATTGGTCATGGTGGACAAATTCACCAAATGGATTGAGGCCAAGCCGGTTAAAACGGCAGAATCCGGACCTGTGATAGACTTCATATCCGGGGTAGTACACCGTTTCGGCGTCCCCCACAGCATCATCACTGATAATGGCATGAATTTCACGGCCGACGAGGTTAAACTCTGGTGCAAAAACATGGGCATCAAGCTCGATTACGCTTCAGTCTATCACCCCCAAACTAACGGTCAAGTCGAGCGAGCAAATGGTCTAATCATGAGCGGCATCGAACCCAGACTAGTGCGGTCCCTCAAGGAATCTAACACGCACTGGGTAGAGGAGCTCGACTCCGTACTCTGGGGGCTGCGGACCACGCCAAACCGAACTACTGGATTCACACCATTTTTCATGGTATACGGTGCAGAGGCAGTTCTGCCCTGCGATATAATTCATGACTCACCTCGTGTGCGCATGTACGAAGAAAGAGAAGCCGAGTTGGATTGGCAGGACAGTTTGGACGCCTTAGAGGAGGAGCGGGACGTGGCAAAGGCTCGCTCCGCATTTTATCAGCAGCAGGCTCGAAGATATCAAAGCAGAGAAGTACGGGCCAAAACTTACAATGTTGGCGAACTTGTTCTACGCCTGCCGGACAAGAAAAAGGACAAACTTAAGCCCAAGTGGGAAGGTCCCTTCATCATCGACCAAGTCCTGACTGGCGGAGCATACCGTCTACATAACGCATCTGACAACCGACTCGAGCCGAACCCATGGAACGCAGCCCGTCTCCGAAGATTCTACGCCTAACACCGGACTCAGAGTTCGTCTCACTCCCCCGTCCACCTTTTTATATTTTTTACTGTCTCTTGTCCCCCTCCTTCTTCCCACTTTTTTTTCAATACCTTTTATAGGCTGATTTGCACTTTGTTCGCACACACTTGATGTGCTCCTAGCACTCATTATACCTGGGGGCTTCTTTAACAGAAGCTTATTCATACGGGCTTCATGTCCAATACATGTGTCATACTTCTGCATGTACCTTTTATTCACCATTATATGCATCGATATGACTTAAGTTTTGGCCAAGCTGGGTTACCTGGCTCCTGTGCTTACCCCTACGTTCCCGATTGTTCGGCTAGGAGGTAAAGGGAGCACCTCTGCGATTGTTACTGCCGGGTCAGCCGGATGTGTACCTTAGACTGGGTGAAGCCGAAAGCTAGCATTCTTAAGAGAATATTCGGTCGGTGACTTGAAAGATGATTTCTTACTTACTTATTTATCTGCCCCCAGATGCTTTTTCTGCTGTTTTCGCAGTCCGACATTGCACTTTAGGGCATGCCTCCCAGGGAAAGGAACCCTTAACGGAACTATTCTCCCTGGAAGATGTTTCTTACTAACCATGTAATATAACATAGCTAGTTGGGCACTTGTCTGATAAAGCAATTATGACCCCGATGCCTTGTCTCCATGCATGCCCCGGTTCTTTTATAACCGTAAGGGTATTCGGACACACTCCGGACTGTTGGGTCCCGAGGTTGAAGCGAAACGGTCCGCAACGACAAACGATCTACAATCCGGCTAGAAGGCATTCTACATGTCATTTTAAAAATTTTACATCGTCAAACTGACTGATTGTACTCCTCTTCAATCCCATCTAACAGGCTGTCTAATTTATAGTCCTGTTGGGAATATTTCGCGGCTAGCTCTACTTGGACGTACATCAAGCTCACAGGGATCTCCTTCCCATCAGACCCCGCAGGTCTGACCTCAGCCATGTGGTTTGGGTCAGCCTTCGGGTACCGCGTCTTCACCATGGCCCAGGCCTCCCTGGCGCCTTGACGGCAGGCCGATATCTTCCACAAATGGAGGCGTCGCCGTGCTCCCTGAAGCTTCTCAGCAAGCCCTCCAAGACCCTCGGGTAGGGAGACGGAAGGCCATAAGGCCTGAACGACGCCACTCATCGCCTGCCGAACACGTTCGAGCAGTTGCACCAGCTCGGGAAGTTGGTCACCCGTTGAACCAGGCATTTCCTCCGCAGGGCGACCTGTGAGCACACCTAAAGACATATTTCTGTCAGTCGACTTCCTCGCTGAATTCTTCTTTTCAAAGGAATTTGCTCAAGCACTTACTATAAATGCCGCGACGAAGCCGCTGATTCTCCTTCACGGAGCCAGACAGCTGGGCCCGAACACCTTTCAGCTCTTCTCCTAGCTGGGTGTGGGCATCTTGGAGCTTGTTTCTCTCCTGCTGCACCTTCATAAGCACCCTCTCGCCGGCCTTTAGCTGACGCAGTAGCTGTTGTTTCTCCGGATCTAGTCCGGCGCCCTCTGCAGTATTATTGTCAGATTTACGCACACGCCACACTTTGTTAATTACTTATCTTTTCGAAGTACGTATTACCAGCGGGGGTCTCTGTGGCTCCCCCTGTGGTGGCTAGTGCGGCCTCAAGTTGGGCCTTGCACTCTTGGAGCTCTTTGGACAGGTGGGTATTCTTCTCCGTAAGATCCTGCATAATAATTGATCCTTAAATCAGTTATTTTAACTATTTTAAGTCTCGGGGGCTACTGGCATATATAACTATTAAATTTACTTACCCGTATGTCTTTCACATACTGCTCCGTGGCTCTGGTTAAACCATCTTGAGCGGCACGGAGGTGCGCGTTTCCCGCATCAAAGGCATTTAACTCCTCCGGGGAAAAACACACATCACGAAGAACTGTCCAGCGACACCTGTGATTCATGGCGCTCTCCACCTTAGATCGGGTGGCAGATAGCCTGTCGGCATCCTCCGTTCGAGGAGCGTCCGGCTCATGCCTTGTGTTAGCCTCCCCTTCCGGACCACGCGATGGAGCATGGCTAGCGGAGGCTTGATTGGCAACCTCTCCGGACACTGTCCGGCGAGCGCTCTTTCTGGAAAAGTTATGAGCATTAATATACCTCCTAGGGATCCTTCCCTTAAAAATAGCGGTGCTCCGTACCGTTGCACTCCTCTTCCGCTTGCTGGGCCGGACTGACCCTTGTTGGTCAGCTGCCGCGGGTTCGGCTTCCCGCCTTAAAGGTACCTCCTGCAATGCACATCAGTATCGGATGGTCAGAATTGAGCGCGGGTCAAATGATGGTGTCAAGACCTTGGTCGTAGTCACCTGGGAGGCCGGAAACAAACCGGGGTAGTCAGCCGTAATGGCGACTTGGGCATTGTCCATGCTAAGTTCGTGGAACACCCTATCAATCAGCTCCACCTTTATGTCCGGATCCTCTTCGGAGGTCGGATCAAGGGATCGTTCCGGATCCTCGGGCTGTGGAGTTAGGCTTCATATGCCCTCCACGTCCCGGTGCAGCTCCTGCGTCGAAATTACAGAGTAAGATACTTGACTTTGAAAGTATGGATCGGGTAGATGAACATCCGCTTACCCAGCTCCGAGGGTTATTCATAGAGAATCCATTCAACGGATTCGTGCGGAGGAAGTCCTCGTCCTCTGCCTTGTACAAGCCGGACAGGATCTTTGCCAGATCGACTGTCGAGCCTGGCCCTTTGCGGCCATGACGGGTGGCGTCGTCTTCCCCGTTGAAATCCCACATAGGGTGGCCCCTATATTGGAGTGGCTGCACCCCTCGCATAATGCACGTAGCCATGACTCCAATCATGGTCAATCCGGAGTGGGCCAGTAACCTAATCCGGCCCATCAGATAATGGACGCTCCTATCATCTTCCCGTTGAGGGCTCCGCGGGTGCCAACTCAGGCGTTTCCTCAAGGGAGCATTGCTGAACTCCAGGAGGCCGATCCGAACTGGGTCCGGCAGAGGGGCGTCCTCCATGTAGAACCATTCCGAAGGCCAGTCTTCGGACACCTTCTTCGGGGTGCCGGATAGATATCCGGTCCCGGCGATGCGCCATATTTCGGCTCCGCCCACTTGATATATCGACCCCTAGTGAGAACGGGGTATGAGGCAAAACAATCTCTTCCACAGTGCAAAATGGGGCTCGATGCCCAGAAACAGCTCGCAAAGAGCTACGAAGCCCGCGATGTGCAAAATGGAGGCAGGTGTGAGGTGGTGAAGCTGGAGTCCGTAGAACTCCAGGAGCCCCCGGAGAAACGGATGTATGGGAAATCCGAGTCCCCTTATTAGATAAGGGACAAAGCATACCTGCTCTCCTTTGGAAGGGTTGGGGACGCTCTCCGCCTGCTTTCCACCCCTAAAGGTGGCCAGTCCGGCTCGAACCGAGACCATGAAAGCTGGGGGAAGATATCCCTCGGTTTGGATCGCCACTAGCTCGCTGTGTGGAACTGAGCATCTCCCCCAATCTCCTGGCTTAGGGCTGCGAGCGCGAGAGGAGGAGCCGCGTCGGCTATCCATGATAGAATGGATTTTTGTCAGGGGCGCTTCGATGAGAACTTGCGGATGGAGAATGGTGTGAGATGGATCTAGATCCTCGCCTCTCTTATAGGCGGCTCATTCGCATGGCTAGGGTGTAAAATGTAAAAATACCCCAGCCTTTCGCATTCATACGACACGTGGAAGAAGGCCATTATTGGGCGTAGAAGCCAAGGAGCGCAACATTTATAAGGAAGCCGGACACTATTCGACAGGAACATGAAGTTTGAAGGAGAACCCGCCTTGCAGCGCCGAAGACAATATACGCGTCGGACTCGTCGTCGCTGAAGCCCGGTTCGGGGGCTACTGAGGGAGTCCTGGACTAGGGGGTGTACGGATAGCCGAACTATCATGGTCGGCCGGACTCCAAGACTATGAAGATACAAGATTGAAGACTTCGTCCCGCGTCCGGATGGGACTTTCCTTGGCGTGGAAGGCAAGCTTGGCGATACGGATATGTAGATCTCCTACCATTTTAACCGACTTTGTGTAACCCTAGCCCTCTCCGGTGTCTATATAAACTGGATGGCTTTAGTCCATAGGACGAACAACAATCATACCATAGGCTAGCTTCTAGGGTTTAGCCTCCTTGATCTCGTGGTACATCCACTCTTGTAACACACATCATCAATATTAATCAAGCAGGACGTAGGGTTTTACATCCATCAAGAGGGCCCGAACCTGGGTAAAACATCGTGTCCCTCGTCTCCTGTTACCATCCGCCTAGACGCACAGTTCGGGACCCCCTACCCGAGATCCGCCGGTTTTGACACCGACAGTCCCCCCCTTTAATACCGGTTCATCATGAACCGCCACTAAAGTGCCACCACGTGGCACGAGCCAGGGTCGGGTGCGGGGTGACCTATAGTACAGGCTAGTAACACCAACCGGTACTAAATGTTCGTGGGGGTTTGGTTTTATTTTTTATTTTTCCTTTAGTTTTGTGTTTTCAATTTAATTTAGAGATTGTTTTTACATTATAATGAGTTGTTAAATCATTAGGTGAAAGTACCACAGATTAGTTTCAACTGGATGCATGCATGGATCCTAACTAAGTGATCAAAGTATATATGCCATATCCATATATATTACTTGATCACTTATATTAGGTGAGCAAGTAATTAATATGGATATAGCATATACTTGATCACTTAGCTAGCTAGGATCCATCCACTTGAAACTAATCTGCGGTTTCTTTCATAAATGATATAATAACTCATCATCATCATATTAATATAAAAACTATTGCTGTAACATCCTAAATTTTCAATTTGGAATGTTAAACATTAGATCATCATTGCATATCATATTTTATTGCATTTTGGCTTGATCCAGAAATTCTACGCAACTCAAGGACCTGGAGAGAGTTGGGGATTTCGTTATTTTCATATTAGAGTTTCTCAAATTTTGAAAATAGGATCATTTGATTTTATTTATTTTATCTTCAATTATTTCTATTATAAAAATATGAGAGAGGGAATAAAATGACTTTCCCAAAAAATAAAGAAATATTGAGGATTAAATAAAAAAATCAAATAAGATTTTATTTTGGACTTTTTGGCTATTTTATTTGAATTTAGGAAAAATTGCACATTTTTCAAAACTGTATTTTAGGGTCAAGAAAATGTTCATCTTGTTCTAAATATTTTATTTAGACGGCGAAAATTTATTTTGGCATTTTTAGAATTAAATTTTATTTTCTATAATTTTTCTTAATTTCGGTAGAATTTATTTTAAAAAAAAGTTCCGCGCGCCCGACCGGGCAAAAGGCCCAGCCGAGCCGGCCCAGCGCTGCCCGCCGCCCGTGCCCGCATCGGACTCCACCAGAGTCCGAGAGTCCGACACCGCCCCGGTGCCCCCTTCCCCAAGCCGACCCCCCCTCCCCCCTCCTTAAATACCGCCCGCCGCCGCCCTCCGCACCCCACCACCCGACTCGCCCCGCCTCCCACCGTTGCCCGGAGCCCCGCCGCCCCACCGGAGCCCCGCCGGAGCCGCCAGACCTCACCGGAGCCCCGACGACGTAGCCTCCCGCCGCCCCGGTTTTCTAAACAAAACTGACTCGGTTTTTTGGAAACCCTAGGTTTTATATTTATTTTTTTAGATCGGTTTTTTTAATTTTTTTTGGTTTACTTATTTAGCGAGCGTTCGTTCGTTTTAATGGATAAGTTCATCGTTTAGTTGCAGTTAACGAACGTCCGTTCGTTAAACTGTTCGTCAGTTTTCCTTTTTCTCGGATTCTCCGCGATTATTCCAGATCGCGATTTCTGATCTGATTTTCGTTTTAGTTTATCTTTTCGCTCGTTTATCGGAATCAGGCGATTCAAGCGCTTAGAGTTTCGTCTCGAAACCCTCTTTTCGTTTAACCAACTCAACCAAGTTTTTGCTCCTGTAAAATTTGACTTAGGTCCATATTATTAAACGAAGCTTGTTTCTTTCGCCGTTTGACTTTCGTTGCTTCGTTTGATTTGATTCTTTTTACAAACCGGAGTTCGTAAGTTGAACTTTCTAGTTAGATTTCTTATATGAGTTTTACCCATGCATTAGATGAGTACTTATTGTATGCTTGTTTGTTTGCGATAGAGTACCCGGAGTGCGCCACTTGCTACTTCGAATCGCTAGGTTTCATGGATCATCAGCAAGGCAAGTAACACTTTGATCATACCTCTTTACTATCCAGTTTTTATTGCATTAGATCAATCCTCAAACAATTGCACGGTTAGGATATGATTAATATGTGGGTTTTGGGAAGTAGATGAGGTAGTGCCTATTACCTGTTATATTATCAAACCCTTGGGAGTTACTTCTACGTTCGCTTATATTGCCATGGTATGCTAGTAGACGTGGATTGGGTGAGTGTATCCATGACAGATGTGAGATTGTTATTTAATGGTTTATTTAAGGTGGCAACTTTAATACACATCTGGGTGGATTGAGGCACCTGGGTATTCCAGCGATTGCCTGTTTTTTTTGGACCGCCACCCAGGCTCAAAGGGATAATGAGATTATTCATGCTAGAAACTTCCGTGTGCAGCCACAAGCTACTATGGGCTCTAGCATAGTTGATTAAGTGGTGCGAACTCTTACAGTGGTAGATTAGCAGATGTGGGGGAAAGTATGTGTAACTGTCTACCCGATCGTAAGGTGCTAACGCTTCTGAAAGACTATGTCTCGGTCATCCGTTTTCTCAAACACCATGTAGTGCAAGAAATCCAACGGAGGAGATCGGGTCTTGTGGGGAAAAGTGCGCAAACCTCTGCAGAGTGTACAAACTAATCATGTTTAGTCGTGTCCCCGGTTATGGACGTTTTGAGTATCTAGTTCTTGGATTATCATGTGAATCTCAGCATGTTACTTTAATTTAATTTGTTGGGTTTAATGATGATACTTAATTGGGATTGAGAGGGTGTCTCCCTTCTCAATGTTTAACAACCACCATGATAGTTAAATTTATACCTTTGCAGTAGGGAAAAATTGGCTTTATTCAAAACTGTAACCATAGAGCTTTCCACCAGCCATATATGCATGTAGAATAGCATTATTCTGTTCATTACTCTCTATGTGTTACATTGCCAGCATATTCCATGTGCTGACCCGTTTCGGGCTGCAACGTTCATGTTGCAGACTTTTCAGACGAAGAGTAAGGAGCCTTAGGTCGTGGTCTTATAATCAGTGATGCCATTGGAGTCGATGGACTCACTTTTCTTCCAAGCCTTCCGTTGTTATTGTTATTAGGTGGCCTTAATCCATATTTATTGTAATAAGTTCTCCTTTGAGACATTCGATGTAATAAGTGTGTGATTGCTACTCTGTTATAAATCCTTCAAGTACTGTGTGTGTCAGCATTACTGATCCAGGGATGACACTAAAGCACAGAGATCAGACTGTTTGAGGTCTGGTCGCTACAAGATGGTACCAGAGCACATGCTGACTATAGGACACGACCACTAAGCTAAAGCCCTAGATCTCTACTCTCTCTTCTCATTTCTGACTCCTCATCTTTTCTACTCTTTTAGGATAGCTGATGCAAGGAACAAGTCCACACAACCGGATGAACATACACCCTTTGGACGCCACTTGAAGGAAGTCACTAAGTTCCTGAACATCGTAGTACCAAGCTTCACCGGGACCTACATCGCCACTCTACCAGAAGAGGAGCGTTGGATGATTCAAGTTCAAGTTCCAGGAAGGACGTTCATGCCCGTCACTGAGCCCATAGAGTTTTCCTTTGATGCCCCAACCTGGAGTCTAGGAAAGAGCATGGTAGTCCACAACACAATGGGACGCATTGGAGAAGTTTACCACAAGGATCTCAAGGATACTATTTACCAGATTTGTGGGCGCCGAGATGAGCAATGGGAGATGATCAACACCAGGAAGGATAGATCAATTGCAGCTTTCATCCAGGAGTTAAACCAGCACATTCGTCGCCAGGAGAACCAGATGTGCACAGGCATGATAGATCATGGAGTTGGAGGAAGAACTCAAGTCTACACGCGATGGATATGAGGAGGAAATAGCAACACTCATGGAGAAGAATGAAGATCTGAAGAAGAAGCTAAAGGTGTTTATGGGATTTCCCACGACTGGAGGAGAAGATGATGATTGCACTTGCCCGGAGAACTACATCATCATCGACGACACCGACTCGGACCCAGACGATAGCGATGATGACTATGTTGATGAAGCCGGAGCTGATATCATGGAGTCTTCAACGGAGCAGTTTTTCTAGTCGACCACCATAACGGTAGTAGTGTTTTCCCCATTTATTTAGTATAGCCCAAGCACTTTTGTAACGATAGTTAGACCATTGTATGCCCTTGTTTGAATTTAAGAAGTGATATTGTTTGCATTTGTCTCATGTGCATATGGCTAGTGTTTTCTCTATAGACCTCATTCTATTGTATATTCTCATCTTTTCTAAACCCTCAGATGCCTCCGAGATGTGACAATGGATTTGCTTTCCCACCGGATCTCACTCAGTTGATCCAGCAGCAGAATGCATTGATGCAGTTACTAGTCCAGAATCAGAATCAGGGGAACAACAATAAGAACAACCCACCACCACCACCTATTGATCACTTAACCCGTTTCCTTAAACTGAATCCGCCGGTGTTCTCCAGTAGCACCGAGCCGATAGTTGCAGATGATTGGCTCCGCAAGACAGGAAGGGAGTTGACCACTGTAGGATGCACAGATGCAGAAAAGGTGTGTTTTGCCGCACATCAGCTTGATGGACCCGCAACATCATGGTGGGAGAATTTCACAGCCACTTATCCTATCGATGTTGTCACATGGGATCAGTTTTAGCAGGCTTTCCGTACTGCCCATGTTTCAGCAGGAGCTATGGCCATGAAGAAGCGTGAGTTTCGCAACTTGCGCCAAGGAGGACGTATTGTTGGCTAGTATGTGGATGACTTTAGTAAGCTAGCACGTTATGCCCCAGATGACGTTGCTACGGATCAGCTAAGCAGGAGAAGTTTCTGGAGGGACTGAATGATGAGTTGAGCATGCAATTGATGGTAGCAACCTTCAGCAACTACCAGGAGTTGGTAGATTGTGCTCTCATGATTGAAGGGAAGCAGCAGCAGATTGACAACCGCAAGAGGAAGTATGGACAAGGGAAGTACAATTCTGGAGCTCAGTAGAAGCCACGTTTTACCTCGAAATTGGGAGGACATTTTCAGCATACCCATGGAGGAGGGAGTTCACAGAACCATAATGGCCCCAAGAATGGTAACGGGAATGGAGGAAGCAACGGCCAGAACTGTACCAACCCATCAACCCCAGCCAAGAGAGACCTGAGCCAAGTCACTTGCTATAAGTGTCAGAAGACTGGACATTATGCCAATGAATGTCCTGAAGCCCAGAATGGAAATGGGAATGGAAGCTCTGGGAAGAAGCCGAACCCTTTCAATAGGGGACAGGTGAACCACGTTAATGTGGAGGAGGTTGAAGCTCATCCAAATGCAGTAATAGGTAAGTTTTTGGTTAAGTCATTTACTACAATCGTTCTTTTTGATACTGGTGCATCGCATTCATACATATCAAGGGGATTTGTGCATAAGTATAAACTGCCCACCAAGGTTCTTAGAACACCTATGTTAGTAAGCTCACCAGGAGCAAAGTATATGGCCAGTCAAGGATGTTTCCAAGTGCCATTGAGCATAGGTAGGCATGTTTTCCCCTCGGATTTAATCATTTTGGAATCGCAAGGTTTGGATGTGATTCTGGGTATGGATTGGCTACCGATGTATGGAGAAAACATCGATTGCGCCAGTAAGTCGATTTTGCTTACCACCCTAGAAGGAAGAAGGATCAAGTATGTGTCACGGCATGAGCCGAAGAGGACCCAAGTAAATTCCTTATTAGGAGTTGTATAGGAGGAAGTACCAGTGGTGAAGGATTTTCCTAATGTATTTCCAGAAGAGTTGCCAGGCATGCCACCGGATAGAGACATTGAGTTTTTGATTGAGGTTTTGCCAGGCACTGGACCGATATCTAAGAGACCGTACAGGATGCCCGCAAAGGATTTGGAGGAAATTAAGAAGCAAATCAAGGAGTTACTGGATAAAGGCTATATTCGCCCAAGTTCTTCACCTTGGGGATCGCTAGTGCTTCTAGTAGAGAAGAAGGATGGATCATTGAGGATGGTTGTTGATTATCGAGGATTGAATGAAGTGACAATCAAGAACAAGTACCCGCTGCCGATGATCAATGATCTGTTTGACCAGTTGCAAGGAGCTAAGGTATTTTCCAAGATTGATCTGCGATCAGGATACCACCAGTTGAATATTCGAGAGCAGGATATACCTAAGACGGCTTTTACCACTAGGTACGGGCTGTACGAGTATACCGTTATGTCATTTGGTCTGACTAACGCACCTGCCTATTTCATGAACATGATGAACAAGGTGTTTATGGAGTTTCTGGATAAGTTCGTCATGGTGTTCATTGATGATATTCTAGTCTACTCAAAGAATGAAGAGGAGCATAAGGAGCATTTGCGCTTGGTACTCGGGAAGCTCAGAGAACATCAATTATATGCCAAGTTCAACAAATGTGAGTTTTGGTTGAAGGAAGTTGGATTCCTCGGACATGTTATATCCGGAGAAGGAATAGCAGTAGACCCCACCAAAGTTGTCACTATGACAAATTGGGAAGCACCAACAAGTGTTGGAGAGATCCGGAGTTTTCTTGGACTCGTAGGATACTACCGGAGGTTCATTGAGAATTCCTCAAAGATTGTGAAGCCCATGACGAAGTTGTTGAAGAAGGACACCAAGTTCAAATGGACTGAAGAATGTGAGGCTAGTTTCCAGGAGTTGAAGAAATGTTTGGTTACATTACCCGTGTTGATTCTGCCAGATCAGTGTAAGGATTATGAGGTGTATTGCGATGCTTCACGTCGAGGACTTGGAGTAGTGCTTATGCAGGAGGGAAGAGTTGTTTCGTATGCCTCACGTCAGCTTAAGCCCCATGAGTTGAATTATGCTACACATGATTTGGAGTTAGCAGCCGTAGGGAATGCACTGAAGACTTGGAGACATTTTCTCATCGGAAATCATTGTGAGGTGTACACGGATCACAAGAGTTTGAAGTACATTTTCACGCAAAAGCAGTTGAATCTCAGGCAAAGGAGATGGTTGGAACTCATCAAGGATTATGATATGAGATTGCATTATCACCCCGGAAAGGCTAACGTAGTAGCCGACGCGTTGAGCCACAAGGGCCATGTCAACACACTCTTGACCGGAGAGTTACCAAGGGAGTTAGCCGAGGATCTCCACGAGCTATGTTTGGAGATAGTTCCGAGAGGCTATATTTCCGCATTGGAGATTCAGTCGACTTTGATGGATAGGATAAGAGAAGCTCAGAAGACTGACCAGGAGATTGCTGAGATAAAGGAGAGGATGAGCAAAGGAAAAGCTAAAGGATTTCGTGAGGATCAGCACGATACCTTATGGTTTGAAGACCACGTTTATGTGCCCAAAGACCCGGAGATCGGGAAGTTGATTCTACAGGAGGCCCATGATTCGCCGTATTCAATTCACCCAGGAAATACCAAGATGTATCTGGATTTGAAGGACACTTTCTGGTGGACCGGAATGAAAAAGGATATTGCAGAGTATGTAGCAGTATGTGACGTATGTCAAAGAGTGAAGGCAGAGCATCAGAAGCCAGCAGGATTGCTACAACCATTGCCGATAACCGAATGGAAGTGGGATAAGCTAGGCATGGATTTTATCACGAGATTGCCCAGGACTCGTTCAGGCTATGACTCAATTTGGGTTGTAGTCGATCGATTGACGAAGGTAGCTCATTTCATCCCAATAAAGACCACTTACGCCAGTGCTAAGTTGGCGAAGATATACATGACCAGGATCGTATGTCTGCATGGAGTTCCGAGGAGCATCGCATCAGATAGAGGAACCAGTTTACCTCAAAGTTCTGGAATCAGTTGCATGAAACTTTGGGTACTAGGCTAGAGTTTAGTACAACTTTTCATCCACAGATAGATGGACAGACCGAGAGAGTCAATCAGATTTTGGAGGACATGTTGAGAGCTTGTGCGCTAGATTATGGATCTAGTTGGGACGACAATTTGCCATATGCGGAGTTCTCGTACAACAATAGTTATCAATCCAGTTTGAAGATGGCCCCTTTTGAAGCCTTGTACGGAAGGAGGTGCAGGACCCCATTGTTGTGGGATGAAGTTGGAGACCGTCAATTGTTCGGACCAGATTTGATTAAAGAGTCTGGACAGAAGGTGAATTTGATTCGCGATAGGCTCAAGGTAGCCCAGTCCAGGAAGAAGAGCTATGCAGATTCTAAACGCAATGAGACAATTTACAAAGTCGGAGACAGAGTTTATCTTCGTGTATCTCCAGTTCAAGGAGTTAAGCGCTTTGGAGTTAAGGGGAAGTTAGCACCACGTTTTGTGGGACCCTACAAAGTTTTGGAGCGTATGGGAGAAGTTGCTTACAAATTGGAATTGCCCGAAGGATTGTCAGGAGTTCACGATGTGTTCCACATTTCCCAGGTGAAGAAGTGCCACGCAGAGATGGCTGATATACCGCTGAGAGATACAGTGCTGCTAGAAGCGATTCAGTTGGATAGTGATTTGACCTACGAGGAGAAGCCAGTTAAGATTCTCGAGTATGCCAGCCGACTCACCCGCAGCAAGGTTATCAAGTTTTGCAAAGTTCAGTGGAGCCACCATACTGAAGATGAAGCCACCTAGGAGCGAGAGGAAGATCTGTTGAAGGACCACCCTCACCTATTTTCTAGCCAACCCGAATCTCGAGGGCAAGATTCATCTTAAGCGGGGTAGGTTTGTAACATCCCAAATTTTCAATTTGGAATGTTAAACATTAGATCATCATTGCATATCATATTTTATTGCATTTTGTCTTGATCTAGAAATTCTACGCAACTCAAGGACACACGGAGAGAGTTGGGGATTTCGTTATTTTCATATTTGAGTTTCTCAAATTTTGAAAATAGGATCATTTAATTTAATTTATTTTATCATCAATTATTTCTATTATAAAAATATGAGAGAGAGAATAAAATGACGTTCCCAAAAATAAAGAAATGTTGAGGATTTAATAAAAAATCAAATCAGATTTTATTTCGGAGTTTTTGGCTATTTCATTTGAATTTAGGAAAAATTGCACGTTTTTCAAAACTGTGTTTTAGGGCCAAGAAAATGTTCATATTGTTCTAAATATTTTATTTAGACGGTGAAAATTTATTTTGTCATTTTTAGAATTTTATTTTATTTTCTAGAATTTTTCTTATTTTCGGCGGAATTTATTTTTAAAAAAAAACTTATGCGCACCCGACCGGGCCAAAGGCCCAACCGAGCCGGCCCAGCGCCGCCCGCTGCCCCGGCGCCCCCTTCCCCAAGCCGACCCTCCCCCCTCCCCCTCCTTAAATACCGCCCGCCGCCGCCCTCCCCACCCCGCCACCCGACCCGCCCCGCCTCCCGCGCCGCCGATCGCGTCGCCGCCGCCGTTCGCCGCTGCCACTGCCGTTCGTTGTCGTCGCCTCGCCTCCGCCGCCGCCCGGAGCCCCGCCGAAGCCGCCGGACCTCACCGGAGCCCCGACGAAGTAGCCGCCCGCTGCCCCGGTTTTCTAAAGAAAACCAACTTTTTTTTGAAACCCTAGGTTTTATTTTTATTTTGTTTAGATCGGTTTTTTTTTATTTTTTCGGTTTACTTATTTAGCGAGCGTTCGCTCGTTCGTTCGTTTTAACAGATGAGTTCATTGTTTAGTTGCAGTTAACGAACGTTCGTTCGTTAAACTGTTCGCTAGTTTTCCTTTTTCTCGGATTCTCCACGATTATTCCAGATCATGATTTCTGATCCGATTTTTGTTTTAGTTTATCTTTTCGCTCGTTTATCAGAATCAGGCGATTCAAGTGCCTAGAGTTTCGTCTCGAAACCCTATTTCCGTTTAACCAACTCAAACAAGTTTTTACTTCTGTAAAATTTGACTTAGATCTAGATTAGTAAACGAAGCTTGTTTCTTTTGCCATTTGACTTTCGTTGCTTCGTTTGATTTGATTCTTTTTGCAAACCGGAGTACTTAAGTTGAACTTTCTGGTTAGATTTCTTATCTGAGTTTTACCCATGCATTACATGAGTACTTATTGTATGCTTGTTTGTTTGCGATAGAGTACCCGGAGTGCGCCGCTTGCTACTTCGAATCGCTAGGTTTCACGGATCATCAGCAAGGCAAGTAACACTTCGATCATACCTCTTTACTATCCAGTTTTTATTGCATTAGATCAATCCTCAAACAATTGCATGGTTAGGATATGATTAATATGTGGGTTTTGGGAAGTAGATGAGGTAGTGCCTATTACCTGTTATATTATCAAACCCTTGGGAGTTACTTCTACGTTCGCTTATATTGCCATGCTATGCTAGTAGACGTGGATTGGGTGAGTGTATCCATGACAGATGTGAGATTGTTATTTAATGGTTTATTTAAGATGGCAACTTTAATACACATCTGGGTGGATTGAGGCACCTCGGTATTCCAGCGATTGCCTGTTTTTTTTGGACCGCCACCCAGGCTCAAATGGATCATGAGATTATTCATGCTAGAAACTTCCGTGTGCAGCCTCAAGCTACTATGGGCTCTAGCATAGTTGATTAAGTGGTGCGAACTCTTAAAGTGGTAGACTAGCAGATGTAGGAGAAAGTAGGTGTAACTGTCTACCCGGTCGTAAGGTGCTAGCGCTTCTGAAAGACTATGTCTCGGTCATCTGTTTTCTCAAACACCATGTAGTGCGAGAAATCCAACGGGGGAGATCGGGACTTGTGGGGAAAAGTGCGCAAACCTCTGCAGAGTGTACAAACTAATCAGGTTTAGCTGTGTCCCCGGTTATGGACGTTTTGAGTATCTAGTTCTTGGATTATCATGTGAATCTCATCATGTTACTTTAATTTAATTTGTTGGGTTTAATGGTGATGCTTAATTGGGATTGAGAGGGTGTCTCCCTTCTCAATGTTTAACAACCACCATGATAGTTAAATAAAATTTATTCCTTTGTAGTAGGGAAAAATTGGCTTTATGCAAAACTGTAACCATAGAGCTTTCCACCAGCCATATATGCATGTAGAATAGCATTATTCTGTTCATTACTCTCTATGTGTTACATTGCCAGCATATTCCATGTGCTGACCCGTTTCGGGCTGCAATGTTCATGTTGCAAACTTTTCAGACAATGAGTAAGGAGCCTTAGGTCGTGGTCTTATACTCAGTGATGCTGTTGGAGTTGATGGACTCACTTTTCATCCAAGCCTTCCGTTGTTATCGTTATTAGATGGCCTTAAGCCATATTTATTGTAATAAGTTCTCCTTTGAGACATTCGATGTAATAAGTGTGTGATTGCTACTCTGTTATAAATCCTTCAAGTATTGTGCATGTCAGCATTACTGATCCAGGGATAACACTAAAGCACATAGATCGGACTGTTTGAGGTCTGGTCGCTACAATTGCATCATATATATCATCACCACAAGTTAACGGTATACTAGCTAGCTAAAAATCATTATAGTCGTCATTACCACTATTTAATCATCATAGTCATTACCGCTATCTAATCACCACCAATACCAGCTTATAGAAGAAATATTCACTTTGTACCAGAAGGAAAGATATCATCGAGTTCAACATGATCACTCTTTGAGATTAAGTTCAGGACGAAGAACACAGACATGAGAGGAAAAGTACTAAGAGCATGCTAATCACTCCTGTTGCTCTCTCTCAGGTAAAATGGCATAGAACATGTGTAGCTCTCCCAATTCATCATATTGGAGCATGCAGATGAATCTATCTCCTAATCGTGGGTTGCGCTTCTGCTTGTTGACTCCTAGTACTTCTCGTAATCGTGAGGAACCTCTAGTACCGGTTTATAGCATGAACCGGTACTAAAGGTGCCGGTGGGCCCCCAGCCTGACCACAGCCTGCAACAGCCACTTTAGTACCGGTTCGTGGCTCGAACCGGTACTAAAGGGTCGCCACGAACCGGTACTAATGATCTCCTTCCCCCTAGCCGTTTGTACCGACACTAATGATCACACTAGTGCCGGTTTTGTTACAGACCGGGACTAATGTGCTTCACATTAGGCCCTTTTTCTACTAGTGCCAGCACCATCTCCTCTCAAACCCTAGTTCATCTCTTGTATCCGATCTTTGTCTCAAAACCTTAGATTGGTACCTGTGGGTTGCTAGTAGTGTTGATTACTCCTTGTAGTTGATGCTAGTTGGTTTATACGGTGGAAGATCATATGTTTAGATCCTTAATGCATATGAATACCCCTCTGATTATGAACATGAACATGATTTGTGATTAGTTACATTTGTTCCTGAGGACATGGGAGAAGTCTTGCTATAAGTAGTCATGTGAATTTGGTATTCGTTCGATATTTTGATGAGATGTATGTTGTCTCTCCTCTAGTGGTGTTATGTGAACGTCGACTACATGATACTTCACAATTGTTTGGGCCTAGAGGAAGGCATTGGGAAGTAATAAGTAGATGATGCGTTGCTAGAGTGACAAAAGCTTAAACCCTAGTTTATGAGTTGCTTCGTAAGGGGCTGATTTGGATCCATATGTTTCATGCTATGGTTAGGTTTACCTTAATACTTCTTTTGTAGTTGCGGATGCTTGCAATAGGGGTTAATCATAAGTGGGATGCTTGTCCAAGAAAGGGCAGTACCCAAGCACCGGTCCACCCACATACCAAATTATCAAACTAACGAACGCGAATCATATGAGCGTGATGAAAACTAGCTTGACGATAATTCCCATGTGTCCTCGGGAGCGATTTTCTCTATATAAGAACTTGTCCAGGCTTGTCCTTTGCTACAAAAAGGATTGGGCCATCTTGCTGCACCTTATTTACTTTCATTACTTGTTGTCCGTTACAAATTACCTTATCACAAAACTATATGTTACTGATAATTTCAGTGCTTGCAGAGAAAACCTTACTGAAAACCGCTTGTCATTTCCTTCCACTCCTCGTTGGGTTCGACACTCTTACTTATCGAAAGCACTACGATAGATCCCCTACACTTGTGGGTCATCAGCTCACACGCCGCATAGGGGACGAAGGGAGGCGCCAGATCGCGCACACCGACCGCCACAGAAGCCGCCGCCAGCCACCAACAACCACCGGATCCCGCTGCCCGCGCACCCGAGACACCCGATCCACCACCTGCACGGCTGTTAGCCAACCGTGCCTTGCCAATGGAGGCTCCGCTCTAGATCCGGTGTTCCCCACACAGGGCAGGGCAACCGAGGCCCCCGCCGCCACCATCCTTGGCACCCCGGGCTTGCCTGGCGGCTGCCTCAAGCGGCGGCAAGGGAGGGAGGAGGGAAGGGGGTGAGGATGAGGGGCAGCTAGGGTTGGGAGGAGGTGGCGGCTAGGGTTACTAGTTTGTATCACTGAAACTTAAGAAAATTTTAGTTATTCATTTGACTCCATAACAAATAATATTTTAAAGATGCTGCCATGGAACACTAGTGCAGAACTGGGCTATAGCACCAGTTCGTAAGGCCCTTTGGTGTCGGTTCTGTAACCGGCACTAAAGGGTGGGGAGTAAAGCCCCCCCCCCTCTTTAGTCCCGGTTCAACATGAACCGCCACTAAAGGGCCACCACGTGGCATGAGCCCACGTCGGGGACTGGGGGACCTTCCAACTGGTACTAAAGCTTTTTTTGAGGTCACCTATCCTCTCACTACTCTAACCCGAGCACGCTTAATTTCCAAGTTCTATTCCTCCTAGTTTCCAAGTCTGCACTTGTTGTTTACCTCACAATAGTAAGCTGTCAATCCTATTAACCCTCAAGAGTTTAGCTTGAGCATGAAGTCACATGTTTCACCGTTTGAGTTTGAAACTATTATTCTAAAAAATAATTATTATTTAGTAACACTAATATTTTTGAATAAGCAGTTTGACCATAGTTTGACCAGATTTGACCATGGTTTGACCACAGTTTGACCAAAATTCAAAAAAACTAAAATAATTATTTATTAACACTAATATTTCTTGAATGAGTAGTTTGACCATAGTTTGACCACAGTTTGACCAGATTTAACAAAAATTCAAAAAATGAAATTTGAGCATATATCTTTTTCCTTTTAGTATTTGAGGATTCTAAAAATTTGCAAACAGGCCTACGGCGGTCGAAATCAGATGCGAATTTTCGTGCTGATTTTTTAATATATTATGTGTTTTTGTTTCGACATCGTATGTAAAAGATATGGCCGTTTTACTTTTTCATAACACTTTTTTGCAAAATATGTCCAAATTTAAGTTTTTTAATTTTCCTAACTAATAGATGTAGTAACATAAATACATCTCGAAGGATTTTAATTTTTGAAGTTTTTATCATTTTCTTTTGTTTTTTACAAAACTGAAATGGTGATACACGGGGAGGGGGTGTAGAGTTTGAAAATTGCCTTTAGTCCCGCTTTGTGTCTCCAACCGGGACTAAAGATTAGACCCCTTTTAGTCCGAGTTTGTGATACAAACCGGGACTATAGTTGGCCCTTTAGTCCCGGTTTGTGACCCGGTTTGTGTCACAAACCAGGACTAAAGGGGCTCGTGGGGCCCCGGTCTGACGCCAGCCTGCCACCACCCCTTTAGTCCCGGTTTGTGACACAAACCGGGACTATAGGTCACAAATGAACCGGCACTAATGCATAGCCGTTCGAACCGGCACTAATGGTCACATTAGTGCCGGTTCATTTACAAACCGGGACTAAAGGGCTGAACATTAGGCCCTTTTTCTACTAGTGGAATTACCCTATTGGGATTAAATTGATTGGACTAATCCACAAATGTAAATATCATTGTCTTAACTTGAAACTTAGTGTTATCTTTGTGTATTAATAAATTTACTTCCCTCACATGATACATATAAATATTATTAAGTGTACTTTGTATCACATCGTTATGATCAATTTAATAATTCTTCTAACAAATTAGGAGAAATATCAGTTTTAGTGACCTATTTTGAGTTCTCTTTAACAAAACTTAATAGATCAATTTATGGTTTTGGTTACTTTTTGTTAGCTTGTTCACACAATATGTCATTACGATATAGTGATGTCAGCCAAACTAAAGTTTCCATTCCAGATAATAAAGATCGGGAGTGTATTTGAAAATCTACATTAGACGTTGGTCATGTACGAGCTGTTTTGGATGGGTGTTCAGAGTACAAAAGCCGATACTTACAGATATCAGCTTTGATGGATTATTGAAGTTGCCTTACAGATGTTGACCTTAAGTACATTAAATATCTTCAATGTGACTGATATAAGGGAACAGTGTTTCAATTTGTCAGAAGATAGGAAAGTCAATCTTTATGGCAATGATTTGCAAAAAGTGTTTGGCATCCCTTGTGAACAAACATAGATCAATGTAGATGATGATTAGACATGGGTCGGTTCTTTCGAGGATAATATCAGTATGATTGGAAATTATAGTCATAGTCTTGAATAAGTTGAGAATTTTTTGGGAATGGAGTTAACAATAAAATCGAGTCAAGCTAAAAAGACATTGTTAGAGGCAACACGTGTTATATTTATTACAAGACATTTGATAGCCCCATCATCAGAACCGTCTACACAACTGTTGACTATTGGTCAGCTCTTTATAGGAGTGAATACATAGCTTATTATAATTGGTGTGGGTGTGCAATGAACTTTCGTGTTGGTGCTATTAGTGACCCAAAGCAACAGATGAAGTCAAATAGTCATGTTATTTTTTTCATGGTTGTCATTAGTTTTTGCAAGTAAGTTATCTTGTGATTCATAATATTTGACATGACATATTGCTAGTATAAGTTTATCTTTGTGTCAATCGTTTTCATTGACAATCAAGTTCTTACTAGTCGGAGGAAGTATAATGAACTTCTAAGAATTACAAATTATGATAATCCGTGAAAAAAGATATAATTTGTAGTCCACAAGAGACACCTAATAGTGTAAAAAAACGACACCCAGGCACCAAAACTGCACCATGTAGCGTCCGGTTCCCCCCAGTGCGTGTCAGCGCCACAGCGAGCAAGTAGAGCGAGGGAACCGCTGCCATGGCAGCAAAGGGCCAGAACACTACCATGGCAGCGAGACCGGCCCAAGATGGATACATGGCAAGGAGAATCTCCAGCAAGCCCAAGCGAATCGTCCAACCCAACAGAAGGTTCGTTGGGCCAGAGTGGGCCTACTGACTGCATCGCCACTGGCTACTTATTCCACGGGCGTCGATTGACTCGGCATCCAGAAGGATCAGACAAAGGAACGGCGGCTCTACTCTCTCACCTACTTTCCCCTTTCCTTTCTTCCTTAGCAAGAACACCCATGGTGATGTATGAACTGAGTTGAACCCTTGTGAGTGTAATAGATCGATCCGATACCCTAACATGCTGGTATCAGAGACCACCACCACCACCTCTCTCCATAGCGGCACCCTGGAAACTCGTCAACGCTTCCACCCGCAGCAAGTCCTCCTCACCACCATGGATCCGGTGCTCAAGGAGTACCTCGACAAGCTTCATCAGGACGCAAAGAGCGACTCCGCAAGCGTCCTCAAGCAGTTGCAGGCGCAGTCATCGCAGATCGAAGATCGATCTCCTTCACTGGTAACCCGATCTAGAAGCCCGCTTTGCCAAGCTGGAGTCCAAGGTCGCCCTGCTACAGTCGACTCCTCCCCAGTCGGTCGCATCGCCTTCGTCGAGTGGAGCGACGACCCAAGTCCCTCCACCATCGTTGCTTTAAGCACGAGGACTGCTCAACGGGTCTAACAGCCACGGCGACGCCAATCTCACCGGAGGGGCCCCCGTTGGTGACCATCGAGTCACCGGCGGCACTCCCGGTCACGGGTATGTCTCACCACCTGTCGCTCGCTCCGCCCGACCCCATATCATCATCCTTCCTCGCCAATTTGGGCCAAACCCCTTCCCCCATGAGTTTTCCTCTGTTCAACAGCGAGAACCCACAGCTATGGAAAACGCTCTGTGAGCAGTATTTTCAAATGTTTGCTGTTCACGATACCTATCACGTTCCTATGGCAATTCTGAATTTCTCCGGTCCTGCGGGCATCTGGCTCCAGTCAGTTTAGAAGAAACTAATCGGACTTGATTGGGAGTCATTCACGTCCTTGCTCTGCACCCGATTTGGACGTGATAAACATTAGATGCTTATCCGTCAGTTTTATGCCATCAAGAAGCATACTACTGTCGTTGATTTTATTGAGCGATTTGAATCACTGATGAATCACCTCATTTCCTACTCTGAAAGTACTCACCTGTAAGGGAATATTTATCCCTAAGGTGTTTTGTGATTGATGACAATGCTTTTGCGGACTAATCGTGTGCGTTGAGTTTTTCAGAGATTCATTCTTTGGCACGAGATGATTCCCTCCCCTCGGAGTGTTATTCAAGATGGTGTAGCTCTTTTGGTTCTATTTTGGTGGACTAGTTTCGTAGGAGTCACCGTAGTATCAAGAGGGAGTCCGCTTTGGTAAGGCTAGGGTGGAATCAACACGTACACATCCTTGTCACACCCTCTGAGATTTTCCGCTTCAATGGAGAGCTCGTTCCCCTTCACATGTGCATCGTTTGGTCCCAGTGGTAGTACCGCAGGCCCTAGCAGTAGTACCTCCCAAGTGCTACAAGCGGCAGTACCGCTCCATAGTGGTAGTACCGCTTGAAGCCCTCCACCGTAGTACCGCTGCGGCTCCGTGCTCCTACTGCCTCAACTCGAGGGCTCTTTTCTCATGTCGAGTTTTGCGGCACTAGTTGCGGCAGTAGAGGCGGTAGTACCGCTCTTAAGCGGTAGTACCGCCCTTACCACCATGGTAGTACCGCTATGGGTCCAGGTCCGCCCTTTGCTCCTCGCTCCCCTCTTCTGCGGGGCAGTACCGTGAGTTGGTACGGTAGTACCGCTGGCCACAGCGGTAGTACCGCCCACCCCTGTGGTAGTACCGCTCTCTGCGGGACTGCTTTGGGGGGTAACGGTTGGATTGTTCCCCCCACTATATAAGGGGGTCTTCTGCCCCAAAGTTGACCTACCTCTTCCCCCAAAAGCTCCATTGTTGCTCCAAGCTCCATTTTCGCCCGATCTCTCTCCCTAGCCAATCAAACTTGTTGATTTGCTCGGGATTGGTTGAGAAGGCCCCGATCTACACTTCCACCAAGAGAAATTTGATTCCCCCCACTAATACCTAGCGGATCTTGTTACTCTTGGGTGTTTGAGCACCCTAGACAGTTGAGGTCACCGCGGAGGCATAGTCCATTGTGGTGAAGCTTCGTGGTGTCGTTGGGAGCCTCCAATTAAGTTGTGGAGATTGCCCCAACCTTGTTTGTAAAGGTTCGGTCGCCGCCTTCAAGGGCACCAATAGTGGAATCACGTCATCTCGCATTGTGTGAGGGCGTGAGGAGAATACGGTGGCCCTAGTGGCTTCTTGGGGAGCATTGTGCCTCCACACCGCTCTAATGGAGACATACTTCCCCTCAAAAGGAAGGAACTTTGGTAACACATCCTTGTCTCCATCGGCTCCACTCTTGGTCATCTCGTGCCTTTACTTGCGCAAGCTTATTTTTTGTTGTATCCCTTGCTTGCTTGTGTACTTGTTGTTGTTGCATCATATAGGTTGCTCACCTAGTTGCATATCTAGACAACCTACTTTGATGCAAAGTTTAATTTGGTAAAGAAAAGCTAAAAATTGTTAGTTGCCTATTCACGCCCCCCCCCCCCTCTAGTCAACTATATCGATCCTTTCATCACCCATGTTTTTCCTGACCCGTTTTGTCGAGGGATTACGACCGGACATCTGTGCGGTGGTGCTTGTGCAGCGACCACCGGACCTGGACACGGCATGTTTGCTGGCCCTACTTCAGGAGGAAGTGGCCGACGGTGACCTGCCCTATAGGCGCTTCTCCAATGACAACCAGGGGCCAAGCCACGTTGCCAGATCAACTCCACCCTCCTTCTTCAGTAGACCAGCGACACCTGCAACTGGCTCTGAAGACAGGCACGGGACTGACACAGCTCGGGCTATGTCTGAAGCAAGCAAAATCGCAGCGCTCCGTCAATTTCGCCGAGCAAAGGGCTCTCTTTCAAATGCGGCGAACGTTGGGGCAAGGACCACATATGCCTACCAACGGTACAGATGCACATCGTGGACGAACTGCTCGCCATGTTTAGCCTGGATGATCCAACTAGTGACTCCCCACCCGACTCGCTTATTTCTGAAGAAGAGAACCTATGCACCCTCTCACATCAGGCTGAAGACGGTTCATCGGATCCCGGTGTCCTGCAACTGCAAGCATGGATACAAGGGCATGAGATACTGCTGTTGGTGGACTCTGGCAGTTCAACATCATTTGTTGACAACTCTCTGGAAGCCAAACTTACTGGAGCCACTCCCCTGCCGAGACCGTGCCGTGTGCGAGTTGCAGATGGAGCCACCATTCCATGCACTCGTTACATACTTGCATGTCAGTGGATCACACAAGGGCACGAGTTTCAAACAGATTTCAAAATTCTCAAGCTGGGATCGTATGATGCTATCCTTGGTATGGACAAGCTCCGCAAGCACAGCCCTATGAACATCAATGGATTGAACAATACCTGACAGTTACTACACCAGGAGGGCAACTAAAATTGACTGCAGTTTCTTCAGATCAAACTCAATGTTCAGTCATCTCAGCTCCGGAACTGCTCAAAGCTTGTAAGCAAGGCTCAATAGCTCATGTCCTCCTCCTGAACTCGCTGGATGGGAGCAGCAAAACTGACACACCAATTCCAACTGAAGTTCTTCATTTGCTGGAGCACTTCACCGATGTTTTTGAAGACCAAAGATGCCTCCCTCCATGACGCGAATGTGATCATAGAATCCCTCTGATGGCGGGTGCACAACCAGTCAACTCGCAACCTTACAGATACAAGCCTGAACTCAAGACAGAAATTGAGCATCAGGTGCAAGAGCTGCTCGATGCTGGCGTCATTCAAAAGAGCTCCAGCCCGTTCTCATCCCCAGCACTCCTTGTCAAAAAGAAAGACGACACCTGGTGTCTCTGTGTTGATTATCGACGACTCAACTCCATGACAGTGGTCAGCAAGTACCGCATTCCCCTCATCGATGAACTGTTGGACAAACTTGCGGCCGCCAAGTGGTTCTCCAAACTGGACCTATGCGCGGGGTTTCATTAGATCAGAATGACCGAGGGTGAAGAATACAAAACGTCCTTCCAAACCCATTCCAGCCACTGGGAGTACCGCGTCATGTCTTTTGGGGTCGCCGGAGGACCAGCCACATTCAACGGCGCCATAAACACTACTCTCCGCCCAGTAAACCATGTTTGCACCATCTCATTCTTCGATGATATTCTCATCTTCAGCAAAACTCTGAAAGAGCACATCCAGCACATCTCGCAAGTGCTACAGTTGTGCCAACCCCAGCAAGATTCAGACGATCGAGAACTGGCCAACACCCACTTGTACCAGGGAGGTACGTCGTTTCCTCGGGCTGGCAGGATACTACAAGAAGTTTGTTCAACATTTCGGGATCATTGCACGACCGCTCTTCACTCTGCTTAAGAAGGACCATCAGTTTGTGTGGACCAGTGATACACAGCAAGCCTTCGACGCTCTGAAGCAGAAGCTGATCACAGCCCCTCTACTGCAGTTGCCTAATTTCAAGAAAACGTTCACCATTGACACGGATGCTTGCGCCTACGGGGTGGGTGTAGTTCTCCAGCAAGAAGGCCACCCTATAGCCTACATGAGCAAACCTCTCGGTCCCAGGAACAGAGGGATGTCCACTTACGGAAAAGCAATGCATGGCAATTCTTATGGCTATTGAATAGTGGCGTCCCTACCTACAGAATGAAGAGTTCATCATCCGCACAGATCAGCGCAGTCCGATCCACCTCGACGACCAACACCTATCCACCCCTGGCAACAAAAAGCTTTCACTAAGCTTCTTGGTCTATGGTACAAAATTTGTTACCGCCCAGGCGCCACTAACACAGTTGCAGATGCCTTGTCACGGCGAGCACCAGATGCAACAGCAATAGCAATCTCAGTCTGCAAACCGGTGTCGCTGGATGACATTCTTGCAAGCTATGAAAACAACCCCCAAGTTCAGAAGATCATCAGCGACCTCGCTCGACGACCGGACCCCAATCAACGTTTCTCCATGCGCGATGGTCTGCTATACTTCAGAGGAAGACTCTGGTTGGGTGGTTCCCCTGCTCTCCAACAACGCATGCTCCATGCCTTCCACGACAGCACGGTGGGCGACCACTCCGGCGTGCCAGTCACATATCGCCGCCTCCGCCATCTCTTCGCTTGGCCCAAGATGAAAGAGCACACCAAGCGGTACGTCCAGTCTTGCCCCACTTGTCAGCAGGCCAAACCAGAGCGTGTGCGCTACCCCGGCCTGCTCGAACCTCTCCTAATTCCAGACGGCGCGTGGAAGGTAGTCACCATGGATTTCATCGACGGACTGCCATCCTCAGGAAAGTTCTACTGCATTCTTGTCATGGTTGATAAGTTCACGCGCTACGCGTATTTCTTGGCCCTCAGTCGCCCCTTCACAGCAGCAAAAGTAGCTCATTCCTACCTGGAGAACGTCTACAAACTGCACGGACTCCCCGAAGCTATCGTCTCCGACAGAGACCCAATTTTCACCAGCAGTTTTTGGCGCAAGCTCTTCAAGACAATTGGCACTGAACTCAACATGAGCACACCGTACCATCCGCAAACTGACGGACAAACGGAGCGCTACAACCAGTGCTTGGAAATTTATCTCCGATGCTTCACCCATGCCAACCCCAACAAGTGGCATCAGTACTTGGCCCTTGCGGAGTTCCGGTACAACTCCAGCTTCCACTCTGCTCTTAACACTTCCCCCTTCGTCGCCCTCTACGGTCACGAGCCTCGCCATTGGGGAATTGAAGCTGCTTCAACATGCAAGATCCCACAACTCAAAGACTGGCTCGAAGAGCGGAAGCACATGCAGCAGGTCATCTCAGAGCACCTCCACCGTGCTCGCAATATCATGAAGAACCAAGCGGACAAGAAGCGCACTGATCGCTCATTCCAAGTGGGCGACTCCGTCTTCGTCAAGCTGCAACCATACGTCCAGACAACGGTGGTATGCCGCTCCAACCACAAGCTCTCCTTCCGCTATTTCGGTCCCTACAAGATCGTCCACGTCGTCAACACCGTCGCCTACGAGCTCGAGCTACCTGCCGGCCGCCAAGGTCCACCCCGTCTTCCACGTGTCACAGCTCCGCCGGGCTCTCTCTCCCACCACCCAAGTCGAGACGGTGCTGCCAGTTCCCACCGACGAGCCATTGAAGCCGGTGGAGATCATCAACACAAGATGGCGCCAAACCCCGCAAGGCAGGCATGAACAACTACTCGTGTGCTGGTCCGATCCATCGATCCTGGACGCCAAGGCCATGCGCGAACGCTACCCCATGCTACCGGCTTGGGGACAAGCCGGCTCTCAAGGAGGAGGGGATGTCAGCGCCACGACGAGCAAGCAGAGCGAGGGAACCGCTGCCATGGCAGCAAAGGGCCAGAACACTACCATGGTAGCGAGACTAGCCCAAGATGGCTACATGGCAAGGAGGATCTCCAGCAGGCCCAAGCGAATCGTCCAGCCCAACAGAAGGTTTGTCGGGCCAGAGTGGGCCCACTGACCGCATGGCCACTGGCTACTTATTCCACGGGCGTCGATTGACTCGGTATCCAGAAGGATCAGGCAAAGGAACGGCGGCTCTCCTCTCTCACCTACTTCCCCCCTTTCCTTTCTTCCTTAGCAAGAACACCCATGGTGATGTATGAACTGAGTTGAATCCTTGTGAGTGTAATAGATCGATCCGATACCCTAACAGTGCGAGCCCAGCAGAAGGTGAAAGAGGAGGAGCCCGCGGCGACGGTGCGGCCGCTGCAGGAGGAGCAGGCGGCGGCGGCGGGGAAGGGCCCCGCATAGTCGCTACCGCGGCCGCCGCTGGCGGAGAGCAAGAACATGGGGCGGCCAGTGGCTGAGCTGCACGACGCGGCAGGTGCGCATCTACGCGTACATCGACCCGGAGACCAACGCCTTCGACAAGACGCAGACAGACAAGCTCACGGCCTCACGCTCATGCTCGACCCCACCGAGTTCGTCTGGACCGACGAGACATGCCAGATGGTCTACAACGAGTTCCAGGACCTTGTCGACCACGAGGTAAACAAACTAACCATACCACCATTCGTGCATTACGTGGCAAAATGGACATTTCCATGTTCATCTACTTCTGATACATTAAAACTACCAAAAAATTTGGAAACCAGCTTCATGTAGCAGAATTTTCTAGCATGGTAGCAAGAAATGCTGGAGTATATACTAGTCATGCCATGTTGACTTTAAAAAAAATAGTGGGAGTGCCGGCCTGTACTGAGTTGAATTCTGCTGTTGTCACACTGCAGCACTGGTAGAAAAAAGCCCTTTAGTCCCGGTTCGCAACAGCCTTTAGTCCCGGCTGTGCAACCGGGACTAAATATGCGCGACTAAAGACCCCCCCCCCTTTAGTCGCGCCCCTTACGTTCCGCGACTAAAGGCCCGTCCACGTGGGCGCCCGTGGTCCGTCGGGGCGGAGGACCTTTAGTCCCGGTTCTCGTGGCCAACCGGGACTAAAGGCCTCCTCCGCAGGTTTAGGGTTTCAGCCCCCCTAAACCTGGTTTCTTTTTAATTTGTAGTGTTTTATTTGTTTTATATTTTATTTTGTGTTTTATTTTATTTTTGATGAAGTTTCAGTACACATATTCTACGCTACTATATACATGCATATGAAATTTCAAACAAGAAGAATTCAAGAGGAATATATAATATATATTCAATCTCGGGTGACCATATACAACTTCGAACAAGTTTCCATACACAATTAGGATGGATGACCATATACAATTTCGAACAAGTTTCAATCTCGGGTATGCATATAAATTTCTTCGTCCTCGGTATAGTGTTCTCCTTTAGGATTGATGATTTCCCTCATGAAAAATCCTGCTAATTCTTCTTGAATTGGTCGGAAGCGAGCTTCTGGACTAAGCCTCCTCCGCAAGTTATCCGTCGCGTTCCGCACGCTATCTGATGCCTTTCGCTCAGTGGTGTGTCTCCGGATGTTCTCACAAACATAGTATCCACATAGATTGGTCCCCGGTGGCTGCTTATCCACATTAACTAACCTTCTGAAATCTAGTTCATGTTTGAATTCACCGACAATTTCTTCTGAGAACCGTCTCCAAACCCTACAGGGCAAAGAAAATTAAATGAATAAGGGAGTTATTAGTTACTTGATATTAGGAAATGAACGAAAGAGACCGATCGATATAGAGCTCAAATGATTGAAAATAATTACTTTTGCAGCATTTTTCTCATGTCGGCCCAACGCTTTAGATCCGAATCCATAGAGTCCATGATTAGAACTCTGGAGGTGTGAAGTTCAATATTTAGCAGAATCCAGTGGAACCTGCGGACACGTTACATGCACAGTCATGCATAACTCATCGATTAGACATACCATGCATGGAGTAAACAAAAGAGAATGGGCACAAGAGAGAAACACTCACCCAAAATGGTAAGGAAATAGAATATGACTTTGGAGTTGATGCTTTCTAAGAAACTTGTACAGGTCTTTCTCCACGTCTTCGGGGTGATGTTGTAACACATGTCCATTAACGATATGTGGGTCAATGAACCCAACATCATGGATGTTTCTTATTTTGCATTCCCAAATCTTCAATCTGCATAATAGCGTACGCAACAATATAGTTAGGACAATATATATATATATATATATATATATATATATATATATATATATAGTGCAGGCAATGAAGAACGAGATGAGGTAGAAATAAATCACTTACAGAACGTAGCAACTCAGCATAGATTTGTCGAGGTCGCGCAGATTGAACAGCTGGAACAATTCACTCACATGAACTTCTACAGAGTACCGTTTGGTGTGATGCTCATCTGTAACATCCGCATAAACATATTCTTTGTCGGCCCATGTTATGAATTGCTTGTACCAACGTAGCAGATTTCGTATTTTTGGTGGTAGACTCTTTTCCTGCGCAGGCTCGATGAGAGGCCCATTCCGCACATATTGTAATGCTATCTCACATACTGGCGCATCCTCAAGGTCTAAGAAGGCACGAAGAGTCAAACCCATCTCGGACGCTTGTCTCATGGCACCCGCTACAGTCAATCCAAGTGCTGCCGCAGCTGCTATGATCTCGGGGTCCTCTTCCGGACCGGCTTTCACTATGAGCGGGGGGATCGATTGTTTCTTCTGCATCCCGAGCTGGTCAACTTGTTTCCCGCTTTTTTTACTTTCTTCTTTCTCCTCCTTCAATATTTTTGCTTGCCTACGAAGTTCATGTCCATAGTTGTCAGGCATATTCAGCTCGGCTTGGGACGGTGTCGTCAAAAAATCCTTAGCCCACTTCTTTTGCTTCTCAGTGAATACTTGCTTGGGCTCAGGCTCTTTTTTCGCCTTCATATCCGCCTTCCATTTCTCATAATCAGCAGACGCAGCCAATTTGATTTCAGCTTCACTAAGTTCCCCAGGCCTTGGGAGGAGAGGCTTCAGTGATGGCTCCGGTACCCTTGTGGTCTTAGGTACATAAGGGTCCGGGTTAATAGTCCAGGAGCGGGTTTCCTTGCTGTCCGCCTGCTTCTGCTTCTTCGCCGGAGGTGGATTGGGGGGCGTCGTACCCGCCGGAGGAGGATTGGGGGGCGTCGTACCCGCCGGAGGTTGTGGATTGGGGGACGGCGTCGAATGGCGTGAAGGAGGTGTAGGTGAACCACCATGACCACCACCACCGCCACCACCGCCACCACCACCACCACCATCGGAGGGGGGTGGACTTGCTAGCCTTGGCGCCTCGCCTGGAAACACTATGTACTTCTTTTTCCATAGAATGAACTGGCGCTTGACATCTCCAAGTCTTCTCTCCCCTTCGGGTGTAGGTTTATCAATCTCCAGGTCCTCAAACCCTTGGACTATGTCTTCCACCATGACACGAGCATAGCCATATGCAATGGGGTTGTTGTGGTGGAGTGCTCCAGGTGTACAGGGTAAAGCACTGCCGCTAGCTACCTTCGTGGAAACGTTTCCCACGGGATAATGCAGATCACATTCTTTCATCTCCTTTACATCATCCACGGGGTAGTGAGGCTCCTGTGCATGAATCTCGATCATCGGTGCACTAGCACCAGGCGGGGCATCCGTGGAAGCCACGCTGCTTCTCCGCTGCTGGCTTCCGCGATCCGCTTCATGATCTTCATGCGGCCCTGCGGCCGATTTTTCTCTCACTAGTTCATGCACGGTCTGCTTCAACTCATGGAGTTCCGATGCTAACTTCGTCATAAGATCTGCATCCCGGTCCGTCTTTCTCTTACGGCTTCTGTAACAGTACGGGTCATTGTCCTGGGAAAACCCTACTTTCCACGGAACTTTGCCTTTGCCTCGTACACGTCCTCCGTGTTCATCATTCCCGAGGGCTATTGTCAGTGCGTCTTTCTCTCTGTTGAACTTGATCAAGCCCTCTTGAGCTTGGGTCATTCCGTAAATAAGGGCTTGGGTGGGAGAAAACTGTCTCTGCTGGTGAACACACACCCCTGTCTCCGGGTCTAGCGATCCCCCATGCCCGTACCACCAGCTTTTGGCCCTTGGGTCCCATCCCTCTGTACCTAGAGGGATTCCTCGCACCCTCAGGTCCTCCTCCATCTTCTGCCACCTAGGCTCCGAAAGGAGGTATCCTCCTGGCCCCATAATATGATGGTACTTTTTCTTACTCGCATTATCCTTATTTTTTTTATATTTCCTTGAAATGCTCCGATTGCTTTTGCCTCACAAATTCTGGCCAATCATCTTTCAGTTTCTCATGTTGTCCATTGAAATCCGGAGTCTTGCCCTTGTTGACATAGTCATGGGTTAAATTTTTCTTGAAGTTCCGGAATGCTTCGCCCATCTTCTGAAGAGCGAACTCTTTAACTAGCCTCCTCCTCTGACGTCCACCCGGAACCTCGTTACCGAATTCATCGACTTTGTTGTATTCCGGAGGTAGAATGAAATGTTCCATAAGCTTTCTCCAGCAATCCTTTTTTGTTCTCTTGTCGACAAAACTGAAACCAAGACGTGCCTTCTTTGGCTCCTTCCATTCCTGGACGGTGATCGGGACGTTGTCTCTAACAACGACTCCGCATTGGTTGATAAACTTTGAGGTGTGCTGTAGGGGCTTGCCGGTTTCACTGACAAACTCAATGGCATATGTTTCTCCTGTTTTCATCGCCTTGGATTTGCCACGCTTTGTCGTACTCGATCCGGAGGGCTAAAAAAGAAAGAGAGTCGCGCGCGTTAATACATATGTATTCACATTTCAGTAAGTTTGTATCACGAGAGGCTCAATGTATATATATACCTCGCCGGAGGTGGTTGCTACTTGCAATTCGAGATCGTCGGTTGTTGACGGTTGACCTCCGTCGACAATGTCCGTTCCTTCACCTTCTTGATCATCGACAATCTCTGTTCCACCGTCAAGGTTCAGGTAAGAAGAGACTACATCCTCTTGTTGCTCATATTCTGAGCCCGGCACATAAGGAATCTCGTTGTTGATGATGCCCATTAAATAATGTTCAGCCTCCGGATCCCTAAGCGGCTCGGTTCTATCGTCCGCCATATGTCACTCCTGCATGTAGTAAAAATTCTTTAAGTATAAAGGAATTAAAAAATAAGATTAAGGGGACATAGAGGAGGAGGAATTAAAAAATAAGATTCTTTAAGTAAAAATTCTTTTTTTCTTCTTCTTCCTTACTTCTTCCTCTTTCTTCTTTCTTTCTTCTTCTTCCTTTTTCTTTCTTGTTTTTTCTTCTTCCTTTTTCTTTCTTCTTTCTTTCTTCTTTCTTTTTTTCTTCTTCCTTTTTTTTCTTCTTTCTTTTTTTCTTCTGTTGTTTTCTTCCTTTTTCTTTTTTTTCTTCCTTTTTCCTTTTTTCTTCCTTTTTCTTGTTTTTCTTCTGTTTTTCTTTTGTTTTCTTCTTCTTTCTTTCTTCTTCTTCCTTTTTCTTTCTTGTTTTTTCTTCTTCCTTTTTCTTTCTTCTTTCTTTCTTCTTTCTTTTTTTCTTCTTCCTTTTTTTTTCTTCTTTCTTTTTTTCTTCTGTTGTTTTCTTCCTTTTTCTTTTTTTCTTCCTTTTTCCTTTTTTCTTCCTTTTTCTTGTTTTTCTTTTGTTTTCTTCTTCCTTCTTTCTTCTTCTTCCTTTTTCCTTTTTATTTCTTCTTCTTCTTCCTTTTTCTTCTTCCTTCTTCTTCTTCTGCCGGCGCGCGGAGGACGGCAGGCAGGGCCAGCGGGCGGCGGGCGGCAGGGCGTCGGGCGGCGGGCGGCGGGCGGCGGGCGGCGGGCGGCGGGCAAGGGCGCAAGGCACGGGCGGCGGGCAAGGGCAGGGCACGGGCGGAGGCGGCGCTCACTGGGGACGGGGGCGGCGGCGCGCAGGGCTTCGGCGTCGGCGTCGGCATCGGGGCAGGGCTTCGGCGTCGATCGGCGTCGGGGCAGCGCTTCGGCGTCGAGAGAGAGGAGAATGGGAAGTGGCAAAACTGCTAAGTGCAGTATTTATAGACGCACCTTTAGTCGCGGTTGGAGAGGCGGACCGCGACTAAAGGTACCCTTTAGTCGCGGTCCGCCTCTCCAACCGCGACTAAAGGGTTTTGGCGCCGCTTCCGTTCCCGCGCAGAAAGACCCTTTAGTCGCGGTTGGGGACAACAACCATGACTAAAGGGTACCCTTTAGTCGCGGTCCGCCTCCCCAACCGGGACTAAAGGTCTGTGCTAGAACTGGCGCGGTGCGGTGGGATGTTTAGTCCCACCTCGCTAGCCGAGAGGCTTCGACAGTGGTTTATAAGCGCGGCTGCGCTCACCACTTCGAGCTCCTCTCAAATGCAGGCTTACGGGTCTATTCTGTCACTATGTGCCTGTGGGCCTACTCGGCCTTCTGCGGGCCTGAATCCTGGCCCTTTAATGGGTTTCTAGTCGTATTCAGGCCGTGGTGGCCCAGTAGGTGGCATATTCTCTTTTTTTGTTTTCTTTTTTGCTTTAATTATTTTGTTCTGTTTTTCTTCTTTTTTTCTTCCTTTTTTCCTTTTTCCTTTTTTCTTCTGTTTTTTCTTCTGTTTTTTTCTTCTGTTTTTTTCTTATGTTTTTCTTCTGTTTGTTTTTTCTTCTGTTTTTCCTTTTTTCTTCTGTTTTTTTCTTCTGTTTTTTTCTTCCTTTTTCCTTATTTCTTCTTCTTCCTTTTTCCTTTTAAAATCAGAAAAATAAAACTAATTCATTTTAAAATCTTAAAAATACAATTATATATCAAAAAAATCAGAAAAATAAAACTAATTCATTTTAAAACCCCTTGAAGGTTTTACAAAAGGTTTGATACATCATTCAGTTCATCGACCAAATACAAAGTTTGGTACAATAAATTATTACACATCAATTCTTCCCTTGTGTCCCTGCTTGCTTACGATTGTGCCGTATCCATGGAGCATCCTCATCATTTAACTTAATGCTTGGGTCAGTGTTCACTTTGAAGGGCGGAATTTCACCAAACATATTATAATCTTCTGACATGTCTGTCTTGTCCTCCACTCCCACGATGTTTCTTTTCCCTGAAAGAACAATGTGGCGCTTTGGATCATCGCATGATGTACTGATCGTTTTCTTATCTTTCCGTTTCCTCGGTTTGCTACTCATGTCCTTCAAATAAAAAACCTGAGCGACATCTTTGGCAAGGACGAATGGTTCGTCAAGGTAACCAAGATTGTTGAAATCCACCATTGTCATTCTGTATTGCTCGTCCACCTTTACCCCACCTCCTGTTAGCTTGAACCATTTGCACTGGAACAAAGGGACCTTAAACGAGGGTCCATAGTCAAGTTCCCATATCTCCTCTATGTAACCATAATATGTGACCTTTTGCCCATTCTCGGTTGCTGCATCAAAGCGGACACCACTGTTTTGGTTGGTGCTCTTTTTATCTTGGGCGATGGTGTAAAATGTATTCCCATTTATCTCGTACCCTTGGAAAGTCGTTATAGTCGAAGATGGTTTCTTGGCCAACATGTACAGTTGATCTCCAACATCATTGTCATTCATTAAATGTTTTCGCAACCAACTGCCGAAAGTCTCCATGTGGGCCTTTCTAATCCAGGATTCAGGCTTCCCCGGGTTGTCCGAGCGTAAAATATTCTTGTGTTGCTCGAAGTACGGAGCCACCAAGCTGGAATTTTGCAGAACTGTGTGGTGTGCTTCAGTCATAGAATGACCATCCATACATATCGTGGATTCCCTTCCGATCTTGCCTTTTCCACTTAGTCTTCCCTCGTGCCGCGATTGAGGAATACCAATCGGCTTAAGGTCAGGAACATAGTCAATACAGAACTCAATTACCTCCTCATTTCCATAGCCCTTGACGATGCTTCCTTCTGGCCTAGCACGGTTACGAACATATTTCTTTAATACTCCCATGAACCTCTCAAAGGGGAACATATTGTATAGAAATACAGGACCGAGAATGGAAATCTCTTCGACTAGGTGGACCAGGAGGTGCGTCATAATATCGAAGAAGGATGGTGGGAACACCAACTCGAAACTGACAAGGCATTGGACCACATCGTTCTGTAACCGTGGTAGATCTTCTGGATTGATTACCTTCTGAGAGATTGCATTGAGGAATGCACATAGCTTCACAATGGCTACTCGAACATTTTCCGGTAGGAGCCCCCTCAAAGCAATCGGAAGCAATTGCGTCATAATCACGTGGCAGTCGTGAGACTTCAGGTTTTGGAACTTTTTCTCCGACATGTTTATTATTCCCTTTATATTCGACGAGAAGCCAGACGGGACCTTCATACTGCTCAGGCATTCAAAAAAATGACCTTCTCTTCTTTGGTAAGAGCGTAGCTGGCACGACCTTGAAACCATTCCGGATGCCGGTCATCTGGGTCTTTCAAAAGTTGCTGGTCCTGCCGTGCTTCCTTTGTATCATTTGTCTTCCCATACACGCCCAAGAAGCTTAGCAGGTTCACGCAAATATTCTTCGTAACATGCATCACGTCGATTGCAGAGCGGACATCTAGGAATTTCCAATATTCTAGCTCCCAAAATATAGATTTCTTCTTCCACATGGGTGCGTGCCCGTCAACTCCCCGCGGAACTGATTGTCCGCCAGGACCCTTTCCAAAGATGACTTTCAAATCCTTGACCATATCAAATATCTCAGCACCAGTACGTTCCGCAGGCTTCGGCCGGTGATCTGCCTTCCCGTTGAAATGCTTGCCTTTCTTTCTTACGTTATGATTTCGGGGAAGAAATCGACGATGACCCAGGTACACGTTCTTCTTACAATTAACCAAACGTACACTTTCAGTCTCATGTAAGCAGTGCGTGCATGCATTGTATCCCTTATTTGTCTGACCCGAAAGGTTACTGAGAGCAGGCCAATCGTTGATGGTTACAAAAAGCAACGCTCGTAGGTCAAATTCCTCTCCTTTGTGCTCATCCCAGACACGTACACCAGGTCTGGCCCACAACTGTAAAAGTTCTTCAACTAATGGCCTTAGGTACACATCGATGTCGTTGCCGGGTTGCTTAGGGCCTTGGATGAGAATTGGCATCATAATGAACTTCGGCTTCATGCACAACCAAGGAGGAAGGTTGTAGATGCATAGAGTCACGAGCCAGGTGCTATGGCTGGAGCTCTGCTCGCCAAAAGGATTAATGCCATCAGTATTTAGACCAAATCTTATGTTCCTTGCGTCAGCTGCAAAATCTTTGAAAACTCTGTCGATCTTTCTCCATTGCGTTCCATCAGCGGTGTGTCTCAACTCCCCGTCGGACTTACGGTCCTCTTTGTGCCACCGCAACGACTTGGCATGCTTTTTGTTCATGAACAGACGTTTCAACCGTGGTATTATAGGAGCATACCACATCACCTTGGCGGGAACCCTCTTCCTGGGTTTCTCGCCCTCAATATCGTCACCAGGGTCATCGCCTCTGATCTTATAACGCAATGCAGTGCATACAGGGCATTCATTCAAATTCTCGTATTCACCGCGGTAGAGGATGCAGTCATTAATGCATGCATGTATCTTCAGAACCTCTAAACCTAGAGGGCAGACAACCTTCTTTGCTTTGTACGTACTGGCGGGCAACTCGTTATTCTTCGGGAACATATTCTTCAACATTTTCAGCAAATTTTCAAATGATGAGTCACCTACACCTTCCTGTGCCTTCCATTTCAGCAAATCCAGTGTGCAGCCCAGCTTTTTCAGACTATTATCGCATCCTGGATACAACGACTTTTTGTGATCCTCTACATGCGATCCAAATTCTCCCTCTCCTTGTCAGTTTCGCAGCGTCTCCGTGCATCAGCAATGGTCCGACCAAGATCATCAGCGGGCTCATCATGTGCCTCTTCTTCACCTTCACCTAACCCTTCCCCACCTTCAGCATCATCCTCCATGAAAGTATCACCGAAATGATCATGATAGTTGTCATCGATATCATCCCCTTCTTCATCTTCTTCCATTCTAACCCCTCTTTCTCCATGCTTGGTCCAACAATTATAGCTTGGCATGAAACCATGCCGAAGCAGGTGCATGTGAACGTCTCTTGAGGAGGAGTAACCCTTCTGATTCTTACAGACAGCACATGGACAGATAATAAAACTTGCTGCTTGTTCGCATTTGCCACTACGAGGAAATCTTTCAAACCCGTAGTGAACTCGCCGGAGAGTCGGGGACCGTACATCCATTGCCGATTCATCTGCATTATTATTATATAAAGTATATAATTAACCATGATGCATTTGTTAAACTAACTAGCTAGAAATAATACAAATTAAACAATGAACTACACACATGCGTATTTTATCAATGACACATGAAAGGTTCAAGTTGCTAACCGCGATCGCGGAGAAAAAATAAATGAGAAAGCTCAAGTGTGGCTCGGACACTTCATATCATGTTTGTTTCAGGCTCTCGGGCATTTCATCAAACACCTTGTGTGCATAGGAGAAACCAAAAGCAAACCCACCACCACCTTCTGAAAATTGTGAAGTGAGTTGAGTCCTATATATAGGGATGGGCCTTTAGTCCCGGTTGGCCTGGCCAACCGTGACTAAAGGCCTTCGCGGACCTTTAGTCCCAGTTGGCCAGGCCAACCGGGACTAAAGCCCCTCCCGTCCGCCAGCTGTCGACCGAGCGCGCTGGGCCCAGATAGTTGGTCGCGGGTCTTCTCCCGAACCGCGACTAAAGACCCCTTTGGTCGCGGTTTGATTGTTTTAGGGACTAATGGGGGCGTATGTAAGCCTCTTTTTCTACCAGTGCAGGGAGCTCCACTGTCGGAGTACACGCTTCGTCTGATCGGCTCTGATCTTGAGCACTACATCCGCAAGCTGCTCTACGACGGGGAGATTAAGTACAACATGAGGTACAGGGTGCTCAATTTCAGCATGGGCAAACCCCGCGTCAAATTCAACAGCAGCCAGATCCCAGATGTAAAATAGATACATACAACTATGCTAGCTGACGAGTTGTCGAGTTGTATCTACGCACTTGCTGTTCCATAAAAAAGAAGCATTACTAGAGCATTCCAAAGTCATGACCGCAGTTGCACATATACAAAACAATACATTGTCTGTCGACAGCATCTTGTCCATAAACCTTCCACCTGAAAGAGAGGCTGAGCAAACTAGGGTCTAAAGATAATTCATTTGGGGGGTCGTGAGTACCAAGATAGGCTACTAGTTTCTCTTAGAATCACTACAACGAGTTGTGCTGACAAATAACAATACCACGGGAAACCCCCTCAGTTTCTCTAGTTGAGAAAGGAGAGGTCTTCTGTAATTCTGTAGATAATCTCATTCCATGGAAGGAATAATCTTGTAAAGTTTGAAATCATCACTCCATGGCCTGAATTGGTCCTCATTCGTAATATTCTACAGAGGAAGAGAGTAAATTGTTAGGGAGTCGGATATTTCATAGGGAAGCCCATCTATATAAGAAGAAAAAGACGATGCCACATGCTGATAAAAATTAAGCAATATGAAGGAATCAGTTTTGTGTCTCCCCAAAGTTCTTCCTTCCAGCACATCGTTTCCTAATCCTCCTAAGTCCTCATTCACAATGTCGTGCCTTCCTGGCCATCCTAATCACGTAGTTATCCTCTTGTAAACTAGGTTTGTACCATAACTTTTCAAAATTAGCAACAAGAAAAACTCATACTGATGCACCATGGCTGCTAGTTCTTTGTAACTCCATGCCAGTAAGAACATATGGCAAACTAATGCTTCAAATAAACTCATTAACAATGATTTATACCATACCGGCGTGATATTTAACAGGTTAATATTGTGCTGTCTCCGTTAAAAAAGAACCTACACAAAATAAATAGATTGTTCTAACTGGGAGTAGGTAAAAGATATTACAATTCAGTTAACAACAGGTTGAGCCATTATTGTTAGAGGCTTCATACTATGCAGGCATGCAAAAAGGGTTATTACGAAAAAAAATCAAAGAAATGGGGTATGAATGAGGTTACCTCCATCCAGAAGAAAAATCCACGCAACAGAGCTAGTTGATTGGGTTTGCTGGTGCTTTCTACACGTACTTGTTTCGCAAGATCTGGAGTTAAATATTAAACAACGGGTTAATTAATACTACAACATGTAATCCATCACGTTAGAGAACATAAGCAGTGTTTATTAAACAGCCACATACCACATTACTTCAAACCAGGTACGTACCAATATGATTTGCTACTACTTTCTCGTCTTATTGGGAAAGGCAACTTCTCAAGCAAAACAGCCATTTATTATACTGTAGCAAATATAATAAATATGTTGGGAATTTATCTTTGCACTCCCATCGTGTCGCAGACCTTTGGGCATGTGCTGAAAGTTAATTAAGTTACTCAATTGTTAAGTCTACACAGCACATTCGTTATCAGTATATATTACTCCACAGCAAACTATTTCAGGCATTTGTTTGTTTTAGTGGGCCCTGGAAGATCTCGATTCATCATTACAAAAGAAGAACCGAGTTGTCCGGTTAACATACGTAAAACTCTGCTAAAAACGTCATAACAGCCCACACACGAAACAGCGGCCCACCGACCTGGCCACCCACACGAAGCCACACACGGCACTGAGAAGAAAAACATTGTCGAGGTTGTCACCGAGTGCCATCTGTCATCACTCCTCCACGAGCCATTTGTCACCACATTCCACGCATATCTTAGGCATAAACAAATACAGAGGACACTCAGCATTGGAATGCTAACATTACAGGATAACGGTTGGTGGCTTGGTCCTGACACCTTCAGTGGCCACTGGTCAGCGGAGATTTCGGCGACTGCCCAAAGAAAATGGTCACGAGGACACCTTCACTTCAACAGACGGCGGTCTCCTTGCAGATCCAGCTTGCCCTATGGCGAGCCCAGAAGCAACGGAATGTGTGCGCAATCTAGGGATAGAGGCCAGAAATCAGGCATCTTTTCTCAACCATCGTGTCTAAGGCAAAGTCATAGGTGTCTGCCAGGGCACCGGCAGCTGGACTTCTGATGATGTTACCGCCGACATAACAAAATTGTGTTGCTAAGCTGTGGCCTCTCTAAGGCTAGTACACAGACTTCTCTTCTATAAATTCATCGAGATGCAAGCTTTGCATTTTCTCAAAGAAGAAAATAAGCATTACATAACAATTTGTGTAATAAAATTATGAAAATGCCACAGCCCTTGTTGTTTTAAGGTCCTGCTAAACTAAGCTTACAGGGGTTTACATTGTATCATGGAAAGCGTATGTCCACCATAGATTCAAGAAACGTCAGCAAGCTATTCTGGGCATAGATTTAACAACCGTGTAAACCAATATATCACGGAAAAAGCATAATATTTTGCAAGTTGTAAGGTTCAAAAGGAAATTGATAATTGCAAGCGAAGACAACCACAAGTGTGTCATAAATAACAAGACAGACTGTAAAGTAAGCATGGAAAAACGATTCTGATCCTATGCAACGCATAAAGTTACTTCAACCAGGTGATTGAAATAATTGTCAGAAAATACTTCAACAAAGAAAACAAGTAGGGAAATATTACGTAACACAAATCCAAAGAACCAAAAAAAAGTATGCACATAGTATGAAAGCAAGCATACCTGGGTGACAATCAAAATATGATTGCACCCTTTCATGTGTAGAGTCGTAGTACTTCACACCGCTGCGCGTCTGCCTTTTCTTTGTTGCCGGAAGGCGAATTGTAGCATTACCAAGCAGCATATCGTATTCTCCCTGGCTAAATGGTTTGCGGAGAACACACATCAACCTTTCCTTGAATTCTGAATCTGGCCTCTCCATGATATGTGTAGGCCATACAAAACCATCTAATCCCTGTGAAACAATGAACTTATCACGATTCACGAGTATGTAGAATATGGGAAATGTACTTCAAAAAAACTTTCATAATAAGAAAAAATCAAACAAACTATTTGAATGATCGGTTTAAACCTAAGGATTTTTAACTGGATCATATAGGCTTTCTGTGCAAACCTGACATGCATGATATTGTATGTGGATAATTTTCCTTTATTTCGTCAATCTTAATGTTAGTGTGCTCATCTTTGCCATTGTCAAAACTTCTTTCCTTTTTGCTATCCCCAAATTCACCTGGGCTAGGCCAACCCAGACTTGAGCTGAAGCCTAACATGAGTGAAATGTTGTTGGTATCTGGTGGTGGTATATGTCCAGATTTCCGTATTCAACGGATAACTGTCCTGTCTTTAATATGTATATCCGCTCACAAATAGATGAGTCCCCAAACATTGTGTCATAATTTATCCGAAGATAGGTAATCAGATCGTCAAACAAGAGTCTGTCACCAGGATATGCAAGTTCATTTTTGATGCATTCTATGTGGTTTCATATCACCAGCAGGCCCCTCCATGTCTGCATGCCAAGAACCCATGTTATGACTGCATGTCAGAATGTTTTGCAGTTTCAAGATTATGAAACTAGCACATGCAATAGACTACCAGATAGTTTGACTAGGTGATTGTAAAATTAGAGAACCAGCATATTCATGTAATATATCCGAAGAATTCCAGACAACAACAAAAAGCAAAATATTTTGAATAAAGCAATCTGTTTCTGTTCTCCCAAAGCAGACATTAGTATAGAGTCTAATCATGATCATTTTAGGCAAACAGGGCATAAGTCGAGCAGATCTTCGAAGTTGTGGCTTTCTGTTCTCAAGCAGGAATTGCGTCAGACAGCAGGATCACATATTTATTCATTGCTTAAACTTTGAGAAAAGAAAAAGGAAACCACACACACAACTATGTTATAAAAATACAGATTGGTCAGAAACAGACATGTAACATGTTTTAGAAATCCATAAGAAATGCAACTCTATATTTTGATTTGTCTCAAAATTTGATTTGCCGTATGCATTTGTGTAGTCAAAGTGTGCTGGAAGAAGCGAAGCACCATGAACTCAGTATGTTCACTTCGATACTAGAGCGATCCCCTGTTGGATCACTAAACAGCAAAAGGTGATGAAACCGAGCATCCAGTCTTCCTTGGACTTGGTTGCATGCTATTTTGCTCCATCCAAATTAACACAGATGTGCTTGCATTATATTTATTTGAGGCAGATCAAAGCATGGCATGGCTTATGCCAGTCCTCCTTCCCTAGGCCACTTGCTTGAGGTATAACAACCGGACGTAATTGCACCAAAGGCAGCAAACAAAGACATTATTGAACAGATCATTCATGCCGTTTTCTTTACTTTTTTTACATTAGGAGAGCGTTGTAATGTGTGTATACAATATGCAAGAGAAAAAAAATACAAGTGGAGCCAAAGGAGACAAACAAAAATAATTAGATTCTAGTTAGCAAAATCTTATAGTTTAAATTTGAAATGCATCTCTCTTCCTTAGTACTACAATCATAAATGATAAACCTTGACTCGACTACTACTTTCATAGTGGGCAGTGTCACATGTGTGATGAGACCTTCATATATTACTTTGTAGAATCATTTTTCATTGGACATGCATTAATATTTTGTTGGTTAAATCTAAGGTCAATATTTAGCACAAAATACAAAGGGGACCAATAAACCAAGACGGAGGTAGTATGTTACTCCATTTGTCTCTCTCCTCCTTAATTACTTGTCACATCATCTTTTTTGCATATGTGGCAGGCATGTTACTACTAGCTATGTTACTCCCACTATGTGAGACAATGTATGTGAACCACATAGGTGTCTATATTTTAGAAAATGTTAACCACCAGATTAATTGGTAATAGATATACTCCATGCTCCTAAATACTCCTTCCATTGGAAAATAATTCAGTTATTTCCAAAGGGAGGGGATATTACTCTACTCTAAAATAAGCGCGTTCTGAATGTTAAAGAGAGGTGTGCATTAAGTTAATCAGGAAGTGCCATGTATTGAAGGAACTAGACAAATAAACATAACTATGGTAACCAACCCCCCCCCCCCCCCCCCCCCCCCGACCCCGACAATATACCACCTTAATTTTCTAAGCAGCTTGTCATTTCAATAAGCAAATAAGCCGAGTGAACAGGCATTCTATGCAATGAATGACTCTCCATATTTAACAAGTATACAGCACATTTGTAAAATGCAGCATTGTAGTTTTCAGATTTGCTATAGGAAGCATCAACATCAACATCAATTAGGCACATTGGTACAAGACATAATACTATTCTTGCATGTCAATAGCCTCTTATGTGGCATATCTGCCCACGAACACAAGTATAACCCACAGAAAATTCATTCCTCACTGCTGAAAACACATATTTGCTCGTTCTATATTAACCAACAGTGCATGCCGGGGGCAAAAATAAAAGGCATGGGGAATTCTCACCGAATCAATGTGAGGCTCGGCGTCATATCTTGAATTCCTTTCTCTGTTCACAGTATTCAGTGTTTCCACAGGCAGCTCCCCCGACGGCTTCTCTTCATCATCCTCCAACTTGATCTTCTTAGCACCATTTTTCACTCCTTTCTTCTCCTTCCGACCCTGTTCGCACAGGTGTGCCATGCGCTTACTCTGCTATAGGCAGTAGGCAGTATTTAACTGGAGGGGAAATGGAGACGATTTTTTTTACCTGTTGCCAATGCGCAGGGGAATCGCGAACACGAGCCTTCAGCGGAGGCGTACCCGTGCTAATCACTGGCACCTTCTCGTCCTCCTCATCCTCCTCCTCCTTGATCTTCTCAGCACCATTTTCTCCTCCGTCCTTCTCTCCCTTACTCTGTTCCACCGTTCGCACAAGTGTAACATGAGCTTACTCTGCTTTAGGCACGCGGCAGCAGCATTTAACTGGAGAGGGGAAATGCAGACGATTTTACCTTCTGCCGCTGCCCAGGGGAATCGCGCACACGATACTTGATCTTCTTAGCACGATTTTTAACTCCTCCACCTTGATCTTCTTTTCCCTCCTTCAGCTTGATCTTCTTGCCACCATGTTCCCCTCCTTTCTTCTCCTTCCGACCCTGTTCGCACAGGCGTATGCAACATGCGCTTACTCTGCTTTAGGCAGGCGGCGGCATTTAACTGAAGGGGGGAAATGGAAACGATTTTACCTTTTGCCAATGCGGAGGGGAATCAAGCACACGAGCCTTCAGCGCAGGCCTGCCCACCTTCCTCTTCCCCTTCCCCTTCCTAACGCCGCCGCCGTTCTGCCCCGGAGCAGCACGGGCAGCCGCTTCCTCCCCATCCTTCTTCTCTGCATCAGCTTCCTGCCCGTAGCGCACAACCTCGCCCTGTATCTCGAGCACTAGCGTGTCACCGTCCTTGTGCGTGTGCCGCAATAGTTGACGGTAGCTCTCATCCATTTCCCCTGTTTCGTACCAAGGGATCTCGGCGGGGGGTTTCTTCTCCTCCACCAGGCGGTCGCCTCCTTCTGGGGCTGTGGAGGGGAGGGGGGCGCTTCGGGCTTCCCCATCCTCGGGCTGCTCGCACTTGATGGCGTGGGGAGGGGTGCCGGGACGGCCGCGGGCAGGGTGCTCGAGGGCGGAGGAATCGCCGCCGGAGTGGAGGTGCTGGAGGCGGCTGAGGTAGTCGGGGTCGACCTGATGGGTGCTGATTCCTTGGGCAGCGAGCTTGGCGGCGACGAAGTCGGCGGAGGAATCGCCGTCGGGGTGGAGGAGCTGGAGGCGGCTGAGGTAGTCGGGGTCGACCTGATGGGCGCTGATTCCTTGGGCGGCGAGCTTGGCGGCGACGAAGTGGGCGGCGGAAGCCGGAGCGCGTGGCCGCAGCATGGTTGGGGTTTTTGGGACTGGTTGGTACTCTAGCCTCTAGGCCGTGAATGCGAAGAGACGCCTAAGGCTGGTTGTAATGGTAGTATCATAGCTAGTATCATGCATACCAACTAGACAATTTTGATGAGGTGTCATATCATTAAATGAAGAAAAAGAAGGTGTAGTATCATGATCTACCGTATCATATTAAATGCTATACTACTTTGTGTCATGCATGGCAATAAATAGAGTACTACATGATACTAATATATGATACTATGCATTAGGGAGGTAGTATCATACACTAGTATCATATGCATGAGGCTGGTTGTAATGGGAAGTATCATATACTAGTATCATGCATATGATACTAGTGTACGATACTACCTCCCTAATGCATAGTATCATCTATTAGTATCATGTTATACTCTATTTATTGCCATGCATGACACAAAGTAGCATAGCATTTAATATGATACGGTATCATGATATGATACTACACCCTTTCTTTCTTCATTTAATGCTATGCCACCTCATCAAAATTGTCTAGTTGGCATGCATGATACTAGATATGATACTACCATAACGACCAGCCTGATACTAGTATATGACACTCCCCGTTACAACCAGCCGAAGCTAGTGGGAACGCAGGCGATTAATTGGAGGCTCGCTCGTGACACAGTGGAGTACTCTGCGAAAGCGAAGAGACGCCACAGGGACAGCTGGACAGGGGAGGGAAACATGCCGCTTTGGGAAACCATCCAACGGCGCCTGATCGGTTGATGATCATTGATCAATGGTGGAGTGCACACTTCTGTTGGGTTTGGAGCAACTCATAATTTTCCGAACGCACAGTGTTCAATCACAGTGGACTGAGACTCGGTTATGTCTATGTTGATGTTAAACATGTGAGAGTTTGCATGAAGATTCATGCGAAATTTTCTTTTTAGTATTTTCTTTTTTCTTTAATACATGTTATGTTACTTTACTGTGATTTGGTTAAGTCTCAATCGGCTGAGACCTAGCCGCACCCTTTTCGAAAACTCCGGCCTCCAATACGCGTATGAACACATTTCATGAAATCTACCACCTGCATGCGGCCCAAAATGATGTGTGTTGGAAGGGTTGATGTGTTCTGTCATTAGCGACACCTGGGACCCGAGGAGGTCGAAGAGCCAATCGACCAGCCCGTTGGCGCCGTGGTAGCGGACTGTGGCAGTGTGTATGCCGGCCCACGCAATTATGGTGCTGACGGCGGCTGGCTATTCCTGGCGGGGAATCGGGATGCTTACAAACCCTGCAAACGGCCTCTTGATACGTCCATTTTTCATCACGTTTTCTTGTTGTTATTTATAATATGTTTGGCCAATATAATACTTTGTAGTACCATTATAATGACTTCTCTCTCTTAATTTGCAAGATTTACATGAAGAGAGAGATTGCCGGCAGCTCGAATTTTGCGCCTAAGAAAACTATATCAGAGATACCTATTCTGCACATCTCCAAGTGAACTAAAATTTCACGGAGAATCATTTTGGAATAAATAAAATGTACTGGAAGAAAAAAAAATACCAGAGGGGGCACCCAGGTGCCCACGAGGAACCAGGGCGCGCCCTGGTGGCTTGTGGGGCCCCTGGCCAGCCTCCGGTGCCCATCTTCTGGTATATAAGCCCATCTTGAAGGAAATATGCCCTAGAGGCAATAATAAAATTGTTATTTTATATTTCCATATTCATGACTAGCACATATGTCTGTGCGTTGCAACGGGAGATAAAATAGTATGCATTTAAAGTCAGTGAGAATTATATGCGCAAGCAAAACCCGGTGTGCACACGAAAAAGGAACATTTAGCTTCTCGGTTTCGCCGCGTGTGAAGGAATCGATCCGCTATTTTTCCATTCATTGATCGAGGGCACTTAAGAGTTTTGTTATGTCAACGTACGTCGGAGAAGGCCCATTAATTATTTAGTTCACTTTTCCTTTCAATCCTTTCAACCGAGGGAATTTTAAGGTATGAAGTTTCTGAACATTCTAGAAAACATGAACAATTTTTTAAATCCTGAATAGTTTTTTTGAAAATTATGTATACTTGTGGAAAAACGCAAACAAACTATTAAAGGGAACATCTTATAAAATTCACAAATATTTTCTGAAAACCCCAACTTTTTTATAAAAACATGAACATTAATTGAATTTGTGAACAATTTTTTTAACAGAAACATGTATTTAAAATTCATAAGATTTTTTAGAAAATGTGTATCTTTTATACACGAACATTATTTTTTATTCTGAAATTTTCATTAAAACAGAAACATTTTTCGAATCTAGAGCATTTTTGGAAATGTCATTTTCTTTTGTACAAATCTCGAACAATTTTGAAAAACAATAACTTTTTTTTGAAGAAATGGGAAACTTTTGCAAGTTTCGAATATTGTTCAAAATAGCAACAAAAATTTGGAATTATGAACATTTTCCAAAATTTGTTTTCTTTAATTCTGAACGTTTATTGATAATTTTTAATTTACAAAAGAAATTCTAAAAGAAAAGTAATTTTGGAGGGGAAAAGAGATAGGGAAGGAGAGTAAAAATAGAAGTAGAACACGGAAATAAAGAAAAATGGCCCAACCCATTATAGGTTGTCCTGTGCGAAACAGCGACTATTTATCGCCCAGTGTGGAAAATAGAATTTTTCCAACTGCGTGGGCAGAAAATAAGGGGGCTTGCTTCGCTGGGCCACAGCGCGCGACCCAGGTACGAAAAATGGCGAACGGATGAAAAAAATGGCGAAACACACCTTGCTTTATTAGTAGGAATAAAGTATCGATAAAGGTTTATTATTCGTGCTAGTTGTATTGATCGAAAACCTAAATATATGTGTGAATACATAAACAAATATTGTGTCCCTAGTGAGCCTCTAGTAGACTAGCTCGTTGATCAAAGATGGTTAAGATTTCCAAACCATGGACATGTGTTGTCATTTGATAACGGGATCACATCATTAGGAGAATGATGTGATGGACAAGACCCATCCATTCGCTTAGCATAATGATCATTCAGTTTATTGCTATTACATTATTTATGTCAAATACATATTCCTTCGACTATGAGATTATGCAACTCCCGGATACCGGAGGAATACCTTATGTGCTATCAAACGTCACAACATAACTAGGTGATCGTAAAGATGCTCTACAGTTATCTCCGAAGGTGTTTATTGAGTTGGCATAGATCGAGATTAGGATTTGTCACTCCGAGTATCGAAGTGGTATCTCTGGGCCCTCTCGATAATACACATCATAAGCTTGCATGCAAATGACTAAGGAGTTAGTTACGACGTTATGTACTACAGAACGAGTAAAGAGACTTGCCGGTAATGAGATTGAACTAGGTATAGAGATACCGACGATCGAATCTCGGGCAAGTAACATATCGTTGGACAAAGGGAATTACGTATGTTGTCATAAGGTTCGACCGATAAAGATCTTCATAGAATATGTAGGAACCAATATGGGCATCTAGGTTCTACTATTGGTTATTGACCGGAGAGGTGTCTCGGTCATGTCTACATAGTTCTCGAACTTTAGGGTTCGCACGTGTTGACGATATAGTGTTATATGAGTTATATGATTTGGTGACCGAATTTTGTTCGAAGTCCCGGATGAGATCACGGACATGACAAGGAGTCTCAAAATGGTCGAGAGGTAAAGATCGATATATAGGACGATGGTATTCGGACATCGAAAGTGTTTCGGAGTGTACCGGATGGTCATTAGAGTATCGGAGGAGGTACCGGACACCCCCAGGAGGATAGTGGGCCTATTGGGCCACAAGAGGGGAGCATACCAGCCCAAAAGGGGCTGGCGCACCCCCCATGGCAGCCGCCTAAGTGGGGGAAAATGAAAGGTGGGATTCGTCCTCCCCCTTCCTTTCTTCTTCCCCCTTTCCTTCCCTCCTCTGACAAATATGGCAAGGGGCGCGGCCAGGGCAGGAGCCCAAGTAGGATTCAGACCTACTTGGGGCGCCCCTTGGCCTCTCCCCTCTCCCTCCCACCTATATATATATATGTGGGAGGGGCGCCTGGCACAACACAGACAATTGCTTAGCCGTAGGTAAGAACAGTTCTCGCTAGAAGCCCGTAGCAGCCACGTAAAACTTGCAACAACGAAGTAGAGGATGTCTAACTTGTTTTTGCAGGGCATGTTGTGATGTGATATGGTCAAGACATGATGTGATATATGTTGTTGTATAAGATTATCATGTTTTGTAAATTTATCAGCAACCGGCAGGAGCCTTATGGTTGTCTCTTCATTGTATGAAATGCAAACGCCATGTAATTGATTTACTTTATCGCTATGCGTTAGAAATAGTTGTAGAAGCAATAGTTGGCGAGACGACCATGACGCAACGATGGAGATCAAGGTGTCGAACCGGTGACGATGGAGATCATGACAATGCTTTGAAGATGGAGATCAAAAGCACAAGATGGTGATAGCCATATCATGTCACATATTTTGATTGCATGTGATGTTTATCTTTTATGCATCTTATTTTTCTTAGAACGGCGGTAGCATTATAAGATGATCCCTTCACTAAATTTCAAGATAAAAGTGTTCTCCCCGAGTATGCGCTGTTGCTAAAGTTCGTTGTTTCGAAGCACCTCATGATGATCGAGTGTTATAGACTCTACGTTCACATACAACGGGTGTAAGACAGTTTTGCACATGCATAATACTTGGGTTAAACTTGATGGGCCTAACATGTACAGACATGGTCTCGGAACACTGGAGACTGAAAGGTCGAACGTGAGTCATATAGTAGATATGATCAACATAGAGATGTTCACCATTGATGACTACCCCATCTCACGTGATGATCGGACATGAGTTAGTTTATTTGGATCACGTATCACTTAGATAACTTGAGGGATGTTTATTTAAGTGGGAGTTCATTAGTAATTTGACTAATTGAACTTAATTTATCATGAACTTAGTCTTAATAGTTTTGCATATCTATGTTGTAGATCAATAGCTCGCGATGTAGCTCCCCTATTTGTAAAGTTTGGGGATGCGACGCTTATGTGAAATGGCTTCAGCCTGATAAGCTCAAACCTAAATCGGAGAAGTGCATCTTCATAGGATACCCTAAGGAAACTATTGGGTAGACCTTTTACCACAGATCCGAAGGCAAGATCTTTGTTGCTAAGAATGGGTCCTTTCTAGAGAAGGAGTTTCTCTCAAAAGAAGTGAGTGGGAGGAAAGTAGAACTTGATGAGGTAATTGTACCTTCTCTCGAATTGGAAAGTAGTACATCATAGAAAATCATTCCCATGATACCTACACCAACTAGAGAGGAAGCTAATGATGATGATCATGAAACTTCAGATCAAGTTACTACTGAACTTCATAGGTCGACCAGAGCACGATCTGCACCAGAGTGGTATGGTAATCCTGTCCTGGAAGTTATGTTATTAGATCATGGCGAACCTATGAATTATGAAGAAGCTATGATGAGCCCAGATTTTGATAAATGGCTTGAGGCCATGAATTCTGAGATAGGATCCGTGTATAATAAGAAATTATGGACTTTGGTGGATTTTCCCGATGATTGGCAAGCCATAGAAAATAAATGGATCTTCAAGAAGAAGACTGACGCTGATGGCAATGTTACTGTCTACAAAACTCGACTTGTAGCGAAAGGTTTTCGACAAGTTCAAGGGGTTTACTACAATGAGACTTTCTCACCCGTATCGATGCTTAAGTCCATCTAAATCATGTTAGCAATTGCCGCATTTTATGATTATGAAATCTGGCAAATGGATGTTAAAACTGCATTCCTTAATGGATATCTTAAAGAAGAGTTGTATATGATGCAATTGATGTCTGCTTGAACTACGTCGGTATCTCCCCAAAGAGGAAGGGATGATGCAACACAACGATGATAGGTATTTCCCTCAATGATGAGACTAAGGTTATCGAACCAATAGGAGACCCACACAACACAACATAAACAGCTCCTGCACACAAATAACAAATACTCGCAACCCGACGTGTTAAAGGGGTTGTCAATCCCTTTCAGGTAACGGCGCCAGAAATTGCCGAGTGGACGGGAGAAAGTTGTAATAGATTGGATAAATAGATCGCAAATAAAATAAATTGAAGCAAAGTATTTTTGTGTTTTTGGTTTAATAGATCTGAAAATAAAAGCAAATGAAAATAGATCGCGAAGGCAAATATATTAAAGAAGAGACCCGGGGGTCGTAAGTTTCACTAGTGGCTTCTCTCGAGAATAATAGCAAACGGTGGATAAACAAATTACTGTTGGGAAATTCATAGAACTTCAAATACTCATGATGATATCCAGGCAATGATCATTATATAGGCATCACGTCCAAGATTAGTAGACCGACTCCTGTCTGCATCTACTACTATTACTCCACATATCGATCGCTATCTAGCATGCATCTAGTGCATTAAGTTCATGGAAAACGGAGTAATGAAATAAGAATTATGACATGATGTAGACAAGATCTATTTATTTAGAAATAGACCCGCATCTTGTTATCCTTAATAGCAATGATACATACGTGTCGGTTCCCCTTCTGTCACTAGGATCAAGCACCATAAGATTGAGCCCATCACAAAGCACCTCTTCCCATTGCAAAATAAATAGATCAAGTTGGCCAAACAAAACCCAAATATTGGAGAAGAAATACGAGGCTATAAGCAATCATGCATATAAGATATCAAAGAAGACTCAAATAACTTTCATGGAGAAAAACATAGATCTGATCATAAACTCAAAGTTCATCGGATCCCAACAAACACTCCGCAAAAAGAGTTACATCATATGGATCTCCAAGAGACCATTGTATTGAGAATCAAGAGAGAGAGAGAGAGAGGAAGCCATCTAGCTACTAACTATGGACCCGAAGGTCTACAATGAACTACTCACGCATCATCGGAGAGGCACCAATGAGGATGATGAACCCCTCCGTGATGGTGTTTAGATTGGATCTGGTGGTTCTAGAACTTGCGGTGGCTAGAATTGATTTTCGTTGACTACCCTAGGGTTTCAGGAATATTGGGGTATTTATAGAGCAAAGAGGCGGTGCGGGAGGCCACCGAGGTGGGCACAACCCACCTGGGCACGCCTGGGGCCCCAGGCGCACCCTGGTGGGTTGTGCTCCCTTCGGAGCACCCCTCTGGTACTTCTTTGGCCCAACGCGTGTCTTCTGGTCCAGAAAAATCCACAAAAAGTTTCGCTGTGTTTGGACTCCATTTGGTATTGATTTCATGCGATGTAAAAAACAAGCAGAAAACAACAACTGGTGTCGGGGGTTGGGTGCGACATATGCCAAAGGATGGCTTATCATGGTGGGAGCGAGTAGAACATCGCCGGTGCCAGGAAACAGGATGAGGCGTAGGCATGCACGCCGGCGAATCTTACCCACCTTCGGGGCTCTCCGGGGAGATAACACCCCTACTGCTGCTCTGCGGGGTCTCCGCATTATCACTAAGGCGTAGTGACTACAAAGTTGCTCCTAGAGCTGTATTCGGGAGGTAGGAGAAGGCAAGGCTTGCTCTCTCCTTCCTATATGATCTGGTCTAAGGCTAATGGATGCGAACCCTTTGCATGGGTTCCCCGGGGGGTTTATATAGGCCTACCCCCGGGGGTACAACGGTAATCCGGCTGGGCGCGGGTCCCGGCCGTCTGTCTCTCAGGCCGCCGTCTTCTCCGCCGACTACTGGGGCCCGCCGACTTGTGGGCCCCGCCGACGAGTCCGGCACTGTAGCCGTGATTCTGATGACGCAGGCTTGGTCACGGGGTTGTGGCAACAGTGCCGCCGTCTATCGGGCGATCACTGTCGTTACTTCTCGTCTTGTCTGTTTAATGGCGCGTGGGACCCGTGGGAGAGGCCGGCCGACTCTAGAGAGCCGACTCCCACAGGGCCGCCTTCGGGGCGTATCCGCCATCTTCCATGCTCTCACTGATAGGCGGGTCCGCCGTCTCTGAGCCGTACAGGTAGGCCATCATGGCCACAATGCGCCGCACACTGTGGCTGAGGTCAGGGCTGGCATGGCAACAGTGTCGGGCCACGCCGGAGATCTCCAGCGGTATGACACACTGTTGCCATGCCGGCCCCTCGCAAGCAGGAGGTGACGGCCACGCCGTGGTCGTACCCGCCTCGCATATTGTGACAAGAGTAGAGTCGTGGGCCGATTCTCCATAGCCGGCTCCTCCGGAAGTCGCCAGCCATGAGTCGGCTTATCTGGGAGTCGCCATTTGAGACTCGGCTTATCTGGGAGTTGCCATCTGAGACTCTGCTTATCTGGGAGTCGCCATCTGAGACTCGGCTTATCTGGGAGTCGCCATCTGAGACTCGGCTTTGAGGGGCGCGGCCTGCCCCGATGTCTTGAAAGGTTCTGGGGCTCGGGTTAGCCTACCCGTGGCCCATTACTCTGATAGTAGTCCCCGAAGATGGTGAGGCTCCGAGAGTGACACGCTGTGGGGCCTCAACAGTTTCATTCTTCCGGTGGCAGAATCTGGGCTTCGCTTGCCGTCTTCCTCTGGGCCGACTATTCGAAGTCGGATTCGTAGAGGGCCGTCTTGCTCTATAAGAGCTCGAAAGTCGTGGCGGGAGATCAGGCGGCGTGCCTGATACGCTTCCCTGCTGCCGCCCGCCGCGGTCCTATCGCGTGGCGCCACGTGGTGGGAGCAGTCTGCTTGCCCACGCGCACGACGGGACGGGTCGTCAGGCGGGGCCCGCCACTACCGTGCCTAGGCACGCGAACGGATCCGCTGCGGACGTGCGAACGGTTGGGCTTCTCACGTCGTTACTGCGCGCAGTAACTTCGTGGGGTAAATCATGGGGCGGCATGGGGCTTTTGAGCACAGTTAATCCCACGCCCGCCCCCTCGGCTTCTCAGCCTCCAAGGCTATAAGTAGGAGGGGGGGGGGGGGGGGTGGAGCGGCAAAGCACGCGCGCCCATCTCCCCCGATCCCCGCCTCCTCTTGCCTCCTCTCTCCTTCTTGACGCCGGCGAGCAGAACCACACCACACCAGCTAGCGATGAGCTCTTCCTCCGCTGCCGCGGCTCCGGCCGTGCGTTCCGGTGCGTGGGACGGCTCGGTGGTCGACGACGACCTCATTGAATTCCTCCGCAAGACACGCCGGCTCCCCGGCGCACACCTTGTGCGAGCTCGCACCGCACCGGCGAGGGAGATATCGCCGGCGCCAGAGGAGGGCGAGCGGGTCATCTTCCGCTCGCACCTCATGCGCGGCCTGGGGCTGCCGGCGAGCGGCTTCTTCTGCTCCTTCTTGGAGTTTCACAGCCTCCAGCCGCACCACCTCACCCCCAATACGGTGGTGCTGCTGTCCGCCTTCGCCACTCTGTGCGAAGGTTTCCTCGGTGTTCTCCCCACCATCGAGCTGTGGGGGGAATTCTTCTCATCTAAGCTCGGCACGCACGTCGCCGGCGTGCCGGCTCAGTGTGGTGCCTTCATCGCGATGCGGCGATCGACGGTCGACAACCCCTTCCCTTCCATCTCGTTGATCAAGTCGTTGAAGATGTGGCAGCGCTCGTACTTCTACGTGAAAAACCTCGCCCCCGACGGTGACTGGGTTAATCTGCCACCTTATGAAGCCGGCGCCCCAGCTGGGAGGCTCCCCAGCTGGTCTCATCGAGTCAAGACGCTGACTCCCGCCGGAGCCGCCGCCGTAGCGCAACTCCGAGTCTTGACGCAGTCGGAGGGCCTCGTCGGGGCCGACTTGCTGGCCGCCTTCATGGCGCGCCGAGTCCTCCCGCTCCAAGGCCGGCCTCACCTGATCTGTCAGATGAGCGGCCACCGAGACCCGAGTCGGATGAGCACCAAGGAGATGCCCCGAGCGGAGGTGGCAAACATGGTGAATCATATCGCGAACTGCGAGTTCGGGGAGGACTGGCAGTTCGGCAAGGAGCCGTACTCGCGCGCCAACCCCCCTCCAGTGGTAAGTCGCATCTCCTTATTGCTTTGTCTTCTTTATAGCCGAATCCGATTTCTGATTTTCATTGGTTTCTTCTGAGAAAGAACCCCCTCATGCAGCCTGCAGCCGGTGTCGCGAGACTGCCCCGCGAGTTCGTCCCCGACCGTGCGGAGAGCGACGTCGACGACCCCGACTTGGGGCGGCAGCGATGGAAGCCGACGCCGAAGGCGGAGGAGGAGGGGCGGGAAGTGGCCTCAGGCTCTCGGCCACCTTCGCCGACTGGCCTGAGGACGACGCCGAAGGGGAAGTCGCCCCGCGCCATCAGCTAAGGGTCGTCCCCTCGGGCGCAGGCTCCTCCGCCGGCCTGGCCGGCCAAGGCGGCACGAAGAGGCGTCACGCCGGGCCGAGTGCGCCTGGCGGCAAGTTGAAGAAGTTCAAGGGGGCGGCCGCCGCGACCAAGAGGGAGGAGGCAGTCGTGAAGGCCAACCGCTTCCGTAGGGAAGTGAGAAGGCCGTCGCTAGTCTCTGCGTAAGTTTTTTCGCTTTTGTCTTTATTTTTCTCCGGTAAATCTTGTGTGAGTCTTCTTTTACACTCCTCCCCTTTTTTCTTCAGGGCCCCCCTTTCCCTTGAGAGAGTCGCCGTCCCCTCCGTCATGGGGTCGGCAGAGACGTCCACCAATACTCGGTGGGTCGACCCCGCCGCCGACCTCCGGGAGGCGACGGAGCGAAACGCGCGGGAGAAGCGCGATGAGGAGGAGGCCGACCGCCTGGAGAAGGCGGAGACCAAGAAGGCGGCTGCCTCCGCCCAGAAGAAGCTGGAGGATGCTGAAGCCACCCTTGCAGCGAGACGGCGAGCCGAGGAGGCCGCACATCGCCAATCGGCGTTGCTCGTCGCCCCACTATCCTCTGCACCGCCGCCTCCGGAATTCACGGGGCAGACCGGAGAAGCCGGCGCCGAGAACCCCATCGTGGAGAAGGAGAGCGGCAAGGCCTCCATGTCGGACACGCTAGTGCCGCCGCCTCCGCCTCCACCGCCGTCTGGGAGGGCCCACAGCAAACAGCCGGCAGGCCCGCCGGTGCCGCCGACTGAGGATGAGGCGAGGCTGCTTCTTTAGGTTGCCTCGCCAGTGCGCCGCCGCCTCGAGAAGGCGACTTCGGTGCGCGGCCCCTAGAGGTCGGAGCCGCCAGCTCGGCCATCCCAGACGCCGAGGCGGCGAGTGCCGCGCCCGTTGGGTGGGTGCGCGGAGGCGGCACGGGCCCGCTGAACCAGGCGCTTCTGGATGTCCAAGCGAAGTTGCGAGCCGAAGGCGACGCCCTCCAGATCTGCACCAAGGCGCATCTAGCGTCGCGAGCGGCCGTCCGGGTATGCTTTCCTCTTTGATTCTTGTCTTTCTCGTTCTTCTCTGTGGGGGCGCGCCAGCGCACCCACTGGGTGGTCCCCGAGTTTCAGGCCGGCTGCTGAGCAGGCGGCTCCGAACTCCCTCTGGCGAGTTCCAAGTATTTATCTTTGTCTGAAATTTTTGTTTGCAGGAGTATCACAACCTCCGCGCCACTGCCTTCAACCGCAATGTTGAGGAGTTGAGTAAGCGGACTGCCGACTTGACGAAAAGCCGGAGTAAGTTCTTTTCCTCTTCTTCACGGGGGCGCACTGGCGCACCCGCAGGCTGTAGTCCCCGAGATTCGGGCCGACTGCTGAGCAGTCGGGCCGGATCTTCTCGGCGATCTTATTTCTTGACGACTTCCACGTCTCCTTCCTTGTTCTTCTTTTTTGCGGGGGCGCGCTGGCACACCCGCGGGCTGTAGTCCCCGAGATTCGGGCCGACTGCTGAGCAGTCGGGCCGGATCTTCCCGGCGATCTTCTTTGCTGACGACTTATTCGTCTCTTTCTTTTGTTCTTTAGGGGCCAACGCTACTCTTCAGGAGCAGTTGGGTGAAGTTAACACCATCTTGCGTGTCAAGGGGGAGGAGTGCAGCAAGCTCGCTACGGAGCGCGATCTGCTTACTGCGCAGCTGGCCGAGCAGAAGGAGCTGCTCAAGAAAACGCAGGACGAGGCCGAGAGGAAGGAGGCTGCTCTTCTGGCCGAGTTCGAGAGTGAGCGCTCCTCCTGGACCGACAAGGAGGCGATGCTGACCTCCGGCTTCCACGAGATCGAGGATATCGTCGATGGTGAGCTTTCTTTCTTTGAGTTTCCGACTATGTGTCAGGCTGACTTCTGATTTTTTTGATTTGCTTCTTTTTTGTCTTGGCAGACTTCTTTCCTGGCCACTCGCAGGCAGTCCCTCTGGCCATCGAGGCTGATCGTGAGGCGCGAAGGGCAAGCGGCGAGGCGATTGCCGCCAATGCTCCCCTGACCACCGATGAGCAGCTTCTGAGCATCGAGGCCCGTCTTCGTCCGGCCCACCGGCTGATGCGCCGGCTTCAGCATGCCGGCGCCCAGGCAGTGTTGGGGAACGTAGCAGAAATTCAAAAATTTTCCTACGTATCACCAAGATCTATCTATGGAGAGACCAGCAACGAGTAGAAAGAGAGTGCATCTACATACCCTTGTAGATCGCTAAGCGGAAGCATTCAAGTGAACGGGGTTGATGGAGTCGTACTCGTCGTGATTCAAATCACCGATGATCAAGTGCCGAACGCACGGCACCTCCGCGTTTAACACACGTACAGCCCGGTGACGTCTCCCAAGCCTTGATCCAGCAAGGAGAGAGGGAGAGGTTGAGGAAGACTCCATCCAGCAGCAGCACAACGGCGTGGTGGTGGTGGAGGAGCATGGCAATCCTGCAGGGCTTCGCCAAGCACCGCGAGAGAGGAGGAGCACTTGGGAGAGGGAGGGCTGCGCCAGGGGCAAGGTTGAAGCTCCCATGCGCCTCCCCACTATATATAGGGGTGGAGGGGGCTTGTTTCTTGCCCTCCAAGTCCATTGGGGCGTTGGCAAAGGTGGGAGGAAAGAAATCCCATCATTTCCTTCCCCACCGATTGCTATCCCCCCTTTTTAGGGATCTTGATCTTATCCCTTTGGGATATGATCTTATTCCTTCTAAGGGGGGATCTTGGTGCGCCTTGACCAGGGGTGTGGGGCCTTGACCCCACTACCCACGTTCATGTGGGTCCCCCCATGCAGGTGGGCCCCACTCCAGAACCTTCTAGAACCTTCCCGGTACAATACCGAAAAATCCCGAACATTTTCCAGTGGCCAAAATAGGACTTCCCATATATAAATCTTTACCTCCGGACCATTCCGGAACTCCTCGTGACGTCCGGGATCTCATCCGGGACTCCGAACAACATTCGGTAACCACATACAAACTTCCTTTATAACCCTAGCGTCATCGAACCTTAAGTGTGTAGACCCTACGGGTTCGGGAGACATGCAGACATGACCGAGACGTTCTCCGGTCAATAACCAACAGCGGGATCTGGATACCCATGATGGCTCCCACATGTTCCACGATGATCTCATCGGATGAACCACGATGTCAAGGACTTAATCAATCCCGTATACAATTCTCTTTGTCTAGCGGTATTATACTTGCCCGAGATTCGATTGTCGGTATCCTTATACCTTGTTCAATCTCGTTACCGGCAAGTCTCTTTACTCGTTCCATAACACATCATCCCGTGATCAACTCCTTGGTCACATTGCGCATATGATGATGTCCTACCGAGTGGGCCCAGAGATACCTCTCCGTTTACACGGAGTGACAAATCCCAGTCTTGATTCGTGCCAACCCAACAGATACTTTCGGAGATACCTGTAATGCACCTTTATAGCCACCCAGTTACGTTGTGACGTTTGGTACACCCAAAGAATTCCTACGGTATCCGGGAGTTGCACAAACTCATGGTCTAAGGAAGAGATACTTGACATTGGAAAAGCTCTAGCAAACGAACTACACGATCTTAGTGCTAGGCTTAGGATTGGGTCTTGTCCATCACATCATTCTTCTAATGATGTGATCCCGTTATCAACGACATCCAATGTCCATAGCCAGGAAACCATGACTATCTGTTGATCACAACGAGCTAGTCAACTAGAGGCTCACTAGGGACATATTGTGGTCTATGTATTCACACATGTATTACGATTTCCGGATAATACAGTTATAGCATGAATAAAAGACAATTATCATGAACAAGGAAATATAATAATAATACTTTTATTATTGCCTCTAGGGCATATTTCCAACAGTCTCCCACTTGCACTAGAGTCAATAATCTAGTTCACATCACCATGTGATTAACACTGACAGGTCTTATCGCCATGTGATCAACATCCAAAGAGTTTACTAGTGTCATTAAACTAGTTCACATCATCATGTGATTAACACTCAATGAGTTCTGGGTTTGATCATGTTGCTTGTGAGAGAGGTTTTAGTCAACGGGTATGAACCTTTCAGATCTGTGTGTGTTTTACAAATCTCTATGTCATCTCCTAGATGTAGCTACCACGCTCTATTTGGAGCTATTCCAAATAACTGTTCTACTTGGAGCTATACTAAAAGTTGCTCCATTATACGTATCCGGTATTTCTACTCAGAGCTATCCGGATAGGTGTTAAGCTTGCATCGACATAACTCTTTACGTCGAACTCTTTATCACCTCCATAATCGAGAAAATTCCTTAGTCCACTAGTTACTAAGGATAACTTTGACCGCTGTCCTGTGATCCATTCTTGGATCACTCTTGTACCCCTTGACTGACTCATGGCAAGGCACACTACAGGTGTGGTACACAGCATAGCATACTGTAGAGCCTATGACTTAAGCATAGGGGACGACCTTCGTCCTTTCTCTCTACTCTGCCGTGGTCGAGCTTTAAGTCTTAACTTCGTACCTTACAACTCAGGCAAGAACTCCTTCTTTGACTGATCCATCTTGAACACCTTCAAGATCATGTCAAGGTATGTGCTCATTTGAAAGTATTATTAAGCATTTTGATATATCCTCATAGATCTTGATGCTCAATGTTCAAGTAGCTTAATCCAGGTTTTCTATTGAAAAACACCTTTCAAATAACCCTATATGCTTTCTAGAAAATCTACATCATTTCTGATCAACAATATGTCAACAACATATACTCATCAGAAATTCTATAGTGCTCCCACTCACTTCTTTGGAAATACAAGTTTCTCATAAACTTTGTATAAACCCAAGAAAATCTTTGATCATCTCATCAAAGTGCACATTCCAACTCCGAGATGCTTACTCCAGTCCATGGAAGGATCGCTGGAGCTAGCATACCTTTTAGCATCCTTAGGATCGACAAAAACTTTCTGATTGTATCACAAACAACCTTTCCATACGAAGACTGGTAAGGAAACTCGTTTTGTCATCCATCTGCCAGATTTCATAAATGCAGCTAATGCTAACATGAATCCGACGGACTTAAGCATTGCTACGGATGAGAAAATCTCATCGTAGTCAACTCCTTGAACTTGTCGAGAAACATCTTAACGACAAGTCGAGCTTTCTTAATGGTGACATTTACCATCATTGTCCGTCTACCTTTTAAAATCCATATGTACCTAACAGCCTTACAACCATCAAGTAGTTCTTCCAAAGTTTACACTTTGTTTTCATATATGGATCCTTTCTCGGATTATATGGCTTTGAGCCATTCGTCGGAATCCGGGCCCACCATCGCTTCTCCATAGCTCGTAGGTTCATTGTTGTCTAGCAACATGACTTCCAAGACAGGATTACTGTACTACTCTGAAAGTAGTATGTATCCTTGTCACCCTACGAGGTACGGTAGTGACTTGATTCGAAACTTCATGATCATTATCATAAGCTTCCACTTCAATTGGTGTAGGTTCCACAGGAACAACTTCCTGTGCCCTGCTACACACTAGTTGAAGTGACGGTTCAATAACCTCATCAAGTCTCCACCATCCTCCCACTCAACTTTTCGAGACAAACTTTTCCTCGAGAAAGGACCCGATTCAAGAAACAATCCCTATTGCTTTCGGATCTGAATTAGGAGGTATACTCAACTGTTTTGGGTGTCCTATGAAGATGCATTTTATCCGCTTTGGGTTCGAGCTTATCAACCTGAAACCTTTTCACATAAGCGTCGCAGCCCCAAACCTTTAAGAAACGACAACTTAGGTTTCTCTAAACCATAGTTCATACGGTGTCATCTCAACGGAATTACGTGGTGCCCTATTTAAAGTGAATGTGGTCGTCTCTAATGCCTAACCCATGAACAATAGTGGTAATTCGATAAGAGACATCATGGTACGCACCATATCCAATAGGGTGCAACTATGATGTTGGGACACACCATCACACTATGGTGTTCCAGGCGGTATTAATTGTGAAACAATTTCCACAATGTCTTAATTGCGTGCCAAAGCTTGTAACTCAGATACTCATCTCTATGATCATATCATAGACATTTCATCCTCTTGTCACGATGATCTTCTACTTCACTCTGAAATTACTTGAACCATTCAATAATTCAGACTTGTGTTTCATCAAGTAAATATTCTCAACATCTACTCAAATCATCTGTGAAGTAAGAACATAACGATATTCACTGCATTCCTCAGCACTCATTGGACTGCACACATCAAAATGTGTTACTTCCAACAAGTTTCTATCTTGTTCCATTTTACTGAAACCGAGGATTTCAGTCATCTTGCCCATGTGGTATGATTTGCATGTCTCAAGTGATTCAAGATCAAGTGAGTTCAAACGGTCCATTTGCATGGAGTTTCTTCATGCATATACACCAATAGACATGGTTCGCATGTCTCAAACCTTTCAAAAACGAGTGAGTCCAAAGATCCATCAACATGGAGCTTCTTCATGCGTTTTACACCAATATGACTTACATGGCAGTGCCACAAGTAAGTGGTACTATCATTACTATCTTATATCTTTTGGCATGAAAAAGTGTATCACTACGATCGAGATTCAATAAACCATTCATTTAGGTGCAAGACCATTGAAGGTATTATTCAAATAAACAGAGTAACCATTATTCTCCTTAAATGAATAACCATATTGCGATAGACATAATCCAATCATGTCTATGCTCAACGCAAACACCAAATCTCGATGGTAGAGGGAGCGTGCGATGCTTGATCACATCAACCTTGGAAATACTTCCAACACATATCGTCAGCTCACCTTTAGCTAGTCTCCGTTTATTCCATAGCTATTTATTTCGAGTTACTAACACTTAGCAACCGAACCGGTATCTAATACCCTGGTGCTACTAGGAGTACTAGTAAAGTACACATTAACATAATGTATATCCAATATACTTCTATCGACCTTGCCAGCCTTCTCATCTACCAAGTATCTAGGGTAATTCTGCTCCAGTGGTTGTTCCCCTTATTACAGAAGCACTTAGTCTCGGGTTTGGGTTCAACCTTTGGGTTTCTTCACTAGAGCGGCAGCTGATTTGCTGTTTCATGAAGTATCCCTTCTTTCCCTTGCCCTTCTTGAGACTAGTGGTTTCACCAACCATCAACAATTGATGCTCCTTCTTGATTTCTACTTTCGCGGTGTCAAACATCACGAATATCTCAAGGATCATCATATATGTCCCTGATATATCATAGTTCATCACGAAGCTCTAGCAGCTTGGTGGTAATGACTTCGGAGAAACATCACTATCTCATCTGGAAGATCAACTCCCACTCGATTCAAGCGATTGTTGTACTCAGACAATCTGAGCACAAGCAAAACAATTGAGCTTTTCTCCGTTAGTTTGCAGGTTAAGACAATTGTCGGAGGTCTCATACCTCTTGACGTGGGCACGAGCCTGAAATCCCAATTTCAGCCCTCGAAACATCTCATATGTTCCGCGACATTTCGAAAAACGTCTTTGATGCCTCAACTCTAAACCGTTTCACTGAATTATCACGTAGTTATCAAAACGTGTATGTCTGATGTTCACAACATCCACAAACGACATTTGGGGTTCGGCACACTGAGCGGTGCATTAAGGACATAAGCTTTCTACTGATTGCATAATCGCTACTGTCAACTTTCAACTATATTTTCTCTAGGAACATAACTAAACAGTAGAACTAAAGCGCGAGCTACGACATAATTTGCAAAATGTATTTTGACTATGTTCAAGATAATTAAGTTCATCTTATGAACTCCCACTCAGATAGACATCCCTCTGGTCATCTAAGTGATCACATGATCCGAGTCAACTAGGCCGTGTCCGATCATCACGTGAGACGGACTAGCCAACGTCGGTGAACATCTTCATGTTGATCGTATCTACTATACGACTCATGCTCGACCTTTCGGTCTCCGTGTTCCGAGGCCATGTCTGTACATGCTAGGCTCGTCAAGTTAACCCTAAGTGTATTGCTGTGTAAATCTGTCTTACACCCGTTGTATGTGAACGTAAGAATCCATCACACCCGATCATCACGTGGTGCTTAGAAGCGACGAACTGTAGCAACGGTGCACAGTTAGGGGAGAACACTTCTTGAAATTGTTGTAAGGGATCATCTTATTTACTACCGTCGTCCTAAGTAAACAATATGCATAAACATAATAAACATCACATGCAATTATATAGTAGTGACATGATATGGCCAATATCATATAGCTCCATTGATCTCCATCTTCGGGGCTCCATGATCATCATCGTCATCGGCATGACACCATGATCTCCATCATCATGATCTCCATCATCGTGTCTTCATGAAGTCGTCTCGCCAACTTATTACTTCTACTACTATGGCTACCGGTTAGCAATAAAGTAAAGTAATTACATGGCGTTGTTCAATGACACGCAGGTCATACAATAAATTAAGACAACTCCTATGGCTCCTGCCGGTTGTCATACTCATCGACATGCAAGTCGTGAATCCTATTACAAGAACATGATCAATCTCATACATCACATATCATTCATCACATTCTTCTTGGCCATATCACATCACATAGCATACCCTGCAAAAACAAGTTAGACGTCCTCTAATTGTTGTTTGCATGTTTTACGTGGCTGCTATGGGTTTCTAGCAAGAACGTTTCTTACCTACACAAAACCACAACGTGATATGCCAATTGCTATTTACCCTTCATAAGGACCCTTTTCATCGAATCCGTTCCGACTAAAGTGGGAGAGACTGGCACCCGCTAGCCACCTTATGCACCAAGTGCATGTCAATCGGTGGAACCTGTCTCACGTAAGAGTACGTGTAAGGTCGGTCCAGGCCGCTTCATCCCACAATACCGTCGAAACAAGATTGGACTAGTAACGGTAAGCATATTGAACATCATCAACGCCCACAACTACTTTGTGTTCTACTCGTGCAAAGAATCTACGCAATAGACCTAGCTCATGATGCCACTGTTGGGGAACGTAGCAGAAATTCAAAAAATTTCCTACGTATCACCAAGATCTATCTATGGAGAGACCAGCAACGAGTAGAAAGAGAGTGCATCTACATACCCTTGTAGATCGCTAAGCGGAAGCGTTCAAGTGAACGGGGTTGATGGAGTCGTACTCGTCGTGATTCAAATCACCGATGATCAAGTGCCGAACGCACGGCACCTCCGCGTTTAACACACGTACAGCCCGGTGACGTCTCCCAAGCCTTGATCCAGCAAGGAGAGAGGGAGAGGTTGAGGAAGACTCCATCCAGCAGCAGCACAATGGCGTGGTGGTGGTGGAAGAGCGTGGCAATCCTGCAGGGCTTCGCCAAGCACCGCGAGAGAGGAGGAGCACTTGGGAGAGGGAGGGCTGCGCCAGGGGTAGGGTTGAAGCTCCCATGCGCCTCCCCACTATATATAGGGGTGGAGGGGGCTGGTTTCTTGCCCTCCAAGTCCATTGGGGCGTTGGCAAAGGTGGGAGGAAAGAAATCCCATCATTTCCTTCCCCACCGATTGCTATCCCCCCTTTTTAGGGATCTTGATCTTATCCCTTTGGGATATGATCTTATTCCTTCTAAGGGGGGATCTTGGTGCGCCTTGACCAGGGGTGTGGGGCCTTGCCCCCACTACCCACGTTCATGTGGGTCCCCCCATGCAGGTGGGCCCCACTCCAGAACCTTCTAGAACCTTCCCGGTACAATACCGAAAAATCCCGAACATTTTCCAGTGGCCAAAATAGGACTTCCCATATATAAATCTTTACCTCCGGACCATTCCGGAACTCCTCGTGACGTCCGGGATCTCATCCGGGACTCCGAACAACATTCAGTAACCACATACAAACTTCCTTTATAACCCTAGCGTCATCGAACCTTAAGTGTGTAGACCCTACGGGTTCGGGAGACATGCAGATATGACCGAGACGTTCTCCGGTCACTAACCAACAGCGGGATCTGGATACCCATGATGGCTCCCACATGTTCCACGATGATCTCATCGGATGAACCACGATGTCAAGGACTTAATCAATCCCGTATACAATTCCCTTTGTCTAGTGGTATTATACTTGCCCGAGATTCGATCGTCGGTATCCTTATACCTTGTTCAATCTCGTTACCGGCAAGTCTCTTTACTCGTTCCGTAACACATCATCCCGTGATCAACTCCTTGGTCACATTGCGCATATGATGATGTCCTACCGAGTGGGCCCAGAGATACCTCTCCGTTTACACGGAGTGACAAATCCCAGTCTTGATTCGTGCCAACCCAACAGATACTTTCGGAGATACCTGTAATGCACCTTTATAGCCACCCAGTTACGTTGTGACGTTTGGTACACCCAAAGCATTCCTACGGTATCCGGGAGTTGCACAATCTCATGGTCTAAGGAAGAGATACTTGACATTGGAAAAGCTCTAGCAAACGAACTACACGATCTTAGTGCTAGGCTTAGGATTGGGTCTTGTCCATCACATCATTCTTCTAATGATGTGATCCCGTTATCAACGACATCCAATGTCCATAGCCAGGAAACCATGACTATCTGTTGATCACAACGAGCTAGTCAACTAGAGGCTCACTAGGGACATATTGTGGTCTATGTATTCACACGTGTATTACGATTTCCGGATAATACAGTTATAGCATGAATAAAAGACAATTATCATGAACAAGGAAATATAATAATAATACTTTTATTATTGCCTCTAGGGCATATTTCCAACAGGCAGTTGCCGCCCTGTGGCCAGACATGCCGGCTCTGCGCACCGCCAGCCGGACTGCCGACTAGCTGGAGGTCGTAGCCCGCCGTCTTGAGGCCTAGAAGGGTTCCTCGGCTCGGGCCGGAGCGCGCCGGGCCTTGGAATTCGTCAAGGCGTGGTATCCGGGGCTGGACCTGGACCGTCTGGCCGCGTTCCGGTCAGAGGCCCAGGCCGAGCTGGAGGCTGTGGAGGGTGCCCTTGTCGAGCGTGCGGCGGCCATCGCCGATTATACGGACACCAGTGTCTTCGTCCCCGAGCGGGCTAAAGGCGGCGAGGAGGTGCCGCCAGAGTGGTTCGGGATGAACCCGGAATATGGCGAGGACTCGGCGGAGGTGATTGACTCTAGCACCGAAGAAGAAGGCGAGGCGGAGGACGAAGGCGAGACGGAGGCGCCAGAAGGCGGAGCGGGCGACCAGCCTTAGCTCGACCGCGCCTCTAGCAACGAGCCGCGTCCGACCGGGCCGACTGCTGCTGGCGGCGATCAAGCCGAGACTGCCCAGCCGGCCACCCCGGCGCCTGACACCGCCGTCTCCTCCGACCCTCCGAACCCGTCTGCTGCTCCCTAGGCTGCCTTCTGGCTTTATTTATCTATTCTAGAAAGTCTTTGAGGAACTTGTTAATTTACACAATTCCACCCTCGGGGTGTATTTTGAACTTCTGCCTGAAGATTCGGCCAATGGGCCTATGCTTATGTAAATATTAATCCGAGTTCTATATTTCCTTGCACATTGCTCCTTTGGCTTTTTCCTTTGCCGCCTTCCCCTAGTTGCCGCTTTGCCGGCCGGCTAACCGCTCTGCGGACTGCCGCTGGGCCAAATGCCTGGCTACTTTGGGGAAAGCAAGTACTTGCCTTTCATTGGAGTTTATTTAACAAGTTGGATAGAAAGCGGCAAGCCGAATACTCGCGAGTTGGCTTGTGAAAGGGGGCTAGAAGCCGGCTTAGGCTATGTTAATGTTTTAGGTCCTTAGCCATTTTTTGTGTGGACGCCCATTCATCCTTACTCCTGCCTACCAAACAGTCGCTCTGCGAGCTGCGGCTTCTGGCAGGAGACGGCTTAGGCGCCGCACACTACTTGTCCGACTTCAGGAAACATTTCATAGCGCCAGACGGCGAGTCCCCGAGCCGACTAGTCGAGCCCGGCACCAAGCGGCGTAGCAAGAAGTAGCATACTTGAAGGCATAATTCTTATCATACAGATAATCAAAAAAAGGGCAGTCCCCGAGCTCGTCTCGGGGGGCCTAAAGTCTCGGTACTTTAATACAAAGGGGTAGCGTGATACATACTGAATCAACTGTAAAATCTTCGAAGGAGGTTTGCATTCCATGGCCGTTCCGACTCTTTGCCGGAGTCGTCTCTCTTGCGTGCTTGGGGCTTCTGAGCGTCAATTAGGTAGTAGGAGTCGTTGCCCAACACCTTGCTGACAATGAAGGGGCCTTCCCAAGGTGCCGACAGCTTGTGCTGGCCGGCTGTCTGCTGGATCAGTCGGAGCACAAGGTCGCCCTCTTGGAAAGATCTTGGCTTGACCTTCCTATTGTAGTATCGGCGCAGGCTCTGCTGGTAGATGTCGGACCGACGGAGTGCCAACAGCCGGCCCTCTTCCAGCAGATCGACGCTGTCTTGACGTGCTTCTTCTGCTTCCTCCTCGGTGTACATGGTGACTCGCGGGGAGTCGAATTCTATGTCCGTCGGGATGACGGCTTCAGCACCGTAGACGAGGAAGAAAGGCATGAAGCCGGTTGACTTGTTTGGAGTCGTGTGCAGACTCCAGAGAACGGCTGGCAGCTCCTCAAGCCAACAGCCGGCCGAACGCTCCAGTGGTTCGACCATGCGGGGCTTGATGCCGGATAGGATGAGGCCATTTGCTCGCTCCACTTGGCCGTTTGACTGTGGATGGGCGACGGACGCTAAGTCCAGTCGGATGCCCTGTGTTGCGCAGAAACGGGCCAAGGCTCCTTTGGCAAAATTTGTGCCATTGTCAGTGATGATGCTGTGTGGTATACCGTACCGGGTCGTAATGTCGGCGATGAAGGTTACTGCAGTCAGACCATTCAACTTCTTGATGGGTTTTGCTTCTATCCACTTGGTGAACTTGTCCACCGCGACAAGTAGGTGAGTTAGGCCGCCTCATGTCGTCTTGAATGGTCCTACCATGTACAAGCCCCAAACCGCAAAGGGCCAGGCGATGGGAATGGTCTTGAGCGCGGAAGCCGGCTGGAGTGGCTTGGAACGGAACATCTGGCACCCTTTGCAGTTTTGGACTAATTCATTGGCCTCTTATAGGGCAGTCGGCCAGAAGAAACCGTGTCAGAAGGCTTTGGCGACGAGTGCCCTTGAAGCCGCATGGTGGCCACACTCGCCTTCATGAATGTCTTTGAGAATTGCTTGGCCTTGTTCTGCCTCGACACAGTGTTGGTAGACACCAGTGACACTGCGCCTGACCAGTTCTCTGTTGACTATGGTATAGGCTGCCGCTCGGTGCTGCACTTGCCAAGCCAGGATTTCATCAGCTGGCAGCTCTCTATTTACTAGGAACTTGAGGATGGGCTGGGCCCATGAGGGTGCTGCTATTTCTTCGATTGCCACCATTGCGACTTGGACAAGGGCGGCTGGGCTAGGAGGCGGCGGGCTGGGATCCGCTGCCGCTTGCTGGATCGGTGAAGTCCCCGAGCCGACTAGCACAGTCCCCGGGCCGAGTTCTGAAGTCTTCGGGCTGACCGTCGCAGTCCCCGGGCCGGCTTCGACTGCGGTATTTTTGGGGCCGTCTGTAAGGATTCTTGTGCCGTCTGTTGGTGCTCTTGAGTCGGATCCGACTTCTTCGGGGGGAGCTGGCACAAAAATGGAGTCTGATTCTGGCGAAGGCTTGATAGAAGGCTTGAGGAGGCGCTGAAGGGCGACGCCGGATGGTATTGCTTGATGGGTGGAGCCGATTCGTACCAGGGCGTCTGCTTGGTCGTTGTCATTTCTTGGAACGTGAAGGAATTCACACCCCTCGAAATATCCACTGAGTTGCTGCACCAGGAAGCGGTAGCTCACCATGTTTGCATCTTTGGCGTCCCAGTCGCCAGACGACTGCTGGACCACCAAATCGGAATCGCCCTAGAACAGGATCCGGCGGATGCCGAGTTCTTCGGCAAGCCGGAGCCCGTGAACGAGCGCCTCGTATTCAGCAACGTTGTTGGAGGCGGCAAAGTGGATCTGCAGTGCGTACTTGAGCTTGTTGCCTTTGGGGGAGGTGAGGACGACGCCGGCTCCCAGGCCGGTGCGCATCTTGGAGCCATCGAAATGCATCCACCAATGGGTGGAGTCGGGTGCTGGCGGCAGGTACTGGGTCTCGGCCCAGTCAACAAGGAAGTCGGCCAGTGCTTGTGACTTGATGGCGGTGCGGGGCTGATAGTAGAGGGTGTAGGGAGCCAGGTCTATGGCCCACTTGGCTACTCGGCCTGAAGCATCACGGCTTCCAATGATCTCGGCCAGTGGAGCGGTGCAAACCACAGTGATTGGATGTTCTTGAAAGTAAGGCTTCAGCTTCTTGGCGGCGAAATGCACGCAGTAGCACATCTTCTGGTAGTGGGGGTAGTTCTGCTTGGAGGTCGACAATACCTCGCTCAGGTAATATACCGGTCTCTGGACAGGGAGCGCCTTGCCTTCCTCTTTGCGTTCAACCACGATAATTGTGCTGACTACCCGGCTGGTGGCGGCAATGTATAGGAGCATAGGCTCTTTAGGAGTCGGAGCCGCCAGCACAGGGGGAGTAGTCAACATCTTCTTCAACTGGAGAAATGCTTCGTCTGCCTCGTGGTTCCACTCGAAAAAGGTGGTCTTCTTCATCAGTTGGTACAAAGGGAGAGCCTTCTCGCCCAGCCGACTGATGAATCGGCTGATGGACGCCAAGCAGCCGGTGAACTTTTGTACATCTAACAGTCAGCAGGGGACTTCCATCCTCTCGATGGCTTTGATCTTTACAGGGTTGCACTCTATGCCGCGTTCAGAGACCAGGAAGCCAAGGAGCTGGCCGGCTGGTACTCCGAAGACGCACTTCTCTGGATTGAGCTTGATCTGGAATCGGCGCAAATTCTCGAAGGTTTCTTGGAGATCTTCCAATAATGTCCCACGCTTTTCCGTCTTCACCACCACATCATCCACGTAGACGTGGGCATTTCTGCCGAGTTGCTTGAGGAGACACTTCTGCATGCAACGCTGAAAGGTGGCGTCGGCATTCCTCAAGCCGAACGTCATAGTCAGGTAGCAGAAGGCTCCAAACGGCGTGATGAAGGCAGTCTTCAGTCTGTCTGCCGGGTTCAGCTTGATCTGGTGATATCCTGAATATGCACCTAAGAAGCTCAACAGCTCGCATCTAGCTGTGGAGTCTATCACCTGGTCAATTCTTGGCAGAGCAAATGGATCTTTGGGGCAAGCTTTGTTGAGGCTTGTGTAGTCGATACACATCCGCCACTGCTTGTTCTTCTTCAATACTAGGACCGGGTTCGCCAGCCATTCTGGAAAGAACACCTCCATAATGAAGCCGGCCGCTAGGAGTCGGGCTATCTCTTCTCCAACAACTCTTCTTTTCTCTTCTGACAGGCGGCACAAGGGCTGCCTGACGGGTTTCACATCAGATCGGACATGTAACTTGTGCTCGGCGAATTCCGTCGGTACACCTGGCATGTCTTTAGGGGACCATGCAAAGATGTCGCGATTCTCACGGAGGAAATCTACGAGCTCGCCTTCCTATTTGCTGTCTAGGTTTGCACCTATGACAGCGTGCCTCTCCGGATGCTTCGGGTCCAAAGGTATTGTAACACCCCAGATGTAACATGTCCCATTTTGGTAAGATATCAACTTGACCTTCATCCATTTCTTGTGGGTTTTATCATGTTTGGCCTCATCTTGTTTGGTTATGTGTTTTATTCTTTTTATTGCCATGCTTTCCTGCTCTTATTGCATTTGTGCTTCTTGTCATATTCCTTTTAGCCATAATATGTCATCATCATATAGTGCATATTCATCTCATGCCATCTCATGTTGCATCTTGGTCATACCAAGCATAGCTTTGTGCTTGCCATGGTGCATTTTGTCATTCATGTTGTTTCCATGAGCATCATGGGCATGACCCTTGTACCCCTTTCAAACCATTGCACCATCACTTCTCCTTCCTTCCCTTTTCCTTCCATTCTTTGCGAGTGCCATTTTGCCTCCACCATAAATGTTCATCTTTTCCCCAATATTCTAACACTATGTACCTAGCCTCTCTGCCAAATTACAGCTCATTTGAAGTTGTTTTGGTTAGGTTCAAAAATGCTCCAAGTTTGAATTTTATTCAAACTTGTTTTATTTTTCTACCTCTAAAAATGCCCAAACCAATTTATTCAAATATTCTATAATTCCAGAACCCCAGACATGTTTTTACATCTCCCCAACACCTCTTCCAGCTCTCTGTGCTTTTCTTGTTATTTTCTGGTTGAAGAAAAGAATAGAAAGCAGCAGTGGGCAGCCCAGCAGCATCACAGCCCGGCTGGTCCTCCTCACTCCAGGATCCGGCTTGCCTGCTCCCTTTCCATGCTCCCACCTCATCCAACGGCTGTCTTTTTTCTTTTTTTCTTTCTAATCTAATCATCTCCCCCCTGATTTTAAGGGGGTGGGGCTGAGTCTTATTTTGTTCCAATCAAATCAAGCCACGTATGCGGGAGCACGGATGGGCACACGGAAGGGGAGCAGGCAAGTCTCATCCCTCACTCCAGGCCGGCCCAGCTACCCCAGCGAGCCAGCAGTGCTCGCTCGCTTACCCTCCTTTCCACGCTGGAGCCTGCGCCGGCCCCACCTGCAGTGACCTGAGCCCCTGTTTCTCTTCCTCCTCCCTCGCTCGTTCCTCTCACAGTAAAAGCAGAGGACAGGGGCACACATGGCCACCGTGGCCACCACGTCCCTCGCTTCCCCCTATAAAGGGCCAACCCAGGGCAAGCCTAGGGTTCCTCCTCCTCCGTGCCGCCGCCACGGGTAAGAGGCACCCACGCCCTGCTTCCCCGCTCTGTTTCCTCCCTGCAGCCACCATGACCGGCCCGAGCAAGAGCTCCTCGCCGGCGTAGGTGCGTCGCCGGCTTCCCCTCCGTCGACGCCAAGCACCCCATCGCCTCCCCGAGTCCATTCTGACGCCGATCCAAGCCCAAGGACGCCTTCCCCGATGTCCTCTTCGTCCTCTACGTCGTCTCCTTCTCGGACAGCAAGTCCACCGGAAATCTTCGCCTCCCAGCTATCGATCGGCTGCACCACCGGCCTCACCCCCTTGTCATAGGTATACTAGGTATACCCATCCTCCCCCCCCTGCTCTTTTCGTTTCGTCGATTGGTCTCCGTAGGAGCGGCCAAGATCTCGCCGTCGTCGTGTTCCCGGAGCACCGAGGCGAGTTCTGAAGTTTTCTTCAGTACGGTAGTTCAGAGACAGCCCATGTGCACCTCCTGCTCTGGATCCGCCTAGCCGAGCTCCTCCATGCCTTGCTGCACCCATGCGCGCACTCTCTCACAGCCTGCCCGTGCCGCACCCTGCTGCTTGCCCCTGCCCGTCGTGCTCGTCGTAGCCCGAGTCGAGCAGATGCTCGAGCTCGAGTACCCCGCGCCAACTCCCGCAGTTGCTCCACAAGCACGCACGTTCCCACACATGCGCCGCTGCAACCGCACTCCCTTGCACTTCCCGCAGGCCCGCTGCTGCTCTGCATCGCAAGCCCTCGCCTTCTCGCTCATCAACGCAGGCGCCGGTGATTTCTGTGTTGCCAACACCAAAGGCTCGGCCTTCTGGCCCTGGTTCAAAAGGAGCCAGGCGCCTCTCTGGGTACACACACCTCCCTCTAGCGCACTGGTTAGCTTGCCTCTTTCCTACCTAGGAGACCTGGGTTCGAGTCCCAGGCTCTGCATATTTTTGCTGGACATTTTCTTTTCCCTGTGACACTGACGCCTTGGCCCCTCGTGTCATACACACACCCAGCCACGTGGCCCACGGCCCTACCAGTCAGCCTAACATCTGGGTACAGCTTGGGTGCACCTAGTTTTCCCCGCAGGTTTCCTGTTTTATTCCATTTCGGAATATGCCAGTTTTGGCATATGTTGAGGTTTCCATTTAGGGCAGGTTTTATCTTAGTGCATTTATGATGATTTTTCTACAGCAACCCTAACATATTATATATGTTTTTGGGGTAGAAAAATCCCACCAATCTAGTGGTGGCATTAGTTTCTGCATTTGAGCAAGTTCATGGTCATGTCATCTCAATCTATGTTGCTGTTTTGTCCTTTATGTGTTTGTTCATGCAAATATGCTAGGTGGTTGTTTTGCACATGAGTAGCTTCATTTTCATGCCTACTTCATGCTAGCACTTGTTCCATGCCATGACATGCCTGGTAGTGAGTTAATCAAGCCTGTAGAGATGCCATGATGAATCTGTTTCTGCTATGTCTAGTAATTTCACTAAGTCTGTAGAACCTGTTACCTTTTGCATAATTGCCATGCTATTTTAGTCATGCTCTAGTGGTTTATAGATTGAGCTCAGTGTTCATGTTTCGTAGAGCATCTCTTGTACATCACTGCTATGCATTCGGTTCATATGTTTGGGTGTGATAGCTTATTTATACTTTGCATCCAAGTGGTCATGTTGCTGTTTTAAGCAGTTTGCATCATATCTTGTCGTGCTTGTCATTTGTAAACCGTGCACCCGAATCCGGTGATCTTTATATCGATTTCAACCGAAATCATCTCATCTTTCCAGCGACATACTTGGTTTGCCAAGTTGATGCCTTGTTCATCCTTTTCCTCCCGAAGCACGCATATGCATTGCATATCACATATCGCATAGCATGACATGTATTGCATCATGTTGCTTGTGCATTGCACCGTGATTTATTGTGGTTCATTTGCTTGTGTTCTTGCTTTGGGTAGAGCCGGGAGACGAGTACGTGCACGAGGAACCTGTTGAGAACGCTTACGAGGATCAAGCCTTCGACTACTCTGAGAACCTTGCAGGCAAGATGACCATACCTTCGATATCACTTCTATCTTTGCTTGCTAGTACTCGCTCTATCGCTATGTTAGCTCTACCTGCCATTGTTTACCATGCCTACCTATTGCCATGTCAAACCTCTAACCAACCTGTCCCAGCAACCGTTGTTTGGCTATGTCACCGCTTTTGCTCAGCCCCTCTTATAGCATTGTTAGTTGCAGGTGAAGATGAAGTTTGTTCCTGGTCGGAACATGGATATTTTGGGATATCACAATATCTCCTGCTTAATTAATGCACCTTATATACTTGGTAAAGGGTGGAAGGCTCGGCCTTATGCCTGGTGACTTGTTCCACTCTTGCCGCCCTAGTTTCCGTCATACCGGTGTTATGTTCCTTGATTTTGCGTTCCTTACACGGTTGGGTGATTTATGGGACCCCTTAACAGTTCGCTTTGAATAAAACTCCTCCAGCAAGGCCCAAACTTGGTTTTACCATTTGCCACCTAAGCCCTTTTCCCTTGGGTTTTCGCGAGCCCAGGGGTCATCTTTATTTTAACCCCCCCGGGCTAGTGCTCCTTCGAGTGTTGGTCCGAACTGAGCAGCCTGCGGGGCCACCTCGGGGCAACTTGAGGGTTGGTTTTACTCGTAGCTTGACTCATCCGGTGTGCCCTGAGAACGAGATATGTGCAGCTCCTATCGGGATTTGTCGGCACTTCGGGCGGCTTTGCTGGTCTTGTTTTACCATTGTCAAAATGTTTTGCGAACCGGGATTTCGAGACTGATCGGGTCTTCCCGGGAGAAGGTTTATCCTTCGTTGACCGTGAGAGCTTGTGATGGGCTGAGTTGGGACACCCCTGCAGGGTATATAATCTTTCGAAAGCCGTGCCCGCGGTTATGAGGCAGATAGGAATTTGTTGATGTCCGGTTGTAGATAACTTGACACTTGACTTCATTAAAATGCATCAACCGCGTGTGTAGCTGTGATGGTCTCTTCTCGGCGGAGTCCGGGAAGTGAACACGGTTTGAGTAATGCTTGGCGTAAGTAGTTTCAGGATCACTTCTTGATCACTTCTAGCTTCTCGACCGACACGTTGCTTCTCTTCTCGCTCTCACTTGCGTATGTTAGCCACCATATATGCTTAGTGCTTGCCGCAGCTCCACCATATTACACCTTTTTCCTACCTATGAGCTTAAATAGTCTTGATCTCGCGGGTGTGAGATTGCTGAGTCCTCGTGACTCACAGATTCTACCAAAACAGATGCAGGTGCCGAGGATACTGGCGCAGATGGCGCAACTGAGCTGAAGTGGGAATTTGATGAGGCCCTTGGTCGTTACTATGTATCGTTTCCAGATGATCAGTAGAGGTGCCCAGTCGGGACGATCGGGGATCTAACATTTGGGGTTGTCTTCTTTTCATTTGAACTTGACCGTAGCCGGTCTATGAGTGTATTTTGAATGATGTATGATCTTAATTTATGTATTGTGTGAAGTGGCGATTGTAAGCCAACTCTCTTTATCCCATTCTTTTTCATTACATGGGATTGTGTGAAGATGACCCTTCTTGCGACAAAACCACTATGCGGTTATGCCTCTAAGTCGTGCTTCGACACATGGTAGATATAGCCGCATCGTGGGTGTTACAGGTATCCTCTTTGTTTCCTTAGCCGGCTTGAACGAACCCTCAGCTTCCGACTCCTTGGGGTCGGGCGACATCTCTGGCTGCTTGCCGGCCATCGCCACAACCCGATCAAGGAGCCGCCTCTCAGCTGCGATCACCAGAGACTCGGCTAGCCGACTACTCTTGGCCGCGCAGGTAGACGACTTCCTGTAGTCGCCGGCCACGGTCAGAATCCCCTTTGAACTTGGCATCTTCATCTTGAGGTAAGCGTAGTGGGGGACCGCCATGAATTTGGCCAAAGCAGGTCGGCCAAGCAATGCTTGGTATGGGCTTTCAAGGTCCACCACTTCAAACCAAACTGGCTCTCGGCGAAAATGATCTTTGTCTCCGAAGAGGACATCTATCTGGATCTTGCTGATTGGGGAGCAAGAAAGGCCAGGTACAATGCTGTGAAAAACAGTTCGGCTGCTTTGAAGTTGTTTCTGTTTGATTCCTAATTTCTCCATGGTATCCTTGTACAGGATGTTGATGCTGCTGCCTCCGTCTATCAACACTCACGAGAAGCGAGCGGCCCGCCTATCAGTGGCCAAGGTAGCACTCAGAACCAAGGCATAGGAGCCCGGATTCGGCATCACCTCTGGGTGATCAGCTCTACTCCAACTGATAGGCTTCTCGGACCAATGCATGAACTCCGGAGTATCTGATGCTACTGCATTTACTTCTTGCTGCTGCAACCGTCTGCTGCGCCGATCATCAGCCATACTGGTGAACACTACATAAGCTCCGTGTTCTTCGGGGTATTCATCTTGTACAGCGCCGACTGGCCTGGCCGCCGGCTGCTGGGGCGGCTGTGGAGGCGGCGGCCGAGCAGGCGGGGGAGGAAGGAGGCCGTCTCCCTTGGCGATTCTGGTGAGCCAGTGGCATTTCCGGGTGGTATGGTTTGACGGCTTCGCGCCGCTGTGGAATTTGCAAGGACCATCTAGAGTCTGCTCGTAAGAGAATGCCGGCAACCAGTTGGACTTGCCGCCTTTCTGCCGCTTCGCCGGAGGCTGCCCCTCAGGCTGTTGGTCTTCGACCGTCGCAACCTGCCGACTACTGGAAGTCGGCTGCGGGGCCTTGCGCTTGTGATCATTCTGCTGTTGTCGCTGACTGGTGTCTCTAGCCGGAGTTCTGGGAGCTTGAGGGGCCACTTTGCCAGTCGCACTAACTTGAATCTCTATCTTCATGGAGGAGTCGGCCGTGGCATACTTGTCTGCAATGACCAGCAACTCGTCGAGGGTCTCTGGCTCATCGCAGAGGAGCTTGTGCTTGAGGAGGGTGCCTTCTCTGCACCCGGCGGTGAAGTATTCGATAGCCTGCACCTCGTGCACGCCCTCGCAGCAGTTCTGAAGCTCGCCCCATCGCGAGAGGTAATCGCGAGTCGACTCGTCTTGGCCTTGCACGCACAAGGAGAGTTGGCGCGGCTTGGGGGGTCGCTTGTACGTGCTGGTGAAGTTGCGGATGAAAGCCTCGGTGAAGTCGACCCAACTGTTGATGCTACAGGACTTCAAACTGTTCAACCATGTCTGGGCCGTGCCCTGGAGCATGAGCGGAACGTACTTCACGACAACGCGCTTGTTGCCGTTTGCTATGTTGACGGCTGTGGAGTAGTCAACTAGCCATTCTTCCGGCTTCATGGAGCCGGTGTACTTGGGCGTGTCTCGGGGGAGCGTGAACCCTTTGGGAAAGGGCTCGTCTCGAATGCGGGTCCCGAAGCACGGCGGGCCCAGCTCATCTTCTTCTTCCAGCGCCAGGGATCGGTGGAGTCGGTCGATCCGGTGGCGGGCGTCGTTCTCTCCGACTCCCTCTCGACGGCCGAGGCGGTCGCCGAGAGTCGGATGCTCAACAGGCAGCGGGGAGACTCGTCTTTCTCTTCGTGGTGGGGGAGGCAGGTAGTCGCCCTGCCGTTCCACTGCTCTTGGGCGGCCGTCTTGGTCGCGCTCGATGGTGATGCGAGTCCGACTGTGGCTGACAGCCGGATCCTTCTCTCTTCTTCTGCGGGCTCCGCCAGTCGGCGTCCGAGACGTCGCGCCTTGATCTCGGCGGGGAGGTAAGTTGTCATTTTGTCGTTGCGGCGCCTCCGCGCGCCAGCCGACTTCGTTTTGTGCGGCAGCCGCTTTGAGGAGTCGCTGGACTCGCTCGGTCATCAAGCGGCGCTCTTCGCCTTCGAAGTTGTCTAGTTCGTCTGCTGCCGCCTGGGCGGCGCGGATGTTCTCCGCAGGCATGGCATACACGGGGCGATCGGCCCCGAACAGGTTGGCGATGGCCGCGCCGCGTTGTCGGACTGCGCCTAGGCGGCTAGGCCCAGTCGGGGCTGGCGAGCCGCCCACGGCGCAATCCATCTCACGTTGGTAGGCCTCCGACAAGCGTCTCATGCTTGCCAGCTTCTTCGCGCCTTCGACGAGCTGAAGGTGGCGTGCCTCGAGCGTCTCGGCGTCAGCGTCCTCCAGAATGGGTGCCGTCAGGTCTCGCAGAGCCGTGTCGAGCGGGTCATGAGCTCCTTCACCGGAGTGCTCACCATGGCTAATAACGAGCACCTCTGTGACGGCGCTTCCGTCGCTCTCCTCGCGAGGGAGAGGCTCGTCGTAGATCACCACATTGGTGGGGAACGTGTCGAGCGACACGCTGTCGGAGTCGACCAGCATCGGGTCGGTGGAGCCTACGGACTCCAAGTCCACGGCAGGCTCGCCGGCGACGTGGACATGGTCGAGGAGGCCCGCGAGGAGGCTTTCGGGGCCACCCGTGCCCGCATCGGATGCAGGCTCGTCGGAGATGCTAACCTCGCTAAGAAGGTCAGCAAGGCAGCTCGCCGCGCAGGTATCATCGACGCTTTGCAGCCCGTCGGGGCAAGCGCCATCGGGCGTGCCGGGCTGGCTACGCTCGTGAGGGAGGAAAAGGGTTCCCGTCCAGAGCAGGTCTCCGGACGACGGTGCACCTTGCCCCACGGTGGGCGCCAAATGTCGGGGGTTGGGTGCGACATATGCCAAAGGATGGCTTATCATGGTGGGAGCGAGTAGAACGTCGCCGGTGCCAGGAAACGGGATGAGGCGTAGGCATGCACGCCGGCGAATCTTACCCAGCTTCGGGGCTCTCCGGGGAGATAACACCCCTACTGCTGCTCTGCGGGGTCTCCGCATGATCACTAAGGCGTAGTGACTACAAAGTTGCTCCTAGAGCTGTATTCGGGAGGTAGGAGAAGGCAAGGCTAGCTCTCTCCTTCCTATATGATCTGGTCTAAGGCTAATGGATGCGAACCCTTTGCATGGGTGCCCCAGGGGGTTTATATAGGCCTACCCCCAGGGGTACAGCGGTAATCCGGCTGGGTGCGGGTCCCAGCCGTCTGTCTCTCAGGCTGCCGTCTTCTCCGCCGACTGCTGGGACCCGCCGACTTGTGGGCCCCGCCAGCGAGTCCGGCAGTGTAGCCGTGATTCTGATGACGCAGGCTTGGTCACGGGGTCGTGGCAACAGTGCCGCCATTCATCGGGCGATCACTGTCGTTACTTCCCGTCTTGTCTGTTTAATGGCGCGTGGGACCCGTGGGAGAGGCCGGCCGACTCTAGAGAGCCGACTCCCACAGGGCCGCCTTCGGGGCGTATCCGCCGTCTTCCATGCTCTCACTGAAAGGCGGGTCCGCCGTCTCTAAGCCGTACAGGTAGGCCATCGTGGCCACAGTGCGCCGCACACTGTGGCTGAGGTCAGGGCTGGCATGGCAACAGTGCCGGGCCACGCCGGAGATCTCTAGCGGTACGACACACTGTTGCCATGCCGGCCCCTCGCAAGCAGGAGGTGGCAGCCACGCCGTGGTCGTACCCGCCTCGCATATCGTGACGAGAGTAGAGTCGTGGGCCGATTCTCCATAGCCGGCTCCTCCGGAAGTCGTCGGCCATGAGTCGGCTTATCCGGGAGTCGCCATCCGAGACTCGGCTTATCTGGGAGTCGCCATCTGAGACTCGGCTTATCTGGGAGTCGCCATCTGAGACTCGGCTTATCTGGGAGTCGCCATCTGAGACTTGGCTTATCTAGGAGTCACCATCTGAGACTCGGCTTTGAGGGGTGCGGCCTGCCCCGATGTCTTGAAAGGTTCTGGGGCTCGGGTTAGCCTACCCGTGGCCCATTACTCCGACAACTGGCACTGGGCACTATGTCAATAGGTTAGTACCAAAAAATGATATAAAATGATTATAAAACATCCAAGAATGATGATATAACAAGATGGAACAATAAAAAATTATAGATACGTTGGTGATGTATCAGCATCCTCAAGCTTAATTCCTGCTCGTCCTCAAGTAGGTAAATGATAAAAACAGAATTTTTGATGTGGAATGCTTCCTAACATGTTCATCACATATTCTTTTCTTTGTAGCATGGACATTTGGACTTTTCTATGGTTCAAGGCAATAGTCTAGTTTTGACATGAAGACTTTAATACTCAAGCATATCAACAAGCAACCATGTCTTTCAAAATATCAATGCTAAAGCAAGTTATCCCTAGCCCATTATGCTCAATCATTGATCCATTCATGAAACACACTCGAATACTAGTTATACCCAATGCTCAAGTACGATCATAGTGCTCCTTAGTTGGTGCTTTATAAGAGAAGATGGAGACTCGAGTAAAAAGTAAAAAATGCATAAAGTAAAAGAAAGGCCCTTCGCAGAGGGAAGTAGGGATTTGTAGAGGTGCCAAAGCTCAAAGCAAAAATTGAGAGATAAAAACATTTTGGGAGGCATACTTTTCTCACCAATGAAAACGACTTGGAGTTCCCAACACTTTCCATGCTAGATATATCATCGGCGGTTCCCAAACAAAAAATAAAGTTTATTCCTTTTTCCACCATACTTTCACTTTCCATGGCTAACCGTATCCACGGGTGCCCTCCATACCGGCACTTTCCAAGGAATTTATTATTTGACAACATGAAGTAAATTCATTTTTCATTTCGGGACTGGGCATCCCTAATACCTTTGACGTACTCTCGTGCAATGACAAGTGAATAAACACTCATCGTGAGAATAACACATCTAGCATGCAAAATATCGGCTACCCCTCACCGCCTCACGAGTGGTATGAGCACACAAAAGAGAAATTTATTTTGAAAATTAGAGATGGCACATACAAATTTGCTTAGAACGGCACAAGAATACCGCATATAGGTTGGTATAGTGGACTCATACGGCAAAACTGGTTTAAAAGGTTTTGGATGCACAAGTATTTATCATATTTAGTGCAAATGAAGGCTAGCAAAAAGATTGAGAAGCGTCCAACCAAGAAACTAAAAATCTCATAAGCGAGCATTAAGAATAACTAACACCGAATAATGTACCACATGTAGGATGTAATTTTCGTTGCATAGCTATTGACTTTCATGGTTGCATAAGGAATCACAAACCTTAACACTAATATTCTTATTAAAGCATAATTACTCATCAACATGACTCACATATCATATCGTCATATCTCAAAACCATTACAAAGAACCAAGTTTCACTACAAAAAAAGACACATCCGTGACATTTTGGGCCGAACGAGAAAAAATTCTATCATACATATGACACTTCTATGATGATAATTGTGACAAAACCCGATATCATCATAGGTGGTGGGCTCCTTCTTCTATGACAAAAAATCATGACAGAAAATGGGCTTTTGGTCCTGGGCAGGCCGGAGACGCAGCTGCATGACATTCTTTGGGCCGTCCATGATGGAAAAAACCGTGGTAGAAGCGAGGGCGAGGAAAATTTCAGGGAGTTACTGGTTACAGTGGAAGGTTGGGGGCCGAGCGATGCGCGTTTCTCTCGTACACGTACACGCGTGTGTGCGAGGCGTTGGCTCTAACTGAACCCGAGCGAGGCGTTGGGCTCTAACTGAACCCAAGCGATTGCACTACAGGCTACGCATTACTGAACCCGAGCGATCGATCGATGGCTGTTAACTAAACCCGATCGAGCGATTCCTTCGCTACTGCTGCTAACTGAAGCCGATCAATGCTGCCTCTAGGATGAACAGTGAGCGTTGCGGGGGGGGTGGATGAACAGTGACCGGTGGCGTTGCCTCTGGATGAACAGGACCCCGTGGTGTGGAGGGCTGGATGAACAGTAGACGGTGGAGGGGTGCCCGTGGAGGGGTGGTTGAACAGTAGCCGGTGGAGTAGCGCGCGGTGGGGGCTGGATGAATAGGAGCCCGTGGAGGCTGGAGGAGGTCGACGGTGGAGATGAACAGTATCCCGTGGAGTCCCGTTTTGCGGTACGCCACACCCCTCCCGATGAACAGGACCCTCGTTTCGACCGTAGCGCTCCAACACAAGTCTGTTTCGTCCGTTTTGCGGTACGCCACACCCCTCCCGATCAACAGGACCCCCATTTCAACCGTAGGAGGTCCGTTTCCTCCGTTTTGCGGTACGCCACACCCCTCCCGATCAACAGGACCCCCGTTTCGACCGTAGGAGGTCCGTTTCCTCCGTTTTGCGGTACGCCACACCCCTCCCGATCAACAAGATCTCGTTTCGAACGTGGCCGGTCGAACACAAGGCCGTTTCCTCCGTTCTGCGGTACGCCAGGCCTCGTTTCCATCGCCTGTTCCGTCCAAGCCCTCCCGATGAACACGACCACGCATTCCGTTCCGACCCAGCCGGTTGGCTCCCACGCGTTCCGTTGCCTCCCGATGAACATGAGGCATTCCGTTGCCTCCCCATGAACACGACGACGATGATGTTTCTTTGTTCCAACCCAACCATGTACATGAGCCCTGGCCGTACGTATGCGCGAGTAGGCGTTCGAGACCCCGCCTGTATGTACACATACGTGGCCGTATTTTCTTTCTTGCACACTGGTCGCTGTACGTACGTGTACATGCTATGTGCGCGCCTCTACATCGACCAGTATATATGTACGTACACGTTCGCGACCAGAATGACAACACTAGGTACACTTCGACCAGGTGGGTCCCGACTGTCAGGCACTTCCTTGCGTACGAAGATGTAGTTGGTGGGTCCCAGTAGTCAGGGGGCGAATCGTTTTTTTTGCCCGGATGCACTTTCTTGCATGCGAAGGTGTAGCTGGTGGGTCCCAGCAGTAGGGGGGAAATGTTTTTTTCGCGAAGTACGGTGGCCCGTCCGATGGGTCCCTGCTGTCAGGTGGAGGAATAATTATTTTGCGCGTAATAAGGAGGCACTTCCTTGCGGCCGTCGTGGACCGAGCTGTCAGCCTCTCCACGTACAGTACTTTTCTGATGGAAGTCGGTCGTTGAACACATTGACCATGCCGTGCCAAGAGCACCACGACGGTGGATGACGGCGAGGCCTAGGAAGGGGACGACGCGGAGCCGGGGAAGACGCAGGAGTGGATGCCCACGCGAAGAGGAGTACGAGGGTTCACTGGTTCGGCTGCGGTGTGTGGCTCCCGTCGCCGCAGAATAACAGGGGGTGTGGGCGAGTAGAGGGATGGCCTGGCTAGCGGTGGGAGTAGTAGGGGGCGGTGAGGCCTCCGTGGTATCACAGCCGGACACGGGAGGCAGGAGCATGCGACATGACCGCCGCTGCTTTGGGCGGCTGGAGAACGAAGACCAGAGGTTGAAGAAGCACTACGACCGTTGGATGGACATCGTACGATCACTGGAGTATTGACTAAGTTGACAAAGCCCTCCGTCCCCGTCAACTTAGTAGGCCCACAAGTCAGCCTGCCAATATACTGGGTCCAGCTAGCAGGGGGAGTATTCATTTTTTTGCGTAATAAGGAGGAACTTCCTTGCGTGCGAAGATATAGCTGGTGGGTCCAAGCTGTCAGCGGCGGTAACGTTTTTTTTGCAAAATACAGAGGCCCTTCCGGTGGGTCCCAGATGTCAGGTGGAGGAATCATTATTTTGCGCGTAATAAGGAGGCATTTCCTTGCGTGCGGCCGTGGACCCATCTGTCAGCCTCTCCATGCACAGTCCACTTCAGATGCATGTCAGTCGTTGACCATGTTGACCAGGTCGCGCCGAGAGCACCAGGGCGGTGGACGACGGCGAGGCCTAGGAAGGGAACGACACAGAGGCAGGGAAGACTCGGTAGTTGTTTCCCATGTAGAGGGGAGTACGACTGTACGAGGGTTTACTGGTTCGTCTGCCATCGCCGGAGAATAACAACAGGTGTGGGTGAGTAGAGGGATGGCTAGGCCAGCGATAGGAGTACGGTGGGGCGGTGAGGCTTGCGCGGCAGCACAGCCGGCCGCAGGAAGGAGGGAGAAGGCCGTCCCGCCGGCGCTTGTTTGAGCGGCTGGAGCAGGAAGAGCAGAGATTGAAGAAGCACGACGGCCGTTGGATGGAAATCCAACAGTCACTGCTTGTGCGTCAACCTTTTTTTAGGAAAGCCTCAAATCTGTGGAAAGCAGCATACAACCCATCTGCCATTATTTCTAATAATTTACAACCCATTTGCTAATTCTTAAGGTTTTTTTTGGAGCCCATATTCTTTTTGTTAGCATTACAGCCCATATTGTGGCCACGGTTAAAAAATTATACGAAATTTAGCATATTTCGGTGCGGTCCGAACTGTTTTTAATCCCGAAATTTTGAGTCACATTCAAAATGATTTTTAAAATAAATGTATATCAATATAAAATCCAACAAATTGTCCACGCATAAAAATAAATGCAATTTAAAATCTTGAAAGGAAAAAAAAGATATTTGAAACTAGTTGCCGGTTTGATGTGTTTTGAAAATGTACATCCCATTTCTCATTATTGATAGGCCATTTTCTCAGCCAGCCGAATGAAGCTCTCATCGTCTTGAAAGATTTGCAGCCCAACAGGCCTGACGAAGCGACTTACTTGGCAAATCACAAAAAAACTGGGCTGTGGCCGTGGACCCAACTGTCAGCCTCTCCACGTACAGTACTCTTCTGATGGAAGTCGTTCCTTGACCATGACGCCGCGCGGAGAGCACCACGGCGGTGGACGACGGCGAGGCCTAGGAAGGGGATGGCGCGGGGCCGGGGAAGACGCGACAGTGGATGCCCAAGAGGAGAGGAGTACGAGGGTTCACTGGTTTGGCTGCAGCGTGAGGCTGCCGTCGCCGTAGAATAACAGGGGGTGTGGGTGAGTAGAGGGATGCCCTGGGCCAGCGGTGGGAGTAGTAGGGGGTGGTGAGGCCTCTGCGGCATCACAGCCGACTACGAGAGACAGGAGCACGCGGCACCACCGGTGCTACTTTGGGCGGCTGGAGCAAGAAGACCAGAGGTTGAAGAAGCACTATGGCCATTGGATGGACATCGTGTTGGAAATATGCCCTAGAGGCAATAATAAAAGGATTATTATATTTCAATGTTCATGATAATTGTCTTTTGTTCATGCTATAACTGTATTATCCGGAAATCGTAATACACGTGTGAACACTTAGACCCAATGAGTCCCTAGTGAGCCTCTAGTTGACTAGCTCGTTATGATCAATAGATAGTCATGGTTTCCTGACTATGGACATAGGATGTCGTTGATAACGGGATCACATCATTAGGAGAATGATGTGATGGACAAGACCCAATCATAAGCATAGCATAAAAGATCGTATAGTTCGTTTGCTAGAAGCTTTGCCAATGTCAAGTATCTATTCCTTCGACCATGAGATCGTGTAACTCCCGGTTACCGTAGGAGTGCCTTGGGTGTATCAAACGTCACAACGTAACTGGGTGACTATAAAGGTGCATTACAGGTATCTCCGAAAGTATCTGTTGGGTTGACACGGATCGAGACTGAGATTTGTCACTCCGTATGACGGAGAGGTATCTCTGGGCCCACTCGGTAATGCATCATCATAATGAGCTCAATGTGACCAAGGTGTTGGCCACGGGATCATGCATTATGGTACGAGTAAAGTGACTTGCCGGGTAACGAGACTGAACAAGGTATTGGGATACCGACGATCGAGTCTCGGGCAAGTAACGTACCGATTGACAAAGGGAATTGTATACAGGGTTTGATCGAATCCTCGACATCGTGGTTCAACCGATGAAATCATCGAGGAGCATGTGGGAGCCAACATGGATATCCAGACCCCGCTGTTGGTTATTGCCCGAGAGTCGTCTCGGTCATGTCTGCGTGTCTCCCGAACCCGTAGGGTCTACACACTTAAGGTTCGGTGACGCTAGGGTTAGTAGGAAGTCAAGTATGTGACCACCGAATGTTGTTCGGAGTCCCGGATGAGATCCCGGACGTCACGAGGAGTTCCGGAATGGTCCGGAGGTAAAGATTTATATATGGGAAGTCCTGTTTCGGGCATCGGGACAAGTTTCGGGGTTATCGGTATTGTACCGGGACCACCGGAGGGGTCCCGGGGGCCCACCGGGTGGGGCCACCTGCCCCGGGGGGCCACATGGGCTGTAGGGGGTGCGCCTTGGCCTGCATGGGCCAAGGGCACCAGCCCCACAAAGGCCCATGCGCCTAGGGTTCAAGGGGGCAAGAGTCCTAGGAGGGGAAGGCACCTCCTAGGTGCCTTGGGGGGGAGGGAAACCCCCCTTGGCCGCCGCCCCCCTAGGAGATTGGATCTCCTAGGGCCGGCCACCCCCCCTTGGCCCTCCTATATATAGTGGGGGAGAGGAGGGACTTCATACCTTGAGTCCTTGGCCTTTGGTTGCCTCCTTCTCCCTCCCCAACACCTCTCCTCCTCCGTTGTGTGCTCGGCGAAGCCCTGTCGGAGTACTGCTTCTCCACCATCACCACGCCGTCGTGCTGCCGGTGGAGCTGTCTTCCTCAACCTCTCCTTCCCCCTTGCTGGATCAAGAAGGAGGAGACGTCGCTCGTCCCGTACGTGTGTTGAACACGGAGGTGCTGTCCGTTCAGCACTTGGCATCGGTGATCTGAATCACGTTCGAGTACGACTCCATCATCACCTTGCAAGCTTCCGCGCGCGATCTACAAGTGGTATGTAGATGAAATCTCTCTCCCGTTACTCGTTGCTTAGATGAACTCATAGATGGATCTTGGTGAAGCCGTAGGAAAATTTTAATTTTCTGCAACGTTCCCCAACAGTGGCATCATGAGCTAGGTCTATGCGTAGTTCTCTAATGCACGAGTAGAACACAATTTGTTGTGGGCGTTGATCTTGTCATCTTACTTGCCTCTACTAGTCTTTTCTTGCTCAACGGTATTGTGGGATGAAGCGGCCCGGACCAACCTTACACGTACGCTTACGTGAGACCGGTTCCACCGACTGACATGCACTAGTTGCATAAGGTGGCTGGCGGGTGTCTGTCTCTCCCACTTTAGTTGGAGCGGAATCGATGAACAAGGCCCTTATGAAGGGTAAATAGAAGTTGACAAAATCACGTTGTGGTGATTCGTAGGTAAGAAAACGTTCTTGCTAGAACCCAATCGCAGCCACGTAAAAGATGCAACAACAACTAGAGGACGTCTAACTTGTTTTTGCAGCGATTGATCATGTGATGTGGTATGGCCAGAAGTTGTGATGAATGTTGAATTGTGATGTATGAGATCATGTTCTTGTAATAGGATTCACGACTTGCATGTCGATGAGTATGACAACCGGCAGGAGCCATAGGAGTTGTCTTTATTTTTTGTATGACCTGCGTGTCATTGAAGAACGCCATGTAAACTACTTTACTTCATTACTAAACGCGTTAGTCATAGAAGTAGAAGTAGTCGTTGGCGTGACAACTTCATGAAGACACGATGATGGATATCATGATGATGGAGATCATGGTGTCAAGCCGGTGACAAGATGATCATGGAGCCCCGAAGATGGAGATCAATGGAGCTTGATGATATTGGCCATATCATGTCACAACCATATAATTGCATGTGATGTTTATTATGTTTATGCATCTTGTTTACTTAGGACGACGGTAGTAAATAAGATGATCCCTTACAAAATTTCAAGAAGTGTTCTCCCCTAACTGTGCACCGTTGCTACAGTTCGTCGTTTCTAAGCACCACGTGATGATCGGGTGTGATGGATCCTTACGTTCACATACAACGGGTGTAAGACAGTTTTACACAGCGAAAACACTTAGGGTTAACTTGACGAGCCTAGCATGTGCAGACATGGCCTCGGAACACGGAGACCGAAAGGTCGAACACGAGTCGTATGGAAGATACGATCAACATGAAGATGTTCACCGATGATGACTAGTCCGTCTCACGTGATGATCGGACACGGGCTAGTCGACTCGGATCGTGTGACACTTAGATGACTAGAGGGATGTCTAATCTAAGTGGGAGTTCATAATTTTGATTAAGAACTTTATTATCATGAACTTAGTCTAAAACCTTTGCAAATATGTCTTGTAGATCAATGGCCAACGCTAATGTCAACATGAACTTCAACGCGTTCCTAGAGAAAACCAAGCTGAAAGATGATGGCAGCAACTATACGGACTGGGTCCGGAACCTGAGGATCATCCTCATAGCTGCCAGGAAGCAATATGTCCTAGAAGGACCGCTAGGTGCCGCTCCCGTCCCAGAGAACCAAGACGTTATGAACGCTTGGAAAACTCGTGCTGATGATTACTCCCTCGTTCAGTGCGGCATGCTTTACAGCTTAGAACCGGGGCTCCAAAAGCGTTTTGAGCATCACCGAGCATATGAGATGTTCGAAGAGCTGAAACTAGTTTTCCAAGCTCATGCCCGGGTCGAGAGATATGATGTCTCCGACAAGTTCTACAGTTGTAAGATGGAGGAGAACAGTTCTGTCAGTGAACACATCCCGAAGATGTCTGGGTTGCACGCACGTATGACCCAGTTGAACATTAACCTCCCAGATGAGGCGGTCATTGACAGAATCCTCCAGTCGCTCCCACCAAGCTACAAGAGCTTTGTGATGAACTACAACATGCAGGGGATGGTAAAGACCATTCCTGAAGTGTTCTCGATGCTGAAGTCAGCAGAGGCTGAAATCAAGAAAGAACATCAAGTGTTGATGGTCAATAAGACCACTAAGTTCAAGAAGGGCAAGGGTAAGAAGAACTTCAAGAAGGACGGCAAAGATGTTGCCGCGCCCGGTAAGCCTGTTGCCGGGAAGAAGTCAAAGAATGGACCCAAGCCTGAGACTGAGTGCTTTTATTGCAAGGGGAAGGGGCACTGGAAGCGGAACTGCCCCAAATACTTAGCGGATAAGAAGGCCGGCAACACCAAAGGTATATTTGATATACATGTAATTGATGTGTACCTTACCAGTACTCGAAGTAACTCCTGGGTATTTGATACCGGTGCCGTTGCTCACATATGTAACTCACAGCAGGAGCTGCGGAATAAACGGAGACTGGCGAAGGACGAGGTGACGATGCGCGTCGGGAATGGTTCCAGGGTCGATGTGATCGCCGTCGGCACGCTGCCTCTACATTTACCTACGGGATTAGTTTTAAACCTCAATAATTGTTATTTAGTGCCAAGTTTGAGCATGAACATTGTATCTGGATCTCGTTTAATACGAGATGGCTACTCATTTAAGTCTGAGAATAATGGTTGTTCGATTTATATGAGAGATATGTTTTATGGTCATGCTCCGATGGTCAATGGTTTATTCTTGATGAATCTCGAGCGTAATATTACACATGTTCATAGTGTGGATGCCAAAAGATGTAAAGTTGATAACGATAGTCCCACATACTTGTGGCACTGCCGCCTTGGTCACATTGGTGTCAAGCGCATGAAGAAGCTCCATGCTGATGGACTTTTAGAGTCTCTTGATTATGAATTATTTGACACATGCGAACCTTGCCTCTTAGGCAAAATGACCAAGACTCCGTTCTCCGGAACAATGGAGCGAGCAACCAACTTGTTGGAAATCATACATACCGATGTGTGCGGTCCAATGAGCGTTGAGGCTCGCGAAGGATATCGTTATGTTCTCACTCTCACTGACGACTTGAGTAGATATGGGTATGTCTACTTAATGAAACACAAGTCTGAGACCTTTGAAAAGTTCAAGGAATTTCAGAGTGAGGTAGAGAATCAACGTGACCGTAAGATAAAGTTCCTACGATCAGATCGTGGGGGCGAATACTTAAGTCACGAATTTGGTACACACTTAAGAAAATGTGGAATCGTTTCACAACTCACGCCGCCTGGAACACCTCAGCGAAACGGTGTGTCCGAACGTCGTAATCGCACTCTATTGGATATGGTGCGGTCTATGATGTCTCTTACCGATTTACCGCTATCATTTTGGGGATACGCTCTAGAGACAGCTACATTCACTTTAAATAGGGCACCGTCTAAATCCGTTGAGACGACACCGTATGAATTATTGTTTGGGAAGAAACCTAAGCTGTCGTTTCTAAAAGTTTGGGGATGCGATGCTTATGTCAAGAAACTTCAACCTGAAAAGCTCGAACCCAAGTCGGAAAAATGCGTATTCGTAGGATACCCTAAGGAAACTGTCGGGTATACCTTCTACTTAAGATCCGAAGGCAAGATCTTTGTTGCCAAGAACGGATGCTTTCTGGAGAAAGAGTTTCTCTCGAAAGAAGTAAGTGGGAGGAAAGTAGAACTCGATGAAGTACTACCTCTCGAACGGGAAAGTGGTGCAGCGCAGGAAACCGTTCCTGTGATGCCCACACCAGCTGAAGAGGAAAACGTTGATGATGATCAAGGTACTTCAGATCTAGTTGCTACTGAACTTCGAAGGTCCACAAGGACACGTTCCGCACCAGAGTGGTACGGCAACCCTGTCATGGAAATCATGTTGCTAGACAACAATGAACCTTCGAACTATGAAGAAGCAATGGCGGGCCCGGATTCCAACAAATGGCTTGAGGCCATGAAATCCGAGATAGAATCCATGTATGAAAACAAAGTATGGACTTTGACAGACTTGCCCGATGATCGGCGAGCGATAGAAAATAAATGGATTTTTAAGAAGAAGACGGACGCGGATGGCAATGTTACCATCTATAAAGCTCGACTTGTCGCTAAGGGTTATCGACAAGTTCAAGGGATTGACTACGACGAGACATTCTCTCCCGTAGCGAAGCTTAAGTCCGTCCGAGTCATGTTAGCAATTGCCGCATACTATGATTATGAGATATGGCAGATGGACGTCAAAACGGCATTCCTTAATGGACATCTTAAGGAAGAGCTGTATATGATGCAGCCGGAAGGTTTTGTCGTTCCTCAGAACGCTGACAAAGTATGCAAGCTCCAGCGATCCATTTATGGACTGGTGCAAGCATCTCGGAGTTGGAACATTCGCTTTGATGAAATGATCAAAGCGTTTGGGTTTACGCAGACTTATGGAGAAGCCTGCGTTTACAAGAAAGTGAGTGGGAGCTCTGTAGCATTTCTCCTATTATATGTAGATGACATACTCTTGATGGGAAATGATACGAAACTCCTGGACAGCATTAAGGCCTACTTGAACAAGTGTTTTTCAATGAAGGACCTTGGAGAAGCTGCTTATATATTAGGCATCAAGATCTATAGAGATAGATCGAGACGCCTCATAGGTCATTCACAAAGCACATACCTTGATAAGATTTTGAAGAGGTTCAAAATGGATCAGTCCAAGAAGGGGTTCTTGCCTATGTTACAAGGTGTGAGATTGAGCTCGGCTCAATCACCGACCACGGCAAAAGATAAAGAAGAGATGAGTGTCATCCCCTATGCTTCAGCCATAGGATCTATTATGTATGCCATGCTGTGTACCAGACCCGATGTAAACCTTGCCGTAAGTTTGGTTGCAAGATACCAAAGTAACCCCGGCAAGGAACACTGGACAGCGGTCAAGAATATCCTGAAGTACCTGAAAAGGACAAAGGACATGTTTCTCGTTTATGGAGGAGACGAAGAGCTCGTCGTAAAGGGTTACGTCGACGCTAGCTTCGACTCAGATCTGGATGACTCTAAGTCACAAACCGGATACGTGTATATGTTGAATGGTGGAGCAGTAAGCTGGTGTAGCTGCAAGCAGAGCGTCGTGGCGGGATCTACGTGTGAAGCGGAGTACATGGCAGCCTCGGAGGCAGCGCATGAAGCGATTTGGATGAAGGAGTTCATCACCGACCTAGGAGTCATACCCAATGCGCCGGGGCCGATCAAACTCTTCTGTGACAACACTGGAGCTATTGCCCTTGCCAAGGAGCCCAGGTTTCACAAGAAGACCAGGCACATCAAGCGTCGTTTCAACTCCATCCGTGAAAATGTTCAAGATGGAGACATAGAGATTTGCAAAGTGCACACAGATCTGAATGTCGCAGATCCGTTGACTAAACCTCTCTCGCGTGCAAAACATGATCAACACCAGAACTCTATGGGTGTTCGATTCATCACAATGTAACTAGATTGGTGACTCTAGTGCAAGTGGGAGACTGTTGGAAATATGCCCTAGAGGCAATAATAAAAGGATTATTATATTTCAATGTTCATGATAATTGTCTTTTGTTCATGCTATAACTGTATTATCCGGAAATCGTAATACACGTGTGAACACTTAGACCCAATGAGTCCCTAGTGAGCCTCTAGTTGACTAGCTCGTTATGATCAATAGATAGTCATGGTTTCCTGACTATGGACATAGGATGTCGTTGATAACGGGATCACATCATTAGGAGAATGATGTGATGGACAAGACCCAATCATAAGCATAGCATAAAAGATCGTATAGTTCGTTTGCTAGAAGCTTTGCCAATGTCAAGTATCTATTCCTTCGACCATGAGATCGTGTAACTCCCGGTTACCGTAGGAGTGCCTTGGGTGTATCAAACGTCACAACGTAACTGGGTGACTATAAAGGTGCATTACAGGTATCTCCGAAAGTATCTGTTGGGTTGACACGGATCGAGACTGGGATTTGTCACTCCGTATGACGGAGAGGTATCTCTGGGCCCACTCGGTAATGCATCATCATAATGAGCTCAATGTGACCAAGGTGTTGGCCACGGGATCATGCATTACGGTACGAGTAAAGTGACTTGCCGGGTAACGAGACTGAACAAGGTATTGGGATACCGACGATCGAGTCTCGGGCAAGTAACGTACCGATTGACAAAGGGAATTGTATACAGGGTTTGATCGAATCCTCGACATCGTGGTTCAACCGATGAAATCATCGAGGAGCATGTGGGAGCCAACATGGATATCCAGACCCCGCTGTTGGTTATTGCCCGAGAGTCGTCTCGGTCATGTCTGCGTGTCTCCCGAACCCGTAGGGTCTACACACTTAAGGTTCGGTGACGCTAGGGTTAGTAGGAAGTCAAGTATGTGACCACCGAATGTTGTTCGGAGTCCCGGATGAGATCCCGGACGTCACGAGGAGTTCCGGAATGGTCCGGAGGTAAAGATTTATATATGGGAAGTCCTGTTTCGGGCATCGGGACAAGTTTCGGGGTTATCGGTATTGTACCGGGACCACCGGAGGGGTCCCGGGGGCCCACCGGGTGGGGCCACCTGCCCCGGGGGGCCACATGGGCTGTAGGGGGTGTGCCTTGGCCTGCATGGGCCAAGGGCACCAGCCCCACAAAGGCCCATGCGCCTAGGGTTCAAGGGGGCAAGAGTCCTAGGAGGGGAAGGCACCTCCTAGGTGCCTTGGGGGGGAGGGAAACCCCCCTTGGCCGCCGCCCCCCTAGGAGATTGGATCTCCTAGGGCCGGCCACCCCCCTTGGCCCTCCTATATATAGTGGGGGAGAGGAGGGACTTCATACCTTGAGTCCTTGGCCTTTGGTTGCCTCCTTCTCCCTCCCCAACACCTCTCCTCCTCCGTTGTGTGCTCGGCGAAGCCCTGTCGGAGTACTGCTTCTCCACCATCACCACGCCGTCGTGCTGCCGGTGGAGCTGTCTTCCTCAACCTCTCCTTCCCCCTTGCTGGATCAAGAAGGAGGAGACGTCGCTCGTCCCGTACGTGTGTTGAACACGGAGGTGCTGTCCGTTCAGCACTTGGCATCGGTGATCTGAATCACGTTCGAGTACGACTCCATCATCACCTTGCAAGCTTCCGCGCGCGATCTACAAGTGGTATGTAGATGAAATCTCTCTCCCGTTACTCGTTGCTTAGATGAACTCATAGATGGATCTTGGTGAAGCCGTAGGAAAATTTTAATTTTCTGCAACGTTCCCCAACACATCGTACGGTCACTGGAGCTAGAATCGTTCATATTGACTAAGTTGACAAAGCCCTCCATCCTCGTCAACTTAGTAGGCCCACAAGTCAGCCACCCACTATGGTGGGTCCCAGCTAGCAGGGGGTATTCATTTTTTTGTGCGTAATAAGGAGGCACTTCCTTGCATGCGAAGATATAGCTGGTGGGTCCGACCTGTTAGCGGGGGAACGTTTTTTTCGCGAAATACAGAATCCCTTACCACGTACAGTCCACGTACAGTGCATAATAAGGAGGAACTTTCCTTGCGTGCGACCATGGACCTCGTGGGTCCCAGCCGTCAGGCTCTCCACGTACAGTCCTCTTCCGATGACTCTCATATGTTGACCATGCCGCGCCGTGCGCACTGAGGCGGTGGACGATGGCGAGGCCTGATAACCCACAAGTATAGGGGATCGCAACAGTTTTCGAGGGTAGAGTATTCAACCCAAATTTATTGATTCGACACAAGGGGAGCCAAAGAATATTCTCAAGTATTAGCAGCTGAGTTGTCAATTCAACCACACCTGGAAACTTAGTATCTGCAGCAAAGTGTTTAGTAGCAAAGTAATATGATAGTGGTGGTAACGTTAACAAAAGTAAAGACAGTAAAAGTAATGTTTTTGGTATTTTGTAGTGATTGTAACAGTAGCAACGGAAAAGTAAATAAGCGAGAACCAGTATATGGAAAACTCGTAGGCACCGGATTAGCGATGGATAACTATGCCAGATGTGGTTCATCATGTAGCAGTCATAACATAGGGTGACACAGAACTAGCTCCAGTTCATCAATGTAATGTAGGCATGTATTCCGTATATAGTCGTACGTGCTTATGGAAAAGAACTTGCATGACATCTTTTGTCCTACCCTCCCGTGGCAGCGGGGTCCTATTGGAAACTAAGGGATATTAAGGCCTCCTTTTAATAGAGAACCGGAACAAAGCATTAGCACATAGTGAATACATGAACTCCTCAAATTATGGTCATCACCGGGAGTCGTCCCGATTATTGTCACTTCGGGGTTGCCGGATCATAACACATAGTAGGTGACTATAGACTTGCAAGATAGGATCTAGAACACACATATATTCTTGAAAACATAATAGGTTCAGATCTGAAATCATGGCACTCGGGCCCTAGTGACAAGCATTAAGCATAGCAAAGTCATAGCAACATCAATCTCAGAACATAATGGATACTAGGGATCAAACCCTAACAAAACTAACTCGATTACATGATAAATCTCATCCAACCCATCACCGTCCAGCAAGCCTACGATGCAATTACTCACGCACAGCGGTGAGCATCATGAAATTGGTGATGGAGGATGGTGGATGATGACGACGACGACGAATCCCCCTCTCCGGAGCCCCGAACGGACTCCAGATCAGCCCTCCCGAGAGAGATTAGGGCTTGGCGGCGGCTCCGTATCGTAAAACGCGATGATTTCTTCTCTCTGATTTTTTTTCTCCCTGAAAGCCAATATAAGGAGTTGGAGTTGGCGTCGGAGGGCCACCAGGGGGCCCACGAGGTAGGGGGGCACGCCCAGGGGGGCGCCCCCCACCCTCGTGAGCAGGGTGTGGGCCCCCTGGTCTTCATCTTTTGCGAGGATTTTTCTTTATTTTTTCTAAGATGTTCCGTTGAGTTTCAGGACATTCCGAGAATTTTATTTTCTGCACAAAAAACAACACCATGGCAGTTCTGCTGAAAACAACGTCAGTCTGGGTTAGTTCCATTCAAATCATACAAGTTAGAGTCCAAAACAAGGGCAAAAGTGTTTGGAAAAGTAGATACGACGGAGACGTATCAACTCCCCCAAGCTTAAAACCTTGCTTGTCCTCAAGCAATTCAGTTGACAAACTGAAAGAGAAAAAGAAAAACTTTTACAAACTCTGTTTGCTCTTGTTGTTGTAAACATGAAAAGCCAGCATTCAAGTCTCTGCAATTATTATGAACTAACCATACTCACAATGACACGTAGGTCTCAAATTACTCATATCAATAGCATAATCAGCTAGCGAGCCATAATAGCAAAACTCGGATGACAACACTTTGTCAAAATAATCATAACATGATATATCAAAATGGTATCTCGCTAGCCCTTTCTGAGACCGCAAAACATAAATGCAAAGCACCTTTAAAGATCAAGGACTGACTAAACATTGTAATTCATGGTAAAAGAGATCCAGTCAAGTCATACCCAATATAAACCAATAATAATGAATGCAAACGACGGTGTGCTCTCCAGTGGGTGCTTTTTAATAAGAAGGGTGATGAGTCAACATAAAAGTAAATAGATAGGCCCTTCGCAGAGGGAAGCAGGGATTTGTAGAGGTGCCAGAGCTCGGTTTTGAAATAGAGATAAATTATATTTTGAGCGGCATACTTTCATTGTCAACATAACAACTAAAAGACAACGATATCTTCCATGCTAAATAGATTATAGGTGGTTCCCAAACAAAATGGTAAAGTTTATACTCCCGTTCCTCCACAAGCATCAATCCATGGCTTGCTCAAAACAACGAGTGCCTCCAACATTCAACGGGTCCCAAGGGGAGTTTTTTTGCAGTTATTTTGATTTAGTTTGCACAAAGCATGGGACTGGGCATCCCGAATACCAGCCATTTTCTCGTGAATGAGGAGCGGAGTCCACTCCTCTTGAGAATAACCCGCCTAACACGGAAGATAAGGGCAGCTCTAGTTGACATATGAGCTATTCGAGCATGCAAAACAGAATGTTTATTTGAAGGTTTAGAGTTTGGCACATACAAATTTACTTGGAACGGCAGGTAAATACCGCATATAGGTAGGTATAGTGGACTCATATGGAATAACTTTGGGGTTTAAGGAGTTTGGATGCACAAGCAGTATTCTCGCTTAGTACAGGTGAAGGCTAGCAAAAGACTGGGAAGCGACCAACTGAGAGAGCGACAACAGTCATAAACATGCATTAAAATTAATTCATACCAAGTACAAGCATGAGTAGGATATAATCCACCATGAACATAAATATCATGAAGGCTATGTTGATTGGATCAACTACATGCGTGAACATGTGCCAAGTCGAGTCACTCAATGCATTTAAAGGAGGATACCACCCCATCATACCACATCATAATCATTCTAATAGCATGTTGGCACGCAAGGTAAACCATTATAACTCATAGCTAATCAAGCATGGCACAAGCAACTATAATCTCTAAATGTCATTGCAAATATGTTTACTTCATAATAGCTGAATCAAGAATGATGAATCATCATATTTACAAAAACAAGAGAGGTCGAGTTCATACCAGCTTTTCTCTTCCCAGTAAGTCCATCATATATCATCATCATTGCCTTTCACTTGCACGACCGAACGGTGTGTATAATAATAAGAGTGCATGTGCATTGGACTAAGCTGGAATCTGCAAGCATTCAACTCAAGAGAGAAGACAAGTAATATGGGCTCTAAGTTTAAATAATCAATCATGCATATAAGAGCCACTAAGAATTTTCAATAGAGTCTTCTCGACACCCAAAGAGATGAAACGAAATAAAAACTATTTACACGGGAAAGCTCCCAACAAGTAAAAGAAGAACAGGAAATATTTTTGGGGTTTTCTTTTTAATTCTACTACAAGCATAAAATGTAAACTAACTAATTTTTTTGGTTTTTATTAAAGTTTATCAAACACACAAGAGGAAAGCAGAAAAAGAAATTTAAACTAGCATGGATAATACAATGAAAGAGTATGAGCACCGACATCTAGCAATGAGTGTGTGTGAACATAAATGTAATGTCGGTGGGAAATACGTACTCCCCCAAGCTTAGGCTTTTGGCCTAAGTTGGTCTATTGCCAGGGATGGCCTCGCGGATATCCGTAGGTGAAGCTGGGGTCGTACTGTGATGAAGAAGACTCCGGCTGCCACTGGCTGGCAGCCTCCTCTGGATCCCAAGAATAAACAGATAGTCCTGGAGGCTCATCTTGTGGCTCCGGCTCCGAGGCTGGTGCAGGGTTCCGATAGGCTTGAACAACCGACCACAAAACGATGTGAGGTTCTGCAAACAAGTTAAACAAAGAAGGAGCAGGCAAGGTAATAGTCTCAGGGTGATGTTTATCAAAGTATAATTTATATTTGAGCTCCCCATCGTGACTCTTAACAAGAAAATCATGCGCTATCATACTCTTGTAATCTAAATAAACGCGGGGAAGCGCTGTTTCTTCTTTCTCCGCATGCCTAATAGGTATTTCAAAATATTCAGCTAGGCGTGAAGCATAAGTGCCTCCAAAGATGGGGCCCTTAGTACGGTTCAGACTTAACCGTCTAGCAACAATTGCACCCATACTAACAGAGTTATCGCGGTATAAACCATGGAGCAAAATAATAATATCAGGAATACTAAGGTTCCCACAGTTCCCGTGTCCAATCAAGCAACGACTAGCAAATAAGGAAAAGTAGCGTAAAATAGGATAATGTATGCTAGTGATCCTTGCATCAGAAACCTTCCTGGTTTCCCCCACCGTGATAGTGTTAACAAAAGCTTCTAATTCGTTACGGTGGGGTTCATCTAAGGTGCCCTCAAAGGGTATTCTGCAAACCTCGCAGAATTCTGCTAATGTCATCTCTTTAACAACGTCATATAAATGAAACTCTACTATTGGAGGTGATTTCTTAGGGAAAAAGTTGAAGTTTTGCACAAAAGTATTTGTGAGTAAGAGATACTGATGACGTTGGTCGTGGAGGAAGTTGGTGAGGCCAGCATTCTCAATCAATAAATAGAAATCTTCATAAATCCCAGCTCTCCTCAAGAAGTCATCGGAAGGCCATTCACAAGGCCGGACCTCCGCGGTGCGAGGTAAATTAAATTTGGGCTTCTCCTCTTCTTCCTTTTCTTTTTCCTTAGAGCTTCGGCTCGACGAGCCCCTCAAAAGTCTCTTCATTATTTCTGAAACAATCTGAAATTTTTAGTAACTTCAAATAAAAATGAACCAACTTCAATAAAATTGATAGTAACAACTCCCACAAGTGCCTAGAGCCTATACAAAGCATTAGAACTACTTGGAACCATATAAATTTGACATGCAAGCTCAAGAACATGGTCACCTGTGCAGCACAAATTTGCAATGAATAAAGCACTAGAACAAAAACTAATTGGACCAATGGAGGAGTCACATACCAAGGAACAATCTCCCCAAGCAGTTTTGCAAGAGGTGCTTTGAGCAAGGAGATCGAAAATCACTGCAACGGGGGCTGGAACTCATGCTTGAGTTGGTTTTTCGTATTTGTGTGAGGCAGAGGAAGAAGATGGGTGCAGGAATAAGTGAAGGAGGGCCACCATGGGCCCACGAGGCAGGGGGCACGCCCAGGGGGGTAGGGCGTGCCCTCCACCCTCGTGGCCAGGTGGCAGCTCCCCCCGTGGTAATTTTTGCACAGTAAATTCTCAAATATTCCCGAAAAAATCATATTAAATTGGCATGGCATTTTGAGGACTTTTATTTTCAGGATATTTTTATATTGCACGGATAAGTCAGGAAATAGACAGGAAAATATTATTTTACTTTATTTCTACTAAATAACAGAAAATATAAAGAGGGTACAGAAAGTTGTGCTTCTAGTTTCATCCATCTTGTGATCATCAAAATGAACCCACTAACAAGGTTGATCAAGTCTTGTTAACAAACTCATTCCGAATAATCCCGGAACCGGAGAAATTTCGAATGACACTAAGTTACCTCAACGTGGATATGAAAATCCCCAACAATAAGAATATCATACTTTTTCTTGATAGTTGGGAGAGGAAATTCAAAACCTCCAAATATAATCGATGGAATTTTTCCAATAGAGTTGATACTATAAACTTGAGGTTGTTTCCTCGGAAAGTGTACCGTGTGCTCATTGCCATTAACATGAAAAGTGACATTGCCTTTGGTGCAATCAATAACGGCCCCTGCAGTATTAAGGAAAGGTCTTCCAAGAATAATATACATACTATCATCCTCGTGAATATCAAGAATAACAAAGTCCGTTAAAATAGTAACATTTGCAACTACAACAGGCACATCTTCACAAATACCGACAGGTATAGCAGTTGATTTATCAGCCATTTGCAAAGATATTTCAGTAGGTGTCAACTTATTCAAGTCAAGTCTACGATATAAAGAGAGAGGCATAACACTAACACTGGCTCCAAGATCACATAAAGCAGTTTTAACATAATTTCTCTTAATGGAGCATGGTATAGTAGGTACTCCTGGATCTCCAAGTTTCTTTGGCATCCCACCCTTAAAAGTATAATTAGCAAGCATGGTGGAAATTTCAGCTTCAGGTATTTTTCTTTTATTAGTAATGATATCCTTCATATACTTAGCATAAGGATTTGTTTTAAGCACATCAGTTAATCGCATACGCAAAAAGATAGGTCTAATCATTTCAGCAAAGCACTCAAAATCCTCATCATCCTTTTTCTTGGATGGTTTTGGAGGAAAAGGCATGGGTTTCTGAACCCATGGTTCCCTTTCTTTACCATGTTTCCTAGCAGCAAAATCTCTTTTATCATAACGTTGATTCTTTGATTCTGGGTTATCAAGATCAACAGCAGGTTCAACTTCTACATCATTATCATTACTAGGTTGAGCATCAACATGAACATTTTCATTAACATTATCACTAGGTTCATGTTCATCACCTGATTATGTTTCAGCATCAAAAATAGAGATATCATTTGGATTCTCATGTGGTTCAATGATAGGTCCTATCATTTTTCTTTTTCTTCCTTTTAGAAGAACTAGGTACATCAATATTGTTTCTCTGAGAATCTTGCTCAATTCTCTTAGGGTGGCCTTCAGGATACAAAGGTTCCTGAGTCATTCTACCAGTTCTAGTAGCCACTCTAACAGCATAATCATTTTTCTTACTATTCATTTCATCAAGCACTTCTTTCTGAGCTTTAAGTACTTGTTCTACTTGAGTGGTAACCATAGAAGCATGTTTGCTAACAAGTTTAAGTTCACCTCTAATATCACCCATATAATCACCCAAGCGTTTAATCATAAAGGTATTCTGTTTTAATTGTCTACCAAAATAAGCATTAAAGCCATCTTGCTTAAACATAAAGTCATCAAACTCATCCAAGCACTGACTAGCAATTTTAGTAGGAGGGACTTCAGCTTTATCATATCTATAGAGAGAATTTACCTTTACTACCTGTGTCGGGATATCGGGAGGTTCTTCATTAAATAAGTAATTGAGATCATATACTTCTTCAATAGGCGGTAAATTAAGACCATGTATTTCTTCAATAGGAGGTAAATTCTTAACATCTTCAGCTTTAATACCTTTTTCTTTCATAGATTTCTTTGCCTCTTGCATATCTTCGGGGCTGAGAAATAGAACACCTCTCTTCTTCGGAGTTGGTTTAGGAATAGGCTTAGTAATTGGCTCAGGAACTGGCTTAGGAGGTAGCTCGGGAGGTGCCCAATTATTTTCATTAGCCAACATATTATTCAGTAGAATTTCAGCGTCATCCGGTGTTCTTTCACTGAAAAGAGAACCAACACAACTATCCAGGTAATCTCTGGAAGCATCAGTTAGTCCATTATAAAAGATATCAAATATTTCAGGTTTCTTAAGAGGATGATCAGGCAAAGCATTAAGTAACTTGAGAAGCCTCCCCCAAGCTTGTGGGAGACTCTCTTCTTCAATTTGCACAAAATTGTATATTTCCCTCAAAGCAGCTTGTTTCTTATGAGTAGGGAAATATTTAGCAGAGAAGTAATAAATCATATCCCGAGGACTTTGCACACAACCAGGATCAGAGAGTTATACCATATCTTAGCATCACCCTTTATTGAGAACGGAAATATCTTAAGTAAATAGAGGTAGCGCGATCTCTCATTATTAGTAAACAGAGCAGCTATATCATTTAACTTAGTAAGATGTGCCACAACAGTTTCAGATTCATAGCCATAAAAAGGATCAGATTGAACCAAAGTAATTATATCTGGGTCAACAGAAAAATCATAATAGTCCTGATCAGGAACACAGATAGGTGAAGTAGCAAAAGCAGGGTCGGGTTTCATTCTACCTCTAAAAGATTCTTTACTCCATTTAACTAGCAACCTCTTAAGTTCCTGTCTATCCTGGCAAGCAAAAGTAGCTGCAAAAGATTCAGCATAAAAAAGATAACCCTCAGGAATAGCAGGCATGGGTTCATCATCACTAACATCATCGTGTTCAGGTTCAATAATTTCTCTTTCTCTAGACCTAGCAATTTTCTCATCAAGATATTCACCAAGTGGCACAGTAGTATCAAGCATAGAAGTAGTTTCATCATAAGTATCATGCATAGCAGAAGTGGCATCATCAATAACATGCGACATATCAGAATCAATAGCAGTAGTAGGTTGAGGTGTTGCAAACTTACTCATAACATAAGGAGAATCTAGTGCAAGGCTAGATGGCAATCCCTTACCTCCCCTCGTAGTTGAGGGCAAAATAGTAGTTCGATCATCTTTCAAATTCTTCATAGTGTCCATCAGATATAAATCCCAAGTGACTCAAAGAATAGAGCTATGCTCCCCGGCAACGGCACCAGAAAATAGTCTTGATAACCCACAAGTATAGGGGATCGCAACAGTTTTCGAGGGTAGAGTATTCAACCCAAATTTATTGATTCGACACAAGGGGAGCCAAAGAATATTCTCAAGTATTAGCAGTTGAGTTGTCAATTCAACCACACCTGGAAACTTAGTATCTGCAGCAAAGTGTTTAGTAGCAAAGTAATATGATAGTGGTGGTAACAGTAACAAAAGTAAAGACAGTAAAAGTAATGTTTTTGGTATTTTGTAGTGATTGTAACAATAGCAACGGAAAAGTAAATAAGCGAGAACCAGTATATGGAAAACTCGTAGGCACCGGATTAGCGATGGATAATTATGCCAGATGTGGTTCATCATGTAGCAACCATAACATAGGGTGACACAGAACTAGCTCCAGTTCATCAATGTAATGTAGGCATGTATTCCGTATATAGTCATACGTGCTTATGGAAAAGAACTTGCATGACATCTTTTGTCCTACCCTCCCGTGGCAGCGGGGTCCTATTGGAAACTAAGGGATATTAAGGCCTCCTTTTAATAGAGAACCGGAACAAAGCATTAGCACATAGTGAATACATGAACTCCTCAAACTATGGTCATCACCGGGAGTGGTCCCGATTATTGTCACTTCGGGGTTGCCGGATCATAACACATAGTCGGTGACTATAGACTTGCAAGATAGGATCTAGAACACACATATATTCATGAAAACATAATAGGTTCAGATCTGAAATCATGGCACTCGGGCCCTAGTGACAAGCATTAAGCATAGCAAAGTCATAGCAACATCAATCTCAGAACATAATGGATACTAGGGATCAAAACCTAACAAAACTAACTCGATTACATGATAAATCTCATCCAACCCATCACCGTCCAGCAAGCCTATGATGCAATTACTCAGGCATGGCGGTGAGCATCATGAAATTGGTGATGGAGGATGGTTGATGGTGACTGAGGGAGTTCTGGACTAGGGGGTGTCCGGATAGCCGAACTATCATCATCGGCCGGACTCCAAGACTATGAAGATAGAAGATTGAAGACTTCGTCCCGTGTCCGGATGGGACTTTCCTTGGCGTGGAAGGCAAGCTTGGCGATACGGATATGTAGATCTCCTACCATTGTAACCGACTCTGTGTAACCCTATCCCTCTCCGGTGTCTATATAAACCGGATGGCTTTAGTCCTTAGGACGAACGACAATCATACCATAGGCTAGCTTCTAGGGTTTAGCCTCCTTGATCTCGTGGTAGATCCACTCTTGTAACACACATCATCAATATTAATCAAGCAGGACGTAGGGTTTTACCTCCATCAAGAGGGCCCGAACCTGGGTAAAACATCGTGTCCCTCGTCTCCTGTTACCATCCGCCTAGACGCATAGTTCGGGACCCCCTACCCGAGATCCGCCGGTTTTGACACCGACATTGGTGCTTTCATTGAGAGTTCCTCTGTGTTGTCATCGATAGGCTCGATAGCTTCTTCGACCATCATCAACAACACAGTCCAGGGTGAGACCTTTCTCCCCGGACAGATCTTCGTATTCGGCGGCTTCGCACTGCGGGCCAATTCGCTTGGCCATCTGGAGCAGATCGAAAGCTACGCCCCTGGCCGTTAGGTCAGGTTTGGAAGTTTGAACTTCATGGCTGACATCCGCGGGGACTTGATCCTGGATGGATTCGAGCCACAGCCGAGCGTGCCGCACTGTCACGGCGGGCATGATTTAGCCCTACAGCCGGGCAATACCCTGGAGGCCGCACTTGAACCCGCTCCGATCTTCAATTCGGAGCCGGCTGCACAGATCGAGGATGGATGGCTAGACACCGCCTCGGGGGCTGCGACCTCTACGGCAATAGAGCCGAACACTGACCTTGTCCCTCATAAAGCTCGTGACTCCGAGGTGCCGGACTCCTTGCAGGACTCCGAACCTCCCGCGCCCCCTCCGATCGAATCCGATTGGGCGCTGATCATGGAGTTCACCGCAGCGGACATCTTTCAACACTCACCTTTCGGCGACATCCTGAGTTCGCTAAAGTATCTCTCGTTATCAGGTGAGCCCTGGCCGGACTGCGGCTAGGACGGGTGGGATGCGGACGACGAAGAAATTCAAAGCCCACCCACCACCCACTTGGTAGCCGCTGTCGACGATCTAATCAACATGCTAGACTACGACTCCGAAGACATCGACGGTATGGACGACGATGCCGGAGACGAACAAGAACCAGCGCCTATCGGGCACTGGAAAGCCACCTCATCATATGACATATACATGGTGGATATCCCAAAGGATGGGAATGGCGAAGGAACAGAGGAGGATGACCCCTCCAAGAAACAGCCCAAGCGCCGGCGTCAGCGGCGCCGCTCTAAATCCCACCACAGCAAGAATGAAGATTCTGGCACCGGAGATAACAATACACCGGACAGTGCCGAAGACAAACCACTCCAGCAAGATCCAGCGCAGGAGGATGGAGACGCCTGCCCTCATGAGAGAGCGGCAGAAGAAGAGGTATAGGATTATATGCCTCCCTCCGGAGACGAAGCAAGCCTTGACGATGATGAATTCGTCGTGCCCGAGGATCCCTCGAACAAGAGCGTTTTAAACGCAGGCTTATGGCCACGGCGAACAGCCTCAAGAAAAAGCAGCAACATCTTAGAGCTGATCAAGATCTGCTAGCCGACAGATGGACTGAAGTCCTCGTGGCCGAAGAGCATGAGCTCGAACGCCCCTCCAAAAGCTACCCTAAACGCAAGCTGCTCCCCCGCTTAGAGGAGGAAGCGTATGAACCTGCATCACCAGGAGACAATACGGCTGACCGACCACCCCGTGGTCGCGACAGAGAGGCCTCCAGGCCCTTTAATAGACCCGTACCCCGGCATCGCTCGAAAAGCACACGGCCACAGGGGAACGCTCCGGACTTGCGAGATATATTGGAGGATAAGGCAAGACAATCAAGATCGATCTATGGATCGCGTGGGCGCCCCATGATACGTGATGATAACCGTCGTGCCGGAAACAGTAAGTCTAGTCGGGCCGAACAAAATAGACCAAGCTCCCTTGAGCTCCGTCGTGATATCGCCCAGTACAGAGGCACCGCACACCCACTATGCTTCACAGATGAAGTAATGGATCATCAAATCCCCGAAGGGTTTAAACCCGTCAATATTGAATCCTACGATGGCACAACAGACCCCGCGGTTTGGATCAAAGACTATCTTCTTCACATCCACATGGCCCGCGGTGACGATCTTCACGCCATCAAATATCTCCCCCTCAAGCTTAAAGGACCAGCCCGGCATTGGCTTAACAGCTTGCCAACAGAGTCAATTGGGAGTTGGGCAGACCTGGAAGCCGCATTCCTAGATAACTTCCAAGGCACGTATGTGCGACCACCAGACGTTGATGACCTAAGCCACATAATTCAGCAGCCAAACGAATCGGCCAGACAATTCTGGACACGGTTCTTAACCAAGAAAAACCAAATCATCGACTGTCCGGATGCGGAGGCCCTCGCGACCTTCAAGCATAATATCTGCAACGAGTGGCTTGTCCGGCACCTGGGACAGGAAAAACCGAAATCCATGGCAGCCCTCACATCACTCATGACCCGCTTCTGCGCGGGTGAGGACAGCTGGCTAGCACGCAGCAACAACCTCAGCAAAAATTCTGGCAGTCCGGATTTCAAGGACCGAAATGGCAGGCCGCGTCATAACAAAAACAAACACCGCACTAACGGCGACAATAGTGAGGATACGGCAGTCAATGCCGGATTCAGAGGCTCTAAACCCGGTCAGCGGAAAAAGCCATTCAAAAGAACCACTCCGAGTCCGTCTAATTTGGACCGAATCCTCGACCGCTTGTGCCAGATACACGGCACCCCCGAAAAGCCAGCTAACCACACCAATAGGGATTGTTGGGTATTCAAGAAGGCAGGCAAGTTAATTGCCGAAAACAATGACAAGGGGCTGCATAGCGATGACGAGGAAGAGACCCGACCGCCGAACAACAGAGGACAGAAGGGCTTCCCCCCATAGGTGCGGACGGTGAACATGATATACGCAACGCACATACCCAAAAGGGAGCAGAAGCGTGTGCTAAGGGATGTATATGCGATGGAGCTAGTCGCCCCGAAGTTCAATTCAGGGTCCTCCTGTCCGATCACTTTTGACTGAAGGGACCACCCCACCAGCATCCGCCATGGCGGATTCACCGCATTGGTCTTAGACCCAATCGTCGATGGATTTCACCTCACCAGAGTCCTAATGGACGGCGGTAGTAGCCTGAACCTGCTTTATCAGGATACAGTGCGCAAAATGGGCATAGACCCCTCAAGGACAAAACCTACCAAGACGACCTTTAAAGGCGTCATACCAGGTGTAGAAGCCAATTGTACAGGCTCAATTACACTGGAAGTGGTCTTCGGATCGCCGGATAACTTCCAAAGCGAGGAGTTAATCTTCGACATAGTCCCGTTCAGCAGTGGCTATCACGCCCTACTCGGACGTACTGCGTTCACAAAGTTCAACGCGGTGCCACACTACGCATACCTCAAGCTCAAGATGACAGGCCCTCGAGGAGTCATCACGGTCAACGGAAACACTGAACGTTCTCTCCGCACGGAGGAACATACAGTGGCTCTCGCGGCAGAAGTGCAATGCAGCCTCTTAAGGCAATTCTCGAGTCCAGCCGTTAAGCGGCCGGACACAGCTAAGCGTGCCCAGAGTAACATTCAACAAGACCATCTGGCACGTTCCGAGCACGCGTAGCAGTGCGGCCCCAACCCCAGCCCCTGTAAAACGTCAAGACAGGTCCCTCGCGTACACCATTATGCTCTGAAGATAACATGGGCATGGGGAGAGGGGCACGACCATGATAGGCCCAGACTGCGGCTCAACCACACTAGGGGCTCTCAAGTGTGTCATTCTTTTTCTTTTCCTTTTTCTTTTTTTTACCCACAGGACTCCGTTCGTCAGAGGCCCTGTCCGGCAGCAGACCTGCCGAACTCATGATGCAACAGCCAGGGAAGGATAAAGGCTACAACGAATATACAGGTGGTCTCCATTACGAGCATCTTTATACACCAATCCGTAGCCTACCCCTGGAGGGGGATATGTTTAACAAGTCCCATCCCTTGCTTATCGCACTATTTGTATCGTTCTGCATTCACAGCAGCACTTATTGAATAAAACAATGCAGCACCTTTTTGCTTATAATTGCATTTCTTTTTTATACATATGTTCATTTACGACATGTCGCATCCGTACACTTTGGTACGGCTAAAAACACACCAGGGGCTTATGTTTCCCGCAGCATGGTGTGATAAGTCTGAACACATTCACAAGTGCGGCACCCCGAACTTATAGCACTATATGCATCGGCTCCGAATCATGTCTTGGGTCAATAGTTGGGTTTGCTCGGCTCCCATGTTTTGGTACCTTACGTTCCGTTATATCGGCTAAGGTAGCACTGGGAGAACCACTGCGATTGCGCCCCAGTTGAGCTGGGTTAACGCCTCAGTGGAGAAAGCTAAAACTGACCGTCATGATGAGGCGAGAGCCGGTCGCTGTTCGAGAGGTTTTTTGCGAGTCCTTAAAGACTTATGCCGCTTAGAGCGAGGAGCCGGATCCTGTCCGGCCCAGGCGTGGATAGCGCCCCAAATTCGGCCTTCCGAAGACTAGGGGCTTCGCCAAAATTTAAAATTATAGAATTCTATGGCTAAGTGAGAGTGTTCAAGCATTATAAGTCCGGTTGCCTTGTTCGCTGTGTTGAGCGCCTCCCTAGATGGACCCAAAAATGGGAACAAGAGTGCTCAAGTTTATCCCGAACACCCCAACACTCGTGGCATGGGGGCTGAAGCCGACGACTTGCCATCTCTCAGATTTGATAAACAGCCGCACAGAAGGTAATATTTTAAATTAACAAGCGTTGCTTAGTGCATATGAACTAAGTTTTCAGCACACAGGATAACAAAATGCGAGTCTACTCAAAAATTACATCTTTGGAGCACTCCCCTGCAATAGTGTGGGCGCCCTTCAGCACACTCTTATAATACATCTCGGGCGTGCGATGCTCCTTGCCCTCTGGTGGCGGGTCCGTCACAAGCTTCTGGGCATCCATCTTGCCCCAGTGCACCTTTGCGCGGGCAAGGGCCCAACGGGAACCCTCAATACAGACGGAGTGTTTGATGACTTCAACCCACGGGCATGCATCCACCAGCCGCTGCACCAGGCCGAAGTAGCTCCCAGGCATGGCCTCCTTAGGCCACAGCCGAACTATAAGGCCCTTCATGGCCTGTTTGGCTGCCTTGTGGAGCTCGACCAGCTGCTTTAGCTGGTCGCTAAGGGGCACCGGATGTCCGGCCTCAGCATAATGAGACCAGAAGACCTTCTCCGTCGAGCTCCCCTCCTCGGCCCGGTAGAATGCGGCAGCATCGGACACGCTGCAAGGAAGATCTGCGAACGCTCCTAGAGAGCTCCGAATTCGGATAAGCAACAGGTAATTAACACTCACATGCTTACTTTGCATGAAAAATGCCTTACCCGCTGCTATTTTCTTCACCGCCTCAATCTCCTGGAGGGCCTTGTAGGCTTCGGCCTTAGCGGCTTTGGCACCCTCAAGAGCCGTTGCAAGCTCAGACTCTCGAGTCTTCGAGTCACGCTCCAGGCTCTCATGTTTTTTCACGAGATCCTGGAGCTCTTGCTGTACCTCCGCCACCCGCGCCTCCTGCTTCTCTCGCTCGGTGCGCTCCGCGACCGCATTGCGTTCGACCGCGGCCACCGCCTCTTTTAGGGTCGCCACCTCATTAGTGGCCCCTGCAATACCCATGTTATCCTTGTCATTCTTTTTGCAACCAAAATCCTTTTCTGTAAGGTACAATTTTAATAAGGTGTTACTCACCTTCCTTGTCCTCGAGCTGCTTCTTGGCACGGCTGAGCTGGTTCTCGGACTGCTCGAGGCTTTCCTTCAAATTATTGACCTCCGCAGTCAGTGCGGCAGAGGTCAGCAGCGCAGCCTAGAATCCCATATTGACATATTTTTTATGACTCCTACGTATATCTTTTTAAGATCCTCAGTCTGGATTTTCTTTCTGAACACCGAACCGAGCATCAGGGGCTACTGTCTATGCGGAACCTTTTTACATATATTGAAATTCTTACCACAAAGCCTGTTAAGAGGCTGCTGCAGGCTTCGGTCAGCCCGCTCTTGGCGAGCTGAACCTTCTGAATCACCGCACTCATAACAGTGCGGTGTTCCTCTTCAATGGAGGCGCCATTAAGCGCCTCCAGCAAATTATCCGGCGCCTCCGGTTGGACGGAGGCAGCCGGCATCACAGTCTTGCCCTTCTTACGAAGGGGTCGCCCCCCGGACTCCGAAGCCACTATGGGTTCCGGGGCCGAGTCTGGTGCAAAGTCCGGGAGGTTGTCCTACGACACCTCCGGGGCCTCCCCCTCCTGGTGGGTCCTCTCCTGGGATCCCACCTCGGCATCGTCCACGACGCGAGGGGTGAAGGCAGTCGGAAGGGAATCCATATCCGATGCACCCAAGGACCCGCTCGACGAAGCGGGAAGATCATCCTTGGGCGGACTGCAGGGTTGTATGCGGCATTAAAAAGACATTATGTGGCGAAAAGGAAAAACCTTGAAGTTATTCGGAAGTCCGGATACTTACGATCTTGCCAGGGGCTTGGCCCTTGGAGGCCAGTCCTCGTCGTCGTCACTAGCGTTGGCGGAGCAGTCCGGGGGAAGAGTTTTTCCCTTCTTGGACCCCTCGGCCTCTCTTGTTGGGGAGGCCTTCCTTTTCTTCCCTCCCCCCGCTGGGGGAGAGGCTTTCTTCTTCTCCTCCTCGCCTTGGTGGGAGGAGTCGGCCTCAGATTCATCATCCGATAGCACCTGAAAATGGGAACTCTTTCGAGTCCCCGTGGCCTTCTTCTTGGCCTTCTTCTCTGGCACCACGTGGGGCGCCTGAGCCAGCAGCCCCGTTAGGCGGGCGTCCGCTGGGTCCTCTGGCAATGGGGCCGGACAGATAGTCCGTTCGGCCTTCGCCAGCCAGTCCTGTCAAAGGTAAAGGGAGTTTAGATCCCACATAGAGTCAAACTATGGAAAACAAATGGCAAAATCACTTACCTCGTCAGCTGGACGCTGCGAGTGGAATCCGCGATCTTCGGTAGCGGATGCGGGAGCCTCGGCGCCCTTGAACAACACCTTCCAGACATCTTCGTACGTAGTGTCGAAGAGCCCGCTCAGGGTCTGGTGCTGCGCCGGATCGAACTCCCACATGTTGAAGCCTCGTCGTTGGCACAGGAGAATCCGGCAGATGAGCATGACCTGGACTACGTTGACAAGCTTGAGCTTCTTGTCCACCAGCTTCTGGATACAGGCTTGGAGTCCGGTCAGCTCCTCCGAATCCCCCCAGATCTGGCCACTCTCTTTCCAGGAGGTGAGCCGTGTAGGGATGCCAGATCTAAATTCGGGGGCCGCTGCCCAATCAGGGTCACGCGGCTCGGTGATGTAGAACCACCCCGATTGCCACCCCTTGATGGTTTCCACGAAAGTGCCCTCCAGCCACGTAATGTGGGACATCCTGCCCACCATGGCGCCTCTGCACTCCGCTTGGCTGCCCTTCACAACCTTCGGCTTGACACTGAAGGTCTTGAGCCACAAGCCGAAGTGGGGCTGGATGCAGAGGAAGGCCTCGCACACGACGATAAACGCCAAGATGTTGAGGATAAAATTCGGGGCCAGATCATGGAAATCTAGGCCGGAGTAGAACATGAGCCCCCGGACAAAGGGATGAAGTGGGAAGCCCAGTCCATGGAGGAAATGGGGAAGAAATACTACCCTCTCATGGGGCCTGGGGGTGGGGATGAGCTCTCCCTCGTCGGGGAGCCGGTGCGCGATATCGCTGGACAAGTATCTGGCGTCGCGCAGCTTCTGGATCTGCCCCTCTGTGACGGAGGAGGCCATCCACTTGCCTCCCGGTACGGACATAGTTGGAGAAGGTTGAGGTGAGAAGTGCGGACTTGGGCGCTGGAGCTCGAATTCGTGGAGATGGATAAGCTAAGGAGGAAGAAGGCGCAGGTAAAAAGGGTTAGATCTTTATCCCCTTATATGGGCGGACAAAAACATGTGTCCCCACCGGCCTGGTAAAACTCTCTTATCTCCCAAGCGTCACAATCAATGGCGCGGTTGGGTTACCCACGTCTGTATTGATGAGAATCCCGGAATAAGGGGAACACGATCTCTGCTTCGTTAAGACGTGCCAAGGAAACCGCCTCGCTAAACGCGCGGAGGTGGAACAATAAAAACAATTCAAGTAAAGGCTTGGTAATGGTGTGATGTCACGCCACAGAATACGTCAGCAGATCGAACTTGTGTAATATTATTCTCTCTACGGTGGTATGTGGAATTTATTTTGCAGAGCCAGACACTATCCTCGTGTTCACAAACTTCTATAAATTATTCGGAGGAAGAACCTGCCTTGCAATGCCGAAGACAACATGCACGCCGGACTCGTCGTCATTGAAGCCTGGTTCAGGGGCTACTGAGGGAGTTCCGGACTAGGGGGTGTCCGGATAGCCGAACTATCATCATCAGCCGGACTCCAAGACCATGAAGATAGAAGATTGAAGACTTCGTCCCGTGTCCGGATGGGACTTTCCTTGGCATGGAAGGCAAGCTTGGCGATACGGATATGTAGATCTCCTACCATTGTAACCGACTCTGTGTAACCCTAGCCCTCTCCGATGTCTATATAAACCGGATGGCTTTAGTCCTTAGGACGAACGACAATCATACCATAGGCTAGCTTCTAGGGTTTAGCCTCCTTGATCTCGTGGTAGATCCACTCTTGTAACACACATCATCAATATTAATCAAGCAGGACGTAGGGTTTTACCTCCATCAAGAGGGCCCGAACCTGGGTAAAACATCGTGTCCCTCGTCTCCTGTTACCATCTGCCTAGACGCATAGTTCGGGACCCCCTACCCGAGATCCGCCGGTTTTGACACCGACAGTGACGACAGCGACGAATCCCCCTCTCCGGAGCCCTGAACGGACTCCAGATCAGCCCTCCCGGGAGAGATTAGGGCTTGGTGGCGGCTCCGTATCGTAAAACGCGATGATTTCTTCTCTCTGATTTTTTTTCTCCCCAAAAGCCAATATATGGAGTTGGAGTTGGCATCGGAGGGCCACCAGGGGGCCCACGAGGTAGGGGGCGCGCCCAGGGGGGCGCCCCCACCCTTGTGAGCAGGGTGTGGGCCCCCTGGTCTTCATCTTTTGCGAGGATTTTTCTTTATTTTTTCTAAGGTGTTCCGTGGAGTTTCAGGACATTCCGAGAATTTTTATTTTCTGCACAAAAAACAACACCATGGCAGTTCTGCTGAAAGGGTTAGTTCCATTCAAATCATACAAGTTAGAGTCCAAAACAAGGGCAAAAGTGTTTGGAAAAGTAGATACGACGGAGATGTATCAAGGCCCCAGACTGGAACGACCCAGAGATGGGGAAGACGCGGCAGTGGAGTCGCAGATGGAGAGGAGTGGGAAACTTGACTGGTTCGGGTGCGGGTGGGCCTCTCGGCAGAGAATAATAGGAGGTGCAGAGTGGAGGGATGGCCTGGCCGTCGGCGGGGTAGTGTTTTGCTGAGGAGCGCAAAACAACGCCGCTGGACGCGGAAGGCTGGAGTAGGCGGTTCCGGCAGCGCTGGGGGAAGAAGATGAGAGATTGAAGAAGAATGCCGGCCGTTGGATGTAAATCCAACGCCTTCTTAGGCTTCGACCTACTGGCCCACATGTCAGCCAGTCCATTTGTTTTTTAGTCCATTTGGTGGGCTGGGTGAAACAACTATGTAGCATCTATGCAGCCCGTTTAAATCCCATTTGCATTTTTCTCGAAATCCGCGGACTGCTGGGCTGGGTGAAAATATCATGTTGGGCTATATGGAGAAATTTTATAAAAACATAAACATGCCCTCATGTCCAAGATCTGCCTGTACATGTCGTAGCATGCGTATGCGTCCTTGGACGCGTAGGTTATGTAGGCTAGATTCAGAGGTACCTCCCACGTGTTCAGGTCGTCTTCTTTCATGTTGGCGTATCAGGGGTCGATGATGGTCTCAGCGAGGTCAACCACGGAGTCCTTCTCCTGCCCGTTGCTGATGATCTTGTATTGCTTCTGGATGTTGACAAGCTTGTTGCACCAGATGGCCGAATCATCGCGTTCTTCCTTCTCTCCATCGTAGCGAAGGTGCAGTGGGTGCTGCCGATGAAACGGGTGAATGCTCCAGAAACTAGTGCAGCCATAGGACTGAGGCGAGGCAGAGCTTCACCAAGTCCGTATCGTTGGTGTACATCACATTCAACTTGGTGCAGCCGTAGGACTGAATGGCGAACTCAAAGGGGAACTCCTTGCTGAAGTCCATATCCAGCAGGCTCACCCCTCGGATCGCCATTGGAGTCTCTTCGAGTGAACGAGTGTGTAGGCGGTGACAGCAGTTCATTTTTTAGCTCTTGGGGAACTGGATTTAACAGTAAGCTGAGTGTGTACAGGCGACAATAGTTACTACCCCTCCCTCATCCGCTGCACGCCCGGCAGAAGATGCACCCTCGGTGCATTCAAACGCCTCCATTATGAAACCTACTCCGGCCACACTTCAGTTCACGAGCGGGTCTGTATTGGTACTGTAATAACAGGAGTTAGTGGTCACTTAAATTTAATTAGCTTTAATAGAATTTTATACTTAAAACAAGCAATGCATTGGCTCGTTCTATCAGTGCCACAGGATCAACATGCACAACAATTAGAATTATTATTCTCAGGATGCACACGATCAGCACATTTGTCGCACTTTCACAAAGATAATACTACCAAGTTTGAACTATTTGTTATGGTTGTTGTCCTCTGCATCTTCGTGCCGTGTTTCCCAGCTTGCAAGATTCAGAACCAACAACTAAGATCCAAATAATAAGTACAACAAAGATGCCTACACATCTCATTGATTCCCAGCTTGCAAGATTTAGAACCAACAAATAAGATCCAAATAATAAGTACAACAAAGATGCCTACACATCTCATTGATTCCCAGCTTGCAAGATTCAGAACCAACAAATAAGATTCAAATAATAAGTACAACAAAGATGCCTACACATCTCATTGATTCCCAGCTTGCAAGATTCAGAACCAACCCATTAGAGCCTTTTGATAAAGTGAATATCGGGATTAAATCCATCTTGGCTAGCCATGTCATACAATCAAAGAACTTGGCGAATGCTCTTGACTGTCACAACATTTGTAGTTGAGTATTCCTGTTTGCATAGCACAAACAAGGAGACAGGAGAGCATGATTTCGCTTTAATAGCGGCCTCCTTGAACTCAACCTGCAGCTCCACTAGGATGAGGTCTGCCTGGAGTTCCATGATTCAATTCATGCGCCTTTTTCTGTAGTTCACCTGAAATGAAGCAAAGATTGCATCATTCAGCTAGCAAGAAGTACTTGCTCTCGTGAGCTGGCAGGTTCTTCTTTAGTAGTTGCACTAAATTTGAGGAACATTAAGGTTGGCTGTCCGGCTCATGTAAGGTTCAACTATAATTTTCTTATCCTTTTGTGCAGTTCCACTAAAATAAAGTGCCATTGTGGTGACGGTGATGGCTCCATCTTGCAAAGGCTAATAAAATGTTGCACGAGATTACCAGCAGAACTTGATGGAGATTTCAGAAACTCTAATCACCATTTTGTGCAGTTCCACCAAAATTGAGAGATGTTGCCCACGTGACATTTTAGTTCAACTGCACAAGACACTCATTCCAAAAAAAGTGTTTTGTGCAGTTCACCAAAAGGTCAAAATATTAACAAGGTGAAATGGATATCCCTATCTGCACAAAAAGATAGAAAGTAAACAGTTGCTGGTCAATAAGAATATACGAAACATATACAAAATGAAAAGAAGCAATCACGCAAGGACAGTAGAAATTTTAAAAAGTCAGCAATGCTTCATGTTACCAGAAGCATTACGATCAACAATGAGATTCCTCAAATATGTGATTACTTTAATGGTGGCATTGCTTGTTTACCAGACACAGTAAATCAATAGCAGCTAAAGAGTTGGTTTAAGGGCATGGGACCATGGGGACACCAGGACACTCAGCAGCGTAAAGGAGCAACTTACTTATCATACTGGGGAAAACAACAGGAGTGCCATTTGTAACATAGTTTAATTGCATCTTATCACTGGAGGCATTAGATTAACAATAACACTGGTTAGACATGTCCCTAAGGTAACAATGTGATCACTTCATTTTACATGCGCCCTTACATTAACAACAACAAAAGGTTGATATAAGGCCATGCGGCAATGGACGCATCAGCACAATGTACCTACAAGGAGGCATAAAGTGGTGATGCCGAGTTTGTTCATGCTATGTGAGGGCAGCAAACCTAATCCTGGAGACCTTGTACTATGTGAGGGCAGCAAATCTAATCCTAGAGACCTTTTACTATGTGAGGGCAACAAACCTAATCCTGGAGACCTTTTACTATGTGAGGGCAGCAAATATAATCCTGGAGACCTTTTACTATGTGATGACAACAAATCTAATCCTGGACATACTCTGTTGACTTGTCCACCAGCCGCCACTTTCTATCCTTTTTTCAACCAATAATAGATCTGTTCCTTATCCAATTTGTACTACGTTTTCCCATTATTTCCCTTTTCAACCAAGAGACCGGTTGGGTATCCAGTCTCTACTACTTTCACCATATTATTTCCCCTTTGATTCAAGTCCTACATTCATGCTACAACTTTCCCCCTTTCTTCGTTATTTGAACAAAGCCCTAGATTCGAATGCATGAAGTAGCTTTACCTCTAATAATACTAAAAATTTAGGTGGCTTTGGAAGAGCTGATGGGAGTAGAAAAAGATGCACATGCAGACACGTGGGGAGCTGGGGCAGTAGAGCAAGGCCGCTTTCAAAGAACTTATACCTGAGGGTCGCCGGGATGTCGGCGGCGGTAGGTTGGATCTGCGGACAATACGGCAGGGAGGAAGAAGGGTCGGAGGACCTCCCAAGATGGCGCTGTGTCGGAGAGAACGGCACGGTCAGAGGATCGAGCCCCTCCGGCAGCTGTGGGTTTCCTCCCTCGGCGGCGATGACCGCGTGAACGATGCACCTTTTAGTCCTCTACACACACCGGCCGAAGGGATCCGGCCGGATTTGTGACCAGCGGTGAGCAGAGAGAAAATGTCGCTACCGCTGTCTTGTTTATATCTGGAGAGGGTGAGAGAATGAAGAGAGCAACCCCAGTAAAGCAAGTGCTCAGGCCCCTGCGTCCATATATAGTGGAGTGATTATCTTTTTTCTCTCCACAACAAGCGTTTCAATTTGTGTACATGGCATTAAAGAAAAGAAACTCTCTATTTAAGGTGACTACTATACGACTCCTCCTTACTACTAGTAGTAGTACTACAGCATTGTTCACTTGTGCTCCCTACCCCTACATTCATTGAACAACCCCACGGGTGAATAAACATATAGTAAGTACTGTATTTATATAGAACAAACAAGCTCGAACTATTTTCGCGTAGTTAAAAGTTGAGGGCGGGGCTTTTCCCGGGCAGTACGTGCGGCAGTTTTCGGGTAGGCGATTTGACAGAGAGGCGAGGAGGGTGAGCGAGTGGCAGATTCTCAAACATACTGCTGGAAAGGTCAGGCTGTGTGATTTGATGGCGCGTTACTACTGGAAAGACTTGTGATATGACCACTCACTCAATTACTGGCGCTCCGACCGGGGTGATGCCCCCCTTCCGTTCCGCGCTCTAATCTGGTGCATGACACATCGACCCGGATGCTGGCTCTCCCACATGTCGGAGTAGTAAGAAGGAGCAAAGAATGATGCGGTATATACTAGTACTACGGGCATGTACAATGGTCGATAAGGTAGCCTTATCTTAAATATTGCATGTAATTTAGAGCTGACAAGAAAAACATGTCTACAATGGGTCATCTCTTAGCCTCACTTCAATAACTAGTTATTCCTAAAAACATGGTGACACATATTGTGTTAAGAGATCATCTCTTGCCTTCTCTTAATTAAGAGAAGACAAGCCTTCTCTTATGATTTCTCTCTCCTCCACTTCATCATTTATCCTACATGGCATTGCTAAGATAGAACCATTGTACATGCCCTAATACTACTCAGGTCGGAGGAGTGCGAACCACGGCAGCCCAGTGAACCAGCAGTGCGAACCACGACAGCCCAGTGAACCAGCAGTGCGAACCACGGTAGCCCAGTGAACCAGCAGTAGAAAACAATGTGGTGATATGGCCATAAAAAATAATGTGCTACGGTCCACACTGTAGCATGTACAGTAACACTCCTCTTTGTTTGGGTCCCTGAGTTAGAGCTAGTTTGGGTTGAAATAGCCTCAAATTATCGAAACAAGAGGGGTTAGTTTGAGCTAGTTTGCTCTAACCCAGCTAAAAAAACTAGCACGGTGGAGAGGTTCTAATTGGGTTAGTTATCCTTGGGCCCACTAAAAGAGAACTAAAAAATCTCCCCTGCCCGCACCAGATCGCTCCCTCCGCCCTCTCGCACGACTCCTCTCTGTTCCCCATAGGGTCGCCCGTCCAAGCACCGCTCGCCCTCTCTTTCCTTCGGCCGCCCTCTCCTTCCGGCCTCCGCCGCCCTACTCCGACCGCCCTCTCCCTCCAGCCTTCGAAGGTCGACCCGCTCCTCCTTCACCAGTCATTTTCACCCTCTGCCATGCACGGCGGTGGCGCATCTACCAAGGAGGTCGTGAGAGGGGTGAGTTTGTTTGTTCCTTCTCTGTCTCATGGCCATATAATTGATCTTTCTTGCTCTAGCGCTAATTTTGATTTGGAAAATTAGACCCTGATCAAACTTGGTATAGATTTGTGGTGCACACATGGAATTGTTTGATGCTGCTTGAGGAGGTAATAAATCTTCCTAGAGGCCCAAAGATTCAGTTCACCTTTCTAGGTATTTCAATTTCAGGCTTGCATTATTTCTAGAGGCCCAAAGATTCAGTTCACCTTTCTAGGTGTTTCAATTTCAGGCTTGCACTATTTCTAGAGGCCCAAAGATTCAGTTCACCTTTCTCGGTATTTTTGTTATAGGCTTGCATTATTTCTAGAGGCCCAAAGATTAAGTTCCCAGTCGGCGGCAAGCGGCCCTGCTACCCATGCCAGTGTCGACCTCAACTCGCAGGGGCCAACATCGGAGGGGTTCCCGGGACTTGGGCTCTACGGCGCCTTCCTCCAGAGCGACGATGGCGAGCTCCTCCCTCGGTGCATGAGGGGCTCCGGGCTCCCTCCCTATCGTGAATGACTTCCATGATGAGTTAGCTCATGCTTTGTTTCATGAAGTGTTTTCTTATTTTGTGAAGCTTGATTGACGACTTGTATGTTTAAGTGGGATATCTCATTTGTATGGACAAAGTAAAAATTATCATGTTTTGCATGCTTGATTTGTATAGATGGTTCATTTATGTCAATTATGAGCGCGAGGAGGCCACAGAAGAGCCGGCCACACCAAATCCGGCAGGAAATAGGGTCCAAAGTAGTCAAATGATTGAGAATAAGCATTTATTGTCAATCTAACCCTACCATCCATACACCTCTTTGGTTTAGAGTTAGTTCAGGGTTAGAATCTAACTCTAACCTATAACTGAGGCCCTATTTGGATACTCTAACTCAGTTAGAGGTTAGAGTTAGATTCTAACTCTAAACTAACTCTAACCAAAAAGTTGTTTGGATGGTAGGGTTAGATTGACAATAAATATTCTTTCTCAATCATTTGACTACTTTGGATCCTGTTTGAATGGGAGGGGTAACTTTTTTTACTAATTTTTTTAGTGGGCCCAGGAGAACTTACCCAAATAAGCTCGTCTAGTGTGGGCTAGTTTTTTGGGGTGGGTTAGATCCAACTAACCCAAACTAACCCATCATGTTTGGATACTTTTGGGTTATTTGAGCCCCAACTAACTAAAACTAACTCTAACATAGGGATCCAAACAGGGCCTGAGTTAGAGTTCTCCTCGTCTCGGTTCATCGCCATCATACTTTCCCCATTCCTGTGTTTTCAGTATCCTGCGAATCAAAGAGGCCCTTTTTTTGCGGAAAAAATCAAAGAGTCCCTTAGACTGGTTTAGGTCCGGTCATTTTTTGTAAACATGTTATGTCCAAAATTTAATGAACATGCTCCGGTTTCCATGAAATTAATCCGGTTTCATGTGGTAATTCATTCATTTATGTATTCTTCTGCGGGGGGTTTGCATGTAATTCGTGAGGTCTGAAATGTAAAGTACCCCGGCATATGCTCCGAGTCGTGCATGCACTACGACCCAGATGCTCTATGTCCCACATGTCGGCGAATGGGAGCACGTGGAAATGGCCTAGGAGTACATATAGGAGGATAAATGTGTGAAAAAAATATGTACTGTGAAGCATAGCCGCGGTTCGAAAAGGAGACCTAAAGTGATGACAGTTATAGGTCGCACGCACCCAACTTCTCATTGATGTACGAGTTGACGCGACACATCAAAGCACTACACTCGATATATTTCAATAATTTGCGTTTACTGATGCATTAATTACAACACATGCATGCATGCCATGACTCTCCTTTTGATACTTGCATGTGTTGATTTAATGCACCTTGAAGTAGTATAAAATATGTGACGGTAAAGCTTTGTAATGCGATGGCCCAAGTCGAGAGATGGTTGTGCACGAGGAGGGCGAGATCATGCAGACCGAACAGGACCCGACGATGGAGCTCTCTAAGGTCTCGATGGACCTCACCGTGCTCCACTGCCCCTTGTGCCTTCGCCCCTTGACGCCTCCAGTGTATGAGGTTCGAATACACCTCGTCTGTTCGGCTGATTGAGCAAGGTGCAGGTTTCTTGATTGATGTGTTGTTCGATTGATTTCTGCAGTGCAAGGGAGGGCACCTGGTCTGCGCGGACTGCCGCGTCGAGCGCCCCGGGAACCAGCGATAGTGCCAGAAGTGCGAGCGCGGCGGTGGCTTCGACGTGCGGAACACGGCGGTGGACTCCGTCCTTTCGTCGGTGAGGGTGGAGTGCCCGCACGAAGGCTGTGGGCTCTACGTCACTTACCACAAGCTCGCCGATCAATAGAGCGTGTGTCCGCTCGCACCCTGCCCCGTGCCCGTCTGCGGCTACGAAGGCCCACCGCCGGTGCTCTACCAACACATCAGCATCGCGCATCCCATGCCCGTGCACAGGATCCAGTACGGCAAGGTGCTCCAGCTGCAAGCGCCACTTTCGGAGCCACGACTCTTGCTGTTCGTGGAGGAGGACGGCCGCGCGTTTTTCTTGGTTGGCGGCATGCTCGACATCGGCGCGCCTATCACCGTGTCGGTCGTCTGCATCAGAGCGGGGGCGTCCCCACTGCCGCACTACATTGCCAAGCTGTGGGCGAACGGCCCGCCAGGGGAGCCCAAAGGCACGACCGACGCCGTCAAGGTGGAAATGGAGGTGACAAGCAGCAAGGATCCCGGCGACGTCGGCGTGCAGGAGCTGACCTTCTTGACAGTTCCGCCCAAGCTGCTGGCCGGGGCTAAGCTGGTGTCCCTCCACATTCAGATTGACAAGCTCACGTCCTAAATGTTTCTACAATGCCTTCTGTCTATCTTAGTAATATGCTAATATAGGGATTACCTTGGTCTACTTTAGCTTAAGAAATGGTGGGTTTTGGTGGCGATGCAACAATTACTTCGACATCAGATCAGTAATTTCCAACAGTCGAACGGATATTTTGTGCCTGTTGGATATAAAGTTCCTTTGGGTAAGAAGTACTACTTGTCATCAAAATGGATAAAAGGAGATGTATGTAGATGTATTTTAGTTCTAGATACATCCCTTTTTATCCATTTTGATGACAAGCACTCCCTCCGTCCCACAATACATGCCTTCCATTTGTCAAAATATAGATGTATCTAGACATGTTTTAGTATATAGGTACATCCATGATAGAGCCAATTGGATGGTTGAGAACACTACAATTCATAGCTACAGATGCGTGTGTGACTCCCAGATGCAGAGGCCGGGGGTCATCATCCTCCTTTTCGAGAAAAAACGGACGCGTGTGTGAAAGGATGACTGTGTGCGTGCACCTCTTCTCTTCCTGTATAACGTACTAAACTCAGAGTACAAGTTTTTGTGGGTTGCATGATGGTGCGTGCGAGAAGTCCCGAGAGATAGGTTTAATGCGTCTGAAAAAAAGACTAGCCTAGAGCTCGCCACGCGGCTATTCCTGTCGAATGCCCATTAACCGTAAGATATGTATACGACGGTGCCAGTTATTGCACGTACACAGCAGTACTCCCTCCTTTCTGGTTTATAGGGCTTAATTCAAAAATCTCACCAACCAAGATGGTGAGTGGTGGAATATGTTTTGTAGTTTGCAAAAGCACCTAATTATTGCTCTTGTTTTTCTTAGAAAATTATGTTTATCAATGCATTAACTGCAATGCGTGCATGCATAAAGTACATGCATCGGTCAATTTTCTCTTAATACTTGCATGCAATGATTTAATGCACCTTGGAATCTAAACATGTGTTGGGGAACAACCAAATTGAGCCTTATAAAATGGAAAAATTAAAATTTTGAGATAAGCCCTATAAAACCGGAAAGGAGCGAGTAGAAAAAGAACTACTCAATCCGGGAATAGTGCCACTCTTCGAAACTAGAACCGTCAATAAATTTTGAGCTTGCGTCTCGTCACATTCCAAATTACTCCATGCTATATTGAATTGCAAACCTGTTCACACCGATCACAACCTAAACGGTTTCCCACTTAGGAGCGTATTAGTACTCAGTTATAAATATTAGTATGCCAAGATGACTGCACATTCCTCCTCAACTCCTCATCCACAAAAACAAACAAGTCATTCAGCATCCTTCCCTCGCGTCTGCCATGGCCAGCGTGAGTTCTGGGTCGAGAGATTATCACCAGGGAGAGGCGAGCATGGAAGCGGAAGCACTAGAGATGTCCCGCCTCGCTGCGAGAGTAGCCGACATGTCCCGCCGCGCGGAAGTAGCAGCACAGAGGTCCCACCACACCGCTGAAGCAGCATGGAGGTCCCGCCGCGCTGTCGATGCAGCAGACTGGTCCGGCCGTGCCGCGGAAGTAGCAGAGATGTCCCGCCCGCGCCGTGAATGCAGCAGATATGTCCCACCGTGCCGCGGCGGCCTGGGAAAATTTCTCGCGGGCAGGCGACGACTATTACAGGCGCATGCATGCGATCATCCATAGCCAGATGGATCAGATCTCCGGCTGGGCGAGGTTGCAGGACGACATGAAAGCCTCGTTTGAATAGGCTAACGGCGTCATCTGGCAACTAAGGGAGGGCAATGAGAGGCTCCAGGCCGAGCGCGACCTGCTGAGGGAGAAGATCATCCGAAGTGCAGACCAGCAGGAGGAGACCAGTGCCTTGTTGAAGAGGACCGACGTCATCGTCAAGAAACTTATGGACGAGAATGACATACTCCACAACAAGCGCCAAAGGCTGGTTGAGGACACGAAAGAGCTCATCGCAGCTCGCCGTGGAGACTAGTTCCCGCGGCCTGGAGCAACGCATCAAGAAAGTAGAGATCAGCGAGCCAGATCCTTGTCTTCCTTCTTCTTTTGCCCTTGTGTATTTCGGGCGTACCCGCATGTGTCTTTTTAATTATCTTTCTAATTATGTAAGACAATTAATTGTCCTCATATATTCATCAGTCTTGCTATAAGTCGCAGTAGATCCTATATAGGTCCGTCGGATCTTACGTCAAGATCCGTGCTTTCAGATTTTCTCTTTTCTCTCTTAAATCTCAGTCGAGTGAGACATAGCCACGCCATTAAACAAAGGCTCGGGCGCCATTAATGTAGACCTTGGGAGAGAGGTGGACGGCAGATGGAGGTCAAAGGGCTCTCCTCCTGATACGCACGCGTAGGGGTCTCATCGCACGCCTCTCGTACTCAAATAGCTACCCTGCACGACGCCTCCTAGTGTCGGGTGGTAGGTACGACATATGCCAACGGATGGCTTATCATTGTGGGAGCCAGTAAGACATCGCCGGTGCCTGGAAATGGGATAAGGCGAAGACATGCACGCCAGAGGATCTTACCCAGGTTGGGGCTCTCCATGGAGATAATACCCCTACTCCTGCTCAGCGGGGTCTCCACGTGATCACTAGATCGATAAGAAGCTACAAGAGGCTCCTTGAGTTGTTCGGTGGGAGGAGGAAGAAGGGCAAGGCTAGCTCTCTTCTCTCCTATGGTAGTGTCTAAAACTCTCTGAGATCAACCCTTTGCATGGGTGCTCCGGGGGGTTTATATAGGCCTACCCCCCGGGGGTACAATGGTAATCCGGCTGGGTGCGAGCCCAGGCCGTTAGTGTCCTTGACCGCCGGCTTCTCCGGCGGCTTCTGGGGCCCGCCTACTGGTGGGTACCGCCCGCTGTCAACCAACCGGCCGACAGGCCGGCCCCGCCGCTTGGGGGTCTTGTCGGGGGCTGGTTACTGTTGCCTCGCCTCTGATGACGAGGGCTTTGTCGAGGTAAGCATGGCTCAAGTGCCGCTGCCTTGCGGGCTCCTACTGTAGCCTTACCTCGTCTTATCTGCTTAATGGTGCGCGCGCCCCGAGGGGGGAGCAGGCCGGCTATAGAAAGCCGGCCCGGCCTTGGGCCGGTTGGGGGAGGTCGGGCCGCCTTTGGATGTCTCTCTGACCGAAGGGGCCTGCCGCCTACGGGCCATACTGGCAATCCGTCGTGGATGGCATCACGATCTGCATGGCAACAGTGCTTCGCCGGACAGGAGATGGCCGCCCTGTACGGCGTACTGTAGCCATGCATGTTCCGGGATTCGGGGGTGGCAGGTCCCACTGTAGCCACGCTCCGTCTTGTCACCGTTATGGGGGGTGGACTTTAGGGTGCGGCCCACGACCGTCTGCTTCTTGGAGTCGGCCCCTCGAGGGCCGGCCTCTTGGAGTCGGTCCTTCATGGGCCGGCTTCTTGGAGTCGGCCCTATAGTGGCGTCCTCCGAAGGTTGTTTATGATCGGGCCGCCTTTCTCCAGCCGGCCTTTGTGATAGCCGGCCGGAAGAAGGCGGCCCCGTGTCTTAGGTGCTTCGAGGTTCGGTCGGCCCATTGTTTTTTCTGAGGGCCAAAGGGAGCCGGCTAGGCTACCCGTGGTCATTTACTCCGACAGTAGTCCTCGAAGCTGGTTGTGCTTCGCGGTTGAAACGGGGAATCGAGAAGATCGACCAGCTTCCTATCCCGAACAGCCGGCAGCTAGGAGCCGGCCTCCCTTGCGCGTGCCTTCTCGACGAAGCCTCGTCAAAATCCGAAGGCGGGAACCAGCTGGCGCATTAGCCAAGCGGCGGGCTAACCGCCCGCTTTCCGCGCGCCATGTGGCACCCTTCGGCTGGAAGGGCCTGCCAGCCCACACGCATGATGGGACACCGCCGCAGGCCGGGGACCGCCACTTCCGCGCCTCGGCCCGGGCGCGGATCTTTTGTGGCCTGAACCGACCGCACGTCTTCCGGCGGCGGTTCCCACTCGCTATAAAGGCGCGATAATCACGGGTCATGGGGGAGTGGGCGCAGTTAATACCACGCTCCCCCATGCCTTGCCTCCTCGGTTTTGCCGCATGAGGCTATAAGTAGGGACGGGGAGCGGGAGCGGCATTCGTTCGCACGCTCGCCCTCGCCCTGCCTCGTCCATCTTCTTCCTTGCTGCGGTCTCCTTCCGCCGTGCTCCCTCTCCGCCATTCTTTCTCCTTCCCAGCGTGCCATAGGCTCGCTGCCTCCGCGCCGAGCGCTCTCTGCCGCCGCGCTCACCGCCATGGCTCCGACATCGAGCTCTTGGGATGGCTCCACCGTTCGCGATGACCACATCGAGTTTCTCCACAAGACGTGGCGGCTACCGAGCGAAGATCTTGTGCGAGTCCGCCTTGTGCTAGCGAGGGAGGTTTCGCCGGCGCCGGAGGAAGGCGAGCGATTAATCTTCTACTCGCATTGCCTGCGCGGCGTCGGCCTCCCTGTGAGCGGCTTCTTCCGCGCGTTTCTTGACTTCTATCAACTCCAGCCGCACCACCTCACCCCCAACACAGTGGTGCTGCTGTCGGCATTTGTTTCCTTGTGCGAAGGTTTCCTCGGCATCCTCCCCACCATCGAGCTCTGGGGGGAGTTTTTCCAATCCAAGCTCGGCACGATTGTCGCAGGCGTGCTGGCTCCGTGCGGCGCCTTCATTGCCATAAGGAGGTCCACCGCCGACAACCCATTCCCTCCTATCGCGCTGATCCAGTCGGTGAAGCTCTGGCAACTGTCTTACTTTTACGTGAAGAACGTTGCCCCAAACGGCGATTATGTCAACTTGCCGGATTACGTAGCCGGCCCGCCGCCTGGGAGGCCGGCCTCATGGTCCTACCGGGCCAGGTCACTGACGCCGGCTGAAGCTGGTGCCGTCGCCCAGCTTTGGATGCTGATCCAGTCGGAGCGCCTGACCGGGCCCGACTTGATCGCCGCCTTCGTCGAGCGCCGGGTACTCCCTCTTCAAGGCCGCCCTCATCTGATCTGTCAGATGAGCGGCCACTTCGACCCAAGCTGGCTCAGCACCAGGGAGATGCCTCACGATGAGGTATCTTACATGGTGAACTACATCGCCAACTGCAAGCTCACTGAGGACTGGCAGTATGGCAAGGCGCCATACTCTCGCGCCAATCCACCACCCACGGTAAACTTTCTTTCCTCTTTGTTGCCGAATTTTCTTTTCTGTCCGACTCTTGACCAATCGGCTTGTCTTTAATAAGAATCCCTATCTTCATCCTTCGGCCGGGACCGCGGGGCCGGAGCGCGAGTTCGCCCCCGACCGCGAGGCGGACGACCCTGACGATGCCGACTTGGGGGAGGCCGCCCTGGACGAGGATGCTGTGGGGGCGGCGGCAAGACAGGCGGCTCCGGCTTCACCGCCGGCTTCGATGACTGGCCTGATGACGATGAGGTCGATCCCGTTCTGCGCCGCCAGCCGGTGACCGACCCCCAAGGCGGCGGCCCATCCGGCGGGCCGACCGCGCGAGGTGGCGCACAGAAGCGTCGGGCGGCGCCGACTCTCTTCGGTGGCCGGCCAAAGAAACCCAAGGGATCTGCGGTGGCGACCAAGTTGGACGAGGCGGCCGCGAAGGCGGCCCGCTTCCGCAAAGTGGTGAAGCAGCTGCAAGCGGTCTCAGCGTAAGTTCTGGTCCTTACGCTCTTTTTTTCTTTTTTCCTCAGTGGATGCTTTTCTAAGTCTTTTCTCCATTTCGTCAACCAGAGCCCCGCTCACTCTTGAGCAGACTACCGCCGCCTCCATAATCGGAGGAACAGGAGGGTCTGGGGGTTCCTGTCGCATAGACCCCCGCGCCGAGCTTCAGGCGGTGACGGGGCGGAACGCGCGGGAGGCACTGGAGGAGCGGGAGGTGGAGGAGCAAACGGCAGCCGCCGCCGAGCCGGCCCTGGAGACGATGGCAGAATCGGCTGAGGCGCAGGCCGACGCGGCAGCTAGGCCCAGGCGGAGGCCGAGGCCGCAGAGAGGACGATGGAGGCCCAGCACAGCCAGCCTCCGCAACTCGTCATCCCCCTCCGTTCGGCGCCCCCGGACGCCCCGGTGCCCCCACTGGAAGAGATCGGCCGCGACCCGCCGTTGATGGAGAGGGAGGGGGCGAGTAGTCGTCCCAGAAGGAGAAGTGGTGCCGCCTTCGCCAGTCGGGACCGGCCAAGGTGGCCAGCCCGAGGTGCCCCCTGAGCCACCGACTGCTCGGGCGGATCTTGTGGTCTTGTCGCCGACTCGTCGGCATGCAGTGAGGGCGGCTTTAGAGCCAGATCCACAGAGGGCGACCGGCTCCAGCTCGTTGTCGCATGACCTGGAGTTGGCCACTGCTAGTTCGCCAGGGTGGACGCCGGGCAGTGGGATGGCCGCGTTGAACTTGGCGGCGCAAGATGTCCGTAGCCGGCTTCAAGCTCAAGCCACCGCGCTGCAACAGTGTACCCGAGAGTTTCTTGCGACACGGGCGGTCGTTCGGGTGAGTTCTCTTGCTCTAGATTTTTTTCCGTGGGGGCACGTCAGCGCACCCACTGGGTGTCGTCCCCGAGTTCCGAGTCGGCTACTGAGCAGGCGGCTTGGAACTTCTTCGAAGGCTTGGTTTTACTGATTTGCTCTTGCTTGCTTCTTTGTCCTATTTGCAGGATTATCACAATCTCCACGCCTCTACCTTTAACTCCCAGGTCTGGGAGGCAGACAAAAAGGCTGCCGATCTGTCGGAGAGCCGGCGTGAGTGTCTTGTTTTTTTATCTCATGTGGGGGCATGTCAGCGCACCCACTGGGTGTAGTCCCCGAGATTCGGGCCGACTGCTGAGCAGACGGGTCGGATCTTTTCTTGCCGATTTCTTTCTTAACTTCTTTTTTCCATGCTGGCAGGGGCCAATGCCGAATTGAGGTAGCAGCTGGGTGCGGTCCAGACCGCCCGTCGCACGAAGGAGGGTGAGCTCAGTGTGTCGTGGTATTCTCACGGGGGGTGCAAGACGACATATGCCACAAGGTGGCTTCGTGTGAGGGCAAGACTGCTGCCGGAATATCCGGGGACGGGTATGCGAGTAGCACGTGCTTGTTTACCCAGGTTCGCGGCTCTCCGAAGAGATAATACCCCTACTCCTGCATGTCTGGGTATATATCTGGGGTGTACATCGGACAGTACAAAGTGCTCCTGGAGCTGTATCTGGGATAAGTGCCAAGTGCATCTGACTAGGTATATATGCATATGAGCTAGTGGCTGCATGTGCCATGCATGCGTGAGTGGCCTTGTGGCCGGCCAAGTGCATGTGGCGTGGCCATGTCCCTGGTGGATGGATGGATGGGTGCCTTATATAGGCATGGGGGTAGCTTACTACCTAAGCTAAGGTAGTGGACATGAGGGCATGGTGTGGGTGTCATGCTTGTCTCCTGGGTCACTTCATAGATAGTGCCCAGGGACAAGTGACACTGTACATGATGGCGTCGTGGTACAGCCGTCTCGTCCGTGGTATGGCCGCCACGTCGGGGTCTTATCGGTGTCGCTTCGGGATGCAGTCGGCAGCCGGCTGGTTGGTGCAGTCGGCAGCCGACTGGTTGGCGCAGTCGGCAGCTGGGAGCCGGCCGGTTGGAGCAGTCGAACGGGGAGCCGGCAGGAGCGGCCGGGCAGTCGGACTGAGGGGCTTTGCTAGCCCCGATGTGTTGATTTATTGTCTTGCCGTCTTCGGGGTACCCGTGGCCCATTACTCCGACAGTAGCCCCCAAGCCTCCGGGCAACTTGGCAAAGTTGGGCGGAGGTTTTTTGGCAAGTGTTCATGGAAATGATCATAAAAAGGCCAAAGTTAGTCCGTGCAGATATATCAAATGTTTTCTTTTAGCATTGCAAGTTTTATGCGGAGGGTGTCGACTCGGTTTCATCCGAGCCCCCTTAATCTTTTTCGTGTTCCCTCCGCTTTTTGGCTTGTGCTCTCGCTCGCCGGACAGCCGCTCTGTGGTCTGTGGCTAAGAGTGGGCCGCGAAGTGGAGTGTACAGTACTCAGACTTTGAGAGCGGATTTAACCGAGCAGATGCTCATAAAGGGAACGGTTGGGTCGCCCGAAGCGTTTTTTTTCCCGAAAGTTTTTCGCGTGGGTGGCCTCCAGCGTTCACTCTTGCTAGTCGGACAGCCGCTCTGCGGTCTGGGACTGAGGGTGGGCCTTTGGTACCGCGCACGCTACTAAGCCGTCTGCGGGAACCAACGTCTCAGGCCAAGCGGCCAGTCCCCGGGCCAACTCTGGCTGGCGCCGAGGTGAACAGTAGTGCAACTGTAATAAAATGCGGAGATAGCCCCCGAGCATCGCTCGAGGTTATACGTGCTTTCGCGGATGCGGGTGAGGAGCTCACATTGATTTTCGTGTAGTCACGACCGTCGAAGACAGCCAGCGCGGCTCGGCGCTCGCGGAGTGCGTCGGCGCACCCGCTGGGTGTAGCCTTCGAGCCCCCGGGTGCTCGAAGGGGGGTCCCGGCCGGTCAGGCTCGACCGGCCAGGCGGCGAGATAACTTGCAGCGCCTGTTTCTTCTTTCTTCTCTTCTGCCGGCTGCTGGCAGCTGAACAAAAATTTTCACTTGTCTGCAATCTTCGCGAGGGCGCGCCAGTGCACCCGCTGGGTGTAGCCCCCGAGATTCGGGCCGACTACTGAGCAGTCGGGCCGGATCTCCCGGCAACTACTTTGTCTTCTCTTCGCGGGGGCGCGTCAGCGCACCTGCTGGGTGTAGCCCCCGAGATTCGGGCCGACTGCTGAGCAGTCGGGCCGGATCTCCCGGTGACTACTTTGTCTTCTTCTCTTTTCTCTTCGTCCGCCGACTGCTGGTAGCCGGACGGGCACGTTTCTTTTTTCTCAGCACCTGGCCACTTTCTCAGCTGGACGCGATGCTCTTTTTTTTCCGAATAGTCGGCTGTGTGCAGTCGGACACACTCCAGCCGGCCTCAAGCATCCAACCTTTGACTTTTTCAGCTGGCAGTCGGCCTCCTCTTTTCTCTCCTTTTTTTCCCGAATAGTCGGCCTCTTCTAGCCGGATAAGGAAGTCGCGGGCGCAGCAGCCGGCCTGGGCAGCGGCGGGAGCCGGCCAGGTCCGGCCGGGTGGTGGAGAAGCCGGCAGGCGGCTGTGGGAGGCGCCGCCGGGTGGCGGGGAAGCCGACCGGCGGTGCGGGGCAGTAGCCGGCCAGCACGGAGGCCGAGTGGCGACGGCCGAGCTGGTGGAGCGCGGGAGGGCCCCAGGCAGCCAGGGACTCGGAGCCGAGTCCGGCGAGCGCGCAGCAGTAGTCGGGAGCTGGTGCTGCGGCGCGGGGCGGAGGAGGGGCCGGCCTCGGGCAGGCGAGGCCGGCCGCGTCGGGGACCCAGCAGCGCGGGGTGGCGGTCGGGCGCAAGCGGGAGACGGCCCGTGCGCGGGAGCGCGCGAGACGGCCAGGCGGCGAGTCGGCGCGGGGAGGGGCCGAACCCGGGGGGCGCGAAGCCGGCCGGGCCGGGATGCGCGGAGGGCGGGAGGCCGGCGCGAGCGAAGACGGACGGGCGGGCGAGTCGACGCGCGTTTGGCCGCGGAGGCCGGGGCAGGCGGGCGTGCGGCCGTCGTCGCGAGAAGACACGTGTGAGGCGAGGTCGGGCTGGCTGCGGCCAGCCGGCGCGGGCGCGGGCGCGGCCGCCCACGGACGCGCGGCGCTGGAGTCGTCGGAGGGAGCCGGGCGGGGCCGGAGACGGGGGGAGATCGAGCTCCTGGGCACCGCGGGAGTTGCGGACGGGGGGAGGGCGACGGGGCTGGCGCCGTGGTGCTGTTGGAGGAGAGGCGGCCGGAGTGGCGTGGAGCCGGCGCGCTCGGGCGCTCAGGTGCGGAGCGAGGCGGGCGAAGCAGCAGGTAGGTGCGGCGGAGCCGGAGCAATGAGCAGCGCCAGCGCGGGGAGCGCGACGACGGCTGCGCGCGGTGGAACGCTGCCCGCGGCAGCAGCATGGGGCTGGGCGCCGGGCCGAGCCAGGCCATTGTCCGGCCACTGCCTGACTGATGCATGACCATTATCTGAACATTGTCTATCGTTTGAGTATCGGGTGACCAATGTTCAGACTATCCAATCTAGTATCTGACTTGCATCTCGACTATGCATGGGTGTATGGGGGTAGTCTGGGTAGTATTTGCTAGTGTATTTGGCTAATGGTTTGACCATTGTTGACTCGCATCTATCTAGCTTGCATAGATAGTATATGGAGCGGCGAGCGCTCGTGTGTCGGCCAAAGCAAGGCGCAACACGGAGGGAAGCAAATGCAAGCGGCGCGTGGATGGCCACGGTCGACCGAAACGAGGCCCCGCGCGCGGCGCGCGCGCGGTCGGATAGCCGGCGCCGTAACGGTGGTGATGACGAAGGTGGCGAGGCCGACGACAAGGACGTGCCTCCCCTCGCGGCCACTCCGGGGGCCGGTCGATGTCGAGCCCCCGAGCGCTACCGGAGAGACGGCGCGACGCCGTGGCGGAGGCGATGAAGAAAAAAGGGCCCCGCCCGGACAGCGAAACCAGCAGCAGCGCGGTAGCATAGTACCGCCCCACGGTGGGCGCCAAATGTCGTGGTATTCTCACGGCGGGTGCAAGACGACATATGCCACAAGGTGGCTTCGTGTGAGGGCAATACTGCTGCCGGAATATCCGGGGATGGGTATGCGAGTAGCACGCGCTAGTTTACCCAGGTTCGGGGCTCTCCGGAGAGATAATACCCCTACTCCTGCATGTCTGGGTATATATCTGGGTGTACATCGGACAGTACAAAATGCTCCTGGAGCTGTATCTGGGATCAGTGCCAAGTGCATCTGACTAGGTATATATGCATATGAGCTAGTGGCTGCATGTGCCATGCATGCGTGAGTGGCCTTGTGGCCGGCCAAGTGCATGTGGCGTGGCCATGTCCCTGGTGGATGGATGGATGGGTGCCTTATATAGGCATGGGGGTAGCTTACTACCTAAGCTAAGGTAGTGGAGATGAGGGCATGGTGTGGGTGTCATGCTTGTCTCCTGGGTCACTTCATAGATAGTGCCCAGGGACAAGTGACACTGTACATGATGGCATCGTGGTACAGCCGTCTTGTCCGTGGTATGGCCGCCACGTCGGGGTCTTGTCGGTGTCGCTTCGGGCTGCAGTCGGCAGCCGGCTGGTTGGTGCAGTCGGCAGCCGACTAGTTGGCGCAGTCGGCAGCTGGGAGCCGGCCGGTTGGAGCAGTCAGACGGGGAGCCGGCGGGAGCGGCCGGGCAGTCGGACTGAGGGGCTTTGCTAGCCCCGATGTGTTGATTTATTGTCTTGCCGTCTTCGGGGTACCCGTGGCCCATTACTCCGACAGTAGCCCCCAAGCCTCCGGGCAACTTGGCAAAGTTGGGTGGAGGTTTTTTGGCGAGTGTTCATGGAAATGATCATAAAAAGGGCAAAGTTATTCCGCGCAGATATATCAAATGTTTGCTTTTAGCATTGCAAGTTTTATGCGGAGGGTGTCGACTCGGTTTCGTCCGAGCCCCCTTAATCTTTTTCGTGTTCCCTCCGCTTTTTGGCTTGTGCTCTCGCTCGCCGGACAGCCGCTCTGCGGTCTGTGGCTGAGAGTGGGCCGCGAAGTGGAGTGTACAGTACTCAGACTCTGAGAGCGGATTTAACCGAGCAGATGCTCATAAAGGGAACGGTCGGGTCGCCTGAAGCGTTTTTCTTCCCGGACGTTTTTCACGTGGGTGGCCTCCAGCGTTCACTCTTGCCAGTCGGACAGCCGCTCTGCGGTCTGTGACTAAGGGTGGGCCTTTGGTACCGCGCACGCTACTAAGCCGTCTGCGGGAACCAACGTCTCAGGCCAAGCGGCCAGCCCCCGGGCCAACTCTGGCTGGCGCCGGGGTGAACAGTAGTGCAACTGTAATAAAATGCAGAGATAGCCCCCGAGCATCGCTCGAGGTTATACGTGCTTTCGCGGATGCGGGTGAGGAGCTCACATGACCATCGAAGACAGCCGGCGCGGCTCGGCGCTCGCGGAGTGCGTCGGCGCACCCGCTGGGTGTAGCCTTCGAGCCCCCGGGTGCTCGAAGGGGGGTCCCGGCCGGTCAGGCTCGACCGGCCAGGCGGCGTGGTAACTTGCAGCGCCTGTTTCTTCTTTCCTCTCTTCTGCCGGCTGCTGGTGTCAGGACCCCGACTCGATGCCACATCGATCTAGCATGTAACACCTCATATCACTTTGCGGCCTCACGCACGGTATTCCCACGGGTGTCGTCTTACCTTTGCCCGGGACCGTTTGCGCCTTTTGGCACACGTATATGATAGTGTCGCTAGCATCCATATGGTAAAGAGCCCGGGCTGTCATGGCTAGTCATAAACCCAAAGTGGCACAGACTTACAGGGACAGGCATCCATGACCCAGCATCGAACGTGTCGGTCATCAGCAAGTGAATCCGGGCTGTAGCACTGGGCTAACAGGACTCCGGTAAACCGGGCTGTAGCGGGCTAACAGGACTCCGGTATCCATCGCGTGACATTTCCCCGAAGGGACAGACACAGGAACGAAGAAGGACACATGCCGGCCAGCCTAAGTGTTCCGGAGCAGTAGCAAGCTACCAAGGCTCAGTGGAGACACTAGGAGACATTTCCCGGTAAGAGAGGCTACTATGAATAAACAACTAGATAGTCAGATCCCACACATACCAAGCATTTCAATCATACACACAATATGCTCGATATGTGCAAATACAACAAGGCATCACAACATGACTCTACAATACAAGTACTTTATTTAAGGCTCAGAGAGCCATACATAGCATACACACAAGTACGGGTCACACGACCCATCATTCAAGTCATACAGACATACAAGCCAACAGCGGAAGTAACTTGTCTGAGTACAGACAACTAGTAAAATAAAAGAGGCTTGGAAAGCCTGGCTATACTACGTGGTCCTTCACAAGCTCAGGGTCACCACCTGGGCCTCGGTCTACTCATCGATGTCAACGTCTATGAAGAACCCATCAGAAGGGGTTGCAGCGTCTTCTGAAAAATGTAATTTAAAGCAACATGAGTACAAAGGTACTCAGCAAGACTTACATCAGATCCTACATACATGCACATTATCAAGAAGGGTTGGTCGGGTTATAGCAGCAAGCCAGCTTTGACCCTTGGCTAAGCTATCTTACGATACAGCAACTTGAAATGGTTTTGCGCACACGAATCCACTACGCACCACTTCAATACACCACCGAGGATCCACCTCCGTCATCCTACGGAAGAGCCATCCTCAGCACTCACGCTTATCTTGAGATTTTTAGTAGTATCCATTTACTTATCTATGAACTGTATAGGCAACCAAGTAGTCCTTTACCGCGAACGCGGCTATTCGAATAGATAATGTTAACCCTGTAGGGGTGTACTTCTTCATACATGTTTCCACCACTTAGCGTCTGCACACGACATGTGCTCGGCAGACTTCAAGCGAAAGCCGACGTGGGTGTAGACCATGACCTACCTAAACACCTAAGTCTCTAGTCCAGGTTTATCGCTATCCAGGTTCCATCCGCAGGGAGTCCGGCCGAGGTTTCCACATAAGGCCCCGAACGATGTGTACAGGGTTCCCGAGATACCTAACGGGTATCGGGTACACCATGCCACGTACCTACCGCATCACAGCCCACCCTTACGGTCAGCGTTGTCCACGGCCTCCAGTAGGCTACAAACACCAGAAACTACTTGCAACTCCTGGACAGAGGACTAGGGTGAATAAGAAGTTGAGCGGGGTCATATTTCAGGGCCCAATGCATGGTAGTAGTTGTATCTTAAATCACACATACAGATCTCAGTGCTTAAGGTCGGCTTCAATGAAACAACCCACCATGTACTCCTACATGGCATTTCATCGATACCTTTACCAAACCGTGTTCACCACATCACTCTCATTACCGGCATGATCATTTCACTCTAGCCCATCACCCAGATGAACCAGACCTGACACGACTGTAAGCATAGCAGGCATAGCAAGGTAGGAACAACACATACATATGGCTCAAACAACTCCTACACATGCTAGTGGGTTTCATCTAGTTACTGTGGCAATGACAGGTCATGCAGAGGAAATGGGTTCAACTACCGTAGCACACAGCAGTTTGAAACGCGTTGTCTTAATGCAGTAAAAGAGAGCAGGAGCGAGAACATGGGATTGTATCGATATGATCAAATGGTTGGTTGCTTGCCTGATGGGTCGGTGCACTCGTAATGTTCTTCGTTGGGGTAATCACGGTACTCCTCGGGGGCAGGACCTGCCGCAGAGAACACCGATACACAACATCACCAAACAATATGCAACAATATGATGCATGCATGGGACATGGAGATATGAGTGTGTTGGGCTAATGCAACTAAGACCAGATGGGTTTGAACCATTTTGAACCAAAGATTCAATTTCCAAACTCATATATGGTCATTTAAGGTGCTTTAACTTGTTCTGCAATAAACAGTAGGTTAGCTTGTTTAAACATGCATGAAACCAGTACAGATGGATAGGTTGGATTTTTCTGATCATTTTTCATATATAACACTTTGCATTTGGAGCTATGGTTGAATTACTATGAATTTTTGAAGTTTAGAACATTTTCTGAAATTTATAAATCATTTTAGATTTATTTTAATTCCAGAAAAGGATTACTGCATCAGCATGATGTCATGCTGACCTCAGCAAGTCAACAGACTGGTCCAGGTCAAACTGACCAGTGGGTCCAGGGTGTCAGTGCAATTAGTTTAGCTAAAAAAATAATTAGAACTAAACCGGATTAGTTAACAGGGCTGGGCCCCACCTGTCATTGACTCAACAGAGTCAACCAGGGCCCACTTGTGGTCAAAGTCAAATCGGCTGCACCGGCGTTTAGCCGCCGGCGAGCCTGACGCGGCGGCGGAAGTGATTTTGGCTGTTCCGGCCACCAAATGGGTCGCGGAAGGCATCTAAGTGGAGTTGGGGACAAGCCACAGCTCTTGGTGGAGTTAGTTGGGGTCGGGATGGCCGGAATCGGTGCCGGCGACGACCTAGGCGGCCGCCGGAGTTCGGGTGGAGGCGAACTCGGGGCTAGGGTGTGCGGTGAGGTGCGGAGAGTGTATGGTTAGACCCTACGCGACGTGGTGAGTGCGATGGACATCGAGAGGTGACCGGAGGATGGCCGGGAGCACGTCGGCGACGATCTCCGCGGCGATGCGTGCGGGTGATCTTCGTGCGGTTGCTACACAGCTCGGGGGCGAGAGAGGAAGGGAAGGGGAGGTAGCTAGGCTCACAGGGCACTCATGGAGGCAACCGGCGGGGTCGGGGACGGACTGATGCGGCGACGGCGTTGAAGGGGATCTCCGGCGACGGCGGACTCGGGCGAAGTCGGTGCGGTGGACTCGGGCCACACGAGCACGCGGGGCTCGGCTATCTCGACGAAGAGGATGGTAGCAGAGCTCCTAGACACGGCGAGACGGAGCACGGACGGCGGGGAGCGCGGCTACGGCGATGGGGCGGCGGCGGTGGCGTCGGCCATGGATGGGGAGCGCGAGGGAGAGGAGCTGGGGGGAGGAGCTGGTGTCTGCGGGGTCGGGGAGAGGGAGAGGGGTCGATCCCCGTCATCAGCTGGACGAGGGGAGCGGCGAGGCGGCGGGCAGCTGCGTGGCACGCATGTTGTGCTCGCCGTCGAGCAGCTGCCTGCCTGCCTGGCCAAGCCAAGCAGCTCGCTGGAGCGGTGGCTGGGCTGGGCCGGCAGGTGGGCCTGCTAGGTGGCGCCAGGTAAGTTTTTCCTATTTTCCTGTTTCTGCTTTTATTCTGTAAGTTTGTTGAATTTCTAAAAATACCTAGGCAACTCCAAAATTTACCAAACTGCACCTGGTGCTTAATTGAAATATTTCCAGCAAGGAACATTTTAGTTGGGAATATTTGAGCATTTGAAATATTTTATAAATTTTAAATGCCCAAATTCAAATATTTATGACTTAATACAAAGACCTTAGGATGACCTAGAAAATTGTGCATCACTTTTGGCAGAGGTTCTGAACCAAGACAAAAATGATGGACATTTTGGAAGGGCATTTCAGGTTCATTGAAAATATTTTTAGTAAACCCTAGTTGGATTCAGAGGGGGCTGGGGGTTCTGTCATCCCCATTTCAAGTTTCTGTTGAGAAAAATAGACATGATGCAACACTTTAGTGCATGAACTAGCTAGGGTGTGACAACTCACCCCCACTCAAAATAATCTCGTCCCGAGATTTAGGTTCCTCCGGAAAGAAGGCGGGGTACTCAAGTCGAAGACGATCCTCCCTTTCCCAAGTTGCTTCCTTCTCAGAATGGTGCGACCATTGAACCTTGAGAAACTTGATATTATGACGTCGAGTGGTACACTCGTCTTGATCAAGGATACGAACGGGGTACTCTCGATACGTGAGGTTATCTTGAAGATCAAGCGTTTCGTGGTCCACTCCACGGATAGGATCCGAGATGCAACGCCTGAGTTGAGAAACGTGGAAGACGTCGTGGACTCTTGAGAGATGCGGAGGTAGTTCCAATTGGTAGGCAACTTCTCCTCGTTTAGCGAGAATGCGAAAGGGTCCAATGTAGCGAGGAGCCAATTTGCCTTTGATACCGAAATGATGGGTTCCCTTCAGAGGAGTAACCCGAAGGTAAGACTTCTCGTCAACCTCAAAGGTCATATCTTTATGTTTTTGGTCGTATTGACTCTTTTGACGACATTGGGCTGTTTTCAACTTTTCACGAACAATGCGAACTTGCTCTTCTGCTTCCTGGATCATGTCCGGGCCAAAGAATTGTCTTTCCCCGGTTTCTGACCAGTTAAGAGGCGTTCGACACCTTCGTCCATAGAGAACTTCAAAAGGGGCTTTACCCAAACTAGATTGATAGTTGTTGTTATAAGCGAATTCGGCAAATGGAAGGCATTTCTCCCAATCCATTCCGAATGAGATAACAGAAGCTCGAAGCATGTCTTCTAGAATCTGGTTGATGCGTTCTACTTGACCACTTGATTGAGGGTGAAAAGCAGTGCTAAAGGAAAGGCGGGTTCCCATAGCATTTTGGAAACTTTCCCAAAATCGAGAGGTGAAGAGACTTCCTCGATCCGAGTTAATTTCTAGTGGAACACCATGGAGAGACACTATTCAGGAGATGTATAAGTCGGCTAATTGACTAGCGGTTATACTCTCGCAAACAGGTAAGAAATGGGCTACTTTGGAAAGACGATCGACAACGACGAAGATAGCATTATTCCCTCTCTTGGTCCTGGGAAAACTGGTAATGAAATCCATACCAATTTTTTCCCATTTCCATTCAGGAATAGCTAAGGGTTGAAGGGTGCCAGCAGGCCGTTGATGCTCTGCTTTTACATAACGACAGACGTCGTAGCTAGCAACAAACTGAGCAATGTCTATCTTCATCCTAGTCCACCAGAACCTCTGGCGTAGGTCCTGATACATCTTAGTACCACCGGGATGAATGGTGAGAGGAGATTCACGAGCCTCCTTAAGGATCAACTGCCGTAAATGCTGGTTCTTGGGAACCACTAAACGGTTCTCAAAGTACACAACACCATGATCATTTGTGGAGAAACACCTAGCACCTCCGCTAGCAATGTTCTCCTTGATCCTAGATATTCCTTTATCTCGCTTTTGGGCAGCGATAATTTGATCCGTAAGATATGTTTCGCCATCAAGGTGGAAAGAAAGCCTTGAGGAACAATGGGAAGGTTAAGCTTCCGAAATTCCTCATGGAGAAGCGATTGACTTTGTTGTAACATCAAATTGTTACAATAAGATTTACGACTTAGTGCATCAGCCGTGACGTTGGCTTTTCCTGGGGTGTAAGTTATCCCTAAGTCGAAATCCGTAATCAACTCAACCCAACATCTTTGCCTGAGATTCAAATCCGGTTGGGTGAAGATGTACTTTAGACTTTGGTGATCGGTGAAGATTTTGCAACGATTACCGAGGAGGTACTATCGCCAGGTTTTAAGTGCATAGACTACAGCTGCAAGCTCTAGATCATGAGTAGGATAATTCTCCTCATGTGGGTGTAATTGCCCTGAAGCATAAGCAATTACGTGACGATCCTGCATGAGAATGCAACCTAGTCCTTGTCGCGAGGCGTCGCAATAGATAACAAAGTCCTTAGAGAAATCTGGTGGTACCAATACGAGAGCAGATGTCAGGCGTCTTTTCAGTTCCTGAAAGCTGTGCTCACATTGTGGAGTCCATTCGAACTTTTTATCTTTCTTGAGGAGTTCAGTTAGAGGTTTGGCAACTTTGGAGAAGTTCTCGACAAAGCGGCGACAATAGCTCGCTAAGCCAAGGAAACTCCGAACTTGCTTGACCGATTCTGGTGGAGTCCAATTAAGGACGGCTTGAACTCGCTCGGGATTGACGGCAATACCTTTACCAGAAATTACATGTCCTAGATAGGTCACTTCAGGCAACCAAAATTCGCATTTGGAGAACTTGGCATAAAGGCGATGCTCTCGAAGTTTCATCAACACTAGCCTTAGATGTTCGGCATGTTCTTCCTCGTTCTTGGAGTAGATGAGTATATCATCGAGGTAAACCACGATGAATTTATCCAAATACTCCATGAAAATTGAGTTCATTAACCGATAAAAGGTGGCTGGGGCGTTGGTTAAACCGAAGGACATGACGGTGTACTCATATTGGCCATAACGAGTAACAAAGGCCGTTTTAGGAATGTCCCTGTTCCGGATTTTGATTTGATGGTAGCCCAATCTCAAATCAATTTTAGAGAAGACTGAGGATCCAGTGAGCTGATCATACAGGTCGTTGATCCTGGGGAGCGGATACTTGTTCTTGATTGTGACCAGGTTGACTGGTCAATAATCTACAACCATCCGGTCCATACCATCCTTCTTCTTGACGAAGAGGACGGGGCAAGCCCATGGAGACGAACTAGGACGGATGAAACACTTTTTCAAGGACTCATCAAGTTGTTTCTTAAGTTCGGCTAGTTCAAACGGTGCCATCTTATAGGGTCTTCTAGAAATTGGGACAGTTCCTGGGATGAGATCTATCACGAACTCAACATCTCTGTCAGGTGGAACACCTGGCAATTCTTCTGGGAAGACATCCGGGAAGTCACGGACTATCAGAACGTCTTCGAGGTCTGGCAACGGACTGGTGTTAAGAGAATATAGCTGTCGCTTAGCTACTCGGGTCAAGACATTGACTATCTTTCCCGAAGGATGTGTGAGTTGGACAGTCCTAGAGAAACAATCAATTTTGGCATGATGGGCTGACATCCAGTCCATGCCCAAAATGATATTAATATCCGAAGATTTGAGAGCTATCAAAGATGCGAGAAAAACAAGTCTGTCGACTTGAATTTCATTCCCATGGCTTACTCTAGAAGTTTGCCATTTGGATCCCGGGGTTTGAATTACCATAGAAGTGGGCATCTCATAGAATGTGGTGTTATGCAGACGAGCATAGCTCTCGGATATAAATGAATGAGATGCTCCTGTATCAAAAAGAACAGAAGCCGGGTGGCAATTAACAAGGAGCGTACCGAGAACAACGTTGGGATCCTCTTGAGCTTCCTCAGCAGAGATACAGTTGACATGGCCACGTGCAGCGGTGGCCGGCTTGCCGTAGAACACTTTCCCTGTTGGCTTGCCACGGCCAACAGCTTTTCCAGATTGGTTGGGGTTGGTCTGGGGGCACTCGCGCAGATAGTGGCCCGATTCTCCACACTTAAAGCAAGTCACAGAGCTGGTACGTGGCGGAGCATTGTTGGTTGGACCACCATAGGGCTTGGCTGGTGCAAACTGTTGAACGGGGCGAGGCGCCTGAAAGGATGGCCTCGGTGTGAACCTGGGTGGCAGGGCAGTGTTAGGAACCCACACGCGGTGCTTCTGAGGACCAGCACCGGATGAGGAACCCATGTCACGGCCATGCTTGCGTGTTGCTTCATAATCAGTCTGACCAGACTCAGCACTGATGGCTTTGTTAACAAGCTTCTGAAAAGATGTGCACTCATGCAGATGGAGCTCGCGGTGAAGCTCAGGGCTAAGTCCCTTGCAGAACCTTGCTTGCTTCTTTGCATCAGTAGAGACTTCCTCAGTTTCATACCGTGCTAGGTTACCGAACTCCCTGCTGTATGCATCCACAGAGAGTCGGCCTTGAGTGAAACTGCAGAACTCCTCACGTTTACGGTCCATGAGACCCTCCGGAATGTGATGTTCACGGAAAGCCTCGCTGAATTCAGCCCAAGTAGTGACATGGCCCGCTGGGCGCATAGCTCCATAGTTCTCCCACCATAGGCTGGCGGGGCCTTCAAGATGATATGCAGCAAAGGTGACCTTATCAGCCTCAGCTACTAGCACTGAACGCAGTTTGTGAGTAATACTGCGAAGCCAGTCATCGGCGTCGAGGGGCTCGACGGAGTGGTGGAAGGTGGGTGGATGTAACTTGATGATATCACTGAGTGACACCAAGTTATTCCTGTGATGGTGTGTTGTGTTTTGCTCGATGCGCTCCAACAAACGGTTAGTCTCCCGCTTGTTTCTCTCGGCTTCCAGCATAACTTCGGCCAGAGAGGGAGGGTGAGGCAGGTTTGTTCCCCCAACTCTGCTGCCTTCGGCCTGCTCTGGGGGAGCAGGGTTGGTGCGGGTGTTAACCATCCTAGGAAGACAAAGCAATGGTTTAGTCCAGGATGATAGGATTTTGACATAGAATGTAGAATGTAATGGATAACTTGGAATGTAAGATGATCATCCATATGACATGGTAGATACAGAAACTGCTTCTTTTATTCCATCGTCATACACACCATACAGGGTTTAGTACAGAACCAAACAAAGTACTGCTACGGGAGAGGGAGAGGGGTCGATCCCCGTCATCAGCTGGACGAGGGGAGCGGCGAGGCGGCGGGCAGCTTTGTGGCACGCATGCTGTGCTCGCCGTCGAGCAGCTGCCTGCCTGCTTGGCCAAGCCAAGCAACTCGCTCGAGCGGTGGCTGGGCTGGGCCGGCAGGTGGGCCTGCTAGGTGGCGCCAGGTAAGTTTTTCCTATTTTCCTGTTTCTGCTTTTATTCTGTAAGTTTGTTGAATTTCTAAAAATACCTAGGCAACTCCAAAATTTACCAAACTGCACCTGGTCCTTAGTTGAAATATTTCCAGCAAGGAACATTTTAGTTTGGGAATATTTGAGCATTTGAAATATTTTATAAATTTTAAATGCCCAAATTCAAATATTTATGACTTAATACAAAGACCTTAGGATGACCTAGAAAATTGTGCATCACTTTTGGCAGAGGTTCTGAACCAAGACAAAAATGATGGACATTTTGGAAGGGCATTTCAGGTTCATTGAAAATATTTTTAGTAAACCCTAGTTGGATTCAGAGGGGGCTAGGCGTTCTGTCATCCCCATTTCAAGTTTCTGTTGAGAAAAATAGACATGATGCAACACTTTAATGCATGAACTAGCTAGGGTGTGACAGCTGGCAGCCGGACAAAATTTTTCACTTGTCTGCAATCTTCGCGGGGGCGCGTCAGCGCACCCGCTGGGTGTAGCCCCCGAGATTCGGGCCGACTGCTGAGCAGTCGGGCCGGATCTCCCGGCAACTACTTTGTCTTCTCTTTGCGGGGGTGCGTCAGCGCATCCGCTGGGTGTAGCCCCCGAGATTCGGGCCGACTGTTGAGCATTCGGGCCGGATCTCCCGGCGACTACTTTGTCTTCTTCTCTTTTCTCTTCGTCCGCCGACTGCTGGTAGCCGGACGGGCACGTTTCTTTATTCTCAGCACTTGGCCACTTTCTCAGCCAGACGCGATGCTCTTTTTTTTTTGCCGAATAGTCGGCTGTGTGCAGTCGGACACACTCCAGCCGGCCTCAAGCATCCGACCTTTGACTTTTTCAGCTGGCAGTCGGCCTCCTCTTTTCTCTCCTTTTTTTGCCGAATAGTCGGCCTCTTCTAGCCGGATAAGGAAGTCGCGGGCGCAGCAGGCGGCCTGGGCAGCGGCGGGAGCCGGCCTGGGCAGCGGCGGGAGCCGGCCAGGTCCGGCCGGGTGGTGGAGAAGCCGGCAGGCGGCCGTGGGAGGCGCCGCCAGGTGGCGGGGAAGCCGGCCGGTGGTGCGGGGCAGCTGCCGGCCAGCACTGAGGCCGAGTGGCGACGGCCGAGCTGGTGGAGCGCGGGAGGGCCCCAAGCAGCCAGGGACTCGGAGCCGAGTCCTGCGAGGGCGCAGCAGCAGTCGGGAGCTGGGGTTGCGGCACGGGACGGAGGAGGGGCCGGCCCGCGGCGTGGCGAGGCGGCCTCGGGCAGGCGAGGCGGCCTCGGGCAGGCGAGGCCGGCCGCGTCGGGGACCCGGCAGCGCGGGGTGGCGGTCGGGCGCAAGCGGGAGACGGCCCGTGCGCGGGAGCGCGCGAGACGGCTAGGCGGCGAGTCGGCGCGGGGAGGGGCCGAACCAGGGGGGCGCGGAGCCGGCCGGGCCGGGATGCGCGGAGGGCGGGAGGCCGGCGCGAGCGAAGCCGAACGGGAGGGCGAGTCGACGCGCGTCCGGCCGCGGGAGGCTGGGGCAGGCGGGCGTGCGGCCGTCAGGCGAGAAGACGCGCGTGAGGCGAGGCCGGGCCGGCTGCGGCTAGCCGGCGCGGGCGCGGGCGTGGCCGCCCATGGACGCGCGGCGCTGAAGTCGTCGGAGGGAGCCGGGCGGGGCCGGAGACGGGGAGGAGCTCGAGCTCCTAGGCACCGCGGTAGGTGCGGACGGGCGGAGGGCGACGGGGCTGGCGCCGTGGTGCTGTTGGAGGAGAGGCGGCCGGAGCGGCACGGAGCTAGCGTGCTTGGGCGCTCAAGTGCGGAGCGAGGCGGGCGAAGCAGCAGGTAGGTGCGGCGGAGCCGGAGCAGTGAGCAGCGCCAGCGCGGGGAGCGCGACGACGGCTGCGCGCGGTGGAACGCTGCCCGCGGCAGTAGCACGGGGCTGGGCGCCGGGCCGAGCCAGGACATTGTCCGGCCACTGCCTGACTGATGCATGACCATTATCTGAACATTGTCTATCGTCTGACTATCGGGTGACCAATGTTCAGACTATCCAATCTAGTATCTGACTTGCATCTCGACTATGCATGGGTGTATGGGGGTAGTCTGGGTAGTATTGTCTAGTGTATTTGGCTAATGGTTTGACCATTGTTGACTCGCATCTAGCTAGCTTGCATAGATAGTATATGGAGGGGCGAGCGCTCGTGTGTCGGCCAAAGCAAGGTGCAACACGAAAGGAAGCAAACGCAAGCGGCGCGTGGATGTCCACGGTCGACCGAAACGAGGCCCCGCGCGCGGGGCGCGCGCGGTCGGATAGCCGGCGCCGTAATGGCGGTGATGACGAAGGTGGCGAGGCCGACAACGAGGACGTGCCACCCCTCGCGGCCGCTCCGGGGGCTGGTCGCTGTCGAGCCCCCGAGCGCTACCGGAGAGATGGCGCGACACCGCGGCGGAGGCGATGAAGAAAAAAGGGTCCCGCCCGGACAACGAAACCAGCAGCAGCGCGGTAGCATAGTACCGCCCCACGGTGGGCGCCAAATGTCGTGGTATTCTCACGGGGGGGTGCAAGATGACATATGCCACAAGGTGGCTTCGTGTGAGGCCAAGACTGCTGCCGGAATATCCGGGGACGGGTATGCGAGTAGCACGCGCTAGTTTACCCAGGTTCGGGGCTCTCCGGAGAGATAATACCCCTACTCCTGCATGTCTGAGTATATATCTGGGGTGTACATCGGACTGTACAAAGTGCTCCTGGAGCTGTATCTGGGATCAGTGCCAAGTGCATCTGACTTGGTATATATGCATATGAGCTAGTGGCTGCATGTGCCATGCATGCGTGAGTGGCCTTGTGGCCGGCCAAGTGCATGTGGCATGCCATGTCCCTGGTGGATGGATGGATGGGTGCCTTATATAGTCATGGGGGTAGCTTACTACCTAAGCTATGGTAGTGGACATGAGGGCATGGTGTGGTTGTCATGCTTGTCTCCTGGGTCACTTCATAAATAGTGCCCAGGGACAAGTGACACTGTACATGATGGCGTCGTGGTACAGCCGTCTCGTCCGTGGTATGGCCGCCACGTCAGTGTCTTGTCGGTGTCGCTTCGGGCTGCAGTCGGCAGCTGGCTGGTTGGTGCAGTCGGCAGCCGACTGGTTGGCGTAGTTGGCAGCTGGGAGCCGGCCGGTTGGAGCAGTCGGACGGGGAGCCGGCAGGAGCGGCCGGGCAGTCGGACTGAGGGGCTTTTCTAGCCCCGATGTGTTGATTTATTGTCTTGCCGTCTTCGGGGTACCCGTGGCCCATTACTCCGACACAGTGCCTTGGCCCAGTAGCGTGACCGCCTGGCCAAGAAACTGGCCGACCAGGAGGAAAGCCACAGGGCGGCCCTGCAGGCGGCGCAGGATAGTGAGTCCGCCCTCAAAGCCGAATACGAGACCGAGGCGGTGAGCTAGGATGAGGCACGGCAAGCTCTGAGTGAAGGCTACGGCCGAGTCGAGGATTTGGTTGATGGTAGGCCTTCTTCTTCTTCGCTCTTTGCTTGTCCTTGCAAGCCAGTTTATCTCCTGACTTGCTCTGTTTCTTTCTTCTTTTGAAGAGTACTTTTCTGGCCATTCCGTCACTGCCAACCAAGCCATCGAAGCCCATCGTGAGGCCGGCGGCCGGCTGGGGTTGAGATTGCGCCGGGTGCCAACCGGTCGCTTGAGGAGCAGCTTCTGGCGATCCAGGCCCGCCTCCAGCCGGCCTACCGCATGCTCCGCCGGCTTCAGCATGCCGGGGCATAGGTGCTGGCCGCCCTTTGGCCCGGCGAAGTAATTCCTTGCACCCCCAGCCGTACTGCCGACTGGCTGGAGGTGGCCGTCGGCCGCCTCGAGGCCTGGAAGGCTTCAGCAGCTCGATCTGGCGCTCGACGGGCGCTAGAGTTCGTCCGGGCTTGGTACCCTTGGCTGAACTTGGACCAGCTGCACACCTGGCGGCAGGAGGCCGACGAGGAGCTGGAGGCGGTGCGGCCGGCTATCATCCAGCGCGCCTCAGCAATCGCCGACTTCACCGACACCAGCGCCTTTGCTCCTGAGGTGAACGAGGACGGCGTCGCGCAGCCGGAAGAGTGGTTCGTGCTGAACCCGGCCGACGGTGAAGACTCGGCGGAGATTGACTCCAGCGACGAGGGCGAAGAGAAGGAGGAGGAAGACGACGAAGATGTTGTGCCGGATGTTGGGGCAGCCGGCCAGCCTCAGCCTGACCGTGCCTCCAGCAACGAAGCGCGCGCGAATGCGCCGCCTGCCACTGGCAACGACCAGGCTGAGACTCGCCAGCCGACCACTCCTCTCACCGACACCGCCGTCTCCACCGGTCTTCTTGACGCTCCGGGCGCTCCCTTGGCTTGATTCACCGTTTTTACTTTCCTGCTTGTCACTCTTTGAACAGATTTGTTATCTTTGCGCAATTCCACCCACTGGGGGTGTATTCAAACTTCGTTGAATGCCGGCCTCTCGAAGGCTTTTGGTGTAAATATTATTATGCATGTGCTTGGCTTCCATTCCTACTTGCTTTTTATCTCTCGGCTTTTTTCCTTTGCCGACTTCCCTTGGTTGCCGCCTTCCCAGCCGAACAGCTCCTCTGCAGTCTGTGGTTGGGTAAGGAATTCAGCTGTCTGGGAAGGCAAGGACTCAAGCTTTCTTAGATTGTAGCAGAGTAGGAAAGGAAGTCGTCCAGCCGACTGCTTCGACAGCCGGTTGGCAAGGGGGGAGCCGGCTTGCGTTATGTAAGTTCGTTAGTCCTTAGCCATTTTCATGTGGGCATCCTTTCCGCCTTTAACTCTTGCTAGTCGGGCAGCCGATTTCTTCGAGCTGTGACTCTCGCAAGAGAGAGCTTGGGTGCCGGCACATTACTTGTCTGACCGCAGGTAGAACTTGGACATAACTCAAGGCGGCAAGTCCCTGGGCCGTCTTAGTCGAACCCAGTGCCGGACGGGGAAAGTAAATGCAGTGGGATAACCATGGGTATGATACCCGGCATACATAGATAAAAATAGGGTAGTCCCCGAGAACTCCTCGGGGGGCCCGTTGTCTCATACTTAATACAAAAGGTAGCGTGATACATACTGCATTTCAACTGTAAAATATTCGAAGAAGATTGGCGTTCCACGGGCGCTCCGACTCCTTGCCGAAGTCATCTCTCTTGCGTGCCTTTGGCTTCTACGTGTCGATTAGGTAATAGGAGTCGTTTCCCAGAGCCCGGCTGATGATGAAGGGGCCTTCCCAAGGGGTCGAGGGCTTGTGCTGACCAGCTGTTCGCTGTATCAGCCAGAGCACAAGGTCTCCCTCTTGGAAAGCTCTTGGCTTCACCCTCCGACTGTGGTAACGGCATAGTCCTTGCTGGTAGATGGCGGACTGGCTGAGGGCTAACAGCCGGCTTTCTTCCAGCAAGTCGACGCCGTCTTCTCTTGCTTCCTTGGCCTCCGCCTCCGTGTACATGGTGACCCAAGGTGAGTCGAACTTGATGTCAGTTGGGATGACAGCCTCGGCACCATATACAAGGAAGAATGGGGTGAAGCCAGTTGACTTGTTCGGGGTAGTGCGCAGACTCCAGAGGACGGTCGGTAGTTCGTCGAGCCAGCAGCCGGCCGAACGCTCCAGTGGAACGACCAGTCGGGGCTTGATGACGGAGAGGATGAGGCCGTTTGCTCGCTCGACTTGGCCATTTGACTACGGGTGGGCAACGAACTCTAAGTCCAGTCAGATGCCCTGTGTCACGCAGAAACGTGCCAATGCTCCCTTGGCAAAATTCGTGCCGTTGTAGGTGATGATGCTGTGTGGTATGCCATACCGGGTTGTAATGTCTGCAATGAATGTCACAGCAGTCGGTCCATTCAGTTTCTTGATCGGCTTTGCTTCAATCCACTTGGTAAACTTGTCCACGGCGACAAGCAGATGTGTCATGCCGCCGCGCGCCGTCTTGAATGGCACGACCATGTCCAACCCCCAGACGGCAAAGGGCCAAGTGATGGGGATGGTCTTGAGTGCAGAAGCCCGCAGGTGTTGCTTGGAGCCGAAGACTTGGCACCCTTTGCAGTGTTTGACTAGTTCCTTGGCATCCTCCAAAGCAGTCGGCCAGAAGAATCCATGGCGGAAGGCCTTGGCGACGAGTTCCATGGAGGCGGCATGGTGGCCGCATTCGCCTTAGTGGATGTCTTCGAGGATTGCTATGCCCTTCTCTTGCTCAACGCAGCGCTGGAAGACTCCGGTAGCACTGCGCCTAACTAGCTCTTGATTCATTATTGTGTAAGCTCCGGCTCGGCGTTGGACTTGTCTTGCCGAGATCTCGTCTGTCGGTAGCTCTCCATTTACTAGAAAACGGAGGATGGGCTGAGCCCATGATGGAGCTGTGATTTCTTCAATTGCCAAAACGGCTACCGCAACCAGGGTGGGCGGGCTGGGTTGTGAGGAGTTGGAGTCAGCCTCCGCCTGCTGTGCTGCTGCAGTCCCCGGGCTGGGTTCGACTATGGCAGTCCCCGAGCCAGCTGCCGAAGTCCCCAGGCCGCCTGCCTGGTTCCCGAAGTCGGATCCGACTGCGTCGAGGTCAGGCGGCACGAAGATGGAACTGGATTCCGGAGACGGCTTGACAAATGGCTTGAGGAGGCGTTGGAGGGCGACGCCGGTTGGTATAGCTAGTCGGGTGGAGCCTATTCGTGCCAGGGCATCTGCTTGCTCATTGTCGGCCCATGGCACGTGGAGGAACTCGCACCCCTTGAAATATCCGCCGAGCTGCTAGACGAGGAAACGGTAGCTTGCCATATTTGCGTCCTTGGCGTCCCAGTCGCTGGATGATTGCTGAACCACTAAGTCCGAGTCGCCATAACACAGGATCCGGCGGATGCCGAGTTCCTTGGCTGGCCGGATCCCGTGTATGAGCGCCTCGTACTCGGCCACATTGTTGGAGGCGGCAAAGTGGATTTGCAATGTGTATTTGAGTTTGTCGCCCTTTGGAGAGGTGAGGACGATGCCGGCTCCCAAGCCGGTGCGCATCTTGGATCCGTCAAAATGCATTCGCCAATGAGTGGAGTCAGGGGCCGGTGGCAGGTACTGGGTCTCGGCCTAGTCCATGAGGAAGTCGGCCAGTGCTTGGGACTTGATGGTGGTGCGGGGCTGATAGTAGATCGTGTAAGGAGCCAGTACAATGTCCCATTTCGCCACTCGGCCGGACGCATCCCAGCTACCTATGATCTCGGCGAGCGGGGCAGTGCATACGACCGTGGTGGGATGTTCTTGAAAGTAGGGCTTGAGTTTCTTGGAGGCAAAGTACACACCATAGCACATTTTCTGATAGTGCGGGTAGTTCTGCTTTGAGGCGGACAACACTTCACTCTAATAATATACCGGCCTCTAGACTAGCTGAGCTCGGCCTTCTTCTGAACGCTGGACCATGATGACTGTGCTGACCACCCGGCTGGTGGCAGCGATGTAGAGGAACATGGGCTCCTTCTCAGTTGGGGCCGCCAAGAAAGGTGGTGTGGACAACATCTTCTTCAACTCGTGGAAAGCTTGGTCCGCCTGGTCATTCCACTCAAAGTGAGTGGACTTCTTCATGATTCGGTAGAGGGGGAGAGCCTTCTCTCCGAGCCGGCTCATGAAGCGGTTCAAAGACGCCAGGCATTCGGTGAATTTTTGGACGTCTCGCAGCTTCGTAGGGACCTTCATTCTCTCTATGGCCTTGATCTTCACTGGGTTGCATTCGATGCCGTGTTCGGAGACCAGGAAGCCTAGAAGCTGGCCGGCTGGTACACCGAACACTCACTTCTCCGGGTTGAGCTTGATCTGAAACCGGCGCAAATTCTCAAAGGTCTCCTTAAGGTCTTCCAACAGGGTGCCGCGCTTCTCCGTCTTCACCACGATATCGTCTACATAGACGTGGGCATTTCTGCCGAGTTTCTCGAGGAGGCATTTCTGCATGCAACGATGAAAGGTGGCACCGACATTTCTCAAGCCGAATGTCATGGTCAGGTAACAGAAAGCTCCGAATGGGGTGATGAAGGCGGTCTTCAAGCGATCCGCAGGGTTCAACTTTTTCTAGTGGTAGCTTGAATAAGCATCCAAGAAACTCAACAGCTCGCATCCGGCTGTGGAGTCTATCACTTGGTCAATCCCTGGCAGGGCGAACGGATCTTTAGGGCAGGCTTTGTTGAGGCTGGTGTAGTTGATGCACATGTGCCACTGCTTGTTTTTCTTCAACACGAGGACCGGGTTGGCAAGCCATTCCAGAAAGAACACTTCCATAATGAAGCCGGCTGCCAGGAGCCGGGCTATTTCTTCTCCGACTACTCTTCTTTTCTCTTCTGACAGGCGGCGCAAGGGCTGTCTAACCGGCTTTGCGTCAGACTGGATGTGCAGTTTGTGCTCGGCGAAATCCGTCGGGACACCCGGCATGTCTTTGGGAGACCATGCAAAGATGTCCCGATTCTCACGGAGGAAATCGATGAGCTCGCCTTCCTATTTGCTGTCAAGGCCCGTGCCTATGACAGCGTGCCTCTCCGGGTGCTCTTGGTCCAGGGGTATCTTCTTTGTCTCCTTGGCCGGCTGGAAAGAACCTTGAGCTTCACATTCTTTGGGGTCAGGGGACAGGGCCAGCTGCTTGCCAGCCAAGGCCACAACTTTATCCAGCATCTTCTTCTCTTCGGCGATCACGAGGGACTCGGCCAGCCGACTGCTTGCTGCTGCACACTCAGAAGACTTCTTGTAGTCTCCGGCTATGGTGATAATGCCCTTGGAACTCGGCATCTTCATCTTGAGGTAGGCGTAGTGGGGCACGGCCATAAACTTGGCCAATGCTGGTCGGCAAGCAATGCGTGGTACGGGCTCTCCAAATCCACTACCTCGAAACATATTGCCTCTCGGCGGAAATGATCCTTGTCCCCAAAGAGAACATCCATCTTGATCTCGCCGATTGGTGAGCAGGACAGGCCAGGTATGATGCTGTGAAACACAGTCCGGCTTGGCATAAGTTGCTTCGGCTTGATGTTGAGCTTCTCCATTGTATCTCGGTACATTATGTTGATACTGCTCCCGCCGTCTATCAGCATGCCGGAGAAACGAGCGGCGCGCCTCTCCGTCGCCAGGGTGGCATCCAAAACAAGGGCATAGGAGCCAAGAGATGGCATCACCTCTGGGTGGTCATCCCGGCTCCAGCTGATGGGCTTCTCTGACCAGTGCATAAACTCAGGGTTACTGGAGGTGACTGCGTTGACTTCTTGCTGCTGTCGGTGCTGGCTGCGCCGATCTTCTGTCTGGCTGGTGAACACGACGTAGGCGGCTTGCTCGTCGGGGAACTCGTCTTGGACAGCTCCGACCACAGGCCGAGCAGCCGGCTGCTGTGGGGCAGGAGGCGGCTAGCCTGCAGGCGGAGGCGGCAACAGCCCCTCGCCCTTGGAAATTCGGGTGAGCCAATGGCACTTCCGGGTTGTGTGGTTGGACGGCTTCGTGCCGTTGTGGAACTTGCAGGGGGCGTCGAGGGTTTGCTCGTACGAGAAAGCCGGCTGCCAAGCCGGCCTGCCGCCCTTCTGCTTCTTGGGAGCCGGCCGTCCCTCAGGCTGCTCTTCTTCGATCGTAGCCACCTTCCGGCTAGTGGAAGGCGGCATTGGGGCCTTGCGCTTGTGGTCGTTTTGATACGGGCTCCGGCTTGATTCTCTAGCCAGCGTCTTGGGAGCCGGCGCCAGCACCTTTCCGGAGGCGTCTACCCGGAGCTCAATCTTAATTGAGGAGTCGGCCGTGGCATACTTGTCCGCGATGATCAATAGCTCATCAAGGGTTTCCGGCTCGTCGCAGAGGAGTCGATGCTTGAGAAGAGTGCCCTCGCGGCACCCGGCGGTGAAGTACTCGATGACCTGAACCTTGTGCACCCCTTCGCAGGAATTGCGGAGCTCGGCCCAGCGCGTGAGGTAGTCGCGGGTTGATTCGCTGGGCCCTTGTACGCACAAGGAGAGCTATCGGGGCTTGGGAGCCCGCTTGTAGGTTCTAGTGAAGTTGCGTATGAAGGCTTCGGTGAAGTCCAACCAGCTGTTGATGCTGTAAGGCTTGAGGCTGTGCCTTGGAGCATCAGGGGGACATACTTCACAGCAACGCGTCCGTTGCCGTTTGCTATGCGAACCACGGTGAAGTAGTCGATCAACCAGTCCTCTGGCTTTACGGAGCCGTTGTACTTGGGCGTGTCTCTTGGGAGCGAGAACCCTTTGGGAAAGGGCTTGTCGCAGATGCGGGGGCCGAAACAAGGCGGGCCGACATCATCTTCTTCTTCCAGGGCCAGTGATCGCGCAAGGCGGTCGATCCGATGGCGGGCATCATTCTTGCCGACTCCTTCGCGGCGACTAAGTCGGCCGCTGAGAGTCGGATGCTCGACTGGCGGCGGAGTGGGATATCTTTCCCTGTGAGGCAGAGGAGGAGGTAGGTTGCCTCGTCGCTCGACACCTTGGGGACGGCCTTCCGCATCGTGCTCGATGGTGATTCGAGTCCGACTGCGGCTAGCAGCCGGCTCCTTCTCTTGTCTTGTACGGGCGCCGCCCGCAGTTGGTGTACGCGACGTCGCGCCGTGCTCGCGGTGAGGGGGGCTTCCAGCTCGGACGCCGGCTTCGTGCCGTGCTGTGGCCACGTCGATCAGCTGTTGGATGCGTCTGGTTATGTAGGGGAGCTCGTCGGCCCCCAGTCTGTTTAGCTCGTCAACGATCGACTGGGCGGCACGTAGATTCTCGAGGTGCATGGTGTAGACCGAGCGGTCCACTCCCAGCATGCTGGCGATGGCCGTGCTGCGTTTCTTGACGATGCCGACTCGGCTTGGCCCTTCTGGAGGCGGCGTGCCGAAGGCGGCGCGGTCGACTTCGCGCTGGTGGGCTTCCATGAGGCATCTCATAGTGGCTATCTTCTGGCCCTCCGCGACGAGGGCAAGGCGGCGTGCCTCCAGCGTCTCAGCGTCGGCATCCACCGGGATGGGGGCGGACAGATCGTGCAACACGGCCTGCAGGGCGTCACGGGCGTTCTCGTCGGAGGCGGCGCCGTGGGTGATGACTAGCACTTCGGTGACGGTGCTGCTGCCACTGTCAGCTCAAGGGAGAGGGTCGTCGAAGACGATCATGTCGGTGGGGAAGGCGCCGAGCGACGCTGTGTCGGAGTCGACAAGCATCGGGTCAGTGGAGCCGACCGACTCCAAGTCTGTGGTAGACTCGCCGGAGACATGGAGTTGGTCGAGGAGGCTGACGAGGCGGCTCTCGGGGAAGCCTGTGCCCGCGTCGGATGCGGGCTCATCGAAGATGCGGGTCTCGCCAAGAAGATCGGCAAGGCAGCTCGCCGCGCAGGCGTCGTCGACGCTTTGCAACGCGTCGTGGCAAGCGCCATCGGGCGTGCCGGGCTGGCTACGCTCGCTGGGGAGGAAAAGGGTTCCCGTCCAGAGCAGGTCTCCGGATGACGGTGCACCTGGCCTCACGGAGGGCACCAAATGTCGGGTGGTAGGTGCGACATATGCCAACAGATGGCTTATCATTGTGGGAGCCAGTAAGACATTGCCGGTGCCTGGAAACGGGATAAGGCGAAGACCTGCACGCCGGCGGATCTTACCCAGGTTGGGGGCTGTCCGTGGAGATAATACCCCTACTCCTGCTCTGCAGGATCTCCGCATGATCACTAGATCGATAAGAAGCTACAAGAGGCTCCTTGAGCTGTTCGGTGGGAGGAGGAAGAAGGGCAATGCTAGCTCTCTTCTCTCCTATGGTAGTGTCTAAAACTCTCTGAGATCAACCCTTTGCATGGGTGCTCCGGGGGGTTTATATAGGCCTACCCCCCGGGGGTACAATGGTAATCCGGCTGGGTGCGGGCCCAGGCCGTCAGTGTCCTTGATCGCCGGCTTCTCCGCCGGCTTCTTGGGCCCGCCTACTGGTGGGTCCCACCGGCTGTCAGCCCACCAGCCGACGGGCCGGCCCCGCCGCTTGGGGGTCTTGTCGGGGGCTGGTTACTGTTGCCTCGCCTCTGATGACGAGGGCTTTATCCAGGTAAGCATGGCTACAGTGCCGCCGCCTTGCGGGCTCCTACTGTAGCCTTAACTCGTCTTGTCTGCTTAATGGTGCACGCGCCCCGAGGGGGGAGCAGGCCGGCTATAGAAAGCCGACCCGGCCTTGGGCCGGCTGGGGGAGGTCGGGCCGCCTTCGGATGCTGCGCCGGATCGAACTCCCACATGTTGAAGCCTCGTCGTTGGCACGGGAGAATCCGGCGGATGAGCATGACCTGGACTACGTTGACAAGCTTGAGCTTCTTGTCCACCAGCTTCTGGATACAGGCTTGGAGTCCGGTCAGCTCCTCCGAATCCCCCCAGATCTGGCCACTCTCTTTCCAGGAGGTGAGCCGTGTAGGGATGCCAGATCTAAATTCGGGGGCCGCTGCCCAATCAGGGTCACGCGGCTCGGTGATGTAGAACCACCCCGATTGCCACCCCTTGATGGTTTCCACGAAAGTGCCCTCCAGCCATGTAATGTGGGACATCCTGCCCACCATGGCGCCTCTGCACTCCGCTTGGCTGCCCTTCACAACCTTCGGCTTGACACTGAAGGTCTTGAGCCACAAGCCGAAGTGGGGCTGGATGCAGAGGAAGGCCTCGCACACGACGATAAACGCCGAGATGTTGAGGATAAAATTCGGGGCCAGATCATGGAAATCTAGGCCGGAGTAGAACATGAGCCCCCGGACAAAGGGATGAAGTGGGAAGCCCAGTCCATGGAGGAAATGGGGAAGAAATACTACCCTCTCATGGGGCCTGGGGGTGGGGATGAGCTCTCCCTCGTCGGGGAGCCGGTGCGCGATATCGCTGGACAAGTATCCGGCGTCGCGCAGCTTCTGGATCTGCCCCTCCGTGACGGAGGAGGCCATCCACTTGCCTCCCGCTACGGACATAGTTGGAGAAGGTTGAGGTGAGAAGTGCGGACTTGGGCGCTGGAGCTCGAGTTCGCGGAGATGGATAAGCTAAGGAGGAAGAAGGCGCAGGTAAAAAGGGTTAGATCTTTATCCCCTTATATGGGCGGACAAAAACATGTGTCCCCACCGTCCTGGTAAAACTCTCTTATCTCCCAAACGTCACAATCAATGGCGCGGTTGGGTTACCCACGTCTGTATTGATGAGAATCCCGGAATAAGGGGAACACGATCTCTGCTTCGTTAAGACGTGCCAAGGAAACCGCCTCGCTAAATGCGCGGAGGTGGAACAATAAAAACAATTCAAGTAAAGGCTTGGTAATGGTGTGATGTCACGCCACAGAATACGTCAGCAGATCGAACTTGTGTAATATTATTCTCTCTATGGTGGTATGTGGAATTTATTTTGTAGAGCCAGACACTATCCTCGTGTTCACAAACTTCTATAAATTATTCGGAGGAAGAACCTGCCTTGCAATGCCGAAGACAACATGCACGCCGGACTCGTCGTCATTGAAGCCTGGTTCAGGGGCTACTGAGGGAGTTCCGGACTAGGGGGTGTCCGGATAGCCGAACTATCATCATCGGCCGGACTCCAAGACTATGAAGATAGAAGATTGAAGACTTCGTCCCGTGTCCGGATGGGACTTTCCTTGGCATGGAAGGCAAGCTTGGCGATACGGATATGTAGATCTCCTACCATTGTAACCGACTCTGTGTAACCCTAGCCCTCTCCGGTGTCTATATAAACCGGATGGCTTTAGTCCTTAGGACGAACGACAATCATACCATAGGCTAGCTTCTAGGGTTTAGCCTCCTTGATCTCGTGGTAGATCCACTCTTGTAACACACATCATCAATATTAATCAAGCAGGACGTAGGGTTTTACCTCCATCAAGAGGGCCCGAACCTGGGTAAAACATCGTGTCCCTCGTCTCCTGTTACCATCCGCCTAGACGCACAGTTCGGGACCCCCTACCCGAGATCCGCCGGTTTTGCCACCGACAGTGACGACAGCGACGAATCCCCCTCTCCGGAGCCCCGAACGGACTCCAGATCAGCCCTCCCGGGAGAGATTAGGGCTTGGTGGAGGCTCCGTATCGTAAAACGCGATGATTTCTTCTCTCTGATTTTTTTTCTCCCCAAAAGCCAATATATGGAGTTGGAGTTGGCATCGGAGGGCCACCAGGGGGCCCACGAGGTAGGGGGCGCGCCCAGGGGGGCGCCCCCACCCTCGTGAGCAGGGTGTGGGCCCCCTGGTCTTCATCTTTTGCGAGGATTTTTCTTTATTTTTTCTAAGGTGTTCCGTGGAGTTTCAGGACATTCCGAGAATTTTTATTTTCTGCACAAAAAACAACACCATGGCAGTTCTGCTGAAAGGGTTAGTTCCATTCAAATCATACAAGTTAGAGTCCAAAACAAGGGCAAAAGTGTTTGGAAAAGTAGATACGATGGAGATGTATCAAGGCCCCAGACTGGAACGACCCAGAGATGGGGAAGACGCGGCAGTGGAGTCGCAGATGGAGAGGAGTGGGAAACTTGACTGGTTCGGGTGCGGGTGGGCCTCTCGGCAGAGAATAATAGGAGGTGCAGAGTGGAGGGATGGCCTGGCCGTCGGCGGGGTAGTGTTTTGCTGAGGAGCGCAAAACAACGCCGCTGGACGCGGAAGGCTGGAGTAGGCGGTTCCGGCAGCGCTGGGGGAAGAAGATGAGAGATTGAAGAAGAATGCTGGCCGTTGGATGTAAATCCAACGCCTTCTTAGGCTTCGACCTACTGGCCCACATGTCAGCCAGTCCATTTGTTTTTTAGTCCATTTGGTGGGCTGGGTGAAACAACTATGTAGCATCTATGCAGCCCGTTTAAATCCCATTTGCATTTTTCTGGAAATCCGCGGACTGCTGGGCTGGGTGAAAATATCATGTTGGGCTATATGGAGAAATGTTATAAAAACATAAACACGCCCTCATGTCCAAGATCTGCCTGTACATGTCGTAGCATGCGTATGCGTCCTTGGACGCGTAGGTTATGTAGGCTAGATTCAGAGGTACCTCCCACGTGTTCAGGTCGTCTTCTTTCATGTTGGCATATCAGGGGTCGATGATGGTCTCAGCGAGGTCAACCACGGAGTCCTTCTCCTGCCCGTTGCTGATGATCTTGTATTGCTTCTGGATGTTGACAAGCTTGTTGCGCCAGATGGCCGAATCGTCGCGTTCTTCCTTCTCTCCATCGTAGCGAAGGTGCAGTGGGTGCTGCCGATGAAACGGGTGAATGCTCCAGAAACTAGTGCAGCCATAGGACTGAGGCGAGGCAGAGCTTCACCAAGTCCGTATCGTTGGTGTACATCACATTCAACTTGGTGCAGCCGTAGGACTGAACGGCGAACTCAAAGGGGAACTCCTTGCTGAAGTCCATATCCAGCAGGCTCACCCCTCGGATCGCCATTGGAGTCTCTTCGAGTGAACGAGTGTGTAGGCGGTGACAGCAGTTCATTTTTTAGCTCTTGGGGAACTGGATTCAACAGTAAGCTGAGTGTGTACAGGCGACAATAGTTACTACCCCTCCCTCATCCGCTGCACGCCCGGCAGAAGATGCACCCTCGGCGCATTCAAACGCCTCCATTATGAAACCTACTCCGGCCACACGTCAGTTCACGAGCGGGTCTGTATTGGTACTGTAATAACAGGAGTTAGTGGTCACTTAAATTTAATTAGCTTTAATAGAATTTTATACTTAAAACAAGCAATGCATTGGCTCGTTCTATCAGTGCCACAGGATCAACATGCACAACAATTAGAATTATTATTCTCAGGATGCACACGATCAGCACATTTTTCGCACTTTCACAAAGATAATACTACCAAGTTTGAACTATTTGTTATGGTTGTTTTCCTCTGCATCTTCATGCCGTGTTTCCCAGCTTGCAAGATTCAGAACCAACAACTAAGATCCAAATAATAAGTACAACAAAGATGCCTACACATCTCATTGATTCCCAGCTTGCAAGATTTAGAACCAACAAATAAGATCCAAATAATAAGTACAACAAAGATGCCTACACATCTCATTGATTCCCAGCTTGCAAGATTCAGAACCAACAAATAAGATTCAAATAATAAGTACAACAAAGATGCCTACACATCTCATTGATTCCCAGCTTGCAAGATTCAGAACCAACCCATTAGAGCCTTTTGATAAAGTGAATATCGGGATTAAATCCATCTTGGCTAGCCATGTCATACAATCAAAGAACTTGGCGAATGCTCTTGACTGTCACAACATCTGTAGTTGAGTATTCCTGTTTGCATAGCACCAACAAGGAGACAGGAGAGCATGATTTCGCTTTAATAGCGGCCTCCTTGAACTCAACCTGCAGCTCCACTAGGATGAGGTCTGCCTGGAGTTCCATGATTCAATTCATGCGCCTTTTTCTGTAGTTCACCTGAAATGAAGCAAAGATTGCATCATTCAGCTAGCAAGAAGTACTTGCTCTCGTGAGCTGGCAGGTTCTTCTTTAGTAGTTGCACTAAATTTGAGGAACATTAAGGTTGGCTGTCCGGCTCATGTAAGGTTCAACTATAATTTTCTTATCCTTTTGTGCAGTTCCACTAAAATAAAGTGCCATTGTGGTGACGGTGACGGCTCCATCTTGCAAAGGCTAATAAAATGTTGCACGAGATTACCAGCAGAACTTGATGGAGATTTCAGAAACTCTAATCACCATTTTGTGCAGTTCCACCAAAATTGAGAGATGTTGCCCACGTGACATTTTAGTTCAACTGCACAAGACACTCATTCCAAAAAAAGTGTTTTGTGCAGTTCACCAAAAGGTCAAAATATTAACAAGGTGAAATGGATATCCCTATCTGCACAAAAAGATAGAAAGTAAACAGTTGCTGGTCAATAAGAATATACGGAACATATACAAAATGAAAAGAAGCAATCACGCAAGGACAGTAGAAATTTTAAAAAGTTAGCAATGCTTCATGTTACCAGAAGCATTACGATCAGCAATGAGATTCCTCAAATATGTGATTACTTTAATGGTGGCATTGCTTGTTTACCAGACACAGTAAATCAATAGCAGCTAAAGAGTTGGTTTAAGGGCATGGGACCATGGGGACACCAGGACACTCAGCAGCGTAAAGGAGCAACTTACTTATCATACTGGGGAAAACAACAGGAGTGCCATTTGTAACATAGTTTAATTGCATCTTATCACTGGAGGCATTAGATTAACAATAACACTGGTTAGACATGTCCCTAAGGTAACAATGTGATCACTTCATTTTACATGCGCCCTTACATTAACAACAACAAATGGTTGATATAAGGCCATGCGACAGTGGACGCATCAGCACAATGTACCTACAAGGAGGCATAAAGTGGTGATGCCGAGTTTGTTCATGCTATGTGAGGGCAGCAAACCTAATCCTGGAGACCTTGTACTATGTGAGGGCAGCAAATCTAATCCTAGAGACCTTTTACTATGTGAGGGCAACAAACCTAATCCTGGAGACCTTTTACTATGTGAGGGCAGCAAATATAATCCTGGAGACCTTTTACTATGTGATGGCAACAAATCTAATCCTGGACATACTCTGTTGACTTGTCCACTAGCCGCCACTTTCTATCCTTTTTTCAACCAATAATAGATCTGTTCCTTATCCAATTTGTACTACGTTTTCCCATTATTTCCCTTTTCAACCAAGAGACCGGTTGGGTATCCGGTCTCTACTACTTTCACCATATTATTTCCCCTTTGATTCAAGTCCTAGATTCATGCTACAACTTTCCCCCTTTCTTCGTTATTTGAACAAAGCCCTAGATTCGAATGCATGAAGTAGCTTTACCTCTAATAATACTAAAAATTTAGGTGGCTTTGGAAGAGCTGATGGGAGTAGAAAAAGATGCACATGCAGACACGTGGGGAGCTGGGGCAGTAGAGCAAGGCCGCTTTCAAAGAACTTATACCTGAGGGTCGCCGGGATGTCGGCGGCGGTAGGTCGGATCTGCGGACAATACGGCAGGGAGGAAGAAGGGTCGGAGGAGAGGTTAGTTTGAGCTAGTTTGCTCTAACCCAGCTAAAAAAACTAGCACGGTGGAGAGGTTCTAATTGGGTTAGTTATCCTCGGGCCCACTAAAAGAGAACTAAAAAATCTCCCCTGCCCGCACCAGATCGCTCCCTCCTCCCTCTCGCACGACTCCTCTCTGTTCCCCATAGGGTCGCCCGTCCAGGCACCGCTCGCCCTCTCTTTCCTTCGGCCGCCCTCTCCTTCCGGCCTCCGCCGCCCTACTCCGACCGCCCTCTCCCTCCAGCCTTCGAAGGTCGACCCGCTCCTCCTTCACCAGTCATTTTCACCCTCTGCCATGCACGGCGGTGGCGCATCTACCAAGGAGGTCGTGAGAGGGGTGAGTTTGTTTGTTCCTTCTCTGTCTCATGGCCATATAATTGATCTTGCTTGCTCTAGCGCTAATTTTGATTTGGAAAAGTAGATCCTGATCAAACTTGGTATAGATTTGTGGTGCACACATGGAATTGTTTGATGCTGCTTGAGGAGGTAATAAATCTTCCTAGAGGCCCAAAGATTCAGTTCACCTTTCTAGGTATTTCAATTTCAGGCTTGCATTATTTCTAGAGGCCCAAAGATTCAGTTCACCTTTCTAGGTGTTTCAGTTTCAGGCTTGCACTATTTCTAGAGGCCCAAAGATTCAGTTCACCTTTCTCGGTATTTTTGTTATAGGCTTGCATTATTTCTAGAGGCCCAAAGATTAAGTTCCCAGTCGGCGGCAAGCGGCCCTGCTACCCATGCCAGTGTCGACCTCAACTTGCAAGGGCCAACATCGGAGGGGTTCCCGGGACTTGGGCTCTACGGCGCCTTCCTCCAGAGCGACGATGGCGAGCTCCTCCCTCGGTGCATGAGGGGCTCCGGGCTCCCTCCCTATCGTGAATGACTTCCATGATGAGTTAGCTCATGCTTTGTTTCATGAAGTGTTTTCTTATTTTGTGAAGCTTGATTGACGACTTGTATGTTTAAGTGGGATATCTCATTTGTATGGACAAAGTAAAAATTATCATGTTTTGCATGCTTGATTTGTATAGATGGTTCATTTATGTCAATTATGAGCGGGAGGAGGCCACAGAAGAGCCGGCCACACCAAATCCGGCAGGAAATAGGGTCCAAAGTAGTCAAATGATTGAGAATAAGCATTTATTGTCAATCTAACCCTACCATCCATACACCTCTTTGGTTTAGAGTTAGTTCAGGGTTAGAATCTAACTCTAACCTATAACTGAGGCCCTATTTGGATACTCTAACTCAGTTAGAGGTTAGAGTTAGATTCTAACTCTAAACTAACTCTAACCAAAAAGTTGTTTGGATGGTAGGGTTAGATTGACAATAAATATTCTTTCTCAATCATTTGACTACTTTGGATCCTGTTTGAATGGGAGGGGTAACTTTTTTTACTAATTTTTTTAGTGGGCCCAGGAGAACTTACCCAAATAAGCTCCTCTAGTGTGGGCTAGTTTTTTGGGGTGGGTTAGATCCAACTAACCCAAACTAACCCATCATGTTTGGATACTTTTGGGTTATTTGAGCCCCAACTAACTAAAACTAACTCTAACATAGGGATCCAAACAGGGCCTGAGTTAGAGTTCTCCTCGTCTCGGTTCATCGCCATCATACTTTCCCCATTCCTATGTTTTCAGTATCCTGCGAATCAAAGAGGCCCTTTTTTTGCGGAAAAAATCAAAGAGTCCCTTAGACTGGTTTAGGTCCGGTCATTTTTTATAAACATGGTATGTCCAAAATTTAATGAACATGCTCCGGTTTCCATGAAATTAATCCGGTTTCATGTAGTAATTCATTCATTTATGTATTCTTCTGCGGGGGGTTTGCATGTAATTCGTGAGGTCTGAAATGTAAAGTACCCCGGCATATGCTCCGAGTCGTGCATGCACTACGACCCAGATGCTCTATGTCCCACATGTCGGCGAATGGGAGCACGTGGAAATGGCCTAGGAGTACATATAGGAGGATAAATGTGTGAAAAAATATGTACTGTGAAGCATAGCCGCGGTTCGAAAAGGAGACCTAAAGTGATGACAGTTATAGGTCGCACGCACCCAACTTCTCATTGATGTACGAGTTGACGCGACACATCAAAGCACTACACTCGATATATTTCAATAATTTGCGTTTACTGATGCATTAATTACAACACATGCATGCATGCCGTGACTCTCCTTTTGATACTTGCATGTGTTGATACTTGCATGCCGTGACACATCAAAGCACTACACTTGAAGTAGTATAAAATATGTGACGGTAAAGCTTTGTAATGCGATGGCCCAAGTCGAGAGATGGTTGTGCACGAGGAGGGCGAGATCATGCAGACCGAACAGGACCCGACGATGGAGCTCTCTAAGGTCTCGATGGACCTCACCGTGCTCCACTGCCCCTTGTGCCTTCGCCCCTTGACGCCTCCAGTGTATGAGGTTCGAATACACCTCGTCTATTTGGCTGATTGAGCAAGGTGCAGGTTTCTTGATTGATGTGTTGTTCGATTGATTTCTGCAGTGCAAGGGAGGGCACCTGGCCTGCGCGGACTGCCGCGTCGAGCGCCCCGGGAACCAGCGATAGTGCCAGAAGTGCGAGCGCGGCGGTGGCTTCGACGTGCGGAACACGGCGGTGGACTCCGTTCTTTCGTCGGTGAGGGTGGAGTGCCCGCACGAAGGCTGTGGGCTCTACGTCACTTACCACAAGCTCGCCGATCAATAGAGCGTGTGTCCGCTCGCACCCTGCCCCGTGCCCGTCTGCGGCTACGAAGGCCCACCGCCGGTGCTCTACCAACACATCAGCATCGCGCATCCCATGCCCGTGCACAGGATCCAGTACGGCAAGGTGCTCCAGCTGCAAGCGCCACTTTCGGAGCCACGACTCTTGCTGTTCGTGGAGGAGGACGGCCGCGCGTTTTTCTTGGTTGGCGGCATGCTCGACATCGGCGCGCCTATCACCGTGTCGGTCGTCTGCATCAGAGCGGGGGCATCCCCACTGCCGCACTACATGGCCAAGCTATGGGCGAACGGCCCGCCAGGGGAGCCCAAAGCCACGACCGACGCCGTCAAGGTGGAAATGGAGGTGACAAGCAGCAAGGATCCCGGCGACGTCGGCGTGCAGGAGCTGACCTTCTTGACAGTTCCGCCCAAGCTGCTGGCCGGGGCTAAGCTGGTGTCCCTCCACATTCAGATTGACAAGCTCACGTCCTAAATGTTTCTACAATGCCTTCTGTCTATCTTAGTAATATGCTAATATAGGGATTACCTTGGTCTACTTTAGCTTAAGAAATGGTGGGTTTTGGTGGCGATGCAACAATTACTTCGACATCAGATCAGTAATTTCCAACAGTCGAACGGATATTTTGTGCCTGTTGGATATAAAGTTCCTTTGGGTAAGAAGTACTACTTGTCATCAAAATGGATAAAAGGAGATGTATGTAGATGTATTTTAGTTCTAGATACATCCCTTTTTATCCATTTTGATGACAAGCACTCCCTCCGTCCCACAATACATGCCTTCCATTTGTCAAAATATAGATGTATCTAGACATGTTTTAGTATATAGGTACATCCATGATAGAGCCAATTGGATGGTTGAGAACACTACAATTCATAGCTACAGATGCGTGTGTGACTCCCAGATGCAGAGGTCGGGGGTCATCATCCTCCTTTTCGAGAAAAAACGGACGCGTGTGTGAAAGGATGACTGTGTGCGTGCACCTCTTCTCTTCCTGTATAACGTACTAAACTCAGAGTACAAGTTTTTGTGGGTTGCATGATGGTGCGTGCGAGAAGTCCCGAGAGATAGGTTTAATGCGTCTGAAAAAAAGACTAGCCTAGAGCTCGCCACGCGGCTATTCCTGTCGAATGCCCATTAACCGTAAGATATGTATACGACGGTGCCAGTTATTGCACGTACACAGCAGTACTCCCTCCTTTCTGGTTTATAGGGCTTAATTCAAAAATCTCACCAACCAAGATGGTGAGTGGTGGAATATGTTTTGTAGTTTGCAAAAGCACCTAATTATTGCTCTTGTTTTTCTTAGAAAATTATGTTTATCAATGCATTAATTGCAATGCATGCATGCATAAAGTACATGCATCGGTCAATTTTCTCTTAATACTTGCATGCAATGATTTAATGCACCTTGGAATCTAAACATGTGTTGGGGAACAACCAAATTGAGCCTTATAAAATGGAAAAATTAAAATTTTGAGATAAGCCCTATAAAACCGGAAAGGAGCGAGTAGAAAAAGAACTACTCAATCCGGGAATAGTGCCACTCTTCGAAACTAGAACCGTCAATAAATTTTGAGCTTGCGTCTCGTCACATTCCAAATTACTCCATGCTATATTGAATTGCAAACCTGTTCACACCGATCACAACCTAAACGGTTTCCCACTTAGGAGCGTATTAGTACTCAGTTATAAATACTAGTATGCCAAGATGACTGCACATTCCTCCTCAACTCCTCATCCACAAAAACAAACAAGTCATTCAGCATCCTTCCCTCGCGTCTGCCATGGCCAGCGTGAGTTCTGGGTCGAGAGATTATCACCAGGGAGAGGCGAGCATGGAAGCGGAAGCACTAGAGATGTCCCGCCTCGCTGCGAGAGTAGCCGACATGTCCCGCCGCGCGGAAGTAGTAGCACAGAGGTCCCACCACACCGCTGAAGCAGCACGGAGGTCCCGCCGCGCTGTCGATGCAGCAGACTGGTCCGGCCGTTCCGTGGAAGTAGCAGAGATGTCCCGCCCGCGCCGTGAATGCAGCAGAGATGTCCCACCGTGCCGCGGCGGCCTGGGAAAATTTCTCGCGGGCAGGCGACGACTATTACAGGCGCATGCATGCGATCATCCATAGCCAGATGGATCAGATCTCCAGCTGGGCGAGGTTGCAGGACGACATGAAAGCCTCGTTTGAATAGGCTACCGGCGTCATCTGGCAACTAAGGGAGGGCAATGAGAGGCTCCAGGCCGAGCGCGACCTGCTGAGGGAGAAGATCATCCAAAGTGCAGACCAGCAGGAGGAGACCAGTGCCTTGTTGAAGAGGACCGGCGTCATCGTCAAGAAACTTATGGACGAGAATGACATACTCCACAACAAGCGCCAAAGGCTGGTTGAGGACACGAAAGAGCTCATCGCAGCTCGCCGTGGAGACTAGTTCCCGCGGCCTGGAGCAACGCATCAAGAAAGTAGAGATCAGCGAGCCAGATCCTTGTCTTCCTTCTTCTTTTGCCCTTGTGTATTTCGGGCGTACCCGCATGTGTCTTTTTAATTATCTTTCTAATTATGTAAGACAATTAATTGTCCTTATATATTCATCAGTCTTGCTATAAGTCGCAGTAGATCCTATATAGGTCCGTCGGATCTTACATCAAGATCCGTGCTTTCAGATTTTCTCTTTTCTCTCTTAAATCTCAGTCGAGTGAGACATAGCCACGCCATTAAACAAAGGCTCGGGCGCCATTAATGTAGACCTTGGGAGAGAGGTGGACGGCAGATGGAGGTCAAAGGGCTCTCCTCCTGATACGCACGCGCAGGGGTCTCATCGCACGCCTCTCGTACTCAAATAGCTACCCTGCACGGCGCCTCCTAGTGTCGGGTGGTAGGTACGACATATGCCAATGGATGGCTTATCATTGTGGGAGCCAGTAAGACATCGCCGGTGCCTGGAAATGGGATAAGGCGAAGACATGCACGCCAGAGGATCTTACCCAGGTTGGGGCTCTCCATGGAGATAATACTCCTACTCCTGCTCAGCGGGGTCTCCGCGTGATCACTAGATCGATAAGAAGCTAAAAGAGGCTCCTTGAGTTGTTCGGTGGGAGGAGGAAGAAGGGCCAGGCTAGCTCTCTTCTCTCCTATGGTAGTGTCTAAAACTCTTTGAGATCAACCCTTTGCATGGGTGCTCCGGGGGGTTTATATAGGCCTACCCCCCGGGGGTACAATGGTAATCCGGCTGGGTGCGAGCCCAGGCCATTAGTCTCCTTGACCGTCGGCTTCTCCGGCGGCTTCTGGGGCCCGCCTACTGGTGGGTACCGCCCGCTATCAACCAACCGTCCGACAGGCCGGCCCCGCCGCTTGGGGGTCTTGTCGGGGGCTGGTTACTGTTGCCTCGCCTCTGATGACGAGGGCTTTGTCGAGGTAAGCATGGCTCAAGTGCCGCTGCCTTGCGGGCTCCTACTGTAGCCTTACCTCGTCTTATCTGCTTAATGGTGCGCGCGCCCCGAGGGGGGAGCAGGCCGGCTATAGAAAGCCGGCCCGGCCTTGGGCCGGTTGGGGGAGGTCGGGCCGCCTTTGGATGTCTCTCTGACCGAAGGGGCCTGCCGCCTACGGGCCATACTGGCAATCCGTCGTGGATGGCGTCACGATCTGCATGGCAACAGTGCTTCGCCGGACAGGAGATGGCCGCCCTGTACGGCGTACTGTAGCCATGCATGTTCCGGGATTCGGGGGTGGCAGGTCCCACTGTAGCCACGCTCCGTCTCGTCACTGTTATGGGGGGTGGACTTTAGGGTGCGGCCCACGACCGTCTGCTTCTTGGAGTCGGCCCCTCGAGGGCCGGCCTCTTGGAGTCGGTCCTTCATGGGCCGGCTTCTTGGAGTCGGCCCTATAGTGGCGTCCTCCGAAGGTTGTTTATGGTCGGGCCGCCTTTCTCCAGCCGGCCTTTGTGATAGCCGGCCGGAAGAAGGCGGCCCCGTGTCTTAGGTGCTTCGAGGCTCGGTCGGCCCATTGTTTTTTCTGAGGGCCAAAGGGAGCCGACTAGGCTACCCGTGGTCATTTACTCCAACAGTAGTCCTCGAAGCTGGTTGGGCTTCGCGGTTGAAACGGGGAATCGAGAAGCTCGACCAGCTTCCTATCCCGAACAGCCGGCAGCTAGGAGCCGGCCTCCCTTGCGCGTGCCTTCTCGACGAAGCCTCCTCAAAATCCGAAGGCGGGAACCAGCTGGCGCATTAGCCAAGCGGCGGGCTAACCGCCCGCTTTCCGCGCGCCATGTGGCACCCTTCGGCTGGAAGGGCCTGCCAGCCCACACGCATGACGGGACACCGCCGCAGGCCGGGGACCGCCACTTCCGCGCCTCGGCCCGGGCGCGGATCTTCTGTGGCCTGAACCGACCGCACGTCTTCCGGCGGCGGTTCCCACTCGCTATCAAGGCGCGATAATCACGGGTCAAGGGGGAGTGGGCGCAGTTAATACCACGCTCCCCCATGCCTCGCCTCCTCGGTTTTGCCGCATGAGGCTATAAGTAGGGACGGGGAGCGGGAGCGGCATTCGTTCGCACGCTCGCCCTCGCCCTGCCTCGTCCATCTTCTTCCTTGCTGCGGTCTCCTTCCGGCGTGCTCCCTCTCCGCCATTCTTTCTCCTTCCCAGCGTGCCACAGGCTCGCTGCCTCCGCGCCGAGCGCTCTCTGCCGCCGCGCTCACCGCCATGGCTCCGACATCGAGCTCTTGGGATGGCTCCACCGTTCGCGACGACCACATCGAGTTTCTCCACAAGACGTGGCGGCTACCGAGCGAAGATCTTGTGCGAGTCCGCCTTGTGCTAGCGAGGGAGGTTTCGCCGGCGCCGGAGGAAGGCGAGCGATTAATCTTCTACTCGCATTGCCTGCGCGGCGTCGGCCTCCCTGTGAGCGGCTTCTTCCGCGCGTTTCTTGACTTCTATCAACTCCAGCCGCACCACCTCACCCCCAACACAGTGGTGCTGCTGTCGGCATTTGTTTCCTTGTGCGAAGGTTTCCTCGGCGTCCTCCCCACCATCGAGCTCTGGGGGGAGTTTTTCCAATCCAAGCTCGGCACGATTGTCGCAGGCGTGCTGGCTCCGTGCGGCGCCTTCATTGCCATAAGGAGGTCCACCGCCGACAACCCATTCCCTCCTATCGCGCTGATCCAGTCGGTGAAGCTCTGGCAACTGTCTTACTTTTAAGTGAAGAACGTTGCCCCAAACGGCGATTATGTCAACTTGCCGGATTACGTAGCCGGCCCGCCGCCTGGGAGGCCGGCCTCATGGTCCTACCGGGCCAGGTCACTGACGCCGGCTGAAGCTGGTGCCGTCGCCCAGCTTTGGATGCTGATCCAGTCGGAGCGCCTGACCGGGCCCGACTTGATCGCCGCCTTCGTCGAGCGCCGGGTACTCCCTCTTCAAGGCCGCCCTCATCTGATCTGTCAGATGAGCGGCCACTTCGACCCAAGCTGGCTCAGCACCAGGGAGATGCCTCACGATGAGGTATCTTACATGGTGAACTACATCGCCAACTGCAAGCTCACCGAGGACTGGCAGTATGGCAAGGCGACATACTCTCGCGCCAATCCACCACCCACGGTAAACTTTCTTTCCTCTTTGTTGCCGAATTTTCTTTTCTGTCCGACTCTTGACCAATCGGCTTGTCTTTAATAAGAATCCCTATCTTCATCCTTCGGCCGGGACCGCAGGGCCGGAGCGCGAGTTCGCCCCCGACCGCAAGGCGGACGACCCTGACGACGCCGACTTGCGGGAGGCCGCCCTGGACGAGGATGCCGTGGGGGCGGCGGCAAGACAGGCGGCTCCGGCTTCACCGCCGGCTTCGATGACTGGCTGATGACGATGAGGTCGATCCCGTTCTGCGCCGCCAGCCGGTGACCGACCCCCTAGGCGGCGGCCCATCCGGCGGGCCGACCGCGCGAGGTGGCGCACAGAAGCGTCGGGCGGCGCCGACTCTCTTCGGTGGCCGGCCAAAGAAACCCAAGGGATCTGCGGTGGCGACCAAGTTGGACGAGGCGGCCGCGAAGGCGGCCCGCTTCCGCAAAGTGGTGAAGCAGCTGCAAGCGGTCTCAGCGTAAGTTCTGGTCCTTACGCTCTTTTTTTCTTTTTTCCTCAGTGGATGCTTTTCTAAGTCTTTTCTCCATTTCGTCAACCAGAGCCCCGCTCACTCTTGAGCAGACTACCGCCGCCTCCATAATCGGAGGAACAGGAGGGTCTGGGGGTTCCTGTCGCATAGACCCCCGCGCCGAGCTTCAGGCGGTGACGGGGCGGAACGCGCGGGAGGCACTGGAGGAGCGGGAGGTGGAGGAGCGAACGGCAGCCGCCGCCGAGCCGGCCCTGGAGACGATGGCAGAATCGGCTGAGGCGCAGGCCGACGCGGCAGCTAGGCCCAGGCGGAGGCCGAGGCCGCGGAGAGGACGGTGGAGGCCCAGCACAGCCAGCCTCCGCAACTCGTCATCCCCCTCCGTTCGGCGCCCCCGGACGCCCCGGTGCCCCCACTGGAAGAGATCGGCCGCGCCCCGCCGTTGATGGAGAGGGAGGGGGCGAGTAGTCGTCCCAGAAGGAGAAGTGGTGCCGCCTTCGTCAGTCGGGACCGGCCAAGGTGGCCAGCCCGAGGTGCCCCCTGAGCCACCGACTGCTCGGGCGGATCTTGTGGTCTTGTCGCCGACTCGTCGGCATGCAGTGAGGGCGGCTTTAGAGCCAGATCCACAGAGGGCGACCGGCTCCAGCTCGTTGTCGCATGACCTGGAGTTGGCCACTGCTAGTTCGCCAGAGTGGACGCCGGGCAGTGGGATGGCCGCGTTGAACTTGGCGGCGCAAGATGTCCGTAGCCGGCTTCAAGCTCAAGCCACCGCGCTGCAACAGTGTAACCGAGAGTTTCTTGCGACACGGGCGGTCGTTCGGGTGAGTTCTCTTGCTCTAGATTTTTTTCCGTGGGGGCACGTCAGCGCACCCACTGGGTGTCGTCCCCGAGTTCCGAGTCGGCTGCTGAGCAGGCGGCTTGGAACTTCTTCGAAGGCTTGGTTTTACTGATTTGCTCTTGCTTGCTTCTTTGTCCTATTTGCAGGATTATCACAATCTCCACGCCGCTACCTTTAACTCCCAGGTCTGGGAGGCAGACAAAAAGGCTGCCGATCTGTCGGAGAGCCAGCGTGAGTGTCTTTGTCTTTTTTATCTCATGTGGGGGCATGTCAGCGCACCCACTGGGTGTAGTCCCCGAGATTCGGGCCGACTGCTGAGCAGACGGGTCGGATCTTTTCTTGCCGATTTCTTTCTTAACTTCTTTTTTCCATGCTGGCAGGGGCCAATGCCGAATTGAGGTAGCAGCTGGGTGCGGCCCAGACCGCCCTTCGCACGAAGGAGGGTGAGCTCAGTGTGTCATGGTATTCTCACGGGGGGGTGCAAGATGACATATGCCACAAGGTGGCTTCGTGTGAGGGCAAGACTGCTACCGGAATATCCGGGGACGGGTATGCGAGTAGCACGTGCTTGTTTACCCAGGTTCGGGGCTCTCCGAAGAGATAATACCCCTACTCCTGCATGTCTGGGTATATATCTGGGGTGTACATCGGACAGTACAAAGTGCTCCTGGAGCTGTATCTGGGATAAGTGCCAAGTGCATCTGACTAGGTATATATGCATATGAGCTAGTGGCTGCATGTGCCATGCATGCGTGAGTGGCCTTGTGGCCGGCCAAGTGCATGTGGCATGGCCATGTCCCTGGTGGATGGATGGATGGGTGCCTTATATAGGCATGGGGGTAGCTTACTACCTAAGCTAAGGTAGTGGACATGAGGGCATGGTGTGGGTGTCATGCTTGTCTCCTGGGTCACTTCATAAATAGTGCCCAGGGACAAGTGACACTGTACATGATGGCGTCGTGGTACAGCCGTCTCGTCCGTGGTATGGCCGCCACGTCGGGGTCTTATCGGTGTCGCTTCGGGATGCAGTCGGCAGCCGGCTGGTTGGTGCAGTCGGCAGCCGACTGGTTGGCGCAGTCGGCAGCTGGGAGCCGGCCGGTTGGAGCAGTCGAACGGGGAGCCGGCAGGAGCGGCCGGGCAGTCGGACTGAGGGGCTTTGCTAGCCCCGATGTGTTGATTTATTGTCTTGCCGTCTTCGGGGTACCCGTGGCCCATTACTCCGACAGTAGCCCCCAAGCCTCCGGGCAACTTGGCAAAGTTGGGCGGAGGTTTTTTGGCAAGTGTTCATGGAAATGATCATAAAAAGGCCAAAGTTAGTCCGTGCAGATATATCAAATGTTTGCTTTTAGCATTGCAAGTTTTATGCGGAGGGTGTCGACTCGGTTTCATCCGAGCCCCCTTAATCTTTTTCGTGTTCCCTCCGCTTTTTGGCTTGTGCTCTCGCTCGCCGGACAGCCGCTCTGCGGTCTGTGGCTGAGAGTGGGCCGCGAAGTGGAGTGTACAGTACTCAGACTTTGAGAGCGGATTTAACCGAGCAGATGCTCATAAAGGGAATGGTTGGGTCGCCCGAAGCGTTTTTTTTCCCGAAAGTTTTTCGCGTGGGTGGCCTCCAGCGTTCACTCTTGCTAGTCGGACAGCCGCTCTGCGGTCTAGGACTGAGGGTGGGCCTTTGGTACCGCGCACGCTACTAAGCCGTCTGCGGGAACCAACGTCTCAGGCCAAGCGGCCAGCCCCCGGGCCAACTCTGGCTGGCGCCGAGGTGAACAGTAGTGCAACTGTAATAAAATGCAGAGATAGCCCCCGAGCATCGCTCGAGGTTATACGTGCTTTCGCGGATGCGGGTGAGGAGCTCACATTGATTTTCGTGTAGTCACGGCCGTCGAAGACAGCCAGCGCGGCTCGGCGCTCACGGAGTGCGTCGGCGCACCCGCTGGGTGTAGCCTTCGAGCCCCCGGGTGCTCGAAGGGGGGTCCCGGCCGGTCAGGCTCGACCGGCCAGGCGGCGAGATAACTTGCAGCGCCTGTTTCTTCTTTCTTCTCTTCTGCCGGCTGCTGGCAAACGAACAAAAATTTTCACTTGTCTGCAATCTTCGCGAGGGCGCGCCAGCGCACCCGCTGGGTGTAGCCCCCTAGATTCGGGCCGACTACTGAGCAGTCGGGCCGGATCTCCCGGCAACTACTTTGTCTTCTTCTCTTTTCTCTTCGTCCGCCGACTGCTGGTAGCCGGACGGGCACGTTTCTTTTTTCTCAGCACCTGGCCACTTTCTCAGCTGGACGCGATGCTCTTTTTTTTTCCGAATAGTCGGCTGTGTGCAGTCGGACACACTCCAGCCGGCCTCAAGCATCCAACCTTTGACTTTTTCAGCTGGCAGTCGGCCTCCTCTTTTCTCTCCTTTTTTTCCCGAATAGTCGGCCTCTTCTAGCCGGATAAGGAAGTCGCGGGCGCAGCAGCCGGCCTGGGCAGCGGCGGGAGCCGGCCAGGTCCGGCCGGGTGGTGGAGAAGCCGGCAGGCGGCCGTGGGAGGCGCCGCCGGGTGGCGGGGAAGCCGACCGGCGGTGCGGGGCAGTAGCCGGCCAGCACGGAGGCCGAGCTGGTGGAGCGCGGGAGGGCCCCAGGCAGCCAGGGACTCGGAGCCGAGTCCGGCGAGCGCGCAGCAGCAGTCGGGAGCTGGTGCTGCGGCGCGGGGCGGAGGAGGGGCCGGCCTGCGGGGTGGCGAGGCGGCCTCGGGCAGGCGAGGCCGGCCGCGTCGGGGACCCAGCAGCGCGGGGTGGCGGTCGGGCGCAAGCGGGAGACGGCCCGTGCGCGGGAGCGCGCGAGACGGCCAGGCGGCGAGTCGGCGCGGGGAGGGGCCGAACCCGGGGGGCGCGAAGCCGGCCGGGCCGGGATGCGCGGAGGGCGGGAGGCCGGTGCGAGCGAAGACGGACGGGCGGGCGAGTCGACGCGCGTTTGGCCGCGGGAGGCCGGGGCAGGCGGGCGTGCGGCCGTCGTCGCGAGAAGACGCGTGTGAGGCGAGGTCGGGCTGGCTGCGGCCAGCCGGCGCGGGCGCAGGCGCGGCCGCCCACGGACGCGCGGCGCTGGAGTCGTCGGAGGGAGCCGGGCGGGGCCGGAGACGGGGGGAGCTCGAGCTCCTGGGCACCGCGGGAGTTGCGGACGGGCGGAGGGCGACGGGGCTGGTGCCGTGGTGCTGTTGGAGGAGAGGCGGCCGGAGTGGCGTGGAGCCGGCGCTCTCGGGCGCTCAGGTGCGGAGCGAGGCGGGCGAAGCAGCAGGTAGGTGCGGCGGAGCCGGAGCAGTGAGCAGCGCCAGCGCGGGGAGCGCGACGACGGCTGCGCGCGGTGGAACGCTGCCCGCGGCAGCAGCATGGGGCTGGGCGCCGGGCCAAGCCAGGCCATTGTCCGGCCACTGCCTGACTGATGCATGACCATTATCTGAACATTGTCTATCGTTTGAGTATCGGGTGACCAATGTTCAGACTATCCAATCTAGTATCTGACTTGCATCTCGACTATGCATGGGTGTATGGGGGTAGTCTGGGTAGTATTTGCTAGTGTATTTGGCTAATGGTTTGACCATTGTTGACTCGCATCTATCTAGCTTGCATAGATAGTATATGGAGCGGCGAGCGCTCGTGTGTCGGCCAAAGCAAGGCGCAACACGGAGGGAAGCAAACGCAAGCGGCGCGTGGATGGCCACGGTCGACCGAAACGAGGCCCCGCGCGCGGCGCGCGCGCGGTCGATAGCCGGCGCCGTAACGGTGGTGATGACGAAGGTGGCGAGGCCGACGACAAGGACGTGCCACCCCTCGCGGCCACTCCGGGGGCGGGTCGATGTCGAGCCCCCGAGCGCTACCGGAGAGATGGCGCGACGCCGTGGCGGAGGCGATGAAGAAAAAAGGGCCCCGCCCGGACAGCGAAACCAGCAGCAGCGCGGTAGCATAGTACCGCCCCACGGTGGGCGCCAAATTTCGTGGTATTCTCACGGCGGGTGCAAGACGACATATGCCACAAGGTTGCTTCGTGTGAGGGCAATACTGCTGCCGGAATATCCGGGGACGGGTATGCGAGTAGCACGCGCTAGTTTACCCAGGTTCGGGGCTCTCCGGAGAGATAATACCCCTACTCCTGCATGTCTGGGTATATATCTGGGGTGTACATCGGACAGTACAAAATGCTCCTGGAGCTGTATCTGGGATCAGTGCCAAGTGCATCTGACTAGGTATATATGCATATGAGCTAGTGGCTGCATGTGCCATGCATGCGTGAGTGGCCTTGTGGCCGGCCAAGTGCATGTGGCGTGGCCATGTCCCTGGTGGATGGATGGATGGGTGCCTTATATAGGCATGGGGGTAGCTTACTACCTAAGCTAAGGTAGTGGAGATGAGGGCATGGTGTGGGTGTCATGCTTGTCTCCTGGGTCACTTCATAGATAGTGCCCAGGGACAAGTGACACTGTACATGATGGCATCGTGGTACAGCCGTCTTGTCCGTGGTATGGCCGCCACGTCGGGGTCTTGTCGGTGTCGCTTCGGGCTGCAGTCGGCAGCCGGCTGGTTGGTGCAGTCGGCAGCCGACTAGTTGGCGCAGTCGGCAGCTGGGAGCCGGCCGGTTGGAGCAGTCGGACGGGAAGCCGGCGGGAGCGGTCGGGCAGTCGGACTGAGGGGCTTTGCTAGCCCCGATGTGTTGATTTATTGTCTTGCCGTCTTCGGGGTACCCGTGGCCCATTACTCCGATAGTAGCCCCCAAGCCTCCGGGCAACTTGGCAAAGTTGGGTGGAGGTTTTTTGGCGAGTGTTCATGGAAATGATCATAAAAAGGGCAAAGTTAGTCCGCACAGATATATCAAATGTTTGCTTTTAGCATTGCAAGTTTTATGCGGAGGGTGTCGACTCGGTATCGTCCGAGCCCCCTTAATCTTTTTCGTGTTCCCTCCGCTTTTTGGCTTGTGCTCTCGCTCGCCGGACAGCCGCTCTGCGGTCTGTGGCTGAGAGTGGGCCACGAAGTGGAGTGTACAGTACTCAGACTCTGAGAGCAGATTTAACCGAGCAGATGCTCATAAAGGGAACGGTCGGGTCGCCTGAAGCGTTTTTCTTCCCGGACGTTTTTCACGTGGGTGGCCTCCAGCGTTCACTCTTGCCAGTCGGACAGCCGCTCTGCGGTCTGTGACTAAGGGTGGGCCTTTGGTACCGCGCACGCTACTAAGCCGTCTGCGGGAACCAACGTCTCAGGCCAAGCAGCCAGCCCCCGGGCCAACTCTGGCTGGCGCCGGGGTGAACAGTAGTGCAACTGTAATAAAATGCAGAGATAGCCCCCGAGCATCGCTCGAGGTTATACGTGCTTTCGCGGATGCGGGTGAGGAGCTCACATTTATTTTCGTGTAGTCACGACCATCGAAGACAGCCGGCGCGGCTCGGCGCTCGCGGAGTGCGTCGGCGCACCCGCTGGGTGTAGCCTTCGAGCCCCCGGGTGCTCGAAGGGGGGTCCCGGCCGGTCAGGCTCGACCGGCCAGGCGGCGAGGTAACTTGCAGCGCCTGTTTCTTCTTTCTTCTCTTCTGCTGGCTGCTGGTGTCAGGACCCCGACTCGATGCCACATCGATCTAGCATGTAACACCTCATATCACTTTGCGGCCTCATGCACGGTATTCCCACGGGTGTCGTCTTACCTTTGCCCGGGACCATTTGCGCCTTTTGGCACACGTATATGATAGTGTCGCTAGCATCCATATGGTAAAGAGCCCGGGCTGTCATGGCTAGTCATAAACCCAAAGTGGCACAGACTTACAGGGACAGGCATCCATGACCCAGCATCGAACGTGTCGGTCATCAGCAAGTGAATCCGGGCTGTAGCACTGGGCTAACAGGACTCCGGTAAACCGGGCTGTAGCGGGCTAACAGGACTCCGGTATCCATCGCGTGACATTTCCCCGAAGGGACAGACACAGGAACGAAGAAGGACACATGCCGGCCAGCCTAAGTGTTCTGGAGCAGTAGCAAGCTACCAAGGCTCAGTGGAGACACTAGGAGACATTTCCCGGTAAGAGAGGCTACTATGAATAAACAACTAGATAGTCAGATCCCACACATACCAAGCATTTCAATCATACACACAATATGCTCGATATGTGCAAATACAACAAGGCATCACAACATGACTCTACAACACAAGTACTTTATTTAAGGCTCAGAGAGCCATACATAGCATACACACAAGTACGGGTCACACGACCCAGCATTCAAGTCATACAGACATACAAGCCAACAGCGGAAGTAACTTGTCTGAGTACAGACAACTAGTAAAATAAAAGAGGCTTGGAAAGCCTGGCTATACTACGTGGTCCTTCACAAGCTCAGGGTCACCACCTGGGCCTCGGTCTACTCATCGATGTCAACGTCTATGAAGAACCCATCAGAAGGGGTTGCAGCGTCTTCTGAAAAATGTAATTTAAAGCAACATGAGTACAAAGGTACTCAGCAAGACTTACATCAGATCCTACATACATGCACATTATCAAGAAGGGTTGGTGGGGTTATAGCAGCAAGCCAGCTTTGACCCTTGGCTAAGCTATCCTACGATACAGCAACTTGAAATGGTTTTGTGCACACGAATCCACTACTCACCACTTCAATACACCACCGAGGATCCACCTCCGTCATCCTACGGAAGAGCCATCCTCAGCACTCACGCTTATCTTGAGATTTTTAGTAGTATCCATTTACTTATCTATGAACTGTATAGGCAACCAAGTAGTCCTTTACCGCGAACGCGGCTATTCGAATAGATAATGTTAACCCTGTAGGGGTGTACTTCTTCATACATGTTTCCACCACTTAGCGTCTGCACACGACATGTGCTCGGCAGACTTCAAGCGAAAGCCGAGGTGGGTGTAGACCATGACCTACCTAAACACCTAAGTCTCTAGTCCAGGTTTATCGCTATCCAGGTTCCATCCGCAGGGAGTCCGGCCGAGGTTTCCACATAAGGCCCCGAACGATGTGTACAGGGTTCCCGAGATACCTAACGGGTATCCGGTACACCATGCCACGTACCTACCGCATCACAGCCCACCCTTACGGTCAGCGCTGTCCACGGCCTCCAGTAGGCTACAAACACCAGAAACTACTTGCAACTCCTGGACAGAGGACTAGGGTGAATAAGAAGTTGAGCGGGGTCATATTTCAGGGCCCAATGCATGGTAGTAGTTGTATCTTAAATCACACATACAGATCTCAGTGCTTAAGGTCGGCTTCAATGAAACAACCCACCATGTACTCCTACATGGCCTTTCATCGATACGTTTACCAAACCGTGTTCACCACATCACTCTCATTACTGGCATGATCATTTCACTCTAGCCCATCACCCAGATGAACCAGACCTGACACGACTCTAAGCATAGCAGGCATAGCAAGGTAGGAACAACACATACATATGGCTCAAACAACTCCTACACATGCTAGTGGGTTTCATCTAGTTACTGTGGCAATGACAGGTCATGCAGAGGAAATGGGTTCAACTACCGTAGCACACAGCAGTTTGAAACGCGTTGTCTTAATGCAGTAAAAGAGAGCAGGAGCGAGAACATGGGATTGTATCGATATGATCAAATGGTTGGTTGCTTGCCTGATGGGTCGGTGCACTCGTAATGTTCTTCGTTGGGGTAATCACGGTACTCCTCGGGGGCAGGACCTGCCGCAGAGAACACCGATACACAACATCACCAAACAATATGCAACAATATGATGCATGCATGGGACATGGAGATATGAGTGTGTTGGGCTAATGCAACTAAGACCAGATGGGTTTGAACCATTTTGAACCAAAGATTCAATTTCCAAACTCATATATGGTCATTTAAGGTGCTTTAACTTGTTCTGCAATAAACAGTAGGTTAGCTTGTTTAAACATGCATGAAACCAGTACAGATGGATAGGTTGGATTTTTCTGATCATTTTTCATATATAACACTTTGCATTTGGAGCTATGGTTGAATTACTATGAATTTTTGAAGTTTAGAACATTTTATGAAATTTATAAATCATTTTAGATTTATTTTAATTCCAGAAAAGGATTACTGCATCAGCATGATGTCATGCTGACCTCAGCAAGTCAACAGACTGGTCCAGGTCAAACTGACCAGTGGGTCCAGGGTGTTAGTGCAATTAGTTTAGCTAAAAAAATAATTAGAACTAAACCGGATTAGTTAACAGGGCTGGGCCCCACCTGTCATTGACTCAACAGAGTCAACCAGGGCCCACCCGTGGTCAAAGTCAAATCGGCTGCACCGGCGTTTAGCCGCCGGCGAGCCTGACGCGGCGGCGGAAGTGATTTTGGCTGTTCCGGCCACCAAATGGGTCGCGGAAGGCATCTAAGTGGAGTTGGGGACAAGCCACAGCTCTTGGTGGAGTTAGTTGGGGTCGGGGTGGCCGGAATCGGTGCCGGCGATGACCTAGGCGGCCGCCGGAGTTCGGGTGGAGGCGAACTCTGGGCTAGGGTGTGCGGTGAGGTGCGGAGAGTGTATGGTTAGACCCTACGCGACGTGGTGAGTGCGATGGACACCGAGAGGTGACCGGAGGATGGCCGGGAGCACGTCGGCGACGATCTCCGCGGCGGTGCGTGCGGGTGATCTTCGTGCGGTTGCTACACAGCTCGGGGGCAAGAGAGGAAGGGAAGGGGAGGTAGCTAGGCTCACAGGGCACTCGTGGAGGCAACCGGCGGGGTCGGGGACGGACTGATGCGGCGACGGTGTTGAAGGGGATCTCCGGCGACGGCGGACTCGGGCGAAGTCGGTGCGGTGGACTCGGGCCACACAAGCACGCGGGGCTCGGCTATCTCGACAAAGAGGATGGTAGCGGAGCTCCTAGACACGGCGAGACGGAGCACGGACAGCGGGGAGCGCGGCTACGGCGATGGGGCGGCGGCGGTGGCGTCGGCCATGGCTGGGGAGCGCGAGGGAGAGGAGCTGGGGGGAGGAGCTGGTGTCTGCGGGGTCGGTGAGAGGGAGAGGGGTCGATGCCCGTCATCAGCTGGACGAGGGGAGCGGCGAGGCGGCGGGCAGCTGCGTGGCACGCATGCTGTGCTCGCTGTCGAGCAGCTGCCTGCCTGCCTGGCCAAGCCAAGCAGCTCGCTGGAGCGGTGGCTGGGCTGGGCCGGCAGGTGGGCCTGCTAGGTGGCGCCAGGTAAGTTTTTCCTATTTAACTGTTTCTGCTTTTATTCTTTAAGTTTGTTGAATTTCTAAAAATACCTAGGCAACTCCAAAATTTACCAAACTGCACCTGGTGCTTAATTGAAATATTTCCAGCAAGGAACATTTTAGTTGGGAATATTTGAGCATTTGAAATATTTTATAAATTTTAAATGCCCAAATTCAAATATTTATGACTTAATACAAAGACCTTAGGATGACCTAGAAAATTGTGCATCACTTTTGGCAGAGGTTCTGAACCAAGACAAAAATGATGGACATTTTGGAAGGGCATTTCAGGTTCATTGAAAATATTTTTAGTAAACCCTAGTTGGATTCAGAGGCGGCTGGGGGTTCTGTCATCCCCATTTCAAGTTTCTGTTGAGAAAAATAGACATGATGCAACACTTTAGTGCATGAACTAGCTAGGGTGTGACAACTCACCCCCACTCAAAATAATCTCGTCCCGAGATTTAGGTTCCTCCGGAAAGAAGGCGGGGTACTCAAGTCGAAGACGATCCTCCCTTTCCCAAGTTGCTTCCTTCTCAGAATGGTGCGACCATTGAACCTTGAGAAACTTGATATTATGACGTCGAGTGGTACGCTCGTCTTGATCAAGGATACGAACGGGGTACTCTCGATACGTGAGGTTATCTTGAAGATCAAGCGTTTCGTGGTCCACTCCACGGATAGGATCCGAGATGCAACGCCTGAGTTGAGAAACGTGGAAGACGTCGTGGACTCTTGAGAGATGCGGAGGTAGTTCCAATTGGTAGGCAACTTCTCCTCGTTTAGCGAGAATGCGAAAGGGTCCAATGTAGCGAGGAGCCAATTTGCCTTTGATACCGAAATGATGGGTTCCCTTCAGAGGAGTAACCCGAAGGTAAGACTTCTCGTCAACCTCAAAGGTCATATCTTTATGTTTTTGGTCGTATTGACTCTTTTGACGACATTGGGCTGTTTTCAACTTTTCACGAACAATGCGAACTTGCTCTTCTGCTTCCTGGATCATGTCCGGGCCAAAGAATTGTCTTTCCCCGGTTTCTGACCAGTTAAGAGGCGTTCGACACCTTCGTCCATAGAGAACTTCAAAAGGGGCTTTACCCAAACTAGATTGATAGTTGTTGTTATAAGCGAATTCGGCAAATGGAAGGCATTTCTCCCAATCCATTCCGAATGAGATAACAGAAGCTCGAAGCATGTCTTCTAGAATCTGGTTGATGCGTTCTACTTGACCACTTGATTGAGGGTGAAAAGCAGTGCTAAAGGAAAGGCGGGTTCCCATAGCATTTTGGAAACTTTCCCAAAATCGAGAGGTGAAGAGACTTCCTCGATCCGAGTTAATTTCTAGTGGAACACCATGGAGAGACACTATTCGGGAGATGTATAAGTCGGCTAATTGACTAGCGGTTATACTCTCGCAAACAGGTAAGAAATGGGCTACTTTGGAAAGACGATCGACAACGACGAAGATAGCATTATTCCCTCTCTTGGTCCTGGGAAAACTGGTAATGAAATCCATACCAATTTTGTCCCATTTCCATTCAGGAATAGCTAAGGGTTGAAGGGTGCCAGCAGGCCGTTGATGCTCTGCTTTTACATAACGACAGACGTCGTAGCTAGCAACAAACTGAGCAATGTCTCTCTTCATCCTAGTCCACCAGAACCTCTGGCGTAGGTCCTGATACATCTTAGTACCACCGGGATGAATGGTGAGAGGAGATTCATGAGCCTCCTTAAGGATCAACTGCCGTAAATGCTGGTTCTTGGGAACCACTAAACGGTTCTCAAAGTACACAACACCATGATCATTTGTGGAGAAACACCTAGCACCTCCGCTAGCAATGTTCTCCTTGATCCTAGATATTCTTTTATCTCGCTTTTGGGCAGCGATAATTTGATCCGTAAGATATGTTTCGCCATCAAGGTGGAAAGAAAGCCTTGAGGAACAATGTGAAGGTTAAGCTTCCGAAATTCCTCATGGAGAAGCGATTGACTTTGTTGTAACATCAAATTGTTACAATAAGATTTACGACTTAGTGCATCAGCCGTGACGTTGGCTTTTCCTGGGGTGTAAGTTATCCCTAAGTCGAAATCCGTAATCAACTCAACCCAACATCTTTGCTTGAGATTCAAATCCGGTTGGGTGAAGATGTACTTTAGACTTTGGTGATCGGTGAAGATTTTGCAACGATTACCGAGGAGGTACTGTCGCCAGGTTTTAAGTGCATAGACTACAGCTGCAAGCTCTAGATCATGAGTAGGATAATTCTCCTCATGTGGGTGTAATTGCCCTGAAGCATAAGCAATTACGTGACGATCCTGCATGAGAATGCAACCTAGTCCTTGTCGCGAGGCGTCGCAATAGATAACAAAGTCCTTAGAGAAATCTGGTGGTACCAATACGAGAGCAGATGTCAGGCGTCTTTTCAGTTCCTGAAAGCTGTGCTCACATTGTGGAGTCCATTCGAACTTTTTATCTTTCTTGAGGAGTTCAGTTAGAGGTTTGGCAACTTTGGAGAAGTTCTCGACAAAGCGGCGACAATAGCTCGCTAAGCCAAGGAAACTCCGAACTTGCTTGACCAATTCTGGTGGAGTCCAATTAAGGACGGCTTGAACTCGCTCGGGATTGACGGCAATACCTTTACCAGAAATTACATGTCCTAGATAGGTCACTTCAGGCAACCAAAATTCGCATTTGGAGAACTTGGCATAAAGGCGATGCTCTCGAAGTTTCATCAACACTAGCCTTAGATGTTCGGCATGTTCTTCCTCGTTCTTGGAGTAGATGAGTATATCATCGAGGTAAACCACGACAAATTTATCCAAATACTCCATGAAAATTGAGTTCATTAACCGAGAAAAGGTGGCTGGGGCATTGGTTAAACCGAAGGACATGACGGTGTACTCATATTGGCCATAACGAGTAACAAAGGCCGTTTTAGGAATGTCCCCGTTCCGGATTTTGATTTGATGGTAGCCCAATCTCAAATCAATTTTAGAGAAGACTGAGGATCCAGTGAGCTGATCATACAGGTCGTTGATCCTGGGGAGCGGATACTTGTTCTTGATTGTGACCAGGTTGACTGGTCAATAATCTACAACCATCCGGTCCATACCATCCTTCTTCTTGACGAAGAGGACGGGGCAAGCCCATGGAGACGAACTAGGACGGATGAAACACTTTTTCAAGGACTCATCAAGTTGTTTCTTAAGTTCGGCTAGTTCAAACGGTGCCATCTTATAGGGTCTTCTAGAAATTGGGACAGTTCCTGGGATGAGATCTATCACGAACTCAACATCTCTGTCAGGTGGAACACCTGGCAATTCTTCTGGGAAGACATCCGGGAAGTCACGGACTATCAGAACGTCTTCGAGGTCTGGCAACAGACTGGTGTTAAGAGAATATAGCTGTCGCTTAGCTACTCGGGTCAAGACATTGACTATCTTTCCCGAAGGATGTGTGAGTTGGACAGTCCTAGAGAAACAATCAATTTTGGCATGATGGGCTGACATCCAGTCCATGCCCAAAATGATATTAATATCCGAAGATTTGAGAGCTATCAAAGATGCGAGAAAAACAAGTCTGTCGACTTGAATTTCATTCCCATGGCTTACTCTAGAAATTTGCCATTTGGATCCCGGGGTTTGAATTACCATAGAAGTGGGCATCTCATAGAATGTGGTGTTATGCAGACGAGCATAGCTCTCGGATATAAATGAATGAGATGCTCCTGTATCAAAAAGAACAGAAGCCGGGTGACAATTAACAAGGAGCGTACCGAGAACACCGTTGGGATCCTCTTGAGCTTCCTCAGCAGAGATACAGTTGACATGGCCACGTGCAGCGGTGGCCGGCTTGCCGTAGAACACTTTCCCTGTTGGCTTGCCACGGCCAACAGCTTTTCCAGATTGGTTGGGGTTGGTCTGGGGGCACTCGCGCAGATAGTGGCCCGATTCTCCACACTTAAAGCAAGTCACAGAGCTGGTACGTAGCGGAGCATTGTTGGTTGGACCACCATAGGGCTTGGCTGGTGCAAACTGTTGAACGGGGCGAGGCGCCTGAAAGGATGGCCTCGGTGTGAACCTGGGTGGCAGGGCAGTGTTAGGCACCCACACGCGGTGCTTCTGAGGACCAGCACCGGATGAGGAACCCATGTCACGGCCATGCTTGCGTGTTGCTTCATAATCAGTCTGACCAGACTCAGCACTGATGGCTTTGTTAACAAGCTTCTGAAAAGATGTGCACTCATGCAGATGGAGCTCGCGGTGAAGCTCAGGGCTAAGTCCCTTGCAGAACCTTGCTTGCTTCTTTGCATCAGTAGAGACTTTCTCAGTTTCATACCGTGCTAGGTTACCGAACTCCCTGCTATATGCATCCACAGAGAGTCGGCCTTGAGTGAAACTGCAGAACTCCTCACGTTTATGGTCCATGAGACCCTCCGGAATGTGATGTTCACGGAAAGCCTCGCTGAATTCAGCCCAAGTAGTGACATGGCCCGCTGGGCGCATAGCTCCATAGTTCTCCCACCATAGGCTGGCGGGGCCTTCAAGATGATATGCAGCAAAGGTGACCTTATCAGCCTCAGCTACTAGCACGGAACGCAGTTTGTGAGTAATACTGTGAAGCCAGTCATCGGCGTCGAGGGGCTCGACGGAGTGGTGGAAGGTGGGTGGATGTAACTTGATGATATCACTGAGTGACACCAAGTTATTCCTGTGATGGTGTGTTGTGTTTTGCTCAATGCGCTCCAACAAACGGTTAGTCTCCCGCTTGTTTCTCTCGGCTTCCAGCATAACTTCGGCCAGAGAGGGAGGGTGAGGTAGGTTTGTTCCCCCAACTCTGCTGCCTTCGGCCTGCTCTGGGGGAGCAGGGTTGGTGCGGGTGTTAACCATCCTAGGAAGACAAAGCAATGGTTTAGTCCAGGATGATAGGATTTTGACATAGAATGTAGAATGTAATGGATAACTTGGAATGTAAGATGATCATCCGTATGACATGGTAGATACAGAAACTGCTTCTTTTATTCCATCGTCATACACACCATACAGGGTTTAGTACAGAACCAAACAAAGTACTGCTATGGTGAAAAAAAAGGATTACATCTCATCGGAGGCATTCCGAGCTCCTATACATTATTTTTCCACACCTCCGGAAGGCGGTACAAGCTAAGGCATATCCCACGAGTCACGCAGGACGGTGGAGGATACAACTAGTACGGTACTGGTGATACTACTACTAACTCAGACAGCTCCGTAGTAGTCTTCATAGAAGTCACCTCCATAGCCTGGGAGTTCAACGTGATCATCCGGAAACAGTCGGTCCCGCGGAGCTTGTGGACCATAGGGACTAGGATGAGGTCTTGGACCAATAAACGGTGGCCTACGGGGACCACGAGGTGGGGTGATGCCTCCTACGTCACGCCAATCCATCACGTCTGGCAGAGCAGATCTCACAGGATAGAGATCTCGCATATCCATATATCCAGCTTGCACAGCCGGTGCAAACCGAGTCAAAGTGGCCCAATGATCAACACGGGTATTGAAAAGCTCTAGTCTCAAGGCCCGATTTTCACGGTCCTTGTCTTCAAGCAACTATGCAGTGGTGTGGGTCCGTGAATCCTCCTGGGTGGAGTCAGCATAGATAGCCTGGAGATAACCTTGTGCTCCTGGAACTGATGCTGGCATATACCGGAAGTCAGAGTCCCGAAATAGGCCAGTCCTGACTCGCATGATGGTCATCATAGAGTAGGCAGCATCCTGCATAGCCATCTCAATAGTAACCCCGAGTCCATAGGAGCAGTGGAGGGGCTCGGTAGATCCAGGATAAGATGGAAATATCCTGACAGTGCAAAGATATTGACTCTGATTAAAGTCTTGGAATTGCTCTTCGACCGTGTACTCAGGATACCAACGGTATCCAGCCTCAGTCATTACCCTAACCAACATAGCAGTATGGTCGGGTACATCTAGACATCGAGTCAAACGAACCACTTGATTCTGAGGACGGGTCGCCATCTGGAACATGATAAACACAAGATATTAAGATTTCTAGTAGAAATTGGACAACATAACGGCTGTAAATGCTCAAAAGGGATTTTGAGGCATTTGACAAAGAATTTCATAGACACTCAACAACATCATATCAAGGTTCTGGGTCCATCTTAGCAACATAATGGGGTAGTAGAGCTAAACTAGGCTTGTATCCATCAAACCTATAAGGTACTACTGATTAGTAACACGTGAACCTGATAGGGCGAAGATATCCTAATTCCTTAACCCCCGGTGGAAGAATAGACTGACTCAGATCAGAATGTCATGAGATAGAGGAGTAAAAAGAGCCTTACGTTCCATCCCACAAACAATTCCCCTACATATAACTAAAGCATTTCTAGACTCAACATCGACCAGTTTGGCTTGGAGAACCTACAGGCAGTCCGGCTCTGATGCCAACGCTGTCAGGACCCCGACTCGATGCCACATCGATCTAGCATGTAACACCTAATATCACTTTGCGGCCTCACGCACGGTATTCCCACGGGTGTCGTCTTACCTTTGGCCGGGACCGTTTGCGCCTTTTGGCACACGTATATGATAGTGTCGCTAGCATCCATATGGTAAAGAGCCCGGGCTGACATGGCTAGTCGTAAACCCATAGTGGCACAGACTTACAGGGATAGGCATCCATGACCCAGCATCGAACGTGTCGGTCATCAGCAAGTGAATCTGGGCTGTAGCACTGGGCTAACAGGACTCCAGTAAACCGGGCTGTAGCGGGCTAACAGGACTCCGGTATCCATCGCGTGACATTTCCCCGAAGGGACAGACACAGGAACGAAGAAGGACACATGCCGGCCAGCCTAAGTGTTCCGGAGCAGTAGCAAGCTACCAAGGCTCAGTGGAGACACTAGGAGACATTTCCCAGTAAGAGAGGCTACTATGAATAAACAACTAGATAGTCAGATCCCACACATACCAAGAATTTCAATCATACACACAATATGCTCGATATGTGCAAATAAAACAAGGCATCACAACATGACTCTACAACACAAGTACTTTATTTAAGGCTCAGAGAGCCATACATAGCATACACACAAGTACGGGTCACATGACCCAGCATTCAAGTCATACAGACATACAAGCCAACAGTGGAAGTAACTTGTCTGAGTACAGACAACTAGTAAAATAAAAGAGGCTTGGAAAGCCTGGCTATACTACGTGGTCCTTCACAAGCTCAGGGTCACCACCTGGGCCTCAGTCTACTCATCAATGTCAACGTCTACGAAGAACCCATCAGAAGGGGATGCAGCGTCTTCTGAAAAATGTAATTTAAGGCAACATGAGTACAAAGGTACTCAGCAAGACTTACATCAGATCCTACATACATGCACATTATCAAGAAGGGTTGGTGGGGTTATAGCAGCAAGCCAACTTTGACCCTTGGCTAAGCTATCCTACAATACACCAACTTGATAATGGTTTTGCGCACACGAGTCCACTACTCACCACTTCAATACACCACCGAGGATCCACCTCCGTCATCCTACGGAAGAGCCATCCTCGGCACTCACGCTTATCTTGAGATTCTTAGTAGTATCCATTTACTTATCTATGAACTGTATACGCAACCAAGTAGTCCTTTACCGCGGACGCGGCTATTTGAATAGATAATGTTAACCCTGCAGGGGTGTACTTCTTCATACATGTTTCCACCACTTAGCGTCTGCACACGACATGTGCTCTACAGATTTCAAGCGAAAGCCAACGTGGGTGTAGACCACGACCTACCTAAACACCTAAGTCTCTAGTCCAGGTTTATCGCCTATCCAGGTTCCATCCGCAGGGAGTCCGGCCGAGGTTTCCACATACGGCCCCGAACGATGTGTACAGCGTTCCCGAGATACCTAACGGGTATCCGGTACACCGTGCCACGTACCTACAGCATCACAGCCCACCCCTACGGTCAGCGCTGTCCACGGCCTCTAGTAGGTTACAAACACCAGAAACTACTTGCAACTCCTGGACAGAGGACTAGGGTGAATAAGAAGTCGAGCGGGGTCATATTTCAGGGCCCAATGCATGGTAGTAGCTGTATCTTAAATCACACATACAGATCTCAGTGCTTAAGGTCGACTTCAATGAAACAACCCACCATGTACTCCTACATGGCCTTTCATCGATACCTTTACTAAACCGTGTTCACCACATCACTCTCATTACTGGCATGATCATTTCACTCTAGCCCATCACCCAGATGAACCAGACCTGACATGACTCTAAGCATAGCAGGCATAGCAAGGTAGGAACAACACATACATATGGCTCAAACAACTCCTACACATGCTAGTGGGTTTCATCTAGTTACTGTGGCAATGATAGGTCATGCAGAGGAAATGGGTTCAACTACCGTAGCACACAGCAGTTTGAAACGCGTTGTCTTAATGCAGTAAAAGAGAGCAGGAGCGAGAACATGGGATTTTATCGATATGATCAAATGGTTGGTTGCTTGCCTGATGGGTCGGTGCACTCGTAATGTTCTTCGTTGGGGTAATCACGGTACTCCTCGGGGGCAGGACCTGCCGCAGAGAACACCGTGGGACATGGCGATATGAGTGTGTTGGGCTAATGCAACTAAGACCAGATGGGTTTGAACCATTTTGAACCAAAGATTCAATTTCCAAACTCATATATGGTCATTTAAGGTGCTTTAACTTGTTCTGCAATAAACAGTAGGTTAACTTGTTTAAACATGCATGAAACCAGTACAGATGGATAGGTTGGATTTTTCTGATCATTTTTCATATATAACACTTTGCATTTGGAGCTATGGTTGAATTACTATGAATTTTTGAAGTTTAGAACATTTTCTGAAATTTATAAATCATTTTAGATTTATTTTAATTCCAGAAAAGGATTACTGCATCAGCATGATGTCATGCTGACCTCAGCAAGTCAACAGACTGGTCCAGGTCAAACTAACCAGTGGGTCCAGGGTGTCAGTGCAATTAGTTTAGCTAAAAAAATAATTAGAACTAAACCGGATTAGTTAACAGGGCTGGGCCCCACCTGTCATTGACTCAACAGAGTCAACCAGGGCCCACCCGTGGTCAAAGTCAAATCGGCTGCACCGGCGTTTAGCCGCCAGCGAGCCCGACGCGGCGGCGGAAGTGATTTTGGCCGTTCCGGCCACCAAATGGGTCACGGAAGGCATCTAAGTGGAGCTGGGGACAAACCGCAGCTCTTGGTGGAGTTAGTTGGGGTCGGGGTGGCCGGAATCGGTGCCGGCGACGACCTAGGCGGCCGCCGGAATTCGGGTGGAGACGAACTCGGGGCTAGGGTGTGCGGTGAGGTGCAGGGAGTGTATGGTTAGACCCTACGCGACGTGGTGAGTGCGATGGACACCGAGAGGTGACCGGAGGATGGCCGGGAGCACGTCAGCGACGATCTCCGCGGCGGTGCGTGCGGCTAATCTTCGTGCGGTTGCTACACAGCTCGGGGGTGAGAGAGGAAGGGAAGGGGAGGTAGCTAGGCTCACAGGGCACTCGTGGAGGCAACCGGCGGGGTCGGGGACGGACTGATGGGGCGACGGCGTTGAAGGGGATCTCCGGTGACGGCGGACTCGGGCGAAGTCGGTGCGGTGGACTCGCGCCACACGAGCACGCGGGGCTCGGCTAGCTCGACGAAGAGGATGGCGGCGGAGCTCCTAGACATGACGAGACGGAGCACGGACGGCGGGGAGTGCGGCTACGGCGATGGGGCGGCGGCGGTGGCGTCGGCCATGGCTGGGGAGCGCGAGGGACAGGAGCTGGGGGGAGGAGTTGGTGTCTGCGGGGTCGGGGAGAGGGAGAGGGGTCGATCCCCATCATCAGCTGGACGAGGGGAGTGGCGAGGCGGCGGGCAGCTTTGTGGCACGCATGCTGTGCTCGCCGTCGAGCAGCTGCCTGCCTGCTTGGCCAAGCCAAGCAACTCGCTCGAGCGGTGGCTGGGCTGGGCCGGCAGGTGGGCCTGCTAGGTGGCGCCAGGTAAGTTTTTCCTATTTTCCTGTTTCTGATTTTATTCTGTAAGTTTGTTGAATTTCTAAAAATACCTAGGCAACTCCAAAATTTACCAAACTGCACCTGGTCCTTAGTTGAAATATTTCCAGCAAGGAACATTTTAGTTTGGGAATATTTGAGCATTTGAAATATTTTATAAATTTTAAATGCCCAAATTCAAATATTTATGACTTAATACAAAGACCTTAGGATGACCTAGAAAATTGTGCATCACTTTTGGCAGAGGTTCTGAACCAAGACAAAAATGATGGACATTTTGGAAGGGCATTTCAGGTTCATTGAAAATATATTTAGTAAACCCTAGTTGGATTCAGAGGGGGCTAGGCGTTATGTCATCCCCATTTCAAGTTTCTGTTGAGAAAAATAGACATGATGCAACACTTTAATGCATGAACTAGCTAGGGTGTGACAGCTGGCAGCCGGACAAAATTTTTCACTTGTCTGCAATCTTCGCGGGGGCGCGTCAGCGCACCCGCTGGGTGTAGCCCCCGAGATTCGGGCCGACTGCTGAGCAGTCGGGCCGGATCTCCCGGCAACTACTTTGTCTTCTCTTTGCGGGGGTGCGTCAGCGCATCCGCTGGGTGTAGCCCCCGAGATTCGGGCCGACTGTTGAGTAGTCGGGCCGGATCTCCCGGCGACTACTTTGTCTTCTTCTCTTTTCTCTTCGTCCGCCGACTGCTGGTAGCCGGACGGGCACGTTTCTTTATTCTCAGCACTTGGCCACTTTCTCAGCCGGACGCGATGCTCTTTTTTTTTGCCGAATAGTCGGCTGTGTGCAGTCGGACACACTCCAGCCGGCCTCAAGCATCCGACCTTTGACTTTTTCAGCTGGCAGTCGGCCTCCTCTTTTCTCTCCTTTTTTTGCCGAATAGTCGGCCTCTTCTAGCCGGATAAGGAAGTCGCGGGCGCAGCAGGCGGCCTGGGCAGCGGCGGGAGCCGGCCTGGGCAGCGGCGGGAGCCGGCCAGGTCCGGCCGGGTGGTGGAGAAGCCGGCAGGCGGCCGTGGGAGGCGCCACCAGGTGGCGGGGAAGCCGGCCGGCGGTGCGGGGCAGCTGCCGGCCAGCACGGAGGCCGAGTGGCGACGGCCGAGCTGGTGGAGCGCGGGAGGGCCCCAAGCAGCCAGGGACTCGGAGCCGAGTCCTGCGAGGGCGCAGCAGTAGTCGGGAGCTGGTGTTGCGGCGCGGGACGAAGGAGGGGCCGGCCCGCGGCGTGGCGAGGCGGCCTCGGGCAGGCGAGGCCGGCCGCGTCGGAGACCCGGCAGCGCGGGGTGGCGGTCGGGCGCAAGCGGGAGACGGCCCGTGCGCGGGAGCGCGCGAGACGGCCAGGCGGCGAGTCGGCGCGGGGAGGGGCCGAACCAGGGGGCGCGGAGCCGGCCGCGCCGGGATGCGCGGAGGGCTGGAGGCCGGCGCGAGCGAAGCCGAACGGGCGGGCGAGTCGACGCGCGTCCGGCCGCGGGAGGCTGGGGCAGGCGGGCGTGCGGCCGTCAGGCGAGAAGACGCGCGTGAGGCGAGGCCGGGCCGGCTGCGGCTAGCCGGCGCGGGCGCGGGCGTGGCCGCCCATGGACGCGCGGCGCTGAAGTCGTCGGAGGGAGCCGGGCGGGGCCGGAGACGGGGAGGAGCTCGAGCTCCTAGGCACCGCTGTAGGTGCGGACGGGCGGAGGGCGACGGGGCTGGTGCCGTGGTGCTGTTGGAGGAGAGGCGGCCGGAGCGGCACGGAGCTAGCGTGCTTGGGCGCTCAGGTGCGGAGCGAGGCGGGCGAAGCAGCAGGTAGGTGCGGCAGAGCCGGAGCAGTGAGCAGCGCCAGCGCGGGGAGCGCGAAGACGGCTGCGCGCGGTGGAACGCTGCCCGCGGCAGTAGCACGGGGCTGGGCGCCGGGCCGAGCCAGGACATTGTCCGGCCACTGCCTGACTGATGCATGACCATTATCTGAACATTGTCTATCGTCTGACTATCGGGTGACCAATGTTCAGACTATCCAATCTAGTATCTGACTTGCATCTCGACTATGCATGGGTGTATGGGGGTAGTCTGGGTAGTATTGTCTAGTGTATTTGGCTAATGGTTTGACCATTGTTGACTCGCATCTAGCTAGCTTGCATAGACGGTATATGGAGGGGCGAGCGCTCGTGTGTCGGCCAAAGCAAGGTGCAACACGAAGGGAAGCAAACGCAAGCGGCGCGTGGATGTCCACGGTCGACCGAAACGAGGCCCCGCGCGCGGCGCGCGCGCGGTCGGATAGCCGGCGCCGTAATGGTGGTGATGACGAAGGTGGCGAGACCGACGACGAGGACGTGCCACCCCTCGCGGCCGCTCCGGGGGCGGGTCGATGTCGAGCCCCCGAGCGCTACCGGAGAGATGGCGCGACGCCGCGGCGGAGGCGATGAAGAAAAAAGGGTCCCGCCCGGACAACGAAACCAGCAGCAGCGCGGTAGCATAGTACCGCCCCACGGTGGGCGCCAAATGTCGTGGTATTCTCACGGGGGGGTGCAAGATGACATATGCCACAAGGTGGCTTCGTGTGAGGCCAAGACTGCTGCCGGAATATCCGGGGACGGGTATGCGAGTAGCACGCGCTAGTTTACCCAGGTTCGGGGCTCTCCGGAGAGATAATACCCCTACTCCTGCATGTCTGAGTATATATCTAGGGTGTACATCGGACAGTACAAAGTGCTCCTGGAGCTGTATCTGGGATCAGTGCCAAGTGCATCTGACTTGGTATATATGCATATGAGCTAGTGGCTGCATGTGCCATGCATGCGTGAGTGGCCTTGTGGCCGGCCAAGTGCATGTGGCATGCCATGTCCCTGGTGGATGGATGGATGGGTGCCTTATATAGTCATGGGGGTAGCTTACTACCTAAGCTAAGGTAGTGGACATGAGGGCATGGTGTGGTTGTCATGCTTGTCTCCTGGGTCACTTCATAAATAGTGCCCAGGGACAAGTGACACTGTACATGATGGCATCGTGGTACAGCCATCTCGTCCGTGGTATGGCCGCCACGTCAGGGTCTTGTCGGTGTCGCTTCGGGCTGCAGTCGGCAGCCGGCTGGTTGGTGCAGTCGGCAGCCGACTGGTTGGCGTAGTTGGCAGCTGGGAGCCGGCCGGTTGGAGCAGTCGGACGGGGAGCCGGCAGGAGCGGCCGGGCAGTCGGACTGAGGGGCTTTGCTAGCCCCGATGCGTTGATTTATTGTCTTGCCGTCTTCGGGGTACCCGTGGCCCATTACTCCGACACAGTGCCTTGGCCCAGTAGCGTGACCGCCTGGCCAAGAAACTGGCCGACCAGGAGGAAAGCCACAGGGCGGCCCTGAAGGCGGCGCAGGATAGTGAGGCCGCCCTCAAAGCCGAATACGAGACCGAGGCGGCGAGCTGGGATGAGGCACGGCAAGCTCTGAGTGAAGGCTACGGCCGAGTCGAGGATTTGGTTGATGGTAGGCCTTCTTCTTCTTCGCTCTTTGCTTGTCCTTGCAAGCCAGTTTATCTCCTGACTTGCTCTGTTTCTTTCTTCTTTTGAAGAGTACTTTTCTGGCCATTCCGTCACTGCCAACCAAGCCATCGAAGCCCATCGTGAGGCCGGCGGCCGGCTGGGGTTGAGATTGCGCCGGGTGCCAACCGGTCGCTTGAGGAGCAGCTTCTGGCGATCCAGGCCCGCCTCCAGCCGGCCTACCGCATGCTCCGCCGGCTTCAGCATGCCGGGGCACAGGTGCTGGCCGCCCTTTTGCCCGGCGAAGTAATTCCTCGCACCCCCAGCCGTACTGCCGACTGGCTGGAGGTGGCCGTCGGCCGCCTCGAGGCCTGGAAGGCTTCAGCAGCTCGATCTGGCGCTCGACGGGCGCTAGAGTTCGTCCGGGCTTGGTACCCTTGGCTGAACTTGGACCAGCTGCACACCTGGCGGCAGGAGGCCGACGAGGAGCTGGAGGCGGTGCGGCCGGCTATCATCCAGCGCGCCTCAGCAATCGCCGACTTCACCGACACCAGCGCCTTTGCTCCTGAGGTGAACGAGGACGGCGTCGCGCAGCCGGAAGAGTGGTTCGTGCTGAACCCGGCCGACGGTGAAGACTCGGTGGAGATTGACTCCAGCGACGAGGGCGAAGAGAAGGAGGAGGAAGACGACGAAGATGTTGTGCCGGATGTTGGGGCAGCCGGCCAGCCTCAGCCTGACCGTGCCTCCAGCAACGAAGCGCGCGCGAATGCGCCGCCTGCCACTAGCAACGACCAGGCTGAGACTCGCCAGCCGACCACTCCTCTCACCGACACCGCCGTCTCCACGGTCTTCCTGACGCTCCGGGCGCTCCCTTGGCTTGATTCACCATTTTTACTTTCCTGCTTGTCACTCTTTGAACAGATTTTTTATCTTTGCGCAATTCCACCCACTGGGGGTGTATTGAAACTTCGTTGAATGCCAGCCTCTCGAAGGCTTTTGGTGTAAATATTATTATGCATGTGCTTGGCTTCCATTCCTACTTGCTTTTTATCTCTCGGCTTTTTTCCTTTGCCGACTTCCCTTGGTTGCCGCCTTCCCAGCTGAACAGCTCCTCTGCAGTCTGTGGCTGGGTAAGGAATTCAGCTGTCTGGGAAGGCAAGGACTCAAGCTTTCTTAGATTGTAGCAGAGTAGGAAAGGAAGTCGGCCAGCCGACTGCTTCGACAGCCGGTTGGCAAGGGGGGAGCCGGCTTGCGTTATGTAAGTTCGTTAGTCCTTAGCCATTTTCATGTGGGCATCCTTTCCGCCTTTAACTCTTGCTAGTCGGGCAGCCGATTTCTTCGAGCTGTGACTCTCGCAAGAGAGAGCTTGGGTGCCGGCACATTACTTGTCTGACCGCAGGTAGAACTTGGACATAACTCAAGGCGGCAAGTCCCTGGGCCGTCTTAGTCGAACCCAGTGCCGGACGGGGAAAGTAAATGCAGTGGGATAACCATGGGTATGATACCTGGCATACATAGATAAAAATAGGGTAGTCCCCGAGAACTCCTCGGGGGGCCCGTTGTCTCATACTTAATACAAAAGGTAGCGTGATACATACTGCATTTCAACTGTAAAATCTTCGAAGAAGATTGGCGTTCCACGGGCGCTCCGACTCCTTGCCGAAGTCATCTCTCTTGCGTGCCTTTGGCTTCTACGTGTCGATTAGGTAATAGGAGTCGTTTCCCAGAGCCCGGCTGATGATGAAGGGGCCTTCCCAAGGGGTCGAGGGCTTGTGCTGACCAGCTGTTCGCTGTATCAGCCAGAGCACAAGGTCTCCCTCTTGGAAAGCTCTTGGCTTCACCCTCCGACTGTGGTAACGGCATAGTCCTTGCTGGTAGATGGCGGACTGGCTGAGGGCTAACAGCCGGCTTTCTTCCAGCAAGTCGACGCCGTCTTCTCTTGCTTCCTTGGCCTCCACCTCCGTGTACATGGTGACCCGAGGTGAGTCGAACTTGATGTCAGTTGGGATGACAGCCTCGGCACCATATACAAGGAAGAATGGGGTGAAGCCAGTTGACTTGTTCGGGGTAGTGCGCAGACTCCAGAGGACGGTCGGTAGTTCGTCGAGCCAGCAGCCGGCCGAACGCTCCAGTGGAACGACCAGTCGGGGCTTGATGACGGAGAGGATGAGGCCGTTTGCTCGCTCGACTTGGCCATTTGACTACGGGTGGGCAACGAACTTTAAGTCCAGTCAGATGCCCTGTGTCACGCAGAAACGTGCCAATGCTCCCTTGGCAAAATTCGTGCCGTTGTAGGTGATGATGCTGTGTGGTATGCCATACTGGGTTGTAATGTCTGCAATGAATGTCACAGCAGTCGGTCCATTCAGTTTCTTGATCGGCTTTGCTTCAATCCACTTGGTAAACTTGTCCACGGCGACAAGCAGATGTGTCATGCCGCCGCGCGCCGTCTTGAATGGCACGACCATGTCCAACCCCCAGACGGCAAAGGGCCAAGTGATGGGGATAGTCTTGAGTGCAGAAGCCCGCAGGTGTTGCTTGGAGCCGAAGACTTGGCACCCTTTGCAGTGTTTGACTAGTTCCTTGGCATCCTCCAAAGCAGTCGGCCAGAAGAATCCATGGCGGAAGGCCTCGGCGACGAGTTCCATGGAGGCGGCATGGTGGCCGCATTCGCCTTAGTGGATGTCTTCAAGGATTGCTATGCCCTTCTCTTGCTCAACGCAGCGCTGGAAGACTCCGGTAGCACTGCGCCTAACTAGCTCTTGATTCATTATTGTGTAAGCTCCGGCTCGGTGTTGGACTTGTCTTGCCGAGATCTCGTCTGTCGGTAGCTCTCCATTTACTAGAAAACGGAGGATGGGCTGAGCCCATGATGGAGCTGTGATTTCTTCAATTGCCAAAACGGCTACTGCAACCAGGGTGGGCGGGCTGGGTTGTGACGAGTTGGAGTCAGCCTCCGCCTGCTGTGCTGCTGCAGTCCCCGGGCTGGGTTCGACTATGGCAGTCCCCGAGCCAGCTGCCGAAGTCCCCGGGCCACCTGCCTGGTCCCCGAAGTCGGATCCGACTGCGTCGAGGTCAGGCGGCACGAAGATGGAACTGGATTCCGGAGACGGCTTGACAGATGGCTTGAGGAGGCGTTGGAGGGCGACGCCGGTTGGTATAGCTAGTCGGGTGGAGCCTATTCGTGCTAGGGCATCTGCTTGCTCATTGTCGGCCCATGGCACGTGGAGGAACTCGCACCCCTTGAAATATCCGCCGAGCTGCTAGACGAGGAAACGGTAGCTTGCCATATTTGCGTCCTTGGCGTCCCAGTCGCTGGATGATTGCTGAACCACTAAGTCCGAGTCGCCATAACACAGGATCCGGCGGATGCCGAGTTCCTTGGCTAGCCGGATCCCGTGTATGAGCGCCTCGTACTCGGCCACATTGTTGGAGGCGGCAAAGTGGATTTGCAATGTGTATTTGAGTTTGTCGCCCTTGGGAGAGGTGAGGACGATGCCGGCTCCCAAGCCGGTGCGCATCCTTGATCCGTCAAAATGCATTCGCCAATGAGTGGAGTCAGGGGCCGGTGGCAGGTACTGGGTCTCGGCCTAGTCCATGAGCAAGTCGGCCAGTGCTTGGGACTTGATGGTGGTGTGGGGCTGATAGTAGATCGTGTAAGGAGCCAGTACAATGGCCCATTTCGCCACTCGGCCGGACGCATCCCAGCTACCTATGATCTCGGCGAGCGGGGCAGTGCATACGACCGTGATGGGATGTTCTTGAAAGTAGGGCTTGAGTTTCTTGGAGGCAAAGTACACACCATAGCACATTTTCTGATAGTGCGGGTAGTTCTGCTTTGAGGCGGACAACACTTCACTCTAATAATATACCGGCCTCTAGACTAGCTGAGCTCGGCCTTCTTCTGAACGCTGGACCATGATGACTGTGCTGACCACCCGGCTGGTGGCAGCGATGTAGAGGAACATGGGCTCCTTCTCAGTTGGGGCCGCCAAGACAGGTGGTGTGGACAACATCTTCTTCAACTCGTGGAAAGCTTGGTCCGCCTGGTCATTCCACTCAAAGTGAGTGGACTTCTTCATGAGTCGGTAGAGGGGGAGAGCCTTCTCTCCGAGCCGGCTCATGAAGCGGTTCAAAGACGCTAGGCATTCGGTGAATTTTTGGACGTCTCGCAGCTTCGTAGGGACCTTCATTCTCTCTATGGCCTTGATCTTCACTGGGTTGCATTCGATGCCGTGTTCGGAGACCAGGAAGCCTAGAAGCTGGCCGGCTGGTACACCGAACACTCACTTCTCCGGGTTGAGCTTGATCTGAAACCGGCGCAAATTCTCAAAGGTCTCCTTAAGGTCTTCCAACAGGGTGCCGCGCTTCTCCGTCTTCACCACGATATCGTCTACATAGACGTGGGCATTTCTGCCGAGTTTCTCGAGGAGGCATTTCTGCATGCAACGATGAAAGGTGGCACCGACATTTCTCAAGCCGAATGTCATGGTCAGGTAACAGAAAGCTCCGAATGGGGTGATGAAGGCGGTCTTCAAGCGATCCGCAGGGTTCAACTTTTTCTAGTGGTAGCTTGAATAAGCATCCAAGAAACTCAACAGCTCGCATCCGGCTGTGGAGTCTATCACTTGGTCAATCCCTGGCAGGGCGAACGGATCTTTAGGGCAGGCTTTGTTGAGGCTGGTGTAGTTGATGCACATGTGCCACTGCTTGTTTTTCTTCAACACGAGGACCGGGTTGGCAAGCCATTCCAGAAAGAACACTTCCATAATGAAGCCGGCTGCCAGGAGCCGGGCTATTTCTTCTCCGACTACTCTTCTTTTCTCTTCTGACAGGCGGCGCAAGGGCTGTCTAACCGGCTTTGCGTCAGACTGGATGTGCAGTTTGTGCTCGGCGAAATCCGTCGGGACACCCGCATGTCTTTGGGAGACCATGCAAAGATGTCCCGATTCTCACAGAGGAAATCGATGAGCTCGCCTTCCTATTTGCTATCAAGGCCCATGCCTATGACAGCGTGCCTCTCCGGGTGCTCTGGGTCCAGGGGTATCTTCTTTGTCTCCTTGGCCGGCTGGAAAGAACCTTGAGCTTCACATTCTTTGGGGTCAGGGGACAGGGCCAGCTGCTTGCCAGCCAAGGCCACAACTTTATCCAGCATCTTCTTCTCTTCGGCGATCACGAGGGACTCGGCCAGCCGACTGCTTGCTGCTGCACACTCAGAAGACTTCTTATAGTCTCCGGCTATGGTGGTAATGCCCTTGGAACTCGGCATCTTCATCTTGAGGTAGGCGTAGTGGGGCACGGCCATAAACTTGGCCAATGCTGGTCGGCAAGCAATGCGTGGTACGGGCTCTCCAAATCCACTAACTCGAACCATATTGCCTCTCGGCGGAAATGATCCTTGTCCCCAAAGAGAACATCCATCTTGATCTCGCCAATTGGTGAGCAGGACAGGCCAGGTATGATGCTGTGAAACACAGTCCGGCTTGGCATAAGTTGCTTCGGCTTGATGTTGAGCTTCTCCATTGTATCTCGGTACAGTATGTTGATACTGCTCCCGCCGTCTATCAGCATGCCGGAGAAACGAGCGGCGCGCCTCTCCGTCGCCAGGGTGGCATCTAAAACAAGGGCATAGGAGCCAGGAGATGGCATCACCTCTGGGTGGTCATCCCGGCTCCAGCTGATGGGCTTCTTTGACCAGTGCATAAACTCAGGGTTACTGGAGGCGACTGCGTTGACTTCTTGCTGCTGTCGGTGCTGGCTGCGCCGATCTTCTGTCTGGCTGGTGAACACGACGTAGGCGGCTTGCTCGTCGGGGAACTCGTCTTGGACAGCTCCGACCACAGGCCGAGCAGCCGGCTGCTGTGGGGCAGGAGGCGGCTGGCCTGCAGGCGGAGGCGGCAACAGCCCCTCGCCCTTGGAAATTCGGGTGAGCCAATGGCACTTCCGGGTTGTGTGGTTGGACGGCTTCGCGCCGTTGTGGAACTTGCAGGGGGCGTCGAGGGTTTGCTCGTACGAGAAAGCCGGCTGCCAAGCCGGCCTGCCGCCCTTCTGCTTCTTGGGAGCCGGCCGTCCCTCAGGCTGCTCTTCTTCGATCGTAGCCACCTTCCGGCTAGTGGAAGGCGGCATTGGGGCCTTGCGCTTGTGGTCGTTTTGATACGGGCTCCGGCTTGATTCTCTAGCCAGCGTCTTGGGAGCCGGCGCCAGCACCTTTCCGGAGGCGTCTACCCGGAGCTCAATCTTCATTGAGGAGTCGGTCGTGGCATACTTGTCCGCGATGATCAATAGCTCATCAAGGGTTTCCGGCTCATCGCAGAGGAGTCGATGCTTGAGAAGAGTGCCCTCGCGGCACCCGGCGGTGAAGTACTCGATGACCTGAACCTTGTGCACCCCTTCGCAGGAATTGCGGAGCTCGGCCCAGCGCGTGAGGTAGTCACGGGTTGATTCGCTGGGCCCTTGTACGCACAAGGAGAGCTATCGGGGCTTGGGAGCCCTCTTGTAGGTTCTAGTGAAGTTGCGTATGAAGGCTTCGGTGAAGTCCAACCAGCTGTTGATGCTGTAAGGCTTGAGGTTGTGCCTTGGAGCATCAGGGGGACATACTTCACAGCAACGCGTCCGTTGCCGTTTGCTATGCGAACCACGGTGAAGTAGTCGATCAACCAGTCCTCTGGCTTTACGGAGCCGTTGTACTTGGGCGTGTCTCTTGGGAGCGAGAACCCTTTGGGAAAGGGCTCGTCGCAGATGCGGGGGCCGAAACAAGGCGGGCCGACATCATCTTCTTCTTCCAGGGCCAGGGATCGCGCAAGGCGGTCGATCCGATGGCGGGCATCATTCTCGCCGACTCCTTCGCGGGGACTAAGTCGGCCGCTGAGAGTCGGATGCTCGACTGGCGGCGGAGTGGGATATCTTTCCCTGTGAGGCAGAGGAGGAGGCAGGTCGCCTCGTCGCTCGACACCTCGGGGACGGCCTTCTGCATCGTGCTCGATGGTGATTAGAGTCCGACTGCGACTAGCAGCCGGCTCCTTCTCTTGTCTTGTACGGGCGCCGCCCGCAGTTGGTGTACGCGACGTCGCGCCGTGCTCGCGGTGAGGGGGGCTTCCAGCTCGGACGCCGGCTTCGTGCCGTGCTGTGGCCACGTCGATCAGCTGTTGGATGCGTCTGGTTATGTAGGGGAGCTCGTCGGCCCCCAGTCTGTTTAGCTCGTCAACGATCGACTGGGCGGCACATAGATTCTCGAGGCGCATGGCGTAGACCGAGCGGTCCACTCCCAGCATGCTGGCGATGGCCGTGCTGCGTTTCTTGACGATGCCGACTCGGCTTGGCCCTTCTGGAGGCGGCGTGCCGAAGGCGGCGCGGTCGACTTCGCGCTGGTGGGCTTCCATGAGGCATCTCATAGTGGCTATCTTCTGGCCCTCCGCGACGAGGGCAAGGCGGCGTGCCTCCAGCGTCTCAGCGTCGGCATCCACCGGGATGGGGGCGGACAGATCGTGCAACACGGCCTGCAGGGCGTCACGGGCGTTCTCGTCGGAGGCGGCGCCGTGGGTGATGACTAGCACTTCGGTGACGGTGCTGCCGCCACTGTCAGCTCAAGGGAGAGGGTCGTCGAAGACGATCATGTCGGTGGGGAAGGCGCCGAGCGACGCTGTGTCGGAGTCGACAAGCATCGGGTCAGTGGAGCCGACCGACTCCAAGTCCGTGGTAGACTCGCCGGAGACATGGAGTTGGTCGAGGAGGCTGACGAGGCGGCTCTCGGGGAAGCCTGTGCCCGCGTCGGATGCGGGCTCATCGAAGATGCGGGTCTCGCCAAGAAGATCGGCAAGGCAGCTCGCCGCGCAGGCGTCGTCGACGCTTTGCAACGCGTCGTGGCAAGTGCCATCGGGCGTGCCGGGCTGGCTACGCTCGCTGGGGAGGAAAAGGGTTCCCGTCCAGAGCAGGTCTCCGGATGACGGTGCACCTGGCCTCACGGAGAGCACCAAATGTCGGGTGGTAGGTGCGACATATGCCAACAGATGGCTTATCATTGTGGGAGCCAGTAAGACATTGCCGGTGCCTGGAAACGGGATAAGGCGAAGACATGCACGCCGGCGGATCTTACCCAGGTTGGGGGCTGTCCGTGGAGATAATACCCCTACTCCTGCTCTGCAGGATCTCCGCATGATCACTAGATCGATAAGAAGCTACAAGAGGCTCCTTGAGCTGTTCGGTGGGAGGAGGAAGAAGGGCAATGCTAGCTCTCTTCTCTCCTATGGTAGTGTCTAAAACTCTCTGAGATCAACCCTTTGCATGGGTGCTCCGGGGGGTTTATATAGGCCTACCCCCCGGGGGTACAATGGTAATCCGGCTGGGTGCGGGCCCAGGCCGTCAGTGTCCTTGATCGCCGGCTTCTCCGCCGGCTTCTTGGGCCCGTCTACTGGTGGGTCCCACCGGCTGTCAGCCCACCAGCCGACGGGCCGGCCCCGCCGCTTGGGGGTCTTGTCGGGGGCTGGTTACTGTTGCCTCGCCTCTGATGACGAGGGCTTTATCCAGGTAAGCATGGCTACAGTGCCGCCGCCTTGCGGGCTCCTACTGTAGCCTTAACTCGTCTTGTCTGCTTAATGGTGCGCGCGCCCCGAGGGGGGAGCAGGCCGGCTATAGAAAGCCGACCCGGCCTTGGGCCGGCTGGGGGAGGTCGGGCCGCCTTCGGATGTCTCTCTAACCGAAGGGGCCCGCCGCCTACGGGCCGTACTGGCAATCCGTCGTGGATGGCATCACGATCTGCATGGCAATAGTGCTTTGCTGGACAGGAGATGGCCGTCCTGTACGGCGTACTGTAGCCATGCATGTTCCGGGATTCGAGGGTGGCAGGGCCCACTGTAGCCACGCCCCGTCTCATCACCGTTATGGGGGGTGGACTTTAGGGTGCGGCCCACGGTTGTTTGCTTCTTGGAGTTGGCCCCTCGAGGGCTGGCCTCTTGGAGTCGGTCCTTCATGGGCCAGCTTCTTGGAGTCGGCCCTATAGTGGCGTCCTCCGAAGGTTGTTTATGGCCGGGCCGCCTTTCTCCAGCCGGCCTTTGTGATAGCCGGCCGGAAGAAGGCGGCCCCATGTCTTAGGTGCTTCGAGGCTCGGTCGACCCATTGTTTTTTCCGAGGGCCAAAGGGAGCCGGCTAGGCTACCCGTGGTCATTTACTCCGACACCTAGCTAATAAAAAATGGGGACGTGTGGTGGCACATAAATGGTACTAGTAAGTAGAATGCCCACGGTTTCAATAATACTTGTGTTTCCGATTGTAACGTGACATCACTTGTTCCAAAATGACTTTGTTGATTGTTAATGTGTGTGCCTTCACAAATCGGACTGCAAAATTACCACAGCATGTTGGTGCCATGTCATGGCACCAAGCCAAGTTTCATTATTTTCATGCATGTTTTGGATTTACAGGAATAAAGAAACTAAGTTTCTCAATGTTTCCAACCCAGCCACGACGCCCAGAATTTTGAATTTCATTCCCATTTCTTGCATGGAACCTAGAAATTTACCCGAGCACACACATGTGATTTTTCAACCAACTTTGGTGCACTCGAACATGTGCTTGTATTTCAAATTTGAATTATGCACACAAAGGTGACATGTTCCCTCCCAAAACCACGAGCCTTCTTGAGAGAAGCTCCGATTTGCAAGAAGCTTATACCAAAATTTGTTCCTATTCGTCCAAGTTTTTTACCACGGCATGGTACTACCATGACATGACACCATGCCAAGTTTCATGATTTATAACCAAGTTTCTCAATGTTCTCGACCGAGCCACGATGCCCAAATGTTTGAATTTTATTCTCATTTTTTGCATGGGACCTAGAAATTCACCCGGGGACACAAATGTGATTTTTCAACCAACTTTGGTGCACGGGAGCATGTGCTTGTAGTTCAAATTTGAATTATGCACATTAAATGACCAAAAACTCAATTAATGTGTGAATAAGGCCAAACGAAGCCGGAATAATTCCAAAAATTAACAGGGCACTCATGTAGTTCTATGTTGCCTTTGTAAATAAACTCAAGGGGGACATCGTATATCGTTTCGCACTCAAAGGTGGCACGTTCCCTCTCAAAACCACGAGCCTTCTTGAGAGAAGCTTCAGTTTGCAAGAAGCTTATCCCAAAATATGTTCCTATTCGGCCAATTTTTTACCACAACATGGTAGTACCATGACATGACACCCATGCCAAGTTTCATGATTTTCAGACGTGTTTTGGATTTACAAGAATTTTAAAACCAAGTTTCTCAATGTTCTCGGCCGAGCCACGATGCCCAAATGTTTTAATTTTATTCTCATTTCTTGCATGGGACCTAGAAATTCACCCGAGGACACAAATGTGATTTTTCAACCAACTTTGGTGCACGAGAGCATGTGCTTGTAGTTTAAATTTGACTTATGCACATTAAATGACCAGAAACTCAATTAATGTATAAAAATGACAAACGAACCCGGAATAATTCCAAAATTTAATAGGGCCCTCATGTAGTTCTATGTTGCCTTTGTTAAGAAACGCAAGGGGGGGAGCGTATATCGTTTCACACTCAAAGGTGGCACATTCTCTCTTAGAACCACGAGCTTCCAAATCGGCCGAATTTTTTACCACAACATGTTAGTGCCATGACATGACACCATGCCAAGTTTCATGATTTCCAGGCGAGTTTTGGATTTACATGAATTTAAAATATAAGTTTCTTGATGTTCTCGGCCGAGTCATGACGCCCACATGTTTGAATTTCATTCTCATTTCTTCCATGTGACCTAGAAATTCAACCAAGGACACACATGTGATTTTTCAACCCACTTTGGTGCACCAGAGCATGTGCATGCAATTCATATTTAGAATATGCACATTAAAAGTCCAGAAACTCTATTAATGTATACAAAGGCCAAATGAACCCGAAATAATTCCAAAATTTAACAGGGCACTCATATAGTTCTATGTTGCCTCTGTAAAGAAAATCAGGGGGAGTGTCGATGTCACAACCGGTGGATCTTGGGTAGGGGGTCCCAATCTATGCGTCTAAGGCTGATGGTAACAGGAGGAAGGGACACAATGTTTACCTAGGTTACGGCCCTCTCGACGGAGGTAAAACCTTACTTCCTGCTTGATTGATATTGATGATATGGGTATTACAAGAGTTGATCTACCACGAGATCGTAGAGGCTAGACCCTAGAAGCTAGCCTATGATGATTGTGATTCTAATCGTGCCTCTAAGGACTAAACCCTCCGGTTTATATAGACACTGGAGGGGGCTAGGGTTTACATGGAGTCGGTTAAAAAGAAGGAAATATATTATCCGGATCGCCAAGCTTGTCTTCCACGCAAAGGAGAGTCCCATCCGGACACGGGACAAAGTCTTGAGTCTTGTATCTTCACGGTCCAACAGTACGGACAAAGTATATAGTCCGGCCGTCCGGATACCCCCTAATCTAGGACTCCCTCAGTAGCCCCTGAACCAGGCTTCAATGACGACAAGTCCGGTGTGCAGTTTGTCTTCGGCATTGCAAGGCGGGTTCCATCTCCGAATACCCCAAGATAATTACCAAACACTTAAACCGTGTCCAGATCTGCAAGATGATCTTCACATACCACCGTAGAGAGAATGATATTTCACAAATGTAATCTGCTGATAGCTTTTGTACGTCGTGCTCCTGCATCGTGGCCCGACCCCACATGAACCGGCTTTTACTTGTCCTACCTTGATACGCGTTGCGAGGCAGTTTTATTGGCACACCCTGCCAAAGTAGAGATCGTGTCTCCCTTATCGCGGAATCTTCCATTGATATGGGCGTGCGCAACCCCATGACGACTGATGGTATGACTCCGTATTTTTGGATAAGTCCCAAGCGGTCATGCTGAGGACGCTTGATATTCACCCCCTTTATAAAGGGGCCGAGGCCTATCCCTCCTTTCCACCACCCTTGCGCCTTTTCGCATCTCGAGTTCTAACACCCGAAACCCAAGCTCAAGCATCCCGGATCCTCCAATATGTCCGGATCCAACCTTCAAGGCCGGTGGGTGGCATCCTCGGTCAAAGAGGAGGACATTGCAAACTTAGGGAGGTCGGATATCTGACTGCCGACATCCAGCATAGCCTTCCTGCTCCAGAGCAGGTCATCCCTACTCTCGAGCCCAATGAGAGCATCGTATTTGTTTCTCACTTCCTCCGCGGCTTGGGCCTCACCCTTGATCCCTTTGTGAGAGGGATCATGTTCTATTACAGGTTAGATTTTCATGATCTAGCTCCGGACGCTATCCTCCATATCTCGTCGTTCATCGTTGTGTGCGAAGCGTTTCTCCATGTCACTCCACACTTCGGCTTATGGCTCAAGACCTTCAATGTGAAGCCGACGATGATCGAGGGGCGACACGCGGAGTGCGGAGACGCTGTAATAAGCAGAAATGCCGACGCCCCATGGCCAGAGGGCTCGTTACCAGAGGTGTCCGATCTATGGCAGCGGAGGTGGTTTTACGTCACGGCTCCCAGAGGCACGAAGTGGGTGGCTGCCCCCGACTTCCGTTCGGGCCCTCCTTCTCAATTGGCGTCATGGACCAATATAGGACGGGATTGGAGGTCTGCTAGCGATGTAACAACACTGCATAGCCGTATCCGGGAGCTTCTTGAGCGGGACATTAGCCTTGTCAGCATAATTCAGGTAATGCTAATCCGACGGATGTTGTCGTGTAAACACCGGCCTCTCCGGATGTGGGAGTTCAATCCAGAAGGTCCGTAGACTATTCTGCACTTCTTTGGCCTGACACTCCAAGGGATGTGTAAATTATTCTTCAGACCACAAGTAAAGTGTCCGGACACCATCGAGGATGCGGGCCTGAGCTGCAATCGCCCAGATGCCCAAGTAAGTAACCCCAAAACCGAACACCTTGATTATATTTATCATAATCATTAGTCTGAAAATCCTCCGTGGCCAGGAATGGCTTAGCAAGGCGGAGAGAATCAGGTGTCCGCCGCCACTTCCTGAAGGCTCGCCTAGTCCCACCATAGCCAAGATGCTTGGTCATGTGCTAAGCAAAATGCCCTCAGGGAAACATGAAGGGAAGAACAGAGAAGCAAAACTTCATACATTGCGCATCCAAACCGGGGGAATTGCTACCTCCCCGAAGGAGGATAGTCGGGGAGGGGAATCTAAGGCCTCCTCCGCTCGCGGGAAGAAGAGGGCCGCCTCCGGAGACTTGGAGGAAGAGGTGCCCAGACAAGGGAAGAAGCTTCACCAGGGGGTCCTGCCCCGAAGGGCTTCCTCACTGCGCCATGCCCGCCAACGGGCCAGCCCTCAGCCGAGCTGTAAGTTAGTTGTAAATACGTTCCTTTTCCAAGAGCAATAACCCAAATCCATTCTTTGCAGTCCGGCTAGCAGCTCTTCTCGACAGAGTTCATCATCGGGAGATCTTCTTCCGGAGATGATGGAGAGTGAGACCCCACCAACCTCTCTGCCTCATGAGGCGGGCGACCCCGAGGTGTCGTCACGGAGGAGTCCCGATTTGCCAAAGCCAGAAGCTAATACTTCGGCCGCCCTGAGCCGGGAGCGTTCGGCCCCCACGGGGGGCGATAAGAAGGGTCCGGCACAATTCGGTGTCCGGCCGGACACACTGGCGCGCCTTCTGGAGTGAGCTGCTCTCCCGGAGGGGCACCATTCATTAATGAACATGGTGCTTGAGAAGATTTCATCCGCCACCAGCGGGTTGAATGAAGCTTTTACGAGCCTGCTCAGAGGCTTTGAGGTATGTAATTAAAATGCATAATTTTTTACTGTGACGCGTGCGCGCTAGGTGTGCTCCATATGGATAGTAGCCCCTGAGACTCTAGTTGCCATCCCTAGGCGGCAAACGGAGGATCACATTTTTAAGTAATGATCGTGCTGTACTTATGCGCAGGTGTCTAAGGATCCGGCAGCTGACCAGTCCATTGAAGTTTCCGAACTGAGGAGGCAGATTGGAGTTATTGATGCCGACATCACGCTTGTGAACGAGCGGCTTAACGAGTCACAAGGTATGTGCTTTGCTTTCCTTATTATTTATAGGAAAAATTTGAAGGAGTGTAATATTGATGTGATATGCTTGGCCTGCAGATAGTGTTGCTGTCGTGGAAGCCTTGAGGGCGGAACTTGCCCAGGCCAAGGAACAAGCTCGGGCTAGCAATGCGGCTGCCCTAAAGGCGGCCGAAGAGTTGAGAGCCGAACATGCTGCTCATCGCCGAAGCAAAGACAAAATAGCCGAGATGGCTGTGGAGCTGAAAAATGCCGCCAACAGGTATGAGCTCCTTGAGAAGGAGAATCAGGTGAACTTGGCTGACCTAAAGAAGGCACTTGATGCGGCCAAGGAGACGCGGTCTGAAAGCAAGGATGCACGGGAGGAGCTTCTTATTGCGGATGAAGTTTTTAGATCCGAAGTATGCTCACCTGGATCGACGCTGGAGCCCTGCATACGTGTATGCGGACTTGGCGAAGAGTACGGCTGATGCGGCCAAGGTGATAAAGAAGTGGAGAAGCTGTTCTGGTCGCAATTCAATGCTCCCGCACGCCCATTGTCGTTGAGTGAGAAGATGGATGTTGTGGCTGAGCTTCATAGGATGTCTGGTCTTGCAATGCGGTCTGTAATAGACCATCTTTGGCCGAAGGGGCCTAAGCCGGACAGTTATTTTGGTTTGGTGCAACAATTCCTCGGTGCCGTATCACAGATCGATGCCATGAGGAGGTCGGCGTGTATAGAGGGTGCACGGATGGCACTTGCCCACGTTAAAGCATATTGGACGGATGTGGAGGCCACCATCATTGCGACCCAAAATCCGGTGGGAGGCCAGGATCCGGCCGAGCACTACTTGGAGTAGGTAATAGAAGGTGCTCGCTTAATAGAGGCTCAGTGCTCGAAGAATGTCATGTTCAAGTGACAAATCATTTCATTGTAAAAACAATGCTATATTTAATTATGAAGGCTTTTTGTACTTTTGCTCGAAAGTGTTATGGTGCCTCCTGTGTAGCCGTTTTATGTATAAATTTAATCTGAAAGTTAGCAGTCGTTGGCTTCAGTCCCCACGCATACAATGCGGGGGTGTTCGCGAAAGTATGCATAATCACACTTGATCCAACGTCTTGGTCCATTAAGGAGGTGATCGCACGTCGAACTAGGCAACTGGACTATATAGCTTTAACACTTTCACTTAGCCATAGGAGTTTGACGGTGGGGCTACTATGTAGCCCCTGGTACCTTCACATGCATCCGAATACAGGCGCGTTTGTACATGACCGGGAAATGGTCCTTCGTTAATGGAGGAATCCTAAAGATTCCTATAAGTCTTCGAGTGGTTGAACAGTCCCTCGCTGAATCATGACAGTCAGTTTTCGGCTTTCTCTACTGAGGTGCTCATCCAGAATAACAAGGGCACAATCGCAGTAGTTCTCCTTTGGCCGCCTTAGCCGATAAGAACGGAACGTAAGGCGGCAAACCCAGGAGCCGGTCAAACCCAACATTTGACCAAAGACATGATTCAGAGCTGATGCATATAAGGCCAAACTCGTGACGTCGAACACTCCCGAAGGTATTCGGACTTTGTAACATAAAGTGGCTGAAGAATGCCCTTTCATTATAAACCCTGTATTTCTAGTCTGTCGTGGCGAAATGCCAATAGCAGCAGTACCCTCTGTGGATATAGTACCCATGGGATTTGTAAACAGCAAGAGACAATAAAAAGGTTTACACGGGGGATTAATCTAAAGAGAAACCTTTGAGCGGGGCCCTGCTGCACGTCTGCGCCTTTGTCTCCGTTGAGCCGTGTCCTGGAAGGGTATCGCACGAATGGTGTCTATAAAAAGAAAAACTCATGGAGAAGAGTATAACGTAAGCGTGCGATGGATAGTAAAAGTGTGAGACATTGGCCTGTTAATAAGGCCAAGCCAACGGTGGGGCTTTATTAAATATCTATAGCCCCTGGTGTCCTCTATGGGATTACATGTATGTCACCCTAGCTCAGGTTTATCCGGGCTGCCGGACTCGTCTAACCGTGTCCGTGGTCTTAACGACCAGTCATTCTTTCTAGTATTGGAGGCCGCTTAGAGTCCGGCTGCTGGAGCCGTCGCGTATTCCTCCGCGCGTGAGGAGCGCTCTGTGCTTCCGTTAACGATGACGACACCATGTGGACTGGGCATCTTGAGTTTAAGGTAGGCGTAATGCGGTACTGCGTTGAAGCAGGCGAAGGTCGTTCTCCCAAGCAATGCATGATAACTGCTTTGGAGGGGAGCGATGGTGAAGAGTAGTTCTTCGCTTTTGGAGTTGCCTGGGGAACCGAATGTTACCTCCAGTACGACGGAGCCCCTGCCGTAGGCTTCAACGCCTGGTACACCCCTCCAAAGGTGGTGTTACTTTGGCTAATTCTGGATGGGTCTATCCCCATCCTGCGGACAGTGTCCTGGTATATTAAATTAAGACTACTGCCGCCGTCCATGAGGACGCGAGTGAGATGATATCCGTCGATTATTGGGTCGAGCACCAAGGCAGCTGATCCTCCGTGCCGCATACTAGTGGTTAAGTTTGGGGGCGATGGGCTCTACAGCGTGTGCGTCTCTGAGCGTGCGTTCGCGCCTTCTCGTGGATATGTGAGTCGCGTGGATCATGTTTACTGTTTTTACCTCTGGCAGGAATTTTTTCTGTCCCCCAGTGTCCGGCTGGCGAGGCTCATCCTCGTCTCCACTTGGTGTTTCCCTTCCCTTGTGTTCGGCATTTAATTTGCCAGCCTACTTGAAGACCCAACATTCTCTATGAGTGTGGTTTGCAGGTTTTTCGGGGGTGCCATAAATTTGGCACAGTCTGTCTAGGACTTTGTTCAGGCCGGACGGTCCCTCTTTGTTGCCTTTAAATGGCTTGTTTTGTTTAGCGGGTCGAGAGCCCCTGAATCTGGCATTGACCGTTGTGTTTTCCGGACTTTCTTCCTTGTTTTGACGTTTGTTTTTATTGCGCTGTGGCTTCCCGTTGCCATCCCTGATTTTGGATTTACTTGGGTCGCTGGTGCCTTTACGGGCCAACCAGCTATCTTCACCTGTGCAAAATCGGGTCATAAGGTTTGTTAGGGCTGCCATTGTCCTCGGCTTTTCTTGGCCGAGGTGTCTGGCGAGCCATTCGTCCCGGATGTTGTGCTTGAAGGCCGCTAGGGCTTCGGCATCCGGACAATCGACGATTTGATTCTTCTTAGTGAGGAATCTGTTCCAAAGCTTGCGCGCGGACTCTCCGAGTTGTTGAATTGTGTGACTTAAATCGTCCGCATCCAGAGGCCGGACATAGGTCCCTTGAAAATTGGCCCTATAGCATCCTCGAGTTCCTCCCAACTTCCAACTAAATTTCTGGGGAGGCTTTTCAACCAGTGTCGAGCTGGTCCCTTTAACTTGAGGGGAAGGTATTTGATGGCGTGGAGGTCGTCCCCACGAGCCATGTGGATATGCAGCATAAAATCCTCGATCCAGACCCCTGGGTCTGTCGTTCCATCGTATGCCTCTATGTTCACAGGTTTAAAACCCTGTGGAAATTCATGGTCCAGCACCTCTTCGGTGAAGCACCGGGTGTGAGCAGCCCCTCTGCATCTGGACGTGTTGTGGCATGCTGTCGGTTGTTGTTTTGTCCGGTGCTGATTCCGAACTGGTATCCGATCGGTATGATCGTTTTGGTGACCATAGTCCTGCGCCGGGGCGTGTCCCTTAGATCTGTAGATGGACCTGGCCGCGCCGACCTTTTTATCCAGGAGCTCACGCAAATCTTGTGCAGCATCGGTAGCTGCTCTATTGCGGTTGCCAAGTGGTTTGTCTGGCCTCCTGGCCGTATTGTTCTTTGGCGGAACAGCCTCATCGTCGAATTCCAGCATCAGCTTGCATTTTGGGTAGCTCTTTGTGTGGCAATCGTCGCTGTACTTTTCTTCAGTGTATAGCACTTTATTCCATCTGCGATTGAGCGTTTCCTGTGCGGCCTTAAGCCTTTGCTTCTGCTTCTTTAGACTTCTCGCAGTGGCCATAAGCCTTCTGTGGAGGTTATCTCGTTCCAAGCATGTTTCCGGGATGATGAATGCCTCGTCCTCCAGACTGTGATCTTGTTCTGGGGCGGTTTGATGAGTTCGTCCCTCGAGATTATGATCGGGTGTCTGCTCAGAACTGTGTTCGACGTGACCTGGCTCATCCTGCTCCATCGCTGGGTCCATATGGTCATTGTTGCCTTCGGAGTTGACTGGGGTGTCGATCTTTCTAGCACTGTTATCGCTATTTTTACTGTTGCTGGACTTGGAGCGATGTCTGCGCCATCGTTTTGGCTTTTGCCTAGGGGTTTTGTCTCCCGGTTTGTCGTCGTCGTCCTCCTTAGGCGTATCCACCATGTATATATCGTATGACGAGGTGGCAGTCTAGTGCCCCGTTGGTTCTGAATCGTCTCCTGCGCCGACATCCATACCGTCGGTATCATCGGAGCCGAAGTCAAGCATGTCTGATACATCATCGACAGTGGCTAAGAAGTGGGTGGTGGGTGGGCAATGGATTTCTTCGTCACCTTCTTCTCCCTTGAGCCGGACATAGTTCGGCCAGGAGTCTCCTGACAAAGAGAGAGACTTTAATGACTTCAGCATGTCGCCAAAGAGCGAGCACTGAAAGATATCCGCAACGGTGAACTCCATTACCGGAACCCAACCAGATTCGGCGGGCTCGGGAGTGCATGGACTGGAACCTACAGCCGGATACGAGTCTAGGGGTCCAGTGTCACAGACTTCCTTGGGGGTGAGGCCTGTGTTCGGCTCTACCGCCAATGAGTGTGCGGCCTCTGGGGCGGGGTCCATCCACCCGTTCTCGGGCGATGCAATATGCTCCGGGTTTAGGTCCGGGGCTCCTGAAGGGGTGATATCCCGAGCATTGTCCGACAGCAGGTCTAAGCCATGCTCATCGTGACTGTCAGGCGCTCCTGGCGCAGGACCGAATCCGTTGAAGATCAAGTCTCCGTGGATATCAGCCGTGTTGTTCAAGTTTCTGAACCCGATCTGGTGGCCAGGGGCGTAGCTATCGATCTGCTCCAGGTGGCCAAGCGAATTGGCCCGCGGTGTGAAGCCACCGAACACGAAGATCTGTCAAGGGAGAAAAGTCTCACCCTGGACCACGTTGTTGTTGATTGATGGAGCCATCAAGCCTTGCAGCGACAACACAGAGGAACTCTCAATGAAAGCACCAATGTCGGTGTCAAAACCGTCGGATCTCGGGTAGGGGGTCCCGATCTGTGCATCTAAGACTGATGGTAACAGGAGGCAAGGGACACAATGTTTACCCAGGTTCAGGCCCTCTCGACGGAGGTAAAACCCTACTTCCTGCTTGATTGATATTGATGATATGGGTATTACAAGAGTTGATCTACCACGAGATCGTAGAGGCTAAACCCTAGAAGCTAGCCTATGATGATTATGATTCTGATCGTGCCTCTAAGGACTAAACCCTCCGGTTTATATAGACACCGGAGGGGGCTAGGGTTTACATGGAGTCGGTTACAAAGAAGGAAATATAATATCCGTATCGCCAAGATTTTCTTCCACGCAAAGGAGAGTCCCATCCGGACACGGGACAAAGTCTTGAGTCTTGTATCTTCACGGTCCAACAGTCCGGACAAAGTATATAGTCCGGCCGTCCGGATACCCACTAATCTAGGACTCCCTCAGGGAGGCAGCATATATCGTTTTGCACACAAAGGTGACACGTTCCCTCTCGGAACCACGAGGCTTGTTGAGAGAATCTCCGGTTTTGCAAGAGGCTTATACCGAAACTTGTCCCAATTCAACCAAAAATTATACATATGAAAACAGGGTTTAGATTATCCGGAACATCTCGCTACCTAGACCAATAATGTACTATGATTTGAATTCAACATAAAATGGATACAAATATTTGAATTGGAGAGCGTATGGTACATGTAGTTCATAGTGAAATATGATTACTGCTATATGCATGTTTTTTGTTATCAAGATAATATTTAAATTATTGTATAACTTGACAACAATCGTATTCAAATAAGGAAAATTGATTCAAATTTAGTCCATATGGTAGACGACAATATATATGTTCACATACTGGAGTAAAATGTTCATATATGATGGAAGATCAAAATGTACGACTACATCAATTATAAACCGCAAGGTCACCTAACAATATATTCGAATTCAACATAACATGGATTCAAAAATTGAAATTCGAGATCCTCGCATTTGTAATCATATAAAAAGGGACATTGCTCTTTCTTTGGTGGGAATTGATTTGTTTTTTGTTGTTGTTGAGGGAAGTGCGAATCGATTTGGTACTGTGCAGGGTAATCTTGTTCTCCCGATTTTTTTACATTTTTCTTGTAGTTTTTTCAATGGCATCTATAGCAATGTAGTAAAAGGGGACATGACTCTCTTGTGTCTTGTCTGAATTGTTTTTTTACACATTAAGTTTGTTCTGCCGAACAAGGAATCTACACCTTGTTATCCCGAAATTTTCAAGCTCGAGTATCTTTTGTCTCACCTGCTTTGAAACTCCCGCCTCTTCCCGCGCCGTGCCTTGTTATCCCAAAATTTGGACGCGCGCGAGAACTCCCTCCTCATCCAAATCGGTCCAGCAGCCCAGACACGTGCAATCCCCCTTCTACCCCTCAGCCAAAAATGAAGCTCCACGTCGCGGTGTCAAAATCGATGGGGGTACGCTGGTAACTTACCCTACATTTCGGACAAGCGCGTCCCTAAGCTTGGCTCCCCCTTCCCCTTCTCCCCCCATTCATACACCGAGGCCGCCAAAACCCGCGAAACCCCATGCTCCTCCGTCGGCCTCCCGACCGCAGCCCAGCCGGAGACTCTTCCCCGACTACGTCATGCACCACAACAACTCGTCGTCCCTCATCCACCGCACCGGATGAGGATCCGTTGTCGATCTCATCGTCCTGCCGGATCAGCCGCCCCGTCCTCCACCTCCAAGGAGTTGCCCCGACGTTCGCCTCATCTATCACGCCACCTCAATCCCCACAGCGCCGTCTTGACCTGCCCCACCGGAACCGCAACACCCTTAACAATTCCTCCGATGAAGCCGAGGACAACTCGGCGCCACCAAGGAGGTTCTGCACTCACTGCTGCATTTTATCTTTTATTCGATCTCACGGGGCTGCCGGTGCTCGATACCGAGCAGACATGGCGGGTCTCCATCGACGGCTCCATCGCCGGCCACATCTTCCACGGCGTCTCTCCCCCATGTCGTTGCTTCCTCGGCGGCGACTTCCACAACGGCACTAGCTACAGCTGCTCCGGCTCTCGCTCGCGCTGCGGCTCTGTTCTTGCTGTCGGTCGTGTTGCTGCACTGCTCTTGCTTTCGTTCATGTTGCTGCTCTGCTCTTGCTCTTGCTTGCGCTGCTGCTGCTGCTGCACGACCTTCGGTAGCTACAGGAGTTGCTACTTTAGCACTCGCTCGCGATGCTACTGCACGACTTGCTCTCTGCTAGTGCATTCCCTGCTCGAGCGTCTGCTGATTTAGATCACTACTTCTCTGCTACTAGTGCTCGAACGCCTTAAACATCTATTGCAATGCTCTGTTACTAGTTCAATCAGTTTTGACAGTAAAATTCAGTTTCAACTATAAAGTTCATTTTCTTCAGTTAAGCTCAGAGTGAACAGTACTTACAGCATCTGTCGGAGCGGCCGTGGCACGGCTGATGCGTTTTACATCTAGCACTTTTTGGTGATGTATTTTACATCATCTATTGCAGATGATATTAGGGTCCCACTTCAGATTAACGTTATATTGTCCTGCTTCAACCTCGTCGCCGTACACCTTAGCGGAGCTGCTCCAACGACGGAACCGTCCATCACAGCGGAGCAGTACCCTCGGCGCCATTTCCAGAGGCCTCGGATCTTCTTCCCCGCCTCCGACAGTCACACCAGCATCATCACCATCCTCCACGTCCAACCCAATGATGCTGAGGTCCACGAGGCTATGCCAAAGAGGTTGTACACTCGTCGCATCACTTTGTTACTCTGCATTCATGTCGAGCCCTCAGGGATCCTTTGCTATGGAACTACTATTCATGCAAATCTATTAGAAGGAGTGGAGCAAAGCAAAACTGGAGGATTTTTTTCCTTTGGTGTCTCTTTCGAAGAAAAACGTAGGAATTTTATTCACTTCGACGTCCTTTTCAAATTAATATGCACGAAGAACATAACTAATTGCATTACTGGCATAATAAGATTCTTATTTTTTTCATTTTCACGTGGTTTGACTTTAATTTGACCACGTTTCTCCATTCCTGTGTTCTTCCGATTCATGTGAGCCGAACACCCAGGTTGACTGAAATCCTATGTTTCCAAATGCTCTGTTTTGCACGTGCATTCCTATCCTATTCCTGTGTTTTTCCTGTCCATGCGTTTATAGAATCCTCCAATTCTAAGGAGCCCTTACAGATTTACTTCATTTTCAGATAGGCGTCAAAGAAAACTCTGTGTGTTATGTCCTGCTCCTGCCGTGTCGTCATCCACCCCACCTGAGGTGCACCATCGACAGAAGCGTTCACTGCAGCAGAGATCCCCCCTGCAGACTTTCTTTCGCCGCCTCAGATCATCTTCCCCATTGTCGGTAGCCATGCCAACTGCATTACCATCATCGACTGAGCAGATGAACCTGAGGACTACACAGTTCCGGAAGAGAGGTCGCAGTCTTTCGTGTTTGCTTACGTTATACATCGGTTATTATTACCTGCTACTTTATCGTTCAAACCTGAGTTTTGAATTGCCCATGGGTCTCATATCGAGCCAGCAATGAATAGTATCTGTCGACTATCTGGTTCATCTGGGGTCTTCTATGTGGTTCATGTTGGGTGGGCAACAAACAATAGATGATCCATTGTCTATCTTTTTAAACTAAAGCTATAATCTACCTGCTATCATTAGTTTTGGATCCATCCACTCATTTGCTACATCAGTCTTGATTTTTGCATGCACCCCTTAGGCCTTACAAAATCTAACTATTTTTTTATTATGCATGTCAGATATTATACACAATCGTACTGAACATGTAGAGAAAAAGAGAAGACCATTGCGTGGGAATATAATGTCATGCAGACGCCGCTCCATGGTGGGCAAAGTGCCCCCCCCCCCTCTCCTGCATTTCCAGATTGTATTCTAGAGGAAGATAACTGTTCAGATGGAGATTTAGAAGGAGCCGACCACGCCTGTTTACCACCTGGGGTGTTTGCTCTAACCTGGCATGTTGATGTTGGTCATATCATGCATATGGGGCCTTGCATTGCTTACATTATACATCTTATATGTCATCAGCTTAGTTTAGATTTACTTTGTGTGAATGCCACCCGTTTGGTTTCTATATCATACTCCCACCATTCCTAAATATTTGTCTTTTTAGAGATTTCAACAAGTGACTACATACGGAACAAAATGAGTGAATCTACACTCTAAAATATGTCTGTATACATCCGTATGTGGTAGTCCATTTGAAATCTCTAAAAAGACAAATATTTAGGAACGGGGGGAGTATATGGGAATTATGCAATGCCATCTTCTTTAGCCAGGCATCATATACGTGAATCATGCAATGCCATCCTGTTTAGCCAGTCATCGTATATGTGAATAGTATCGTGCCATATTTTTTTCCATAATGTATTCTATTTGTCAACAATGTTTATACATTCATCTACTCTTCCTGTGCATCAGCCATTTGAGTCGGTCATGGGAAAATCTGGAGTGAAAACAAGGTCTTCTGAGCAGTCAGTGCTACCTGTCGATGCAGATTTCTTGCTCGTTACAGATAGCTCCTCAGAGGAGGATTCAGAGACAGATGACCAGTTGTATCCCCCCCCCCCCCGAGGTGCATGCTCTAACTTGGCTGGGTTATATTGCTCATATCATGCATATGGTGTCTTGCATTGCCATGCCATCTGCTTAGATTAGACATGCTTTGTGTGAATGCCTCCTGTTTGCTTTCTATGTTAGATATGTGAATTATGCAATGCCATGTTTTTCAGCCAGTTATCATATATGTGAATTATGCACCGCCATGGAGGCAGGCATCATATATGTGAATTATCTCATGCCATTTTTTTTCATTACGTATTCCATTTGTCGACAATCTGTGTATATTGAACTACTCTTCATGTGTATCAGCCATTTGAGCTGGTTATGGAAAAATTTGGAGTGAAAATAAGGTCTTCAGAGCAGGCAATGGTACCTGTTGAAGCATATATCTCGATGGTTACAGGGAGCTCCTCAGAGGAGGATTCAGAGACAGATGACTAGTCCTATATCCCACCTAAGGTGTATGCTCTAAGTTGCAATGTTTATATTTCTCATATGATGCATATGGTGTCTTGCATTGCTTAGTCTAGACATCATATGCACAATATTGAATTACATCTTCTTAGTTTAGAGATCATACATGCGAGTGCCAGCTGTTTAGTATATGAATCAATTATGTCAATTATATCATGCCATCATGTATACTTAGACAACATGTATGTGAATTATTTCATCCCAACCTATTTTAGAAAGACATCATATAGTTTTGTCATGTCATCCTGTTTAGGTACTCATCATATGTTGAATTATGCCATTATATCCTGTTAAGTTATCCATCATATATCTGAAACTGTGTCATGCTATCCTGTTTAGTTAGGCATCATATATATGAAATTGTGTCATGTTGTCCTGTTTGGTTAGACAACATATATGTGAATTACCACATCTGTCTATCATACAATGTCTGTACGTTCAATTTCTTTTCTTGTTTTTCAGCCATTTCAATTGGAGGGGGTGATGGCAGTATCTATGGGAGCAAAAACCCGTTCTTCACAAAAGACAGTGCTACCCGTCGATGCAGATAGAACCATGGTTGTACTGGCCCACAAACTAGCCCCACCACACATAATTGAGACTCTTCCAGATTGCACACTTACACCGTTGGGCAGAGAACCAGCTACAACCCATCTAACCGCAACCCCAGCGGATAGTAACCCACTTCTAGTTGACAAAGCACCATGTCCACCACAGAGTACCCCCACACGAGCAGTTTGTAAAGCAACTACAGTGCCCAAAGCACGAAGAGCACCACAGCTAACCCAAAATCCACGTTTAAAGCAGCAGAGCAACTGTTCTCAGGTTAGATTCTGTAGCTATGGTCCATACTCCTTTGCTGTTGCATCACTGTATTTACTCATACCAACTACTTTCAAATTTGAAGGATCCAATTGAAACTCCAATGGTGCAACAGGTATGTTTTAAACCTATTTCTTTAACTGGATTGATGTTCTAACTTTTATGTTGATTTCAGTTTAAGTTGTATAAATAGTTATGTTCTCATGTGATGCACATTACAAGTGTTGCCAATGCTGTGTAGTTTCTCACACTTATATTTTGTCTATGCTGTTGTGTCTTAAAAATATATGAGTTGAATTGTGTCTCTATCTTGATTAGGGAACATAAACTAGAATGATATGGACAATACAGTGACCATAGTACATAGATATATGCTTGTTTCATTGAGGGAGTCCCGGACTAGGGGGTGTCCGGATAGCCGAACTATCATGGTCGGCCGGACTCCAAGACTATGAAGATACAAGATTGAAGACTTCGTCCCGCGTCCGGATGGGACTTTCCTTGGCGTGGAAGGCAAGCTTGGCGATACGGATATGTAGATCTCCTACCATTGTAACCGACTTTGTGTAACCCTAGCCCTCTCCGGTGTCTATATAAACCGGATGGCTTTAGTCTATAGGATGAACAACAATCATACCATAGGCTAGCTTCTAGGGTTTAGCCTCCTTGATCTCGTGGTAGATCCACTCTTGTAACACACATCATCAATATTAATCAAGCAGGACGTAGGGTTTTACCTCCATCAAGAGGGCCCGAACTTGGGTAAAACATCGTGTCCCTCGTCTCCTGTTACCATCCGCCTAGACGCATAGTTCGGGACCCCCTACCCGAGATCCGCCGGTTTTGACACCGACATTGGTGCTTTCATTGAGAGTTCCTTTGTGCCGTCACCATCAGGAAGGATGCCTTTTCCCGTCTTTAAAGACGGTGCCATTGTCAAGGGAGCTTTGGCAGCCGGCCAGACTATCCGGCTTGGCGGTTTTCTCATGACCGCCTGTTCGGCCACCGCCCCGACAATGACCTCTCAAGTCATTAAAAGCGATCTTCACGTCAGCTCGGAATTCGCCGAACAGCTAGATCTAATTGAGCTCTCCTCCGTAAACGAGCTCTTGGATCGCATCGCTGCCCTGGGAGTCGCTACCGACTACGATCAGATTGGGCTTAAAACCGATCTAAGAGAAATTAACTCTCCCCAGGTTACCCACCATGTTGTCGTGGTAGAGGAACAATGCGGCGACTCTTCTTCTATGTTAAAAACCAACTACGTCCGGATTCTGGATCCCTCCATGCCGGATTCCCGCGGAGGGACGGACGCTAATCAAATACTGAACCTAAAGTCAGGCATGGGACCTTTGAGCCTCAGATCGGGCGGGGTTCCGAACTTAATTCCACCCGCCCACCCAAACATAAGCGATCTATCTCAAATACGGCAAGAGCCCGATGAAACAGTACATCATTACTGGGCCAGATTCCTCCTGGTTATGAGCAGGATAAAGGACTGCCGTGAAGAAAGCATGATTTCAATCTTCTACAACAATTGCACGGACAAGGGAATCATAAACGCCATGAGTCGTCGCGAAGTTACACGCTTCGCTGACCTAGCGACCATTGTACAAAAATACTGCGCGATGGACAGTGCCTGAAAAACCGAAACTAGGTTTTGGGATAATCCGGCCCTGAATACAACCCCAGTCCGAAATAAAAGGGTGCGTCATACTCAAGCACCTGGGTTAAAAAGCAAAAAGCAAAAAAACCCTAAAGGGTACGGAACCGTACTGGAGGGATGGCTCAACGGACCCTGCAAAATCCACAGTGCGGAGGGCGCCACTCCAACACATAGCCTTCGAGCATGTTGGATACTATGGCAGGTGGCCAAAAGTGGCGTAGGCTTTTTAGCCCTGGGCAACCAACCCAGCAGTACCAGTACGGTACTAAGAATCTTCAAGACTTTCGCATCAAATAACATGCGGAAACGAACAATCCGCAGCCTCGCCGAAGTCTACCAAGTAGCAACAACAAATCCATGGAGCGACACGGCTATACCCTTCAATGCCAGCGACGAACCTAAATTCCGAACAGCTAGAGCACCAGCCGCATTGGTCCTCAGTCCGATAGTGGACGGTTTCCGTCTTACTAAGGTACTCATGGATGGCGCAGCGGATTAAACCTCATCTATGAGGAAACCCTTCAAAAAATGGAAATTGACTGGAGCCGCATTGAGCGAAGCAGCACAACCTTCAGAGGAATAATCCCTAGTCGAGAAGTACGCTGCACAGGAAAAATGACACTAGATGTAGTGTTCGGCTCACCGGACAATTACAGGTCCGAAGAGGTCACGTTCCAAGTGGCCCCATTCGGCAACGGATATCACGCTTTGTTAGGGCGAGAGGCATTCACAATCTTCCAAGCTATACCCCATTACGGGTACATGAAGCTCAAAATGCCCGGACCCAATGGAATAATCACTCTCGCCAATGATCCAGATACAGCACTCCGCGCTGAAAATAAGACAGCCGCATTGGCCCTAGAGGCATTGTCCGAAGCCCTAGCGGCAAAGGAACTAACTGCGCTGCGCTCCATGGTGGATAGGGACGATGTGATACTCGATAAGAGGTCCAAGTCCACCTCTTTTAAACTGGCAGACGAAATAGTCAAATTTCAGGTCCATCCAACGGACCCCACAAAGACGGCCTCCATTTGGGCACAATTAAGTCCTGATGTCGAAGCCGCACTACGAGAATTCCTTCGGGAAAATTGGGACATTTTTGCCTGGCACCCTTCAGACATGCCAGGAATCCCACGCAGGCTGGCAGAGCACAGCCTAAATATCCTAAAAGGATTCAGGCCAGTCAAACAGGCTCTTCGGCGATTTTCCGAACCCAAAAGATAGGCACTGGGAGAGCAGCTGGCCAAACTCTTAGAAGCCGGATTCATCAGAGATATAAAACATCTGGACTGGCTAGCCAATATAGTAATGGTACCAAAAAAGGACAAATCCTAGCGCCTCTGCGTCGATTTTAAAGACCTTAACAAGGCCTGTCCAAAGGACCCTTTCCCTCTCCCCCGCATCGACCAAATCATCGATGCTACCGCAGGGCACGATTCATTGTGCTTCCTCGACGCATACTTCGGATACCATCAAATCAAGATGGCGGAGAAAGACCAGGCCACAACGGCATTCATTACTCCATATGGGCCATTCTGCTTCAACACAATGCCCTTTGGACTCAAAAACGTCGGCGCAACATATCAGCGCATGATTCAAACATGTCTGGCTACCCAGATAGGCAAAACAGTAGAGGCATACGTAGACGATGTGGTCATCAAGACCAAACACGTCGAAACTCTAGTAGAAGACTTGAGGGTGACATTCGACAACCTCCGAGCATATGACATTAAGCTCAATCCGGAAAAATGCGTCTTCGGAGTACCAGCCGGAAAGCTCTTGGGCTTCATTGTATCCAGTAGAGGAATTGAAGTAAACCCGGCCAAGATCCGAGCTCTGTCGCAATTGGATATTCCAAAGGACCTCAAGCAAATACAAAAACTAATCAGATGCGTAGCGGCCTTAAGTGCTTCATCTCCCGTTTGGGAGAAAAGGCTTTGCCCCTCTACCGCCTCCTCCGGCGCACCAAACATTTCGAATGGACGGATGCTGCCACAGCCGGCCTCGAAGAAATAAAGGCCAAACTGGCAACAAATCCGGTCCTGGCCGCGCCCAACCTGGGCGAACCTATGTTATTATATATCGCAGCAACACATCAAGTTGTCAGCACGGTACTCATCACCGAACGAGAAACAGAAGGGCACAGATTCCCTCTTCAAAAACCAGTGTACTACGTATCCACTGTTCTAACTCCATGCAAGTCCCGGTACCCACATTATCAAAAGATAGCGTATGCGGTGTTCATGGCATCCCGGAAGCTGCGACCCTACTTTCAAGAGTGTTCCATAACGGTGGCCTCCGAAGTACCTCTCAACGATATTATAAACAATCGCGACGCAACGGGCAGGATTGCAAAATGGGCTATTGAACTCTTACCATTTGACATAACCTACAAACCACGGCGAGCTATAAAGTCGCAGGTTCTGGCTGACTTCGTCGCCGAATGGACCAAAGCCGAACTCCCTAAAGAGTATGGCGCGTACTCCAACTGGATCAAGCATTTTGACGGATCCAAAATGTTGGCCGGCTTGGGGGCTGGCGTCGTCTTGACGTCCCAACTGGAGAAACAATCCAATACGTACTTCAAATAATGTACATCGACTCCAACAACGCAGCCGAATACGAGGCCCTTCTACACGGCCTCCGGATGGCAATCTCCATGGGCATTCAACGCCTAGAGGTGCGCGGGGATTCAAACCTCGCAATATCCCAAGTAAATGGAGACTTTGACGCCAAAGATCCAAAAATGGCAGCTTACCGCAACGCCGTCCTAAAAATGTCAGCTCGGTTCGAAGGACTCGAATTCCACCATGTAGCCCGGGATAATAACCAGGCAGCAGACGTGTTAGCACGCATCGGCGCGAAACGAGATGCCGTCCCTCCAAACATCTTCCTGGAACGGCTCTTTAAGCCATCCGTATTATGGGAAGAGGAGTCCGGAAATACCAATCCGGAGCCAGCTACATCACCTAACTCAGACCATTCTGACACAATCGGCGGCTTAGCCAATGAAATAACACCTTCAGCCCACGAAATAATGGCAGTAATTGCCCCGTGGACAGAACCATTCCTAGCCTACTTAATCCGGCAGGAACTTCCCGAAGACCAAAATGAGGCCCGCTGCATAGTTCGGCGATCTAAAGCCTACAGGGTCCATGAGGGAGAACTTTATAACAAAAGCACAACCGAAGTCCTTCAAAGGTGTATCTCCGAAGAGGAAGGGCGAAATCTCCTGGCTGAAATTCACGCCGAACTCGGCGGGCACCACGCTGCAGCCCGGGCCCTTGTAGGCAAGGCCTTCCGCATAGGATTTTATTGGCCAACAGCCCGGGCAGATGCTCAGGACTTAGTCCAACGATGCGTCGGTTGCCAGCTCTTTGCTAATCAGAGCCACATGCCACCCACCGCCCTCAAAACTATACCCATCACCTGGCCGTTCGCGTTCTGGGGGCTTGACATGGTTGGACCCCTTAAAGGGGGAACCCACAAGCACAAATACTTATTGGTCATGGTGGACAAATTCACCAAATGGATTGAGGCCAAGCCGGTTAAAACGGCAGAATCCGGACCTGTGATAGACTTCATATCCGGGGTAGTACACCGTTTCGGCGTCCCCCACAGCATCATCACTGATAACGGCACGAATTTCACGGTCGACAAGGTTAAACTCTGGTGCAAAAACATGGGCATCAAGCTTGATTACGCTTCAGTCTATCACCCCCAAACTAACGGTCAAGTCGACCAAGCAAATGGTCTAATCATGAGCGGCATCAAACCCAGACTAGTGCGGTCCCTCAAGGAATCTAACACGCACTGGGTAGAGGAGCTCGACTCTGTACTCTGGGGGCTGCGGATCACGCCAAACCGAACTACTGGATTCACACCATTTTTCATGGTATACGGTGCAGAGGCAGTTCTGCCCTGCGATATAATTCATGACTCACCTCATGTGTGCATGTACGAAGAAAGAGAAGCCGAGTTGGATCGGCAGGACAGTTTGGACGCCTTAGAGGAGGAGCGGGACATGGCAAAGGCTCGTTCCACATTTTATCAGCAGCAGGCTCGAAGATATCAAAGCAGAGAAGTACGGGCCAAAACTTACAATGTTGGCGAACTTGTTCTACGCCTGCCGGACAAGAAAAAGGACAAACTTAAGCCCAAGTGGGAAGGTCCCTTCATCATCGACCAAGTCCTGACCGGCGGAGCATACCGTCTACGTGACGCATCTGACAACTGACTCGAGCCGAACCCATGGAACGCAGCCCGTCTCTGAAGCTTCTACGCCTAACACCGGACTCAGAGTTCGTCTCACTCCCCCGTCCACCTTTTTATATTTTTTACTGTCTCTTGTCCCCCTCCTTCTTCCCACTTTTTTTTTCAATACCTTTTATAGGCTGATTTGCGCTTTGTTCGCACACACTTGATGTGCTCCTAGCACTCATTATACCTGGGGGCTCCTTTAACAGAAGCTTATTCATACGGGCTGCATGCCCAATACATGTGTCATACTTCCGCATGTACCTTTTAATCACCATTATATGCATCGATATGACTTAAGTTTTGGCCAAGCTGGGTTGCCTGGCTCCTGTGCTTACCCCTACGTTCCCGATTGTTCGGCTAGGAGGTAAAGGGAGCACCTCTGCGATTGTTACTGCTGGGTCAGCCGGATGTGTACCTCAGACTGGGTGAAGCCGAAAGCTAGCGTTCTTAAGAGAATATTCGGTCGGTGACTTGAAAGATGATTTATTACTTACTTATTTATCTGCCCCCAGATGCTTTTTCTGCTATTTTCGCAGTCCGGCATTGCACTTTAGGGCATGCCTCCCAGGGAAAGGAACCCTTAACGGAACTATTCTCCCTGGAAGATGTTTCTTACTAACCATGTAATATAACATAGCTAGTTGGGCACTTGTCTGATAAAGCAATTATGACCCCGACGCCTTGTCTCCATGCATGCCCTGGTACTTTTATAACCGTAAGGGTATTCGGACACACTCCGGACTGTCGGGTCCCGAGGTTGAAGCGAAACGGTCCGCAAAGACAAACGATCTACAATCTGGCTAGAAGGCATTCTACATGTCATTTTAAAAAAAATATTTTACATCGTCAAACTGACTGATTGTACTCCTCTTCAATTCCATCTAACAGGCTGTCCAATTTACAGTCCTGTTGGGAATATTTTGCGGCCAGCTCTACTTGGCTGTACATCAAGCTCACAGGGATCTCCTTCCCATCAGGCCCCGCAGGTCCAACCTCGGCCATGTGGTTTGGGTCAGCCTTCGGGTACCGCGTCTTCACCATGGCCCAGGCCTCCCTGGCGCCTTGACGGCAGGCCGATATCTTCCACAAACGGAGGCGTCGCCGTGCTCCCTGAACCTTCTCAGCAAGCCCTCCAAGGCCCTCGGGTAGGGAGACGGAAGGCCATAAGGCCTGAAAGACGCCACTCATCGTCTGCCGAACACGTTCGAGCAGTTGCACCAGCTCGGGAAGTTGGTCACCCGTTGAACCAGGCATTTCCTCCGCAGGGCGACCTGTGAGCACACCTAAAGACACATTTCTATCAATCGACTTCCTTGCCGAATTCTTCTTTTCAAAGGAATTTGCTCAAGCACTTACTATAAATGCCGTGACGAAGCCGCTGATTCTCCTTCACGGAGCCAGACAGATGGGCCCGAACATCTTTCAGCACTTCTACTAGCTGGATGTGGGAATCCTGGAGCTTGTTCCTCTCCTGCTGCACCTTCATCAGCACCCTCTTGCCGGCCTTTAGCTGACGCAGTAGCTGTTGCTTGTCCAGATCTAGTCCGGCGCCCTCTGCAATATTATTGTCAGATTCACACCGCACTTTGTTAATTAATTATCTTTTCAAAGTACGTCTTACCAGCGGGGGTTTCTGTGGCTCCCCCTGTGGTGGCCAGTGCGGCCTCAAGTTGGGCCTTGCACTCTTGGAGCTCCTGGGATAGATGGGTATTCTTCTCCGTAAGATCCTGCATAATAATTGATCCTTAAATCAGTTATTTTAACTATTTTAAGTCTCGGGGGCTACTGGCATATATAACTATTAAAATTACTTACCCGTATGTCTTTCACATACTGCTCCGTGGCTCTGGTTAAACCATCTTGAGCGGCACGGAGGTGCACGTTTCCCGCATCAAAGGCATTTAACGCCTCCGGGGAGAAACACGTGTCACGAAGAACTGTCCGACGACGCCTGTGATTCATGGCGCTCTCCACCTCAGATAGGGTGGTGGACAGTCTGTCGGCGTCCTTCATTCGAGGAGCTTCCGGCTCATGCCTTGTGTTAGCCTCCCCTTCCGGACCACGCGATGGAGCATGGCTGGCGGAGGCTTGATTGGCAACCTCTCCGGACACTGTTCGGCGAGCGCTCTTTCTGGAAAAGTTATGAGCATTAATATACCTCCTAGGGATCCTTCCCTTAAAAATAGCGGTGCTCCGTACCATTGCGGCGACGTTTCGGTTCGCATCGCACTCCTCTTCCTCCTGCTGGGCCGGACTGACCCTTGTTGGTCAGCCGCCGCGGGTTCGGCTTCTCGCCTTAAAGGCACCTCCTGCGATGCACCATCAGTATGGGATGGTCAGAATTGAGCGCGGGTCAAATGATGGTGTCAAGACCTTGGTCGTAGTCACCTGGGAGGCCAAAAACAAACTGGGGTAGTCAGCCGTAATGGCGACTAGGGCATTGTCCATGCTAAGTTGGTGGAACACCCCGTCAATCAGCTCCACCTTTATGTCTGGATCCTCTTCGGAGGTCGGATCAAGGGATCGTTCCGGATCCTCGGGCTGTGGAGTTAGGCTTCATATGCCCTCCACGTCCCGGTGCAGCTCCTGCGTCGAAATCACAGAGTAAGATACTTAACTTTGAAAGTATGGATCGGGTAGATGAACATCCGCTTACCCAGCTCCAAGGGTTATTCATAGAGAATCCATTCAACGGATTCGTGCGGAGGAAGTCCTCCTCCTCTCCCTTGTACAAGCCGGACAGGATCTTTGCCAGATCGGCTGCCGAGCCTGGCCCTTTGCGGCCATGACGGGTGGCGTCATCTTCCCCGTTGAAATCCCACATAGGGTGGCCCCTATATTGGAGTGGCTGCACCCCTCGCATAATGCACGTAGCCATGACTCCAATCATGGTCAATCCGGAGTGGGCCAGTAACCTAATCCGGCCCATCAGATAATGGACGCTCCTATCATCTTCCCGTTGAGGGCTCCGCGGGTGCCAACTCAGGCGTTTCTTCAAGGGAGCATTGCTGAACTCCAGGAGGCCGATCCGAACTGGATCCGGCAGAGGGGCGTCCTCCATGTAGAACCATTCCGAAGGCCAATCTTCGGACACCTTCCTCGGGGTGCCGGGTAGATATCTGGTCCCGACGATGCGCCATATTTCGGCTCCGCCCACTTGATATATCGACCCCTCATGAGAACTGGGTACGAGGCAAAACAATCTCTTCCACAGTGCAAAATGGGGCTCGATGCCCAGAAACAGCTCGCAAAGAGCTACGAAGCCCGCGATGTGCAAAATGGAGGCAGGTGTGAGGTGGTGAAGCTGGAGTCCGTAGAACTCCAGGAGCCCCCGGAGAAACGGATGTATGGGAAATCCGAGTCCCCTTATTAGATAAGGGACAAAGCATACCCGCTCTCCTTTGGAAGGGTTGGGGACGCTCTCCGCCTGCTTTCCACCCCTAAAGGTGGCCAGTCCGGCTCGAACCGGGACCATGAAAGCTGGGGGAAGATATCCCTCGGTTTGGAGCGCCACTAGCTCGCTGTGTGGAACTGAGCATCTCCCCCAATCTCCTGGCTTAGGGCTGGGAGCGCGAGAGGAGGAGCCGCGTCGACTATCCATGATAGAATGGATTTTTGTCAGAGGCGCTTCGATGAGAACTTGCGGATGGAGGATGGTGTGAGCTGGATCTAGATCCTCGCCTCTCTTATAGGCGGCTCGTTTGCACGGCTAGGGGGTAAAATGTAAAAATACCCCAGCCTTTCGCATTCATACGACACGTGGAAGAAGGCCATTATTGGGCGTAGAAGCCAAGGAGCGCAACATTTATAAGGAAGCCGGACACTATTCGACAGGAACATGAAGTTTGAAGGAGAACCCGCCTAGCAGCGCCGAAGACAATATACGCGCCGGACTCGTCGTCGCTGAAGCCCGGTTCGGGGGCTACTGAGGGAGTCCCGGACTAGGAGGTGTCCGGATAGCCGAACTATCATGGTCGGCCGGACTCCAAGACTATGAAGATACAAGATTGAAGACTTCGTCCCGCGTCCGGATGGGACTTTCCTTGGCGTGGAAGGCAAGCTTGGCGATACGGATATGTAGATCTCCTACCATTGTAACTGACTTTGTGTAACCCTAGCTCTCTCCGGTGTCTATATAAACCGGATGGCTTTAGTCTATAGGACGAACAACAATCATACCATAGGCTAGCTTCTAGGGTTTAGCCTCCTTGATCTCGTGGTAGATCCACTCTTGTAACACACATCATCAATATTAATCAAGTAGGACGTAGGGTTTTACCTCCATCAAGAGGGCCCGAACCTGGGTAAAACATTGTGTCCCTCGTCTCCTGTTACCATCCGCCTAGACGCACAGTTCGGGACCCCCTACCCGAGATCCGCCGGTTTTGACACCGACATTCATGCTTTTATCCTGTCCACCTTACTACTGAACCGGTTTACCAAAATGAGTTTCGTATACTACAAGCTAAACCTGTGATGTGTCTACTTGTTTCTCTTGTAGTATGCAAACAGAATATTGGAGAAGAGCACCCCACTATGCAATGGTAGAGAAAGTAATGTAGATAAGGTTCAAGATAGTGAGACAACCCTGTTGGTCTCCAAGAAAGGTGATAAAGACGATCTTGTAGACAGTGAGAAAACCCCACAGTCCTGCGTTGATGTAGTGTTCGAGTTACTGGCCAGTACCGCTGGCACAAGCTCTTCGTAATGCAGATTCGGGAACAAGCTGAAAGGCATCAGTCAGCTGTGCTGCGGCAAGAAGCCGAAGGACTGAGGAAGTCCCTGCAGAATTCAGATGTGTACTTTCTTGTGTAACAGCAAGCGCTGGAGGACTTAAGCGCCAAACAAGAGAAAGTTAATAAGCTTGCTAAGCATCTTGCCAGCATTATGGGTACCCAAGATATTGTTTCTTGAACTCTTCTGAAGTGGTTTCAGTTCTGGACTTGTTTTGCTGTGGCGTTTATATGTTGCTTTGTTCCCTATATTTGCACTCGTGGCGAACTTTGATGCCCAGTGGATGTAATATGTGTAATAGCCATGATAGCCTAGCATAAGTTGCTTGCTTATTTATTTCCTTGTTGTCTTGTTTATTTGTTTGCTTGTAGTCAGTGCAGTTCTTTTTCCGCGGTTTGCTAGTGGCTGCAATAACCTATTTTTTAAAACTAGGCCACAATAACCATGGGCTAATATTTACTGTAGTGACACTGGGCCTCCTACGGGCCATAGAAATAGTGGGCCTTCTACAGGCCATAGAAACAATGGGCCTTCTACGGGCCGTAGAAACAATGGGCCTTCTACGGGCCGTATCATCAATGGGCCTTATACGGGCCGTATGATCGATTGACCAAACATGGGCCAATAACAGGCCGCATTATGGCCATAAATGGGCTAGAGTTGGAATCGTCCGTTCATGGGCCGACCATAATGGGCCATCATTAATAGGTCGTATTTGATGATGCTATGAAAATGGCCCAACGTATTAACGGACCACAAACGAGCCGACTGTAACCACGGGCTGAATTTGGCCCACAAGCAGAAAATGACAGTAACGGGCCGTAAGTAAAAGAATGCTGGAAATGAGCCCAAGAATAAATGGGCTCTGAGAAGGCCAAAAGATAACATGGTCTGGAAACGGCCCAACGAAATAACGGGCCGTTAATGGGTACAAAGTGATACACTATTCATTATGGGCCAGTTTCACCACGGGTCGTTCATGGGTGTAGAGTGATACACTGTTCATTACGGGCCAATTTCACCATGGGTTGTTAATAGGCCAAGAGTTACATAGGGCCTCATATGGGCTGAAAGACGTCATGGGCCATACATGGGCCAGAAGTGAAAACGGGCTGGGATCATATTGGATGGCCCAGATGACGCTATTGGGCCTAATTCGGATAGGGCGTAACGGGCCTTGGGTTAGCGGGCTGTAAATGGGCTATATGCGAACAGGCTGTTAACAGGCTTTCCATGGGCCGGCCCACCACCTTTTGACCAAGTCAAACGGGACGGCCTTTTAACAGGAATAGGCCTCTATTGGGCCATGCCACGTGTCGACGTATCATAGGCGCCTTCTGCCCACTGAGTGGATGACATCTGTCCCAACGATGAGCCAACACGTGTTTCCTCCAGCCAATGATGATTTTAAACGTGGAAAATCCCCATTGGTCGGGGCTATTAACGGGTTATCAGATCCAAAACCCGACCCGATAGATTAACGGCGTTCCGTTACGGTGGATGCCACGTGTCGATCACCCTTGACGAAAGCACTTCTGTGACGCGGGATTTATCGTCATGGAAGTGGACACTTCCATGATGATAATTTTGGTAATGTCATGGAACACTTCTACGACAGCACAGGTATGACTATCTTGATTCTGTCATAAAATCGTCATGGATGTACATGCATGACAGAAGACGCGACCTACTGTGACAAACACGTATCATCACGGAAGTGTATTTTTTTGTAGTGTTTATTTTGTCCAATGGTCTACGTGAAAGTTTTTATTATATCCTCCTTGGATATCTATCATTTTGGGACTAGTTTCATATGTTGCATTTAATAAGCTCAAACAAATATAAGTGAAGAACATGAGCATAGTATTTCTTTCCCTCAAAACAATCTAAGTGAAGCAAGAGAGTATTTCTTAAAAAAATTACTAACTCCCAAATAAATCTAAATTAAGCATGAGAGCATTTATTCAAAAATAACAAAGCACACCATGCTCAAAAAGGTATAAGTGAAGCACTAGAGCAATTCCATGGCTCCAAAAATTTAAGTGAAGCATTGGAGCAAGCATAGCATAATTTTTGGCTCTCTCAAAAAGGTGTGTCCAGAAAGGGTTCAAGACTTTAAATAAAAGGCAAAACAAGCAAAGACTCGTATCATACAAGTTGCTCCAAGAAAAACTCATAATATGTGATGAATAAAAATACAACTTCAAGTAAAATACAGATAGTCGTTAGAAGAAAGAGGGGATGCCACTCGGGGGGCATCCCCAAGCTTAGTTGCTTAATACTTCTTGAATATTATCTTGGGGTGCCTCGGGCATCCCCAATCTTATCCTTTTGCTAATCCTTATTCCTTCATCCATCGTAATATCACCCAAAACTTGAAAATTTCAATCACGCAAAACTCAACAAAACCTTCGTGAGACCCGTTAGTATAAGAAAGCTAACCACTACTATAAGTATTGTTGCAATCCCATTCATATTTTATTTTTTTTCATTATAAATATTGTATTCCAACTTTTCTATGGCAAAAACTCTTCAAAGGAAAACATAGAATCATCAAAACAAGCACACAACGCAAAGAAAATAGAATTTGTCAAAAATAGAACAGTCTGTAGCAATCTGGATATTTTGAATACTTCTGTAACTCCAAAAATTCTGAAAATTAGGACAACGTGAAAATTTTGTTTATTAATCTTATTCAAAAATAATCAAATCAAAATCACTCTTATGTTAAAAAAGAGAATTATTTTCGTGAGCACAAAAGTTTCTACTTTTCAGCAAGATCAAATCAACTCTCACCCAAATCATCCCAAAGGCTTTGCTTCGCACAAACACTAATTTAAACCACAAAAACACATTTAAACATAGGAATAATTGGGTATTTTATTGAAAACAACAAGAAAACCAAAAAGCACAAAGATACAAGTTGGGTTGCCTCCCAGTGAGCGCTATCATTTTACGCCCTAGCTAGGCGTAAGATTTCAAGGATGCTCACATGAAGATAGTAATTGAAACATGAAGGGAGCATCATAAAACATGTGAAGAACACATTTAAGTCTGACATACTTCCTATGCATAGGCATTTTATAAGAGAAAAAATTATCAAGACAATAAGAACTTGGCATATGCAAAGATGAAGAAAGAAACAAAAGCAATCTCAACATAACGAGAGGTAATTTAGTAACATGAAAATTTCTACCACAATATTCTCCTGTCTCATTTATATGTGGGATCATATTCAAATTCAACAATATAGCTATCACATAACATATTTTGTACATGATCCACATGCATGCAAAGTTGACACTCTTCCAATATAGTGGGATTATCATCAAATAAAGTCATGACCTCTCCAAGCCCACTTTTTATCAAAAAATTCATAAGATTGATCATTATCCAAATTAGTGGGATAATTATTACCTAGAGTTAACACTCTTCCAAACCCACCTTCAATATTATTGCAAACACTATTATCAATAGCATATTCATCATGAGGCTTGAATAAATTTTCAAGATCATAAGAAACATCATCACCCTAATCATGATCATTGAAATAAGTAGTGTACATAGCAATATTAGCATCCCCAAGCTTGGGGTTTTGCATATTATTAGCACATTGACATTAATAGAATTTATAATAACATTATTGCAATCATGCTTTTCGTTAAAAGAGCTATCATGAATAACTTTAGAAATTCCTTCATTTAACACTTCATCACAATTTTCAGATTCATAAATCTCAAGCAAAACTACATAAAGATAATCTAGTGAACTCAATTCACTAGCAATGGGTTCAACATAATTGGATCTTTTGAAAAGATTAGAAAGTGGGTGAGGATCCATATCAATAGATTTTTAGCAAGCGAAGATGCAAGCAAATAGAAGGCACATGGTAACACAAGTAGAGATAGCAAACGAGAGATCTGACAAAAAAAGGTGAATGAAAAAGAGGGCGAATAAAATGGCAAGTTTTTGTGAAGTGGGGGAGATGAAAATTAGAGGCAAATGGCAAATAATGTAAATTGCAAGCAGATGAGATTTCTGATTTCCTGCGATGTAAAAAACAAGCAGAAAATAGCAACTGGCACTGGGCACTATGTCAATAGGTTAGTACCAAAACATGATATAAAATGATTATAAAATTACTATAAAACATCCAAGAATGATAATATAACAGCATGGAACCATAAAAAATTATAGATATGTTGGAGACGTATCAGCAACCAGAAGGTTTTGTCGATCCTAAAGGTGCTAACAAAGTGTACAAGCTCCAGTGATCCATCTATGGACTGGTGCAAGCATCTTGGAGTTGGAATATACACTTTGATGAGGTGATCAAAGCACATGGTTTTATACAGACTTACGGTGAAGCATGTATTTACAAGAAAGTGAGTGGGAGCTCTATAGCATTTATGATATTATATGTGCATGACATATTGTTGATTGGAAATGATATAGAATTTCTGGATAGCATAAAAGGATACTTGAATAAGAATTTTTCAATGAAAGACTTCGGTTAAGCTGCTTACATATTGGGCATCAAGATCTATAGAGATAGATCAAGACGCTTGATAAGATTTTCAATGAGTACATACCTTGACAAGATTTTTAAAGGAGTTCAAAATGGATCAGTCAAAGAAGGAGTTCTTGCCTGTATTATAAGGTGTGAAGTTGAGTAAGACTCAAAACATGACCACGACAGAAGATAGAGAGAGAATGAAAGTCATTCCCTATGCCTCAGCCATAGGTTCTATAAAGCATGCCATGTTGTGTACCAAACCTGTTGTGTGCCTTGCCATGAGTCTGGCAAGGGGGTACAATAGTGATCCACGAGTAGACCACTGGACAATAGTCAAAATTATCCTTAGGTGCCTTAAAGAGGACTAAGGAAATGTTTCTCGGTTATGGAGGTGATAAAGAGTTCATCGTAAAGGGTTACGTCGATGCAAGCTTTGATACCAATTCAGATGACTCGGAGTCTCAATCTGGATACGTATTGATCGTGGGAGCAATTAGCTAGAGTAACTCCATGTAGAGCATTGTAGACATAGAAATTTGCAAAATACATACAGATCTGAATGTTGCAGACTCGTTGACTAAAACCTCTCTCATAAGCAAAACATGATCACACTCTAGTAAAATATTTGGTTGTTAATCACATGGCGATGTGAACTAGATTATTGACTCTAGTAACTCTTTGGGTGTTAGTCACATAGCAATGTGAACTATGGGTGTTAGTCACATGATGATGTGACCTAGATTATTGACTCTAGTGCAAGTGCGAGACTAAAGGAAATATGCCCTAGAGGCAATAATAAAGTTGTTGTTTTGTATTTCCTTATTCATGATAAAGGTTTATTAATCATGCTAGAATTGTACTGATAGAAAACCTAAATACATGTGTGAATACATAAACAAATATTGTGTCCCTAGTGAGCCTCTACTAGACTAGCTCGTTGAACAAAGATGGTTAAGGTTTCCTAACCATGGACATGTGTTGTCTTTTGATAACGGGATCACATCATTAGTAGAATGATGTTATGGACAAGACCCATCTGTTAGCTTAGCATAATGATTGTTTAGTTTATTGCTATTGCTTTCTTTATGTCAAATACATATTCCTTCGACTATGAGATTATGCAAAACCCGGATACCAGATGAATACCTTGTGTGCTATAAAACATTGCAACGTAAATGGGTGATCATAAAGATGATCTATAGGTATCTCCAAAGGTGTTTGTTGAGTTGTCATAGATCGAGATTAGGATTTGTCACTCCGAGTATCGGAGAGGTATCTTTGGGCCCACTCGGTAATACACATCATAAGCTTGCAAGAAAATGACTAAGGAGTTAGTTACAAGGTGATTTATTATGGAACAAGTAAAGAGACTTGCCGGTAACAAGATTGAACTAGGTATAGAGATACCGACGATCGAATCTCGGGCAAGTAACATACTGATGGACAAAGGGAATTACGCATGTTGTCATAAGGTTCGACCGATAAAGATCTTTGTAGAATATATAGGAACCAATATGGGCATCCAGGTTCCGCTATTGGTTATTGACCAGAGAGGTGTCTCGATCATGTCTACATAGTTCTCGAAGCCGTAGGAGGGTCCGCACGCTTAACGTTCGTTGACGATATAGTGTTATATGAGTTATATGATTTGGTGAACAAATGTTGTTCAAAGTCTCGGATGAGATCACGGACATAACGAGGAGTCTCGAAATGGTCAAGAGGTAAATATTGATATATATATATATATATATATATATATATATATATATATATATATATATATATATATATATATAGGACGATGGTATTCGGACACCAGAAGTGTTTTAGAGTGTACCGGATAGTCATCGGAGTACCGGAGGGGGTATCGGACACCCCCGGGAGGATAGTGGGCCTATTACCCCCATGGAAGCCGCCCGAGTGGGGGAAAGGAAAGGGGATTTGGCCACCCCCTCCCTTCCCTCTTCCCCCTTTCCTTCCCCCCTCCGACAAATATGGCAAGTGGCGCGGCCAAGGGCAGGAGCCCAAGTAGGATTCGGACCTACTTGGGGTGCCCCTTGGCCTTTCCCCTCCCCCTCCCACCTATATATATGTGGGAGGGGGCGCCTAGCACAACACAGACAATTGCTTAGCCATGTGCGGCGCCCCCCCCCCCCCCTCCACCATTTACACCCCCGGTCATATTTTTGTAGTTCTTAGGCGAAGCCCTGCAGAGATAACTTCACCATCATTGTCACCACACCGTCGTGCTGCCGGACTCATGCACTACCTCGCCGTCTTGCTGGATCAAGAAGGCATGGACATCACCGAGCTGAACGTCTGCTGAACGTCGAGGTGTCGTACGTTCGGTACTCGATCGGTTGGATCGCGAAGAAAGTTCGACTACATCAACCGCATTGTCAAACGCTTCCGCTTACCCTCTACGAGGGTACGTAGACACACTCTCCCCCTCTCGTTGGTATGCATCTCCATGGATAGATCTTGTGTGTGTAGAAACTTTTTTGTTTTCCATGCAATGTTTCCCAACACATATTCCCTAGAAAAATAAATAAGGAGAGGACTTTTGGGATGAAGCACCGCCATCTCGAGTTGGAACCTGGCAGGGGCACTTTTGCTCTCCCACAAAGCGATTCCGCCAAGGACACTTCCCTCTGGGAGGGGGGAATCAAAGCCATCTACATCGCCAACAACCCTCTCATCATGGGAGGGCCAATCTTCATCATCATCTTCACCAACACCATCTCACCTCGAACCCTATAGTTCATCTCTTGTATTCAATCTGTGTATCAAAACCTCAGATTGGTACATGTGGGTTGCTAGTAGTGTTGATTACATCCTGTAGTTGATGCTAGTTGGTTTATTTAGTGGAACATTATATGTTCAGATCCAAGATGCTATTCAATACCCCTCTGATCTTGAACATGAATATTATTTGTGAGTAGTTACTTTTGTTCTTGAGGACATGGGAGAAGTCTTGCCATAAGTAATCATGTGAATTTGGTATTCGTTCGATGTTTTGATGATATGTATGTTGTTGCTTCCTTTAGTGGTGTCATGTGAACATCGACTACATGACACTTCACCATCTTTGGGCCTAAGGGAAGGCATTGTGGAGTAGTAATTAGATGATGGGTTGCTAGAGTGACAGAATGTGACGACCCAAGACCGAGAGCTCCACTAGTTTGTGATTTGATCTTGCTTGCAATGCTTGTGATGTAATGTTGTTTTTATTTTGCATCATGTATCATATTCACCATTGCTTGTTTGTGGCATATTTAATTTGTTGTGATCTTGTGTGATCTTCTTATTCTCCTCTGACCATTTCTTTTGCATCTTTATCTCAAGTCAAACCAATCCATTCCATGATCATGTTGAGTGCATCACTAGTAGAAAACAGGGCTTTCGTTAGGGCCTGGCCAACCCATTAGTCCCAGTTCAGTCACGAACCGGGACCCATGGGGGAATTCGTCCCAGTTCATGAGCCCAGGGGGCCGGCCGGGGCCTCGTGGGCATTGGTCCCAGTTTGTATGGACCCATTTGTCCCGGTTCCAAGAACGAACCGTGACCAATGGTCCTTGCTCCTGGCCCACAACCATTGGTCCCGGTTCGTGGCTTGAACCGGGACAGAATGTTGGGCTTTAGTCCCGGTTTCTACCATGAACCGGGACAAATGAGTTGCCTATATATATACCCCATCACCACAGCAGAGCACTCCACAGTGCTCTATTTTTTTTGGCCGGCGAGGGGAGGGCATTTGGGTGCTCTAGCTCACCTCCTATGCACATGAGGTGTTCGATGAAATGTCCGAGCCACACTATTTAATCTTTCTCCTCTTGAAACTCGACCTTCGAGCTCCATTTTCCCTAAGATTTGTCTAGGTTTAGCGGTCCGTCACGTCCCGTCCCCGTCTTCACCGCCATCGATCGCCCGCACCGATCTCAGCGTCAGCACTACCGTGGTGAGCCTCTTGTTCTTATCTTCTTTCTAAAATAAAAAAATTCTTACTTCAGATAGATACTTGTCTAATTTTCTTACTTTTATTATTCCTTGTTATTATATAGTGTGATGGTTTTGGTATCCGCCCCCGTCGGCCCTCGTCCTGTCTATGATTCGGATGTGGTATATATATTATCTTTTGATAAATATTTGGTTCATTTTTTGGTTATGACAATTATGCCGACCAACGTGACATAGATTTTATTTATCTAGGAGGTGGTTGAACCGGAAATTCCAACCGACCCTATTGTCGAGAGGTTAAATTTAGTTGAAGAAGAAAACAATTACTTGAAGGAAAAAATAAAAAAAATTGAGGAGGAGAAGATGATATTGGAGTTTCATGTTGCGGGTGTCGTTGATGATCACAAGATCAAGATGGATGCAATACGGTTGAGGATTAGAAAGATTAGAAAATATGCCATTCATATCGAGGCTTGGTATCATTATGCAGTTGAATCAGTTGTTACCTTGGTTGCGATTATGATCGCATTTGTTGTTGCATTGAAATGTTTTACATAATTTCAATGTATGGTTTAATTAGATGTTGTGGAGAGCTATATGTTATTCAATGAGAACTATGTATGTACTTTGGTTTTAATGTGATGATGAACTTCTATTAATTTGGTCACTTATCTATTCATGAGAGGGTTGAAAATTGATGATGTGTCTTTGAATGGTGCATTTTGAACACAAAAAAACTATGGAGTTCAGATAAGTTCAAAAAAAATGAAATCCCTTTGTAACAGACGAGTTTCGTGATGAAACCCTGATACTTCGAAAGAGATTGACCGTTTTGTACACTAAGTGCATCCAGTTTTTGACGTAACCCTCTCTACTTTCTTGCACATGCTATGTGGCTGAAATGATGATACCATGCCAACTTTCAACCCTTTCAGAGTTCATTTAAAATGCTTTTCAATTTCATGGTCTTATAGCTCAAAATAATCAGTAAATGCATGAAAAATAACAAATGAAGTCAGAAAGGGTTGAAAATTGATGATGTGGCTTTGAATGGTGCATTTTGAACACAGAAAAACTATGAAATTCAAATAAGTTCAAAAAAATGAAATCCCTTTGTAACAGACGAGTTTCATGATGAAACCCTGATACTTCAAAAGAGATTGTCCGTTTTGTACACGAAGCGCATCCAGTTTTTGCCGTAACCCTCTTTACTTTCTTGCACATGCTATGTGGGTGAAATGATGATACCATGCCAACTTTCAACCTTTTCAGAGTTCATTTCAAATGCTTTTCAGTTTCATGGTCTTATAGCTCAAAATAATCAGTAAATGCATGAAAAATGACAAATGAAGTCAGAAAGGGTTGAAAATTGATGATGTGGCTTTGAATGGTGCAATTTGAACACAGAAAAACTATGGAGTTCAAATAAGTTCAAAAAAATGAAATCTCTTTGTAACAGACGAGTTTCTGTATGAAACCCTGATAACAAAAATGAAATCCCTTTGTAACAGACGAGTTTCCGTATGAAATCCCTTTGTTTCAGAGTTCATAAATAACTTTTTTGTTACAAACTTTAATAGAAAAAAGAATTATCATAAAATAAAATAAATAAGTAATTTGAAACAAAATAATATAAACTTTAGGGACAATTGCATTTTTACCCCTAGTTGGTTCCTATCCACGGGTTTTGCCCTTACTTTTCGAGCTTGCTCAGTTTTGCCCTTACTTTTTCCATCAAGGTCCCTCGAATGCCCTTTGACCGTTTGACAAAACTTTGAAAATTCATAACTAATTCATATGAACTCAGAAAAATGCAAATAAGATATCAAAATGTTTAGATAAACATTACCTTTATGGGCATATCATTTGCATTCAGGACAAAATCATCATTTAAACTACCCGAGGTAATTAGTGTTATTAACATTATTAAAAATAAATAGGTATAAACAATATTTTTTTCATGAATAAAAATTACATGCAAATGTAGGTGATGTTTTCTGAACATCCTGATAACTTTTTTGCATTTTTCTGAGTTTGTATCAACTTGTTATGAATGTTCTAATGACTTTGACCATTATTTGGAAACTTCATAACAAGTTGATACGAACTCAGGAAAATGCAAATAAGGTATCAGGATGTTCAGAAAACATCACCTACATTTGCATATAATTTTTATTCACGAAAAAAATATTGTTTATACCTATTTATTTGTAATAATGTTAATAACATTAATTACCTCGGGTAGTTTAAATGATGCTTTTGTCCTGAGTGCAAATGATATGCCCATAAAGGTATTGTTTATCTCAACATTTTGATATCTTATTTGCATTTTTCTGAGTTCATATGAATTAGTTATGAATTTTCAAAGTTTTGGTCAAACAGTCAAAGGGCATTCGAGGGATCTCGACGGAAAAAGTAAGGGCAAAACTGAGCAACCTCGAAAAGTAAGGGCAAAACCTGTGGGTAGGAACCAACTAGGGTAAAAATGCAATTGTCCCTAAACTCTAATAAAATATATAAGCAGAAACAAAATAAAATAAAATAAAATAATCTTTAATAACATAAATAAAATTTATGAAACTAAAATTATCAAAGTATTTTCTGTTCAAAATCATTAAAAGCAAAAAGAATTTTCATAAAGAACTTTTTTTGTTAGAAACTTTAATAGCAAAAAGAATTATCATAAAATAAAATAAATAAGTAATTATACACAAAATAAAATAAAATAAATAAGTATTTGTTGTAAGTAGAAACAAGACAAAATAAATAAAGCAAAAAAGAAAACAAAAAACTGGGAAAAATAAAAAAAATTGCCACCTACTGGGCCACCACAGCGTGAATACGACTAGAAACCCATCCATGTGCCAGGATTCAGGCCCGCAGAAGGCCCAGCAGGCCCACATGCATTTCAGTATCAGTTTAGGCCCATAGGCCTGCAGTTCAGAGGAGTTCGAGAGGGAAGAGGCAACGGGGCTTATAAACAGGTGTCGGGCGCTTCCAACTAGCGAGGTGGGACTAAACTCGCACCACCTCCCCGCTGTGCAAGGCCACTGGGCCCAGTTGGTGGCACCAACCGGGACCAAAGACCTCTGCTTCCCGCCCTTTGGGCTGCTGAAAAGTGACCTTTGGTCACGGTTGGTGGCACCAACCGGGACTAAAGGGTGCATTGGTCCCGGTTGGTGCCATGAACCGGTACCAATGCCCTGGGTATATAAAAAAACACTTAGCAGTTTCGATCAAATCCATCACTTCTTCTCCCCCGACACCCCTGCTCCTGCTCGTCGTCGCCGCCCGACACCCCTGCTCCACATCGTCGCCGCCAGGCTGCCCCAACGCTGCCCGACGCCCCCATCGTCGTCGTCGCCCGCGCCCGTCGTCGTTGTCGCCCGCGCCCTCGCCGTCGCCCCCGCCCTCGCCCGACGCCGTCGCCGCGCGCCGTCCCTGCCCCGACGCGCGCCGCCCCTGCCCCGCCGCACGCCGCTCCTGCCCCGACGCCGTCGCCCCGCCACTCCCCGCGCCCCTGCTCGCCCCGACGCCGCCCGCCGCGCGCTCCTCCCTCTGTGAGCACCGCACCTCTGTCGGCCCCGCCGCCGTTGTGCTATTTTTTAGTTATACATGCTATTTTTTACATGTTTTTAGATTTTCATATTTGTATGTATGTATTTTTTAGATATATCTATTTTTTTATGTATGTTCATATATGTATGTATGTATTTTTTACATGTTTTTTGTATGTATGTATGTATTTTTTCAGTTGTAATGATGTTTTAAAGTATACATAATGCAAAAGTTAAATTTTTAGAGAAGTTTTATCTATATATGTTCTCTGATTTAGTACATTTTAGGTTAGTTTAATTTTTACAAATTTTTTATATATCTAGCTAGGAAAGGAAGAAGAAGAAAAAGAATGAGAGGAAAAAGGAAAATAAGAAGAGGAAGAAAGGAGAAGAAGAGGAGAGGAAGAAGAGGAGAAATAAATAAGAAGAGGAAAAAAGAATAAAAAGAAGAGGAGAAGAAGAGAAAATAGAAATTATTTCTATTTTCTCTTCTTCTCCTCTATTCCTTTCTTCTTCTCCTCTTTTTTTTCTTCTTTTTTTTCTTCGATCTTCTCTTCTATTCCTTTCTTCTTCTCCTTTTTTATTTCTTATTTTGTCTTCTTATTTTTTATCGGGTATGTCATTGTCGATATACCCCCTCCCGATAACTTCAACACGAGGGGGGGTCGATATACCCCCTCCCCGATAACATTATTTTCCCATGTTTGTATGTCGTTGTTGTAGATATAACCCCCTCCCGGATAACTTCGACATGAGGGGTGGTCGATATATATACCCCCTCTCGACCGTGATAACTTATACCACGGGAGCACCCCCCCCCCCCCCCAGACCTCTCGCTCGACCAAAACTCTAGAAGACACCCAAACCCTAGAAAAAAACAATGTCGGTCTCCTACCCCCTCCCGCCGCGCCCCTACCCACCAAACTCTCTCGAGGCCACCCAAATTTACCATGTTAAAAGAGCGTTGTCGTCGAGGCCACCCCAAACCCTTGAAGCATTGTCGAGTCCATCCCAAACCCTTGAAGCGTTGCCGAGGCCACCCCAAACCCTAGAGAAGCAGCATCGAGGCCACTAATATGATTCCTTATTGTGATTAGCTAGCTAGTTCTTTGTTTGCTACTATCCATCTGTCATGTTTGAATAATAATGGCCATGTTATAAATATTTGCAAAAACTATGGAGCACCCCCGAGACGAAGCAACAGAAGCGATGTTGGGGGACATAATCGCAAAAGGAAGTGATGCCGTCTTGTCGTATCTCAACAACACCGATGGTCTGGAAGGACAGGGTGAAGAAGAAGACTATGATTATGATGGCTCCGGTGACCCAATGCCGGTACAAGAAGGAGATCGTGATGACGGCTCCGGTGACCGAACTGAGTTGGCCAGGTATATATATTAGTTAAGCCTGTGCTGACTAGATAATTGTTGCATTCATTGTTTTCGTATGTACACATATTAATTAACTCTCGTCTTTATTCTTTTTTCTAGCCCTCTGGATCGAGCACAACTTCAGTAAAGAGACGAGGCCCGAGGAAAAAGTTGCGCTCGGATGAAAGGTTTGAGATCACAGCAATCGCGCGCGATGGCAAGCCGATTGAACCCATCCGGACAAAGGATGCATTTGCTGCTCAGTGCAGGGTTCTTGTTGGGGACAAGATCTCGATCAGTATCCACCAATGGTTAAAGCCTAAGAATGAAGACCCTGAGGTGTCTTATGTCTCTGATATGCAGAAAGATGATCTTTGGATAACGCTTAAGGCAAATTTCACCCTACCACCAGAGGAGGATCCGGAGAAGCCAGTTAAAGAGCAATTGATCAAGTCTCATGCTCTTAGGAAGATGGCAGAACTAACTATTCAGGAGGTGCAAGAATGAGCTGAAAACAGAGTTTGTCGATGAAGAAAAGACACCAGAATTCACCGAAAAGTATGAGAAGATCAGAGATCACTGGCCTGCATTTGTGGCCCACAAGACATCGGACAAGAGTAAGAAGATGTCAGCGACAAACAAGAAAAATTCTGCGAAGAAGAAGCATCACCATCGCATGGGGTTAGGTGGCTACCTCAAAGCCCGACTGTTGTGGGCCAAGGCTGAGAATGACCTGATTGATAAAGGGGTCGAACCAGAGACATTGAACTGGCCAGACCGTTGCCGGACTTGGTTCTTCGGGGTTGGCGGAACCTTGGACCCTGTATCAGGGAAGTGCGTTTGGACAGACGAGCAACTGTGAATACCCGTCACGAGGCTTCAGGAGTATATCGAGAAAGCGCAGCAAGGGACGTTCATTCCAGACACAGAGAAGGACGAGATCACAATGGCCCTCGGGAATCCTGAGCACCCTGGATGGACACAAGGCATGCCAGGCTCCGTTCTGTGGAAGGTTGGGTTTCCGGACACAGGGGGTTACAAATGCCAGGAGAGGAGGAAGAAAGTGGAGCATAGCCAACTGCAGGCGTTGTACGCAAGGGTACAAGGGCTAGAGGAACGAGAAGCAAATCGCAGCAAACGACCTGCCGAAGCTTCCCCTGAAGCTACCTCGCCATCTCAGCGGAGAAGCAGCGTGGCTTCCATCGAGCAGCTTCAGCTGGAGCCTGTCTTCACGACTCCTGCTAGTTACCCCGTGGATGCTATCACGGAGTCTCAACATTGCAACCTTATGACACAATGGATGAAACTGAAAGTCAAGGCGGCTGTTGGCTCTGTTTTACCTACTGAACCTGGCGCAACCTACCACTGCCGGTCGATTTCAGAAGGATATGCTAGGGTGATGGTGGATGAAATAACGGACGGATTTGAGGACCTCGAGCTTGACCACCCTACGGGTGAAGGGGAGATTTGGCTGGGTTCTTCTCTGAAGACTTCATGCCTATGACGGAAGGAGCTCATCAACCTTCCGAATTGGACACCTCCACCTCCTCCTCCTCCTCCGGCGAGTCAGGGCACTCCGCCTCCTCCTCCGGCGAGTGATCAGGGAACTTAGCCTCCTCCTCCGGCGAGTGATCAGGGCACTCAGCCTCCTCCTCCAGCGAGTGATCAGGGCACTCAGCCTCCTTCTCCGGCACATGGCGGCACTTCGCCTCCTTCTCCGCATGCGCCGGCGCGCCCGAGCAGCCAGCCTCCTCCTTCTCCGCCTCATCAACAAGGGCAGATCAAGAGACTCGCCGCCGCTCTGGCTGCTCCAGTGCGTCGTAGTCCTTCTCCTCCGCCTCGTAAGGAAGGAAAGACAGCCGCAGCCGCTCCGTCTGCTCCGGCGTCTAGCAGTACAGCCAGAGGCAGGAGGCAATACAGATTCGGTCCTTCTCTGAAGACGCCAGAGAAGTTGCCATACAAGAGGAGCCTGGAGGAAAACACGAAGATCGTGCGAGCCGAAGTGAAGAACTTCTTTGAAGGGATGAAAGCAAAGAAACATCCACCTCCGGAGGAGAAGATAGATCCGGTAAAAGCGAAGCATACTCTCGCTGCCGTGAAGAAGCCACCAAAGTCTCCGGGTAAAGGCAACTATGAGCGCATTATTGAAAAGTCATCCATCGAAGAGGAGCGGTTGGGAAGTACTGTCAGTGATCAAAGGTTAGTAGAATGACGAGCTGGGAAAAAATGCCCAGCTCGGCGAACAAGCGAACCAATCGTTCCCCCTGCTCCAGGTGTCTAGCAATATCGTCGCTAATGATCTGGGCGGGATGGTGCCCGGTTATAACAATCTTGGAGATTACCTGCCCGACGATGTACATTATGATTTCTTGGAGGTGGACGAACACAAATACGAGTACGGGAAGCCTCTCGTCAAAGATGAAAGATCTCTAACAACGATGATGCGAAGATTCCATGATTGGTACATGAAAACCTGTAGAGAGTCTGAGGTGAGGAATATTTTGATTTTGAGAGTTAGAGAGGAGAATGACCTCGTTGGAATTGAATTGTTTTGAATGTTCCATTTGAGGAGTTCTTCGCGTTTTTCAATCAAAAGACCCTCGATAAATTAATGGTCACTTGTTACTGCCTGTAAGTAGTACTACTTCTGTCATTAAGTCTCTATATATAGGTCAGCTCTTTCATTGCATGTATTTTTAATTATCCTCACTATATTATGCAGATTGAAGATCGCCGAATTGAAGAAAAGACAAATCGGTGATATTGGGTTCATTAACACAAATCTCATAGATGCATATAAGGTTGAATTTCAGGCCAGAGATACCGAGGCCAAGCTGCTACAATCGTTTGTATTAAATCAAAACAAGGCTATATTACTCTTCCCTTACAACTTCAAGTGAGTGTTACTATCTTGTGCATATTCGGTTTCCCTTATTAGTTGAGGTTATAGTAATGTAATTGATGAGTTATGCATGCGTGCGCAGCTTCCACTATATTCTCCTAGAGATTAAGCTTGAGCAGGGACTAGTAACCGTCTTAGACTCGAGACAAAAAGATCCCAAGGAGCATGCGGACATGACTGAAATTCTAGAGAAGTAAGTTAAATCGATCATTATCGCACCATATCAGCAACTTTGTTCATTTCCTGATATCAAGTAATTGTTTTCTTTGTCTGACAGGGTTTGGAAAAAATTCACCTCAAAAACTCCGGGACTGCCGAAGAAGCTGCAATTTAAACACCCGAAAGTAAGTACTATAGTAGCATGTTCCGCGCATCTTCTAGTGATTCAAGCGCTAGTTTCATGAATACCATTTAGCATGCTTGCTAATTATCATTTTGATTGACATCTATTTCTTGTAAAGTGGTTGTGGCAGGAACAAGGGAATGATTACTGTGGATACTACATTTGCGAGTCCATCCGCCACACGACCTGTGAGCGGGGCTACTATGACAAACAATATGAAGTGCGTAAATAATAATATTCACAATTTTATTTTATTACCATCATTTGTGTTGAGTTTCATTTATTCATATATATGTATTGACCCCCTTCTTCAAATTAGATATTTCGGATGCGGGATGAACTCCTACCACCAGATCGTATGCGAGCAATTCAAGAGGAATTGGCGGCATTCTTTCTTGACCAAGTGATCAATAAAGACGGAGAATACCATGTGGACCCTGAGTTCATTTTTTATTAAGAGATTATATTGTAAGAGATAATTATATTGTACATATGTAGCCACTAGCGTCGAATAGATATACGAGAACTTGTTGTTCGACCAATCTCTCAGAGAAGAAGAGGTGGTCGATATCACTTCTCTCTGTATGCATATGCTCATGACGATCTTCTGTTTCCTTCATTTGCATACTAGCTAGCGTGTCTAGTCCTCTTTATACGTATAGTACGTAGTGTCGACCAAGCACAGAGATAAGAGAGGACACTTCTCTCTATTAATTAGCTAACTAACACAATATATGAAACACCTAAATTACCCCTCAAAACCCCCTAACCCCCCCCCCCCCCCCCCTTCAAAAAAACAAAAACCCCAGCCTCTGAAATGCTGACGCGTGGATGCATATTGGTCTCGGTTGGTGCCACCAACCGGGAACAAAGGGCCTCCTGCCTGGGCTCGCCGCACCGGCCACGTGGAGGCCCATCTGTCCCGGTTTGTATAAGAACCGGGACTAGAGGTCTAGGGCATTAGTACCGACACTTTAGTCCCGGTTCAATAACCGGGACAAATGGCCCTTACGAACCGGGACAATAGGCCCTTTTCTACTAGTGCATTGTCACATATTTTGCTCTTGCACCATGAGCATCATTGTTATTATTGCATTGCGATTTTTGTCATTGATACTAATGCATAGCCATACTTGTTGGTTGTTTTAGTCGTGTGCTTGTGTGTGTGATCAACCCCTGCATTGTCTCTCTGTCAACTTCATCTTCTTCGACACCCATAACCCATTGCATGATCATCTTCTTCCCTTTTTTTCTTATTTCCATTTAATTGGGGTATTTATTTTCCTGCCTCCATTTAATGTTCACCATAGTTCTCCATTATCAAGCTCGTGTCTTATGCCTTTCCTCAATTTTTCATCCTTTTTGAAGTTGTTATGGACAGATTCAAATATGCTTCAAGTTTGAACTAAGGCCCGCAGCCCATCTCAGCCTCCCCTGGTTATTTTCTTCCAGCGTGGCTGTTTTGCACCCCCTCGGGCCCGCCAGGCAGCTTCTCCTTTCTCTTCCTTTCCCCATCCTCTCGCTTTCTCCTCCCTCACAGTAAAACTGCCGAGCCAGGGCGCATGGCCACCGTGGCCGAGCCGCTCGCCCGCGCCCCCGCTATATAAGACGCGTGCCCAGCCCAAGGGTTCCCTCAGACCCCCTCTATCCTCCTCCTCCGCCATCAGCCAGGAGGGCATCCCCACGCGCCTCCACCCGAGACACCCGACTCCATGGCCGAGGAGAGCTCAAGCTCTTCTCCGGCTTGATCCTCGCCATAGCCGTCTTCATCTTCTTCCACGACCACGTATGCGTCCCTGCCTTAGTCCTCGACCCCGCAGCAAGTCCCTGGAGCCCTGGATCGTCCTCCTCCATGACGACTACCTCCCCTGCTTCTTCTTCTTCTTCAAGGACAGCGCGCTCCATCGCCGTCTTCAGCGCCTCGTCGCCCTCTCCTTCACCTCCCTATGTCCTCGTGGAGCCACTCGAGCCCGTGGTGAGCCGCTGCTCCTTCCCATCTCCTTCCCCGTCATATTCCGTCGTCGTCGTTGCCGGCCTGCTCGCCGTAGTTTCTGCATCCTCAACCAGAGCAGGGGCCCTGACCACGAGGTCGTCGCCCTTGTTCCCACATGCTCGCGCACACACACAAGCACGAGCACGCTCGGATCCATGCCTAGCACCCACCGCTCGCTTCCACACACGCACACACCCGCACGATGCATGCGCTCATGCACTCAGCCGTCCCCATGCCTCGTCGTGCTCGCTGCCATGGCCACAAACTCGGCCTGCACGCGCATCACGCAAACCCTGTGCCTCGAACACACGCCGCAGCTCGCCTACAGGCCACACCATGCCCACCCAGTGACTCCGCTGCACCTCGCCATGGCCCCGAGCCGAGGAAATGTTTGAGCTCGAGGTCTCTGCTTCCGCCTCACTCCGCACGCCGCGCACCACAACCCCACCTATTTCCGCAGCCCCGCCGTCGGCCTGTGGTCGCGAGGTCGCCGTCTTACTCGCCGGCGTTGTCACCCAGTTCCTCTGTGATCCACGGAGAAGAAGGCCTGGCCTTGGGTTCGGTTCAAGTTCAGCCACACCGTTCTTTTGCATGAACACGCAGCAGCAGCGCACTGGTCATTCCTCTGCTTCGCTATCCAGGAGGTTGTGGGATCAACTCCCAGCCGCCCCCAATTCTCCTTCGATTTCATCTACTTCATATAGTAAATTGCAAAAAACCAACATTAAAGGTTAGGTTTGTGAAAAACACTATAATACAATTTTTTTTTTCAGAAAACATCATGTCTACGGTAATCTTTTTGTAAAAAACACTGATCGGCGGATCTGGCTCTGTTAAGCGTGTTTATGACAGATGAAGCCCATTTTCTACTTACGTGGCGTGACTTTTTGTGCTAGATGGGTTTTATTCTAAAATTACAAACTAGACCCTCAAATTTTACACAGCCACCCCTAAATCAAAAATGAAAAACGCAATTGACCACAACTGGAGCTCGTGCAAATCGTCCTCATCCCCCGCCCTCGACCTCGCGTTGACCACGACCGACCGGCGATCCCCCACCACCTCGTGTCGTCCTTCTCCTCCCCAATGCTCCTCTGTGGTGGAACTGCTCCTCCTCGACGAGGATCTGGATCGGGGGGGGGGGGGGGGGGGTCCTTGTCCTCCTCCGTGGTGGGCGCCGCCGGCCTACCGCCGTGGTGGAACTGCAGTACGCCGTGGTGCACCGGTGGTGGAACTGCTCCTCCTCCGTGGTAGACGCCACCGGCCTGCCGTCCGCTAGCTGGACGCGCACGTCCTCCCTCTGCATCGGTGACCGCCCCTGCTGCTCCAGTCTTCGCCATCCCGCTCTCTTCTTTCCCAGGTCGTCTCCCTTGCCCTCCCACCATCTTCTTTCCCAGGACGCCCCTGCTCCTCCGGTCGATGCCCCGACTGCCCCAGTCACAGCTTTTCTTCTTCATCCCGGCGCCGCCCCATGGTCAACGGGGCCGTGGACGCTGTAGCCCCAGACGCTCACCATGTCGAGCTGGCCTAGGCATTCCCGCCAGATCCGGTGCCCTGTGGGGACGGTGGAGGCTCGTGTGACCGGATCCGGTTGGGGGCATGGCGGTGGTGGCCCGGCGATGGAGGGGCGGCGCTGAGCTCGTGTGCACGCTTGCCGGTTGCGGAGGGAGAGAGGTTGGGAGCGAGAGGAAGGGTTGTGGCATGATTGGAGGGCCTATGAAGAAGGGGGAGAAAGTTGGGGGGCGTTTTTGCATTAATCCTAAACCGTTACGCCACGTAGGCAAAAAACGGGCCCCACCTGTCATAAACAAGCTTAACTGAGCCCGATCCGCCGATCAGTGCTTTCTGCAAAAAGATTACCATAGACATGGTGTTTTTTGCAAAAAAAAAATGTATTACAGTGGTTTTCGCAAAGCTTGCCTTCAAAGTGGTGGTTTTTTGCAATTTACTCACTTTCATAATATGCATCTTTCATGCATGTTAAAAATGTCTAAATGTCATGTTTGAATTAATTTGCATAAATGACATGTTAAAACAGTTTGTTTCATAAGTAAATAACCGTAGCTTCGAATTAAATAAACTTTATATCTAAATAGGATAGAAAAATGTGTAGCTTAACATGGTGCCCTGTGTTTTGGCATATTTTTCAGAAATGCCATTAGAATTGCATTGCTCATATCTAAATATCAATGCAACATAATAAAACATGTCATATACGTAAAATGCTTACAATTTCATCTACTTTCATAATATGCATCTTTCATGCATGTTAAAAATGTCTAAATGTCATGTTTGAATTAATTTGCATAAATGACATATTAAAACGGTTTATTTCGTAACTAAATAACCGTAGCTCCGAATTAAATAAATTTTATATTTAAATGGGGTAGAAAAATGTGTAGCTTAACATGGTGCCCTTTGTTTTGCTATTTAACAACATTAAAATTGTGTATAATGCAAAACAGTCCAAATTCGAAAATTATGTATGGGGATTTTCCGGAATTGTTGTTTGTTATTATTGGCCCCATTTAAATTGCCTAGGTAGGTTTATTGTGCTTCACCTCTTTCTTGTTAACCCACATTTAATATTGTTGAGTAGCTTAAACGGGAGAGAACTAAATAATTATTGCATATTGGGCTCCGCTTAATTTGTAGTATTGCTTCTTGCACTTTGCCATGTCATGCCTCATTGACATGCATCATACTTGCTTATGCATCATGCCATGTTTATGCTTGTTTGTTTACTATGTTATTGCTTCTTTTTGGTTGTGCTTCTTTTTAATAGTTCCGGATTCGCTGCGATTGTGAGGATGTGTTCAACTACGTTGGTTCGTCTACTTCATGAACTCGATCTTCTTCTGAGCGGGATTTCAGGCAAGATGATCATTATCCTGGATACCACTACTATCTTTGCTTTGCTAGTTGTCTCGATGCTATCGTTAAGTCACGCTACCTACCACTTGTTTAAAAGCCTCCCAATGTCATGAAGCAGCCTCTAACCTTTTCACCCTCCCAGAAAACCATTGATTGGCTATGTTACCGCTTGCTCGGCCGCTCTTATAGCGTTGCTAGTTGCAGGTTGTTCCATGTTGGGACATGGATATCATGGGATATCATAATATCTCTTATTTAATTAATGCATCTATATTCTTGGTAAAGTGCGGAAGGCTCGGCCTTTTGCTTGGTGTTTTGTTCCACTCTAGCTGCCCTAGTTTCCGTCATACTGGTATTATGTTCCTTGATTTGCGTTCCTAACATGGTCGGGGTTTATGGGCCCCCCTTGACAGTTCACTTTCAATAAAACTCTTCCAGCAAGGCCCAACTTTGGTTTACCATTTGCCTAATAACAACTAAAACTTGCATATGGACTTTTCAGACCCCAAGGATAATTAATCAACAACCCGGGCCAGTGCTCCTCATGAGTGTTGGTCCAAACCGGGTAGACTGCGGGGCCACCACGGGGAAAACTCGAGGATTGGTTTTACTCGTAGGATGTCCCATCCGATCGTGGCCTGAGAAGAGATACGCGCGGCTCCTATCAGGGTGTCAGCACGTCGGGAGGTCTTGCTGGTTTTGTTTTACCATTGTAGAAATGTCTTGTGCACCGGGATTCCAAGTTTGATCGGGTTTTCCCGAGATGGAGATTTGCCTCCGCGGATCTTGAGAGTTTGTGATGGACTAAGTTGGGACACCCCTGTAGGGTTTAATCTTTTCGAGAGTCGTGCCCGCGGTTATGTGGCAGATGGAAAATTTATAATATCCGATTGTAGAGAACTTGACATCAGATCCGAAATAAAATACACCAACCTCGTGCGTAACCGTAACCGTCTCTTTTCAAGTGAGTTCGAGAAGAGAACATGGTGGGGTTATGTTTGACTCGTAAGTAGTTCAGGATCACTTATTGATCATTACTAGTTGCGACCGTTATGCGTAGTTACTCTTCTTAATCTTGAACTCGTAAGTTAGCCACCGTACAATGCTTAGTGCTGCTACAACCTCACCACTTATCCATTCCATACCCATTAAGGTTTGCTAGTCTTGATACCCATGGTAATGGGATTGTTGAGTCCTCGTGGCTCACGGATTACTACAATAATAGATGTAGGTATAGTCAATGTGATGATATGACGTGAGAGCGATGGTTGCTTGTTTTGGAGTTCTTCTTTTGCTTCTTCTTCTTCGATCGAAGGATAGGTTCCTGGTCGACAGCCTGGGTTAGCAGGTTGGATGTCGTTCGTGTTTTTTTTGTTTTCATCTATAGTCGGATGTTGCTCTTCTATATGATGTTTGATGTATTCATGTGTCACTTGTATGCCTTTGTATGTATCCCCAACTATTATGTACATGGTTCGATGTAATGATATCCAACTTGCAAAGCGTCTTTAATATACGGCTCTATCCTTGGTGGGACCTTCGAGTTCCTCTCAGATAGGATCGCATATTGGGTGTGACACAACAGCTTAAAACCTAGTTTATGCTCTATTCCGTAAGGGGCTGCTTTGGATCCATATGTTTCATGATATGGTTAGATTGTTGGGGATCGTTGCAGAAATTAAAAAAATTCTATGCATCACCAAGATCAATCTATGGAGTAACTAGCAATGAGAGAGAGGGAAGTGCATCTTCATACCCTTGAAGATCGCGAGTCGGAAGCGTTGCAAGAACATGGTTGGAGGAGTCATACACGTAGCGATTCAAATCGCGGCCGAATCCGATCTAAGCACCGAATAACAGTGCCTCCGTGTTCAACACACGTGCAGCCCGGTGATGTCTCCCGCGCCTTGATCCAGCAAGGAGGAGGGAGAGGTTGAGGAAGAGGGCTCCAGCAGCAGCACGATGACGTGGTGGTGATGGAGCGGCAGTTCTCCGGCAGGGCTTCGCCAAGCTCTTGTGGAGGAGGAGAGGTGTTGGGGAGGGGAGAGGCTGCACCTTGGATGTGGTGCTGCATCCCTCCCCTCGCCCCTCTATTTATAGGGAGAAGGGGAAGGGGGCCGGCCCCCTCGAGATCTAGAGGGGGGCGGCGGCCAAGGGCAGGGGGCTTGCCCCCCAAGCAAGGGGGCGCCCCCTTTAGGGTTTCCCCCCAACCCTAGGCGCATGGGCACTAAGGGGGGTGGCCCCCAGCCCTCCAAGGGGCTGGTTTCCTTCCCTCTACAGCCCATGAGGCCCTCCGGGACAGGTGGCCCCTCCCGATGGACCCCCGGAACCCCTCCTATGGCCCCGGTACAATATCGGTATGCCCCCGAATATTTCCGGTGACCGTATGACAACTTCCCATATATAAATCTTCACCTCCGGACCATTCCGGAACTCCTCGTGACGTCCGGGATTTCATCCGAGACTCCGAACAACATTCGTTAATCACATACAAATCTTCCTAATAACCCTAGCATCATCGAACCTTAAGTGTGTAGACCATACGGGTTCGGGAATCACGCACACATGATCGAGACAGCTCTCCGGCCAATAACCAACAGCTAGATCTGGATACCCATGTTGGCTCCCACATGTTTCACGATGATCTCATCGGATGAACCACGATGTCGAGGATTCAAGCAATCCCGTATACAATTCCCTTTGTCAATTGGTACGTTACTTGCCCGAGATTCGATCGTCGGTATCCCAATACCTCATTCAATCTCGTTACCGGCAAGTCACTTTACTCGTTCCATAATGCATGATCCCGTGACCAACTACTTAGTCACATTGAGCTCATTATGATGATGCATTATCGAGTGGGCCTAGAGATACCTCTCCGTCATACGGAGTGACAAATCCCAGTCTCGATCCGTGCCAACCCAACACACACTTTCGGAGATACCTGTAGTGAACCTTTATAGCCACCCAGTTACGTTGTGACGTTTGGTACACCCAAAGTACTCCTACAGTATCCGAGAGTTGCACAATCTCATGGTCTAAGGAAATGATACTTGACATTAGAAAAGCTCTAGCAAACAAACTACACGATCTTGTGCTATGCTTAGGATTGGGTCTTGTCCATCACATCATCCTCCTAATGATGTGATCCCATTATCAATGACATCCAATGTCCATAGTCAGGAAACCATGACCATCTGTTGATCAACAAGCTATTCAACTAGAGGCTCACTAGGGACTGGTTGTGGTCGATGTATTCACACATGTATTACGGTTTCCGGTCAATACAATTATAGCATGAACAATAGACAATTATCATGAACAAGGAAATATAATAATAACCATTTTATTATTGCCTCTAGGGCATATTTCCAACAGTCTCCCACTTGCAATAGAGTCAATAATCTAGTTACATTGTGATGAATTGAACACCCATAGCGTTCTGGTGTTGATCATTTTTTGCCCGTGCAAGAGGTTTAGTCAACGGATCTGCGACATTCAGATCTGTATGCACTTTACAAATATCTATGTTTCCATCTTGAACATTTTCATGAATCGAGTTGAAGCGACGCTTGATGTGTCTGGTCTTCTTGTGAAACCTGGGCTCCTTGGCAAGGGCAATAGCTCCAGTGTTGTCACAGAAGAGAGTCATTGGGTCCGACGCATTGGGAATAACTCCTAGGTCGGTAATGAACCCCTTCATCCAGATTGCTTCATGTGCTGCCTCCGAGGCTGCCATGTACTCCTCTTCACATGTAGATCCCGCCACGATGCTTTGCTTGCAACTGCACCAGCTTACTACCCCACCATTCAAAATATACACGTATCCGGTTTGTGACTTGGAGTCATCCAGATCTGTGTCGAAGCTAGCATCAACGTAACCCTCTACGACGCGCTCTTCATCACCTCCATAAACGAGAAACATATCCTTAGTCCTTTTCGGGTACTTCAGGATATTCTTGACCGATGTCCAGTGTTCCATGCCGGGATTACTTTGGTACCTTCCTACCAAACTTACGGCAAGTTTTACATCAGGTGTGGTACACAGCATGGCATACATAATAGACCCTATGGCTGAGGCATAGGGGATGACACTCATCTTTTCTCTATCTTCTGCCGTGATCGGGCTTTGAGCTGAGCTCAATTTCACACCTTGCAATACAGGAAAGAACCCTTTCTTGGACTGATCCATATTGAACTTCTTCAATATCTTATCAAGGTATGTGCTTTGTGAAAGACCAATGAGGCGTCTCGATCTATCTCTATAAATCTAGATGCCTAATATGTAAGCAGCTTCTCCAAGGTCCTTCATTGAAAAACACTTGTTCAAGTAGGCCTTTATGCTTTCCAAGAGTTCTATATCATTTCCCATCAACTGTATGTCATCCACATATAATATGAGAAATGCTACAGAGCTCCCACTCACTTTCTTGTAAACGCGGGCTTCTCCATATGTCTGCATAAACCCAAATGCTTTGATCATTTCATCAAAGCGAATGTTCCACCTCCGAGATGCTTGCACCAACCCATAGATGGAGCGCTGGAGCTTGCATACCTTGTTAGCATTCTTAGGATCAACAAAACCTTCCGGCTGCATCATATACAATTCTTCCTTAAGAAAGCCGTTAAGGAATGCCATTTTGACGTCCATTTGCCATATCTCATAATCGTAGAATGCGGCAATTGCTAACATGATTTGGATGGACTTCAGCTTCGCTACGGGTGAGAAGGTCTCATCGTAGTCAACCCCTTGAACATGTCGATAACCCTTAGCGACAAGTCGAGCTTTACAGATGGTAACATTACCATCCGCGTTCGTCTCCTTCTTAAAGATCCATTAATTTTCTATCGCTCGCCGATCATCAGGCAAGTCTGTCAAAGTCCATACTTTGTTTTCATACATGGATCCTATCTCGGATTGCATGGCTTCAAGCCATTTTTTGGAATCTGGGCCCGCCATCGCTTCTTCATAGTTCGAAGGTTCACCATTGTCTAACAACATGATATCCAGGACAGGGTTGCCATAAAATTCTGGTGTGGAACGTGTCCTCGTGGACCTACGAAGTTCAGTAGCAACTTGATCCAAAGTACCTTGATCATCATCATTAACTTCCTCTCTAGTCGATGTAGGCACCACAGGAACATCTTCCTGAGCTGTGCTACTTTCCGCTACAAGAGGCAGTACTTCAACAAGTTCTACTTTCCTCCCACTTACTTCTTTCGAGAGAAACTCTTTCTCCAGAAAGGACCCATTCTTGGCAACAAAGATCTTGCCTTCGGATCTGAGGTAGAAGGTATACCCAATGGTTTCCTTAGAGTATCCTATGAAGACGCATTTTTCTGACTTGGGTTCGAGCTTTTCAGGTTGAAGTTTCTTGACATAAGCATCGCATCCCCAAACTTTTAGAAACGATGGCTTAGGTTTCTTCCCAAACCATAATTCATACGGTGTCGTCTCAACGGATTTCGACGGAGCCCTATTTAAAGTGAATGCAGCAGTCTCTAAAGCATAGCCCCAAAAATGAGAGCGGTAGATCGGTAAGAGACATCATAGATCGCACCATATCCAATAGAGTGCGATTACGATGTTCAGACACACCATTACGCTGAGGTGTTCCAGGCGGCGTGAGTTGTGAGATGATTCCACATTTCCTTAAGTGTGTGCCAAATTCGTGACTCAAATATTCCCCTCCACGATCTGATCGTGAGAACTTTATTTTCCTGTCACGTTGATTTTCAACCTCACTTTGAAATTCCTTGAACTTTTCAAAGGTCTCAGACTTGTGTTTCATTAAGTAGACATACCCATATCTACTCAAGTCATCAGTAAGGGTGAGAACATAATGATAGCCACCGCGAGCTTCAATGCTCATTGGACCGCACACATCAGTATGTATGATTTCCAATAAGTTGGTTGCTCGCTCCATTATTCCGGAGAACGGAGTCTTGGTCATTTTGCCCATGAGGCATGGTTCGCATGTGTCAAATGATTCGTAATCAAGAGACCAAAAGTCCATCTGCATGGAGCTTCTTCATGTGTTTGACACCAATGTGACCAAGGCGACAGTGCCACAAGTATGTGGGACTATCTTTATCAACCTTACATCTTTTGGTATTCACACTATGAATATGTGTAACATCACGTTCGAGATTCATTAAGAATAAACCATTGACCAGTGGGGCATGACCATAAAACATATCTCTCATATAAATAGAACAACCATTATTCTCAGATTTAAATGAGTAGCCATCTCGTATTAAACAAGATCCAGATACAATGTTCATGCTCAAAGCTAGCACTAAATAACAATTATTGACGTTTAAAACTAATCCCGTAGGTAAATGTAGAGGTAGCGTGCCGACGGCGATCACATCGACCTTGGAACCATTCCCGACGCGCATCATCACCTCGTCCTTCGCCAGTCTCCACTTATTCCGTAGCTCCTGTTTTGAGTTACAAATATGAGCAACCGCACCGGTATCAAATACCCAGGAGCTACTACGAGTACTGGTAAGGTACACATCAATAACATGTATATAACATATACCTTTGGTGTTGCCGGCCTTCTTGTCCGCTAAGTACTTGGGGCAGTTCCGCTTCCAGTGACCACTTCCCTTGTAATAAAAACACTCAGTCTCACGCTTGGGTCCATTCTTTGGCTTCTTCCCGGCAGCTTGCTTGCCGGGCGCGGCAACTCCCTTGTCGTCTTTCTTGAAACCCTTTTTACCCTTGCCTTTCTTGAACTTAGTGGTTTTATTCACCATCAACACTTAATGTTCCTTTTTGATTTCCACCTCCGCTGATTTCAGCATTGAATATACTTCAGGAATGGTTTTCTCCATCCCCTGCATATTGAAGTTCATCACAAAGCTCTTGTAGCTCGGTGGAAGCGACTGAAGGATTCTGTCAACGACCGCATCATCCGAGAGATTAACTCCCAGCTGAGATAAGCGGTTGTGCAACCCAGACATTTTGAGTATGTGCTCGCTGACGGAACTATTCTCCTCCATCTTACAACTGTAGAACTTGTGGGGGACTTCATATCTCTCGACCCAGGCATGAGCTTGGAAAACCATTTTAAGCTCTTGGAACATCTCATATGCTCCGTGCTGCTCGAAACGCTTTTGGAGCCCCGGTTCTAAGTTGTAAAGCATGCCGCACTGAACCAGGGAGTAATCATCGACACGCGACAGCCAAGCGTTCATAACGTCTTGGTTCGCTGGGACAGGTGCTTCACCTAGCGGTGCTTCAAGGACGTATGCTTTCTTGGAAGCTATGAGGATGATCCTCAAGTTCCGGACCCAGTCCGTATAGTTGCTACCATCGTCTTTCAGGTTGGTTTTCTCTAGGAATGTGTTGAAGTTGATGACACCATTCGCGTGGGCCATTTGATCTACAAGACATATTGTAAAGATTTTTAGACTAAGTTCATGATAACTAAGTTCATCTAATCAAATTATTTAATGAACTCCCACTCAGATAGACATCCCTCTAGTCATCTAAGTGATACATGATCCGAGTCAACTAGGTCGTGTCCGATCATCACGTGAGACGGACTAGTCATCATCGGTGAACATCTTCGTGTTGATCGTATCTTCTATACGACTCATGTTCGACCTTTTGGTCTCTTGTGTTCCGAGGCCATGTCTGTACATGCTAGGCTCATCAAGTCAACCTAAGTGTTTTTGCATGTGTAAATCTGGCTTACACCCGTTGTATGTGAATGTTAGAATCTATCACACCTGATCATCACGTGGTGCTTTGAAACAACGAACTTTCGCAACGGCGCACAGTTAGGGGGAACACTTTCTTGAAATTATTATGAGGGATCATCTTATTTATGCTACCGTTGTTCTAAGCAAATAAGATGCAAAAACATGATAAACATCACATGCAATCAAATAGTGACATGATATGGCCAATATCATTTTGCTCCTTTTGATCTCCATCTTCGGGGCTCCATCATCATCGTCACCGGCATGACACCATGATCTCCATCATCATGATCTCCATCATCGTGTCTCCATGAAGTTGTCTCGCCAACTATTACTTCTACTACTATGGCTAATGGTTTAGCAATAAAGTAAAGTAATTACATGGCGTTATTCAATGACACGCAGGTCATACAAAAAATAAAGACAACTCCTATGGCTCCTGCCAGTTGTCATACTCATAGACATGCAAGTCATGATTCCTATTACAAGAACATGATCAATCTCATACATCACATATATATCATTCATCACATCCTTTTGGCCATATCACATCACACGGCATATATGCAAAAACAAGTTAGACGTCCTCTAATTGTTGTTGCAAGTTTTTAAGTGGCTGCTATAGGTTTCTAGCAAGAACGTTTCTTACCTACGCTAAAACCACAACGTTATATGCCAATTACTATTTACCCTTCATAAGGACCCTTTTCATCAAATCTGATCCAACTAAAGTGGGAGAGACAGACACCCGCTAGCCACCTTATGCAACTAGTGCATGTCAGTCGGTGGAACCTGTCTCACGTAAGCGTACGTGTAAGGTCAGTCCGGGCTGCTTCATCCCATGATGTCGCCGAAACAAGATAAGACTAGTAGTGGCAAGTAAATTGAAAAAAATTGACACCCACAACAAACTTGTGTTCTACTCGTGCATAGAAACCACGCATAGACCTGGCTCATGATGCCACTGTTGGGGATCGTTGCAGAAATTAAAAAAATTCTATGCATCACCAAGATCAATCTATGGAGTAACTAGCAACGAGAGAGAGAGGAGTGCATCTTCATACCCTTGAAGATCGTGAGTCGGAAGCGTTGCAAGAACGCTGTTGGAGGAGTCGTACACGTAGTGATTCAGATCGCGACCGAATCTGATCTAAGCACCGAACAACGGTGCCTCCGCGTTCAACACATGTGCAGCCTGGTGATGTCTCCCGCGCCTTGATCCAGCAAGGAGGAGGGAGAGGTTGAGGAAGAGGTCTCTAGCAGCAGCACGACGGCGTGGTGGTGATGGAGCGGCAGTTCTCCGGCAGGGCTTCGCCAAGCTCTTGCGGAGGAGGAGAGGTGTTGGGGAGGGGAGGGGCTGCACCTTGGATGTTGTGATGCAGCCCTCCCCTCGCCCCTCTATTTATAGGGAGAAGGGGAAGGGGGCCGGCCCCCTCTAGATGAGATCTAGAGGGGGCGGCGGCCAAGGGGAGGGGCTTTCCCCCCAAGCAAGGGGGGCGCCCCCTTTAGGGTCCCCCCCCCAACCCTAGGCGCATGGGCCCTAAGGGGGGGTGGTGCCCAGCCCTCCAAGGGGCTGGTTCCCTTCCCTCTACAGCCCATGAGGCCCTCCGGGACAGGTGGCCCCTCCCGGTGGAGCCCCGGAACCCCTCCGGTGGCCCCGGTACAATACCGGTATGCCCCCGAATATTTCCGGTGACTGTATGACAACTTCCCATATATAAATATTCACCTCCAGATCATTCCGGAACTCCTTGTGACGTCAAGGATCTCATCCGGGACTCCGAACAACATTCGGTAATCACATACAAATCTTCCTAATAACCCTAGCGTCATCGAACCTTAAGTGTGTAGACCCTACGGGTTCGGGAATCACGCAGACATGACCGAGATAGCTCTCCGGCCAATAACCAACAGCGGGATCTGGATACCCATGTTGGCTCCCACATGTTTCACGATGATCTCATCGGATGAACCACGGTGTCGAGGATTCAAGCAATCCCGTATACAATTCCCTTTATCAATCGGTACATTACTTGCCCGAGATTCGATCGTCGGTATCCCAATACCTCGTTCAATCTCGTTACCGGCAAGTCACTTTACTCGTTCCGTAATGCATGATCCCGTGACCAACTACTTAGTCACATTGAGCTCATTATGATGATGCATTACCGAGTGGGCCTAGAGATACCTCTCCGTCATACAAAGTGACAAATCCCAGTCTCGATTCGTGCCAACCCAACAGACACTTTCGGAGATACCTGTGAACCTTTATAGCCACCCAGTTACATTGTGACGTTTGGTACACCCAAAGTACTCCTACGGTATCCAGGAGTTGCACAATCTCATGGTCTAAGGAAATGATATTTGACATTAGAAAAGCTCTAGCAAACGAACTGCACGATCTTGTGCTATGCTTAGGATTGGGTCTTGTCCATCACATCATTCTCTGAATGATGTGATCCCGTTATCAATGACATCCAATGTCCATAGTCAGGAAACCATGACCATCTGTTGATCAATGAGCTAGTCAACTGGAGGCTCACTAGGGACTTGTTGTGGTCTATGTATTCACACATGTATTACGGTTTCCGGTAATACAATTATAGCATGAACAATAGAAAATTATCATGAACAAGGAAATATAATAATAACCATTTTATTATTGCCTCTAGGGCATATTTCCAACATAGATTTATCTCAATTCTTCCTTTGTAGTTGCAGATGCTTGCGAGAGGGGTTAATCATAAGTGGGAGGCTTGTTCAAGTAAGAACGTCACCCAAGCACCGGTCCACCCACATATCAAATTGCAAAGTAGCGAACGCAAATCAAACAAACATGATGAAAGTGACTAGATGAAATTCCCATGTTTCCTCAAGAATGCTTTGCTTATTATAAGAAACCATTGTGGCCTGTCCTTTGCTACAAAAAGGATTGGGCTACCTTGCTGCACTTTTGTTACCGTTACTATCTATTGCTCGTTACAAATTATCTTTCTCCCAAACTATTTGTTACCGACAATTTCAGTGCTTGCAGAAAACACCTTGCTGTAAACCGCTTTTCACTCCTCATTGGGTTTGACACTCTTACTTATTGAAATAACTATGATTAATACCCTATACTTGTGGGTCATCAAGACTCTTTTCTCATGCCGTTGTCAGGGAGTGAAGCGCCTTTGGTGAGTGGAATTTGGTAAGGAAACATTTATATTACATGCTGAAATTTACTGTCACTTGTTACTATGGAAAACAATCCTTTGAGGGTTTTTTGGGGTATATTCACCTCATCCGGAAGCACAAAGAGTTTCCCCTCAACCTACTGCACGTACTAAAAATATTTATTATGAGATTCCTTCGGGTATGATAGAGAAACTGCTAGCTAATCCTTATGCACGAGATGGAACAATACGTCATGATAGGCACTTAATCTATGTGGATGAAGTTTGTGGATTATTTAATATTGTAGGTCTACCCCAGATGAAGTTAAGAAGGCAATGACATGGTATATGCTATGTGGTGATATTGTAACATGGGATTGGAACCGGTTGAGATTGGAATTTCATCAAAAGTTTTATCCTATGCATCTGGTTCATCGTGATCGAAACTATATATATAATTTCCGGCCTTGTGAAGGAGAAAGTATCGATCAAGCTTGGGGGAGGCTTAAGTACATGATGTACACATGCCCCAATCATGACCTCTCAAGGGAAATTATATTACAAAAAAAGTGTGCTCGGCTTTCTCATAATGATCAAACCATGCTCGATTCTTCTTCTACTGGTTCCTTTATAAAGAAAACTATTGAATTCAGATGGGATCTTCTAGAAAGAATTAAACACAACTCTGAAGATTGGTAAGTCGACAAAGGTAAAGAGTCAGGTATAATACTTAATTTTGATTGTGTTAAATCTTTTATGGATACTGATGCTTTTCATAGGTTTAGCACTAAATATGGACTTGACTCTGAGATAGTAGCTTCCGTTAGTGAATCATTTGCTACTCATGTTGATCTCCCTAAGGAGAAGTGGTATAAATATTATCCACCTATTAAAGAAAAGATTGAGAAACCAGCTATAGTTTAAAATGAAACTATCATTTATAATGTTGATCCAGTTGTGCCTACCGCTTATATTGAGAAACCACATTTTTCCTGTTAGGATAAAGGAACATTCTAAAGTTTCAACTGTGGTTAATAAAAGTAATATTAGAGCACCTAGATCCTATGAACAAATTAAAGTTGAACCTAATGTTGCTATGGTTAAAGATCTCTTAGTCGATAATATTGATGGGCATGCTATTTATTTCTTTAGTGAAGCTACTAGAATATCTAAACCTGATCCTAAGTATAAGAATATACTTCTCGTTGGCATGCCTGTTGTCTCAGTCAAAATAGGAGATCATTGTTACCATGGCATGTGTGATTTAGGTGCTAGTGTGAGTGCTATTCTGTTTGCCTTATATCAAGAGATTATGAATGACATTGCACCTGTTGAGATAAAAGACATTGATGTTACTCTTAAACTTGCGAATAGAGATACTATTTCACCGCTAGGTATTGTTAGAGATGTTGAAGTCTTTTGTGGAAAAATAAAATACCCTACTGATTTTCTAGTTCTTGGTTCTCCGCAAGATGATTATTGTCCCATTATATTTGGCAGACCTTTCTTGAATACAACTAATGCTCAAATTGATTGCAATAAAGAAACTGCCAGTGATAACTTTGGTGATGTATCTCATGAGTTTAATTTCTCTAAGTTCCATAGACAACCTCAGGAAATGTTAGAAATACTATCTAAGCACACACACTTTTTTTCTTGACGGATATTCTGGTTTCTCTCAAATACTTATGTCACAAGAAGATCAAGAGAAAACTACTTTTACTTGCCCTTTTGGAACTTATACTTATAGACACATGCCTTTTGGTTTATGAAATGCACCTGCTACCTTTCAAAGATGTATGACTGCTATATTCTCTGATTGTTGTGAAAAGATTGTTGAGGTTTTCATGGATGATTTCTCCGTTCATGGAACTTCTTTTGATGATTGCTTGAGCAACCTTGATCGAGTTTTACACAGATGTGAACAAACTAATCTTGTCTTGAATTGGGAGAAGTGCCACTTCATGGTTAATGAAGGTATTGTCTTGGGGCATAAAATTTCTGAATGAGGTATTGAAGTAGACAAAGCCAAGGTTGATGCAATATAGAAAATGCCATGTACTAAAGATATTAAAGGTATAAGGAGTTTCCTTTGTCATGTTGGTTTATATAGAAGGTTTATTAAAGACTTCTCTAAAAAAATTAGGCCTCTTACTAATCTCTTTCAAAAGGATGTTCCATTAGTTTTTTATGATGATTGTCTGGAAGCCTTTGAAACACTTAAGAAAGCCTTAACCTCTGCACCTATTGTTCAACCACCTGATTGGAACTTACCATTTGAAACTATATGTGATGCTAGTGATTATGATGTTGGTGCTATTCTAGGACAAAGAGTTGACAAGAAATTAAATGTCATCCACTATGCTAGTAAAATCTAGACAATGCTCAAAGAAATTATGCTACTACTGAGAAAGAATTTTTAACGGTTGTGTTCGCATGTGACAAATCCAGTTCGTACATATTTGATTCTAAAGTAATTGTTCACACCAATCATGCTGCTATTAAATATCTTATGGAAAATAAGAAATGCTAAACCTAGACTCATTAGGTGCATTCTATTGCCACAAGAATTTGAATTGCATATTACTGATATGAAGGGAGCTGAAAATCTCGTAGCTGATAACTTGTCTAGGTTGGAAAATGTTCTTGATGGCCCACTACCTATTGATGATAGTTTTCCTGATGAATAAATAGCTATTATAAATGCTTCTCATAATACTCCTTGCTATGCAGACTATGCTAAGTACATTGTTACTAAATTTATACCGCCTAGTTTCATATACCAACAAAAGAAAAAGTTTTTTCTTTGATTTAAGACATAACTTTTGGGATGACCCACATCTTTATAAAGGAGTAGATCATATTATTAGATGTTGTATACCTGAGCATGAACAGGAACAAATACTACCAAACTGGCATTCCGAGGCTTACGGAGGACACCACGCTAGAGATAGAACCGCACATAAGGTAATACAATCTGTTTTTTTTGGCCTACTCTCTTCAAGGATGCTCGTAAGTTTGTCTTAGCTTGTGATGAATGTCAAAGAATTGGTAATATTGGTAGACGTCGGGAAATGCCTATGAATTATCACTTGTTATCGAACCATTTGACGTTTGGGGATTTGATTATATGGGACCTTTTCCTTCCTCTAATGGGTATACACATATTTTAGTTGTTGTTGATTACACTACTAAGTGGGTAGAAGCTATACCAACTAGTAGTGTTGATCATAACACCTCTATTAAAATGCTTAAAGAAGTTATTTCCTTGAGGTTTGGAGTCCCTAGATATTTAATGACCGATGGTGGTTCACATTTTATTCATGGTGCATTCTTGCTAAATATGATGTTAACCATATAATTGCATCTCCTTATCACCATAAATCTAGTGGTCAAGTTGAATTGAGCAATCGAGAAATAAAGTTAATTTTGCAAAAGACCGTCAATAGATCTAGAAAGAATTGGTCCAAGAAACTTGATGATGCATTATGGGCTTATAGAATAGCTTATAAGAATCATATGGGTATGTCTCCATATAAAATGGTCTATGGAAAAGCATGTCATTTACCTCTTGAGTTAGAACATAAAGCATATTGGGCAATCAAAGAACTTAATTATGGTTTTATACTTGCCCGTGAGAAGAGGCTATTTGATATTAACTCATTAGATGAATGGAGAACCCAAGCTTATGAAAATGCCAAGTTGTTTAAAGAAAAAGTTAAGAGATGGCATGATAAAAAAATTCAAAAACGGGAATTCAAAGTGGGAGAGTATGTTCTATTGTACATTTCTCGTTTTAGATTTTTTGCAGGAAAACTTCTCTCTAAATGGGAAGGACCGTATATCATCTAAAAAGTTTATCATTCTGGATCTATTAAGATCAACAACTCCAAAGGAATTAATCCTAATGTAGTCAATGGACAAAGAATTAAGCACTATATCTCAGGTACACCTATTAATGTTGAAACTAACACTATTCAAACTATGACACCGGAGGAACACATAACAGAGACCTTTTAGAATACTCCAAAACCTTGAAAAGGAATAGGTATGTGATACGGTAAGTAAACCAGTTTTGGAATATTAGAAAAGTACCAAAATAAGAAACAACCGAGGGGACCCAAGAGGTGCACACGACGCACCAGGGCACGCCCAACCCCCCCCCCCCCAGGTCACGTCCCAGTGGCTCGTGGGCCCCTTGTGAGCCTTCCCGACTCCGTTTTCTTCTGGAATACTTGTTTTGCAAGATAAAAGTTCTTTATATATACTCCCGGATGTTTTGACCACCATATCGCATAAATATCCTTTGTTCTTGTTTCGTGTTGTTTTCTGTCAGATCTCCCAAGCCAGGCATCATGTCTTCTTCCTCCTCCAACAACGTGGAAGATGATGCTTGGTTAATACAGATGAACTAAGGAGAGAGGGAACTGGGGAGGTCGCCATGGAAGAAGATGAAGGAGACTCGCTCGGAGTCCACTCTCTGGTCTCGGAGAGGGGTACGCTGGTCGACATCTCCACTACTCTAAACCCCCATCAGGCCATGAGGCCGATGAACGATCAGGGGAATCGTGAAGTGCAAGGATGCCTTCCCCCTTGGAGGCCCTTACACAGGTTACATCAGAACAATTTTCATAATTTGGTTCACAACTATGGGGTTGAAAATACCCCTCGTCTACGCATACCGTCCAATTGGGACATATCTCGCTCGAGAGAAAGTGATGCAGGAACAAACTCTTGGGGACCAAAAAATTATAATATTATGGCTGAGGTGGAAAAGAATACCGAGTTAATTCGTCAAGCGCTCCGGGAAATTTCCCGGCTCTGTTGGAGGTCCTCTTAATGAATGAAACATAGCTACATTTCATCAAAAAAACATATTATACTTGATCCTTTTGGATGGTCAAGCATGTTGAGAACAAGTTCTTTTTTGGCGATTTGCTTGCCCCACCATTCTAAACAGACTACAAGTATGATTTGTTGTCGCTTCACACGGTTTCATTCCATACTCTGTGGCCTTTTTTCCTTTTCTATTTTGATTCAAAGTGTTGTCGTCCTACATAATCATAGATGATCATACTAGTACAATGCCCATGCATTGCTATGGGCTATAATGCAAATACTTTTGGAAGCATCTCTAGTCTGAACTCTTAATCCAATTATGTCCCTTAATCAAAATTGTGTGCGTCTTAGGAGCTACTATAGGTTTGCTCTTGTGGTTGTTGGCCGGTGGTCGGCATCTTATCATGAGATCATAGCATTCTCTCTCTATTTTTTCAAAAAAAATCCATTTTCTTTATTTTCCCTGTACAACTGGCATGTTGTCGCCCTTCCTTTATCAATGTAAACGCATCTCACCTTTGTACTTTCTATGTTGCTTCATGTTTGTTTTTTCTGTTAGAGAGAAAGTTCTTGTGTTAGCGAGAGATTAGAACTACCTAATGGAACTGCAATTGATTATTCAAAAGCAGCATCAGATCAAAACAAGCTCATCTCACAGCAGTTCTAGCTGATTTTTTAATATAATGTGCGAGAAAGTACCCTTCGATAGTAAAGCCCTGCCACCTCATCTCTTCACCAAGTGTGCGATTATTTTTGATATTGTGGAGTGATGACCCACAAGTATAGGGGATCTACAGTAGTTGTTTCGACAAGTAAGAGTGTCGAACCCAACGAGGAGCATAAGGAAATGATAAGCGGTTTTCAGTAAGGTTTTCTTTGCAAGCACTGAAATAGTAGGTGATAGATAGTTTTGTGACAAGATAAATAGTAACGAGCAAACAGTAAATAAAGTAAATAAAGTGCAGCAAGGTGGCCCAATCCTTTATGTAGCAAAGGATAAGCCTGGACAAATTCTAATAATGAAGAAGGAGCTCCCGAGGACACATTGGGAATTATCGTCAAGCTAGTTTTCATCACGTTTGGTACTTTGATAATTTGATATGTGGGTGGACCGACACTTGGGTACTACCCTAACATGGACAAGCATCCCACTTATGATTAACCCCTATTGCAAGCATCCGCAACTACAAAAAGGAGTATTAAGGTAAACCTAACCACAACATTAAACATATGGGTCCATATCAACCCCTAACGAAGCAACGCATAAACTAGGGTTTAAGCTTCTGTCACTCTAGCAACCCATCATCTACTTATTACTTCCCTATGCCTTCCTCTAGGCCCAAATAATGGTGAAGTGTCATGTAGTCGACGTTCACATAACACCACTAGAGGAAAGACAACATACATCTCATCAAAATATCGAACGAATACCAAATTCACATGACTACTAATAGCAAGACTTCACCCATGTCCTCAGGAACAAACATAACTACTCACAAAGCATATTCATATTCATAATCAGAGGAGTAATAATATGCATAAAGGATCTGAACATATGCATCAACTACAAGGAGTAATCAACACTACTAGCAACCCACGGGTACCAATTTGTGGTTTTGATACAAGATTGGATACAAGAGATGAACTAGGGTTTTGAGAGGAGATGGTGATGGTGAAGATGTTGATGGAGATTGACCCCCTCTCGATGAGAGGATCATTGGTGATGACGTTGGTGATGATTTCTCCCTCCCAGAGGGAAGTGTCCCCGGCAGAACAACTCCACCAGAGCCCTAGATTGATTCTGCCAAGGTTCCGCCTCGTGGCGGCGGAGTTTCGTCCCGTAAGCTTGCCCACGATTTTTTCCAGGGTAAAAGTGATGATATAGCACAAGATGGACGCCGGAGGCCCACCAGGGGGCCCAGGAGATAGGGGGTCGCGCCCTACAGGGGGGGCACGCCCTCCTGTCTCCTGGAAAGTGTGTGGGCCCCCTGGCCTATTTCTTTCGCTCATAAATTCTTATTAAATCCAAAAGGTTGTTTCGTGGAGTTTCAGGACTTTTGGAGTTGTGCAGAATAGGTTTCCAATGTTTGCTCCTTTTCCATCCAGAATTCCAGCTGCTGGCATTCCCCCTCTTCATGGTAAACCTTGTAAAATAAGAGAGAATAGCCATAAGTATTGAGATATAATGTGTAATAACAGCCCATAATGCAATAAATACTGATATAAAAGCATGATGCAAAATGGATGTATCAACTCCCCCAAGCTTAGACCTCGCTTGTCCTCAAGCGGAAGCCGAAATCGAAAAATATGTCCACATGTTTAGAGATAGAGTTGTCGATAAAAATAAAATACGGACATGAGGGCATCATGATCATTCTAATTACAACAACATATATAGATTTTTGTCATATGATTTCCTATGCTCAAGTAATAAACGATTCACAATGTCAAGTATGGTTCAAAAACTTCATTGGGAACTAACAAACTATAATCTCAGTCATTGAAGCAATTGCAATTTATTGTAACATCAGAAAGAGTCAATAATAGAGTTTTTCAACAAGCTCACATACTCAACTATCTCGTAGTCTCCCATAATTGTTAACACTCACGCAATACTTGTGGTTATAGAGTTTTAGCCGGACACTGAGAAAGATAGGGGCTTATTGTGTTGCCTCCCAACGTATTCACCTTTAGGTGATGTCTACAATAATAGCCTATGCCAACTTACATCCAATTGGATATATATATATATATATATATATATATATATATATATATATATATCATGATCTTTCAAACACGAGGAGCTTGCCAAAGGATAGAAATAAAAAGGGAAAGGTGAGCATCACCTTGACTCAAGCATAAAGTAAAAACATAAAGTAAAAGATAGGCCCTTCGCATAGGGAAGCAGAGGCTGTCATGCGCGTTTAGGGTTGATGCATAAAGTCTTAGTGCAAAAGAACGTCACTTTATATTGCCCCTTGTATGTGGACCTTTATTATGCAGTCTGTCACTTTTATTACTTCCACAACAAGTTCGTACAAAGTTTATTTTCTCTGCACTAATAAGTCATACATATTTAGAGAGCAATTTTTATTGCTTGCACCGATGACAACTTACTTGAAGGATCTTACTCAATCCATAGGTAGGTATGGTGGACTCTCATGGCAAAACTGGGTTTAAGGAATTTTGGAAGCACAAGTAGTATCTCTACTTGGTGCAAGGAATTTGGCTAGCATGAGGGGGAAGGCAAGCTCAACATGTTTGGAAGGTCAATGACAATATACTTTAACTGAGATGTCGGAAAACATAAACCATTATGTTGTCTTCCTTGTCCAACGTCAGCTCTTTTAGCATGTCATACTTAATGAGTGCTTCACAATCATAAAAGATGTCCAAGATAATATATTTATATGTGAACCCCTCTTTCCTTATCACTTTCTATTAATTGCAACGATGACCAAGGCTAAGTTCATCAACTCTCAACAATTTTTATGCCTTATACTTTCTATGTGTGAAGTTATCACTATCCATAAGATCAATATGAACTCTTTTGTTCTTTCTACTTTCTCAAGAGCATAGCAACATAGCAAAGCCCTTGACTCAACACTAATCTTTATTATAGATAGCACAAGGACTCGCTTACATAAAGAGATCACAAAGCAAAACTCAAAACTACTTGATATGGAAACTTCAATCTACTAGATCAAGATACTACTAAAAGGATCGAACTAAATAAAGCGGTAAAGATAGGAGTGTGATGGTGATACGATACCGGGGCACCTCCCCCAAGCTTGGCAGTTGCTAAGGGGAGTGCCCATACCCATGTGATTATTTCTTCGGAGGTGGTGAAGTAGGAGTTGTTGACGATGTAGGCTTGTCGTCCGTCTTCCAGGGTATCGGCTCTCCATCATAAAAGGATGATCGAATCTCCAGGATCCTTAAATCTGCAGCCAAACTCATTCGCTTGAATTTATATTCATACTCACAGTTCTGGTTTTGCAGGTCATAGATCTGAGCTTCGAGGTGCTCGATTTTCTCTTGAATCTTGAAGATGGTCTCCCCAATGACTTTGGCTTCCAGCTTGTGGTTGTTGGTGAACTCCGTGATCATCATCTGGTTGGCGTTGAGTCCACGCTCCACCATCCCTTGACACTTGAAAACTTCTTGCTCCATGGCTTCGAGCTTTGTCGACATGCTCCCGGTACGCCTTGGTACCTCCACATCGCGGATGTGCAGCACCCCCTCACGCATCCCAATGGTTTGAGGGTGATGCAGCACCTCCGCGAGATAAGGGTTGATAACCCTCTTGAAAAACTTGTCCTTGGGAGCGTTTGGAGACGACATGATGCTCTAGATCTGAAACAGAAACAACTTGAAACGAAAACAGAGGATATTTGCATGATACGGTGGTCAAAACCTTCGGGAGTATATAATGAATTTTTACCGACCAAAATACATAACATACAAGAAAACATAGTCCGGGAGGCACACGAGGTGTCCACGAGACAGGTGGGCGCGCCCTATAGGGGGGGCGCAGCCTCCTCTCTCGTGGGAGCCTCGTGTCCCTTTCGGACTACTTGTTTCTTCCTAAAATTCTTAAATAATCCAAAACTGATAAAAATTGCCATTAGAGCTGTTTTGGAGTCGGTTTACTTACCGTACCACGTACCTATGCCTTTTCGGAGTCTGGAACATTCTGGAAAGTGTCTCTTATGTTTCCTCAGGGGTTATGGTTTCGATAATTTTAGTTTCAACATTGATAGGATTACCTGAAACATAATGTTTAATTCTTTGACCGTTTACCACCCTCGGATTTGTGCCCTCGAAGTTGTTGGTTGTTATAGCACCAGAACAATAGACCTCCTCGATAACGTAGGGCCCTTCCCATTTTGAGAGAAGTTTTCCTGCAAAAAATCTTAAACAAGAGTTGAACAATAACACATAATCTCCTACGTTAAACTCACGCTTTTGTATCCTCTTATCATGCCAGTGTTTGACTTTTTCTTTGAAAAGCTTGGCATTCTCATATGCTTGGGTTCTCCATTCATCAAGTGAGCTAATATCAAATAACCTTTTCTCACCGGCAAGTTTGAAATCATAATTGAGCTCTTTAATAGCCCAATATGCTTTATGTTCAAGTTCAAGAGGTAAATGACATGATTTTCCATAAACCATCTTATATGGAGACATACCCATAGGATTTTTGTATGCAGTTCTATAGGCCCATAATGCATCATCAAGTTTTTTGGACCAATTCTTTCTAGATCTATTCACAGTCTTTTGCAAAATTAATTTGAGCTCTCTATTGCTCAACTCTACTTGACCACTAGACTGCGGATGATAAGGAGATGCGATTCTATGATTGACATCATACTTAGCAAGCATCTTACACAGAAAGCACCATGAATAAAGTGTGAACCACCATCAGTCATAAGATATCTAGGGACTCCAAACCTTGGAAAAATAACTTCTTTAAGCATTTTAATAGAAGTGTTATGATCAGCACTACTGGTTGGAATACCTTCTACCCACTTAGTAACGTAATCAACAGCAACTAAAATATGTGTATAACCATTGGAGGCAGGAAAAGGTCCCATATAATCAAAGCCCCAAACATCAAACGGTTCAATAACAAGAGAATAATTCATAGGCATTTCTTGACGTCTACTAATGTTACCTATTCTTTGACATTCATCACAAGATAAGACAAACTTACGAGCATCTTTGAAGAGAGTAGGCCAATAAAAACCAGATTGTAGTACCTTGTGTGCAGTTCTATCTCCAGCGTGGTGTCCTCCATAGGATTCAGAGTGACACTTGCGTAGGATTTGTTCCTGTTCATGCTCAGGCACACAACGTCTAATAATACCATCTACTCCTTCTTTATAAAGGTGTGGATCATCCCAGGAGTAATGTCTTAAATCATAAAAGAAATTTTTCTTTTGCTGGTATGTGAAACTAGGCGGTATATATTTAGCAACAATGTAATTAGCATAATCAGCATACCAAGGAGCAGTACGAGAAGCATTGACGACCGCTAATTGTTCATCGGGAAAACTATCATTAATAGGCAGTGGGTCATCAAGAACATTCTCTAACCTAGACAAGTTGTCTGCAACGGGGTTCTCAGCTCCCTTTCTATCAATAATATGCAAGTCAAATTCTTGGAGCAAGAGAACCCATCTAATGAGTCTAGGCTTAGCATCTTTCTTTTCCATAAGATATTTAATAGCAGCATGATCAGTGTGAATAGTAACTTTGTAATCAACAATATAAGGTCTAAACTTATCACATGCAAACACAACTGCTAAGAACTCTTTTTCAGTAGTAGAATAATTTCTCTGGGTAGTATCAAGAGTCTTACTAGCATACTGGATAACATTCAATTTCTTATCGACTCTTTGCCCTAAAACAGCACCTACAGCATAATCACTAGCATCGCACATAATTTCAAAAGGTAAATTCCAATCATGTGGCTGAACAATAGGTGTAGTGATCAAAGCTTTCTTAAGTGTTTCAAATGCTTCTAAACAATCATCATCAAAGACAAAAGGAATATCTTTTTGCAATAAATTAGTCAGAGGCCTAGAGATTTTAGACAAGTCCTTAATGAACCTCCTATAAAAGCCGGCATGGCCAAGGAAACTTCTTATACCTTTTATGTCCTCGGGACATGGCATCTTTTCAATAGCATCAACTTTGGCTTTATCAACTTCAATACCTCTCTCGGAGATCTTGTGCCCCAAGACAATGCCTTCATTAACCATAAAGTGACACTTTTCCCAATTCAGGACGAGATTAATGTCTTCGCATCTCTGCAAAACTCGATCAAGGTTGCCCAAACAATCATCAAAAGAGGATCCATAGATGGAGAAGTCATCCATGAATACCTCACAAATCTTTTCACAAAAATTAGAAAATATAGCCATCATGCATCTTTGAAAGGAAGCAGGTGCATTACATAAACCAAAAGGCATACATCTATAAGCAAAAGTACCAAAAGGGCAAGTAAAAGTAGTTTTAGATTGATCCTTCGCTGACACAGGTATTTGAGAGAAGCCAGAATAACCATCTAGAAAGCAAAAATGTGTGTGTTTGGATAGCCTTTCTAGCATTTGATCAATAAAAGGTAAAGGGTAATGATCATTCTTAGTGACTTTATTTAACTTACGGAAATCAATTACCATCCTATAACCTGTCATAATTCTTTGCGGGATCAATTCATCTTTATCATTAGGAACAACGGTAATACCTCCCTTTTTAGGGACACAATGGACAGGGCTTACCCATTCACTATCAGCAACGGGATAAATAATAAATGCCTCAAGGAGCTTTAGTATCTCCTTTCTTAACACTTCCTTCATTTTGGGATTTAATCGTCTTTGAGGATCTCTAACTGGTTTGGCATCTTTCTCCACTGAAATTTTGTGTTGACATAATGTGGGACTAATGCCCTTAAGATCATCCAGAGTATATCCAATAGCAGCTCAGTGCTTCTTCAGGGTTTTCAATAATCTTTCTTCTTCTTTCTCTGAAAGGTTAGCACTAATAATAACAGGATATATTTCTTTTTCATCAAGATAAGCATACTTGAGATTACCAGGTAAGGGTTTGAGTTCAAACACGGGATCACCCTTGGGTGGAGGGGGATCCCCAAGAATTTCAACGGGAAGGTTATGTTTTAGCATAGGTTCTTGTTTAAGGAACACTTCATCTATTTCTTCCCTTTCCTTCATAAACATATCGTTTTCATGGTATAACAAATATTGTTCTAACGGATCAGTTGGAGGAACAACAATGGAAGCAAGACCAATAATCTCATCCTTACTAGGTGGTTCCCTTCACGAGGTTGTCTACTAAACTTAGCGAAATTAAACTCATGATACGTACCATCTATGCCAACAGTGACAATATTCTTTTCACAATTAATCTTAGCACTAGCAGTATTCAAGAAGGGTCTACCAAAAATAATGGGACAAAAATCATCTTGTGGGGAACCAAGAACAATAAAATCAGCAGGGTATTTAACCTTCCCACACAAAACTTCAACATCTCTAACAATCCCAATAGGTTTAATGGTATCCCTATTAGCAAGCTTAATAGTAACATCAATGTCTTCTAATTCAACGGGTGCAATGTCGTGCATAATTTCTTTATATAGATCATAAGGTATCGCACTAGCACTAGCACCCATATCACATAAGCCATGATAACAATGATCTCCTATTTTAACAGAAATAACAGGCATGCCTATAACAGGTCTACGTGTCTTAGTATCAGGTCTAGCAATATTAGCAGTCTCACCCAAGAAAGAAATAACATGCCCATCTAAGTCCTCATCCAAGAGATCTTTAACCATAGCAATACTAGGTTCAACATTAATTTGCTTAGGAGGTGTATAAGTCCTAGTATTACTCTTACGAACAACAGTCAAAGCTTTAGCATGATCTTTTATCCTAACAGGAAAAGGAGGTTTTTCAACATAAGCAGTAGGAACAATAGGATCACTATAGGTAATATTCTTTTCTTCGACTGTAATAGGTGCAACTACTTTCACTTCAACAGGAGGATTATATTTAAACCACTTCTCTTTAGGGAGATCAACGTGAGTAGCAAAAGTTTCACAAAAAGTAGCTACTATCTCAGAGTCAAGCCCATACTTAGAGCTAAATCCACGGAAAGCATCAGTATCCATAAAAGATTTAACACAATCGAACTTAGGTGTCATACCTGACTCCTTACCATCGCCGGAACCCCAATCTTCAGAGTTGCGTTTAATTCTTTCCAATAAGTCCCATTTGAAATCAATAGTCTTCAGCATATAGGAACCAGCACAGGAAGTATAGAGCAAGTTGTGATTATCAAGAGAAAGCTGAGCATAAAAATTTTGAATAATCATTTCTCGAGAGAGCTCATGATTGGGGCATGAATACAACATTGACTTAAGCCTCCCCCAAGCTTGAGCGATACTTTCTCCTTCGCGAGGCCAGAAATTATATATGTAATTACGATCACGATGAACAAGATGCATAGGATAGAACTTCTGGTGAAATTCCAACTTCAATCGCTTATAATTCCAATATCTCGTATCATCACATAGCCTATACCATGTCATTGCATCTCCCTTCAAAGATAAAGGGAAGACCTTCCTTTTGACAACATCATCGGGAATACCTGCAAGCTTAAATAATCCACAAACTTCATCCACAAAGATAAGGTATAAATCGGGATGCAATGTTTGCTGGGGAACGTAGTAATTTCAAAAAAAAATCCTATGCACACGCAAGATCATGGTGATGCATAGCAATGAGAGGGGGGGTGTATCTTCATACCCTTGAAGATCGCTAAACGGAAGCGTTTATCAACGCGGTTGATGTAGTCGTACGTCTTCACGATCCGACCGATCCAAGTACCGAACGCACGGCACCTCCGAGTTCTGCACACGTTCAGCTCGATGACGTCCTCGCCTTCTCGATCCAGCAAGACGGGCGAAGTAGTAGATGAGTTCCGGCAGCATGACGGCGTGGTGACGGTGTTGGTGAAGAACAATCTCCGTAGGGCTTTGCCTAAGCACTACGGAAACTATGACGGAGGATAAACTAGAGGGGATGGGGTTGCCGGCACACGGCTTGGTGTTTCTTGATGTGTCTTTGGTGCTAGCCCTGCCCCTCTATTTATATGTTGAGCCTTGGGGTCGAAACTTGGAGTAAAAGCCTCCACAAAGTCGGTTTCACCCGAAAGGCAAGAGTCCTTCTCGGACTCCAGGGACAGACGCCAGGGTTCCCGGCGTCTGGACCCAGACGCCAGTGACCCTGGCGTCTGGCCCCTGGACTCCGCAAAACTTCCTTTTGCGCTTTCCAAAAACCTTGTGGGCTTTCCCCTTTGGCCCAAATAACGTGTTCTCGTACCCAAACATTTCGGGAAACATCCGGAACCCCTTCCGGTGAATTCCGGAACCCTTCCGGAGATTAAACACTATTATCCCATATATCAAACTTTTTCTCCGGACCATTCCGGAGTTCCTCGTTATGTCCATGATCTCATCCGGGACTCCGAACAACATTCGGTTACCAACATACATAACTCATATAATGTTATATCGTCAACGAAACGTTAAGCGTGCGGACCCTACGGGTTCGAGAACTATGTAGACATGACCTAGAACTGTTTCCGGTCAATAACCAATTGCGGAACCTGGATGCTCATATTGGCTCCTACATATTCTACGAAGATCTTTATCGGTCAAAATGCATAACAACATACGTTGTTCCCTTTGTCATCGGTATGTTACTTGCCCGAGATTCGATCGTCGGTATCTCAATACCTAGTTCAATCTCGTTACCGGCAAGTCTCTTTACTCGTTACGTAATGCATCATTCTGTAACTAACTCATTAGCTACATTGCTTGCAAGGCTTATAGTGATGTGCATTACCGAGAGGGCCTAGAGATACCTCTCCGACAATCGGAGTGACAAATCCTAATCTCGAAATACGCCAACCCAACATGTACCTTTGGAGACACCTATAGAGCTCCTTTATAATCACCCAGTTACGTTGTGACGTTTGGTAGCACACAAAGTGTTCCTCCGGTAAACGGGAGTTGCATAATCTCATAGTTGTAGGAACATGTATAAGTCATGAAGAAAGCAATAGCAACATACTAAACGATCAAGTGCTAAGCTAACAGAATGGGTCAAGTCAATCACATCATTCCCCTAATGATGTGATCCCGTTAATCAAATGACAACTCATGTCTATGGTTAGGAAACTTAACCATCTTTGATTAACGAGCTAGTCAAGTAGAGGCATACTAGTGACACTATGTTTGTCTATGTATTCACACATGTATTATGTTTCCGGTTAATACAATTCTAGCATGAATAATAAACATTTATCATGAAATAAGGAAATAAATAATAACTTTATTATTGCCTCTAGGGAATATTTCCTTCAGTCTCCCACTTGCACTAGAGTCAATAATCTAGTTCACATCATCATGTGATTTAACACCAATATTCATATCTGTATATGATTAACACCCATAGTTCACATCGTCATGTGACCAACACCCAAAGGGTTTACTAGAGTCAACAATCTAGTTCACATTGCTATGTGATTAACACCCAAAGAGTACTAAGGTATGATCATGTTTTGCTCGTGAGAGAAGTTTAGTCAACGGGTTTGTCACATACAGAGCCGTATGTATTTTGCAAATATTATATGTCTACAATGCTCTGCACGGAGCTACTCTAGCTAATTGCTCCCACTTTCAATATGTATCCAGATTGAGACTTAGAGTCATCTGGATCAGTGTAAAAGCTTGTATCGTTGTAACTTTTATGACGAGCTCTTTTATCATTTCCATTATCGAGAAATATTTTCTTAGTCCTCACTAAGGATATTCTTGACCGCTGTCCAGTGATCTACTCTTAGATCAAAATTGTACTCCCTTGCCAAACTCAGAGCAGGGTATACAATAGGTCTGGTACATAGCATAGCATACTTTATAGAACCTATGATTGAGGCATAGGGAACGACTTTTCATTCTCTTTCTATTTTCTGCCATAGTCGGGTTTTGAGTCTTACTCAATTTCACACCTTGTAACACAGGCAAGAACTCTTTCTTTGACTGTTCCATTTTGAACTACTTCAAAAAATTTATCAAGGTATGTACTCATTGAAAAACTTATCAAGCGTCTTGATCTATCTATATAGATTTTGATGCTCAATGTGTAAGCAGCTTCACCGAGGTCTTTCTTTGAAAAACTCCTTTCAAACACTCCTTTATGCTTTCCAGAAAATTCTACATCATTTCCAATTAATAATATGTCATTCACATATACTTATCAGAAAGGCTGTAGTGCTCCCACTCACTTTCTTGTAAATACAGGCCTTTCCAAAAGTCTGTATAAAACCATATGCTTTGATCAACTCATCAAAGCGTATATTCCAACTCCGAGATGCTTGCACCAGTCCATTGATGGATTGCTGGAGCTTGCACACTTTGTTAGCATCTTTAGGATTGACAAGACCTTCTGGTTGCATCATATACAACTCTTCTTTAATAAATCCATTAAGGAATGCAGTTTTGACATCCATTTGCCAAATTTCATAAAATGTGGCAATTGCTAACATGATTCAGACAGACTTAAGCATCGATACGAGTGAGAAAATCTCATTGTATTCAACACCTTGAACTTGTTGAAAACCTTTCGGAACAAGTTGAGCTTAGTAGATAGTAACACTACTATCAGTGTCCGTCTTCCTCTTGAAGATCCATTTATTTAACATGGCTTGCTGATCATCGAGCAAGTCAATCAAAGTCCATACTTTGTTCTCATACATGGATCATATCTCAGATTTTATGGCCTCAAGCCATTTCGCGGAATCTGGGCTCATCATCGCTTCCTCATAGTTCGTAGGTTCGCCATGGTCAAGTAACATGACTTCCAGAATAGAATTACCGTACCACTCTTGTGCGGATCTTACTCTGGTAGACCTACGAGGTTCAGTAGAAACTTGATCTGAAGTTTCATGATCAATATCATTAGCTTCCTCACTAATTGGTGTAGTCATCACAGGAACCGGTTCTTGTGATGAACTACTTTCCAATAAGGGAGCAGGTACAGTTACCTCATCAAGTTCTACTTTTCTCCCACTCACTTCTTTCGAGAGAAACTTCTTCTCTAGAAAGGATCCATCTTAGCAACGAATGTTTTGCCTTCAGATCTGTGATAGAAGGTGTACCCAACAGTTTCCTTTGGGTATTCTATGAAGACGCACTTCTCCGATTTGGGTTCGAGCTTATCAGGTTGAAAACCTTTTTCATATAAGCATCGTAACTCCAAACTTTAAGAAACGACAGCTTAGGTTTACTGCTAAACCATAGTTCATACGGTGTCGTCTCAACGGATTTAGATGGTGCCCTATTTAAAGTGAATGCAACTGTCTCTAATGCATAACCCCAAAACGATAGTGGTAAATCGGTAAGATACATCATAGATTGCACCATATCCAATAAAGTGCGGTTATGACGTTCGGACACACAATTATGCTGTGGTGTTCCATGTGGCGTGAACTATGAAACTATTCCACATTGTTTTATATGAAGGCCAAACTCGTAATTCAAATATTCTCCTCCACGATCAGATCGTAGAAACTTTATTTTCTTGTTATGATGATTCTCCACTTCACTCTGAAATTCTTTGAACCTTTCAACTATTTCAGACTTATGTTTCATCAAGTAGATATGCCCATATCTGCTCAAATCATCTTGTGAAGTTCAGAAAATAACGATACTTGCCACGAGCATCAACACTCATTAGATCACATACATCAGAATGTATTATTTCCAATAAGTTAGTAGCTTGTTCCATTGTTCCAGAGAATGGAGTTTTAGTCATCTTGCCCAAAAGGCACGGTTCGCAAGCATCAAATGATTCATAACCAAGTGATTCCAATGCATCTTAATGGAGTTTCTTCATGCGCTTTACACCGATATGACCCAAACGGCAGTGCCACAAATAAGTTGCACTATCATTATTAACTTTACATCTTTTGGCATCAATATTATGAATATGTGTATCACTACGATTGAGATCCAACAAACCATTTTCATTGGGTGTATGACCATTGAAGGTTTTATTCATGTAAACAGAACAACAATTATTCTCTGACTTTAAATGAATAACCGTATTGCAATAAACATGATCAAATCATATTCATGCTCAACGCAAACGCCAAATAACATTTATTTAGGTTTAACACTAATCCCAAAAGTATAGGGAGTGTGCGATGATGATCATATCAATCTTGGAACTACTTCCAACACTCAATGTCACTTCCCCTTCAACTAGTCTTTGTTTATTCTGTAACTCCTATTTCGAGTTACTAATCTTAGCAACCGAACAAGTATCAAATACCTAGTGGTTACTATAAACACTAGTAAGGTACACATCAATAACCTGTATATCAAATATACCCTTGTTCACTTTTCCATCCTTCTTATTTACCAAATATTTAGGGCATTTCCGCTTCCAGTGACCATTTACTTTGCAGTAGAAGCACTCAGTTTCAGGCTTTGGTCCAGCTTTGGGCTTCTTCGCGGGAGTGACAACTTGCTTGTCATTCTACTCGAAGTTCCCTTTATTTCCCTTTGCCATTCTCTTGAAACTAGTGGTCTTGTCAATCATCAACACTTGATGCTCTTTCTTGATTTCTACCTTCGTCGATTTCAACATCACAAAGAGCTCGGGAATCATTTTCATCATCCCTTGCATACTATAGTTCATCACGAAGTTCTAGTAACTTGGTGATGGTGACTAGAGAACTTTGTCAATCACTATCTTATCTGGAAGATTAACTCCCACTTGATTCAAGCGATTGTAGTACCCAGACAATCTGAGCACATGCTCACTAGTTGAGCGATTCTCCTCCATCTTTTAGCTATAGAACTTGTTGGAGACTTCATATCTCTCAACTCGGGTATTTGCTTGAATATTAACTTCAACTCCTGGAACATCTCATATGGTCCATGACGTTCAAAACGTCTTTGAAGTCCCGATTCTAAGCCGTTAAGCATGGTGCACTAAACTATCAAGTAGTCATCATATTGAGCTAGCCAAACGTGCATAATGTCTACATCTGCTCCTACAATAGGTCTGTCACCTAGCGGTGCATTAAGGACATTATTCTTCTGTGCAGCAATGAGGATAAACCTCAGATCACGGATCCAATCCGCATCATTGCTACTAACATCTTTCAACACAATTTTCTCCAGGAACATATCAAAATAAACATATGAAAGCAACAACGCGAGCTATTGATCTACAACATAATTAGCAAAATACTACCAGGACTAAGTTCATGATAAATTTAAGATCAATTAATCATATTACTTAAGAACTACCACTTAAACAGACATCTCTCTAGTCATCTAAGTGATCACGTGATCCAAATCAACTAAACCATGTCCGATCATCACGTGAGATGGAGTAGTTTTCAATGGTGAACATCACTATGTTGATCATATCTACTATACGATTCACGCTCGACCTTTCGGTCTCCGTGTTCCGAGGCCATATCTGTATATGCTAGGCTCGTCAAGTTTAACATGAGTATTCCGCGTGTGCAACTGTTTTGCACCCGTTGTATTTGAACGTAGAGCCTATCACACCCGATCATCACGTGGTGTCTCAGCACGAAGAACTTTCGCAACGGTGCATACTCAGGGAGAACACTTCTTGATAATTTTAGTGAGAGATCATCTTAAAATGCTACTGTCAATCAAAGCAAGATAAGATGCATAAAGGATAAACATCACATGCAATCAATATAAGTGATATGATATGGCCATCATCATCTTGTGCTTGTGATCTCCATCTCCGAAGCACCGTCATGATCACCATCATCACCGGTGCGACACCTTGGTCTCCATCGTAGCATCATTGTCGTTACGCCATCTATTGCTTCTACGACTATCGCTACCGCTTAGTGATAAAGTAAAGCAATTACAGGGCGTTTGCATTTCATACAATAAAGCGACAACCATATGGCTCCTGCCAGTTGCCGATAACTCGGTTACAAAACATGATCATCTCATACAATAAAATATAGCATCACGTCTTGACCATATCACATCACAACATGCCCTGCAAAAACAAGTTAGACGTCCTCTACTTTGTTGTTGCAAATTTTACGTGGCTGCTACGGGCTGAGCAAGAACCGTTCTTACCTACGCATCAAAACCACAACGATAGTTCGTCAAGTTAGTGCTGTTTTAACCTTCGCAAGGACCGGGCGTAGCCACACTCGGTTCAACTAAAGTTGGAGAAACAGACACCCGCCAGCCACCTGTGTGCAAAGCATGTCGGTAGAACCAGTCTCATGTAAGCGTACGCGTAATGTCGGTCCGGGCCGCTTCATCCAACAATACCGCCGAACCAAAGTATGACATGCTGGTAAGTAGTATGACTTGTATCGCCCACAACTCACTTGTGTTCTACTCATGCATATAACATCTACGCATAAAACCAAGGCTCAGATGCCACTGTTGGGGAACGTAGTAATTTCAAAAAGTTTCCTACGCACACGCAAGATCATGGTGATGCATAGAAACGAGAGGGGGAGTGTATCTTCATACCCTTGAAGATCGCTAAGAGGAAGCGTTTATCAACGCGGTTGATGTAGTCGTACGTCTTCACGATTCGACCGATCCAAGTACCGAACGCACGGCACCTCCGAGTTCTGCACACGTTCAGCTCGATGACGTCCTCGCCTTCTTGATCCAGCAAGACGGGTGAAGTAGTAGATGAGTTCCGGCAGCACGACGGCGTGGTGACGGTGTTGGTGAAGAACAATCTCCGCAGGGCTTCGCCTAAGCACTACGGAAACTATGACGGAGGATAAACTAGAGGGGACGGGGTTGCCGGCACATGGCTTGGTGTTTCTTGATGTGTCTTTGGTGCTAGCCCTGCCCCTCTATTTATATGTTGAGCCTTGGGGTCGAAACTTGGAGTAAAAGCCTCCACAAAGTCGGTTTCACCCGAAAGGCAAGAGTCCTTCTCGGACTCCAGGGCCAGACGCCAGGGTTCCCGGCGTCTGGACCCAGACGCCAGGGACCCTGGCGTCTGGCCCCTGGACTCCGCAAAACTTCCTTTTGCGCTTTCCAAAAACCTTGTGGGCTTTCCCCTTTGGCCCAAATAACGTATTCTCGTACCCAAACATTTCGGGAAACATCCGGAACCCCTTCCGGTGAATTCCGGAACCCTTCCGAGATCAAACACTATTATCCCATATATCAAACTTTTTCTCCGGACCATTCCGGAGTTCCTCGTTATGTCCATGATCTCATCTGGGACTCCGAACAACATTCGGTTACCAACATACATAACTCATATAATACTATATCATCAACGAAACGTTAAGCATGCGGACCCTACGGGTTCGAGAACTATGTAGACATGACCTAGAGCTGTTTTCGGTTAATAACCAATAGCGGAACCTGGATGCTCATATTGGCTCCTACATATTCTACGAAGATCTTTATCGGTCAAAACGCATAACAACATATGTTGTTCCCTTTGTCATCGGTATGTTACTTGCCCGAGATTCGATCGTCGGTATCTCAATACCTAGTTCAATCTCGTTACCGGCAAGTCTCTTTACTCGTTACGAATGCATCATTCCATAACTAACTCGTTAGCTACATTGCTTGCAAGGCTTATAGTGATGTGCATGAGAGGGCCCAGAGATACCTCTCCGACAATCGGAGTGACAAATCCTAATCTCGAAATACGCCAACCCAACATGTACCTTTGGAGACACTTGTAGAGCTCCTTTATAATCACCCAGTTACGTTGTGACATTTGGTAGCACACAAAGTGTTCCTCCAGTAAAAGGGAGTTGCATAATCTCATAGTTGTAGGAACATGTATAAGTCATGAAGAAAGCAATAGCAACATACCAAACGATCAAGTGCTAAGCTAACAGAATGGGTCAAGTCAATCACATCATTCTCCTAATGATGTGATCCTGTTAATTAAATGACAACTCATGTCTATGGTTAGGAAACTTAACCATCTTTGATTAACGAGCTAGTCAAGTAGAGGCATACTAGTGACACTATGTTTGTCTATGTATTCACACATGTATTATGTTTCCGGTTAATACAATTCTAGCATGAATAATAAACATTTATCATGAAATAAGGAAATAAATAATAACTTTATTATTGCCTCTAGGGCATATTTCCTTCAATGTTCCGTCTCCTGCAAAAGGATTAGCTAGCAGTTTTTCTATCATACCCGAAGGAATCTGAAAGTGAATATTTTCATAAGGTTCAGTAGGTTGAGGAGCAACTCTTTGCTCTTCTGGTTGGGGTGAAGATACCCCAAACAAGCCCCTTAAAGGATTAGTTTCCATAGTGACAAGTAACAGAAAATTTCAGCACACTATATAAATGTTTCCTTACCAAGTTCCACTCACCAAAAGCGCTACACTCGCCGGCAACGGCACCAGAAAAGAGCCTTGATGACCCAAAAGTATAGGGGATCTATCATAGTCCTTTCGATAAGTAAGAGTGTCGGACCCAACGAGGAGCAAAAGGAAATGATAAGCGGTTTTCAGTAAGGTTTTCTCTGCAAGCACTGAAATAGTAGGTGATAGATAGTTTTGTGATAAGATAAATAGTAACAAGCAAAAAGTAAATAAAGTAAATAAAGTGCAGCAAGGTGCCCAATCCTTTATGTAGCAAAGGATAAGCCTGGACAAATTCTAATAATGAAGAAGGAGCTCCCGAGGACACATTGGGAATTATCGTCAAGCTAGTTTTCATCATGTTCGTGTCGGTGTACTAAAGTAGGGGTACCTTAGTATCCCGAACTTGTGCATGGGCAGTCGCAGCGTCCCGCGGCAGGGCTTGCCGGGCGTCCGCCAAGACCCTCCGTAGCTCATATCGATGCCATTCAAGAACAAAGTATTTTAACTAAGAAGACGAGGCCCCGGCAAGAGTAACTCGCCGGGAAAGACAAGGCCCCGGCAAGAGGAGCTTGCCGGGAAGGCCAACCAAGGCACCACGGAGAACTTGCCGCGACGCGCCGCGCGTCCCGGCAAGACCCGACGAGCGACAAGCTCTCGGGTGCGGCAAGACAACGACCGCGGCAAGGCGCTTGCCGCGGCGAGGCTGCCACTCTGCACCCACGCTCCAGCGCATCCGACGACGTGTCGCCCCAGGAGCACGTGGCGGGGCGCTGTGAAGCCGAGCGGTGCGAGGTGGCAAGTGAATATGACTAGAAGGCCATTGTGGCGATCGGTGGCGCCCCTAACGGTCGTTTCTCTTGCACTGTTTGGGCGACCGGACGGGCATTAAATGCCCTTGTCCCCTGCCGTCAGAGTTAGGTAGGGGGCACTGTTGGTAGCGGTTGTACCAACCCCTGTTTTTACCTTTTTACCCCTCTCTCGACGCTGCCACCTGTCGGTGACCCCTTTAAACTATAAAAAGGAGGCCCATGCGCACGTAGAAGGGGGTTCGACTCATTCGAAGCTACAACACACCCACACTCTCAAGCAAGAATAGAATAGAAACACAAAGTAGCAGTAGGAGTTTTATCTCTCCGGAGAGCTCCGAAGCTGGGTAAAATCCCTCGCGTGCTTCGCCTCGATCTGCTCTTCGTGCGCCCTCCGCTCCCTTGCCGGACCGAAAGGGGCCCTGCCCCATAGGTGCTCGTTTCCCACGACATCTTTGGCGCGCCAGGTAGGGGGGCGTCGAGGTTGTGCGAACCTGATCCGGCGTTCGTGCGCGCTACATCAACATCTTCATCGACATGCCACCGAAGAAGAAGGCTTCGGAGGTGGCCGCTCCGTCTACGTCTATCCTACCGCCACCTAAGCAAACGGGCGGTGGGGTGGACGCCGGCGGAGGAGCGGGCGCCGGCGGGGGGACTCACATCGTCACCCGGTCCAAGGACAAGGCCCCACAAGCTTCAGCGTCTGTACATCCGCTGCACCCCTCCCAGGAGGTGTAGGATCGACAATGCCACGGTGCTCCTAGCACCGTACTCGCACTAGAACAAGGCCAAGCTGGTGGATCGTGGGACGCTCAAGGCCAACATGCGCGTCAACATGCTGGCATGAGCGCGGGACGGTCGCCTGGACGAGATGTGGCTCCTTCTAACAATGTTAGAAGCCTGAGCATATCTCGCTCCTCGCATCGTTCGCCGCCACCGCCCAAGACTCCAGAGGAAGCGCTGGCCTGAGCCCAGCTGCTTCTAGACTACCCTCCAGCGCCAGACAAGATCGACGACTGGAGGGCCACCATTCAGAGCCTCATCGGCTTCGCCAACGGCGACAAGCCCCGGCAACCGAGCACATCGAAGCCCCGGCAAGACGCCCAGGCGCAAGCCGACGCTGACAAGACCGCTGGGGGTGCCACCACCGTGCACTCCCCGCCCCGAAGGCCAAGATCGCCAACTTGCCGGGCTAACCTCGACACCGACTCCACCGCGTCGTCGGACCCGCGAGCTTGCCGCGATCAACGCCAAGTTCTCCAAGAACGACGACACGAAGACGCTCGTACTCGCATCGAGCGCCGAACAGAAGCGTGGCGTCAGTCAGACCAACGCGCTGGGCCCACTGTTGATGTGCATGCGCCAGGGGAACCAGGCGACTTGCCGTACGCGGTAGGTTGCCCTGCGTTCACCCGTGAGCTGCGGCAGGTCCAGTGGCCCAGTACCAAAAACTTCAAGCCAGATGTACCCGAGAAGTACGATGGCAGGATACATCCGTCGGAGTTCCTCAGCGTTTACACCATCGCGGTGCAGGCTGTCGGGGGGCGCGACGAGAAGATCCTCGCCAACTACTTCCCGCTGGTGCTCAAGCCCAACGTCAGATCTTGGCTCATGCACTTGCTGGACAACTCCATCTCTTCGTGGGCGGACCTGTGCCATCAGTTTGTCGGCGCCTTCACAGGCGGCCACAAACCCCATGGCCAGGAGAGCGATCTTCATCTGCTCGCCCAGAAGGAAGGAGAACCCCTGCGCAAGTACATACAGAGATTCAGCCAGGTGCAGCGCAACATCCCAGATGTCCACCCTGCCGCGGTTATCAGCGTGTTCCATCAGAATGTGCGTAACCACAGGATGAGGGAGGAGATGGCGATGTGCAAAATCAGAGATGTCAGCGAGCTATATGCTCTGGCCGACAAGTGTGCACGAGCTTAAGAGGGGAGGAAACTCCCCGGAGAGAACGCAGGAGCAAAAGGATCTGATAGTGAGGATGCCGCCCCGGCAAAGAAGAACTGGAGGCGGAATAACAGAAAGAGGAAAGCCAAGGATGTGCTAGTTGTCGAGCAGTCCGGCAACGGAGGTGGCACCGAGAAGGCCAAAGCTGGTGACTCCGGCGAGGCTGTGGTGGCCGCCGACAAGCAGGACGGCTCCGGCAAGCAGTACTGCAAGATCCACCGCACCAAGGGCCATGACCTCCAGGCCTGCAAGAAGGTTGAGCAGCTTGTTGAGCTACAGAAAGCTGAATACGAGCGCCGCGACAAGGAGAAGGCCCAGGAAGGTGGCGGAGGATCCGGCAAGAAGCATCCCGCCCGGGGAGGGCGCCGCGGCAAGGCCAAGCAGCGGCAAGGAGATAGGCCTCCCCGCGGCCGCGACAAAGACGAAGACGAAGATGAAGATGATGAGATGGAGGAAGATGAGGCTGACGAGCAGGAGTTTCAGAAGGCAACAGAAGTTTTGTGCGTTGACGGTGGTGCTTCTCTGCACACCTCGCACCGCCAGCTCAAACAGTGGGTACGGGAAGTGAACGCAGCAGAACCGTCCATTGAGTCGCGCAAGCCCCTGAAGTGGTCCAGCACGCCCATCATCTTCGACATTGAGGATCACCCTGATCGCATAACTGCGGTCGGGTGCTTGCCGATGTTGGTTTCGCCAACAATCTGCAACCTCAAGGTCACGAAGATGCTGGTTGACGGCGGGGCCGGCCTAAATCTGATCTCCTCAGCGGTGCTCAAGAAGGTCCAGATCCCCGACAGCGAGCTCGAAGAGACCGGCACCTTTCAAGGAATCAACCCGAGAAGGAGCAAGCCGAAGGGGAAGATCACACTGCCAGTAACGTTTGGCAGCGAGCTGAACTTCAGGACAGAGAGAGTCACATTTGACGTTGCTGATTTTCCATTGCCCTACAATGGGATACTTGGCCGTCCAGCGCTTGCCAAGTTCATGGCAGCCTCTCATTACGCCTACAACGTGCTCAAGATGCCCGGTCCGATAAGTGTCATTTCTGTCCATGGCGACAAGAAAGATGCACTTATCTGTACCGACAAGATCTACCGGGAAGCAGCAGCCGCAGCAGAACGCAAACCACTTGCCGCTGAAACTCCCGGGGGGAAGAAGAAGACCAAGTCCGGCAAGAGTAGCTCTGATGCCCACTCCGGCAAGCGCACCTCTTCGGAGTGCTGCGCTACCGTCGAGGACGCACCATCGAGCTCCACTGGAGAGTGCAAGAAGGCAAAGACAGCTTCACCAGAGACCAAGAAAGTGACCGCCAAGGAGGACGGCACTGGTGGTACATTCACCATCAGTGCCACGCTTGACCCTAAATAGGAAAGCGCGCTCGTTGCTTTCCTGCGGGCGAATGTCGATGTGTTTGCATGGCAACCATCTGACATCCCCGGTGTTCCCAGGAAAGTAATTGAGCACCACCTTGCCGTCTGCCCTCACGCGCGGCCCGTCAAGCAGAGAGTCAGAAAACAAGCAGTAGAACGCCAAGAGTTCATTGCAGAGGAGATCAAGAAGTTGGAAGCAGCAGGCCTGGTCCGAGGAGTACTCCATCCAACGTGGTTAGCCAATCCAGTAGTCGTGCGCAAAGTGAACGGGAAGTGGAGGCTTTGTATTGACTTCACTGGTGTTAATAAAGCTTGTCCCAAGGATCCATTTCCCTTGCCGCGCATTGACCAGATTGTCAACTCCACGGCAGGATGTGATCTGCTTTCATTCCTTGATGCATATTCAGGATATCATCAGATCTTCATGGCAGAAGAGGATGAAGAGAAAACCGCATTCATTACTCCATGTGGCTCGTACTGCTTTGTACGGATGCCTTTCGGACTAAAGAATGTTGGTTCAACATTTGCAAGAGTAGTCAGTCATGCTTTTGAGCCACAGCTGCACAGAAATGTAGAAGCTTACATGGATGACATAGTGGTCAAGAGCAAGGACAAAGAAACTTTGATCCAAGATCTGGACGAGACTTTTGCAAATCTGCGCAAGATCAATCTCAAGTTGAATCCCGAGAAGTGCGTGTTTGGAGTTCCTTCCGGCAAGCTTCTCGGATTCTTTGTGTCTCAGCGGGGGATCGAAGCCAATCCCGACAAGATCAAAGCCATTGAACAGATCAAAGCACCGAAGCGCGTCAAGGATGTGCGAAGACTTGCCGGCTGTGTTGCTGCTCTCAGTAGGTTCATCTCTAAGTCTGCTGAGGGCGCCCTGCCATTTTTCAAAATTTTGAAAAAGGCAGGTCCAATGAAATGGACTCCGGAAGCGGAGGCTGCGTTGCAGGACTTGAAGAGATACCTATCCTCCACTCCAATACTTGTCGCACCTAAGCCACAAGAGAAGTTGCTGCTATATCTGGCGGCAACCAATCAAGTGGTTAGTGCTGCGTTAGTGGCAGAGAGGGAGGCGGATGATGAGCCAGCAACCGCGGCAAGCGAGTCCAGGGACAAGCAGGGGGCTTCCCCGACAAGTTCTGGTTCCGGCAAGGATGGATCTGCGCAGCCAGAGGAAGAGAAACAGAAGAAGATGGTGCAGCGCCCAGTTTACTTTGTCAGTTCCCTTCTGCAGGGGGCTAGATCAAGGTACTCTGGTGTGCAAAAGTTGCTTTTCGGCCTTCTCATGGCCTCGAGGAAGCCGCGCCATTACTTTCAAGCACACGAAATCACAGTTGTCACTCGCTTTCCATTGAAGAGGATATTGCAGAATCCAGAAGCAACAGCCAGGATTGTCGAGTGGGCACTGGAACTGTCGAGCTTTGGCCTAAAATTCCAGAGTACCTCAATTATCCAGAGCCGAGCATTGGCAGAATTCATAGCAGAATGGAAGCCAACACCTGATGAAGAAACTCCAGAGAGGAGCATCCCCTTCAAGGAAGCGAACAAAGAATGGATCATGTACTTTGATGGTGCCTTCTCGCTGCAAGGCGCCGGTGCGGGCGTACTACTCGTCGCGCCCACCGGAGAGCGCCTCAAGTACGTGGTCCAGATGCACTTTCCCAAGGAGCAAGCAATAAACAATACTGCAGAGTATGAAGGCTTGCTTGCCGGACTCAGGATCGCGGCGGACCTTGGGATCATGAAGCTTATTATCCGGGGTGACTCACAGCTTGTCGTCCGTCAAGTAAACAAAGAATATCAGAGTCCGTTGATGGAAGCCTACATTGATGAAGTGAGAAAACTAGAAGAGCATTTTGACGGCCTACAGATGGAACACGTTCCGAGAGCTCAGAACGACATTGCAGATGGCCTGTCAAAGTGCGCCGCAGTCAAGTTGCCTGTGGAACCAGGGATCTTTGTGCTCAAGTTGACTCAACCATCTGTAACACCATCAACTGGACAGAGCAAGAAGAGGAAGTTGGTTTCTGGTGACTACTTTCCAGCTGAGCTCCCCGAAGCCGCCGCCAAGAAGGTCCCTAAGATCAACACCGACAGTGCTGAGGGGCAGTCTGCTCCGACAAGCCCTAGGGCTTGTTTCGTTGAAGCAGATGCTCCCGAGAAGCTGTGTCCCGACACGCTTGCCGGGGTGCATCACGCTCCGGCTAAATCACAGATTCTTGCCGTGGAAGCAGATGTTCCCGCAGCAACATTTGCGCCTTTAGTCCTTGTCGTTGAGCCACAAGCTTCGGCATGGGCACAGCAGATCGTCCATTTCCTTCAGACAGGAGAACTTCCCGAAGAGCAAGAAGGAGCGGAGAGAGTAGCCCGGCAATCAAGTATGTACCAGTTTGTCGATGACATACTGTACAGAAGAAGATTCAACGGAGTGAAATTGAAGTGCATTTCTCGGGAAGATGGACAGGAGCTGTTGGCGGAGATACATGGAGGCATATGTGGTCACCACATTGGCGCAAGAGCACTTGCCGGCAAAGCCTTCCGGCAAGGTTTCTTCTGGCCGACAGCCCTCCAGGATGCAATTGCACAAGTAACCAAGTGTGAAGCGTGCCAGTTCCACTCCAAGCAGATACATCAACCAGCTCAAGCTCTCCAAACAATCCCTTTATCCTGGCCATTTTTGGTCTGGGGGCTCGACATCCTCGGCCCCTTTCCCCGAGCTGTCGGGGGCTTTGAGTACTTGTACGTGGCAATCGACAAGTTCACGAAGTGGCCGGAGGTGGAAGCAGTGAGCAAGGTGACAGCACAGTCAGCAGTCAAGTTCTTCAGGTCAATTGTTTGCCGTTTCGGAGTCCCTAACAGGATCATCACCGACAATGGCACACAATTCACGAGCCGCACCTTCATGCAGTACGTCCAAGATCTTGGCGCCAAGATCTGCTTCGCTTCTGTTGCTCACCCGAGAAGCAACGGTCAAGCGGAGAGAGCAAACGCTGAAGTGCTGCGCGGGCTCAAGACCAGAACTTTCGACAGGCTGCACAAGTGCGGAAGAAATTGGATCGAGGAGCTGCCGGTGGTTCTTTGGTCGATCAGAACGACGCCAAATCGAGCCACTGGCCAGACACCTTTTGCTCTAGTCTATGGAGCAGAAGCAGTCCTCCCCATGGAACTCGTATACGGATCGCCTCGAGTGCTCGCTTATGATGAGCTTGAGCAAGAGCAGCTGCGGAAAGATGACGCGCTGCTCCTCGAGGAAGATCGTCTTTAGGCTGCGGTACGAGCTGCTCGATACCAGCAAGCTTTGCGTCGCTACCATAGCCGCAAAGTTAACGCCAGAAGCTTCGAGGAAGGCGACCTTGTTCTTCGGCGCGCTCAATCCACCAAGAATTCAAACAAGTTGACGCCAAAGTGGGAAGGCCCTTATCGGGTGAAACGAGTCACTAGGCCTGGCGATGTCCGCCTTGAGACCGAAGATGGCTTTCCGGTGAGCAACTCCTGGAACATAGAGCATCTTCATAAGTTTTACTCATAAGGCGCGGTTGCCGGAACCTGTTCCGGCAACCACCTTTTGTACAAGCCTTGCCACTGTTGCATGTAACCCTTTGTACAAAGCCGGGCGCAGATCCCGTGCATAAAGTTTATGTGCTCCGCACATCTTGTCAAATTTCATGCATTCTTTCTTTTTTTTGCATGTTTTATCTGAGACTTTGTGCAGCACTTGCCCCCGGTAAGCAATAATGAGCCTTAAGGCCCCATATCATTATTTTCTCTTCTTTCTTTTTTCTCAAAAGGAAGGTTCCTTCACCCACAAGTTCACGGGGGGGGGGGGGGGGGGGGGGGAGGAGAGGATAAAGGTGTGGACCGAGCGTCGTTCAAAGAAGTATGGCCTTGCCGGGACACAGACGACAAAAAAAAAAGCTAAGTTGCCAAAGTTTGAGCATGATCAGTTCTTAAAATTTTAAGCTATCCTCCTTGAACGACTGTGCTTTGTATGGAAAACCTGTGCGCGGAGGAACCTCCTCGTAGCTAGTTGTGCCCTTACTTTGTTTCGAGTCCGCTCAACAACTTAAGTGTGCTGCAACTAGTTGCGGCAAGGTTTCTTGCCGGAGCCGGCACCGCCGGCGAGCTGCTGATGTTCCGCACTCAGCACTCGCGGCAAGCTGTGCCGGCGAGCTGCTGATGTTCCGCACTCAGCACTCGTGGCAAGCGTGCCCGTGCCGGCAAGTTCCCTAAAAGCGTAGAGTAAAAATATACAAAGAAAAGGACCAAGTAAAGGAGATAGCATAGCAAGCATTGCCCAGAATAAAGTTATATTACAAAAGTAACTTGTTGCGGCACTGACTAAATTGTTCTCATGACTTAAATAAACAGCGACAAGGAAAGGAGAAGAAGGATGGCCTAATCCACGCGCTCGCCGTCAACCCTCCTGACCTCATTCACCTTGTCCACGATGGGTGCGACAATGGCTTTGAGTTCTTCAAGATCAGCACCCGCCGGCAGCTTCTTGAGGACGCGGGTGAGGTCGAGGCCCCGGTTGCGGAAGAGTATCTTCACCAACACCTTCTCCAAGACCTTGGCGCAGATTGCGCGCGACTCGTCCGCCAGCTTCTTCGGGATCCTTTCCCGGAGTTGCTGGAGGGCCGTCACCACGCCCTTGAAGAAAAGAGTAAGCTTGGCGCTGGGCTGGAGATTTTCGTCAGTGGAGTACCCGAAGCCCGCCAAGTCCAGTTCCGCTAGCTCCTCGTTGATGGATGCAGCGATGTTGACGAGGCCCTCCGTCCAGAGTTCCACCGTGGCCTTGAAGGTGTTCTGAGTCTTGGTAGCCCTTGTCAGCAGCTCTTCGTTGCCCTTGACCTTTTTCTTCAAGTCATCCTCTCGCCTCTTGGCGGCGTCCAGCGTCTCCGTCAAGGTGGCCAGCTTCAGCTCCAGATCAGCGCTCGAGTCCTTGGCGGCGTTCAGTTCCTTGATCTTCTCGGCGAGTTGAACTTGCAGATCGCCATGGGCAAGTGCATCCTTCTCGCGTTCGCGCTGGAGTGCGGCAAGCTCTTCATTCTTCCCTTTCATGTCCGCCTCCAGCTGCGTCACCTTCACCTCTAACTCCTTCTTGGCGGCCTCAGCAGCCGCAGCAGCATCCTTCGCCTCCTTGAGTGCCCCGCCAAGTGATTGCTCCCGGGCCTCGAGCTCCTCCTCGTGGCTGTCCAGATTAACCTTCTTCTGTGTCAGTTCACCTTCCCGCCTGGACAGCTCCTCGGCGGCGAGCCTCTGCTGCTCCTCGGCTTCAGCCTTTTCCAGGATGAACGTCTTCTTCGCCTCGTCAAGTTGCGCCCTTTCCTCCGCAATGGATCGGAGGGCCTCCTGGTTGCGGCTTTTAAGCTCTTCCGCATGCTTTTCTATGTCAACTCCCGCCCGCGCGACAAGCGCTTCCCGGGACTCAAGCTTCGCTTGACGGGCGCGGTAGAGTGACACCAACTTCCGGAGCAACTGCTCCTCCTCAGACTCGCCACTGCTGCTGTTGGGCGCATCAACCACTGCCAGCCCAGCAGAGGCGAGTACTTCCCCGTCAAACTCTTCTCCTTCGACCGGCGCCCTGGAGCTCGACGCCCAGGGAAGCTTGATGTATACGCCTTCGCCGGCCTTTAAGTAGGTGCCAGTCTGGGGCTCCTCGGAGCCCGGCGCTGCATCAGCGGCGGAGGGGTCAACGGTCGGTGCAGCGCCTTGCGCTCCTGCGCCCTCCGGGTCATCAGTACGATCGCCGGACCCCTCGCCAGCTCTTGCGCCAGCAGCCTTGGCGGCTTCTTTATCGGCGGGTTCATCGGCGCCGGCCTCTTCTTCGTCAGCGGCGGCATCTTCAGTATTGCCGCGCGCGCCTTCCTCGTCGATGGCCTCAGTCTCCATCGGGTCTGTGAGAGGGGGATCAGAAGACAGGAAGAGGAAGAAAAAGTCAAGCAAAGATCCAAAAAGAAGATCAGAAGAAAAACCCAAGGGAAGATTTCCGACAAGGAAGGTTACCTGTGCTGGGCTCTGTGACCATGGGTTCCTCCACCAAGGGCTCATTGGTTCCGTCCCTTGCCGGTGACCTCTCCCTTGCCGGGGAGCACTCCCTTGTCGGGGAACCGCCCCTTGGCGGCGTAGTTGAAGCAGACAGCACCTCCGGGGCAGTTTCTGCTTGCTCCTGATGGGCCTGTTCTACTCCTACACAAATGAATCAACAATCAAGATGTCAGAAAAAGAAGAAATACCCATGCGCGCCCCACAACAGGAAGTGAACCAAACACTTACGCTGGGGGCTGCTGCGAGGAGAAGGAACCGGGTCCGTCAAGGTGGTCTCGGACGTGTCTTCTGCCATCACAGCAGGATCGTCCTCGATGACAACCACAGGAACCTTGGCCCTCTTCGCCGTTCTCTCAGCCAGAGTCCTGAAATGGAACAGGGATTCAGAGGGAAGCAAATCAAATACAAGACAAGCAACAACAAAGATCAAAGAAAAACAAGTACAGTGAGAAGAAAGCCTTACTCCTCCTCCTCTTCTTCCTCCTCGTCGGAGCTCAGCACAGAGAAGTCGAAATCGGGTACCCTTTCTGCGTGGCGAGGCGGAGGAGTAGGCTCCCTTGGACGTTTGCCGGGAGCTGCGGCAGGATCGGGCCTGGCAGCCCGGGAAGACCCCGCCTCAGTTGCCGGCACGGCCTGAGACGCTCCCGCGGCAACGGTACTTGCCGCGGTGGAGCGCGTCCCACGACGATGCAGCTGTTGGCCTGCTTCCCGCCCTGCTGTGTCTCCAACTCGACGGAGGTGCCTTCTTGGTTGGAATTGGGGCTGCGCTGGGGGCTCCGCCTGCGGCAAGCTGCTCGAGGACGGCTGGCCGCCCGCGCCCTCGGCGGGCTCGCTCGCTTCGGCCTCGGGCTCCCCCTCGCCAACGACCCCTCCGGCAAGGTCCTCCCGGTTGGCAAGGCTTGCCGCCTCGGCCGCCTCTGCCTCCTCCAACGTGAAGCCAAACTCGCCCGCGGCGGCGGCTGCCGCCGCCTCTTCGGCCCTGGTGGCAATGTACCGCATCTCGTCCTCGGTGGTGTCGCGGGTGAGGAGCCTCTGCTCGTCGACGTGGACTGCTACCTCCGTCAAGCCATCGAAGAATTGCCGCACGACGTCGTCGGCGGGCTCCATCCAAGTTGGGCTTATCCCATGCGAGTCGCACTCTGGCATCATTGCGCAGATGCGATCGCGCTGGGAGTTGTTGCACAATGGGATGACGCCCTGCGGCAGCCTGAACCACTCTGGATGGTTGGCGTCATGCTTGAACAGCTCCTTCAGCATCCCGTCAAGCTCCAGAACTGTGAAGTTGAAGTTGAGGCCTGGACGCAGCCTCATGATATCCGCCAGGCCGCCAAACAGCCAGGCAGGCCTCCCCCTCTCCTGCAGAGGGGCGATACAGCGACGGAGAAAGTCCGCGCCAATGGCCCCGACTGTGAGCCCGGCAAGCTTGAGCCGTAGAATCCTGGTGGTGGCGATCTTCAGCTTGGCGTCGTCCGCCCCCAGAGCGCTCCAGTCGCCGCCGCGCACTACTCGAGTCTGGCGCAAACTGGTGAAGGGCTGAGGATCTACGTCAACAATCCAGCACCACTCCGCCCTCCACTCATCCCACTTGCTGCGGAGCTCCCCATCCAGATAAACTTCCTTCATGCCGATCCTCGAGACCCAGGCGATCCCGCCAGCTAAGGGCTCCCCCTTCTCGGCCCGGGGCATGAAGTAGTGACGAAAAAGGGTGACATTGGGATAGATTCCGACGAAGTTCTCGCGGAGGTGTGCGAAAACCGCCATTGTCAGAACGGCGTTGGGGGTGAAGTCAAGAAGATGAAACCCGTAGGTATTCATAATGTCGCAGAAGAAATTGGAGAAAGGTGGGCATAGCCCGCAATAGAAGAACAGAGGGAAGAAATAGTATCCCCTGGGACACTTTTTCGAAGTAGAAGCTTCGGCAGAGAGTACCTGCGTGCGCGGATGCGCCCGCGTCTCCGCCGACCAGAAGAGATAGAACTCCTCCCGCAGCACCTTCGGGGTGAGCTCGGGGGGAAAAGTGCTCTCTCCTTGCGCAGCGCCTCCAGCCGCAGCGCCTCGGCCGACTTCACGCTCTTCCCGGTCTTCGGAGCCATGGCGGAAGCAGTGGAGGAGGTTGGCGGCGACGGCGGCGACGGCGGCGGCGAGGGCGGAGCGCGGCTCTCTTTCGGCTTGGGAAGCGGAGGGGGGCGGCGGAGCTTTCTGAGAAAGGAACTGCAAGTGGCGAAGGTGGGGGAACGGCCCTGTTTCCTCTGCTTATAAACAGGGGAGGCGAACATTACGCCTTTCCTGATTAAAGAATTGCCCACGATCTCTCCCACGACGCCGCGTTTGACGCGTGCCGTTACGGGAGGGCGCGGTAGATACGGAGTCGGATTTAGTGTGGACCCAGGCCGCGTGTGCCCGTGCCCTGTTTTGGGCCTGGCCCAACAGCGCTCGGCACCGTGTATGGCCCAGGCCCGGGGGCTCCTGTCGGTGTACTAAAGTAGGGGTACCTTAGTATCCCGAACTTGTGCACGGGCAGTCGCAGCGTCCCGCGGCAGGGCTTGCCGAACGTCCGCCAAGACCCTCCGTAGCTCATATCGATGCCATTCAAGAACAAAGTATTTTAACTAAGAAGACGAGGCCCCGGCAAGAGTAACTCACCGGGAAAGACAAGGCCCCGGCAAGAGGAGCTTGCCGGGAAGGCCAACCAAGGCACCACGGAGAACTTGCCGCGACGCGCCGCGTGTCCTGACAAGACCCGACGAGCGACAAGCTCTCGGGTGTGGCAAGACAACGACCGCGGCAAGGCGCTTGCCGCGGCGAGGCTGCCACTCTGCACCCATGCTCCAGCGCATCCGACGACGTGTCGCCCCAGGAGCACGTGGCGGGGCGCTGTGAAGCCGAGCGGTGCGAGGTGGCAAGTGAAGATGACTAGAAGGCCATTGTGGCGATCGGTGGCGCCCCTAACGGTCGTTTCTCTTGCACTGTTTGGGCGACCGGACGGGCATTAAATGCCCTTGTCCCCTGCCGTCAGAGTTAGGTAGGGGGCACTGTTGGTAGCGGTTGTACCAACCCCTGTTTTTACCTTTTTACCCCTCTCTCTACGCTGCCACCTGTCAGTGACCCCTTTAAACTATAAAAAGGAGGCCCATGCGCACGTAGAAGGGGGTTCGACTCATTCGAAGCTACAACACACCCACACTCTCAAGCAAGAATAGAATAGAAACACAAAGCAGCAGTAGGAGTTTTATCTCTCCGGAGAGCTCCGAAGCTGGGTAAAATCCCTCGAGTGCTTCGCCTCGATCTGCTCTTCATGCGCCCTCCGCTCCCTTGCCGGACCGAAAGGGGCCCTGCCCCATAGGTGCTCGTTTCCCACGACAGTTCGGTACTTTGATAATTTGATATGTGGGTGGACCGACACTTGGGTACTGCCCTAACATGGACAAGCATCCCACTTATGATTAACCCCTACTGCAAGCATCCGCAACTACAAAAAGGAGTATTAAGGTAAACCTAACCACAACATTAAACATATGGGTCCATATCAACCCCTAACGAAGCAACGCATAAACTAGGGTTTAAGCTTCTGTCACTCTAGCAACCCATCATCTACTTATTACTTCCCTATGCCTTCCTCTAGGCCCAAATAATGGTGAAGTGTCATGTAGTCGACGTTCATATAACACCACTAGAGGAAAGACAACATACATCTCATCAAAATATCGAACGAATACCAAATTCACATGACTACTAATAGCAAGACTTCACCCATGTCCTCAGGAACAAACGTAACTACTCACAAAGCATATTCATGTTCATAATCAGAGGAGTAATAATATGCATAAAGGATCTGAACATATGATCTTCCACCAAGTAAACCAATTAGCATCAACTACAAGGAGTAATCAACACTACTAGCAACCCACAGGTACCAATTTGTGGTTTTGATACAAGATTGGATACAAGAGATGAACTAGGGTTTTGAGAGGAGATGGTGCTGGTGAAGATGTTGATGGAGATTGACCCCCTCTCGATGAGAGGATCGTTGGTGATGACGTTGGTGATGATTTCCCCCTCCCGTAGGGAAGTGTCCTCGGCAGAACAGCTCCGCCAGAGCCCTAGATTGATTCCGCCAAGGTTCCGCCTCGTGGCGGCGGAGTTTCGTCCTGTAAGATTGCCCACGATTTTTCCAGGGTAAAAGTGATGATATAGCAGAAGATGGACGCCGGAGGCCCACCAGGGGGCCCAGGAGATAGGGGGCCACGCCCTACAGGGGGGCGCCCTCCTGTCTCCTGGACAGTGTGTGGGCCCCCTGGCCTATTTCTTTCGCTCATAAATTCTTATTAAATCCAAAAGGTTGTTTCGTGGAGTTTCAGGACTTTTGGAGTTGTGCAGAATAGGTTTCCAACGTTTGCTCCTTTTCCAGCCAGAATTCCAGCTGCCGGCATTCCCCCTCTTCATGGTAAACCTTGTAAAATAAGAGAGAATAGCCATAAGTATTAAGATATAATGTGTAATAACAACCCATAATGCAATAAATATTGATATAAAAGCATGATGCAAAATGGACGTATCATGGAGCTACAGTTACGGGCATCTAAGAAACATGAAAGCGTATATTACAGACATGTTCATTTCCATGTTCTCTAAAGCCAGAAGGTATTACAGACATGTTCATTTCCATGTTCTCTAAAGCCCGAAGGTCCCAAAGTGGGATTTATGAACTAACAAGGCAATGATACATTTCCAATATCCGTACTACAAGAAACTACACGGGCCTAACAATCCTACACCATCATAGAACTCCATTCTGAAGTACTGTCTACAATCCACATCATTCATATATGTTCCAAAAAGCAGCATAGTATATGTCTCCAACATATCTATAATTTTTGGTTGTTCCATGCTATTATATTATCCATCTTGCATGTTTTATATGCATTATGGTACTATTTTATATCATTTTTGGGACTAACGTATTAACCTAGTGCCCAGTGCCAGTTGCTATTTTTCCCCTTGTTTTTGACTTTTACAGAAAGAATATCAAACGGAGTCCAAACAGAATAAAACTTTACGGTGATTTTTCTTCGACCGGAAGAAACCCACGAGACTTGGAGAGGAGGCCAGAAGACCTACGAGTTGGCCACAAGCCGTAGGGGCTTGCCCCCAGGGCCTGTGGGCCCCTCATAGACCTCCTAACCCTAATTCCAGCACTATATATATTCTCAAATATTCCCCTTATACCAGAAGCGTCCACAAAAATACTTTTCCGCCGCTGCAAGCTTTTGTTCTCGTGAGATCCCATCTTGGGGCCTTTTCTAGCACTCTATCAGAGGGGGTTCGATCATGGAGGGCCTCTACACCAACCTTGCTTTGATGATGTGTGGGTAATTTACCACAGACCTACGGGTCCATAGCTAGTAGCTAAATGGCTTCTTCTCTCTCTTTGATCTTCAATACAATGTTCTCCTTGATGTTCTTGGAGTTTTATCCGATGTAATCTTCTTTTGCGGTGTGTTTGTTGAGATCCGATGAATTGTGGGTTTATGATCATATTACTATGGATATTATTTGATTCTTCTTTGAACTCTTTTATGCATGATTTAAATAGCTTTATATTTCTCTCTGATCTATTGATTTGGTTTGGCCAACTAGATTGATCTATCTTGCAATGGGAGAGGTGCTTTGTGATGGGTTCAATATTGCGATGTCCTCACCCAGTGATAGCATGGGTAGCGAGGCCCGTATTGTATTGTTGCCATTAAGGATAAAAAGATGAGGTTTATATCATATTGCTTGAGTTTATCCCTCTACATCATGTCATCTTACTTAATGTGTTACTCTATTCTCTTGAACTTAATACTCTAGATGCAGGCAGGAGTCGGACAATGTGTGAAGTAATAGTAGTAGATGGAGGCATGAGTCGGTCTACTTGTCACGAACGTGATGCCTATATTCATGATCATTGCCTTAGATATCGTCATAACTATGCGCTTTTCTATCAATTGCTCAACAGTAATTTGTTCATCCATCGTATGTTTTCTTTCAAGAGAGAAGCCCCTAGTGAAACCTATGGCCCTGGGTCTATTTTCCATCATATATTTGCAGATCTATAAAACCAAAAACCCAAAAATACCTTGCTGCAAATTATTTACCTTTACTTTATTTTTCTTTTTATTTATCTTTTATATCTATCTCTATTAGATCTCACTCTTCCAAGTGACTGTGAAGGGATTGACAACCCCTTTTTCGCGTTGTGTGCAAGTGTTTGTTAGTTTGTGCGGGTGCATCTATTAGAGACTTGCTTGTTCCTCCTACTGGATTGATACCTTGGTTCTTAATTGAGGGAAATACTTATCTTTACTTTGCTGCATCAATGCAAGCTCAAGAAGTAGTACAAAGCAAACCTAGATTTGCTGCATTCTATTTTCTTTAGTGCTCCCTAAACAGAACTATCTATACCTAAGACATTAGTGTCACTTGATAACAAATATCCTCTAATTAAATGGCAAAATCAGAAAAGGGTAGAATTAAGTATTAGCTATTTAAGTAATCATATTTTTATTTAAATTTTAGATGAGCACAAACACCCTCCTGATATATTTGGGGATACCAATGTGGATTTTTTTTTCTTCAATGTTAGCATCTAAAGCATCTAGATCTAGGCAGAAACTAAATTGTGCAATAAGTTTTAGAGTTCTCAAACTATATGGCTAGATCATCTATCCAGCTTTCTCGCTACTCACCTCTGTATCAAGGAATCTATTTTGGTCTTCTATGTATACATGTGCCTGATCTATACCATGGGCCACAAAATTGTAGGTATCAAAAATTATATTCTTCAAGGTACGGATCTAAGGATTGCACAAAGCAGTAATTGAATGATTTAGAAACCAAACTATGTCTGAGTAATTGGTGTGAGGAATTGGTTTGTTACCTTTTGTTCATGCAAAGAATCTTGTGGTCCTAGTGGAACACCAGACATGCAGCCACAACCTCAACCTACAGCCACCATCCTCATGAGGATGTGCCCTCATTGTTATGGGGCTTCTTCTACATTTGCTCATGGCCTGCTGCCCTAGCCTATTCACCTCATGGCCTGCATTTGTTGATCCCTAGATTATTGTTGAATAAATCGGATATGATCCTTCCATGCAAGAATTGGATGCCCTTGATCCTCTGCCCCCAGGTAAGCTTTTGTCCTTCCGTTCCTTTTGGTACAATATAATTCAAGCAAGAAACATAACATTCTGCCAAATCAGGCGAAAGAATGAAGGGGATACGAACTGATATCTTACACGAAATCCCCTAAATGGCATCAGAATGGGAGATCCGCTTCAAAATTAATACACACATAAAAAAAGGCATGCTTCTGTAACAGTGCAGAAGATTCTGTATCTTAAGGATGTTTTTAAGTCAAAATGAATCATCTGAGAACAATTAATTTAGCCAAACCACCAAACCATAACACATATCCTCAACCGATTCCTATCAAAATTGTAGCCATCTCAGCCATGAATTACATTCTTGGTATCCTAGGGATATTCAAACTATAACGGAAATAAAAAATACGGATAGTTATTGCCGTGCACACAAACGCAAAGTCAAAAGAGAAGCATGGGCGCTTACCCATATGTTCAGCTGCCACTAGTAGTGGGTGTAAGGGGCTAAGCGCATTGCACCAAACACAAGGAAGTCATTGTTTTCATTGATTATTTGACTACTAAAGCTGTAGTAGTGAACTCACAGAAGAAGATGAGCGCCCAGCCTAGTCCACGGGAATGTGCCTTTGGTACTGTGCAAGGGTATGAATACATCAAAAAAATAGTAGATGACCTAAAAGACATTAGACCAGGTTGTTTCATGACAGAAGAAGGTCATGCATCAACAGATATGTCTCAGGCTGCACATATAATTAAAAAACAATGTGAATGCCAAGAGCAATACCAATGGTAAGGCATGACAACAAAGAAGGAAACCAATCATCAACTGTACAACTGAACTTCCATGAACCTACAACAATAATACATATGGGTTAGATCGTGTGCAAATTCACGGTGCCCAAGAGATAAAAAGTAATATGCACTACTCTAAATAAAGCTGTGCAAGTTCATAGTGCTCGGCTGTGACCCACACAGTGAGATAGGTGGTGGATATGCTGACGTCCTTATCGAACTACAAATCATATAAACCACAGGAGATTGCAAATTTCGAGCCCCTCACAGCAGGACCATGAGTACTCTACTCAGTTCTGAAAGTATAGTAAGTAAACATTGAACAAACATAAGTACTCAATCTCGTATCTGATATTAGCCAATTTGTTGCTTCCTATCTCTCTTTTTTTAGACCATTGCTGCTTTCTATCTCTTTTTTGAGACCATTGCTGCATCTGTATACACTGCAATGGCGTTACACAAGTTAGGCCAGATACGAATTCGTAATAAATCCTCAGGTACAATTTAGACCATGTATGCGTTAATTTGCTGCTTCCTATCTATACACAAGTTCTTGTAATCTGATGGAGTTTGACAGGAAACCCCATGAATCTGCAACCAATTTTTAGATGTGTAATTCTAAAATTAAAACTTCCTATACCACACACCCCTTTTCCTTCAACTGAAGGAAAGCAGTACGTGAATAAAAATGCGCGCAAACTGTACCTACCAGCACAAGGCAATGGACATCCGTGCGGCAGGATGTGTGGCGATCTCGTGACGAAAGCTGGTGGTCGCTCAGTGGCAGTCTAGGTTCTGGGTTCTGGTCGTGGAGGGAGGGCAAAGCAGCGAGATCGGTGGATGGAGATTCCGGGGACAAAGGAATCCATGCGCTGGAGGAGCCGGTGGTGGCTGGACCGCCGGAAACTGGGCAGCAGGCGGCCGCTGCCGTGTGCGTCCATGTCTCCAATGGCGGCAGCTCCCGTGTGCACATGCATCCCCGGCGGCGTGGGGAAGGCAGGAAGTAGAACAACAAAGATTCGGAGATTGGACAGGAAGAATTGGAGAAGAAAAGTAAGTCATGATTCTCTTCATAACTGTTGATTGATTTTTATTTGAAGAAGGAAGGTTTAGAAATATGTCGGTTAAGTAGTCAATCAGATTTTTCCTTAAATTCCGTTATTTGTTTCCTTAAAATTCATTATTTTATTTCCTAAAGCAAATTGCATTGATGGAAGGAATCGATTGATTTAGGTAAGTTAGGAAAGTTAGACATGTAATCTTTTGTATCTTAGGAAAGTGTTGGTTTACAAGGAAAGAGTGAAGAGGAAAATAAATCCGTAGAAAAGGGGTGGGGGAGGGAACGAAAAAACCAGTCAAAAAGAAACCAGACGAAAGTGGTGGGACGAAAAAAAACATGGACTCAATTCTACCAACTGCTCCATTAGAAATAGAGATATAATTATTTAATGGGTCTAGATCTTGACCCTTTTGACTCATTAGAAATAATTTTCTCAAGGTCAAAACATGTGTATTTTCCTAGGACCCCTTTCTCAAACAGTAAATTTCAGGAATCCTTTTAAGCAAGCGTTCATGAGAATCTTTAAGCGTCTTTTCGAGCATATTATGTTCGGAACAATCCTTTTTTCTTTGCAGGGACATTTTGAACAAATCTAAAGGAAATGGTTGTGGGGTTGATGCAAATACTATGATTTCTATCTAAAGATTGGTTGGCACCGGATAATTTCCAGCTAAAAATTCTAAGTTATTTGGTTTACGCTAGTAGATTAGCACACGTATGATTTACAGCTAAAATGGGCTGACACCGGATATTTAGGAGTAGCTAAGAATTCTAGCTTTTTTTGTTTGTTTTTGTAGCATAGATTTGTTTTTATTCAATGCATTTATTTTGAAATAACCAAGGCACCTATAATTTCCAGCTAAAAATGGACTAGCTTTGAATGCATTTCCAGCTAAGAATCCTAAGGCTGGTCATAGTGGAGAGTAACATGTACTACTAGTATCATGCATATGATACTAGTGTATAATACTACATCCATAGTGCATAATATCATAAAGTAGTATCATAAATGGTGTCATTTATTGCCATGTACGACACATAGTAGCATAACATTTATTATGATACAGTATCTACCTATATTACTATGACCCTCTCTCTTTTCTTTAACTAGTAAATGCGCACGTGCAACGCACGTTAATATTTAGGCAATATATTCATTGCACGCGGATATTAGGTATGCTATTATTTGTGTGTTTTGTGATTAGTGCAAAATTTAGTATGATATTAATTGCACGTTAAACACGTTGAACACTCGCCATTGGAGCAGTCTAGATCGTTGGATTGACTTAGTTTGATGGCCGAGATCAGTTGGATCTGCCTCTTTGTGTCTTTTTATATTGGTATAGATGCATGACACATAGTAGCATAATATTTATTATGATACAGTATCTACCTATATTACTATGACCCTCTCTCTCTCTTCTTTAACTAGTAAATGCGCACGTGCAACATATGTTAATTTTTAGCCAATATATTCATTGCACGCGGATATTATGTATGCTATTATTTGTGTGTTTTGTGATTAGTGCAAAATTTAGTATGATATTAATTGCACGTTAAACACGTTGAACACTCGCCATTGGAGCAGTCTAGATCGTTGGATTGACTTAGTTTGATGGCCGAGATCAGTTGGATCTGCCTCTTTGTGTCCTTTTATATTGGTATAGATATAGATATAGATTACCTACCACATAAACATATTTGTGAGTCCTAAATACATGATACTAGTTATGTTACCCCCACTATGGCGAGTGGAGCATTTTGGAGGCCGGGCTACCTGGAGGCCTTTATCAGAGCCATGCATTAAGACGTTGTGATGTGTGCAGCGCGCATTTACAATGCATGTACGTTGTGGGAATACACAGGTGCCATGGTTGGTGTGCTAAATTTGTACATGGGCCTGAGATTGCAGGTACGTGGTGTGCCTCCAGGGCAGATATGATTTTCAACATGTGGTGCTAGGGCCGGCCTAGTGTGTCATTACATGGTACTAGTAGACTACCCGTGCGTTGCCACGGGCTTTTGAAATATTTCTGTTGAGTTGTATAAACATAATGACTGTTTAATTTCATATGTAGAGATATGATAGCATGGGAATGTCGGTGCCTTGCCACGTGCTACGAAAATATTTTTCTGGAATTATGTAAACATAATGCATGTCAAATTTTACATGTAGAAACAAGATAGCACGGACACAATTGGGTATTTACTGTAGTCCAATTCACTTGCAATGTAAATTGATAAAAAAAATGATAAATTAATGATGTATACATATAGAGCGATGATCCAACTAAAATTCTATTACAAATTAATATCTAGTTGTTGCGCTTAAGAAATTTTTGCACAATTCTTTTATGGAAAGATATATAGAACGATGTGTTCTCGTTCATGGACATATACAGAGGGGTTACAACTTGCATTCCTAGAGCTGGCGACACAATCATTCTATGGAAAGATATTTGGATCGATGACGAACCCCTTTTCAACAACCTGCCAGACATGTTCTCTTTCACAAGGGAGAGGGGTATTTCTATAGTGCAATTCCAAGACAGGCCATAGGCTTCTGAAAACGTTTATCTCCCTCTATCAACCGAGGCGTTGCAGCCATTAACATGTCTGCAGAATCATATGAATGATCTCTACTTGAAACCAATGATGGCTGATGAATGGATTACTTGTTGGGGAGACGTTTAGTTTTGGCCCAAGAAATTCTACAACTCCTCCAGAGAACTGCAGCCATCCGCATACATCACAATGATCTGAAAGACAAAGTGTATCATGAAACATAAAGTGTTCGCCTGGTTGATGTTAATGGACAAAATAAACACAAGGGGCATACTCCACCGGACACAAGTGTTCGCCTAAGAATGAGCTACTTTGCATCCTGTGTGAAATATCTTCAAGGCCTTATAAAAGTGAACATTTCTATGGTTTCCAGTTTTTCCCCTTGCTCACTCGCTTAGTCGCCTCTTCACGCTCATTCCCCTCGCTCACCCACTCCACCAAATCCCTAGCCCGCAGCGGCGACGCACCTCCCCCTCACCTGCCTCGGCGAATCAGTCGTGTCGCCGCCTTTCTCCTCAGGCATCACTGCCGAGCCTTCTCGTCTGCGTCGCCTCTCCCTCTCACCCGCATCATCCTCTGTGCCACGATCGAGCCAAAGTTGTCTATTTTAGCGAGGTCGAGTAGGAGCGTGAGGAGCGCGGGCGCGACGGCCTTGTCCTGCTCAACAAAGGCGGTGACGGACACTAGCGCTCCTCGCCGCCATCGACCTGCAAGGAGGAGCACCGTGTTGGACGTTGCTGGTAGTCCGCCACCGCTACGAGTTCCCCGTCACCTGCGCCCAGGTCGGCCCCGAAGTCGAGCTCCCCATGCTCGACTTGCAAGGTTTGCATCCTTAATTTTTTTTGTCAGGATTTTGGTACTCTTGCTTGGCTCAAACCAAACTGATTCTGTTGTAGTACTCATGTTGTAGTATTCTTTTTATCATGCTGGAGGACTTTGATTGATCGCGTGGGCTCAAACCAAACTGATTTTTAGAGTATACTCCATGTTACTTTCATTTCAGAGCACATTCTTGGATGATTTGATACAAATACACATATTGCTACCTTCCATGCATGTCAGCATCTGGTGCTACCGCTTGATTCCATGAAGATTGAAGAACCACCCCCTGCCATTAACAAATCATTTCATATAAACTACTGTACCTAGCAATGTAAAAATACAAAAAGGATAAAATCACTAACCTGTCATAGAAAAAATGGCACAGTCCCGGCCATCCTGCATGTTTTGGCTTCAATTTCCCTCGCCTTGCATGTCATTGTGTCCTTAAGAAAAACAAACACATTGATAATTATAATTAAAGACTTCGCCTACAACAAAATAGAACCATCAGAAACTCATTTTCATCGTCTTCAAGGCCCTGGCGTCATCTGATAATATAGTTTGAGACAAGTACATATTTCTCACTCGAACTTGTCTTTGGCTCCACTTTACAAACCTCAGCATTGTGTTCGTTCAAGTTTCATCCTTCAAATTTATAAACCAAGTTTCATCCTTCAAATTTATAAACCATTCATAATTATAAGGGGTCTGCTTCAGTATACCCACCTTAAGAGAGTCAATGGTGGAGATTAAAACTTAACCCTAAGGCACATAGGACATGATGGTCAATTTAAGTACTAACCGCTTTATTAATCGGTGTATGTATGGCCCACATCGACATTGTACTTTTAACTTAAACGTAACATAGACTTAGGTACTTACTTATCGTCAAAAAATACAAGTTATGAAGGGTAGGAATTTAATATTATTAAGAAAACTGCCTGTGCGTTGCATCAGGAAAAAAAATAACACAAGTTCCTAGCCCAATATAATAACCATAGCTCAAGATCTGAAATATACCCTATACATTCGTCCATGATACTACCTCTCGCAATTGACATCAAATGTCATGGACTTGTTCCACTGTTTTTCCATTGAGGTAGGATGGGTCCCTCACATGTCCCCGCATGACCACTTAGTGTCTAATCGCCACCTAATGGGCGCCAATTTGTCGCACCACACATGCACACAACTCGAGGCCATGGGGTCTAGGGTCGAATTTTTTCTCCATGACTTTGATTTCTCCTCCCCTCGATTTGCCAACAAAACCGAAGCTCAAATCAGTCTTCCACCCTATTTGAGGCTTCTTGAGGCACCAACCAATTGGAAGGAAGCCCAGCGGCTCATATTTTCATAGTCCGAAAGAGGTTGCATGGTTTGGACTTCAGACTCGAGATGGCTCATATTGAAAATCGCATTGAGCACTATTACAAAGAAAAAAAGCGAAAAGAAAACACAAAACCAAATAAAGCATGTAGTTAGTTTTGTGGACTTAAAAAACTGATTTAAGTACAATACAACATGAATCACATACTTGCGCCCTGGTTAACATGTTTGCTACCACAAATTATTTACATTGTAACACTAAGATACAAACAACAATAGATGTCCCAGCCTTTTCTTAAAAATGATTTTCTTAAAAATGAAATTCTTTGCATCGAACAAAGGCATCATTAAGTTCGAAGTAACACCAACTTTACACCCTTTTTTTCTGTTCCAATTCTGATAATATGACCAAGTACAATTTGAGGTTGATGTTTACATGCAAGCAAGGGGGCAAAAAAAGGTTCTCCAAGCAAGAGACTGAGAATATCCATGGATGGATATTACCTGCAAAAATTCCCCACAATTATCTTCTTTGTTGAATGCATCTTCAGCAAACGGGATAATTGACGATAACCCCCTTGTTGGCAAATCCTTCATCATATGCCCCCCGCCGCTGTCTTTGAGAATATCCGTGGATGGATATTACCTGCAAAAATTCCCCACAATTATCTTCTTTGTTGAATGAGACTTGTCTGCTGATTCACACGTACATGAAACCTACGGTTGGTCCTCTAATTCGTTTGATGAAGTTAGAATTCTTTTTGAATGCATAAAATCTGTTGGGACTGCTTCTTATCAGCAAATTGTTAGCTGGAGTTGAAGCATACAAAAGTAAAAAAGAATGTAAGTACATATATGTTCAGTAAACGCAGGTGAGTACCTAACATATTTATGGGAATCCAAGGTTTTATGTCTGTTCATCAAGAAGATATGCATGGACAGATATCTTGATGAATGGAAGCACTGGCAATAGCAGAAGGATTGCTGAAAAGAAACATTATTGATTCAATATTCAGTCAAAGCTTTTTTATCACCAAACAGGGACAACCAAAGTGCTAGTCTGGTACTAACTTCCATCCACCCCACCGCATGAATAACTTCAACATTGCACGACAACGAACGACAGGAGTGTGCAGTCAAGAAAAAAACAGGCAAAACAACAAACATGTGTCCGACTGAAAATGCAACTTTAACTATCTGACTGAAACCACAAACAGTTAACCCAGCAGTCACTCGCTGTTGCAAGACAATGCGACTTTAACTATCTGACTGAAACCACAAGCTACAGGCCTGAAGAAAAGATGGCACAAATCCTCAACTTAACTAACTGGCCACTTCTATTGCTGGAAAAACATCTCTCTCCGAGTCTCCGTAGCACAGTACCATCAGGTGACACCAGCCAGCAGCCAACAAACCAGCTTTGAAAAAAGGGCAGCCCGGTGCATGTAGCTCCCGCTTGCGCAGGGTCGGGGAAGGGTCCGACCACTTTGGGTCTATAGTACGCAACCTTTCCCTACATTTTTGTAAGAGGCTGTTTCCAGGACTTGAACCCGTGACCTCATGGTCACAAGGCAGCAGCTTTACCACTGCGCCAAGGCTCCCCTTCAGCCAACAAACCAGCTTTGTTTTGTCAAAATTAGATCCCAGATGAATCCCCAAATCAAAGCAGGGCAGCACCGCACCAGCAGATTACAACCTGATCATAGAACATGAAGCAAAACATAATTGTGGAAGACTGAAGATTATGTGGGCTTGTTGATTCCAGCCTGGAGATTATAATCCACGAAAATAGGGCAGTATTAAGATGTAGATTTCTAGAGTTGTTATACTGTTGTTTGTATACCTGTGCAAAACAAAATTTAAGTACAATTAAATCATAATAACCTAATGCAATAATTCAGAATAATCAACCGAATTGCATTTACTGAACATGAGAACTTATTCTTGGAATATGTTAGAAAGGAGATCAGACACCATCAACAATAGGTTAATTAGAAAATAAATGACATGTCAATTGGCATAGAAAATCTTCAAGTCATATTTGACATGAACATTTGACTATTACAAATGGCAACTAAATTACACCGGATAAGGAAAACATCAAGAAGCTAGAGAGAAAAAGGACCTGAAAGAACCACGTGAACATACAATTGCACCAACAGGAAAGAAATCCATCTCCATCGATCAAAGTTGATTTCACTATGTCAATATACGACGAGCGGGCTATCCGTACGTAGTGGAGTATACATACAGCATGATCTGAGGTCATCGGTTCATCAACTGATTGAAAAGAGAAGGTTCAGACCAAGCATGCATGAGCACATCCCAGGAGTTCCTAGAATTGACTTCCTACACCTATAACAGATTTTAGTACCATGGAGCAGTATTTTCCATATGCGATCATCCTCCCCTACTGATCCGGTCACATGAAGTTTAACAAGTCAATGCAAGTTTTAACTGTCGGAATGAAACCACACACTATAGGCCTGAAGAACAAAAGGCAAAAAATCCTCAAATTAACTGACCGGTCACTTGTACTGTAGCGCATTATTAGCATCATGTTAAACCAAACGGCAGCAAAAAAACCAGCTTTGGCCAATCAAAAATAGATCCCATAGGAATTCCCAAATCAAAGCAGAGCAACACTGCACCAGCAGATTACAACCTGATCAGAGATGGCAGCCCAAGGGCAAGGAGAGGAGGGCATACCTTGGTGGTCGTCGTCGGATCCTCATGAACAGCCTGGCCTACCTGCAGCTTCCAGAGAATATCACAGGTTTTGCTGCATGAGCCCGACTCCATCAATGACCAGCAGTCCACCTGCATGAGGGCACAAGTGGAGGCCATGACAGCCGTCGTCAACGATGTCGTCTACCTCGCCGGTTCCCAGCTACGCAATATCAAACTCCCAACAACACTAACTTTTCCAAATGAAGGAAGCAAAGATTATTTAACAACAATAATTTGTGTTCTCAAATTTAACATCCTTCAGACCACCAGGGTCTCTAGCTCTCTGCCAATCTAAAGTTTCAAACGGTCCAATGCCAAAACTTCACAAAGTCACCACAAGCTTACATTCTACTGTTTTGATTCGAAAGAACTCCTAAGAATTTCAGGTATCATCGACCCGAGCATCAAAGACAAAGCTTGGAAATGTCATGGTGATTTCACTCCTAATCGATGGCAGAATTATGCAGAACAAAGGTACTGGGTCTCAGACTGGCCAAATTATATTAAGAAATAAACTTGACCTTATGCTTGTATGCTTGGAAAGAGCCTTTCCTATCATCTTTTTGGTCATATGGCTCTAGTAATGAGACCCACCTCACCTTACTTCCCCACGGACCGCCAAGGAGGAGTCCCTCGCCAACCGCCCCGCTCTCCTCCTTAATACAACCCCACCCTTGTTCTTGCCGATCTGTCACCGCCACCAAGTGGGACGCGTGTGCCACCCCTGATGCCCTAAGCCAAGAAGGCAGATCCGATGTCTCTTGAGTCATTGCCATATTGTTACATACAGTTGAATGTCATGCATTACCACAAACAAAAATATGATGACAGAGGGACTATTATTCTCCTGAATCTGATACACCACCAAGCCTAACAAAGCAATAGAGTGCACCAAACTCAAAGCTGTTTGTATAAGCAGATTGTCAGATAATTTTGAGGGGTTCGCAGACGAGCAAATTAAAGCAACATATGCATGTCATAGAAACACATTATCAAATAAACACCATTGTATTATGAAAGAAAATGTCGTGGTACTTACTACTCTTCCAAACTTATTTCTTGATGGAAATACATATATATTGGTGAATACACATCATCTTTATTTTAATCCATATACATTTATTAGCTCTGCGAACATGATCTTTAGATTTGCAGGAGAGAACCTGAGGATGTTATTTTTTGGTAGTACACATGCCATTGCAAACCTAGCTAGATCCCTTCTCTCCAATTAATGCCATCTGAATTAATCCACGGATCCGTTTCCATCGTGTGTCATTAGGAGGTCCCTTGAACAAGCAAAAGCACAATACATAACATTTGCGTTGCATCTGTTTTCCAAAACGAGCATGAGTATAATAAAAGGATAAAATATGTCTAAAGTCCAAACTCTAGAGTATGATATATTCCGCTTCTTGGATAGGGTTGGAGTTGAGTACCTCTGTATTGCCAAGGGTGGAGAAAAGTGCCTCCTCGCCATAATTTCCTTGTTGGTAAGCTTCATTTCCTTCGAGACAATCCTTTTTCTTAAAAATAGCACAACAAAAACAACCAGTTCTTAAACATGGTCTATGCTTTCAGATTTCTCGTTGGGTTCCAATCCTGATTTTCCAGCTTCTTCTTGAGTGTCCATGTTTGCTTCTAATCAAAAGAACTAGGTAGGAAATACGGCTTGCCGCACCCGACAGCGGTGCTGCCGGGTATAGTCATATCCCACCCGGTAATACAATCATTGAAGCATTGTAAATATAAAAAGTAACATAATGCAGTTGTGTTTATCAATCTAAAACAGCATTGGCACGCGGTGCCTGGCTCAAGTAAACAAAGTACATATTGTTGCAAGAATAGTTGCCAAGAATAGATCATTTTAATGCATGAAAGCATGAAATTGCTTTTATAGATAACATAATTGTATCCATTACATGGAGTTGGTCCTGCCCAACCCTATGTTTGAGCACACACATACAAAATTATGCATCTGTGACATAGCCACAACAATGTAATACTACTTTGGGGCACGCTGCCTGTCTCAGGTTGATCCAACATTTGTTATTTTGCAATGAAAGAGGTAGGAGCAAGCAGAATATTTTGCAATTGCCAGCATCAACCAGCTTCTACACCTACATGTTCTTCTATTGCCAATTTACCATCTTTCATAGATTTCTTCTTACTCTTCCTTTTCGTATGAGCATCACATCACAGATGAGAAAAGGGGAATCAGGAAACATGCATAAATATGAACAAGAGCATTCAAGGAAAGGCAAAAGCTGATCTAAACCACAATGGATGAGCTCGGTGCACTTGACCTTGGTACAGTGTTGGTTTCCCCACGCACGACGGCGACAGCACTGCCCAGGCAGTACGGTGGGAATTCGGTCAGGGGTGGGTGCGGGGTGCGGCAAGCCGCACTTTCCATCTGTTAGTGAGATAGATCCGGTCGTCGATCGTCGATCCTATCAATGTGCTTCCACCTGAGCCCTGGTAAAAGTTAAATTCAAACCAAGAGGATTGCTGTTAGCATGGATCCAGCATGGTTTGTCATAATATAAATACCAAGCAATCACATTAGCAAGCAAAACATGAGTGTATAGTATAATCGAATACATAGATGGTTGGTATATCTTTTGTATGACTGAATCTATAGATGGCTGGTACGTTTTCTATATCCACGCATGTATCAATCAGCAAGAAATTACTGTAGAAAGCACCAATTGGTAGGCAATGCACTTTCACTTCCACTCGCTGGCTCACTCACAGAGAGAGAGAGAGAGAGAGAGAGAGAGAGAGATGATCGAGAGAAAGAAAGATGGTGGCATCCCCCTTATCCTCGAAAGACAACAATAAAACATCAAGGTGCATCAGTGTAAGCTTAAGAAATTCATACAATGGCTGATTAGAAAGAGAAAAGATAGTGCACTCTAAAATTTCTAACCAGACATCCCATTTTCTTCGAAAGTGCCCGAGCTATTAATATAAGAATGGTTTTTATACAATGACGAACATACCAACTCCCAATAAATAGCTACCATATATCCAGATAAAACTCCAAATGAAATATGCGAGTAGATGAAAGAAAATACATTTACACTGATAAGAAAGAAAAAGAATACAAAGGAAATCAGGACTACAACGGGTTCAAAGAAATAAGTAGGATGTGCTCCAATACTTGGATGCCTAGTTTCTAGACTACGAACACAACTCAAATACAAATATGCTGATATGATTAGTAGAAAATTGCCGGCATCCAAAGAATAATAATGACTGCAGTCTATTAATTAAAGGAGACTTGTGAAAAGAACTGACATTCTGAAATGGCATTTCTTTGCATCAAGTTGATATTTCAGTGTTATTTACTTTCTTCCTAACAAATTAGAAGCATTCCACAAAAAACATTATGCATATTTGTCTATTATGAACATGATGGTGATGCTACTCCTTTTAATCATTCTATCAGGAGCCCTTCAAGTAATGAAACCATAGTCATGGGCGTAAAACTATTATATAGCTATCTTATACATAGAATGACCGAAAGATGTCAAACGGATCATGCATTCCTCCACCTCCCAGCTTCTCAGGATCATTCATAACCTCATAAGCCTGAGCTAGCATCTTGAACTTCAACATGCAGACCGTCAAATGGTGATGCTACTCATTGTGCCTAGGCCTACTACACATAATCAAATGCACGAAATAGAGTAAACTGCAGCAGAATATATGTTCCCAACATACAAACTTTCGATTCTTTGTTTCTACAGTTTCAGGCCTCCCTCATGCCCACTCGCTCGTATTAACTAACCATGATTTGTATGCACAATTTGCTTGACAGAGATGATTCAAATGTTTCGTGGAAAGTAGAACACAATTCAAAGCAAACATGCATACAATTCAAAGCAGGTAATCAAACATGTATAAACCAATCGTTTGTTTCCTTGCAAACATAACATCACAAACAGAACCATTAGAAACAACGAAGATTACCTCTGGGTATTTTAGAATCAAATACTCGTGCAAAGATAACCTACAGTTGTGTCCAGCTGAACATACTTAATACTCGCATTGACAAAAGGGTAAAGGGAAGATGGGAAATTCCAAGGGCCATAAAGTACCAGGAGATGATGCACCAATAACAAAAACAAAGTACTTTCAGCAATCAATAGCTGGTGGAGCACACTCTAAAGAAAAAGAAATTATTCTAATGGCAACATGGTATGATCATCTGCATACTTTTTGTGGTGGTTATAGAAAGATATTAAAGTAGTGTGTTTGACTATCATGAATTAATAAAACAGTAGTAATCTATATGTATCAGCAGCCACAAAATGGAGTGGTGACAACAACAGGTCACCACAAAAGGTAGAAGAAAGGGACCTGTGAAGGAGACGTTTGTCAAAGAAACGATCAAGATCGAGAACCAAATGAGCGGCGGCAGCAAACCCGAACGATGGCCCTAAGAAACCCAACAGAGCTCATAATTATACAGAGTGAACAAAATTGAACCAACTATAATATAAGCACATACAATATTTAAACAATAAACTAAAACATAAGTAAACAGAGCATGCAATATTTCACTACCCATTCATCCAGAGGAACACACATTTGTTCTCTACACAATAAGAGGCAGGTGTGAAAACCAACACCAATGCATCCGTTCATTCATAGGCTCAAAACAGTAGCAGGCAAGAACAAAAACAAGTAATCCATGAGCTGTTAAATCAATAGTAGGACATGCTCATGGTGTAGATTAGCAGGTAAGAACAAAAACCAGTAACAATGCATTAGTTGTTAAATCAATAGTAGGAAAGGTAGAACAAATCACTTGAGAAGGAGCTGCTGCTCAAATAAATGACCAAGGGCCGAAGAAACCGCGACACCAAGAACAACACACGCCGTCAGTCAACACACACCACGGACCAGCAACCACAACAGCAATGAACCTGACACCAAATCCTAACCACAGCCCTGTGCATTCGGGGAGAAGAACTGTAATGGAGATATGGAAGGTACACCATGCACAGGAAAAGCAAAGAATGAATGACAGCCCCAAATAATCATGCATATTCAGCCTCTTCGGTCTTGACAAAAATTAGAGACCCATAACAGCATAGTTATACCTCTACCAATAGCATGATATAACTTCTAGGGACAACAGTTTGTAAGATATATATGCATACAGGAAATATCACAAAGAAATATCTAAAATGTTTGAAACAACATGATCATGAGCATACAAGAAGATAGAAAAGGTTGCGGACGGACCAGACCTGCCAACTACCAAAAAAATCTATACAAAATCCAGATCTCAAACAATCGAGGTGGTCTTATGCTCCCAGCAGTGGCAGTGAGACTCTCCTTGTGCGTTAAGGCAATCTGCAAATTGATAAGCTAGTCAAAAAATCGTTTCAATCCTCCAATCAAAATACCAGTAAAGAGCTTGATTCTGAAGTCTACTTCATCAATTACACATCTATAACCAATTATAATTACAACAAAATGGCATGGAAGTGAACTCTACATGTTTTCACGCCTACTAATTATGATTCGTAAATATATAGCAGTAAAGCTAAGCATTGTGCATGAAACCAAAACTGAAATGGAATGGTGGGGATATATAGCGGAGAGGATGAGGCACCCGAAGGGATGTGGAATCAGATATCAGTCACAAAAAACATTGGTATTATTATTGTATCAACCCAGCAAGAAAAGAAAAAATGCACCACACATAAACCAAACATATACGTAAGATGAATATGTTGAACCATGATAAATAGCCACTGAATCTAAATCGGGAAGAGGTACAGATTTTGATCTACAACACGGAAAATGTACAACACGGAAAGGCAGAACCCCATCTCTCTCACACCCACCTAGCAGATGAACTGCCACATCTCCCTCCCTCCCTCTCTCTCAGGCATAAAGCAACCAAATCTTCCAATCTGCAAAATAAGAAGGAATCAAGCTTCCTCACCGTCAGCAGTGGTGGCATGCCCAGCAGGTCGTAGGAAAGGGTGCGCCGGGATCCGCCGATCAGCGGGCGGCGCCGGCGAGCGCACCTTGGCCCGCCACTCCCCCTGCGCGCACTACTCCTGCAGCAACATGAGCGACGGCTGCGCCCCTCGGGAAGACGGGGTCGGAGCAGAGGAGCTGCGCGGCCGCACGAGAACGGTGGCAGTGGCTGCCACCTCCTCTTCTCCTCGCGTGCGAGCAACTGGGGAGGGCGCGGAGATCCTGGCTTAGCAATGGGGAGGAGATGGGCGAGGAAGGAGATGGTAGAGGGGCGAACGCGGACGGTGCCATTGGCGAGAGGGGTGGACGGCATCGGGGTGGAGCGAACGCGGGGATGGGGCGGCGCCTAGGGTTCATGGCGTCGCCGGAGTCGGCGGGCGGGGAGGATGGCTGGTGGGCGTGTGGCGGCGGCGGCTGCTCGAAGGCCACGGGAGGAGAGGGGGCTGAGAAGTGGGGAAAGGACAGAGACGGCTAGGGTTCCATATTCTGCCTTTTATACGTCTGCATGAGAAAAGACAATAATGCCCTCTGTGGGGCATGGGAATTACAGGCGGTGGCACGAACCGGAGCTTGCAGCAGTGTTTGCCAGTGATCCAACGACCAGGACCTGCGAGGATCGAACGCCGGCTTGATTGGACGGCCAGTACCAGCGCACCAAGAGATCCGACGGCCATTACGCGCCAGGGAAATCGATCGAACGGTTCAGAATCCAAACGAACGGGAGAGCTCCATTTTGCTCCAGACTCTAACAAGGGGATATGCTGCATTAGTGTACGAATTTCAATAGCAGTTTTGTCAGGTATCATGACATCTTGTAATTTGTGATTCTAACAATTACTGTCTTACCTGCAATGGCTAAATTTATACAGTGAAAATACATTTCTATGTTGAAAGAACTTCTATCAATTCGATCATACCAATATTTTAGAAGATGCCATTACAAGAAAAATTAGCTGCAAGCAGAACCTGAGATACTGAGTATACATACTTGTGAGCTAATCTATTTTTCAGTTAATTTAGTAAAACTGATTTAACGGACCATAAAGTCCAGAGTCTCAAATCTCTGAACTCAAATAATAATAGCAGCATAGTATTGTGGTTGTATAATAAAGGTAACTTACACATCATATCCTTCTATCTCTTTGTGGTCATGTAACCAGACATATATTAGAATGAAACACTCCAATATAACGCAGAATGGCAGCAAGAACACAACAGTGAACCTTTGTTTCAACAAGGAGATGGAACTTTGTGAAAGGATGGTTTAACTTCAGAAAGTTTGGCAAAATAACAAACGTTACAGAGGCACTCACAGAAGACAGCCCATGCCATGTCCACGACACAGAAGGCGCCGCACTCTCATGGTTTAGTGCACCATTGACGATCATTTGTTCCTCTTTTAAAAAGCCAATTTGTACTGTTTTAGCCAACATTGTGTGGTCATATAAATCACTAAAGCTATTATAGTATATGAAAACATCAGAATATAACATAGAACTCATGTGGACTTTTGAAACAGAAAAGAGGGATGGATCAGCAGATGTGCTATTCCATTTTCTCGGACAATAACTTCTCAACTTCTACAAACACACACCAACTTCCCCATTTCATGCTTTCCGAGATTTTTCTTATCCTCCTCCTCGCTTCTGTGTCATGCTTGGTCCTCATAGATGAGGATTCCGAGAGAAAAGCAACAACATATTGAGCATTGTAGATATGGCTTAGTTGTGAGCGCAACCTGGCCAATTTCTCGAGAGGAAATTGACAAGCTTGTTTACCCAATATCTAACAAATAGGTGCAGTTACTTACACCATTCTTTTACTCAAAGATGGATACATTTTTAATTATGGGGAGCACCTTGTGCAAAACCAACGGAATTTTTGAACAATATAAAATACATCATTAATGGTGATATCTCTCCAGAAAGTAAGTTAGTAATGTTGAAGCGCATAATTTTTGAGATCCTAATACACGGTTGCTTTAAAAATCATGACTGCACAAAGTTATCTTTTATTCCGATAATAATTCAGTAATTTATGCAGAAATGAGCAAATGTGAATATATGTTATGAACAAGTAAGAGTGTTAGCTACGCCATCGATCTGTGGAACAGTACAAAAAAATGCAGTACCATACTTTGATCTAATGGTCGTCCTAAATGCTGCACGAAAATACGTATTTGCTAAGTAAGATGATTCAGGAGGTAAGTTCACACGGGTTGAATGCAGAAGATTGATTTCAAAAAAGTGCGATAAAAATAGTAGGATGATGAGATGTCTTCGGTGCCTACAGTTTACATCATAGTTGTTTGCAAGTACGAAAATGATAAACAACAATGTATAGCTATGATTAATCAATAACTGTGAAGGAACGTGCAGGCCACCATCATCCATGAATGCATCAGTCCAAGTCAGAAGAAATTGAATGGTTGGCAATGTACCTGGTTCTGTCATTGATGAGGCAATGGAGCTAGACGCTGGTCAGCTTGTGCGCACCCTTGTCGTTGTGCCCTGTGGCACAACGCCTCACCACATGTCCTCGGTCCTCCTATACTCAATCGGATGCATCGCACCTGCACCGACACATTCCCTTTCATCCAACCGAAACACATCAAAGCTAGCAAAATCACTGACAAATCCACATAGCCAGTTAGCCACAACCCACAACACTATTACTCAAAGTGGATACCATTGTACAAACAATGGGGTGAGACGTATAATTCGCTGTAACTCATCTTCTTGTCGTTTGAGAGAGCCCGAAGAACACAGCAAGCTACAGGATATTAGTGAGAATCTTGGGTTCTTTTCAAGAGGCCACCACCAGATACCATTATAGACCTCTCCCTCTCACATGTGGCACATTCATCTGCTTCCTCTCGCGCTGTACCAGAACGCCCCTGGGTACCATTCCACGTTGCCACTGGTCCCCTCTATTTCCGGCCGCCGCCACCGCTAGCAGACATAGAGAGGAGAGTGCAGGGCATCCCTGGGAGAGAGATGAGAGGATACTGTGAGAGGTGAGATGTCAGGCCGGAGTCATCGCCAGAGACAGGTGAGATGCGATTCGAGAGGATTGGCCGATTGGGTACGGAAGGGTGAGATCTAAGAAGATGGAGAACCTGATGATGGAGGATCAGGGCATTTGAGGGAGGCCTGACCTAGACGACAGCGAAGATCTAAGAAGATGTAGTACCCGATCTCGGCCGCCTCCGCAAGTATCGCTCCTCCTTTGTCTTCTTGCTTGGCAGCTTCACGGCAGGCATCTCCCTCCTCTGCGCACTCGTCCCTGCTCTCTTACTCCTCTCCCCCCTCGGCATGTCAGGAGCACGAGATGAGGTGGTAGAGGGATCATATGGTCATATGGCTCTAGCAAATAGATCGGCGGCGGCGGAGGGATCTGTGATGGCGGCTGGGGCGGGGGAAGGGGTCATTTGCGCGCAGGGCAGCGGCCGCGTGGGACGTGGGCGCGGCGGCCGCGGCGGGAGCTGGGGCGACGGCCGCGACGGGAGGTGGCGGAGGCGGCCGCGATGGAGGTGGCCTGGGTGGCCGCGACGGGCGGCGACGCATCGCGAGACGGGTGGAAGCAGGGGGCGGCACACTCATGGTCATTGGGTTAGCGTTTGAGAGAGGAAGATGGGGAGGGGATCGGCGGCGGCTGCGAGGGCGAGGGCGGCGGCTGCGGGGGCGAGGGCGGCGGCGAAGGGATCTGGTTTGGCTTCGCTCGAGGGCACCTGAGGCTTCGCCCGCTCGCTCGCTCGTTCGCACGTTGCCAGTCCAAGACGGTTTTTTTTTCGCTTAGAGGGTACCGAGTAAGCAGAGGTGGGAGGATGACAAAAATAAAACGGAGGTGGAAGGATGACAAAAATAAACCAACGAAAATAAATCGCACGGACTATTCACCAACTGATTCATTAGAAGTAGAGATGTATGGGCCCAACTGATGATACATGTCACATTACATTTACTTGGAGGTGATGCACATGTCGCCCCCTTCATGTGGCACACTGGACAGGAGCGATTTTGTCATGGATGGGATGTAACTCTTCTTTGAGGAGTGCGATTCAGGTAATCATTTGGCAGATCTGTCAAAAGTTGTGCTTCTTCTGGTTTGGGATCCGGTTGGGTGTGCGAAACAAACCAAAACAGTTCTTCGTACAAGTTAATGTGTTGCTAGTTATAAAATAATAATAAAACCAGTTTAAAAATCAAGAGATATGAACCGGAGGGATGCCGGAGGCTCCTCAGCGATCAGGCACTCTCGGCCGTCCGATCGTTTCCTTGATGCGTTTCTGGCCGTTGGATCGAGATCTGGAAGAATCTGGGCCGCTGGATCTGGAGATGGCACTATTGCAACGAATAGTTACCTCTCGTTCCTGCCACCGCGTGTAAATTCAGTGCCCCGGCGGGGGTATTTTGGTCATTTCGCATACAGATATAAATTGGCGGCAGCTCCCGTGCTAAAACCTAGCCGCCGCCTCCTCCCTCGCTCGCTTCCACTCCTCCCGCAGCCGCCGCCTCCTCCCTCCCATGCAGCCGCCTCCCTCCCTCACTCGCTCCTCATCCGGCGACGGCGGCGGCGGCTCCCACGCCCGCGTTCTTCCTCCCCCAACACGCCCCCGCACGCCTAGGCGGCTTCCACCAACCACGGCGATGGCGCAACGGCCACGGAGGAGCGCGGCGGATCAGCGGCGCCGGCGATGGCGTTCGTGGCAGTGGTGGAGGGCGCGGCCGCGGCGCTCCAAGCTCAGGGTCGGGGGTCGCGCCGGATCCGGGCGCGGCAGCTCGTATCCCAGGGAGATCCCCACGCTGCGCAGAAGGACGGCGACATCGGCGACCTCGCCGCTCGGAAGCCGCCATCCTGGTCAGCGCCCGGTGGACGGGTTCCTGGTGGACCACCCTGTGCAGTTCGAGGACTGTGTGGCTGCGGTCGATGGAGAGCTTAAGCTGGGTCGTGGCGGCTCAGGATGGGCACTCCCGGCGGCGCGGCGGCCATGAGGGAGCCGGCGGCTGTGGAGGATGCCGCTCGCGTGAAGGAGGAAGAGGATGATGCGTGGAGTGGCGTGGAGGACCAACCATCTCCATCGATCGACCATGCGGGCGAGCTGCAGGGGCTGCCGGGCGTTACACAAGGGCTGTGGCAACGCCTGCATCATGCACTCGTGCCTCGACTGGATCCGCAGGCCAACCCCACAAGACCAGGTGATAATTTCTGCAATTGAGTAGAATTTCTCTTACTCTACCTTCGCCTCTCTCTGGGTCAGGTGAGAACAGAGGAACATCAGCCATAGGATGAAACCGATGCAGGACCTTTTGTGCATCTGCAGAAACCTGACTTTGCTGCAAAAGGTTTGTATTGTATTGCCCTTCCTACATCTTTGAAACATTGGATTCCATTGCTCTATGTGGTCTTGGCATGATGGAATGTTATTTTTTGGGTGTAGTTCCCAGAGTTAAATGCTTCTGCAATGCTTGCTCGTTGCAGACTAATGATTATTGATGCAGAATACTGGTATGCAATTATATTTCAATTTCCACATGATTCTGCTTGTTTAATATTATTGGTAGCATCCTGTTTCCACATGATGCGCACCAACTCGTCAGAGTAAGCCTATCTTCCTGTCACAAAGAATCCTGAATGCTCACAGAAATCATTAATGCCTACATGACCATGATGTTCTTTGCTGCTGTCATTCTTTGTTGTTGTCGAACAAAATCTATGTTGTGAGCACATTTAGTGAGCACATTTGCTGGGAGTAGAAATCAGTGTTAACTGACAAATCTTCAGTAAATGGTTGTCAAAGATTTCAGGATTTATATGCATGCAGATAAATGTTCAGTAAATGACTGCTGTCAAAGATTTTATACTTTTTTTAACACTAAATGAGTGTCAACGAAATTACTGTCAAAGAAATTCTTTGTTGTTGTCATATTAGTGTTGGCAGTATTGTCATATTGACACGATCACTTATTTTGATGGTACAAATTGTCAAGATCACTAGAGTGTATGCTCTATGTAAACTCTATTTCAAGATTCAGTGATGTGTTGATTTACGTATACTGGAGATAACATAGAGATTTGGATTTTAGATAGGATAAGCTTGACTACAGCTACTGCATATTTAGGGTCTTTTAACCCTTTCCTTTTTAGTGTCTGCTTTCATTTTCAAATTTTCTACTAATTGCTTATGTATCCACATTCAGTCTTAGATGTTGTTCTATCACCAGTTCTGCTTTCCACGTGATGTTGTTTTACCATTTTACTAGAGTAACTAATTAGTTTTGTTTATGATTTTCCCCTTCTGCCATGGTTATCATGCATGTACTATAATTTTCATTTGGATTAATTATAAATGTGGAGCTTTTGATTTGGTTTCTATGTGTCCCCTCTTTTTGAGTAAGCCATCACTACGGCCTCATGATTATTGTTTGTATATATACGGCAAATGTATTTTTGTTTTATATTGATAAATCACGCTTTTAGTCATACTGGTCGAGAATAATGCTTATAGTTTACTGCCAACTACTTCTACTGATGGCTTGTATATTTTTATACAGATTGCCACCATATTTGTGAGCCTTTTGGTACGTCACTCATAGAATAAATATAATGGACTTGAGTGGTGGATTGAGTAACTTCCGAAATGGACCTTATTATCTTGGTTTCTCCTTTCACGACATGATGGTGTTGGATGTGGCATGACTTTGTGTAAGGCACTGATGGTCTCTGAGGTGAGCTCTTTATGTGATTCTAACTGCACTCTGTCTCCCTGCGCAAGTAGAACTGCAATTTAGTTGTTCTGAATTTTGTGTGTTGTAGACTGGAAGTCAAGGTTCTGGTCGATTTATATATCTCTGAATATACTTATACTTCAAAATTCCGACCGCTTTATTTAGATATTGTGTCTTCCTCGTTATTCTTCAGTATTTTCTCTATTTAGCTACATGACATTCTCTTCGCTGCTGCTTCTCTTACAGTCATCTAGCTACATGTGACTTGGTTAACTGTACTACTGCCTCTATACTGCCTACGGATGAAGAAGTAAACAGATGCAGTTTGTGTTGTTTCTCTAATAATCCTAAGGAATTTTTAGGTTTCCCTTACTGATGTTATCATGCCATTGCCGACATTCGATCCGTTGCTCTCCTCAACAGTTATGTGGTTATCCATTTGATCTCTGCCATTGCAGCTCTTTATTTGGTAGGGAACTACAAATTTCATATCTACCATTTGGTGATAGTATTCACTTAAATTACATGTGCCGTCTAGGGTTTGAAGAGGAGATAGAGATAGATAGATAGATAGATAGATAGATAGATAGATAGATAGATAGAGAGAGAGAGAGAGAGAGAGGGAGTGGGAGAGAGAGAGGGAGGGAGGGAGAGGGAGTGGGAGAGAGAGAGAGAGACCCTCACATGTCACACGTAGATAAAAGTAAAAGCTCTAGACCAAGACAACCTAGATACAAAGCACACGTTTTGAATCACTCGTGTGTGTCGGTGTTTGCCAAAAACCTGGTATTTTGCTCAGTCGTGAAGTTTGCCATGACAGGTGCCTTCACAGCAGTAGCCTTCAAGTAAGGATTTAGCAATGCATGAGTTATTTCTATATGGTTTAACAGCAAAATCTCGGAAAGAATGCACCAAGCATATTCAATCAAATAAATGTCTAGCACATAGATAAAGCTATTTAAATGTTTCTCATGAATGAACTGGTGACACAAAATATTTTTCACTATAGAACTGCAGGTTAGAATACCAGCTATTTATTTTCTTTTTTGAGTTGAAAATACCATGCTATTTTTTGGGCTCCGGTCTTCGGTTCTCTATTTTTCTGCCCACCCCTATCAAGAAAAGGTATCAAGGTTCAGTATATCCCTTAGCTTTCTCATTGATAAGAATTTCTTAGAAATGTTTCTTATATGCTATTTTCCAATTAAAGAGAAACATCAAGCATCTAGCCCAACAGGTCAACTAATTATTTATTTGTAGGATCATGGCAGTTTCAGTGAGTCACTAAATATATGTTATTTTGACTCATCAAAGAACATTTTAATTCCAACAGCAGCATGCAAGGATTACTTTTATCACTTTTAGGTACTTGTAGAAATATGTCCATTAACAAAGCAATTGTAATCTACATTCTGTATGAACCTAATACATTCTACCTAAAAAATAATTCATTCTGACCCATGAGAAGCCATCATAAATAGAGTAACAAACATATATCTTCATCATCAACGATGTATATCAAGTCGTTGATCTTCGCTCCTCATGCTGTAGTTCCTATGGAGTTTTAGAGATAGTTGAATCAGTCCGATGTATTTACCTACATATGCAGTGCAGTATGATTCTAATTCTTATCATTATTGTATACTGCGGTTAATAACGGGGTCATGGAAAAAAGCCGGAGCATCTAAATGTACTCTATGCTTCTTCATCCAACCAGGGATTGGGGCACGGCGAGTGATACGATCCAACCAGGGATTGGGGCAGGGGCGAATTTTAGATTGGATTAGATCTGCAGTAGCTACTTAGCTATTTAGTTATATGTGTGTATCAAGGGCAGGGCAGGGGAACCACAGATATAAATATAATTAATTTCAAGAAAAGAAAACAATAATTAATGGTTGGTTTCCCCACTTGAATGGTTGAGGAATTCATTCATTCGGCAAAATGTCTCCCTCTTTTCACGTTGCTTTCTTATCATTGTTATGCGGCATCTGGAATGTTTTTTGAGTAAATTGTTGTCTGTTATACTCAACCATGTCTCCATCTATATAAATGTATCTTCCTTTTTTGTTTGACTTCTACTTATACATAATATAATATGCAGGGCAGGGCAGACAACATGTGCCGTCAACCGTCGACAGTTCAGCTGTCACCAAATGAGCAGCTTGCTGCTGAAGAAACCTTCAAGTTGTACTGCAAGCCAGTTGAGCTCTGCAATGTTATCCAAAAACGAGCCCTTGATAATGTATGTATCTATGTAACCTCCCTCCCTGAATCCTTACTGCTCTCCTTGCTTTTTATTTCATTTCATACAACAACAACAATACAATGATGACTGGCTCTCCTTTGCATTGCAGCCCGCTTTTCTACAACTCCTTTACATGATACAGACAAGCTGCACAAAGAGGTTCCGCTGGCTCCACTAACAACCGTCTACGGGCGCTTGCACAGGTCAGGTGAAACCAGTCCTGTCCCCTCTCTGATTTTACTGGACGGTTGCAAAAATATGATGAGTGTGTGACTCAGGAATTTTTATAATCAAAACAAGTACTCACAGATGTAAACATTGCTAACTCTGCAAAGAAACACGCATCTGATCTAGGGATTATTGATGCTCGCAGATAGTAGTAAAGAAATAGTGATATTTAGATCCAGGTAGTGTGATGATTTTAACTCTATTTCTTTGACGTGCTCTTCGTGTAGTTAATAGCTCTGTAGGTGTTTCCTCGATTGATTAGATGTTGTCTAGGCCTTCTATGTAGATGTATTTTGTTTATAAAGCGCAAGCACTAATTAGATTTCTGTCTTTGAAGGTGATCATATTGATCTTACCTTATCGACTGCTCTTACTAAAACAAGTTGTATTTTCAACTGATTAATAGCCCCGTTGTTCTTAAAAATGCTCATCACATGCTCAAGACAATCTGATTAACCGATAGACTTAACGTATCTTTTTTTAACACTATGTCTGCTTTTATCCGCGACTGATTTCTCTGATATCTCTCCCGTGCTGTGATGCAATTACTGTAAGCAGCTCCTCGTGGCCTTATGTTTTATGTTCTCGGGCACTGCAGGATACCAAGCGAGTGTTTAGGATCCCACACCGGGCATTTCTTGACATGCTCCTAGCACACCTTACGCTAATCTTCGGCTCAGTATGATCGTGTTGTACATGACGACGGCAAGATCTGTGTGACCATCTTTTTCAACACCTCTTCATTGGATCTTGGAGGACCAATCAGTATGAACGCGTCGTGTCGTCATTCCTCCTGGTCTACATTATGCCCAAGACATGCAAAGTTGTGGATTGTCTGTAAGCTACCATGTGCTTTTGTACGTCCTATGCCTGTGATATTTGCTACTAAACCTATTGTGCTACGTGCTTTCTATGTTTATACATTGTTAGGTGGCTCCTTATTGTGTGCATACAAACAAACCTTACTTCTGAATGATTCTTTGTTAGTTTTTTATTTTTATCATGGTTGACAGAATAATGAGTGCAAAAATTACTTTGCTTAAATCTGGTTGCTTGGCTGACAAAGATATGCTTTCTATGCTTGTGATGCTTTCTATGCTATGGATTTTATGTATTGGATTAGGGCCAATGCTTACTTAGGCCATTTTAATTTTGATAAGCCTATTGTTAAAGTTCAAGATACTACGGTTGATGGCTGAGTACAACTGTACATAGATTGTCCTTGGATTTTCTGGATTGTAAATACTGTTACCTTGGCCATTATTCTTTGTATGATGTATACAGTGTGAATGCATATGCTAAACCTGGTGTTTGGACCGGCACCCTCGCGCCAGGGCGCGATTCCGATCTAGTAGAATATGACCGCACGAGGCAGAGCACATCTTCTTTTAGCTGGTTATATAGGAAAATAAGAAATATTATTTAATAAATAAAAAATAGCAAAAAATGTCGCCACGAAAAATGGTAGAGCGCATCTTAACTGAAATGATTAGGAACACTGGGTAACATATGTGGTTGGCGAAAAAACTGAAGAGCGTGAATAGTCGAATGGTTGCCATCCTTTGCTAGAGGGGCCGACAATCAAATATTATTCCGTACATGTGATTTATCTTGTGGCCATAAGAGTATAAGATATGATTTCTTGAAATTTTCATACCTGGAAATTGTCGATTAGTACACTTGGAGTGCTATGGGGTCGACGTGAGCTGCAATTATGGTATGACATCGGAGAACTTGGGGGGAGGGGGTTGCATGTTCAATTGGTAACAGAATTACTAGTGCTAGAGGACCGATTGTTTTTAAAATAAAACCGCTAGTATAAAATGACAAACAATCCGAATGCATTTTTGTTGATAGCGTGTGAAAATTTGATCATAAACTGAATGTGTTTCCGTATCCATGCAAGGTTGGCCCGCGTACACTTATTTGTTTATCACATGAACGTGTTACCCCCTCCGTTCCATAATATAAGAGCGTTTTCTACATTAGTACATTGTTAAAAATGCTCTCCTATTATGGGACGGACAGAGTAAAAAAGAGCATAACTTTGCGATGAAGGCACTTTCCGGAAACAAATTTGTCATCAGAATTTTCTAGCAAAACATTGTGATGCAAAAGTAATTTGAAAAGTGCATCTAGACAATTAATCCATGTGAAAGAAAAATGTCATTCCAAACAATTTGAATTATGCACAATTTTTTTAAACCCGTCAAGCAATAAATGATGTTTTCAGGTGATTTCGTGTACTAAAACGGGCATATTATGTATTTATGTCGGTGGTTACACAATTAAGATTTTTTCTACAAATTTGATACACCAAGTTGGACAAAGTGGGGCAGCTGGTTTGTTAACTGGCTAGAAATTGACCAAGCAGCACGCGAACATGTCTGACGGGGAACCAGATCCTCTAACATTAAGAAGAAAAGTTAGAGAAGCTACAATCCTCTAACTTTCCTTCTTGCAATCCATATGATTAAGGCTAAATGGTTTAAATTAATATGCAAATTACAGATTTAATGTTTACATTCATAATCATTACATACATACAATTTGATGGTGAAATAAAATCAATTCTAGATTATTTATATATAAACAATTTGATGGTGAAATAAAATCAATTCTAGATTATTTATATCTACAGTAAATATCAATAGTAAATAATCCGCTAAACGTCTCTAACATTCCTTCTTCATTTTACACTATGATTACACTGTAGCACCGTGACTTTGCTTATCTAAGTTAGAGGATCCGCCTCCGTCTGACGGCTCCGTGCATGGATCCTTCAGCGAGTAAAAACGGTTGCTAGAATCAGCCAGAATACTGCCTATGTTCGTCTATCTTGCCGTGCACGATCCGATGATGGCACTTGTTCGTGTTAGTACGGCCGCTGTTTTACATGTACTGCCACTGTTCATAAATGAGAATACGGTGCCGTGTAAAAGCCTGGCGGGTGGAATACATTAGACAAGTACGAAGCTGCGCCTGATCCATATGAAGACCAACGCCCAAGATAGCGAGCCCCATGGTGCTCGGCCTCCGAAGAGCATTTTCGCACTATGGCCAGCCTAAGTTATTTGGTTTTACACTAGTAGATTACTAATTTTTATTTGTTGCATTTATTTCAAAATGACTTGCACAATTATATCACGACTCTTTTATTGGATGAACTGCCAAAGTTAGCCTTCCAGAAAAACCAATTGTAATTTACGAATTAAAAGTGCTAAATATATGCTAATAAATTGGATTGGGCCCCTTTATTAAATGCTAGTACTTTTCCATTGCTAAAACCATATCGTCACCAACCGATCAGGCGTCATTGTATAGTTTCCTGAAGGCGAACTTTTTCATTCAAACCGTCCACTCAACCATCCCCTCTGGCATCTCGCGGGATACTCGATTGTCAGAAGCGAGGCATTCAACAGAAAACTTCTAATCTGGACGAGGCGCCTCTTCGCCAGCTCCCATTCGCTACCAACCCAAACACAAAGCCCCAACCATGCCACCATGGCCACGCGCTCCAAGCTCCGCCGCCAACTCCATCGCCACTGAGATGGACGCCCAGGGAATCCCTGCCCGGGGCGGCTCCCCTTGCCCTCCCGTCACCACCAAGCACGAGGTATCCGTCGCTGGCGAAGCCCAAAGCGGCCCCGTACGCTCCCCGGCCCTGAAAGGAAGTGAATGCCCGATGGAGGAGAAGAACTCCCCCGAGGAAATCCCTTTGTATGATAAATTGGAGGACATAGATAAGGAGTACCGCAAGTACTTGAGTTGCATGCGCTTTGTGAATGGCCACCAGATAGTGGTCGTGCCGGAAGGCGGGCTGGACACGGTTTTGGTTCGAGTTCGCGACAAGTCTGATGGGGCAGGGAAGAAGGATGGGGAGGAAGTGGCTTCCCATGCTACTTCAGGGAAGAAGGAGAAGGGAAAGGGGAAGGTGGCGGCGATCACCACGCGCGAGCCTGCGCTGAAGTCTTGTGTGGGGGATTTCACTGCGCATCCGCAAAAGGTAAAATTGTTTATCTTTCCCCTCTCTATATGTTGTCGCGTGCCTAAAGCAGAGTAAACACATGTTATATATACATGTGCGAACATGGTCAGAAGGAGAAGAATAATGGACTGAAAAATGGTGCTAAGAAGATGAAGGTGGCGACAGAACCGCATCTGGAAACACTCAACGCTGCTTCGGTAAGGATTTCCTATTTCTTTTAAATTTTTTTCTTCCAGTCTACACCATGTCTTGGTACTAGAGATGTGGTTTGTGGTTTATCTTTGTGGTTATGGATAGATATGCCACATAAGAGTCTATAATTATGATAGAATAACAATAATATATTTCGTCAAAGAAGAAAAGTATGGAAGGAGCGATATGGCTCATACTGACAAATAATATCATTATCTGGACCGTTTGAATGACGAGATCGGTAGGTGATGAGGGCATTAAGTGCATGTACAATGGTTGATAAGGCGGTCTTATCTTATGGCTTGCATATAATTTAGAGATGACAAAAAAGTATGACTACAATGGGTTATATCTTAGCCTTATCTTCAATAACTTGTTATTTCTTAAAATATGGTGAGACAAATTATGCTAAGAGATCATCTTTTATCTTCTCTTAAATAAGAGAAGGCAAGCCTTTTCTTATGAGTTATCTTTCCTCCACCTCATCAATTATCCTACATGGCGCTCCTAAGATAGTACTATTGTACATGCCCTAAATGCAGCCAGCGCGAGCTCCCCTCGTGAACAGTATACGGTAGGGACCCGAGACACATGTGGATGGGGGGGACCACCCGTGGGACATTTGGGGTGTGTTTGGTTCAGGGACGAAGTGGAATGGAATGTAATGGTTCCATTCCAGTAGAACGGGTCGGTTGCGTCACTGTGTTTGGTATGGGCAATTAGGTAGAATGGAGTGGTTCCATTTCGATGTTTGGTTAGTGAGATGAAATGGTGACATCTCACATATAGATTTCTACTACATGTTAACACATGTTAAGGTAGCAAAATATATTGCCAAAAATGTACTGTACAGTCTAACACACGTTAGAGAGATGAAGTTGACCTATTGTTGGTACTCTACCTTGCAACAAACAAATTCACAACAAACATGACGGACTGGAGTGCTAAATCAAAGAATCCATCCGGTCAGTTGTGGCTGGACGGAGCTTGACTCAACTGGTAGCCGCAGATTGCTGCTGGTCGCCGTGCGGCCAACAACTCGCATGGCCGCTTGCTTGGAGAAGGCCGCCCGCCGCCCCGCAGGCCGCATCTGCTCGTCCGCCGCCAGGCAGCAGTTCGTCCACCGTGCCACAGTTGAGAGAGGAGGGGACGAGGGAGAGGAGCAGTAGGCAGCGCGGATCGCGGGAGATGGGCAGCCGGCAGCGCGGTTCGCGGCAGAGGAGCAGCCGGCGTCGCGGATCGAGGAAGAATAGCAGGCGGCGGCACAGTACAGAGAGGCAGAGGCGATGCGGTTTGTGCACGAGAGAGAGGGCGAGGGAGCGTTCCGCGTCGTTCCTTCGATTTGGAGGAATGACTGCGTTCCGGATCTGGGCTGGATATTCCCTTTTTGGGAACCAGTGGGTTCCGGTTCTAGTAGTGTACCAAACACAAGAATGAGGCCCAAGCACGGGTCGGACCCGTTCCATTCCACTTGGTGCCATGTACCAAACACACCCTTGTAGCTAACGGAACGCGGATGGACCGGTGGTACAGTACAGGATGTGCATCGCATTTGGACCATGGTCCAGAATATATTTTTTCCTGAATGACCCCATACCGCCGTACGCACGCGGGATCCCTGCATCTGCGAGGAGCGCTGTGCCGCTGGGTTTGGGTGGCCAAAATGGAGGTGGAAACCGAGAGGGCGACGGCGGCAATGCCGATTTTCCTGTCGTTCCGGTGTTCAGGTGAGGCCTTGGATCCCCCTATCTTTCTTTACCGCGACCGGTCTACGGTGCTCCTTCGGTCGTCGACCGTGTGTGCTAGCCAGCGGCGTGTTCTCTTTCTCGTCCGATCCCGTGATTTTTTGGCGCGGGTTGCCAATATTCCCGGAAGGGGTAGGGGCGGCGGCCGGTGATGTAAACGAGAGAAGCGAGATTGGAAGCAGGGGAGCGACGACGCGGCCAGCAGGGACAGCGGCCGGGCGGAGTCTGGGGAATCTGCAGTGAAACCAGATTCGCGAGTGCTCGGCTGGATTAAGAGGCATTGGTTCTGTTTTAGCTGACATTAGGCTTCGATTTGACAAGTACTCCTAGAAAACTGGAAAGGTGTTATTGCTAGATTTGCCTACTGATGCTGCTGCGAAAGGTGTCATCTCATGGCTGCCATTGGCATTTTTGGGTGCCAAAAAAAATCCTAGAGTGCATTGCGAGTGAAGGGATACTTTTTTCTTTGGAAAATTCACCCGTATAAATTCTGAACTGAATCGCTGTGATGGTGCCAGAAAAGAATTCTGAACTGAAGGTAAATGATGTTACCCTGAAAATTCTGTACTGAATTCATGTCATTGTTATGGTTTTAGCTGTTTTGGGTGTGCTGTCAAAAGTCTGCTGCTAGAATGTGAGGTCAAGGGGGGATTTTTTTTTTTTTGAGGATAGGTCAAGGGGAATTTGCACCTACTAGAACTCTGTGCGGAAACAGAGATAAATAGTGAGCATCCATTTTTGTAGAAAACAATCTCAGTCTACACAACATAAATATCATAGTCTGCTAGGTAGTATCAAGAGCTGGCTAATCAAGGGCTGACGCAAAGCCAACGGACAACCACAACATTTCTTCTGACTGTAAAAAACCGGCACCAATTCCCCCTTGACCTCACAGTTCTAGCAGCAGACGGAAAACAGCAAAAAGCAGCGAATCAGTTGCATGTGGACTCCGGTCCAGGAAAAATGCGGGGCAACAAGACCGTACAAGACCATTCCGGGTCCCTGCATTCATGGACACCGGACAAGCAACAGTGCCAGTGTTCAATATTGATGCCACCAAAAGCAATACAACGCTCAATACGGCTGTGGGCATATATCCCGAGGTGCACCAATGGATCAGATAATGATACCGTATGATAGTACGAGCCACATCGAATTTTCGGTAATATAGTATGTCTCGTACCAATGTGCCTAACTGATGTTGATGCTTTGTACAACATGTCTGAAACTACAAGTATTTAGGAGCATGGCATGTATTCATCAGCAATTCATCTGGTGGTTACTGGTACCAATATTTATAAGTACAAACACCTATGGAGTACTTAACGTACCTTGTCTCAGTAAGTAGCCGAGTCGGGATTTAAGACTACTAAAGAAAACATGCATTTCAAACTAAAGCAAAAAGATTTTTTTTGGCTAAAAAGAATTATTTTTTGTAGAAGGGGAAGGGGAAGGTGGCGGCGATCACCATAGGTGGACCTGTGCTGATGCCTGGTGTACGCGATTCCACTATGCATCACTCAGTGGTGGAGGAAGAAGGGAAGCCGTCGAAGGAGCTGCTTGTGGAAACACTGAATACTGTGAAGAGGAAAAGGCAATCAACTTATGTCCAAAATGCCCAGTCTCGCACTACTTCGGTGAGAATCTCCTATGCCTTTATGTTTTCCCTGCCTGCACTATTTTTTAGTAGAGTTCTGCTTTTTAACTTTATATATGTGGTTGTCGGTAGATGTATCTTGTACCACATAAGAGTCTATCAATATGCAGAACAGTAGTATATCTTGTACCAATGTGTCTAGCTTATATTGATGCTTCCTGCAACATGTCTGAAGACTACAATATCGCATTTTAAATCACGTTAGTTCTGAAAAATGAAAGTTGTTGTATATTTGTTAAATATAGAGGGGCATTCGTGTCAAAGTTGAATTTTGGATTGCGGGCGGACCTTGCTCATTGGAACAAAGAAAGTACTAAAGAAGAGAAATGCATTTTAAACTAAAGCTAAAGCACATTTTTGGCTAAATAGAACTATTTTTTTAAATATTTTTTCTCTTACATAATATCTTCATATTGCAACAATTTCCTAATATTTTAAAACTGTAAAGAAATGTTAGCATCAAGGATGTGAAAACTAGAAGTATTTAGGAGCATGGCGTATATTTATCAGCAATTAATCTGGGGGTCACTGGTATCAATGTTTAATATGAATCCAGACTGTGATCGACAATCATCTCTGTCGGTTTAGAAACTAGCATCGGCGTAACCCCTTACGACGAGCTCTTCCTCACCTCCATAAACTAGGAACATCTCTTTAGTCCTTTTCAGGTACTTTAAAATAGTCTTTACCGCTACCCAGTGACTCTCACCTGGGTTGGCCTAGTATCTACTTGTTAGGCTTATAGCAAAAGCAACATCAGGCCGTGCACATATCATGGCATACATGATGGATCCGATTGCCGAGGCATACGGAATCTTACTCATCCTGCTTCGCTCATCAGATGTCGAAGGACTCTGAGTCTCGCTTAGCCTTATACCATGTGAGAGTGGCAAGAACCCTTTCTTAGCCTCACTCATGTTGAACCGCTTCAACACTTTATCTATGTACGTGCTCTAGCTTAAGCCGAGCAGCCTCCTCGATCTATCTCTATAGATCTTAATGCCTAAAATATACATTGCCTCACCAAGGTCCTTCATCGAAAACTTGCCATTCAATGACACCTTGACCGAGTTTAGCATCGAAACATCATTCCCGATCAACAATATGTCATCCACATACAAGATAAAAAACACTATCGAGCTCCCACTTAACTTGTATAAACAAGCGTCCTCTTCGCTTGTGATGAAACCGAGACTTGTGACGACCTCATCAAAACGAATATTCCAGCTCCGAGATGCTTGCCTCAACCCATAAATGGATCTCTTGAGCTTGCATACCTTACTAGCGCTAGTCGGATCGACAAAATAGTTAATTAACTTAATTAGCCTAACCACCTAGTTTAGTTAACTAAACTGTTAGAGTAAACTAAATCAGTCAATGATAGGGGGGTCCCACCCCTGTTGACCACGCAAACATTGACTGGTCAACTGGGTCCCCCCTGGCCCACCTGTCAGCCACTGGGTACACTTTTGTGTACCCTGTGATGGGTGCGCCTAGCAATTTAGCATTTATTTTCAAATTAAAAATAATTTTAGAATAAATTTAAAACTTTGAAAAATCATAGAAAATTAACCATAGCTCGGATCGAAAAGCTTTGTACATGAAACTTGCTCAGAACGACGAGACGAATCCGAATACGCGGTCTGTTCGCCCGCCACACATCCCTAGCATAGCGAACATGCAACCTTTCTCCTCTGGTTCATCTTTCTGACAAACGTCCGGAACCGGGAAAACTTTCCCGGATGTCTCCCCCTTCGCCAGTATCGCCTATCGCTGCGTTAGAACACCTCTAGCTTCGCTTTATGTCATGTTATGCATATGTCCGCGTGTATTTACTGTTTCTTCCCCTTCTTCTCTCTGGTAGACCTTGAGACCGCTGCTGATGCCACTGTGATCGACTACGTCGACGACGACCCTCCTTCTTGTCTGAGCAACCAAGCAAGCCCCCCCTTTGATCATCCTGATATCACCCATTCTATACTCTCATGCTCGCATTAGATTTGGCTACTGTTATTGTTTGCTCCTATTCTGATGCATAACCTGCTTTTGTACCTGCTATTGTTACCTACCTGCTTATCCTAAACTGCTTAGTATAGGTTGGCTAGTGATCCATCAGTGACCCCCCACTTGTCCTTGTTGCCCCTGCTTCATCATCGACGCCTCGATCGACGTGATCGATGACCAGAGCCCGACACCTCACATCACCTCACGCCCCTTTAGTTGCTCGACTTTGCAGAGCTACTATCGAGTGCCGAGGGTGATCCCTCATAACGCACTCCTGATGATAATTCTGTAGTGTAGCTATTCAGTCGTGGTCATCGAGGGTGATTTCCTCTTTCACCGTTCCCGATACGGCTCTGTCGTTCAACACCTCAAGTGTGAACCTCGGGGGTGGTCCCTCTTACGTTCACCTTGATGATTACATTGAGTGGAATCCACCGGGGGTGATTCCTTGGGTTTTCCCCTTGACATTTGGACACACGGTTACCTTGACTTTACTTGAGACCTTGGTGAAAGTCGGGCGAGCCCGGAGAGCACCCACAAGATAATAACGTGGCACGGCCGGGCATTCTGAGCCCTTGTCGTAAGTCCACGAGACAGGGCGACAGGGTCACTTTTGATCGTGAGTCTCTGCTCGTCTCCGCAAGCTAATAATACACTATGGTTTGGGTATTTGTTCCGAGTTGGCCTCTGGCCTTTACGCACTAACCACCACGCGAGAATAGATATGGGCCTCGACGTCGCAGTATCAGTCGAAGCTTTGTTAGACGTCCAGTTCAACATTGTGGCACGGTCGGATCGTGCTGGCCATCCGAGGCGGTGCTGGTATCCACCCTGCACACAACGAACCGGAGTGCTGCGGGCGATGGGCCCAAGACCCCGGAGTGCTTAGATGTAGACCGGTGGGGACCTCTCTGCTGAGCCTAGGTAGGGTTGCGACGTGTTGATCTTCCGAGGGCGGGCGTTGACCCCATAAAGGTGTGTCCGGCCAGATTGATCGAGCGTGTTGGGTAACATGGTGCACCCCTGCAGGGAAGATTATCTATTAATAGCCGTGTCCACGGTAACGGACGTTCAGACTTATATCCTGATCTTATACAACTACAAATGGATACTTGATATATGTGGCTCCGGGATTGCTTTCTTGCAGGGAGTCGAGGAAGGATCTCTGGGCATTAATGTTACAACATGTTTGTTAAATATTAAACTGCTATTCTTTCCTCTTCTACATGCTGCAAGATGCTCGGAGCTGCGTGAAGATGCTAGTCTTTGATAGGCTAGGCCTTCCCCCTCTATTCTGGCATTCTGCAGTTCAGTCCACAGATACAACCCTTCCATTTGATACCAATGCATACTTAGTATAGATCTGATGCTTGCGAGTACTTTGGATGAGTACTCATGGTTGCTTTGCCACCCCTTTTCCCCCTTCTTTCTTTCCTTTCCGGTTGATGCAACCAGATGGTGGATCCTTGGAGCCAGATGCCACCGCCGATGGATGTTACTACGTGAAGACCGCCGACGACCAGGAGTAGTTAGGAGGTCCCAGGCAGGAGGCCTTGCCTCTTCGATCGTGTTGCTTTTGTGCTAGCCTTCTTAAGGCAGTCTTGTTTAACTTATGTCTGTACTCAGATATTGTTGCTTCCGCTGACTCTTGTGTATCGAGCTTGTATTCGAGCCCTCGAGGCCCCTGGCTTGTAATATAAAGCTTATATTATTTTATTTGTGTCTAGAGTTGTGTTGTGATATCTTCCCGTGAGTCCCTAATCTTGATCGTACACATTTGCGTGTATGATTAGTGTACGATTGAATCGGGGACGTCATAAGGGGGGCACCGCACACGGCTAAGAGATCGGATCAATTGTTGTGTCTCCAAGTGGTGCCTCCCTCCTCGTATATAAAGGAGTGGAGGATGGGGAGGGGGCCGGCCACCCTAGGCGCGCCCCATGAGGAGTCCTACTCCCACCGGGAGTAGGACTTCCCCCTTCCAAGTGGGAGTAGGAGAGGAGAGGGAAGGAGAGAGAGGGGGAAAGGACTGGGGGCGCCGCCCCCCTCCTTGTCCTATTCGGACTGGGGGGGGGGGGGAGGGGACGCGCGGCTGCCCTTGGCCGCCCCTCCTCTTCTCCACTAGGGCCCAATAGGCCCATTAGTCTCCCCGGGGGTTTCGATAACCCCCCAGTACTCCGGTATATGCCCAATACTCCCCGAAACCATTCCGGTGTCCGAACATAGTCGTCCAATATATCAATCTTTATGTCTCGACCATTTCGAGACTCCTCGTCATGTCCGTGATCACATCCGGGACTCCGAACTACCTTCGGTACATCAAAACATGCGGACCCTACGGGTTCGAGAACTATGTAGACATGACCGAGACACGTCTCCGGTCAATAACCAATAGCGGAACCTGGATGCTCATATTGGCTCCCACATATTCTACGAAGATCTTTATCGGTCAAACCGCATAACAACATACGTTGTTCCCTTTGTCATCGGTATGTTACTTGCCCGAGATTCGACCGTCGGTATCTCAATACCTAGTTCAATCTCGTTACCGGCAAGTCTCTTTACTCGTTATGTAATGCATCATCCCGTAACTAACTCATTAGCTACATTTCTTGCAAGGCTTATAGTGATGTGCATTACCGAGAGGGCCCAGAGATACCTCTCCGACAATCGGAGTGATAAATCCTAATCTCGAAATACGTCAACTCAACAAGTACTTTCGGAGACACCTGTAGAGCACCTTTATAATCACCTAGTTACGTTGTGATGTTTGGTAGCACACAAAGTGTTCCTCCGGTAAGCGGGAGTTACATAATCTCATAGTCATAGGAACATCTATAAGTCATGAAGAAAGCAATAACAACATACTAAACGATCAAGTGCTAAGCTAACAAAATGGGTCAAGTCAATCACATCATTCTCCTAATGATGTGATCCCACTGATCAAACGATAACTCATATCCATGGTTAGGAAACTCAACCATCTTTGATCAATGAGCTAGTCAAGTAGAGGCATACTAGTGACACTATGTTTGTCTATGTATTCAGACATGTATTATGTTTCCGGTTAATACAATTCTAGCATGAATAATAAACATTTATCATGATATGAGAAAATAAATAATAACTTTATTATTGCCTCTAGGTTATATTTCCTTCAACAAAAGCAATGTTAATAAGTGAGAGATTGTCCCAACTAAATTCGCTATATTTTGTGTCCTCCTCTACAGTAGCATGATCATGTATATGATCAGTGTGAAGAAACAAAAATGTTTCTGAATTATGGTGTGGGTCTTAAGAAAATTATGTGAAAAGAATGTAATAAGAACTGTATATATAGGCACTGACGTAAGTTTTCTCATTTTAAATCTTTTCCTTTCAGGTCTGTTAATCTAGAGAGGATATGTATCCTTTTCTTCTATAGCATTGTCCACATAGGATTAGAAACAGTGCCTCAGATCGAGTCGCGAGTGGATTGTCCATTCTGCCGAACAACCGAACGAGAGACAAAAAGAGAGAAACAGATCGCCCAGCCCCAGCCACCATTCTCCATTCCCCAGCCCCTGATTCCTCCCCTCGCCCTCTCCCTCGTCTGCCAATATTGACACAAACTACTAATACCATAGAATGATATATGATCATTAGGTGAAATTCATTATCTTCCTGTAGTTTCTTTTCCTACACTGAACGAGATATCGGCACCACAAACACAAATCATGATCCCAAGAGGCCATCAAAGAGATGATAGGGGATGACGCGCTAAAATCATACCTTTCATGGGACCAAAAACTGGACGAATAGTTAGATCAGATAGAAAATGACAGCATCCATAATAACCAAATAAGTGCATTTCTATCAAAGATATGAACCTTTGGATCTAAGTGTAGTCCAGAGAGATGTCCCTCCTGAAACTGTGGATGCAATGAAGAGGAATGTTTTAGGCATATTGGGTCTGCTTCCGTCTGATCAGTGAGAGGGAGACCCCTGGCCTGGTGTACTGAGAGGGTGAAGGGTGAGTCCATACAGGCCATTCTCCTTACCGTCTGTTTAGGAAGACAACTTGATTACCATATCCATTGAAAAGGTTTTGAAGCATCAGGAGGATTTTCAATAAGTTTAAGATATATTCTTTTATTTGAGTATCTATTGCTAGACCAGTAGGACTGCCATGTATCTTTGCCGCTGTTGATGGGCTGGCAACGGATGGTTTCCAGCTAGGAATTCTAAGTTATTTGGTTTACGCTAATAGATTAGCACACCTGTGATTTCCAGCTAAAATGGGTTGGCACCGGATCTTTTCTAGCTAAGAATTCTAAGTTACTTATTTTGTTTTACAATAGTAGATTTGTTTTTATTCAATGCATTTATTTCAAATAATTAGCACACCTACAATTTCCAGCTAAAAATGGGCTGGCACTGAATGTATTTCCAGCTAAGAATACCAAGTTATTTGCTTTTACACCAGTGGATTACTACTTTTTATTTGCTGCATTTATTTCAAAATGATTAGCACAATTATATCACGACTCTTCTATTGGATGCACTGCCAATGTTAGCCTTCCAGAAAAATCAGCTGTAATTACGAATTAAAACTTGCTAAATATATGCAAATACTAGATTGGAGTACTATTCCATCAATCAGGCGCCGTTGGATAGCTTCCCGAGCTGGAGTGTTCCCATCCCGGCCGTCCAGTCAACACTCCCCTCTGGCGTCTCGCAAGATATTCGGCTGTCAAAAGAAAACTTCAGATTTAGACGAGGCGCCTCTTCGTCCGTTTCCATTCGCTGCCAACCCACACACAAAGCCCCAACCATGCCACCACGGCCACGCGCTCCAAGCTCCGGCGCCAACTCCATCGCCGCTGAGATGGGCGCCCAGGGAATCCCTGCCCGGGGCGGCTCCCCTCCCCCTCCCGTCACCACCAAGCACGACGCGTCTGGCGCTGGCGAAGCCCAAAGCTGCCCCGTCCGCTCCCCGGCCCCGGAAGGAAGCGACCGCTCGGTGGAGGAGAAGAACTTCCCAGGGGAAATCCCTTGGTACGATAAATTGGAGGACATAGATGAGGAGTACCGCAAGTACTTGAGTTGCGTGCGCTTTGTGAATGGCCACCAAATAGTGGTCGTGCCGGAAGGCGGGCTGGAAGCGGTGCCGGCTCGAGTTGTTGACAAGTCTAATGGGGCAGGGAAGAAGGATGGGGAGGAAGCGGCTGCTCATGCTGCTTCGGGGGAGAAGGGCAGCAGCGTTGGGAGCAAGGAGAAGTGGAAGGGGAAGGGAAAGGTGGCGGCGATCACCACGAGTGGGAAATCTCGTGTGCGCGATTACGACCCTGCGCATCGGCAAAAAGTGTTGGTGATGGACCGCAAGGTTACACGATACGGGCAGGACGAGGTGTCGGTTCCAGTTGGTGACAAGTCTGATGGGGCAGGGAAGAAGGATGGGGTGGAAGCGGCTTCCCGTGCTACTTCATGGAAGAACGGCTGCGGCGTTGGGAAGAAGGAGAAGGGAAAGAGGAAGGTGGCGGCGATCACCATGGGCGGGCCTGCGCTGAAGTCTCGTGTGGCCGATTCCAGTACGCATCCGCAAAAGGTAAAATCGTTTCTATTTCCCCTCTCCAGTTAAATATGTGTCGCGTTTCTAAGGCAGAATATACACTTGTTATATATACATGTGCGAACAGGGTCAGAAGGAGAAGAATAAGGAACGGAAAAATGGTGCTAAGAAGATGAAGGTGGCGGCGGAACTGCATCCGGAAACACTGAACACTGCTTCGGTAAGAATTCCCTATGCCTTTTAAAAATTTTCTCCCGAACTGCACCGTGTCTTAGTACTAGAGATGTGGTTTGTGGTTTGTCTTTGTGGTTATGGGTAGATATGCCACATAAGAGTCTACAAGTATGCGAGTGCCCGGCTGGATTAAGAGGTATTGGTTGTGTTTTAGCTGACATTAGGCTTCGATTTGACAAGTAGAAAACTGGAGCAGTTTGTCTAATTCACATGTAGATGTTTTTTAAAGATGTCACATCTAAGCTCCCATAAATATATAACGCAGCAACAAAAAACAAAAAAAAAACTAGGATAAAAAAAAGACCACAAACAAAGTGTACATCAGCTTAGACGTGACATAACTAAGTCACATCTAGATGTGTCCTAAACAGACCCAAAGGTGTTATTGCTAGATTTGCCTACTGATGCTGCTCCGAAAGGTGTCATCACATGGCTGCCATTGGCATTTTTGGGTGCCAAAAAAAATATCCTAGAGTGCATTGCAAGTGAAGGGATGCTTTTTTCTTTGGAAAATTCACCCGTACAAATTCTAAACTGAATCGCTGTGATGGCGCCAGAAAAGAATTCTGAACTGAAGGTAAAATGATGTTACCCTGAAAATTCTGAACTGAATCCATGTCGTTGTTGTGGTTTTAGCTGTTTTCGGTGTGCCGTCAAAAGTCTGCTTCTAGAATGTGAGGTCAAGGGGAATTTGCACCTACTAGAACTCTGTGCGGAAACAGCGATAAATAGTGAGCACCCATTTTTGTAGAAAACAATTTCAGTCTACACAACGTAAATATCATAGTCATCTAGGTAGTATCAAGAGCTGGCTAAGCAAGGGCTGCCGCAAAGCCAACGGACAACCACAACATTTCTTCTGACTGTAAAAAGCCGGCACCAATTCCCCTTTGATCTCACAGTTCTAGCAGCAGATGGTCACTGGTATATTTATCAGCAATTAATCTGGGGGTCGCTGGTATCAATATATTAAAAGTACAGACACTTATGGAGTATACCTTGTCTCAGCAAGTAGCCCATTTAGGATTTAAGAATGTACTAAGGAGGAGATGCATTTCAAACTAAAACAAAAAGATTTTTTTGCTAAATATAATATATATTTTTTGGAGAAGGGGAAGGAGAAGGTGGTGGTGATCACCACGAGTGAGCCTGCGCTGAAATCTCGTGTGCACGATTCCACTACGCATCCGCAAAAGGTAAAATCATTTCGGTTTCCCCTCTCCAGTTAAATATGATGTCGTGTGCCTAAAGCAGAGCAAGCACATGTTACATACACATGTGCAAACAGATTCAGAAGGAGAAGAATGGACGCAAAAATGGTTCTAAGAAGATGAAGGTGGTGGAGGAAGAAGGGATGCCGTCGAAGGAGCTGCCTGTGGAAACACTGAATATTGTGAAGAGGAAAAGGAAATCAAATAATGTACAAAATGCCGAGTCTCATACTGCTTCGGTGAGAATTTCCTATGCATTTTTTTTCAGCCTGCACTATTTGTTAGTAGATGTAGATATGTGGTTTATAAATTTATATATGTGGTTGTTGGTAGATGTATCTTGTACCACATAATAGTCGATCAATATGTATATCTTGTACCAATGTGCCTAGCTGATATTGATGCTTCCTACAACATGTCCGAAAACTACAATACTGCATTTTAAATCACATAAATATGGAGCATCATTCATGGTCAAAGTTGAATTTTGGATTGCGCGTGGGCCTTATTCATTGGAACAAAGGGAGAACTAAAGAAGAGAGATGCATTTCAAACTAAAACTAAATGAAAATTATTTTGCTAAATAGAATTCATTTGACTATTTTTTTCTACTTTGTATTTTTCTCCTCTTAAACGTAATATCAACACATGACAACTCTTTAAAGCAATAAAGAAATATTAGCATCAAGGATCTGTTTAATGATGTTTTCACTTGCTGCCTTTGGTGCAAGCGTGGATCGTTGTTATATATACCTCAAGAAAGTGATCTATGGAGGGAGGACTGGCACGAGCCATGTCATGCTTTGAGCTGCCTCAAATAAATATCATGCAACTATATTTGTGCTGATTTGGATGGAGCAAAATACTCTCTAGTATCCTAGTAAACATATTAAACTCATGGTGCTTTGCTTCTTTCGGCACACTTTGACTAGGCACATAGGGCAAGTAGAATTTTTTAGACGAATCAAAAACTAGAGTTGTGTTTCTGATGGAATTCTAAAACATTACATGTTCGCTTCTAACCAATCTACATTTTTATGACATAGTCGTGTGGTTTCCTTTTTCTTCTCTCAAAGTTTCAAGTAATGAATTAATATGTGATCCTGATTTTTGTCGCACTTCTAGACTGGCAACAACAGAAAGCCACAACTTCGGAGATCTGCTCGACTTATGCTCAGTCCGCCTGAAAATGATCATAAGTAGACTTTAGAGTAACGTCTATTTTGGGAGAATCAAAATAGATTGCTTTATTCAAAATACTTTCCTTTATCTTGTTGTTTGGAATTCTTCGGATACATACCATGGATATGTTGGTTCTTGAATTTTACAAGCGCCTAGTCAGACTATCTAGTAGTCTATTGGATATGGTAGGTTTTTCGAGTAATTGGCAATGCTGTCGCCTTTCAATTACAAGAACATGGTTATTTTACAACTGCTTTTACAAGCGACTATTTTGGGAAGTATAGTTGAGGCAGGTGCACTATTCGTGAATGAGGCAACTACAAGAATTGTGCACAGATATCTGCTAGGGCTAGGTGCGCCACGACCTGATAAATCATTCCCTGTCCATCGAAAACCCGGCGATTCCTCTTTTTCCAGGCATTCCATAGGGTGTAGATCAAATTCTTGTTTTGCACCTTCAAACTTTGCTCCCAAGGGATAGCCAGGTATTCCTCCCACAAATTGTTGACAGACTGATTAGGGTTTTTCGTCATCATCAGGGACACATGGCAGTCCTGACATTCACCGCCTTCCATACGTCCTTTGAGAAGGGACAATCCTTGTAAAGGTGGCACGGTGTCTCATTGGTCGCTAAGCATAAGTGAAACCGGGCTATGGGGCAAATCCTATTTGCCAGATCCGCCGTCATCAGGATTCTACCATGCAACACGAGCCAAGTAGAAAGCTTGCATTTGGGAGTGGTTGTTTCCTTCCAAACCTTCCCAATACGAAAAGGCTGCACATGGCCGAGGGTATCTTATACACAAATTTAGTCAAGAATTCATCTGAGGCCATCCATACGCAGTTGCGTCGGGGTGTTAAGGCCTACGACAACTGTTATCCACTTATCCCCTGGAGACCCTGGTTCATCGTCCTGATCTTCCTAGTTGCAATCTTGAAAAGCTCTGGGGCACGGTGCAAAGTGCGGAATACCCAATACAGTAATCTTTTCAAAAACTTGTCTACACGCCATCGCAGACGGTGATTGTGGTAGAGGCATGAAATGGATCCATGTCCGAGTCACTGCAAGGCAGGTTCGAACCGACCCAAGGGCGCCCCGGGTTGTTCCATTGGAACCAAGGCTAGCGCAGGCCCAAGGCTCCGCCGAAGCGGTCAAGGTCAGCATAACATGGGTTGTTGGCATGCATACATGGATGGGTCTGTTGATGATAATCATGCTTACATAGTTGTACAAAACTACGTACAATGCATTGAAAATGAACTTTCATGTCCTAGTGATAAACCCTAGCTTTACTATTTGATTAACCTATCAACACACATACATGAACTTATCGCAGTCGCTTGCTTCTTATGCAAGCTAAAGCTGTCATGGATACAAAGGATGGCTTATACTCGTGCTTACGTGCTCACTAACTCCAATGTGGGTAGGATCTGATCTGTAAACATTGTCATGGGGCCATCATGAGCGGTGGTTATGTGTGGTCCTCTAGGTAGGCTTAGTTACGTAGTGCAAAAGCTCCTTGGTTGATTCTTTCGAGGGGGCCCTTTTCCAAATAAAGATGCTGTTTAGTTTGAAGTCAAAGATTGTTTAGTTATGGCCTCATTTAGCAGAACTAGCTAGTATTTAACATATACCAAGTTTTTGTATGATCGTGCTAGCGATCTCATACACTTCATTGTTCATACCTTTTTTGGGGCGAAATGATGCTTCACAACTCTATGTCCATATTATGATTGTACCAATGTTGGCATTAATATGCATGGCCAAATCGGAACAACTTGAGAGTGGGTCCTTGACAATTGCTACTTCCACATATTAGGGGGATAAAACTACAATGTTGATAGAAACACATCCTAAGTCCATACCATAATGCACCATAGACAAAGGAACATATTAATTTTAGGCATATGAAATAAGTAATTTCCCAATCCTCCATGTACTTTGATATAATTCCCGTACACTCTATGCTCGCTCTTGAATTCCCTTCGAAAACTTGGGTGGCACTAAACAGAATTTGTTGAAACTTCTTCTGGTGTGGGAAGAAGGATGCGAGTGGTGGTAGTTGTGTAGTGTCTTGGGAGACAGTCTGCGCCCTGAGGTGTGTTAGTGGTCTGGGCATCCCCAACCTGAGATAGTTTAGCATTGCCATGCAAGCTCGATGGCCTTGGTCACCATGTGGATCAAGGCAGACATTGGGAGGAGTTTAAAATCGCCATACCGGATGAATCCCTAGCAATATTCGGAGCAACCACTCTGGCCACTACCAGTGATGGGAGCACCACCTTTTCCAGGAAGAACAATTGCTCGATGGGATGAGAATGGAAGATATGGCACCCCACCTATACTCCAAGGTTCCTCAGAGGTTAAAATCTACTCGAATGTTCAGGGCTGCCTTATTGGACGCAACAAGAGCATGAGATGTGGGCCCCAACCTGGACTTGGCCATGTTATTAGAGTACTTGGCGGTATGGCCAAGAGTGGCAGCGGTGCAGTTAGTTCCTGAGACTCTGGACACCATCTCTTAGTCCTGGGAGAAGAATGGTGAGATCTGCTTATGCCACTAAGTTTGCAGGGGGGGGGGGGCGCCGTACTCATAGTGGAATTCACTTGGAAATCCAATGCGCCTTTGCAACGTCGCCTCTTCACGCGGATAGCCCCAAGGACCAGTAGTTAGACATCCAACAGACTTAGCAGGGGAGGACTACCGCATCAAGATACATGCTCGTTTGTGCTCAACAAGATGGACAATCAACCACATTCTCCTGGACTCTGTTTTCGCGAGAACTGTCTGGTGGGAAATCAGTAGAGCCCTGGGCATGCCAAGGTAGGCATTGTGGACAAACGACATACTTGACAAATGGTGCGTCAGCATGGTTGGTGTTGGGCACAAACCAAGAGACATACGAGCCATTCTCACCTTGACCATGTGGGAACTATGGAAGCACATAAATGCAATTGTGTTTGATGGAGCAACGCCCTCGATACAACATGTGATAAGTAGGATGATTACCGAGGGTCAAGTGTGGAGGCTGGCCGGTATATTAAAAGGAGAACTAGACCCCTACTTTGGGGCGTTGACTAGGTGGGTTCAGAGCGAGTAGTCCACTTTCATGCTAAGGGTAAGGGTAGATGTGGAGTGCAAAGCATTGTAAGCATAATGTAGCGATACCATGGACATGGATGGGCCATCTTGCTTTTCTTGTTTAATACATGATACGCATGCTTGTGCATATTCGAGAAAAAAAATCCCGTTAAATCTACCCATAAAGTTGCACTTCCGTAAGATGTCACTCTAAGGTACAAGAAAGTTACTGCACAACCCAAGTGTCATAAACCCTAGCCCAGGAGATATATAGTCATTATTCATCTTGTGTCGCTCAAATTATGCCAATATGTGTAATGCTCACTAAAAGTAATCCTAAATATGTACTATATGACTTGAAAACCTTCATCATTCCTTCCTAAATCCCGTGTCTAGAAGGCCTAACTAGTAGTCAACTATCTGGCAGGGTGGAGATTTGACTCGAGTTCGAAATAATTGCAGTCACCCAAGTTTCAGTCTTTCGACCTCGTTGGGTACACATCTTCTTAATTACCGAGTACCAGAGCTCTGACCCAATTGTCAACATAGTATAAAATTATAATGTCAATTTTGGAAATGCCTCGTGGTAGATTAGCTTTTGATCCATTCCCTATTTGGTCTCATAGGGTTCCTAGCATGGCCTCTGCTGCCAAGTTATGACTTGCTTATACCATTATATGTTTGCTAAGTTATTTCCCATGCTCCATGGAGAATTTAAGGCCACAACAACAATCATTTGGGGTGTGACAACAAATAGGTTGTTTTTATAAAATTGAGACAACTTTGGATAAATTATGACAAATGTTTGACGATGCACTATTTATGAGTGAATATACACATAAATGACAAAGAGTTCTCCGTTGAATACGGAAATCTGAACATATACTCCCACCAGATACCTGCAACATTACACTCACGTTAGGACTCAGCGCGAGTTTGCAAAGCCTAGCCCTAGCCCGTGTGAATTCAGGAATGGCAAAAAGGAAACAAGTTTTTCCGATGGTAAAGACGAGCACTAACACTAACATTGACAAAATAATGGAAAATTATCCATACATAGTACATACCATAGTATGCATAGCATATTTGCTGAAAAAGTGTATATGGTTCAGTTAACAATATTTGGGTTTAAATGATCCTTCAAATATTTCATTATATTGCTGGTTTTAGTTATTATTATGAGAGATTTTTAAATAATAATTCTCATATTCAGCATACTCATAAATCGTGGTAAATTCATTGTTTCACAGGAATTACATGATGTTTTTTTTGGAATACTTTGAATTGCTTACCACATGTGTCACAGGAATTACATGGTGTTGTATGGCCAACCCATATCATGGAGAGGCCAGATTCTGAATTCAAGGAAAAGTTGATGCGTCTTCTCCGCAAACCATTTAGCCAGGGAGAATTTGATACGCTGCTTGACAAGGCTATGATTCGCCCTCTGGCAACAATGAAAAGGCAAACACGGGGTGGCGTGAAGTACTACAACTCTGAAAATGAAAGGCAACCATCATATTTTGATGGTTACCCAGGTATGCTTGCTTTTATACTACGTACATACTTTTTTTGTTCATTGGACTTCTGTTATGCACTATTCCCCTTATTATTTTTATGTTGAAACATCTTTCTGGGAATTATTGCGACCACATGGCTAAAGTAACTTTTATGCATAATGATTATAGGATCAGAATCATTTTCCATGCCTAATGAACACTCTGCCTTGTTATTTAAGAAACAATTTGTGGTTGTCTTTGCTCGCGATTGACATTTCCTTTTGAACCTTGAAATTTGCAAGCCAACATTGTGTTTTTCGGTGATATATTGGTTTACAAGCTTGTTAAATCTATGTCCAAAATATCTTGCTGACGGATTGCTTGAATCTATGGTGAACATACACTTTCTATAGGTACACTTGAAACCCCTGTACGCTTAGGTAATTAGCAGGACTTCGGAACAACAAGCATTGTGGCATTTTCATAATTGTATTGCGCAAATTTTCATATAATTCTTATTTTCTTCTTTGGTAAAATACAAAGCTTGCATCTCAATAAATTGATAGAAGAAAAGTGGTTGTGGAGCAATTACACAACACAACATGTCGGCGCAGAAGTCCAGCTTTCCTGTGAGAGGATTTTGGAGCAATTTTGCCAAATACCTGAAATAGAAATAGTTTGTTGTGGAGAACTATACTGATAACGAATGCGCTGTGTTGAATTAAAATTGAGTAACTTAGCTTTCAGCACATGTCCAAAGGTTTATTTTATTTGCTATAATAAATGACTATCTTTTGCTTGAGAAGTTATCTTTCCAAATAAGACGAGAAAGTAGCAGCAAATCATATTGGTATCTGGTTTGAAGTAATCTGTTATGCGGTTGTTCAAGAAACACTGATTCTTACAAGTCGTACTATTAATCAACACGTTTTATTGTATTTAACTTCAGAACTTGCGAAACAAGTACGTGTAGAAAGCACCAGCAAACCCAACCAGTTAGCTCTGTTGCGTGGATTTTTCTTCTGGATGGAGGTAACCTCATTCATAGCATTTCTTTGTTTTTTCGTTAATAACCGATAATGGCTCCACCTGTTGTTAAAGAACGGAGTAATACATTTTTTACCTGTTCCCAGTTAGAGCAAATCTATTTCTTTTTGTTTAGAGAATTTTTTGTTAATGGAGGCAGCCCAATATTGACCTGTTAAAGATCACGCTGGTACATTACCAATCGTAGTTAATGAATTTATTTGCAGCAAAGTACTAACAGCTACGGTGCATCAGTGTGAGTTTTTCTTGTTGCTAATTTTGAAAAATCATGGCATAAACCTAGTTCACTTTTGCAAAAGATAAAGCTAGTTCACAACGGAGTAACTACCATGTGATTTCTTCATATTGCTTGATTGTTAATAGTATGTGCCAGCTTCTTATATAGGTGGTCCCTCCCCGCAAAAAAAGAGATGGATTTCCCTATCAAATGGCCAATTACATAGCAATATTACATTTCCCCTTATTTGGTTAGTTAGGCCAACTGAATGTACTGACCTGTGTCCCTAATAATCTACTCCCTTCCTTTGTAGAATATTGCGCATCACGACCAATTCAGGCCATGGAGAGATGATTTCAAACAGTACAAAGTTACTATGATAGAAATAGAGTAAGATCACAAACAGAATTACAGAAGAGTTTGTGCCTTCTCGATTGAGGTGGCATAGCCCCAGTTTCTCCTTGTTTTACTAGTTTGGTCTCCAGTATGCATCTTACACTGGTTGCTATTGTTATTTTGTCTCCAAAAACGTAGAGCTGATGCTACCAGAAACTAGTAGCATATCACTCCCCAAAATCAATTATCTTGAGACAGGGGTATACCATAGTTTGCTCAGTTTTTTCTTTCAGACAGAAGGTTTATGGACGACAATGTATTGTTTTTATATGTGCAACTGCAGTCATAACGTTGGAGTGCTCTCTGGTTCATGCATCTTTCTCATGGAAGAGCAAGTGTGTACAAATCAGCCTTTGGATGGGAAAACCACTTTCTAGCGGAGTTATATATATCTTTTTCTTTGAGTGAAATATACGTCTGTTTACATCTGGGATCTAGCTGCTGTTGAATTTGACGTGGGGTTTTCCCATGCTGAAATTGAGCACTCTAGATCTCATGATGTACTTTTTCTTTTTTGACGGAACCTCGCCGTGCTCCTGAAGAAGAATATATATATTGGCTCGATTTATGCAGAAAACTAGCCTGAAAAAGCATACAAGGGATGATTGATTAAGGGCCATGAACAAGATCACCCCCAGCTAGCACCCTTCATCATTTTGATGTTAGGCTTAGATGAGTGGTCTAGGTAGTGGCCCAGCTAACACGCCTTTATCATTTGGATAGAAGTAGTGGCATATGTTGCCAAGATGGTGGATTCAGGCATAGTGTTGTAATACTTTGTAAGGACCTCGAAAATAATCAATAAAGTGACCGCATGTATCTCCCATATGCAGAGGCCAGGGGTCATCCTCCTTTTCTAAAAAAAATGAACAAGATCACCGGCCAAACTTGGCCTCCACCGCCAACATGGATTTATTTAGGGCATCGACCACCATCACCATCGGCAATGGAGTGAAGTTGCTATTCTGGCATGACAACCGGAGCAGTAAGGACCTCCTCAAGGCCTACGCTCCCGAGCTCTTCAAGATCGCAACCAGAAATATTAGGACGAATATGAAGGAGCTAGAAGATGAGAATTAGATCTCTATCCTTGCGGAGTGTTGCGGGCGATGGGCCCAAGACCCCGGAGTGCTTAGATGTAGACCGGTGGGGACCTCTCTGCTGAGCCTAGGTAGGGTTGCGACGTGTTGATCTTCCGAGGGCGGGCGTTGACCCCATAAAGGTGTGTCCGGCCAGATTGATCGAGCGTGTTGGGTAACATGGTGCACCCCTGCAGGGAAGATTATCTATTAATAGCCGTGTCCACGGTAACGGACGTTCAGACTTATATCCTGATCTTATACAACTACAAATGGATACTTGATATATGTGGCTCCGGGATTGCTTTCTTGCAGGGAGTCGAGGAAGGATCTCTGGGCATTAATGTTACAACATGTTTGTTAAATATTAAACTGCTATTCTTTCCTCTTCTACATGCTGCAAGATGCTCGGAGCTGCGTGAAGATGCTAGTCTTTGATAGGCTAGGCCTTCCCCCTCTATTCTGGCATTCTGCAGTTCAGTCCACAGATACAACCCTTCCATTTGATACCAATGCATACTTAGTATAGATCTGATGCTTGCGAGTACTTTGGATGAGTACTCATGGTTGCTTTGCCACCCCTTTTCCCCCTTCTTTCTTTCCTTTCCGGTTGATGCAACCAGATGGTGGATCCTTGGAGCCAGATGCCACCGCCGATGGATGTTACTACGTGAAGACCGCCGACGACCAGGAGTAGTTAGGAGGTCCCAGGCAGGAGGCCTTGCCTCTTCGATCGTGTTGCTTTTGTGCTAGCCTTCTTAAGGCAGTCTTGTTTAACTTATGTCTGTACTCAGATATTGTTGCTTCCGCTGACTCTTGTGTATCGAGCTTGTATTCGAGCCCTCGAGGCCCCTGGCTTGTAATATAAAGCTTATATTATTTTATTTGTGTCTAGAGTTGTGTTGTGATATCTTCCCGTGAGTCCCTAATCTTGATCGTACACATTTGCGTGTATGATTAGTGTACGATTGAATCGGGGGCGTCACAAGGGGGGCACCGCACACGGCTAAGAGATCGGATCAATTGTTGTGTCTCCAAGTGGTGCCTCCCTCCTCGTATATAAAGGAGTGGAGGATGGGGAGGGGGCCGGCCACCCTAGGCGCGCCCCATGAGGAGTCCTACTCCCACCGGGAGTAGGACTTCCCCCTTCCAAGTGGGAGTAGGAGAGGAGAGGGAAGGAGAGAGAGGGGGAAAGGACTGGGGGCGCCGCCCCCCTCCTTGTCCTATTCGGACTGGGGGGGGGGGGGGGAGGGGACGCGCGGCTGCCCTTGGCCGCCCCTCCTCTTCTCCACTAGGGCCCAATAGGCCCATTAGTCTCCCCGGGGGTTTCGATAACCCCCCAGTACTCCGGTATATGCCCAATACTCCCCGAAACCATTCCGGTGTCCGAACATAGTCGTCCAATATATCAATCTTTATGTCTCGACCATTTCGAGACTCCTCGTCATGTCCGTGATCACATCCGGGACTCCGAACTACCTTCGGTACATCAAAACATGCGGACCCTACGGGTTCGAGAACTATGTAGACATGACCGAGACACGTCTCCGGTCAATAACCAATAGCGGAACCTGGATGCTCATATTGGCTCCCACATATTCTACGAAGATCTTTATCGGTCAAACCGCATAACAACATACGTTGTTCCCTTTGTCATCGGTATGTTACTTGCCCGAGATTCGACCGTCGGTATCTCAATACCTAGTTCAATCTCGTTACCGGCAAGTCTCTTTACTCGTTATGTAATGCATCATCCCGTAACTAACTCATTAGCTACATTTCTTGCAAGGCTTATAGTGATGTGCATTACCGAGAGGGCCCAGAGATACCTCTCCGACAATCGGAGTGATAAATCCTAATCTCGAAATACGTCAACTCAACAAGTACTTTCGGAGACACCTGTAGAGCACCTTTATAATCACCTAGTTACGTTGTGATGTTTGGTAGCACACAAAGTGTTCCTCCGGTAAGCGGGAGTTACATAATCTCATAGTCATAGGAACATCTATAAGTCATGAAGAAAGCAATAACAACATACTAAACGATCAAGTGCTAAGCTAACAAAATGGGTCAAGTCAATCACATCATTCTCCTAATGATGTGATCCCACTGATCAAACGATAACTCATATCCATGGTTAGGAAACTCAACCATCTTTGATCAATGAGCTAGTCAAGTAGAGGCATACTAGTGACACTATGTTTGTCTATGTATTCAGACATGTATTATGTTTCCGGTTAATACAATTCTAGCATGAATAATAAACATTTATCATGATATGAGAAAATAAATAATAACTTTATTATTGCCTCTAGGTTATATTTCCTTCAACAAAAGCAATGTTAATAAGTGAGAGATTGTCCCAACTAAATTCGCTATATTTTGTGTCCTCCTCTACAGTAGCATGATCATGTATATGATCAGTGTGAAGAAACAAAAATGTTTCTGAATTATGGTGTGGGTCTTAAGAAAATTATGTGAAAAGAATGTAATAAGAACTGTATATATAGGCACTGACGTAAGTTTTCTCATTTTAAATCTTTTCCTTTCAGGTCTGTTAATCTAGAGAGGATATGTATCCTTTTCTTCTATAGCATTGTCCACATAGGATTAGAAACAGTGCCTCAGATCGAGTCGCGAGTGGATTGTCCATTCTGCCGAACAACCGAACGAGAGACAAAAAGAGAGAAACAGATCGCCCAGCCCCAGCCACCATTCTCCATTCCCCAGCCCCTGATTCCTCCCCTCGCCCTCTCCCTCGTCTGCCAATATTGACACAAACTACTAATACCATAGAATGATATATGATCATTAGGTGAAATTCATTATCTTCCTGTAGTTTCTTTTCCTACACTGAACGAGATATCGGCACCACAAACACAAATCATGATCCCAAGAGGCCATCAAAGAGATGATAGGGGATGACGCGCTAAAATCATACCTTTCATGGGACCAAAAACTGGACGAATAGTTAGATCAGATAGAAAATGACAGCATCCATAATAACCAAATAAGTGCATTTCTATCAAAGATATGAACCTTTGGATCTAAGTGTAGTCCAGAGAGATGTCCCTCCTGAAACTGTGGATGCAATGAAGAGGAATGTTTTAGGCATATTGGGTCTGCTTCCGTCTGATCAGTGAGAGGGAGACCCCTGGCCTGGTGTACTGAGAGGGTGAAGGGTGAGTCCATACAGGCCATTCTCCTTACCGTCTGTTTAGGAAGACAACTTGATTACCATATCCATTGAAAAGGTTTTGAAGCATCAGGAGGATTTTCAATAAGTTTAAGATATATTCTTTTATTTGAGTATCTATTGCTAGACCAGTAGGACTGCCATGTATCTTTGCCGCTGTTGATGGGCTGGCAACGGATGGTTTCCAGCTAGGAATTCTAAGTTATTTGGTTTACGCTAATAGATTAGCACACCTGTGATTTCCAGCTAAAATGGGTTGGCACCGGATCTTTTCTAGCTAAGAATTCTAAGTTACTTATTTTGTTTTACAATAGTAGATTTGTTTTTATTCAATGCATTTATTTCAAATAATTAGCACACCTACAATTTCCAGCTAAAAATGGGCTGGCACTGAATGTATTTCCAGCTAAGAATACCAAGTTATTTGCTTTTACACCAGTGGATTACTACTTTTTATTTGCTGCATTTATTTCAAAATGATTAGCACAATTATATCACGACTCTTCTATTGGATGCACTGCCAATGTTAGCCTTCCAGAAAAATCAGCTGTAATTACGAATTAAAACTTGCTAAATATATGCAAATACTAGATTGGAGTACTATTCCATCAATCAGGCGCCGTTGGATAGCTTCCCGAGCTGGAGTGTTCCCATCCCGGCCGTCCAGTCAACACTCCCCTCTGGCGTCTCGCAAGATATTCGGCTGTCAAAAGAAAACTTCAGATTTAGACGAGGCGCCTCTTCGTCCGTTTCCATTCGCTGCCAACCCACACACAAAGCCCCAACCATGCCACCACGGCCACGCGCTCCAAGCTCCGGCGCCAACTCCATCGCCGCTGAGATGGGCGCCCAGGGAATCCCTGCCCGGGGCGGCTCCCCTCCCCCTCCCGTCACCACCAAGCACGACGCGTCTGGCGCTGGCGAAGCCCAAAGCTGCCCCGTCCGCTCCCCGGCCCCGGAAGGAAGCGACCGCTCGGTGGAGGAGAAGAACTCCCCAGGGGAAATCCCTTGGTACGATAAATTGGAGGACATAGATGAGGAGTACCGCAAGTACTTGAGTTGCGTGCGCTTTGTGAATGGCCACCAAATAGTGGTCGTGCCGGAAGGCGGGCTGGAAGCGGTGCCGGCTCGAGTTGTTGACAAGTCTAATGGGGCAGGGAAGAAGGATGGGGAGGAAGCGGCTGCTCATGCTGCTTCGGGGGAGAAGGGCAGCAGCGTTGGGAGCAAGGAGAAGTGGAAGGGGAAGGGAAAGGTGGCGGCGATCACCACGAGTGGGAAATCTCGTGTGCGCGATTACGACCCTGCGCATCGGCAAAAAGTGTTGGTGATGGACCGCAAGGTTACACGATACGGGCAGGACGAGGTGTCGGTTCCAGTTGGTGACAAGTCTGATGGGGCAGGGAAGAAGGATGGGGTGGAAGCGGCTTCCCGTGCTACTTCATGGAAGAACGGCTGCGGCGTTGGGAAGAAGGAGAAGGGAAAGAGGAAGGTGGCGGCGATCACCATGGGCGGGCCTGCGCTGAAGTCTCGTGTGGCCGATTCCAGTACGCATCCGCAAAAGGTAAAATCGTTTCTATTTCCCCTCTCCAGTTAAATATGTGTCGCGTTTCTAAGGCAGAATATACACTTGTTATATATACATGTGCGAACAGGGTCAGAAGGAGAAGAATAAGGAACGGAAAAATGGTGCTAAGAAGATGAAGGTGGCGGCGGAACCGCATCCGGAAACACTGAACACTGCTTCGGTAAGAATTCCCTATGCCTTTTAAAAATTTTCTCCCGAACTGCACCGTGTCTTAGTACTAGAGATGTGGTTTGTGGTTTGTCTTTGTGGTTATGGGTAGATATGCCACATAAGAGTCTACAAGTATGCGAGTGCCCGGCTGGATTAAGAGGTATTGGTTGTGTTTTAGCTGACATTAGGCTTCGATTTGACAAGTAGAAAACTGGAGCAGTTTGTCTAATTCACATGTAGATGTTTTTTAAAGATGTCACATCTAAGCTCCCATAAATATATAACGCAGCAACAAAAAACAAAAAAAAAACTAGGATAAAAAAAAGACCACAAACAAAGTGTACATCAGCTTAGACGTGACATAACTAAGTCACATCTAGATGTGTCCTAAACAGACCCAAAGGTGTTATTGCTAGATTTGCCTACTGATGCTGCTCCGAAAGGTGTCATCACATGGCTGCCATTGGCATTTTTGGGTGCCAAAAAAAATATCCTAGAGTGCATTGCAAGTGAAGGGATGCTTTTTTCTTTGGAAAATTCACCCGTACAAATTCTAAACTGAATCGCTGTGATGGCGCCAGAAAAGAATTCTGAACTGAAGGTAAAATGATGTTACCCTGAAAATTCTGAACTGAATCCATGTCGTTGTTGTGGTTTTAGCTGTTTTCGGTGTGCCGTCAAAAGTCTGCTTCTAGAATGTGAGGTCAAGGGGAATTTGCACCTACTAGAACTCTGTGCGGAAACAGCGATAAATAGTGAGCACCCATTTTTGTAGAAAACAATTTCAGTCTACACAACGTAAATATCATAGTCATCTAGGTAGTATCAAGAGCTGGCTAAGCAAGGGCTGCCGCAAAGCCAACGGACAACCACAACATTTCTTCTGACTGTAAAAAGCCGGCACCAATTCCCCTTTGATCTCACAGTTCTAGCAGCAGATGGTCACTGGTATATTTATCAGCAATTAATCTGGGGGTCGCTGGTATCAATATATTAAAAGTACAGACACTTATGGAGTATACCTTGTCTCAGCAAGTAGCCCATTTAGGATTTAAGAATGTACTAAGGAGGAGATGCATTTCAAACTAAAACAAAAAGATTTTTTTGCTAAATATAATATATATTTTTTGGAGAAGGGGAAGGAGAAGGTGGTGGTGATCACCACGAGTGAGCCTGCGCTGAAATCTCGTGTGCACGATTCCACTACGCATCCGCAAAAGGTAAAATCATTTCGGTTTCCCCTCTCCAGTTAAATATGATGTCGTGTGCCTAAAGCAGAGCAAGCACATGTTACATACACATGTGCAAACAGATTCAGAAGGAGAAGAATGGACGCAAAAATGGTTCTAAGAAGATGAAGGTGGTGGAGGAAGAAGGGATGCCGTCGAAGGAGCTGCCTGTGGAAACACTGAATATTGTGAAGAGGAAAAGGAAATCAAATAATGTACAAAATGCCGAGTCTCATACTGCTTCGGTGAGAATTTCCTATGCATTTTTTTTCAGCCTGCACTATTTGTTAGTAGATGTAGATATGTGGTTTATAAATTTATATATGTGGTTGTTGGTAGATGTATCTTGTACCACATAATAGTCGATCAATATGTATATCTTGTACCAATGTGCCTAGCTGATATTGATGCTTCCTACAACATGTCCGAAAACTACAATACTGCATTTTAAATCACATAAATATGGAGCATCATTCATGGTCAAAGTTGAATTTTGGATTGCGCGTGGGCCTTATTCATTGGAACAAAGGGAGAACTAAAGAAGAGAGATGCATTTCAAACTAAAACTAAATGAAAATTATTTTGCTAAATAGAATTCATTTGACTATTTTTTTCTACTTTGTATTTTTCTCCTCTTAAACGTAATATCAACACATGACAACTCTTTAAAGCAATAAAGAAATATTAGCATCAAGGATCTGTTTAATGATGTTTTCACTTGCTGCCTTTGGTGCAAGCGTGGATCGTTGTTATATATACCTCAAGAAAGTGATCTATGGAGGGAGGACTGGCACGAGCCATGTCATGCTTTGAGCTGCCTCAAATAAATATCATGCAACTATATTTGTGCTGATTTGGATGGAGCAAAATACTCTCTAGTATCCTAGTAAACATATTAAACTCATGGTGCTTTGCTTCTTTCGGCACACTTTGACTAGGCACATAGGGCAAGTAGAATTTTTTAGACGAATCAAAAACTAGAGTTGTGTTTCTGATGGAATTCTAAAACATTACATGTTCGCTTCTAACCAATCTACATTTTTATGACATAGTCGTGTGGTTTCCTTTTTCTTCTCTCAAAGTTTCAAGTAATGAATTAATATGTGATCCTGATTTTTGTCGCACTTCTAGACTGGCAACAACAGAAAGCCACAACTTCGGAGATCTGCTCGACTTATGCTCAGTCCGCCTGAAAATGATCATAAGTAGACTTTAGAGTAACGTCTATTTTGGGAGAATCAAAATAGATTGCTTTATTCAAAATACTTTCCTTTATCTTGTTGTTTGGAATTCTTCGGATACATACCATGGATATGTTGGTTCTTGAATTTTACAAGCGCCTAGTCAGACTATCTAGTAGTCTATTGGATATGGTAGGTTTTTCGAGTAATTGGCAATGCTGTCGCCTTTCAATTACAAGAACATGGTTATTTTACAACTGCTTTTACAAGCGACTATTTTGGGAAGTATAGTTGAGGCAGGTGCACTATTCGTGAATGAGGCAACTACAAGAATTGTGCACAGATATCTGCTAGGGCTAGGTGCGCCACGACCTGATAAATCATTCCCTGTCCATCGAAAACCCGGCGATTCCTCTTTTTCCAGGCATTCCATAGGGTGTAGATCAAATTCTTGTTTTGCACCTTCAAACTTTGCTCCCAAGGGATAGCCAGGTATTCCTCCCACAAATTGTTGACAGACTGATTAGGGTTTTTCGTCATCATCAGGGACACATGGCAGTCCTGACATTCACCGCCTTCCATACGTCCTTTGAGAAGGGACAATCCTTGTAAAGGTGGCACGGTGTCTCATTGGTCGCTAAGCATAAGTGAAACCGGGCTATGGGGCAAATCCTATTTGCCAGATCCGCCGTCATCAGGATTCTACCATGCAACACGAGCCAAGTAGAAAGCTTGCATTTGGGAGTGGTTGTTTCCTTCCAAACCTTCCCAATACGAAAAGGCTGCACATGGCCGAGGGTATCTTATACACAAATTTAGTCAAGAATTCATCTGAGGCCATCCATACGCAGTTGCGTCGGGGTGTTAAGGCCTACGACAACTGTTATCCACTTATCCCCTGGAGACCCTGGTTCATCGTCCTGATCTTCCTAGTTGCAATCTTGAAAAGCTCTGGGGCACGGTGCAAAGTGCGGAATACCCAATACAGTAATCTTTTCAAAAACTTGTCTACACGCCATCGCAGACGGTGATTGTGGTAGAGGCATGAAATGGATCCATGTCCGAGTCACTGCAAGGCAGGTTCGAACCGACCCAAGGGCGCCCCGGGTTGTTCCATTGGAACCAAGGCTAGCGCAGGCCCAAGGCTCCGCCGAAGCGGTCAAGGTCAGCATAACATGGGTTGTTGGCATGCATACATGGATGGGTCTGTTGATGATAATCATGCTTACATAGTTGTACAAAACTACGTACAATGCATTGAAAATGAACTTTCATGTCCTAGTGATAAACCCTAGCTTTACTATTTGATTAACCTATCAACACACATACATGAACTTATCGCAGTCGCTTGCTTCTTATGCAAGCTAAAGCTGTCATGGATACAAAGGATGGCTTATACTCGTGCTTACGTGCTCACTAACTCCAATGTGGGTAGGATCTGATCTGTAAACATTGTCATGGGGCCATCATGAGCGGTGGTTATGTGTGGTCCTCTAGGTAGGCTTAGTTACGTAGTGCAAAAGCTCCTTGGTTGATTCTTTCGAGGGGGCCCTTTTCCAAATAAAGATGCTGTTTAGTTTGAAGTCAAAGATTGTTTAGTTATGGCCTCATTTAGCAGAACTAGCTAGTATTTAACATATACCAAGTTTTTGTATGATCGTGCTAGCGATCTCATACACTTCATTGTTCATACCTTTTTTGGGGCGAAATGATGCTTCACAACTCTATGTCCATATTATGATTGTACCAATGTTGGCATTAATATGCATGGCCAAATCGGAACAACTTGAGAGTGGGTCCTTGACAATTGCTACTTCCACATATTAGGGGGATAAAACTACAATGTTGATAGAAACACATCCTAAGTCCATACCATAATGCACCATAGACAAAGGAACATATTAATTTTAGGCATATGAAATAAGTAATTTCCCAATCCTCCATGTACTTTGATATAATTCCCGTACACTCTATGCTCGCTCTTGAATTCCCTTCGAAAACTTGGGTGGCACTAAACAGAATTTGTTGAAACTTCTTCTGGTGTGGGAAGAAGGATGCGAGTGGTGGTAGTTGTGTAGTGTCTTGGGAGACAGTCTGCGCCCTGAGGTGTGTTAGTGGTCTGGGCATCCCCAACCTGAGATAGTTTAGCATTGCCATGCAAGCTCGATGGCCTTGGTCACCATGTGGATCAAGGCAGACATTGGGAGGAGTTTAAAATCGCCATACCGGATGAATCCCTAGCAATATTCGGAGCAACCACTCTGGCCACTACCAGTGATGGGAGCACCACCTTTTCCAGGAAGAACAATTGCTCGATGGGATGAGAATGGAAGATATGGCACCCCACCTATACTCCAAGGTTCCTCAGAGGTTAAAATCTACTCGAATGTTCAGGGCTGCCTTATTGGACGCAACAAGAGCATGAGATGTGGGCCCCAACCTGGACTTGGCCATGTTATTAGAGTACTTGGCGGTATGGCCAAGAGTGGCAGCGGTGCAGTTAGTTCCTGAGACTCTGGACACCATCTCTTAGTCCTGGGAGAAGAATGGTGAGATCTGCTTATGCCACTAAGTTTGCAGGGGGGGGCGCCGTACTCATAGTGGAATTCACTTGGAAATCCAATGCGCCTTTGCAACGTCGCCTCTTCACGCGGATAGCCCCAAGGACCAGTAGTTAGACATCCAACAGACTTAGCAGGGGAGGACTACCGCATCAAGATACATGCTCGTTTGTGCTCAACAAGATGGACAATCAACCACATTCTCCTGGACTCTGTTTTCGCGAGAACTGTCTAGTGGGAAATCAGTAGAGCCCTGGGCATGCCAAGGTAGGCATTGTGGACAAACGACATACTTGACAAATGGTGCGTCAGCATGGTTGGTGTTGGGCACAAACCAAGAGACATACGAGCCATTCTCACCTTGACCATGTGGGAACTATGGAAGCACATAAATGCAATTGTGTTTGATGGAGCAACGCCCTCGATACAACATGTGATAAGTAGGATGATTACCGAGGGTCAAGTGTGGAGGCTGGCCGGTATATTAAAAGGAGAACTAGACCCCTACTTTGGGGCGTTGACTAGGTGGGTTCAGAGCGAGTAGTCCACTTTCATGCTAAGGGTAAGGGTAGATGTGGAGTGCAAAGCATTGTAAGCATAATGTAGCGATACCATGGACATGGATGGGCCATCTTGCTTTTCTTGTTTAATACATGATACGCATGCTTGTGCATATTCGAGAAAAAAAATCCCGTTAAATCTACCCATAAAGTTGCACTTCCGTAAGATGTCACTCTAAGGTACAAGAAAGTTACTGCACAACCCAAGTGTCATAAACCCTAGCCCAGGAGATATATAGTCATTATTCATCTTGTGTCGCTCAAATTATGCCGATATGTGTAATGCTCACTAAAAGTAATCCTAAATATGTACTATATGACTTGAAAACCTTCATCATTCCTTCCTAAATCCCGTGTCTAGAAGGCCTAACTAGTAGTCAACTATCTGGCAGGGTGGAGATTTGACTCGAGTTCGAAATAATTGCAGTCACCCAAGTTTCAGTCTTTCGACCTCGTTGGGTACACATCTTCTTAATTACCGAGTACCAGAGCTCTGACCCAATTGTCAACATAGTATAAAATTATAATGTCAATCTTGGAAATGCCTCGTGGTAGATTAGCTTTTGATCCATTCCCTATTTGGTCTCATAGGGTTCCTAGCATGGCCTCTGCTGCCAAGTTATGACTTGCTTATACCATTATATGTTTGCTAAGTTATTTCCCATGCTCCATGGAGAATTTAAGGCCACAACAACAATCATTTGGGGTGTGACAACAAATAGGTTGTTTTTATAAAATTGAGACAACTTTGGATAAATTATGACAAATGTTTGACGATGCACTATTTATGAGTGAATATACACATAAATGACAAAGAGTTCTCCGTTGAATACGGAAATCTGAACATATACTCCCACCAGATACCTGCAACATTACACTCACGTTAGGACTCAGCGCGAGTTTGCAAAGCCTAGCCCTAGCCCGTGTGAATTCAGGAATGGCAAAAAGGAAACAAGTTTTTCCGATGGTAAAGACGAGCACTAACACTAACATTGACAAAATAATGGAAAATTATCCATACATAGTACATACCATAGTATGCATAGCATATTTGCTGAAAAAGTGTATATGGTTCAGTTAACAATATTTGGGTTTAAATGATCCTTCAAATATTTCATTATATTGCTGGTTTTAGTTATTATTATGAGAGATTTTTAAATAATAATTCTCATATTCAGCATACTCATAAATCGTGGTAAATTCATTGTTTCACAGGAATTACATGATGTTTTTTTTGGAATACTTTGAATTGCTTACCACATGTGTCACAGGAATTACATGGTGTTGTATGGCCAACCCATATCATGGAGAGGCCAGATTCTGAATTCAAGGAAAAGTTGATGCGTCTTCTCCGCAAACCATTTAGCCAGGGAGAATTTGATACGCTGCTTGACAAGGCTATGATTCGCCCTCTGGCAACAATGAAAAGGCAAACACGGGGTGGCGTGAAGTACTACAACTCTGAAAATGAAAGGCAACCATCATATTTTGATGGTTACCCAGGTATGCTTGCTTTTATACTACGTACATACTTTTTTTGTTCATTGGACTTCTGTTATGCACTATTCCCCTTATTATTTTTATGTTGAAACATCTTTCTGGGAATTATTGCGACCACATGGCTAAAGTAACTTTTATGCATAATGATTATAGGATCAGAATCATTTTCCATGCCTAATGAACACTCTGCCTTGTTATTTAAGAAACAATTTGTGGTTGTCTTTGCTCGCGATTGACATTTCCTTTTGAACCTTGAAATTTGCAAGCCAACATTGTGTTTTTCGGTGATATATTGGTTTACAAGCTTGTTAAATCTATGTCCAAAATATCTTGCTGACGGATTGCTTGAATCTATGGTGAACATACACTTTCTATAGATACACTTGAAACCCCTGTACGCTTAGGTAATTAGCAGGACTTCGGAACAACAAGCATTGTGGCATTTTCATAATTGTATTGCGCAAATTTTCATATAATTCTTATTTTCTTCTTTGGTAAAATACAAAGCTTGCATCTCAATAAATTGATAGAAGAAAAGTGGTTGTGGAGCAATTACACAACACAACATGTCGGCGCAGAAGTCCAGCTTTCCTGTGAGAGGATTTTGGAGCAATTTTGCCAAATACCTGAAATAGAAATAGTTTGTTGTGGAGAACTATACTGATAACGAATGCGCTGTGTTGAATTAAAATTGAGTAACTTAGCTTTCAGCACATGTCCAAAGGTTTATTTTATTTGCTATAATAAATGACTATCTTTTGCTTGAGAAGTTATCTTTCCAAATAAGACGAGAAAGTAGCAGCAAATCATATTGGTATCTGGTTTGAAGTAATCTGTTATGCGGTTGTTCAAGAAACACTGATTCTTACAAGTCGTACTATTAATCAACACGTTTTATTGTATTTAACTTCAGAACTTGCGAAACAAGTACGTGTAGAAAGCACCAGCAAACCCAACCAGTTAGCTCTGTTGCGTGGATTTTTCTTCTGGATGGAGGTAACCTCATTCATAGCATTTCTTTGTTTTTTCGTTAATAACCGATAATGGCTCCACCTGTTGTTAAAGAACGGAGTAATACATTTTTTACCTGTTCCCAGTTAGAGCAAATCTATTTCTTTTTGTTTAGAGAATTTTTTGTTAATGGAGGCAGCCCAATATTGACCTGTTAAAGATCACGCTGGTACATTACCAATCGTAGTTAATGAATTTATTTGCAGCAAAGTACTAACAGCTACGGTGCATCAGTGTGAGTTTTTCTTGTTGCTAATTTTGAAAAATCATGGCATAAACCTAGTTCACTTTTGCAAAAGATAAAGCTAGTTCACAACGGAGTAACTACCATGTGATTTCTTCATATTGCTTGATTGTTAATAGTATGTGCCAGCTTCTTATATAGGTGGTCCCTCCCCGCAAAAAAAGAGATGGATTTCCCTATCAAATGGCCAATTACATAGCAATATTACATTTCCCCTTATTTGGTTAGTTAGGCCAACTGAATGTACTGACCTGTGTCCCTAATAATCTACTCCCTTCCTTTGTAGAATATTGCGCATCACGACCAATTCAGGCCATGGAGAGATGATTTCAAACAGTACAAAGTTACTATGATAGAAATAGAGTAAGATCACAAACAGAATTACAGAAGAGTTTGTGCCTTCTCGATTGAGGTGGCATAGCCCCAGTTTCTCCTTGTTTTACTAGTTTGGTCTCCAGTATGCATCTTACACTGGTTGCTATTGTTATTTTGTCTCCAAAAACGTAGAGCTGATGCTACCAGAAACTAGTAGCATATCACTCCCCAAAATCAATTATCTTGAGACAGGGGTATACCATAGTTTGCTCAGTTTTTTCTTTCAGACAGAAGGTTTATGGACGACAATGTATTGTTTTTATATGTGCAACTGCAGTCATAACGTTGGAGTGCTCTCTGGTTCATGCATCTTTCTCATGGAAGAGCAAGTGTGTACAAATCAGCCTTTGGATGGGAAAACCACTTTCTAGCGGAGTTATATATATCTTTTTCTTTGAGTGAAATATACGTCTGTTTACATCTGGGATCTAGCTGCTGTTGAATTTGACGTGGGGTTTTCCCATGCTGAAATTGAGCACTCTAGATCTCATGATGTACTTTTTCTTTTTTGACAGAACCTCGCCGTGCTCCTGAAGAAGAATATATATATTGGCTCGATTTATGCAGAAAACTAGCCCGAAAAAGCATACAAGGGATGATTGATTAAGGGCCATGAACAAGATCACCCCCAGCTAGCACCCTTCATCATTTTGATGTTAGGCTTAGATGAGTGGTCTAGGTAGTGGCCCAGCTAACACGCCTTTATCATTTGGATAGAAGTAGTGGCATATGTTGCCAAGATGGCGGATTCAGGCATAGTGTTGTAATACTTTGTAAGGACCTCGAAAATAATCAATAAAGTGACCGCATGTATCTCCCATATGCAGAGGCCAGGGGTCATCCTCCTTTTCTAAAAAAAATGAACAAGATCACCGGCCAAACTTGGCCTCCACCGCCAACATGGATTTATTTAGGGCATCGACCACCATCACCATCGGCAATGGAGTGAAGTTGCTATTCTGGCATGACAACCGGAGCAGTAAGGACCTCCTCAAGGCCTACGCTCCCGAGCTCTTCAAGATCGCAACCAGAAATATTAGGACGAATATGAAGGAGCTAGAAGATGAGAATTAGATCTCTATCCTTGCGGAGTGCTGCGGGCGATGGGCCCAAGACCCCGGAGTGCTTAGATGTAGACCGGTGGGGACCTCTCTGCTGAGCCTAGGTAGGGTTGCGACGTGTTGATCTTCCGAGGGCGGGCGTTGACCCCATAAAGGTGTGTCCGGCCAGATTGATCGAGCGTGTTGGGTAACATGGTGCACCCCTGCAGGGAAGATTATCTATTAATAGCCGTGTCCACGGTAACGGACGTTCAGACTTATATCCTGATCTTATACAACTACAAATGGATACTTGATATATGTGGCTCCGGGATTGCTTTCTTGCAGGGAGTCGAGGAAGGATCTCTGGGCATTAATGTTACAACATGTTTGTTAAATATTAAACTGCTATTCTTTCCTCTTCTACATGCTGCAAGATGCTCGGAGCTGCGTGAAGATGCTAGTCTTTGATAGGTTAGGCCTTCCCCCTCTATTCTGGCATTCTGCAGTTCAGTCCACAGATACAACCCTTCCATTTGATACCAATGCATACTTAGTATAGATCTGATGCTTGCGAGTACTTTGGATGAGTACTCATGGTTGCTTTGCCACCCCTTTTCCCCCTTCTTTCTTTCCTTTCCGGTTGATGCAACCAGATGGTGGATCCTTGGAGCCAGATGCCACCGCCGATGGATGTTACTACGTGAAGACCGCCGACGACCAGGAGTAGTTAGGAGGTCCCAGGCAGGAGGCCTTGCCTCTTCGATCGTGTTGCTTTTGTGCTAGCCTTCTTAAGGCAGTCTTGTTTAACTTATGTCTGTACTCAGATATTGTTGCTTCCGCTGACTCTTGTGTATCGAGCTTGTATTCGAGCCCTCGAGGCCCCTGGCTTGTAATATAAAGCTTATATTATTTTATTTGTGTCTAGAGTTGTGTTGTGATATCTTCCCGTGAGTCCCTAATCTTGATCGTACACATTTGCGTGTATGATTAGTGTACGATTGAATCGGGGGCGTCACAAGGGGGGCACCGCACACGGCTAAGAGATCGGATCAATTGTTGTGTCTCCAAGTGGTGCCTCCCTCCTCGTATATAAAGGAGTGGAGGATGGGGAGGGGGCCGGCCACCCTAGGCGCGCCCCATGAGGAGTCCTACTCCCACCGGGAGTAGGACTTCCCCCTTCCAAGTGGGAGTAGGAGAGGAGAGGGAAGGAGAGAGAGGGGGAAAGGACTGGGGGCGCCGCCCCCCTCCTTGTCCTATTCGGACTGGGGGGGGGGGGGGGGGGGAGGGGACGCGCGGCTGCCCTTGGCCGCCCCTCCTCTTCTCCACTAGGGCCCAATAGGCCCATTAGTCTCCCCGGGGGTTTCGATAACCCCCCAGTACTCCGGTATATGCCCAATACTCCCCGAAACCATTCCGGTGTCCGAACATAGTCGTCCAATATATCAATCTTTATGTCTCGACCATTTCGAGACTCCTCGTCATGTCCGTGATCACATCCGGGACTCCGAACTACCTTCGGTACATCAAAACATGCGGACCCTACGGGTTCGAGAACTATGTAGACATGACCGAGACACGTCTCCGGTCAATAACCAATAGCGGAACCTGGATGCTCATATTGGCTCCCACATATTCTACGAAGATCTTTATCGGTCAAACCGCATAACAACATACGTTGTTCCCTTTGTCATCGGTATGTTACTTGCCCGAGATTCGACCGTCGGTATCTCAATACCTAGTTCAATCTCGTTACCGGCAAGTCTCTTTACTCGTTATGTAATGCATCATCCCGTAACTAACTCATTAGCTACATTTATTGCAAGGCTTATAGTGATGTGCATTACCGAGAGGGCCCAGAGATACCTCTCCGACAATCGGAGTGATAAATCCTAATCTCGAAATACGTCAACTCAACAAGTACTTTCGGAGACACCTGTAGAGCACCTTTATAATCACCTAGTTACGTTGTGATGTTTGGTAGCACACAAAGTGTTCCTCCGGTAAGCGGGAGTTACATAATCTCATAGTCATAGGAACATCTATAAGTCATGAAGAAAGCAATAACAACATACTAAACGATCAAGTGCTAAGCTAACAAAATGGGTCAAGTCAATCACATCATTCTCCTAATGATGTGATCCCACTGATCAAACGATAACTCATATCCATGGTTAGGAAACTCAACCATCTTTGATCAATGAGCTAGTCAAGTAGAGGCATACTAGTGACACTATGTTTGTCTATGTATTCAGACATGTATTATGTTTCCGGTTAATACAATTCTAGCATGAATAATAAACATTTATCATGATATGAGAAAATAAATAATAACTTTATTATTGCCTCTAGGTTATATTTCCTTCAACAAAAGCAATGTTAATAAGTGAGAGATTGTCCCAACTAAATTCGCTATATTTTGTGTCCTCCTCTACAGTAGCATGATCATGTATATGATCAGTGTGAAGAAACAAAAATGTTTCTGAATTATGGTGTGGGTCTTAAGAAAATTATGTGAAAAGAATGTAATAAGAACTGTATATATAGGCACTGACGTAAGTTTTCTCATTTTAAATCTTTTCCTTTCAGGTCTGTTAATCTAGAGAGGATATGTATCCTTTTCTTCTATAGCATTGTCCACATAGGATTAGAAACAGTGCCTCAGATCGAGTCGCGAGTGGATTGTCCATTCTGCCGAACAACCGAACGAGAGACAAAAAGAGAGAAACAGATCGCCCAGCCCCAGCCACCATTCTCCATTCCCCAGCCCCTGATTCCTCCCCTCGCCCTCTCCCTCGTCTGCCAATATTGACACAAACTACTAATACCATAGAATGATATATGATCATTAGGTGAAATTCATTATCTTCCTGTAGTTTCTTTTCCTACACTGAACGAGATATCGGCACCACAAACACAAATCATGATCCCAAGAGGCCATCAAAGAGATGATAGGGGATGACGCGCTAAAATCATACCTTTCATGGGACCAAAAACTGGACGAATAGTTAGATCAGATAGAAAATGACAGCATCCATAATAACCAAATAAGTGCATTTCTATCAAAGATATGAACCTTTGGATCTAAGTGTAGTCCAGAGAGATGTCCCTCCTGAAACTGTGGATGCAATGAAGAGGAATGTTTTAGGCATATTGGGTCTGCTTCCGTCTGATCAGTGAGAGGGAGACCCCTGGCCTGGTGTACTGAGAGGGTGAAGGGTGAGTCCATACAGGCCATTCTCCTTACCGTCTGTTTAGGAAGACAACTTGATTACCATATCCATTGAAAAGGTTTTGAAGCATCAGGAGGATTTTCAATAAGTTTAAGATATATTCTTTTATTTGAGTATCTATTGCTAGACCAGTAGGACTGCCATGTATCTTTGCCGCTGTTGATGGGCTGGCAACGGATGGTTTCCAGCTAGGAATTCTAAGTTATTTGGTTTACGCTAATAGATTAGCACACCTGTGATTTCCAGCTAAAATGGGTTGGCACCGGATCTTTTCTAGCTAAGAATTCTAAGTTACTTATTTTGTTTTACAATAGTAGATTTGTTTTTATTCAATGCATTTATTTCAAATAATTAGCACACCTACAATTTCCAGCTAAAAATGGGCTGGCACTGAATGTATTTCCAGCTAAGAATACCAAGTTATTTGCTTTTACACCAGTGGATTACTACTTTTTATTTGCTGCATTTATTTCAAAATGATTAGCACAATTATATCACGACTCTTCTATTGGATGCACTGCCAATGTTAGCCTTCCAGAAAAATCAGCTGTAATTACGAATTAAAACTTGCTAAATATATGCAAATACTAGATTGGAGTACTATTCCATCAATCAGGCGCCGTTGGATAGCTTCCCGAGCTGGAGTGTTCCCATCCCGGCCGTCCAGTCAACACTCCCCTCTGGCGTCTCGCAAGATATTCGGCTGTCAAAAGAAAACTTCAGATTTAGACGAGGCGCCTCTTCGTCCGTTTTCATTCGCTGCCAACCCACACACAAAGCCCCAACCATGCCACCACGGCCACGCGCTCCAAGCTCCGGCGCCAACTCCATCGCCGCTGAGATGGGCGCCCAGGGAATCCCTGCCCGGGGCGGCTCCCCTCCCCCTCCCGTCACCACCAAGCACGACGCGTCTGGCGCTGGCGAAGCCCAAAGCTGCCCCGTCCGCTCCCCGGCCCTGGAAGGAAGCGACCGCTCGGTGGAGGAGAAGAACTCCCCAGGGGAAATCCCTTGGTACGATAAATTGGAGGACATAGATGAGGAGTACCGCAAGTACTTGAGTTGCGTGCGCTTTGTGAATGGCCACCAAATAGTGGTCGTGCCGGAAGGCGGGCTGGAAGCGGTGCCGGCTCGAGTTGTTGACAAGTCTAATGGGGCAGGGAAGAAGGATGGGGAGGAAGCGGCTGCTCATGCTGCTTCGGGGGAGAAGGGCAGCAGCGTTGGGAGCAAGGAGAAGCGGAAGGGGAAGGGAAAGGTGGCGGCGATCACCACGAGTGGGAAATCTCGTGTGCGCGATTACGACCCTGCGCATCGGCAAAAAGTGTTGGTGATGGACCGCAAGGTTACACGATACGGGCAGGACGAGGTGTCGGTTCCAGTTGGTGACAAGTCTGATGGGGCATGGAAGAAGGATGGGGTGGAAGCGGCTTCCCGTGCTACTTCATGGAAGAACGGCTGCGGCGTTGGGAAGAAGGAGAAGGGAAAGAGGAAGGTGGCGGCGATCACCATGGGCGGGCCTGCGCTGAAGTCTCGTGTGGCCGATTCCAGTACGCATCCGCAAAAGGTAAAATCGTTTCTATTTCCCCTCTCCAGTTAAATATGTGTCGCGTTTCTAAGGCAGAATATACACTTGTTATATATACATGTGCGAACAGGGTCAGAAGGAGAAGAATAAGGAACGGAAAAATGGTGCTAAGAAGATGAAGGTGGCGGCGGAACCGCATCCGGAAACACTGAACACTGCTTCGGTAAGAATTCCCTATGCCTTTTAAAAATTTTCTCCCGAACTGCACCGTGTCTTAGTACTAGAGATGTGGTTTGTGGTTTGTCTTTGTGGTTATGGGTAGATATGCCACATAAGAGTCTACAAGTATGCGAGTGCCCGGCTGGATTAAGAGGTATTGGTTGTGTTTTAGCTGACATTAGGCTTCGATTTGACAAGTAGAAAACTGGAGCAGTTTGTCTAATTCACATGTAGATGTTTTTTAAAGATGTCACATCTAAGCTCCCATAAATATATAACGCAGCAACAAAAAACAAAAAAAAAACTAGGATAAAAAAAAGACCACAAACAAAGTGTACATCAGCTTAGACGTGACATAACTAAGTCACATCTAGATGTGTCCTAAACAGACCCAAAGGTGTTATTGCTAGATTTGCCTACTGATGCTGCTCCGAAAGGTGTCATCACATGGCTGCCATTGGCATTTTTGGGTGCCAAAAAAAATATCCTAGAGTGCATTGCAAGTGAAGGGATGCTTTTTTCTTTGGAAAATTCACCCGTACAAATTCTAAACTGAATCGCTGTGATGGCGCCAGAAAAGAATTCTGAACTGAAGGTAAAATGATGTTACCCTGAAAATTCTGAACTGAATCCATGTCGTTGTTGTGGTTTTAGCTGTTTTCGGTGTGCCGTCAAAAGTCTGCTTCTAGAATGTGAGGTCAAGGGGAATTTGCACCTACTAGAACTCTGTGCGGAAACAGCGATAAATAGTGAGCACCCATTTTTGTAGAAAACAATTTCAGTCTACACAACGTAAATATCATAGTCATCTAGGTAGTATCAAGAGCTGGCTAAGCAAGGGCTGCCGCAAAGCCAACGGACAACCACAACATTTCTTCTGACTGTAAAAAGCCGGCACCAATTCCCCTTTGATCTCACAGTTCTAGCAGCAGATGGTCACTGGTATATTTATCAGCAATTAATCTGGGGGTCGCTGGTATCAATATATTAAAAGTACAGACACTTATGGAGTATACCTTGTCTCAGCAAGTAGCCCATTTAGGATTTAAGAATGTACTAAGGAGGAGATGCATTTCAAACTAAAACAAAAAGATTTTTTTGCTAAATATAATATATATTTTTTGGAGAAGGGGAAGGAGAAGGTGGTGGTGATCACCACGAGTGAGCCTGCGCTGAAATCTCGTGTGCACGATTCCACTACGCATCCGCAAAAGGTAAAATCATTTCGGTTTCCCCTCTCCAGTTAAATATGATGTCGTGTGCCTAAAGCAGAGCAAGCACATGTTACATACACATGTGCAAACAGATTCAGAAGGAGAAGAATGGACGCAAAAATGGTTCTAAGAAGATGAAGGTGGTGGAGGAAGAAGGGATGCCGTCGAAGGAGCTGCCTGTGGAAACACTGAATATTGTGAAGAGGAAAAGGAAATCAAATAATGTACAAAATGCCGAGTCTCATACTGCTTCGGTGAGAATTTCCTATGCATTTTTTTTCAGCCTGCACTATTTGTTAGTAGATGTAGATATGTGGTTTATAAATTTATATATGTGGTTGTTGGTAGATGTATCTTGTACCACATAATAGTCGATCAATATGTATATCTTGTACCAATGTGCCTAGCTGATATTGATGCTTCCTACAACATGTCCGAAAACTACAATACTGCATTTTAAATCACATAAATATGGAGCATCATTCATGGTCAAAGTTGAATTTTGGATTGCGCGTGGGCCTTATTCATTGGAACAAAGGGAGAACTAAAGAAGAGAGATGCATTTCAAACTAAAACTAAATGAAAATTATTTTGCTAAATAGAATTCATTTGACTATTTTTTTCTACTTTGTATTTTTCTCCTCTTAAACGTAATATCAACACATGACAACTCTTTAAAGCAATAAAGAAATATTAGCATCAAGGATCTGTTTAATGATGTTTTCACTTGCTGCCTTTGGTGCAAGCGTGGATCGTTGTTATATATACCTCAAGAAAGTGATCTATGGAGGGAGGACTGGCACGAGCCATGTCATGCTTTGAGCTGCCTCAAATAAATATCATGCAACTATATTTGTGCTGATTTGGATGGAGCAAAATACTCTCTAGTATCCTAGTAAACATATTAAACTCATGGTGCTTTGCTTCTTTCGGCACACTTTGACTAGGCACATAGGGCAAGTAGAATTTTTTAGACGAATCAAAAACTAGAGTTGTGTTTCTGATGGAATTCTAAAACATTACATGTTCGCTTCTAACCAATCTACATTTTTATGACATAGTCGTGTGGTTTCCTTTTTCTTCTCTCAAAGTTTCAAGTAATGAATTAATATGTGATCCTGATTTTTGTCGCACTTCTAGACTGGCAACAACAGAAAGCCACAACTTCGGAGATCTGCTCGACTTATGCTCAGTCCGCCTGAAAATGATCATAAGTAGACTTTAGAGTAACGTCTATTTTGGGAGAATCAAAATAGATTGCTTTATTCAAAATACTTTCCTTTATCTTGTTGTTTGGAATTCTTCGGATACATACCATGGATATGTTGGTTCTTGAATTTTACAAGCGCCTAGTCAGACTATCTAGTAGTCTATTGGATATGGTAGGTTTTTCGAGTAATTGGCAATGCTGTCGCCTTTCAATTACAAGAACATGGTTATTTTACAACTGCTTTTACAAGCGACTATTTTGGGAAGTATAGTTGAGGCAGGTGCACTATTCGTGAATGAGGCAACTACAAGAATTGTGCACAGATATCTGCTAGGGCTAGGTGCGCCACGACCTGATAAATCATTCCCTGTCCATCGAAAACCCGGCGATTCCTCTTTTTCCAGGCATTCCATAGGGTGTAGATCAAATTCTTGTTTTGCACCTTCAAACTTTGCTCCCAAGGGATAGCCAGGTATTCCTCCCACAAATTGTTGACAGACTGATTAGGGTTTTTCGTCATCATCAGGGACACATGGCAGTCCTGACATTCACCGCCTTCCATACGTCCTTTGAGAAGGGACAATCCTTGTAAAGGTGGCACGGTGTCTCATTGGTCGCTAAGCATAAGTGAAACCGGGCTATGGGGCAAATCCTATTTGCCAGATCCGCCGTCATCAGGATTCTACCATGCAACACGAGCCAAGTAGAAAGCTTGCATTTGGGAGTGGTTGTTTCCTTCCAAACCTTCCCAATACGAAAAGGCTGCACATGGCCGAGGGTATCTTATACACAAATTTAGTCAAGAATTCATCTGAGGCCATCCATACGCAGTTGCGTCGGGGTGTTAAGGCCTACGACAACTGTTATCCACTTATCCCCTGGAGACCCTGGTTCATCGTCCTGATCTTCCTAGTTGCAATCTTGAAAAGCTCTGGGGCACGGTGCAAAGTGCGGAATACCCAATACAGTAATCTTTTCAAAAACTTGTCTACACGCCATCGCAGACGGTGATTGTGGTAGAGGCATGAAATGGATCCATGTCCGAGTCACTGCAAGGCAGGTTCGAACCGACCCAAGGGCGCCCCGGGTTGTTCCATTGGAACCAAGGCTAGCGCAGGCCCAAGGCTCCGCCGAAGCGGTCAAGGTCAGCATAACATGGGTTGTTGGCATGCATACATGGATGGGTCTGTTGATGATAATCATGCTTACATAGTTGTACAAAACTACGTACAATGCATTGAAAATGAACTTTCATGTCCTAGTGATAAACCCTAGCTTTACTATTTGATTAACCTATCAACACACATACATGAACTTATCGCAGTCGCTTGCTTCTTATGCAAGCTAAAGCTGTCATGGATACAAAGGATGGCTTATACTCGTGCTTACGTGCTCACTAACTCCAATGTGGGTAGGATCTGATCTGTAAACATTGTCATGGGGCCATCATGAGCGGTGGTTATGTGTGGTCCTCTAGGTAGGCTTAGTTACGTAGTGCAAAAGCTCCTTGGTTGATTCTTTCGAGGGGGCCCTTTTCCAAATAAAGATGCTGTTTAGTTTGAAGTCAAAGATTGTTTAGTTATGGCCTCATTTAGCAGAACTAGCTAGTATTTAACATATACCAAGTTTTTGTATGATCATGCTAGCGATCTCATACACTTCATTGTTCATACCTTTTTTGGGGCGAAATGATGCTTCACAACTCTATGTCCATATTATGATTGTACCAATGTTGGCATTAATATGCATGGCCAAATCGGAACAACTTGAGAGTGGGTCCTTGACAATTGCTACTTCCACATATTAGGGGGATAAAACTACAATGTTGATAGAAACACATCCTAAGTCCATACCATAATGCACCATAGACAAAGGAACATATTAATTTTAGGCATATGAAATAAGTAATTTCCCAATCCTCCATGTACTTTGATATAATTCCCGTACACTCTATGCTCGCTCTTGAATTCCCTTCGAAAACTTGGGTGGCACTAAACAGAATTTGTTGAAACTTCTTCTGGTGTGGGAAGAAGGATGCGAGTGGTGGTAGTTGTGTAGTGTCTTGGGAGACAGTCTGCGCCCTGAGGTGTGTTAGTGGTCTGGGCATCCCCAACCTGAGATAGTTTAGCATTGCCATGCAAGCTCGATGGCCTTGGTCACCATGTGGATCAAGGCAGACATTGGGAGGAGTTTAAAATCGCCATACCGGATGAATCCCTAGCAATATTCGGAGCAACCACTCTGGCCACTACCAGTGATGGGAGCACCACCTTTTCCAGGAAGAACAATTGCTCGATGGGATGAGAATGGAAGATATGGCACCCCACCTATACTCCAAGGTTCCTCAGAGGTTAAAATCTACTCGAATGTTCAGGGCTGCCTTATTGGACGCAACAAGAGCATGAGATGTGGGCCCCAACCTGGACTTGGCCATGTTATTAGAGTACTTGGCGGTATGGCCAAGAGTGGCAGCGGTGCAGTTAGTTCCTGAGACTCTGGACACCATCTCTTAGTCCTGGGAGAAGAATGGTGAGATCTGCTTATGCCACTAAGTTTGCAGGGGGGGGCGCCGTACTCATAGTGGAATTCACTTGGAAATCCAATGCGCCTTTGCAACGTCGCCTCTTCACGCGGATAGCCCCAAGGACCAGTAGTTAGACATCCAACAGACTTAGCAGGGGAGGACTACCGCATCAAGATACATGCTCGTTTGTGCTCAACAAGATGGACAATCAACCACATTCTCCTGGACTCTGTTTTCGCGAGAACTGTCTGGTGGGAAATCAGTAGAGCCCTGGGCATGCCAAGGTAGGCATTGTGGACAAACGACATACTTGACAAATGGTGCGTCAGCATGGTTGGTGTTGGGCACAAACCAAGAGACATACGAGCCATTCTCACCTTGACCATGTGGGAACTATGGAAGCACATAAATGCAATTGTGTTTGATGGAGCAACGCCCTCGATACAACATGTGATAAGTAGGATGATTACCGAGGGTCAAGTGTGGAGGCTGGCCGGTATATTAAAAGGAGAACTAGACCCCTACTTTGGGGCGTTGACTAGGTGGGTTCAGAGCGAGTAGTCCACTTTCATGCTAAGGGTAAGGGTAGATGTGGAGTGCAAAGCATTGTAAGCATAATGTAGCGATACCATGGACATGGATGGGCCATCTTGCTTTTCTTGTTTAATACATGATACGCATGCTTGTGCATATTCGAGAAAAAAAATCCCGTTAAATCTACCCATAAAGTTGCACTTCCGTAAGATGTCACTCTAAGGTACAAGAAAGTTACTGCACAACCCAAGTGTCATAAACCCTAGCCCAGGAGATATATAGTCATTATTCATCTTGTGTCGCTCAAATTATGCCAATATGTGTAATGCTCACTAAAAGTAATCCTAAATATGTACTATATGACTTGAAAACCTTCATCATTCCTTCCTAAATCCCGTGTCTAGAAGGCCTAACTAGTAGTCAACTATCTGGCAGGGTGGAGATTTGACTCGAGTTCGAAATAATTGCAGTCACCCAAGTTTCAGTCTTTCGACCTCGTTGGGTACACATCTTCTTAATTACCGAGTACCAGAGCTCTGACCCAATTGTCAACATAGTATAAAATTATAATGTCAATCTTGGAAATGCCTCGTGGTAGATTAGCTTTTGATCCATTCCCTATTTGGTCTCATAGGGTTCCTAGCATGGCCTCTGCTGCCAAGTTATGACTTGCTTATACCATTATATGTTTGCTAAGTTATTTCCCATGCTCCATGGAGAATTTAAGGCCACAACAACAATCATTTGGGGTGTGACAACAAATAGGTTGTTTTTATAAAATTGAGACAACTTTGGATAAATTATGACAAATGTTTGACGATGCACTATTTATGAGTGAATATACACATAAATGACAAAGAGTTCTCCGTTGAATACGGAAATCTGAACATATACTCCCACCAGATACCTGCAACATTACACTCACGTTAGGACTCAGCGCGAGTTTGCAAAGCCTAGCCCTAGCTCGTGTGAATTCAGGAATGGCAAAAAGGAAACAAGTTTTTCCGATGGTAAAGACGAGCACTAACACTAACATTGACAAAATAATGGAAAATTATCCATACATAGTACATACCATAGTATGCATAGCATATTTGCTGAAAAAGTGTATATGGTTCAGTTAACAATATTTGGGTTTAAATGATCCTTCAAATATTTCATTATATTGCTGGTTTTAGTTATTATTATGAGAGATTTTTAAATAATAATTCTCATATTCAGCATACTCATAAATCGTGGTAAATTCATTGTTTCACAGGAATTACATGATGTTTTTTTTGGAATACTTTGAATTGCTTACCACATGTGTCACAGGAATTACATGGTGTTGTATGGCCAACCCATATCATGGAGAGGCCAGATTCTGAATTCAAGGAAAAGTTGATGCGTCTTCTCCGCAAACCATTTAGCCAGGGAGAATTTGATACGCTGCTTGACAAGGCTATGATTCGCCCTCTGGCAACAATGAAAAGGCAAACACGGGGTGGCGTGAAGTACTACAACTCTGAAAATGAAAGGCAACCATCATATTTTGATGGTTACCCAGGTATGCTTGCTTTTATACTACGTACATACTTTTTTTGTTCATTGGACTTCTGTTATGCACTATTCCCCTTATTATTTTTATGTTGAAACATCTTTCTGGGAATTATTGCGACCACATGGCTAAAGTAACTTTTATGCATAATGATTATAGGATCAGAATCATTTTCCATGCCTAATGAACACTCTGCCTTGTTATTTAAGAAACAATTTGTGGTTGTCTTTGCTCGCGATTGACATTTCCTTTTGAACCTTGAAATTTGCAAGCCAACATTGTGTTTTTCGGTGATATATTGGTTTACAAGCTTGTTAAATCTATGTCCAAAATATCTTGCTGACGGATTGCTTGAATCTATGGTGAACATACACTTTCTATAGATACACTTGAAACCCCTGTACGCTTAGGTAATTAGCAGGACTTCGGAACAACAAGCATTGTGGCATTTTCATAATTGTATTGCGCAAATTTTCATATAATTCTTATTTTCTTCTTTGGTAAAATACAAAGCTTGCATCTCAATAAATTGATAGAAGAAAAGTGGTTGTGGAGCAATTACACAACACAACATGTCGGCGCAGAAGTCCAGCTTTCCTGTGAGAGGATTTTGGAGCAATTTTGCCAAATACCTGAAATAGAAATAGTTTGTTGTGGAGAACTATACTGATAACGAATGCGCTGTGTTGAATTAAAATTGAGTAACTTAGCTTTCAGCACATGTCCAAAGGTTTATTTTATTTGCTATAATAAATGACTATCTTTTGCTTGAGAAGTTATCTTTCCAAATAAGACGAGAAAGTAGCAGCAAATCATATTGGTATCTGGTTTGAAGTAATCTGTTATGCGGTTGTTCAAGAAACACTGATTCTTACAAGTCGTACTATTAATCAACACGTTTTATTGTATTTAACTTCAGAACTTGCGAAACAAGTACGTGTAGAAAGCACCAGCAAACCCAACCAGTTAGCTCTGTTGCGTGGATTTTTCTTCTGGATGGAGGTAACCTCATTCATAGCATTTCTTTGTTTTTTCGTTAATAACCGATAATGGCTCCACCTGTTGTTAAAGAACGGAGTAATACATTTTTTACCTGTTCCCAGTTAGAGCAAATCTATTTCTTTTTGTTTAGAGAATTTTTTGTTAATGGAGGCAGCCCAATATTGACCTGTTAAAGATCACGCTGGTACATTACCAATCGTAGTTAATGAATTTATTTGCAGCAAAGTACTAACAGCTACGGTGCATCAGTGTGAGTTTTTCTTGTTGCTAATTTTGAAAAATCATGGCATAAACCTAGTTCACTTTTGCAAAAGATAAAGCTAGTTCACAACGGAGTAACTACCATGTGATTTCTTCATATTGCTTGATTGTTAATAGTATGTGCCAGCTTCTTATATAGGTGGTCCCTCCCCGCAAAAAAAGAGATGGATTTCCCTATCAAATGGCCAATTACATAGCAATATTACATTTCCCCTTATTTGGTTAGTTAGGCCAACTGAATGTACTGACCTGTGTCCCTAATAATCTACTCCCTTCCTTTGTAGAATATTGCGCATCACGACCAATTCAGGCCATGGAGAGATGATTTCAAACAGTACAAAGTTACTATGATAGAAATAGAGTAAGATCACAAACAGAATTACAGAAGAGTTTGTGCCTTCTCGATTGAGGTGGCATAGCCCCAGTTTCTCCTTGTTTTACTAGTTTGGTCTCCAGTATGCATCTTACACTGGTTGCTATTGTTATTTTGTCTCCAAAAACGTAGAGCTGATGCTACCAGAAACTAGTAGCATATCACTCCCCAAAATCAATTATCTTGAGACAGGGGTATACCATAGTTTGCTCAGTTTTTTCTTTCAGACAGAAGGTTTATGGACGACAATGTATTGTTTTTATATGTGCAACTGCAGTCATAACGTTGGAGTGCTCTCTGGTTCATGCATCTTTCTCATGGAAGAGCAAGTGTGTACAAATCAGCCTTTGGATGGGAAAACCACTTTCTAGCGGAGTTATATATATCTTTTTCTTTGAGTGAAATATACGTCTGTTTACATCTGGGATCTAGCTGCTGTTGAATTTGACGTGGGGTTTTCCCATGCTGAAATTGAGCACTCTAGATCTCATGATGTACTTTTTCTTTTTTGACAGAACCTCGCCGTGCTCCTGAAGAAGAATATATATATTGGCTCGATTTATGCAGAAAACTAGCCCGAAAAAGCATACAAGGGATGATTGATTAAGGGCCATGAACAAGATCACCCCCAGCTAGCACCCTTCATCATTTTGATGTTAGGCTTAGATGAGTGGTCTAGGTAGTGGCCCAGCTAACACGCCTTTATCATTTGGATAGAAGTAGTGGCATATGTTGCCAAGATGGCGGATTCAGGCATAGTGTTGTAATACTTTGTAAGGACCTCGAAAATAATCAATAAAGTGACCGCATGTATCTCCCATATGCAGAGGCCAGGGGTCATCCTCCTTTTCTAAAAAAAATGAACAAGATCACCGGCCAAACTTGGCCTCCACCGCCAACATGGATTTATTTAGGGCATCGACCACCATCACCATCGGCAATGGAGTGAAGTTGCTATTCTGGCATGACAACCGGAGCAGTAAGGACCTCCTCAAGGCCTACGCTCCCGAGCTCTTCAAGATCGCAACCAGAAATATTAGGACGAATATGAAGGAGCTAGAAGATGAGAATTAGATCTCTATCCTTGCATGTCTTCATTCCCCGGCTCAGCTCTGTGACTTGTCCACCTTTGGACGATGCTATCCTAACCGCCCTTGCTCCAAGCCAGGAGGACCGAATATCTTTGGAATGGACATCCGATGACATTTACTCCTTGGCTTTGGCCTACACGGCTCAAACCCACGGATCCCACCCCAAATTCTCGCCGGCGAAGATCTGGTCAGCATACTGTTGGTCGCATGATCCGAGATGCCACTTGTGCCTGGAGGAGCCGGAAACCGCTAAGCACATCTACAAGGACGACCCCTTCTCCATTGCTGTTTGGAGCCATATGTAGGCAGTCATGGACATGCATAACTCTCTCTTGCGGTCGATCCCGTGTTGTACTATCAATTGGGTTGGGTATCATGATTAGATTGGAAACGTAAAATAGACTAGGAAATATTCTGGCTGTCTTGTTCCTATATACATGCCTACGAGACCCAAGCAATACATCATCGATTCCGTCAAATCCCTCTCCATCTCTTCTAACATAGCATCAGCCTAATCGATCCAAACCCTAGCCGTCGTCGCCGCTTCCACTCCGCGCCGCCCCCGGGACGGTCGGTCTCTATGGCCGCCATCGGGGGCTGCACCGCCCGTACCTAGGGTTCGTCCGCCGGTCGTATTGACCGGCTGCCCTAGAGAGTCTTTTTCCCGATCCTTCGATCCAGGTTTTTCTCTCTCCCGCCGGTCATTTTGATCGACGTTTTTCTTTTTGGTTTTTCGGATATAAGATCGGTTTGCGTCGTGTTGGGGATATAACTACTGAGTATAAATCGCCCAGGAGGGGCCAGGTTATACTCATAAGGAGTCATCTGTATTGAAGTCCATAAAGACAAGATATTTGACGCTTTACTGAAGAGGCTAGAGGCCCAGGGCCAAAGGCGGATTAGGGCCCGTAGACATAAACCGCCACGTATTATGTAACTTGTGTTGTAAGATGGGAAAGGGTAGAAACCGAGCTGGACACGTGTATGAGCCGGCGTCGGGATTCTGTAAACCGCCGGGCGTCAACCTGTGTATATAAAGGAACGACCCGGTGGCGTTTAAGGGACAAGAAACAACAACTCGAGAGATAGGTAAAGCGGATTCACTCCCTGCTCATCGAGACCCCATCAATTCCACCACAACTGGATCATAGGCTTTTACCTTCACCGCAAGGGGCCGAACCAGTATAAACTCCCCGTGTCCTTTGTCCGGTTTAACCCCTTTAAGCTAATCTCGTTGCGATGGCTCCACGACTAAGTCCTCACACTAGGACATCTGACGTGATAATTTCACAACAGTTGGCGCCCATCGTAGGGCTCTCGCACGATGGTTTCGAGTTCTTAAAGGATAACTTCGAAGGACTCAAGGGATACGCTGTGGGCCAGATGACCAAGAGTCGTCGCGGCAAGCTCTACATCGACGACGCAAGCTGGGGCCATGACGCCGGCTCAATCGAGTACGGGTACCGGGTCCTCCTTTGGAGGAATTCACGTCTTCATTGGCAAGATCAGTGAACCGGGCCCTGAGCCGGACATCTGCGCCGACCTCATCAAGACGGCTCAGCATGCAAGCCCTGCCCGGGTTCAGCCTGCCATGAATGGTGCGGAGTCTGAACCGGTGTCCGACGGTGAGACGGTCGTTTATTCTGATGGCGAATCATCCACCGGTGAGACCGAGTCACTGTACCAACTGCAAGATGGCCGGTTTGGGGGCTGTTCCAATGGCGACTGTATTCCGGACCCCTTTGAACCGCCGAACCGGGTTACGATCTTCATGGCCGGTACGCAGCCCACATTGCACTCCTCAACTGCAGCAGCGATGATTTCCGGATCGGCAGCCGGGGCAGGAGGCCCCGAGTGCCGGGCGGATCAAGTCCTGTCCAGTTTATTGGACGTCTGGACGACATTACTGACCACAGAGGTTACCCCGGAGACTCAAGATCAGCATAACGCAGAGGTCACGAAGCTGCGAGGTCAGATAGCTCAGGCCAAGGAGGACTTGGCGGCTGAGGAAACCAGGATGGCTGATGAGCGGGCCGGTTTAGATGCTCAGGCATAGCGGATTCAGACAGAGAATTACCGGCTCATGCTGGATCAGAACGCTTCAAACAACGTGTTGAGGAGGAGGCATCGGTCTCGTCTGCCACCGGTTTATGAAGCAGTGAATCTCTTCAACACGCCAGGAGCAGGAACCAGTAATCCAGCAGCGGGGAACCGGGTTGAAGCACTAGGGACAGGAGTACCGGATCAGCCACGGGTGACGGACCAGCCTCGACGGAACCATGACCCGCCGCAATACATGCCGACACCGCCGGGTCACTTCTCCACCCCTTTGGATAACATGATCGCTGCGGCATCGCGGTTGGCAGCTATTCCAATGGAAGGCGAGTCTCCAGCGGCGGTTGAGACGCGACGGGCCAGAGATCTCCTTCAAACGGCTATGGTTCAGCAGCAGGCTTATTCGTATATTCGAGACAGAATTCATTCAACCCCTCGCCCGAGTAGGAGTTGCAGCAGGCACATTGATGCACCGGCTGTGTCAAGCAGTGCACGGAACCGTGACGCCCCTCGAGGGCCTAATACGGCGCACGGTGGTGCAAATGCTCAGGACGTGGTGGATAATGGTAGAGCGCATTGAGAAGCCGAGTTAGCGGCACAATATGTGGACCGTCAGCTTACTCCGGTTCGTTCGACGACGTCAGTGGAACGAGGTCTTGCTTTCAGCTCTTGGGGGATGCCGTGTCTCACCCCGGCCCTATGCAATGTGCGGCTGCCCAGGGATTTCAAGGGTCCGCGTAAGGTGCCCAACTACACTGCTGATTTACCCCCAGAATCATGGGTCGAAAGTTATGAGATGGCAATGGAGATGCTGGATGTGGATGAAGCGGCATGCGCGAAGTACTTCACCATGATGTTGGATGGAACGGCTCGCACTTGGCTGAAAAGTTTGCCGGCTAACTCCATTGGGTCATGGGCTGAGTTAAAGGCCCTGTTTATAACAAACTTCAAGGACACATGCAAACAAACCATGTCAATTGTGGATTTAGCCGCCTGTGTCCAAGAAGAAGGCGAATCAACAACCCATTGGATGCGCCAGGTTTCAGAGATCTTGCATTCATCGGACCGCATCAATGCTGATTCAGTAGTCGTAACATTGGAGGGCAATTGCCGGTTTAAGCCGCTGAAGTTGAAGTTGGGACGACTCAAGTGTCACTGCAATGACAAGGGAACACTTATGGCAGCTTTGGTTAAATATGCCAATTCTGATAGTACCAAGGATCATGAGTCTGACGATGAGAAGCCGGGGAAGGGAAAGAAGAACGGCGGTGCGAAAGGGCAGCAACATAACCAGGCGGGCCATGGGAACAATGGTAAGCGTGAAGCGGATAGTAATTCCGATTTTGTGGCTAACACTAATGCGCAGGACAATGGCCAGCGTCGTAAGGGTAGACCGCCCCCGTAGAGTGGAGGATCAGGTGTCAATCTTGAGCACCTGTTAAATTAGCCTTGCCCGAGGCACAGGATGCGAGAGAAGCCAGCTATGCACCTTTGGAAGGATTGCTTTATTATGCGGGAGTTCAAAAACTCGGATCTTTTCCGATATGATCATGGACCGTCTAGCGGTTCAGGACCCGGGTCTCATGGGCCGGGTTATGGTGGAGGTAACTCCGGTTCAGGATTTCAAGGTAATCAGGGTGGACATGGCAATCAAGGCAATCAGGGAAACTAGGGAGGTTATAATCAACAGGGGAATGAACAGTAGCAACAGTCGGGTTACCAGAGCCACCCGAAGCAGTTGAATAGTGGGCAGTATCATGTCTTCACCACTAGCCTATGCAAGCGTGATCAGAAGCTTCATAAAAGGACAATGAACTCCGTTGAACCGGCGGTGCCCCGTTACTTGCGTTGGTCTGAACAACCCATTGTGTGGAGTCGAGAGGATCATCCGCCCCGGGTTGATAATCCGGGTCACCTGGTGTTGGTGGTGGCACCTCAGTTCGGAGGTTATAAGTTCATCAAGGTACTCATGGATGGAGGGAGCAGTATCAACATCTTGTATTATGAAACCTTCCGTCGCATGGGGTTGACAGATAAGAATCTTAAACCGTCGAACACCGTTTTTCACGGTGTGGTGCCTGGTAAATAGGCTTATCCGGTCGGTAAGATAGCGCTGGAGGTTGCTTTTGGAGATGATCATGATCCGAGGTCAGAGACATTGACTTTTTAAGTGGTTAAAATCAGGAGCCCGTATCATTCCCTATTTGGATGGCCGGCTTATGCTAAGTTCATGGCAAGGCCCTGTTATGTTTATCTGCAGCTCAAGATGTCGGGTCATAAGGGGACCATCACTGTACATGGAAGCCGCAAGATCGCTTTTGAATGTGAGGAAGGTGATGCGGCTTATGCCGAGTCGGTTTGTGCGACAGAGGAGCTGAAGTTCTATAAGGACAATGTTGATCCAGCAGATATGACTTCTTTGAAAAAACCAACTACATAGCATGATCCGGCTTTGAAGTTTAAATTGACTGATGAGACTAAGCTGGTTGATTTTGTTCCTGGCGATTCATCCAAGCAATTTAGCATCAGCGCTAACTTGGATCCAAAATAGGAAAGCACGCTCATCGAGTTCACCCGTGAGAACCGAGACATCTTTGCATGGAAACCTTCTGACATGCCAGGTGTACCGAGGGAAGTCGCTGAGCACACTCTTAATATCGATCCCAAGTTTAAACTGGTCAAGCAGTTTCTCCACCGCTTCAATGAAGAAAGACGCAAGGCCATTGGTGAGGAGGTAGCCCGGCTCTTGGCAACATGGTTTGTTGTGGAGGTTTTTCACCCTGAGTGGTTGGCTAACCCGGTGCTGGTACTCAAGAAGAACGGCACTTGGCGTATGTGTGTGGATTACAAGGATTTGAACAAGGCTTGTTCAGCTGATCCCTTTGCTCTCCCTCGTATTGATCAAACTATTGATGCTACGACGGGTTGTGAGCGTTTGAGCTTTCTGGATGCTTATTCTGGTTACCATCAGATCAAAATGGCAGTTAAGGACCAGGAGAAGACAACTTTTATAACTCCCTTTGGAGCCTTCTGCTATGTGTCTATGCCTTTTGGGCTCAAGAGTGCCCAGGCGACTTATCAGCGATGTGTGCAGAATTGTCTTCATAATCATATTGGGCACAATGTTCATGCTTATGTGGATGACATCGTTGTGAAATCCAGGAAAGCAGAGACATTAATAGCTGATTTGAAGGAAACCTTTGATAATCTCCGGATTTATAAGATGATGCTTAATCCGGCCAAGTGTGTTTTTGGTGTACCAGCAGGCAAGCTCTTGGGTTTTTTGGTGTCTAACAGGGGCATTGAAGCTAATCCGGGAAAGATCAAGGCTATTACGTCCCTGGCTAAACCGGCGTGTATCAATGATGTTCAACGTCTGGCGGGTCATATTGCAGCGCTAAGCCGGATTATCAGCTGGTTGGGAGAGAAGGCCATCCCTCTATACAAGATGATGAAAAAGACAGACAACTTTGTCTGGAGTGATGCTGCTAATGCGGCGTTTGAGGATCTGAAGAAGCAGTTAATCGAGCCGCCTATTCTTGCTGCCCCCATTGATAAGGAACCATTGCTGTTATATGTGGCTGCTAACGCCCGGGTTGTCAGCGTGGCTATTGTGGTGGAGTGCAAGTAGGCCGGTAAGGAGTATCCGGTTCAATGGCCGGTTTATTATATCAGTGAGGTGTTTATTGAGTCAAAGCAGAGATATCCACATTGGCAGAAGTTGGTGTATGGAGTTTTTATGGAAAGCAGGAAGCTTAGGCAATACTTTCAGGGCCATCCCATCACCGTGGTCAGTTTCGCTCCTTTAGGAGATATCGTCCAGAACAAGGAAGCAACTGGCCGGGTTGCTAAGTGGGCTATCGAGCTTGGACCTCATGGGTTAAAATATATGCCTCGTATAGCCATCAAGTCCCAAGCACTCGTAGATTTCATCAATGGCTGGACAGAGTTGCAGGCGCCGGAGGATAAACCGGATAACACATACTGGACTATTCACTTCGACGGGTCTAGACAATTGGATGGCTCGGGGGTTGGAGTGGTTCTTACTTCCCCTCGAGGTCCACTTGATGTTTCCCTGTACTAACAATGCAGCTGAGTATGAGGCCTTGCTCCATGATCTTCGGATGGCTAAGGAGATGAACTTAATCGAGGTACGTTGCTTCGGGGACTTCGATTTAGTGGCTCAGCAAGTGTCTAGTACTTGGGATTCTAAGGATCCACTAATGGCGGCTTATCGGTGTGAGGTGGATGTCATTGCTGGTCACTTAAAGGGTTACCAGGTCGAGCACATTGATCGGCGCAAGAATGAAGCGGCGGACGCGTTAAGCCAGCTCGGGTCTCAGCATAAACCGGTGCCGCCCAATGTCTTTTTTGACGTTTTGCATAACCCGTCGGTCAAAATACCAACAGAGGAGGATCCGGCTGTTCCCGACCCGGAGGCTCAATTGGTGGCGGTTCTTCATGCTATCCCTGATTGGACGGTGCCATATCTGGTGTATATGACCCGGGGCGAGTTACCCAAGGACGAAGTTTTGGCCAGACAGATAATCCGGCGGTCCAAGTCCATGACTATTGTCAATGGCGAGTTACATCACTGCAGTGTCTCGGGGGCATTTTAGCGCTGCGTTTCTCCTGAAGAAGGCTATGAGATTTTGCATGAAATCCACGAAGGGGATTGCAGTCAGCACGCCGGTTCAAAATCCCTTGTGGCTAAAGCTTTCCGACACGGTTTTTACTGGCTAACAGCTCAGGCTGATGCTAAGGATCTGGTCAGGAAGTGTTGGGGAACGTAGTAATTTCAAAAAATTTCCTACGCACACGCAAGATCATGGTGATGCATAGCAACGAGATGGGAGAGTGTTGTCCACGTACCCTCGTAGACCGTAAGCGGAAGCGTTATGACAACGCGGTTGATGTAGTCGTACGTCTTCACGATCCGACCGATCCAAGTAACGAACGTACGGCACCTCCGAGTTCAGCACACGTTCAGCTCGATGACGTTCCCCGGACTCCGATCCAGCAGGGTGTCGGGGATGAGTTTCGTCAGCACAACGGCGTGGTGACGATTACCGAGGTGGAATATGGTGGAGGGGGGCACCTCACACGGCTAAGGAACGATCACAAAGATCAACTTGTGTGTCTGGAGGTGCCCCCCTCCTCCGTATATAAAGGGGAGGGGAGGAGGAGGGGGCCGGCCAAGGGGGTGGCGCGCCCTAGGAGAGGGAAACCTACTCCAAGTAGGTTTGCCCCTCCCTTTCCTAGTCCAAGAAGGAGGGGGAAGGAAGGAGTGGGAGAGGGGAAAGGCAAGGGTGGCGCCGCCCCCCCTTCCTTGTCCTATTCGGACTCAAGGGGAGGGGGCGCGCCTCTTGCCCTGGCCGGCCCCTCTCTCTCTCCACTAGGGCCCAACAAGGCCCATTAGTTCCCGGGGGGGTTCCGGTAACCCTCCGGCACTCCGGTTTTCTCCGAAAACACCCGGAATACTTCCGGTGTCCGAATATAGTCATCCAATATATCAATCTTTATGTCTCGACCATTTCGAGACTCCTCGTCATGTCCGTGATCACATCCGGGACTCCGAACAACCTTCGGTACATCAAAACTTATAAACTCATAATAAAACTGTCATCGTAACGTTAAGCGTGCGGACCCTACGGGTTCGAGAACTATGTAGACATGACCTAGAACTATTCTCGGTCAATAACCAATAGCGGAACCTGGATGCTCATATTGGATCCTACATATTCTACGAAGATCTTTATCGGTTAAACCGCATAACAACGTACGTTGTTCCCTTTGTCATCGGTATGTTACTTGCCTGAGATTCGATCGTCGGTATCCAATACCTAGTTCAATCTCATTACCGGCAAGTCTCTTTACTCGTTATGTAATGCATCATTCCGTAACTAACTCATTAGCTACATTGCTTGCAAGGCTTATAGTGATGTGCATTACCGAGAGGGCCCAGAGATACCTCTCCGACAATCGGAGTGACAAAACCTAATCTCGAAATACGCCAACTCAACATGTACCATTGGAGACACCTGTAGAGCTCCTTTATAATACGTTGTGACGTTTGGTAGCACACAAAGTGTTCCTCCGGTAAATGGGAGTTGCATAATCTCATAGTTGTAGGAACTTTCTATAAGTCATGAAGAAAGCAATAGCAACATACTAAACGATCAAGTGCTAGGCTAACGGAATGGGTCAAGTCAATCACATCATTCTCCTAATGATGTGATCCCGTTAATCAAATGACAACACATGTCTATGGTTAGGAAACATAACCATCTTTGATTAATGAGCTAGTCAAGTAGAGGCATACTAGTGACATTATGTTTGTCTATGTATTCACACATGTATCATGTTTCCGGTTAATACAATTCTAGCATGAATAATAAACATTTATCATGATATGAGGAAATAAATAATAACTTTATTATTGCCTCTAGGGCATATTTCCTTCAGTCTCCCACTTGCACTAGAGTCAATAATCTAGATTACACAGTAATGATTCTAACACCCATGGAGTCTTGGTGCTGATCATGTTTTGCTCGTGGAAGAGGCTTAGTCAATGGGTCTGCAACATTCAGATCCTTATGTATCTTGCAAATCTCTATGTCTCCCACCTGGACTTGGTCCCGGATGGAATTTAAGCGTCTCTTGATGTGCTTGGTCCTCTTGTGAAACCTGGATTCCTTTGCCAAGGCAATTGCACCAGTATTGTCACAGAAGATCTTCATTGGTCCCGATGCACTAGGTATGACACCTAGATCGGAAATGAACTCCTTCATCCAGACTCCTTCATTTGCTGCTTCCGAAGCAGCTATGTACTCCGCTTCGCATGTAGATCCTACCACGACGCTTTGTTTAGAACTGCACCAACTTACAGCTCCACCGTTTAATAAAAACACGTATCCGGTTTGCGATTTAGAATTGTCCGGATCAGTGTCAAAGCTTGCATCGACGTAACCATTTACGACTAGCTCTTTGTCACCTCCATATACGAGAAACATATCCTTAGTCCTTTTCAGGTATTTCAGGATGTTCTTGACCGCTGTCCAGTGATCCACTCCTGGATTACTTTAGTACCTCCCTGCTAAGCTTATTTCTAAGCATACGTCAGGTCTGGTACACAACATTGCATACATGATAGAGCCTATGGCTGAAGCATAGGGAACATCTTTCATTTTCTCTCTATCTTCTGCTGTGGTCGGGCATTGAGTCTGACTCAACTTCACACCTTGTAATACAGGCAAGAACCCTTTCTTTGCCTGATCCATTTCGAACTTTTTCAAAACTTTATCATATGTGCTTTGTGAAAGTCCAATTAAGCGTCTTGATCTATCTCTATAGATCTTGATGCCCAATATGTAAGCAGCTTCACAGAGGTCTTTCATCGAAAAACTTTTATTCAAGTATCCCTTTATGCTATCCAGAAATTCTATATCATTTCCAATTAACAATATGTCATCTACATATAATATCAGAAATGCTACAGAGCTCCCACTTACTTTCTTGTAAATACATGCTTCTCCAAAAGTCTGTATAAAACCATATGCTTTGATCACACTATCAAAGCGTTTATTCCAACTCCGAGATGCTTGCACCAGTCTATAAATGGATCGCTGGAGCTTGCACACTTTGTTAGCACCTTTTGGATCAACAAAACCTTCTGGTTGCATCATATACAACTCTTCTTCCAGAAATCCATTCAAGAATGCAGTTTTGACATCCATTTGCCAAATTTCATAATCATAAAATGCAGCAATTGCTAACATGATTCGGATAGACTTAAGCATCGCTACGGGTGAGAAAGTCTCATCGTAGTCAACCCCTTGAACTTGTCGAAAACCTTTCGCAACAAGTCGAGCTTTATAGACAGTTACATTACCATTAGCGTCAGTCTTCTTCTTAAAAATCCATTTATTCTCAATGGCTTGCCGATCATCGGGCAAGTCAACCAAAGTCCATACTTTGTTCTCATACATGGATCCCATCTCAGATTTCATGGCTTCTAGCCACTTTGTGGAATCTGGGCTCATCATCGCTTCCTCATAGTTCGTAGGTTTGCCATGGTCAAGTAACATGACTTCCAGAATAGGATTACTGTACCACTCTGGTGTGGATCTTACTCTGGTAGACCTACGAGGTTCAGTAGAAACTTGATCTGAAGTTTCATGATCAATATCATTAACTTCCTCACTAATTGGTGTAGTTGTCACAGGAACCGGTTCTTGTGATGTACTACTTTCCAATAAGGGAGCAGGTACAGTTACCTCATCAAGTTCTACTTTTCTCCCACTCACTTCTTTCAAGAGAAACTCCTTCTCTAGAAAGGATCCGAATTTAGCAACGAAAATCTTGCCCTCAGATCTGTGATAGAAGGTGTACCCAATAGTCTCTTTTGGGTATCCTATGAAGACACATTTCTCCGATTTGGGTTCGAGCTTATCTGGTTGAAGTTTCTTCACATAAGCATCGTAGCCCCAAACTTTAAGAAACGACATCTTTGGTTTCTTGCCAAACCACAGTTCATAAGGCGTCGTCTCAATGGATTTTGATGGTGCCCTATTTAACGTGAATGCGGCCGTCTCTAAAGCATAACCCCAAAATGATAGTGGTAAATCAGTAAGAGACATCATAGATCGCACCATATCTAGTAAAGTATGATTACGACGTTTGGACACACCATTTCGTTGTGGTGTTCTGGGTGGCGTGAGTTGCGAAACTATTCCGCATTGTTTCAAATGTAAACCAAACTCGTAACTCAAATATTCTCCTCCACGACCAGATTGTAGAAATTTTATTTTCTTGTTACGATGATTTTCCACTTCACTCTGAAATTCTTTTAACTTTTCAAATGTTTCAGACTTGTGTTTCATTAAGTAGATATACCCATATCTGCTCAAATCATCTGTGAAGGTGAGAAAATAACGATACCCGCCGCGAGCCTCAATATTCATTGGACCACAAACATCAGTATGTATGATTTCCAACAAATCAGTTGCTCGCTCCATAGTTTCGGAGAACGACATTTTAGTCATCTTGCCCATGAGGCACAGTTCGCAAGTACCAAGTGATTCATAATCAAGTGATTCCAAAAGTCCATCAGTATGGAGTTTCTTCATGCATTTTACACCGATATGACCTAAACGGCAGTGCCACAAATAAGTTGCACTATCATTATCAACTCTGCATCTTTTGGCTTCAACACTATGAATATGTGTATCACTACTATCGAGATTCAATAAAAATAGACCACTCTTCAAGGGTGCATTACCATAAAAGATATTACTCATATAAATAGAACAACCATTATTCTCTGATTTAAATGAATAACCGTCTCGCATCAAACAAGATCCAGATATAATGTTCATGCTCAACGCTGGCACCAAATAACAATTATTTAGGTCTAAAACTAATCCCGATGGTAGATGTAGAGGTAGTGTGCCGACCGCGATCCCATCGACTTTGGAACAATTTCCCACGCGCATCGTCACCTCGTCCTTAGCCAATCTTCGCTTAATCCGTAGTCCCTGTTTCGAGTTGCAAATATTAGCAATAGAACCAGTATTAAATACCCAGGTACTACTGCGAGCATTAGTAAGGTACACATCAATAACATGTATATCACATATACCTTTGTTCACTTTGCCATCCTTCTTATCCGCCAAATACTTGGGGCAGTTCCGCTTCCAGTGACCAGTCTGCTTGCAGTAGAAGCACTCAGTCTCAGGCTTAGGTCCAAACTTGGGTTTCTTCTCTTGAGCAGCAACTTGTTTGTTGTTCTTCTTGAAGTTCCCCTTCTACTTCCCTTTGCCCGTTTTCTTGAAACTGGTGGTCTTATTAACCATCAACACTTGATGCTCCTTCTTGATTTCTACCTCCGCAGCTTTTAGCATAGCGAAGAGCTCGGGAATAGTCTTGTCCATCCCTTGCATATTATAGTTCATCATGAAGCTCTTGTAGCTTGGTGGCAGTGATTGAAGAATTCTGTCAATGACACTATCATCAGGAAGATTAACTCCTAGTTGAATCAAGTGATTATTATACCCAGACATTTTGAGTATGTGTTCACTGACATAACTATTCTCCTCCATTTTACAGCTATAGAACTTATTGGAGACTTCATATCTCTCAATCCGGGCATTTGCTTGAAATATTAACTTTAACTCCTGGAACATCTCATATGCTCCATGACGTTCAATACATCGTTGAAGACCCGGTTCCAAGCCGTAAAGCATGGCACACTGAACTATCGAGTAGTCATCAGCTTTGCTCTGCCAGACGTTCTTAACTTCGTCAGTTGCATCAGCAGCAGGCCTGGCACCCAACGATGCTTCCAGGACGTAATTCTTCCGTGCAGCAATGAGGATAATCCTCAGGTTACGGACCCAGTCCGTGTAATTGCTACCATCATCTTTCAACTTTGCTTTCTCAAGGAACACATTAAAATTCAATGGAACAACAGCACGAGCCATCTATCTACAACAAACATAGACAAGCAAAATACTATCAGGTACTAAGTTCATGATAAATTTAAGTTCAATTAATCATATTACTTAAGAACTCCCACTTAGACAGACATCTCTCTAGTAATCTAAGTGATCACGTGATCCAAATCAACTAAACCATGTCCGATCATCACGTGAGACGGAGTAGTTTCAATGGTGAACATCACTATGTTGACCATATCTACTATATGATTCACGCTCGACCTTTCGGTCTCCGTGTTCCGAGGCCATATCTGTATATGCTAGGCTCGTCAAGTTTAACCTGAGTATTCCGCGTGTGCAACTGTTTTGCACCCATTGTATTTGAACGTAGTGCCTATCACACCCGATCATCACGTGGTGTCTCAGCACGAAGAACTTTCACAACGGTGCATACTCAAGGAGAACACTTCTTGATAATTTAGTGAGAGATCATCTTAAAATGATACCGTCAATCAAAGCAAGATAAGATGCATAAAGGATAAACATCACATGCAATCAATATAAGTGATATGATATGGCCATCATCATCTTGTGCTTGTGATCTCCATCTCCGAAGCACCATCGTGATCACCATCGTCACCGGCGCGACACCTTGATCTCCATCATAGCATTGTTGTCATTATGCCATCTATTGCTTCTACGACTATCGCTACCACTTAGTGATAAAGTAAAGCAATTAGAGGGCGTTTGCATTTCATACAATAAAGCGACAACCATATGGCTCCTGCCAGTTGCCGATAACTTCAGTTACAAAATATGATCATCTCATACAATAAAATATAGCATCACGTCTTGACCATATCACATCACAACATGCCCTGCAAAAACAAGTTAGACGTCCTCTACTTTGTTGTTGCAAATTTTACGTGGCTGCTACAGGCTGAGCAAGAACCGTTCTTACCTACGCATCAAAACCACAACAATAGTTCGTCAAGTTAGTGCTGTTTTAACCTTCGCAAGGACCAGGCGTAGCCACACTCGATTCAACTAAAGTTGGAGAAACAGACACCCGCTAGTCACCTGTGTGCAAAGCACGGCGGTAAAACCAGTCTCGCATAAGCGTACGTGTAATGTTGGTCCGGGCCGCTTCATCCAACAATACCGCCGAACCAAAGTATGACATGCTGGTAAGCAGTATGACTTGTATCGCCCACAACTCACTTGTGTTCTACTCGTGCATATAACATCAATGCATAAAACCTGGCTCGGTTGCCACTGTTGGGGAACGTAGTAATTTCAAAAAATTTCCTACGCACACGCAAGATCATGGTGATGCATAGCAACGAGATGGGAGAGTTTTGTCCACGTACCCTCGTAGACCGTAAGCGGAAGCGTTATGACAACGCGGTTGATGTAGTCGTACGTCTTCACGATCCGACCGATCCAAGTACCGAACGTACGACACCTCCGAGTTCAGCACACATTCAGCTCGATGACGTTCCCCGGACTTCGATCCAGCAGGGTGTCGGGGATGAGTTTCGTCAGCACGACGGCATGGTGACGATGATGATGTTCTACCGATGCAGGGCTTCGCCTAAGCACCGCAACGATATGACCGAGGTGGAATATGGTGGAGGGGGGCACCGCACACGGCTAAGGAACGATCACGAAGATCAACTTGTGTGTCTAGAGGTGCCCCCTCCTCCGTATATAAAAGGGGGGAGGAGGAGGGGGCCGGCCAAGGGGGTGGCGCGCCCTAGGAGGGGGAAACCACTCCAAGTAGGCTTGCCCCTCCCTTTCCTAGTCCAATAAGGAGGGGGAAGGAAGGAGTGGGAGAGGGGAAAGGCAAGGGGGGCACCCCCCTTCCTTGTCCTATTCGGACTCAAGGGGAGGGGGCGCGCCTCTTGCCCTGGCCGGCCCCTCTCTCTCCACTAGGGCCCAACAAGGCCCATTAGTTCCCCGGGGGGGGGGGGGGGTCCGGTAACCCTCCGGCACTCCGGTTTTCTCCGAAAACACCCGGAACACTTCCGGTGTCCGTATATAGTTGTCCAATATATCAATCTTTATGTCTCGACCATTTCGAGACTCCTCGTCATGTCCGTGATCACATCCGGGACTCCGAACAACCTTCGGTACATCAAAACTTATAAACTCATAATAAAACTGTCATCGTAACATTAAGCGTGCGGACCCTACGGGTTCGAGAACTATGTAGACATGACCTAGAACTATTCTCGGTCAATAACCAATAGCGGAACCTGGATGCTCATATTGGCTCCTACATATTCTACGAAGATCTTTATTGGTCAAACCGCATAACAACATACGTTGTTCCCTTTGTCATCGGTATGTTACTTGCTCGAGATTCGATCGTCGGTATCTAATACCTAGTTCAATCTCGTTACTGGCAAGTCTCTTTACTCGTTACATAATGCATCATTCCATAACTAACTCATTAGCTACATTGCTTGCAAGGCTTATAGTGATGTGCATTACCGAGAGGGCCCAGAGATACCTCTCCGACAATCGGAGTGACAAAACCTAATCTTGAAATACGCCAACTCAACATGTACCATTGGAGACACCTGTAGAGCTCCTTTATAATCACCCAGTTATGTTGTGATGTTTGGTAGCACACAAAGTGTTCCTCCGGTAAACGGGAGTTGCATAATCTCGTAGTTGTAGGAACTTTGTATAAGTCATGAAGAAAGCAATAGCAACATACTAAACGATCAAGTGCTAGGCTAATGGAATGGGTCAAGTCAATCACATCATTCTCCTAATGATGTGATCCCGTTAATCAAATGACAACACATGTCTATGGTTAGGAAACATAACCATCTTTGATTAATGAGCTAGTCAAGTAGAGGCATACTAGTGACATTATGTTTGTCTATGTACTCACACATGTATCATGTTTCTGGTTAATACAATTCTAGCATGAATAATAAAAATTTATCATGATATGAGGAAATAAATAATAACTTTATTATTGCCTCTAGGGCATATTTCCTTCAGGAAGTGTAATGGTTGTCAGAAATTTTCACGCCGAGCCCACGTTCGGGCCCAGGAATTGAGGATGATTCCAATCACCTGGCCGTTTGCATCTTGGGGGATGGATATGGTTGGGCCCTTTAAGAGGTCCAAGGATAAGAAGACCCACCTCCTGGTGGCGGTTGATAAATTCACCAAGTGGGTGGAGGCAGAGCCGGTCAGCAAGTGTGATGCAGCCACAACGGTTCAATTCATGAAAAAGGCGATTTTCCGCTTTGGTCCACACAACATTATAACAGAAAATGGCACGAATCTCTCCAAGGGTGCCATGGAAGAGTTCTGTCAACGAGAGCACATCCGGCTTGATCTGTCATCAGTGGCTCACCCCCAGTCTAATGGTCAAGCTGAGAGAGCTAATAAAGAAATCCTGAAGGGTACCAAGCCCCGGCTTATGGTCCCTCTGCAGAGGACGCCGGGTTGTTGGGTGGAAGAGTTGCGTTCCGTGTTATGGAGCATTAATACCACCCCCAATAGATCTACGGGTTATACACCCTTCTTCATGGTTTATGGAGCAGAAGCAGTTCTCCCAAGTGATATTCGCCATGACTTGCCCCGAGTGGCATCTTATGTTGAAGCGGACAACAAAAGAGCACACCAAGATGGATTGGACCTGTTAGATGAAAAACGGGACATAGGGGCAGCTCGTTCGGTGATTTATCAGCAAGACCTGCAGCGTTATCACAGCCGCCAGGTTAAAACCAGAGATTTTCAAGAAGGCGACTTAGTGCTCAGGCTTATCCAAGATCAGACCCACATGCACAAGTTATCCCCACCTTGGGAAGGGCCCTTTGTGGTCTGCAAGAATCTGAACAACGGGTCATACTACCTTGTCGATGTTCGAGAGCACAAAGACTCACGTCGGAGGAGGAGACCCGCCGGCCGTGGAATATTGCTCATCTTCAGCCTTACTACACCTGAGCCATAGGCTCCTATTATGTACATATTCTTGACAATGTATATATTATGATCAATATAATAAAACGGCATCCTTGCTAAAGCGGGGCCTCTGCCGTTCGTCTTTAAAAAATTTCTTGGTTACATGGGGGCTTCTGCTTATAAAGAGGAGTTCTGATTGTCCATTGATTCGGCTTATAAAGCTACAAAAAAAGGAAGAGCATAGCTCAAACATAAGCTTGGGGGCTTAATACCGAACATCATAAGGAGCCAAAGAGAGTTTATTGCAAAGCATAACTCAAACATAGGCATCCACTGAGCACAACTCAAAATATTGCTTGGGGGATCTTTGCTTCTACAAGAACAAAGAATCTACACCTTACAATAGGCTATAAAAGCCAGGCTTGGAAGCCAGGTGTATTCACCTAAAACCCCGGGTTAACCTGCCTTCATCAAGTAAGTCACTCCGCCCAGGTAATCCTGGTATGACCCACCGAATGTTTGGCAAGTCAATCTTATACAGACCCTGAACTTGTCAAAGTTAAAACGACAATTAGTTAATGTGAGGTCCATCTTAAAAGGCTTTGTAAAATGGTTTAACTCAGTGGCCTGGCAGCCCATGAAAAGCCTCGCCTTTTTGCATATTTTCTTCGCAAATCTTTCTTTTCGATGTTTATTTTGATGAGGTTTATATTGAATCCGGTGCTTGCTAACCCGGACTGTTTTTTGAGTTGCCAAGTGCAAACTTATAAGATGACCGGTGTCAATTGACCCAGCTTGGCTTTCAACTATAAGTTGTTAGTATACTATCAATTATAATCCAGTATTTGTTAAACCGGTCTGGCTTTGACTATAAGTCGCCAGAATGATCATCCGGTGTTTATTATAACCCGACATGGCTTCATCATAAACCAGCAAAGCATGGTGGGAGTTATCAGCACTCAAAGATTTGGTTTATCACCCTTACTACAATAAAGTTGATAAATCAACAATGTGATTCAATGTCACAGGTATGATGTATTTCATATTTAATTATTCTTGATAAATGCAGCCTTGGTTATAAACCCTGGCTTCATATTGGATGTTATGACCCGTCCGACGGTAAATCGCCAGGACAATTTCAGTTTCTTATATGCAGAAACAGGATTGCATAAAGCTACTAAGGATCATAAGAAGACATAGCATTATCATGATAGATTAACAGTACTGTGCAAAGTAAATATGCACGATGGCATAGCAGACCAAGTGTTTAAGCTAGCCTATTACAAGGCAGCGGACGCCCAACAGAATAATTGTTTATCACCGATATCTCGATATGCAGAAGCTAAACCGGCCTCCGGATTATGATTCTTCATCAGGCTGACTTGAAGGTTGTGGATCATCCTGCGCCGGTTCACCCTCTGCCTCCCCACCCAGTGGCTGGAAGTCAACGGTTGCCCAGTCAATCCAAATTAAAGCTCGGATCATCGCTTATAAGATCGGACGGTTCAACATCAGGGGCGTAAGTATGCTTACGAATTGGCGGGATAAGATTTTGCACATCAGATACAGATCCATCAACCCGTTTGTTGTTTGTGTCATAAATTGACCAGTGGAAAGGCAAATCAGTCTCTTCAACCAGTTTACTTGCAAGTGGACGCATTTCCTTGGTCAAAGCCCTGAGGGCGTCAGTGTCAAAGTCTGACCCATCTTCTTTTTGGCTGGTGTCGATGTCAAAACTGGCGGATCTCGGGTAGGGGGTCCCGATCTGTGCGTCAAGGCTGATGGTAACAGGAAGCAAGGGACACAGATGTTTACCCAGGTTCGGGCCCTCTCGATGGAGGTAAAACCCTACTTCTTACTTGATTAATATTGATGATACGGGTAGTACAAGAGTAGATCTACCACGAGATCGTAGAGGCTAAACCCTAAGAGCCAGCCTATGATGGTATGATTGTAATTGTGACCGGCCTTCTAAGGACCAACCTCTCCAGTTTATATAGACACGGAGAGGGCTAGGGTTTACATAGAGTCAGTTACAAGGAAGGAAACATAATATCCGGATCGCCAAGATTGCCTTCCACGCAAAGGAGAGCCCCATCCGGACACGGGCCGAAGTCTTGATTCTTGTATCTTCATGCTTCAATAGTCCAGATGTTGTACACAGTCCGGCTGTCCGGATACCCCCTAATCCAGGACTCCCTCAGTAGCCCCTGAACCAGGCCAATGACGATGAGTCCGGCGCGCAGTATTGTCTTCGGCATTGCAAGGCGGGTTCCCCCTCCGAATACTCCAAAGTGGTTATCGAACATGTAGACCGTGTCCGGATCTGCAAGATGATCTTCATATGCCACCGTAGAGAGAATTATATTTCACAAATGCAATCTGCTGACAACTTATTATGGTCGGATCATTATTCGATCCGTTTTCCCACAACCAGCTACAACACATATTACGAGGCGGTTTCTTTGACACGTCTTGTCGAAGCAGAGATCGTGTCCCCTTATTACGGGATTCTCATCAATATGGGTATGGGTAATCTAACCATGCCGCTAACCGCGATGAGTGGGAGGTAGACGGGCTCCACCAGGCAAGTGGGGAGCACTACTAGGAAAAGGGCTATAGATAGGACTGATTCTAATGGCGCACCAGGTAAACAGTGCGCCACTACTATATACTAATGGCGCACCGGTTGCTTGTGCGCCATTAGTGTGGAAGACACTAATGGCGCACCGTAGTCACGGTGCACCACTACTATTGATTTTTTTCCCATTTTCCATACAAACTAATGGCGCAGGTTGACAAAGTGCGCCATTACTAGTTAGAACTAGTAATGGCGCACGACCAAGACAGTGCGCCATTAGTATATTTTTTTTTACTTTTTTGCAAACCTACTAATGGCGCACTATGCCAAAGTGCGCCATTACTAGTTTAAACTACTAACGGCGCACTTTTCCATAGTGCGCCATTAGTATACATATGTTTTCTTTACTTTTCTGCAAAAAGTACTAATGGCGCACCACCTGCCGGTGCGCCATTAGTAACCAGGGTTACTAATTGCGCATTTTGTGGTGGTGCGCCATTAGTAACCTGGGACCAACAAGATATTTTGGACAGCCCACCTACCGACTCACTTTCCCCACTTCATTCTCTCCACCTCCTCCTCCAAGCTTGTCTCGGCTGCCTCCTCCTCCTCACCTCATTTCCACCATAGATTCATCAAAATTAAGTGGTGAAATTACATTTTTTTGATAGGTAAGTAAGGGGAAAGCTATCTTCATGATGTAGATCTACTTTTTTTCTCCCTAGCTCGCTCCAACAACGTGCACATGCACTTTTTGTGGCCTAGCTAGATCTATGTATGTTTGTGGTGTTGCTTGTGTTTGTGGTGTTGCATATATGTTTGTGTTTGTAGGTACCGGTATTTGAAATGCGATAGTTGCCAATATTTTGCCAGAATGTTGATTCATTTCCGTTTCGGCGAGAATTTTGGCACTATGCATTCTTTTTGGTCCTATTTTTAGGGAAGGTCATGCCAAATTTTTTCTTGGTTCTAAAATATCGTTTTGCTCTACCCCGCAGGCAACCATGGTCCGCACGATGACCAAAGGCATCGTGAATAGGTTTTTGAGCTCCACAAAGGCCGAGATGCTTCAAAAGAACGAGATGGAGATAAGATGTCCGTGTCGAAGATGCAAGCTGAAGAGCCTTATTGCGGACCCGGATTTCGGGCAGGTGTGGGACCACCTGCTCTTGCGTGGTTTCATGGATGGCTATCGGTGGCAAGGTGATGAAGATGACTATGAAGTCGTCCATGGGGGCCGGGCAAGAAATGAGGAAGGGCAACAAGACAACCACTGCGGCGAGGGCGGGCGAGAAGACGAAGAATCTCTAGGACATGATCACGACGGTGATGATGTACACAATCATCATGTAGAAGATGTCGTACATGATGATGAGGAAGATCAAGATGAAGGGCATGATCATGAAGATGAAGATGCCGGAGCAGACGATCATGGAGGCTGGGTGCAGGACCCTCATATTCAAGAGCTGCTTCGCAAGCAGACGGATAATGCAAGAGCTGCCGCCCGAGAGAAAGCCAAGCTGGATCAACTGGAGATAGATGCGGTTACTCCATTGTATGAAGGATGCAGGCCCGAGGATACCCGCCTGAAATTAACGCTCATGGCTCTGGAGATGAAGGTAAAACACAAAATGACCGATGCATGCTTCGACGAGAACATGTCATTCTGGCACGAACGTCTTCCCAAGGGGAACAAGTGCCCGACCAGTTTCAAGGAGGCAAAGAAAATCGTGTGTCCTTCGGATTTACCGCACGTGAAATATCATGTGTGCATGAACAATTGCATCATTTATCGGGACAAGCACGCGGAGTCTACCATATGTCCGGTGTGCGGCGTCACTTGATACAAGAAGAGGAAGAAAGCTCCTCGAAAATCGGTGTGGTACTTTTCGATCACTCCTCATCTGCAGCGGTATTTCGCGGACCCTAAGCAAAGCTCCTGCATTGGCACGCGGATAGGGAGGAGAAGAAGCGGGAAGATGACGGAAATGATCCGGAGATAAATAAAAAGACAAGATGCTGAGTCACCCTAAGGATGCGAGCCAGTGGCAAGCGTTGAACTTTGAATACCCAGAATTTGGGAAGGATCCAAGGAACATCGTGCTGGGCGCGAGCACCAATGGAGTCAATCCGTTTGGTAGCCAGAGAAGCACACAAAGTACCTGGCCTATGTTTGTGTGGATGTACAACCTTCCCCCCTGGTTGTGCATGAAGAGGAAGTACATTCACATGAGTATGCTAATTGAAGGGCCGAAACAACCAGGGAACGACATCAATCTGTATCTGGGGCTGCTGAAGGAGGAGCTAGACACGCTGTGGAAAACGCCAACCAATACGTGGGAGGCCGCAGAGAAAGAATATTTCCCTATGAGAGCCGCACTGCTCACGACGGTGCACGACTATCTTGGTTACGAATATCTCGCGGGGCAGGTAGTCCACGGATTTTCTGGATGCATAAGGTGCATGGATGACACAACATATCGCCAGCTAGATAGAGATCCCAGGTCTTTGAAAACCGTGTTCATGGGACATCGAAGGTGGCTTCGCGACGATGACCCGTGGAGGAAACGCAAGGATCTGTTCGATGGTGAAACCGAACCCCAAAAACGCCCATGTACGAGGAGCGGCGAGGAAATAGACGAGCTGTTGAAAAATTGGAAAGACTGCCCACTACCGGGAAAGAAGCAAAAGGCACCAGAGCCGGGAAAGAAGCGAAAGGCGCCAGAGCCGCTGCTAAAGGTATGAAAAACGAGGTCTGTTTTCTGGGACTTGCCGTACTGGAAGATCCACCGTGTGCCTCACAGCCTTGATGTCATGCATATCACGAAGAACATGTGCGAGAGTCTTCTTGGTACCCTGCTCAACATGCCAGAGAGGACCAAAGATGGGCTGAAAGCAAGGGCAGACTTGAAATCAATGGGCATCAGGCAGGAGCTTCACGCTAATGATAATGATGATGATGATGATGATGATGAGGTGAAGCAGGACACATAAAGTCGTCGCAAAGGCAAAAAGGCCAAGAAGACCGGAAATGACTACCCTCCCGGGTGCTTCACTCTAAGTCAGGAGGAGATCGAGCAGTTTTTCACCTGCCTCCTAGGAGTAAAACTTCCTTACGGTTACGCGGGGAAGATAAGCAGATACCTAGACCCAGCGAAGCAGAAGTTCAGCGGGATGAAGTCTCACGACTGTCACGTGCTGATGACGCAGATACTTCCAGTTCCAATCCGTGGGATCATGGACGCGCACGTCCGTGAAACGCTATTTGGCCTATGCAACTTTTTCGATGTCATATCTCGGAAGTCGATTGGCGTGAGGCAACTCAGAAGGCTACAGGAAGAGATCGTGGTGATACTATGCGAGCTTGAGATGTACTTCCCGCCCGCATTCTTCGACAGTATGGTGCATCTGCTGGTCCATATCGTGGAGGATATCATCCAACTCGGGCCGACGTTCCTGCACAGCATGATGCCATTCGAAAGGATGAATGGTGTCATCAAAGGATACGTTCGCAACATGTCACGTCTAGAGGGAAGTATAGCCAGGGGCTTTCTGACCGAAGAGTGCATCTCCTACTACACGAATTATCTAGGCATCGAGAACCCCGTTGGTCTGCCCGTCAACAGGCACCTCGGTAGGCTCGCTGGATGGGGTCACCGTGAGGGTCGCCGCGAAATGCATGTCTACTTCGAGGGTCGACTCGCCGACTTTGAAAGAGCAAACCTAGTCGCGCTACAACACATAGACGTGGTCGATCCTTGGGTGGTAGAGCACAAAACCTTTATTGAGAAGACGTACAATGACCGAGGCCAATAGAGGACGGACGGAGATATACTCAAAGAGCACAACTCATGTTTCACGCGTTGGTTCAAGCAGAAGCTTCTGTCGTACCCTTTACATGAAGATTCTTCCGCGGAAGAACAACTCATATTCGCCTTGTCACAGGGCGCCGAGCACAACCTGATGACCTATGAGGCGTACGATATCAACGGCTACACATTCTACACCGAGGACAAGGACATGAATAGAGATGGTTATCAGAACTCCGGGGTAACGATGGAATCCTACACCGGTAAGGACAAGGACAGATATTACGGAAGGATCGAGGAGATCTGGGAGCTGAGCTACGCTGGAGAGAAGGTGCCGATGTTCCGTGTCAGATGGGCCAAGAGCGTCCTAAAAGAAGACCGATATTTCACCACCATGGTTATACCCGAAGCCAAATCCAAGACCGCGGGTGCAAACGTCACCGCAAAAAATGAGCCATGGGTACTGGCTTCCCAAGTGGACCAATGCTTCTTCATTACCGACCCGCCAAAGCCCAGTCGTGTTGTCGTGAGGAGAGGCAAAAGGAAGATCATCGGAATGGATGGAGTAGCCAATGAGCAAGACTTCGACAAGTACGGCGACCCGAAGATCGAACATGACGACGACGATGAAGTAGCAGCACACACCACAAGAAGAAGCAGGACCACCCTACCTAAAGGACGTCTGTTCCACAGAAGAACTCCATTTGCGAAAAAGAAGGGCAAGAAGATTGTGAACAGATAGCTAGCTAAGATCGATTGTATTTAAATCGTAGTCTTCATTTCTCGATTGTATTTCATGGGCACTTTTTGATATCATGAATATTTTTAAATTTCATGGGCACTTTTTGAATTCATGAGGACACTTGATCTCGATCCCCCTCCATCTCGATCTCGATTCCCCCTCCATCTCGATCTCGATCCCCGCACCCTCCCCCGCTCCACCGCCGCCGCTGATGATATTTTCAAGTAAGAAATTTGAACATATTTAAAAAAACTTATTACTGTTTTTATAAAAAAATATTACTGTTATGATTTAAACAAGTTTGAACATATTTAAACACAAATAAATATAAAAAACAGCATTTAAAATGCATAAAAAAAATATTGGTGAGCCTGGGAATCGAACCCAGGACCTCCTGGTGTGTGTGCTGCGTGCTGACCAGTCGAGCTAGTGGGTGGGTTTTGTTGTAGATAGGGTTAGGTTGTAGATATGGTTAGTGGGCTAGATTAAAACAAAATTCTAATGGCGCACCGAGGCGAGGTGCGCCATTAGAATAGTCATACTTATGGCGCACGACTGGATGGTGCGCCATTAGAACCCTCCCCCTAGCTATCCTCCCTCTCCCTCGCCAGATCCCCTTCGACCCTCTCTCCCTCGCCACCAGATCCACCCGCACGCTGCCCCGACCCACGACGCTGCCGCCCCGACCCTCATCGGACTCCACCCCCGCCGCCCCCGCGCCCCCACTCCCGCCACCCCGACCCTCGCCGGACTCCTCCTCGCCATCTGCGCCTTCTTCCACATCCTCCAGGCCTCCGCCGCCGCCGGCCGCCAAGGCACCAACCACCTCCTCGGACGGGGCGCTCTTCCTCGCGCTCTCCTCACCAACCACGACGCCGGCCACCTGCTCCTCACCAACCACGACGTCGGCCACCTGCTCCGTCGTCTCTGGTAGAGGTTACTCCACCTAGCTGCAGCACTCGTGTGCTTGGCGGGTAGGGTTTGCCTCTAGCCTCTCCCCTCCCCCATCAATGAGAGGAGCATCCGGTTCCCCCGCCCTCGAGTTCGTCGACGGCGCCGTCCTCCAGCCACAGCCGCCGCAGGTACAGAGCCCCTGATTCCATCTTCCCCCTCGCCCCCGATTCTTTTAGATGCAACTCTGTGATCTCATTCGGTAGAGAAGAAAGATAATTAGTATGTTCATTATGTCATTTGGTAGAGAAGAAAGCATTGCACTGCTATGAACTTATCCTTCCTCATCTTGTCATATTGCACACATCTTGGAACTAGGAGAGTATGAGATCAGGGCATTGTGCAAATGCTTTGAAGTATCAATGAGTAGTATTTCTGCACATTCTCTGTTTGTATGTTCTGAAATGGCCATTTCAGTTTTGAATGCAACCCTTTATCTATCTTTCCATGAAAGAATGTTCTCATTTTGGCCATGAAGATGATATGAAGTCTCAACCTTTCCTTTGCATGAAATTTTTGGACCCCTTTTTCTGTGGGAAACAATTTTGGGTCTGTTGGTGGCCAGTTGGCTACAGTTTGCTGATCACTGCCAATGATGCAGTTTTGATCTAGTTTGTTGGTTGCTTGCTGATCTAGTTTGATGCAGTTGCTGATCATTTGCGCAAAATTCAGTTAACAACAACATCAGTAAAATTCAGTTAATTAACTAAAGAAGAGAAGAGAGAAAGTAGAGAGCAAGAGGAGTACTTGCATTAACTGAAACGTTTTACTTTAAACTTGCAAAATTGTAGTACTCCCTAAAACTACTACAAGCAAGAACTACTGTTGGAGGGCACTACTGTAGGGATATTGTCTGGTCTACTGAAACTTGCACTACTGCAATTTACTCCAGTGATACTATAGTTCTTTGCAAATTCTCTGCTCTACTCCACTGCATGCACTGCAATACACTACTCCACTACATGTTTAATCAGTTAACAGAAAAAGGTACAGAATAAGAAAATGTAATAAAAGAAGAGAGCTTGTACTGCCAGTACATCATCAGGCAGTTCACCAGAGATTTTCAAGTTAGAAATACTCCCAGGGGTAGATGAAGAGATAATATCATTAAGGAACAATTTAGTTTTAATTAATGGAAAAGTTGCATTTACTTGTAGTGAAAGGAACAATTTCAGGTAATTATAAATATTCAATAGCAGCAGAGGCAAGCAGTAGCAGTAGCAGTAGATGCCAACTTTTGATATGCATGCATGCATTCTTTGCTTGTTTATATTCATTCTTGTAAACTGAACATGCTCATCTATCTATCTATCTATCTATCTATCTATCTACCTGCTTAAGTATGTATGTATGCATTGTATTTTTATTTCCTTTGGAAAGTAAAGTTTATTTCCTGGCTGGCTGGCATGATGGCTCATGGATCCCTCATCTGCAACTACAGTTGGAGCTCAATCTGATCTCATCTGAAATGAATCTATAAATACAGAGTGTAGTTAGTTACAGAGTAGCAGAAATAGTTGCTGGATGCAGTTACTTGCATGGGCCTGGCTGATGAAGAAAAACTTTATATATATTCATACTGATGTTGACTCTATAAATCATACTTATTGGACATGTTTTATGTGTTGATCCATCAATTGATCACATTGAGAAAGACCATCGTGTCTCCGACCATTTTGCAAAGGTCATGTCTCCGACCATCATGTCGTGATGAATTTGCAGGTACCCCGAGAGGCCCTTGAGTTTGCCGGAATGTTGATTAACTTCCATTCCGGCAAATTCGGGTACTCCATATGTCCTATTTTCAGCAAAGGTCATGCTGAAATTTTCCGTGAATTTTAGCATGACTTTGCTAAAAATAGGACATATGGGGTACTTGCGACTAATGCATGGACCGGGGTATCTTAGTACTTAGTTAAGTAGGATCAAATGCCCCGCCATTCTTGCTGCATTAAACCATAGGTGGCAATAGAGCCAAGTGATTAGTGCCAAGTGATTAGGCCCAACCTAGGGTGCCTCGGCTTAGGCTTTTAGGGTGCCTCGGCGTCGACAAACCCAAAATGATAAAAGCTTAGCTTTTAGGATGCCTCGGTGTCGACAAACCCTAAATGATGAGACCATGATCTTGTTCCTTCACAATAACCAACTTTTTGACCAAACTGTTTTCCTATTTAGAGCGAAACATGGCCAACAATGATGAGGCTGGCGGTTCGGGCGGCAAGCAATTCTGGGAGCTGTCCCAGGAGATGGAGGAACAACCTCACCGCTATGAGGACGTCGCGGAAGACACCGATCCTGATTACACAACCCCTAGTGGCGTCGGGGATGACACCACTGATGGTGCCGCCGAGGATGCCACCACTGATGATGGCGGCGCACACACAGATGGCAGCCAACCGAAGAAGCAAAGGAAGGACCGGCGCCCGAATGCGCTCTTCACCCTCAAGGAGGAATTCACTCAAGTGGACTCCGACGGGAATCCAACGGAGCCCAAACATATAGTCAAGGGGTACTCGGTTCAGCTCGGGTGCATTCTCCGGAGCACCGTCTCGATCAACACCGAGAACCTTAGGCACAAGGACCGAGGTAATTTGCGCAACCTCCTCTTCATGAAGCTGCACGAACGATACAAGTTCCCTGCCGAATTTGAAAACACATGCCTCTCAGGGAATAAAGTGAGCAGTGCCGCCCTCACGAAGATGAGCACGGCCCTGTCTACTTGGAGAAGCGCGGTGAAGAGAATGATTGATAAAGGTGATAGTTATGAGAAGATCAAGGCGAAATATCCTTTGATGAGCGAAGATGACTACAAGGAGTTCAAGATAAAGTGAGAGAGCAGTGCAACCTCTGAATCAAGTCAGTGGGGGAAAGAAATGCGGGAGTTGAACTTAGGGGAACACAAACTCGGTCTCGACGGTTACAGAGTGGCGGAGCCTATATGGGACAAGGAGGACGCGGAGCGTGCCGAGCAAGGCCTACCGCCCTGCTTCGAGCAATACAGCGGTAACAAGCAGACCAGGAACTATGTCAGGGCCTGGTACAAGGAGGACCCGATAACAAAGGAGCTTACCACAGATCCGAAGACCAGGGCGCTTGAGCTTGTTCTGGTAAGGAATACACCCCCGCGTAATTAGCTCCATATGGTTGCACTCTAATTAATCCCCTATATTTCTAAATGGTTCATGTTCCTTTCGCAGGAAACTGAAAGCAGTAGCGCGGGGTCGTCTCAGAGCTCCCCTTTCAACACCCCTTTAAATAGGGCGTTGAACGTAATGAAAAGCAAGGATAAGCTCACTAAGCCGACGTCAGCTGGTCGTGTGGCCGGCAAAGGCTTGTCCACAAAATGGGGGTCATACTATACTGCTGGTGTGCGGAAGGAGAAAAAGGCCAGCTCGGAAAGCCAGACGCGCGAGGTTGAAGCACTCAAGGCACAAGTGGCGTGGATTCCGGAGCTTGTCCAAGATCAAGTGGAACAACAACTGGGAACGAAGCTCAACGCCATGGTGCCTACGTTGATTCATGGGCTGACGACGTGGATCGCGGGCGGCCAACAGGGGCCTCCCCCGGTTCCCAGCTTCACGGCCAGCAACTCGCACAGCGCGCAGGCGGCACCATTGGTGTCTCCGGCGGCGCCATTGGTGTCTCCGGCGGCGGCACCATTGGTGTCTCTGGCGGAGGCGGTATTCGTGTCTACGGCGCCGGCATGGGCATTGGAGCTTAATGCACCCGGGTGTACGCCGGCCGGCACCTCGCCAGCAAGCGCCCCCTCCGTCAGTTGCACGCCCGCCGTTGGCGGTGCCTCGACATTAGCCGAGCTCGACGGCATCACGGTAACTAAGCCTCTCGGCCGATGACTTCATCTCCTTGCCTTTGACTGGGCATCCCTGACGCCCTGTACATGTTTTCGCAGGGCACCGCCGACGTTCCTTGCAATCTTCTGCACTTCGTGGGCACCGAGTTGGTCGATGTCGCCAAGGGCAGAATCGTTCAACCGGGCAACCGCATGTTCCACGGTAATCCGATGCCACCGACGGCGTATAGGGTTGAAGTGGTTCGGGTGCTGCCAGGCTGCGATGAGTTGTTACCTCCGGTTCGACCCGCTGGGGCCGACAAAGAAGATGAGATGACCCTCAGCGCCTGCGTAAACTGGCCGCTGCTTTGGCCGAAGAGCCAGATTCGTTTGGGGGCGGGGGACACCACCCCACAGACAAGACCGCCAGTCGTGCCGGCGCCAAGCCATGGCAAGAACGCCGCAACGCTACTGGACCTGCCGGACATCTCTATGTCGGATATCTCTATGTCGGACATCCCTATGGCACAGGATCCGGACAGCCCTATGGCACAGCATCCGGACGACGACGACAACGACGATGATACATTTACCAAAGTCGATAAGTACTTTGCCGAACATGGGTACGCCGACGAGTTCTGCGGGCCTCTTTCTCAAGAACCCAACCAAGACGACCGCAATCTATCTGGTACGGCAGAGAAATCCAATTGCAATAGGCGTCGTCTAGCGTTCAGTTCTCAGGAGACGCCTCCAGCTCCCGCCTTCACCGAGCGTCAGATAGCTAAGGTGCGAAATATTATCAGCCCCAACACGCTCAAGAAGGCGGTCTGTGAGCAGAACTCGGTCCCATTACAGGAGATCAAGAAGAAGGGACGGAAACGAAAGACTAACAAGGGCGCCGGTGCGAGCCAGCCGGCACCGAGTTCGATCCGTGCTCAGGACGGGCCACCTTCACCTAAGGATATCTCGAGGAGGGTGCATGTGGCGGGTAGGGCGATGCTACCGCCAAATATGCTGAATGCTGCAACTGGTGCTATGCGGAGTCTGCACGACAGTGTTCTTTCTTTGGAGAAGCGGCGTCTCAGAGAGAAGGATGTGGCATACCCGGTTTTCGTGGCCAAGGTGCCAGAGGGCAAGGGCTTTGTGGATGGCGACATCGGGGGTACGATCGTCCTGCGGTTTGATGACATCTTTGCTATGTTTAACCTTCATACGCTGCACTACACCTTCATTCGGCTGTTTTCCCTGAGTATGGAGATGCGGATCATTAGAGACAAGACCCCGGACATCGTGATAGTCGACCCCTTCTACATGCGTGCCAAGCACTTGAGTAGCGCTGGGGACCGCCAAGTTGCGAGTTCACACCTCGAAGGCGTCATTCTGGCAAACCCAGATAAGGATAACTTCCTTGTGGCTTACTTTCCCGAGTAAGTCATCCCTTAACCGCCCTGTAACATATGATTTCTTAGATTTCGATCGTTCTTTTTTTCTAACATTCCGTGTTCTGTGCAGTGACACACATTGCACACTCATCCTCTCAAGCCCGAAATATTCCATGGCCACGTATTTCGAGCCGAACCGTAACTCCAAGATAGACTACACAAATGTCAAGAAAGTTCTTGATGATGTTCTCCCCGGCTACGCCAAATCTGGAGGCACCTTCACCAGGATTGTTCGTAAGTACGGCAAGCACATGTTCTCACACAATACGAAGTTCTGCTACATCAAGCAGCCGCCCGGCGGTCATAAGGATGCCTACTACGCCCTCCATCACATGCGGGCGATCGTAAGGGACCATCATCAACTTCTGCTACCAGATAATCTCAAAGATTGGGCCGCGAACTTGTCGGCAATCCAGGACGCGGACCTCAGACAAGAATTCTTTTGCATCCAGTCGGACTTTGCGGACATCATCCATCAAGATGTCCTTCATACGTCGGGGCAGTTCTACCTCAGATATCAACTGTCCAACAATGAGATAGATGGAATGCTACAAATGCAGGGTGACAACGACCACGATTTCATGACCATCACGACAGACGACGGCTTCATCCATGCTCCTATCCGATGAGTCGAGTCGAAAGTAGTGATGTGTAGTTCTGAAACATTGATTGGCTCATGTTGTAATTAAACTTTAATGAATTCGTATATCTCTTTGGTTTGGACAGTCGTTCAACTTAGATATAATCGATTCTATTTATTAGTAGGACCATGAATCGTGCTATTAATGTCTTGCTTTTCTCTTCCGATCCTTTTGTTGCATACTTACATATTGCTTATGTATTGTCTGTTGTTTGGCTTGTGCATGGAGATGCCATCGTATGTCGTGTACAAGGGTAAGGTTCCCGGAGTCTACGACGACTGGGAGGAGTGTCGGAGACAGGTTCACCATTTCAGCGGTAATAGTTACAAAGGGTACACCACTAGGGCGGAGGCCGAATCTAGATATGCCCGCTATCTAGCGGGAGAGAGGAGGGAGCGTTGGAGGAACCGGATGAAGACCAGTTTGATCGTGATGATGCTCATCGTGATGACCACAACTCTCTTTTATGTGATGGTAGTTTAGATGATCGATATCGACTTGTAATGTGAAGACAAACTCAATACTCGCGGTCTTGAGACTTCTAATGTTTTATCTTTGTTCGGTCTTTTGAATTAGGAGACTAATATGATGAATTGTATTCGGAGACTAATATTCTATTGTATTTGATGAATCTGATGTTGCTGTGTGCTACTGTCTATATTCTGTCCAATAATATATTTTGTAGCCTGTGCAAAAATCAGAAAAGCAAAAAAAACCAAATATTCATACTAATGGCGCATGAAGGTAGAGTGCGCTATTAGTGTGACAAAGCACATGGTTACATATGGCCCCCCGGGAGGCATACTAATGGCGCATGGAGTTACATACTAATGGCGCGCCATTAGTAAAAAATTCTAATGTCGTGCTACTAATGGCGCACCGGTAGTGCGCCATTAGTAGGCAAAACCGGTGCGCCATTAGTAGGCCTTTTCCTAGTAGTGGAGGCACGAAAAGCCTTTATCGCCTTTATAAGGAGGTAAAGTTCCTTTCTCTTTTACCCACACCTTCTTCTCCCGCTAGCTCATTCCCCTCTATGCGAGCCCTAATGCCCAAGCACTCTTCTTCCCCACCGAAGGGAAGTTTCCCAATGATGTCCGGATCCGGAGCAGGAGGCAGATGGATGGCCTCAACTGTCCAGGAGAAGGACATCAAGAAGCTCCTGGGAGACGGGTATCTGGCCCAGAAGATCGGCCACCGTCTTCCACCGGCGGGACAAGTCGTCCCCACTCCGGAATCTCATGAGAGAGTCGTGTTCCTCCCCCATTTCATCCGTGGGCTCGGGTTTCCCCTCCACCCGTTCGTTCGGGGAGTCATGTATTACTATGGGATCGATTTTCATGATCTTCCCCCCAACTCCTTCCTCAATATCTCGACGTTCATCGTCGTGTGCGAGGCCTTTCTCCGGATCCCACCTCACTTCGGTCTATGGCTGAAGATCTTCAATGTGAAGCCTAAGGTGGTGAGTGGCGAACACGCCGAGTGCGGCGGCGCCATGGTAAGCAAGATGCCCAAGGCTGTTTGGCCGAAAGGCGCTTTCAACGACTCCGTCAAGGAGGGGCTGCAGTAGTGGTTCTATATCACTGAACCACACAGCAAGAAGTGGGCGACAACTCCAAAGTTTAGATCCGTAGCTCCACTGCGGCTCACGTCCTGGCCCGAGAAGGGCCCGAACCGGTGCTCGTCCGATGAGCTGTTACTGCTCTAGACGCGCATTTAGGGTGTGGTCGATAGGGACATCAAACTCGTCGACGTAGTCCAGGTGATGCTAGTTTACCTGGTTCTCCCTTGTCAGCACTGAGCTTGTGCCCTGTGGGAGTTCGATCCGGCCGAGCACCAAACCCTTCGGGATCTTTACCCACAAGGATATCTGGAAGGTGCTCTTTAAGTCTGACAAATCGTGGCCGGGCCCCGCCGAGGACCGTGGGTATCAATCATCCCATTCTCCAAGCTCGGTAAGTCACAACCGCACTCTGTCTATTCATGCTTTAGTTGGCATGTTATGCGGGAGACATCCTAATCGTGTTTCATCACAACTTCAGGGATGGGTAAAGAAGGTGGAGCGGCTACATTGTCCAGCCCCCCTGCCGGAGGAACCGGCCGGACCTCTTTTGACGAAGATGCTGGTCCCTGCGCCTTACAAGGCGCCAAAAAAAGAGGCCTCCAAGAAGGTCAAGAAGACCCGGGGTGTCCTTCGCCGTCGCAAGGCTTCGGAAGCCAAATCCGAAGACTCCAGCGACGATGCTTCGTTCGAGGATGAAGAGGAGGAAGCAGAGGAGGATGAGCCTCACTCTGATGGTGGGAGGAAGAGGACGGCCTCCACATCTCTGGAGGCCGGATCGCCCAAGAGGGGAAAAAATTCCCTCTTAGGGGCGTCCCCCACGGCTGCCGATAGCAGCCCAGAGTGGGATCCCAGGGCCCAACCCCTGGAGAAGTCGTAAGTATCCGAACACACATATGCGTCCGGGATCGTTTTTGGGTATAGTAGTTTTGACTGTTGCCTACATTTTGCACAGTCCGGCAAGGTCCTGCGCCGGCCGGCCTTCGTTGGAGGATTCACTGGGCTCGGACGCTTTGGTGAGCGAGTCGCCTCCGCAGGCCCCTTCCCCCAAGTCCGGGCGCGACATTGAGGTGTTGTCTCGACAAGACCCGGACCAGGGAGGACATATCCCTGGTGTCGAACACGTGGGGATGGATACGGCCCCCGGGACCTCTAGGGTTCCGGGATCGAGCGAGCAGCCACCCCCGATGGTGGGGGGCCTGCCTACACCACCGGCGACCTCTGTGCGAGCAGAGGTGCCTGGCGGTCTATCGACAGCGTTGAAGAACGCGTCTATTGTCAATGAGCATCGGGCCCTTATGGGCGCGGTGGTTGAAAGGATTCAGTCCGCCGAGAGCGGGCTGAACGAGTCCTGCCTTGGCCTTATAAAGGCTTTCGAGGTATGTTTCCTAGGAAACCCTTGAGGAATTGTCATAATATGAGCAGTAGCCCCTGATGCATTGTCCAGCGGAGGAGGCAGAGCCGGGCAGGGGATCAAATCTCCTGCTCTCGCAGGAGCCTATGGGAATGACGTATACCCTTTTGTGTGAAAACAGGCATCCGCCAAGAGGACGGCCTCTTACAATGCGGAAGTGTCCGAACTAAAGCAGAGCCTTGCATGGGCCAAGGAGGAACTCGGCCGTGTGAGGAAGCAACTGGAAGACAAGCAAGGTATGTTGAAAACATTTGTCTTGGAGTTGGCACGAACGAATGGTTGTGCATAATGAAAAATATTAGTATTGTGTGCTCTAGGAGCGGGCGCCGAATACGAGGCACTAAAGAGAGCTTTGGCTAATGCCAATAAGAAGGCTGAGGCCGAACAGGCGCTTCGTGAAAAACACGAGGCCAGGGTTATCACAGCTGAGCGAGAGCTCCAGGAAGCCGTGAAGAAAAGCGAGGGCTTGGAGCAGAGTCTAGAAGGGAAAGAATCCGAACTCGCCCAAGCTCTTGAGGCTGTAGAAGGTGCTCGGGAAGAAGCCCGAGGTGCTTTGCGGGACATTTAGGAGGCCCGGAAAGTGGCGGCTGGTAAGGCCTTCTATATTCTTAGGTCTTTATATGTTTAGAATGTGAAGAATCCTAAGCGGCAGGCTGGATTCTTATTTTTCCAGGGGCTTTTGCGGATCTTCCTCGCAGCATATCAGATGCCGCTCAATTCTATCGCACCGAGGAGAAGAAGACTGCGGAGAGGGATTTCTGGTCGCAGTATCTGGCATCAAACTATCCGGTGCCATTTATCGATCAGCTGAAACAGCTGGTCGAACTGCACCAGGCGGCCGAACTAGCCATGAAGGACTTAGTTGTCTGGCTGTGGCCTGCGGAGCCGATTCCAAGCAGCTACTTCGGACTCGTCAAGCGGATTGTGGGCGCCTGGCCTTGGCTTGATTCTATCAAGTGATCAGTCTATATAGAAGGCGCGCATATGGCATTTGCCCATGCGAAAGTGCATTGGGGGAGGCTTGACGCGGAGAAGCTGATGACTGAGGGGCCGCCAGAGGGTAAGGGGCACCGCAAGCCCGAGCTTTATTATGAAGGTGTAATGAAAGGGGCCCGCCTTGTGGCGGACATGTGTTCTAAAGACATCATATTTCCCTGAGGGCATTTGTGCCGCTTATTGTAATATGGGATAATGGCATGTTTATTATATATTGCCTGTTTTATTTGAACATATGTTCTTCCTGTGCGGCTGTTTATTGTATGCAAATTCGGGGAGTTGGCCAATCGTCGGCTTCTGCCCCCTCGTAAAAAGGATACGGGGGTGTTCGGGATATATCTGAACGCTCTTTATACCATAGTTGGCTCCTTTTAAGGAGGTGTATCTTTCCGCGAACCAGGCAATCGGACTATAAGGCTTTATTACTCTCACTTAGCCATAGGAATTTGAGTATGGTCGGCGCAGCCCCTAGTGTTCGGAAGGCCGAACTAGGGGCTCTATTGGCGCCTGATCAGAAGACCGATCCGTCGCACTCAGCATTTATAATGGCATTGTGCGGAATAAATCTTTAAGGATTTTATAACCTCTCGAACAGCGGACCGGCTCTCGCTTCATCACGACAGTTGGTTTTCGGCTTTCTCTACTAAGTTGCTCGTCCGACTGAACCGGGACACAATCACAGCAGTTCTCCCAGCGCTACCTTAGCCGATAGAACAGAACGTAAGGTACCAAAACATGGGAGCCGGGCAAACCCAACCAATGACCCAAGACATGATTCGGAGCAGATGCATATAGTGCTATAAGTTCGGGGTGCCGAGCGACCGAAAAGGTGGTCGAACTTTACTGCCGTACTATGAAGCCCCTGGTATAACCAGGCGAACATGAAGCGTGGCTGTCATTTTCGGCAAAGAGGCGTTGGCGATAAACGACAGCCAATAATTGCTATTTAAGTCTACGCATTGTAGTAGGATGATATGTCTATGCATATGAGTATGATGTATGGAAAGAGGTGTTATTTGGCGGAACCTGTTGTGGCCGGACTAGAGGTGGTTGTGAGTGGATCAAGAATTAATCCGAACTGCCTTCTACCTGCATGCTCCTTCCATTACGTGTCCGGGCTAATTCCGTGTCGCCAATCCTGTTCTGTGTCAATCGTTAGTTTGTAAATGCAAAATGATTGAAGGCAACTGGGTGTCCTCTTGTTTGTTGGTCCCGGGGTCCCTAATCGGGCCCCGGTGTGCCCAGCCGTTATAACGAGAGGTAGTGAGGACTCTGCAATGGGTGTCCGGATAGTTGGCCTGAGTAATTTACCATGTGGAATCCAGTCGACGTGGTTTATCCCGTTAGCATACGGTAAACTTCCGCATGGTGGGGAGGTGCCGAAGATTTATTCTTTGGTGTAGCATTTTTGGGTTATCCGGAGGCAACCATTAGAGTGGTGAGCCAATAAAGCTTGGCCTTTGCGCCTTACATCTTTTAGGAGATGTTATGGAGCCCCCAGACTACTAGGTCTGGAGGTACTACAATTGACTTGCTGTGGTTTCGGCGATCCTGGGTGATCGGCCGTATTGTTATGCTCTAGGGCGTGGGGTTCTTGGTGAGGCGCCTTCCCTTATTGCTTCCAGCGCGCGATTAGCCGCTTTGTTTTGGGGATCCTGCATTCTCTATTGGTATGCTTTGCCGTCCTTCTAGGAGTACCATGGATTTCACATGGTTGATCGAGCATGTGGCTCAGGCTGAATAGGCTTGAGTTGCTCTTTGTCCGTTGACCGGACTGGTATTTACTGGACCTGGCACCCGTTTTTTTGACCTGACGTTTGTTGCCGTTGCGCCGAGGCTTGAGGGTGCCTCTTTGCGTATGCTTCTTACTGTCTTGGACCGTAGTGATCTGTGGGCGTCTGGGTGCGTGCCTGTGGTTTTCCTGCTCGAGTTGAAGTAGCTAGTTGTGCCGTGTATGCCCTTTGCCGGTGCTGTCGAGTTCGTACTTTTCGGTGGCCAGTACCTTGGTCCACCTTTACAATAGCACATCTTGGTCAGCTTTAAGCTGCTCTTGCTTCCTTTGTAGGCCCCTTGCCGTGGCCATGAGCCGTTGCTTGAAGCGAACTTGCTCCACTGGGTCTGCAGGTACACCGAATTCATCATTGCCGAGGCTTAACTCATCGTCGGAGGGGGTGTATAATTGCCCCTCTCCAAGTATCCCATCGTGACCGGTCCGGCCTGCTTAAGGGTAGGATGGCCAGGGCTGTATTTGTCTTCGGCACCATCCAGACTGCTTTCGTCTCCGGGGCCAGTGTTGATGTGGCGGGGCTTGGAGTGGCGCCGATGACGCACACGTTTTGCTTTTCTCCCTGAGGGATTGTCCTCCGTTGCCTCGTCGCCATTGGTTTCCTTTGGAGTGTCCACCATATATACATCGTATGAGGAGGTCGCCGCCCACCGCCCTATGAGCGGTGGTTCCTATAGTTCTCCTGCATCGTCGTTCATACCGTCGATGTCATCGGAATCAAAGTCAAGCACGTCGGTTAAATCATCGATCGTGGCAATGAAGTGGGTGGTGGGTGGGCAACGAATTCCGTCGTTGTCCGCTTCCCACTTAAGCCGGACATAGTTCAGCTGAGAGTCTCCTGACAGAGAGAGAGACTTCAATAAGTTCAGCATGTCGCCAAAGGGCGAGTGCTGAAAGACGTCTGCCGCGGTGAACTCCATCACCGGAGCCCAACCAGGATCGGTGGGCTCAAGGACGCGCGGATCGGAACCTACAACCGGATATGAATCCGGGGGTCCGGAGTCACAGGCTTCCTCAAAAGTGAGGCCTGTGTTCGGCTCCATCACCGATGAGGGTACGGCCTACGGGGCGGGGTCCAGCCCTCCGTCCTTAGGCAACGCAACCTGCCCCAGATTTAGATCCGGGGCTTTTGCCGGGGTGATATCCAGATCACCGTTTGACAACAGGTCTAAGCCGTGCTCATCGTGATTGTTCGGTGATCTTGGTGCTGGCCCGAATCCGTCGAAGATCAAGTCTCCGCGAATATCTGCCATGTAGTTCAAGTTTCCAAACTTGACCTGGTGGCCGGGGGCATAGCTATCGATCTACTCCAGGTGGCCAAGCGAATTGGCCCGTAGTGCAAAGCCGCCGAACACGAAGATCTGTCCGGGGAGGAAAGTCTCACCCTGGACAGCATCATTGATGATGATCGAAGGAGCCATCGAGCCTGACAGAGACGACACAGAGAAACTCTCAATGAAAGCACCAATGTCGGTGTCAAAACCGACGGATCTCGGGTAGGGGTCCCGATCTATGCATCAAAGCTGATGGTAACAGGAAGCAAGGGACACAGATGTTTACCCAGGTTCGGGCCCTCTCGATGGAGGTAAAACCCTACTTCCCGCTTGATTAATATTGATGATACGGGTAGTACAAGAGTAGATCTACCACAAGATCGTAGAGGCTAAACCCTAAGAGCTAGCCTATGATGGTATGATTGTAATTGTGATCGGCCTTCTAAGGACCAACCTCTCCGGTTTATATAGACACTGGAGAGGGCTAGGGTTTACATGGAGTCGTTTACAAGGAAGGAAACATAATATCCGGATCGCCAAGCTTGCCTTCCACGCAAAGGAGAGTCCCATCTGGACACGGGCTGAAGTCTTGAGTCTTGTATCTTCACGCTTCAATAGTCCGGACGTTGTACACAGTCCGGCTGTTTGGATACCCCCTAATCCAAGACTCCCTCAGCTGGGATAGCCGTTTCCAATGTCTTCCAGATCAAGATCAGATATCCAGGCCTTGGCCCGAGTCAGTGCAGACAGAGCACCGACCCTTGCAGCAGATCTCTTCAATTCCTCAAGCCGGGCAGGCGTCATGGATAATTTTGCCAATGTTTCCTTGATTAAAGTTGGGGGCGGTTTATTGTATGTAGTTGTGCAGATGACCCGTTGAATGCCAGTATATAACTTCTCTATCAATGTATAGGCAACCTTCAGTTTTTTGCGCATGTCCAAGCCAAGATGAGTAACACGGCTACCTGCAATGGTCAAAGTATTATTAAACCGGTAGTTTCAGGCTGTTATTTGTTTAAAGCTTATGAAGAGGTTATTTACCGAAGACAACAGAGGTCATAGCATTGATTTACCGCTTCAAGCCAGTCAGTTCTCCCCTCACCGGATTAAGGGCTGCTTCAGCATCTTCTGCCCGCTTTAGCAAAGTTGCTCTTTCAGCTTCCCAGTCTGCCCGTTCGCCTTTAAAGCCATCCTTCAGTTGTTCCATGGCTGTTAAAGCGGCGGTTAGCTCCTCTTTAGCCTTGGAGGTTTCTGCTTGCTGGGACTTGATATTTTCTCGAAGGTCGGCGATTTGAGATTCCTTTTTGGTCAGATCAGCCTACAAGAGACAGCTAATGAGTTGGGAGTACATCTTCAAAGTCCCAAGCACATAGCAAGTTATCTACTTGGCACTTGGGGGCTAATGCGGATTGCTTTTTATCAACTGACATTTTCGAGGTCCCAAGCACATAACAAGTTATCTACTTGGCACTTGGGGGCTAATGCATATTTGCTTCAGTTCAGGTTACAGTGTTCTCCTATTCAGACGGATTACATTGATGATTATCAGAAATTTTGGAAACTGCAGGACATAAGATGTACCGGTTCATCCTAAAAAGTATAAACCGGTCCATGGGGGCTATGCAAGCAAAATTAAACATCGATTCTACAAGTCCCGGTTCACATCAACTTTATGAACTGGCCCTTGGGGGCTACTGGAACTGATAGTCTAAACCAGTTATAAGGAAAGAAAATTTATGCAAGAGGGAGTGATATTTACCTCATACCTTTCCTTCATCAGGCCCACTAAACCGGCTTCATAGTCGCGACTTGTGTACATGCGGTTTAAATACCCAGAATGGATGTCTTGGGCGCTCAGATGAGCATAGCTTGATAAATCTGTTTTCCATTTGCCCTTGTCCATAGCAGAAAATTCTTCCTGGGCACTATGCTTTGATAAAGCGACAGGGTTGTCAGGAGCAGTATGACCAAAACCGGTAATCATAACATCATCCATGGTGTCATAAATAGTTTTGGCTGGGCTTGGTGGCTTAGCAGTTGTTTTTGCTGGGCTTGGTGGATCAGCAGCCGGGCTTGGCGGATCAGCAAACTGGCTCGTCGGATTTATTTCTACCGGTTCAACAAAAGTGTCCTGAACCTGAGGTACCGGATCATCCAGGATGGTATTAGCATTCGGATCAAAGGTCTCTGGGGCCTTCTTCGGTTCAGTGGACGGATTATCATCGATCGGTTTATTCAACTTAGCCTTCTTGCTAAGTCTTGCTTTGGCCCTGGAAAGAACAGACATAAAAAGTTAGTATAATCAACAAATTCAAGGCATAACGGGTTAAGTGTAATATGCTTACCCAGGAACAGTTTTGAGGGGAGGGAGTTGCGTGGCTGATGACTCGCCGTATGATAAATGGGAGGTTCCTTGATAATTTGAATCAGACGGATTAAGAGGATATCGGAAATAACCCAGGGGTAAAGTGTATCATAAGTACAAAAGATCTCATGACGGCGTTTACGAACCGGAGAGTTCGGTAAACTGGAGGATGTCACTACTTGGCCTCTATGCCGAGTTGTGCGGCGAGCTTCATGCTGCTGTGTCTTGAAAAGAAAGTGCGGATCCGAATAATCAAGAGGACATGAAAATTTTACTTTCCGGACTAGTCGACGGATTTTTCGTGTTGGCACAGGCTCTGAGTTGGAAGAAAGAATAATTACCTCTACATCACCAACACGGCTAGCTTCTGCGTCATCCTGATAATAATCATTGTCAATGAGGTGTATGAAAAAGGAACCAAGAGAGTCAAGGTCTACCTCGGAGTCCGGATTATCAAATTCTTCTTCATTTGGCAGTTCAGGGGACTCGGCGGTTCTCTTCTTCGCGGGTTTCTTTGTAACCCTGGTCTTGGTGCGAGGCGCTCTCACCGTTTTGTCCTGCGGCTTCGCCGGTTTATCCTGCGATTTCCTCTTCCAGAACCGATCATCACCCTGCACAGATGGACAACAAATTATAAGGGCATTTTTAAGAGGGGATGGATCAAGACAAAAATGAAGCAATTCTTACAGCTGGCAGTTTGTTGGAAGTACAAAAGGGATTGAGCCCTACTTTTCTGCATACAACCACCGGTTCATCAAGCATCTTCTTGACAGATTCAGTGACTTCATCATCAGTGAGCTGGATGTCAATATGATGCTGAGGATATTACAAATCCCCTGTGTACTCACACATTAAACCGGGGCGTCGGCTTAAAGGCATAATGCGCCAAGAAACCCAGCATCGAATGAAATCAACGCCTGTCAATCCGTTTGCAACAATAGCTCTGAGCTTGGCAAGCTGGGGTGCATAACTAGCTTGTTGCTTGGCGGTGAGTCGTTGAGAGAATGGATGTTTATTGGTAAGCCGGTGTGGACGATAACCCGGCAGATGATTTTCGCCGTCTGGAGCTGTATTTCGGCAATAAAACCAAGTCTGATTCTAGTCTTTGGGGTGACTGTGATGCTTGGGTGAGGGAAATTGACATCTTCTCTTCTGGATTGAAACGCCGCCGAGTTCGGTGTTGGGCCCGTCTGTAAACTCGGTATGGTGGTTTAAGTAAAAGAAGTCCCAGAAAAATTCAACAGTAGGTTCTTCTTTATTTATTTATTTTTTTGACCTTCAAGACTGCAGGGCTTGCACCCCACAACATTTTATTGGTAAAAAAACAGAACAATACAAGGTATCCTCAAGATGAGGAAAAGAAAAATAGAAACTACATCAACCTATAGAAAGCTATACAAAAGAAATGGGGGGGGGGGAAGGATACTATACCTAATAATTACATCATTACATACAAAAAATAAACCCCCCTCAAGGAGGCAGAAAATCAATCCACTTTAACAAAGCATCCCTGTATTTACTTTTGATTCTATGAGTGAGGAGTGCAAGATCACCAATGAAACCATTTCTCCATGCTCTGAAAGAAGGTCTGATGTTCCTGAAAGCCCTGTCATTCCTCACCTTCCAAATATCCTACCATGCAGTAAAGACCACTTCCACAAAGAAAGGTTTGTTAAAATCCTTTCTAGCATGAAATGCAATATGCACCATGTCATCACTGTCCTTCCAAACAATTTGTAGATAGATCCACACACGAACACTGAAATTGCACTGGAAGAAAATATGATTTCTATCCTCAAGTGTGCCAGTTGGACAGAGTACACATTCAGGCCCATCATTAATCCTCCAATGCCTCCTCTGGATCATGTCCTTAGTGTTTACCCTGTCCATTATAACAAGCCAAGCAAACATTTTGATTGACATGGTGCAGCAACTCTTCCAGATCCATCCCAGAATTGGATTTGCTACCACTGGTTGATAAGCAAAATCATAAAACTTCTTTGCAGTATATTCAGACTTCTTACCATGTGTGACGCCCCCGATTCAATTTTACACTAATCATACACACAAATGTGTACGATCAAGATCAGGGACTCACAGGAAGATATCACAACACAACTCCAAACACAAAAGAAAGACATACAAGCTTCATATTACAAGCCAGGGGCCTCGAGGGCTCGAATACAAAAGCTCGATACACAAGCGAGTCAGCGGAAGCAACAATATCTGAGTACAGACATAAGTTAAACAAGTTTTGCCTTAAGAAGGCTAGCATAAACATCAACGATCGAAGAGGCAAGGCCTCCTGCCTAGGAACTCCTAACTACTCCTGGTCGTCGGCGGGCTCCACGTAGTAGAAGGCACCCTATGGGTAGTAGTAGTAGTCTGCGGGGGTGGCATCATCTGGCTCCTGGGATCCACCATCTGGTTGCAAAAACCAGAAAGAAGGAAGAAGGGGGAAAAGGGGAGCAAAGCAACCGTGAGTACTCATCCAAAGTACTCGCAAGCATCAGATCTATACTAAGTATGCATTGGTATCAAATGGAAGGTTTGTATCTAGACTGAACTGCAGAATGCCAGAATAGACGGGGAAGGCCTAGCCTATCGAAGACTAGCATCTTCAAGCAGCTCCGAGCATCTTGCAGCATGTAGAAGAGTAAAGAATATCATTTTATAATTAACAAGCATGTTGTAACATTAATGCCCAGAGATCCTTCCTTGACTCCCTACGAGAAAGCAATCCCGGAGCCACATATCTCAAGTATCCATTTGTAGTTGTATAAGATCAGGATATAAGTCTGAACGTCCGTTACCGTGGACATGGCTATTAATAGATAATCTTCCCTGCAGGGGTGCACCACGTTTTCCAACACGCTCGATCACGTTGACCGGACACACCTTTCTAGGGTCAATGCCCGGCCTCGGAAGATCAACACGTCTTAGCCCTACCTAGGCTCAGTAGAGAGGTCCCCACTGGTCTACCTCCTAAGCACTCCGGGGTCTGGGCCCATCGCCCGTTGCACTCTGGGTCATTGTGCGCAGGGCGGATCCAGGCTCCACCACTATAGGATGGTGCCGGCCTAGCCGTGCCGCACTGCTGAACTAGACGTCTGACAAAGCTTTGGTTGATACCGCGACGTCGAGGCCCATAACTATTCTCGCATGGTGGTTGGTGCGTAAAGGCCAGAGGCCAACTCAGAACAAATACCCAAACCATAGTGTATTATTAGCTTGTGGAGATGAGCAGAGACTCACGATAGAAAGTGACCCCATCGCCCCGTCTCTTGGACTTACGACAAGGGCCTAGAATGCCCGGCCGTGCCACGTCATTATCTTGCGGGTGCTCTCCGGGCCCGCCCAACTTTCACCAAGGTCTCAAGTAAAGTCATTGTAACCGTGTGTCCAAACATCAAGGGGAAAACCCGAGGAATCACCCCCGGTGGATTCCACTCAATGTAATCATCAAGGTGAACGTAAGAGGGACCACCCTCAAGGTTTACACTTGAGGTGTTGAACAACAGAGCCATATCGGGAATGGTGAAAGAGGAAATCACCCTCGATGACCACGACCGAATAGCTACACTACAGAATTATCATCAGGAGTGTGTTATGAGGGATCACCCTCGACACTCGATAGTAGCTCTGCAGAGTCGGGCAACAAAAGGGGCGTGATGTGATGCGAGATGTCGGGCTCTGGTCGTCGATCACGTCGATCGAGGCGTCGATGATCTAGCAGGGGCAACAAAGACAAGGTGGGGGTCACTGATGGATCACTAACCAACCTATACTAAGTAGTTTAGGATAAGCAGGTAGGTAACAATAAGCAGGTACAAAAGCAGGCTATGCGTCAGAATAGGAGCAAACAATAACAGTAGCAAAATCTAATGCAAGCATGAGAGTATAGAATGGGCGATATCGGGATGATCAAAGGGGGGGCTTCCCTGGTTTATCAGACAAGAAGGAGGGTCGTCGTCGACGTAGTCGATCACAGGGGCATCAGCAGCGGTCTCGGGGTCTACCGGAGAGAAGAGGGGGAAGAAACAATAAATACACAGTAATCATATGCAACATAGAGTATGCTATGCTAACGTGCAGCGCGGGGTTGCCTAAAGATATGTTTAAGTCATTTAGTTACTTTAGGATTAAAGTTGAATTTAATAATCGGTGTATAAGCACTATTCATCTACTAGAAACGGGCTAAAAGTTATGGGTTCACCTCCGTAGAGGGTTCCGACATAGAATCAGACGATACGACCAGATTCGTCTTGTCGTTCTGAGCAACTTTCATATATAAAGTTTTTCCATCTGAGCTATGGTTTATTTTCTATGATTTAACAAAGTTTTAGCAATATTCTAAATTTGTTTTAAAAACTAAATTTTTCAGAAAGAGAATTATGACGTCATCCTAGCGTCAGCCCTGTGTCAGCGGTCAACAGACCAGTTGACTGGTCAACAGGGGCCCATGCGGGGCCCACTGGTAGTGACTGGGCGACGCCTAGTCAGCCGTTGACTGGGTCAACAAGGCCAGGCGGGCCCCTAGGGCCACTTGGCAGTGTCCTAAGGTGGTGGGCCCGGTCGGCCACGTCGGCACCGGCGCCTGTGGAGACCGGCAAGCGCTCCCGCGGCGGAGAGGCGCCGGATCTCGCCGGAATCCGGCTCCGGGCGGCCGTTCGGGGCGCCGGACCCCTCGTTCGAGAGCTACCGCGGCGACTCATCGGGCGGTAACGGCAGTAGGGGCTGGGTCACCCTGCAGGGGCAACCACGATGAGACGAGCGGGTGTGGGCCGATACGGCCATGGCCAGGAGGGGCGCGGCGATGGCTAGTGGCCAGCGCGATGGCGTGCGCGACGCCGGGGCGGAGGCGAGGCCAACGCAGCAGCGAGTTGGGCGCCGAGCGCGGTGGCCACGGCTTGGCTAGATGCGAGCACGGGGAGGAAGGGCGTGACCACGCGCGCATGGGGCTGTATCCATGGGACGGGCGCGAGCACGGCAGCAGGCGTCGTGGGGGAGCACTACTACGGAGGGGGGAGATGGGGAGGGCGTGGCTCACCGAGAGCCGTAGGGGGGTGGCAGCGGGCTCGACGGGGGTCGGGGTGGCCGGAGTCGATGACGAGGGCGGTGGCGTCCGAGGAGGGAGGAGATGGCGTAGGCGTTGCTGTGGCGCTTCCGGTCTCGCGTTCGTGGGCGCGGACGAAGTAGAGGACGTCGGCGGACCGCTCCGGCACGGAGACGAGGCGAGGCAGCAATAGCCACTACGTGGGTGAGCTCGCGACGACATCGGTCGAGGCGGCCATGGCGGGAGAGGAAGTGAGCGTGGGGAGGAGGGGATCTGGGGAGAGCCCAAAGGGAAGCAGAGCGATAGGGGAGAGAGTGAGGCGCGGGGAGAGGACCAAGGCGTCCCGGGCCTTATCCTCTCGCGACGACGGCGACCATTGGCGGACCCAGGATTGACTGAAGCCCCAGGCGAGAAACTAAGGCTAAAAACTACCCCAAAAAACTCAAGTTTCAAGGCATACAAAAGCCAACTATGTTGCATAACTAATAAGAAACCAAACATAATATTCAATGGCAGCATTGTTCCATGATGGATCAAGTAATAAAGCAAGACAAATCAGGTCGGGCCAATGAGGTGGTGCGATGGGAGCACGCCCGACGCGGCTCGGGTCGGGGCTACATGGGAAGAAGGCGACTGGTGGGGGAAAAGGTCGGGCCGACTTGGATGGGCCAAGGCCCAGGGAAGGCAAGGGGGGGGGGGGGGGCGCTCTCTCTCTCACCTCTTCTTTTACATTTTTTAACTTTTATGCTTTCTTTTATTTTCAGAAATCAAAATAGTTCTATAAAAACTAATCTTGCACCTAAAATACCATTTTAACTTAGGCCACTACTATAATTAACTTGGCACCAAAACTAAAGTAGTTTAGTATTTTTACCAATTAGAAATGCAATTAAACTATCGACTAGGACACTGTTTTATTTAGTTTGGGGCAGTGAAACACCTTATAAAAATGTTGGTTCACCACCAATAGTAACAAATGATTATTTGCCACATGATGAACATTTTAGATGTCATGTTGTGAAATTTTGAATTTCATTTAGTAATTGAATTTGAATTCAAGGGGAATTTGAAAAGAGATAGGATCAAAGATGATCATGTATTGTTTAGCAAAAAGATTAGATTAAATCTAGGGGGTTACTGTAGCATGGTACTCGGGGTGTTACACCATGTCTCCATTTCCAAGAATCAGGCAGGCTCTGTCCAATTGAAAAGAGCCCATCAAGGCTGAAAGTTGCTGCAAATCCTGAAAGGCTTGTTCAGACAAAGGCAAAAAGAAAAGATTCTAGAAACTGCTAGCCTGAAAAGCTTCTCTGACTGATAGGGTTTTGTGGAGATAGAAGTAAAAAAGCCCGGGGAAACGATCTTGAAGAGGAACACAACTGTTCCCAAGTTGCCAGTATCAGACCAGAACAAAACAGTGTCTCCTGTCTGAACCTCAACAGAAGTTACTGCTCTAAAATTATCCATTAACTTGCAGACATCTCTCCACCAAAAAGACCCACAGAGTATAGTATCATGTGGGACCCTTTGGAAGTAGTAAGTATCCCAAATCAAATGGACCCATGGCACATCCATCTTGTTATAAAATTTATTCAGATGCTTAAGAAGGAGAGCTTCATTTTGCAAACTTGCCAATACTTGCCAATTGCAAATATTGGACACGGAATTCGGTCCAATATGAGGGCGGACCTGGAAGCTAGCAAGCACATCACGGAAGAATTTTTACCCAGGAGGGCTAAACCCTCGGCTCAGATGATCAACAAATACAATCACCTCTCCATCCTTGGGCTCAGGAGGATTTTCTGGACCGGGAACTCTCCATTGTATGACTTCCTTCTTCGCTAAAACGCCAGTGGCAACAAGCCCATCTAACTGTTCTTTAGTAACCCGGGAAGGGACCCAATTGCAAGCATAGAATAGTTTGGCCATTTCAATGACAAGCTGGAAAAGAGGATCAATGCCGGTTTAAGATTTATGACCGACATGCATAAACCGGCGTAAAGACGGATGGAGAAGATATTGAAACATATGTGCATGATAAACCGGATTCTAACATTAAGATCTAGTTGGCGGTTTAAAAGAGGGCTAATGGCACCTGGCGGGTTATTATTTTCTAAAGGTTAAACTGCCTATACTGGTGTGGAAAGTTACAGATCTGAAAAGTTGCTAAGTATTGCACAAACATGTTTTACAGGTTGGTGTTATAATACTGGATCTACCGCAGTTCAAAAAGGGAGAAAAATTCGAAAACCCTAAGTGGTGACAGCGGAAAAGCAAAGGTCTAGATGGGATTGTTTCACTAAAAAATAGATGCCGTAATGAGAAAAATGGATTATAGCTGCAGCCGCACAGGGATAATGCCAAGTTTTATCAGACAGCAAGGTACAAGTGAAGAACACTGACAAACGCCGACGAACACTGAAGAACACCGAAACCCTAGTGGTAGATCTGAGGTGAAATAGAAAGAAGACTTACTGAGGTTGAGGGAGTAGCAGAGAGGCGCCATGTTTTTCTGATCGAATCAGGTTGATGCGGCGGCCGTTGTTGGGGCAGAGACGAAGGTCGACGGCGGCGTCTATGCTCGAGCACTGAGGCGATGCGAGGTGGAAGAAAAACGAAGAGGCAAGGGGAGGAAAAGAAAATGACCCCCGGTCCTATTTATAAAGCGAAAGGATAAGTGACAGGCACGGGAATCGAGGAGCCCAAAAAATGGATATGTGACAGAGCTGTCGCCTCGATTTTTGGAGGCTCATTAATAAGAGGGAAGTATATACAGTTTTAATAAGTAGGTGACGTCCTGATGGTTTATGACAATGAAGGTGACATCATGGCGGTTTACAAGGTTCAAATGAAGATTTTCAAGAAGAAATTTTCTTAAGTGTTGAAGATTGACATGAACAGGTTCAAATCAATCTAGGGCCTAATGTTGGGGATATAACTACTGAGTATAAACCGCCCAGGAGGGGCCGGGTTATACTCATAAGGAGTCATCCTATTGAAGCCCATGAAGACAAGATATTTGGCGCTTTACTGAAGAGGCTAGAGGCCCAGGGCCCAAAGGCGGATTAGGGCCCGTAGACATAAACCGCCACATATTATGTAACTTGTGTTGTAAGATAGGAAAGGGTAGAAACCGAGCCGGACACGTGTATGAGCCGGCGTCGGGATTCTGTAAACCGCCGGGCGTCAACCTATGTATATAAAGGGACGACCCGGTGGCGGTTTAGGGACAAGAAACAATAACTCAATAGCTAGGTAAAGCGGATTCGCTCCCTGCTCATCAAGACCCCATCAATTCCACCACAACTGGATCGTAGGCTTTTACCTTCACTACAAGGGGCCGAACCAGTATTAACTCCCGATGTCCTTTGTCCAGTTTAACCCCTTTAAGCTAATCCCGTTGCAATGGCTCCACGACTAAGTCCTCACACTAGGACATCTGATGTGATAATTTCATGACACGTCACATGCCGCTGCTGTCGATCCCGTGCCTCTACCCCAACACCGGTGCGACCACCTGACCTCTACTCTGACCTAGCGGCCAGTCGTGGTCGTCGTCCGTGCGTCTGCCCGCCCGCCGCCCTGCACCAGCCGTCGCCACACTGCTCCGAGTGGGACTTCTCCATCACCACCCACCTCTGCCACGTCGGTACGGCAGGTCTATCGTCTACCTCGCCGGCTACCGGTTGACTCAGGCCGGCTGCACTCATCCACACGTCATCCCATGCCGACTGTCGTCACCGGCTTCATCTCGGACTGCTCCGCCACCCCGCCTCGACCGAGCGGTGTCCCTAACCTAGCGTGTGATCAGATTTATCACCGCCTCATCTATGTCGTGTGACCGATCTGGCCCATCAGTTGCATGCGCCCCCGCATGTCCCGTGAAGACCGTCTCGAATACAGCAAGCCCTAACACAAATCGAGCAACAGGCTGCTGCTGCATCGCCCCGTCGGGCCGTAGCGCCTGTTGGGAAACGCAGTAATTTCAAAATTTTCCTACGCACACGCAAGATCATGGTGATGCATAGCAACGAGCGGGAGAGTGTTGTCCACGTACCCTCGTAGACCATAAGCGGAAGCGTTATGACAATGCGGTTGATGTAGTCGTACGCCTTCATGATCCGACCGATCCTAGTAATGAAAGTACGACACCTCTTCGATCTGCACACGTTCGGCTCAGTGACGTTCCACGAACTCATGATCCAGTAGAGTGTCGAGGGAGAGCTTCGTCAGCACGATGGCATGATGACGATGATGATGAAGCTACCTGCACAGGGCTTCGCCTAAGCACTGCAACAATATGACCAAGGTGGATTATGGTGGAGGGGGGCACCGCACACGGCTAAGAGATCAATGATCAACTTGTGTGTCTATGGGGTGCCCCCCCTCCGTATATAAAGGAGTGGAGGAGGGGGAGGGCCGGCCCTCCTATGGCGCGTCCCATGGGGAGTCCTACTCCCACCGGGAATAGGATTCCCCCTTCCCTAGTTGGACTAGGAGTGGAAGGAAGGGGGAGAGAGGGGGAAGGAAAGGGGGGGGGGGGGGGGCGCCCCCACCCAATTCGTATTGGGCTTGATGGGGGCGCCCCCCGTCCTATGCCTCTCTCTCTTCTCTCCCACTATGGCCCAATAAGGCCCATATACCTCCCGGGGTGTTCCGGTAACCTCCCGGTACTCCGGTATATGCCCGAACTCACCCGGAACCATTCCGACGTCCAAATATAGTCGTCCAATATATCGATCTTAATGTCTCGACTTTTTTGAGACTCCTCGTCATGTCTGTGATCATATCCGGGACTGCAAACTACCTTCGGTACATCAAAACACATAAACTCATAATATCGATCGTCACCGAACATTAAGCGTGCCAACCCTACGGGTTCAAGAACTATGTAGACATGACCGAGACATGTCTCTGGCCAGTAACCAATAGAGGAACCTGGATGCTCATATTGACTCCCACATATTCTACAAAGATCTTTATCGGTCAAACCGCATAACAACATACATTGTTCCCTTTGTCGTTGATATGCTACTTGTCCGAGATTCGATCGTCGGTATCTCAATACCTAGTTCAATCTTGTTACTGGCAAGTCTCTTTACTCGTTCCATAATGCATCATCCCGTAACTAACTCATTACTCACATTGCTTGCAAGGCTTATACTGATGTCAATTACTGACAGGGCCCAGAGATACCTCTCCGACAATCGGAGTGACAAATCCTAATTTTGATCTATGCCAACTCAACAAACACCATCGGAGACACCTGTAGAGCACCTTTATAATCACCCAGTTACGTTGTGACATTTGGTAGCACACAAAGTGTTCCTCTTGTATTCGGGAATTGCATAATCTCATAGTCATAGGAACATGTATAAGTCATGAAGAAAGCAATAGCAACATACTAGACGATCAAGTGCTAAGCTAACGGAATGGGTCAAGTCAATCTCATGATTCCTTAATGATGTGATCCCATTTATCAAATGACAACTCATGTCTATGGCTAGGAAACTTAACCATCTTTGATTAACGAGCTAGTCAAGTAGAGGCATACTAGTGACACTCAATTTGTCTATGTATTCACACTTGTACTAAGTTTCCGGTTACTACAATTCTAGCATGAATAATAAACATTTATCATTATATAAGGAAATATATAAGTAACAACTTCATTATTGCCTCTAGGGCATATTTCCTTCAGCGCCGCCTCCCCGTGGTTCTTTCCGCGGCTGCACCGACTCGCGTGTTGCTGTTGCGTCGCCCCTTCGGGTCGTACTACCGCGACACGCGGTCCACACCGCCGCCCCGAGGCCATCCCCGCGGTTGCAACCTTGCACCACCACTGCGCTTCCCCTTTGGGCCATAGCAAGTGTGGCACGCGGTCCCTGCCGTCGCCCCGACCCGCGTGCTATCACTGCATCGCCCCTTCGGGTCGTAGCGCCACGGCACGCGGTCCACTCAGTCGTCCCTGCGCGTCGACTTCTACGTGGTATGCGCTGCACCACCTCCCTAGGTGCGGGAACGCCACAGTCCAAGCCGGTCTTCATCATGTTGTCGGGTTCTTCCTCGCCTACTTCGAGCACTACTACCACGTTCCTAACCTAGCCACCGCCACCGCCTCCTCAGGCTGCCGCCACTGCTCTTCTTCCTCGACACCACTCCTGCTTGCTCACCTGAGCCGCGCCGCCCTCCCACCTCCTTCGTCTTCATCCAACACCAGCTCAATGCCATAATCATCGCCATCTTCCCCAACCACTTCATCGACTCCAACAATCACGGTCGACATCGACACCTTCTACCCCACATCGACTAGCACCACAACCGTCGTCAAGTCCTTCTCTGCTGGCCCCTTCGACATGGCATGAAGCTCGTGGATGTCCCCTTCTACGCATGCACGGTGCTGGCAACACCAGCGCATGCCTTCGTCAATGATGTGTCCTCAGGCCTGGCAAGCCTGGCGCGGCGCCTTTTCAACATCGACCTCATCCGTCTACTCATGCCCGATGCTGGTAACACCGATGCGTGCCTTCGTCCACGACGTTGTAGGAAATATGCCCTAGAGGCAATAATAAAGTTGTTATTTATATTTCCTTATATCATGATAAATGTTTATTATTCATGCTAGAATTGTATTAACCGTAATCTTAGTACGTGTGTGAATACATAGACAATACATAGTGTCCCTAGTATGCCTCTACTTGACTAGCTCGTTGATGAAAGATGGTTATGTTTCCTAACCATAGACATGTGTTGTCATTTGAGAATGATGTGATGGACAAGACCCATTCGTTAGCTTAGCATTATGATCGTTACAGTTTTATTGCTACTGCTTTCTTCATGACTTATACATGTTCCTCTGACTATGAGATTATGCAACTCCCGAATACCAGAGGAACACCTTGTATGCTATCAAATGTCACAACGTAACTGGGTGATTATAAAGATGCTCTATAGGTGTCTCCGAAGGTGTTTGTTGAGTTGGCATAGATCAAGATTAGGATTTGTCACTTCGTGTATCGGAGAAGTATCTCTGGGCCCTCTCAGTAATGCTCATCACCATAAGCCTTGCAAGAAATGTGACTAATGAGTTAGTTATGGGATGAAGCATTACAGAACGAGTAAAGAGACTTGCCGTAACGAGGTTGAACTAGGTAATATGATAGCGACGATCGAATCTCGGGCAAGTAACATACCGATGACAAAGGGAACAACGTATGTAGTTGTGCGGTTTGACCGATAAAGATCTTCATAGAATATGTAGGAGCCAATAGGAGCATCCAGGTTCCGCTATTGGTTATTGATCGGAGATGTGTCTCAGTCATGTCTACATAGTTCTCGAACCCGTAGGTTCCACACGTTTAACATTCGATGACGATTTGTATTATGAGTTATGTGTTTTTTATGACCAAAGTTTGTTCGGAGTCCCGGATGAGATCATAGACATGACGAGGAGTCTCAAAATAGCCGAGAGGTAAAGATTGATATATTGGATGAAGGTATTCGGACACCGGACTAGTTTCGGGACGTTTTGGATATTTATCAGGGAACTGAGGGGTTACTGGAAGCCCCGAGGGAAGTTATGGGCCTTAATGGGCCATAAGGGAGTAGCAGAGGGTAGCCCACAAGGTGGCGCGCCCCCGCCCCCCAGGGGAGTCTGAATTGGACAAAGGGGAGGGGCGCCGCCCCCTCTTTGCCTCTCCCTCTCCCTCTCCTTCCCTCTTTCCCTTCTTGGAATAGGAAAGGGAGACCAACTAGGAGTAGGAATCCTAGTTGGACTCCCCATTGGCGCGCCCCCCACTACTAGGAAAAGGGCTATAGGTAATATGGACATTAATGGCGCACTAGACATGTGGTGCGCCACTACTATATAGCAGTGGCGCACCATGTGTTGGTGCGCCTTAGTGTGATGGACACTAATGGCGCACCACAACCACGGTGCGCCACTACTAACAAACTTTTTTTTCCAAAAATACTAATGGAGCACCGGGGCACAGTGCGTCATTACTAGTTTTAACTAGTAATGGCGCACCACTCACCCCGTGCGCCACTACTAACATTTTTTTTGCAAAACTACTAGCACAAGCTGGTGCGCCATTAGTAACCAGGGTTACTAATGGCGCATTTGTAGGTGGTGCACCATTAGTAACCTGGGACCAGCTAGATATTTTGGACAGCCACTTACCACACTCACTTTCCCGACTTCATTCTCTCCACCTCCTCCTCCAAGCTTGTCTTGGCTGCCTCCTCCTCCTCACCTCATTTGCACCATAGATTCATCCAAATTAAGTGGTTAAATTACCTTTTTTTGATAGGTAAGTAAGGGGAAAGCTTTCTTTTTGTTGTAGATCTACTTTTTTCTCCCTCCAACAACGTGCACATGCACTTTTTATGGCCTAGCTAGATCTATGTATGTTTGTGGTGTTGCATATGTTTGTGGTGTTGCATATATGTTTGTGTTTGCAGGTACCGGTATTTGAAATGCGATAGTTGCCAATATTTTGCCGGAATGTTGATTAACTTCCGTTTCGGCGAGAATTTGGCACTATGCATTCTTTTTGGTCCTATTTTTAGGCAAAGTCATGCCAAATTTTTTTTTGGTTCTAAAATATCGTTTTGCTCTACCCCGCAGGCGACCATGGTCCGCACGATGACCAAAGGCATCGTGAATAGATTTTTGAGCTCCACGAAGGCCGAGATGCTTCAAAAGAACGAGACGAAGATAAGATGTCTGTGTCGAAGATGCAAGCTGAGGAGCCTTATGGACCCGAATTCCGTACAGGTGCGGGACCACCTGCTCTTGCATGGTTTCATGGATGGCTATCGGTGGCAAGGTGATGAAGATGATTATGAAGTCGTCCATGGGGGCCGAGCAAGAAATGAGGAAGGGCACCAAGACAACTGCGGCGAGGGCGGGCGAGAAGACGAAGAAACTCCAGGACATGATCACGAAGTAGATGCAGTACACCGTCATCATGTAGAAGATACCGGACATGATGATGAGAAAGATGCCAGAGCAGATAAAGGGCATGATCATGAAGATGAAGATGCCGGAGAAAACAACGATGGACCATCGATGGGCTAGGTGCAGGACCCTCATATTCAAGAGCTGCTTCTCAAGCAGACGGATAACGTAAGAGCTGCCGCCCGAGAGAAAGCCAAGCTGGATCAACTGGAGATAGATGCGGTTACTCCATTGTATGAAGGATGCAGTCCCGAGGACACCCGCCTGAAAGTAACGCTCATGGCTCTAGAGATGAAGGTAAAACACAAAATGACCGACGCATGCTTCGACGAGAACATGTCATTCTGGCACGAACATCTTCCCAAGGGGAACAAGTGCCCGACCAGTTTTGAGGAGGCGAGGAAAATCGTGTGTCCTCTGGATTTACCGCATGTGAAATACCATATGTGCATGAACAATTGCATCATTTATGGGGACGAGCACGTGGAGTCTACCATATATCCGGTGTGCAGCGTCACTCAATACAAGAAGAGGAAGAAATCTCCTCAAAAAGTGGTGTGGTACTTTCCGATCACTCCTCATCGGTAGCGGTATTTCGTGGACCCTAAGGTAGCAAAGCTCCTGCATTGGCACGCGGATAGGGAGGAGAAGAAGCGAGAAGATGACGCAAATGATCCGGAGATAAATAAAAAAGACAAGATGCTGAGTCACCCTAAGGATGGGAGCCAGTGGCAAGCGTTGAACTTCGAACACCCAGAATTTGGGAACGATCCAAGGAACATCATGCTGGGGGCGAGCATCGATGGAGTCAATCTGTTTGGTAGCCAGAGAAGCACACATAGCACCTGGCCTGTGTTTGTGTGGATGTACAACCTTCCCCCTGGTTGTGCATGAAGAGGAAGTACATTAACATGAGTATGCTAATTGAAGGGCCTAAGCAACCAGGGAATGAGATCAATCTGTATCTAGGGCTGCTGAAATAGGAGCTAGACACGCTGTGGAAAACGCCAGCCAATACATGGGATGCCGCAGAGAAATAATATTTCCCTATGAGAGCCGCACTGCTCACGACGGTGGAGGACTATCTCGGTTACGGATATGTCGCGGGGCAGGTGGTCCATGGAATTTCTGGATGCGTCAGGTGCATGGATGACACAACGTATTGCCAGCTAGATTGAGATCCCGAGTCTTTGAAAACCATGTTCATGGGACATCGAAGGTGGCTTCACGATGATGACTCATGGAGGAAACACAAGGATCTATTTGATGGTGAAACCGAACCCCGAAGACGCCCGCGTACGAGGAGCAGCGAGGAAATAGATGAGCTGTTGAAAAATTGGAAAGATTGCCCACTTCAGGGAAAGAAGCAAAAGGTGCCAGAGCCGGGAAAGAATCGAAAGGCGTCAGAGCCGCTGCTGAAGGTATGGAAAACGAGGTCTGTTTTTTGGGACTTGCCGTACTGGAAGATCCACCGTGTGCCTCATAGCCTTGATGTCATGCATATCACGAAGAACGTGTGCGAGAGTCTGCTTGGTACCCTGCTCAACATGCCAGAGAGGACCAAAGATGGGCCGAAAGCAAGGGTAGACTTGAAATCAATGGGCATCAAGGAGGAGCTTCACGCTAATGATGATGATGATGAGGCCAAGTAGGACACGGAAAGTCGTCGCAAAGGCAAAAAGGCCAAGAAGAGCGGAAATGACTTCCCTCCCGCATGCTTCACTCTAAGTCAGGAGGAGATCGATTGGTTTTTCACCTGCCTCATAGGAGTAAAACTTCCTTACGGTTACGCGAGGAAGATAAGGAGATACCTAGACTCAGCGAAGCAGAAGTTCAGCGGGATGAAGTCTCATGACTGTCACGTGCTGATGATGCAGATACTTCCAGTTCCAATCCGTGGGATCATGGACGCGCACGTCCATGAAATGCTATTTGGCCTATGCAACTTATTCGACGTCATCTCTCGAAAGTCGGTTGGCGTGAGGCAACTCAGAAGGCTACAGGAAGAGATCGTGGTGATACTATGCGAGCTTGAGATGTACTTCCTGCCCGCATTCTTCGATGTTATGGTGCATCTGCTCGTCCATATTGTGAAGGATATCATCCAACTCGGGCCGACATTCCTGCACAGCATGATGCCGTTCGAAAGGATGAATGGTGTCATCAAAGGATACGTTCGCAACATGTCACGTCCAGAGGGAAGCATAGCCTGGGGCTTTCTGACCGAAGAGTGCATCTCCTACTGCACGAATTATCTAGGCATCGAGAACCCCGTTGGTCTGCCCGTCAATAGGCACCTCGGCAGGCTCGCTAATGGGGTCACCGTGAGGGTCGCCACGAAATGCATGTCGGCTTCGAGGGTCAACTCGCCGACTTTGAAAGAGCAAACCTAGTCGCGCTACAACACGTAGACGTGGTCGATACTTGGGTGGTAGAGCACAAAACCTTTATTGAGAAGACGTACAATGACCGAGGCTAACAGAGGACGGATGGAGATATAATCAAAGAGCACAACTCATGTTTCACGCGTTGGTTCAAGTAGAAGCTTCTGTCGTACCCTTTACATGAGGATTCTTCCGCGGAAGAACAACTCATATTCGCCTTCTCACAGGGCGCCGAGCACAACCTAATGATGTATGAGGCCTACGATATCAACGGCTACACATTCTACACCGAGGGAAAGGACATGAAGAGCGATGGTTATCAGAACTCCGGGGTAACGATGGAATCCTACACCGGTAACGACAAGGAGAGATACCACGGAAGGATCGATGAGATCTTGGAGCTGAGCTATGCTGGAGAGAAGGTCCCAATGTTCCGTATCAGATGGGCCAAGAGCGTACTAAAACAAGACCAGTATTTCACCACCATGGTTATACCTGAAGCCAAATCCAAGACCGCGGGTGCAAACATCACCGCGAAAAATGAGCCATGGGTACTGGCTTCCCAAGTGGACCAATGCTTCTTCATTACCGACCCATCAAAGCCCAGTCGTGTTGTCGTGAGGAGAGGCAAAAGGAGGATCATCGGAATGGATGGAGTCGCCAATGAGCAAGACTTTGACAAGTACGGCGACCCGAAGATGGAACATGACGACGACGATGAAGTACCAGCATACACCACAAGAAGAAGCAGGACCACCCTACCTAAAGGACGTCTGTTCAAGAGAAGAACTCCATTTACGAAAAATAAGGGCAAGAAGATTGTGAACAGATAGCTAGCTAAGATCGATTGTATTTAAATTGTAGCCTTCATTTCTCGATTGTATTTCGACATATTGAAATGATATTTCTTCTATTCTAGTGTCCTCATGAATATTTATTTATGTTTATTATGGTACGGAATTTCTAACTCACAAAAAGAATTGAATTTGTTAATATTTTTTGAACTCATGAATATTTTTAAATTTCATGGGCACTTTTTGAATTCATGTATATTTTTTCAAATTTGATGATATTTTTACATATTCAATATGAAAAAATATTGAATATTCATGAGGACACTCGATCTCGATCCCCCTCCATCTCGATCGCTATCCTCCCTCGCTAGATCCCCCTCACCGCCGAGCACCCCCTGCACCCTCCCCCGCTCCACCGTCGCTGACGACCCCCCGCACCCTCCCTCGCTCCACCGCCGCCGCCGACCCCCCGCACTCTCCCCCGCTCCACCGCCGCCGCCGACCCCCCACACCCTCCCCTGTCTCCTCGCTCGGTTCCCCCGAACGGAATCGGCCGAGCGCACGACCCACCCCTCCCTCCCCCCCGAGCGAGACCTAGGGTTCATGACGCCGCTGCCGGCCCTCCGCTAGGCAAAAAAATCCTAAAAGAAAATTACTAATGGCGCACCACTAGGGGTGCGCCATTGCTATCCAAAAAAAAAGATTATTAATGGCGCACCTCTAGGGGGTGCGCCATTGCTATAAAAAAATGATTTCTAATGGCGCACCGCCAGGAGGTGCGCCATTGCTATCAATTTTTTTTACTAATGGCGCACCGCTAGGGGGTGCGCCATTGCTAATCCTCCCCCCCCCCCCACTAAAATCCCCAGTCCCCTTTCTATCTTCCCCAATCAATCACATCTCACCCGCCCACTGCCCCGACCCGTACTGCGCCGGCGCCGCCCCCGCGTCCTCTCCGCCTCCCCCGCACCCGACGACCCCCGCGCCCGCTCCGCCGCCGGAGTCGCCGCCGGAGCACTAGGAGGAGGAGCCCCACGTCCACAAGGAGGAGGAGGCCCGCCGGAGCACGTCTTCTTCCTCCGACCGACGCCATCTCGCCGTCGCCACCGCTGCTCTGGTCAGTCCCCTGCTCCTTCTGCTCCTTCCGACACACAGTCAGTCCCCTGCTCCTTCTCGCCACCGTCCCTAACCCGTCGTCGACGACAGAGGATCCGTCTCTCCACTGTACGCCCGAGGCTGCAACACCTCAGTCAGCGCCTTCTGTTTCGCCGAGCAGCTTCGCCTCCGTCGTCCGTTGCCCGTGCAACCTCGCCGTCGTCCGTCACTACCCGGCCCCTGCGCTGGTGCCCCTCCCCTCCCCTCTTCCCCTTCCTTCGCCCCATGCCCGATTGAGCCGACGCGCCAAGTACTAGGTGCACCCTATAGCTAGCAGCTCTTGATTGAGGAGATTATGTAGCCACCAACATCTGTGACTGAAGTTAGTCCACAGTTCACCTGGTCCTTAGTTGCCCATGAAAATGAATTTTTTTGCTTGCTGTAACAAGGTGATTGGTGAATGTGGATGATTTTTTTATCCTGGGAACTCATTGTACTGCTACAAGAATTTGGTATCATCATGGTGTAATTGACTGCTTGAGAAAACTGGGTAATTTGGCAGTAGAAACAACTATTTTTTACAGTCATTTAGATGATGATTGTTAGATGTCCTTGATGTAGCTGGTGTGGTGTGAGAGAACTGGGTGTAGTGGTGGGTCCCTTGGTGTCAGTGAAGGTATTGGGTGGTGCAAAACTCCAGTTGCTTTGGTGCAGTTCTTGATGTGATGTGTGTAGCTCAAACTAGAGTTGGTGCCTGTGCCAAACTCCAAACTGAGCAATTGGCCACTGTGATCCTGCTGCTTTGGATGCTCCTAGTTCTGATATGCTTGTTTTTTCTTCTGGCCACTAGCAGTTTTTATGCTGCATGACACTCCTAGTTCATGGGGTGGATGCTCCATGGCTCATAGCTCAGAAGATGGATATATGGCTATTTAATTTGCAGACAAAATTATAGAATTAGTACATCATGTGTTAGTTGTCTATTGGATATCTGTAGAGCCACTGGATGCATATGAACTACACTACTTCCTGATATCTGACTAGTGTAAAATTACTAGGAAGTGCATTGTGATCAGAGGGCATAGAGTGCTCTGTTTTTTAGGCAAATGCTAGTAACTTGTGCTTTCATATCCTAGTTATCAGATATTGCGCTTGTTTTAGAATTGAGTGCTCCATTGTTTCTGAATGACTGAAGTCACTGAACCTTTTTCACTTGTGTTATCACTATCACTTGGCTATTGTGGTACCTGATCTCATCTACCACAACTATCTAAGGAGATGCAGAGTAGTATGACACTGTTTCAGTTATAAGCATCCTTGCCAATTTATCATGGATGACTATTTTTCATGTAGCTGTGCTGACTGAACCTCCACTTGGAACTGTCAGTTATCTGGTTTTATTATTTCCCATACACATGTAGAATGCTTTCCGCTTTTCAAGATTTCAAAGTAGTCTCTTATCTACCCTGCCAGTTAATAAACAAGTACTCTGTGTTCAGATAGCTTGATAGTTAATCAACAAGTACCCTGTTTTCAGATAGCTTGATCATTGCAATTTGTTGCTGTCAGCATGAGTTTATGTTGTTATAAGTTTATGATCGCACAACTGCAATTTGATTTATGTTGTTATAAGTTTGTTGCTGTTGGCATGAGTTAACTTGCTGCCATTTATCGAAATTCAGAATGTGCTGGACTATATGTTCATTGGTACTACTTGTGATGTTGTTGCTGTACTACTTGGGAATTTTGTCAACTTGTGATGCTGCTGCTGTACCCGAGAGGCCCTTGAGTTTGCCGGAATGTCGATTAACTTCCATTTCGGCAAATTCGGGTACTCCATATGTCCTATTTTCAGCACAGGTCATGCCGAAATTTTCCGTGAATTTTAGCATGACTTTGCTAAAAATAGGACATATGGGGTACTTGCGACTAATGCATGGGCGAGGTATCTTAGTACTTAATTAAGTAGGTTTAGCTGCCCCTTTATTCTTGCTGCATTAAACCATAGGTGGCAATAGAGCCAAGTGATTCGGCCCAACTTAGAATTCTCCTTCCCTTTTCTTGATAGGGTATATTATTAGAAGATACCCATAAATATCAGTCAACCTAGGGTGCCTCGGCATCGATAAACCCTAAATGATGAAAACATAACTTAGCATTTAGGGTGGCTCAGCGTTGACAAACCCTAAATTATAAAACCTTGGCTTTTAGGGTGCCTCGGTGTCAATAAAAACCTAAATGATGAAAGCTTAAGCTTTTAGGGTGCCTCGGCATCGAGAAACCCTAAATGATAAAAGCTTAGCTTTTAGGATGCCTCGGTGTCGACAAACCCTAAATGATGAGACCATGATCTTGTTCCTTGACAATGACCAACTTTTGACCAAACTTTTTTCCTATTTAGAGCAAAACATGGCCCACAACGATGAGGCCGGCGGTTCGGGCAAGCAATTCTGGGAGCTGTCCCAAGAGATGGAGGAAGAACCTCACCGCTATGAGGACGCCGCGGAAGACACCGATCCTGACTACACAACCCTTAGTGGCGTCGGGGATGACACCACTGATGGTGCCGCCGAGGATGCCACCACTGATGATGGCAGCGCACACACAGATGGCAGCCAACCGAAGAGGCAACGGAAGGACCGGCGCCCGAACGTGCTCGACACCATCAAGGAGGAATTTACTGAAGTGTCCTCCGACGGGCATCCAACGGCGCCCAAAGAATTAGTCAAGGGGTACTCGGTTCAGCTCGGGTGCATTCTCCAGAGCACCATCTCGATCAACACCGAGAACCTAAGGCATCCTGACCGAGCGAATTTGCGCAGCCTCCTCTTCACGAAGCTGCACGAACGATACAAGTTCCCAGCTGACTTTGCAAACAAACGCTTCTCAGGGAATAAAGTGAACAGTGCCGCCCTCAGGAAGATGAGCACGGCCCTGTCTACTTGGAGAAGCGCGGTGAAGAGAATGATTGACAAAGGTGATAGTTATGAGAAGATCAAGGCGAAAAATCCTTCGATCAACAAAGATGACTACAAGGAGTTCAAGATCAAGTGCGGGAGCAGCGCAATCGTGGAATCAAGTTAGTGAGGGAAAGAAATGCGGGACTTGAAATTACGGGTCCACCAACTCGGTCCCGGCGGTTACAGAGTGGCGGAACCTATATGGGACAAGGAGGACGCGGAGCGTGCCGAGTAAGGCCTACCGCCCCGCTTAGAGAAATACCGTGACAAGCAGACCAGGAACTATATCAGGGCCCGGTCTAAGGAGGATCCGGTAACAAAGGAGCTTACCACGGATGCGAAGACCAAGGCGCTTGAGCGTGTTCTGGTAAGGAATACACCCCCGCGGAATTAGCTCCATATGGTCGCATTCTAATTAATGAAGCGAAATTTCTAAATGGTTCACATTCCTTCTGCAGGAAACTGAAAGCAGTAGCGCGGGGTCGTCTCAAAGCTCCCCTTGGGACAACACTTTAAATAGGGCGTTGAACATAATGAAAAACAAGGATAAGTTCAGTAAGCAGTCGTCAGCTGGTCGTGTGGCCGGCAAAGGCTTGTCCACAAAATGGTCGTCAAACTATAACGCTGGTGGGCAAAAGGAGAGAAAGACCAGCTCGAAAAGCCAGTCGCGCGAGGTTCAAGAACTCAAGGCACAAGTGGTGCGGATTACGGAGATGGTCCAAGGGCAAGTGCAACAACAATTGGGAACGACGCTCACCACCATTGTGCCTACCTTGATTCAGGGGCTGCAAATGTGGATCGCAGGCGACCAATAGGGGCCGCCCCCGGTTCCCAGCTTCACGGCCAGCAACTCGCACAACATGCAGGCGACACCATTGGTATCTCTGGCAGAGGCGGTATTGGTGTCTCCAGCACCGGCACGGGCATTGGAGCTTAATGCACCCAGGTGTACGCCGACCGGCACCTCGGCAGCAAGCGACCCCTCCGTCAGTTGCACGCCCGCCGTTGGCGGTGCCTCGACATTAGCCGAGCTTGACGCCATCACGGTAACTGAGCCTCTCGGCCGATGACTTCATCTCCTTGCCTTTGCCTAGGCATCCCTGACACCGTACATGTTTTTGCAGGGCGCCACCGACGTTCCATGCACTCTCCTGCACTTCGTGGGCGGCGAGTTGATCGATGTCGCCAAGGGCAGAATTGTTCAACCGGGCAACCCCGTGTTCCACGGTAATCCGATGCCACCCACCATGTATAGGGTTGAACTGGTCCGGGTGCTGCCAGGCTGCGATGAGTTGTTACCTCCGATTTGACCCGCTTGGCCGACGAAGATGATGTGATGACCCTCAGCGCCTGCATAAGCTGGCCCCTACTTTGGTCGAAGAGCCAGATTCGTTTTGGGGCAGGGGACACCACCCCACAGACAACACCGCCAGTCGTGCCGGCGCCAAGCCATGGCAAGACCACTGCAATGCTACCGGACATGCCGGACATGCATATGGCACAGGATCCGAACATGCATATGGCACAGGATCTGGACGACGACGACAACGACGACGGTACATTTACCAACGCTGATAAGTACTTTGCCGAACATGGGTACGGTGACGAATTCTTCGGGCCTCCTTCTCAAGAACCCAACCCTGAAAAAGACGACTGCGATCTAGCTGGTACCGCGGAGAAACCCAATTGCAACAGGCGTCGTTTGGCATTCAGTTCTCAGGAGACGCCTCCAGCTGCCACCTTCACCGAGCCTCAGATAGCTTAGGTGCGAAATATTATCAGCCCCAACACACTCAAGAAGGCGGTCTCTAAGCAGAACTCAATCCCATTACAGCAGCAAAAGAAGAAGGGACAAAAACAAAAGAATAACAAGGGCAGTGCAAGACAGCCAGCACCGAGTACGATCCATGCTTAGGACGGGCCACCTTCACCTAAGGATATCTCGAGGAGGGTGCATGTGGCGGGTAGGCCGATGCTACCGACTAATCTGCTCAATGCTGCAACCGGTGCTATGCGGAATCTGCATGACAGTGTTCTTTCTTTGGAGAAGCGGCATCTCTTAGAGAATGATGTGGCATACCCGGTTTTCATGGCCAAGGTGCCAGAGGGAAAGGGCTTTGTGGATAGTGCCATCGGGGGTACGATCGTCCTACAGTTTGATGACATCTTCGCTATTTTAACCTTCATCCACTGCACTACACCTTCGTTCAGCTATTTTCGCTGAGTATGGAGATGCGGATCATTAGACACAAGACCCCGGACATCGTGATAGTCGACCCCTTCTACATGCGTGCCAAGATCTTTGGGAGCGCTGGGGACCGGCAAGTCGCGAGTTCACACCTCGAAGGCGTCATTCTGGCATACCCAGATAACGATAACTTCCTCGTGCCTTACTTTCTCGAGTAAGTCATCCCCTCACCACCCCGTAACATATGATTTCTTAGATTTCGATCGTTCTTTTTTTTTCTAACATTCCGTGTTTTGTGCAGTGACACACATTGCACACTCATCCTCTTAAGCCCGAAATATTCCATGGCCACGTATTTCGACTCGGACCGTCAGTCGAAGAAAGACTACACAAATATCAAGAAAGTTCTTGATGATGTTCTCCCCGGCTACGCCAGATCTGGAGGCACCTTCAGCAGGACAATTCGTAGGTACGGCAAGCACGTGTTCACCCACAATACGACGTTCCCCTGCGTCAAGCAGCCGCCTGGCAGTCAGAAGGATGCCTACTACGCCCTCCATCACATGCGGGCGATCATACGGGACCATAATCACCTTCTGCTACCAAATAATCTCAAAGATTGGGCCACACGCTTGTCGACAATCCAGGCCGCGGACATTAGACAAGAATTCTATCGCATCGACTCGGAGTTTGCGAAAATCATCCAGATGTCCTTCGTACCTCGGGGCAGTTCTACCTCAGATATCAACCGTCCAACAGTGAGATAGAAACAACACTACAAATGCAGGCTGACAACGCCCGTGATTTCATGACCATCACGAAAGACGGCGGCTTCATCCATGCTCCGGTCCCTGAGTCGAGTCGAAAGTAGTGATGCTATGTAGTTCTGAAATGTCGATTGGCTCATGTTGTAATATTAAACTTTAATGAACTTGTATGTCTCTTTGGTTTGGACAGTCGTTCAACTTATATGTAATTGATGCTATTTATTAGTAGGACCATGAATCGTGCTATTAATGTGTTGCTTTTCTCTTACGATTCTTTTGTTGCATACTTATATATTGCTTATGTATTGTCTGTGAATTGCTATTAATGTTTTGTTTCGCTAGTGCATAGAGATGCCGTCGTATGTCGTGTACAAGGGTAAGGTTCCTGGAGTCTACAACGACTGGGAGGAGTGTCGGAGACAGGTTCACCGTTTCAGTGGTAACAGTTACAAAGGGTACACCAGTAGGGAGGAGGCGGAAGTTAGATACGCGCGCTATCTAGCGGGAGAGAGGAGGGAGCGTTGGAGGAACCAGATGAAGACCAGTTTCATCGCGATTATGCTCATCGTGATGACCGCAGCTCTCTTCTATGTGATGGTAGTTTAGATGATCGATATCGACTTGTAATGTGAAGACAAACTGGCTACTCGTGGTCTCGAGACTTGTAATGTTCTAACTTTGTTCAGTATTTTAAACTCGGAGACTAATATGATGAATTGTATTCGGAGACTAATCTTCTATTGTATTCGATAAATCTGCTGTTTATATGTTGTGTTGTCTATATTCTGTGCAGTAATATGTTTTGTAACCTGTGCAAATATCAGAAAAGAAAAAAATAATCCCTAATATTCATACTAGTGGCGCACCACTTAGCACTTTAGTGGCGCACTGCAATAAGAACACTAGTGGCTTATCATTTACAAGTGCGCCATTACTAAGCCAGAGCACATGGGTAAATATGGCCCCCTGGGAGGCATACTAATGGCGCACCGTGTGATATACTAATGGCGCACTCCCTGGTGCGCCATTAGTATCTGGTATACTAATGGCGCACCAGGGGTGCGCCATTAGTATTAATTACTAATGGCGTGATGCTAGTGGCACACCTGTAGTGCGCCATTAGTAGCCAAAACAGGTGTGCCACTAGCAGGCCTTTTCCTAGTAGTGCCCTCTATGCCGCCAGCCTCCTCCTCCCCTCCTTTATATACGGGGGTGATACGTCTCCAATGTATCTATAATTTTTGATTGTTCCATGCTATTATATTATCAGTTTTGGATGTTTAATAGGCATTTATATGCTATTTTATATTATTTTTGGGTCTAACCTATTAACCGAGGGCCCAGTGCTAGTTTCTGTTTTTTTTTCCTATTTTAGAGTTTTGTAGAAAAGGAATACCAAACGGAATGAAACCTTCGCGATCATCTTTCTTGGACCGAAAGCAAACCAGAAGACTTGGAGATGAAGTCAGAGACGCAACGAGGAAGCCACGAGGCAGGAGGGGGCGTCCCCCACCCTCATGGGCCCCTGATACGTCCATTTTGCATCATGCTTTTATATCGATATTTATTGCAATATGGGTTGTTACTACACATTATGTCACAATACTTATACCTTTTCTCTCTTATTTTACAAGGTTTACATGAAGAGGGAGAATGCTGGCAGCTGGAATTCGGGGCTAGAAAAGGAGCAAATATTATAGACCTATTATGCACAAATCCAAAAGTCCCGAAACTCCACGAAAGTCAGTTTTAGAATATATTAAAAATATTGGGTGAAGAAAGCACCAGAGGGAGGCCACCCACTGTCCATGAGGGTGGCGGCGCGCCCTACCCCCTGGGTGCGCCCCCCTGCCTCGTGGGCCACCTGGAAGCCCCCCGATGCCCATCTTTTGGGGTACTGTGTGATTTGCCTAGAAAAAATCATAAGGAAGCTTTCGGGATGAAGCGCCACCGTCTTGAGGAGGAACCTGGGCAGAACCAATCTAGGGCTTTGGCGGAGCTGTTCTGCCAGGGAAACATCCCTCCGGGAGGGGAAAATCGTCACAATCGTCATCACCATCAATCCTCTCATCGGGAGGCGGTCAATCTCCATCAACATCTTCACCAACACCATCTCCTCTCAAACCCTAGTTCATCTCTCGTATCTGATCTTTGTCTCAAAACCTCAGATTGGTACCTATGGGTTGCTAGTAGTGTTGATTACTCCTTGTAGTTGATGCTAGTTGGTTTATTCGGTGGAAGATCATATGTTCAGATCCTTTATGCATATTAATACCCCTCTCATTATGAACATGAATATGATTTGTGAGTAGTTACGTTTGTTCCCGAGGACATGGGAGAAGTCTTGTTATATGTAGTCATGTGAATTTGGTCTTCGTTCGATATTTTGATGAGATGTATGTTCTCTTTCCTCTAGTGGTTTTATGTGAACGTCGACTACATGAGACTTCACCATTGTTTGGGCCTACAGGAAGGCATTGGTAAGTAATAAGTAGATGATGGGTTGCTAGAGTGACAGAAGCTTAAACCCTAGTTTATGTGTTGCTTCGTAAGGGCCTGATTTGGATCCACATGTTTCATGCTATGGTTAGGTTTACCTTAATTCTTCTTTCGTAGTTGCAGATGCTTGCGAGAGGGGTTAATCATAAGTGGGATGATTGTCCAAGAAAGGGCAGTACCCAAGCCCCGGTCCACCCACATATCAAATTATCAAAGTACCGAACGCGAATCATATGAGCATGATGAAAACTAGCTTGACAATAATTCCCAGGTGTCCTCAGGAGTGCTTTCCTTTATATAAGAGTTTTTCCATGCTTGTCCTTTGATACAAAAAGGATTGGGTCACCTTGCTGCACTTTGTTACTTTTGTTACTTGTCACCCGTTATGAATTATCTTATCACAAAACTATCTGTTACTGATAATTTCAGTGCTTGCAGAGAATATATGACTGAAAACCACTTGTCATTTCCTTCTGCTCCTCGTTGGGTTCGACACTCTTACTTATCTAAAGGACTAAGATAGATCCCTATACTTGTGGGTCATCAAGACTCTTTTTAGGCGCCGTTGCCGGGGAGTAGGGCACCTTTGGTAGGTGGAATTTGGTAAGGAAAAATTTATATAGTGTGCTGGAAAGTAATCCTTTGAGGGGCTTGTTCGGGGTATCTTCACCCCGACCAGTAGAGCAAAGAGTTGTTCTTCAACCTACTGAAACTACTGAAAATGTTTGCTTTGAAATTCCTTCGGGTATGATAGAGAAACTGCTAGCTAATCTTTTTACAGGAGATGGAACATTACATCCCGATATGCACCTAATCTATGTGGATGAAGTTTGTGGATTATTTAAGCTTGCAGGTATGCCAGAGGATGTTATCAAGAAGAAGGTATTCCCTTTATCTTTGAAGGGAAAGGCATTGACATGGTTTAGGCTATGTGATGATATTGGGTCATGGAACTACAACCGATTGAAATTGGAATTTCATCACAAGTTTTATCCTATGCATCTGGTTCATCATGATTGTAATTATATATATAATTTTTGGCCTCGTGAAGGAGAAAGTATTGCTCAAGCTTGGGGGAGGCTTAAATCAATGTTATATTCATGCCCCAATCATGAGCTCTCAAGAGAAATTATTATTCAAAAAATTTATGCTCGGCTTTCTCTAAATAATCGCTCCATGCTCGATACTTCTCGTACTGGTTCTTTTATGATGGAGACTGTTGAATTCAGATGGAATTTATTGGAAAGAATTAAACGCAACCCTGAAGATTGGGAGCTCGATGAAGGTAAGGATTCAAGTATAACACCTAAGTTTGATTGTGTTAAATCTTTTATGGATACCAATGATTTTTGTGAGTTTAGCACTAAATATGGACTTGACTTTGAGATAGTAGCTTCTTTCTGTGAATCATTTGCTGCTCATGTTGATCTCCCTAAGGAGAAGTGGTTTAAATATAATCCTCCCATTGAAGTAAAAGTAGTAGAATCTATTAAAGTTGAAGAAAAGACTGTCACTTATAATTTTGATCCTATTGTTCCTACCGCTTATATTGAGAAACCACCTTTCCCTGTTAGAATAAAGGATCATGCTAAAGCTTCAACTATGGTTCATAAGAGTAATGCTAGAACACCTACACCCCCTGGGCAAATTAAAGTTGAACCTAGTATTGCTATGGTTAAAGATCTCTTGGTCGATAATATTGATGGGCATGTTATTTACTTCTGTGATGAAGCTGCTAGAATTGCTAGACCCGATACTAAAAATAAGCATAAACTTGTTGTTGGCATGCCTGTTGTTTCTGTTAAAAGAGATCATTGTTATCATGGCTTATGTGATATGGGTGCTAGTGTGAGCGCAATACCTCATTCCTTATATAAAGAAATTATGCATGATATCGCACCCTCTGAAATAGAAGGGCTTGATGTTACTATTAAGCTCGCCAATAGAAATATTATTTCACCAATTGGGATTGTTATAGATGTTGAATTCTTGTGTGGGAAAGTTAAATACCCTACTGATTTTCTTGTTCTTGGTTCCCCACAAGATGAATTTTGTCCCATTATACTTGGTAGATCCTTCTTGAATATTGTTAATGCTAAGGTAGATTGTGAAAAAGATATTGTTACTGTTGGTCTAGGGGACATGTCTCATGATTTTAATTTTGCTAAATTTTGTAGACAACCCCATGATAAATAATTGCCTAGTAAAGATGACATTATTGGTCTTGCTTCTATTGTTGTGCCTCCTAATGATCCTTTAGAACAATATTTGCTAGACCATGAAAATGATATGTCTATGAATGAAAGTAGGGGAATAGATGAAGTATTCTTTAAACAGGGACCTATATTGAAACACAACTTGCTTGTTGAAATCCTAGGGGATCCTCCTCCACCCAAGGGTGATCCTATGTTTAAGCTTAAACCTTTACCTGATACTCTTAAATATGCTTATCTTGATGAAAATAAGATATATCCTGTTATTATTAGTGCCAACCTTTCAGAGCAGGAAGAAGAGAAATTATTGAAAACTCTGAAGAAGCACTGTGCTGCTATTGGATATACTCTTAATGATCTTAAGGTCATTAGTCCCACTCTATGCCAACACAAAATAAAATTAGAGAAAGACGCTAAACTAGTTGTTGATCACCAATGACGGTTAAATCCTAAGATGAAAGAAGTGGTGAGAAATGAAATACTAAAGCTTCTGGAGGCAGGTATAATTTATCTGGTTGCTGATAGTTATTGGGTAAGTCTTGTCCATTGTGTCCCTAAGAAGGGAGGTATTATTGTTGTTCCTAATGATAAAGATGAATTGATCCCACAAAGAATTGTTACAGGTTATAGAATGGTAATTGATTTCCGCAAATTAAATAAAGCTACTAGAAAAGGTCATTACCCTCTACCTTTTATTGATCAAATGCTAGAAAGATTATCCAAACATACACATTTTTGCTTTCTAGATGGTTATTCTGGTTTCTCTCAAATACCTGTGTCAAAAGTGGATCAGGATAAGACCACTTTTAGTTGCCCTATCGGTACCTTTGCTTATAGACGTATGCCTTTTGGTTTATGTAATGCACTTGCTACCTTTCAAAGATGTATGACTGCTATATTCTCTGACTTATGTGAAAAGATTGTTGAGGTTTTCATGGATGATTTCTCCATGTATGGAACTTCTTTTGATGATTGCTTAAGCAACCTTGATCGAGTTTTGCAGAGATGTGAAGAAACCAATCTTGTCTTGCATTGGGAGAAGTGCCACTTTATGGTTAATGAAGGTATTGTCTTGGGGCATAAAATTTCTAAAAGAGGTATTGAAGTTGATAAAGCTAAAGTTGATGCTATTGAAAAGATGTCGTGTCCCAAGGACATCAAAGGTATAAGCAGTTTCCTTGGCCATGTAGGTTTTTATAGGAGGTTCATTAAAGACTTCTCAAAAATTTCTAGGCCTCTAACTAATCTCTTACAAAAAGATGTTCCTTTTGTCTTTGATGATGATTGTGTAGAAGCATTTGAAATACCTAAGAAAGCCTTGATATCTGCACCTATTGTTCAGCCACCTGATTGGAATTTACCCTTTGAAATGATGTGTGATGCTAGTGATTATGTTGTAGGTGTTGTTCTAGGACAGAGAGTTGATAAGAAATTAAATGTTATCCAATATGCTAGTAAAACTCTAGACAGTGCCCAGAGAAAGTATGCTACTACTGAGAAAGAAATTTCTAGCTGTTGTATTTGCTTGTGATAAGTTCAGACCTTATATTGTTGATTCCAAAGTAACTGTTCACACTGATCATGCTGCTATTAAATACCTTATGTAAAAGAAAGATGCTAAACCTAGACTTATTAGATGGGTTCTCTTGCTATAAGAATTTGATTTGCATATTATTGATAGAAAAAGAGCTGAGAACCCCGTTGCAGACAACTTGTCTAGGTTAGAGAATGTTCTTGATGACCCACTACCAATTGATGATAGCTTTCCTGATGAACAATTAGATGTCATAAATGCTTCTCGTACTGCTCCATGGTATGCTGATTATGCGAATTACATTGGTGCTAAATTTATACCACCTAGTTTCACATACCAGCAAAAGAAAAAGTTTTTCTATGATTTAAGACATTACTTTTGGGATGACCCACATCTTTATAAGGAAGGAGTAGATGGTATTATTAGATGTTGTGTACCCGAGCATGAACAAGAACAGATCCTATCACTACAAAAAAAAACACTTCCGTGATGATAAGTGTTCGTCCCAGTAGGTCGCGTTTTTTGTCATGCATGTACATCCATGACAAATTTATGACAAAATCAAGATAGTCATACCTGTGCTGTCGTAGAAGTGTTCCATGACATTACCAAAATTATCATCACGGAAGTGTCCACTTCCATGACGATAAATGGCGCGTCATAGAAGTGCTTTCGTCAAGGGTGACTGACACGTGGCATCCACCGTAACGGAACGCCATTAAGCTATCGGGTCGGGTTTTGGATCTGATAACCTGTTAACAGCCCCGACCAATGGGGATTTTCCATGTGTAAAATCATCATTGGCTGGAGGAAACACGTGTCGGCTCACCGTTGGGACAGATGTCATCCACTCATTGGACAGAAGGCGCCTATGATACGTCGACACGTGGCACGGCCCAACAGAGGCCCATTCCTGTGAAAAGGCCGGCCCATTTGACTTGGTCAAAAGGTGGCAGGCCGGCCCATGTAAAGCCTGTTAACGGCATGTTCGCATATAGCCCATTTACAGCCCACTAACCCAAGGCCCATTATGCCCTATCCGAGTTAGGCCCAGTAGCGTCATCTGGGCCACCCAATATGATTCCAGCCCATTTTCACTTCTGGCCCATGTATGGCCCATGACGTCTTTCGGCCCGTATGAGGCCCTATGTAACTCTTGGCCTATTAACGGCCTGTGGTGAAACTGGCCCGTAATGAACAGTGTATTACTTTACACCCATTAATGGCCAGTGGTGAAACTGGCCCGTAATGAACAGTGTATCACTTTATACCCATTAAGGGCCCGTTATTCCATTGGGCCGTTTCCATCCCATGTTATCTTTCGGCCTTCTCAGAGCCCATTTATTCTTGGGCTCATTTCCATCATTTGTTTACTTATGGCCCGTTACTGTCATTTTCTGCTTATGGGCCAAATTCAGCCCGTGGTTACAGTCGGCCCATTTGTGGTCCTTTAACACGTTGGGCCATTTCCATAGCGTCATGAAATACGGCCTATTAACGATGGCCCATTATGGTCGGCCCATGAACGGACAATTCCAACTCTAGCCCATTTACGGCCATAATGCGGCCTATTACTGGCCCATGTTTGGCCAATCGATCATACTGCCCGTATAAGGCCCATTGATGATACGGCCCGTAGAAGGCCCATTGTTTCTGCGGCCCGTAGAAGGCCCATTGTTTCTACAGCCCGTGGAAGGCCCACTGTTTATACGGCCCGTGGAAGGCCCACTGTTTATACGGCCCGTAGGTGCAGTGTCACTACAGTAAATATTAGCCCATGGTTATTGTGGCCTAGTTTTAAAAAAATAGGTTGTTGCAGCCACTAGCAAACCGCAGAAAAAGAACTGCACTGACTACACACAAACAAATAAATAAGACAACAAGGAAATAAATAAGCAAGCAACTTACACTAGGCTATCACGGCTATTACACATATTACATCCACTGGGCATCAAAGTTCGCCACCAGTGCAAATATAGGGAACACAACAACATATAAACGCCGTAGCAAAACAAGTCCAGAACTGAAACCACTTCAGAAGAGCTCAAGAAACAATATCCTCGGTACCCATAATGCTGGCAAGATGCTTAGCAAGCTTATTAACTTTCTCTTGTTTGGCGCTTAAGTCCTCCAGCGCCTGCTGTTGCACCAGAAAGTATGTATCTGAATTCTGCAGGGACTTCCTCAGTCCTTCGGCTTCCTGTCGCATAACATCTGATCGATGTCTTTCAACTTGAAGTTGAGACTCAAGAAGCCGAACTGATTCAGGCAACGAGTTCGAAGAGCTGGTGCCAGCAGTGGTAGCTAGTAACTCGAACACTACATCAAGACAGGACTTTGGGGTTGTCTCAGTGTCCTCAGTATAGTTTTTATCAGCTTTCTTGGAGACCAACAGGGATGTGTCACTATCTTGAACCTTATCTGCATTACTTCCTTTACCATTGCATAACAGGGTACTCTTCTCCAATATTTTATCCGCGTTCTAAAATGGAAACGGAACAAACACATCTCAGGTTTACAATGTAGTATATGAAACTCATTTTGGTAAACCAGTTCAGTAGTAAGGTGGACAGGATAACAACATGAAACAAACATATATCTATGTAGTATGGTCACTGTATGGTCTATATCATTCCAGTTTATGTTGCCAAATCAAGATAGATACAGTTCGAATCATATCTATTTAAGACAAAGCAGCATAGATAGAATATAAGTGTGGGAAACTACACAGCAATAACAACACTTGTACTCCCTCCAATCCTAAATATAAGTCTTTGTAGAGATTCCACTAGGCGGACTACATACGGAACAAAATGGATGAATCTACACTTAAAATGCATCTATATACATCCGTATGTGGTTCTTAGTGAAATCTCTACAAAGACTTATATTTAGGAACAGAGGGAGTAATGTGCATGGCATGAGAACATAACTGTTTATTCAATTGAAACTGAAATCAACATAGAGCAAGTTACAACAGCAAACAGCCAAACACGTTGAAGAAACGGGTTAAAAACATACCTGTTGCGCCATTGGAGTTTCAATTGCATCCTTCAAATTTGAAATTGGTTGGTATCAGTAAATACAGTGATGCAAGAGCAAAGTAGTATGAACCATAGCTACGGAACCTGACCTGAGAACAATTCTTCTTCTGCTTTAAGCGTTGACTTCGGGTTCGGAGTGGTGGTCCTCGTGATTTGGGCACTCCAGTTGCCTTACTAACTGCTCGTGCTTGGGTGCTCTGTGGTGGAGACGGTGCTGTGTCAACGTGAACTGGGTGACTATCTACTGGGGTTGGGGTTAGAAGGGGTGTAGCTAGTTCTCTGTCCAACTGGGTAGGGGTACAATCTGCATGTGTGTGGGTTATGTGTGGTGGGGCTGATTCTTGGGCAAGTACAACTGTGGTTCTATCTGCATCAACAGGTAGCACGATCTTTTCTAAAGAACGTGTTTTTACTCCCACAGATACTGCAATCACTCCCTCCAATTGAAATGGCTGATAAACAAGAAAAGTAATTGAATGTACAGACATTGTAAGATATACAGGTGCAATGGATAGTAGGGAAGAAAACAGGGCATGAAATATTTCACATTTATGTTGTCTAAGCAAACAGAATAGCAGGACATAATTTCACATATATGATGGCTAATTAAACATGATAGCATGACACAATATCACATGTATGATGGCTAACTAAATAGGATAGAATGACATACTTCAAAATATGATGACTATGCAAACAGGATGACATGATATAACTATACGATGTTTCAATTAAAGTGGTTGGCATGCCATAAATCACAAACATGCCATCGATGGAAACATGATGGCATGATATAATTCACGGATAGAATGACATAATTTAAAATATGATGACTATGTAAACCGGATGAGATGATATAACTATATTATGTCTTTAGAAAGTGGGTTGGCATGCCATAATTCAGATACATGCTGTCTATGTAAACATCATGGCATGACATAATTCAAATATATGATTTATATACTAAGGAAGTGAGCAGAGGGCCATTGCATATATGATGTGTTAACTAAGGAGATGGCATTCAATATTGTGTATATTATGTAAAAAATAAGCATTGCAATACAACATATGCATTATATGAGTAATATAACCCTGCCAAGTTTGAGCATATACCTCAGGGGGATAATAGGACTGGTCATCTGCCTCTGAATCCTCCTCTGAAGAGCTATCTGTAACCAACAAGATATCTGCTTCAGCAGGTAGCATTGTCTGCTCTGAAGACCTTGTTTTCACTCCAGATTTCTCCATCACCAATTCAAATGACTGATGCACAGGAAGAGTAGTTGAATATACAAACATTGTCGACAAAAGCAATGAGAAATACAAAAAAAGGATGACATGATATAATTCACATATATGACGCTTGCCTAAACATCATGGCATTGTATAATTCACATACATAATGCCTTGCAACAAGATAACATTGCATAATTCACATATATAATGTCTTGCAACAAGATGGCATTGCATAATTCGCATATATGGTAATTAGACACTAAACAGGTGGCATTCACACAAAGCATGTCTAAACTAAGCAAATGACATAGCAATGCAAGATACCATATGCACGATATGAGTAACATAACCCTGCCAAGTTAGGGCATGCACCTCAGGGGGGAAATATGACTGGTCATCTATCTCTGAATCCTCCTCTGAGGAGCTATCGGTAACCAGAAAGACACGCGCTTCGTCAGATAGCATTGTCTGCTCTGAAGACCTTGTTTCCACTCTAGATTTTTCCATGACCGTGCCGAATGGCTGATGCACAGGAAGAGTAATTGAATGTACTAAAATTGTTGACAAATTTAACACATAATAAAAAAATGATGGCATGATATAATTCACATATAAGATGACTGGTTAACCAGGGTGGCATTGCAAAATTCACATATATGATGCCTGGCTAGACAAGATGGCATTGCATGATTCACATATACGATAAAGAAACAAAACAGATGGCATTGACACAAAGCATGTCTAAACTAAGCAGATGACATCTTTAATGTATAAGTAAGCAATGCAAGGCACCATATGCATGATATTACCAACATCAGCATGCCAAGTTAGAGCGAAGACCTCATGGGGTAAATAGGAGTGGTCTTCTCCTTCAGAATCCCCCTCAGAACAGTTATCTTCCTCTTGATTATGATCCGAAATGGGTGGAGGGGGGGCTGCCTTTGCGCCCGCCATGGAACGATGTCTGCATGAAATTTTATTGCCACGCAAGACTCGTCTCTTTTGCTCTACATGATCAGATCCATTGTGTACAATAACTATCATGCATAGGAATAAAACATAGTGAGATTATGTAAGGAGTGCATGCACAAATCTAGAGTGATGGTACCAAACTGTGGATAGACCCAAGACCAATGATAGCATGCAGATAATAGCTTTAGTTAAAAAATACAGATAATGGCTCCTTTAATGTTTGTTTGCACCCAACATGAAACTCATAGTAGACACCGGAGATTAACCAGATAGTAGATAGATAGTACTGATTGCTGCCCCAATATGTACCCCACAACCATTTAAAAACTCAAGTTTCAGCATTAGTTTGGACCTGACTCGGAGTCTAATAGGTGAACACGACGATAATGTAGCATGTCATCATATTAAGCGACGCATAACGTAAGCAGACACGGAAGAGTGCGACCTCTCTTGCGGACCCGTGTAGTCCTCAAGGTCATCTGCTCAGTTGATGATGGGAATGCAATTGTCGTGGCTGCCGACGGCGGGGAAGAAGATCTGAGGCGGCGAAAGACAGTCTGGAGAGCGGATTCCTGCTGTGGTGAACCCTTCCATCGTTGGAGCAGCAGAGCAGGGGTGGGACACAGCGCTGCAGGAGCAGGACAAACCACACAAGGTTTTCTTTGACACATATCTGTAACAGAAGTAGTTGAGTATGGGCTTGTTTGAATTTGAGGATTCTAACAATGCAGGGATAGGAAATAGACAGGATAGGATAGGAATGCACATGCAAAATAGAGAATTTAAAAACACATGATTTCTGCCAATCTGGGTGTTTGATTCACAACAATTGGAAGATCACAGGATGCAAAAAAGCATGGTGAGATTAAGTCAAACCACAAGAAAATGTACGGTTATAATGCTATTATGCTACTATCTCTTAGTCTTGTGCTTGATGAATAGGAATATGAAAAGGAGGAGAAGTGGAAATTAGAATTACTACGGTTTTTCTTTCAAGGAGACACTAAAGGAACAAATCCTAAAGTTTTCCTTTGCTCCATTCCTTTGCACCAGATTCATGAAAAGTAGTACCATAGGAAACTTTCCAATTCCTATGTTTTTCATTCACTTTTCCTTTCAAGCACTGGCGATTCTAGTAGGCAGGCTTGAGCAAGGAAAATCCTGCACTAAAAAAAGTTTTTGTGCTACTTCTATTACCTTGGACCCAGGACACTGCCATACTAGCTCAACTCCCAGGCCCATCGACAAATGCACAGCTCAAACGCGCAGAGATAAATAATGATGGCGTTCAAGAGAGTCCATCACGGATAGCGAAGTTGCCTGGTACCTCACTGCTTGTCATATAGTAGGATAAAATAATCGTATTTCCCGTTACTACGAGTGCTCAGTGGACTATATATATAACATGTAGAGTAAAAAAGAGATGCAACAAGGTTTACAACCTCTTTGGCGAAGCCATGTCGATCTCAGCGTGATTGGGTTGGCCGGTGAGGATGCTCCGGCTGACTTTGCTGTCGGAGGAGGGGAAGAAGATCTTAGGCATCTGGAGATGGAGCCCGAGGTACTGCTCCGCTGTGATGGAGGGTTTCGTCGTTGGAGAAGCTCCGGTGAGTTGTACGACGCAGAGGCTGAAGCAGGACAAGAGAGACAACGAACAACGTTAACCTGAGTGGAATTCTAATAGCGTCTCCAATACATGACGTAGAATACATAACCACAAAGTGCTAGATGTAAAATACATCAGCCGCTCATCTCTGAACTTAACTGTCGAAACTGAACCTAACTGTCGAAACTGAATTTTGCTGTCAAAACTGAATTTTGCTGTCGAAACTGAACGCACTAGCAAGGTGAGGCTACACATTGGTCGACTGACTTTTTCATATCTGTTCAGTCGATTTTGCAGTCGTTGGATATGAAATCAAGGGCCTGCGGTTCATCTTCAACCTCCACCCCCCCAGAGCCGCCAGCCACCACCGTCCAAACAGCAGCCCCCCGCCGCCCGCGGCCAGCAGTGCGCCGCCCTGCCCGCCCTGAAAACACACCCCATCGTCGGTCCGCCACCACCCCGGCCATCCCTCTAGGCCCCCCCCCCCCGTGCCGAGCTTTTTTTTCGGCGATCCCCACGCCACCGCCCCGCCAACGCCCCGCCATCGCCGGCGACCACCGCCCCCATCCTGAACCCTAAGATAGATAGTGGGGTACCTCTCCGGCGAGCCCCTCTCCCCGCTGCAGCTGGTTCTTCCTTCACCCCGGCAAGCCCACCCCTTGGAAATCGACTGACCCAAAAGTCGATTCAGTCGACTAAAGTGTAGCCAAATCAGAGCAGAATCGCAAGCAAGAGCAAGAGTGAGAGCAGCAGCGCGAGCAAGAGCAATAGCAAGAGCAGACCAAGCAAGGGACCGAGAGCAAGAGCAGAGCAGCAGTGCGAGCGAGAGCTAAAGCTGCAGCAGCTCCTACTGATGTGGACATTGCCGCCGAGGGAGCGAAGCCGTGGAGGAAGTTGCCGGCGACGCGGCCGTGGATGGAGCCGCGCCGTGTCGGCTCGGGACCGAGCGCCGGCAGCACCGTGAGATCGAATCAAGAAGAAAATGCGGTGATTAGTGTACAACCTTTTTGGTGGCGCCGATTAGGCCGCAACTTCATCCGAGGAAACGGTGATGATGATGCTCTTCCGGTGGTGCAGGTGAAGACGGCGGTGTGGGAATGGAGGTGGCGCGAAAGACAAGGGGAACATCGGGGCAGCTCCTTGGAGGTGGAGGACGGGGTGGTTGAACCGGCGGGACGATGAGATCGACGATGGATCCTCATCCGGTACGGTGGATGAGGGACGTCGAGGTGTTGCTATGGACGACGTCGTCGGGGAAGAAGCTCCGGCTGGGTGGCGGACGGAGCAGGGTGTGGGGTTTCGTCGCGGGTTTTCACGGCCTCGGTGTACGAATGGGTGGGCGGATGGGATGGCAGTGGGGAACCATGGCTTAGAGACGCGCTTGTCCGAAATGTGGGGTAAGTTACAAAACTACCCCCCACCGATTTGAGGCGGTTCTTTCGGTTCAGGGGTACCACGGGCATTTCACGTGTCGGGATTTCACAGGAGGTGGAAGTTTTCGTGCGCGTTGTAATTTCGGAATAGCAAGGCACGGGTTGAGATGGAGGGAGTTGTCGGAGCACAACGAGACAAAGATATATCTTAAATATTTCCGGCTAACAAGGCACGGGTTGAAGAGGCGGGAGTTTCGCAACACGATAGACAGAGACGCTAGCTTCAATTTTTGGCATAACAAGGCGCGGCTTGAAATTTCGGAAGAACAAGCTTAACGTGTACCCAAAAAAACAAGACAATTTGCACCTCAACACGCACAACACACACAAACACCATTTAGACTAGAGTAAGGTACACGTGCATTGCACGCATGAGAATTGGCAACCAAATTATGAATAAATACCACATTATAGCATGCAACTTTGAGTCATATATGCATGATGGAGATGTTCATTTAATTCTTATAGTTCATTTCATTCAAAATCATCTAGTTTTTATAGGAAAGCTAATCTATTTTAAGATTCATGGAATTGTGCGTTGTAAGACATAAAGTAAAAAGAAATAATGGCAAATCATGTAGAAAAACATTTGGGCAATTATGATATTGAAGATTCTAGAACAAATAAGAAGTGCTTGTGTTTTGATGTTTGTGCATTATGCTTAAGTTCAACCATGGAGTCTTCTAGATTATACATGTGGCGAAATCTGGTGGAATCTAGATGATGTCCAACGGCCAATAGTGCTCAAATTTGCCATCTTTGGACCTTCGGATTCGCCTCACCCAATGACCATCTTTCAAAGTTAAAGTTACCCGCTCACAATATAAAAATATATAAAATATAATATATATATAGGGGTATAGATATAGATATGTGATGCGAAAGCCGCCAATCATCTCCAATTACATGCACAGATGCGACATGGGCAAATGATGTCTGCCATCGGTATCTCAAATTCAAATCAGTCTGACCTTGTTCAATGTGTATATTACAACATGCTCGTTTCCAAAGCACACCGTGCAGATCTCCGTTATATTCATGCATGCATGGGTTTCAAACATCAGGATCTCTTATTCAAATATTTGAATTCAATTTTACATTGATTATGACCTCACCTATTCTTTTACATCCACACAGTAGTCTTCTCTTTATAATTGTACCACTAACTTTCTCTCGTGAATGCATGCACACACACTACCAGTCGGCATTCTCTATCGCACACATGCAATCTTTTTCTTCAGGTCGGTCTCCCATGAAGGACACACCCACTCACATCCCCCTCTCCCTCATACCGGGCATTCTTTATCTCTCACGCGTGCATGCGCAACAATCGATGTTCCTCTATGTATCTGTGTATATAGATAGGTCTTTCATAGTTTTCCACACAAACTGATCAATCGATATATCTAGTGAGGTCTCACCCTCTTTCCCACGTCCACATCGATCAATCTATACCTCTCCCACGTCCACATCGATCAATCTATACCTCTCTATATAGGATTAACATAAATAGCTAATACACCCACATTAATTATATATCCAACGTCCCCCTCTCATCACCCATGCCTTCCACTTCATCTCTCAGATGCGTGCACAATGGCGAAGACAGGGGGCAGTAAGGGCCCTGCCCCCCCCTCCCTAACATCACTATATATCGAGGCTAATATGAATGTGATCATTAGACAATTGCTGCTAAAAAAGGTTTAATTTCATGAACTGACCCTCCTCATAAAGGATTAGCAATGCTTGGCCCCCTAGCTCATTTATTTTTCATGGCTCCGCCACTGCGTGCAACAGCGCACGTGTTCGCCCCCTCTCTCTAAATATTGATCTCGCACTAGTGCATTCCTTCATAGTCTCCCTCCACTCGGCCCCTCGCACCATCTTCTAGCCCCCCACCGGATTTTGCCACATGTACAATCTTGCAGACTCCATGGTTGAACTTAAGCATAATGCACAAACCTCAAAACAACAGTGGTTCTCTTTTGTTCTAGAATCTTCCGTATCATAACTGCCCAAACTTTTTTTCTAGTTGAATTGCCATTATTTGTTTTTACTTTATGCTTTACAACGCACAATTCCATGAATCATAAAATAGATTAAGGGCTTCTTTGATTCAAAGGATTCTCAAAGGAATTTTGGAGGATTCTAATCATTAGGAATTTTTCCTATCTTGGTTGTTTGATTCGTAGGATTGTAAATTATAGGAATTTTTCCATATGATTCATTTGCACTAGATTTCATAGGAAACATCCCATCCACTCAAACCTCTTTGAAAGAATTCTACGTTTTTTCTATGCACAATCAAACACTCGTACAATCCTGTAGGATTCAATACGACATTCCACTATAATCCCATGTTTTTCCTATTCACGCGTTGTTAGCTTTTTTATAAAAACTAATTTGATTTTGAATGAGATGAACTATAAGAATTAAACGAAGGGCTACATCACGCATATATGACTAAGAGCTTACATGCTATAGTGTGGTGTTTATTTATAATTTGGTTGCAAAATCTGATGCGTGCAATGCACGTGTAAATTACTAGTACTTCGAGTATGTGCAAAACACGTAAATTAGAATACCAATGGCACGCTACACAGTGTCTCTCTTACAGTTCATGAAGCCACGTGGCACATGTGGAGGCGTTGTCGCGACCTCCTTGCGTGCATTGATCACAGTGACATGATGCTGGTTCCATAAGAATGTACTCGTCCTCCCTGAGCCATACTGGCGGTACATGCATGAAGCGAAGATGTGCACGCACGCCATGCACGCACTCATTCCCTCGCACGCACACGCGGGTACACGGGCGGACGCAATTTTGTACCAAGATCCACCCCATGTGATAATTTGACGCGTGTGAATTCGTTCACTTCATTGATGGTCAATTAATATAGCGCATGCAAATTGAGTGGACGTGAGGGCGGAAGAAAGACATTATTACTCCACTGCGTGCATGTGAGTAGTTAAATCATGGGTTGCTAGTAGTACTTCCATTGGTCTCCTTCGTATTTTGTGCCAATTTTTGACAGTAACATAATATTTACGCATTTGAGCAATGTAGTCTACTTGAAATTTATGTTCCACTAAACTCATCGGGAGCCGGTTCGGGCCTCAAAACCAAAACCATCAATTAATCTTTACCTTGTTCCCATCACATTCGAAAGCCTGCTCACACCTACTAGTACTACGTACCAAATCTGAACGTGTTCCCACTATGCAGGTATTAGTACTACTAGTGCTAGTACTTAGGTTATAAAAAGGGGAACTACCTAACCGAAAATTACTCTACCTTTCCTCCTCATAAGTGCTTCTTCTTCGTCCGTCGTTGCCATGGCCGGTGAGTAGAGCTCTAGGTTGAGAACTACTCGTAACAAGGGAGCGGCAACCAAGGCTGCAGAAAAAAAGAGAGGGCTCGCCGCCACGCAGAGACCTCGAAAGATCTTTCACGGGCAGGCGATGGCTCCCAGGAGCACCCTAGCCGCGGAGGCGAACATGCCGAGCCGGCGGAGTTGGAGTCGTTATCCCTCGACGGCATGCCCGATCAGCTCAATAAGCACCTCAATAAGCAGAAGGAGTTCATCCAAGGTTTGACGGAGTTGCTGAAGGAGAGCCTCGACGACATGCCCACTAAGCTCAATCAGTAGGGGGAGTTGACCGCCGGCTTGGTGATGCTGCTGAAGAAGAGCATTGATTCGGAGAAGAAGGCGACCGGCGAAATCCTGCGACTTCAGGAGGACAAGGCGAAGCTCTGCCACGAGATCGACCTGTTGAAGGAGAATAACGCCGGCTGGAAGAAGCTGCATGAGAATAGTAGTTCCTCGATGAAGATGCTGCAGGCCCTCATCATGGAACAGAAGGAGGAGTTGGCGAAGGTCCACATCGAGCACCCGACTGCTTTCAAGGTACGTAATGCGGCCGTGGAATAGATGATGAAGGCTCGCGTCGAGAAATCCCGCGTCATGGACAGAATGAAGAAGATGGCGGAGGACACGCGCAAGGAGATGGAGGTCGTGGAGGCGATGAAGAAGCAGTTACGACTCCGCGGCGAATTAGATCATTTGGGGTGATAATCTTCCTTCTTCTTTTGCTGCTGTGTTTCATCTTTTGCTTCGGGTGTTTTGCCGCACGTGTCATGTTCTCTGCGAGGCATGAATAGAAAAATGTTTTTTGTTTTTTGAGGGAATGAATAGAACAATGCTAACAATGAGATGACTAGCAAATTAGATCATTTTTATTGCCATATAGCACTGGGCTGCCGTGTTTCGTGCTCCTCCGTCGTAGTACTACTCCAGTGGAAAACTTGAGTATACCGCACGGTTCTTTGCTCCTCCTCTATCAGGTCGTCGGCGCATTTATACGAGCAGTCAAATCACAAGGCCCTGCCTTCCAGCAGTAATGAGCCATCAAATCACAAAAGCCCTCGCCTCTCGTGAAACCGACCAAGCTAGACTGCCCCGCCCTCTAGCCTTTTAAAAAATGTATACTTTTGTACAACAGTAGTATCAATGGATTGCGCCATGGAGCAAAACTTGAAATTAAAGAAAAGGTGGTACATATAGAGAGCGTTCGTCGCCAAATTATGCATATAGTACTATTAAAAAGGCTAGTCACAATAATGGTGTCCAGCACAACCCACCCCTCAAATAAAACTAAGCACCCTGGAATTCTTTGACAAAACTAAGCACCCTGAAATTCTTTGACAACTAAACTGCTGGCTATATGATGTTGGCCATATATATTGTACGTATATAATGTGAATAAACGAGTGGTAGTACTATACCAACTAAAAGATGAAATGTAAGAAATACTAGTATGTACTTACTGAAGAGTTAAAGTAACAAGAAGAAACATAACATTGTTCTGCTGGGGGCTCAGCACAACACACCCCTCAAATTAAATTAAGCACACCTGAAATTAAAGTTTGCAACTATTCCGGTAGAAACTGCATTAGAACCACCATGAGCAACGACACTACCACCTTACTCAGAGTCCTCGTCCACGTCCTCGACTTCGTCCTTGTCCCTCTTCCTCTTGGCTGATACTTCTTTGCTTGAACCGCCAACTTGGCTGTTGCTCTTCATCCAACCCTTGTAGATATTGAAACAAAGGTAGTCCATTGCAGTGTACTGGATGTGGTCTATATTTAGTACATTCCGCTGCCATGCATGACGATGAAACGTGTATGGAGGTTTCTCCAGTTTACCGTACGAAGGATGAACCATGGCTCCTGCCAGGGTCAGCACTGAAGGCTGGCGAGAGGACACCAGCCGATTCTTTTCGAGGTCGAAGGTGTTGCCTACAATGAGGCCTATCCGACGCAGGACTTCTTTGTTGTTACCAAAGTCTATAGTAACGAATTTGACTAGGTTGCTCTCGAGGAAGTCCTTAAAATCCTGGCACTCAACGTCAGCATGGCATATGTGGTAGACCAAGCATAAGTCATGCACGCAAACCTGGATCACAGCGGGCTTCTTCCTCTCTTCGTCCTTTAGATCCTTCTCTCGTCCCACGACTGTGGTGTACTCAACATCTAGCCCGGCGACCCAATCATCATGTGAGTCTTCGAACATGCGTCTGAAGCGAGAAAGGCATCCTTTCACCATCGCGGAAGTACGGGTGTAGATGACGTCGAACTCATCACCGGTGATGGTTCTAACCTTGTACTCACCGCCGATCGGGGAGATTTGGGACGCCATGGATTTGGGAGGAGGGTTAGTATTAGTGGAAATGCCGTAATGTGAATGGACGGGACGACTAGGAGCGAACCGCCGTAGTATTAAAGGACGTGCGGGGAGGAGTAGGAGCGAACTGCCAGCGTGCGAACGGCAGGGTAGAGGCTTTCCATTCTCCCATGATACGGGCTTCCGAGAGCCCTTGGATCGGAGATTGAACGGTTGCATGGCGTGATTCTAGACCTATGGGCAAATATCCTATCCTGGAGGGTTATTCTTAAAATTTTCAGCAACTTAGCATGCGACCGTTTGATCTCAGATCCAAGGGCTGCCAGCAGCCCATATCATGGTCACGCCTACCACGACCGTCGCATCGCTCGCGGTGTCCCGCCCTTGGAGATTTAACATGGTGCATTAGGCTCTGATGTTGTCATGTCATACATAGTCATCACTTAGTCACTCATACTACAACAAGGTTGGCTATAAGGGTGGCTATAAGTGTATTTTTTTACTCCTCTCTATCTCTTTCTTCGTACTCCCTCTGTCCCATAATATAAGAACGTTTTCACACTAGTGTAGTGCCAAAAACGTTCTTATATTATGGGACACAGGGAGTACTAGTATTTATTGCATTTGCCAAGGAGTGACCTCTTCCAATTAAATGGTGTTGCTAAGTTTGCTTCATTTAATTAGCTATAGACTCAAAATTGTCTTTTCACCTAGGTACACGCGCTTAGCACCGTTTCTTCCTTGGGACACCAAACTAGTCTCTCTCTTCTTGACTAACTTGCCACATCAGACTTTATGCCTATGTGGCAAGCTTAAGCACCTGTAGGAGCAAGTAAGGTGCCCGTCCGTTGCACGGAAGAGTGAAATGCATTTATCGGGATTTTATTTATTTTGACAAAGGATGTGGGGGTCAGCTCATGTGCAACTGGGTCGACGTGTCAAGCACCAAATAACAGTGCAGAACAGCAGGGGGGACGCACCCCACTCGTACCGACCCAGTGTTAGTAATGAGCAAAGAGACGTCAAATCACAATGCCGCACCTTTCCAGATGGACGAAGCAATCATTATTTCACACTTCGGTTCGACATCATCTCAGACCACGTACTAGTATTTCTTCTGCCTCAAGAGGGACACGCGCATCGCCTTGGTACATCATGACACGTGGGACCGCATGACAGGCCATGCTCCCCCGCCGATTGCTGGGTAAAATCACCTCATTTTTACTATACTTCCTCCGGATCGGTTTACTACAAGGCATGCACGTCGTTCTAGGTTGAGAATTTAACTGGCTATATATATATATATGTATATGATGAACAGTATGCTAGCCTTTTAAAAAATGTATACTTTTGTACAGTAGTGCTCCACTATCGATGGATTGCACCATGGAGCAAAAATTGATTTTTTTTAAAAAGGTGATACATATAGAGAGCGCTCGTCGCCAAATTATGCATATAGTACTATTAAAAAAGCTAGTACGTGCTTAATTGGGGTGCTAAATTCTATTAAAGAAATACTAGTACTAGTATGTACATACTGAAGAGTTAAAGTAATGAGAAGAAACATAACATAGTTCTGCTGGGGGCTCAGCACAACACACCCCTCAAATTTAACTAAGCACACCTGAAACTAAACTATGCAACTAATCTGGTAGACACTGCATTAGAAGTCTAGAACCGCCATGAGCAATGACACTGCCACCTTACTCTGAGTCCTCGTCCATGTCCTCGACTTCATCCTTGTCCCTCTTCCTCTTGGCCGATACTTCTTTGCTTGAACTGCCAACTTGGCTGTTGCTCTTCATCCAACCCTTGTAGATATTAAAAAATAGGTAGCCATCCATTGCAGCGTAGTGGATGTGGTCTATATCTAGCACATTCCGCTGCCATGCATGATGATGAAACGTGCAATGTGGTTTCTCCAGTTTGCGGTACGAAGGATGAACCATGGCTCCTGCCAGGGTCAGCATTGAGGGCTGACGAGAGGGCACCAGCCGATTCTACTAGAGGTCGAAGGGGTTGCCTACAATGAGGCCTATCCAACGCAAGACTTCTTTGTCGTTCTTAAAGTCTACAGTAACGAATTTGACTATTTTTTCCTCGAGGAAGTTCTTAAAATCCTGGCACTCAACATCGGCATGGCATATGTGGTAGACCAAGCAAACGTTATGTATGCAAACCTGGATCACGCCGGGCTTCTTCCTCTCTTAGTCCTTTAGATCCTTCTCTCATCCCACGACTATGGTGTACTCAACATCTAGCCCAGCGACCCACTCATCATGTGAGTTTTCGAAGATGCGTCTGAAGCAAGAAAGGCATCCTTTCACCGTCGTGGAAGTACGGGTGTAGATGACGTCGAACTCATCGCCGGTGATGGTTATAACCTTGTACTCACCGCCGATCGGGGAGATTTGGGACGCCATGGATTTGGGAGGAGGGTTAGGATTAGTGGAACTGCCGTAATGTGAATGGACGGGACGACTAGGAGCGAACCGCCATAGTATTAAAGGACGTGCGGGAAAGAGTAGGAGCGAACTGCCAGCGTGCGAACGACAGGGTAGTGGCTTTCCATTCTCCCATGATACGGGCTTCCGAGAGCCCTTGGATCTGAGATCGAATGGTTGCATGGCGTGATTCTAGACCTATGGGTGAATATCCTATCCTGGAGGGTTATTCTTAAAATTTTCAGCAACTTAGCATGCGACCGTTTGATCTCAGATCCAAGGGCTGCCAGCAGCCTGTATCATGGTCGCGCCTACCACGACCGTCGCGTCGCTCACGTGGTCGCACCCTTGGAGATTTAACACGGTGCGTTAGGCTATCTGATGTTGGCATGTCATACATAGTCATCACTTAGGCACTCATACTACAACAAGGTTGGCTATAAGGTTGGCTATAAGTGTATTTTTTTACTCCTCTATCTCTTTCTTCGTACTCCCTCTGTCCCATGATATAAGAACGTTTTTGACACTAGCTAGTGTAGTGTCAAAAACATTCTTATATAATGGGACACAGGGAGTACTAGTATTTATTGCATTTGCCAAGGAGTGACCTCTTCCAATGAAATGGTGTTGCTAAGTTTGCTTCATTTAATTAGCTGTAGACTCAAAATTGTCTTTTCACCTAGGTACACGCGCTTAGCACCATTTCTTCCTTGGGTCACCAAACTAGTCTCTCTCTTCTTGATTAACTTGCCACATCAGACTTTATGCCTATGTGGCAAGCTTAAGCACATATAGGAGCAAGTAAGTACAATACTGCGCTTTGCCGCTTTACATGGCATTTTTGCATATGTGGAGGAAAGAGAGGCAAGGAAAAAGTGGAGAAGTGGGCTCTCATGCAAGAGCCAGCCTCTACTACTACATGGTGGAGCATTGGGAGAGGCACCTGTATGGAGGTGGTCAGGAATCGGGAGACTCACGCCGGTCGTAGCGCCACACTTAAAATGATAATGGCAAGTCAAATCATGGGGCCCCACCTGTCCAGCAGTAACTCGCTGTCAAATCACACATCCCTACGTTTGCAGCAACCTACTCCCTCGTCTTGTTGCGTCTCTGTCGAACCGACTAGGTGGAACTGTCCCGCCACCTATCGGGCAGGAAAAGCCCCGCCCTCGACTTTTAAATAGTATACAATATACTAATTTTGTATCCATGGATTGCACCCGTGCCATGGAGCAAAGCGTCTAGAAAACGGTGGTACACATGTACGGAGTATACAACACGCACGTCGCGTTCGCGTCGCACCCCAGACGGTCAGTCGGTCTGGCACGCTGCTCTTCGAATGGAACACGCGTCATATTGCATTCGCACACACATGTGGGACGGCAATTGAGAACCAACCATAGGCACACTCCCCGGCCCCACAAGTCGGGTGACTTAATAGAAGAGGGAGACGAGCGATAGTACTAGATAAGTGTTGTACTACGTTGGTGCCTGGACGATCCCTGCAAGACACGAAAGATCAGTTCATCCATGCATGTGACCAGACTCCAGCAGACATGCCTGGATTGGCTATCGTCTACATATCGTGTAGGCTGTGTTGTACATGGCTGTAGTTGTGGTGAGAAATCTAAAAAAAGGTTTCTTGTCATCTCGCAAAATTATGTGTCATGTGCTTCGGATCACTGCGAGGGTTAAACTGCGACAACTACGTTGGGATAGTCATTGGGGCCACATACACGAACAATGACTACTCGGCTGCCATCTAGGTCAAGCCGGCTATGTTAATTAGACATCTATCGATGGACCCCTTTTCTACAAGTTTATCTTTAATTTGAGCTTTGTTCCTCGTCTAGTTTGTCCATCGGGATTCATGTTGTCTCCTTTGGGCAGTGAGGCTATGATTTCTTGTCATGTGGCATTTTTCGTGTTATATGTTATAATCCAGCGCTTCAGATCAAAATGATGACAACTGCGCCTCCGGGCCACGTGCATGAAGACGTCTCGACAGTCATTGACGAGGTCAAGCCGGCTCCGGTAGACAAAAGAAAACTATAAGTACTACTCCACTATATAGGCAGGAGCCTCCGCGCTTGCTTGCTAGTGTTGCTCTCTTCACACCGTCTCGGCCTCTCCATATCTAAACACGACAGCGGTGGCCACACACTCTCTCTCTCTGCTCACCGCCGGTCACAGATCCAGCCGGATCCTCTCCGCCGGGGAAGGTGAGAAGGTGCAACGTTCACGCGGTCGTCCTCGGCGATAGCTCTTACCCACTGCTGGGCGCGTCCCGATCAGCCTGCCTTGCTGTTCTCTCCAAAGCACCGCTGGCGAGGGAGGGCCTCCGACCTCTTCTTCCTCGCTGCCGTAGTGTGGGCAGATCCGGCCTCCCGCCGACCACCTAGCGACATCCCAGTGACCATCAGGTATAACTTCCTTCGAAACCGTCCTTGCTCTACTTCCCGAGCTCCTAACGTCATTGCATTTGTAACTTTTACTATTTCTCAGGCCCCCTCATAGATAGGATCGATCGGCTATTCGAAAACCACCTAATTTTTTTATGTTTAAGAGGTAAAACTAGTTCATGCACTTGAATCTAGTACTACTTGGTTCAAACAAGGAAGAAAGGGGGTGGGGGTGGGGGAGGATTTGTTACCTGAATCTAGGACTTGGTCGAAAGAGGAAATAATGAGGGTGAAAAGTAGCAGAGACTGGCTATCCAACTGGTCTCTTGGTCTAATAGGGAAATAAAGGGAAACGCAGTACAAACTCAATATAAACCCGATCTATTGGTTGAAAAAGGAACGAAAGTGGGGACTGGGGAACAAGTCAACAGAGTAAGTCCAGCACTAGATTTGCTAGCCTCACACAGTATAAGGTGGCTATACCGAACAAAAATGGGACCAACCCAGATATCCTATTCTGATGTTTGTTGCCCTGAGCCACTCTTATGTAATGCCATTGGTAAAATGTAGCAATCGCACTGTTAAAAGTAAGGACATGTTCAACCAATGTTGTTTTTAATGTAATGGCTCTAGTAATATGAATCAATGGCACTTCTTTACATGTCCTGCTAAAATTTCCCATTAAGATAAGTTGGTTCTTTTCGTTAGAAATGCAACTGTCCTGGTCCGCCTACTCTCCCGTGCCCAAAGTAATGTCGTATTTAACGGTTGTCATAGTTAATCCTGATGTCCACACTAATATCTAGCAATGCCACTGCTTTAGAAATTGCTACTGTCCTTGTAGGATTGCCATTCAGATAAGGAACATGCTTCTTTTCATTTGATGCATGTTTCGTCACTTGTTACTTGTTAGTCACCCTCCTTTCCACCTTTTTTGGGCAAACAAAGATATACATTTCACGCTCGATCTTAGTTGAACTGCACAAATGATATCCAAATTATAGTCGAGCATTCCAGGAGCTTCACAACCAACCTTGATGTTGCTCAATTTTATTGCAACTAATGATGAAGAAGCTCTATGGGTTTCGTTTTCTGATGGGAATGGAACCGGGGCTGGAGCCCTTTTCTTAATTTTTTTGGAAGAAGAAGCTGCTAGCTCACGGGACATTGCTTCATTTTAGGTGAACTGCACCAAAAGGTCCCATGAATTGAATCATCCATGTTGGTGACTGAAAGAGCCAACTTCAGCATCCCAGTCTAAGCACCCCCGGCCTCCATCCTTGCAACGCACGGTACACCTTGTTTGCCACCTGCTCGACCCTAGTGTCACTGATAAAATGAAGTAATAATACAGTTAAAATAGAGCGAGTGTCATCTCTATCATTTCCTTTCCAATGTAGATAAAGAAAGTGCTTCTCTTTGTTAAAGTATGTTTCATCAACTAGTCCCATTGTTAATGTTTAAGCGTTTCTGCAAACTGGGGTGCTTAATTTTAGTTGATATGTACAAAAATAGAGATTTGAATGTCTCAAGGCGCCTCCTTGTACTACTGCTATACACTGATGTTAATCACTGGCAGAAGGTGTATCTGGGAGACTTGGGACGATGTCCAGTATGAGGCGTACCGTATGAGGCGTCGCAGGGCCCATCTCGCCCTCGCAGCATGGCATACTATGATACTATCGCAATATTTTCTTCTATTTATTTTGTGTGTTTCATCAACTAGTGCCACTATAATGTAATCACACTTTTTCATTATCTATGCAAACAGGGTTATTCAGCTGCATTTTGGTGGAATTGCACAAATGTACGTATGGAACTGGCATATATGCAGAGTGCGTGGTGTGCCAAGTAAAAATTACCGACACCAACCATGCTGCATGCACGCATTGGCATCCACCACAACCAGTGGGATGTGTGGCGCTCTATGTGGACGGATCTTTCTCGGCAGCAAAGCCTGTAACCAAATACTAGTAGCTTGTATTGGCAGTTTTCTAGGGAGTACTCTTTTCTGAAAGAATCACCAATCTATTTTTCTTTATTTGTACACTGTGTCACAACTTTGACCCAAAGGTCCAGAGCTATTTTAGGGTGACTGGCGTAGTACTCGAAGACTGATTGTAAGCATGATTTTCATTGGTTGTCACACTGATTGTAAGCATGAGCAGGTGAAAGATTAGGTTAGTGCGAAGCTTACCTTACACCCTACCGCCGCCGTTGAAACGAGGCAAGCGTCAAGGGAACCATGGAGAACGTCGGGGAAGCGATGTTGCGCCATCCGTCCTCCTCTTGTGGTGGGAGAACGAATACTCCTGTGGCTCCGGCTGGCTCTGCACCCTCACGAACAGCACACCATACTCGATCAATTCGTTATCCTCTGGGTGCTCGACCTTCGACCTGTACGCCCACCACCTCTGCCCGACTGTCGCCTTGGGCAAATCTGTCTGCTCCATCGCCCATAGGAGATACTCGATGAACTCGGAGGACTGCGGCGTGACTGCCGCCGAGGAGTACATGTACATCGCCGCCCTCATCGCCGCCGTCTCGCTCTTTCTCATACATTGCCACATGGCCCACACTGTCCTCGAAATCTCCCACTCATTGTCAAACCAACTAAGGATCTCCTTCAACCTGGCTAACTTTGCCTGGTCGCTGCCGGCGATCTGTCTGATTCGCTGTTGCATCCTCTCCATAGATGTCGTTCTGAGTGGTCTGGTGCTAGCTTTGGAAGATGGGAGGAGAGGCGGTGGTCTTGCAATAGAGAAGAGGGAGAGGAGAGGAGGTGGTTTTGGAATGGAGATGATGGAGAGGAGAGGAGGTGGTTTTGCAATGGAGAGAAGATCAGAAGAGGGAGAGGCGAGACGGTGGTTTTGGAATGGAGATGATGGAGAGGAGAGGAGGTGGTTTTGGAATGGTGATGATGGAGAGGAGAGGAGGTGGTTTTGCAATGGAGAAGATTAGAAGAGGGAGAGGCGAGACAGTGGTTTTGGAATGGAGATGATTGAGAGGAGAGGAGGTGGTTTTGCAATGGAGAAGATCAGAAGAGGGAGAGGCGAGATGGTGGTTTTGGAATGGAGATGATGGAGAGAAGAGGAGGTGCTTTTGCAATGGAGAAGAGGGAGAGGAGCGTGCGGCAGCTATTGGGCGAGAGGGCCGGCGCGCTGTGACTGGATCAAAATCAAAATCAATTTACCCTTCAATTAAGAAAGCGACCCCACATTAACTAGTCTCCCTTTTATTCTGGGTCATAATTGACCATGATTTTCACACATAAAATATATGTTATACGTTGCAAAAATAATATAATTTTAAAGTACATTCAAATACGAACCAAACGATACAATTTTTGGTGACATGCATTCACATTTTGCTTGTCACGTACAGTACGTGGTCAAACTTTGACCCAAAATACGCAAAACAACAAAAAAATACTGCAAGAAAAGCGCCGCTCTTCCGCTCTTCTCCTGTTCCAATCTAAATCCACCGCCGCTCCTCTCCTCTTCCATTTCAAAACCATCGCCCCTCCTCTCCTATTCCAGCCCAAAACCAGCGTCGCTCCTCTCCTGTTCTAATCCAAAACCAGCGCCGCTCCTCTCCTCTTCCATTCAAAAACTACCGCCGGCGAGCGAAGGTGCTGTGGAGAAGTAGATCGATGGAGGAGTACAACTGATACGTGAGGATCATAGACGGCGACCCTGTGAAGCTATCTAGGATGTTGGAGATACAGTCTTGGTTTGACAACAAGGACCAACTAGTGGCGACGGCAACATCCATGGCCAAATATCTGCAACAGAGCGAAAAGGCGGCGATACTCCTGGAGGGAGTCGCACCGGAGTACATAGAGCTGCTCCTCTGGGCCATGGAGCAAACAGATTCACCGAATCCGGTCATGAGGGAGCGGTGGTGCGAGTATCGATCCCAGATGGAGCATCCACCAGAGATTGAAGGATCGAGCATCTACAGGGTGGCGTTTGTGAGGGTGTCCTGCCAGAAGCGAGCTGGTGGAGTCTTCGTCGACCGAACCCAACTGCAAGAGGAGAAAAGCAGTTGGCCCGACGACGCTTCCCCGCCATCGTCTCCCTCGCCATTCACATCGTCTCACGGGGCGGCTGTCTGCTGCTGAGGAATAGGAGGGGACTGCCCCCAGCCCAATAGTCGGGCAGGTTGTGAATTGTCAGGAGGAGCTTAGGGTTGTGAGTATTTGCAGGTTGTGAATTCTGTTTTGTGTTGTGTATTTTGAGAGTACTTTCAGATACGAATGTCTTTTGATTTCAGATTTGCAGTATTGAGCATATGAAGAATTTTATGAATTCTAGAGATCTATTTTTAGCACTTAAAAAAAATGTAGTTTCGTAGGATTATAAAAGTGCAGACGAGAAGAAACTGCAAGTTTCAGTTTCAGATAAGAAACTGCAACTTTCAGAGGCAGAGCATTTATATTAACATGGCCTTTTCAAACAGGGTTAACATCATGTTGGAAGTTTTATTCATGGTCGAAAATGGAACTACCAGCTAGTTAACATCATGCTGATCAACATTCATGCATAGCACAGTCAAAATGCCCACACAATGTTCAGTGTGCGAAACACAGAGAAAACGAGGGACAGAGTTTTGGCAAGTGTTGGACGTGGTTTTGGGCTGCCTCGTCTAGGCTTTCATTTTTAACATGCGCAGCCCATGACCTCGGATGGGAGGGCCTGTTTGTATTTTCTTAAGGCCGTCATGTATCGACCGGCCTATGGACCTCCCATCCGAGGTTTTATTTTTTGGCAGCCCAATTTCTATATTTTTTTGAAGAAAACGCAGCGGTCTGTTCTATTTTTCTATATAAGAATAGGAACACCAGGTACAACTTATGTTTCCCTTTTAACTATATTATATATATTTAAATTATTTTATATGTTATTATATATTATTATTATTGTCATCATATATTTAATAGATACTTACATATGTAAGAAAACAATATCCCACATCTTATTAACTTATAAAAATAATTTCTTAACAAATAAAATCCTGGATTGTTTTGGCACGAAATCCTAGTGATTGTGTACAAAAGCTTGGTAAGATTTAAGGACGAATGTAATAATATCACTTATTATTTAAATATATTTATAACAAAATGCTCAGCCCTTTTTTATTTTTTGATAACATTGCTGGCCCAACCCAACATTATAATTAGAATCAGCCCAGCAAAATCGTGTATCTAGATAAAGTGCAAATGGCCTGTAATTTTTTAGGAAATAAAATAAATGGGCCACATGAAAGCTACATTAATTGTTCACCAAGCCCAGCTAATGGCTGTTATTTAAAAAAAGATCAAATTGACTGAAATTCTATCGCGCAAAAAAAGACTGTAAATTCTGAAAAAATGGGTTGAATACGTGCCACATTTTTGGAGGCTGGAATATGGGCCAATAGGTCGAAGCCAACGCAAGTCGTTGTAAATTTAGTCAACAAATGATTCTGACATGTTAGCCGTTGGATTTACATCCAACGGCCGCCATCCATCCTCAATGTCTCGTCTTCTTCCTCCAGTGCCACTGGACCACCTCCCGCCTCCTGCTGCTAGCAGCTCTGCTTAGCACGCTTTGCTATGAAGTGCTACTCCACCGTTGGCCAGGCCATCCCTCCAACCCTCCACACCTCCTGTTCTTCTCCACCGACTACCGAACCACACCGCACTAGAACCAGTTAACCCTCGTACACCTCTCCGTCTGCGACTCTACTCCCGTGTCTTCCCATCTCCGGCTCGTTGTTGTCTGGGGCCTCGCCGTCGTCCACCACCTTGGATGCTCTCGGCGTGGCGTGGTCCTCCTTATTACGCGGGGTGTGCATGGAGAGGCTGACAGCTGGGTCCACGGCCGCACACAAGGAAATGCCTCCTTATTACGCGCAAAATAATGATTCCTCCACCTGACATCTGGGACCCACCGGAAGGGCCTCTGTATTTCACGAAAAAAACATGCCCCCCGCTGACTTGTCGGACCCACCAACTATCTTCGCACGCAAGGAAGTGCCTCCTTATTACGCACAAAAAAATGAATACTCCCCCTGCCAGCTGGAACCCAGCATACTGGGAGGCTGAATTGTTGGCCTACCAAGTTGACGGGGACGGAGGGCTTTGTCAACTTAGTCAATATGAACGATTCTAGCTCCTGTTACCATACGATGTTCATCCAACGGTTGTAGTGCTTCTTCAACCTCTGGTCTTCTTGCTCCAGCCGCCCAAACCAGCGCCGGTCGTGCTGCGTGCTCCTGCCTCCCGTGGCCGGCTGTGATGCCGCGGAGGCCTCACCGCCCCCTACTACTCCCACCGCTGGCCAGACCATCCCTCTACTCACCCACACCCCCTGTTAATCTACGGCGATAGCAGCCTCACACCGCAGCCGAACCAGTGAACCCTCATACTCCTCTTCGCTTGGGCATCCACTGCCGCATCTTCCCCGGCTCCGAGTCGTCCCCTTCCTAGGCCTCGCCGTTATCCACCGCCATGGTGCTCTCGGCGCGGTGTGGTCAATGTGGTCAAGGAACGACTTCCATCGGACGTGGACTGTACGTGGAGAGGCTGACTGCTGGGTCCATGACCGCAGCAAGGAAGTGCCTCCTTATTACGCGGAAAATAATGATTCCTCCACCTGACATCGGGGACCCACCGGACGGGCCACCGAATTTCGCGAAAGAAAGTTTCCCCTGACTGCTGGGACCCACCAGCTACATCTTCGCACACAAGGAAGTGCGTCCGGGAAAAAAAAATGATTCGCCCCCCTGACTGCTGGGACCCACCAGCTACATCTTCGCACGCAAGGAAGTGCGTCCGGGCAAAAAAAACAATTCGCCCCCCTGACTGCTGGGACCCACCAGCTACATCTTCGCACGCAAAGGAAGTGCGTCCGGGCAAAAAAAAAACGATTCGCCCCTCTGACTGTTGGGACCCACCAGCTACATTTTCGCACGCAAGGAACTGCCTGATAGTTGGGACCCACCTGGTCAAAGCGTACGTAGCGTTGTCATTCTGGTCGCGAACTTGTACGTACATATATACTGGTCGATGTAGAGTCACGCACGTGTCGCAGTAGAGGCGCGTACGTGTCGTAGTAGAGGCGCGTACGTGTCGTAGTAGAGGCGCGCACGTAGCATGTACACGTACGTACAGCGGCTAGGGTGCAAGAAAGAAAATACGACCACATATGTGTACATACGGGCGGGGTCTCGAACGCCTAGTCGTGCATACGTACGGCGAGGGCTCGTGTTCATGGGGAGGCAACGGAATGCGTCGTGTTCATGGGGAGGCAACAAAATGCGTCGTGTTAATGGGGAGGCAACAGAATGCATCGTGTTCATCGGGAGGCAACGGAACGTGTGGGAGCCAACCGGCTTGGACGGAACAGGCGATGGAAACGAGGCCTGGCATACCGCAGAACGGAGGAAACGGACCTCCTACGGTCGAAACGGGGGTCCTGTTGATCGGGAGGGGTGTGGCGTACCACAAAACGGAGGAAACGGACCTCCTACGGTTGAAACGGGGGACCTGTTGACCGGGAGGGGTGTGGCGTACCGCAAAACGGACGAAACGGACTTGTGTTGGAGCGCTACGGTCGAAACGGGGGTCTTGTTGATCGGGAGGGGTGTGGCGTACCGCAAAATGGATGAAACGGACCTCCTACGTTCGAAACGGGGGTCCTGTTGATCGGGAGGGGTGCGGCTACCGCAAAACGGATGAAACGGACTTGTATTGGAGCGCTACGGTCGAAACGGGGGTCCTGTTGATCGGGAGGGGTGTGGCGTACCGCAAAACGGACGAAACGAACCTCCTACGGTCGAAACGGGGGTCCTGTTCATCGGGAGGGGTGTGGCGTACCGCAAAACGGGACTCCACTGGATACTGTTCATCTCCACCGTCGACCTCCTCCAGCCTCCACGGGCTACCGTCGACCTCCTCCAGCCTCCACAGGCTCCTGTTCATCCAGCCTCCACCGCGCGCTACTCCACCGGCTACAGTTCAACCACCCCTCCACGGGCACCCCTCCACCGTCTACTGTTCATCGAGCCCTCCACACCATGGGATCCTGTTCAACCACCCCTCCACGGCCACCCCTCCACCGTCTACTGTTCATCCAGCCCTCCACACCATGGGTTCCTGTTCATCCAGATGCAACGCCACCGCTCACTGTTCATCCAACCCCCCCCCCCCAACACTCACTGTTCATCCCAGAGGCAGCATCGATCGGCTTCAGTTAGCAGCAGTAGCAAAGGAATCGCTCCATCGGGTTCAGTTAACAGCCATCGATCAATCCCTCAGGTTCAGTAACGCGTATCCTGTAGTGCAATCGCTTCGGTTCAGTTAGAGCCCAACGCCTCGCTCGGCTTCAGTTAGAGCTAACGCCTCGCACACATGCCCGTATGTACGAGAGAAACACGCATCGCTCCGCCCCTGACCTCCCACCGTAACCGGCAACTCCCCGAAATTTTCCTCGCCCTCGCTTCTACCACGGTTTTTTCCGTCATGGACGGCCCAAAGAATGTCATGCAGCTGCGTCTTCGGCCCGCACAGGACAAAAAGCCCATTTTCTGTCATGATTTTTTGTCATAGAAGTAGGAGCCCACCACATCTATGATGATACCAGGTTTTGTCACAATTATCGTCATAGAAGTGTCATATGTATGTCAGAAATTTTTTTCGTTCACCCAAAATGTCACGGACGTGTCTTTTTTTGTAGTGTATGCAAGTGTCACTCCGAGGCTTATGGAGGACACCACGCTGGAGATAGAACTGCACATAAGGTATTGTAATCCGGTTTTTATTGGCCTACTCTCTTCAAAGATGCCCGTAAGTTTGTCTTTGATACGTCTCCGTCGTATCTATAATTTTTGATTGTTCCATGCCAATATTATTCAATTTTCATATACTTTGGGCACTTTTTATATTATTTTTGGGACTAACATATTGATCCAGTGCCTAGTGCCAGTTCCTGTTTGTTGCATGTTTTATGTTTTGCAGAAACCCCATATCAAACGGAGTCCTAACGTGATAAAAACGGACGACGAATTATTTTGGAATATTTGTGATTTTTGGGAAGTAAAATCAACGCGAGACGGTACCCGAGGTGGCCACGAGACAGGGGCCCACGCCCACTCCAAGTGGGCACGCCCCCCACCCTTGTGGGCCCCTCGTAAGGCGGTTGATGCCCTTCTTTGGCCGCAAGAAAGCTAATTTTTGGAAAAAGATTTGGGCGAAGGTTTCAATCCAATCGGAGTTATGGATCTCTGGATATAAAAGAAACGGTGAAGGGGTAGAATCTCGGAACGCAGAAATAGAGAGAGACAGAGAGATAGATCCAATCTCGGAGGGGCTCTCGCCCCTCCCACGGCATGGGAGCCAAGGACCAGAGGGGAAACCCTTCTCCCATCTAGGGAGAAGGTCAAGGAAGAAGAAGAAGAAGGGGGGCTGTCTCCCCCTTGCTTCCGGTGGCGCCGGAACGCTGCCGGGGGCCATCATCATCACCGCGATCTACACCAACACCATCCATCTTCACCAACATTCCATCACCTTCCCCCATCTATATTCAGAAGTCCACTCTCCCGCAACCCGCTGTACCCTCTACTTGAACATGGTGCTTTATGCTTCATATCATTATCCAATGATGTGTTGCCATCCTATGATGTCTGAGTAGATTTTCGTTGTCGTACCGGTGATTGATGAATTTCTATGATTGGTTTAATTTTCTTGTGGTTATGTTGCTTTCCTATTGTGCCCTCTGTGTCACGCAAGCGTGAGGGATTCCCGTTGTAGGGTGTTGCAATACGTTCATGATTCGCTTATAGTGGGTTGCTGGAGTGACAGAAGCTTAAACCCGAGTAAGGGGATTCTTGTGTATGGGATAAAAGGGACTTGATGCTTTAATGCTATGGTTGGGTCTTACCTTAATGATCTTTAGTAGTTGCGGATGCTTGCTAGAGTTCCAATCATAAGTGCATATGATCCAAGAAGAGAAAGCTTATGTCTCTCCCTCATAAAACTTGCTATCGGTCTAGTAACGTAGTCAATTGCTTAGGGACAATTCCACAACTCCTACAACCACTTTTCCACACTCGCTATATTTACTTTATTGCATCTTTATCTAAACAGCCCCTAGCTTTTATTTATGTGCTCTTTATTATCTTTTAAACTTATCCAACAACACCTACAAAGTACTTCTACTTTCATACTTGTTCTAGATAAAGCAAACGTCAAGCGTGCATAGAGTCGTATCAGTGGCAGATAGGACTTGAGAGAATATTTGTTCTACCTTTAGCTCCTCATTGGGTTCGACACTCTTACTTATCGAAAGAGTCTACAATTACCCCCTACACTTGTGGGTTATCAAGACCTTTTTCTGGCGCCATTGCCGGGGAGTCATAGCGTGGGGTGAATATTCTTGTGTGTGCTTGTTTGCTTTATCAGTAAGTAATTTTTATTTGCTGTTCTAAGTTGTTTTCTATCTTTAGTTATGGGTAGGAAACGCAAAATACCAACAAAATTAGTTGTACCTACTGAACCAACGGTTGAAGAACCACTCAAAGTCTATCACACTCCTGAAGCTTTTTACTTGGATCATCTTTGATCCCTTTGTGCTCGTGCTGAAACCCCAACTAGCTTAGTTGAGGGCAAATCTTTAGATGAGCATGCTTGTTATGTGCGACACCGTATATCTGAAAAAGGGAAACTTTTACTGGATCAAATTCATCGTTTGCAATGCTATGCTTGGAATTTATGTGAATTATATGATGTTACTTGTTGTTTTGAAAACCCTAAGAAACACCTTCCTTACCAATGCTTGTTTAGTGATAATGGAATCGTATCTTCATATGCTAGGGGTGTTTATAACTACTATGATGTTCAACAAATTGAAGAATTTGTTGCTTTTAAGGGTGCTTACGAAATTGCTTCTTTGATTGAAAAGTATGATGCTAATCTCTACAAATCTGAAAATTTTGCCATACTTGAATATTGCTATGATAATTATGCTTCTAATGCTTATGTTAAACTATATATTGAGGACTACTCCGCTGTCCAAGAAGAGACTAATATTTTGCAGGAGTCTATGGAAGAAGAAATTACTGAAACCGTGAGCTCATTGGATGAAAAAGATCAGGAGGAGAGCGAAGAACAAAACGAGGAAGAGCGGATTAGCTACTTGTGCCCACCTTCTAATGAGAGTAACTCTTCAACTCATATATTGTTTAATTCCCCTTCGTACTTACCGAAGGATGATTGTTATGATCCCGTTGATTCTCTTGAAATATCCCTTTTTGATGATGCTTGCTATGCTTGTGGCCAAGATGCCAATATGAATTATGCTTATGGAGATGAACTTGCTGTAGTTCCTTATGTTAAACACGAAATTGTTGCTATTGCACCCACACATGATAGTCCTATTATCTTTTTTAATTCTCCAAATTACACTATATCAGAGAAGTTTGTGCTTATTAAGGATTATATTCACGGGTTGCCTTTTACCGTTGCACATGATGATTTTGATAGATATAACATGCATGTGCTTGCTGCTCCTACTTGCAATTATTATGAGAGAGGAACTATATCTCCACCTCCCTATGTTTCCAATATGATAAAATTGCAAGAAATTGCCTATACTATGCATGGGCCTTTACTATGTGTGCATGCATTGTTCTTTTATGACATGCCGATGCATAGGAAGAGAGTTAGACTTCGTTGTGACATGATATATGTTACTTTGTGCTCACTACTAAATTACAAATCATTGTTAATTAAAATTGGCTTTGATATACCTTGGGATCCGGGTGGATCCATTACTTGAGCACTATATGCCTAGCTTAATGGCTTTAAAGAAAGTGCTGCCAGGGAGACAACCCCGGAAGTTTTAGAGAGTCATTTATTTCTGCTTTCATATAGTTTAAAAACAAAAATAAAATAAAGAGGGGAACCGAAAACTTTTCAAAAAGGAAAGTGAAAGTGAGAAAGACAAGCATTGTTGAAGTGGGAGCTAGCCTTGAACTTTGTTCATGCTCACGGAAACTTTGTGAATCTTAATTACAGAAACTTTTCATCAAAAATAATTATCCCCTTGTACAATTCCATTATATTATAAAAATAATGTGCCAAGGTTTGCCTTTAGGATGTTTACAATGCTTGTTGGTTTGTACGGTGCAGGACAGAAACTTTGGCTGTAGTGCGCGATTTTACATGTTTAACTGGAAATACAAATGGTTATGATTCTTTTTTCACTGTCTTGCTGTACAAATTTTTTATTTTTCCTAATTTTGGTAGAATTTTTGGGGTACCATAAGTATGGTAAATGTTCAGATTTCTACAGACTGTTCTGTTTTTGATGCATAGTTTGCTTGTTTTGATGAAACTATCAATTTATATCAGTGGATTAAGCCATGGAAAAGTTATGTTACAGTAGACACAATGAAAAAACAAAATATGAATTGGTTTGCTACAGTACTTAGAGTAGTGATTTGCTTTATTATACTAGCGGATCTTACCGAGTTTTCTGTTGAAGTTTTGTGTGGATGAAGTGTTTGATCGAGGAGGTCTCGATATGAGGAAAAGGAAGAGAGGCAAGAGTTCAAGCTTGGGGATGCCCGAGGCAACCCAAGTAAATATTCAAGGAGACTCAAGCATCTAAGCTTGGGGATGCCCCGGAAGGCATCCCCTCTTTCTACAACAAGTATCGGTATGTTTTCGTATTCGTTTCGTTCATGCGATATGTGCAAGTCTTGGAGCGTCTTTTGCATTTAGTTTTCACATTTATTTTATGCACCATGCTGGTATGAGATAGTCCTTGGTTGATTTATAGAATGCTCATTGCACTTCACTTAAATCTTTTGAGTATGGCTTTATAGAATGCTTCATGAGCTTCACTTAGATCATTTGAGGTTTGGATTGCCTATTTCTCTTCACATAGAAAACCGCCATTTGTAAAATGCTCTTTTGCTTCACTTATATTTGTTAGAGCGTGGGCATATCTTTTGTAGAAAGAATTAAACTCTCTTGCTTCACTTATATCAATTTAGGGAGATGACAGGAATTGGTCATTCAAATGGTTAGTCATAAAATCCTACATAAACTTGTAGATCGCTGAATATGATATGTTTGATTCCTTGCAATAGTTTTGCGATATAGAGATGATAATATGTGGGAGGTACTAGTAGATGGTTGTGTTTATTAAGGATGTTGGTGTTAAGGTTTGTGATTCCCGAAGCATGCACGTATGGTCTATTAACTATGTAACCAAATTGGCGTGCATTGTATTTGGATTGTTTATCTTTGCGTGAAGGTTGGGGGCGCGCGATGGTTAACTCCTACCAACCTCCCCCTAGGAGCATGCACGTAGTACTTTGTTTCAAGGGCTAATAAATTTTTGTAATAAGTATGTGAGTTCTTTATGACTAATGTTGAGTCCATTGATTATACGCACTCTCACCCTTCCATCATTGCTAGCCTCTTTGGTACCGTCCATTGCCCTTTCTCACCTCGAGAGTTGGTGCAAACTTCGCCGGTGCATCCAAATCCCGTGATATGATACGCTCTATCACACATAAGCCTCCTTATATCTTCCTCAAAACAGCCACCATACCTACCTATCATGGCATTTCCATAGCCATTCTGAGATATATTGCCATGCAACTTCCATCATCATCATATACATGACTTGAGCATTCATTGTCATATTGCCTTGCATGATCGTAAGATAGCTAGCATGATGTTTTCATGGCTTGTCCTTTTTTGATGTCATTGCTACGCCAGATCGTTGCACATCCCGGTACACCGCCGGAGGCATGCATATAGAGTCATATCTTTGTTCCAGTATCGAGTTGTAATATTGAGTTGTAAGTAAATAAAAGTGTGATGATCATCATTATAGAGCATTGCCCCCCCCCCCCCCAAAAAAAATTTAAAAAAATGAAAGGCCAAAGAAGCCTAAATAAAAAAAGGGGGCCAAAGAAGCCCATTCAAAAAAAGAAAAAGAAAGAAAGAAAAGAAAAGAAAGGGGCAATGTTACTATCCTTTTACCACACTTGTGCTTCAGAGTAGCACCATGTTTTTCATATAGAGAGTCTCCTATGTTATCACTTTCATATACTAGTGGGAATTTTCATTATAGAACTTGGCTTGTATATTCCAACGATGGGCTTCCTCAAATTCCCTAGGTCTTCATGAGCAAGCAAGTTAGATGCACACCCACTTAGTTTTCAGTTTGAGCTTTCATACACTTATAGCTCTAGCGCATCCGTTGCATGGCAATCCCTACTCGCATTGACATCAATTGATGGGCATCTCCATAGACCGTTGATTAGCCGCGTCGATGTGAGACTTTCTCCCTTTTTGTCTTCTCCACATAACCTCCACCATCATATTCTATTCCACCCATAGTGCTATATCCATGGCTCACGCTCATGTATTGCGTGAAAGTTGAAAAAGTTTGAGAATACTAAAGTATGAAACAACTTCTTGGCTGACACCGGGATATGCATGAGGGGTACCTTGTGTTAAGAAAAGGGAGCATACAATACTATATGATTTTGTAAGGATAACATTTTGGAAGCATTGATATTTTGAAAGACATGATTGTTTGTTGGGATTCCCTAAGTATTATTGTTTTTATGTAAAATGATAGACTATTGCTTTGAATCACTCATGCCTTAATATTCATGCCGTGATTAGACATATGATCAAGATTATGCTAGGTAGTATTCCACATCAAAAATTATCTTTTTTATCATTTACCTAGCCGAGGACGAGCAGGAATTAAGCTTGGGGATGCTGATATGTCTCCGTCGTATCTATAATTTTTGATTGTCCCATGCCAATATTATTCAACTTTCATATACTTTTGGCAACTTTTTATATTATTTTTGGGACTAACATATTGATCCAGTGCCCAGTGCCAGTTCCTGTCTGTTGCATGTTTTATGGTTCGCAGAAACCCCATATCAAACGGAGTCCAAACGGGATAAAAACGGACGAAGAATTATTTTGGAATATTTGTGAGTTTTGGGAATTAAAATCAACGCGAGACGGTGCCTGAGGTGGCCACGAGACAGGGGCCCACGCCCACTCCAGGTGGGCACGCTCCCCACCCTCATAAGGCGGTTGATGCCCTTCTTTGACCGCAAGAAATTTAATTTTCGGTAAAAGATCTGGGCGAAGGTTTCAATCCAATCGGAGTTACGGATTTCTGGATATAAAATAAACGGTGAAGGGGCGGAATATGGGAACGCAGAAACAGAGAGAGACAGAGAGATGGATCCAATCTCGGAGGGGCTCTCGCCCCTCCCACTCCATGGTAGCCAAGGACCAGAGAGGAAACCTTTCTCCCATCTAGGGAGAAGGTCAAAGAAGAAGAAGAAGAAGAAGGGGGGCTCTCTCCCCCTTGCTTCCGGTGGCTCCGGAACGCTGCCGGGCGCCATCATCATCACCCCAATATACACCAACACCATCATCATCTTCACCAACATCTCCATCACCTTCCCCCATCTATATTCAGCGGTCCACTCTCCCGCAAACCGTTGTACCCTCTACTTGAACATGGTGCTTTATGCTTCATATTATTATCCAATGAAGTGTTGCCATCCTATGACGTCTGAGTAGATTTTCGTTGTCCTACCGGTGATTGATGAATTGCTATGATTGGTTTAATTTTCTTGTGGTTATGTTGCTGTACTATTGCACCCTCCGTGTCGCGCAAGCTTGAGGGATTCCTGCTGTAGGGTGTTGCAATACGTTCATGATTCGCTTATAGTGGGTTGCTAGAGTGACAGAAGCTTAAACCCGAGTAAGGGGATTGTTGCCTATGGGATAAAGGGGACTTGATGCTTTAATGCTATGGTTCGGTTTTACCTTAATGATATTTAGTAGTTGCGGATGCTTGCTAGAGTTCCAATCATAAGTGCATATGATCCAAGAAGATAAAGTATGTTAGCTTATGCCTCTCCCACATAAAACTTGCTATCGGTCTAGTAACATAGTCAATTGCTTAGGGACAATTCCACAACTCCTACCACCACTTTTCCACACTCGCTATATTTACTTTATTGCTTCTTTATCTAAACAGCCCCTAGCTTTTATTTACGTGCTCTTTATTATCTTGCAAACTTATCCAACTACAACTACAAAGTACTTCTAGTTTCATACTTGTTCTAGGTAAAGCGAACGTCAAGCGTGCGTAGAGTCGTATCAGTGGCAGATAGGACTTGAGAGAATATTTGTTCTACCTTTAGCTCCTCGTTGGGTTCAACACTCTTACTTATCGAAAGAGGCTACAATTATCCCCTACACTTGTGGGTTATCAGTCTTGTCTTGCAGCGAATGTCAAAGAATTGGTAATATTAGTAGACGTCGAGAAATGCCTATGAACTATTCACTTGTTATTGAACCATTTGATGTTTGGGGCTTCGATTATATGGGACTGTTTCCTTCCTCTCACTACAAAAAAATACACTTCCGTGATGATACGTGTTTGTCACAGTAGGTCGCATTTTTTGTCATGCATGTACATCCATGACGATTTTATGACAGAATCAAGATAGTCATACCTGTGCTGTCGTATAAGTGTTCCATGACATTACCAAAATTATCATCACGGAAGTGTCCACTTCCATGGCGATAAATCACGCGTCACAGAAGTGCTTTCGTCAAGGGTGACCGACACGTGGCATCCACCGTAACGGAACGCTGTTAAGCTATCGGGTCCGGTTTTGGATCCGATAACCCTTTAGCATCCCGGACCAATGGGGATTTTCCACGTGTAAAATCATCATTGGCCGCAGGAAACATGTGTTGCCTCACCGTTGGTACAGATGTCATCCACTCATTGGACAGGAGGCGCCTATGATAGGTCGACATGTGGCACGGCCCAACAATGGCCCATTCCGGTGAAAAAGGCTGGCCCAGTAAAAATTAGCAGCTCGGCCCATATAAGGCCTACTTGTGTCAGGTCCATTTAAGCCCACGGCCCATACAAGATGTTCCAATTCGGACCGTCAATGGCCCGTTAAAGATTTGACACCATTGCAGCCCATCGTCAGTTTGAGCCCATTAACAACCCGCTATATCTTTGGGCTCAATATCGGCCCGATGAGATTTCAGCCTGTTAACGGCCCATTCAATGGATGGGCCAATTTTCAGGATGTACATCTTTCTACCTTTTAGCGACCCATTTAAATGTTGGGCTAATTTCCGGCCCCGTGTGTCTTTCAGCCTGTTGACGGCCCATAAATCTGATGGGCCATTTGTAGTCGGACCTGAGTTTCGGCCTTTTAGCGGCCCATTTAAGTGTTGGGCCAAGTTCCATCCCGGTGTCACTTTCAACCTATTGAGGGCCCATAATCAGTTGGGCCATTTGTAGTCGGACCTGAGTTTTGGCCTTTTAGCGACCCATTTAAGTGTTGGGCCAATTCTCGGCCCGGTGTGCCTTTCGGCCTGTTAACAGACCATAAATGAGTTGGGCCATTTGTAGTCGGACCTTACTTTTGGCCTTTTAACAGCCCATGCCCTTCATGGTCCAATACCAGCCCGGTTTCTCTTTCGGCCTGCTAAAGGCCCACAACACAATTCGGCCATTTACAATACGACCTGACTTTCGGCCTCTTAGCGCCCCATGCTCTTTATGGTCTAGTACAAGCCCGCTGTCTCTTTCGGCCTGCTAAAGGCCTATAGTATAGTTGGGCCATATGTAGCCCAAACTTAGTAACGGCCTATTAACGGCCCGTGAAATAAATTGGGCCCACCTGTTGCCCGCTTCGATGTCGGCCTGTTAACGACCCGGGAGGTAAGAGGGCCGACCATTAACTTTTGACCTAGTAACGGCCCATTAACTTAATGGGCCCACTAAAGTTCGTACATGTCTTTAGGCCAAATTAGATAATTTGAGCCCATTACAACGAGCAATTATGCACAGGACCAAAACCGGTCAAGCAAAGGTACGGCATATAGGGAATAATGTTGCACATCCAGCATATATTACAGGAAATTACATCCACTGGGCAATCAAAGATTGATACCAGAGCAAATAAATGAGCAGAACCTAACCATCTACAACATCACAATCTGCAACCTCAGCACAGATGACGCCCATAAGCATGTGGGCAAGTTCTTGCTGCTTTGCTACACTGTCTCTAAAAACATTGATCAGTTCTTGTGTCGCACAACTCTGCACCTCTGATTCATCCACCATTTCCATCATTGCTTCAGCCATTAATTGGTTCACAAACATACATTTATTCCGTTGCATTCAAGACAGAGGTTTCTGAATAGATTCAGGTGGCGATTTTGGCAGGCTTGTATTATTGATAGTGGAGAGTGTCTCGACAACTGCATCATAACATAAATTAGGACGGGAACCAAACAGATTAATAATGAGTTATTTCCATATTACCTGGCCTAGATATACTGGAAAGAAACAATGGGGTTGCCTTGCTGTTTTCAGAGTTTGTCTTCTTATCTTCAGCAGCCTGCACAAAATTAACACACTAGCATTGCTATCATTGGCCAAGTCAGATAATAGGAAAGCAACATTGACACAACGAACGTTTGGGCAACTAGCCTACACCAATTAACACAATATGGCACAGCTATCATCAGCCAGGTAAGGTAATACGAAAGCAACATTGACACAATGAATGAATGGGCAACCATGGAAGCACTACAATTCAGTAATGTGCGTGATATGAGATAGTACATTCATGCAGCTCAGTATGCAAAACTACCAGGCAGTTTTCCTTACAAAAATCAACATTGGCGCCTTTAATATTTTGCTACAACTAATTTTAGATCAGATAAAGGTTAGATTCATGTCGATTAACAAAATACATGCTGATGTAAAAATATAGTGATATACAACAGGTACTTACATCAGCATTGGAGCACAGAGAATTCCCGCAAGATATTTTCCTCGAATACGATCCCAATGGAGGAAGTCTTCTATCATTTAACCTTATTTTCTAAAAGAGAGATGGGTAAGAAATATGTAGAAAATATGATCAGAATGCTATAAAATTTCATGATGCGAGGATACGCTCACGCTTCTTAGAATGGAGTTGACATTATTTTGCTAGACGGGAGCGGACTAGTTCTTTGGCCACTGGAATCTGCTTATGATCAGTGGGAGTTGGGTTTCTCTGTGCTGGAACAGTATCTATGAAAAATGGAGTTGTTTTATTATCTCCTGGCGTTTGGATCTTTTGCAAAGACCTGGTTTGTAACCCTTCAGATTCTAACATAGCCGTCTTCCCCTTGCATGCCTTATATAGACGAATGGTGATTTAGTTATAAAACATGCTACAGTAGAGATAGAATAGGTACTGAAGAATAGAAAGGCATGACATATTGACATGTATTCCCTCCATCCGTAAATAAATGGATGGGTCCAGGCGTATTTTAGTTCTAGATACATCCAGTTTTATCCATTTCCGCGACATGTAATTCAGACGGAGGGAGTATGATGTAAGAGCTAGGGATACGACAGGACAACATAGTAAAAAAAATACTGAAAAACCCACTGCAGAACCAAAGTATTCAAACCCACTAATATGAGATAGTACACTCATGCAGCTCAGGATGCAAAACTACCAGGCAGTTTTCCTTACAAAAATCAACATTGTGGCCTTTAATCATACATTTTGCTACAACTAAATTTAGATCAGATAAATGTTGGATTCATGCCGATTAACAAAATACATGCTGATGTAAAAATATAGTGATATACGATAGGTACTTACATCTACATTGGAGCACAGAGAATTCCTGCAAGAATCTTTCCTCATAAATGATACCATTGCAGAAATTCTTCTATCTATTAAGCTTATATTCTAAAAGAGAGATGGGTAAGAAACATGTAGAAAATATGATCAGCATGCTATAAAATTACATGATGCAAGGATACGCACACGCTTCTTTGAATGGAGTTGACATATTTTTGCTGGACTGGAGCGGACTAGTTCTTTGGCCACTGGAATCTGCTTATTATCAGTAGGAGTTGGGTTTCTCTGTGCTGGAGCAGTATCTATTAAAACTGGAGTTGGTTTATTATCGCCTGGCATTTGGATCTTTTGCAAAGGCTTTGTTTGTAACCCTTCTGATTCTAACATAGTCGTCTTCCCCTTGCATGCCTTGTATAGAAGAATGGTGCTTTAACTATAAAACATGCGACATCAGAGAGATGGAATAGGTACGTAAGAATAGAAAGGCATGACATATTGACATGTATTCCATCCATCCGGAAAAAAATGGATGGGTCTAGGCGTATTTCAGTTTTAGATACATCCTTTTTTATCCATTTCAGCAACATGTAATCTGGAGGAGGGAGTATGGTTTAAGAGCTAGGGATACGATAGAACAACACAACAAAAAAACACTAATTGAATGTAAAACTGTATGCTAGTGGAATACATACAGAAATAACTAAGGCAACATACACGTGTATGATTGGGAAACTAAGATGGCATTGCAACAAAGCACTAGAACAACACTTCAATGTAAAAAAACATGGTATTGTAGACAGATGAAGTACATACTGATGAATAACAATGCATAAGATATTCAGAAGCATGATGTCCGAATTAAGAAGATGGCATTGCGATATAGTAGAATGACAATACTTGAATTTGAAAACATGTTATCATGAATGGAATAGGTACTGAAAAACAGGAAGGCATGACATATTTACATGCATGATCAGCATGCTAAGCACATGGCATTGCAACAGAGTAGATACACTCCAGGACATTATATGCATGTTGTACCCATATCACAGGCCAAGTTAGAGCAAGGACCTTGTGGGGTAAAGAGGATTCATCATCTTTCTACAAGTCTTTTGAAGAACTGCCTTTACATGTTCCATCATATTGGGTATCATTGACATCAAGTTTATTGGCCTTTACATTGCTCCGTGAGGTTCTTGTGGATATATCAGTGTGTCCAATTATATCTGACATGCATGGAAGACAACTAGTAGTTAGATTTATGTAATGAGTGACTGTAGGAGACGACATAAATAGTAGGACTGGGGTTAACTAGCAGCAATAGGTCTCATAAACTAAAGGGAGAAGACAGATGAAAGCTACAGAATATGTATAGTTTGTACTCGAGACTAACTAGATGGCACACAAAAGTATTAAAGAACAACATTGGTAATACTAGAAGTGGTATAATATTATAATCACCAGCCTGTGGGATAGCATTGGCTGATGGATGATAACTATGGAACAGCGTTACCTAAAGAACAAGTATCTTAGCTGAACTATGGAACAACGTTAACTCCTGAACAAGACCCGTAAGAGATCAACATGAAAATACAGTGAAATGTGATGATCTATTTTCCATGCTTAGATGAATAACAAAGCCATACATGTTGCACACAAGTAAGATGAGGGTACAACTTATCTGGCTGCCATCCATTGGAGTGAGAATCATGTGATGACTTGTCGATGGCCATACAGTGGTTGTGACTGTCGATGTCGGGCACACGCATTCGATGCAGGGAACTGTTGAGTGGGGACTATAGCTCCCTTCTAGTGTATGCTTCCCTTGTTGGAGCAGCTGCGGTGCGTCGAAAGACGTTGTGTCTGAAGATGCAGATAACACAGAATGTTAAGAACGACATATCTCTTTGATCTGAAGAAATACACTAAGAGATCAACAACAAGGTATGAGGGTGGTCACATGTCTGTTGACTGAAGACTAAATTGGGGTCACACGATTTTACTTTATTTTGGTACTGTCCGATCTATGCTGGATGGCTTGATGGCCTTCTTGTGCCTTCCGGCTGACACTGTTCGGAATCTTCCACGAAGAGCCAGCGACCAACGGCAGAGCAGCCTGCCTCCGCCGTCCATGGCCCCTGCCAAAACCCCGCTCCCCGCCCCACCGCACTGCCGTGGTTGTGCCACCCCCGGGCCAATCCACAAAGACTCCCAGTCATCCAGATCCTGCGGCGGCAGTACCTTCAACCCACGCAACTCTAAAAGATAGCCATCTAAGCGCTGCTTCCACGGTGAACTTGCGGCCCCGCACCCTTACGTTAGACACCAGCCAACCGACAGCCTAGGAGCTCCACCGCCTCGAGGGGTGCTGCTTCCCCTATGGAATCGATTGGCCCAGAATAAAAATTCAGACAACTGACGCCTAAATAAAGTGATTTGAGATGAGGGTGCGACCTATCTGGCGGCATGGTGAAGTAGGCAGGTCCAGCTGCCAAGTCGGTGAGGCCGGCACGGTTGCGGTGGCGACCGGCGGCAGGGAAAGAGCAATGTCGCAACGGTCGACGGCTACGGGGAAGCAACGCCAGGACTGTGGACGGATACGAAGTTGGATCCGCTCCGGCACCGTGAACAACGATGGGGGTGAATCGGCTCTAGTATGGTTCACGCGGCCGTCGTCGAGGCAGCACTAGCAGCACGGAGTAAGAGGCACACGACCCAGTGCACGACGGCAAATGGACAACATCTCTGACATTAGGGAGGAGGGCGGCTATGAAATTGGTGCGGTGGGGGCGCCATGGAGGTGGGGCTGAGGTTTCGCGGCTCGGGAGAAGGGAGCTTCCCGGGGAGAAGGTGATTTGGCACCCACGAGGTATGAATGGGGGGGGAGGGGGGAGGGGGGAATTGGGAGGGGAGTGGAACCATGTCTTACGGATGCATTTGTCTGAAATGTGAGGCGGAGTTATAGTTCTACCCTAGCCTATAGGCTTCTCGGCTTGGGTCTGTGTACTGAGGGTCGGGAATAGTAGAGTAACTTTGCTTCTCCCCAAATAGTGGGCGGGAGCGATTTCGGGCAAGGATGGCGCGCATATTTTGAACTATAGTGAGCGCAAGCGATTTCGGGCGAGGAGAGCGTGTTTCGAAATAGTGGGCGTGAGCTATTTCGGGCGAGGAGAGCGTGTTTTGCCGACGATGGTTTATGAATTATTTGGCACATGTCATTTCGGCCGAGGAGAAGGCGCGCTTGGATGAAGTTACGAACCTACCCTCGATGTACAACGGGCCAATTGATGCGTGTCCAACATAGGACGGTAATTTCGCGTCTCCCATTTATTTGCTCGGGCGAATTCCACCGAGCAGAGAGGATGTTTAATGGTTCGTTCAAATTTTGGGAGAACGAGCATCCACGTCTACCTTACCAAGTCGATTCGAATCAAATTTTGAAATATTAGCTTGCCACTTCTTTTTTAGATGGAGAGATGATGCTCGGGATTAATGTGTTTTTACATGCTCGTTGCTAGCGATTTACTATATGACAAATAGTTGACCCACTCAAAAACGCGAACCAAACCCAAAATGAAATATCTCTATTCAATGAAATAGCTCGTTCAGTAGGTCAAAATAGTGAACTAAATCCAAAACTGAACAACTCAATCGAGTAGCATATTGTACAGTATTATAGTACTCCATGAACATGTTGAAAGTCAAATTAATGAACTTGTTTGATATACGCATATATCCATTCATGTGTGGATTGCAGACAACATGTTCTCCAATTTAAATATTTGAATGCAAGTTTATATCGAAACATGGTTTATATCAGTCTTTGATGCATAAAACACGACCTCCCCCTCTCCCGGACTCCTGCTCTCTCTCTCTCTCTCTCTCTCTCTCTCTCTCTCTCTCTCTTGCCGACAATCTTCAATTTTGTTGCACGCATCCGACACAAAAACCTTATTGGTCCCTCTCACTTTCTCTCCATCTCTCTCTCTCTCTCTCTCTCTCTCTTTGTGTGTGGGGGGGGCCTTTCTAGTTCGCATGCATATATACACCATCTATTGGTCTCTCTCGCACACTATGTATGATACTCTAGCTAGTCCAAGCTAGATATCTTGGGTGCACTCATCGTTCGCACACAAATTCCTTGGCTCTTTCCCCGTAACTCTCTCACGCACCACTCTGTCGTCTCGGAGCTCTCCCCCTCTCTCAAACTCTTCATCCACCTGGGTCACACATACACATGCATATCTCACTCGCACTCGATAGGCCCATCTAAAACTCTATATCTCTCCCTCGTTCTCTCTCCATCTCACACGCACACACACAAAATCTCATGCCTAGCTAGCCAAGTATGATGGTCTCTCACTCAATTGTAGGCACATGCAGTCCCCCCTATATGTATATGACTAGCTAATCTTAGTCTCCATCACAAACATGTGCACGGTCTATCTCGATTTCTCTTGGGGTATCTTTCTACCGTGCAAGCACTCCCTCAATCTCCCACCCATATAGTCTCCTCACGATCTCGAGGGGATCTCTCTATCACAAACACACCCTCTCTCCCTCCCCATGCGTCCATGCCATCCATGTGTCCCTCTCGACCTTTGTTCCTTGTTGGCCAGACCTCTATTGGACATGTGCTATAGGGATGTCTCTCTCCGTTGCAAACAATCACGCACTAGCTATCTTCGTGTATATCCTCGCCTCGCTTTTCCATCTCGGAGATGCATGCGTGATATGTTCTCCCAAGAAACAAAAAAACACACACTCTCTCTAATTTATCGTTTGTTGTCACTTTCTCTTTCACACACATACTTGATAACCCAAAAGTGTAGGGGATCGCAACAACTTTCGAGGGTAAAGTATTCAACCCAAATTTATTGATTCGACACAAGGGGAGCCAAAGAATATTCTTGAGTATTAGCAGTTGCGTTGTCAATTCAACCACACCTGGATAACTTAGTATCTGCAGCAAAGTATTTAGTAGCAAAGTGGTATGATAATAAAGGTAACGGTGGAAAAAGTAAAGATAATAGTTTTTGGGTTTTTGTAGTAGTTGTAACAGTAGCAACAGAAAAGTAAATAAGCGAAGCACAAGATGTGAAAAGCTCGTAGGCAATGGATCAGTGATGGATAATTATGTCGGATGCGATTCCTCATGTAATAGCTATAACATAGGGTGACACAGAACTAGCTCTAGTTCATCAATGTAATGTAGGCATGTATTCTGTAAATAGTCATACGTGCTTATGGAAAAGAACTTGCATGACATCTTTTGTCCTACCCTCCCATGGCAGCGGGGTCCTAGCGGAAACTAAGGGATATTAAGGCCTCCTTTTAATAGAGAACCGGAACAAAGCATTAGCACATAGTGAATACATGAACTCCTCAAACTATGGTAATCGCCGAGAAGTATCCCGATTATTGTCACTTCGGGGTTGTCGGATCATAACACATAATAGGTGACTATAGACTTGCAAGATAGGATCAAGAACACACATATATTCATGAAAACATAATAGGTTCAGATCTGAAATCATGGCAGTCGGGCCCTAGTGACAAGCACTAAGCATAGCAAAGTCATAGCAACATCATTCTCAGAACATAGTGGATACTAGGGATCAAACCCTAACAAAACTAACTTGATTACATGGTAAATCTCATCCAACCCATCACCATCCAGCAAGCCTACGATGGAATTACTCACGCACGGTGGTGAGCATCATGAAATTGGTGATGGAGGATGGTTGATGATGACGACGGCGATGAATCCCCCTCTGCGGAGCCCCGAACGGACTCCAGATCAGCCCTCCCGAGAGAGATTAGGGCTTGGCGGCGGCTCCGTGTCGTAAAACATGATGAAACTTTCTCTCTGATTTTTTTCTCCCCGAACATGAATATATGGAGTTGGAGTTGAGGTCGGTGGAGGTCCAGGGGGCCCAAGAGATAGGGGGCGCGCCAAGGGGGAGGGGGCGTAAGGGCCTTCAGTGCCGATTCTGCAACCGACACTAAAGAGTGGAGACTAAAGGCCCCCCCCTTAGTACCGGTTCGGCACGAACCGCCACTAAAGGCCCACCACGTGCTGTGAGCTCGCACCGTGGTATGGGGGATTTTTTTTGAATTTTTTTTTGAAAATTTTGGAAAAAAATTGTTTTTTTTTTCGATTTTCAATTTTCTGAATTATTTGATGATTTAGTCTCTAATCGCCCCTCTTAACTACCCAAATGTGGATCACTCATCCAAATCGTCTAACTTCCCGACCGGTCACCCATCCTCTCACTCCCCCAGCCTGAGCACACTTAACTTCGGAGTTCTATTCCCCCTACTTTCCAAGTCTGCACTTGTTGTTTTCCTAACAAATGTAAGCTGTAAATCCTATTAACCCTCAGCAGTTTAGCTTGAGCATCAGGTCACACATTTCACCGTTTGAGTTTGAAACTATTATTCTAAAAACAGTAATTATTTAGTAACACTAATATTTCTTGAATAAGTTTGACCATAGTTTAACCACAGTTTGACCATAGTTTGACCAGATTTGACCAAAATTCAAAAAATTGAAATAATTATTTAGTAACACTAATATTCTTGAATAAGTATGTAGTAAGATTAATACTTCTTGAATAAGTAGTATGACCATAGTTTGACCAGATTTAACCAAAATTAAAAAAATTTAAATTTGAGCATATCTTTTTCTCCTTTTGGAATTTGAGGATTCTAAAAAATTGCAAACAGGCCGTAGGCCATCAAAATCGGATGCATTTTTCTTGTGCTGAATTTTTTGATATATTATACGTTTTTTTCCGACATTGTATGCAAAAGTTATAGCCGTTTTACATTTTCCCTACACTTTTTGCAAAACATGTCCAAATTGAAGTTTTTAAATTTTCCTAACTAGTAGATTTAGTAACATAACTACATCTCGAAGAATTTTATATTTTGAAAATGGCGATACACGGGGGGGGGGGGGGGGGGGGCTAGAGTCTGAAAATTGCCCTTTAGTACCCGTTTGTGCCACGAACCGGTACTATAGGTCAAACCCCTTTAGTACCGGTTCGTGGCACGAACCGGTACTAAAGGTTAGCCGGCCTGATGCCAACCTGCCACCACCCCTTCAGTACCGGTTCGTGGCACGAACCGGTACTAAAGGTTCAAAACGAACCGGCATTAATGCATAGCCGTTCAAACCGGCACTAATGGTACCATTAGTACCGGGCCAAAATTGAACCGGGGCTAATGTGTCTCACATTAGGTCATTTTTCTACTAGTGTGTGGCCCCCCTGGTCTTGATTCTTTCGCCAGTATTTTTTATATTTCCCAAAAAGTGCCTCCGTGGATTTTCAGGACATTCCGAGAACTTTTATTTTCTACACATAAAACAACATCATGGCAGTTCTGCTGAAAACAGCGTCAGTCCAGGTTAGTTTCATTCAAATCATGCAAGTTAGAGTCCAAAACAAGGGCAAAAGTGTTTGGAAAAGTAGATACGTTGGAGACGTGTCGGGGGTTGGATGCGACATATGCCAACGGGTGGCTTATCATGGTGGGGGCGAGTAGAACGTCGCCGGTGCCTGGAAACGGGATGAGGCGCAGACATGCACGCCGACGAATCTTACCCAGCTTCGGGGCTCTCCGGGGAGATAACACCCCTACTGCTGCTCCGCGGGGTCTCCGCATGATCACTATGGGACGATAATACAAAGGTGTTCCTTGAGCTGTTTCGGGTGGCGGGAGGGAGCAAGGCTGGCTCCTTCCTTTGCTTGCTATGTGTCTAAAAACCTATCCAGGGCCGAACCCTTTGCATGGGTGCCCCGGGGGGTTTATATAGGCCTACCCCCCGAGGGTACAATGGTAAACTGACTGGGTGTGGCCCCCAGCTGTCTGTCTCTCATGCCGCCACCCCCCCTGCCGGCTTCTGGGGCCCGCCGACTGGCGGGCCCCGCGGACAGGCCGGGCACTGTGCAACACTCCTGATGACGCAGGCTCGGTCATGGGGTCGTGGGAACAGTGCCGCCGTCTGTCGGGCGATCACTGTCGCCACTCCCCGTCCAATCTGGTTTATGGTTCGTGGGGCCCTGACTAAGAGGCGGCCGACTTTGGGAAGGCCGACTCCCGCAGGGCCGTCTTCGGACTCTCCGGCCATCTTCTTCTCCCTCACTGACGGGGGGCCTGGCAGTCTTCGGGCCGTACATGCCGCCGTCGTGGGCACAGTGCCTTGCGCACTGTGGCCGAAGTCAGGGGAGGCATGGCAACAGTGCCGTGCCTTACCAGAGATCTCCTGGTTGTACGGCTCACTGTAGCCATGCCTACCTCCCGTAGGTTTGAGGGGACGGCCACGTCGGGACCGTACCCTGCGTCGGTCTTCGTGAAAAGGTCGCGGGCCGACTCTCATAGTCGGCCCCTTGAAAGGTCGCAAGCCCGGAGTCGGCTTGCTTCAGAGTCGCCAGCTGGGACTCGGCCTTCTTTGAAGGTCGCTAGCCGGGACTCGGCCTTCTTCGAAGGTCGCCGTCTGGGACTCGGCTGAGGGGCACGGCCTGCCCCGATGTCTTGAAAGATCTTGGGACCCGGGTCAGCCTACCCGTGGCCCATTACTCCGACAGTAGTCCCCGAAGCTAGCGAAGCCCGGCGGGTGCCACCTCGAGGGGCTTCAGCAGTTTCATTTCATCTAGTGCTGACTCTGAGACTCGGCTGCTGTTGCTTTGGGCCGCCTCGCCGAAGTCGGACTCGTTCGGCGAGGGGCCGCCATCCGCAAGTCATGGCGGGAAAACGGGAGGCGTATCGGTCACGCCTTCCTGCCATTATCGAGACGGTCCTGTCGCGCGGCGCCACGTGGAGGCGATAGTCTGTCCACCCACGCGCGTGACGGGACGGGCCGTCAGGTGGGGCCCGCCATTACCGCGCCTCGGGCCCTGAGCGGATCCGCTGTGGCCGAGGGCGGTTGGCATCCCCACGTCGCTACTGCGAGCAGTAACTTCGTGGGGGTTGATCGTGGGCGGCGTGGGGCCGCGGGCGCAGTTAATCCCCCTGTCGCCCCCTCGGCTTCTCAGCCCGTAGGTCTATAAGTAGGCGGGGAGGAGCGGGGCGGCACTGCACGCGCACTCTCTCGCCCGCTCTCCCGCCCTTCTCCTTCCTTCGCCGCGAGCCACGACATTCTTCCTCCGCCGCGAGCCAAAACCTTCTTCCTCGCCGGCGATGAGTTCTTCTTCCGCCGCGCCGCCTGCCTCGCGCTCCGGTGAGTGGGATGGCTCGGACGTGGAGGCGGAGGACATTGAGTTCCTTTGCCTGACTCGCCGTCTCCCCAGCGCGGACCTGGTGCACGCCCGTCCCGCGCCGGCAGGAGAGATCCGGCCCGCGCCGGAGGAGGGCGAGCGGGTCATCTTTCGCTCGCATCTTATGCGCGGGCTGGGGCTTCCGGCGAGCGGATTCTTCCGCTCGTTTCTCGAGTTCCACAAACTGCAGCCGCACCACCTCACCCCCAACGCGATGGTGCTTCTCTCCGCCTTTGCCACCCTATGCGAAGGCTACATCGGCGTTCTCCCCACCCTCGAGCTGTGGGGGGAGTTCTTCTCCGCCAAACTCAGCACTCAGGCCGCCGGCACGCTGGCTCAGTGCGGCACCTACATCGCGGTGCGGCGCTCGACGGCCGACAATCCTTTTCCGCCCATCCCGCTGGTGAAGTCGGTGAAGATGTGGCAGAAGTCCTACTTCTACGTGAAGAACATCTCCACCGACGGCGACTGGGTCAACCTGCCGCCTTTCGACCCCGAGCCGTTGACTAGCCGGCTGGCCAGTTGGTCCCATCGATCCAAGTCCCTCTCGACCTCCGAAAACGGCGCCGTGGCACGGCTCCGAGTCATGCTGCAGTCGGAGGGGCTCGTCGCCTCCGATCTTCTGGCCGCCTTCGTGGCACGCCGGGTTCTTCCGCTCCAAGGCCGGCCTCACCTCATCTGCCAGATGAGCGGCCGACATGATCCGAGCCGGCTGTGCACCAGGGACATGCCGCGTGGGGAGGTGGCGAACTTGGTGAACCATATCGCCCACTGCGGGTTCACGGAGGAGTGGCAGTTTGGCAAGGAGCCGTACTCGCGCGACAACCCCCCTCCAATGGTAAGTCGCATCTATCTGCAGCTCGATCTTATTTCCATCAGACCTCGAGCTCTGATCTTTGTTGGCGTCTTCTGGGCAGAATCCCCTTACGGCGCCCTCAGTCGGCGCCACAAGAGAGCCTCGCGACTATGTCCCAGATCGCGAGGTCAGCGACGCTGACGACCCCGACCTGGGAGCGGCGGCACTGGAGGCCGACGCCGAAGGCGGCGGAGAGGGGGCAGACAGCGGCCTCAGACCGTCGGCGACCTTCGCCGACTGGCCCGAGGGCGACGCCGACGCAGAAGTCGCCCCGCGCCGCCAGCCGAAAGCCGGCTCCTCCAGCCAAGCCAGCGCGAAGAGGCGTCACGCCGGGCCGAGTGTGCCCGGCGGCAAGTCGAAGAAGTTCAAGGGAGCCGCCGCCGCGACCAAGCGGGAGGAGGCGGCCGCGAAGGCCAACCTCTTCCGCAAGGAAGTGAGAAGGCCGCCGCTAGTTTCTTCGTGAGTCTTCTTACTCTGTCGTTTCTTTCCTGGATCTCGCTTGGAGTTTTTTCTGATTTTCCCTCCGACCTTCTCCAGAGCTCCCCTCTCTCTTGAGAGAGCCGCCGTCCCCTCCGTCATGGGGTCGGTGGAGACGTCTTCCAACACACGGCGGATTGATCCCGCCGCCGACCTTCGGGAGGCGACGGCACGGAACAGGCGAGAGAAGCGCGAGGAGGAGGAGGCCGACCGCCTGGAGAAGGCGGAGGCCGAGAAGGCGGCCGCCAACGCCCAGCGGCACCTGGAGGAGGCCGTGGCTGCGGCCGCGGCGAAGCGGCATGCCGAGGAGGTTGCGCGTCGTCGATCGGCGATGCTCGTCCCCCCACTGTCGTCGGTGCCGCCGGCAACTGAGTTCATGGGGCAGACTCGGGAGGTCGGTACCGCAAACCCTCTCGCGGAGGAGGGCGGCAACGTCTCCGGCTCGGATACTCACGCGCCGCCCCCGCCGCCCCCGCCGCCTCCGTCTTCAAGGCCGCACGGCAAATAGCCGGTGGACCCGCAGGATCCTCCGACTGCGGACGACGCCGACGCGCAGCTACTTCTTCAGGTTGCCGTGCCAGCGCGCCGCCGGATCGAGAGGACGAACTCAGCGCCGCGAGCTCGGGAAACCGGCGCTGCAAGCTCGGCGAACTTGGACGTCAAGGCCTCAAGTGCCGCGCCCACCGGCTGGGTGCGTGAAGGCGGCACCGGCCCGCTGAACCAGGCCCTTCTGGACGTCCAATCGAAGCTGCGCAAAGAGGGCGACGCCCTCCAACTCTACACCAAAGCGCATCTGGCCCTGCGGACCTCCGTCCGGGTATGTTTCGTTTTTCCTTTTTTAGTTTCTGTCGTTTCCCGTGGGGGCGTGTCAGCGCACCCACTGGGCGTAGTCCCCGAGTTCGGGGTCGGCTGCTCAGCAGGCGACTCGGAACTCCTTCTGGCGAGCTCCGAAGGCTAACTTTGCTTAGCCGGCTTTGCAGGAATACCACAGTCTCCGCGCCACTGCCTTCAACCGCAATGTTGAAGAGCTGCGGAAGCGGACCACCGATCTGACGGAAAGCCGAGGTGGGCTAATTCTTTCTTCTTTGCGGGGGCGCGCTGGCGCACCCGCGGGCTGTAGTCCCCGAGATTCGGGCCGACTGCTGAGCAGTCGGGCCAGATCTCCCCGGCGATCTATCTTCCTTCTTCTCCGCGGGGGCGCGCTGGCGCGCCCGCGGGCTATAGTCCCCGAGATTCGGGCCGACTGCTGAGCAGTCGGGCCAGATCTCCCCGGCGACCTTTCTTACTGATAACGTCTCTCGATCTTCAGACGCCAATGCCGCCCTCCAGGAGCAGCTGAACGAGGCCAACACCACTCGCCGCACCAAGGAGGAGGAGTGTGACAAGCTCGTCCGAGAGCGCGACCTGCTGGCGACGCAGCTGGCCGAGCAGAAACAGCTTCTCCGGAAGGCGCAGGAAGACACCAAGTCGCGGGAGGATGCCCTCATAGCCGAGTTCGAGGTCGAGCGCTCCGCCTGGACCGACCGGGAGGCGATGCTGACCTCCGGCTACCACAAGCTTGAGGACATCGTCGACGGTAATTCTTTTTTCTCTTCTTTGGTCTTCCGACTCTTGTGTCGGGCTGATTTCTGATTTTTCTGACTGTCTTCTTTTCTGTCTTGGCAGACTTCTTTCCCGGCCACTCGCAGGCCGTTCCTCTGGCCATCGAGGCGGCTCGGGAGGAGCGAAGGGCGAAGGGCGAAGTGATTGCCGCCAACGCCCCTCGAACCATCGACGAGCAGCTCCTGAGCATCGGGGTTCGCCTTCATCCTGCTCATCGTCTGCTGCGCCGTCTTCAACGCGTCGGCGCTCAAGTCGTTGCCGCTCTATGGTCGGAGGTGCCAGCTCTTCGCACTGCCAGCCGGACGGCCGACTGGCTGGAGGTTGCTGCCGGTCGCTTCGAGGCTTGGAGGGGCTCCTTGGCCCGTGCCGGAGCATGCCGGGCCTTGGAGTTCATCAAAGGGTGGTATCCAGGGCTGGACCTGGACCGTCTGGCCGCGTTCCGGTCAGAGGCCCAGGCCGAGCTGGAGGCCATGGAAGGCGCCCTTGTCGAGCGCGCGGCGGCCATCGCCGAGTACATGGACACTAGTGTCTTCGTGCCCGAGCGGACCGAAGGCGGCAAGGAGGTCCCGCCGGAATGGTTCGGGATGCACCCGGAGTACGAGGAGGACTCGGCGGAGGTGATCGGCTCCAGCGTCGAGGAGGAGGACGAGTCGGAATACGGAAGCGAGGAGGAGGTGCCAGAGGACGAAGCGGGCGGCCAGCCCCAGCCTGATCGCGCCACCAGCAACGAGCCTCAGAAGAACAAGGCGACTGTCGCTGGAGGCGGCCAAGCCGAGACCGCCCAGCCGACTGCCCCGACGTCCGACACCGCCGCCACCTTCGACCCTCCGGCTCCGGAGGCAGCCCCCTAGAGTGCTTCAGTTTTACGTGTCTCTTTTGTTCTTTAAAAAACTTGTCAGTTTCGAACAATTCCACCCGCGGGATGTATTCGGCCAAGGGCCTTATGTAAATATTTATCAAATTTCCGCCTTTCCTTGCTTTGGTTCTTTAGACTTTTTCCTTTGCCGCCTTCCTTCAGTTGCCGCCTTGCCGACTGGGCAGCCGCTCTGCGGACTGCCGCTGGGTCAAGTGCTCAGCCACTTTAGGGAGGCAAGTACTTAGTCGTTTAGAATACCTTAGCAAGTTGGCTGAAAATCGACAGGCCAACTTTCGAGAGTCGGCTATTCTTGATGAAAATTGAGACTGCGAGCCGACTGCTCGCGAGTCGGCTCGGTAAGGGGAGGCTGGCAGCCGGCATGGGCTATGCGTAGCTCTTAAGTCCTTAGCCGTTTTTCATGTGTGCACTCGTTCTTTCCCGTCCTCTGCTTACCGACAGTTGCTCTGCGAGCTGCGGCTTTCGGCAGGAGACGGCTTTGAGCGCGGCACATTACTTGTCTGACTTCAGGGAGCATTTCATAGCGCAAGACGGCGAGTCCCCGGGCCGACTAGTCGGATCCGGTGCCAGATAGTATGATAAAAGGGGAAAGCATACTCGGAAGCGTAATCCATATCATACAGATAATCAAAAAGGCAGTCCCCGAGCTCGTCCCGGGGGGCCTAAGGTCTTAGTACTTTAATGCAAAAGAGGGTAGCGTGATACATACTGCATCAACTGTAAAATCTTCGCAGAAGATTTGCGTTCCACGGGCGCTCTGTTTCTATGCCGGAGTCGTCCCTCTTGCGCGCTCGAGGCTTCTGAGCGTCGATCAGATAGTAGGCGTCGTTCCCTAGCACCTTGCTGATGATGAAGGGATCTTCCCAAGGCGCCGACAACTTGTGCTGGCCGGCTGTTCTCTGAATCAGCCGGAGCACAAGGTCGCCCTCTTGGAATGATCTTGGCCTGACCTTGCGGTTGTAGTATCGGCGCAGACTCTGCTGGTAGATGCCGGACCGACTGAGTGCCAACAGTCGGCCCTCTTCCAGCAGATCGACACCGTCTTGGCGTGCTTCCTCAGCCTCCTCTTTGGTGTACATGGAGAGTCGCGGAGAGTCGAACTATATGTCCGTTGGGATGACGGCTTCGGCACCGTAGATGAGGAAGAACGGCGTGAGGCCGGTTGACTTGTTTGGGGTTGTGCGCAGGCTCCAGAGGACGGCAGGCAGCTCTTCGACCCAACAGCCGGCCGAGCGCTCGAGTGGTTCGACCAATCGAGGCTTGATGCCGGACAAGATGAGGCCGTTGGTTTGTTCTACCTGGCCATTTGACTGTGGGTGGGCAACGGACGCTAAGTCTAGTCAGATGCCCTGCGTCGCGCAGAAACGTGCCAGGGCGCCCTTGGCGAAGTTGGTGCCGTTGTCTGTGACAATGCTGTGCGGTATGCCGTACCGCACTGTGATGTCGGCAATGAAGGTCACAGCTGTGGGCCCGTTTAATTTCTTGATGGGCTTTGCTTCTACCCACTTGGTGAACTTGTCCACCACGACAAGCAAATGAGTTAGGCCGCCTCGGGCCGTCTTGAATGGTCCCACCATGTCCAAGCCCCAGACTGCGAAGGGCCAGGCAATGGGGATTGTCTTCAGCGCGGAAGCCGGCTGGAGGGGCTTGGAGCGGAACACCTGGAACCCCTTGCATTTCTTGACTAGTTCTTTAGCTTCTTCCAGGGCGGTCGGCCAAAAGAAACCGTGCCGAAAGGCTTTGGCCACGAGCGCCCTTGAAGCCGCATGGTGGCCGCACTCGCCCTGATGGATGTCTCTGAGGATCGCTTGGCCTTGCTCTGACTCTACGCAGCGCTGGTGGACACCAGTGACACTGCGCCTGACTAGCTCTCTGTTGACTATGGTGTAGGCTACTGCTCGGCGTTGTACTTGCCGAGCCAGGGTCTCGTCTGCTGGTAACTCCTTGTTTACTAGGAACTTGAGGATGGGCTGCGCCCATGAAGGTGCTGCTATCTCTTCAACTGTTACCACAGCGACTTGGACAAGGGTGGCTGGGCTGGGAGGCGGTGGGTTGGAGTCTGCCGCCGCTTGCTGGATTGAGGGAATCTCTGGGCCGACTGGCGCAGCTTCCGGGCCGACTGGCGCAGTCCCCGGGCTGGGCTTGGAAGTCCCCGAGCCGACTGGCGCAGTCCCCGGGCCGACTGTGGCTTTCTTGAGGTCGCTTGCCGGGGCCTTGGAGTCGGATCCGACTATCTCTGGTGGAGCCGGCACGAAGATGGAGTCGGATTCTGGTGAAGGCTTGATAGACGGCTTGAGGAGGCGCTGAAGGGCGACGCCGGAAGGTATCGCTTGGCGAGTAGAGCCGACTCGTGCCAAGGCGTCTGCTTGATCGTTGTCGTTTCTCGGTACGTGAAGGAATTTGCACCCCTCGAAGTATCCGCTGAGTTGCTGTACCAGGAAGCAGTAGCTTGCCATGTTTGCGTCTTTGGCGTCCCAGTCGCCGGATGATTGCTGAACCACCAAGTCAGAGTCGCCGTAGCACAGGATCCGGCGAATGCCGAGTTCTTTGGCAAGCCGGAGTCCGTGGATGAGCGCTTCATATTCAGCGACGTTGTTGGAGGCGGCGAAGTGGATTTGCAGCACGTATTTGAGCTTGTCGTCCTTGGGGGAGGTGAGGACGACGCCGGCTCCAAGGCCGGTGCGCATCTTGGAGCCGTCGAAGTGCAGCCGCCAATGAGTAGGGTCGAGCGCTGGTGGCAGGTACTGAGTCTCGGCCCAGACGACGAGGAAGTCGGCCAGCGCCTGCGACTTGATGGCGGTGCGAGGTTGATAGTAGATGGTGTAAGGAGCTAGATCGATAGCCCACTTGGCCACTCGGCCGGAGGCATCTCGGCTTCCAATGATCTCGGCGAGTGGGGCGGTGCAAACCACCGTGATTGGATGCTCTTGAAAGTAGGGCTTCAGCTTCTTGGCGGCAAAATGCACGCCGTAGCACATCTTCTGATAGTGAGGGTAGTTCTGCTTGGAGGTCGACAGTACCTCGCTCAGGTAATACACCGGTTTCTGGACCGGAAGCGCTTTGCCTTCCTCCTTGCGTTCGACTACAATAACCGTGCTGACTACCCGGCTGGTGGCGGCGATGTACAAGAGCATGGGCTCTTTGGGAGTCGGAGCCGCAAACACAGGGGGAGTCGCCAGCATCTTCTTTAGTTGGAGAAATGCCTCGTCTGCCTTGTGGTTCCACTCGAAAAAGGTGGTCTTCTTCATCAGTTGATACAAAGGCAGAGCTTTCTCTCCCAGCCGACTGATGAATCGGCTGATTGATGCCAAGCAGCGGGTGAACTTCTGCACATCCAACAGTCAGCTGGGTACCTCCATTCTCTCAATGGCCTTGATCTTCACGGGGTTGCACTCTATGCCGCGTTCGGAGACCAAAAAGCCGAGGAGTTGGCCGGCCGGGACTTCGAACACGCACTTCTCAGGGTTGAGCTTGATCTGGAACCGGCGCAGATTGTCAAAGGTCTCTTTGAGGTCTTCCAGTAGCGTCCCACGCTTTTCCGTCTTCACCACCACATCATCCACGTAAACGTGGGCGTTTCTGCCGAGTTGCTTGAGGAGGCACTTTTGCATGCAACGCTGAAAGGTGGCGCCGGCATTCCTCAAGCCGAACGTCATTGTCAGGTAGCAGAAGGCTCCAAACAGCGTGATGAATGTGGTCTTTAGTCTGTCTGCTGGATTCAGCTTGATCTGGTGATATCCTGAGTATGCATCTAGGAAACTCAACAGCTCGCATCCGGCTGTGGAGTCTATCACCTGATCGATCCTTGGCAGAGCAAATGGATCCTTCGGGCAGGCTTTATTGAGGCTGGTGTAGTTTATGCACATCCGCCACTGCTTATTCTTCTTCAATACCAGCACAGGGTTGGCTAACCACTCCGGAAAAAACACCTCCATGATGAATCCGGCTGCCAGGAGTCGGGCTATCTCTTCTCCCACAACTCTTCTCTTCTCTTCTGACAGGCGGCGCAAGGGCTGTCTGACGGGCTTTACATCCGGCCTGACGTGTAGCTTGTGCTCGGCGAATTCCATCGGTACACCCGGCATGTCCTTGGGGGACCATGCGAAGATGTCCCGATTCTCACGGAGGAAATCGACGAGCTCGCCTTCCTATTTGCTGTCGAGGCCTGTGCCTATGATAGCGTATTTCTCTGGGTGCTCCGGGTCCAAGGGTATCTTCTTGGTTTCTTTAGCCGGCTTGAATGATCCTTCTGCCTCCGACTCCTTGGGGTCGGGCGACATCTCTGGCTGCTTCCCAGCCATCGCCACGACGCGGTCAAGGAGCCGCTTCTCGGCTGCGATCACCAAAGACTTGGCCAGCCGACTGCTCTCGGCCGTGCAAGCGGACCACTTCTTGTAATCGCCAGCAACAGTCAGGATCCCCTTGGAACTCGGCATCTTCATCTTGAGGTAGGCGTAATGGGGAACCGCCATGAATTTGGCCAAGGCAGGCCGGCCAAGCAGGGCGTGGTACGGGCTCTCCAAGTCTACCACCTCGAACCAGACAGGCTCTCGGCGGAAGTGATCTTTGTCTCCGAAGAGGACGTCTATCAGAATCTTGCCGATCGGTGAGCAGGAGAGGCCGGGTACAATTCCATGGAATACGGTGCGGCTGCTCTATAACTGCCTTCGCCTGATTCCAAGCTTCCCCATTGTGTCCTTGTACAGGATGTTTATGCTGCTGCCTCCATCAATCAGGACCCGTGAGAAACGGGCGGCCCGCCTATCAGTGGCCAAGGTCGCGCCTAGGACCAGAGCGTAGGAGCCCGGACTCGGCATCACTTCTGGATGATCCGCCCGACTCCAGCTGATAGGCTTCTCGGACCAGTGCATGAACTCTGGGGCGTCAGTTGCTACCGCGTTGACTTCTTGCTGTTGTCGGCGCCTGCTGCGCCGGTCGTCTGCCATGCTGGTGAACACTACGTAGGCTCCGTGCTCTTCCGGGAACTCGTCTTGGACCGCGCTGACTGGCCGAGCCGCCGGCTGCGTGGGTGGCGGCGGAGGCGGCAGCCCCGCAGGCGGCGGAGGGGCGAGGCCGTCTTCCTTGGCGATCCTGGCGAGCCAATGGCACTTCCTGGTGGTGTGGTTCGACGGCTTCGCGCCGCTGTGGAACTTGCAAGGTCCATCCAAAGTCTGCTCCTAGGAGAAAGCCGGCAACCAATTGGACTTGCCACCTTTCTGCCGCTTGGCCTGAGGCTGCCCCTCCGGCTGCTGATCTTCTACTGCTGCGACCTGCCGACTATTGGAAGTCGGCTGAGGGGCCTTGCGCTTGTTGTCGTTCTGCTGCTGTCGCCGGCTGGCGTCTCCAGCCGGGGTTCTGGGGGCCTGGGGAATCACTTTGCCAGCCGCGTTGACCTGGATCTCTGTCTTCATAGAAGAGTCGGCCGTGGCGTACTTGTCTGCTATGACTAGCAGTTCGTCGAGGGTTTCGGGCTCGTCGTAGAGGAGCTTGTGCTTGAGGAGGGTGCCCTCACGGCACCCGGCCGTGAAGTACTCGATGGCCTGCACCTCGTGCACGCCCTCGCAGGAGTTTTGAAGTTCGCCCCAGCGCGTGAGGTAGTCGCGTGTTGATTCTTCAGGGCCTTGCACGCACAAGGAGAGCTGGCGCGGCTTGGGAGGTCGCTTGTACGTGCTGGTGAAGTTGCGAATGAAGGCTTCAGTAAAGTCGACCCAGCTATTGATGCTGCGGGGCTTCAGGCTGTTCAGCCATGTCCGGGCCGTGCCCTGGAGCATGAGGGGAACATACTTCACGGCGACTCGCTTGTTGCCGTTGGCTATGTTGACGGCTGTGGAGTAGTCTATCAGCCAATCCTCCGGCTTCACGGAGCCGGTGTACTTGGGCGTGTCTCGGGGGAGCGTGAACCCTTTGGGGAAGGGCTCATCTCTGATGCGGGGCCCGAAGCAAGGCGGACACAACTCATCTTCTTCTTCTAACGCTAGGGATCTGTGGAGTCGGTCGATCCGGTGGCGGGCGTCATTCTCTCCGACTCCCTCTTGGCGGCCAAGGCGACCTCCGAGATTCGGATGCTCAACAGGCGGCGGAGAAACTCGCCGCTCTCTTCGGGGTGGGGGAGGCAGATAATCATCTCGCCGTTCCACTGCTCTGGGCGGCCGTCTTGGTCGCGCTCGATGGTGATGCGAGTCCGGCTGTGACTGGCAGCCGGCTCCTTCTCTTTCCTCCCGTGGACTCCGCCAGTCGGCGTCCGGGAGGTCGCGCCTTGATCTCGGCGAGGGGGTAAGTCGTCGTTCGGCTGCTGCAGCGCGTCTGCGCGGCCGCCTACCGCGTTTTGTGCTGCAACCGCATCGAGGAGCTGCTGGACTCGCTCCGTTATTACACGGCGCTCTTCGCCTTCGAGGTTCTTCAGTTCTTCGGTCGCCGCTTGGGCGGCGCGGATGTTCTCCGCATGGGTGGCGTACACGGGGCGTTTCGCCCCGAGCAAGTCGGCGATGGCCGCGCCGCGCTTAGACGGCTCGGCCCAGTCGGAGCCGGCGAGCCGCCTACAGCATGATCCATCTCGCGCTGGTATGCTTCTGACAAGCGTCTCATGCTCGCCAACTTCTTGGCGCCTTCGATGATCTGAAGGCGGCGTTCTTCCAGCATCTCCGCGTCCGCGTCCTCTGGGATGGGCGCGGCCAGGTCTTGCAGGGCCGCTGGCAGCGGGTCCTGGGCATTTTTGCCGGAGTGCTCGCCGTGGCCGATGACGAGCACCTCCGTGACGGCGCTTCCGCCACTCTCCTCGTACGGAAGCGGCTCGTCGTAGACCACCACGTTGGTGGGGAAGATATCGAGCGATACGGCGTCGGAGTCGACCAGCATCGGGTCGGAGGAGCCAACGGACTCCAAATCTACGGCGGGCTCGCCGCCGACGTGGAGTTGGTCGAGGAGTCCCGCGAGGAGGCTCTCGGGGCCACCCGCCCCCGCACTCGGTGTGGGCTCGTCGGAGAGGCGCACCTCGCCAATGAGTTCGGCGAGGCCGCTCACAGCGCAGGCGGCTTCAGCGCCGCGCAGCGTGTCGATGCAGACTCCATCTGGCGAGCCGGGCTGGCTGCGCTCGCCAGGGAGGAAGAGGGTTCCCGTCCAGAACAGATCTCTGGACGACGGTGCACCTCGCCCCATGGTGGGCGCCAAATGTCGGGGGTTGGATGCGACATATGCCAACGGGTGGCTTATCATGGTGGGGGCGAGTAGAACGTCGCCGGTGCCTGGAAACGGGATGAGGCACAGACATGCACGCCGACGAATCTTACCCAGCTTCGGGGCTCTCCGGGGAGATAACACCCCTACTGCTGCTCTGCGGGGTCTCCGCATGATCACTATGGGACGATAATACAAAGGTGCTCCTTGAGCTGTTTCGGGTGGCGGGAGGGAGCAAGGCTGGCTCCTTCCTTTGCTTGCTATGTGTCTAAAAACCTATCCAGGGCCGAACCCTTTGCATGGGTGCCCCGGGGGGTTTATATAGGCCTACCCCCCGAGGGTACAATGGTAAACTGACTGGGTGTGGCCCCCAGCTGTCTGTCTCTCATGCCGCCGCCCCCCCTGCCGGCTTCTGGGGCCCGCCGACTGGCGGGCCCCGCGGACAGGCCGGGCACTGTGCAACACTCCAGATGACGCAGGCTCGGTCATGGGGTCGTTGGAACAGTGCCGCTGTCCATCGGGCGATCACTGTCGCCACTCCCCGTCCAATCTGGTTTATGGTTCGTGGGGCCCTGACTGAGAGGCGGCCGACTTTGGGAAGGCCGACTCCCGCAGGGCCGTCTTCTGACTCTCCGGCCATCTTCTTCTCCCTCACTAACGGGGGGCCCGGCGGTCTTCGGGCCGTACAGGCCGCCGTCGTGGGCACAGTGCCTTGCGCACTGTGGCTGAAGTCAGGGGAGGCATGGCAACAGTGCCGTGCCTTACCGGAGATCTCCTGGTGGTACGGCTCACTGTAGCCATGCCTACCTCCCGTAGGTTTGAGGGGACGGCCACGTCGGGACCGTACCCTGCGTCGGTCTTCATGAAAAGGTCGCGGGCCGACTCTCATAGTCGGCCCCTTGAAAGGTCGCAAGCCCGGAGTCGGCTTGCTTCAGAGTCGCCAGCTGGGACTCGGCCTTCTTTGAAGGTCGCCAGCCGGGACTCGACCTTCTTCGAAGGTCGCTGTCTGGGACTCGGCTGAGGGGCACGGCCTGCCCCGATGTCTTGAAAAATCTTGGGACCCGGGTCAGCCTACCCGTGGCCCATTACTCCGACAAGATGTATCAACTCCCCAAGCTTAAACCTTTGCTTGTCCTCAAGCAATTCAGTTGATAAACTGAAAGTGATAAAGAAAAACTTTTACAAACTCTGTTTGCTCTTGTTGTTGTAAACATGAAAAGCCAGCATTCAGGTTTCAGCAAATATTATGAACTAACCATACTCACAATAACACTTAGGTCTCACAATTACTCATATCAATAGCATAATCAGCTAGCGAGCCATAATAATGAAACTCGGGTGACAACACTTTCTCAAAACAATCATAACATGATATAACAAAATGGTATCTCGCTAGCCCTTTCCGAGACCGCAAAACATAAATGCAGAGCAACTTTAAAGATCAAGGACTGACTAAACATTGTAATTCATGGTAAAAGAGATCTAGTCAAGTCATACCCAATATAAACCAATAGTAATGAATGCAAATGACAGTGTGCTCTCCAGCGGGTGATTTTTAATAAGAAGGGTGATGACTCAACATAAAAGTAAATAGATAGGCCCTTCGAAGAGGGAAGCAGGGATTTCTAGAGGTGCCAGAGCTCGATTTTAAAATAGAGATTGAATAACATTTTGAGCGGCATACTTTTGCTGTCAACGCAACAACTATGAGATGGCTGTATCTTCCATACTACATGTATTATAGGCAGTTCCCAAACAGAATGGTAAAGGTTTGTACTCCCCCAACCACCAACAAGCATCAATCCATGGCTTGCTCGAAACAACGAGTGCCTCCAACTAACAACAGCCCCGGGGGAGTTTTGTTTAATTATTTTGATTTTCTTTGATCTTTTTGGATCATGGGACTGGGCATCCCTGTTACCGGCCCTTTCTCATGAATGAGGAGTGGAGTCCACTCCTCTTGAGAATAACCCACCTAGCATGGAAGATATAGGTAGACCTAGTTTTAACATGAGTTGGTCGATCATACAAAACAAAATTTCATTTGAAGGTTTGGAGTTTGGCACATACAAATTTACTTGGAACGGCAGGTAAATGCCGCATATAGGAAGGTATGGTGGACTCATATGGAACAACTTTGGGTTTTAAGGAGTTTGGATGCACAAGCAGTATTCCCACTTAGTACAGGTGAAGGCTAGCAGAAGACTGGGAAGCGACCAACTGAGAGAGCGACAACAGTCATAAACATGCATTAAAATTAATTTACACCGAGTACAAGCATGAGTAGGATATAATCTACCATGAACATAAATATCATGAAGGCTATGTTGATTTGTTTCAACTACATGCGTGAACATGTGCCAAGTCGAGTCATTCAATTTATTCAAAGGAGGATACCATCAAATCATACCACATCATAATCATTCTAATAGCATGTTGGCACGCAAGGTAAACCATTATAACTCATAGCTAATCAAGCATGGCACAAGCAACAATAATCTCTAATTGTCATTGCAAATATGTTTACTTCATAATAAGCTGAATCAGAAACGATGAACTCATCATATTTACAAAAATAAGAGAGTTCGAGTTCATACCAACTTTTCTCATCCCAATAAGTCCATCATATATCATCATTATTGCCTTTCACTTGCAAGACCGAACGATGTGTATAATAATAATAGTGCACGTGCATTGGACTAAGCTGGAATCTGCAGGCATTCAACTCAAGAGAGAAGACAAGTAATATGGGCTCTAAGTTAAATAAACAATCATGCATATGAGAGCCACTAAACTATTTCAATATGGTCTTCTACTCTCGACCCCCAGAGGAAAGAAAAGAAAATAAAACAATTTACACGGGAAAGCGCCCAACAAGTAGGAAGAAGAAATAGAAATCTTTTTGGGTTTTCATTTTAATTATACTACAAGCATGGAAATTAAACTAACTAATTTTTTTGGTTTTTCTTAAGGTTTATCCAGCACACAAGAATAAAGCTAGAAAAAGAAATTTAAACTAGCATGGATAATACAATGAAAGAGTATGAGCACCGACGACTAGTGTGTGAACATGAATGTAAATTCGGTGAGAAGTACATACTCCCCCAAGCTTAGGCTTTTGGCCTAAGTTGGTCTAATACCAAGGACCTCCGCTACTCTCCTCGGTGTACTGGGAGGTGTAATCAGGATACCACTGGCTGGTCATCTCCGGATCCCACTGGAAAGATGATATACGATAAGGATCTAGTGCAGGTTTTGGCTCAGGTTCAGGTTCAGGTGTGGATGCTTGGGCTCGATGAGCATACACCGCCTCCGGCGTGACAAGAAAATTTACTGCAAGCAAAATAATAGTCTCATTGTGTTTCTTATTAAATCTAAGGTTATACAAGAGCATCTTCTCTTTGTTGTCAACAATAAACGTGTGGGCTACCATGCTCTTGTAATCTAAAATGTGAGGAGGCAATTTTGTCTCCTCTTTCTCATAGTGCCTTATATGTATCTGAAAATGTCTAGCAAGACGTGAAGCATAGATACCTCCAAATATGGGTCCTTTTGTAAGATTTAGGCCTAGCCGTTTAGCAATGACGACCCCCATACTAAAAGTATTATCTCCAAGCAAGGCATGTTGAAGGAGGATAATATCAGGAACACTAAAGTTTCCAATATTTCCACGACCAATCAAGCATCTACTAGCAAATATGGCAAAGTAGCATAAAACAGGAAAATGTATGCTAGAGATTTTCGCCTCGGAACCTTTCTTTGGCTCCTCTATAGCTATAGTGTTAACAAAGCCATCCACATCCTTACGATGGGGTTCCTCTAATTCTCCCTCATACGGTATCCTACATACCGTGCAAAAATTACGTAGACATTTCTCTCAATTCATCATATAAATGAAATGATACTGAAGGCGGTGACTTCTTAGGATAATAATAAATTTTTTGCACGAAAGTATTGGTGAGTAAGAGATACTGATCGATCCGTTCATGGAGCAAACCGGTGAGGCCTGCATTCTCGATCAAAGAATAAAAATCTTCATGAATTCTTGCTTCTTTCAAGAAATCATCGCATGGCCATTGTCGGTGTCAAAACCGGTGGATCTCGGGTAGGGGGTCCCGAACTATGCGTCTAGGCGGATGGTAACAGGAGACAAGGGACACGATGTTTTACCCAGGTTCGGGCCCTCTTGATGGAGGTAAAACCCTACGTCCTGCTTGATTGATATTGATGATGTGGGTATTACAAGAGTAGATCTACCACGAGATCAAGGAGGCTAAACCCTAGAAGCTAGCCTATGGTATGATTGTTGTTATCGTTGTTGTCCCCTATGGACTAAAACCATCCGGTTTATATAGACACCAGAGAGGGCTAGGGTTACACAGAGTCGGTTACAATGGTAGGAGATCTACATATCAGTATCGCAAAGATTGCCTTCCACGCTAAGGAAAGTCCCATCCAGACACGGGACGAAGTCTTCAATCTTGTATCTTCATACTCTTGGAGTCCGGTCGATGATGATAGTTCGGCTATCCAGTTACCCCCTAGTCCAGGACTCCCCAGTAGCCCCTGAACCAGGCTTCAATGACGACGATTCCGGCGCACATATTGTCTTCCGCATTGCAAGGCGGGTTCCTCCTCCGAATAATTTGTAGAAGATTGTGAACACTAGGATAGTGTCCGGCTCTGCATAATAAATTCCACATTCCACCGTAGAGAGAATAATATTTACACAAGTTCAATCTGCTGACGTATCTCGTGGCATGACGTCACACCACAACCAAGCCTTTACTTGAATCGTTTTTATTATACCGCCTCAGCGCGTTTAGCGAAGCGGTTTCCTTGGCACGTCTTGTCGAAGCAGAGGTCGTGTTCCCCTTATTCCGGGATTCTCATCAATACAGACATGGGTAACCCAACCGCGCCATTAATTGCGGTGCTTGGGAGAAAAGCGAGTTTTAACAGGCCGGTGGGAACGCATAGTTTCGTCCACCCATATATAAGGGGCCACCTTTTTACCTACGCCTTCTTCCTCTGCTTATCCATCTCCGCGCACTCGAGCCCCAGCACCCAAGTTCGCACATCTCACTTCAACCTCCTCCAACTATGTCCGGAGCGGGAGGCAAGTGGATGGCCTCCTCCGTTATGGAGGGGCACGTCAAGAAGCTGCGCAACGCCGGATATCTGTCCAGCGACATCGCGCACCGACTCCCCGACGAGGGGCAGCCCATCCCCACCCCAAGGCCCCATGAGAGGGTGGTATTCCTTCCCCATTTCCTCCATGGACTTGGCTTCCCACTTCACCCCTTTGTCCGGGGGCTCATGTTCTACTACGGCCTGGATTTCCATGATCTGGCCCCAAATTTTATCCTCAACATCTCAGCATTTATCGTCGTGTGCGAGGCTTTCCTCTACATCCAGCCCCACTTCGGCTTGTGGCTCAAGACCTTCAATGTCAAGGCGAAGGTTGTGAAGGGGAGTCAAGCGGAGTGCGGAGGCACCATGGTGGGCAGGATACCCAACGTCACTTGGCTCGAGGGCGCCTTCGTGGAAACCATCAAGGGGTGGCAATCGGGGTGGTTCTACATCACCGAGCCGCGTGACCCTAAATGGGTAGCGGCCCCTGAATTCAGATCTGGATCCCCACACGGCTCACCTCTTGTAAAGAGAGTGGCCTGACTTGGGGCGATTCGGAGCAGCTGACTGGACTCCAAGCCTGCATCCATAAGATGGTGGACAAGAAGCTCAAGCTTGTCAACGTAGTCCAGGTCATGCTCATCCACCGGATTCTCCCGTGCCAACAATGGGCCTTTAAATTGTGGGAGTTTGATCCGGCTCAGCACCGAACCTTGAGCGGGCTCTTCGACACTAGGTACTAAGATGCCTGGAAGGTGCTGTTTAAGGGTGCCGAAGCTCCCGCATCCGCTACCGACGATCGCGGATTCCGCTCGCAGTGCCAGGCTAGCGAGGTAAGCGATTCTACCCTTTATGGGGCACTTGTTTTTCATAGTTTGACTCTATGCGGGATCTAAACTCCCTCTCCTTTGACAGGACTGGCTGGAGAAGGCCGAGCAGACTAACTGTCCGGCCCCCTTGCCAGAAGACCCAGCGGACGCCCGTTTAGGGGGGCTGCTGGTTCCGGCACCCTATGTGGTGCCGGAGAAGAAGGCCAAGAAGGAGGCCATGGGCACTCGAAAGAGTTCCCGTTTTCAGGTGTCCGATGACTCCGAGGCAGACTCCTCCCCCGAGGACGAGGAGGAGAAGAAAAAGGCCTCTCCCCCAGCGGGGGGAGGGAAGAAAAGGAGGGCCTCCCCAACGAGGGAGGCCGAAGGGTCCAAGAAGGGAAGAACTCTTCCCCCGGACTGTTCCGCCAACGCCGGTGACGACGATGAGGATTGGCCTCCAAGGGCCAAGCACCTGGCGAGATCGTAAGTATCCGGACTCCCGAATGACTTCATGATTTTTCTTTTTGCCACATGGTGTCTTTCTAACACCGCATAAAACCCTGCAGTCCGCCCAAGGACGATCTTCCTGCTTCGTCGAGCGGGTCCTTGGGCTCGTCGGATGTGAATAGTACTTCACTTCCAACCGCCTCCTCTCCTCATGACGCTGACGACGCCGAGGTGGGATCCCAGAGAGGGATCCACCCGGAGGAGGAGGACCCGGAGGTGCCACAAGGCGACCTCCCGGACTTCGTGCCGGACTCCGCACCGGAACCTGCAGTGGTTCCGTAGTCTGGCGGGCGGCCCCTTCGCAAGAAGGGTAAGACCGTGGCGCCGGCGGCCTCCGTCCAACCAGAGGCGCCGGATAACTTGCTGGAGGCGCTTAACGGCGCTTCCATCAAGGAGGAACACCGCACTGTCATGAGTGCGGTGATTCAGAAGGTCCAGCTTGCCAAAAGCGGGCTGACCGAAGCCTGCAGTAGCCTTCTATCAGGCTTTGAGGTAAGAATATTAATATATGTAAAATAGTACCGCATAGACAGTAGCCCCTGATGCTCGGTTCGGTGTTTGGAAAGAAAAGCCGGACTGAGGATCTAAAAAGATATGCGCAGGAGTCTTAATAAATATGTCAATATAGGATTGCAGGCTGCGCTGCTGACCTCTGCCGCACTGACTGCGGAGGTCAGTGCTTTGAAGCAAAGCCTCGAGCAGTCCGAGAACGAGCTCGGCCGCGCCAAGAAGCAGCTCGAGGACAAGGAAGGTGAGTAACACCTTATTAAAGTTGTACCTTGCAGAAAAGGATTTGGTTGCAAGATAAATGACAAGGATAACGTGGGTACTTCAAGGGCCACAAACAAGGTGGCAACCTTGAAGGAGGCAGTGTCCGCGGCCGAACGTAATGCGGCCGTGGAGCGTGTTTGGCGAGAGAAGCATGAGGCGCGGGTGGCGGAGGTACAGCAAGAGCTCCAGGCTCTCATGGAAAAGCATGAGGGTTTGGAGCGCGACTCGAAGACTCGAGAGTCCGAGCTTGCATCGGCTCTTGAGAATGCCAAAGCCGCTAAGGCCGAAGCCCACAAGGCCCTTCAGGAGATCGAGGTGTTGTAGAAAATAGCGGCGAGTAAGGCATTTTTCATGCAAAGCAAGCATGTGAATGTGAATTACCTGTTACTTACCCGAATTCGGAGCTCTCCAGGAGCGTTCGCAGATCTGCCCCGCAGCGTGTGCGATGTTGCCGCTTTCTACAGGGCCGAGGAGGGGAGCTCGACGGAGAAGGTCTTCTGGTCTCAGTATGCTGAGGCCGGACATCCGGTGCCCCTTAGCGACCAGCTGAAGCAGCTGGTCAAGCTCCACAAGGTGGCCGAACAGGCCATGAAGGGCCTTATAGTTCGGCTGTGGCCCGATGAGGCCATGCCTGGGAGCTACTTCGGCCTGGTGCGGCGGCTGGTGGATGCTTGTCCATGGGTTGAGGTCATCAAGCGATCCTCCTGTATTGAAGGTGCCCGTCGGGCCCTTGCCCGTGCTAAGGTGCACTGGGGCAAGATGGATGCTGAGAAGCTTGTGACGGACGCGCCACCGCCGGGCAAGGAGTATCGCACGCCCGAGATGTATTACAAGAGTGTCCTGAAGGGTGCCTGCACTATTGCGGGGGAGTGCTCCAATAATTTAATTTTTGAGTAGACTCGCATTTTGTTATCCTATGCGCTGAAAACTTTGTTCATATGCGCTAAGCAACGCTTGTTGATTTAAAATATTACCTTCTGTGCGGCTGTTTATCAAATCTGAGAGATGGCAAGTCGTCGGCTTCAGCCCCCATGCCATGAGTGCTGGGGTGTTTGGGATAAATTTGAGCACTCTTGTTCCCATATTTGGGTCCATCTAGGGAGGCGCTCAACACAACGAACTAGGCAACCGGACTTATAATGCTTGAACACTCTCACTTAGCCATAGAATTCTACAATTTTAAATTTCGGTGAAGCCCCTAGTGTTCGGAAGGCCGAATTCGGGGTGCTATCCACGCCTGGGCCGGACAAAGGCAGTTCCTCGCTCTAAGCGGCGTAAGTCTTTAGGGACTCGAAAAAACCTCTCGAACAGCGACCGGCTCTCGCCTCATCATGATGGTCAATTTTAGCTTTCTCCACTGAGGCGCTCACCCAGCTCAATCGGGGCGCAATCGCAGTGGTTCTCCCAGTGCTACCTTAGCCGATAGAACGGAACGTAAGGTACCAAAACATGGGAGCCGGGCAAACCCAACTATTGACCCAAGACATGATTCGGAGCCAATGCATATAATGCTATAAGTTCAGGGTGCCGCACTTGTGAAAGTGTTCGAACTTATCACACCATAATGTGGGGAACTTAAGCCCCTGGTGTATTTTGCCGTACCAAAGTGTACGGATGCGGCATGTCATAAATGAACATATGTATAAGAAAGGAATGCAATTAAAAGCAAAAAGGTGCTGCATTGTTTATTCAAGAAATACTGCCATGAATGCAGGACGATACAAATAGTGTGATAAGCAAGGGATGGCACTATTAAACATGTCCCCCTCCAGGGGTAGGCTGCGGAATGGTGTATAAAATAGATCTAGTGCTCATAATGGAGACCACCTGGATATTCGTTGTAGGCTTTCTCCTTCCCTGGCTGTTGCATCGCGAGTTCAGCCGTTCTAATGCCGGACAGGGCCTCTGGTGAACGAAGTCCTGTGGGTAAGAAAAAAAGGAAAAAAAAGGAATGACACACTTGGGAGCCCCTGATGTGGTTGAGCCGTATTCTGGGCCTCTCGTGGTCGTGCCCCTTCCCCTATGCCCATGATATCTCCAGAGCGTAATTATGTAAGCGAAGGACCAGTCTTGTGATCTTGCGAGGGCTGGGGTTGGGGCTGCACTGCTACGCGTGCTCGGAACGTGCCATGTGGTCATGTTGTAGGTTACTCCAGGCGTGTTTAGCCGTGTCCGGTCGCTTAACGGCCGGACTCGAGAATTGCCTTAAGAGGCTGCATTGTACTTCTGCCGCGAGAGCCGCTATATGTTCCTCCGTTCGTTGGGAGCGTTCGGTGTTTCCGTTGACCGTGATGACTCCTTGAGGGCCTGGCATCTTGAGCTTGAGGTATGCGTAGTGCGGCACCGCGTTGAACTTTGCAAACGTGGTCCGTCCGAGCAGAGCATGATAGCCGCTGCGGAACGGAACTATGTCGAAGATTAACTCCTCGCTTCGGAAGTTATCCGGGGATCCGACGACCACTTCCAGTGTGACTAGGCCCGTACAATTGGCCTCTACACCTGGTATGACGCCTTTGAAGGTCGTCTTTGTGGGTTTAATCCTTGAGGGGTCTATGCCCATCTTGCACACTGTGTCCTGATAAAGCAGGTTCAAGCTGCTGCCGCCGTCCATCAGGACTCTGGTGAGGTGAAATCCATCGACGATTGGGTCTAAAACCAATGCGGCGAATCCGCTGTGGCGGATGCTGGTCGGGTGGTCCCTTCGATCAAAAGTGATCGGGCAGGAGGACCATGGGTTGAACTTCGGGGCGACTGGCTCCATCGCGTATACGTCCCTGAGTGCACGCTTCCGCTCCCTCTTGGGTATGTGGGTTGCATATATCATGTTCACCGTCTGCACTTGTGGGGGGAAAACCTTTTGTCCTCTATTGTTCGGCGGTCGGGTCTCTTCTTCGTCATCGCTATGCAACCCCTTGCCATTGTTTTCGGCAATTAGCTTGCCTGCCTGCTTGAATACCCAACAGTCCCTGTTGGTGTGGTTGGCTGGCTTTTCGGGGGTGCCGTGTATCTGGCACGAGCGATTGAGTATTCGGTCCAAATTGGACGGACCCGTAGTAGTTCTTTTGAAGGGCTTTTTCCGCTGACCGGGTTTGGAGCCTCTGAATCCGGCATTGACTGCCGTATCCTCATTATTGTCGTCGTTAATGCGGCGTTTGTTCTTGTTGCGACGCAACCTGCCATTACGGTCCTTGGTATCCGGACTGCCAGAATTTTTGCTGAGGTTGTTGCTGCGGGCTAGCCAACTGTCCTCTCCCGCGCAAAAGTGGGTCATGAGTGATGTGAGGGCTGCCATGGATTTCGGCTTTTCCTATCCCAGGTGCCGGGCAAGCCACTCGTCGCGGATGTTATGTTTGAAGGCCGCGAGGGCCTCCGCATCCGGACAGTCGACGATTTGATTTTTCTTAGTTAAGAACCGTGTCCAGAATTGTCTGGCCGATTCGTCTGGCTGCTGAATTATGTGGCTTAGGTCATCAGCATCTGGTGGTCGCACATACGTGCCCTGGAAGTTATCAAGGAATGTGGCTTCCAGGTCCTCCCAACACCCGATTGATTCTGCTGGCAAGCTGTTAAGCCAATGCCGAGCTGGTCCTTTAAGCTTGAGTGGGAGGTATTTGATGGCGTGAAGATCGTCACCGTGGGCCATGTGGATATGAAGGAGATAGTCTTCGATCCAAACTGCGGGGTCTGTTGTGCCATCATAGGATTCAATATTCACGGGTTTAAACCCTTCGGGGATTTGATGATCCATTACTTCATCTGTGAAGCATAGTGGGTGTGCGGCGCCTCTGTATTGAGCTATATCGCGACGGAGCTCCAACGAGCTTTGTCTACTGTGTTCGGCCCGACCGGACTTATTGTGTCCGGCGTGACGGTTGTCGTCACGTATCTTGGGGCGCCCACGCGATCCGTAGATCGATCTTGATTGTCTTGCCTTATCCTCCAATATATCTTGCAAGTCCGAAGCGTTCCCTTGTGGCCTTGCGCTTTTCGACCAATGCCGGGGTACGGTTCTAGTGGAGGTCCTAGAGGCCTCTCTGTCGCGGCCACGAGGTGGCCGGTCATCCGTATTGTGCTCTGGTGATGCAGGTTTATATGCCTCCTCCTCTAGTCGGGGGAGCAACTTCTGTTTGGGGTAGCTTTTGGAGGGGCGTTCGAGCTCATGCTCTTCGGCCGCAAGGACTTCAGTCCATCTGTCGGCTAGCAGATCCTGATCAGCTCTAAGCTGTTGCTGCTTTTTCTTGAGGCTGTTTGCCATGGCCATAAGCCTGCGTTTAAAACGCTCTTGTTCGACGGGATCCTCACGCACGACAAATTCGTCATCGTCGAGGCTTACCTCGTCTCCGGAGGGAGGCATGTAATTATCATCCTCTACCTCTTCGTCTGCCGCTCTCTCATGAGGGCTGGCATCTCCGTCCTCCTGCGCTGAATCTGGCTGGAGGGGGTTGTCTTCGGCACTGTCTGGGGTATTATTATCTCCGGTGCCGGAATCGCCATTATTGCTGTGGCGGGATTTAGAGCGGCGCCGCTGACGCCGGCGCTTGGGCTGTTTCTTGGAGGGATCTTCATCCACTGTTCCTTCGCCACTCCCATCCTCTGGGATATCCACCATGTATATGTCATATGACGAGGTGGCTTTCCAGTGCCCAGTAGGCGCTGGTTCTTGGTCGTCTCCGACATCGTCGTCCATACCATCGATGTCTTCGGAGTCGAAGTCTAGCATGTCGGTTAGATCGTCGACAGCGGCTACTAAGTGTGTGGTGGGTGGGTCTTGAATTTCTTCGTCGTCCGCATCCCAACCATCTTGACCGCAGTCCGACCAGGGCTCTCCAGATAACGAGAGATACTTTAGCAAACTCAGGATGTCGCCGAAAGGTGAGTGCTGAAAGATGTCCGCAGCGGTGAACTCCATAATCGGCGCCCAATCGGATTCGATTGGAAGGGGCGCAGGAGGTTCAGAGTCCGGCACCTTGGAGTCACGAGCTTCAGAAGGGACAAAGTCAGTATTTGGCTCTATCGCCGTAGAGGTTGCAGCCCCCGAGGAAGTGTCTAACCACCCGTCCTCGATGTGCACAGCCGGCTCCGAATCAAGGGTCGGAGCAGTCTCGGGTGCGGCCTCCAGGGCACTGTCCGGCAACAGAGTTAAATCGTGCCCATCATGACAGTGCGGCGCGCTCGGTTGTGGCTCGAATCCATTGAAGATCAAGTCTCCGCGGATGTCAGCCGTGAAGTTCAAACTTCCAAATCTGACCTGACGGCCAGGGGCATAGCTTTCGATCTGCTCCAGATGGCCAAACGAATTGGCACGCAGTGCAAAGCCGCCGAATACGAAGATCCGTCCGGGGCCTGGACTGCATCGTTGTTGATGATCGAAGGAGCCATCGAGCCTATAGGTGACGACACAGAGGAACTCTCAATGAAAGCACCAATGTCGGTGTCAAAACCGGCTCGGGTAGGGGGTCCCGAACTGTGCGTCTAGGCGGATGGTAACAGGAGACAAGGGACACGATGTTTTACCCAGGTTCGGGCCCTCTTGATAGAGGTAAAACCCTACATCCTGCTTGATCGATATTGATGATGTGGGTATTACAAGAGTAGATCTACCACGAGATCAAGGAGGCTAAACCCTAGAAGCTAGCCTATAGTATGATTGTTGTTATCGTTGTTGTCCCCTACGGACTAAAACCATCCAGTTTATATAGACACCGGAGAGAGCTAGGGTTACACAGAGTCGGTTACAATGGTAGGAGATACATATCCGTATCGCAAAGCTTGCCTTCCACGCCAAGGAAAGTCCCATACGGACACGGGAGGAAGTCTTCAATCTTGTATCTTCATAGTCTTGGAGTCCGGTCGATGATGATAGTTCGGCTATCCGGCCACCCCCTAGTCCAGGACTCCCTCAGCCATTCACACGACCGTACTTCCGCTAAGCGAGGAAGATTATACTTGGCTTTTTCCTTCTCTTTAGCTTGTTTTTCCTGAGAGCCCTAGCTAGAAGAACCCCTCAAAAGTTTCCTTAACATTTTCTGATTTTTTTTTTGAAATTTTAGTAACTTCAAAATAAAAGTGAATAAAACTAAACAAGATTGATAGCAACTACTCCTACAAGTGCCTAGAGCCTATATCATGCATGAGAATTGCTTGGGACCTCATAAATTCAACATGCAAGCTCAAGAACAAGGTCACCTATGCAGCAAAAATTTGCAATGAATAAAGCACTAGAACAAAAACTAATTGGACCAACGGAGGAGTCACATACCAAGCAACAATCTCCCAATGCAGTTGTGTGGATGGAGCTTTGAGCAAGGAGATCGAAAATTGCAGCAAAATGAGCTAGAACTCGTGCTTGAGCTGGATGGAGATTTTTTTGGGTAGAAGATGAAGTGTGTGGGTGCTGGCATAAGTGGAGGGGGGACACCAGGGGCCCACGAGACAGGGGGGCGCGCCCAGGTGGGGTGGGCGCACCCTCCACTCTCGTGGCCTGGTGCTTGCCCCTCCTGCAGTGTTTTCAGTGCCTAAAATCCTCAAATATTCCATAAAAAATCATACGAAATTTTCAGGGCATTTGGATCACTTTTATTTTCGGGATATTTTTTAATGCTCGGATAATTCAGAAAACAGACGGATAATACTATTTTTGCTTTATTTATTCTAAATAACAGAAAGTAAAAAGAGGGTATAGAAGGTTGTGCCTTCTACTTCCATCCATCTCATGATCATCAAAATGAATCCACTAACAAGGTTGATCAAGTCTTGTTAACAAACTCATTCCGAATAACACGGAACCGGAGAAATTTCGAATAACACTAAGTTACCTCAACGGGGATATGAAAATCCCCAATAATAAGAATATCATACTTTTTCTTGACAGTAGGGAGAGGAAATTCAAAACCTCCAATAATGATAGTTGGAACTTTTCCAATAGAATTGATGCTATGAACTTGAGATTGTTTCCTCAGAAAGTGTACCGTATGCTCATTACCATTAACATGAGAAGTGACATTGCCTTTGTTGCAATCAATAGCAACCCATTCAAAAAGGGTCTACCAAGGATAATAGACATACTATCGTCCTCGGGAATATCAAGAATAACAAAGTCCGTTAAGATAGTGACATTTGCAACCACAACAGGCACATCCTCACAAATACCGACAGGTATAGCAGTTGATTTATCAGCCATTTGCAAAGATATTTCAGTAGGTGTCAACTTATTCAATTCAAGTCTACGATATAAAGAGAGAGGCATAACACTAACACCGGCTCCAAGATCACATAAAGAAGTTCTAACATAATTTCTTTTAATGGAGCATGGTATAGTTGGTACACCCGAATCTCCAAGTTTCTTTGGTATTCCACCCTTAAAAGTGTAATTAGCAAGCATGGCGGAAATTTCAGCTTCTGGTATCTTTCTTTTATTTGTGATGATATCCTTCATATACTTAGCATAAGGATTTACTTTGAGCATATCAGTTAAGCGCATACGTAAGAAAATAGGTCTAATCATTTCAGCAAAGCGCTCAAAATTCTCATCATCCTTTGTCTTGGATGGTTTAGGAGGAAAGGACATGGGTTTATGAACCCATGGTTCTCTTTCTTTACTGTGTTTCCTATCAACAAAGTTTCTCTTATCATAACATTGATTCTTTGATTGTGGGTTATCAAGATCAACAACAGGTTCAATCTCTACTTCATTGTTTTTGCTAGGTTGAGCATTAACATGAACATTATCATTAACATTATCACTAGGTTCATGTTCATCACCTGATTGTGTTTCAGCATCAGAAATAGAAATATCATTGGGATTCTTGGGTGTGTCTACAGTAGGTTCACTAGAAGCATGCAAAGTTCTATCGTTTTTCTTTTTCTTCTTTTTAGAAGAACTAGGTGCCTCTAAATTATTTCTCTGAGAATCTTGCTCGATTCTCTTAGGGAGGCCTTCAGGATACAAAGGTTCCCGAGTCATTCTACCAGTTCTAGTAGCCACTCTAATAGCAAAGTCATTCTTATTATTTAATTCATCAAGCAAATCATTTTGAGCTTTAAGTACTTGCTCAGCTTGAGTAGCAACCATAGAAGTATATTTGCTAATGAGTTTGAGTTCACCTTTAATTCTAGCCATGTTATCGCTCACACGTCCTACCTCGAAAGCATTATTATTTAACTCTCTACCAACATAAGCATTAAAACTTTCTTGTCTAGCCATAAAGTCATCAAATTCATCTAAGCATGGGCTATGAAATTTAGTAGAGGGGATTTCAACTTTATCATATCTATAGAGAGAATTTTCCTTTACTTCCTGTGTCGGGTTATCAAGACAATGTGGTTCTTCAACAGGCGGTATATTAAGACCATGTATTTCTTCAATAGGTGGTAAATTCTTAACATCTTTAGCTTTAATACCTTTTTCTTTCATTGATTTCTTTGCCTCTTGCATATCTTCAGGACTGAGAAATAAAACACCTCCCTTCTTTGGAGTGGGTTTAGGAATAGGCTCAGGAGTTGGCTTAATTGGTTCAGGAATTTCCTCAGGAATTGGCTCAGGAAGAGTGCAATTATTTTCATTAGTCAACATATTATTCAATAGTAATTCAACTTCATCGACTGTTCTTTCCCTGAAAGGACAACCAACACAACTATCCAAGTAATCCTTGGAAGCATCGGTTAGTCCATTATAAAAGATATCAAGTATTTCATTTTTCTTGAGAGGATGATCAGGAAAAAGCATTAAGTAATTAGAGAAGCCTCCCCCAATCTTGTGGGAGACTCTCTTCTTTGATTTGCACAAAATTGTATATTTCCCGCAAGGCAGCTTGTTTCTTATGAGCAAGGAAATATTTAGCAGAGAAGTAATACATCATATCCAGGGGACTACGCACACAACCAGGAGCAAGAGAATTGTACCAAGTCTTAGCATCACTCTTTAACGAGAACGGAAATATCTTAAGGATATAAAAATAACGAGATTTATCATCATGAGTAAACAGTGTAGCTATATCATTCAACTTGGTAAGATGTGCCACAACAGTTTCAGATTCAAGGCCACAAAAAGGATCAGATTCTACTGAAGTAATAATCTCAGGATCAACAGAGAATTCATAATCCTTATCAGTAACACAGATAGGTGAAGTAGCAAAAGCAGGGTCAGGTATCATTCTAGCATTAAGAGACTGCTACTTCCATTTAGCTAATAATTTCTTAAGATCATATCTATCATTGTAAGCAAAGATAGCTCTAGTAGCTTCTTCATTCATAACATAACCCTCAGGAACAACAGGCAATCCATAATCATTGGGAGAATTTTCATCATCACTATCATCAATAATAGCATCTTCAATAATTTCATCCCCCCTAACTCTAGCAAGTTGTTCATCAAGAAATTCACCTAATGGCAAAGTAGTATCACACACAGAAGTAGTTTCATCATAAGTATCATGCATAGCAGAAGTGGCATCATCAATAACATGAGACATATCGGAATTCATAGCAGTAGCAGGTTTAGGTGTCGCAAGCTTACTCAAAACAGAAGGAGAATCTAGTGCAAAGCTAGATGGCGGTTCCTTACCTCCCCTCGTAGTTGAGGGAAAAATCGTAGTTATGTCATCTTTCAAGTTCTTCATAGCGATCAATAGATATAAATCCCAAGTGACTCAGAGAATAGAGCTATGCTCCCCGGCAACAACGCCAGAAATTAGTCTTGATAACCCACAAGTGTAGGGGATCGCAACAGCTTTCGAGGGTAAAGTATTCAACCCAAATTTATTGATTCGACACAAGGGGAGCCAAAGAATATTCTTGAGATTTAGCAGTTGAGTTGTCAATTCAACCACACCTGGATAACTTAGTATCTGCAGCAAAGTATTTAGTAGAAAAGTGGTATGATAATAAAGGTAACGGTGGCAAAAGTAAAGATAATAGTTTTTGGGTTTTTGTAGTAGTTGTAACAGTAGCAACGGAAAAGTAAATAAGCGAAGCACAAGATGTGAAAAGCTCGTAGGCAATGGATCAGTGATGGATAATTATGTCGGATGCGATTCCTCATGTAATAGCTATAACATAGGGTGACATAGAACTAGCTCCAGTTCATCAATGTAATATAGGCATGTATTCCGTAAATAGTCATACGTGCTTATGGAAAAGAACTTGCATGACATCTTTTGTCCTACCCTCCCGTGGTAGCGGGGTCCTAGCGGAAACTAAGGGATATTAAGGCCTCCTTTTAATAGAGAACCGGAACAAAGCATTAGCACATAGTGAATACATGAACTCCTCAAACTATGGTCATCACCGAGAAGTATCCTGATTATTGTCACTTCGGGGTTGTCGGATCATAACACATAATAGGTGACTATAGACTTGCAAGATAGGATCAAGAACACACATATATTCATGAAAACATAATAGGTTCAGATCTGAAATCATGGCACTCGGGCCCTAGTGACAAGCATTAAGCATAGCAAAGTCATAGCAACATCAATCTCAGAACATAGTGGATACTAGGGATCAAACCCTAACAAAACTAACTTGATTACATGGTAAATCTCATCCAACCCATCACTGTCCAGCAAGCCTATGATGGAATTACTCACGCACGGCGGTGAGCATCATGAAATTGGTGATGAAGGATGGTTGATGATGACCACGGCGATGAATCCCCCTCTCCGGAGCCCCGAACGGACTCCAGATCAGCCCTCCCGAGAGAGATTAGGGCTTGGCGGCGGCTCTGTGTCGTAAAACGCAATGAAACTTTCTCTCTAATTTTTTTCTCCCGGAACGTGAATATATGGAGTTGGAGTTGAGATCGGTGGAGGTCCAGGGGGCCCATGAGATAGGGGGGCGCGCCCAGGGGGAGGGGGCGCGCCCCCCCACCCTCGTGGACAGGGTGTGGGCCCCCTGGTCTTGATTCTTTCGCCAGTATTTTTTATATTTTCTGAAAAGTGCCTCCGTGGATTTTCAGGACATTCCGAGAACTATTCTTTTCTACACATAAAACAACATCATGGCAGTTCTGCTGAAAACAACGTCAGTCCAGGTTAGTTTCATTCAAATCATGCAAGTTAGAGTCCAAAACAAGGGCAAAAGTGTTTGGAAAAGTAGATACGTTGTAGACGTATCAATACTCTCTTTGCACACTTACTCATTCTCCTTCACACGCACTTGATCTGCCTCAACTTAGGCACTCTCCTCGGTCCATAGCATATAGATTTATTAAAAAGTCAAACATCATAAAGTTTGACCATGTACGTGGAGAAAAACAATTACATCTAGTACGGCAAACATATACCATTAGATTCACCATGAGATGTAGTTTTGTATGATGTATCTTTGGTATTGTAGACATAAATAACATTTGCATAAACCTGATCAAAGTTTCCAAAGTTTGACTTCTAAAAAATTTACATGCACTACATTATCGAGCGGATGGAATATCTCTTTCCCCCTCTCAGCTATCTGACGCACCACTCAGTCTTATCGGGGCTCCTCAGTCTCTCTCAAACTTTATTGGTCAGTTTGGTTCATGACCTGACCCTCATGGCTTGATGGACAGTATTGCCTGGTGTGGACGTGAGATGTAAAATATTTCTGCCTGGCCAGGCTTGTGTGGTGCTGAAGCGTTTGGTTCATGCCTGGGCCAGGCAAAGCATCAACATCCCATCAATCAATCCATGCAGCAATTATTTAATGCTAATATCCATCCATGTTGCCGTTAGCCTCGTGGCCGCACGACCAGGCACGGCCAGGCGTTCAAAATCGGCCGCCTGGGCCAGGCTACTTGCAGTGTCTGGAGTCCAACCAGGCTAATTAAAGTGCAAGGGAACCCAGGCTAGGCGGGCTTTCTTTTTTACAGGGTAGCAACCAAACAAGCGTGCATGAAATCCAGCCACAACCCCAGGCCAGGCAAAAGATGCTCAAGACGCAAGCCAAACTGACCTTATATCTCCCTGGTTCACACATACACATGTCTTGCTCGTGCTATAAATATAGACCCATCCAACACTCTCCGCCCTTTTTCTCTCTCCATGTGACACGCAGCCCCCTAAGTACCATAATCCCTCACTCCATCATAGGCGCAAGCACTCCCCCCCTCCTAAGTATGATTATCTCTTACTAGCCATCAGGAACACACATATTGTCTCCTTCCATCCATACGTCTATCTCGATATCTTTCGGGGCATCTTCTATCACGCACACACCTTGTCACTCGATCTCCCACCCATGTAGTCCCATCACGATTTCCAGGGGATCTCTCTATGACAAACATACACTCTCTCCTCCCCATGTCTGCATTTTCTCCGTACGTCTCTCTCGACCTCTCTCCCTTGTTTGTCAGACCCCTCTTGGCCAAGTGCTAGGGGTCTTGCTCTCTCGGTTCCAAACAACCACACACCATCTCCTCACCTTGCCTCCGTTGTCGAAGATGCATGTGTGATATGTTTGCATAAGACACACACGCTTTTTCTCTACTTTTATCGTGTGTTGTCCATGTCTCTTTCACACATGCACACACACTTTTTTCACTCACTCTCTCTCTCTCTCTCTCTCTCTCTCTCTCTAGTTAGGGACTCTGTCACATCCATAAGCATATGGATGTTTTGAAAAGTCAAACCTCAGAAAAGTTTGACCAGGAATATTTGGAGAAAAACATTTACATCTGGAACGATCAATAGATTCATCACAACATGTACTTACTTCATACTATCATTTATCTTTGGTATTGTAGATATAAGTAAATTCTTTATAAACTTGGTGAAAGTTTCAAAAGTTTGACTTAAAAAAATGTTGGAACTACATTATCGAACGGAGGGAGTAGCTCTTTCTCTCTCTCTCTGCTATCTCTCACGGGCCTCCCATCTCACTCAAAACTCACTATACCGATGGATTATATGCTCACTATGTCAGCATATAGCTTCGTATATTGTTTAGTTGACCGGTCAACCAATCCACATGCTGCCTTGTCAGCTCGTGTTCTGTATCTTCGTGTGCTGGCCCATGTGGCAATGGGTGAAAATAAGTAAACTAGAGGCCCATCTGACACGCGGTGAAGTAAACAAAGTTGAAACCACTCGGGGTAGCACCCTGCACGCTAGTAAATTGAGGGCGCATTGAGGACACACTTCTTGCACGTGAAGGACGCACTCACGCACAATTCATCACTGCGCGGCGGCATGCACAGAAGGACGCACTCGCGCACACCCAGCACACGTGTACACCGGCGTCGCCGCCGGTTGAGATGGACAGCGAGTCAACCAACAAGCGGAGGCGGCTCGAGCCAAAACCCCATTCGGCGAGCCTGGACTTCATCACCAGCCTTCCCGACGACATGCTGCTCGTCATCATCGGCCTCCTCCCCACAAAATCTGCCGTGCGGACTGCCCTGCTCTCCCGGCGGTGGCGCCCCCTCTAGCGCTACGTCCCCCTCAACCTCACCATCGATAGCTGCCTCTGCGACAGGGATTGCAAACGCATGGCCGTAGTCTTCAAGATCCTTTCATCGCACCCTGGGCCAGCCAGACGCCTTGACATCTGCATGTTCAATACCAACTACAAGATCCAACCCAAGTTCGACGAGTGGTTCTTATCCCCTGCCCTATATCAGCTCGAGGAGCTCAGCTTTGAAGCTGGACGATGTCGCTCTCTGCCGCCGTCTGCGCTCCGCCTCACACCAACGCTGCGCCGTGCCAGCTTCAGCTCCTGCTATCTTCCCCAGATTAATGTCGCGCCCGCCCTTATTCTCCCTCAACTCAAGCAGTTCGACCTCTTCGACGTTGTCATCTCAAAGAAGGCTATGGAGCACCTGCTCTGCAGCTGTAGTGCGCTCGAGTACCTTTGTCTTGAGAAGATCCGCGGGTTCATTAGCCTCCACATCGCCTTGACAAATCTCCAATGGATTTATGTGTCTTGCTAGCCCCGCAACAAGACATCAATTGGGAAGAGATCACTCCAGCTGTTCCACGTTATGGTCATTGAGAATGCGCCTTTCCTTGAGAGATTGCTTGTATCAGATCTAGAAGATCCAACAAAAATCAGGGTCATTGACGCGCCGAAATTGACAGCGTTGGTGTACTCGTCTGTCAAATTCTCTGAACTCTTTATTGGATTTGTAATCGTTTAGGTACAGCACTCATCTTCTTCTCTGTCTTCTTGAAATTCACATTTTTAAATTTCTTCTTGATGTATTTACGACCGTCTTCCAGAAAATGATTCCCACAAGCTTGACCCACTCCATGCGCACAGTGAAGATCTTGGCACTAAAATCTATCGGCCCCAATCTGGATCAAGTTGTTGGATTCCTTACATGCTTTCCATGCATGGAGAAGCTACTCATCGAGGTGAAACTTCTTTCCTATAAGTAAATGGTAATCACAATGTAGCTCAATTTTTCGTAATTTTCCCAAATTACGATGACAAGTGTAGTGTTCAAAACTGCATCTACGCACCGCACTGAAAGAAATGCTTTTAGTATTTTTTCTCACGTGATCACCTGCATCGTTTTTATGTTGTACTACTATAGTAGCCTAGGCTAGTCATAGTGGAAAGTAACATAGAGTACTCCAGTAACTCTATGGTTACCCTAAGAGAAAGTACTACCTCCGTCCTGGTTTACTCTTCCAATTTTGTAGTATCAAAATTTGACCATAGATTCAACTGACAAAATGTTAATGCATGTCACTAAGAACTATATTGTTGGATTCGTATTTGAACATAATTTCAAATGGTGTAATTTTTAGTTGCATGCATTGGCATTTTCTTAGGTAAATATATTGTCAAAATTTTATACTAAATACGAGGTAGTATTCCCTCCGTCCCAAAATTCTTGTCTTACATTTGTTTAGATATGGATGTATCTAGCAGTAAAATGTAACTAGATACATCCGTATTTAGACAAATTTAAGACAAGAATTTTTGGATGGAGGGAGTACGAAAGTGGGCTATGTAGGCTAAAACATGTGCCAAATTCACTTGTGATGCATTTGGCATCGATGCCCCTCCATTGCTCACCTGGTGCCCCAATCTGGATCACCTACTTCGCTCCGATGCCAAATTAACTCACACAATGAAAAAACACTGCGTGGGAGAGAGAGAGACGACTGAGGCAATAAAAAAACACTTGTTTGGAAGAGTGAGAGGCTGGTGTAGTTGGTTTGATTGATTTGTTTATACATATGGGTCTGTGTGCACAGCGGTGCCAACTCTCTCACATTGCAAGAGCGGTGCCAAATCCTTTTGATTTGACATCGATGCGTATTATGTGGCATACTTTTGCGAAATATGGCATCGGCCACATAGTGGAAGGAAACAAATGCCCAAGCTCTTCACGTGATCCTAGTTAAATGAGAGGAAACACACACACACACATAGAGAGAGAGAGAGAGAGTGAAAAATATCACTAGCGAGCCAACCCTATTGTATGAGCGAATGATATTGGTACCTCTTGATGACACGGCAATATTATACAGCTAGCTTCTCTAATATGTTCTCTTCTTTTGCAGATAAAAAAGACCCGAAAGTGAAAAATGTGTTGCACTATAACAATCTCATCGAATGCCCTGATCTCCATCTTACAGAAATTGATTTGATCGACTACCGAGGCAGCACATCTGAGATAGAATTGGCCATGTTCTTTGTTCTAGAAGCAAGTGTGCTGAAGGTAATGAGGTTTGGCATTCTCTGGCGCAACAATGAATGGCGTGCTGATCACCACAAGCGTCTAAGCCTAAATGACAAAGTCTCCGCAGAAGCTGATTTTTTTTTTGAAACATCAAGTGGCCAGAGACTCGAAAACTTATTTGCCCATTAGTGACCCTTCAGGGCGGTGGATTTTAGTTTGTACGATAATGCTGCATCCACCTAAAGTAACGGAAGTTCTTACATAAACTTCCTAGTAATTCCCTCTTCGTAGGTGCAACATTACTCCTAACATTTGTAATATCAGTTTGAAACTTGTAATATTGCCGTGTCCTATTCCTGCGTTTTCAAAATCCTACGAATCAAACAGGTCCTGAGTTGGTAATGATGTTGTGCCTCCCATCTTTCACCAATAGCCGTCGGATCTAGATCTGACGCATACAAACCAAGCTTCTCCATTTTTGCAAAAAGATGCCCGCACTTGTTCCCTATTTACAAACAACTTCTTGTCTCTCACAATCAGCCTTATCTCCTCCCCACCGCATAAGGCCGTGGAAAAATCTGGCGTGATGGCCGCTGCCGGCGCCGTCCACCCCCAATCTTGGTGTTCCGTGCAATGCACGGGCATCTGCGCACGGGAAATTATGTCGAACAGGGCTAGTTGTAAGCAGGCTAGCTCTACAACCAAGATAATAGTGACTGTAGACGGTGAGGCTGACTATGGTATGCCGAACATGGTGCCTATACTCAGGTGTCATCTCCAGCGCAGGGTCTTATCACTTCACTGTGAGGAACAACACATAATAATTTGACCAACGGGTAGTACAGTGCTAGTACTCCTACTACTACAATGGTAGTACTACTAATAGTACTAGTAGCACCACCATCTGGATTTAGGAGTACTACCACGTCCATCTGGATTTTAGTATTTGACTAGCAATATCTAGTAATGCATGTGACAAAAAATGTACTACTCCCTCTGTAAATAAATACATGGTGTTTTATTCCTATCGGCGAGAGAACTTAATGTCTTTTTGCTAACTAGAGTACTAATAACATTACATGCAATGAACTAAACACTGCATGTCATGTTTGGCAGTCTCAAGTCATTGAAAGCATGCACGACCCACATCTCTCATTGGATGATATGTCACGAAATAAGAAACAAGGAGGGAGTTAATGCACCGTGCCTAAGTGTTTTGGGATTATTTGGTTTTCGTAAGGTGTCTTACACAACATTTTTGTTTACATGCATTAACAGTTTTTTAGTTAAATCAAAGGTCAAAACTTGGTGCAAAATGCAAAGTGGACCAATAAACTAGTAAACATCAAACTTCTCTCGTTTGGCCCCAACTAGAGGTCTGGTGAGATGACTATACTGCACCGGCACGGAAGGGGACGCAGCTTCATTGACTTACGACAACTGCCTTTGGGTGAATGACATGTGGGCCCAAGGGGTAGCTGGCCCACCTATCATACAGCCAAAGGCAGGTGTAGTAGAGTGCCGAGGAGTAGTATGAAATCCTACGCACCTACGCACGCTAACCAAGGGGAAGAGTGATCACTCGAATCGCAAGATCAGTTGACTAGAAGCTAAGCTAGACCATGGAGGCGATGAGCGCGAGCATCAGCCGGCTGTGCCAGATGGTCCACGACACGGGCCTGCGGCCTGGCACCGAGGAACGTCTCCAGGTAGTATTGCTTGAGGCCGCCAGGGCGAGGGGCCGCTTGGACGACAGCTTCGTCTCCTTGTTCGTCGAGGTCCTCGTTGGTTTCCTCGACAAGTTCACCATCGTCAAGAAGCTCGTAGACAACTTTGACGTACGCCTCCAGCCGACGCGCCCAAGCTCTGTGATGCCCGCCACCCTCAACGTCCACTATGGTGACAACCTCTTCGACGCACTGGTGGCCCTGCGACTGCCGCCGTCGCGCTGAAGAATGTCCACCTAGAGGTCGCGCTCACCGTGCAGCGCCTGGCGCAGCAAGACAACATCGACATAATCACCCATGTCTACACGCAAATCGTCCACAAGGACACTACATGCAAGAGGAGGACGATAGGACGCTGGCCTTCTTGGACCGCAGGGCAACCTTGGACGGCATTGTTCAGAAGCACGTTGAGCTCGCCGCCAACACCGCTGCTCCTCACACGTCGGTTGGTGACCCAGCGCACTAGGGCGTGAGGATGTCGTTGATGGATTCGTATGTATTTTTATCTTTCCGTCAAATCCATGTAGTAGTTTATGATACTATAAGTAATTATCTTACCATTCGCATCAACTTCATAATTTTCGTACGTACTCCATGCATGAACGGCGCCAGAACCAAACTTCTCATTACTCTAGGCAAAATCGTTATTTTCTATCTATCGGTCGCGCCATGGAGTAGAACCAAATTTTACAAGTTACAAGTTCAAAAGGAAAAGCCTGCCGTGTTCGCGTCGCACCCCCTGGTCCGGCACGCCGCTCAAGCGGGAATGCGTGCGGTGTTGCATTTTCACTTACAAGTGGGACCGCAGTTGAGCAAACCGACTATCGGCAAACCCCCACCCTGCCCACCGCGTGATGGCTGAGAAAATAGGAGGGAGAAGAGATGGTTGTAGCACGGACTCCAAGAAAATTGGTGTCAAATGGGACTCGTGTGGGTGGCGTGTGCCGTACTGCTAGACGTGAATGCTAGTTATGGCCAATGCCACCCCACTATATCGAGCCTATATCGAGGTACATAGAACAAATTTCCTGCAGTCCGTGCTCAGCCCTCCTCTATCTCTCTTCTCAGCCAGCCAGCGGACGCACGGAGCCCATCGTATGTTTGCTCACATGCGGTCCCACATGTCAGTGAAAACGCAAGAGGACCCACTAAACCTGCACATCTTTCACCTCGACGTGCTGGTGATGAAAAACAAATCCAATAAAGATCTTCGGTGGCCGCTTTTGGAGTTACTCAAGTGTAGTAAGATTCTATTTATAGTTTAACCCAAGATGCACATCACATGGCTTCAACTACCACTCTATTTTCTTGCATGACACGACCTAGATGCTGGATGTCCCACGTGTTGGCAAAAGGAGGAAGAACCCGACCAAATCTTCGGTTGTGCTAACTTAAATTTTTTATTGTGTACTCCCTCCGTTCCAAAATACTTGACTTCCATTTGTCGAAAAATGGATGTACCTATATACTAAAACATGTCTAGATACATATATATTTTGACAAATAGAAGGCATGTATTGTGCAATGGAGAGAGTAGAATGGATGCAAGTTTTGGTATTGGAAAGAAGAGTACATCGATATATTGGTAGAGTGCAATTTAGTAGATGTTCTAGCACTTTTAGCTAGCATAGAGGCTAGATATGAGACTAGTGGACTTTTTGATACTCCTACTAGAATAGAGGATAGACATGACACTAGATGCGAGGAAGCAACGTCTACTTCTTTACACTCGAAGAAGAAAGAAGCACGCAAGATCGAGCCTCCGCAGATCAACAATGAATGCATCGAGAAGGCACTAATCCAACTTACAGGAGCAGTTATGGAAGTTGGATATCTTCTAGAGTAGTAAAATGTATTCTTGTGGTTATTGTTTTCTTTGGTCTTGCTTTTCTAGTCAAAGTTGTTGTTGGAGTTCGTGCAAAACGGAGGTCCGTTTGGGGTTGTGTGTTGGAGTTGGCCTTACAAGTGGGACCGAAGTTGAGGAAACCGACTATCAGCAAACCCCCACCTCGCCCGCCGCGCGATGGCTGAAGTTAGAGAAACGATGAGGTTGAAGAGATTGCTCTAGCATGAACTCCAAGAAATAATATGGTGTCAGATGGATGTCGTGGTGGTGGCGTGTGCCGTACTCCTGGACGTGAATGCTTGTTCTGGCCCATGCCGCCCTACTACTCCTACTACTTACTATATAGTACTAGTATCGAGGATTCGAGGTGCTGGTTACGTACAGCGAACACATTAACATATGGCTACAGTAAAAACACTCACCCAACATGCAAAGCATGTGAAGCTAGTACAAATAGTGTACTACTATTGTTGATTGGCCTCATCCAATAACCTGTTGCAATGCACGTACAATTATGTGTTCAGAAAATATATTTTTTGCCTCGTCGCACCACTCACTCAGAGAAGCGACTCGAAAGCTATTCATAAATTTAGTAAGTTTATCACAGGCATATCATTTTATTACATACAATAGGTCATCAACCCACATCGACAATGAGGATACATTATAAATACTAAAGTTTTCACCACACAACAAATAACAAGCAATGAAATGAACTTCAACTCAATCATTCCTCGGCATTGGAAATGCTTGCTTTGAACCACAAGCGCTTCTCTGGGACGGGCCATCCATTGTCGATCTGGAGACCAACGCAGGACTGATCATCCAGGCTGAAGCGGCCTACTATATCAGTACCAGGGTAGGGAACCACCCAAATGTCCGAGGTATTGACACAGTTGCTTCTCATAAATGGTAGTAACGTTGTGTCAACAACAGTTGGATCACCTTTCACTAGCATTGGATAGTTTTGTCGAAGGAAGAGCGAGTTTTCTCCAAGACTATCAATTCTGCACCAGGGAGAAGGAGTTGGCGCTATAACACTAGTATCCATCCTGAATACCATGCAACGGGTGTTGGAATAGGTCCGGAGAGTGCGACCAGGAGAGACTACACCTGCTTCCTTAGTAGTAACATCATTAGTGGGCTGTATACACACAAGAAGAGGTGATCCATCGGAATTAGTTTCTAGGCGCGACAGAGTATATGGGCGCTGCTCTTCCTCATGCTCGTGATCATCACCATCGTCATCTCCCCCTTGGTTATAAATATTTTCAAGTATAGGTGGTGGAATGTTCACAGGACCTTGGAAACACCAGTAGAAGGTTAATTAGTAAAGGGAAACTTGCTAACCCGCATGCATGTGGATGAAACAATTATAATTACTATGGAAGACAAATGCACCGAAATCATAAGGATTCCATGCAAAAACAGTGCCACGAGTGGTGGTAGAAAACACAAGGCCCTCATATTGAATTGCATCACAGTACTCATCCGTGTACATAAACTGATTTTTAGCAATATCCATCCAGTCAAACCACGAAGGACGGCAACAAGCTTGTCGAAGATAGCAACAACTTCATAGTTGTTGTAATTCCAAGAGCGGTTGGGAACTCGACAAATAGCTATCTTCCGTAGAAGACAATCACCATGATCGTATTTGAACGTGCGTACAACACCGGTGTTCTCAACCTCTTGGCAGTATGCTGAGATTTTTGGAAGTGGAACCCAGTCACGAGTGTACACATTCACAAGTTCCCACTCGCAGTTGGACCCAATGTAAACAACCCAATCTCCATTTGTGCCTGCCCAAGCCTTACCCTCAAGCGATGGCATCTTAACATCATACGTATCATTATCAAGCGGCATCAACTTGCACAGGGCGAGGCCTACGTCGTCCCTGCGCCAGCATCAGGGTCACGGCGAAGAAGATAGGGGAGATCAAACCACTCCTTGACTCTTGGGTTCCTTGTAATGATGTTATTAGTTGAGTCGAGAATGGACTTGAACGAACCAGCCATGCTAGCCGAGGTGATGACGTTGCACCGATCAATGAGTTCCTCCACTACATCATCTTTCAGATCAAGGCAAGAATAACGGGGTCGTTTCCGGCCTGTTCCCTGCATGGAGAAGATGATCGAACAATGGCAGAAGAAAGGGTGAAGGGCTAAAGGAAAATGGAGGAGGGAGAGGAAGAGCGTGCGACAGCAGTTCCAAATCAATAGGGAAAGGCGAAGAGTCGGTGGACGGTTTCCAGTTTGCCACGGTTCATGAAGAGGCGCCCCGGCCTACACGTCCATTCGGAAATACTACTAGTAGAAAAGGACTCGCCATCATCTCACTGATATGTTGGAATGGGACCACATGTCAACGAAACATGGTGTGTAATTTCTCATGCAAAATGTGATCTGGCCGTGTTGGCCCAAGGTGCGGCATAAGTTATCAAACTTTATTTTTTTAATGGCGTGTCGTTCAGTTTTGAAGCATGACTAACTGGTACTGTACGCAGAGAAAATATAAACTACTCTACCACTACTCCACCTCCAGTACTAGTAGTATAAAAAGATATATAGGCTGGAGCTTCAGTGCTTTCTTGCTAAGGGCTGCCCACTTGCTTCTCACACTACCACCCTCTCTCCAGATCTAAAAATGACGGCATCTCTCTCCCTCCTCGCCGGTGGTCACAGATCCGCCGGGGACGAAAAGGACGTGCAGCGTTGATGCACTCGTCGTTGGCGAGCGAGGTCACGCACTGACGACAAGGCTGTCCTCTCAGACCTAGTGCCCGCGCGGGATGACCTCCGTCCCCAAGCTCACTGCCATAGTGTGTGCGAAGGACAACGACCACGAGTGAAGCCACTTCCCGCCGACCCTCAGGTATGCTACCTCTTTTCGAACCATACCCTTGTTCTATTGCCCCATCTGCCACGTCATTGCATGTGGATCTTTTTCCACTCCACCATCTTCCTAATTTACTATCCCCTGCTCTGCTGGCCACGCAGACGAAAACCATAATTTGCACTATTAAAGGAAACCCTACTTCATACAGACTAATCCATGTCTGGGTTGAATAAGGAAAGGAAGGGAGACTGTACTGTCCAAGAGAGCAGGCATCAAACCCGCATCTAGGTTGAAAAGTGGAAAATTAGTAGCTAAGGAACGAGTCTCGTGTCTCTTGGTTGAAGAAGGGTAGAAAGGCATGACAACGCAATAGAGAATGACCAGGTCGATTGGTTTGTTATCCTCACATAGGAAAAAGGTGGCTAAAGAGAACGAAAATGGGACGTAATCCACATATGCTGCCTGGATATTTGTTGCTCTGGGCAACCATACCTCCATCACCACTCTGCGACCGTGGAGGTACATCGTACTGGTGCGCCCACTATCCGAAGGGGCCTCCCATGCTCTTATTGCCACTTTTTTTTGCTATTAGTATAACGCCAGCAGTCAAGTCAAGCAATGCTACTGCTAAAGTGATGCCACATTTAACTAATGCCGCTCTCAGTCTAACGCCACCGATAAATTTAAGCAATGCCATTTAATGTCACTGGATTATTTTGGGGTTAGCTGTTGATTGTGGATGTATTAAAGATTTTTCAGCTGTTGATTGTGGATGTATTAAAGATTTTTCAGCTAAGGCATTCTAATGTTGTTGCACAGCCAGTATACCAACAATGAAACTTGTTACTACCTTCAGATTTTTGCACTGTTAATGCTTATAGATTACATACCTCACTTTCATGAGAGAAGTTAATTTTTTGTACAGTGTTACCAAAATGCCAAGGCGCTTATGTCATTTTATTTTGGTTAAACTGCATAAACAATTATGAAGACAAGAGGAAAGATCAAGAGTGGACAACTCCTCCTCCGGCTGTTCTCTTGATTCGTTTGATCAAGTTTTTATGTTTGATCGATTATCAAGATTGGGATAGCAATTGTTAAGTTCCCCCGAGTTCGAAATGATATTTACCTTGGAGGTACGTGGTTTGCAATTTTTTTATACTGTCATTAGTTAATAATGCTAGTTACCTTCAGACTTTTGTATTTGGTTTAATGCTCATGCACAGCTAGTATACCAATGTTGAAACTTGTTACCTTTACATTTTGTATTGTTAATTCCTATAGAAATCTTCCAGTGCTAGAGTTTATTGAGATCTGTTTAGTAAAACCATTGTACTGTACCCTGTAATAAACTAACTACTCTACTGTTGTACTAGCCACTAGATTAGTGTATATTTGTAGTATTCGAATGGTGTTGCATTAGCGTATGGACATAAATAAAGTGTGGCAAGCTTTCCCAGATATGTGCTCAAGAAAACTACTACCTGTTTTTCTAAATACTAGTCGTTTGGGTACTTTAAATTGAACCATGAAAACATCTTACATTAAGGAACAGAGGGTGTAGAGTTCACTCAAATTATCCCGGTAAAGCTAGTCACACCTTTGTTAAAATTAATGTTCATTATGTTATCGGAGGAGGTCTGTATGTTGGTCTCTAATGCCTGTCGACTACATACCTAACATCATGATGTAATGTTAAGTCATTTCCTTTTGTACAGTGTCACTGAATTGTCAAGGCGGTGATGGCATTTTATTTTAGTTGAACTGTACAAAATATGCTTAAAAGAAGAGGAAAGGTCAGGAATGGCTCAATTTTTCATAAAAAACTATGTATGCCTTCCTGTGATCAGCCGTTGTTGCTTTATTTATGCCTTCAAACAGGTGGTTAGAAACAGTCTTGCTACCTTTTCCCATTAAGAAATTGGAATGCTTATATTTGTGAGTCTATGCTTCAACTAGTGCCACTTTTATAGTAATCACACTTTAAATATCTATGCAAACATGGCTGCTCGATTTTAGTGGAACTGCACAAAAAGTCCAACTGGTTCAACATTAGGAGCATGTTTTTTCCAAACCTTTATATCCAATTGGTGGCACTATGAGCTATTCGTTACGAAGGTACACGGTTTGCTACTATCTTGCTACTCTTTTTGTACTGTCATTAGATAGTAATACTAGTGGTTTGCATGTGAATTTATTGGCAGGGTGGACCTACATTGGAGGTGCAGGACAGGATTCAATGATTGGATGCTCAATTTCGGTTGTATCGATTTCACCTCTTCCATCACTACGAACATGGATATCCTTGGTCTGATGAAGAATAGGTGCTATATTTCTGCTCTGAACCAGCAAACCAATTCAGTATGAAATTGTCCAGGGCAAAACATAACTGTATCGGATTGTCCAGTGCAGAACATGACAGATGCTAAGCGGAAGAGACATGTTTAAACCGAAAATACATGGTGTGGTATATGTTTACTAGTTTCTTGATATTTTTGCAGACAGAGATGTCTGGCTGTTGCTATTTGGCAAACAAACAAAGTGTCCGCAATTTTGGTTGAAATGCACAAGAGAATAGTATAGTCACTGCATGCAGTGCCATTTGAAAATAGACACAAATAGATTGGATAGTCACTTCATGGACTGCAGAAAAGTAGTACTGTACTATTTATTGGCCAACACTAGGTGCTTCATTGCTTTGATCTGACTATACAATGGGCATCATTTTGCCTAAGTTAAAGTTTGTATTCCGAAAATAGTCTCGCGGTGTGATCGAGAGAAGACCAAATCATATTGTAGTGGATGTTCCTCCATCATGTGTGGTTCATTCTTATGGTTCCAGTTGTTGGTGAAACCACTTACGTTTGCAAGAGGAATTGTAGACTTCACAAACAAATTTTTCTTTCAGTTTGTCTTGAATGTTGGCCAAGAGAAGTATCCATGTTAGTAGGAAGAACATATGTTTTTTCTAGATCTTTGCTTTTGGAGCTACATATTTGTATATGATCTGTGAATCATTGAGATGCATTAACATGTTGATCTTATGCATGGGAATCGTACTAGTTAGTTTTAGTTGCGACACAAGATCCAAAGTGGCTGATCTTTGCTTTTGGAGCTACATATTTGTATACGATCTGTGAACCATTGAGATGCATTAACAGTTACTTATTTCTGTTCGCTCAGTGTTTACAATATACTGATTGATCACTAGCTAGCCTACAAATGCGCTCCTGGCAGTTTTATTTGCGACGCAAGATGCAAAGCGGCAGTTTTTTGAATAAAAATGCCTACCTATGAAGAAACTGACAAGCTACACTATCGATCCTACACGGATAAATAGCAGATCACACACGTACTACCTCCTTTCCGGTTTGCAGGGCTCAATTCAAGAAATGACCTACTCGATCCTACATGAATAAATAGCGGATCACGCATGTACTAGTACCTCCTTTCCGGTTTGCAAGGCTTAATTCAAACCTCTCACCAACCAAGGTACTTCCTCCGTCCGGGTTTATTAGTCCCGTGAGAAAAGTAGCAATACCAAGGCATGGCAATAATTAACGGCATGCAGAAGTTTAAGCCTAATTAATTCCAGCGATTTAAGTGGTGGCATGCGTGCCCTCGGCTGCAACTTGTTGCATGCTGCTCCGCGTACTGGCTACGAGCGATTCTGAGTGCCTGCATGCAGCCGGCCGTAATTAAGGCAACTAACTGATGCGAAAAAAGATGCACTTTAATTATTGCGGGCTTTTTAAATCCGTGGAATCATTGTTGACAAGGAGGGAGATGATTCAAGTGCACTCGTTTGACCGCCATGCCGGCGTGCGATCTAGATGGGACGGGACGACATAGTCATAATTTCAGTTTCTCTAGTTTTCCATGGAAAGCTGGCGCGCTAAGCCATTATGCATTGAATTCCGATGACCGTTACGCTACCTTCAGCCTATAAGTACTGTTTCCCGTACTTCTCCGGTGGCACCGTGACCCAACTTTCCATATCTTCATAAGCCCCCACCGACCCGACGTCGCTCACCACATCCGCCATGCCCCCGCCCGTCCGCGGTAGGCGACGCCGGAGGCGGTCACCACCGCAGCTAGTGTTTCGTTTTTCACCGGAAGGCAGACGGAGGGAGGAGGCAATCTATCTGTCTTTAGATGGCAATTCGAAGATCGAGGAGTTGTTGGAGCGCGACCGTCTGGCGGAGGAGCAGGAGTTGTTGGAGCGCGACCGCCTGGCGGAGGAGCAGCGTATCGCCGATTTGCGCCGCCAGCAGGACATGGAGCAGCAGCGCACCGACGCTCTGAGTCATGAGGGGAGCACCCACAATTGGGCCGACTACGTGGAGGCCGGCGCCCGGCAAATAGCCCTGGAGGCTGTCGGGCACTCACGCATTCGTGACGCCGATTTTTACTACTAGCTCGTCAAGTGGGTTTCCCGTTTGGAAGCCGAAGCTTCGGTGGACCACGCCGGCATGGAAAGGGCCAACGCGTGCGAGCAACGCGCCCTATCGCACCTCTTGCAAGTCCGAGGCGAGGCGCAGGCCGCTGGTGCCGCAGTTTAGCGTGTACCACAGATGGCGGTCAGCATCGTCTAGTTAGCTAAGAGTAAGTTAGTACTTATACGCTACTAGAGTTTCAGTGGGAGTAGATAGTTAACTTGGTTATGATGGTTGTCAACGTGGAAGTTCAGTACTCTATATGTGGATCAGACCTGTTACTTTGCTCTGAATGTTGAACTTTCCGTTTGAACGTGTGGAATGGGCTGTTATTTTTTAAATGGGTTGTACTTGTCCTCCATGGGTTTAAAGGCTGACTTGTGGGCCTACCAAGTTGACGCGTACACAATTAGGAGATGATTGTACGTGGATAGGATGACAGCAGGGACGTGCCAAGGTCATGGAAGTATGCAAGCAAGTGCCTCCTTATTTCAAGCCAATAAAAAAAATGGCTCCTCCTAGTGGATTTCTCACATCTGGGTCCCATGCCATTGTCAACGTAGTCAATAAACGAGAGAATTGCACAACGAGCGGCTGACAACAGGGACCCAGCAGCTCGCCCAGTTATTTTTGTTTTGGGTTAATTTGATAAATGCCACTCCAAATCTGGTGTTTCCGAGAAATGCCACTGCAATTTCCAAAGTTTGAAAAATGCCATTTCATGCCATTTCTAGTGGCATTTTTCGAAGTCTGGAGTGGTGTTTTTCAAAGTTTGCAAACTGCAGTGGCATTTTTCAAAGTTTGCAAAAATTGCAGTGGCATTTTTCAAAGTTTGGAAATTGCAGTGGCATTTTTATGAATCACCATAATTGGAGTGGCATTTATCTAATTTGTTTTTGAGACGGAAGCAGGGTGTCAACTGGGCTGTGCGGGACACTCTGGCCTATCTAGACAGCATTTTCTTTTATGTTTACCACAGACCAGCCCAATAGTTTTCTTTATTTCTGAAAATGGCTAGCCCAGTTTTTTTGTGATCTGTCAAGTAAGTCGCTTTATCAGGCCTGTTGGGCTGCAAATCTTTCAAGACGAGGAGAGCTTCATTTGACTAGCCGAGAAAATGGCCTATAAGTAATGAGAAATGGGATGTACATTTTTAAAACACATCAAACTGGCAATTAGTTTCAAATATCTTTTTTTCATTTCGAGATTTTAAATTGCATTGATTTTTATGCGTGGACAATTTATTGGATTTTATATTGATATACACTTATTTTTAAAATCAGTCTGAATGTGACTCGAAATTTCAGGATTAAAAACAGTTCAGACCGCACCGACATATGCAAAATTTCGTATAATTTTTTAACCGTGGCCACAATATGGCTGTAATGCTAACAAAAAGAATATGGGATCCAAAAAAACCCGTAAGAATTAGCAAATGGGCTGTAAATTATTTGAAATAATGGCAGATGGCATGTATGCTATTTTCCACAGATTTGAGGCTTTCCTAAAAAATAAGGTTGACGCACAAGCAGTGACTGTTGGATATGTCCATCCAACGGCTGTCGTGCTTCTTCAATTTCCACTCTTCATGCTCCAGCCTCTCAAACAAGTGTCGGCGGGACTGCCTGCTCCCTCCTCCCCACGGCCGGCTGTGCTGCCGCGCAGGCCTCACCGCCCCACCATACTCCCATCGCTAGCCTAGCCATCCCTCTACTCACCCACAGTCCCACACCTGCTGTTATTCTCTGGCAACGGCAGATGAACCAGTAAACCCTCATACAGTCGTACTCCCCTCCGCGTGGGAAACAATTGCCGAGTCTTCCTTGGCTCCGTGTCGTTCCCTTCCTAGGCCTCATTGTCGTCCACCGCCCTGGTGCTCTCGGCGTGGCGTGGTCAACATGGGCAACGACCGACATGCATCTGAAGTGGACTGTACGTGGAGAGGCTGACAGCTGGGTCCACGGCCGCACGCAAGGAAATGCCTCCTTATTACGCGCAAAAGAATGATTCCTCCACCTAACATCTGGGACCCACCGAAAGGGCCTCTGTATTTCGTGAAAAAAACGTTACCGCCGCTGACAGCTCGGACCCACCAGCTATATCTTCGCACGCAAGGAAGTGCCTCCTTATTACGCACAAAAAAATGAATACCCCCCTGCTAGCTGGGACCCAGTATAGTGGGCCTACTAAGTTGACAGGGACGAAGGGCTTTTCAACTTAGTCAATATGCACGATTCTAGCTCGACTAACCGTATGATGTCCATCCAATGGTCGTAGTGCTTCTTCAACCTCTGGTCTTCTTGCTCCAGCCGCCCAAAGCAGCGCCGGTCGTGCCGCCTGCTCCTGCCTCCCGTGGCCGGTTGTGCTGCCGCGGAGGCCTCACCACCCCCATACTACTCCCATCACTGGCCAGGCCATCCCTCCACTCCACTCACCCACACCCCCTGTTATTCTGCGGCGACGACAGCGCAACCGAACGAGTGAACCCTCGTACTCCTCTTCGCGTGGGCATCCACTGCCGCGTCTTCCCCCGGCTCCGTGTCATCCTTCCTAGGCCTCGCCGTCGTCCACCGCCGTGGTGTTCTCGGCACGGCGCGGTCAATGTGGTCAACGACCGAATTCCATCGGAAGAATACTGTACATGGAAATGCTGACAGCTGGGTCCACGGCAGCCGCAAGGAAGTGTCTCCTTATTACACGAAAAATAATTATTCCTCCACCTGACAGTAGGGACCCACCGAACGAGCCACCAGTATTTTGCGAAAAAAACGTTTTCCCCTGACTGCTGGGACCCACTGGACGGGCCACCGTATTTCGCAAAAAAAAGTTCCCCCCATTGTCAGCTCGGACCCACCGGAAATGCTTACTTATTACGCACAAAAAAATGAATACCCCTGCTAGCTGGGACCCACCTTGGTGGGAGGCTGACTTGTGGGCCTACTAAGTTGACGGGGAGGGAGGGCTTTGTCAACTTAGTCAATATAAACGATTCTAGCTCTAGTGACCGTACGATGTCCATCCAACGGTCGTAGTGCTTCTTCAACCTCTAGTCTTCTTGCTCCAGCCGCCCAAAGCAGCGCCAGTCGTGCCGCATGCTCCTGCCTCCCGTGGCCGGCTGTGCCACCATGAAGGCCTCACTGCCCCTACTATTCCCACCGCTGGCCAGGCCCTGCAGCAACTGCAGCCTCACACCGCAGCCGAACCAGTGAACCCTCGTACTCCTCTCCGCGCGAGCTTCCACTGCCGCGTCTTCCCCGGCTCCCCGTCGTCCCCTTCCTAGGCCTCGCCGTCGTCCACCATCCTCGTGCTCTCGGCGCGGCTAGGTCAACATGGTCAAGGAATGACTTCCATCGGACATGGACTGTACGTGGAGAGGCTAAGAACTAGGTCCACGGCTGTAGCAAGGAAGTGCCTCCTTATTACGCGGAAAGTAATGATTCCTCCACCTGACAGCTAGGACCCACCGGATGGCCACTGTATTTCGCGAAAAAACAGTTCCCCCCTGACTGCTGGGACCCACCAGCTACACCTTCGCACGCAAGGAAGTGCGTCCAGGCAAAAAAACGATTCGCCCCCTGACAGCTAGGACCCACCAGCTACATCTTCCCACGCAAGGAAGTGCCTGACAGTCGGGACCCACCTGGTCGAAGCGTACGTAGCCTTGTCATTCTGGTCGCGAACATGTACGTACATATATACTGGTCGATGTAGAGGCACGCACGTGTCGTAGTAGAGGCGCATACGTGTCGTAGTAGAGGCGCACATGTAGCATGTACACGTACATACAGCGGCCAGTGTGCAAGAAAGAAAATACGGCCACGCATGTGTACATACGGGCGGGGTCTTGAACGCCTACTCGCGCATACGTATGGCTAGGGCTCGTGGACATGGCTGGGTCGGAACAGAGAAACAACGTCGTCGTCGTGTTCATGGGGAGGCAATGGAATGCGTCGTGTTCATGGGGAGGCAACGGAATGCGTCGTGTTCATCAGGAGGCAACGGAACGCGTGGGAGCCAACCGGCTGGGTCGGAACAGAATGCGTCGTCGTGTTCATCGGGAGGGCTTGGACGGAACAGGCGATGGAAACGAGGCCTGGTGTACCGCAGAACGGAGAAAACAGCCTTGTGTTCGATCGGCCACGTTCGAAACGGGATCCTGTTCATCGGGAGGGGTGTGGCATACCGCAAAACGGAGGAAACGGACCTCCTACAGTCGGGGTCCTGTTGATCGGGAGGGGTGTGGCATACGGCAAAACGGAGGAAATGGACCTCCTACGTTCGAAACAGGGGTCCTGTTGATCGGGAGGAGTGTGGCGTACCGCAAAATGGACGAAACGGACTTGTGTTGGAGCGCTACGGTCGAAATGGGGGTCCTGTTCATCGGGAGGGGTGTGGCATACCGCAAAATGGGACTCCACGGGATATTGTTCATCTCCACCGTGGACCTCCTCCAGCCTCCACGGGCTACCGTCAACCTCCTCCAGCCTCCACGGGCTCCTGTTCATCCAGCCTCCACCGCGCGGTACTCCACCGGCTATTGTTCAACCACCCCTCCACGGGCACCCCTCCACCATCTATTATTCATCCAGCCCTCCACGGGGTCGTCCTGTTCATCTAGAGGCAACGCCACGGGGTCCTGCATCCACCCCCACCGCTCACTATTCATCCACCCCCCCCCCCCCCACAACACTCACAGTTCATCCAATCGATCGGCTTCAGTTAGCAGCAGTAGCGAAGGAATCGCTCAATCGGGTTCAGCTAACAGCCATCGATCGATCGCTCGGGTTTAGTAACGCATAGCCTGCAGTGCAACCGCTCGGGTTCAGTTAGAGCCCAACGCCTCGCTCGGGTTTAGTTAGAGCCAACGCCTCGCACACACGTGCGTATGTGTATGAGAGAAACGCGCATAGCTCGGCCCCCGACCGCCCACCGTAACCAGGAACTCCCCGAAATTTTCCTCGCCCTCGCTTCTACCATGGTTTTTTCCGTCATGGATGGCCCAAAGAATGTAATGCAGCTGCGTCTCCGGCCCGCCCAGGATGAAAAACCCATTTTCTGTCATGATTTTTTGTCATAGAAGTAGGAGCCCACCACATCTATGATGATACCGGGTTTTGTCACAATTATCGTCATAGAAGTGTCATATGTATGACAGAAAAAAGTTTCGTTCGGCCCAAAATGTCACGGATGTGTCTTTTTTTTTGTAGTGTCTAATGGGTATACACATATTTTAGTTGCTGCTGATTACGTTACTAAGAGGGTAGAAGCTATTCCAACTAGTAGTGTTGATCATAACACCTCTATTAAGATGCTTAAAGAATTTATTTTTCTGAGGTTTGGAGTCCCTAGATACTTAATGACTGATGGTGGTTCACATTTTATTCATTGTGCTTTTCGTGAAATGCTTGGTAATTATGATGTTAATCACAGAATTGCATCTCCGTACCACCCACAGTCTAGTGGTCAAGTAGAACTGAGTAATAGAGAGCTTAAATTAATTTTGAAAAAGACTGTTAATAGATCTAGAAAAATTGGTCCAAGAAACTTGATGATGCATTATGCACCTATAGAACTACATAAAAAATCCTATGGGTATGTCTCCGTATAAAATGGTTTATGGAAAAGCATGTCACTTACCTCTCGATCTAGAACATAAGGCATATTGGGCCATTAAAGAGCTCAATTATGATTTCAAACTTGCCGGTGAGAAGAGGCTATTTGACATTAGCTCACTTGATGAATGGAGAACCCAGGCCTATTAGAATGCCAAACTGTTTAAAGAAAAATTTAAAAGATGGCATGACAAAAGGATACAAAAGCGTGAGTTTAATGTAGGTGATTATGTTTTGCTATACAACTCTCGTTTAAGATTTTTTGCAGGAAAACTTCTATCTAAATGGGAAGGTCCTTACGTTATAGAGGAGGTCTATCATTCCGGTGCCATAAAAATCAACAACTTTGAAGGAACAAAGCCGAAGGTGGTGAACGGTCAAAGAATCAAATATTATATCTCATGTAATCCCATAAATGTTGAAACCAATGTTATTGACACCGTAACCCCGGAGGAGTACATAAGGGACACTTTCCAGAATGTTTCAGACTCTGAAAAGGAATAGTTATGTGGTACGGTAAGTAAACCGACTCCAAAATAGTTCTAATAGCAATTTTTCTCCGTTTTGGAATATTGATGAAAATAGGAAAAGAAGAAGTAGTCCGGAAAGGACACGAGGCATCCACGAGGGTGGAGGGTGCACCCTACCCCCTGGGCACGCCCCCCTGCCTCATGGGCACCTCGTGTGCCCTCTGGACTCTGTTTTCTTGCACAATAATTCTTTTGGTCAGTAATAATTCATTATATAATCTCCCGAAGGTTTTGATCACCGTACCACGACAAAATCCTCTGCTTTTGTTTCGAGCTATTTTTCTAACAGATCACCATGACGTCTTCAAGCGCCCCCAAGGACAAGTTTTTTGAGAAGGTCATCAACCCCTACCTTGTGGAGGTGCTGCAACACCCTCAAACCATTGAGATGAATGAGGGGGTGCTGCACATCCGCGATGTTGAGGGACCAAGGAGGACCGGAAGCGTGGAGACAAGACTCGAAGCAATGGAGCGGCAAGTTTTCAAGTGCCAAGAGATGGTGGAACGCGGACTCAATGCCATCCACATGATGATCGCGGAGTTCACCAACAACCACAAGCTGGATGCCAAGAACATTTGGGAGACCATCTTCAAGCTTCACGAGAAAATCGAGCACGTCCAAGCCTAGATCTATGACCTGCAAAACCAAAACTGTGAGTATGAACATAGATTCAAGAGGATGAGTTTGGCTGCAGATTTGAGGATCCCGGAGACTCGATCATCCTTCTATGATGGTGAGACTATGCCTTGGAACATGGACGATAAGCCTACATCATCAACAACTCCATCATCACCACCTCCGAAGAAAGAGACATAAATACATGGGTATGGGCACTCCCCTTGGAAACTGCCAAACTTGGGGGAGGTGCCCCGGTATCGTATCACCATCACACTTCTATATTTACCGTTTTTCTTAGTTCGATCCTTTTGGTTATATCTTGATTTAGTATAATAATGTTTTACTATGATCTAGCTTTGAGTTTTTGTGGTGATCCCTATCTATGCAATTGAGTCCGTGAACTACATATAATAGAGATTAATTTTGAGTAGAGAGCTTTGCTATCTTGCTATGATCTTGAGGGAATAAAAGAAAAGGAAAGAATAAAAAGATCATATTGATCTTATGGAGAGTAATGACTTCACATATAAAGAGTATGATGAATAAAAGTTGTTGAGAGTTGACAAACATAGTTTTGGTCATCGTTGCAATTAATAGGAAGTAATTAAGAAAGAGAGGTTTTCACATATAAATATACTATCTTGGACATCTTTTATGATTGTGGGCACTCATTAAAATATGACATGCTAAAAAGTTGATGTTGGACAAGGAAGACAACGTAATGGGTTATGTTTTCTTATATCCGAAATAAATTATATTGTCATGGATCATCCAACATGTTGAGCTCGCATTTCCCCCTCGTGCTAGCCAAACTCTTTGCACCAAGTAGAGATACTACTTGTGCTTCCAAATATCCTTAAACCCAGTTTTGCCATGAGAGTCCACCATATCTACCTATGGATTGAGTAAGATCCTTCAAGTAATTTGTCATTTGTTGCAAGCAATAAAAATTGCTCTTTAAATATGTATGATCTATTAGTGTGGAGAAAATAAGCTTTATACAAGCTTGTGATATGGAAGAAATAAAAGCGACGGACTACATAATAAAGGTCCCTATCACAACTGGAAATATAAAGTGACATTCTTTTGCATTAAGATTTTGTGCATCCAACCATAAAAGCACATGACAGCCTCTGCTTCCCTCTGCGAAGGGCCTATCTTTTATTTTTTTGTCTTATATCTTATACAAGAGTCATGGTGATCTCCACCTTTCCTTCTTACACTTTATCCTTTGGCAAGCGCTATGTGTTGGAAAGATCCTGATATATATATCCAATTGGATGTGGGTTTTCATAAAGCATTATTGTTGACATTACCCTTGAGATAAAAGGTTGGGAGGCAAAACTATAAGCCCATATCTTTCTCTGTGTCCGATTAAAATTTAATACCCACAAATATTGCGTGAGTGTTAGCAATTGTGAAAGACTAAATGATAGTTGAGTATGTGGACTTGGTGAAAAGCTCCTATATTGACTCTTTCCGATGTTATGATAAATTGCAATTGCTTCAATGACCGAGATTATAGTTTGCTAGTTTTCAATGGAGTTTCTGATTCATACTTTACATTGTGAATAGATTGTTACTTTAGCATGAGAAATCATATGGCAATATATATGTGTGTGTGTGTGTGTGTGTATGTGTGTGTGTGTGTGTGTTGTTCTAAGAATGATCATGATGCCATCATGTCTGTATTTTATTTTATCGACACCTCTATGTCTAAACATGTGGACATATTTTTTGATATTGGCTTTCGCTTGAGGACAAGCGAGGTCTAAGCTTGGGGGAGTTGATACGTCCATTTTGCATCATGCTTTTATATCCATATTTATTGCAATATGGGCTGTTACTACACATTATGTCACAATACGTATACCTTTTCTCTCTTATTTTACAAGGTTTACATGAAGAGGGAGAATGTTGGCAGCTGGAATTCTGGGCTGGAAAAGGAGCAAATATTAGAGAACTATTCTTCACAACTCCAAAAGTCATGAAACTCCATGAAAGTCAGTTTGGGAATATATTAAAAATATTGGACAAAGAAAGCACCAGAGGGGGGCCACCCACTATCCACGAGGGTAGGGGGCGCGCCCTACCCCACTGGGCACGCCCCCTGCCTCGTGGGCCACCTGGAAGCCCCCCGATGCTGATCTTCTGGTATAAGGTGTCTTTTGCCTTGGAAAAAATCATAAGGAAGCTTTGGGGATGAAGCGCCGCCGTCTCGAGCCGGAACCTGGGCGGAACCAATCTAGGGCTCCGGCTGAGCTGTTCTGCCGGGGAAACATCCCTCCGGGAGGGGGAAATCATCACCATCATCATCACCATCAATCCTCTCATTGGGAGAGGGTCAATCTCCATCAACATCTTCACCAGCACCATCTCCTCTCAAACCCTAGTTCATCTCTTGTATCCGATCTTTGTCTCAAAACCTCAGATTGGTACCTGTGGGTTGCTAGTAGTGTTGATTACTCCTTGTAGTTGATGCTAGTTGGTTTATTCGGTGGAAGATCATATGTTCAGATCCTTTATGCATATTAATACCCCTCTGATTATGAACATGAATATGATTTGTGAGTAGTTACTTTTGTTCCTGAGGACATGGGAGAAGTCTTGTTATATGTAGTCATGTGAATTTGGTATTCTTTCGATATTTTGATGAGATGTATGTTGTCTTTCCCCTAGTGATGTTATGTGAACGTGACTACATGACACTTCACCAATGTTTGGTACTAGAGGAAGGCATCGGTAAGTAATAAGTAGATGATGGGTTGCTAGAGTGAGAGAAGCTTAAACCCTAGTTTATGCGTTGCTTCGTAAGGGGCTGATTTGGATCCACATATTTCATGCTATGGTTAGGTTTACCTTAATTATTCTTTCGTAGTTGTGGATGCTTGCGAGAGGGGTTAATCATAATGGGATGCTTGTCCAAGGAAGGGCAGTACCCAAGCACCGGTCCACCCACATATCAAATTATCAAAGTACCGAACGCAAATCATATGAGCATGATGAAAACCAGCTTGACGATAATTCCCATGTGTCCTCGGGGGCGCTTTCCTTTATATAAGAGTTTGTCCAGGATTGTCCTTTGCTACAAAGAGGATTGGGCCACCTTGCTGCACTTTGTTACTTTTGTTACTTGTCACCCGTTACGAATTATCTTATCACAAAACTATTTGTTATCGATAATTTCAGTGCTTGCAGAGAATACCTTACTGAAAACCGCTTGTCATTTCCTTCTGCTCCTCGTTGGGTTCGACACTCTTACTTATCAAAAGGACTACGATAGATCCCCTATACATGTGGGTCATCAGCCCCTTGTAGCTCCCCTGACCTAGTTCCTTCGCCCATATATACTCATACCCTAAAAACATCTAGGAGATCCACAAAACCACATTTCCACCGCTGCAACTTTCTGTACCCGTGAGATCTCATCTAGGGACCTTTTTCGGCATCCTGCCAGAGGGGATTTGATCATGGAGGGCTTTGAGGGAGTCCTGGATTAGGGTGTCCTTGGACAGCCAGACTATATACTTATGTCGTACTGTTGGACAATCAAGATACAAGATTGAAGACTTCGTCCCGTGTCCGGGTGGGACTCTCCTTTATGTGGATGGCAAGCTTGGCAATTCGGATATGTAGATTCCTTCTCTATAACCGACTCTTTGTAACCCTAGCCCCCCTCCGGTGTCTATATAAACCGGAGGGTTTAGTCCGTAGGACAACAACAATCATAATCATAGGCTAGCTTCTAGGGTTTAGCCTCTATGATCTCGTGGTAGATCAACTCTTGTAATACTCATATCATCAAGATCAATCAAGCAGGAAGTAGGGTATTACCTCCATAGAGAGGGCCCGAACCTGGGTAAACATTGTGTCCCCCGCCTCCTGATACCATTAGCCTTAGACGCACAGTTCAGGACCCCCTACCCGAGATCCACCAGTTTTGACACCGACATTGGTGCTTTCATTGAGAGTTCCACTGTGTCGCCACCATAAGGCTTGATGGCCATTTCGATCATCTATAATGATGCGGTCCGGGGTGAGGTTTTTCTCCCCAGACAGATCTTCGTATTCGGCGGCTTCGCACTGCAGGACAACTCGCTTGGCCATCTGGAGCAGATCGATAGCTATGCCCCTGGCCATCAGGTCAGGTTTGGAAGCCTGAACTACATCGCCGACATCCGCGGAGACTTGATCTTCGACGGATTCGAGCCCATGATAGGTGCGCCCTACAGTCGCGATGAGCGTGACTTAGATCTGCCATCGGACGTTGTTCAGGAGATCACACCTAAAGCTGTCACGACTTTAAATCTGGAGCAGATCGTGCCGTCCAAGGACGGGAGGATGGACTCCGCCACGGAGGCCACACACTCTGCAGCGACAGAGCCAGACACAGATTTCACTTCCAAGGAGGTTTGTGTCATCGGACCCTCGGACTCATCTTCGGCCATAGGCTCCGAACAGCACGCATCCGTGACCATCGGATCTGACTGGGCACCGATCATGGAGTTTAGCTCCATGGATATCTTTTAGCACTCACCCTTAAGCGACGTGCTTAACTCATTAAAATCTCTCTCCCTGTCGGGAGACTCTTGGCCGAACTATGTCCGGCTTGATTGGGAAGTGGACAACGAAGGAATTCGTTACCCACCCACCACCCACTTAATAGCTATTGTCGATGACTTAACCGACATGCTTGATTTTGATTCCGAAGACATTAACGGCATGGACGATGATGCCGGAGAAAAATGGGAACCACCACCCCCAGGGCACTAGAAAGCCACCTCATCATATGATGGACACACCCAAAGAAAGCAATGGCGATGATGCAACGAAGGATAATCCCCTCGAGAAGCAAAGAAAGCGCCGACGTCAGCAGTGCCGCTCTAAAGCCCGCCATAGCAAGAACAATGATACCGGCACAAGAAAGAATAATACCCCAGATGATGCTAAAGATAATGATGACCCCGTAGACCCAGCGATGGAGCAGGATGAACCAGGGGACGGCAAACACAGTCCGGGGCCGCTGTCCGATCACAGCGATGCGGAAGACAAAACTTATAAACCTGTCTCTGGAGAGGAGAACAGTCCGGACGATGATGCACACATCATCCCGGAAAAGCACTTGGAACAAGAGAACCTCCGGCTTATCGCCACCGCGAGGAGCTTGAAGAAGAAGTAGCAAAGGATTAAGGCCGCGTAGGATACGCTCAACCACAGATGGAACAAAGTGCTCGACACTGACGAAATATACGGCGGTGATCGCCACACAAAGAGCTACCCAAAATACAAGCTGCTACCCGAATTCGATGACGAGGCTATAGAGCCCATTCCGCCAAAAAACAATACGGCTGATCTACCGGACCGACCACCCCGTGGCCGGGACAGAGTGGCTAACGATGCCGCACAGAAGTCAGCACACGATCTACGTGAGCACCTTGACAAACGAGCTGGTATGGCCAGATCCATCTATGGATCTAGGAAATGCGTCCCTACGCAGGATCACGACTATACTGATCAACTACCAGCTCAGAATCAACATCGAACACTACAGCCGTCGGACCCACGCCATGACACATCCAAGTACAGGGGCGCCGCGCACCCCCTGTGCTTCACCGATGAGGTGCTGGATCATGAATTTCCAGAGGGGTTTAAACCCGTAAACATCTCGACAGACCCTGCAGTCTGGATCCAGGACTTTATTCTTCACATCCATATGGCTTGCGGAGACAATCTCCACGCCATTAAATACCTGCCCCTCAAGTTGAAAGGACCAGCTCGGCACTGGTTGAAAAGCCTCCCCGAAAACTCAATTGGAAGTTGGTAGGAACTCGAGGACACTTTCAGGGCTAATTTTCAAGGGACCTATGTCCTACCTCCGGATGCAGACGATTTAAATCACATAATCCAACAACCCGGAGAGTCAGCCCGTAAGCTTTGGAACAGATTTCTCACCAAGAAGAACCAAACCATCGACTGTCCAGATGCTGAAGCCCTAGCAACTTTCAAACATAGTGTCCGGGATGAATGGCTCGCCAGACACCTCGGCTAGGAAAAGCCAAGGACAATGGCAGCCCTAGCAACTCTCATGACCCGCTTTTGCGTGGGCGAGGATAGTTGGTTGGCCCATAGCGGCACTAGCGACCCAGGAACATCCGAAATCAGGGATGGCAATGGGAAGCCACGATGTAATAAAAACAAGCGTTGAAATAATGAAGACAACCCAGACAATACAGCGGTAAACACCGGATTCAGGGGCTGTCTACCCGGTCAACGGAAAAAGCCATTTAAAGGCAGTAGAGATGTACCATCTAGCCTAAATAAAATTCTAGACAGATCCTATCAGATTCATGGCACCCCAGAAAAACCTACGAATCACACCAACAGAGAATGATGGGTCTTCAAGCAGGCCGGCAAGCTAAATGCCGAACACAAGGGGGGGAGCCGCCAAGTGAAGACGAGGAAGAACCTCGCCAGATGAACACTGGGGGACAGAAAAAATTTCTACCAGAGGTCAAAACAGTGAACATTTTTTAAGCAACCCACATACCAAAGAGGAAGCACAAACGCGCACTCCGAGACATATATGTTGTACAACCCATCGCCCCCAAATTCAACCCATGGTCGGCCTACCCGATCACTTTCGATCGCTGGGATCATCCGACTAGTATCCGGCATGGAGGTTCGGCTGCCTTGGTGCTTGACCGAATAATTGAGGGATACCATCTCACATGAGTCCTCATGGACGGCGGCAGTAGTCTTAATCTGATATATCAAGACACTGTCCGCAAGATGGGGATAGACCCGTCAAGAATCAGCCAAAGCAATACTACCTTTAAAGGAGTAATACCAGGCGTAGAGGCCCGCTGCACGGGCTCTCTAACATTAGAGGTTGTATTCGGTTCTCCCGACAACTTCCGAAGCAAAGAACTAAACTTCAACATCCCTCCATTCCGAAGCGGCTACCATGCACTACTCGGAAGAACGGTTCGCTCGTTTCAATGCAGTTCTGCATTACGCTTATCTTAAACTTAAGATTCCCGGTCCACGTGGCGTCATCACAATTAGCAGAAATACAGAGCGTTCCTTGTGTGCGGAAGAATATGTGGCGGCTCTAGCAGCTGAACCACTGAACGGCCTCTCCAACCCAAGTAACTAATTGGTCATCGAGACCACGGACACGGCTAGACATGTTCAGCGCACCACTATTTGTAGCAGCCTAGATAAACCTGAGCTTGATTAATGGCTATGCCCCCATATGTGGTGTTGGGGGTTGCCCACACGAAATGAATCCATAGTTCGGCTAGATCCTATTTACACTCAAGAAATTGAATTTCCATGGTTCATTAAGTTTAACCAAAGTTATGCACGGTCACACAAGATTCTTTCACCTAAGTTTTTCTTTCTTTTTACAGATGACTATCGTGCTATACCCTTCCAGGATATTGCACAACGGAAACAAATGCGCAGACATGCAGCAGGGCCCCGTTCCAAGGTTTCTTTTTAGATTAAGACCATGTGTAAACCTTTTTTATTGTCTCTTATTGGATCACACCCTCCTGGTACTCAAAACGACCAAGAGGGATACCGGCGTTATTGGCAAGCTTATTATTCGCCGATCTAAAATGGACGTTACAAGGGAAGCATCCAATGTGTTTTTGGGATTTATGCCCTTACCACAGCCACTCTTTCATCACGCCGAATTTATGCACGTACCCGGAAATTCAGGGATCATTATCGAGGGCAGTACTCAGCCCAGTATATGTTGTAAAGTCCAAATACCTTCGAGAGTGTTCGGCGTCACGAGTTTGGCCTTATATGCATCAGCTCTGAATCATGTCTTTGGTCAATAGTTGGGTTTGCCCGGCTCCCGTGTTTTGCTACCTTATGTTCCACTCTATCGGCTAAGGTGGCACCTAGAGAACTACTGCGATTGTGCCCTGGTTCATCTGGATGAGCAACTCAATAGAGAAAGCTGAAAACTGACTGTCATGATAAAGCGAGAGACTGATCAACCACTCGATGACCCAGCGGAATCTTTGCGATTCCTCCGCATTAACAAAGGACAGGTTTCCCGGTCATGTATGTACACACACCGTATTCGGATGAGCGCGGACATACCAGGGGCTATATAGTAGCCCCACCATCAAACTCCTATGGCTAAGTGAAAGTGTTAAAGCTATATAGTCTATTTGCCTTGTTCGCCGCGCTATCACCTCCTTAACGGGCCAAGACATTGGATCAAGTGTGATTACGTGCTTTGCCGAACACCCCGGCATTATATGTGTGGGGGCTGAAGTCGACGACTGCAAACTTTTAGGTTTTATACATATATACATAAATGACCGCATAGGATGCTCTACAATACTTTACGGGCAAAAGTATACATATAGCATTTATTATCACAAGCATTGTTTTTACAATTAAGATACATGTCACTGGAACATGGTATTCTTTGAGCACTGAGCCTCTATTAAACGGGCACCCTCTAAGACTTCTTCAAAATAGTGCTCGAGCGAGTCCTGGCCCCCGGGCGGACCCCTGGTTGCAATTTCGGTGGCCTCCATCTTCGCCCAATATGTCTTAACACGGGAGAGGGCCATCCGCGCACCCTCTATGCATGCCAACCTCTTGACAGCATCGATATGTGGCACATCACAAATAAATCGTTGCACGAAACTAAAATAACTATCTGGACTTGGCTTCTTCGGCCATAGGTGGTCCACGACGGCCATCATGGCAAGTCCGGATAACCTATGGAGCTCGGTCCACTCGACCATTTGCTCATTCAACAGCAGCAGACACCTTGGATTACTGAATTGCGACCAGAACAATATTTCCACCTCATGATCTTTTTGATCTTTGAAATCTGTCGCATCCGCAACACTATTTGCTAACTCCAAGTATGTGTCTGAAGAACTCCACAATTAATCAAGAGGGGCATACTTCGGATCGCTGAACTTTGCTTGCAATAAAAAGGGCTTCGCAGCCGCAATATCACCGGCTTGCCGAAGCTCCTCCCATGCCACTCTGATTATAGAGCGAGTTTCTTTTGCCACTTGCAAGGCCTTCTTTAGGTCAGCCATCTTCGTTTGGTTTTCCTTTTCGAGAAGCTCATATCGGCTGGTGGCGTTCTGCAGCTCAAGAGCCATGTTGGCTATTTTATCCTCACTCTAGCGATGAGCATCCTATTCGTCTTTTAGTTCTTCAGCCGCCTTGAGGGCAGCCGCATCACTCCTCCTGGCTTGCTCCTTGGCCCGGGCAAGTTCTGCCCGAAGGGTCTCCATGGCGGCAGCTCCATCAGCAGTCAAAGCATACTATAAATACTAGTATCATGCTCTTATTAATATTTTCTGACCACCCGAATATACATACCCTGTGCCTTGTCAAGGCGCTTGTTCCCAAGCGTGCTGTCCGCATCTATCGCGTCAAGTTGCCGCCTCAATTCGGCAAATTCAGCAGTCCGGTCAGCCGCCGGATCTCCAGCCTCCTGCGCACAAAAGCAGCGCTATCATTACCCGAGACTATGATCCTCTGCTCGCCTCGTGTGGACGGCAACCAGAGTCTCAGGGGCTACTATATATACAAAGTACACCTTGCGTGTGCGGTACAGTAAAAAAATATATATCACTTTGCGTACCTCAAAGCCTCTTAGCAGGCTCATAAAAGCTTCATTCAACCCACTTTTTGCGGATTAAATCCTCTCAACCACCGTACCCATTAAGGTACGATGTGCCTCTGAGATAGCCGCTTGCTCTGGAAGACCCATCAATGTGTCCGGTTGTACACCGGACAATCCCGGGACTTTTCTGTTGGTCTCCTTAGGAGCCGAGAACTCCGGACTTCGGGCGGCTGAAGAGTTACCTTCTGGCCTTTGCGGATCACGAGAGATCCTCCGGGATGACACCTCAGGGTCATCCGCCTCATGAGGCAGGGAAGCAGGAGGAGGCGTTTCGCTCTCCATCATCTGCGGAAGAAGATCTCCCGAGGACGAACATTGTTGAGAAGGTCTATGAGCCGGACTGCAAAACATATGTCTCGGTTGTTATTCTCAGGAAAAGAGCAGGGCATGCTTACTAAAGTGCCTTTGTTCATTTACTGCTCGGTTGACAGCTGGCCCCCTTGTGGGCACTGTGCGGTAAGAGTGCCCTCCGGGGCAGGGCCCCCTGGTGAAGGTTTCTTCCCTCGTTTGGAAACCTCCATTTCCAAGTCTTCAGGGGCGGTCCTTTTCTTCCCGTGGGGTGAGGGGATTCTAGATTCTCCCGGTAAGGACGCGTAATGTACCTCCAACATGAAGCCCGCTTTTGGCTTCCCTATTCCTCCCCTCGTCCTCCCCTGATGGCACTTGATAAGGTGTGCGAGGCAGCATCCTGGTTAGTACAGGATCTGGCAAGCCTTCATGAAGAGGGGCCAAACACCTGATCCTCTCTGCCTTTCTTATCCAGTCCTGGCCAAGGGTTGTTTTTCAGAATAATGTTGTGACAAATATAATGATAGTATGTTCGGTCGTGGAGTTACTTACTTGGGTATCTGGACGGTTGCAGTTGAGACCCGCATCTTCTGTTGTGTCCGGACACTTTATTCATGATCCGAAGAATAATCGATACATCCCTTCGAGCGTCGCGCTGAAGAAGTGTTGAATGGTTCGTGGTCCTTCTGGGTTGAACTCCCACATACGAAGAGATCAACATTGGCATGGCAGGACCCGACGAACTAACATTACTTGAATTACTTTGACGAGACTGATATCCCTCTTGAGGAGATCTCGGATGCAGCTTTGCAATGTCAGCACGTCATTAACCGGACCCCAGTCTAGCCCCTTGTTGACCCATGATGGAAGCTATAGCGGAGGGGCAGAGCGGAAGGCTGGGGCGGCTTCCCTATTTGTACCTCAGGGTGCTGTGATATAAAACCACTCTCGTTGCCATAGGTCAGACACCTCCGGGAAGGAACCCTTTGGCCATAAGGCATCAGCACCTTTGCTTATTATCGCACCTCCGCACTCCGCGTGTCGCCCATCGATCATCTTCGGCTTCACATTGAAGGTCTTGAGCCATAAGCCGAAGTGTGGGGTAATGCGGAGGAACGCCTCACACACGAAGATAAACGACGAGATGTGAAGGAAGGAATCTGGAGCTAGATCATGAAAATATAGCTCGTAATAGAACATGAAGCCCTCTAACGAAGGGATGAAGAACGAAGCCTAGCCCTCAGATGAAGTGGGAGATGAATACAACACTCTCGTTGGGCTTGGGAGTAGGAACAACCTTCCCTTGGGCAGGAAGCCTATGAAGGATTTCGGCGGTCAGATACCTAGCCTCTCTAAGCTTCTTGATGTCCTCCTCTGTGATAGAAGAGACCATCCACCGGCCTTGATGGTTGGATACGGACATGATTGAAGGTCCTGAACGCGTGGACTGAACCTTGGGTGTTGGAACTCGAGGTGGGAGAAGGCAAGGATTAGGCGTGGAAAGAAAAGGGCAGGTCTTGGCCTCTTTATAAAAATGATGAATGTCAAGCGTCCTCTGCACGACCGTTTGGAACTTGCCTAAACTGAGGAGTCATACTAATGGCACGGTTGGGTTACCCACGCCCGTATTGATGAGAATCCCATGATAAGGGGAACACGATCTCTGCTTTGACAAGATGTTCCAATAAAACCGTCTCGCAGGATGTGCAATGCCAGGTTGGGAAAAACGGTTTTGATAATAACCGGGCGGTGGCGTGATGCCACGCTATGAAAAAGTTGTCAGTAGATTAGACTTGTGGAATTTTGTGCTCTCTATGGTGGTATGTGGAATTTGTTTTGCAGAACCAGACACGATCCTTGTGTTCAAAATCTTCCTTGGAGTATTCGGAGAAGGAACCCGCCTTGCATTGTCGAAGACAATCTGCGCGCCGGACTCATCGTCATTGAAGCCTGGTTCAGGGGCTACTGAGGGAGTCCTGGATTAGGGGGTCCTCGGACAGCCAGACTATATACTTATGCCGGTCTGTTGGACTATGAAGATACAAGATTGAAGACTTCTTCCCGTGTACGGGTAGGACTCTCCTTTACGTGGAAGGCAAGCTTGACAATTCAGATATGTAGACTCCTTCTCTATAACCGAATCTGTGTAACCCTAGCCCCCCTCCAGTGTCGATATAAATCGCAGGGTTTAGTCCGTAGGACAACAACAATCATAATCATAGGCTAGCTTCTAGGGTTTAGCCTCTACGATCTCGTGGTAGATCAACTCTTGTAATACTCATATCATCAAGATCAATCAAGCAGGAAGTAGGGTATTACCTCCATAGAGAGGGCCCGAACCTAGGTAAACATTGTGTCCCCCGCCTCCTGTTACCATTAGCCTTAGACGCACAGTTCGGGACCCCCTACCCGAGATCCGTCGGTTTTGACACCGACATGCTTCTACATCAACACCATTACCTCTTTGATGAAGCGTGAGTAGTTTACCACAGACCTATGGGTCCATAGTTATTAGCTAGATGGCTTTTTCTCTCTCTTTGATTCTCAATACCATGTTATCCTCGATGTTCTTGGAGATCTATTCGATGTAATATTCTTTTGCGGTGTGTTTGCCGAGATCGAATAAATTGTGGATTTATGATCGAGATTATCTATGAATATTATTTGGTTCTTCTCTGAATTCTTATATGCATGATTTGATATCTTTGCAAGTCTCTTCGAATTATCGGTTTAGTTTGGCCTACTAGATTGATCTTTCTCGCAATGGGAGAAGTGCTTAGCTTTGGGTTCAATCTTGCGGTGTCCTTTCCCAGTGACAGTTGGGGCAGCAAGGCACATATTGTATTGTTGGCATCGAGGATAAAAAGATGGGCTTTTCATCATATTGCTTGACTTAATTCCTCTACATCATGTCATCTTACTTAAGGCATTACTTCATTCTTTATGAACTTAATACTCAAGATGCATGCTGGATAGCAGTCGATGTGTGGAGTAATAATAGTAGATGCAGGCAGGAGTCGGTCTACTTGACACAGACGTGATGCCTATGTTCATGATCATTACCTTAGATATCATCATAACTATGCGCTTTTCTATCAATTGATCATCAATATTTTGTTCACCCACCACAATATTTTCTATCTTGAGAGAAGCCACTAGTGAAACCTATGGCCCCCAGGTCTCTTTTCCATTATATTGAATCTCGTTTACATCTTGCTAGTTTCCAATCTACTATTTTGCAATCTTTTACTTTCCTATCTATAAACCAGAAATACCAAAAATATTTACTTCACAGTTTATCTATCTTATCAAATCTCACTTTTGCAAGTGACCATGAAGGGATTGACAACCCCTTTATCGCGTTGGGTGCAAGTTGTTGATTGTTTGTGCAGGTATTCGGTGACTTGTGCGTTGTCTCCTACTGGGTTGATACCTTGGTTCTCAAAACTGAGGGAAATACTTACACTACTTTGCTACATCACCCTTTCCTCTTCAAGGGAAAACCAACGCAAGCTCAAGAGGTATCAAGAAGGATTTCTGGCGCCGTTGCCGAAGAGATCTATGTCAAGTCAAGCCATACCAAGTACCCATCATAAACTCTTCTCCCTTGCATTACACTATTTGCCATTCGCCTCTCATTTTCCTCTCCCCCACTTCTAAAACAGTTTTCGAAAACCTTTGCCTTTTCTTCGCGCCTCTTTCGTTTGTCTCTTTTCGCTTGCTTCTTTTGAGCTTGTGTGTTGGATTGATTGCTCTGCACGATGGCCCAGGATAATACTAAATTGTGTGACTTTTCCAACACCAACAACAATGATTTTATTAGCACTCGATTGCTCCTACTACTAATGATGAATCTTGTGAAATTAATGCCGCACTGTTGAATCTTGTTATGAAAGATCAATTTTCTGGCCTTCCTAGTGAAGATGTCGCATCCCATCTAAACAATTTCGTTGATTTGTGCGATATGCAAAAGAAGAAAGATGTGGATAATGATATGTTGTTAAACTGAAGCTATTTCCATTTTCGCTTAGAGATCGTGCTAAAACTTGGTTCTCATTTTTTCCTAAAAAGAGTATTGATTCATGGAATAAGTGTAAAGATGCTTTGATCTCTAAGTATTTTCCTCCTGCTAAGATCATCTCCCTTAGGAACGATATTATGAATTTTAAGCAACTTGATCATGAGCATGTTGCACAATCTTGGGAGAGGATGAAATTGATGATATGTAATTGCCCTATACATGGTTTGTATTTGTGGATGATTATAGAAAAAAATTATGCCGGATTGAATTTTGCTTCTAGAAATCTTTTAGATTCAGCCGCGAGATGCACTTTTATGGAAATCACTTTAGGAGAGGCTACGAAACTCCTAGATAATATTATGGTTAATTATTCCAATGGCGCACTGAAAGATCCACTAGTAAAAGAAGTTCATGCGATTGAAGAGATTAATGTTTTGAGTGGAAAGATGGATGAACTTATGAAATTATTTGCTAATAGAAGTGTTTCCTCTGATCCTAATGATATGCCTTTGTCCACTTTGATAGAGACTAATAATGAATCTATGGATGTAAATTTTGTTGGTAGGAACAATTTTGGTAACAACGCGTAGATAGGCAATTAATCCTAGGCCGTTTCCTAGTAATTCCTCTAATAATTATGGTAATTCCTACAACAATTCTTATGGAAATTTTAATAAGATGCCTTCTTATTTTTAGAATAGTGTTAAAGAATTTATGAGTTTGCAAAAGAATTTCATTGCTTTGATTGAAGAAAATTACTTAAGATTGATGAGTTGGCTAGGAACGTGGATAGAATTTCTCTAGATGTTGATTCTTTCAAACTTAGATCTATCCCACCTAAGCATGAAAGATTAAGAATTCTATGCTTTGTGTGATTTGGGTGCTAGTGTTTCCACGATTCCAAAAAATTTGTGTGATGTGCTAGGTTTCCGTGAATTTGATGATTTTTCTTTAAATTTGCATCTTGCATATTCCACCATTAAGAAACCAATGGGAAGGATTAATGATGTTCTTATTGTTGAAAATAGGAATTATGTGCCTGCAGATTTCATTGTTCTTGATATAGATTGCAATCCTACATGTCCTATTATTCTTGGTAGACCTTTCCTTAGAACGATTGGTGCAATTATTGATATGAAAGAAGGAAATACTAGATTCAAATTTCCATTAAGGAAAGGCATGGAACACTTCCTTAGGAAGAAAATATAAATACCTAGATCTATTCGCGTTTTTATGCCTAGCTAAGGGCGTTAAACAATAGCGCTTGTTGGGAGGAAACCCAATTTTAATTTTTGTTCCTTGCTTTTTGCTCCTGTTTAGTAATAAGTAATTCATCTAGCCCCTGCTTAGATGTGGTTTTAAGTTTTAGTTAGTGTTTGTGCCAATTTAAACCTTTAGGATAGCTTACGGTGATAGTTGTGTTGATCCTGCTGAAAATCAGAAACTTTTGCGCTTAGTAAATTAGTTTTGAAAATTCACAGAAATGTGATTTTGATCTGATTATTTTTCTCTGTTTTGGTACACAAATATCTCAGGTTTTCCTCATTTTTATGGATTTTTGGAGTTACAGAAATATTTGAGAGTTACACATTACTACAGACTGTTCTGTTTTTGCCAGATTCTGTTTTTCACGTGTTGTTTGCTTATTTTAATGAATCTATGAGTAGTATCGGGGGGGTATGAACCATGGAGAAGTTGGAATACAATCGATATTACACCAATATAAATAAAGAATGAGTTCACAACAGTACCTTAATGTGGTGATTTATTTTCTTATACTAACGGAGCTCACGAGATTTCCTATCGAGTTTTGTGTTGTGAAGTTTTCAAGTTTTGGGTAAGGATTTGATGGACTTTGGAATAAGGAGTGGCAAGAGCCTAAGCTTGGGATGCCCAAGGCACCCCCAAGGTAAAATTCAAGGACAACCAAGAGCCTAAGCTTCGGGATGCCCTGGAAGGCAACCCCAATTTTGCCGGTAACTCTACTTGAGGCTATATTTTTATTCACCACATGATATGTGTTTTGCTTGGAGCGTCTTCTATGATTTGATTCTTTGACTTTTAGTTTACCACTATCATCCTTGCTGTACACACCTTTTGGGAGAGACACGCATGAATCGTGATTTATTAGAATACTCTATGTACTTCACTTATATCTTTTGAGCTAGGCAATATTGCTCTAGTGCTTCACTTATATCTTTTTAGAGCACGGTGGTGGTTTTATTTTATAGAAATTGTTGAACTCTCATGCTTCAGTTATATTATTTTGAGAGTCTTAGGACAGCATGGTAATTTGCTTTGGTTGTAAATTGAGTCCTAATATGATGGGCATCCAAGATCGATATAATAAAAACTTTCATATAAAGTGCATTGAATACTATGAGAAGTTTGATTCTTTATGATTGTTTTGAGATATGAAGATGGTGATATTAGAGTCATGCTAGTAGAGTAGTTGTGAATTTGAGAGATACTTGTGTTAAAGTTTGTGATTCCCGTAGCATGCACGTATGGTGAATCGCTATATGATGAAGTTGTAGCATGATTTATTTAATTATTGTCTTCCTTATGAGTGGTGGTCGGGGACGAGCGATGGTCTTTTCCTACCAATCTATCCCCGTAGGAGCATCCGCGTAGTACTTTGTTTTGATAACTAATAGATTTTTGCAATAAGTATGTGAGTTCTTTATGACTAATGTTGAGTCCATGGTTTATACGCACTCTCACCCTTCCACCATTGCTAGCCTCTCTTGTGTCGCGCAATTTTTGCTGATACCATACACCCACCCTATACCTTCCTCAAAACAGCCACCATACCTACCAATTATGGCATTCCATAGCCATTCCGAGATATATTGCCATGCAACTTTCCACCGTTCCGTTTATTAAGACACGCTCCATCATTGTTGTGATAGCCTGGTTTTTGCCCTCTCTTCTTTGCCTAGTTTTCAGTTGGTTTGAATTTGAGTTTGGAGTTTTTGAATCTTTCATTTGGACTTAACAACTTGGGTACCCCTTGACTTTCACCCAAGTGCTTCATCTCCCTCTCAAACCATCACTCCATATCTGGCTCATCCCAAAATATCATTTGGAATATTTTTCTTAAATGAAAAATATTCATTTTCCCCTCCTAAACCCTAGCTAGCCCTTTGTGCTCAAAAGCAACCCTAATTTTCTTGCCCATAAAATCCTGAGAAAAATCCCAATTATTCTTTGAACCCTTGGGCACCTTTCTGAGCAAAAAAAATTCAGCACTCTTTGGAATATTTTGGCTATAGAAAATATTTTCATTTCTGGACAGAAATGGTAGTTTCAACAGCAACTACCATTTTACCTGCTCCATTGTAGCTGGTTTTTCTTGTGCATCTTCACCTTAGTAAGTGTTGGCTAGCCTCCAAAGCCCAGCTCTCAACTTCCAGTGGTTTGACCACAGGTGTCCTTCAGCGGAGCCCGAACCCCCCTCGCTGCTCGCCTATAAATACGGCCACCCCCAGCCTTCTCGAACACCCGCATCCACTCCCACACACCCCACAAGCTAGTAGATAGCTGAAGCCCGACCGGGCAGGCTGCGGGCCGCCATCCCCGAGCTCGAGCTCGCCGGCGATCCCCTCGGGTCGTCCCCGCAGCTCCAACCCCTCCCAGGCTAGGGCAATCCTTCCAGGGCCTCCGCCACTCTCCGGTGGTGCCGTTCCGCCCGGTTGTAGCCCCTGGAGTCGCCCCTAGTCGCCGTCGTCTTCAACTCCGGCGACCGCTGCTCTCTGCCTCCGCTGGAGAGGCTGTTTCCGGCACCGTACAACCACCCCTAGCCGCTCTACGGGTACGGCCAGGTGCGCCTTCGTCTTCTCCCTCGATCCCTCCCTCTCATTTTGGCCCAAGAGCCCTCGTCGCCAGCGTGTGCTCCAACGAATCCCCGCCGCTCTCTATTCCCTCTCCCCCTCCACCTCACCTGACTAGCGGGGCCCGCTAGTCAGCCACTCTGTACGCGCGCAAAGCGGTACGAGTGGTGGCACCCTGGGCTTTTACACCTTCGACGCCCCCCCCCCCCCACACAGTCTGTTTAATTATAATTCAAATTTCATTTAAATCCAGAGAACTTAGAAAAGCCACAACTTTTTAACCATAAGTCCAAATGCATTGATTTTTTTGCATTGTGTTCTTTGTCCAAAAATATAGAAGCTCACCAAAGATGGGATTTTTCCCTGCTGTCTAGATTTTCTGGTGAATTTCAGAAGGTTTCTTGATGTTTTATTTTGTGTTTTTAATTATTTTCAAAAGAGCAGGCTTGTCTTGAGGATCACTAGGAGGCTTGTGAACCTCATCTCCACTTAGGCAAGCCACAACAACATTTTCATAGTGCCACTTCAATATTTGTGATTTTCTACTTGAACAAATGATTATTCATGCATTTAAACTATTAATATGTTAATTATATTCTGTTAGATGCTTGTTATAGTAAATATGCTTGATTTATAGAAAGTTTGAAGTGAACTTAGTTGGTAAGCTAACAAGGATATAGTTTATGGGTGATGAGAAGATAATATGGTTATGGAAATAAATAATTAGTGAGATTATTTTCTTGCATGAGTAAAAATGATAAATTTGCTAGAAAAGATTCTAGTTGAAGTGAGGTTTGATCTTAACCAGAGAAGTGTCATGAGTTGGTAATGCTTAGTGTGGATATAGTTGACTCAGTTATTTCCATTGATATGTGATGCATATGTTGGTGATGCATGTCATGGCATTATGATGCCGGTTATTTTCACTTTATGTTGAACCTGATAATAACTCAACTTGAATATGTTGTTGACCGGGTCATGGTACCGCTGAATCGAGTCTTTCCCAGTGCAACCACATTTGCCGGTATGGGACATCCTTTATTCGTTTCATTGTCATGCCTCTAGTCGGTGCCTCCATTTAGGAAAGGTTATGGGCGTGTTGTACCCTAGCCCGGTAAGCAGGCATAACCTTGTGAGCTTGTTGTTAAGTTTTTGGTACCGGGTCCCCGTATGGGATCATGGCCATGACGGTGGTCGTTGTGTCTTTGGTAGACACGGGGCCACCCAGGACTAGCATGATGGGGAGTGAGTCGGAGTTGCTGGGAGAGTGTCATGGCAATGGAAGGGTTTTGTCGGAATGCCGTTGGTCCACCCGAATGGGAGTGCGAGGCCATGGGTTCCGTGGTGTAGGTCCAGTGCGCTACCTCTGCAGCATGTATTAATCTATCGATAGCCGAGTCCACGGTTAAGGACACGCTCGAAAGTAGGTCACACCATGGGTTAACATTTAATGAATTTTGCACACTAAGAATGAAGTTTGCATGATGTTGATGGCGGCAAGGCCATCGTGTGGATTGGGACCAGAGGTTGGTCGTGGTTGTGATCGCCGTAAGGGTCACAGGCCAGTTAATGGTCGTGGTTGTGATCACCGTAAGGATCACGGGCCAGTTAATGGTCGTAGTTGTGATCGCCGTAAGGATCACGGGCCAAATTATTGGTCGTGGTTGTGATCGCTGTAAGGATCATGAGATGTCTCTAGGTTGGCATGTCTGTGATCCAAGAACGATCATGTTTGGTAAGCCAGTCCGAGGGACGTTTATCACAAGAGCATGGTCACAACATGTTGGATATATTGTTGCACTGTTATTAATTTGTTAATTGTCATGATATTGTTTGTCATTATGTTTATGCTTGTTGTGAGCTTGCAAGTACATTCAATGTACTGACCTGGCATGTCACGCCATATTTGAGGAAAGTCCCCTTTGAAAGGAGAGCTGTCCGAGTTTAGATCATGTACACATTGGTGTGCCTGTGCTATGGAGTTCCACTACAATGTTATTCTGCTGCCGCATAGTTTTCATGATCAAGGCCCCTTTATGTTCACTAAGTAATGTACATATTTTTCAGCCACACCGTGTGTGCCACTTGGCCTCGCTAACTGTTGTAATATAAACTCTGATCCGCTAGCATCAATAAAGTGGTTGTTTTATGTACCAAGTTGTTGTGTGTTGCCAGAAGACAAGGTCTCTGGGCTGGCAATGCATGGTAAACCGGTTGCTCTGACCCGGGGTGCCACAACGCTTGGTATCAGAGCCAAACTGACTGTAGGCTACGCTAGACTACAACGAGTTAACCGGATGCTAGATATGAGTTGTAGTTGAGTGCCGATAGCATTTGTAGCTGGTTGTTGCCATGCATGCACTGTTGTTATTTTTATGCTAACTTGCTAATGGTTGTGAGTGTAGATGGCTCCGGTGCCGTATCCGTGCCAATTGCAGCTGATGCCATACACATCACCGCATCTCCTTCGTAACGTGTGGGGTCGGCTGTACCCCCTCGGTGACGACCCAGGTTATCGTGTGTACCGGGAGCGTCTAGCTGACTCAGTGTATGAGTATCACACCGTGGTTACTCTACGCACCAGTTCCGATTCCAGCACTTACACTCGTACCTCTCAGAGCAGTTACGCTTTCTACCGCTTCTCAGGCTATCTAGTTTGCTGCATTCGAGGTACTTGTTGAGCTTCGCTACAACGAGGTCCGGATGCAGAACCACCCAGGTTTCTACTACTATCCTTCTCTGCACGATAATGGTCGTGTCTGTTTCCCTATCATTGATCGGGAGTCTGGTAGTGTTGCTAGCCACCATTCTCACTATATCACTCCTAGCTATCTTATGATCTACAAGCTGGCTCGAGAGCTGAGTCATGCCCATACAGCTTTAGCATCTGCTAGATCAGTCACTACTCCAGCCTCTGTAGGATTTACTCCCTATATTCCTGCTAGTTCTAGTTCCCATGTTTCCCCAGTTACTCCTCCGAGTAGCTCGGGCACCGTGATCGTGAGTCCACTTAGTGCTCCTGCTGAGTGGGTTACACTTCTTGCCACTCCTGTAGCCCCTATGCTTCACCCTACACCTGCCCCGGAGGGAGAGCCCTTGAGGCAGCGTCCTCGTGTCACCTTTAACCCGGAGGTCTTAGTTAACCACGTCAGTTCAGGATCCGAGTCCGCTTCAGGAGAGGACCCCGCAGCACCAGCAGAGCAGTAGAGCTTCTGAATATTCGCAGTCGTCGGGATGGTGTACGGATGTAGTCATACGAGTCATGATGTTTCGTTTCATGTATGAGAGTAGTTGAACATGACATGTTGTTATCTTTCATGTATGAGTCTATGTATGATTATGTTGGAACTCTGTTTTATTCGCTGTATTTTCTTCGTCATTTCGGTTTTTCTCGGGCTTTTGTTGCTGGCTTTACCCCAATTTATTTTTAATGCTGCTCATCTTGGTTGCGTTTCCTTGGGAAAAATCATAATAGGATGACACGGGGAGGTAGCAGTAGCAACATTCGCGAGGGTTCTCCTGTTTGTCGTTCCGCACGACAGGCAGGACACTCACCCGAGCCGTACATTCCACCACCGCCTCCACCGCCAAATCCGCCCTCCACCAAGCAAATTCTGCGAATGTTTGAGGAAAGACGGAATAATGATCTAATTGAAATATTAAGAAGTGTTCAAGCTGTGGTTGGACAGAATGGAAATCAGCCCGGTCATCACTCCAAGCTGTCAGATTTTCAAAGGACCAAGCCTCCCAGTTTCAGTCAGGCTATTGAACCCTTGGATGCAGATGATTGGTTGAGAACTATGGAGAAGAAGCTTGAGATTGCTCGTACTGAAGAAGGAGATAAGGTTCCATTTGCAACTCATTATCTTGAAGGCACTGCTGCCATATGGTGGGAAAATGAAAGAGCCATGTGGCCTGCTGATGAAGAAATCACCTGGTCAAGATTCAAGGAACGATTCTGGAAATATCATATCCCTACGGGAATTATGAAGACTAAGCAGCGTCAATTTCTCGCGCTCCTCCAAGGAAGTTAGTCTGTGGGTGAATATTTGCAGAAATTCAATCATCTGTCACGTTACTCCCTATATGATGTGGCCACTAAAGAAAGAAAGATTGACAGATTTATTGGCGGATTAAACCCGCAACTCAGGTGTACTCTCAGTATGTTCGATTTCCCAGACTTCCAAACCCTGGTGAACAAGGCTTTCATTGCTGAAAGAGAGCACAAGCTTGTATCGGATAATAAGTCTGCCAACAACGATCACAAGCGCAAATTTGAGCCAAGAAAGGAAATACAACCAGTACAGAAGGCTCGTACCTAGCAACAGACTCGGGTGGAATACAAGCCCAATTGGCAACAGAATGTTAACAAGACCACCACTCAAGTCAAGAATGTTGTAACCAACCCAGTGCAAGAGGAGCGTCTGCACAGCAATTCTTGTTTTAGTTGTGGGCAAACCGGACATTATGCTAAACAGTGTCCCAAGAACAATAGGATGAATGCTATATTTAGCCACAAGTCCATTGTATGGAGGCATGCCCGAACCAGCACAACATCACGGGATACGTTCATCACATCTCTCCTGATGAAGCCCAAGAGAACCCCATAGTCGTCATTGGTATGTTTTCTGTTAATAACATACCTGCAGTGATTTTATTTGACTCTGGGGCTTCCCACTCTTTTATTTCTCGGAGTTTTGTTGCCCAAAACAAATTTCCTTGTTCGCTTTTGGCCAAGAATATGCTGGTACAAACCCCGGGATCTCTAATCAGAAGCAATCTAGTCTACCGCAATCTAGAACTAAATGTCAACAGAGTCTGTTTTTGCAACTTCCTTGATACTTATTGAGTCTGATAAGTTGGATGTTATCTTGGGTATGAATTGGCTGACTCAGTATCAAGTATGCATAAATTGTGTGACCCGAGAAGTCACTTTGACCAGCCAAGAAAGGCAGACTACAAAATTCTATGCTCGTAGAAGCATACCCTCAAAGGAAATGGTCTTCACAACATTGGCTAAATTGGAATTAATTCCTATGGTCATTGAGTTTCCTGATGTATTTCCAGAAGAACTGCCAGGCATGCCACCTGATCGAGAGCTTGAGTTTGCAATAGATCTTGTGCCCGGGACCACACCAATACACAAGAAGTATTACTGAATGCCTTCATCAGAACTAGTGGAGCTAAAGAAATAGCTTGATGAAATGCTCCAGAAAGGATATATCCATCCTAGCTCTTCACCATGGGGATCACCTGCTATCTTCGTGGACAAAAAGGATGGCAGCCTCTGCATGTGTGTGGATTACCGTCAGCTGAATGATGTCACAATCAAAAACAAATATCCACTGCCAAGAATTGATGACCTGTTTGATCAGCTGAATGGGGCCAAGGTATTCTCCAAGATTGATTTACGATACTATCAGCTCAAGATTAAAAAGGAGTATATTCCTAAGACCGCATTCACCACCCGATACGGTCTTTATGAATATACAGTTATGTCTTTTGGTCTCACCAACGCCCCTGCCTTCTTCATGCATATGATGAACAAAGTATTCATAGACTTCCTCGATAAGTTTGTGGTAGTCTTCATTGATGATATACTTATTTACTCAAGAAGTGAAGAAGAACACAAAGAACACCTCTGAGAAGTGTTACAACGACTCTGTGAAGATCAGTTATATGCCAAATTCAGTAAATGTCTGGCTCAAGCAAGTTGGATATCTTGGACATGTGCTATCCACCGAAGGTATAGCCGTGGACCCGAGCAAAGTGAAGGATGTACTCGATTGGTTGCGACCCACAAACATATCTCAGATTTGGAGTTTTCTTGGATTAGCCGGATATTACCGTCGTTTCATTGAAGGGCTCTCCAAGATTCCTAAGCCCATGACAGAGCTACTCAAAAAGGATAAGAAGTTTGAATGGACTGAGGACTGTGAGAGAAGTTTCACTGAGTTAAAGAAAGGACTGACAACTGCACCAGTATTGACTCTTGCAGATATCTACCGCAGTTTTGATGTGTATTGCGATGCTTCAGGGAAAGGACTTGGATGCATACTTATGGAAGACGGCAAGGTAGTAGCTTATGCCTCACGAGAGCTATGACCCCACGAGGGAAATTACCCTACTCATGATTTGGAGTAGGCCGCGGTGGTTCATGCTTTAAAATTTGGAGACACTATCTCATTGGGAAGAGGTGCCAAATTTTTACAGATCGCAAACGTCTCAAGTATATATTTACTCAGCCAGATTTAAATCTCCGTCAACGAAGATGGCTTGAGTTAGTCAAGGATTATGACCTTGGAATAAATTACCACTTGGGTAAGTCCAACGTGGTTGCAGATGCGCTCAGTCGAAAGCCCGTCAACCTAAACGTCATATTGGAATCCTTGCCTCCTGAACTTCAAGAAGAGATTGCTCAGCTCAACCTGGTCATAGTTGAGGCTGGCCTTGCTAATATTTTGGAAGTTACCTCCACACTTGAGGAAGAGATCCACAAGGCCCAGCTAGACGACACCGATCTGCAGAAATGTGCCAAGCATATGGTAGCAAGTTAGACTTCCGATTTCTCGAAGGATCAGTTCGGTACCCTCCGATTCCGGGGGAAGGATTTGTGTGCCCAATCAAGCGGATTTAAAGCAGAAGATCCTTTCAGAAGCCCATGAATCCTCGTATTCAATTCACCCTGGAGGTACATAAATGCATGAAGACCTTCGGCAAATATTCTGGTGGGATGGAATGAAGAAAGACATTGCCTATTTCGTGGTCTGTTGTGACATATGCAACAAAGTGAAGGCAGAGCATCAGAAACCAGCCGGACTTCTCCAACCGCTGCTAGTGTCACAATGGAAATGGGATGATGTCTATATGGATTTCATCACATGACTACCTAAGACTCGACGGGGCAATGATGCAATCTGAGTCATAGTGGATACATTAACCAAGGTAGCCCACTTTATCCCGATCAGAACCACATATCGAGCAGATGAGCTTGCACAACTGTATGTATCCAGAATAGTCAGTCTACATGGAGTACCCCTAACCATCACTTCTGACCGAGGTTCACTTTTTACCTCTGCTTTTTGGGCCTGTCTCCATCAAGCCTTGGGGACAGCATTGAAATACAGTACCGCTTATCATCCTTGGACTGATGGACAGATAGAGCGGGTAAATCAAATACTCGAAGATATGCTACGAGCCTGATCTTTGGCCCAAGGACCAAAATGGGAAGATTGTTTTCCTTATGCCGAGTTCTCTTATAACAATAGCTTCAAGACCAGTTTAAAGATGTCACCGTATGAAGCTTTGTATGGCCGTAAGTGCTGCCCTCCTCTAAATTGGTCTCAAACCGGAGATAGCCATAGTTTCAGAATGGATCTCATGCTGGAAGCCGAGAAGCAAGTCAAGAAAATTAGAGACAGATTGCAGTTGGCCAATTCTCGATAGAAGACTTATTATGTTGCAAAGCACCAATAGATCAGCTTTGAACCCGGAGAACATGTATACCTTCGAGTCACACCTATGAAAGGAGTCAAGAGATTTCAGACTCGTGGAAAATTGGCACCCAGATTTATTGATCCATTTCCCATTATGTCACGAGTGGGTACTGTTGCATATCAGTTGGAGCTACCCCCTGAATTGTTAGACATGCACAGCGTGTTTCATGTTTCACAGTTACAACGATGCATATTGCCGCCTGAGAAAAAGACTGATATGATAGAAATAGAGCTGGCAATGGATTTAACCTACAAAGAGAGGCCGGTTAAAATTTTGGATCAAATGGAAAGAGTCACCCGCAGTAAAGCAAGGAAGTTTTACAAAGTCCAATGGAAGCATCACACGGAGTCAGAATCAACATGGGAATCAGAAGAATTTCTAAGGGCACATTATCCAGAATGGTTTTCCCAAGCAATTGAATCTCGAGGGCGAGATTCATTCTAAGTGGGGGAGGTTTGTGACAGCCTGGTTTTTGCCCTCTCTTCTTTGCCTGGTTTTCAGTTGGTTTGAATTTGAGTTTGGAGTTTTTGAATCTTTCATTTGGACTTAACCACTTGGGTACTCCTTGACTTTCACCCAAGTGCTTCATCTCCCTCTCAAACCATCACTCCATCTCTGGCTCATCCCAAAATATCATTTGGAATATTTTTCTTAAATGAAAAATATTCATTTTCCCCTCCTAAGCCCTAGTTAGCCCTTTGTGTTCCAAAGCAACCCTAATTTTTCTTGCCCATAAAATCCTGAAAAAAATCCCAATTATTCTTTGAACCCTAAGGCACCTTTCTGAGCAAAAATATCTCATCACTCTTTGGAATATTTTGGCTACAAATTTTTTTTTCATTTCTAGACAGAAATGGTAGTTTCAACAACAACTACCATTTTACCTGCTCCATTGTAGTTGTTTTTTCTTGTGCATCTTCACTTTAGTAAGTGTTCGCTAGCCTCCAAAGCCCAGCCCTCAAGTCCCAGTGGTTTGACCACAGTAAACCTCCAAAGTTACTGTCCAGAAACTTACCTGGAGTGTAAACTCATTTCTACTGCACCTGGAACCCAACCCAATAGTGGTAACACTGAAAACTACCACGGACTACACGCCAGACATGAAGTTTGCGCTTAGGTTGGCCTGATGTCATAGTTCACGCAGTGACCGCGTTTGTCCAGGCATGCTGGCATGCAAAACACGCACTCTGAGTGCATCCGAGCGCTCCGTTGCGCGTGTGCTTGCTGCCCAGCCTGCCCAAGCATGCCAAAACGCGCCACCATCACCGTCTCCACTCACTTAAATCCGCCCTGGCACTCGCCAACATCGGAGGTCGCTGCAGAGGGCATGGGCACGGTCCGGCCAACGCCACAGTGCGTGGCGCACTGTGCTCGTCGTCTTCCTCTCGCCCCTGTGCTCGTCCGTGCTCGCCAACAGTCCTTGCGTGAGCTACGTCTTCTTCCCCCTCTCTCTCTGACGCCATTCATCGTCGGGCGCCACGGACAGGTCTCCTCCGGCGGAGCCCGAACCCCCTTCGCTGCTGGCCTATAAATACGTCCACCCCCAGCCTCCTTGAGCACCTGCATCCACTCCCACACACCCCACAAGCTAGTAGATAGCCGAAGCCCGGTTGGGCAGGCCGCGGTCCGCAGTCCCCGAGCTCGAGCTCGCCGGCGATCCCCTCAGGTCGTCCCCGCAGCTCCAGCACCTCCTAGGCCAGGGCAATCCTTCCAGGGCCTCCACCATTCTCCGATGGTGCCGTTCCGCCCAGTTGGAGCCCCTGTAGTCGCCCCTAGTTGCCATCGTCTTCATCTCCGGCGACTGCTGCTCCCTGCCTCCGCTAGAGTGGCTATTTCCGGCGCCATCCGACCACCCCTAGCCACTCTACGGGTACGGGCAGGTGCGCCTTCGCCTTCTCCCTTGATCCCTCCCTCTCGTTTTGGCCCAAGAGCCCTTGCCACCGGCGTGTGCTCCGGCGAATCCCCGCCGCTCTCTGTTTCCCTCTCCCCCTCCACCTCACCTGACTAGCGGGGCCCGCTAGTCAGCCACTTTGTATGCGCGCGAAGCGGTACAAGTGTTGGCACCCTGGGCTTTTACGCCTTCGACGTCACCCCCAGTCTGTTTAATTTTAATTCAAATTTCATTTAAATCCGGAGAACTTCAAACATCCAAAACTTTTTAACCATAAGTCTAAATGCATTGATTCTTTTTGCATTGTGTTCTTTGTCCAAAAATCTAGCAGCTCACCGAAGATGGGATTTTCCCCTACTGTCTAGATTTTCTGGTGAATTTTAGAAGGTTTCTTGATGTTTTTAATTATTTTCAGAAGAGCAGGCTTGTCTTGAGGATCACCAGGAGGCTTGCGAACCTCATCTGCACTGAGGCAAGCCACAACAACATTTTCATAGTGCCACTTCAATATTTGTGATTTTCTACTTGAACAAATGATTATTCATGCATTTAAATTATTAATATGTTAATTATATTATGTTAGTTGCTTGTTATAGTAAATATGCTTGATTTACAGAAAGTTTGAAGTGAACTTAGTTGGTAAGATAACAAGGATATATTTTATGGGTGATGAGAAGATAATATGGTTATGGAAATATATAATTAGTGAGATTATTTTCTTGCATGAGTAAAAATGATAAATTTTCTAGAAAAGATTCTAGTTGAAGTGAGTCTTGATCTTAACCAGAGAAGTGTCATGAGTTGGTAATGCTTAGTGTGGATATAGTTGACTCAGTTATTTCCGTTGATATGTGATGTATATGTTGGTGAGCATGTCATGGCATTTATGATGCCGGTTATTTTCACTTTAAGTTGAACCTGATAATAAATCAACTTGAATATATTGTTGACCGGGTCATGGTGCCGCTGAATCGAGTCTTTCCCAGTGCAACCACATTTGCCGGTATGGGACGGCCTTTATTCGTTTTCTTGTCATGCCTCTGGTCAGTGCCTCCATTTAGGGAAGGTTATGGGCGTGCTGTACCCTGGCCCGGTAAGCAAGCATGACCTTGTGAGCCCGTTGTTATGTTTTTGGTACCGGGTCCCCGTGTGGGACCGTGGCCACGATGGTGGTCGTTATGTCTTTGGTAGACACGGGGCCGCCCAGGACTAGCCCGATGGGGAGTGAGTCGGAGTGGCTAGGAGAGTGTCCTGGCAATGGAAGGGTTTCGTCGGAATGTCGTTGGTCCACCCGAATGGGAGTGCGAGGCCATGGGTTCCGTGATGTGGGTCCAGTGCGCTACCTCTGCAGAGTGTATTAATCTATCGATAGCCGAGTCCATGGTTAAGGACATGCTCGAAAGTAGGTCACACCATGGGTCAACATTTAATGAATTTTGCACACTAAGAATGAAGTTTGCATGATGTGGGTGGCGGGAAGGCCATCGTGTGGATTGGGACCAGAGGTTGGTCATGGTTGTGATCGCCGTAAGGGTCACGGGCCAGTTAATGGTCTTGGTTGTGATCGCCGTAAGGATCACGGGCCAGTTAATGGTCGTGGTTGTGATCGCCATAAGGATCACGGGCCAAATTATTGGTCGTGGTTGTGATCGCCGTAAGGATCACGAGATGTCTCTGGGTTGGCGTGTCTGTGATCCAAGAACAATCACGTTTGGTAAGCTAGTCCGAGGGATGTTTATCACAAGAGCATGGTCATAGCATGTTGGATATATTGTTGTATTGTTATTAATTGGTTAATTGTCATGATATTGTTTGTCATTATGTTTATGCTTGTTGTGAGGTTGCAAGTACATTCAATGTACAGACCTGGCATGTCATGCCAGATTTCAGGAAAGTTCCGTTGGAAAGGAGAGCTGTGCAAGTCTAGATCATGTCCACATCGGTGTCCCTGTACTATGGAGTTCCGCTACGACGTTGTTCCGCTGCCGCGTAATTGTCATGATTGAGGCCCCTTTATGTTCACTAAAAAACGTACATATTGTTCAACCGCATCGTGTGTGCCGTTTGGCCTCGCTAACTATAGTAATATAAACTCTGATCCGCTAGCATCAATAAAGCGGTTGTTTTCTGTACCAAGTTGTTGTGTGTTGCCAGAAGACAAGGTCTCTGGGCTGGCAATGCATGGTAAACCGGTTGCTCTTAGCCGGGGTGCCACAACTGTCATATTGCATTGCATGATCATGTAGTTGACATCATATTTGTGGCAAAGCCACCATTCATAATCTTTTTCATACATGTCACTCTTGATTCATTGCACATCCCGGTACTCCACCGGAGGCATTCACATATATTCATATTCTTTTTCTAAGTATTGAGTTGTAATTCTTGAGTTGTAAGTAAATAAAAGTGTGATGATCTTCATTATTAGAGCAGTGTCCCATGTGAGGAAAGGATGATGGAGACTATGATTCCCCAACAAGTCGGGATGAGACTCAGGTCAAAAAAAAAGAGAGAAAAAAGAGGCCATAAAAAAAGAGAGAAAGCCCAAATAAAAAAATTAGAGAAAATGAGAAAAGGGGCAATGTTACTATCCTTTTTCCACACTTGTGCTTCAAAGTAGCACCATGATCTTCATGATAGAGAGTCTCCTATGTTGTCACTTTCATATACCACTACTAGGAAAAGGCCTGCTAGTGGCGCACCTGTTTTGCCTACTAATGGCGCACTACAGGTGAGCCACTAGCATCACACCATTAGAATTTTTTACTAATGGCGCACCATAGGTGCGCCATTAGTATCTGGTATACTAATGGCGCACCAGGCAGTGCGCCATTAGTATATCCAACGCTGCGCCATTAGTATGCCTACCAGGGGGCCATATTTACCCATGTGCTCTGGCTTACTAATGGCACACTAGTTGATGATGCGCCATTAGTGTGCTTTTTGCAGTGCGACAGTAATGTGCTGAGTGGTGCGCCACTAGTATGAATATTAGGGATTATTATTGTTTCCTTTTCTGATATTTGCACAGGTTACAAAACATATTACTGCACAGAATATAGAGAGCACAACATATAAACAGCAGATTTATTGAATACAATAGAAGATTAGTCTTTGAATACAATTCATCATATTAGTCTCTGAATTTATAATACCGAACAAAGTTAGAACATTACAAGTCTCGAGACCGCGAGTAGCGAGTTTGTCTTCACATTACAAGTCGATATCGATCATCTAAACTACCATCACATAGAAGAGAGCTGCAGTCATCACGATGAGCATAATCACGATGAAACTGGTCTTCATCCGGTTCCTCCAACGCTCCCTCCTCTCTCCCGCTAGATAGCGTGCGTATCTAACTTCCGCCTCCGCCCTAGTGGTGTACCCTTTGTAACTGTTACCGCTGAAATGGTGAACATGTCTCCAACACTCCTCCCAGTTGTCGTAGACTCCGGGAACGTTACCCTTGTACACGGCATACGACGACATCTCTATACACTAGCGAAACAAAATGTTAGTAGCAATTCACAGACAATAAATAAGCAATACATAAGTATGCAACAAAAGGATCGGAAGAGAAAAGCAACACATTAATAGCACGATTCATGGTCCTACTAATAAATAGCATCGATTACATATAAGTTAAACGAATGTCCAAATCAAAGAGACATACAAGTTCATTAATGTTTAATATTACAACATGAGCCAATCGACATTTCAGAACTACATAGCATCACTACTTTCGACTCAACTCAGGGACCGGAGCGTGGATGAAGCCGCCGTCTTTCATGATGGTCATGAAATCGCGGGCGTTGTTAGCCTGCATTTGTAGCGTTGTTTCTATCTCATTGTTGGACGGTTGAGATCTGAGGTAGAACTGCCCCGAGGTATGAAGGACATCTTGATGGATGATTTCCACAAACTCCGACTGGATGCGAAAGAATTCTTGTCTGATATACGTGTCCTGGATTGCCGACAAGCGTGTGGCCCAATCTTTGAGATTATTTGGTAGCAGAAGGTGATTATGGTCCCGTACGATCGCCCGCATGTGATGGAGGGCATAGTAGGCATCCTTCTGACTGCCAGGTGGCTGCTTGACGCAGGGGAACGTCGTATTGTGGGTGAACACGTGCTTGCCATACCTACGAACTGGCCTCTTGAAGGTGCCTCCAGATCTGGCGTAGCCGTGGAGAGCATCATCAAGAACTTTCTTGATATTTGTGTAGTCTATCTTCGACTCACGGTCCGGGTCAAAATACGTGGCCATGTGCAATGTGTGTCACTGCACAAAACATGGAATGTTAGAAAAAAAAGAACGATCGAAATCTAAGAAATCATATGTTACGGGGCAGTGAGGGGATGACTTACTCGGGAAAGTAAGGCATGAGGAAGTTGTCCTTATCTGGGTTTGCCATAATGACGCCTTCGAGGTGTGAACTCGCGACTTGCCGGTCCCCAGCGATGCCCAAGATCTTGGCACGCATGTAGAAGGGGTTGACTATCACGATGTCCGGGGTCTTATCTCTAATGATCTGCATCTCCATACTCAGCGAAAATAGCTGAAGGAAGGTGTAGTGCAGAGGATGAAGGTTAAACATAGAGAAGATGTAATTAAACCGCTGGACGATCGTACCCTCGATGGCACTATCCACAAAGCCCTTGCCCTCTGGCACCTTGGCCATGAAAACCGTGTATGCCACATCATTCTGGGAGAGACTCCGCTTCTCCAAAGAAAGAACACTGTCATGCAGACTCCGCATAGCACCGGTTGCAGCATTGAGCAGATTAGTCGGTAGCATCACCCTACCCGCCACATGCACCCTCCTCGAGATATCCTTAGGTGAAGGTGGCCCATCCTGAGCACGGATCGTACTCAGTGTCGGCTGGCTCGCACCACCCTTGTTATTCTTCCGTTTCCGTCCCTTCTTCTTCATCTGCTATAATGGGATCGAGTTCTGCTCAGAGACCGCCTTCTTGAGTGTGTTGGGGCTGATAATATTTTGCACCTCGGCTATCTGAGGCTCGGTGAAGGCGGCAGCTGGAGGAGTCTCCTGAGAACTGAACGCCAGATGACACCTGTTGCAATTGGGTTTCTCCGCGGTACCAGCTAGATCACGGTCGTCTTTTTCAGGGTTGGGTTCTTGAGAAGGAGGCCCAAAGAATTCGTCACCATACCCATGTTTGGCAAAGTACTTATTGACGTTGGTAAATGTACCGTCGTTGTTGGCGTCGTCGTCCGGATCCTGTGCCATATGCATGTCCGGATCCTGTGCCATAGGGATGTCCGGCATGTCCGGTAGCGTTGCGGCGGTCTTACCATGGCTTGGTGCCGGCACGACTGGCGGTGTTGTCTATGGGGTGGTGTCCCCCGCCCCCAAACGAATCTGGCTCTTCGGCCAAAGCAGGGTCCAGCTTACACAAGCGCTGAGGGTCATCACATCATCTTCGTCGGCCCCAGCGGGTCGAATCAGAGGTAACAACTCGTCGTAGCCTGGCAGCACCCGAACCAGTTCAACCGTATACACGGTGGGTGGCATCGCATTACCATGGAACACGGGGTTGCCCGGTTGAACAATTCTCCCCTTGGCGACATCGATCAACTCGCCGCCCACGAAGTGCAGGAGAGTGCATGGAATGTCGGCGGCGCCCTGCGAAAATATGTAGGGCATCAGGGATGCCCAGTCAAAAGCAAGGAGATGAAGTCATCAGCCGAGAGTCTTAGTTAGCATGATGGCGTCGAGCTCGGCTAATGTCGAGGCACCACCAACGGTGGGCGTGCAACTGACGGAGGGGTCGCTTGCTGCCGAGTTGTCGGCCGGCGTACACCCGGGTGCATTAAGCTCCAATGCCCATGCTGGCGCCGGAGACACCAATACCGCCTCTGCCGGAGACACCAATGGAGCCGCCTGCGTGTTGTGCGAGTTGCTGGCCGTGAAGCTTGGAACCAGGGGCGGCCCCTGTTGGTCGCCCGCAATCCATGTCTACAGCCCCTGAATCAAGGTAGGCACAATGGCGGTGAGCGTCGTTCCCAGTTGTTGTTGCACTTGCTCTTGGACAATCTCCTGAATCCGCGCCACTTGTGCCTTGAGTTCTTGAACCTCGTACGACTGGCTTTCCGAGCTGGTCTTTTTCTCCTTTCGCCCACCAGCGTTATAGTATGACGACCATTTTGTGGACAAGCCTTTGCCGGCCACACGACCAGCTGACGACGGCTTACTGAGCTTATCCTTGTTTTTCATTACATTCAACACCCTATTTAGAGTGTTGTCCCAAGGAGAGCTCTAAGAAGACCCGGCGCTACTGCTTTCAGTCTCCTACGGAAGGAATGTGAACCATTTAGAAATTTGGCTTCATTAATTAGAATGCAACCATATGGAGCTAATTACGCGGGGGTGTATTCCTTACCAGAACACGCTCAAGCACCTTGGTCTTCGGATCCGTGGTAAGCTCCTTTGTTACTGGGTCCTCCTTGTACAGGGCCCTGACATAGTTCCTGGTCTACTTGTCACGTTATTTCTCGAAGCAAGGCGGTAGGCCTTGCTCGGCATGAGGCGGTAGGCCTCTAGGGGTTGTGTAGTCAGGATCGATGTCTTCCGCGGCGTCCTCATAGCAGTGAGGTTCTTCCTCCATCTCCCGGGACAGCTCCCAGAATTGCTTGCCTGAACCGCCGGCCTCATCATTATGGGCCATGTTTCGCTCTAAATAGGAAAAAAATTGGTCAAAAAGTTGGTTATTGTCAAGGAACAAGATCATGGTCTCATCATTTAGGGTTTGTCGACACCTAGGCATCCTAAAAGCTAAGCTTTTATCATTTAAGGGTTGTCGACGCTGAGGCACCCTAAAAGCCTAAGCTTTCATCATTTAGGTTTTTATCGACACTGAGGCATCCTAAAAGCTAAGCTTTTATCATTTAGGGTTTACCGATGCCGAGGCACCCTTGGGTAACTGATATATATGGGTATCTTCTAATAATATACCCTATCAAGAAAAGGGAAGGAGAATTCTAAGTTGGGCCTAATCACTTGGCTCTATTGCCACCTATGGTTTAATACAGCAAGAATAAAGGGGCAGTTGATCCTACTTAATTAAGTACTAAGATACCCCGGCCCATGCATTAGTCACAAGTACCCATATGTCCTATTTTTAGCAAAGTCATGCTAAAATTCACGGAAAATTTCAGCATGACCTTTGCTGAAAATAGGACATATGGAGTACCCGAATTCGCCGGAATGGAAGTTAATCGACATTCCGGCAAACTCAAGGGCCTCTCGGGGTACCTGAAAAATCATCACGACACGATGGTCGGAGACAAAACCCAGCAAACTAGCACCACAATGTGCCTCTACTTTCATATGGATGAAAAGGCCACAGACCATATGGTCCTCTTCTTTCATATGGACAAAAATCAGCTCAACTTATGTGAGCTTCCATTCCAAATCTAATAGGTCACCCAACAAAAAATCATCAATAGTTTAGCAAGTCTGTACCCTCAAGAACGAACATATAGCAATATCTGTTGTCCCCCCATAACATACAGAAATCAAAATTCAGCTCTGACTAAACCAAAACTTAGCTCTGACTAAACCAAAATTCAGACTAGCCACCATGCTATGTACTGATGCATCTGTAAATATGTTATGTAACTAAAAATGTGCTATGATGCATGTATACCTGGAAGTGAGCTATATATTATACATTTTACTAAACGGAATAGAGAAGTAAACATCAACGTCCAACCACTACAATCAAACTTTCTCCGACATACTGAAGCACAATTCAACACTAAGGGACAATGCAAGCTGCAGCGCACGATCAAGAACAGGTCAAGAGGACAGCGACCAAGTACATAACAACAGGACAAACATCTTCATCATAATGCAGAAGCAATAGAGATGGCGATAAAAAAATGAACATGTTCACTCACAGCAGCACAGTCAACTACAACCAAAGCTAAAAACATCCATCCATCCATTGTGCACACTCATCTCGATTAGGTTACAACACAGCAACTAAGACGACGGAACAATTAGTACAGAGCACAAATCAAAGAAGCATGGTCACACCTAGGAGTTTACCATCGTCGCAACCACATAAGATCCACAGACCGAAAGGCATCACATGCAGGCCCCAAGTTCAGTACATGAAACACTCACTAGGTACTAGTTTGAGCTCACATAACAAGCCAAGGGTTGAGTTTAGCTCCTATTGACTTAGCTTCCCACTTCTCCCATGTATAAGTAAAAGGCTAGTGAATTAAAAATACAACTAGCTGCAGATTATTAACCCAATACGAATCACAGACAAGCAAGCAGGAACAACCATTGTACCTAAAGAACTAGCTGCTGCTGCTACTCTGCCTGTGCTGCTGATGCTCCTTTTCCGCTGATCCAAGTGACTGTGCTGTGCTGCTGCTGATTAGAACAATTTTGCTCCTCTGCACTCTGAAGAAGGTACTCCGTTAGAGTATTGTACCTGAAAATTAATGAAATTGATTTAGTGTTGACTGAATCATGACAATGCCAATCATGGAGTAAATTCAGTTGTTAACTTAAAATTCATATAGTACATTCATTTTAATAGAAAAATTGCTATTGATCATTGTGAAAAAAAAAGCATGGATTGTTGTTAACTGAAAATCATGGATTTCTGTTAACTAAAAATTAGTGAAAGAAACTATTGCTGATCATGGATTACTGTTAATTAAAAATAGAGCATCTGGCTTGTCTTATCATGTTGATGAGAACTGCTGCTCCGAATAAATGTAGAGCTATTGCTAAAGGAACAACCATTAGAAAGAAGAAATGTAGAGCTATTTTCAAGGAAGTGATGAATATGATCTAGCTTTCTAGATTCATCCGAGGACAGCGTGTGCTGCTGTAATTATGGCATAAGTAGGTTTCACGTAATGGCGACCAGGGACGATCATTGGCGTCTACAATTTTATAAGAGGCTATTTCACGTTTACGTTTTGACATGCTGAATTGCTGATTAAGAATGCCCTAGCTAAAGACAAAGCAGTGTGTTGGAGATGCCAAGTTGCTGCTGGTTAGGGGATAGCATAATCCTGCTACATCCTAAAGCTTAAGCTATGGAGCTTAATCAGCTACTCTACTTACCCTCCTCCTTTTCCGAGGCTTAAAAATTTGCTTAATCACGAAACCAAAAGGCGGCGCCTTTGATCGCTTTACAACCGTGCATGGTCCTCTTGTAGTTTTGTAGTACCCATGCATCTTACTACTACTACCCTTGCCCGTTGGCTCAATTGCGCATTGTCCTCTTGTAGTTGCACGGCAAGACAACGTAGCAGAGCAGAGTGCGGCGGCACGAAGGAAGGATAGAGAGCGGCGATTCACTTCTTCTCGGGCCGGAGCAAGCTGCGACAGAAGAACAGCGGCGGCAAGAACCAGGCCGATGTCAGCATGGCGCCCAAGGCAAAGCACAAGGACGGCAGGTGCCGCGTGCTGTGCAGCGACGCGTCGCGGCTCAGCGTGTCCTCCTCGGTGTCCTGCTCATCCCTGGACGCACCGGAGACAATGTGCAGCCACATGTCCGATATCGCCCACGGGATGGTCCAGGCGAGGCTGCACTCCATGGTCGAAGCCAGGGCGCGGCCAGGGGCCGAGGGGAGCATGACCACGAGGGGCGGCAACCAGGAGCTGGGGCGTGGTGGTGCGACAATCTACGGCGATGAAATCGAAGGGGGGAGGAAGGGGAACCGGTGCAGCTCACTGAGATGAAGACGATGGCGAGCTCGTGTGGGGCCGGGGTTGACAAGGTGACGCGAATCGACGATGAGGCCATGGTCGCCAGAGGTGGAAGAAGACCTCGATCCATGGTGATCTCCTGGACTCCTTGGTGGGGTGTGGGGACGACGGTGGTCACGGGGACGATGCGGTGACGGCGACAACCTAGTCGGGTGAATCAGCGCGAGGGGAGGGGAAGTGGGGAGGTGCTAGGGTTTGCATAGGGAGCGGCGGAGGCGTGGGGGCGTGGGGGCGGCGGTGGCGCAGTACGGGTCGGGTCAGGGCGGGGCAGTGGGCGGGTGAGAGATAGAAAGGGGACTGGGGATTTTAGTGGGGGGGTTTAGCAATGGCGCAACCCCGAGCGGTGCGCCATTAGTATTTTTTTTGATAGCAATGGCGCATCCCCACGCGGTGCGCCATTAGTAATCTTTTTTTGTATAGCAATGGCGCATCCCAGAGAGGTGCGCCATTAGTAATCTTTTTTTTGGATAGCAATGGCGCTCGGGGGGGAGGGAGGGGTGGGTGGTGCGCTCGGCCGATTCCGTTCAGGGGAACCGAGCAAGGAGACATGGGAGGGTGCGGGGGGTTGGCGGCGGCGGTGGAGCGGGGGAGGGTGCGAGGGGTCGTCGGCGGCGGGGAAGCGGGGGAGGGTGCGCGGGGTCGGCGGCGGCGGTGGAGCAGGGAGGGTGCGGGGGGTCGTCGGCGATGGTGGAGCGGGGGAGGGTGCGGGGGGTCGTCGTCGTCGGTGGAGCGGTGGAGGGTGCGGAGAGTGCTCGGCGGCGGTGGAGCGGGCCGGGGAGGGTGCGGGGGGTCGGCGGAGGTGGTGGAGCAGGGGAGGGTGCGGTGGGTGCTCGGCGGCGGTGGAGCGGGGGAGGGTGCGGGGGGTCGTCGGCAGCGGTGGAGCGGGGGAGGGTGCGGGGGGTGCTCGGCGGCGAGGGGGATCTGGCGAGGGGGATAGCGATCGAGATGGAGGGGGGTCGAGATCGAGTGTCCTCATGAATATTCAATATTTTTTCATATTGAATATGAAAAAATATCATCAAATTTGAAAAAATATTCATGAATTCAAAAAGTGCCCATGAAATTTAAAAAAATTCATGAGTTCAAAAAATATTAACAAATTCAATACTTTTTCTGAGTTAGAAATTCAATACCATAATAAACATAAATAAATATTCATGAGGACACTAGAACAGAAGAAATATCATTTCAACATGTCAAAATACAATCGAGAAATGAAGGCTACAATTTAAATAGAATCGATGTTAGCTAGCTATCTGTTCACAATCTTCTTGCCCTTATTTTTCGTAAATGGAGTTCTTCTCTTGAACGGACGTCCTTTAGGTAGGGTGGTCCTGCTTCTTCTTGTGGTGTATGCTGATACTTCATTGTCGGCGTCATGTTCCATCTTTGGGTCGCCGTACTTGTCGAAGTCTTGCTCATTGGCGACTCCATCCATTCCGATGATCTTCCATTTGCCTCTCCTCATGACAACACGACTGGGCTTTGACGGGTCGGTAATGAAGAAGCATTGGTCCACTTCGGAAGCCAGTACCCATGGCTCATTTTTCACGGTGACATTTGCGCCCGCGGTCTTGGATTTGGCTTCGGGTATAACCATGGTGGTGAAATACCGGTCTTCTTTTATGACGCTCTTGGCCCATTTGACACGGAACATCGGGACCTTCTCTCCAGTGTAGCTCAGCTCCCAGATCTCCTCGATCCTTCCGTAGTATCTGTCCTTGCAATTACTGGTGTAGGATTCCATCATTACCCCGGAGTTCTGATAACCATCGCTCTTCATGTCCTTTCCCTCGGTGTAGAATGTGTAGCCGTTGATATCGTATGCCTCATACATCATTAGGTTGTGCTCGGCGCCCTGTGACAAGGCGAATATGAGTTGTTCTTCCGTGGAAGAATCCTCATGTAAAGGGTATGACAGAAGCTTCTGCTTGAACCAACGCGTGAAACATGAGTTGTGCTCTTTGATTATATCTTCGTCCGTTCTCTGTTGGCCTCGGGCATTGTACGTCTTCTCAATAAAGGTTTTGTGCTCTACCACCAAGGATCGACCACGTCTATGTGTTGTAGCGCGACTAGGTTTGCTCTTTCAAAGTCGGCGAGTCGGCCCTCGAAGTCGACATGCATTTCGCGGCGACCCTCACGGTGACCCTATCCAGCGAGCCTGCCGAGGTGCTTGTTGACGGGCAGACCAACGGGGCTCTCGATGCCTAGATAATTCGTGCAGTAGGAGATGCACTCTTCGGTCAGAAAGCCCCTGGCTATGCTTCCCTCTGGACATGACATGTTGCGAACGTATCCTTTGATGACACCATTCATCCTTTCGAACGGCATCATGCTGTGCAGGAACGTCGGCCCGAGTTGGATGATATCCTCCACGATATGGACCAGCAGATGCACCACAATATCGAAGAATGCTGGCGGGAAGTACATCTCAAGCTCGCATAGTATCACCATGATCTCTTCCTGTAGCCTTCTGAGTTGCCTCACGCCAACCGACTTCCGAGAGATGACGTCAAAAAAGTTGCATAGGCCAAATAGCGTTTCATGGACGTGCGCGTCCATGATCCCACGGATTGCAACTGGAAGTATCTGTGTCATTAGCACGTGACAGTCGTGAGACTTCATCCTGCTGAACTTCTGCTTCGCTAAGTCTAGGTATCTGCTTATCTTCCCCGCGTAACCGTAAGGAAGTTTTACTCCTACGAGGCAGGTGAAAAACTGATCGATCTCCTCCTGACTTAGAGTGAAGCACGCGGGAGGGAAGTCATTTTCGGTCTTCTTGGCCTTTTTGCCTTTGCGACGACTTTTCGTGTCCTACTTCGCCTCATCATCATCATCATTAGCGTGAAGCTCCTCCCTGATGCCCATTGATTTCAAGTCTGCCCTTGCTTTCGGCCCATCTTTGGTCCTCTCTGGCACGTTGAGAATGGTACCAAGCAGACTCTCACACACGTTCTTCGTGATATGCATGACATCAAGGCTGTGAGTCACACGATGGATCTTCCAGTACGGCAGGTCCCAGAAAACAGACCTCGTTTTCCATACCTTCAGCAGTGGCTCTGGCGCCTTTCACTTCTTTCCCGGCACTGGCGCCTTTTGCTTCTTTCCCGATAGTGGAAAATCTTTCCAATTTTTCAACAACTCGTCTATTTCCTCGCCGCTCCTCATATGCGGGCGTCTTCGGGGTTCGGTTTCACCATCGAACAGATCCTTGCGTTTCTTCCATGAGTCATCATCGTGAAGCCACCTTTGATGTCCCATGAACACAGTTTTTGAAGACCCGGGATCTCTATCTAGCTGGCGATATGTTGTGTCATCCATGCACCTGACGCATCCAGAAAATCCGTGGACCACCTGCCCCGTGACATATCCGTAACCGAGATAGTCTTGCACCGTCATGAGTAGTGCAGCTCTCATAGGGAAATATTCTTTCTCTGCAGCGTCCCACATATTGAATGGCGTTTTCCACATCGTGTCTAGCTCCTCTTTCAGCAGCCCCGGATACAGATTGATGTCGTTCCCTGGTTGTTTCGGCCTTTCAATTAGCATACTCATGTGAATGTACTTCCTCTTCCTGCACAACTAGGGGGAAGGTTGTACATCCACACAAACACAGGCCAGGTGCTATGTGTGCTTCTCTGGCTGCCAAACGGATTGACTCCATCAGTGCTCGCGCCCAGCATGATGTTGCTTGGATCGTTCCCAAATTCTGGGTGTTCGAAGTTCAACGCTTGCCACTGGCTCCCATACTTAGGGTGACTCAGCATCTTGTCTTTTTATTTATCTCCGGATCATTTGCGTCATCTTCTTGCTTCTTCTCCTCCCTATCCGCGTGCCAACGCAGGAGCTTTGCTACCTTAGGGTCCGCGAAATACCGCTGCAGACGAGGAGTGATCGGAAAGTACCACACCACTTTTCGAGGAGCTTTCTTCCTCTTCTTGTATCGAGTGACGCCGCACACCGGACATATGGTAGACTTCACGTGCTTGTCCCGATAAATGATGCAGTTGTGCATGCACACATGGTATTTCACGTGCGGTAAATCCAGAGGACACACGATTTTCTTCGCCTCCTCGAAACTGGTCGGGCACTTGTTCCCCTTGGGAAGACGTTAGTGCCAGAATGACATGTTCTCGTCGAAGCATGCGTCGGTCATTTTGTGTTTTACCTTCATCTCCAGAGCCATGAGCATTACTTTCAGGCGGGTATCCTCGGGCCTGCATCCTTCATATAATGGAGTAACCGCGTCTATCTCTAGTTGATCCAGCTTGGTTTTCTCTCGGGCGACAGCTCTTGCGTTATCCGTCTGCTTGAGAAGCAGCTCTTGAATATGCGGGTCCTGCACCCAGCCCATCGATGGTCCATCGTCATCTGCTCTGGCATCTTCATCTTCATGTGCATGCCCTTCGTATGCTCCAGCATCTTCCTCATCATCATGTCCGGCATCTTCTACATGATGACTGTGTACGTCATCTACTTCCTGGTCATGTCCTGGAGATTCTTCGTCTTCTCGCCTGCCCTCGCCGCGGTTGTCTTGCTGCCCTTCCTCATTTCTTGCCCGGCCCCATGGACGACTTCATAATCATCTTCATCACCTTGCCACCGATTGCCATCCATGAAACCATGCAAGAGCAGGTGGTCATGCACCTGTACGGAATCCGGGTCCATAAGGCTCCTCAGCTTGCATCTTTGACACGGACATCTTATCTCTGTCTCGTTCTTTTGAAGCATCTCGGCCTTCGTGGAGCTTAAAAACCTATTCACGATGCTGTCGGTTATCGTGCGGACCATGGTCGCCTGCGGGGTAGAGCAAAACGATATTTTAGAACCAATAAGAAATTTGGCATGACTTTGCCTAAAAATAGGACCAAAAAGAATGCATAGTGAAAAAATTCTCGCCAAAACGTAAATGAATCAACATTCCGGCAAAATATTGGCAACTATCACATTTCAAATACCGGTACCTGCAAACACAAACATATATGCAACACCACAAACATACATAGATCTAGCTAGGCCATAAAAAGTGCATGTGCACGTTGTTGCAGGGAGAAAAAAGTAGATCTAAAACATAAAGAAAGCTTTCCCCTTACTTACCGATAAAAAAGGTAATTTAACCACTTAATTTGGATGAATCTATGGTTCGAATGAGGTGAGGAGGAGGAGGCAGCCGAGACAAGCTTGGAGGAGGAGGTGGAGAGAATGATGTGGGGAAAGTGAGTGTGTAGGTGGTTGTCCAAAATATCTAGCTAGTCCCAGGTTACTAATGGCGCACCACCTACAAATGCTCCATTAGTAACCCTAGTTACTAATGGTGCACTAGCTGGCGCTGCACCATTAGTATTTTTGCAAAAAAATGATAGTAGTGGTGCACGGGGTGACTGGTGCGCCATTACTAGTTAAAACTAGTAATGGCGCACTGTGCCCTGGTGCGCCATTAGTATTTTTGGAAAAAAATAGTTAGTAGTGGCGCACCATGGGGGTCGTGCGCCATTAGTGTCTATCACACTAATGGCGCACCAACACATGGTGCGCCACTGCTATACAGTAGTGGTGCACCACATGTCTGGTGCGCCATTAGTGTCCGAATTATCTATAGCCCTTTTCCTAGTAGTGTACTAGTGGGAATTTTCATTATAGAACTTGGCTTGTATATTCCAATGACGGGCATCCTCAAAGTGCCCTAGGTCTTCTTGAGCAAGCAAGTTGGATGCACACCCACTTAGTTTCTTATTGAGCTTTCATACACTTATAGCTCTAGTGCATCCATTGCATGGCAATCCCTACTCACTCACATTGATATCTATTGATGGGCATCTCCATAGCCCGCTGATACGCCTAGTTGATGTGAGATTATCTTCTTCTTTTTGTCTTCTCCACAACCACCATTCTATTCCACCTATAGTGCTATATCCATGTTTCACGCTCATGTATTGCGTGAAGATTGAAAAGGTTTGAGAACATCAAAAGTATGAAACAATTACTTGGCTTATCATCGGGGTTGTGAATGATTTAAATATTTTGTGTGATGAAGATAGAGCATAGACAGACTATATGATTTTATAGGGATAACTTTCTTTTGCCATGTTATTTTGAGAAGACATGATTTCTTTGTTAGTATGCTTGAAGTATTATTATTTTTATGTCAATATTAAACTTTTGTATTGAATCTTTCGGATGTGAACATTCATGCCACAATAAAGAAAATTATATGGATAAATATGTTAGGTAGCATTCCACATCAAAAATTCTGTTTTTATAATTTACCTACTCGAGGACGAGCAGGAATTAAGTTTGGGGATGCTTGATACGTCTCCAACGTATCTATAATTTTTGATTGTTCCGTGCTATTATATTATCTGTTTTGGATGTTTAATAGGCATTTATATGCTATTTTATATTATTTTTGGGACTAACCTATTAACTGAGGGCCCAGTGCCAGTTTTTGTTTTTTTTCTATTTTAGAGTTTCGCAGAAAAGAAATACCAAACGGAGTCCAAAAGGAATGAAACCTTCGCGATGATCTTTCTTGGACCGTAAGCAAACCAGAAGACTTGGGGATAAAGTCGGAGACGCAACGAGGAATCCACGAGGCAGGAGGGCGTGCCCCCCACCCTTGTGGGCCCCTTTTAGCTCCCCTGACCTAGTTCCTTCGCCTATATATACTCTTATACCATAAAAACATCCATGAGAGCCACGAAACCACTTTTCCACCGCCGCAACCTTCTTTACCCTTGAGATCCCATCTAGGGACCTTTTTGGTGTCCTGCCGGAGGGGGATTCGGTCATGGAGGGCTTCTACATCAACACCATTACCTCTCCGATGAAGCGTGAGTAGTTTACCATAGACCTATGAGTCCATAGTTATTAGCTAGGTGGCTTCTTCTCTCTCTTTGATTCTCAATACCATGTTCTCCTCCATGTTGTTGGAGATCTATTTGATGTAATATTCTTTTGCGGTGTGTTTGCCGAGATCCGATGAATTGTGAATTTATGATCAAGATTATCTATGAATATTATTTGGTTCTTCTCTGAATTCTTATATGCATGATTTGATATCTTTGCAAGTCTCTTCCAATTATCGGTTTATCTTGTCCTACTAGATTGATCTTTCTTGCAATGGGAGAAGTTCTTAGCTTTGGGTTCAATCTCGGTGTCCTTTCCCAGTGATAGTAGGGGCAGCAAGGCATGTATTGTATTGTTGTCATCGAGGATAAAAAGATGGGGTTTTCATCATATTGCTTGAGTTAATTCCTCTACATCATGTCATCTTACTTAATGCGTTACTCCATTCTTTATGAACTTAATACTCTAGATGCATGTTGGATAGTGGTCGATGTGTGGAGTAATAGTAGTAGATGCAGGCAGGAGTCGGTCTACTTGACATGGACGTGATGCCTATGTTCATGATCATTGCCTTAGATATCATCATAACTATGCGCTTTTCTATCAATTGCTCGGCACTAATTTGTTCACCCACCGTAATATTTGCTATCTTGAGAGAAGCCACTAGTGAAACCTATGGCCCCCGGGTCTCTTTTCCATTATATTGAATCTCGTTTACCTCTTGCTAGTTTCCGATCTACTATTTTGCAATCTTTTACTTTCCGATCTATAAAGCAAAAATATTTACTTTAACGTTTATCTATCTCTATCAGATCTCACTTTTGCAAGTGACCATGAAGGGATTGACAACCCCTTTATCGCGTTGGGTGCAAGTTGTTGATTATTTGTGCAGGTATTCAGTGACTTGTGTGTTGTCTCCTACTGGATTGATACCTTGGTTCTCAAAACTGAGGGAAATACTTACGCTACTTTGCTGCATCACCCTTTCCTCTTCAAGGGAAAACCAACGCAAGCTCAAGAGGTAGCAGGGGCAGGGGGCACCCCGAAGACACACCAAGATTTCTCTTAGCCATGTGCGGTGCCCCCTTCCACATTTTACTCCTTCGGTCATAGCGTCGTAGTGCTTTGGCGAAGCCCTGTGCTGACAGAACTCTCCCTCGACCCTCTACTGGATCAAGAGTTCAAGGGACGTCATCAAGCTGAAAACATAGAGGTGTCGTACATTCCGTACTTGGATCGGTTGGATCATAAAGACATTCAACTACATCAACCGCGCTAACTAACACTTCCGCTTTCAGTCTACGAGGGTACATGGACACACTCTCCCCCTCTCATTGATATGCATCTCCTATATAGATCTTGCGTGATCATAGGAATTTTTTTGAAATTGCATGCTATGTTCCCCAATAGTGGCATCCGAGCCAGGTCTATGTGTATATGATATGCACGAGTCAAATACAAAGAGTTGTGGGTGATAATAGTCATACTGCTTATCACCAACGTAATACTTTGATTCTATGGTATTGTTGGATGAAGCGGCCTAGACCGACATTACATGACCGCGTTCATGAGACTGGTTCTACCGACGTGCTTTGCACACAGGTGGCTGGCGGGTGTCTATTTCTCCAACTTTAGTTGAATCCAGTTTGACTACGGCCGGTCCTTGTTGAAGGTTAAAGCAGCACACTTGACGAAAAATCATTGTGGTTTTGATGCGTAGGTAAGAACAGTTCTTGCTAAAAGCCCGTAACAGCCACGTCAAACTTGCAACAACAAAGTAGAGGACGTCCAACTTGTTTTTGCAGGGCTTGTTGTGATGTGATATGGTCAAGACATGATGAGATATAAATTTTTGTATGAGATGATCATGTTTTGTAACAGAGTTATCAGCAACTGGCAGGAGCCATATGGTTGTCGCTTTATTGTATGAAATGCAATCGCCATGTTTGCTTTCCTTTATCATTAAGCAGTAGTGATAGTCGTAGTAGCAATAGTTGGTGAGATGACAACGATGATACAATGGAGATCAAGGTGTCAAGCCGGTGACGATGGAGATCATGATGGTGCTTTGGAGATGGAGATCAAAGACACAAGATGATGATGGCCATATCATGTCACATATTTTGATTGCATATGATGTTTATCTTTTATGCATCTTATTTTGCTTAGTACGGTGGTAGCATTATAAGGTCCCTCACTAAATTTCAAGGTATAAGTGTTCTCCCTGAGTATGGATTGTTGCTACAGTTCGTCGTGTCGAGACACCACGTGATGATCGGGTGTGATAAGCTCTACTTTCACATAAAACGGGTGCAAAGCCAATTTTGCACATGTAGTATACTGAGGTTAAACTTGACGAGCCTAGCATTTGCAGATATGGCCTCGGAACACTAAGACCGAAAGGTCAAACGTGAATCACATAGTAGATATGATCAACATAGAGATGTTCACCATTGAAAACTACACCATCTCACGTGATGATCGAACATGGTTTAGTTGATTTGGATCACGTGATCATTTAGATGACTAAAGGGATGTCTATCTAAGTGGGAGTTCTTTAGAAATATGATTAATTGAACTTTAATTTATCATGAACTTAGTCCTGATAGTTTTTTGCATATCTATGTTGTTATAGATCAATGGCCCGTGCTACTGTTCCCTTGAATTTTAATGTGTTCCTAGAGAAAGCTAAGTTGAAAGATGATGGTATCAATTACACGGACTAGGTCCGTAACTTGAGGATTATCCTCATTGATGCACCAAAGAATTATGTCCTTGAAGCACCACTAGGTGTACCACCTGCACCAGCACCTACACACATTGTGAATGCCTAGCAGTCACGTGCTGATGACTACTCGATAGTTCAGTCTGCCATGCTTTACGACTTAGGATGGGGACTTCAAAGATGTTTTGAACGTCATGGAGCATATGAGATGTTCCAAGAGTTGAAGTTAATATTTCAAGCAAATGCCCGAGTTGAGTGATATGAAGTCTCCAACAAGTTCTATAGCTGCAAAATGGAGGAGAATAGTTATGTAAGTGAACACATACTCGGAATGTCTGGGTACCATAATGATGACCCACAAGTGTATGGGGTCAATTGTATCCCTTTTCGATAAGTAAGAGTATCAAACCCAACAAGGAGCAGAAGGAAATGAAAAGTGGCTTTCAGCAAGGTAATGTCTGCAAGTGCTAAAATTGTAAGTAGCGGAGTAGTTTGGTAGATAGATAATTTGTAACGAGCAAGTAACAATATTAGTAAAAAAAAGTGCAGCAAGGTAGCCCAATCCTTTTGAGGCAAAGGACAGGCCAAAAAGGTTTTTTATGATAAGCAAAGTGTTCTTGAGGGTACACAGGAATTCATCTAGTTACTTTCATCATGTTGGCTTAATTCGTGTTCGGTACTTTGATAATTTGATATGTGGGTGTGACGGTGTCCTGGACTAGGGGGTACTCACCACGTCGTCTCCCGATTAGTTGGATTGGGCCGAGGACCCCCATGGCCGTTTGCTCATGGGCCAGTTCGAATAGCCGACGTATACACGAGGAAGATTCCACAAGACTTGGTGATCAAGACAAGGATTAACCCTCTCGCAAGCATTCGCAACTACGAGAAAAGTATTAAGAATAAATTCTAACCATTGCATTAAACTTTTGGATCAAATTGGCCCCTTACGGAATAGCGCATAAACTAGGGTTTAAGCTTTTGTCACTCTCGCAACCCACGATCTAATAACTACTCCACAATGCATTCCCTTAGACCCAAATATGGTGAAGTGTCATGTAGTCGACATTCACATGACACCACTAAGAGAATGGTAACATACATACCATCAAAATATCGTACACATATCAAGTTCACATGATTACTTGCAACATGTTTTCTCCCGTGACCTCAAGAATGAAAGTAACTAATCACAAATGATAAACATGCTCAAGATCAGAGGGGTATTGAATAGTATAATGGATCTGAACATATAATCTTCCACCAAATAAACCATATAGTAATCAACTACAAGATGTAATCAACACTACTAGTCACCCACGGGCACCAATCTATAGTTTTGACACAAAGATTGAAAACAAGAGATGAACTAGGGTTTGAAAGGAGTTGGTGCTATGAATATGTTGATGAAGATAGTCCTCCCCAAGATGGGAGAGTTGTTGGTGATGATGATGACGATGATTTTCCCCTCCGGGAGGGAAGTTCCCTCGGCGGAATCACTCCGCTAGAGGGCAAAAGTGCTCCTGCCCAAGTTCCACCTCGAGGCGGCGGCGCTTCGTCCCGAATGTCCTCTCCTTATTTTTTTCTAGGTCAAAATGATTTATATACCAGAAGATGGGCACCGGAGATGAGCTGATGAGGGAAGCACCCACCAGGGCACGTCTGGGCCTCCAAGAACGCCCAGGTGGGTTGTGCCCACCTGGTGGCCCTCCTCTGGTACTTATTTGCTCCAATATTCCTTAAATATTCCATAAAAATCCTCGGGGAGTTTCAGCTTATTTGGATTTGCGCAGATTAGGTAGCTTGACATAGCTTTTTTAGGTCCAGATTTCCAGCTGCCAGAATTCTCCCCCTTGGTGCATACCTTGCATATTATGAGAGAAAAGGCATTAGAATTACTCCAAAAAGAATTATTATACAATAAAACAACATAAATAACAGTAGGACAACATGATGCAAAATGTACGTATCAACTCCCCCGAGCTTAGACCTCGCTTGTCCTCAAGCGAAAACCGAAATCAAAAAACATGTCCACATGCTTAGAGAGAGAGAGGTGTCGATAAAAAAATTATGAACATAGCAGTATCATGTGACTTATTATAACAGCAAAAAATTATGAACATAGTAGTATCATAGACTTCTCATGAACAAGTGACAATTCGTCACAACATTCAAGTATACAGCATAAACTCTATTGTGAATCAACAAACTATGTTCTCAGTCAACTTTGCAACTACAATTCATCATCTTTTCAGGTAGGGTCACGTATCGAAGGCTTTAGGCAAGTCCACATACTCAACCACCATTTAGTCTTCTATGATTGCTAACACTCACCACGTACATATGAGGAAAACGCTTCAACCGGACACAAACAAAGATAGGGGCTTATAGTTTCGCCTCCCAACACACTCACCTCAAGGGTGATGTCAACAATAATAACTTGTGCTACCCATATTCAACTGGACATATGTTCCTAGATCTTTCCTCACCACATGATGCTTGCCAAAGGAGAAAAATAAAAGGAATAGAGAGAAAAACTTTGGCTCTTGCATAAAAGTAAATACATGAAAGTAAAAGATAGGCCCTTCATAAAGGGAAGAAAAGGTTGCCATGCGCTTTTTTTTGTATTCTCAACCCCTTAGTGCAAGAGGACGTCATGTTATATTGCCCCTTGTGATGGCAACCTTTATTATGCAGTCTGTCGCTTTTATTCTTCACCATCACAAGTTCGTACAAAACTCAATTTTCCCTTACACTAAATGATCTCACATTTTTATAAGCAATTTTACTGCCCTTTTTGCACCGATGACAACTTTACTTGAAGGATCTTACTCAATCCATAGGTAGGTATGGTGGACTCTCAAACAAGATAGGGTTTAAGGCTTTTGGATGCACAAGTAGTATCTCTACTTAGTGCGGAAGTTTTGGCTAGCAAAGATAGGGGAAAGCACCACATGTTTTAAGGATCTATGACAATATGACTTCTATGTGAATGTGAACAAACATAAATCATTAAGTTGTCTTCCTTGTCCAACGTCAACAATTTTGGCATATAATATTTTGATGGTTGCTCACAATCACAAAAGATTTCCATGATAGTGTATTTATATGTGAATCTTCTCTTCCCTTATTAATTATTTCATGAGTTGCATCATTGACCAATGCTATGTTTGTCAATCTACAATAAAATTTTCTACTTATACTTTTCCTTGTGTAATGTCATCACTTACCATAAGATTAGCATGTGATCTTATCTTTTTATATTTCCTTTCCTTTTTATTGCAGCAAGAAAGTAAAGAAGGCAAAACTCAAACTAAACTTTATTATATCTCGCACACGATTACAAGGATTGATCACTAAGAAAACTCACAAAAGGAAAGGATCGAACTAAACCTTTATTCATCTAATAGCAAAAGATAGCCATGGATTGAACTAAGAAAGTAAAGGCAAAAGATAGTGGAGATTGATACGATACCGAGGCACCTTCCCAAATCTTGGCGAAAGCCAAGGGGAGTGCCCATACCCAATACTCAGTTTTCCTTTGGTGGTGATGAAGTAGATGGTTTCTTGTCATCGGGTTTCCACGGAAGAGGCTCGCCATCATAGGAGAAGGAGTGAGTCTCCCGGATCCTAAAACTTGCAGCCAAACCCATAACTTTAAACCTGGCCTCATACTTAGAGACCTAGCTTTGAAGATTGTGGATCTGGCCATGGAGGAAGTTGATTTGCTCATTGAGGGAGAAGATGATGTCCTTTATGGGCTTGCCATCCACCTTGAAATCACGGGTATAGTCCACGATCATGAGGTGATTGGCATTGAGTCCACACTCCACCATCCCCTTGCACTTGAAGACGTCCTGCTCCATGGCTCCAAGCTTTGCCTCCACGGATCCAGTTCCCCTGGGTCCTTGCACATCACGGATGTGCAGCACCCCATCACGCATCTGGATAGCTTGAGGGTGTTGCATCACCTCCCGCAAATATGGTTTGATGACGTTGTCGAAGAACTTGTCTTTAGAGGAGCTTGAAGAGGCCATGGTAGATTGGATCTGACAGAAAACAGCAAGAAAAGAAAACAGGAGATTTCTCCGCGATATGGAGGTTAAAAGGTTCAGGAGGTATATATAGATTTTTTATCTTGGGGAACAAGCAGAACGGAAGAAAAACGGAGACCGGAAAGTACCCGAGGTGGGCACAGCCCACTTGGGCGTGCCAGGCAAGCCTGGCGTGCCCTGGTGTATCATGCCCACCAGGGTCACTTTCCTGGAAGTTTCTTATTTTCCTAATATTCTAAATATTCCAAAACTGACAAAAAATATTTTTGCGGATTTTTTGGAGTCCGTTTACTTACGGTATCACGTACCTCCTTATTTTCATGATTCTGGAGTGTTTCGGAAGGACTCTTTTATGTGTTCTTCCAGTGTCAAAGTTTTGATAACATTGCTTTCTACATTAATGAGCGTACCTGAGATATAGTGTTTTATTCGTTGCCCATTAACAACCTTCGGGTTAGTCCCTTCGGCATTATTTATTTTGATAGCTCCGGATCGGTAGACCTCCTCGAGGACATAGGTTCCTTCCCATTTGGAGAGGAGTTTTCCTGCAAATAATCTAAAACGAGAGTTGTACAAAAGAACATATTCTCCGACTTTGAACTCACGATTTTGGATTCTTTTGTCATGCCATCTTTTAACACTTTCTTTGAATAACTTAGCATTTTTATAAGCCTGGGTTCTCCATTCATCTAATGAGCTAATATCAAATAACCTCTTCTCTCAAGCAAGTTTGAAATCATAATTGGGTTCTTTTATTGCCCAAAATGCTTTGTGTTCTAACTCAAGAGGTAAATGACAAGCTTTTCCATACACCATTTATATGGAGACATACCCATAGGATTTTTATATGCTGTTCTATAAGCCCAAAGTGCATCATATAATTTCTTAGACCAATTCTTCCGAGACCTATTAACAGTCTTTTGTAAGATTACTTTTATTTCTCTATTGCTAAGTTCAACTTGACCACTAGACTGAGGATGATAAGGTGACGCAATTCTATGATTAACATCATACTTAGCAAGCATCTTACGAAAAGCACCATGAATAAAGTGTGAACCACCATCAGTCATTAAATATCTAGGGACTCCAAACCTTGGGAAAATAACTTCCTTAAGCATTTTAATAGAGGTGTTGTAATCAGCACTACTAGTTGGAATAGCTTGTACCCACTTAGTAACATAATCAACAAGAACCAAAATATGTGTATGCCCATTAGAGGAAGGAAAAGGTCCCATAAAGTCAACTTCCCAAACATCAAATGGTTCAACAGAAAGTGAATAATTCATAGGCATTTCTTAACGCTTACCGATATTACCTCTTTGGCATTCATCACATGATGAGACAAACTTACGGGCATCTTTGAAGAGAGTAGGCCAATAAAAACCAGATTGCAATACCTTATGAGCGGTTCTGTCTCCCGCGTGATGTCCTCCATATGCTTCGGAGAGACATTTATGTAGGATTTGTTCCTGTTCATGCTCAGGTACACGACGTCTAGTAATACCATCTACTCCTTCTTTATAAAGATGTGGGTCATCCCAAAAGTAATGCCTTAAATCATAGAAGAATTTATTTTCTTTTGTTGGTATGTGAAGCTAGGTCGTATGTATTTAGCAACAATATAATTAGCATAGTTAGCATACCAAGCTGTATTATGAGAAACATTTATTGCAGCTAGTTGTTCATCAGGGAAACTATCATTAATTGGTTGTGGGCCATCAAGAATATTTTCAAGTCTAGACAAGTTATCAGCTACGGGTTTCTCTGCTCCTTTCCTATCAGTAATATGCAAATCAAATTCTTGTAGCAGAAGAACCCACCTAATGAGCCTAGGTTTAGCATCTTTCTTTTCCATAAGATATTTTATAGCAACATGATCGGTGTGAACAATTACTTTAGAATCAACAATGTAAGATCTGAATTTATCACAAGCAAACACCACTCCTAAGAATTCTTTTTAGTAGTAGCATAGTTTTGTTGAGCACTATCTAGAGTTTTACTGGCATAATGAATAACATTTAGTTTCTTATCAAATCTTTGTCCTATAACAGCACCAACAACATAATCACTAGCATCACACGTAATCTCAAAAAGCAAGTTCCAATCAGGTGGCTGAACAACAAGTGCAGTGATTAAGGCTTTCTTTAGTGTTTCAAAGGCTTCCATACAATCATCATCAAACACAAAGGGAATATCCTTTTGCAAACTATTAGTAAGAGGCCTAGAAATTTGAGAAAAGTCTTTGATAAACCTTCTATAGAAACCAGCATGACCAAGGAAACTGTGAATACCTTTGATATGTTTAGGTCATGGCATTTTCTCAATTGCATCAACCTTGGCTTCGTCCACCTCAATGCCTCTTTCAAAAAATTTATGGCCCAAGACAATACCTTCATTAACCATAAAGTGGCACTTCTTCCAATTCAAGACAAGATTTGTTTGTACACATCTCTGCAAAACTCAATCAAGATTGCTTAAACAATCATCAAAAGACTTCCCATAAACAGAAAAGTCACCTATGAAAACCTCAACAAATATTTTCACAAAAATCAGAGAATATAGCAGTCATACATCTTTGAAAGGTAGCAGGTGCATTACATAAACCGAAAGGCATGCGTCTATAAGCAAATGTTCCAAAAGGACAAGTAAAAGTGGTCTTTTCTTGATCAGATTGTAAAACATGTATTTGTGAAAAGCCAGAGTATCCATCAAGGAAGCAAAATTGTGTGTGCTTAGATAGCCTTTCTAACATTTGATCAATAAAAGTCAGAGGGTAATGATCTTTTCTAGTAGCTTTATTTAATTTTCTATAATCACTTACCATTCTGTAGCCCATGACAATTCTTTGTGGAATAAGCTCATTCTTATCATTAGGAACAACAGTAATACCTCCCTTCTTATGGACACAATGAACAGGACTTACCCATCTACTATTAGCTATAGGATAGATTATACCTGCTTCCAGAAGTTTCAATATTTCCGTTCTTACCACTTCTTTCATTTTTGGATTTAACCGACGTTGGTGATCAACAACGGGTTTGGCATCAGGTTCCATGTTAATCTTGTGCTGACATAGAGTGGGACTAATGCCCTTAAGATCATCAGGAGTATATCCAATAGCAGCCCTGTGCCTCCTTAGAACTTTCAATAATCTTTCTTCTTCATGTTCTGAAAGGTTAGAAGTAATAATAGCAGGATATATCTTCTTTTCATCAAGATTAGCATATTTCAAAGTGTCTGGCAATTGTTTAAGTTCAAGTCACAGGATCACCTTTAGGTGGAGGAGGACCTCCTAGAGTTTCAATAGGCAGACTGTGTTTAAGCAGAGGTTATTGTTTGAAAAAGATTATATCTATTTCATTTCTTTCACACATATGAAAATCATTTTCATGGTCTAGCAAATATTGTTCCAAAGGATCAATAGGAGGCACATCAATAGAAGCAAGACCAATACTTTCATCCTTACTAGGAAAATATTTCTTATGAGGTTGTTTACTAAACTTGGAAAAATTAAACTCATGAGATTCATCACCAAAGCTAACACCGACAGTTTGTTTCTCACAATCTATTTTAGCATTGACGGAATTCAAGAAAGGTCTACCAAATATAATGGGACAAAAGTCATCTTGTGGGGTATTCTAAGAACAAGAAAATCAGTAGAGTATTTTATTTTCCCACACAAGACTTCAACATCTCTAAGGATCCCAATTGGTGATATAGTATCTCTATTAGCAAGTTTAATAGTAACATCTATGTCTTCTATCTCAGCAGGTGCTATTTCATCTTTCATTTCTTGATATAATGAGAAAGGAATAGAACTTACACAAGCACCTAGGTCACATAACCCATGATAATAGTGATCTCCTATCTTAACTGAGACAATAGGCATGCCAATAACTGGTCTATGTTTATCTTTTCCTTCAGGTTTAGCAATTCTTGAAGCTTCACCACAAAAGTAAATAACATGCCCATCAATATTATCCACTAAGAGATCTTTAAACATAGCAACACTGGTTTCAACTTTTGATTTGTTCAAAAGGTTTGGTTGTTCTAACATAACTTTTGTTAACCATAGTTGAAGCTTAAGCATGTTCCTTCATCCTAATAGGAAAAGGTGGTTTTTCAATATAAGCAGTGGGGACAACTAGATCAACATTGTAAATAATAGTTTCTTCTTTAGCTTTTATTGGTTCTTTAACTTCTTCTTTAATTGGTGGGTGATATTTAAACCACTACTCCTTAGGGAGATCAACACGAGTAGCAAAAGATTCACAAAAGGAAGCTACTATCTTAGAGTCAAGTCCATATTTAGTGCTAAACTTCTGAAAGGCATCGGTTGCTACCTCTTGAGCATGCGTTGGTTTTTCCCTTGAAGAGGAAAGGGTGATGCAGCAAAGTAGCGTAAGTATTTCCCTCAGTTTTTGAGACCAAGGTATCAATCTAGTAGGAGGCTCCTCAAAAGTCCCACGCACCTACACAAACGAACAAGAACCTCGCAACCAACGCGATAAAGGGGTTGTCAATCCCTTCACTGTAACTTGCAAAAGTGAGATCTGATAGAGATAATAAGATAAGATAAATATTTTTGGTATTTTTATGATATAGAATGGAAAATAAAAGATGCAAATAAAAGTAGATGGAAAACTTATATGATAAAAGATACACCCGGGGGCCATAGGTTTCACTAGTGTCTTCTCTCAAGATAGCATAAGTATTACGGTGGGTGAAAAAATTACAGTCGAGCAATTGATAGAAAAGTGCATAGTTATAAGAATATCGAGGCATGATCATGTATATAGGCATCACGTCCGTGACAAGTAGATCGAAACAATTCTGCAACTACTACTTACTTCACACATCGACCGACTCCTGCCTGCATCTAGAGTATTAAGTTCATGAAGAATAGAGTAACGCATTAAGAAAGATGACATGATGTAGAGGGATAAACTCATGCAATTTGATATAAACCCCATCTTTTTATCCTCGATGGCAGCAATACAATACGTGCCATGCTGCCCCTGCTGTCACTAGGAAAGGACACCGCAAGATTGAACCCAAAGCTAAGCACTTCTCCCATTGCGAGAAAGATCAATCTAGTAGGCCAAACCAAACTGATAATTTTAAGAGACTTGCAAAGATAACCAATCACACATAAAATAATCCAGAGGAGATTCAATTATTTCTCATAGATAAACTTGATCATAAACCCACAATTCATCGGATCACGACAAACACACCGCAAAAAGAGTTACATCGAATAGATCTCCAAGAAGATCGAGGAGAACTTGGTATTGAGATTCAAAGAGAGAGAAGAATCCATCTAGCTAATAACTATGGACCCGAAGGTCTGTGGTAAACTACTCACAACTCATCGGAGAGGCCTTGGAGATGATGTAGAGGCCCTCCGTGGTCGATTCCCCCTCCGGCAGAGCGCCGGCAAAAGCTCCAAGATGGGATCTCGCGGATACAGAAGGTTGCGGCGGTGGAATTAGGTTTTCATGGTACTCCTGGATGTTTTTAGGGTACGGGAGTATATATAGGGGAAGGAAGTATGTCGGTGGAGCAACGAGGGGCCCACAAGGGTGGGGGGCGCGCCCACCCCAGGGGGGGCATTGGGCACCCTCGTGGCCGCCTCATTCGTTGCTTGACGTCCACTCCAAGTCTCCTGGTTTGCATTTGTTCCGAAAAGATTGCTCCCGAAGGTTTCATCCCGTTTGGACTCTGTTGGGGATATTACCACTGGGCGTGAACCGGCCTACCTGGGCCGGGTTAGCTTCATTAGTAGTATAAAGGTGATTAAGCAGATGAAGGCCCAAGGCCTGTAGTTGGTTTAGAACATGTAGCCGTAAACCGTCTTGATATGTAAACTTGTATTGTAAGACAGGAATAGAGAGAGACCAACCGGGATATGAATATGAACCGGTGTGGGACTCTATGAACCGACGGGCGTCACCCGTGTATATAAGGGGACGATCCGGCGGCGGTTCAGGGACAGACAATAACAACTCGAGCCTAGGCGAAGCTTGTTTGCTCCCTAGCCATCGAAACCACATCAATTCCATCACAACTAGACGTAGTCTTTTACCTTTATCGAAGGGGCCGAACTAGTATAAACCCTTGTGTCTTTGTATCCGCTTTAACCCCTTCAAGTTAACCTGTAGCGATGGCTCCACGACTAAGTCCTTTCACAAGGACATCTGCCGTGACAAATCCACGACAGTTGGCGCCCACCGTGGGGCTATCGCACAACAGTTTGATGATATTGGAGGGCAAGCTCAAAGGACTCGAAGGCTATGCTGTGGGCCGGATGACCAAGAGTCGTCGTGGCAAGCTCTACATCAACGATGCAGGATGGGGTCCCGAAGCCGGCTCGATCGAGTACGGGTACCGGGTCCCCTTTGGTGGCATACACGTTTTTATCGGCAAGATTGGTGAGCCTGGGCCTGAGCCGGACATCTGCACCAACCTCGTCGAAATGGCTCAGCGTGCGAGATCTACCCAGGTTAAACCGGCCGTGAAGCGTGCCTTCGTGGGAGTCATCCACGGAGGAGAGCATGGGGACGAGTCATAATACGGTAGCGAGACCGTCGTCTATTCCGGTGATGAGTCCTCAACCGGAGAGACTGAATCATTGTACCAGTTGCAAGACGACCAGATTAGGGGTTGTTCCGATGGCGACAGTATTCCGGACCCCCCTGAGCAGATCAACCGGGTTGGAATATTCATGGCCGGTACGCAGGCGGAGAATCACTCCTCGACCGTAGCAGCAATGTTCTCCGGATCAGCAGCGGCAGCGGCAGCAGGGGCAGGAGGCCTTGTGCGCCCACCGGTTCAAGTTCTGTCTGACCTGTTTGATGCACTAGCTGTACTTATGGCAGAGGCCAATCCGGCGGATCAGGAGGCCCATGATGCAGAGGTTGCAAAGGTGAGAGAGCAGATCGCACAGGCCAAAGCCGACCTGGCAGCAGAGAAGGACAGGATGGCCGCAGAGCGGGCCGCTTTGGACGCCCAGGCTTATAAGCTCATGCTCGACCAGAACGCATCACAGGAGGTCTTGAAGCGGAAGCACAGATCACGCCTGCCGTTAGGGTTCGACCCTCAAAATCTCTTTCACACTCCGGGAGCTGGAACCAGTAATCCGCCAGGGCACCTGGAGGTAAACCGGGTCGAGGCACCAGGGCCAGGAGCGACGGTCCAACCCCGCCTGATGGAACCTCCTCGGTAGAACATTGTGATTCCTCCGCCGGTCCAGACACCTCCGGGTCATTATTCTAATCCTACGGACAATCTTGTCGCAGCTGCTGCGTGATTAGAAGCTATCCCGGTCGAAGGAGACTCTCCGCAAGCAATAGAGATGCGCCGGGTTAAGGAACTTCTCCGGACCGCTTTGATTCAATAGGAGGCATATTCATACAGCCGCGATCGGATTCATTCCACACCTCGTCCAAGGCAGAGCTATAGTAGGTGCCTGGATGAACCGGCCATATCAAGCAATGCGCGGGGCCGTGAAGCAGCCCGTGGCAATAACCCGGCCGGTGGTGTTCACGATGCTCAGGATGTAGTGGACCGGGCCCGGGCACAAAGGGAGGCCAAGTTAGCAGCACAAAACAAGGCAGATCAGCTTACACCGGTTCGTCCTACCACCTCTGCCGGGCCAGGGGTCGCATCTAGCTTGGGAGTGCCCTGTTTAGTCCCCGCTTTATGCAATGTACACCTGCCCAAGGACTTCAAGGGCCCGCGCAAGGTGCCAAATTACACCGCTGATTTATCTCCAGAAGCGTGGGTAGAGAGTTATGAGATGGCAATGGAGATGCTGGATGTGGATGAGACCGTGTGTGCAAAGTACTTCACCATGATGCTTGAAGGCACAACCCGTACTTGGTTGAAGAGCTTGCCGCCTAATTCTATCAGTTCATGGGCCCAGTTGCGGACCCGGTTTATCCAGAATTTCAAAGATACGTGTAAGCAGCCTAAGTCCATAGTAGACTTGGCGGCTTGTGTTCAGGAGGACGGAGAGTCAACAACCCATTGGGTACGCCGCGTTTCTGAAGTCTTGCACTCGTCTGACAGGATCAGTGCTGACTCTGCGATCTTAACCCTGGAGGGCAACTGCCGGTTTAAGCCTCTAAAGTTGAAGTTGGGGCGTATGAAGCGGTTCTGTAATGACATGGGAACTCTCATGGCCGCTTTAGTGAAGTATGCTGATTCTGATAGTACCAAGGATCCCGAGACTGACGATGACGAAGCAGGGAAGGGAAAAAGGAATAGCAACTCTAAGGGGCATCAATACAAACCGGCGGGCCATGGAAACGGAGGCAAGCGTAAAGCGGATGGCAGCATGGATTTTGTGGCTAACACTAATGCGCAGGACAAGGGTCAGCGGCGCAGAGGTAAAGCGGCGAATCGTAATGGGGCTCCAAATCCTAACCCGGATCGCTTAAACTATTTGCTGAATCAGCCTTGCCCAAAACACGGGACGAAGGAGGCGTCGGCTAACCACCTTTGGAAGGATTGTTACATTATGCAGGAATTTAAAAACTCTAATGCCTTCCGGTATGACCATGGGTCTGGTGGTGGCTCAGGATCCGGTTTCCATGGGCCGGGTCACGATGGAGCTTCCGGTTCAGGTTTCAATCAGGGCGGTAATAATAACCAGGATAATCAGAACGGTCAAGGGGGTTACAACCAACAGCAGCAGCAGCAGCGGTCGGGTTATTAGAGCCAGCCAAAACAGTTGAACAATGGGCAGTATCACGTTTTCACAACTAGCTTGGATAAGCGCGACCGGAAACTTCACAAGCGAGCGGTGAACTCTGATGAACTGGCCGTACCGCGTTATTTACGCTAGTCGGAGTAGCCTATCGTGTGGAGCAGGGAGGATCACCCCCCCCCCCCCTGGGTTGACAATCCGGGCCAGTTGGCATTAGTGGTAGACCCTCAGGTGGGAGGTTATAAATTCACCAAGGTACTCATGGATGGAGGGAGCAGTATTAACATCCTGTACTATGATACATTCCACCGCATGGGGCTAACAGACAAGGATCTCAGACCGTCTAATACGGTGTTCCATGGTGTGGTGCCTGGCAAATCAGCGTATCCTGTTGGTAAGATAGCCTTGGAGGTGGCTTTTGGGGACGAGCATGATTCCCGATCTGAAACATTAACCTTTGAGGTAGTGAAAATTCAGAGCCCGTATCACGCCTTGTTTGGGTGGCCGGCTTATGCCAAATTCATGGCACGGCCTTGTTATATCTATTTGCAGCTCAAGATGCCGGGTTACAAAGGGACAATAACGGTTCATGGGAGCCGCAAGATTGCTTTGGAATGTGAGGAAGGTGATGCGGCCTATGCAGAGTCGGTTTGTGCCACGGAGGAGTTGAAATATTATAGGGACAATGTTGATCCGGCGGACATGACCCCTTTGAAGAGGCCGACTACGGAGCATGATTCAGATCTGAAGTTCAAATCGGCGGCTGAGACCAAGCTTGTTGACTTCGTGCCCGGCGATTCGTCCAAGCAGTTCACTGTCAGTGCCAACTTGGACCCTAAATAGGAAAGCGCGCTCATCGAGTTCATTCGTGAGAATCGGGACATTTTTGCATGGAAGCCTTCTGACATGCCAGGTGTACCGAGGGAACTCGCTGAGCACACTCTTAATGTTGATCCCAAGTATAAACCGGTAAAACAGTTTCTCTGCCGGTTTAACGAAGAAAGGCGCAAAGCTATTGGAGAAGAAGTGGCCAGGCTCTTAACAGCTGGTTTTATCATTGAAGTGTTCCATCCAGAATGGCTCGCTAATCCGGTGCTGGTACTTAAGAAAAATGGCACTTGGCGTATGTGTGTGGATTACACGGATCTTAACAAGGCTTGTCCAGCGGATCCTTTTGCCCTCCCTCGCATTGACCAGATTATTGACTCCACGGCGGGTTGTGAGCGTTTGAGTTTTTTGGATGCGTATTCTGGGTATCATCAGATCAAAATGGCGGTTAAGGACCAGGAGAAGACGACGTTTATTACTCCCTTTGGAGCCTTATGCTATGTATCTATGCCTTTTGGGCTCAAGAGCGCCCAAGCCACTTATCAACGGTGTGTACAGAATTGCCTGCATAAACAGATCGGCCGCAATGTGCACGCCTATGTGGATGATATTGTAGTCAAGTCAAGGCAGAAGGAGACGCTGGTTGATGATTTAAAGGAAACCTTTGACAACTTGCGGGTTTATAAGATGATGCTTAACCCTGCCAAATGTGTCTTTGGTGTTCCGGCAGGCAAGCTACTGGGCTTTCTTGTGTCCAACAGAGGAATTGAGGCTAATCCGGAGAAGATTACGGCTATCACCTCCCTAGATAAACCGAAGTGTATCAACGATGTTCAGCGTTTGGCGGGTCGGATCGCCGCACTGAGCCGGTTTATCAGCCGCCTCGGAGAGAAGGCCATCCCTTTATACCAGATATTGAGAAAGACAGATCAATTCATCTGGAGTCCAGCTGCTGATGAAGCGTTGGAGGACTTGAAGCAGCAATTAGCCAATCCGCCCGTTCTTGCAGCTCCGGTCGACAAGGAGCCGTTATTGTTATACGTAGCGGCCAATGCTCGTGCAGTTAACGTGGCTATTGTGGTAGAACGCAAGGAGGCAGGCAAGGAGTATCTGGTTCAGCGGCCGGTTTACTATATCAGCGAGGTGCTTATTGAATCCAAGCAAAGGTATCCGCATTGGCAGAAGCTGGCATATGGAGTTTTCATGGCAAGCCGGAAGTTGAAGCAGTATTTCCAAGGGCACCCCATAACAGTGGTCAGTTCAGCTCCCTTGGGCGATATCATACAGAACCGGGAGGCGACTGGCCAGATTGCCAAGTGGGCCATAGAACTTCGGCCGCACGGATTGAAGTACGTGCCTCGGACGGCGGTGAAGTCTCAAGCACTTGTTGATTTCATCAATGATTGGATGGAGTTGCAAGCACCAGAGGAAAAGCCGGATCACACATATTGGACTATCCATTTTGATGGATCCAGGCAATTGGAAGGCCTAGGGGCTGGAGTCGTATTAACTTCCCCACGGGGTGATAAGTTTTGTTATGTTCTCCGCTTAATGTTCCCTTGTACTAATAATGCAGCTGAGTATGAAGCTTTGCTCCATGGTCTCCGGATGGCTAAAGAGATGAATCTAAGTCGGGTTAAGTGCTTCGGTGACTCGGACCTCGTGGCTCAACAGGTATCTGGCACTTGGGATTCTAAGGACCCGCTTATGGCTGCATATCGTCGTGAGGTGGATATTGTTGCGGGTCACTTCAAGGGTTATCAGGTGGAGCACGTGGATCATCGAAAAAATGAAGCGGCGGACGCTTTAAGCCGGTTGGGCTCTCAGTGTAAACCAGTCCCGCCTAATGTCTTTCTCGATGTGTTGCACAACCCGTCAGTCAAGCTCCCGGGTGAAGCAGATTTGGCTATTCCTGATCCGGAGGCTCAATTGGTGGCAGCCCTTCATATTATACCGGATTGGACAGTTCCCTATCTTGCGTACATGAACCGGGGAGAGTTGCCAGAGGATGAGACTCTAGCCAGGCAGATAGTCCGGCGATCCAAATCTATGACAATTATCAATGGCGAATTGCATCATTGCACTGTACCAGGGGCGTTTCAACGCTGCGTCTCTCCTGAGGAAGGTTGTGAAATTTTACGCGAAATCCATGAAGGGGATTGTGGTCACCACGCCGGTTCAAAGTCTCTGGTGGCTAAGGCGTTTCGTCACGGGTTTTACTAGTTGATAGCTCATGCTGATACGGAGGACTTGGTTAAACGGTGTGATGGCTATCAGAAATTTTCAAGGCGTGCTCATGTGCCGGCTCAAGAATTGAGGATGATTCCAATTACTTGGCCGTTTGCAACATGGGGGCTGGATATGGTCGGACCTTTTAAAAGATCCAAGGATAAGAAAACCCACCTTTTGGTGGCAGTTGACAAGTTTACCAAGTGGGTTGAAGCGGAGCCTGTCAGCAAGTGTGATGCAGCTATAGCGGTGCAGTTCATTAAAAAGGTGATTTTCCGGTTTGGCTTTCCACACAGTATCATTACTGACAATGGTACCAATTTATCCAAGGGTGCTATGAAGAAATTCTGTGAACGTGAGCACATCAGACTTGACGTATCATCAGTGGCTCACCCCCAGTCCAATGGGCAGGCAGAACGAGCTAATCAAGAGATCTTGCGAGGCATCAAACCCCGGCTTATGGTTCCTTTGCAAAGAACACCGGGATGTTGGGCTGAAGAGCTACCATCTGTGCTATGGAGTATCAACACTACGCCCAACCGATCTACAAGATACACACCGTTTTTATGGTCTACGGAGCAGAGGCGATTCTCCCTAGTGATATCCGGCACGATTCGCCTCGTGTGGCGGCTTATGTTGGAGCAGACAATGAGACAGCACGGCAAGATGCTTTGGACCTATTAGATGAGGAGTGTGACATAGCGGCTGCCCGCTCGGCGATTTATCAACAATATCTTCGTCGCTATCACAGTCGCTGGGTCAGAACCAGAACTTTTCAAGAAGGAGATTTGGTGCTTCGGCTCATCCAAGATCAGACGGATATGCACAAGTTATCCCCACCTTGGGAGGGACCTTTCGTGGTCAGCAAGAATCTGCACAACGGGTCGTACTATCTGATTGATATTCGAGAGCATAAAGACTCACGCACATCAGAGGAGGAGACCAACATGCCGTGGAATATAGCTCATCTTCGGCCTTACTACACTTGAGCCATCGGCTCTATCTATGTACATATTATGGCAGTGTATATATTATCATTGATATAATAAAACCGGAGCCTCAGCTAAAGCGGGGTCTCTGTCCTTTCATATCATGTGTGGTTACATGGAGTGGTTCTGTTTTAAAGCGGCCTCCGGTTTACCCCTTGAAATTTGCTTTTCAAAAAAGCTTTGTGATATCACTTGGGGCCTTGGTCGTGTCCGAACCAATGCGACACCTTTTGATAGGCGAAAGCCACCAGATCACTTGGGGACATGGTCAAGTCTGAACCAGTCACGCCTCTTGATCGGCCTAAGGCCACAGAATCACTTGGGTGCTTGGTCGAACCTGAACCATTGCCACGCCTTTTGATCGGCATAAATGCCACGGTTTCATTTGGGGACCTGGCTGACTTGAACCATTGTCACTCCTATTGGGGGCTTGGTCCTGTCCGACCGTGGTAACACCATCTGATCAGCTCAGTAAAGCATGTTTTTGCAAATGGTTTTTATCATTGCCTTTGCTTCCATATTTCTTTTATGACTATTCTTAAATTTTTGTTGTGTTTCCTTTAAACCAACAACACTTTTTTACCGGTTCAGCTGACGGAAATCGGTTCATTTGTACTCCGGAGAAATATGCCCGGTTTAACTTTCCTGTTAACATCATGAAGTAGCAGGGGGGCTCATAATGACCCAGCACGATTTACATGGGAGTTGTTTTCTCCCCTTTGATGGTAACGGTTTATAAAACCTCCGTTTCAAGCCTGGTTAAGCCAACTTTATGCCCAGCGATGGCAGGTATTTTGTATCGCATATTTGATTATATGTTTTAAATACATTGATATATATATATATATCAAGGTTATAAACCGGTTGGCGGTATAACCGCCACCGCAGTTCAAGATTTTCTGATTGTAGGAAATATAAATTGAGGATTTCAAGCAAAAGCATCAGTACATATGCACGAATGCATATTTAAAGTAGAAGTATTGGCTATTCTATTACAAGGCAACGTGGTGCCCAAATAAGATCATTGTTATTTTGGCGGATCATAATAAGGCAGTTGTTTAAACCGCCTTCCGGTTCAAGCCTGCTCATCAAACCGGTCTGATGGTTGTGGGTCGTCCCGCGCCGCTTCAGCTTCCTCATCTCTATCCATTGGCTGGAAATCAACAGTGGTCCAGTCGATTCCCATTAAAGCTTGAAAGACGGCCTCTTCATGGATCAGAGAAGACGGTTCAATATCAGGAGCGTAAGTATGCTTACGGATTGGAGGAACCAGATTCTCCGCTTCAGGAATTGGTGCAGCCACTCATTTGTTCTGTTCATTGTACTGAGCTTGATAATGCGACAAGTCGGCCTCTTCAGCCAATTGACAAGCCAGAGGGCGTACTGCACGGTTTATCGCCCTCAAATCATCTTCATTGAACTCTGAGCCATCTTCCTTCAAGCTGGGATAGCCTTGAGCTGCTTCAACAGGATCGAAATCCGGCAACCATGATTTTGCCCGGATTAAGGCGTTAATGGCTCCGGTTCGAGCAGCAGATTTTTTCAGTTCTTCAACCCGAGCAGGAAGCATTGACAACCTATTAAGAGTATCTTGGATTAAAGTGGGTGCCGGATTGTTATGAGATGTAGTGGTGATGATCTGCTGCGCTCCGGTATACAGCTGTTCAATTAAAGTGTAGGCAGCCTTCAACTTCTTCCGGACATCTGACCCTAAGTGACCAATGCGTGTACCTGCAACAATACAGGAAAGATCACAAACCGGATCTATTATAAGCAGGCCAGTGTTGTCCAGGAAACCAAAAGGAGCTTACCAAAGATAGCAGCGGTCATGGAATGTACTTGCCGCTTTACGGCGGTCAGCTCATCTACCACCGGTTTAAGGGCAGCTTCAGCGTTTTCAGCTCTTTTTATTAAAGCGGCCTTCTCAGTGGCCCAATCAGTCCGCTCCTTCTTGAAGCCCTCCTTCAGCTGTTCTGTGATGCTCAAAGCGCTGGTTATTTCTTCCCTTGCCTTGTCGGTTTCAGCTTGTTGGGTTTTCAAAGTTTCCTGCAGATCAGTAATCCGGTCCTCTTTGATCCTCACTTCAGCCTACATAAAGACAGTGCTTGGCTTTCAACAAACGGTACAAGAATTTGAAGTACCAACCACATAACAATTTATACGCTTGATACTTGGGGGCTAATGCACCTTCAATTTTCATCTATTACTAAATCGCAAAGTCCCAAGCTCAATACAGGTATTCAACTTGGCACTTGGGGGCTAATGGCTATTTGCTCAGTTATGCTCTGATGTTAGAATCTTTATTGGAGTCCCGGTTTAACTATACTAAGTTGAACCGGCCCTTGGGGGCTACATTGATGGATTTCAAAGTATTGAGGACTATATTCAAGTCCCGGCTTGAAGAAGGTTACAAACCGGCCCTTGGGGGCTAGGAGGATTAATACAGTGGCAGTAATTAAAGAAAGAAGAAGCACAAGGAAGTTACCTCAAATTTATCTCTCATCATCTTTACCAGGCCAGCTTCACAGTCACGACTAGTATATAGCCGGTTCAAGTAGCCAGAATGAAGATCTTGGGCACTCAGAGCAGCATATGTTTCCAGATCAACATCCCATTTGCCTTTGTTCATGGCAGAAAAATCTTCTTTCACAGTATGCTTGGCCATCGCGACAGGATTCCCTCGTTCAAAGCGACCTACGCCGGTAATTACAACGTCATCATCCTTGGACTCGCTGGTTTGCGTTGGCACGGTCGGTTTATCGGCAGGCTTTGAAGGATTGCGGGATCTATCAATCCGGACGGAGCTGGCAGGCTGGTCGACAGGGACTGAGGTATTGATAGGCCTTTTCTCAGGAATAGCATCATCTTGCAAGGGAGGATCATTGGGAATATCCTCATAAATGAACATTTCAAGATCTGGTGTTTTATCCTGTTCAGGGGCGACATCTTCCTCGGCCGCTTTATCCAGGCGGGCTTTCTTGCTCGGTTTAGGTTTAGCCCTGAAAGTGAAACAAAGAGTCAAGGAACAGCATAAGTTATAACGTGGTATACCAGAAGCATATGTTCAGTCTAGCTTACCCAAGAACCGTTTTCAGTGGTGGCAGCTGAGTGGCCGACGATTCACCAGAGGAAGAATGGGAATTAACCTGATAATCGGAGTCGGATGGATTAAGATGTTGACGGATGAAACCCGCTTTAGGATATAAATTAATAAAAAGGTCGGAGACCTCGGAGCGGCGTTTTCGAACCGGACTGTTTGGTAAACCGGCAGAGGTAACTACCTGGCCGCTGTGCCGGGTTATGCGGCGAGCTTCATGTTGTTGAGTATTCATAATAAATTTGGGATCCAAGTAAGCAAGAGGATGAGAAAATTTAACTTTCCGGTTTGCCTGGCGAAATTTTGGCAAAGGCAAAGGATCTGAATCGGAAGAGAGAATAGTTACCTCAGCGACATCAGCATTACTGGCTTCAGCGTCGTCCTGACAAGTATCATCATCAATAAGGCGTGTAAAAAGTAAGCCTAGTGAATCGAGTTCTACCTCAAGGTCCGAGTTACCCACATCATCATCAACAGCCGGATCAGATGAAGCAGTGGTTTTCCTCTTTTTAGCAGGCTTCTTGATGACCTTGGTCTTTTGCCGGGTTGACCGTTCTGCTTTCTCCGGTTTGTCTTGTGGAAGCTTCTTGCTCCAAAATGGATTATCACCCTTGGTTAAGCAGCAATTGATGTCAGACAGAGATAGCAATAACAGGTTCAGTAAAAAGTACAATCAAAATCTTACAGCTGGCGGTTTGTTGGTAGCACAGAAAGGGAGCAGGCCGGTTTGAGCGCAGAGGTGCTCCGATTCGTTCAACATTTTCTTCACAGCCTCTGTGACTTCATCATCGGAGAGCTGGATGTTGGTGTGTCGGAGTGGGTCATCAACGCTACCAGTATACTTTCACATTAAACTGGAGCGCCGGCTGAGAGGCAGTATGCTCCATGATATCCAACAGCGTGCGAGATCTACTCCTGTTAAACCGTTGGCCATGAAGGCTCGGAGCTTGGATAATTGCGGAGCGTATTTACTCCTCTCTTTGGCACTTAACCTTTGTGGGAAGGGGTGTGTATTGCTGAGCCACTCCGGACGAGCCAAGAAAAGGATTTTCATCATCAGGGGAAGTATCTTTGTAGAAAAACCATGTTGCATTCCACTCCTTGGGGTGACTGTGTAGTCTGGCTTGGGGATAAGTGATTTCTTTCCTTTTCTGAATTGCCATACCGCCCAATTCGGTATTGGGACCATCAGTGAATTCTCTGCGGCGGTTTAAGTGGAAACAATCTCTAAACAATTCAACTGTGGGTTCCTCTTGAAGGTATACCTCACAAAGTACTTGGAAGTGACATAAGTTGGTAACAGAGTTGGGGCCAGTGTCTTGCGGGCGAAGTTGAAAATTGGCTAACACATCCCGGTAAAATTTAGAACCGGGCGGCTTGAAGCCCTGGGCTAAATGGTCCGCAAAAATCACAACCTCTCCCTCTTGAGGTGTGGGAGGACATTCATCACCAGGAACCCTCCAGTGGATAGTATCTTTGCTGTTTAAAGTTCCAATCGAAACTAAATCATCTAGCTGAGTTTCTGTGATGCGAGAAGGAACCCAGTTGCACTCATATACTTGTTTGGCCATGATGAGATCTACAAGAAATAAGTGATTCCGGTTCAAGAATGCGCTGGTATGAACAATGTTAAACCGGAGGCAGTACATTTAAACCGGATTTCTATGAGGTAGCATAATAAGACTGAAGAAGTGTGGCGGTTCAACAATGGGACTAATGGTATATACTGGTTTAATAATTTTTCCTATATTAAGTTAAACCGCCTGATCTAAACATTGAAAGCAATTGAGGTTGCGGATGGCTAAGTATGCAGAAACAGGTTTCACAAGGTCCTATTATAGTAATGGATCTGAAGCAAGTTCAGAAAAACAGAAAATATTCAAAAGATTAAAGCAGAACGGAAGTGAATCAATGGGCAGGTATGTAGATGAGATCTATGGACTTGAGTGTGAAACTACAGGTGGATGCTAAAAGGCTACTGCTAATCAGAGCAGGGTTTCACAGATCTAACCAGGAGTCTGGGTACGAGCATGAACAAGTGAGGAACACGGCAAGAACACGAAACCCTAGAACAGATCTATGTTAAGAAGAGCAGAAGGCTTACCAGAATCGAGGAAGACGCGGAAAGCTACCGCAGTGCTCTGGAGCGTTCAGGTTGATGCAGCGGCCCAAGACGGTGCAGAGGTCAACGGCGGCGGCGGAGCTTCGAGGCTGGCGATGCGAGGAAGACGAAGAGAAAGAGACGAAGGGGAGAAAAGGAAATGACCCTTCGGTCCTATTTATAAGGCAGGGGACGTGTGTCAAGCGCGCGAATCCAGGAGCCACAAGATTCGGAAGTGGAGCTGCTACCTTGGGTATCGCAGATCTATTAATAAAAGAAGGCGTCATAAATGTTAACTTCATGATGACGTCATGCCGGTTTACAGCAACCAAAGATGATGACGACATGGCGGTTTACCAATTACCAGAAGATGTTGAAGACAAAGATTTTTGTGAAGGATTGACATGAACCAGTTCAAATCAATCTGGGGCCTAATGTTGGGGATATTACCACTGGGCGTGAACCGGCCTACCTGGGCCGGGTTAGCTTCATTAGTAGTATAAAGGTGATTAAGCAGATGAAGTCCCAAGGCCTGTAGTCGGTTTAGAACCTGTAGCCGTAAACCGGCTTGATATGTAAACTTGTATTGTAAGATAGGAATAGAGAGAGACCAACCGGGATATGAATATGAACCGGTGTGGGACTCTATGAACTGACGGGCGTCACCCGTGTATATAAGGGGACGATCCGGCGGCGGTTCAGGGACAGACAACAACAACTGAAGCCTAGGCGAAGCTTGTTTGCTCCCTAGCCATCGAAACCACATCAATTCCATCACAACTAGACGTAGGCTTTTACCTTCATCGAAGGGGCCGAACTAGTATAAACCCTTGTGTCTTTGTGTCCGCTTTAACCCCTTAAAGTTAACCCGTAGCGATGGCTCCATGACTAAGTCCTTTCACAAGGACATCTGCCGTGACAAATCCATGACAGACTCCGTTTGATATTCCTTTTCTTCAAAACACTGAAATAGGCAAAAAAACAGCAATTCGGGCTGGGCCTCCGATTAGTAGGTTAGTCCCAAAAATGATATAGAAGTGTAGAGTAAAGCCCATAAACATCCAAAACGGGTAATATAATAGCATGGAACAATAAAAAATTATAGATACGTTGGAGACGTATCAAGCATCCCCAAGCTTAATTCCTTCTTGTCCTCGAGTAGGTAAATAATAAAAATAGAACTTTTGATGTGGAATTCTACCTAGCATAATCCTTAATGTAATTCTCTTTATTGTGGCATGAGTGTTCAGATCCAAATGATTCAAAATAAAAGTTCATATTGACATAAAAACAATAATACTTCAAGCATACTAACAAAGCAATCATGTCTTCTCAAAATAGCATGGCTAAAGAAAGTTATCCCTACAAAATCATATAGTCTAGCTATGTTCTATCTTCATCACACAAAGTATTTAATCATGCACAACCATGATGACAAGCCAAGCAATTGTTTCATACTTTAGTATTCTCAAACTTTTTCAACTTTCACGCAATACATGAGTGTGAGCCATGGACATAGCACTATATGTGGAATAGAATGGTGGTTGTGGAGAAGACAAAAAAAGAGAAGATAGTCTCACATCAACTAGGCGTATCAACGAGCTATGGAGATGCCCATTAATAGATATCAATGTGAGTGAGTAGGAATTTCCATGCAACGGATGCACTAGAGCTATAAATGTATGAAAGCTCAACAAAAGAAACTAAGTGGGTGTGCATCCAACTTGCTTGCTCATGAAGACCTAGGGCGTTTTGAGGAAGCCCATCATTGGAATATAAAAGCCAAGTTCTATAATTAAAAATTCCCACTAGTATATGAAAGTGACAACATAGGAGACTCTCTATCATGAAGATCATGGTGCTACTTTGAAGCACAAGTGTGGTAAAAAAGGATAGTAGCATTGTCCCTTCTCTCTTTTTCTCTCAATTTTTTTATTTGGCCTTTCTCTTTTTTTTCTTTGGCCTTTCTCCTTTTTTTATTTGGCTTTTCTCTTTTTTTTTAAAGTCCGAAGTCTCATCCCGACTTGTGGGGGAATCATAGTCTCCATCATCCTTTCCTTACTTGGGACAATGCTCTAACAATGAAGATCATCACACTTTTATTTACTTACAACTCAAGATTATAACTTGATACTTAAAACAAAATATGACTCTATATGAATGCCCCCGGCGGTGCACCGGGATATGCAATGAATCAAGAGTGACATGTATGGAAGAATTATGAATATGGCCTTGCCACAAATACGATGTCAACTACATGATCATGCAAAGAGCAATATGACAATGATGATGCATGTCATAATAAACGGAACGGTGGAAAGTTGCATGGCAACATATCTCGGAATGGCTATGGAAATGCCATAATAGGTAGGTATGGTGGCTGTTTTGAGGAAGGTATATGGTGGGTGTATGGTACCGGCGGAAGTTGCGTGGCACAAGAGAGGCTAGCAACGGTGGAAGGGTGAGAGTGCGTATAATCCATGGACTCAACAGTAGTCATAAAGAACTAATATACTTATTGAAAAAATCTAAAGCCATTGAAAACAAAGTACTATGCGCATGCTCCTAGGGGGATAGATTGGTAGGAAAAGACCATCGCTCGTCCCCGACCACCACTCATAAGGAAGACAATCAATAAATAAATTATGCTCCAACTTCATCACAAAGCGGTTCACCATACGTGCATGCTATGGGAATCACAAAATTCAACACAAGTATTCCTCAAATTCATAATTACCCCACTATCATGACTCTAATATCACCATCCTCATATCTCAAAACAATTATCAAGCATCAAATTGATCATAGCATCCAATTCACTTTCTATGATAGTTTTTATTATACCCAACTTGGATGCCCATCATTCTAGGACCAATTTTATAACCATAGCAAATACCATGCTGTTCTAAAAGACTCTCAAAATAATATAAGTGAAGCATGAGAGATCAACAATTTCTACAAAATTAAGCCACCGCCATGCTCTAAAAGGTATAAGTGAAGCACTAGAGCAAAAAGTATCTAGCTCAAAAGATATAAGTGAAGCACATAGAGTATTCTAATAAATTCCAAATCATGTAGGTTTGTCCCAAAAGGTGTGTACAGCAAGGCTGATTATGGTGATCTAAAGACTAATATCATACAAGACGCTCCAAGCAAAAGACATATCATGTGGCGAATAAAAATATAGCTCCAAGTAAAGTTACCGATAGACGAAGATGAAAGAGGGGATGCCTTCCGGGGCATCCCCAAGCTTAGGATTATGGTTATCCTTGAATATCTTGGGGTGCCATGGGCATCCCACTACTAGGGAAAATCCTAGCAGCAGCGCGGGTTTTAGGCCTATCAGTAGCGCGGGACGATGCGCTACTGATAAGGCGCTACAGCTAACGTATAGCAGTAGCGCCTGTCGTCCCACGCTATAGCTATACATGAATAGCTATAGCGCGCTTTAGAGAAAAGCACTGCTGATATTATCTGCAGTGCTTTTTACAAGGAAGCGCTACTGGTAAGGTGGCGCTACTGCTAAATTTTCCCCCCTTGCTACTACTAGTTTTATTAGTTTTTTTCCTCCATATTTGTTTTGTATTTGAATAAGCTTTATACAATAATCTTTAGCATATCATACACATACAAATGTAATCATAGCATATACATACAATTAGTCTCATCAAATCATGTCATCATCATAATCATCATCCAACACAAAGTGGTCTCTTGTCATCATCTCAAAAATAGCGATACAAGTCTCCATTACTTGCAAATACATCGTCATCCATCTAAACAATGATATACGTGAGAAGAGCTATCACTTTGAGTGAGAGTGGAACTATGCAGTACATGAGTTCGTATCCCTCTCTCACATTAGCGTGAACCTAGACTAACTACATCCTATCGCTCGGAAACCGGAAACCGGTACACCTGGGCCTGACACTCCGACCACTCGTCGTATATATACTCCTGGAGTAGCACTTCTTCGCCATCGATGATCTATACACCTGCATCGTCACATGAGTCGATGATATGCAACATATATAGTTGAGCAACATAAAGAGACAGACTTGGCAAAAATAGAAACAACATATCATAAGCATAAATAACAAAGTTCATCGTACCCAAAATGCCCTAACTAGAGTGATCTTCGCTAGTCGAGGAGGAGGACGGTTTAATTACATCACAAATAAAGTTTCACCGTGCATAACTCAAAGTTTTGTCATACAGAAAGTATGGACTAAACAAACACATTGTCATATATCGACAATCACTCCACCATGTCGTGCCATCCATCCATGTCAGGGAGATAGTCCCCGAGCTTAGTGAAAAGCTTCATGTCGAGACGCTGAGGGGCTACCCATGTTCGGACGTCTTCCCACGACATTTGTCCTTCTCCGTAGAACATCCCTATTTTTCCGACGACCTCCTTCATGATGATTTGGGCAAGTTCGCGCTGGATGTTATAGAACTCAGCTCGAAGTCGATGATCCTCGATATCTCCTATGTCCTTTGCCCATTGCAGAATATGGGCATCACCGGATCTAGGTGACATGCGAAGGTTCTAGTGATCCGTCTGTACTCCAGCATGTGGTGTAGGACATAGAATCCATCATTAAGAGAATTGCTCGGTTGCTGGATGCAGCAGAAGTCGGTCTTATGGCTGAAGGCGAGCATGCCGCCCCTTCTCTTCTTGTCCTTGACCTCTCCACCCCGTGCTTGGTAGTAAAACATAGCACTGTTGAGAACACCCTTGATGTGGGTGTAATCCTTTTTGTGAATGTTCTTCGACGAGTCCAAGTAAAGAGCGTGGGAGTATCGGGGGTAGAGGATGAGGAGGACGGCACGCCCGCCGCTGCACAAAATAAGTACACCTTAAATTAATTAGCCTCCACCGTGCAAATGAATGATTGAAATCTAAGGAAGGATAGCAGCGCGGATGACTTACACGGGATGATAAGGAACGAGAATCGCCTCCTTGTGCTTATTGGCGAGCATTAAACTGACGATGTAATCCCTTGCGTATTCACCATGCTTTGCGCAGACTCCCAAGAAGCCCTCGTGCATGTAGTACGGGTTAGCGACACAGATATGAGGTATCTGCTCAACCTCGATGATGTAGTTCATGTGCAAGGCATAAAGGCGGACAAACGTAAAATCCAGCTTCTTCATGTGAAACATGTCGAATATGTAATCAAATCGAAGGAAGAACTTATCAGCGGGGAACCAGTCGACATACGACATTTGCCGTGGAACGTTAACCATGTAGAGTGGGTATCCTAGATCTTTCGAGGCGATGAGGCCTTTCTCTATCCGCATCACATCGTCATGAAGTCTCCTTAGATCGCTGAATCTGGCCTATAGGGCTGTTGCAGGTAGGATTGGTTGATCGGGGATATGCCATTTATCCGCATCAGGGATATCTATACGGTCCTGTGGGTATCCTAGATCTTTCGAGGCGATGAGGCCTTTCTCTATCCGCATCACATCATCATGAAGTCTCCTTAGATCGCTGAATCTGGCTTGTAGCGCTGTTGCAGGTAGGATTGGTTGACCGGGGATATGCCATTTATCCGCATCGGGGATATCTATACGGTCCCGAAGCCGAGGCTGCTGAGGCAGCTGGATCATAGAATCAGCTTTTTTGCCTTTCCTCGCTCTCTTCCTAGACTTCTTTACTACCGGAAGGTCGTCCATAATACGTTCAGCCTCCGGAGACGGCAATTCAGGCACCGACTCATGACGCTCAAACCCTGAGTAGCGCCAGTATAGACATACTGTTGAGTGCCATCGTCATCCTCATCCTCATCCATGGCGACGTCATTAGTGACTAATGGAGCCTCCTCATTACCCTGTCTGCTATCACCCAACCTGACACCCAAGCTAATTGGGTAGGTGGGGTATTGATGTTCATACCTTGTTGAGGCTGCGTGCTCATGGGTGTGCTCCCGGCCGCCTCCAAAGGAAGCAGACTCTTTGACCACAATAGGACCCACCCATTGCAATAATCACCAAGCAGCCGCGGGGTCTCGTTGTCATCCCCCACTAGTATCAGAGGAGGCAAATTCTCGTGGCCCGGTTTGACACTGGCCATGAAAACCTTGAAGACGTTCGCGGGGATTGGCCGGCTGTGGAACAATGGTTCCTTCGGCTCCATTATCGTCCCCTTCCCCACGTTCACCTTCTAGTCGCCGATGGTGTACAATATGGTGCACGGGGTTTCGTCGGCCTGCAAAGAAAAGTCTGCGATGTGTGACATCTGAAAGGCAATGAAAACAGGAGATTATACATTTATTGAAGGGGGCCGGTTAATACGTCTCCAACGTATCTATAATTTTTGATTGCTCCATGCTATATTATCTACTGTTTTGGGCAATATTGGGCTTTATTATCCACTTTTATATTATTTTTGGGACTAACCTATTAACCGGAGGCCCAGCCCAGATTTGATGTTTTATGCCTATTTCAGTGTTTCGAAGAAAAGGAATATCAAACGGAGTCAAAACAGAACGAAATCAACTGGAGAAGTTATCTTTGGAAGGAAAGCCACCCGATGGATTTGGAGTGCACGTCAGGAAAGAAGGGAGGTGCTCACGAGGGTGGGGGGCGCTCCCCCTGCCTCGTGGCCCCCCCTTCGGTCCACCGACGTACTTCTTTCACCCATGTATACCTACTTATCGTAAAACTTCCAGAACAGAAGATAGATTGGGAGTTCCGCCGCCGCAAGCCTCTGTAGCCACCAAAAACCGCTCGGGAGCCCGTTTCGGCGCCCTGCCGGAAGGGGAACCCATCAACGGTGGCCATCTTCATCATCTCGGTGCTATCCATGACGAGGAGGGAGTAGTTCACCCTCGGGGCTGAGGGTATGTACTAGTAGCTATGTGTTTGATCTCTCTCTCGTGTTCTCTCTCGTGTTCCCTTTATGGCACTATCTTGATGTATCCCGAGCTTTGCTATTGTAGTTGGATCTTATGATGTTTCTCCCCCTCTACTCTCTTGTGATGAATTGAGGTTCCCCTTTGAAGTTATCTTATCGGATTGAGTCTTTTATGAGAACACTTGATGTATGTATTGCCGTGTTTATCTGTGGTGACAATGGGACTTCACGTGCCACTTGATGTATGTTTTGGTGACCAACTTGCGGGTTCCGCCCATGAACCTATGCATAGGGGTTGGCACACGTTCTTGACTCTCCGGTAGGAACTTTGGGGCACTCTTTGAAGTACTTTGTGTTGGTTGGATGAATCTGAGATTGTGTGATGCATATCGTATAATCATGCCCACGGATACTTGAGGTGACAATGGATTATCTAGGTGACATTAGGATTTTGGTTGATTTGTGTCTTAAGGTGTTATTCTAGTACGAACTCTTTTATAGATTGATCCGAAAGAATAACTTTGAGGTGGTTTTGTACCCTACCATAATCTCTACGTTTGTTCTTCGCTATTAGTGTCTTCGGAGTGACTCTTTGTTGCATGTTGAGGGCTTGTTATATGATCTATCTATGTTATTATTGTTGAGAGAACTTGCACTAGTGAAAGTATGAACCCTAGGCCTTGTTTCCTATCATTGCAATACCGTTTACACTCACTTTTATCTTTAGTTACCTTGCTGTTTTTATTATTTCAGATTACAAAAACCTATATCTACTATCCATATTGCACTTCTATCACCATCTCTTCGCCAAACTAGTGCACCTATACAATTTACTATTGTATTGGGTGTGTTGGGGACACAAAAGACTCTTTGTTATTTGGTTGCAGGGTTGCTTGAGAGACCATCTTCATCCTACGCCTCCCACGGATTGATAAACCTTAGGTCATCCACTTGAGGGAAATTTGCTACTGTCCTACAAACCTGTGCACTTGCAGGCCCAACAACGTTTACAAAGAGAAGGTTGTGTAGTAGACATCTAGCTCTTTTCTGGCGCCGTTGCTGGGGAGGTGAGTGCTTGAAGGTATATCTTTAGATCTTGCAATCGAATCTTTTTGTTTCTTGTTTTATCACTAGTTTAGTTTATAAAAGAAAACTACAAAAAAATGGAATTGAGTTTGTCTCATACGCTTCGTCTTTTTAATATCTTTCATGAGTATGATGGAAAGGAAAATTGTGCTCAAGTGCTAGAAGAAGAATGCATTAAAATGCTTTGTACTAAATCTTTGAATGATGAGCATGATTGCAATGTTGTTAATATGAACTCTTTGAATATCCATAGTACCAATGATGATTGCACTAGTTATGATGAAAATATCTCTTATAAGCATGTCAACTATTGTGGAGTGCATGTTTGCATGAACACACCAAATAGAGAAGATATATATTGCAAGAGGCATAAGTATTTAGAGACTAAAAGGTTGCAAGAAAGTCTTGATGTTTGGCCTGAAAAATTCAATATTTTTCGTGCCCCTTGTGAACTTTGCAATGAACGTGGTCATTTAAATCTCCAATGCAGATTGTTTCATGATCGAATCGTGTCCAAAAATTGTGATAACTTGATTACCCTTGGGCATCATAAAGAGCTTAGTCTTCTTTTGGGGTATGAAGAAATGAAACGTATAACTGAGGGTATTCCAAAATTTAATCTTGATAGATTTCTTGATTCTGATCTAGAGAACATTTATTTGTATTGTGTGGAGAATTGCATTGAAAATCCTTATATTGCCAATTACCTAAAGAAAAGAAAGCAAATAGAAGATGATGAGAATACTAATGAACGGGAATAGACTTCCCAATATCCTCCTATTATTTCTTATGATGAATCAGGTAACGAGGAGGAGCTTTCTATTCAACCAATCTCGTCAATAAGGAGCTCAAAGAGGAAGGTTGAACCCACACATAATGTGAAGAAGAAAAGGAAAAGAAGGGGCAACAAAGGTAAAAAGGTATCCCTTCCAAATGATGTTGTTCCTACTACTTGTGATGATGATAATTGCTATACTATTGGTGCTATTCATACTATTAATGATGAGAGTGATTATGCTTATGATATGAAAAGGCCCAAGCTTGGGGAAGCTATGTTTGATGAGAATGACATATTTGAGAATATATTTTCTGAAATTAATGTTTGTCCCAAGCTTGGGGATGCTACGTTTAGTGAAGATGATATTTTTAGCATCCCAAGTTTTGATATGCAAAGTTGTTATGATGATAGCATGCCTCCTACCTATGATGATTATATTGATGAAAGTGGGTTCAGAAGAGTGTCAACTTTAGGAAGAAGTGATCCCACTATTTTGGAGAATGTTGAATTTTATTGTGATGAATATGAAAGTGGATTTGGAAGAGTGTCAACTTTATTTAGTGATGATTCCACTATCTTGGAAGAGGTTTCAATCGATTATGATGAGAACGAAGTTGCTACTTATGATGATTATTGTGATGAAACTTATGCTATAAAAAGTAGTGATGATTATATTTACAAATCTTGTCATGATTATGATTACCCTTTTTCTGAACTTTACTCTTTTAATGTGGAAACAATTTTTAGTGTTCAAGTCTCTTATGATACTCCCACTATTCCGAATGAGAAGAAATTTGCTTATGTGGAGAGTAGTAAATTTTCCATGCTTGTAGATCATGAAAATAATGCTTTAGGTGCTGGTTATATTGTTGACTTCATTCATGATGCTACTGAAAATTATTATGAGGGAGGAACTTATGCTTGTAGGAATTGCAATAATGCCAAGTTTCCTCTCTATGTGCTTAAAATCTTGAAGTTATGCTTGTTTTACCTTCCTATGCTAGTTGATTATTGTACCCATAAGCTATTTGATCACAAAATGCCTATGCATAGGAAGTGGGTTAGACTTAAATGTGCTAGTCATGTGCTTCATGATGCTCCCGTTATGTTTCAATTCTTATCTTTTATGTGAGCATCATTGTCATCATCATGCCTAGCTAGAAAGGCATTAAAGAAAAGCGCTTGTTGGGAGACAACCCAATACTTAGCCTTACTGTTTTTGTGTTTTCACATGATTATGCTACTTTAGTAATCATGTTTTATAGCTTTTGTTTCAATAAAGTGCCAAGTAAGACCTTTAGGATAGCTTACGGTGATAGTTGTGTTGATCCTGCTGAAAATCAGAAACTTTTGCACCCAGTAATTTAGTTTTGTTAATTCACAGAAATGTGCTCTTGATCTGATTATTTTTGCTCTGGATTGGTACACAAATTTCTTAGGACTTCCTAATTTGGTAGGATTTTTGGAGTTCCAGAAGTATACGTTTGATACAGATTACTACAGACTGTTATGTTTTTGACAGATTCTGTTGTCATTGTGTTGTTTGCTTATTTTGATGAATCTCTACTCCTAATGGAGCAGTTGGTGAATAGTCCGCCGGTTATTTTTCGCTGGTTATTTTTCGTCTCACCACTTTCGTTGGTTTTATTTTGCTGGTTTTATTTCGTCTCCCTCCCACCTGCCTTTTCGCTTCACGACCCACATAAACCCATCAGATTAGTTACCATATATTCGTGCTTGATCTGGCAGGTGTCGATTCAATTTAATCATGTAAATATTTGATAATTAAGAATTCAAAAATAATACCATATACAGAAGATCACCTTCCAAACAAATCACCTCCCTCTCCGATTTATTTCTCCCACCGATCTCCTTCCATACTACTAAAGTACGCATTACATTCCTAATGAAGAGAGAAAATAAAAAAAGAACCCCCCACCCGCATGACCCCTCCCACGCCTCCAGTGCGCCGCCACCCGCCACCACATTGCTGCGCGCCACCCCCCACCTCCAGTCCGCCGCCTCCAGTGCCCTGCCACCCACCGCCACGCTGCTGCGCGCCGCGGAGCATGGCGACGGTGATCTCTGGCCAGATCCAAATGAGGAGGCGAGTAGGAGTCGGATCCTGTTCCAGGGACGGTGTGGAGATGATCTAGGAGGCGCGGGAGGAGGTCCAACGGTGGGGCTTGAACTCCAAGTTCTTGGCGGCGGTGTTCCTCGCCGATTCTGAGCGAGCGAGCTCCGACAGATTCTACGTCTTGCAGCGATGGTCGTGTTATCTCTGCAGCGGCAGTGGAGAGTCGGCGACACACAATTGGCGTTGTGCTCCGTAGGTCAGATTCTCTCATCCCTCACCCTGGGATACCCTGATCTCTCTCTCTTTGTGTGTGTGTGTGTCGGTGTGTGTGCAAGGGATCTTAATTAATTGTTTGCTTGGAGTTTAGGATCCAAGTAAGCCCCTCTCTGTAGTGTTCACTGATTTCTTGGAGCAACAACGTGTTGTTGGAGTTGCCGAAGCATTAGGTCAAAGGAAAGATGACGATGAAGGACACACAGAGGAGTGTGAGCGGTGATGGCAGCAAGGTTACCGGCAGGTATGCATGCAATAATGACTGTACAGTGTTCCTGTATGATGCTACTGGTTTTAACGTTTGTACTATGATGCCACTGGCAGTTTAAATAAATCTGCTATCATTTGGGATGTGAGTTGTCACAACTTGCATTTGGGAATTATTCCTCTGAATAGACTACTTATGCTTGACATTTTACTTTTGTTATTTCTATTTGTAACTCAATTTTGGTATCCTGTCAAATTAACAATACTTTTTCTGGATATGGTAGTTGAGAATAGTTATGGTATAGGCGGAGTTATCCCATCCTCACCAATGACTCTTCCTCAGGGATTTGCTGAACTAGAGTTAGTAATGGGGGTATTGCAGACTGTTTTGAATTATGGGGCTATTGCAGACTTTAGAAGCTGAATTAAATTTTTGTGCAATTGGAAAAGGTGTATACAACTTGAATTTATTAGGTAGTATAGGAGAGATATGAAATTTTAAAAGTGTCAGTCAGATTTGTGTGTTGTTTTGGGTAGTATTCAGTTTTGTTCCATCTTAGAGACCAATAATGCACATGTGATATTATCTACATTATTCAGTTTATACGCCTTCCCATATTCCAATGGTTGTATTTTGCTAAATTGCCCATCTACTTACTGGAATTCTCACAAATAGAAGTGCAGTCAGAAGGTAAAAAGGATGGTATGGTATGTCTCCATTCACATGGTACTGAACTGTTAGTGATGCTTTGTGTTATCTGCAGACTTGAATTTAGTTTCTATGGTTTTCTTTTTCTATTCATAGACGAGAGTATAGTCCAAAGGGAAAATTGATATGCTCTCAAGTATCAAGGGCGTGCAAGAACAGTGAGATTTATATTACTGAACATATTGTTAACAATTTGTTATTTTGCAGACTTGCTCTCAGTTTCTATTCTTGGCAGGTGATTCTTCATGATAATTTTTCGTAGAGGAACATTTTTGGTAAGCGTATTGTAATATTGACTCCCACCTTTTTATTTACATGTAAATATAACCAATTGGAAATTTTAAATTTTAAATGTACATTTAACTTATTTTGTGAAATAACATCATGTCGTTTAGATAATTTGATTTCCCTCTATGATATTCTTTGGCTTTAGCATATCTTAGGACAAAGTTGTCAGAAGTTCTATGCTTCATAACCAAAACATAATCTCCTTTTTGTTATTTGATTTGCATAATAATGTGTGCCCATATGTTCCCCTGTCGCTTAAAAAAATTAATGCCCGATGCAACGCACGTGCATATACCTATCATGACAAATAAACCTCATCATGAAAGCATTTATGTACATATTTAGTTTGTGATGGCAGGGTGGCGCCGGGAACGGGGATCGGTGGTGCTGGTGTCGGTGTTGCGATACAAGGCAGGATGCGGGACAGGATGACCATCCATGTGAGGCAGTCGGCGGCGAGGGTTTGTGGCATCAGGAGGAGCGCCCGCGACACCTCAAGATTCAAGGTGTTGTCCCGAGACCACTGAAGAGGGAGGAGATGTGGTTAGTATTTCCATAGGGGGGAAAAGATAAGAAGAACAAGAACGACGACCATCTCGGGTTCCAGGTACGATGGAGCCGGCAGCGAAGCGCATGACGCTTGCAAACATGATATTGTGATAGTGGATGACGCCGATACCCTCAACTGCGGCATCTACTACCTCCCTCTCAAGCCACTAGTCTTCCAAGTGCGTACGCTCGTCGTCCATGCTAGGCTGATCCATCACAAGTTTTTGTACCAATAACACTGGAACGTCATTTCTGCTCGGGTGCAGTGTGGCTTCGGTCATACCATATGCTCGCGGTGCCGCGACAAGATGATGGCTGCAAGGAGGTGCCATGTGTGTCACGTCCGGTTGACCAGCGGCTATCACTAGAACATCGCACTGGAGAGGCTAATGGAGCCCATCCGGGTGCCGTGCGCCAACACCGCCCACTACTGCACCGCCACGCCGGCCTACTATGACCCCCCCCCACCTCAAGGCGTTCCCTCATGATGTCGTGCTACTGCCCGCAGGCGGACTGCGGTTTCGCTCGCTCCACGGCGGCGCTCCTGGACCACTTCGCCGACGCGCACGGGTGGCTGTGCACGACTGAGCTTCGGGCCTGGGTGTGTGTCGAGGTCCAGCTCTGTGACAGCTTCAAAGCCTTCTCGACCCGTGCCAAAGGCCGGCAGTACCTATTCCTGCTGAACATGGCGTTGAACCCGTTCGGTAGAGCGGTCTCCGTGCTCTCACTGCATCGTTGGGTGTTGTCGACGGTGCCATGTTCTTTGAATTTTGAAGCCACACTCAGGTACTGCTGCAACATCAACCACCGTGGCGACATGTGCCTCGGCCATAACCACGAAACTACGTTTAAAGTAGGGTGCACTGATCTCTCCGGTGGGTTGTCGAGCTCTGAGTACTCTTCCTGGTTATTCCTAGACAAATACGTCCATCCACATGACATCCGTACTATCATGGCCAGTTTTGACGTAGTACGTGTTTCCAAAGAACTATCATTATGTTGTATTAACAAATCTGACTTTCTTTCTTTTTCATATTGTGCAGGATTCGGATTTATGACGAGGACACAAGCAAATTTATAGCATCCATTGTGATGATGCAAGAGAAGTAAGCATAGATGCGTATTTTGTTCAATGTGATGATACATGGGAGAGCTCGCCTATGCTGCCAACTGATCTGCAGCGGCGCAGAAGGAGATTTCAAAAGCAGGGCAAGCGAGAGTGACTGTTCTATTGATGGTCAGAGGGAGGGCTTGGCAAGAGAGATTGAGGGAGCTCTACTACCTCGATCTTGGCATAGAACCTGATGGCATCATGCCCAGGTAAGATTCTTCTATGTTCCAACTCTGGCACTCGTTGGTCTTTTACTATCAGAGCTTACAAAATCTTAGATGATGCCTACAAAAGGCTGAGACAAAATATTTTGATTGCAGATGGTATATTCTTCAGTAATATGCAAAGACTAAGTGAGAAACACAATGTTTTGATTGCAGTCTTGCAGACAACATCTTGTTCAGCAAGTAGATGCCTTCCTATGCGTGTATATCCTGACTGGATTGTAAGCCATTATTGAAATTTACTGGTATTGAAACAGAAGGGCATATGCTCTTAATCTCCCTTTAATCTCAAAATCTACCAGTGGGTTATAACATAAATCTTAGAGATTTTAATGATATGTATTGACCTGCAAGTCTTAACTTTTAATGATATTTTTTAGTACATTGTTCACCTTTTAGTCAACTTCCTTATGGATGTATTTCAAATACAACTTTCCCATGTAGTCAACCTTGAATATTAATTTATTGGAACCATTTAGATTAGTTACAAGAATTAGTCATTATATTTCTACATGGGTTAAAGTGAAGCAAATAAACAATTATCCCGTTTAATTCATGTAAAGTTCATATCTGTCATTACTAATGGAGGTGGCACCTTCAAACATGAGAAATTATGCAGTATATCCATTTTATTTTGTATCTATCATTGTTGCTTACAGTGTAGGTTTTTTTGGGTCTTATGTGGGTGTATGATTTATTGCAGTATAGTAAACATAACTGGATGTGTGATTTATATTCACTTTTCTTCCTTCATGCTTTCCTTTTATTATCTCTCTCTCCCTCCCTCTCTCTCTCTCTCTCTGTGTGTGTGTGTGTGTGTGTGTGTGTGTGTGTTTGTGTTATGCTAGATGGCTCATCCTCATCGTTTGGATTTCTCAAATTGATGCCTTATTTTGTATCTCTTAGTGTAGGGACACACCTATTTTGAAGTACAACAGGTGAATTTAATTTTGAGGAATATCAAGAAAAAATAATACATGCTCCTGAGTTTACCCATGCAATTTAGCATTATTTGAAACCTACAATGTCCATTTCCTCTAATTATTTCACAGATCTTATGTTAGTATCTTAGGCTCTGGCTCGAGGTTCGTGTTGGTATGTGGAACAAATTGGTTGCCAACCTGGGATATGAGGAAAATTGCTTTTGTAGACAGGACCAGTGAGATGGATGGCTTGTTTACTGATTTTGTGCTTTGATCTGGTTTGGATTTCCTCCCCTGACTTGCTCTTCCTGTGTAGCTCAACGCTGCATCGCTCGGTTCGTTTGCTTGCTTCCTTTGCTTGGCTCGGGGAGGAGAAGGCCAGGACTAGCGACAAGAACCTAAGGGCCTTGCGTCACGGCCTTTGCCCAGAAGGCGAAGAACCAAAACTAAATTATTTGTTTTTAACTTCCAAAAAATTACATGGTACATAACTATTATTAGACTTTAGATCTCAACCATTATAATCTAGATCAATTGATCTTTGCCAAGCTTTTTTTGATATGTATACTACAAATCTATTTTCTAATCTAAGTACACAAAGTTTTCTTTTAGAGAGTTGAGTAAGTTATAAAAAAGAAGCAGGAGTCCGACTTCTCCTTTTGGTATTGAACATAATCACATGTGTTTTGATTGGACTCTTCCTTAGGGTCTTCTTTTTTTATTTGGATTCTTTTTTTAGTCTACCATAAGATGGTTACCGAAAACCTTGTGGTTGTCGTATTATGCAGCTAAGTTTTTTAATAGAAAGGCATTGATCTATCTGTAATTTTTTCAGAATGATATGTGACATGTTAAACTATTTATACATGGTAATATTTATAAGTAGTGCTACATTTTTAAATCTCATCTGTTAATATGTGAAATTTATGGTTCAGATATTTTAATCTATGTGGTCAAACGTGATGGCTTGTTTCCCTTTTGTTTGAAGTATTTAACACTCCAAATATATGACATGTTAAACTATTTGCTCCGTATGTAGTCTGCGTTAGAATCTCAAAAAAGACTTATATTTAGGAATGGATGGAGTAGATAGCACATGTATAAAAACGCTTTCACGTGTTATCTATCGTTTGTGATGCAGTGCAAAACTATTGTATATTCTTAAACCACCTTCTTTTATTTTGTGCATCAGATGAGTCAGTATAGGTCATTGAATTACATTTTTTATCTAAATACATTGCAATTAAAGTGGAATTCAATTTTTCTACACATCTGAAATTTGACATGCATTATGTTTATATACGCAATAAGTAAGTTTTTCAAAAGCCCGTGCCAATTGAGTAAGTCTTATTGGCGGGGAAAATAGGCTATGTGTGTGTGTTTTAGAGATAGAGGGAGAGAGAGTGAGGAAGATGGAGGGAGGAGAGTGTGTGTGTGAGGATTTGATGTTAAAAAAGGTCGCCAATGTCGTAATATTGAACTCTTAAAGTTAATGTGACCCCGTTGCAACACACAGGCGTTCTTCTAGTCTATGAGTAGTATCGGAGTGTATGAACCATAGATAAGTTGGAATACAGTAGATATTATACCAATATGAATTTAGAATGAATTCATTACAGTACCTTGAAGTGGTCTTTTGTTTTCTTTCGCTAACGGAGCTCACGAGTTTTCTGTTAAGTTTTGTGTTATGAAGTTTTCAAGTTTTGGGTAAAGATTCGATGGACTACGGAATAAGGAGTGGCAAGAGCCTAAGCTTGGGGATGCCCAAGTCACCCCAATGAAATATTCAAGGACAACCAAGAGCCTAATCTTGGGGATGCCCCGGATGGCATCCCCTCTTTCGTCTTCGTTCATCGGTAACTTCACTTGGAGCTATATTTTTATTCACCACATGATATGTGTTTTGCTTGGAGCATCATTTTATCTTGTTAGTATTTGCTTGCTGTTATTTAGAATAATGTTTTGCATCTTTAATTCCAATAAAAATGTCAAGGATAGCCTTTGCCATGCTTATTTTGCTAGTATACATGTTGCTGTTTGAAAACAGAAAGTTTACCGCTGTTGCAAAAATTCCCTAGAAAATTCAGAGAGTGGTATAATGTTGAATATTTTTTCATATTGAGATCTGATAAATTTATTACAGTGGGAATTTTAGTTCATAATTTTTGGAGTTAGGGAAGTATTGATACTCTTGCACTCTTTACAGACTGTACTGTTTTGGCAGATTGCTGTTATGTTTGCGTTGTTTGCATATGTTTGCTTGTTTAATGATTCTATTTGAAGATAGGAGTATTAAATATGCAGAGGCATTTAGTATTCAATGTTGAATAATAATGTTAGTGATTTGTTACAGTAGAAAACGATAAGGTTTTGCATTGGTTTATACTAACCTATCTCACGAGTTCTTGTTGAGTTTGTTGTGAATGAAGCTTTTGATAAAAAGAGAAACCATGATATGAGAGGAATTAAGGAGACACAAAAGTTCAAGATTGGTGATGCCCAAGGCACCCCAAGATAATATTTCAAGAAGTCTCAAGCATCTAAGCTTGGGGATGCCCCGGTAGGCATCCCACCTTTCTTCTTCAACAACTATCGGTTAGTATCGGTTGAGTGCTTCTTCGCATGAGTTGTGCTATCCTTGCATTGTAGTTTTCTTCAGCTTTGCTTGCTGTTTGAATAAAGTATCAAGATCTATTAAATTAGAGAGTCTTCACATAGTTACATAATTATTTAGCTACTCATTGATCTTCACTTATATCTTTCGGAGTAGTTTGTCATTTGCTCTAGTGCATCACTTATATCTTTTAGAGCACGGCGGTGGTTATATTTTGTAGGAATTGCTAGTCTCTCATGCTTCACTTATATTATTTTGAGAGTATTTTGGAACAGCATGGTATTTGCTATGGTTACAAATTTGGTCCTAGAATGATGAGCATCCAAGTTGGGTATAATAAAAACTATCATAGAAAGTGAATTGGATGCTATGATCAATTTGATACTTGATAATTGTTTTGAGATATGGAGGTAGTGATATTAAAGTCATGCTAGTTGGGTGATTATGAATTTAAAGAATGCTTGTGTTGAAGTTAGCAAGTCCCGTAGCATGCACGTATGGTTAAAGTTGTGTAACAAATTTGAAACATGAAGTGTACCTGGCTTGTGCATCCTTATGAGTGGCGGTCGGAGATGAGCGATAGTCTTTTCCTACCAATCTATACCCCTAGGAGCATGCGCGTAGTACTTGATTTTTGATGACTTATAAATTTTTGCAATAAGTATATGAGTTCTTTTGACTAATGTTGAGTCCATGGATTATACGCACTTTTACCTTTCCGCCATTGCTAGCCTCTTCGGTACCGTGCATTGCCCTTTCTCACGTTGAGAGTTGGTGCAAACTTCGCCGGTGCATGCCAACCCCATGATACGATACGCTCTATCACACATAAACCTCCTTATATCTTCCTCAAAACAGCCACCATACCTACCTATTATGGCATTTTCATAGCCATTCCGAGATATATTGCCATGCAACTTTCTACCGTTTCGATCATCATCATGACATACTTTACTTTTGTCATATTGCCATTGCATGATCATGAAGTTGACATCGTATTTGTGGCAAAGCCACCATGCATTATTTTTCATACATGTCACTCTTGATTCATTGCACCATCCCGGTACACCGCCGGAGGCATTCATATAGAGTCATATCTTGTTCTAGTTTTGAGTTGTAATCCTTATGTTGTAATCAATAGAAGTGTGATGATCATCATTATTAGAGCATTGCCCAATCAAAAAAAGAGAAAAGCCAAAAAGAAAAAAAGAAAGGCCCAAAAAAATAAAAAGGGCAATGTTACTATCTCTTTTTCCACCCTTGTGCTTCAAAGTAGCACCTTGTTCTTCATGTAGTGAGTCTCATATATTTTGCTTCAAAGTAGCACCATGTTTTTCATATAGTGAGTCTCATAAGTTGTCTTTTTCATACTAGTGGGAATTTTTCATTATAGAACTTGGCTTGTATATTCCTACGATGGGCTTCCTCAAATGCCCTAGGTCTTCGTGAGCAAGCAAGTTGGATGCACACCCACTAGTTTTCTTTTGTTGAGCATTCATTTATAGCTCTAGTGCATCAGTTGCATGGCAATCCCTACTCCTCATGTTGACATCAATTGATGGGCATCTCCATAGCCCCTTGATTATCCTCATCAATGTGAGACTTTCTCCTTTTTTTGTCTTCTCCACACAATCCCCATCATCATATTCTATTCCACCCATAGTGCTATATCCATGGCTCACGCTCATGTATTGCGTGAAGGTTGAAAAAGTTTGAGATTATTTAAGTATGAAACAATTGCTTGGCTTGTCATCAGGGGTATAGAAGTTGGGAACATCTTTGTGTGACGAAAATGAATCATAGCCTAACTATATGATTTTGTAGGGATGAACTTTCTTTTTCCATGTTCTTTTGAGAAGACATGATTACTTTGATTAGTATGCTTGAAGTGTTACTATTTCTTTTATCAATATGAACTTTTATTTTGAATCATTTGGATCTGAACATTCATGCCACAATAAAGAAAATTTCATTGAGAATTATGCTAGGTAGCATTCCACATCAAAAATTCTGTTTTTATCATTTACCTACTCGAGGACGAGCAGGAATTAAGCTTGGGGATGCTTGATACGTATCCAACGTATCTATAATTTTTGATTGATCCATGCTATATTATCTACTATTTTGGGGAATATTGGGCTTTATTATCCACTTTTATATTATTTTTGGGACTAACATATTAACCGGAGGCCCAGCCCAGATTTGCTGTTTTATGCCTATTTCAGTGTTTCGAAGAAAAGGAATATCAAACGGAGTCAAAACAGAACGAAATCAACTGGAGAAGTTATTTTTGGAAGGAAAGCCACCTGATGGACTTGGAGTGCATGTCAGGAAAGAAGGGAGGTGCTCACGAGGGTGGGGGGCATGCCCACCCCCCTAGGACACGCCCCCTGCCTTGTGGCCCCCCCTTCGGTCCACCGACGTACTTCTTTCACCCATATATACCTGCGTATCGTAAAACTTCCAGAACAGAAGATAGATCAGGAGTTCCGCCGCCGCAAGCCTCTATAGCCACCAAAAACCTCTCGGGAGCCCGTTTCGGCGCCCTGCCGGAAGGGGAACCCATCACCGATGGCCTTCTTCACCATCCCGGTGCTATCCATGACGAGGAGGGAGTAGTTCACCCTCGGGGCTGAGGGTATGTACCAGTAGCTATGTGTTTGATCTCTCTCTCGTGTTCTCTCTCGTGTTCCCTCTATGGCACGATCTTGATGTATCCTGAGCTTTGCTATTGTAGTTGGATCTTATGATATTTCTCCCCCTCTACTCTCTTGTGATGAATTGAGTTTCCCCTTTGAAGTTATCTTATCAGACTGAGTCTTTTATGAGAACACTTGATGTATGTATCTTGCCGTGTTTATCTGTGGTGACAATGGGATTTCACGTGCCACTTGATGTATGTTTTGGTGACCAACTTGCGGGTTCCACCCATGAACCTATGCATAGGGGTTGGCACACGTTCTTGACTCTCCGGTAGGAACTTTGGGGCACTCTTTGAAGTACTTTGTGTTGGTTGGATGAATCTGAGATTGTGATGCATATCGTATAATCATGCCCACGGATACTTGAGGTGACAATGGAGTATCTAGGTGGCATTAGGGTTTTGGTTGATTTGTGTCTTAAGGTGTTATTCTAGTACGAACTCTTTTATAGATTGATCCGAAAGAATAACTTTGAGGTGGTTTCATACCCTACCATAATCTCTATGTTTGTTCTTCGCTATTAGTGGCTTCGGAATGACTCTTTGTTGCATGTTGAGGGCTTGTTATATGATCTATCTATGTTATTATTGTTGAGAGAACTTGCACTAGTGAAAGTATGAACCCTAGGCCTTGTTTCCTATCATTGCAATACCGTTTACGCTCACTTTTATCTCTAGTTACCTTGCTGTTTTTTATTATTTCAGATTACAAAAACCTATATCTACTATCCATATTGCACTTGTATCACCATCTCTTCGCCGAACTAGTGCACCTATACAATTTACTATTGTATTGGGTGTGTTGGGGACACAAGAGACTCTTTGTTATTTGGTTGCAGGGTTGCTTGAGAGAGACCATCTTCATCCGCGCCTCCCACGAATTGATAAACCTTAGGTCATCCACTTGATGGAAATTTGCTACTGTCCTACAAACCTGTGCACTTGTAGGCCCAACAACGTCTACAAAGAGAAGGTTGTGTAGTAGACATCACCGGTGTGACAGATACCGTGAGGGCGTCGAGCTCAGCCAAAGACAAAGCACTGCCGAGCACGTCCGGTGCCGGAGCCGGTGCGGGAGCAGGTGTGGGAGCAACGCTAGTCGAGCTGCTCACCAAGAAGTCAGCAAGGGGAAAGTCCGCTGCATTTTTTCTGGATTTTGCTTGGTCCAAGTGAAAACATCTGGAACCAAGGAAGTAGATATATCTGCAACCACCTGTTTTGCGGCAGCTACCGCTGTTGCAACTGTCTGAGATGATTTCTTCTCAACCGCAATCTCAACCTTCTTGTCGATGTTTTCTTTAGTTAACCTCCGTCTTTCCTTTCTCCCCTCCGTGGTCTCATGGTAGTACATCTTCCACGTGGTGCCGTCTCCGACACCGTGCACGCGTCCATACGATGGTCGAGTATCCACCGGGAGTCGTTTCAATATGTTCAACGCTCGGTTGAATGGAGTGTCCCACTTGGGCCTTGCCAATGCCTCAGACGGCGAGTCGCTTTTGGCCGCAATCCTGTGCTGCTCTCTCCGCAAAAGGCACAATGATCATTTAGAAATATGACTAACGTGTGCAGTCGAATTGATCAAAACCTAAAATTACCAGCAGTCTCATGAACTCCGTCATGAGCGGGTTTGTCTCGTAAACCTTCTTCACTGGGTCCCAACGGTGCCGGGCCCAGAGGATGTCACGCTCCTGCGGGACGGTGAACTCCGCCAAGAGGTCTGGGATGCCCAGACTCGCGGCTTCTGCGTCCTCCTTGACCCATTTGGACCTCTTTCCGTTGTAACCACGGCTTCCGAGGTGGTGGCTCCCAATGTTCCTCTCTTGAAGCCCCTTCATGTACTTAGACTTTTTTAGGCAGCTTCGGCCTCGCAAGCCTCCTTGAATATTTGAAACTGCTCTACCGTGATTGTCGGATTATCCTTTACAATCTCGGAGTAGGGTTCCTTGTCGATGATCCTTGCTTTCACCCTTGTTTTCCAGACGGCCAACGCGTCGCTAAACTTGGTCATGGCGTGTTTGTTTATCTTCTTGTCGGGTCCTTATCTGGATCTTCATAATCCTTTTTGTTCCGGCCCGGGAATAAGAATATCTGGTGAAACTTCTTTAGGAGGGAGGGCCTCATATTATCTATCTTCTGTAGTTTCTCATTGTTGATGGTGGCGGTTGTCCGTACGCTGCAGCCAATTTGACTGCCGTAGCACTTGCGCGCTTCCTCGGGCGCCTTTGGCTCAAATTGCCGTCGTCCACCTCCGTGACCACCAGTCTAGTAGTCCTGAGTTTGTTAGGAAGGCGTTGCCTCTTTCCTTTTGGTTCTACACCGGCTCCGCTCCCCGAGGCAGCGCCGGTCTCAGTCTCAGCGCCAGTCTTGATGCCGGTCTGAGTCTCAGCGCCGGTCTCAGTCTTAGCACCGGTCTGCGTGTCAGTCTCAGTCCCCGATGCCACTGGTGGTCCCAGCAACAACATCGGTTGATCGTCGGCAAGGCTCAAAAATTCATCTGCCGCCCGGTAGACGTCGTCGCAATCACCAGAACTCTGTCCTTCATCGTTGCTAGCCATGTTTCCTATGATTAAATCTAGTCAATTAATTCTAGACCAAATAAAATGAATAATGACATAAAAAGGCCTATTGTTTTGCAGGAATGTTGACTCCTTCCTGGTGCGGCAAATCTCGGGCACTCGATATGTCCTAGTTTGTAGCACAAGTCATGCCGAAATTCACGGAAAATTTCGGCATGACCTTTGCTAAAAAGTGGACAAATCGAGAACCTGAAATTTGTCGGAACAGAAATGAATCAACATTCCGGCAAAACATAGGCCACTAGCTTCATTCCCTAGAAATAGTGTTCAAATATCCCTCTTCGACACCGCAACACATGTACAAATATACACGAGTGTAACGCCCCGAGTGCGACGCTCCAGAAGACTTCCAGCTACTCCGAGTTTTGTCGTGTGATTTGTTTTGTTTGTGCATTCATCATGTCATCTCTTGCATTGCATCATGTCATCATGCCATCATATCATTAATTTTAAAACTCACCTAAATAAATTGTATGGATTTTTCGATCCATTTAAATCGAGGGAATTCACTTGTGATTTCTCTTTATAACATATTAAAGCCTCTCAATATTATTAGGGAGCTATAATAAAATTATTCCATTTTTTTGGAATTAACCATAACCCACTTGCAAAATAATTTCGTTCCTTTTCTGCTTCAAGTTTTGACTCTCTAACCTTGCCAATAATTCTTTTACCATTTTCCGGAGCTCCAACAAAAATCTGAACATTTTTTGACCTTCCATTTATCAAGTCCTAGTTCAAACCCATTTGAATTAAATTCAAATGAGTTTGAATTTAAATCTTTTAATCATGGCCTTTCTATTTTTTTCTTGGAACAAGCATATTTTTGCGAGTCCGGGAAAATTATCCCCATGCGCAAATCTTTCCCTAACCCTCTCTTTCTTTTCCTCTCTCTATTTATTTTCTGCTAGAAAATTAGAGGGAGAGAGAAGAGAGAGACAGCCTAGGCCAGCCCACCTCTTCAGCCCACCAGCCAGACCGGCCCATTTGCCTCTAAGGCCCAGCCGCGCCCGCTCCTAACCCTAGCCCCTCGCTCAGCCCGAACCCCCCTCCTATCGATCTCTCCCTCTGGCCGCCGCCTTCGCTCGATCCCTCCTCCTCCTTCCCTCACGCACGCACGCATCGCCCCACCTGCGCCCGATCCTCTCGTCTCGCTCTCCTCGATCTCCTCCCTCGACCCGCATCACCTCCTCCCGTGCTGATCCTCACCCGCACGCCCCTTGCCGCCTCCCTCACCGAAGCGAGCTCGTCCCCACCGCGCCAAGCCCCTCTCCATCGACCCCATGGCGCGCCTCCCCTGCCAAGCCCTGCCGCCGGAGCTCGCCTTCGTCCCGACTCCGGCTGGATCAGGCCCCTGCACGCGACCCCGCCGCCTTGCTGCCTCCTCCCCGCGACGTTGCCTCGCCCTTGTCATCCGTCGCCTCCACGCGCCCTGCCGTCCCCGTGCCAGGACCTCCTCGCCCTTCTCCTCCCCCTGTGCGCCCGATGCCGCCCCGTCTCCGCTCGCCCGCATCTGCCTCTCCGCCCTGCGCCCCTTGCCGCCTCCTCCACTGGTGGCGACCACCAGGAGCTCCACCAGGAGCCCGGAGTCCCCTGCCTCCTCGTTCGCTTCAAGTCCCCACCGTCAAGCTCCATGCCACTGCCCCGGCTTCCCTTCGAGCGCCTCGCCTTGCGTTGACCGCGCCCCTGCATCCTGCGACCGCATCAGCCACAGCCGCCTCCATTTTTTGTTCCTTGCGGGAAGAAGACCCATGCCCTTCAACCGCAGCATGCTTCATTGGGTTGTCTCCGCAAGGCCCCGTTTCGAATCTCTACCACCGCCGAAGACCGTCAAGTGTACAACTACCGCCGCCATTGATTCGACAAGATAACGTGTACAACTAGCGCCGACATGTACGACTACGAAATGAGAACGACTACTTCCCACGACGACCCGTGAACGTCTACTTCCACTACCGTCGCGAGAACAACTACTTCCACTACGACCCACGAGTACCACTACTTCCCTCGACGACTCGTTCCGTCCCGAAAAATGCACCCTTCGAAGGTATAAGCCGAGACGACCGCGATGAGACGCCCTTGCATGTATGAGATGTACCATATGTTTGCACCGTGTCCGAGAGGTCTTTGCACGTACCTCATTTTCCATGCCACCGTCCCGTGGGAACCCGGAATCCGGGATCACCCCACCATCTTGCATGACCCGCTCACGTCACACTTCCTTTTGCACTGGTATCTCCATGAGCTACCGGAACCGATATGTTGCCGTGGCATCATTTTCGGATATGTTGCCGTGGCACCATTTTTGTTTCGCCGCCGTGGCACCCTTTTCGTTCCGCCATGGCGACAAATGCCTCGTATCATGCTCATGTTAACGTTTTCATAAAATTGCATAAACTTGCATATGTCATCCGCATCATGATAACAACAATTAAAATGTTTAAAATTGTTGTTGCATTAAATACTAAATGACATGTGGGGATTTACCGGAATTGTTGTTTCTTGTTTCCGGCCTCATTTAAACTTGCCTAAATAGCTAGTTTAATTATGATTCACCTCTTGCCATGTTTAACCACATTTAATATTGTTCTGTACCTAAACGAGAGTGAACTAAATAATTGATGTGGTGTTCCGTCAATATGCAACTCGTTGCATATTGAGCTCCACTTAATTTGTAGTATTGTTTGTTGCATTTTGCCATGCCATGCCTCATTTAAATCGGACATGCATCATACTTGATTGCGCATCATGCCATGATTATGTTTGTGTGTTTACCATGTTGTTTGCTTCTTTCCGGTTTGCTTCTCTCATTAGCTTCGGTTTCGTTCCGGAGTTGTGAGGATTCGTTCGACTACGTCTGTTTGTCTTCTTCATGGACTCCTTCTTCTTCCTTGCGAGATCTGAGGCAAGATGACCATTACCCTTGATATCACTTCTATCTTTGCTTCCTAGTTGCTTCGTTCTATCGTTGTGTTGCGCTACCTATCACTTGTTTACCATGCCTCACATATTGCCATGTCAGTCTCTAACCTTTTCACCCTTCCTAGCAAACCGTTGCTTGGCTATGTTACCACTTTGCTCAACCCCTCTTATAGCATTGTTAGTTGCAGGTGAAGTTGAAGATTGCTCCATGATGGACAGGATTATTTTGGGATATGACAATATCTCTTATTTAATTAATGCATCTATATACTTGGTAAAGGGTGGAAGACTCGGCCTTATGCCTGGTGTTTTGTTCCACTCTTGCCGCCCTAGTTTCCGTCATACCGGTGTTATGTTCCCGGATTTTGCGTTCCTTACGCGGTTGGGTGATTTATGGGACCCCCTTGACAGTTCGCTTTGAATAAAACTCCTCCAGCAAGGCCCAACCTTGGTTTTACCATTTGCCACCTAAGCCTTTTTCCCTTGGGTTCTGCAGACTCAAGGGTCATCTTTATTTACCCCCGCCCCCGGGCCAGTGCTCCTTCGAGTGTTGGTCCGAACTGAGCTTCCTGCGGGGCCACCTTGGGGAAACTTGAGGGCTGGTTTTACTCGTAGCTAGTCACATCCGGTGTTGCCCTGAGAACGAGATATGTGCAGCTCCTATCAGGATTTGTCGGCGCATCAGGCGGCTTTGCTGGTCTTGTTTTACCATTGTCAAAATGTCTTGCGAACCGGGATTCCGAGTCTGATCGGGTCTTCCCGGGAGAAGGTATATCCTTCGTTGATCGCGAGAGCTTATCATGGGCTAAGTTGGGACACCCCTGCAGGGTATATAATCTTTTGAAAGCCGTGCCCGCGGTTATGAGGTAGATGGGAATTTGTTAATGTCTGGTTGTAGATAACTTGACACCAGATCTAAATTAAAATGCATCAACCGCGTGTGTAGCCGTGATGGTCTCTTTTCGGTGGAGTCCGGGAAGTGAACACGGTTTTGGGTTATGTTTGACGTAAGTAGGAGTTCAGGATCACTTCTTGATCATTGCTAGCTTCACGACCGTTCCATTTGCTCTCTTCTCGCTCTCATTTGCGTATGTCAGCCACCATATATGCTTAGTCGCTGCTGCAACCTCACCACTTTACCCCTTCCTTTCCTATAAGCTTAAATAGTCTTGATCTCACGGGTTTTGAGATTGCTGAGTCCTCGTGACTCACCAGATACTATCACAACAGTTGCAGGTGCCGATGATACTAGTGCAGATGATGCAACAGAGCTCAGATGGGAGCTCAACGAAGACCTTGGTCGTTGCTATGTTTCGTTTCATGTTGATCAGTAGTGGAGCCCAGTTGGGACGATCGGGGATCTAGCAGTTGGGTTATCTTCTTTTCTTTTGGCTTCGTCCGTAGTCGGACTATGTGTGTACTCTGAATGATGTATGAATTATATGTTCATTGTGTGAAGTGGCGATTGTAAGCCAACTCTTTATCCCAGTCTTGTTCATTACATGGGATTGTGTGAAGATGACCCTTCTTGCGACAAAACCACAATGCGGTTATGCCTCTAAGTCGTGCTTCGACACGTGGGAGATATAGCCGCATCGTGGGTGTTACAAGTTGGTAATCAGAGCCATCCCCGACTTAGGAGCCCCCTGCTTGATTGTTTGCTGGTGTTGTTGAGTCTAGAAAAAAAATGTTTTGAGTCTTAGGATTATATATATCGGAGAGTAGGATTCTTTTTACTCCTCAATCCCTTCGTCACTCTGGTGAGGTCTCCTGACATAGATGTTTTGACTTTCCTCTCCTCAAATTTCACTAAAAAATTTAGGATCACGCGGGTATCTTGGAATCGTTTCGATGGTTTTGTGACGAGAACATTGTTCTTGGTGCCTCCTGTCTATTATGTGGCATTGACCCAGGGAGTTGAGCTCAGAGGTGTTGTCGTCACAATTTTATCGTTGCAGTTCTGGAATACCTGAGTTTTGCCGACATCGAAAATCTCTTTTATGCAGTTGTTGGTGAGATAACCTCGACGCCACCCAGTACTGGGGCGGGAGTTCGGGAGTATTGCCATAGCTCGTATAACGGATGCTTTTCGAAGGTTGAGGTACACGATTTCCGAAGGTTTCTTGGTTATGTGCTGACGGATGGATACAGCTTGGATGTAGGAATTGTTAGTTTTGGGTGAGATATATATTGCTTCCCCTGTATCCCCAACACCAGATTGCATAACCAGAAAGTTTCGGGAGTTTTATAGGTGGGAATTCAAGTAGCTCCTAGAATATCTTTTCGACAGATGCATGATATGAGATTGGGGTTCGACGTCTAGTGGTCCGCCTTTCCACGGTCATTTTTACAGTGGTCTCGTTGTGTCTTAAAGAACCCTTGGCTATGCTGGTTCGGGGACACTTCATATGTCATGTGCACTGCCTTGTACATGATGGTGTTGTACACTCGAGCCCGTGTGGGCCCCACCACGAAAACTTCGGACGGAATCTCTATCATATGTTTGTTCTGGCTTATTCTGCAAGCCAAATCCTTTGTTTTGTTTTGAGTTGTGGTATTCGAGTTGCTTCGATGTCAAGTGTTGATACCTTCTCTAAATGGTGTTCTCATATTTCTATGGGAGTGCTAATCCTTCTTGATCATTGAGGTCGTCATGTTAGTTCTTTTCCAACCGGTGAGCTTCTCTTCGAGATGATCCCATCATTCTCCCCATCTGCAAGATCAATTCTAAGTTTTCTCAACGGTGTTTGTTTCGTTCATCTTAAGTTGTCTTTGTTTTCCCGCCCTCCCACCCTTTTTCTTCAAGGACTCAGATTTCTTAATCAAGTATCCTTTTATTGATGGGAAGACTCTCCATTCTTTTCCGTCAATGTTCTTATTCGGTGATTCTCAGGAAGATACTAACAGAGTTTCAAGTTCATCATTTTTCATTCTTTTCTTCTCCGATGTATTCAATTCAAGCTTTGTCGATCATATCCTTTCCTCGTTTCAAATGCTATCCCATGCCAGTGCCTCTCATAATTGTTCACCTCTCTCTATTCTAATTCGGAGTGCTCAAGATATCTCAGAAAATTTGTGTTTCCATTCTCAATCCATTCAAGTTATTTTGAGGTTGTTATCTCATTCAAGTCATTTAATTCAACCAGCGCAATCCCCCCTTTCAATCAATCGTTCAACGGTGTTTTCTTTTTAGTGGGCCCTAACCCACAGGTCCTTTCCCAGGATCTTACCTGACTCTTCTAATTATCAGGAGCGATTCTCAAATTCATTTCCAAGTTTGACGTAAGAATGAATTTTCATCAGTCAAATGTCTTTCTCCAAGATCTTTCAAATTATTTTTCATTGTTGGCTCAACCTCTATGTTTTTCATTCTCCCGGAGCTTCTCAACAATTCATGGTGGTTCTCATCTTCATTCTCGTATTTTGAAGACCGAAGAAGAGTTCCCCTTAAATCATTACCCTTTATTCCAAAGATGCGTAGTTCAAGCTTGCCGCCATCCTCATAATTGTTTTCGATTGTAAAAATTCTTTTCACCCATCCGGAGCAATTCAGGAGTCTCTTCAGTTTGATTCTCCGGAGCCCATCATCTCAGAATTATTCATTCTTAGCTTTCAGTTCTCGTTCTCCAAATCTTACCGGTGAATCATTCAAATATTCTCTAATCAATTCATGATCTTTTCGTTCTCATGTATCTAAATCACTTCAAGTATCTTCATTCTTTCCGATGAATTGTGCCTTCGCTACTTTCATTTTCAATTCTTACGGTGGTTTGTTCAAGATTTCTCTTCCTTCGTGATCGTATCAATTCATTCGTTCTTTTGTTATTTCAATCCTACCGGTGGTTGTTGAAGACCTTCCTCAAGTTGGCACTATATCTCTCGTAATTCTTTCTACGAGAATAAGTAGTATGCCAAATACGTTGCTTGTCATCAATTTAAATTGGTGAAGGATAGGCATGACATAATTCTTATTCTTGTTTCATCCAAGCAATCTAGTTTCTTCTTTCCAGAGTTGTTCATCATGTCACATTTCTCGGTTCTTAGATGTTCATCTTTTCTTTTCGAAGTTCCAAGTTCTCTCGGTTATATCGTCGTGAAGCTCTATCTAAATCATCGCAAGGCTTCACCTTGTGTTTTCAACTTCTCTTTCTTTTTATCATCCTTTTATTACCGGAGTTCTTCATGGAGGCTCTACATGGTGGTTCATCAAGGATTCTTTTCATTCTTCAATTGTTCTTCAAGTTTTCTCTCGAAGTTAAGATCCGCCAAGCTATACTCAAAAAATAAACATGGTGCTTAACACATGTTTTGTTTTGAGGAGTTCAAGCATTCTTCATCTTGCATTCCAAAGTGCAATTCTCCTACCTTATCTTTTGAGATGGTGTTATATCATTCTTGACAATTTCCTCCATGTTTCATGATTCATATGTTGTCAAGAATGAGGTATTTTAAATCCATCAATCTCTTTGTTAGAGTTATCTTGGTATAAATTTCACCTAAAGCCTTCCCTAAGGAATGTTGCTCTTTGTGGTGCTTATCAATGATCCAAGTTTTCTCCTATCCTCTCGGCGAAGCAGTTTTCATCTTTTCGTTGATCTCAAGCAAGCAATTGTTTTAGTTAGTGGCCGGTTGTCACCTCATAGTTTTGAGATGTTTTCCATAAGCCCACAACAAGCTTATCCTTTCGTTGTTGTTAATCCAACAACTCCATCCTAGCTTTTCCTGTAAGCGTGCTCTTTCAAGATCAAGTTTTCCTCTGTTCATTCCATTCCATTCTTACATTTCTTCCGGAGGCATTGTGATGTTGCTCTCTTCACTCATCATCGCAAATTGTGAGGATCGTGTTCTTTTCTTGCTTATCCATTTAACCGGAGTGTTGCGTCACCTCTTCAAGTTCTTTTTCATCTTATCAAGTCTTGCATCTCTTTTCAACCGGAGTGTTGTCCGAATTTGATCTTCCTTGTTCCTTGTTTATCTCGTTTCAATCAGAGTGGTTCCAATTCCTTCTTGTCCTTTGTACTCCTCATTCATTGCTTTGAAACCTCCAAGGTTCACGTGGTGTTCCTTCTTTCTATTCTCTACCGCAGTGCTCTTAATTGTGTTCAACTCCGTTGTTTTGTTTCTTTCAACTTTTCAACCTCTCAAGGTTCTTTGGTTTCACTCTTTTGTCGAAGAAGCAACTTAGCCTTACCTCTTCTCTCCCTCTTCCATTTCTCTCCGGTGCCATCCTAGATCTCGGGACGAGATCCTCTTGTAGTGGTGAAGTGTTGTAACGCATCGAGACCGACGCTCCAGAAGACTTCCAGCTACTCCGAGTTTTGTCGTGTGATTTGTTTTGTTTGTGCATTCATCATGTCATCTCTTGCATTGCATCATGTCATCATGCCATCATATCATTAATTTTAAAACTCATCTAAATAAATTGTATGGATTTTTCGATCCATTTAAATCGAGGGAATTCACTTGTGATTTCTCTTTATAACATATTAAAGCCTCTCAATATTATTAGGGAGCTATAATAAAATTATTCCATTTTTTGGAATTAACCATAACCCACTTGCAAAATAATTTCGTTCCTTTTCTGCTTCAAGTTTTGACTCTCTAACCTTGCCAATAATTCTTTTACCATTTTCCGGAGCTCCACCAAAAATCCGAACATTTTTGGATGTTCCTTTTATCAAGTCCTAGTTCAAACCCATTTGAATTAAATTCAAATGAGTTTGAATTTAAATCTTTTAATCATGGCCTTTCTATCTTTTTTCTTGGAACAAGCTATTTTTGTGAGTCCGGGAAAATTATCCCCATGTGCAAACTTTCCCTAACCCTCTCTTTCTTTTCCTCTCTCTATTTATTTTTTGCTAGAAAATTAGAGGGAGAGAAGAGAGAGACAGCCCAGGCCAGCCCACCTCTTCAGCCCACCAGCCAGACCGGCCCATTTGCCTCTAAGGCCCAGCCGCGCCCGCTCCTAACCCTAGCCCCTCGCTCAGCCCGAACCCCCCTCCGATCGATCTCTCCCTCTGGCCGCCGCCTTCGCTCGATCCCTCCTCCTTCCCTCACGCACGCACGCATCGCCCCACCTGCGCCCGATCCTCTCGTCTCCCTCTCCTTGATCTCCTCCCTCGACCCGCATCACCTCCTCCCGTGCTGCTCCTCACCCGCACGCCCCTTGCCGCCTCCCTCATCGGAGCGAGCTCGTCCCCGCCGCGCCAAGACCCTCTCCATCGACCCCATGGCGCGCCTCCCCTACCAAGCCCTGCCGCCGGAGCTCGCCTTCGTCCCGACTCCGGCTGGATCAGGCCCCTGCGCGCGACCCCGCCGCCTTGCTGCCTCCTCCCCGCGACGTCGCCTCTCCCTTGTCGTCTGTCGCCTCCACGCGCCCTGCCGTCCCCGTGCCAGGACCTCCTCGCCCTTCTCCACGCCCTGTGCGCCCGACGCCGCCCCGTCTCCGCTCGCCCGCATCTGCCTCTCCGTCCTGCGCCCCTTGCCGCCTCCTCCGCTGGTGGCGACCACCAGGAGCTCCACCAGGAGCCCGGAGTCCCCTGCCTCCTCGTTTGCTTCAAGTCCCCGCCGTCAAGCTCCATGCCACTGCCCCTGCTTCCCTTCGAGCGCCTCGCCTTGCGTTGACCGCGCCCCTGCATCCTGCGACCGCATCAGCCGCAGCCGCTTCCATTTTTTCTTCCTTGTGGGAAGAAGACCCATGCCCTTCAACCGCAGCATGCTTCGTTGGGTTGTCTCCGCAAGGTCCCGTTTCGAATCTCTACCGCCGCCGAAGACCGTCAAAGTGTACAACTACCGCCGCGGTTGATTCGACAAGACAACGTGTACAACTAGCGCCGACATGTACGACTACGAAACGAGAACGACTACTTCCCACGACGACCCGTGAACGTCTACTTCCACTACCATCGTGAGAACAACTACTTCCACTACGACCCACGAGTACCACTACTTCCCTCGACGACTCGTTCCGTCCCGAAAAATGCACGCTTTGAAGGTATAACCCGAGACGACCGCGATGAGATGCCCTTGCATGTATGAGATGTACCATATGTTTGCACCGTGTCCGAGAGGTCTTTGCACGTACCTCGTTTGCCATGCCGCCGTCCCGTGGGAACCCGGAATCCGGGATCACCCCACCATCTTGCATGACCCGCTCATGTCACACTTCCTTTTGTACCGGTATCTCCATGAGCTACCGGAACCGATATGTTGCCATGGCATCATTTTTGGATATGTTGCCGTGGCACCATTTTTGTTTCGCCGCCGTGGCACCCTTTTCGTTCCGCCATGGCGACAAATGCCTCGTATCATGCTCATGTTAACGTTTTCATAAAATTTCATAAACTTGCATATGTCATCTGCATCATGATAACAACAACTAAAATGTTTAAAATTGTTGTTGCATTAAATACTAAATGACATGTGGGGATTTACCGGAATTGTTGTTTCTTGTTTCCGGCCTCATTTAAACTTGCCTAAATAGCTAGTTTAATTATGCTTCACCTCTTGCCATGTTTAACCACATCTAGTATTGTCGTGTACCTAAACGAGAGTGAACTAAATAATTGATGTGGTGTTCCGTTTGTAGTATTGTTTGTTGCATTTTGCCATGTCATGCCTCATTTAAATCGGACATGCGTCATACTTGATTGCGCATCATGCCATGATTATGTTTGTGTGTTTACAATGTTCTTTGCTTCTTTCCAGTTTGCTTCTCTCGTTAGCTTTGGTTTTCGTTCCGGAGTTGTGAGGATTCGTTCGACTACGTCCGTTTGTCTTCTTCATGGACTCGTTCTTCTTCCTTGCGAGATCTCAGGCAAGATGACCATTACCCTTGATATCACTTCTATCTTTGCTTGCTAGTTGTTTTGTTCTATCGCTGTGCTGCGCTACCTATCACTTGTTTACCATGCCTCCCATATTGCCATGTCAGCCTCTAACCTTTTCACCCTTCCTAGCAAACCGTTGCTTGGCTATGTTACCGCTTTGCTCAGCCCCTCTTATAGCATTGTTAGTTGCAGGTGAAGTTGAAGATTGCTCCATGATGGACATGATTATTTTGGGATATCATAATATCTCTTATTTAATTAATGCATCTATATACTTGGTAAAGGGTGGAAGACTCGGCCTTATGCCTGGTGTTTTGTTCCACTCTTGCCGCCCTAGTTTCCGTCATACCGGTGTTATGTTCCCGGATTTTGCGTTCCTTACGCGGTTGGGTGATTTATGGGACCCCCTTGACAGTTCGCTTTGAATAAAACTCCTCCAGCAAGGCCCAACCTTGGTTTTACCATTTGCCACCTAAGCCTTTTTCCCTTGGGTTCTGCAGACTCAAGGGTCATCTTTATTTACCCCCGCCCCCGGGCCAGTGCTCCTTCGAGTGTTGGTCCGAACTGAGCTTCCTGCGGGGCCACCTTGGGGAAACTTGAGGGCTGGTTTTACTCGTAGCTAGTCACATCCGGTGTTGCCCTGAGAACGAGATATGTGCAGCTCCTATCAGGATTTGTCGGCGCATCGGGCGGCTTTGCTGGTCTTGTTTTACCATTGTCAAAATGTCTTGCGAACCGGGATTCCGAGTCTGATCGGGTCTTCCCGGGAGAAGGTATATCCTTCGTTGATCGCGAGAGCTTATCATGGGCTAAGTTGGGACACCCCTGCAGGGTATATAATCTTTTGAAAGCCGTGCCCGCGGTTATGAGGTAGATGGGAATTTGTTAATGTCTGGTTGTAGATAACTTGACACCAGATCTAAATTAAAATGCATCAACCGCGTGTGTAGCCGTGATGGTCTCTTTTCGGTGGAGTCCGGGAAGTGAACACGGTTTTGGGTTATGTTTGACGTAAGTAGGAGTTCAGGATCACTTCTTGATCATTGCTAGCTTCACGACCGTTCCATTTGCTCTCTTCTCGCTCTCATTTGCGTATGTCAGCCACCATATATGCTTAGTCGCTGCTGCAACCTCACCACTTTACCCCTTCCTTTCCTATAAGCTTAAATAGTCTTGATCTCGCGGGTTTTGAGATTGCTGAGTCCTCGTGACTTACCAGATACTATCACAACAGTTGCAGGTGCCGATGATACCAGTGCAGATGATGCAACCGAGCTCAGATGGGAGCTCAACGAAGACCTTGGTCGTTGCTATGTTTCGTTTCATGTTGATCAGTAGTGGAGCCCAGTTGGGACGATCGGGGATCTAGCAGTTGGGTTATCTTCTTTTCTTTTGGCTTCGTCCGTAGTCGGACTATGTGTGTACTCTGAATGATGTATGAATTATATGTTCATTGTGTGAAGTGGCGATTGTAAGCCAACTCTTTATCCTAGTCTTGTTCATTACATGGGATTGTGTGAAGATGACCCTTCTTGCGACAAAACCACAATGCGGTTATGCCTCTAAGTCGTGTTTCGACACGTGGAAGATATAGCTGCATCGTGGGTGTTACAACAAGCAACCACATGTCCAAATTTCACAAGCTAATTCAAAAACAAAGTGTAGAAGAAAAATCATTTTACTACTAATAGAACAAAATTCAGTTAATTTTAGTGCTCTATAATGATGAAAGGAAAAAAAATCAGTTAACTACTAATTTCATTCATTTAGGTTATTCATTTAACTTCACCTAATTAACCTACTGTACCACTACTACTAGCAGCACTACTAACCTAATTAACCGAGCAAAACTCTACTGCCCTAATTGAAAAAGATCTAATTAACATCTACTAGTACCACTACTGCCCTAACCTAATTAACATCTACTAGTATCACTATATACTATACAAGCAGCATCTACCCTAATTAAACCAACTGCCCTAACTAACTTTTGCTGTAAACCAAATTTTCTGCTCTAAATTAATTTTTGCTCTAACATCTACTACTTAACACCCTTTGCTCTAAACTAATTTTTTGCTATAAACAAACTTTTGCTCTACTATTTTTTTCTCTAAAATGCAAAGAGAGAGGAGTGGGGGGAGGGGTGGGGGACTTACAGAGAGGGGAGAGACGGTGGCGGGGAGTTGCTCGGTGACGGAGGCAGGGGCGGAGAGGGCGGGCTCGGGAACGGGCAACGGCGGTCTTGGGCGGGCTCGGGCGGCGACGGTGAGGTCGAGGGCGGCCTCGGGCGGCGGCGGTGATGTTGAGGGCAGCCTCGGGCGGCGGCGGTGAGGATGACGGCGGCCTCGGGGGAGACAGTGAGGTTGCAGGCGTCCACGCCGGCAGGAGACGGCGGCGAAGTGGGGCGACGGCGAATTAGGGAGACGGCGGCGATGGCGAGGGATTTGGTGAAGAAGTGGTGGCCGGGGGGGGGACCGTTGTTTAAGTGAAACTTAACGATAGCGCGTTTCCTAAAACGCGCTATAGCTAAGTTAGCTACAACACGTTTCCTGAAACTCGCTACTGCTATTCCTTTCTCCTTTTCCCCTTTTTTCATTTATTTTTCTTTACATTTTATTTTTTTCCTTTCTCCTTTTTCTATTTCTTTCATTTTCATTTACTTTTCTACTTGTTTTTAATTTTATTTTATTTTCATTAGCAGTAGCGCCTTACACATAAACACGCTGCTACAACAAAGTTAGCGGTAGCACTGTTTCTAAAAGAGCGCTACTACTATGTGTAGCTGATCGGCTTAGCGGTGGGAATTTTTGTAGTAGCGCTTTTCCGGTGGGACACGCTACTGCTATATGTGTATCTGCAGCGCGGTTTTCTCGAGCGCGCTGCTGCTATCTAGCAGTAGCGCCCTTTTTTAACACGCGCTACTGCTAAAGTTCTGTGTATAGACTTTTCCCTAGTAGTGTCCCCAATCTTAGGATCTTGCCACTCCTTATTCCATAGTTCATCAAATCTTTACCAAAAACTTGAAAACCTCACAACACAAAACTCAACAGGAAATCTCATAAGCTCCGTTTGTGCAAGAAGGAAAAACCACCACATAAATTAATGTAATGAAATCATTATTTACTTATATTGGTGTTAAATCTACTGTATTTCAACTTCTCTATGGTTCATACCCCCGATACTAGCCATAGATGCATCAAAATAAGCAAACAACACACGAAAAAGAGTATCTGTCAAAAACAGAACAGTCTGTAGAGATCTGTAACTTTCGAATACTTATGGAACTCTAAAAATCCTACAAAAATAGGAAGTCCTGCGAAATTTGTCTATTGATCTACAACAAAAATAACCAACGCAAAAGAACATTTTTGTGATTTACTAAAATTATTCTCGTGCCCGCAAAAGTTTCTGTTTTTCAGCAGAATCGAATTAACTATCACCATAGGTTATCCTATAGGTTCTACTTGGCACAAACACTAATTAAAACATGAAAACACATCTAAACATAAGCTAGATGAAATATTTATTACTAAACAGAATCAAAAAGTAAGAAACAAAAATAAAATTGGGTTGCCTCCCAACTAGCGCTATCGTTTAACGCCCCTAGCTAGGCATAAAAGCGAGGATAGATCTAAGTAGTGCCATATTTAATTTTTAATTTCTTAGCGGAGTCATGCTCGAATCCGGGAGGTTCTTTACGTTTCCCTTCATATTCGGAAATTTTTAGATCTAAAGAATCCAACCGCTTATTGCAAAGGGTAATCAACATATTCATGCTGTGAAGATGTCCGCTAATGCTCTTGAGAGGTTCTAGAGACTTTTGTAAAAAAATGTTACTTCGCAAATCTTCCCAAAAACTTGTGTTTCTATCTAGGTAGGATGCGTCCCCCTTTTTGAGATAGTGTTCCCACTATTCCCTCTATGATTCCGTGCGCAATATTGGGATCAATTTCGATAAAATTACCTTTGGCAACACAATCCAAGAGTTGTCTATGGGACATATCTATTCCAACATAGCAATTGCGAAGTAAAATCCTAAAATTCACCTTTAAGGTGCAGTTACGTTAAGATTCTATCATCCTATACCAAGCATCTTTTAAGTTTTCTCCTTGTCTTTGCTTGAAGTGAAGAACTTCAAACTTGGGAGACAAAGGAGCGGTCAAAGGACTAGCCATAACAACGAAAATAAACTAACTAACACACGAGCACCCAAGAGGCAAGCGAAAGAGAGAGGAGATTGGGAAAGAGAGGGCAAATAAAACGGCAAGGGTGAAGTGGGGGAGAGGAAAACGAGAGGCAAATGGAAAATAATGTAATGCGAGGGAGATGAGTTTGTGATGGGTACTTGGTATGTGTTGACTTGAGCGAAGACCTACCCGGCAACGGTGCCAGAAATCCTTCTTGCTACCTCTTGAGCATGCGTTGGTTTTTCCCTTGAAGAGGAAAGGGTGATGCAGCAAAGTAGCGTAAGTATTTCGCTCAGTTTTTGAGAACCAAGGTATCAATCCAGTAGGAGGCTCCTCAAAAGTCCCACGCACCTACACAAACAAACAAGAACCTCGCAACCAACACGACAAAGGGGTTGTCAATCCCTTCACGATAACTTGCGAAAGTGAGATCTGATAGAGATAATAAGATAAGATAAATATTTTTGGTATTTTTATGATATAGATTGGAAAATAAAAGATGCAAATAAAAGTAGATGGAAAACTTATATGATAAAAGATAGACCCGGGGGCCATAGGTTTCACTAGTGGATTCTCTCAATGTAGCATAAGTATTACAGTGGGTGAACAAATTACTGTCGAGCAATTGATAGAAGTGCATAGTTATGAGAATATCTAGGCATGATCATGTATATAGGCATCACGTCTGTGACAAGTAGATTGAAACGATTCTGCATCCACTACTATTACTTGACACATTGACCGACTCCTGCCTGCATCTAGAGTATTAAGTTCATGAAGAACAGAGTAACACATTAAGAAAGATGACATGATGTAGCGGGATAAACTCATGCAATATGATATAAACCCCGTCCTTTTATCCTCGATGGCAACAATACAATACGTGCCTTGTTGCCCCTGCTGCCACTGGGAACGGACACCGCAAGATTGAACCAAAAGCTAAGCACTTCTCCCATTGTAAGAAAGCTCAATCTAGTAGGCCAAACCAAACTGATAATTTGAAGAGACTTGCAAAGATAACCAATCACACATAAAAGAATTCAGAGGAGATTCAATTATTTCTCATAGATAAACTTGATCATAAACCCACAATTCATCGGATCTTGACAAACACACCGCAAAAAGAGTTACATCGAATAGATCTCCAAGAAGATCGAGGAGAACTTGGTATTGAGATTCAAAGAGGGAGAAGAAGCCATCTAGCTAATAACTATGGACCCGAAGGTCTGTGGTAAACAACTCACAACTCATTGGAGAGACCTTGGAGATGATGTAGTGGCCCTCCATGGTCGATTCCCCCTCTGGCGGAGCGCCGGCGAAGGCTCCAAGATGGGATCTCGCGGATATAGAAGGTTGCGGCGGTGGAATTAGGTTTTCGTGGTGCTCCTGTATGTTTTCAGGGTACGGGATTATATATAGGCGAAGGAAGTACATCAGTGGAGCAACGAGGGGCCCACAAGGGTGGGGGGAGCGCCCACCCCTAGGGGGCATGCCGGGCACCCTCGTCGCCGCCTCCTTCGTTGCTTGATATCCACTCAAAGTCTCCTGGTTTGCATTTATTCCGAAAAGATCGCTCCCGAAGGTTTCATCCCGTTTGGACACCGTTTGATATTCCTTTTCTTCGAAACACTGAATAGGCAAAAAAACAGCAATTCAGGCTGGGCCTCCGGTTAGTAGGTTAGCCCCAAAAATGATATAAAAGTATAGAGTAAAGCCCATAAACATCCAAAACGGGTAATATAATAGCATGGAACAATCAAAAATTATAGATACATTGGAGACTTATCATCGGTATTCATAAAAGATTTAACACAATCAAACTTAGGTTCAATGCCTCACTCTTTACCTTCGTCGAGTTCCCAATCTTCAGAGTTGCGTTTAATTCTTTCTAAGAGATCCCAGCAGAATTCAATAGTCTTCTTCATAAAAGAACCAATACAAGAAGTATCGAGCATGGATTGATCATTACGAGAAAGCTGGGCATAAAAATTCTGAATAACAATTTCTCTCAAGAGCTCATGATTGGGGCATGAATATAATATTGACTTAAGCCTCCCCCAAGCTAGAGCGATACTTTATCCTTCACGAGGCCAAAAATTATATATATAATTCCGATCATGATAAACTAGATGCATATGATAAATTTTTTGATGAAATTCCAATTTCAAATGGTTCCGGTTCCAAGATCCAATATCATCGCATAGCCTATACCATGTCAATGCTTTTGCCTTCAAAGATAAAGGGAAAACCTTCTTCTTAGCTTCATCTCTGGGAAAACTTGCAAGCTTAAATAATAGACAAATTTCATCCACATATATCAAGTGCATATCAGGATGTTTGGTTCCATCTCCTGCATAAGGATTAGCTAGCAGTTGTTCTAACATACCCGAAGGAATTTCATATTCAATATTTTCAGTAGGTGCAGTAGATTGAGGGTGAATAATTGTGGTTCCGTCGAGGTGAAGATACCCAGAACAAACCCCTCAAAGGATTGTTTTCCATTGTAGCAAGTGACAATAAATTTCAGCATGTAGTAATAATGTTTTCTTACTAATTTCCACTTACCGAGAGCGCTTTACTCCCTGGCAACGGTGCTAGAAAATTTCCTTGATGACCCACAAGTGTATGAGGTAAATTGTAGCCCTTTTTGATAAGCAAGAGTGTCGAACCCAACGAGGAGCAGAAGGAAATGACAAGTGGCTTTCAGCAAGGTAATATCTGCAAGTGCTAAAATTGTAAGTAGCGGAGTAGTTTGGTAGCAACATAATTTGTAACGAGCAAGTAACAATGGTAGTAACAAAAGTGCAGCAAGGTAGCCCAATCCTTTTGAGGCAAAGGGTAGCCCAAAATGGTTTCTTATGATAAGCAAAGTGTTCTTGAGGGTACACGGGAATTCATCTAGTTACTTTCATCATGAATGTTGGCTTAATTCGTGTTCGGTACTTTGATAATTTGATATGTGGGTGTGACGGTGTCCTGGACTAGGGGATACTCACCATGTCATCTCCTGATTAGTTGGATTGGGCCAAGGACCCCCATGGCCGTTTGCTCATGGGCCAGTTCGGACAGCCGGCGTATACACGAGGAAGATTCCACAAGACTTGGTGATCAAGACAAGGACTCCTCTCCACCGGCATATTCGACTAGGACTCTTGTTATCCTAGGCCTCTTGTACATTATATAAGCCAAGGCCAGTCTAGTCGATAGAGGATCATGACATTATTCATCATACCCTCAGGTTTAGACCACAAAATATGATCTCGAGGTAGATCAACTCTTGTAACCCATATAGTCATCAAAGTCAATCAAGCAGCATGTAGGGTATTATCTCTTCAAGAGAGCCTGAAGCTGGGTAAAATATCGTGTTTATGTTACCATCGATCCTAAGGCACAAAGCTTGGGACCCCCAACCCGTGATCTGCCGGTTTTGACACCGACAATGGTGCTTTCATTGAGAGTTCCGTTGTGTGATCGGCAAATAGGATCAATGGCTCGCCTGCAGATCAACTACCACGTCGGCGTCTTCGTCGCCGCCTCGACTGATCACCTTGGCTTGACTAAGGACTATGTCCTACCTCCAATCATCATGATCAGACGAGGGCCTTCATCAACATCAACTCCGATCTCTATCAAGATCATGGAGGAATCATCTATGGATCTCGGGGGCTCGGCGTCAACATTGCCCTCGGGCGACCGTGATGTTTTCCGAACAACGAACTTGTATCCGCTACCACCACCTCGTTGAGCATCGCTATGACGATTCCTTCGGTGGAATTGTGCGGAATTGAGACTCAAACAACACTGTAAAATTTTGTCGCGTTCTGATGGAGCAATCTCCTTCGGTCTCCGATGTACCGGAGCCCCATCGAATCTGGACGGGAATGTGGACGAGTATGGAGCGTGGTGTCCAGCATCTAGCTCGGACGTCCTTTGGAAGTTCCAACCGTTGATCGGCTGCGGAATTCCTATATCTACCACTCCTCAAAATTTCAGCTCGATCCGACCGTCCAAACTCCTGGAACCTTCCGATTAGTGCATCACTTTTCAGATCTCTTTTCTGCGCGAGAATGAATCCGACCCGAGTTCATCTTTTTTATGAATGGGATTTTGGACATCCTTTTTGAAGGAAGTTTTGTATGGGGTATTGTGTTGTGTTCCCAAACACATCCCACTAATTTTAAATTCTTTTCCAATATGATCTTCACCATCACGCCGGTGTCAAACCAGCCCAACAACGTTGCTCCACAGCTGCCGACCTGCGCTAGACACGTCATCACTTTGTTGAGCCGAGCTCAACTTCTTCGGATCATCATCTCGGCAAGCCGAACAAGAGTACAGCATCAAGAAGGATAAATCATCACCAACATCACCGCCCCACGGATCACACGGAGCGGGCACACCGGCATCGCCGCACGGTCACTTCATCAAGCCGGCATTGACCACGTCACAAGTTACAACCTGCATCGGCATGGCCTCATTGTTGCTTCTTCGAGCCGATGTCCATCACGCCGAACTACTTCAACACCTCGGCTGACATGGCAGCTGCAATGTCTCCTTACTGACCTACTCCGTCACCTCGTCTGGACTGGGGGCTTCGCCATCCCTTCATCAACCTACTCCGGAGACTTCGACGTCGTCAACCAACCAGCTTAGTCACGTTAGTTGGACCGGGGGCTTTGCCTCGGTGAGCCAACCTTTACCAGCATCGCCATGCCGTTGCTTCACCGCCCAGCAGGCAATGGTTATGCGGATCGAGTCCCGATTTTGGGAGTCACTTTTCTTCGGACTGCTACAACAAATAAACCAGGTGCTATTAACCCTAGCAATTTTTGCTTGGTTGGGTTTATTTTTTCGAAGGAATTATTACTCTGGTTTGTTCCATCATCTGTACACAGGTCTATCAAATGGTGGCCGCATTAACGACGGTCGGATGGTGGTTCGGTCAGTTTCCGTACATAGTTCGGCGAATGTCGCATCCGGAACTCGGACCGACCTATGAATTCAGGCTTTGCCACGCCTTTACCGCATCACGCCGACGCCCTACATCGACATTGACTTCCGTGCCAGGCCACATATCTTTAAATGAATTTTGTGTAAATTAATTACGCGAGGATTTTTATATATTTTTATTATTGTTGTTGGCCTGAACTATTTTACATGTGCAGGTAATGGACTTCAACTGCGTCACGTGGTCTCTTCGGCAAGCCGACGCCGTCGTCCTAATCGGCGTAAATCGGCTCGTGTGATCACCTTGTTGGTCGTGTTGCCATACCAACGTGTTCAGTTGCCTCGGGGACTTTGGCATCGCCGAGAGAGCTCTACCTCATCAAGTGTTCGGCGCACAGGCCATATTTCTTTTATACTCACTTTGCATAAATTATTATTATGCAAAAATAATTTAATTTATTATTATTACTATTATCTTCGGTTTCCACTATTTTTTGTGCACAGGTAAATGATTTGGGTTGGGCAGTGTTGTCACCTCGGCGTACTGACATACCACGTCACCTCGGCTGGACGGGGGGCTTCGTCAACACTTCATTAACCCACGCCGGGGACTTCGGCGTCACTCTGCTGGCCTGCATTGGTCGTGCTATGTCACCACTTCGAATTGCTGAGCTCTTTGCTCCGACACCTCGGGACCGGCTTGGGGGGTGGAACCTTGTTCTGCATCAAGCTCGGACCGCGTCATCAATGCCGAACACATTAACCAGCTAAGTCGCTTTCATGCTCAAAGTTTTAAATTTTTAACTTGTGTTCTGTTCAACCATGCTCACATACGTTGTTCATTAAAAGAAAGTCCCCTTACCCATATTAACTAGGGGCTCTTAAAATTTACACAAGCCGTTCTATAATAATGTGTTTTCTTCTTGGTCATTGCAAAGTCTTTTTCTACCGCTCCTTTTTCAACTCGAGTGTATGGTGAATAGCCGGATAGCCTAGCTTCTCTCTAAAGCCGCTTGAGTTTAGTTTGCTAAACTGGCCTCGGAGAAGCACTCCGCCTTTGGGATAAGGAGCTTGAAGCCGTAGACTGACCTGCTTGAAGTCTTGAGATCGGATGTGTCATGTTAAAGAACAATTTTTTTAAAAAAAGACCAATTTCCGGATTGGCACCAAAATCTTGGTTTAGTCCGGACATCAAGCTTTTACATAAGCTTTTGGCTTTTCGAGCCTATGGCACTTTTAAACTATTTGTGTGTTTCCAGCATAAGTCTTGTCTCGTAGTGCAACGCCGGACACCTTTAGAGATTCTGCAAAAACATTCTTGGATATTGTTATATATGCATCGGTTTCAAATTGTGTCTTTGGTTAATAGTTGGGTTGCCCGGCTCCTGTGCTTTCCTCCTATGTTCCGCTTTGTTCGGCTAGGTGTGCAAAGGGAGAACCACTTCAATTGTGCTTCTAGCTTGCATGGTTAAGCACCTCATTAGAGAAAGCCAAAAACTGACAGTCACAATAAGCATAAACTGGTCAGCGATCCGATGACTGTGAGGGGCCATTCATAACATTGGCCGAAGTGTTTACGGCTTGACCCTGGCTGTTGCCGAACACTAACTAGGGGCTAGTAGCTGGCCTCCCAACTTTAAGCTCCTATGACTAAGTGAAAGTTCTAAAGCCCACATATCTAATTGCCTTGTTTCCGCTAACACAACCGCCTCCAGGCACCGAGACGTCGGCTAAAGGTTGTCTTGTTATTGAGGAAACACCCTACGTAGTATATAAAAATGGGTAGAAGCCGACGATGGGCCACTTTCAACTGATAAACGGTCGCAATGGAGTCAAAATAAACATATCATCAGCATTTGTATTCAGTATACAAGCGTTGCCTTCCATAATCATCGTTATAAAGCCGTAAATATGCATCAATTTGACTTAAGATTTTGGCCAAGCTGGGTTGCCTGGCTCTGTGATTACCCCTGCGTTCCCGATTGTTCGACTAGGAGGTAAAGGGAGCACCTCTGTGATTGTTACTTCCGGGTCATCTGTGTTAGTACCTCAGACTGGGAGAAGCCAAAAGCTAGCCATCTTAAAGAATAGGATTGGTCGGCAACGACGAAAGCGAAAATTTTGGTCCATTAAAAACCACAAAGTTCGGGAACTTTCCCCACAACTAAATCCTTAATATTTTCCTCCCACATTGATTGGAGTTGAGGTTTCATGATCATAATCAACATGAAAGCCTAGGAAAAGAAACCTATAATGGAACTATTTTTCCCAGAAGATGTCTTCTAACATATCTCTCTGTGTACCTTCGTTTATAAAATCGTATGGCCAGATTGTCTTGTTTTTCGTAAATCTTTTGCCATTATAAAGGCTTTATAAAGTGGGACAAACACTTCGTGGCTACTGGCCGAGGAGGTTGAAGATGATGGTCGGTTAACAAAGTTTTGTACAATGCGGATCCAAGCATTAATGATGTAAAGTACTTGGGTACATAGAATCATTACACATAAATTGTGAGAAAAAATCAAATTTTTTTCGCAGCCAACCTTCTAAAGAGTCAATGGCACAGTCTCTTTGAGACAAGCGAGCAGCTGACATAACGCTCTCATAGTTCCTTATTGGCATTGATTTCCTATCTATTAAGCCCCTTGAGGCCGACCTTCGCGAGCTCAGCTTTCATTAGCTCTAACTCCTTTATGAGATACTAGTAGAATGCCCGTGCGTTGCTACGGGCTTTTGAAATATTTTCCTTGAGTTATGTGAACAATCATTGAACTTACTCATCAGAATACCAGTTGGAAATAAATGTTTCCATAAACATTTATCGTAATTCCAGCCGGTTTGCTTTATTTTGAGTGCGTCGTTGTTGTGGGATATCATCACTTGCACATCTTTTTGTTGTATAAAACATGGTGAATTTTTGTCCGCTTCCAATGATGTCGCCCCAAAAACCCTCTGAACGGGTTTAGTTTTGAACCTCGACATAATCCGTCTCCATCTCTCTCATATTCTACAAAATTAAATGTATATAGAAATATACCTTTTGAGTATTATATCATGTGCAACATACATACAAAGAAGAACAATTATTTGCATGCACCTCTTTTCACTACAAAAAAATACACTTCCGTGATAATACGTGTTTGTCATAGTAGGTCGCATTTTTTGTCATGCATGTACATCCATGACAAATTTATGACAGAATCAAGATAGTCATACCTGTGCTGTCGTAGAAGTGTTCCATGACATTACCAAAATTATCATCATGGAAGTGTCCACTTCCATGACGATAAATCGCGCGTCACAGAAGTGCTTTCGTCAAGGGTGACCGACACGTGGCATCCACCGTAACGGAACGTCGTTAAGCTATTGGGTCGGGTTTTGGATCCGATGACCCATTAATAGCCCCGACCAATGGGGATTTTCCACGTGTAAAATCATCATTGGCTGGAGGAAACACGTGTCGGCTCACCGTTAGGACAGATGTCATCCACTCATTGGACAGAAGGCGCCTATAATACGTCGACACGTGGCACGGCCCAACAGAGGCCCATTCCTATGAAAAGGCCAGCCCATTTGACTTGGTCAAAAGGTGGCGGTCCGGCCCATGTAAAGCCTGTTAACGGCCTATTCGCATATAGCCCATTTACAGCCCGCTAACCCAAGGCCCGTTACGCCCTATCCGAATTAGGCCCAGTGGCGTCATCTGGGCCACCCAATATGATTCCAGCCCGTTTTCACTTCTGGCCCATGTATGGCCGATGACGTCTTTCGGCCCATATGAGGCCCTATGTAACTCTTGGCATATTAACGGCCCGTGGTGAAACTGGCCCGTAATGAATAGTGTATTACTTTACACCCATTAACGGCCCGTGGTGAAACTGGCCCGTAATGAACAGTGTATCACTTTATACCCATTAAGGGCTCGTTATTCCGTTGGGCCGTTTCCAGCCCATGTTATCTTTCGGCCTTCTCAGAGCCCATTTATTCTTGGGCTCATTTCCAGCATTCATTTACTTACGATCCGTTACTGTCATTTTCTGCTTATGGGCCAAATTCAGCCCGTGGTTACAGTCGGCCCATTTGTGGTCCGTTAACACGTTGGGCCATTTTCATAGCGTCATGAAATACGGCCTATTAACGATGGCCCTTTATGGTCGGCCCATGAACGGACGATTCCAACTCTAGCCCGTTTACGGCCATAATGCGGCCTGTTATTGGCCCATGTTTGGCCAATCGATCATACTGCCCGTATAAGGCCCATTGATGATACGGGCCGTAGAAGGCCCATTGTTTCTGTGGCCCGTAGAAGGCCCATTGTTTCTACAGCCCGTGGAAGGCCCACTATTTATACGGCCCGTAGAAGGCCCACTGTTTCTACGGCCCGTAGGTGCACTGTCACTACAGTAAATATTAGCCCATGGTTATTGTGGCCTAGTTTTAAAAAATAGGTTGTTGCAGCCACTAGCAAACCGCAGAAAAAGAACTGCACTGACTAGAAGCAAACAAATAAACAAGACAACAAGGAAATAAATAATCAAGCAACTTACACTAGGCTATCACGGCTATTACACATATTACATCCACTGGGCATCAAAGTTCGTCACTAGTGCAAATATAGGGAACACAGCAGCATATAAACGCCGCAGCAAAACAAGTCCAGAACTAAAACCACTTCAGAAGAGCTCAAGAAACAATATCCTGGGTACCCATAATGCTGGCAAGATGCTTAGCAAGCTTATTAACTTTCTCTTGTTTGGCGCTTAAGTCCTCCAGCGCCTGCTGTTGCACCAGAAAGTATGCATCTGAATTCTGCAGGGGCTTCCTCAGTCCTTCGGCTTCCTGTCGCATAACATCTGATCGATGTCTTTCAACTTGAACTTGAGACTTAAGAAGCCGAACTGATTCAGGAAACGAGTTCGAAGAGCTGGTGCCAGCAGTGGTAGCCAGTAACTCAAACACTACATCAAGACAGGACTTTGGGGTTGTCTCCGTGTCCTCATTATAATTTTTATCAGCTTTCTTGGAGACCAACAGGGATGTCTCACTATCTTGAACCTTATTTGCATTACTTCCTTTACCATTGCATAATAGGGTACTCTTCTCCAATATTTTATCCGCGTTCTAAAAGGGAAACAAACAAACACATCTTAGGTTTACAATGTAGTATATGAAACTCATTTTGGTAAACCAGTTCAGTAGTAAGGTCGATAGGATAACAGCATGAAACAAACATATATCTATGTAGTATGGTCACTGTATGGTCTATGTCATTCTAGTTTATGTTGCCAAATCAAGATAGATACAGTTCGAATCATATCTATTTAAGACAAAGCAGCATAGACAGAATATAAGTATGGGAAACTACACAGCAATAACAACACTTGTAATGTGCATGGCATGAGAACATAATTGTTTATTCAATTGAAACTGAAATCAACATAGAGCAAGTTACAACAGCAAACAGCCAAACACGTTGAAGACACAGGTTTAAAACATACCTGTTGCGCCATTGGAGTTTCAGTTGCATCCTTCAAATTTGAAATTGGTTGGTATCAGTAAATATAGTGATGCAAGAGCAAAGTAGTATGAACCATAGCTACGGAACCTGACCTGAGAACAATTCTTCTTCTGCTTTAAGCGTTGACTTCAGGTTCGGAGTGGTGGTCCTCATGATTTGGGCACTGCAGTTGCCTTACTAACTGCTCGTGTTTGGGTGCTCTGTGGTGGAGACGGTGCTATGTCAATGGGAACTGGGTGTCTATCTGCTGGGGTTGGGGTTAGAAGGGGTGTAGCTGGTTCTCTGTCCAACTGGGTAGGGGTACAATCTGCGTGAGTGTGGGTTATGTGTGGTGGGGCTGATTCTTGGGCAAGTACAACCGTGGTTCTATCTGCATCGACAGGTAGCACGATCTTTTCTGAAGACCGCGTTTTTACTCCCACAGATACTGCCATCACTCCCTCCAATTGAAATGGCTGATAAACAAGAAAAGTAATTGAATGTACAGACATTGTAAGATAGACAGGTGCAATGGATAGTAGGGAAGAAAACAGGGCATGAAATAATTCACATTTATGTTGTCTAAGCAAACAGAATAGCAGGACATAATTTCACATATATGATGGCTAATTAAACAGGATAGCATGACACAATTTCACATGTATGATGGCTCACTAAACAGGATAGAATGACATACTTCAAAATATGATGACTATGTAAACAGGATGACATGATATAACTATACGATGTGTCTATTAAAGTGGTTGGCATGCCATAAATCACAAACATGTCATCGATGGAAACATGATGCATGATAAAATTCACGGATAGAATGACATAATTTAAAATATGATGACTATGTAAACATGATGAGATGATATAACTATATTATGTCTTTAGAAAATGGGTTGGCATGCCATAATTCAGATACATGATGTATATGTAAACATCATGGCATGACATGATTCAAATATATGATTTATATACTAAGGAAGTGAGCAGAGGGCAATTGCATATATGATGTGTCAACTAAGGAGATGGCATTCAATATTGTGTATATGATGTAAAAAATAAGCATTGCAATACAACATATGCATTATATGAGTAATATAACCCTGCCAAGTTTGAGCATACACCTCAGGGGGATAATAGGACTGGTCATCTGCCTCTGAATCCTCCTCTGAAGAGCTATCTGTAACCATCAAGATATCTGCTTCAGCAGGTAGCATTGTCTGCTCTGAAGACCTTGTTTTCACTCCAGATTTCTCCATCACCAATTCAAATGGCTGATGCACGGGAAGAGCAATTGAATATACAAACATTGTCGACAAAAGCAATGAGAAATACAAAAAAAGGACGATATGATATAATTCACATATATGACGCTTGCCTAAACAGCATGGCATTGCATAATTAACATACATAATGCCTTGCAACAAGATAACATTGCATAATTCACATATATAATGTCTTGCAACAAGATGGCATTGCATAATTCACATATCTGGTAATTAGACACTAAACAGGTGACATTCACACAAAGCACTAAACTAAGCAAATGACATAGCAATGCAAGATACCATACGCATGATATGAGTAACATAACCCTGCCAAGTTAGGGCATGCACCTTAGGGGGGAAATATGACTGGTCATCTGTCTCTGAATCCTCCTCTGAGGAGCTATCGGTAACCAGCAAGACATGCGCTTCGTCAGATAGCATTGTCTGCTCTGAAGACCTTGTTTCCACTCCAGATTTTTCCATGACCATGTCGAATGGCTGATGCACAGGAAGAGTAATTGAATGTACTAAAATTGTTGACAAATTTAACACAAAATAAAAAAATGATGGCATGATATAATTCACATATAAGATGACTGGCTAACCAGGGTGGCATTGCAAAATTCACATATATGATGCCTGGCTAGACAAGATGGCATTGCATGATTCACATACACGATAAAGAAACAAAAGAGATGGCATTGACACAAAGCATGTCTAAACTAAGCAGATGACATCTTAAATGTATACAGTAAGCAATGCAAGGCACCATATGCATGATATTACCAACATCAACATGCCAAGTTAGAGCAAAGACCTCATGGGGTAAATAGGAGTGGTCTTCTCCTTCTGAATCCCCCTCAGAACAGTTATCTTCCTCTTGATTACGATCCGAAATGGGTGGAGGGGGGGCTGCCTTTGCACCCACCATGGAGCGACGTCTGCATGAAATTTTATTGCCATGCAAGGCTCCTCTCTTTTGCTCTACATGATCAGTTCCATTGTGTACAATAACTGGCATGCATAGGAATAAAACATAGTGAAATTATGTAAGGAGTGCATGCACAAATCCAGAGTGATGGTAGAAAACTGTGGATAGACCCAAAACCAATGATAGCAGGCAGATAATAGCTTCAGTTAAAAAATACAGATAATGGCTCCTTTAATGTTTGTTTGCACCCAACATGAAACTCATAGTAGACACCGGAGATTAACCAGATAGTAGACAGATAGTACTGATTGCTGCCCCAATATGTACCCCACAACCATTTAAAAACTCAAGTTTCAGCATTAGTTTGGACCTAACTCGGAGTCTAATAGGTGAACACAACGATAATGTAGCATGTCATCATATTAAGCGACGCATAACGTAAGCAGACACGGAAGAGTTCGACCTCTCTTGCGGACCCGTGTAGTCCTCAAGGTCATCTGCTTAGTTGATGATGGTAATGCAGTTGTCGTGGCTGCCGGCGGCGGGGAAGAAGATCTGAGGCGGCAAAAGACAGTCTGGAGAGCGGATCCCTGCTGTGGTGAACCCTTCCATCGCTGGAGCAGCTGAGCTGGGGTGGAACACAGCGCCGCAGGAGCAGGACAAACCACACAAGGTTTTCTTTGACACATATCTGTAACAGAAGTAATTGAGTAAGGGCTTGTTTGAATTTGAGGATTCTAACAATGCATGGATAGGAAATAGACAGGAATGGGATAGGAATGCACGTGCAAAACAGAGAATTTAAAACACATGATTTCTCCCAATCTGGGTGTTTGATTCACAACAATTGGAAGATCACAAGATGCAAAAAAGCATGGTGAGATTAAGTCAAACCACAAGAAAATGTACGGTTATAATGCTATTATGCTACTATCTCTTAGTCTTGTGCTTGATGAATAGGAATATGAAAAGGAGGAGAAGTGGAAATTAGAATTCCTACGGTTTTTCTTTCAAGGAGACACTAAAGGAACAAATCCTACAGTTTTCCTTTGCTCCATTCCTTTGCACCAAATTCATGAAAAGTAGTACCATAGGAAACTTTCCAATTCCTATGTTTTTCATTCACTTTTCCTTTCAAGCACTGACGATTCTAGTAGGCAGGCTTGAGCAAGGAAAATCCTACACTAAAAAAATGTTTTTGTGCTACTTCTATTACTTTGGACCCAAGCCACTGCCATACTAGCTCAACTCCCAGGCCCATCGACAAATGCACAGCTCAAACGCGTAGAGATAAATAATGATGGCATTCAAGAGAGTCCATCACGGATAGCTAAGTTGCCTGGTACCTCACTGCTTGTAATATAGTAGGATAACATAATCGTATTTCCCATTACTACAAGTGCTCAGTGGACAATATATATAACATGTAGAGTAAAAAAGAGATGCAACAAGTGTACAACCTCTTTGGCGAAGCCATGTCGATCTCAGCGTGATTGGGTTGGCTGGTGAGGATGCTCCGGCTGACTTTGCTGTCGGAGGAAGGGAAGAAGATCTTAGGCCTCTGGAGATGGAGCCCGAGGTACTTCTCCGCTGTGATGGAGGGTTTCATCGTTGGAGCAGCTCCGGTGAGTTGTACGACGCCAAGGCTGAAGCAGGACAAGAGAGACAACAAACAATGTTAACGTGAGTGGAATTCTAATAGCATCTCCAATACATGACGTAAAATACATAACCAGAAAGTGCTAGATGTAAAATACATCAGCCGCTCATCTCTGAACTTAACTGTCGAAACTGAACTTAACTGTCGAAACTGAACCTAACTGTCGAAACTGAATTTTGCTGTCAAAACTGAATTTTGCTGTCGAAACTGAACGCACTAGCAAGGTGAGGCTACACATCGGTCGACTAACTTTTTCATCTCTGGTCAATCGATTTTGCAGCCGTTGGATACAAAATCAAGGGCCTGCGGTTCATCTTCAACCTCCACCCCCCTGAGCCGCCAGCCACCACCGGCCAAACAGCAGTCCCCCATCGCCCGCGGCCGGCGGTGCGCCGCCCCGCCTGCCCCGAAAACACTCCCCACCGCCGGTCCGCCACCGCCTCGGCCATCCCATTAGGCCCCCCCGTGCCGAGCTTTTTCTTCGGCGATCCCCATGCCACCGCCCCGCCAACGCCCCGCCACCGCCGGCGACCACCACCCCCATCTTGAACCCTAAGATAGATAGTGGGGTACCTCTCTGGCAAGCCCCCCTCCCTGCTGCGGCTGGTTCTTCCTTCACCCCGGCGAGCCCACCCCTTGGAAATCGACTGAACCAAAAGTCGATTCAGTCGACTGATGTGTAGCCAAATCGGAGCAGCATCGCAAGCAAGAGCAAGAGCGAGAGCAACAGCGCGAGCAATAGCAATAGCAAGAGCAGACCAGGCAGGGACCGAGAGCATGAGCAGAGCAGCAGCGCGAGCGAGAGCTAAAGCAGCAGCAACTCCTATTGATGTGGACATCGCGCCGAGGGAGCAACGCCGTGGAGGAAGTGGCCGGCGACGCTGCCGTGGATGGAGCCGCGCTGTGTCGGCTCGAGACCGAGCGTCGGCAGCACCGTGAGATCGAATCAAGAAGAAAATGCGGTGATTAGTGTACAACCTCTTTGGTGGCGCCGATTAGGCCGCAGCTTCATCCGAGGAAATGGTGATGATGATGCTCTTCCGGTGGTGCAGGTGAAGACGGCGATGTCGGAATAGAGGTGGCGCGAAAGACGAGGGGAACGTCGGGGCAGCTTCTTGGAGGTGGAGGACGGGGTGGCTGAACCGGCGGGACGATGAGATCGACGACAGATCCTCATCCGGTCCGGTGGATGAGGGACGTCGAGGTGTTGTTGTGGACGACGTCGTCGGAGAAGAAGCTCCGGCTGGGTGGCGGATGGAGCAGGGTGTGGGGTTTCGTCGCAGGTTTTTGCGGCCTCGGTGTATGAATGGGTGGGCGGATGGGATGGCAGTGGGGAACCATGGCTTAGAGACGCGCTTGTCTGAAATGTGGGGTAAGTTACGAAAGTACCCCCCACCGATTTGAGGCGGTTCTTTCGGTTCAGGGGTACCACGGGCATTTCGCGTGTCGGGATTTCACAGGAGGTGGGAGTTTTCGCGCGCGTTGTAATTTCATAATAGCAAGGCGCGGGTTGAGATGGAGGGAGTTGTCGGAGCACAACGAGACAAAGATATATCTTAAATATTTTGGGCTAATAAGGCGCGGGTTGAAGAGGCGGGAGTTTGGCAGCATGATAGACAGAGACGCTAGCTTCAATTTTCGGCATAACAAGGTGCGGCTAGAAATTTCGGAAGAACAAGCTTAACGTGTACCCAAAAAAAAGACAATTTGCACCTCAACACGCACAACACACACAAACACCATTTAGACTAGAGTAAGGTACACGTGCATTGCACGCATGAGATTTGGCAACCAAATTATGAATAAATACCACATTATAGCATGCAAGCTTTGAATCATATATGCATGATGTAGATGTTCGTTTAATTCTTATAGTTCATTTCATTCAAAATCATCTAGTTTTTATAAGAAAGCTAATCTATTTTAAGATTCATGGAATTGTGCGTTGTAAGACATAAAGTAAAAACAAATAATGGCAAATCATGTAGAAAAACATTTGAGTAATTATGATACGGAAGATTCTAGAACAAATAAGAAGTGCTTGTGTTTTGATGTTTGTGCATTATGCTTAAGTTCAACCATGGAGTCTTCTAGATTATACATGTGGCGAAATCTGGTGGAATCTATATGATATCCAACGGCCAATAGTGCTCAAATTTGCCATCTTTGGACCTTCGGATTCGCCTCATCCAACGACCATCTTTCAAAGTTAAAGTTACCTGCTCACAATATAAAAAAATATATAATATAATATATATAGGGGTATAGATATAGATATGTGATGCGAAAGCCGCCCATCATCTCCAATTACATGCATGGATAGGACATGGGCAAATGATGTCTGCCATCGGTATCTCAAATTCAAATCAGTCTGACCTTGTTCAATGTGTATACATTACAACATGCTCGTTTCCAAAGCACACTGCGCAGATCTTCGTTATATTCATGCATGCATGGGTTTCAAACATCCGGATCTCTTATTCAAATATTTGAATTCAACTTTACATTGATTATGACCTCACCTATTCTTTTACACCCACACAGTAGTCTTCTCTTTATAATTGTACCACCAACTTTCTCTCGTGCATGCATGCACACACACTACCAGTCGGCATTATCTATCGCACGCATGCAATCTTTTTCTTCAGGTCGGTCTCCCATGAAGGCACACACCCACACACATCCCCCTCTCCCTCATATCAGGCATTCTTTATCTCTCACACATGCATGCGCAACAATCGATGTTCCTCTATGTATGTGTGTATATAGCTAGGTCTTTCATAGTTTTCCACACAAACCGATCAATCGATATATCCAGTGAGGTCTCACCCTCTTTCCCACGTCCACATCGATCAATCTATACCTCTCCCACGTCCACATCGATCAATCTATACCTCTCTATATAGGATTAACATAAATAGCTAATACACCCACATTAATTATATATCCAACGTCCCCCTCTCATCATCCATGCCTTCCGCTTCATCTCTCAGATGCGTGCACAATGGCGAAGACAGGGGGCAGTAAGGGCCCTGCCCCCCCCCTAACATCACTATATATCGAGGCTAATATGAATGTGATCATTAGACAATTGCTGCTAAAAAAGGTTTAATTTCATGAATTGACCCTCCTCGTAAAGGATTAGCAATGCTTGGCCCCCTAGCTCATTTATTTTTCATGGCTCTGCCACTGCATGCAACAGGGCACGTGTTCGCTCCCTCTCTCTAAATATCGATCTCGCACTTGTGCATTCCTTCATAGTCTCTCTCCACTCGGCCCCTCGCACCATCTTCTAGCCCCCCACCGGATTTTGCCACATGTACAATCTAGAAGACTCCATGGTTGAACTTAAGCATAATGCACAAACCTCAAAACAACAGTGGTTCTCTTTTGTTCTAGAATCTTTCGTATCATAACTGCCCAAATTTTTTTTCTAGTTGAATTGCCATTATTTGTTTTTACTTTATGCTTTACAACGCACAATTCCATGAATCATAAAATAGATTAAGGGCTTCTTTGATTCAAAGGATTCTCAAAGGAATTTTGGAGGATTCTAATCATTAGGAATTTTTCCTATCTTGGTTGTTTGATTCGTAAGATTGTAAACCATAGAAATTTTTCCATATGATTCATTTGCACTAGATTTCATATGAAACATCCCATCCACTCAAACCTCTTTGAAAGAATTCTGCGCTTTTTCTATGCACAATCAAACACTCGTACACTCCTGTAGGATTCAATACGACATTCCACTATAATCCCATGTTTTTCCTATTCACGCGTTCTTAGCTTTTTTATAAAAACTAATTTGATTTTGAATGAGATGAACTATAAGAATTAAACGAAGGGCTACATCACGCATATATGACTAAGAGCTTACATGCTATAGTGTGGTATTTATTCATAATTTGGTTGCAAAATCTGATGCGTGCAATGCACGTGTAAATTACTAGTGCTTCGAGTATGTGCAAAACACGTAAATTAGAATACCAATGGCACGCTACACAGTGTCTCTCTTACAGTTCATGAAGCCACGTGGCACATGTGGAGGTGTTGCCGTGACCTCCTTGCGTGGATTGATCACAGTGATGTGCTGCTCGTTCCAGAAGAATGTACTCGTCCTCCCTGAGCCATACTGGTGGTACATGCACGAAGCAAAGATGTGCACGCACGCCACACACACACTCATTCCCTCGCACGCACACGCGGGTACACGGGCGGACGCAATTTTGTACCAAGATCAACCCCATGTGATAATTTGACGCGTGTAAAGTCGTTCACTTCATTGATGGTCAATTAATACAGCGCATGCAAATTGAGTGGACGTGAGGGCGGAAGAAAGACATTATTACTCCACTGCGCGCATGCGAGTAGTTAAATCGTGGGTTGCTAGTAGTACTTCCATTGGTCTCCTTCGTATTTTGTGCCAATTTTTGACAGTAAGATAATATTTACGCATTTGAGCAGTGTAGGCTACTTGAAATTTATGTTCCACTAAACTCATCGGGAGCCGTTTCGGGCCTCGAAACCAAGACCATCAATTAATCTTTACCTTGTTCCCATCACATTCGAAAGCCTGCTCACACCTACTAGTACTACATACCAAACCTGAACGTGTTCCCACTATGCAGGTATTAGTACTACTAGTGCTAGTACTTAGGTTATAAAAAGGGGAACTACCTAACCGAAAATTACTCTACCTTTCCTCCTCATAAGTGCTTCTTCTTCGCCCGTCGTTGCCATGGCCGGTGAGCAGAGCTCTAGGTCGAGAACTATTCGTAACAAGGGAGCGGCAACCAAGGCTGCTGAAAAAAAGAGAGGGCTCGCCGACACGCAGAGACCTCGAAAGATCTCTCACGGGCAGGCGATGGCTCCCAGGAGCGCCCTAGCCACGGAGGCGAACATGCCAAGCCGGCGGAGCTGGAGTCGTTATCCCTCGACGGCATGCCCGATCAGCTCACTAAGCACCTCAATAAGCAGAAGGAGTTCATCCAAGGCTTGACGGAGTTGCTGAAGGAGAGACTCGACGACATGCCCGCTGAGCTAAATCAGAAGGGGGAGTTGACTACCGGCTTGGTGATGCTGCTGAAGAAGAGCATTGCCTCAGAGAAGAAGGCGACCGGTGAAATCCTGCGACTTCAGGAGGACAAGGCGAAGCTCTGCCACGAGATCGACCTGTTGAAGGAGAAGAACGCCGGCTGGAAGAAGCTGCATGAGAATAGTAGTTCCTCGATGAAGATGTTGCAGGCCCTCGTGATGGAAGAGAAGGAGGAGTTGGCGAAGCTCCGCATCGAGCACCCGGCTGCTGTCAAGGTACGTAATGCGACCGTGGAACAAATAATGAAGGCTCGCGTCGAGAAATCCCGCGTCATGGACAGAATGAAGAAGATGGTGGAGGAGACGCACAAGAAGATGGAGGTCGTGGAGGCGATGAAGAAGCACTTACGACTCTGTGGCGAGTTAGATCATTTGGGGTGATAATCTTCCTTCTTCTTTTGCTGCTGTGTTTCATCTTTTGCTTCGGGAGTTTCGCCGCGCGTGTCATGTTCTCTGCGAGGCATGAATAGAACAATGGTTTTTGTTTTTTGAGGGAATGAATAGAACAATGCTAACAATGAGATGACTAGCAAATTAGATCATTTTTATCGCCATATGGCACTGGGCTGCCGTGTTTTGTGCTCCTCCGTCGCAGTACTACTCCAGTGGAAAACTTGAGTATACCGCACGGTTCTTTGCTCCTCCTCGATCAGGCCATTGGTGCATTTATACGAGCAGTCAAATCACAAGGCCCCACCTTCCAGCAGTAATGAGCCATCAAATCACAAAGGCCCTCGCCTCTCGTGAAACCGACCAAGCTAGACTGCCCTGCCCTCTAGCCTTTTAAAAAATGTATACTTTTGTACAGCGGTAGTATCGATGGATTGCGCCATGGAGCAAAACTTGAAATTAAAAAAAGGTGGTACGTATAGAGAGCGCTCATCGCCAAATTATGCATATAGTACTATTAAAAAGGCTAGTCACAATAATGGTGCCCAGCACAACCCACCCCTCAAATAAAACTAAGCACCCTGGAATTCTTTGACAAAACTAAGCACCCTAAAATTCTTTGACAACTAAACTGCTGGCTATATGATGTTGGCCATATATATTGTACGTATATAATGTGAATAAATGAGTGGTAGTACTATACCAACTAAAAGATGAAATGTAAGAAATACTAGTATGTACTTACTGAAGAGTTAAAGTAACAAGAAGAAACATAACATAGTTCTGCTGGGGGCTCAGCACAACACACCCCTCAAATTAAATTAAGCACACCTGAAATTAAACTTTGCAACTATTCCGGTAGACACTGCATTAGAACCACCATGAGCAACGACACTGCCACCTTACTCAGAGTCCTCGTCCACGTCCTCGACTTCGTCCTTGTCCCTCTTCCTCTTGGCCGATACTTCCTTGCTTGAACCGCCAACTTGGCTGTTGCTCTTCATCCAACACTTGTAGATATTGAAACAAAGGTAGCCATCCATTGCAGCATACTGGATGTGGTCTATATCTAGTACATTCCGCTGCCATGCATGATGATGAAACGTGTATGGAGGTTTCTCCAGTTTACCGTACGAAGGATGAACCATGGCTCCTGCCAGGGTCAGCATTGAAGGCTGGCGAGAGGACACCAGCCGATTCTTTTGGAGGTCGAAGGTGTTGCCTACAACGAGGCCTATCTGACGCAGGACTTCTTTGTCGTTACCAAAGTCTACAGTGACGAATTTGACTAGGTTGCTCTCGAGGAAGTCCTTAAAATCCTGGCACTCAACGTCGGCATGGCATATGTGCTAGACCAAGCATAAGTCATGCATGCAAACATGGATCACGGCGGGCTTCTTCCTCTCTTCGTCCTTTAGATCCTTCTCTCGTGCCACAACTGTGGTGTACTCAACATCTAGCCCGGTGACCCACTCATCATGTGAGTCTTCGAACATGCGTCTGAAGCGAGAAAGGCATCCTTTCACCGTCGTGGAAGAACGGGTGTAGATGACGTCGAACTCATCGCCGGTGATGGTTCTAACCTTGTACTGACCGCCGATCGGGGAGATTTGGGACGCCATGGATTTGAGAGGAGGGTTAGGATTAGTGGAACTGTCGTAATGTGAATGGACGGGATGACTAGGAGCGAACCGCCGTAGTATTAAAGGATGTGCGGGATGAGTAGGAGCGAACTGCCAGCGTGCGAACGGCAGGGTAGTGGCTTTCCATTCTCCCATGATACGGGCTTCCGAGAGCCCTTGGATCGGAGATCGTACGGTTGCATGGCGTGATTCTAGAGCAATGGGTGAATATCCTATCCTGGAGGGTTATTCTGCAAATTTTCAGCAATTTAGCATGTGACCGTTTGATCTCAGATCCGAGGGCCGCCAGCAGCCCGTATCATGGTCGTGCCTACCACGACCGTCGCGTCGCTCGCGCGGTCGTGCCCTTGGAGATTTAACACGGTGCGTTAGGCTATCTGATGTTGGCATGTCATACATAGTCATCACTTAGTCACTCATACTACAACAAGGTTGGCTATAAGTGTATTTTTTTACTCCTCTCTATCTCTTTCTTCGTACTCCCTCCGTCCCATAGTACAAGAACATTTTTGACACTAGTGTAGTGCCAAAAACGTTCTTATATTATGGGACACAGGGAGTACTATTATTTTTTGCATTTGCCAAGGAGTGACCTCTTCCAATGAAATGGTGTTGCTAAGTTTGCTTCATTTAATTAGCTATAGACTCAAAATTGTCTTTTCACCTAGGTACACGCGCTTAGCACCGTTTCTTCCTTGGGTCACCAAACTAGTCTCTCTCTTCTTATTAACTTGCCACATCAGACTTTTTGCATATGTGGCAAGCTTAAGCACTTGTAGGAGCAAGTAAGGTGCCCGTCCGTTGCACAGAAGAGTGAAATGCATTGATCGGGTGTTGTTTATTTTGACGAAGGATGTGGGGGTCATCTCATGTGCAACTGGGTTGACGTGTCAAGCACCAAATAACAGTGCAGAACAGCAGGTGGATGCACCCCACTCGTACCGGCCCAGTGTTAGTAATGAGCAATGAGACGTCAAATCACAATGCCGCACCTTCCCAGACGGACGAAGCAACCATTATTTCACACTTCGGTTCGACATCATCTCAAACAATGTACTAGTATTGCTTCTGCCTCAAGAGGGACACGCGCATCGCCTTGGTACATCATGACATGTGGGACCGCATGACAGGCCATGCTCCCCCGCCGATCGCTGGGTAAAATCACCTCATTTTTACTATACTTCCTCCGGATCGGTTTACTACATGGCATGCACGTCGTTCTAGGTTGAGAATTTAACTGGCTATATATATATATATATATATATATATATATATATATATATATATATATATATATGCGATGAACAGTACGCTAGCCTTTTAAAAAATGTATACTTTTGTACAGTAGTACTCCACTATCGATGGATTGCGCCATGGAGCAAAAATTGAAATTTTAAAAAAAGGTGGTACATATAGAGAGCGCTCATCGCCAAATTATGCATATAGTACTATTAAAAAAGCTAGTACGTGCTTAATTGGGGTGCTAAATTCCATTAAAGAAATACTAGGACTAGTATGTACATACTGAAGAGTTAAAGTAACGAGAAGAAACATAACATAGTTCTGCTGGGGGCTCAGCACAACACACCCCTCAAATTAAACTAAGCACACCTGAAATTAAACTATGCAACTAATCCGGTAAAAATGCATTAGAAGTTTAGAACCGCCATGAGCAACGACACTACCACCTTACTCGGAGTCCTCGTCCACGTCCTCAACTTCGTCCTTGTCCCTCTTCCTCTTGGCCGATACTTCTTTGCTTGAACCGTGAACTAGGTTGTTGCTCTTCATCCAGCCCTTGTAGATATTGAAACAAAGGTAGCCATCCATTGCAGTGTACTGGATGTGGTCTATATCTAGTACATTCCGCTGCCATGCATGACGATGAAACATGTATGGAGGTTTCTCTAGTTTACCGTATGAAGTATGAACCATGGCTCCTGCCAGGGTCAGCATTGAAGGCTGACAAGAGGACACCAGCCGATTCTTTTGGAGGTCGAAGGTGTTGCCTACAATGAGGCCTATCCGACGCAGGACTTCTTTGTCGTTACCAAAGTCTACAGTAACGAATTTTACTAGGTTGCTCTCGAGGAAGTCCTTAAAATCCTGGCACTCAACGTCGGTGTGGCATATGTAGTAGACCAAGCATAAGTCATGCATGCAAACCTAGATCATGGCGGGCTTCTTCCTCTCTTCATCCTTTAGATCCTTCTCTCGTCCCACGACTGTGGTGTACTCAACATCTAGCCCGGCGAACCACTCATCATGTGAGTCTTCGAACATGCGTCTGAAGCGAGAAAGGCATATTTTCACCGTCATGAAAGTACGGGTGTAGATGACGTCGAACTCATCGCCGGTGATGGTTCTAACCTTGTACTGACCGCCGATCGGGGAGATTTGGGACGCCATGGATTTGGGAGGAGGGTTAGGATTAGTGGAACTGCCGTAATGTGAATGGACGGGACGACTAGGAGCGAACCGCCGTAGTATTAAAGGACGTGCGGGAAAGAGTAGGAGCGAACTGCCAGCGTGCAAATGGCAGGGTAGTGGATTTCCATTCTCCCATGATACGGGCTTCCGAGAGCCCTTGGATCTGAGATCGAACGGTTGCATGGCGTGATTCTAGACCTATGGGTGAATATCCTATCCTGGAGGGTTATTCTTAAAATTTTCAGCAACTTAGCATGCGACCGTTTAATCTCAGATCCAAGGGCTGCCAGCAGCCCGTATCATGGTCGCGCCTACCACGACCGTCGCGTCGCTCGCGTGGTCGCGCCCTTGGAGATTTAACACGGTGCGTTAGGCTATCTGATGTTGGCATGTCATACATAGTCATCACTTAGTCACTCATACTACAACAAGGTTGGCTATAAGGTTGGCTATAAGTGTATTTTTTACACCCTTGGAGATTTAACACGGTGCGTTAGGCTATCTGATGTTGGCATGTCATACATAGTCATCAATTAGTCACTCATACTACAACAAGGTTGGCTATAAGGTTGGCTATAAGTGTATTTTTTTTACTCCTCTCTATCTCTTTCTTCGTACTCCCTTCGTCCCATAATATAAGAACTTTTTGACACTAGCTAGTGTAGTGTCAAAAACGTTCTTATATAATGGGACACAGGGAGTACTAGTATTTATTGCATTCGCCAAGGAGTGACCTCTTCCAATGAAATGGTGTTGCTAAGTTTGCTTCATTTAATTAGCTATAGACTCAAAATTGTCTTTTCACCTAGGTACACGCGCTGAGCACCGTTTCTTCCTTGGGTCACCAAACTAGTCTCTCTCTTCTTATTAACTTGCCACATCAGACTTCTTGCATATGTGGCAAGCTTAAGCACTTGTAGGAGAAAGTAAGGTGCCCGTCCGTTGCACAGAAGAGTGAAATGCATTGATCGGGTGTTGTTTATTTTGACAAAGGATGTGGGGGTCATCTCATGTGCAACCGGGTCGACGTGTCAAGCACCAAATAACAGTGCAGAACAGCAGGGGGGGCGCACCCCACTCGTTCCGGCCCAATGTTAGTAATGAGCAATGAGACGTCAAATCAAAATGCCGCACCTTCCCAGACGGACGAAGCAACCATTATTTCACACTTCGGTTCGACATCATCTCAAACAACGTACTAGTATTGCTTCTGCCTCAAGAGGGACACGCGCATCGCCTTGGTACATCATGACACGTGGGACCGCATGACAGGCCATGCTCCCCCGCCGATCGCTGGGTAAAATCACCTCATTTTTACTATACTTCCTCCGGATCGGTTTACTACATGGCATGCACGTCGTTCTAGGTTGTGAATTTAACTGGCTATATATATATATATATATATATATATATATATATATATATATATATATATATATGAGATGAACAGTACGCTAGCCTTTTAAAAAATGTATACTTTTGTACAGTAGTACTCCACTATCGATGGATTGCGCCATGGAGCAAAAATTGAAATTTTAAAAAAAGGTGGTACATATAGAGAGCGCTCATCGCCAAATTATGCATATAGTACTATTAAAAAAGCTAGTACGTGCTTAATTGGGGTGCTAAATTCCATTAAAGAAATACTAGGACTAGTATGTACATACTGAAGAGTTAAAGTAACGAGAAGAAACATAAACATAGTTCTGCTGGGGCTCAACACAACACACCCCTCAAATTAAACTAAGCACACCAGAAATTAAACTATGCAATTAATCCGGCAGAAAATGCATTAGAAGTTTAGAACCGCCATGAGCAACGACACTACCACCTTACTCGGAGTCCTCGTCCACGTCCTCGACTTCGTCCTTGTCCCTCTTCCTCTTGGCCGATACTTCTTTGCTTGAACCGCCAACTTGGTTGTTGCTCTTCATCCAGCCCTTGTAGATATTGAAACAAAGGTAGCCATCCATTGCAGTGTACTGGATGTGGTCTATATCTAGTACATTCCGCTGCCATGCATGACGATGAAACGTGTATGGAGGTTTCTCCAGTTTACCGTACGAAGTATGAACCATGGCTCCTGCCAGGGTCAGCATTGAAGGCTGACAAGAGGACACCAGCCGATTCTTTTGTAGTTCGAAGGTTTTGCCTACAATGAGGCCTATCTGACGCAGGACTTCTTTGTCATTACCAAAGTCTACAGTAACAAATTTGACTAGGTTGCTCTCGAGGAAGTCCTTAAAATCCTGGCACTCAACGTCGGCGTGGCATATGTAGTAGACCAAGCATAAGTCATGCATGCAAACCTAGATCACGGCGGGCTTCTTCCTCTCTTCGTCCTTTAGATTCTTCTCTCGTCCCACGACTGTGGTGTACTCAACATCTAGCCCGGCGAACCACTCATCATGTGAGTCTTCGAACATGCGTCTGAAGCGAGAAAGGCATCTTTTCACCGTCATGAAAGTACGGGTGTAGATGACGTCGAACTCATCGCCGGTGATGGTTCTAACCTTGTACTGACCGCCGATCGGGGAGATTTGGGACGCCATGGATTTGGGAGGAGGGTTAGGATTAGTGGAACTGCTGTAATGTGAATGGACGGGATGACTAGGAGCAAACCGCCGTAGTATTAAAGGACGTGCGGGAAAGAGTAGGAGCGAACTGCCAGCGTGCAAACGGCAGGGTACTGGATTTCCATTCTCCCATGATACGGGCTTCCGAGAGCCCTTGGATGTGAGATCGAATGGTTGCATGGCGTGATTCTAGACCTATGGGTGAATATCCTATCCTGGAGGGTTATTCTTAAAATTTTCAGCAACTTAGCATGCGACCGTTTAATCTCAGATCCAAGGGCTGCCAGCAGCCTGTATCATGGTCGCGCCTACCACGACCGTCGCGTCGCTCGCGTGGTCGCGCCCTTGGAGATTTAACATGGTGCGTTAGGCTATCTAATGTTGGCATGTCATACATAGTCATCACTTAGTCACTCATACTACAACAAGGTTGGCTATAAGGTTGGCTATAAGTGTTTTTTTTACGCCCTTGGAGATTTAACACGGTGCGTTAGGCTATCTGATGTTGGCATGTCATACATAGTCATCACTTAGTCACTCATACTACAACAAGGTTGGCTATAAGGTTGGCTATAAGTGTATTTTTTTACTCCTCTCTATCTCTTTCTTCGTACTCCCTCCGTCCCATAATATAAGAACTTTTTGGCACTAGCTAGTGTAGTGTCAAAAACGTTCTTATATAATGGGACACAGGGAGTACTAGTATTTATTGCATTTGCCAAGGAGTGACCTCTTCCAATGAAATGGTGTTGCTAAGTTTGCTTCATTTAATTAGCTATAGACTCAACATTGTCTTTTCACCTAGGTACACGCACTTAGCACCATTTCTTCCTTGGGTCACCAAACTAGTCTCTCTCTTCTTGATTAACTTGCCACATCAGACTTTATGCCTATGTGGCAAGCTTAAGCACCTGTAGGAGCAAGTAAGTACAATAGTGCGCTTTGCCGCTTTACATGGCATTTTTGCATATGTGGAGGAAAGAGAGGCAAGGAAAAAGTGGAGAAGTGGGCTCTCATGCAAGAGCCAGCCTCTACTACTACATGTGGAGCATTGGGAGAGGCACCTGTATGGAGGTGGTCAGGAATCAGGAGACTCACGCCGGTCGTATCGCCACAGTTAAAATGATAATGGCAAGTCAAATCACAGGGCCCCACCTGTCCAGCAGTAACTCGCTGTCAAATCACACAGCCCTACGTTTGCAGCAGCCTACTCCCTCATCTTCTCCCGTCTCTGTTGAACTGACTAGGCGGAACTGTCCCGCCGCCTACCGGGCAGGAAAAGCCCCGTCCTCGACTTTTAAATAGTATACAGTATACTAATTTTGTATCCATGGATTGCGCCCACGCCATGGAACAAAGCATCTAGAAAACGACGGTACACATGTACGGAGTATACAGCATGCACGTCGCGTTCGCGTCGCACCCCAGACGGTCGGTCGATCTGGCACGCTGCTCTCCAAATGGAACATGCGTCATATTGCGTTCGCACACACCTGTGGGGCGGCAATTGAGAACCGACCATAGGCACACTCCCCGGCCCCGCAAGTCGGGTGACTTAATAGAAGAGGGAGACGAGCGATAGTACTAGAGAAGTGTTGTACTACGTTGGTTCCTGGACGATCCCTGCAAGACACGGAAGATCAGTTCGTCCATGCATGTGACCAGACTCCAGCAGACACACCTGGATTGGCTATCGTCTACATATCATGCAGGCTGTGTTGTACATGGCTGTAGTTGTGGTGAGAAATCTAAAAAAAGGTTTCTTGTCATCTCGCAAAATTATGTGTCATGTGCTTCGGATCACTGCGAGGGTTAAACAGCGACAACTGAGTTGGGCTAGTCATTGGGGGCACATGCACGAATAGTGACTACTCGGCTGCCATCTAGGTCAAGCCGGCTATGTTAATTAGGACATCTATCGACGGACCCCTTTTCTACGAGTTTATCTTTAATTTGAGCTTTGTTCCTCGTCTAGTTTGTTCGTCGGGATTCATGTTGTCTCCTTTGGGCAGTGAGGTTATGATTTCTTGTCATGTGGCATTTTTTCGTGTTATGATCCGGCGCTTCAGATCAAAATAACGACAACTGCGCCTCCGGGCCACGTGCATGAAGACTTCTCGACAGTCATTGACGAGGTCAAGCCGGCTCCAGTAGACAAAAGAAAACTAAGTACTACTCCACTATATAGGTAGGAGCCTCCGCACTTGCTTGCTAGTGTTGCTCCCTTCACACCGTCTCAGCCTCTCCAGATCTAAACACGACAGCGGTGGCCACTCTCTCTCTCTCTCTCTCTGCTCACCGCTGGTCACAGATCCAGCTGGATCCTCTCCGACGGGGAAGGTGAGAAGGTGCAACGTTCACGTGGTCGTCCTCGGCGACGGCTCTTACCCACTGCTGGGCGCGTCCCGATCAGCCTGCCTTGTCGTTCTCTCCCAAGCACCGCTGGCGAGGGGGGGCCTCCGACCTCTTCTTCCTCACTACCATAGTGTGGGCAGATCCGGCCTCCCGCCGCCCACCTAGCGACATCCCGACGACCATCAGGTATAACTTCCTTCGAAACCGGCCTTACTCTATTTCCCGAGCTCCTGACGTTGCTGCATTTGTAACTTTTACTATTTCTCAGGCCCCCTCGTAGATAGGATCGATCGGCTATTCGAAAACCACCTAATTTTTTATGTTTAAGAGGTAAAACTAGTTCATGCACTCGAATCTAGTACTACTTGGTTCAAACAAGGAAGAAAGGGGGTGGGGTGGGGGAGGATTTGTTACCTGAATCTAGGACTTGGTCGAAAGAGGAAATAATGGGTGCAAAAAGTAGCAGAGACTGGCTATCCAACTGGTCTCTAGGTCTAATAGGGAAATAAAGGGAAATGCAGTACAAACTCAATATAAACCCGATTTATTGGTTGAAAAGGAAAGAAAGTGGGGAGTGGGGGACAAGTCAACAGAGTAAGTCCAGCACTAGATTTGCTAGCCTCACACAGTATAAGGTGGCTATACCGAACAAAAATGGGACCAACCCAGATATCCTGTTCTGATGTTTGTTGCCCCGAGCTACTCTTATGTAATGCCACTGGTAAAATGTAGCAGTCACACTGTTAAAAGTAAGGACACATTAAACCAATGTTGTTTTCAATGTAATGCCTCCAGTAATATGAATCAATGGCACTTCTTTACATGTCCTGCTAAAATTTCCCATTAAGATAAGTTGGTTCTTTTCGTTAGAAATGCAACTGTCCTGGTCCGCCTACTCTCCCGTGCCCAAAGTAATGTCGTATCTAATGGTTGTCATAGTTAATCCCTATGCCCACACTAATATCTAGCAATGCCACTACTTTAGAAATTTCTATTGTCCTTGTAGGATTGCCATTCAGATAAGGAACATGCTTCTTTTCATTTGATGCATGTTTCATCACTTGTTACTTGTTAGTCACCCTCCTTTCCACCTTTTTTGTGCAAACAGAGATATACATTTCACGCTCGATCTTAGTTGAACTGCACAAATGATATCCAAATTATAGTTGAGCATTCCAGGAGCTTCACAACCAACCTTGATGTTGCTCAATTTTATTGCAACTAATGAAGAAGAAGCTCTGTGGGTTTCGTTTTCTGATGGGAGTGGAACCGGGGCTGGAGCCCTTTTCTTAAAAAAAAATTGAAGAAGAAGCTGCTAGCTCATGGGACATTGCCTCATTTTAGGTGAACTGCACCAAAAGGTCCCATGAATTGAATCATCCATGTTGGTGACTGAAAGAGCCAGCTTCAGTATCCCAGTCTAAGCACCCCTGGCCTCCATCCTTGCGATGCATGGTACACCTTGTTTGCCACCTGCTCGACCCTAGTGTCACTGATAAAATGAAGTAATAATATAGTTAAAATAGAGCGAGTGTCATCTCTATCATTTCATTTCCAATGTAGATAAAGAAAGTGCTTCTCTTTGTTAAAGTATGTTTCATCAACTAGTCCCATTGTTAATGTTTAAGCGTTTCTGCAAACTGGGGTGCTTAATTTTAGTTGATATGTACAAAAATAAAGATTTGAATGTCTCAAGGCGCCTCCTTGTACTACTGTTGTACACTGATGTTCATCACTGGCAGAAGGTGTATCTGGGAGACTTGGGACGATGTCTAGTATGAGGCGTACCGTATGAGGCGTCGCAGGGCCCATCTCGCCCTCACAACATGGCATACTATGATACTATCGCAATATTTTCTTCTATTTATTTTGTGTGTTTCATCAACTAGTGCCACTATAATGTAATCACGCTTTTTCATTATCTGTGCAAACAGGGTTATTCAGCTGCATTTTGGTGGAACTGCACAAATGTACGTATGGAACCGGCATATATGCAGAGTGCAAGGTGTGCCAAGTAAAAATTACCGACACCAACCATGCTGCATGCACGCATTGGCATCCGCCACAACCAGTCGGATGTGTGACGCTCTCTGTGGACGGATCTTTCTCGGCAGCAAATCCTCTAACCAAATACTAGTAGCTTATATTGGCAGTTTTCTAGGGAGTACTCTTTTCTGAAAGAAGCACCAATCTATTTTTATTTATTTGTACACTGTGTCACAACTTTGACCCAAAGGTCCAGAGCTATTTTAGGGTGATTGGCGTAGTACTCGAAGACTGATTGTAAGCATGATTTTCATTAGCTGTCACACTGATTGTAAGCATGAGCAGGTGGAAGATTACGTTAGTGCGAAGCTTACCTTAAACCCTACTGCCGCCGTTGAAACGAGGCGAGTGTCTAGGGAACCGTGGAGAACGTCGGGGAAGCGACGTCGCGCCATCCGGCCTCCTCTTGCGGTGGGAGAACGAATACTCTTGTGGCTCCGGCTGGCTCTGCACCCTCACGAACGGCACACCATACTCGATCGATTCGTTATCCTCTGGGTGCTCGACCTTCGACCTGTACGCCCACCACTTCCGCCTGACTGTCGCCTCGGGCGAATCTGTCTGCTCCATCGCCCATAGGAGATACTTGATGAACTCGGAGGACTGCAGCGTGACTGCCGCCGAGGAGTACATGTACATCGCCGCCCTCATTGCCGCCGTCTCGCTCTTTCGCATACATTGCCACATGGCCCGCACCATCCTCGAAATCTCCCACTCATTGTCAAACCAACTAAGGATCTCCTTCAACCTGGCTAACCTTGCCTGGTCGCCGCCGGTGATCTGCCTGATTCGCTACTGCATCCTCTCCATAGATGTCGTTCTGAGTGGTCCGGTGTTAGCTTTGGAAGATGGGAGGAGAGACGGTGGTCTTGCAATAGAGAAGAGGGAGAGGAGAGGAGGTGGTTTTGAAATGGAGATGATGGAGAGGAGAGGAGGTGGTTTTGCAATGGAGAGAAGATCAGAAGAGGGAGAGGCGAGACGGTGGTTTTGGAATGGAGATGATGGAGAGGAGAGGAGGTGGTTTTGGAATGGAGATGATGGAGAGGGGAGGAGGTGGTTTTGCAATGGAGAAGATCAGAAGAGGGAGAGGCGAGACAGTGGTTTTGGAATGGAGATGATGGAGAGGAGAGGAAGTGGTTTTGCAATGGAGAAGATCAGAAGAGGGAGAGGTGAGACGGTGGTTTTGGAATTGAGATGATGGAGAGGAGAGGAGGTGGTTTTGCAATGGAGAAGAGGGAGAGGAGCGTGCAGCAGCGATTTAGGATTGGGCGAGAGGGCCGGCGTGCTGTGACCGGATCAAAATCAAAATCAATTTACCCTTCAATTAAGAAAGCGACCCCACATTAACTAGTCTCCCTTTTATTCTGGGTCATAATTGAGCATGATTTTCGCACATAAAATATATGTTATACATTGCAAAAATAATATAATTTGAAAGTACATTCAGATACGAACCAAATGATACAATTTTTGGTGACATGCATTCACATTTTGCTTGTCACATACAGTACATGGTCAAACTTTGACCCAAAATACGCAAAACAACAAAAAAATACTTCCAAGACCAGTGCCGCTCTTCCGCTCTTCTCCTGTTCCAATCGAAATCCACCGCCGCTCCTCTCCTGTTCCAATCTAAATCCAGCGCCGCTCCTCTCCTCTTCCATTTCAAAACCACCGCCCTCCTCTCCTGTTCCAGTCCAAAACCAGCGTCCACTACTAGGGAAAAGCCTATACACAGAATCTTAGCAGCAGCGCGGCTCAAAAAGGAGCACTGCTGCTAATTAGTAGTAGCGCGTGTGCGGGAAACTCGCTGCTGATAAGTTTTTAGCAGTAGCGCGCTCTGTGTAAACCGCGCTGCTACAAATATCGACCGGCGGTGTTCACCTAACTCCATTTAGCAGTAGCGCGGTGCCGCGAGCCGCGCTACTGCTATGGATGTAGTAGTAGCGCGCTTTTTCTAAGGTCGTTGCTACTAAATTTCAAATTGCCACACTTTTTTGTCCCGGTTAGCAGTAGCGCCATTGCCCAAAGCGTGCTGCTGCTACTTCCTTAGCAGCAGCGCGTTTTAACTCCCGCGCTACTGCTAATCCGCACCAACCCACCACCTTTTCCCCACCCATCCCTCCCCCTCCCCCTCCTCTCTTCCCTTTCCCCTACCTCCCACATGCTCCCACTCTCACTCTTCTTCTTCCTCAATACTTCTCCCCCATTACTCTCTCTCTCCTATCCACCTTTCTCTCTCTTCATTACTCCTACCTAACTACACCACCTCCATTAATGCATCTCCTTTCTCTTTTTCCTTTCCCCTCCACCAGTTGAAGTTGTCTCCTCCCAAATTAGGTAGCTAGGTAGATGTACGATTTAGTTAAGTGACCTATTTGCCCCCTAACTAGATCTATCTTTGCCAAGAAGAGCTTTGTGCACTTTTGATCTCCCTACAACAGCATCTCCACCGTGTGCTCGATCTTGATCGAGATAGAGGTGATGAAAATTTCATGCTTTTGCAAAATGGAAATATGTTTATGTGTGTGTGATATGTTTGTGGAAATTGTGTGTGTGGCATGAGTTGACGCCAAATTGTGCTTTTGAGTTGCCTATGTTTTGCCGAAATGTCGATTTATTTCCGTTTTGGCGAATTCCGGGCAAACTCTAGATCCATATATGTCCTATTTTTAGGGAAGGTCATGCCAAATTTTTGTATGACTTTGATGCATGCATGCATTTTTATAATCAATTTGTTTATTATTACTGTGCAGAGTTGACGATGGTCAGTGGAACGATGGTGGACAGGTGGTTGCGGTCGGCGGTGCAGGACATGAAAGAAAATAACCGGACAGAGGTTTTATATCCGTGTCGAAAATGCAAAGGAATAGTTTGGCTCGACCCCCATGACGATGGTCGTGTCGAAGCGCACCTGCTCATGACTGGTTTCATGGATGGCTATACTCGGTGGATAATTGAAGATGAGGATGACGATGTTGAGGATGCCGACGAGGCAGGCAATGATGACACGGGTCAAGACGAAGAGATGATCGATAATGGCGGCGGGGAAGAGGCCGGACATGGCGGCGGAGAAGGGGCCGGACATGGCGGAGGAGAAGGGGTCGGACATGGCGGCGGAGAGAATGACATGGACTCCATGCAGCAGAGTTCGTCGGTACTAAGTTCAATCGTGCGGGACCCTCATGTTCAAGCATTGCTTCGCAAGGAGACGAGTACTGAGAGAGCTGCTTCTAGAGAGGAGGCTAAGCTTGAGCAACTGGTGGTAGACTCAAACACTCCATTGTATGATGGTTGCAATCCTGAGGTGACCCGCTTGAGTTTCACGCTCCAACTCCTGAAGACGAAGGCTAAAAACAAAAGGACCGACACTAGCCTTGATGAGCATCTCAAGTACCTAAAGGATGTTCTTCCCGCGGGTAATCTATGTCCTACTAGTGTTGATGAGGCCAAGAAGATCGTGTGCCCTCTTGATCTGCCACACGTTAGATACCATGCATGCATCAATGATTGCATAATTTATCGGAAGGAGCACGCAGAAAAAACAAGCTGTCCGGTGTGCAATGCTTCTTGATACAAGAAGGCCGGGAAGAAATGTCCCCAGAAAGTTGTATGGTACTTACCGATCACTCCCCGTCTCCAGAGGTATTTTGTAGATCCCAAGGAAGCAAAGCTAATGCGCTGGCATGCGGAGAGGAAGAAGCCCGACGGTGGAGATGATCCGAAGCTGAGACACGTGAAGGATGGAAGCCAGTGGAGAGCGTTGAACAGCTTCTATTGGTATTTTGAATGTGATGGAAGGAACATCGTGCTCGGCGCGTGTACTGATGGCATGAATCCGTTTGGCAACCAGAACACCAACCATAGCACATGGCCCGTGTTTGTATGGATGTACAACCTCCCCCCCTGGTTGTGCATGAAATCGAAGTACATTCACATGAGCATGCTTATTCAAGGGCCGAAACAACCAGGAAATAATATTAATTTGTATCTGGGGCTACTTCAAGAGGAGTTAGACACATTATGGAAAACACCGGCCAAGACATGGGACGCCAGCAAAGGTGAGTATTTCAACATGAGAGCCGCGCTGATCACGACAGTGCAGGACTATCTCGGTTACGGATATGTGGCAGGCCAGTTGTGCCATGGATATTGCGGATGCACGCGGTGCATGGATGATACGACGTCTCAGCGGCTAACATCAAGGAAAGATGGCGGGTCTGGGAAAATCGTGTACATGGGGCATCGAAGATGGCTTGAACAGGACGACCCGTGGAGAAACCGTGGAGATCTATTCAATGGTCACGCTGAGCATCGAGAACCTCCACGTAAGCGGAGCGGTGCCGAAATCGATGAGCTGTTGAAAAACTGGAAGGAGTGCCCCGCGCCGGGAAAGACGATGAGAAAGGCGCCGGAGCCGCTACTGAAGGTATGGAAGATGAGGTCTGTGTTCTGGGACTTGGAGTACTGGCACAAACTCGATACACCTCATTGCCTTGATCAAATGCATATCTGTAAGAATGTCCTTGAGAGCTTGCTCGCAACACTGATGAACGTGCCGGATAAGACCAAGGATGGGCCGAAGGCAAGAAAAGACTTGCAAGATTTGAAAATCAGGGAAGATCTACACATGCCGCCCCGTAAAATGTCAGACGAGACAGAGACAGAGACAGAGGCACGGGAGAAGAAGGGCAAGAAAATAAAGAAAGAGGATTATTGCCCCCTTCTTGCTTCACCTTAAGTCAGGCTAAGATCAATCGATTCTTTAAGTGCCTTACCGGAGTCAAAGTTAGTTCCGGTTACTGTGGCAAGATAAGCAGACATCTAGACACGGACAAGAAAAGGTTCAGCGTGATGAAGTCTCATGACTGTCATGTGATGATGACGCAGATACTACCTGTTGCCCTTAGAGGGATAATGGACAAGCACGTCCGTGACACGCTTATTGGTCTCTGCAACTTTTTCGATGTCATCTCTCGAAAGTCGATCAGTGTGAAGCAGCTCCAAAGGCTACAGGATTAGATCGTTGTGATACTGAATGAGCTTGAGATGTACTTCCCGCCCGCGTTCTTTGACGTGATGGTGCATCTGTGTGTCCATATTGTGGATGACATAATAGACCTAGGGCCGTCATTCCTGCACATGATGCCGTTTGAGAGGATGAATGGGATCATCAAAGGATTTGTTCGTAACATGTCCCGTCTGGATGGAAACATCGTCCAGGGCTATTTGGCACAAGGGTGCATCTCTTTATGTGAGAATTTTCTATATGGCGCAGACCAGCCGCCTGGTGTTAGTGTTGGTTTGCCCGTTAACAAGCACGATGGGAGGCTTGAAGGAGATGGTCGCTGCAACGGTCGCAGGGAACTGCACGTGGCATACTCAGGTCGATGCAACGACTTTGACAGAGCAAACTTGGTAGTGCTACAACACCTAGACGGGGTAGATCCTTTCGTGGCACTGCACAAAGAAATTATCGCAAAGAAGTATCGTGACCGGGGGGTATGCAGGACGGACGCCAAAGTTACTAGAGAGCACAACTCCACTTTCCTGCATTGGTTCAAAGAGCATATTATTGCTAATCCCCCGGAGGAGGGCTCTAAGGACGGATTGCTCATATATGCCTTAGCACATGGCCCCTCACCCAACCTCGTAACCTATCAGGCATATGATATCAACGGATACACATTCTACACAGAGGCCAAAGATATGGATGGTGATGATCAGAACTCAGGGGTGACGATGGAATGCATGACCGACAGCGACAACGGCGCAACTGAACGATTTTATCGAAGGGTCGAGGAGATCTGGGAGCTTGACTACTCTGGACTGCACAACACGATGATGTTCCATGTCAGATGGGCTAAGAATGTCGAAAGAGAAAGCCGGATTTTCACTACCATGACTATACCCGACGCCAAGAGCGCTACCGTGAACGCTATCGCAAAAAACGAGCCATGGGTACACGCTAAGCACGTGACACAATGCTTCTTCATAACTGACCCGCGCAATCCCAGCTGTGTTGTCGTGAGGAGAGGCAAAAGGAACATCATTGGAATGGATGGAGTTGCCAACGAGGAAGACTATGATCAGTACGGCAACCCAATGAGGGAAGATGACGATGATGATGAAGTATACGTCAAAAGAAGAATCAATACTACATTACCTAAGAAAAATCATACTCCATGGAAAAGGCAAAGTCACAATGGGGGTCAATTATTCTTCGATGAACAAGAAGGGAAGAAGCTGACTCAAAAACGAAAACGTCAGCACTGAGGAAACTTATGTTATCGGTCAAATGATGTAATATATATATATATATATGTTCCTATTTTGTATACACACTTAGCCATTATTATGCATGGGTCCAATGATGTGTAATATATATGTTCCTATTTTGCATACATATTTAACCGTCAAATGATGCAATATATATCGCCCTCCCTTCATTCACTACCCTCGGGAAATAAAAGTGGCATAAAATAAAGGAAAAGAAAAAGGAAAACTGGCAGTAGCAAAGGTAGCAGCAGCGCGTTTTGCCTAAACCGCTACAGCTACTGAAGTTAGTAGTAGTGAATTTCGTATAAAGCGCTACAGCTACTGAAGGTAGTAGCAGCGCGTTTTGTCCAAATGCGCTACTACTACGTCCACTTAACCCAAAATTCTCACCCGCCCTGCTTCATCCCGCCTTCCCCCCCCCCCCCCCCAAATCCCCACTCTCTCTTCCCCCGTCACACCGCCGCGCCCGACCCGGCCCCGGCGCTCGCCCCCGACTGCGACGCCGGCGCTAGCCCCCGACCCCGGCCCTCGCCCCCGACCCTGACCCCGGCGCTCGCCCCCGACCCCGACCCGGCCCTCGCCCCCGACCCCGGCGCCGGCGCTCTCCCCCGACCCGTCGGCCCTCGCCTCCCTCCTCTCCCCTCCCGGCCGTCGTTGGGCCTGCCTCCTCGCCCCTACACCCTCTATAAACCCCTCTCTCTCTCTGCTAGGGTTCTTCGGTTAATTTACTTAGGTTTTAGTTAGGGCAGTATGTTAATTAGGTTATATATTTAGTTATGAATTTAGCTAGGTTTCAAAATTGGCTGAATTTATATGCAAATTTGAACTGGACATGTGATATGTGCATATGTCATGTTTTGGACATGTCATGTTTGGAAAATGATCCGAGTGGCCTATGTTACACCGGAATGTTGATTCATTTCCGTTCCGGTGAATTTCAGGCGCTCGATATGTCCATTTTTTAGCAAAGGTCATGCCGAAATTTCCCGTGAATAAAGGCATGATTTTGTGCTACATAGTTGGCATATCGAGTGCTGGCACATAGATTTCTTTTTATGTCATTTATCATTTATTCATACTTTTAGAAATAAATGAGGACACTTAATCATAGGAAACATGTCGAACAACGAAGAAACTAGGCCTTCTGACCAAGATGCAGACGAGATGGATTATGAGGGTGAACAAGAGTACCTCGACTATTTGACTGCTAAGCAAGGTTTGCAGGTCGGCCTCGATGATGGTACTGACGCCGACATCGACACCGACTGTGCCGACACCGATGTCGGCACCGAGACCGGTGGGGAAGGTACCGGCGGGGAAGGTACCGGCCCCGATGCCGCTACCGAAAAGAGGAAGCATAAGAAGCAGAAGATAAGAAAACCTAACAAACTAGGGATTGGACGACTTGTGATCACAAAGATGGCACCTGGCAAGTTTGAGCCGTTAGAGCCGGAAGAACCTCGCAAATCCTATGGGAACCAAGTAGGATGCATCCTACGGGAATGCGCGAGCATCAACTACGATGACTTAAGGAGTAAAGAACATTTGACGCAGTTGCTCCTAACGAAGTTGCACAAGAGATTCAAGTTCCCCGACCGGGATGATAACATAGAACAACCGTGGGATGATCCGAAGATGAAAAAGATTAACAATCACGCCATGGGCATGTTCAGCAATGATTTGGCCTCCTGGAAAGGGAGGGTGAAACGAGCTATTGAGGCTAATGAACCCCTGTCCAAGATTCTGGAGGAAAATCCGACACTTACGGAATAGGAGTATGAAAAGTTCAAGGACACTTGCGCTACTGAGGCAGCCAAGGCTAAGGCTGTGAAATTTAAGAGCCTTCAGCAAAGGAACACGGGGAAGCATCGCCTTGGAAGCCATGGCTACCTCGGTAAAAGGCCCATATGGGATAAGGAGGACGCGGAACGTGAAGCCGCGGGTCTCCCAGACCCCTTCGCGAAGTTCACCAACCCCTTGGAGCATGACTTCATCAGGGCCTGCTACAAGTGGGACAAGGAGAAAAAGGTTTTTTACACGGACAAGATCACGAGGAAATTGATTAGACTACTGGAGAAGCAACACCAGCTTGCAGCCGAAAGCCCTACTTCTTCGATGAGGCCCAAGTGGGACACCCCTCTCAACCGGGCCTTGAACGAACTTAAGGGACTCCCTTTGGATCAGCGGCCGCAATATGGTCGTGTACACGGCGCTGGAGATGGCGCCATGTGGAAGGTGTTTTACAATGAGGGCCCAGAGGCCAAGAAGCTGAAAAAGAAGTTTAGTCAGGCGGATATCAACGCGAAGGTGAAGCTTGAGGTCGAGAAAAAAGCAGCTGAGGATGCGAAAAAAGCAGCCGAGGACAAATATGAGTTGCTACAGCAGGCAGTCAATGCAGCTGTAACTGCCTGCATAAATGATTTTGCTACTAACTTGGTTCCAGTTATCATCAACTGGGCGAACGAAAATCCAGACAAGACGGTACATGATTTCCCGTTGCCCAGTTTCGTCGGGAGCAACTCCATGAACAACAACACCATCGCAGCATCACTTGCTCACGCAACCGGGCCTCCTCTCGCAGCCGCTCCCGCTCATAGCAGCCCGTCCTCAGTCTCAGGCGCGCTAGGTGGGCCTTCGTCTTTGGCTGAGCTCGACGTTGTCACGGTAATTACATGTCGCACCAACATATATATATATATAATATTCCATTTTTGTTGCATTTCAGTTGTTTTACGCCACAGACATATGTGTTTGCAGGCGAAAGAAACCCCGTGCACCATACTCTACTTGATCAAAGGCCAGAAGGTGGACGTGGGAAAGGGGATGATAATGGACCCCTCTCAACGCACGTTCCACAACCAGCCGATCCCCACTAGGCACTTCAAGGTTAGCTTGACCAGTGTGAAATCGAGGCACGAGGATTTGCCTCCTCCAGTACAGCATGTGGGAGCGGACGACGAGACCCCGCTGCGGATTGGAAGCTGCAAGAATTGGGTGCAGCTATGGCCGAAGAATCTTATTCGTCTGGAGCTGGCCGAGAGCACACCAATAACTACCACACATCAACAAGCTTGTGCGGAGACCACCACCCCGCCTACCCAATTACCAGCTCCTGTAGTGCCGGGTGAGAGCAGCGGACGACATGATGAAGGGGGTGCAATAGTACTGGTTGATGTAATTTCTCCTATAGAACAAAGAATGGAAGATGAGACGGAGGTCGACCCTATGGATTACCTCAATACAAACGCGTATGACTGTGGCATAGATATGATGAGTCAACCATATGACGAATCGGTCTATCAGCTTGCTAATGAGGATATGGATGATATGCCCGGGCAGGGTCGTACCATGGATTGCAAAAAGTCTCTCTTCATGAAATCCTCACAGGACACGCCTGAAGATGCCGCCTCGACACAGGCTCAACTAGCCGGGCGCGAGGGTCGTACAGTACTTAGCCCGGGAACACTGGGGCAGGGGTTAAGGAAGGGTCTGGAAGGTGTGCCCAAGAAAAAGGAGAGGAAGAGATCAGGGAAGGTAACCGCCTCCAAACAAGCCATAGCACATAGCAGCCAGACGATGCATTCTGAAGAGCGTGTACCCGTGAAAGGTGTGGTCATGTTCCATCTCACGGGCGAGCCGATGCTACCACCGAAACCGCTGGAGGCACTATCAGGGGATCTCAGGAGACTGCACGACCATGTGCTGTCGACTGAGAAAAGCCTACTAGGCTCAAAGGATCCAGGATATCCACATACGCGGCTCGTGTGCCTGAGGGGAAGTGCTACGTCGACACACGGCCCGTGGAGGTGTTCTTCCTGCGGTTTGACCATATCTTTGAGATGTTTCTAACAAGGCGACTTGATTTTATTATCGTCCGCCTTTTAGTGCTACATATGAGCTCCGTCATGAAGAGTGAAGAAGTCTCGCATATCTGTGTGGCGGATCCGTACTACATGCACGTGTCTTTCTTGAGTCTCAGCGACTTTGAGCGTGAAACTGCTAGGGAGTACCTCCAAAACTTCATGGTACAGAATAAGGACCGGGAAATCATCCTCGTGCCTTATCATCCAAAGTAAGTCAGTTCCGGACAACCCTTTCGTACATTTAAATCACTCCTTCTCTCTCATATGGGGAATAATTTGAGGTGTCTTTTCCCCACAGCAACGGGCGCGCCGTCCTTATCGTTCTTTACCCGCAAGTCTCCCACGCCATGTAATTTGACCCTTCCAGAGACTACGAGAAAAAATACTACACCCACATAATGAATATTCTAGATGATGCTCTCCGAGGCTTTAGCTTTAGAGGTGGCCACGTGCAGATCAAGAAACAAAGGAACAAGAAGATGGGTTTCACGCATAAAACTAACTTCTCCTGCATCCATGTCCCAAAACCAAGCAAGAAGGATGGATTCTACATCGTCCATCTCATGATTCAGTTCAACATGGATCACCAAAAGCTTCGCATTAACAGCAGAAATGATGATCATATCCACAAGTGGCTAGAATCTCATGGAGAAGCGGATTATAAACTTAGAGATGACTTCTTTCACATCCAAAGCGACATTGCGACGATCATCATGAAAGAAGACGTCGATGAGAAGGGGATGTTCCACCACGGCCCTATATCGCGAGCTGACGTCCGAACTTGCATAGGCATGCAACGTCTAGACCTCACGCCGTTCAAGAAGCTAGGGTTCGTCCTCGATGATATGGAAGGATGGAACTTATAGTGATTTATGATGCCGATGATGATGATATGTGTCGGTTGAACTTGTATACTTTTTGTAGCGATGAAACTTTGTGATGTCCACGGTCCCTGCCGAACTTACGTAACGCTACTTTGTTAGTTTGTGTACAATGACCTGCGTACCTCTAGTTAATTAATTTGCATACTGTATGTTGCATCTAGTTGCTAACCCTTTCTTTTTCGGTGTTGCTCTAGTATATTTTGTTGCATATATATGATTGTACATCCTCTTCATGAACATCCATCTCTAACAGGTACCTAGTTTCTTGATGGCGAGATGGAATTGCTATGTCGTGTACAAAGGGAAGGTTCCGGGGGTGTACAACGAGTGGCATGAGTGTCAGGCGCAAGTGAATGGGTTCACGAGCGCCAGCCATAAAGGCTTCAAAAGCAGACAAGAAGGAGAAGCTAGTTACTTGAGGTTCACGCTAGCACGAGAGAGGACTCGTAACCGCCACCTCATGTACTGCATAGTTCCTCTCTCACTCATAGTGATAGCACTTCTTGCGTATACCTTTGTTTATATGGATGACGTTGTTGTAGTTGCAAGTATTCGAGACTTGCATGTATTGCTATTTTCGAGATGATGACAAGATATCACTTTGTGTTGGATGATGATTATGATGAGACTATTTGTATGTACATGCTATGATTACATTTGTGGTCTCGCAGGCATTTGTATGTGTATCATGATGATATTTCTATGTGCTAAAGATTCTTCTATAAAGCCTGTTCAAATACAAAACAAATATGCCAAAAAAAACTACTTAAATTAGCAGTAGCAAGTGTATAAAAGTTAGCAGCAGCGCCGCGATAGCAGTAGCGCGTCCAGGCAAAGCGCGCTAGAGCTACTAGCAGTAGCGAGCTTCCGCTAACAGCGCTGCTGCTACACTTGTGTAGCAGTAGTGCCAGTGAGCACGCGCTACTGCTATCTGTTAGCTGTAGCGCCTTATTAGTAGCGCCTATCCCCGCGCTACTGATACATCTAAAACCCGCGCTGCTGCTAGCCTTTTCCCTAGTAGTGGTCGCTCCTCTCCCGTTCTACTCCAAAACCAGCGCCGCTCCTCTCCTCTTCCATTCAAAAACCACCGCCGGCGAGTGAAGGTGCTGTGGAGAAGTAGATCGATGGAGGAGTACAACAACATGAGGATCGCAGACGGCGACCCTGTGAAGCTAGCTAGGATGTTGGAGATACAGTCTTGGTTTGACAACAAGGACCAACTAACGGCAAAGGCGACATCCATGGCCAAATATCTGCAACAGAGCGAATAGGCGACGATACTTCCGGAGGGAGTCGTGCCGGAGTACATAGAGCTACTCCTCTAGGCCATGGAGCAAACAGATTCACCGAATCCGATCGTGAGGGAGCGGTGGTGGGAGTATCGATCCCACATGGAGCATCCACCAGAGATTGAAGGATCGAGCATCTACAGGGTGTCGTTTGTGAGGGTGTCCTGCCAGAGCGAGCTGGTGGAGTCTTCCTTGACCGAACCCAACTGCAAGAGGAGAAAGGCAGTTGGCCCGACAATGCTTCCCCGCCATCGTCTCCCTCGCCGTTCACATCGTCTCACGGGGCGGCTGTCTGCCACCGAGGAATAGGAGGGGACTACCCCCCAACCCAATAGTCGGGTAGGTTGTGAATTGTCAGGAGGATCTTAGGGTTGTCAGTATTTGCAGGTTGTGAATTGTGTTTTGTGTTGTGTATTTTGAGAGTACTTTCAGATATGAATGTCTTTTGAATTTCAGATTTGCAGTATTGAGCATATGAATAATTTTATGAATTCTAGAGATCTATTTTTTGCACTTAAAAAATGTAGTTTCATAGGAGTATATAAGTGCAGACGAGAAGAAACTGCAAGTTTCAGTTTCAGATAAGAAACTGCAAGTTCAGTTTCAGATAAGAAACTGCAACTTTCAGAGGCAGAGCATTTATATTAACACGGCCTTTTCAAACAGGGTTAACATCATGTTGAAAGTTTTATTCGTGGTCGGAAATGGAACTACCAGCCAGTTAACATCATGCTGATCAACATTCATGCATAGCACATCTTCATATGATGCACAGTCAAAATGCCCACACAATGTTGAGTGTGCGAAACACAGAGAAAACGAGGGACGGAGTTTTGGCAAGTGTTGGACGTGGTTTTGGGCTGCCCCATCTAGGCTTTCATTTTTAACATGCGCAGCCCACGACATCGGATGGGAGGGCATGTTTGTATTTTCTTAGGGTCGTCATGTATCGACCGGCCTATGGACCTCCCATCCGAGGTTTTATTTTGGCAGCCCAATTTATGTATTTTTTTGAAGAAAACGCAGCGGTCTGTTCTATTTTTCTATATAAGAATAAGAACGCCAGGTACAACTTATGTTTCCCTTTTATCTATATTATATATATTTAAATTATTTTATATGTTATTATATATTATTTTTATTGTCATCATATATTTAACAAATACTTACATATGTAAGAAAACAATATCCCACATCTTATTAACTTATAAAAATAATTTCTTGGTTTGACAACAAGGACCAACTAGCGGCGAAGGTGACATCCATGGCCAAATATCTGCAACTGAGCGAATAGGCGGCGATACTCCCAGAGGGAGTCGCGCCGGAGTACATAGAGCTACTCCTCTGGGCCATGGAGCAAACAGATTCACCGAATCCGATCGTGAGGGAGCGGTGGTGGGAGTATCGATCCCACGTGGAGCATCCACCAGAGATTGAAGGATTGAGCATCTACAGGGTGTCGTTTGTGAGGGTGTCCTGCCAGAGCGAGCCGGTGGAGACTTCCTTGACCGAACCCAACTGCAAGAGGAGAAAGGCAATTGGCCCGACAATGCTTCCCCGCCATCGTCTCCCTCGTCGTTCACATCGTCTCACGGGGCGGCTGTCTACCACCGAGGAATAGGAGGGGACTGCCCCCCAGCCCAATAGTCGGGCAGGTTGTGAATTGTCAGGAGGATCTTAGGGTTGTCAGTATTTGCAGGTTGTGAATTGTGTTTTGTGTTGTGTATTTTGAGAGTACTTTCAGATATGAATGTCTTTTGAATTTCAAATTTGCAGTATTGAGCATATGAATAATTTTATGAATTCTAGAGATCTATTTTTTGCACTTAAAAAATGTAGTTTCATAGGAGTATAAAAGTGCAGACGAGAAGAAACTGCAAGTTTCAGTTTCAGATAAGAAACTGCAAGTTCAATTTCAGATAAGAAACTGGAACTTTCAGAGGCAGACCATTTATATTAACACGGCCTTTTCAAACAGGGTTAACATCATGTTGAAAGTTTTATTCGTGGTCGGAAATGGAACTACCAGCCAGTTAACATCATGCTGATCAACATTCATGCATAGCACATCTTCATATGATGCACAGTCAAAATGCCCACACAATGTTGAGTGTGCGAAACACAGAGAAAACGAGGGACAGAGTTTTGGCAAGTGTTGGACGTGGTTTTGGGCTGCCCCGTCTAGGCTTTCATTTTTAACATGCGCAGCCCACGACATCGGATGGGAGGGCCTGTTTGTATTTTCTTAGGGCCGTCATGTATCGACCGGCCTATGGACCTCCCATCCGAGGTTTTATTTTTGGCAGCCCAATTTATGTATTTTTTTGAAGAAAACGCAACGGTCTGTTCTATTTTTCTATATAAGAATAAGAACGCCAGGTACAACTTATGTTTCCCTTTTATCTATATTATATATATTTAAATTATTTTATACGTTATTATATATTATTTTTATTGTCATCATATATTTAACAAATACTTACATATGTAAGAAAACAATATCCCACATCTTATTAACTTATAAAAATAATTTCTTAACAAATAAATTCCTGGATTGTTTTGGCATGAAAATACTAGTGATTATGTACAAAAGCTTGGTAAGTTTGAAGGACGAATGTAATAATATCACTTATTATTTAAATATATTTATAACAAAATGCTCAGCCCTTTTTTATTTTTTGATAACATTGCTAGCCCAACCCAACATTATAATTAGAATCAGCCCAGCAAAATCGTGTATCTAGATAAAGTGCAAATGGCCTGTAATTTTTTAGGAAATAAAATAAATGGGCCGCATGAAAGCTACATTAATTGTTCACCCAGCCCAGCTAATGGCTGTAATTCAAAAAAAAAGATCAAATTGACTGTAAATTCTACCACGCAAAAAAAGACTGTAAATTTTGAAAAGATGGGTTGAATACGTGCCACATTTTTGGAGGCTGAAATGTGGGCCAATAGGTCGAAGCCAACGCAAGTCGTTGTAAATTTAGTCAACAAATGATTCTAACATGTTAGCCATTGGATTTACATCCAACGGCCGGCATCCATCTTCAATCTCTCGTCTTCTTCCTCCAGCACCGCCGGGACCACCTCCCGCCTCCTGCTGCTAGCAGCTCTGCTTAGCACGCTTCGCTATGAAGCGCTACTCCACCGTTGGCCAGGCCATCCCTCCAACCCTCCACACCTCCTGTTCTTCTCCACCAACTGCCGAACCACACCGCACTAGAACCAGTTAACCCTCGTACACCTCTCCGTCTACGACTCTACTCCCGCGTCTTCCCATCTCCGGCTCGTTGCTGTCCGGGGCCTCACCGTTGTCAACCACCTTGGATGCGCTCGGCGCGGCATGGTCAACATGGTTAACGAACGACACCATCGGAAGTAAGCTGTGCGTGGAGAGGCTGACAGCTGGGTCCACGGCCGCACACAAGGAAATGCCTCCTTATTACGCGCAAAATAATGATTCCTCCACCGGACATCTGGGACCCACCGGAAGGGCCTTTGTATTTTGCGAAAAAAACATGCCCCCCTCTGACTTGTCGGACCCACCATCTATCTTCGCACACAAGGAAGTGCCTCCTTATTACGCACAAAAAAAATGAATACTCCCCCTGCCAGCTAGAATCCAGCATACTGGGAGGCTGACTTGTGGGCCTACCAAGTTGACGGGGACGGAGGGCTTTGTCAACTTAGTCAATATGAACGATTCTAGCTCCTGTTACCGTACGATGTTCATCCAACGGTTGTAGTGCTTCTTCAACCTCTGGTCTTCTTGCTCCAGCCGCCCAAACCAGCGCCGGTCATGCCGCGTGCTCCTTCCTCCCGTGGCCGGCTGTGATGCCGCGGAAGCCTCACCGCCCCCTACTACTCCCACCATTGGCCAGGCCATCCCTCTACTCACCCACACCCCCTGTTAATCTATGGTGACAGCAGCCTCACATCGCAGCCGAACCAGTGAACCCTCGTACTCCTCTTCATGTGGGCATCCACTGCTGCGTCTTCCCCGGCTCCGAGTCGTCCCCTTCCTAGGCCTTGTCGTCGTCCACCGCCGTGGTGCTCTCGGTGCAGCGTGGTCAACGTGGTCAAGGAACGACTTCCATCGTACATGGACTGTACGTGGAGAGGCTGACAGCTGGGTCCACGGCCGCAGCAAGGAAGTGCCTCCTTATTACGCGGAAAATAATGATTCCTCCACCTGACAGCGGGGACCCACCGGACGGGCCACCGTATTTCACGAAAAAAGTTTCCCCCTGACTATTGGGACCCACCAGCTACATCTTCGCACACAAGGAAGTGCGTCCGGGCAAAAAAACAATTCGCCCCCCTGACTGCTGGGACCCACCAGCTACATCTTCGCACGCAAGGAACTGCGTCCGGGAAGAAAAAACGATTCGCCCCCCTGACTGCTGGGACCCACCAGCTACATCTTCGCATGCAAAGGAAGTGCATCCGGGCAAAAAAATGATTCGCCCCTCTGACTACTGGGACCCACCAGCTACATTTTCGCACGCAAGGAACTACCTGACAGTCGGGACCCACCTGGTCGAAGCGTACAAAGCGTTGTCATTCTGGTCGTGAACTTGTACGTACATATATACTGGTCGATGTAGAGGCACACACGTGTCGTAGTAGATGCGCGTACGTGTCATAGTAGAGGCACGCACGTAGCATGTACACGTACGTACAGCAGCCAGGGTGCAAGAAAGAAAATATGGCCACGTATGTGTACATACGGGCGGGGTCTCGAACGCCTAGTCGCGCATACGTACGGCGAGGGCTCGTGTTCATGAGGAGGCAACGGAATGCATCATGTTCATGGGGAGGCAACGGAATGCATTGTGTTCATGGGGAGGCAACGGAATGCGTCGTTTTCATGGGGAGGCAACGGAATGCGTCGTGTTCATCGGGAGGCAATGGAATGCGTCGTGTTCATGGGGATGCAACGGAATGCGTCGTGTTCATCGGGAGGCAATGGAACGCTGGGAGCCAACCGTCTTGGACGGAATAGGCGATGGAAACGAGGCCTGGCCTACCGCACAACGGAGGAAACGGACCTCCTACGGTCGAAACGGGGGTCCTGTTGATCGGGAGGGGTGTGGCGTACCGCAAAACGGAGGAAACGGACCTCCTACGGTCGAAATGGGGGTCCTGTTGATCGGGAGGGGTGTGGCGTACCGCAAAATGGATGAAACGGACCTCCTACAGTCGAAACGGGGGTCCTGTTGATCGGGAGGGGTGTGGCGTACCGCAAAACGGACGAAACGGACCTCCTACGGTCGAAACGGGGGTCCTGTTCATTGGGAGGGGTGTAGCGTACTGCAAAACGAGACTCCACGAGATACTGATCTCCACCGTCGACCTCCTCCAGCCTCCACGGGCTACCGTCGACCTCCTCCAGCCTCCACGGGCTCCTGTTCATCCAGTCTCCACCACGCGCTACTCCACCGGCTACTGTTCAACCACCCCTCCATGGGCACCCCTCCACCGTCTACTGTTCATCCAGCCCTCCACACCACGGGGTCCTGTTCAACCACCTCTCCACGACCACCCCTCCACCGTCTACTGTTCATCTAGCCCTCCACACCACGGGTCCCTGTTCATCCAGAGTCAACGCCACCGCTCACTGTTCATCCAACCCCCCCCCCCCCCCCCCCCGCAACACTCACTGTTCATCCTAGAGGCAGCATCAATTGGCTTCAGTTAGCAGCAGTAGCGAAGGAATCGCTCCATCGGGTTCAGTTAACAGCCATCGATCGATCGCTCGGGTTCAGTAACGCGTAGCCTGCAGTGCAATCGCTCGGGTTCAGTTAGAGCCCAACGCCTCGCTCGGGTTCAGTTAGAGCCAACGCCTCGCACACACGCGCGTACCTGTACGAGAGAAATGTGCATCGCTCTCCCACCCTAACCGGCAAGTCCCAGAAATTTTCCTCCCCCTCGCTTCTACCATGGTTTTTTCCGTCATGGACGGCCCAAAGAATGTCATGCAGCTGCGTCTCCGGCCCGCCCAGGACGAAAAGCCCATTTTCTGTCATGATTTTTTGTCATAGAAGTAGGAGCCCACCACATCTATGATGATACCGGGTTTTGTCACAATTATCGTCATAGAAGTGTCATATGTATGACAGAAAAAAAATTCGTTCGGCCCAAAATGTCACGGATGTGTCTTTTTTTGTAGTGAAATTTGGTTGTGTAGAACTCGTTGAATTCTTAGCCCCCTCCATCATCGTTACATCAGGGTCTTTGTCAGTCGACATCTCCGAAGCACAATCGAATCCATCAGTTTTTATGACCTACAAAGGTATTCTAATATAAACAAAGATTAGAATAATTTTTTTATGACGGTGGTATGGAAAATATATATTCATTGGACAAATGCTAGAAATGAGCAGTTTCTAGTAGATTGAGTGGCATCCCAATTTTAACAATTTTAGGCTCACCTCTAAATCACATGTTGATGGTTATTCTCACGAATATCTACTATTTAGGGTATGTGGTATATTGCCCATAAAAAATTATGTTACATTTCTCCATGAGCAAAGAACGGATTCCCTCTATATAATGATAGTCAGTCATCCATAATTTCTTGGATATTTTTAAGTAATTTATTGAGAAAATATTTTATGCTATTCTGAATATATATATATATAGTGTACATGTATAAATAAAGCTTTATTTTAATGATATTCCCATTATACCCCTCCTATACGACTTGTTGTCCTCTCCCACACGACCGCACTCTATCCACTTCCTCTCCGCACCACTCACTCTCTTGTTCCCCTTCCTCTCTAGATCCATAGACTTCACCGGCGTCGCTCACTCTCCTCTCTCCTCCCTTGCCCGCACAACCAGCAGAATCGGCGACCTCATCTCCCACCCCTCCACCCTTTCATCCCTCCCCTCTTCTCACCAAAATTAGTGAAGGGGGGATCGAGGGACCAGACGGTTGCCTGATCCGCCCACAAACCGGCAAACAACATCACGCCAAGGTCACCAACACCCTCATGAAATGACAGGGTTCTTCCACCTCGACAGACTTGCTCGCGCACCAAGATATGAGAGGGGGCCTTCTACTTCTCCCTCGCTCATCACCCCTTTGGCCAAACCATGGATCAACCTTCTGAAGGAAATATGCCCTAGAGGCAATAATAAAGTTATTATTTATTTCTTTTTAATTATAGCCAACCAACATATTCTCTTTTATCATCGAATGGCAAGTGGAATGCACAACAGTTCGCATATGGGTTAGGCCACTGGCAGTTACCAAAATGGCGTGTGTTTGTAAGACACGAATACAAATTCAAAACAACCGCTGACTTGAAAGATTAGACTCATGACCTTAATATCTCAAACACGTGTTGATAGCCATTTGAACAAATAGGTCCTGCTAAAAAATGCCAAAATGAATGTTTAAGAACATAATGTAGCGTAACATTCAAAACATTTTTTACATTGTTTTATCTTTGTTGAGATTTTCAAAAAATAAAGTAATCATTATGAAATTCTGATTATTCTTCGAAATATGAACAATTTTTTAAATCCTAATTCTTTTTCTAAAAAAAGCGAGCATTGTTTTTGAAAATTTCATTAAATTTGGAAAAATATGAAGAAAACTTGGAATGGTTTTTTAAAATTCACAAACATGTTTTGAAAATATGAACCTTTTTTGAAGAAAACAATTTTTTTTAATTTGTGAAAATGGAAACATGTTTTGAACATTGAAAACAATTTTTTAAACGTGTTTTTCAAACACAAACAATACTTTCAATTTGTGAACACTTCAATAAACATGAATATTTTTCGAATTTGTATCATTTTCTAAAACACAATTTATTTTGAAAATCTCAAACAATTTTGGGAAATGTAAGCACTCTTTTAAAACTTTGAACATTTTTTTAGTTTTGAAAAAATGGAACGAGTATAAAAAATTTAAAGATCCAAATATATTTCAAAATTGGAGCAAAATTTTGAATTCTGCTGATTTTATGAAAATTTAAACAAAAAATGGAATTCTAAAAAAATGAAAAATAGAATTTATAAAAAATAGAAAAGAAAAATAAACTTGGACAAGAAAATGTAAAAAAGAAGGATAAAAGGAAAAAACGGAAACAGAATAGGCAGAAAACGAAAACGGGCGGACCTAATTTTGGCGCCATGTGCGAAATTCTCACTATTTGCCGCCCTGTGCGGTAAATAATGTTTTTTCAGGTGAACGGGTTGGAAACAAACGTGCTTGCTTTCCTGGGTCGAAGCATGCGCGGCCCATGTATAAAATTCGGAACAAAACTGTTTTTCTTTTCTAACAGATGGACCCACAAAATTTTAGTACCACCTTGGATAGAACGAAAAAAATTCATTGGTGAAAGGATGAAAAAATTGGAGAAACGCGCCTTGCTTTATTAGTAGGTATAGATTTATTATCTTTCCAAGAAGTTTGTGTTAAACACAAAAAAAATTTCTATCAAACGGATATCGATCATTAATTCGGACACTCGTGCCCACATTCTCGGGGGCTATTGGGATTCGCGCTCATTATTTATAAATATTAAAGGGGCACATCAATCCCCTGATCTGGTGTTGCCACCCGACCAATGGCTCGGGGGCTACTACATTGCTTATTCAATGTAGAGAATTCAAAGTGCTCAGTGTTCGGCATGACCGAACTATGGGCAAGCGCGTCTTTGGACAACAATAAGTACCATCTGGGACTTATCCGACATCGAGCTAATATATCACGGCGACTTCTCACAACCCTCTCTCAGGGGCTTGTCCGCCGATCATTATTTCTAATATATTACACTATATTTCTATTCCTACATATGCTGCCGAGCTAGGAATTGATCCTCAGGCCGATTTTGCAAATCGACCTGAGTCTCAGGGGCTACTAGGATCAGCAGTTTTATGTTTTCCTTCAGGTGCATCTTGGGTTTTAGACTGACACACAGCTTGAGGGCTACTGGATATACATATACTGGTTATATATCTCAGCAGAGAATAAATTGCACCAATCAAAAATATTCACAAAAAATCAGCTCGCGGTTGGGGTGGTGCACCACCTCGGAAGCAGTCCGGCATAAAGCTCACGCACCAGTGGCTGGCTCCATAGAGGGAATTTCCGGCATTAAGCTAGGCTAAATTTGTTCAATGTTTTAAAAGACCAAGGTAGTTTACGACACCTCGGATGCTGACCATCGTTGGAGCTCGGAAGTGGTCCAACATAAAGCTCATATTCGAATGGCTCGTTCCATAGAGAACTTTTCAGTGTTAAACTTGGATAACCTCCTTCAAACTTTTTCAAGCCAAGGTGATCTATGACACCTCGAAGATAGTCCGGCGTTGGAGCTCAGATGTAGTCCAGCGTTGGAGCTCAGATATAGTCTGGCGTTGGAGCTCGGATATAGTCCGGCGTTGGTGCTTTCCTGCAAAAGATATCTCAAATGTAGTCTGGCGTTGGAGCTCAGATGCATGAGGACACCGCCGCATCGGAACAACTTCAAATCCGAGGTGTCACATAAAAAATAACAAGGCATTGATAAAAGCCTAGAACTTAAAGGGGCTCCTCGGATACCCGACGTGTAAACTCTTCGGATTCACTTCGGTGATCCTCAAGATCGAAGATGAGATGATTTGTTGAACCAGTTTTCAAGACCGACGACCGAAGATGAAGAACAGTTCGGAAGAATCGAGGAGCGTCCCAACTTGAAGACCGTTTTAGGGGGCTACTGACAGTGTCCTGGACTAGGGGTACTCACCACGTCGGCTTTCGGTCAGTTGGATTGGGCCGAGGACCCCTATGGATGTTTGCTCATGGGCCAGTTCGGACAGCCAATGTATACACGAGGAAGATTCCACAAGACTTGGTGATCAAGACAAGGACTCCTCTCCACCGGCGTATTCGACTAGGACTCTTGTTATCCTAGGCCTCTTGTACATTATATAAGACAAGGCCATGCTAGTCGATAGAGGATCATGACATTATTCATCATACCCTCAGGTTTAGACCACAACATATGATCTCGAAGTAGATCAACTCTTGTAACTCATCAAAGTCAATCAAGCAGCATGTAGGTATTATCTCTTCGAGGGAACCCGAAGCTAGGTAAAATCTCATGTTTATATTACCATCGATCCTAAGACACATAGCTTGGGACCCCCTACCCGAGATCTGCCGCATTTTGACACCGACAGGGTGGATCGTTGCTTAGGTGTTGTTCTTACTTCAACAAACCTCCTACTTATGATTAACCCTCTCGCAAGCATCCGCAACTACAATAAAAGTATTAAGAATAAATTCTAACCATAGCATTAAACTTTTGGGTCCAATCGGTCCCTTACAGAATAGCGCATAAACTGGGGTTTAAGCTTCTGTCACTCTCGCATCCCACCATCTAATAACTACTCCACAATGCATTCCCTTCGACCCAAATATGGTGAAGTGTCATGTAGTCTATGTTCACATGACACCACTAAGAGAATGGCAACATATATACCATCAAAATATCAAACAAATATCAAGTTCACATGATTACTTGCAACATGATTTCTCACGTGACCTCAAGAACGAAAGTAACTACTCACAAATGATAAACATTCTGAAGATCAGAGGGGTATTGAATAGCAAAGTGGATATGAACATATAATCTTCCACCAAATAAACCATATAGTAATCAACTACAAGATGTAATCACCACTGCTAGTAGTCACCCACGGGCACCAATCTATAGTTTTGACACAAAGATTGAACACAAGAGATGAACTAGGGTTTGAGAGGAGTTGGTGCTGTGAAGATGTTGATCAAGATAGCCCTCCCTAAGATGGGAGAGTTGTTGGTGATGATGATGACGATGATTTCCCCCTCCGGGAGGGAAGTTCCCCCGGTAGAATCACTCCACCGTAGGGCAAAAGTGCTCCTGCGCAAGTTTCGCCTCGAGGCGGCGGCGCTTCGTCCCAAATGTCCTCTCCTTATTTTTTTTCTATGTCAAAATGACTTATATACCAGAAGATGGTCACCGGAGGTGGGTCGAGGAGGGCAACACCTACCAGGGCGCGCCTGGGCCTCCTGGCGCGCCCAGGTGGGTTGTGCCCACCTGATGGCCCTCCGCTGGTACTTATTTGCTCCAATATTCCTTAAATATTCCATAAAAATCCTCGGGGAGTTACAACTCATTTGGAGTTGTGCAGAATAGGTAGCTTGACGTAGCTTTTTCAGGTCCAGATTTCCAGCTGCCAGAATTCCCCCCCCCCCCTTAGTGCATACCTTGCATACTATGAGAGAAAAGGCATTAGAATTACTCCAAAAAGCATTATTATACAATAAAATAACACAAATAATAGTAGTAAAACATGATGCAAAATGGACGTATCACATAACCACTGGACTTAACTGGGAGTTAATCTTCCTGATGATAGTGTCATTAACACAGTTCTTCAATCACTGCCACCAAGCTATAAAGGATTCATGATCGACTATAATATGCAAGGGATGGAAAAGACTATTCCCGAGCTCTTCACAATGCTACAGGCTGCGGAGGTAGAAATTAAGAAGTAGCATCTAGTGTTGATGGTTAATAAGACAACTAGTTTCACGAAAAAGGGCAAAGGGAAGAAAGGGCACTTCAAGAAGAATAGCAAGCAAGTTGCTACTCCAGGGAAGAAGCCCAAGTCTGGACCTAAGCCTGAAACTGAGTGCTTCTACTGCAAAGGGACTGTTCGCTGGAAGCGGAACTTCCCCAAGTATTTGGGGGATAAGAAGGATGGCAAAGTGAAAGTATATTTGATATACATGTTATTGATGTGTACCTTACTAATGCTCGTAGTAGCGCCTGGGTATTTGATACTGGTTCTGTTGCTCATATTTGCATCTCGAAACAGGGGCTACGGTTTAAACGATGATTGTCTAAGGACGAGGTGACGATGCGCGTCAGAAATGGTTCCAAGGTCCATGTGATTGCCGTTGGCACGCTACCTCTACATCTACCTTCAGGATTAGTTTTAGACCTGAATAATTGTTATTTAGTGCTAGCGTTAAGCATGAACATTATATCTGGATCTTGTTTGATGTGAGACGATTATTCATTTAAATCAAAGAATAATAGTTGTTCTATTTATATGAGTAATATCTTTTATGGTCATGCACCCTTGTTGAGTGGTCTATTTTTGTCGAATATCGATCGTAGTGATACACATGTTCATAACATTGAAGTCAAAAGATGCAAAGTTGATAATGATAGTGCAACTTATTTGTGCCACTTCTGCTTAGGTCATATTGGTGTAAAGCGCATGAAGAAACTCCATGTTGATGGGCTTTTGGAATCACTTGATTATGAATCACTTGGTGCTTGCGAACCATGCCTCATGGGCAAGATGACTAAAACTCTATTCTCCGGAACAATGGAACGAGCTACTGACTTATTGGAAATAATACATACCGATGTATGCAGTCCAATGAGTGTTGAGGCTCGTGGCGGGTATCATTATTTTCTGACCTTCACAAATGATTTGAGCAGATATGGGTATATCTACTTAATGGAACATAAGTCTGAAACATTTGAAAAGTTCAAAGAATTTTAGAGTGAAGTGGAAAATCATCATAACAAGAAAATAAAGTTTCTACAATCTGATCGTGGAGGCAAATATTTGAGCTACGAGTTTGGTCTTCATTTGAAACAAAGTGGAATAGTTACACAACTGACGCCACCTGGAACACCACAGCGTAATGGTGTGTCCGAATGTCGTAACCGTACTTTATTAGATATGGTGCAATCTATGATGTCTCATACTGATTTACCACTATCATTTTGGGGTTATGCTTTAGAGACGGCTGCATTCACATTAAATAGGGCACCATCGAAATCTGTTGAGACGACACCATATGAACTGTGGTTTGGCAAGAAACCCAAATTGTCGTTTCTTAAAGTTTGGGGCTGTGATGCTTATGTGAAAAAGCTTCAACTTGATAAGCTCAAACCCAAATCAGAGAAGTACATCTTCATAGGATACCCAAAGGAAACTGTTGGGTACACCTTATATCACAGATCCGAAGGCAAGATATTCGTTGCTAAGAATGGATCCTTTCTAGAGAAGGAGTTTCTCTTGAAAGAAGTGAGTGGGAGGAAAGTAGAACTTAATGAGGTAATTGTACCTTCTCCCGAATTGGAAAGTAGTTCATCACAGAAATTAGTACCAGTGATTCCTACACCAATTAGTGAGGAAGCTAATGATGATGATCATGAAACTTCATATCAAGTTACTACCGAACCTTGTAGGTCAACTAGAGTACGGTCCGCACCACAGTGGTACGGCAATCCTATTCTAGAAGTCATGTTACTAGACCATGATGAACCTATGAACTATCAGGAAGCGATGATGAGCCCGGATTCCACGAAATGGTTTGAGGACATGAAATCTGAGATGGGATCCATGTATGAGAACAGCGTGTGGACTTTGGTTGACTTTCCCGATGATCGGCAAGCCATAGAAAATAAATGGATCTTCAAGAAGAAGATTGACACTGATGGTAATGTTACTGCCTACAAAGCTCGACTTGTTGCGAAAGGTTTTCGATAAGTTCAAGGAGTTGACTATGATGAGACCTTCTCACCCGTAGCGATGCTTAAGTCTATCTGAATCATGTTAGCACTTGCCGCATTTTATGATTATGAAATTTGGCAAATGGATGTCAAGACTGCATTCCTTAATGGAATTCTTAAAGAAGAGTTGTATATGATGCAACCACAAGGTTTTGTCGATCCAAAAGGTGCTAACAAAGTGTGCAAGCTCCAGCGATCCATTTATGGACTGGTGCAAGCCTCTCGGAGTTGGAATATACGCTTTGATAATGTGATCAAAGCATATGGTTTTATATAGACTTTTGGAGAAGCATGTATTTACAAGAAAGTGAGTGGGAGCTCCGTAGCATTTCTAATATTATATGTGGATGACATATTGTTGATTGGAAATGACACAGAATTTTTGGATAGCATAAAAGGATACTTGAATAACAATTTCCAATGAAATACCTTGGTGAAGCTGCTTACATATTGGGCATCAGGATCTATAGAGATAGATCAAGACGCTTAATTGGACTTTCACAAAGCACATACCTTGATAAAGTTTTGAAGAAGTTCAAAATGGATCAGTCAAAGAAAGGGTTCTTGCCTGTATTGCAAGGTGTGAAGTTGAGTCGGACTCAATTCCCGACCACTTCAGAAGATAGAGAGAAAATGAAAGTCATTCCCTATGCTTCAGCCATAGGTTCTATCATGTACGCAATGCTGTCTACCAGACCTGATGTGTGCCTTGCTATCAGTATAGTAGGGACGTACCAAAGTAATCCAGGAGTGGATCACTGGATTGCGGTTAAGAACATCCTGAAATACCTGAAAAGGACATTCTCGTTTATGGTGGTGACAAAGAGCTTGTCGTAAATGAAGGAAATATGCCCTAGAGGCAATAATAAAGTTGTTATTTATATTTCCTTATATCATGATAAATGTTTATTATTCATGCTAGAATTGTTTTAACCGGAAACTTAGTACATGTGTGAATACATAGACAAACAGAGTGTCACTAGTATGCCTCTACTTGACTAGCTCGTTGATTAAAGATGGTTAAAGTTTCCTAGCCATTGACATGAGTTGTAAATTAATGAATGGGATAACATCTTTAGAGAATGATGTGATTGACATGACCCATCTATTAGCTTAGCACTAGGATCGTTTAGTTTGTTGCTATTGCTTTCTTCATAACTCATACATGTTCCTATGACTATGAGATTAAGCAACTCCTGAATACCGGAGGAACACTTACTGTGCTATCAAACGTCACAATGTAACTGGGTGATTATAAAGATGCTCTACAGGTGTATCTGATGGTGTTTGTTGGGTTGGCATAGATCGAGGTTAGGATTTGTCACTCCGTGTTTCGGAGAGGTATCTCTGGGCCCTCTCGGTGATGCACATCACTATAAGCCTTGCAAGCAATGTGATTAATCAGATAGTTCCGGGATGATGCATTACGGAACGAGTAAAGCGACTTGTCGGTAACGAGATTGAACTAGGTATTGAGATATCAGCGGTCGAATCTCGGGCAAGTAACATACCGATGACAAAGGGAATAGCGTATGTTGTTATATGGTTTGACCGACAAAGATCTTCGTAGAATATGTAGGAACCAATATGATCATCCAGGTTCCACTGTTGGTTATTGACCGGAAGTGAGTCTTGGTCATGTCTACATAGTTCTCGAACCCGTAGGTTCCACACGCTTAACGTTAGATGATGATTGGTATTATGAGTTTATGTGTTTTGATGTACCGGAGATTGTTCGAAGTCCCGGATGTGATCACGAACATGACGAGGATTCTCAAAATGGTTGAGAAATAAAGATTGATATATTGGAAGGCTATATTTGGACACTGTAAAGGTTCCGAGTGGTTCGGGCATTTTTCCGGAGTACCGGGAGCTTACCGGAACCCCCCCCCCCCCAAGAAGTTAATGGCCCTTAATGGCCCATGGTGGAAGAGAGGAGGAGGCCAAGGTGGGGGCACCCCCCTCCCAAGCCCAATCCGCATTGGGAGGGGGTCGTGCCCCCTTTCCTTCTCTCCCTCTCCCTCTTCCTTCTTCTCCTACTCCAACTAGGGAAGCGAGGAAACCTACTCCTACTAGGAGTAGGACTCCCCCCCTTTGGGCGCGCCATAGAGAGGGTCGGCCCTCCCCTCCTCCACTCCTTTATATACGAGGGAGGGGGCGCCTCATAGACATACAAGTTGCTTGTTTAGCCATGTGCGGTGCCCCCTCCACCGATTTCCACCTTGGTCATATCGTTGTAGTGCTTAGGCGAAGCCCTGCGTCGATAACTTCATCATGACCATCATCACACTGTCATGCTGACGAAACTCTCCCTCGACCTCACCTAGATCTAGAGTTTGTGGGACGTCACTGAGCTAAACGTGTGCAGATTGCGGAGGTGTCGTACCTTCGGTGCTAGGATTGGTCGGATCATGAAGACGTACGACTACATCAACCGCGTTGTCATCACTTCCGCTTTCGGTCTACGAGGGTACGTAGACAATACTCTCCCCTCTCGTTGCTATGTATCACCTAGATAGATCTTGCGTGATCGTAGGAATTTTTTTGAAATTACTGTGTTTCCCAACAGTGGCATCAGACCCAGGTCTATGCATAGATGTTATATGCACGAGTAGAACACAAAGAGTTGTGGGCGATAATAGTCATACTGCTTACCAGCATGTCATACTTTCATTCAGCAGTATTGTTGGATGAAGCGGCTCAGACTGACATTACACGTACGCTTACACAAGACTGGTTCTACCGACGTGTTTCGCACACAGGTGGCTAGTGAGTGTTTGTTTCTCCAACTTTAGTTGAATCAAGTGTGGCTACGCCCGGTCCTTGTTGAAGGTTAAAATAGCACACTTGACAAAAAATCGTTGTGGTTTTGATGTGTAGGTAAGAACGATCCTTGCTAAGCCCGTAGCAGCCACGTAAAACTTGCAACACAAAGTAGAGGACGTCTAACTTGTTTTTGCAGGGCATGTTGTGATGTGATATGGTCAAGACGTGATGATATATAAATTGTTGTATGAGATGATCATATTTTGTAGAACTTATCAGCAACTGGCAGGAGCCATATGGTTGTCGCTTTATTGTATGAAATGCAATCGCCATGTAATTGCTTTACTTTATCACTAAGCAGTGGCGATGGTCGTAGAAGCAATAGTTGGCGATACGACCACAATGCTTCGATGAAGATCAAGGTGTCAAGCCGGTGACGATGGTGATCATGACAGTGCTTTGGAGATGGAGATCAAAGGCACAATATGATGATGGCCATATCATATCACTTATATTAATTGCATGTGATGTTTATCCTTTATGCATCTTATTTTGCTTAGTTCGGCGGTAGCATTATAAGATGATCTCTCACTAAATATGAAGGTATAAGTGTTCTCCTGAGTACGCACTGTTGCGACAGTTCGTCATGCCGAGACACCACGTCATGATCGGGTGTGATAAGCTCTATGTTCACATACAACGGGTGCAAGCCAGTTTTGCACACGCAGAATACTCGGGTTAAACTTGACGAGCCTAGCATATGCAGACATGGCCTCGGAATACTGGAGACCGAAAGGTCGAGCGTGAAATCATATAGTAGATATGATCAACATAGAGACGTTCACCATTGAAAACTACTCCATGTCATGTGATGATCGGACATGGTTTAGTTGATTTGGATCACGTGCTCATTTAGATGACTAGAGGGATGTCTATCTAAGTGGGAGTTCTTAAGTAATATGATTAGTTGAACTTTAATTTATCATGAACTTAGTACCTGATAGTATTTTGCATGTCTATGTTGTTGTCCATAAATGGCCCGTGCTACTGTTTCGTTGAATTTTAATGCGTTCCTAGAGAAAGCTAAGTTGAAAGATGATGGTACAAACTACACAGACTGGGTCCGTAACTTGAGGACTATCCTCATTGCTGCATAGAAGAATTACGTCCTGGAAGCACCGCTGGGTGCCAAGCCTGTTGTAGATGCTACTGATGACATTAAGAATGTCTGGCAAAGCAAAGCTGATGACTACTCGATAGTTCAGTGTGCCATGCTTTACGGCTTAGAACCGGGACATCAACGATGTTTTGAACGTCATGATGCATATGAGATGTTCCAGGAGTTGAAGTTAATATTTCAAGCAAATGCCTAGATTGAGAGATATGAAGTCTCCAATAAGTTCTATAGCTACAAGATGGAGGAGAATAGTTCTATCAGTAAACATATCTCAGAATGTCTAGGTACCACAACCACTTGACTCAACTAGGAGTTATTCTTCCTGATGATAGTGTCATTAACAGAGTTCTTCAATCACTGCCACCAAGCTACAAAGTTTCATGATGAACTATAATATGCAAGGGATGGATAAGACAATTCCCGAGCTCTTCGCGATGCTAAAATCTGCGGAGGTAGAAATCAAGAAGGAGGATCAAGTGTTGATGGTCAACAAGACCACCAGTTTCAAGAAGAAGGGCAAAGGGAAGAAGGGGAACTTCAAGAAGAACGACAAGCAAGTTGTTGCTCAATTGAAGAAGCCCAAGTCTGGACTTAAGCGTGAGACTGAGTGCTTGTACTTCAAAGGGAATGGTCACTGGAAGCGAAACTGCCCCAAGTATTTGGCGGATAAGAAGGATGGCAAAGTGAAAGGTATATTTGATATACATGTTATTGATGTGTACTTAACTAATGCTCGCAGTAGCGCCTGGGTATTTGATACTGGTTCTGTTGCTCATATTTGCACTCAAAATAGGGGCTATGGACTAAGCGAAGATTGGCTAAGGACGAGGTGACAATGCATGTGGAAAATGGTTCCAAAGTCGATGTGATCACGGTCGGCACGCTACCTCTACATCTACCTTCGGGATTAGTTCTAGACCTGAATAATTGTTATTTGGTGCCAGCATTGAGCATGAACATTATATCTGGATCTTGTTTGATGCGAGATGGTTATTCATTTAAATCAGAGAATAATGGTTGTTCTATTTATATAGTAATATCTTTTATGGTCATCCAACCTTGATGAGTGGTCTATTTTTATTGAATCTTGATAGTAGTGATACACATATTCATAGTATTGAAGCCAAAAGATATAAGTTCAATAATGATGTACAACTTATTTGTGGCACTGCCGTTTGGGTCATATTGGTGTAAAGCGCATGAAGAAACTCCATGTTGATGGGCTTTTGGAATCACTTGATTATGAATCACTTGATACTTGCAAACCATTCCTCATGGGCAAGATGACTAAGACTCTGTTCTCCGGAACTATGGAGCGAGTAACAGACTTCTTGGAAATAATACATACTGATGTATGCGGTCCAATGAGTATTGATGCTCGCGGCGGGTATCGTTATTTTCTGACCTTCGCAGATGATTTGAGCAGATATGGGTATATCTACTTGATGAAACATAAGTCTGAAACATTTGAAAAGTTCAAGGAATTTCAGAGTGAAGTAGAAAATCATCGTAACAAGAAAATAAATTTTCTATGATCTGATCGTGGAGGAGAATATTTGAGTTACGAGTTTGGTCTTCATTTGAAACAATACGGAATAGTATCGCAACTCACGCCACCTGGAACACCACAGCGTAATGGTGTGTCCAAACATTGTAACCGCACTTTATTAGATATGGTGCGATCTATGATGTCTCTTACTGATTTACCGCTAAAATTTTGGGGTTATGCTTTAGAGACGGCTGCATTCACGTTAAATAGGGCACCATCTAAATACGTTGAGACGATGCCTTATGAACTGTGCTTTGGCAAGAAACCCATGTTGTCGTTTCTGAAAGTTTGGGGTTACGATGCATATGTGAAAAAGCTTCAATCTGATAAGCTCGAACCCAAATCGGAGAAATGTGTCTTCATAGGATACCCAAAGGAGACTGTTGGGTACATCTTCTATCACAGATCCGAAGGCAAGATATTTGTTGCTAAGAATGGTTCCTTTCTAGAGAAGGAGTTTCTCTCAAAAGAAGTGAGTGGGAGGAAAGTAGAACTTGATGAGGTAATTGTACCTGCTCCTGAACTGCAAAGTAGTTCATCATTGAAATCAGTTCCAGTGATTCCTACACCAAGTAGTGAGGAAGCTAATGATAGTGATCATGAAACTTTAGAGCAAGTTACTATTGAACCTCGTAGGTCAACCAGAGTAAGATCTGCACCAGAATGGTACGGTAATCCTATTCTGGACGTCATGTTACTAGACCATAACGAACCTACGAACTATGAGGAAGCGATGATGAGCCCAGATTCCGTGAAATGGCTTGAGGCCATGAAATCTGAGATGGGATCCATATAGGAGAACAACGTGTGGACTTAGGTTGACTTGCCCGATGATCGGCAAGCCATCGAGAATAAATAGATCTTCAAGAAGAAGACTGACGCTGACGGTAATGTTACTGTCTACAAAGCTCGACTTGTTGCGAAAGGTTTTCGACAAGTTCAAGAAGTTGACTATGATGAGACTTTCTCACCCGTAGCGATGCTTAAGTCTGTCTGAATCATGTTAGCAATTACCGCATTTTATGATTATGAAATTTGGCAAATGGATGTCAAAACTGCATTCCTGAATGGATTTTTGGAAGAAGAGTTGTCTATGATGCAACCAGAAGGTTTTGTCAATCCAAAGGATGCTAACAAAGTGTGCAAGCTCCAGCGATCCACTTATGGGCTGGTGCAACCCTCTCGGAGTAGGAATAAACATTTTGATAGTGTGATCAAAGCATATGGTTTTATACAGAGTTTTGGAGAAGCCTGTATTTACAAGAAAGTGAGTGGGAGCTCTGTAGAATTTCTAATATTATATGTGGATGACATATTGTTGATTGGAAATGATATAGAATTTCTGGATAGCATAAAAGGATACTTGAATAAGAGTTTTTCAATGAAAGACCTTGGTGAAGCTGCTTATATATTGGGCATCAAGATCTATAGAGATAGATCAAGACGCTTAATTGGACTTTCACAGAGCACATACCTTGATAAGATTTTGAAGAAGTTCAAAATGGAACAGTCAAAGCAAGGGTTCTTTCCTGTGTTACAAGGTGTGAAGTTGAGTGAGACTCAATGCCCGACCACTGTAGAAGACAGAGAGAAAATGAAAGTCATTCCCTATGCTTCAGCCATAGGTTCTATCATGTATGCAATGCTGTGTACCAAACCTGATGTGTGCCTTGCTATAAATATAGTAGGGAGGTACCAAAGTAATCCAGGTGTGGATCACTGGACAGCGGTTAAGAACATCCTGAAATACCTGAAAAGGACTAAGGATATGTTTCTCGTTTATGGAGGCGACAAAGAGCTCGTCGTAAATGGTTACAACGATGCAAGCTTTGACACTGATCTAGATGACTCTAAGTCACAAACCGTATATGTGTTTATATTGAACTGTGGAGCTGTCAGTTGGTGCAGTTCTAAGCAGAGCCTCGTGGCGGGATCTACGTGTGAAGCGGAATACATAGCTACTTCGGAAGCAGCAATGAAAGAGTCTAGATGAAGGAGTTCATATCCGATCTAGGTGTCATACCTAGTGCATCGGATCGAATGAAAATCTTTTGTGACAATACTGGAACAATTGCCTTGGCGAAGGAATCCAGATTTCATAAGAGAACCAAGCACATCAAGAGACGCTTCAGTTCCATTCATCATCAAGTGTCGGAAGGGGACATAGAGATTTGCAAGATACATACGGATCTGAATGTTGCAGACCCGTTGACTAAGCCTCTCTCACGAGCAAAACATGATCAACACCAAGACTCCATGGGTGTTAGAATCATTACAATGTAATCTAGATTATTGACTCTAGTGCAAGTGGGAGACCGAAGGAAATATTCCCTAGAGGCAATAATAAGGTTGTTATTTATATTTCCTTATATCATGATAAATGTTTACTATTCATGCTAGAATTGTACTAACCGGAAACTTAGTACATGTGTGAATAGATAGACAAACAAAGTGTCACTAGTATGCCCCTACTTGACAAGCTTGTTGATCAAAGATGGTTAAAGTTTCCTAGCCATTGACATGAGTTGTCATTTGATGAACGGGATCACATCATTAGAGAATGATGTGATTGACATGACCCATCTGTTAGCTTAGTACTATGATCGTTTAGTTTGTTGCTATTGCTTTCTTCATAACTTATACATGTTGCAATAACTATGAGATTATGCAACTCCGAATATCGGAGGAACACTTAGTGTGCTATCAAACGTCACAATGTAACCGGGTGATTATAAAGATGCTCTACAGGTGTCTCCGATGGTGTTTGTTGGGTTGTCATAGATCGAGATTAGGATTTTTCACTCCGTGTTTCGGAGAGGTATCTCTGGGCCCTCTCGGTGATGCACATCACTATAAGCCTTGCAAGCAATGCGACTAATGAGTTAGTTGCGGGATGATGCATTATGAAACGAGTAAAGAGACTTGCCGGTAACAAGATTGAACTAGGTATTGAGATACCGATGATCGAATCTCGGGCAAGTAACATACCGATGACAAAGGGAACAACGTATGTTGTTATGCAGTTTGATCGATAAAGATCTTCCTAGAATATGTAGGAACCAATATGAGCATCCAGGTTCTGCTATTGGTTATTGACCGGAAGTGAGTCTCGGTCATGTCTAAATAGTTCTCGAACCCGTAGGGCCTGCACGATTAATGTTCGATGATGATCAGTATTATGAGTTTATGTGTTTTGATGTACCGAAGGTTGTTCAAAGTCTCGGATGTGATAATGGACATGACGAGGAGTCTCTAAATGGTCGAGACATAAAGATTGATATATTGGAAGGCTATGTTTGGACATCGTAAAGGTTCCTTGTGGTTCGGGCATTTTTTCGGAGTACTGGGAGGTTACCGGAACCCCCCGGGGAGTTAATGGGCCTTAATGGGCCATGGTGGAAGAGAGGAGGAGGCAGACAAGGTGGGGCCGCCCCCCTTTCCTTCTCTCCCTCTCCCTCTTCCTTCTTCTCCTACTCCAGCTAGGGAAGGGGGTGATACGTCCATTTTGCATCATGCTTTGATATTGATATTTATTGCATTATGGGTTGTTATTACTCATTATGTCACAATACTTATGCCTATTCTCTCTTATTTTACAAGGTTTACATGAAGAGGGAGAATGCCGGCAGCTGGAGTTCTAGGCTGGAAAAGGAGCAAATATTATAGACATATTATGCACAACTCCAAAAGTCCTGAAACTCCACGGAAGTTATTTTTGGAATTAATAAAAAAATATTGAGCGAAGAAAATACCAGAGGGGGGCCACCCACCATCCACGAGGGTGGGGGAGCGCCCTACCCACCTGGGTGCGCCCCCTGCCTCATGGGACCCCTTGCAGGCCTCCGGTGCCCATCTTATGCTATAAGAAGTCTTTTAATCTGGAAAAAATCATAAGCAAGCTTTCGGGACGAGACACCGCCGCCATGTGGCGGAACCAACCTAGGGCTCCGGCGGAGCTGTTCTGCCGGGGAAACATCCCTCCGGGAGGGGGAAATCATCATCATCGTCATCACCATCGATCCTCTCATCGGGAGGGGGTCAATCTCCATCAACATCTTCACCAGAACCATCTCCTCTCAAACCCTAGTTCATCTCTTGTATCCAATCTTTGTCCCAAAACCTCAGATTGGTACCTGTGGGTTGCTAGTAGTGTTGATTACTCCTTGTAGTTGATGCTAGTTGGTTTATTTGGTGAAAGATCATATGTTCAGATTTTTTATGCATATTAATACCCCTCTGATTATGAACATGAATATGATTTGTGAGTAGTTATGTTTGTTCCTGAGGACATGGGAGAAGTCTTGCTATAAGTAGTCATGTGAATTTGGTATTCGTTCGATATTTTGATGAAATGTAAGTTATTTCTCCTGTAGTGGTGTTATGTGAACGTCGACTACATGACACTTCACCATTGTCTGGGCCTAGATGAAGGCATTGGGAAGTAATAAGTAGATGATGGGTTGCTAGAGTGACAGAAGCTTAAACCCTAGTTTATGAGTTGCTTCGTCAGGGGCTGATTTGGATCTATATGTTTCAAGCTATGGTTAGGTTTACCTTAATACTTCTTTTTTAGTTGCGGATGCTTGCAATAGGGGTTAATCATAAGTGGGATGCTTGTCCAATAAAGGGCAGTAGCCAAGCACTGGTCCACCCACATACCAAATTATCAAAGTAACGAACGCGAATCATATGAGCGTGATGAAAACTAGCTTGACGATAATTCCCATGTGTCCTCGGGAGCGGTTTTCTCTATATAAGAGTTTGTCTAGGCTTGTCCTTTGCTACAAAAAGTATTGGGCCATATTGATGCACCTTATTTACTTTCATTACTTGTTACCCGTTACAAATTACCTTATCACAAAACCATCTGTTACCGATAATTTCAGTGCTTGCAGAGAATACCTTACTAAAAACCGCTTGTCATTTCCTTCTGCTCCTCGTTGGGTTCGACACTCTTAATTATTGAAAGGACTACGATAGATCCCCTACACTTGTGGGTCATCAAGACTCTTTTCTGACGCCGTTGCCGGTGAGTGAAGCGCCTTTGGTAAGTGGAACTTGGTAAGGAAAAATTTATATAGTATGCTGAAATTTACCGTCACTTGTTACTATGGAAAGTAACCCCTTGAGGGGTTTGTTCGGGGTATCTTCACCCCGACCAGTACAACAAAGAGTTGCTCCTCAACCTACTGAACCTACTGAACATGTTCACTTTGAAATTCCTTCGGGTATGGTAGAGAAACTACTAGCTAATCCTTTTACAGGAGATGGAACATTGCATCCCGATTTGCACCTAATCTATGTGGATGAAGTTTGTGGATTATTTAAGCTTGCAGGTATGCTCGAGGATGTTATCAAGCAGAAGGTCTTCCCTTTATCTTTGAAAGGAAAGGCATTGACATGGTTTAGGCTATGTGATGATATGGGATCAAGGAACTACAACCGATTGAAATTGGAATTTCATCAGAAGTTTTATCCTATGCATCTTGTTCATCATGATCGTAACTATATATATAATTTTTGGCCTCGCAAAGGAGAAAGCATCGCCCAAGCTTGGGGAGGCTTAAGTCAATGTTATATTCATCCCCCAATCATGAGCTCTCAAGAGAAATTATTATTCAAAAAATTTATGCTCGTCTTTCTCTCAATAATCGCTCCATGCTCGATACTTCTTGTACTGAATCTTTTATGATGAAGACTATTGAATTCAAATGGGATTTATTGGAAAGAATTAAACGCAACTCCGAGGATTGGGATCTCGACGAAGGTAAGGAGTCAGGTATAACACCTAAGTTTGATTGTGTTAAATCTTTTATGGATACCAATGCTTTTCGTGAATTTAGCACTAAATATGGACTTGACTCTGAGATTGTATCTTCTTTCTTTGAATCATTTACTACTCATGTTGACCTCCCTAAGGAGAAGTGGTTTAAATATAATCCTCCCACTGAAGTAAAAGTAGTTGCAACTATTAAAGTTGAAGAAAAGACTATCACTTATAATGATCCTATTGTTCCTACTACCTATATTGAGAAACCACCTTTCCCTATTAGGATAAAGGATCATGCTAAAGCTTCAACTGTGGTTCGTAAGAGTAATACTAGAACACCTACACCACCTGAGCAAATTAAAGTTGAACCTAGTATTGCTATGGTTAAAGATCTCTTGGCTAATAATATTGATGGGCATGTTATTTACTTCTGTGATGAAGCTGCTAGAATTGCTAGACCCGATACTAAAAATAAACATAGACCTGTTGTAGGCATGCCTGTTATTTCTGTTAAAATAGGAGATCATTGTTATCATGGCTTATTTGATATGGGTGCTAGTGCAAGTGTAATACCTCATTCCTTATACAAAGAAATTATGCATGATATTGCACCTGCTGAGATAGAAGAAATTGATGTTACAATTAAGCTTGCCAATAGAGATACTATTTCACCAGTTGGGATTGTTAGAGATGTTGAAGTCTTGTGTGGGAAAGTTAAATATCCTACGGATTTTCTTGTTCTTGGTTCCCAACAAGATGACTTTTATCCCATTATATTTGGTAGACCCTTCTTGAATACTGTTAATGCTAAGATAGACTGCAAAAAGGATATTGTTAAGATTGGTTTAGGGGATATGTCTCATGAGTTTAATTTTGCTAAATTTCGTAGACAACCCCATGATAAAGAATTGCCTAGTAAGGATGAAATTATTGGTCTTGCTTCTATTGTCGTGCCTCCTAATGATCCTTTAGAACAATATTTGCTAGACCATGAAAATGATATGTTTATGAATGAAAGAAGGGAGATAGATGAAGTATTCTTTAAACAGGGACCTATTTTGAAACACAACTTGCCTGTTGAAATTCTAGGGGATCCTCCATCACCCAAGGGTGATCCCGTGTTTGAGCTTAAACCACTACCTGATACTCTTAAATATGCTTATCTTGATGAAAAGAAGATATATCCTGTTATTATTAGTGCTAACCTTTCAGAGCAGGAAGAGGAGAAATTATTGAAAACTCTAAAGGAGCACCGTGCTGCTATTGGATATAATCTTGATGATCTTAAGGGCATTAGTCCCACTCTATGCCAACACAAAATAAAATTGGAGAAATACACCAAGCCAGTTATTCATCACCAACAACGGTTAAATCCTAAGATGAAATAAGTGGTAAGAAAATAAATACTAAAGCTCTTGGAGGCAGGTATAATTTATCCCGTTGCTGATAATCAGTGGGTAAGTCATGTCCATTGTGTCCCTAAGAAGGGAGGTATTACTGTTGTTCCTAATGATAACACTACAAAAAAATACACTTCCGTGATGATATGTGTTTGTCACAGTAGGTCGCGTTTTTTGTCATGCATCTACATCCATGACAAATTTATGACAGAATCAACATAGTCATACCTGTGTTGTCGTAGAAGTGTTCCATGACATTACCAAAATTATCATCACGGAAGTGTCCACTTCCATGACGATAAATCACGCGTCACAGAAGTGCTTTCGTCAAGGGTGACCGACACGTGGCATCCACCGTAACGGAACACCGTTAAGCTATCTGGTCGGATTTTGGATCCGATAACCCGTTAACAGCCATGACCAATGCCGATTTTCCACGTGTAAAATTCTCATTGGCTGACGGATCCATGTGTCAGCTCCACGTTGGCACAGGTGTCACTCATCCAACGGTCGAGATGGGCCTATGATATGTTGACACGTGGACCGGCCCAAAAGTGGCCCACAAAGTTTAAATGGGTCGGCCCAACCAAAGGCCCATAAGATTTGGCGGACCATAATGGGCTGGCCCAGCTAAAGGCCCACAAAATTTAGCTGACCATAATGGGCCGACCTAGCTAAAGGACCACAAGATTTTGTGGACCACATGGGCTGCCCAGCTAAAGGCCCATAAGATTCTGCAGACCATAATGGGCCGGCCCAGCTAAAGGCCCAACATTCTCTGTCAAATCGGCCCGTCAACAGCCTGGTCTAAACTTGTCATCAATGCGACCCATGGTCACTTCTGGCCCGTTAACAGTCCGCTAAGTAATTGGGCCGAATTATGGCCCAGTGTATTTCTGGCCTGTTAAAGGTCCGGCTTCATTTGGGCCCATTTACAGGCCATCAAAACTTTCAGCCCATAAACGACCGTGAAGGATTTGGGTCATATTTGGCCATGTCTGTCATTCGGCCGGTTAGAGGCCCACTATAGATTTGGGCCACTTTCGGCCTGTTGTCATTTTCGGCCTGTTAACGTCGGACATAAACCATGGGCCATATGTGGCCCAACGTCATATCGGGCCCATTAACGGCCCATATAAAAATGACGATCATCTAGCCCGACCAAAGTTCCGGCCTGTTAAAGGCCCGTGTATTAGGTCGGCGCATTTACGGCCCGTCCGAATTTTGGCATGTCAAATATCCTCATCGTAAATGGGCCACCATTTTGGCCTGCTAAGTCCAGTGGGTTATTTCGCACAATCAGGGCCCAATCTCACTTTCGGTCTATTAAAGGCCCATGTTTTTATGGGCTTGAGATATTTACACCTATAAACGGCCTATTTTTACTGAGGGCCCAAATTATGTTTAGGCCTGTTAAAGGCCCACTATGGGCATAGGCCTACCAAAAAAATTTGAAAGCTTTTGCTAATTTAAGCCCAGATATTTTTAGTGCGCTACATGCCAATTTCGGCCCGTAATCGTTTTTAGCCCAATTGGAATGGGCCCGACAAATGTTGGCATGTTGGGCTCCTATGAAGCTTTCGGCTGAATACATTACTAAGATAAACCTACACTATACAAAAATAGCATTGTAATTACTACAGCCTGTGGCAGCATCATAAATGTTGTATCACAACAAAATAAATTCCAATCATACAACAAAAGGCCTATTGGCATAAAGTTTACAGTCCTTCCAGATAAAAGCACCATCAGATGTATAGAAGCACAGATCATTTGACCTGAGTGCTAATGTTTCAGGCTATAGAATCTGATGGAGCAGCACGATCTCCGCCTTTTTCCGCCATTGCTCTTAAACAATGAAGCGAATGTCTGATAGTCTGGTTTCAAAACCATTCATATCTTGACGACATTTCTCAACCACTATTCTTGTTTCTGAAACAACGTCCATTAGGGATTGGACTTGTGTCTAGAGCACAGATATATCACTCTGTCGAGCAGGAAGATTTTGTTCAGTAGGCGATTTGGACGAGGTTACCTTGACAACCAACCTAGAATTATGCAGGAAGGTGCTTTTTGCACTGTTAGTGGAGAGATATTGACGCACTGCAGCAAGAGGTGACATTGTGCCTGTAGTAGCCTTGTCACCTTCAGGTGGTTGTGGCTGTTCAATCATTTGTTCCATAGCTTCCTGAAAGTTTGAACTTGTAGATTAGTGTATAAGATAAGTTACTAATGAGACAAAAACAAACAAAGTAGGTTAAACGTTTATACATAACTTATTTTGGTGAACTATTGTAATACATTAGCATGTATTGTAGTGCCAACTACATAATAAAATCACTTTCGAAACATACGTCCATGTAGCATGCCTACTATATTGTCTATTTCCTCACATTCGTTGACATCTAAGGATAAAGAGACATGGTTTAAAGTAGGATGAACATAGTATGACATCATTCATATCATGGGCAAACAGATATAAAACAAATAGGCTATTTTATCATTGTGTGCGCACGTGAACATAACAACTAGATTATAGATCAAGACCAAAAGAATATCCTTCATCTCTTTTAAACCATGTAAGGTGAAATGATACGTTAATACAACTGTGTATAAAAGTGAACAGAGTAACTGACATTGGCTGCAAACCAAGTAGTTAAATGAACACATCACAGTACCAATCAGTTCAAGGCAGGAGCAGTAAGGACTTACAACAGTGGCTTGAACTGGTGTGCTCATGCCCTTCATCTTGCTGGTGTGGCAATCCTTGAAGATTTGCACTGCATTTGGTTCATGTTCTTTTTGGTCCGCACAAGCTTTCCTCTGTATTTGGAACAAGTCAATATAGATATCATAATATGGCACAAAAAAAGAAGGAAGTAGAAGCTATTTACAAGAGCCTCGCAGTGTGCAATATAGCTACGAGATCCTGTTGTCTGTTGGAATTTCACTTTAGAACAGATGGTTTTGTTCTTCAAACAGTTAGCCTAGAAGAAGATACACTTGTAAGGCACATACATAAATACAAGTTCAATATGTGGTCTGATCAAATACATATAGCCTACCTGATACTTTGGATCAGACCAGTGTTTAATGAGGGCTGTCCAGTCTTCATCTGCAATATATTCCACTGGAGATGTTTGGGCGATTTCATTGTTAGCCTTGCCTTCAAAGTGAGATTTTCTAAGGTGGTACCGATACAGTCACAGAGCAGACTGAAAAACATGAGTGCATGCTTGTTTAGTTGCATCATATTTTGGATCCAACTTGAACCTCATCTGTTGAAAAAAGAATGTGAGTCTTATTAGGAGGAAGCTAGAAAGTATGGGACAGAGCAAGACAATATTACTAATTGTGATGAATAACATTCCTTATGGATAAATGGTCAAGGAAGGTGTTAAACTGGGTATTGTCTTTCTCATTCCTGTACTGGATCCACGTTGGGAGGATACGTGCATGACACCTAACGGCAACGGCTACCTCTGATACTAACTTGGCTGACTCTGTAGCATCACGTGGCCTTTTTAAACCTGCCTCAAAATGGATCTCCATTCTTCCTCCTTTAGATTTTGTTAATCTATCAAGCATTATCCCTAATGTCTATTTCCGCTTGCGCCGTGGTGCTAGTTCAACAACGAATATGGAAAGTGTTAGTGTACATCAAACTGTGAGAGTACATATAAAGGAGCATGCAACTGCAACTTGACTCGGTCAGGTACCATCTTGGTGTTGATGCTCATGAGGTTCATCTGATCTTGCCAAGTCCTGTTGTGTCAGCAGTGCTTCGGAAGTAGTGTTAGGTGTGAAGGCAACTTGGGAACTGGCCAGTTCCGGAGCAAACGAACGAGTAACTGGTTGAGATGCTGGTACAGTTGAAGCGGATGCTGCAGCTGGTGGAGCAGGTGATACTGTGTTTGTAGATTTAGCTGGTGGACTTGGACCTTCTACTGCACTATAAGTACCAGCAGAATCTCGATGACAGAACCTTTTCTCTTTCACCCGACGAGTAACAGCACTCCCTACTATATTATTTTCCTTGCTCTTTTTTGACTTTGCCATGTCAAGTTGTACCCACAACACAAAAGAATAAAATCACTCTTCAGAACTCATTGATGCATGATACAGATAAGCAATACTTTGATGTAAGACAACCGTATGAGGATGGAATATGTAAGAAAAACAGGACGACATGACATATTCACAGCTACGATGTGCAAACTAAGCAGAAGGATTTTCAAGAAAATAGAAGTAATGCAAGCTAGACACCATATGAAAGATGCAACCAATATTACTCTGCCAAGTTAAAAGTGTCTTGTCATAAGTGGAAATTCGAAAAATTAGAAGCAGTACAACGTAGAAATCAATGCAAGATGCAACCACTATCAAACTGCCATGTAAAAGCATCCAATCATGAGTTACTGATGCGGGATACACAACAGCAGCACTTTGATGTAAGAACATGGTATGATAGATAGATGCAGTGTATTCTAGACACAGAAAGCCATGTCATATGCACATCTATAACTTATAAACTCAGCAGGTGCAATTTAATCAAAATAGAAGAAATACAGGCTAGACAACATATGCAACATGAAACCAATTATCACACTGTCAACTTAGAGCAAGCACCTGCGATGGTGGAGTGTGGGAGATGAACTCATCATGTAGACTTGGGACTTCAACTTCATTAGCAGTAGGAGTGGCAAATCTAGAGAGTCTCTGTTTGCGTCAGTGCGGAGTACCACCAACATCCCCTAACTTACTCTTTTCCTTCCTATTTTTTGATATTGCCTTATGAAGTCAAAACCACAAGAAGATGAATAAAATTAGCTCTGCATAACTGGTTGATGCATGATACAGACGAACACTACTTTGATGTAAGGCAAGCGCAGGATAGGAGGATGGAATATATACAAAAAAAGACAGTGTTTCATATTCACACGTACGATAGGAGGATGGAATATGTATGAAAAAACAGTAAGCGGAAGGCATTTCAACAAAATTAGAAGAAATGAAAGCTAGGCACCATATGAACATGCAACCAATATCACTCTATCAGGTAAAAAGTGCCTCGTCGTAAGTGGCATTTCAAGAAATTAGAAGCAGTACAAGCTAGAAGACAATGCAAGATGCAACCTACATCACAGTCCCAAGTTAAATGTGTCTTATGGGTAAGTGATCGTTGTAGGTATAAGTTGTAAGCTACGCAGATGCAATTCTACATAATCAGAAGCAATACAAACTAGACATCATATGGAAGTAGGGGATATGTGCTCATCATGTACACATATGTGCTCATCATGTACACATATGTTCTAGAAACAGGAACACGTGTCATATTCACAGGCATTATGTGTAAAGTAAGCAGATGCAATTCAAGTTAGAAGCAATACAAGCTAGACATCATACGCAACATGCAACCACATATAATAGTGTCAAGTTAGAGCAAGCACCTGTGATGGTGGAGTAGGGGAGATGTGCTCATCATCTACACAGCTACGTTGACTGTCCAGCCTTGTGTTGTCTTGCGAATCTTGTTGGGAGGATGGCGGAGTAGAATCTGTAGAGACCCCCTGTTTGAGTTGCTCCGAAGGACCACCATCATCCACTGCCGGACTAATTTCCTTCAGCTATAATGATTTTGCATTGTGAAGTCAAACCGATAAGAAAAAAGGAATAAAATTCGCTCTTCAGAACTCATTCATGCATGATACTGACGAACACTACTCGGATGAAAGGCAAACACATTATGTGAGGATGGAATATGTATGAAAAACAGGATGGTGTGACATATTCACACCTATGATGTGGTAACTAAGCAGAAGGCATTTCAACAAATTAGAAGCACTGCAAGCTAGACACCATATGAAAGATGCAACCAATATCACTCTGCCAAGTTCAAACTATATGGCGTTTCAACAAATTAGAAGCAGTATATGCTAGAAATCATATGCAAGACACAACCAATATCACAGTGGCGACTTAAAGGTGCCTTATCATAAGTGACTGATGCGGGATATGCAAGAATAGTAGTCTGATATAGAAACAGGAACACATTTCATATTCACAGGCATTATGTGTAAAGTAAGCAGATGCAATTCAACAAAGTTAGAAGCAATACAAGCTAGACATCATACACAACATGCAACCACATATAATAGTGCCAAGTTAGAGCAAGCACCTGTGATGGTGGAGTAGGGGAGATGTGCTCATCATCTACACAGCTACGTTGACTGTCTAGCCTTGCGTTGTCTTGCGAATCTTGTTGGGAGGATGGCGGAGTAGAATCTGTATAGAACCTCCGTTTCAGTTGCTTGGAAGGACCACCATCATCCAATGCCTTGCCAATTTCCTTCAGCTTTATTGATTTTGCATTGTGAGGTCATACCGACAAGAAAAAGGAATATCATTCGCTCTTCAGAACTCATTCATGCATGATACTGACGAACACTACTCTGATGAAAGGCAAAGTCATGATACGAGGATGGAATATGTACGAAAAAATGGACGGCTTGACATATTCACACCTATGATGTGGTAACTAAGCAGAAGGCACTTCAACAAATTAGAAACACTGCAAGACACCATATTGAATGTGCAATCAATATCACTCTACCAAGTTAAAACTGTCTCGTCATAGGTGGCGTTCATCAAACTAGAAGCAACACATGCTAGAAATCATATTCAAGACACAAACCAATATCACACTACCAACTTAAAGGTGTCCCATCATAAGTGCCTGATGCAGGATACACAAGAAGAGTAGTTTCACGTAAGAACATGGTGTGATAGACAGATATAGTATGTACCAAAAACAGGAAAGTGTGTCATATTCACATGTATCATGTGTAAGCTAAGCAGATGCAGTTTACACTAATTAGGAGCAATACGAGCTAGACACCATATGCAACATGCAACCAGATATCACACTGCCAAGTTAGAGCAAGCACCTTGGATGGTGGAGTAGGGGAGCGGAGACTTGGACCTTGTAATGCACTATCAGTACAAGGAGAATCGGTACAGATGCTCCGTTTACGTTGCTGCAGAGGACCACCATCATCGCCTTCCTTACTCTTTTCCTTCCTCTTTCTTGATTTTGCCTTGTCAAGTCAAACCCACAAGAAAAAGGAATAAAATTTGCTCTTCAGAACTTACTGATGCATGATACTGACGAACACTACTTTCATGTAAGGCAGCCGCATGATAGGAGGATGGAATATGTATGAAAAACAGGACGGCGTGACATATTGACATGTATGATGTATAAAGTGTAAAGTAAGCACAAGGTGCTTGAACTTGTTAGAATCGATGCAAGCTAGAAACCATATGAAAGATGAAACCAATATCACTCTGCCAAATTAAAAGGGTGCCCTAACAAATGTATTTGACCAAATTAGAAGCAATACATGGCAACAGGCTAGAAATAATATGCAATATGCAATGAATAAAGGTGACTCATCGTAAGTGATTGATGCAGGATACAGAAGAGAGGTAGTTTCATGTAAGAACAAGGTTAACACATAGATGTAGTGTGTACCAAAAATAGGAAGGCATGTCATATTCACAGGTATAGTGTGTAAACTAAGCAGATGCAATTTACCCTAATTAGAAGCATTACAAGCTAGACACCGTATGCAACATGCAACCACATATCACACTGCGAAGTTGGAGCAAGCACCTGTGATGGTGGTGTAGGGGAAGTGTTGTCTTCAGGTACAGAGCAACGTTCAATATCTTCATTTAGGCTTGTTGTTTCTTGAGAATCATGTGGAGAGGATGAAATTGCATTCTTTATAAGAGTATTGCATCTCATATTAACCCACGCGCGTGACTGTCTCATCATAAGCGATAGACACAGGATACACAAGAACAGTAGTTTGATGTAAGAACATGGTGTGATAGGCAGATGTAGTATGTACCAAAAATAGGAAGGCGTGTCATATTCACATGTATAATGTGTAAGCTATGGAGATGCAATTTAACAAATTAGGAGCATTGATGAGGGATACACAAGAAAAGTAGTTTGATGTAAGAACATGGTTAATAGAAAGACGCAGTATGTACCAAAAACAGGAAGGCATGTCATATTCACAGGTATAATGTGTTAACTAAGCAGATGCAATTTACCCTAATTAGAAGCATTACAAGGTAGACACCATATGCAATATGCAACCACATATCACACTGCCAAGTAAGAGCAAGCACCTGCGATGGTGGTGTGGGGGAATTACGATGATCAACTAGAGAGCTACATTGACTATCTTCATTTAGCCTTGCTGTTTCTTGAGAATCATGTGGGGAGGATGACACTGCACTCTTTAAACGAGTAGGGCGTCTCACAGTAACCCACCCGGGTTACTGTCTCATCATAAGTGATTCACGAGGGATACAAAAGAGCATTAGTTTAATGTACGAACATGGTTAATAGACATATGTAGTATGTATCAAAAACAGGAGGGCATGTCATTATCAAAGGTATAATGTGTAAAGTAAGCAGATGCAATTTAACCAAATTGGAAGCAATACAAGCTAGACACCATATGCAACATGCAACCACATTTGACAGCGCGAAGTTAAAGCAATCACCTGGGATGGTTGTGTGTGGCAATTGAGATCATCAACTGCAGAGCTACGTTTACTGTCTCCAACTGCTGACACTGCACCCATTAGAGCGCTGAAACGCTTAGTGCTTATCTTTGAATTACACTGGAGCGACTTCTGTCTTTTCTTTTCTGCATTCATCAACACTGCGTCGGAGTCTGAAATACCCATGCATAAAAAAACAATAGTGTGAGTATGGGTGAAGTGTGTGCACAATTAGTACAGTGTAAAGGTAGCAGATAGCAGGTCGGTGAGAAATAAATGACGGGAGACATATGATAGCTCTACAACATGGATAGCACACTCAATTACTACAGGATTCTATGAAAATAATAGTCGACTGAAAGCAAATAGGTCAGTCCATTTTTTCTGCACCGTCTGATGTACAAAGAACGGGCAGATCGCCTTCATCTACCTCCAGCCAGTCAGTGTTGACGATCTTCCTCGAAACGCCAGCGACCACCGGCCCAGTATTCCTCCCCTGCCTGCGGCCTCCCCTCGACCTCACCGCACCACCGTGCTTGGCACCGCCCCCAGCCATCCATTCAAGCCCCGCCGACCTCTAGATTGGGCGCAAGCAGCTCCTGCACCCCACACCCCTATGATATACACCGATGCGCCGCTTCCCCGGGGAACAGGCGGACTAGGTGCTCCGCGCGCCTAAGCGGGTGCTGCTTCTTTTAATTGCGGTTCGACTGACCCTGAATTGAAATCCAGGCGGGCTACTGACCTCTAGCAAAGGTGAAATAGTAAAAGGGAGGAAACCTTGTGCATTTAGTATCACGAAGAAGATGCAGTAAGAAGCGCTCAACTAGTTTCTTTCGTGGGATGAATACGGTGTGAGCGGAGACGTAAGATTTGCATGAATAAGGGAAGAGGAGTACCTCTTTCTGCTGGCAGTGTTGTGTCCTCCTTCTGTTTTTCCGATGATCTTGTTGTTCACCGGAAACCAGAAGTTGTGGAGGATGGTGCAGCCTTGGACGAACCCATGGCCAAGTTGTTCAGTGTGGTGCGGTGGCCGTCTGTCAGCGGCGGGGAAGCAGATCCGAGGCGGCGAACGACGGCGTAGCAGGAACAGCTCCCGTGCGGTGGACGGTTGCGACAGTGGAGCCGCAGGAGTGAGGCGCAGGATGGCGTGGTCGGAGTGGTTCTGGTACGGCGCACGTCGGCGTCGGCATCATGGAGGCAACTCTGCCTCGGTTTCAGCTGCTAAGTCCTTGAGGGCGTTGCGGTTGCGGTTGCGTTGGACGACGACGTCGGGGTACCGGCTCCGGTGTGATGGAGGAGGGCGGCGGTGGATTGGCCGCTATGGGATGGAGGATGGAGGAGGCTGAGGTTTCACGGCTTGTGGAGAGGGCGTTTTCGCGCCCACAGAGAATGAATGGGGAAACGGAAGGAGGCGGGGAACTAAGGGGGGACAATGTTTCGGTTTGAGACGCGCTTGTTTGAAATTTGGGGAAAGTTACAAACTTTGCCCCCATCTAAAATTTTGGACATATTGCGGGTTGGGTGTAGGACAGTCATGCCAGGTGTCCCAAATGTGGGCAGGATAGATTTCGGCCGAGTGCATGGGTGTTTAGGCGCCCAAGGCGTATGAATGCTTCTCGGAGGCGGTTGAGACTGGCGTCTTGGTGAAGTTACAAACCTACCCCGGTTTAGACCTTTTGATCGGGCTGATAGGCTACACGGGCCAGAGTCAGGACAGTAATTTTGAACCACCAAAACATTAGTCTCGCGCGGTTTCGGGTGACCAGAGGCCTATTTGGTGCTTCGTTCAATATTTGGGAGCAGAAGCATTAACATTTTCGGTACTCTTGAATTGAACTTTCAGGATTTGTCAAACTTCACAAATCTTTACTCTTGAAAATCCTAAAGCTACGATTATTTTGGAATGGAGGGGGTACATTTTAATATACATTGTACACGAGTATATATTAAAAAATATGCAACTTACCTCAGTTCACGCATGGTTCCAGATATAATCTCCTTGGTTGCAAAAAAAAGTTAGATATGCGTATGAATATATATAGCATGTTCAAACTCACAACAAAGATTGATGCCCCCTTTTACATCTGATTTACAAATGCCATTATATCGGGTTCAAATAGATGAATGCACTTCCTATGAATTCGAATCTTCGAAACCCCCTTTTATGTTGAATTCGACATGTATTTTATTTCATAGCTAGCAATTTGGAATGTATCCAAGCAAGTGACAAATGTATAAAGTGCTTCACACTAACAACATGGAGTGCACTAATTAATGTTTATATATGAATTGCAAAAGCATCCATTGCCTGTATTTCAAACCGCTCTCACTCTATGGATCGATAACATGAAATAAACACATGCACATGCTAGAATTCAATAGAGTATGGGTGTCTGATAGAACGATTTTCATCCATACGCAATTCTTCAAAATTCATGATCTCATCCAAAAATAATAATGCCATTTATATTTTAATTTAATGCGTAGAACCGCCTTTTACACGTAGATGCACTATGCCTCGCCCCGTTCTCACAAACGTGTTATATATATCTCTCTCTATCTAACGCATAAGTGCACACACTTTATATGCATCGGCATTTCTCTTTCACACATGCTCACAATCTCTCTCAGGGTGTCGGGGTGTCTCACGCACATGCTCTCTATGTTTCTCTCTCTCTCTCTTTCTGACTACTATGTACCACTCTTTTTACTAATCTCAGTTGGAAAACACTATTTCTCTCACATGCATATATACACATGCACGGTCTCTACTAGCCCTCTATACGCACATATATGTGCCTACGTGTCTCCTGCACGCACATTATCTTTAGGCCTCTCTCGCACACATTGCCCCCCCCCCCCCGACACACCTATCTAATAGTAGTTGGCAGATATGATTTCATCATATCATTCGGTAGGATATCCCTAGCTGTTAGGCTGGATGGTAATACGAGGCCAAGTTTTACCCTAGTTCGGATCGGATCATTGCAGTTGAAGAAAGAGCCCACTCCTGGTACTGTATATTAGTGATAGGGGTGTGTACAAAGTACACGTGAATACCAGGCATTGTGCGTGTGTGTATACTATCGACGAACTAGCCCTCAAGCTTGTATAACATACTAAGGGCCTAGGGTTACAAATCATATATAGTCGGCTTATCATCAGTGGGGATAGAGTCCTCCGAGACTCTGGTAGCTTTCTGTTGTACGCCGAGTTCTCCACATGGGTCTCCGTATAACACGTCTTGGTCCAACCTATATGTGGTGTAGGATGGAACCAACCCATGAGTCTTCATGTTGACCCACCACAACTAGAAATGATGTGCCCACCACACCACACACGCAATCGGCCACTAAGAAAATAAGCATATACAATAGTACAATGGTATCTAGCTCATGATACGTCTCCATATTTTGTTGATGACACTGGTGGACTTTGCATTTGATGCGTGCTCTGTATTTTGTTGACGACACTTATGGTCATTGTATTTGAAGCGAAAGCACGATATGGTCACTGGACTTCAGAATAAGCTCATCACGGTCACCACATACATTTTGTCGTGCTAACCAACATGTGGTTGGATGGTTAGAGGACAGTGGTTTCTCAAGCCCACCAAGGTTAAAGTCCCGGTGCTCGCATTTATCTTGTGTTAATTTCAGTATTTTCCGGCGATGTACGTTCAATGGGAGAAGACGTTCCACTCGACTACGAGGAACCTATGGTGACTTCGTAAAATCTCAAGGTCATATATGCTGGCCCACTCTCTCGAAGGTGCTCATAGGGGTAGGGTTTGCGTGTGTGCGCTTATAGCGGTGAGTGCTTGCGCGTATATATGAGCCCTTGCGTCTGTACCGTGTTAAAAAAATACATGTCATGATTATACTGTCACTGGCTCACCCGTACAACTCCGTATTTTGTTGATGACACGATCAATTGACCAGTCAAACGGCACAACTAGTGTTGCACCATCGGGGCGCGTAACCGTGGGGCCCACCTGCCAGCCCGTATATGAAAGAAAGAAATGGTAGTTTGAGTCTGTAATGTGTTAATAAAATAGGAGTACATTTTAGGGTGATCATACGGTCACTGGGTCACCATACAGCTCCGTAATTTGTTGATAACACGATCAATTGACCAGTCAAACGGTCCACATTCAGCAGCGCACATTACCATAGGGCCCACCCGTCAGCGCGTATATGAAGGACAGAAATGGTAATAAACTAGTGGTCGGTGGGTATTCGAAGTCGTGAGACCTCTGGTTGGCAGTCACCGGTGGTTGGGGGCGTTAATTGGGCGGTGGGGTGGGGATCCCCGGAGAAAAAGCTCGTCGCGGGGGGGGGGGGGGGGGAGGGTGCTAGAGGGATGGTCGGTGGTGGGGAGTGGTTTCGGGGAGGGCTGGCCGGCCGGCGGCGGAGGAGGGCGGTTCGGCCGGTGGTGGCTGGAGGCTCAGGGGGGGTGGAGTTTGATGATAAACTGGAGGCCCTTGATTTCATATCCAACGGCTGGAAAATCTAATGACCAGAGATGAAAAGGTCAGTCGACTAACGTGTAGCCTCACCCCACACGTACACATGCACGCATCCAAGACATGCATGCATGTAGGCGTGCAACACTGACACGTACACATAACGTACACATGCACGCATGCTGGCGTGCAACACGGACACGTACACATGCATTCACGAACACACGCACGTACGCACCCATGCATGCAACACTGAAACGCACCCTTGCACACATGCAACACTCGCACGCCTGCATGCACACAGCACATGATGCAAGACACACGCTCAACCTATACGTGCATGCACCCTTTGTTAAGGATGTGGATCGTTACGGGTATTAATCAATCTTATCTGTGATAAGCAGAACATTGATGTTTGCATCAGTCTTTATGAATCACAACGTATCAAACGGGATATCAACATAGTAGGCTTAACTACATGAAAAAAATGACGTCACACTCAATGAACAATCATCGGTTTATGAAATGCCCGCTTTTGACCGCCCTGGCCCACCACAGGTTCCTCTGTTGTGGCGCTGCCTGCGTTGGGTCACTGACATGCAGGCCATGCACACAAAGAGCCCACACATCAGTGGACGAATGGCGCGGTGTCCTAGGTCAGAGTCGAGGGTGCCACTCACGGCACACCCGGCTGAACACGCCTCCGTGCCGCATTCAAACGCCTCCATGAAACCCGCCCGTGTGGAAGCCGAGAAACCCACTCTGGACACATATCCGTTCATGACCGGGCCAGCGTTAAACGCAACGCCGGCCGAGCTTCTCCCGTCCGCCGTCTATTTAATCTCCTATTTAAACGAGGCCAAACGCCAGCCAAGAATCGCACACCTCCACCGCTCCCCTATCTCCTCCACCATTTTGTCCACTCTTACAATGGCTTACGAAGAGTAGTTATTCCGCATCCAAGCCGGCTGGGTAGCCCGCCGGATACGAGATATGCAGCTCGCTGATCCACCTCCCTCCCCTCGCCCGACGGAGCCAGATGCCGCCCCAAGCTGGCGCGCAGTTCAGCAACTCGCTGCTCCATCCAGCTCGACGAGGAGCGGCGCACGGGCGTCGTTGTTGCCGTCCACGCCGCCGCCTCATACCGCGTCTCCCGTTTCTATGGCCGAGACTCCCATGCCGGCGGCCGCGCCATGCAAGCAGCGACAGAAGCCGGGTGCACGGAGAGATACGAGTCGGTGGCCAGCGCCTCCGCGTCCGCCGCCATCATCGAGGAGAAGTAGAACACGGGAGGCCGCCGCCGCTTGGGTCCCATGAAGGCCACCGCGGAGGCGACGCCGGCGTACACAGCAGGTGTCTTACCGGATCCTTTTGTTGTGAGGACCTTCGTCGACCTCACATGGGCTCCACAGAAGAGGGGAATGTTAGGATGAACTCGAGCCGGTGCCGGCCATGGCGAAGTAGTGGCCGGTGATGAACTCAAACCAGTGCCGGCCACCATCATCTTCGGCACCAGCCAATGATATCAGTTGGGCAGTGGGGAAGCGAGCCGTCCTTTGCGCTGAAGCATATACCTCCGGGGCTCCCGGTAGTCCGGTGATCGTGCTGCCAGACATGAGGAACACAAATCGATCGGCGGGCGACCATTTAGGACAGGTATTATATACTTGTGCTGTCCAGAACTAGCACCGCGTAGTTCATTTGAAGTTAATGAAATCCGTCATGTTTGTGTGAAAATCCGGTATTTTATATGATTTCCGTCGTTGTTTATATGAAATATCAGTTTGTCTACGTGTTTGCGTGAATTTCGTCCGGTTGGTTGAATTGTTGTCATAATGTGTGCGGCTACGGTTGGATGGCGTAATTTGCGGGTCGCCGGTTGGTCTGCGGGCAGCTCAGGCGGTGTTGTGGGACAAAAAAACACAGCTCATGCGAGCTCGTCTCCAATGTGCGTGCTGGAGGATGCATGACAGCCTAAGCACCCGAGCCATTCCTCGTTCATCGGTGGCAAAGGTAGCGGTGGATAAAAGGGTCGCCAATATTTTGGCTACCCCGGGCAAGATCCAAACAGCCCCTCCCAACAGATTCAAATCCCTCGTTTGCCGTGGAATTTTGCCATGTGTTGTTTTCATGGACTAGCAAGATGCTCGTGCATTGCACGGAACATCAAGATGCATTTTTTTACAAACTCCCGCATGCATGCAAGGGATAATTAATGTCCTCCTTTGCTAGTACCACGAGGCAAACACCATTAATATTGCATCGATTAGTGTTAGTGGCCTTGTATATCTGCAAATTGTAATTTTGATAGTGGCCCCTTGTATATAAAAATGGAGGGAGAAATATGAGAGATAAGGTGAGGAGGAGTGGGGCCTGGTGCCATGGTGGTGACTGGTGGCCGGACTGGGCGGAGGCATGGGGATGGACGGCGCATTATGTCCAGGTTTGTATCTCTCTCACACACACCCACGTAGGTGGGGGCGTGCACGAAGAGAATAGGTGCACGCACGACGCACGTACTCCCGTCACTTTCCCAACCACACCCGCGCGGGTACACGGTGGAGCTCATTTCTGTACGAAAAAGGCAGCCCACGTGGCAATTTGGCACGTGTACTGGTTGTCCACTTGGTGGAGGGAGGATTGTCTACCACAGGTGAACAAACAAATTGCGACTTCACGCGTTATGTTAAATTAAAAAAAGAGGCAAACCATGTGGGGCCTACCTTAGAGGCAAGGCTCTATACACTGGAGTATACTTTTGATGTGTCCCATCAACTCACAGAACGAGGAGAAGCTTGCTTAGTACGTCGTCTCCCCCGCCCACGGGTGCGGTGGCTCACAGGATGAGGTGAAGCTTACTACTACTATACGCCTTTACGCCCGCTCCCTCGCCCACGCGTGCGGTGGCTCGCAGCACGAGGAGAAAAATTTACTACTCTCTCCGTTTACTCCTCGTCCCTACTACGTACTTTTGTTAGTACTCCCTCTATTTACTTATACAAGGCCACTATAAAAAATACATTTTGCATCTATACAAGGCCACAAATAGTAATCGAGACAGAAGTTACTACTCCCTCCTTTCCAGTTTATGGCTCAATTTCAAAATCTCTCCAACCAAGGTAGACGGTGAGTGGTCAAATTAATTTTGTAGTTTGCACAGTACGCTCGTTTTTCTCAAGAATTTATGTTTACCGAGGCATTAATTAGAATGAATGCATGAATGACCACTAAATTTCCATGAACTTGTACATGCATTGGTTAGTTTCCTCTTGACACTGCTTGCGTCGGGTGATCTAACGCACCTCGAAATCCAACATGTAATGGTACTACTACTAGTATAGTAGAATTGAGACTTATCAAACGGAAAAACGAATGTTTTTTAGATGATCCCTATAAACCCTAGTGGGTACGTATTCCGTAAAAACAGATTTTTCCAAAACTAAGTCGCTCCCTTTCATGAATTCTGTAGTATACTCCTCCGTCGACGCTCCCTTTCATGAATTCTGTACTTCCTGTCACCGACATGTGCGACATATAGCAACCGGGTCGACGTGTCAAGCACCAAATAACAGTGCAGAATAGTAGGGGGACGCACCCCACTCGTACCCGCCCAGTAGTAGTAATGAGCAATGAGACGCCAAATCACAATGCCGCACCTTCCCAGACGGACGAAGCAACCATTATTTCACACTTCGGTTCGACATCATCCCAAACCATGTACTAGTATTGCTTCTGCCTCAAGAGGGACACGCGCATCGCCTTGGTACATCATGACACGTGGGACCGCATGACAGGCCATGCTCCCCCGCCGATCGCTCGGTAAAATCACCTCATTTTTACTATACTTCCTCTGGATCGGTTTACTACATGGCATGCACGTTGTTCTAGGTTGAGAATTTAACTGGCTATATATGTGTGTGTGTGTGTGTGTGTGTGTGTGTGTGTGTGTGTGTGTGTGTGTGTGTGATGAACAGTATGCCAGCCTTTTAAAAAATGTATACTTTTGTACAGTAGTACTATCGATGGATTGCGCCATGGAGCAAAAATTGAAATTTAAAAAAAGGGTGGTACATATAGAGAGCGCTCGTCACCAAATTATGCATATAGTACTATTAAAAAAGCTAGTACGTGCTTAATTGGGGTGCTAAATTCTATTAAAGAAATACTAGTACTAGTATGTACATACTGAAGAGTTAAAGTAACGAGAAGAAACATAACATAGTTCTATTGGGGGGCTCAGCACAACACACCCCTCAAATTAAACTAAGCACACCTGAAATTAAACTATGCAACTAATCCGGTAGACACTGCATTAGAAGTTTAGAACCACCATGAGCAACGACACTGCCACCTTACTCAGAGTCCTCGTCCACGTCCTCGACTTCGTCCTTGTCCCTCTTCCTCTTGGCCGATACTTCATTGCTTGAACCGCCAACTTCGTTGTTGCTCTTCATCCAACCCTTGTAGATCTTGAAACAAAGGTAGCCATCCATTGCAGCGTACTGGATGTGGTCTATATCTAGTACATTCCGCTGCCATGCATGACGATGAAACATGTATGGAGGTTTCTCCAGTTTACTGTACGAAGGATGAACCATGGCTCCTGCCAGGGTCAGCATTGAAGGCTGACGAGAGGGCACCAGCCGATTCTTCTGGAGGTCGAAGGGGTTGCCTACAACGAGGCCTATCTGACCCAGGACTTCTTTGTCGTTCTTAAAGTCTACAGTAACGAATTTCACTGTTTTGTCCTCGAGGAAGTTCTTAAAATCCTGGCACTCAACATCGGCATGGCATATGTGGTAGACCAAGCAAACATTATGTACGCAAACCTGGATCACGGCGGGCTTCTTCCTCTCTTCGTCCTTTAGATCCTTCTCTCGTCCCACGACTGTGGTGTACTCAACATCTAGCCCAGCGACCCACTCATCATGTGAGTTTTCGAATATGCGTCTGAAGCGAGAAAGGCATCCTTTCACCGTCGCGGAAGTACGGGTGTAGATGACGTCGAACTCATCGCCGGTGATGGTTCTAACCTTGTACTCACCACCGATCGGGGAGATTTGGGACGCCATGGATTTGAGAGGAGGGTTAGGATTAGTGGAACTGCCGTAATGTGAATGGACGGGACGACTAGGAGAGAACTGCCATAGTATTAAAGGACGTGCGGGGACGAGTAGGAACGAACTGCTAGCGTGCGAACGGCAGGGTAGTGGCTTTCCATTCTCCCATGATACGGGCTTCCGAGAGCCCTTGGATCTGAGATCGAACGGTTGCATGGCGTGATTCTAGACCTATGGGTGAATATCCTATCCTGGAGGGTTATTCTGCAAATTTTCAGCAACTTAGCATGCGATCGTTTGTTCTTAGATCCAAGGGCTCCCAGCAGCCTGTATCATGGTCGCGCCTACCATGACCGTCGCATGGTGCATTAGGCTATCTGATGTTGGCATGTCATACATAGTCATCACTTAGTCACTCATACTACAACAAGGTTGGCTATAAGGTTGGCTATAAGTGTATTTTTTACTCCTCTCTATCTCTTTCTTCGTACTCCCTCCGTCCCATAATATAAGAACGTTTTTGACACTAGTGTAGTGTCAAAAACGTTCTTATATAATGGGACACAGGGAGTACTAGTATTTATTGCATTTGCCAAGGAGTGACCTCTTCCAATGAAATGGTGTTGCTAAGTTTGCTTCATTTAATTAGCTATAGACTCAAAATTGTCTTTTCACCTAGGTACACGCGCTTACCACCGTTTCTTCCTTGGGTCACCAAACTAGTCTCTCTCTTCTTGATTAACTTGCCACATCAGACTTTATGCCTATGTGGCAAGCTTAAGCACCTGTAGGAGCAAGTAAGTACAATAGTGCGCTTTACATGTCATTTTTTGCATATGTGGAGGAAAGAGAGGCAAGGAAAAAGTGGAGAAGTGGGCTCTCATGCAAGAGCCAGCCTCTACTACATGGTGGAGCATTGGGAGATGCACCTATATGGAGGTGGTCAGGAATCGGGAGACTCACGCCGGTCGTAGCGCCGCAGTTAAAATGATAATGGCAAGTAAAATCACAAGGCCCCACTTGTCCAGCAGTAACTCGCTGTCAAATCACACAGCCCTATGTTTGCAGCAGCCTACTCCCTCGTCTTCTCGCATCTCTGTCGAACCGACTAGGCGGAACTGCCCCGCCTACCGCGCAGGAAAAGCCCCGCCCTCGACTTTTAAATACAACTACTCCCTCCGTCTAGGTGAGTAAGTCATCTTACGAAAACCAAATAATCCCAAAATACTAAGGCGTGGTGCATTAACTTCTACCTCGTTTCTTGTTTCTTCACATATCAACCAATAAGAATCCAATGATATACTTTTGTGACATAGTAACTCATATTTAGTTAGTCAAATGGATGACCTAGAACTATGTGCAGGCCCTATAAACCGAGACGCTTACAAATAAAAAACCGAGACAGAGAGGGTAGTTCAGGACGTATCTTTTTAGATCAATATAGTCGGGATTCACCAAGCAGCAAAACCAAGTGGTAGGCTGCTCCTGTCGTGTTGGCGTAGCAACTCAAGCAGGGTCAGTCCGCACACGAAATGGCGACACACTTAACAGGACCCCTTTGGCAGACATGTGGCTCATCCACCGTCTTGTTCCACGTGCGATGCACCAAATTACAGTTCGGAGCAGCGGTTGGAATTGGAGGCACCCCGATCGTAGCACCGCAGTAGTAGAAAATGAGCAATGAGGGGTCAAATCACAAAGCCCCACCTTTCCCGCATTAAGCTGGACAGACGAAGCAACCATCATTTCACTCTAGCGTGCAAGAGCATAAAGAAAAGAGAAAACAATAATGCATGCGGCAGCTACCTAGGGCACCCTAGGGTAGGGGTCTCCACTACAGATCCTTTCTTTTTGAAAGCACCTCCACTACAAATCGGCTTCTCCCTCATCCTCTTGAAGAAAACCGATGATGAGTGCGGCGGTAGTGTTTGTAGGAGTACTACGGCGTGCGGGGCCATGTTGTAGTAAACGGGTTTGAGTCGATGCCTTAAATATGTGTGGGCCGCTTGGTTTTACGGGAGCGAGGCAGCATTTGGGTTCGGAGACCAGTGGAGATATAGCACGTACAAAAAATTGTGGACGTAGGTTCGACCGAAAGGCAATGATGCATGGGCCCTGCATTTTGATATACCCAGGGCCGCGTGAAATTTGCTACTCTGCTCAAAACTAGTAAGGTACACATGTATTGAACGCATGAGATTTCGAAACCAAATTATGAATAAATACACACTATAGCATGTAAAGCTTTGAGTCATATATGCATGATGTAGATGTTCATTTAGTTCTTATAGTTCATCCCATTCAAAATCAATTAGTTTTATAAAAATGTTAAGATTCATGGGGTTGTGCATTGTAAATCATAAAGTAAAAAACAAATAATGGAAATTCATTTAGAAAAAAATAATCAATTATACTGAAGATTCTAGAACAAAGGAGAAGTGCTTGTGTTTTGAGGTTTGTGCATTATGCTTAAGTTCAACCATGGAGTCTTCTAAATTGTACATGTGGCAGATCTGGTGGAATGTTGATGATATCCAACGGCTAGTAGTGCTCGGATTTGCCCACACGTCACACACTTATATTATTACTCTTGCGGCGAACGTTCTTCGGGCATAGTATATATTGTACTCTCACGAAGAGAAGTGTTGCACGCACGCACTAGTTCTCTCACACCCACTCGCGGGTACACGTAGGAGCGCATTTTTTTGAAGCCGGTACAACAAAATCACTCCACTATATATAAAAGCAGGAGCCTTAGCACTTGCTTTACTAGGGTTCCTCTTGTTCACTCTCTCATGCTCTCCAGATCTAAGCAAGACATAGGTGGCCACACTCTCTCTCTCAGCTCACAGCTGGTCACAAATCCGGCCGGACAACCTTGACCGGGGCAGGGGGTGTAGGTGCATCGTTCACGCTGTCGTCGGCGGCGAGGGAGGAGACCAATGGCTGCCTGCGCGTCCCGATCGGCGGCCGTGCCATTCTCTCTGAGAGAGCGCCGGCTCGGGAGGGCCTCCGACCCCTTCTTCCTCCCTGCGGTATGGTGGCCAAGATGCGGCCTCTCGACACCGTCTTTGCCACATGCTGACAACCCTCAGGTATATATTCCTTCGAAACTTGCCTTGCTCTACTGCCCTAGCTCTTCCCCCTTCGTGTGGATCATTTTCTACTTCCGTCCACTGTTCCAAAGCCACCTAGACTTCTACTATTATTAAAGTAAAGCTATTTCATACAGTCAACTCAAAGCGTTGGTTCAAACAGGGAAGAAAGTGGGAAAGCTGTAGCATGAATCTAGGGCTTGGTTCTAAGAGGAAATGGGGGAAAGTAGTAATATCTGTCACTGTTTAAATAACCGTATTTCGTATTTGCGCAAAAAGGGATGTCTGTCTCCATATCATTTCGGGATGTCTGTCTCCGTATCGTTTCTATCCATGCAATCAAAAGCACACACCTCAGTTTTAGTACAACTGCGCAAAATGAGATGGCTATCCCTCGTTGCCGTCATCTAACCTACCGTCTTCAAGGTATCCCTACATTGGTAGTAACTAAGGTAGAATGACCAACGCAATCTAAAAGAAGCTGATTCGTACGTTTTACTTGCTGATTGCAGTGCGGGGACGAGCGAAAACAACTGCATCCTAGTCCGGAATGCACTTTCTACCAGTTCATCCATGGACCGAGGACTAGCTGGCACGGCTGCACGGTGGTTTTTTGGACAGGTGCGCGGACAAAAGGCATTGTGGTCTGCTTATTTCTGCAAATAGCGGTGCATAAATTTAGTGGAATGCACAAGAATTTCACCTGGTTAGTACACTGCATGGTTCAGATCAGCATTCCAGCTGAGACCACAATTATAATTGGTTATTCTGGAATGAGAGAACCTAACCCTAGATGGTGGCAACAAGAAAAAACCAGAGTGAACTCCAGGAAATTTAAGCCTGCCGGGAGGCCCTTTGCTCAGAGAAGCCTTGCTTGTTTTTTCCTGATTTGTAAACCTTCTCACAACTTTGTCTTTTGCTGTGAACTAGTATATGTTTGTTATGTTCTATGAATCATTGAGATGTATAAAACTTCTTAACTTATGCTTTTCAAGATTTTTATGAAGATGAGTTTAATGTGAGTATTCCACATGAGCGTTGGACTAGCGTTGAACGTTTGGAATTTATTGCATTGTGGCCTCAATTAACTGCATGAACCACTATAACAAGATACATAGTTGCTTATATGTCAGACAGCAGATTGTTGATTGTTAGCTGGTCGATAGCCTAGTGTTGAAGCGGGCTGAGCCAATGTGTCGTGTTTTGCACAACTGCTTACAAGTGGAGTAGTACCAACAGTGTTTACAAGTACTTATGTATACGTCGGTGCACGGTTCTCGAATGAGTGCTCTATTTCATCAAAGGACACACTGCTCGTATGATAAACCGTGACAACTTATGTCTTACCATGCCATATTCATGAAAAAACTAGTGAGGACGCATCTATTTCGGCAACAATTACGATGGTTCTCACATGATTCACGGGCACACAAAAGTAGCAGCAGTTCCCATAGACGGATTCAAACAGAGTACTAGCCCCAGAGGGGTCGATAACAGGCAAGGTTCAGATAATTAGACACAATCCAAACTACTATTAAACACTAGGCAACTATTTCATGCCTCGATCTAATTTGGGCTGGACACAAGACGGACCTTGCATGAACATCATTGAGGACGTCCCGCAGCAGCTCAATCCTGTGAACCTTCATGAAGACAACCTTGTAGCCTTGCCACTGATAAACTTGTTTGTGGAGGCATGCCACATCATCTTCCTGCGTAAGCTTGATAAGAATAGTATGCCTCAAAAACAAAGGAGTAGCTTTGAACTTCTTGTGCTTCAGTACACCTTGGACAACACGCCTGACAACAGTGAGGCTGGAATACACCTCTTCATTGGTATAACCGCAAATAGCTTCCAGGATCCAACAGCCTAAGAACTCTATTTTCCCAGTGCGTATATTCAGGTCGTCCGCCTCATAGCGACTGACATGCACAACCACACAATCCTTGTCTGCATCAGGGCTCTAATTGAAACAGAAACAAATTCTGAATTACTTTTCAGTATAATAAACACAAGTTATTTAAACCACTATGTATAGCATGGCATCGAAGCTAATAAAATTTTGCATTATTAATCACCACATACTTCCTTTTCTAAAAGAATCACCACATGCTTAGATGAAAAACCACAATCGAGATTGGCAAAGAAGGAAATCACCTTGGGCAGCTCAGCGGGGGGGACACATCCTCGAAGGGGGAAAACTGCTCCTGCAGTGCCACGGGGGCTATTACCTCAAATGGGGCGTTGACCATCTCAGTAGTGGCCATGAGCGTATCTGGGGTCGGCTCGGTGGTTGCCTCCATCTTCTTGGAGCTCTCTGTCTCGTGGGGATCAGCCTCCCACGTCTGCTCCAATATCGGCAGATCTTTGCCTGGTTCTCCTTGGTCCATCATGAAACTGACGAATACTAGGAGACCACTGAAAGGAAAACACAATCGCAATGACAATGAAACAAAAAAGAGAGTGAGGATCGGTTACTACTTTGCAAAAGTTCTATTTTTCTCTGAACAAAAATATATGAACATCACGGATCCGCTTACCTTCCCTTCGTTGGGAGAGAACAACAGTGGCAGATGCGAGTGTTGCCTTTCTTGAAGACGGTGAGGGAGAAGGGGATTCATCGAAGAGTGAAATGATGGTTGCTTCGTCCGTCAAACTTAGATTGCGGGGAGGTGGGTTTTGTGATACCACAGCTTGTTAGTACCACGCTACGACCGGGGTGACTCTCCGCCTGCGTACTGCCTTCTAATTTGGTGGATGGCATTTGGGCCCGCGTGCTGCATGGCCCGCATGTCGGTGAACAAAAGTATAACGGCATTCAGTAGAGGGAGACGTTTCAATGACCTAGGAGGAGCCAGAAGCGGTAGAGTTTCTCCACTGTACTGGTAGTAATTGTTTTTCTGGGTAGCTGTAGAGTGTCTCCACTGTACTAGTGGTAATTGTTTCTCTAGGCCCAAGACAAAACAGCCAATCCACACTAGTAAATAGTAAAATCAATTCAAAAGGCGCTACCCACACCCAGCACACTGCCCCCCCCCCCCAAAAAAAACCTGGGTGCTCTTCTTCCTCCTCGCTCCCACCCAGCTCATGTCAGCTTGCTCCACTCGTACCCCTAAATTCCTCACCTCACTCCTACAGAAAACCCCAGCTCCCCTTCTTCCTCACTCCTACAGAAAACCCCCAGCTCCCCTTCTTCTTCGCTCGCACTACAACTAGGATCGTCATTCGTTACTCTGCTCAAATCCGTGAGCGCGACGCGACGCCCTCAAGGAAAATGGAGTCAGCTGACCCCAGCGCCAAGAAGATGAGGCTCCCGCCAGCGGCGACGCCTGTTGTAGATCCCGCACCCGGCAGAACGGGGAGAAGCAGCGACCCCGCGGCCACCAGATCCCAGGAACCCGTAGAATCTCGTGTGCACCGCATCAGCGATCTCCCGGACGCCGTCCTTGGGGAGATCATCTCACTTCTCCCACCAAGGATTGCTGCCGCACCCAAGTCCTCTCAATTCGGTGGCGCCCTCAATGGCGCGTCGTGCCCCTTAATCTCGACTGTCGTCAGCTATCTCTCTTCAATGATTTTGAAATCCCCAGAGCCATCATCTCCTCCCACCAGGGATCCGTTCAAAGCCTCTGCATCCCGTCATGCTACCTGAGCAAGCATACCATGCCTTGCACGGTGGACGCCTGGCTGAAATCCCCTGAATTCATAGAACTACAGTTGCTTGAGTTCTACTATTCCCCTGGAAATCACATACCACATACCGAACGCCATGAACTTGTGCCCTCAGCACCGATGTCCATCTTGCGGTTTTCCTCCCTCTCCACACCGCCACCTTTGCACTGTGCTACCTACCAGACAATCTGGTACTAAACCTTCGACTCCCATTTCTCATGAAACTTTCACTTGTGCGGGTTCGTATATCGGAGGCCTCATTGCATAGCATCATCCACTCCAGTTGCCCTGCGCTGGAGTGCTTGGTGCTTGTTTTCACAGTTAGAATCGGTTGTCTCCAAATAAAGTCGCCTAACCTTGTAAGAATTGGAATTTCTTTTGACGGAAGGCAGCTCATCATCCAAGATTCCCCTTCACTTCAAAGGTTGATCTTTGATTCTAGTTATTCGCTGCTGCAAATAACCATCCTCTCTGCGTCTAAACTGGAGACCTTGGGTGTAATACATGATCTCTGTGCTCATTTCAATATGGTGTTTCGCTCCACAGTTCTTCAGGTACTTTATATTATCATCTACACTTGTAACCATAAGCTACATTTTAAATTTATGTGCATAATTTATATATCATCTTGGAGTACACATTTTGTACTAATATTATGTTCTATGCTCAATGAAGAGTTTCTCCATGGATGGCCTATCAATGGTGCTGGATTCTGTCAACATCGTATATATCCAAATGAATAGTTTTGATCTGAACAAGATTATTGGCTTGCTGCAATGCTTTCCATGTCTGGAGAAGTTATATATAAAGGTGATAATTTCACGCACATTGGAAGCCCGCATATAGTGTACTAGAATTAACCGTTCAGCTGTTGCTCTTTCGACACTCCTCTTTTAGACCTTAACTGTTTTCAATCTTCATGTCTATTTAGGCAACAGGACGGGGTAAGAAAGTTATAATCAATCGGTGGATTCGTAAGCATCAGGATTTTCTCACTTCTCATGAGATTCGAGTGAAGACAATAATGCTAGAACAATATGTAGCCAACCGTGCAAACACAAGATTTGTCACATTCTTCCTGCTGAATGCGAGGTTACTATTATCCATCAGGCTTAAGTTTATCAGCGGCATGGTTTTGACGGATGGGTATGTCGAAGAGCAAAAAAAAGGAGTTTCAGGTGGGCAAAAGAGCTTCTGAACGTGCCGGGCTTCTACTTACAACATATTGTGGTCATAATCCAGTAAATTTTATGACCCAGGATGTTCATTCTATGGACCTGACCGATCCATTTGACTGTGACTGCCGAAAACAGTGCTGGAGTTAGATGTTGTGGCACTTTTCAAATTAGGTTTTTTTGTAAACCTGATGAACAATCAACCCTCGTGCTTTTGTACAGTTTGTAAGCTGGAGTTAGATGTTCCTGCCCTTTTCAACTCAGCTGTGACTATCATATTTTCTTTGAAACAAGGCAAATGGCTTGCCATTCGTTTAATTTAGAGTGAAATATTGTAACAAATCACAACCAAGGGAAATAACATCACTCACGCCGGCTGCTTGAGCTCACTGTGCATTACAGAAGCCAAGTGATTAGCCCCCACCAGCACCCACAAACTTATTTCGAACTAGCACATCAAATGGGCTGTAAATTTTCAGAGGAAAGGCTGCATGACCGTGACAGATTTGTATTCTGACATTTGGGACCCGCGAGGAAATAGCCTATCCAAGGTGCTGTCGACTTACTAGCCAGTCAACAAACGATTCTGCCTACCAGCCGTTGGATTGACATCCAACATCTGTCGTGTATCTTCTATCTCTCGTCTTCTTCTTCCTCTAGCTGGGCAAACCAAACCACCGCGTCGGCTCCGCCTGCTCCCGCCTCCCATGGCTGGTTGTGCCTCCGCCGCCCTACCGTACGTACCCTCCAACGTTGGCCAGTCCCTCCCTCTATTCCCCCACACGTCCTGTTATTCTCCGGTGACGTCAGCCCCAACACGCACCCGTGCCCGAACCAGTCAACCCTCATACTCCCCTCCGCCTGCGACTGGACCGGTGCATCTTCAACGGCTCTTGTTCGTCCGTCCGAGGCCTCGCCGTCGTCCTCCGCCTTGCGGCCTTGGTTTGCTCGCCGTGGCGGTGCACCGCCCTCTTGCGTTGTCAACGTCGTCAACAACCGAGAGGAACAAGGAGATGACTGTACGTGGAGAGGATGACAGTAGGGACCCACCAGCATCATGGCAGTACGCAAGCAAGTGCCTCTATAGTACGAGCCCAAAAATATGGTTCCTCCTAATGGTTGGACATCTGGTGCTCACGCCATTGTCAACATAGTCAATAAACGAGAGAATTACACTACGAGTAGCTGACACCAGGGACCCAGCAAGTCACGCAGTTTTTTTTAGGAACAAGCAGTTGTTATTTATACTAGTTTTAGCGACGGATCAGGGTAACAATGAGGCTGTGCGGGGGCTGTGGCCCGTCTTGCCAGGGTTTTATTTATGTTTACCACATCATGAGCCTAGTTGTGTTTTTTTCTTGCTGAAAATGGCTAGCCCAGTTCTATTTTTTAAAATAAATACCCAAACAAGGCCTACTTGCTTTATCGGCCCTGCTGGGCTGCAAATCTTTCAAGACGATGAGAGTTTCATTCGGTTTGCCCAGAAATGGCCTGTACATTTTTAAAACACATCAAACCGGGAATTAGTTTCAAATTTTTTTCATTACAAAATCTTAAATTCCATTGATTTTTATGCGTGGACAATTATTTGGATTTTATATTTATATAAATTATTTTTCAAAATAGTTTGAATGTGAATCGATATTTCTGGATTAAAAATAGTTGACCGCACCGAAATATGCAAAATTTCGTATACTTTTTAACCGTGGCCACAATATGGGGTGTAATGCTAACAAAAAGAAGATGGGCTCCAAAAAAATCTTAAGAATTAGCAAATGGGTTGTACATTATTAGAAATAATGGTAGATGGGCTGTATGCTATTTTCCACAGAATTGAGGCTGACTTGTTCGCCTACTACAGGTTGACGCGTATGCTTTCATAAAAACAAGGTTGACGCACACGCAACGCCCTGTCAACTTAGTTAACACATGAGAGCAGTGACTGTTGGATGTCCATCCAACGGCTGTCGTGCTTCTTCAATCTTTGCTCTTCATGCTCCAGCCGCTCCAACAAGCGCCGGCGGGACTACCTGCTCCCTCCTCCCGCAGCCGGCTATGCTGCCGCGCAGGCCTCACGGCCCCACCATACTCCCATCACTGGCCTAGCCATCCCTCTACTCACCCACACATGATGTTATTCTCCGGCGACGGCAGAAGAACCAGTAAACCCTCGTACTCCTCCGCGTGGGAAACAACTGTCGAGTATTCCCTGGCTCCGTGTCGTTCCCATCCTAGGCCTCGCCGTCGTTCACCGCCCTGGTGCTCTCTGCGTGGCCTGGTCAACGTGGTCAATGAACGACATCCATCGGAACTGGACTATACGTGGAAAGGATGACAGTTGGGTCCACGGCCGCACGCAAGGAAATGCCTCCTTATTACGCGCAAAATAATGATTCCTCCACCTGACAGCTAGGACCCATAGGAAGGGCCTCTGTATTTCACGAAAAAAAATGTTCCCCCCGCTGACAGGTCGGACCCACCAGCTATATCTTCGCATGCAAGGAAGTGCCTCCTTATTACGCCCAAAAAAATGAATACCCCCTCCTAGCTAGGACCCACCATATTGTTGGGCTGACTTGTGGGCCTACTAAGTTGACGGGGACGGAGGGCTTTGTCAACTTAGTCAATACTCCAGTGACCGTATGATGTCCTTCCAACGGCCATAGTGCTTCTTCAACCTCTGGTCTTCTTGCTCCAGCCGCCCAAAGCAGCGCCGGTCGTGCCACCTGCTCCTGCCTCCCGTGGCCGGCTGTGCTACCGCCTGCTCCTGCCTCTTGTGGCCCGGTTCCGCGTCATCCCCTTCCTAGGCCTCGCCATCGTCCACCGCCGTGGTGCTCTCGGTGCGGCGTGGTCAATGTGGTCAACGACCGACTTCCATCGGAAGAGTACTGTACATGGAGAGGCTGACAGCTGGGTCCACAGCAGCCGCAAGGAAGTGCCTCCTTATTACGCGGAAAATAATTATTCCTCCACCTGACAGTGGGGACCCATCGTACGGGCCACCAGTATTTTGCGAAAAAAATCATTTCCCCCTGACTGCTGGGACCCACCGGACGGGCCACCGTATTTCACGAAAAAAAGTTCCCCCGCTGTCAGCTCGGACCCACCGGAAGTGCCTCCTTATTACGCACAAAAAAATGAATACTCCCCTGGCTAGCTGGGACCCACCTTGGTGAGAGGTTGTCTTGTGGGCCTACTAAGTTGACGGGGATGAAGGGCTTTGTCAACTTAGTCAATATGAACGATTCTAGCTCCAGTGACCGTACGATGTCCATCCAACGGTCGTAGTGCTTCTTCAACCTCTGGTCTTCTTGCTCCAGCCGCCCAAAGCAGCGCCGGTCGTGCCGCATGCTCCTGCCTCCCGTGGCCGGCTGTGCTGCCACGGAGGCCTCACCGCCCCCTACTATTCCCAACGCTGGCCAGGCCTTGCCGCGATGGCAGCCTCACACCACAGTCGAACCAGTGAACCCTCGTACTCCTCTCCGCGTGGGCTTCCACTGCCGCGTCTTCCCCGGCTCCGCGTCGTCCCCTTCCTAGGCCTCGTCGTCATCCACCGCCGTGGTGCACTCCGTGCGGCATAGTCAACGTGGTCAAGGAACAACTTCCATCGAAAGAGTACTGTACGTGGAGAGGCTGACAGCTGGGTCCACGGCCACAGCCCAGTTTTTTTGTGATTTGCCAAGTAAGTCGCTTTGTCAGGCCTGTTGGGCTGCAAATCTTTCAAGACGAGGAGAGCTTTCATTCGGCTGGCCGAGAAAATGGCCCATCAGTAATGAGAAATGGGTTGTACATTTTTAAAACACATCAAACCGGCAGTTAGTTTCAAATATATATATATTTTTTATTTCAAGGTTTTAAATTACATTAATTTTTATGCGTGGAGAATTTGTTGGAATTTATATTGATATACATTTATTTTTAAAATCAGTTTGAATGTGAGTCGAAATTTCGGGATTAAAAACAGTTCGGACCGCACCGAAATATGCAAAATTTCGTATAATTTTTTAACCGTGGCCACAATATGGGCTCTAATGCTAACAAAAAGAGTATGGGCTCCAAAAAAACCTTAAGAATTAGCAAATGGGCTGTAAATTATTAGAAATAATGGCAGATGGGCTGTATGTTGTTTTCCACAGATTTGAGGCTTTCCTAAAAAAAAGGTTGACGCACAAGCAATGACGATTGGATGTCCATCCAACGGCCGTCGTGCTTCTTCAATCTCTGCTCTTCCTGCTCCAGCCGCTCAAACAAGCGCCGGCGGGACTGCCTGCTCCCTCCTCCCCGCGGCCGGCTGTGCTGCCGCGCAGGCCTCACTGCCCCACCGTACTCCCATCGCTGGCCTAGCCATCCCTCTACTCACCCACACCTGCTGTTATTCTCCGGCGATGGCAGACGAACCAGTAAACCCTCGTACAGTCGTACTCCCCTCCGCGTGGGAAACAACTGCCGAGTCTTCCCTGCCTCCGTGTCATCCCCTTTCTAGGCCTCGCCGTCGTCCACCGCCGTGGTGCTCTCGGCGTGGCGTGGTCAATGTGGTCAACGACCGACTTCCATCGGAAGAGTACTATGCGTGGAGATGCTGACAGCTGGGTCCACGGCCGCGGCAAGGAAGTGCCTCCTTATTACGCGCAAAATAATTATTCCTCCACCTAACAGCGGGGACCCACCGGACGGGCCACCGTATTTCACAAAAAAACGTTTCCCCCCTGACTGCTGGGACCCACCAGCTACACCTTCGCACATAAGGAAGTGCGTCCGGGCAAAAAAAGATTCGCCCCCCGGACTACTGGGACCCACCAGCTACATCTTCGCACGCAAGGAAGTGCGTCTGGGCAAAAAAATGATTCGCCCCCTGACTGCCTGACAGTCGGGACCCACCTGGTCGAAGCATACGTAGCGTTGTCATTCTGGTCGCGAACGTGTACGTACATACTGGTCGATGTAGAGGCATGCACGTGTTGTAGTAGAGGCACGCACGTGTCGTAGTAGAGGCGCGCACGTAGCATGTACACGTACCTACAGCGGCGAGGGTGCAAGAAAGAAAATACGGCCACGTACATACATACGGGCAGGGTCTCGAACGCCTACTCGCGCATACGTACATGGCTGGGTCGGAACGGAGAAACAACGTCGTCGTCGTGTTCATGGGGAGGTAATGGAATGCGTCGTGTTCATGGGGAGGCAACGGAATGCGTTGTGTTCATCGGGAGGCAACGGAACGCGTGGGAGCCAGACGGCTGGGTCGGAACGGAATGCATGGTCGTGTTCATCGGGAGGGCTTGGACGGAATAGGCGATGGAAATGAGGCCTGGCATACCGCACAACGGAGGAAACGTACCTCCCACATTCGGAACGGGGTCCTGTTGATCGGGAGGGATGTGGCGTACCGCAAAACGGAGGAAACGGACCTCCTACGGTCGAAATGGTGGTCCTGTTGATCGGGAGGGGTGTGGCATACCGCAAAACGGATGAAACGGACCTCCTACGGTCGAAACGAGGGTCCTGTTGATCGGGAGGGGTGTGGCGTACCGCAAAACGGACAAAACGGACCTCCTACGGTCGAAACGGGGGTCCTGTTGATCGGGGGGATGTGGCGTACCGCACATACTTTTGCGTATTTCTGAATTGAGCAGAATAGTCATTCAACTGATGCTTTGAAAGTATTAAACGAGGCGCGGATGAAACGGACTTGTGTTGGAGCGCTACGGTCAAAACGGGGGTCCTGTTCATCGGGAGGGGTGTGGCGTACCGCAAAACGGGACTCCACGGGATACTGTTCATCTCCACCGTCGACCTCCTCCAGCCTCCACGGGCTACCATCGACTCCTCCAGCCTCCACCGCGCGCTACTCCACCGGCTACTGTTCAACCACCCCTCCACTGTCTACTGTCCATCCAGCCCTCCACCGTCTACTGTTCATCCAGCCCTCCAAACCATGGGGTCCTGTTCAACCACCCCTCCACGGCCACCCCTCCACTGTCTACTGTTCATCCAACCCTCCACACCACGGCGTCCTGTTCATCCAGAGGCAACGCCACCGCTCACTGTTCATCCAACCCCCACCCCACCCCCCCTCCCCCTCGCAACGCTCACTTTTCATCCAATCGATCGACTTCAGTTAGCAGCAGTAGCGAAGGAATCGCTCCATCGGGTTCAGTTAACAGCCATCGAATGATCGCTCGGGTTCAGTAACGCGTAGCCTGCAGTGGAATCGCTTGGGTTCAGTTAGAGCCCAATGCCTCGCTCGGGTTCAGTTAGAGCCAACGCCTCGCATACATGCGCGTACGTGTACGAGAGAAACGCGCATCGCTCGGCCCCCAACCTCCCACCGTAACTGGCAACTCCCTGAAATTTTCCTCCCCCTCGCTTATACCACGATTTTTTCCATCATGGACGGCCCAAAGAATGTCATGCAACTGCGTCTCCGGCCCGCCCAGGACGAAAAGCCCATTTTCTGTCATGATTTTTTGTCATAGAAGTAGGAGCCCACCACATCTATGATGATACCGGGTTTTGTCACAATTATCGTCATAGAAGTGTCATATGTATGACAAGAAAAAAATTTGTTCGGCCCAAAATGCCACGGATGTGCCTTTTTTTGTAGTGTAAAGATGAATTGATCCCACAAAGAATTGTTACAGGTTATAGGATGGTAACTGATTTCTACAAATTAAATAAAGCTACTAGAAAAGATCATTACCCTTTACGTTTTATTGATCAAATGCTAGAAATATTATCCAAACATACACATTTTTGCTTTCTAGATGGTTACTCTAGTTTCTCTCAAATACATGTGTCAAAAGAGCATCAAGAAAAGACCACTTTTACTTGCCCTTTCGGTACTTTTGCTTATAGATGTATGCATTTTGGTTTATGTAATGCACCTACTACCTTTTAAAGATGCATGATGGCTATAATCTCTGACTTTTCTGAAAAGATTGTTGAGGTTTTCATGGATGATTTCTCCGTTTATGGATCTTCTTTTGATGATTGCTTGAGCAATCTTGATCGAGTTTTGCAGAAATGTGAAGAAACTAATCTTATCTTGAATTGGGAAAAATGCCACTTCATGGTTTATGAAGGCATTGTCTTGGGTCGTAAAATTTCTGAAAGAGGTATTGAAGTTGATAAAGCTAAAGTTGATGCTATTGAAAAGATGTCGTGTCCTAAAGACATTAAAGGTATAAGAAGTTTCCTTGGTCACGCCGGTTTTTATAGGAGGTTTATTAAGGACTTCTCTAAAATTTCTAGGCCTCTGACTAATATCTTACAAAAAGATATTCCTTTTGTCTTTGATGATGATTGTGTAGAAGCATTTGAAATACTTAAGAAAGCTTTGATTTCAGCACCTATCGTCAGCCACCTGATTGGAATTTACCCTTTGAAATTATGTGCGATGCTAGTGATTATGTCATAGGTGCTGTTCTAGGACAAAGAGTTGATAAGAAACTAAATGTTATTCAATATTCTAGTAAAACTCTAGACAGTGCCCAAAGAAATTATGCTACTACTGAAAAGAATTTTTAGCAGTTGTATTTGCTTGTGATAAGTTTAGACCTTATATTGTTGACTCTAAAGTAACTGTTCACACTGATCATGCTGCTATTAAATATCTTATGGAAAAGAAAGCCTAGACTTATTAGATGGGTTCTCCTACTAAAAGAATTTGATTTTCATATTATTGATAGAAAGGGAGCTAAGAACCCCGTTGCAAACAACTTGTCTAGGTTAGAGAATGTTCTTGATGACCCACTACCTATTGATGATAGCTTTCCTGATGAACAATTAGCTGTTATAAATGCTTCTCGTACTGCTCCATGGTATGCTGATTATGCTAATTACATTGTTGCTAAATTTATACCACCTAGTTTCACGTACCAGCAAGAAAAGGTTTTTCTATGATTTAAGTCATTACTTCTGGGATGACCCACACCTTTATAAAGAAGGAGTAGATGGTGTTATTAGACGTTGTGTACCTGAGCATGAACAGGAATAGATCCTACGCAAGTGTCACTCCGAGGCTTATGGAGGACACCACGCTGGAGATAGAACTGCGCATAAGGTATTGCAATCCGGTTTATATTGGCCTACTCTCTTCAAGGATGCCTGTAAGTTTGTCTTGTCTTGCGACGAATGTCAAAGAATTGGTAATATTAGTAGACATCAAGAAATGCCTATGAATTATTCTCTTGTTATGGAACCATTTGATGTTTGGGGCTTTGATTATATGGGACCCTTTCCTTCCTCTAATGGGTATACACATATTTTAGTTGCTGTTGATTACATTACTAAGTGGGTAGAAGCTATTCCAACTAGTAGTGTTGATCATAACACCTCTATTAAGATGCTTAAAGAAGTTATTTTTCCGAGGTTTGGAGTCCCTAGATACCTAATGACTGATGGTGGTTCACATTTTATTCATGGTGCTTTTCGTAAAATGCTTGCTAAGTATGATGTTAATCATAGAATTGCATCTCCATATCACCCGCAGTCTAGTGGTCAAGTAGAACTTAGTAATAGAGAGCTCAAGTTAATTTTACAGAAGACTGTTAATAGATCTAGAAAGAATTGGTCCAAGAAACTTGATGATGCATTATGGGCTTATAGAACTGCATATAGAAATTCTATGGGTATGTCTCCATATAAAATGGTTTATGGAAAAGCATGTCACTTACCTCTCGAACTAGAAAATAAGGAATATTGGGCCATTAAAGAGCTCAACTATGATTTCAAACTTGCTGGTGAGAAGAGGCTATTTGACATTAGCTCACTTGATGAGTGGAGAACCCAGGCCTATGAGAATGCCAAACTATTTAAAGAAAAAGTTAAAAGGTGGCATGACAAAAGGATACAAAAGCGTGAGTTTAATGTAGGTGACTATGTGTTGCTATTCAACTCTCGATTAAGATTTTTTGCTGGAAAACTTCTCTCTAAATGGGAAGGGCCTTACGTTATCAAGGAGGTCTATCATTCCGGTGCCATAAAAATCAAAAACTTCGAAGGCACAAATCCAAAGGTGGTGAACGGCCAAAGAATCAAACATTATATCTCAGGTAATCCAATAAATGTTGAAAGTAATGTTATTGAAACCGTGACCCTGAAGGAATACATAAGGGACACTTTCCAGGATGTTCCAGACCCCGAAAAGGAATAGGTATATGGTACGGTAAGTAAACCGACTCCAAAACAGTTCTAATGGCAATTTCTCTCCGTTTTGGAATATTAAAGAAAATAGGAAAATAGAAGTACTCCGGGAAGGACACGAGGCATCCACGAGGGTGGAGGGCGCGCCTCCTACCTCGTGGGCACCTCGTGTGCCCTGCGGACTCCGTTTTCTTGCACGATACTTCTTTTGGTCGGTAAAAATTCATTATATAATCTCCTGAAGGTTTTGACCCTCGTATCACACAAATATCCTCTGTTTTTGTTTCGAGATGTTTTCTGCCAGAGTTGTCAAGGCCAGGCATCATGTCGTCCCCCTCCTCCAACAATGAGGGCAACGATGCTTGGCTTATGAAGATAGAGCTGAAGAGAGAAGAACCCAGAGAGATCAACAGGGACGATAGGATCAAGAAGGCCATGGAGGATCAAGCTCCGGCAGAAGAAGAAGAAGAATACATCCTTCAACTTCATCAAAATCTTCTTACCCCAACTGAGATTGAAGCTTTCAAGATGATTGAATTAGCCCGCATACAAAACAAGTATCTCACACGTGAAAATATTTTGTTGAAGGAGCATATCACCGTGCTCAAGGGCATTATCCGCAAATTGGAGGATCTCCTACACTCGATGTGCGATTATCCATCATCACCGCCATCTTCTCCACCAGCAAAGAGAACTAAATACATGGGTATGGGCACTTCCCTTGGCAACTGCCAAGCTTGGGGGAGGTGCCCGGTATCGTATCACCATCACACTCCTATCTTTACCATTTTTCTTAGTTTGATACTTTTGGTAATATCTTGATATAGTAGAATAAAGTTTTAGAATGATCTAGTTTTGAGTTTTGCTTTATGATTCCTCTATGTAATCGAGTCCGTGAGCTACATATAATAAATATTAGTGTTGAGTCAAGGGCTTGATTATCTTACTTCAATCTCGAGGGAATAAAAGAAAGAATAAAAAGAAATAAAAGAGATCATATTGATCTTATGGAGAGTAATGACTTCACATATAAATATTATGATGAATAAAAGTTATTGAGAGTTGACAAACATAGTTTTGGTCATCGTTGCAATTAATAGGAAGTAATAAAGAAAGAGAGGTTTTCACATATAAATATACAATCTTGGACATCTTTTATGATTGTGAGCACTCATTAAAATATGACATGCTAAAGAGTTGATGTTGGATAAGGAAGACAACGTAATGGGTTATGTTTTCTTATATTCGAAATAAAGTATATTGTCATGGATCATCCAACATGTTGAGCTTGCCTTTCGCCCTCATGCTAGCCAAATTCTTTGCACCAAGTAGAGATACTACTTGTGCTTCCAAAATATCCTTAAACCTGGTTTTGCCATGAGATTCCACCATATGGATTGAGTAAGATCCTTCAAGTAAGTTGTCATGTTGCATGCAATAAAAATTGCTCTCTAAATATGTATGATTTATTAGTGTGGAGAAAATAACTTTTATACGATCTTGTGATGTGGAAGTAATAAAAGCGACAGACTGCATAATGAAGGTCCATATCACAAGTGGCAATATAAAGTGACGTTCTTTTGCATAAGAAATTAATATTTCGTGCATCCAACCATAAAAGCACATGACAACATCTGCTTCCCTCTGCGAAGGGCCTATCTTTTACTTTTGTCTTATACCTTTTACTAGAGTCATGGTGATATTCACCTTTCCTTTTTTACATTTTATCCTTTGGCAAGCACCTTGTGTTGGAAAGATCCTGATATATATATATCCAATTGGATGTAAGTTAGCATGAACTATTATTGTTGACATTACCCTTGAGGTAAAAGGTTGGGAGGCAACACTATAAGCCCCTATCTTTCTCTATGTCCGATTAAAACTCCATACCCATAATTTTTGCGTGAGTGTTAGCAATTGTGAAAGACTAAATGATAGTTGAGTATGTGGACTTGCTGAAAAGCTCTTATATTGACTCTTTTCGATGTTATGATATATTGCAATTGCTTCAATGGCCGAGAGCATAGTTTGTTAGTCCTCAATGAAGTTTTTGATTCATACTTCACATTGTGAATAGATTGTTACTTTAGTATAAGAAATGATATGACAATATTTATATATGTTGTTGTTATAAGAATGATCATGATGCCCTCATGTCCGTATTTTATTTTATCGACACCTCTATCTCTAAACATGTGGACATATTTTTCGCTATCAGCTTCCGCTTGAGGACAAGCGAGGTCTAAGCTTGAGGTCTAAGCAAAGGACAAGCCTACACAAACTATTATATAGAGAAAAGCGCTCCCAAGGACACATGGGAATTATTGTCAAGTTAGTTTTCATCACGCTAATATGATTCGCATTTGTTACTTTAATAATTTGGTATGTGGGTGGACCGGTGCTTGGGTACTGCCCTTTATTGGACAAGCATCCCACTTATGATTAACCCCTATTGCAAGCATCCGCAACTACAAAAGAAGTATTAAGGTAAACCTAACCATAGCTTGAAACATATGGATCCAAATCAGCCCCTTACGAAGCAACTCATAAACTAGGGTTTAAGCTTCTATCACTCTAGCAACCCATCATCTACTTATTACTTCCCAATGCCTTACTCTAGGCCCAAACAATGGTGAAGTGTCATGTAGTCGACGTTCACATAACACCACTAGAGGAGAGACAACATACATCTCATCAAAATATCGAACAAATACCAAATTCACATTAGTACTTATAGCAAGACTTCTCCCATGTCCTCAGGAACAAACGTAACTACTCACAAATCATATTCATGTTCATAATCAGAGGGGTATTAATATGCATAAAGGATCTGAACATATGATCTTCCACCAAATAAACCAACTAGCATCAACTACAAGGAGTAATCAACACTACTAGCAACCCACAGGTACCAATCTGAGGTTTTGGGACAAAGATTGGATACAAGAGATGAACTAGGGTTTGATAGGAGGTGGTGCTGGTGAAGATTTTGATAGAGATTGACCCCTCCCAATGAGAGGATCGATGGTGATGACAATGATGACGATTTCTCCCTCCCGAAGGGATGTTTCCCCGGCAGAACAGCTCCGCCGGAGCCCTAGATTGGTTCCGCCAAGGTTCCGCCTCGTGGTGGCGGTGTCTCGTCTCGAAAGCTTTCTTATGATTTTTTCCAGAGTAAAAGACTTCATATAGCAAAAGATGGGCACCGGAGGCCTGCCAGGGGGCCCATGAGGAAGGGGGAATGCCCAGGGGGGTAGGGCGCGCCCCCCACCCTCATGGACGGTGGGTGGCCCCCCTCTGGTATTTTCTTCGCTCAGTATTTTCTATTAATTCCCAAAATAACTTCCGTGGAGTTTCAGGACTTTTGGGGTTATGCAGAATAGGTCCCTAATATTTGCTCCTTTTCAAGCCCAGAATTCCAGCTGCCGGCATTCTCCCTCTTCAGGTAAACCTTGTAAAATACGAGAGAATAGGCATAAGTATTGTGACATAATGAGTAATAACAGCCCATAATGCAATAAATATCAATATCAAAGCATGATACAAAATGGACGTATCAGGGGGGAAACCTACTCCTACAGGGAGTAGGACCCCCCCCCCCCTTGGGCGTGCCATAGAGAGGGTCGGCCCTTCCCTCCTCCACTCCTTTATATACGAGGGAGGGGGCACCCCATAGACACACAAGTTGATTGTTTAGCCATGTGCGGTGCCCCCCTCCACAGATTTCCACCTCGGTCATATTGTTGTAGTTCTTAGGCGAATCCCTGCGTTGATAACTTCATCATCACTGTCATCACACCGTCGTGCTGACGAAACTCTCCCTCAACCTCAGCTGGATCTAGAGTTCGTGGGACTTCACCGAGCTGAACGTGTGCAGATCACGGAGGTGCCGTACCTTCGGTGCTAGGATTGGTCGGATTCTGAAGATGTATGACTACATCAACCGCGTTGTCATAACGCTTCCGCTTTCGTTCTACGAGGGTACGTCGATGATACTCTCACCTCTTGTTGCTATGCATCACCTAGATAGATCTTGCGTGATCGTAGGAAGTTTTTTGAAATTACTGCATTTCCCAACAGTAAATGGTTACGTCGATGCAAGCTTTGACACTGATCTGGATGACTCTAAGTCACAAACCGGATACGTATTTATATTGAATGGTGGAGCTGTCATTTGGTGCAGTTCCAAGCAGAGCATCGTGGCGGGATCTACGTGTGAAGCGAAGTACATAGCTGCTTCAGAAGCAACAAATGAAGGAGTCTGGATGAAGGAGTTCATATCCGATCTAGGTGTAATACCTAGTGCATCGGGTCCAATGAAAATCTTTTGTGACAATACTGGAGCAATTGCCTTGGCAAAGGAATCCAGATTTCACAGGAGAACCAAACACATCAAGAGACACTTAAATTCCATCCGCCATCAAGTGAAGAAGGGAGACATAGAGATTTTAAAAATACATACGGATCTGAATGTTGCAGACCCGTTGACTAAGCCTCTTCCACGAGCAAAACATGATCAGCACCAAGACTCCATGGGTGATAGAATAATTACTTTGTAATCTAGATTATTAACTCTAGTTCAAGTGGGAGACTGAAGGAAATATGCCCTAGAGTCAATAATAAAGTTGTTATTTATATTTCCTTATATCATGATAAATGTTTATTATTCATGCTAGAATTGTATTAACCGGAAACTTAGTACATGTGTGAATACATAGACAATACATAGTGTCCCTAGTATGCCTCTACTTGACCAGCTCGTTAATCAAAGATGGTTATGTTTCCTAACCATAGGCATGTGTTTTCATTTGATGAATGGTATCACATCATTAGAGAATGATGTGATGGACAAGACCCATCTATTAGCTTAGCATTATGATCGTTACAGTTTTATTGCTACTGCTTTCTTCATGACTTATACATGTTCCTCTGACTATGAGATTATGCAACTCCTGAATACCGGAGGAACACCTTGTGTGCTATCAAATGTCACAACGTAACTGGGTGATTATGAAGATGCTCTACAGGTGTCTCCGAAGGTGTTTGTTGAGTTGGCATAGATTAAGATTAGGATTTGTCACTCCGTGTATCGAAGAGGTATCTCTGGGCCCTCTCGGCAATGCTCATCACTATAAGCCTTGCAAGCAATGTGACTAATGTGTTAGTTACAGGATGAAGCATTACGGAATGAGTAAAGAGACTTGCCAGTAATGAGATTGAACTAGGTATGATGATACCGACGATCGAATCTCGGGCAAGTAACATACCGATGACAAAGGGGACAATGTATGTTGTTATGCAGTTTGACTGATAAAGATCTTCGTAGAATATGTAGGATCCAATATGAGCATACAGGTTCCGCTATTGGTTATTGATCGGAGATGTGTCTCGATCATGTCTACATAATTCTCGAACCCGTAGGGTCCGCACACTTAACGTTCGATGATGATTTGTATTATGAGTTATGTGCTTTTGATGAGCGAAGTTTGTTCAGAGTCCCGGATGAGATCACAGACATGACGAGGAGTCTTGAAATAGTCGAGAGGTAAAGATTGATATATTGGACGAAGGTATTCGAACACCGGAATGGTTTCGGGATGTTTTCGATATTTATCGGGGAACCGAGGGGTTACCGGAACCACCCGGGGAAGTTATGGGCCTTAATGGGCCATAAGGGAGTAGGAGAGGGCAGCCCGCAGGGTGGCGCCCCCTTCCCCCAAGGGAGTCCGAATTGGACAAAGGCGAGGGGGCGCGGCCCCCTCTTTCCCTCTCCCTCTCCCTCTCCTTCCATCTTTCCCCTTCTTGGAATAGGAAAGGGAGACCAACTAGGATTGGGAATCCTAGTTGGACTCCCCCTTGGCGCGCCCCCTCTAGGCCGCCGGCCTCCTCCTCTCCTCCTTTATATACGGGGGCAGGGGGCACCCCAAAGGCACACCAAGATTTCTCTTGGCCGTGTGTGGTGCCCCCTTCCACAGTTTACTCCTCTGGTCATAGCGTCATAGTTCTTAGGCGAAGCCCTGCGCGGATCACATCATCAACACCGTCGCCACGCCGTCATGCTGACGGAACTCTCCCTCGACCCTCTACTGGATCAAGAGTTCCAGGGACATCATCGAGCTGAACATGTGCTAAACACGGAGGTGCCATACGGGTGGTACTTGGATCATGAAGACGTTCGACTACATCAACCGCGTTAACTAACGCTTCCGCTTTCGGTCTATGAGGGTACGTGGACACACTCTCCCCCTCTCGTTGCTATGCATCTCCTAGATAGATCTTGCGTGATCGTAGGAAAATTTTTGAAATTGCATGCTACGTTCCACAACAGACGTGTCCCTAGGCTTGGCAAACCCGGCGCGACGCCTCGTCAACAACGTCTTCCTTCGGGCGCACCACTACTTCGACACCACTGTGCCTATGACTAACTCGGCGCCTCCTTGCGCCCGCGGCTCCCCGGTGTCTTTCTCGACACCGGCCCCTCCGACTCAACATCAACCATGGCGTTCTTCACATGGCTACATCGACCACGGCTCCACCACCCTACGCTCTCGGCTAACTCGAGAACGGCACAAAGGGATATAGCCTTGCTTGAGTAACCTCGTTGGTTTCCACTCCAGCCACGACTTCTGTGATGCATCGGCTGTTACAACTGTGGGAGGTTGTCCGTCGGCTTACCTTCGGATTCTTCTCTAGTCTCACCATTTTGCGTTGCTACCGTTGTGACTGCGGGGGGGGGGGGGGGGGGGGGTGTTGAGTATCGTGATTGGATTGGACACATATAATAGATTAGGAAGTATTCTGGCTTAACTTGTACTCTGAAAAGATCATTTATTCATATATATATGCCCACAAGGCTCAAGCAATACATCATTATCGATTCCACCAATCCCTCTCTATCTCTTCTAACAAATGGGACTATGGGAGTCTCGGAGTGGTGGACACGACGATTTCATCAACATCTAAGGTTTAAAGTGTAGACGAACTGGAACAATCCTCTACACAATTTGAACATCTGGAAGAGCCAAACCGCTGCATTTTTAAGGCACCTTTGAAGTGGCAGCATTGGCTTTCGAGGACATCAAGCAGTGTGACTGGCTTATGGCCGTGCCCAAGCCAACTAGAGCATTGGCTAGCTTTTGACCAGTTTTTAGTTGCCATATAGGGTTTCCACAAGTTCCCTTCAAAAATTGTCATCGTTGTACATAAGCCCTTTTTTATCTAAATGAAAAGTTTCTCCGAAAAAAGAAGTTTGAACTAAACTTTAGCTCCAAACTACAAAGAAGACTAACAATTTTCATCGGTTTCTACTTCTGCTTCTGATGAAACAAAAGCTGACAGTAGAATTGCAAGGGTACAGGACGACTACACCGAATCTATTTGTCCTAGTGGTTGGGGCGGTGCCAGGTAGGTACGCGCCCTTTCCATTTTCCTTTTTGATGTCTGAATGGCATATGGACATGTGAGCGATGAGAGCTTGACGAACGCAATATAGTACAATAACAAATTAAGAGGCATCACACATTGTGTAATTTGTTTCCATCCATTATTAACAAATAAATAAGCAGAAGCAAGCCCGAAGAAGGCTATGCTTACTTAGAGCACGACCTACACGACTCCAGACGCCACCAACTCCGACGGCCATAACGAGAATGCTCGCGCGACAAGGCTGGAGGAGGAGAACCTGACTACGCGCCCGGCTGTTCCTACTGGAGAGTGACATGGCCGACTTCCACCGCCACCTCGTCGGCGTCGAGTCCCTCTGCCGCCACTCTATTGTACTGTCTTCAACCATTCCCTTATTCCTCAACCACCGTGTCCTATGCAACAACAGCCTCAAGCAATGACACGTTGCCTGCAACTCGAATATGATTATAGCTAAAGCTAGTTCAAGATTAAAGACAGCAAAATGAGAAGGTACATTTGTTGCTTCCAGTGTATAGACCGGGAATGAATATGCACTGATCCAGATCAGTTCAACAGATAGTAGGTTGTACATCCTGTTTGACATCCAAGCACTTCTTGATGTGCCCACGCCAGCCCGAGGAGGTTGTGAGCTCTCCTATTGCCTGCATTACATGTGTACTCATAAATTTAAAAACAGCTTGCTAAAAGCTCATATCACTTTCAGAATAAAACTTTGTAAAGCAGAGTTTGATAACAAAACCATGAGGTGAACCAGGATTTTTGATAAATATAAAATCAAGAGGCCATGTTATACTCCAACAACCTATATTACAAAATCATCAGTTTTATCATCATAATGTGAACATGGAATCAATATCATTGATTACATAATAGATGCATTGTTTTTGGCAGTGCGATCGCAAACCTGCCGCTATATATCCATTTAGGCTGGCAGCTCTCCTATTGCCTGCATTATCTGTGCTAGAAGGCTGCTTTAAAATTGAAGCAAGAAGCGTTAAAATAAAAATGCAATACAAACAATTCATTACTAAAAAATGGAATGAATACGATTGCCATCATCCCTGATGATGAGAAGGTACCAAATAGAAGAGCGCTATATCTATATGGCAACACTGAAAAATAGGGACAGAAGCAATGTTAATAAGTGAGAGGCTGTCCCAACTCACTATAATTTGTGTTCTCCTCTACAGTAGCATGATCAGGTATTATGATCAGTGTGAAGAAAGAAAAATATTTTTGAATTATGGTGTGGGTCTTAAGAAAATTATGTGAAAAGAATGTAATAAGAACTATATATATGCCCACGAGGCTCAAGCAATACATCATTATCGATTCCACCAATCCCTCTCTATCTCTTCTAACAAATGGGACTATGGGAGTCTCGGAGTGGTGGACACGATGATTTCATCAACATCTAAGGTTCAAAGTGTAGACAAACTGGAACAATCCTTTCTAGATTAACAAACTCGAATATATAAGTTTTCTCATTTTAAATATTTTCCTTTCGGGTCTGTTAATCTAGAAAGGATATGTATCCTTTTCTTCTATAGCATTGTCCACGTAGGATTAGGAACAGTGCCTCATATCAAGCGCGAGTGGATTGTCCGTTCTGCCGAATAGCCGAACGAGAGACAAAAGGAGAGAAATGGAGCGCCCAGCCCCAGCCCCTGTTCCCCATTCCCTATTCCCCCGCCCCTGATTCCTCCCCCTCTCCCTCTCCCTCCTCTGCCAATATTGACACAAACTACTAATACCATAGGATGTTATATGATCATTAGGTGAAATTTATTATATTCATGTAGTTTCTTTCCCTACACTGAAGCAGATATCTGCGCCAGAAACACAAATCATGATCTCAAGAGGCTGTCAATGAGACGACAGGGGATGACGCGCTAGAATCATACCTTTCATGCGACCAACAACGGGACGAATTGTTAGATCATATAGAAAATGGCAGCATCCCATAATGCGACCAAAATCTAGACGAATTCCAAGTTATTTGGTTTAATTAGCACACCTGTGATTTCCAGCTAAAATGGGTTGGCACAGGATGTTTTCTAGCTAAGAATTCGAAGTTATTTTGTAGTAGTACAATAGTAGATTTGATTTTATTCAATGCATTTATTTCGAAATAATTTCCAGCCAAAAATGGGCTGGCACTGAATGTATTTCCGGCTAAGGATACCAAGTTTATTTGCTTTTACACAAGTGCATTACTACTACTTTTATTTGCTGCATTTATTTCAAAATGATTAGCACAATTATATCACGACTCTTCTATTGGATGCACTGCCAAATGTTAGCCTTCCAGAAAAATCAACTGTAACTACGAATTAAAACTTGCTAAATACTGGAGTACTATTCCGTCAACCAGGCGCCGTTGGATAGCTTCCCGAGGTGGAGTGTTCCCATCCCGACCGTCCACTCAACGCTCCGCTCTGGCGTCTCGCAAAATATTCGGCTGTCAAACAAAACTTCAGATTTAGACCAGGCGCCTCTTCGTCCGTTTCCATTCGCTACCAACCCAGACAGAAAGCCCCAACCATGCCATCACGGCCACGCGCTCCAGGTTCCGCCGCCAACGCCATCACCGCTGAGATGGGCGCCCAGGGAATCCCTGCCTGGGGCGGCTCCCCTACCCCTCCCTTCACCACCAAGCACGAGGCGTCCGGCACTGGCAAAGCCCAAAGCGGCCCCGTCCGCTCCCCGGCCCCGGAAGGAAGCGACCGCCCGGTGGAGGAGAAAAACTCCCCCACGGAAATCCCTTTGTACGATAAAATTGAGAACATAGATGAGGAGTACTGCCTGTTCTTGAGTTGCATCCGCGTGGTGAATGGCCACCAGATGGTGGTCGTGCCGGAGGGCGGGCTGGACGCGAAGCAGGTTCCACGGAAGAAGGATGGGGAGGAAGCGGCTTCCCATGCTACTTCAGGGAAGAACGGCTGCGGCTTTGGGAAGGAGAAGGGGAAGGGGAAGGTGGCGGCGATCGCCACGGGTGGGCCTGCGCTGAAGTCTCCCGTGGGCGATTCCACTACGCATCCGCAAAAGGTAAAACCGCTTCCGTTTCCCCTCTCAACTGAAAAAGTTGCCGCTCGCCTAATGCAGAGTAAGCACATGTTACATATACCAGTGCGAACAGGGTCAGAAGGAGAAGAACAATGGATGGAAAAATGGTGCTAAGAAGATCAAGGTGGCGGAGAAAGAAGAGAACCCGTCTGCAGAGCCGCATCTGGAAACACTCAACACTGCTTGGGTAAGAATTTCTTATGTTTTTTCAATTGTTTTTCCCTGCCAGCATTGTTGTTAGTACTAGAGCTCTGGTTTGTCGTTTATATTTGTGGTTGTGGGTAGACATGCAACATAAGAGTCTGTAAGTATGCTAGAATAATAGTAATATAGTATGTCTTTATACCAATGTAAATGATATTGATGCAAACCTACAACATGTATGAAACTAAAAGTAATTAGGACCATGACGTGTATTCATCAGGAATTAATCTGGTGGTTAGTGGTATCAATATAAATGTATAGACACCTATATGGAGTACTTAACATACCTTGTCTCAATAAGTAACAGAGTTAGAATTTAAGACTATACTAAAGAAGATATGCATTATTTCAAACTAAAACAAAGAGAATTTATTTGGCTAAAAAGAATTATTTTTTGAGAAGGGGAAGGGGAATGTGGAGCCGAAGCTGCCTATGGAAACACTAAATACTGTGAAGAGGAAAAGGAAATCAAGTGATGTCCAAAATGCCGAGTCTCGCACTGCTTCGGTGAGAATTTTCTATGCCTTTATGTTTTTTCCCAGCCTGCACTATTTGTCAGTAGAGCTTTGGTTTATAACTTTATATATGTGGTTGTTGGTAGATGTATCTTGTACCACATGAGAGTCTACAAATATGCTAGAACAGTAGTATATCTTGTACCACATGAGAGTCTACAAATATGCTAGAACAGTAGTATATCTTGTACCAGTGTGCCAAGCTGATATTGATGCTTCCTGCAGCACGTGTGAAACTACAATACTGCATTCTAAAGTTATGAAAAAATGAAATTTGTTGTATACTTGTTAAATATGGAGGGGCATTCATGGTCAAAGTTGAATTTTGGATTGCGGCCGAGCCTTATTCATTGGAACAAAGGGAGTACTAAAGAAGAGCAGTGAATTTCAAACTAAAAGTAAAAGACTTTTTTTGGCTAAATAGAATTAACTTAACTATTTTTGTTTTTCTACTCTGTAATTTCTTTCCTCTTACATAATATCCACACATTACAACCCTTTCCTAATACTAAAACAGTAAAGAAATGTTAGCATCAAGGATATGAAAACTAAAAGTATTTAGGAGCATGGTGTGTATCTGTTAATAATTATCTAGGGCTCATTGGTATCAATATTTAAAAGTACATACACATATGGGGTACTTAACATACCTTGTATCGGTAAGTAGCCTAGCCAGGATTAAGACTGTACTAAAGAAGAGATGATTTCAAACTAAAACAAAAAGATTTTTTTGCTAAATATTTTGTTTAGAAGGGGAAGGAGAAGGTACCGGCGATCATCACGGGTGAGTCTGCGCCAAAGTCTCGTGTGCGCGATTCCACTACGTATCCGCAACAGGTAAAATCAATTCCGTTTCCCCTCTCCAGTTAAATATGTTGCCATGTGCTAAAGCAGAGTAAGCACATGTTACATACACATGTGCAAACAGGGTCAAAAGGAGAAGAATGGAGGCAAAAATGGTGCTAAGATGATGAAGGTGGTGGAGGAAGAAGGGATTGCATCGAAGGAGCTGCCTATGGAAAAACTGAATATTGTGAAGAGAAAAAGGAAATCAAGTGATGTACAAAATGTTGAGTCTCACACTGCTTCGGTGAGAATTTCCTATGCATTTTATGTTGTTTTTTCAGGTTGCACTATTTTTCAGTAGATGTAGATATGTGGTTCTATCAATATGCTTGAACAGCAGTATATCATGTACTACCAATGTGCCTAGCTGATATTGATGCTTCCTGCAACATGTCTGAAAACTATAATACTACATTTTAAATCTCGTTAGTTCTGAATAAATGATTTTTTGTATACCTGTTAAATATGGAGGGGTGTTCATGATCAAAGTTCAATTTTGAATTGTGTGCGGGCCTTAACATTGGAATGAATGGAGTACTAGAAAACACAGATGCATTTCAAACTTAAGCTAAAAGAAAAAAATTGGCTAAATAGAATTCATTTAACTATTTTTTTCTACTTTGTATTTTTTCCTCTTATACATAATACACATATTACAACCCTTTCCCAATGTGTTAAAATATTAAAGAAATGTTAGCATCAAGGATCTGTTTAATGATGTTTTCACTTGTTGCCTTCGGTGCAATCGTGGTTGGTTGTTATATATACCTCAAGAAAGTGGTCTAGGGAGGATGTAACTCAAACCCCTTCCTTTTCAATACAATGAAACGCAAATCTTCTGCGTTTTCTCGAGAAAAAAAAGTGGCTAGGGAGGGAGGACTGGAATGAGCCATGCCATGCGTTCAGCTGCCTCGAATAAATATCATGCAACTATATATGTGCTGATTTGGATGGAGCAAAATAGCATCGAGCCAGGCCCAACGAAGCCTGCACGCTCGCTTTCATCACATTTTGTTGTTTAGTGATCCAACATACGATCTCTCTAGTGTCCTGAGACATACATTGTTACCCATTGTTATTACTCCCTCCAAGGTCTACGATGGCTCTCCCCTCTCCCCTCTCTCCCTCTCCTCCCCGAGCAGCGGTGGCGACGGGTTCGTCTCCTCCTTCCCCTACTCCGGCGTCCCCAGCTGCTGGCTCCCCGTGCTGCCTTTGCGCGGCCTCCTCCCCATCCACCCCTCCGCCGTCCATCCCTCGATCTGTCCTTCGCGTCCGTGGCCCCGTGAACAAGTTCTAGGCTCTCGGATCTGAGGCCTCGGACTCTGATCCCGACTCCCCACCTCCCCCCTCGGTGTGTGCTGCCCGTCGTCTCCGCTTCGTCGCGCTGTCGTAAATTCGCCCCCAGCGGGCGCGGGCGCCCTGCTCCCGCTCTGCTGGCCGGTGATGGCTGGACTCGCGTTTTGCGCCGGCGTCGTAGGGTTCCTCCGCCGCCTCCTGCCCATGCCATCCTTGGTCCCGGGCGGTGCTATGCGCCTGCGTTGGCCCAGGATCCCTTCCCTCCCTCCCCACCCGCCTCTTTCGTCTCTGCTTCGCCCTCTGGCTCGCGGCCTCGCCGGCGGCGGCCTGGTCGGCCGAGACCCTAGATCTAGTGGTGCCCGCCGCGGTGGTGCATGTCCATGGGTTTCAGGCCTCCGCGCCTCCTGGTGGGCCTAGTGGGCCTGGCCCCCCTCCCTTTCCAGTGTGTCGGACTTCCCCCCTCTACCTCTCGTGGTTCTTGGGCCTCGGGTGGCACAGGCCACCCCCCCCCCTGCGCGCTCCCCCTCTAACTGAACCCATCGTCCCCGTCCTGGCGCGGTCAGGGTATATTTTTGGGGATCGCAGCAGAAATTCAAAATTTTCTACGCATCACCAAGATCAATCTATGGAGATACTAGCAACGAGAGAGGGGAGTGCATCTTCATACCCTTGAAGATCGCGATGCGGAAGCGTTACAAGAACGCGGTCGATGGAGTCGTTCACGAAGCGATTCAGATCGCGGTCGAATCTGATCTAAGCACCGAAGAACGGTGCCTCCGCGTTCAACACACGTGCAGCCCGGTGATGTCTCCCGTGCCTTGATCCAGCAAGGAGAGAGGGAGAGATTGGGGAAGACTCCGTCCAGCAGTAGCACAACAGCGTAGTGGTGATGGAGGAGCGTGGCACTCCAGCATGGCTTCGCCAAGCACTGCGAGAGACGAGGAGGGAGAGGGCTAGGGCTGCGCCAAGAGGGAGATGTTCTCATGTGTATGGCAGCCCCAAACCCCCACTATATATAGGGGAAGGGAGGGGTTGCGCCCCCATCTAGGTTTCCACCCCTAGGGGTGGCGGCCAGCCCTAGATCCCATCTAGGGGGCCGGCCAAGGGGGAGAGAGGGGGGCGCACCACTAGGTGGGCCTTAGGCCCATCTGAGCCTAGGATTTCCCCCCTTTCCCTTCTCTCTTCGCCTTGGGCCCTGGTGGGGGGGGCGCACCAGCCCACCTGGGGCTGGTCCCCTCCCACACTTGGCCTACGCAGCCCTCTGGGGCCGGTGGCCCCACCTGGTGGACCCCCGGGACCCTCCCGGTGGTCCCGGTACGTTACCGATAGCACCCGAAACTTTTCCGGTGACCAAAACAGGACTTCCCATATATAAATCTTTACCTTCGGACCATTCCGGAACTCCTCGTGACGTCCTGGATCTCATCCGGGACTCCAAACAACATTCGGTAACCATGTATATCTATTCCCTATAAGCCTAGCGTCATCGAACCTTAAGTGTGTAGACCCTACGGGTTCGGGAACCATGCAGACATGACCGAGACAACTCTTTGGCCAATAACCAACAGCGGGATCTGGATATCCATGTTGGCTCCCACATGTTCCACGATGATCTCATTGGATGAACCACGATGTCAAGGATTTAATCAATCCTGCATACAATTCCCTTTGTCTACCGGTATAGTACTTGCTCGAGATTCAATCGTGAGTATCCTGATACCTTGTTCAATCTCGTTACCGGCAAGTCTCTTTACTCGTTCCATAACACATCATCCCGTGATCAACTCCTTGGTCACATTGTGCACATTATGATGATGTCCTACCGAGTGGGCCCAGAGATACCTCTCCGTTACACGGAGTGACAAATCCCAGTCTCGATTTGTGCCAACCCAACAGACACTTTCAGAGATACCCGTAGTGCACCTTTATATCCACCCAGTTACGTTGTGACGTTTGGCACACCCAAAGCATTCCTACGGTATCCGGGAGTTGCACAATCTCATGGTCTAAGGAAAAGATACTCGACATTTAGAAAAGCTTTAGCATACGAACTACACGATCTTGTGTTAGGCTTAGAATTGCGTCTTGTCCATCACATCATTCTCCTAATGATGTAATCCCGTTATCAACGACATCCAATGTACATGGTCAGGAAACTGTAACCATCTATTGATCAACGAGCTAGTCAACTAGAGGCTTACTAGGGACATGGTGTTGTCTATGTATCCACACATGTATCTGAGTTTCCTATCAACACAATTCTAGCATGGATAATAAACAATTATCGTAAATAAGGAAATATAGTAATAACCATTTTATTATTGCCTCTAGGGCATATTTCCAACAGTCTCCCACTTGCACTAGAGTCAATAATCTAGTTTGCATCACTATGTGATTGTAATGAATAAACGCCCATGGGGTTTGATCATATCTCGCTTGTGAGAGAGGTTATTAGCCAACGGATCTGAACCTTTCAGATCCGTGTGTGCTTTGCAAATCTCTATGTCATCTCCTAGATGCATCTACCATGCTCTATTTGGAGCTATTCCAAATAATTATTCTACTATACGAATCCGGTTTACTACTCAGAATAATCCGAATTAGTGTCAAAGTTTGCATCAGTGTAACCCTTTACGACGAACTCTTTTACCACCTCCATAATTGAGAAAATTCCTTAATCCACTAGTTACTAAGGATAACTTTGACTGTTGTCTTGTGATCCATTCCTGGATCACTCTTGTACCCCTTGACTGACTCATGGCAAGGCACACTTCAGGTGCGGTACACAACATAGCATACTGTAGAGCCTACGTCTAAAGCATAGGGGACGACCTTCGTCCTTTCTCTCTCTTCTGTCATGGTCAGGTCTTGAGTCTTACTCAATACTCACACCTTATGACATAGCCAAGAACTCCTTTGCCGATCTATTTTGAACTCCTTCAAAATCTTGTCATGGTATGTATTCATTTGAAAGTACTATTAAGCGTTTTTGATCTATCCTTATAGATCTTGATGCTCAATGTTCAAGTAGCTTAATCCAGGTTTTTATTGAAAAACACCTTTCAAACAACCCTATATGCTTTCCAGAAATTCTACATCATTTCCAATCAACAATATGTCAACAACATATATTCATCAGAAATTCTATAGTGCTCCCACTCACTTCTTTGGAAATACAAGTTTCTCATAAACATTGTATGAACCCAAAATCTTTGATCATCTCATCAAAGCATATATTCCAATTCCGAGATGCTTACTCCAATCCTTAGAAGGATTGCTGGAGCCTTGCATACTTGTTAGCATCTTTCAGGATTGACAAAACCTTCTGGTTGTATCACATACAACCTTTCCTCAAGAAAATCGTCGAGGAAACAATGTTTTTTACATCCTATCTGCATGATTTCATAAATAATGCAGTAACTGCTAATATAATTCCAACAGACTCTTAGCATCGCTACGAGTGAGAAAGTCTCATCGTAGTCAACTCCTTGAACTTATCGGAAAACATCTTAGCGACAAGTCGAGCTTTCTTAATGGTGACACTTACCATCATTGTTCGTCTTCCTTTTAAAATCAATCTGTACTCAACAGCCTTACGACCATCGAGTGGTTCTTCCAAAGTGTACACTTTGTTTTCATACATGGATCCTCTCTCGGATTTTATGGCCTCTAGCCATTTGTCGAAATCCGGGCCCACCATCACTTCTCCATAACTCATAGGTTCATTGTTATCTAGTAACATGACCTCCAAGACAGGATTATGTACCACTCTGAAGTAGTACGTATCCTTGTCGACCTACAAGTTTTGGTAGTGACTTGATCCGAAGTTTAATGATATCATCAGCTTCCACTTCAATTGGTGTAGGCGCCACAGGAACAACTTCCTGTGCCCTGCTACACACTAGTTGAAGTGATGGTTCAATAACCTTATCAAGTCTCCACCATCCTCCCACTCAATTCTTTCGAGAGAAACTTTTTCTCGAGAAAGGACTCATTTCTAGAAACAATCACTTTTGCTTCTAGAACTGAGGCAGGAGGTATACCCAACTATTTTTGGGTGTCCTATGAAGATGCATTTATCCGCTTTGGGTCGAGCTTATCAACCTAAAACCTTTTTCACATAAGCGTCGCAACCCCAAACTTTTAAGAAACGACAGCTTAGGTTTTTTCCAAACCATAGTTCATATAGTGTCGTCTCAATGGAATTGTGTGGTGCCCTATTTAAAGTGAATGCGGTTGTCTCTAATGCCTAACCCATAAACGATAGTGGTAATTCGATAAGAGACATCATGGTATGCACCATATCCAATAGGGTGCAGCTATGATGTTCGGACACACCATCACACTATGGTGTTCCAGACGGTATTAGTTGTGAAACAATTTCCACAATGTCTTAATTGCGTACCAAACTCATAACTCAGATACTCATCTCTATGATCATATCATAGACATTTTATCCTCTTGTCACGACGATCTTCAACTTCACTCTGAAATTACTTGAACCTTTCAATAATTCAGATTTGTGTTTCATCAAGTAAACATACTCAGAATCTACTCAAATCATCTGTGAAGTAAGAACATAACAATATCCACTTCATGCCTCAACACTAATTAGACTGCACACATCAAAATGTATTAATTCCAACAAGTTGCTTTCTTGTTCCATCTTACTGAAACCGAGGCTTTTCAGTCATCTTGCCCATGTGGTATAATTTGCATGTCTCAAGTGATTCAAAATCAAGTGAGTCCAAACGATCCATCTGCATGGAGTTTCTTCATGTGTATACACCAATAGACATGGTTCGCATGTCTCAATCTTTTCAAAAACGAGTGAGTCCAAAGATCCATCAACATGGAGCTTCTTCATGCGTTTTATACCAATATGACTTACATGGCAGTGCCACAAGTAGGTGGTACTATCATTACTATCTTATATCTTTTGGCATGAACATGTGTATCACTACGATCGAGATTCAATAAACCATTCATTTTAGGTGCAAGACCATTGAAGGTATTATTCAAATAAATAGAGTAACCATTATTCTCCTTAAATGAATAACCGTATTGCGATAGACATAATCCAATCATGTCTATGCTCAACGCAAACACCAAATAACAATTATTTAGGTTTAACACCGATCCCGATGGTAGAGGGAGCGTGCTATGTTTGATCACATCAACCTTGGAAATACTTCCAACACATATCGTCACCTCGCCTTTAGCTAGTCTCCGTTTATTCTGTAGCCTATTATTTCGAGTTACTAACACTTAGCAACCGAACCAGTATCTATTACCATGGTGCTACTAGGAGTACTAGTAGAGTACACATTAATATAATGTATATCCAATATACTTCTGTCGACCTTGCCTGCCTTCTTATCTACCAAGTATCTAGGGTAATTCTGCTCCAGTGACCGTTCCCCTTATTACAGAAGCACTTAGTCTCGGGTTTGGGTTCAACCTTGGGTTTCTTCACTAGAGCAGTAGTTGATTTGTCATTTCATGAAATATCCCTTCTTGCCCTTGCCCTTCTTGAAACTAGTGGTTTCACTAACCATCAACAATTGATGCTCCTTCTTGATTTCTACTTTCGCGGTGTCAAACATCGCAAATATCTCAAGGATCATCATATCTATCCCGGATATGTTATAGTTCATCACGAAGCTCTAGTAGCTTGGTGGCAATGACTTTGGAGAAACATCACTATCTCATCTGGAAGATCAACTTCCACTCGATTCAAGTGATTGTTGTACTCAGACAATCTGAGCACAAGCTCAACGATTGAGCTTTTCTCCCTTAGTTTGCAGGCTAAGAAAATCGTCGGAGGTCTTATACCTCTTGACGTGGGCACGAGCCTGAAATCCCAATTTCAGCCCTCGAAACATCTCATATGTTCCGCGATGTTTCGAAATCGTCTTCGGTGCCTCAATACTAAACCGTTTAACATTACTGAACTATCACGTAGTTATCAAAATGTGTATGTCAAATGTTCGCAACATCCACAGACGACGTTCGAGGTTCAGCACATCGAGCGATGAATTAAGGACATAAGCCTTCTACGCAGCAATGAGGACAATCCTCAGTTTTCGGACCCAGTCCGCATAATTGCTACTTTCAACTATATTTTCTCTAGGAACATATCTAAAACAGTAGAACTAAAGCGCAAGCTACGACATAATTTGCAAAAACCTTTTGACTATGTTCAGGATAATTAAGTTCATCTTATGAACTCCCACTCAGATAGACATCCCTCAAGTCATCTAAGTGATTACATGATCCGAGTCAACTAGGCCGTGTCCGATCATCACGTGAGACGGACTAGTCATCGTCGGTGAACATCTTCATGTTGATCGTATCTACCATACGACTCATGCTCGACCTTTCGGTCTCTTGTGTTCCGAGGCCATGTCTGTACATGCTAGGCTCGTCAAGTTAACCTAAGTGTTTCGCGTGTGTAAATCTGGCTTACACCCGTTGTATGTGAACGTTAGAATCTATCACACCCAATCATCACGTGGTGCTTCGAAACAATGAACTTTCGCAATGGTGCACAGTTAGGGGGAACACTTTCTTGAAATTTTAATGAGGGATCATCTTATTTACTACCGTCGTTCTAAGCAAATAAGATGCATAAACATGATAAACATCACATGCAATCAAAAAATGACATGATATGGCCAATATCATTTTGCTCATTTTGATCTCCATCTTCGGGGCTCCATGATCATCATCGTCACCGGCATGACACCATGATCTCCATCATGATGATCTCCATCATTGTGTCTCCGTGAAGTTGTCTCGCCAACTATTACTTCTACTACTATGGCTAACGATTTAGCAATAAAGTAAAGTAATTACATGGCGTTGTTCAATGACACGCAGGTCATACAATAAATTAAGACAACTCCTATGGCTCCTGCTGGTTGTCATACTCATTGACATGCAAGTCGTGATTCCTATTACAAGAACATGATCAATCTCATACATCACATATCATTCATCACATTCTTTTGGCCATATCACATCACATAGCATACCCTGCAAAAACAAGATAGACGTCCTCTAATTGTTGTTTGCATGTTTTACGTGGCTGCTATGGGTTTCTAGCAAGAACGTTTCTTACCTACGTAAAAACCACAACGTGATATGCCAATTGCTATTTACCCTTCATAAGGACCTTTTTCATCGAATCCGATCCGACTAAAGTGGGAGAGACTGGCACCCGCTAGCCACCTTATGCAACAAGTGCATGTCAGTCGGTGGAATCTGTCTCACATAAGTGTACATGTAAGGTCGGTCCGGGCCGCTTCATCCCACAATACCATCAAAACAAGATTGGACTAGTAACGGTAAGCATATTGAACAAAATCAATGCCCACAACAACTTGTGTTCTACTCGTGCATAGAAACTACGCATAGACCTAGCTCATGATGCCACTATGGGGGATCGTAGAAGAAATTCAAAATTTTCTATGCATCACCAAGATCAATCTATGGAGATACTAGCAACGAGAGAGAGGGGAGTGCATCTTCATACCCTTGAAGATCGCGAAGCGGAAGCGTTACAAGAACGCGGTCGGTGGAGTCGTTCATGAAGCGATTCAGATCGCGGTCGAATCCGATCTAAGCACCGAAGAATGGTGCCTCCGCGTTCAACACACGTGCAGCCCGGTGACGTCTCCCGTGCCTTGATCCAGCAAGGAGAGAGGGAGAGGTTGGGGAAGACTCCGTCCAGCAGCAACACAATGGCGTGGTGGTGATGGAGGAGAGTGGCACTCCAGCAGGGCTTCGCCAAGCACTGCAAGAGACGAGGAGGGAGAGGGGTAGGGCTGCGCCAAGAGGGAGATGTTCTCATGTGTATGGCAGCCCCAAACCCCCACTATATATAGGGGAAGGGAAGGGAAGGGCTGCGCCCCCATCTAGGTTTCCACCCATAGGGGTGGCGGCCAGCCCTAGATCCCATCTAGGGTCCGGCCAAGGGGGAGAGAGGGGGGGCACCACTAGGTGGGCCTTAGGCCCATCTGAGCCTTGGGTTTCCCCCCTTTCCCTTCTCTCTTCGCCTTGGGCCCTGGTGGGGGGCGCACCAGCCCACCTGGGGCTGGTCCCCTCCCACACTTGTCCTACGCAGCCCTCTGGGGCCGGTGGCCCCACCTGGTGGACCCCCGGGACCCTCCCGGTGGTCCCGGTACGTTACCGGTAGCACCCGAAACTTTTCTGGTGACCAAAACAGGACTTCCCATATATAAATCTTTACCTCCGGACCATTCCGGAACTCCTCGTGACGTCCGGGATCTCATCTGGGACTCCAAACAACATTCGTTAACCACGTATATCTATTCCCTATAACCCTAGCGTCATCGAACCTTAAGTGTGTAGACCCTACGGGTTCGGGAACCATGCAGACATGACCGAGACAACTCTCCGGCCAATAACCAACAGCGGGATCTGGATACCCATGTTGGCTCCCACATGTTCCACGATGATCTCATCGGATGAACCACGATGTCAAGGATTTAATCAATCCCGCATACAATTCCCTTTGTCTACCGGTATAGTACTTGCCCGAGATTCGATCATCGGTATCCAGATACCTTGTTCAATCTCGTTACTGTCAAGTCTTTTTACTCGTTACGTAACACATCATCCCGTGATCAACTCCTTGGTCACATTGTGCACATTATGATGATGTCCTACCGAGTGGGCCCAGAGATACCTCTCCGTTACACGGAGTGACAAATCCCAGTCTCGATTCGTGCCAACCCAACAGACACTTTCGGAGATACCCGTAGTGCACCTTTATAGCCACCCAGTTACGTTGTGACGTTTGGTACACCCAAAGCATTCCTACAGTATCCGGGAGTTGCACAATCTCATGGTCTAAGGAAAAGATACTCGACATTTAGAAAAGCTTTAGCATACGAACTACACGATCTTCTGCTAGGCTTAGGATTGGGTCTTGTCCATCACATCATTCTCCTAATGATGTGATCCCGTTATCAACGACATCCAATATCCATGGTTAGGAAACTGTAACCATCTATTGATCAACGAGCTAGTCAACTAGAGGCTTGCTAGGGACATGGTGTTGTCTATGTATCCACACATGTATCTGAGTTTCCTATCAACACAATTCTAGCATGGACAATAAACAATTATCGTAAACAAGGAAATATAATAATAACCATTTTATTATTGCCTCTAGGGCATATTTCCAACATATATATGGGTTCAGAGGGGCTCGCTCCCCCCATTTCTAGGGTTCCCAGCCTCTCATTATGTCATGTGTCGCCACCGCTTCCCCATCCACTTCTTCTCTAGATCTATTCCTCCTCCGCCTCTCTCCCTCTCGTTCGCGTCGGTCCTCTCGATAGATCGCCTGCGCGGCTCCTCCGGCGAGGCCTTGTCTGGCCAGAAGCGCCAGTGGGAGGGCTCTGTTGAGGGGAAGGTGGATCTGGAGTACGAGGCGGCCCTGCGCTCCAAGCTCCAGGCGGATCGAGCTCGGGCGGAGGGGGCCGCGGTGGAGCCCGGCAGCCCCTCGTCCCTTGGATCTGGCTCTGTTGCGGCTGGGACCTCTGTCCTCCATGGAGGCTCCTCGTCGCGTCCCTCGGGCCCTTGGCAGGTGGTGGCCGCGGCAAGTAAGGCTGGCTCTGCTAGCCCGACCTCGCGGCCCCTTCCTCCTCGTGGTGTTGCGGCCTCGACGCGGGCCCCGTCCCGGGCCCCGGCGACCCCTGGTGGTGGTCCTGGTCGTTTCGTGCCCCACTGCTCCTTTGGGGCACCGGGTCATCGTCCCCCCTTCGGCGGCCTGGGGCCTGCTTCCGATCCCCGTAGTGATGGTTTCTTCCTCCGTCTCCCCCCGCTCCGGTGCACGCCCCTCCTCCAGCCCAAGTGGCCAATCCCACCCTCACATGTTTCGCTTGCGACGGCCCTGGTCACTTTCAGTCACGCTGCCAAAACCCTCCCTTCGGTCTCATCTGTAGAGAGGACGGCCACCTCATGGTGGATTGCCAAAACCGCCTCAAACCCCCTGCCTTCTTGCACTACGGCCTCGGCCTCCCTGGATGTGCCTTTTTCGCGCTTGACCGCGAGGTCCCTCAAGTGGTTCTCATCCCTGCTATCTCAAATGCCGGCATAATCACAATCAAAGACAAGAAAATCCCCCCCCCCCCCAGGTTCTCCTTGATGAACTCCAACTATGGGACGACGGTGGATGGGATTAGCAGATCCGCCAGTTGTCGAAGTCTGAGTTCGCTGCCATCTTCCCCTCCAAAGAAAGCCTGCAGATGATATCATTGTGCACCAGCTTTAGCCTTCCCCTTAACCAACTTGTCGTCTCTGTCAAGGCTGCCTCCAATGGATCTAAAGCCATCTCTCCTCCACCTACGCTTCGCTCTCCAACATTCCTTATGGCTTCTGGTGTTCTCATTGGCAAGCCAATTGAGGTCGATCTGGAGTCTCTACTTGTCTCGGGCCCTGCGCGGCTGCGGGTTTGGTGCGTTGATCCTCATTGCATACATGGCTCGGTCAACGTCTTCCCTTCTACTGGTGGTTTTCACCTTAGGGTCCGGGTCAAGGGTGCTACTGATCCGGTGGAGCCCCCGGCCCCACCCCCTCGGCCGGCCTCGGGAAAAGATGACAAACATGACAAGGATGATGATCGTCTACCAGATGACTCGAACCCTGGCGCTAGGCACCGTTTTACACAGTCTGGGTGGGATGGTCTGACCTCTGAAGATCGTGACTTTCTTAAGGAGAACGCTCCGGTGGGGGGTGGGAACAAGGATGCGGAGGGGGACGTCGATGGGGGGGGGGTTGCTGCTTCTGATGGAGCAAGGGGCACCCCTTTCTCTGGCATGTGTTCCAACCTCCCAGCCCGCCCTGCTTCGCCTTCCCTCTCTGGCATCGAAGATCTGCCCCCGGTCGGCCCCATTTCCAAGAAAAAGAAGAAGAAATCGTCTGTCAAGAAATTCTCCGCGCGTAGCAGGGCCTCGGGTGACTCCAAGCAGTCTACGATAGGGCTGTGTCGCAGGCTTGATGCTGATCTGGGTACGGCCTCGGGCCCTTCGTCTGCGGCGGCCTCTCCGTGTCGTGCCCGTCCTTTGCCGGTGCATTCCCCCGCTTCCACCGCTCGCAAGAGCGGCCGAGTTTCCAACAGCGGCGAGCGGCTGGCCGACCGGGCGGCACGGTGCGCTGCGGCCAGAGACCTCCCCTCCTCAGGTACCCCTCCATGCCCCCCCACCCCCTCCTCCCCTCGCTTCTTCTTCGGTTCGGTTAGTTCTCCCGTCGTGTTCCAATGATCAGCTTCTGCATATCTTAGAGGACGTAGGCATATCTTTTGATCCTAGCTTTGGCTCTCCGTCTACCTTGTTGGTTGTTGTTCGGGCAAATGAAAAGGCGCAGGCGGATATTGCTAGGGCCATGAAAAGGACTCCGCTTCTCGGGCTGGAGCCTCACTGGTTATGGCCGGTGGGGTGGAGGTGGCACCTGAGAGGGATCAGGTGTCCACTATTGCGCCTCGGCACAGGGCAGGCAAACGGGCTAAATCCTACATTGCCCCATGAAGGTCGAGTCTTCGCATAAAAAAAATATTTCCTTCCGATGAAGGCTCTTTTTTGGAATATTAGAGGTTTCGGCGCTAGGGGGCGCAGGGACCAGCTTAAAGATCTTGTTCGGTCTGAGAATATTGATATTATTGGCCTTGTTGAAATGCTTAAACCCTCCTTCTCCCCTAATGAACTCTCTGTTGTTGTTGGGATTGATAGATTTGACTGGAACTACCTGGCTTCTTCAGGCCACTCGGGTGGAATTCTTATTGGTACCAAGAGAGTATGTTCGATTTTGTTGCCTTCGATCATGGCATTTTTCGGGCTAGCACAGTAGTGTCTCACCGCTCCCTTAATGTGCTCTGGGAAGTCATGGTAGTTTACGGCCCGGCTGATCATTCCCTTTCTTACATGTTCTTGGATGAAATCCTGAATAAGATCGAATCTTGTGATCTCCCTTTGCTTATTGGCGGTGACTTCAACTTAATGCGCTCTCCTTTGGGTAAAAACTCGCCTAATTTTTGTTGGCCGCTTGCTGGCGCGTTCAACGCTTTTATTTATGACTCTGCAATCCGCAAAGTGCCCAGGGTGGGTTCCCACTTCACTTGGACGAATCACCAAATTGTGCCTATTAGATCTGTTCTTGACCGCGTGTTTATTTGCCCCATATGGGACTCCTTGCTCCCACAGGCCTCTCTTTGGGCTCTGCCCATTGTGGGGTTGGATCATGCGCCCCTGGTTCTTGACGATGGTATTCGTTCCATCTCCTCTCTATGGTTCCAATTTGACGCTTCTTGGCTCCTGGTTGATGGCTTTGCTGATTTGATCGCTTATAAAATCTCTTCCTTCTTGTCCTCTGCTCGCCGCTCTTTTGGCCCGATGGACGACTGGCACCAGTGCTTGTACTTCCTCCGAAAATTTCTCCTTGGCTGGGCTAGGAATCACGCTGCCGAGTCGAGGCGTGACAAGGCTCGGCTCTCTGCCCAAATTGGCTCCCTTGACGCGCGCGCGGATTGCCCTGGGCTCCACCCCCCGAATGGCAGACCCGGTATGATTTAGAGGAGGCCCTTTTGGCCTTGCACCGTCGAGAGGAAAATTACTGGAGGCAAAGGGGCACCATTAATTGGACTCTAAAAGGCGACTCCCCTACTGCATATTTCTTTGCCATTGCTAATGGTAGATGTCGCCGTTGCATGATTGACAGCTTGGTCATCAATAACGTCAGGGTGTTTGATCACTCCCTGATTATGTCGCACGTGGTCAACTTCTTCACCTCTCTTCTCTCCGCTAAGCCCGAGATGAGCTTTAGACTAGCTAATTCTTTCTGGGCTACACAGGAGAAGGTTTCTAGTGCTGATAACGAAGCCTTGTTGATCCCCCTCTCTGATGAGGAGATTTTTGAAATGATCCGCTCCGCTAACTCCAATTTGGCCTCGGGCCCAGACGGCTTCTCCATCCCCTTCTTCAGGTAGTTCTGGCCCCAGCAGCGGGGCGTCATCCAGGCTATCATTCAAGGCTTCTGGTTCAGAACCGTTGATATCTCTCGGTTAAATTACGTTGTCCTCACTCTCATTCCTAAAGTTAAAGGGGCGGAATTGATCTCTCGGTTTAGACCTATAGCCCTGATTAATAATTTCGCTAAACTACCGGCAAAAGCCCTTGCTACTAGGCTCTCCCCTATTGCCCATCGTACTCTCAGTCCTTTCCAATCGGCCTTTGTTGAGGGCAGGTTTATATTAGATGGCATCCTTTGTCTTCATGAGATTGTTCATGACCTACGAGTTTGTGGCTCCAAAGTGGTGATTCTAAAACTTGACTTCGAAAAATCTTACGACTCGGTTAGTTGAAATTTCCTTCCACAAGTGCTTCTGGCCAAGGGCTTTGACGGTGTGGTGGTTCACAGACTTATGCAGTTGGTCACGGGTGGCCACACTATGGTTTCGGTCAATGGGAACATCAGTCAGTTCTTCGCCAATGGCAGGGGCCTGAGGTAGGGTGACGCGGCTTCACCCCTCCTCTTCAACTTTGGGGCTGACTCTCTCTCCCATATTCTAACTCGGGCTGCGGCAGCTGGTCACATTACTCCTGTCAGCTTCCACCTTGTCCCTAATGGCATCTCTCACTTACAATACGCGGATGATACTATCATAATGGTTGAATTGAATGATGCTAGTATAGCCCACCTGAAGTTCCTTCTCCTTTGCTTTGAAGCTCCCTCTGGTCTAAAGATTAATTTTGCCAAGAGTGAAGTCATTGTTACTGGGGTCTCGGACGTTGAGGCACAAAGAGTTGCTCATCTTCTTAATTGCTCCCTAGGCTCTTTTCCATTAAAATATCTCGGCCTCCCGATCTCCCCCCACAAGTTGTTGGCTAAATATTTCGCTCCGACTGTTACTAAGGTGGGCAACCGGGTCCTGCCATGGAGAGGTCGCTACAACACCCAAGCGGGCAAGGTCGCCCTAACCAATGCCTGCCTGTCCTCCCTCCCCATGTTCCTGATGGGCTTCTACCTCCTTTCGAGAGGGACTCACACTGGTTTTGATAAGCACAGGGGTGCCTTTTACTGGAATTCGACGGACAACAAGCGCAAATACGGGATGGTGAAATGGAAATACATCTGCAGACCTAAAAACCTTGGTGGGTTGGGTATTATTAACACAGCTGTCATGAATAAATGCCTCACTTTAAAGTGGTGGTGGAAAATCATGTCTTCTATGGAGACCCCTTTGTGGCTCACCATCCTCAAGGCTAAGTACTTCCCTACGTCGAGTCCCATGTTTGCTTCGTCTTCTGGTGGTTCCCAATTTTGGCATCAACTCGTTAAAGTTCGCCCGATTTTTCCAATCCTTGGTTAAATTTATAGTCAGGAATGGCAAATCTACTCGCTTTTGGTTAGATTGGTAGTGTGGGGAGGCCACCCTTGCGGTGTCGTTCCCGATCTTATTTTCTTATTGTTCTAATCCGGAGATCTCTATCTTTGAGCTCCTTCTCAATAATTGGGATCTAGACCTTCGTAGAACGCTACCTCCTGTAGAGTTGGAAGACTGGCATCGCCTTATTGCTTGCTTTCCCTTTCTCTCGGAGGAAGAGGACTCGATGGTCTGGCCCTATTCTTCTTCTGGTCGCTTTTCGGTTAAGTCTGTTTATGCTAAACTTATCTCAGGCTCCACCACTTCCAAGTTCAAGTGCATTTGGAGTGCCCGTGTCCCTCCTAAGATCAAAATTTTCCTTTGGCATGCTTTTTGTGGGAAGCTTCCCGCGGCGGACCAAATCCAGAAAAGGAACGGCCCGGGCTAGGACAGATGCGCCTTGTGTGGGGACATTGAAAACACTGATCATATCTTCTTTCGTGCTCTTTGGCTAACTTTGTGTGGAGTTGTATCCGTTATTGGCTGCAAGTGGATTGGAACCCCTTGTCTTTTGTGGATCTGCGGAGATTGGCCAGCGGCCTATCTGGGGCTTCTAAAAGGGTCTTCTAGGTTGGGTTTGCAGCGATCTGTTGGTCGTTGTGGACCACTAGAAACAAGTTTACCACTAAACATATCTTCCCGGCTAATCCTGTTGGTTGCTTATTTAAAACTGGTGTATTCCTGCAGCAGTGGAGATCATTGATTAAGGATGGGACCACGAGGCCTTCGACGCTATAGTGTCCAAGATTCAGGCTACGGCTTCCTCCTTGGCGCGCAGGCATCACGAGGTGTCTTAAATCCTAGCGTCTTTCCTATCTTATCTTATTAGGGCTGGCCTTCATGCCTTGACTGGCTGGGTTGCCTTGTATGCGAACTTATTCTATCTGCTTGTCCTGCTACTGTGTTTATTTTGGTGTTGGTTGTGCTACTCTGTGAGGGAGCCCTGGATTAGGGGGTCCTCGGACAGCCGGACTATATACTTATGCCAGACTATTGGACTATGAAGATGCAAGATTGAAGACTTTGTCCCGTGTCCGGGTGGGACTCTCCTTTGCGTGGAAGGCAAGCTTGGCAATTCGGATATGTAGATCTCCTTCTCTGTAACCGACTGTGTAACCCTAGCCCCCTCTGGTGTCTATATAAACCGGAGGGTTTAGTCCGTAGGACAACAACAATCATAATCATATGCTAGCTTCTAGGGTTTAGCCTCTACGATCTCGTGGTAGATCAACTCTTGTAATACTCATATCATCAAGATCAATCAAGCAGGAAGTAGGGTATTACCTCCATCGAGAGGGCCTGAACCTAGGTAAACATTGTGTCCCCCGCCTCCTGTTACCATTAGCCTTAGACGCACAGTTCAGGACCCCCTACCCGAGATCTGCCGGTTTTGACACCGACACTCTGCCTGGTGGCTTTATTTATAAAGTCGGGCGTATGTCTTTTATCTAAAAAAAATCTCTCTAGTATCCTAGTAAACATATTGAATTCATGGTGCTTTGCATCTTTCAGCACACTTTGACTAGGCAAATATGGCAAGTTGAATTTTGTAGACGAATATAAAAGTAGAGTTGTATTTCTTATGGAATTCTTAAACATATTACATGTTTGTTTCTGACCAATCTGCATCTTTATGCATAGTCATGTGGTTTCCTTTTTCTTCTCTTAAAGTTTCAAGTAATGAATTAATATGTTATCCTGCTTTTTGTCGCACTTCCAGACTGACAACAGAAAGACACAACTTCGGAGATCTTCTCGACTTATGCTCAGTCCACCTACAAATGATCATAAGTAGACTATAGAGTAACGTCTCTTTTTGGAGAATCAAAATATATTGCTTTATTCCAAAAAATTCCTTTTAACTTGTTGTTTGGAATTCTTCGAATACATACAATGGATATGTTGGTTCTCGAATTTTACAAGCTCCTAGTTAGACCATCTATTAGTCTATTGGATATGGTATTTTTTTCTGGGTAATTGGAAAGATTGCCGCCTTTAATTAGAAGAACACGGTTGTGTTCAGTTGTTTTTATAAGCGACTATTTTGGGAGGTATAGTCGAGAAACCTATCGCATAGCATGTGGACTACACGCGAAGGAGGTAACTACAAGAATTTTGCATGGATATCTGCCAGAGCTAGGTGCACCACCTCCTGATAAATCATTCTCTGTCCATTGGAAGTCCGACGATTCCTCTCTTTCCAGGCATTCCATAGTGTGTAGATCAAATTCCCATTTTGCACCTTCAAACTTTGCTCCCAAGGGATAGCCAGGTAGGCCTCCCACCAATGGTTGACAGATTGACCACAGTTTGTCATCATTAGCGGGGGCATGGTAGTCCTGGCATTCACCGCCTTCCATACCTCCTTCGGGAAGGGACAATCCTTGCAAAGGTGGCACAATGCCTCATTTGTCGCTAAGCATAAGTGAGAAACCAGACTATAGGGCAAATCCTATTTGCTAGGTTATCTGTCATCAGGATTCTACCATGCAACACGAGCCAAGCGAAGAGCTTGCGTTCGGGAACGACTGTTTCCTTCCAATGCTTCATAGGACGACAGGGTTGCACATGGGCAAGGTATCTTATACACAAATTTGGTCAAGAATTAACCTGAGGCCATCCACTTATAGAGGATGGTGTCCACGCGGTTAGGGTCGATGTCGGTGTTCTGCAGAAGCTCCAAATGTCAACAAATTCTCGCAGTTGGGTAGGAGTGCTGAGGCATGCGACAACAGTTATCCACTTACCCCTCCCCCCTGGAGGTCCTAGTTTGTCGTCCTGTTCTTCCTAGTTGCGATCTTGAAAAGCTCTGGGACACTGGTACAAAGTGTGGAATAACAAATCCAGTAGTCTTGTCAGAAACTTGTTTGCTAGCCATCGCCAACGGTGATTGTGATAGAGGCACGGAAGGGATCTATGTCTGAGTCGCTACAAGGCAGGTATGAACCCATCCAAGGGCGCTCCAGGTCATTCCATTGGAACCAAGGCTAGCGTGGGCGCAAGGCTCCGCCGAAGCAGTCAAGGTCAACATAACATAGGTTGTTGGCATGCTTACATGGATGGGGCTAGGCCAGCCTTGAGCATGTGCAGCCGGTGCGGTTGCATAGGCCCCCCACAGCTTAGGGGCCCAACCCATGTCAAAATTGTATACTACTATACTAATATTATATGCTTATATAATTAATCAGCCTGCAATTTAATTTCCAGCCCACGCCCATGATGCAGCCTCCACCACACAGCAACGCTCTTAAGCACAAAATGAAAGAAAGCAATGGGCCCTTGAGGCCTATGCCTGGCGAGCTTTCGGTTCTGATCCTAAAAACAGCACAACAAGCGTTGACCAACTTGTCCAATCATAAGGGTGTCTTTGTTAAAGTTTTCTCTTTACCTAAAAAAAGTTAACATTTCCTCTATTATTTGTGGAATAAAAAATTGTCTGGAAATGAAAAACGCAAAAGGAGGGAACAAGGAATTTCTTTGATATTGATTAACAATTGAAATACAAAGAAAACATGCTAGTAGTTCATAATTTTGTTTTGTGTGTAAAAGGTCTCTCTTTGTTATCTTGCACTGGGGCCCCTCACATGCAAGGGCCTACCGGTGATAATCATGCTTAGATAACTATACAAAACTACATACAATGCATTGAAAGTGAACTTTCATGTCCTGGTGATAAACTCTAGCTTTACTATTTGATTAACATATTACCTACCAACACGCATACACAAACTTATCGTAGCCCCTTGCTTCCTATGCACGCTAAGGCCATCATGGATACAAGGGATGGCTTATACTTGTGGTTATGTGCTCACGTACTGCAACATGGGTAGGATCTGATCGATAAACATTGTCATGGGGCCATCACGAGCGGAGGTTATGTGCGTCCCTCTAGGTAGGGATAGGTTACGTAGTTCCAAAGCTCCTTGTTCGATTCTTTTGGTGGGACCTTTTTCCAAACAAAGGTGTTGATTAGTTTGAAGCCAAAGATTGTTCAGTTATGGTCTCATTAGCAGAACTAGCTAGTATTTTACATGTACCATGCTTTTGTATGATTGTTCTCGAGATCTCATACACTTCATTTTTCATACCTTTTTTGGGTGAAATGATGCTTCACAACTCTCATGTCCATATTATGATTGTAGCAATGTTGGCATAAATATGAAGGGCCAAATCAAAACAACTTGAGAGTGGCTCCTTGACTATTGTTACTTCCACAATTTAGGGGCTAAGGCTAGAATGTTGATAGAAACAGACCCGAAGTCCATACCATAATGCACCATAGACAAAGGAACATACTAATTTTTAGGCACATGATATAATTAATCTCCAAATCCTCCATTTAAGTTGATATAATTTTTTACCATTAAATCAACCCATACAATTGCACTTCCATAAGATGTCACTCTAAGGTACAAGAAAGTTACCTGACCACCCAAGAGGCGTAAACCCTAGCCCCAGAGATATATATCAATTATTCATCTTGTGTCACTCAAATTATGCCGATATTTGTAATACTCACTAAAAGTAGTCCTAAGCATGCACTATATGACTTGAAAACCTTCATCATTCCTTCCTAAATCCCTTACCTAGAAGGTCTAACTAATAGTCAACTATCCGGTAGGGTAGGGATTTGACTCGACTTCGAAAGAATTGCAGTCACCTATGTTTGAGTCCTTGGACCCCCTTGGGTATGCATCTTCTTAATTACGAAGTACTAGAGCTCTGACCCAATTGTCTACAAATAAAATTACAATGTAACTCTTGGAAATACCTCGTGGTAGATTAGCTTTTGATCCATTCCCTATTTGGTCTCATAGGTTCCTACCATGGCCTTTGCTGCCAAGTTATCACTTGCTTATACCATTATATGATCACTACTAGGGAAAAGTCTAGCAGTAGCGTGGGTCTAAGGGCTATTAGTAGCGCGGGTCTAAGGGCTATCGATTGCTTAGTTATTTCCCATGCTCCATGGAGAATTTAAGGCCACAACACCAATCATTTGGGGGCGTGACAACAAATAGGTAGTTTTTTTATGGAATCGAGACAGCTTTGGATACATTATGAAAAAATGTATGCCGATCCATGTATTTATGAGTGAATATACACATAAATAACAACATAGTTGTCTGTTGAATACGGAAATCTGCACATTTACTGCCACCATGTACCTACAACATCTCACTCGTGTTAGGACTCGGCATGAGTTTGAATTCGGGAATGGCAAAAGGGAAAGATGTTTTTCCAAAGGTAAAGATGAGCACAATAACATTAAAAATAACAAAATAATGGAAAAATTATCCATAGATACCATATTATGCATATCAGGTTTGCTGAGAAAGCATATATGGTCGGTTTAAAATCTTTGGGTTAAATGATCCTTCAAATATTTTATAATATTGTTGGTTTTAGTTATTATTATGAGAGCTTTTAAAATAATAATTCTCACATTCAAAACTCTCATGAATCATGATAGACAGAGTCATTGTTTCACAGGAATTACACGGTGTCGGTGTTGTATGGCCTACTCATATCATGGAGAAGCCAGATTCAGAATTCAAGGAAAAGTTGATGCGTCTTCTCCGCAAACCATTTAGCCAGGGAGAATACATTGCGCTGCTGGACAAGGCTACGACTCGCCTTCCGGCAATAAAGAAAAGGCAAACACGCAGTGGCATGAAGTACTACAACTCTAAACATGAAAGGAAACCATCACATTTTGATTCTCACCCAGGTATACTGGCTTTTATACTACGGACATAACTTTTTTTGTTCATTGGACTTATGTTATGTACTATTCCCCTTATTATTTTCTGTGTTGAAATTATCTTTTTAGGAATTATTGCGAAAACATGGCTAAAGTAACTTTTATACATAATGATTATAGGATCAAAATCATTTTCCATGCTTAATGAACACTCTGCCTTGTTATTTATGAAACAATTTGTGCTTGTTTTTTCTCGCAATTTTCATTTTCCTTTTGAACCTTGCAACTTGCAAGCCAACATTCTATTTTTCGGTGATATATTGGTTTACAAGACTGTTAAATCTATGTCAAAATAGCATGCTTGAATCTAGGTGAACATACGCTTTCTATAGATACACTTGAAACCCCTGTACGCTTAGGTTAGCAGGACTTTAGAACAACAAGCACTGTGGCATTTTCATAATTGTGTTGCACAAATTGTCATGTAATTCTTATTTTCTTCTTTGATAAAATACAAAGCTTGCATCTCGATGAATTGGTAGAAGAAAAGTGGTTGTACTATGTACTAGCCTTAGAAAGGCCACAGCTTTACCCATGCACCACAACACAATTACATTATGTCGGCTCAGAAGTCCAGCTGCCCTGTGAGGGAATGTGGAGGAATTTTAACAAATACCTAAAATAGAAATAGTTTGCTGTGGAGTACTATATACTGATAATGGGTTGTGTTTGACTTAAAACTTGGCTAACTTAAACTTTCAGCGTATTTGCAAAGGTCATCAACATGATTGCAGTCCAAAATTATACTCCCAGCAGGTTTATTTTATTTGCTATAATAAATGGCTTTTTTTTCCTTGAGAAGTTACTTTTCCCAATAAGACGAGAAAGTAGTAGCAAATCATATTGGTATCTGGTTTGAAGTAATGTGGTATGTGTCTGTTCAAGAAACACTGATTTCTTACATGGCGTAGTATTAATCAACACGTGTTTTACATTTATAATTCCAGATCTTGCTGAACATGTAGAAAGCACCAGCATACCCAATCAGGTAGCTCTGTTGCGCGGATTTATCTTCTGGAGGGAGGTAACCTCATCCATACCTGTTAGAGTACGTAATGGGTCTAATGGGCCCGTTAGTCTTAGGGTTAATTAGATATAAAGGTCGCTTACTTAGGGGTCAAGTAAGCCTTGCTTGGGAGTCAAGTAAACCTCCCTATATAAAGAGAGGAGATGTATCAATCTAATCAAGCAAGAATTAAGAAGGAAATCCCTTCCCTCTTGCCCGGGCGTGGGCAGAAAGGCCCCCGGCCGGCCCTCTCGCGCCCTCCTTCTAGCAGCGCCATAACAATTTGGCATCACATAGCTCCGTTCTGATCATGTCTTCGCCGCCGCCCACCCCGTCGCCTCCGCTTCCGACCATCACCACTACACCGCTGGCCATCTACACTGCGTCGTTGCCCTCCCCGTCCGCGCCGCTGGTCGCATCCTCCGGCGCCGCCACCGCACCACCGACCGCCGCCTACACCCCAGAGGAGATCACCGGGGTCCTCAACGACCTCGTCACAGCCGTCCAGGGGATCCGGCTGTACCTGGCCAGCCCCTACGGGCCGCCGCCGCCCCTGCCGCCGACCGTCGCCATCGGGCCGCCGGCCCTGCCGTGGTACTCGCCGCATCCAGGGGCCTCCGCGGCGTTCGCTGGGATGCTGCAGTTGCTGCCGCCGCCCGTCGCCGCCCCACAGTGGCCGACGCCGGCTCCCGCCGCGCCTCCAGCGCCCATCGCCGCCCCCGCGCCGCTGTGGCTGCCATGGTAGCCACCGCACCAGGCGGCCTTCGCCGCGCTCGTCAGGCCACTGCAGCAGCCGCTGCAGCTGCCATCCATCGCCACCACCGCCCAACCTGTCTCTCCTGCTGTCCTCCGTCGCGCCCGCCCCCGCTGTCCTCACCCCGGAGGAGGTGTCCGGGGTGCTGCGGGACCTAACCCAGGCGGTCCAGGAGATCCACTTGTTCTTGGTCAGGTCCTACGGGCCGCACCCGGCTGCGCCGCCCATCGCCGCCCCCGCGCCGCCGTGGCTGCCGTGGCAGCCGCCACACCAGACGGCCTTCGCCGCGCTCGCCGGGCCACTGTGGCTGCCATCCATCGCCACCACCGCCCAGCCCTGGCTGCAGTGGCAGCCGCCGTTCCTGGCGGCCTCCGCCGCAGCAGCCGCTGCCGCTGCCCGGCGCGACACCGCAGCAGCTGCAGCAGCCACCGCCAGTCAGCTCCGCCGCCCAGTATGGGATGCCCTACGATGGGACTGCGACGACCTCGTTCCCATCAGCGCCGCCGCCATCCCAGGGCGTCCACATCCAGCAGATCAAGTCCTCGCCGTCACCGTCACCGCTTCCGTCTTGGATCGCTACCCGCCACGTGTCGGCGGCGGTTAGGCCGCAGGCTGCTGCGCGCGGCCTCCTAGCGCGTCGGCGTGTGCGGGAGATGCGTGGTCTGCAGCTGCTGCTCCTTCAAGTTGCCCTTCGCTGCGCAAAGGACCTTGATCTCGTCCGTTGCGTCGGTGATCTTGGGCATGCGGTTTGCCCCACGGGCGGCGGGCATGCTGTTTTCCCCGCGGGCAGCAACCTCAAAGTCTGCGACATCGGCTGTTGGGGGGGGGGGCGCACCCCTCCTCGTCATTCTCCATCGCAAGCCCTCCACTCTTCCCTGTGCGGTGCAGACCAACAGCCGTCTGGCAGGGAGAAGGCATGGTGTCACCGACAACAGCGCACCGCGTAGCACCACTGCCTTCCGCCACCGGCCGCCGCGAGGGCGCCTCTGCTGGTCACTCTTGCGACCACTTCCAGGTGGTAATACACATGCAGTCCTTTTGTCCAGGTGGTGTCCATGGGATCCAGGTGGCTGTACACGTGCACGTCCGACGTGCGGATGATGTCCACTTTTTGTTAAGGGGTCCAAAATAAAGCGTCCCAGTCCATTTCAGGTTCAGAATAATAAAACAAGCCGAGATGTAAAAGGGTTGTTTTTAGGTGTTAGGTTTGTGTTGCGTCGAGTCATGGTTATAAGTTGGTTAGGCTGCAGCTCGAGGACAAGCTGCATGTTCAGGTGGGGTGTAGTGTTAGAGTACGTAATGGGCCCGTTAGTCTTAGGGTTAATTACATATAAGGGTCGCTTACTTAGGGGTCAAGTAAGCCTTACTTGGGAGTCAAGTAAACCTCTCTATATAAAGAGAGGAGATGTATCAATCTAATCAAGCAAGAATTAAGAAGGAAATCCCTTCCCTCTTGCCCGGCCGTGGGCAGAAAGGCCCCCGGCCGGCCCTCTCGCGCCCTCCTTCTAGCAGCGCCATAACAATACCATTTCTTTGTTTTTCGTTAATAACCCTTTTTTGCAAATAAATTGCATGCCAGCATGGTCTCAAGCCTCAAACAGTAATGGCTCTAATACCTCCACCTGTTGTTAAACAACTGAAGTGATATTATTTTTTTACCTGTTCCCAGTTAGAGCAAATATATTTCTTTTGGTTTAGGTTATTTCTTATTAACGGAGGCAGCCCAATATTGTCCTGTTGAAGATCACGCTGGTATGGTACCAATCGTAGTTAATGAGTTTATTTGCAGCAAAGTACTAACAGACGCGGTGCATCAGTATCAGTTTTTCTTGTTGCCAATTTTGAAAATTCATTTCACAAAGGAGTAGTTCACAATGGAGTAACTACCGTGTGATTTCTTCATATTTCTTGATTGTTAATAGCATGTGCCAACTTCTTATATAGATAGATTTCCCTAACAGATGGCCAATTCCCTAGCAATATTACATTTTCCCTTATTTGGTTAGTTAGGCCGACTGCCCGCCGACCTGTGTCCTAACAATTTACTTTCTTCCTTTGTAGAATATTTTGCATCAGGACCAATTCAGGCCATGGAGAGATGACTTAGAACAGTACAAAGTTACTATCATAGAAATAGATTGAGATCACCTGCAGAATTACAGAAGAGTTTGTCACTTCTCGATTGGAGGGGAAAAGCCCCAGTTTCTCCTTGTTGAATTAGTTTGGTCTCCAGTGTGCATCTTACACTGGTCGCTATTGTTATTTTATATGCAAAAACGTAGAGCTGATGCTACGAGAAACTATAGTAGCATATCTCAGTACTCAGGAGTCCCCAAAATAAATTATCTTCAGGCAGGGGTATACCCTATTTTGCTCAGCTTTTCTTTCAGATAGAAGGTTTATGGACGACAATGATGTTGTCAACAGACAATGTATTTGTTTTTATATGTGCAACTGCAGCCATAACTTTGGAATGTTCTGGTTCATGCTTCTTTCTTATGGAACAACAAGTGTGTACAACTCGTCACCCTAGCAGAATTGTATTTTACATCTAGGATCTGGCTGCTTTTGAATTTGACGGAGGGTTTGCCCATGCTGAAATTGAGCGCTCTAGACCTCATGTTGTACTTTTTTTGACAGAACCTCACCAAGAGGGCAGGGTACTCCTGAAGAAGAATGTAGTTGGCTTGATTATAGTAGAAAATTAGGGCCGAAGAAGCATACAACAGCATGTTTCATTGAGGGACAAGCATGCAAAAACCCCGACAATGAAAAGAAACCAGAAAGATCAACAATGCCGACACCGGCCAAACTTGACCTCCACCGCAACATGGGTTTATTCAGGGTCTCCGCCAATCCAGTGGTCCTGCCAAAATAGCACCGGGGCACCATCCCTGATCACGGCCCGGGAAGATGCCCTGAAGATGGAAGTTGCGTCCACTGAAACAGAAAGCTCCAGGGCCGACCAGGGAGAGCATCACAAGGTTTTGCCTGCCATAGCCATTTGGATCGCAGCACGCCGTTGGGAGAATTGAGGTTGTACGTGCAACCCAAGCCCTCCATGCTGAACCGGTGTGCACACGTCCGACCAGGCGACCAGGCATTGGCCTCCTTTTGCACAATCCGCGCCAGCCCACAGGACGCCATCAGAAACCATGGCGGGAGATCTAAAGATCGCCGCAATTTTTATGGCACCTTTCAAGTGCCCGGCATTCGCTTTAAGCAGTGTGCCTGGCTTATGGCCGTGCCCAGGCCAAGCCAACGAGGGCATTGGCTAGCTTTTGACCGGTTTTTGGTTTGCCATATAGAGTTTCTACGAGTTCCCTTCAAAAAATCTGGCATCGCTCTACATAAGCCCTTTTTTCAGTCTAATGATGAAAAGTTCCTCCTAAAAAGAAGTTTGGACTAAACTCTAGCTCGTAACTGCATAGACAGACAATTTTAAAAAATATATACTTTTCGTCCCTCAATTCTTGACGAAGTCTAGATTTAGTTCCTCAATTTTAAAACCGGACAACTTGCACCCGCAGTTCTTAAAACCGGACAAGTTTAGTCCCTTGTCTCGGCTGACGCGCTATCACTGCTGACTCAGCATGGTTTTGACCGGTCTTCGTCCACATGGCAGTATTTCTCTCTTCTACCTTCTTTCTTCTCACATTGGCTGATTGAGGCATTTCATCCACATTGCATGCACTGTGTGTGCCGTCCACGGCAAACCCACGCAAGTCCCTCTAGCCAGCCACGATGCCTCTGCATTACCTCGCCAGCCACCTCGAGCTTGCTGCACCTCGTCGGACATCACAGTCCCGTTCTACCTCGCCAGACACCACGGCCCACGGCCTCTCCCGCTTCATGACGAGGATGAAGGAAAGCAGGCAGCGTCACCATGGTGGCCGCGGAGGATGAAGGCAAGCCACACGATCGGTGGCGCTACCCCATGCTTGTCCTCGATCTCCTCTTCTCCATTGTCTGGGAGCACGTGATCTGTGGGGTGCGCGGGCAAGGGAGCCCAGTCTACGGCTTGGGCACGAGGAGAAGCTCAAGAGCACATCGGGCATCTTCATCTGGTGCTCAGCACCACGAGCATGTTGGGCGGGGTGGCGGCGCTCCCGTACAGCGACTACGGAGCACACGTACACCATGTACACAGCCAAAAAAATGAACGAGGCAGCGTCGCCCATGTACACCATGTACGCTCTAGTGCAACGTCCTAAACACTAGTGATAAAAACTAACGGGACGAGGTAGCACCACGAGCATGCTGGGCGGAGTGGCGGCGCTCCTGTACAGCCTCTCGAAGGTGACGGTGATGGACGTGGTGCAGCTGGTGGTGGACAAGCTGGCGCGCCGGCGTGCGTGTGAATGCCATGTCGCCCGGTTGCTGCGGTGAGCGCTCGGTCGGCGAGGACCGCAGCGCGCGCAACAGCCGAGATGACGCCGAGCTGCGAGCGACATGGGGGAGAGCGCGATGGAGATGCTGATGCTGACTTGCACTGTCCCGAGTTGCGGCTTCCTTTTGGCCTAGGCGAAGCAGCAAGCCGGCGCACAAGGCGTCAGCCAGCAGCCATCCGCCGGGTGTCGCACGTGCCCAAGCCACGGGAACAGCCAACACGGTCCAGCTGTAGACGGCACACACAATGCATGCTAGGTGCTTGATAAAATGTCTCAGTAATCCAATGGGAGAAGGAGAAAGGTGGGAGAGAGAAATACCGCCATGTGGACAAAGACTGGTCAAAACTGCGCTGAGTAAGCAGCGATACCGGGTTAACCGAGACCAGGGACTAAACTTGTCCGGTTTCAAAAGTTGAGGATGCAAGTTGTCTGGTTTTAAATTTGAGGAACTAAATTTAGACTTCGCCAAGAGTTGAGGGACAAAAAATATGCTTTTCTTAACAATTTTTATCAGTTTTTACTTCTGCTTTGGTAATCAAATTCTCTCGCACCACAGCAAGAAATGGAAGAAACCAGATGAAGAATTCATTAAAGTAACTGTAGATGCTTCATATCACAATGAAGAGGGGAAAGGCTCCACGGGTGTGATTAGAGACAAACATGGTGTTTTGTTAGCGGCTGCATGCTCTACATTCAGCACGTCAATGATACCCACACCGCTGAAGCTATGGCAGTACATCAGGGCCTTCTCCTGGCAAACACAATTGAAGTGGTGAATGCATGTGCAGGTCAGGACAGAATTTGGAATGAAGCTTCCACAATAGATGCTAAATGTTTTATAATGGCTGGAATGATTGGAAGAGTGGAATTCCTACATTGCTTTTGAGAATGATGTCTCCAGTAGCTGGGTTGATGAACCCGCTGAATTTTTAGTGAATGCCATTGTAAACGATGTAACTACTTTCCAGTGCAAAAAAGTAGCCATGATGGTATTCATTCAAAAAAAGAAAAGAAATGCTGAACAGAGTTGTGCCCTGATGAAACCAAAGATGAAAATGGAATTGCAAGGGTGCAGCACGACTGGACCAAATCCATTTTCAGAGTACATAATCAAGTTTAATTAGGTCATTAACGCTACGTCATGTGATGCATTGTGATGTGGGCATAAAGTTGAATGTGAGATTCAATACCCTCGATTTCAACATGAGAAATGCATCAACTGATCAATAGCAGCTAGAATGCTAGATCCCAGTTGTAACCTAGAATGTATGCAATTTCACAGGGAATGGTTTCTCCTTTCAACAGTTGAGCAATATATACATTTATTCTCCCAAGAGAAAGAGCCACACAAGCAGACTGCCCCAGTACTTATTCGCACACTCCATTTATAAAATGATAATAATCAAATATTCTCTACTGAGAATGATTTCGCCCTTTAAGAATTATCTCCACAAAAGATAAGATGAGTGAACTAAGGCAATGGGTAATCTAAGTCCATCAATGGAATAACATCTTGATCTTTCAGATCATCTATCCATGGCCTGAATTGATCCTCGTGTGCACTATTCTGCAAATAAAAAAAATGTGTAAACTTCACAGTTTGCAAATCTTCATGCTACCAAGGTACGTATGGGAGAGCAAATATGCAGTAGTATAGAAGAAGCATGCGATTAAGATAGCGTATACACTAATGCTGCAAACTACAGATTTCGTTATGATAGCTGGGGTAGCACCAATTGAAGAGAAGCTTGTCCAACATCGTCTAAGATGGTTTGGGCATATTCAGCGCAGGCCTCCAGAAGCTCTAGTGCATAGCGGACGGCTAAAGCATGCGGAGAACGTCAAGAGAGGTTGGGGTAGACCGAAATTGACATAGGAGGAGTCCGTTAAGAGAGATCTGAAGGATTGGAGTATCACCAAAGAACAAGCTATGGACAGGGGTGCGCGGAAGCGTGCTATCCATGTGCCAGAGCCATGAGTTGGTCGCGGGATCTTATGGGTTTCACCTCTAGCCTACCCCAACTTGTTTGGGACTAAAGGCTTTGTTGTTTTTGTTGTTGTTGTTGGTATCAAGCCCCCCTAACCTGATCTTGAAATGGCAATATTTGAGCTGCATGACAAACTAATGGTCTATCCATGACACATCTCCTTTTAATTCTACCAAAAGAATACATGTGCTCCAGCTGTGGCAAACTTAATTGAGTATATAAAAAGTACTACTCCCTCCGATCCAAAATAAGTGTCGCAGTTTTGAACTAAGATTAAACTAACCTTAGTTCAACAATGTGACACTTATTTTGGATCCAAAATAAGTGTCGCAGTTTTGAACTAAGATTAAACTAACCTTAGTTCATTGCAGGTGACCTAGAAGATTTTAGGGTTGGGCCTTTGGATTTAGATGGAAATGTGAACATTGCAGACATGACCACAATTAGTACAAACATATTATCATCAGAGGTAAATTAGTATTAAAGAATACCTGCAACCAGAAGAAAAATCCACGCATCAGAGCTAAACCCTTCGAAAAGCTAGTGTTTGTAACTTGTTCAACAAGATCTGAAGTTAAATAAACGAAGAGTGTTAGCACTATAACCACAACAACTCATAACTGTTAAAACAAAAACAACATCCTTTATCAAACTGTTACAAAGTAGTTTACATTAACAAGCCCCAGCATCAATATTTCTAATATTCTCGAAGGGGAAAAATACTAGTGTCAAAAACGTTCTTATATTATGGGACGGAGGGAGTAGTTTATACTCAAGTTCACTGCAATACCAAGGACCGCTTAGTGACTTGTCAGAGGGAACGAAAGCTTTTCAAGCAAAATGAAATTACAATTGTGCAGTAATAGAATCTAGAGAATGAGTACTTGACTATGGCACATCAACAGTATTAGAATCAAGAACAAATTATGTTCAAATGTTTGATTGCTAGTTGAGCTGCCCATCAAAAGTATAGAGTAGTCCACAACATACTAATACAAACATTTACAACGATGCATAGCCTATACTGCACTGCAATTTCAGCACTGCAGGATATTCATGATATCGGGGATTGTTAAAACAACACAGCACTGTGTGGTCAAGCTCAATACAGAAATGTCCATGAGGGGTAAAAAGTACAGTTCAGCAGAATTTACTTTACCCGGTTGATTTATTATGATAACAATAAGAAACAAATTTCTGAAGGGAAAGATTGCAAAAGGCAGTCCTATAAAACAGGTGACACAAAAGATACAGTACTTGTCAGTGTATACACATGATAGCATACCTGGGTAATGATCAAAATATGAATTGCCCATCTCCTCGGTAGGGTAGAATTTTGCATCATTGCGCACCTGTCGCAACTTCACTAAAGGAGTACGAATAGAAGCCATGTCAAACAGCTTAATATACTCTTTCCGGCTAAATGGCTTCTGAAGAGCATCCATCAATCTTCGCTTGAAGTCTGAATCTGGCCTACGGTTGATATGTGGAGGCCATATAACATCTGATCTATGTGACTACAAATTTGTAGGAGGCGAAAGGAGAAGTAAATCACACATGGTAGTTAACATACAGAAAGAAAAAAGACAGCCACTACATACATGTAGTGATGTACAGCTTACGAATTTTGGTTGAAGCTTTCTAATATTATTATGAAGTTCATAGATGGTGCTCAATACTCCCTCCGTCTGAAAAAGCTTGTCCCTCAAATAAATGTATCTAGCACCAAGTTAGTGCTAGATACATTCATTTGAGGAACAAGCTTGGGACAAGCTTTTTCGGACGGAGGGAGTACCAATTAAGAATGTCTCAATTTCAAAATGTAGATTAGCTTAACATTTTTCAAGAAAAAACTTAGATTATCACACTCCTAGACTGTTGTACAGATAGATAGAGTGAATGACTATTGCGTTATATTAAGTGACTGACAATGAAGAATAAACAAAAATGGCAAAGTAGGGGAGCTATGTTTGATCACAAATGCTCAATCAGGATGGTGTGATGTTGATGTTCTAAAGACGTTACTGTTTCTACTTGTTTCAGTGTTTGGGAAACAAAGGTTGGGTCCATTTCTTCAGAACTACTGACATCCGAAAATATTTTCTAAAACATACTCCCTCCGCTCCTAAATATAAGTCTTTGAAGAGATTCCACTATGGACCACATACGGAGCAAAATGAGTGAATTTATACTCTAAAATGCATCTAGATACATCTGTATGTGGTCCATAGTGAAATCTCTACAAAGACTTGTATTTAGGAACGGAGGGAGTATATTGCAGGATCACTTAATATTCGTATTTGAAATATGGAAACAAGGCACATGCTACATAATTACTCATATGATTTCAAAAATGTCAATTGATAGTTGACCTATCTACGGTACTGGCACTGACCATTTTATTACACACTAATCACTTCAAGAACAGGCGAACAAGATGAGATTCTTTACACATTGATCAATTTTAGCATCCAACAGTAACACATTGATCAGTTTCATTATCCAGCAGTAACACACTGATCGGTTCTACAATCCAACAGTGGAAACGTAACAACAATAGGTATTCGAGATTACAGGAAATTCTCACCGAAGCAACGCGAGGCTGAGCATCCTTGTGCCCAATATCTTCCTGACCCTGCATCCTTTGACGAGGGGCTGGATCCGCACGCCAGTCGTAGGCGTTCGGCTCCGGCATGATTACAACCGGCACATCTGAGTCGACCGCCTGCTCCTCTCCCCCCGAGGAAGCAACGGCCGCATCTTTCTCCGATTGCTCCTCGACCCCGCTGCTGCCTCCAGATTGTGCGGCGTCCGGGTTCGGCTCGTAGTCCACAACGACGCCCCCGATCTGGAGCTTCAGGCGATTATTCACCACGCACGTGTGGTGCAGGAAAAGGCGGTAATCCTCGTCGATGTCGACGATGGAGTCGATCCACGAGGGGGGCGTCTCCACCGACGAGTCCCTCTCTTCCGACCGGCGGTTGGCGCTTGCGCCGCCCGGGGAGGGGTCCGAGACGCATTCGCCGTCGGAGATGGCGATGGGGGACTCGTACCTGATGACGGGGGCAGGGGAGGCGCCGCCGGGCGGGAGCTCGAGGACATAGGAGCTGCCTTCGGTGCGAAGGTGGCGGAGGAAGTAGAGGTAGTCGGGGTCGAACTTATCGGCGGAGCAGTCGCCGGCGGCGAAGGGGGAGAGGAGGGAGGGCATCGCGGGGGTCTGGGGCTTTGGGCTGGAGGCGACTGTCCGAAGCGGTTGTGTCGCCTTCGCGGCGACTGGCCTGCCTCTCCCACTCGGGCTCTCGGCTCATGGGAATATGACGCGATTCGTCTTTCTGTAGTCTGTACATGGGTTTTTTTTTTCTTTTTTTGATTTGCATTACATGGGTTCTTTTTTTAGTTGCATGGGTTCTTTTCAAATATCATGTTTTTGGGACAGGCCCTTTTCAAATTTTACCAATTTTGTTTGCGCGGGAGTGAATGCAAATATCAATGGGAATTACATATTACTAAAAAGGATTATTTGACATCAGATTTTGGGGTTAAAAAACGGACGCCCTCAACTACGTCGGATTCTGATCAAACGCATGGCAATTAATTGCTGCAGTATGGTAAGTTTTCTGTTGATTTTTATAGTACATGGCAATTTTGACCTTAGAACATGGAAAATCCTTATATTGAATCATGGCAATTTTATTTGTTTTCGCATGGCAAATCTGATCATCGAAATTTTAGCGCTAAAAATCGGACGTTGGATTTTAAAAAAATTGTACTAAAAAAATGAGCAATCTGGTCTAAATGTAGATGATATCCCTCCACAAAAAAAAGGTATATCCTTTAATGTTGGGGAGAACTTTATATTACAAAGGGATTTTTTTTAGATGCCAACTTTTTCCCCTTCCCATTTTGGGGCATTCTAGTTTACTAGCACAATGCCCGTGTTTTACTATGGAGAAAATCTTAATTGTCATGAGACAGGGGTGGCTAGATCGAGCAACCGTGTCACGGGACAAGGGTCGTCCGTGATAAACATGATGGGTTGTTTGAGGGTAGTGTTCTTCAAGACATTAGCTCGATATGGGATATAATCCTGAGTTAATTGATCCCGGTAAATAGTGCTAACATTACATTATTGGCTCATTATAAACATTTAAAAGTAGAATACAAGAAATAGCATTACAATAAATCTGGAATACGATGGTAGTAAGTGGACCAATCTAGAGTAAAAACACCAACAATCATGGTCCCGATATGTGATACGACAACATTCGGATGGTGCCGCCCGATGGTGCGGAGGTCGCGTCTTTCATGACTCTGACCGCCATCAAACAAAACACCCACCAGAATACCGGTGACCTGATAATGACAAACCGAAGTTATGTTGCTATGCTATGACGAGTGTGTGATCCATGGGAGGAGAGTGGACAACGATCACTTAACAGGGCACATTAAATGACGAAACCCTTTTATGTGGCTACAACACGCCTAATACAGGACCAACAAAAATGATGGATTGGTAGCTTATATACAAGCTTGTTATGCTAGAGATGACAAAGGAGATATAATGGATGAGAATGCTCGTGCTGGAGGATGAAAGAACTTAAACAATAGGTGTGTGCTTGACATGTTGTGTGTGGGCATGTTTTGTTTTATTTTAAATAATTTATTGTTTCTTTTTGATCAAAAGGGGTTCCCTACCTTATTTATTTAGAGACATTAGAACTGAGCACCCTCCCAACCCTCGCAGGCTACTTGCATTCTGAGACGTCCGTTTTTATGCTCTAACTAATCATGGCCGTTTGATCTCCGTTGAGCCTAACCCCTGCTGCTATCCTGAAGTAGGCATTTTTATCCGTTTGATTTCATTTGTCAAACATTTCTAACCATCCAATCTAAAGTTAGCGCTAAGCTAGCCATGAATTGGGCCTAACGTTGCAAGGGCATCTACTCCCCCGTAGCTATTTTGGACTCATGTAGTTAATTGGGCTAGTTTTTCTGCTCAGCCCAAGGCAGCAAAATCCCTCTCATACATTCGCTCCCGTTTGACACATGAACGAATCAGTGGGCGCTCCTAACCGGCGCTCTCAACGCCTGTTCCTCGTACTGGCGCTCGAAGGCGATGTGACTGGGCGGCCCAACAAAAATTCAATCATTGCAACTAGTTTATAGGTAGCGCGAAAAGCGAAAAAACAACTCAAAAATGGTTCTCCTTCAGGATCAAACTCGTGCGGTGATAACGGCGAATGAGTATGGCTAACACGTGACCTACGACATGCTGCCAGGGCGAATGTTTTAAGTACATTTGTAGCCGCGCAATTTATTACACATATACATGTCTACTGTAGTGCTTTGATTATAAATTATTTGAAAACATTTTGGAAAAAATTCATGAATTACAGAAAAGTTCATTGGTTTTGAAAAAGATTAACCGAATTTTGAAAAAGTTCATTGATTTTGAAAAAAATGTTCATGATTCTGAGGAAAAATTATATCGATTTTGAAAAAGTTTATCCATTTAAAAAATCATTCACAAATCTTGAGAAAAAAATCACAAATTTGAAAAAAAAATCATCAAAATTCAAAAAAGGTTCATTGATTTGGAGAGGTTTCGAAAACAGCTCATCAATTTTTAAAATAGTTCACAGAATTGAAAAAAGTTCAATGACTTTGAAAAAAGATCACGAGTTTTGAAAAAAATGTTTATCAATTTTGGAAAAAGTTCACAAAAAGCAAAAAAAAAGTTCATCAAATTTGAAATAAAGTTCATGAACTTTGGGAAAATGTTCGTAGAATTTGAAAAAAAGGTTCATTGAATTTGAAAGAGTTCATCAAATTTAAAAAAGGTTCATCGATTTAAAAGGAATGTTCATCGAATTGGAAAAAAGGTTCATAAAGTTGAATATAAGTTCATAAATTTTGAACAAGTTCATCTATTTGAAGAAAAACTTTATGAATTTGAGAAAAGAAAGAAAAAAGGATAGAGAAAACAAATAAAAAAGGAAAAGAAAAGAATAGAAAGGGAAGAAAGATGAAATAACGGAAAAGCATATCTGTAATCACACTAAGTGATTTGGTCGGGGGGTTATCCCATCGTCACTTGCGCTGGAAGTTCGAGTCCCAGCTAGAAGCATTTTTTGCACTTCAGATTAGAAAATAAAAAAAATGTGAAAAGGGTCGGCCCAACATGAGGATGTGATCGCTCAACACAGGAATGAATTGGAGGCGGCCAAGAGGATGCGCCATGCGGTCGAAAGGGAACGGATGCGGGCGCTCTATTCACGCGAAGTGGACTACCTGCGGTGGGATCCAGCCTACGCGTGCCGCTCGCGAGGGAATCCAGCCTGAGGGGATCGAGCGGTGATAGAGTTCGATGTCAACAGCTGCCTGCTTAATCGACTGCTCTGCGAAGATACGAAAGGTGAGGGTGTTGAGAAACATAGCATGCAATTTTAAAAAAATTCATATGCTCACGTAAGATCTATTTAGGAGATGCATAGCAAAGAGAGGGGGAGAGTGTCTACGTACCCTCGTAAACCGAAAGCGAAAGCATTTGACAACGCGGTTGATGTAGTTGAATTTCTTGTTCCGACCGATCAAGTACCGAACGTACGACACCTCCTAGTTCTGCACACGTTCAGTTCGATGACGTCCCTCGAACTCTTGATCCAGAAAGTGTCGAGGAAGTAGATGAGTTCTGTCGGGGATATACCCCTCGGTATGACCCGGCCGGAGTCGTAACCCGGTCGGGACTTGGTAAACCGGTGGGTGTTAAACCGGCAGAGTTAAGACAGATGGCTAAGACAAACGGTAAACCGGAAAGTGTTAAACCGGCAGAGTTAAGACAGATGGTAGCACCGTCAGACAATGTTAAACCGGCAGACGTTAAGAAGCCCAGGAAGGGAAGTCAAAATAGTTTAAGTTAAAGTCCGAGTTGGACTCCACATGTAACCCGCCCCTTCAACATATATAAGGAGGGGCAGGGCTCCTCAAAGGGGAAGAAGAAAACAATAATCTCTAGGGCTAGACACAACTAGAGGAGAGCCGGTTTACGGCGACTCCCTCGTGATGATAATGAGATCTAGCCTCAAACAGCATGTAGGATTTTTACCGGATGATGTTTCCCGAGGCCCGAAGCTGTCTAAACCCTTGTCTTGTGTTGCGTCTTTCGATTCCGCTCAACCCCTCTCAAGCTACCACATAGATGCGTTGGCCTCGCGATTAAGTCCTCACACTAAGAATATCTGACGTGTTAATTCCACGACAAGTTCCGTCAACACGACGGCATGGTGACGGTGATGGTGAAGTGATCTGCGCAGGCCTTCGCCTAAGCACCACGAGAATATAATCGAGGGTGTAATCTGTGGAGGGGGACGCCGCACACGGCTAACAAATGTTTTTGGTGTGTGTTCTAGGCGCCCCTCCCCACGTATATATAGGTGGGAGGGGGAGGCGAGCACTCATGGGGCGCCCCAAGTAGGAGGAATCCTACTTGGGGGCCTATCCCAATTCGCCCCCCTCTTTCCTTATTTTCGGAGAGAAAGAGGGAAAGGGAAGGGAGAAAGGAAAGGAGGGGGGGAGAACCCCCCTTGCTCCTTCTCCAATTCGGCCACATGCCTAAGGGAGGGGGGGCGCCACCCCTTGTGGGCTGGTGTGCTCCCCTCTTATGGCCCATATGGCCCATATCTTCCCTCTGGGTTTTCGGTAACCCCTCGGTACTTCGGTAAATACCCGATACTATTCGGAACACTTTTGGAGTCCGAATATCACCATCCTATATATCAATCTTTACCTATCGACCATTTTGAGACTCTTCATCATGTCCGTGATCTCATCCAGGACTCCGAACAACATTCGGTCACTAAATCACATAACTCATATAATACTAAATCTTCATCGAACGTTAAGCGTACGGACCCTACGGGTTCGAGAACTATGTAGACATGACCGAGGCACCTCTCAAGTCAATAACCAATAGCGGAACCTGGATGCTCATATTGGCTCCTACATATTCTATGAACATCTTTATCGGTTGAACCGTAATGACAACATATGTTATTCCCTTTGTCATCGGTATGTTACTTGCCCGAGATTCGATCGTTGGTATCTTCATACCTAGTTCAAGCTCATTACCGACAAGTCTCTTTACTCGTTTCGTAATACATCATCTTGTAATTAACTCATTACTCACTTTGCTTGCAAGGCTTCTTATGATGTGCATTACCGAGAGGGCCCAGAGATACCTCTCCGATACTCGGAGCAACAAATCCTAATCTCGATCTATGCCAACCCAACAAACACCTTCGGAGATACCTGTAGAGTATCTTTATAATCACCCAGTTATGTTGTGACGTTTGATAGCACATAAGGCATTCCTCCGGTATCCGGGACTTGCATAATCTCATAGTCGAAGGAATATGTATATGACATTAAGAAAGCAATAGCAATAAAACTGAACGATCAATATGCTAAGCTAACGGATGGGTCTTGTCCATCACATCATTCTCCTAATGATGTGATCCCATTCATCAAATGACAACACATGTCTATGGTTAGGAAACTTAACCATCTTTGATTAACGAGCTAGTCTAGTAGAGACTTACTAGGGACACGGTGTTTTGTCTATGTATCCACACATATATCAAGCTTCCGGTTAGTACAATTCTAGCATGAATAATAAACATTTACCATGATATAAGAAAATATAAAACAACTTTGTTATTGCCTCTAGGGCATATTTCCTTCAGAACCGGCTACCCTGGCCTGGCGCTCATATATCTCCGTGCATCGTTCGTGCATTCCTCAAAGTTTGCCATGTTCCCAGGTTTGACAGGTTTGAGTGAATTTCAGTTTATGTGTGTTGTTTTCGCTATATTTGCAGAGCTACTTGGGGTTGCACAGAATGTGATGTTGTCCAGTTACCTACATATGCTCTGTGTCATTACCCAGGTTCTCGTCTCTTCTTCCTCTGGCAGTAACGCAGTAGCATCCAGGAGCTATGTTTCTCTAGTTTGCCCCTTGATCTTCAACTTTGTTGCATATTTTCCTCCCCCACTACAATGCCTTCGCACTCAATGTTTGTACTGATGCTGATTTCTACTCTTAATTTGTTGCAGTTATTGACGCCCAAGTGCTCGGGAATGCTTCAGGCTTGTTTAACAAATTTTTTGAGGTGTCTCTGTTTTTTTTGTTCCTGAATTCTGAAACCTGGAATCCCAATGGCTGCTGACGGTTTAGTTAGTGGAATGTCATATTAATTTTCCATATCTAGTGTGTTCATATGATTGCATTTTTTCCATGCTTATTTGTTTGTAATTATTCATGACAAGCTACTGCCGGCTATTATTGTTCCTATACATACGCACGAGGTTGTTTAGGATGGTAGATCCATATGCGCAAAAAGTGTTGTTGTGCACGCACGTGTGACGTGTGTTATCTGACCGTGGTATAGATGCCCAATTCACATAATATTTATGCGTGTAATGAAATCTCTTACTAGTTTTTGTACATTGGTCTTTTATTCCAATGGTTACTAGCTTTATAAATTTTACCTTGCAGTTTAATAAAGAAAATATACCCTTGCAGCAACTTCAAATATGAACGGGGGCTATTCGATTGTCTTTCCGCATATGGAACATTTTAGTTAATTGCTCCCTTTGTTCCGTTGCTATTTGGTGCTGTCATACTCAGCAATGGTTTGGATGGTGTCATTATAGCATGTCTCGCTTTTTGCTGTCATTTACATCGAAGTGACATATTTGAAACTATTTTATTGTAAAAATCTACTCTTCGATCACTAACCAGTATGTAAAGTTAGCTTTCAAGTTCGTCAATTTGCACAAATCTTACAATTTTACATTCAAATAGACGGACGCATCAATGCGCGCCATCAATGATCAAGTTTTTTTTTATTAAAACGAGGCCACAAAAGCAACATGACTGCTCACAACACTCGAGCTAAGCTTAGAGTAGCTGAGTCAGATCCTCCCAACACATAGGAGGTTTTATGATAGAATTCAAACATAATAAGCAACTCCATTTATTCGACCAGAAGGGAAAAAGCAAGACCAGGGCTATCTATTACATTTTTCTTCATCAAGGTATCTTCTTTTCTCACCCAGAATGAGCTAGTGGGATAAATCCCTTTTGTGCCCTCGCTCAATCAACACTTTGTATGTTGGAACCAGATTGGTGTGTGCGGTTTTCGTTCAGACAAGTTGTTTTTGATTCGGGCCACAGTGTGGCGCGCCCGCCCGTTTTTCTATGAGTTTGGCCTATTGATTTTTTTCATGGGCTCGTTTTTGTTTTTGTTTGTCAAATGGGTCTTTATTTTGCGGTTATAACTCATCAGACGACGCGCCAGTTCTTTTGGTCGATTATGGAAGAATCGCCCCCCTTCACAGCTTCTCGGAGAATCTTCAACTCCCATTCGTGGCTATGATTTTCGGATGGGAGTTGAAGATTCTGAAAAAAGCTGGGGAGCGGGCTGATTCTAGGAGAATTGGGCAAAAGAACTAGCCTGATATAGGGGAAAAAGTGCAAGTAGGAGGACGTGGAGTTACTGGACACGAGCTCAAATTTTATTTTTTTGAGACAATCACGCGAAGCTTTATTATATCGTCACCACATTTACAAGGACGGAGGGAAGGTTCCCTGGATGGCCTAGCCATACATGACAGCCTGGAGCCAATTTTAAAGCATGCTTCGCTAGATTGTGAGCCTCGAAATTCGAGCTCCTACTTTCATAAACTATATTACAAGAGATAAAAGCACTAACACCCAAGTTCACCTCCTGAACGATTGCACCATAGCTCGCTCTGCTCCCCTCCTCGATCTCCTTCACCACATTCAAGCAATCTGAGGCTAACTGGATTCTCTGACTATTTAGGTCCATTGAGAGGGCGATGCCTTCTCTGACCGCCATGGCCTCCAAAGTCTCGGGGTCGCACACAGAGGGAATGACTAGCAAAGATGCTCCCTCAAAACTTTCATCCCTTCTTCGACTGATAGCAGCAACCGCTCCATATCTGCTGGTGCGACTTACCGCGGCATCAAATGAGCTCGGAATCCTGGACGTTGAGTAGCCCATGTGTATCTGTTCCAGTTATTTTTACAGGCGCTGGTGGGCTGCTAGAAAATGGGCACTGTTCAGAAATACCTACGCGACCGTGGGGTGGTGGGTCTTATTTTAACGGGCAGCGTGTCGTCCGTTCGCCGTTGCCGAGGTGGGCCGTGGATCGGAATCAGCGTACCCGTCTAATCCGTGGACCAGGAAGTTCACTTTCCGTTCCGTGGTTTTAGGCAGAAAATTGACACCCCTAAAAAAAGTAAAAAAATTAAACGCATAGTCTAGCGTCTTCTCTGCAAGGGGCGGAGCTCATTTGGAGCTGGGTACTGGGTCGTAGAGAGAAGGAGCGCCGGCGGCGAGGCCCCATGGAGTTCGTGATGCAGTCGATAAGCGAGTACGTACATCCTTGCTTGTTCTATCGGTCTTGTCGCTATTCTTAGTCCCCTCGATTTAGTGATTTAGTGATTGACAGGATTTGGTTTCGGCCTGAATCAGATCCACTTTCCTGGAGGAGGTAGGATAGAGCTTGGTGCCGCCCCTGTGCCGGCAGCGGTGACGAGAGGCGATATGGTGGCGGAGCAGGAGGTGGTGGAGCAAGAACGGGCGATGGACAGCACCGAAGCTCTGATCTTGGCGGCTAAGGTAGCGGCAGCGGCGAACAGGAGAGGGAGCTCGCCCCCGACGTCGGAGCCGTCAACTGGGAAGATGAATCCCCGGGCGCCTGGATGGAATAAGAGGTTAGTGCTGAATTTGTTCTTACAGTCATTAATCTAGGGCTGCAAAAAAAGAACTTCTAAGAAGTGGATAATTCCTGCCATTAGAACAAATAGCTGTTTGCAGTAACTTAGTTAGTGTTGGATTTATTCTTGCAGTCAGTAAAACTAGGGATGTACATGAAAGTTCTAATGAGTGGAGTAGAACAACTAGGGATTTACATGCAGTCAGTAGCCCGTAATCATTTTTACCCCATAGTCATGCTTGCGTTGGCGCTTGCAGGCTGATGCAGAGGAGGGATTTGTTTTTCAAGTTTTGGGGATCCACTCTGCTTGAGGAGGTAGGGGAGAGTTTGGTGCCGGCCCTTGTGGCTGTGAATGGCCTTGCGGTGGTGGATTTGGAGGTGCCACAGCAGGCGGAGCACAAGGCGGCACAACATTGGGCAGTGGACAGCAGCGAAGAACAAATCTTCTCGACGAAGGAGGCGGTGGCCGACAGAAGGGAGAGCTCGCGTCCGACTTCGGAGCTGTCAATGGGGAAGATGAATCCCCAAGCGCCGGGGTGGAAGGAGTGGTTAGTGAAGAGCAACATGCATCCCATCAGAGAATCAGGGATTTAGGGAAATAGAACTAGTCATGACTTACGAAATCGTACAGTTAGAGCAAGTGCTGATTGCTCTCTGCATTCATAGAATTCGTGCTAAATGTGCCTGTGTTTGCTAGCTGTGCCGGTGGTGCAAAGTGGCACGTGCTGAAGAAAGAAAATGACTCATTGGGAGCTCTGTACACTAAATAGTGTGAGTACAGAGCAGAATTTCATAAAGTGGTAAACCACATGCTGATAGTAGATGAATTTGAGAGAGGGTGGGAGATGTTGCTGGATAAGTACAAAGCTCAGGTCACACCCTTACATGATGCAGTTGTTCGAGATTAGGCAGAAATGGTATAAGCCTTACTTTAAGGGCGTGTTCAGCGCCGGAGATCTCAGGATATGCTGGTTTTAGTTTTGGTCTGCGGCTTGTTCAGCGCCGGAGATTGATCTGCCGACGACATAGCCGGGGGCGAAGAAATGGAGTTCCTGATGCAACCAATTTGTAGGCTTCCCTTTGCGCCTTACACGCTCGGTTCTTTTACGGAGTTTTGTTGGAAATTTGTGTCATGATTCGAGATTGAGCTGACGGGCAGATCTGTGCAGGGGAGGGGGTGCCTGTCATTGAAGCAGAGGGTGAAGCGCAAGCATCCAGCAGTCTGTTGGTCAAACTGACCCAAAAACTCTAGGATGGACAAGAAGGTAATCTCTTGGTCATGCGTGATTGGATACCCGATGTCAAGCTGTACGTGGAAGTGCTCGAATTGCATTTTCATAATTGGCTTACAGCTTACTGGATGATAATTTAGTTAATGAACCTCTGAAAAAGGAAAATCTGTGTGCACAGGGTTTGGATCCTGATTGAATGTTTAGTAGGATGTGGGCGTATAAAAATTTGTAGATATATGTCAAATCAGGTTGCATGAATTGGGAAATGTGATTTGAATGAGCCAGCTCGTAAGAGCAACACGGATTTTAGCTTGGGTCTGTGATAGTGGAATGTATTACATTGGCTAGAGTACGACTTTTTTCAGTTAAATTGGAACTTACGGTATAAGATAAGATACAAGATAAGCTTTGTGATTTCAGGAATGAGTGTGTGTATAAAGCTTGTACCTTCTATAGATTCACGAACAAATGCTTGCATCAGATGGAATCATTGGAAAGAACTGAATCAATAGAAAAAACACAATGGTGCCTTTGGGTGAGTATGGATTGATGACCAGTGCTTAAACATTAGCTCTTCTCTGCAGGGCGAGGATTGGTGCTGCCGCTCCTGGCAGGACGCCATGTCCAGATTGCACGAGCGCTCTCGAGAGGGAAATCCGCAGCTTCACAGAGAACCCAGGAGACATTGTGATTGTGCATGCGTTGGGTACAAGCTTTGATACGTTGGGCGAGGCTTACGACTTGTACAAGTTGTACTCGTGGGAGAAGGTATCCGGTATCAGATACGGGATGAGCAAATGTGGAGAGGACAAAGTGCATGCAAGAAATCTTTTGTGGCTGTGCGGTATGTATTCTTGTATTTCCTGAACCACATATGTCCGTAATTGAAGCATGGACAAACAATTGAGGCTCATATGTTCTTGTGGACCGTTGATTTTGCAGACGGTGATGTCGTGTTTCCAGGCACATGTTTATGTGTGCACTCTGATGAGTATTTCCTAGAAATAAAAGAACAAAATGATCCATTTCATGACTATGAATTTACATGAAGTTTGTGTGGGATATGTAGAGCTACCTGAATTTATAGTTTGTTTTAACAGGCGACGGGATATAAAATAGTTTTGGAAGTGTGCTTGCATTCTGAAGACTATTGCCATCATGATGGTTGCACGCTGAATTTTGAAATTGATATAAGCTGGTTAACTTTGCTTGTTGATTGGGCCATGGAATTGAATGTTGAACAGATAGCAGGGTGGGCGTGTGACAAGTGTGTGCCTTACTGCGCGCCAAGAACTGTGACGAACCAGTATGAATTTTGAGTGGCAAGAGCGGGAGAAAGTGAGGCTGTTTAACAGAACCAGCAGCAGCAGAGCCACTTCTGAACTGTGTGTCCCCCCTTTGATACACTGCTTCCTGAAGGTAGAAGAAGGCTGAAGACTGGAGCGCAGCAACTGGCAATGGCTCCTTCCGTGCTATTCGTCTCTGAATCTGCCATTACTAAAGAGGCAATAACTCAGATGCAGCTTCCAAGCTGCAAATAGTATCTGAAGAGGTAAATCTGTTCATGTAGAAATGTTGATCTAAGTTGGATTTGTAGCAAAATTCAATTAACCGGGTAGCTGGCGTGCAGGGTTCTTATGGATCTGAAAGCACGGTTAACCAGGTCGTGCGGTTAGTCGCGAAGAGCGAAGGTCCAACAGCGAGGCGCAATAAATGGGTTATCTGCAGTCCAGAATCTCTAATTTCACGGCGCGCTACGTCGGGACACGTCTGAGCCGGAGAACATGTGGCTAACGACGTAATGCTATCCGTTGTTCAGAAGTGGGCCAGTGGGACTGTTCAAAAAGTGATATACCAGAGTAATACCTGAGCCTGTACTTGTCAGGGTGTGAATCTCGATGAGAATAGACGAGGCAGATATAGAGTGCATCTGAGCTCGAGCTCAGAATAGCACTTTCCCAAGTAGGAGTGTTTTGGTTCTTTCTTACACAATGCTTTTTTCTCATGTGTGTTTGTGACAGTGAAATCTGTAGCAGAGCACATATCCCCCTTTTCATCATTTTTTGTACATTTTATTGGTCCACTACTTTTCACTAGATTAACTTTGTTTGGTTTTTCCTATGCTCAAGGTGGATGTATGTAATGTTTTTACAACAACGTGCGACATGTCCATTGTAGTATATACGATTTTTTTCCCTTTTCGTTGTTTTCTTATGCTCAAGGGGAGGTATGCTATTTAGGACAGTAAAACTACACCTAAACTGAGCTCTACCATGTCCCCAACAATTTTGGCCGTCGGATTTCACATTTAGATCATTTTTGGTTGTCAGACGTTCGTTTCAGCTCCAATTTACCGCGACCTGGTCCGCATGTGTTAATGGGCCGCTATTCTTGTGACTTTCTTCAAGACATGTGGTCAATTGGGTTTTATTGGGCCGCTATGCAAGCCTACAATATGTCAAATATTACTTCATAGATTTCTAACAACACATGTCTTGAAAAAAGTCACAAGAATAGCGGCCCATTAAAGCCCAATAAAGCCAATTGATCACATGTCTTGAAAAAAGTCACAAGAATATTTGACATCGTAAAAAAATTGACCACCACTCTATTACTTAGTAATTTTAACAACACATTTATATTCACCTTTCAACACTTTATTTAAGCACAAATATATGAAAAATTCTATTATTCTATCGTAAAAAAAATAGACGGATGCGTCAATGTGTGCCATGAAGGATCTAGTGATCTACTACAACAATGGCTGACATGGTCATTTTAGAATATACTAGCAAAGCTCGCGCGGCGGCACGCCGCGCCAGTCGATACAGTGTGTCTATATGAAGTGAGGGTACATGCAGAGTGGTATCAAGTCAGAAAAGTTGTTGCACATCTTTACTACAATTCTTGTTTGCATTGTAAATTTATTTTGTTGTGTGGTTACCTACTGACGGGCCATGGTAAACTGCCATTGCTTTGTTTATTCCTTTTTTTGAATTGTTGATTGTTTTTTGAGGTATCTACCCGCTTATTTCAAGTGGTTTGTTCGTTCCTTCTCTGTATTGTAAGGTGTTTTCTTTTGCCACCTCAAGTGCATAGTAGTTGTTATCATTAATAGTCCAAGTATTTGGGCCGTCGCATCATGTCTGACACCCTTGGGAAGCCCCTGTACGCCTACAATTCGTCTCGACGCCCTTGGGACACCCCTGCATGCCTACAATTCAAACGGAGGGAGTAGCAGGAACCAAATCCTCATATATAAGGCCGACGATCTCTCTAGAAGCAAATCAAGCGGATATGAGGAAGTCGCGAGGCAACACCACGCCCACACCATCGTGTCAACAACATCAATTACCAACCCATGCATGCAAGAAAAAAAACCCGCCCGACACTCAACATCACCCAACCCATGCATGAGCTGTAGAAGAATAAAGATCGTAGCCGCTAAACAGACATGCAATGAGTCCCCCAAAACATATCCCAGTTGATCGAGAAACTAAATCGCCAAAAAATATGCTAAAGGCATCAGCGAGCATCGCCGACCAAATCCCCAAGTGGTACACGTGTTCTTCACCTATTAGCTAACACAACATAGAGGCAATATATTGTGCATGTAAGTTTTTGATGACCATAGATAAATGTCACAAGAAGGAAAAATAATTAATAAGTACACAAAAGAGCATACTTAGAAATATTATCTTGCCACAAACCTGCAGGAAAAAAATATATTTCCAAGAATGCAACAGGTACATCATAGTCAAATCTGAAAGCATCAGATTCTTAAAGTTAAAATATGCAAAATGCAAAAATGATTTTGCTTAATGAACGTAAAAGAAAAGTTTGAAGCAGAATAAAGGGTACAATATTCACTTACTGTTTAACCCAAATTATTGTTGGAGTCATTCAACAGGACTAAAGCTTGCTTTCATTTGTTGAAACTTACTATTATCATTACATAAAAAGCATCCTAGGATGTCCATCATCTGCCGCACACACAAATGAAGACCAAATACCAACGCCAGGTGAATGGAAAAGATAGAGCAAACAAAAAAGGCAGGCTGCCATAATTCATGTAATCTATCAAAAAGGAAGACATAACCAATTAGGCATATATTTTTTGTACTATATGCACACCCTTCAAATCTGAACTAACAATTGATATCCTTATTGCCTGAAGCTCAAAACTACCAAGGGAGAACTAAAACTGCAATGGTGCATTTATGTATTACAATGAAGAAATCAGAAGACTCTCCCTTTCATAAGATTTTTTTACTGAATTTATGAAATATAAATTATTATCTTTTTTAGGGGTACGTAAATTATTATGTAAGCATGTAAATCTGAGTGTGAGACGTCCTTGGGCTCATTTCCAGCCACACACATATCCTTGCGCTTATGTATAAACACCACGCCTATCGGACTTGCCATGAACCAAGAATTCAAAGCAATTTTTTATTTTGCGCAAAAATTGAACCGGTGAAAAATACGTCCTCGAAATCTCAACTCAAGATTAACTCGGTTACGTGCCAATTCTCATCTCTCTTTGACCACCATAGTGTTTTTGTCATGCAAAAGAACTTGCCTATTATATTTTATTTTGCAGGGGAAAGAACTTGCCTATTTTTTTTATTTTTGACGGGAAAAGAACTTGCCTATATATGCTACAAAATAACAACACGAAACAATCAATCTATTCAAAAGCTATTCACTTAAACAATGTGTTTCCTATTCAAAGATGTACAAAGCAGTACAAAAGTCAAATTTAAAACTGCGACACTGGAAAGCATGCTATTAGTTCTAAAATTATAGTTTGCAACCTCAGCATCAAGTTATCCGTGGCACCGTGGAGCACCTAAGCTGAGGCGTGAGAGTAGCACATACCCCTGGTGGTGCTGCTGCTATCGCTTTCGAGCTGACAAGGAGTCGGTGAGGAAGGACCGAAGGAGAAGTGCAGCACTGCACGAACTTGCCTTCAGAGTTTGTGTACCACACGAAGAGCACTGCCGGCGTGGTGGACAGGAAGTTACCTACAGCGGTAGACAACTCTGTTATGAGGCGGTGGCGCTTACCTGGAATGTACCGAGCAGTTGGGAACGACGGTGTCATACACACGTGCGACACAGTGCGGACTGCGAAGAGAGCGTGGAAGAGGCAGCCGTCGTGTGCAAAGTGCTCGCCATCCCACAGTTGACGCCGAGGAGCAGGGACGCCTCATCCCGTTAGCTTCGGCTCGAGCCTCTCCGAGACAGCATCTCTCCACGACAACGACGCGGGCGGAAGGGCTCCGATGTCGCTGGATGACAAGGCGACGACGGCCTGGGTGAACGCAACGTCGAGTCGGTGGTGAGATGACACGGAACGGCGGGGCGCCGTCGGCCTGGAAGGTCGCGAGCTCAAAGCGTCCGCGGGTAGGACGGGAAGCTCGTCGGAGGCTCCGACGCGGTCCTCTGCGGCGCTCAACTCCTCGGCGAGCCCAGCGTACGTGTAGCTTGCCTGTCCTGGCACTGGCAGCAGTCGGCGACCTAGGCGCCGCCAGTCCGTCCTACACGGCGAGGAAGTGCACAGGGAGACGAAAGGAGGAGCTGTCGAGGCCGTCGACTGCGGCGCGTCGCCGGCGACCATCCAGAGCTGGAAGCGTTAGAAGGTGTAGCTCTTCTCACCGTTCCTGGCGTCGGACGGAAGCAGTGCGACTTCCGTGTGTTCCTGGCTGTCGGCCTTCCGATCGAGGAAGCGCACCACAGTGATCTACATGCCGGGGTGCTCGGCGCCTCGGCCATCTTCCTCGCGAGCTCGAGGGCCTCCAGGTCGTCTGCCCAGCCGAAGAAGATGACGAACATGTCGTTCATGACTTGCTGGCCATCGCAGCGGTCGCGGTCCATGAGGACGGCCATGGTGTTGCCTCACACGGCAGCGAAGATCGAGTCGACGGATTGCACTCCCGTGCGCCAGGGCGTTCTGCTGGTGAATCCTAGTACGATCCAGCACACACGTATTTGTAGTATTCCCAAGCCACCAGAACAGTGATCGAAGCGGTGTCGAGAACCATCACGTAAGAAGCAACGACAGGTCTACAGATTGAACGATGGAGACGGCACCGATTAAGGGCATCTTCGACAGTCGTAAGATAGGTGTTGGTTAATTTGCCACCTAGGACATAATGATGACGTGGCATGTAATAAATGTGGGGAAAGAGCAAAGTTGTATGTAGATTAACCAACAACCTTTGCACAAGCTCCAAGGTGAAATAGAGAGCAATCACATTTATTTTCTCACCATCTATTGGATAGCTTACATACAACCTATTGGAGTAGTTGTATGATAGTTTGTTGGTTGATGATATGAACATTTTACCAACAAGACTAACATACAACCCGTTGGAGATGCCCTAAGGAAACCTGGCGCAACAGCGGCAAAGATAGACAGCGACAGGACAACCGGACCAACATCAGCCAATCAAAAACCCAACAGCGGCATCGACAGCGACGGGACATCTGGGCGAACAGCGGCCAATCAAAAACCAGAAGAAGCATCGAAGCAAAACGAACTGTCAGGACAAGAACTTCACCACAAAAAACTGGCCCACACCCAACAAAAAAAATACTAAACCAACCAAACCAACTTGCACACACGTTCAAAAAATTTCAAATCAAAACCTAGGCACACCACTCATTTCTACCCAGCCATGTACCAAAATAATACACGTGCTGTGTACCAAATTACTTAGGGGTCATTTTCAGTCAAGTGGGTGAATAATGGAGCGAAAATGCTGCCGGATATAGAGGCTTGGGTATATAGTGCCATTATCTGTTTTCCTTTAACGCTTTTTTTTGCGAGTAACGCTTTTTCTTCTTATATTAGCACATGCATCAATAACATCCCACTGATCCCCCTTTTTAAGAATGCACCAACAACGAAAAGGGGAGAATTCATTATTATTTATGTCGCACCAAAAATGAAGCATAGGTGAATGCATTTTTTTCGTCCATCTTGGTTTGTGTTTCAATCGTGTTTTTTGAAATCAAGCAAAATCAACAGAAACGAAAAAAAAAGAGGCAAACCAGGAATAGACGGTCCCTTATTTATTCGACGAGTACCACGTTACTTGCACTGATCTGGCAATACGAGCTGTGCACGCGCGGCTCTGCTAGACCACTGGGCAGCTAAGACGGGGCACCGGCACTGCGCACAACCGCACGGCCCGTGGAGCGGTGGCGCCGTATGCCTCTTCCATGTCAAGGTCCTCCGGCGCCATCCCGTTCGGCAGGCTCCACTCGAAGCCATGCAGCAGCCGCGCCAGCGCCATTTCCACCGCGTGCATCCCCAGCTGCATGGCGGGGCACGACCTCCGCCCCGAGCCGAACGGCAGGAGGTGGAAGTGGCCACCCCGGTAGTCCGTGTCTGCCTCGTGCCCGCCCGGGCCAAACCGGGACGGCCTGAAGGCGTCGGGAACCTTCCAGGCCTCGGCGTCACGCCCGATCGCCCACACGTTGATCAGGACGCGGGTATTCTTGGGGATGCGGCAGCCGGCGACGTCGCAGTCCTCGGCGGCCTCGTGCTGGAGGAGCGGGCCGGGCGGGTGCACGCGGAGGGTCTCCTTCACCGCGCACCTCAGGTAAGGGAGCTCGTCCAGGTCGCCCGCCGCGACCTGGCGGTGCAGCCCAACCACCACGGCCAGCTCGTTCTGCACCCGCTTCATTTCCTCCGGGTCCCTCAGCAGCTCCGACATTAACCACTCAATTATCATCGCTACTGGTCCTGTCCCACCGATCATCACATCCTGCGCGTATTGTAATCAAAATATTTAATCTGCGGAGTGGTGGTGGGGGACGCTAAATTTCGGCCATCGTTCACTTTACCATAATGGTGGCCTTGATGTTATCCCTGGTGAGACGAAGCGTCGACCCATGAGCACTGGAGTCGGTGCTCACCCTGTCGGCAGACCCGGGCATGTCCACGAGGAAAGCTAGCATGCCGTCCACCATGTCGGCGTCCGCGGCATCGACCGGCTTCGGGTGTGCGAGGTGCTCGTCAATGGCACGGTCGATGAACCGGTCCAGCGCACCCCGTGCCGCCACCATCCTCCTGTTGATCCCCTGCAAATCCAGCCGCGCCACCCATGGCACGTAGTCCGCAAGGGTCGAGTTGGACACCACGAACAGCTCGGCGAATTCCTGCACTATGGCCACGAACTCGGCGGCGTCCTCACCCTCGTTCCGCATGCCCAGCGCTGCCCGGAGCGTGATGTTCATCGACATGTTGAACACGAGGTCGCCGAGATTGACGACCGAGCCAGTGTACCTGGCAACGTCGCGGATCAGGTCGTCGACCTCGTCATGGACGGCAGCCCATGACGCAGCCCGACGGCGGCTGAAGAGCTTGTGGACGCACAGCTTCCGCATCTCCCGCCAGAACGGCCCGTACTGCGCGAACACCATGTCCGCGCGGCCGTAGGTGAGGTAGGCTATTGGCGCGCTGGCGGGGCGGTTGGCGAAGGCGCGGTCGTTCACCTGGAGCACCAGACGGGCCATCTCCGGCGTCGACACGACCACGGTGCTCAGGCGCCCAACGCGGAGGTGAAGGAGGCCGCCGTAGCGCGCGGACAGCCGTGCCAGGCCTTGGTGGGTCATGTCTCTCGTGTAGAAGATGTTGCCGACGAACGGCAGCACCCGCGGCCCCGGCGGTAGCGGGAGGGGTCGGAGACCATAACGCCGTGATGAGATAGCGCGATAGAGGATCAGCCCTGTTAGAAGCAGCGCGAGATGAACCCCGCACTGCGGCCACCAAGCCTCCATTGCCGCGTTGCCTGTACGCCTCCGAGCGAGAGCGATGTTAATATAACCCGGAACTCATTGCATGTTACGGAGAATCTCGTTGTACTAGTAGGTTATATTGGTAGCAATCATTGTTGTTGTGAGTCATGCATCACAATCTTTCGAAACAAAATGTATCCAAATCCTTGGTGCCCAAAGTTGTTGTGAGTACTCACAGCTTGCAGTTTTCAACTCAGGTGCTCCATTAGGGAGCGACTAGGTTTCAATAGATTGAATATAATATTACGGCCAGTCATTCTTTTGCCTTTACACAGCCGCGAGCTGATGCATGCAAAGACGATTCTCCTGCATGCTGTTGCCCCGGTCATGCCAAAGCAACTCGTACTGGCAATAATCTAAAACAAACAATGTAGAAAATTGCACATAGTTTACACTAAAATTACGCTCTTTTATAATATACAGGAATAATCATATAATAGTGAGTTTTTGCAGAAAAATAAATTTCCTAAGAAATAATGAATTAGTGGCATTTGTATTACTCTTTAAGATGAAATAAATAAAACTAAAACTAAATCAAAATAGTGAATTTTAAAAGAAATGAATTAGAGGCTTCGGCATGAGCCTTTAAGAAAAGCAAAATTAAGTTAAGACTAAAAGAAAATAAAAATAATGAAGTTCTCAAAGGAAGAATTAATTAGGACATTGATATTTCTATTTAAGAAAAAATTATAAAACAAACAATGACAAAATTTGCACATAATAGGCACAAAAATTTGTGCTTCTTTTAAATATGTGTGAATAAGCATATAATAATGGCATTGGTATTACTATTAAAGAAGTAAAAAGTGAAATAATAACTAAAAGAAATGAAAATAATGAAGTTTTATGAGGAATATTGAATTAGTTGCATTTGTATTGCCTCTTAAGAAGTAGAAAATGAAATAATTTTTTTGAGAATTTGCGCACAACTTTGCACTGAAAATTGTACTTGTTTCTTCCAAGCAAGGAATAATCTAATAATCGTGGAATTTTGCACATATTGTATAGTATTATGTGAATACATTCACTCACTCAACATCCAAAAATACTCACAAAAGAAGGAAAAAAACTAAAAACCGACTAATAAAGAAAAGGAAAAACAAATGAAAAAATGCATAAAACATAAAAAACAAAGAAATAACAAAGGTAGAGAGGGAAGGATTGGATCGCACATATAATGAATCTAAGCCCATTAAGGAATTGGCTGACCCAAATTAGAGGTCAGTCAATTATTCCCATTAAAAAACAAGACACAAAACACACACAAAAAAACACAGCACTAATATCACAGGAAAAATCAATGGTCAAGAAATTGACTGACCCAAATTTTAGAAATCAGCTGACTGACATATAGCTAAATTGGCTCCATTACCAGCGTTATGGAGAACAGACACTTCTGATTTCTTTTACTATAAGACTGGTGCAACAGCACTTGTTTATTTTCTGATGAGTTTTTTTTAGACCATCCGGCTACCCAAGCCACACATGTCGGCCGACCGGTAGGGATAAAGCATGCTTTGCGAGTTTGTGAGCCTCGACATTCGAGGTCCTAGATTCAGACTAAGAATACATGAAATAAAAGTACTCTTATGAGCTACTACTTCATGAATGATTGCGCCATAAGAAGTCAGATTCTTGCTACAGATATCATCAATCACCACTTTGCAATCCAATGCCACCTTGATCCTTCGCTCATATAGATCATCTGATAGGGCCAGGCCTTCTATTATTGTCAAACACTCGAGGACAGTTGGGTCTCCATTTATGTGAAAGAAAAATGTTGAAGCCCCCAGGAACACGCCCTCGACATCTCTAGCTATCGCCCCCACTGCACCATATCTTCCTCCTCTCCCTACGGCTGCATCAACATTCAGTTTTGCCATACCCGCAGGTGGTGCGATCCAAGGTAGTTGTCGAGTCCCAGGTGGGTTAACTTACTGTACTAACTTCTTCTCGGTGAATTTCAGTTCGGATAAATAGGTCTGGACAAAGCGATGAATGGAGAAAGGACTCTGATAAATTTGCTCGTGAATTGCCTTTCAGCGTGCTCCCCACAGCGCCCAAAGGGTAACATCTAAGCCAATGAAGTCATCATGTGATAAAGATTCATGCATGGAGAACAACCACATTTTCGCATTATCATATGAATGCTTACTCAGGTTGTCGACGATCGACTCCAAAGACAGCGCCCAAGTGCTCCTAGAGACGACATAGTGCAGCAAGGCGTCGTGCCATGTATCCTCTGCCCCAGAAAGGTGACAAGCTCATGTGTTTGAGATATTGCGATGGTTTAAAAGAGCCGTTGTAGGTATAGAGTGTTGTGCCAATCTCCAAAGAAAGTTTTACAACTTTGATGGGACCTTGATCCCCCATAATTTTGTCCATCCCATGTTGTCCAAATCAAAGGGAGACGAACCCTGCTCTCCATCTAACCACGTCTCCCTGCTAAGTTTGACTCGCTAGACCATCTTATATGCTGACCTAACAGTAAAGATTCCCCTTCTATCTTCACTCCACGCCCAAAAGTCCTCCACTTTCCAAGTAAAGAGAGGAATAGCAAAGACCGCTTCCGCGTCTATAGAGATGAAAATTGATCGCACTAGTTGCTCGTTCCAAGATGAGGTTGTGCTATTAATCAACTCAGAGACCTTACTTGGAGGCGCAGGCATGAGAGATGTCAGCGGTCGCTTCATATTTTCCCCGAGAATCCAATTCTTGGACCAAATATTAGTTGTTTCTCCATTGCCTATTCTCTTAATAAGACCATGTACCATTATTTCTCTGCCTTCAAGAATAGATCTTCAAAACTGGGAAGGATGAGGGCCCAAAGTGTCTTCAAATAATGTTTGTTCCAGGAAGTAAATGGACTTTAAATACTAACGCTCAAGGATGATGGATTTTGAAGGATCCGCCATGAATGCCTTGCCAGCAACGCTAGGTTAAAGAGTTCCAGGTTGCGGAAGCCAAGCCCTCCGAAGTGTTTGGGCTTCGTCATAATATCCCATGCTACCCAACACAATTTACGTTTGCATTGTTGGTTGCCCCACTAGAACTTCCTGATCGGAGAAGTCACACTCTCACAAAGCCCTCGAGGGAGTCGGAAGCATGACATGGAGAACATTGGTACTGGCGCAAAAGTTTCTGATTTTTAGCAGGATCAACACAACTATCACCGTATGCTATCCCAAAGGCCTTACTTGGCACTTTATTGAAACAAAAGCTATAAAACATGATTACTACAGTAGCTTAATCATGTGAACACACAAAAATAGTAGGGGTAAATATTGGGTTGTCTCCCAACAAGCGCTTTTATTTATTGCCTTTCTAGCTAGGCATGATGATTTCAATGATGCTCACATAAAAGATAAGAATTGAAATGTAATGGGAGCATCATGAAGCATATGACTAACACATTTAAGTCTAACCCACTTCCTATGCATAGGGATTTTGTGAGTAAACAATTTATGGGAACAAGAATCAACTAGCATAGGAAAGCAAAACAAGCATAACTTCAAGATTTTCAACACATAGAGTGGAAACTTGATATTATTGCAATTCCTACAAGCATATATTCCTCCCTCATAATAATTTTCAGTAGCATCATGAATGAATTCAACAATATAACTATCACATAAACCATTCTTTTTTCATGATACATAAGCATAGAATTTTACTACTCTCCACATAAGCAAAAAAATTCTCATTCATAGTAGTGGGAGCAAACTCAACAAAATAACTATCATGTGAGGCATAATCCAATTGAAAATTAAAATCAAGATGACAAGTTTCATGGTTATCATTATTCTTCATAGCATACATGTCATCACAATAATCATCATAAATAGCAACTTTGTTCTCATAATCAATTGGAACCTCTTCTGAAATAGTGGATTCATCACTAAATAAAGTTATGACCTCTCCAGATCCACTTTCATGATTATCACAATAACATTCAACACCCTCCAAAATAGTGGGATCATTACCTAAATTTGACACTCTTCCAAACCCACTTTAATCAATATAAGCATCATAACTAGGAGGCATGCTTTCATCATAATAAATTTGCTCATCAAAACTTGGGGGACTAAAAATATCATATTCATCAAACGTAGCATCCCCAAGCTTGTAGCTTTGCATATCATTAGCATTATGGATATTCACAGAATTCATACTAACAACATTGCAATCTTGCTCATCATTCAAAGATTTAGTGCCAAACATTTTAATGCATTCTTCTTCTAACACTTTGGCACAATTTTTGGAATCCTTATTTTCATGAAAGACATTAAAAAGGTGAAGCATATGAGGCACCCTCAATTCCATTTTTTTGAAGTTTTCTTTTATAAAATAAACTAGTGATAAAACAATAAACTAAAAGATTCGATTGGAAGATCTAAAGATATACGTTCAAGCACTGATCTCACCGGCAACGGCGCCAGAAAAGAGCTTGATGTCTACTAAGCAACCTTCTTCTTGTAGACGTTGTTGGGCCTCCAAGTCCAGAGGTTTGTAGGACAGTAGCAAATTTCCCTTAAGTGGATGACCTAAGGTTTGTAAATCCATGGGAGGCGTAGGATGAAGATGGTCTCTCTCAAACAAGCTTGCAACCAAATAACGAAGAGTCTCTTGTGTCCCCAACACACCCAACACAATGGTAAATTGTATAGGTGCACTAGTTCGGCGAAGAGGTGGTGATACAAGTGCAATATGGATGGTAGATATAGGTTTTTGTAATCTGAAATTATAAAACCAGCAAGGTAACAAGTAATAAAAGTGAGCGAAAACGGTATTGCAATGCTTCGAAACAAGGCCTAGGGTTCATACTTTCACTAGTGCAAGTTCTCTCAACAGTAATAACATAATTGGATCATATAACTAAAGGAAATATGCCCTAGAGGCAATAATAAAGTTATTATTTATTTCTTCATATCATGATAAATGTTTATTATTCATGCTAGAATTGTATTAACCGAAAACATGATACATGTGTGAATACATAGACAAACATAAAGTCACTAGTATGCCTCTACTTGACTAGCTCATTAATCAAAGATGGTTATGTTTCCTAACCATAGACATGTGTTGTCATTTGATTAATGGGATCACATCATTAGGAGAATGATGTGATTGACATGACCCATTCCGTTAGCCTAGCACTTGATCGTTTAGTATGTTGCTATTGCTTTCTTCATTACTTATACAAAGTTCCTGCAACTATGAGATTGTGCAACTCACGTTTACCGGAAGAACACTTCGTGTGCTACCAAACGTCACAACGTAACTGGGTGATTATAAAGGTGCTCTACAGGTGTTTCCGAAGGTGCATGTTAGGTTGGCATAATTCGAGATTAGGTTTTGTCACTCCGATTGTCGGAGAGGTATCTCTGGGCCCTCTCGGTAATACTCATCACCTAAGCCTTGCAAGCATTGTAACTAATGAGTTAGTTATAAGATGATGTGTTACAGAATGAGTAAAGAGACTTGCCGGTAACGAGATTGAACTAGGTATTGGATACCGACGATCAAATCTCGGGCAAGTAACATATCGATGACAAAGGGAACAACGTATGTTGTTATGCGGTTTGACCGATAAAGATCTTCGTAGAATATGTAGGAACCAATATGGGCATCCAGGTTCCGCTATTGGTTATTGACCGAGAATAGTTCTAGGTCATGTCTACATAGTTCTCGAACCCGTAGGGTTCGCACGCTTAACGTTACGATGACAGTTTTATTATGAGTTTACAAGTTTTGATGTACCGAAGTTTGTTCGGAGTCCCGGATGTGATCACGGACATGAAGAGGAGTCTCGAAATGGTCGAGACATAAAGATTGATATATTGGACGACTATATTCGGACACCGGAAGTGTTCCGGGTGATTTCGGAGAAAACCGGAGTGCCGGAGAGTCACCGGAACCCCCCCCCCCGGAGAGTTAATGGGCCACATGGGCCTTGGTGGGAAGAGAGAGGGGCGGCCAGGAAGGGCCGCGCGCCCCCTCTCCCTCTGGTCCGAATTGGACTAGGAGGGGGGACGGCGCCCCCCTCTTTCCTTCCCCTCCTCTCCCCCTTCCTTCCCCTCCTAGTAGGAGTAGGAAAGGAGGAGTCCTACTCCTACTAGGAGGAGGACTCCTCCTCCTGGCGCGCCCAACAAGGGCCGGCCGGCCTCCCCCCTTCCTCCTTTATATACAGGGGCAGGGGGCACCCCAAAGACACACAAGTTTATCTACGGATCGTTCCTTAGCCGTGTGCGGTGCCCCCCTCCACCATATTCTACCTCGGTCATATCGTCGCGGAGTTTAGGCGAAGCCCTGCGCCGGTAGAACATCATCATCGTCACCACGCCGTCATGCTGACGGAACTCTTCCCCGAAGATTTGCTGGATCGGAGCCCGGGGATCGTCATCGAGCTGAACGTGTGCTGAACTCGGAGGTGCCGTACGTTTGGTGCTTGGATCGGTCGGATCGTGAAGACGTACGACTACATCAACCGCGTTGTCATAACACTTCTGCTTACGGTCTACGAGGGTACATGGACGAACACTCTCCCCTCTTGTTGCTATGCCATCACCATGATCTTGCGTGTGCGTAGGAATTTTTTTGAAATTACTGCGTTCTCCGACAGTGGCATCAGAGCCAGGTTTTATGCATAGATGTCATATGCACGAGTAGAACACAAGTGAGTTGTGGGCGATATAAGTCATACTGCTTACCAGCATGTCATACTTTGGTTCGGCGGTATTGTGAGATGAAGCGGCCCGGACCGACATTACGCGTACGCTTACGCGAGACTGGTTTCACCGCTGCGAGCACTCGTTGCTTAAAGGTGACCGGCGGGTGTCTCTCTCTCTCACTTTAGATGAATCGAGGGTGGCTACGCCCGGTCCTTGCGAAGGTTAAAACAGCACCAACTTGACAAACTATCGTTGTGGTTTTTGATGCGTAGGTAAGAACGGTTCTTGCTAAGCCCGTAGCAGCCACGTAAAACTTGCAACAACAAAGTAGAGGACGTCTAACTTGTTTTTGCAGGGCATGTTGTGATGTGATATGGTCAAGACGTGATGCTATATTTTATTGTATGAGATGATCATATTTTGTAACCGAAGTTATCGGCAACTAGCAGGAGCCATATGGTTGTCGCTTTATTGTATGAAATGCAAACGCCCTGTAATTGCTTTACTTTATCACTAAGCGGTAGTGATAGTCATAGAAGCAATAGTTGGCGAGACGACAACGATGCTACGATGAAGATCAAGGTGTCGCGCCGGTGACGATGGTGATCATGACGGTGCTTCGGAGATGGAGATCACAAGCACAAGATGATGATGGCCATATCATATCACTTATATATTGATTGCATGTGATGTTTATCCTTTATGCATCTTATCTTGCTTTGATTGACGGTAGCATTTTAAGATGATCTCTCACTAAAATTATCAAGAAGTGTTCTCCCTGAGTATGCACCGTTGCCAAAGTTCGTCGTGCCCAGACACCACGTGATGATCGGGTGTGATAAGCTCTACGTCCATCTACAACGGGTGCAAGACAGTTTTGCACACGCGGAATACTCAGGTTAAACTTGACGAGCCTAGCATATGCAGATATGGCCTCGAAACACGGAGACCGAAAGGTCGAGCGTGAATCATATAGTAGATATGATCAACATAGTGATGTTCACCATTGAAAACTACTCCATCTCACGTGATGATCGGTTATGGTTTAGTTGATTTGGATCACGTGATCACTTAGATGACTAGAGAGATGTCTGTCTAAGTGGGAGTTCTTAAGTAATATGATTAATTGAACCTAAATTTATCATGAACTTAGTACCTGATAGTATTTTGCTTGTCTATGTTTGTTTGTAGATAGATGGCTCGTGCTGTTGTTCCGTTGAATTTTAATGCGTTCCTTGAGAAAGCAAAGTTGAAAGATGATGGTAGCAATTACACGGACTGGGTCCGTAACCTGAGGATTATCCTCATTGCTGCACAGAAAAGTTACGTCCTGGAAGCACCGCTGGGTGCCAGGCCTGCTGCTGATGCAACTGACGACATTAAGAACGTCTGGCAGAGCAAAGCTGATGACTACTCTATAGTTCAGTGTGCCATGCTTTACGGCTTAGAACCAGGTCTTCAACGATGTTTTGAACGTCATGGAGCATATGAGATGTTCCAGGAGTTGAAGTTAATATTTCAAGCAAATGCCCAGATTGAGAGATATGAAGTCTCCAATAAGTTCTACAGCTGCAAGATGGAGGAGAATAGTTCTGTTAGTGAGCATATACTCAAAATGTCTGGGTATAATAATCACTTGATTCAACTGGGAGTTAATCTTCCGGATGATAGCGTCATTAACAGAATTCTCCAATCACTGCCAACAAGCTACAAGAGCTTTGTGATGAACTATAATATGCAAGGGATGAACAAGACTATTCCCGAGCTCTTCGCAATGCTAAAAGCTGCGGAGGTAGAAATCAAGAAGGAGCATCAAGTGTTGATGGTCAACAAGACCACTAGTTTCAAGAAAAAGGGCAAAGGGAAGAAGAAGGAGAACTTCAAGAAGAACAACAAGCAAGTTGCTGCTCAAGAGAAGAAACCCAAGTTTGGACCTAAGCCTGAAACTGAGTGCTTCTACTGCAAGCAGACTGGTCACTGGAAGCGGAACTGCCCCAAGTATTTGGCGGATAAGAAGGATGGCAAAGTGAACAAAGTTATATGTGATATACATGTTATTGATGTGTACCTAACTAGAGCTCGTAGTAGCACCTGGGTATTTGATACTGGTTCTGTTGCTAATATTTGCAACTCGAAACAGGGACTATGGAATAAGCGAGCACTGGCCAAGGACGAGGTGACGATGCGCGTGGGAAACGGTTCCAAAGTCGATGTGATCGCGGTCGGCACGCTACCTCTACATCTACCTTCGGGATTAGTTTTAGACCTGAATAATTGTTATTTGGTGCCAGCATTGAGCATGAACATTATATCTGGATCTTGTTTGATGCGAGACGGTTATTCATTTAAATCAGAGAATAATGGTTGTTCTATTTATATGAGTAATATCTTTTATGGTCATGCACCCTTGAAGAGTGGTCTATTTTTATTAAATCTTGATAGTAGTGATACACATATTCATAGTGTTGAAACCAAAAGATGCAGAGTTAATAATGATAGTGCAACTTATTTGTGGCAATGCCGTTTGGGTCATATCGGTGTAAAGCGCATGAAGAAACTCCATACTGATGAACTTTTGGAATCACTTGATTATGAATCACTTGGTACTTGCGAACCGTGCCTTATGGGCAAGATGACTAAAACGCCGTTCTCTGGAACTATGGAGCGAGCAACTGATTTGTTGGAAATCATACATACTGATGTTTGTGGCCCAATGAATGTTGAGGCTCGTGGCGGGTATCATTATTTTCTCACCTTCACTAATGATTTGAGCAGATATGGGTATATCTACTTGATGGAACACAAGTCTGAAACATTTGAAAAGTTCAAAGAATTTCAGAGTGAAGTGGAAAATCATTGTAACAAGAAAATAAAGTTTCTATGATCTGATCGTGGAGGAGAATATTTGAGTTATGAGTTTGGCCTACACTTGAAACAATGTGGAATAGTTTCGCAGCTCACGCCACCTGGAACACCACAACGAAATGGTGTGTCCGAACATCGTAATCGTACTTTACTGGATATGGTGCAATCTATGATGTCTCTTACTGATTTATCGCTATCATTTTGGGGTTATGCTTTAGAGACGGCCGCATTCACGTTAAATAGGGCACCATCAAAATCCGTTGAGACGACACCTTATGAACTGTGGTTTGGCAAGAAACCAAAGTTGTCGTTTCTTAAAGTTTGGGGCTGCGATGCTTATGTGAAGAAACTTCAACCAGATAAGCTCGAACCTAAATCGGAGAAATGTGTCTTCATAGGATACCCAAAAGAGACTATTGGGTACACCTTCTATCACAGATCCGAAGGCAAGACATTCGTTGCTAAGAATGGATCCTTTCTAGAGAAGGAGTTTCTCTCGAAAGAAGTGAGTGGGAGGAAAGTAGAACTTGATGAGATAACTATATCTACTCCCTTATTGGAAAGTAGTTCATCACGAGAACCGGTTCCTGTGACAACTACACCAATTAGTGAGGAAGCTAATGATAATGATCATGAAACTTCAGATCAAGTTTCTACTGAACCTCGTAGGTCTACCAGAGTAAGATCCGCACCAGAGTGGTACGGTAATCCTATTCTGGAAGTCATGTTACTTGACCATGATGAACCTACGAACTATGAGGATGCGATGATGAGCCCGGATTCCGCAAAATGGCTAGAAGCCATGAAATCTGAGATGCGATCCATGTATGAAAACAAAGTATGGACTTTGGTTGACTTGCCCGATGATCGGCAAGCCATTGAGAATAAATGGATCTTTAAGAAGAAGACTGACGCTGATGGTAATATAACTGTCTATAAAGCTTGACTTGTTACAAAAGGTTTTCGACAAGTTCAAGGGGTTGACTATGATGAGACTTTCTCACCCGTAGCGATGCTTAAGTCCGTCCGAATCATGTTAGCTATTGCTGCATTTCATGATTATGAAATTTGGCAAATGGATGTCAAGACTGCATTCTTGAATGGATTTCTAGAAGAAGAGTTGTATATGATGCAGCCGGAAGGTTTTGTTGATCCAAAAGGTGCTGACAAAGTGTGCAAGCTCCAGCGTTCCATTTATGGACTGGTGCAAGCATCTCGGAGTTGGAATAAACGCTTTGATAGTGTGATCAAAGCATATGGTTTTATACAGACTTTTGGAGAAGCCTGTATTTACAAGAAAGTGAGTGGGAGCTCTGTAGCATTTCTAATTTTATATGTAGATGACATATTATTAATTGGAAATGATATAGAATTTCTGGATAGAATAAAAGGATACTTGAATAAAAGTTTTTCAATGAAAGACCTCGGTGAAGCTGCTTACATATTGGGCATCAAGATCTATAGAGATAGATCAAGACGCTTAATAGGACTTTCACAAAGCACATACCTTGACAAAATTTTGAAAAAGTTCAAAATGGATCAGGCAAAGAAAGGATTCTTGCCTGTGCTACAAGGTGTGAAGTTGAGTCAAACTCAATGCCCGACCACAGCAGAAGATAGAGAGAAAATGAAAAATGTTCCCTATGCTTCAGCCATAGGCTCTATCATGTATGCAATGCTGTGTACCAGACCTGGCGTATGCTTAGCAATAAGCTTGGCAGGAAGGTACCAAAGTAATCCAGGAGTGGATCACTGGACAGCGGTCAAGAACATCCTGAAATACCTGAAAAGGACTAAGGATATGTTTCTCGTATATGGAGGTGACAAAGAGCTAGTCGTAAATGGTTACGTCGATGCAAGCTTTGACACTGATCCGGACGATTCTAAATCGCAAACCGGATATGTGTTTTTATTAAACGGTGGAGCTGTAAGTTGGTGCAGTTCTAAACAAAGCGTCGTAGCGGGATCTACATGTGAAGCAGAGTACATAGCTGCTTTGGAAGCAGCAAATGAAGGAGTCTGGATGAAGGAGTTCATTTCTGATCTAGGTGTCATACCTAGTGCATCGGGACCAATGAAGATCTTCTGTGACAATACTGGTGCAATTGCCTTGGCAAAGGAATCCAGATTTCACAAGAGGACGAAGCACATCAAGAGACGCTTCAATTCCATTCGGGACCAAGTCCAAGTGGGAGACATAGAGATTTGCAAGATACATACGGATCTGAATGTTGCAGACCCGTTGACTAAGCCTCTCTCACGAGCAAAACATGATCAGCACCAAGACTCCATGGGTGTTAGAATCATTACTATGTAATCTAGATTATTGACTCTAGTGCAAGTGGGAGACTGAACGAAATATGCCCTAGAGGCAATAATAAAGTTATTATTTATTTCCTCATATCATGATAAATGTTTATTATTCATGCTAGAATTGTATTAACCGGAAACATGATACATGTGTGAACACATAGACAAATATAAAGTCACTAGTATGCCTCTACTTGACTAGCTCATTAATCAAAGATGGTTATGTTTCCTAACCATAGATACGTGTTGTCATTTGATTAACGGGATCACATCATTAGGAGAATGATGTGATTGACATGACCCATTCCGTTAGCCTAGCACTTGATCGTTTAGTATGTTGCTATTGCTTTCTTCATGACTTATACAAAGTTCCTGCAACTATGAGATTGTGCAACTCACGTTTACCGGAAGAACACTTTGTGTGCTACCAAACGTCACAACGTAACTGGGTGATTATAAAGGTGCTCTATAGGTGTTTCCGAAGGTGCATGTTGGGTTGGCATAATTCGAGATTAGGTTTTGTCACTCCGATTGTCGGAGAGGTATCTCTGGGCCCTCTCGGTAATACTCATCACCTAAGCCTTGCAAGCATTGTAACTAATGAGTTAGTTATAAGATGATGTGTTACAGAACGAGTAAAGAGACTTGCCGGTAATGATATTGAACTAGGTATTGGATACCGACGATCAAATCTCGGGCAAGTAACATACCGATGACAAAGGGAACAACGTATGTTGTTATGCGGTTTGACCGATAAAGATCTTCGTATAATATGTAGGAACCAATATGGGCATCCAGGTTCCGGTATTGGTTATTGATCGAGAATAGTTCTAGGTCATGTCTACATAGTTCTCGAACCCGTAGGGTCCGCACGCTTAACGTTACGATGACAGTTTTATTATGAGTTTACAAGTTTTGATGTACTGAAGTTTGTTCGTAGTCCTGGATGTGATCACGGACATGACGAGGAGTCTCGAAATGGTCGAGACATAAAGATTGATATATTGGACGACTATATTCGGACACCGGAAGTGTTCCGGGTGATTTCGGAGAAAACCGGAGTGCCGGAGGGTCACCGGAACCCCCCGGAGAGTTAAAGGGCCACATGGGCCTTGGTGGGAAGAGAGAGGGGCGGCCAGGAAGGGCCGCGCGCCCCCTCTCCCTCTGGTCCTAATTGGACTAGGAGGGGGGGGGGCGGCGCCCCCCTCTTTCCTTCCCCTCCTCTCCCCTTCCTTCCCCTCCTAGTAGGAGTAGGAAAGGAGGAGTCCTACTCCTACTAGGAGGAGGACTCCTCCTCCTGGCGCGCCCAACAAGGGCCGGCCGGCCTCCCCCCTCCCTCCTTTATATACGGGGGCAGGGGGCACCCCAAAGACACACAAGTTGATCTACGGATTGTTCCTTAGCCGTGTGCGGTGCCCCCCTCCACCATATTCTACCTCGGTCATATTGTCACGGAGTTTAGGCGAAGCCCTGCGCCGGTAGAACATCATCATCGTCACCATGCCGTCGTGCTGAAGGAACTCTTCCCCGAAGCTTTGCTGGATCAGAGCCTGGGGATCGTCATCGAGCTGAACTTGTGCTGAACTCGGAGGTGTCGTACGTTCGGTGCTTGGATCGGTCGGATCATGAAGACGTACGACTACATCAACCGCGTTGTCATAATGCTTCCGCTTACGGTCTACGAGGGTACGTGGACGAACACTCTCCCCTCTCGTTGCTATGCCATCACCATGATCTTGCATGTGTGTAGGAATTTTTTTGAAATTACTGCATTCTCCAACAATAACTATCCCTCAACATGTAACAAAGAGTCACTCCATAGTCACTAATAGTGGAGAACAAACAAAGAGATTATTGTAGGGTACGAAACCACCTCAAAGTTATTCTTTCCGATCAATCCATTGGGTTATTCCTATAAGTGTCACAAATAGCCCTAGAGTTCAGAGTAAAATAACACCTTAAGACACACATCAACCAAAACCCTAATGTCACCTAGATACTCCAATGTCACCTCAAGTCTCCGCGGGTTCGATTATACGATATGCATCACACAATCTTAGATTCGTCTATTCAAACCAACATAAAGAACTTCATAGAGTGCCCCAAACTTTCTACCGGAGAGTCAAGACAAAAGCGTGTGCCAACCCCTATACATAAGTTCACAAGGTCACTGAACCCGCAAGTTGATCACCAAAACATACATCAAGTGGATCACGTGAATATCCCATTGTCACCACAGATAAGCACATGCAAGAAATACATCAAGTGTTCTCAAATCCTTAACGACTCGATCTGATCAGATAACTTCAAACAGAAAACTCAATCCATTACAAGAGAGTAGAGGGGGAGAAACATCATATGATCCTACTATAATAGTAAAGCTCGTTGTACATCAAGATCGTGCCAAATCAAGAACACGAGAGAGAGAGAGAGAGCTAGATAGAGAGAGAGAGATCAAACACATAGCTACTAGTACATACCCTCAACCCCGAGGGTGAACTACTCCCTCCTTGTCATGGAGAGCGTCGGGATGATGAAGATGGCCACCGGTGATGATTCCCCCCTCCAGCAAGGTGCCGGAATGGGGTCTAGATTGGTTTTTGGGGGTTTACAGAGGCTTGCGGCGGAGGAACTTCTGATCTAGGTTTCTTTTCGGGGGTTTCTGTATTTATAGGAATTTTTGGCGTCGGCTTCACGTCAGGGGGGTCTCCGAGTCAGCCTTGAGGTAGGGGGCGCGCCCAGGGGGGGTAGGATGCACCCTCCACCCTCGTGGATGACTCGGGACTCTTCTGGCCCAACTCTTTTGCTTCGAGGGCTTCTTCTGGTCCAAAAAAATCATCGAGAATTTTCAGCTCGTTTGGACCCCATTTGATATTTCCTTTTCCGTAAAACTCAAAAACAAGGAAAAAACAGAAACTGGCACTGGGCTCTAGGTTAATAGGTTAGTCCCAAAAATCATATAAAATAGCATATAAATGCATAGAAAACATCCAAGATGGATAATATAATATCATGGAACAATCAAAAATTATAGATACGTTGGAGACGTATCAAGCATCCCCAAGCTTAATTCCCGCTCGTCCTCGAGTACGTAAATGAGAAAAACAGAATTTTTGATGTGGAATGCTAACTAACATATTTGTCAATGTAATCTTATCTACTGTGGCATGAATGTTCAGATCCGAAAGATTCAAAACAAAAGTTTAATATTGACATAAAAACGATAATACTTCAAGCATACTAATAAAGCAATCATGTCTTCTCAAAATAACATGGCCAAAGAAAGCCTATCCCTACAAAATCATATAGTCTGGCTATGCTCCATCTTCTTCACATAAAATATTCAAATCATGCACAACCCTGGTTCTAGCCAAGCAATTGTTTCATACTTTAGAATTCTCAAACTTTTTCAACTTTCACGCAATACATGAGCGTGAACCATGGACATAGCACTATAGGTGGACTAGAATGGTGGTTTTGGAGGAGATAAAAATAGGGAGATAGTCTCACATCAACTAGGCGTATCAACGGGCTATGGAGATGCCCATCAATAGATATCAATGTGAGTGAGTAGGGATTGCCATGCAACAGATGAACTAGAGCTATAAGTGTATGAAAGCTCAAAAAAGAAACTAAGTGGGTGTGCATCCAACTCGCTTGCTCACGAAGACCTAGGGCAATTTGAGGAAGCCCATCATTGGAATATACAAGTCAAGTTCTATAATGAAAATTCCCACTAGTATATGAAAGTGACGACATAGGAGACTCTCTATCATGAAGATCATGGTGCTACTTTGAAGCACAAGTGTGGTAAAAGGATAGTAGCATTGCCCATTCTCTCTCTTTTTTCTCTTTTTTTGGCCTTCTCTCTTTGATTGGCCTCTCTTATATATATATATATATATATATATATATATATATATATTTCGTCCGGAGTCTCATCCCGACTTGTGGGGGAATCATAGTCTCCATTATCCTTTACTCATTGGGACAATGCTCTAATAATGGTGATCATCACACTTTTATTTACTTACAACTCGAGAATTACAACTCGATACTTAGAACAAAATATGACTATATGAATGCCTCCGGCGGTGTACCGGGATGTGCAATGAATCAAGAGTGACATGTATGAAAGAATTATGAATGGTGGCTTTTCCACAAATACGATGTCAACTACATGGTCATGCAAAGCAATATGACAATGATGAAGCGTGTCATAATAAACGGAAAGGTGGAAAGTTGCATGGCAATATATCTTGGAATGGCTATGGAAATGCCATAGTAGGTAGGTATGGTGGCTATTTTGAGGAAGGTATATGGTGGGTGTATGGTACCGACGAAAGTTGTGCGGCACAAGAGAGGCTAGCAATGGTGAAAGGGTGAGAGTGCACATAATCCATGGACTCAACATTAGTCATAAAGAAATCACATACTTATTGCAAAAAATTATAAGTCATCGAAACCAAGCAATACGCGCATGCTCCTAGGGGAAGGGTTGGTAGGAGTTAATCATCGCGCGAGCGCGACCTCCACACAAAGGATGACAATCAAAGAAATACTTCATGCTCCAAATTTGTTACACAACGGTTCACCATACGTGCATGCTACGGGACTCGCAAACCTCAACACAAGTATTTTTCAAATTCACAATTACTGCACTAGCATGACTCTAATATCACCATCTCCATATCTCAAAACAATCATAAAGAATCAAACTTCTCATAGTATTCAATGCACTTTATATGAAAGTTTTTATTATATCCCTCTTGGATGCCTATCATATTAGGACTAAATTCATAACCAAAGCAAATTACCATGTTGTTTAAGACTCTCAAAATAGTATAAGTGAAGCATGAGAGTTCATCTATTTCTTCAAAATAAAACCACCGCCGTGCTCTAAATAGATATAAGTGAAGTACTAGAGCAAATGACAAACTACTCCAAAAGATACAAGTGAAGATCAATGAGTAGTCGAATAATTATGCAAATATGTGAAGACTCTCTAACATTTAAGAATTTAAGATCTTGGGATACTATTCAAACAAAAAGCAAAAAAAATTGACGCTCCAAGCAAAACACATATCATGTGGTGAATAAAAATATAACCTCAAGTAAAGTTACCGATGAACGAAGACGAAAGAGGGGATGCCATCCGGGGCATCCCCAAGCTTAGGCTCTTGGTTGTACTTGAATATTACCTTGGGGTGCCTTGGGCATCCCCAAGCTTAGTCTCTTGCCACTCCTTATTCCATAGTCCATCGAATCTTTACCCAAAACTTGAAAACTTCACAACACAAAACTCAACAGAAAACTCGTAAGCTCCGTTAGTATAAGAAAATAAATCACCACTTTTGGTACTGTTATGAACTCATTCTTTATTTATATTGGTGTAATATCTACTGTATTCCAAATTCTCTATGGTTCATACCGTCCGATACTACACATAGATTCATCAAAATAAGCAAACAACTCATAGAAAACAGAATCTGTCAAAAACAGAATAGTCTATAGTAATCTGTAACTCTCGGATACTTATGTTACTCCAAACATCCAGCAAAATTAGGAAAACCTGAGCAATTTGTGTATAAATCCAGAGAAAAATGAATCGGATCAAAATCACGTTTCTGTGAATTATTAAGACTAATTTACTCGGCGCAAAAGTTTCTGATTTTCAGCAGGATCAAGACAACTATCACCGTAAGCTATCCCAAAGGTCTTACTTGGCACTTTATTGAAACAAAAGCTATAAAACATGATTACTATAATAGCTTAATCATATGAACACACACAAATAGTAGGGGTAAATATTGGGTTGTCTCCCAACAAGCGCTTTTCTTTATTGCCTTTCTAGCTAGGCATGATGATTTCAATGATGCTCACATAAAAGATAAGAATTGGAACGTAATGGGAGCATCATAAAGCATATGACTAACACGTTTAAGTCTAACCCACTTCCTATGCATAGGTATTCTGTGAGCAAACAACTAGCATAGGAAAGAAAAACAAGCATAACTTCAAGATTTTCAACACATAGAGAGGAAACTTGATATTATTGCAATTCCTACAAGCCTATATTCCTCCCTCATAATAATTTTCAGTACCATCATGAATGAATTCAAAAACATAACTATCACATAAACCATTGTTTTCATGATACATAAGCATAGAATTTTACTACTCTCCACATAAGCAAAAATTTCTCATTCATAGTAGTGGGAGCAAACTCAACAAAATAACTATCATGTGAGGCATAATCCAATTGAAAATTAAAATCAAGATGACAAGTTTCATGGTTACCATCATTCTTTATAGCATACACGTCATCACAATAATCATCATAAATAGCAACTTTGTTCTCATAATCAATTGGAACCTCTTCCGAAATAGTGGATTCATCACTAAATAAAGTCATGACTTCTCCAAATCCACTTTCATGATTATCACAATAACATTCAACACCCTCCAAAATAGTGGGATCATTACCTAAAGTTTACACTCTTCCAAACCCACTTTCATCAATATAATCATCATAACTAGGAGGCATGCTTTCATCATAATAAATTTGCTCATCAAAACTTGGGGGACTAAAAATATCATATTCATCAAACATAGCATCCCCAAGCTTGTAGCTTTGCATATCATTAACATCATGGAAATCAAGGAATTCATACTAACAACATTGCAATCTTGCTCATAATTCAAAGATTTAGTGCCAGACATTTTAATGCATTCTTCTTCTAACACTTTGGCACAATTTTTGGAATCCTTATTTTCATGAAAGACATTAAAAAGATGAAGCATATGAGGCACCCTCAATTCCAATTTTTTTTGAAGTTTTCTTTTATAAAATAAACTAGTGATAAAACAAGAAACTAAAAGATTCGATTGCAAGATCTAAAGATATACCTTCAAGCACTAACCTCCCCGGCAAAGGCGCCAGAAAAGAGCTTGATGTCTACTACGCAACCTTCTTCTTGTAGACGTTGTTGGGCCTCCAAGTGCAGAGGTTTGTAGGACAATAGCAAATTTCCCTCAAGTGGATGACCTAAGGTTTATCAATCCATGGGAGGCGTAGGATGAAGATGGTCTCTCTCAAACAACCCTGCAACCAAATAACAAAGAGTCTCTTGTGTCCCCAACACACTCAATACAATGGTAAATTGTATAGGTGCACTAGTTCGGCGAAGAGATGGTGATACAAGTGCAATATGGATGGTAGATATAGGTTTTTGTAATCTGAAATTATAAAAACAGCAAGGTAACAAGTAATAAAAGTGAGCAAAAATGGTATTGCAATGCTTCGAAACAAAGGCTAGGGTTCATACTTTCACTAGTGCAAGTTCTCTCAACAATAATAACATAATTGGATCATATAACTATCCCTCAACATGCAACAAAGAGTCACTCCAAAGTCACTAATAGCGGAGAACAAACGGAGAGATTATTGTAGGGTAAAAAACCACCTCAAAGTTATTCTTTCCGATCAGTCCATTGGGATATTCCTGTAAGTGTCACAAACATCCCTAGAGTTCATAGTAAAATAACACCTTAAGACACACATCAACCAGAACTCTAATGTCACCTCAAGTATCCGCGGGTTTGATTATACGATATGCATCACACAATCTTAGATTCATCTATTCAAACCAACACAAAGAACTTCATAGAGTGCCCCAAACTTTCTATCGGAGAGTCAAAACAAAAACGTGTGCTAACCCCTATGCATAAGTTCACAAGGTGACTGAACCCGTAAGTTGATCACCAAACGATACATCAAGTGGATCACGTGAATATCCCATTGTCACCACAGATAAGCACATGAAAGACATACATCAAGTGTTCTCAAATCCTTAAAGACTCAATCCGATAAGATAACTTCAAAGGGAAAACTCAATCCATTACAAGAGAGTAGAGGGGGATAAACATCATATGATCCAACTATAATAGAAAAGCTCGTTGTACATCAAGATCGTGCCAAATCAAGAACACGAGAGAGAGAGAGATCAAACACATAGCTACTGGTACATACCCTCAGCCCCGAGGGTGAACTACTCCCTCCTCGTCATGGAGGGCGCCGGGATGATGGAGATGGCCACCGGTGATGATTCCCCCCTCCGGCAGGGTGACGGCACGGGGTCTAGATTGGTTTTTGGTGGCTACAGAGGCTTGCAGCAGCGGAACTTTCGATCTAGGTTTCTTTTCGGGGGTTTCTATATTTATAGGAATTTTTGGTGTGGGTTTCACGTCAAGGGGGTAGGGCTCACCCTCCACCCTCATGGATGACTCAGGACTCTTCTGGACCAACTCTTTTGCTTCGGGGGCTTCTTCTGGTCCATAAAAAATCATCGGGAATTTTCACCTCGTTTGGACCCCGTTTGATATTCCTTTTTCTGTAAAACTCAAAAACAAGGAAAAACAGAAACTGGCACTGGGATCTAGGTTAATAGCTTAGTGCCAAAAATCATATAAAATAGCATATAAATGCATGTAAAACATACAAGATGGATAATATAATAGCATGGAACAATCAAAAATTATAGATACATTGGAGACGTATCATCAGGTAGGATCTTCTTTAGCCTGTTTGCCACAACTTTGGATGCAATCTTGTATAGAACATTACACAAACTTATGGGTCTAAATTGGGACAATAAAGACGGGTTCATTACTTTAGGGATCAGCACCAAAAGTGTGTCGTTAATGCTCTCTGGACTGTGCTCCCCTCTGACAATCCTCCATACCGCCTCAGTCACCTCGGGGCCAGAAAGATCCCAATGGCGCTGGTAGAAGTTAGCCGAAAAGCCATCTGGATCGAGAGACTTGGTAGGAAACATTTGAAAAAGTGTACTCTTTACCTCCTCGACTGTGTAAGGAGCCACCAGCATCCGTTCATCTCGGCGGAGACCTTGGTTGGAACTATTTAAAGGACTGCCTCCATATTGCTGACCCTCTCGCTAGTGTATAGAGCTTTATAAAAATCATGTACCGTTCCTTTAAACTCCTCGGGATCATTAGTCATCACCCCTAGCGAATTCTGTAATGCCTTGATCATATTTTTCTTTCGGCGGATGCTAGCTCTTAGGTGGAAGAATTTAGTATTCTTGTCCCTCAAGGTTAGCAACCAATCCTAGACCTCTGCCTCTATAGCAGCTCCTCTCGGTGATACATCTCCACAAGCTTTTTCATTAATCTTTAGTTCAACATGTCACGGTGCAATCCAGCTCAGATCAGACCTTAGCTTCTCCAATTCTTTCTTCAATCTTTTTATTTCTTTTCGGACATTTCCAAAGGTGTTTGTGTTCCACCTTCCCATATCATGTGAAATCGCTTGCAGCTTTGCTCAGAGCTGGTCTGCCCTGCTGCATATAGTTCTCCCCCTGTCCATTCTGTAGTGATGGTGTTTTGCCATGTCTCATGGCCTTCCCATGTCACTTCGTAAAAGTTCTAGGGTCCTGGCGTCTCGGTTGTTCTCTGTTCAAACTCAACAATATTGGACAATGATCTGATGTAGCCGCTGTCAAATGGGTTAGTTATGCTAGGGAAAATCTTGCTCGCCAATCTGCATTTGCGAGGGCTTGATCAAGACGCACCTTGGTATATGTTCCCCCGTTACTTTCTTCTTGAAGGTCCAAAATGTACCAATATACACTACAAAAAAAATACACTTCCGTGATGATACGTGTTTGTCACAGTAGGTCGCGTTTTTTGTCATGCATGTACATCCATGACAAATTTATGACATAATCAAGATAGTCATACCTGTGCTGTCGTAGAAGTGTTCCATGACATTACCAAAATTATCATCACGGAAGTGTCCACTTCCATGACGATAAATCACGCGTCACAGAAGTGCTCTCGTCAAGGGTGACTGACACGTGGCATCCACCGTAACGGAACGCCGTTAAGCTATCGGGTCAGGTTTTGGATCCGATAACCCGTTAACAGCCCCGACCAATGGGAAATTTCCACATGTAAAATTCTTATTGGCCGGAAGAAACACGTGTCAGCTCGTCAGTGGGTCAGATAGGCGCCTATGATATGTCGACACGTGCCACGGCCCACCACTGGCCCATTTAGCTTACAAAGCTGGCCCGTTTGACTTGGTCAAAAGTTAACGGGCTGGCCCATGAAAAGCCTGTTAACGGTCTCTTCGCAAATAGCCCATTTTACGACCCGTTAGGCACTAAAGGAAATCGGCCCAACAACGTCATGTGGCCCGTCGAATATAACACCAGCCCATTTCACTTTCAGCCCATGTATGGCCCATGACATCTTTCGGCCCATATGAGGCCTTCGTATCTTTCGGCCCTTTATAGGCCCACAGTGACTCTAGCCCATAATGAATAGTAATTTTCTTTGTACTCGTTAACGGCCCGTGATTTACATGGGCCGTTTCCAGCCCGTGTTAGCTTTCGGCCTATTGACGGCCCATACGTTCTTGGGCTCCTTTTCGGCGCTCGATTACTTCCGGCCCGTTACTGGCCTGTTCCCCTAATGGGCCAAATTCGGCCCATGGCAAGAGTCGGCCCTTACTGGCATGTTCCCCAAATGGGCCAAATTCGGCCCATGGCAAGAGTCAGCCCGTTACTGGCCTGTTACCCTAATGGGCCAAATTCGGCCCGTGGCAAGAGTCGGCCCGTTTCTGGCTAGCCCGTCCTATATTCTGGCCCATTAATGACCCATTATGCCTGTGACAGAATTAAGCTTTTGCAGTCCTACGGCCTGTTAACGGCCCGTTACCGTGCTGGGCCGATACCAATTACGCCCGATTACGGCCCATGTAGACCCATTTATCCGACGGCCCTAGGCCCATTTATCGACGGCCTGAGGCCCACCGATTACAGGCCCATTTATCGACGGCCCGTAGGAGACCCATGGATCCTACGACCCATATATGGCCCATGGGTAGTTGCGGCCACTAGCAAACCAGGGAAAAAGAAGACTAGGAAATAATTAAGACGATTGCACAGATTACATCCACTCGGCATCAAAGATCGCCACCAGTGCAAATATAGGGAACAGCCTACTCTATACAAAAATGGCTTGCTATTTTCTTCAGCCGGTGGCTGCATGTTAAGGATAAATTTTGTATCGCACCAAAACAATTACAACTATATAACAAAAGGAAGGTTGGCATAAAACTTAACAGTCTAGCAGATAAATGCACCACCAGAAGTTCAGAAGCTCGATTCATTTGACCTGACTGTTACATTTTCATGCTGTATTGTCCGATGGAAGACCATAACCCTTGCCTTCATTTCCCCTAGGCTCCTGAACAACATAGCAAATGTCTGATAGTCTGGTTTCAAAACCATGCATATCTTGACGACATTGAGCAATGTTTCTCCTTGTTTCACAAAGGTCCTTTGTTAGGGAATGGACTTGTGTCTAGAGCGCAGATACAACATTGCTTTGAGCTTGCATATCTTGATCATGAGGCACTTTGGACGATATTTCCTTAACAACCAACCAAGTATTACGCAGGAACGTGCTTTTGGCACTATTAGTGGACAGGTACTGACCCACTGCAGCAAGAGCTTACATTGCGGTTATAGTTGCCTCGCCACCTTTAGAAGGTGGCGGTTCGACCATTTTTTCCATAGCTCGCTGAAAAGTTGAGGTTTTACATTAGTAGTACCAGAACAGAAGATATTAAGGAGGCAGCAAAACCAAACAAAATAGCTTTGGTCTATATACAGAACTTATTCTGGTGAACCCATGTAAAATATTAGTTGTATTTTATTGCAAAGTACATAATAAAACCAGGTTCCAAACATATGACCATGTACCATCGCTAATGTATTGTCTATTTCTTCACATTGTATTGAGGGCTAAGGATAAAGAGACGAAGTTTATAATACGGTAAGCATAGTATGCCATCATTCATATCACAAAACAACTGAGAACAGACAAACATGCAATTGTAACGTTGTGTGGGCAAGTCCAGCACGGAACTAGATTATGGGTCAAGATCAAAGGAACATCACTCCTCCCTTTTAAACCTTGTAAGGTGCAATGATACGCTAAGACAATTGTGTATAAAATTGAAAAGAGTAATAGACATTGGCTGCAAACCATGCAGTTCAAGTCACAAGTCAGAGTAAGTGGTAGTTAAAAGGCATGAGGATTAAGGACTTACAACAGCGGCTTTGACTGGTGTAGTCATGCCCTTCTTCTTGCTGGTGTGACAGTCCTTGAAGATTTCCACATCATTTGGTTCAGGTACTTTTTGGTCCTTGCAGGCTTTCCTCTGCATTTCGAACAAGTCAATATAGATCTGATAATATGGTACAGCGAAAAGAGTGAAACAGCAACTAATTACAAGAGCCTCGTAGTGTGCAATATAGCTACGAGATCCTGTCGTCTGTTGGAATTTTACTTTCGTACGGTTGGCCTTGTTCTTTGAACAGTTCACCTACAAGAAGATAGATTTGTGTGGCACATGCGTCAATAGAACTTCAACATGTGATCTGTTCACATATATATAATGTACCTGATACTTTGGATCAGACCAGTGTTTAACAAGGCCCCTCCAGTCTTCATCCGATATATTTTCCACTGGAGATGTTTGGGAAAGTTCACTGTTAGCCTTGCCTTCAAAGTGAGTTTTCCTCAAGTTATACCTATACTGTCGCAGAGCAGACTTGAAAACATGGGTGCAAGCTTGTCTGGTTGCATCATCTTGGCTATCCAACTTGAACCTCATATGTTGAAAATTATGAGAGTCTCATTATTAGCAACCCAGGAAGTATGGGACAGAGCAAGACGATATTACTAGTTTCCATACATAACCATACTTATAGATAAATGGTCGAGGAAGGTGTTGAACTGGGTTTTGTCTTTGTCATTCCTGTACTGAATCCATGTTGGGAGGATACGTACATGACACCTAACGGCAACCGCTGCCTCTAATACTAACTTGGCTGACTCTGTAGCATCACGTGGCCTTTTTAAACCTCCCTCAAAACGGATCTCCATTCTTCCTCCTCTAGATTTAGTTAACCTATCGAGCATTATCCCTGATGTTTGTTTCCTCTTGCGCCTAGGTGCTAGTCCAACAACAAACATAGGAAGTTGAAAGAACATGCGGTGCCCCCATGTTTGGTTTTGGCAATTGATGAAAATCTCTATGGACTAATGGTTGCCTTGAGTTATATTTGAAGGGTTTGTCCATAGGCTTTTCTTGGAGTCCATTGGTTGGTTTCAAGGAGAGTTTGTGATGACCAAGTTGCTATTAAGGAGTTATCCAAAGATTGGTCTTATGAGTGTTGAGCTTATTGCAAGCATGTCTTGAAGAAGAAGATTGTGTGATCATTCATGTTTACCTTCAAGACATCATCCAAATGAAGAGAGTTGGAAAGAGTCAAGGTTGATCAAGACTAAGTTAAAGAATGAATCAAGTTGATCAACACACAAAGCATAGAAGATGTACCGAGAGGGATCAAGCGATCCCATGGTATGGTAAGCATGGTCAATTATGCTTTGTGTACTAACCCATGGTCTTCGTGCGAGTTCTTTGTGGGGTTAGGTTGCAGTGTGCAAGCTCAAGTAGAATCATCACGAAGAGATCATATGCTTGAAGCTTGCCATCCATTGTGGCGACAATGGACTTGTGAAGATGTGCAGAAGAGTGGCTCACCCATAGTGGAGTATGGGGGAGCAATCAACTAGTCTTCTTCGAGCCAATGCAATCAAGAAAGGTTGTCCAACTTGAGGGAGTCAAGATCATCATCATCTAGCTCAAGTGGACCATGTGCAAGGCAAAGGTTTGCCCTTGATAGGTTTTCTATTTTACCGTTCTCACGGTAGTTGTGGGAGACCGGGTTATAGGATTGATTGCCGTACTATCAAGGGGGACTCTCGATGAGCTGCTTGATCATATCGTTCGTAGAGAGCTCAAACCATTGCATCCTTGCATCATCTTTTTGGTTCTTGTTTGGTTCTTCTCCTTGTGAGATTTGGAGCTTATGGTCATTTTTACGACAAGCTCGAGTTCATTGAAAACGGAGTTCACATGCATCTTCTATGATGTTTTCGATGTTGGAGGGTATGCCGGTTCTTCTCAGTTGGAGGTTTCACTCCTTTGTTTTGATGCTACTCGTCTTGCTCTATCCAACAAGCTTGAGTTTGCTCAATTCGGAGCTCATTTGCAGAAGTTATGGCAGTTCTGGTTTCCTTGGAGTATTCTTTGTTTTAGCGGTAGTGGCTTAAGGCTGGCGCCAGCAGTAGTACCGCGGTCCATAGCGGTAGTACCGCCGAAGCTCCCCAGCGGTAGTACCACTCTCAGAGCGGTAGTACCGCTCTCCGAACGGTAGTACCGCTTGGGGTTTTTCGGCCGTAGTACCGTTGTGCGTCTGGGCTACTTCCGCCTCGATTCTCGAACGAATTTTTTCGTGTCGGGTTTTGCTGCACTAAGGGCGGCAGTAGGAGCGGTAGTACTGCCCTAAGTGGTAGTATCGCTCTTCCCTGGCGGTAGTACCGCCCTGGGGTCAGGGCCCTGGCAGCGCGGCAGTACCGCTGGGTTGAGCGGTAGTACCGCCCGGAGCGGTAGTACCGCCCTTCCCTAGCGGTAGTACCGCTCTGTGCGGGGCTGGTGAGTGGGATAATGGTTGGATTTTCCCTCACCTATAAAAGGGGGTCTTCTTCCCCAATGAACCTTATCCTTTGAGCTCGTGTTCTTCCCCCATTGTTGACCTTCTCCGAGCTTGCTATCTCTCAATCCCTCCATGGATTCTTGCTAGTTTTTGGGGGAAAAGAGAGAGGAGATCTAGATCCACATTTCCACCAATCAATTTCTCCTCTATGTGAGGGGAACCCCTTGGATCTAGTTCTTGGAGTTCTTGGTGTTCTCCTTCTTGTTCTTCCTCTCATTTTCCTCCCTAGCATTAGTTGCTTTGGTGGGATTTGAGAGAGAAGGACTTGGGCACTCTGTGTGCCCTTGCCATTGCATTTGTGCATCGGTTTGAGTTCTCCACAGTGATACGTGGAAGTTACAAGTTGAGAAGCTTATTACTCTTGGGTGCTTGGTGCCCTTGAGCTTGTTCCTCTTGGGTGCTTGGGCGCCCTAGTCAGTTAGTGGTGTTCGGAGCTCAATCATTGTGGTGTAAAGCTCCGGGCAAGCGTCGGGGTCTCCAATTAGGTTGTGGAGATCGCCCCGAGCAATTTGACGGGTTCCGGTGACTGCCCCCAAGGGTTGCCAAAGTGTACGGGTTCGGTGACCGCCCCCAAGGGTTGCCATTTGTACGGGTTCGGTGACCGCCCTCAAGGGTCCCTTAGTGGAATCACGGCATCTTGCATTGTGCGAGGGCGTGAGGAGATTACGGTGGCCCTAGTGGCTTCTTGGGGAGCATTGTGCCTCCACACCGCTCCAAACGGAGATTAGCATCCGCAAGGGTGTGAACTTCGGGATACATCGTCGTCTCCGCGTGCCTCGGTTATCTCTTACCCGAGCCCCTTTACTTATGCACTTTACTTTGTGATAGCCATATTGTTCTTTGTCATATATCTTGCTATCACATAGTTGCTTATCTTGCTTAGCATAAGTTGTTGGTGCACATAAGTGAGCCTAGTTGTTGTAGGTTTTGTGCTTGACAAATTAACTGTTAGGTTTATTCCGCATTTGTTCAAGCCTTAACTGTAATTATTTTAAAGCGCCTATTCACCCCCCCCTCTAGGCGACATCCTCGATCTTTCAGAAGTGTAAGTGTACATCAAACTGTGAGACTACATATAAAGAAGCATGGAACTGTAACTTGACTCCAGCAACTACCTTCTTGCTGTTGAAACTCACAAGGTTCATCTGATATTGCCAACTCGTCTTGTGTCAAGAGTGCTTGGGAAGTAGTGTCAGGTGGCAAGGGAGCTCGAGAACGTGCTGCTAGCTCAGTTGACGCACGAGTATGTCGTGCAGCTGGTAGTACTGTGGTAGGTGTTGCAAGAACTAGGGTTGTCTCTGCTTGTTTGGTGGCAGCTATTTGTTTCTATTTGGCTTTTTTGCAGTTCGTGTAGCATGGGATGTCGTGTTTGTAGAATTTTCCGCTGGACTTTCACCTTCTATTGCACCATCAGTACCAGCAGAATCTGCAGGATTCATCCGCTTCTCATTCCCTGCCATTCTCTATTTCTTCCTCTTTCTCTGTGCCATGTTAAGTCAAGCCAACAAGAAAAATGAATAAAATTTAGTTCTTCAGAACAAATTGATGCGTGATGCAGACGAATAAAACTTTGATGTTAGACAACCACATGATAGGAGGATGTAATATGTATGGAAAATAGGACGGAAGAGATAACCAGAACTATGATGTGTAAACTAAGAAGAAGACATTTCACCAAATTAGAAGAATGCAATAGAAGGTAGACACCATATGAAAGATGCTACAAATATCGCTCTACCAAGTTAACAGTGTCTCAGCATAAATGGTGTTTAAACAAATGTGAAGCAGTACAAGAAATAAATCATATGCAAGATGCAAACAACATCACACTCCCATGTTAGAGGTCTCTCGTCATTAGTGCCATTGATATTCACAGCATTGCATATTCACAGCTTATGATGTGTAAACTAAGGATAAGGCATTTCAACAAATTAGAAGCAATGAAAGCTAGACACCATATGAAAGATGCAAATAATATCACTCTACCAAGTTAAAACTGTCTCATCATAAGTGCAATTTCAACAAATTAGTAGTACAAGCTAGAAAAGAATGTGAGATGTAACCTATATCACACTCCAAAGTCAAACGTATCTTATGATAAGTGATTGTTGCAGGTTACACAGCAGTAGTAATTTGATGTAAGAACATGGTGTGATAGACAGATATTGTATGTTCTAGAAATAGGAACATGTGTCTTATTCAAGTATAATGTGTAAAGTAAGCAGATGGAATTCAACAAAATTAGAAGCAATACAAGCTAGACAACACACATAACATGCAACCACATATAACAGTGCCAAGTTAGAGGGAGCACCAGTGATGTTGCACTAGGGGAGACGTGCTCATCATAATCATAGCTTTGTTGAGTGTCTATGCATGTGTTGTCTTGGAAATCATCTTGGGGTGTGGAGGAGTAGAAACTGTAGAGGCCCTCCGTTTGGAAGGAGCACCTTTATCCGCTGCCTTGCTAACTTCCTTCCGCTTTATTGATTTTGAATTGTCAAGTAAAACCGACAAGAAAAAGCAATAAAATTCTCTCTTCAGAACTCATTCATGCATGATACTGACAATCACTACTTTGATGTAAGGCAAACACATGATACCAGGATGGAATATGTACGAAAAACAGGACGGCATGACATGTTCACAACTGTTTGTGTAAACTAAGCAGAAACCATTCCAGCAAATAAGAAGCAATGCAAGCTAAACACCACATGAAAGATGCAACCAATATGACTGCCAAGTTAAAAGCGTCCCATCATAAATGGAATTTCAACAAATTAGAAGCAGCGCATGCTATAAATCATATGAAAGATGCAACCAATATCGCACTGCATATACTAAAGGTGTCTCGTCATATTGATTGATGCGGGATACAAAAAAACAATAGTTTTATGTAAGGACATGCTTAATAGACAGATGTACTATGTACTAAATACAGGAAGTCATGTCACATTAACAGGTATAATGTCACATTTACAGGAGTATAAGCTAAGCAGACTAGCACATGCAGTTTAACCAGATTGGAAGAATTACAATCTAGACACCATATGCAACATGCAACCACATATCACGCTGCCAAGTTAGAGCAAGCACCTGCAATGCTAGTGTAGGGGAAATGATGTAATCAACTACAGAGCTACATTCACTATCTTCATCTAGCATTTCTGTTTCTTGAGAATCATGTCGGGAGGCTGACGCTGCATTCTTTAAATGAGGAGTAGTCCCGTTGCCTGCCTGCCTCGTCATAAGTGATTGATGACGGATCCACAAGAACATTAGTTTGATGTAAGAACATGGTTAATACACAGATGTACTAGTATGTACCAAAAACAGAAAGGCATGTCATATTCAAAGGTATAATGTGTAAGCTAAGCAGATGCAATTTAACCAAATTGGAAGCAATACAAGCTAGACATCCGGCTGGAGTGGTGAACATGATCATCTAGGACCTGAGAGCCTGGTGGGAGGCAGGCTGCTTCGCCACCATCGCGGCTTTTTAGTTGGCTTCCAGGTGATGCCTGTCTTTGCTAGGCTTGTCACTGGCTCGGCCAGTGCCCTGACTAGCTATTTGTCTTCTGGTGCTCACAGGATGGTGGTTCATGTAAAAAAATATATTTCCTTATCTTAATAAAGACCGACTTCGGCCTTTCGAATACAAGCTAGACACGAACATGCAACCACATATGACACCGCGAAGTTAAAGCAAGCACCTGGGATGGTGGTTCATTGCGAGTGAGGTCATCAACTACAGAGCTACGTTTACCATCTCCATCTGCTGACACTGCACCCTTTATAGAGTTGTAACGTGTCTTGCCTACCCGTATACCAAGCTGGAGCGACTTCTCTCTTTTCTTTGCTGCTTCTCTTTCGGCAGGAGAGTCTGAAATACCCTTGCATAAAAAACACAATAGTGAGAGTATGGGTGAAGTGTGTGCAGAACTAATGCACTGTAAAAGTAGAAGATAGCAGGTGGCTTAAAAATAAATGACAGGAGACATATGATAGCTCTACAACATTGCATGGCAAACAAAATTAGATTCTACTCCGTATGATTTTGTAATATATGAGCACAGGAAATGCAGGTACTCCTCCAGCACACCACCACATGTGGTCATATCTAAGATAACAGTCGACTGAAAATAAATAGGTCATTTGATTTTTCTAATGAACCGTCCGATCTATAAGGAATGGGCAGATGGCCTTCGTCTACCTCCCGCCAGTCACTGTTGACGATCTTTCATGAACCGCCAGCGACCACCGGCCCAGACCCGTGCCTCCGCCGCCCAGCCCTCCCATCGACCTCACACCACAGCCGTGCTTGGCAGCACCCCCAAGCCATCCCTTTAATCCCGGCCGACCTCCAGATCGTGTGCCAGTAGCTCTAGGCCGTAGACGCCCCTAAGATAAACACCAAGGCGCTGCTTCCCCGGCGTAATAGTCGTACTAGCGCCTGTTACGCCGGGGAATGCTTCTGTTAATTGGGAATCAACTGGCCAGAAATTGAAATTCAGGGGGGCGACGGACCTCTAGCTAAAGGTGAAATAGTATATGAGAAGAAACCTTGTGCATCGCGAGTTACTAGGAACATCTAGTATCAAGAAGAAGCGGTCAACTAGTGTCTTCTGTGGGATGAATACCGTGCAAGCAGAGACGTAAGATTTGCACGAATAAGGGAAGAGGAGTACCTTCTTCAGATGTCGGTGTGGTCACCTCCAAATGTCGCGCCGATCTTCTTGTTTTTACTGGGGAAACCGATGTTCTGGAGGGTGCAGGCTTGGACGAACCCATGGCCAAATTGTTGACTGTGTTGTCGTGGTTGTATGTCGGCGGAGGGGAAGCAGATCTGAGGCGGCGAAGGACGGCGTAGCAGGAACAACTCCGGTGCGGTGGAGGGTGGCGAAGTTGGAGCGGCAGCGGTGAGGCGCAGGATAGCGTGGTTGAACTGACTCGGGTACGGACGGCTCGGCCTCGGCTTCAACTACTAGCCGTGGAGGGTGTTGCGGTTGAGGTTGCGGTGGACGACGACATCGGGGTATCGGCTCCGGCGTGATGGAGGAGGGTGGCGGTTGATGGGTGGGATGGGGTGGCGGACGGAGGACGCCGGGGTTTCGCGGCTGGTGGAGAGGTAGTTTTGGCGCCCACGGAGTACGAATGGGGAATCGGACGGGTGGGGGGAACCATGTTTCGGTCTGGGACGCGCTTGTTTTTGGTTTTTTTGAACAGAAGATGGGACGCGCTTGTTTGAAATTTGGGGAAAGTACAAACTTTTCCCCCCTCTTAAATTTCGGACCTACTGCGGGTCGGGGGTAGGATGGTAATCCCAGGTGTCCCAAATATTGGGAGGGAGCAATTTCGGCCGCGCGCATGTGTGCTTAGGCGGCCATTGTGTATGAATGTTTTTCGGAGGCGGTTGTGTGGCGTCTAGATGAAGCTACAAACCTACCCCGGTTTAGACCTTTGGACGTCAGGCCGGTAGGTTTCACAGGTCGGAGTTATTAGAAAAGTAATTTCCTTGTACTACCAAACATTGGTCTCACGCGGTTTCGGGCGAGTAGAGGCTCTTTTGGTGCTTCGTTCGAAATTTTGAAACACAAGCATTCACGTTTAGAGTACTCTTGAACTATGAGGATTGACCTAAATAGACAACGTTATATTTGACCTTGTATGTTTGAAAACCTCATTAAATTATCCGCTTCCTTTTGAATTTTGACACTTGAAAATCCTATAATTACGATTATTTTGGAATGGAGGAGCTAAATTTGAATCTATTTTGTACATGACTACATATGCTATTATGTACAAAATCAGAGCAAAGATTGGTACCCCCATAGTTTAGGTATGGTTTACAAATGCCATGATATCAAATTCAAATAATTGAATGGAATTCATGTTGAATTTGATTTTTTTAAACCACCTTAGGTTGAATTCAAATGTATACTAGTTCATAGGTAGCTATTTATAAATGTCCATTGTGTAACTTTCGTATGTATAATGTGCTTTACACACACAACATGAACTATACTCACGTTTATATTCAATTGCTAAAGCGATGCATTGTCTGGAGTTGAAAATACTAACTATGTGGATCAATTGTGTCGAATAATAACATAGACATGCTCAAATTCGATAGAATCTAGATGTCTGATGGATCAATGACCGCTCCTTACGCAAATTGCAAATATCATGATCCCATCCTAATATTTGGATACAATTGATATCTTTAATCAATGTGTAGAGCAGTATTTTACGTGTAGTTTCACTCTTCATCGGTGGTCTCTCACACATGCTCACACACTCTCTCCCGAGGTGTCTTTCTCGCACACATTCTCTAGATATAACCCTCCCTCCCTCTCGTAACCATTTACAACTGTTTTCACTAACCTTTATCACAAGCACCTTTCCTCTCGCAAACATACACACGCACAATCCTCATCGACCCTTTCTATATACATGGACCTGCCTACGTGTCTCATGTACGCACATTATCTTTACGCCTGTCTCTCACGCATTATCTCACACCTCTCTTCCTAATCAACGAGTATGATTCTAGCAGAGCATTCTGTAGGATGCCCCTTAAAGTTAGGTTGGATGAATAGTAATATCAGAGATAGAGGGGTTACCTTAGTCCGAGAACCTAGGGTTACATATCCTAGCGACTAGTCATCCATGGGTCTTCCTAAATGTGTCATGGGCCGACCAATGTGGCGCAGAACGGAACCGAACAAAGGGCCTCACCTCGACCCACCGGACCTCACGCGGTGACACACCCTCTGCCTCCACGTCTCATTATCTTCTCACACCCACACATACCAACACAAACACCACACACACAGAAAAATTCTCCTGGTGCCTCTATTCCCTCCCCCTTGCATATACACACCCAAGGGAATGGAATCTCTTGTCATGACATCATATTCGTCTCTCTCTCTCTAGACCACCCTCATTTCTTGTGCTATCTCTCCCCCCCGGTCGGCCCCTCTATCCATGCCTCTCTCGAATACGTAATACACACACATACCTCTCTAGGCCCCGCCAAATGCATCAACTACACATTCACACATGTTACATCACGTACCCCATTGATCTAAAAAGCCCTCTCTTCACGTTTATTTCACATACAACATTCCTTTTGAATAAAGTGTGGCCAAAAAATTATTTTAGAGTTTCTACATATATACAACATTACAAAGTTATATGGAGGAGTACGAACGCTAATTTGCATTACATTGTGCCCACAATGATATTTATTCCGCACTGTGAATTTGTATATTTTTATACAATATACAAAGTTAGTCATAATAAAGAGAAACGAAGAGCATCTCTCTCTCCATCGCATACTCCCCCTATACGCCCCTTTCATGTATGCACACAAAACTATCTCCGTGTCCTCTAAAAGTAAGCCCCCAGAAAATTCACGCGTGTTTCATCTTTCTCTCGCGATATATGCAATGACGATCATTGTATTTGAAGTGAAAGCACGATACATACATTGCACTTCATAATCCACTCATTACGGTCACCGTTTACGTTTTGTGGTGATTATACAGTCACGGGCTCACTGTACAACTTTGTATTTGCTCATGACATGACTAGTTGACCAGTTGAACGCTCCATGTGGCACCTGACATAGTGTTGCATCACATTTCTCACTAACATCGTGCCCACCTGTCGACTTGTATCTACTCTACATCTACATTATTATAAAATACATAAAATACACTCTTATAAAAAATAGAGTTGGTGATGATGGTGTGCCTGCCATCCTGCAATATAGGCCGTCCATTTTATATCTGACAGATAGGAAAGAAACTATGGCAGTTTTGCAAAAAGGTACCCACACACCTCTCCACATTTGCAAATAAGGCCTTCCCTCGTTCATCCTTTTCTCTCACAAGATAAACAAGTCATACAAATGCATCTTGATGTTACGTGCAACGCACGGGCATCTTGCTAGTAAGAATGAAAACAAACGACAAAAAAATATTTTGACGGTGGTGCGAAGTCATGACCGCGGGCACAGCGGACAAGGTGGCCTTGTATTGGTATGCTAAGCCGTCTATTTTAACACACAGGAGCTGGTGTGGTGATTATACACACACGCACGCATGCACACGAACTCCATCCACGCAACACTCGCACAAACACATGCACCCACGCACGCACGTAACACTCACACGTACACACGCAGCCACGCACGCACGCAACACTCACACGCACACACGCACGCATGCATGCACACACCAGTACACCACACGACCAACACACACTCTCACGCTCAAGTGCTCAACCTACACGTGCATGTGCACACATCAGGCCCTGACAGACACATACACAACCAGGTGATTCCCGCGCACGGGTTGGAGCCTTGTCGCGTGTGCGTAAATTTGTGTTTATCTGACCTTTTCCCTATGCAAACTGACAGGTGGGACCCACAAGGAACATGGTCAATTTAACTAGTCAACATGGCGCCACACAGACTATTTGGCCGGTCAACAGAGTGCAATCCGATGCTGAACTGTGAGCAAGTGACCGGATAATCACTGCAAAACGTATATAGTGACCGTAATCAGCTTGTTCTGAAGTTCGGTGACCGTACTACGCTTTTCTCTCTGTAGGCCTTCCAAAACTACATCTCTACATGTTCTCGCATGTTACATCTAACAACTATGCAATACAGCACTACTACTATGCTCTAACACAATAAATCATATGTGTTTTTAGTTTTACTAGATATCATATTGTTACTTATAATTATTCAGTTTGCATACATTAAAATATCCTTTGAAATGTATGGCCAGTATCATCTACCACGCGGGAAAAATCCCGCCCTTTCCTGTTTAATCGGGTTTGTATCGATGGATCGTGCGAAACAGCAAAACTATAGTACTATACAGTACATGTGACAGTTCACTGGGCCGTCGTGTCGTCTACTCCACCATCGTAAGAGTGGAGCGCTCGCTTTCATAAATCTTCTAGTCCCTTTTGCCGACATGTGGGACATCAAGCTACCGGGTCCACGTGCCATACCGGAATACAGTGCAGAGCAGCCGGGGTGAAGCACCCCAGTCATGGCGCCGGCGTAGTAATGAGCAATGAGGCGTCAAATCACAAAGCTGCACCTTTCCCGCAGTTAAGTTGGAGGGACGAAGTAATAATGCTAAAAAAAGAAGTTGGAGGGACGAAGCAACCATCATTTCACTTGTTGCTGAATCCTCTTCTCCCTCATCTTCTTCAACTTAACCACGTGTTGCTTTTGCCGTCGTCCTGCCTCATGTGGGACGCGGATCAGCTTGGTCGCTTCTCCCTCATCTTCTTCAACTTAACCACGTGTTGCTTCTGCCGTTGTTCTGCCTCATGTGGGACGTGGATCAGCTTGGTAAAGCACTGACACGTGGGACCGCATGTTAGCAAACCGCCAGGACAACATCCTCCAAAAATAAGAAACCTCCCCCGCCATCCGCGCGGCAAAATCACCTCCTTTTTACTAATCTTTGATTCTATAATTTTTTTAGATCAATATAATTGAGATTTGTATAGATAGCACACAGGAGCAAAACCAAGTGGTACGGTTAAGGGCATCCACAATGTGTAGCCAAATGTGAAAATAGCTTTTGGCATCGTGGGAACCATTGTGGACGGCGTTGCCAAAGCCAAAAAGATGGAACCGAAGCTCCCTAATTGATTGATTGAAGGAATAGAAAAATGCAACGCCTCTCCTCTTTGTCCCATGCTTGGACACATGTAGGAGTAGTATAGTATAGAGCACAAAGTCTACTCCCATGTCCCTTCTATCACAAATCACAAAGTAGTGAGGCGTCAAATCACAAAGCACGAACGAAGCAACTATCATTTCACTCTTCGCTGACTCCGCTTCTCAATTGTCTTTTTTGAGAAACCATCTCACCGCACTAGTACTCCTAGTAGTAGTAATACTAGTAATGGACTTCCTGGATGCAAATAAGGCGGTTGCCTCGGCTTGTAGGCGGCACTTGCGAACGACTTACTGTGGTCTCCCTCAATGGTGTTCTCCATCGAACGCACTTCGCCAAACCACACAAAAAAAGTCGTCGACGTCACCACAATGGGCAAGGAATTCAAATATAGTTACTACCTCCATTTTTTGTACACAAGGCCAGTATATCAAAATTACAATTTGCAAAGGGCCACTAACACTAATCGAGGCAAAATTGACGGGGTTAGCAACCAAGGACATTAATATCCCCTGCATGCATGCGGAAGTGAGAAGGTTCGTTTGCATGATGCTGCATTAATCAAGCGATGAGGAGTGAGATGGTTAGCTCTTTGGTCTTTCGAGAAAAAAATATGCATTAATTGACACGTGAAACAAGGATTTGTATCAAAGGAAAACCCCACCTTTCTTTTTTAACACTAGTACTCCTAGTACGTACTACCTCCGTCCTGGTTTATAGGTCCCTTTTATAGTTTGTGCCAAATTTTGACTAAAGATTTAACTAACAAAATGTTAATGCATGTCAAGAAAAATTATCTCATTGGATTTGTATTTGAACATAGATTTGCAAAATATAATGTTTGGTGACATGCGTGAACATTTTCTTAGTTTAAACTATGGTCAAAATTTGGCACGAAATACAATGGGGACCAATAAACCCGGCCAGAGGTAGTACGTACTTATCCTGTTTGGGTCTAGGCCTTGCATTGCCAAACTTCGCCACACATTTTTGCCAAGCTTGCCTAAAGTTTTCAAAATGAGAAGGAGGTACACTTGCGCACGGCTGTCGCGGTCGCACCGCACCCTCAGGCCTTGTACAATGAGAGGTGCTTAGGAGAGGTGCTTAGAGAAATAAACTAGGCTTTCCTTAAGCACCGGTGCTTATTTGTATAGGGTAGATGCTTAACTAAGCGTCTCTCCTATAGAAATAGGCACCGGTGCTTTAGAAAAACCCGGTTTATTCTTCTAAGCACCTCTCTAAGAACCTCCCATTGTATAAGGCCTCACACGGTCGCTCCTGCACGCCGTGGTCGCACCGCACCCTCAAACTTTGCTCCTGCACGCCGCAAACCCAACCAAGGGAACGCACCCTCACTGACACGTGCTGTCGCATGTGAACAAACCAAACTCAGCCATCCTATCGCTGACACATAATTTTCGTTCATAGAGTATGTTTATCCAAACGGAGTATCCGTACGGCCCGTGTGGTGGTCTGTTGGGGAAGAAGAAGAGGTGAGGAAGAAGGAAAGAAGGGTTAGGAGACGTAGGATATTCATCCAACCGCCTGAAATGGTAGACTCAGGCGACTTGCATAACAAATAGTATGTTTTTACACAACAAAAGATCCATAATAATAAAAACAACAACATAAAGAAAAATTATCACTGCTCGCGGAAAGAGACGGCCTCGTCGTCTTTGGCTGCCGGCGCGAACCAGCTGTCGCTGCCGACGTGTGTCTCCGCACCGTGGTTGTCCTTGGCCTCCAGCTACTCGTTCAAGCGGAGCGTGCGGGCGCTCTGCACGGATGAGAGCATAGCCCGGTTCAAGTCGAGGACGTCCGGTTCCGCCTGCAGGAGGGCCTCGATGGCAGCGGCATTCGCGCGCTCCGTGTCGAGTCGAGCCTCCGCCGCCCGGTTCAAGTCCAGGACTTCCGGTTCCGCCTGCAGGAGGGCATCGATGAGAGCGGCATCGCGTGCTCCGCGTCGAGTCGAGCATCTACCGCCCGGCTCAAGTCCAAGACTTCCGGTTCTACCCGCAGGAGGGCGTCGATGAGAGCGGCATCCACGCCCTCTACGTCGAGTCGAGCCTCTGCTGCCCGGTTCATGTCCAAGACGTCCGGTTCCGCCTACAGGAGGGCCTCGATGGTAGCGGCATCCGCACGCTCCGCCTCAAGTTGAGCCTCCGCCACCCGGTTCACATCCACGACATCCGGTTCCGCCTGCAGGAGAGCCTCGATGGCAGCGGCATGCACGCGCTCTGCGTCGAGTTGAGCCTCTACCTCCCGGTCCTCCTTTAGTATCGCCATGTTGAACCGCTGGTCCGCCTGCACCATGGGGGACTCGAACGCCGGCACGAAGTCGACGTCCATCGTCTCATACCCATCTGGGGCCTTCTGCGCCACGACCTCCGCACTGAACATTGTATCGGCTTCCTCCTCCTCGTAGCTTGGCTCCAGAGAACTTGGGGATTGGCCCACTGCAAAGCGAGCTTGTGAACGGAGGTCTGTGGCGCCGACCGCCGCCGTGATTTCTGCGCGGCGCTCCGGCGTCAGCATCTTGTAGTAAGTGATCTTGCGGCGCACCATGGATTTTGGGCAAATTAGGGGACGCTTGATGTGGGCTAGGGGATCGAAAGGTGGGGGAATGGGCTGGAGATTTGGTGTGGTTTTAGGGCAGTGGCTGGCGTAGGCCGAGCAGCGAAGGTTCTGGTGTGAATAGTGGTTCCGGTGATGACCGGTCAATCGGTTTTGATTGTACATCGCTCTTGTCGCGTTCGCGTTGCAGCCTGGCACGCTGGACCCTCCACGTCGCTCACCGAATGGAACACGCTTCGTCTTGCGTTTTCGCTCGCTTGTGGGACCGCAGTTGAGAGCAAACCGACGTCCCTCCCCCTCCCCCGCCCGTGTCATTTATTATACCACCACTCCCTCCGTTTTATGCAGAGTAAATAAAAACAGAGGGAGTATACTACAGATGAGGATCCCCTGACGTGACCGAACCCATTGAGTAACTGACATGCGGGGCCTAGCAAGCATGGGGTCCGCCAGTAAGTGACCGAAAGGGAGGGTAAGGCAGGGATACCTACGTCAGAGGATCCACTTCCACTATACTACTTTGACCAAATGTTAGAGTAATAATACATGAAATGCAACTTACACAAATGTTAGAGTAATAATATATGACATGCAACTTACACAAAGCATACAGGGTCTAATGCGTTTTTCGAGGCTAACTTTGACCAAATGTTAGAGTAATAATATATGACATGCAACTTACACAAAGCATATGGTCAATTTCGTATGTGAAAGGAGTTTCCAATGATATAATTTTCACATTATACATCTCATGTACTCCCTCCGTCTAGGTGTGTAAGTCATCTTACAAAAACCAAATAATCCCAACACACGTAGGCACGGTGCATTAACTTCTACCTCGTTTCTTGTTTCTTGACATATGAACCAATAAGAGATGAGGGTGTGCATGCTTTTAATGACCTGAGACTATCAAACATGACATGCAGTGGTTAGTTCATTGCATGCAATACTATTAATTAGCAAATAAACATTAATGTCTCTCGTTTTCCCCTCTTCCTTGGTCATGGTGCACAACCTAAGATGACTTACTCACCTATGTGAAAGGAGTACTATTAATCTTGTCAATTGTCAAATTGGAAACCATCTTGAGTACAAATCTAGGAGTACGTACGAATCTAACAATATTGATTGGGCGTTGTTGAATGTTGATACCTTTTTTTATCATAGTAGAGATACTTTGACTACACATAAAACTGATATGTAAGGTAGAAAGGATAGGAGGGAGTATATTGTACGTTCAAAAACGAAACGAACATTGAATACCCTTTATATATGATTTGCGGATGCTATGATCACCGGTTCAAAATTTTGAATCTGCCTTAGGTATCACGTGCCCCCACTCGTTCCCTCTCGATTTCATCTCGGGGTCCGAAGATCTATTGAAAGAGGACTAGGGTGGGTACATGCGAATGATACTCGGCGGAATGTTCAAATGAGGCATGCGGGAGGATGGACTCGACTGGAGGGCGACATGATCGATGGAGAAGAGGGTTGGAGAGAAATGAGAAATAAGCAAACGCCACATGATTACACTTGAATGGCTCAAATAAACAATAAGTTGTCTCACTTGGCCTACATAGTGAAAGGCCTAATGCACAATGCGGAGCACTGACGCTCGAATATGGCCGGGAAAACAGGGAAACCGACATGTGGGGCAGACCCGTCGGGACGACGTAGCGCAGACTAGTCCAATGGAGGAGCTGGCCCACGACCTCCTCGCCACCGACAACCATTCATGTGGGTCTTTGGGGCCAACAACGGGGCGCAGCTCCAGCACCGCCTCTGGACACGGCGACCGCTGTGAGCGACACGCTCATATCATCGATAGACATGGTCGGTTTCAGTGTGCCGAGGGTGGTGTTTGTGCTATGGCACGACCAACAATATGTTTGGTTTGTGCCCAAGGTTGCCCCATCAAAGCATTGGGTAGCCAAAATTTTGGTTGAGGTTTTGGTTGCCCGTGATTTGGCCGACATTGGCAAGAAAAATGAACTAGAGTTGGCTAGAGTTCATTGGCATGCCAAAGAAATGGCAACCATCCAAACAAAGACCAATCTTTGGGTCATGACCAAAATTTTGGTAAGGTGCACTTTGGCCACAATCCAAACACACCCCAACACCCGGCTCGTCGAGGATGCACGGGGCACCGCGACGCGTCCGCGGAGTGGTGTAGCATGGCCAACTTCATCCTCTGGACCTGAGACCATGCCGGGTCGTCTTGCTTTTTCAATGACATGTGGGGATCGCATTTAAGCAAAGGGCATCTCCAACGTTGCCACGACCGCAGCTGACTACCCTGGCACACCAAAGCCCTCGTCCCTTGCGCCATCGCGCGGTGCGTTCCTAGCCCGCGCCAGCTGCCTGCATTCATGCCGTCCGTTCGTATGTCGTCGTTAAGAGGCTTGGTGCCCGAGGAACCAACTCCAGCGACTTAATGACGCACCCGGACGCTTGGCCTCACCGGAATGCGCTACTTAAAGCGGCAACGCCCAGCTAACCTCCACACCATAGCGCATCGTCCTCCTACCTGACACCACATCCGCCATGACCGCAAGTGCGAACGCTCTGCGGGAGAGGTTGTCTTTGGGGATGAAGCTCGAGGTAGCCGGACGCGGACACGACCGCACAAGCGGTGGCCACGCTGGCGGCCGAGGACGGGAGCACCGTCAGCCACGCGTCCTACTTGACGCCGTCCAACATCCGGCACCGCCGAGGTCGGGGACTCCTCCGAGGATGAGTAGGGCATGGGAGGCGGCAGGGCATGGTGTGCCAACTGGCCGGTCCGTATCCCGTGTTCTACTCTTCCTCGCCGGAGACCGCACCTTCACTTCACGGGTCTTGAACCCCGCCCCTGTACATAGAGATCACAGATGGAGGATGTCGGTCGCCGCTGTAGAATAGGTTTAGGTTCGGCTTTCTTTTATTTTTCTGTCTTATAAAAGTTCGAAATGTAATGAAAATCTGCCGTGTTTGCATTAATCTCGGCCGGTGTATATGAACTTTCACAATAATATACATATTGTGGGAGTGCTAGTGCACGGAAGATCAAGATCTTGTGGGAGAAAAGGATGAACGAGGGAAAGCCTTATCTTCAAATGTGGAGAGGAGTGCGGGTAAATTGTCATGGTTTCCTTCCTATCCGTTAGATATAGATCGGACGGCCTATATTGCAGGATGACAGGCACACCATCATCACCAACTCTGCTTTTTATTGAACCAAGACGAATCTAAAAAACCCAACTAAGCCAACCTCCCAGCATATCACGTGGGAAAAGACCCGGCCGCACCGTTTTATTAGTCGGGATTACCGGATTACTAGTAGTAGTATCGATGGATCGCATGAAGCAACATTTTTTTTGAGGGGGCGAAGCACCTAGTTTAAAAGGAAAAAAGGCGGTACACTCACAACACTCTTGTCGCGGTCGCATTGCACCCCACACACGTTTGGTCCTGCACACGACTCATGCAAATGGAATGCGCTTTAGCTTGCCTCTTCACTGACACGTGGGACTGCACTTGGGTAAACCGACCATGCGCCAAACTTCCCCCGCCCACCGCGCGAAAATCCTCCCCCCACACAAAAATTCCCCCCAAATTCGATTCAACCGCCCTTCGGCCAAATATTCCCCAAACCCCCTCCCCCCGTCCCCCCTCCACTCCATTCGCTCTGCCAAAGCCGCCCTCCCTGCCGCGCTGACACGTCGGCGCCACGGTTCATCGAGGGGACCCACGATGATCCTCTCGCTCCCAAAGTACGCTCTCGTAGGTTGTCGTCCTCTAGCCGCGTCGCCACCTCTGGCTACGTTCTTGTGGAGGCGCACGGCGGTCAGCGCCGCCACCGCTGGCGACATTCGTGTGGAGACGTACGGCGGTCAGCTTCTCCCATGGTACACGTATTCTCGACTAAGGCCCCGTTCATGTCGGTGTAGCGCTGAATGTTAGCTGATAGACGCTGTTAATCTCACTGTTTGCCGAAGTAGTTTACTATCAATATGCTCTGCTTAAGAAGCTTCCTTGCCCTGTTCTGCACTCAATCTGCTTAGCTGAGATGGCATGCCAAGGCCAATTAGTTGCTAAAATATCCTGCCATATATTTATTGTGACGTAGATTGCCATGGTCTAGTAGCCAATCTATTAGGTGAAATAGCTCTACACTGTTTTATACTCGATCTTTGTTGTTGAGATGGCCTTCGATAGTTCGATGGCTGCGTGCTCGGGCTCATTAACTGCTGAAACAACCTGCCATAATTTAGCACTCAAATCTGTTTGCTGAATTAGCTTTACATATATTTTGTTACTTAGATCTGCTCGTCCAAATATCTTGCCATAGCTTTAGACATCGACCTAGGTATTTTTTTCTGGACTTCATAAAAAAGCATATATGTTTTTCCTGTAATATCTAGTAGAAGAACTAATTTGTATGTCTAACAGATGGACATGACTTGGATAACTTCTGCTCGAAGATTCTCCGCTGCATATGTCGAGGGGGTTGAAAACTTAATGAACTTTATCAGAGATGAGTACGGTGGTCCGAAATCAGATGTGCTCTGCCCGTGTAGCAGTTGTATGAATTCAGTTACAAGACCCCAGTCAACTGTGCAAAATCATCTACACTTGTATGGGATGTCGATCATATATACTAGGTGGGTTCATCATGGTGAAGCTGTGAACGTCAATGTTATTGACTACGTGGAAGTAGCAGATCACCATCTTGATCTGCCTGATGCTCAGGTGGAAGAGGAGGAGGAGGTGGTGGTGGCGGAGCCAGTGAGTTTGACCAACATTGAAACAATGCTACGAAATGCTCGTGCATTCTATGAACTATCACCTGCAGAAGAAAAATGGTGGGCCCGCATGTTGGAACAATGCAACGTTGCTGTCACCCCAGGAAATAAGCTATCAGTATTCTCAGCTATGGTCACCTTTCTTCAGGTGAATACATCTGAGTGGATGACCAACAAATCATTCGATGCGATGTTGGCTGCTTTCCGCAAATCTTTCCCAGATGCATCTGAGCTGCCACACACCTACAGTAAAATGAAGAATTTCCTTCGTGCAGTTGGAATTGGATATGATATGATCCATGTTTGTAAGAATAATTATGTTCTGTTCCGGAAGGATTATGCCAACTTAAGTGAATGCCCGAAATGCAAATCATCAAGATGGAAAGATGGCGATGCTGTGAAGAGGGATCCTCATAATGTTCTGAGACATTTTCCAATTGCACCAAGATTGCAGAGGTTGTTTCATGATGCTGAAACAAGAGAGGATGTACTGTGGCATTCTAGGAACAAGGAGTACAGAGATCAGAATGTAATGAGCCATCCATCTCATGGTAGTGAGTGGAAAAGCTTCAATGATAAACACAAAGAGTTTGCAGCTGACCCGAGAAACATTAGACTTGGCTTAGCTTCAGATGGATTTAACCCATTTGTCCACCAAAGCGCCACATATAGCATGTGGCCAGTGCTTGTTATCCCTTACGACATGCCTCCAAATGTCTGCACCAAAGAATCAAACTACATGATGGCCTTGCACATCCCAGGTCCAAAAAGTCCTGTAAAGGATTTTGATTTGTTCATGGAGCCTCTTGTGGAGGAACTTCAACAGCTATGGAAGAGTGTTCTCACTCGAGACCTATATAGCAGCCCACCAGCTGATTTCTTTCTGCGTGCTGTTGTAATTTGGTGCATCCATGATTATCCGGCTTTGGGCACTATGTCAGGGCGAACGACACATGGTTACAATGCATGTGTTCGATGTGACAGGAATCCGCTGTCATTCGCAATACTTAGCAAGATCTGTTACATTGTACACCGCTGTTTCCTTGCCAAGGACAAGCCGCATCCTAGAAAATACCGAAGACATGTGTTCAATGCAAAGCATGAAAACCGTGATGCGCCAAAGAGGCTCAGCGCCGATGAGTTGCAAGTGGAATTAGAGAAGGTCAGGCATATTACACCAGGAAACCATCCTGGTAATGGTAGCAGGAAAAGGAAGCATGGCACAGTAGAAGAGAGATTATTGTTTACCCGCAGGTCCACTTTGTGGGACTTGGAGTATTGGAAAGATTTGGATCTGCGGCATAATCTTGATGTGATGCACATCGAGAAATATATATGTGACAGCATTATCGGCACACTTCTTAACATTGAAGGCAAGACGAAAGATACCTTAAAATCTAGGATTGATTTGACACACCTGGGTATCAGAAAGGATTTGCAGGTGCAAGATGAAGGTAAACCATGGGATATGGCACCAGCTGTGTACGTCTTGGACAAGGTAAAAAGAAAAGAATTCTGCGAGGTCCTGTCACGTGTGAGATTCCCACATGGATTTGCTTCCAACCCTGAAAGGAGAGTCAGTGCAGATGGAAACAAGGTACAAGGGTTGAAAACTCATGACTGCCACGTCCTACTTCAAAGGGTTTTACCTGTTATCCTTAGAGGATTGGGCCTCCCTGACTTATACAGAGCAGTTGCAGAGTTGGGACAATTCTCCAGGGAACTCTGCAGTAGAAATATCAGGTTAGATGCTTTGGAGCATCTTAGAGACAAGATACCAACTATCATATGCGACCTTGAGAAGATATATCCTCCAGCCTTCTTTGATGTGATGGTGCATTTGGCTGTTCATCTACCTGATGAGGCACTACTTAGAGGTCCAGTACAGTATGGTTGGATGTACCCTATTGAAAGGTGGCTAGGCACTTTCAAGGGCTATGTTAGGAACAGAGCTAGACCCGAGGGTTCCATTGCAGAGGCCTACATTTCTACAGAAGCGTTGACATTCTGCTCAAAATACATTGAAACAGCTGATCAGCTTAGCAAAGAGGTGGGTGAAGACAATCCCGGGCTCAATGTTTTCGATTATTCTGTTCGAGTTACAGGGAAGAGTCGACAAGAGGACAAACCTAAAGATTTGGACAAAATGGTTTGGTATGTGTTGAATAACTGTCCTGAGATACTACCTTATATCAAGTAAGTGCAGTACTGCAGCTTATACATCGTAATCTACTAAACTTGGAGCACATTCTTATATATTTAGATGTTTGACGCAATCACTATGTTGTGCAGCATGTACAAAGAGGAGTTACTGCCGCAAAATCCAAGAAACATTGACAGACTGGTTATGGCAGGATTTGCGAAATGGTTCAAGAACCATCTAAGCTTTTGAAGTGCACTGTCAGTTTTTTTAATATATTGAGTACATAAGATGATCAGCTTGTCTATTTTCTAACCATAGGTTAAGAAGATGTGGGAGGATGGGCAGGCAGTTGATGATGCCCTTTACTCACTAGCAATGGGTCCTGATACTTGGGTAAGACATTATGAATCTTGCGTTGTTGGAGATGTGCGCTACAACACCCTTGCACGAGACGAAGGCAGGAAGACACAAAACAGTGCCATCATGAGCACGGATACGTATGACAAAGAGACAACTGAAATGTATGCTAACATAACAGACATTGTTCAGTTGCAGTATATCTCCAGTTTCGAGGATCATCGGTGTGTGGTTCTGTTGTGCTGTCGTTGGTATAACCTGTTTTCCAGGATCGCAAAACCTAGAGCTGATGATTATTTCAAATCCATCAATGTCAAGGCGGCATACCAGACGAACGAGCCTTTTATTTTGGCAAATCAAGCAACATAGATATTTTTCTTGGAAGACACATTTGCACGTAGCGATGACTGGAGAGTATTGCAAAGGTTTGAGCAGAGGAATTCGTTTAATGAAGTTGCACAACAAGATGATGCTTACACTGCTCCTGATGTATAAGATAACACAGATGTTCCTAATATCTTTGAGAACCATCACGTCAATGACGCCAGCGAAAAGATTGCCTGTCGTTCTATGGACATACAAGAGTTGATCAAGAAGAAGCCAACGTTCGAGGACGTTGAGGACGAAGAAGAAGATGACACCATGGGGAATTACGATTCTGGCTGATACACATGGCGAAGATGTTGACACTGCTGCTGCGGATGATGATTACATTGCTTTTGTCGTATTTGCCTGTCAGAAGACATTTTTTTTATCTACTATGTGAAATTGTGTTTGCTATGACAACTGAAACCTGATGAACATGTTGTTTAGTATTTTGCTGTGAGAACATCACTTGTTATGTATGCTGATTTGTGTTTGGTGATTGTATGACAACTAAAACATGATGACATTGTTGTTTAGTTGTACTCATATTTGGTTGTGAAACTTGAATTTGATGACATAGTTTGCTGTTGGACTGCAATTTGCTCGACGTCTTCGAATGACAACAAAGCTGACCCGACAGGGCCTCTGCTATCTATTTATTTATATGAGCAAAAGGGGATACCCCCTGATTTCCGTTAATAGAAATCATTAGATGTTCACAACACTACACCCAGCCTGCTACACAGGTTTCATTCATTACTAGTTTCAGCAAAGGGCTCATGTCGTAGCCACTGAATACATCACGAGTGCTACATACACTGCAAATAAAGAGACAATCACCCTACAGAGCACATCGATTTTGCCCACTATCTTCACAAGCTCTTTCATCTCCTCATTGCTGTCAAGGTCGTTCAGCAGCTGTTGCTTGGCCATGATCAGGGGAACTACGTCTTTAACCTTCTGCTCTGCATCTTCCTCTTTTGCCGTTCCTTTAGTTGCTTGTCCAACACCCCAACCTACTGGTATTGGGATTCCTCAGCTAACCAAATAATCAGCATAGTTGCATTCCCCCACATCAACAACTTCCCAGAAATACAAATCACATGAATCTTCCCTTTTCTGCACGAATCAAATTGGAAGATCATCAACCAAACTATTAAAAAAATCAGCAACTGAAAGCAGCAGAACAACACTTAAACATATTGTTACCCCATGATTTGGGCATTTGTAGAAGACTCGGCCAGGGTTGCGGATTGTGGTTGAGACGCGACGGATGACTCTGCGTGATTTGCAGCAGTGGCACCACACCAACGGCAGCGGGTTGCGATGAGCAATCGGCTGCGGTGCGTGTACCGGCGGGGGTGTGATGAGACCCACAGGCGATGGTACAGGTGGCGACTTGGCGCATATCTGGTTGTTGCCTGCTGAAGAGAAGGTGGACGAGCAGCCAGTGGACATGGTTGCTGCGGCCAGAGCTTCTGATTCTAGGCAGAGTATGTAGAGAAGAGGAGAAGCGAACGTTGGATATGTCAGTTTCATTACTTGCAGAGTAGCATAGCACCATATATAGTCATAGTCTAGGTTTGGATTCGAACCAGCTACAGGAGCACGTCTTTCTTTTTTCTAAAACTCGGCAACATCTCTTTACTGGTACACTAGCTTGTTCTGTACGCCTTCCCAAGTCTTTAATTTTCTTTCCCTTTTTTGCGAGGAAGGAAGGAGGACAAAATTGAGAGTTCCTCGGACTCGAACCCAAGACCTCTTGGTTGAAAACCAAGGGTGCTAGTCACTTATGTGGTGAACGTTCCCTGTGAGGAGGACGGCAGACGAACACATTTTCCTCGCAGTTTTCTTCCTATATATAAAAAAGTATGCTACTTGGTGTCCGCTTAGTCAAAAAACTGCAATTGCCTATTTTGAAAACCGTTCGATTGACATTCAACGTCTGTCGCGTTTCTTCAGTCTCTTCTTCCTTGAGCCGCCAAAGCCAAACCAGCACCGGTGGGACCGCCTGCTCCCGCCTCCTATGACTGGCTGTGATCTTCCCCGGCTCCTGTTCGTTCCCGTCCGAGGCCTCACCATCGTCCTCCGCGCTCGCCGCGGCGCCGCCCTCCGGTGTTGTCAACATGGTCAACAACCGAGAGGAATAAGGAGATGACTGTACATGGTGAGGATGACAGTAGGGACCCAGCAACGCACACAGTAATTTTGTTTTTTCGGGACGGAGAAGGGTATCAACTGGGTTGTGTGGGACCCGTGGCCCGTCTAGCCCAGGCTTTTATTTCATATGTTTAGCACATGACCAGCCCAGTTTGTTTTTTTCCTTTCTGAAGAATGGCTAGCCAGCTATTTTGTTTTTTGCAGAATAACCAACATAGGCCTACTTGCTTTTCTATGCCCTGCTGGGCCGGAAATCTTTCAAGACGAGGAGGGATGCATTTTGCCCAGAAAATGGGCTATAAGTAATAAGAAATGGGCTATAAGTAATAAGAAATGGGCTATAAGTAATAATAAATGGGCTGTAAAATGAAAAAAATACAGCAAACAGGCAATTAGTTCCCAAATACTGTTTTCTTTCGGATTTTGATATTTTAAATTTCATTGTTTTTGTGCGATAAAATTTCATTGAATTTAAATTAAGGTATATTTAGATTTAAAATTAATTTGAATCCGGCTAGAAATTTCGGGCTGTATGTTGTTTGGGATAGATTTGGAGGCTGACTTGTGGGTCTACTAGGTTGACGTGTACTTTGGCTTTGTCAACTTAGTCCACAAACGATTCTGGCAGCAGTGACCGTTGGATGTTAATCCAACGGCCGTGCTGCTTCTTCAATATCTGATCTTCTTGCTCCAGCCGCCCAAACCAGCTCCGGTGGGACTGCCTGCTCCCGCTTCCCGTGGCCGGCTGTGCTGCCGCACAGGCTGCACCACCCCACCCTGCTTCATTGCTGGCCAGGCCATTCCTCTACTCACCCACACCTCCTGTTATTTTCCGGCGACGGTAGCCGGACCAGTAAACCCTCGTACTCCCCACCACGTGGGCAACCATTGTCGAGTCTTCCCCGGCTCCGTGTCGTTCCCTTCCTAGGCCTCGCCATCGTCCACCGCCATGGTACTCTAGGCGCGGCTTGGTCAACGTGGTCAATGAACGACATCCATCGGCCGTGGACTGTACGCGCAAAATAATGATTCCTCTACCTAACAGCTGGGACCCACCGGAAGGGCCTCTGTATTTCGTGAAAAAACGTTCCCCCCACTAACATGTCGGACCCACCAGCTATATCTTCGCACACAAGGAAGTGCCTCCTTATTACGCACAAAAAAAAATGAATACCCACCCTGCTAGATGGGACCCACCATAGTGGGAGGATGACTTGTGGGCCAACTAAGTTGATGGGGACGGAGGGCTTTGTCAACTTAGTCAATATGAACGATTCTAGCTCCACTGATCGTACGATGTCCATCCAACGGCCATAGTGCTTGTTCAACCTCTGGTCTTCTTGCTCTAGCCGCCCGAAGCAGCGCTGGTCGTGCCGCGTGCTCCTGCCTCTCGTGGCCGGCAGTGATACCGTGGAGGCCTCACCGCCCCCTACTACTCCCACCGCTGGCCCAGGGTATCCCTCTACTCACCCACACCCCCTGTTATTCTGCGGCGATGGCAGTCTCACGCCGCAGTCGAACCAGTGAACCCTCGTACTCCTCTCCGCGCGGGCTACCATTGCCGCGTCTTCCCCGGCTCCGCGTCGTCCCCTTCCTAGGCCTCGCCATCATCCAGACCACCGCCCTTGTGCTCTCGGTGCGGCGTGGTCAACGTGGTCAACGACCGACTTCCATCGGAAGAGTACTGTATGTGGAGAGGATGACAACTGGGTCCAGGCGGCCGCAAGGAAGTGCCTCCTTATTACGTGCAAAATAATTATTCCTCCACCTGACAGCAGGGACCCACCAGACGGGCCACCTTATTTCATGAAAAAAATGTTTCCCCCTGACTGCTGGGACCCATCGGACGGGCCAGCGTATTTCGCGAAAAAAACGTTCCCCGCGCTATCACCTCGGACCCACCGGAAGTGCCTCCTTATTACGCACAAAAAAAATGAATACTCCCCTTGCTAGCTGGGACCCACCATGGTCGGAGGCTGACTTGTGGGCCTACTAAGTTGACTGGGACGGGGGCCTTTGTCAACTTTAGTCAATATGAATGATTCTAGCTCCAGTGACCATACGATGTCCATCCAACGTCCGTAGTGCTTCTTCAACCTCTGGTCTTCTTGCTCTAGCCACCCAAAGCAGCGCCGGTCGTGCCGCATGCTCCTGCCTCCCATGGCCGGCTGTGCTGCCACGGTGGCCTCACCGCCCCCTACTATTCCCACCGCTGGCCAGGCCTTGCAGCGACGGCAGCCTCACACCGCAGCCGAACCAGTGAACCCTCGTACTCCTCTCCGCGCGGGCTTCCACTGTCGCATCTTCCCCGGCTCCCCATCGTCCCCTTCCTAGGCCTCGCCGTCGTCCACCGCCCTGGTGCTGTCGGAGCAGCGTGGTCAACGTGGTCAAGGAACGACTTCCATCGGACGTGGACTGTACGTGGAGAGGCTGACAGCTGGGTCCACAGCCACAGCAAGGAAGTGCCTCCTTATTACGCGGAAAATAATGATTCCTCCACCTGACAGCTGGGACCCACCGGACGGGCCACTGTATTTTGCAAAAAAACGTTTCCCCCTGACTGCTGGGACCCACCAGCTACATCTTCGCACGCAAGGAAGTGCGTCCAGGCAGAAAAACAAAACGATTCACCCCCCCTGACCGCTGGGACCCGCCAGTGACACCTTCGCACGCAAGGAAGTGCGTCCAGGAAAAAAAAAGATTCGCCCCCCTGACTGCTGGGACCCACCAGCTACATCTTCGCATGCAAGGAAGTGCGTCCGGGCAAAAAAAACCAAAATTATTCGCCCCCCTGACTGCTGGGACCCACCAGCTACATCTTCGCACGCAAGGAAGTGCCTGACAGTCGGGACTCACCTGGTCGAAGCGTACGTAGCGTTGTCATTCTGGTCGCGAACGTGTACATACATACTGGTCGATGTAGAGGCGCGCACGTGTCGTAGATGTAGAGGCGCGCACGTGTCATAGTAGAGGCGCACACGTAGCATGTACACGTACGTACATCGGCGAGGGTGCAAGAAAGAAAATACGGCCACGTACATACGTGCAGGGTCTCTAACGCCTATCGCACATACGTACATGGCTGGGTCAGAACGGAGAAACATCGTCGTCGTCGTGTTCATGGGGAGCCAACCGGCTGGGTCGGAACGGAATGCGTGGTCGTGTTCATCGGGAGGGCTTGGACAGAACAGGCGATGGAAACGAGGCAAAACGGAGGAAACGGACCTCCTACGGTCGAAACAGGGGTCCTGTTGATCGGGAGGGGTGTGGCGTACCGCAAAACGGAGGAAACGGACCTCCTACGGTCGAAATGGGGGTCCTGTTGATCAGGAGGGGTGTGGCGTACCGCAAAACGGACGAAACGGACCTCCTACGGTCGAAACGGGGGTCCTTGTTGATCGGGAGGGGTGTGGCGTACCGCAAAACGGACGAAACGGACTTGTGTTGGAGCGCTACGGTTGAAATGGGGGGGGGGGAGGGGTGTGGCGTACCGCAAAACGGGACTCCACGGGATATTGTTCATCTCCATCGTCGACCTCCTCCAGCCTCCATGGGCTACCGTCGACCTCCTCCAGCCTCCGCGGGCTCCTGTTCATCCAGCCTCCACCGCGCGCTACTCCACCGGCTACTGTTCAACCACCCCTCCACGGGCACCCCTCCACCGTCTACTGTTCATCCAGCCCTCCACACCACGGGTTCCTGTTCATCCAGAGGCAACGCCACCGCTCACTGTTCATCCAACCCTCCCCCCCCGCAACGCTCACTGTTCATCCCAGAGGCAGCATCGATCGGCTTCAGTTAGCAGCAGTAGCGAAGGAATTGCTCCATCGGGTTCAGTTAACAGCCATTGATCGATCGCTCGGGTTCAGTAACGCGTAGCCTTCAGTGCAATCGCTCGGGTTCAGTTAGAGCCAACGCCTCGCACACACGCGCGTACCTGTACGAGAGAAATGCGCATCGCTCTCCCACCGTAACCGGCAACTCCCCAAAATTTTCCTCCCCCTCGCTTCTACCATGGTTTTTTCCGTCATGGACGGCCCAAAGAATGTCATGCAGCTGCGTCTCCGGCCCGCCCAGGATGAAAAGCCCATTTTTTTATCATGATATTTTTTTAATAGAAGTAGGCGCCCACCACATCTATGATGATACCGGGTTTTGTCACAATTATCGTCATAGAAGTGTCATATGTATGACAGAAAAAAATTTCGTTCGGCCCAAAATGTCACGAATGTGTCTTTTTTTTGTAGTGATATCTGAAGTCAAGTAACATACAAACATCGACAGCGTCACGGAAAGCCTGAATCTGAGTGTTAATCCTCTCTCATACGCCCTCATGCTCTTTGGGGAGCAAAACCTCATTGAAATCCCCTAAACACACCCATGGAAGGTTGCTAGTGATACTGATGTCCTCCAGGGTGTCCCAAGGTGATGAGAGTCGACTAGACGGTGAGTCATTCATAGTCCCAGTCTTTCACGGTACTCGACGAACAAGAAATAACAACGATGAACAAACGAGAGTAGTAGCAGACGTAGTCGACGAAGCAGAAGATCGGTTCTTCGGATCAAGAAATATGCAAGAAGACCAAAGAATAAACTTGTGAACGGAAACGATAGGATTGAACTGGACGTGTAGCAGCAACTAAATCCCTCGAGGATTAGCAAAAGAATCAGATATTTGTTGTACCCGACGAGGTACTATTTCAGGTATTTTTGTCAACTCCCAAAACAACTCCCATACAAAGGCCGAAACTAGCCCATTATATAGGCGATGCGCATGTTGACCAAATACTTCTCCTAATTAGACTCGTACAAATCCAAACAAAACTGCCAAAAACTAGGAACCGACCTATAATCCTTTTTTTGATTTTAAAGGTCATGTACAGACTACAAAGACTACGTACTAGGACTCTCTAATTGCAAGGAAACTAATTAAATATTCCGGCCACGTTGATCACATAGTATCTAATCAAAAGATAAGTGAGATACTTTTTGGACGCCGATAACGCGGGTATGTTTGGGATTTTGGGTGTCCACGACAAACGGCACCATTCGGACGGGTAGTGGATGCAGCCAAACGAAACCGTTCAGACAGGATCCCTTATCCCCCGAACGACCCAGTCAGCGTGCGACCTAGTCATCGCATGACCTAGTCCATGCTACACGTATCCACGCCGTCGGCCGGGTGAATCAGGCAGATGATCGCTGGAAATCCAGGAAAACACTGTCATCACCCTCCTCCATCCCTTTCGGTTCCCTCGCTGTTCCATCCTCCTCTTCATCGCCGGCCATGGCTCTCCATGAAGTTGCCATGGCAAGATCTGTAGCCCAATTGAGCCGCCGACCCGGTGAATTCCTCCTCCATCCCTCCCGGTCCCCTTCACAGTTCCATCCCCCTCTCCATCGCCGGCTATTGCTTTCCATGAAGTTGCCATGAAAAGATTTGTCCATATGTATCCCTAATTGAGCCATCGGCCATATGAATCCCTTGCCCCCTCCCCCCCGATCTCATACATTGTTCTCGTTCCCCTTTCCCCCCAACCACTGATGTGTATGAAAAAATTCCCATTGCAAGATCGGGGAATATGTGATGAATGCACCAAAAGTTGTCGTATGCGATCTGCTGGTCAAGTCAGTAAGCATACGGATATCAGCGGGGGTGAGGGGATAGAGATGGTTGGGGGCGGTGTGGGGGTGCTTCATACAAACTGGCCCGTCACACGAATATTGTCGTGTGTGTGATACTGATCTTGCCACATGTAGGTAGTGGCGGTAGAACTGAGACTAGGATGGTAGTAAACAATGTATTCTGTCTATGTATGTAGAATGATCTAAGTTATTCGTAGGATGGCAAGTAGTTGTTCTATGATTTTGGAGTACAAATTACATACCCTACTGAAGTGATGTTGCCATGTGCCTTAAGTCCTTGTAGTGACAATTAACTGGGAGTTTGTTGTTTGACGTACTCTGTCGTGGACATGCGATGATAGAGGTTATGTTTTGGAAAAAAAGTTGTGATATGTGGTTGCCAAAGAAAAAGAGTTTCCACCCCAGAGGATATGGTACTGCCATGTGTAGGTGGTCACCCCTGTTGTTGCCATGTGCATCATATAATTGTTGCCATGTGCATCATGTAATTGTTGCCATGTGCATCATGTAATTGTTGCCATGTGCATCATGTAATTGTTGCCATGTGCATGATGTAGTTGTTGCCATGTGCATGATGTTGTTGTTGCCATGTGCATGATATGGTTGTTGCCATCTGCATGATGTAGTTGTTGCCATCTGCATGATGTAGTTATTGCCATCTGCATGATGTAGTTTGTTGGCATGTGAGTGCATGTTACAGTTAATACATGCGAGAGGCATGTACGTTCTAATTTGATTGTATTGGGATGGTTGTGTAGATCGAAAAAGGAGGGCAAGGAATGGATTCAGGAAATGGTGGGATCCCTGGTTCTACAATTGTTTACAAGCACCGTCATGGGATGTGCATGACTATGATGAGCTAAACTCGACTGGGCCTTTGTTGCCACTACCACAGAAGTACCTGGACGCAGGTACAGTGTTCTTTGTGGAAGAAAAATAAGAGAAAATAACTGCAACATGATTGTGAAAAAATGAAATGCTTAAAATGGATCAATGTAAAAGCAGGGGCATTGGGTGGAAGCACACATACCGAATGTGGATGGACGGATGATCAGGAGAGCTTAGCAAACTATCACACCCAAGGAATCAGCTACAGATACAGGACTCATTTACAGGATCGGGATTTGTCGACCAGCTGACAACAGGTGCAACCGCATCTATGTCGAGTGCTAGTAAGTGCAAAACCGTAAATAACATATGCTTCTGAAAAGTACACATGCATTTAGATCAAGAATTTTTTTTGAAAAATGGTGAACAAGAAAGCAAAAACAGGGGAGTTGAAAAAAATGTAAAGAGTGTGCAGTTTTAGAAAGAAAGCACATTAGTTGCCATATTGCTGTCAGAAATAACTTGCCATTTGTGTTGTCGTTGAGCTGGCAATTGTATTATGCGAATGTTGAGTTATATCACATGGTAGAACATGCCAAAATATGAACTATCTTTAAATATGAAAAACAAATTCCGTACTGAAAATGACATGATGGTCTAACTATGGTTGGAAATGTTGAACGTGCGTTTATGCATGAGTAAAGCTGCCATCTGTACACAGATGAACTTGCCATGTGACTTGTAAAAATAACTTGCCGTCTGCCAAAGCTTCATGTTTAATAGAATTTATTTAATTGTTAATGGTGCGTGGGTCATGTCAATAACATGAAAAAATGTTTGACACATAATTTGTGCATGAATAAAATGCAGGGCCTGCGGATACAGCTAATGCCACTTGGGGCGCACTGAGTACTCCAGAGTCGCACACATACCAGACTTCTCAACTGAACTACACTGAGCAGACTGTCATTCGCAAGGCAGGGGCATCGAGACCCAGCAGAAAAAATAGTCTTGAATCTGATGTGAGCAACTAAAGAGCAGACAACTCAAACTCGGATGTGGAGATAGTTGGTGAACATGAGGATGAAGATGAACATGATGATGATCAGGGAGAGGATGAGACACTTGAGCATGAATACCAACAAGATGATGATGGGGTAGAGGATGAGCCGCATGAGGATGAGATGCAATCTTCACTAGCACACAAGCACCACCTTATGTGCACATGAAATTTGCTACATTTGAAGATGCAAAGGAGTACTACCAGAGTTACGCAAAGTTCAATGGTTTTGCAGCATACACAGACCATCGCAAAAAACTAGTAAAAATAGGAGAGTACAACAGAGCTAAGTTGAGGTGTTTCAAGTCAAGAAAGAACAAGGAAAAAAAGGGGAGTGCTCCAGTCATCATAGAGCGGCGAAGAGACATCATGGTCAAAACGAATTGCTCTGCCAAGATGAAGTTGAATGTCAAAGGGGCCTGGTAGGTGGTAACAAAGTACATGGGACATCACAACCATGAAATGATTAAATTTTTTGACCTGGTTAGGTTTCTGAGTGCTCACCGTGGATTCACACTGGAGGACCATCAGTTTGTGAAGTTGCTCCATGATTGCAACCTCCAACCTGGGAGAATGGTCCACATTCTATCAATGATACACAACAAAACCTTTGGGAGAATGGTCCACATTCCTTTTTTGCTGAAAGGCCGGAACTGCACAAAGAATTTGAATTGGGTGTTGACCACAGTTTGACACCGGACAAATTTGAGCGAAGCTGGAAAGCAATGATATATAAATACCAGGTTGAGGACAATGAAACACTACAAAAACTTTGGGAGAAGAGGAAGTTTTGGGTGCCAGCTTATTTCATGCAGTGCTTCTACCCCTTTCTGCAAACTGATACGTCCATTTTGCATCATGCTTTTATATCAATATTTATTGCATTATGGGCTGTTATTTCATGTTATGTCACAATACTTATGGCTATTCTCTCTTATTTTACAAGGTTTACATGAAGAGGGAGAATGCCAGCAGCTGGAATTCTGGGCTGGAAAAGGAGCAAATATTGAAGGACTATTCTGCGCAACTCCAAAAGTCCTGAAACTCCACAGAATACCTTAAAATAAATAAAGAAAAATCGTCACCAAAGATGAAGGCCAGGGGGCCCACACCCTGCTCACGAGGGTGGGGGCGCCCCCCTGGGCGCGCCCCCTACCTCGTGGGCCCCCTGGTGGCTCTCCGATGTCCATCTTCTCCTATATGAAGTCTTTCGATGAGAAAAAAATAGGAGAGAACCTTTCGGGACGAGACTCCGCCGCCACGAGGCGGAACCTTGGCGGAACCAATCTAGGGCTCCGGTAGAGCTGTTTTGCCGGGGACACTTCCCTCCGGGAGGGGTAAATCATCACCATCGTCATCAGCAACGCTCCTCTCATCGGGAGAGGGCAATCTCCATCAACATCTTCACCAGCACCATCTCATCTCCAAACCCTAGTTCATCTCTTGTATCCAATTCTTGTCTCCAAGTCCGGGATTGGTGCTAGTAGGTTGCTAGTAGTGTTGATTACTCCTTGTAGTTGATGCTAGTTGGTTTATTTGGTGGAAGATCATATGTTCAGATCCTTTATGCACATTATTTTCCCTCTGATTATGAACATGAATATGCTTTGTGAGTAGTTATGTTTTTTCCTGAGGACAAAGGAGAAGTCTTGCTATTAGTAATCATGTGAATTTGGTATTCGTTTGATATTTTGGTAAGATGTATGTTGTCTAACCTCTAGTGGTATTATGTGAACGTCTACTACATAACACTTCACCATTATTTGGGCCTAGAGGAAGGCATTGGGAAGTAATAAGTAGATGATGGGTTGCTAGAGTGACAGACGCTTAAACCCTAGTTTATGTGTTGCTTCGTAAGGGGCTGATTTGGATCCATATGTTTCATGCTATGGTTAGGTTTACCTTAATACTTTTGTTGTAGTTGCGGATGCTTGCAATAGAGATTAATCATAAGTGGGATGCTTGTTCAAGTAAGAACAACACCCAAGCACCAGTCCATCCACATATCAAATTATCAAAGTACCGAACGCGAATCATATGAGCGTGATGAAAACTAGCTTGACGATATTCCCATGTGTCCTCGGGAGCGCTTTTCCTATTATAAGAGTTCGTTCAGGCTTGTCCTTTGCTACAAAAAGGATTGGGCCACCTTGCTACACTTTATTTACTTTTGTTACTTGTTGCTCGTTACAATTTATCTTATCACAAAACTATCTGTTACCACTTATTTCAGTACTTGCAGAGAATACCTTGCTGAAAACCGCTTATCATTTCCTTCTGCTCCTCGTTGGGTTCGACACTCTTACTTATCGAAAGGACTACGATAGATCCCCTATACTTGTGGGTCATCAAGACTCTTTTCTGGCGTTGATGAAGCCATGTACCTAGGGTAGGGTCATAGACTTGTCATAAGATACCCTCCCTAAGGACATCTCTAGAAGAAACTGCCTTCCAGTCGACCTGGAAGGATCCCACTCGACGGTCTCGAAGACACTCGACCATGAAGCCTCACTCGACCACCAAGAGTTCAAGAGTCACTCTGTACCCAAACGGTCTGTAAATAAGTAGTCTTTATGGCCATGATGACACTTATGTAAGGCGTTGCCTGTAACGCTAGGCCTTAATGTACTTAAAACCCCGCATAACTGAGGGCCGGAAGGGTCTGGCAGACACTATATAAGCCACCCCCCTCCTCAGTGTAAAGGGTTTGCACCCCTGTAACTCATACGCAGATAATCTAGTCGACCGCCTCCGGGCTCCGAGACGTAGGGCTATTACTTCCTCCGAGAAGGGCCTGAACTCGTAAATCTCTTGCATATACAACTACTCCATAGCTAGGATCTTGCCTCTCCATACCTACCCCCCTATTCTACTGTCAGGCTTAGAACCACGACAGTTGGCGCCCACCTTGGGGCGGTGTCTTAGCGACTTATTGGAGAAGTTGCAATTGTTCCGATCGCCTTCACCATGGTTTCTGGCGGAGTTTTAGTGGAGGGCTGCGAGATCCATGTCGGTGCGCTCACGTTCATCGCCGACGACTCCGCCTGGCTCCAGGAGGCTCCACTCGACATCGACGCGCTCCCAGTCCGCGGGGCGAGACACTTTCGTGCATGTGTCCGCGACGTTCTGCTGCGGCAACTGTCGGCCCCGTATCGGTCGACCCCTGCATCGTCCTCCCTCCCTGTCTCCCGCCAGCGCAAGCGCTCTGGTCGGTCGAGGCTTCAACGATGGGTGAGACACGTAGTGGCTCGCCAATCGGCCACCACCCAAGTTGCAGCGATCGAGCCCGACGAATCTCTCTACGGCATCTTCGATCTGTCGACTGGCTCCATAGAGACTGCATCCGAATGCGACAGCAGTGATCCAGCGGCGAAGGTCCTGATGGCCAATGGGCTTCGTAGTCCTCCCGGCTTCCCCCGCACCGATGGAGGGGACAGCGGAGGCGACCCAGCTCAGGTCCACGAGGAGTATCAACCTGAGCCACTCTCTTCGCTGCAAAGAGAAGATCTTCGCCGCCGGAACATGGATGCTCTGCATACTCCTATCATAGGAGAAACCCCCGAGGCCCGAGCCTTGGAGGACGCGCGTTTGGCCAACTTGGCTAAGTGCACTCGACTAGAGAACCTCCAGCGAGCACTCGACGAGCGCGCGCGGCAACGAGTTCCAGACTCTAGTCGACATCAACTCTTTCCACCATCGACTCAGGTATATTGAACTCCTATTCAGAATTTAGCAGCTGCAGCCCGTATAGCGGAGTCGATTCAGCCCTCTCAGTCAGAGGCTGGCAGAGGCTTGATGCAGATCAGAGATTTGCTCCAGGCAGCAGGAGATCAAAATTCAGCTGTATCGCAGTCGCGTAATAGGATTCACAGTCGATCCGTCACTGCGAATACAATCCAGTCAGCTCATAGCCCAAGATCGCCCCCGCGGCATGAGGGACGTGGGGGCCGACGTGATCAGTATGATGATCGATTCGATCGCGGTGATCGGCGTCGAGTGCCCACTCCTCCTCCAAGGGGTGGGTCTTACGCCCCTCGGCAGCAAGATGACAGACGCCAGCACAGTGTTGGGCGAAGGGTTCCAGTCGACCCCAGAGAACTAGGCTTTGACGCGAGATCCATTATCATGCAAGGTCTGGTCGACCGGAACAGAGCTCACCGAGAAGGCCATGACAGAGATGTGCCCACCAGCAGCAGAGTTCATGTTTCAGGACCAGAGTATTTTAGCAGAGCCATCAGAGCCGCAGTGATTCCTCCCAACTTCAGGTTGGCGACTGGGGTGAGTAAGTTCATTGGTGAGTCCAAGCCCGATACTTGGCTTGAGGACTACCGAGTGGCTGTTCAGATTGGTGGTGGCAATGATGAGGTGGCCATGAAACAACTACCACTTATGTTGGAGGGCTCGGCCAGAGCCTGGCTGAATTAGTTGGCGCCTAGCAGCATTTACACTTGGGAAGATCTTGCCCGAGTGTTTGTCAGGACATTTGAAGGAACTTGCAAATGACCAGCAGGTTTGACGGAGCTGCAGGTTTGCGTGCAAAAGTCGAATGAGACCTTGAGAGATTACATCCAGAGGTGGATCACATTGCATCATACAGTGGAGAACGTATCTGATCACCAAGCAGTCTATGCCTTCAAGGAAGGCATTAAGAACAGGGAGTTAAGCTTGAAGTTTGGTCGGACCGGAGACATGACCTTGAGTCGAATGATGGAGATTGCCACCAAATATTCCAATGGTGAAGAAGAGGATCGGCTCTGGAGTGGCAACTACAAGCCGAGCCAGTCGGAAAAAGGAAACTCCAGTCGGAAGCAGAAGCGGAAAGCCGAGCCAGCTGCTCCTGGAGAAGCCTTGGCCGTGACTCAGGGCAAGTTTAAAGGGAAGCCCAAAGGATCTTGGAACCCCAAGAAGGTGAAGGACAAGGAAGGAAATGATGTGATGGATTTGCCATGCCACATCCACACGAAGAAAGATGAAGAGGGTAACTTCATTTACCCGAAACATACCACTCGCCAGTGCCGGCTCTTAATCCAGCAGTTTCAAGGGAAACAACCCAAGGATAAAGAAAAGGAGTCGGACAAGGTTGAGGACAAAGATGACAGTGATGAAGGATACCCCCATGTCAATTCCACCCTGATGATTTTTGCTGATTTGAGAGCAAAAGTCGATTGAAAGTTATCAACCGTGAGGTGAATATGGTTGCTCCGGTGACACCCAGTTATCTGAAATGTTCTCAGATCGCCATCACGTTCGACCAGTCTGATCATCCGGCGCACATAGCCACCCCTGGAGGCAAGCTTTGGTGGTCGACCCAGTCGTCAAAGGCACTCGACTGACAAAGGTTCTGATGGATGGTGGCAGCGGACTGAATATATTGTATGCAGAAACGCTGAAGGGAATGGGCATTCCGATGTCCAGACTCAGTTCCAGCAACATGAGTTTCCATGGAGTCATTCTTGGGATGAAGGATGAGTCACTCGGCCAAATTGCTCTTGATGTGGTTTTCGGCGATTCGAAGCATTTCCGAAAAGAAAGGTTAACATTTGAAGTTGTGGATTTCCAGAGTGCTTATCACGCTATCTTGGGCAGGCCAGCTTATGCACGATTCATGGCTCGACCATGTTATGTGTACCTCAAATTGAAGATGCCTGGTCCCAAGGGTGTGATCACCATCACTGGCAATCAGAAAAAGGCAGAAGAGTGCTTTCAAAAGGGCTCAAAGATTGTCGATGCTCAGATAACAGTGGTGGAGTTGCAGGAATATCAGAAAAATGCAGATCCGAGTGATTTATTGCGGGCCAAGAAACCCGCCACAGGATCAACGTTTCAGTCGTCTGGTGAGACGAAGCCCGTTCACATCCACCCGACCGACCCCAATGCTACTCTGACTCATATCTCCACAACACTCGACTCTAAATAGGAAGAAGCGCTCATCCAGTTCCTCCGTGAGAACTGGGACATCTTCGCATGGAAGCCTGCTGACATGCCGGGTGTTCCCAGGGGGCTGGCTAAGCATCGTTTACGAGTCGATTCAAAAGCAAAACCTGTCAAAGAACATCTTCGACGGTCCGCCATCCAGAAAAGAAAGGCCATTGGCAAAGAGGTGGCTCGACTCCTGGTAGCAGAGTTCATCCGAGAAGTTTACCACTCCGAGTGGCTCGCCAATGTTGTCATGGTCCCCAAGAAGGACAAGTCACTCCGCATGTGCATTGATTTCAAACATATCAATCAGGCCTGCCCGAAAGATCATGTTACTCTCCCCCGCATCGACCAAATAATCGACTCAACTGCGGGACGTGAGCGCCTGTCTTTTTTAGACGCTTATTCCGGTTACCATCAGATCCGCCTGTATGGACCCGACGAGATCAAAACAGCTTTCATCACTCCATTCAGGTGCTTCTGCTATGTCACCATGCCATTCGGCCTCAAGAATGCCGGAGCCACGTTCATGAGAATGATTCAGAAGTGTTTACTCACTCAAATCAGTCGGAACGTGGAAGCATACATGGATGATATTGTGGTCAAATCACGGAAGGGTTCCGACCTGTTGACTGACCTTGCTGAAACATTTGCCAATCTCAGGAGATATGATATCAAGCTTAATCCATCAATGTGCACATTCGGAGTTCCGGGCGGAAAGTTACTCGGTTTTCTCATTTCTGAACGAGGAATCGATGCCAACCCAGAAAAAGTTGGCACTATACTCCGAATGAAACGCCCCATGCGTGTGCATGATGTCCAGAAGCTTACTGGATGCTTGGCCGCGTTAAGTCGATTCATCTCTCGCCTCGGTGAAAAGGCATTGCCTCTTTACCGACTGATGAAGAAGTCAGACAAGTTCGAGTGGACTACAGAAGCTGATGCACCGTTTGCAGAGCTAAAAGCTCTGCTCTCCACCCAACCGGTGCTTGCTGCTCCAATCAGCAAAGAGTCTCTGTTGCTTTACATTGCAGCCACAGGACAAGTCGTTAGTACAATACTTACGGTAAAGCGGGAAGAAGAAGGGAAAGCCTTCAAAGTTTAGCGCCCAGTATATTATCTTTCCGAAGTGTTGACCCCATCGAAGCAAAGATACCCTCATTATTAGAAGCTTGTGTATGGGATTTACATGACCACGAAGAAGGTTGCTCATTATTTCTCTGATCATTCCGTTACAGTCGTCAGTGACGCCCCATTGTCAGAGATTTTGCACAATAGAGATGCAACTGGTCGAGTGGCAAAGTGGGCGATTGAACTCCTTCCCCTTGATATCAAGTTTGAGGCAAAGAAAGCCATTAAGTCCCAAGCAGTAGCAGATTTCATCGCCGAGTGGATCGAACAACAACTGCCGACTCAAGTTCACTCGGAGCACTGGACCATGTTCTTTGACGGTTCTAAGATGTTAAATGGTTCCGGTGCTGGGGTAGTATTGGTTTCCCCCCGAGGAGATAAGCTCAGATATGTGCTCCAGATCCACTTTGATTCCTCCAACAATGAAGCAGAATACGAAGCACTTTTGTATGGGTTGCGCATGGCCATTTCACTCGGCATCTGTCGCCTTATGGTTTATGGCAACTCAGATTTGGTGGTCAATCAGGTGATGAAGGAGTGGGACGTTAGAAGCCCAGCCATGACTGGTTACTGCAATGCAGTGAGAAAGCTTGAGAAGAAATTTGAAGGGTTAGAGCTCCATCATATACCCCGACTGAAGAATCAAGCGGCTGATGATTTGGCAAAAATAGGTTCCAAGAGAGAAGCCATCCCCAGTAATGTGTTCTTGGAACATATCCATACTCCATCAGTTCAGGAAGATCCTTTTACCGAATAAGCTCCGCAGCCAAAAAGTGCCACAGATCCGACTGAAGTTGAAGTTCCAGCAGTGGTCGACCTGATCATGGAAGCGTTGGTCATCACTCCCGATTGGAAAGTGCCGTACATCGCATATATCTTAAGGAAAGAGCTCCCAGAGGATGAAGAAGAGGCTCGACAGATCATCCGCCGATCTAAGGCCTTTACCGTGATAAACGGACAGTTGTACAAAGAAAGCGCGACTGGATTCGGCCAGAAGTGTATAACGCCAGAAGAAGGTCGGATAATCCTTGACGATATCCACTCGGTGACCTGTGGCCATCATGTGTCCTCTCGGACCATTGTGGCTAAAGCATACCGAGCGGGATTTTACTGGCCGAGAGCAAATGAAATGGCAAAGGAGATAGTCGACAAGTGTGAAGGATGTCAATTTTACTCCAATATGTCACACAAGCCCGCCTCAGGCTTGAAGACCATCCCACTTGTTTGGCCATTCGCCGTCTGGGGATTGGATATGGTTGGATCACTGAGAACAGGCAGAAGCGGCTTCAATCGGGCCTGCCCGAAAGATCATTTTCCTCTCCCCCGCATCGACCAAATAGTCGACTCAACTACGGGATGTGAGCACCTGTCTTTTTTAGACGCTTATTCCGGTTACCATCAGATCCGTCTATATGGACCCGATGAGATCAAAATAGCTTTCATCACTCCATTCGGGTGCTTCTGCTAAGAATGCCGGAGCCACGTTCATGAGAATGATTCAGAAGTGTTTACTCACTCAAATCAGTCGGAACGTGGAAGCATACATGGATGATATTGTGGTTAAATCACGGAAGGTTCCGACCTGTTGACTGACCTCGCTGAAACATTTGCCAATCTCAAGAGATATGATATCAAGCTTAATCCATCAATGTGCACATTCGGAGTTCCGGGCGGAAAGTTACTCGGTTTTCTCATTTCCGAACGAGGAATCAATGCCAACCCAGAAAAAGTTGGCACTATACTCCGAATGAAATGCCCCGTGCGTGTGCACGATGTCCAGAAGCTTACTGGATGCTTGGCCGCGTTAAGTCGATTCATCTCTCGCCTCGGTGAAAAGACATTGCCTCTTTACCGATTGATGAAGAAGTCAGACAAGTTCGAGTGGACTCCAGAAGCTGATGCAGTGTTTGCAGAGCTAAAAGCTCTGCTCTCCACCCAGCCGGTGCTTGCTGCTCCAATCAGCAAAGAGTCTCTGTTGCTTTACATTGCAGCCACAGGACAAGTCGTTAGTACAATACTTACGGTCAAGCGGGGAGAAGAAGGGAAAGCCTTCAAAGTTCAGCGCCCAGTATATTATCTTTCCGAAGTGTTGACCCCATGGAAGCAAAGATACCCTCATTATCAGAAGCTTGTGTATGGGATTTACATGACCACGAAGAAGGTCGCTCATTATTTATTTGATCATTCCGTTATAGTCGTCAGCGACGCCCCATTGTCAGGGATTTTGCACAATAGAGATGCAACTGGTCGAGTGGCAAAGTGGGCGATTGAACTCCTTCCCCTTGATATCAAGTTTGAGGCAAAGAAATCCATTAAGTCCCAAGCAGTAGCAGATTTCATCGCCGAGTGGATCGAACAACAACTGCCGACTCAAGTTCACTCGGAGCACTGGACCATGTTCTTTGACGGTTCTAAGATGTTAAATGGTTCCGGTGCTGGGGTAGTATTGGTTTCCCCCCGAGGAGATAAGCTCAGATATGTGCTCCAGATCCACTTTGATTCCTCCAACAATGAAGCAGAATATGAAGCACTTTTGTATGGGTTGCGCATGGCCATTTCACTCGGCGTCCGTCGCCTTATGGTTTATGGCGACTCAGATTTGGTGGTCAATTAGGTGATGAAGGAGTGGGACATTAGAAGCCCAGCCATGACTGGTTACTGCAATGCAGTGAGAAAGCTTGAGAAGAAAATTGAAGGGTTAGAGCTCCATCATATACCCCGACTGAAGAATCAAGCGGCTGATGATTTGGCAAAAATAGGTTCCAAGAGAGAAGCCATCCCCAGTAATGTGTTCTTGGAACATATCCATACTCCATCAGTTCAGGAAGATCCTTTTACCGAATAAGCTCCGCAGCCAAAAAGTGCCACAGATCCGACTGAAGTTGAAGTTCCAGCAGTGGTCGACCTGATCATGGAAGCGTTGGTCATCACTTCCGATTGGACAGTGTCGTACATCACATATATCTTAAGGAAAAATCTCCCAGAGGATGAAGAAGAGGCTCGACAGATCGTCCGCCGATCTAAGGCCTTTACCATGATAAATGGACAGTTGTACAGAGAAAGCGCGACTGGAGTCGGCCAGAAGTGTATAACGCCAGAAGAAGGTCGGATAATCCTTGATGATATCCACTCGGGGACCTATGGCCATCATGCGTCCTCTTAGACCATTGTGGCTAAAGCATACCGAGCGGGATTTTACTGGCCGAGAGCAAATGAAATGGCAAAGGAGATAGTCGACAAGTGTGAAGGATGTCAATTTTACTCCAATATGTCACACAAGCCCGCCTCAGCCTTGAAGACCATCCCACTCGTTTGGCCATTCGCTGTATGGGGATTGGATATGGTTGGACCACTGAGAACAGGCAGAAGCGGCTTCACCCATGTGTTGGTGGCAGTCGACAAGTTCACCAAGTGGATTGAAGCTAAACCCATCAAGAATCTTGATGCCGGCACTGCTGTCAGCTTCATCGGGGAGTTGATATTCAGATATGGAGTTCCCCATAGCATCATCACTGATAATGGGTCAAACTTCGATTCCGAGGAATTCAGAGCCTTCTGCACGTCTCAAGGCACACGAGTCGACTATGCTTCAGTCGCTCACCCCCAGTCAAATGGACAGGCAGAACGAGCAAATGGTTTAATTCTCAAAGGGCTGAAACCCCGACTGATGCGCGATCTCAAACACGCAGCTGGTTCCTGGGTCGACGAACTTCCGTCAGTACTTTGGGGATTAAGGACCACACCTAATCAGTCGACTGGGAGAACTCCGTTCTTCTTGGTCTACGGAGTTGAAGTAGTCTTGCCGAGTGACATGCTTCACAACACACCCCGAGTCGAACTCTACACTGAAGCTGAAGCAGATCAAGCCCGACAGGACGCAGTCGACCTTCTAGAAGAATAAAGAGAGATGGCCTTGATCCGATCGACCATTTATCAGCAGGACTTGCGTCACTTCCATGCCAAAAATGTGAAGAGTCGAGCCTTCCAAGAAGGAGACTTGGTTCTCTGAGTGGATCAACAGAAGCCACACAAGCTTGCTCCTACTTGGGAAGGTCCCTTCATCGTCACCAAGGTTCTCCACATTGGGGCGTACCGCCTTCACAATGTCGAGCACCAGATTGATGAGCCCCGAGCTTGGAACACGGAGCTGCTCCGCCCCTTTTATACTTAAATATTCACTCGGATGAGATGTAATAAAAGTACTTCTATAGTTTATTTATCAAAGACAAGAGTGTTATAATTTTCACAGTGATTGTCGTTACTTTTGTTCACATAAAGCAGTCCCCCAGTGGGTGGCTTAGTTGCGAATCCGTTTTGCCTAAGTTTGTAAAAAAAAACCTTACCGAGTGGTGAGCCAGCCTCCCACTCGGGGGCTTAGCTGTGAATCCGTTTCGCCTAAGTTTAACAAAATCCTACCGAGTGGTGAGCCAGCCTCCCACTCGGGGGCTTAGCTGCAGTCCAAGTACTCGCCTAAGTTTAACAAAATCCTGCCGAGTGGTGAACCAGCTTCCCACTCGGGGGCTTAGCTGCAGTCCAAGTACTCGCCTAAGTTTAACAAAATCCTGCCGAGTGGTGAGCCAGCCTCCCACTCTGGGGCTTAGCTGCAGCCTAGCGCTCGCCTAAGTATAAATACAATGTGCGATCCGCAAGGAGGACAAGGTGCAGGTCGACTGCTACCTTCTCCTTTCGAGTTACGCCACAAATACAACGTGCGCTCCGCAAGGAGGACGAGGCGCAGGTCGGCTGCTACCTTCTCCTTCCGAGTTACGCCACAAATACAACGTGTGCTCCGCAAGGAGGACGAGGCGCAGGTCGGCTGCTACATTCTCCTTCCGAGCTACGCCACAAATACAACGTACCACCCGCAAGGAGGGCGAGGCACAGGTCGGCTATTACCTTCTCCTTCAGAGGTGTGTCACGAAAATCCTACCGAGTGGAGAGCAAACCTCCCACTCGGGGGCTTAGCTGCAGCCCAGTGCTCGCCTAAGTTTTTGAAAATCCTACCGAGTGGAGAGCAAACCTCCCACTCGGGGGCTTAGCTGCAACCCAGTGCTCGCCTAAGTTTTTGAAAATCCTACCGAGTGGAGAGCAGACCTCCCACTCAGGGGCTTAGCTGCAGCCCAGTGCTCGCCTAAGTTTTTGAAAATCCTACCGAGTGTAGAGCAGACCTCCCACTCGGGGGCTTAGCTGCAGCCCAGTGCTCGCCTAAGTTTTTGAAAATCCTACCGAGTGGAGAACAAACCTCTCACTCGGGGGCTTAGCTGCAGCCCAGTGCTCGCCTAAGTTTCAGAAAATCCTACCGAGTGGAGAGCATACTTTCCACTCGGGGGCTTAGCTGCAGCCTAGAGCTCGCCTAAGTATAAAGACAATGTGCACTCCGCAAGGAGGACGAGGTGCAGGTCGACTGCTACCTTCTCCTTCCGAGCTATGCCACAAACACAACGTGCGCTCCGCAAGGAGGATGAGGCGCATGTCGACTGCTACCTTCTCCTTCCGAGCTACGCCACAAACACAACGTGCACTCCGCAAGGAGGACGAGGCACAGGTTGACTGCTACCTTCTCCTTCCGAGCTATGCCACAAATACAACGTGCAACCCGCAAGGAGGACGAGGCGCAGGTTCACTGTTACCTTCTCCTTCAGAGGGATGATGAGGTACAAGTCAATTGCAATCTGCGCTTCATCCCTACCTGCAAAAGTGCATCACAAACACTAGCATATATTTCGAACGAAAGACAATTTTCGTTCGAAGGCAAATGCAAACATATTCAACGGCAAACTCGAGTTCGGATAGCGTCCTACGGATCCAGAAGTGCTCAGGCACCAAGCCTGTTAAAGTTTACCGGTTACAAAAACCACTCAGCATTCCGAGGCAAATTTAAGGCATCAAGCATAGAAGTTTTTTTACTCCTCCTGCGGAGGACTGGAAGGCGCGACAAACTCGTCCAGGTCGATTCCATCTGCGATCCGAGTGGCAGCAGCAATGAAGGTCTCCATGAAAGATCGAAAGTCATGCTTCTTGGTATTGGCCACCTTGAGAGTCGCAAGCTTGTCCTCTCGCGTGTCCTTGCAGTGAACACGGACCAGAGACAGGGCAACATCAGCACCACACCTGGTAGAGGACTTCTTCCATTCTTGCACTCGACTTGGAACTTCATTCAGTCGAGTCATCAGAGACTCGAGGTCATTCTGAAGTGTTTCTCCTGGCCAGAGTGTTATGTCGATGCGCAACGTTGCAACCTTCAGTCTCGCAAGGTAGTCGACCACAGCAGCAACGCGAGACTCGAGCCGGAGCATGTTCATGGAAGCTTCATCCTTCACAGGAGAGTTGATTGGATCCAAGCCAGTCTCCTCTTCAAAGTTTTGGCAAGATTCTGTGAATACAACCCAAAGATAAGTTAGCAGTCCTATAGTAAGTCAGTGGTTACGAGCCAGTCGGATACAAGGGGTTACCTTCGAGGATGAGGAACAACTTCTTGGCGAGGCCCCCCAGATAAGCCTCTAAGTCATTCTTCTTTCCCGCCAGTTCACTAGCCTTGTCACTCAAGACCAACTTGTCATTCTTCAGTCGACTGGCATACTTGTTGGCCGTGTCGAGAGCAGCTTTCAGATTGGTATTCTCCTCTTCAAGTTTCTTGATTGAAGCTAGCTTTTCTTCTGCGAGTTTCGTCTTGTCTGAAGCTGCTTTCTGCGCCTCGGCGAGGTCAAGGTCCTTCTTCTTCAGAGCATCCTTCAGTTTATCTGCAAAATGACAGTGAGATCAGACTCAGGAATGGACAAAAAATAAGGGCAGTCATCAAGGTCCTCACCAAACATACCTTTTGCCTCCTCCTTCGCCTTCGTAAAGTTCTTGTGGACAAGCTTCAGATCAAGTTCGAGATGGATATGCTTGTTCTCCAACTCAGTGTAACGAGCCACAAGCTCACAAGATTTCTGTGAAAGATCAATCGACAGACGTCAAAAAATAGGTCACTTCCGAGTGACTAAGAGGAAAAATTGTAGTATTTCTAAGACTACAGCCGAATCAAAACATTCAACTGTAGTCACGGGGACTACACCCAGTGGGTGCACTCAGCGTGCCCCCACTAGTTCTATCAGTTCGGGTTGATCAGTCGACCAAAAGAGACAGAAAGGCTAACTACCAGCAGTTAGACACAGTTTCAAAAAAAAGAGTATTCTTCAGACCATAGTCGACTGCCAGCAGTCGACCACGGTCTCGGGGACTACACCCAGTGGGTGCACTTAGCATGCCCCCACTAGTTCTATCATTCCATTCGACCAGATCAAATGGAGAAGGTAAAGAGAAAAAAATTCAAGGTACAAATACTATAGTCGACTGCCAGCAGTCCACCATAGTCTCGGGGACTAGACCCAGTGGGTGCACTCAGCGTGCTCCCACTAATCCAGATATTCAATCGACGCACCCAGTGGGCGTACAGATTCTAAGATCTTCAGAAAGAAAAGTTTTCAGGCACCATATCCTAACAGAACAGGCAGTGATCAACTAACCTGGACATTGCTTTGCAGAGCTGAGCTTGCATCATAAGCTGCTTGGCTGGCGTCTCGGATCGCCTTCACTTGCTCCATCATGACCCCCGCCTGGCGTATGGCTTCCTTGGCAGGACCTGCTTGGTCCTCTGGGACGTGGTGCGTGGAGAATAGGGAAGGTGGATCAGCACTCGATGACGGAGGACGAGCACTCGTCAGCGGCACCGCAAAGGACACGGTAGCCCGAGTGACGTTGCCTCCCTCCGGAACCAGTGTCTCAGGTGCCAATGCAACCTGAGTAGTCTTGCCAGCAGACGCTTTCCTGTTCCTCCCTTGCCTCAGTGGCTCCTCATCGTCATCGTCAGGAAGGTCAACGATAATGCTAGGTGGAGCTACAGAAAAGATTCAAAGTTAAAAATGAAGATCCGATCGACCGAAAGTGAAACTTCACAGATCATACCAGGGTTGGAAGTGGCAGCATCCTCCATTTCTTGATCTTCATTTCTGGCTGAGGTCTCAGAAGTAGCAGCACTGCGTTTTCAGAAATCAGTCGGTCAGCGATCAAGTCGACCAAGAATATATCCATGTTAAAAGAGAAAAACACAAGTTATGCCATTACCTAGAAATAGTGGGAATCTCCATCCTCATCTTTGGCAGGACCTTCGTCGGTTTTGATGGTGCCGCTCGGGGTTGCTTCGACGCTTTCTCAGTCGGCGCCGGAGAAGTCGTCCGAGGACGTTTGGCCGACTGCCCAACAGGCACGGCCCCCTTGCCATGCTCGACTGCAGGGTCATGGGCGAGCTTGGACCGTCTTTCAGTACGAGGAGGCTCGACTTCTTCCTCCTCGTCTTCCTCCTCCTCCTCACCAGAGCCAGGATCTTCTTCGTCCTCCTCGCCATCTGATTCCCACTCCTCCTGACTTTCACCTCCGCTCCCTTCCTCCTCGGTCTGTTCTTGCGCCCCATTGGGCATCGAATACATCTCGGTGGTGACCTGGAAGAAGACAAATAAGACAAAAGTCAGTCGACTAAATGGTAGCAAAATAGAACAAAGGAAACAGAGTCACGGTCAGAGATATGTGGTCAGACCTTGTCTGGATCGTATGACTGGTCGAGTGGCGGGATCCTCCTGGCTCCATGATGATTATCTTTATTCCCTATGATGGCAGTCATCCACCTCTCCAGAGTGGCATCGTCGACCTCCTCCGGGTGGACCCGAGTGGTGTCTTCGATACCAGAGTATAACCACATCGGATGGCCCCGATATTGAAGTGGCTGAATGCACCGTCGAAGGAAAACCTCCAGAAGATCCATACCAGTCACTCCGTGACGAATGAGATGGACTACACGCTCCACCAACATCCTAACCTGAGCCTTCTCCTCTGGAAGCACCTTCAGAGAGAACGGCTTGTTCATTCGGTCCATGGAGAACGGGGGGAGGCCAGTCGACTGACCTGGTGTCGACTGGTCTTGGTAGTAGAACCAGGTCGACTGCCACCCTCGGACTGACTCGGGAAGGGTCATGACTGGAAAGGCACTCTTACTCCTCATCTGAACCCCAAGACCCCCACACATCTGGATTACTTGGGTTTTCTCGTCACCCGGGCTAGCCTTTTTCAGCGTCTGAGAGCGACAGGTGAAAATGTGTTTGAAAAGGCCCCAGTGCGGCCGACAACCCAAGAAGTTTTCGCACAAAGACACGAAAGCGGCGAGATAGGCAATGGAGTTGGGTGTGAAGTGATGGAGTTGTGCCCCGAAGAAGTTCAGAAACCCCCGAAAGAAAATATTCGGCGGTAGAGAAAACCCGCGATCAATATGGGTGGCTAAGAGGACACACTCACCCTCCTGAGGCTGCGGCTGCCACTCCGTCCCCGGAAGCCTTGCTGACCCATGGGGGATCAGTCCTTCATTGGCCAGGTCGTCGAGGTCCTTCTGGGTGATGGTCGAGCGGATCCAGTCTCCCTGGATCCAGCCTTGCGGCAGGCCGGACGGTGACGAGGATCCGCCCCGACTGGTCGCTCTCCCCTTCGCCTTCGCCGTCGCCTTCTTCACCCGCTCCAAAGCCGCCGTCTTCTTCACCATCGTCACCGGCGAGGCACGCAAGTAGCAATAGGGCGGGGATGGAAGCGAGTGCGGTGGACAAGCTTGAGGAAGAGGGAGAGGGGAATGAGGGCGCACTGTTCAAAAAAACCCGTCCGGCGCCTTATATGAAGTCTCTTCCGAGTGGCTGACTGATAGGCCCAGATGATCCTGTCAAATCCCGCAACAGGCGCGCGCGTGATACGCGGCGAAAAAGGTGGTGCAAAGATCGAGGCGTCCCTGCCTTATCCCGTCCGAGTACCACGGCCTCCCCCGCTTCGCGCGCTTCCCGAAATTCGAATACCGCTAAATCCACGAACGGCAGAGCAACTTGTCAGACCGCAGATTTCCTCCGATTTGTCGCTCGGAAATCTCCAAGTTCATAAAGTTCACTCGACAGATGCAAAGAATGGATCAAGGCGACTGAAAAAGAAGTTGGTGCCATCACTAGAAGCCATTGATCTAGAACAAGACACACTCATAGCATAAAAAACAGGTCGGAGGAATCCTCAACTCTTTCCTCACTCAAACCTCGATCCATTTGGGGGCTAATGATAAAGCCATGTACCTAGGGTAGGGTCATAGACTTGTCATAAGATACCCTCCCCAAGGACATCTCTAGAAGAAACTGCCTTCCAGTCGACCTGGAAGGATTCCACTCGACGGACTCGAAGACACTCGACCATGAAGCCTCACTCGACCACCAGGAGTTCAAGAGTCACTCTGTACCCAAACGGTCTATAAATAAGTAGTCTTTATGGCCATGATGACACTTATGTAAGGCGTTACCAGTAACGCCAGGCCTTAATGTACTTAAAACCCCACCTAACTGAGGGCCGAAAGGGTCTGGCAGACACTATATAAGCCACCCCCCTCCTCAATGTAAAGGGTTCGCACCCCTGTAACTCATACGCAGATAATCCAGTCGACCGCCTCCGGGCTCTGAGATGTAGGGCTATTACTTCCTCCGAGAAGGGCCTGAACTCGTAAATCTCTTGCGTATACAACTACTCCATAGCTAGGATCTTGCCTCTCCATACCTACCCCCTATTCTACCGTCAGGCTTACAACCACGACAGGCGCCGTTGCCGGGGAGTGAAGCGCCTTTGGTAGGTAGAATTTGGTAAGGAAAAATTTATTTAGTGTGCTGAAATTTTCTGTCACTTGTTACTATGGAAAGTAATTGTCTGAGGGGCTTGTTCGGGGTATCTTCTCCCCGTCCAGTTGAGCTAAGAGTTACTCCTCAACCTACTGAACCTATTGAAAATGAAACTCCTTTTGAAATTCCTTCGGGTATGATGGAAAAACTGCTAGCTAACACTTTTGCAGGAGATGGAACAAAGCATCCTGACAAACATCTACGCTATGTGGATGATATTTGTGGACTATTTAAGCTTGCAGGTATACCCGATGATGTTGTTAAGAAGAAGGCTTTCCCTTTATCTTTGGAGGGAGACACGTTGACATGGTATAGGCTATGTGATGATACGAGATCATGGAACTATAAAAGAGTGAAATTGGAATTTCATCAAAAGTATTACCCTATGCATCTTGTTCATCGTGATTGCAATTATATATATATATATATAATTTTTGGCCTCGCGAAGGAGAAAGCATCGCTCAAGCTTGGGGGAGGCTTAAATCAATGTTATATTCATGCCCAATCATGAGATCGCAAGAGAAGTGATTATGCAAAAAAATTATGCTCCGCTTTCTGATAACAATCGCACCATGCTCGATAATTATTGTGGTGGCTCTTTTATGATGAAGCCTATTGAATTTAGATGGAATTTATTGGATAGAATTAAACGCAACTCTGAAGATTGGGACCTCGGCGAAGGTAAGGAGTCAGGTATGACACCTAAGTTTGATTGTGTTAAATCTTTTATGGATACCGATATTTTCCGTAAGTTTAGCACTAAATATGGACTTGACTCTGAGATAGTAGCTTCTTTCTGTGAATCTTTTGCTACTTATGTTGATCTCCCCAAGGAGAAGTGGTTTAAATATCATCCTCCCATAGAAGTAAAAGTAGCTGCACCTATTAAAGTTGAAGAAAAGATTGCCACTTATAATGATCCTATTGTTCCTACTTCTTATGCTGAGAAACCACCTTTCCCTGTTAGAATGAAGGATCATGCTAAAGCTTAAACTGTTGTTCGTAAAAGCAATACTAGGACTTATACACCTCCTGAGAAAGTCCAAGTAGAACCTAATATTGCGATTGTTAAAGATCTCTTGTCTGATAATATTGATGGGCATGTTATTCAATTCTCTGGTGAAACTGCTAGAATTGCTAAACCCTGTGATAGAGATAAATATAGACCTGTGGTAGGCGTGCCCATTATTTCTGTTAAAATAGGAGATCATTGTTATCATGGCTTATGTGATATGGGTGCTAATGCTAGTGTTATACCCATTGGCTTATACAAAGAAATTATGCATGAGATTGCACCTGCTGAGTTAGAGGAAATTGATGTTACAATTAAACTTGCCAATAGAGATACTATATCTCCAATGGGAATTGTTAGAGATGTTGAAGTCTTGTGTGGGAAAACCAAATATCCCGCTGATTTTCTTGTTCTTGGCTCTCCACAAGATAGCTTTTGTCCCATTATATTTGGTAGACCCTTCTTCAATACTGTTAATGCTAAGATAGACTACGAAAAGAATGTTGTTACTATTGGCTTGGAAGATATGGTTCATGAGTTTAATTTCTCTAAATTTAGTAAACAACATCGTGAGGAAGAATTGCCTAGTAAGGATGAAATTATTGGTCTTGCTTCTATTGCTGTACCTCCTAGTGATCCTTTAGAACACTATTTGCTAGACCATGAAAATGATATGTTCATGAAAGAAGGGAAATAGATGAAGTATTCTTTAAACAGGAACCTATTCTGCAACACAATTTGCCTGTTGAAATCCTAGGGGATCCTCCTCCACCCAAGGTGATCCCGTGTTTGAGCTTAAACCGTTGCCTGATAATCTTAAATATGCTTATCTTGATGAAAAGAAAATATATCATGTTATTATTAGCGCTAATCTTTCAGAGCATGAAGAGGAAAGATTATTGAAAACTCGGAAGAAGCACCGTGCCGCTATTGGATATACTCTGGATGATCTTAAGGGCATCAGTCCCACTCTATGTCAACATAAAATAAATTTGGAAACTGATGCCAAACCAGTTTGTGATCCTCAACGACGTTTGAATCCTAAAATGAAAGAAGTGGTAAGAAAGGAAATACTCAAGCTTCTGGAGGCAGGTATAATTTATCCCATTGCTGATAGTCAGTGGGTAAGTCCTGTCCATTTTGTCCGTAAGAAGGGAGGTATTACTGTTGTCCCTAATGATAAAGATGAATTGATTCCGCAAAGAATTATCACAGGTTATAGATGGTAATTTATTTCCGTAAATTAACTAAGGCTACTAAGAAAGATCATTACCCCTTACCTTTTATTGATCAAATGCTAGAAAGATTATGCAAACATACACATTATTGCTTTCTAGATGGTTATTCTAGTTTTTCTCAAATACCCGTGTCGGCTAAAGATCAATCAAAGACTACTTTTACATGCCCTTTTGGTACTTTTGCTTATAGACGTATGCCTTTTGGTTTATGTAATGCACCTGCTACCTTTCAAAGATGCATGATGGCTATATTCTTTGACTTTTGCGAGAAAATTTGTGAGGTTTTCATGGATGACTTTTCCGTCTATGGTTCCTCTTTTGATGATTGCTTGAGCAATCTTGCTCGAGTTTTGCAGAGATGTGAAGAAACTAATCTTGTCTTGAATTGGGAAAAGTGCCACTTTATGGTTAATGAAGGTATTGTTTTGGGGCACAAAGTTTCTGAAAGAGGTATTGAAGTTGATAAAGCCAAGGTTGATGCTATTGAAAAGATGCCATGTCCCAAGGACATCAAAGGTATAAGAAGTTTCCTTGGTCACGCCAGATTTTATAGGAGGTTCATTAAGGACTTCTCAAAAATCTCTCGGCCTCTGACTAATTTATTACAAAAAGATGTACCATTTGTCTTTGATGATGATTGTGTAGAAGCATTTGAAATACTTAAGAAAGCATTAGTCTCTGCACCTGTTGTTCAGCCACCTGATTGGAATTTACCCTTGGAAATTATGTGTGATGCTAGTGATTATGCTGTAGGTGCTGTTCTAGGGCAAAGAGTTGATAAGAAATTAAATGGTATCCATTATGCTAGTAAGACTCTAGACAATGCTCAAAGAAATTATGCTACTACCGAAAAGGAACTTTTAGCAGTTGTATTTTCTTGTGATAAATTCAGACCCTATATTGTTGATTCTAAAGTAACTATTCACACAGATCATGCTACTATTAAATATCTTATGGAAAAGAAAGACGCAAAACCTAGACTTATTAGATGGGTTCTCCTGCTGCAAGAATTTGATTTACATATTGTTGATAGAAAAGGAGATGAGAACCCCGTTGCAGACAACTTGTCTAGGTTAGAGAATGTTCTTGATGACCGACTACCTATTGATGATAGCTTTCCTGATGAACAACTAAATGTCATAAGTACTTCTCGTAGCACTCCATGGTATGCTGACTATGCTAATTATATTGTTGCTAAATTTATACCACCTAGCTTCACATACCAACAAAAGAAAAAGTTTTTCTATGACTTGCGACATTACTTCTGGGATGACCCACATCTTTATAAAGAAGGAGTAGATGGTGTTATTATACATTGTGTACCTGAGCATGAACAGGAACAAATCCTACGCAAGTGTCACTCTGAAGCTTATGGAGGACACCACGCTGGAGATAGAACTGCACATAAGGTATTGCAATCCGGTTTTTATTGGCCTACTCTCTTCAAGGATGCCCGTAAGTTGTTTTGTCTTGCGATGAATGTCAAAGAATTGGTAATATTAGTAGACGTCAAGAAATACCTATGAATTATTCACTTGTTATTGAACCATTTGATGTTTGGGGCTTTGATTATATGGGACCTTTTCCGGCCTCTAATGGATACACTCATATTTTAGTTGCTGTTGATTATGTTACTAAGTGGGTAGAAGCTATTCCAACTAGTAGTGCTGATCATAACACCTCTATTAAAATGCTTAAGGAAGTTATTTTTCTGAGGTTTGGAGTCCCTAGATATTTAATGACTGATGGTGGTTCACATTTTATTCATGGTGGTTTCTGTAAGATGCTTGCTAAATACGACGTTAATCATAGAATTGCATCTCCATATCATCCGCAGTCTAGTGGTCAGGTAGAATTGAGCAATAGAGAGCTCAAATTAATTTTGCAAAAGACTGTCAATAGGTCTAGGAAGAATTGGTCCAAAAAACTTGATGATGCATTATGGGCCTATAGAACTGCATACAAAAATCCTATGGGTATGTCTCCGTATAAAATGGTCTATGGAAAAGCTTGTCACTTACCTCTCGAACTAGAACATAAGGCATACTGGGCTATTAAAGAACTCAACTATGATTTCAATCTTGTTGTTGAGAAGAGGTTATTTGATATTATCTCACTCGATGAATGGAGAACCCAAGCTTATGAAAATGCCAAGTTGTTTAAAGAAAAAGTTAAAAGATGGCATGACAAAAGAATACAAAAGATGAGTTTAATGTAGGTGATCATGTATTGCTATACAACCCTCGTTTAAGATCTTTTGCAGGAAAACTTCTCTCCAAATGGGAAGGTCCTTACGTTATCGAGGAGGTCTATCGTTCCGGTGCTATAAAAATCAACAACTTCGCAAGCACAAATCCGAAGGTGGTAAACGGTCAAAGGATCAAACACTATATCTCAGGTAATCCTATAAATGTTGAAACTAATATTATTGAAACTGTAACCCTGGAGGAGTACATAAGGGACACCTTCCAGAATGTTTCAGACTCCGAAAAGGAATAGGTATGTGGTACGGTAAGTAAACCGACTCCAAAACAATTTTTAAGGCAATATTTCTCTGTTTTGGAACATTTAGAAAAATAGAAAAATAAGTAGCAGTTCGGGGAGGACACGAGGCCTCCACGAGGGTGGAGGGCGCGCCCTACCCCCCTGGGCGCGCCCCCTACCTCATGAGCACCTTGTGTGCCCTCCGGACTCCGTTTCCTTGCACGATAAGTATTTTTGTCGGTAAAAATTCATTATATATACTCCCGGGGCTTTGACTCTCGTACCACGCAAATCTCCCCTGTTCTTGTTTCGAGCTGTTTTTCTGACAGGTCTAGAGCACCATGACTTCTCCCTCCTCCAACAATGAAGACAAGGATGCTTGGCTATTGAAGATAGAGTTGAAAAGAGAGGAACCAAAAGAAATCAACAAGGATGAGGGGATCAAGAAGGCCATGGAGGTTCAAGCTCCGGTGGTGAAAGAAGAAGACATCCCTCAACCTTTACCTAACCTTTTTACTCCAACAGAGCTTGAAGCCTTCAAGATGATTGAGTTAGCCCGCATACAGAACAAGTATCTCACACAGGAGAATATTTTGTTGAAAGATCATATTGCTGGGCTCAAGGGCATTATCCGCAAATTGGAGGAGCTTTTACGCTCAATGTGTGATTATCCACTGTCATCATCAACACCTCCACCGCCAACAACAAGGAAGGAGACATAATCACATGGGTATGGGCACTCCCCTTGGCAACTGCCAAGCTTGGGGGAGGTGTCCTGGTATCGTATCACCATCACAACTCCTATCTTTACCCTTTTTCTTAGTTCGGTCCTATTAGTAGTATCTTGATTTAGTAGAATAAAGTCATGGCATGATCTAGTTTTTGAGTTTTGCTTTATGATCCTTCTTTGAAATCGAGTCCGTGAGCTATATAATAAAGATTAGTGTTGAGTCAAGGGCTTGAGTATTTTGCCATGATCTTGGGTGATTAGAAGAAAAAGAATAAAAAGAATCAAAGAGTTCGTATTAATCTTATTGAAAGTAATGACTTCACATAGAAAGAGTTTGATGATTTAAAGTTGTTGGGAGTTGATAAATATAGCTTTGGTCATCATTGCAACTAATAGGAAGTAATAAGGAAAGAGAGGTTTCACATATGGATATATTATCATTGACATCTTTTATGATTGGGAGCACTCATTAAAATATGACATGCTAAAGAGTTGATGTTGGACAAGGAAGACAACATAATGAGTTATGTTTTCTTACATCTGAGATAAAGTATGTTGTCATGGATCCTCTACCATGTTGAGCTTGCCTTTCCCCCTCACGCTAGCCAAATTCTCAGCACTAAGTAGAAATACTACTTGTGCCTCCAAATACCCTTAAACCAGTTTTGCCATGAGAGTCCACCATATCTACCTATGGATTGAGTAAGATCCTTCAAGTAAGTTGTCATCGGTGCAAGCAATAAAAATTGCTCTTTAAATATGCATGACTTATTAGTGCGGAGAAAATAAACTTTGTATGAACTTGTTGTGGACGCAATAAAAGCGACGGACTGCATAATAAAGGTTCACATACAAGGGGCAATATAAAGTGACGTTCTTTTGCATTAAGATTTTGTGCATCAACCCTAAATGTGCATGACAACCTCTGCTTCCCTCTGCGAAGGGCCTATCTTTTATTATTATCCTCTACTTTACGCAAGAGTCACGGTGATCTTCACCCTTCCTTTTTTTTATCCTTTGGCAAGCTCAGCATGTTGGAAAGAACATGATATATATATCTAATTGGATGTGGGGGAGCATGAATTATTATTGTTGACGTTACCCTTAAGGTAAAAAGTTGTGGGGCAAAACTATAAGCCCCTATCTTTCTCTGTGTCTGATTAAAACTCCGTAACCACAAGTATTGTGTGAGTGTTAGCAATTATGAAGGACTAAGTGACAGTTGAGTATGTGGACTTGCTTTTAAGCTCTGACGTAGACTCTTTCCGATGTTATGATAAATTGCAATTGTTTCAATGACTAAGGGTATAATTTGTTGATGCTCAATAAGGTTTCTGATTCATACTTTGGCTTTGTGAAAATACCATCACTTGAACTTGAGTAACCTTATGACAAAATTTATATATGTTGTTGTTATGAAATAATCATGATGCCTTCATGTCCGTATTCTATTTTTTTTATCGAGGCCTCTACCTCTAAACATGAGGACATATTTATTGTTATCGGCTTTTTGCTTGAGGACAAGCGAGGTGTAAGCTTGGGGGAGTTGATACGTCCATTTTGCATCATACTTTTATATCAATATTTATTGCATTATGGGCTGTTATTTCACGTTATATCACAATACTTATGGCTATTCTCTCTTATTTTACAAGGTTTACATGAAGAGGGAGAATGTCAGCAGCTGGAATTCTGGGCTGTAAAAGGAGCAAATATTGAAGGAATATTCTGCGCAACTCCAAAAGTCCTGAAACTCCACGAAATACCTTAAAATAAATCAAGAAAAATCGTCGCCAAAGATGAAGGCCAGGGGGCCCACACCCTGGGCGTGCCCCCCCTACCTCGTGGGCCCTCTGGTGGCTCTCCGACATCCATATTCTCCTATATGAAGTCTTTGGATGAGAAAAAAATAGGAGAGAACCTTTTGGGACGAGACTCCGCCGCCACGAGGCGGAACCTTGGCGGAACCAATCTAGGGCTCCGGCAGAGCTGTTCTGCCGGGGGCACTTCCCTCCGGGAGGGGGAAATCATCACCATCGTCATCACCAACGCTCCTCTCATCAGGAGAGGGCAATCTCCATCAACATCTTCACCAGCACCATCTCATCTCCAAACCCTAGTTCATCTCTTGTATCCAATTCTTATCTCCAAGTCCGGGATTGGTGCTAGTAGGTTGCTAGTAGTGTTGATTACTCCTTGTAGTTGATGCTAGTTGGTTTATTTGGTGGAAGATCATATGTTCAGATCCTTTATGCACATTATTACCCCTTTGATTATGAACATGAATATGCTTTGTGAGTAGTTACGTTTGTTCCTGAGGACAAGGGAGAAGTCTTGCTATTCGTAGTCATGTGAATTTGGTATTCGTTCGATATTTTGATAAGATGTTTGTTGTCTAACCTCTAGTGGTGTTATGTGAACGTCGACTACATAACACTTCACCATTATTTGGGCCTAGAGGAAGGCATTGGGAAGTAATAAGTAGATTATGGGTTGCTAGAGTGACAGAAGCTTAAACCCTAGTTTATGTGTTGCTTCATAAGGGGCTGATTTGGATCCATATGTTTCATGCTATGGTTAGGTTTACCTTAATACTTTTGTTGTAGTTGCAGATGCTTGCAATAGAGGTTAATCATAAGTGGGATGCTTGTTCAAGTAAGAACAACACCCAAGCACCAGTCCACCCACATATCAAATTATCAAAGTACCGAACGCGAATCATATGAGCGTGATGAAAACTAGCTTGACGATATTCCCATTTGTCCTCGGGAGCGCTTTTCCTATTATAAGAGTTCGTTCAGGCTTGTCCTTTGCTACAAAAAGGATTGGTCCACCTTGCTGCACTTTATTTACTTTTGTTACTTGTTGCTCATTACAATTTATCTTATCACAAAACTATCTGTTACCACTTATTTCAGTACTTGCAGAGAATACCTTGCTGAAAACCGCTTATCATTTCCTTTTGCTCCTCGTTGGGTTCGACACTCTTACTTATCGAAAGGACTACGATAGATCCCCTATACTTGTGGGTCATCACAAACTACCCAGCATAGCGAGGGTTTCAACGCAGTGCTGAAGAGATATGTGAACCCAGGGAACTCAATTCTTAGGTTTGTGCAGCAGTACAATGCAATTCAGCAAAAAAAATTGGGTGCAGAGCTACAAGCATTGGCGAACACAGCTTTAAAGAACCCAAGGATGCTAATGTGCAACCCGTTGAAGAGACAAATGCTGAAGGTTTATACACGACAACCATTCTACAAGTAAGTTTTTTTACATTCATGGTTATCGGGGTTAAAAAAAGTTGATTCACTTACTGGTTTAAAAAAATGTACTTGCCATGTTGGGTGTACAAGTGCTTGACATGCTTGTTTGGAAAAAGTAGTTGCCATGTGGGGTGTACGTATACTTGCCATGCTGGTTTGAACAGTAGTTACCATTTTTAGTTGGAATGGCGGTTGCATGGTAGATGAACAGTGGGGAGAATGTACAGTTATGGAACTTGCCATGTCAACTTACCATGAATGCATGCCGTAAGTTGCATCCTGTAGCAATAATAGATGGCATGTTTTCATGACTTAGTAATTACTTGCCATGTTGTGCTGAATGAAACTTGTCATGATGTATTCAGTGAACTTGTCGTCTTCTGCATGACATAAGTTACCATGTTTTGTGATAACAAAAAAACTTGCCATGCTTGTAGCATTAGAAAATGACATGTGTGCTTGATGTAGAGTGGCATGCTTCTTGTAGCAGTAAGACTTGCCATGTTGTAGGCAGTGAAGTTGCCATGTTTGTATGACTTAAGTTGCCATGCCTGTGTTAGTGAAGTTGCCATGTGTGATTCAGCGAACTTGCCAGGAGTGCACTGTACAGCCGCACATGGGTTTCGATGATTTGGTCTAGCTAACTTGTAATGCAAAATAAAAAAACTACAGGTTCCAATGGGAGCTAAGGCTGTCAAGAGGTTACACCGTGTTTCAAGTCGGTGACTTCACATACAAGGTGTGCACCATGCGAGACATGTCGGACTCAGAAGCCGAAGACCCGGACAAGGGAAGAAACTACATCGTGATGGCGTACATAGCAGAAGGGGTGTATTATTGTCAATGCTGCAAGTTTGAAAGAGATGATGTGATCTGCTGCCATACTTGAGCGTTGGTGTGAAACAGGTGCCACCAAAGTACATACTTGAGCGTTGGTCTTGGAACACAGATGAAGCACTCTGCCAGCATGGCTCACTACAAGTACTCGTGAAGCATGAAGATGGGCCCGACACAACTATGGGAATAGTTAGGCATGTGGTGATGACAAGAAGATTTACCAACATAGCAGATGAGGTTTGCAAAAATAATGTGATGAGTAGAGAAGTTGAGAGGCACACAGACGCGCTAGGAAGGGAACTAGACTCACTCAAGAAGAGAATGGAGGAGGAGGCACTACATCGATTCCCAAAAAAGAACAAGACAGCTCCTACTACATCAACAGGGCCATCGACGGAAAACTCGGGGTGGGTTCCGGCGCATCCAACACGCACACGCACGTGAGGAACCCCCCAAGGATAGTCACTAAAGTACGACCAAAACAGAAAAGATACAAGTCAACACTCGAGATCCAAGCAAAGCACAAGAAGCCTACAAACAAGACAACGGCAAAAGCTTGGGCTACATAGAAGAGTGAGACAGCTAGCAGGGTGTGTGTGTGAAAAAATTGGAATGATTGGGCATATGATAAACTGTAGGTGCGTCCGCGGCAATTTGGTGACGTTTAGCGTTACAAATTAAATACAACATTTTCATATGGACAGACATGAAACTTGCCATGTTGCTACAAAAGTGTAGTTAGTCAACTATGGGAAAGAGCACCAGAAGCTTGGGCTACATAAAAATTGAGACAACTAACATGCTGTGCGTGTGGAAAATTTAGAATGATTGTGCGTATGGTAAACTGTATGTGTGTCCGCGTAAATTTGGCGACATTTAGCATTTCCAATTAAAAACAACATTGTAATGTGAGCATACATGAAAGTTTCCATGTTGCTTAAAAAATGTAGTTAGTCCACGTTGGAAAAGAGGAGTAATTTTGAGGAAAAGTTGCCATTCAATTGCAACAATGATCGACGTAAAAAATGAAGAGCTAATTGCAAAAGTGTTGCAGCCAAACGACTAATGTTTACTTGACATTTTGAAGAAACGAGACTGCCATGAAAACAGGCCTTTATGGAACAGAAAACTACAAAAATTGACACCCTTATGAGAAACTATATGATCTGAAAGTAGTGTAACAACAAAAACGAATGTAAGTACAAGCGTAATAGGCCACCCCACTTACGAGTAACGAGGTCTGACATTGAAGTTATGTGTTGAAAAATACAAGCACAAAGGGTTCACGACACAAACGATGGTCTTGTGTGATTACAAGAATGATAGTGATAAAAAAGGAAACAAAGGACAAGAAAATATGGTGGCAGTACCTTACATTCATCCGAACAAAGAATGTAAGTACAGAGCTAAAACAATAATGTTCATTATTTCATGCGGTCAACGGTATCTCTTGATAGAAGCTTTAACGTCAGACTCCATCCAAGCCAGTGCACGCTCCCGCTTGTTGAACTCGACATTCGTGACCCAATTCCATAGATAAACCTTCCTAAGCTCTGCGACTATTTATTTGTTCAAAGTTGGCACTTTCCTGCCTTCCCACTTAGCAAGATATTTGAGGTTCTACATACCGCAGTTGTAGCTGATTTCAGTGAGCAACATGGAAAGAAGGTAATAACAAATAAATTAGAAGTTGCCATGCTAAAAACACATAGATGGAAAGAAGGTTGTTGTGCCATGGGTGGTAGTGAAAAAGGATGTTGTGTGAGGACTAAATAACAGTTCGTTCATGGGTTGCCATGTTGAGCTAGTTGAAAATGACATGGTTGTGAGAAATGTCAGTAGCAAAGTAGCAAATGTTGGAGAAACGGTTAAAAATGAATTTGATATGTTGAACACATGAAGTTTCCATGTAAGTAGGTAAGAAAATTGGCATTTTATATGTAATATGGTAGTCATAGACAACAAACATGAAAGAAGTGACATCGGAGGGTGGTGTGTGAGCATGTTGTGATGTAAGTGATGATTGCAGAAGTTGCCACGCCGTACAAATGAAGTTATGACCTAGTTATAGTAGTTGACACTAAAATAAAGTGCAAAAAAATGTATTAGAAAGTTTGCCATGCTTGGGAATGAAGTTGACATGCAATAGGTAATGAAATTGCCATGGACTTTTAACTAAAATTGCCATCAGAAAAATAGTGACTTACAAGTTGGTTGACATGCATTGAGAAAAGTTGTCGTGCTCGACACAATAAAGGTGCCATCGAGAAGAACAAATGGAGGAAATGCCATGTAAAACTATCTGAAGTAGCCGTGCACATGAAAATGAAAAACGGGCAGAATCTTACGTGTTTCCCTGCTTTGTAGACTTGACAGATGATAATCCCCAAGTGCAGGGAACCATCGTAGCAATTCCCAAAGGTGGAAGTGATAAGTATGGAGTGTCGATCCCACAAGGAGCTAAAGGTAAGATCAATATTCTCTCAAGCCCTATCTGCCACCGATACGACTCTACGTGCACCGAACATTTGCTTCCAACTAGAAACAAGAAATAAAACTGTGTTGTGGGTATAAAGAAGATAACTTTGTATGATATCGGAGAGCTAAAATATAAAAGTAGGTGTTGTTATCATAAAGTTAGAATATATTACTAAATAATATAAATAGAGAGTGTGGAATAATGGTGGATGGTGTGCGGAATTGTCCTAAGCAATTGTTAATAAAATCGATAGTCGTCATTGCAATTTCATATGAGGGAGAGGCATAAACTAACATACTTTTCCTACATGGATCATATGCTCTTATGATTGGAACTCTAGCAAGCATCTGCAAATACTAAAGATTCATTAAGGTAAAACCCAACCATAGCATTAAAGCATCAAGTCCCCTTTTATCCCATACGCAACAACCCCCTTACTCGGGTTTAAGCTTCTGTCACTCTAGCAACCCACTATAAGTAAATCATGCACGTATTGCAACACCCTACAGCGGGAATCCCTCACGCTTGCGCGACACGGAGGGAACCATAGGACAACACCAAAATAAAACATACAACTCGTACCAATCTAGAGCATCAATCAACTCAAAGACAAAAGATATCTACTCAAAACATCATAGGATGGCAACACATCATTGGATCATAATATGTGGCATAAAGCACCATGTTCAAGTAGGGATTACAGCGGGGTGTGGGAGAGTGGACCACGTAAAAGAGGTGAGTATGGTGATGATGATGGTGATGTTGATGAAGACGATCACCGCGGCGATGATTCCCCTCCCGATGGCACTCCGGTGCCACCAAGAGAGAGGAGGAGAGGTTCTCCCCATTGTGCTTCCTCCTCCATGGCTTTCCCCCTCTGGTCCTTGGCCTTCATGGCGATGATGGCCCCTCTGGGATCCTCCTCCATGGCCTCTGGTGATGATGGCCCCCTCCGACAGGGTGCCAGAGAGGGCCTAGATTGATTTCTCGTGGCTACAGAAGCTTGCGGCAGCGGAACTCCCGATCTAGGTTAATTCCCGAAGGTTTCTCTATTTATAGGATTTTTTGGCGTTGGTTTCACATCAAGGGGGCCTCCGGGCTGTCCACAAGATAGGGGGCCGTGCCCTAGGGAGGGGGCGCCCTCCCCCACTCTCATGTCCAGCCCAGGACTCCTCTGGCCCAACTCCGATGCTCCATGGTCTTCTTTTGGTCCAGAAAAAATCCTCAAAAATTGGCACGTCAATTGGACTCTGTTTGGTATCCCTTTTCTGTAAAACACTAAAACAAGGAGAAAACAGAAACTGGCACTGGGCTCTAGGTTAATAGGTTAGTCCCAAAAATCATATAAAATGACATATAAATGCATATAAAACATATAGCATGAATACTTCATAAATTATTGATACGTTGGAGACATATCAGCATCCCCATGCTTAATTCCTGCTCATCCTCGAGTATGCAAATGATAAAAGAAATAATTTATGAAGTGTGAATGCTAGAAGGTGCACAAGTTTGATCAATGATAATTTCAATCACCTTTTCTAGCATCAATATGTGTCATAATAGTAGCTTATCTCATAAAACTTTTCATGATCAAGTAACAATCTATTCACAATGTCAAGTGTGGTTTAGAAACTTCATTAAGAACTAACAAACTATAATCTCAGTCATTGAAGCAATTGCAATTTATCATAACATCAGAAAGAGTCAAGAATATAGCTTTTCAGCAAGTCCACATACTCAACTATCATATAGTCTTCTATAATTGTTAACACTCACGCAATACTTGTGGTTATGGAGTTTCAGCCGGACACTGAGAAAGATAGGGGCTTATTGTGTTACCTCCCAACGTATTCACCTTTAGGTGATGTCAACAATAATAGCCCATGCTAAATTACATCCAATTGGATATATATATCATGATCTTTCAAACACGAGGGGCTTGCCAAAGGATAAAATGAAAAAGGGAAAGGCGAGGATCACTTTGACTCAAGTAAAAAGTAAAAACATAGAGTAAAAGATAGGCCCTTCGCAGAGGGAAGCAGAGGTTGTCATGCGCGTTTAGGGTTGATGCACAAAATCTTAATGCAAAAGAATTTCACTTTATATTGCCCCTTGTATGTGGACCTTTATTATGTAGTTCGTCGCTTTTATTACTTCCACAACAAGATCGTACAAAGCTTATTTTCTCTACACTAATAAGTCATGCATATTTAGAGAGTAATTTTTATTGCTTGCATCGATGGCAACTTACTTGAAGGATCTTACTCAATCCATAGGTAGGTATGGTGGACTCTCATGGCAAAACTGGGTTTAAGGGTATTTAGAAGCACAAGTAGTATCTCTACTTGGTGCAAGGAATTTGGCTAGCATGAGGGGGAAAGGCAAGCTCAACATGTTTGGAAGGTCAATGACAATATACTTTAACTGAGATGTCGGAAAACATAAACCATTACGTTGTCTTCCTTGTCCAACGTCAACTCTTTTAGCATGTCATACTTAATGAGTGCTTCACAATCATAAAAGATGTCCAAGATAATATATTTGTATGTGAACCTCTCTTTCCTTATTACTTCCTATTAATTGCAACGATGACCAAAACTACGTTTGCCAACTCTCAACAACTTTTATGCCTCATACTTTCTATGTGTGAAGTCATCACTAACCATGTTATAAGCATATGAAACATATATAAATTCAGATTTATGACATTCAATTCATTCCCCCCATTTACTCATAGGATATACATGAAGCACATGAGTAAATGACAAACTACTCCAAAAGATATGAGTGAAGGATACTGAGTAGACAAATAATTAACTAACCATGGGAGGGTTCCTTTTCTATTCAAAATTTCAGATCCAATGATTTTATTCAAACAACAAGTAAAACAAAATAAAATGACATTGCAAGGATAGCACAACTCATGTGAAGAAGCAAAAACTTAGGCTCAACCGATACTAACCGATAGTTGTTGAAGAAGAAAGGTGGGATGCCTAATGGGGCATCCCCAAGCTTAGATGCTTGAGGCTTCTTGGAATATTATCTTGGGGTGCCTTGGGCATCCCCAAGCTTGAACTTTTATATCTCCTTAATTCCTCTCATATCATGGTTTCTCAAAAGCTTAATCCACACCAAACTCAACAAGAACTCGTGAGATAGGTTAGTATAAACCAATGCAAAACCTTATCATTTTCTACTGTAACAAAACACTAAAATTATTATTCAAAATTTCATACTAAATGTCTCTGCATATTTAATACTCCTATCCTCAAATAGAATCATTAAACAAGCAAACATATGCAAACAATGCAACTATAACAGCAATCTGCCAAAACAGTATAGTCTGTGAAGAATGCAAGATTCATCATACTTCCCTAACTCCCAAAATTATGAGAAAAATACTACGTTGTAGAAGATTTATCAGAGCTCAACATGCAAAATGTTTCATCATTATATCATTCTCTTAATTTTCTAGGGAATGTTTACAACAGCGGTAAACTTTCTGTTTCCAAACAGCAACATGTATACTAGCAAAATAAGCATGGTAAAGGCTATCCTTGACATTTTTATTGAAACTAAAGATTCAAAACACTATTCTAAATAACAGAAAGCAAATACTAACAAAATAAAATGATGCACCAAGGAAAACACATATCATGTGACAAATAAAAATATAGCTCCGAGTAAGGTATACCGATAGTTTTGAAGACGAAAGAGGGGATGCCTTCCGGGGCATCCCCAAGATTAGGCGCTTGATTCTTCCTTGAATATTACCTTGGGGTGCCTTGGGCATCCCCAAGCTTAGGGTCTTCGCACTCCTTATTCTCCTCATATTGATATCTCACCCAAAACTTGAAAACTTCAATCACACAAAACTTAATGAAACTTCGTGAGATAGGTTAATATGATAAAGAGTAAACCATGCACATTGGCACTGTAAAAGACAAGGTTCATAATTGTTTTCACATAATTCCTACTGTACCATAACATTTCTACAATTTATATCGAGAAATATAAGCCATAGAAACTAGAAAACAAGCAAACTATGCAATGAAAACAGAATCTGTCAGAAACAGAACAGTCTGTAATGATCTGAACAATAACCATACTTATGCTACTCCAAAAATTATGAAATAAATTGGTGGACGTGAGTAATTTGTCTATTAATCTTCTTCAAAAAGAATCAACTCAAAAGCACTCTTATGTAAAAAATGACAGCTAATATCGTGAGTGCAAAGTTTCTGTTTTTTACAGCAAGATCACATTAACTTTCACCCAAGTGTTCTCAAAGGTCTTACTTGGCACTTTATTGAAACAAAAAGCATAAAGCATGATTACTACAGTAGCTTAATCATGTGTACACACAAAAACAGTAATAATAAATATTGGGTTGTCTCCCAACAAGCACTTTTCTTTAATGCCTTTTAGCTAGGCATGATGATTTCAATGATGCTCACATAAAAGATAAGAGTTGAAACATAAAACGAGCATCATGAAGAATATGACTAGCACATTTCAATCCAACTCACTTACTATGCCTAGGGATTTTGTGAGCACACAATTTATAGGAACAAAAGTCAACTAGCATAGGGAGGCAAAACAAGTATAACTTCAAAACTTTAAGCACAAAGAGAGGAAACTTGATATTATTGCAACTCCTACAAGCACATATTCCTCCCTCATAATAATTTTTAGTAGCATCATAGATAGCAACTTGTTCTCATACTCAATTGGAACTTCTTCCGAAATAGTGGAATACTAACTAAAGTTGACACTCTTCCAAATCCACTTTCATAAATATCGTACGAAGATTCAACACCCTCCAAGATAGTGGGACCACTAATTCCTAAAGTTGACACTCTTCCAAACCCACTTTAAATTATAGTATTATTCATACTCCAAAAGATATAAGTGAAGTTCCTGGAGCATTCTACAATCAATATAGACTAACCAATATCCAAGCTCAAAATATATAAGTGAAGCGCACAAAGCATTCTATAAAGCCATACTTCAAACGATTTAAGTGAAGCATAAAGAGCAATTCTATAGGATCATACTTAAAAGATATAAGTGAAGCACATGAAGTATTCTATAAATCAATGAAGAGCTATATCATACTAGCATGATTCTTAAAGAAAAACAAAAACACAAAGGGCACAAACAATGTGAACAAAACAAAAACCGAGGTATACCGATGTTTGTCGAAGAAGAAAGATGGGATGCCAACCGGGGCATCCTCAAGCTTAGATGATTGAGTATCCTTTGAAATATTTACTTGGGGTGCCTTGGGCATCCCCAATCCTGAACTCTTGTCTCTCTTTATTCTTCTCACATTGGTAACTCCTCGTTCTTCAAACACTTCATTCACAAAAACTTAAACAAAAACTTTGTGAGATCCGTTAGTGTAATAAAGCAAACTACCACTTTAAGGTACTGTAATTAACTCATTCTTTGTTCATATTGGTGTTAAATCTACTGTATTCCAACTTCTCTATGGTTCATACCCCTACATACTAGCCATAGGTGCATCAAAATAAGCAAACAACACACGAAAAACAGAATCTGTTAAGAACAGGACAGTCTGTAGTAATATGGAAGTTTAGTAAACTTCTGTAACTCCAAAAATTATGAAATAAATTTGAAAATTTGAAAAATTTGTACAGAAGTAATGTGCAAAAAGTTTCAGACCCATTTGACTTTACAGTAAAAAATTTAAATTCATGCACTACAGCCAAAGTTTCTGTTTTTGTTCTGCACAAAGTATGCAAGCTATTTTATCATCCTACAACCAAAGCTTGGCACATTATTTTTATAATACAATGAATATATACAAGGGGATAATTATTTACAGAGAAACGTTCATGAAAGATTCTACATTGTTTCCATGAGCATGAACACAAGTGCTCAAGGTCGACCATCACTTCTTCAATGCATAACTTTCCAATCACTTCTCTTTTTGAAAAACTTTTTTAGGCATGAGGGGCAAGTAAATATTTTTTTGCTATTTTCATTCTTTTAAATTTTTTTGTATATTTCACCCACAACTAAACAGAAACAAAAAGGAAAAGCAAAATCTACTTATTGAAGAAAGCAAACAAGCACACACGAGAATATCAACCCCACGCTATTGCTCCCCGGCAACGGCGCCCGAAAAGATCTTGATAATCCCCAAGTGCAGGGAATCATCGTAGCAATTCCCAAAGGTGGAAGTGATAAGTATGGAGTGTTGAACCCACAAGGAGCTAAAGGTAAGATCAATATTCTCTCAAGCCCTATCTTCCACCGATACGACTCTATGTGCACCGAACGTTTGCTTCCAACTAGAAACAAGAAATAAAACTGTGTTGTGGGTATAAAGAAGATAACTTTGTATGATATCGGAGAGCTAAAATATAAAAGTAGGTGCTGTTATCATAAAGTTAGAATATATTACTAAATAATATAAATAGTGAGTATGGAATAATGGTGGATCGGTGTGCGGAATTGTCCTAAGCAATTGTTAACAAAATTGATGGTCGTCATTGCAATTTCATATGAGGGAGAGGCATAAACTAACATACTTTTCCTACATGGATCATATGCTCTTATGATTGGAACTCTAGCAAGCATCTGCAAATACTAAAGATTCATTAAGGTAAAACCCAACCATAGCATTAAATCATCAAGTCCCCTTTTATCCCATACGCAACAACCCCCTTACTCAGGTTTAAAGCTTATGTCACTCTAGCAACCCACTATAAGTGAATCATGCACGTATTGCAACACCCTACAGCAGGAATCCCTCAGGCTTGAGCGACACGGAGGGCACCATAGGACAGCACCAAAATAAAACATACAACTTGTACCAATCTAGATCATCAATCAACTCAAAGACAAAAGATATCTACTCAAAACATCATAGGATGGCAACACATCATTGGATCATAATATTTGGCATAAAGCACCATGTTCAAGTAGGGATTATAGCGGGGTGTGGGAGAGTGGACCGCGTAAAAGAGGTGAGGATGGTGATGATGATGGTGATGTTGATGAAGACGATCACCGCGGTGATGATTCCCCTCCTGATGGCACTCCGGTGCCACCAAGAGAGAGGAGGAGAGGTTCTCCCCCTTGTGCTTCCTCCTCCATGGCTTTCCCCCTCTGGTCCTTGGCCTTCATGCCGATGATGGCCCCTCTGGGATCCTCCTCCATGGCCTCCGGTGATGATGGCCCCCTCCGGCAGGGTGCCAGAGAGGGCCTAGATTGATTTCTCGTGGCTACATAGGCTTGCGGCGGAGGAACTCCCGATCGAGGTTAATTCCCGAAGGTTTCTCTATTTATAGGAATTTTTGGCGTTGGTTTCATGTCAAGGGGGCCTCCGGGCTGTCCACGAGATAGGGGGCCGTGCCCTAGGGAGGGGGCGCGCCCCCCACTCTCGTGGGCAGCCCGGGACTCCTCTGGCCCAACTCCGATGCTCCGTGGTCTTATTTTAGTCCAGAAAAAATCCTCAAAAATTGGCATGTCAATTGGACTCTGTTTGGTATCCCTTTTCTGTAAAACACTAAAACAAGGAGAAAACAGAAACTGGCACTAGGCTCTAGGTTAATAGGTTAGTCCCAAAAATCATATTGAATGACATATAAATGCATATAAAACATCCTAGATGGATAATATAATAGCATGAATACATCATAAATTATAGATACGTAGGAGACGTATCAACATACTCGATAGGGAAATCTTTGATCTGGACCTTAGAGCCACTGTAGTGATGCATCCATGTTTCCTTCAAGTTGTTGATGAAAAACTCCGCGTGGGAGCGAAGCGAATCGGCGTCCCCCAAACGGATTGAGTCAAGAACATCAAAATTTTGCTTTTCCAAGTTGATGCAAATCGTGTAGTAGTGACCAACTTTGTCGTGTGGGTCATTGGGAGCAAGCCCTTGGAACAACACGGACATTGGGAGCAAGCGGAACTGCCCCAAGTATTTGGCGGATAAGAAGGATGGCAAAGTGAAAGGTATATGTGATATACATGTTATTGATGTGTACCTTACTAATGCTCGTAGTAGCTCCTGGGTATTTGATATTGGTTTTGTTACTCATATTTGCAACTCTAAACAGGGAATACAAATTAAACGAAGATTGGCTAAGGACGAGGTGACGATGCGCGTTGGAAATGGTTCCAAGGTCGATGTGATCGCCATCGGCATGCTACCTCTACATCTACCTTCGAGATTAGTTTTAGACCTAAATAATTGTTATTTGGTGCCTATCGGTGTCAAAACCGGCGGATCTCGGGTAGGGGGTCCCGAACTGTGCATCTAGGCGGATGGTAACAGGAGACAAGGGACACGATGTTTTACCCATGTTTGGGCCCTCTTGATGGAGGTAAAACCCTACGTCCTGCTTGATTAATATTGATGATGTGTGATACAAGAGTAGATCTACCACGAGATCAAGGAGGCTAAACCCTAGAAGCTAGCCTATGGTATGATTGTTGTTCGTCCTACGGACTAAAGCCATCCGGTTTATATAGACACCGGAGAGGGCTAGGGTTACACAGTCGGTTACAATGGTAGGAGATCTACATATCCGTATCGCCAAGCTTGCCTTCCATGCCAAGGAAAGTCCCATCCGGACACGGGACGAAGTCTTCAATCTTGTATCTTCGTAGTCTTGGAGTCCGGCCGATGATGATAGTTCGGCTATCCGGACACCCCCTAGTCCAGGACTCCCTCAGTAGCCCCCGAACCAGGCTTCAATTACGACGAGTCTGGCGCGTATATTGTCTTTGGTGTTGCAAGGCGGGTTCTCCTTCAAACTTCATGTTCTTGTCAAATAGTGTCTGGCTTCCTTATAAATGTTGCGCTCCTTGGCTTCTATGCCCAATAATGGCCTTCTTCCATGTGTCGTATGAATGCGAAAAGCTAGGGTATTTTTACATTTTTCCCCTAGCCGTGCGAACGAGCCGCCTACAAGAGAGGCGAGGATCTAGATCCAACTCACACCATTCTCCTTCCGCAAGTACTCATCGAAGCGCCTCTGACAAAAATCCACTCTATCATGGATAGTCGACGCGGCTCCTCCTCTCTTGCTCCCAGCCCTAAGCCAGGAGATTGGGGAAGATGCTCAGTTCCACACAGCGAGCTAGTGGCGCTCCAAACCGAGGGATATCTTCCCCCAGCCTTCATGGTTCCGGTTCGAGCCGGACTGGCCACCTTCAGGGGTGGAAAGCAGGCGGAGAGCGTCCCCAACCCCTCCAAAGGAGAGCGGGTATGCTTTGTCCCTTATCTAATAAGGGGACTCAGATTTCCCATACATCTGTTTCTCCGGGGGCTCCTAGAGTTCTATGGACTCCAGCTTCACCACCTTACACCTGCCTCCGTTTTGCACATCGCGGGCTTTGTAGCTCTTTGCGAGCTGTTCTTGGGCATCGAGCCCCATTTTGCGCTGTGGAAGAGATTGTTTTGCCTCGTACCCCGTTTTCACGAGGGGTCGATATATCAAGTGGGCGGAGCCGAAATATGGCGCATCGCCAGGACCGGATATCTATCCAGCACCCCGAAGAAGGCGTCCGAAGACTGGCCTTCAGAATGGTTCTACATGGAGGACGCCCCTCTGCCGGATCCAATTCGGATCGGCCTCCCGGAGTTCAGCAATGCTCCCTTGAAGAAACGCCTGAGTTGGCGCCCGCGGAGCCCTCAACGGGAGGATGATGGGAGCGTCCATTATCTGATGGGCCGGATTAGGTTACTGGCCCACTCCAGATTGACCATGATTGGAATCATGGCCACGTGCATTATGCGAGGGGTGCAGCCGCTCCAATATAGGGGCCACCCCATGTGGGATTTCAACGGGGAGAACGACGCCACCCATCATGGCCGCAAGGGGCCGGGATCGGCCGCGGATCTGGTGAAGATCCTGTCCGGCTTGTACAAGGGGGAGAAGGAGGACTTCCTCCAGACGAGCCCATTGAATGGGTTCTCCATGAATAACCCTCGGAGCTGGGTAAGCGAACGTTTATTCATCCGACCCGTGCTTTCGAAGTTAAATGCCTTACTTTATGATTTCGACGCAGGAACTGCGTCGGGTTGTGGAGGGCATACACAGTCCCGCTCCACAACCCGAGGATCCAGGAAGATCCCTTGATCCGGCCTCCGAAGAGGATCCGGACATAAAGGTGGAGCTAATTGACGGGGTGTTCCACAAACTCAGCATGGACAATGCTTTAGTCGCCATTATGGCTGACTACCCTGGTTTATGTCCGGCTTCTCAGGTAATTATGACCGGAGTTCTGACACCATTACTTCGTCCTTGCGTATTTTCAGATCACCGTATACCAACGGTGTCTTGCAGGAGGTGCCTTCAAGGCGAAAAGCCGAACCCGCGGCGGCTGACCAGCAAGGGTCAGTTCGGCCCAGCAGGCGGAAAAGGAGTGCGACGCGAATCGAAACGTCGCCGCAACGGTACGGCGCACCGCTGTTTTTAAGGGAAGGATCCCTAGGAGGTATATTGATGCCCATAACTTTTCCAGGAGAAAGAGCGCTCACCGGACAATGTCCGGAGAGGTTGCCAATCAAGCCTCCGCCAGCCATGCTCCAACGCGTGGTCTGGAAGGGGAGGCGAACACAAGGCATGAGCCGGATGCTCCTCCAACGGAGGATGCCGACAGGCTGTCCGCCACCCGTTCTGAGGTGGAGAGCGCCATGAATCACAGGCGTCGCCGGACAGTTCTTCGTGACGCGTGTTTCTCCCCGGAGGCGTTGAATGCCTTTGATGCGGGAGACGCGCACCTCCGTGCCACTCAAGATGGTTTAACCAGAGCCACGGAGCAGTATGTGAAGGACATATGGGTAAGTAATTTTAATAGTTATATATGCCAGTAGCCCCCGAGACTTGAAATCGTTAAAATAACTGATTTAAGGATCATTTATTATGCAGGATCTTACGGAGAAGAATACCCACCTGTCCCAGGAGCTTCAAGAGTGCAAGGCCCAACTTGAGGCCGCACTGACCGCCGCAGGAGGAGACGCAAACACCCCCTCCGGTAACACATATTTCAAAAATGTTTTATGGCGTGCGTATAAATCTGACAATAATATTGCAGATGTTGCCGGACTTGATCCGGACAAGCAACAGCTACTGCGCCAGTTGAAGGCCGGCGAGAGGGTGCTTATGAAGGTGCAGTAGGAGAGGAACAAACTCCAAGATGCCCACACCCAGCTTGGAGAAGAGCTAAAAGGTGTTCGGGCCCAGCTGTCTGGCTCCTTGAAGGAGAATCAGCGGCTTCGTCACGGCATCTATAGTAAGTGCTTGAGCAAACTCTTTTGAAAAGAAGAGTTCGGCAAGGAAGTCGGTTGACAGAAATATGTCTGTAGGTGTGCTCACAGGTCGCCCTATGGAGGAAATGCCCGGTTCAACGGGTGACCAACTTCCCGAGCTGGTGCAACTGCTTGAACGTGTTCGGCAGGCGATGAGTGGTGTCGTTCAGGCCTTATGGCCTTCCGTCTCCCTACCTGAGGGCCTTGGAGGGCTTGCTGAGAAGCTTCAGGGAGTACGGCGACGTCTCCGTCTGTGGAAGATATCGGCCTGCCGTCAAGGCGCCAGGGAGGCCTGGGCCATGGTGAAGACGCGGTACCCGAAGGCTGACCCAAACCACATGGACGAGGTCGGACCTGTGGGGCCTGATGGGAAGGAGATCCCTGTGAGCTTGATGTACGGCCAAGTAGAGCTGGCCGCGAAATATTCCCAATAGGACTGTAAATTAGACAGCCTGTTAGATGGGATTGAAGAGGAGTACAATCAGTCAGTTTGACGATGTAATTTTAAAATGACATGTAAAATGCCTTCTAGCCGGATTGTAGATCGTTTGCCTTTGCGGACCTTTTCGCTTCAACCTCGGGACCCAACAGTCTGGAATGTGTCCGAATACCCTGGCGGTTATAAAAGAACCGGGGCATGCATGGAGACAAGGCGTAGGGGTCATAATTGCTTTATCAGACAAGTGCCCAACTAGCTATGTTATATTGCATGGTTAGTAAGAAACATCTTCCAGGGAGAATAGTTCCGTTAAGGGTTCCTTTCCCTGGGAGGCATGCCCTAAAGTGCATGTCCGAACTGCGAAAATAGCAGAAAAAGCATCTGGGGGTAGATAAATAAGTAAGTAATAAATCATCTTTTAGGTCATCGACCGAATATTCCCTTAAGAACGCTAGCCTTCGGCTTCACCCAGTCTGAGGTACACATCCGGCTGACCCGGCATTAACAATCGCAGAGGTGCTCCCTTTACCTCCTAGCCGAACAATCTGGAACATAGGGGTAAGCACAGGAGCCAGGCAACCCGGCTTGGCCAAAACTTAGGTCATATCGATGCATATAATGGTGATCAAAAGGTACATGCGGAAGTGTGACACATGTGGTGGGCATGAAGCCCATATAAATAAGCTTCTCTTAAAGAAGCCCCCGGGTATAACGAGTGCGAGTAGCACATCGAGCGGGTGCGAACGAAGCGCAGATTAGCCCTCAAGAGGTTTGTACTGAAAGAGGGAGGAAAAGGGAGGGAAAATGAAGACAGCGAAAAAACATGAAAGGTGGACGGAGGAAGGAGACGAACCCTGAGTCCGGCGCTAGGCGTAAAATCTTCGGAGACGGGCTGCGTTCCATGGGTTTGGCTCGAGTCGGTTGTCAGATGCGTTGCGTACATGGTATGCACCACCGGTAAGGACTTGGTCGATGATGAAGGGACCTTCCCATTTGGGCTTAAGTTTGTCCTTTTTCTTGTCCGGCAGGCGTAGAACTAGCTTGCCAACATTGTAAGTTTTGGCCCGTACTTCTCTGCTTTGATATCTTCGAGCCTGCTGTTGATAGAATGCAGAACGAGATTTTGCCACATCGCGCTCCTCCTCTAAAGCATCCAAACTGTCCTGCCGATCCAGCTCAGCTTCTCTTTCCTCGTACATGCGCACGCGAGGTGAGTCATGAATTATATCGCAGGGCAAAACTGCCTCAGCGCCATATACCATAAAAAATGGTGTGAATCCGGTTGTGCGGTTTGGCGTGGTTCGCAGCCCCCAGAGTACAAAGTCGAGCTCCTCTACCCAGTGCGTGTTAGATTCCGTGAGGGACCGCACTAATCTGTGTTTAATGCCGCTCATGATGAGACCATTTGCCCGTTCCACTTGACCATTAGTTTGAGGGTGGTAGACTGAAGCGTAGTCGATCTTGATGCCCATGTTTTTGCACCAGAGTTTAACCTCGTCGGCCATGAAATTCGTGTCGTTATCAATGATGATGCTGTGGGGGACGCCAAAACAGTGTGCTACCCCGGATATGAAGTCTATCACGGGTCCGGATTCTGCCGTTTTAACCAGCTTGGCCTCTATCCATTTGGTGAATTTGTCCACCATGACCAATAAGTATTTGTGCTTGTGGGTTCCCCCTTTAAGGGGTCCAACCATGTCAAGCCCCCAGACAGCGAACCGCCAAGTAATGGGTATAGTTTTGAGGGCGGTGGGTGGCATGTGGCTCTGATTCGCAAAGAGCTGGCAACCGACGCATCGTTGGACTAAGTCCTGAGCATCTGCCCGGGCGGTCGGCCAATAAAATCCTGTACGGAAGGCCTTGCCTACAAGGGCCCGGGCGGCGGCGTGGTGCCCGCCGAGTCCGGCGTGAATTTCAGCCAGGAGATTTCGCCCTTCCTCTTCGGAGATACACCTTTGAAGGACTCCGGTTGTGCTTTTCTTATAAAGTTCTCCCTCATAGACCTTGTAGGCTTTAGATCACCGAACTATGCAGCGGGCCTCATTTTGGTCTTCGGGAAGTTCCTGCCGGATTAGGTAGGCTAGGAATGGTTCCGTCCACGGGGCCATTACTGCCAGTATTTCATGGGCTGAATCTGTTATTTCATTGGCTGAGCCACCGAATGTGTCAGAATGTTCTGCGTTAGGTGATGCAGTTGGTTCCGGATTGTTATTTCCGGACTCCTCTTCCCATAATACGGATGGCTTAAAGAGCCGCTCCAGGAAGATGTTTGGAGGGACGGCGTCGTGTTTTGCGTTGATGCATGCCAACACGTCTACTGCCTGGTTATTATCCCGGGCTACATGGTGGAATTCGAGTCCTTCGAACCGGGCTGACATTTTTAAGACAGCATTTCGGTAGGCTGCCATTTTCGGATCCTTGGCGTCAAAGTCTCCATTTACTTGGGATATTGCAAGGTTTGAATCCCCGCGCACCTCTAGGCGTTGAATACCCATGGAGATTGCCATCCGGAGGCCATGTAGAAGGGCCTCGTATTCGGCTGCGTTGTTGGAGTCCATGTACATTATTTGAAGCACGTATTGGACTGTGTCTCCGGTTTGGGACGTCAAGACGACGCCAGCTCCCAAGCCAGCCAACATTTTGGAGCCGTCGAAATGCATGATCCAATTGGAGTATGCGCCGTACTCTTTAGGGAGTTCGGCTTCGGTCCATTCAGCGATGAAGTCAGCCAGAACTTGCGACTTGATAGCTCGCCATGGTTTGTAGGTTATATCAAATGGTAAGAGCTCAATGGCCCATTTTGCAATCCTGCCTGTCGCATCACGATTGTTTATAATGTCGTTGAGAGGTACTTCGGAGGCCACCGTTATGGAACACTCTTGAAAGTAGTGTCGCAGCTTCCGGGATGCCATGAACACCGCGTATGCTATCTTTTGATAGTGTGGGTACCAGGACTTGCATGGAGTTAAGACAGTGGATACGTAGTACACTGGTTTTTGAAGACGGAATTTGTGCCCTTCTGTTTCTCGTTCGACGACGAGTACCGTGCTGACAACTTGATGTGTTGCTGCGATATATAACAGCATTTGTTCGCCCAGGTTGGGCGCGGCCAGGACCGGGTTTGTTGCCAATATGGCCTTTATTTCTTTGAGTCCGGCCGTGGCAGCATCCGTCCATTCGAAATGTTCGGTGCGTCGGAGGAGGCGATAGAGGGGCAATGCCTTTTCTCCCAAACGGGAGATGAAGCGGCTTAGAGCCGCCATGCATCTAGTTAGTTTTTGTATTTGCTTGAGGTCTTTTGGGATATCCAATTGTGACAGAGCTCGGATCTTGGCTGGGTTTGCTTCAATTCCTCTACCGGATACAATGAAGCCCAAGAGCTTTTCGGCTGGTACACCGAAAATGCATTTTTCCGGGTTGAGCTTAATGTCATATGCTCGGAGGTTGTCGAATGTCACCCTCAAGTCGTCTACTAGAGTTTCGACGTGTTTGGTCTTGACGACCACATCGTCTACGTATGCCTCTACTGTTTTGCCTATCTGGGTAGCCAGACATGTCTGAATCATGCGCTGATATGTTGCGCCGACGTTTTTGAGTCCGAAGGGCATTGTGTTGAAGCAGAATGGCCCATATGGAGTAATGAATGCCGTTGCGGCCTGGTCTTTTTCCGCCATCTTAATTTGATGGTATCCGGAGTATGCGTCGAGGAAGCACAATGAATCGTGCCCTGCGGTAGCATCGATGATTTGGTCGATGCGAGGGAGAGGGAAAGGGTCCTTTGGACAGGCCTTGTTAAGGTCTTTGAAATCGACGCAAAGGCGCCAGGATTTGTCCTTTTTTGGTACCATTACTAGGTTGGCTAGCCAGTCCGGATGTTTTATATCTCTAATGAATCTGGCTTCTAAGAGTTTGGCTAGCTCCTCTCCCATTGCCTGTCTTTTGGGTTCGGAAAATCGCCGAAGAGCTTGCTTGACTGGCTTGAATCCTTTTAGGATATTTAGGTTGTGCTCTGCCAGCCTGCGTGGGATTCCTGGCATGTCTGAAGGGTGCCAGGCAAAAATGTCCCAATTTTCCTGAAGGAATTCTCGTAGTGCGGCTTCTACATCAGGATTTAATTGTGCCCCAATGGAGGCCGTCTTTGTGGGGTCCATTGGATGGACCTGGAATTTGACTATTTCGTCTGCTGGTTTAAAAGAGGTGGACTTGGACCTCTTATCGAGTATCACATCGTCCCTATCCACCGTGGAGCGCAGCGCAGTTAGTTCCTCTGCTGCTAGGGCTTCGGATAATGCCTCTAGGGCCAGTGCGGCTGTCTTATTTTCAGCGCGGAGTGCTGTATCTGGATCACTGGCGAGAGTGATTACTCCATTGGGTCCGGGCATTTTGAGCTTCATGTACCCGTAATGGGGTATAGCTTGGAAGATTGTGAATGCCTCTCGCCCTAACAAGGCGTGATTTCTGCTGCCGAATGGGACCACTTGGAATGCGACCTCTTCGGACCTGTAATTGTCCGGCGAGCCGAACACTACATCTAGCATGATTTTTCCTGTGCAGCGTACTTCTCGACTAGGGATTATTCCCCTGAAGGTTGTGCTGCTTCGCTCAATGCGGCTCCAGTCAATTTCCATTTTTTGAAGGGTTTCTTCGTAGATGAGGTTTAATCCGCTGCCACCATCCATGAGTACCTTGGTAAGACGAAAGCCGTCCACTATCGGACTAAGGACCAATGCGGCTGGTGCTCTAGCTGTTCGGAATTTAGGTTCATCGCTGGCATTGAAGGTGATAGCCGTGTCGCTCCATGGATTTGCTGTTGCTACTTGGTAGACTTTGGCGAGGCTGCGGATTGTTCGTTTCCGCATGTTATTTGATGCGAAAGTCTCGAAGACTGTTAATACCGTACTGGTACTGCTGGGCAGGTTGCCCGGGGCTAAAAAGCCTTCGCCACTTTTGGCCACCTACCGTAGTATCCAACATGCTCGAAGGCTATGTGTTGGAGTGGCACCCTCCGTACTGTGGATTTTGCAGGGTCCGTTGAGCCATGCCTCCAGTACGGTTCCGTACCCTTTAGGGGGTTTTTGGTTTTTAGTTTTTAACCCAGGTGCTTGAGTATGACGCACTCTTTTATTTCGGACTGGGGTTGTATTCAAGGCCGGATTGTCCCAAAACCTAGTTTCGGTTTTCCAGGCACTCTCCATCGCGCAGTATTTTTGTACAATGGTCGCTAGGTCGGCGAATCTTGTAACTTCACGACGACTGATGGCGTTTATGATTCCCTTGTCCGTGCAATTGTTGCAGAAAATTGAAATCGCGCTTTTTTCACGGCAGTCTTTTATCATGTTCATAACCAGGAGGAATCTGGCCCAGTAATGATGTACTGTTTCATCAGGCTCTTGCCGTATTTGAGATAGATCGCTTATGTTTGGGTGGGCGTGTGGAATTAAGTTCGGAACCCCGCCCGATCTGAGGCTCAAAGGCCAAGAAGCTTCCGGATTTGGAAGCTTGGTTTGTTGGATGCTTTCCAACGAATCTGGTCCGATGCCTGACTTTAGGTTCAGTATTTGATTGGCGTTCGTCCCTCCGTGGGAATCCGGCATGGAGGGATCGGGAATCCGGACATAGTTGGTTTTCAACATCGAAGAAGAGTCGCCGCATTGTTCCTCCACCACAACAACATGGTGGGTAGCCTAGGGAGAGTTAATTTCTCTCAGGTCGGTTTTAAGCCCAATCTGATCGTAGTCGGTAGCGACTCCCAGGGCGGCAATGCGATCCAAGAGCTCGTTTACGGAGGAGAGCTCCATCGGATCTCGCTGCTCGGCGAATTCCGAGCTGACGTGAAGATCGCTTTTGATGACCTGGGAGGTCATCGTCGGAGCGGTGGCCGAACAGGCGGTCATAAGAAAACCACCTAGCCAGATAGTTTGGCCGGCAGCCAAGGATCCCTTGACGACGGTGCCATCTTTAAATACGAGAAAAGGCATCCTTCCTGATTGCGACGGCACAGAGGAACTCTCAATGAAAGCACCAATGTCGGTGTCAAAACCGGCGGATCTCGGGTAGGGGGTCCCGAACTGTGCGTCTAGGCGGATGGTAACAGGAGACAAGGGACACAATGTTTTACCCAGGTTCGGGCCCTCTTGATGGAGGTAAAACCCTACGTCCTGCTTGATTAATATTGATGATGTGTGTTACAAGAGTAGATCTACCACGAGATTAAGGAGGCTAAACCCTAGAAGCTAGCCTATGGTATGATTGTTGTTCGTCCTACGGACTAAAGCCATCCAGTTTATATAGACATCGGAGAGGGCTAGGGTTACACAGAGTCGGTTACAATGGTAGGAGATCTACATATCCGCATCGCCAAGCTTGCCTTCCACGCCAAGGAAAGTCCCATCCGGACACGGGGCGAAGTCTTCAATCTTGTATCTTCGTAGTCTTGGAGTTCGACCGATGATGATAGTTCGGCTATCCGGACACCCCCTAGTCCAGGACTCCCTCAGTGCCACATTGAGCATGAACATTATATCTGGATCTTGTTTGATGCGAGACAGTTATTCATTTAAATCAGATAATAATGGTTGTTCTATTTATATGAGTAATATCTTTTATGGTCATGCACCCTTGTTGAGTGGTCTATTTTTGTTGAATCTCGATCGTGGTGATACACATGTTCATAATATTGAAGCCAAAAGATGCAAAGTTGATAATGATAGTGCAACTTATTTGTGGCACTGTCGTTTAGGTCATATTTGTGTAAAGCGCATGAAGAAACTCCATGCTGATGGGCTTTTGGAATCACTTGATTATGAATCACCTGGTGCTTGGGAACCATGCCTCATGGACAAGATGACTAAAATTCCGTTCTCCGGAACAATGGAACGAGCTACTGACTTATTGGAAATAATACATACCGATGTATGCGATCCAATAAGTATTGAGGCTCGTGGCGGGTATCGTTATTTTCTGACCTTCACAGATGATTTGAGCAGATATGGGTATATCTACTTAATGAAACATAAGTCTAAAACATTTGAAAAGTTCAAATAATTTCAGAGTGAAGTGGAAAATTATCGTGATCGTGGAGGAGAATATTTGAGTTACGAGTTTGGTCTTTATTTGAAACAATGTGGAATAGTTTCGCAACTCAGGCCACCTGGAACACCACAGCATAATGGTGTGTCTGAACGCTGTAACCGTACTTTATTGGATATGGTGCCATCTATGATGTCTCTTACCGATTTACCGCTATTGTTTTGGGGTTATGCTTTAGAGACGGCTGCATTCACGTTAAATAGGGCACCATCAAAATCCGTTGAGACGACACCATATGAACTGTGGTTTGGCACGAAACCCAAGTTGTCGTTTCTTAAAGTTTGGGGCTGTGATGCTTATGTGAAAAAGCTTCAACCTAATAAGCTCGAACCCAAATCGGAGAAGTGCATCTTCATAGGGTATCCAAAGGAAACTGTTGGGTACACCTTCTATCACAGATCCGAAGGTAAGATATTCGTTGCTAAGAATGGATCCTTTCTAGAGAAGGAGTTTCTCACGAATGAAGTAAGTGGGAGGAAAGTAGAACTTGATGAGGTAATAGTACCTTCTCCCGAATTGGAAAGTAGTTCATCACAGAAATCAGTTCAAGTGATTCCTACACCAATTAGTGAGGAAGCTAATGATGATGATCATGAAACTTTAGATCAAGTTACTACCGAACCTCGTAGGTCATCCAGAGTAAGGTCCACACTAGAGTGGTACGGTAATCCTGTTCTGGAAGTCATGTTACTAGACTATGATGAACCTACGGACTATGAGGAAGCAATGATGAGCCCAGATTCCACGAAATGGCTTGAGGCCATGAAATATGAGATGGGATCCATGTATGAGAACAAAGTGTGGACTTTGGTGGACTTGCCCGATGATCGGCAATCCATAGAAAATAAATGGATCTTCAAGAAGAAGACTGACGCTGATGGTAATATTACCGTCTACAAAGCTCGACTTGTTGCGAAAGGTTTTCGACAAGTTCAAGGAGTTGACTACGATGAGACCTTCTCACCCGTAGCGATGCTTAAGTCTGTCCGAATCATGTTAGCAATTGCCGCATTTTATGATTACGAAATTTGACATATGGATGTAAGAACTGCATTTGTTAATGGATTTCTCAAAAAAAAAGTTGTATATGATGCAACCAGAAGGTCTGGTCGATCCAAAAGGTGCTAACAAAGTGCGCAAGCTCCAGCGATCCATTTATGGACTGGTGCAAGCCTCTCGGAGTTGGAATATATGCTTTGATAGTGTGATCAAAGCACATGGTTTTATACAGATGTTTGGAGAAGCCTATTTACAAGAAAGTGAGTGGGAGCTCTATAGCATTTCTAATATTATATGTGGATGACATTGTTGATTGGAAATAATACAGTATTTCTGCATAGCATAAAAGGATACTTGAATAAGAATTTTCAATGAAAGACCTCGGTGAAGCTGCTTACATATTGGGCATCAAGATCTATAGAGATAGATCAAGACGCTTAATTGGACTTTCACAAAGCACATACCTTGATAAAGTTTTGAAGAAGTTCAAAATGGATCAGTCAAAGAAAGGGTTCTTGCATGTGTTACAAGGTGTGAAGTTGAGTCAGACTCAATACCTGACCACTGCAGAAGATAGAGAGAAAATGAAAGTCATTCCCTATGCCTCAGCCATAGGTTCTATCATGTATGCAATGTTGTTGTGGGGACCCCGACTCATAAGTCGAGATCACCGAATGTATGTGTACAGTGATCCTAGAGATCAACGCTCACTGAACACACAAAAGCTGAATAACAAGAGTCTTACATCCATACATACCGTCTTCCACAAATTATGACCATTATGGTCAAGTCTTACATTGATAAAGCCTTAAGGGCTGAACATCAAATGAAACACAAGCAGCGGAAATCTTCGTCGATAGGTACAACCCATGCCATCTGCCTTAACCCTACAGGCATTCTGACCGGGAAACGTCCTAGTTCGCATGTTCGTCTCCAAAGAACTCTTCTTCGAAATCCGGTTCTTCCATGCCTGGCCAATTAAATAACCAGTGGCAAGCCAATGAGTACTTTGAATGTACTCACAAGCAAGCCATGTTTTGGTCCAGGATGTAACAATACATGATATAGGTAAATTTTTGCAGAAAGCTAGTTTTGAATGCAATGACATGTTCAACAACTTGTAAGACATGCATCAGGAGAATTCAAGTAACCATGAGGACAGGTTACAGATATCAACATAAATAGAGTGGGCACCAACCCAACTCAATCACGTCAAGTCCTTTGACTTGACCCAAGTAGTTATCCAAACACACACACTGGTTTGTAAACATGTGGACGTAGCCCAAGAGCGGTTACCCAACTGTCCTTGACAGTGGACACGGCTATTCGAATAGTTTTACACTCTGCAGAGGTTGCATACTTTACCCACAAGATCCGGGGAACTTCCGTGTCATCCACGACCCGCGGTACCTCAAGTACCCGGGGTAAGCACCCGATCACTACCTTTCCCTAGACGACACTAACATGGAGTCCACTCGATTGGTAGTAACCCCCGTGCCCAACATTATCACATAACATTTTCGTGGAGCCATGCCCTAAATCATCTCACATCACAAGCACGGGGTACCAACGGTATGTCCGGTGCCCCATAAAAATGTTCTTGGCCGCCCTACCTGGCACGACCCCGTCCCGAAAGAGAGCACCAACTCTCCCCCGTCACTAGTAATGCGGGCTCCAAGCTAGTATCAGCCTAGGTAATCAATAATGCCCTTTCCCATATAAGGGTAGAGTGGTTGCGCATGTAAGGTTGGAATAACGGTCGCAACTTAAACCAATCTGTTTTGGAAACAATACACACACTTGCCTCGGTACACCACTTCGTCATCAAGTGGTTACCCAACTCATCATCTCCCCCGGGCATAAGTGGCACCCGATGGGGTTTTTGAAAAGTATTTTGAAATTACTTTGTCTCCATCACCATGCATATTCCCGTCCCTTTTTGCGTAGCACTACTTTAGCATCCTATCTACTCCCACCGTCTTAACCCTCATAAGAAGGTAGGGTTATGCACAATGCAACTATCAACGAGGAAGTACGGTGGCAAACCATCAAAGTGGATACCACCTCATCATGATTCCGTTGCAACAACAATATGGTGCTATAGGACATGCATAAAAAGGGTTTCATAGACATGGTCAAAGGGCTGCTTGCCTGGCTCAACAAAGTCTTCTGGGTCTTCAAAGTCTTCTGGTCCAACTCCTTCGTCAGCAACGCAATCTATCGTCGCAAAATAATAACAAGAAAAATAAGGCAATAATAAAATAGAAAAAACCAAAGTGCTCAGAAAAATGTCACCTCATTTTTGTTAAATACTATGGTGAAAACTAAGAAGGGGAAAATTCCTAGTTTTAGATTTGGAGTAGCAGAATAGGAGAAATGGATTTACAAAGTTATATTTAAATGCTTAAAATCACATTTAAATATTTACAGTGAAGAAAAGGTTGTTGGATTTGAATGAAAGTTGCACCATTAAATAGGTTGCAATACTTTAGGAATTTAGGAGTTGGAATTGATTTATTTGGACAAATATTTTATCCTGTGGAATTTTTGGAAAGGTGACAAAAAAAGAAAAAGGAAAAAGGCTCTGTGCCTGCTGGGCCAGAACAGCCGCAGCGCAGCAGGCCCGGCGCACTGGTGCATGCGCGCGCGCAAGGTTTAACCTGACGGGCGGGGCCCATGCATCAGCAAGACAGAGGGGGCGATGGAGGGGAGAGGCTGACAGGCGGGGTCTGCCTGTCATCCCTAACCCTGAGTCCAGACGGCTAGCAAGCTCACCGGCGACGATGCAGGGCATGGCAAGGTCGGGCGAGGGCACGGCTGGGCTCAGAGTCATGTCGCCGTTCGGGTGGAGATGGTTGCGGTCGCCGGGGTAGCCTGGTTTGCCAGCGACAAGGTCATGCGGCGGAGGGGCTTCGGGCATCGATGGTTTCGGCCATTTCCGGCTGCTACAGAGGGGGGAAACAAGGGGGAAAGGATCAGAGGGCTGCAGGGGTTCCAGATCGAGAGGAAAGAGGGCCGGGGGCAGCCTGTACCTCGCTAACTCCGGCGAGCCGAAGCGGCGGAGCTCGAGCTCGATCTCGAGCTCGGGCGGCTCTGGAGAGGAACTGGGGTGCAGTGGGATGATTTGGTGGTGCAGAGAGCAAGTGGTGAGGAAAGGAGAGCTCGGGGAGGCCCTTAAATAGGCGAACGGTGGGGTGCCGTGGACCCGTGCGCCGGCGAGCTCCTGCTTATTGCCACAGGGCTCGGGGGGAGCTGGCGCCGTGTCTGGGGTGTTGCTGGGCATGGACTACGGCGAGGGGAGCTAAGGGAGAGAGCGGGGAGGGGTCAGAGACGTCGCGCATGTGAGGCCGCTCATTGGAGCTCTCGGGCGGCCGGCGCGCATGCGAGCTGAGGTGAGAGGAGGGAGAGGAAGGAGGAGGACAGAGGCGTGGCATGTCACAGACGTCGAGGCTCATCGTCGGGCGCGCTGGGGAGGCCCGAGGTGGCCGAAGGCGGTTGGAAGGGGGCGGCTACAGCGCGGGAGCACACTGTAGCACGCTCCAAAGCGCCCAAATGGCCGGCATGGCCATTTTCTATGCATATGGTCACGGCCAAAGGTGTCTGGTAGCTCTAGGAGGGAGTAAAGAAGTAGGAGATGGCCTTGGATGCCCTGGGTGGCCAGTAGGAGAAGAGAGAGGTAGAAGAAGAGGGAGAAATGGGCTGTCCAGAGAGAGAAAGTGGGGTTTTACCCATCCAATAATTGAGCTGTGGGTTTTCTATTGTTACTGGAGGTGAAAGGGTACTAGGAGGGGTTGTGGTAAAAAGTGGAGCTCATGGAGATTAGTGGAAGAGCCCCAAACATGGTTTTTAGTTAACATGCAGAAGGTGTTTGATATGGTTTTTGGGTACTTGCACTAATTTACTTCTTGTGGCACTTGGCAGGGATGTTTGTCATGACAAAATGACAGGGAAAAAGGAAGGTGAGCTCATTTGGAAGAGTTTGCTAATGAAACTTTGGCAAACCCTAGAAATTAGCAGAAATGAACTTGTGTAGATCTAGTTGAGCAAATCACTTCTCCTTGATGCACCACTTGGTGTAGTGACCTCATTTGGTCATGTGAACTTTCTCACAAAAGTTGGGGTCAAGGAGAGAAAGTTGGTAGTACAAAGTTGTTCAAATTTGATTCTGGTCAAAGAGGGTTTTGGGGTATTTTGGTGAACCAAAATGACCTTGATTGACATGAGGCTTTGCAAGGTGATCACAATATGCATTTGTGGCTTGCTAGATTTTTCTTGGATTTTTATGAAAATATTTCCTGTAGAAATATTTCAAATCCTTGAAATGGGCAGAAATGGTTTTGGGAGGTTTTGTCCAATATTTTGAACATGACCATGTGTTGAAACTCTTATATATGGGAAATATATGCCCACTGAGTTTCCCTGATTTTTGTCAAATATTTTTAAAACAATAAAATAATTTTTCCCTATTAAAGACCATTTCTGGCCTTAAGAAAAAGCTTTTAAATAAAATAGGAAAATAACTTTTAAAATTATATTTTTGTGGTTTATGGGAGTCCTATATCTAATAGGTTTGAAACATACTCTTTGAAATATTTTTCATACCCCAAATCAAGTGCTTGTAGTGCAAACCACAATTTAGGGGTTTTTGGGAAACTAATTTTTGAAAATACTATTTGGCCAAATTATTTTTGTAAGAAAATACTATATTGCACTATATACATGGCATGATCATTGGGCAGAAGCTTGGGGCAAGGAGATGAAGTATAGAAGGTGAAGTTGTGTTGACTTTAAAGAGCACTAGAAAAATTCACAGAGAGAAAACCAACTCCAACATAAAAAGCCAAATAATGCAGAAGTTTTTGTTGGTCCAAATTTTTATGCTTTATTAATGCAAATGAAATGTTACAAAATGCAGGGTGTGACAGACCTACCCCCCTTACAAGAATCTCGTCCCCGAGATTCCCAAACTAGGCTTTAAAGAGATACGGAAACTCGGATCTAAGGTAGTCTTCATGTTCCCAGGTGGCTTCTGCTTCAGTGTGGTTGCTCCACTGGACCTTGAAGTACTTGATGGTGCGGCTTCGAGTGTGTCACTCAGCCTCATCCAAAATGCAGATGGGCCTCTCACGGTAGGTCAAATCAGGCTGAAGGTCAATGGCTTGGTGATTGATGTCCTTGTAGAGATCAGGCTTGTCTGGAACTTGGAGGCACTTCCGGAGTTGTGACACGTGGAATACGTTGTGCACATCGGATAGTTTAGGTGGCAGTTCCAACTGGTAAGCCACTTCTCCTCGTCATTTAGTGATCTTAAAGGGGCCGATGTATCTTGGTGCGAGCTTCCCTTTGACATGGAAGCGCTGGGTTCCCTTGAGAGGTGTGACCCGGAGATAGACATGGTCTCCAACTCGGAAGTTCATGTCTCTACGACGTGAGTCAGCATAGCTCTTCTGCCTTGACTTGGCGGTCCTCAAACGCTCTCTGACAAGCTGGACTTGCTCTTCTTCTTCACGGAGGATATCGGGCCCAAAGACTAATCCTTCTCCGGTCTCTGACCAATTGAGGGGTGTGCGGCACTTCCGTCCATATAACACCTCAAATGGTGCCATCTGAAGGCTTGACTGATAACTGTTGTTGTAGGAGAACTCGGCGAAAGGGAGGCAATCTTCCCACCTAGCTCCATATGCTAAGACACAGGCTCAGAGCATGTCTTCGAGTATGTGATTCACCTGTTCTGTCTGACCTCCGGTCTGTGGGTGGAAAGCAGTGCTGAAGGACAACTTGGTCCTCATGGCCTCTTGGAACTTCTTCCAGAACCTTGAGGTAAACTGTGTTCCTCGATCTGACACAATCTCCTTGGGAACACCATGAAGGCTTACGATTCTGTTGATGTAGAGGCTGGCTAGCTGGTTTCCCTTGTAAGTCGTTTTGACAGGAATGAAATGGGCTACTTTGGTCAAATGGTCGATTATGACCCAGATGGAGTCATGTCCCTTATTTGACCTGGGTAATCCAGTGATGAAGTCCATTCCGACTTTATCCCATTTCCATTCAGGCACCTTGAGAGGCTGTAACAGTCCAGCGGGTCGCTGATGTTCAGCTTTGACCCTTTGGCATATGTCACACTTAGAGAGGAAAGTGGCTATCTCTCTCTTCATGCCATGCCACCAGAATCTTTCCTTCAGGTCTTGATACATCTTGGTTCCTCCAGGGTGGATGGAATATGGTGTGTCATGAGCTTCTTGCAAGATCAAATTCTTGAGCTCAATCTTATTGGGTACGCAAATGCGATTCCCAAACCACAAGATTCCTTGCTCATCCTCTTGAGAATCCTGGGGCCTTGCCTGCCTTGATCTTCCTCTTGATGCCTTCAATACTTTCGTGTCCCTTCTGAGCTTCCTTAATATCATCCATCAAGGTAGGCCTATGTGAGGCCCCCGATTCAATCGTACACTAATCATACACGCAAATGTGTACGATCAAGATCAGGGACTCACGGGAAGATATCACAACACAACTCTAGACACAAATAAAATAATACAAGCTTTATATTACAAGCCAGGGGCCTCGAGGGCTCGAATACATAGCTCAATACACAAGAGTCAGTGGAAGCAACAATATCTGAGTACAGACATAAGTTAAACTAGGATGCCTTAAGAAGGCTAGCACAAAAGCAACACGATCGAAGAGGCAAGGCCTCCTGCCTGGGACCTCCTAACTACTCCTGGTCGTCGTCGGTCTTCATGTAGTAGCATCCATCGGCGGTGGCATCTGGCTCCAAGGGTCCATCATCTGGTTGCAACCACCGGAAAGAAGAAAGAAGGGGGGAAAAGGGGTAGCAAAGCAACCGTGAGTACTCATCCAAAGTACTCGCAAGCATCAGATCTATACTAAGTATGCACTAGTATCAAATGGAAGGTTTGTATCTGTGGACTGAACTGCAGAATGCCAGAATAGAGGGGGAAGGCCTAGCCTATCGAAGACTAGCATCTTCACGCAGCTCCAAGCATCTTGCAGCAAGTAGAAGAGTAAAGAATAGCAGTTTATAATTAACAAGCATGTTGTAACATTAATGCCCAGAGATCCTTCCTCGACTCCCTGCGAGAAAGCAATCCCGGAGCCACATATTCAAGTATCCATTTGTAGTTGTATAAGATCAGGATATAAGTCTGAACATCCGTTACCGTGGACACGGCTATTAATAGATAATATTCCCTGCAGGGGTGCACCACGTTACCCAACACGCTCAATCACTCTGGCCGGACACACCTTTCTGGCGTCAATGCCCGCCCTCGGAAGATCAACACGTCGCAGCCTGACCTAGGCTCAGCAGATAGGTCCCTGCCGGTCTACATCCTAAGCACTCCAGGGGCTGGGCCCATCGCCCGTTGCACTCCGGATCGTTGCACGCAGGGTGAATACCAGCACCACCTCGGATCGCCAGCACGATCCGACCATGTCGCACTACTGAACTGGACGTCTGACAAAGCTTCGGCTGATACCACGACGCCGAGGCCCATAACTATTCTCGCGTGGTGGTTGGTGTGAAAAGGCCAAAGGCCAATTCAGAACAAATACCCAAACCATAGTGTATTATTAGCTTGCGGAGACGAGCAGAGACTCACGATAAGGTGACCCCGTCGCCCCGTCTCGAGGAAATACGGCAAGGGCAAGCCTAGCCCACTCGAGGGCTGCCAGACTTCCCGGTCGTGCCTTGTAACCATCTTGCGGGTGCTCTCCGGGCCCGCCCGACTTTCCCAAAGGGCTCAAGTAATGTCAAGGTAACCGTGTGTCCAAACATCAAGGGGAAAACCCAAGGAATCACCCTCGGAGGATTCCACTCAATATAATCATCAAGGTGAACGTAAGAGGAACCACCCTCGAGGTTCACACTTGAGGGGTTGCACGATAGAGCCGTATCGGGAATGGTGAAGGAGGAAATCACCCTCGATGACCACGACCGAATAGCTACACTACAGAATTATCATCAGGAGTGCGTTATGAGGGGTCACCCTCGGCACTCGATAGTAGCTCTGCAGAGTCGAACAACTAAAGGGGCGTGATGTGATGTGCGGTGTCGGGCTCTGGTCGTCGATCATGTAGCTCGAGTCGTCGATGATGAAGCAGGGGCAATAAGGACAAGGTGGAGGTCACTGATGGATCACTATCCAACCTATACTAAGTAGTTCAGGATAAGTAGGTAAGGTACAACAGCAGGTACAAAAGCAGGCTATGCATCAGAATAGGAGCAATCAATAACAGTAGCAAAATCTAATGCAAGCATGAGAGTATAGAATGGGCGATATCGGGATGATCAAAGGGGGGGGGCTTGCCTGGTTGCTCAGACAAGAAGGAGGGTCGTCGTCGACGTGGTCGATCACTGGGACATCAGCATCGGTCTCAGGGTCTACCGGAGAGAAGAGGGGGAAGAAACAGTAAATACATAGCAGGCAAGTGCATAACAGGACAACAGACAGAGCTAGACGTGTTCTAACGCAGCGCTAGGCGATACTGGCGAAGGGGGAAACGTCCGGGAAAGTTTTCCCGGTTCCGGACGTTTGTCAGACAGATGAACCAGAGGGGAAAGGTTCGACGTTTGCTATGATAGGGACGTGTGGCGGGCGAACAGACCGAGTATTCGGATTCGTCTCGTCGTTTTGAGCAACTTTCATGTAGAAAATTTTTTCATCCGAGCTACGATTTATTTTATATGAATTTTCAAAGATTAAAACATTTTCTGGAATTATTATTATAAATTCAGTATGACATCAGCATGATGTCACGGTGAGGTAAGCAGTCAACTGACCCACTGACTGGTCAAACTGACCAGTGGGTCCCACTTGTCATAGACAGAGGGGCAGACAGAGGTTTATTTTAATTAAATAGAGTTAATTAACAGATGGGCCCCACATGTGAGTGACCCATTAAACTAACTAATTAAGTTCATTTACAAAATCATTTTAATTAGTTTAATTATGCGGTGGGACCCGCATGTCAGTGCCACTAGGCTGCCTAGTCAGTAGTTGATTGAGTCAACCCAGTCAACTGGGGCCCGTGGGGCCCATTGGCAGTGACCCTGGGGGTGGCCCCAGGTCGGCCACGTCGGATGCCAGCGCTGGAGTTGGCTCTGGCGAGCCAAAACACGACGGAGGGCGCCGGCGAGCCTCGGGATTTCGCCACGGTGGCCCAAAACGGGTGTGGCTACTCCCGTTCGAAAGCTAGCGACGTCGCGCGTCGCATGGAGCTACGGGTTGGTCTCGGGGATGACCGGAACCACGCCGGCGAGCAGCGGAGGCAGCGACTCATACGGGTGGATGACGGAGACAGCGGAGCAGCGTGCTAGCAAAAGAAGAGGTTGGGCAGGCTCTACGTGCGCGGATGAGCTAAACGGGCACTGGAGCGGGACCATTTGGTCGCCGGAAGCTCGTCGGCGATGAGCTCCTGCGGTGATGGGCTTGGGCACGTATGAGGCGGCAACTATGAGCACGTTGGGGCGAGGAGAAGAGAGCGGAGAGGAAGGAGAGCTCACCGTGGAGCACATAAGGAGGCTCGGTGGCGGTTTAGGAGCTGCAGGGGCGGCGCCGGAGATGAAGAAGATCGACGGCAGCCAGAGATGGGGACGAAGGGGATCCGATGCTGCAGCGCCTTCGAGCTCCAGCTGAGGCCACCAGCCGAAGGAGTCGACCCTGGCGGAGCTCACCGACAGGGTCAGCGGGCGCGGGGCCGCCGGTGGCCACGACAACGACGGAGGACGGCGGTGATGGCGCACGAGCGTCGATGGGGAACGAGGGGGAGAGGAAGAGGCGAAGTGGGCGAGGGAAGTGAGCGGGCGAGTGTGGGAGAAATATCTCGGGGGTGGCCTCGATGGAGGCCTTATTCTCATCGCCCTCGACGGCGAGGTGGTGCGGCGGGGCGCGGCACTATCGCGGTGCGATCGGAGGAGCAGTGAAGGGGTAAGGCGACCCGCTGGGTTGGGTGGCCTGGCTGGGCCGGCCCAGGTGGGAGTTAGGCCCGGGGGGAAGGCAGGGGCCCTTTTTCCATTTTTTTTGTTCTCCTACTTTTCTTTTTCTTTTAAACTTTCTACTTCCTTATAAGCTTTATTTTTTAATAATTTTTTTATATAAAACATGATGTTAGCACCTAAATCAGTATTTATAATTAGGCTACTTCCACAATTAGTTTGAGGTTTAAATAAAATGGTTTAACATTTTTATAATTTTAAAAGCATTTAATCTATTATTTTAGCCACCGTTTTGATTATTAAAGGGCATTAAACCACTTTATAAAATGTTGGTTCATCACCATAATTGGTCATGGAATAATTTCCACACTTTGAACATTTTTGCTTTCATGATTGACAAACTTGGATTTTTGACTTTAATTTGAATTGAATTTGAATTATGCTTCGGATCAAATGAGGATTAGTAACAGTAAGAATGATGACCTGACATCATTAGCAGGAGATTACTGTAGCTTAATTATCCGGGCGTCATAATTCTCCTCCACTACAAGAAATCTCGTCCCGAGATTTAAGGGGTGAAGTAAGGGGGAAGACTCGAGAAGGACGGAGCTCAACTCAAGATAGGTACTTGGGGGCTATCTCAGTGAACGAGGCATAGCGGCATCTCTCGATTTAAAATTCAAGAAAGTCATCGAGAGCAAGGTAAGAAGGTGTAATAAGAAGTTTCAAGCGTGTAGGCAATCGTTTGATGTCTGAAACAGAGGGTGAAAGGGGTTCAGAGCATCGAGAATAAGTATTGCATCTGATACCAGAATGGATCACTAGGTTGGTGGCTCATGAATTACATACGAAGCCAAGTGCAAAGAATATTCTGGAGTCAAGGTTGTACAGGAGAGTCAGGTTTCGATCCTGTGGAACTTTGGGTTATGGGCCCACCATGTGGGTTAAAAGCAGGAAGGCGCTAAGCATTTTGCATGGTCAAGATAGCAAGGAGGTCATAGGATAGCCTGTCAATTATGTTGGCGACAACGTTGGTACCAAGGGCGAGGGACGAAGAGAACCATTTTCCTGCTTGTTAAGATGAAGCGGACCAATAGGCAAAGTTCTCGTCCATCGGTGGCTACCGGAATGTCATCAACAATAGTAACAAGGTCTGACTGACAGAGTTTATACACCGAGGTGTTTACATAAGCAGCGAGTTATCACTGCTCAAATATGTTACATTACAAGAAAGGTTAACATAACAATGGAAAGGTAAGTGTAGACTCGAATCAGTTATTGGTGTCCTCGAGTGTCTACCAACTCAGAATCAGTGGAAATTTTTGAATCGGTGAGAAATAACAGTTGAAGAAGAACTCATAATAAGTTATGTAGTTCCGTGATATTCTCGAGATACCAAAGGGCAATACTCGAAGGTAGATCAAAGTAGAGGTTGGACAGGTTAAACGATCTGAAGAAGACAAGTACTTTAACTTGTCCGAGAAATGGAATCCAGGGTGATCAATCATGGTCGGAACCACGGTTGCAAAGGACCAATATAGATACAAAATGAACTTATCACAAGGGGATCATTATTATCATAACAAGAAGCTTCCATGATAAGTTCCACATCGGGTCCATGGGCATGAACACAAAGGTTCAAGGTCGACTCCCACTTCATCAATGCACAACCTTCCATTCACTTCTCGCATCCGAAGAAGTTGTAGCGTTGAAATGTTATCCAAAGAAACGCCATTAGATATAACCCGCATAACCTTCCGGTTCACACGGATTAGGCAAGGCGTAGATTCAACCCACTGGGGCATCTTATGAAAATAGAACACAAACTTCATGAGTAAATAACTCAAGCTCGAAAGCAAAGTATGGCTGACAAGAGCGGGGGATACAATTTACCAAAGGCATTATGTATCCGAGGAAAGGCTCACAATGTTACCGAACAAGAAGGACGTTGTCGGATATAACCCGACAAAGGATCTGGTGGTCCACAAGGGATCGGATGTGAGAATGATACTCACCCAGAAGAAGAAAGAATGAAAGGATATCAGATTATAGAAACAACTAACTAATTCAAAGCTCAAATGCAAAGGAAATATGATTCCAAAAATCGAGGGATCATAAGCAGAGGCTCTGATCAAAGACAGGTAAGTTGAATAGACATAGATCGACAATCAATCAAGGTTTGATTTGCCGAACACCAGCTCATGTCAGGGGTGACGTCTGAGCCGAAGGGAATAATTCTAGTTGTGATTGATGATTGCAAGCTTACACAAACATATCGAATCAAATGTTCAAAAAGACGATGACAAAGGATACTACTAAATTTTGTCAGACATATGGAAAGAATCCATAATGCAAGCAGACAAGTATTTGCAGAACAATGGTTGGAGGGGATTATTGGAAGATCGGATAGTATTCCAAAGTAATTTGTGAAACACATGAACAGCTGTGGATGAACGGATACTCGGCAAGCGCGAGTAATTATCCATAGGGGTATTCATGTGGCAAAGAACTGCAAGGCAGTAGGCTCAACGGATTCTCATGACAACAGAGAGTAATTCGGCGCATCTTGCAATAACAAGAGCAACTGGGGATGAAGGAATGAACGACAATGTAGGTAGTTACTCATAAGGATTTATCGGTGGTAGGGATCGCGAAGGCGAAGCGTATAAGTGTCTCGCAAAAACATCGAAGAGTATCTTCAGAATCTTTTGGTGCACCAAGCAATCATCTGGAGTGAGGGCTCTCCGGGATAAAGTATTTACGAGAACCTAGAGTGAGAGTTAACATAATCATTTAACCCGAATAGAAGAGAGATCAGATTCCCAGAGTAAGGACGAGGAATAAAAGATCCTAATACCACCCAACTGGCGATGTGGGCCCGTAAGCCACACAGCCATGTTAGTAAATAAGTTTTTCAAAGACTAGACTCAACTTCGGCCAAGGAGTTGGAAAGGGGGATCCTACAGGCACTCGGCTCTGATACCAACTTGTGACGCCCCCGATTCAATCGTACACTAATCATACACACAAATGTGTACGATCAAGATCAGGGACTCACGGGAAGATATCACAACACAACTCTAGACATAAATAAAATAATACAAGCTTTATATTACAAGCCAGGGGCCTCGAGGGCCCGAATACATAGCTCGATACACAAGAGTCATCAGAAGCAACAATATCTGAGTACAGACATAAGTTAAACAAGGATGCCTTAAGAAGTCTAGCACAAAAGCAACACGATCGAAGAGGCAAGGCCTCCTGCCTGGGACCTCCTAACTACTCCTGGTCGTCGGCGGTCTTCATGTAGTAGCATCCATCGGTGGTGGCATCTGGCTCCAAGGGTCCACCATCTGGTTGCAACCACCGGAAATAAGAAAGAAGGGGGGAAAAGGGGTAGCAAAGCAACCGTGAGTACTCATCCAAAGTACTCGCAAGCACCAGATCTATACTAAGTATGCACTGGTATCAAATGGAAGGTTTGTATCTGTGGACTGAACTGCAGAATGCCAGAATAGAGGGGGAAGGCCTAGCCTATCGAAGACTAGCATCTTCACGCAGCTCCAAGCATCTTGCAGCAAGTAGAAGAATAAAGAATAGCAGTTTATAATTAACAAGCATGTTGTAACATTAATGCCCAGAGATCCTTCTTTGACTCCCTGCGAGAAAGCAATCCCGGAGCCACATATTCAAGTATCCATTTGTAGTTGTATAAGATCAGGATATAAGTATGAACGTCCGTTACCGTGGACACGGCTATTAATAGATAATCTTCCCTGCAGGGGTGCACCACGTTACCCAACACGCTCGATCACTCTGGCCGGACACACATTTTTGGGGTCAATGCCTGCCCTCATAAGATCAACACGTCGCAGCCCGACCTAGGCTCAACAGAGAGGTCCCCGCCGGTCCACATCCTAAGCACTCCGGGGTCTGGGCCCATCGCCCGTTGCACTCTGGATCGTTGCGCGCAGGGTGAATACCAGCACCGCCTCAGATGGCCAGCACGATCTGACCGTGCCGCACTGCTGAACTGGACGTCTGACAAAGCTTCGGCTGATACCACGACGCCGAGGCCCATAACTATTCTCGCATGGTGGTTGGTGCGAAAAGGCCAAAGGCCAATTCAGAACAAATACCCAAACCATAGTGTATTATTAGCTCTCGGAGACGAGCAGAGACTCACGATAAGGTGACCCTGTTGCCCCGTCTCGAGGAAATACGGCAAGGGCAAGCCCAGCCCACTCGAGGGCTGCCAGACTTCCCGGCCGTGCCTCGTAACCATCTTGCGGGTGCTCTCCGGGCCCGCCCGACTTTCCCAAAGGTCTCAAGTAATGTCAAGGTAACCGTGTGTCCAAACATCAAGGGGAAAACCCAAGGAATCACCCTCGGAGGATTCCACTCGATGTAATCATCAAGGTGAACGTAAGAGGAACCACCCTTGAGGTTCACACTTGAGGGGTTGCACGCAGAGCCGTATCGGGAATGGTGAAGGAGGAAATCACCCTCGATGACCACGAACGAATAGCTACACTACAGAATTATCATCAGGAGTGCGTTATGAGGGATCACCCTCGGCACTCGATAGTAGCTCTGCAGAGTCGAACAACTAAAGGGGCGTGAGGTGATGTGAGGTGTCGGGCTCTGGTCGTCAATCATGTAGCTCGAGGCGTCGATGATGAAGCAGGGGCAATAAGGACAAGGTGGAGGTCACTGATGGATCACTATCCAACCTATACTAAGTAGTTTAGGATAAGTAGGTAAGGTACAACAACAGGTACAAAAGTAGGCTATGCATCAGAATAGGAGCAATCAATAATAGTAGCAAAATCTAATGCAAGCATGAGAGTATAGAATGGGCGATATCGGGATGATCAAAGGGGGGGGCTTGCCTGGTTGCTCAGACAAGAAGGAGGGTCGTCGTCGACGTAGTCGATCACAGGGACATCAGCATCGGTCTCGGGGTCTACCGGAGAGAAGAGGGGGAAGAAACAGTAAATACATAGCAGGCAAGTGCATAACAGGACAATAGACAAAGCTAGACGTGTTCTAACGCAGCGCTAGGCGATACTGGCGAAGGGGGAAACGTCCGGGAAAGTTTTCCCGGTTCCGGACGTCTATCAGACAGATGAACCGGAGGGGAAAGGTTCGACATTTGCTATGATAGCGACGTGTGGCGGGCGAACAGACCACGTATTCGGATTCGTCTCATCGTTCTGAGCAACTTTCATGTAGAAAACTTTTTCATCCGAGCTACGATTTATTTTATATGAATTTTCAAAGATTAAAACATTTTTTGGAATTATTATTATAAATTCATTATGACATCAGCATGATGTCAGGGTGAGGTAAGCAGTCAACTGACCCACTGACTGGTCAAACTGACCAGCGGGTCCCACTTGTCATAGACAGAGGGGCAGACAGAGGTTTATTTTAATTAAACAGAGTTAATTAACAGATGGGCCCCACATGTCAGTGACCCATTAAACTAACTAATTAAGTTCATTTACAAAATCATTTTAATTAGTTTAATTACGCGGTGGGACCCACATGTCAGTGCCACTGGGCTGCCCAGTCAGCAATTGACTGAGTCAACCAAGTCAACTGGGGCCCGTGGGGCCCGTTGGCAGTGACCCTGGGGGTGGCCCCAGGTCGGCCACGTCGGATGCCAGCGCCGGAGTTGGCTCCGGCGAGCCAAAACACGGCGGAGGGCGCCGGCGAGCCTCGGGATTTCGCCACGGTGGCCCAAAACGGGTGTGGCTACTCCCGTTCGAAAGCTAGCGACGTCGCGCGCCGCATGGAGCTACGGGTTGGTCTCGGGGATGACCAGAACCACGCCGGCGAGCAGCGGAGGCGATGACTCGTATGGGTGGATGACGGAGACGGCGGAGCAGCGTGCTACGGAGCAAAAGAAGAGGTTGGACAGGCTCTACGTGCGCGGGCAAGCTAAACAGGCACTGGAGCGGGACCATTTGGTCACCGAAAGCTCGTCGGCGATGAGCTCCCGCGGTGATGGGCTCGGGCACGTACGAGGCGGCAACTACGAGCACGTTGGGGCTAGGAGAAGAGAGCGGAGAGGAAGGAGAGCTCACCGTGGAGCACACAAGGAGGCTCGGTGGCGGTTTAGGAGCTGCAGGGGCGGCGCCAGAGACGAAGAAGATCGACGGCAGCCAGAGATGGGGACGAAGGGGATCCGATGCTGCAGCACCTCCAATCTCCAGCTGAGGCCACCAGCCGAAGGAGTCGACCCTGGCGGAGCTCACCGACAGGGTCAGCGGGCGCGGGGCCGCCGGTGGCCTCGACAACGATGGAGGACGGCGGTGATGGCGCTCGGGCTTCGATGGGGAACGAGGGGGAGAGGAAGAGGCGGAGTGGGAGAGGGAAGTGAGCGGGCGAGTGCGGGAAAATATCTCGGGGGCAGCCTCGGTGGAGGCCTTATCCTCATCGCCCTCGACGGCGAGGTGGTGCGGCGGGGCGCGGCACTATTGCGGTGCGGTCGGAAGAGCAGTGAAGGGGGAAGGCGACCCGGTGGGTTGGGTGGCCTGGCTAGGCCGGCCCAGGTGGGAGTTAGGCCCGGGGGGAAGGTAGGGGCCCTTTTTCCATTTTTTTGTTCTCCTGCTTTTCTTTTTCTTTTAAACTTTCTGCTTCCTTATAAGCTTTATTTTTTTAATAAATTTTATTATATAAAATATGATGTTAGCACCTAAATCAGTATTTATAATTAGGCTACTTCCACAATTAGTTTGAGGTTTAAATAAAATGTTTAGCATTTTTATAATTTTAAAAGCATTTAATATATTATTTTAGCCACCGTTTTGATTATTAAAGGGCATTAAACCACTTTATAAAATGTTGGTTCAGCACCATAATTGGTCATGGAATAATTTCCACACTTTGAACATTTTTGCTTTCATGATTGACAAACTTGGATTTTTGACTTTAATTTGAATTGAATATGAATTATGCTTCGGATCAAATGAGGATTAGTGACAGTAAGAATGATGACCTGGCATCATTAGCAGGAGATTACTGTAGCTTAATTATCCGGGCGTCACAGCCTAACTTTGAGGTTGGCCAAGAATCCTGGTGCAACCAGTTCCAAACCGAAGCTTTCAAGTTCTTCATACAAGGCGGGTAGCATGTCCTTAAGCATAGCATTCAAGGAACAAGCCTTTCTGCTTAATGCATCTGCTACCACATTAGCCTTTCCAGGGTGGTATTGAACACTAAGGTCATAATCCTTGATCAACTCTAGCCATCTTCTTTGCCTCATGTTCAATTCCTTCTGAGTGAAAATATACTTCAGACTTTTGTGATCCGTGTATATCTCACACCGCTTCCCTAGGAGGTAATGTCGCCATGTTTTCAGGGCATGAACTACAGCTACCAACTCGAGGTCATGAGTAGCATAGTTCTCTTCATGAGGCTGTAGTTGCCTTGAAAGGTAAGCTACGACTCTGCCCTCTTGCATCAGAACACCTCCCAATCCGGTTCTTGACGCATCACAATATATCACAAACTCCTTGTGTATATCTGGTGTGGCCAGAACTGGGGCGGTGGTCAGTCTCTTCTTCAGCTCCTGGAAGCTCTCTTCGCACTTCGGTGTCCATTCAAACTTCTTGTCCTTCTTCAAGAGCTGAGTCATGGGTCGGGCAATGCTTGAGAATCCTTCAACGAACTTGCGGTAATATCCTGCGAGTCCAAGGAAGCTTCTGACTACCTTCACATTGCTTGGGGATTGCCATTCAGTCACGGCTTCAATCTTAGTGGGATCAACCGACAATCCTTCTTCGGTCAACACATGACCCAAGAATCCAACTTCACGCAGCCAAAATTCGCACTTGCTGAACTTGGCATACAGTTGGTGCTCTCGAAGCTTGTCTAGGACCATCCTCAAGTGTTGCTCGTGCTCTTCCTCCGTCTTCGAGAAGACAAGAATGTCATCAATGAAGACAACAACAAACTTGTCCAAATATTCCATGAAGACCTTATTCATGAGATACATGAAGTAAGCTGGGGCATTGGTCAATCCAAAGGACATGACCGTGCACTCATACAGGCCATATCTGGTTACAAATGCCGTCTTCGGAATATCTTGGGGTCTGATTTTCAGCTGGTAATACCCAGATCTGAGGTCGATCTTGGAGAACACCTTGGCCCTATTGAGTTGATCAAATAGATCTTCAATCTTGGGAAGTGGATACTTGTTCTTGATTGTAACTTCATTGAGGGAGCGGTAGTCAATGCACAAGCGGATGGTACCATCCTTCTTTGCCACAAATAGAACAGGTGATCCCCAAGGGGAGGCACTAGGGCGGATAAATCCCTTCCTCAACTGCTCTTCCAGTTGCTTCTTCAATTCTGCTAACTCCTCCGATCCCATTCTATAAGGCTTCTTATAGATGGGTCCTGCTCCAGGCATGAGCTCGATGATGAACTCAATGTCTCGGTCAGGAGGCATTCCCAGTAGCTCATCAGGAAAGACATCGGGGTATTCGCATACTACCGGCACTTGCTCAAATCCAACTTCAGTCAGACACTTGACTTTGGTGGCTTGAGCAAAGGAGGGGTTGGAGGAAAATTTAACTTCGACTCCTTGCTCATTGGTCATAGTAACAGTCCGATTGGCGCAATCTAACAAGCCTTGGTGCTTGATGAGCCAATTCATTCCTAAGATCACATCCAAGCCTTGTGATCTTAAGATGATAAGGTCTGCTAGGAAGTCTACCCCATTAATGACAATCCCGACTCCTTTACATCCTATCTTGGCTCTCATCTTTGCTCCGGGGGTTTGTACCACCATAGGGTTAGTCAGGGGTGTAGAGGTCATGCCACTTTTTAATGCAAACTTTTGGGTGACAAATGAATGCGTGGCTCCAGAATCAAACAAGACAGTTGTAGGTGCTGAGTTGACAAGGAGCATACCCAGCACGACGTCCGGGTCTTCCTGGGCTTCTTCTCCAGTGACATGATTCACACGACCCTTGCCGTTGTTGGGCGGGTTGCGGGGAGCTTGGTTCCTTGGTGGCATTCCATGGCCTTGTCCTGGGTTCTGCGCATTGGGGCGCGGGGCGTCGGGCTTCTTGTTGGGGTAATTCTTGGAATAGTGTCCTGGCTGACCACATCCAAAGCAAGTGACTTGGTTGGGGTTGCTGCTCTTGCCAGCATTGTTATTGGGGGTGTTGTAAGCTGGCCTGGGGTTGGCATACTGCTAAGGTGGATAGTTGGTGCGGGGCGCAGGAGCTCTTGGCTGCTGATAGGTTGGCTTGACCGGGGCTGGCTGCCACGGGCGAGGCTTCTGGTTGCTGGAGCTACCCTTGCTGATCATCTTGCGCTTACGGGTATCATCCAAAGCACGTCGCTTGTCCTCAAGCATGAGTGCCTTGTTCACCAGATCAGGAAAGGTCGGGCAGTCACACACAACAAGCGAGTACTGCAGAGTCTGGTTAAGGCCTTCCATGAAGCGCTCTTTTTTGGCAGCATCAGTGCTGACATCCTCAGGAGCATACCTTGAGAGAACACTGAACTTCTGCATGTACTCCTTGACAGTGCTACTTCCTTGCTTCAGGGCTCGAAACTCCCGCTTCTTGATGGCCATGATTCCAGAAGGAATGTGGGCCTTGCGGAATTCTGCCTTGAAGTCATTCCAAGTGATGTTTTGCTCAGCATGCATGGCCTTGAATCCATCCCACCAAGCTCTAGCAGTGCCCCCGAGACAGTGAGCAGCATACGCCACCTTCTCACGGTCCTCAGTGCATCCGACTAGTTCCAGCAGATCCTCAATGGTGCGGACCCAGTTGTCTGCATCCAGGGGTTCAGTAGTCTCTATGAAGGTGGGTGGTGCATGCTTCTTGAACTCCACCAACGTGGAACGTCCATTGCTGTGACCCGCCGGCTGGCGATTGAGCTTGAGCAATCATCTGGAGGGTTGCAGTGTTGGCTTGGCGTTCCTCTCGGAAGGCTTGGAGAAGCTGAGCCATGTCCATGCTTGGAGGAGGTGGTGGTGGTGGAGTCTGTCCTCAGGCTTGGTCCTGGCTGACTCCTGCTTCAGCAGAACCTCCGGCTTCTTGCTGCTGGGTAGAGGTACCAGTACGTGTTACAACAGGCATCCTATTGGAGCGGTCAAGGTCTCATGATTGGGAAAGATGGGGAAAGCAATATAGATGGGACGCCTAGTAAGGGGGTTGGTATGACACTAATTGTTTTCATGCAAGGGCCAAAAGGGCCAAACACATTCATTAAAGTCCAAATGGGTGATGTAGTCGCTTACAAGTTCCCGAAGGAAAGCACGACGTCCATCAAACACATCAAAAGCAAACACAACACTACATGGTTTCATATGAACCATTACAAGGACTCGACTTCGCATAGGGGTACACGACCTATCCTACCGTAGGGGTTACTAACGGGCATATCCAAGTTGCGAATGATGCCTAAGTGGTGGAATGCTCGGTCGTGTAGTCTAGCTCTTCTGGGTCTTCCTCATCATCATCAGCATCCTGACTTTCCTCTTCACTTGAAGGGGTGGGGGAGTGGAGGAGCTCAACACGGCGTTGCTTTGCTGGTGGGGTGAAGAGCTTGCGGTAATCCCTTGCGCTCATGCGGTGTTGCTGTGGTGGTTCTCCATCCTTTGGGGGTCTTCCGCCCCTATATGCGATTGCGGGCTGTCCAGGGGGAGCACCTTCTTTCTTGATCCTATCCATCTTCACTTGAGCTTGGAGAAGAAGTGCCTTGGTCTCATGAAGTTCCTTTCGGAGTTCCATTGATTCCGAGGCCAAGTGTTGTGCCAAACTATCGACACAAAGGCTGAAGTAGGTCTGGAATCGGAGTGGAAGTTCTTCTTCTAATGGTGGAGCTGGTGCACTGCTCTCATCCTCACCTTCCTTCCAATAAGGCAAGAAGCGGGTTGCCAACTCGTCTGCCATCTCTGGAAGAAGGTCTCGGAGGCGGGTGAGTGCCTTGAGGGTTGCCGTCTCGATGGCAAGAACCAGTGTTGCCATCTGGGGTCCCTCGAAGAACCAGCTTGTTGGAGAGTCATTAGCCTTTACTATCACTTCCACATGATACTCCGTCTCGGTGTCATTGATCCAATGCTCATGGTAGGTGAAAATGGGGGCTCGGTGAAATTGGCACTTCTTGAGGCTATCCTCGAGAAGCATGGAAATCCGGTGGTCAAGAAGTCTTCGGGTACGGCAGCCATCTACAAAGGTTGAATGGGAGAGGTCAATAAGGGAATTATATCTTGGGTTGGGTAAGCTTTAGAAAAGAAGAGAAGTTTAGATGGTCTCAAGCTAACTAACGTCCATGCTAACTAAGGCTTCCTACAGTCAGGATGGCTCTGATACCACCTCTGTGGGGACCCCGACTCATAAGTCGAGATCACCGAATGTACGTGTACAGTGATCCCAGAGATCAATGCTCACTGAACACACAAAAGCTGAATAACAAGAGTCTTACATCCATACATACCGTCTTACACAAATTATGACCATTATGGTCAAGTCTTACATTGATAAAGCCTTAAGGGCTGAACATCAAATGAAACACAAGCAGCGGAAATCTTCGTCGATAGGTAGAACCCATGCCATCTGCCTTAACCCTACAGGCATTTTGACTGGGAAACGTCCTAGTTCGCATGTTCGTCTCCAAAGAACTCTTCTTCGAACTCCGGTTCTTCCATGCCTGGCCAATTAAATAACCAGTGGCAAGCCAATGAGTACTTTGAATGTACTCGCAAGCAACCCATGTTTTGGTCCAGGATGTAACAATACATGATATAGGTCAATTTTTCCAGAAAGCTAGTTTTGAATGCAATGACAAGTTCAACAACTTGTAAGACATGCATCAAGAGAATTCAAGTAACCATGAGGACAGGTTACAGATATCAACATAAATAGAGTGGGCACCAACCAAACTCAATCACATCAAGTCCTTTGACTTGACCCAAGTAGTTATCCAAACACACACACTGGTTTGTAAACATGTGGACGTAGCCCAAGAGCGGTTACCCAACTATCCTTGACCATGGACACAGCTATTCGAATAGTTTTACACTCTGCAGAGGTTGCACACTTTACCCACAAGATCCGGGGAACTTCCGTGTCATCCACGACCCGCGGTACCTCAAGTACCCGGGGTAAGCACCCGATCACTACCTTTCCCTAGACGACACTAACATGGAGTCCACTCGATTGGTAGTAACCCCCGTGCCCAACATTATCACATAACATTTATGTGGAGCCATGCTCCTAAATCATCTCACATCATAAGCATGGGGTACCAACGGTGTACCGGTGCCCCACAAAAATGTTCTTGGCCGCCCTACCTGGCATGACCCCGTCCCGAGAGAGAGCACCAACTCTCCCCCATCACTAGTAATGCGGGCTCCAAGCTAGTATCGGCCTAGGTAATCAATAATGCCCTTTCCCATATAAGGGTAGAGTGGTTGCGCATGTAAGGTTGGAATAACGGTCGCAACTTAAACCAATCCATTTTGGAAACAATACACACACTTGCCTCGGTACACCACTTCATCATCAAGTGGTTACCCAACTCATCATCTCCCCCGGGCATAAGTGGCACCCGATGGGGTTTTCAAAAAGTCTTTTGAAATTACTTTGTCTCCATCACCATGCATATTCCCGTCCCTTTTTGCGTAGCACTACTTTAGCATCCTATCTACTCCCACTGTCTTAACCCTCATAAGAAGGTAGGGTTATGCACAATGCAAGTATCTACGAGGAAGTACGGTGGCAAACCATCAAAGTGGATACCACCTCATCATGATTCCGTTGCAACAACAATATGGTGCTATATGACATGCATAAAAAGGGTTTCATAGACATGGTCAAAGGGCTGCTTGCCTGGCTCAACAAAGTCTTCTGGGTCTTCAAAGTCTTCTGGTCCAACTCCTTCGTCAGCAACGCAATCTATCGTCGCAAAATAATAACGACAAAAATAAGGCAATAATAAAACAGAAAAAACCAAAGTGCTCAGAAAAATGTCAACTCATTTTTGTTAAATACTAGGGTGAAAACTAAGAAGGGGAAAATTCCTAGTTTTGGATTTGGAGTAGCAGAATATGAGAAATGGATTTACAAAGGTATATTTAAATGCTTAAAATCACATTTAAATATTTACAGTGAAGAAAAGGTTGTTGGATTTGAATGAAAGTTGCACCATTAAATAGGTTGCAATACTTTAGGAATTTTGGAGTTGGAATTGATTTATTTGGACAAATATTTTATCATGTGGAATTTTTGGAAAGGTGATAGAAAAAGAAAAAAGGAAAAAGGCTTTGTGCCTGCTGGGCCAGAACAGCTGCAGCGCAGCAGGCCCAGCTAGAGTGGCGGCCCAAAGCACTGGTGCACGCGCGCGCGCTAGGTTTAAACCTGACGGGCGGGGCCCAGGTGTCAGTGAGATAGAGGGGGGCGATGGAGGGGAGAGCCTGACAGGCGGGGCCCGCCTGTCATCCCTAACCCTGAGTCTAGACGGCTAGCGAGCTCACCGGCGATGATGCAGGGCACGACGAGGTCGAGCGAGGGCACGGCTGGGCTCAGAGTCGTGTCGCCATTCGGGTGGAGGTGGTTGCGGTCGCCGGGGTAGCCTGGTTCACCGGCGACGAGGTCATGCGGCGGAGGGGCTTTGGGCGTCGACGGTTCCGGTCGTTTCTGGCTGCTACAGAGGGGGGAAACAAGGGGGAAAGGATCAAAGGGCTACAGGTGTTCCAGATCGAGAGGAAAGAGGGCCGGGACGGCCTGTACCTCGCGAACTCCGGCGAGCCGAAGCGGCGGAGCTCGAGCTCGATCTCGAGCTCGGGCGGCTCTGGAGAGGAACTGGGGTGCAGGGGGGTGATTTGGTGGTGCAGAGATCAAGTGGTGAGGAGAGGAGAGCTCGGGGAGGCCCTTAAATAGGCGAACGGTGGGGTGCCGTGGACCCGTGCGCTGGCGAGCTCCTGCTTGTTGCCACAGGGCTCGGGAGGAGCTGGCGCCGTGTTTGGGGTGTTGCTGGGCGTGGACTACGCCGAGGGGAGCTAAGGGAGAGAGCGGGGAGGGGTCAGAGACGTCGCGCGTGTGAGGCCGCTCATTGGAGCTCTCGGGCGGCTGGCGCACGTGCAAGCTGAGGCGAGAGGAGGGAGAGGGAGGAGGGGAACAGAGGCGTGGCGTGTCACAGACGTCGAGGAGCATCATCGGGTGCGCTGGGGAGGCCCGAGGTGGCCGGAGGCGGTTGGAAGGGGGCGGCTACAGTGCGGGAGCACACTGTAGCGTGCTCCAGAGTGCCCAAATGGCCGGCATAGCCATTTTCTATGCATGTGGTCACGGCCAAAGGTGTCTGGTAGCTCTAGGAGGGAGTAAAGACGTAGGAGATGGCCTTGGATGCCCTGGGTGGCCAGTAGGAGAAGAGAGAGGTAGAAGAAGAGGGAGAAGTGGGTTGTCCAGATAGAGAAAGTGGGGTTTTACCCATCCAATAATTGAGCTGTGGGTTTTCCATTGTTACTGGAGGTGAAAGGGGACTAGGAGGGGTTGTGGTAAAAAGTGGAGCTCATGGAGATTAGTGGAAGAGCCCCAAACAGGGTTTTTAGTTAACATGCAGAAGGTGTTTGATATGGTTTTGGGGTACTTGCACTAATTTACTTCTTGTGGCACTTGGCAGGGATGTTTGTCATGACAAAATGACAGGGAAAAAGGAAGGTGAGCTCATTTGGAAGAGTTTGCTAATGAAACTTTGGCAAACCCTAGAAATTAGCAGAAATGAACTTGTGTAGATCTAGTTGAGCAAATCACTTCTCCTTGATGCACCACTTGGTGTACTGGCCTCATTTGGTCATGTGAACTTGCTCACAAACGTTGGGTTCAAGGAGAGAAAGTTGGTAGTACAAAGTTGTTCAAATTTGATTCTGGTCAGAGAGGGTTTTGGGGTATTTTGGTGAACCAAAATGACATTGATTGACACGAGGCTTTGCAAGGTGATCACAATATGCATTTGTGGCTTGTTGGATTTTCCTTGGATTTTTATGAAAATATTTCCTGTAGAAATATTTCAAATCCTTGAAATGGGCAGAAATGGTTTTGGGAGGTTTTGTCCAATATTTTGAACATGACCATGTGTTGAAACTCTTATATATGGGAAATATATGCCCACTTAGTTTCCCTGATTTTTGTCAAATATTTTTAAAACAATAAAATATTTTTTCCCTATTAAAGACCATTTCTGGCCTTAAGAAAAAGCTTTTAAATAAAATAGGAAAATAACTTTTAAAATTATATTTTTTGTGGTTTATGGGAGTCCTATATCTAATAGGTTTCAAACATACTCTTTGAAATATTGTTCATACCCCAAATCAAGTACTTGTAGTGCAAACTCAATTTAGGGGGTTTTGGGGAACTAATTTTTGAAAATACTATTTGGCCAAATTATTTTTGTAAGAAAATACTATATTGCACTATACACATGGCATGATCATTGGGCAGAAGCTTGGGGCAAGGAGATGAAGTATAGAAGGTGAAGTTGTGTTGACTTTAAAGAGCACTAGAAAAATTCACAGAGAGAAAACCAACTCCAACATAAAAAGCCAAATAATGCAAAAGTTTTTGTTGGTCCAAATTTTTATGCTTTATTAATGCAAATGAAATGTTACAAAATGCAGGGTGTGACAGTTGTGTACCAGATCTGATGTGTGCCTTGCTATAAGTATAGCAGGGAGATACCAAAGTAATCCAGGAGTGGAGCACTGGACAGCGGTCAAGAACATCCTGGGATACCTAAAAAGTATTAAGGATATGTTTCTCATTTATGGAGGTGACAAAGAGCTCATCGTAAATGGTTATGTCGATGCACGCTTTGACGCTGACCCGGATGACTCTAAGTCGTAATCTGGATACGTATTTATATTTAATGGTGGAGCTGTCAGTTGGTGCAGTTCCAAGCAGAGCGTCGTGGCGGGATCTACGTGTGAAGCAGAGTACACAACTACTTCGGAAGTAGCAATGAAGGAGTCTGGATGAAGGAGTTCATATCCGATCTAGGTGTTATACCTAGTGCATCGGGTCCAATGAAAATCTTTTGTGACAATACTAGTGCAATTTACTTGGCAAAGGAATCTAGATTTCACAAGAGAACCAAACACATCAATTGACACTTCAATTCCATCTGGCATCAAGTCACAGAGGGAGACATAGAGATTTGCAAGATACATACCGATCTGAATGTTGCAGACCCGTTGACTAAGCCTCTTCCATGAGCAAAACATGATCAACACCAAGACTCCATGGGTGTTAGAATCATTACTTCATAATCTAGATTATTGACTCTAGTGCAAGTGGGAGACTAAAGGAAATATGCCCTAGAGGCAATAATAAAATTGTTATTTATATTTCCTTATATCATGATAAATGTTTATTATTCATGCTAGAATTCTATTAACCGGAAACTTAGTACATGTGTGAATACATAGACAATACACAGTGTCCCGAGTATGCCTCTACTTGACTAGCTCATTAATCAAAGATGGTTATGTTTCCTAACCATAGACATGTGTTGTCATTTGATGAACGGGATCACATCATTAGGAGAATGATGTGATGGACAAGACCCATCCGTTAGCTTAGTATTATGATCGTGATAGTTTTATTGCTACTGCTTTCTTCATGACTTATACATGTTCCTCTGACTATGAGATTATGCAACTCCCGAATACCGGAGAAAACCTTGTGTGCTATCTCACAACATAACTGGGTGATCATAAAGATGCTCTATAGGTGTATCCAAAGGTGTTTGTTGGGTTGGCATAGATCAAGATTAGGATTTGTCACTCCGTGTATTGGAGAGGTATCTCTGGGCTCTCTCGGTAATGATCATCACTGTAAGCCTTGGCAAGCAATGTGACTAATGAATTAGTTACGGGATAAAGCATTACGGAACGAGTAAAGATACTTGCCGGTAACAATATTGAACTAGGTATGATGATACCAATGATCGAATCTCGGGCAAGTAACATACCGATGACAAAGGGAACAACGTATGTTGTTATGCGGTTTGATCGATAAAGATCTTGGTAGAATATGTAGGAACCAATATGAGCATCTAGGTTCCGCTATTGGTTATTGATTGGAGATGTGTCTTGATCATGTCTATATAGTTCTCGAACCCGTAGGGTCCGCACGCTTAACGTTCGATGACAATTTGTATTATGAGTTATGTGATTTGATGACCGAAGTTTGTTCGGAGTCCCGGATGAGATCATAGACATGACGAGGAGTCTCGAAATGGTCAAGACATAAAGATTGATATATTGGAAGGCTATGTTCAGACATCGGAAAGGTTTTGGAAGAGTTCGGACATTTTTCGGAGTACCGGGAGGTTACCGGAATCCCCCGGGGGAAGTAGTGGTCCTTCATGGGCCTTAGGGAAAGGAGAGGAGAGCCACAAGGGAGGCTTCCCCCCCCCCCCCCCCATGGCAAGTCCGAATTGGACTAGGGAGGGGGCGACGCCCCCTCTTTCCTTATCCCTCTCCTACTCCTTCCCTCTCTCCCTCTCTTGGAAAGGAAGGGGACTCCAACTATGATTGGGAATCCTAGTTGGACTCCCCTATGGCGCGCGCCCCTCCTAGCCGCTGGACTCCTCCCTCCCTCCTTTATATACGAGGGCAAGGGGGCACCCCAAGGCACAACAGACAACCTTTTAGCCATGTGTGGTGCCCCCTTCCCCAGTTTAACACCTCGATCATATTGTCGTAGTGCTTAGGCGAAGCCCTGCGCCGGTAACGTCATCAACACCGTCGCCACGCCGTCGTGCTGACGAAACTCTCCCTTGTCCTCAATTGGATCAAGAGCTCGAGGGACGTCATTGTGCTGAACATGTGCTGAACACGGAGGTGTCGCACCTTCGGTACTTGGATCGGTTGGATCGTGAAGACGTTCAACTACATCAACCGCATTACTAAATGCTTCCGCTTTCGGTCTACGAGGGTACGTGGACACACTCTCCTGTCTTGTTGCTATGCTTCTCCTAGATAGATCTTGCGTGATCGTAAGAATTTTTTTGAATTACTACGTTCCCCAACAATTAGCAGGCTAATTATCCTATTATTAATAATCCATTTAATCTAATTGACATTTCATATTAAGCACACAATATATTTCATTTTCATCCCTGAAGTACAATAGAGTACAACATCATATAGCTTCAGCACTGATCTACCCCATTACACAACTGCACGAGCACCAAGTTTCACATGCAACATCTAGAACCTTTCGAAATTAGCATCATAGACGGTACATAGACAGATGTATCTCATCTGGAAAACTGCTGAAGCAGAAGGCGAATATTGAGCCTTCATTGATGTTGAAGGTCTTTGCAACTTTAGGCCAGTGCCTGTGGATGATTGATCGTCCATCCTTCATCCTCTTCAGGAACACTTCAATATTGAACCGTGGGTGTTGTATGAATACCTTCCTCGCCTCCTGACCATACAGGTGGTTTGAGAGGTAATTATCAGTGAACTACTTTGGAAAGGCCTGAAAACAAGGATGTGCATAAATATCTTCTCTATATTAGAAATGGGGCAAAGGAATAAAAAAAGGCAAGGTATAATAGTTAGTACCATCCTGTAGTGAACTGATGTCTTCTTCATTGTGCAGACAAAGATCTTGTAGTTTTTTGTCGCGAATTTCTTTATCTAACAATCTTTCTGAGTTTCTTGACTTGACTGATATTCATGGACAACTCATTTCACCATATGCAAAAATGGTTGAACAGCGGGTCAAAACCTCTGACAGCGGGACCTACATGTGCAAGACCAAATAGTTAAAAACCTAAATATTGGAATGGCTCCTGCAATTGCACAATAATGTGCTATTAGACAGAGGACCATGCATGTGCAAACCTCGATTGTAAACCTCATTGCTTCCTATTGTTTCCCTGCAACACATGTAAGGTAGTTAGTGATCAGGTTAAGTGAGGTTTCACATGTTATTAGTAAAATATGTTGATGAAAAATAAGCACACTGCAGATTCATCGGATTAATTCTAGCCACATGGAAAACCCATTTATCCAAACCAAGCAGGATTAAGAACTAGGAAATATAGCAATTGTATATGTTTCTCATGTATTAAGTGCAGCCAAATTCAATTATTCCTCACATGCACAACAATACAAAATTCTACCCATGACATTTGGACATCGCTTTGCAGAATTGAACCAAGCAGTTAACTAAACACCACAACAAATGAACCAAACATTAACTAAGCACCACATTGCACAATATAACATACTCCTAATAGAAGATCAGACAGTTAACCAAACCAAGCATGCTTAACAACTTGGAAATATAGCAATTGTATTTGTTTCTCATGTATTTAGTACAACCAAATTTGATTTAGTTCTCACATGGTATACAATAATAGAATGCACCCACAATAATTGAACATCGCATTGTAGAATTGAACCAAACAGTTAACTAAACACCACAACAAATGAACCAAACGTTAACTGAGCACCACATTGCACAATGTATAACATACTAGAAGATCAGACAGTTAACCAAACCAAGCATGCTTGACAACTCGGAAATATAGCAATTGTATTTGTTTCTCATGTATTTTTTAAAGAAAAATTTGATTTATTTCTCACATGGAAGACAATACGAAATTGCACCCTAAAGAATTGAACATCACATTTGTAGAATTGAACCAAACAGTTAACTAAACATGACAACTAATTAACCGAACAGTTAATAAGTGAGCACCACATTGCACGACATATAGAACATATACACTAGAGAAATAGATTGCATGGTAAAAGTAGATAGCACAATTCACTAGAATTCGTTAAGGAAAGGTAGTAGCTAGCAAACTGAACATGGGTCCTTATAGTGAGCTAGTAAGACAAGCTACTCCTCATTGTCGGAGATATTGATGATGATTGACTCCTTGGACATGGAAGAGAGCGAGGCCTTCGCATCGTGGGTGCCCTTGTTGTAGTGGTGAGTTGCCTGAGCCGCTCCAGGAACTAACCTCCTGGCCCTCGAGTTGAGGTAAGCACGTGCACGCTGAGAAAACACTCCGTAGTCTTCGTCGAAGGCACCGAGGGTGGCCTCCAGAAAACGCCACAAACTGTCGTTTAAAGCAGCCAACCGCGTCGCGGCGTCAGTGCATGAGGCGTCGACGGTGGCCTCGACGGTGAAGTGCTCCTCCAAGATCTAGGGGTCGGCACGAATGGCAGCCATCACAACCTCATCCGTGCGTGTGGCCGCAATTTGCTTCTCCGCTGCCAAATGCTCCTTGAGCTCCTAGCTATACTGCATGCACCATGTCTTAGGGCGGCGCTTATTTGGTGGAGGGGTCGGTGACTTGGGTGGAAGGTGTCGCGCCGGCGGTCAGGGCATGTGGGATGTGGAAGGAGGAGGAGGATGGGGGTCGGGTGTGGATTACCTGCCAAGATAGACGAGGTCAAGTAGCATGAAGGAGGGTCGTCGGCGAGGAGGTGGTGTTGCAAGCAAGGAGTGAAGGTTTCAACTTGGAAAGGAAGGAGGAAACAGGGGAAATGTGGCTTTTGGTAAGGGGGTAGGGTGAGGAGGTAGATATTTCTACGGAAGCCGAAAATATTGAATCGGTTCAGCGAAAAAACAGGCGTGCAAAGTGTCATGACACGGTCCCTTATTCAGCACTATGTACGATATGTGAACATCACAAATGATTCAGATAACTTAACCCGTGTGTGATGAGTTTGAACATCAAAAAATTTGGTTCGACTTTCCCTGGTTACAGTGGTCATCCACGTCATTGCATAATTTGCATACACAAAGGAGACTACAGCACACCCACACTTCTTAATTGAGCAATTTTAGCAATTAAACATATCTAGCTGACCTAAACATTACTCTAACAAATTAAATACCGACGCTCTTAATTAAACAAAACAAATAGTACTACTACAACTGGTGCTCCTCGATCTCCACCGCCTCCTCCATGTCCAGCTCGCGGCCGATGATCTCCTGGGGAAGGGGCTCCATGGCATCCATCGCACCATACTCGACAAGCATCTCGCCATCTGCATCCGCCATATCTTTGGAATAGGCTGCCACGAGCTTGGCGTGGGCGGCCGCGATCTTGGCTTGGGCGGGCTCCGTCGTGCCAAGGTATGCCGCGTAGGAACGGACAGCTGCTCGAACGCTCTCGGCGATTGCCAAGTCTTTGGCCGTGGGTTGCCGATGGTTGTCGGAGAAGTTTCGTTCGATTTGTGTGGTGACCGCCATGAGCTAGGCGTGGGTGGCCTCGACATGGTCGTGGGCGGCCTCCAACAAGGCTAAGACTGCTGTTGCGGAATAGACAGCTATTGTGCCGCTCTCGCCAGTTGCTATCCCCGAGGCAGATGTTGATGCCGCCACCTGAGAAGCAATAGCGACCGTTTGGGCTGCCTTGGCCGCCCGGTCGCAGATTGCGGCCGCGCTCACGAAGCTTGTTAGCACGCACCTGGCGGCTGCGGCCATGCTCTCAACGAAGTGGGCCACCGAAGTTGCCCTCATGAAGCGGGTCCATGTCCCCATCATTCATCGAGGACGACTGAACAGTGAAATGATATTTGGGCAGCGAGCTAGTGGACTATAGCCGACGCACCTTCTCGTGTAAGCCATATGCGTACTATACACCAACAGTGCTTCAAGATATTTTGTACTGCATCTCACACGGTTGGTGATAATAAACTGTGTGCGATCTACTTGATTTTTTGTTTTGATTTGAATTACATAATGGGGTCACAGCTGCAAAGGATGGTGTTTGAATTTCTAGAACTTTTAACTGTAGTGAACATGCAACTATAGGTGTGTCGTCAAAAATTTGGAATTATTCACGGTTCGTTTGGACATTTTTATAGATTAACTTGGTTTTCTAGGAATTTCAGGTGCACAATTCAAAATTTAACTACATGCACATGCTCCGGTGCACTAAAATGGGTTGTGAAATGATATATGTGTCCATAGGTTGATGCTTATGTCCCATCAAGAAATGGGGATGAACTTCAAACACCACGGCACTGTGGCTTCTCCGGCAAACGTTGAGGTGCTTGCTTTTTTAATTCTAGTAAATACAAAACTCGTCTGAAATTCATGAACCTTGGCATGCTATCATGGAACGGCATCAACATGTTGGGGTAAAAAAATATTGTCCCATTTGGGGCAGGTTATGGTATAAGCTTCTCGCAAACCAGAGCTTCTCTCACAACAAGCCTGATGGTTTTGGTAGGGAACGTGCCACCTTGGGGGATGAAACGATGTCTGTTGCCTCTTCTTACTTTCAAATTTTTTCTTGTGTCAACAAAGAACAACAAGAGTGTTGTGCAATTTTTGGGATTTTTCGGGGTTCGCTTGGACATTTTTTATACATTAACTGAGTTTTCTATGCATTCATGTGTATAATTCAAATTTGAACTACATGCACATGCTCCAGTGCATATAAACGGGTTGAAAACTCAAATGTGTGCCCTTGGTTGCAACCTTAGGTCCCATGCAAGAAATGGGAATGAATGTCAAACACCTTTGCCACCGTGCTCGGCCGCTAACATTGAGATACATGGTTTTAAAATTCTAGTAAATCAAAAACTCGTCTGAAATTCATGAAACTTGACTTGATATCATGGAACGGCATCAACATGCAGTGGTAAAAATATTGTCCCATTTGGGGCAGGTTGGGGTATAAGCTTCTCACAAACCAGAGCTTCTCGCAACAAGCCTCATGGTTACGGTAGGGAACGTTTCACCTTTGTGGATGAAAGGATATCCGTTGCCTCTTCTTGATTTCAATTTTTTCTCTAGTGTCAACATAGAACAACAAGAGTGTTGTGTTAAATTTTGGAATTTTTTGGGGTTCGTTTGGACATTTTTATACATTAATTGAGTTTCCAATGCATTTATGTGCATAATTCAAATTTGAACTACAGGCACATGCTCTAATACATATAAATTAGTTTAAAATTCAAATTTGTGTCCTTGGTTGCATGCTTAGGTCCCATGCAAGAAATGGGAATGAATGTCAAACACCTTGCCACCGTCACTGGCCGCAAATATTGAGATACCTGGTTTTTTAATTCTAGTAAATCCGAAACTCGTCTGAAATTCATGAAACTTGGCATGCTACCATGGAGTGGCATCAACATGTCGTGGTAAAAAATTTATCCCATTTGGGGCAGGTTTGGCTATATGCTTCTCACAAACCAGAGCTTCTCACAACAAGCCTACTAGTTTTGGTAGGGAACGTGCCATCTTTGGGAATGAAATGATATCCGTTGCCTCTTATTGCTTTCAAAAAAAATCTACTGACAACATAGAACAACAGGAGTGTTGTGTTAAATTTTGGAATTTTTGGGGGTTCGTTTGGACATTTTTATACATTAACTAGGTTTTCTGGGCATTTTATGTGCATAATTCAAATTTGAACCACATGCACATGCTCCAGTGCATATAAATTGGTTAAAAAAATAAAATATGTGTCCTTGGGTGCATTCTTAGGTCCCATCCAAGAAATAGGAATGAATTTCAAACACCAGGGCACTGTTGATTGCCGGCAAAATGTTGAGATACTTTGTTTTTAAATTCTAGTAAATCCAAAACTCGTCTGAAATTCATGCAACTTGGCATGCTATCATGGAATAGCACCCGAGATGTTGTGGTATTTTGTGTCCATTTTGAGAGAAGGCGCACTCAAATAACAACCAATAAAGGCATTTTGAAACAAATAGCTGCCACTTTAACATCGCAAACGTTTTGGATAGAACACCCATATGTAAACCGATAGCTTCCCTAGTAAGCCAAGGGAAAATGTGCCGAGCAGGATTTGTGCAGCTCTTCACCGCAAACGTTTTAGATAGAACACCTATATGCAAAGTGAGAGCTATGGTCTTCCACGGTAAACCAGGGGAAAATTCGCCGTGCAGGATTTGTGCATCTCTTCAACGCAAACGGTTCATATTGAATAAGGTATGCAAAGTGAGACTTCGGCGCTAAGCCAAGAGAAAATTTGGCAAGCAGGATTTGTACCTCCCTTCAACGCAAAGGGGTTTTTTGGACGACCCATGCGCAACCACATACAGACAATTTGGTAAGATTTGCATCTGTCATATTGGGTATATTGCCATTTTTCAAACTGGAAAGATTGACATTTATTGATCTAGTAACATTACCATTTGTCAATCCTTGTAACACTGCGATTTGTCAAAATATTCAGCTAAAAATCACTGGCACTATATAATTTTTGCAACTAAAATTTAGTAATTAAGCATAGATTTCATTCATAGATTAAGCAGTCATTCTTAATTTATACAAACAGTTCAACTCGACAGCTGAACCGACCAAACTTTTCCCCAATTGTTGCCAACCACATACTAAAATAGCTAGTTCAACTATATATACTAGCTAATTTTAAGTACGTTGTACAGTTCCACCACATCTATAGTCGGATGAATAAAATAGCCCCTAAATACTACTACTACTATGGAGGGGCTTTGTACTACTTCCGGCGGCCTCTCCTCTGCGGAGCATGCACAGTAAGAGGAAGAGGAGGAGGAGCCTACCGATGAGCTGGACAACTGCAATATGGTGATTGTCACTGCTGCACCTTTAGCGACTCTCACCTTGAAGTGGCTGGACTGCTCATAGATCTCCTGATTCCTCGCCTCTGCGTCGGCATGTGCTGCGGCCACGGTCGCGTAAAGGATCTTTGCATGCTCGACGAGGCGCAACTCCTCCTCCCACAGGAACTCGGTGTAGCGTGCAAGGTCGCTGACGCATGTGTGGGCCTCCACCTCCGCCTCCCTCCTTCGGGCAATGGTGGCGGAGCGGGTGATGACCCCGGCGGTCGACGGTGGGTTGGCAGCCACGGCGGCCACGACCACCACCTCCCGCCTTCGGGCCGCGATGGCGGAGCGGGTGATGGCCATGGTGGCCTGCAGTGGGGTTGCGGCCACGAAGACCACCTCCCGCCTTCGGGCCGCGGGGCGGAGCGGGTAATGGCCCTGGCTTCCGACGGTGGTGTGGCGGCAACGACGGATGGCAACAGCTGCCAACGGGCAGCGGCGGCGGAGCATGTGGTGGGTGTTCCATGCACACCCAATAGGGACGCCACACGCACTACACTACACCGGAGACTGCACCGCTGCCGCGGTGTAGCCTCCCAGCTAGAGCTGTCCTCTGATGACGGTGGAGTGGCTGAGCGACGATGATGGACCGGTGCCATTGGCGATTGTGGAAGAAGCAGACAAGATAAGCTACAGGGAGGGAGGGCAAAATGCGACGCGGGACTCGCCGGCCGGCAGGGAGGGCTGGTAAGCATTGGGATTTTTGGGGATTTCACCGAGTCGGGAGGGAAGCTTGTGCAGGAACCTGCGCGGTTGCGCCGGGAACAGGCTCACCACCATTTGTCCAAAAGAATGCCCCCGCGCGCTGCTCAAGCTTGAGCTCGAAGCCGTCTGCGGTAGCGGGGTGACAAGATGTGCGAGATGAGGATGAAAGGACACGTACACATACTATTAATAATAAATATTTAATTACCTACTATACCCCCATCCTGGTTTATAAGTAGGATTTAATTAATAAAATATGAATGCATGTCGCCAAAGATTATATCGTTGGGTTCGTATTTGAACATAGTTTCCAGTTATATAATTTTTGTAACATGCATTAACATTTTGTTGGTTAATTTAAGGTTATATACGAGCAAGCGTTTTCCCACAACACACACGGCTTATTCCATCAGAAACAGCTTGGATGGATCAACTGTATGCCACGTATTGCTCACACAACTCTAATCTGATTCGTGCTTGATGTCTCCGACATTGCTCGCACAGTTTGTCTTATTTGCCACATATCACTGTGCCGGCCTCTGCTCACGTCCCTCGGCTAGCTCTGCTCGCCATTAGGCGTCGTGGCGCACTGTGCTCACGTCCGTCGGCGCGCTCGGCCTGTAGACAGCTTTTCCTTGCGTTTTCAACTCCTATATGCATATATATATATATGGTTGCTTGTCATTGAGGCGACCGCGAAGCGCTCTGCTCGCGTCCCTCTGCGTTCGCTCTGCTAGTGGTTGGGCCTTCACACGATCACGTCGGGGGTCCCATATGCATGCGGTTGCGCCGCACGCATTGCCACGCGATGCAGTTACATGCGGCACGATGGAGTTACGTGCTGCAAATTAGAACTGCCATCAAGGCGTGCCGATATTCCAGGCCGTTCAGCTTCCCCTTTAATTGTTGTGGCCATTATAACCTTAGTCTCTTCAACCTTCCGATCACGCCCCACAACACAACAAGCACACCCATGACGACACATAGAGAGGGGAAGTCTTGTGGTGCTCCAATGGAGTTCGGTGAGCATAAAGTGGAGACCCACGCGAGGGCAACAGATCTCTCGCTTGTGTACACCATCGACCCGGCCGTGGTGGATAACTACATCAACACGGTCGAGCAGTTTCTTGCTCGAGACAAGTACAAGGTGGTTGGCATTGACCTCCAATACACTGCCGGTCGTCGGAACATATCTCAGAAGGTTGCCGTTGCCCAGTTGTGCGTGCGCCATCATGTCCTCATCTACCACTACTGCATGGCCACAAAGCCTTCCGACCGTTTCGCCAGGTTTGTCAACAGCACCGACCACAAGTTCACTACGGTGGAAACCTATGACGATGTAAAAGCGCTCAGGGTTACGGGCTTGGCCTGCAAGAACCTTGTCGAAATTTGTGAGCACACAGGGTCTGGGGCAGCACGAAGAAGGACTCCCTGGTTGAACTCGCCTCGGCCATCATCGACCCATACTACAAAAAGATGAAGTAGGATGCCAACAGAACATGTCCCGTATCCTGGCACGGGGCCTGGATGCGGCAACTGGATGAACCTCACCTTAGGTTCGTGGCCAAGAGCGTGTACATATACTACGAGATGCACATGCGGATGGTTGACATGAGGAAGTGCCTCGTTAACCAAAGCGACAAGGCTGGATCAAGCCACAAGCAGAGCAAGCGTCACAAGAAGTAGATGATGATCAGATGATCGTTTATTTTAATTAATCATGCATGTAATATATAGTTTACTTTGGTGTGTGGAAATGTCATGTGTGTAGTAGCCACCTATGTAATTATGCATGTAATAGTTTACTTTGGTGTGTGCAAATGCCATGGTTGTAGTAGCCACCTATGTAAGTGGATGTTTAATTTGGTTATGCAACCATGTCCTTATAAGTGTGTGTGTATATATGTTGTTGTTCTATATGCAATCCCGTCGCAAAACACACACATCTTATTAGCAGCAATTGTCTGTGTTATTATCGGTCTTCGCACACATTTCTGATTACAGACTTGTTTGCCATGTATCACACACATCTTGTTATATTGAACCGTTTCTGTTCTCTTGTCTCAATGCAAACAGTTCATCCGAGTGAACTGCGTGTCGTATATCACACACAACTTGATCTGGTTGGCCGTTTCTTTTGTGTTGCCTAATCACAAACAGTTCATCTAAGTGAACCATATGTTGTATACCGCACACACCTTTATCTGGATGCCCGTTTCTTTTGTTCCTCCTCATCGTAAACAGTTAATTGAACTGAACCGTATGCCCTGCATCGCACACGCAACTAAAATCTGGACCATGTTTGATGCATCCATCATCGCAAATGTTTTGCACCTTTTTTGACGGTTTTTTACACCACCGTTTGCGATTATTGCATCGCACATAGTTTTGTTGAAGGGTCTCTGATCGTAGTGTCACGTTAGCAGCATCCTGCAGTAGTGTAAGTCACCATAAAAAATTCTCCTGGTGATTGTTGTGCTCATAATGATCTTATCGGGATGGATGTCAACGTGGTTGTTGATGAAGTCAATACCCGCTGCGATAACATTCTGGGATAGTTTGCCGGTAGGCGTCAAGGACTCAGCGAGATCATCCATGTGAACAAACATGGCGTAGTAGTTGATGACCTTAGTTCTGTCCAAACATGAGCTGGGATAAATGAGCAATCAAAAAATAAAAGTGTGATGCACATGAAAAAGGATGTGAACTAAAAAGGGTGGGAGAAAAAATGGAGGACGAGAAGCATCTTACTCTCTGATTGCATTCATATGCTTGCTCTTGCTTCGTGCATTTCCAAAACACCTCATGATATCATAAAGTGCTTGTTGTTGCTTTGTGGCCTTTATTGGAGGTTTAGAGTCCACTTCTGGGGGAGGTTGCACAACCCTTGCCTGCCGAACAGAACCTGGGGTGACACTATTGTGCACATCATCAGAAGTGGTAGCATGTATAGCGGCTGAGCTAGAAGGGGCTTGTGTCTGCTTTTTATTCCTAAGGACCACATCCTACTCCATCTTGCAAAGCGCTTCATCCATTGTTGATGATCTCCACAGGAGATCCTTCATGTAGTAAACAAGCATGTGAGGAAGGCAAATTGTAAACGACCATACCGTTAATAGACAAATAAAAAAAGGAGAACGGAGATACAGAGTAAAGTGTGTGAGCATTGCTAAACAAGATAAGTTGCCAATGCAATAATGATAGGTGAATGATACCTTGAACAATAGGCTCAACAAATTTAACAGCCTTCCTGCCATCAACAATTGGCCGCGCCATCATCTAGACCGGCTGGGATGGGAATGCATATGAGATTGGAATAGCATCGACTGGCTCGTTTGGCTGGCTCAAATCATGTCCGAGGTTGAACGGTGGTGGCGTGAAAACCATAGGGTGCCTACCCTTGCGCTCATTCTGCTTTTCAATCACACCAATAGACGCTGCCAGTAGAGACAAATCACCAAAGACATCATTGTCAGCTGATCCGACATCCTTAGGTTTGGCAGTGGGATGGGGAGTCGTGTCCGGAATATCAATAACCACCTTCTTGGTTGTCCCTTTTATAGGATGGTCAACTCTTGGAGTGTAAGGGACCTCCATATCCAGTGGGACACGTGTGTTCTTGAGAATTGGATTGGCAGGAATCTTTTCTTCATGAGAGACTGTCGGTTGATGGACCTTTCCACCTCCAAATACCTTCATCTAATCTAGATCGCCGGTCTTGCCCTGAGGAGTGGGCGGGAACAAGGTTAAAGCAGGCACGTACCATGTGTCCTGATCATGCACATTGCCTGACTGATCAACTCTTTTTCGAGGGCTCTTCCTGGTACCCATTGCATGTTTTGTTGTTTTCTTGGCGGCTAGAGCAGCTTTGGAAACTAATGTGTGGAGGAGTGGTACGATCATGCGGTCCAACCCGATGTGCTTGTTGCGTGACTATCGGACCCTTGCTTTCCACAACAGTTGTGGCATCCATACTTGTGCAATCTTCACCTACTGGGTGACCTTGCTCAAACGTATCAATAGTAGTGTTTGCCGCATGCACATCCGGTTGCTATGTTTCGTGTGCAGGATCAGACACTGCTGGGATTGCACTACCTTCAAGCCCCTGTCTCATGGATACCAATGCAAGTGCAACCTCCGTTGTTCTTGGGGAGATCAATTCATCGGAACCCCTTGATCTTGCACCTTCATTGCCAGTCAACATAGCGGCAACGGATGACAACGACTAAACTGGTGCAGCAGAGCTAGTGGGAGTAGATGCTTTGACAAAGTCCACATTGTTAGAGGAAGCAAGCTTAGTGTGCATGTGCTCCAACGGGTCTTTTTTCTTTGATTTAGCCATATGAGCAGCCTGGTTGGTTCTCTTCTTTAGCCTACTTGTATTAAATAGGGTAAGAAAAAATGTGACACATCATAGTTAAGAAAAAAAAGGGAAAATGTTGGACACGATCAAATAAGTAGCCATCTGTTTTATCGTACAATTATACATGTTAAATGCCAACTCCCTTGTTGGTACAAATATTCATGACATTAGATAAGGGGGGCACATGGAGGGGTCATGTAATTCGGAAAAATGGTCATCTAGAAAAGAAAAAGACTGTAAGTTGCCATGCATGAAAGACGTAATAAGATTACCATGTTGTGAAATTAAATGTAGTGGTAGCATGTAATGGAATGGAATAAAATGAAGGTTGACAGGCTGGAAAGAGTAAAAAATGTGGGTAGTAAGGACTAAGTTGAAAAGTTGCCATGTGGTTAATGATGTGTGAGTACGAATGAAAATAAGGTGAAACAAAAATAAAAGTTAACATGTTGGGGATGAGAAGGTAGTAAGAAGATGCCATCTTTGTAGAGGTGAAGTTGCCACATGGCGGCTAACTGAAAGTTTCCACGTATGATACAAGAATGTAGGGAAGTAAAGTTAACACCTTAGCGGGTGGGAGGGGAAAAGTAAGGAGATGACATCCATGTAAAAGGCAGAGAGTTTCCATGTCTGGTCAACTAAAAATTGCCATGTAATGTCAGTAAAACTAGCCATGCATAAACATAACACTACTATACGTATGCCATACCACTAACCTTTTCCATGCATCCCTCATATCCTCAAGAACAACAGGATCTCCCGTGTTGGAGGACGCAAAGCGGGAGATGAACGTGTAGCCGTATGAGCCTTGCATGCACGATCAGATGATCTAAAAGGTTGTTGGACAATTTTCTCTATAGATACTCTTCCACCAGCGGTCGCCTCCCTATATGAAAAACACAAAAATTAGTCGCCGAAAAAAGACGAAAAAGTAGAACAAGTAGGAAAAATAAAAAAATGATTTAAAAATTGCAAGAAACAATAATGAACACCAATTAAACCTCTTTCTAGCAGCAACTGGGTCCAACTTCGTCCTTTTGGAAGCAGCTTCAAGGTCCACATCTAGTGCATCCCTATCCCTTTTGGAGGCTTCAGGACCAGAAGTGCTCATGACAGAAGGCCAGCCCAATCCCTGTATCAACACCTCGCGGTTGTGCTCAAATGATGTATCATGCTCGGTATCGTCCATTCTGTTATCGCCATCATTACGGGTGTCGTCGTGCTGGTGATCATCGTCGCAGTCACTATCATCAACCGAGAGATCTTCATCACTTGGGGGCACCTCTTGTGAATCGTTGTGGTCGTATCTGCCCCTAGATCCAGTTGGACGAGAAGTGCCACCGCGAATAAAAGACTGAAACTGGTTGGCAACTTCTTCTCCGTCACTCGCCGACATTGCAGTCCAACCCTGTACAAGGTTGCCAAGAAGTTTGGTCATACCGGACGCAAATTGTCCAACAAGATTCTCAATGTTACTTCTCTCCTGCATTTGGAAAACACAAAAATGGAAGAGAGACCAATGTGCTTAGCCAAGAGTATGAGCTATCTTGCAAAAAGATGAAGCAGAAAAATAGTGTGGTACTTACAGTTAATGGGCATGAAGCATTCCTGTGACCATCCATCCATTTGCTGAAGTTGTTGGGGCCCCCAAAGAAGCTGTAATCAACGTTGTGTTTGCCCATAAACTGAAAAAAAGAGGTAGTATGTTAAAGAGTAGTAAAGATATCATTGCGGAAGAAAGGATAGGTTGTTATCTTTAGTTTGAACATGTGAGACAACATGCTTATGAGCAAGAATAAGTTCCAATGACCGGAAACAATGGAAAAAATGATATTCTTTAATGTAGTAATGTCACTGATACGTCTCCAACGTATCTATAATTTTTAATTGTTCCATGCTATTATATTACCCCTGTTGGATGTTTATGGGATTTATTTTACACATTTATATCATTTTTGGGACTAACCTATTAACCGGAGGCCCAGCCCATATTGATGTTTTATTGCCTGTTTCAGTATTTTGAAGAAAAGGAATATAAAATGGAGTCCAAACCGAATGAAACCTTCGGGACTGTGATTTTTAGGAAGAATATGATCCGGTGGACTTGGAGTTCACCTCAGAAGATCATCGAGGAGGCCACGAGATAGGGGGAGTGCCCACCCCCCTAGGCGCGCCCTACCCTCTCGTGGGCCCCTCGAGGCTCCCCCGACCGACTTCTTTCGCCTATATAAGCCTACGTACCCTAAAAACATCGAATAAGAAGATAGATCGGCAGTTCCGCCGCCACAAGCCTCTGTAGCCACCAAAAACCTCTTGGGAGCCTGTTCTGGCACCCTGCCGGAGGGGGAACCCATCACCGGTGGCCATCTTCATCATCCCGGCGCTATCCATGACAAGGAGGGAGTAGATCACCCTCGGGGCTGAGGGTATGTACCATTAGCTATGTGTTTGATCTCTCTCTCTCTCGTGTTCTTTCTATGGCACGATCTTGATGTATCGCGAGCTTTGCTATTATAGTTGGATCTTATGATGTTTCTCCCCCTCTACTCTCTTGTAATGGATTGAGTTTCCCTCTTGAAGTTATCTTATTGGATTGAGTCTTTTATGATTGAGAACACTTGATGTATGTCTTGCCGTGTTTATCTGTGGTGACAATGGGATATCACGTGCCACTTGATGTATGTTTTGGTGACCAACTTGCGGGTTCCGCCCATGAACCTATGCATAGGGGTTGGCACACGTTTTCTTGACTCTCCGGTAGAAACTTTGGGGCACTCTTTGAAGTACTTTGTGTTGGTTGGATGAATCTGAGATTGTGTGATGCATATCGTATAATCATGCCCACAGATACCTGAGGTGACAATGGAGTATCTAGGTGACATTAGGGTTTTGGTTGATTTGTGTCTTAAGGTGTTATTCTAGTACGAACTCTTGAATATATCGATCCGAAAGAATAAATTTGACGTGGTTTCGTACCCTACCATAATCTCTTTGTTTGTTCTCTGCTATTAGTGGCTCTGGAGTGACTCTTTGTTGCATGTTGAGGGATTGTTATATGATCTATCTATGTTATTATTGTTGAGAGAACTTGCACTAGTGAAAGTATGAACCCTATGTCTTGTTTCCTATCATTGCAATACCATTTACGCTCACTTTTATCATTAGTTACCTTGCTGTTTTTATTATTTCAGATTACAAAAGCCTATATCTACTATCTATATTGCACTTGTATCACCATCTCTTTGCCGAACTAGTGCACCTATACAATTTACCATTGTATTGGGTGTGTTGGGGACACAAGAGACTCTTTGTTATTTGGTTGCAGGGTTGTTTGAGAGAGACCATCTTCATCCTACGCCTCCCACGGATTGATAAACCTTAGGTCATCCACTTGAGGGAAATTTTCTACTGTCCTACAAACCTGTGCACTTGCAGGCCCAACAATGTCTACAAGAAGAAGGTTGTGTAGTAGACATCAAGCTCTTTTCTGGCGCCCTTGCCGGGGAGGTGAGTGCTTGAAGGTATATCTTATATCTTGCAATTGAATCTTTTTGTTTCCTGTTTTATCACTAGTTTAGTTTATAAAAGAAAACTACAAAAAAATGGAATTGAGTTTGCCTCATACGCTTCATATTTTTAATATCTTTCATGAGATTGATGGAATGGAAAATTGTGCTTAAGTGCTAGAAGAAGAATGCATTAGAATGTTTGGTACTAGATCTTTGTATGATGAGCATGATTGAAATGTTGTTAGTATGAATTCCTTGAATATCCATGATGCTAATGATATGCAAAGCCACAAGCTTGGGGGAGCTATGTTTGATGAAGATGATATTTTTCGTTCCCCAAGTTTTGATGAGCAAATTTATTATGATGAAAGCATGCCTCCTATTTATGATGATTATATTGATGAAAGTGGGTTTGGAAGAGTGTCAACTTTAGGAAGTAGTGATCCCACTATTTTGGAGGATGTTAAATCTTATTGTGATGAACATGAAAGTGGATTTGGAAGAGTGTCAACTTTATTTAGTGATGATTCCACTATTTTGGAAGAGGTTCCAATTGATTATGAGAACAAAGTTGCTATCTATGATGATTATTGTGATGACTTGTATGCTATTAGGAATAATGATAACCATGAAACTTGTCATCATGATTTTAGTTTTCAATTGGATTATGCCTAAAATGATAATTATTTTGTTGAGTTTGCTCCCACTACTATTCATGAGAAGAATTTTGCTTATGTCGAGAGTAGTAAATTTTATATGCTTGTATATCATGAAAAGAATGCTTTAGGTGCTGGTTATATTGTTTAATTCATTCATGATGCTACTGAAAATTATTATGAGAGAGGAACATATGCTTGTAGGAATTGCAATAATATCAAGTTTCCTCTCTATGTGCTGAAAATCTTGAAGCTATGCTTGTTTTACCTTCCTATGATAATTGATTATTGTTCCCATAAGTTGTTTGCTCACAAAATCCCTATGCATAGGAAGTGGGTTAGACTTAAATGTGCTAGTCATATGCTTCATGATGCTCCCGTTATGTTTCAATTCTTATCTTTTATGTGAGCATCATAGTCATCATCGTGCCTAGCTAGAAAGGCGTTAAAGAAAAGCGCTAGTTGGGAGACAACCCAATATTTATCCTTACTGTTTTTGTGTGTTCACATGATTATGCTACTGTAGTAATCATGTTTTATAGCTTTTGTTTCAATAAAGTGCCAAGTAAGACCTTTAGACTAGCTTACGGTGATAGTTGTGTTGATCCTGCTGAGAATCAGAAACTTTTGCACCCAGTAAATTAGTTTTGTTAATTCACAGGAACGTCCTTCTGATCTTATTATTTTTTATATGGATTGGTACACAAATTTCTTAGGACTTCCTAATTTGGTAGGATTTTTGGAGTTCTATAAGTATGCGTTTGATACAGATTAATACAGACTGTTCTGGTTTTGACAGATTCTGTTTTTCGTGTGTTGTTTGCTTATTTTGATGCATCTATGGCTAGTATTAAGTGGTATGAACCATAGATAAGTTGGAATACAGTAGATATTACACCAATATGAATTTATAATGAGTTCATTACATTACCTAAGTGGTGGTTTTATTTTCTTATACTAACGGAGCTTACGAGTTTTCTGTTGAGTTTTGTGTTGTGGAGTTTTCAAGTCTTGGGTAAAGATTCGATGAACTATGGAATAAGGAGTGGCAAGAGCCTAAGCTTGGGGATGCCCATGGCACCCCAAGATATTCAAGAATAGCCAAGAGCCTAAGCTTGGGGATGCCCCGGAAGGCATCCCCTCTTTCGTCTTCATTCATCGCTTTTGATAAAAAGAAGAGAAACCATGATATGAGAGGAATTAAGGAGACATAAAAGTTCAAGATTGGGAATGCCAAAGGCACCCCAAGATACTGTTTCAAGAAGTCTCAAGCATCTAAGCTTGGGGATGCCCCGTTAGGCATCCCACCTTTCTTCTTCAACAACTATCGCTTAGTATCGGTTGAGCCTAAGTTTTTGCTTCTTCACATGAGTTGTGCTATCCTTGCTCATTTTATTTTGTTTTGCTTGCTGTTTGAATACAATACCAAGATCTGAAATTCCTTAATGTTAGAGAGTCTTCACATAGTTGCACAATTATTTGACTACTCATTTATCTTCACTTATATCTTTCGGAGTAGTTTGTCATTTGCTCTAGTGCATCACTTATATCTTTTAGAGCATGGCGGTGGATATATTTTGTAGAAATTGCTAGTCTCTCATGCTTAACTTATATTATTTTGAGAGTCTTTTAGAACAGCATGGTATTTGCTATGGTTATAAAGTTGGTCCTAGAATGGTAGGCATCCAAGTTGGGTATAATAAAAACTATCATATAAAGTGAATTGGATGCCATGATCAATTTGATACTTGATAATTGTTTTGAGATATGGAGGTAGTGATATTAAAGTCATGCTAGTTGGGTGATTATGAAAAATGCTTGTGTTGAGGTTTGTGATTCCCGTAGAATGCACGTATGGTGAACCGCTTTGTGATGAAGTTGGAGCACAATTTTATTTATTGATTGTCTTCCTTATGAGTGGCGGTCGGGACGAGCAATGGTCTTTTCCTACCAATCTATCCCCCTAAGAGCATGCGCGTAGTGCTTTGGTTTTTGATGACTTCTAGATTTTTGTAACAAGTACATGAGTTCTTTTGACTAATGTTGAGTCCATGGATTAAACGCACCTCATCCTTCCACCATTGCTAGCCTCTCTTGTGCCGTGCAACTTTCGCCGGTACCGTACACCCACCATATACCTTCCTCAAAACAGCCACCATACCTACCTATTATGGCATTTCCATAGCCATTCCGAGATATATTTCCATGCAACTTTCCACCGTTCCGTTCATATGACACGCATTACCTTTTGTCATATTGCTTTTTGCATGATCATGTAGTTCACATCGTATTTGTGGCAAGGCCACCTTCATAATTTTCATACATGTCGCTCTTGATTCATTGCATATCCCGGTACACCGCCGGAGGCATTCATATAGAGTCATATCTTGTTCTAGCTTTGAGTTGTAATTCTTGAGTTGTAAATCCATAAAAGTGTGATGATCTTCATTATTAGAGCATTGTCCCAGTGAGGAAAGAATGATGAAGACTATGATTCCCCCACAAGTCGGGATGAGACTTCGGACTTTACAAAAAGAAAAAAGAAAAAGAAAAGAAAAGAAAAAAAGGAAAGGCCGGGAAAAAAAGGCCAAAAAAGAGAAAAAAAGAGAAAAACAAAAAAAACAAAAAAATAAAATGAGAGAAAAAGAGAGAAGGGACAATGCTACTATCTCTTTTTCCACACTTGTTTTTCAAAGTAGCACCATGATCTTCATGATAGAGAGTCTCCTATGTTGTCACTTTCATATACTAGTGGGAATTTTTCATTATAGAACTTGGCTTGTATATTCCAATGATGGGCTTCCTCAAAATGCCCTAGGTCTTCGTGAGCAAGCAAGTTGGATGCACACCCACTTAGTTTCTTTTATTGAGCTTTCATATATTTATAGCTCTAATGCATCCGTTGCATGGCAATCCCTACTCACTCACATTGATATCTATTAATGGGCATCTCCATAGCCCGTTGATACGCCTAGTTGATGTGAGACTATCTTCTCCTTTTTGTCTTCTCCACAACCACCATTCTATTCCACATATAGTGCTATGTCCATAGCTCACGCTCATGTATTGCGTGAAAGTTGAAAGAGTTTGAGATTATTAAAGTATGAAACAATTGCTTGGCTTGTCATCGGGGTTCTGCAAAGATAAAGCAACAGCCAGACTATATGATTTTGTAGGGATAACTTTCTTTGGCCATGTTATTTTGAGAGGACATGATTACTTTGATTAGTATGCTTGAAGTATCACCATTTTCATGTTAATATGAACTTTTATTTTGTATCATTTGGATCTGAACATTCATGTCACAATAAAGAAAATTACATTGAGAATTATGCTAGGTAGCATTCCACATCAAAAATTCCGTTTTTATCATTTACCTACTCGAGGACGAGCAGGAATTAAGCTTGGGGATGCTTGATACGTCTCCAACGTATCTATAATTTTTGATTGTTCCATGCTATTATATTACCCCTGTTGGATGTTTATGGGCTTTATTTTACACATTTATATCATTTTTGGGACTAACCTATTAACTGGAGGTCCAGCCCATATTGCTGTTTTATTGCCTGTTTCAGTATTTCGAAGAAAAGGAATATCAAACGGAGTCCAAACGGAATGAAACCTTCGGGAGCGTGATTTTTAGGAAGAATATGATCCGTGAGACTTGGAGTTCACGTCAGAAGATCATCGAGGAGGCCACGAGATAGGGGGGCGCACCCTACCCTCTCGTGGGCCCCTCGAGGCTCCCCCGACCGACTTCTTTCGCCTATACAAGCCTACGTACCCTAAAAACATCGAATAAGAAGATAGATCGGGAGTTCCACCGCCGCAAGCCTCTGTAGCCACCAAAAACCTCTCGGGAGCCTGTTCCGGCACCCTGCCGGAGGGGGAACCCATCACCGGTGGCCATCTTCATTATCCCGGCGCTATCCATGATGAGGAGGGAGTAGTTCACCCTCGGGGCTGAGGGTATGTACCCGTAGCTATGTGTTTGATCTCTCTCTCGTGTTCTCTCTGCGGCACGATCTTGATGTATCGCAAGCTTTGCTATTATAGTTGGATCTTATGATGTTTCTCCCCCTCTACTCTCTTGTAATGGATTGAGTTTCCCTCTTGAAGTTATCTTATTGGATTGATGATAAGTATATTTCACATATACAATTTTGGTACTCAAATGTAGCATCTATCGTGATATATCCGTCCAGTCTTGCCATGATTGATTGAATATTGCTTGATAATCATAAAAAAAGATCATTTACTCGTCATTTGTTTCTTCTGCAGAAAAGTGCGCAAAGGCACTATAAACCTCAAGATTCTGACTAAGAGGCCGAAGAATACAAGACAAGGACGGGAAAGAAAGAAGGGGGGCCTGAGCATGAAGGAAAGAAGAAACCGAGGGCCAAACTAGAGAAGGGAAGGGATGTGCTCGCGAAGAAAGAAGGGAGCGGGAGGGCCAAATCAAAAAGTGGCAAATCTGATCGTGGGATCAAATCCCTAGCGCTAGCCACCGATCCCCGGGGGGGCTGGCCACATCTCCATCTCTCTCCCTCTCACCACTCCTTCTCCACCTCCGGCCGCCGCCACGGCCAGGCCGGCGTGGTGGGGCGCCTCCGCAGCCCATCCACCCACCAGCACCAACACCCAGCGCCACCATCACCTCCTGCCGCCATTGCCACCAGCTCCACTTCGCCGCCGTACCTCACCAGCACCACGTTTGTGCGCCCGACCAGACGAGGCGTCTGGTGTCCCACGCGATTCTCCTTGCCTACTGCTGCTCCTTCCCTTGCCTCGCCGCTTCTCCCACGTCCCTGCCGCTACTCATCTCTCTGCTCCTCCTCCTCTGTTCCCCTAACGCTGTTGCTGCTCTTCTTCTCAATGCCCCCTGCTGCTCCTAATCTTCTCTTCCAAAACTTGCTTCTTCTCTCTGTACCTCTTCTTGCGCTCATGCTGCTGCTCCTCTAAACCTCTCTGCTGCGCCCCTTCTCTGAACCTCAAAACTGCTGCTGCACTTCTCTGAATCCGAATCCTTGCTGCTTCTCCTTCTCTCTCTCTCTCTCTCTCTCTCTCTCTCTCTCTCTCTCTCTCTCTCTCTCTCTCTCTCTGATCTCAAATTTCTGACAAGTTTATTGTTCAGTACTTTGTAATATTCAGCATTGAGATGTTTTATTAGATGTAATATTCAGATTTGGTAAAAACTTGCAACCTGACAATTGTTCAGTTTCGTACTTGTAAAATATAGTGCACTTTATTATGTGCTCTGACTAGTTAATGTCCAGTTGTTTGGATAATATTTAGTATGTGTGATATGCTCTGTGATATAGTAATCTTCTAGTATATGTCTGTGATCCCCTTGTGTATGTTTCTTGACATCTACTGTAATCTGTCATGTACTAGTAACTTTGCTATAGTCTAATTGATGTTCAGTTGTTAGTCTCTGTGCAAGCTATATACCAGTGGCATTTATGCTTGTGATTTTCCAGTGAGCTTGTTTAATTTCAGTTCATATGTTAGCACAAGTACCTTTGCTATATAAATATATATGTGTGTGCTTGTGATTTAAACAATCTGTTTTCTGTCCAGTAATTTTGTTTCTTCCCTTCTTCCCTTTTTTATACGCTTGCTAGATATATTTATATGTCCATGTCTTTTGACTTCCCTTGTCACTGATGTCAGTATTTCAATTCCTCAAGCATTACGAAAATACCAAAAAGGAAGCAAGTAAAATCTGATCTAGCTTTAGACTTGCATCGTCGCCGTCGCCTAGTCCCTGTGGAGAACACGACACTCGCAGTTTGGGCGTAAAATCCCACTGTACTTACACCTGATTATTTTGGCGCCGTTGCCGGGGACTAGCATCGAGCGATTGTGCTAGGCTATAGACTAGGTTTGTCTTGTTTTCATCTTGTGCCATATATTTGTGATATATCTCTAGCCACTAACCCATGTTCTAGTTAGTATCTTTTTGTCTTCTTTTCCTTTTTGCAGGTTGGATTATCCTCTCGGAAATGGCTTACTATTCAGATCATCATGCTTATGCGAGCAACACTACAAACAGCACGGAAAGTATTCAAGACCTGATAAGTAATATTTCCCATCGATTAGATGATTTAGCTCGGCAGCGAGAAGTAGTTTTTTATGATAGGCCTAGCTCTTATGATCCTTATTCTAGAGGCCATCCTTATGTTGCTCCTACCTGCCATATTTGTGGATTTCAGGGCCATACGCCCGCTGAATGTCAGCATGGTTACTCTTACCCTCCAGATTGTTTTGGCATGAGCTTCGCTCAAGAGCATAGCTCATACCAAAACAATTACTCACATGGGTGGCCTGAAAACCCGAATATGTCATATAGGAGCAACAACCTTCAGATCTCACCATTTGCTTCTAGTAATCATATGCAGGGATTTAGGTACAATGAGGAGAGCCACAGCTATGCACCACAACAATGCTATTCACCTCCTACTCATATACCTCAACACCAGGAGACATTCCAATGGAGTTAAATGGTCCTCCATTTGGTCAACCATCACCTTCAACACAAGTGCCTACTCAAGATGAGTTCGATGACATAGACAAGCTCACACTTTTGAGTCTCGAGTTCACTTGGAGTGCCGAGGATGACCCTATTAGGAAGGTTATACTAGAGGAAATGAAGAAGATCAAGAGTGGGAATGAGCTAGTGGAAGAAGTAAAGAAGATTGAGAAGAACATCAATGCTGTCAGTACTATTTCTTCACAGCTTGAGCTGAGTAATTCTGGGATTCCCCTTGATACATGTGAGGTTCCAATACCGTCACATCCAGCTGAGCAAGATAGCAAGTGCCTTGAGCATGAGATACCTCAGATTGAAGATGAACTAGAAGACAAGGAACAAGATGGTCAAGAGCTGCAATTCCCAAGTGATCAAGTTGAAGACTCATCATCTACTACTCCTGAAGAAGTACAAGAAGCTGTTGTAGATGAAGATGAAGAACCTGAGATTCATTGGCCTATTATCATACATGAGTATGATGTGTCAGGTTTACCCAATCCTTTTGATGACATGAGTCCTTATGATTTATTTGCTTCTACCTTGCATTACATGATGCCATCACTTAAGATTGATTTGAAAAATCATTTACTTGGATATGATGATACATATACTGTTGGTGGCATTGCTCTCATTTGTGATGATCACAATTACTTTCCTCATGCTAGTCTTGAGCTTAATGATAAATGTCATCCTCATGTGAGTATTGACCATGCTGATTTCTGCCATCCTAAACATGTGCTTTATAGTTATGCTTATATAATTGGATATTCCATTGATGACTTGGAGGGCATCGACCGTATCACTTGTAGTTGTTTGTGTGAGTCTATTTCAGGCTTTTGCTACTGCACTGTTTACTACATGTTGACCAGGTTCGAGGTGACATTCCTTGGGATCCTGGTGGAGTCAGAGCATGGCGATGAGGAGAAGCAATGGGGTACACATATGGAAGAGTGAAGCTGGAGCATCCATGAGGAAGCAAGGGAGAAGAGCTGCAGCTGGTGAGGTGATCGAGCGAGTGCTACATGATCAAAACCCGGTGAGATGTTTCATGACCCATTCTGAATATCATAAATACATGCTGAATTCAATTGCTAGTTGGGTTGCTTGAGCTAGTTATTACTTGTTGTCAAGCTGAAATTCATCTTTGGCATTGTGCTTGATGTGAATTTGTGAACTTGATTTCTGAATGCCTTGTAAACTAGTGATCTACACCATGCATGCTTTGCTGAAATTTGTGGAAGTTATTAGTTTTGAGTGCTCAAATCCCTAGTACACTAGAAAACTTGATCATTTTCTGCTTTTACCTTGATACACCTAGATCACCATGTTTAGATGCTGAATTTGTGCTAAGTGTGTTCCCATTGAGAGCAATCACCTAACCACTATGGATTAGCATGCTATGTTCCCTGGATCAGTAGCATGTGAACCAGACATGGAGAAGTGATGATTCATGTTTTTGTGCTTATGCGTTGTTCATTTAAGATAAGTAATAATGAATAAATTAGTCTGACTACCTACAGTAGCATGTCATGTTCTCGGGATCGGTGGCATGTGAAATCGGGTTAGCTTGGGCAGTAATTATTTATAAAAACATGTAATTGTCGAACCAGGTGTATACCATGTTCTCGGGATCGGTGGTATGTTCCTTTCAGGAGACAAACAAAAAAACTAATATTTGGTTGAGCCAGGTGTATACCATGTTCTCGGGATCGGTGGTATGTTCCTTTGGTGAGACTGATAAAATAATATCTTTGCTTCCTTCAAATTCAATTAGTGGTTCAACCACAATGTTGTGTTCCTGGTAATAAGTGACCTGATCACAAGCTTTGTTCTCGGGATCATGCTCTGTTTAGGAACCTTTTGGCACATTCATCATTTAAACTTGTTGATCCTCTTTTATCATTGTAAAGGTCTAAATGGTCATGCTTACTAGTGTCCTATTGCTCTGTAGCACTCTTAACCATTGATTTTCACTAGCTAAGTCCAAAAGCATGCATTGTTTAGAGATCTACTTCACTTGGACATTCTCTAGTCAGCTCACTATTCACTATCTTGCTCTTGTCATATGCCTTTACTTGAGGACAAGTAAAGATTTAAGTGTGGGGGAACTTGATAAGTATATTTCACATATATAATTTTGGTACTCAAATGTAGCATCTATCGTGATATATCCGTCCATTCTTGCCATGATTGATTGAATATTGCTTGATAATCATAAAAAAAGATCATTTACTCGTCATTTGTTTCTTCTGCAGAAAAGTGCGCAAAGGCACTATAAACCTCAAGATTCTGACTAAGAGGCCGAAGAATACAAGACAAGGACGGGAAAGAAAGAAGGGGGACCTGAGCATGAAGGAAAGAAGAAACCGAGGGCCAAACTAGAGAAGGGAAGGGATGTGCTTGCGAAGAAAGAAGGGAGCAGGAGGGCCAAATCAAAAAGTGGCAAATCTGATCGTGGGATCAAATCCCTAGCGCTAGCCACCGATCCCCGGGGGGGCTGGCCACATCTCCATCTCTCTCCCTCTCACCACTCCTTCTCCACCTCCGGCCGCCGCCACGGCCAGGCCGGCGTGGTGGGGCGCCTCCGCAGCCCATCCACCCACCAGCACCAACACCCAGTGCCACCATCACCTCCTGCCGCCAGCGCCACCAGCTCCACTTTGCCGCCGTACCTCACCAGCATTCGTGCGCCCGACCAGACGAGGCGTCTGGTGTCCCACGCGATTCTCCTTGCCTCCTGCTGCTCCTTCCCTTGCCTCGCTGCTTCTCCCACGCCCCTGCCGCTGCTCATCTCTCTGCTCCTCCTCCTCTGTTCCCCTAACGCTACTGCTTCTCTTCTTATCAACGCCCCCTGCTGCTCCTAATCTTCTCTTCCAAAACTTGCTTCTTCTCTCTGTACCTCTTCTTGCACTCATGTTGCTGCTCTAAACTTCTCTGTTGCGCCCCTTCTCTGAACCTCAAAACTGCTGCTGCAGTTCTCTGAATCCGAATCCTTGCTGCTTCTCCTTTTCTCTCTCTCTCTCTGATCTCAAATTTCTGACAAGTTTATTGTTCAGTACTTTGTAATATTCAGCATTGAGATGTTTTATTAGATGTAATATTCAGATTTGGTAAAAACTTGCAACCTGTCAATTGTTCAGTTTCGTACTTGTAAAATATAGTGCACTTTATTATGTGCTCTGACTAGTTAATGTCCAGTTGTTTGGATAATATTTAGTATGTGTGATATGCTCTGTGATATAGTAATCTTCTAGTATATGTCTGTGATCCCCTTGTGTATGTTTCTTGACATCTACTGTAATCTGTCATGTACTAGTAACGTTGCTATAGTCTAATTGATGTTCAGTTGTTAGTCTCTGTGCAAGCTATATACCAGTGGCATTTATGGTTGTGATTTTCCAGTGAGCTTGTTTAATTTCAGTTCATATGTTAGCACAAGTACCTTTGCTATATAAATATATATGTGTGTGCTTGTGATTTAAACAATCTATTTTCTGTCCAGTAATTTTGTTTCTTCCCTTCTTCCCTTTTTTATACGCTTGCTAGATATATTTATATGTCCATGTCTTTTGACTTCCCTTATCACTGATGTCAGTATTTCAATTTCTCAAGCATTACGAAAATACCAAAAAGGAAGCAAGTAAAATCTGATCTAGCTTTAAACTTGCATCGTCGCCGTCGCCTAGTCCCTATGGAGAACACAACACTCGAAGTTTGGGCGTAAAATCCCACTGTACTTACACCTGATCAATTGAGTCTTTTATGATTGAGAACACTTGACGTATGTCTTGCCGTGTTTATCTGTGGTGACAATGGGATATCACGTGCCACTTGATGTATGTTTTGGTGACCAACTTGCGGGTTTCGTCCATGAACCTATGCATAGGGGTTGGCACACGTTTTCTTGACTCTCCGGTAGAAACTTTGGGGCACTCTTTGAAGTACTTTGTGTTGGTTGGATGAATCTGAGATTGTGTGATGCATACCGTATAATCATGCCCACGGATACTTGAGGTGACAATGGAGTATCTAGGTGACATTAGGGTTTTGGTTGATTTGTGTCTTAAGGTGTTATTCTAGTACGAACTCTTGAATAGATCAATCCGAAAGAATAACTTTGAGGTGGTTTTGTACCCTACCATAATCTCTTTGTTTGTTCTCCGCTATTAGTGGCTTTGGAGCGACTCTTTGTTGCATGTTGAGGGATTGTTATATGATCTATCTATGTTATTATTGTTGAGAGAACTTGCACTAGTGAAAGTATGAACCCTATGCCTTGTTTCCTATCATTGCAATACAGTTTACGCTCACTTTTATCATTAGTTACCTTGCTGTTTTTATTATTTCAGATTACAAAAGCCTATATCTACTATCTATATTGCACTTGTATCACCATCTCTTCGCCGAACTAGTGCACCTATACAATTTACCATGGGTGTTTTAGGGACACAAGAGACTCTTTGTTATTTGGTTGTAGGGTTGTTTGAGAGAGACCATCTTCATCCTACGCCTCCCACAGATTGATAAACCTTAGGTCATCCACTTGAGAGAAATTTGCTACTGTCCTACAAACCTGTGCACTTGCAGGCCCAACAACGTCTACAAGAAGAAGGTTGTGTAGTAGACATCAGTCACCAGCTCTGGGCGTCGAAGTGGAGAAGTGTGCATGATTGAAACAATGAAGTTGCCATTGCTAATACAGTATGTGTTGCCAGTCATGATTAGGGGACATGTAAGTAAAAAAATATACAATGGAAAAAGTGGCCAAGTTGCAGTGTATGAAAAGTGGAAAAAAGGAAAATAGCAATTGCTAGCAATGAAAGAAGAAGTTGCCACATATTTTGTATGTGACTATGGAGATGGAAAAGTGCAGGTAAAAGTACTAGTCTGTAGCTTGCCAAACGTCCCATCGGGCTTCATGTCCGCAGCGAGAATAGCCTTGATTGTGGCATCAGACCAAGCACACGTAACAAACTTGTGTGATGGAGGCAGTCCGCCAACCGGTTTAAGGTTGACAGTGTTGATGTCAAGTTTATCGACATACAGGAGCTGAAAGAAATGCAAACATGTAGGTCAAGGTGCTCACGCAAAATTAGCTTCTAATGCGAAAAAGGAGTAAGAAAACACTGGGGGAGGGAGGACGACCTAGAATGGAAAAAGCAAAGGGTTTGACATAAAAAAACTTGCCATTAGATGCAACCGACAGCCTTGGTTGTACATTTTATTAGATAGTGAAGTATGAAGGAAACCAACTATGAACTTGCACCAGTTCATGTTGGTAACGTTGGCTATCTGGTCCTGCGAGATAAACAAAATGACAAAATGACCAAGCAAAAGCGTAAGTTGCAGTATTATGTTGGTAAAAAAAGAAGGGGAACTTGAAATCTATGAAATAAATGAATAAATAAACAGGTAAGGTGCAATCAGGTACGGAGCAACTCATACCAGAACAGGAAAGCATCTGCTGCTGGGCCGTAACAGTGTCGTTGGGGCAAAGACATTTGAGATCAAGTACATGAGCAATTTCCTCTTGAAGTCATCGTCGCTTGTTTGGATCGTAACAAGCATATTCACAAAAGCAGAGTTCGCCGGTAGGGACGTAAGACTAGGGAACATTTCAGGGAAAAGACATGCTTGCACTTTTGTATCAACCTTGTATGGGACATCCATGCTGCCATTGGGGACACCAAGTATGCTGAAAACAAGGTCCTTGTCTAATGGAATCCCACCATGCCCTGGTATGACAAATTCCCTCTTATCAGGCTGGTATAACCTCGCAAACCAGTCGCACATGGGGTTATTCAAATTGGTGCAACGTATGTTCATCAGCACCTACATCCCCATTTCCTTTGCAGCTTCTTTCTGGGCTTATCAAAATCGGCATACAGTTCTATCATACGTTCATGTGCTCCCCCGTTGCGCGGGTTTTTCTGCTATTCAACACATATGCAAAATTGAAGTTAAAAAGGAAAGAATGGGAGCCTAGGGATTGGCATCGTCCACAAACCACGTGTTTAATGAGAAAGAAAGTCATATAAATTCTACATACCTTCTTTGCATTGCGATTAGCACCACCCGCAACTTCAGCTCCGGGCGGCATGAAGTCATCATCATCGGAGTCAGGGACGTTCCGAACCATGGTGCTGCAAATCCAAATAGAAGACGTGAGTGGAACCTGAATATGCGAGTTTTAGTGAATACATGGCGAGTTCATGCATCAGAAAGTAGATTAGATTAGTTAATTGTAGAATCACATTCAAAACAGGGTGTCATCTTAGAGAGAAAAAATGTAAATAACCTACACACTTGGACGGCAATATTTGAGAAGGAAAACAGTTAAAAATGCCAGACATGACAACATGGGTCGACCACAATGTTTTTTGTTGTAAAACTTAAGAACAAACTTCTATGCACGGAAGGGGAATTGCCATCCAAAGAGATCAAATGAATGAAACAGAAAAGTTGCGGGTTATGATCATTGAAAGAGGAAAAATGATGACTGTTGTAGACAAAATTTGCATTAAACATTACAAAAAGTTTCTATTAAAAAATGAAGGAAAATGGACTGAAAATTGAAGTTGCCATGTAGAAATCAAACATAGGAAAAAATGGGTGCATCAGATTGGGTGCATCAGCTTGCAAAAAGTTGCCAGCATGTAGAATCTCGAAACAGAGTACTTGCCATATTTAAAAAAGGTCAAGGAGTAAATTATGGCATCTTATGCCGTGTGTGTTAGTGGCCATCCAAAAAATGTAAATCATGTGCTTGCACAAAAAATGTTATAACTAGGAAATAAGAGGGTACAAAAAATAGAAAATGTTGCCATCTAGTTGTCGGATAATTCGTGTTGACATTGTGACGTATGCACAATGATGACATCCGAAATAACTATGTAGCTCAAAGGTAAAAGGATGCCCCTACTTTAACAACTCTATGAAATTCAGCAGAAATTCTGCAAAAACTTAGTGTCAAGAAGGATTTGTTTGATGCACATTGAATTTGCCATGTAGAAAGCAACCATGAGAGAAGTGGTGCAGCAGCTTGGGTGCGTTTGTCAAACTTTAAAAAACGACACTTGGAAGTTGCCATGTGAAAAAATGTCAAACAGTGTAGTTGCCGTCATTTGAAAAAGAGGGCAGGGAGTAAAGTATGACATATTATGTTGTCTGTGGTAATGAAGTTGCCATGCAAAAATGTGGATTAAGTGAGTGCACAAATAGGTGACATCTCAGAAATTGGTGCCCCCCCCCCCCCCCCCAAAAAAAAAGTAGGAAATGTTGCCATCTAGCTGTCGGATAAGTCGTGCTGACAATGCGACAGTTGCACAGTAATGCCATCCATAACAATTAGGACATCTATGTATGTTCAAGAGGCAAAGTTGCCATCAATGGTAGAACTCTCTGACAATTCACCATAATTCTATGAGAACAGTGTAGTTGCCATCCACAATATCTATTGTAACATAGTTTACACAGTGTTGGAACTCTCTAAAATTCACCACGGTTCTATAAGAACAGCGTAGTTGCCATCAGTGCACACAGAATGTCAGAACTTGCCATCCACATCATCGCGATCCACGTTGGCAACAAAAAGTCTCACATGGCGTTCAAACATGAATTGTACTATCTATCTATTGCAAAGCAACACCCTCATTTTGTACATAAAAAAAGGTACCTCTGTAGCAAAATCCATAGTGTACTCTGATGTAAAACATGGATTGCATATTCTAGCATATGAACGTACTCACAAAAAGGGAAGTAAATTGCCATGCATAGTATACTGGAGAGAGGTCATAAGTTTCCATCCGCAAATCTATCGCATCCATAATTTGCTCTAAAACATAGATGGCAACAAAACGCACATGATGTTCAATGGGCAGTGCACTAAAAATCTATTGCAACAAACATCCTCGACCAATACATCAATAGTAAACCTGCAGCAAATCCATAGTTTACTCTGCTCTAAAAGCATAGATTTGTAGATTTAGCTTATGAGCACACTCAGAGAAAAAAGGGAACATTCACGGACCATACAAAAGAGATGTCAGCTGCCAACTAACCTCGCCGAAGAGAAGAAGCTTCCGCAATCGCCGGAGAGGAAATCCGCCGATGAAGAACTCTGGCAAGTAAGCACTTCTACAATAATCCCTGATGGAATTTCGTCGCCGCCTTGCAGACCACCCCCACTGGTCGACTGGAGAACTTCCACCAACGAAGTAGTCGACTCGCCGGCAAAGTTCGCGGGCGCCCCCGACAACAACGGCAGTCGGCTGAGATCTGTCCGCTCTGAATCCCTCACTAGCGACTCACCGGAGACAATGAAGGGGTGTGGGTGGACTGGAAACCACCCAGTAAAGGGGGGAGAGGGGTGGAATGCGGATGGGGATGGGAACAAATGGAATGGGAAGGGGGAAAAGGGAGCGCGTGGCGGCAGTTTTGCCGTGGTGGACAGCAACTGCTCGGGGAAGTGGGGGAGGAGAAGTGGGGATGAGTTCGGACCGAGATGCCATTACCCCGAACAGTGGTGGTTGTCCTACGTGGCAGCAACTGTTCTCAAGATTCATGTAGAAGCATCATACGTTGCTCAACACGATCGGACCGAGGTGGTTGAAACATGTACGTTCGGGAGTTATCGATACCATGTTTCTTTGGCACGCTCTGGACTACCATCTTGGAGGTGTTCTGAAGTTTGGCATCACCGTATCTTTCTTTGAACTAGCTGGTGGCACCTCCATGCAAATAGAACCAACGTAAAACGCAGCTGGGGTTTATGTGTTTTGCATGTACGAGGCCTTCAAGTAACATGTGTCTCTCTTCTCTTGATTAATGTGTGGCATAGCTCCTGTAACACATGTGAAATCCTTCATTTTCTTATTAAAGGTCATATCATCCCCTCCCTCTTCAAAGGAAACCATCCTTGGTTTCGGATCAGCCTTTGCAATCTTCTTATTCAATGGAACATGTTCATCCACCTTGATTGTATCGCCCAACATTGGTCGTAGCACACATCGCTTTCCAGCATCCCAAAATGAATATGTGTTGGTTCGACCTTCATGTGTTGCGTTATGATCGTATTGCCATGGCCTTCCCAATAACAAGTGGCATGCATCCATTGGTATGACATCACAGATCACCTTATCAGTATAACCACCAATAGAGAATTTGACACGCACCCTATGAGTAACCTTCAACTTCCCTGTATGATACAACCACTCGGCATGGTGGGGTTGTGGGTGCTTCAATGCAGGCAACCCCAAAGCATCAACCAACCCTTTGCTGACTGCATTAGTGTAGCTTCCACCATCTATTATCAGCTTGCAATTGGTGTTGTTGATCTTACACTCAGACAGGAAAATATTCCATCGCTGCCCCTTATCCTCCATTCGATCTCCTTGCACTCGTTGCACCATTAATGATGGGTATGCTTCTGCAGCTTCAAAACTCATCGCATTCACTTTTTCCTCTTCTTCATATTTCTCACTAGACGTGCCAGCATTTTTTCTCTCCATCACTTGCAGACATGTATCCTTCTTCTGTGAGGAGAACCCTCCTCTCATTACGACACTCAAACTTCTTATGCCCCCTATCACGACACCTAAAGCACACAATATCACTGGTATGAGCATTAGAAGCACGATACGATTCAACCTTGGATTGAGATACTTCCTTGGTAGCCGACTTACAATCTGATTTGAAACCGCTATTACCACCACCTTCTCGCTGAAAATTACGTCGCATTGAGTTTGATAAATTATCATGACCACCACGACGCTTTACTTGTTGCTCCGCTTGAATGGCATGGTGTAATAATCCTTGTAATCCCGTATATTCAACCATCTCGACACAGTCTTGTATCTCTAATTTCAGACCATGCATGAACCATGCCATTGTAGCCTCTTCTTTCTCCTCTACCCCTACATAAATCAATAATATTTCCATCTTCTTATAATACTACTCAACACTAGAGTTACCTTGTCGAAGTTGCTGCAAGCGTGTGTACAAGGTCCTAGTGAAGTGCTCCGTAACAAAACGTCTCTTCATGATACTCTTCATCTGATTCCAAGACTCCGGACATCCTCCCGCGTGACATAGTTTCCACCATATTAAAGCATAGCCCGTGAACTCAATAGATGCAGCATGAACCTTTTTCTCCTTGGTGTACTGCTGTCCATCAAAATTCTGATCCACGCGCATCTCCCACTCCAAATATTCATCCGGGTTGTCTTTGCCGCTAAACAACGGTATGGTAATTTTTATTCTTCCAATACTATCATCTTCGTAGGTGCGCGCGGATTCATGTCCTCCCCCATGGTGTAGGACACCTCCATGATGATTATAAGCACACCGCACAGGATCATAATAGCTACCAGCCCCCTCAGACTGATGGTCTTGATGCTCACCATAGTTGTGAACTTGTTCGCCTAACCGATGTCCAGATAATTGCCGATGACGACGCGGTGCAACAGACCCATCACTAGGTGGTGAACATGGTCTCAATAGATGAACGGCCTCAGTCAAATCAGCAATCTTTTTTCCTAAACTTTCCTCAACCTTGTCGATGCGCCTCCCCACTAGATTCAGCACATAGTCATGAGTTGCCTCCAATCTTAGCACGATAGTCGGCGCAAAACTCAGATCATAGGTGGGCAAGGGCAGCTCGTATTCCACATGTCCTTCATGTGCACCATGCACACTCGAATTTGATTTCTGTGAATTCACCATTGTAGCAACTCAAGTAGATCAACTGAAGAACCAGAGAGAAAAAATTGTACCGTGACCAACGTTGCTCTGAATACCACTTGATGAGACTCGACTAGACGGGAAGTCGTCCGTAGGCCCAATATTTCACGGTACTCGACGAACAAGAAATAACAACGGCGAACAAACGAGAGTAGTAGCAGACATAGTCGACGAAGCAGCAGATCGGTTCTTCGGATCAAGCAATATGCAAGAAGACCAAAGAATAAACTTGCGAACGGAAACAACAGGATTGAACCGGACGCGCAGCAGCAACTAAATCCCTCGAGGATTAGAAAAAGACTCAGATATTTGTTGTACCCGACGAGGTACCATTTCTGGTATTTTTGTCAACTCCCAAAACAACTCCCGTACAAAGGCCGAAACCAGCCCATTATATAGGCGACGCACACGCTGACCAAATACTTCTCCTAATTGGACTCGTACAAATCCAAACAAACCTGCCAAAATCTAGCAACCGACCTATAATCCTTTTTCCGATTTTAAAGCTCATCTACAGACTTCAAAGACTACGTACTAGGACTCTCTAATTGCAAGGAAACTAATTAAATATTCCATCCACGTTGATCACATAGTATCTAATCAAAAGATAAATGAGATATTTCTTTGGCACCCTCTAGACTACCATCTTCGAGGTGTTCTGAAGTTTGGCATCACCGTATCTTTCTTTGGACTAGCTGGTGGCACCTCCATGCAAATAGAACTAACATAAAATGCAGCTGGGGTTTCTGTGTTTGCATGTACAGAGACCTTCAAGTAACATGCGTCTCTCTTCTTTTGATTAATGTGTGGCATAGCTCGTATAACACATGTGAAATCCTTCATTTTGTTATTAAAGGTCATATCACAAGGTCGATGTCTGAGATGGGTCTGGGCCTCTTCATATACAATAGTGCACCTCCATGGGTCCTGACCCACTTCCAATAATGAGCAATCGATATGATACTCCGAGTAACCAAGAAAATCAACTTTTGTTTCATTATTCCATAATACACCAATGCCACCACTTCTGCCTCTGCTATCAATTGCAAAACAATTATCATAAGCAAAAGTACTTGATAATGCTTCTACCCTTGAGCCTTCTATCTGAGTTTCGACGATACACAAAAGGGTAGGGAAAAATTTATTCGCGAAGTCGCGAATTTCTTGAACTGTGGCGGCTTTGCCCGCATCGCGGCAGTTCCAAGAGAGTGCACTCATTGGGCTTAGCGGCCCCTCTCTTGGGAGCCCGCTGGATCTGTTTTTGCTAACATTGCCTCCCGTTCGAACTGAACTGGTAGTTGATCTCTTGGGGTGTGGTACATCAGGTGTTGGAAGCGCAAGCATGCCTTCACCTATGTCTCCGTTGAATACAAGCAGAATTGCAACTAACAAAACACTCCCAACGGCAGTTGTGTGCTTGTTATTAATACCATCCGTTGCAGAGATTCCATCCCATCCGAAATTTGCTTCCCTGTATCAACCTTGCGGGGCACCCCCATCGAGATTGATTCATCCACTGCCATCCTTGAAACCCTAGGCCGAGGAGAAACTTCGGACCTTGAGAGGACCCTAACCCAACGACCCCTCCGACGGACCACCAAGGGCGGGAAACGGTGCAAGGACCGTCCCTTGGTCAACCCAAGTGGATTCCACGCCGAGGCACAACAGGAAGGAAGCAAACACTCAACGACGGTCGTCGCCTTCGACAGGAGGTAAACTCTAATAAGAATAGTTCCTATATTTTCTGATGAGTTGCCGCTCGTTGTTCCGCTGCTTTTGGTTTGTCAATCGTGTGTGTTGAGTTGTCTTTCTTGGGCCAGGCCCAAATACGAAAATAATTTCTTTTTTGTCTATGCAATTTTTTGCGCCCAGTTGCCCATGTGTTTCTCATTGTCTCATCTGTTTTTGTTTCCTTTTTATTTTCTGTGTCCATATATGTATATTAGCCTAGTGCGATTGGCAATTTTTGTTCAAGTATGTGTCCGTACCTATAGATTTTATTCTTTTTGTTTTCATATGTATCTATACAAGCAAAGTAAAATTTTCCCAAGCATGCTTAATGGGAAATATAGTCGTCATGGGGTGCGCGCTGGTTTGTTCGCCAATGTGACCAAATAGGACCTCCCAACGCGCAGTCTCCTATTTAACCCCCACCCACCGCGTACAGAATTTGGGCCGGCCCAAACTAGCTCCATTCCAGTTTTGGGAAAGGTTCTAGAACAGTCTCAGACCGGTATTTTTCTTTTTATTGCTTCTCCTTGAGGCTATTTTCCTCTTTTTTATTTTTCTTACTTCCTTTCTTTTTTCATTTTCGTTTTATCTTTCTCCTTTATCTTTTAATTTTCGCTTTCTTTCATTTGTTCATTTTTTTTTCATTTTTTTCATATTTCGAAAATATTTTTTAAAATTGGGGGAAAAGTTTACATATCGGTGTGAACATTTTTTGAATTCAAAATTTGTTCATAAAATTCAAACAATATTCATCATATTTCAGAAATTGTGTAAATTCAAGAATATTTCTACAAATCGATTTTTTTCAATTCACGAAAATTTCATGAAATTGTGTACATTTTTGGAACTCGTGATCAAGTTTTTCCACAGGCAATTTTTTAAAAAACTGAGGAACAACTTGTAAATTCAGAAACATATTTTTTTAAGAACATTTTTTGACTTCATGAATATGTTTTTTCAATCAGCGAACATTTTTTGAATTTTGTGCGTTTTATTAAATTAGGGAACTTTTATTTGTAATTTCTGAACATTGTTTGAATACTTTTGAACAGTTTTTTAAAATTCATGAATATATTTTAAAATCATGAAAGTTTACTGAATGCACAAACGATTTTTTTCTTGAATCATGAATGTTTTCTGAATCAATCAACGGTTTTCTAAAATTCATGAGCATTTTTTGAATCCACAAAAGTTTTATTCAAACTCACGATCATTTCTAATGATGAACAATTTTTAAAAGACGAACACTTTATGATTTCTGGAACATTTTTCCAAAGTTGACTATTTTTTGAAATTTGTAACCTTTTTGGAAAGTATGAATTATTTTAAAGAAGAAAACCAAAAATAGAAGAAAACAAAAAAAATGGGAGGTGAGGAATTGCGCGCTGACTTGCTCGCGAGCGCGTCACGCGCCAAATATGAGCTCCGAACGCACATTCTGTTATTTGGCGCGCAGGTGGCCCACAAGCAACCAGGGGCTTACCCCCGCAACCATTACATACATCACTGGATTCATTCTACTTGAATATTTGTGTACTACAAGAACAAAATTATAGTACAAAGAAGAAATCTAATTCATGGTTTCGCGGCAAAAAGAATTGAACCTTGTTTTTATATATTTCATACAAACACAAAAAAAATGTTCTGCTACTTAAAAAGACTTCCCCAACACTCAAAATACAACACTAACATGCATGAAATCTTCTAGCCACATGGGGGGATTCAAACCTTGGTCTCGTAGTTAATTGTAAGGGCTGCTAGCCACTTGGCTAGAATCACGTTCGTGGTGAACTAGTAGGTAGGGGCTTCTTAAGTCGACACGAGCTGCATTTCCACAGTTGCTTCTCTGTTTTTTCCAGGGTTTTTGTTTTTTGTCTTTTCACTTTTTCCTTCTGTTTCCATTGTTTTTTTTCTTTCTCTCCTTTTGTTGTTTTTATTTTGTTTTCTTTATTATTTTCACAGTTTTCACTGTTCAATTCCTTTTTCTTTGGTTTTCTTCTTTCTTTCCTGTTTAGCATTTTTTTTCCGTTTTCATCTTCCTTGTTTTTTGTTTGATTTTCGTATTTTTTTTAATATAATGTCAAAAAAATTCGATACATATTTCTTTAAAAAGTAAACTACACTCTTAACATTTTTTGAATATATGGTCAAAAAATTTCCTAAGCACACTTTCCAAAATATTTAATTGCCTCATTAAAAAATTCAAATACAATATTTTAATTTTATAATAAATGTCAACATTTTTGTATTCACATTTAATATTTTTCAAATTCTTGATTAACATCTTTTAAACGCAATACTAACATTTTTTATCACATGGTCAACATTGTTTAACACAGTTAACACTTTTTAAATGCTTGGTTAACATTTTACAAATAGTTATTCAACATTTTTTTTCAAATGCTTGATTTGCATTTTTATATACATGATCAAATTTTTGCATCATTTTCTAATACAAAAGGTTAGCATTTTTTCTATACACATTTAAGATTTTTCAAAAGCTTGATTAACATTTTTCAAATACTTGTTCCATATATTTTTAGATGCTTGATTAACATTTTTATATGCTTGATCCAAATTTTTCAACATTTTTATAGTATATGGTCAACAATTTTTCTATACACATTTAACTTTACAAATGTTTATCAACATTTTGTAAACACTTATTGAAGTTGGCGGATGCCCGTGCTGGATCAGCTGGCTGTTCCCAAGCTTTTTTTCTTTCTTAAAGCATATTATTGGCACAAAAGCAGTGGTTGAGTTATTAGGGTGGATTACAGAAACCAGAGGCGCCGAACCAAAGTCGAGCAGTAGCCAGCCAGATTACTGTCCCAGGCGCGGTGTACACAGGGTGGTGTGACCCGTGACACTTGGCCTGAAGAACGAACGAGGCCGGTTCATATATTCTTGTCCTGACACCTCTAAAGTTTCGAACCTTTGATAGGTCGCACGGCGTTTGTCAGATCAGTCATCACCTCCCAAGCCGTGTACTCCATCACACCCCTTATTGTCCCGCTAGGGACTCTGCACAATCTAAACAAGATTGAGAGGGCCTTCCTTTGTTTGGGATCGGACAAGACAACTGGTGCAAAGTGTAAAGTCAACTGGGAGGTGGTTTGTCATCCTACTGCATACGGAGGCCTAGGAGTCCTCAACACCGACAAGTTTGGCCGCGCCTTGCGATTGAGATGGCTTTGGTATGAATGGAAAGAGCCGAGCAAACTATGGGTGGGTTTGGGAAACCCATGCACCGTGGAGGACCATGATTTCTTCTATGCCTCCACGACGATCATCTTGGGCAATGGTGCAAAAACACCTTTTTGGGACTCTCCTTGGTTGCTTGGTCGGAATCCCAAGGATATTGCCCCACTAATCTTTGAGGCCTCGAGGAGAAAAAAATGGAAAGTGTGTGAGGCTCTGACTGGGAACGATTCGATGCTAAAGATCAAGCGAGACACCGTCATCACCGGAAACCACGTTCGTGAATTCTTCACACTTTGGGTGCTTGTTCGTGATTTCCATCTTGACGAGTTTGCCGAAGATGACATTGTTTGGAAGCACTTCTTGGACGGGATTTACTCGGCGGCCACCGCCTACAAGGCGCAGTTCCTCGGTTTGACTCTCTCCCCATGGATTTCATGGTTTGGAAGGTTTGGACGCCCCCAAAAGGTTAAGTTCTTCGCATGGCTAGCCTTGCAAGGCCGGATTTGGACCGCCGATCGCTTGGAGCACCGAGGTTGGCCAAACTGTGGCCTATGCCCTCTTTGCAAAAGAGAACAAGAAACAAGCATCCACCTCTTCGTCAAATGTCGTTTCACCATCAGGCTTTGGAACATGGTCATTGCAAGATATGGCCTTGTGCACATGAACACCACCGTTTGGCATCTTCATGAGTCGCTCTTCGATTGGTGGGATAGGAGAACCGACATGACAAATCCTAACAGGAGAGCTATGGCCTCCCTCACCATGCTAGTGTCGTCGACAATATGGAACGAGCGGAATGCTAGGATCTTCAGGCACAAGAGCGCGCCGCCCCCGATCCTCCTCAAAATAGTTACCGATGAGGCTAGCCTCTGGGTTACTGCCGGTGCTAAGAAACTAGGAAAAATTGTATTAAGCGAGTAATTGTCATGCCGTGTGGCATGGGACACTGTAACCAACTTAAACTCTATTCTCCTCTCATTTAATAGATGAGGCAAATCTTTTGCCTCCGTTTTAAAAAAAAAAGTTAAAGCGGGAGGGAAAAAGATGAGGCAAATCTTTTGCCTCCGTTTGAAAAAAAAAGTTAAAGCGGGAGGGAAAAAACAGGTTGAAACTTGCCTACGATGTTCCTTTGCTTGCTGTGAACGGCAGGCCAAATTGCAGTATTCCGATGGCACCGATCGACCATTAACTCGATTGCTTCCGGCACGCACCGAAACGGAGTAAAAGAGGCCCGTGATGGCAGAAGCCAAAGGGAACAAGGTGGCGATGTGTCCTGCAAACAAAACCAAAAAGGCGGCGTGGGGAGGTGAAAAGCTGAGTGGGTTTTTAGGTGCTGTTGCAGTTGGGTCTGAGTGGTGACCCGGTCGACAAGTGCAGCAGTGCATGCCAACGCTCCTCGATCCCTTGCGTCGCGCCCCCGTCGTATCGGCTGGCTCCTTTTCTACGTGGCGGCAACCCAGGAATCGCCACTGGTATGGTGGCATGGTGGATTCAACTGAGCACCAAGGAGAGAGAAGGAGAGCCTGGCGTTGGTCATCCGCTGTGTGCAAACGGTTCGGGTTCTTAGTAAACCGTGGATTTTTTTTTGAAACAAGGCAAAAGACTTGTCATTTTCATTGATTAAGAAGAAAGTTTAGACATAAACTGCGGGGCGGTAAAAACGAAAAGGTCTACTCTCGCGACATAACAATACTAAGCTGCTTCGCTCCTGCCAAAGTCCAAAGATGAGCCTCCTCCTTGATTTTCGCGATAACAATAGAGGTCGGAGCGGAGACATTCTGAAAAATTCTTGCGTTGCGCTCCTTTCAAATTTCCCATGAGACAAGCATCATCAAGGAGGCGGTGGCCTTCCTGTGGTCACCTCCCCCACTAACCGCCTTAAGCCACCAATCTTTAACTGAGTCTTCATGACGCCAAATCATTGGTGAGGAGTCAAGAATGCCAAGCCAAGTGCAAATTTCAGTCCAAATCCGGACAGTGAACCTACATTGGAATAGGAGGTGAGTAGCAGATTCTTGCACTTGCTTGCAGAGAGGGCACAAATTACAGTTTGGCCAACCTCGGCGCAGCAAACGATTGGCTGTCCAAACACGATTTTGGAAGATCAACCAAGCAAAAAATTTACACTTCGGAGGAGCCCACATCTTCCAAATTGTAGTATTTATTGGGCAAAATGAAAGACCGACAAACTACACCATGTAAGCCGAGGAGGCGGAGTACTCGCCACTGTTGGTGAACTTCCAAGATATTGTGTCTTGGCTACCTTGGTTGAGGTTTACATCTGCAAGCATCTCCCAAAGTGTTGCAAATGTTGAATATGGTCGAAGGTTAGCCCCTGCCGAGTATCAATTTGGCGGAACCGTGGAAAACTTTGGTCTACAGAATACAGTATACATGTGCAGGAAGATTCTGAGCTCAGAAAACAGCATGGCGTGCCGTTCTCAGCGAAGTCTCAGTCTCGGGCAGTGGAGATGCGTCCTCTCCTCTGCATGATTGATCGCTGCAAACATGGCGAGTGCTTCCTGCCGATCGCCAGTACATATCGCCGGGTCACGCAGGTATAACAGTGCTGGATACTCCCTCCGTCTCATAATATAAGATGTTTTTTAACACTACACTAGTGTCAAAATACGTCTTACGTTACGGGACGGAGGGAGTACTACTCTGTAGTTTAAACCTTGTGCGCTCGAACTAGATTGTGTGTAATCAGTTAGTGTTCTGAAGGTACTAGGAGCAGTACACTGATCATAGTCGTGACAGCAAAGTTGTTCGGCATGCATGGATTGTAGCACTGCACTAGTGGCAACACCAAAGCCAAAGAGGCAAAACAGTCCAGTGCCGACGACATATCTAAGAGCCAGCCAGGCCACGTAATAATCTTCGGTGACGGGCTACGGCACAGTAGAAAACGACGCGCGCAGGTAAACGGATATGCATGCGTCCACTTGACACCTGACCTAAGGGCCGGCCAGGGGCCAGCTGGTGCACCTCACGGTCACAGGATTCGACATGATATAGAAGATGCGTGGAAAATAGCAGAGTATATAAAATATCAGCGGCAGCTCTCCAAGGGCATTTCTTGCAAGCTACAAATAGCACGGGGGCAAGCGCGTCAGAGCGACGAATATCTCTGGCCGAAACGTCACCGGCAAGCGGGCCCTATCTACGACAGCAGAGAACGAAGCTGCGAAGTGCACGGCGAGGGAAGGGCCGGTCGTGGTAGGGGTCTCATGCGTACGGCGTGCATGTGACGACGTCGGCAGCGTGCGCGTGCGTGCATGCATGCATGCATGCCGCCGGCCCGGCCGGGGCGGGGCGAGGTGGCCGTGTCCATGCCTCGAAGTTCCTAAAGATCATTAGCCTGCCTTGCGAAACCCATGAGCGACGGATAGATGCAATGCACAGGCCATTCGCTTTCACAGTTTTAAAACTGTAGCACTGGACGACATCCACCGCCAAAAACACATGGTGGGAGCCTCCTATCATTCTTGCTTTGGGCCCTGGGATAGGTATCTCAGTCAAGTCTTGTCTTTTTGGGCCCTCCGATTAATTTAGAGCATGGTTAATTGTATAACCAAATGTTGCCTTATGTTATATTGACATGCCATCTATAGTTATCCCTTATAGACACAGATGCAATAAGATTAGCTATGGTTGACTATAAAAGTAGTATTTTTTTTCATTTTCTCTCTACTCCCTCCATCCATATATCTGTCTAGAAAAACACATATAGCCAAACTTTTGCATAAAAGTCCACTCCCCTTATTTTTGCATGCATTTCTTCTTTATATGTATAGGCAAAATTATCATGTAAACAGGCTATAAGCCTTACTATTGTAGTACTACCTCGGTTGGTTCATTAGTCTCCTTTGTAACTTGTGTCAAATTTTGACCATAGATTTTAACTAATAAAATATAAACGGAAATGTTAACGTCCACACGTGTGGGCGTTGACCATCTCGACCACACGCATTCATCACCATTCAGTACTATATGCACGAATCTTGGCACAATCTGGCCGATTTTCTGTGCCACGTAGGACAATGCGTGTGTGTGGTGTGTGACATATTTCGCTCACACATCCGTTTTACCACACGGAGGGGTCGGTGTGGGCGTTTAGCAGTTCACCCACACACCAGTTTTCAGTCACGCACAAAGGCTTGTGTGTGGGCGTTTGCCATCTCGCCCACACGTCCGCCTCCTCCCTCACACCCAAGCTGCCAGTTGGCATGCGTTTTGCAATGTACATGGCAACTGCCCTAGTGTGATTGCAAGCAGATGGCAACTCTTTCTTTTTTTTACCGAACATGTCAGTTTGCCATATGTTTTGCATGGTACATGGCAAACTGCCCTAGCGTGCACGTAAGCAGATGGCAACTCTTTCTTTTTACATGGCAACTGCCCTAACGTGCTTGTGAGCACATGGCAACTCTCTTTTTTACCCGAACATGTTTTTTTGCCATGCCATTTTTTCAGTGCTACATGGCAACTGCCTAGTGTTAGTAGGTGACAACTCCTAAAATTTTGAAATCATAGCAACTGCAGTAGACCAGATCACACATGGCAACAGTTGTAGTTGTCCAAAAAATGGCAATCTCGAACTTTGACCTGAGATGGGAACTGCAGTTGAGTAGACATGGCAACTGTAGTTGTCCGACATGGCAACCGTAGTTCAGCGACATGACAACTGCACTTAAACGAACATAGACGAGGGTCCGGCCCATGACAACTGTGTGCGTGCGGTAAAGTGTCACGTGAGGCGTGCGGGACCATGAGGTACGAGGCCTGACGTACCGGGCGTGTGGGCGTTATCTATTTCGCCCACACGCACGCGTATAAGAGGGACCGGGAGGAAAAAAAGGCGTGTGGGCACTAGTTGTTTTGCCCACACACAAGCGTGTGGGCTGGTCCTCTTAGGCACCACACAGAATGTGTGGGCAGATCTCTTAACGCCCACACGTGTGGCAGTTATCGGGACCCAATATAAATGCATGTCACCAAAAATTATATCATTGAATTCGTATTTGTACATAATTTTCAATGATGCTATTTTTAATGACATGCATTAACATTTGATTATTTTAATTTAAAACCAAAATTTGACATAAAATGTGAAGATGACCAATAAATCAGGACGGATGAAGTAGTACAGTGTAGACTATACGTAGTAATAAACGCATTGGAAGTGATGGTCTCGAAAATTCAGTGCGGCTGTCTGGCTGGCCGGTTTTAAATTACTAGTGGCCCCCTTTATACTGATTTTACCGGGTTTTGTCCTCGAGAGTTTTCCAGTACGCACCTGCGCTGCCAGAGGATAGATGCTGGCACTTAAATTTGCTCGGATTTGCTGGATCTTTTCCATACGTACGTACGTGACAATTTCTTGCTGTAACTTGGATGTATTCCCGCGTGTGGCTTCCATCCTCCATTGATTACAGATCAGGGGAGGGAGGGAAGGAATGCATTGCTGTAAAGATTTCGGTCATATCCATGGACCAAAAAGGGGGCTTGCACTCGCCACCTTTGGCGTCTTTACCATAGGCACGTATGCCAAAACCTTATCAGGATAGTATCCTTTTTCGTGCAAAGCACAACTGCCTTTCGTTTCCATTTCCGCCGGATTTATGCGAACCATGGGAGCGCCGGTGGAGTAAAGGTGGGGCCGTAGGCGAAGCTCGTCATAAAGGCTCCCATCCTCTTTTCCGTGACTCCGGCCGCGGCACTCCACTTGCCCGGGCGAAACCGGCGCGCGCGCGCGGCAGCTCAAGCGCGCTCTTTCCGGGACTATTTCGTTGGCGAGCCGAGAAAGTGGACGGCCATTGTGTTTGGTTGCAGTCTTAAACGGTACCAGCGTTGTATACACATCTCAACTCAGCATGGCTCTGAAAAAACAGCCTCATATACGACATCTGTGAATTGTTTTGTTGTCTGCATATGAACTTCCTGCATTAGGGGATCAACTTTGGCATGTTGTTTGGTTACCTGCATTGTTTCGTCGCATGCAACTACACGCTGTTTGCTTGCCCGCATGAGGTATGATTAAGAGCTAGCACTTGCACTTAGCACAGAGGGTTAAGAGCTAGCAGAGGGAGGGGGAAAGAAATGCAGTGTGCGTCGGACCATGGCGATTGCGGTGGATAGTGGTCGTGGCGCCGTGTCCGACATGACGAGCATGAAGTCGTGGACGAGCGACACCGTCGGCGAACTAGTTTCGGTGCTCGCGCAAAGACAGTGGACAGCGGAGGAGAATGCAGTGCTCGCGTCATGGTATCGTCAGTGTAGTGGACGAGAGAGGTGGCCGAGATGATCGACGCCGGGAACGACTCCAGTGTAGTAGGGCGAGAGAGAGGAGGCAGGGATGATCGACCCAGTCGGCGGCGCGGCAAACTGCAGTATGCACGAAGGCCGGGGACACAAGAAAGCAGTGTGCGCACCATTGTGGCGTTAGTGCAGTAGGAGGACGACAGAGAGTAGACCGAGATGAGCGACGCTGAAAACGGACGTGGGCAAGGAGATCAAGGGGAAGAGCTTCGGCGTCGAGAGGAATGAATATGAGAGCTCTGAGCAGAAGACAGAGGAGCTCGACATGGCAGCGTCAGTGCAGTAGATTGCTGTTCATAGAGAGATGAAGCTACGATCGTCAAATCCAAAAACTTACCACACGAATGTTGTGAGGGACTGCAAGATTAGGCTGTTGGTCAAAGGAAATTTCAAATTATCGATCGTGCGCGATGAATCTGACAAAATTCGTCCAGAATAGCTCCAAATGGGAACACGAGATTAAAAACTTACGGCCGACGGATGTTATCGTATTGCCCGGCCTAGCGCTCGTCTCGGCCTGCCTCGCGAGAAACTGCCGATTCGGGCGTTTTCAGTGAGACAGGCTCTGGGCTGCTTTAAAAAGCGTGCGATACAGGCCCAACAATAAAAACGGACAACTAAACATGCCTCCTTTTTCCCGAGCGGACCTGATTGTGTCCAATGCGGACAACCAAACACGCCCTTGCCGGTTGGCATCAGTCGCCACATCTCATGAAATTGGCAAGCAGCAGTGCGCACCATCCATCCATCGCATGGTGCGGGCACTAGCTTTTATTCCGAGAGGAGAGGGAAGGTGCTCCGCCGACTACTTGTCCAGAGAAAATTACATGGATCGTCCTTGAACTCATTAGCGTGTGACAAACAGTACAATACGATACTTATACGTGGAATTACAAGCACAGATTAAACATTAGACTGAACACAACCATTAGACTAAACACGAACAATAGATAAACAAAAGACCCTTCTTCTTCAGACATACGACTCTTCTTCGTCACCGGCACTATAACTGTGGCAACGCAACTAATCCATCTTTTAGTCGTCAGACGAAAGCTCGATGACGCCTTCATCTTCCTTGTCACTAGAAAGGCCAAGGGTCGCGTCGATTTTGACACTCAAGCGTCGGGCATGGCTGCTGGGCTCAGCGTGGTAGGCGAGCCGGTTGGCTTGATGCGAGCTCCCCGGTGCCATCGGAACCACGCGTTGGGCCTCCTCCGCTTGCGCCCGCGCCTCGGCGGCCTCGCGAAGATGGCTTCGGCCTGACGGTGATATTGGATGCCAGAAACGTGGCGATTGCGATGGGGTCCTCCGGCTCCTCCTGCTCCTGCGGCTCAGACGTCGGTGGCGTGGGTGACTTACCAGAAAAGGTCATGAATATGCATTATCATTGTATTTTTAATATGTTTGGAAAAAAGTTTGAAATTTGCCCAGAATGATCACCACAGTGGCATTCATTTTAGAGAAAATTTCAAAAAAAATATCTGGACACGTTCATTTTTGTCAAAAGTTGACCAAAAAAACTCATGAATATGTACATTCCTTGTATTTTTTAATCTATTGAAAAAAATTAGTTTGGAACTTTTCCAGAACGATTAGCATGGTAGTGTTCATGTTAGAAAATGTTTTTACTTTTTTGTGGACACTTTCATTTTCTGGTCAAAATTTGACTAAAAAAGATTCTAAATATGTATTTTTAATCTATTTGTCAAAAAGATTGAAACTCTCCTAGAATGATCAGACTTGTATTGTTCATTTTAGAGATTTGTTTCAATTTTTTGGGCACTTATCATTTTCTAGTCAAAATTTTACCAATAAAAGTCCTAAATATGTATTTATTTATCTGTTTGGATTTTTTTCACATAATTATCAACATGTTTTTTATTATACATATTTTTAAAATTTTCTGGACATTTTTATTTTTGGATCAAAAATGTGGGCTGATGAAAGGCAACTGATGTAGATGCTGACTGAGCGGGTCAGCTGGTCAAGCCAACTAGAAACCTGTTTGAGCAATCAGGGTTAAGAGTTGCACTGTGTTGAAAATTGAGAGTTGTAAATTACACATATTTGAAATTTGAGGTTATTTCTTTAACATTTGTGTCAATTCAAGGTTGAAATATGGATCCTCTCTTTGTGCTCAACCTATGGAGTCATACGGGTGTATGTATGTTGTTGTCAGAAACATTGTCCAAGACACCAGGACGCAACATCATACTACCTCCGTCTCAGTGTATAAGTCATTCACGTAGTTCTAGTTCATCGATTTGAGGAATTAAATATGTCTTATATCTCATGAAAAGTATATTATTACATTTCTACACAAATGTAGTTTCTAAATATATTTTATTTATCACATATAATACATATTTAGATAGTTAAATTGTCGATCTAGAACTACGTGAATGACTTATACACCGGGACGGAGGTAGTAGATAACATCCGCAAAACAAAATGTAAAGAAAAATGTTACTAAGGAAATTGAAATGGCTCGCGGGACCATATGCTACGAAGACCAATAGTACAATGAGTAGTATATCCGAGGTAAATACAAAAAGAGTCGTATGTGTAAGTGTTGAAACAATTGTCATTGTCACCCGAAAATACCTCCGAATTCATTGATGTACTATTTCTATTGTTTACATGTGTCAAAGTTCATGAAATTTCACAGGCATATATGTAACTTGAACATTGACAAATCTAACTGTTGAAAAACTTTTTAATTTGGAAAACATCCTTCGACGTCTAGGAATACATACTCCCCGGTGCTTATACAAATCCTATATATACCTAAAAGATCGATTCCCACAAATTATAATTAGGGATAATTAATTTTATGCCCCTAGTTCTTTCCCACTCGATAGTTTTACCCCTAATTTTCAAAAACCCTTGGTTCCGCCCAAGCCACTTCACTCCTCTTATGCTTTTGCTTTTGACCGTCACTGTGAAAACTTCATAAAAAATTCATACTAACTCAGAAAAACGCAAATAAGATATCAAAATGATTGGAAAAACATCACTTATATGTGCATGTCACTTGCATTCATGAGAAAAGTGTTGGAAAGTGCCAGTCTCAGTTTGAGCTCATATGATCTTAGCTTGAACAGTAAAATCTGAAAAGTTGAATTTTTTCCTAAAAAATCTAAAATAAATTGTGGCAAACAATGACCAATGTTTTGAGTTCTTGTGAAGTTTCATAAAGGAATGACATTCCTGGAAGTCGTGGGGGGAAAATGCAGCAATACAAAATGCTTATGTTTTGGAGCATCGATTTTGTTTTTTTTGTCACGAGTTCCGCGTATGTCATTCCCTAATGAAATTTGGCAAGCACTTAAAACATTGCTAAATGTTTCTTACAAAAAATAGATTATTTTATATTTTACTATTCATGGTGTGATCGTATCAGCTCAAACTGAGATGGGGACTTTCCAACACCTTTTTCAGGAATGCAAATGACATGTACATATAAGTGATGTTTTTTTTGAACATTTTGATATCTTATTTGCATTTTTCTGAGTTGGTATGAATTTTTTATGAAGTTTTCAAATTGACGGTGAAACGAGAAAAGGGCAAAATAATAAGAGGAGCGAAGTGGCTTGGGCAGAACTGATGGCAAGCATGGCAACTTTCGTGTTCAATTTATTTTTAATAGAAATTTGATGTATGTCATTCGAAATTGCCATCTTTGCTTGGCTGAAATTGCCATCGAAAAACGTCAAAGACCAGAGTGTCACATACCTGATATGTGTCAGTTATCATTTGGGTTTATCTTTTATGGGTCCTTTTTGCAAGGTGCGTGCTCGTGGTCTTCTGATTGTCTCTAAATAGTGCCTGCGGGTGTGTTTGTAATCCAACGGTTGATTGATTGACTTGTAGTTTTCATACTTATAAAAAGTAGTAATATCTTGGGTTCAGTAGATGTAAAAACGTAAACAGCGACTTCGACAGAAGCATCCACGTTCTAGTAGTACGTAGTAGGAGTACCCTGCAAGTATGGACCAATGCACGCAGTGAATGCAGGCTTCGACTTCTCCGCGAGACGTTTCTTTCCTGCCTTTACCCTGCGTCGAACGGAACCTGACAAGGTTAACCCAGCGCGCTCTACAGTCTATAGCCATAGGCCATAGGCCAGCCCGATATGAATACACACGGCGTTCAGCCGTCACCTCGTCTTTAAACAGTCTTGAGAAGACCTAGTCCATGCTCGAACCTCGGGCGCCGTTCGAGTCCACCACGTCAGCACCCCACGCCACCCTGCGCCCACTCGGAGTTGGCCACGTCCCCGACATGACGTGTCGGCTGACCCGCCAGGTTGGACGACGGGTCGGCAGCAAGTGACCATTCGTAACCCACGCGATGAAAGCAGCAGGTCAATGACATGTGGGGCTCGCAACCGAGATGCGTTACGTGTGTAGCAGTTTACGTGACGCGACGTGCCTCACATAACAGAACGCTCGGCTAGCGATGCACGTTGGTCCTACCGGAGAAGAAGCAGTGCTCTCGAAGTAACTGGATACCGAAACTGCCCCTGGCCGAGCGCGGCAACCGCGGTTTTAGGGCTTTTTCCCCTAGTCGTCACGGGGACAAATTTCGTGCTTTGACCCTTTTAGCGTATAAAATCGGGATCTGACCCTCTTATGTAAAATTTTCAAGATTTGACCCTTTTGGATACCGTCGGAGGCCTTGGCGGTAGCGATCTACAGGCTACCGCCGACCCTCCTGGCGGTAGGTTCCATTGACGGGCGTCTGACCGTTGACGGGCGCTGACGTGGCAAAGGGTACCTATCGCCCGCCTTGACGGTAGGCTCCAACACCCTACCGCCGAGGTCTCTGGCGGTAGGGTCCTGGAGGATAAGGTTTAGTGGGGTCCACTCACCACCCACCCACTCCACTCATCTTCTTCCTCCCCGAGCTCTCACTCCCTTCCCCTCTCCCCCTCAACCCAAGTACGCACTAGATCCCCCTCCATTGCTTGAGATTTGTCCCGTGGGACCAGAGACCCCGTGAACGGTCCCTGTGATGGCGTCCCAACGGTCCTCTTGCTCTCACGCGCTCGCCGCCTCCAACGTTCCGGTCCACGGCCGGCGCGCCGCCTCCCCCCAGCCACTCCCACAGCCGCACCCGTCGGGCATTCGCTTCGATCCCCGACGGCCAGATAGCGCCCCTACGCCGTTCTCCTCTTTCTGTGACGTCGTGGTCTCGGGTTTGTCGTCGGACGGGCCGCTGCCAGGTCGGTCCCGCCCTGCTTCGATGGATCTGGAACCGGACAACGATGGATGGATCCTCGTCAGCAATCGTCGATGCCAGCGCCGTTTGGCTGAGCTCCCATCCGCCGTCCGCGTGCCAGTTAGCTCCAAACCGAGGATTCCTTGATGGTTGGTGGGAAGATGCTTTAAATGCTTGGAATCGAGCCACCACAAAGCCATGTGCACCGGCGAGATTCGGTGTCATCGCTGCTGGCTATCTGGTCACATCGCGAGAGACTGCCACGCCTTCTCTGTTTCGGCCCCGCTCGCACCTCCTCCACACAGATCTACGCCAAGCCACTCCTCCCGCCCCGCTGCCGGCCGTCCCACTCAGATTCCCTCCCCTCGCCGCCCTCCGCCGCCCCTCGACATGGCGCACTACCCTCCCCTTGCGCCGCCCCGCTTCCCTGGGGAGCTCTACACACATGGGACCCGGATCTGTGGCCGGAAAGGGGGGGTGTTAGACTGTATATACGTAGCCTATATGTATTCGTATTGTAACATTGTATTGTACCTCTTCGGTACCTCTATATAATGAGATAGCCACACCCCCGGTTAGGGGTGTCGTGCAGTTGCCCAAAATACTTTGTTCTACATGGTATCAGTTTAGGTCACGATCACGATGTCTTCCGCTGCTCCCGCCGCCGCCGCCGTCGCGCCGACCTCCGTCGCCGCGGCCGCCGCCGCGCCGGTCCTTGCCCCCTCTTCACCGTTCCTCGCCTCCGGCCCTCTCGTCGCGGCCTATGGGGCCCCGCCGCCGCCTAGGTCCCCGATCCAATCTCGCCCGCATGGCGAGACCTCGGGTGACCTAGCCCCAGTCGCGGCCGACGCCGCCGTGCCACCGATCTACAGCGCCGCCGCACCACCGTCCTATGGCGCCGCCGCGCCTTCGCCGTACGGCTACTACCCGTATGGCACGCCTCCGATGGCTCCGATGGTTCCGCCGCCGCCGCCATCTTCGTGGCCGGCGTTTGGTGCGCCGCCTCTACACCAACCACTGGCGGCGCCACCCAGCCATCCCTATGGGTCATCGTCGTCGACTCCCCAGCACCCCTACGCCGCCCTCCCAGGGCCGCATGGGGCTGTGGCCTCCTACGCAGGGGAGGTGGCTGCCTCGCTGCAGCCGTCGTACGGGGCTGCGGCCGCGCCACAGCTGCCTCCCCCCGGGGCCGCGGTCGTCCCGCCCTACGAGGCCCACGCTGCTGGTCCTCCCGGGTTTCCCGCACTGTACCCGGTGCCGGCTGCTCATACCGACTCGGTCGCCGCGTCGTCACCGTTCTACTTTTCACATCTGCTATCGGTGAAGCTTGCGCCGGATAATTACTTGTCCTGGCGTGCCCAGGTGTTGCCTCTTCTGCGGAGCCGCTATTTGGAGGGATATGTTGACGGGTCCATACCGTGTCCACCACCTCACCACCCAGCGTACCACACCTGGGTGGCTCAGGATCAGGCCATCCTCTCCGCCATTCAGTCCTCGCTCACCCCGAGCGTCTCGTCGCTAGTCATCTTCGCCGCTACATCCCGGGAGGCGTGGGCGGCGCTTCACACCAGCTTTGCCTCTCAGTCTCAGGCGCGTGCTCATGCTATCTGCACCGAGTTGGGAGAGACGAAGCTTGGTGACCTCAGCATCACCGACTACTTCAACAAGATGCGGGGTCTTGCCGACACACTGGCCTCCGTCGGCCAGTCGCTCCAGAATCAGGAGTTCACCACCTTCGTACTGAATGGGCTTGATGATGATTATGACAATCTCATTGAGAATGTTCACGGTCGCGATGACCCGCTACCACCTCGTGAGCTCTACGCCCGTCTGCTTGGCCGCGAGCAGCGCATTAAGGCGCGCCGAGCCTCTCCTAGTTTCGCCTCCGCCAATGCCGCAACTCGCGGCAAGCCTCAGCGGTCATCTTCGTCCGGAGGCAAACCGGCGCTGCCCTCATCACCAGCCTCGAGGGGCAGCGCTCCGACCATCACAGGTGGTAACCGGCCCGTGGCGTGTTGTTCTTCTTGTGGTGCCCAACAGGCGTGCCAGTTGTGTGGCTTCGAGCGCCACATTGCCTCTCGCTGTCATCGTCGCTACAAGCAGGATTTTCTGGGCCTCGGCAACAACGGAAAGGGAAACGACAAGTAGGCCGCCGCTGCCGTGACGAGCCATGATCATGGTCGTACTCCGTTATACTCCGTTGATCCTGCATGGTACATGGACACTGGAGCTACCAACCACCTCACCGGTGAGATGGGTAAGCTCTCTACTCAGGAGCCATATCGCGGCCATGATCAGGTGCACACCGCTAGTGGAGCAGGTATGCGCATCTCTCATGTTGGTCAGGCTTCTCTTCTTGCACACAACTTTCGCACATTGCATCTATCTAATGTCCTTCGTGTTCCTTCTGCTACACGTAGTTTATTGTCCATTCCTCAACTTACCCGTGATAATAATGTCCTTGCTGAGTTTCACCCTTCTCGTTTCTTTATCAAGGATCGGGACACGAGGGCCGTTCTGCTTAGCGGTCGTCTTCGCCATGGCCTGTATGCACTTGATGCGCCGCGCTCCTCTTCCACATCGTCCTCTCCTCAGGTGTTCAGTGGTGTTCGTGTGTCGCCTACACACTGGCATGCGCGCCTTGGTCACCCGGCGACTCCCATAGTTCGACATATTTTGCATCGTCATGATCTACCAGTTGTGTCCAATAAAACTGCTGAAACTATCTGTGATGCCTGTCAGCAGGGCAAGAGTCATCAGCTAGCGTTTTCAGAGTCTAGTCGTGTTGTGAAACATCCTCTTGAGCTTGTGTTTTCTGATGTATGGGGTCATGCCCAGACTTCCGTTAGTGGTCACAATTATTATGTCAGTTTCATTGATGCTTACAGCCGTTTCACTTGGTTATATCTTATTAAGCGAAAGTCTGATGTGTTTGATGTCTTCACTCAGTTTCAAGCACACGTTGAGCGCCTTCTTAAGCAGAAAATCATCCATGTCCAATCCGACTGGGGGGGGGGGGGGGTGAATACCACAACCTCAACTCGTTTTTTAATAAGCTTGGGATCTCGCACCGCGTGTCATGCCCTCACACACATCAGCAGAATGGTGCTGCTGAGCGTAAGCATCGTCATCTTGTTGAAACTGGCTTAACCTTGCTAGCTCATGCCTCCGTTCCGTTTCGGTTCTGGAGTGATGCTTTCTCTACAGCTTGTTTTCTTATAAACAGGCTCCCCTCGAGGCTTCTGAAAATGCAAACTCCGCTTGAGCTCCTACTTAATGAGACTCCGGACTACACTTTCTTCAAAGTGTTTGGGTGTGCCTGCTGGCCTCACCTCCGTCCATACAACAAGCGCAAGCTAGAGTTCAGGTCAAAGAAGTGTGTCTTTCTTGGGTACAGTTCTCTTCACAAAGGGTACAAGTGCTTACATGTTCCTACCAACCGCGTCTACATCTCTCGTGACGTTGTGTTTGACGAAAATGTGTTTCCCTTTCGTGCACTTCCGACTGACCCTACCACTTCCACTTCCACACTTGTGTCTACACCTACGCCTGATCAGTTTGTGGATGTTGCATATGCCCCTGCGTTGCTTCCTAATCATGCTGCAGGTATTGGACGTGGTGCTCGGCTCGAGCTCCTTGATGAACAGGTCGTCGATGCTCCTCCTGGTCGGGACGTGCATGAGCCATGCATAACGGGCGGCACCCGCTCACCCGTCCTCCGTTCGCCCCAGGCGGTCAGCCCGCCTGGCTCGCCCACGCCAGCGTCAGTGGCCTCCTCCGACTCGCGGGACTCGGCCACCCCAGTGGCCGCATCGCCCGACCTGCGGGCCTCGCCTGTGGCCGCCTCGCCCGACCTGCGGGCCGCGCCAGTGGCCGCCTCGCCCGGCTCGCGGGCCGCGCCAGTGGCCGCCTCGCCCGACCCGCGGGCCTTGTCCACACCGGCGGCCGTATTGCCCGGCTCGCCCGGCTCGCGGGCGTCACCTGGCCTGGCTAGCCCAGTGGCCCCGTCACCAGCTCTGGCCACTGGGGAGCCCGACTCGCCGGGCTCGGCCCCGGCCTCGTCCACGGCCTCTGCTGATCTGGCTCCGGCGGAGTCTGCGGTCACACTTCGGCCGCGCACACGGAGCCAGTCTGGCGTGTTTCGCCCGAAGGAATGGACAGATGGCACGGTTGCGTGGCTCGCTGCATGCATGGCTCATACTGCTAGCGATCCTACTGCAGAGCCTCGTCACTTTCAGGCTGCATTAAGTGTTCCTCATTGGCGTGCTGCAATGGAACAAGAGTTTCATGCCCTCCAACAAAATGATACTTGGCGTCTTGTTCCTCCCAAGTCTGGCGTCAACATCATTGATTCTAAGTGGGTCTTCAAGGTCAAGCGTCATGCTGATGGTTCCATTGAGCGTTACAAGGCACGGTTAGTTGCCAAGGGCTTCAAACAAAGGTATGGTCTTGATTATGAAGACACATTCAGTCCAGTCATCAAGCCTACTACTATTCGGTTACTACTGTCTCTTGCGGTTACTCGTGGATGGTTCCTTCGTCAGCTTGATGTGCAGAACGCTTTTCTCCATGGCATTTTGGAGGAGGAGGTTTATATGCGTCAGCCGCCTGGTTTTGTTGATCCAGCACGACCTCATCATCTCTATCGTCTGGTCAAGGCACTGTATGGACTCAAACAGGCCCCTCGTGCGTGGCATGCTCGACTTGGATCTGTTCTTCGGGGTCTTGGGTTTGTTCCCTCCATTGCTGATACATCACTGTTCCTCCTCCAGCGCCCTGAGGTTACGATGTATATCCTGGTGTATGTTGATGATATCATCCTTGTCAGTTCCTCGGCTGCTGCTGCTGATCGTCTTGTGCTTGCTCTCTGTGATGATTTTGCTGTCAAGGATTTGGGTGCTCTTCATTTTTTCCTTGGTCTTGAGGTTACCCGGTCCTCTGCAGGTCTGACTCTCACTCAGAAGAAGTACTCCTTGGATTTGTTGTGTCGTGCTGGCATGCTCAAATGCAAACCTGTTTCAACTCCGATGTCTGCTACTGATCGGTTGTCTGCTCTTGATGGTGATTCTCTCTCGTCTGATGATGCCACTGAGTATTGCAGTGTCGTTGGTGGTCTGCAGTATCTCACTATTACCAGGCCTGATATCTCCTATGCAGTTAACCGTGTCTGTCAGTTTTTGCATGCACCCAGGACGTCTCACTGGTCAGCTGTGAAGCGTATTTTACGCTATGTCAGTATTACTGTTGCCTATGGTCTGCATCTTCAGCCTGCACCGTCGTATGAGCTTTCGGCCTTCTCTGATGCTGACTGGGCTGGTAGTCCGGATGACAGGCGATCCACGGGGGTTTATGCAGTCTTTCTGGGTCCTAACTTGATCGCCTGGAATGCTCGCAAGCAAGCGACTGTGTCTCGCAGTAGTACTGAGGCTGAATACAAAGCTGTTGCTGATGCGACAACTGAGATCATATGGGTACAGTCTCTGCTGAGAGAGTTGCGTGTTCCTCAAGCTCGTCCTCCGGTTCTGTGGTGTGACAACATTGGTGCTACATATCTCTCTTCTAATCCAGTGTTTCACGCGAGGACAAAACACATTGAGGTGGATTATCACTTTGTTCGGGAACGTGTTGCACAGAAGCTACTTTGTATCAAGTTCATCTCCTCAAAAGATCAACTTGCTGACATCTTCACGAAGCCTCTGCCACAACCACAGTTTGTAGGGTGTAGGCGCAATCTTAACTTGCTTTGTACTTCAGGACATAGCTAAGATTGAAGGAGGGTGTTAGACTGTATATACGTAGCCTATATGTATTCGTATTGTAACATTGTATTGTACCTCTTCGGTACCTCTATATAATGAGATAGCCACACCCCCGGTTAGGGGGGGGGGGGGGTGGGATAATCTTGCGCACCCCTGGGATGGAGGAGCTAGAGGCGGACTTCAAGGATCGCGCCCTCCTCGCCATGGTGCAGGGAAGGAGGCCGACGGTCTCGCCAGAGGCACTAGTTCAATCCCTGGACAGGTTCTGCGGGGTGGAGAGGCGACATGTCAGGGTCGAGGTGACACATCCAGACGATTTCTTCATCTCTTTCGCCTCCACTGAAGATTGTAATAGAGTGCTCACTAGCTCTGGGAGGGTCAGATGTGCCGGCGCTCCGATCGCGTTTCGGCGCTGGCATAGGAGTGCGCAGGCACGCAACGGCAAGCTTGCGTTCTTCTGCAAGTTGGGAATTGAAGGCCTGCCGGCGAGTGCTTGGGAGTGGGGTACAGTCAGTCAGCTAATCAACAATTTACAAGGGCAGCTGGTGGAGATCTTGCCCCAGGAGGATCGATGGCAACTCAACCTGACCGCCTGGATGCGCAACCCATCTGGTATCCCAAAGATTTATGATTTGGAGGTCCCGGAACCAGTGGGCTTGCCAAACTCCTTTGAGCTGGAGCTGTCGCTGACGCCGCCGCCGCCTGCGCCTCCGTCCGAGAGGCTCACTCTGATCCACCCTCTCACAATCCATGTGTTGGATGTGGTGGACTGCACTGTGCCCTTCTTGGAGTTCCGTCAAGACGTCGAGCCTGATGAGGACGAGGATCCCACCCGGCGCCATGACTACTCCCACTTTTGCTTCCGAGGGCGTGTGGATGGAACTGGGATGGGCTCGACTCCTCGCTCGGGTGCTCACCCTTTTGGTGGTCAAGGCGGCTTCGGTATTGCGGGTGACTGGGGCGGGCACAGAGCGCATGGTCTGCTGGCACCGGCGGGTGGCATTCCGCTCCCATTCCTTCGCTCCTCGCGCCGGGCGTCTGACTGCTTGGCGGCTGCTTCTCAGGCGAGATCGAAGTCAACTTCGTCGGGCTCGGAGGTTGTTTTTCTAGATGGCTCGATATCTGCTACTGGATCGCTGGCACTCACGCTGGTGGGCTCGGCTGCTCATACGCTCACGCCAAGCACGTCGGCGCCTTTCGGGTGTGCCTCCATGGCGGTGGGCACCACAACGTATGCTGACACACCGGTGGAGCCAGGTTCTTTGGCTTCCACTAAGGTGGGTTCAGAGGCCCACGGTATAACGCCACCTTCAGGCAGGGCTTTGCTCTGTATGCCTCTGTCTCCATGCCGGCTCTTCCTCAATGTGGAGAGGGAGGAGCATGTTGTGTTGATCCACACGGACGATGAATCCTTGGGCGCTTGCAGTTCACCCCTAGAGTCGTGCACACCTGCAGCTAATGTTGACATGGCTCTTCTCAGCCCTGATGATCAGCCTTAGGGCCTCAAGACACTGTTGTTACCGCAACGATCAGAGGACTCGCTGGAAGCCGGCTACAATCCGGTGTGCACGCCTTTTGCAGTCCCCTTGAGCCCAAGCAAGTTGCTCCCTCCTCTGGCGCCTAAGGAGAGACTGGAGCAAGAGTTCGGCCCCAAGACTGCTGAAGACACACTCCTAGAGGGTATTGGTGCCACACCCAAGCCATCTATTTTGGGACCAAGGCCATCGGCATCAGCTCCAATGCACCGGAAGAAGGTTATTCCATGAGGTTTCACACCTCGAGGGAGCGCGAGGCTATGCAAAATCAAGGATGACATCAACAAGGGGCCCTACCACCAAGCACGAACTGTTCTTCTTCGCCGCATGGGTGTGATTCAACCCGAGGAACAGTTGACCAAGGAGGCATTGGACGAGTACCTGAAGCTGTTTGACAAGCCTCTTGCACCCCACCACATCAAGGCCATTGCTGCTCTTTTTGACCCAGATGGTGTGAACTTCGACGAGCCTGCGCATGACGGCTTCTCGGCCTTCGCTCTACCAGATGCCGTAGAGCCTTGCGGTGCTTAGGGGGTCTGTTTGTTTTATTTGGGTTTCTGTAGTTGTGTCATGACAATGTCTGTCGGTGTGTTGGCTTGGAATGTTAGGGGGCTCAATAACCCTGCTAGGCGTAACTCGGTCCGTTTATTCCTGCAAACTTACAATGCTTCACTTGTTTGTCTTCAAGAATCTAAGTTGGCCTGGGTGAATGCTGCGGTTGTTGGGCAAACTCTTGGCCCATCTTTCGATGGCTTTGATTTTCTGCCAGCCGAGGGTACAAGAGGGGGGATCCTTTTTGCATGGAAATCTGATAGTCTGCTAGTTTCTACGGAGCACAAGGGGGGATTCTCCATTACGATCAAGGTTTCTTATTTGACAGATGGTAAAGAGTGGTTGGTTACATCTGTCTACGGGCCTCAAGTACATGCCAATAAAATCAGATTCCTCGAGGAGATCGTAGAGGTTGGGAGAAATATTCAGTTGCCGTGGATCTTGAATGGGGACTTCAACTTGGTTTGCAATGAACATGAGCGCAGTACGCATAGGTTCAACAGGAGATTGACAAACAAATTCAGACACACTATTAACTCTTTGGGTCTTCATGACATGCCGTTGGTGGGTAGGAGGTTCACTTGGTGCAATGAACAAGAGCACACCATGATGGCTAGGTTGGATCGTCTTCTGTTCAACAATGCTTGGGAGGATATTTTTCCTATCAGTGATCTGCTGCCGCTCAGTTCCAACATCTCGGACCACTGTCCCCTACTCCTATCTTGTTCCTCAGTCAGGCCAAAGGCTCGCCGCTTCCATTTTTAAAACTTCTGGGTTAAGTTGCCAGGGTTTATGGATACTGTGAAAGCAGCTTGGGAGGAGGACTTGGATGCCACTGATCCCATGTTGATCTTTAGCATCAAACTGCAGTGTACGACCAAAGCTCTCCGAAGCTGGGGGCAAAGGAAGCAGAGTTTCATGAACATTCAGTTCCAGATTGCCAACAAACTGATTCTACGTCTTGATGGCGCACAGGAATTTAGGTCTCTATCACGCGAAGAACGACGCCTCAGAGCTTTTCTAAAGGGGAAATGTCTCGCTCTTGCCTCTCTGGAAAGGATCCGTCTGCGCCAGCGGGATAGGGTGAGAGATTTGAAGGAAGGGGATGCAAACTCCAAGTACTTTCACATGAAGGCCAATGGTCAGAGGCGTAAGCATGAGATACCTTTTTCGAGAGATGGGCAGCGAACAGTTTCAGACATGGATGAGAAACTCGGTTTGGTGAGGGACTTCTACCATGGTCTAATGGGCACTCCTACGCCCCTACGGTCTTCCTTGAAGCTGGAGCAACTCAGTTTCAATTGCCTTCCCCTTGATTTGGCACGTGGTCTTGAAGTGATGTTCACCGAAACAGAGGTCAGACAGGTGATAATGGATATGCCCTCGGATCGTGCGCCTGGGCCGGATGGCTTCTCGGGCCTTTTCTACAAGGTGTGTTGGGATATTGTTGCCAAGGATTTCATGGCTATCATGCTTGAACTCTACAGGACCAATTTTGCCTCTTTTGGTAGGCTTAATTCCTCTATCATCACTCTATTGCCCAAAAAGGAGTGCTCTCTGCAAGTGGCGGATTTCAGACCGATTAACTTAATTCATGGAGCTGCCAAAATCTTTGCTAAAGTTCTAGCCGTACATCTTGCCCCTTTGCTGCCAACACTTATCTTGCAAGTTCAGAGTGCTTTCATCAGCCGCAGGAGTATTCATGAGAACTTCAAATTTGTTTGCAATGCTGCGAGAATTCTGCATCGGAAGAAATCTCCTGCAGTTCTTATGAAGATTGATATCTCCAAAGCCTTTGACACCTTTTCCTGGGAGTTCATTGCTACATCTTGAGCATTGCGTTGGATTTCCCCGAAGAGGAGAGGATGATGCAGCAAAGTAGCGTAAGTATTTTCCTCAGTTTTTGAGAACCAAGGTATCAATCCAGTAGGAGACCACGCACAAGTCCCTCGTACAAACACAAAATGATAGCAACTCGCAACCAATGCTTAGGGGTTGTCAATCCCTTCACGGTCACTTACGAGAGTGAGATCTGATAGAGATAATATTTTTGGTATTTTTGATAGATAGATGCAAAGTAAAAAGTAAAGGGCAAAGTAAAAACAAAGCAAGTAAATAAAGTGATAGAGATTGATATGATGAGAATGGACCCGGGGGCCATAGGTTTCACTAGTGGCTTCTCTCAAGAGCATAGATATTCTACAGTGGGTGAACAAATTACTGTTGAGCAATTGACAGAATTGAGCATAGTTATGAGTATATCTAGGCAATGATCATGTATATAGGCATCACGTCCAAAACAAGTAGACCGAAACGATTCTGCATCTACTACTATTACTCCACTCATTGACTGCTATCCATCATGCATCTAGAGTATTAAGTTAAAACAGAGTAACGCCGTAAGCAAGATGACATGGTGTAGAGGGATAAATTCATGCAATATGATAAAAAAACCATCTTGTTATCCTCGATGGCAACAACACAATACGTGCCTTGCTGCCCCTTCTGTCACTGGGTAAGGACACCGCAAGATTGAACCCAAAGCTAAGCACTTCTCCCATTGCAAGAACTACCAATCTAGTTGGCCAAACCAAAAAGGATAATTCCAAGAGACTTGCAAAGATAACTCAATCATACATAAAAGAATTCAAAGAAGGATCAAATATTTTCCATAGATAATACTGGATCATAAACCCACAATTCATCGGTCTCAACAAACACACCGCAAAAAGAAGATTACATCGAATAGATCTCCACGAGAGAGGGGGAGAACATTATATTGAGATTCAAAAAGAGAGAAGAAGCCATCTAGCTACTAGCTATGGACCCGAAGGTCTGAAGTAAACTACTCACACTTCATCGGAGGGGCTATGGTGATGATGTAGAAGCCCTCCATGGTGGATGCCCCCTCTGGCGGAGCTCCAGAACAGGCCCCAAGAAGGGATCTCGTGGATACAGAAGGTTGCAGCGGTGGAATTAGGTTTTTGGCTCCTGTTCTGATCATTCAGGGATACATAGGTATATATAGGAGGAAGGAGTACGTCGGTGGAGCTCCGAGGGGCCCACAAGGTAGGGGGGCGCGCCCTCCACCCTCGTGACCTCCACGGGCACTGCTTGGAGTAGGGTCCAAGTCTCCTGGATCACGTTCGGTTGGAAAATCACGATCCCGAAGGTTTCATTCCGTTTGGACTCCGTTTGATATTCTGTTTCTTCGAAATACTGAAAAAGGCAAAAAACAGCAATTCTGGGTTGGGCCTCCAGTTAGTAGGTTAGTCCCAAAAGTAATATAAAAGTGGAAAATAAAGCCCAATATAGTCCAAAACAGTAGATAAAGTAGCATGGAGCAATCAAAAATTATAGATACGTTGGAGACGTATCAGGCATCCCCAAGCTTAATTCCTGCTCGTCCTCGAGTAGGTAAATGATAAAAAAAGAATTTTTGATGCGGAATGATACTTTGGCATAATTTCAATGTAAATCTTCTTAATTGTGATATGAATATTCAGATCCAAAAGATTCAAGACAAAAGTTCATATTGACACAAAAATAATAATACTTCAAGCATACTAATCAAAGCAATCATGTCTTCTCAAAATAACATGGCAAAAGAAAGTTCATCCCTACAAAATCATATAGTTAGGCTATGCTTCATTTTCGTCACACAAATATGTTCCCAACTTTTATACCCCCGATGACAAGCCAAGCAATTGTTTCATACTTAAATAATCTCAAACTTTTTCAACCTTCACGCAATACATGAGCGTGAGCCATGGATATAGCACTATGGGTGGAATAGAATATGATGATGGGGATTGTGTGGAGAAGACAAAAAAGGAGAAAGTCGCACATTGACGAGGCTAATCAATGGGCTATGGAGATGCCCATCAATTGATGTCAACATGAGGAGTAGGGATTGCCATGCAACGGATGCACTAGAGCTATGAATGCTCAACATAAGAAAACTAGTAGGTGTGCATCCAACTCGCTTGCTCACGAAGACCTAGGGCATTTGAGGAAGCCCATCGTAGGAATATACAAGCCAAGTTCTATAATGAAAAATTCCCACTAGTATAAAAAGACAACTTATGAGACTCACTACATGAAGAACAAGGTGCTACTTTTAAGCACAAGTGTGGAAAAAGAGATAGTAGCATTGCCCTTTTTTATTTTCTCTTTTTTGGGCCTTTTTTTGGCCTTTTTTTATTTGGACAATGCTCTAATAATGATGATCATCACACTTCTATTGATTACAACATAAGGATTACAACTCGAAACTTAGAACAAGATATGACTCTATATGAATGCCTCCGGCGGTGTACCGGGATGGTGCAATGAATCAAGAGTGACATGTATGGAAAATAATGCATGGTGGCTTTGCCACAAATTCGATGTCAACTACAAGATCATGCAATGGCAATATGACAAAAGTAATGTATGTCATGATGATGATGGTGGAAGTTGCATGGCAATATATCTCGGAATGGCTATGGAAATGCCATGATGGGTAGGTATGGTGGCTGTTTTGAGGAAGATATAAGGAGGTTTATGTGTGATAGAGTATATCGTATCACGGGGTTTGGATGCACCGGCGAAGTTTGCGCCAACTCTCAAGGTGAGAAAGGGCAATGCACGGTACCGAAGAGGCTAGCAAAGGTGGAAAGGTGAGAGTGCGTATAATCCATGGACTCAACATTAGTCAAAAGAACTCATATACTTATTGCAAAAATTTAGAAGTCATCAAAAATTCAAGTACTACGCGCATGCCCCTAGGGGGGTAGATTGGTAGGAAAAGACCATCGCTCGTCCCCGACCGCCAGTCATAAGGATGCACAAGCCAGGTACACTTCATGTTTCAAATTTGTTACACAACTTTAACCATACGTGCATGCTACGGGACTTGCAAAGTTCACCACAAGTATTTCTCAAATTCATAATCACCCAACTAGCACGACTTTGATATTATCACCTCCATATCTCAAAACAATTATCAAGCATCAAACTTATCTTAGTATTCAATTCACTCAAAAGAAAGTTTCACATATCTTGAACACCAAATATATTAACATTAAGCAAATTACCATGCTATTAAAGTCTCTCAAAATAAACTAAGTGAAGCATGAGAGATCAATAGTTTCTTTAAAACAAATCCACCACCGTGCTCTAAATGATCTAAGTGAAGTACTAGAGCAAAAATTATCAAGCTCAAAAGATATAAGTGAAGCACATAGAGTATCTTAACAAATTCCAATTCATGTATGGCTCTCTCAAAAGATGTGTACAATAAGGATGATTGTGGTAGACTAACAAGCTAAGACACAAATAATACAAGACGCTCCAAGCAAAACACATATGATGTTGGTGAATAAAAATATAGCTCCAAGTAAATTACCGATGGAAGTGGACGAAAGAGGGGATGCCTTCCAGGGCATCCCCAAGCTTTGACTTTTTGGTGTCCTTGGATTATCTAGTGGGTGCCATGGGCATCCCCAAGCTGAGGCTCTTGCCACTCCTTGTTCCATAATCCATCAAAAGAATTCACCCAAAACTTGAAAACTTCACAACACAAAACTCAACAGAAATCTCGTGAGCTCCGTTAGAGAAAGAAAACAAAAGACTACTTCAAGGTACTGTAATGAACTCATTGTTTGTTTATATTGGTGTTAAAACTACTGTATTCCAACTTCTCTATGGTTTATAAACTAATTTACTAGTCATAGATTCATCAAAATAAGCAAACAACACACGAAAAAGAATCTGTCAAAAACAGAATAGTCTGTAGAAATGTGTAACTAACGCAAACTTCTGGAACTCTAAAAGTTCTACCAAAATAGGAAGTCCTGGAAAATTTGTTTATTGATCAGCAGCAAAAATAATCAACGCAAAATCACGTTCCTATGATTTATCATAACTAAATTCGTGCGTGCAAAGTTTCTGTTTTTCAGTAGAATCAAATCAACTATCATCGTAGGTTATCCTATAGGTTCTACTTGGCACAAACACTAATTAAAACATAAAACCACATCCAAACAGAGGCTATATGGATAATTTATTCCTAAACAGAAGCAAAAACAAAAAACAGAAAATAAAATTGGGTTTCCTCCCAACAAGCGCTATCGTTTAACGCCCCTAGCTAGGCATAAAAGCAAGGATAGATCTAGGTATTGCCATCTTTGGTAGGCAATCCATAAGTGGCTCTCATGATAGATTCATATAGTAATTTTATTTTCTTTTTATGGAAGTGTTCCATACCCTTCTTTTAGGGAAATTGGAATATAATATTCCCTTCCTTCATATCAATAATTGCACCAATCGTTCTAAGGAAAGGTCTACCAAGAATAATAGGACATGAAGGATTGCAATCTATATCAAGAACGATAAAATCTACGGGCACCTAATTCCTATTTGCAACAATAAGAACATCATTAATTCTTCCCACAGGTTTCTTAATAGTGGAATCCGCAAGATGCAAGTTTAGAGAGCAATCATCAAAATCACGGAAATCTAGCAAATCACATAAAGTTTTGGGTATAGTAGAGACACTAGCACCCAAATCACACAAAGCATAAAACTCAAAATCTTTAATTTTAATTTTAATAGTAGGTTCCCATTCATCATAGAGTTTTCTAGGGATAGAAACTTTCAACTCAAGTTTTTCTTCATAAGATTGCATCAAAGCATCAACAATATGTTCGGTAAAGGCCTTATTTTGACTATAAGCATGAGGAGAATCTAGCACGGATTGCAACAAGGAAATACAACCAATCAAAGAGCAATTTTCATAATTAAATTCCTTGATATCCAAAATAGTGGGGTTAGCAACATCACGGTTTTTATTTATTTCAATCCCACTTTCATCAATTTCATCATCAAGATCTAGAAACTCCGAATTCTTAGAACGCCTTCTAGGTAAAGGAAGATAATATTAAGATTCATCAAGATTCATATTGCAAAACAAAGATTTAATGGGGGACACATCAATAACTTTTAGATCTTCATCTTGATTTTCATAGGGATTGGAAGAACACGCTTTAATAAAGGCATCTTTGGAAGCACGCATCCTAGCGGTTCTTTCCTTGCACTCATCAATGGAAATTCTCATGGCTTTGAGAGACTCATTGATATCATGCTTAGGAGGAATAGATCTAAGCTTTAAAGAATCAATTTCAAGAGAAATTCTATCAACGTTCCTAGCCAAATCATCAACTTTAAGCAATTTCTCTTCAAGCAAAGCATTAAAATTCTTTTGTGAATTCATAAACTCTTTAACACTACTCTCAAATTCAGAGGGCATCTTATTAAAATTTCCATAAGAGTTATTAGAATTTCCATAGTTATTAGAGGGATTACTAGGATAAGGCCTAGGATTAAAATTCCCTCTATAAGCGTTGTTTCCAAAACTATTCCTACCAACAAAATTCACATCCATAGATTCATTATTATTCTCAAGCAAAGTAGATAAAGGCATATCATTGGGATCAAGAGGAGTATTTTTAGGAGCAAACATCTTCATAAGTTCATCCATCTTTTCACTCAAAACATCGATTTCTTCTATAGCATGCACTTTCTTACTAGAAGATCTTTCAGTGTGCCATTGAGAATAATTAGCCATAATATTATCAAGCAATTTGGTAGCATCCCCTAACGTAATTTCCATAAAAGTGCCTCCCACGGCCGAATCTAAAAGATTTCTAGAAGCAAAATTCAATCCGGCATAAATTTTTTGTATGATCATCCATAAATTCAAACCATGAGTAGGGCAATTGCGAAGCATTAATTTCATTCTTTCCCAGGATTGGGCAACATGCTCATGATCAAGTTGTTTAAAATTTATAATATCATTCCTAAGAGTGATAATCTTAGTGGGAGGAAAATACTTAGAGATAAAAGCATCTTTGCACTTGTTCCAAGAATCAATACTATTTTTAGGCAAAGATGAAAACCAAACTTTAGCACGATCTCTAAGTGAAAACGGAAATAACTTCAATTTGACAATATTGTTATCCGTATCTTTCTTCTTTTGTATATCACACAAATCAACAAAATTGTTTAGATGCGTAGCGGCATCTTCACTAGGAAGGCCGGCGAATTGATCTTTCATAACAAGATTCAGCAAAGCGGTGTTGATTTCACAAGACTCATCATTATTAAGAGGAGCAATCGGAGTACTAAGGAAATCATTACTATTGGTATTCGAGAAATCACACAATTTGGTATTATCTTGCGCCATGGCAACAAGTAATCCAACACACAAGCAGAAAGGCAAAGGGAAAAAGGCAAACAGGAAAGAGAGGAGGAGATTAGGAAAGAGAGGGCAAATAAAACGGCAAGGGTGAAGTGGGGAAGAGGAAAATGAGAGGCAAATGGCAAATAATGTAATGCGAGAGATAGGGATTGCGATGGGTACTTGGTATGGTTGACTTGCTTGCGTGAGCCTCCCCGGCAACGGCGCCAGTAATTCTTCTTGCTACCTCTTGAGCACCGCGTTGGATTTCCCCGAAGAGGAGAGGATGATGCAGCAAAGTAGCGTAAGTATTTCCCTCAGTTTTTGAGAACCAAGGTATCAATCCAGTAGGAGACCACGCACAAGTCGCTCGTACCTACACAAAATGATAGCAACTCGCAACCAACGCTTAGGGGTTGTCAATCCTTTCACGGTCACTTACGAGAGTGAGATCTGATAGAGATAATATTTTTGGTATTTTTGATAGATAGATGCAAAGTAAAAAGTAAAGGGCAAAGTAAAAACAAAGCAAGTAAATAAAGTGATAGAGATTGATATGATGAGAATAGACCCGAGGGCCATAGGTTTCACTAGTGGCTTCTCTCAAGAGCATAGATATTCTACGGTGGGTGAACAAATTACTGTTGAGCAATTGACAGAACTGAGCATAGTTATGAGTATATCTAGGCAATGATCATGTATATGGGCATCACGTCCAAAACAAGTAGATCGAAACGATTCTGCATCTACTACTATTACTCCACTCATCGACCGCTATCCAGCATGCATCTAGAGTATTAAGTTAAAACAGAGTAACGCCGTAAGCAAGATGACATGATGTAGAGGGATAAATTCATGCAATATGATAAAAAAACCATCTTGGTATCCTCGATGGCAACAATACAATACGTGCCTTGCTGCCCCTTCTATCAGTGCGTAAGGACACCGCAAGATTGAACCCAAAGCTAAGCACTTCTCCCATTGCAAGAACTACCAATCTAGTTGGCCAAACCAAAAAGGATAATTCCAAGAGACTTGCAAAGATAACTCAATCATACATAAAAGAATTCAGAGAAGGATCAAATATTTTCCATAGATAATACTGGATCATAAACCCACAATTCATCGGTCTCAACAAACACACCGCAAAAAGAAGATTACATCGAATAGATCTCCATGAGAGAGGGGGAGAACATTGTATTGAGATTCAAAAAGATAGAAGAAGCCATCTAGCTACTAGTTATGGACCCGAAGGTTTGAAGTAAACTACTCACACTTCATCGGAGGGGCTATGGTGATGATGTAGAAGCCCTCCGTGGTGGATACCCCCTCCGGTGGAGCTCCGGAACAGGCCCCAAGATGGGATCTCGTGGATACAGAAGGTTGCGGCGGTGGAATTAGGTTTTTGGCTCATGTTCTGATCGTTCGGGGATACGTAGGTATTTATAGGAGGAAGGAGTACATCGGTGGAGCTCCGAGGGGCCCACGAGGTAGGGGGCACGCCGGGGGGGGGGGGGAGCCCTCCACCCTCGTGACCTCCTCGGGCACTGCTTGGAGTAGGGTCCAAGTCTCCTGGATCACGTTCGGTTGGAAAATCATGATCCCGAAGGTTTCATTGCGTTTGATATTCTGTTTCTTCGAAATACTGAAAAAGGCAAAAAACAACAATTCTGGGCTGGGCCTCCGGTTAGTAGGTTAGTCCCAAAAGTAATATAAAAGTGGAAAATAAATCCCAATATAGTCCAAAACAATAGATAAAGTAGCATGGAGCAATCAAAAATTATAGATACGTTGGAGACGTATCATTCATCATTTAGATATTGATAAGGAGAGGCTTTGGTCGGCGTTGGTGCTCTTGGGTTTGTGGCCTTCTGCGCACCTCGTCATCCTCTGTGTTGGTCAACGGTGAGACTTGCGATCCGTTCTCACTTGGCCATGGTGTGAGACAGGGAGACCCGCTGTCCCCGGCGCTCTTTATCCTTGCCATGGACACATTGCAAGCGATGCTGCATTGGGCGGACCATAACAACCTGCTATCCGACTTGGGTATACCCCCAACGTTCCGAGGGCTTCCTTGTTTGCAGACGATGTAGTCCTATTTTTCAGACCTTACTCAACAGATATTGGGGTGATCTCAGCCATCCTGAAGCTGTTTGGAGAGGCATCTGGTCTTCACATCAATCTGCAAAACAACACTGTCACGTGTATTAGGAGTAATGACACCATCTGTGCTTTTGTGGCTCGTCACTTTGCCTGTCAGTCGAGGCCGTTTCCGGTTCAGTATCTTGGGCTGCCACTATCAATATACAGATTGAGGCGTCAGGATATTTTGCCACTCATCGACAAGTTCTCCAATAAGATGAAGGGATGTAAACCCAAGCTGATGGCTCCAGCTGGTCGCTTGACACTCACACAATCGATTCTCATGGCTCTGCCTATCCACTTTATGTCAGTTATGCTGTTGCCTGCATGGGCACTGAAAATAATCAACAGGAGGTGTCGGGGATTTCTATGGAAGGGCGACAGTGATATCAATGGCGGCCATTGTCTCCTGCCATGGTCTAGGGTGTGCATGCCCAAGGAGTGTGGGGGGTCTAGGCGTCTTGAACATTAAGTGCTTTGGCTATGCCCTTCGCTGTCGTTGGCCATGTTTAAGATGGGAGGCTGAGGAGAGGCCATGGAATTTACTGCCGGATGGTCTGGAAAAGGAGGTCTCGTACATCTTTAAGGCAACCACTTCTATCCAATTAGGAGACGACAAGAGGGCTAAATTCTGGATGGACAAGTGGCTGCCCGGAGGGAACTCCATACAGGACGTGGCTCCTGCCTTATTCTCTTTTGTCAAGGACTCGGGTAAATCTGTCAAGGACGTGTTGTGCAACAGGAATTGGATTAGGGATATCTCTGGAGGCATTTCGGTACAGGCTATGGCTCAATATCTGAAAATTTGGGACATTGTGCAGAGTACTTCCTTGTTGGTGGACGATACCGATAGCCTGGTTTGGAAGTGGACTGGAGACCACAAGTTCTCTGTTAATAGTGCTTATGGTTTGTTCTTTGCTGCGAATGTGCGCTTTGCATGCCATGGGCCGATCTGGAGATCCAAAGCACCACCAAGATGCAATTTTTTTATGTGGCTTATCGTTCACCGAAGGTGTTTAACAGCGGATAATCTGGATCGCAGGGGTTGGCCTTCGAATGGAGCTTGCCCGCTGTGCCTCTCGACACACGAGGATTGCACACATCAGTTGTGCACTGCTGTTTCTCCCAGCAGGTTTGGATAAAATTCAGGGACTGGACCGGGGCAGACTTTCGGACTCCAGATGACACCTTTGGAAGTACGGAGGAGTGGTGGATGAATACGAGGAAGGAGGTCCCCAAGCCGGAACGGCGTAATTTTGACACTATCGCAATCTGGCTACACTAGAGGATTTGGAAAGAACGGAATGCTCGGATCTTTGAGCAAGTGGCTAGCAGCATGGACAGGGTACTCGAACTAATCAGAGAGGATATTGCAACATGGAGGGCTGCTGGTTGTGTTGGCGATCTCTGCTGACTTGTTTTCCTTCTTCTTTGCTGTTTTGTGCTTGCCTCTGGTGGCCGAGCTTCCCCTTTGTTTCTTTAGTGTGTATCCAGAGTTAAACTCTGACGGCTGACAGTTCTAGTTCGCCTAGACTGCCTAGCCTCGCTGTACTCTTCCCGTTCTTTCTAATAAAAGATCAGCCTATAGGCCCTTCGACGATTTGTCCCGTGGATAGAGGCCATTTGCATCACCCAAGGTACCTCCCCCATCCCCCCTTCATTTGGTTGGTTCAAATCATTTACTTTTGTTGAAATCAACAAGTTTTGCAACCCCCTAGTTCTTCCTCTAGTTTAGCATTTATGGTGCATTTGTGGATCATTTATGGTACATTTATGGTTGACCTAAGTAATATGTGTCACTCATTGTTGTGGGAAGCTAGCTTAAGTGTTAGGGTTAGGGGTTTAGTTAGGTTAGGGTTAGGGTTATGGTTAGTGCTATGATTAAGGTATACTAGTTGTTAGATTAAAAATCTTATATTTTAGATAGTCCATCCATATGAAATGACCGGTCCATGGATGACTCAACTTTGTTCCATTGTTTTTAGATGAATAAACTAGTGAATGTGCATTATTTGGACAAGACGACTTTCATGGATGGGAATGCCGACGAAGGGGAGGAGGCCATGGTTTTTGACACAAGCCCGAGCTATGATGATATTGTCGTGAAAGTGAGAAGCATCCTCAATTGGATTAACCCAAATGATGGTGTGAAGTTTGTTGGGTGATATGATGTGGGAGTGGGAGTAAAATCCCGATTAAAGAGCATTCCCATCACCTCTCAATTGAATTGGGATGTGTATAAGGAGAAAGTTGAGGGATCACAAGACAAGTCACTTGAGTTATTGCCACAAGACAAGTAAAGGTTGAAGTTCCTCGGCCACTACTCGACTTGAACCGGAATGTGTCCTCCCTAATACATGATGCTGTTGTGGTGTATGACCACAATGCAGCTAGCCAACCACCAAGTAGCCAACCAAATGAAGAGGACATCAATGCTAGAGCCATAGTTCTTGTAGGTGATGATCATGTTGGAGATGAGGCCGTTGCTCATGTTGATGAACATGCAAATGTTCATGTTGATGAAGATGCCATTGCTCATGTTGATGAAGATGCCATTGCTCATCTAGCTGGTGGAGGTTGGAGGAAGTCGACGGTGGATGAACAGTAGCAGGTGGAGGCTGGAGGAAGTCGACGGTGGATGAACAGTTGCCCGTAGAGTCCTGTTTTGCGGTACGCCACGCCCCTCCCGGTGAACAGGACCCCGTTTCGACCATAGGTGCCCCAACACAAGTCTGTTTCCTCCGTTTTGTGGTATGCCACACCCCTCCCGATCAACAGGACCCCGTTTTGACCGTACGCGGTCGAACACAAGACCGTTTCCTCCGTTTTGCGGTATGCTAGACCCTTCCCGATGAACAGGACCCTGTTTCGACCATACGTGGTCAAACACAAGTCCGTTTCCTACGTTCTGCGGTACGCCAGACCCTTCCCGATGAAAATGACCCCGTTTTGATCATACACGGTCGAACAGAAGCCCCGTTTCCTCCGTTCTGCGGTACCCCAGACCTCGTTTAGGCTGTTCTGTCCAAGCCGGTTGGCTCCCGATGAACACGACGTATTCCGTTGCCACCAGATAAACACGACGCATTCCGTTGCCTCCCCATGAACACGACCTAGTTTCTCCGTTCCGACCCAGTCAGTTGGCTTCCGATGAACAGGATGCCATTGCTGCCGTCCGTTGCCTCTCCATGTACACGAGCCCTGGTCGTACAAAAGCGCGAGTAGGCGTTCGAGACCCCGCCCGTATGTACATACATGGCCGTATTTTTGGCATCTAGCTGTACGTATGTGTACACGGTTTTGACTGGACTGCCTGAACTACTATGTTGGGGGCTCTACTACTACATGTGCCTCTTCTTGCTCGGCCACTGTTCATCATTGCAGAGAGATCGATCGACCAATATGTACGTACACATTCACGACCAGAATGACAACACTATCTACGCTTCAACCAGGTGGGTCCTGACATCTAGGGAGGATAAGGAGGCACTTCCTTGCATGCAAAGTTATCGATGGTGGGTCCCAGCGGTCAGGGGGGGAATCATTTTTTTGCCCATAATATGGACGCACCTCCTTGCATGCGAAGATGTAGCTGGTAGGTCCCAACTGTCATGGGGCAAACATTTTTTTCACAAAATAAAGAGTCCCTTCTGGTGGGTCCCCGGTGTCAGGTGGAGGAATAATAATTTTACGTGTAATAAGGTTGCACTTCCTTGCTGCGGCCGTGGACCCAACTATCAACCTCTCCACGTACACTCCTCTTCCGATGGAAGTCGTTCCTTGACCACATTGACCACGCCACGCTAAGAGCACCAAGGTGGTGGACGACGGTGAGGCCTGGAAGGGGATGTCGCGGAGCCGGGGAATACGTGGCAGTGGATGCCCACATGGAGAGGAGTACGAGGGTTGACTGGTTCGGCTGTGGTGTGAGGCTGCCATCGCCACAGAATAACACGGGTTGTGGGTGAGTAGACAGTAGAGGGATGGCCTGGCCAGCGGCGGAAGTATGATGGGGTAGTGAGACCTGTGCGGTAGCATAACCGGCCAATGGAGGTAGGAGCAGGCGGTCTCGCCGACGCTGGATTGGGCGGCTGGTGCAAGAAGAGCAGCGATTGAAGAAGCAACAGGACCATTCGATTAAAATCCAACGGTCACTTCCGCTAGAATTGTTTGTTGACTAAGTTGACAAAGCCCTGCGTACGCGTCAACTTAGTAGGCCCACAGGTCAGCCTCCAAACCGGTGCGCCCCGGATGTCTGTGGGAGGAATCATTTTTTCGCGTAATAAGGAGGTAGTTGCTTGCGTGCGGCCATGTACCATGGGTTCCCTACTGTCAGCCTCTCTAAGTACATCCCAATTCCGATGGCTGTCGTTTGTTGAATGTTGAGCACGCCGCACCTAGAGCACCAACGCCGTGGACGACGATGAGGCCTAGGAATGGAACGACCCAGAGCCAGCGAAGACACATCAGTGGATGCCCACGCTAAGGAGAGTATGACTGTTGACTAGTTTGGCTGCCATCACCAGAGAATAACAAGAGGTTCGGGTGGGTAGAGGGATGGCCAGGCCAGTCGAGGGAGTAGGGTGGGCCGGTGAAGCCTGCGTGACATCACAGCGGCCACAAGAGGAGGGAGTAGGCAGTCCCAACGGTGCTAGTTTAGGCGGCTGGAGCAGGAAGATCAGAGATTGAAGAAGCACGTCGACCGTTGGATGGACATCCAACAGTCACTGCTGCTAGAATCGTGTGTTGACTGACAAAGCCTTGCGTAAACAAGTCAGCTTCGAAATCTGTGGCCTGTAGAACCCATTTGCTATTATTCTTATAATGTACTACCCATTTGCTAATTCATATGGAATTTATTGCAGCCCATTTTCTATTTTAGAATTGCTGCCCATTTTTTCGTCAGTGGCAGGGTTAAAAATTTGAACTGGAAAATGTGCGAAAATTTAAAAATTTGCATATTTTTGCTGGGGAACAAAATATTCTTAATCCAAAAATTAGTAGACATACTAAAACAAATTTAAAAATAAAGTAGTACTATGTCATGTTAAAATCCAATGAAATATAAAATATCAGTGAATAACAAAAACAAAAAATGAAACTAATTGCCATTTGCTATTATTTTTTTGGAATTTGCGACCCCTTTCATATTACTTTTTAGATATACTGCCCATACTCTTTGGCTAGGCCGGAATGCATCCCTCCTCGTCTTGAAAGATTTGAAGCCCAGTAAGTCGGAGAAAACAAATAGTCCTAGCTTGGGTATTTGATACGTCTCCAATGTATCTATAATTTTTGATTGCTCCATGCTAGTTTATCTACTGTTTTGGACTATATTGGGCTTTATTTTCCACTTTTATATTACTTTTGGGACTAACCTATTAACCGGAGGCCTAGCCCAGAATTGCTGTTTTTTGCCTTTTTCAGTATTTCGAAGAAACAGAATATCAAACGGAGTCCAAACGGAATGAAACCTTCGGGATCATGATTTTCCGACCGAATGTGATCCAGGAGACTTGGACCCTACTCCAAGAAGTCTCCGAGGAGGTCATGAGGGTGGAGGGCGCACTCCTGGGCGCGCCCCCCTACCTCGTGGGCCCCTCGGAGCTCCACCGACGTACTCCTTCCTCCTATATATACCTACGTATCCCCGAACGATCAGAACAGGAGCCAAAAACCTAATTCCATCGCCGCAACCTTCTGTATCCACGAGATCCCATCTTGGGGCCTGTTCCGGAGCTCCGCCGGAGGGGGCATCCACCATGGAGGGCTTCTACATCATCACCATAGCCCCTCCAATGAAGAGTGAGTAGTTTACTTCAGACCTTCGGGTCCATAGCTAGTAGCTAGTTGGCTTCTTCTCTCTTTTTGGATCTCAATACAATGTTCTCCCCTCTCTCGTGGAGATCTATTCGATGTAATCTTCTTTTTGCGGTGTGTTTGTTGAGACCGATGAATTGTGGGTTTATAATCCAGTATTATCTATGGAAAATATTTGATTCTTCTCTGAATTCTTTTATGTATGACTGAGTTATCTTTGCAAGTCTCTTGGAATTATCCTTTTTGGTTTGGCCAACTAGATTGGTAGTTCTTGCAATGGGAGAAGTGCTTAGCTTTGGGTTCAATCTTGCGGTGTCCTTACCCAGTGATAGAAGGGGCAGCAAGGCACGTATTGTATTATTGCCATCGAGGATAACAAGATGGTTTTTTTATCATATTGCATGAATTTATCCCTCTACATAATGTCATCTTGCTTACGGTGTTACTCTGTTTTAACTTAATACTCTAGATGCATGCTGGATAGCGGTCGATGAGTGGAGTAATAGTAGTAGATGCAAAATCGTTTCGATCTACTTGTTTTGGACGTGATGCATATATACATGATCATTGCCTAGATATACTCATAACTATGCTCAATTCTGTCAATTGCTCAACAGTATTTTGTTCACTCACCGTAGAATACTTATGCTCTTGAGAGAAGCCACTAGTGAAACCTATGGCCCCCGGGTCTATTCTCATCATATCAATCTATATCAGTTTATTTACTTGCTTTGTTTTTACTTTACCTTTACCTTTTACTTTGCATCTATATATGAAAAATAGCAAAAATATGATCTCTATCAGATCTCACTCTCGTAAGTGACCGTGAAGGGATTGACAACCCCTAAGCATTGGTTGCGAGTTGCTATCGTTTTGTGTAGGTACGAGGGACTTCTGCATGGTCTCCTACTGGATTGATACCTTGGTTCTCAAAAACTGAGGGAAATACTTACGTTACTTTACTGCATCATCCTCTCCTCTTTGTGGAAATCCAATGCAGTGCTCAAGAGGTAGCAAGAAGTATTTCTGGCGCCGTTGCCGGGGAGGCTCACGCAAGCAAGTTAACCATACCAAGTACCCATCGCAATCCCTATCTCTCGCATTACATTATTTGCCATTTGCTTCTCGTTTTCCTCTCCCCCACTCCACCCTTGCCGTTTTATTTGCCCTCCTTTTCCCAATCTCCTCCTTTGTTTCGCGTTGCCTTTTTCCCGTTGCCTTTCTGTTTGCTTGTGTGTTGGATTACTTGTTGCCATGGCACAAGATAATACCAAATTGTGTGATTTCTCGAATACCAATAATAATGATTTCCTTAGTACTCCGATTGCTCCTCTTAATAATGATGGGTCTTGTGAAATCAATACCGCTTTGTTGAATCTTGTTATGAAAGATCAATTCGCCGGCCTTCGTAGTGAAGATGCCGCTACTCATCTAAACAATTTTGTTGATTTGTGTGATATGCAAAAGAAAAAAGATACGGATAACAATATTGTCAAATTGAAGTTATTTCCGTTTTCACTTAGAGATCGTGCTAAAGTTTGGTTTTCATCTTTGCCTAAAAATAGTATTGATTCTTGGAACAAGTGCAAAGATGCTTTTAGCTCTAAGTATTTTCCTCCCGCTAAGATTATCACTCTTAGGAACGATATCATGAATTTTAAACAACTTGATCATGAGCATGTTGCCCAATCTTGGGAAAGAATGAAATTAATGCTTCGCAATTGCCCTACTCATGGTTTGAATTTATGGATGATCATACAAATTTTTTATGCCGGATTGAATTTTGCTTCTAGAAATCTTTTAGATTCGGCCGCGGGAGGCACTTTTATGGAAATTACATTAGGGGATGCTACCAAATTGCTTGATAATATTATGGCTAATTATTCTCAATGGCACACTGAAAGATCTTCTAGTAAAAAAGTGCATGCTATAGAAGAAATCAATGTTTTGAGTGAAAAGATGGATCAACTTATGAATATGTTTGCTCCTAAAAATACTCCTCTTGATCCCAATGATATGCCTTTATCTACTTTGCTTGAGAATAATAATGAATCTATGGATGTGAATTTTGTTGGTAGGAATAGTTTTGGAAACAACGCTTATAGAGGGAATTTTAATCCTAGGCCTTATCCTAGTAATCCTTCTAATAATTATGGAAATTCCTACAACAACTCTTATGGAAATTTTAATAAGATGCCCTCTGAATTTGAGAGTAGTGTTAAAGAGTTTATGAATTCACAAAAGAATTTTAATGCTTTGCTTGAAGAGAAATTGTTTAAAGTTGATGATTTGGCTAGGAACGTTGATAGAATTTCTCTTGAAATTGATTCTTTAAAGCTTAGATCTATTCCTCCTAAGCATGATATCAATGAGTCTCTCAAAGCCATGATAATTTCCATTGATGAGTGCAAGGAAAGAACCGCTAGGATGCGTGCTTCAAAAGATGCCTTTATTAAAGCGTGTTCTTCCAATCCCTATGAAAATCAAGATGAAGATCTAAAAGTTATTGATGTGTCCCCCATTATATCTTTGTTTTGCAATATGAATCTTGATGAATCTAAAGATTATCTTCCTTTACCTAGAAGGCATTCTAAGAATTCGGAGTTTCTAGATCTTGATGATGAAATTGATGAAAGTGGGATTGAAATAAATAAAAACCGTGATGTTGCTAAACCCACTATTTTGGATCTCAAGGAATTTAATTATGAAAATTGCTCTTTGATTGGTTGTATTTCCTTGTTGCAATCCGTGCTAGAATCTCCTCATGCTTATAGCCAGAATAAGGCCTTTACCGAACACATTGTTGATGCCTTGATGCAATCTTTTGAAGAAAAACTTGAGTTGAAAGTTTCTATCCCTAGAAAACTCTATGATGAGTGGGAACCTACTATTAAAATTAAAATTAAAGATTTTGAGTTTCATGCTTTGTGTGATTTGGGTGCTAGTGTCTCTACTATCCCCAAAACTTTATGTGATTTACTAGATTTCCGTGATTTTGATGATTGCTCTCTAAACTTGCATCTTGCGGATTCCACTATTAAAAACATATGGGAAGAATTAATGATGTTCTTATTGTTGCAAATAGGAACTATGTGCCTGTAGATTTTATCGTTCTTGATATAGATTGCAATCCTTCATGTCCTATTATTCTTGGTAGACCTTTCCTTAGAACGATTGGTGCAATTATTGATATGAAGGAAGGGAATATTAGATTCCAATTTCCCTTAAAGAAGGGTATGGAACTGTCGGATTTCGGGTTTCGGTAGACCCTTGAGGTTCGAACACTGGGGTGCGCGCGGAGATCTCGCCCACTACCTACCTGCACCCTACCGCCATGCTAGGATCTAAGCTATGAAAAGAACAACATAAGAGACACAATGTTTATATTGGTTCAGGCCACCATTGCGGTGTAATACCCTACTCCAGTGCGTGGTGTGCTGGATTGCCTCTTGGGCTGATGATGAACAATACAAGGAAGAACAGCCTCGCCAGGGTCTGTTCTTGTGGTGGTGTTGTCCCTTCGGAGGGGTTGATTCGAGATGCCCTATACTATGGTGGCTAGTCCTATTTATAGGCAAAGGCCATGGGCCTCTTCCCAAATATTGAGCGGGAAGGGCACCAACAATTGGCCATTTTGAAGGGGAACATCTGGTACACTTATCCTGACTAAAGTTGGTCCTCGCCTGTCAAAGGCTCTGGTGGTGACGCCGGCTTGGGCTCCACGATGACCTCCATCCTACCGTTGGACTGGTCTTGGTCTTGTTGCACCGAAACAGACGCCTTTGCTTGATACTCTCGCCTGCACTTGCTCCCTTTGCACCAAAGAGGAAAGGAGGACACTGCGCGGGCTGGCACCCGCCTGGCGCCCTTGGTCGTCATGGCATGCGTCATGGGCACCTCGCGAGGTACCCCGCCTTGATCTCTCCGCCTCCTCGTGAGCCAGCCTGATGAGGTCGCGCCTGAGGAAGCTCCTTGTCACCCGCCCCGCGAGGCTTGGCCCCTCGCGAGGGTCTTGAGCTATTTTGATGAAGATGGGCCGTGATGGGCCCCCTTTGAGCCACGCCGCAGGCCGCAGGCAGGCAAGTCTGGGGACCCCCATTCCCAGAACACCGACAGTAGCCCCCGGGCCCAAGGCGCGCCCGGACTTGGCCGAGCAGAGAGGCGAAAGGGCAAGTGCGAAGCGCCGTGGGCCCTAACAGCCTGCGGCCTTGGGCGCCGCGTGGCGGTTGATGGGACGCGGGTGCCTCAGCAATCGCGCGAGTTGATAAAGGAGCGGCATCTGCCCAGGTCTTGCTTCTTTTGCTTTCTCCGGTTGCTGCCCAGATCCCCTTTCTTGCGCTTCTCCTTCCTGCCTCCAAAATCTCCAGATCTACTTCGACCGCGTTACCTAGGAAGCCATGGCGCCTTGCCAGTCCCCGGCCGGAGGTTGGTACTCGTCTACCCTGGACTCGCCGAACGTGTCAGAGGCGAGCCTCGCCTGGGTGCGCCAGATGGCGGCGGCACAGGGCGTTGACGGGGCGAAGGTGTTCAAGGCCGGCTCTGCCCTTCCTGAGGGCTAAGGGAGCACCTTCTATCCGCTCTTTGTGAGCACCATCACTGCCGGTCTAGTACCTCCCTTCTCCGAGTTCTTCTTCTCCGTCCTCCGCCATTACAAGCTGCAAGCTCTGCATCTCCACCCCAACTCTGTCCTTCTCCTGGCAGTCTTCGCCTACTACTGCGAGGCTCACGTAGGGGTGCAGCCCTCAGTGGCCTTGCTGCGCCACTATTTCTCCCTCCGGACCTCTCATGGTCCCATCTCTGCGTGCGTGAGTTTCGTCGCATACGGTAGCTCCATTGCCATTTCGAACCCCATGAAGAGGATTGAGGGCTTCAGGAGCAAGTGGGTCTTGGTGGATGCTGGGCGCATCCACCCTCGGCTAACCTTGCCCACGGGTCACCCCACGAGCTCCGAAGATTGTTCTTGAGTGGAGCTCGTGGACCCCCGCGCGAAGTCGGTGCTGGAGAGGATGGACGCGGATCTGAGGCTGGCCAGCATGGCGGCGGCAAAGCTGACCGGCGCTTCACTGCTGAGGGAATTCCTGGAGCACCAGCTGGCTCCGCTTCGCCAGTACTCACTGCCGATGTGGGGGCCCCACCCGAGCCCAGCGGTCTTGGCCGATGAGGATCTGGCTGCGGTCCTCCAATCCTTGGTCGGGGGCGACGTGGTGAGGTTGGAGGGCGCTCCTACGCCCCTGTTCCTCCACGACGACTGGGAGCGAGTAGTGGAGTCCATGCCCATCTTCAACGGGGACGGGCCCGTGCCCGCGGAGGCTCTCGAGGACCCGGTGGACGTGTCCTCCGACGACTCCAGCGATGAGAAGGGAGAAGGGGAGCGGGAAGGAGGGCTTGACTCCGAAGCAACCGACGGAGAGTCGAGGGCTCCCCTCCTTTGGCTCAGGTCCCGCATCCTCCGCATCTCCCCCAGCGATGACGACGAGGATGATGATGAGCAGGGCGGCAGGAGCTTGCCCCCGATCCCGAGGAAGGACAGGACCGGACTGATCCCTCGCGGGTCTGCCCCGGCCCCGAGGCGATCCGCAGATGCGCCTCCTGCTCCTGAGCTCCTTGAGGCTGACCCTTGCAGCCGGCTCTCGGGCTTCAAGTACGGCCGGAGGTTGCTCGAGCTTGCGAGCGACGACCTGTAAGTGCTTGTTTCCTGTCTTGTTTCTTGTGTTGTTGCTGAGGCTTGACGTCCGCATCTCTTGGCTAGGCTGGCGCCCGCGGCAAAGAGGCCGAAGGGGTCTCCTGAGGTCCCATCTGGGGCAGCGCCCCCGCCCGCGAAAGATGGCGACCGCAAGGCACAGGCCTCTCTTGCCCGGTCGTCCTCGCGAAGCCTGGCTGAGCCGGCTGGGGCGGGCTCATCTCCCACGGCCCAAGCGACTCCTGAGGTGCTCATGCTTGATGCCGTCGCAGCAGTCGTTGGGGCACAACAGGTCCTGCCTCAGGATGATGTGGTTACGCTGCCGTCCTCTCCTCCTACTCCACCAACTACTGTCTCTCTGACTCCTTCCACCATCCTGGACCGTGTTGCTGCCGAGCTGGACCGGCTGCGGCAAGATCTTCTGGGCGCCGACCCTCGCCTAGTGGCCGGGCGCTTGGAGCTGGCTTCTGGCTGGATTCGCTCTGATGCTTCAATTCAAGCGGCGTTGGTTCAGGCCTCGATGGCCTGCGACAAGGAGAAACAGGCCTTTCTCGGGGTGAAGACCGCTCGAGATGCCGCCCTGGGAGAGGCGGTTGACGCCCAAGGTCGCTGCAAGGTGCCGGAGAGCAAACTAGAGGGCCTGCGGAGCCAGCTTGCCGAGGAGGTCCGCATCCGCCAAGAAAAGGAGGAAGACCTGAAGGCTCGCGAGGCGGCTGTCAAAGACCGGGACGCCAAGCTCAACAAGCACCGTGACCGCCTGGGCGCACTGGATCAGGAGTTGGAGGCGTGGAAGGTCGAGCTAGACGGTAAGGCACGGGTCCTTGCCGAGGACCGCGTGGCCTTCATGGAGACGGAGGTGAAGGTTCGCGGCCTGCTGAAGACGCTCTACGACAGTGGCCTGGAAAGCCCGCAGGCTGGCGCCAAGGATGGCCCCGCCAAGCTGCTCCCCTTCATGGTCCGTGCTCTTGAAGATGTCACCCTTGGCCTTGGTCCTACGGCTGAGGCCGAGGCGCGCGTCTTGTCTTCTGCGGCGCTGACGCGGGTTTTCACCCACATCTATCTTCGCGACCCCAACATTGACCTCGACAGCCTGCTAGAGCCGGCAAGCGGCGAGCTTGCCGCTGCCGCTGTCGAGGCCGTGAAGGGTCGCGCGGAGGCGCTACTGGGGAAGTTCCGGGCCTTCAGCACCAGGCCGAAGCGAGGTGCTACCGGCACTGTGGCTCCGCAAGGCAAACCCGCTCCATGCAGCTCCACCGCCGACAAGTGACTCCATTGTGGCTCCCGTCCTGCTTTTAATTCCTGCACATGTACCATGCCTTGGGGAGGCGTTTAAACTTGCGTTTGGTATGATGATAACAATATGGACTGTAATATTGCTTTTGAATTCCTTGAAATTTGCGCTTTCCCTACTTGCTCGTGTTCTACGTCGGTAGAGCCCGGCCCCGCGCATACCTCAGCCGCTGTTAGCCCCGACCGGAAACCAGGACGGGACCAAGGAGTGAGGGGCTACGTGACAAGTTAGGCTCCTGAGTCGCGATGCTCAGGAGTCCCCCTTGGCGCACGAACAGCAAGTAGGGAGGTGAGATGTGTGGGTGGATCTACCATTCTACGTCTGCAGAGCCCGGCCCCGCGCATACCTCAACCGCCGTTAGCCTTTCGGAACTAGGGAGTGAGGGGCTACGTGACCAGTTAGGCTCCTGAGTCGCGATGCTCAGGAGTCCCCCTAGACGCTCAAATGGCCTTCGTACCTTGGCTTCGCTCGGGGAGAGATGCGCGATGAACCAGGCCCGAGGGGCCTGGCTGGGTGGCGTACGTCTGGGCGTGACCCAGGCGCAACCCCCATGCCCAGCCCCCTTGCGCGGCACTCCCGAGGGGAGGCGTTGCGATGAGACCAGACACTGAGCTTTGGGCTCCCTGAGGTTGATGCGGCCAAGGGCCACCCTTAGTTGTTTATCACCAGCGTGGAGCATAGTGCTACCGTATGTGTACGGGCATAGCCGCTCCTCGATAGTGTCGTCAGCCAGCACGGAGCATGGTGCTTCCACTAGTGCGTGGGAGGGGGCTCCCCTCCGGGAGGAGCCCCCGGGGCGAATACAGCCCCACCCTGACACATGGCCGGCACGGTAGGGTGCGAGGAGGTGTATCTGGGCACCCGTGAGCCAGCGCGGGACTCACGGGGCCCTACCTCAAGGCGGGTTGCGCCTGGCACTGGGCCTTAACTTGTGATGTGTTCCTGCAAAATTGGCCAGATGTCGATGCTCTACGTCCTCGGGTCCCGGCCCTCGAGCTAGTCTCAGCCGTCGCTGGTTTGCCGGGGCGCGATGCCGTGGGCAAAGCCAGAGGGTGAGGGCTGGAGAGCCGGTAGGAGCCCTGAGTCGCGATGCTCAGGTACCACCCCTTTAACGCGCAAGCTTGGTTAGATGTCGGCGCTCTACGTCCTCGGGTCCCGGCCCTCGAGCTGGTCTCGGCCGTCGCTGGTTTGCCGGGGCGTGATGCCGTGGGCAAAGCCAGAGGGTGAGGGCTGGAGAGCCAGTAGGAGCCCTGAGTCACGATGCTCAGGTACCCCCCCTTTAACACGCAAGCTTGGTTAGATGTCGGCGCTCTACGTCCTCGGGTCCCGGCCCTCGAGCTGGTCTCAGCCGTCGATGGTTTGCCAGGGCGCGATGCCGTGGGAAAAGCCAGAGGGTGAGGGCTGGAGAGACGGTAGGAGCCCTGAGTCGCGATGCTTAGGTACCCCCCCTTTAACGCGCAAGCTTGGTTAGATGTCGGTGCTCTACGTCCTCGGGTCCCGGCCCTCGAGCTGGTCTCAGCCGTCGCTGGTTTGCCGGGGCGCGATGCCCTGGGCAAAGCCAGAGGGTGAGGGCTGGAGAGCCGGTAGGAGCCCTGAGTCGCGATGCTCAGGTACCCCCCCTTTAACGTGCAAGCTTCTGACATCGAGGGAGAAGGGGTGCTACGGACAGGTACCAAATAACAAGCATGATGGGTCTAATGCATAGCCCGAAAATAAACGCAAGAGGGATACACGCCGCTGGGTCTGACCCGAGTGACTTGGGGATGATGCAGCCCGAGGGGCGCCCCCAACGAAGTAAGCTAAGAACATGAAATAAAAGGGATACACGCCGCAGGGACAGAACCACACGGCCTGGGAATGATGCGGCCCTGGGGGGCGCTCCCAGCTGGAAATGAAACTAGAAAGATGTCACCTGATAGTGTTGACGACGCAGGGGTGTTGAGGTAGCAGACGTAGCGGGCTGCGGGTGTCGATCTTCACGAGCCCCCAGGCCCAGGAGCCCCGGGAGGCTCCGGGGGCTCTGGTGGCTCCTCGCGAACCATCTCAATCTCCGCCAGGACTGCAGAGTGTCTGGCCTCCTGAGCCTCCAGGATGCTCCTCATGAGGCGCTGGCGTACCGCAGCCGCGTTCGGCAAGCCGTAGGGCATGCGAACGTAGCTGTGGGGTGGGCCCCCGCAGCGCCCCACACGTGAGGGCCAGAAGCGCTCCTGAGAGGCGACTCGGTTGAGCCCTGGGATGTCGATGCAGACGCGCAGCCCGCCATCCTCTCCTGGATGGGGAGCTGCGGTGGGTAAGTGGCGGCTGCCACTCATGATCCTTGACTCTTGTAACTCCTGAACGGCCTTGCTGACGAACTCCTGAGGGTTCGGCCCTCCTTGCCTTTCTCCTTCTTGAGGGAAACGTGCTCCGAAACACGCCTCCAAGTGGTGCCCAAGCGCCTCCCTCGTGACCTTGGCAAGGTCGGTGGCCCTCCAGGGGTGAGCCCCCGAGCCCTGCCTGAGAAGGGCACCGGGCGCGCTTTCCTATGTGATAGAAGGAGGTTCCCCCTGGGCAAGCGTGGGCCCTGAGGGACCTGCCTCTTGAGGGGCCAGGCCGGATGATGTCTTCTTCTTCTTGTGGGCGGCCTCGGGAAGCCTGCTGCTTCCGTGGTCCGGGTCCAGTGATGCGGCCTGAAAGGCTCGCTCCAGGGAGCACACCTTGTCTTTCTCCTCGCAGGGCACCATGATGACCCCGCCACTTCCTAGCATCTTGAGGACGTTGTAGCCATGGTGAGTCACGGCCATGAACTTGGCCAACGCTGGGTACCCGAGGATGGCGTTGTACGGCAGGCGGATGTGAGCGACGTCGAAGTCGATGAGCTCTGTGCGGTAGTTGTCACGTGTCCCGAAGGTGACAGGGAGGCGAACCTATCCAATCAGGACCGTGGAGCCGTCGGTGACTCCGGAGAAAGGCTTGGTTGGCTGAAGCTGATCGTAGGGCACCTGAAGATTGTTGAATGTTTCCACGGACAGGACATTGATCCCTGCCCCACCATCGATGAGAGTCCTGGTGACTAGCACGTTGCTGATGATCGGGGAACAGAGCATCAGGAGGACTTCGGCTGTGGCCGCGCACTTGAGCTGATCCGCTGAGCTGAACGTGATGGCGCACGCCGACCACCTAAGAGGGCGCGTGGCTTCGAGCTTGGGGAGGACTGCGTTCACTTCGCGGGCGAACTGCTTGAAGATGCGCTGAGAGGCCGGGGCTTGAGCTCCGCCCAGGATACAGGCGATCGCGCGTGGCTCCTGGAAGCCCCCAGCCCCCTCATCCTGATGACGGTCCTCATTTCTCCTTGGCTGCGGCGGCAGCGGAGGGAGGCCTGCGTTGCCATGCTGGCGATCCTCGCGAGGCTGATCCCTCCAGTCTCCCTCGCGAGGCGGGTCTTGCCAGCGATCCTCGTGAGGCCGGTCGCGCCACCCTTGGTGTGGGCCGCGGTCTTCCTAGCGTTCGGCGTTCCTTCCTCCTCCTCGACCGTAGCCCCGGTCGCTGCGGTCGGGGCGTCGACCGATCCTTCCTTCTCGCACGGCCCGGAGCTCTTGACATTCGTTGGTGTTGTGGGTGTGGAGGTCATGGTACACACAGTACCGGCTGCCCTTGGAAGATTCGGGCAGATCTCTGCCCCGCTTGGTGTCTGGTTCTGCCGCTAGCACGGCAGCCCCCTTGCGCTTCACATCCTTGGCCTTGGGTTTCTTCTCTTCTGGGTCTGCGTCAGGCAGCTCGAGGAGGGAGAGGCGCCCTTCCTCAGCCCTGGCGCACTTGGTCTCCAAGTTGAACAGCTCCATAGAGGTGCACAGGTCTTCATGCATCGCTAGCTCCTCCTTCATCTTGACGTCACGCACGCTGTCAGAGACGGCCGAGATGATGGCCTCCTCGGTCACCTTGGGAATGTTGAGGCGCGCGTTGTTGAAGCGCTGGATGTACTTCTGCAGGGTCTCCCCTGGCTGCTACTTGATGCGGCGCATGTCGCTCACGGCGGGTGGTCGGTCGCGAGTACCTTGGAAGTTGGCGATGAAGCGGGTGCGCATCTCGTCCAAGGAGGAGACCGTGCCGGGGGCCAAGTTCAGGAGCCAAGTGCGGGCCCCGTCCTTGAGCGCCATGGGGAACCAGTTCGCCATGACCTTCTCGTCTCTGTTGGCGGCTTCGATGCCCAGCTCGTAGAGCTGGAGGAACTCGGTGGGGTCAACCGTGCCGTCGTAGCAAGGAGGCAGGTCTGGCTTGAACTTGCCGGGCCACGCAACGTTGCGCAGCTCGGTGGTGAAAGCGTGGCAGCCTGCTGTGGCTACGGGAGGCCTTGGGTGACGAAGAGCTTGGTCTTGCGGGTCCCCACGCGCTGCAGCTGGGAGCAACGCGGGGTCTTGGCGTGCGGGAGCGGGAGCATGGTCGCGACGAGCCGAAGCAGAGAGCACTCAGGAAGCTTCTTGCGGACGAGGGACTTCTTGGCAGCTCTGCTCTTGCCGCACTGGTGCCTGACGGGGCGGCTCCCGTCCAGGGGCCACACGCCTTGGGGCGAGGGCGCCTTCTTGAGGAGGAGGCGGCTGGGGCGCCCCCGAGGCTTCATCGCCCGCGCAGGGTGGGGTGCGGCGCAGCGGGACGGACGGTGCAGGAGAGCCCCCTGCGGCACGGACGAGCTCGGTGACGCGGTCATTCATAGACGTCGTCGACGGGACGGTAGCGCAGGAGCTCGTTCGCCGCGATGAGCGCAGCTCGTGCCTCCATGGGTGCGCGGAACGCACGAGACGAAGAACCTGCTGGGGTGAACGAGGGGGTCGCAGTGCGTCCGTCTTGCCTCACGGAGGGATGCTGGGATGATGCTTGCTGCTTGTTCCCCGCCGGGCCGATGGCGGCGTTGATGGCGGGCGACGGGGAACGACGAGGGCACCCGTCGACGGGGGCCATTTGGGCGACATGGGAGGCGAGAGCGGCTCGGTGCTCGGCGCGGGCCCGACGAGCGTCAGACATGGACGCGATGGTCGGAGGAGAATAGGGCGGTGGAAGACGAATTCCGGCGCACCCCTACCTGGAACGCCAAATGTCGGATTTCGGGTTCTGGCAGACCCTTGATGTTCGAACACTGGGGTGCACGCAGAGATCTCGCCCACTACCTACCTGCACCCTACCGCCATGCTAGGATCTAAGCTATGAAAAGAACAGCACAAGAGACACAGTGTTTATACTGGTTCAGGCCACCATTGCGGTGTAATACCCTACTCCAGTGCGTGGTGTGGTGGATTGCCTCTTGGGCTGATGATGAACAATACAAGGAAGAACAACCTCGCGAGGATCTGTTCTTGTGGTGGTGTTGTCCCTTCGGAGGGGTTGATTCGAGATGCCCTATACTATGGTGGCTAGTCCTATTTATAGGCAAAGGCCCTGGGCCTCTTCCCAAATATTGAGCGGGAAGGGCACCAACAATTGGCCATTTTGAAGGGGAACTTCTGGTACACTTATCCTGACTAAAGTTGGTCCTCGCCTGTCAAAGGCTCTGGTGGTGACGTCGGCTTGGGCTCCACGATGACCTCCATCCTACCGTTGGACTGGTCTTGGTCTTGTTGCACCCAAATGGACGCCTTTGCTTGATACTCTCGCCTGCGCTTGCTCCCTTTGCGCCAAAGAGGAAAGGAGGACACTGCGCGGGCTAGCACCCGCCTGGCGCCCTTGGTCGTCATGGCATGCGTCATGGGCACCTCGCGAGGTACCCCGCCTTGATCTCTCCGCCTCCTCGCAAGCCAGCCTGGTGAGGCCGCGCCTGAGGAAGATCCTTGTCGCCCGCCCCGCGAGGCTTGGCCCCTCGCGAGTGTCTTGAGCTCGTGTTGATGAAGATGGGCCGTGCTGGGCCCCCCTTTGAGCCACGCCGCAGGCCGTAGGCAGGCAAGTCTGGGGACCCCCGTTCCTAGAACGCCAACAGGAACACTTCCCTAGAAAGAAAATAAAATTACCATATGAATCTATTACGAGAGCCACTTATGGATTGCCTACCAAAGATGGCAATACCTAGATCTATCCTTACTTTTATGCCTAGCTAGGGGCGTTAAACGATAGCGCTTGTTGGGAGGCAACCCAATTTTATTTTGTGTTTTTTGTTTGTGCTTCTGTTTAGGAATAAATAATCCATATAGCCTCTGTTTGGATGTGGTTTTATGTTTTAATTAGTGTTTGTACCAAGTAGAACCTATAGGATAACCTACGATGATAGTTGATTTGATTCTGCTGAAAAACAGAAACTTTGCACGCACGAATTTAGTTATGATAAATCACTGGAACGTGCTTTTGCGTTGATTCTTTTTGCTGCTGATCAATAAACAAAATTTCCAGGACTTCCTAGTTTGGTAGAATTTTTAGAGTTCCAGAAGTTTGTGTTAGTTACAAATTGCTACAGACTGTTCTGTTTTTGACAGATTCTGTTTTTCGTGTGTTGTTTGCTTATTTTGATGAATCTATGGCTAGTAAATTAGTTTATAAACCATAGAGAAGTTGGAATACAGTAGCTTTAACACCAACATAAATAAAGAATGAGTTCATTACAGTACCTTGAAGTAGTCTTTTGTTTTCTTTCTCTAACGGAGCTCACGAGATTTCTGTTGAGTTTTGTGTTGTGAAGTTTCCAAGTTTTGGGTGAATTCTTTTGATGGATTATGGAACAAGGAGTGGCAAGAGCCTAAGCTTGGGGATGCCCATGGCACCCCCAAGATAATCCAAGGACACCAAAAAGTCAAAGCTTGGGGATGCCCCGGAAGGCATCCCCTCTTTCGTCCACTTCCATCGGTAATTTACTTGGAGCCATATTTTTATTCACCAACATGATATGTGTTTTGCTTGGAGCGTCTTGTATTATTTGTGTCTTTGCTTGTTAGTCTACCACAATCATCCTTGCTGTACACATCTTTTGAGAGAGCCATACATGAATTGGAATTTGTTAGAATACTCTATGTGCTTCACTTATATCTTTTGAGCTTGATAGTTTTGCTCATAGTGCTTCACTTATATCTTTTGAGCTTGATATTTTTTGCTCTAGTACTTCACTTAGATCTTTTAGAGCACGGTGGTGGATTTGTTTTAAAGAAACTATTTGATCTGTCATGCTTCACTTAGATTATTTTGAGAGTCTTTAATACCATGGTAATTTGCTTAATGTTAATATACTTGGTGTTCAAGATATGTGAAACTTTCTTTTGAGTGAATTGAATACTAAGATAAGTTTGATGCTTGATAATTGTTTTGAGATATGGAGGTGATAATATCAAAGTCGTGCTAGTTGCGCGATTATGAATTTGATAAATACTTGTGTTGAAGTTTGCAAATCCCGTAGCATGCACGCATGGTTAAAGTTGTGTAACAAATTTGAAACATGAAGTGTACCTGGCTTGTGCATGCTTATGAGTGGCGGTCGGGGACGAGCGATGGTCTTTTCCTACCAATCTACCCCCCTAGGAGCATGCGCGTAGTACTTGAATTTTTGATGACTTCTAAATTTTTGAAGTATATGAGTTCTTTTGACTAATGTTGAGTCCATGGATTATACGCACTCTCACCTTTCCACCTTTGCTAGCCTCTTCGGTACCGTGCATTGCCCTTTCTCACCTTGAGAGTTGGCGCAAACTTCGCCGGTGCATCCAAACCCCATGATACGATACGCTCTATCACACATAAACCTCCTTATATCTTCCTCAAAACAGCCACCATACCTACCTATCATGGCATTTCCATAGCCATTCCGAGATATATTGCCATGCAACTTCCACCATCATCATCATGACATACATTACTTTTGTCATATTGCCATTGCATGATCTTGTAGTTGACATCGTATTTGTGGCAAAGCCACCATGCATTATTTTCCATACATGTCACTCTTGATTCATTGCACCATCTCGGTACACCGCCGGAGGCATTCATATAGAGTCATTTCTTGTTCTAAGTTTCGAGTTGTAATCCTTGTGTTGTAATCAATAGAAGTGTGATGATCATCATTATTAGAGCATTGCCCAAAAAAAGGGAAAGGCTGAAAAGAAAAAAAGAAAGGCCCCAAAAAATAAAAATAAAAATAAAAAGGGCAATGCTACTATCTGTTTTCCACACTTGTGCTTCAAAGTAGCACCTTGTTCTTCATGTAGTGAGTCTCATATATTGTGCTTTAAAGTAGCACCTTGTTCCTCATGTAATGAGTCTCATAAGTTATCTTTTTTATACTAGTGGGAATTTTTCATTATAGAACTTGGCTTGTATATTCCTACGATGGGCTTCCTCAAATGCCCTAGGTCTTCGTGAGCAAGCAAGTTGGATGCACACCCACTAGTTTTCTTTTGTTGAGCATTCATAGCTCTAGTGCATCTGTTGCATGGCAATCCCTACTCCTCATGTTGGCATCAATTGATGGGCATCTCCATAGCCCGTTGATTAGCCTCGTCAATATGAGACTTTCTCCTTTTTGTCTTCTCCACACAATCCCCATCATCATATTCTATTCCACCCATAGTGCTATATCCATGACTCACGCTCATGTATTGTGTGAAGGTTGAAAATTTTTGAGATTATTTAAGTATGAAACAATTGCTTGGCTTGTCATCGGGGGTATAGAAGTTGGGAACATCTTTGTGTGACGAAAATGAAGCATAGCCTAACTATATGATTTTGTAGGGATGAACTTTCTTTTGCATGTTATTTTGAGAAGACATGATTGCTTTGATTAGTATGCTTGAAGTATTATTATTTTTGTGCCAATATGAACTTTTGTCTTGAATCTTTCGGATCTGAATATTCATATCACAATTAAGAAGATTTACATTGAAATTATGCCAAAGTATCACTCCGCATAAAAAATTCTTTTTTATCATTTACCTACTCGAGGACGAGCAGGAATTAAGCTTGGGGATGATTGATACGTCTCCAACGTATCTATAATTTTTGATTGCTCCATGCTACTTTATCTACTGTTTTGGACTATATTGGGCTTTATTTTCCACTTTTATATTACTTTTGGGACTAACCTATTAACCGGAGGCCCAGCCCAGAATTGCTGTTTTTTGCCTTTTTCAGTATTTCGAAGAAACAGAATATCAAACGGAGTCCGAACGGAATGAAACCTTCGGGATCGTGATTTTCCAACCGAACGTGATCCATGAGACTTGGACCCTACTCCAAGAAGTCTCCGAGGAGGTCATGAGGGTGGAGGGCGGGCCCCCTGGGCGCGCCCCCTACCTCGTGGGCCCCTCGGAGCTCCACCGACGTACTCCTTCCTCCTATATATACCTACGTATCCCTGAACGATCAGAATGGGAGCCAAAAACCTAATTCCACCGCCGCAACCTTCTGTATGCACGAGATCCTATCTTGGGGCCTGTTCCGGAGCTCCGCCGGAGGGAGCATCCACCACGGAGGGCTTCTACATCATCACCATAGCCCCTCCAATGAAGTGTGAGTAGTTTGCTTCAGACCTTCGGGTCCATAGCTAGTAGCTAGATGGCTTCTTCTCTCTTTTTGGATCTCAATACAATGTTCTCCCCCTCTTTCATGGAGATCTATTCGATGTAATCTTCTTTTTGTGGTGTGTTTGTTGAGATCGATCAATTGTGGGTTTATGATCCAGTATTATCTATGGAAAATATTTGATTCTTCTCTGAATTATTTTATGTATGATTGAGTTATCTTTACAAGTCTCTTCGAATTATCCTTTTTGGTTTGGCCAACTAGATTGGTAGTTCTTGCAATGGGAGAAGTGCTTAGCTTTGGGTTCAATCTTACGGTGTCCTTACTCAGTGACAGAAAGAGTTGCAAGGCACGTATTGTATTGTTGCCATCGAGGATAACAAGATGGGTTTTTTATCATATTGCATGAATTTATCCCTCTACATCGTGTGATCTTGCTTACGGCGTTACTCTGTTTTTACTTAATACTCTAGATGCATGCTGGATAGCGATCGATGAGTGGACTAATAGTAGTAGATGCAGAATCGTTTCGATCTACTTGTTTTGGACGTGATGCCTATATACATGATCATTGCCTAGATATAATCATAAGTATGCTCAATTCTGTCAATTGCTCAACAGTAATTTGTTCACCCACCGTAGAATACTTATGCTCTTGAGAGAAGCCACTAGTGAAACCTATGCCCCCGGGTCTATTCTTATCATATCAATCTATATCACTTTATTTACTTGCTTTGTTTTTACTTTACCTTTACCTTTTACTTTGCATCTATCTATCAAAAATGCCAAAAATATTATCTCTATCAGATCTCACTCTCGCAAGTGACCGTGAAGGGATTGACAACCCCTAAGCGTTGGTTGCGAGTTGCTATCGTTTTGTGTAGGTACGAGGGACTTGTGCGTGGTCTCCTACTCGATTGATACCTTGGTTCTCAAAAACTGAGGGAAATACTTACTCTACTTTACTACATCATCCTCTCCTCTTCGGGGAAATCCAACGCAGTGCTCAAGAGGTAGCAATATTCTTCAAGAAGAAATAGTGGGCTACCTATTTTCCAAAGAAAAAACTGTTGGGCTGGTCATGTTGTTAGACAGGCCACAAAGACCGCACAACCCAGTTTATAGCCTGCTCCTCCAAACAAATCCTCAAAAAAAAGTTGTGCAATTCTATCGTTAATTGACTATACGTTGACAATGATGTGGGTTCCAGATTTCAACAGGGTGGACTAGAGTAAAAAAATGGGGGGGGGGTGCATGTGAGTAGTAAAAGAGGCACTTGCGTGTGTTCGAGAGTGGACCTGGTGGGTCCACACTGTCATACTCAGAATTACAGTCCTCTCCCGATTCACTATGTTGACATGGCCCACTACTAGGGAAAAGCTTATACACAAAATCTTACCAGTGGCGCCTGCTAAAAGAAAGCGCTACTGCTACGTACCTGTAGAGTGTGCACGTGAACCGTGCTACAGATATGGGTGTAGCAGTAGCGCTTCTTCTGGGGAAAGCGCTACTACTAAAGTTCCCACTACTAAGCCGGTAGGCTACGAATAGTAGTAGCGATTTTCGGCAAACCGCACTACCGCTAAGATTATTGTAGCAGCGCGTTTCCCGAAAAAGCGTTGATGCTAATGAAAAATAATAATAATAGAAAAGTAAATGAAAATGAAAGAAATAGAAAAAGGAGAAAGGAAAAAAGAAAATGTAAATAAAAATAAAAGAAAAATAAAAATAAAGGAGAAAGGCATATCAGTAGCGTCTGTTCAGAACAGGCGCTATAGATAATATAGCAGCACTGTGTTTTGTGAACCCCTGCTACAGAAAGGGAAAAGAAAAAAAGAAAAGAAAAAGGAAAATAAATAGCTATAGCAGTAGCGCGTTGTGCAAAAAGCGCTATAGCTAACTTAGCTATAGCGCTTTTTGCCTACCAGCGCTACCGCTATGTTTGACTTAACCCCCGCGCGATTTCTCTCCCCCCGGCTACCACTTCTCTCGCCCCACTTCGCCGCCGTCTCCTGTCGACGTCAACGCCGCCAGAGCCACCAGAGCCGCGCGCCGTCGATGCCACCGGAGCCACGTGGCCTCATCAATGCCACCGGAGCCTTCCTCGCCTGCCACTGGAGCCACCCTCGACGCCCCTCCCTCCCTCCCCACCACTGCCTCCCTCGCCATCACCGAAGATGGCCCTGCCTCCCTCGCTACCATCGGAGCCATCCTCTGCAAGCCCCCACCCCTCCTCTCTCTCTCTCTCATGCATAGCACAAACATTGGACATAGAACTAGCTAGCTAGGTTAACTAGTTTAATTAGGTTAATTATCTAGGTTAGTGCAAAAATTTAGTTGGGGCTTTGACAAAGAACTAACTAGGTTAACTAGTTTAATTAGGTTAATTATCTAGGTTAGTGCAAAAATTTGGTTAGGGATTTGACTGAGAACTAGCTAGTTTAACTAGTTCAATTAGGTTAATTATCTAGGTTAGTGCAAACATTTAGTTAGGGCTTTGACAGAGAACTAGCTAGGTTAACTAGTTTAATTAGGTTAATTATCTAGGTAAACTAGGTTAACTAGCTAGGTTAACTAACTAGGCAGAGAAGGGTTAGAGAAAATAATGTGTGTGTGAGAGAGAGAGAGAGAGGAATAGCTATAACAGAATTTGGGTTCTGTCCTAGGCAGAGAAGTGTTTAGTGAGGTCATTTTGCAAAGGCTTTTGATTTTTGAAAAGACCACTATTTTTCAAGGAAAATACTTTAGGCAAGTTTTATTTTAAAGATGATCCCTTCCTAGATTTTTAGCTTTAAACAAAAAACAAAAGCATTTAGCTAAAAATAATAAAAAATAGCTATGGCATTTAGCTATAAACAAATAATAGAATTGATGTTATATGATATATGTCATTGATGTTCATTTGCATATTCCATTGTTGTCGATTATATCTTTTAATTGAAGTGGTTATATTATATATTTTCATCGAAGTGGTTCGATTGTGCCCAAGTGGCCTTTTGTTGTTTTCAGCAAATGATTCTGAGTGACCTATGTTTTGCCGGAATGTTGATTCATTTGCGTTCCAGCAAATTTCAGGCGCTCTATTTGTCCAGTTTGTAGCAAAGGTCATGCTGAAATTTTCCGTGAATTTCGGCATGACTTGTGCTACAAACTGGGACATATCGAGTGCCCGGGATTTGCTGCAACGGGAATGAATCAACATTCCTGCAAACATTGGCCTTTTTATGTCATTATTCATTTTATTAGGGCTAGAATTAATTGACTAGATTTAATCATAGGAAACATGGCTAGCAACGATGAAGGACAGGGTTCTGGTGATTGCAACGTCTACACGGCGGCAGACGCCTATTTGTACCTTCTTGATGAGCAATGGTTGTTGCAGGGCCCACCTGTCACATCCGAGACTGAGACCGGCATCGAGACCGGCACTGAGACTGACACCGGCGACGAGACTGAGGCTGGGGCTGTCACCGGCGCCGAGACTGGCCCCAAGACTGGCGAAGCCAGTATAGAACCAATACCAAAGAGGCAACGGCTCCCAAACCAGCTCATCACTACTAGACTGATGGTCACGGAGGTGGACGATGGCAATTTTGAGCCAAAAGAGCCTGCGGAAGCGCGCGCGTGCTACGACAATCAAATAGGCTACATGCTACTGGCGACCGCCACCATCAATGATGAGAAACAAAGGAAGATACCAGATATGAAGGAGTCCCTCCTAACTAAGCTGCACCAGGTATTCTTGTTCCCAAGCCAGGATGAAATCAAATATACTGATCCACATAAAGACCTGGTAATGAAGAAGATAAACAAACGCGCCATGGGCAAGTTTAGCAGCGCGTTGTCCGCCTGGAAAGTAAGGGTGAAAGCAAGGATCATCGACAAAAAGGAACCCTACTCCAAGATTGTAAAGGATAATCCAAAAACTACGAAAGAGCAGTTTGAAATATTCAAGGCGGCTTGCATTGCCGAAGCTGCCAAAGAAAAGTCGGAGTACATGAAGGGGCTTCAAGAGAGGAAGATGGGGTGCGACCACCTCAGAAAAAGCCGTGGTTACGCAGGGAAGAGGTCCATATGGGCCAAGGAGGATGCACAACGCGAAAGTCTAGGCATCCCAGACCCCTTGGCGGAGTTCACCATCCCACATGAGCGTGATGTCATCAGGGCCCAATACCATTGGGACCCAGTCAAGAAGGTTTTCGAGACGGACGAAATCACGACGGAGTTCATGAGATTGCTGGTAATTTTAGCTTCTCATCAATTCGACTGCACGTTTAGTCATATTTGTAAACAATCCTTGTTCCTTTTGTAGAGAGAGCAACATAGGATTGCGGTCAAAAGCGACTCGCCATCTAAGGCGTTGGCGAGGCCCAAGTGGGACACCCCATTCAACCGGGCCTTGAACATATTGAAAGGACTTCCGATGGACACTCGGCTGTTTTATGGACGCATGCATGGCATCGAAGACGGCGCCACGTGGAAGAAGTACTACCATGAGACCACAGAGGAGAGAAAAGGAAAGACAGAGGTTAAATGAAGAAAACATCGACAAGAAGGTTGAGATTGCGGTTGAGAAGAAATCAGCACAGACAGTCAAAGCAGCAGTAGCTACCGCAAAAGAGGAGATGGAAGCTTCGTATAGTGTCTTGGTTTCGGCTATTATCAGTTTGATCAAGGAAAATCCGAATAAGGATGTAGCGGACTTTACCTTTCCGACTTCTCGGTGACGGCTCCTGCACCGGCTCCTGCACCGTCTCCTGCACCTGCTCATAACTGCTCGTCCTCCATCTCGGACGTGCTCGGCGGTGCTTCGTCTTTGACTGAGCTCGACGCCCTCACGGTACCTGTCACACCTGCCCTCTTCAATATATGTATAATCTCCTGTTCCCCTTGCCTTTCGAATGTCTCACGTCGCAAACATGTCTTTGCAAGCCGACGAAACCCCATGCACCTTAATGTACACCACCAGTGGCCAGAAGGTGGACGTGGGGAAGGCAACGATAATGCAGCCGAAGGAACAATTCTTCCACAACCGACCGATCCCCCCTGGCGTCTTCAAGGTTTCTGTGGCCAGTGTCAAACCGGGCCACGAGAATTTGGCTCCTCCAGTAGCACTAGCGGGAGATGACGAAGAGACCCCGCCGCGGCTTGGCGATTGCAAGCGTTGGGTTCTGTTGTGGCCGAAGAGTCTGCTTTGTCTGGAGGCAGCCGAGAGCACACCCACGACCAAGCAGCATCAGCAAGGTATGAACACCAACACCCCACCTGCCCAATTAGCATCGCCAGTCGTGCCGGGTGAGGAAGAGGCTCCATTACTAGCTGATGACGTTGCCGCCATCGAAGAAGCAATGCCTGATGCCATCGACGAGGATGATGATGACCCTCTACAGTATCTCAATACCGGTGCCTCTAACGACGGAGGATTGATGGCTCAATAGTATGAGTACTCAGGGTTTGAGCATGATGAGTTAGTGCCTGAATTGTTGGAGGATGAACGTATTATAGGCTCACTTCTAGTAGGAAATAAGCATAGGAAGAGATCGAGGAAAGGCAACAAAGCTTCTTCTATGATCCAGCCTCCTCAGCAGCCTTGGGTTCAAGACCGTATACCTATCCCCGATGCGGCAAAGTGTCATATCCTCGATGATCCGATCCTACCTAAGGCAGCGGTAGAGGCCATGTACGGTGATCTAAGGAGACTTCATGACGATGTGCTGTAGAGAGAGAAAAGCCTGATCGCCTTGGAAAATCCAGGATACCCGTTGTACATGGTTAACGTGTCGCAACCAAGGTCGTACGTTGACACATTCCCCGCAGAAAAGTTCTTCCTACGATTCGATTACATCTTCGACATGTTTCACTTGAAAAAGCTGGATTTTACGTTTTTCCGCCTTTTTCCTTGTACGTGAACCACATCATCAGGATTGAGCACATACCTTATATCTGTGTCGCTGACCCGTACTTCATGCACGAGGGCTTCTCGGCAGTCTGCCCAGAGCACCGTGAATACGCGACGGACTACATCACTGATTTTATGGTCACCAATAAGGAGAGGGAGACGATTCTCGTGCCTTATCATCCCATGTAAGTCATCCGCAGATATCTTTGCTTCGATTTCAAACATTCATTTGCACGCGTGGAGGCTAATTTGAGGTGTACTTATTTTTCGCAGCAGTGGGCGCGCCATCCTCATCATCCTTTACCCCTGATTCTCCCACGCTCTTTACTTGGATTCGTCGAAGAACTTGAAGAAAAAAGATTACACCCACATCAGGTTTGTTCTCGACAGTGCTATCTTGAGGTATGATGTACGGGGTGGAGAGATCAAGACCAAGAAGACAAGGAACCACGTGCCCGCCTTTGGCCATAAGACCGACTTCTGCTGCATCCACCAACTAAGTGATACTCATAGTGATGGATTCTATGTCCTCCACCACATGATGTAGTACAGACGGGATCAACAGAACCTTCATATGTCACCTAGATCCGGCGATGCCCATATTCTACAATGGGCAAAGAACCTAGGAGATATCCCGAATCATCGACTTCGAGCTCAGTTCTACCACATCCAGCGTGAACTTGCCCAAATCATCATGAAGGAGGTCGTTGAGAAAACAGGGATGTTCTACGAAGAAGGGCAAATGTCGCAGGAAGACGTCCGAGCATGCGTATCGGCTCAACGTCTGGACCTGAAGCCTTTCACTTCGCTCAGGGACTATCTTCCTGACTTGGATGGATGGCATGACATGTTGGAGTGATTGACGATATATGACAAAGTGTTTGTTTAGTCCATACTTTCTCTGTGACAAAACTTTGAGTTATGCACGACGAAACTTTATTTGTGATGTACTTAAACCGCCCTCCTCAACTAGCAAAGATCACTCTAGTTAGGGTATTTTGGGTACGATGAACTTTGTTATTTACGCTTATGATATGTTGCTTCTATTTTTGCCAAGTCTGTCTCTTTATGTTGCTCAACTATATATGTTGGATAATATCGACTCATGTGATGATGCATGTGCATAGATCTTCGATGGCAAAGAAGTTCTACGCCAGGAGTAAACGACGAGTCGCCGCAGTGTCAGGCCCAGGTGTACCAGTTTTCGAGCGACAACCAGTAGTTAGTTTAGGTTCACGCTAGTGCGAGAGAGGGATACGAACTGGCGCCTCAAGAAGTACTACATTATGTATGATGAGACATGTCATGTAACTTGTATAGCTATATCGTGATTATGATGTGACGACATGATTTGTGTTAGATGATATGATGAGACTATTATGTGTATGATATGATGAGCATATTGCATGTTTATGATATGATTAGAATACTGTTTAAAAAATGTACAAAAACATCGCAAGTACGCAGCAAAAAAAGATATGAGAAAATATAGTAGTAGTGCTCTTTAGCGCTAGATAGGAAAATGCTATTGCTAAAGTAGTTAATAGTAGTGCTGGTTAGGGAAGCACTACTGCTAAGTAGGGATAGCAGTAGCGCGTGTCAATCCGTGCTACTACTAAATGTTAGCTGTAGCGCCGTATCAGTACCGTCGTTCCCCACGCTAAGATAGGCCTTAGACCCGCGCTACTGCTACCTCCTGAGCATTGCGTTGGTTTCCCCTTGAAGAGGAAAGTACGATGCAGCAAATTAGCGTAAGAATTTCCCTCAGTTTTGAGAACCAAGGTATCAATCCAGTAGGAGGCTACATGCAAATCCCTCGTACCTACACAAACAAATAAGAACCTTGCAACCAACGCGATAAAGGGGTTGTCAATCCATTCACGACCACATGGAAAAGTGAGATCTGATAGAGATAATAATAAGATAAATATTTTTGGTATTTTTATGATATAAATTGAAAAGTAAAGATTGCAAAATAAAGTAGATCGGAAACTTATATGATGGAGAATAGACCCGAGGGCCATAGGTTTCACTAGTGGTTTCTCTCAAGATAGCATAAGTATTACGGTGGGTGAACAAATTACTGTCGAGCAATTGATAGAAAAGTGCATAGTTATGAGAATATCTAGGCATGATCATGTATATAGGCATCACATCCGCGACAAGTAGACCGAAACAATTCTGCATCTACTACTATTACTCCACACATCGACCGCTATCCAGCATGCATCTAGAGTATTAAGTTCATAAGAACAGAGTAATGCACTAGGCAAGATGACAGGATGTAGAGGGATAAACTCAAGCAATATGATATAAACCCCATCTTTTTATCCTCGATGGCAACAATACAATACGTGCCTTGCTGCCCCTGCTGTCACTGGGAAAGGACACCGCAAGATTGAACCCAAAGCTAAGCACTTCTTCCATTGCAAGAAAGATCAATCTACTAGGCCAAACCAAACTGATAATTCGAAGGGACTTGCAAAGATAACCAATCATACATAAAAGAATTCAGAGGAGATTCAAATATTGTTCATAGATAATCTTGATCATAAACCCACAATTCATCGAATCTCTACAAACACACCGCAAAAAGAGTTACATCAAATAGATCTCCAAGAAGATCGAGGAGAACTTTGTATTGAGATCCAAAGAGAGATAAGAAGCCATCTAGCTAATAACTATGGACCCAAAGGTCTGAGGTAAACTACTCACACTTCATCGGAGAGGCTATGGTGTTGATGTAGAAGCCCTCCTTGATCGATTCCCCCTCCGGTGGAGTGCCAGAAAAGGCCCCAAGATGGGATCTCACGAGGACAGAAGGTTGCGGCGGTGGAAATAGGGTTTCGTGGTGATCCTGGATATTCTCAGGGTATATGGGTATATATAGGCGAAAGAAGTCGGTTAGGGGAGCCACAAGGGGCCCACGAGGGTGGGGGGCGTGTCAACCCCCCTGGGCGCGCCCTCCTACCTCGTGGCCACCTCGTCTCTTTCTTGACATCCACTCCAAGTCTCCTGGATTGCGTTTGTTCCAAAAATAACTCTCCCGAAGGTTTCACCCCGTTTGGACTCCGTTTGATATTCCTTTTCTGCGAAACACTAAAATAGGCAAAAAAACAGCAATTTGGGCTGGGCTTCTTGTTAATAGGTTAGTCCCAAAAATAATATGAAAATGTATAGAAGCCCATTAAACATCCAAAACAGATAATATAATAGCATGGAACAATCAAAAATTATAGATATGTGGAGACGTATCAAGCATCCCCAAGCTTAATTCCTGCTCGTCCTCGAGTAGGTAAATGATAAAAACAGATTTTTTGATGTGGAATGCTACCTAACATAATTATCAATGTACTTTTCTTTATTGTGGCATGAATGTTCAGATACATAAGATTCAAGACAAAAGTTTAATATTGACATGAAAACAATAATACTTCAAGCATACTAACAAAGCAATCACGACTTCTCAAAATAACATGGCTAAAGAAAGCTATCCCTACAAAATCATATAGTCTGGCTATGCTCTATCTTCATCACACAAAATATTTAAGTCATGCGCAACCCCGATGACAAGCCAAGCAATTGTTTCATACTTTGTTCTCAAACTTATTCAATTTCCATGCAATACATGAGCGTGAGCCATGGACATAGCACTATATGTGGAATAGAATGGTGGTTGTGGAGAAGACAAAAAGGAGAAGATAGTCTCACATCAACTAGGCATATCAACGGGCTATGGAGATGCCCATCAATAGATATTAATGTGAGTAAGTAGGGATTGCCATGCAACGGATGCACTAGAGTTATAAGTGTATGAAAGCTCATCAAAAGGAACTAAGTGGGTGTGCATCCAACTTGCTTCCTCACGAAGACCTAGGGCAATTTGAGGAAGCCCATTATTGGAATATACAAGCCAAGTTCTATAATGAAAAATTCCCACTAGTATATGAAAGTGACAAAAATAAGAGACTCTCTATCATGAAGATCATGGAGCTACTTTGAAGCACAAGTGTGGAAAAAGGACAGTAACATTGTCCCTTCTCTCTTTTTCTCCCATCATTTTTTTTATTTTGGTGGGCTTCTTTGGCCTCTTTTTTTATTTGGGCTTCTTTGGCCTCTTTTATTTTTCATAAAGTCCGGAGTCTCATCCCGACTTGTGGGGGAATCATAGTCTCCATCATCCTTTCCTCACATGGGACAATGCTCTATAAATGGAAATCATCACACTTTTATTTGTTTACAACTCAATACTTAGGACAAAATATGACTCTATGTGAATGCCTCCGGCGGTGTACCGGGATATGCAATGAATCAAGAGTGACATGTATGATATAATTATAAAGATGGCTTTGCCACAAATACGATGTCAACTACATGATCATGCAAAAGCAATATGACAATGATGGAGCGTGTCATAATAAACAGAATGGTGGAAAGTTGCATGGAAATATATCTTAGAATGGCTATAGAAATGCCATAATAGGTAGGTAGGGTGGCTGTTTTGAGGAAGGTATATGGTGTGTGTATGGTACCGGCGAAAGTTGCACGACACAAGAGAGGCTAGCAATGGTGGAAGGGTGAGAGTGCGTATAATCCATGGACTCAACATTAGTCATAAAGAACTCATATACTTATTGCAAAAATCTATTAGTCATTGAAACGAAGTACTACGCGCATGCTCCTAGGGGGATAGATTGGTTGGAAAAGACCATCGCTCGTACCCGACCGCCACTCATAAGGAAGACAATCAAAAAATAAATCATGCTCCGACTTCATCACATAATGGTTCACCATACGTGCATGCTACGGGAATCACAAACTTTAACACAAATATCTCTCAAATTCACAACTACTCTACTAGCATGACTCTAATATCATCATCTTCATATCTCAAAACAATCATAAGGAATCAAACTTCTCATAGTATTCAATGCACTTTATATGAAAGTTTTTATTATACCCATCTTGAATGCCTATCATATTAGGACTAATTTTATAGCCAAAGAAAATACCATGCTGTTCTAAAAGACTCTCAAAATAATATAAGTGAAGCATGAGAGATCAATAATTTCTACAAAATAAAACCACCGCCGTGCTCTAAAAAGATATAAGTGAAGCACTAGAGCAAAATTGTCTAGCTCAAAAGATATAAGTGAAGCACATAGAGTATTCTAATAAATTCCGATTCATGTGTGTCTCTCCCAAAAGGTGTGTACAGCAAGGATGATTGTGGTAAACTAAAAATCAAAGACTTAAATCATACGAGACGCTCCAATCAAAACACATATCATGTGGTGAATAAAAATATAACATCAAGTAAAGTTACTGATGGACGAAGACGAAAGAGGGGATGCCTTCCGGGGCATCCCCAAGCTTAGGCTTTTGGTTGTCCTTTAATTTACCTTGGGGTGCCTTGGAAATCCCCAAGCTTAGGCTCTTGACACTCCTTATTCCATAATCCATCAAATCTTTACCCAAAACTTGAAAACTTCACAACACAAAACTCAACAGAAAATCTCATGAGCTCCGTTAGTGCAAGAAAGCAAACCACCACTTTAAGATACTGTAATGAACTCATTCTTTATTTACATTTGTGGTAAACCTACTGTATTCCAACTTCTCTATAGTTCATAACCCCCGATACTAGCCATAGATTCATCAAAATAAGTAAACAACACACGAAAAATAGAATATATCAAAAACAGAACATCCTGTAGTAATATGTAACTTTCGAATACTTCTGGAACCCTAAAAGTCCTAAGAAAATAGGAAGTCCTAGTAAATTTGTCTATTAATCTTCTGCAAAAATAATGAACTAAAAATCACGTTTCTGTGATTTATTAAAATTATGCTCGTGCGTGCAAAAGTTTCTGTTGTTCAGCAAGATCAAATTAACTAAGACCGTAGGTTATCCTATAGGTTCTACTTGGCACAAACACTAATTATAACATAAAACCACATCTAACCAGAGGCTATATGAATTATTTATACTAAACAGGAGCAAAAAGTAAAGAGCAAAAATAAAATTGGGTTGCCTCCCAACAAGCGCTATCATTTAACGCCCCTAGCTAGACATAAAAGCGAGAATAGATCTAAGTATTGCCATCTTTGGTATTCAATTCTTCAATAGAACACTTATAACCCTTAGGAGTTTCCTTCTTTTTATTAATGATTAAACTCCAAGGCAAGAAAATCAAGAAATTCGTGTGTGGCAAAAGGTTCCTTAATGATAGGGAAACAAATTGGGGTGAACACTTATTGATTTCAGATCCGCATTTTCCTTACTAGAAGTTTCACCCTTATTTTTAGGAACATACATAAATTTGGCAACTTTGATAGTAGGAGGATTGGGAGTACTTTTCACGGGAGAAAAGGCAGACCCTAAGTTGGTAATAATTTCTTCAAGTTTTCCAATTCTTGTGGAATCTTGATCTATTCTTTCGTTAACTATACGTTCCTTTTCTTTAAAAAAATTCAGAGTAACTCCAACCTTAGATCCATATTGGGTAATTTGGTTGTGGATCTTTTTATCCAAATTTTCAATTAACTCTACAGTGGCAACTTTATTTTCAATAATTTCAAGCCTTTGCATCACATGTTCCAAAGTTAAAACAGTTCCATTAACCAAAAGAGGTGGTGGACCAAACAAATCTATCATAGCATTATAAGAATCAAAAGTATGGCTACCCAATAAATTCCCTCTGGTAATGGTGTCAAGGATATATCTATTCCAAGGAGTAATCCCTAAATAAAAAGTGCAAAGAAGAACAGAAGTAGATTGCTTCCATGTAGATCTATTTTGAGCATTGCAAATTCTATGCCAAGCATCTTTTAGATTTTCTCCCTCCCTTTGTTTAAAATTAAGAACTTCATGATCGGGAGTACTAACAATGATAGAAGGACTAGCCATGACGATGAACGACGGCACAAGAAGCAAGCAAAAAAAGGCGAACGGGAAAAGAGGGCGAATAAAATGGCAAAGGTGAAGTGGGGGAGAGGAAAACGAGAGGCAAATGGCAAATAATGTAATACGAGGGATAAGATTTTGTGATGGGTACTTGGTATGTCTTGACTTGTGCGTAGACTCCCCGACAATGGCGCCAGAAATCCTTCTTGCTTCCTCTTGAGCACTGCATTGGTTTTCCCTTGAAGAGGAAAGGGTGATGCAGCAAAGTAGCGTAAGTATTTCCCTCAGTTTTGAGAACCAAGGTATCAGTCCAGTAGGAGGCTACACGCAAATCCCTCGTACCTACATAAACAAATAAGAACCTTGCAACCAAAGCGAAGGTGTTGTCAATCCCTTCACGTCCACTTGCAAAAGTGAGATCTGATAGAGATAATAATAAAAGAAATACTTTTGGTATTTTTATGATATAGATTGAAAAGTAAAGATTGCAAAATAAAGTAGATCAGAAACTTATATGATGGAGAATAGACCCAGGGGCCATAGGTTTGACTAGTGGCTTCTCTCAAGATAGCATAAGTACTACGATGGGTGAACAAATTACTGTCGAGCAACTGATAGAAAAGTGCATAGTTATGAGAATATCTAGGCATGATCATGTATATAGGCATCACGTCCGCGACAAGTAGACCGAAACGATTCTGCATCTACTACTATTACTCCACACATCAACCGCTATCCAGCATGCATCTAGAGCATTAAGTTCATAAGAACAAAGTAACACATTAGGCAAGATGCCATGATGTAGAGGGAGAAACTCAAGAAATATGATATAAACCCCATCTTTTTATCCTCGATGGCAACAATACAATACGTGCCTTGCTGCATAGATTCAAATATTGTTCATAGATAATCTTGATCATAAACCCACAATTCATCGGATCTCGACAAACACACCGCAAAAAGAGTTACATCGAATAGATATCCAAGAATATCAAGGAGAACTTTGTATTGAGATCCAAAGAGAGAGAAGAACCATCTAGCTAATAACTATGGACCCGAAGGTCTGAGGTAAACTACTCACACTTCATCGGAGAGGCTATGGTGTTGACGTAGAAGCCTCCGTGATCGATTCCCCCTCCGGCGGAGCACCGGAAAAGGCCCCAAGATGGGATCTCACGGGTACAGAAGGTTGCAGTGGTGGAAATAGGGTTTCATGGTGCTCCTGGATGTTCTCAGGGTATATGGGTATATATAGGCGAAAGGAGTCGGTCAGGGGAGCCACGAGGGGACCACGAGGGTGGGGGCACACCTACCCCCCTGGGCGCGCCCTCCTACTTCATGGCTGCCTCGTCTCTTTCTTGACGTCCACTCCAAGTCTCCTGGATTGCGTTTGTTCCAAAAATAACTCTCCCGAAGGTTTCATTCCGTTTGGACTCCGTTTGATATTCCTTTTGTGCAAAACACTGAAATAGGCAAAAAAACAGCAATTTGGGCTGGGCCTCCGGTTAATAGGTTAGTCCCAAAAATAATTTAGAAGTGCATAGTAAAGCCCATTAAACATCCAAAACAGATAATATAATAGCATGGAACAATAAAAAATTATAGATACGTTGGAGACGTATCAGCTACTGATAGGCCTTAGATCCGCGCTACTGCTAGGCTTTTCCCTAGTAGTGGTCGGACGGCGGCGCCACGACGAGTGCACCAAGGCGGAGGATAAAGTGGTGTCGCCAATGTGTTGGGCTAGGTTGGGCATTCTTATCAAAAAATAATAATGGACTAGAACTATTTATGACGTTGACTATGATTTGCATGGGTCCGCTGGTTACAAGAAGAAAACGGTGGGAGAAAAAAGGTTGGTCTCTATCTTTGCCTAAGAATAATATCGACTGAAAGTCGACACTCTCATAGGAAATAATATCCTCCTGTTAAAATTTGATTTTTCAAATCGTCAATTTAAAGAACTGGTGCATGCGCATTTAGCTTTATTTATTTATTTATGTTTAGGGGACCATGAGCATGTACCTGGGCTGGATTCATGTGAGAGCCTCCCTTCCAGTTAATTATGGGCTCCTCTATTGGGCCTTCATCAGTGGGCTGCATGTTATTGATGACCCACAAGTATATGGGGTCAATTGTAGCCTTTTCAATAAGTAAGAGTGTCGAACCCAATGAGGAGCAGAAGGAAATGACAAGTGGTTTTCAGCAAGGTAATGTTTGCAAGTGCTAAAATTATAAGTAGCAGAGTAGTTTGATAGCAAGGTAATTTGTAATGAGCAAGTAACGATAGTAGTAACAAAAGTGCAACAAGGTAGACCAATACTTTTGAGGCAAAGGACAGGCCAAAATTGTCTATTATGATAAGGAAAGCGTTCTTGAGGGTACACGGGAATATCATCTAATCACTTTCGTCATGTTGGCTTAATTCGTGTTTGCTACTTTGATAATTTGGTATGTGGGTGGACCAGTGCTTAGGTGTTGTTCTTACTTGAACAAACCTCTTATGATTAACCCCCTCGCAAGCATCCGCAACTACGAGAAAAATATTAAGAATAAATTCTAACCATAGCATTAAATTTTTGGATCCAATCGGTCCCTTATAGAATGGCGCATAAACTAGGGTTTAAGCTTCGGTCACTCTTGCAACCCATCATATAATAACTACTCCACAATGCATTCCCTTAGGCCCAAATATGGTGAAGTGTCATGTAGTCAACGTTCACATGACACTACTAAGGGAATCACAACATACATATCATCAAAATATCATACACATATCAAGTTCACATGATTACTTGCAACATGATTTCTCCCGTGACCTCAAGAACAAAAGTAACTACTCACAAATGATAATAATGCTCAAGATCAGAGGGGTATTAAATAGCATAATGGATCTGAACATATATCCTTCCACCAAATAAAACATATAGTAAACAACTACAAGATGTAATCAACACTAGTAGTCACCCACAAGCACCAATATATAGTTCCCGTACAAAGATTGAACACAAGAGATGAACTAGGGTTCGAGAGGAGTTGGTGCTGTTGAAGATGTTGATGAAGATAACCCTCCGCAAGATGGAAGAGTTGTTGGTGATGATGATGACGATGATTTCCCCCTCCGGGAGGGAAGTTCCCCTGGCGGAATCGCTCCGCCGGAGGGCAAAAGTGCTCCTGCCCAAGTTCCGCCTCGAGACGGCGGCGCTTCATCTCGAAAGTCCTTTGCTTATATTTTATAGGTTAAAATGACTTATATACCAGAAGAGGGGCACCAGAGGTGGGCCTGGCCGAGCACAACCCACCAGGGCACGCCTGGGCTCCCTGGCATGCCCAGGTGGGTTGTGCCCACTTGGTGGGCCCCCTCTTGTACTTATTTCCACCAATATTCCTCAAATATTCCATAAAAATTCCTCAAAAAGTTTCAGCTCATTTGGAGTTGTGCAGAATAGGTAGCCTGACGTAGCTTTTTCACGTCCAGATTTCCAGCTGTCAGAATTATCCCTTTTGTGTATACCTTGCATATTATGAGAGAAAAGACATTATAATTACTCCAAAAAGTATTATTATGCAATAAAACAACATAAATAACAATAGGTATACATCATGCAAAATGGACGTATCAACTCCCCCAAGCTTAGACCTCGCTTGTCCTCAAGCGAAAACCGAAATCGAAAAACATGTCCACATGCTTAGAGAGAGAGAGAGAGGTGTCAATAAAGACAAAAATACGGACATAGCAGCATCATGTAACTTATTATAACAACAACAAACTTTAAAATAAAACTTTATCATAGAACTTTTATCATAAACTTCTCATGAACAAGTGACAATTCATCACAACATCGAAGTATAAAGCATGAACTCTATTGGAAACCAACAAACTATGTTCTCAGTCAACTTTGCAGCTACAATTCATCATCTTTTCAGGAAGGGTCACGTATCGGAGCCTTTAATCAAGTCCACATACTCAACCATCATTTAGTCTTCTATTATTACTAACACTCACCGCGTACACATGAGAAAAACGTTTCAACCGGACACATAAGAAAATAGGGGCTGATAGTTTCGCCTCCCAACGCATTCACCTCAAAGGTGATGTCAACAATAATAACTCATGCTACCCATATTCAACTGGATATATGTTCCTAGATCTTTCCTCACCACATGATGCTTGCCAAAGGAGAAAATAAAAGGGAATAGAGAGAAGAACTTTGACTGTTGCATGAAAGTAAATACATGAAGTAAAAGATAGGCCCTTTGCGGAGGGAAGCAGAGGTTGCCATGCGCTTTTTGTTTATATGCTTAACCCCTTAGTGTAATAGAATGTCATGTTATATTGCCCATTATGATGGCAACCTATATTATGCAGTCTGTCGCTTTTATTCTTCGCCATCACAAGTTTGTACAACGCTCAATTTTCCCTTACACTAAATGATCTTACACTTTTAGAAGCAATTTTAATTGCCCTTTTTACACCGATGACAACTTCCTTGAAGGATCTTACTCAATCCATAGGTAAGTATGGTGGACTCTCAAAACAAGATTTGGGTTTAAGGGTTTTGGATGCACTGTAGTATCTCTACTTAGTGCGGAGTTTTTGGCTAGCAAAGATAGGTGCAAGCACCACATGTTGAAGGATCTATGACAATATAACTTCTACGTGAATATGAACAAACATAAATCATTACGTTGTCTTCCTTGTCCAAGGTCAACAATTTTGGCATATAATATTTTGTTGGGTGCTCACAATCACAAAAGATTTCCAGGATAGTGTATTTGTATGTGAATCTTCTCTTCCCTTATTAATTATTTCATGAGTTGCATCATTGACTAATGCTATGTTTGTCAATCTACAATAAAATTTCCTACTTGTACTTTTCCTTGTGTAATGTCATCACTTACCATAAGATTAGCATATGATCTTTTCATTTATTTCCTTTCTTTTTATTGAAACAAGAAAGTTAAGAAAGCAAAACTCAAACTAAACTTTATTATATATCTCGCACACGATTACAAAGATAGATCACTAAGCAAACTCTCAAAAATAAAGGATTGAACTAAACTTTTATTCATCTAAAGCAAAAGATAATTGTGGATCGAACTAAGAAAATTAAAGACAAAAGATAGTGGATATGATACGATACCGGGGCACCTCCCCCAAGCTTGGCGAAAGCCAAGGGGAGTGCCCATACCCGATACTCAATTTTCTTTTGGTGATGAAGAAGGAGGTGGTGGTGATGAAGTAGAAGCGACCCGGTCTTTAAGGACCAAGAGACTCCAATCTTCGGATGACGCTCTGTAGGGAGGCGATGTGCTCCAGATGCAGAATATTTTCACGAGTAAGATACTTATTTTGCACACGAACCGTTTCAATGATCCTGAAGGCTGCAATCTTAGTGGGGGTAAGATGATCATAGTAAGGTTTAAGGATATCTTCCTCTTCCTTATCGGCAGGCAAGGTTTGCTTGACCATGGGCACTTGATCTCCGGTGGCCTCCTTGCTCTTGTCCTCCTTAGCTGCTCCAATGGGGTCTTCCCTCTTCAGCTCGATCTTCATCAACCAAGCATCCTCTTCCATATGGTTAGAGGAAGAAGAAGACATGATGCCTGGCTCAACAGATCTGACAGAAAACAACAAGAAAAGAAAACAGGAGATTTCTTCGCGATACGGAGGTCAATAGGTTCGTGGGGTATATAAAGATTTTTTATCTTCGGGAAAAAGCAGAACGGAAGAAAAACGGAGTCCGGAAAGTACCCGAGGTGGGCACAAACCAACGGGGCGCGCCTGGCTCCCTGGTGCATCGTTCCCACCAGGGTCACTTTCGTGGTAGTTTCTTATTTTCCTAATTTTTTAAATATTCCAAAACTGACGCAAAATATTTTTATGGATTTTTTGGAGTCCGTTTACTTACCGTATCACGTACCTCCTCTTTTTCACGTTTCTGGATTGTTCCGGAAGGTTTCTTTTATGTGTTCTTCCGGTGTCACAGTTTGGATAATATTGCTTTCAACATTAATGGGCGTACCTGAGATATAATATTTTATTCGTTGCCCATTAACAACCTTCAGGTTAGTACCTTCGGCATTATTTATTTTGATAGCTCCAGATTGATAAACCTCCTCGATGACATAGGGTCCTTCCCATTTGGAGAGGTGCTTTCCTGCAAAGAACCTGAAACGAGAGTTGTATAAAAGAACATATTGTCCAACTTTGAACTCACGCTTTTGGATTCTTTTGTCATGCCATCTTTTAACTTTTTCTTTGAATAACTTTGCATTTTCATAAGCTTGGGTTCTCCATTCATCTAATGAGCTAATATCAAATAACCTCTTTTCACCAGCAAGTTTGAAATCATAATTGAGTTCTTTAATTGCCCAATATGCTTTATGTTCCAACTCAAGAGGCAAATGACAAGCTTTTCATAAACCATTCTGTAAGAAGACATACCCATAGGATTTTTATATGATGTTCTATAAGCCCAAAGTGCATCATCTAATTTCTTAGACCAATTCTTCCAGGACCTATTGACAGTCTTTTGTAAGATTAGTTTTAATTCTCTATTGCTAAGTTCAACTTTACCACTAGACTGAGGATGGTAAGGTGATGCAATTCTATGGTTAACATCATACTTAGCAAGCATTTTACGGAAATCACCATGAATAAAGTGTGAACCACCATCAGTCATTAAATATCTAGGGACTCCAAACCTTGGGAAAATAACTTCCTTAAGCATTTTAATAGAGGTGTTGTGATCAGCACTACTAGTTGGAATAGCTTAAACCCACTTAGTAACATAATCAACAACAACCAAAATATGATTATACCCATTAGAGGAAGGAAAAGGTCCCATGAAATCAAATCCCCAAACATCAAATGGTTCAACAGCAAGTGAATAATTCATAGGCATTTCTTGATGCTTACCGATGTTACCTATTCTTTGACATTAATCACAAGACAAGACGAACTTATGGGCATCTTTGAAGAGAGTATGACAATAAAAACCAGATTGTAATACCTTGTGAGCGGTTCTGTCTCCTGCGTGATGTCCTCCATAAGCTTCAGAGTGACATTTCCGTAGGATTTGTTCCTGTTCATGCTCAGGTATACCACGTCTAATAATACCAACTACTCCTTTATAAAGATGTGGGTCATCCCAAAAGTAATGTTTTAAATCATAGAAGAATTTTCTTTTTTTGGTATGTGAAGCTATGTGGTATGTATTTAGCAACAATATAATTAGCATAATCAGCATACCAAGATGTACTATTAGAAACAATTATTGCAGCTAACTGTTCATTAGGAAAGCTATCATTAATAGGTTGTGGGTCATCAAGAATATTTTCAAGCCTATACAAGTTATCAGCTACGGGGTTCACTGCTCCTTTCCTATCAGTGATATGCAAATCAAATTCTTGTAGCAGAAGAACCCACCTAATGAGTCTAGGTTTAGCATCCTTCTTTTCCATAAGATATTTTATAGTAGCATGATCAATGTGAACAATCACTTTAGAATCAACAATGTAAGATCTAAATTTATCACAAGCAAACACCACTTCTAAGAATTCTTTTTGAGTAGTAGCATAATTTCGTTGAGCACTGTCTAGAGTTTTGCTAGCATAATGGATAACATTTAATTTCTTATCAACTCTTTGTCCTAGAACAACAGCAAGAACATAATCACTAGTAGGACACATAATCTCAAAAGGCAAGTTCCAATCAGGTGGTTGAACAACAGGTGCAGTAATTAAGGCTTTCTTGAGTGTTTTGAAGGCTTCCAAACAATCATCATCAAACACAAAAGGATATCCTTTTGCAAAAGATTTGTAAGAGGCCTATTTTTTTTAGAAAAGTCTTCGATAAACCTCCTATAGAAACCAGCATGACCAAGGAAACTACGAATACATTTGATATCTTTAGGACATGGCATTTTCTCAATTGCATCAACCTTGGCTTTGTCCACCTCAATGCCTCTTTCAGAAATTTTATGGCCCAAAACAATACCTTCGTTAACCATGCAGTGGTTCTTCTCCCAACTCAAGACAAGATTAGTTTGCTCACATCTCTGCAAAACTCGATCAAGATTGTTCAAACAATCATAAACAGACTTCCCATAGACGGAAAAGTCATCCATGAAAACCTCAACAACATTTTCACAAAAATCAAAGAATATAACAGTCATACATCATTGAAAGGTAGCAGGTGCATTACATAAACCAAAAGGCATACTTCTATAAGCATAATTTCCACAAGGACAAGTAAAAGTGGTATTTTCTTGATCAGCTTGTGAAACAGGTATTTGTGAAAAACTAGAATATCCATCAAGGACGCAAAAATGTGTTCGCTTAGATAATCTTTCTAACATTTGATCAATAAAAGGCAGAGGGTAATGATCTTTTCTACTTGCTTTGTTTAATTTTCTACAATCAATTACCATTCTGTAGCCTGTGACAATTCTTTGTGGAATAAGCTCATTCTCATCGTTAGGAACAACAGTAATACCTCCCTTCTTAGGTACACAATGAACATGGCTTACCCATCTACTATCAGCTATAGGATAGATTATACCTTCTTCAGGAAGTTTCAATATTTCCATTCTTACCACTTCTTTCATCTTTGGATTTAACCAACGTTGGTGATCAACAATGGGTTTACCATCAGGTTCCATATTAATCTTGTGCTGACATAGAATGGGACTAATGTCCTTAAGATCATCAAGAGAATATCCAATAGCAACTCGGTGCTTCCTTAGAACTTTCGATAATGTTTCTTCTTCATGTTCTGAAAGGTTAGCGCTAATAATAACAAGATATATATTTTTCTCATCAAGATAAAAATGTTTCAAAGTGTCTGGCAATTTCTTTAATTCAAACACATGATCACTTTTAGGTGGAGGAGGTCCACCTAGAGTTTTAATAGGCAAATTGAGTTTAAGCAAAGGTCGTTGTTCAAACAAAATTTTATCTATTTCATTTCTTTCATGCATATGCAAATCATTTTCATGGTCTCGCAAGTATTGTTCTAAAGGATAAGTAGGAGGTACAACAATGGAAGCAAGACCAATAATTTCATCCTTACTAGGCAAATCTTTTTTATGAGGTTTTCTATTAAACTTGGAAAAATTAAATTCATGAGATACATCACCAAAGCTAACACCAACAGTTTGTTTCTCACAATCTATTCTAGCATTGGCAGTGTTCAAGAAAGGTCTACCAAATATAATGGGACAAAAGTCATCTTGTGGGGAACCAAGAACAAGAAAATCAGTAGGGTATTTTATTTTCCCACACAAGACTTCAACATCTCTAAGAATCCCAATTGGTAATATACTATCTCTATTGGCAAGTTTAATAGTAACATCTATGTCTTCTATTTCAGCAGGTGCTATTTCATTCTTAATTTCTTCATATAAGGAAAAAGGAATAACACTCGCACTAGCACCTATGTCACATAAACCATGATAACAGTGATCTCCAATCTTAACTGAGACAACAGGCATGCCAACAACTGGTCTATGCTTACCCTTTTCATCGGGTTTGGAAATTCTAGAAGCTTCATCACGGAAGTAAACAACATGCCCATCAATATTATCGACCAAGAGATCTTTAACATAGCAACACTAGGTTCAACTCTAATTTGTTCAGCTGGTTTAGGTGTTCTAATATAACTTTTGTTGACCATAGTTGAAACTTTAGCATGTTCCTTTATCCTAACAGAGAAAGGTGGTTTTCAATATAAGCAGTGGGAACAACAGGATCAACATTGTAAATGATAGTTTCTTCTTTAGCTTTTACCAGTTCTTTAATTTCTTCTTTCATAGGTGGGTGATATTTAAACCACTTCTCCTTAGGGAGATCAACATGAGTAGCAAAAGATTCAGAAAAGGAAGCTACTATCTCAGAGTCAAGTCCATATTTAGTGCTAAACTTTTGAAAGCATCGGTATTCATAAAAGATAACACAATCAAACTTAGGTTCAATACCTGACTCTTTACCTTCACTGAGTTCCCAATCTTCAGAGTTGCGTTTAATTCTTTCCAAAATATCCCACCGGAATTCAATGGTCTTCTTCATAAATGAACCAGTACAAGAGGTATCAAGCATGGATTGATCATTACGAGAAAGAGGTATCAAGCATGGCATGAGTATAACATTGAATTAAGCCTCCCCAAGCTAGAGAGATACTTTCTCCATCACGAGGTCAAAAATTATATATATAATTCCGATCACGATGAATAGATGCATAGGATAAATTTTTGATGGAATTCCAATTTCAACCGATTACAATTGCAAGATCTAATATAATCGCATAGCCTATACCATGTCAATGCTTTTCCCTTCAAAGATAAAGGGAAAACCTTCTTCTTAGCTTCATCTCCAGGTAAACCTACAAGCTTAAACAATCCACAAATTTCATCCACATATATCAAGTGCATATCAGGATGTTTGGTTCCATCTCCTGCATAAGGATTAGCTAGCAGTTGTTCTACCATACCTGAAGGAATTTCATATTCAATATTTTCAGTAGGTGCAGTAGGTTGAGGGGAAACTAATTGTGGTTCCGGTCGAGGTGAAGATACCCCAAACAAACCTGTCAAAGGATTGTTTTCCATACTAGCAAGTGACAATAAATTTCAGCACGTAGTAATAATGTTTCCTTACCAATTTCAACTTACCAAAAGCGCTTCACTCCCCGGTAATGGCGCCGGAAAATAGCCTTGATGAACCACAAGTATATGGGGTCAATTGTAGCCCTTTCGATAAGTAAGAGTGTCGAACGCAACGAGGAGCAGAAGGAAATGACAAGTGGTTTTCAGCAAGGTAATGTCTGCAAGTGCTAAAATTGTAAATAGTAGAGTAGTTTGATAGCAAAATAATTTGTAACGAGCAAGTAACGATAGTAGTAACAAAAGTGCAGCAAGGTATCCCAATCCTTTTGAGGCAAAGGACAAGCCAAAACGGTCTCTTATGGTAAGCAAAGTGTTCTTGAGGGTACATGGGAATTTCATCTAGTCACTTTCATCATGTTCGCTTAATTCCTGTTTGCTATTTGATAATTTGGTATGTGGGTGTGGATTGGTGCCTAGGTGCTGTTCTTACTTGAACAAACCCCCTACTTATGATTAACCAACTTGCAAGCATCCACAACTATGACAAAAGTATTAAGAATAAATTCTAACCATAGCATTAAACTCTTGGATCCAATCGGTCCCTTACGGAATAGCGCATAAACTAGGGTTTAAGCTTCTGTCACTCTCATAACCCATCATCTAATAACTACTCCACAATGCATTCCCTTAGGCCCAAATATGGTGAAGTGTCATGTAGTCGATGTTCACATGACACCACTATGGGAATCACATCATACAGATCATCAAAATATCGAACACATATCAAGTTCACATGATTACTTGCAACGATTTCTCCCGTGAACTCAAGAACAAAAGTAACTACTCACAAATGATAATCATGCTCAAGATCAGATGGGTATTAAATAGCATAATGGATATAAACATATATTCTTCCACCAAATATACCATATTGTAATCAACTACAAGATGTAATCAACACTACTAGTCACCCACAAGCACCAATCTATAGTTCCGGTACAAAGATTGAACACAAGAGATGAACTGGGGTTTGAGAGGAGTTGGTGCTGCTGAAGAAGTTGATGAAGATAGCCCTCCACAAGATGGCAGAGTTATTGGTGATGATGATGACGATGATTTCCCCCTCCAGGAGGGAAGTTCCCCCGGCGGAATCACTCTGCCGGAGGGCAAAAGTGCTCCTGCCCAGGTTCCACCTCGAGATGGCGACGCTTCGCCCCGAAAGTCCTCTCCTTATATTTTCTAGGTCAAAATGACTTATATACTAGAAGAGGGGCACCAGAGGTGGGCCTGGGTGAGCACAACCCACCAGGGCACGCATGTGCCCTCTGGCGCGCCCATGTGGGTTGTGCCCACCTGGTGGGCCCCCTTGATGTCTACTACACAACCTTCTTCTTGTAGACATTGTTGGGCCTTCAAGTGCACAGGTTTGTAGGACAGTAGCAAATTTCCCTCAAGTGGATTACCTAAGGTTTATCAATCCGTGGGAGGCGTATGATGAAGATGGTCTCTCTCAAACAACCCTGCAACCAAATAACAAAGAGTCTCTTGTGTCCCCAACACACCCAATACAATGGTAAATTGTATAGGTGCACTAGTTCGGCGAAGAGATGGTGATACAGGTGCAATATGGATAGTAGATATAAGTATTTGTAATCTGAAAATATAAAAACAGCAAGGTAACTAATGATAAAAGTGAGCGTAAACGGTATTGCAATGGTAGGAAACAAGGCCTAGGGTTCATACTTTCACTAGTGCAAGTTCTCTCAACAATAATAACATAGATAGATCATATAACAATCCCTCAACATGCAACAAAGAGTCACTCCAAAGCCACTAATAGCGGAGAACAAACGAAGAGATTATGGTAGGGTACGAAACCACCTCAAAGTTATCCTTTCCGTTCTATCTATTCAAGAGTTCGTAGTAAAATAACATGAAGCTATTCTTTCCGCTAAATCCATCATAGATTTCATACTAGAATAACACCTTAAGACACAAATCAACCAAAACCCTAATGTCACCTAGATACTCCATTGTCACCTCAAGTATCCGTGGGCATGATTATACGATATGCATCACACAATCTCAGATTCATCCAACCAACACAAAGTACTTCAAAGAGTGCCCCAAAGTTTCTACCGGAGATTCAAGAAAACGTGTGCCAACCCCTATGCATAGGTTCATGGGCGGAACCCGCAAGTTGGTCACCAAAACATACATCAAGTGGCACGTGATATCCCATTGTCAACACAGATAAAGACGACAAGACATACATCAAGTGTTCTCAAATAAAGACTCAATCCAATAAGATAACTTCAAGAGGGAAACTCAATTCATTACAAGAGAGTAGAGGGGGAGAAACATCATAAGATCCAACTATAATAGCAAAGCTCACGATACATCAAGATCGTGCCATAGAGAGAACACGAGAGAGAGATCAAACACATAGCTACTGGTACATACCCTTAGCCCCGAGGGTGAACTACTCCCTCCTCGTCATGGATAGCGCCGAGATGATGAAGATGGCCACCGGTGATGGGTTCCCCCTCCAGTAGGGTGCCGGAACGGGCTCCCGAGAGGTTTTTGGTGGCTACAGAGGCTTGCGGCGGCGGAACTCCTGATCTATCTTTTCCGTGGATGTTTTTAGGGTACGTGGGAATTTATAGGTGAAAGAAGTCGGTCGGGGGTGCTCGAGGGGCCCACGAGACATGGGGCGCACCCAGTAGGGGGGGGGCTATCTCCTAGCCTCCTCGAGGATCTTCTGACGTGAACTCCAAGTCTCCAGGATCATATTCTTCCAAAAAATCACGCTGCCAAAGGTTTCATTCCGATTGGACTCCGTTTGATATTCCTTTTCTTCGAAATACTGAAACAGGCAATAAAACATCAATATGGGCTGGGCCTCCGGTTAGTAGGTTAGTCCCATAAAAGTGTATAATAAAGCCCATAATCATTCAAAACAGATAATAAAATAGCATGAATGCTTCATAAATTATAGATACATTGGAGACGTATCACCCCTCTGGTACTTATTTTCTCCAATATTCCTCAAATATTCCATAAAAATTCCTCATAAAGTTTCAGCTCATTTGGAGTTGTGCAGAGTAGGTAGCCTGACGTAGCTTTTTCAGGTCCAGATTTCCAACTGCCATAATTCTCCCCTTTTGTGTATACCTTGCATATTATGAGACAAAAGGCATTATAATTACTCCAAAAAGCATTATTATGCAATAAAATAACATAAATAACAATAGGTAAACATGATGCAAAATGCACGTATCAGTTATCGACAAGTGGAAAATGTGTTCCGTACCAAAAATAGTATGCACTACGTACGGTACGGGGTACTAAAGGATCAGACCATGCAAGGACTTCCAAAACATTGTGTTTGTCGTTCTAACAACACATTTATGAAACCAACAACGAAATATACTACTGATTGTACATTCAAAAACAACAGCAACCAGGGCTGGGGGTGCAACAGAAGCAGTAAGCAGGCCAGAAGAGTAAAGACACAGCTCTCTCTTCCAAACCAAACATCAGCCATCATTACAAAAGGGATACCAAAAAAGAACAAGTGTATGCATCAAACTAAATAAAGATCCTACTACACCAAGTGTATGCATCTAACTAACTGGCTCAGTTAGACGTTACTATTTATTAAGCTGTGGAGATTGGCTGACGGCTTGAACAGATGGTGCCTGACGGGGGAAACTCCAACTAGCAGGTCGAAGTCTGATACTTGCAACCGTCTCACCTACTTTGGGTTGCAGAGCGTGGCGGCACATATCAGGGTATGGTTCATGGAGAGACGCAGGGTACGCTGTGTACACAAAGTTTTGCTTGATGAACGAAACTGCGCTGCCATCATGATCCTTGCCGTCGGTTATCTCCTAGTTAATCGGATAATTAAGTCCGAGAAACTAAGAGCGTGTACCAAGGCTACTTACCAGCCTCCAGTCAAAAATTCCTGAAGGCCCAGAGAAGCTGGGATCCTGCTCAAAGACCTTGCAGTGTCTGTGATTGTATTCCGCGAAACAACACGTCTGGTACGTGCAAACGATCATCAATTGTTCACCGTCATCTGATCGAGCCAGGAACCACCTGCAATTGCCATGCCTCTTTTCTTTGAAATGTTATGGGATTAGGAAGGGTAGGGACACCAGGCAAGCTACAACATCATATCAAGTTGGAGTCAAATAAAAAAGGGCTCATACTGTAGTCAATCTTAAGAACACCATGTTTTGAGCATGACTATGTTTTCAGTAAATGTTGACAGTAATATAAGCAAGCCATCATGATATCATAGGAAAGTAACATACTACTGTAACAGCCGTTTGTAGCGATGGCTGGAGTAGGCCAGCAATACATCCAACCATAGAAGCAGTCCACAACGTAAATGAAGCCCTTGTGTTCAATGGCATTAGAGAACCATGGAGGATGTATGATTCTGTGATGGATGTGCAGATTTGTCCACTTACTGTACAGACCTGTTAGATAGGCGAGACCGCGGCTGAAGAACGCAATTAGCCTGAAGTCTTTTTAATTCGTAGATCTTGTGGGCACTTGGTAGATTACAACCTTGAGCAAATCAAACTTGGTATCATGTTGGCTACTGTAAGATTCCGAGTATTCTGGGCCGCGGTGCCAAAGCAGTACAGTGTTAATCGAAGGAAGGGGGATCAATCACCGGGTGTAGACCTCCACGAGCATCCAGCTGCTGCGACTGTCGATGAGCACCATCCAAGAAGTGTTCATGCCGACCCAGTACATACCATTAATGTAGTTGAGGGTGACGGGGATCAGATCGCAGTCGAGTGGGTTGATGCCCACCACCCTACAATCGTTATGCTGTGTGACATGCTGTTTCTGAAGATCGGGCGGCATCAGCAAGCAAGGAGCTAGCTTAAAAAGCTCCAGCCCGAGGGCTTTGAGTAAACGGTACAGCCCTGACGAGCACGCGGCGAGCGGCATGGTGCTGAGATTGTCCACACGCGAAACAATGAGCTTGATTACCTCTATGGGGAGCAAATTCCAGCCACTCTTTTGGTGGACGTTGCTCGATTCTGCCATTGTTAGTGCTTGGGTTTCGGAAGAAGGAGGAGGCGCCTTAGCATGGATGGAAGATTGGACAATTATGTGCGGACGATGATGGAGAAGCGAATATGTGCTGCGGGAAGTGGACAGGTGATGATGACAACAACACGCCGCTTGAACTACAAGACACATCCCAGCCAATAGTGATCCCAGCAACGTAGGGTCATATTGATGCCAGATAACTTGCTTGAGTGATCACAGTACTAGTAGTCCCTACAGTACCTACTACTATGCCCTAGTTTGCATATAGTGGAGTAGGACTCTGCTCTACAACTAGCGCTGGAGGAGTAGTATATTCTAAAATAGTTATAAACTTCAATGCCCGAGCATGGAACGACTACAAACCACCATCGATACTAACTCCAATCCCCAATAAACGTTCGCTGGAAGACATGGCAGTTGCAAATGCCCGCGACGCAGTTGCAGTATGTGTATAAGGGTGTGGCGGTTTTTTTAAATACCGTGTCTTAAAAACAGGCCACAGTCGGATGGAAATTTGACGGTTATGTGGGATTCGGCAGGACTGAGCTCGTGGCGAACAATCGCTAGATATCATTACTTTATTAATACATGACCCACTTTCCACTCTCACATAGTGCCTAGGAGCACGTGCTGCAGCTGGCTCTTGCATTAGAGCCTGCTTACATTCTCTCTCCTATCCTCTCTCCTCCAACTAAGCATTTGAAATATTACTTTACTTCTTACATCCTGTTGACTGTACCTTATTGTACTCACTCTAAGTCACCTTACAAAAACCAAATAATCCCAAAACACTTAGGCGCGGTGCATTAACTCCCAGCTCATTTCTTGTTTCTTGACATATCAACCAATAGCAGATGTGGGGCGTGCATGTTTTCAATGACTCAAGACTACCAAACACGACATGCAGTGGTTAGTTCATTGCATGCAATGCTATTAACTAGCAAATAAACATTAAGTTCTCTCGTTAGACATGTTAACTGATAAAATGTTAGTGCATGTCAAAAAAAGTTATAGAATTTTTGGTGACATGCATAAACATTTCATTAGTTAAATTTATGCTCAAAATTTGACACAGATTACAATGGGGACCAATAAACTAGGACGGAGGTACTAGTTATGGGATTACTAATCTAGAATCCTAAAATAAGTTACCCCTGGTACTCCTAGTAGTAGTACTCAAGTTGGAATTCCAATTGCACGGCACAACTTATTAGGCAAAAAATTCGATACACAGTGTAGGAAGCGGTTTGGGAATTTGCATGCTTCCCGACCAGTGAGATACTCCATACAAAGTACGATAGAGAAATAACCACAGAGAAGGAAGCTAAAAGTAAACAATCAAACGAGCATTTTTGCATTTATTTTGCATTGAATCATTTGACAAGCTTGACTAGTGCTGTTTTTCTACTTTTACAAAACCGCATCGTAATGTTTAAACATGCATTTGCACGTACATAAGTAATAGTAGTAGCATAGTCTGCAAGCATATATAGAGAGAGACGTGTAGTGTGATATATAGTTAAGTTTGTGCTATATGCACGTACTTACAAAATGCGTGCGGATACACAAGGTTTCCAAACTTTTCCTTTTAGATACTTAATTAAGGATGCTAATAATTCCTGAACATTCGGGATTTGTCATTTACATCCCAAAACTAATGAAATTGCCTTACGAAATTAAATTATTCCTAATAAAAGCCACAACGCTCTCAGGAGCGCTTGCGGTGCGCCACGAGTGCCTTGGTGCGCGGCCGTTTCCCAGCGTGCCGACACAACACCTCTTCCTCAGCCTCACAACTCGCGAGGTGCTGATTGGCGGCTTGCCGACGGGCGAGTGCGATCTCACCGGTGTGGTGATAGGTCGCCAACAGGTACTCCTCCTTGCTGGAAGCGTGCACCTGGTTCACGTACCGCCGAGCGTAGATGCGGCACTTGGGCCCGAATGCACTCAAGGCTTTGGCACGGGCGTCCTCCACCCTCACGACGCAAGCCTTCTGCCAAAGAGCCAATTACCTGACTCTCTCGAACATGACATAGGCCTGCCAGGCAGCATGCCTTGTGGCGCGCTTGTCCTGCTCGGCCTTCTTCTCCGCCTCTATTTTGGCGCACTCTAGCCTCGCACAAGGTGACCTCCATTTCTTTCCAAAGCTCCTCAAGGCTGGAGGGCTCGGCGAGCGGCACTACGTCCTCCTCGTAGCGGGGAGCCAACGCGTCCTCCAACGCGCGTGCTGGCTAGACTGGAACACCGACGCGTCCACCTCGACGCATCGCGACGAGGAGCGGATCACCGACGCATCCTCCTCCACTAGTGGTGGTGAGGAACGGAACGGCGACTCGTGACCCTCCACGCGGTGCAGAGAGAGGCGCCTAGGGCTTGGGAGGGGCGAGGACATGGTGGTTAACATGAGAGGGAGGGGGAGGAGATAGCAATGAACCTGAGCGTTCTTCCGAATGCCGTGGGAGGCACAATATTTATAGCGAGCAAAGGCACACCTACGTAAGATATGTTGCATGATTAACATAACAACTACGTGGGCATATTTGTTGGAGTAAATTATGGGTGAGGGAAGGGGTGGAAATATTGCTGGTCACAACGGATTGGATGAGCGCGGGGGGAGGAGAGTCATGCATGCAGTTTTTTTCCACACGGGGTGGAGTGGTGGGACTGTCGGAGGGAGAAGGAGAGTCAAGCAGGCAGATTATTTTCACACATGGAGAGGAAAAGATTTGGAGACAAACAGGCTTCCTGCAGGCATGGGGAACGGTGCATAATAAGTCATCTAGCATGCCGAGCTAGGTATAGTCTCAAGTCATTAAAAACATACACGCTCCACACATGTTCAGATTTCAAGGTGTAGTAAATTATTGCATGCGATGATTATGGCTGGCCATACTGGTGGTATCTTAGCTGGTCTCACGCACAAGGGAATAGCAAACATGTTGATGTGGCAAAGAATTAAAGAAGAGAGGGAGGTTAGAGTAACATAGGTAGATACTATATCATGTTAAATACTATGCTACTTTGTGTCATGCATGGCACTATAAAGGTAGTCCGGTACCATACACTAGTATCATGCACATGATACTAGTATATGATACTCCCTCCGTTCTTTTTTAGTTTGCGCATAACTCAGCGCACACATACCAAGCAATCCATCGGATGGGTTATTTTGGACTATTTTACCCCTGCATGCAACAGCCTGGGGAGATGTACTGCTTGTAAAACGCATGAAGCCATTGGCTCCTTTTCCTTGATTCGTGCTTCAGTCTCCTCGGTTTGTCCATACGCGCTTCCACGGCCTCCTCTATGCATGCATATGTTAGGACTGTCATTACTACTTGGCTGCATGCGCTGCTATAAATCAGGGGCAAACTTTGCAACTATTGCTGGAAAAGTGGATCACGCAGAGCATTCAGGGAAAAATGGAAAAATCTTAGACGCAGACTATTGAGGACCGGAGGGAGTACTTTCCACTATGATTAGCCTAAAGAGAATATTAACTAATGCATGTAATTTTTTTGTCATTTACTAGTGTTCATGCATGCATGTAATGCGATAATACATTGGTAAACACATTTTTTTGTGAAGAATGAGAGCATTAATTGAGTAATTTTGCAGACTACAAAAACTATTCCACCGCCTCTATCTTCGTAAGAGTAGGTGAAATTTTTGAATCGAGCCCTTTGAACTAGGAAGGAGTTATAGTACTCTAATAGCTAACCTTGTTGTGATGACTAGATACGGCATGGAACACACCTGGACAAAGGAACTAGTCTGCATTGTGCATATAAGTTTTGTCTGAAGTCAATGTACCTCTACTTTGACCAAACTTAAAAATGTATCAACATTCACAATGTCAAATCAATATTTTATACTCAGTATGAAATGTAGCTTCATAAAAATATATTTGGTATTGTGGATATTGATATTTTTAGTATAAATTTGGTCAAAAACTTTGCAAACTTTGACTTGACACAAATCTTACACGGAGTAAAAAGGACTAGAGTGAGTATCATGCATGTAGAGTAGGCAAAACAATTGCTCATTTATAGCCGTCCAAAGTCTCAAAGGGCGGGAATGCGCGAGGGAGGTGAAGGTCGTGGGAGGCACGACGGTTGACAGAGTTAAGTGAAGTTACATGCATGCAAGGCGTGCGAACACGCAAAAGCTATACTGTCAGGCCTACGATATGGGTCTAGTAGACATGACATCTAGTGGGTCCTGCATAATACTCGAGAAGTCTTTGGGGGTGTCGGTGTCAAAACTGGCGGATCTCGGGTAGGGGGTCCCGATCTGTGCGTCTTAGGCTGATGGTAACAGGAAGCAAGGGACACAATGTTTACCTAGGTTCGGGCCCTCTCGATGGAGGTAAAACCCTACTTCCTGCTTGATTAATATTGAAGATATGAGTAGTACAAGAGTAGATCTACCACGAGATCGTAGAGGCTAAACCCTAGAAGCTAGCCTATGATGATTATGATTGTAATTGTGATCGGCCTTCTAAGGACCAACCTCTCCTGTTTATATAGACACCGGAGAGGGCTAGGGTTTACATGGAGTCGGTTACAAGGAAGGAAATACAATATCCGGATCGCCAAGCTTTCCTTCCATGCAAAGGAGAGTCCCATCCGGACACGGAACGGAGTCTTGAGTCTTGTATCTTCACGCTTCAATAGTCCGGACGATGTATATAGTCCGGATGTCCGGATACCCCCTAATCCAGGACTCCCTCAGTAGCCCCTGAACCAGGCTTCAATGACGATGAGTCTGGCGCGCAGTCTTGTCTTCGACATTGCAAGGCGGGTTCCATCTCCGAATACTTCAAGGTCATCATCGAACACTTCAACCGTGTCCGGATCCGCAAAATGATCTTCACATACCGCCGTAGAGAGAATGATATTTCACAAATGCAATCTGCTGACAACTTTTTTAGACAATGTGACATGTCATTACGGTCGGGTCATTATTCGAACCGTTTTCCTACCACCAGCCACAACGCATATTGCGAGGCGGTTTCCTTGACACGTCTTGTCAAAGCAGAGATCGTGTCCCCTTATCACGGGATTCTCATCAATATAGGTATGGGTAATCCCACCATGCCATCAATCATGGCACTTGGGAAGTAAGAGATTCTCAACGGGCGAGTGGGGAGGCACACCGCTTTCGTCACCTCTATAAAGGGATAAGGGTTCCCAATTTTTACCCATGCCTTCTTCCTCCTTTGCCCGCTCTTGCCCCCTCGAGCTCCAGCGCCCTAGCCCAAGTCTTCTCTGCATAGTTAAACATGTCCGGAGCAGGAGGCAAGTGGGTGGCTTCCACCGTGAAGGAGAAGCACATCACAAATCTTCGGGCGGCCGGATACTTGGCCGCAGACATAGCGCACCGGCTACCAGACGACGGGCAGGTCATTCCGGCCCCGGGACCCCACGAGAGGGTCGTGTTTCTTGCCCACTTCGTTCGTGGACTGGGGTTTCCACTTCATCCCTTCGTCTGCAGGCTCATGTTCTACTATGGGCTAGATTTCCATGATTTAGCCCCGAATTTCGTCCTCAACATCTCGGCGTTCATCGTCGTATGCGAGGCCTTCCTCCGCATCAAGCCTCACTTCGGCCTGTGGCTGCAAATCTTCTGCGTGAAGTCGAAGATCATGAGCGGCCAACAAGTGGAGTGCGGAGGGGCCATGGTGGGCAAGATGCCTAATGTCACCTGGCTTGACGGTTCCTTTGCGGAGACCATGAAAGGGTGGCAGTCGGGGTGGTTCTATATCATCGAGCCGCACGGTGCCAACTGGGCAGCGGCCCCCGAGTTCCGATCCGGAACCCCCATGCGGCTCACCTCCTGGGAAAAGAAGGGCCTGGCATGGGGCGAACCTACAGAGCTGACCGGGCTCCAAATCCACATCAAGAGCATGAAGGACAAGAACATCAGGCTTGTCAACATGATCCAGGTCATGCTCGTTCGCTGGATTCTTCCGTGCCAAAGGCGGACGTTTAACTTGTGGGAGTTCGTCCCGGCCGAACACCAGACGCTTCGGAGGCTCTATGGCATGACGCATAAAGAAGCATGGAAGGCGTTGTTCAAGGCCTCCGAAGTACCTCCTCCCACATCCGAGGACCGTGGACTTCACACCACGCGGCCTCCTAGTGCGGTGAGTTTTCTGACTACCACCGGAGTCAGCTCTTCCCAGTATATTCATGGGGGAGTCTTAAGTAATTGTGCATACTTAATCAGGATTATGTGGAGATAGCGGAGCAGATTGACTGTCCGGCTCCGCTGCCAGAAGGTCCAACTGATGCTCTCCTAACGGAGATGCTAGTCCCAGCGCCCTACAAGGCACCGGAGAAGAAGGCCGAAAAGAAGGCCCCGGGGACCAGGAAGGGTCTCCGGCATAAGGTTGTACCGGAAGCCTCATTCGAAGATGATGAGGCACACTCCTCCCACGAAGGGGAGGAAGAAGAAGAAGACGCCGCCCCATCCGGAAAGGATGAGGGGCCTGAGGAGGCGGACCAGGGGGCCGGGAAAGGCCCTCGGTGCAAGGCTGTCATACCCATGTCGTTTGACGATGACGAGACAGATTCCTCCCGCGGAGGCAGGGGGAAGCAAGAAGAAACTCTACCTCCCTACACTGGGGAGGAGAAAAAGAGGAAAGCCGCCCCGAAGGGGGAGGCTGGGACGTCCAAGAAGGGAAAGGTGTCCCTTCCGGACTACTACGCCACGGCCGCCCATAGCGAGGAGGTGTGGCTGCCCAGGGGGAAGCCCCTAGTGCGATCGTAAGTATCCGCACTCTATCATGACTTTACTTCACAGTCTTTTTATAACACCAAACATATAAGCAGTCCGGCCAGGGTTCATCCTGAGGTATCTTCTTCGGATGGGTCCCTAAGCGATTCAGCGCTGAACTCGCTCCCGACGGCCACTACTCCTCAGCCCGCGGATGACACGGAGGTGTTGTCCCGAAGGCTCCCAGAGCAGGGGGAGGTGACTTTGGAGACGCCCCAAGGCGGGATTCCAGATGTCGGACACGCGGGGTTCAAGATCCCCACGGATCATGCCGATGAGAGCCGCAGCAAGCCGGACTCTCATCCGGATACTGTGTTGGAGCCTTCGATGGCTCCGAATGCAGGCAGGCGGCCCCTCGCTAGGGAGGGCGAGCCGTCTGTGCTGATGATTTCCGTCATGCCAGAGGCGTAGGATAGTCTGCTTTAAGCGCTGCGCGGCGCTTCCATGGATGACGAGCACCGTACTCTTATGGGTGCGGTGATTCAGAAGGTTCTGTCCACCAAGAGCGGACTGACCGAAGCGTGTACCAGCCTCCTGACAGGCTTTGAGGTAAGTAATAAGAATATGTGAAATTACCACCCGATAGGTAGTAGCCCCTGATACTCTGTTTGGTGTTCGGAAAGAAAAGCCAAATGGAGGGTCAATTATAGTCCGCAGGAGTCTAATAATAAGTATTCATGTGAATAAGCAGGCTGTGCCGCTTGCCACTGCTGCCCACACAGCCGAGGTCGCTGAACTAAAGCGGGACCTGGAGTAGGCGCAGGGAGAGCTTGACCTCACAAAGAGGCAGCTCGAAGAGAACAAAGGTGAGTGATTCCCCGCTCTTATGTATTTAAGGATAGATAAAATTGGTTAGTCTAACGATGAAGCATCGTGACTGTGTGACAGGGGCCACCACCGAAGTGGCGTCCCTAAAGAAAGCGCTGTCCGAGGCCAAAGACAAGGCGGCCTTGGAATGCAAGGAGCGCGAAAAGCAAAGTGCTAGAGTGGGCGAGGTACAGCAAGAGCTCCGGGATCTCGGCAAGAAGTTCTAGTCTGTGGGGCATGATTTGGAGATGAAAGAGGCCGAGCTTGCGAAGGCCCTTGTGAGTATGAAAGACGCCAAGGCCGAAGCCGAGAAGGCACATCAGGAAATCCAGGAGGCCAAAAAGATAGTGGTGGGTAAGAAATTCTTTATGCAAAGCAAACATGTGGAGGAGGCGTTTCTTTTACTTACCCAAATTCGGAGCTCTCCAGGGGCATTCACAGATCTGCCATGCAGCATATCAGATGCTGCGGAGTTATACCGTGCCCAGGAGGGGAGCTCAACGGAGAAGCTGTTCCGGTCCCAGTATGTTGGAGCTGAACACCCAATGCCTCTGAGTGACCAACTGAAGTAGTTGGTTGAACTCCACAGGGCGGCCGAAGTGGCTATGAAAGATTTCATAGTCCTGATGTGGCCTGGTGAGCCCCTGCCCACTAGCTACTTCGGCCTGATCCAGCGGATGGTGAATGCCTGTCCGCGGCTTGAAGTGATCATCGATCTGTTTGCATTGAGGGTGCCCGTCGGGCCTTTGCCCGCACGAAGGTGCATTGGGGCAAGCTGGATGTGGAGAAGCTGGTGAAGGACGGGCTGCCGGAGGGCAAGGCGCATCGCCATCCCGAGAAGTACTATGATGGCATTATGAAGGGCGCTCGTGTCATGGCCGATGAATGTACCAAGGACAAGATCTTTGACTGAATGTACCTCTGCCACTGTTGTAATTTAAAGGCGAAGTTACTTGTGCTATGTAGCACTGTTTGATTTAAAATATTACCTTCTGTGCGGCTGTTTATAGAATACTGATAGTAGGCCAGTCGTCGGCTTCCGCCCCCACGCAACTAGTACCGGGGTGTTCCTGGAAAAACCCGGATACTCTTTATCCAAATGTTTGGTCCCTTAAGGAGGTATCCGGCGCAGCGAACAAGGCAATCAGACTATACGGCTTTATAACTTTCACTTAGCCATAGAAGTCTATAATTTTAAATTTCGGCGAAGCCCCTAGAATTCGGAAGGCCGAATTGGGGTGCTATATACGCCTAAATCGGATGAAGCCGATTCCTCGCCCAAAGCGGAAAAATCTTTAAGGATTTTAAGACCTCTCGAACAGCGACCAGCTCTCGCCGCATCATGTCGGTTAGTTTTCGGCTTTCTCTACTGAGGTGCTCGTCCGGAAGAACCGGGACACATTCGCAGTAGTTCTCCCTGCGCTACCTTAGCCCATATAACGGAACATAAGACACCAAAACAAGGGAGCCGGGCTAACCCAACTGTGGACCCAAGACATGATTCGGAGCTGATGCATATAGTGCTATAAGTTCGGGGTGCCACACTGTTGGAAGTGTTCGGACTTTACTTGCCGTATTACGGGGCGCCATGAGAAGCCCCTGACAAACTAATCGTACCAAGGTGTATGGATTAAATAAATATTTGCAAGAAAGACGAGCAAATGAGAATAATAAGCTGACGCTATATATTATATCCCATTTATAAATAATACGTTTAAGCGTATGTTTACAGTGGTAGCATTTAACCAGAAGTAAATAGGACTATTTAACATGTCCTATCCAAGGGCAGGCTGCATGTAGGTATATAAAACATGTATAACGATCGTGAACGGATTCCACCTGTGTATTTCCTTTTGTGCGCAAAGCCTGTTGCCTCCTTGGTTTTCTCTCCTATGGAAGTCCGACAATGCGGCTCTTCTGAAGAGGCTGCCCTAAAGCAATATCCTGAAAGGTAAAAAAGGGAAGGTTATGAAGGTATGTTGCGGTGATACCGCACTGTTGAATGAGTCATTGTTGTGCCTCCGCCTACACCCATGGTATTTTGAGTGCGTAATTGTGTACGCGTGGAACGAATGCTGCTTTGATGGGGCTTGAGCGGAGGCCGGACTGCTAGTCGTGCTCTTGGCGTGCCTGATGATCCTGTTGCGGGGTGCTCCGGACTTGCATGACGGTACTTGAAGTTGTTGTCGCTGAATTGGTTTGTAGGAGGAGGCCGCATTGTACTTCCGCCGCGAGGGCTGCAGTATGCTCTTCTGTTTGGAGGGAGCGGTCCATGTTTCCGTTGACTGTTATGACCCCGCGCGGTCCTGGCATCTTGAGCTTGAGGTATGCATAATGTGGTACCGCATTGAATCTGGCGAATGCCGTTCGTCCCAGCAGTGCGTGGTAACCACTGCAGAAAGGGACGATATTGAAGATTAACTCTTCGCTTTGGAAGTTATCCGGAGATCTGAAGACCACTTCCAATGTTATAGAGCCCGTACAACGGGCCTCTACTCCAGGAATTACACCTTTTAAAGGTGGTTTCTGTGGACTTGATCCTTGAAGGGTCGATGCCCATTTTACGCACTGTGTTCTGATAAAGCAGGTTCAGGCTGCTGCCGCCATCCATAAGGACTCACATGAGGTGGAATCCATCGATGATTGGGTCTAGGACCAATGGGGCTGAGCCGCCGTGACAGATGCTAGTAGGGTGATCCCTACAATCAAAGGTGATCGGACAAGCTAACCATGGGTTGAATTTGGGGGCGACTGGCTCCATCGCATAGACGTCCCGTAGTGCTCGCTTCCGTTCCCGCTTGGGGATGTGAGTGGCGTAGATCATGTTGACCGTTTTCACCTGGGGGGGAAATTTCTTCTGTCCCCCCGTGTTCGGACGCTGGGGCTCTTCGTCATCGTCGCTGTGCAGCCCCTTGTCCTTGTTTTCGGTGTTCATTTTGCCGGCCTGTTTGAACACCCAGCAGTCTTTATTGGTGTGGTTGGCTGGCTTGTCCGGGGTGCCACGAATTTGGCACGAGCGCTCCAATATACGGTCAAGACTGGACGGTCCCTGATTGATTCTTTTGAATGGCTTCTTCCGCAGACCGGACTTGGATCCGCTGAATCTGGCGTTTAGGCCTGTGGCAGCGGTGGCAGGCGGTTCAGGGGAGGGCGGGGCGGCGGTGGCAGGTGGTTAGGCCTGTGGTGGGCTGGCAGCTCGATGCCTGAGAGAGGAGATGAAGAGTGCATCAATTTTGGAGGTTGAAGAAGCCCTTCTGGCCGTCCATGTTGCATCCAACGGCTCACAAGAGTTGACTGGCCTAAATTGTTCGTTCAGATTGCAGGATCCACATGGCATTCAAGGTCTCAAAGGTAGATTCCACGTCCGCACCTGGTTTGCAGGCGCGACCGGCTTCCGCCGCGGCAGCCACCATGCGCGCCTCCTCCATGCGAGCGGAGATGACAATGACATGCTAGCTCCTCCTCGTCGGCATGCTGGAGGGCGCGCTCGTCCTCCTCTTCATACAGTGCGGGCAGAGACGCGGCTCCACCAGCTGCTCGTGTGCTTGGCAGCGCGACGACATCGCGAGGAGGGACTGCAGACGACGTGAGTGGGTGAGCCTTCGGCTTCATGGCACAGGGATGGTGGGGACACGACGGTGAAGGGCGAGAAATGCTTTGTCGGAGCAGCCAGGCGCCGGCATGTGCAATGGCGGTGGCGGCATATAGATGAGTGCGCGTATGGGAGCTTAGTTTAGTTTTATATAGGGTTGGTCAAACTAAAAAGAACACCGTACTAGTACACGTATACACTAGACTGAGGCAGCGCATATACTACCATATTAGTTAGCACAACATCGATATGGAATCCTGTGCAAGCGCGTGCACCACGGCCGCGAGGTCGATCGAACGGTGCGTCACCGTGTCGAGCTCGAAGGACATCCACCGAACCTTTTTGTGTGTGTGAAAACAATCCCCGACTATTACTCTACTTTTTACCTGGAAAAGTTCGTCACGCTACAATATTTCCATATATTTGAATTTTGCTTCAGTTTGTGCTTATTTGGATTTGGACGTTCTAGGCGCGCACTAGTTTTTATAATACTGATTCTGTGTGTGTGACCGAGAGAGAACAGGTGTATGTGTCCATATGTGTGTTGTGGAGGAAGGGCAATGTGGAGACGTTGTGCGTGTGATAGAGACATAGAGAGGTGTGAATGAATGAGTGAGACATAGAGAGATGCCGATACATTGTGTATACATGAGAGAGAGAGAGGAGCATCCGTAACACAACAACCATATCTCTCGATTCGTCCGTCCCTTGCACGATCGCATGTAACACATGCATCAACACAGACATCTTGACACCCTCACCCGACCCCTGCCCACCTCAAGGCCCGCACATCACTCTCTATCTCGCACGCACAATCTCTTCATGAAAACCCTATTTAGCATGTAGCTTTCCGTCACATACACACACATTTTCTCCATAGGTTCGATTTCTCTCAATATCTGACACACACACACACACACACACACACACACACACACACACACACACAAACACACACACACACACACACACACACACACACACACACACACTGCACACACACTCCCCCTCCCCTGAGCACACAATTCATCCCCATCCAAGGTTATATGGCGACCACTTTCGCTTGTGCTTCTCTGCACCCCAGCATGCACACCACCTCGATCTTCAAAGAGGGCATCGAGGAGATCAAAGACGGCAACCACACTGCACTAGAGAATGCGAGGCCATTTGGAAGCAGGATGATGTGACGACGGCTGACTGACTCCTCCCCCCTCTCTCCCGCAAAAAATTATCAATCCCTCCATGTTTTTCCAGCTCCATGTGTACAAAATCCGGATGCACACGCATCTCACGTATATTACATGTCTCCATCTTTTTCACATACCTAACTTCTTCCCCCCCCTCTCTCTCTCTCCCTAAATCTCTCTCTCTCTCTCTCTTGTTAGGTTTGTCTCCTAATCTCTTGCCCACATACATACAATCTTTCCTGCCCTATCCTCTCCATCGTCGCAAGCTCTCTCTACATGTTTCATTCACACATTGGGATGTGTTCAAAATGTTGCTTTTATAATGGATCATGTAGAGTTATGGTTGGTTTTGTTGCATCCTACAAAGTAATAACTATGAACTGCATTTAGATTTTCATTTTTCTGGGATTATGTGAATTTGAGCATATTGTGAAGTACTATAGACCTCGTATACATCTTGGAATTCAACAATGAATCTAACTATTGAATTGTATAAACCTTTACATTCGAAGTCAGTAGCCTAATATATTTATTTCACGATTACAACAAATGATTAATTCCACTACAAAATAAGAAAACAAATGTGTACTCCCTCCGTTTTTATTTAAGTTCACATATTAGCATTGGTCAAAGTCAATTTTTGTAACCTCTCACAAAGTTTATAACAAAAAATATTAACATATACATAACAAATAAAGACCATTAAATTCATTATTGAATGTACTATCACACATACATATTTGTTATGGTAAGTTTATATTTTTCTATAAACTTGGTCAAACTTTAGGAAGTTTGACTTCGGTCAAACCTAATATGCAGAGTTAATAAGAATGGAGGGAGTACTAGTAGTTACTAGTACTACTCGCTAGTTGCTTAGCCCAATCACCCAACACGCCAAATGGGGAGTTCAATGTTACAAAATTTTGAGGTCGGCTGGAAAATTTCCCGCAACCCTGATTTGAGCAGTGCGAAGTTGCCATCATACCCTTCGAAACAGGCCTACGCATGCTGGTTGGTAGGGGGCTGTTTTGGTAACTTCAGGTTCACCCTACCCAGCTAACCCCACCCCGGCACCTAGAGTAGTAAACCTGAATACTCCCCATTTTCTATCCCCATCGCAAAATAGACTTCTCCACAGCACGACAGCCTTCGTGCTCCTCCCCTTCTACATCGGCGCACTTGTCCACTACAACACATCTGCCTCATCGACGATGTCGTACGCCGCACTGGAGTCGGTCCACCATCGTCGTTGTACATGGAGCCTCTTCCCCGGCACCGTCTTCCACGGTCTCAGATCTGCTTCCCGGAAGCCGACGCCAAGTGCAAAAGCACCACCGTCGTGGACAATGATGCACAGAGGCCGCCGCGACAATCGTACTGCTCCTCGATTGGTAATGTGTGTATTGAATCTCTTAGAAATACATGTGCAGTTCCAATTTTGTTCATACCTACCCTTCAAATTTCCTGGTTGCTATCGTTCCCATAAAAGTAATTGGTTATAGCTTGCATTTTCCAACAGAATATCACCTTGTAATTGTGAGTCGCTCCTATTTTGTGATGTGCTTGGGTGGGTACTTTACCTGCAATTAGTAGTGTGGCAAATGATGGAAAGTTTTTTAGAACTAGCAAGATGCCCATGCGTTGCATGGAATATCAAGATGCATTTGTATGAGTAGTTTATCTTGTGGGAGAAAAGGAAGAATGACGGAAGGCCTTATTTGCAAATGTGGAGAGGGGTGTGGGTATCTTTTTGCAAAATTGCCATAGTTTCCTTCCTATCCGTCAGATATAAATCGGACGGCCTATATTGCAGGATTGCAGGCACACCATCATCACGAACTCTGTTTTTTATAAGAGTAGTATATATATATATAATATATAAGAGATATATAAGATATAAAAAGTAGCGATAATTATAAATATATAATATATATAAGAGTGTAGAAGAGAGTAGAGATAGCGGGGACGTCGGGAAAGGATTGCACGCGCACGGGAAAAAGCGGTCGGGCGCTCGCTAGTTTTGGCGCGCGGCGTCCGGCGTGCTTTATAAAATCCAACACCCTCCCACCGCTTTGTGCCTCGCCACTGCTCTCCCCCTGAAAGTGCAACAATCCCTAGGTGGTTTTGGTAATTCCTAACAACATATAGCTCATTGGGCTAACATTATTCCAAGATGAATATTTCAGGAAAAGCTCAATGAATGGCATGGCATGGATGAGAAAAGTGGATCCCTCAAAATGCTAAAGAGAAAAGGATTGGCTCTAGCTCAAAAGCTCAAGACTCTACATTTTATATTTGAGTGATCTTGGATCACATTGAGTCTATAGGAAAAGCCAATACTATCAAGGAGGGATGAGGTGTTGCTTAATGAGTTTCTTGCTCCACAGTGCTTAGTGATATGCTTTTATACCCTCAACTACTTTCTCATATCCACATATGACCCAAACCAAAAGTCAAACTCGGCCCTACCGATTCTTTCTACCCGGCGCCATCGAGTTTAGATGTCATAGCCACTGCCACAAACTCTAGGCAAATCGGTCTCACCGATAGAGATCTCGGTCTCACCGAGATGGGGTTGTAATCTATCTATTTCCCTTCGTAACGTTTCGGTACCACCGAGATGAGCGATCGGTCCCACCGAGATTGCAATGTAAAATCCCTGTTTCCTTTTCGTAATATTTTGGTCCCACCGAGTTTACCTGACCAACTCTCTGGTTAGCTTATTACCAAAATTGGTCTCACCGAGTTAGTGTAATCGGGCTCACCGAGATTACGTTATGCCCTAACCCTAACCATATCGGTCCTACCGAGTTGCATGTCGGTCCCTCCGAAAATCCTAACGGTCACTAGATTTGCTGAATCGGTCCGACCAAGTTTATCAATTCGGTCCCACCGAGTTTGGCAAGTTGTGTGTAATGGTTAGATTTTGTGTGGAGGCTATATATACCCCTCCACCTCCTCTTCATTCATGGAGAGAGCCATCAGAACAAACCTACACTTCCAACTTGCTGTTTCTGAGAAAGAACCACCTACTCATGTGTTGAGGCCAAGATATTCCATTCCTACCATATGAATCTTCATTTCTAGCCTTCCCCAAGCTTCTCTCCACTCAATCCTTATTTCCACCAAATCCAAATCCTGTGAGAGAGAGTTGAGTGTTGGGGAGATTATCATTTGAAGCACAAGAGCAAGGAGTTCATCATCAACACACCATTTGTTACTTCTTGGAGAGTGGTGTCTCCTAGATTGGCTAGGTGTCACTTGGGAGCCTCCGAGAGGAGTTGAACCAAGGAGTTTGTAAGGGCAAGGAGATCGCCTACTTCGTGAAGATCTACCGCTAGTGAGGCAAGTCCTTCGTGGGCGACGGCCATGGTGGGATAGACAAGTTTGCTTCTTCATGGACCCTTCGTGGGTGGAGCCCTCCGTGGACTCGCGCAACCGTTACCCTTTGTGGGTTGAAGTCTCCATCGACGTGGATGTACGATAGCACCACCTATCGGAACCACGGCTCAAAAATCACCGTGTCTCCAAATTGCATTTGAATTCTCCAAACCCTTCCCTTTACATTCTTGCAAGTTGCATGCTTTACTTTCCACTGCTCATATACTCTTTGCATGCTTGCTTGAATTATGTTAAGATTGCTTGACTTGTGCTAAGATAGCTAAAATCTGCCAAAGACTAAAATTGGGAAAAGGATAAGTTTTATTTGGTCAAGTAGTCTAATCACCCCCCTCTAGACATACTTTCGATCCTACACCCGCTCTTTCTCTCCTCGTCGCCGCCGCGCCACCATGCCGCCGCACCGCCGGGAAACTTGGGGCTACCGCGGCGTCTCCGCGCGCACCTTCGGTGGCTTCTTCGCCGAGATCTGATTCCGCGAGATGCGTCTCGGCCTCGACACTTTGGACACCGCCCACGCGGCCGCCCACGCGTATGACGCGGTGGCGTGGCGCCTCAGGCCGCCTCATAGGGAGATGAACTTCCCCAACGCGTCGATGCGGGAGCGGGCGCAGGAGCTCGCGCCTCCGCTGCAGCTTATCACCGACGAGGATCGTCACGACAACCGGAGGCGGGAGCACCTTCTCGGCAGCACCGAGATGGACGAGGAAGCCATGGCACTGGGGCGCCAACGGTTCCCGCAGGACATCATCAACGAGCGGGAGTTCTACGTGTAAAGGCGGGAGAAGAGGGAGAAGAGGAGGGCGGAGCAAGCCGCCTATCGCGAGGACAGGCGTATGCGGAAGGCGGCTGCTCAATTCAACATCAAGCTAGGAGCAGCATCGCCCTGGGACTCCGACGATGATCGGTATCTTGACGCCTACATTGAAACATCGGAGGAGGACGCCACTGAGGCGGAGTAGGACAATGATAAGTAGTTGAACTATCTATTTTTCTATATATCTATGCTGAGAACTATCTATGTATCTATGTATGCCAGTATCGACTCAGAGTCGGATGTGTATCGAGTCAGAATAGAGGGGAGAAAAAAATATAGCGCGTCTGCTGGAGCGACACGTGCGCACAATTTTTTGCAGCGGCCGCTGGAGCCAGCACCCCGGGGCCCGCAAAAACTGGCTATTCCTGTGTTGTAATTGCTTTTTAATGTGCCGCGCATTGCGCTTCTATTGGAGATGCTCTAACATGGCAGATTAGTGCTTTAATGTTGCCCACAAGATGCCTGAGTATTACTATATTTTCCTTGCCATGTTGAGATTTTAAAACCATGAGTGCGAACATGCAGAGGAGCAGAGAAGACCAAACACGGGATATTGGGGACATCTTCAGGGAACGTGGCAAGTTAAATAGGAGCTACACCGAACCTGTAAAATGAGCTTTGGTAAGTAACACCCTTTCAACCACTTTCGTTTAGCCTCGTGTTCTTCAAAGTGTATATGTTGTAGTTTCTGTTTCTCTTAGCCTCGTGTTCTTCGATATGTAATAAGGAGAGTCTTAATCGTCCTAATGCTTTCGTTTTTAGCTTGATGTAGGAAGTGGGTGTTCTCACCTTGGAGTTTGTTTTTATATTTCTCCTTTTGAATTCACTTCTTTGAGTCCTGTTTATCTGGCTTCTACTAAATGGATCTGGGTTGCTCTGAGTATTGATCTAAAAAGGAAGTAACTTCATGTCAGGATGCAGTTCCTGCAAGGAGGGAAGTATAGTCAACCTTGAGATCATGTTTCCAAAATGAGGCTGGCTTACACAGAAGGTGCCCGTTCCCTAATGATGCTGGATTAGACATAAGGTGGAAATTCCCAGATGATGCTGGATTACACACAAGCCAGGTGGAGTCGTCAATTTTTCGTGTCCTCGTGGCTCTAGTAAAGGCTGAAAGAAAGCATGCAACAGCCCTTGAGAATGTAGCTGAGTTCCTGAAGAAGCGAAAAGAGCAATTATATGCTCTCTTAACCCAAGCCAAAGAAGAGATGGAAGAAGCCAGAAAGAAGCTAGCAGAGGCAGAGCAGGCTAGGCGTCTCCTGCTATCCAAAACTGTTGTCAATACAAATTTTCCTTCATAATAGCTAGGTTCAAATGTTTATCCAGTTAGCATGCATGTTATGATGTCCGTGCATCTGCTGATGTGGCACAAAATAATTTTCTTTTGGGTCATGTAATTACAACAATTACTTTCCAAACAACAACAGACGAAGCATTGGACATGGTATAGTACACACGCAAGGCCAACATTCCAAGTTCAACTTCCACATCAAACTCATGTTCACAGATATTTGCACATTCATAGATAATGTCCACAACCATGATTCACTTCAAAGCCAAAAAATGCAAGGAGAGTTATAAATAAAGAAAAATCTCTAGTTCCTACTACCAGTGCGAGCTCAACATGACAAGACCATACATAATTAATTATATTTTGGACATTTTTTGACTAAACCTGAATAACTTCTGAAGACAGGTATAATATTTCTAATGCCGGCCATGGCTGGGGTCCATGATGTTTTGAGCCAAACCGAGCAACACGCGGGGTGTTTGCCGGCGACACGGTGGTCGTGGCATTCGTGGGTTCTAAGCGGCGGCGTCTCCCATGTTCTACTATTCCTCTGTGTCAGCGGTGGACGCAGGTGTGTTGGCCACCTTCGCGAGCATGCCACGGTTCCTCCAACGTTTGCGTCATATGGCGCGGCCAACCACGATGCACTAGACGCCGTGGTCCCTCATGTGCTGGCATGCAACAACTGGCGACTCATCTGCGAGCAAGCTTGGAGCATCGAGTTGATGCACTAGGGGCCATCTTGGAGCGGCGGGTTGCTCCTCCGCTTGCCGGCCTGCAGCCTCACCCATGGTACTGACGGCTTGGGGTGGGGAGGAAGGTGGGGCAGCGAGTTGCCTAGCTCGTCGAGGCACCCAGCCAGATTTTATGCTGAAGAACACGTCTTCGTGCTCACCGGATGCTATGGAGAGTGTGGAGAAAATGGTGCAAGGAGGATATGGGGGCGGCAGTGTGGTGCGGTTCTTGCCAGACGTCTGGCCTCATTTAAATAATGGGCGGACGAGAGGAGCCAGTCATTGTTGTGTTCTAAAATGCCGGCCGGCTCGCGGAAGGACGTGTTGCTGGCACACGCGCGGATTCAATGGAGGCTGGAGGGGCAGTCTGAAGCTGGTTGCATGCAGCGAGGAGGCGTGTTCAGCCTGGCCTGTAGCGAGTGGGGCCCTTTTGGCCGGCACGCCGGTTCAATGCCTACACTATGAGAGGTTGCACCCGTCTCAGAGCAATCACTCCCTCCAGTCCTTTTTTGTTTGGGTATAACAAAATCTCGTTTTCCATTCACATTTTACAAGTAAAATTCATGGACAAACTTTGACCCAAAATACGATGGGGACTAGTAAACCAGGACAGAGGTAGTAGTTATGAATTCCATTTTTGCTCCATACCAATCTTTCTAAAAACTAGTAATTATAACACGCCATTGAAAATCGGAACTCTTACACCGCTAAAAATGATATTTTAAACATGGCTACTCAATCAGTGGCCACTGGCGAGCCACCACCTCTAGGTCGTTCACCCGTGGTCCCGACCATCAACTCCTATGGATCAAATTATCACGCGATATGACTATTCCTACAAAGGTGCGCTCCACCATGTACCCGGTAGCCGCGCATGCAACAATCATGCACCTAGGGTTTTAGGGTTTATTTGTTTATGGTGCCTTTACGTAACTCTCATGTGTGCGAGGCAGCGAGAGACTGATTGTGTGCATGCGCCTCTTCTCTTCATATATGTACTCCATCATTTGTCTGGTGTCCAAAAAATTATATAGTAGTAATAACTAGCAATGTGCTAATGTGTTGCCACATGATTAAAGTAGATTAATACATATTCATCGATTTGATAGAAAAGAGTCTAGTTTTGAAATACGTATATCAGTAAAAATATGTTTGTTTCACTCAAAATATATTCCTTTGGAGGTTTTGATGAGACAAGGGAGGAATGTGGTTGGTTTCAAGATTCGAGGAGTGGTATATCTCTACTCTTATAAAAAAATAGAGTTGGTGTTGATGGTGTGTCTGCCATCCTGCAATATAGGTCGTCCGATTTATATCTGATGGATAGGAAAGAAACTATGGCAATTTTGCAAAAAGATACCCACGCCCCTCTCCACATATGCAAATAAGACCTTCCCTCATTCATCGTTTTCTCCCACAAGATAAACTACTTGATGTTCCGTGCAAAGCATGGCCATCTTGCTAGTTGTTGCAAAAAGCCCGTGTGTGTGTGTGGTGTGTGTGTGAGAGAGATGGAGAGAGGAGGAGGATGGAGTGAGTGTGTGACAAAGGCACACAGAGCGTGTGTGCGAGAGGTATCACCATAAAATGAGGTTGTAGTGTGTGTGCACGATCGAGAGGGCGTGTCTCAAGAAGGACGAAAAATCTACATAGATACAAGGAGCATGAGACATGTACGAGATAGTGGAAGCAAGAGTGTGCGGGTGTATAAACCTATCTGGATGCTAGTCGATCAATGTTTGTTAGAGAAATATGAGTCGGGGGTGCAAAAGTGAGAGTTTTGCGTGGGTGTGTGTGAGAGAGACGTTAGGCGGGAAGGGGAGTGGAAGCCGGAGTTGTGTGTGAGAGAGAGAGAGAAAGGGGGGAGTTTGTCTGATCGGTAAATAAATGAATATTGTCAGTTTTATAACTAAGATGTAGATGTAAAGAAGACCACAACAAATGTTGTGTGTGCGGGAGAGAGAGTAATTTTGGTGGTAGGAGTCATATATAGAGAGATATAGGGTGCGTGAGAGAACCCTAGAGAGAAAGACAAAGTGAAAGAGGAGTGAGAGTGTGTGTGTGGCGGTGAAAAAGAAAGCTTATGTACCTAGTGATACCAGAGAACAATAGAGACGTGAGAGATAATGAAAACCTTGTAATGTATAATGATAGGGAGAGTGTGACACTTCTCAAGGGAGACGTCGAGAGACCATGTTTGTGAAAATAGGAGAAACATGAAGTGAGCATGCCGATGAGCTGGAGAAAAGAGAGTGATAGCTACATGAAGGAGCATGCGAGAGAGATGGGCGTGGAAGGAGATTCAAATATTTAGTTGCGTGTATAGAAAATGTCAACATAAATGGGATTCAAATATTTGAATTCGAGATGATGATACATGTAATTCATACTCAAACCAAAATTGATCTATCAAACATGCATACTCATATGAATTCACACGTATCTATGTTATTTAATATCTAGATATTACTGATCCATACATTTTAGTAGAACATAATTTGGTTTTAAAAAAATTGAATTCAACCTTATGATTTTTAGATCATTGTATTTGTAAATCATATTATATATATAAAGGAGCAGAATTCTTTGTTGTGCTTTTGAAAGTATATATATATATATAAATGATGTATATAGAATTTTATTCCAATCGAAAATGGATCCTACCCGAACAAAAATGGAATACAAAATGGATTTGAATTTAGTTGGCACGGTAAACGTGCAAGCTTTTTCTCAAAAATTTGAATGAAGAGGCCAAACTCGCAGTAAGCGCCCGAAACCAAAATATGGGAGATGGAAATTACCGCCTGTCCCTGACATGCAACACATGTTGGCTCGATTTCAATAGGTCTTGATAGGGTAGGTTCGTAATTTCACTCAAACGTGACATAACCACCTCTCACCCCGATTCATACACGGTGGGCGCCAAAACACAGTGTCTCCTCAGCCGAAATCGCCTCTCACCTGGTTTCATACACTGTGGGTGCCAACACAAACTCTCCTCTACCGAAATCTCCGTCAGAAAATATTCGGTGTATTCGAGATTACCGTCCTATCCCGAACCGACTAATATTGCTGTGATGTAGGAAATTTTAAATAGGGGCTAAGTTTGTAAATTTCCTCGCATTTGAGACAAGCGCGCCCTGAAGACATGGTTCCCCCTTCCTCTCTCCCTCCATTTCCCCATTCACACTCCATGGGCGCCAAAACACCTTCTCCACCCCAGCCTCCTCCGTCTGCCACCCCATCCATCGCCGTCCTCCTCCGCCATGCCGGAGCTGATACCCTGATGCCGTCTTCCATTACAAGAGATCGACCGCTCTAATCCATGGCTTCAGACCAGGATCCTTGTATCCCGTCCTCTCGCTTCATCCCCGCCACCATCCACCTAGCCGGCGCCGCTCCTACGATCGTCTCGTCCACCGTGCCATGATATTCCCCCTGCCGCCATCATCTACCCTCCTAGATCTGCTTCCACGCCGCCGACAGCCATCGCTACCGCAACACCATCAAATTCTCAGCAGATGCATACACTGCACCACACCAGAGGTGGTACTCTTTCGTATCTGCTCAACTTATTTATCGCAGCAAGAAAATAGATCGCCACTGCTTTACTGTGATTTTTGTCCGTCACTTAGGATCTTACTTGTTAGTTGAAAGCAAACATTGGCTGCAAAGTTGCCTTTGTCCGGTTTGCACCTTCAGATCCGCCATGGCACGCTCAACACTATACTCGCAATGCCTATGGTTTTCCCATTTTATATTCCACACTAGTTAAATGATAGTAGACTAAATTTCAAAATTGGGTTAGTTGATTTTTGAGAGCTCGCCGGAGTTCGCCGAAGGGAAGGAAGGGGCTCGGGTGGGGACGGTGGTTGGGGGGGGGGGGGTGGCCTGGCGGTTGTGGGGCCTCGCCGAATGAAGAAAGTTGATGCGGGTGGGGGCGGGGGTGGGGGTGGCGGAGGAATACAGGTGGTGGGGGCGGTTCAGGGGAGGGAGGGGGTGGCGGTTGTGGCCGGTGGTTCAGCCGGCGGCCCGTGCGGTGTTCTATAGGGGAAGAATCAGAGACGTTGAAGAAGGGTTAGGAGACGTAGGATCTTCATCCAACCGCCTGAAATGGTCGAATGACCCAAATGACGAAAGTCAGGCGACTTGCATGCAGACATTCCTTTATATTCAGTAACATCATCTTAGCTGCTTAGCACAGCTCCTTAATCCATCAAGCTAAACAACGTGCCACTCATAATTCCAAACTTGTTGCTCAAATATGAATCTGATATGATGTTGATATTACTAAAACAGATAATTTTTAATTGGTCAGCTAATGTTCCTACTTTACTTCCGAAAGGCACGTGCACCACATATAGAGAGACAACAGGGAGCACTACAAAAAAATACACTTCCGTGATGATACGTGTTTGTCACAGTAGGTCGCATTTTTTGTCATGCATGTACATCCATGACGATTTTATGACAGAATCAAGATAGTCGTACCTGTGCTGTCGTAGAAGTGTTCCATGACATTACCAAAATTATCATCACAGAAGTGTCCACTTCCATGACGATAAATCGCCCGTCACAGAAGTTCTTTCGTCAAGGGTGACCGACATGTGGCATCCACCGTAACGGAATGCTGTTAAGCTATTGGGTCGGGTTTTGGATCCGATAACCCGTTAATAGCCCCGACTAATGGGGATTTTCCACGTGTAAAATCATCATTGGCTGGAGGAAACACGTGTCGGCTCATCGTTGGGACAGATGTCATCCACTCATTGGACAGAAGGCGCCTATGATACATCGACACGTGGCATGGCCCAACAGAGGCCCATTCCTGTGAAAAGGCCGGCCCGTTTGACTTGGTCAAAAGGTGGCGGGCCGGCCCGTTTGACTTGGTCAAACGGTGGCGGGCCGGCCCATGGAAACCTATTAATGGCATGTTCGCATATAGCCCATTTACAGCCCGCTAACCCAAGGCCTGTTACGCCCTATCCGAATTAGGCCCAGTAGCGTCATCTAGGCCATCCAATATGATTCCAGCCCGTTTTCCCTTCTGGCCCATGTATGGCCCATGATGTCTTTCAACCCATATGAGGCCCTATGTAACTCTTGGCCACCTGTGGTGAAACTAGCCCGCAATGAACAGTGTATCACTTTACACCCACTAACGGTCCGTGGTGAAACTGGCCCGTAATGAACAGTGTACCACTTTATACCCATTAAGGGCCCGTTATTCAGTTGGGCCGTTTCCAGCCCAAGTTATGTTTCGGCCTTCTCAGAGCCCATTTATTCTTGGGCTCATTTCCAGCATTGGTTTCATTACGGCCCGTTACTGTCATTTTCTGCTTGTGGGCCAAATTCAGCCTGTGGTTACAGTCGGCTCATTTGTGGTCCGTTAATACGTTGGGCCGTTTTCATAGCATCATGAAATACGGCCTATTAACGATGGCCCATTATGGTCAGCCCGTGAACGGACGATTCCAACTCTAGCCCGTTTACGGCCATAATGCGGCCTGTTATTGGCCCATGTTTGGCCAATCGATCATACGACCCGTATAAGGCCCATTGATGATACGGCCCGTAGAAGGCCCATTGTTTCTATGGCCCGTAGAAGGCCCATTGTTTCTACGGCCCATAGAAGGCCTACTGTTTCTATGGGCCGTAGAAGGCCCACTGTTTCTACGGCCCGTAGGAGGCCTAGTGTCACTACAGTAAATATTAGCACATGGTTATTGTGGCCTAGTTTTAAAAAATAGGTTATTGCAGCCACTAGCAAACCGAGGAAAAAGAATTGCACTGACTACAAGCAAACAAATAAACAAGACAACAAGGAAATAAATAAGCAAGCAACTTATGCTAGGCTATCACGGCTATTACACATATTACATCCACTGGGCATCAAAGTTTGCCACCAGTGCAAATATAGGGAACAAAGCAGAATATAAACGCCGCAGCAAAACAAGTCCAGAACTGAAACCACCCCAGAAGAGTTTAAGAAACAATATCCTGGGTACCCATAATGCTGGCAAGATGCTTAGCAAGCTTATTAACTTTCTCTTGTTTGGCGCTTAAATCCTCTAGCGCTTGCTGTTTCACAAGAAAGTACGCATCTGAATTCTGCAGGGACTTCCTCAGTCCTTCGGCTTCTTGCCGCAGCACAACTGACTGATGCCTTTTATCTTATAGCTGAGACTGAAGAAGCCGAAGTGATTCAGGCAGCGAGTTCGAAGAGCTTGTGCCAGCGGTACTGGCCAGTAACTCGAACACTACATCAACGCAGGACTGTGGGGTTTTCTCACTGTCTACAAGATCATTTTTATCACCTTTCTTGGAGACCAACAGGATTGTCTCACTATCTTGAACCTTATCTGCATTACTTTCTCTTCCATTGCATAGTGGGGTGCTCTTCTCCAATATTCTGTTTGCATACTACAAGAGAAACAAGCAGACACATCATAGGTTTAGCTTGTAGTATACGAAACTCATTTTGGTAAACCGATTCAGTAGTAAGGTGGACAAGATAACAGCATGAAACAAACATATATGTATGTACTATGGTCATTGTATTTTCCATATCATTCTAGTTTATGTTCCCTAATCAAGATAGAGACACAGTTCAACTCATATATTTTTAAGGCGCAGCAGCATAGACAGAATATAAGTGTGAGAAACTACATAGCATTGGCAGCACTTGTAATGTGCATCACATGAGAACATAACGGTTTATACAACTTAAACTGAAATCAACATAGAGCAAGAAGTTAGAACAACAATCCAGTTAAAGAAATAGGTTTAAAACATACCTGTTGCGCCATTGGAGTTTCAATTGGATCCTTCAAATTCGAAAGTGTAAATACAATGATGCAACAACAAAGCAGTATGGACCATAGCTACGGAATTTGACCTGAGAATAGTTGCTCTTCTGCTTTTAAACGTGGAGTTTGGGTTAGCTGTGGTGGTCTTCGTGCTTTGGGCACTTCAATAGCTTTACAAACTGCTCGTGTGGGGGTACTCTATGGTGGACATGGTGCTTTGTCAACTATAAGTGGGTTACTATCCACTGGGGTTGCGGTTAGAGGGGTTGTAGCTGGTTCTCTGCCCAACGGTGTAAGTGTGCAATCTGGAAGAGTCTCGATTATGTGTGGTGGGGCTAGTTTCTGGGCCAGTACAACCATGGTTCTATCTGCATCGACGGGTAGCACTGTCTTTTGTGAAGAACGGGTTTTTGCTCCCTTAGATACTGCCATCACCCCCTCCAATTCAAGTGGCTGATAAACAAGAAAATAAATTGAATGTACATACATTGTATGATAGATAGATGTGGTAATTCACATATATGTTGTCTAACCAAACAGGACAGCATGACACAATTTCACAAATATGATGCCTAACTAAATAGGATAGCATGACACCGTTTCAGATATATGATGGATAACTTAACAGGATATAATGGCATAATTCAACATATGATGAGTACCTAAACAGGATGACATGACAAAACTATATCATGTCTTTCTAAAATAGGTTGGGATGAAATAATTCACATACATGTTGTCTAAGTATACAGGATGGCATGATATATTGACACAATTGATTCATATACTAAGCAGCTGGCACTCGCATGTATGATCTCTAAACTAAGCAGATAGAATTCAATATTGTGCATATGATGTCTAAACTAAGCAATGGAAGACACCATATGCATCATATGAGAAATATAAACATTGCAACTTAGAGCATACACCTCAGGTGGGATATAGGACTGGTCATCTGTCTCTGAATCCTCCTCTGAGGAGCTCCCTGTAACCATCGAGATATATGCTTCAACAGGTAGCATTGCTTGCTTTCAAGACCTTGTTTTCACTCCATATTTTTCCATAACCGGCTCAAATGGCTGATACACATGAAGAGTAGTTCAATATACACAGATTGTCGACAAATGGAATACGTAATGAAAAAAAGATGGCATGAGATAATTCACATATATGGTGCCTGGATCCATGGCGGTACATAATTCACATATATGATAACTGGCTGAAAAACATGGCATTGCATAATTCACATATCTGATATAGAAAGCAAACAGGAGGCATTCACACAAAGCATGTCTAATCTAAGCAGATGGCATGGCAATGCAAGACACCATATGCATGATATGAGCAATATAACCCAGCCAAGTTAGAGCATGCACCTCGGGGCGGAGGATACGACTGGTCATCTCTCTCTGAATCCTCCTCTGAGGAGCTATCTATAACCAGCAAGAAATCTGCATCGACAGGTAGCACCGACTGCTCAGAAGACCTTGTTTTCACTCCAGATTTTCCCATGACCGACTCAAATGGCTGATGCCCAGGAAGAGTAGATGAATGTATAAACATTGTTGACAAATGGAATACATTACGTAAAAACATATGGCACGATAAAATTCACATATACGATGACTGGCTAAACAGGATGGCATTGCATGATTCACGTATATGATGCCTGGCTAAAGAAGATGGCATTGCATAATTCCCATATACTCCCTCCGTTCCTAAATATTTATCTTTTTAGAGATTTCAAATGGACTACCACATACGGATGTATATAGACATATTTTAGAGTGTAGATTCACTCATTTTGTTCCGTATGTAGTCACTTGTTGAAATCTCTAAAAAGACAAATATTTAGGAATGGTGGGAGTATGATATAGAAACCAAACAGGTGGCATTCACACAAAGCAAATCTAAACTAAGCTGATGACATATAAGATGTATAATGTAAGCAACGCAAGGCGCCATATGCATGATATAACCAACATCAGCATCCCAGGTTAGAGCAAACACCTCAGGTGGTAAACAGGCATGGTCGACTCCTTCTGAATCTCCATCTGAACAGTTATCTTCCTCTGGAATACAATCTGGAAATGCAGGAGAGGGGGGGGGGGGCACTTCGCCCACCATGGAGCGGCGTCTGCATGACATTATATTCGCACGCAACAGTCTTCTCTTTTTCTCTACATGTTCAGTACGATTGTGTACAATATCTGACATGCATAATAAAAAAATAGTTAGATTTTGTAAGGCCTAAGGGGTGCATGCAAAAATCAAAACTGATGGTAGCAAACAACTGGATGGATCCAAAACTAATGATAGCAGGTAGATTATAGCTTCAGTTTAAAAAGATAGACAATGGATCATCTATTGTTTGTTGCCCACCCAACATGAACCACATAGAAGACCCCAGATGAACCAGATAGTATACAAATTCTATTCATTGCTGGCTCGATATGAGACCCATGGGCAATTCAAAACTCAAGATTGAACGATAAAGTAGCAGGTAATAATAACCGATGTATAACGTAAGCAAACACAAAATAGTGCGATGTCTCTTTGGGAACTGTGTAGTCCTCAGGTTCATCTGCTCAGTCGATGATGGTAATGCAGTTGGCGTGGCTTCCGACAATGGGGATTGATCTGAGGCAATGAAAGAAAGTCTGCAGGGGGATCTCTGCTGCAGTGAACGCTTCTATCGATGGTGCACCTCAGGTGGGTTGGATGATGGCACGGCAGGAGCAGGACATAACAGACAGAGTTTTCTTTGACGCCAATCTGAAAATGAAGTAAATCTGTAAGGGCTTCTTAGAATTGGAGGATTCTACAAACACAGGGACAGGAAAAACACAGGAATATGATAGGAATGCACATGCAAAACAGAGCATTTGGAAACATAGGATTTCAGTCAACCTGGGTGTTTGGCTCACATGAATTGGAAGAACAGAGGAATGGAGAAACAAAGTGATGCGACGAGTGTACAACCTCTTTGGCATAGCCTTGTGGACCTCAGCATCATTGGGTTTGACGTGGAGGATGGTGATGATGCTGGTGTGACTGTCGAAGGCGGGGAAGAAGATCCGAGGCCTCTGGAAATGGCGCCGAGGGTACTGCTCCGCTGTGATGGATGGTTCCATCGTTGGAGCAGCTCCGCTAAGGTTTACGGCGATGAGGCTGAAGCTTGACAAGACAGACAATGTTAATCTGAAGTGGGACCCTAATATTATCTGCAATAGATGATGTAAAATACATCACCAAAAAGTGGTAGATGTAAAACGCATCAGTCGCGCCACGGCCGCTCCGACGGATGCTGTAAGTACTGTTCACTCTAAACTTAACTGAAGAAAATGAACTTCACAGTCAAAATTGAATTTTACTATCGAAACTGATTGAACTAGTAACAGAGCATTGCAATAGATGTTTAGGGCGTTTGAGCACTAGTAGCAGAGAAGCAGTGATCTAAATCAGCAAACGCTCGAGCAGGGAATGCACTAGCAGAGAGCAAGTCGTGCAGTAGCACCGCGAGCGAGTGCTAAAGCAGCAACTCCTGTAGCTGTCGGAGGTTGTGCAGCAGCAGCAGCAGCGCAAGCGAGAGCAAGAGCAGAGATGCACCACGAATGAAAGCAGGAGTAGTGTAGCAGCGCGATCGACAGCAAGAACAAAGCCACAACACGAGCGAGAGACAGAGCAGCTGCAGCTAGTGCCATTGTGGAAGTCGCCACCGAGGAAGCAACAACATGGGGGAGAGACGCCGTTGATGATGTGGCCGGTGACAGCACCATCGATGGAGACGCCATGTCTGCTCGGTATCGAGCACCGGCAGCCCCGTGAGCTCGAATAAAAGATAAAATGCAGCGGTGAGTGCAGAACCTCCTTGGTGGCGCCGAGTTGGCCTCGACTTCATCGGAGGAATTGGTGAGGGTGCTACGGTTCCGGTGGGGCAGGTCAATACCACGCTGTGGGGATTGAGGTGGCGCAATAGACGAGGCGAATGTCGGTGCAGCTCCTTGGAGGTGGAGGATGGGGCGGCTGATCGGCGGGACGAAGAGATCGACAATGGATCCTCATCCGGTGCGGTGGATGAGGGACGGCGAGCTGTTGCGGTGGACGACGTGGTCGGGGAAGAGTCTCCGGCTGGGCGGCGGTCGGGAGGCCGATGGAGGAGCGTGGGGTTTGACGGGTTTTGGCGGCCTCGTTGTACGAATGGGGGGGGGGGGCGAAGGGGGAGGGGGCAGCCAAGCTTAGGGATGCGCTTGTCCGAAATGTAGGGTAAGTTACCAGCGTACCCCCACCGGTTTTGACACCGCGACGTGGAGCTTCATTTCCGTCTGAGGGGTAGAAGGGGGATTTCACATGTCTGGGCTGTGGGAGCGATTTCGGATGAGGAGGGAGTTCTCGCGCGCGTCCAAATTTCGGGATAACAAGGCGCGTCGCGGGTTGAAGAAGCGGGTGTTTCAAAGCAGGTGAGACAAAAGATACTCGAGTTTGAAAATTTCGGGATAACAAGGTGCGGATTCCTTGTTCGGCAGAACAAACTTAACGTGTAAAAAAAACAATTCATACAAGACACGAGAGAGTCATGTCCCCTTTTACTATATTGCTATAGATGCCATTGAAAAAACTACAAGAAAAATGTAAAAAAAATCGGGAGAATAAGATTACCCTGCACAGTACCAAATCTATTCGCACTTCCCTCAACAACAACAAAAAACAAATCAATTCCCACCAAAGAAAGAGTAATGTCCCTTTTTATATGATTACAGATGCCATGATCTCGAATTTCAATTTTTGAATCCACGTTATGTTGAATTCGAATATATCATTAGGTGACCTTGCGGTTTATAATTGATGTAGTCGTACATTTTGATCTTCAATCATATATGAACATTTTACTCCACCATGTGAACATATATATTGCCGTCTACCATATGGACTAAATTTGAATCAATTTTCCTTATTTGAATACGATTGTTTTCAAGTTATATAATAATTTAAATATTATCTTGATAACAAAAAGACATGCATATAGCAGTAATCATATTTCACTATGAACTACATGTACCATACGCTCTCCAATTCAAATATTTGTATCCATTTTATGTTGAATTCAAATCATAGTACATTATTGGTCTAGGTAGCAAGATGTTCGGGATAATCTAAACCCTGTTTTCATACGTATAATTTTCGGCTGAATTGGGACAAGTTTTGGTATAAGCCTCTTGCAAAACCGGAGATTCTCTCAACAAGCCTCGTGGTTCCGTGAGGGAACGTGTCACCTTTGTGTGCAAAACGATATACGCTGCCTCCCCCCTGATTTTATTTACAGAGGCAACATAGAACTATATGAGTTCCCTGTTAAATTTTGGAATTATTTCGGGTTCATTTGGCCTTTTTATACATTAATTGAGTTTCTGGACTTTTAATGTGCATAATCTAAATACGAATTGCATGCACATGCTCCGGTGCACCAAAGTGGGTTGAAAAATCACATGTGTGTCCTTGGTTGAATTTCTAGGTCCCATGGAAGAAATGAGAATGAAATTCAAACATTGGGCGTCACGACTCTACCGAGAACATCGAGAAACTTAGATTTTAAATTCATGTAAATCCAAAACTCGGCTTGAAATCATGAAACTTGGCATGGTGTCATGTCATGGCACTAACATGTTGTGGTAAAAAATTGGGCCGATTTGGAAGCTTGTGGTTCTAAGAGGGAACGTGCCACCTTTGAGTGTGAAACGATATACGCTACCCCCCTTGTATTTCTTAACAAAGGAAACATAGAACTACATTAGTGCCCTGTTAAATTTTGGAATTATTCCGGGTTCGTTTGTCGTTTTTTATACATTAATTGAGTTTCTGGTCATTTAATGTGCATAAGTCAAATTTGAACTACAAGCACATGCTCTCGTGCACCAAAGTTGGTTGAAAAATCACATTTGTGTCCTCGGGTGAATTTCTAGGTCCCATGCAAGAAATGAGAATAAAATTAAAACATCTGGGCATCATGGCTCGGCTGAGAACATTGAGAAACTTGGTTTTAAAATTCTTGTAAATCCAAAACACGTCTGAAAATCATGAAACTTGTCATGGTACTACCATGTTGTGGTAAAAAAATGGCCGAATAGGAACAAATTTTGGTATAAGCTTCTTGCAAACCGAAGCTTCTCTCAAGAAGGCTCGTGGTTCTGAGAGGGAACGTGCCACCTTTGAGTGCGAAACAATATACGTTGCCCCCCTTGAGTTTATTTACAAATGCAACATAGAACTACATGAGTGCCCTGTTAAATTTTGGAATTATTCCGGCTTCGTTTGGCCATATTTACACATTAATTGAGTTTTTGGTCATTTAATGTGCATAATTCAAATTTGAACTACAAGCACATGTTCCCGTGCACCAAAGTTGGTTGAAAAATCACATTTGTGTCCTCGGGTGAATTTCTACTCCCTCCTTCCATCTATATAAGTACTAATGCGTTTTTCGAGGCTAACTTTGACCAAACGTTAGAGCAATAATATATGACATGCACCTTACACAAAGCATACCTTCAAATTTGTATGTCAAAGGAGCTTCCAATAATATAATTTTCATAGTATACATATCATGTGCTATTAATCTTGTCAATAGTCAAAGGCTGTCTTGAAAAACACGTTAGGCCCTATGTAGATGGAAGGAAGGAGTAGGTCCCATGCAAAAAATGAGAATAAGATTCAAACATCTGGGCATCGTGGCTCGGTCGAGAACATTGAGAAACTTGGTTTTAAAATCATGAAACTTGGCATGGTGTCATGTCATGGTAGTACCATGCCGTGGTAAAAACTGAATAGGAACAAATTTTGGTATAAGCTTCTTGCAAATCGGAGCTTCTCTCAAGAAAGCTCGTGGTTCTGGGAGGGAACGTGTCACCTTTATGTGCATAATTCAAATTTGAAATACAAGCACATGTTCCAGTGCACCAAAGTTGGTTGAAAAATCCCATGTGTGTCCTCGGGTAAATTTCTAGGTTCCATGCAAGAAATGGGATTGAAATTCATAATTATAGGCATCGTGTCTGGGTTGGAAACATTGATAAATTTAGTTTTTTAATTCCTGTAAATCCAAAACGCGCATGAAAATAATGAAACTTGGCTTGGTGCCATGACATGGCACCAACATGCTGTGGTAAATTGGCAGTCCGATTTGCGAAGGCGCACACATTAACAATCAACAAAGTCATTTTGGAACAAGTGTTGTCACGTTACAATCAGAAACACAAGTATTATTGAAACCGTGGGCGTTCTACTTACTAGTACCATTTACGTGCTGCCACGCGTCCCCATTTTTTATTAGCTAGGAGGCACCATGCAAGATAGCTATTTGAGTAAAAGAGGCGTGCGATGAGACCCCTGTGCGTGCTTATCGGGAGGAGAGCCCTTTGACCTCCATCTGCCGTCCACCTATCTTCGAAGGTCTCCATTAATGGCGCCCGAGCCTCTGTTTAATGGCGTGGCTATGTCTCACTAGACTGAGATTTAAGAGAGAAAAAAGAAAATCTGAAAGCACGGATATTGGTGTAAGATCCGACGGACCTATATAGCATCTACTGCGACTTATAGCAAGACTGATGAATATATAAGGACAATTAAATTTTTTTTATCAAAGAAGGGCTTGCCCCTTGCGATTTTCATTACTGAAAACCACCACAATTCACAAGAAGTTCAACACAACTCCAGCCTAACACGAAGGACTAAAAGCTACCAGATTGAAATCGCAACATCCCAAGAGGCCAACAAAGGCCAAACATCCATGCTAGAACCCAACATTTCACAACTGACGACACAATCCACATCCTAAACCGATTATTACATCAAAAGAAACCAGGAAACTGAAGGAAGCCCAGCAGCAACTAGAAGAACAGCAATGCCAGGGTCGCCACAGCAAGAGTTTTCTTCATTCCAGCCTCGCAACATTGATCTTCCACAGAAAGATAAGGACGATTAATTGTCTTACATAATTAGAAAGATAATTAAAAAAGCCACATGCGGCTATGCCCGAAATACACAAGGGCAAAAGAAGAAGGAAGACAAGGATCTGGCTCGCTGATCTCTACTTTCTTGATGCGTTACTGCAGGCCGCGGGAACTAGTCTCCGCGGCGAGCGGCGATGAGCTCTTTCGTGTCCTCAAGACGCTACTTGAGAACATCCACGGATTCCTCCACCAGCCTTTGGCGCTTGTTGCGGAGCATGTCATTCTCGTCCATAAGTTTCTTGACTATGACGCCGGTCCTCTTCAACAAGGCACTGGTCTTCTCCTGCTGGTCTGCACTTCGGACGATCTTCTCCCTCGGCAGGTCGCGCTCGGACCGGAGCCTCTCATTGCCCTCCCTTAGTTGCTGGATGACGCCGGTAGCCTGTTCAAACAAGGCTTTCACATCGTCCTGCAACCTCGCCCAGCCGAAGATCTGATCCATCTGGCTATGGACGATCGCATGCATGCGCCTGCAACAGTCATCACCTGCCACGAGAAATTTTCCCAGGCCGCGGCGCCGCGGTGGGACATCTCTGCTGCATTCGTGGCGCGGCGGGACATCTCTTCTGCTTCCGCAGCGCGGCCGGACTAGTCTGCTGCATCGACGGTGCGGCGAGACCTCCGTGCTACTTCAGCGGTGCGGCGGGACCTCTGTACTGCTACTTTCGCGTGGCAGGACATGTCGGCTGCTCTCGTAGCGAGGCGGGACATATCTCATGCTTCCGCTTCCATGCTCGCCTCTCCCTGGTGGCAATCTCTCGACCCAGAACTCACGCTGGCCATGGCAGACGCAAGGGAAGGACGCTGAATGACTTGTTTGTTTTTGTGGATGAGGAGTTAAGGAGGAATGTGCAGTCATCTTGGCATACTAGTATTTATAACCGAGTACTAATACGCTCCTAAGTGGGAAACCGTTTAGGTTGTGATCGGTGTGAACAGGTTTGCAATTCAATATAGCGTGGAGTAATTTGGAATGTGACGAGACGCAAGCTCAGGAATTATTGATGGTTCTAGTTTCGAAGTGCGACACTATTCCCGGATGGAGTACTTCTTTTTCTACTCCCTCCTTTCCGGTTTTATAGGGCTTATCGGAAAATTTTAGTTTTTCCATTTTATAAGGCTCAATTTGGTTGTTCCCCAGCACATGTTCAGATTCCAAGGTGCATTAAATCAATGCATGCAAGTATTAAGAGAAAATTGACCAATGCATGTACTTTATGCATGCATGCATTGCAATTAATGCATTGATAAACATAATTTTTGAGAAAAACAAGAGCATTAATTAGGTGCTTTTGCAAACTACAAAAAATATTCCACCACTCACTATCTTGGTTGGTGAGATTTTTGAATTAAGCCCTATAAACCGGAAAGGAGGGAGTACTGCTATGTACGTGCAATAACTGGCACCGTCATATACATATCTTACGGTTAATGGGGCGTTCGACAGGAATAGCCGCGTGGCAAGCTCTAGGCTAGTCCTTTTTTCAGACGCATTAAACCTATCTCTCGGGACTTCTCGTACGCACCATCGTGCCACCCACAAAAACTTGTACTCTGAGTTTAGTAGTACGTTATATAGGAAGAGAAGAGGTGCACGCACGCACTCGTCCTCTCACACACGCGTCTGTTTTTTCTCGAAAAGGAGGATGATGACCCCCGGCCTCTGCATCTGGGAGTCACACACACATCTTTAGCTACGAATTGTAGTGTTCTCAACCATCCGATTGGCTCTATCATGGATGTACCTATATACTAAAACATGTCTAGATACATCTATATTTTAACGAATCGAAGGCATGTATTGTGGAATGGAGGGAGTGCTTGTCATCAAAATGGATAAAAAAGGACGTATCTAGAACTAAAATACGACTACATACATCCCCTTTTATCCATTTTGATGACAAGTAGTACTTCTTACCCAAATGAACTTTATACCCGACAGACACAAAATATCCGTTCGACTGTTGGAAATTACTGATCTGATGTCGAAGTAATTGCTGCATCGCCACCAAAACCAACCATTTCTTAAGCTAAAGTAGACCAAGGTAATCCCTATATTAGCATATTACTAAGATAAACAGAAGGCACTGTAGAAACATTTAGGACGTGAGCTTGTCATTCTGAATGTGGAGGGACACAAGCTTAGCCCCGGCAAGCAGCTTGGGCGGAATTGTCAAGAAGGTCAGCTCCTGCACGTCGATGTCTCCGGGATCCTTGCTGCTTGTCACCTCCATTTCCACTTTGACGACGTCGGTCGTGCCTTTGGGCTCCCCCGGCGGGCCGTTCGCCCACAGCTTGGCCAAGTAGTGCGGCAGTGGGGACGCCCCTGCACTGATGCAGACGACCGACACGGTGATAGGCGCGCCGATGTCGAGCACGCCGCCGACCAAGAAAAATGCGCGGCGGTCCTCCTCCGCGAACAGCAAGATTCGTGGCTCCGACAGTGGCACTTGCAGCTAGAGCACCTTGCCGTACTGGATCCTGTGCACGTGCATGGGATGCGCGGTGCTGATGTGGTGGTAAAGCACCTGCGGCGGGCCTTTGTAGCCGCAGACGGGCACGGGGAATTTGCAGTGTGCGAGCGGACACACGCTCTGGTGATCGACGAGCTTGTGATAAGTGACGTAGAGCCCACAGCCTTCGTGCGGGCAGTCCACCCTCACCGATGAAAGTGCGGAGTCCACCGCCGTGTTCCGCACGTCGAAGCCACCGCCGCGCTAGCACTTCTGGCGCTGCCGCTGGTTCCCGGGGCGCTCGACGCGGCAGTCCGCGCAGGCCAGGTGCCCTCCCTTGCACTACAGAAATCAATCAAACAACACATCAATCAAGAAACCTGCACCTTGCTCAATCAGCCGAACAGACGAGGTGTATTCGAACCTCATACACTGGAGGCGTCAAGGGGCGGAGGCACAAGGGGCAGTGGAGCACGGTGAGGTCCATCGATATCTTAGAGAGCTCCATCGTTGGGTCCTGTTCGGTCTGCATGATCTCGCCCTCCTCGTGCACAACCATCTCTCGACTTGGGCCGGGGTAATATAAAGCTTTACCATCACATATTTTATACTCCCTCCGTTCCTAAATGTAAGTCTTTATAGAGATTTCACTAGGTGGACTACATACGGAGCAAAATGAATGAATCCACACTTAAAATGCATCTATATACATCCGTATGTAATTCATAATGGAATCCCTACAAAGACTTATAATTTAGGAACGGAGGGAGTACTACTTCAAGGTGCATTAAATGAACACATGCAAGTATCCAAAGAAGAGTCACGGCATGCATGCATGCGTTGTAATTAATGCGTCGGTAAATGCAAATTATTGAAATATATCGAGTGCAGTGCTTTGATGTGTCGCGTCAACTCGTACATCAACGAGAAGTTTGATTATCCTCTCCCTCGCGGACTTAACTGCACCTGCCTTTGGCTGTATGACAGGTTGGCCACACACCTATCGGGCCCACCTGTCATACACGCAAAGGCAGGAGCGTCCCTCCCTCGCCCATGAGTGTGGTGGCTGGCAAGACTAGGAGAAACTTTCGCTACACGCTCTCCCTCCCGCACGCGGTGGACATGCAGCAGTTCAACTGGTGTCAGATGGCCAGAAGCGTACTGTAGTACTCCTCCAGTGCAGTAGTACTCCATCATTGTTCGACTTCCCGAAGAGGCGAAGATCCAAGCGCAGCCCGGACGCTCGTGTGGCAGTTTCATGTGTAGAGTAGTCTAGGATAGCATGTACCGTGCCTGTAAGCTTAAAATCGTTGGGGTCGGCTCCATGCTATGTGGCCGTCTCGAAGTTTTAAAAATAATAATTAAAATAGTCTTCTGGCCCTACCTGTCACCCTGGTGATTGTAGTTTGCACGCTCATCTGGTCAAGACAGGAATATATATTTTAATTTTATTTTTTTCGAAAAGGGGGGACTCCCCGGCCTCTACATTCGAACGATGCATACGGCCACATATATTTTAATTTGTGGTGGGTAAATGTTAGAGGTTGCAGCAAATATATTGTACACTGCGGGTCTTTCAGCCAAGTTTAGAGGCAAGCATGTGGGGCCAGTGCTATGATGTGTCGCGTCAACTCGTACAACGAGGAGAAGCTTGATTTTACTACACGCCTTCTCCCTCGCCCATGCGCGCGGTTGCTCGCAAACGAGGACAGGCTTTTGCTTAGTAGTACTTCTACAACTACTTGCTAGTATAGCCCTGTAAACTAGAAAGGAGTATTTGCCCTTCTAGAGATTTCAACAAGTGACTAGACTACACCGAGACGGAGTACATATGGAGCAAAATGAGTGAATCTGCACTGTAAATAAATACGTACTAGTTCTATCGTTTTCCTCTCCGAGGTGCACAATATTGAGTATACTGACTAGTCTCTTTTTGACATGCATTTACTTTTTTTGACACAGTACAGACGCAAGCGCTCATATACACGCGCATACACTCACCCCTATGAACGCACACACGGACGGCACTATCATCTTGAAATTTACGAAGTCACCATTGGCTCCTCGTCGTCGACGGGTCCATAGGTGCTTGAATGCCAAGGAGGAAGAGGGTAGCGGTTCCCAAGACGTTGAACGGTCAATTATGCATCCTCAATTACATGCAGAGGGAATTAATTGGAGAAGCAGAATAGAGCCAGCACAATGTGAATGCAACAGAGTTTGGACTCTCATATAATAAAGGCGCCCCACCACTCCAATCCATCTACTCCCAAGTCTCTGCGCAACACTGCTCACTCCAATCCAAGACCAAGTGGCCAGAAGCCACAAGCACCTATGGAGGCGATGGACGCGAGCGGCAGTTGGCTATGCCAAATCATCCAAGGCGCCGGCTTGCGGCCCCGCACCACGCAGCGTTTCCAAACGGTGCTGACGACCGCAGGCATCGTAGCCCTTGCTGACGCCGGCTTCGCCTCTCGCATGGACGACATGATGGCCAACTCCATCCGCAAGTTCACCACCGTCAAGAAGCACGCGGACGACCTTGCCGTACTGCTCCAGCCCGCGCACCCAGGCTCCTCATTGCCTGCCACCCTCATCGGCCTACATGGTGACGAACTCTTTCAAGCCCTGGTGGCCCTGCAGGTGCCGGAGGTCGCGACGAAGAATGTGCACCTCGAGGCCGCGCTCGCCGCGCAGCGCCTCGCCATGCAAGAAACCGTCGACCTGCACATCCACGTCTATGAGGAAATCGTCTACATAGGCCACTACAAGGCAAGCGAGGACAGAAAGACGTTGGCCTTCTTCCAGTGGCTGGAATCTTTGGACGCCATTGTTCAGAAGCATGTCGACCTGGCCACGAAAGCCGTTGCTACTTAAGCGCCGTTCGGTGGGACGACGCCCTGAGTCGAGGAGGTGGACATCGTTGATGGATGCATCTCTTCTTCTTGCCCCCTATAACCAGCACTGCATCGCCTCATGGCCTTAATGTTTTATTAGTATAGTACTCCCTCCGTTCCCAAATATAAGTCTTTCTAAAGATTCCAGCAAGTGACTACTACATATGGAGCAAAATGAGTGAATCTGCACTCTAAACTATGTCTACATACATCAGTATGTTGTATTCCATTTGAACTAGTATCTAAAAAGACTTATATTTATGAACGGAGGGAGTATATGGCATTTTTATTCTAGTCGTAACGTTTTCACTGTGAGGTGGGGCCGCAGTTGAGGAAACCCACCCCGCCCACCGGGCATCGGCCGAGTTTAGAATTAGAAGAGAGAAACGAGGGAGGAGAGCTAGCTATAGCACGCGCGCTATTGTCAGATGGGACTCGTGTTTATAGAATAGGAGTACTAAGCACTCGTGCCTCTTTTTTTTGAGGAAACATTAGTCGTATGTCTAGTACCACTAGTTGGGTGCATGCGACCTATAGCTGTCATCACTTTAGGTCTCCTTTTCGAACCGCGGGTACGCTTCACAGTACATATTTTTTCACGCATTTATCCTCCTATATGTACTCCTAGGCTATTTCCACGTGCTCCCATTCGCCGACATGTGGGACATAGAGCATCTGGGTCGTAGTGCATGGACGACTCGGAGCATATGCCGGGGTACTTTACATTTCAGACCTCACAAATTACATGCAAACCCCCTGCAGAAGAATAAATAAATGAATGAATTACTACATGAAACCGGATTATTTTCGTGGAAACCGGAGCACGTTCATTAAATTTTGGACATAACACATTTATAAAAAATGACCGGACCTAAACCAGTCTATGGGCCTCTTTGATTTTCCCGCAAAAAAGGGCCTCTTTGATTCGCAGGATACTGAAAACACAGGAATGGGGAAAGTATGATGGCGATGAACCGAGATGAGGAGAAATCTAACTCAGTTAGAGGTTAGAGTTAGATTCTAACCCTGAACTAACTCTAAACCAAAGAGGTGTATGGATGGCAGGGTTAGATTGACAATAAATGCTCTATCTCAATCATTTGACTACTTTGGACCCTATTTTTAGTCAGACTAAAATAAGTCCCTTGGATCCAAGCACCCTCTTGGTGTGGCTGGCTCTTATGTGGCCTCTTCCCGCTCACAATTAACATAAACGAACCATCTATACAAATCAAGCATGCAAAACATGATAATTTTTACTTTGTCCATACAAATGAGATATCCCACTTAAACATACAAGTCGTCAATCAAGCTTCACAAAATAAAAAACACTTCATGAAACAAAGAATTAGCTAACTCATCACGGAAGTCATTCACATTAGGGAGGGAGCCCGGAGCCCCTCACACACCGAGGGAGGAGCTCACCATCATCGCTCTGGAGGAAGGCTCTGTAGAGCCCAAGCCCCGGGAACCCCTCCAACGCTGGCCCTTGCGAGCTGAGGTCGACACCGGCATCGGTAGCAGGGCCGCTTGCCACTGACTGGGAACTTAATCTTTGGGCCTCTAGAAATAATGCAAGCATGTAACTAAAATACCTAGAAAGGTGAACTGAATCTTTGGGCCTCTAGAAATAATGCAAGCCTGAAACTGAAATACCTAGAAAGGTGAACTGAATCTTTGGGCCTCTAGAAATAATGCAAGCCTGAAACTAAAATACCTAGAAAGGTGAACTGAATCTTTGGGCTTCTAGAAATAATGCAAGCTTGAAACTGAAATATCTAGAAAGGTGAACTGAATCTTTGGGCCTCTAGAAATAATGCAAGCCTGAAGCTGAAATACCTAGAAAGGTGAATTGAATCTTTGGGCCTCTAGAAATAATGCAAGCCTGAAATTGAAATACCTAGAAAGGTGAGCTGAATCTTTGTGCCTCTACAAATAATGCAAGCCTGAAATTGAAATGCCTAGAAAGGTGACCTGAATCTTTGTGCCTCTAGAAAGATTTATTACCTCCTCAAGCAGCATCAAACAATTCCATGCGTGCACCATAAATCTATAGCAAGTTTGATCAGGATCTACTTTTCCAAATCAGAATGAGCGCTAGAGCAAGCAAGATCAATGATATGGCCATGAGACAGAGAAGGAACGAACAAACTCACCCCTCTCGCGACCTACCTGGTAGATGCGCCGCCGCCGCACACGACAGAGGGAGAAAAACGACTGGTGAAGGGGGAGTGGGGCAACCTTCGAAGGCCGGAGAAAGAGGGCGGCCGGAGTAGGGCGGCAGAGGCCGGAAGGAGAGGGCGGTCAGAGGAGAGAGAGGGCGAGCGGCGCTTGGGCGGGCGGCCCTATGGGGAACAGAGAGGAGTCGTGCGAGAGGGGGGGGGAGCGATCTGGTGCGGGGAGGTGAGATTTTTTTAGTTCTCTTTTAGTGGGCCCGAGGATAACTAACCCAATTAGAACCTCTCCACCGGGCTAGTTTTTTTAGCTGGGTTAGAGCAAACTAGCTCAAACTAACCCCTCTTGTTTCGATAATTTGAGGCTATTTCAACCCAAACTAGCTCTAACACAGGGATCCAAACAAAGAGGAGTGTTACTGTACATGCTACAGTGTGGACCGTAGCACATTGTTTTTTATGGCCATATCACCACATTGTTTTCTACTGCTGGTTCACTAGGCTGCCGTGGTTCGCACTCCTCCGACCTGAGTACTCCCTCCGTTCCTAAATATAAGTCTACGTAGATATTTCACTGTGGACCACATAGGGATGTATATAGATGCATTTTATGTGTAATTTCACTATTTTTTCTCCGTATGTGGTCCATAGTGAAATCTCTCCAAAGACTTATATTTAGGAACGAAGGGAGTAGTATAGTACTAGTATATACCGCATCATTCTTTGCTCCTTCTTACTACTCCGACATGTGGGAGAGCCAGCATCCGGGTCGACGTGTCATGCACCAGATTAGAGCACGAAATGGAAGGGGGCATCACCCCGGTCAGAGCGGCAGTAATTCATGACTATAGTGAGTGGTCATATCACAAGTCTTTCCAGCAGTAACACGCCATCAAATCGCACAGCCCCACTCGCTCACCCTCCTCGCCTCTCTGTCAAATCGCCTACCCGAAAACTGTCGCGCGTACTGCCCGGGAAAAGCCCCGCCCTCAACTTTTAACTACGCGAAAATATTTCGAGCTTGTTCGTTCTATATAAATACAGTACTTACTATATGTTTATTCACCCGTGGGGTTGTTCAATGAATGGAGGGGCGGGGAGCACAAGTGAACAATACTACCTCTGTCCGGGTTTATTGGTCCCCATTGTATTTCGTGCCAAATTTTGACCATAGATTAAACTAAGAAAATGTTCACGCATGTCACCAAACATTATATTTTTCAAAACTATGTTCAAATACGAATCCAATGAGATAATTTTTCTTGACATGCATTAACAATTTGTTAGTTAAATCTTTAGTCAAATTTGGCACAAACTATAAAAGGGACCTATAAACCAGGATGGAGGTAGTACTGTAGTAGTAAGTAGGAGTCATAGAGTAGTCACCTTAAATAGAGAGTTTCTTTTCTTTAATGCCACATACACAAATTGAAATGCTTGTTGTGGAGAGAAAAAAGATAATCACTCCACTATATATGGACATAGGGGCCTGAGCGGTTGCTTTACTAGGGTTGCTCTCTTCATTCTCTCATCCTCTCCAGATATAAACAAGACAGTGGTAGCGACATTTTCTCTCTGCTCACCGCTGGTCACAGATCCGGCCGGATCCTTCGGCCGGTGTGTGTAGAGGACTAAAAGGTGCATCATTCATGCGGTCATCGCCGCCGAGGGAGGAAACCCAAAGCTGCCGGAGGGGCCCGATCCTTTGCCCATGCCATTCTCTCTGACACAGCGCCAGCTCGGGAGGTCCTCCGACCCTTCTTCCTCCCTACCGTATTGTCCGTAGATCCGACCTACCATCGTCGACATCCCGGCGACCCTCAGGTATAAGTTCTTCGAAAGCGGCCTTGCTCTACTGCCCCAGCTCCCCACGTGTCTGCATGTGCATCTTTTTCTACTCCCATCAGCTCTTCCAAAGCCACCTAAATTTTTAGTATTATTAGAGGTAAAGCTACTTCATGCATTCGAATCTAGGGCTTTGTTCAAAGAACGAAGAAAGGGGGAAAGTTGTAGCATGAATCTAGGACTTGATTCAAAGAGGAAATAATATGGTGAAAGTAGTAGAGACCGGATACCCAACCTGTCTCTTCGTTGAAAAGGGAAATAATGGGAAGACGCAGTAAAAACTGGACAAGGAACATATCTATTATTGGTTGAAAAAAAGATAGAAAGTGGCAGCTGGTGGACAAGTCAACACAGTATGTCCAGGATCAGATTTGCTGCCATCACATAGTAAAAGGTCTCCAGGATTAGATTTTCTGCCCTCACATAGTAAAAGGTCTCAGGATTAGATTTGCTGCACTCACATAGTAAAAGGTCTCATGATTAGATTTGCTACCCTCACATAGTAAAATGTATCCAGGATTAGATTTGCTGCCCTCACATAGTAAAAGGTCTCCAAGATTAGATTTGCTGCCCTCACATAGTAAAAGGTCTCCAGGATTAGATTTGCTGCCCTCACATAGTACAAGGTCTCCAGGATTAGGTTTGCTGCCCTCACATAGCGTGAACAAGCTCGGCATAACCACTTTATGCCTCCTTATAGGTACATTGTGCTGATGCGTCCACTGTCGCATGTCCTTATACCAACCTTTTGTTGTTGTTAATGTAAGGGCACATGTAAAATGAAGCGATCACACTGTTACCTTAGGGACATGTCTAACCAGTGTTATTGTTAATCTAATGACTCCAGTGATAAGATGCAATTAAACTGTGTTACAAATGGCACTCCTGCTGTTTTCCCCAGTATGATAAGTAAGTTGCTCCTTTACGTTGCTGAGTGTCCTGGTGTCCAAACGGTCCCATGCCCTTAAACCAACTCTTTAGCTGCCGTTGATTTACTGTGTCTGGTAAACAAGCAATGCCACCATTAAAGTAATCCCATATTTGAGGAATCTCATTGTTGATCGTAATGCTTCTGGTAACATGAAGCATTGCTGAAATTTAAAATTTCTACTGTCCTTGCGTGATTGCCATGAACATAATTAAGATGCTTCTTTTCATTTGTATATGTTTTGTATATTCTTATTGACCAGCAACTGTTTATTTTCTATCATTTTGTGTAGATAGGGATATCCATTTCACCTTGTTGCTATTGTGACCTTTTGGTGAACTGCACAAAACACTTCTTTTTGGAATGAGTGTCTTGTGCAGTTCAACTAAAATGTCACGTGGGCAACATCTCTCAATTTTGGTAGAACTGCACAAAATGGTGATTGGAGTTTCCAAAATCTCGTCAAATTCTGCTGGTAATGTCGTGCAACATTTTATTAGCCTTTGCAAGATGGAGCTGTCACTGTCACCACAATGGCACTTTATTTTAGTGGAGCTGCACAAAAGGATAAGAAAATTATAGTTGCACCTTACATGAGCCGGACAACCAACCTTAATGTTCCTCAATTTTAGTGCAACTACTAAAGAAGAACTTGCCAGCTCACAAGAGAAAGTACTTCTTGCTAGCTGAATGATGCAATCTTTACTTCATTTGAGGTGAACTGCAGAAAAAGGCGCATGAATTGAATCATGGAACTCCAGGCAGACCTCATCCAAGTAGAGCTGGAGGTTGAGTTCAAGGAGGTCGCTATTAAAGTGAAATCATGCTCTCCTGTCTCCGTGTTTGTGCTGTACAAACATGTTATGCAAACAAGAATACTCAACTACAGATGTTGTGACGGTCAAGAGCATTCGCCAAGTTCTTCGATTATATGACATGGCTAGCCAAGATGGATTTAATCCCGATATTCACTTTATCAAAAGGCTCTAATGGGTTGGTTCTGAATTTTGCAAGCTGGGAATCAGTGAGATGTGTAGGCATCTTTGTTGTACTTATTATTTGAATATTATTTGTTGGTTTTGAATCTTGCAAGCTGGGAATCAATGAGATGTGTAGGCATCTTTGTTGTACTTATTATTTGGATCTTATTTGTTGGTTCTGAATCTTGCAAGCTGGGAATCAATGAGATGTGTAGGCATCTTTTCTGTACTTATTATTTGGATCTTATTTGTTGGTTCTGAATCTTGCAAGCTGGGAAACACGGCATGATGACGCAGAGGACAACAACCATAACAAACAGTTCAAACTTGGTAGTATTATCTTTGTGAAAAGTGCGACAAATGTGCTGATCGTGTGCGTCCTGAGAATAATAATTCTAATTGTTGTGCATGTTGATCCTGTGGCACTGATAGAACAAGCGAATGCATTGCTTGTTTTAAGTATAAATTTCTAATAAAGCTAATTAAATTTAAGTAAAGTGACCACTAACTCCTGTTATTACAGTACCAATACAGACCTGCTCGTGAACCGACGTGTGGCCGGAGTAGGTTTCTTAATGGAGGCGTTTGAATGCGCCGAGGGTGCATCTTCTGCCGGGCGTGCAGCGGACGAGGGAGGGGTAGTAACTGTTGTCGCCTGTACACACTCAGCTTACTGTTGGATCTAGTTCCCCAAGAGCTGAAAAACGAACTGCTGCCGCTGCCTACACACTCGTTCACTCGAAGAGACTCCAACGGTGTTTCGAGGGGTGAGCCTGCTGGATATGGACTTCAGCAAGGAGTTCCCCTTTGAGTTCGTCGTTCAGTCCTATGGCTGCACCAAGTTGAATGTTATGTGCACCAACGATACAGACTCAGTGAAGCTCTACCTCGCCTCAGTCCTATGGCTGCACCAGGTTTTGGAGCATTCGCTCGTTTCATCGGCAGCGCCGACTGCACCTTCGCTATGGTGGAGAGAAGGAAGAACGCAACGATTCGTCCATCTGGTGCAACAAGCTTGTCGACAAGCAGAAGCAATATAAGATCATTAACAAAGGGCAGGAGAAGGACTCCGTGGTTGACCTCGCTGAGACCATCATCAACCCCTAATATGCCAACATGAAAGAAGACGATCCGAATACGTGGGAGGTACCTCTGAATGTAGCCTACATAACCTACGCGGCCAAGGACGCATACGCATGCTACGACATGTACAGGCAAATCTTGGACATGAGGGCGTGTCTGCTTCTCGTAACCGACGAGTACATGGACAGCCGCGGCGTCATGATCAAGCGTGCCAGGAAGGTCTAGATGTTGTACTTTATCTGTTTATAAGCACCTTTATCATCTGAGTGTTTCATGCATTAGCCTATGTGTCGTAATTATCCGCTTTTTCTGAAATATGTCTTTTAAGAACCCATTACCTGATTGCTTTTTTAGTGCCTATTTGCTTATGTATGTAAACTAGTTCACTTGTCCGTAAAAAAACTAGTTCACTCGGCTGCCGTGCTTTGAATCTCCTTCCTCCCAACATATTCCTCTCCTCAGGTGGACCCAGCAGGTCTCTGAATTTTCTCCCACCTTCTTTTTCGATGTAAACTGAGTTTTCTCCCAGTACTTTCCCCTAGAACCAACTCAATTGTCCCACGTCTAGCCTAAAAAATAATAATACCCCACGTACTGTTAACTCATCAACTTAAAATGATATTTTATTTCGTAAGTTGAAAGTTCTTACAAAATAATAATAATAATTGTTTATATATAACTTGCCAAGTTAACTCCTAGTGATTGTGTACATAAGCTTGCAAAGATTTTACTGACGTGCAATCATGTGGTTATGTTTTTATAACATTTCTCCGTCTAGCCCAACATGATATTTTCACCCAGCCCAGCAAGTCCATGGATTTTGAGAAAAATGCAAATGGGATTTAAACGGGCTGCATAGATGCTACATCATTGTTTCACCCAGCCCACCAAATGGACTAAAAAAACAAATGGACTGGCTGACATGTGGGCCAGTAGGTCGAAGCCTAACAAGGCGTTGGATTTACATCCAACGGCTGGCATTCTTCTTCAATCTCTCGTCTTCTTCCCCCAGCGCTGCCGGAACCACCTGCACTAGCCTTCGGCGTCCAGCGGCGTTGTTTTGCACTCCTCAGCAAAACGCTACCCCGCCGACGGCCGGGCCATCCCTCCACTCCGCACCTCCTGTTATTCTCTGCCGAGTGTAGGCCCACCTCGCACCTGAACCAGTCAAGTTTCCCACTCCTCTCCATCTGCGACTCCACCGCCGCGTCTTCCCCATCTCCGGGTCGTTCTAGTCTGGGGCCTCGTCGTCGTCCACCGCCTCGGTGCGCTCGGCATGGCATGGTCAACATACGAGAGTCATCGGAAGAGGACTGTACGTGGAGAGCCTGACGGTTGGACCCACCACCCCCCGCTGACAGGTTGGACCCACCACCTATATCTTCGCACGCAAGGAAGTGCCTCCTTATTACACACCAAAAAATGAATACCCCCTACTAGCTGGGACCCACCATAGTGGGTGGCTGACTTGTGGGCCTACTAAGTTGATGAGGACGGAGAGCTTTGTCAACATAGTCAATATGAGCGATTCTAGCTCCAGTGACCATATGATGTCCATCCAACGGCCATAGTGCTTCTTCAACCTCTGGTCTTCTTTCTCCAGCCGCCCAAAGCAGCACCGGTCGTGCCGCATGCTCCTGCCTCTCATGGCCGGCTGTGATGCCGCGGAGGCCTTATCGCCCCCTACTACTCCCACCGCTGGCCCAGGGTATCCCTCTACTCACCCACACCCCCTGTTATTCTGTGGCGATGGCAGCCTCACGCCGCAGCTGAACCAGTGAACCTTCGTACTCCTCTCCGCGTGGGCATCCACTGCCGCGTCTTCCCCAGCTCCGCGTCGTCCCCTTCCTAGGCCTCGATGTCGTCCATCGCCTTGGTGCTCTTGGCGCGGCATGGTCAATGTGGTCAATGACCGACTTCCATCGAAAGAGTACTGTACGTGGAGAGGCTGACAGCTGGGTCCATGGCTACAACCCAGTTTTTTTGTGATTTGCCAATTAAGTCGCTTTGTCAGGCCTGTTGGGCTGCAAATCTTTCAAGACAAGGAGAGCTTTATTCGGCTGGCAGAGATAATGGCCTATCAGTAATGAGAAATGGGCTATACATTTTTAAAACACATCAAATCGGCAATTAGTTTCAAATATCTTTTTTCATTTCAAGATTTTAAATTACATTAATTTTTATGCGTGGAGAATTTGTTGGATTTTATATTGATATAAATTTATTTTAAAAATCAGTTTGAATGTGAGTCGAAATTTCGGGATTAAAAACAGTTCGGACCGCACCGAAATATGCAAAATTTCGTATAATTTTTTAACCGTGGCCACAATATGGGCTGTAATGCTAACAAAAAGAATATGTGCTCCAAAAAATACCTTAAGAATTAGCAAATGGGCTGTAAATTATTAGAAATAATGGCAGATGGGCTGTATGCTGTTTTCCACAGATTTTAGGCTTTCCTAAAAAAAGGTTGACGCACAAGCAATGACTGTTGGATGTCCATCCAACGACCGTCGTGCTTCTTCAATCTCTGCTCTTCCTGCTTCGGCCGCTCAAACAACCATCGGCGGGACTGCCTGCTCCCTCCTCCCTGTGGCCGGCTGTGCTGCCGTGCAGGCCTCACTGCCCCATCGTACTCCCATCGCTGGCCTAGCAATCCCTCTACTCACCCACACCTGTTGTTATTCTTCGGCGACGGCAGATGAACCAGTAAACCCTCGTACAGTCGTACTCCCCTCCGCGTGGGAAATAACTGCCTAGTCTTCCCTACCTCCGTGTCATTCCCTTCCTAGTCCTCGCCGTCGTCCACCGCCCTAGTGCTCTCGGCGTGGCCTAGTCAACGTGGTCAACGACCGACATGCATCTGAAGTGGACTATACGTGGAGAGGCCGACTGTCGGTGTCAAAACCGGCGGATCTCGGGTAGGGGGTCCCGATCTGTGCGTCAAGGCTGATGGTAACAAGAAGTAAGGGACACAGATGTTTACCCAGGTTCGGGCCCTCTCGATGGAGGTAAAACCCTACTTCCTGCTTGATTAATATTGATGATATGGGTAGTACAAGAGTAGATCTACCACGAGATCATAGAGGCTGAACCCTAGGAGCTAGCCTATGATGGTATAATTGTAATTGTGATCGGCCTTCTAAGGACCAACCTCTCCGGTTTATATAGACACCGGAGAGGGCTAGGGTTTACATGGAGTCGGTTACAGGGAAGGAAATATAATATCTGGATCGCCAAGGTTGCCTTCAACGCCAAGGGAAGTTCCATCCGAACACGGGTCGAAGTCTTGAGTCTTGTATTTCCACGCTTCAATAGTCCAGACGTTGTACACAGTCTGGCTGTCCGGATACCCCCTAATCCAGGACTCCCTCAGTAGCCCGTGAACCAGGCTTCGATGACGATGAGTTCGGCGCGTAGTATTGTCTTCGGCATTGCAAGGTGGGTTCCTCCTCCGAATATTCCAAAATGGTTATCGAACACGTAGACCGTCTTCGGATCCGCAAGATGATCTTCACATACCACTGTAGAGAGAATGATATTTCACAAATGCAATCCGCTGACAACTTTTTCTGATGGCGTGTCATGTTATTATGATCGGATCACTATTCAAACCGTTTCCCCACAACCAACTACAACACATATCACGAGGCGGTTTCTGTGACACATCTTGTCAAAGCAGAGATCGTGTCCCCTTATTACGGGATTCTCATCAATACGGGCATGGGTAATCTAATCGTGCCGCTAATCGCGGCGAGCGGGAGGCGGATGGGTTCCACCAGGCAAGTGGGGAAGCACAAAAAGCCTTTATCGCCTTCATAAGGAGGTCAGGTTCCTTTCTTTTTTACCCACGGCTCCTTCTCCTAGTAGCTCATTCCCCTTTGTGCGAGCCCTAACGCCCAAGCACTCTTCTCCCCCACCGAAGGGAAGTTTTCTGAAGATGTCCGGAGCAGGAGGCAAATGGATGGCCTCAACTGTCCAGGAGAAGGACATCAAGAAGCTCTGGGGAGCCGGGTATCTGGCCTAGAAGATCGGCCACCGTCTTCCCCTGGCAGGACAGGTCGTCCCTACTCCGAAATCTCATGAGAGAGTCGCGTTCCTTCCCCATTTCATCCGTGGGATCGGGTTTCCCCTTCACCCGTTTGTTCGGGGAGTCATGTACTACTACGGGATCGATTTTCATGATCTCTCCCCCAACTCCTTCCTCAATATCTCGACGTTCATCATCGTGTGCGAGGCTTTACTCCGAATCCCACCTCACTTCGGCCTATGGCTGAAGATTTTCAATGTGAAGCCCAAGGTGGTGAGTGGAGAGCACGCCGAGTGCGGCGGTGCCATGGTAAGCAAGATGCCCAAGGCTGTCTGGCCGAAAGGTGCTTTCAACGACTCCGTCAAGGAGTGGCAGAAGTAGTGGTTCTATATCACCGAACCACGCGACAAGAAGTGGGCGACAGCTCCAGAGTTCAGATCCGGAGCTCCACTGCGGCTCACGGCCTGGCTCGAGAAGGGCCCGAACTGGTGCTCGTCCGACGAGCTGTTATTGCTCCAGACACGCATCCAGGGCGTAATCGATAGGGACGTCAAACTCGTCGAGGTAGTCCAGGTGATGCTAGTTCGCCTGGTTCTCCCTTGTAAGCGCCGAGCTTGTACCCTGTGGGAGTTCGATCCGGCCGAGCACCAAACCCTTCAGGAGCTTTACGACTCCACCCACAAGGATATCTAGAAGGTCCTCTTTAAGCCTGGCAAATCGTGGCCGGGCCCCGCCGAGGACCATGTGTATCAATCATCCCATTCTCCCAGCTCGGTAAGTCACAACCACACTCTGTCTATTCGTGCTTTAATTGGCACATCATGCAGGAGACACCTTAATCGTATTTCATTGTAACATCAGGGATGGGTAAAGAAGGTGGAGCGGCTACATTGTCCAGCCCCCCTGCCGGAGGAACCGGCCGAACCTCTTCCGACGAAGATGTTGGTCCCCGCGCCTTACAAGGCGCCAAAGAAGTAGGCCTCCAAGAAGTTCAAGAAGACCCGGGGTGGCCTTTGTCGTCGCGAGGTTTCGGACGCCAGATCTGAAGACTCTAGCGACGATCCTTCGTCCGAGGACGAAGAGGAGGAAGCAGAGGAGGATGAGCCTCACTCTAATGGTGGGAGGAAAAGGACGGCCTGTGCATCTTTCGAGGACGGATCGCACAAGAGGGAGAAACATTCCCTCCCAGGGGCATCCCCCACGGCCGTCGATAGCAGCCCGGAGTGGGATCCCGGGGCCCAGCCCCTGGAGAAGTTGTAAGTATCCGAACACGCATATGCGTCCGGGGTCGTTTTTTGGGTATAGTGGTTTTGACTGTTGCCTACATATTGCATAGTCCGGCAAGGTCCTGTGCCGGCCAGTCCTTGTCGGAGGATTCACTGGACTCGGACGCTTTGGCGAGCGAGACGCCTCCACAGGTCCCTTCCCCCAAGTCTGGGTGCGACACCGAGGTATCGTCTCGACATGACCCAGACCAGGGAGGACATATCGCTGGTGCCGAACACACAGGGATGGATACGGCCCTCGGGACCTCTAGGGTTCTGGGATCGAGCAAGCAGCCCTCCTGATGGCGGGGGGCCAGCCTACGCCGCCGGCGTCCTCTGTTCAAGCAGAGCTGCCTGGCGGTCTATTGACATCGTTGAGGAACGCATCTATTGTCGATGAGCATCGGGCCCTTGTGGGCGAGGTGGTTGAAAGGATTCAGTCCGCCGAGAGCGGGCTGAACGCGTCGTGCCTTATTCTCATAAAGGCTTTTGAGGTATGTCTCCTAGGAAACCTTTAAGGAATTGTCATAATATAAGTAGTAGCCCCTGATACACTGTCCGGCGAAGGAGACAGAGCCGGGCAGGGGATCAAACCCCCTGCCTTCGCAGGAGCCTGTGTAAATGACGTATACCCTTTGTTGTGAAAACAGGCATCCGCAGAGAGGACTTCCGCTTTCGAGGCGGAAGTGTCCGAACTGAAGCAGAACCTTGCACGGTCCGAGGAAGAACTCGGTCGTGTGAGGAAGCAACCGGAAGACAAGTAAGGTATGTTGAAAACATTTGTCTTGGAGTTGGCACGAACGAATGGTTGTGCAGAAAAATGTTAGTATTGTGTGCTCTAGGAGCATGTGCCGAATACGAGGCACTAAAGAAAGCTTTGGCTAATGCCAACAAGAAGGCTGAGGCCGAACAGGCGCTTCGTGAAAAACACGAGGCCAGGCTTATCACCGCTGAGCGGGAGCTCCAGGAAGCTATGAAGAAAAGCGAGAGCTTGGAGCAGAGTCTAGAAGGGAAAGAATCCGAGCTCGCCCAAGCTCTCGAGGATGCAGAAGGTGCTCGGGAAGAAGCCCGAGGTGCTCCGCGGGATATTCAGGAGGCCCGAAAAGTGGCGGCTGGTAAGGCCTTCTGTATCTTAGCTTCGTGTATGTTAGAATGTGAAGAATCCAAGCGGCAGGCTGAATTCTTATTTTTCCAGGGGCTTTTGCGGATCTTCCTCACAACATATCAGACGCTGCTAAATTCTATCGCTGCGAGGAGAAGAAGACTGCGGAGAGGGATTTCTGGTCGCAGTATCTGGCGCCGAATAATCCGGTGCCATTTATCGATCAGATGAAATAGCTGATCGAACTGCACCAGGCGGCCGAACTAGCCATGAAGGACTTAGTTGTCCAGCTGTGGCTTGCGGATCCGATTCCAACCAGCTACTTCGCACTCGTCAAGCAGAGTGTGGGCGCCTGTCCTCGGCTAGATGTTGTCAAGCGATCGGTTTGCATAGAAGACACACGCATGGTGTTTGCCCATGCGAAAGTGCATTGGGGGAGGGTTGACGCGGAAAAGCTGATCACTGAGGGGCCGCCGGAGGGTAAGGAACACCGCAAGCCCGAGCTGTATTATGAAGGTGTGATGAAAGGGGCCCGCCTTGTGGCGGACAAGTGTACTAAAGACATCATATTTCCCTGAGGGCATCTGTGCCACTTGTTGTAATATGGGATAATGGCATGTTTGTTATATATTGCCTATTTTATTGGAACATATGTTCTTCCTGTGCGACTGTTTATTGTATGCAAATTCTGGGAGTTGGCCAGTCGTCGGCTTCTTCCCCCTCGTAAAAAGGATACAGGGGTGTTCGGAATATATCTGAACGCTCTTTATCCCATAATTGGGTCCTTTTAATGTAGCGACCCGACCCGAAAGGGTCAAGTCTCTGTGCTTACGTGTCATCCATGGATCGGTATGCTGACACACACAGTACTCGAGGATTTATAACAGAGGTAAATCACATGTATAAAATAACGTAAATACTATTACCTCAATCCAAATAGCGGAAGTAACAAGGTTGTGGATTCCCATCAACACCAACGGCAAAGTTGAGTATAGGAAATCATAACCCTAACGTATCACTTACTCGTTGTAAGGTCCTGCAATATGAGACGTTGCAGCCACAAAGGGTCAGTACATTGAATGTACTGGCAAATTCACACCATAGAGCAGTGATGAATAAAGGCTATCACTACATGCATATATGTGGATGGTGGAAAAGCTCTATGGTTACAGTTTTTGCATAAAGCCAATTTTTCCCTACTGCAAAGGAATAAATTTATTTAACTATCATGGTGGTTGTTAAACATTGAGAATGGTTGACAGCATTCTCAATCCCAATTAAAAGTACTCATTAAAACCCAACAATATTAATTTAAGTAACATGATGAGATTCACAAGAAAATCAAGTACTAGATACTAAAAATGTCCATAACCGGGGACACGGCTAATCATGATTAGTTTATACACTCTGCAGAGGTTTGTGCACTTTTCCCCACAAGACTCGATCGCCTCCGTTTGATTTCCTCGCACTACATGATGTTTGAGAAGCGGATGACCGGGACATAGTCTTTCGGAAGCACTAGCACCTTACATGTGGGTAGACCGGTACACCTACTTTCCCCTACATCGGCTAGTCTACCCGTAAGAGTTCGCACGACTTAATCAACTATGCCAGAGCCCATAATGGCTTGTGGCTGCACTCAGAAGTTTCTAGTCTGAATAATCTCATGATCCCTTTGAGCCTGGGTGGCGGTCCAAAGAAAAACAGGCAAGTCCTGGAAACCCAGGTGCCTAGACAGGCAAGTCCTGGAGTAACCAGGTGCCTCAATCCACCCAGACGTGTGTTTAAGTTGCCACCTTAAATAAACCATTAATTAACAATCTCACATCTGTCATGGAAAATCACTCACCCAATCCACGTCTACTTGCATAGCATGGCATACTAAGCAAACGTAGAAGTAACTCCCAAGGGTTTGATAATAAAACAGGTAATAGGTGCTACCTCAATCTACTTCCCAAAACCCACAATTTAATTATATCCTAATCATGCAATTGTTTGAGGATTGATCTAATGCATAAAAACTGGGTATGAGAAAAAAGTATGATCAAAGTGTGAACTTGCCTGCAATGTTGATGAAGATGATTCGCACTCAAAACTCTTGATAGTTCTACTCGTCACACTCCGGTCAATCTATCACGATCAAGCAATGGTAACCACACATAAGCAATCACTAAAAAGGTCGGTAAGGACGAAGAATACGATTCGGAAAACATCAAAACCAAGCGAATAACTCTTGCAACATAAAACAATTTCTAACAGTACCAAAATTATGTGAATTTGGCCTTATCAGAAAGTTTAGGTCAAGAGCTTTAATTTGCAAAAAGAATCAAATAAATCGGAGTTCTAAAACTCAAGTTACGATCAAACGAAGTTCAAATACAAAAATATTTGAAATTCAAATTTATAAACTTTCAAAAACATGTTTGAGTTGGATTAATGGATAGAGGGGATCGTAACGAAGAAGTGGGCGTTGGTTTCGTTGGATTTGGATAAACGGTTGAAAAGTAGTGAGCGTTTGAAAATTAGGGACTAATCTATAAATGAAATCATCACAGATAGGTCCCTGGCCGAGAATAAAAAGAAAAATAAAAAAATAAAAAGTGAACGTTCGTTACCGAACGCTAACCAACGAAACTCATTCGCTCCAGAGCCTAAACTAACGAATGCTCTCTAAATAATAAAACCTAATTAATAAACCGCTCTAAAGAATAAAACCGAAAAAAACACAAAAACCGGGGCGGGTTATATTGGTTTATACCGGTTCGGGAGAAAGACCGGCGGCGGCGGCTCGGCTACTCCGGCGACGGGCGGCGGTGGCGCAGCAGTGGCGCGGACAAGGCGGCGGCGACGCGGCGGAGGACGGCGATGGCGTGCCGCGCGGGGCGGGATGCAGGCGGTGTCGGCGGCGGCGGTGAGATGCAGCAGCGGCGGCGGCGTCGATCTGCGGCGGTGACGGGCGGCGAGAAGAGAGGGGGCGGGGCGGTGCGTCGAGGGGAAAAAGAGGGGGCAGGGTGGCGGCCTCGCGTTATAAAGGCCAGGGGAGGGCGCGGCTTGGAGGAGGGGGCAGGAGGAGGCCGGAGGCGGTACGACGGCGGCGGCCGGCGTGCTCGGGCGGGACTCCGCCCGGGGTCGGTGGCGATGGCGCGCTGGGCTGGGCCTTGGCCTGGCAGGAGCTGGGCCGCCCAGTTCGGAGGGAAGAGTGTTTTTTTTTAAAAAAGACAGTCAAAGAAATAAATAGAATAAATAAAAACAGAAATATAATATAGGCATATTATATATCAAAATTTCCAGAAAAAGATTTCCTACAAGCTGAGAATTATTCTAGAGTCAAATAAAATACACATAAATTCAAATAAAAGCAAAGAGTGCTTCTGCCCTAGTAAAATCTAGTAAAAATCATTTTAAAAATCCCAAAATTAATTCAAATTCATTTCTCTCCAATTTTCTGATGTAGGGAATCATGTTACCCTATTTTCCATATATTTGATTTTTGGAGAAAAATAATTTGAATAAAACTCAAATAACTCCAAATTGAAAAATAAATTCAAAAGAACTTTGAATTTAATTATTTGAAACTCCCAACTCATATTTCATATGTTTTGAAGAAGTCATTTTATCTTCGCTCGTGAAAATCATTGAGTTGCATAAAGTTCCAGAATTGGAAATATTTTCCAAATGAAATTCAAATATTTTCAACACCCCTTGTCATTTAAATAATTGGAAGAAGTCATGTCATCTTCTCTCCAGGGTTTTGTGGTGAAAAGAATTTGAATTCACGAAGATCATAAAAGCAAAAATGAAAGTTTGGGAAAGTCCTTTTATTCCCTCTCATTTAACTTTCAAAAAGGTTCAAATGCACTCAATCGATCAAACAATCAATCAAATCTATCTATTTAATATAACATTCCAAAATTTAGAATTTTGGGATGTTACATTTAAAGAGGTGTATCTTTCCGCGAACCAGGAAATCGGACTATAGGGCTTTATTACTCTCACTTAGGCATAGGAATTTGAGTATGGTCGGTACAACCCCTAGTGTTTGGAAGGCCGAACTAGGGGCTCTATTGGCGCCTGATCAGAAGACCGATCCGTCGCACTTAGCATTTATGATGGCGTTATGCGGAATAAATCTTTAGGGATTTTATGACCTCTCGAACGGCGAACCGGCTCTCGCTTCATCATGACAGTCGGTTTTCGGCTTTCTCTACTGAGGTGCTCATCCGGCTGCACCGGGACACAATCGCAGTAGTTCTCCCAGCGCTACCTTAGCCGATAGAACGGAACGTAAGGTACCAAAACATGGGGGCCGGGCAAACCCAATGAATGACCCAAGACATGATTCGGAGCAGATGCATATAGTGATATAAGTTTGGGGTGCCGAACGACCGAAAAGGTGGTCGGACTTGCTTGCCGTACTATGGAGCCCCTGGTGCAACCAGGCGAACGCGGAGCGTGGCTTTCATTTTCGGCAAAAGAGGCATTAGCGATGAACGACAGCCGGTAATTGCTATTTACGCATTGCAGTAGAATTTTATGTCTATGCATATTAGTATGATGTATGGAAAGAGGTGTTGTTTGACGGAGCCTGTTATGGGACTGGAGGGGGCTGTGAGCGGGTTGAGAATGAATCCGAACTGCCTTCTACCTGCATGTTCCTTCCTTTGTGTGTCCGGGATAATTCCATGCCGCCAGTTCTGTTCTGCGTCAATCGTTAGTTTGCAAATGCTAAATGCTTGAAGACAGCTAGGTGTCCTCTTGTTGTTGCTCCCAGGGTCCCTAATCGGGCCCTGGTGCGCCCAGTCGTTAGACCGTGAGGTAGTACGGACTCCGCAGTGGATGTCTAGATGGTTTGCCTGGGTAATTTACCACGTAGAATCTAGTTGACGTGGTTTTTCCCGTTTAGCATACGGTAAGCTATCGTATGGGAAGGTGCCGACGATTTATTCTTTGGCATAGAATTTTTGGATGGTCCGAAGGCAACCGTTTAGAGTGGTGGGCCAACAGAACTTGGCCTTTGCGCCTTACATCTTTTAGGAGATGTTTTCCGTGGCGTCATACACTTGTGGGCTTTGTGTGTTATGGAGCCCCCGGATTACTAGGTCTAGAGGCACTGCAATTAACTTGCCGTGGTTTAGGTGGTCTTGGGCGGTCGGCCGTACTGTTGCGCTCTAGGGGGGGGGGTCTTGACGAGGCATCTCCCCTTTATTGCTTCCGGCGTGCGACCAGCCGCTTTGTTTTGAGAATCCTGCACTCTCTATTGGTATGTTTTGCCGTCCTTCTCGGGGTACCGTGAATTTCACACGGCTGATCCAGCGTGTATCTTCGGTCGAGTAGGCTTGTGCTGCTCTTTGCCTGTTTGTCGGAGTGAGCGTTGTCGGACTTGGCACCAGCTTCCTTGTCTTGATGTTTATGACTTTTATGCCGAGATCTGAGGGTGCCTCTTCATATCTGCTGCTTGCCGCCTTGGACCGTAGTGATGCGTGGGCGTCTGTGTGCGTGCCTGTGGTTTTCCTGCTCGAGTTGAGGTAGCCAGTTGTGCCGTGTGTGCCATTTATTGGGGCTCTCAAGTTCGTATTTTTCAGCGGCCAATATCTTGCTCCACCTATCCTCTAGCGCATCTTGGTCAGCTGTGAGCCGCTCTTGTTTCCTTTGTAGGCTCCTTGCTGTAGCCATGAGCCGTCGCTTGTAGCGAACTTGTTCCACTGGGTCCTCTGGTACGCCGAATTCATCGTTGCCGAGGCTTGCCTCGTCGTCAGAGGGGGGTGTGTGATTATCCCTCTCCCAATATCCCGTCGTCATTGGTCCGGCCTGCTTAGGTGTAGGCTGACTCCGGTTGTATTCCTTTTTGGCACCGTCCAGACTGCTCTTGTTTCCGGGGCCGTTTTTGGTGTGGCGGGGTTTGGAGTGGTACCGATAACGCACATGTTTTGCCTTTCTTCCTGAGGGGTTATCCTCCATTGCCTGGCCGCCACTGGTTTCCGTTGGAGTGTCCACCATGTATATATCATATGAGGAGGTGGCCGTCCACCGCCCGGTGAGAGGTGGCTCCTGTGATTCTCCTACATCGCCGTCCATACCGTCGATGTCTTCAGGGTTGAAGTCAAGCACGTCTGTTAGATCATCGATCATGGCAATGAAGTGGGTGGTGGGTGGGCAAGGAATTCCGTCGTTGTCTGCTTCCCACTCGAGCCGGACATAGTTCGACCCGGAGTCTTCTGAGAAGGAGAGAGACTTCAATAAGTCCAGCATGTTGCCAAAGGGCGAGTGCTGAAAAACGTCCGCCGCGGGGAACTCCATCGCCGGAGCCCAACCAGGATCGGCGGGCTCGGGGGTGCGCGGACTGGAACCTGCGTCCGGATATGAATCCGGGCGTCCGGAGTCACAGGTTCCCTCAGAGGTGAAACTTGTGTTCAGCTCCATCGCCGATGAAGGTACGGCCTGCGGGGCAGGGTCCAGACCTCCGTCCTTAGGCGAAGCAACCTAGCCCGGATTTATATCCGAGGCTTCTGCAGGGACGATATCCCGAGTGACGTCTGACAGCAGGTCTAGGCCGCACTCATCGCGACTGTTCGGCGCTTCTGGCGCTGGCCCGAATCCGTCGAAGATCAAGTCTCCATGGATATCCGCCGTGTAGTTCAGCTTTCCGAACCTTATTTGATGGCCGGGGGCATAGCTATCGATCTGCTCCAAGTGGCCAAGCGAATTGGCCCGCAGCGCGAAGCCGCCGAACACAAAGATCTGTCCGGGGAGGAAAGTCTCACCCTGGACTACGTCGTTAATGACGATTCAAGGAGCCATCGAGCCTGACGGCGACGTCACAGAGGAACTCTCAATGAAAGCACCAATGTCGGTGTCAAAACCAGCGGATCTCGGGTAGGGGGTCCCGATCTGTGCGTCAAGGCTGATGGTAACAAGAAGTAAGGGACACAGATGTTTACCCAGGTTCGGGCCCTCTCGATGGATGTAAAACCCTACTTCCTGCTTGATTAATATTGATGATATGGGTAGTACAAGAGTAGATCTACCACGAGATCGTAGAGGCTGAACCCTAGGAGCTAGCCTATGATGGTATGATTGTAATTGTGATCGGCCTTCTAAGGACCAACCTCTCCGGTTTATATAGACACCGGAGAGGGCTAGGGTTTACATGGGGTCGGTTACAAGGAAGGCAATATAATATCCGGATCGCCAAGCTTGCCTTCCACGCCAAGGAAAGTCCCATCCGGACACGGGCCGAAGTCTTGAGTCTTGTATCTTCACGCTTCAATAATTCGGATGTTGTACACAGTCTGGCAGTCCGGATACCCCCTTATCCAGGACTCCCTCAGTAGCCCCTGAACCAGGCTTCAATGACGATGAGTCCGGCGCGCAGTATTGTCTTCGGCATTGCAAGGTGGGTTCCTCCTCTGAATACTCCAAAGTACCTGTTACGATGAATAGTGTCCGGTCTCCAATCGATGTTGTGCTCCTCGGCTTCAGCGCCTTAATAATGACCATCGCCACGTGTCGAGCGAATGCGAGGAGTCGAGGTATTTTTGCATTTGCCACCCTCGATCCTCCGAGCCAACCGTATATTTGAAGGGACAGGAGTTCTCAGATCCAAACCTCACTCCCCTCCCTTGAGCTAGCATCCTAGAGCGCTTCGCAAAAAGCCATTCTAGCATGGCCGGCCGTCGCAGCTCTTCTGCTTGCCCTCCTCACTCTAAGTCGGGGGATTGGGGAGAGTGCTTAGTTCCCCACAGCCGTTTGGTGAAGTTATAAACTCAAGGGTTTCTTCCACCGGCATTCATGGTCTCCGTCCGAGCTGGAATAGCTACTTACGATGGAGGGGAACAAGCGGAGGGATTTCCTAACCCGTCTCCGGAGGAACGAATATGCCTCATCTCGCATCTGCTGAGGGGCGTCGAGTTCCCTATCCACCCGTTTCTCCGCGGGCTCCTGGACTTCTATGGCCTCCAGCTACACCATCTTACCCCAGCCTCCATTCTGCACATAGCGGGGTATGTCGCCCTTTGCGAGCTGTTTCTAGTCTGCAAACCACACTTCGGATTGTGGAGGAAGCTGTTCTACCTTGTCCCCCGCGCCCAGGGGGAGTCCATGTATCAAGTGGGCGGGGCCGAAGTATGGCGCATTGCTGAGACCGGATACCTGTCCGGTACTCCTGAGAATGCACCAGAAAACTGGCCTTTCGAGTGGTTCTATATAAATGACGTTCCCCTTCCGGATCCAGTCTGGAGGGGTCTCCCCAAGTTCAGCAATGCCCCACCGAGGGCACGCCTAAGATGGCGTCCCCAGGGCCCTCAAGAAGAGGACACAAGGGAGATATTCCTCCTGATGAACAGGATAAAGCTGCTGGCCAAGTCCGGACTGACGATTGTTGAGGTCATGGCAATATGCATAAAGCGAGGAGTGTAGCCGCTCCAATATCGGGGGAAGCCCATGTGGAACTTCAATGGGGAAGACGACGCCACCCGCTGCGGTCGCAAGGGTCCGAACTCCGCTACCGCTTTGGCAAGGATACTGTCCGATTTGTACAAAGGGGAAGAAGAGGAATTCCTTCGCATAAAAACGCGGGACGGATTCTCCATGCACAACCCACCAGCGTGGGTAAGTTGCTATTCTTCTCCCAGTTTCATTTACCCTATCATACTTCTGCTAAGATTACTTGCATCAATCCTCTGAGCAGGAACTGAGGAGGGCCGTGGAAGGAATCTTCAGCCCCTCCCCGGAACCAGAGGACCCTAGAAGGGCCCTAGATCCGGGACTCAAGGTAGATCCGGATATTACCGTGGAGCTTGTCAATGGAGTATTTTATCAGGCGAGCTGGGACGGTGCCCTAGTGGCCATTACGGCCGACTCCCATGGACTGCTTCCCACATCGCGTGTAAGCTGAGCTAAAAACCCTATCCTCCGAAGAGGACTTTCCCCAGGTATTGTAATTTCACCTTTGAGGCGTCGCTCTATTTGCAGAAACGACGGCCGGAGCGAGGGGCCGAGCCCCTAGGGGCTCGTCAACCACGGGCGCCCGGATCAGGCAGCCTCAAGAGGAAGGCGGTGAGGGCCAACACACCGCTGCAGAGGTAAAGTCATAGCCCGTCCTGCTGTCATAGAATTCGAAACCTGATAGCGCCCTTTGTGTCTGGCAGGAAGAGGAATAACCGGGCTATATCTGAAAACCCCACCAACCACGCCTCCACCAGCCGAGCTCCAGAACCGGCCTCGGGGGCGAAGGCGGACATGGGGCCAGCACCGCATAGCTCCCCGACGGAGGATGCGGATATGTGTTCGGCAACGAACTCCGAAGTGGAGAGCGCCATGAACCACCGGGTCCGGAGGGCCGTGCTCCGACACAACATCTTTTCCGAAGAGGTCTTTAATGCCTTCAATTCGGCGGACGCATATGTCTGAGCCGCTCGAGGCGGGCTTGCCCAAGCGACACGCCAGTATACCAAAGACATACGTGTAAAAGATTTTGATAAGTATGCCTAGCAGTAGCCCCTGAGACTTTAAAATAGTTGGGACAACTGTTTGAAGGATCCATATATCCGCAGGTCCTTGCGGACAAGAATGAACAATTGGTGCGGGAGCTGGAGGCCTGCAATGCACAATTATCTAATGCGGTAGCCAAGTTAGAGGGATCCTAAAAGGCCCCTGCTAGTAATATTTGTCTTTATTATACACAGATGTACTAGTTAATAGATGGCTTGTGCGGTTAGTCTAACATTGAATTTTGCAGACAATACCGAGGTGAATCCGGAAAGCGTAGTGGGTGATGACTCGCATCTCCAATGGCAACTAAAGGCCGGCGAGCGCATCCTTACACATGTGACGCAAGAGAAGAACAAGCTTCATGATGCCAATATTCGTCTGGACATGGAATTAAAGGACATCCGCGCACAACTGGCGGACTCCGTGAAGGAGAACAAAAAACTTTGTCGCGGCATTTATGGTAAGAATGCAAGCGAACTGTTTTGCAGTTCGGCGAGGAAGTTTATTAAAAAGATTTTTCCTTGCAGGAATGTTAACGGGTCACCCTGAAGAGGAGATGCCCTCATCTACTGGTGATTTGCTGCAAGAACTGTCGCAGATGCACGAGCGTGCCTGGCAGGTGATGCACGATGTTGCTCAGGCCTTGTGGCCATCAAGGCTACTGCCGAATGGCATGGAAGAGCTTGCGGACCTGCTCCAAGGAGCTCGGCGGCGCTTCCGTTTGTGGAAGATATTAGCCTGCCGGCAAGGAGCAAGAGAAGCCTGGGCAATGGTGAAGACACGCTACACCAAGCTGGACCCTAACCATATGGCCGAAGTGGGACCGGCGGGGCCTGATGGGCAAGAAATTCCCGTGAGCCTGGTGTATGACCAGGTAGCATTAGCCGCTAAGTATTCTCAGCAGGATTGTAGGCTAGATAACCTGTTAGATGGCATAGAGGAGGAATATAGTCATTCTTAGTGACTGTGTAAATTGATTGGCATAAGTAGCCTCTAGTCGGATTGAAATCATTTGTCATGGCGGACCTTTTCGCTTCAGCCCCCGGACCCTATAGTCCGGGGTGTGTCCGAATACCCGCTCGGTTATGCGAAAACCGGGGCATGCTTGGATACTAGGCATAGGGGTCATAGGTGCTTGAACAGACAAGTACCCAACTAGTTATGTTATATTGCATGGATGGCAAGAAACATCTTCTAGGGAGAATAGTTCTGTTAGGGGTTCCTTTCCCTAGGTATCCATGTGTTGATGCACATGTCCGGACTATGCTCGATAGCGCGGGATACAAAGCTTCTGGGGTTCTTTGTTGTAACCAACGAATATATCCTTTGTTCACCGATCGAATATTCTCTTAAGGAAACTAGCTTTCGGCTTCACCCAGTCTGAGGTACACATCTGGCTCAACCGGCAGTAACAATCGCAGAGGTGCTCCCCTTATGCCCTAGCCGAACTAACGGGAACGTACGGCATAAACACAAGAGCCAGGCAACCTAGCTTGGCCACATCTTAAGTCATATCGATGCATATAATGGTGAAAAAAGGCACATATGGAGAAAGAATGCATATGTGATGGGCAAAAAGCCATTAAAGTAATTATGTCAAGCTTCCGAATGGGAAGCCCCCAGATACAGCTTGCACACATGGTACGGCCGGGATAATCCGGGAATCCGCACTGTATTAAATACTTTGTGTGAATGAAAAGAGGGTCGAGAAAGGAGAGAAACAGTGGTGGAGCATAATTTAAAAAGGAGGGGTGAGGAGACGAACACTGCGTTCGGCGTTAGGCGTAGAATCTCCAGAGTCTAGCCACGTTCCATGGGTTCGGCTAGAGTCTATTGTCAGATGCATTACATAGGCGGTACGCTCCTCCGGTGAGAACTTTGTCGATGTCGAAGGGACCTTCCCATATGGGTTTGAGTTTGTCCTTCTTCTTCTCCAGTAGGCGTAGAACGAGCTCGCCAATATTGTAAGTTTTGGCCCGCACTTCTCTTCTTTGATATTGCCAAGCCTGCTGCTGATAGAATGCGGAACGGGCTTTTGCGACGTCGCGCTCCTCCTCCAGGGCGTCCAAGTTATCTTGCCGATCTAACTCGGCTTCCTTCTCTTCGTACATGCGTACGCGTGGCGAATCATGTATTATGTCGCAGGGTAGTACTGCTTCCGCATCGTACACCATAAAGAATGGTGTGTATCCGGTGGTTCGATTCGGTGTGGTCCGCAGTCCCCAGAGTACGGAGTCGAGCTCCTCTACCCAGTGCGTATCTGATTCTGTTAAAGATCGCAGTAATTTGGGTTTTATGTCGCTCATGATAAGACCATTTGCCCATTCGACCTGGCCGTTTGTTTGCGGGTGGTAGACGGAAGCGTAGTCGAGCTTAATGCCCATTTTTATGCACCAAGTTTGCACTTCATCGGCTGTGAAATTTGAGCCATTATCAGTGATGATGCTGTGGGGGACACCGTACCGGTGTACAACCCCGGATATGAAGTCTATTACTGGTCCGGATTCGGCCGTTTTAACCGGTTTGCCTTCGATCCATTTGGTGAATTTGTCCACCATGACCAGTAGGTACTTTTTCTTATGGCTTCCCCCTTTAAGGGGTCCGACCATATCCATCCCCAGACCGCGAAGGGCCAAGTTATGGGGATTGTTTGGAGAGCGGTAGGCGGCATATGACTCTGATTGACGAAGAGCTGCCAGCCGATGTAGTGTTGGACAAGGTCCTGTGCGTCTACTCGGGCCGCCGGCCAATAGAAACCTTTACGGAAGGCTTTGCTGACTAGCACTCGAGCTGCGGCATGGTGTCCGCCCAGTCCGTCGTGAATTTCAGCCAGGAGTTGCCGCCCTTCCCCTTCGGAGATGCACCTTTGGAGCACTCCGGTCGCGCTTTTCTTGTAGAGTTCCCCTTCGTGGACCTTGTAAGCTTTAGAATGCCGGACTATGCAGCATGCTTCATTTTTGTCTTTAGGGAGCTCCTGCCTATTTAGGTAGGCCAAGAACGGCTTGGTCCACGGGGCGATTACGACCATTATTTCGTTGGTCAAAGGTGTTATTTCGGTGGCAGAGCCTCCAATTGTGTCGGATGGTTCAAAATCTGGGGGTGTATTCGGATCTGTGCTGGTATTGCCGGACTCCCCTTCCCATACTACGGATGGCTTGAACAGCCTTTCCAGGAATATGTTGGGTGGGACAGGGTCGCGTTTGGCACCGATGCGGGCAAGGACGTCCGCCGCTTGATTGTTTTCTCGAGCCACGGTGGAATTCGAGCCCCTCGAACCGAGCTGACAATTTAAGGACGACATTATGATAGGCCGCCATTTTTGGATCCTTGGCATCAAAGTCTCCGTTTATTTATGATATTGCGAGGTTCGAATCCCCGCGCACTTCTAGGTGTTGGTTGCCCATAGAGACTGCCATCCGAAGACCATGTAACAGGGCCTCATATTCGGCCGCATTGTTAGAATCTGTGTATAATATTTGTAGGACGTACTGGACCATGTCCCCGGTGGGAGATGTCAGGACTACCCCTGCTCCCAGTCCGGCCAGCATTTTGGAGCCGTCAAAGTGCGTGATCTAGTTGGAGTACGCGCCGTACTCTTTAGGGAGTTCGGCTTTTGTCCATTCGGCGACAAAGTCAGCCAATACTTGCGACTTAATGGCTCGCCGCGGTTTGTATGTTATGTCGAACGGCAGGAGCTTGATAGCCCATTTAGCAATCCGTCTCATAGCATCGCGGTTATTAATTATGTTGTTGAGTGGTACTTCAGAGGCGACGGTAATCGAACACTCTTGAAAGTAGTGTCTTAGCTTCCGAGACGCCATAAAGACTGCGTTTGCTATTTTTTGATAGTGCGGGTATCGGGATTTACATGGGATGAGGACCGTTGATACGTAGTAAACCGGCTTTTGAAGCGGGAATTTGTATCCGTCCACCTCTCGTTCGACGACGAGCACTGCGCTTACCACTTGATGTGTTGCTGCTATGTATAGTAGCATAGGTTCGCCGATGTTTGGCGCTGTTAGGACCAGATTACTGGCCAATAAGGTCTTTATCTCATCGAGTCCGGCCGCGGCTGCATCCGTCCATACAAAGTGTTCAGTGCACCGAAGGAGGCGGTAGAGAGGCAACGCCTTTTCTTCTAGCCTGGATATAAAGCGGCTCAAAGAGGCCACGCATCCCGCTAGCTTCTAGATGTGCTTGAGGTCTGTCAGTATGGCTAAATGTGACAGGGCTCGGATTTTTGCTGGGTTCGCTTCTATTCCTCTATTGGAAACAATGAAGCCCAGAAGCTTCCCCGAAGGGACACCGAAAACACATTTTTCTGGATTCAACTTGATGTCGTATGTATGGAGGTTATCGAATGTGATCCTCAAGTCATCTATTAGGGTTTCAACGTGTCTGGTTTTTATGACAACGTCGTCCACATATGCTTCCACTGTTTTGCCGATTTGTTTCTCCATGCATGTTTGGATCAGCGTTGATAGGTTGCGCCGGCATTCTTGAGCCCGAAGGGCATAGTGTTGAAGCAAAATGGGCCATATGGCGTTATAAAAGCTGTTGCCTCTTGGTCAGACTCTGCCATCTTTATTTGATGGTATCCAGAGTATGCGTCGAGAAAACATAGCGAGTCGTGTCCAGCTGTGGCATCGATGATTTGATCGATGCGAGGGAGGGGAAAGGGATCCTTGGGGCAAGCCTTGTTGAGGTCTTTGAAGTCGACGCATAGGCGCCAGGATTTGTCCTTTTTTGGCACCATTAACAAATTCGCCAGCCAATCCGGATGTTTAATATCTCTGATGAATCCGGCCTTAAGTAGCTTGGCTAGCTCTTCCCCCATGGCCTGTCGTTTGGGTTCTGAAAACCGCCTTAGGGTCTGTTTGACCGGTTTGTATCCCTTTAGTATGTTTAGGCTGTGTTCGGCCATCCGGCGTGGGATGCCTGGCATGCCCGAAGGGTGCCAGGCAAAAATGTCCCAATTCTCGCGTAAGAAATCTCGCAGTGCGGCGTCCATCACGGGGCTCAATTGTGTTCCGATGGATGCTGTCTTCGTGGGATCCGTTGGGTGGACCTGGAGTTTGGCTATCTCGTCTGCAGGTTTAAATGAGGTGGACTTGGGTCATTTGTCGAGTATCATGTCATCCCTGTCCACGGTGGCCTGCAGTGTTGTTAACTCTTCGGCTGCCAGGGCTTCAGATAATGCTTCAAGGGCTAGTGCTGCGGTTTTGTTTTCGGCGTGGAGTGCGACGTCCGGATCACTGGCTAGAGTGATGATTCTGTTGGGCCCATGCATTTTAAGCTTCATGTACCCGTAATGGGGTACAACTTGAAAGCTTGTAAACGCGTCCCGCCCTAGAAGGGTGTGGTATCCGCTGCTGAAAGGAGCCACTTGGAATGTGATTTCTTCGGACCTATAATTCTCCGGAGTGACGAATACCACATCGAGTGTGATTTTTCCCGCGCACCGTGCTTCCCGAGTAGGGATGATTCGCCTGAAGGTGGTGCCGCTTTGCTCAATGCGGCCTTTATCAATCTCCATTTTGTTGAGCGTTTCTTTATAGATCAAGTTTAACCCGCTTCCGCCGTCCATGAGTACTTTGGTCAACCGGAGGCCATCCACGATTGGGCTAAGGACCAGAGCGGCTGGTGCCCGGATAGTTTGGAATCGAGGTTCGTCGCTGGCATTGAAAGTTATAGCAGTGTCGTTCCAGGGGTTCATCTTTGCCACATGGCAAATCTCCGCAGAGCTTCGGTGAGCCCGCTTGCGCCTGTAGTTCGAGGCGAAAGTCTCGAAGACTGTTAGTACCGTGTTGTGTCTGCGGGCAGGATATTGTTCCGCTTCATGGCTCGCAAGAAGATCCTCGCCACTTTTTGCCACCTGTCGGAGTATCCAACACGCCCTAAGGCTATGAGTTGGCATTGTCTCCGGCATACTGTGGAGCTTACATGGCCCGTCAAGCCATTCTTTGAATATGGATCCCGCCCTGGGGTGGGTTTCAGTTTCTTGGGGATTGGATTGGACGTCTTACGAGAGTTCATCCGTTTGGTTCGGACAAAGGTCTTAGTGAGAGTGGTACTATCCCAAAATTCTGTTTGGGTCTTCCAAGTGCTCTCCATTGCACAGTACTTACGTACTATGGTTGCCAAGTCTGCGAAACGTATTACCTAGCGGCGGCTTATAGCATTGAGGAGCCCTTCGTCCGTGCAGTTTTTGCAGAAGAGTGAGACCATGTTCTCCTCGCGACAGTCCTTAACCTTGTTGAGTGCAAGGAGGAATCTACCCAGTAATGATGTACCATCTCCTGGGGCTCTTGCCTAATGCGGGAGAGATAGTTTAAGTCAAAATAAGTGTTGTTAGCAGAATCCGGATTATGATCCGATCTAATGCCCAGGGGCGCGGGCGGTTCCGAGCCCAACAGCTCGGGATCCGGGATGCTACCTGATTCCTTTGGCCCAATGCCCGATCCTAAGTCCGGGACCTGGGACAGGTTGTCCTCTGAGCAGATTTTCGGCTCAAGGAGTTCGGTGATCCGAACATAATTTGTCCTCAAAGCTGGGGGACGATCCGCGTGTGGTTCTTCCACAATCGCTATCTCATGGGTGGCCGGCAGGGATCTGATGTCCCTTCGGTCGGGTTTAAGCCCAATCCGGTCGTAGTTCATTGCGACTCCCAGAGCGGCCATGCGATCCAAGAGTTCATTAAAGGAGGAGAGCTCCACTGGATCCATCTGTTCGGCTAGTTCCAAACTGACCCGAAGGTTATGATTGATGACCCGAGAGGCCGTCGTCGGCTCGGTCGCCGACGGGGCGGCCATGATAAAGCCGCCGAGCCGGAGCGTCTGGCCTACAGCCAGAGCTCCCTCCGAAGTAATGTCGTCCTTGAAGACGAGTCGAGCCATCAAGCCTTGCAGCGACGTCACAGAGGAACTCTCACTGAAAGCACCAATGTCGGTGTCAAAACCGGCGGATCTCGGGTAGGCGGTCCCGATCTGTGCGTCAAGGCTGATGGTAACAAGAAGTAAAGGACACAGATGTTTACCCAGGTTCAGGCCCTCTCGATGGAGGTAAAACCCTACTTCCTGCTTGATTAATATTGATGATATGGGTAGTACAAGAGTAGATCTACCACGAGATCGTAGAGGCTAAATCCTAGGAGCTAGCCTATGATGGTATGAATGTAATTGTGATTGGCCTTCTAAGGACCAACCTCTCCGGATTATATAGACACCGGAGAGGGCTAGGGTTTACATGGAGTCGGTTACAAGGAAGGAAATATAATATCCGGATCGCCAAGCTTACCTTCCACGCCAAGGAAAGTCCCATCCGGACACGGGCCGAAGTCTTGAGTCCTGTATCTTCATACTTCAATAATCCGGATGTTGTACACAGTGCGGCAGTCCGGATACCCCCTTATCCAGGACTCCCTCACCAGCCCCTGGTAAAATCGTGAGTACACAAAATCCGAACATGCCTAAGCGCCCAGGATTACTAAGGTTCAATATTTTAACTTGCACCATACTTTGTGTAGCCCGGCGAGGTCTCGCGCCGAACAGTCCTCATCGGAGGACTCACTGAGCTCAGATGCCCTGGAGAGCGGGAGCCTCTGGGGGACCATTCCCCGAAGCCTGGGTGTGACACCGAGGTGTCGTCTCAGCAGGACCCAGACTAGGGAGGGCACATCTCTGGGGCCGGATACACGGGAGCAACGGTTCCCATGAATGTCGACGACGGGGGCGATCTTAGATTCTGCCCGCAGCTGGACACGGTCCTGGAGACCTTTGAAGCTCCAGGATCAGGCAGGCAGCCCCCCTTGACGGAAGGAGGCAAGCCCGCTCTGCCGGCAACCTCTGTCCAAGCAGAGCTGCTGGGCGGCCTATCGACAGCGCTAAAGAATGCGTCCATCATCGATGAACATCGCGCCCTTATGGGTGCGGTGATTGAAAAGATTCAGTCCGCTGAGAGCAGACAGAATGAATCCTGCATTAGCCTTATAAAAGGCTTTGAGGTATGTTTTTATGAACGTTTGAAGATTGTCATAGTATGAACGGTATCCCCTGATGCACTGTCTGGTGAAAGAGAGAGAACCGGACAGGAGATCAAATTTCCGCTTCGTAGGAGACTCAGTTAATGACATATATCTCTTCTGTTTGAAAATAGGCGTCTGTAACGACGACCGCCTCTCATATTGTGGAAGTGTCCGGACTACAGTAGAGTCTGGAGCGGGCCAAAGAACTTGGCCGAGTAAAGAAGCAGTTGGAGGACAAGCAAGGTATGTCAAGGTATGTCGAAACCTTTGATAAGTTAAGCACAAATGAGTAGTTGTGCCTGATGAAATCGTTTGTATTGTGTGCTCTAGGAGCAAATGCCGAAATTGAGGCGCTGAAGAAGGTTGTGGCCAAAGCCGACAAGAAGGCCGCCGCGAAGCAGACTCTTCGCGAGAAGCACGAGGCCAGGGTCATCGAAGCTGAACGAGAGCTCCAGGAGGCCATGAAGAAAAGCAAGACCTTGGAGCAGAGTCTAGCAGGGAAAGAATCCGAACTCGCCCAATCTCTCCAAGCCGCAAATGATATTCGGGAGGAAGCCCGAGGCGCTCTGAAGGACATTCAGGAGGCGAGGAGGATTGCGGCTGGTAAGGCTTTTTACTCGAAGCGATTTTTATATAATAACAGGAGAAATTCAAAGTGACAAATTGAATTCTTGTTTCTCCAGGGGCGTTTGCGGACCTGCCACACAGCATATCTGATGCTGCTCAATTCTACCGGGCTGAGAAGAAGAAGTCTGTGGAAAAGCGTTTCTAGTCGCAGTATTTGGCGCTGAATTATCTGGTGCCATTTGTCAATCAGCTGAAGCAGCTGATCGAACTGCACCAGGCGGCCAAACTAGCCATTAAGGACTTCATTGTCCGGCTGTGGCCCGCTGAGCCAATTCCAAGCAGTTACTTCGGACTCGTGACGCAGATTGTTGATGCTTGCCCTCGGCTCGAAGTCATTAAGCGGTCGGTCTGTAAAGAAGGTGCACGCATGGCATTAGCCCGTGCGAAGGTGCACTGGGGGAAGCTTGTTGCTGAAAAGCTGATGACGGAGGGACCACCGGAGGGTAAGGAGCACCGCAAGCCCGAATTATATTATGATGGCGTCCTGAAAGGAGCCCGCCTTGTGGTGGAACAATGTACCAGAGGCATTATATTTCCCTGAAGGCAGTCATGCTGTCCTTTATAATGCAGAACATTAGCACTGTTATTATTTATTGCCTGTTATATGAAAGTTTTTTCTTCCTTTGCGACAGTTTGATATATATGAATCCTGAGAGTTGGCCAGTCGTTGGCTTCTGCCCCCACGTAGAAAGTACGGGGGTGTTCGGGATATACCTGAACACTCCTTATCCCATTTTTGGGTACTTGAAGGAGGTGTTCATCACGGCGAACTAGGCAATCAGACTATAGGGCTTTATCACTCTCACTTAGCCATATGGTAGGCGCAGCCCCTGGTGTTCGGAAGACCGTACGAGGGGCTCTAACAGCGCCTGACCGAAGACCGATCCATCGCACTCTGCATTTGTTATGGCATTATGCGGAATAAATCCTTAAAGATTTTACAACCTCTCGAACAGCTGACCAGCTCTCGCCGTATCATGACAGTCAGTTTTCGGCTTTCTCTACTGAGGTGCTGGTCCGGAAGAACAGGGACACATTTGCAGTAGTTCTCCCAACACTACCTTAGACGATGGAGCGGAACGTAAGGTACCGAAACATGGGAGCCGGGCAAACCCAACCAATGACCCAAGACATGATTCGGAGCTGATGCATATAGTGCTATAAGTTCGGGGTGCCGAGCAACCGAGAGGGTGGCCGGACTTTGTTGCCATATTATGAGGACAATGAAGCCCCTGGCATAGTGGGGCATGACACTATGTGTGAGTGCCGTTATGACGAAAAAGACATCAATGAGGAATGATGGCCGGTAAGTGTCATATAGTTATGCATGTTGTAGTGGAGTGATACGTCTATGCGTATAAGTATGGTTTATGCTATGAAAGGAGGTATACTGGCGGAACCTGTTGCGACCGGACGTGAGGAAGCTGTGTGCGGATCCAAAGTGTATCCAGACTGTCTTCTTGGGGAATATTTGTGTATTCCCTCTTTGGGCGTCCGAGCTGATTCCATGTCGCCAGTCCTGTTCTGCGCAAAAGTGAGCCTGTAAAGAAAAATATTTATAGGCATTTGCGTGTCATAGGGTGGTTGAACCGCGGGTGCTTGATCGGAGCTTGGTCGAGCCGGGATATCATGCCGTAAAGTAGCTCGGACTCCTTTGTTGGTGTCCGGGGGGTTGGCTGTCGAATCGAGGTTCGATAGAAAGGCACAGCTCGCTACCCCAGCGAAGGTATACTTTCCAGTGTCGGGGTGGAGTTCGGCCTTGCCCATAATTGTGACTATGTCACGTGGGTTTGGCATTGTGTGGTACCGCGCTGAGTCGAGCCAATGCGGTTCGTCCCAGTAGTATATTACTTTATAAGGGGACAATGCCGAAGACTTACTCTTCGGTATGGTGTTTGTTTGGTGATCCAAAGACAACCTCCAGGGTGGTGGGTCTGTAAAACTTGGCGTTTACACCTGGAACGACATCTTTGAGAAGATGTTTTTAGTGGGTTTGATCCTCGAGCAATCAATACCTATCTAGTGAACTATGTCTTGGCACAGCAAGTTTGGGCTGCTGTTTATGCCAATAGGGGCTCGTGTGAGGTGGAACCCACCAACTGTTGGGTCGATGGTAAGTGCAATTAAATTGCCATGGTTGAAATTGGCTGGACGGTTTGTGTGATCGGAGGTGATCGGCCGTATTTTTGTACCGTGGGGTGACTTGTATTATTGAGTGGGCATCCCGAGGAGTACACATTCGTTCCCTTGTTGGTTTGCGGAGGTTTTTTTTCTTTTACCTCCTAATGTTTGATGGTCTGAGCTCCTCATTGTCTTCATAGCCTTGAGACCCCTTTTTATTGTTTCCGGCGCACGACCGACCGTTTTGTTTTGAAGATCCGGCATTCTCTATTGGTATGATTGGCTGCAATTCCAGGGGTACCATGAATTTGACATGATTGGTCGAGTATGCTGCCGGGCCGGATGGGCCTGAGTTGTTATCTTTCCGCTGACCGGACTAGGAGCCGCGAAATCCGGCACCGACTGCCGTGTCTTGGGCGGCATCATTATTTTTGTGACGCTTATGTCTGTTGTGTCGAGGTTTATGGATGATGCCTCGTGTTTCCTGCGTATTGCCCTAGACCGTGATGTATTGGCGTCGGGGTGTGGGCTTTAGGACCTCCTTCTCAAGTTGAGGTAGCAAATTGTGCTTTGGGTACCCTTTGGTGGGGCGGTCGAGGCCGTATTCCTCGGCTGCCAGGACCTTAGTCCATCTGTCTGTGAGCAGATCTTGGTTAACTTGGAGCTGCTGCTGCTTCTTTTTCATGCTTCTTGCAGTGGCATAAGCCGTCGCTTGAAGTGAACCTGCTCTACAGGATCCTCAAGTACGCCGAATTCATCATCGCCGAGGCTCACCTCGTGTTCGGAGGGAGGCATGTGGTTGTCCTCCTCTGAGTATCCGTCCATCGCCTGTTCATCTGGGCTATCCTGCCCGTCTTCCTGTTCGGCCTGCTCGAAGGCAGGTTGATCGGGATTGTATTTATCTTCGGCACCATCTGGATTATTTTCGTCTCCTGTGCCGGTATTGCTGTGGCGGGGCTTGGAGCGGTGCTGATGACGCCCATGCTTTGATTTCTTCCTTGAGGGGTTATCCTCCATTGCCTCGTCGCCATTGGTTTCTTTGGGAGTGTCCACCGTATATATATCATACGAGGAGGTGGCTGTCCAGCGCCCCGTGGCCAGTGGTTCCTGTTCTTATCCTGCATTGTTGTCCACATCGTCGATGTCTTCAGAGTCAAAGTCAAGCACGTCGGTCAAATCGTCGACAGTGGCAATGCAGTGGCTGGTGGGTGGGAAACGAATTTCCTCGTCGCCTGCTTCCCACTCGAGCCGGACATAGTTCGGCCAAGAGTCTCCTGACAAAGAGAGAGACCTTAATGAATCTACCCTATCGCCGAAGAGCGAGTGCTGAAAGACAAATGCAGCGGTGAACTCCATTACCGGAGCCCAACCAGATTCGGTGGGCTCGGGTGCACGTGGTTTGGAACCTACAGCTAGACACAAGTCCGGGGGTCTCGTGACACAAACTTCCTTGGGGCTGAAGTCTGTGTTCGGCTCTACTGCCGATGAGTATGCGGCCTCCGGGGCGGGGTCCATCCACCCATCCTCGGACGACGCGATCTCCCCCGGATTTAGGTCCGGATCTATTGCAGGTGCGATATCCCGAATATTGTCTCACAACAGGTCTAAGCCGTGCTCGTCGTGACTATCCGGCGGTCCTGGCGCAGGCCTAAATCCGTCGAAGATCAACTCTACACGGATATCGGCCGTGCAGTTCAAGTTTCCGAATCTGACCTGATGGCCAGGGATGCAGCTGTCGATCTGCTCCAGATGGCCAAGCGAATTGGCCCGCAGTGCGAAGCCGCCGAACACAAAGATCTGTCCGGGGAGGAAAGTCTCACCGTGGACCGCGTTGATGTTGATGATTGAAGGAGCCATCGAGCCTTGCAGCAATGACACAGTTCAACTCTCAATGAAAGCACCAATGTCGGTGTCAAAACCGGCGAATCTCGGGTAGGGGGTCCCGATCTGTGCGTCTAAGGCTAATGGTAACAAGAGGCAGGGGACACGATGTTTTACCCAGGTTCAGGCCCTCTCGATGGAGGTAATACCCTACTTCGTGCTTGATTGATCTTGATGATATGAGTATGACAAGAGTTGATCTACCACGAGATAGTAGAGGCTAAACCCTAGGAGCTAGCCTATGATTCTGATTGTTGTCCCCCTACGGACTAAACCCTCCGGTTTATATAAACATCGGAGAGGGCTAGGGATACACAAACTCGGTTACAAAGAAGGAGATCTAACATCCAAATCGCCAAGCTTGTCTTCCACGCAAAGGAGAGTCCCATCTGGACACGGGTCGAAGTCTTGAGTCTTGTATCTTCATAGTCCAATAGTCCGGCCAAAGTATATAGTCCGGCTGTCCGGATACCCCCTAATCCAGGACTCCCTCAATCTGAACACAGCCTAAACATACTGAAGGGATATAAACTGGTCAAGCAAACACTGCGGCTATTTTCTGAACCCAGACGACAAGCTATGGGAGAGGAGCTAGCCAAGTTAATCGGGGCCGGATTCATGAGAGAAATAAAACACACGGACTAGCTGGCAAACCTGGTGATGGTGCCAAAGAAGGATAAATCCTAGCGCCTATGTGTCGGACCTCATCAAGGCCTACCCTAAGGATCCATTTCCCCTCCCTCGCATCGATCAGATTATTGATGCTATAGCCGGACGTGACACACTATGTTTCCTCGATGCATACTCCGGAAACCATCAAATCAAAATGAAGGAGTCCAACCAAGCCGCAACAGCATTCCTCACCCCATATGGGTCGTTCTCCTTCAACACTATGCCCTTCGGACATAAAAATGCCGGTGCCACCTACCAACGCATGATTCAAACATGCTTGGAGAAACAGACTGGCAAGAAAGTTGAAGCGTATGTAGATGAAGTTGTCATCAAAACTAGGCACATCAAGTCATTAATAGACGATCCGCGTCTCACATTTGACAACCTCCGTACATATGACATCAAGCTCAATCCGGAAAAGTGTGTTTTTGGCGTTCCCGCTGGAAAACTACTAGGCTTCATCGTTTCCAATAGAGGAATTGAGGTGAATCCAGCTAAAATCTGAGCTTTGTCATAGTTGGCTACGCCAACAGACCTTAAACAAGGCCAATAACTAGCCGGATGTGTGGCAGCTTTAAGCCACTTGATCTCCAGACTAGGAGAAAAAGCATTGCAACTTTATAGCCTTCTCCAACGCACCGATCACTTCGAGTGGACGGACGCAACAACGGCCGGACTGGAAGAAATAAAGGCTCTTTTAGCGAGCAATCCAATCCTGGCCGCACCGAATATTGGCGAACCCATGTTATTATACATATCGGCAACACACCAAGTCATGAGTGCGGTGCTCGTCCTTGAACGGGAAGAAGACGGACACAAATTCCCGCTTCAGAAGCCGGTATACTACGTATCCACTTTCCTCACACCATGCAAATCCCGGAACCCTCATAACCAGAAAATAGCATACACGGTCTTCATGGCATCCCAGAAGCTATGACACTACTTTCAAGAGTGCTCAATCACGGCGGCCTTCGAAGTACCACTCAATGGCATAATAAACAACCGCGATGCCACGTGCCAGATTGCCAAGTGAGTGATGACCCACAAGTGTAGGGGATCTATCGTAGTCCTTTCAATAAGTAAGAGTGTCGAACCCAACGAGGAACAAAAGGAAAGGACAAGCGGTTTTCAGTAAGGTATTCTCTGCAAGCACTGAAATTATCAGTAACAGATAGTTTTGTGATAAGGTAATTCGTAATGGGTAACAAGTAACAAAAGTAAATAAGGTGCGGCAAGGTATCCCAATCCATTTTGTAGCAAATGACAAGCCTGGACAATTTCTTATATGAAGGAAAACGCTCCCGAGGACACATGGGAATTAACGTCAAGCTAGTTTTCATCACGCTCATATGATTCGCGTTCGGTACTTTGATAATTTGATATGTGGGTGGACCGGTGCTTGGGTACTTCCCTTTCTTGGACAAGCATCCCACTTATGATTAAACCCTATTGAAAGCATCCGCAACTACAAAAGAAGTATTAAGGTAAACCTAAACATAGCATGAAACATATGGATCCAAATCAGCCCCTTACGAAGCAACACATAAACTAGGGTTTAAGCTTCTGTCACTCTAGCAACCCATCATCTACTTATTACTTCCCAATGCCTTCCACTAAGCCCAAACGATCGTGAAGTGTCATGTAGTCGACGTTCACATAACACCACTAGAGGAGAGACAACATACATCTCATCAAAATATCGAACAAATATCATATTCACATGACTACTTATAGCAAGACTTCTCCCATGTCCTCAGGAACAAACATAACTACTCACAAATCATATTCATGTTCATAATCAGAGGGGTATTAATATGCATATAGGATCTGAACATATGATCTTCCACCGAATAAACCAACTAGCATCAACTATAAGGAGTAATCAACACTACTAGCAACCCACAGGTACCAATCTGAGGCTTTGAGACAAAGATTGGATACAAGAGATGAACTAGGGTTTGAGAGGAGATGGTGCTGGTGAAGATGTTGATGGAGATTGACCCCCTCCCAATGAGAGGATCAATGGTGAAGACGATGGTGACAATTTCCCCCTCCTGGAGGGATGTTTCCCCGGCAGAACAGCTCCGTTGGAGCCCTAGATTGTTTCCACCAAGGTTCCGCCTCATGGCGGCGGTGTTTCGTCTCGAAAGCTTCCTCCTTATTTTTTCCAGGGCGAAAGACTTCATATAGCAAAAGATGGGCACCGGAGGCCTTCCAGGTGGCCCACGAAGTAGGGGGCGCGCCTAGGGGGGTAGGGCGCGCCCCCACCCTCGTGGACGGTGGGTGGCCCCCCTCTGGTATTTTCTTCGCTCAGTATTTTCTATTAATTCCAAAAATAACTTCCGTGGAGTTTAAGGACTTTTGGAATTGTGCAGAATAGGTCTCTAATATTTTCTCATTTTCCAACTCAGAATTCCAGCTGCCGGCATTCCTCCTCTTCATGTAAACCTTGTAAAATAAGAGAGAATAGGCATAAGTATTGTGACATAACGTGTAATAACAGCCCATAATGCAATAAATATCAATATCAAAGCATGATGCAAAATGGACGTATCAACTCCCCCAAGCTTAGATCTCGCTTGTCCTCAAGCGGAAGCCGATAACGAAAAATATGTCCACATGTTTAGAGATAGAGGTGTCGATAAAATAAAATACGGACATGAGGGCATCATGATCATTCTTATAACATCAACATATATAAATATTGTCATATGATTTCTTATACTAAACTAACAATCTATTCACAATGTCAAGTATGAACCAGAAACTTCATTGAAAACTAACAAACTATGATCTCGGTCATTGAGGCAATTGCAATTTATCATAACATCAAAAAGAGTTAATATAAGAGCTTTTCAGCAAGTCCACATACTCAACTATCATTTAGTCTTTTACAATTGCTAACACTCACACAATACTTGTGGCTATGAAGTCTTAATCGGGCACAGAAAAAGGTAGGGGCTTATAGTGTTGCCTCCCAACCTTTTACCTCAAGGGTAATGTCAACAATAATAGTTCATGCTAACTTATGTCCAATTGGATATATATATATATATATATATATATATATATATATATATATATATATATATATATATATATATATATATATATATATATCAGGATCTTTCCAACACAATGTGCTTGCCAAAGGATAAAATGTAAAAAGGAAAGGTGAAGATCACCATGACTCTAGTAAAAGGTATAAGACAAAAGTAAAAGATAGGCCCTTAGCAGATGGAAGCAGAGGTTGTCATGTTCTTTTATGGTTGGATGCATGAAATCTTAATGCAAAAGAATGTCACTTTATATTGCCACTTGTGATATGGACCTTTATTATGCAGCCCGTCACTTTTATCGCTTCGACATCACAAGATCGTATAAAGCTTATTTTCTCCACACTAATAAGTCATACATATTTAGAGAGCAATTTTTATTGCATGGAACATGATAACTTACTTGAAGGATCTTACTCAATCCATAGGTAGATATGGTGGACTCTCATGGCAAAACTGGGTTTAAGGATATTTGGAAGCACAAGTAGTATCTCTACTTGGTGCAAGGAATTTGGCTAGCATGAGAGGGAAAGGCAAGCTCAACATGTTGGATGATCCATGACAATATACTTTATTTTGGATATAAGAAAACATAACCCATTAAGTTGTCTTGCTTGTCCAACATCAACACTTTAGCATGTCATATTTTAATGAGTGCTCACAATCATAAAATATGTCCAAGATAGTATATTTATATGTGAGAACCTCTCTTTCTTTATTACTTCCTATTAATTGCAACAATGACCAAAACTATGTTTGCGAACTCTCAACAACTTTTATTCATCATACTCTTAATATGTGAAGTCATTACTCTCCATAAGATCCATATGATCTCTTTATTTCTTTTTATTCTTTCTTTTATTCCCTCAAGATCATAGCAAGATAGCAAAGCCCTTGACTCAACCCTAATCTTTATTATATATAGCTCACGGACTCGATTACATAGAAGGATCATAAGGCAAAACCCAAAACTAAATCATACCAAAACTTTATTCTACTAGATCAAGATATTACTAAAAGGAACGAACTAAGAAAAATAGTAAAGATAGGAGTGTGATGGTGATACGATACTGGGGCAACTCCCCCAAGCTTGGCAGTTGCTAAGGGGAGTGCCCATACCCATGTGATTATGTCTCTTTCTTCGGAGCTGATGATGTGATATTCTTGGCGATGATGCTCCTCAGGATACAGTTCTCCTCCTCAAGCTTATTGACTTTCCGCTTGAGGTCCATTATTTTCTTACGGAGCTTACCAGTGACGGCTAAAGCACCTTTCACCCATGGATGTTGCATAGCTGCGGGGGAACAAGTGACATTCTTTTTCATATTTTCATAAGAAAGAAATCTAACATTGGAAGGGCTGATAGAGTTTGGAATAGCTGAGCTCTGTGGTTCCCCCATCATGAATCCGGCTCGGAAACAAGAAGTAACTTCTTGATCCTCCTCCATGGCATCTATCCTTTTCAAGTCGGCCTCCATCTCCTCCTCCATTGATGGCCCAAAGTGATAGGCATCGCTGTTTTCTCCTGGACCCGGTGTTGGATGAGACACCCGACTCTCCCCGACTGATTCTAGAGAAGACATCTTGCTCTAAATCTGCTGCAGAAACAACTCGAAACAAAAACATGAGATATTTGCATGATACGGTGGTCAAAACCTTTGGGAGATTATATAATGAATTTTTACCGACCAAGAGAAGTATCGTGCAAGAAAAAGATGTCCGGAGGGCACATGAGGTGCCCATGAGGTAGGGGGGCGCGCCCAGGGGGTAGGGCGCACCCTCCACCCTCGTGTCCTTCTCAGACTACTTCTTATTTTCCTATTTTCTGAAATATTAGAAAACGGAGAAAAAATGCTATTAGAACTGCTTCGGAGTCGGTTTACTTACTGTACCACATACCTATTCCTTTTCGGAGTCTAAAACGTTCTGGAAAGTGTCCCTTATGTATTCCTCCGGCGTTATGGTTTCAATCACATTGGTTTCAACATTTATGGGATTACCTGAGATATAGTGTTTGATTCTTTAACCGTTCACCACCTTCGGATTTGTGCCTTCGAAGTTGTTGATTTTTATGGCACCAGAACAATAGACCTCCTCGATAATGTAAGGACCTTCCCATTTAGAGGGGAGTTTTTCTGCAAAAAAATCTTAAATGAGAGTTGAAAAGCAACACATAATCACCTACATTAAACTCACGCTTTTGTATCCTTTTGTCATGCCATCTTTTAACTTTTTCTTTAAACAGTTTGGCATTCTCATAGGCCTGAGTTCTCCATTCATCAAGTGAGATAATGTTAAATAACCTCTTCTCACTGGCAAGTTTCAAATCATAATTGAGCTCTTTAATGGCCCAATATGCCTTATGTTCTAGTTCGAGAGGTAAGTGACATGCTTTTCCATAAACCATTTTATATGGACACATACCCATAGGATTCTTATATGCAGTTCTATAAGCCCATAATGCATCATCAAGTTTCTTGGACCAATCCTTTCTAGATCTATTAACAGTCATTTGCAAAATCAATTTAAACTCTCTATAACTAAGTTCTACTTGGCCACTAGACTGTGGGTGATATGGAGATGCAATTCTATGATTAACATCATACTTAACAAGCATTTTACGAAAAGCACCATGAATAAAATGTGAACCACCATCGGTCATTAGGTATCTAGGGACTCCAAACCTCAGAAAAACAACTTCTTTAAGCATCTTAATAGAGGTGTTATGATCATCGCTACTAGTTGCAATAGCTTCTACCCACTTAGTAACATAATCAATAGCAACTAAAATATGTGTATACCCATTGGAGGAAGGAAACGATCCCATATAGTCAAAGCACCAAACATCAAATGGTTCAATAACAAGTGAATAATTCATAGGAATTTCTTGACAGCTACTAATATTACCAATTCTTTGACATTCATCGCAAGACAAGACAAACTTACATGCATCCTTGAAGAGAGTAGGCCAATAAAAACCAGATTGCAATACCTTATGCGCAGTTCTATCTCCAACGTGGTGTCCTCCATAAGCCTCAGAGTGACACTTGCGTAGGATCTGTTCCTGTTCATGCTCAGGTACACAACGTCTAATAACACCATCTACTCCTTCTTTATAAAGGTGTGGGTCATCCCAGAAGTAATGTCTTAATCATAGAAAAACTTTTTCTTTTGCTGGTACGTGAAACTAGGTGGTATAAATTTAGCAAAAATGTAATTAGCATAATCAGCATACCATGGAGCAGTACGAGAAGCGTTTATGATAGCTAATTGTTCGTCAGGAAAGCTATCATCAATATGTAGTGGGTCCTCAAGAACATTCTCTAACCTAGACAAGTTGTCTACAACGGGGTTCTCAGCTCCTTTTCTATCAATAATATGCAAATTGAATTCTTGTAGTAGGAGAACCCATCTAATAAGTCTAGGTTTAGCATCTTTCTTTTCCATAAGATATTTAATAGCAGCATGCTCAGTGTGAACAGTTACTTTAGAGTCAACGATATAAGGTCTAAACTTATCACAAGCAAATACAACTGCTAAAAATTCTTTTTCAATAGTAGCATAATTTCTCTGGGCACTGTCTAGAGTTTTACTAGCATATTGAATAACATTTAGTTTCTTCTCAACTCTTTTTCCTAGAACAACACCTACGGCATAATCACTAGCATCACACATAATTTCAAAGGGTAAATTCCAATCAGGTGGCTGAACAATAGGTGTAGAAATCAAAGCTTTCTTAAGTATTTCAAATGCTTCTACACAATCATCATAGAAGACAAAAGGAATATCTTTTTGTAAGAGATTAGTGAGAGGCCTAGAAATTTTAGAGAAGTCCTTAATAAACCTCCTATAAAAACCAGCATGACCAAGGAAACTTCTTATACCTTTAGTGTCTTTAGGACACGACATCTTTTCAATAGCCTCAACTTTAGCTTTATCAACTTCAATACCTCTTTCAAAAAATTTATGCCCCAACACAATGCCTTCATTAACCATAAAGTGGCATTTTTCCCAACTCAAGACAAGATTTGTTTCTTCATATCTCTGCAAAACTGGATCAAGGTTGCTCAAGCAATCATCAAAAGAAGATGCATAAACGGGGAAATAATCCATGAAAACCTCAACAATCTTTTCACGAAAGTCAGAGAATATAGCCATCATGCATCTTTGAAAGGTAGCAAGTGCATTACATAAACCAAAAGGCATACGTCTATAAGAAAAAGTACCGAAAGGGCAAGTAAAAGTTGTCTTTTCTTGATCCTCTTTTGACACAGGTATTTGAGAGAAACCAGAGTAACCATCTAGAAAGCAAAAATGCGTATGTTTGGATAATCTTTCTAGCATTTGATCAATAAAAGGAAAAGGGTAATGATCCTTTTTAGTAGCTTTATTTAATTTAGAGAAATCAATTGCCATCCTATAACCTATAACACTTCTTTGCGGGATCAATTCATCTTTATCATTAGGAACGACAGTAATACCTCCCTTCTTAGGGACACAATAGATAGGACTTATCCACTGACTATCAACAACGGGATAAATAATACTTGCCTCCATGAGCTTTAGTATTTCTTTTCTTACCACTTCTTTCATCTTAGGATTTAACCGTCGTTGGTGATCAACAACTAGTTTGGCGTCTTTCTCCAATTTTATTTTGTGTTGGCATAGAGTGGGACTAATGCCCTTAAGATCATCAAGAGTATATCCAATAGCAACAAGGTGCTTCTTCAGAGTTTTCAATAATTTCTCCTCTTCCTGCTCTGAAAGGTCAGCACTAATAATAACAGGATATATCTTCTTTTCATCAAGATAAGCATATTTAGGTGTATCAGGTAATGGTTTGAGCTCAAACACGGGATCACCCTTGGGTGGAGCAGGATCCCCTAGGATTTCAACAGGCAAATTGTGTTTCAAAATAGGTCCCTGTTTAAAGAATACTTCATCTATTTCCCTTCTTTCATTCATAAACATATCATTTTCATGGTCTAGCAAATATTGTTCTAAAGGATCATTAGGAGGCACGATAATAGAAGCAGGACCAATAATTTCATCCTTACTAGGCAATTCTTTATCATGGGGTTGTCTATGAAATTGAGACATATCTCGTAAACCAATTGTAACAATATCCTTTTTGTACTCTATCTTAGCATTAACAGTATTCAAGAAGGGTCTAACAAATATAATGGGACAAAAGTCATCTTGTGGGGAACCAAGAACAAGAAAATCAGCAGGATATTTAACTTTCCCACACAAGATGTCAACATCTCTAACAATCCCAACTGGTGAAATAGTATCTCTTTGTCAAGCTTAATTGTAACATCAATTTCTTCTATCTCAGCAGGTGCAATATCATGCATAATTTCTTTGTATAAGGAATGAGGTATTGCACTTGCACTAGCACCCATATCACATATGCCATGATAATAATGATCTCCTACTTTAACAGAAATAACAAGCATACCTACAACAGGTCTATGTTTATTTATAGTATAGGGTCTAGCAATTCTAGCAGCTTCATCACAGAAGTAAATAACATGCCCATCAATATTATCAGCCAGGAGATCTTTAACCATAGCAATACTAGGTTCAACTTTAATTTTCTCAGGTGGTGTAGGTGTTCTAGTGTTACTCTTACGAACCATAGTTGAAGCTTTAGCATTATCCTTTATCCTAACCGGGAAAGGTGGTTTCTCAATATAGGTAGTAGGAACAATAGGATCATTATAAGTGATAGTCTTTTCTACAACTTTAATAGGTGCAACTACTTTTACTTCAATGGGAGGATTATATTTAAACCACTTCTCCTTAGGGAGGTCAACATGAGTAGCAAATGATTCACAGAAAGAAGCTACTATCTGAGAGTCAAGTCCATATTTAGTGCTAAATTCACGAAAAGCATCGGTATCCATAAAAAAATTAACACAATCAAACTTAGGTGTTATACCTGACTCCTTACGTTCGTTGAGATCCCAATCTTCCGAGTTGTGTTTAATTTTTCCAATAAATCCCATTTGAATTCAATACTCTTCATCATGAAAGAGCCAGTACAAGAAGCATCGAGCAAGGAGCGATTGTTGAGAGAAAGTCGAGCATAATTTTTTTGAATAATAATTTCTCTTGAGAGCTCATGATTGGGGCATGAATATAACATTAACTTAAGCCTCCCCCAAGCTTCAGTGATGCTTTATCCTTCGCAAGGCCAAAAATTATATATATAATTACAATCACGATGAACAAGATGCATAGGATAAAACTTCTGATGAAATTCCAATTTCAATCGGTTGTAGTTCCACGATTCAAATATAAAGGGAAGACCTTCTTCTTGATAACATCCTCGAGCATACCTGCAAGCTTAAATAATCCACAAACTTCATCCACATAGATTAGGTGCAAATCGGGATGCAATGTTCCATCTCCTGTAAGAGGATTAGCTAGTAGTTTCTCTATCATACCCGAAGGAATTTCAAAGTAAACATTTTCAGTAGGTTCGGTAGGTTGAGGATCAACTCTTTGCTCTACTGGTCGGGGTGAAGATACCCCGAACAAACCCCTCAAAGTCTTACTTTCCATAGTAACATGTGACAGTAAATTTCAGCACACTATAAAAATTTTCCTTACCAAGTTCCACTTACCAAAGGCGCTTCACTCCCCAGCAACGGCGCCAGAAAAGAGTCTTGATGACCCGCAAGTGTAGGGGATCTATCGTAGTCCTTTCGATAAGTAAGAGTGTCAAACCCAACGAGGAGCAGAAGGAAATGACAAGCGGTTTTCAGTAAAGGTATTCTCTATAAGCACTGAAACTATCGTTAATAGATAGTTTTGTGACATGGTAATTCAAAACGGGTAGTAAGTAACAAAAGTAAATAAGGTGCATCAAGGTTTCCCAATCCTTTTTGTATCAAAGGATAAGCCTGGAAAAATTCTTATATGAAGGAAAATGCTCCCGAGGACACATGGAAGTTAACGTCAAGCTAGTTTTCATCACGCTCATATGATTCATGTTCGGTACTTTGATAATGTGATATGTGGGTGGACCGGTGCTTGGGTACTGCCCTTTCTTGGACAAGAATCCCACTTATGATTAACCCCTATTGCAAGCATCCACAACTACAAAAGAAGTATTAAGGTAAACCTAACCGTAGCATGAAACATATGGATCCAAATCAGCCCCTTACGAAGCAACTCATAAACTATGGTTTAAGCTTCTGTCACTCTAGCAACCCATCATCTACTTATTACTTCCCAATGCCTTCCTCTAGGCCCAAACAATGGTGAAGTGTCGTGTAGTCGACGTTCACATAACACCACTAGAGGAGAGACAACATACATCTCATCAAAATATCAAACGAATACCAAATTCACATGACTACTTATAGCAAGACTTCTCCCATGTCCCCAGGAACAAAAGAACTAGTCACAAATCATATTCATGTTCATAATCAGAGGGGTATTAATATGCATATAGGATATGAACATATGATCTTCCACCGGATAAACCAACTAGCATCAACTACAAGGAGTAATCAACACTACTAGCAACCCACAGGTACCAATCTGAGGCTTTGAGACAAAGATTGGATACAAGAGAAGAACTAGGGTTTGAGAGGAGATGGTGCTGGTGAAGATGTTGATCAAGATTGACCCCCTCACAATGAGAGGGTCAATGGTGATGACGAATGTGATGATTTCCCCCTCCCGGAGGGATGTTTCCCCGACAGAACAGCTCCGCCAGAGCCCTAGATTGGTCCCGCCAAGGTTCCGCCTCGTGGCGGTGGTGTTTCGTCCCGAAAGCTTCCTCCTGATTTTTTGCAGGTCGAAAGACTTCATATAGCCAAAGATGGGCACCGGAGGCCTACTAGGTGACCCACGAGGCAGGGGGGCGCGCCCACGGAGGTAGGGCGCGGCCCCCACCCTCGTGGACGGTGGGTGGCCCCCCTCTGGTATTTTCTTCACTCAGTATCTTTTATTAATTCCAAAAATAACTTCCATGGAGTTTTAGGACATTTGGAGTTGTGCAGAATAGGTCTCTAATATTTTCTCCTTTTCCAGCTCAGAATTCCAGCTGCCGGCATTCCCCCTCTTCATGTAAACCTTGTAAAATAAGAGACAATAGGCATAAGTATTGTGACATAACGTGTAATAACAACCCATAATGCAATAAATATCAATATCAAAGCATGATGCAAAATGGACGTATCAGTGGGCCATTGAGCTCCTCCCATTCGACATAACATACACACCGTGCCGGGCCATTAAATCCCAAGTACTGTCCGACTTCGTCGCCGAATGGACAGAGGCCGAACTCCCTAAAGAGTATGGAACATATTCCAACTGGGTCATGCACTTCGACGGCTCCAAAATGCTGGCGGGCTTAGGAGCGGGCGTTGTCCTAACGTCCCCCACTGCAGATATAGTTCAGTACGTACTCCAGATATTATACACAGACTCCAACAATGCAGCCGAATACGAGGCCTTATTGCATGGTCTTCAGATGGTTGTCTCCATGGGCATACAACGCCTGGAAGTGAGCGGGGATTCAAACCTCGCAATATCTCAAATAAATGGAGATTTCGATGCCAAAGATCCAAAGTTGGCGGCTTACCATAACGTCGTTCTCAAAATGTCTGCTCGGTTCGAGTGGCTCGAGTTTCATCATGTGGCTCGATAAAGTAATCAAGCGGAGGATGTCCTTGGTCGCATTGGCGCCTAGTGCGACCCCATCCCACCTAACATCTTTCTGGAAAGGCTCTTCAAGACATCCATGGTGTGGCAAGGGGAGAGCGGCAACACCAGTCCGGATCCGACTATAACCCCAGATTCCGAACACACCGATATCATCGGGGGCTCAACCACCAAAATAACACCGTCGGCCCATCTTATCGTGGCAGTCATTGCCCCATGGACGGAACGCTTCTTGGCCTACATTAATAGGAGAGAACTCCCTAAGGATCAGAATGAGGCTCACCGCATTGTCCGACGCTCGAAAGCCTACAAGATTCACGACGGAGAACTCTACAAGAAAAGCGCTACCAAAGTACTTCAACGATGAATCTCCAAGGAAGAGGGGCGGCAGCTCTTGGCTAAAATTCATGCCGGTCTCTGTGGTCAACACGTCGTGGCTCGGGACCTTGTAAGGAAGGCTTTCCGTACAGGTTTCTATTGGCTGACGGTCCGAGCAGATGCACAGGACCTTGTCCAACGTTCCGTCGGCTGCCAGCTATTCGCCAACCAAAGCCATATGCCACTCACCGCTCTACAAACAATCCCCATCACTTCGCCTTTCACGGTCTGGGGGCTTGATATGGTCGGACCCCTTAAAGGAGGAAGCCAGAAGAAAAAATATCTGTTGGTCATGGTGGATAAATTCACTAAGTGCATAGAGGCCAAACCAGTTAAAACAGCCGAATCCGGACCAGTGATAGACTTCATATCCGGTGTTGTGCACCATTATGGTGTAGCACAAAACATCATCACCGATAATGGCTCCAATTTCACAGCCGATGAGGTGAAAACCAGGTGTGTTAATCTGGGCATTAAGCTCAATTACGCCTCCCTCTATCACCCACAAACAAACGGTCAAGTCGAACGAGCCAATGATATTATTTTGAGCGGCATTAATCCCAGACTAGTGCGGTCTTTGAAAGAATCAGACAAGCACTGGGTCGAGGAGCTTGATATGTCTCCAACGTATCTATAAGTTATGAATTATTCATGCCATGTATAGAATAGTTTATATGATTTTGGTATGATTTGATTGGAACTAACCCGGACTGACGTTGTTTTCAGCAGAACTACCATGGTGTTGTTTTTGTGCAGAAATAAAAGTTCTCGGAATGCACTAAAAATCAATGGAGATTTTTTATGGAAAATATAAAAAACACTGGAACAAAAATCTACCGTAGGGGAGTCTCGAGGGGCCCACAAGGGTGAAGGGCGCGTCCATGTGCCTTGTGGACTCCCCGTGGGGCCCCCTGACTTGTCCTCGACACCAACCTCTCCTATAAATGTCCAAACTTTCAGAAAATAAGCTAGATCAGAAGTTCTGCCGTCACAAGCCTCTGTAGCCACGAGAAATCTATCTAGGCCCTCTCTGGCACCTTGCCGGATGGGGCCATCATCACTGGAGGCCATGGGGAAGGATCTCAGAGGGGCCATCATCGCCAAGAAGGCCAAGGACCAGAGGGGGAACCTCTCCCCATCCAGGGGGAGGCCATGGAGGAGGAAGCACAAAGGGGGAGAACCTCTCCTCCTCTCTCTTGGTGGTGCTGGCGTGCCATCGCGAGGGGAATCATCATCGTGGTGATCGTCTTCATCAACATCAACATCCTCATCTCTTTTACATGGTCCATGCTCCAGCACCCCGCTGTAATCCCTACTTGAACTTGGTGCATTATGCCACATATTATGATCCAATGATGTGTTGCCATCCTATGATGTTTTGAGTAGATATCTTTTGTCTTTGGGTTGATTAATGATCTAGATTGGTATGAGTTGTATGTTTTATTTTCATGCTGTCCTATTGTTCCCTCCGTGTCGCGCAAGTGTGAGGGATTCCCGTTGTAGGGTGTTGCAATACGTTCTTGATTCGCTTATAGTGGGTTGCTTGAGTGACAGAAGCATAAACCCGAGTAAGGGGGTGGTTGCGTATGGGACAAAGGGGACTTGATATGTTAATGCTATGGTTGGGTTTTACCTTAATGATCTTTAGTAGTTGCGGATGCTTGCTAGAGTTCCAATCATAAGTGCATATGATCCAAGAAGAGAAAGTATGTTAGCTTATGCCTCTCCCTCATATGAAACTGCAATAGTGATTACCGGTCTTATTAACAATTGCCTAGGACAATTCCGCACACCGACCCATCATGATTCCAAACTTGCTATTTATAATATTTAGTAATATATTCTAACTTTATGATAACAGCACCTACTTTTATTTTTTAGCTCTCTGATACCATACAAAGTTATCCTCTTCATACCCACAACGTAGTTTTATTTCCCGTTTCTAGTTGGAAGCAAACGTTTGGTGTACGTAGTCATATTAGTGGAAGATAGGACTTCAGAGAATATTGATCTTACCTTTAGCTCCTTGTGGGTTCTACACTCCATACTTATCACTTCCACCTTTGGGAATTGCTATGATGATTCCCTGCACTTGGGGATTATCAAGCTCTTTTTTGGCGCCGTTGCCGGGGAGCAATAGCATGGGGTTGATATTCTCGTGTGAGCTTGTTTTCTTTCTTCACTAAGTAGTTTTTGTTTTCCCTTTTTGTTTTGCTTAGTTGTGGGTGAATCATACAAAAAAATAAAGCAATGAAAATACAAAAAGATGCACTTGCCTCATATGCCTAAAAAGTTTTTTTAAAAGAGAAGTGATTGGAAAGTTATGCATTGAAGAAGTGAGGGTCGACCTTGAGCACTCGTGTTCATGCTCATGGGAACAATGTAGAATTTTTCGTGGAATTTTCTCTGTAAATAATTATCCCCTTGTATATATCCATTGTATTATAAAAATAATGTGCCAAGCTTTGGTTTTAGGATGATTAGATTGCTTGTTTACTATGTGCAGTACAAAAAGAGAAACTTTGGCTGTAGCGCGTGAATTTACATTTTTTTACTGGAAAATCAAATGGGTCTGAAACTTTTTGCACATTACTTATGTACAAATGTTTTTAACTTTCATATTTTATTTAGAATTTTTGGAGTTATATAAGTTTACTAAATTTCCAGAATACTATATAATGTCCTGTTTTTGACAGATTCTCTTTTTCGTGTGTTGTTTGCTTATTTTGATGAATCTATGAGTAGTATCGGGGGGTATGAACAATAGAGAGGTTTGAATACAGTAGGTTTAACATCAATATAAATAAATAATGAGTTTATTACAGTACCTTAAATTGGTGGTTTATTTTCTTATACTAACGGAGCTCATGAGATTTTCTGTTTAAGTTTTGTGTGGATGAAGTGTTCGAAGAACGAGGAGTTACCAATGTGAGAAGAATAAAGAGAGGCAAGAGTTCAAGCTTGGGGATTCCCAAGGCACCCCAATTAAATATTTAAGGGATACTCAATCATCTTAGCTTGGGGATTCCCCGGTTGGCATCCCGTCTTTCTTCTTCAACAATTATCGGTATACCTTGGTTTTTGTTTTGTTCGCATGATTTGTGTCCTTTGTGTTTTTCTTTTTCTTTAAGAACCATGCTAGTATGAGATATCCCTTCATTTATTTATATAATGCTTCATGTGCTTCACTTATATCTTTTGAGTATGACCTTATAGAATGCTCTTTGTGCTTCACTTATATCTTTTGAGTATGACCTTATAGAATGCTCTTTGTGCTTCACTTATATCTTTTGAGTATGACCTTATAGAATGCTCTTTGTGCTTCACTTAAATCTTTTTAAGTATGGTTTTATAGGATGCTTCGTGTGCTTCACTTATATATTTTGAGCTTGGATATTGGTTAGTCTACATTAATTGTAGAATGCTCCATGAACTTCACTTATATCTTTTGGAGTATGAATAATACTATCATCTAAAGTGGGTTTGGAAGAGTGTCAACTTTAGGAATTAGTGATCCCACTATTTTGGAGGGTGTTGAATCTTAGTGTGATATTTATGAAAGTGGATTTGGAAGAGTGTCAACTTCAGTTAGTAACAATTCCACTATTTCGCAAGAGGTTAGAATTGATTATGAGAACAAAGTTGCTATCTATGATGATTATTGTGATGACATGTATGCTATAAAGAATAATGTTAACCATGAAACTTGTCATCATGATTTTAATTTTCAATTGTATTATGCCTCACATGATAGTTACTTTGTTGAGTTTGCTCCCACTATTCCGAATGAGAAGAATTTTGCTTATGTGGAGAGTAGTAAAATTTCTATGCTTGTAGATAATGAAAAGAATGCTTTATGAGATGATTATATTGTTTAATTCATTCATGATGCTACTCAAAATTATTATGAGGGAGGAATATATGCTTGTAGGAGTTACAATAATATCAAGTTTCCTCTCTATGTGCCTGAAGTTTTGAAGTTATACTTGTTTTGCCTTCCTATGCTAGTTGATTCTTGTTCCTATAAATTGTGTGCTCACAAAATCCCTAGGCATAGGAAGTGGGTTAGGTTTAATGTGCTAGTCATATTCTTCATGATGCTCTCTTTATGTTTCAATTCTTATCTTTTATGTGAGCATCATTGAAATCACCATGCCTAGCTAAAAGGCATTAAAGAAAAGCGCTTGTTGGGAGATAACCCAATATTTACCCTTACTATTTTTCTATGTCCACATGATGAAGCTACTGTAGTAATCATGTTTTATAGCTTTTGTTTCAATAAAGTACCAAGTAAGACCTTTGGGAAGAATTGGGTGAAAGTTAATGTGATCTTGCTGTAAAAAACAGAAACTTTGCGCTCACGAGATTAGCTGTGATTTCTTTACAAAAGAGTGCTTTTGAGTTGATTCTTTTTGAAAAAGATTAATACACAAATTACTCACGTCCAACAATTGATTACATAATTTTTGGAGTAGAAGAAGTATGGTTGCTATTCAGGTCATTACAGACTGTTCTGTTTCTGACAGATTCTATTTCATTGCGTAGTTTGCTTGTTTTCTGGTTTCTATGGCTTATATTTCTCAATATAAATTGTAGAAATGATATGGTACAGTAGGCATTATGTGAGAACAATTATGAATCTTGTCTTTTACAGTACCAAAGGGAATGGTTTACTCTTTATCATACTAACCCATCTCACAAAGTTCCGTTAAGTTTTGTGTGATTGAAGTTTTCAAGCTTTCGGTGAGATATCGATATGAGGAGAATAAGGAGTGAAAAGACCCTAAGCTTGGGAATGCCCATGGCACCCCAAGGTAATATTCAAGAAAGACTCAAGAACCTAAGCTTGGGGATGCCCCGGAAGGCATCCCCTCTTTCGTCTTCAAAACTATCGGTATACCTTACTCGGAGCTATATTTTTATTCATCACATGATACATGTTTTGATCGGAGCGTATTTTCAATTTTACTTGCTGTTCAAATAAAATCATTGGATATAAAATCTTGAATGAAAAAGAATCCTCCCATGGCTAGTTAATTATCTGACTACTCAGTGTTCTTCACTTTTATCTTTTTGAGTAGTTTGTCATCTACTCACGTGCTTCACGTATATCCTATGACTAAATGGTTGAATGAATTGAATATCATAAATTTGAATTTATATATGTTTCTTATAACATGGGGAGTATTGACTTCACACATAATAAGTATAAGTGGTAAACTTGTTGAAAGTTAGCAAACACAGAATTGGTCAGTTGAACAATTCATGAAAGAATATTGAAGGAAGAGAGATTTCACATATAAATATACTATCTGGGACATATTTTGTAGTTGTGAGCACTCATTAAAATATGACATGCTAAAAGGTTGATGTTGGACAAGGAAGACAACTTAATAGGTTATGTTTTCCTATATACGAAATGTTATATTGTCTTGGATCATCCAACATGTTGAGCTTGCATTTCCCTCTCATGCTAGCCATATTATTTGCACCAAGTAGAGATACTACTCGTGCTTCCAAACATCCCTTAAACCAGTTTTGCCATGAGAGTCCACCATACCTACCTATGGATTGAGTAAGATCCTTCAAGTAAGTTGTCATCGTGCATGCAATAAAAATTGCTCCTTAAATATGTATGATCTATTAGTGTGAAGAAAATAAGCTTTATACGAACTTGTGATAGGGACGAAATAAAAGCGACGGACTGCATAATAAAGGTCTTTATCACAAGCAGCAATATAAAGTGACGTTCTTTTGCATTAAGATTTTGTGCATCCAACCATAAAAGTGCATGACTACCTCTGCTTCCCTCTGCGAAGGGCTTATCTTTTACTTTTATCTTCTACCCTTATACAAGAGTCATCGTGATCATCACCTTTCCTTTTTACACTTTTTCCTTTGGCAAGCACTTTGTGTTGGATCTATCTGGATATATATACACACTTGGATGTAGGTTTTCATAAATTATTATTGTTGACATTACCCTTGAGCTAAAAGGTTGGGAGGCGAAACTATAAGCCCCTGTCTTTCTATGTGTCCGATTAAAACTTTGAACCCATAAATATCACATGAGTGTTAGCAATTGTGAAAGATTAAATGATAGTTGAGTATGGGGAGTTTGCTGAATCAAAGCTCTTACATATACCCTTCCCAAAAATAAGATGAACTGCAATTGTTTGATGACTAAGAGCATGTTTGTTAATTTTCAAGAAAGTTTATGATCTATACTTTAACATGTGAATAGCTTGTTACTTGATCATGAGAAGTTTATGAGTTGAGCTACTGTTATGATATATAATGATGCTATAAAAAGTGAGTGAAACTATCATTGATCAAACTTAAGCACTTGATAGCATCCACACTTCATAAATTATTTCTTTTATCATTTACCTACTCGAGGACGAGCAGGAATTAAGCTCGGGGATGCTGATACGTCTCCAACATATCTATAATTTATGAATTATTCATGCCATGTTTACAATAATTTTATATGATTTTGGTATGATTTGATTGGAACTAACCCGGACTGACGCTGTTTTCAGCAGAACTACCGTGGTGCTGTTTTTGTGCAGAAATAAAAGTTCTCGGAATGCGCTAAAAATCAACGGAGATTTTTTTATGGAAAATATAAAAAATACTGGAACAAAAAATCTACCGGAGGGGAGTCCCGAGGGGCCCACGAGGGTGGAGGGCATGCCCACCCCCCTGGGGCGCCCCCCTGTGCCTCATGGACTCCCCGTGGGGCCCCCTAACTTGTCCTTGATGCCAACCTCTCCTATAAAGGACCAAACTTCCAGAAAATAACCTAGATCATAAGTTCCGCTGCCGCAAGCCTCTGTAGCCACGAGAAATCAATCTAAGCCCTCTCTGGCACCTTGCCGTAGGGGGCCATCATCACCGGAGGCCATGGGGAAGGATCTTGGAGGGGCCATCATCGCCATGAAGGCCAACGACCAGAGGGGGAACTTCTCCCCATCCAGGGGGTAGGCCATGGAGGAGGAAGCACAATGGGAAGAACCTCTCCTCCTCTCTCTCGGTGGCGCCAGAGTGCCATCGGGAGGGGAATTATCGCCACGGTGATCGTCTTCATCAACATCACCATCATCATCACCATCCTCACAACTTTTACGCTGTACACTCTCCCGCACCCCACTATAATCCCTACTTGAACATGGTGATTTATGCCACATATTATGATCCAATGATGTGTTGCTATCCTATGGTGTTTTGCATAGATATCTTTTGTCTTCGGGTTGATTGATGATCTAGATTGGTATGAGTTGTATGTTTTATTTTGGTGCTGTCCTATTGTGCCCTCCGTGTCGCGCAAGCGTGAGGGATTCCTGCTGTAGAGTGTTGCAATACGTTCATGATTCGCTTATAGTGGCTTGCTTGAGTGATAGAAGCACAAACCTAAGTAAGGGGGTTGTTAGGTATTGGATAAAGGGGACTTGATATGTTAGTGCTATGGTTGGGTTTTACCTTAATGATCTTTAGTAGTTCTGGATGCTTGCTAGAGCTCCTATAAGTGCATATGATCCAAGAAGAGAAAGTATGTTAGCTTATGCCTCTCCCTCATATGAAATCGCAATAGTGATTACCGGTCTTGTTAACAATTGCCTAGGACAATTCCGCACATCGACCCATCATTATTCCAAACTTGCTATTTATCATATTTAGTACTATATTCTAAATTTATGATAATAGCACCTACTTTTATATTTTAGCTCTCGGATACCATACAAAGCTATCCTCTTCATACCCACAACGCAATTTTATTTCTCGTTTCTAGTTGGAAGCAAACGTTCGGTGTACATAGAGTCGTATTAGTGGCAAATAGGACTTGATAGAATATTGATCTTACCTTTAGCTCCTTGTGGGTTCGACACTCCATACTTATCACTTCCACCTTTCGGAATTGCTACGATGATTCCCTGCACTTGGGGATTATCAGAGCTCGACTCCGTACTCTGGGGGCTGCGGACCACGCCCAACCACACTACCGGATATACACCTTTATTCATGGTGTACAGCGCAGAGGCTGTGTTACCCTGCGACATTATTCATGACTCACCTCGAGTACGCATGTATGAAGAGAGAGAGGCCGAGCTTGATCGGCAGGACATCTTAGATGCCCTGGAGGAGGAGCGCAATGTCAGAAAAGCTCGTTCCTTTATCAACAACAAGCCCGTAGATTTCAAAGCAGAGAAGTGTGGGCCAAGACTTATAATGTTGGCGAACTCATTACCCTTGTCGGAGAAGAAAAAGGACAAACTAAAGCCCAAGCGGTAGGGTCCCTTCATCATTGACGAAGTTCTCACTGGAGGAGTGTACCGCCTGTGTGATGCATCAGACAATCGCCTAGAGCCGAACCCATGGAACGCGACCAGACTCCGAAGATTCTATACCTACCACCGAACTCGTTCTTCGTATCCTTCTCCCTTTTGTTTCCATTTTCCTCTCTTTTCGCTTTTTCTGTTTTTAGCCTTAAAGCTTTCGTGCGGCTAAACCATGCACATACGACGCACACATCCTCAAATATGTATGTCCATTATACCTGGGGGCTTCTTGTACAGAAGCTTATTATTATTATTATTATTATTATTATTATTCTTTTCCGAGCATTAAGATCACCACATATGTGTCTTTTCCTTGTATGTACCTTTTCTTTGCCATTATATGCATCGATATGACTTAAGTTTTGGCCAAGCTGGGTTGCCTGGCTCGTGTGCTTATGCCCTACGTCCCCATTACTTCAACTAGGGAATAAAGGGAGCACCTCTGCGATTGTTACTGCCGGGTCATCCAGATGTGTACCTCAGACTGGGTGAAGCCGAAAGCTAGCATTCTTAAGGGAATATTCGATCAACAGACTAAAGATGTTTTTTACTCATTACACTATGAACCCCCAGATGTTACGTATGCTGCGATTTTTCAATCACAGTTCGGGCATGCACGTTAACGCATGCTCACCCAGGGAAAGGAACCCTTAACGGAACTATTCTCTCTAGAAGATGTTTCTTACAATCACAATGTAATATAACATAGCTAGTCATATACAACTTGTGTGTTCAAGCAACTATGACCCCTATGCCTGGTTTCCACGCATACCCTGGTTTATTTTGCCGCTCGGGTATTCAAAAACACTCGGCACCTTCGGGTCCAGAGGTCGAAGCGAAAAGGTCTGCCATGACAATTGTTTTACAATCTGGCTAGGGACAAATATGTCAAGGAAACTACATAGTCACTTGGACTCAAAAATTTCCTCTTCTATGTCGTCCAACAGGTTTTCTAGCTTACAATCCCGTTGAGAATATTTTGCGGCTACTTTTACCTGGTCATATACCAAACTAATGGGAATTTCTTTTCCATCTGACCCTAAAGGTCCGACCCGGGCCATATGATTCGAATCAAGCTTGGTATACCGTGTTTTCACCATGGCCCAGGCCTCTCGCGCACCTTCCCGGTAGGCCGATATCTTCCATAATTTGAAACGCCGCCACGCTCCCTTAAATAGCTGTACAAGCAGCTCCATACTTCCTAGAGGGGAGGCGGATGGCCGTAAGGCCTTGGCAACACTTCGCATCGCCTGCTGAGCTCGCTCGTGCATTTGCGACAGCTCTTGTAGCAGATCGCTCGAAGATCCGGACATCTCCTCTTCGAGACGGCCAGTCAGCATACCTACAGACATAACTCTATCAGTTCCTTTCCTTGCTGAATTACACGGAGGTAAGTTTGAACACATACTAAATATGCCGCCTCGCACCCTCTTATTTTCCTTTAGAGAGTTAGCCAGCTGGGCTCGCACATCTTTCAGTTCTTCGCCCAGCTGGGTGTTGGAATGCTGGAGTTTATTTTTCTCCTCCCTGACCCGTGTCAGTATACGTTCACCCGCGGCCCGTTGCCTTTTGGCTTCTTGTTCACCCGCTTGTGCGACTTCCAGTGCCTCTCCCGGATGATCTGACAATCCTGCCATAAGATATGCAACTGTGTTAGCATTGCTGGTATATAATTCTGTTTTTCTCCATGGAGGGACACATTACCAGGCGATGCCTTCTTGGATTTCTACAGTTCGTCTGTCGCAAAAGCCAACTGGGTCTGACACTTTTCCAGCTCTTGAGACAACAGGTTGTTCTTCTCCGTAAGCACCTGGTTTCACAATGATCCTTAAATCAGCTGAATCAACTGCTTCAAGTCTCGGGGGCTACTAGTTTATAATGTGAGTTCACCCGCATATCTTTCAAATATTGGTCTGTGGCTCTGTCAAGCCCGTCTCGAGCGGCTAGGACGTATGCATCACCCGAGCTGAAGGCATTGAATGCCTCTTTTGTAAAGCCGGGGTTGCAAAGAGTGGCCCTCCAATGCCGATGGTTCATGGCGCTCTCCACTTCCGAGTTTGTGATGGGCACATCATCCGAATCCTTTGCCAAAGGACAATCCGGCAGCATTCCCTTATCATCCCTTGTGGTTACGGCAGGGTCTGGAACCTGGCTGTGGGGAGTGTGACTAGCAAGACTCCCGGACATAGTCCGGCGAACGCTCTTCCTGATAAGACACGAACGGATAATGTCACAGTTGGATGAGACTGCCAAAGGGCATATTTCCAAAGCCATACCTCTTTGATGATGGCTCTGATGTGTGTTCGCTTGTCTTCCTCTACGAAAGCTTGCCCGGTGTGGGCGCCGCTCTCTTTGGAGTCACCTCTGGTGCGGGATGGCGCGCCGAGCGCCTCCCCTTTGGAGCACGAGATAGTGCGGTGGGTGGGGCAGAATAAGGAAGCTCTTTCGGAGGAGATGTCTCCTGATTACTTACGTGTGAGGCAGGAAGAAGACCGGGATAGTCGGCGGTGATGGCCACTTCCGTGCCGTCATAGCTCGCCTGGTAAAACACCCCATCCTCGAGCGTCACGAATATGTCTGGATCCTCTTCGAATCCGGGGTCAAGGTCCCGATTGTGGTCCTCTGGCTGTGGAGCGGGGCTGTGGAGCCCCTTGGTGATCTTCCGCCACTCCTGTTACAAATGGACGAATTAATGTCCATAGAAAGTGACTCAGGGAGTAGATTGAGTAGAGTAGTGGGATTGGAACTCACCCAGCTAGGAGGATTGTACATGGAAAATCCATCTCGGCGCTTAATACGAATGAATTCCTCTTTCTCCCCTTTGTATAGTTCGGCCAGTATTTTGGCCAAAGCGGCGGGGGTGTCCGGACCCTTCCGACCGCAGCGGGAGGCGTCATCTTGCCCATTATAGTGCCACATGGCATGCCTTTTGTACTGGAGTGGTTGAACCCCTCGTAATATGGAAGTCGCCATTGCCTCGACTATTGATAATCCGGACTGGGCGAGCATCTTTATCTTGCTCATCAATTGATGGACTTCCGTGCTATCTTCCTCCTCGAGGCTCCGAGGGCGCCAGCCGTGGCGTTTCTTCAATGGAATGCTTGAAAATTCGGGATGACCCATTCGGACTGGGTCGGGAAGGGCGACGTCCTTGATATAGAACCACTCGGAAGGCCACTCTTCGGATGCCTTCTTCGACGTGCCAGACAAGTATCCGGTCCCGGTGATGCACCATACCTCGGCTCCGCCCACTTCAAATATTTATCCCTCTTGGCTATGAGGGATGAGGCAGAATAGTTCCTCCATAATTCAAAATGGGCCACACAACCCAGGAATAGCTCACAAAGAGCAACGTAACCCGCGATGTGCAGGATGGAGGCAGGAGTGGAATTGTACAGTTGGAGGCCATAATACCCCAGAAGCCCTCGGAGGAACAGGTGGATTGGAAATCCAACGCCTCTCAACAAGTAGGGAACAAAGCACACTCGTTCCCCCTGGATGGATTGGGGAAATTCTCCGCCTGAGCCCCGCCGTTGAAGGAAGTCAATCCTACTCGAACGGGGACTAGATCCGCGGGGGGAAGAAATCCCTATGTCTGCAGCTTCACTAGCTGGCTGTGGGATACATAACATTTCTCCCAATTGCCTTTTCCAAGGCCGCGGGGACGGGCGAAAGAGCTGGGAGCGCTAGCCATGTTGTAATGGTTTCTCCTAGCAAGCTCTGTGGATTCCTTGCTTGGTGTGGAATGGATCTGAAAATCCCAATCTCTTTAAATAGACGCCTTTCTTACATGGTCAGGGTGATATGTGCAAAAATATCCCGACCTCTCGTATTCGCTCGACACGTGGAAGCTGAAGTCATGAAGGTGTGGAAGTCGATGGGCGCAACATTAAATGGAAAGCCGAATACTACTCTTTCAGTCAGGTACTTTGAAGTAATCGGAGGAGGAACCCGCCTTGCAACGCCGAAGACAATCTGCATGCCGAACACATCGTCATTGAAAGACTGGTTTGGGGGCTACTGAGGGAGTCCTGGATTAAGGGGTCCTCGAGCGTCTGGCCTATTGACATGGGCCAGACTGATGGGCTGTGAAGATACAAGACCGAAGACTCTCACCTGTGTCCAGATGGGACTCTCCTTGGCGTGGAAGGCAAGCTTGGCGCCCGGATATAAAGATTCCTTTCTCTATAACCGACTTTGTACAACCCTAGTCCCCTCCGGTGTCTATATAAACCGGAGGGCTTAGTCTGTAGAGGCAATCATAATCATACATGGCAGACTTCTAGGGTTTTAGCCATCACGATCTCGTGGTAGATCAACCCTTGTAATACTCATATTCATCAAGATCAATCAAGCAGGAAGTAGGGTATTACCTCCATAGAGAGGGCCCGAACCTGGGTAAACATCGTGTCCCCCGCCTCCTACTACCATCAACCTTAGATGCACAGTTCCGGACCCATACCTGAGATCCACCAGTTTTGACACCGATAGCTACCTCTTGAGCTTGCGTTGGTTTTCCCTTGAAGAGGAAAAGGTGATGCAGCAAAGTAGCGTAAGTATTTCCCTTAGTTTGAGAACCAAGGTAGCAATCCAGTAGGAGACAACGCACAAGTCACAAAATACCTGCACAAACAACCAACAACTTGCACCCAATGCGATAAAGGGGTTGTCAATCCCTTCACGGTCACTTGCGAAAGTGAGATCTCATAGAGATAGATAAACGGTAAAGTAAATATTTTTGGTATTTTTGGTTTATAGATCGGAAAGTAAAAGATTGCAAAATAGTAGATCGGAAACTAGTAAGATGTAAAAGAGATTCAACATAATGGAAAAGAGACCAGGGGGCCTGGGAGCCATAGTTTTCACTAGTGGCTTGTCTCAATATAGCAAATATTAGAGTGGGTGAACAAGTTACTACCGAGCAATTGATAGAAAAGCACAAAGCTACGACGATATCTAAGGCAATGATCATGAACATAGGTGTTGAGGATATAACTACTGAGTCTAAACCGCCCAGGAGGGGCCGGTTCACGCTCATCCATATTAAAGCCCATGAAGATAAAGAAGATGGCGCTCTACTAATAAAGCTTAGAGGCCCAGAGCCCCAAGGCGGTTTCGGGCCCACAGTTGTAAACCACCATAGTTATGTAACTTGCTATGTAAGTTAGGGAAAGGAAGAGACCGAGCCGGACACTTGTATGAGCCGGCCTCGGGACTCTGTAGACCGGTCGGGCGTCAACCTGTGTATATAAAGGGACGACCCAGCGGCGGTTCAGGGACAAGAAAAACAACAACTCGAGACTCAGGCAAAGCGTATTTGCTCCCTGGTCATCGAAACCCCAATAAACCCATCACAACTAGACGTAGGATTTACCTTCATCGTAAGGGGCCGAACTAGTATAAAACTCTCGTGTCCCTTGTCCGGCTTAACCCCTTTAGGCTAATCTCGTTGCGATAGCTCCACGACTAAGTCCTTCTGCTAGGACATCAGACGTGTTAATTCCATGATAGTTGGCGCCCACCGTGGGGCTAACGCACGATGATTTCGAGTTCTTAAAGGGCAACTTTGAAGGACTCAAAGGGTACGCGGTTGGCCGGATGACCAAGAGTCATCGCGGCAAGCTCTACATCGACGATGCAGGCTAGGGCCCTGAGGTCGGCTTAATCAAGTACGGGTACTGGGTCCCCTTTGGTGGAATTCATGTTTTCATTGGGAAAATTGGCGAACCGAGCCCTGAACCGGACATCTCCACCGACCTCGTCGAGACGGCTCAGCGTGCAAGTCCTGCCCGGGTTCAGCCTGCCGTGAAGCGTGCGTTCGTAGGGTTCATCCATGGTGCGGAATCTGAACCAGTGTCCGATGATGAGACAACCGTCTATTCAGATGGTGAATCATCTACTGGTGAGACCGAGTCACTATACCAGTTGCAAGATGACTGCATTGGGGGATACTCTGATGGCGAAAGTATTCCGGGCCCCCTTGAACTGCCAAACCGGATTGCAATCTTCATGGCCGGTATGCAGCCCACCGTGCAGTCTTCATCCACAGCAGCAATGATCTCTGGATCGGCAACCACGGCAGGAGACCCCGCGCGCCGGCCGGCTCAAGTTCTTGCCGGTTTACTGGACGCCTTGACAACATTGTTGACCACAGAAGTTACCCCGGAGACCCAAGTTCAGTATAATGCGGATGTTACGAAGCTAAAGGATCAGATAACCCAGGCCAATGCGGACTTGGCAGCTGAGGAGGCCAGGATGGATGAAGAGCGGGCCGCTTTAGATGCCCAATCACAACAGATCCAGGCGCAGAATTACCAGCTTATGTTGGATCAGAACGCGTCAAACGAAGTTATGAGAAGGAAGTACCGGTCTCACCTGCCGCAGATTTACGAGGGTATAAACCTCTTCAGTACGCCAGGGGCTAGGCCCAGTATTCCGGTAGCAAAAAACCGGACCGAGGCACCTGGGGCGGCACCGGATCAGCCACGGGTGATGGACCCGCCTCGACGGAGAGACAACCTGCCGCAATACGTAACAACGCCACCATGTCACTTTTCTAGCCCTTTGGATAACATGGTCGCTGCAGCATCGCGTTTGGGGGCTATTCCGATGGAGGGTGATTCACTAGGAGCAATTGAGACCGGACGGGCCAGGGATCTTCTTCAAACCGCTGTTGTGCAACAGCAGGCTTGTTCCTACAGCCGAGACAGAATACATTCAACCCCTCGCCCGAGCAAGAGTTATAGCAGGCACATGGACGAACCGGCCGTGTCAAGCAGTGCGCGGCGTCGTGATGCCCCTCGAGGGCCTAATCCGGCGAACGGCGGTTTAAATGCTCAGGATGTGGTGAACAATGGCAGAGCACGACACGAGGCAGAGTTAGCAGCACAGTTGGCTGCGCAATACCAGAGTCAACCCGCTCTGGTTCAGCCAGCGGCATCAGTTGAACGTTGTTTAGCCTTTAGCTCTTGGGGAGTGCCATGCCTCACCCCGGCTCTGCGCAATGTGCGGTTGCCCAAGGATTACAAGGGTCCACGTAAAGTGCCTAATTATATTGCTGATCAACCCCCCGAGGCGTGGGTCGAAAGTTATGAGATGGCAATGGAGATGTTAGATGTGGATGAAGCAGCATGTGCAAAATACTTCATTATGATGCTAGAAGGAACGGCTCGCACCTGGCTGAAGAGCCTGCTTGTTAACTCGACCAATTCATGGGATGAGTTGAAGGCCAAGTTTATAGCAAACTTCAAGGATATATGCAAGCAACCTATGTCCATTGTAGATCTGGCGGCTTGTGTCCAAGGAGAGAATGAATCAACAACTCATTGGGTGCGCCGGGTTTCAGAAATTTTGCATTCCTCATGCCGCATCAATCCTGACACAGCAATTGTGACTCTGGAAGGCAATTGACGGTTTAAGTCACTAAAGACGAAGTTGGGACGGCTCAAGCGTCACTGCAATGATATGGGAAGACTCATGGCGGCTCTGGTTAAGTATGTTGATTCTGATGATACCAAGGACCTTGATTCTGATGAAGAAAAGCAGGAGAAGGGAAAGAAGAATGCCGGTTCAAAGGGACATCATAACTAGGCGGGCCACTGGAACAATGGTAAGCGTAAAGCGGACAATTCAGATTTTGTGGCTAACACCAGTATGCAGGGCAATATGCAGCGCCGTAAGGGTAAAACGCCCCAGCGCGGTGGAGGAATGAATCTGGAACGCTTGTTAAACCAGCCTTGCCCAAAGCATGGAACAAAGGAGGTTCCGGCCACACACCTCTGGAAGGATTGCCACATCATGAGGGAATTCAAAAACTCTGACCTTTTCCGGTATGATCAAGGTCCATCCGGCGGTTCCGGTCCAGGATTTCACGGGCCGGGTTAAGGTGGTGGCGGTTCAAACTCAGGATTTTAGAATAATCAGGGCAATCAGAACAACCAAGGTGGTAACAATCAACAGGGCAATTAGGAGAATCAGCAACAACCGGGTTATCAGAGCAACCCGAAGCAGTTAAATGGTGGACAGTATCATGTCTTCACTACTAGCTTGTGCAAGCACGATCAGGAGCTCCATAAAAGGGCGGTAAATTCTGTTGAACCGGCAGTGCCCCGTTATCTACGCTAGTCTGAGCAGCCTATTGTCTGGAGTAGGGAGGATCATCCGCCCCGGGTTGAAAATCCGGGCCACCTAGCTTTGGTGGTTGCACCACAGGTTGGAGGTTATAAGTTCACCAAGGTACTCATGGACAGAGGGAGCAGTATCAATATCTTGTATTATGAAACCTTTCGGCTTATGGGGTTGACAGACAAGAACCTTAGACCGTCAAACACCATTTTTCACGGTCTGGTGCCTCGTAAATCGGCTTACCCAGTTGGTAAGATAGCTCTGGAGGTGGTTTTTGGAGATGATCACAATTCAAGAGCCGAGACGCTGACCTTTGAAGTGGTCAAGATCAGAAGTCCGTACCATGCTTTGTTTGGACGACCGATTTATGCTAAATTCATGGCAAGGCCGTGTTATGTTTATCTGCAGCTCAAGATGCCGGGTCATAAAGGGACCATCACGGTTCATGGTAGCCGTAAGATTGCTCTGGAATGCGAGGAAGGTGATGCAGCATATGCTGAATCGGTTTGTGCAATGGAGGAATTGAAGTTTTATAAGGACAATGTTGATCCGGCAGACATGACCTCTCTAAAGAAGCCCACTACAGAGCATGATCCGGCTTTGAAGTTTAAATTGGCTGATGAGACAAAATTGGTTGATTTTGTTCCTGGCGATTCATCCAAGCAGTTCAGCATCAGCGTCAACTTGGATCCGAAATAGGAAAGCGCGCTCATCGAGTTCATCCGTGAGAACCGGGACATCTTTGCATGGAAACCTTCTGACATGCCAGGTGTACCGAGGGAACTCATTGAGCACACTCTTAATATTGATCCAAAATTCAAACCGGCCAAACATTTTATTCGCCGTTTTAATGAGGAGCGGCACAAGGCCATTGGTGAAGAGGTAGCCCGGCTATTGGTAGCAGGGTTTATCATGGAAGTGTTTCACCCAGAATGGTTGGCTAATCCGGTGCTGGTACTTAAGAAAAATGGCACTTTGTGTATGTGTGTGGATTACACAGATTTGAACAAAGCATGCCCAGTTGATCCCTTTTCCCTCCCTCGTATTGATCAAATCATTGATGCAATGGTGGGTTGTGAGCGTTTGAGTTTTGAGGATGCTTATTCTGGTTATCATCAGATCAAGATGGCAGTTAAGGACCAGGAGAAGACAGCTTTCATCACTCCCTTTGGAGCCTTCTGTTATGTGTCTATGCCCTTTGGGCTCAAGAGTGCCCAGGCAACTTATCAATGTTGTGTGCAGAATTGTCTTCATACTCAGATTGGGCGCAATGTTCATGCCTATGTGGATGATATTGTGGTCAATTCAAGGAAGGCAGAGACACTTATAACTGATTTGAAAGAAACTTTTGATAATCTGAGAGTTTATAAAATGATGCTCAATCTGGCTAAGTGTGTCTTTGGTGTACCGGTTGGCAAGCTCTTGGGTTTTTTGGTGTCCAACCAGGGTACTGAGGCTAATCCAGAAAAGATCAAGGCTATCACATCCCTGGCTAAACTAGCATGTATCAATGATGTTCAACGTTTGGCGGGTCGTATTGCGGCTTTGAGCCGGTTTATCAGCAGGTTGGGAGAAAAGGCGATCCCTCTGTATCAGATGTTGAAGAAGACAGACATCTTTGTTTGGAGCGATGCTGCTGATGCGGTGTTTGAGGACTTGAAGAAGCAGTTGGCTGAACAGCCGGTCCTTGCTGCTCCAGTTGATAAGGAGCCACTGCTGTTATATGTGGCTGCTAATGCCTGGGCTGTCAGTGTAGCTATTGTGGTGGAGCGCAAGACCGGTTTAATATATCAGCAAAGTGCTCATTGAGTCAAAGCAAAGATATCCGCAATGGTAGAAGTAGGTGTATGGGTTTTTATGGCAAGTCGGCAGCTTAAGCAGTACTTTCAAGGTCATCCCATCACAGTGGTCAGTTCTGCTCCTTTGGGGGATATAATCCAGAACAAGGAGGCAACTGGTCGGCTTGCTAAGTGGGCTATTGAGCTTGGACCACACGGTTTGAAGTATATGCCTCGAACAGCAATCAATTCCAGGCCCTTGTGGATTTCATCAATGATTGGACAGAGTTGCAGATACCGGAGGACAAACCGGACAGTACATACTGGACTATTCACTTTGATGGGTCCAGGCAATTAGAGGGCTCGGGGGTTGGAGTAGTCCTTACTTCCCCTCGAGGTGATAAAATTCATTATGTTCTTCATTTAATGTTCCCTTTTACTAACAATGCAGCTGAGTATGAAGCCTTACTCCATGGTCTTCGAGTGGCTAAGGAAATGAACTTAAGCCGAGTAAGATGCTTTGGAGACTCGGATCTAGTGGTCCAGCAAGTTTCAGGTACTTGGGATTCCAAGGATCCACTCATGGCGGCTTACCGACGAGAGGTGGATATTGTTGCCGGTCACTTCAAGGGTTATCAAGTGGAGCACATTGATCAACGCAAAAATGAGGCAGTTGATGCTTTAATCCGGTTGGGATCTCAACGTAAACCGGTGCCACCCAATACCTTTCTAGATGTCTTGCACAACCTGTCGGTTCAGTTGCCTACAGAGGAAGACCTTGCTATTCCTGATCCGGAGGCACAGTTGGTGGCTGCTTTACATATCATTCCAGATTGGACTGTTCCATACTTGGCGTATATGAACCGGGGTGAGTTGACAGAAGATGAAGTTTTGGCCAGGCAGATAGTCCGGTGATCCATGTCCACGGTTGTTCACAACGGCGAGTTACACCGATGCAGTGTTTCTGGTGCGTTCCAACGCTGTGTTTCTCCTGAAGAAGGCCGTGAGATTCTACGAGAGATCCACGAAGGAGACTGTGGTCATCACGCCGGTTCAAAATCCTTGGTTGCTAAAGCGTTTCGTCATGGCTTCTATTGGCTAAGGCTCACGCTGATGCTGAGGACTTGGTAAGGCGGTGCGACGGTTGTCAGAAATTCTCACGACGAGCTCATGTTCCGGCTCAGGAGCTACGGATGATTCCCATCACCTGGCCATTTGCTACTTGGGGGATTGACATGGTAGGCCATTTCAAGCGATCCAAAGATAAGAAGACCCACCTGTTGGTGGCGGTTGACAAGTTTACTAAATGGGTTGAAGCGGAGCCAGTAAGCAAGTGTGACGCAGCCACAACGGTTCAATTCATCAAAAAGGTGATCTTCCGTTTCAGTTTTCCACACAGCATCATCACAGATAATGGCACGAACCTCTCCAAAGGCAAGATGGAGGACTTTTTTCAACAAGAGCACATCCGGCTTGACATGGCATCTGTGGCTCACCCCCAATCTAATGGTCAAACTGAGAGAGCCAATCGGGAAATCTTGAAGGGCATCAAGCCCAGGCTTATGGTTCCTTTGAAGAGGACGTCGGGTTGTTGGGTGGAGGAGTTACCATCTGTGTTATGGAGTATAAACACCACCCCAAACCGGTCTACAAGTTATACACCTTTCTTCATGGTTTATGGGGCAGAGGCGGTACTCCCAAGTGATATTCGTCATAACTCGCCCCGGGTTGCCAATTATGTTGAAGCAGACAACGAGCAAGCACGTCAAGAAGCACTAGACCTATTAGGTGAAAAACGGGACATGGCGTTGGCTCGTTCGGCGGTTTATCAGCAAGACCTGCGGCGTTATCATAGCCGCCGGGTTAGAACAAGAACCTTTCAAGAAGGCGACTTAGTGCTCCAGCTCATCCAGGATCAGACCGATATGCACAAGTTATCCCCACCTTGGGAAGCGCCCTTTGTGGTCAGCAAGAATCTGCACAACGGATCATACTACCTCATCGACATTCGCGAGCACAAAGACTCAAGCAAATCGGAGGAGGAGACCCGTCGGCCGTGGAATATCGCTCTTCTACGGCCTTACTACACATGAGCCATAGGCTCTCATTATGTACATATTTTGACAATGTATATATTATGATCAATATAATAAATCAGCATCCTTGCTACAAGCAGGTCGTCTGTCGTTCTTCTTATGTTTCTTGGTTACAAGGGGGCTTCTACTTACAAAGCGACATCTTGTTTTGTCCATTAAACCAGCTATCATGCCACAATATAGCTTGGGAGCTTCACACCCAAGGGGCCAAAGAGAGTACTATTGCTAGTAGCACAACTCAAACATAGGCACCCATTGAGCACAGTCACAAAGTTACTTGGGGGCTCTTTGTGTAAAGTAACAAAGAGTTTGAAAGGACCCTTGTAATTGGGTATCGACCCACGGCTTGGAAGCCTGGTGTATTCACCTAAAACCCCAGGTTAACCTGCCTTCATCAAGTAAGCCACTCCTATCCAGGTAATCCTGGCATGACCCGCCGAACGTTTGACAAGTTACTCTTATACAGACCCTGAACTTGTCAAAGTTAAAACGATGATTGGTTAGTTGGAGGCCCATCTTAAAAGGCTTTGTAAAATGGTTCAACTCAGCGGCCTGACAGCCCACGAAAAGCCTCGAATTTGGGCCTGGCAACCCTCGAAAAGCCTCGACTACAAGTTTTATTTGATTTTGTTTTTTGCAAACTTTTATCTTTGTTGATAATTCTATGTTAAACCGGTGTCTCTTGACCTGGCCAGACTATATATCTTTACATCAACCCGGTGTTTTCTAACCCGGCGTGGCTTACAGTTATCAGCTGTTAGCACATAATCAGTTATGAACTGGCATCTCTTAATCTGGTCTGGCATTAACTATAAGTCGCTAGGATGATCATCCGGTGTTTATCATAACCTAGCATGGCTTATTATGCACCAGCGTCTTGTGGTGGGTATTTTCAAATATTCAAGGTTTGGGTTATCACCCTTACCACACAAGTTGGTAAAACCAACCAAAGTGATTTAATATCACAGGTATGATGTATTTCATATTTCATTACTTTATAACCTTGGTTATGAGGATTCTGGTTCTATATTGGGTATCATAACCCGTCCGGCGGTAAACCGCCAGGACATGTTTAAGTGTTTAACATGCAGAAAGCAGGATTTTCTACGAAATACCAAGGCAAATCAAGCATGCATAGCAACAATCATGTCGGATTAAAATATCAGGTAGCAGTGCACGATGGCAGAAGATCAAAGTATTTCAACTAGCCTATTACAAGGTGATTTGATGCCCAAAAGAATAACTGTTTGTTGCTCACAACGCTATTTGTGACAATCAAACCGGCTGGCGGATTATGATTCATCACCAGGCTGACGTGAAGTTGAAGGATCATCACACGTCGGTTCAACCTCCTCCTCCTCACCCAGTCGCTGGAAGTCAAGGGTGGTCCAATCAATCCTGGTTAAGGCTTGAAAGACAGCTTCATTGCTTATAAGGTTGGACGGTTCAATGTCAGGGGCATAGGTGTGCTTACGGATTGGAGGGATTAGATTCTGCACTTCATTCATGGCTGCGTCAACACGTTTGTTGTCTGTGTCATAGCTGGACCGATAGACAGACAAATCAGCCTCCTCGGCCAATTGGCTTGCTAGTGGGCGCATCTCTTTAGTCAAGACTTTAAGGGCTTCATTGTCAAAGTCTAATCCGTCCTCCTATTGACCACGATAGCCCTTTGCGATGTCTACCGGATCAAGATCGGCAATCCATGCTTTGGCCCACGTCAGTGTTGTTAAAGCGCCAGCCCTTGCAGCAGATCGCTTCATCTCTTCAATCTGGGCTGGAGTCATAGATAATTTGGTCAAGGTATCCTTGATCAATGTTGGTGCCGGTTTGTTGAAGGAGGCCGCACAAATAACTCGTTGCGCGCCAGTGTACAATTTTTCTACCAGTGTATATGCTACCTTCAACTTCATCCGCATCTCAGAGCCCAAATGAGCAATACGACTACCTGCAACGGTTTAAGAATTTGCTATTAAACCGGCAAATTTCACAAATGTTTAAGGACGTGCTGACAAAGGGTACATACCAAAAATTGCTGAAGTAATAGCATTGACTTGATGTTTCAGCCCAGTTAGCTCCTCTGCCATCGGTTTGAGGGCTGCTTCAACATCTTTGGCCCGCTTTAAGAGAGCAGCCTTCTCTGCTTCCCAATCTGCCCGCTCACTTTTAAAACCATCCTTCAACTGTTCCATGGCAGTCAAAGCGCCCTTCAGTTCATCTTTGGCCTTGGAGGTTTTTGCTTGCTGGGACTTAATGTTTTCTTGAAGATCAGCAATCTGGGAATCTTTGATGTTCAAGTCAGCCTGCACAAGACAGATGATAGAGATGTTAAGATTTTTTACTCAAAGTCCCAAGCACATAACAAGTTATACGTTTGGCACTTGGGGGCTAATGTGGATTGCTTTTTATTTTGACCATCATTCAAAGTCCCAAGGCTCAATACAAGTATTAATCTTGGCACTTGGGGGCTAATGCATATTTGATAAGAAAACTCAAAGGTGAAGGAATTCAAGAAAGACAAGTTTGAAACAGAAAGTCCCAGTTTATCTTCAAAAAGGTAAACCGGCCCTTGGGGGCTACATAGTTGGAAGTATTTTTATATAAAAGTCCCGGTTCATCTTAAAGAGATAAACCGGCCCTTGGGGGCTACAATGGAGTTATACAGTGCAAAGAAAATTTATGAAGTGTTTGGAAGTTACCTCATAACGCTCCTTCATCAAGTTAACCAAACCGGCCTCGTAGTCATGGCTTGTGTACAGGCGGTTTAAGTATCCAGAGTGAAGTTCCTGAGCGGGGAGATGAGCATAACTCGACACATCAGCTTTCCCCTTGCTTTTCTCTTCAGCAGCAGATTCCACTTTGGCACTGTGCTTTGCCAAAGGGAAAGGATTACCAGGAGATGTATGGCCAACCCCAGTGATCACAACATCATTAGTGGTTGTATTTGGGCTCGCCGGTTTGTCTGGCGCCTTGGCAGGACTTGGCGGATCAACAGTCGGACTTGGTGGATTGGCTTATGGGCTTGGTGGATTGACTTGAGGGCTTGTCGGGTTAGCTTCTGGCGGATCAGCATCAGTGGCCCGACCTTGTGGCATAGGATCATCCATGGCAATATCAACATCTCCACTAGCACCTTCTGAGGTCCTATCTGGTTCAATCTCATCAGTGGGGGCATTGGTCTTTGCCTTCTTGCTAAATCGGGCTTTAGCGCTGCAAATTGACAATAGAGGATTAGTATAGTGAACCGGCGCAAGACGACAAAGTTAACATTATTATACGTACCCACTGAGGGTCTTCAGGGGAGGCATTTGTGTGGTTGATGAATCGCCAGATGAGGAGTTAGAAGTCACCTGATAATTTGAGTCAGACGAATTAAGAGGGTATCGGAAGTAACCCGCCAAGGGATAAGACTTGATAGAATTACACGACACCTCTGCACGACGCTTCCGGATTGGAGTGTCTGGTAAACCAGAGGAAGTGACTTGCTGGCCACTATGTTGGGTTGTGCGACGAGCTTCAGGATGTTGTGGATCCAAATGAGTGAAAGGATGTGAATGCTTCACTTTCCGGACTGCGCGACGGATTTTTCTTACTGGCACAAGATCGGAATTGGAGGAAAGGGAGATTATCTCTACATTGTCAGCACGGCTAGCTTATGCATCATCCTGGTAATGGTCGTTGTCAATAAGATGTATGAAAAATGAGCCAAGGGAGTCAACTTCTACCTCTTGTTCCGAATCATCAACATTCTCGGGCGGATCAGAGGACTCGGCGGTTTTCTTCTTGGGTGGCTTCTTGATGGCCTTGCTCTTAGCACGAGCATCCCTCGCCGGTTTGTCTTGAGTTTTTGGCGGTTTGTCCTAAGTTTTCCTCTGCTAGAAAGGATCTTTGGCCTATAAGAATAAACAAGGAATTATCATAACAGTGTTAAAACAGAGACGGATAAAAAGGGCAGAAGGATTTTTTTTTACCGCTGCGGTTTTTGGAGGCGTTAAAGGGACGCAGCCCAGTTTTGCTGTATTCAGTGTTCAGTTCATACAGCATCTTCTTGACAGCCTCAGTGACTTCATCATCAGTTATCTCTATTTCATGGTGCCGTTGAGGGTCCTTGATGTCCCCCGGTATACTCATGCATCAACCTGGTACGGCGGCTTAAAGGCAGGATACCCCACGAAACCCAGCAACGAACAAGGTCAATGTTGGTCAAGCCGTTTGCTAGGAAAGCCCAGAGCTTAGCAAGTTGAGGTGCATAAGTTTGTCGTTCTTTGGCAGTAAGCCATTGAGGTAGTGGGTGGCCATTACTGAGCCGGTGAGCACGGTAACCCGGCAGAGGATTTTCTTCAGCAGGAGCAGTGTTCCGACAATAGAACCATGTTTGGTTCCAATCTTTGGGGTGGCTGTGATGTTTAGCATGAGGAAAATCAACTTCTTTCCTTTTCTGAATTGACACTCCGCCGAGTTCAGTGTTGGGGCCGTCAGAGAATTCAGTTCGGCGGTTTAAGTGGAAGAACTCCCTGAAGAGCTCGACAGTTAGTTCTTCTTGGAGGTAAACCTCACAGAACACTTGGAAGTTACAGATGTTGACACAGAGTTCGGTCCAATGTCTTGAGGATGGAGTTGGAAGTTGGAAAGCACATCCCGGAAAAACTTTGATCCGGGAGGGCCAAATCCCTGGTCTAGATGCTGCATAAATACAACCACTTCTCCATCTTATGGTTCAGGAGGGCACTCAGAGCCAGGGACTCGCCAATGAATGACCTCCTTCTTGGCTAAAGTGCCAGTTAAAACATACCCATTGAGTTGAGTCTCTGTGATCCGGGAAGGAACCCAGTTGCAAGAGGCGAATTGCTTGGCCATTTTGGAAGACAAACTGGAAAAGAAGTGCAAAAGTCGGTTCACGGTTCAAGATTGATGTGCACAAACCGGTGTTAAACCGGGGGATTTAATTCAAACATATATGCACTATAAACCGGAAAATGATGCTCAAGTTAAGGTGGCGGTTTATGTGAGGGCTAATGGTACCTAGCGGATTATGATTTTCTAAAGGTTAAACCACCTATAAATGGAAGAAGCGCATCTGAAATTTACCAAGTGCTGAAGAAATTCACAAGATGGCATTATAATTTTGGATCTACCGCAACCTAGTAAAGGAAATTTTCTGAGCCTTAAAAATGGCGACGGAAGGACATTAACAGTCCAGATGGGATCTATCCAGGAACAATGAGATGCTATGGCAGGACAGAATTAAAACTACAGCTTCGGCCACGAGAAGAAACTGTCAGGCCTAGCTAGATTCAGTGAGATGCTAAAGAAAAAACAGATGAGCACTGATGAACGCTGATGAACACCAAAGAACTTCGAAACCCTAATGCAGATTTGATAAGTTGAGGAAGGGAGTACTTACCAGGGCCACGTAGCGGCGGAGGAGTGTCACAAGATCTATGGTACGAACAGGTTGATGCAGCAGCCTAGTCGGTGCAGGTTCAAGGGTCGATGGCGGCGGCAATGCTTGAGCTCTTCGGGGTCACGAGGAGGAATAAGATGCGAAGAGGCAAGGGGGAAAATGGAAGGATCCACCGGTCTTATTTATAAAGTCAAGGGGATAAGCGGCAGGTGCGAGAATCGAGGAGCCTAAAGCGGTAAGAGGGGCACAACTGTCGCCTCAATCTTTGGGAGTTAATTAAATGAAGGGAATCTTTATAACCTTTTCATACAAAGATGACATCATGATGATTTATTGCAATTTCAGAAGATGACGTCATGGCGGTTTACCAAAGTTTACAAGGAGAAGATATCATGGCGGTTTACAAGGATTGTAAGAAGATGTTCAGGGAATTTTTCTAAGTATTGAAGATTGACATGAACAGGTTCAAATCAATCTGGGGCCTAATGTTGAGGATATAACTACTGAGTGTAAACCGCCCACGAGGGGCTGGTTCCCGCTCATCCGTATTAAAGCCCATGAAGATAAAGAAGATAGTGCTCTACGAATAAAGCTTAGAGGCCCAGAGCCCAAAGGCGGTTTAGGGCCCACAGTTGTAAACCGCCATAGTTATGTAACTTGCTATGTAAGTTAGGGAAATGAAGAGACTGAGCCGGACACTTGTATGAGCCGGCCTTGGGACTCTGTAGACTGGCCGGGCGTCAACCTGTGTATATAAAGGGACGACCCGGCGGCGGTTCAGGGACAAGAAAGACAACAACTCGAGACTCAGGCAAATTGTATTCGCTCCCTGGTCATCAAAACCACAATAATCCCATCACAACTAGATGTAGGCTTTACCTTCATCGTAAGGGGCCGAACTAGTATAAAACTCTCGTGTCCCATGTCCGGTTTAACCCCTTTAGGATAATCTCATTGCGATGGCTCCACGACTAAGTCCTTCCGCTAGGACATCTGACGTGTTAATTCCACGACAGTAGGCATCACGTCCGTGTCAAGTAGACCGAAACGATTTTGCATCTACTACTATTACTCCACACATCGACCGACTCATGCCTACATCTAGAGTGTTAAGTTCATAAAGAACAGAGTAACACATTAAGTAAGATGACATGATGTAGAGGAATTAACTCAAGCAATATGATGAAAACCCCATCTTTTTATCCTCGATGGCAACAATAGAATACGTGCTGTGCTGCCTCTACTGTCACTGGGAAAGGACACCCTAGGATTGAACCCAAAGCTAAGCACTTCTCCCATTGCAAGAAATATCATCTAGTAGGCCAAACTAAACCGATAATTCAAAGAGACTTGCAAATATATCAAATCATGCATATAGGAATTCAGAGAAGAACCAAATAATATTCATAGATAATCTTATCATAAATCCACAATTCATCGGATCTCGGCAAACACACCGCAAAAGAGTATTACATTGAATAGATCTCCATGAACATCGAGGAGAGCATGGTATTGAGAATCAAAGAGGAGAGAAGAAGCCATCTAGCTACTAGCTATGGACCCGTAGGTCTGTGGTAAACTACTCACGCATCATCGGAGAGGCAATGGTGTTGATGTACAAGCCCTCCGTGATCGAATCCCTCTCAGGCAGGACACTGAAAAAGGCCCCTAGATGGGATCTCACGGGTACAGAAGGTTGTAGCGGTGGAAAAGTGGTTTCGTGGCTCTCTTGGATGTTTTCAGGGTATAAGAGTATATATAGGGGAAGGAGCTACGTAAAGGGAGCCACGAGGGGCCCACGAGGTAGGGGGCGCGCCCTCCTACCTCGTGGCCGCCTCGTTGTGTCTCCGACTCATCTCCAAGTCTCCTGGTTTCCTTCTGGTCCAAGAAAGATCATCGCGAAAGTTTCATTCTGTTTGGACTCCATTTGGTATTCCTTTTCTGCGAAACTCTAAAATAGGCGAAAAACAAGAAACTGACATTGGGCTCTCGGCTAATAGGTTAGTCCAAAAAATAACATAAAATAGCATATAAATGCCTATTAAACATCCAAAACATATAATATCATAGCATGGAACAATAAAAAATTATGCATACGTTGGAGACGTATCAATGGACACTCTGAACTATTCGGGTCTCTTTGATTTGTAGGATTTTGTAAACATAGGGATATGAATTGTAGTGGCCTGTCCACTTGAATCCTATAAGATTAGCAAGGAAATGCAGGCAGCTGTGTCGCCTTTAGAGTTACATTGATATTAACAGTACTGCACCTTCAGTTGAAGAGAGCTGGTATGCGAAGCCTTTCTTGCCGTACCGAGAATAGTAGCCCATATTTTCCAGCAAGTTCCACTTTCCTGATTTTACTTGTGATGCTTACGGTTTTCCCGTTATATCTACACTATGATCTGTGTAGCTACTTTGTGTCACACTAGCAGCAGTCCACTCTTGAAGCTAAACAACCCACCAATCATAAGTCCAAAGCTTATTTCTTCAAATACGAATTGTGATATGATACTGATATTAGTGAACAAACACATATTTAATTGGTTAGCTAATTCTCCCACTTGCTTTTCCAAATGCATGTGGCCACATATAGAGAGACAACATGGAATTGCATTTCTTTGGGCATTTTGATTCATCATGAGTGGGCAACCAACATTGTATGCAAAGAAGCATAACCTCAAGAATATGCTTCCTCTTCTGTTCTTTACCATGTTCCTCTTTTGTAATTATGTATTTAGAACATACGGTATGTTCCTTGTCAGGAAGGGGAGCAGGGACATCTGCAGTCAACAACTGATAGAGCAGGCTTGTACGTGATCGATAGGCTTTCAATTAGTAGCGGCAATACAACACCGTATTTTCCAGTCAGTTCCACTTTCCCAATTTATATATTCTGGTTATGGTGTACCCCTTTTATGTACACTACGATCTACCTAGTTTCTGTGTGCTCTTGTTATCATGGTTTGGCAATAAACTCTCTATACAGTATATTATGAACCTATCATCTGCCAACTATCCTTACTTCTGTAGCTTATTTTTTGTGTACTTGTGCTAGATTATATTAATGCACGCACCATATTACAGCACACATGGGCTCTCTCATCAGAATCCAGTGATCGCACACAAGGGTTTACAGGGATCCCCTATATTAGAATATCCTCTGCATTACAAAGATAATCTCAATTTATGTTTTCGTGATTCTCAGATATTGTATGTAATCACAATGAATATCAGAAAGCGCGCATCAGAAGAATATTGTGGAACACTGCAACGGCTAACAAAATTTGCACCAAGGCATTGAGTGCCATTCTGGATGCAATGAAACTCATACGCTCCCTGAGGGAGTCCTGGATTAGGGGGTATCCGGGCAGCCGGACTGTGTACAATGTCCGGACTATTGAAGCGTGAAGATACAAGACTCAAGACTTTGGCCCGTGTCCGGATGGGACTTTCCTTGGCGTGGAAGGCAAGCTTGGTGATCCGGATATTATATTTCCTTCCTTGTAACCGACTCCATGTAAACCCTAGCCCTCTCCGGTGTCTATATAAACCAGAGAGGTTGGTCCTTAGAAGGCCGATCACAATTACATTCATACCATCATAGGCTAGCTCCTAGGGTTTAGCCTCTATGATCTCATGGTAGATCTACTCTTGTACTACCCATATCATCAATATTAATCAAGCAAGAAGTAGGGTTTTACCTCCATCGAGAGGGCCTGAACCTGGGTAAACATCTGTGTCCCTCACTTGTTGTTACCATCAGCCTTGACGCACAGATCGGGACCCCCTACCCAAGATCCGCCTGTTTTGACACCGATATTGGTGCTTTCATTGAGAGTTCCTCTGTGATGTCGTCGTTAGGCTCGATGGCTCCTTCGATCGTCATTAACGACGCTGCCCAGGGTGAGACTTTCCTCCCCGGACAGATCTTCGTGTTCGGCGGTTTCGCGCTACGGGCCAATTCGTTTGGCCACTTGGAGCAGATCGATAGCTATGCCCCTGGCCCTTAAAGCGGGTTCGAAAACCTGAACCACACGGCGGATGCCCGAGGAGACTTGATCTTTGGCAGATTCCGGCCAGCGCCAGAAGCACCGAACAGTCGCGATGAGCATGGCTTAGACCTGCTGTCGGATGTTGCTTGGGATATCATCCCGGCAGAAGCCCCGGACCTAAATCCGGGACAGGTGGCGTTGCCTAAGGATGGAGGGTTGGACCCTGCCCCGCAGACCGTACCCTCATCGGCGATGGAGCCGAACACAGGCCTCACTTTTGAGGAAACCTATGACCCCGAGCCCCTGGACTCGTGTCCGGACAGAGTTCACCGTGGCGGACATCTTTCAGCACTCGCCCTTCGGCGACATACTGAACTCATTCAAAACTCTCTCTTTGATGGAGAATCTCGGGCCGAATTATGTCCAGCTCAAGTGGGAAGCAAGCGACGAAGACATTCGTTGCCCACCCACCACCGACTTCATAGCCACGGTTGATGATCTAACCGACGTGCTTGACTTCGACTCCGAAGACATCGACGGTATGGACGACGATGCAGGAGAATCACAGGGGCCACCACTGATCAGGCGGTGGACGGCCACCTCCTCATATGATATATATATATGGTGGACTCTCCGAAGGAAACTAATGGCGACGAGGCAACAGAGGACAACCCCTCAGGAAGAAAGGCAAAACATGTGCGTTATCGGCACCACTCCAAACCCCGCCACACCAAAAATGGCCCCGGAAACGAGAGCAGTCCGGATGGTGCCAAAAAGGAATACAACCCGGGTCAGCCTACATTTAAGCAGGCCGGACCAATAACGACGGGATACTGGGAGAGGGACAATCACAGACACCCCTCGGACGACGAGGCAAGCCTCGGCAACGACGAATTTGGCGTAGCAGAGGACCCAGTGGAGCAAGTTCGCTTCAGGCGACGGCTCATGGCTACAGCAAGGAGCCTGCAAAGGAAACAAGAGCAGCTCACAGCTGACCAAGATGCGCTAGAGGAAAGGTGGACCAAGAAACTGGCCGCCGAAAAATACGAACTCGAGAGCCCCAATAAAGGGCACACATGGCACAACTGGCTACCTCGACTCGAGCAGGAAAACCACGGGCACACACACAGACGCCCACGCATCACTACGATCCAATGAGGCAAGCAGCAGATACGAGGAAGCACCCTCAGACCTCGGCATAAAGGTCACAAAGATCAAGACAAGGAAGTCGGTGCCACGTCCGGCAACGCTCAGTCCAACAAGCGGACAAAGAGCAACATAAGCCTACTCGACCGAAGATACACGCTGGATCAGCCGTGTGAAATTCATGGTACCCCAAGAAGGACGGCAAAGCATACCAATAGAGAATGCGGGATTCTCAAAAGAAAGCGGCTGGTCGCATGCCGAAAGCAATAAAGGGGAGATGCCTCGTCAAGAAGGCCGACCTCGTCAAGAACCCCCCCCCCTTCGAGCGTAACAGTACGGCCAACCTCCCAGGACCACCTAAACCACGACAAGTTAATTGCAATGCCTCTAGACCTAGTAATCCGGGGTCTCCAGAATACACAAAGCCCACAAGGGTATGACGCCACGGAAAACATCTCCTAAAAGATGTAAGGTGCAAAGGCCAAGCTCTGTTGGCCCACCACTCTAAGCGGCTGCCTTCGGACCATCCAAAAATGCCACACCAAAGAATAAATCCTCGGCACCTTCCCATACGATACCTTACCGTATGCTAACTGGAAAAACCACGCCAACTAGATTCTACATGGTAAATTACCCAGGCCAACCATCCGGACATCCACTGCGGAGTCTGTACTACCTCACGGTCTAACGATGAGGGACCCTGGGAGCAACAACAAAAGGACACCTAGCTGTCTTCAAGCATTTCGCATTTGCAAACTAACAATTGACGCAGAACAGAACTGGCGGCATGGAATTATCCCGGACACACAAAGGAAGGAACATGCAGGTAGAAGGCAATTCGGATTCATTCTCAACCCGCTCATAGCCCCCTCCAGTCTGGCCATAACAGGTTCCGTCAAACAACACCTCTTTCCATACATCATACCAATACGCATAGACATAAAATTATACTACAATGCGTAAATAGCAATTACCGGCTGTCGTTTATCGCCGACACCTCTTTGCCGAAAATGAAAGCCACGCTCCACGTTTGCCTGGTTGCACCAGGGGCTCCACAGTAGGGCAAGCAAGTTCGACCACCTTTTCGGTTGTTCGACAGTCCGAACTTATAGCACTATATGCATCTGCTCCGAATCATGTCTTGGGTCATTGGTTGGGTTTGCCCGGCTCCCATGTTTTGGTACCTTACGTTCCGTTCTATCGGCTAAGGTAGCGCTGGGAGAACTACTGCGATTGTGTCCCGGTTCAGCCGGACGAGCACCTCAGTAGAGAAAGCCGAAAACCGACTGTCATGATGAAGCGAGAGCCAGTCAGCTGTTCGAAAGGTCATAAAATCCTTAAAGATTTATTCCGCACAACGCCATTATAAATGCTGAGTGCGATGGATCGGTCTTCTGATCAGGCGCCAATAGAGCCCCTAGTTCGGCCTTCCGAACACTAGGGGTTGCGCCGACCATACTCGAATTCCTATGGCGAAGTGAGAGTAATAAAGCCTTATAGTCCGATTGCCTGGTTCACGGAAAGATACACCTCCTTCAAAGGACCCAACTATGGGATAAAGAGCGTTCAGATATATCCCGAACACCCCCGTATCCTTTTTACGAGGGGGCAGAAGCCGATGACTGGCCAACTCCCAGAATTTGCATACAATAAACAGCCGCACAGGAAGAACATATGTTCAAATAAAACAAGCAATATATAATAAACATGCCATTATCCCATATTACAACAAGCGGCACAAATGCCCTCAGGGAAATATGATGTCTTTAGCACACTTTTCCGCCACAAGGTGGGCCCTTTTCATTACACCTTCATAATACAGCTCGGGCTTGCGGTGCTCCTTACCCTCCGGCGGCCCCTCAGTCATCAGCTTCTCCGCGTCAAGCCTCCTCCAATGCACTTTCACATGAGCAAACGCCATACGCGCGCCTTCTATGCAGACTGATCGCTTGATAGCATCTAGCCGAGGACAGGCGCCCACGACCCGCTTGACAAGCGCAAAGTAGCTGCTTGGAATCGGATCCGCAGGCCACAGCCGGACAACTAAGTTCTTCATGGCTAGTTAGGCCGCCTGATGCAATTCGATCAGCTGTTTCATCCGATCGATAAATGGCACCGGATAGTTCGGCGCCAGATACTGCGACCAGAAATCCCTCTCCGCAGTCTTCTTCTGCTCGGTGAGATAGAATTGAGCGGCATCTGATATGCTGTGAGGAAGATCCGCAAAAGCCCGTGGAAAAATAATAATTCAGCCTGCCGCTCGGATTCTTCACATTCTAACATACACGAAGCTAAGAACACAGAAGGATTTACCAGCCACCACTTTTCGGGCCCCCTGAATGTCCCGCGCAGCACCTCGGGCTTCTTCCCGAGCACCTTCTGCATCCTCGAGAGCTTGGGCGAGCTTGGATTCTTTCCCTTTCACACTCTGCTCCAAGCTCTTGCTTTTCTGCACAGCTTCCTGGAGCTCCCGCTCAGCGGTGATAACCCTGGCCTCGTGCTTTTCACGAAGCACCTGTTCGGCCTCAGCCTTCTTGTTGGCATCAACCAAAGCTTTCTTTAGTGCCTCATATTCGGCACACTCTCCTAGAGCACACAATACTAAAAAAATTTATTCTGCACAACCATGCATTCGTGCCAACTCCAAGACAAATGTTTTCAACATACCTTGCTTGTCTTCCAGTTGATTCCTCACACGGCCGAGTTCTTCCTCGGACCGTGCAAGGTTCTGCTTCAGTTCGGACACTTCCGCCTCGAAAGCGGAAGTCCTCTCTGCGGATGCCTGTTTTCACACCAAAGGGTATACATCATTTTCACAGGCTCCTGTGAAGGCAGGGGGTTTGATCCCCTGCCCGACGCTGTCTCCTTCGCCGGACAGTGTATCAGGGGTTACTACTTATATCATTTCAATTCCTTAAGGGTTTCCTAGGAGACATACCTCAAAAGCCTTTATAAGACTAAGGCAGGACGTGTTCAGCCCGCTCTCGGCGGACTGAATCCTTTCAACCACCTCGCCCACAAGGGCCCGATGCTCGTCAACATAGACGCGTTCCTCAATGCTGTCAATAGACCGCCATGCAGCTCTGCTCGAACAGAGGACGCCGGTGGAATAGGCAGGCCCCCCACCATCAGGGGTGGCTGCTCGCTCAATCTCGGAACCCTAGAGGTCCCGGGGGCCGTATCCATCCCCGCGTGTTCGGCACCAGGGATATGTCCTCCCTGGTCCGGGTCTTGTCGAGATGACACCTCGGTGTCGCGCCCAGACTTGGGGGAAGGGGCCTGCGGAGTCGTCTCGCTCACCAACGCATCTGAGCCCAGTGAATCCTCCGACGAGGACCGGCCGGCGCAGGACCTTGCCAGCCTGTGTGTTCGGATACTTACGATTCTCTAGGGGCTGGGCCCTGGGATCCCACTCCAGGCTGCTATCGGCAGCCGTGGGGGATGCCCCTGAGAGGGAATTTTTTCCCCCTTGGGCGATCCGGCCTCCAGAGACGTGGAGGCCGTCCTCTTCCTCCCACCAACAGAGTGAGGCTCATCCTCCTCTGCTTCCTCCTCTTCGTCCTCGGACGAAGGACCATCGCTGGAGTCTTAGGATTTGGCGTCCGAAGCCTCGCGACAGCGAAGGCCACCCCGAGTCTTCTTGACCTTCTTAGAGGCCTCCTTCTTTGGCACCTTGTAAGGCGCCGGGACCAACATCTTCGTCAGAAGAGGTCTGGCCGGTTCCTCCGGCAGGGGGGCTGGACAATGTAGCCGCTCCACCTTCTTTACCCATCCCTGGGGTTGCAGTGAAACACGATTAGGGTGTCTCCCGCATGATGTGCCAATTAAAGCGCGAATAGACGGGGTGTGGCTGTGACTTACCGAACTGGGAGAATGGGATGCTTGATACCCACGGTCCTCGGCGGGGCCCGACCACGATTTGCCAGACTTAAAGAGCACCTACTAGATGTCCTTGTGGGTGAAGTCGTAAAGCTCCTGAAGGGTTTGGTGCTCGGCCAGATCGAACTCCCACAGGGTGCAAGCTCGGCGCTGACAAGGGAGAACCAGGCGAACTAGCATCACCTGGACTACGTCGACGAGTTTGACGTCCCTATCGATCACGCCCTGGATGCGTGTCTGGAGCAATAACAGCTCGTCAGATGAGCACCAGTTCGGGCCCTTCTTGGGCCAGGACGTGAGCCGCAGTGGGGCTCCGGATCTGAAGTCTGGAGCTGCCGCCCACTTCTTGCCGCGTGGTTCGGTGATATAGAACCACTGCTACTGCCACTCCTTCACGGAGTTGTTGAAAGCGCCTTTCGGCCAGACAACCTTGGGCATCTTGCTTACCATGGCGCCGCTGCATTCGGCGTGTTCACCACTCACCACCTTGGGCTTCACGTTGAAAATCTTCAGCCATAGGCTGAAGTGAGATGGGATCTGCTACCTCTTGAGCACTGCGTTGGATTTCCCCGAAGAGGAGCGGATGATGCAGCAAAGTAGCGTAAGTATTTCCCTCAGTTTTTGAGAACCAAGGTATCAATCTAGTAGGAGACCACGCACAAGTCCCTCGTACCTACACAAAATGATAGCAACTCGCAACCAACGCTTAGGGGTTGTCAATCCCTTCACGGTCACTTACGAGAGTGAGATCTAATAGAGATAATATTTTTGGTATTTTTGATCGATAGATGCAAAGTAAAAAGTAAAGGCAAAGTAAAACAAAGCAAGTAAATAAAGTGATAGAGATTGATATGATGAGAATAGACTCGGGGGCCATAGGTTTCACTAGTGGCTTCTCTCAAGAGCATAAGTATACTACGGTGGGTAAAAAAATGACTGTTGAGGAATTGACAGAATTGAGCATAGTTATGAGTATATCTAGGCAATGATCATGTATATAGGCATCACGTCCAAAACAATTAGATCGAAATGATTATGCATCTACTACTATTACTCCACTCATCTACCGCTTCCAGCGTGCATCTAGAGTATTAAGTTAAAAACAGAGTAACGCCATAAGCAAGATGACATGGGGTAGAGGGATAAATTCATGCAATATGATAAAAAAACATCTTGTTATCCTCGATGGCACCAATACAATACGTGCCTTGCTGCCCCTTCTGTCACTGGGTAAGGACACCTCAAGATTGAACCAAAAGCTAAGCACTTCTCCCATTGCAAGAACTACCAATCTAGTTGGCCAAACCAAAAAGGATAATTCGAAGAGACTTGCAAAGATAACTCAATCATAAATAAAAGAATTCAGAGAAGAATCAAATATTTTCCATAGATAATACTGGATCATAAACCCACAATTCATCGGTCTCAACAAACACACTGCAAAAAGAAGATTATATCTAATAGATCTCCACGAGAGAGGGGGAGAACATTGTATTGAGATCCAAAAAGAGAGAAGAAGCCATCTATCTACTAGCTATGGACCCGAAGGTCTGAAGTAAACTACTCACACTTCATCGGAGGGGCTATGGTGATGATGTAGAAGCCCTCCATGGTGGATGCCACCTCCGGCGGAGCTACGGAACAGGCCCCAAGATGGGATCTCGTGGATACAGAAGATTGCGGCGGTGGAATTAGGTTTTTGGCTCCTGTTCTGATCGTTCGGGGATACGTAGGTATATATAGGAGGAAGGAGTACGTCGGTGGAGCTCCGAGGGGCCCACGAGGTAGGGGGGCGCGCCCAGGGGGGCGCGCCCTCCACCCTTGTGACCTCCTCGGGCACTACTTGGAATAGGGTCCAAGTCTCCTGGATCACGTTCGGTTGGAAAATCACGATCTCGAAGGTTTCATTCCGTTTGGACTCCGTTTGATATTCTGTTTCTTTGAAATACTGAAAAAGGCAAAAAACAACAATTCTGGGCTGGGCCTCCGGTTAATAGGTTAGTCCAATAAGTAATATAAAAGTGGAAAATAAAGCCCAATATAATCCAAAACAGTACATAAAGTAGCATGGAGCAATCAAAAATTATAGATACGTTGGAGACGTATCAGGCATCCCCAAGCTTAATTCCTGCTCGTCCTCGAGTAGGTAAATGATAAAAAAGAATTTTTGATGCGGAGTGATACTTTGGCATAATTTCAATGTAAATCTTCTTAATTGTGATATGAATATTCAGATCCGAAAGATTCAAGACAAAAGTTCATATTGACACAAAAATAATAATACTTCAAGCATACTAATCAAAGCAATCATGTCTTCTCAAAATAACATGGCAAAAGAAAGTACATCCCTACAAAATCACATAGTTAGGCTATGCTTCATTTTCGTCACTCAAAGATGTTCCCAACTTCTATACCCCCGATGACAAGCCAAGCAATTGTTTCATACTTAAATAATCTCAAACTTTTTCAACCTTCACGCAATACATGAGCGTGAGCCATGGATATAGCACTATGGGTGGAATAGAATATGATGATGGGGATTGTGTGGAGAAGACAAAAAAAGAGAAGGTCTCACATTGATGATGCTAATCAACAGGCTATGGAGATGCCCATCAATTGATGTCAACATGAGGAGTAGGGATTGCCATGCAACGGATGCACTAGAGCTATGAATGCTCAACAAAAGAAAACTAGTGGGTGTGCATCCAACTTGGTTGCTCATGAAGACCTAGGGCATTTGAGGAAGCCCATCATAGGAATATACAAGCCAAGTTCTGTAATGAAAAATTCCCACTAGTATGAAAAGATAACTTATGAGACTCACTACATGAGGAACAAGGTGCTACTTTGAAGCACAATATATGAGACTCACTACATGAAGAACAAGGTGCTACTTTGAAGCACAAGTGTGGAAAAAGAGATAGTAGCATTTCCCTCTTTTTTTCTTTTTTGGGCCTTTCTTTTTTTGGGCCTTTCTTTTTTTTTGCCTTTCTCTTTTTCTTTGGGCAATGCTCTAATAATGATGATCATCACACTTCTATTGATTACAACGCAAGGGTTACAACTCGAAACTTAGAACAAGATATGACTCTATATGAATGCCTCCAGCGGTGTACCGGGATGGTGCAATGAATCAAGAGTGACATGTGTGGAAAATAATGCATGGTGGCTTTGCCACAAATACGATGTCAACTACAACATCATGCAATGGCAATATGACAAAAGTAATGTATGTCATGATGATGATGGTGGAAGTTGCATAGCAATATATCTCGGAATGGCTATGGAAATGCTATGATAGGTAGGTATGGTGGCTGTTTTGAGGAAGATATAAGGAGGTTTATGTCTGATAGAGTATATCGTATCACGGGGTTTGGATGCACCGGCGAAGTTTGTGCCAACTCTCAAGGTGAGAAAGGGCAATGCACGGTACCGAAGTGGCTAGCAAAGGCGGAAAGGTGAGAGTGCGTATAATCCATGGACTCAACATTAGTCAAAAGAACTCATATACTTATTGCAAAAAATTAGAAGTCATCAAAAATTCAAGTACTACGTGCATGCTCCTAGGGGGATAGATTGGTAGGAAAATACCATCGCTCGTCCCTGACCGCCACTCATAAGGATGCACAAGCCAGGTACACTTCATGTTTCAAATTTGTTACAAAACTTTAACCATACGTGCATGCTACGGGATTTGCAAACTTCAACACAAGTATTTCTCAAATTCATAATCACCCAACTAGCACTACTTTGATATTTTTCACCTCCATATCTCAAAACAATTATCAAGCATCAAAGTTATCTTAGTATTCAATTCACTCAAAAGAAAGTTTCACATATCTTGAACACCAAGTATATTAACATTAAGCAAATTACCATGCTATTAAAGACTCTCAAAATAATCTGAGTGAAGCATGAGAGATCAATAGTTTCTATAAAACAAATCCACCACCGTGCTCTAAAAGATCTAAGTGAAGCACTAGAGCAAAAATTATCACGCTCAAAAGATATAAGTGAAGTACTATGAGCAAAATTATCAAGCTCAAAATATATAAGTGAAGCGCATAGAGTATTCTAACAAATTCCAAATCATGTATGGCTCTCTAAAAAGATGTGTACAGCAAGGATGATTGTGGTAGACTAACAAGCAAAGACACAAATAATACAAGACGCTCCAAGCAAAACACATATCATGTTGGTGAATAAAAATATAGCTCCAAGTAAATTACCGATGGAAGTGGACGAAAGAGGGGATGCCTTCCGGGGCATCCCCAAGCTTTGACTTCTTGGTGTCCTTGGATTATCTTGGGGGTGCCATGGGCATCCCCAAGCTTAGGCTCTTGCCACTCCTTGTTCCATAATCCATCAAAAGAATTCACCCAAAACTTGAAAACTTCACAACACAAAACTCAACAGAAATCTCGTGAGCTCTGTTAGAGAAAGAAAACAAAAGACTACTTCAAGGTACTGTCATGAACTCATTCTTTATTTATATTGGTGTTAAACTTACTGTATTCCAAGTTATCTATGGTTTATAAACTAATTTACTAGCCATAGATTCATCAAAATAAGCAAAGAACACACGAAAAACAGAAATCTTTCAAAAACAGAACTGTCTGTAGCAATCTGTAACTAACGCAAATTCTGGAACTCTACAAATTCTACAAAAATAGGAAGTCCTGGAAACTTTGTTTATTGATCATCAGAAAAAAGAATCAACGCAAAATCACGTTCCTGTGATTTATCATAACTAAATTCGTGCGCGCAAAGTTTCTGTTTTTCAGCAGAATCAAATCAACTATCATCGTAGGTTATCCTATAGGTTCTACTTGGCACAAACACTAACTAAAACATAAAACCACATCCAAACAGAAGGTAGATGGATTATTTATTCCTAAACAGAAGCAAAAACAAAAAACACAAAATAAAATTGGGTTGCCTCCCAACAAGCGCTATCATTTAACGCCCCTAGCTAGGCACAAAAGGCAAGGATAGATCTAGGTATTACCATCTTTGGTAGGCAATCCATAAGTGGCTCTCATGATAGATTCATATGGTAATTTTATTTTCTTTCTAGGGAAGTGTTCCATACCCTTCTTTAAGGGAAATTGGAATCTAATATTCCCTTCCTTCATATCAATAATTGCACCAATCGTTCTAAGGAAAGGTCTACCAAGAATAATAGGACATGAAGGATTGCAATCTATATCAAGAACGATAAAATCTATGGGCACATAATTCCTATTTGCAACAATAATAAAATCATTAATTCTTCCCATAGGTTTTTTAATAGTGGAATCCGCAAGATGCAAGTTTAGAGAGCAATCACCAAAATCACGAAAATCTAGCAAATCACATAAAGTTTTGGGAATAGTAGAGACGCTAGCACCCAAATCGCACAAAGCATGGAACTCAAAATCTTTAATTTTAATTTTAATAGTAGGTTCCCATTCATCATAGAGTTTTCTAGGGATAGAAACTTTCAACTGAAGTTTTTCTTCATAAGATTGCATCAAAGCATCAACAATATGTTCGGTAAAGGCCTTATCTTGACTATAAGCATGAGGAGAATCTAGCACGGATTGCAACAAGGAAATACAACCAATAAAAGAGCAATTTTCATAATTAAATTCCTTGAGATCCAAAATAGTGGGTTTAGCAACATCATGGTTTTTATTTATTTCAGTCCCACTTTCATCAATTTCAACATCAAGATCTAGAAACTCCGAATTCTTAGAACGCCTTCTAGGTAAAGGAAGATAATCTTCATATTCATCAAGATTCATATTGCAAACAAAGATTTAATGGGGGACACATCATAACTTTTAGATCTAGGAATTGGAAGAACACGCTTTAATAAAGGCATCTTTGGAAGCATGCATCCTTGCGGTTCTTTCCTTGCACTCATCAATGGAAATTCTCATGGCTTTGAGAGACTCATTGATATCATGCTTAGGAGGAATAGATCTAAGCTTTAAAGAATCAATTTCAAGAGAAATTCTATCAACGATCCTAGCCAAATCATCCACTTTAAGCAATTTCTCTTCAAGCAAAGCATTAAAATTCTTTTGTGAATTTATAAACTCTTTAACACTACTCTCAAACTCAGAGGGCATCTTATTAAAATTTCATAAGAGTTATTGTACGAATTTCCATAATTATTAGAAGGATTGCTAGGATAAGGCCTAGGATTAAAATTCCCTCTATAAGCGTTGTTTCCAAAACTATTACTACCAACAAAATTCACATCCATAGATTCATTATTATTCTCAAGCAAAGTAGATAAAGGCATATCATTGGGATCAAGAGGAGTATTTTTAGGAGCAAACATCTTCATAAGTTCATCCACCTTTTCACTCAAAACATTGATTTCTTCTATAGCATGCACTTTCTTACTAGAAGATCTTTCGGTGTGCCATTGAGAATAATTAACCATAATATTATCAAGCAATTTGGTAGCATCCCCTAATGTAATTTCCATAAAAGTGCCTCCCGCGGTCGAATCTAAAAGATTTCTAGAAGCAAAATTCAATCTGGCATAAAAATTTGTATGATCATCCATAAATTCAAACCATGAGTAGGGCAATTGCGAAGCATTAATTTCATTCTTTCCCAAGATTGGACAACATGCTCATGATCAAGTTGTTCAAAATTCATGATGTCGTTCCTAAGAGTGATAATCTTAGCGGGAGGAAAATACTTAGAGATAAAAGCATCTTTGCACTTGTTCCAAGAATCAATACTATTTTTAGGCAAAGATGAAAACCAAACTTTAGCACGATCTCTAAGTGAAAACGGAAATAACTTCAATTTGAAAATATTGTTATCCGTATCTTTCTTCTTTTGCATATCACACAAATCAACAAAATTGTTTAGATGAGTAGCAGCATCTTAACTAGGAAGGCCGGCAAATTGATCTTTCATAACAAGATTCAACAAAGAGGTATTGATTTCACAAGACTCATCATTATTAAGAGGAGCAATTGGAGTACTAAGGAAATCATTATTATTGGTATTCGAGAAATCCCACAATTTCGTATTATCTTGCGCCATGGCAACAAGTAATCCAACACACAAGCAAACAGAAAGGCAAAGGGAAAAAGGCAAACGGGAAAGAGAGGAGGAGATTGGGAAAGAGAGAGCAAATAAAACGGCAAGGGTGAAGGTGGGGAGAGGAAAACGAGAGGAAAATGGCAAATAATGTAATGCGAGAGATAGGGATTGCGATGGGTACTTGGTATAGTTGACTTGCTTGCGTGAGCCTCCCCGGCAATGGCGCGAGAAATACTTCTTGCTACCTCTTGAGCACTGCATTGGATTTCCCCGAAGAGGAGAGGATGATGCAGCAAAGTAGCGTAAGTATTTCCCTCAGTTTTTGAGAACCAAGGTATCAATCCAGTAGGAGACCACGCACAAGTCCCTCGTACCTACACAAAACGATAGCAACTCGCAACCAACGCTTAGGGGTTGTCAATCCCTTCACGGTCACTTAAGAGAGTGAGATCTGATAGAGATAATATTTTTGGTATTTTTGATAGATAGATGCAAAGTAAAAAAGTATAGGCAAAGTAAAAAGAAAGCAAGTAAATAAAGTGATAGAGATTGATATGATGAGAATAGACCCGGGGGGCATAGGTTTCACTAGTGGCTTCTCTCAAGAGCATAAGTATTCTACGGTTGGTAAACAAATTACTGTTGAGCAATTGACAGAATTGAGCATAGTTATGAGTATATCTAGGCAATGATCATATATATAGGCATCACGTCCAAAACAAGTAGATCGAAACGATTCTGCATCTAGTACTATTACTCCACTCATCGATCGCTATCCAGCATGCATCTAGAGTATTAAGTTAAAAACAGAGTAACGTCGTAAGCAAGATGACTTGATGTAGAGGGATAAATTCATGCAATATGATAAAAAAAACCCATCTTGTTATCCTCGATGGCAACAATACAATACGTGCCTTGCTGCCCCTTCTGCCACTGGGTAAGGAAACCGCAAGATTGAAACCAAAGCTAAGCACTTCTCCCATTGCAAGAACTACCAATCTAGTTCGCCAAACCAAAAAGGATAATTTAAAGAGACTTGCAAAGATAACTCAATCATAAATAAAAGAATTCAGAGAAGAATCAAATATTTTCCATAGATAATACTGGGTCGTAAATCCACAATTCATCGGTCTCAACAAACACACCGCAAATAGAAGATTACATCGAATAGATCTCCACGAGAGAGGGGGAGAACATTGTATTGAGATCCAAAAAGAGAGAAGAAGCCATCTAGCTACTAGCTATGGACCCGAAGGTCTGCAGTAAACTACTCACACTTCATCGGAGGGGCTATGGTGATGATGTAGAAGCCCTCCATGGTGGATGCCCCCTCCGGCGGAGCCCGGAACAGGCCCCAAGATGGGATCTCGTGGATACAGAAGGTTGCGGCAGTGGAATTAGGTTTTTGGCTCCTGTTCTGATCGTTCGGGGATACGTAGGTATATATAGGAGGAAGGAGTACGTCGGTGAAGCTCCGAGGGGCCCATGAGGTAGGGGGGTGTGCCCTAGGGGGCGCGCCCTCCACCCTCGTGACCTCCTCAGGCACTACTTGGAGTAGGGTCCAAGTCTCCTGGATCACGTTCGGTTGGAAAATCACGATCCCAAAGGTTTCATTCCGTTTGGACTCGTTTGATATTCTGTTTCTTTGAAATACTAAAAAGGCAAAAAACAGAAATTCTGGGATGGGCCTCCGGTTAATAGGTTAGTCCCAAAAGTAATATAAAAGTGGAAAATAAAGCCCAATATAGTCCAAAACAGTAGATAAAGTAGCATGGAGCAATCAAAAATTATAGATACATTGGAGACGTATCAGGATCCGGAGAAAAGCCTCGCATACGATGATGAACGTCAAGATATTGAGGAAGGAGTTGGGGGAAAGATCATGAAAATTGATCTCGTAGTAGTACATGACTCCCCGAACGAACGGGTGAAGGGGAAACCCGAGCCCACGTACGAAATGGGGAAGGAACACAACTCTCTCATGAGATTCCGGAGTAGGGACGACCTGTCCCACCGGGGGAAGACGGTGGCCGATATTTTGGCCTGATACCCGGCTCCCCGGAGCTTCTTGATGTCCTTCTCCTGGACAGTTGAGGCCATCCATTTGCCTCCTGCTCCGGACATTTTCAGAAAGCTTCCCTTCGGTGGGGGAGAAGAGTGCTTGGGTGTTAGGGCTCGCACAAAGGGGAATGAGCTAGCAGGAGAAGGAGGCGTGGGTAAAAGAGAAAGGAACCTGACCTCCTTATAAAGGCGATAAAGGCTTTTTGCGCTTCTCCACTTGCCGGGTGGAACCCATCCGCCTCCCGCTCACCGCGATTAGCGGCACGGTTAGATTACCCATGCCCGTATTGATGAGAATCCCGTAATAAGGGGACACGATCTCTGCTTTGACAAGACGTGTCACAGAAACCGCCAAGTGATATGTGTTGTAGCTGGTTGTGTGGAAACGGCTCGAGTAATGGATCCGATCATAATAATGTGTCACCTCATCAGAAAAAGCTATCAGAAGATTGCGTTTGTGAAATATAATTCTCAATACTGTGGTATGCGAGGATCATTTCCCAGATCTGGACACGATTTGAGTGTTCGGTAATTACTTTGGAGTATTCAGAGGAGGAACCCTCCTTGCAATGACGAAGACAATACTGCACGCCGGACTCATCGTCATTTAAGCCTGGTTCAGGGGCTACTGAGGGAGTCCTAGATTAGGGGGTATCCGGACAGCCGGACTGTGTACAACGTCCGGACTATTGAAGCGTGAAGATACAAGACTCAAGACTTCGGCCCGTGTCCGGATGGGACTTTCCTTGGCGTGGAAGGCAAGCTTGGCGATCCGGATATTATATTTCCTTCCTTGTAACCAACTCCATGTAAACCCTATCCCTCTCCGGTGTCTATATAAACCAGAGAGGTTGGTCCATAGAAGGCTGATCACAATTACATTCATACCATCACAGGCTATCTCCTAGGGTTTAGCCTCTACGCTCTCGTCGTAGATCTACTCTTGTACTACCCATATCATCAATATTAATCAAGCAGGAAGTAGGGTTTTACCTCCATCAAGAGGGCCCGAACCTGGGTAAACATCTGTGTCCCTCACTTCTTGTTACCATCAACCTTGACGCACAGATTGGGACCCCCTACCCGAGATCCACCGGTTTTGACACCGACACTCCCCACCTACAGATTCTTGTTCAGAATATGATCCTAATGACTATTCTGACCTCGAGGAGTCGAAGGCAAATGGCCTGTCATGTTCACCCATCAAGGTGCCTATTCTAATTTGGCAAGGTTTTATTGATTGTGTATCTTGCATAAGGTGTCTTGTATTTCTTCTACTTTGTTACAATGCCATCTGCTTCATTTACTCATCATATATGTCAAGATGCCATGCCCATCCATTATAAATACATATTCAATCTGTCATCATACCATGCTTTTTTATTCAAATGTTGTCCTTGTGCATTAGACATCAAAAAGGAAGAGGGTGATTGCCGAACCTGAAGGAGCATCAGCAAAGCCCTTAAAAATGTGGTGGTGCCGGAAATATGAAAACACCGCACTTATATTGGCTCTACAACTAGTGACACAAAACGCAGGACCGACTCCAGCAGACTATACCCATACTTCACTAGCCACACCACTAGCCACACCACACACGACCTGCACTCCAACAAAAGTTATGCTGATTTCAGTTGCCATAGCACCAACCGTACCACAGAAAAATCCCACTCCAGCAAAAATTACAGCAAGTCCACCGGCCGAAGACCTATCCCAACTACAGAGACGGCCAATTCCTACAGATTGGAACCCCATTCCAGTCATTCCCAATTTAAAAGATAATGCTTTCAATGTTGTTAGGGATTACGTGCATAAATTCCCATCATGGGAAGATTATAGTGAAGAAAAACACCATTATCACATCTTCCTGTCCAACTTACGTGTAAGTGCTACTATTCATGGTGATTACTTTCCTATTTTGCTGATTGAACACATCAATGATTTACATTAAATTGTTGTAAGTAGGCGAGGGTCAATCTGGATAGTCATGACAAGCAAATCTTGCTTGCGCTTTTCAAGGAAGCATTGTAGCGGTATCAGTGTTACCTGAAGAAATCACACTTTGATGGCAAGTGTATAAACAAATTTCCGGTGAAGTCTCCTATGCTAAATTTAGAAGACATTGAATGGAAAAAACCTTGTTATGCACTGGTCTCGTTCCCAGGATGAGGTATTGTCTATGATATCACAAGACAATTTGAACTTCTACTTTCCCGCATGTTCCTTACGGATCTCTTTTGCAGGAAATCTGCTCGAAGAAGGATGACAGGATATCGCAAATATGCTGCCCGCTGCTTTGCTCTTGTTAGTACCTATTGTCCTGTATCACTGTACTTGCATTCATACCTGGTTCATTATAAGAAAGCAGTATGCATGATAGCTTGCTTATCAATTGTTTGCTCCAAATTATCAGATCTATATTAATGGTTACATTAGTTTAGAATATATCCAATGCCAATGAAAAAGTTTAGCTCTGCATTGTTATTGTAAGTACCTGCTGTCCTTTATCAGTGTATTTATATTGGCAGCTAGTTGTTCATGTACCATCACTCTGCAGGTTATTTTCCTTTGCCCTCCATTTTATACACATCAGATCTATATTTACTTTTACCATAAAGTTGAATAACATCGATGGTGTCGAAGAAGTTTAGCTCTGCATTGCTCTTGGTTGTATCTTTTGCCTATATCGTTGTACTTACATTTATAGCTACATGGTTATGTAGCATCACTCTTCATCTTATCTTAAATATTCTCCATTTTTTCTTATATTATCACATCTATATTTACTCTTAACAAAATGTAGAATGAAGGCAATGCTTATGAAGAAGATTCTGTGGTAAACTTCTTGAATTGCCCCCCCCCCCATCAGCACGGACAAGGGCTTTATAGAGCCGGTCTTCACCACTATTGTAAGTTTGTCCTTCTCAAGCCTTCAAACTTTGTTGTGTATATTTGGTTAGGCATGACTACAACAGCTGTTTATTTTTGGTGTTTGCATCAAATTGCATGTTTAAAGTTTACTATGTAGTTCATAAACAAAAGTTTGTCCTTCCCAATTTAAGTTTTCAATTGTACAACAAAGTTCCTTCTTCATACCATGTAAATTAAACTATACAGAGCAAGTGATCTTCTTTTGCACTGCATATATGCTTATGTTCTTGATCCATAATCCAGTGGCGTGGTGAACCTACCCACTACAGCACAATGTCATATTCTGTAATGTATTAACTATGAACAATGTCATATCATTCTACTATTTTTTAAACCATCTATTTATTTGCCAATCTAAAATGGGATAAATTGACAGCACACTAACCATTGATACTTATGAATTCTTGATCTGTAATCTAGTGGTGTCGTGAAGCTGCCAACTCCTTCACAATGTCATTTCCTGCCGTGTCTTAACCTGAACAATACCATATTGTGTTAATGCTATTTTAAACTATGTCACTTTATTCGTCAATAAGAAATGTGATGAATTGTAAGCACTGATACTTATATGTGCAAAACATGTCATCTGTCTGCTTGTTTCTCTTTCAGAGTGAGGAGAATATAAGCGTCAAACAAGCGCAGTCTCATCGGCTTGCTCAGCTGCTTGCGCTACAGCTCCCGAGCAAGGCTAACCTTTCCTGAACTATATTGAAGTGATGTCAGTTTTGTATATTATTTTGTCAGCGTGTTTATTTGCACTAGTAGTTTTGGGCATTTAATAGGCTGAGTAAACCACCAGCCCTATTTTCGCAAGAAAATTCAATGGGCTTTTAGTAGGCTGAAAAGTAGGTTGGTCCTGAAACATGTCGAACAGCTCACATGCCGACAGCAGGCCGAAATAGACCCAGACCCATGATTGTGCAAATCACATCACGGGCCGTTAACGGGCCAAAATTGTCTTGGTCCTGGTTTGGCCCAATCAAATTATCGGGTGTGAGCGGGCCGGATGCAAAGAAGGCCATAGTTAGGCCCAACTATATGACGGGCTTTTAATATGCCGAAATAAATATAGGGCTGAAATGTTAAACAGGCCTTTAATAGGCCAAAAATAATATCAGGTCGTATTACTAAATGGGCCTTTAGCAAACAGAAATCCTAACTGGGCCTCAAGTGGGCCCAAAAGAACATCATCCAGTTGACGGGCCGAATCTAATATGGCCCATAATTTAGCCCAAAGTCTCTTAAAGGGTCGGATCTGATATGGACCGTAATATGGCCCAGAACATGTTAGGCTATTAACAGGCTGGATCTCATATGTGCCCTTATTAGGTCCAGAACGTGGCAGGCTGTTAATAGACCGGATCAAATATGGGCTAGCATTTGGCCCAAAACATGGTAGCATGTTAATGGGCCAGCCCACTAATGTCTTCAAAATCTTGTGGGCCTTTAGCTGGGCTGGCCCATTATGGTCCGCAAAATCTTGTGGGCCTTTAGTTGGGCCGGCCCATTATGGTCTGCAAAATCTTGTGGGTCTTTAGTTGGGCCGGCCCACTTAATCTTTATGGGCCACTTTTGGGCTGGTCCAGGTGTCAACATATCAAGGCGCATCTCGCCCATTGGATGAGTGACATATGTGCCAACACGGAGCTGACACGTGATTTCGTTGGCCAATGAGAATTTTACACATGGAAAATCGCCATTGGTCGTGGCTGTTAGCGGGTTATCAGATCCAAAACCGGATCCTATAGCACCCGTTACGGTGGATGCCACGTGTTTGTTACCCTAGACGAAAGCACTTCAATGACGCGACATTTCTTTACATGGAAGTGGACACTTCCGTGATGATAATTTTGGTAATTTCATGGAAAACTTCTACGACAGCACAGATATGACTATCTTGATTCTGTCATAAAATCGTCATGGATATACATGCATGATAGAAAATGTGACCTACTGTGACAAACACGTATCATCACAGAAGTATATTTTTTTGTAGTGCAAGACCGAGACACTTCTCCGGTAAATAACCATTAGCGGAACCAGGGTGACCATATTGGTTCCTACATATTCTACGAATATCTCTATCGGTTGAACCATTATGACAACATGTGTAATTCCCTTTGTCCATCGGTATGTTAATTGCCCGAGATCCAATCCTTGGTATCTCTATACCTAGTTCAATCTCATTACTAGCAAGGCTCTTTACCCGTCCAATAATACATCATCTCGTAACTAAGTCATTACTCATTTGCTTGCAAGGCTTCTTATGATGTGTATTACCTAGAGGTCCCAGAGATACCTCTTTGGTACTTGAAGTGACAAATGCTAATCTCGATCTATGTTAACTCAAAAAACACCTTGGAGATACCTGTAGAGTATCTTTATGATCACCCAGTTACGTTGTGACGTTTTATAGCACACCAGGTATTCCTCCGGTATCCAGGAGTTGCATAATCTCATAGTCGAAGGAATATGTATTTGACATGAAGGAAGCAATAGCAATAAATTGAATGATCATTATGCTAAGCTAACGGATGGGTCTTGTCCATCACATCATTCTCCTAATGATGTGATCCCGTTATCAAATGACAACCCACATGTCCATGGTTAGGAAACGTTAACCATCTTTGATCAATGAGCTAGTCTAATAGAGGCTCACTAGGGACATAGTATTTTTTATGTATTCACACATGTATTTATTTTTCTGACCAATACAATTCTAGCATGAATAATAAACCTTTATCATGAATAAGGAAATATAAATAACAACTTTATTACTGCCTCTAGGGCATATTTCTTCAGTTTCCCACTTGCACTAGAGTCAATAATCTAGATTACATTGTAATGAATCTAACACCCATGGAGTCCTGGTGCTGATCATGTTTTGCTCGTGGAAGAGGCTTAGTCAACATGTCTGCTACATTCAGATCCTTATGTATTTTGCAAACTTCTATGTCTCCATCCTTGACATATTCGTGAATAGATTTGATGCATATCTTGATGTGCTTCGTTCTCTTGTGAAACCTGGATTCCTTCGCCAAGGCAATTGCTCTAGTGTTGTCACAAAAGGTTTTCATTGGACCCGATGCACTAGGTATTACACCCAGATCGAATATGAACTCCTTCATACAGACTCCTTCATTTGCTGCTTCCGAAGCAACTATGTACTCCGGTTCACACGTAGATCCTGCACGATGCTTTGCTTGGAACTGCACCAACTGATAGCGCCACCATTCAATATAAATACTTATCCGTTTTGTGACTTAGAGTCATCCGGATCAGTGTCAAAGCTAGCATCGATGTAACCATATATGACGAGCTTTTGTCACCTCCATAAATGAGAAACATATCCTTGGTCCTTTTCAGGTACTTCAGGATGTTCATGATCGCTATACAGTGATCCACTCCTGGATTATTTTCGAACCTCCCTACCAAACTTATTGCAAGGCACACATCAGGTTTGGTACACAGCATAGCATACATGATAGAACCTATGGCTGAGGCATAGGGAATGACTTCCGTTTTCTCTCTATCTTCTGCAGTGGCCGGGCTTTGAATCTGACTCGACTTCACACCTTGTAACACATGCAAGAACCCTTTCTTTGACTTATCCATTTTGAACATCTTCAAAATTTTATCAAGGTATGTGCTTTGTGAAAGTCCTATTAAGCGTCTTGATCTATTTCTATAGATCTTGGTATCCAATATATATGCAACTTTACCAAGGTCTTTCATTGAAAAAATCTTATTCAAGTACCCTTTTATGCTATCCAGAAATTCTATATCATTTCCACTCAATAATATGTCATCCACATATAATATCAGAAATGCTACAGAGCTCCCACTCACTTTCTTGTAAATACAGGCTTCACCGTAAGTCTATATAAAACCATATGCTTTGATAACCTCATCAAAGCATATATTCCAACTCCGAGATGCTTGAACTAGTCCATAGATGGATCACTGGAGCTTGCACACTTTGTTAGCACCTTTAGGGTCGACAAAAACTTCTGGTTGCACCATATACAACTCTTCTTTAAGAAATCCATTAAGGAATGCAGTTTTGATGTCCATTTACCAGATTTCATAATCATAAATGCGGCAATTGCTAACATGATTCGGATGGACTTAAGCATCGCTACGGGTGAGAAAGTCTCATAATAGTCAACCCCTTGAACTTGTCGAAAACCTTTCGTGACAAGTCAAGCTTTCTAGATAGTAACATCACCATCAGAGTCAACCTTCTTGTTGAAAATACATTTACTTTCTGTGGCTTACCGATCATCGGGCAAGTCCACCAAAGTCCACACTTTGTTCTCACACATGGATCCTATTTCAGATTTCATGGCCTCTAGCCATCTGTCGGAATCTGGGCTCATCATAGCTTCTTCATAATTCGTAGGTTCGCCTTGGTCTAGTAACATGACTTCCAGGACAGGATCACCATACCACTCAGGTGTGGATCGTGCTCTAGTCGACCAACGAGGTTCAGTAGTAACTTGATCTGAAGTTTCATGATCATTATCATTTGCTTCCTCTCAAGTTGGTCTCGGCATCACAGGAACAGTTTTCTCTCATGTACTACTTTCCAATTCGAGAGAAGGTACAATTACCTCATCAAGTTCTACTTTCCTCCCACTCACTTCTTTCGAGAGAAACTCCTTCTAGAAAGGATCCATTATTAGCAACAAAGATCTTGCCTTTGGGTCTATGGTAGAAGGTGTACCCAATTGTTTCCTGAGGGTATCCTATGTAGACACACTTCTCCGATTCGGGTTCGAGCTTATCGGGCTGAAGCCTTTTGACATAAGTGTCACAACCCCAAACTTTAAGAAACAACAACTTAGGTTTCTTGCCAAACCACTGTTCATATGCTGTCATCTCAATGGATTTAGACGGTTCCCTATTTAACGTGAATGCAGCTATCTCTAATGCATAACCCCAAAACGATAGTTGTAAATCAGTAAGAGACATCATAGAACGCACCATATCTAATACAGTTCGTTTTTGACATTCGGACACACCATTATGTTGTGGTGTTCCTGGTGGAGTGAGTTGTGAAATAATTCCACATTGTTTTAAATGAAGGCCAAACTCGTAACTCAAATATTCGCCTCCACGATCAGATCGTAGAAACTTTATTTTCTTGTTACGATGATTCTCCACTTCACACTAAAATTCTTTGAACTTTTCAAATGTCTCAGACTTGTGTTTCATCAAGTAGATATACCCATTCCTACTCAAGTCACCTGTGAAGGTTAGAAAATAATGATACCCCCCGCGTGCCTTAACACTCATTTGACCGCATACATTGGTATGTATTATTTCCAACAAGTCATTAGCTTGCTCCATTATTCTGGAGAACAGAGTTTTAGTCATCTTTCCTATGAGGCATGGTTCGCAAGTATCAAATGATTCATAATCAAGTGCTTTACACCAATTTGACCTAAACGACAGTACCACAACTATGTTGCACTATTTTGGCATCAATATTAGGAATATGTGTATCACTGCAATCGAGATTCAACAAGAATAGACCACTCTTCAAGGGTGCATGACCATAAAAGATATTATTCATATAAATAGAACAACCATTATTCTCTGACTTAAATGCATCACCGTCTCGCAATAAACAAGATCCAGATATAATGTTCATGCTCAAAGCGGGCACCAAATAACAATTATTGAGGTCTAAGACTAATCCTGAAGGTAGATGTAGAGGTAGTGTGCCGACGGCGATCACATCGACCTTGGAACCATTTCCGACGTGCATCGTCACCTCGTCCTTAGACAATCTTCATTTATTTCGCAGCTCCTATTTTGAGTTACAAATATGAGCAACCGAACCAGTATCAAATACCCAGGCGCTACTACGAGCATTAGTAAGGAATGCATAAATTACATGTATATCAAACATACCTTTGTTCACTTTGCCATCCTTCTTATCCGCCAAATACTTGGGGCAGTTCCGCTTCTAGTGACCACTCCCTTTGCAGTAGAAGCACCCAGTTTCAGGCTGGGGTCCAGCTCTGGGTTTCTTCCCGGGAGTGGCAACTTGCTTGCATTCTTTTTGAAGTTCCCTTTCTTTCCCTTGCCCTTTTTCTTGAAACTAGTGGTCTTGTTAAACATCAACATTTGATGCTCCTTCTTTATTTATACCTCCGTGGCCTTAAGCATTCTGAAGAGCTTGGGAATTGTTTTGTTCATCCCTTGCATATTATAGCTCATCACAAAGCCTTTGTAGCTTGGTGGCAGTGATTGAAGAACTCTGTCAATAACACAATCAACGAGAAGATCAACTCCCAGCTGAGTCAAGTGATTATAATACCCAGACATTTTGAGTATGTGTTCACTGACAGAACTATTCTCCTCCTTCTTGCAGTTATAGAACTTGTTGGAGACTTCATATCTCTCAACCCGGGCATTTGCTTGAAATATTAACTTCAACTCGTGGAACATCTCATATGATCCATGATGTTCAAAACGTCTTTGAAGTCTCGATTCTAAGCCGTAAAGCATGGCACACTAAACTATTCAGTAGTCAACAGATCGAGCTTGCCAGACATTCATAACATCTACATCAGCTCCTGCGGCAGGCTTTTCACCTAGTGGTGCATCAAGGACATAATTCTTCGGTGCAGCAATGAGCATAATCCTCAAGTTACGGATACCATCATCTTCCAACTTAGCTTTCTCTAGGAATGCATTAAAATTAAGGGGAATGGTAGCTCGGGCCATTGATCTACAACATAGATATGCAAAACTATAAGACTAAGTTCATGATAAATTAAGTTCAATTAATCAAATTACTGATGAACTCCCACTTAAATAAACACCCCTAAAGTTATCTAAGTGATACGTGATCCAAATCAACTAACCCATGTCCAGTCTTCATGTGAGATGGGTGATACGTCTCCAACGTATCTATAATTTTTGATTGTTCCATGTTGTTATATTATCATTCTTAAATGTTTTACAACCATTTTATAATCATTTTATATTATTTTTTGGTACTAACCTATTGACATAGTGCCTAGTGCCAATTGATGTTTTCTCGTTGTTTCTTACATCGCACAAAATCAATACCAAATGGAGTCCAAACGCAGCGAAACTTTTTGTGGATTTTTATGGACCAGAAGATACCGTATGGGCGAAGAAAGTACCTGAGGGGATCTCGGAGGGGAGCACAACCCACCAGGGCGCGCCTAGGAGCCCAGGCGCACCCAAGTGGGTTGTGCCCACCTCGGTGGCCTCCCGCATTGCCTCTTTGCTCTATAAATACCCCAATATTCCGGAAAACCTAGGGAGACGATGAAAATCAATTCCAGACACCACAATTTCCAAAAACACCAGATCTAATCTAGACACCATTGTGAACTGGTTCATCATGTCCATTGGTTCCTCTCCGATGATGCGTGAGTAGTTCTTCATAGACCTACAGATCCATAGTTAGTAGCTAGATGGCTTCCTCTCTCTCTCTCTCTCTCTCTCTCTCTCAATTCTCAATACATTGGTCTCTTGGAGATCCATATGATGTAAGTGTTTTTGTGGTGTGTTTGTTTGATCCAATGAACTTTGACTTTATGATCAGATCTATGTTTTTATCCATGAAAGTTATTTGAGTCTTCTTTGATATCTTATATGCATGATTGATTATAGCCCCGTATTTCTTCTCCGATATTTGGGTTTTGTTTGGCTAACTCGATCTATTTTATCTTGCAATGGGAAGAGGTGCTTTGTGATGGGTCCGATCTTACGGTGCTTGATCCCGGTGACAGAAGGGGAAACAACACGTATGTATCGATGCTATTAAGGATAACAAGATGGGGTCTATCTCTGTAACATCCGAAATTTTCAATTATTAATGTTATATATTAGATCATCATTGCATATCATATTTTATTGCATTTTGAGTTGATCCTAGAAATTCTACGCAACTCAAGGACCCACGGAGAGAGTTGGGGATTTCGTTATTTTCATATTTGGGTTTTCTCAAATTTTGAAAAGAGGATCGTTTGGTTTTAATTATTTTTCTCTCCGAATATTTCTTTTATGAAAATTAAAGAGAGGGGATAAAATGAATTTCCCAAAATAAAGAAATATTGGAGATTAAATATTAAAATCAAATAAGAATTTTATTCGGAGTTTTATGGCTATTTTATTTTGAATTAGGAAAAATATGCATTTTTCAAAATTGCATTATAGCCCCAAATAAATGTTCACTTTGTCTGCTATATTTTTAAAGGAGGGGCAAATTTTATTTTAGGATTTTTGGAGTCTGTTTTGTATTTCTTTTATTTGTTTTTATGCGTGCGGAATTTAAAAAAAAGCGGAACCGACTTTGCCGGGCCGTACCCGATCCGGACTCCTCCGACCAGCCCTCTTAAAAGGCTCTGTTCGTTCGTTAGCCTGTTCGTCAGTTTTCTTTTTCCAGGATTTTCCGCCATTATTATCGATCGCGATTTCTGCCCTAATTTTCGTTTTAGTTTAACTTTTCGCTCGTTTATCGGAATCAGGTGATTCAAGCGCCTAGATCTTCTCTCAAAGCCCTCTTTCTGTTTAACCAACTTCAACAAGATTTTTCTACTGTAAAATTTGACTTAAGTCCAGATTAGTAAATGGAGCTTGTTTCTTTCGCAGTTTGAGTTTCGTTGCTTCGTTTGATTTGATTCTTTTTGCAAACCGGAGTTCTTAAGTTGAACTTTCTGGTTAGATCACTTATTTGAGTTTTACCCGTGCTGCTAGTTGAGTGCTTATTGTATGCTTGTTTGTTTGCGATAGAGTACCCGGAGTGCGAAGCATGCTACTACGAGTCTCTAGGTTTCACGGATCATCAGCAAGGCAAGTAACACTTTGATCATACCTCTTTACTACCCAGTTTTATTGCATTAGATCAATCCTCAAACAATTGCATGGTTAGGGTCTGATTAACTTGTGGGTTTTAGGAAGTAGATGAGGTAGTACCTATTGTCCTGTTTATTATCAAACCTTTGGGAGTTACTTCTATGTTATGCTTATATTGCTATGCTATGCTTGTAGACGTGGTTTGGTTCGAGTGATTCATGACAGATGTGAGTATTGTTATTTAATGGTTGAACTAAGGTGGCTACTTAAATACACATCTGGGTGGATTTCTTGAAGGCACCCTAGAGTACCCAGTGGTTGTCAGGGCACCTGGAGAATCCAGTGTTGTCCTAGGATATCCCGGAGTACCCGTGTAATCATCCTACGGTCCGCCACCCAGGATCAAAGGGATCATAAGATTATTCATGCTAGAAACTTCCGTGTGCAGCCACAAGCCAATATGGGCTCTGGCATAGTTGAGTAAGTTGCGTGAAGCTCTTGAAGAGGTAGACTAGCAGATGTAGTGGGTTGTAGGTGGTACTGTCTATCCAGAGTAGAGAGTTAATGCTTCATAAAGACTGTGTCTCCAATCTCCGACCATGGATGTATTCGAGTCTTATGGGGAAAAGTGCGCAAACCTCTGCAGAGTGTATAAACTAATCATGGTTAGCCGTGTCCCCGGTTATGGACATCTTGAGTATATAGTTCTTGGATTGTCATGTTGATCTCATCGCTCTAATATTAATTTGTTGGGCTAATGATGATGTTTAATTGGGATTGAGTTGGAGGAACCTTCTCAATGTTTAACAACCACCATGATAGTTAAATAAAAGTTATTCCTTTGTTGTAGGGAAAAATTGGCTTTATGCAAAACTGTTAACCATAGAGCTTCCCACCTGCCATATATGCATGTAGTTATAGCATTTTTTCTGTCATTACTCTATGTGTTACATTGCTAGCATATTCCATGTGCTGACTCATTTTGCGCTGCAACGTTCATGTTGCAAACTTTTCAGACGACGAGTAAGGTGCCGTAGGTTGTTGTCTTTCACTCAGTGATGCCGTTGGAGTTGATGGACAAACTTTATCTTCCAAGCCTTCCGGTGTTATCGTTTCTAGATGGCCTGAAGCCATATCATTGTAGTAAGTTCTCTTTTGAGACATTCGATGTAATAAGTGTGTGATTGCTACTCTATTATAAATCCTCAAGTACTGTGCATGTCAGCATTACCGATCTAGGGATGACACTCATGCGTAGAGATCAGAATGTTTGAGGTCTGGTCACTACAAGATGGTATCAGAGCACACGCTGAATGTAGGACACGACCACTAAAATAAAGCCCTAGATCACTACTCTCTTCTCATTTCTGACCCCTCTCCCTTTTCTACTCTTTAGGATGGCGGATACAAGGAACAAGTTCGCTCAACCCGATGAAGATACAGCTTTTGGATGACACTTGAAGGAAGTCACTAGATACATGAACATCGGAATACCAAGCTTCACCGGAACCTACATCGCCACTTTACCTGAAGAGGAGCATTGGATGATTCGAGTTCAAGTTCCAGGGAGGACGTCCATGCCAGTCATTGAGCCCATAGAGTTTTCCTTTGATGCACCAACCTAGAGTCTAGGAGAGAGCATGGCAGCCCACATCACCATGGGACGCATTGGATAAGTTTACCACAAAGATCTCAAGGATACTATCTAACAGATTGGTGGGCGCCGAGATGAGCAATGGGAGATGATCAGGACCAGGAAGGATAGATCTATTGCAGCTTTCATCCAGGAGTTAAACCAGCATATTCGTCGCCAGGAGAACCAGATGTGCGTAGGCATGATAGATCTGAAGAAGGCAATGAACAGGATCACAGACCTAGAGGAAGAACTCAAGTCTCCACGTGATGGATATGAGGAGGAAATGACGATACTCGTGGAGTAGAATGACGATTTGACGAGGAATCTAGGAGTATTCATAGGAGACCTCGCGCCAGGAGGAGAAGATGATGATTCCACTTGCCCGGAGAACTACATCATCATCGACGACACCGACTCGGACCCCGACGATAGCGATGATAACTTGGTTGATGAAGCTGCAGCAGATATCATGGAGTCTTCCACTGATCAATTTTTCTAGTCGACCACCATATCAGTAGTAGTATTCCCCCATGTATACAGTATAGTCCGAGCACTTTTGTAACGATAGTTAGACCGATGTATGCCCTTGTTTGAATTGATTGAAGTGATATGATTGTGTTTGTCTCATGTGCACACCCACTAGTTTCTTTTGTTGAGCTTTCATACATTTATAGCTCTAATGCATCCGTTGCATGGCAATCCCTACTCCTCATGTTGACATCAATTGATGGCCATCTCCATAGCCCGTTGATTATCCTCGTCAATGTGAGACTTTCTCCTTTTTTGTATTCTCCACACAATCCCCATCATCATATTCTATTCCACCCATAGTGCTATATCCATGGCTCACGCTCATGTATTGCATGAAAGTTGAAAAAGTCTGAGATTATTTAAGTACGAAACAATTGCTTGGCTTGTCATCAGGGGTGTATAAGATGGGAGCATTTTTGTGTGACGAAAATGAAGCATAGCCTAACTATATGATTTTGTAGGGACGGACTTTCTTTAGCCATGTTATTTTGAGAAGACATGATTGCTTCGATTAGTATGCTTGAAGTATTACTATTTCTTATGTCAATATGAACTTTTATTTTGAATCATTTGGATCTGAACATTCATGCCACAATAAAGAAAATTACATTGAGAATTATGCTAGTTAGCATTCCACATCAAAAATTCTGTTTTTATCATTTACCTACTCGAGGACAAGCAGGAATTAAGCTTGGGGATGCTTGATACGTCTCCAACGTATCTATAATTTTTTATTGTTCCATGCTATTATATTACCTGTTTTGGATGTTTATGGGCTTTACTTTACACATTTATATCATTTTTGGGACTAACCTACTAACCGGAGGCCCAACCTGTATTGTTGTTTTTTTGCCTATTTCAGTGTTTCGAAGAAAAGGAATATCAAATGGAGTCCAAACGGAATGAAACCTTCGGAAGCATGATTTTTGGAACGAACATGATCCAGAGGACTTGGAGTGCAAGTCAAGAAGCAGCTGAGGCAGCCACGAGGGTGGAGCCCCCCCTACTGGGCGCGCCCCCTATCTCGTGGGCCCCTCGGGCGGCCACCGACGTACTTCTTCCTCCTATGTATACCCACGTACCCCGAGAACATCAAAGGCGACCACGAAAAACTATTTCCACCACTGTAACCTTCTGTATCCGCAAGATCCCATCTTGGAGCCTTCGCCGGCACTCCGCCGGAGGGGGAATCGACCATGGAGGGTTTCTACATCAACACCATAGCCCCTCCGATGAGTTTTGAGTAGTTTACCACAGACCTTCGGGTCCATAGTTATTAGCTAGATGGCTTCTTCTCTCTTTTTGGATCTCAATACCATGTTCTCCTCGATCTTCTTGGAAATCTATTCGATGTAACTCTTTTCATGGTGTGTTTGTCGAGATCCGATGAATTCTGGGTTTATGATCAAGTTTATGTATGACAAATATTTGAATCTCCTCTGAATTCTTTTATGTGTGATTAAGTTATCTTTGCAAGTCTCTTTGAATTATTAGTTTGGTTTGGCCTACTAGATTGATCTTTCTTGCGACGAGAGAAGTGCTTAGCTTTGGGTTCAATCTTGCGGTGTCCTTTCCCAATGACAGCAGGGGCAGCAAGGCACGTATTGTATTGTTGCCATCGAGGATAAAAAGATGGGGTTTATATCATATTGCATGATTTTATCCCTCTACATCATGTCATCTTTCTTAATGTGTTACTCTGTTCTTTATGAACTTAATACTCTAGATGCATGCTGGATAGCGGTTGATGTGTGGAGTAATAGTAGTAGATGCAGGCAGGAGTCGGTCTACTTGTCACGGACGTGATGCCTATATACATGATCATGCCTAGATAATCTCATAATTATTCGCTTTTCTATCAGTTGCTCGACAGTAATTTGTTCACCCACCGTAATACTTATGCTATCTTGAGAGAAGCCACTAGTGAAACCTATGCCCCCCGGGTCTATCTTTTATCATATAAGCTTTCAATCTACTTTTATTTGCATCTTTACTTTTCCAATCTATATTATAAAATACCAAAAATATACTTATCTTATCATATTATCTCTATCAGATCTCACTTTCACAAGTGGCTGTGAAGGGATTGACAACCCCTTTATTGCGTTGGTTGCGAGTTCTTTGTTTGTTTGTGTAGGTGCGTGGGACTTTTGAGGAGCCTCCTACTGGATTGATACCTTGGTTCTCAAAAACTGAGGGAAATACTTACGCTACTATTGTTGCATCCCCCTTTCCTCGTCAAGGAAAACCAACGCAAGCTCAAGACGTAGCACTCGTACTCTTTCACTGTATTATCCATGCTAGTTTAATTTCTTTTTGTAGCTTTCTTATTGTGTGTTTGATAAACTTTAAGAAAACCAAAAATATTAGTTAGTTTAATTTCCATGCTTGTAGTAGTAATTAAAAAAACCAAAAAGATTTCTCGTTCTTCTTTTACTTGTTGGGAGCTTTCCCGTGTAAATGTTTTATTTATTTTATTTCCTTTGGGGTCAAGAGGAGAAGACCATAATGAAAATGTTTAGTGGCTCTCATATGCATGATTGTTGATTTAACTTATAGCCCATATTATCTTGTCTTCTCCCTTTAATTGAATGCCTGCAGATTCCAGCTTAGTCCAATGCACGTGCACTATTATTATTATTATCCACACCGTTCGGTCATACAAGTGAAAGGCAATAATGACGATATATGATGGTCTGATTGAGATGAGAGAAGCTGGTATGAACCCGACCTCTCTTGTTTTCGTAAATATGATGAGTTCATCGTTCCTGATTCAGCCTATTATGAATAAACATGTTTGCAATGACAATTAGAGATTATAGTTGCTTATGCCATGCTTAATTAGCTAGGAGTTTATAATGGTTTACCTTGTGTGCCAACATGCTATTAAAATGGTTGTGATGTGGCATGATAGGGTGGTATCCTCCTTTGAATGATTCTAGTGACTTGACTTGGCACACGTTCACGTATGTAGTTGAAACAAAATCAACATAGCCTTCACGATATTTATGTTCATGGTGGATTATATCCTACTCATGCTTGCACTCGGTGTTGATTAATTTTAATGCATGTTCATGACTGTTGTCGCTCTCTCAGTTGGTCGCTTCCCAGTCTTTTGCTAACCTTCACCTATACTAAGCGGGAATACTGCTTGTGCATCCAAACTCCATAAACCCCAAAGTTATTCCATATGAGTCCACCATACCTTCCTATATGCGGTATTTACCTGCCGTTCCAAGTAAATTTGTATGTGACAAACTCCAAACCTTCAAATGAAATTCTGTTTTGTATGCTCAAGCAGGTCATGTATCAACTAGGTATGTTGGTGTCTTCCATGCTAGGTGGGTTATTCTCAAGAGGAGTGGACTCTGTTCCTCATTCACGAGAAAATGGCTGGTAACCGGGATGCCCAGTCCCATGATCAAAAAGATCAAAGCAAATTAAAATAATTAAACAAGACTCCCCCAGGGTTGTTGCTAGTTGGAGGCACTCGTTATTTCGAGCAAGACATGGATTGATGCTCGTTAGTGGTGGGGGAGTATAAACTTTACCATTCTGTTTGGGAACCACCTATAATGTATGTAGCATGGAAGATGTCGAGATCTCATAGTTGTTGCGTTGAAAGTGAAAGTATACCACTCAAAATTTTATTCATCTCTATTTTAAAATCGAGCTCTAGCACCTCTACAAATCCATGCTTCCCTCTGTGAAGGTCCTATCTATTTACTTTTATGTTGAGTCATCACCCTCTTATTAAAAAGCACCCGCTAGAGAGCACACTGTCATTTGCATTCATTACTATTAGTTTATATTGGGTATGACTTGACTGGATCTCTTTCACCATGAATTACAATGTTTAGTCAGTCCTTGATCTTTAAAGGTGCTCTACATTTATGTTTTGCGGTCTCAGAAAGGGCTAGTGAGATACCATCTTGTTATATCATATTATGATTGTTTTGAGAAAGTGTTATCATCCGAGTTTTATTATTATTACTCCCTAGCTGATTATGCCATTGATAGGAGTAAACATGAGACCTAAGTGTTATTGTGAATATGGTTAGTTCATAATCTTTGCTGAAAACTTGAATGCTGGCTTTACATATTTACAACAACAAGAGCAAACAGAGTTTGTAAAAGTTTTTCTTTATCACTTTCAGTTTATCAACTGAATTGCTTGAGGACAAGAAAATGTTTAAGCCTGGGGGAGTTGCTACGTCTCCAACGTATCTACTTTTCCAAACACTTTTGCCCTTGTCTTGGACTCTAACTTGCATGATTTGAATGAAACTAATACGGACTGACGCTGTTTTCAGCAGAACTGCCATGGTGTTGTTTATTGTGCAGAAAACAAAAGTTCTTGGAATGACCTGAAAACCCATGGAGATAACTTTTGGAAGATATAAAAAATACTGGTGAAAGAATCAATGCCAGGGGGCCCACACCCTGTCCACGAGAGTGGGAGGCGCACCCCCTCCCCCTGGGCGCGCCCCCTGTCTCGTGGGCCCCCTGATGCTCCACCGACCTCAACTCCAACTCTATATATTCTGTTTCGCGGAGAAAAAAATCAGAGAGAAAGTTTCATCACGTTTTATGATGCGGAGCCGCCGCCAAGCCCTAATCTCTCTTGGGAGGGCTGGTCTGGAGTCCATTCGGGGCTCCGGAGAGGGGGATTCATCGTCGTCGTCATCATCAACCATCCTCCATCACCAATTTCATGATCCTCACCGCCTTGTGTGAGTAATTCCAGCGTAGGCTTGCTGGACGGTGATGGGTTGGATGAGATTTACCATGTAATCAAGTTAGTTTTGTTAGGGTTGATCCCTAGTATCCACTATGTTCTGAGATTGATGTTGCTATGACTTTGCTATGCTTAATGCTTGTCACTAGGGCCCGAGTGACATGATTTCAGATCTAAACCTATTATGTTTTCATGAATATGTGAGTTCTTGACACTATCTTGCAAGTCTATAGTCACCTATTATGTGTTATGATTCGACAACCCCAAAGTGACAATAATCGGGATACTTCTCGGTGATGACCGTAGTTTGAGGAGTTCATGTATTCACTATGTGCTAATGCTTTGGTCCAGTTCTCTATTAAAAGGAGGTCTTAATATCCCTTAGTTTCCACTAGGACCCCGTTGGCATGGGAGGGTAGGACAAAAGATGTCATGCAAGTTCTTTTCCATAAGCACGTATGACTATATTCAGAATACATGCCTACATTACATTGATGAACTGGAGCTAGCTCTGTGTCACCCTATGGTATAACTATTACATGAGAAATCGCATCCGACATAATTATCCATCACTGATCCAATGCCTACGAGCTTTTTACATATTGTGCTTTGCTTATTTACTTTTCCATTGCTACTATTACAATTACTACAAAACTGCTATCATTACCTATGCTACTGTTACCTCTACTATCATACTACTTTGCTACTAAACACTTTGCTGCAGATACTAAGTTATCCAGGTGTGGTTGAATTGACAACTCAACTGCTAATACTTGAGAATATTCTTTGGCTCCCCTTGTGTCAAATCAATAAATTTGGGTTGAATACTCTACCCTCGAAAACTGTTGCGATCCCCTATACCTGTGGGTTATGAGTAGTCTCATAGTTTCATGTACACTAACACTTCCTATGTTGATTGTTGGACTAGCACCGAGGCGCAAGAGGAAATAGACATCAGGGATAATGCTCGATAGGTTAACTAAATCTAGAGGAGGAAGAATGGAGATCCGTTTTGAGGCAGGTTTAAAAGGCTACGTGATGCTACAGAGTCATCCAAGTTAGTATCAGAGGCAGCGGTTGGCATTAGGTGTCATGCATGTATCCTCCCAACATGGATTCAGTACACGAATAACAAAGACGAAACCCAGTTCAACATGTTCCTTGACCATTTATCTATAAGTATGGTTATGTATGGAAATTAGTAATATCATCTTGGTCTACCCCATACTTTCTAGGTTGCTGGTAATGAGACTCCCATAATTTTTAACGAATGAGGTTCAAGTTGGATAGCCAAGATGATGCAACCAGACAAGCATGCACCCATGTTTCAAGTCTGCTCTGCGACAGTATCGGCATAACTTGAGGAATACTCTCTTTGAGGCAAGGCTAACAGTGAACTTGCCCAAACATCTCCAGTTGAAATTATATCAGATGAAGACTAGAGAGGCCTTGTTAAACACTGGTATGATCCAAAGTATCAAGTACATTATATATATGTGATCAAATCACATGTTAAACTCCTATTTACGCTTGTGCCTCACAAATGTATCTTCTTGTAGGTGAACTGTTCAAAGAACAAGGCCAACCGTATGAAAGTGAAATTCCAACAGACGACAGGATCTCGTAGCTATATTGCACACTGCGAGGCTCTTGTAATTAGCTGATGTTTCACTCTTTTTATTGTGCCATATTATCAGATCTATATTGACTTGTTCCAAATGCAAAGGAAAGCCCGCAAGGACCAAAAAGTACCTAAACCAAATGTTGTGGAAATCTTCAAGGACTGTCACACCAGCAAGACGAAGGGCATGACTACACCAGTCAAAGCCGCTGTTGTAAGTTCTTAATCCTCATGCCTTTTAACTACTACTTACTCTGACTCGTGCATTGAACTGCACGGTTTGCAGCCAATGTCTATTACTCTTTTCAATTTCATACACAATTGACTTAGCGTATCATTCCACCATACAAAGTTTAAAAGAGAGGAGTGATGTTCCTTCGATCTTGATCTGTAATCTAGTTCCGTGTTGGACTTGTCTATTCAATGTTACAATTGCTTGTTTGTCTGTTCTTAGTTGTTTTGTGATATGAATGATGTTATACTATGCTTACCGTATTATAAACCTTGTCTCTTTATCCTTAGTTGTCAATACAATGTGAAGAAATAGACAATACATTAGCCATGGTACATGGTCATATGTTTGGAACCCAGTTTTATTATGTACTTTGCAGTAAAATACAACGAATATTTTACACGGGTTCACCAGAATAAGTTCTGTATATAGACCAAAGCTATTTTGTTTGGTTTTGCTGCCTCATATCTTCTGTTCTGGTACTACTAATGTAAAAACTCAACTTTTTAGCAAGCTATGGAACAAATGGTGGAACCGCCACCTTTTGAAGGTGATGAGGCAACTAAAACCGCAATGTCACCTCTTGCTATAGTGGGTCAGTACCTGTCCACTAACAGTGCCAAAAGCACGTTCCTCCATAATACTAGTTTGGTTGTTAAGGCAATCTCGTCCAACTGCCTCATGATCAAGATATGTAAGGTCAAAGCAATGTTATATCTGCGCCCCAAACACAAGTCCATTCCCTAACAGAGACCCTTTGTGAAACAAGGACAACCATTGTTCGATGTTGTCAAGATACGCATGGTTTTGAAACCAGACTGTCATACATTTGCTATGTTGTTCAGGATCCTAGGAGAAATGAAGGCGAAGGTTATCATGATCCATCAGAAAGTACAGCATGAAAACATAACAGTCAGGTCAAATGAACTGAGCTTCTGAACTTCTGGTGGTTCATTTATCTATCGGGCTGTTAAATTTTATGCCAACCTTCCTTTTGTTTTATGGTTGTAATTTTTTTTGTTGCGATACAAAATTTGTTCTTAACGTGCAGCGGACCGGCTGAAGAAAACAGCAAGCCATTTTTTTATAGTGTAGGGTGTTCCCTATATTTGCACTCGTGGCGAACTTTGATGCCCAATGGATGTAATCCATGGACTCGACTTAATAGGCCAGCGTTAGTTTCTGGATTATTTATCCCCCTAGTCTTCTTTTTCCTTGGTTTGCTAGTGGTCGCAACAACCATGGGCCATATACGGACCATGGTAACCTTGAGCCTGCTATGGGCCATAGGACCCATGGGCCTCCTACGGGCCGTCGGATAAATGGGCTCCAACAGCCCGTAGATTCAATGGGCCTCAGGTCTTCAGATAAATGGGCACACATGGGCCATAAACAGGCGTAATTGGTATCAGGCCAACACGATAGAAGGCCGAAAGACAGCAAAGGCTTAATTCAGTCACGGGCATAATGGGTTGTTAATGGGCCAGAATATAGGACGGGCTAGAAACGGTGCAACGGGTTGACAGGCCACAAACGGGCCAATTCTAATCACGGGCAGAATGTGGCCCATTAGAGGAACAGGCCAATAACGGGCTGGAATTAATCGAGGGTCGGAAAGGAGCCCAAGAATGTATGGGTCGTTAGTAGGCCAAAAGCTAACATGGGCTGGAAGCGGCCCATGTGAATCATGGGCCATTACTGGGCATAAAGAAATTTACTGTTTATTATGGGCGAGAGTCACTGTGCCCAATGAAAGGGCCCAAAGATACAAAAGGCCTCGTATGGGCCGAAAGACGTCGTGGGCCATACATGGGCCGAAAATGAAACGGGCTGGTATTATACTAAACGGCCCACATGACGTTGTTGGCCGATTTCGGGAATGCCATAATGGGTCGTGAGTTACCGGGCCATAAAATGGGCTATATGCGAATAGACTGTTAACAGGCTTTTCATGGGCCGACCCGCTATCTTTTGACCAAGTCAAACGGGTCGGCCTTTGTAAGCTAAATGGGCCAGTGTTGGACCGTCGCACGTGTTGACATATCATAGGCACGTATCTGACCCAATGACGAGCTGACACGTGTTTCCTCCGGCCAACGAGAATTTTACACATGGAAAATAGCCATTGGTCGTTGCTGTTAATGGGTTATCGGATCAAAAACTGGGCCCAGTAGACAAACGGCGACCCGTTACAGTGGATGCCACGTGTCGGTTACCCTTGACGAAAGCACATCCATGACGCATCATTTATCGTCATGGAAGTGAACACTTTTGTGATGATAATTTTGGTATTGTCATGGAACACTTCTACGACCGCACAGGTATGACTATCTTGATTCCGTCATAAAATCGTCATGGATGTACATGCATGACAGAAAACGTGACCTACTATGACAAACATGTATCATCATGGAAGTGTATTTTTTGTAGTGTGAGTTTGAGAATTGCACACAACTTGTACAAAAACTACTCAGATGCCCTTGGATCCCATATCCAATGACCTCGAAGCTCGTATCACCGTAGCATCTCAGATGAGGGAGGACATCATATTATCTTTTATGTAAGAACTAGCAAGAGGCCCATGCGTTGCACGGAACATCAAGATGCATTTAGACGAGTTGTTTATCTTGTGGGAGACAAGGATGAACGAAGGAAGGCCTTATCTAAAAATGTGGAGAGGGGTGCAGGTATCCTTTTGCAAAATTGCCATGGTTTGCTTCTATCAGATATAGATCGGATAGTTTATATTACAAGATGGCGGGCACACAAACATCACCAACTCATTTTTATAAGAGTAGAGATATCATGTGCTACCACACCTTAGAAGCTTTGGTGATACAAGCTCTTCGGAGCCGTTGGATCTATGATCCAACAACTCCTTGGTGGTTCGAATGTTTATCTGCAGAAAAGCCCCAAAAGAGTTAGGGCACTGCTCACAAACACAAAGACTGCTCAGAGGCCATTGGATCTCAGATCCAACAACCACGAAGCTCGTATCACCGTAGCATCCAAGCTGCAAGAGCACTTGCACGGAAGAATATGAGGTGCTCCCACACCGTAAATTCTATGGTGATACGAGTTCCCGGGAGATCTAACGGTGCATAGTAAGAGGTTTGAATGTTCTTGCAATATAGGTCTCAAAGAGTTTGGGAATTGCTAAGAAAGTACAAGTACTACGCATGTGGCATCAGATGAGAGATCATATGCCCTAGATGCTCGTATCACCGTAGCGGCTAATTAAGCTACGGGGAGCACCTAGTATGAGCTACTGGGAGCCGTTGGTTCCAAGATGCAGCGGCACACACGGGGCTTGAATATTTTATTTGCAAAAAAAAAACTTGGAAAGTTTGGCAATTGCGCATAATTACAAAGACTACTCGCAAGCCATTGGATCTCAGATCCAACGACGTAAAAACTCGTATCACCATAGCATCTAAGCTGCGGGTGCATGTGATATTCTATGCCGCTGTCATTTTTGTTCCTAAATCTGCGTGTAACTGGTGCCGTAACTTGTCTAACCAAGGAAAGTGTGTGTGCAAAAAAAACATCCTACATTGAAATATCGGAACAACACACGGGGGTCCCACTTGTCATTGATCAAATTTGGACCTAAAACTAACAAATCTGAAAGATGAGATCTGAACTAGCAACCTGGAATACATAGCGTACGTCGATAGCCTGATTTTATACAGTACACTCTGTATTACATTGTGTAGAGTAGAGGGAGTGGCTCATCAACACGTGCATGACCGTTTATTCACTTACTGGTGGGTCCCTTGTCTCCGATCTCTCTCTCCTCTCCATCTAGTACAACCTTTAGACACACGGGCACACAAAAATAGCTGCACGAGCTTGCCGTGATGTTATTATAACTAAAAACTGCTTGGAAAATAGAAGGATCGCCTAGAACAAGAGACGTTGTGGCTGATCGAGACGGAGCTAACCATACCTATCCTCCGTGCCATGTTAGCATGATGAAGTTGTGTGGCTAGTGGGGTATTTTCGACCAACTGGCTGGGTCCCAAGGTCGAAACATAGGTAGTACGTCTGATACAGTATATTTTTACACACACATTTTTCCTCCGTGCAGAGACATGGCACACACCACCACGCGGTTTGTGGGTCCTCCCGGGTGGTGCACGCATATTATCTTTCTTACCAAAATGTGGGACGCCCTACCGCGTGTTTTCAGGGTCCTCCTCGGTCATAGCACCGAAGCAAGTAAATGAGTCGTCAAATCACATAAGCCCACCTTTCCCGCCAAGTACTCCAATGAAGCACGGTGGCTAGATAGTTGGGCTAGTGCGACCGATTTTCTAGGCCGCTGCCACATTTATTTTTCACCCCTTTTTCTCTCCTTGCCGGTAGTTAAATTCAAATATCCACCGTGATACGTCTCCATCGTATCTATAATTTTTTATTGTTCCATGCCAATATTATTCAACTTTCATATACTTTTGGGAACTTTTTATATTACTTTTGGGACTAACATATTGATCCAGTGCCCAGTGCTAGTTCCTGTCTGTTGCATGTTTTATGTTTCGCAGAAACCCCATATCAAACGGAGTCCAAACAGGATAAAAACAGACGGAGAATTATTTTGAAATATTTGTGATTTTTGGGAAGTAAAATCAATGCGAGACGGTGCCCGAGGGGGGGGGGCAGGAGATAGGGGGCGCGCCCCAGGGAGGCAGGCGCGCCCTGGACTCTCCTAGGCCCCCCGTAAAGCTGTTGACGCTCTTCTTTTGCTGCAAGAAAGCTAATTTTATGAGAAAGATCTGGACGAAAGATTCACCCCAATCGGAGTTACGGATCTCCGGATATAAAAGAAACGGTGAAGGGGCAGAAGTGGGAACGCAGAAATGGACAGAGACAGAGAGACTGATCCAACCTCGGAGGGGCTCTCGCCCCTCCCACGCCATGGGAGACAAGGACCAGAGGGTAAACCCTTCTCCCATCTAGGGAGAAGGTCAAGGAGGAAGAAGAAGAAGGGGGGCCCTCTCCCCCTTGCTTCCGGTGGCGCCGGAACGCCACCGGGGGCCATCATCATCACCGCGATCTTCACCAACAACATCACCGCCTTCATCACCAAGTCTTCCCCCCTCTATGCAGCGGTGTAACCCTCTCTTACCCTCTGTAATCTCTACTTAAACATGGTGCTCAACGCTATATATTATTTCCCAGTGATGTATGGCTATCTTATGATGTTTCAGTAGATCCGTTGTGTCCCATGGGTTAATTGATGATCGTGATTGGTTTGAGTTGCATGTTTTATTATTCGTGCTATCCTATGGTGCTCTCTGTGTCGCACAAGCATGAGGATCCCTGCTGTAGGGTTTCCAATATGTTGATGATTTGCTTATGGTGGGTGGCGTGAGTGAACAGAAGCACAGACCCGAGTAAGTAGGTTGTTTGTGTATGGGTTAAAGGGGACTTGATACTTTAATGCTATGGTTAGGTTTTACCTTACTGAATCTTTAGTAGTTGCGTATGCTTGCTAGAGTTCCAATCATAAGTGCATATGATCCAACAAGATAAAGTATGTTAGCTTATGCCTCTCACTCAAATAAAATTGCAATAGTGATTACCGGTCTAGTTATCGATTGCCTAGGGACAAATAACTTTCTCGTGACAAAAAGCTCTCTACTAAAACTAACTTAGTTGCTTCTTTATCTAAACAGCCCCTACTTTTTATTTACGTGCTCTTTATTATCTTGCAAACCTATCCTATCACACCTACAAAGTAATTCTAGTTTCATACTTGTTCTAGGTAAAGCGAACGTCAAGCGTGCGTAGAGTCGTATCAGTGGCCGATAGGACTTGAGAGAGTATTTGTTCTACCTTTAGCTCCTCATTGGGTTCGACACTCTTACTTATTGAAAGATGCTACAACTATCCCGTATACTTGCGGGTCATCAAGACCTTTTTCTGGCGCTGTTGTCGGGGAGTCATAGCGTGGGGTGAATATTCTCTGTGTGCTTGTTTGCTTTATCACTAAGTAAAAAAAATTACTGTTCTAAGTTGTTCTCTATCTTTAGTTATGGATATGGAACACGAAATACCAAAAAAATTAGGTGTACTTGCTACTCATGGAGACGGGGAACCTCCTAAAACCCTCGATGCTCGTTATGTTCAAGATATTATGTACTACTTTGATAATCTTGAGAAAACCCCATTCAATTATGTTATGGGAGACACATTGGATCAACATGAATACTTTAGGGATTATTGCTTGACACAAAAAGGGAAACTATTATGGGATCAAATTCATATATTACATTGGTATGCTCGTCAACTATGCTTGATACATGATTATACTTGTTGCTCTAGGATGAAGGCTCCACGCCTTCCCTTTTCATGCAAATTCAATGATAATAAAACCTTAGCTTCTTATGCTAATGGTGTATATGATTACTATGATGTGGAACAAATAGTAGAATTTGTTGCTTTTATGGGTGCTTATGAGATTGAATCTATGTTTAAAGAGTTTGATGATTTTGATGATTCAGTTTATAGCCCTGAAAATTTTGCTACACTTAAATATTGTTATAAGAATTATGAATACAATTACAATATTGATGCATTTATTGAGAAATTCTGCTGTCCAAGAAGAGACTAATATTTTGCAGGAGTCTATGGAAGAAGAAATTGATGAAATTGTGAGCTCATTGGATGAAAAAATGATGAGGAGAGCGAAGAACAAAAGGAGGAAGAGAGGATTAGCTACCCGTGCCCACATTCTAATAAGAGTAACTCTTCAACTCATACATTGTTTAATTCCCCTTCGTGCTTACCGAAGGATGATTGCTATGATGATTGTTATGATCCCGTTGATTCTCTTGAATTACCCCTTTTTGATGATGCTTGCTATGCTTGTGGCCAAGATGCCAATATGAATTATGCTTATGGAGATGAACTTGCTATATTTCCTTATGTTAAACATGAAATTATTGCTATTGCATCCACGCATGATAGTTCTATTATCTTTTTCAATTCTCCCAACTACACTATATCGGAGAAGTTTGTGCTTACTAAGGATTATATTGATCGGTTGCCTTTTACCGTTGCACATGAGGATTTTGATGAATATAATATGCATGTGCTTGCTGCTCCTACTTGCAATTATTATGAGAGAGGAACTACATCTCCGCCTCTTTATGTTTCCAACATGATAGAATTGCAAGAAACTGCTAATACTATGCATTGGCTTTTACTTGGTGTGCACGAATTGTGCTTTTATGACATGCCGATGCATAGGAAGAGAGTTAGACTTCGTTGTTGCTTTATATATGTTACTTTGTGCTCATTACTAAATTACAAATCATTGTTAATTAAAATTGGCTTTGATATACCTTGGGATCCGGGTGGATCCATTACTTGAGCACTATATGCCTAGCTTAATGGATTTAAAGAAAGCGCTGCCAGGGAGTGATACGTCTCCAACGTATCAATAATTTTTTATTGCTCCATGCTACTTTATCTACTGTTTTAGGCAATATTGGGCTTTATTATCCACTTTTATATTATTTTTGGGACTAACCTATTAACCAGACGCCCAGCCCAGATTTGCTGTTTTATGCCTATTTCAGTGTTTCGAGGAAAAGGAATATCATACGGAGTCAAAACAGAACAAAATCAACTGGAGAAGTTAATTTTGGAAGGAAACCAACCTGATGGGCTTGGAGTGCATGCCAGGGGAGCCCCGGGCTGTCCACGAGGGTGGAGGGCGCGCCCCTCCCCCCTGGGCGCGCCACCTACCTTGTGAGCAGCCCGGAGGTCCACCGACATACCCCCTACACCCCTATATACCTACGTACCCTAAAACTTCCAGAACAGAAGATAGATCGGGAGTTTCGCCGCCGCAAGCCTCTGTAGCCACCAAAAACCAATCGGGGCCCCGTTCCGGCACCCTGCCGGAGGGGGATCCCATCACCGGAGGCCATCTTCATCATCCCGGCGCTATACATGACAAGGAGGGAGTAGTTCACCCTCGGGGGCTGAGGGTATGTACCAGTAGCTATGTGTTTGATCTCTCTCTCTCGTGTTCTCTCTCGTGTTCCTCTATGGCACAATCTTGATGTATCCCGAGCTTTGCTATTGTAGTTGGATCTTATGATGTTTCTCCCCCTCTACTCTCTTGTGATGAATTGAGTTTCCCCTTTGAAGTTATCTTATCGGATTGAGTCTTTATGAGAATACTTGATGTATGTCTTGCCGTGATTATCTGTCGTGACAATGGGATATCATGTGCCACTTGATGTATGTTTTGGTGATCAACTTGCGGGTTTCGTGACATTGGGAACCTATGCATAGGGGTTGGCACACGTTCTTGACTCTCCGGTAGAAACTTTGGGGTACTCTTTGAAGTACTTTTATGTTGGTTGGATGAATCTGAGATTGTGTGATGCATATCGTATAATCATGCCCACGGATACTTGAGGTGACAATGGAGTATCTAGGTGACATTAGGGTTTTGGTTGATTTGTATCTTAAGGTGTTATTCTAGTACGAACTCTTTTGTAGATTGATCCGAAAGAATGGCTTTGTGGTGGTTTCATACCCAACCATAATCTCTATGTTTGTTCTCCGCTATTAGTGGCTTTGGAGAGACTCTTTGTTGCATGTTGAGGGCTTGTGATATGCTCTATCTATGTTATTATTATTGAGAGAACTTACACTAGTGAAAGTACGAACCCTAGGCCTTGTTTCCTATCATTGCAATACCGTTTATGCTCACTTTTACCACTTGCTACCTTGCTGTTTTTATATTTTCAGATTACAAAAACCTTTATCTACTATCTATTTTGCACTTGTATCACCATCTCGTCGCCGAACTAGTGCACCTATACAATTTACCATTGTATTGGGTGTGTTGGGGACACAAGAGACTCTTTGTTATTTGGTTGCAGGGTTGTTTGAGAGAGACCATCTTCATCCCACGCCTCCTACGGATTGATAAACCTTAGGTCATCCACTTGAGGGAAATTTGCTACTGTCCTACAAACCAGTGCACTTGCAGGCCCAACAACGTCTACAAGAAGAAGGTTGTGTAGTAGACATCAGGGAGACAACCCGGAAGTTTTAGAGAGTCATTTATTTCTGTTGAGTGCTTTTATATAGTCTAAAAACAAGAAAAATAAAGAGGGGAACCTAAAAACTTTTCAAAAAGGAAAGTGAAAGTGAGAAAGACAAGCATTGTTGAAGTGGGAGCTAGCCTTGAACTTTGTTCATGCTCACGGAAACTTTGTGAATCTTAATTACATAAACTTTTCAACAAAAATAAGTATCCCCTTGTTCAATTCCATTGTATTATAAAAATAATGTGCCAAGGTTTGCCTTTAGGATGTTTACAATGCTTGTTGGTTTGTACGGTGCAGGACAGAAACTTTGGCTGTAGTGCGCGATTTTAACTTTTTAACTGGAACGTCAAATGGCTCTAATTATTTTTGCACTCTCTTGATATACAAGTTGTTTATGTTTCCTAATTTTTGTAGAATTTTAAGGGTACGATAAGTATGGTGAATGTTCAGATTGCTACAGACTGTTCTGTTTTTGACAGATTCTGTTTTTGATGCATAGTTTGGTTATTTTGATGAATCTATCAATTTATATCAGTGGATTAAGCCATGAAAAAGTTATATTACAGTAGACACAATGCAAAAACAAAATATGAATTGGTTTGCTATAGTACTTAGAGTAGTGATTTGCTTTATTATACCAACAGATCTTACCGAGTTCTGTTGAAGTTTTGTATGGATGAAGTGTCTAATCGAGGAGGTCTCGATATGAGGAAACGGAAGAGAGGCAAGAGCTCACGCTTGGGGATGCCCAAGGCACCCCAAGTAATTATTCAAGGAGACTCAAACGTCTAAGCTTGGGGATGCCCCGGAACGCATCCCCTCTTTCTTCAACAAGTATCGGTATGTTTTCGTATTCGTTTCGTTCATGCGATATGTGCAAGTCTTGGAGCGTCTTTTGCATTTAGTTTTCACTTTTCTTTTATGCACCATGCTGGTATGAGATAGTCCTTGGTGGATTTACAGAATGCTCATTGCACTTCACTTATATCTTTCGAGTATGGCTTTATAGAATGCTTCATGTGCTTCACTTATACCATTTGAAGTTTGGATTGCCTGTTTCTCTTCACATAGAAAACCGCCATTTGTAGAATGCTCTTTTGCTTCACTTATATTTGTTAGAGAATGGCCATATCTTTTGTAGAAAGAATTAAACTCTCTTGCTTCACTTATATCTATTTAGAGAGATGATAGGAATTGGTCATTCACATGGTTAGTCATAAAATCCTACATAAACTTGTAGATCGCTGAATATGATATGTTTGATTCCTTGCAATAGTTTTGAGATATAGAGGTGATAATATGTGGGAGGTACCAGTAGATGGTTGTGTTCAATAAGGATGTTGGTGTTAAGGTTTGTGATACCCGAAGCATGCACGTATGGTCTACTAACTATGTAACCAAATTGGCGTGCATTGTATTTTGATGGTTTATCTTTGCGTGAAGGTCGGGGGCGCGCGATGCTTAACTCCTACCAACCTCCCCCCGAGGAGTATGTGTGTAGTACTTTGTTTCAAGGGCTTTTAAATTTTTACAATAAGTATGTGAGTTCTTTATGACTAATGTTGAGTCCATGGATCATACGCACTCTCACCCTTCCATCATTGCTAGCCTCTTCGGTACCGTGCATTGCCCTTTCTCACCTCGAGAGTCGGTGAAAACTTCGCCGGTGCATCCAAACCCCGTGATACGATACGCTCTATCACACATAAACCTCCTTATATCTTCCTCAAAACAGCCACCATACCTACCTATCATGGCATTTCCATAGCCATTCCGAGATATATTGCCATGCAACTTCCATCATCATCATATTCATGACTTGAGCATTCATTGTCATATTGCTTTGCATGATCGTAAGATAGCTAGCATGATGTTTTCATGGCTTGTCCTTTTTTGATGTCATTGCTACGCTAGATCATTGCACATCCGGGTACACCGCCGGAAGCACTCATATAGAGTCATATCTTTGTTCCAGTATCGAGTTGTAATATTGAGTTGTAAGTAAATAAAAGTGTGATGATCATCATTATAGAGCATTGCCCCATGAAAAAAAAGAAAAAAAAGAAAAAAAAGAAAAAAAAGAAAAAAAAAAGGAAGACCGAAGAAGCCTAAATAAAAAAGGGGCCCAAAGAAGCCCACCCAAAAAAAGAAAAAGAAAAGGAAGAAAAAGAAAAGGGGCAATGTTACTATCCTTTTTCCACACTTGTTCTTCAAAGTAGCACCATGTTCTTCATATAGAGAGTCTCTTATGTTGTCACTTTCATATACTAGTGGGAATTTTTCATTATAGAACTTGGCTTGTATATTCCAACGATGGGCTTCCTCAAATGCCCTAGGTCTTCGTGAGCAAGCAAGTTGGATGCACACCCACTTAGTTTCAGTTTGAGCTTTCATACACTTATAGCTCTAGTGCATCCGTTGCAAGGCAATCCCTACTCCTCGCATTGACATCAATTGATGGGCATCTCCACAGCCCATTGATTAGCCGCGTTGATGTGAGACTTTCTCCCTTTTTGTCTTCTCCACATAACCTCCATCATCATATTCTATTCCACCCATAGTGCTATATCCATGGGTCACGCTCATGTATTGTGTGCAAGTTGAAAATGTTTGAGAATATTAAAGTATGAAACAATTGCTTGGCTAACACCGGGACAGGCATGAGGGGTACCTTGTGTTAAGAAAAGAGAGCATACAAGACTATATGATTTTGTAGGGATAACGTTCTGGAAGCATTGATATTTTGAAAGACATGATTGTTTGATGGGATGCCCTAAGTATTACTGTTTTTCTGTCAAATGATAAACTATTGCTTTGAATCATTCATGTCTTAATATTCATGCCATGATTAGATATATGATCAAGATTATGCTAGGTAGCATTCCACATCAAAAATTATCTTTTTTATCATTTACCTACACCGGGGCGAGCAAGAATTAAGCTTGGGGATGCTGATATGTCTCTGTCGTATCTATAATTTTTTATTGTTCCATGCCAATATCATTCAACTTTCATATACTTTTGGAAACATTTTATATTATTTTTGGGACTAACATATTGATCCACTGCCCAGTGCTAGTTCCTTTCTGTTACATGTTTTATGTTCCGCAGGAAACCCCATATCAAATGGATTCCAAACGGGATAAAAATAGACGGAGAATTTTTTTGGAATATTTGTGATTTTTGGGAAGTAAAATCAACGCGAGACGGTGCCCTAGGGGGCCAGGAGATAGGGGGCGCCCCAGGGAGGCAGGCGCGCCCGGGACTCTCCTGGGCCCCCCGTAAGGCAGTTGACGCTCTTCTTTTGCTGCAAGAAAGCTAATTTTATGAGAAATATCTGGGCGAAAGATTCACCCCAATAGAAGTTACGGATCTTCAGATATAAATGAAACGGTGAAGGGGCAGAATCTGGGAACGCAGAAACAGAGAGAGACAGAGAGACAGATCCAATCTCGCCCCTCCCACGCCATGGGAGCCAAGGACCAGAGGGGAAACCCTTCTCCCATCTAGGGAGAAGGTCGAGGAGGAAGAAGAACAAGGGGGCCCCTCTCCCCCTTGCTTCCGGTGGCGCTGGAACGCCACCGGGGGCCATCATCATCACTGCGATCTTCACCAACAACATCACCGCCTTCATCACCAACTCTTCCCCCCTCTATGCATCAGTGTAACCCCTCTCTTACCCGCTGTAATCTCTACTTAAACATGGTGCTCAACGCTACATATTATTTCCCAATGATGTATGGCTATCTTATGATGTTTGAGTAGATCCGTTTTGTCCTATTGGTTAATTGATGATTGTGATTGGTTTGAGTTGCATGTTTTATTATTGGTGCTGTCCTATGGTGCTCTTCGTGTCGCACAAGCGTGAGGGATCCCCGCTGTAGGGTTTGCAATATGTTCATGATTTTCTTATGGTGGGTGGCGTGAGTGAACATAAGCACAGACCCGAGTAAGTAGGTTGTTTGCGTATGGGATAAAGGGGACTTGATACTTTAATGCTATGGTTGGGGTTTACCTTAATGAATCTTTAGTAGTTGCGGATGCTTGCTAGAGTTCCAATCATAAGTGCATATGATCCAAGAAGATTAAGTATGTTAGCTTATTCCTCTCCCTCAAATAAAATTGCAATAGTGATTACCGGTCTAGTTATCGATTGCCTAGGGACAAATAACTTTCTCGTGACAAAAAGCTCTCTACTAAAACTAACTTAGTTGCTTCTTTATCTAAACTGCCCCAGTTTTTATTTGCGTGCTCTTTATTATCTAGCAAACCTATCCTCTCACACCTACAAAGTACTTCTAGTTTCATACTAGTTCTAGGTAAAGCGAACGTCAAGCGTGCGTAGAGTCGTATCAGTGGCCGATAGGACTTGAGAGAGTATTTGTTCTACCTTTAGCTCCTCGTTGGGTTCGACACTCTTACTTATCGAAAGAGGCTACAACTATCCCGTATACTTGCGGGTCATCACACCGCAGCGTTGCTCTGGTCCTTGGATGCGGCAAGCGCGACAGGATTTTTGTTTTTTGATTGACTAGAGCAGGCGCAGCAGCAATTAGTCATGATGACTCTGCCTGTAAAACCCATTGCTCTGTGATGTGAAAAGTCGTCGACTCGTGTTTTGCCATGGTGAAAACTAAAAGATCCACCCCGCTCCTCGGCTGGCTCCCTCCGCCTTCCCATAGATTGCATTGCCTTTCAGCCGTTTCGCCCCCTTTGCTTCCTCTCCCCATTGCTTCTACATGGTTCCATGGCGGCGCACCAGATCCCGGAATCCGAGGTGAGGTGCCTGACATAGGAGCTCCAGGCCAAGGATGCAGAGCTCAAGGAGGAGAGGAGTTCCATGCTCCTCCTTTATGTGCGGGAGTTCACGGAGCTTCAAAAGAGGCAGGCGTCCACCACAAAGATGCTCGAGGCGTTGGCAGCATTGCTACAGAAAGCAGGATATACGATAGGTGTTCAGGCGAACTGGCTAGAGCACAAGTGGGGCGATCGTGACGAGGTCTAGGATCACCTCAACCGCTTGGTGGACCATGTTGCCACGCATGTGTTGCGGATGTGCGATGCCTACTGTCATGCCAAAGCGGCTGTCGGTTCAATATCCGGCATATCTCGTAGTAGGGGTCCTAATCTAGGTATCTTGGAGCGATGGTAACATGGACACGGGATTTTACCCAGGTTCGGGCCCTCTTGGTGGAGGTAAAATCCTACGTCCTGCTTTTGATTGTATTCATATGGGGTGTAGAACAGAGTACACATCTCTACCACGAGATTGTAGTAATGAATATGAGATTGTCTATTGACTAGCCTGGCCTCGGTTTATATAAGACACCGGAGGCCTAGGGTTTAGGAGAGTCCTTGTCTTGGGCACCAACTCTTGTGGAGTCTTCCTTGTATGCGGCAGGGGTTGTCCGAACTGGCCCATGATTATACAGCCATGGGGGTCCTCGGCCCAATCCAACTGATCGGGAGACGACCTGGTGAGTACCCCCTAGTCCAGGACACCGTCAGCGGCCATGCCGGCGGTCGGGCTAAACCCGTTCGACCACCCCGTCGACTTTAACGAGCTGTGGCTTCCTGACCTGGTCTCCTTCTTCACCTATATCTCCGAGGAGCTAAGTCGTCTCTGTGTGAAGGTGTGGGCGGAACTGGACAAAGAGGGGTTGCGGGTGGCCGTCGCTGTTGCCGGGTGAATCCTCTCAGGGCTTCGTCACCGGAAACCAGTCATGCCATTGGACGCCGTCTTTGATGAGCTGGCTCCCATCGACCAGGAGCGGGCTCTGCGGCAGTGGCACCCTGCATCACCAACATCGTGCGCCTCGAGAAGCAGAGGGACTTCGGTGGTGTTTAGGCGTCCTCCGCAAGGGCATGTCGGGTGCAACATGACCGTTGGATCAAACTCAGATGGTGCAGATCAGTCACTGTAGCACAAAGCATGTGGGTGTGTTTGGTTGCATTCTCATCTCAATATAGTTGTTCCCTCTTCGTGCATGCTCATCTCAGCACCCCTCTTCATGCATGCTCCTAGTGTATTTGTGTTAACCTACTGGTGTGGACTCATGCACCCTTCATGCACTCTGCCAAACACCCAAAAGTGGGTCGAGAAGGGAACTTTTGCTCCCGTGCACCCTTCATACACCCAACCTAACACTGATTCGTGCTTCATATGGTTCATGTTCCGTGGAGTACTGTAGCACTGTACTCTCCGTGCGCCATAGACCTAGTTCTGTTAACATTTATATCATCGTTCATTCTCGACCGGACAATCAAAAAAGGGGTATGTTACATTACTGTTCATATAGTTGACATGCGCACAACATCATTTTTATCATCATATCTTACTATACTAGCAACAAGATTATATAGTACTGACGTATGAACCACTTCACATGCCTAGTAATAGGAGTACTATGTAAGTTCAAGTCGATGTTGTGTAAGTTCAAGTGGATGCCGTGTTTCGCACTCCTCCATCGTAAGAGTGGAAACGCTTGCTGTAATCACTTTTTTCTTCAGAAATAGTGGACACGCTCTACCGTGCAGATCCTCCTCGACGGTCGTCGGGAACCTTGCTACTCACTTTCGCCGACGTGTGGGGCAGCCAGCATCGAGGTCCACTTGCCATGCACTAAATTACTCCATACTAGAGTGCAAAAATGCACGGTAGACAACACCGGTCGAAGCACCGCAGTAATGCCCAATGAGTGGTCAAATCACAAAAAAACCCACCTTTCTAGCATTAAGTTGGACGGACAAAGCAACCATCATTTCACTCTTCTCCCTCATCTTCCTCTCTTGAAGAAAACCCAACTCGCTTCTCCCTCATCTTGTTCCTCATTTCTTCAAGAAAATCCCGACGCGCTTCTGCCATTGTTCTTCTCTCCCAAAAAAGGAAAGGTGAGTGCATCAATGGTGTTGCATTTGGCCAAGGCCCGGTCTAGCAACGCCGCAACCGATCCGCACTCCCTCTATGTTCTTATTTTGGGTTTGTTATTATGGTTTCTTTTCTTTTATTTCTATTTGACAGTTTCTTGATGGACCTTAGATCACCGACCGAAGTAATGTCTATGGCTCTGGCCAAAACTGTGGAAGCTCAGGGTATGAAGAAGCGCAAGCACCCCGCCGAGTGTCCGTGTACAAAAGTAGGGGCTCTCCTTTTGACCCATTTACTTGTGCATGGGCAGTCAGAGCCACGCGCCATGGATGCACATAGCAGGGCAAAGGAAGCCGGAGAGAAGTCGAAGGCACGAGACAAACAAAGCAACATTAAAGACCAAGGCTATAGAGAGCAGATAGGCGGAGCAGGTTCCACCGGCAAGACCCTCGCCGGGGGCAGCCTCAGCAGCCCCGGCAAGCCCCTTGCCGGGGCAGCTCGCCCACACCAGCAGAGCGAGCCACCCTCGAGCCCACGGTCTTTGAGGGAGTCCTGGACTAGGGGGTGTCCGGATAACCGAACTATCATCATCGGCCGGACTCCAAGACTATGAAGATACAAGATTGAAGACTTCGTCCCGTGTCCGGATGGGACTTTCCTTGGCATGGGAGGCAAGCTTGGCAATACGGATACGTAGATCTCCTACCATTGTAACCGACTCTGTGTAACCCTAGCCCTCTTCAGTGTCTATATAAACCGGATGGTTTTAGTCCGTAGGACAACAACAATCATACCATAGGCTACCTTCTAGGGTTTAGCCTCCTTGATCTCGTGGTAGATCTACTCTTGTAATACCCACATCATCAATATTAATCAAGCAGGACTTAGGGTTTTACCTCCATCAAGAGGGCCCGAACCTGGGTAAAACATCGTGTCCCTTGTCTCCTGTTACCATCTGCCTAGACGCACAGTTCGGGACCGCCTACCCGATATCCGCCGGTTTTGACACCGACATTGGTGCTTTCATTGAGAGTTCCTCTGTGTCGTCACCGATAGGCTCGATGGCTCCTTCGATCATCAACAACGATGCGGTCCAGGGTGAGACTTTTCTCCCCGGACAGATCTTCGTATTCGGCGGCTTTGCACTGCGGGCCAATTCGTTCGGCCATCTGGAGCAGATCGAAGGCTACGCCCCTGGCCGTCAGGTCAGATTTGGAAGTATGAACTTCACGACTGACATCTGCGAAGACTTGATCTTCGATGGATTCGAGCCACAGCCGAGCGCGCCGCACTGTCACGATGGGCATGATTTAGCTCTGCTGCCGGACAGTGCCCTGGAGTCCGCACACGAGTCCGCTCCGACCCTCAATTCGGAGCCGGCTGTGCACATCGAGGATGGGTGGTTAGACACCGCCTCGGGGGCTGCAACCTCTACGGCGATAGAGCCGAATACTGACCTTGTCCCTTGTGAAGCTCGTGAGTCCGAGGTGCCGGACTCCTTGCCGGACTCCGAACCTCCTACGCCCCCTCCAATCGAATCCGATTGGGCGCTGATCATGGAGTTCACCGCTGCGGACATCTTTCAGCACTCACCTTTCGGCGACATCCTGAGTTCGCTAAAGCATCTCTCGTTATCAGGAGAGCCCTGGCCGGACTGCGGTCAGGATGGTTGGGATGCAGACAACGAAGAAATTAAAGGCCCACCCACCACCCACTTAGTAGCCACTGTCGACGATCTAACCGACATGCTAGACTTCGACTCTGAAGACATCGACGGTATGGATGACGATGCCGGAGACGACAAAGAACCAGTGCCTACTAGGCACTAGAAAGCCACCTCGTCATATCACATATACATGGTTGATATCCCAAAGGATGGGAATGGCGAGGGAACAGCGGAGGAAGACCCCTCCAAGAAACAGCCCAAGCGCCGGCGTCAGCAGCGCCGCTCTAAATCCCGCCACAGCAAGAATGGAGATTCCGGCACCGGAGATAACAATACCCCAGACAGTGCCGAAGACAACCCCCTCCAGCAAGATTTAGCACAGGAGGACGGAGAAGCCAGCCCTCATGAGAGAGCGGTAGACGAAGAGGTAGAGCATGATAATTACATGCCTCCCTCCAGAGACAAGGCAAGCCTCGACGACGACGAATTTGTCGTGCCTGAGGATCCCGTCGAACAAGAGTGTTTTAAATGCAGGCTTATGGCCACGGCAAACATCCTCAAGAAAAAGTAGCAACAACTTAGAGCTGATCAAGATCTGCTAGCCGATAGATGGACTGAAGTCCTTGCGGTCGAAGAGCATGAGCTCGAACGCCCCTCCAAAAGCTACCCCAAACGCAAGTTGCTCCCCCGATTAGAGGAGGAGGCATATAAACCTGCATCACCAGCGCACAATACGGCTGACCGACCACCTTGTGGCCGCGACAGAGAGGCCTCTAGGCCCTCCACTAGAACCATACCCCGGCATCGCTTGAAAAGCACAAGGCCGCAGGGGAACGCTCCGGACTTGTGAGATACATTGGAGGATAAGGCAAGACAATCAAGATCGATCTACGGATCGTGTGGGCGGCCCATGATATGTGATGTAAACCGTCGCACCGGACACAGCAAGTCCACTGGGACGAACACAACAGACAAAGCTCGCTTGAGCTCCATCGTGATATAGCCCAATACAGAGGCACCGCACACCCACTATGCTTCACAGATGAAGTAATGGATCATCAAATCCCCGAAGGGTTTAAACCCATGAATATTGAATCCTATGATGGCACAACAGACCCCGCGGTTTGGATCAAAGACTATCTCCTTCATATCCACATGGCCCGCGGTGACGATCTTCACGCCATCAAATACCTCCCACTCAAGCTTAAAGGACCAGCTCGGCATTGTCTTAACAGCTTGCCAGCAGAATCAATTGGGTGTTGGGAGGACCTAGAAGCCGCATTCCTTGATAACTTCCAGGGCACGTATGTGCGACCACCAGACACTAACGACCTAAGCCACATAATTCAGCAGCCAGACGAATCGGCCAGACAATTCTGGACACGGTTCTTAACTAAGAAAAATCAAATCGTCGACTGTCCGGATGCGGAGGCCCTCGCGGCCTTCAAACATAACATCCACGACGAGTGGCTTGCCCGGCACCTGGGACAGGAAAAGCCGAAATCCTTGGCAGCCCTCACATCACTCATGACCCGCTTCTGCGTGGGAGAGGATAGCTGGCTAGCCTGCAGCAACAACCTCAGCAAAAATTCTGGCAGTCCGGATACCAAGGACCGCAACGGCAGGTCGTGTCGCGACAAGAACAAACGCCGCATTAATGGTGACAATAATGAGGATACGACAGTCAATGCCGGATTCAGAGGCTCCAAACCCGGTCAGCGGAAAAAGCCATTCAAAAGAACTACTCCGGGTCCATCCAATTTGGACCGAATACTCGATCGCTCGTGCGAGATACACGGCACCCCCGAAAAACCATCCAACCACACCAACAGGGACTGTTGGGTATTCAAGCAGGCATGCAAGCTAATTGCCGAAAACAATGGCAAGGGGCTGCATAGCGATGACGAAGAAGAGACCCGACCGCCGAACAATAGAGGACAGAAGGGTTTCCCCCCACAAGTGCGGACGGTGAACATGATATACGCAACCCACATACCCAGGAGGAAGCGGAAGCATGCACTCAGGGATGTATACGCGATGGAGCCAGTCGCCTCGAAGTTCAACCCATGGTCCTCCTCCCCGATCACTTTTGATCGAAGGGACCACCCCACCAGCATCCGCCACGGCGGATTCGCTGCATTGGTTTTAGACCCAATCGTCGATGGATTTCACCTCACCAGAGTCCTGATGGACGGCGGCAGTAGCCTGAACCTGCTTTATCAGGACACAGTGCGCAAGATGGGCATAGACCCCTCAAGGATTAAACCCACAAAGACGACCTTCAAAGGCGTCATACCAGGTGTAGAGGCCAATTGTACAGGCTCAGTTACACTAGAAGTGGTCTTCGGATCCCCGGATAACTTCCGAAGCGAGGAGTTAATCTCGACATAGTTCCGTTCCGTAGCGGCTATCATGCTCTGCTCGGACGGACCGCGTTTGCAAAGTTCAACGCGGTGCCGCACTACGCATACCTCAAGCTCAAGATGCCAGGCCCTCGAGGAGTCATCACGGTCAACGGAAACACTAAACGCTCCCTCCGAACGGAGGAACATACAGCGGCTCTCGCGGCAGAAGTACAATGCAGCCTCTTAAGGCAATTCTCGAGTCCGGCCGTTAAGCGACCGGACACGGCTAAACGCGCCCGGAGTAACCTACAACAAGACCACCTGGCACGTTCCAAGCACGCGTAGCAATGCGGCCCCAACTCCAGCCCTCGCAAGATTGCAAGACTGGTCCTTCGTGTACATAATTATGCTCTGGAGATACCATGGGCATAGGGGGAGGGGCACGACCACGACAGGCCCAAAATGCGGCTTAACCGCACCAGGGGCTCTCAAGTGTGTCATTCTTTTTTTTTCTTTTTCTTTCTTACCCACAGGACTCCGTTCACCAGAGGCCCTGTCCGGCAGTAGACCGGCCGAACTCACGATGCAACAGCCAGGGAAGGAGAAAGGCTACGACGAATATCCAGTTGGTCTCCGTTACGAGCATTAAATCTGTTTATACACCATTCCGCAGCCTACCCCTGGAGGGGGACATGTTTAATAGTCCCATCCCTTGCTTACCGCACTACTTGTATCGTTCTGCATTCATGGCAGTATTTCTTGAATAAACAATGCAGCACCTTTTTGCTTACAATTGCATTCCTTTCTTATACATATGTTCATTTATGACATGTCGCATCCGTACACTTTGGTACGGCTAAATACACCAGGGGCTTAAGTTCCCCACATTATGGTGTGATAAGTCCGAACACTTTCACAAGTGCGGCACCCCGAACTTATAGCATTATATGCGTCGGCTCCGAATCATGTCTTGGGTCAATAGTTGGGTTTGCCCGGCTTCCATGTTTTGGTACCTTACGTTCCGTTGTATCGGCTAAGGTACCACTGGGAGAACCACTACGATTGCACCCCAGTTGAGCTGGGCGAGCGCCTCAGTGGAGAAAGCTAAAACTGACCGTCATGATGAGGCGAGAGCCGGTCGCTGTTCGAGAGGTTTTTTTGAGTCCCTAAAGACTTATGCCGCTTAGAGCAAGGAACCGTGTCGGTGTACTAGAGTAGGGGTACCCTAGTATCCCGAACTCGTGCACGGGCAGTTGCAGCGCCCCGCGGCAAGGCTTGTCGGGCGACCGCCAGGGTCCTCCGCTGGTTCCTTTGGAGCCATTCAAGAACAAAGTATTCAAGATGAAGATACAAGGCCCCGGCAAGAGGAGCTTGCCGGGAAGAGACAAGGCCCCGGCAAGAGGAGCTTGCCGGGAAGAGACAAGGCCCCAGCAAGAGGAGCTTGCCGGGAAGGCCAACCTCGGCACCTCAAGAAACTTGCCGCGACACACCTCGCGTCCCGGCAAGGTCCGGAGAGCGACAAGCTTCCGGGCGCGATAAGACGACGACCCCGACAAGGTACTTGCCGGGGGCCAGCTGCCACTCTGTACCCGCGCTCCAGCGCATCCACCCGCGCGTCACCCTGAGGCTCTCTTAGGGGCGCGTGGCGGGAGCCTGTGCAGCCAGGGGTACGCGGTGGCAAGCGTAGATGAAGAGGAGGCCATCGTGGCAAACGGTGGCGCTCCTAACGGTCACTTTTTGCACTGTTTAGGCGTCTCAGACGGGCATTCAATGCCCTTGTCCCCTGCCGTCAGAGTTAGGTAGGGTACACTCTGCCCACAGTAGCGGTAGCTGTACCTACCGCATTCTTTTTCCAATTTTTACTCCTATAGTCTACGTTGCCACTGGTCCGTGACCCCTTGAGCATATAAAAGGAGGCCCATGTGCAACGTAGAAGGGGTTCGGTTTGGCTCATTCGAAACACCAAGAACACTGTCACGCTCGGTTTGGTAGCGTTCATCGCTCCTGAGCAAGAACTCAATACAATCAGACAAGCAGGAGTAGGGTTTTACGCATCTGTGCGGCCCGAACCTGGGTAAACCGCTCGTGTGCTTCGCCTCGATCCGCTCTTCGTGCGACCTCCGCCCTCACCGAATCGAAAGGGACTCGGCCCGCCGGTCCCATAGGTGTTCGTGGATTAGCACCCCGACATCTCTGGCGCGCCAGGTAGGGGGCGTCGAGATTGTGTGAACCCGATCCGGCGTGCACACGAGCTAAATCTTCATCGTCTTCATCGACATGCCACCGAAGAAGAAGGCTTCGGAGGCAGCTGATCCATCTGCGTCGCTCCCACCGCCTCCGGAGCAAACGGGTGGTGGAGTGGACGCCGGCGGAGGAACGGGCGTCGACGAGGGAGCTCACAGTGCGGCCAAGTCCAAGGACAAGGTGGCACAGACCTCGGCGTCCGTACGCGCACCGCGCCTGTCTCAGGAGGCGCGGGACCAGCAGCGTCATGGCGTTCGCAGCGCCATACGTCCGCTGGGCCAAGATCAAGCTGGTGGTTCTCGTGGCATCCAAGACCAGCATACACGTCAACATGCTGGCCCGAGCGAAGTACGGTCGCCTGGTCGGGACACTGCTCCTTCTAACGTGGTTAGGAGTCCGAGCATGTCCCGCTCCTCGCACCGTTCACCTCTGCCACCCACCACTCCAGCAGAAGCCTTGGCGCGAGCTCAACTGCTCCTAGATTACCCTCCGACAGTGGACAAGACCGACGAGCGGAGGGCCACTATCCGGAGCCTCATCGGCTTCGCCAACGGCGACACTGCGCGGCAACCAAGTACCTCGCTGCCGCGGCAGGACTGCCGGACGCGAACTGGTGGCAACAAGACCGAGGGAGGTGCGACTTCCATGAACTCTCCACCATGAAGGCCAAGATCGCCGACTCGCCGGATCCACCCCGACAGCGGCTCCACCGCGTCGTCGGACCCACGAGCTCGTCGCGACCAGCGCCAAGTTCTCCACGAATGGCAACAAGAGGACGCTCGTACTCGCATCGAGCGCCGAAGAGAAGCGCGGCGTCAATCTGACCAGCGCGCTGGGCCCTCTGTCGACATGCACGCGCCGGGGGAGCCAGGCGACTTGCCGTACACTAGTAGGTTGCCCTGCGTTCACCCATGAGCTGCGGCAGGTCCAGTGGCCCAGCAAGAAAAACTTCAAACCAGACGTACCAGAGAAGTACAACGTCAAGTCGCATCCGTCGGAGTTCCTCAGCATCTACACCATCGCGGTGCAGGCTGCCGGGGGACGGGACGACAAGATCCTTGCCAACTACTTCCCGCTGGTGCTCAAGCCCAACGTCAGGTCCTGGATCATGCACTTGCCGGACAACTCCATCTCCTCTTGGGCAGATCTATGCCATCAATTTGTCGGCGCCTTTACAGGCGGCCACAAGCCACATGGCCAAGAGAGCGATCTTCATCTGCTCGCCTAGAAGGAAGGAGAGCCACTGCGCAAGTACATTCAGAGATTCAGCCGTGTACAGCATAACATCCCAGACGTCCACCCTGCTGCGATTATCAGCGCGTTCCATCAGAACGTGCGAAACCGCAGGATGAGGGAGGAGATGGCGATGTGTAAGATCAGGGACGTCAGCGAGCTTTACGCCCTGGCCGACAAGTGTGCGCGCGCTGAAGAGGGGAGGAGGCTCCCCGGAGAGAATACAGGAGCAGGAGGATCCGACAGTGAGGATGCCGCCCCGGCAAGGAAAGGCCGACGGCGGAACAACAGAAGGAAGAAGGGCAAGGAAGTGCTAGCTGTCGAGCAGACCGGCAACGGAGGTGGCGCCAAGGAAGCTAAAGACGGTGGCTCCGGCAAGGAGGCCCAGCCTGTGGCAGTCGCCGACAAGCAGGACAGCTCCGGCAAGCAGTATTGCAAGATCCACCGCACCAAGGGCCACGATCTCCAGAGCTGCAAGAAGGTCGAGCAGCTTGTTGAGCTACAAAAAGCTGAGTCCGAGCGACGCGACAAGGAGAAGGCCCAGGAAGGTGCTGGAGGAGCCGGCAAGAAACGCCCCGGCCGGGGAGGACGCCGCGGCAAGGCCAAGCAGCAGCAAGAAGACAGACCTCCCTGCGGCCGCGACAAGGATGAAGACGACGACGATGACGAAGACATGGATGATGATGAGGCCGACGAGCAGGAATTTCAGAAAGCCACAGAGGTCCTGTGCGTTGACGGTGGCGCCTCTCTGCATACTTCGCACCGCCAACTCAAACAGTGGATGCGGGAAGTAAATGCAGCAGAGCCATCCGTAGAGTCACGCAAGCCCCTGAAATGGTCCAACACGCCTATCATCTTCGATATTGAGGACCACCCTGATCGCATAACTGCGGTCGGGTGCTTGCCGATGTTGGTTTCTCCAACTATCCGCAACCTCCAGGTCACAAAGATGCTAGTTGACGGCGGGGCCGGCTTAAACCTGATATCCTCCGCGGTCCTCCAAAAACTCCAGATCCCTGACAGCGAGCTCGAAGAGACCGGCACGTTCCAAGGAATCAGCCCGGGAAGGAGCAAGCCGAAGGGAAAGATCACGCTGCCAGTCACATTTGGCAGCGAGCTGAACTTTAGAACTGAGAGGGTCACTTTTGACGTTGCCGGCTTTCCATTACCTTACAATGGGATCCTTGGCCGTCCAGCGCTCGCCAAGTTCATGGCAGCCTCTCACTATGCATACAACATGCTCAAGATGCCAGGCCTGATAAGTGTCATTTCTGTCCCTGGCGACAAGAAAGATGCCCTTATCTGCGCCGACAAGATTTACCGGGAGGCAGCAGCCGCAGCCGATCGCAAGTCACTTGCCGCTAAAGCTCCCGGGGGGGAAGAAGAAGACCAAGTCCGGCAAGAGCTCTGATGCCCACTCAGGCAAGCGCACCTCTTCGGAGTGCTGCGCTACCATCGAGGACGCACCATCGAGCTCCACCGGCAAGTTTAAGAAGGCGATGGCAGCTCCACCAGAGACCAAGAAGGTGTCCGCCAAGGAGGACGGCACTGGTGGTACCTTCACCATCAGTGCCACTCTCGACCCCAAATAGGAAAGCGCGCACGTTGCTTTCCTGCGGGCGAATGTCGACGTGTTTGCATGGCAGCCGTCTGACATCCCCGGTGTTCCCAGGAAAGTGATTGAGCACCACCTAGCCGTTTGCCCTCATGGGCGGCCCGTCAAGCAGAAAGTCAGGAAGCAAACGGTGGAGCGCCAAGAGTTTATTGCAGAAGAAATCAAGAAGCTGGAAGCAGCAGGCCTTGTCAGAGGAGTGCTCCATCCCACGTGGTTGGCCAATCCTGTAGTCGTGCGCAAGGCCAGCGGAAAATGGAGACTTTGTATAGACTTCACTGATGTCAATAAAGCTTGTCCCAAAGACCCATTTCCCTTGCCGCGCATTGACCAGATTGTTGACTCCACAGCCAGATGTGATTTGCTTTCATTTCTTGACGCATACTCAGGATACCATCAGATCTTCATGGCAGAAGAAGATGAGGACAAAACCGCGTTCATCACCCCATGTGGCACATACTATTTCGTATGGATGCCCTTCAGGTTGAAGAATGCTGGATCAACATTTGCAAGGGTAGTCCACATCGCTTTTGAGCCCCAGATACACAGAAATGTGGAAGCCTACATGGATGATATAGTGGTCAAGAGCAAGGACAAGGCTACTCTGATTCAAGATCTAGACGAAACTTTTGCAAATCTGCGCAAGATCAACCTCAAGCTCAATCCCGAGAAGTGCGTGTATGGAGTACCTTCCGGCAAGCTTCTCGGGTTCTTTGTGTCACAGCGGGGGATTGAAGCCAATCCCGACAAGATCAAAGCCATCGAGCAGATTGAAGCACCAAAGCGCGTCAAGGATGTACGAAGGCTTGCCGGTTGCGTGGCTGCTCTCAGCAGGTTTATCTCTAAGTCCGCAGAGCGCGCCTTGCCGTTTTGCAAAATATTGAAAAAGGCAGGTCCAATGAAATGGACTCCGGAAGAGGAGGCCGCGCTGCAGGACTTGAAGAGGTACCTGTCCTCCACTCCAATACTTGTCGCACCTAAGCCACGAGAGAAGTTGCTGCTGTATCTAGCAGCAACCAATCAAGTGGTCAATGCTGCGTTAGTAGTGGAGAGGGAGGCGGACGATGAGCCAGCAACCGCGGCAAGTGAATCCAGCGACAAGTAGGGGGCTTCTCCGACAAGCTCTGGCCCCGACAAAGATGGATCTGCGCAGGCATGCAAGGAGGCGCAGAAGAAAATGGTGCAGCGTCCAGTTTACTTTGTCAGTTCCCTTTTGCAGGGGGCTAGGTCGAGGTACTCTGGCGTGCAGAAATTGCTTTTCGGCCTCCTCATGGCCTCGAGAAAGCTGCGCCATTACTTCCAGGCACATGAGATAAGAGTTGTCACTCGCTTTCCGTTGAAGAGGATATTACAGAATCCAGAAGCAACAGGCAGGATCGTCGAGTGGGCATTGGAACTGTCAAGCTTTGGCCTCAAGTTTGAGAGCGCCTCAACTATACAGAGCAGAGCATTGGCAGAATTCATAGCGGAGTGGACGCCAACACCAGATGAAGAAACTCCAGAAACGAGCATCCCCGCCAAAGAGGCAAGCAAAGAATGGTTGATGTACTTTGATGGTGCCTTCTCGCTGCAAGGCGCCGGTGCTGGTGTGCTGCTTATCGCACCCACCGGAGAGCACCTCAAGTACGTAGTCCAGATGCTTTCCCAAGGAGCAAGCAACGAACAATACCGCGGAGTATGAGGGTTTGCTTGCCGGCTTCAGAATCGCAGCAGACCTTGGGATCAACAAGCTCATTGTCAGGGGTGACTCGCAGTTGGTCGTCCGCCAAGTAAACAAAAACTATCAGAGTCCATTGATGGAAGCATATGTTGATGAAGTGAGGAAGCTAGGAGAACACTTTGACGGCCTGCAAATGGAGCATGTTCCACGAGCTCAGAACGATATTGCTGATGGCCTGTCAAAATGCGCCGCACTGAAGTTACCTGTGGAACCAGGGATCTTTGTGCTCAAGCTGACTCAACCATCCGTAACCCCATCGACTGGACAGAGTAAGAAGAGAAAGTTGGTTTCTGGTGACTACTTTCCGGCAGAGCTTCCCGAAGCCGCCGCCAAGAAGGTCACCAAGATCGACGCCAAGAGTGCTCAGGAGCAGTCTGCTCCGGCGAACCTCACAGTTTTTTCGTTGAAGCAGGCACTCCCGACAAGTTTTGCTCCGGCAAGCTTGCCGTGGAGCATCACGCTCCGGTCGAACCACAGGTTCTTGCCGTAGAAGCAGATGTTCCCACAGCAACAGATATGCCTTTAGTCCTTGCTGTCGAGCCGCAAGCTCCGGCATGGGCGCAGCAGATTGTCCGTTTCCTTCAGACAGGAGAGCTTCTCGAAGAGCAAGAAGAAGCAGAAAGAGTAGTCCGGCAGTCAAGTATGTACAAGTTTGTCGACAACACACTATACAGAATAAGGCTCAACGGCGTGAAATTGAAGTGCATTCGCCGGGAAGATGGACAACAGCTGTTGGCAGAGATACATGGAGGCATATGTGGTCACCACATTGCCGCAAGAGCACTTGCCGGCAAAGCGTTCCGACAAGGTTTCTTCTGGCCGACAGCCCTCCAGGATGCAACTGCACAAGTAACCAAGTGTGAAGCGTGCCAGTTCCATTCCAAACAGATACACCAGCCAGCTCAAGATCTCCAGACAATCCCTTTATCCTGGCCATTTTCGGTCTCGGGTCTCGACATCCTCGGCCCCTTTCCCCGAGCTGTAGGGGGCTTTGAGTTCTTGTACGTCACCATCGACAAGTTCACAAAGTGGCCGGAAGTGGAACCAGTGAGGAAGGTGAGAGCACAGTCAGCAGTCAAGTTCTTCAGGTCTATTGTTTGCCGTTTCAGGATCCCTAACAGGATCATCACCGACAACGGCACGCAATTTACGAGCCGCACCTTCATGCAGTACGTCCAAGATCTTGGCTCCAAGGTCTGCTTCGCTTCTGTTGCTCACCCGAGAAGCAACAGTCAAGCGGAGAGGGCAAATGCTGAAGTACTGCGAGGCCTCAAGACCAGAACTTTCGACAGGCTGCACAAGTGCGGAAGAAACTGGATCGAGGAGTTGCCGGTGGTTCTTTGGTCGATCAGGACGACGCCAAATCGAGCCACTAGCCAGACACCTTTCGCTCTAGTCTACGGAGCAGAGGCAGTTCTCCCCACGGAACTCGTTTACGGGTCGCCTCAAGTGCTCGCTTATGATGAGCTCGAGCAAGAGCAGCTGCGGCAAGATGACGCGCCGCTCCTTGAGGAAGACCGTCTTCAGGCTGCTGTGCGAGCCGCTCGCTACCAGCAAGCTTTGCGTCGCTACCATAGCCGCAAAGTTAAAGCCAGAAGCTTCGAGGAAGGCGACCTTGTTCTTCGGCGTGTTCAGTCCGCCAAGAATTCCAACAAGTTGACGCCGAAGTGGGAAGGCCCTTATCGGGTGAAACAAGTCACTAGGCCCGGCGCTGTCCGCCTTGAGACCGAAGATGGCATTCCGGTGAGCAACTCCTGGAACATTGAACATCTTCGTAAGTTTTACCCGTAGGGCGCGGTTCCCGGAAGCTTTTCCGGCAACCACCTTTTGTACAAGTCTTGCCGCTGTTTCATGTAATCCTTTGTACAAAGCCGGGCGCAGACCCCGTGCACAAGTAAAGCTCATGTGCCCCGCACATCTTGTCGATTTTATGTTGTAATCCTTTTTGCATATGTTATCTGACACTTTGTGCAGCACCAGACCCCGGTAAGCAATAACGAGCCGTAAGGCTCCATATCATTACTTTCTTTCTCTGTCTCTTTCTCAAAAGAAGGAAGGTTCCCTCGCCCACAAGGTTTGCCGGGGGGAAGGAGAAGATAATGGTGTGGACCGGGCCGTTCAAGAGAGTTTCTCCTTGCCGGGAAGCAGACGATAGAAAAGCTAAGTTGCTAAAGCTTGAACAATCAGTTTTTAAGTTTTTAAGTTATTTTCCTTGAACGACCGTGCTTTGTATGGAAAACATGTGCGCGGAGGAACCGACTCGTAGCTAGTTGCGCCCTTACTTTGTTTCGAGTCCGCTCAACAACTTAAGTGAGCTGCGACTAGTTGCGACAAGGTTGCTTGTCGGTAGCGACCCCGCCAGCAGGCTGCTGAAGTTCCGCACTCGGCGCTCGCGGCAAGGGTGCCTGCACCGGCAAGTTTCCCTAGAAAGCATAGGGCAGAAACATACAAAGCCAAGAGTCGAGTGAAGGAAGTAACACAGCAATTTTTTACCTAAGATAGAGTTATATTAGAAAGATAACTTGTCGCGCCTCTAATAAAGTGTTCCCATGACATGACTGGCAGTGGCAAGAAAAGAAGAAAACGGACGGCCTAATCTACGCGACCGCCGTCAACCCTTTTAACCTCGTTCACCCTGTCCACAATGGGTGCGACGAGGGCCTTGAGTGCGTCAAGATCAGCGTCCGCCGGCAGCCTCTTGTGGACGTTGGTGAGGTTGAGGCCTGGGTTGCGGAAAGCCACCTTCACCAGCACCTTCTCCAGAACTCCGGCACAAATCATGCGCGACTCGTTGGCCAGCTGCTTTGGGATCCGTTCCCGGAGTTGCTGGAGGGCCGTCACAATGCCTTTGAAGAACAGAGTGAGCTTGGCGCTAGGTTGGAGGTCCTCGTCGGAGGAGTACCTAAGGCCCTCCACCCCCAATTGCACCAGCTCCTCTTCGATGACTGCGGCAATGTTCACGAGGCCCTCCGTCCAGAGCTCCACAGTATCTCTGAGAAGATTCTGGGTTTCGGCGGCCCTCGCCAGCAGCGCCTCGTTGGCCTTGATATCCTTCTTCAATTCCGCCTCCCGCTTCATGGCGCCGTCCAACGTGTCCGTCAAGGTGGCCAGCTTCAGCTTCAGATCGGCGTTGGAATCCTTGGCGGCGCTCAGCTCTTTGCCCTTCTCGGCGAGTCGGCCCTGCAGCTCACCATGGGCAAGAGCGTCCTTCTCGCGCTCCCTCTTGAGCGCGGCAAGCTCTTCGCCACCCACCTTCAGATCATCCTCCAGCTGCGCCACCTTTACCTCCAATTCCTTCTTGGCGGTCTTGGCAGCCGCAGCCGCATCCTTTGCTTCTTGGAGCGTCCCGCCAAGTGCCTGCGCGCGCGGCAAGCTCCTCCTCGTGGCTGTCGAGGTTCACTTTCCGTTGAGCCAGCTCGCCTTCTTGCGCGTACAGCTTCTCGCCGGTGAGCCGCTGCTGCTCTTCAGCTTCGGCCTTATCGAGGAGGAAGGCCTTCCGCTCCTCAGCAAGCTGCTCCTGCTCCTCCGCCAAGGCCCGGAGAGCCTCCTGGCGAAGACCCCGGAGCTCCTCCGCGCGCTTCTCTATATCCACGCTCGTCTTCACGACGAGCGCTTCCCGGGACTCCAACTTGACTTGGCGGGCGCGATAGAGCGCCAGCAGCCTCCGTAGCAGCCGCTCCTCCTCAGGCTCGTCGCTGCTGCTTGCCGGCGCGTCGACGATCGACAACCCGGCGGAGGCAAGCACCTCCCCATCCAGAGCTTCTCCTTCCACCGGCGCCCTGGAGATTGACGCCCAGGGGAGCTTGATGAAGATGCCCTCGCCGGCCTTCAGATAGACGCCAGGCTGGGACTCCTCGGAGCCTGGCGCTGCGGCAGCGGTGGAGGGATCGGCGGTCGGTGCAGCGCCTGGCGCTCTTGCGGCCTCAGGGCCGTCAGTGCGATCGCCAGATCCCTCGCCGGCTTCCTCGATGGCAGCCTTGGCGGCCTCTTCGCTGGCGGGCACATCAGCACCGGCTCCTTCTTCGGTGGCCGCGGCATCATCAGTGTTGCCGCGCGTGTTCTCCTCGCCGCCCGCCTCGGTCTCCATCGGATCCGCGGAGGGTGGACCTGACGACCGGAGAAGAAGGGGAAATCAAAACAAGCACTCGAGAAGAAAAAACAGCAGAAGAACACAAGGAAAGTTTCGGGCAAGAAGGACTACCTGCGCTGGGATCCACTGTCATGGGCTCCACCACCGGGGGATCGTTGGCGATGTCCCTTGCCAGTGACTCCTCCCTTGCTGGAGATTTCTCCCTTGCCGGAGAACGTTCCCTTGCCGGGGAGTCCGCCCTTGGCGGCGTAGTCGAAGCAGACGACGAGTCGGAGGTGATCACCACGCCCTCCTGATGAAACTATTCTGCTCCTGCACAAACAAACCAGCGATTAGATGCCAACAAAGGAAAAGAGCAACCGCGCGCGCCCAGAAGCAGAAAGTAAACCATGTACTTACGCTGGGGGCTGCGATGGGGGCTGCTCTGCGGAGTAGTGGCCGGATCTGGCAAGGTGGTCTCGGGTGCGCCTCCCGCCATCGCAGTGGGCTCGTCCTCGATGATAACCACCGGAACCTTGGCCCTCTTCGCCCCCCTCTGGGCCAGAGTCCTGAAAAGGGAGAGTCTAGGGTGGATCAGATCAGACGCAAGACAAGAATAGCAAGTTGAAGAACTACAAGAACAACAAGGGAATCTTACTCTTCTTCTTCCTCCTCGTCGGAGCTGAGCGCGGAGAGGTCGAAGTTCGGCCCACCTCCGGCGCGGCGAAGTGGAGGAGTGGGATCCCTTGGCCGCTTGGCGGGGACTGCGGCGCTAGCCCAAGACGACCCCGCTCCAGTTGCCACCGTGGTGGGAGGCGCTCCCGCGGCAAACGTACTTGCCGCGGCGGAGCGTGTCGCGCGGCGCTGCGGCTGTTGGCCCACTTGCCGCCCTGCTGTGTCCCCGGCCCTGCGGAGGCGCCTTCTTGGCTGCGCTGGGGGCTGCGCTGCGGGCCCTGCTCGTGGCAAGCCCCTCGGAGATGGCGGGCCGCTCGCACCCTCGGCGGGCTCGCTCGACTCGGCGTCAGGCGCGGCGAGCTCTTCTTCGTCTTCGGGCCACTCCCATTCGGCAAGGCTCGTCACCAATGTCGCGTTTGCTTCCTCCACTGTGAACCCGAATTCACCCGCGGCTGCGGCTGCCGCCGCCTCTTCTGCCCTGGTGGCGATGCGTTCCATCTCTTGATCGGTGGTGTCGCAGGTGAGGAGCTTCTTTTCGTCAACATTGACCGCCACTTCCACTAGGCCATCGAAGAACTGCTGCACGACGTCGTCGGCAGGTTCTTGCCAAGTTGGAATGACCCCGTGCGAATCGCACAACGGCATCATTGCGCAGATGCGGTCGCGCGAGGAGTTGTTGCACAGAGGAACGTCGCCTGCCGGCAACCTGAACCACTCGGGATGCTGTGGGTCGTGCTTGAATATCTCCTTGAGTATCCCGTCCAGCTCGAGGATGGTGAAATTGAAGTTGAGGCCCGGGCGCAACCTCATGATATCTTCCGGGCCTCCAAATTCCCAGGCGAGTCTCCCCCTCGCCTGCAGAGGGGCGATGCAGCGACGAAGGAAATCTGCGCCGACAGCTCCTACAGTCAGCCCGGCAAGCCCGAGACGCAAGATCCGGGTGGTGGCGATCTTCAGCTTGTCGTCGTCTGCGGACAGGGCGCTCCAGTCATTGCCACGCACTGCTGGGGCTTGGCGCAAAGCGGTGAACGGCTGCGGGTTCTCCTCTACAACCCAGCACCAATCTGCTCTCCACTCATCCCACTTGCTGCGGAGCTCCCCCTCTAGATAGGTCTCCTTCTTGCCGGCTCGCGAGATCCAGGCGATCCCTCTGGCAAGAGTTTCCCCTCTCTCGACACGAGGCATCAAGAAGTGGCGGAAGAGGGCTAGTTGGGGTGGACTCCGACAAAGTTTTCGCATAGATGGGCGAAAACTGCCATGGTCAGAACGGCGTTGGGGGTGAAATCAAGGAGGTGGAACCCGTAGGTGTTCATGATGTCGCAGAAGAAATCAGAGAAGGGCGGGCAGAGCCCGCAGTAGAAGAACAAGGCAAAGAAGGGGTACCCGCCAACTGGAGCTTCTTGCGAGGCGATGGCGGAGAGTACCTTCGTGCGCGGATGCGCCCGCGTCTCCGTAGACCAGAAGAGATAATACCACTCCCTCAGCTCCTTCGCGGAGAGCTCGGGGGGGAAGGTGGCCCGCTCCTTCCGCAGCGCCTCAAGCCGCTGCGCTTTGGTCGACTTCACAGCTTTCGCGGCCGCAGTCTTCGCGGCCTTCCCCTTCCCGGCCTTTGCGGAGGGGGGCGGCGGAGATTTCTGAGATTGCAGCAGCAAATGGCGAAGGTGGGGGAACTGCCCATGTTTCCCCTGCTTATAAAGAGGAGGAGGCGAACGTTGCGCTTTTCCCGAATAAAGAATCACCCACGATCTCTCCCATGACGCCGCGATCGACGCGTGCCGTTACGGGGGGCGCGGTGGATACGAAGTTAGATTCGGCATAACCCAGGCCCGCGCGTGCCCATGCCCTGTTTTGGGCCTGGCCCAACAGCGCTTGGCACCGTGTGTGGCCCAGGACCGGGGGCTCCTGTCGGTGTACTAGAGTAGGGGTACCCTAGTATCCCGAACTCGTGCACGGGCAGTTGCAGCGCCCCGCGGCAAGGCTTGCTGGGCGACCGCCAGGGTCCTCCGCTGGTTCCTTTGGAGCCATTCAAGAACAAAGTACTCAAGATGAAGAGACAAGGCCCCGGCAAGAGGAGCTTGCCGGGAAGAGACAAGGCCCCGGCAAGAGGAGCTTGCCGGGAGGAGACAAGGCCCCGGCAAGAGGAGCTTGCCGGGAAGGCCAACCTCGGCACCTCAAGAAACTTGCCGCGACACACCTCGCGTCCCGGCAAGGTCCATCGAGCGACAAGCTTCCGGGCGCGACAAGACGACGACCCCGACAAGGTACTTGCCGGGGGCCAGCTGCCACTCTGTACCCGCGCTCCAGCGCATCCACCCGCGCGTCGCCCTGAGGCTCTCTTAGGGGCGCGTGGCGGGAGCCTGTGCAGCCAGGGGTACGCGGTGGCAAGCGGAGATGAAGAGGAGGCCATCGTGGCAAACGGTGGCGCTCCTAACGGTCACTTTTTGCACTGTTTAGGCGTCTCAGACGGGCATTCAATGCCCTTGTCCCCTGCCGTCAGAGTTAGGTAGGGTACACTGTGCCCACAGTAGCGGTAGCTGTACCTACCGCATTCTTTTTCCATTTTTTACTCCTCTAGTCTACGTTGCCACCGGTCGGTGACCCCTCGAGCGTATAAAAGGAGGCCCATGCGCAACGTAGAAGGGGTTCGGTTCGGCTCATTCGAAACACCAAGAACACTCTCACGCTCGGTTTGGTAGCGTTCATCGCTCCTGAGCAAGAACTCAATACAATCAGACAAGCAGGAGTAGGGTTTTACGCATCCGTGCGGCCCGAACCTGGGTAAACCGCTCGTGTGCTTCACCTCGATCCGCTCTTCGTGCGACCTCCGCCCTCACCGAATCAAAAGGGACTCGGCCCACCGGTCCCATAGGTGTTCGTGGATTAGCACCCCGACAAACCGGCTTTGTCCGGCCCAGGCGTGGATAGCGCCCCGAATTCGGCCTTCCGAACACTAGGGGCTTCACCGAAATTTAAAATTATAGAATTCTATGGCTAAGTGAGAGTGTTCAAGCATTATAAGTCAGGTTGCCTCGTTCGTTGTGTTGAGCGCCTCCCTGGATGGACCCTAATATGGGAACAAGAGTGCTCAAATTTATCCCGAACACCCCAGCACTCGTGGCATGGTGGCTGAAGCCGACAACTTGCCATCTCTCAGATTTGATAAACAGCCGCACAGAAGGTAATATTTTAAATCAACAAGCGTTGCTTAGCGCATATGAACAAAGTTTTCAGCGCACAGGATAACAAAATGCAAGTCTACTCAAATATACATTTTTGGAGCACTCATCCGCAATAATGCGGGCACCCTTCAGGACACCCTTATAATACATCTCGGGCGTGCGATACTCCTTGCCCGACGGTGGCGCATCCGTCACAAGCTTCTCAGCATCCATCTTGCCCCAGTGCACCTTAGCACGGGCAAGGGCCCGACGGGCACCTTCAATACAGGTGGATTGCTTGATGACCTCAACCCATGGACAAGCATCCACCAGCCGCCGCACCAGGCCGAAGTAGCTCCCAGGCATGGCCTCATTGGGCCACAGCCGAACTATGAGGCCCTTCATGGCCTGTTCGGCCACCTTGTGGAGCTCGACCAGCTGCTTCAGCTGGTCGCTAAGGGGCACTGGATGTCCGGCCTCAGCATACTGAGACCATAAGACCTTCTCCGTCGAGCTCCTCTCCTCGGCCCTGTAGAAAGCGGCAGCATCGGACACGCTGCGGGGCAGATCTGTGAACGCTCCTGGAGAGCTCCAAATTCGGGTAAGTAACAGGTAATTCACATTCACATGCTTGCTTTGCATGAAAAATGCCTTACCCGCCGCTATTTTCTTCAACGCCTCGATTTCCTGAAGGGCCTTGTGGGCTTCGGCCTTAGCGGCTTTGGCACTCTCAAGAGCCAATGCAAGCTTGGACTCTCGAGTCTTCGAGTCGCGCTCCAAACTCTCATGCTTTTCCACGAGAGCCTGTAGCTCTTTCTGTACCTCCGCCACCCGCACCTCCTGCTTCTCTCGCCAGCACGCTCCATGGCCGCATTATGTTTGGCGGCGAACACCGCCTCCTTCAGGGTCGCCACCTTGTTCGTGGCCCCTGAAGTACCCACGTTATCCTTTTCATTTCTCTTTTAACCAAATCCTTTTCTGTAAGGTACAACTTTAATAAGGTGTTACTCACCTTCCTTGTCATCGAGCTGCTTCTTGGCACGGCCGACCTCGTTCTCGGACCGCTCGAGGCTTTGCTTCAAAGCATCGACCTCCGCAGTCAGTGCGACAGAGGTCAGCAGCGCAGCCTGCAATCCCATATTGACATATTTTTTAAGAGTCCTGCGTATATCTTTTTAGATCCTTAGTCGGCTTTTCTTTCCGAACACCGAACCGAGGATCAGGGGCTACTGTCTATGCGGTACTATTTTACATATATTAATATTCTTACCTCAAAGCCTGTTAGAAGGCTGCTGCAGGCTTCGGTCAGCCCGCTTTTGACGAGTTGAACCTTCTAAATTACCGCACTCATGACAGTGCGGTGTTCCTCCTCGATGGAAGCGTCGTTGAGCGCCTCCAGCAAGTTATCCGGTGCCTCCGGTTGGATGGAGGCCGCCGGCGTCATGGTCTTGCCCTTCTTACGAAGGGGCCGCCCGCCGGACTCCGGGACCACTGCAGGTTCCGGTGCGGAGTCCGGTACGAAGTCCGGGAGGTTGCCCTGTGGCACCTCCGGGGCCTCCTCCTCCGGGTGAGTCCCTCTCTGGGATCCCACCTCGGCGTCGTCGGCGTCACAGGGGGTGGAGGCGGTTGGAAGTGAAGTACTATTCACATCCGATGTACCCAAGGACCCGCTCGACGAAGCGGGAAGATCGTCCTTGGGCGGTGTCGGTGTCAAAACCGGCGGATCTCGGGTAGGGGGTCCCGAACTGTGCGTCTAGGCGGATGGTAACAGGAGACAAGGAGCACGATGTTTTACCCAGGTTCGGGCCCTCTTGATGGAGGTAAAACCCTACGTCCTGCTTGATTAATATTGATGATGTGGGTATTACAAGAGTAGATCTACCACGAGATCAAGGAGGCTAAACCCTAGAAGCTAGCCTATGGTATGATTGTTGTTCTGTCCTACGGACTAAAACCATCCAGTTTATGTAGACACCGGAGAGGGCTAGGGTTACACAGAGTCGGTTACAATGGTAGGAGATCTACATATCCGTGTCGCCAAGCTTGCCTTCCACGCCAAGGAAAGTCCCATCCGGACACGGGACGAAGTCTTCAATATTGTATCTTCATAGTCTTGGAGTCCGGCCGATGATGATATTTCGGCTATCCGTAAACCCCCTAGTCCAGGACTCCCTCAGTAGCCCCAGAACCAGGCTTCAATGACGACGAGTCCGGCGCGCATATTGTCTTCGGCATTGCAAGGCGGGTTCCTCCTCCGAATAATTTATAGAAGATTCTGAACACCAGGATAGTGTTCGGCTCTGCAAAATAAATTCCACATTCCACCATAGAGAGAATAATATTTATACAAGTTCAATCTGCTGACGTATTTCGTGGCGTGATGTCACACCACAACCAAGCCTTTACTTGAATCGTTTTTGTTATACCACCTCAGCGCGTTTAGCGAAGCGGTTTCCTTGGCACGTCTTATCGAAGCAGAGACCGTGTTCCCCTTATTCCGGGATTCTCATCAATACGAACGTGGGTAACCCAACCGCGCCCGTTGCCACGCCCCCTCCATCGAAGGCGAGTTCCAAACGGTCATGGGGACGGCTCTTGGTATTCTCCCTCTTTATAATGAGACCAAGGCCCGTTCCTTTTCTTCAATCCTCAATCGAATCCGCCCCTCACCCCAAGTTCCAATACCCAGGGCTCTAGATTCGGGCACTTTGAACCTTTGACAATGTCCGGCTCTGACCTACAGGGCCGGTGGATTCCCTCCTCCGTCACGGAAGAGGACGTGCTAAAGCTGAGAGACGCCAGGTACTTAACCTACGAGATTTCGCATAGGTTGCCTGCCCAAGGGCAAGTCATTCCTACTCCTGAGCCTGGCGAGAGTGTCGTGTTCGTGTCTCACCTCCGTCAGGGTTTAGGCTTCCCGATGGATCCGTTCATGAGGGGGCTGCTGTTTTACTATGGGCCGGAATTCCACGACTTGGCTCCGGAGTCTATCCTTCACATCTCATCATTCATTGTCGTCTGCGAAGCCTTCCTCCGCACTACCCCTCACTTTGGTTTGTGGCTCAAAACTTTCAATGTGGAGCCGAAGATGATTGAGGGGCGTCAGGCAGAGTGCGGCGGGGCGGTTATAAGCAAGAGGGCCGATGCTCCAAGGCCTGAGGGCTCTTTTCAGGAGGAGCTCAGCTTGTGGGAACAGGAGTGGTACTATATCACCGCTCCCAGGGGCAGCAGGCAGAGGCCGCCGCCCGCCTTTCGCTCGGGCCCTCCACAACGGCTGACGTCGTGGGTCAACAAAGGGTTTGACTGGGGGCCGTCCAAGGACGTACCCCTATTGCAGGGCCGGATTCGAGACCTCCAAGAAAGGGAGATCACTCTGGTCGTAGTGACGCAGGTTATGTTGATTCAGCGTCTTCTACCCTGCAAGCGTCGCCCCCTCCGCCTGTGGGAATTCAATACGGAGGGACCATGAGCTCTCCAACACTTCATGGGCACAAAACCCGTGGAGATGTACAAACTATTCTTCGGATCACAAGAAATGTGTCCGGACTTGACCGAGGACGCTGGCCTAAGCTGCAATTGCCAGGATACTCAAGTAAGTAGCCCTGTGTCCGGACATATCTTCCATTTATTTATCATGGATTTGCCTTTTAACCGGCTATCCCTTGAACAAGAGTGGATAGCGCAAGCAAAGCTGATACGGTGTCCGGCCCCCCTCCATGAGACCACGCTAGATCCCGTGTTAATCAAAATGTTGGAGGTAGCGCCTTCGGAGGAGAGCGAAGGGGGGAACAGGGAAACTACCACCTCTGTTAAGGAGGCTCTCAGTAAGGGGGGAATCAAGAATCCCTCCCTCCAGGGGGAGAAGAGGACCGCTTCCGAAAACCCGGAGGCCAAAGCCTTGAAGCGGGGAAAGACATCTACACCGGAAGGTCCTGTGCCGGGAGGAGTCCCGGCAGCACAGTCTCCCCAAAGGAATCAGCCCTCCAGCAAGCCGTAAGTAGAAAAAAGGGAAGTTTTATAATAAGGGACATCCCTATTTTATTTCTAAGGATAACCGAAGTTTTTACCTTGTAGTTCGGATCTCAGCCCTTCTCGGTAGAGCTCATCCTCGGGGGACCTTCATCCGGAGATGATGGAGAGCGAAACGCCTCCATTTGCCGCCCCGTCAGGTGGGGCGGACGACCCTGAGGTGTCGTCACGGAGGGTCTCCCCGAGTCCGGCGGGGCCGGGGAGTTCGGCACCCACTGGAGTACGGCCGATGGAGCTGTAGGGTTTGCTTGAGAGGACGTCTCTCTCAGAAGATCACCGCGCATTAATGAGTATGGTGATTGAAAGGATCTCATCCGCCGAGAGCGGGTTGCATGAGGCCGTCGGAAGTTTACTGACGGGGTTTGAGGTACGCAAAAAATGACATACCTTTTGACAGTTTTGCACATAGAGTGCGCCCTGTATAGATAGTAGCCCCTGAGAGTCGGTATGTTGTCGAAAGTGACAGCGTGCCGGGGATCATAATCTCAGTTACAAAATTTTGCCTTTCCTATGCAGGTGGCAGAATGTTTGGTGGCCAGCCGGACTGATAGAGTTGCCGAGCTGAAGCGGCAACTGGACGTTGCGGATGCGGACATCGCGCTGGTCAATAAACGACTTGACGAGTCGCAAGGTAGGTGGTTTTTCTGCGGTCACCTGGTAAGGGAGCTGATGCCCACTCCTTACAACATGTATGCTTGATGCAGATGGTGCCGCTGCTGTGGAAGACCTTCGGGCGGAGCTTGCTCGAGCCAAGGACCAAGCCAAAAAAAGTGATGTGGCTGCCTCGAAGGCAGCGGAGGAGCTAAAAGCTGAAAAGGCTGCTCACTGCCGAAGTAGGGAGGAAATGGCCATAGTGTCCGTGAAATTAAAAGATGCTACCGACCGCTATGAGGTTCTTGAAAGAGAACGCCAAGCGGAGCAGGAGGGCCTGAAGAAGGCCACCGCCGAAGCCAAGGATGCCCGTTCTGCAATGCGGGCTATGAAGGAGGAACTACGTCAGGCCAGAGACATTGCGGCTGGAAAGCCCTTTCTGTTGCATAGGAAGTTCACGGATCCGAAGTATGCTCAGTTGGGCCAGTTGTGCGGTGCGGAGGATCCTTATCTGGATTTGGTAGCGAGTGCGGCGGACGCAGTTGTGCATTTCCGAAGTCAGAAGGATCATGAAATGGAAGAGCTTTTTTGGTCTCAATTCCATAGTCCGGAGCGTCCACTTCCGTTGACCGATCGGTTGGCTGAGTGGGCTGAGATGAATAGATTGTCCGGACTTGCCATGACGGATGTGGTGGCTCATCTGTGGCCGGAAAGGCCCAAGCCAAAGAGTTATTTTGACTTATTGCAGCAATTCCTTGGGGCGGTGCCGCATATCAAGGCGATGAAGCGGTCGGCATGCATAGAGGGTGCACGGATGGCTCTTGCCCGTGTTAAGACATACTGGGCGGGTATGAATGCCACCGATGTTGCATCCCGGGGTTCGGACGAGAGTCGATTACCCGCCGAGCACTATTTTGAGGAAGTCCTGTAGGGCGCTCATTTAATAGAGTCGAAGTGCTCGAAAAATGTCATGTTCAAATGACATGTATGATTTGTGATATCATATTTATAATGTAACGACTTTTTATACTTGTGCGTTCAAGTATTTAAGTATCTCCTGTGCGGCCGTTAATATATATGTATTTATAACCTGAAAGATGGCAGTCTATGGCTTCAGCCCCCACGCACATGGTGCGGGGGTGTTTGCAAAAAAGCGCATTTTCACACTCAATCCAACGTCTTGGTCCTTTGAAAGAGGTGATAACATAGCAAACTAGGCAACCGGACTATAATGCTTTATCACTTTCACTTAGCCATAGGAGCTTGATGGTGGGGCTACTATATAGCCCCTAGAGGCACCGCGCTCTCTGAACTCGGGGCGCGTGTGTGCCTGACCGGGAAGCGGTCCTTCGTCAAAGCGGAGGAATTCTAAACATTCCAGTAGTCAATCGAGTGGTTGACCAGTCTCTCGCTATATCACGATAGTCAGTTTTTGGCTTTCTCTACTGAGGTGCTCGCCCGGCCGAACCGGGGCACAATCGTAGTAGTTCTCTTGGTGTCGCGTTAGCCGATGGAGCGGAACGTAAGGCAGCAAAACACAGGAGCTGGGTAAACCCAACATTTGACCAAAGACATGATTCGGAGCTGATGCATATAAGGCCTAACTCAAGACGCCGAACACTCCCTAAGGTATTCGGACTTTATGATAACGGGCAGAATGATGCCCTAAGCCCCTAGTGTCTAGGTACAGGTGAGAACTTCTGACGCGGCCGATGCCGAAACGCCAGCCTCCACCTCGGTTATGGTAGGAAACCGGGGGATGAGTATCAACAAGAGATAGTAAGAAAGGTTTACACAGGGTCTTAATCTGAAAAGAATGCTTGCAACGGGTCCCTGCTACACGTCTGCGCCTGTGTCTCCGTTGTGCTGTATCCTGGACGGGTGTAGCACGTGGTTCATCTGTAAAAGAGAAGAACTTATTTTGGAAAAAATATCGTGCAAAAAATGTACTTAAAACAGAGTATGATTTGAGCTTTATTGGCTCTTATTGTTTATACGTGCAGCCCCTTGTAAAGAGGTATGCGGCTGGGAAGCCCCTTGTTTATTTATGCCGGACTCGCCTAACCGTGTCCGGGGTCTAAAGGACCTGTTTTTAGGGGCTTTGATCAGCAAGGTTGGATTAGTGTGTGGCTGTCAAGGTAGTCTCATGTTTTCCGTGGTCGAGGAACACTTGGAGTTACCCTTTAGTGAGATTATGCCGCGTGGACCGGGCATTTTGGGTGTAAGAGACGCGTAATGCGGTATCGCATTAAAGCGGGCGAAAGCTTCGCGTCCCAGTAGTGCTTGATGGCTACTTTTGAATGGGGCGATATGGAAGATTAGCTTTTCGCGACGGAAGTTGTCGGATGAACCGAACACAACCTTTAGTAGTACGGAGCCTGTACAATTGGCATAAAGGCCTGGCATCACTCCTTTGAAGGAAGTGTTGCTATGGCGAATTTTGGTAGGGTCTATCCCCATTCTGCGGATGGTGTCCTGGTATAGCAGGTTTATATCGCTGCCGCCATCCATTAGGACTTGTGTGAATTATAGTCCGTCGATTATGGGATCCAATATCAAAGCAGTCCCTCCTGCGTTTCGAATGCTTCTGGAGTAATCCTGATGGTCGAAAGTAATTGGGTTTGACATCCAATTTCGGGGCTCCGCTTGGGTGGATCGTGCGGCGCGTGTTTTAGTAGTTGCTGCACTGATTATCACATGAAGTGAGTTCACTGTTTTGACTTCTAGTGGGAAAGTCTTCTGTTTTCCGGCCTGCTGCTTGTGGAGTTCGTCATCGTCTTCGCTTGGTGTGTCGAGCCCCTTGTGTTCGGTGTTAAGTCGGCCGGACTGCTTGAAGACCCAACAATCTCTGTGGGTAGGGTTTGCAGGCCTCCCGGGGGTACTATGGATTTGACATATCATATCCAAGATTTTGTTTAGGTTGGATAGCTCGTCACTGTTGTCCTTAAGGGGCAGTGTTTTTTTATTCGGCTGAGAGCTTTTGAACCCGGCGTTTATCGTCGTGCTATTTGGGCCGTTTTCCTTATTCTGGCGCTGATCTTTTCTGTGTCGTGATTTCCCATTTCCATCCCTGACCTCGGATGTACTCGGGTCGCTGGTGCTGCATCTTGCTAGCCAGCTATCTTCCCCCGCGCAAAAGCGGGTCATGAGGCTTGTTAGCGCGGCCATTGTTCTTGGTTTTTCCTGGCCGAGGTGTCTGGCGAGCCATTCGTCTCGGACGTTATGTTTAAAGGCTGCTAAGGCTTCGGCATCCGGACAGTCGACTATTTGGTTCTTTTTGGTGAGGAACCTGTTCCAGAATTTGCATGCTGACTCCCCGGGCTGTTGAGTTATGTGACTTAAATCGTCTGCATTCGGAGGGCAGACATAAGTTCCCTGAAAATTTGCTCGAAACGCATCCTCAAGCTCTTCCCAACTTCCGATGGTATTTTCTGGGAGGCTTTTGAGCCAATGCCGAGCTGGCCCTTTGAGCTTGAGGGGTAGGTATTTTATGGCATGGAGATCGTCTCCTCTAGCCGTATGTATGTGTAGGATATAATCCTCAATCCAGACTCCGGGGTCTGTTGTTCCGTCATATGCCTCTATGTTTACGGGCTTGAATCCCGCTGGAAATTCATGATCCAGTACCTCATCGGTGAAACATAGTGGGTGTGCGGCGTCCCTGTATTTAGGTCTGCCGTTATCTTCGAACACTCGGCGGGTTGTGTTGCTTCCTGGAGTCTTCTTTTTTGGCCCATAGATGGACCTGGCCGGGCCATCCTTTTTGCGAGGATCCTTATGTGGATCATGTACGGATTGTGTGCGGCGCCGCTTGCTGCTCTTAGCCTGTCATCTGGTCGTCTATCCGGCTAGGCGGACTCTTTCTTTTTTGACTGTGGGGGCTCTACGGCCTCCTCGTCAAATTCGGGCAACAACTTGCGCTTCGGGTAGCTCTTTTCTTGGTGACTATCGCCGTATTTATCTACGGTTTTGAGTACTTTGCACCATCTTATTCTGAGTATGTCCTCCGCCGTTTTGAGCTTCCGCTTTTGCTTCTTCAAACTTCTTGCAGTAGCGACGAGCCTTCTGTGAAGGTTCTTATGCTCCGGTGATGTGTCCGGCGTGAGATCGTCTGGACTATTGTTTTCGCCGGGAATGGGTTGCTCGTCCGATTCATCCTGTTCAGTTGGTTGCTTGGTGGCATGTTCGTCGTCCACTGGTTCGCCCTGCTCTATGGCTGGGTCAGTATGGGTGCCGTTGTTATCGAGGCGGGACTTCGGGCGGCGCTTGCGTCGCTATTTTGGTTGTTTTCCGGGGGAATTATCCTTCGCCACGTCCCGTTGTTCCTCGTTATCGCTTCCTTTTGGTGTATCCACCATGTATACGTCGTGGGTTGCGGTGGCTTTCCAGTGCCCAGTAGGCGCTGGTTCTTGGTCGTTTCCGGCATCGTCGTCCATACCGTCGATGTCTTCGGAGTCGAAGTCTAGCATGTCGGTTAAATCGTCGACAGTGGCTATTAAGTGGGTGGTGGGTGGGAATTGATTTTCTTCGTCGTCCGCATCCCCACCATCCTGACCGCAGTCCGGCTAGGGCTCTCCTGATAACGAGAGATACTTTAGCGAATTCAGGAGGTCGCCGAAAGGTGAGTGTTGAAAGATGTCCGCAGCGATGAACTCCATGGTCGGCGCCCAATCGTATTCGATTGAAGGGGGCGCGGGAGGTTCGGAGTCCGGCAAGGAGTCCGGCACCTCGGAGTCACGAGCTTCACAAGGGATAAGGTCGGTATTCGGCTCCATCGACATAGAGGTTGCAGCCCCCGAGGCGGTGTCTAGCCACCCGTCCTCGATCTGCGCAGCCGGCTCCGCATTGAGGGTCAGAGCGGACTCATGTGCGTCCTCCAGGGCACTGTCTGGCGGCAGAGCTAAATCATACCCATCGTGACTGCACGGTGCACTTGGCTGTGGCTCGAATCCATCGAAGATCAAGTCTCCGCGGATGTCAGCCGTGAAGTTCGGACTTCCAGATCTGACCTGACAGCCAGGGACGTAGCTTTCGATCTGCTCCAGATGGCCAAGCGAGTTGGCCCGCAGTGCGAAGCCGCCGAATACGAAGATCTGTCCGGGGAGAAAAGTCTCACCCTGGACTGCGTCGTTGATGATCGAAGGAGCCATCGAGCCTATTGGTGGCGACACAGAGGAACTCTCAATGAAAGCACCAATGTCGGTGTCAAAACCAGCGGATCTCGGGTAGGGGGTCCCGAACTGTGCGTCTAGGCGGATGGTAACAGGAGACAAGGGACACGATGTTTTACCCAGGTTCGGGCCCTCTTGATGGAGGTAAAACCCTACATCCTGCTTGATTAATATTGATGATATGGGTATTACAAGATTAGATCTACCACGAGATCAAGGAGGCTAAACCCTAGAAGCTAGACTATGGTATGATTGTTGTTCTGTCCTACGCACTAAAACCATCCGGTTTATATAGACACCGGAGAGGGCTAGGGTTACACAGAGTCGGTTACAATGGTACGAGATCTACATATCCGTATCGCCAAGCTTGCCTTCCATGCCAAGGAAAGTCCCATCCGGACATGGGACAAAGTCTTCAATCTTGTATCTTCATAGTCTTGGAGTCTGGCCGATGATGATAGTTCGGCTATCCGGACACCCCCTAGTCCAGGACTCCGTCAGGCGGACTACAAGGTTGTATGCGGCATTAGAAAGACACCGTGTGGCGAAAAGAAAAATCATGAAGTTGTTCGGAAGTCCGGATACTTACGATCTCGCCAGAGGCTTGGCCCTTGAAGGCCAATCCTCGTCGTCGTCACCGGCGTTGGCGGAACAGTCCAGGGGAAGAGTCCTTCCCTTCTTGGACCCTTCGGCCTCCCTCGTTGGGGAGGCCTTCCTTTTCTTCCCTCCCCCTGCTGGGGGAGAGGCCTCTTTCTTCTCCTCCTCGTCCTCGTGGGAGGAGTCCGCCTTGGAGTCATCGAACGATGAGTCCGATAACACCTGAAAACGGGAACTCTTTCGAGTGCCCGTGGCCTTCTTCTTAGCCTTCTTCTCCGGCACCACGTGCGGTGCCGGAACCAGCAGCCCCGTTAAGCGGGCGTCCGCTGGGTCTTCTGGCAAAGGGGCCGGACAATTCGTCCGCTCGGCCTTCTTCAGCCAGTCTTGTCAAACGAGAGGGAGTTTAGATCCCGCATAGAGTCAAACTATGGAAAACAAGTGTCCCGTAAAGGGTAGAATCGTTTACCTTGCTAGCCTGGCGCTGCGAGCTGAATCTGCGATCTTCGGTAGTGGATGCGGGAGCCTCGGCGCCCTTAAACAGCACCTTCCAGGCATCTCCGTACGTAGTGTCGAAGAGCCTGCTCAAGGTTCGGTGCTGGGCCGGATCAAACTCCCACAATTTGAAGGCCCGTTGTTGGCACGGGAGAATCCGGCGGATGAGCATGACCTGGACTACGTTGACAAGCTTGAGCTTCTTGTTCACTAGATTTTGGACGCAGGCTTGGAGTCCCGTCAGCTCCTCCGAATCGCCCCAGGTCAGGCCACTCTCTTTCTAAGAGGTGAACCATGTGGGGATGCCAGATCTGAATTCGGGGGCTGCTGCCCATTTAGGGTCACGTGGCTCAGTGATGTAGAACCACCCCGATTGCCACCCCTTGATGGTTTCCACGAAGGCGCCCTCCAGCCAAGTAACATTGGGCATCTTGCCCACCATGGCGCCTCCGCACTCCACTTGGCTGCCCTTCACAACCTTCGGCTTGACATTGAAGGTCTTGAGCCACAAGCCGAAGTAGGTTGGATGCAGAGGAAGGCCTCACACACGACGATAAACGCCGAGATGTTGAGGATGAAATTCGGGGCTAGATCATGGAAATCCAGGCCGTAGTAAACATGAGCCCCCGGACAAAGGGGTGAAGTGGGAAGCCCAGTCCGTGGAGGAAATGGGGAAGGAATACCACCCTCTCATGGGGCCCGGGGGTGGGGATGAGCTGCCCCTCGTCGGGGAGCCGGTGCGTGATGTCGCTGGACAGATATCCGGTGCTGCGTAGCTTCTTGATGTGCCCCTCCGTAATGGAGGAGGCCATCCACTTGCCTCCCGCTCCGGACATAGTTGGAGAAGGTTGAGGTGAGATGTGTGAACTTGGGCGCTGGAGCTCGAGTGCGCGGTGATGGATAAGCAAAGGAGGAAGAAGGCACAGGTGAAAAGGTGGATCCTTATCCCCTTATGTGTGGGCAGACGAAACTATGCGTCCCCACCGGCCTGGTAAAACTCGCTTTTCTCCCAAGCGCCGCAATCAATGGCGCGGTTGGGTTACTCATGTCCGTATCGATGGGAATCCCGGAATAAGGGGAACACGATCTCTGCTTCGACAAGACGTGCCAAGGAAACCGCTTCGCTAAAACGTGCTGAGGTGGTATAACAAAAATGATTCAAGTAAAGGCTTGGTTGTGGTGTGACATCACGCCACGAAATACGTCAGCAGATTCAACTTGTGTAAATATTATTCTCTCAATGGTGGAATGTGGAATTTATTTTGCAGAGCCGGACACTATCCTGGTGTTCACAATCTTCTATAAATTATTCGGAGGAGGAACCCGCCTTGCAATGCCGAAGACAATATGCGTGCCGGACTCGTCGTCATTGAATCCTGGTTCAGGGGCTACTGAGGGAGTCCTGGACTAGGGGGTGTCCGGATAACCAAACTATCATCATCGGCCAGACTCCAAGACTATGAAGATACAAGATTCAAGACTTCGTCCCGTGTCCGGATGGGACTTTCCTTGGCGTGGAAGGCAAGCTTGGTGATACGGATATGTAGATCTCCTACCATTGTAACCGACTCTGTGTAACCCTAGCCCTCTCCGGTGTCTATATAAACTAGATGGTTTTAGTCTGTAGGACAACAACAATCATATCATAAGCTAGCTTCTAGGGTTTAGCCTGCTTGATCTCGTGGTAGATCTACTCTTGTAATACCCACATCATCAATATTAATCAAGTAGGACGTAGGGTTTTACCTCCATCAAGAGGGCCTGAACCTGGGTAAAACATCGTGTCCCTTGTCTCCTGTTACCATCCGCCTAGACGGACAGTTCGGGACCCCCTACCCGAGATCCGCCGATTTTGACACCGACGGTCTCCAACGCCAACAACCACGTTGGGCCAGGGCACGAGAGGCACCTCCATGGTGGCATGCAGATGTTTGTGAAGACAAAGAATACTCAAGATCATATAAGGATTGGAGGGCAACAATCCTCGTCAAGATTCTTACCGGGGAAAACCCACAAGACCCCGGCAAGACCCTTGTCGGGGACGACAGCACGCCACCGCCAGACCCTTGCCGGGCCACCCGGCAAGACCCCTGCCGAAGGCGATAGCGGGGCCGCTGCCAAGCCCGCACCAACTAGATCTCCACCACCGTTCACATGTAGCTGCCAGCCCAACCAGCTGGGCAGGCACCTGCGTGGCAGCATGCAGCTTCCAGGCCAACTCAGCACACACCTGCGTGGCGGCATGCAGATCTTCGTGGAGGCTCCACCACCGCGCCAACTCAGCTGCTTGCCTGCATACATGGCACCACATGCATCGCTGGCTAGGGCGCGTGTCGAAGCAAGGAGGAGCGGCGACAGACGGGATGGGCCTCACCCCCGTCCCTGATAAAGTGAAGGGACACCTAAGCCACGCATTAAATGCGTCTTGTCCTGTAATACGAGCGATACGCTCGCAGCACTATAGGCCTTTCCGCCTCCTGTGTGCCACTTTGGCAGCCCCTTTCGCCTATAAAAGGAGGCCCATGGCGTACTGGAAAAGGATTCGGCTTTTTCGAACCACGTAGCACCCATAGCTAGTTCGAGATCTCAAGAACACCCAATACATCCACCAAGCAGGACTAGGGTTTTACGCATCCTCGCGGCTGAAACCTGGGTAAACGATCTTTGTGCTAATTACTAATCCTGCTCTTCTCACAACCCCGCGCTCCGCAACCGTAGTAGGGATTCTTGTGATCCCATAGGTGTCGTTTCCCACCGACACCGAGACTACCATAGACAAGCTCAAGGCCATCGCCCTATCCAAGCCCCCCTCTCCAGGATCCCTCGTTAAGCCATTTCACGTAATATCTCTTCTTGATGACCTTTTTGGCAATCTGATCATGTTTTTTCACCTATACGCGGTACTGGTACTAGTGGCACAACTTTCTGGCAATTTTGCGTGTGATTTTTGTGTGCCAAATGACGGTTCTAAATTTCTCTTTTGACCAAAACATGCGAGAGGTTGACATACATATGAATTTTGCACATAACGCTGATTTCTTGTAGATTATTTTCAACTACTTTATGAATATCAATGCTAGCTGTAGGAAATGTAAGATTTTAGCTCTCATGCCTTGGAAGAGAGTATGGTAGCCTTAGTAACTTGTGTTATGGATATTGCAAGTAATCCCTCTGTTCACAAATATAAGATGTTCTAACTTTTTTGTGCATCTCATCTAGACATGTTCTAGTGTCTTTGTTCACTCATTTCTGTGCGTATATGTAGTTTTAAATGAAGTAAAATATCAAAAATCATCTTATATTTCTGAACGGATGTAGTAATAAAATATTTGGTTTCTGTTTGAATTAGAACTAAGTCCGTGGTTGAGATGATGTTCTCAAAGTCATGTTGTGTGAACTGGAAGAACTAAAGATGTGTTCTACTACTAAACTATCCATCTGATGTGTCCTTGTTGCCACATGTCGTGAACAAGTGTTTTCCTTGTATTATTGTTGTCAGGTGTGTTCTCGAGGGTGTACTTCACTAGAACAATTTCCTAGTTGTGCCTTCAATTACGAAGGGTGTGGTCCTTGTAAAGCTTCCTGACAAATCTGATGCGGATTGTCTTCATCTTCATGTTTATGAGTGGAAAGACCACTCTGTTAGGTTCTCCAAGGTTGGCGAGATCTCGATGGTGCCGGTAAACATCTCTCACGAAGTCCATGGCCTAGTCGGTTATGTGGGGTACATCCCGTAGGTCGGTGGCAAGAAATAGTCTGTAGAGTTTAATTAGTGCAACTTTGCTTGTCTGTAGTAAGTAAAATTGTTCGGTACTTGGTTTGTGTGTGTGAACCCTGTATTTGTTAGTACTAGTGCTTTGGTTGTGTGGTGAGTCCTGAGACTAGTTAATGTTTGTCCACTCAATTCAGTCTGTATATTTTGAAGTATCCAGATCATCTTTTTGTGATGATGGTTTATCAATTATGGTTACACTCCAATATTTGTATGCATTGCAGGGTTTATCGCACCCACCAAGATTTCCACTCCCATGGATGTTCCCTCCAAACGACTTGTCACGACCTTTGGACTGTCCTGCTTGTGGGAGTAAGTCGGGGCCCTGCATGCCACCCGTAATTCGATGATCAACCTTTTATTTATAACTTGAACATAGTGATATCCTGGTAAGGATTCACTCATGTCACATCAAGTAAATCTTATTGATTTATAGTCATGTTTCCTTACTTTTCTTGCAATTTTACGTTGCAGGTTTTGCCATGTCACATTCGTCACAGAATAAACTGTTTGGTTTGCTCTAGGATGGTTATTTTAGCACATTTCACTTTTTATGACGTGTCAGTAATGAAGGCACTGTCCATCACTTACATTACTGGACATAATTGGACCAGTCTGTTGTCTGAGTACAATCTGAAGCCCTATGATGAATTGCAGTTTGTTTTAAAAACACACCACAATTAGTACTTCTCGCATTAAAGAAGTCAAGAAAAAGATTAGATCCAGTTCACGGAGCCTAGCAAATTTAGAAAGCTGAAGTATGAAATCATAGTAGACCAGATACGATCGTTGTTATCTTGCACATCAGTACCACCTTCAGCATCAGATCAAGCGTCGGCACCTACTGCAACGACACTGGCTCTAGCACTGATAGCGATAGTAGCTCAGTCTAATCCATGATACGTCTCCTTCGTATCTACTTTTCCTAATGCTTTTCCTCTTGTTTTGGACACTAATTTGCATGATTTGAATGAAACTAACCTGGACTGACGCTGTCTTCAGCAGAACTACCATGGTGTTGTTTTTGTGCAGAAAAAAAGTACTCGGATTGCAACGAAACTTTGTGAGGATTTTTTATACAATAAAAGAGATTTTCTAGAGCCAAGAACCACCGGAGGGGGGCACCTGGGTGGGCGCAACCCACCAGGGCGCGCCCCCCATCCTGGCGCGCCCAAGTGGATTGTCCCCACTTGGTGGCCCCGCAGACCTCAACCCTGATACTATAAAATCACATTTTTGAAGAAAAAAATCAAGGAGAAAGAATTACCACGTTTCACGAGACAGAGCCACCGCCTCCTCCTGTTCTTCATCGGGAGGCCAGATCTGGAGTGGGTTTGGGGCTCCAGAGAGGGTAATCTTTGATCTTCGTCAACACCAACCCTTCTCCATCGCCAATTCCATGATGCTCCGCACCAGGAGTGAGTGATTCCTTCATATGCTCGCTGGTCGATGAGGAGTTGGATGAGATTCATCATGTAATCGAGTTAGTTTGTTAGGGCTTGATCCCTAGTATCCACTATGTTCTGAGATTGATGTTGTTTTGAGTTTGCCATGCTTAATGCTTGTCACTTTGGGCCCGGGTGCCATGATTTTAGATCTGAACTTTTTATGTTACCACCATTATATCTATGTTCTAGGTCCGATATTACATGTTATAGTCACCTACTATGTGTTATGATCCGCAAACACCGGAGTGACAGAAGTCGGGATACTTTTCGGTGATGACCGTAGTTTGAGGAGTTCGTGTATTCACTATGTGTTAATGCTTTGTTCCGGTTCACAATTAAAAGGAGGCCTTAATATTCCTTAGTATCCAATTGTACCCCACTGCCACGGGAGGGTATGACAAAAGATGTCATGCAGGTTCTTTCCATAAGCATGTATGACTATTTACGGAATACGTGCCTAAATTATATTTATGCACCAGAGCTAGTGCCGTATCGCCCTAGGTTATGACTATTATATGATGAATATCATCCAACGAATTCACCAATCCAATGCCTACGAATTTCTCTCATATTTTTCTTGCTAAGTTACTACTACTATTGTTGTTATTACACTTGCTACAAAATCATTGTTATCATTGCTACTGTTACTTTTACTATCGCAATCAAAACTATCATACTACTTTGCTACTGATCACTTTGCTACAGATAATTAATATCCGGGTGTGCTTGAATTGACAACTCAGCTGCTAATACTTGCAAATATTCTTTGGCTCCCCTTGTGTCGAATCTATAAATTTGGGTTGAATACTCTACCCTCGAAAGTTGTCGTGATCCCCTATACTTGTGGGTTATCAAGACCTTTTTCTGGCGCTGTTGCCGGGGAGCATAGCTATATTTGTTGAGTCAATTGGGATTATTATCAAATTATCACTATGAAGAATCTGAAGGATACCCAGACTAAGATATTTCCCTCTAAGACGAGGGGAGGTAAGGAACTGCCATCTATATCTGCACTTGATTCACCTTCCATTATGAGTAGGCTTGCAACACCACCACATGCTATTAATCCTGATATGTCGCAAGTCATTGATGATGCTACTTCTATGAATGATACTCATGATGATGCTAGTACCTTGCTTGATGATGATGCGCCACTAGGTGAATTTCTTGATGAACAAATTGCTAGAGTTAGAGAGAGTGAAATAGTTGAAACTGATGAAGTATTTGAAACTGAAAACCTTGAAACATCTATTAGACCTAGCTCTCCTAGATATGAATTGCCTAAAGTGCTTGAGGGTTATGCTATGGATGAGGAGACAACTAGAGACTTTCTTGCTTGCAATGATAGAGATGATCTTAAGAAATTATTATGCAAATTGAAAAATAAATCTTTGAATGCTAGAATGAAGTGTGATCCTAAGTTTGATACTTCACCTATCTTTGTTGATGATGGGGATTACGAATTCTCTGTGGACCCAAAGTTAATTACTTTGGTTGAATATGATCCTTTCATTGGTTATGAAACTAAAACTGTTGTGGCACACCTTACCAAGTTGAATGATATAGCCACCCTATTTGCTCATGATGAGAAGATTCACTGTTATTATATTCTCAAATTATTCCCGCTCTCATTAAAGGGTGATGCTAAGACTTTGTATAATACTATTGCTCCTGGTTGTGTGTGTAGTCCCCAGGATATGATTTATTACTTCTCTGAAAAATATTTTCCTGCTCATAAGAAACAAGCTGCCTTACAGGAAATATTTAACTTTGTGCAAATCGAAGAAGAGAATCTCCCACAAGCTTGGGGGAGGATTCTCCAATTGTTTAATGCTTTGCCAGACCAACCTATTAAGAAAAATGAAATACTTGATATCTTCTATAATGGACTAACCGATGCTTCTGGGGACTTCCTAGATAGTTGTGTTGGTCATGTTTTTAGGGAACGAATTATTGGACAAGCTGGGGAATTATTGAATAATATTTTGAAAAATTATGATGATTGGACCCTTCCTGAACCACCACATAAACCCACTTCAAAGAAGAGGGGTATCAGACAGGCGCTATGCCTCCTGCGCCCTGCGCTATCCCCTCAGCATACCGCCACCACCAGCCACCGCGCCATCAGCCACCATACCGCCCACCGCTACCACCGCCGACCTCATTGCAGCTACCTTGCGCGGAGTGCTCCCCCTCGGCTCCTCCGCCTAATGGCGCGCGAGCGGACGCTCCGAGATCTCGAGGAAGAAATGATGGCGGAGGAAATGGTGCGGGCGCGCATGGAGAGGTCAATGCGGATCCCCAGGAGAGGGGATTCGATCCAGAAGCTCATCACGCGGATCTGCGTCGAGGCCACGCTGGAGGAGATGGCCAGGATGATGCCAGGGGATTCCGCTCAGCCAGAGGATGGCTGGGTGGAGAGGAATGCTTCTCTCTTATGCTGCTAGGGTAGTTTTGATTAAAGCCTATCTTGCTAGCATCCCAGTCTACCTACTCTCCTTCTTCAAATTCCCCAAGTGGGCTCTTGACCTGATCAACAGCCAACATGCCCACTGTCTTTGGAGTGACTTTGAGGGAGATAGGAAGCTTCATTTAGCAAACTGGCATTTAGTTTGCATGAGAAAAGAGTATGGGGGGATGGGTATCCCTAACATCAAGGATGTTAACTTGTGCCTATTAGGCAATTGGGTTAAAATATATATCCAAGATGAAGGCAAGATCTGGAGACAAATAGTAGACTCTAAGTATATTAAGAAAAGTCCCAACATTTTTGCAGCCAATCCACAAAACACCTCCAAATTCTGGCAGGGAGTAATGTGGGCTGCAAAAGCCCTAAAGTTTGGGTATAGATGGAAAATAGGTAATGGTAAGAAAGTTAGATTTTGGGAAGACATTTGGTTTGGCACCTCCCCACTGTCAGTGCAGTTCTGGCCCCTGTACACTATTTGTCACCAACAGGGTGCTACTGTTGCAGACATTTGGGATGGGGTTAACATCAGATTGACTTTTAGAAGGGTTTTCTCAGATACCATGATGGAGAACTGGTACTGCCTAGAGCAGATCATCAAGAGCTATGAGCTGACTAAGGATGAAGATTCCCTAATTTGGCAATATGAGAATAAAGGGATCTACTCTACTAGTTATCTTTACAATTATATCAATTTTAGAGGAGTGCAACCTATATATATATATATATATATATATATATATATATATATATATATATATATATATATATATATATACCTGCTGTGTGGTCTATAGTGGTTCCTCCTAGAGTGTAAGTGTTTTTGTGGCTCTTGTCTCATAACAAGTTGATGACTAAGGATAATTTGTTAAATAGAGGGATCACTAAACCACATGAATGCATGTTTTATACAGAACACGAATCCATAGATCACCTGTTCTTTGGATGTGTAGTTGTTAAACAGATTTGGGCTGATATGTCCAAAATCCTTTCCTATGATTTAGGCAATGACTACATACCTATTGCTAGATTTTGGCCAGCCCATAAGAATAAGATGGTCTTGAACTCTATCTGTGCGTGTGTTATGCGGTGCATCTGGAAGTTCAAAAATTCCATGATTTTTAATAATGTAATGTGGACTGACCTTAAACAGGTTTGGTGGCAGATTCATTTGACTCTCAAGAAGTGGATGATCTTGTTCAAAGGAACAGGTTTAGAAGAATTGAAGCTGGTTTCACAGAAGGTGGCAATGACCCTCACCTCCCCTTTCCTGCTGACCATGGGGTGATCGATGGCATTGATACTGCGGGTATCTTAAGAATAGATTCACTCTCTAAGATGTCGCTGGGAACTGAGAGATTAGGTGCAGGTCTACTGCCTCATGTCCGCTACACACCTCCAAACGGCCCTGAGAGGAACTGCAAGCACGCATCGCCACTGAGCCCTGCCACTCCACTGGAACTACCGCTGACCCCAGTCCAAACCTTCAAGAGAATCAAATGGGGGTGTGCACAAGTGAGTCAGAAGAAAGCTGGAGCTGTACTAGTGGGCGAATGAAGAAATGACACTCTCAGTGGGATCTTTATCTGTTATGGTGTCAGCACTTTAGTTTCAGTTTTAGACCTCTATGGCTTGTAATAAGTTTTTGGCACTTTCAAAGTTTAGTGAGTGGTCGTCTCCCTTTTCTGTTGGCATAGCAGTTTAGGGGGTGAAGTTTTCTGTTTTAAATCTTTTGGAACCTTGATAGAAGACTATTTCTATTTGTACCTGGTTTCACGTTTTCAATGAAAATGGTGGAGCCGGGGGGTGTTTTCTGCCCTCCTGTCAGTCTAAAAAAAGAGAGGGGTATCTTATATCTCAGTCCTGAAGATATGCAAGAGGCAAAGAAATCTATGAAGGAAAAACGTATTAAAGCTGAGGGTGTCAAAAATTTACCTCCTATTGAAGAATTACATGGGCTTGAAACACCACCACCACCTAAGGTGGTAGAGGTAAATTCTTTATTGAAGTTTGATGAAGGGGATATCCCTTATAATAAGCATCGTAGTCAATGCCTTTATGAGTTTGACAACTACATTAGAAAACAAGATCACTTCAATGCAAATGTTATGAAACAATTGAAATACAACTCTGATATGATTGCTCGCTTAAGTGACTTATTATTTAGAACCTCAAATGAAGTTAGTGGTGTTGGAAAACATGCCTCTATGGTTCAAACTCAACTACAACAAGTTTCTAAATATCAAAGAGAATTGCTAGATGAAATGCACAACAACATACATGACTTTGCTGTTAGAGTAGCAACCAGAGGAGGTAAAATGACTTAGGAACCACTTTATCCTGAGGGACACCCAAAAACAATTGAACAGGACACCCAAAAAGAATAACATCAATGCACCTAGTCCATCTAAAACGAAGAAGAAAAATAAAAATGGTAGGACTTTGCATGCTTCTAGTGAACCTGGAATAGAAAAACCTCCTGGTAATGAAAATGATGTTTCTATTTCTAATGTTGAAACTCAATCTGGTAACGAATATTCACCTAGTGATAATGAAAAGTAAAATGATAATGTTCATGAAGATACTCAACCAAACAATGAAAAAGAACTAGATAATGACGTCCAAATAGAACCAGTTGTTGATCTTGATAACCCACAACCTAAAAATAAAATATATGATAAAAGAGACTTTGTTGCTAGAAAATGGTAAGGAAAGAGATCCATGGGTTTAAAAACCTATGCCCTTTCCACCAAAATTTACTAAGAAAAAGGATGATAAAGAATTTGAATGCTTTGCTGAAATGCTTAGGCCAGTCTTTTTGCGTACTCGTTTGACTGATCTACTAAAAATGGCCCCTTATGCAAAGTATATGAAAGATATCATCACAAATAAAAGGAAAATACCTGAAGCTGAACTCTCCACTATGCTTGCTAATTACTCTTTTAAGGGTGGAGTACCTAAAAAACATAGAGATCTGGGAATACCAACAATACCTTGCTCCATTAAAAAAATTATGTGAAAACTGCTTTGTGTGATTTAGGAGCTGGTGTTAGTGTTATGCATTTCTCCTTATATAAAAGACTTGATTTGAATATACTCACACCTAATGAAATATCTTTGCAAATGGCTAACAATTCCACAGCCATACCTATCGGTATTTGTGAGGATGTGCCCGTTGTTGTTGAAAATGTTACTATCTTGACTGACTTTCTTATACTCGAGATACCCGAGGACGACAAAATTTTGATTATCCTTGGTAGACCCTTCTTGAATACCACAGGGGTTGTTATTGATTGCAATAAAAGCAAGGTCACTTTTCATATCAATGGCAATGAGCATACGGTGCACTTTTCGAAGAAACAATTCCAAGTGAATGGTATTAATGTTATTGAAAGATCTCCGACACTCACTATTGGAAGTTTTCATCTACCTTTACCTACTGCCAACAATAAATAAGAAATGCTTATTGTTGGGGACATGCATATCCCCGTTGAGGTAACCTAGTGTTTTATGAAAGTTCTCCGGTTTCATGCCAATCGAAAGTGGTTGTTAATAAGACTTGATCAACCTTGTTAATGAATCCTTTTTGAGAGGTATGAAGTTGATGAATTTAGTGAGCACTGCCTTATGTCCCTACCTTTTGTTTTCTGTTTTTCTTAGTTAAATAAAATAAAATGCCTTGTCTCTCCTGTTTAAATTTCCCGTGCAATAAAAAATGACCCAAAATAAAATTTCTCAGAATACTTTGGAAATTTAATACAAATTTTTCTGAATATTTAAAAAAAATTAGTGCAATAACATCAGATCGGGGTGCTCCAGGTGGGCACAACCCATATGGGCACGCCAGCAGCCCCAGGCGTGCCCTGGTGGCTTGTGGCCCCCACGTGGGCCCCTCACTTATCTCTTTAGCCCATGTCATCACCTACCTCCAGAAAAAAAATCACCATTGCTCTCTCTCTCGTGTTCTTGCTCTCAAACCCACGGATTTGGATCTCTTTGCTTGAAGCTCCGTTTTCGAAATTGTTTTGGTGGATTGCTACTTGGTATGTGACTCCTCCATTGGTCCAATTAGTTTTTGCTTTAGTGGTTTATATTTTGAATAATTAGCTACTCTTGGTGCTGCTGTAGATGAGCTTGCATGTTGAATTCTAAAAGTTCTAAATAGTTTGAATGCTTGATATGGCCTTTATGCATCCCAATGAGTAGTTGCTATCAATCTTGTGAAGTTTAGCTAAATAAAATTTGGTGGCAAAAAAATTTCAGAAATTATACGCGTATATCATGTACTTCTTTGGAAGGGGTTCTTCGAGGCAGAGATCCTTGGAGGTATCTTCCAGTAGCAGCTCCGTCCGTCAGTCCTATGTTGAACCAAGTGCAAATTCTATACGAGATGCCACCACCAAATTATGTTTATGGCCATACAACGATTTTATGGTGAGTGCAGGTATTAAAGAAGAGTTTGAGCAATATGTTCACAATGCCGAGCTCGGTCCTACATCGAATATAAATGCAACCAACATCTCAGCCTCACCCAGTCTTTTACTAAAGAATTTAGATTCCATCCTCGTGAGTCCAGAGTATCATTTAAACTGTATGACAATCCATTCACTATAACTTGATGTCCACTATGTAACTTTATTCTTGTAGACTCGTGTTGGGCCTCCAAGCGCAGAGTTTTGTAGGACAGTACCAATTTCCCCTATGGTGGATGACCTAAGGTTTATCAATCCGTAGGAGGTGTAGGATGAAAATAGTTTCTCTCAAGCAACCCTGCAATCAAATACAAGAAATCTCTTGTGTCCCCAATACACCTAATACAATGGAAAATTGTATAGGTGCACTAGTTCGGTGAAGAGATGGTGATAAAAGTGTAGTATGGATAGTAGATATGAGTTTTTGTAGTGCGAACAATAAAAAACAGCAAGCTAGTATATAGTAAAACGGAGCACAAATGATATTGCAATGATGGAAAATGAGGCCTAGGGTGCATACTTTCACTAGTGCAATCTCTCAACAATGCTAACATAGTTGGATCATATGATTATCCCTCAAAGTGCAAAAAAGAATCACTCTCGAGTTCCTATTAATGGAGAACAAAAGATAGAAATTGTTTGTAGGGTACGAAACCACCTCAAAGCTATTCTTTCCGATCAATCTATCCTAGAGTTTGTACTAAAATAACACAAAGCTATTCTTTCCGATCAATCTAACCAAGAGTTTGTACTAAAATAATACCATATGACACACATCAACCAACTCTGTCACCTAGATACTCCAATGTCACCACAAGTATCTGTGAGTTAATTCTACAATATGCATCAAACAACTTCATGATCATAATATTCAATCCACACAAAGAACTACAAGGAGACCCCAAAGTCTCTATCGGAGAAAAGATAATAAAAATGTGCATCAACCCCTATGCATAGATTACCCCAATGTCACCTCGGGAATCCGCAAGTTGAGTGCCATAACATACATCAAGTGAATCAATTTGATACCCCATTGTCACCTTAGGTATTCATACTGCAAGACATACATCATGTGTTCTCGGATCTGAACTTTCAATCCGATAAGACAAAACTTCAAAGGGTAAAGATTCAATTCATCACTACAAGAGTATAGAGGGGAGAAACATCTTATGATCCATCTAAGTTAACAAAGCCCATGATACATCAAGATCATGACATCTCAAGATCACGAGAGAGAGAGAGAGAGAGAGACATAGCTACTGGTACAAACCCTCAGCCTCGAGGGTGGACTACTCCCTCGTCAACGTGGTGACTGCTGGGATGATGAAGACGACCACCGGTGATGATCTCCCCATCCGGCGGGGCGCCAGAACGGGCTCTCGATTGGTTTTCGGTGGCTACAGAGGCTTGCGGCGGTGGAACTTCTGATCTAGGTTCTCCGCGAGGTTTTTTGGATCATTTGACAATTTATAGGATGCAGAGGGGGTGCAGGAGGCCACTGAGGTGGGCACAACCCAGTGGGGTGTGCCTGGGGGCCCAGGCGCGCCCTAGTGGGTTGTGCCCCCTCAGTAGGTAAAAGTGTTGGGTTGTCTCCCAACAAGTGTAATAAAACATGATTACTACACAAAAACAGTAGGTAAAAGTGTTGGGTTGTCTCCCAACAAGTGCTTTTCTTTAATGCCTTTTAGCTAGGCATGATGAGTTCAATGATGCTCGCATAAAAGATAAAGATTGAAACATAACAAGAGCATCATGAATCATAAGTTCCTCTCTCAAAATAATTTTCAGTAGCATAATAGATTCATCCATATAACCATCACATACACCACTCTTTTCATGATGCACAAGCATAGAAGAATTATTACTATTTATGGCATTCATTTCATCATAATAATCATCATAGATAGCAACATTATTGCCATAGTCAATTGAAACCTCTTCCAAAATAGTGGATGTATCACTAAATAAAGTCATGACCTCTCCAAATCCGATGGATTAAGTTTGGTGATGAAAACTCGAAGTTCTTCCAGGCGGTGGCTACTGAAAGTTATAGAAGAAACTGTATCTCCACCCTAAAAACGAGGGACGGCTCGTCGGTTGCCGATCATGTGGGCAAAGAGTCAATCCTTTTTGAGGCTTTCAAAGAACGCCTAGGAAAAGCTAACCCTAAACCCATGCGCTTCAACCTGTTCAAGCTTCTTTGATCACAGGTGGATTTTGATAGCCTCACCACTGCTTTCACGCATGCAGAAATTGATGCTGTAATCAAGGACATGCCGCCGGATCGTGCCCCTGGGCCTGATGGCTTCAACGGAGCATTCTCAAAAGCATGTTGGCCGATCATCAAAAATGAATTTTATCAGCTATGTGATGAGTTTCACTCAGGTAATCTGAACTTGGAAAGCATCAACTATGGATTCATCACACTCATACCGAAGAAAAATGCCCCTGAGACAGTCAATGATTATCGACCCATCACGCTACTTAACTGCTGTCTCAAGATGATCACAAAAAATTTGGCCAACCGGCTTCAGAAAATTATCCTTAAAATTGTCCATCGCAACCAGTATGGTTTTCTTCACGGAAGATCCATACATGAATGTCTGGCCTGGGCATTCGAGTATATACACCAATGCCATGCCTCCAAAAGGGATATCATCTTACTGAAGTTAGATTTTGCTAAGGCCTTCGACACTATTGAGCACTCGGCCATGTTGCAAATTATGAAGAACATGGGATTTAACAAACAATGGCTACAGTGGATCGAATGCATCTTTGCCTCTGGGAAATCCTCAGTTCTTCTCAATGGGAACCTGGGGCGCCAATTCCAATGCAGGTGTGGAGTCTGACAAGGGGATCCCTTGTCACCCTTGATCTTTGTGTTGGCAGCCGACTTGCTTCAAATTGCCATTAATGAGGCTCTGGATAACAATCTCTTGCAACACCCTATCCCACCAGCACCTGGCGAAGATTATCCGGTCATTCAATACGCCGACGACACCATAATTGTCCTACCGGCCTGCCAAGTACAGGTTTCTCGCATGAAAAAAATTCTGACAGATTATGCGGCCTCGATCGGACTAAAAAACAACTTCCAAAAGTCAACCATGATTCCGATCAACACATCCCAAGACAAGTGCCAATCATTAGCGGATCTTTTTGGATGTGCCACTGCCAGCATGCCCTTTACCTATCTTGGCCTGCCTCTTGGCACGACCAAGCCGACGGTTCTTGATATGGCTCCGATGGTTTGCAAAGCTGAATGCAGAATTACTGCTGCCATGTCCCTTATGTCCTATGCTGGGAAACTGGCTCTTGTGAACTCCCTCATCACGGCTCTTGCGATCTATCCCATGGGGACCCTAAAGCTTCCGCCTAAGATTTTGGATCAACTAGATAAAATCAGAAGGCATTGTTTGTGGAAAAAGAAGACCGAAACTGGGGAGAAATGCACTCCACTGGCTGCTTGGGACATGATCTGCCGACCCAAAAAATGTGGTGGTCTTGGGGTGCTCAACCTGCGCATCCAAAATGATGCCCTCCTGCTCAAAATGCTGCACAAATTCTACAATCACCATGACACTCCATGGGTTAAACTAGTCTGGCACACCTACTATAATGGCATTGTCCCACGTGCAGCTGATCCCTCAGGATCATTTTGGTGGAAAGACCTAGTCAAGCTCATGCCAACTTACCGTGGGGTCACAACCGTTCAAATTAACTCCGGCTCTACGGCCCTGTTCTGGAAGGACATGTGGAACAACTCTATCTACACCTCGTCCTTCCCCAGAGCTTTCTCTTTTGCCACCAATGTTGATATCTCAGTTCAGGAATTCTTGTCAACCACGGATCTGGCTACAATCTTTCACCTTCCGCTCTCGATGCAAGCCCATGATGAGCTACGTCAAATCCAACGGGAAGTATCTCAGGTTGTTCTTAGTGGCTCTACTGATCAATGGAGTTGCACTTGGGGAGCCCAGTCTTTCAAGACTGCTGCATATTACAACTTTGTTTTCCGAGATGTGATGGCCCATGAGGGGTTCAAATGGCTATGGAAGGCCAAATCGATCCCTAAGATCAAAGTGTTTGGCTGGTTTTTGCTCTCTGATAGACTCAATACGCGCAACATGCTCAGTAGGCGACACTATAACATTGGCGATAACCTAGATTGTCTCCTCTGCAACCAACACGTTGAGGAGACTATGGAACATCTGTTCTTTCGCTGCACTTTCAGTTCAACCTATTGGCGATACTTGGGGATTCGTTGGCCAACGCAGGGTAACAGGCTGGATTTGATATCACATCTAAAGATGAGACACGGGCGTAAGATGATCATGGACATCTTCCTCGTTGTTGCTTGGAGCCTCTAGAAGGAACGTAACAATAACTACTTTCGACATGTGACCCCCACGGTCGCCTCTTGGACAACACATTTCAAGAAAGACTTCTCTGATATTAGCCATAGGCTACCACCACATAAGAAACACTTAGTGGACACTTTTATTGCGGATCTTACCTAACCGCCTCCCCCCCCCCCCACCCCACCCCCCCTCTCCCTTTTAACCACCTCACTCCCCCCTCCATGTAAACATCATGTAACACCACCATTTATTATTATATATATGCAGCAGGAAGCTCTCCTACTGTCTCAATTTTCAAAAAAACCTCTCCAAATCCACTTTCATCAATATTGTAATAAGATTCAACGCCCTCCAAAATAGTGGGATTGCTACTACCTAGAGTTGACACTCTTCCAAATCTACTTTCATCATTGTAATCATCATAAATAGGAGGCATGCTATCATCATAATAAATTTTCTTATCGAAAGTAGAAGGAATCAAAGGATCATAATCATTATGCAAAGCATCCCCAAGCTTAGGACAAGCATTATTTTCAGTAAATAAATCTTGAAACATTTCATGCGCATCAAACATAGCATCCCCAAGCTTGTGGTTTTGCATATCATCATAATCATTCTTATCAATAGCATGAATGGCACCAATAGTATAGTAAACATTATTATCATATTGTTCCAAGCAAGTGCCAAAAATATTTTCAAGATCAGAAGAGACATCATTGTCTTCCGAATCATAATCATCACAACAAGTAGTAGGAATCACAAAATCATACTCAATATCATCATCCTCCATCAACATATTTGATTCACTTTCATGAGGCACAATCCTGATAGGAGCAATATTACTTGGGGAGAATTACCTTTTTACCTCTACTTTTTCGTGTTTTCTTTTTCTTCTTCACCACCTCACATATGGGTTTAATCAATTTTTTCGAGCTTCTTGTTGAAGAGATTGTTTGGATAGAAAGCTCCTCCTTGTTACTTGATTCATCATAATAAACACTAGGAGGGTATTCGGAAATATTTTCCCTTTCATTAGTACTCCCTTCATACTCTATTTGTTTTCTTGTGTTTAGATAGTTGGCAATATAAGGATTCTCAATGCAATTTACAGCACAAAACATATAAATTTCCTCTAGATCAAAATCAAGAAATCTATTGAGATTAAATTTTGGAATACCCTTAGTTATACGTTTCATTTCTTCATACCCCAAAATAAGACTAAGCTCTTTATGATGCTCAGGGATAATCAAATTCTCACAATTTTTCGACCCGATTTGATCATGAAACAAATAGCATTGCAGATTTAAGTGACCACGTTCATTGCAAAGTTCACAAGGATGGCAAAAAAATTGAATCTTTCAGCACAATCATCTAGCCTCTCTTGCAACTTTTTTGTTTCTAAATATTTATGCTTCTTACAAAATCTAGCATCCCTTTTTGGTGTGCTTTTGCACTCCCAATTCACTCCACAAAAATTGACATTCTTATAGGAGGCATCATTATCATGACCAATGCAATCATCATTAACATCATGGATATTCAAAGAATTCACACTAGCAATACTGCAATCATGCCCATCATCCAACGTTTTTGTGCCATAAATTTTCTTGAATTCTTTTTCTAGCAATTGAGCACAATTATCAGAATCCTTGTTCTCAAGATACACATTATAAGGATAAAGAACAACCTGAGGTAACCCAGTCACCATTTCTTTGTAATTTTCTTTTTATAAACCAAACTAGTGATAAAACAAGAAACTAAAAGATTCGATTGCAAGATCTAAAGATATACCTTCAAGCACTCACCTCCCCGGCAATGTCGCCAAAAAAGAGCTTGATGTCTACTATGCAACTTTATTCCTGTAGACTCATGTTCGGCCTCCAAGCGCAGAGTTTTGTAGGACAGTAGCAATTTTCCCTCAAGTGGATGACCTAAGGTTTATCAATCCATGATAGGCGTAGGATGAAGATAGTCTCTCTCAAGCAACCATGCAATCAAATACAAGAAATCTCTTGTGCCCCCAACACACCCAATACAATGTTAAATTGCATAGGTGCACTAGTTCGGCAAAGAGATGGTGATAAAAGTGTAGTATGGATGGTAGATATGAGTTTTTGTTGTGCGAACAATAAAAAACAGCAGGGTAGTAAATAGTAAAATGGAGCACAAACGGTATTGAAATGATGGAAAATGAGGCCTAGGGTGCATACTTTCACTAGTGCAATCTCTCAACAAAGATAACATAGTTGGATCATATGATTATCCCTCAAAGTGTAATAAAGAATCACTACCAAGTTCCTATTAGCGGAGAACAAAAGATAGAAGTTGTTTGTAGGGTACGAAACCACCTCAAAGCTATTCTTTCCAATCAAATCTATCCTAGAGTTCATACTAAAATAACACAAAGCTATTCTTTCTGATCAATCTAACCAAGAGTTTGTACTAAAATAACACCATATGATACACATCAACCAACTCTAATGTCACCTAGATAATCCAATGTCACCACAAGTATCTGTCAATTAATTCTATAATATGCATCAAACAACTTCATGATCATAATATTCAATCCACGCAAAGAACTACAGGAGACCCCAAAGTTTCTCTCGGAGAAAAGATAATAAAAACGTGCATCGTCCCCTATGAACAGATTACCCCAATGTCACCTTGGGAATCCGCAAGTTGAGTGCCATAACATACATCAAGTGAATCAATATGATACTGTAGGATCGAAAGTATGTCTAGAGGGGGGTGATTAGACTACTTGACCAAATGAAACTTATCCTTTTCCCAATTTTAGTCTTTCACAGATTTTAGCTAACTTAGCACAAGTCAAGCAATCTTAATATAATTCAAGCAAGCATGCATAGAGTATATGAGTAGCGGAAAGTAAAGCATGCAACTTGCAAGAATGTAAAGGGAAGGGTTTGGAGAATTCAAACGCAATTGGAGACACGGATGTTTTTGTCGTGGTTCCGATAGGTGGTGCTATCGTACATCCACGTTGATGGAGGCTTCAACCCACGAAGGCTAATGGTTGCGCGAGTCCACGGAGGGCTCCACCCATGAAGGGTCCACGGAGAAGCAACCTTGTCTATCCCACCATGGCTGTCGCCCACGAAGGACTTGCCTCACTAGCGATAGATCTTCACGAAGTAGGTGATCTCCTTGCCCTTACAAACTCCTTGGTTCAACTCCACAATCTTGTCGGAGGCTCCCAAGTGACACCTAGCCAATGTAGGAGACACCACTCTCCAAGAAGTAACAAATGGTGTGTTGAGGAATGAACTCCTTGCTCTTGTGCTTCAAATGATAGTCTCCCCAACACTCAACTCTCTCTCACAGGATTTGGATTTGGTGGAAAGAAGATTTGAGTGGAAAGCAACTTGGGGAAGGCTAGAGATCAAGATTCATATGGTAGGAATGGAATATGTTGGCCTCAACACAAGTGTACGTGATTCTCTCTCAGAAAATGCAACTTTGAAGTGTAGGTTCGTTCTGATGGCTCTCTCCACGAATGAAGAGGAGGTGGAGGGGTATATATAGCCTCCACACAAAATCTAACCGTTACACACAACTTGCCAAACTCGGTGGCACCGAATTGAGAAACTCGGTCGGACCGATTCAGCAAATCTAGTGACCGTTAGGATTTTCGGTGGGACCGACATGCAACTGGGTAGGACCGATATGGTTAGGGTTAGGGCATAACTTAATCTCAGTGAGACCGATTACACAAACTCGGTGGGACCGATTTTGGTAATAAGCTAACCAGAGAGTTGGTCAGGTAAACTCGGTGGGACCGGTTCGCTCATTTCGGTGAGACCGAAATGTTACGAAAAGGAAATAGAGAGTTTACATTGCAATCTGGGTGCGACCGATCGCTCATCTCTGTGGTGCCCAAACGTTACGAAGGGAAACAGAGAGATTACAATCCCATCTTGGTGAGACCGAGATCCCTATCGGTGAGACCGATTTGCCTAGGGTTTGTGGCAGTGGCTATGACATCTGAACTCAGTGGCGCCGGGTAGAAAGAATCGGTGAGGCCGAGTTTGACTTTTGGTTTAGGTCATATGTGGATGTGAGAAAGTAGTTGAGGGCTTTGGAGCATATCACTAAGCATTTTGAGCAAGTAAGTCATTAAGCAACACCTCATCCCTCCTTGATAGTATTGGCTTTGCCTATAGACTCAATGTGATCTTGGATCTCTAAAATATAAAATGTAGAGTCTTGAGCTTTGAGCTTGAGCCAATCCTTTTGTCCTTAGCATTTTGAGGGGTCCACTTTTCTCATCCATGCCATGCCAATCATTGAGCTTTCCTGAAATATTTAACTTGAAGTAGCATTAGCTCAATGAGATATATGTTGTTAGGACTTACCAAAACCACCTAGGGATAGTTGCACTTTCAATCTCCCCCTTTTTGGTAACTGATGACAACATATAGATCAAAGCTTTGACAAATGATAATAAGATTGAAAAACATTGTCGCTTTGAGAAGTATGTGATAAGCAAGAGCTCCCCCTAAATTTGTGCATAGTTTAAGATTTGCTTTGGACTGCAAATGCACAAAGAGTTAGGCTCATGGGTTACTCTTCCATGTCACATACATCTTGGTGGAGCGCTCAAAATGATAATAATTAAATACATGCACTCATCACCAAGCAAAGTGAATGATCATATAGAGATAAAAGGATAATGTCATCCAACAAGCATTAAGGTAGCATATGATCAAACACATGATCATCCAAGTATCTCACAAAAGCATAAAGTATCTCAAACAAGCAAATAAAGTTCAACCACCAAAACAAGAGAGAACAAAAGCAACACTCTCTCTCGAAGCCTATGATCTATACATTTTTCTCCCCCTTTGGCAACAAGTTACCAAAAAGTTCATAGAAAATGCATAGCATTAAATCGACACTCAGGCTTGGTCTTCAGGTGGTGGTGTAGAGATGGCTCCTTGGACAAAGACTTCAGTAGATGTGGATGGAGCTGGTGGAGTAGGTGCTGGAGCTGGTTGCACAGAACCTGTAGCTGGTGCAGATGAAGTGGCTCTAGTGTCTGTAACAGGCACTGCAGCTGATCTCTGGCTCCTGGGCACTCTGGCAAAAGCATCAGTAGTAGTCTTGCCCTTCCTCTCCTGCATATCATCCTGAAGTTGCTCAACAACTGACTATATCTCGGTGACCTTCACATCCAAGTCATAGAAGTTCTGCTCCATGATCCTCTCCAGGCTCTCCTGGTTTTGAGTCAGGGTGGCCAGTCCCTTCTCAATTCTCAGAGTGGAGGCAATCAAGTAGCCAAGATGCTCCTGCTTGTTCTTCAAGAAGTACTGAGATGCCTCATCAATGGTTGGCATCTTTGAAGCCTTTTCAGTCCTTGCCTTCTCCCTCTTTGCTTGTGCTTGCACAGAAGATGGTTCATCTTCATCCATTACCATTGTGTTGTCCTCAAAATCTGGATAGATGGGCATGTGTTCCTTGTCCAAGAGGTATGTGCCTCTGCCCATCTTGGAGTTGATTAGCTCCTGGATCTGTGGGGCATACCCACAACTTCTCTTCTGATCTGCAGCTGTCCTCTTGATAGTTTCCACTATGAGGCTCATGACCTTGAACTTTTGAGGCACATCAAATATGTGAAGTAGGTTGATGGCATGGCCTCTGATCATCTTGTGATCTCCAGACTTAGGCAAAAGAGTGTGTCTGAGGATCCAGTTGATTGTTGGCAATCCTAACAGAAGATAGTGTACTGATCCAAACTTGTGAGTCTCAATAGCAGCATGTGGGATCTCTCTGTACATGTGTGCCATGGAGTTGTGATCCTTCTTCTTCATGGCATAGACATCCAAGTCATCCTCATTCTCCTTTGGTGCATTGATCAACTTTGCCCATTCTTCAACTGATGACTAGTACCTAGTACCTTCGGACATCTAGACAATCCTTCCATCTGGGTAGAAGTGAGCTGTGGAGTAGAACTACATAATAAGCTCATCATTCCACTTTGTGAGCTTCTGCCCAACAAAGTTATCCACTCCACAAGCATTGCAACTGTCATACACCCCTGGATAATGCTCTTCATTCTTCCTGATGTACTCCCAGTCTACCCATCTCATGTCACAGACGATTGGCTCCTTGTCAAGCAACACTGTCTCATAGAAGTCCTGTTGTTCCTTTGTGTGGAAGATGTAGGCCACAACAGTTCTCCTCCTGACTGCATAGGGATCAGTCAATCTCCACTACCCGAGTCTTGCATCCTTCCTCGGCTTCATATCCTCAGCCACAGGATGAACATCATTGTGATCTAGAATTTTGGGCTTCAGATTTCTCAAGACATGTTCCTCATCATCTTCTTCTTCAACAGTTGCTTCAGGCACTGGGGCCTTGTTCTTCTCTCCAGCAGGAATGCTCCTGGTGTTCCTCTTGGGTGCAGATTTGGGCTTTGGAGCAGCTGCTTTGGGAGCTTCTTTGGGCTTTGATGAAGCAGCCCCTAACCTCATGGCATCACCCATAAGCTTTGGAGCTTTGGGTGCTGGTGCAGCAACCTCTTCCTCTTCTTCCTCTTCAGAGTCTCACCTCATAGAGGGCTTGCCAAGGACCTTGGAAGTAGTGGTTCTGACTCTGTTTTTCTTCTTGTCTTGGCCAACAGCTTCATCTTCTGACTCAAGGGTTAATTTCATGGTTTCTCCAGTGGCAACCTTCCTAGGTTTGGAAGTTGGAATCCTTCTTGCAGGTGCCTTCCTCTGCATTCCTGGATTAGTGGTAGCAGTTGTTCCATACTCTTTCTTGAGCACCTTATTTTTGGAAGCGGCCTCATCCTCAACAGCCACATAGTCCTCATCCTCAGAATCTGAGGTTCTCTTCTTTCTTACCCTGGTGGCTGCCTTGGGCAAGTTGCTGGGTGTGCTCCTCCTACCCTCATCGTAGCTGCTAGAGGGACTAGTGCCCTCACTTATCTGAACCTGCTCCTCAGACTTGTTTTGACTGTCACTCTAATTAGACATATTGCAAACACTGATAGCAGACCCTGTGAATAGATATAGATGAGGTAGAATAGATGAGCATCACAAAATACAGAGGTTTTTGCAAAAGAATGAGTCAAAAACTTAGTTTTAGTTTTCCACAGAAAGCATTTCGGATCTACCGGTTTGTAAACTCGGTGATACCGAAGCAGCTTTTGGAACCTAGACTAGTGAACTCGGTCAGACCGAGTCACAGTTCGGTGGCACCGAGACTGCTAGGGTTTCACAAAGTCCTGAACTCGGTCACACCAATTTGCAATTCTCGGTCAGACCGGGAATCACATGTGCAATGGCCTTAGCCGAGTCGGTGGTACCGAGTTCTACAACTTGGTTGGTCCGAGATGGTTTCGGCGGAAACCTAACCCTAAATTTTCAATTCACCTCTAATCTACGAAGTGTTTTCGGTGGATAAGATGATCTCAATCGGGGCAAGATTAATGGCAACACAATGTGCTAGAGATTTGGAGTTGGGAATAGCACAAAGACCAAGTCCATACCCTAGTTTGGCGACGGACTTGCTACGGTGGCAACAGCGGAGACGATTCCCGTTGACGGCGGTGGAGACCAGCAGCGGGAGGCAGCTGGCTATGAGGAGGAGGATCCGGAGACCCAGGGAGGCAGAGCAGGCTGAGCGCGGGCGAAAGAGTTCGGAGAAATTTCCAAAATTTGACCCGTGGGTATATATAGCCTAACCCTATCGGTGTGACCGAGTGGAACGACTTGGTGGCACCGAGATGCATAACTGCAAGCAGTTACTGCAACTCGGTGTGACCGAAAAGTTCAAATCGGTTGCACCGAGATTGAAAACCTAGATCGAATTAGTGATCTCGGTATGACCGAAATGGAGGAATCGGTCAGACCGAAACGCACAAAGAAGTTTTGGAAGTTTAAGTCTATGACGAATTGGGGACTCCGAGTGCTCCTCACACAGAGTGGTTCGAATCTAACTTGATCAAATTTTGTGATGTAGCATGAATAGAGTTTGAGACAAGAAAAGCATAGATAGCTAGATAAGGTTCTTAGGAATTCTTGTCCATCCACTTGGCAAAAGAAAGAAACCAATCAATCAAAACAACAAGTGGATGTCCTTGAATGAGTAAAATATGCAACCAACATGCTCACACAATAAAATGGCAAATGAAATATGTGGCAAAGCATGCACAACTAATTCTAGCATCTATCAAGCAATTGGCGATGACTAGGTCATCTATATATGAGTATATTGTCTTAGGAGTCAAATGATAACATTTGATCATAGGTTATACTCATCGTTTAAGCACAAGTGGGGTTACCACTTTTACATATTGCATTGTTGTGTTTACACCATTAGAGTTTCTTTGACTCAATTCTTAGAGTAAAGCTCCCCCTAGATGTGAGATCCCCCCTTAAGAGGGATGAACTAACCTTGGGTTTTGCCGACGATGACTTCATGTAGGTGTTGAAGATGTGGATGCTCAATGTTGATGTTGATCATTTGGAGCAATCCTTTGGAGTGAGTTGCACTTTCAATACCTACACAGGTAAGTCCCACAAGGAACAAACAAGGATATACATAGACATAGAGTGATGCACACACAAGATGATGTCTATGAAAGCAATAGGTTACCTTGTCCCTTGTCTTACAAATAGGAGGGTTTGTGACTCCTTGAACGAGTGCAAGATGTGCAAGTTGATTGCACTTGTTCTTGCCAATATGATAAGAGTGAAATATGTTGGCGGGGTCACCCTCAAGAACTCTCTAGTTCTTCTTCTTCAGGATCCACATCATCTTGATGGGAATCCTTGGAGTTGTAGTCGTACTTGATGAAGTAGAACTTGATGTAGTCTTGGGAACCCACTTGACCAAGGCCTTAGGAGCTTCTTGAAATGCATCAATCTCCTCTTGAAGCTTATCCTTGCCTTTTTGCTTGTGGTCTTGTGGTGGAAGATCATCTTGAGCTTGTGTCCCTTTGAAGGAAGTAGGATCATACTTCTCTTGTTGAGGATCATCACTAGAGTTGTCAACAAGTAAATCATCATCATCTAACAAGTCATCTTCATCACTATTGAAATCAACATACTCGGGGTGTGATACCTTTGGGCCTTTAGCCATGAAGCATCTTCCAAGTCCTTCATTTGGTGAATCAAATATGTCGTAGGAGTTGGTTGACACAAGTGCTAGACCGGCAACACCTTCATCTTGAGTATATTCGGAGTCGGAGTGATAGCTTCTCTCGGAGTGATTGTCGGAGTCGGAGCCGGATACCCATTCACCAACATGAGCTTGATGTCTTCGTTTTGTGTAGCTCCTTGATGACTTGTCCTTCCTTTCCAAATCCTTGCTTCTCCGGGATGTTCTTCATTCATACCGGTCATCAATACTCCTCCTCTCTCTTGGTGGTGATTCTTCTCCTCTACTTCTCCTCTTAGGTGATTCTTCTCTTATTTTGTGGGGAGCCATACACTCATTGGAATAGTGTCCGGGTCTTCCACAATTGTAGCAATTACGCTCTCGACTAGAAGATCTTTTGTCATTGTAGGAACTTGACTTGGAGCTTCTCTCTTTGCTTCTACTCTTGTAAAACTTGTTGAAGTTCTTCACCATTAGGCTCAATTCTTCATTGATGGTTTGTTTCTCACTTGATAATATGGGGGCTTCACATGAGGCTTTGTAAGCACCACTTGACTTGTTGTGAAGTTCCTCCTTATCCTTGAGTGACATCTCATGAGTAACAATTCTTCCAATGACTTCTGTTGGCTTGAGATCTTTGTAATTGGGAATCATTTGGATCGATGTGCACACGGCATCATATTTTCCATCCAACGCTCTTCGGATCTTCTTGATGATGAATTTGTCGGTCATCTCTTCACTTCCTAAGCCGGCAATCTCATTTGTGATAAGAGCAAGCCTAGAGTACATTTCAGCGACACCTTCACCATCCTTCATTTTGAACTTGTCAAGCTGACTTTGAAGCACATCCAGCTTGGATTCCTTGATGGAGTCGGTACCTTCGTGCATATCAATCAAAGTATCCCAAATTTCCTTTGCATTCTCAAGACGGCTGATTTTGTTGAATTCTTCGGGGCACAATCCATTGAAGAGAATATCACAAGCTTGAGCATTGTATTGCAACATCTTCAACTCTTCTGCGCTAGCTTCACGGTTTGGTTCTCTCCCATCAAAAAATTCACCTTGCAAGCCAATACACACAATAGCCCAAACGGCGGGGTTATGTCCAAGAATATGCATTTTCATCTTATGCTTCCAACTAGCAAAATTAATACCATCAAAGTAAGGACCTCTACGGTGATAGTTTCCCTCGCTAGACGCCATACTCTCCTAGGTTGTGAAACCAAGGCTATGACCACCAAATGCTATGGAAATCAAAGCAAATGGAGACCCAAGCTCTGATACCACTTGTAGGATCGAAAGTATGTCTAGAGGGGGGTGATTAGACTACTTGACCAAATGAAACTTATCCTTCTCCCATTTTAGTCTTTGGCAGATTTTAGCTAACTTAGCACAAGTCAAGCAATCTTAATACAATTCAAGTAAGCATGAAAAGAGTATATGAGCAGCGGGAAGTAAAGCATGCAACTTGCAAGAATGTAAAGGGAACAGTTTGGAGAATTCAAACGCAATTGGAGACACTGATGTTTTTGTCGTCGTTCCCATAGGTGGTGCTATCGTACATCCACGTTGATGGAGACTTCAACCCACAAAGGGTAATGGTTGCGCGAGTCCACGGAGGGCTCCACCCACGAAGGGTTCACGAAGAAGCAACCTTGTCTATCCCACCATGGCCATCGCCCACGAAGGACTTGCCTCACTAGCGGTAGATCTTCACGAAGTAGGCGATCTCCTTGCCCTTACAAACTCCTTGGTTCAACTCCACAATCTTGTCGGAGGCTCCCAAGTGACACCTAGCCAATCTAGGAGACACCACTCTCCAAGAAGTAAGAAATGGTGTGTTGATGATGAACTCCTTGCTCTTGTGCTTCAAATGATAGTCTCCCCAACACTCAACTCTCTCTCACAGGATTTGGATTTGGTAGAAAGAAGATTTGAGTGGAAAGCAACTTGGGGAAGGCTAGAGATCAAGATTCATATGGTAGGAATGGAATATGTTGGCCTCAACACAAGTGTACGTGATTCTCTCTCAGAAAATGCAACTTTGAAGTGTAGGTTCGTTCTGATGGCTCTCTCCACGAATGAAGAGGAGGTGGAGGGGTATATATAGCCTCCACACAAAATCTAACCGTTACACACAACTTGCCAAACTCGGTGGCACCGAATTGAGAAACTCGGTCGGACCGATTCAGCAAATCTAGTGACCGTTAGGATTTTCGGTGGGACCGACATGCAACTGGGTAGGACCGATATGGTTAGGGTTAGGGCATAACTTAATCTCAGTGAGACCGATTACACAAACTCGGTGGGACCGATTTTGGTAATAAGCTAACCAGAGAGTTGGTCAGGTAAACTCGGTGGGACCGGTTCGCTCATTTCGGTGAGACCGAAATGTTACGAAAAGGAAATAGAGAGTTTACATTGCAATCTGGGTGCGACCGATCGCTCATCTCTGTGGTGCCCAAACGTTACGAAGGGAAACAGAGAGATTAAAATCCCATCTTGGTGAGACCGAATTGAGAAACTCGGTCGAACCGATTCATCAAATCTAGTGACCGTTAGGATTTTCGGTGGGACCGACATGCAACTCGGTAGGACCGATATGGTTAGGGTTAGGGCATAACATAATCTCGGTGAGACCAATTACACAAACTCGGTGGGACCAATTTTGGTAATAAGCTAACCAGAGAGTTGGTCAGGTAAACTCGGTGGGACCGGTTTGCTCATTTCGATGAGACCGAAATGTTACGAAAAGGAAACAGAGAGTTTACATTGCAATCTCGGTGGGACCGATCGCTCATCTCGGTGTTACTGAAACGTTACGAAGGGAAACAGAGAGATTACAATCCCATCTTGGTGACACCGAGATCCCTATCGGTGAGACCAATTTGCCTAGGGTTTGTGGCAGTGGCTATGATATCTGAACTCGGTGGCGCCGGGTAGAAAGAATCGGTGAGGCCGAGTTTGACTTTTGGTTTAGTTCATATGTGGATGTGAGAAAGTAGTTGAGGGCTTTGGAGCATATCACTAAGCATTTTGAGCAAGTAAGTCATTAAGCAACACCTCATCCCTCCTCGATAGTATTGGCTTTTCCTATAGACTCAATGTGATCTTGGATCACTCAAATATAAAATGTAGAGTCTTGAGCTTTGAGCTTGAGCCAATCCTTTTGTCCTTAGCATTTTGAGGGGTCCATTTTTCTCATCCATGCCATGCCAATCGTTGAGCTTTCCTGAAATATTTAACTTGAAGTAGCATTAGCTCAATGAGCTATATGTTGTTAGGAATTACCAAAACCACCTAGGGATAGTTGCACTTTCAGATACCCCATTGTCACCTCAAGTATTCATACAATCCGACAAGACAAAACTTCAAAGGGTAAATATTCAATTTATCACAACAAGAGTAGAGAGGGGAGAAACATCATATGATCCATCTATGTTAACAAAGCCATGATATATCAAGATTATGACATCTCAAGATCACGAGAGAGAGAGGGAGATTAAACACATAGCTACTGGTACAAACCTTCAGCCCCGAGGGTGGAATACTCCCTCCTCATCGTGGTCTCCGCCGGGATGATGAAGATGGCCACCGGTGATGATCTCCCCCTTTGGCAGGGTGCCGGAACGGGCTCCTGATTGGTTTTCGGTGGCTATAGAGGCTTGCGGGGACGGAACTTCCGATCTAGGTTCTCTGCGAAAGTTTTTGGAATATTTGACGATTTATAGGATGCATAGGGGGTGTGGGAGGCCACCGAGGTGGGCACAACCCACCTGGGCATGCCTGGGGGCCCAGGCGCACCCTGGTGGGTTGTTCCCCCCTCGGGGCACCTCCCAAGTGCTTCTCTGGCCCATGTGATGTCTTCTGGTCTAGAAAAAATCAAAATTTCAGGGTGTTTGAACTCCGTTTGATATTCATTTCCTGTGATGTAAAAAACAAACAAAAATAGCAATTGGCATTGGGCACTGGTCAATAAGTTAGTCCCAAAAAATGATATAAAGTTGTTGTAAAATGATTGTAAAACATCCAATAATGATAATATTACAACATGAGTGTCGGTGTCAAAACCGATGGATCTCGGGTAGGGGGTCCCGAACTGTGCGTCTAAGGCTAATGGTAACAGGAGGCAGGGGACACAATGTTTTACCCAGGTTCAGGCCCTCTCGATGGAGGTAATACCCTACTTCCTGCTTGATTGATCTTGATGATATGAGTATTACAAGAGTTGATCTACCACGAGATCGTAGATGCTAAACCCTAGAAGCTAGCCTATGATTATGATTGTCCTTGTCCTATGGACTAAACGCTCCGATTTATATAGACACCGGAGGGGGGCTAGGGTTACACAGAGTCGGTTACACAGAAGGAAATCTACATATCCGAATATCCAAGCTTGGCTTGCACGCAAAGGAGAGTCCCATCCAGATACGGGACGAAGTCTTCAATCTTGTATTTTCATAGTCCAATAGTCCGCCCAAAGTATATAGTCCGGCTGTCTGAGGACCCCTTAATCCAGGACTCCCTCAGTAGCCCCTGAACCAGGCTTCAATGACGATGAGTCCGGCGCGCAAATTATCTTCGGCATTGCAAGGCGGGTTCCTTCTCCGAATAATCCATAGAAGAATTAGAACACAAGGATCGTGTCCGGCTCTGCAAAACAAATTCCACATACCACCGTAGAGAGTATAATTTTCCACAAATCTAAACTACCGACAGCTTTTTATCACGCCGTGGTCCGGTCTTTATTCGAACCATTTTTCATAACCAGCCACTACACGCGCTGCGAGGTGGTTTTATTGGCACGTCTTGTCAAAGCAGAGATCGTGTCCCCCTTATCACGGGATTCTCATCAATACAGGTGTGGGTAACCCAACCGTGTTTGCTTAATATGACTCCTCCATTTTAGGCAAGTCCGAAACGGTCACCCGGGGGACACTTGATATTCGTCCTCTTTATAAAGGGGGGCCAAGGCCTATCCTTTTCTTCCCACGCTCGATCCTTCCCCTCCCGCACCTCAAGTTCCAACACCCAAGGCTCAAGCTAAAGCACTTTGGACCTTCGACCATGTCCGGATCCAATCTTCAAGGCCGGTGGATGGCCTCCTCCATCACGGAGGAGGATATCCAGAAGCTTAGGGAGGCCAGGTATCTCACCGCCAAAATCCCACACAGGCTGCCTGCCCAAGGGCAGGTCATCCCCACTCCCGAACCCAACGAGAGTGTCGTATTTGTTTCTCACTTCCTCCGAGGGCTAGGTTTCAGTCTCGATCCCTTCATGAGGTGGCTTATGTTCTATTAAGGGCTAAATTTCCATGATCTAGCTCCGGATTCCATCCTTCACATATCGTCGTTTATCGTCGTGTGTGAAGCCTTTCTCTGCATTACCCCCCACTTCGGCCTATGGCTCAAGACTTTCAATGTGAGGCCGAGGGTGATTGACGGGCATCACGCGGAGTGCGGAGGTGCTATGATAAGCAAAGGCGCCGACGCCCCATGGCCGAAGGGTTCTTTCGCGGAAACATATGATTTATGGCAACAGAAGTGGTTTTACATCACAGCTCCCCGAGGTACAAAGCGGGCGGCCGCTCCAGCGTTCCGCTCGGGCCTGTCGGCATTCTGGGAACGGGGGCCCCCAGAATTGCCTGCCTGCGGCCTGCAGCGTGGCTCAAGTGGTGGCCCAATGCGGCCCGTCTTCATCAGTACAAGACTCAAGACCCTCGCGAGGGGCCAAGCCTAGCGGGGCGGATGACGCAAGGCTTCCTCAGGGACGGGAGTACCGAGGCATCAGGCAAAGGTTGCCATTTCAGTGCAATGAGACCAAGACCAGCGGAGCGGCAGGATGGAGGTCACCGTGGAGCCCAAGACGGCGTCATCACCAGTGCTTTTGGCAGCCGAAGACCAACTTTAGTCAGGATAACTTGTACTAGATGTTCCCCTTCAAAATGACCGTTGTTGGCGCCATTCTCGCTCAATATTTGGGAAGAGGACCAGGGCCTCTATAAATAGGACTAGCCACCGCAGAGAGAAAGGGATCGGATCGAGTGCTCATTGGGAGAGAGAGAGAGGGGCGATCGAACTCACCCAAGCAGTTCATCGCACCAGCTCAAGAACACCTCTCGCGAGGCTGTTCTTCCCTTGTTCTATTCATCAGCAGCCCCAGAGGCAATCCACCACACCACACACTAGAGTAGGGTATTACACCACAACGGTGGCCCGAACCAGTATAAATCTTGTGTCCCTCGTGTCATTCATCGTTTCAGCTTAGATCTCGCGAGGCGATCGGACGTAGATCGGTAGGGGAGAGATCTTCGTGCGAACCCCAGAGTTCGAACCTTAAGGGTCTGCCGGAACCCAACATCCGACATTTGGTGCGCCAGGTAGGGGGTGCGCCGGAGCTCTCCCTCCCGTCGGCCCGTTCCCCATCAGCACCGCACTCTGCCCTCATGGCGGCTAACACGCCGCCCGCTCCGGCTGTCGACCCTGGCACGGAAACTAGGGGGCTCCAAGCCCTGGCCCCCACCTTGCGACAGGTGCAGTGGCCGAACAAGTTCAAGCCGGACATGCCACCACGCTACGACGGCACGGCCGACCCGCTGGCCTTCCGCTGGCATATGAAGAAGCCGTCCTCGAGGCCGGAGGTGACGACAAGGTCATGGCGAACTGTCTCCTCGCGGCCCTCACCGGTGTCCCGCGCATGTGGATGCTCCACCTACCAGCGGCTTCGGTGGCCTCCTGGGAGGAATTGCGCAACCTCTTCCTCGCCCATCATGTTGCGCCGGCACCCCCAGTCGTTGCGGCCATCCTGGGCGGATCGCAGGAGCCACCTTCAAGCCGCCATGTCAAGCCATTTGTCCGCCAGATCGGCGCCGTCCTCAAGCGCCGAGAACACCACCCCCCCCCCCCCCGGGCTGGGTGGCACCCAAGGCTGATTTGACCTTCAGATCAGATGATCACCCCTCCAACACCGCCTGTTCGGGCGCACTCCCGATGCCATGCACCCCCACCATCTGCCAGGTGGCCGTCACCAGGACCCTCATCGATGGTGGTGTCGGCCTCAACGTGCTCTCGGTGGAGGCCTTCAGCCTCCTCCACATGCCGCTAGAGCGGCTTCAACCCAGCAGGCCCTTCTCGGGCGTCGGAGGCGGTTCCACCGGCTCCATGGGGCAGATGCGCCTGCCGGTGACCTTCGGCACCCACGACAACTTCCGCACGGAGGTGATCGACTTTGACATCGCCCCCATCAGCCTCTCGTACAACGCCATCCTCGGCTACCCAGCCTTGGCCCAGTAGATGGCAGCGACTCACCCGGCGTACAACCTCATGAAGATGGCCGGGAGCAGCGGGGTCCTCACCATGTCCGGAGACACAATGGGATGCGCTGCAGGCGCTCAAGCTTGCTTTCAAGACGGTCGCAGTAGCGCAGCCCGCCAGCGTAGATGTCCCCGAGCCCAAGGGGGCTGCGCCGGCTAAGAAGAAGTAGGTATTCAGCCAGGACAAGGCGGAGACCAAGTAGGTACCGGTCGACAACTATGGATCCACTGGCGCCACCTTCACCATAGGCTCCAACCTTGAGCCTGAGCAAGAGGAGGCCTTGGTGAAGTTCCTGCGCGCAAACAAGAAGGTGTTTGCGTGGGAACCTGGTCAGCTGGCAGGAGTCCCAAGGGGTGTGATTGAACATCATCTCAACGTGTGCCCCAACGTGCGCCCCGTGAAGCAGAAGGCAAGGCGGCAGTCCATTGAAAAGCATGCCTTCATCGTCCAAGAAACCCGCAAGTTAGAGGCAGCGGGCGTCATTCGCGAGGTCCGCTATCCTGACTGGCTGGCCAACCCTGTTGTTGTGCCCAAAAAGGGAGGAAAGGAACGCATGTGTGTCAACATCACCAACCTCAACAAGGCCTGCCCACAAGATCCATTCCCGCTCCCTCGCATCAACCAAATTGTTGACTCTACCATTGAGTGTGACCTATTGTGCTTCCTGGATGCCTTCTCGGGCTATCACCAGATCAAGATGGCGGTAGAAGACGTGGAGAAAACGGCCTTCCTGACCCCATGCGGAGAGTACTGCTATACCTGCATGCCGTTTGGGCTGCGCAACGCAGCAGCGACCTTTCAGCGGATGATGCACATCGCCTTGGGCCGGAAGCTCGGGAGGAACGCTGAAGCTTACGTCAATGACATTGTGGTGAAGTCTTGGGAGGCGAAGACCCTGATACAGGACCTGGAAGAAACCTTCGCGAGCCTTCGTGAAGTGGATCTGCAGCTCAATCCGGAGAAGTGCGTACTTGGAGTCCCCTCCGGCAAGCTCTTGGGCTTCCTCGTGTCCCACAGGGGCATCGAGGCCAACCTAGAGAAGGTCAAAGCAGTCGAAGACATGAGTCCGCCAAAGACCCTCAGAGAAATGCAGAAGCTCACCGGGCGTATTACTGCACTGGGACGCTTCATCTCCAAGCTGGGGGAGCGGGCACTACCCTTCTTCAAGCTAATGAAGAAGAAGGGCCCGTTCAAGTGAACTAAAGAGGCCGACAAGGCATTCCAAGATCTTAAGAAGTACCTCACCAGCCCACCGATGATGGTAGCTCTGCGCCCTCAAGAGCCTTGGTGCTTTACCTTGCAGCCACCCCCTACTCCGCCAGTGCAGCCCTGGTGGCGGTTAGAGAGGAGCGCCGGGCCAAGGCCGCAGCCGCCGTCCCGGCTAGGGCAGAGCAAAGCCCAGAAAGCCTCGTGAAGACCACAACCGCAGCAGAAAAGGATCAGCCCCAGCAGGGGAACGCACCCAGAGCGGAGGAGGCCTCTCCAGGCAAACAAGCGCTGGGGGCTCCGTCGTCTCAGGAGGCGCCTCAACCTCCGGAGGACGCGGGCTGCGCCAACACCCTCAACCTTGTCGAGCACCCTGTATACTTCGTCAGCACGGTCCTACGGGACGCGAGGGCGCGGTACCCCATGCCCTAGAGACTCCTCCTCGCACTGTTAGTGGCCTCGCGCAAGCTGCGGCACTACTTTCAAGGCCATCCCATCAAGGTTGTCTCAGCATACCCCTTGGAAAGGGTACCCAGGAGCCCCAACTCAGCTGGAAGAGTCGCTGAATGGAACATCGAGTTGCAAGCGTTTCAGCTGGAATTCAGCACGACTAGAGTCATCAAGGGAGACGCACTTGCAGATTTCGTGGCAGAATGGGCAGAGGAACCGGGGCTCAAAGCGGGCGAGGACCGGTCGCTTTCCTCGGGAAGTGAAGCACCGGACGGCTGGGTCATGTACTTCGACGGGGCATTCTCGCGACAGGGCACGGGGGCTGGTGCCATGCTCATATCCCCCACTCAAGACAAGCTCTACTACACTGTGCAACTCTGCTTCTAGCATGGGGAGAAGGTCTCCAACAACATAGCAGAGTACGAGGGTTTGATAGCGGGCTTGAAAGCTGCAGCTGCCTTGGGGGTAAAGCGCCTCATCATCAAGGGCGACTTACAACCTCTCGTCAACTTCTCCAACAAGGTATACGAGCTGAAGGAAGAGCACATGGAAGCGTATCTCGCGGAGGTCCGCAGGATAGAGAAACTGTTTTGGGGGCTGGAGTTGCAACATGTGCCTCGCGGCACCAATCAAGAGGCTGATGACATCGCCAAGAGGGCGTCCAGGCGGTTGCCTCAGGAGCCTGGCGTCTTTGAGGAGCGACTCTTCAAACCCTCAGCGGCGCCATCACTATCGAGCACAGCACAGCCTCGGGAGCCCTGGCCTGTGGCCCAACTTCAGGGGCATGCTTGCTCCTGGCGCTGGAGCCTCAGGAGGGATGTTGGACCGTGGAGTTCAAGGATTACTTGATGCAAGGGACCTTGCCAGAGAAGGAGGAGGACGCGGAGCGCGTGGCGCGGCAGGCCACGACCTATTGCATCCAAGACGGAGAGCTCTACCGAAAGAGACCGAATGACGTTACTCTATGTTGCATCTCAGGGAGCAGGGAAAAGAGCTGTTGGCAGACATTCACGGTGGAGACTGCAGGCACCCCTCGTCTTTGCGCACACTCGTCGGCAAGGCGTTTCGCAGTGGTTTCTATTGGCCAACAGCACTCAACGACGCAATCGAGCTGCTGAAGGCTTGTGAAGCCTGTCAGTTCCATGCCAAGCAGATTCACCAGCCAGCTCAGGGCCTTCAGACCATTCCCCTCTCGTGGTCGTTCGCTGTTTGGGGACTGGACATCCTTGGCCCATTTCCTCGGGTGCCAGGGGGCTATCGCTACCTTTATGTCGCCATCGACAAATTCACCAAGTGGGCAGAAGTGGAAGCTATCCGCACCATCCTGGCTGGCTCGGCAGTCAAGTTCATCAGGGGCCTCGTGAGCCGGTTTGGGGTACCCAATCGCATCATCACCGACAATGGTTTGCAGTTCACCAGCAATCTCTTCAAAACATATTGTGCTAACCTTGGAACGCAGATATGCTACGCTTCGGTGCCACACCCTCGGAGCAATGACCAAGCTGAGGGCGCTATCACAGAGGTCCTGAAGGGCCTCAAAACCCGAACCTTCAAGAAGAAACTGGAGGCCTGCGGCAGGGGCTGGCATGACGAGCTTCAGTCCATGCTATGGTCCATCTGTACTACCGCTACCAAGTCGACCGGTGAAACCCCGTTCTTCCTCGTCTACGGTGCTGAGGCGGTCCTCCCTCACGAGGTCAGGCATCGCTCCGCACGGGTCCTGACTTTCGATGAAGCACAGCAGGACGCCATGCGGGGGGTGGACCTCGTGCTTGGGGAGGAACGTCGTCGGGAGGCTGCGCTTCGGGCTGCGAGATACCAACAAGCACTGCGGCGGTACCATTGCCGTAGCATCCGCCCCAGGGCCCTCGAGGTAGGCGACCTCGTGCTCAGACGGGTGCTCTCTAGGGAGGGGCTGCACAAGCTCTTGCCCATGTGGGAGGGCCCATTCAAGGTTGTTCATGTCTCTAGGCCCGGTGCTCCATGCTTGGAGACTCAGGAGGGGGTGCCCATCCCGAACGCGTGGAACATCCAGCATCTCCGGAAGTTCTACCCTTGAACAAGGGCCCAGAGCCTATAAAGAAGGCCCGGCGCCTGTGAAGCTAGACGAACCAAGAAAGGCCCAGTGCCTGTGAAGAAGGCCAACGCCTGTGAAGCTCATTTCCCCAAGAAAGGCCCGGTGCCTGTGAAGAAGGCCAACGCCTATGAAGCTCATTTCCCCAAGAAAGGCACGATGCTTGTGAAGAAGGCCAACGCCTGTGAAGCTCATTTCCCCAAGAAAGGCCCGGAGCCTGTGAAGAAGGCCAATGCGTGTGAAGCTCGTCGCCCGTGACACTCTCACGTAATAATGAGTTGGGGCTGTACACGCCCCGGAGTCTCCAGAGAGCCGCCCTTGGGCCTCGGGGGCTCCCACCCACGCCTAGTGGCAGCACTTAGCTCCGCGCTGGTGATAAGATGTCCAAGACTAGATTAGGTGCCGGACGCGGCTTTTTCATTTGCTTTCTGCAGTTGGCATGTTCGACCCTATTTGAAGTTTTATTGGAGTTGTTGTCGTCCTTAACTTGTGACTCTCTATCTTTTTCGCCTACTTGCCTCGTTTTCTCTCGCGCAAGTCTCGCAAGGGGGCTACGCGGGCACCCTCGCGAGAGTTTTCTGCCCCAATCATTTGAAGCTTTCCTATCCAAGCCCACTACGGGAGCACCCCTCGCAGTCCGTGCCCCATGGGCATCGTGACACAAACACAGGACCTGAGTCGGTCGCCTCCGCGACCGAGACCGGAAGTTACCACTCCTGACTAACCCTTGCAGGACATGAAGCGCACGGCGAGGCCTCAGCCTTGGGAGGCGAAGACTGCAGCAAGCCCTCCCGAGCTAAGTAATTCCTGCACGCGGGCATGCGGCACAAAAACACAGCACAGAAATGGCGGAAACAGCATGATGATTAACAGCAACAGTCCAACACGCCCCCATGGGGCCCTACACTACTTTCCCTTTTGCGCAGGAAAGGGAGAAAAACAAAATAGACGTGACTTGCTCGGCACCAACTCGCGGCGAGGGCTCGTACTGCCTCTGGAGCTCAGTCAGACTCCTCCTAGCGCTTCACCGAGGTGCGACGGTGGACTAACCCGCTACCTCCCTCCAGGCGAGCGTGATGGCGCGGAGGCTGGTCGCGGCCACCGCTAGAGGAGCTGCTGTCCGAAGGAGAGCCGCGGAAGCTTGGAGAGCCTCGAGCGCCGCCGACCACGCGCCTGCCATCATCTTCATCCCGATCATCACCGGGGCTGGATACCCGGCCGCGGTCATCGTCTTCGGGGCAGCACCCAGCGCGGCAACCGTCTTCTCCGAATACCCTCACGTAGAGGGTGACGTTGCTGTCGAACTTGAAGTGCAGGGTGCACCGCTGGCTCAGGCCACGCGCGCGCGAAAATGTTTGCCAGGCGCGGGTCAGGGCCACATTCCCGGCGACGGAGACCTCCAGCGAAGCCCAGGAGGCCCTGCTGAAGCAACCATCCGCCTGAAGCCAGAGGCCGCCCGGAGCGCCGGCCGGAAGTTCACCAGCAAAGAAGTGGGGAAGCTGGAGCCAGGTGCTGGTTGGGTCCGTCGACCACACGACGAACTCCGACAGCACCTCCGCCGAGTGGAAGCGTGGACTGGGAGGCCGCGCAGTCGCGGCATGCCTTCCCTCGACAACCAGGCACCCATCGCCACGCAGGGGATCGCCTCCGCGACCGCGGGAAGCCACTGCGGGAGCCACAGGATGCTTGCGTGGACGACCTCAGCGCGCTTGGCTGGGGGAGAGTCGGGCCCTTCCCGGTGAGCCTTTCCCTTCTCTGCGTACGAGAACCTCTTCGGCGGCGCCATGGGAGATGGCGAGTAGCTGGGATGGGGACAAAGAAGGAGGCAAGGAGGGAGATGTACAGAGGGGGCTCGCGCCCTCCAACATTTATAACCGGAAGGAAGCCAACCATCGACCTCCACGATCGCAGATAATCATGACCCGTTTCTGCATGCAGGGACTTGTCAAGTTGTGCAGTTGCCGAGGCAGCGTGGGAAAGCAGAGACGCCCACGTCCAATCAACCGCCACGTGGCGCCCAAGGCCGCAGGCTGATGGGGCCCACGGCGCTCTGCACTTGCCCCTTCGCTTCTACGTTAAGCCAAGTCCGAGCGTGCCTTGGGCCCGGGGGCTACTGTCAGCGTTTTGGGAATGGGGGTCCCCAGACTTGCCTGCCAGCGTCCTGCGGCGTGGCTCAAGTGGTGGCCCAATGCGGCCCGTCTTCATCGATACAAGACTCAAGACCCTCACGAGGGGCCAAGCCTCGCGGGGCGGATGATGGAAGGCTTTCTCAGGGACGGCCTCTCTTGGCAGGCTCGCGAGGAGGCGGAGAGATCAAGGAAGGGTACCTCGCGAGGTCCTCGTGACGCAAGCCATGATGGTCCAGACCAGGCGGGTGCCAGGCGGGCGCCGACTTGTGCAGTGTCCTTGTTTCCTCTTGGGTGCAAAGGGGGCAAACACAGGCGTGGAGTACCGAGGCATCAGGCAAAGGTTGCCATTTCAGTGCAACGAGACCAAGACCAGCGGAGCGGCAGGATGGAGGTCACCGTGGAGCCCAAGACGGCGTCATCATCAGTGCTTTTGGCAGCCGAAGACCAACTTTAGTCAAGATAACTTGTACTAGATGTTCCCCTTCAAAATGGCCGTTATTGGCGCCCTTCCCGCTCAATATTTGGGAAGAGGACCAGGGCCTCTATAAATAGGACTAGCCATTGTAGAGAGAAAGGGATCGGGTCGAGTGCTCATTGGGAGAGAGAGAGAGAGAGAGAGAGAGAGAGGCGATAGAACTCACCCAAGCAGTTCATCGCACCACCTCAAGAACACCTCTCGCGAGGCTGTTCTTCCCTTCTACTGTTCATCAGCAACCCCAGAGGCAATCCACCATACCACACACTGGAGTAGGGTATTACACCACAACGGTGGCCTGAACCAGTATAAATCTTGTGTCCCTCGTGTCGTTCATCGTTTCAGCTTAGATCTCACGAGGCGATCGAACGTAGATCGGTAGGGGAGAGATCTTCATGCGCACCCCAGAGTTCGAACCTTAAGGGTCTGCCGGAACCCAACATCCGACAGGGCCCCCCGCCGCAACTGGCGTCATGGGTCAACAAGGGGCTGGATTGGGGGCCGATTAACGATGTGCTGACACTGTGCTACCTGTTGAGCACAAGTCCCTCAGTTTTTGAGAACCAAGGTATCAATCCAGTAGGAGACCACGCACAAGTCCCTCGTACCTACACAAAACGATAGCAACTCGCAACCAACACTTAGGGGTTGTCAATCCCTTCATGGTCACTTATGAGAGTGAGATCTGATAGAGATAATATTTTTGGTATTTTTGATAGATAGATGCAAAGTAAGAAGTTAAGGGGAAAGTAAAAACAAAGCAAGTAAATAAAGTGATAGAGATTGATATGATGAGAATAGACCCGGGGGCCATAGGTTTCACTAGTAGCTTCTCTCAAGAGCATAGATATTCTACGGTGGGTGAACAAATTACTGTTGAGCAATTGACATAATTGAGCATAGTTATGAGTATATCTAGGCAATGATCATGTATATAGGCATCACATCCAAAACAAGTAGATTGAAACGATTCTGCATCTACTACTATTACTCCACTCATCGACCGCTATCCAGCATGCATCTAGAGTATTAAGTTAAAACAGAGTAATGTCGTAAGCAAGATGACATGATGTAGAGGGATAAATTCATGCAATATGATAAAAAAACATCTTCTTATCCTTGATGGCAACAATACAATACGTGCCTTGCTGGCCCTTCTGTCACTAGGTAAGGACACCGCAAGATTGAACCCAAAGCTAAGCACTTCTCCCATTGCAAGAACTACCAATCTAGTTGGCCAAACCAAAAAGGATAATTCGAAGAGACTTGCAAAGATAACTCAATCATACATAAAAGAGTTCAGAGAAGAATCAAATATTTTCCATAGATAATACTGAATCATAAACCCACAATTCAGCGGTCTCAACAAACACACCGCAAAAAGAAGATTACATCGAATAGATCTCCACGAGAGAGGGGGAGAACATTGTATTGAGATCCAAAAAGAGAGAAGAAGCCATCTAGCTACTAGCTATGGACCCGAAGGTCTGAAGTAAAATACTCACACTTCATCGGAGGGGCTATGGTGATGATGTTGAAGCCCTCCGTGGTGGATGCCCCCTCTAACGGAGCTCCGGAACAGGCCCCAAGATGGGATCTCGTAGATACAGAAGGTTGCGGCAGTGGAATTAGGTTTTTGGCTCCTGTTCTGATCGTTCGGGGATACGTACGTATATATAGGAGGAAGGAGTACGTCGGTGGAGCTCCCAGGGGCCCACGAGGTAGGGGGCGCACCTAGGGGGGCGCGCCCTCCACCCTCGTGACCTCCTCGGGCACTGCTTGGAGTAGGGTCCAAGTCTCCTGGATCACGTTCGGTTGGAAAATCACGATTCCGAAGGATTCATTCCGTTTGGACTCCGTTTGATATTCTGTTTCTTCGAAATACTGAAAAAGGCAAAAAACAGCAATTCTAGGCTGGGCCTCCGGTTAGTAGGTTAGTCCGAAAAGTAATATAAAAGTGGAAAATAAAGCCCAATATAGTCCAAAACAGTAGACAACATAGCATGGAGCAATCAAAAATTATAGATACGTTGGAGACGTATCAGGCATCCCCAAGCTTAATTCCTGCTCGTCCTTGAGTAGGTAAATGATAAAAATAAGAATTTTTGATGCGGAGTGATACTTTGGCATAATTTCAATGTAAATCTTCTTAATTGTGATATGAATATCCAGATCCGAAAGATTCAAGACAAAAGTTCGTATTGACACAAAAATAATAATACTTCAAGCATACTAATCAAAGCAATCATGTCTTCTCAAAATAACATGGCAAAAGAAAGTTCATCCCTACAAAATCATATAGTTAGGCTATGCTTCATTTTCGTCACACAAAGATGTTCCCAACTTCTATACCCCCGATGACAAGCCAAGCAATTGTTTCATACTTAAATAATCTCAAACTTTTTCAACCTTCACGCAATACATGAGCGTGAGCCATGGATATAGCACTATGGGTGGAATAGAATATGATGATGGGGATTGTGTGGAGAAGACAAAAAAGGAGAAAGTCTCACATTGACGAGGCTAATCAACTGGCTATGGAGATGCCCATCAATTGATGTCAACATGAGGAGTAGGGATTGCCATGCAACGGATGCACTAGAGCTATGAATGCTCAACAAAAGAAAACTAGTGGGTGTGCATCCAACTCGCTTGCTCACGAAGACCTAGGGCATTTGAGGAAGCCCATCGTAGGAATATACAAGCCAAGTTCTATAATGAAAAATTCCCACTAGTATAAAAAGACAACTTATGAGACTCACTACATGAGGAACAAGGTGCTACTTTGAAGCACAATATATGAGACTCACTACATGAAGAACAAGGTGCTACTTTGAAGCACAAGTGTGGAAAAAGAGATAGTAGCATTGCCCTTTTTTATTTTCTCTTTTTTTTCCTTTTTTTGGGCCTTTCTTTTTTTTCTTTTTTTTGCCCTTTATTTTTTTTAATTTTTTTAATTTGGGCAATGCTCTAATAATGATGATCATCACACTTCTATTGATTACAACATAAGGATTACAACTCAAAACTTAGAACAAGATATGACTGTATATGAATGCCTCCGGCGGTGTACCGGGATGGTGCAATGAATCAAGAGTGACATGTATGGAAAATAATGCATGGTGGCTTTGCCACAAATACGATGTCAACTACAAGATCATGCAATGGCAATATGACAAAAGTAATGTATGTCATGATGATGATGGTGGAAGTTGCATGGCAATATATCTCGGAATGGCTATGGAAATGCTATGATAGGTAGGTATGGTGGCTGTTTTGAGGAAGATATAAGGAGGTTTATTTGTGATAGAGTATATTGTATCATGGGGTTTGGATGGACCGGCGAAGTTTGTGCCAACTCTCAAGGTGAGAAAGGGCAATGCACGGTACCGAAGAGGCTAGCAAAGGTGGAAAGGTGAGAGTGCGTATAATCCATGGACTCAACATTAGTCAAAAGAACTCATATACTTATTGCAAAAATTTAGAAGTCATAAAAAATTCAAGTACTATGCGCATGCTCCTAGGGGGATAGATTGGTAGGAAAAGACCATCGCTCGTCCCCGACCGCCACTCATAAGGATGCACAAGCCAGGTACACTTCATGTTTCAAATTTGTTACACAACTTTAACCATACGTGCATGCTACTGGACTTGCAAACTTCAACACAAGTATTTCTAAAATTCATAATCACCCAACTAGCACGACTTTGATATTATCACCTCCATATCTCAAAACAATTATAAAGCATCAAAGATATCTTAGTATTCAATTCACTCAAAAGAAAGTTTCACATATCTTGAACACCAAGTATATTAACATTAAGCAAATTACCATGCTATTAAAGTCTCTCAAAATAATCAAAGTGAAGCATGAGATATCAATAGTTTCTTTAAAACAAATACATCACCGTGCTCTAAAAGATCTAAGTGAAGTACTAGAGCAAAACTTATCATGCTCAAAAGATATAAGTGAAGCACTATGAGCAAAACTATCAAGCTCAAAAGATATAAGTGAAGCACATAGAGTATTCTAACAAATTCCAATTCATGTATGGCTCTCTCAAAAGATGTGTACAGCAAGGATGATTGTGGTAGACTAACAAGCAAAGACACAAATAATACAAGATGCTCCAAGCAAAACACATATCATGTTGGTGAATAAAAATATAGCTCCAAGTACATTACCGATGGAAGTGGACGAAAGAGGGGATGCCTTCCGGGGCATACCCAAGCTTAGACTTTTTCGTGTCCTTGGATTATCTTGGGGGTGCCATGGGAATCCCCAAGCTTAGGCTCTTGCCACTCCTTGTTCCATAATCAATTCAAAAGAATTCACCCAAAACTTGAAAACTTCACAACACAAAACTCAACAGAAATCTCGTGAGCTCCGTTAGAGAAAGAAAACAAAAGACTACTTCAAGGTACTGTAATGAACTCATTCTTTATTTATTTTGGTGTTAAACCTACTATATTCCAACTTCTCTATGGTTTATAAACTAATTTACTAGCCATAGATTCGTCAAAATAAGCAAACAACACATGAAAAACAGAATCTGTCAAAAACAGAACAGTCTGTAGCAATATGTAACTAACGCAAATTTCTGGAACTCTAATAATTCTACCAAAATAGGAAGTCCTGGAATATTTTTTTTATTGATCAACGCAAAAGCACGTTCCTGTGATTTATCATAACTAAATTCATGCGCGCAAAGTTTCTGTTTTTCAGCAGAATCAAATCAGCTATCATCGTAGGTTATCCTATAGGTTCTACTTGGCACAAACACTAATTAAAATATAAAACCACATCCAAACAGAGTCTAGATGGATTATTTATTCCTAAACAGAAGCAAAAACAAAAAACGCAAAATAAAATTGGGTTGCCTCCCAACAAGCGCTATCGTTTAACGCCCCTAGCTAGGCATAAAAGCAAGGATAGATCTAGGTATTGCCATCTTTGCTAGGCAATCCATAAGTGACTCTCATGATAGATTCATATGGTAATTTTATTTTCTTTCTAGGGAAGTGTTCCATACCCTTCTTTAAGGGAAATTGGAATCTAATATTCCCTTCCTTCATATCAATAATTGCACCAATCGTTCTAAGGAAATGTCTACCAAGAATAATAGGACATGAAGGATTGCAATCTATATCAAGAATGACAAAATCTACGGGAACATAATTCCTATTTGCAACAATAAGAACATCATTAATTCTTCCCATAGGTTTTTTAATAGTGGAATCCGCAAGATGCAAGTTTAGAGAGCAACCATCAAAATCACGGAAATCTAGCAAATCACATAAAGTTTTGGGTATAGTAGAGACACTAGCACCCAAATCACACAAAGCATAAAACTCAGAATCTTTAATTTTAATTTTAATAGTAGGTTCCCATTCATCATAGAGTTTTCTAGGGATAGAAACTTTCAACTCAAGTTTTTCTTCATAAGATTGCATCAAAGCATCAACAATATGTTCGGTAAAGGCTTTATTTTGACTATAAGCATGAGGAGAATCTAGCACGGATTGCAACAAGGAAATGAAACCAATCAAAGAGCAATTTTTATAATTAAATTCCTTGAGATCCAAAATAGTGGGTTTAGCAACATCACGGTTTTTATTTATTTCAATCCCACTTTCATCAATTTCATCATCAAGATCTAGAAACTCCGAATTCTTAGAACACCTTCTAGGTAAAGGAAGATAATCTTCAGATTCATCAAGATTCATATTGCAAAACAAAGATTTAATGGGAGACACATCAATAACTTTTATATCTTCATATTGATTTTCATAGGGATTGGAAGAACACGCTTTAATAAAGGCATCTTTGGAAGCACGCATCCTAGCGGTTCTTTCCTTGCACTCATCAATGGAAATTCTCATGGCTTTGAGAGACTCATTGATATCATGCTTAGGAGGAATAGATCTAAGCTTTAAAGAATCAATTTCAAGAGAAATTCTATCAACGTTCCTAGCCAAATCATCAACTTTAAGCAATTTCTCTTCAAGCAAAGCATTAAAATTCGTTTGTGAATTCATAAACTCTTTAACACTACTCTCAAATTCAGAGGGCATCTCATTAAAATTTCCATAAGAGTTATTGTAGGAATTTCCATAATTATTAGAGGGATTACTAGGATAAGGCCTAGGATTAAAATTCCCTCTATAAGCGTTGTTTCCAAATCTATTCCTACCAACAAAATTCACGTCCATAGATTCATTATTATTCTCAAGCAAAGTAGATAAAGGCATATCATTGGGATCAAGAGGAGTATTTTTAGGAGCAAACATCTTCATAAGTTCATCCATCTTTTCACTCAAAACATTGATTTCTTCTATAGCATGCACTTTCTTACTAGAAGATCTTTCGGTGTGCCATTAAGAATAATTAGCCATAATATTATCAAGCAATTTGGTAGCATCCCATAACATAATTTCCATAAAAGTGCCTCCCGCGGCCGAATCTAAAAGATTTCTAGAAGCAAAATTCAATCCGGCATAAAAATTTTGTATGATCATCCATAAATTCAAACCATGAGTAGGGAAATTGCGAAGCATTAATTTCATTCTTTCCTAAGATTGGGCAACATGCTCATGATCAAGTTGTTTAAAATTCATAATATCGTTCCTAAGAGTGATAATCTTAGCGGGAGGAAAATACTTAGAGATAAAAGCATCTTTGCACTTGTTCCAAAAATCAATACTATTTTTAGGCAAAGATGAAAACCAAACTTTAGCACGATCTCTAAGTGAAAACGGAAATAACTTCAATTTGACAATATTGTTATCTGTATCTTTCTTCTTTTGCATATCACACAAATCAACAAAATTGTTTAGATGCATAGCGGCATCTTCACTAGGAAGACCGGCGAATTGATCTTTCATAACAAGATTCAGCAAAGTGGTGTTGATTTCACAAGACTCGTCATTATTAAGAGGAGCAATCAGAGTATTATGGAAATCATTATTATTGGTATTCGAGAAATCACACAATTTGGTATTATCTTGCGCCATGGCAACAAGTAATCCAACACACAAGCAGAAAGGCAAAGGGAAAAAGGCAAACGGGAAAGAGAGGAGGAGATTGGGAAAGAGAGGGCAAATAAAACAGCAAGGGTGAAGTGGGGGAGAGGAAACGAGAGGCAAATGACAAATAATGTAATTTGAGAGATAGGGATTACGATGGTACTTGGTATGGTTGACTTGCTTGCATGAGCCTCCCCGGCAACGGTGCCAGAAATTCTTCTTGCTACCTCTTGAGCACTGCGTTGGATTTCCCCGAAGAGGAGAGTATGATGCAGCAAAGTAGCGTAAGTATTTCCCTCAGTTTTTGAGAACCAAGGTATCAATCCAGTAGGAGACCACGCACAAGACCCTCGTACCTACACAAAACGATAGCAACTCGCAACCAACGCTTAGGGGTTGTCAATCCCTTCACGGTCACTTACAAGAGTGAGATCTGATAGAGATAATATTTTTGGTATTTTTGATTGATAGATGCAAAGTAAAAGTAAAGGGCAAAGTAAAAACAAAGCAAGTAAATAAAGTGATAGAGATTGATATGATGAGAATAGGCCCGGGGGCCATAGGTTTCACTAGTGGCTTCTCTCAAGAGCATAGATATTCCACGGTGGGTGAAGAAATTACTGTTGAACAATTGACATAATTGAGCATAGTTATGAGTATGTATAGGCAATGATCATGTATATAGGCATCACATCCAAAACAAGTAGATCAAAATGATTCTGCATCTACTACTATTACTCCACTCATCGACCGCTATCCAGCATGCATCTAGAGTATTAAGTTAAAACAAAGTAACACCGTAAGCAAGATAACATGATGTAGAAGGATAAATTCATGCAATATGATGAAAAACCCATCTTGTTATCCTCGATGGCAACAATACAATACGTGCCTTGTTGCCCCTTCTGTCACTGGGTAAGGACACCGCAAGATTGAACCCAAAGCTAAGCACTTCTCCCATTGCAAGAACTACCAATCTTGTTGGCCAAACCAAAAAGGATAATTAGAAGAGACTTGCAAAGATAACTCAATCATACATAAAAGAATTCAGAGAAGAATCAAATATTTTCCATAGATAATACTGGATCATAAACCCACAATTCATTGGTCTCAACAAACACACCGCAAAAAGAAGATTACATCAAATAGATCTCCACGAGAAAGGGGGAGAACATTGTATTGAGATCCAAAAAGAGAGAAGAAGCCATCTAGATACTAGCTATGGACCCGAAGGTCTGAAGTAAACTACTCACACTTCATCGGAGGGGCTATGGTGATGATGTAGAAGCCCTCCGTGGTGGATGCCCCCTCCGGCGGAGCTCCGGAACAGTCCCCAAGATGGGATCTCATGGATACAGAAGGTTGCGGCGGTGGAATTAGGTTTTTAGCTCCTGTTCTAATCGTTCGGGGATACGTAGGTATATATAGGAGGAAGGAGTACGTCGGTGGAGCTCCGAGGGGCCCACGAGGTAGGGGGCGCGCCCAGGGGGGCGCCCTCCACCCTCGTGACCTCCTCGGGCACTGCTTGGAGTAGGGTCCAAGTCTCCTGGATCACGTTCAATTGGAAAATCACGATCCCGAAGGTTTCATTCCATTTGGATTCCGTTTGATATTCTGTTTCTTCGAAATACTGAAAAAGGCAAAAAACAACAATTCTGGGTTGGGCCTCCGGTTAGTAGGTTAGTCCCAAAAGTAATATAAATGTGGAAAATAAAGCCCAATATAGTCCAAAATAGTAGATAAAGTAGCATGGAGCAAACAAAAATTATAGATACGTTGGAGACGTATCACACTGCAAAGCCGCATCCGAGACCTACTTAAGAGGGATATCTGCCTTGTCAAGATAATGCAAGTGATGCTGGTTCGTCGAGTCCTTCCCTGCCAGCGTTGTCCTCTCCATATGTGGGAGTTCAACCCGGATGGACCGCGAACCATTCAACAATTCTTCGGCATGACGCTCAAAGAGATGTATGGGTCATTCTTTGGATCACGAATAAAGTGTCCGGACACCACCGAGGACGTGGGTCTCAATTGCAACCATTCGGATACCCAAGTAAGTAATTCCGCTACCGAACACACCATCCTTTATGTTTATTATAACACCATTCTGAAAAATTGCTATCGGCCAGGACTGGCTAAGGAAGGCGGAGAGGATTAGGTGTTCAGCCCCTCTTCCCGAAGGCTCGCCGGATCCTTTGTTGACCAGAATGCTTGAGTGTGCGCCGTATCATGTGCCATCAGGAGAAGGCGAGGGGAGAATAGAGAGTCTGCAAGTGGGCCTCATTTTTTACACATCCAAATCGGGGGAGCAAGCGCCTCCACGAAGGAGGATAATCGGGGAGGGGAACCTAAAGTCCCCTCTCCTCAAGGTAAGAAAAGGGCCGCCTCCGAAGATTTGGAAATGGAGGCTTCTAAATGAGGGAGGAAAACCTCGCAAGGGGGTCGGCCCTCCATCGAGCCATAAGTGAAAGAGTACTTTGGTAGACATACCCCGTTTTGTCTTTGAGGATAATGACCGAAACATATTTGTTGTAGTCCGGCTTGTAGCCCTTCTCCACAGAGTTCGTCCTCGGGGGATCTTCCTCCGGAGATGATGGAGAGCGAGACGCCTCCCCCTGTCTCCTCGTCACATGGGGCGGACGACCCCCAGGTGTCGTCGCGGAGGATTTCTCCTGATCCACCAAGGCCAGAAGTTGCCACTTCGGCTGCCCAGAGTCTGGAATATCCGGCTCCCAAAGAGAGCTTCAGGAGGAGTCCGGGATTGTCCGGCACACAGCCGGACACACTAATGGGCCTTCTGGAGTGAGCGGCCATCTCAGAGACACATCGTGCCTTAATGGATATGGTGGTTGAGAGGATTTCATCCGCGAAAAGCGGTTTGAATGAAGCTTTTATGAGTCTACTGAGATGCTTCGAGGTACACAAAAAATGTATTTTTGATGGTACCGCACATGCTAAGTGTGCTCTGTATAGATAGTAGCTCCTGAGACTTTGGTTGCCATCAACGTGGCGAACAGAGGATCATAATCTCTGGAAATAAGCGCGCTGTTTTATGTGCAGGTGGCTGAAGGTCCGGCGACCGACCGATCTGCTGATTTTGCCGAACTAAAGCGGCAGCTGGACGTGGCCAATGCCGACATCGCGCTGGTTAACAAGCGGCTTGACGAGGCCCAGGGTATGTATATTTGGCTTGTCAGCAAATGTTTAAGAGGAGCATGATGCTAGTATATATAATATGTTGTGACTGCAGATGGAGATGCTGCTGTGGAGACCCTTCGGGTGGAGCTTGCCCGAGCCAATGAGCAAGCCCGGATAAGTGATGGGGCCTCTCTGAAGGCGGTCAAGGAGTTAAGAGCCAAACAGGCTGCTCATCGCCGGAGCGAAGAAAAGATAGCCCAGATGGCTACCGAGCTGGAAGATGCCGCCAACCGCCGTGAGCTCCTTGAAAAGGAAAACCAAGCAAAAGTGGCTGACCTGAAGAAGGCCCTAGAGGCAGCCAAGGAAACCCGCTCTGAAATGAGGGGGATGAGGGAGGAGCTTCGTGAAGCCAGAGATATTGTGGTTGGGAAGCCCTATCTGTTGCGGATGAAATTCGGAGATCCGAAGTATGCCCCTCTGGATCAGTTGTGGAGTGCGGCAGACTCATATGTGGACCTGGCAAAGAGTGCTGCTGATGCGACCGAGTTTTCCAAAGATCGGAAAGACCATAAGGCTGAGAGGTTATTCTGGTTGTAGCTCAGTGCCCCGACGCGTCCGCTGCCATTGAATGAAAAGATGGCCGCATGGGCCGAACTCCACAGGTTGTCCGGGCTTGCTATGAGGTCTGTCGTGGATCATCTTTGGCCACAAGGACCAAGGCCGGACAGCTATTTTGGATTGGTGCAACAATTCCTTGGTGTTGTGTCGCATATCGATGCTCTGAAGAGGTCGGCATGCATAGAGGGTGCGCGGAGGGCTCTTGCCCGTGCTAAAACATACTAGGCTAGGATGGAAACCACCGCTATTGCAACCCGGAGTGTGGAGGACGGCCAGGACCCGGCCGAGCACTATTTCAAAGAAGTCCTAGAAGGTGCTCGTTTAATAGAGGCTCAGTGCTCGAAGAGTGCCTATTCGAATGACATGTATCGCGATTGTAAAGACAATGCTATTTTGATTATAAAGGCTGTGTTTATACTTTTGCCCGAAAGTATTATAATGCCTCATGTGTGGCCGTTTATGTATGTATATAACCTGAAAGTTTGCAGTCGTCGGCTTCAGACCCCACGCATATAATGCGGGGGTGTTCGCGAAAATGCGTAGTCACACTTGATCCAACGTCTTGGTCCGTTAAGGAGGTGATAGCGCAGCGAACCAGGCAATTGGACTATATAGCTTTAACACTTTCACTTAGCCATAGGAGTTTGACGGTGGGGCTACTATATAGCCCCTGGTACTTTCGCGTTCAGCCAGATATGGTGCGCGTATGTACGTGACCGGGAAACCGGTCCTTCATTAATGCGGAGGAATCGCGAAGATTCCGCTGGGTCATCGAGTGGTTGACCAGTCTCGTGCTGTATCATGACAGTCAGTTTTCGGCTTTCTCTACTGAGGTGCTCTTCCAGATGAACTGGGGCACAATCGCAGTAGTTCTCCCGGTGCCGCCTTAGCCGATAGAACGGAACGTAAGGTAGCAAAACACAGGAGCGGGGCAAACCCAACATTTGACCAAAGACATGATTCGGAGCTGATGCATATAAGGCCAAACTCGCGACGCCGAACACTCCCTAAGGTATTCGGACTTTATAATGTGTACTGGGCTGATTAACGCCCTTGACAATAAGCCCTGAATTTCCAGGTATGAGCAGTAGTCTGGTGTGACAAAAATGCCGAAAATGCCAGTATCCCTCCCGGTTGTATAAAGTTTCCGGAGGGGAAGAAGCAACAAGAGACATTAAAATGGTTTACGCAGAGTCTTAATCTAAAGAAACCTTTGAGCGGGGCCCTACTGCACGTCTGCGCCTGTATCTCTGTTGTGCCCTATCCTGGAAGGGTGTAGCATGACGATCATCTGTAAAAAAGAAAAGAAAAAACCCAGGTGAAAGACTTCGTGCGAGGTGTTCGTTATTCTGAATGAACCATGAAAATTCAATATGCTATTGTATTGATAGGGTCGAGCGAAACTTATGGGCTCTTTTTGCGAGCAGCCCCTAACATCTTTTATGGGGAAATCCCAACTGGGCTGTTACATTGGGTGGAGCGCCAGACTCGTCTAACCATGTCCGTGGTCTTGACGACCGACCATTTGTCCTGGTTGGAGGGACCGCTCAGTGTTTGGCTGCTAGAGCCGCCGCATATTCTTTCGCGCGTAAGGAACGCTCTATATTTCCACTAACTGTGATGATGCCGCGTGGACCGGGCATCTTAAGTTTGAGGTAGCCGTAATGCGGTACTGCATTAAAACGGGCGAAGGCTGTTCTTCCGAGTAGTGTGTGATAGTCGCTTCGGTATGGAGCACTGTCAAAGGTTAATTCCTCGCTTCTGAAGTTGTCGGGAGAACCGAATACAACCTCTAGTACTAGAGAGCCCGTACAGTGGGCCTCGACGCCTGGTATTAATCCTCTAAAGGTAGTGTTGCTTAGGCTGATTCTTGAGTGGTCTATCCCCATTTTGTAGACAGTGTCCTGATATATCAGGTTTAGACTACTGCCGCCGTCCATCAGGACTCGTGTGAGATGGTATCCGTCAATTATTGGGTCGAGCACCAAGGCAGCCGATCCTCCATGCCGGATACTAGTCGGATGGTCCCTGCGATCGAAGGTGATCGGGCAAGCCAACCAGGGATTGAATTTGGGGGCGACGGGCTCAACAGCGTATACATTTCGGAGTGCGCATTTGCGCGTTCTCTTTGGAATGTGAGTTACGTAAATCATATTCACTGTTTTGACTTCTAGTGGGAATTTTTTCTGTCCTCCAGTGTTCGGCTGACGAGGCTCATCCTCGTCTTCACTTGGCGTATCCCTCCCCTTTTGTTCCGCATTCAGCTTGCCGGCCTTCTTGAAAACCCAACACTCTCTATGGGTGTGGTTTGCAGGTTTTTCGGGGGTGCCGTGAATCTGACATAATTTGTCTAGAATCTTGTTTAGGCTGGACGGTCCATCTCTGCTGCCTTTAAATGGCTTCTTCCATTGACCGGGTCGAGAGCCCCTGAATCTGGCGTTAACCATCGTATTCTCTGGGCTGCCATCATTGTTTTGACGCTTGTTTTTGTTGCGTCGCGACTTCCTATTGCCATCCCTAACTTCGGATGTGCTTGGGTCGCTGGTGCCGCTACGGGCCAGCCAGCTGTCCTCGCCCGCGCAAAAGCGGGTCATAAGGCTTGTTAAGGCTGCCATTGTCCTCGGCTTTTCTTGGCCGAGGTGTCTAGCAAGCCATTCGTCATGGATACTGCGTAAAAGCCACTAATTAAGGCTTCGGCGTCCGGGCAATCGACTATTTGATTCTTCTTAGTAAGAAATATGTTCCAGAGCTTTCAGGCTGACTCTCCTGGTTGTTGAATTATGTGACTTAGGTCGTCTGTGTCCGAAGGTAGGACATAGATCCCTTGAAAATTGGCCCTAAAAGCATCCTCGAGCTCTTCCCAACATCCAATTGAGTTTTCGGGAAGGCTTTTCAAGCAGTGCCGAGCTGGTCCATTTAATTTGAGGGGTAGGTATTTAATGGATTGGAGATCGTCTCCGCGAGCCATGTGGATCGTATCCGCGAGCCATTGTCTCTGGGATGATGAGTGCATCATCGTCAGGGCTGTTCACTTCTCCGGAGAAAGGTTGGTGAATTTTACCCTCGGGATCAGTGTCATCTAACATCGTCTCCGGACTATGCTCATCATCCCCTGGCTCATCCTGCTCCATCGTTGGGTCCATGGGGTCGTCGTTTCTTTTGGAGTCAACCGGGGTATTATTATTTCTTGCCCTGTTGTCGCTGTTTTTATTGTGGTGGGATTTAGAGCTGCGTCTATGGCGCCTCTTTGGTGGCCTATCGAGGGGATTATCCTTCGTTGTATCGTCACCATCGCCTTCTTTTGGTGTGTCCACCATATATATATCATATGATGAGATGGCTGTCCAGCGCCCTATAGGCGGTGGTTCCTGTTCTTCTCCTGCATCGTCGTCCATACCGTCGATGTCTTCAGAGTTGAAGTCAAGCACGTCGGTTAAGTCATCGACAATGGCTATTAAGTGGGTGGTGGGTGGGGAATGAATTTCTTCGTCGTCCGCCTCCCATTCGAGCCGTACATAGTTCGGCCAGGAATCTCTCGACAAGGAAAGATACCTTAATGAGTTTAGCACATCTCCTAAGGGAGAGTGCTGAAAAATATCCGCAGCGGTGAACTCCACGCGGTTTGGACCCTGTAGCCGGAGACGAGTCTGAGGGTCCGATGACACCACCCTCACAGGAGATGGAATCAGTGTTCGGCTCCGACGCCGACGAGTGTGCGGCCTCCATGACGGGGTCCATCCACCCGCCCTCGGAAGGCATGATCTGCTCCAGATAGATTCCCGGCGCTGTCGTAGGCGCGATCTTCCGAATACTGTCTGACGGCAGATTAAAGTCATGCCCGTCGTGACCGTTCGGCGCACCCGGCATGGGCTCGAATCCGTTGAAGATCAAGTCTCCGCGGATGTCGGCAGTATAGTTTAAGCTTCCAAACCTGACCTGATGGCCAGGGGCGTAGCTATCGATCTACTCTAGATGGCCAAGCAAGTTGGCCCCCAGTACGAAGCCGCCGAATACGAAGATCTGCCCGGGGAGAAAAACCTCCTCCTGGACCGCATCGTTGAAGATTATCGAAGGGGCCATCAAGCCTTACAGCGACGGCATAGTGGAACTCTCAATGAAAGCACCAATGTCGGTGTCAAAACCGGCGGATCTCGGGTAGGGGGTCCCGAATTGTGCGTCTAAGGCTCATGGTAATAGGAGGCAGGGGGCACGATGTTTTACCCAAGTTCGGGCCCTCTCGATGGAGGTAATACCCTACTTCCTGCTTGATTGATCTTGATGATATGAGTATTACAAGAGTTTATGTACCACGAGATCGTAGATGCTAAACCCTAGAAGCTAGCCTATGATTATGATTGTCCTTGTTCTACGGACTAAACCCTCTGGTTTATATAGACAACGGAGGGGGCTAGGGTTACATAGAGTCGGTTACAGAGAATGAAATCTACATATCTGAATATCCAAGCTTGCCTTCCATGCAAAGGAGAGTCCCATCCGGACACGGGACGAACTCTTCAATCTTGTATCTTCATAGTCCAACAGTCCGGCCAAAGTATATAGTCCGGCTGTCCGAGGACCCCTTAATCTAGGACTCCCTCAATGAGTACTTCATAAATTATAGATACGTTGGAGATGCACTACTTTAGGATGCTGCTAACACGACACTACGATCAGAGGCCCTTCAACAAAACTGTGTCCGATGCAATAATCACAAATGGTGGTGTAAAAAACTGTCAAAAAGGTGCAAAACGTTTCTGTTCGCGGAGACATCAAACGCGGTTCAGATTTTCTTCGTGTGTGCGATGTTGGGCATACGGTTGATCCAGCAGAACTGTTTGCGATGAGGAAGAACAACAGAAACGGGCAGCCATATCAATATGTGTGCGATATATGGCATACAGTTCGCTCCGATGAACTGTGTGCTATTAGGGAATGCAATAGAAACAGTCAGCCAGATCAAGCTGTGTGTGATATACATCATACGGTTCACTCATACAAACTATTTTCGATTAGGCAAGAGAATCAAAGCGGTTGATCTTAACAAGATGTGTGTGATATGCAGCATTTGCAATCAGCCAAAAGAACAAAAATGATTCGTGTAAACCAGAGGTGTGTGATACACAGCAAACAGCCCACTCGGTTGAAATATTTGCGATGAGAAACTATAACACAGACGGGTACTATAGTAAGTTCATGTGCGATTCTGTTCATACAAAAAACTTTGAAAAATGCAAACTAGTTGCTTGCGGTGGCTAGGAGTATCACACACGATACCTCTGCGAGTACTCGTGTGCGATGATTAGTAAAGTACACATAATGAACGGCCGCAAGGGTGATATGCTGATCATGGAGTCCTAGAAGACCATGGTGGGAAGGCCACCGGCTCAGCTTTTTAGCCTATATTTTATTATAATTGTATGCATAGGTAGGTCGTGAGTGTTTTGTGCCTTGCCGCATGTGGTATTTTAAATTATCTTGAATATGTAAGACAATTATTAATCATTGTCATTGTAAATTTGCCTCAACGGTGAGTAGGGCGCGCACAGGGATGCCACGCGAGCAACCAAGTGGTCAACCTTCTGCCACCCCGTGGGAGACGCGACGGCGCATCCATAGGACATGATGGTGATATCATGACCGTGTGTGATAGTGGGAGGACACGTACACATACATCCAAGAACAAGGGATCATGTTTCGGGCTCCTGCACATGGCATACGGTTGATCCAAAAGAACTGTTTGTGATGAGGCTGAACAACAGAAATAGAGCTTTTTAGGCCCAGAACTATCAATAAATTTTGACTTTGTTTCTCGTCACATTGCAGATTACAACCCAATAAGAAATTGCAAGTCTGTTCACACCGATCAAACTAGTGTGTGTTCACACTTAGCACAGGGCTATAAAAACAACCCACTCGAAAATTACTTCACAGTTCCTCTCCCCATTACCCACAAAACTGGTCTTTCCTATCAAGTCGTTTTGCCATGACCGGTAGGAGGAGTTTCGGGTGGGCATATAACCAGGCAGCAAAGACCAAGGCCACGGAAGCACTAGAGAGGTCCCACCGCGAAGCGGCAGCCGCAGCCGCAACAGAGATGTCCCGGCGCGCCGCGGAGCCCTTGAACAAGCTCTCACGGGCATGCGAGGGCTCTCACAAGCGCACTAACCGTGTCGGGGATTGCGACAAGCTGGCGTTTCTGAAGTCCTTGGCCAGCGATGACGACATTCTCGCTGGCCTCATTAAGCAGCAGGAGTTGGTCAACATCTCTATGAAGCTGCTCGAGATCAGCGATGCCTCGGTTGACAAGGCGACCGGCCTCGTTGAGCAACTCATGGGTGACAATGTGAAGCTCCTCAAGGTGCTCGCCGAGAAGGAGGAGGAGGCTGCCAGCTGGAAGATGTTGCATGGGCAGAGCAGTGCCTCGGGGATGACGCTAATAGCGGTCGTCGAGAAACTGATGGGTGACTTGAGGAAGCTCCCGATCGAGCGCGGGCAGGAGGTGGAGGAATTCATGGCTGCTTTCAAGCAAAGTCGTGAGGAATTGAAGAAGGAGCTGGGGAATGTCATCGCCCGGCGATCCATCGAAGAGTAGATACAGTAGCGATCCAGATCGTTGTCTGCGATTTCCTTCTTCTCTTGCCCACGTGTCTTCCAGGCTTTGCTGCATGTGGCATTTTAAATTATCCGGAATATGTAAGACAACTATTATCTGCGCCATTGTAAATTTGTCGCCGTAATATCCGTTGCCATTTTATTTGTCATCCTATTATCCGTTGCCCTATGTGGCAATTTAAATTAGGCCGGAATACGAGTTGAAAACACGAACAAAGCAAATGATGCCATGGGACCACAAACAAACACAGGAGGCGGGTCCTTTAATTATCCCATTAATTGAGAAGTTGTGACCGAGGCGGGCGGTGGCTGGTGCATGGAGGTCAAAGAGCTCGCTTCCTGGTGAGCATGGGTGGCCTTGCTTCTCGCACGTGTCCTGTCCAGCCTATGCGGAGGACTGCTCACACGCGTCCCGTCGAGCCTGCACGGAGGACTGCTCGCATGCGTCCCGTCGAGCCTGCACGGCGGACTTCTCGTGCTCGTCCCGTCTAATCGAACAGCTACACGCACAACACTAAGTATGGTTAAATTTTGACATGGTTCATATGATACAACTGTTTGCGATATTAACGTGTCATATTTTTGTTTCAGAAACGACTCTGTTGGCTACTAATGTGTGCACCTCTTCTCAAACTGGACGATTTTTTTTACGACGGCATATATGTGCCATGTCATGAAACCATGCCAAGTTTCATGTTTTTTGGGTGAGTTTTTGATTTACTTGGATTTAAAAACCAAGATTCTCAATGTTTCAGGACGACAACAAGGTTGTAATTCATTCTCATTCCTTAAATGAGATCTAAACATGCACCCAATGACACATGTACGATTTCCCACCCATTTTGCTTCACTGGAGCATGTGCTTGTAGTTAAAATTTGAATTATGGACTACATTAAATGCGTAGGAAACTTAACTATTAGTAACAATATATACAATGGCCAAACGAACCCCAAACAGTTTCAAATTTCAGCATGACACTCCTGTTATTCTATGTTGCCGGTGGAAAACAAAGTTCAAGGCTTGAAGAGGCAATGATTATCGTTTCACCCACCAAAACCATGAGGGTTGTGAGAAGCTTCAGTTTGTAAGAGGCTTGTGATATAGCTTCGCCCAAATTGGCCAATTATATGTACCATGTAGTGACACCCTGCCAAGTTTCATGATTTCCTGGTGAGTTTTGGATTTACATAGATTTATAAACCGAGATTCGCAATGTTTGTGGCCTAGGTAGGACGGCGAGACGGTTGAATTCATTCCCATTTCGTTCCATGGGACCTAAACATGCACCCCAAGGACACATGTACTTTTTTCTAGCCATTTTGGTGCACTAGATCATGTATTTATAGTTCAGATTTGAATTATGGACATTAAATGCCTAGAAAACTCAATTAATGAATAAAAAGGGTCAAACGAACCCTGAATAATTTCAAAGTTCAGCATGAATCTCCCGTTGTTCCGTACGTGTTGCGTGTAGAAAAAATACGAGGCTAGAAGAGGGAGCGATTATCGTTTGGCCCACAAGGGGACACGCTTCCCTATCAAAACCACGAGGGTTCTTGCGATAGGCTCCAGTTTGTAAGAGGTTTGTTATAAAGCTTGGCCCAAATTGGCAATGTTTTTACCATGACATATATGTGCCATGACTTGACACCGTGCCACCTTTAATGACTTTCTGGTGAGTTTTGGATTTATATGGGGATTTAAAAACCGAGATTCCAAATGTTTAAGGATGATCCAAGACGCCGGTCAGGTTGTAATTCATTCCCATTCCTTGCATGGGACCTAAACATGGACCCAAGGACACATGCATGTATAATTTTTCTAGCCATTTTGGTGAACTGTAGCATGCATTTGTACTTCAGATTTGAATTATGGACATTAAATGCCTAGGAAACTCAATTAGTGTATAAAAAGGCCAAACAAACCCTAAATCATTCTAAATTTCAGCATGGATATCATGTTGTTCCATGTTGCCCGTAGAAGAAAATACAAGGCGAAAAGAGGGAGCAACTACGCTTCGCCACAAGGGGAACACGTTTCCCTATCGGAACCATCATGATTCCTTGTGAGAAGCTCCGGTTTGTAAGAGGTTTGTAATAAAGCTTGGCCCAAATTGGCAATGTTTTATCACGACATATATGTGCCATGACATGACACCATGCCACCTTTGATGACTTTCTGGTGAATTTTGGATTTTATGGGGATTTAAAAACTGAGATTTCAAATGTTTGAGGACGAGCCAGGACGCCGGTACGGTTGTAATTTGTTCTCGTTCCTGGCATGGGACCTAATTAAACATGCACCCAAGGGCACGTGCATGTACAATTTTTCTAGCCATTTTGGTAAACTTGAGCATGTATCTGTAGTTCAAATTTGAATCATGGACATTAAATGCCTAGGAAACTCAATTAGTGTATAAAAAGGCCAAACGAACCTGAATAAGTTTAAATTTCAGCATGGATATCATGTCGTTCCATGTTGCCCGTAGAAGAAAATACACGGCGAAAAGAGGCAGTGATTATGTTTTGATAAAAAGGGGAACATGTTTTCGTATCGGAACCACAAGGCTTCTTGTTGAGAGAAGCGTCGATTTGTAAGAGGTTCGTAATAAAGTTTGGCCCAAATTGGACAATGTATTTACCACAACATATATATGCCATGACGTGACACCATGCCTACTTTCATGACTTTTTGGTGAGTTTTGGATTTACGGGGATTTAAAAACCGAGATTCCAAATGTTTGAGGACGAACCAGGACGCTGGTACAGATGAAATTCGTTCCCATTCCTAGTATGCATGGGACATAAACATGCACCCGAGGATGTATGCATGTATATTTTTTCTAGCCATTTTTGTGAACTAGAGCATGTATTTGAGGTTAAGAGTTGAATTATGGAAATTAAATGCCTATGAAACTCAAATAGTGTATAAAAAGGCAAAAGGAACCCTGAATAAGTTTAAACTTCAACACGGATATCATGTCGTTCCATATTGCCCGTAGAAGAAAATACAAGGTGAAAAGAGGCAGTGATTACGTTTTGCCAAAAGGGGAACACGTTTCCCTATCGGAACCACGAGGCTTCTTTGAGAGAAGCTCCGGTTTGTAAGAGGTTTTTAATAAAGCTTGGCCCAAATTGGACAATGTTTTACCACGACATATATGCGCCATGACGTGACACCATGCCAACTTTCATGACTTTCTAGTGAGTTTAGGATTTACGGGGATTTAAAAACCAAGATTCTAAATGTTTGAGGATGAGCCAGGATGCCGGTACAGTTGTAATTTGTTCCCATTCCTGGCATGGGACCTAAACATGCACCCAAGGACACATGTATAATTTTTCTAGCCATTTTGGTGAATCGGAGCATGTATTTGAAGTTCAGATTTGAATCATGGACATTAAATGCCTAGGAAACTCAATTAGTGTATAAAAAGGCCAAACGAAAGTCGTGTGCCTACTGAGGGAGTCCTGGATTAGGGGGTATCCGGACAACCGGACTATATACTTTGGCCGGACTGTTGGACCGTGAAGATACAAGACTCAAGACTTCGTCCCGTGTCCGGATGGGACTCTCCTTTGCGTGGAAGACAAGCTTGGCGATCCAGATATTAGATTTCCTTCTTTGTAACCGACTCTGTGTAAACCCTAGCCCCCCCGATGTCTATGTAAATCAGAGGGTTTAGTCCATAGAGGAACGATCATAATCATCATAGGCTAGCTTCTAGGGTTTAGCCTCTACGATCTCGTGGTATATCAACTCTTGTAATACTCATGTCATCAAGATCAATCAAGCAGGAAGTAGGGTTTTACCTCCATCGAGAGGGCCCGAACCTGGGTAAAACATCGTGTCCCTTGCCTCCTGTTACCATTAGCCTTAGACGCACAGATCGGGACCCCCTACCCGAGATCCGCCGGTTTTGACACCGACATTGGTGCTTTCATTGAGAGTTCCTCTGTGTTGTCGCTACAAGGCTCGATGGATCCTTCAATCATCAATAACAATGTGGTCCAGGGTGAGACTTTTCTCCCCGGACAGATCTTCGTGTTCGGCGACTTCGGACTGCATGCCAATTCGCTTGGCCATCTGGAGCAGATCGACAGCTACACCCATGGCCATCAGGTCAGGTTCGGAAACTTGAACTACACGGCTGATATCCGCGGAGACTTGATCTTCGACGGATTCGGGCCTACGCCAGGAGTGCTGAACAGTCACGATGAGCACAGCTTAGACCTGCTATCGGACCATACTCGAGATATCACACCTGCAGGAGCTCCGGACCTAAATCCGAGGCAGATTGCGTCGTCCGAGGACGGGTGGATGGACCCCGCCCCGGAGGCCGCACACTCATCGGCGGTAGAGCCGAACACAGACTTGACCCCCAAGGAAGCCTGTGTCTCCAGACCCCCGTACTTGTGTCCGGCTGTAGGTTCCAGACCGCGCGCCCCCAAGCCCGCCGATTCTGGTTGGGCTCCGGTAATGGAATTCATCGCTGCGGATAAATTCCAGCACACGCCCCTCGGCAACACGCTGAATTCATTAAGGTCTCTCTCTTTGTCAGGAGATGCTTGGCCGAACTATGTCGGCTTGAGGGGGAAGAAGGCGACGAAGAAATTCGTTCCCCACCCACCACCCACTTCATAGCCACTGTCGATGACGTAACAGACATGCTTGACTTCGACTCCGATGACACCAACGGTACGGACGTCGGCGCAGGGGACGATTCTGAACCACCGCCCACGGGGCACTGGAATGCCACCTCATCATATGATATATACATGGTGGACACGCCTAAGGAGGACGATGGCGACAAAACGGAGGATAAAACCCCCGGACAAAAGCCGAAACGATGGCGCAGACGCGCTCTAAGTCCAGCCACAGTAAAAACAGCGATAACAGCGCTAGAAGGATCGACACCCCAGCCAACTCCCAAGGAAACAACGATCATATGGACCCAGCGATGGAGCCGGATGAGCCAGGTCATGCCGAACACAGCCCGGAGCAGACGCCCGATCACGGTGATCCCGAGGGCCAAACTCATCAACCTGCCTCGGGAGAGGAACACAGTCCGGACGGTGATGCATTCATCATCCCGGAAAAATGTTTGGAACGAGATAACCTCCACAGAAGGCTTATGGCCACCACGAGAAGTCTAAAGAAGCAGAAGCAAAGGCTTAAGGCCGCGCAGGAAACACTCAATCGCAGATGCAATAAAGCGCTAGACACTGAAGAAAAATACAGCGACGATCGCCACACGAAGAGCTATCCAAAACGCAAGCTGCTGCCAGAATTCGACGACGAGGCCGTTCCACCAAAGAACAATACGACCAGTAGGCCGGACCAACCACTTCATGACCGCAATAGAGCAGCTACTGACGCCGCACACGACTTACGTGAGCTACTGGACAAAAAGGCCGGCGCGACCAGGTCCATCTATGGACCTAGAGGACACGCTCCGGCGCAGGATTATGGTCACCAAAATGATCAGGCCGATCGAGTACCAGTTCAGAATCAGCACCGGACACAACAACAGTCGACAGCATGCCACAACATGTCCAGGTACAGAGGAGCCACTCACCCTCTGTGCTTCACCGAAGAGGTACTGGACCACAAATTTCCACACGGTTTCAAATCCGTGAACATAGAGGCATATGACGGAACGACAGACCCCGGGGGCTGGATTGAGGATTTTATCCTTCACATCCACATGGCTCGTGGGGACGACCTCCACGCCATCAAATACCTTCCCCTCAAGTTGAAGGGACCAGCTCGACACTGGTTGAAAAGCCTCCTCGAAAATTCAATCGGAAGCTGGGAGGAACTTGAGGACGCTTTCAGGGCCAATTTTCAAGGAACCTATGTCCGACCTCCGGACGCTGATGATTTAAGTCACATAATTCAACAGCCGAGAGAGTCCGCCCGCAAGCTTTGGAATAGATTCCTCACAAAGAAGAATCAAATTGTCGATTGTCTGGATGCCGAAGCCCAAGCGGCCTTCAAGCACAGTATCCGGGATGAGTGGCTTGCCAGACACCTAGGCCAAGAAAAGCCAAGGACAATGGCAGACTTAACAAGCCTTATGACCCGCTTTTGCGCGGGTGAAGGCAGCTGGTTAGCCCGTAGAGGCACCAGCGACCCAGGCACATCCGAAATCAGGGATGGCAACGGGAAGCCGCGGTGCAATAAAAACAAGCGTCGAAACAAAGAAGAAAGTCCGGACAAAACAGCGGTCAACACCGGATTCAGGAGCTCTCGACCTGGTCAACAAAAGAAGCCATTTAAACGCAACAAAGAGGGACCATCCGGCCTGAACAAAGTCCTGGACAGACTGTGCCAAATTCATGGCACCCTCGAAAAACCTGCGAACCACACTCACAGAGAATGCTAGGTCTTTAAGCAGGCCGGCAAGTTAAATGTCGAACACAAGGGAAGGGAAACACCAAGTGAAGACGAGGACGAGCCTCGCCAGCCGAACACTGGGGGAAAGAAGAAATTCCCACCATAGGTAAAAATGGTAAACATGATCCACACAACTCACATACCCAAGAAAAGGCGCAAACGCGCGCTCAGAGACGCATACGCTGTTGAGCCCGTCGCCCCCAAACTTAACCCCTGGTCGGCCTGCCCGATCACCTTTGATCACAGGAACTACCCGACTAGTATGTGGCACGGAGGATTGGCTGCCTTTGTGCTCGACCCAATAATCGACGGATACCATCTCACTCGTGTCCTCATGGACGGCGGCAGTAGTCTCAATCTAATATACCAGGACACTGTCCGCAGGATGGGGATAGACCCATCCAGAATCAGCCAAAGTAACACCACCTTTGAAGGGGTGATACCAGGCGTTGAAGCCCACTGCAAGTGCTCCCTCGAATTAGAGGTGACATTTGGTTCTCCAGACAATTTCAGAAGCGAAGAACTACTCTTCACCATCGCCCCCCTCCAAAGTGGTTACCATGCATTGCTCGGGAGAACGACCTTCGCCCGCTTCAACGCAGTACCGCACTACGCCTACCTTAAATTCAAGATGCCCGGTCCACGTGGCGTCATCACCATTAACGGAAATACAGAGTGTTCCTTACATGCGGAAAAGTATGCGGCAGCTCTAGCAGCCGGGCACTAAGCGGCTTCTAATATCAGAACGCATGATCGGTTGTTAAGACCACGGACACGGTTAGACGAGTCCGGCACACCACCGTTGATAACAGCCCAGAAAAACCTAAGCTGGACACTATACATGTAATCCCATAGAGGACACCAGGGGCTACAGATATTCAATAAAGCCCACCTTTTGGCTTGACCTTATTAACAGGTCAATGTCTTACAATTCTACTACCCATTGATAATAGCCAACTCTTCGCATGCTTATGTCATACTCTTCTACATGAGTTTTCCTTTTTACAGACACCATTCGTGTGATACCCTCCCAGGACACGGCACAACGGAGACAAAGGCGCAGACATGCAGTAGGGCCCCGCTCAAAGGTTTCTCTTTAGATTAAGACCCTGTGTAAACCTTCTTTATTGTCTCTTGTTGCTTAAACATCCCATGGGTACTACACCCACAAGGGATACCGGCGTTATTGGCATTTCGCCACGACAGACTAATGCACGTACCTGGAAATACAGGGTTCATAATAAAGGGCGTTACTCTGCCCAGTACATGTTATAAAGTCCAAATACCTTCGGGAGTGTTCGGCGTCGCGAGTTTGGCCTTATATGCATCAGCTCCGAATCAGGTCTTTGGTCAAATGTTAGGTTTGCCCGACTCCTGGGTTTGCCGCCTTACGTTCCGTTCTTATCGGCTAAGGCGGTCAAAGGAGAACTACTGCGATTGTGCCCTGGTTATTTCGGATGAGCACCTCAGTAGAGAAAGCCGAAAATTGACTGTCATGATATAGCGAGAGACTGGTCAACCGCTTGAGGACTCATCGGAATCTTTAGGATTCCTCCGCATTAACGAAGGACCGTTTCCCGGTCATCAACACACACGCCCGTATTCAGATGCACGCAAAGGTACCAGGGGCTACATAGTAGCCCCATCGTCAAACTCATGTGGCTAAGTAAAAGTTTTAAAGCTATATAGTCTGGTTGCCTAGTTCGACGTGCGGTCACCTCCTTAATGGACCAAGATGTTGGATCAAGTGTGATTATGCATATTTTTGCGAACACCCCCGCATTGTATGTGTGGGGGCTGAAGCCAACGACTGCTAACTTTCAGATTACATATATATATCAAACGGCCACACAGGAGGCACAATAACACTTTTGGGCGAAAAATTACAAACATAGCCTCCATAATTAAAATAAAATTGTTTTTACAATGAAACGATTTTTCACTTGAACATGACATTCTTCGAGCATTAAGCCTCTATTAAACAAGCACCTTCTATTACCTGCTCCAAATAGTGCTCGGCTAGATCATGGCTTCCCGCCGGATTCTGGGTTGCAATGATGGTGGCCTCCATATCTGTCCAATATGCTTTAACATGGGCAAGAGCCATCCGTGCACCCTCTATGCACGCCGACCTCTTCATGGCATCGATTCGTGATACGGAACCAAGGAATTGTTGCACTAAACCAAAATAACTGTCCGGCTTCGGCCCCTTCGGACATAGATGGTCTATTACAGACCTCATTGCAAGATCGGGAAACCTGTGGAGCTCGGCCACAGCGGCGATCCTTTCACTCAATGGCAACGGGCACGTGGGAGCACTGAATTGCGACCAGAACAGCTTTTCCATTTCATTACCTTTTCAATCCTCGAAAAATTTGGCCGCATCTGCCATTCTCTTCGCCAGATCCGCATACACGTCTGCAGGGCTCCAGCGTTGATCCAGAGGAGCGTACTTTGGATCTAAGAACTTCATCCGCAACAAATAGGGGTTTCCCGCCGCGATTACTCCGGCCTGTCGAAGCTCCTCCCGCGCATCTCTAATTTTGAAATGCGCCTCCTTGGTCGCATCAAGGACCTTCTTCAGGTCAGCCGAATTAGCCTGTTTCTCTTTTTCAAGGAGCTCATACCGGTTGGCGGTTTTTTTCAGCTCCATAGCCATCTCGGCTATTTTATCTTCGCTTCGGCGATGAGCAGCCTGCTCGGCTCTCAACTCTTCGGCCGCCTTTAGGGCAGCCGCATTGCTAGCCCGGGCTTGTTCCTTGGCTAGGGCAAATTCCGCCCTCAGGGCTTCCACGGCAGCAGCTCCGCCTGCAGTCCAAGCGTATCACATTAACATTATGCTCCTCTTAATATTTCCTATGAAAAATAAGGAAAGCAGAGCACATACTTTGTGACTCATTAAGCCGCTCGTTCACAAGTGTGATGTCGGCATCCACAACTTCAATCTGCCTCCTCAGTTCGGCGACTTCAACGGACCGGTCGGCTACCGGACCCTTAGCCACCTACGCATGAATACAATGCGATCATTACTCAACAATGTGATCCTCTATTTGCCACCTAGGGCTGGCAACCAGAGTCTCAGGGGCTACTATCCATATGGAGCACACCTAGCGCGTGCGCCATAATCAAAAAATTATGTATTTCATTACATACCTCAAAGCCTCTGAGCAGGCTTGTAAAAGCTTCATTTATCCCGCTTGTGGTAGATGAAATCTTCCCAAGTATCGTGCTCATTAATGAACGGTGATCCTCCGAGAGAGCAGCTCGCTCCAGAAGGCCCGTCAGCGTGTCCGGCCGGTCGCCGAACTGTGTCGGACCCTTCTTATCGCCCCCCGTGGGAGCTGAACGCTCCAGGCTCAGGGCGGCCGAAGTACTAGCTTCCGGCCTCGGCAAATCTAGACTCCTCCGTGATGACACCTCGGGCTCACCCGCCCCATGAGGCGGAGAAGTTGGTGGGGTTTCACTCTCCATCATCTTCGGAAGGAGATCCCCCGAAGACGAACTCTGTCGAGAAGAGCTGCTAGTCGGACTATAAAGAATGGATCCGGGTTATTGTTCTCGAAGGAGGAAGCAATAGCTTTGTATTTAAGATTAGCTTACAGCTCGGCTGAGGGCTGGCCCATTTGCGGGCATGGCGCGGTGAGAACGCCCTTTGGGGCAGGGACCCCTGGTGAAGTCTTCTTCCCTTGTCTGGGCACCTCCGTCTCCAAGTCTTTGGAGGTGGCCCTCTTCTTCCCGCGAGGGGAGGAGACCTTAGATCCCCCCGTAGAGTATCCTCCTTTGTGGAGGTAGCAATTCCCCCGGTTTGGATGTGCAATGTGTGAAGTTCTGCTTCTTTGCTCTTCCCTTCGTCTTTCCACGAGGGCACTTGACTAAGCACACGACTAAGCATCCTGGCTATGGCAGGACTAGGCGAGCCCTCGGGAAGTGGCGCCGGACACCTGATTCTCTCCGCCTTGCTGAGCCATTCCTGGCCACGGATGGTTTTCAGAAAAAAATTATGGTAAATATAAACAAAGTGTTCGGTTTTTGGGTTACTTACTCGGGTGTCTGGGCGGTTGCAGCTCAGGCCCGCATCCTCGATGATGTCCGGACACTTTACTTGTGGTCCAAAGAATAACTTACACATCCCTTCGAGCATCATGCCGAAGAAGTGCAGAATAGTCTGCGGACCTTCCGGATTGAACTCCCACATCCGGAGGGGCCGGCGTTTGCACGGCAAGATCCGTCGGACTAGCATTACCTGAATTACGCTGACAAGGCTAATGTCCCTCTCAAGGAGCTCCCGAATGTGGCTTTGTAATGTTGGTACATCATTAGCAGGCCCCCAATCCAATCCCACATTGGCCCATGACGCCAGTTGAGGTGGAGGGCCCGAACGGAAGTCGGGGGCAGCCACCCACTTTGTGCCTCTGGGAGCCGTGATATAAAACCACCTCCGCTGCCATAAATCGAACACCTCTGGGAAGAATCCCTCTGGCCATGGGGCATCGGCGTTCCTGCTTATTGCAGCACCTCCGCACTCCGCGTGCCGCCCCTCAATCATCTTTGGCTTCACATTGAAGATCTTGAGCCATAAGCCGAAGTGCGGGGTGATGTGGAGGAAGGCTTCGCACACAACGATGAACGACGAGATGTGAAGAATGGCGTCCGGAGCTAGGTCATGAAAATCTAGCCCATAATAGAACATGAGCCCTCTCACAAAGGGATCAAGGGTGAAGCCTAAGCCGCGGAGGAAGTGAGAAACAAATATGACGCTATTGTTGGGCTCGGGAGTAGGGACGACCTGCCCTGGAGCAGGAAGCCTGTGCTTGATATTGGCGGTTAGATATCTGACCTCCCTAAGCTTCACAATGTCCTCCTCCGTGATAGAGGAGGCCATCCACCGGCCTTGAAGGTTGGATCCGGACATGATTGAAGATCTGAAGTGCTTAAGCTTGGGTTTCGAGTGTTGGAACTCGAGATGCGGAAAGGCGCAAGCGTGGTAGAAGAGAGGGATAGGCCTTGGCCGCTCTATAAAGGGGGTGAATATCAAGCGTCCTCAGCGTAACCGCTTGGGACTTACCTAAAAACACGGAGTCATGCCAACATGTGTCGTGGGGTTGCACGCGCCCATATTGATGGAGGATCCCGCGATAAGGGGAACATGATCTCTGCTTTGGCAAGGCATGCCAATGAAACCGCCTCGCAACTCGTATCGAGGCAGGCCAAGAAAAACCGGTTCATGTTGGGCCAGGCCACGGCGTAAGGGCACACCGTAAAAAAAACTTGTTGTCAGCAGATCAGATTTGTGAAGTGTTATGCTCCCTACGGTGGTGTGCGGAAATTATCTCACAGAGCTGGACACAATCCTTAATCTGCTTTGGAGTATTCGGAGATGGAACCCGCCTTGCAATGCCGAAGACAATCTACGCACCGGACTCATCGTCATTGAAGCCTGATTCAGGGGCTACTGAGGGAGTCCTGGGGGGTATCCGGACAGCCGGACTATATACTTTGGCCAGACTGTTGGACCGTGAAGATACAAGACTCAAGACTTTGTCCCGTGTCCGGATAGGACTCTCCTTTGCGTGGAAGACAAGCTTGCCGATCCGGATATTAGATTTCCTTCTTTGTAACCGACTCTGTGTAAACCCTAGCCCCCTCCGGTGTCTATATAAACTGGAGGGTTTAGTCCATAGAGGAACGATCATAATCATCATAGGCTAGCTTCTAGGGTTTAGCCTCTACGATCTCGTGGTAGATCAACTCTTGTAATACTCATGTCATCAAGATCAATCAAGCAGGAAGTAGGGTTTTACCTCCATCGAGAGGGCCCGAACCTGGGTAAAACATTGTGTCCCTTGCCTCCTGTTACCATTAGCCTTAGACGCACAGATCGGGACCCCCTACCCGAGATCTGCCGGTTTTGACACCGACACCTACCAAACCATGGCCGATGCCGCGCTCGATCTGAGCCGTGCGTTCTGATTGGCCAGAACCCAAACCCCACGGATCATATGTCTGCACCATTGGATGCTCCCAGATCGAATGGCAACCCTCAGCCCTTTGAATAGCACATGCAGTATATGGGTAAGCACTGTGCGCATGCGTCGTGCTAGCTCACGCTTCCTTCTCTTGTATGTTTTCTAAACAGGCTACAGTTTCCTGCCACTCCTCTCATCGGTTTCGCGCCTCTTCTCCCATCGGTTTCCCGCTACCAGTGTCAGTGCTCATTGAAGGCTAGGCGGCGACACACCAGCCATCGCACACAGTTTCTAAAAGAACAAATGTGCATGATAGGAGGGAGTAGGTCCCATAGGGTGACCAGCGTGAAACGCCTTAAAGGCATGGAGGCAATTCCTATCAACAAGGTGTCGCTTCCCATCCGCTAGCCTAGTCAAATAGAACGCAGAAGTTAAGCGTGCTCGGGCTAGAGTAGTCCAAGGATGGGTTACCCCGTGGGAAGTTGCATATTATATAAACCTTGGGATCATCCTGTTTTTGCTAATTTGTAGATTATGTTTTTATAGGTTATTTTTTTGCTATAAAATAATCACGACTACGCAAGCGTGAGCAAAATGGTGCAGGAACTGGCTTAATTGTGTGCGATGCAAGTGCGCTGTAAAATCACCACGACTGCGCAAGTGCGAGCAAATGGTGGAGGTACTGGTCTAACCGTGTGCAATGTAAGTGTGCTGTAAAATCACCATGACTGCACAAGCGCAAACAAAATGGTGCAAGTACTGGCTTAACCCAGTGCGATGCAAGTGCGCTGTAAAATCACCGCGACTGTCCAAGCACGAGCAAATGGTGGAGGTACTGGCTTAACCGTGTGCGATGCAAGTGTGTTGTAAAATCACCACGACTGCGCAAGCTAAAGGCGGGTGAGTTTATTTAGAAATTAGGACGAACCGTGTGTGATAGACCAGCTAGCTAGAAATATAAAAACAAACTACCCGCCTTGAGCGTTGCAAAAATCGGCGGTTCTGCCACTTTTCCTTATTATCATACACGCATATTCTTATTGGACCGTGCGCGATCTTGGGCACTCCCGCCCCGCATCAATTCCTTTACCCAAATTATAGTAGCTGTCGTACTTCAACTGTCGCCCACACTCCTCCAGCACTGATCTTATAGTAAAATTGCAGTAGCCGAGGCATTTGAACCGTCGCCATCCCTCGTCCACCACCATCTCCGTCGACCATTACTAAAATTTTCAGTAGCCAAGGCGTATCCTCAAACACCACAATCCCCCCTCCACAGTCCCCACACCGCCCCCTCCCCCCCTCGAACCCTAGCTTGCGGCCGACGGCCACTACAAGAAATTGTCAACTTGTGACCACCACTATTGGTCACTGAAAGGTCACAAATTTCCATTTACGACCTTTTTGTGACCAAAAACAGAAGGTCAAAAGCTGGCCATCGTAAACTGACTATAGCGACCTTTCTTCTGGAATGGTCAAAGACGTTTACGACCAAAATATTCCTACTGTGGCGTTTTGGTCACTAGCAACCTCCGCAAGCCACGTAGGCATCCAGCGTGGCAAGCTGATGTGGCACAAGATTCAGCCCGGTCCAATTCGGTTTTCTACATGGGCCGAGCCCATTAATTCGGCCTTTTTATTGTTTTTTTCATGTCAATTTTTGGTCGGCTACATGGGCCACGCCCTACAATTTGGCCTTTTAATTTTCTAGGCCATGGCCCTTTTGCAAACCATTTCATTAGGCCTTTTTGTAAGGTTTTACAGAAATGCACAATATTCCAGCCCACTATTATTTGGGCTGTAGCATTTTTGATCCAGTAGACCATTTGGTCTTTTTATTATTCCCTGATTTCCAGTTTACACATTTGAACAGCAAACACTCAATAATTCTCTCAATTAAATGATTAAATTCAGAAATCATTCATCCAAATACACACAACAGCACATACAAGTCTACCCGTCCAACCTCAACTAAAACAAGCAAAAACAGATACACATCAACTAAAGTTGTGGTGCGCTTCCATCACAGCAGCAGCAACCTAAGCGACATTAGATCACCAAAAAGAAACAATGCCATCAACATGAGGCGGTAATCCAACTTCAACACTTTGTGAGGAGCAGCGCCACCAGGAGGATGCCGATCGCCTCTGGTACCTGGCCACAGGTCACATCAGAAATATTCAGAAATCAGTTGAACATAATTGACTACAAAAGAAATCAGAATTGAACAGAATTTTCATGCTTATCTACTTTCAGGAAAGTTAATACATATTTCCATGCTTGTCTATCAAAGAAATTGTATCAACTTAACACTTAGTCATGCATAAGTGTTTCACATCAAAAACATACAACAGTGCAGACTCAAAATTGTATCAACTTAACACATAGTCATGCATAAGCGTTTCACATCAAAAACATACAAAATTTGGAGTAGGAAACTAAATCTCTAAATACTCCAGCTGCAAATACTGCTAACACTAATAGGCCAGTAGCAAATACTGTATTTTTGGAGTTTTAACAAATGTTCAGTAATTTATGGAGTACAGCAACAACATCATGTTAAGAAAGTGAGCTAAATCATCACATTTTCAACTCTAAAGGTGCGGCAGGTCCTAACCCTATCATAGGCATACGCGCAAATAGGTGCATGACAGTGTTAAGTTTTATACAAGGATGTGGCTTATTGAAACTGAAAGTCCAAGTAAAAGTCGTCAAGAGCAAAAATAATGAAATGTTTAGTCCCAGGTTTGTGAACTACGCAGCAATTCTTTTAAACTTGTAATACGGAGGCTGAGTTAGTATGCAGAATGTATGTAAGCTACAACATGGCCCATCCAAGCACAGCCCAACCCGTCAGCTACAAAGAGCATGAAATAAAAACAAAATACCATACTTAATTGGAGCTTTATTTTTTTTGTTCTTACATAGGCCGCTAATAAATAAAGAGTCAGAAAAGCGTCTGAATGGAATCGAGGCTCTGTTTCAGGTAGCAAAGTGGCAAGCAATCTATTTGTGCAGCAGCAATTCTAGGCTTCACTCTGCTCATGATCTACTAATGACTTCTAGCATAAAAAAACACTTCTGGCCTAGTAAGCAACAGTATAGCATGCACTTATTAAATTCTTAAGAGTAGCACATGCATTGTCTATTAAGGGAATCATCTGTTACAATTTGTGTTAAAATCTCCTAGGAGTTCAAAGGCTGGAAACAATCTACTATGGAGAAGTGAAGGATCCCAAGTACCTTAAGAGTAGCACATGCATTGTACAACTCTTCTTTACGAGTATCTCCGAAACCATCAGCGTTACCTGTAAAAGTGGTAGTCATCACATGGAAAAATTAGCCAAGCACAGCTCTAATATGGAAAGAAGCACTTCTGTATTTCTATTATATATGCTAGAGAAACTGATTTCTAGTGTTAAAACGTGCAGCTCTGTATACATAATTTTGGTAAGCTAGGCAGAAGCTTAAATATTCAGTGTACAGAAATAGTCATGTGTATGCATATGTAAATCAATATGTCAAATTTATGGCCAACTAGAGATTCATGTATACAATTTGCTAGAGAAGAAAATAACAAGTCAGTTTGTAGCTAGCCTACCAGCAGTTTAACAACACTAATAGATTTGCATTTGATGCTGCCACTTAATTTCAGGACATGACAAGACAAAAAGCATGGCATCAACATGAGCATCAATATCATACTAACATCTAAATTGATACTAAATTAATGGAGTCCCATCCATCCATGAGAAAAGAAAGTGCCTTTGGTTGATAAAGAGAAGAGAAGACTACCTCTTGCTGGGATCAAACCAAAGGATACCAGCGCATCCACCCATGAGCAGGTTGTGTGGCTCGAGGTCATGGTCCCGGACACCGCGTTCGTGGCAGAAAGCAACGCCATTGCAGAGCTGGTACATCATGATCTACATGCACAATATCACCAAGTTCACCAACAACGAATCAGTCAACGAAGTCATTGAAGCTGTCCAGAATCACTTTCAGCTATCATGCATGCCTAGAAGATAACAATACATGTGTGTTCATCATCTACGCAACAACTCACTCTCGGAAGCTGACTTTGAACGCGGCGACGGAGCCCGTCTTGGGCCTGTTGAACCCCTCCCTGCCTTTCGCGCACACCCTCTCTTGTATCTACACAGCAAGCACACAAAGCTCTACAATTTTAGCACAGCAGACGCACTGCACTTTGAGGCCCCAAGAATCAAGACCCCGGTAATTTATTATTACAGAAAAACGCACCCTCTGCTTCATGAGCTCCAGGTTGCTGATGTTGTCGCCAAGGATGGCGCGCATCTCCTCGTCGTCCCTGCAAGCGTTCTCCAGGACCCTAAACCACCACAGCAACAACCAGTGAGCTAGCTAGTTAACTGAGCAGAGAGGGAAGTAGTTACACAGGACATTATTATTCTTAAGTGAATTAAACAAGTCCACCCATCCCAAATCCTGCAGCTATGGCTACATTTGCTAGTATTTTGCTGCTTGGTTAAACTATGTGCCGCTACTAGAGATTACATCGAGGATGCAGGAGACAATCTGATGCATTCGATACATGGCCTTGGATGCAACTAGCAAACTAGAGTACGAAAGGCAGTGCTGTCGAGTAAAGCATAGTACTTATGTGAAATGCACTGAAGCTGAAACAAGATAGGGATATATACCTGCGGCACCACCGTGGCTGGCCGCAGATTGGCGAACACGCTGAGCCCGGCACGGATGTTGAGCAGCCCGGTCTCAGGCTTGAGATGCTTCTCACTGCTGTCCCACTTATATCTGCAAGCGCAGCATCAGCGTCCATTTACTGAAACTGAAAGACACAGATGCACATCACAACTTCTGAACTAATTACTATTGCCAGATCGTTTCCACTCACCCTCCTATCGCGCCGAGCAGGATGGCGTCGGAGGCCCGCGCTGCCGCGAGCATCTCGTCGTGAAGCAGACGTAGTCATGGTTGTAGGAGATGTGGAGCAGGTCCGCTGCAGAGGTGCAGGGGTGGTCTGCGGGGCGACGACGCGGACGAACTACAGCGGCGGCAGGAGCTCGTGAAGAGGCCATCCAGGGCGGGGCTGTTGTAGATGTACCTGAGAGAGAGGGAAGATGCGTGAGGGAGAGAGAGACAGAGGAAAGGAGAATGACGGGACGGGTGTAGGTCTCGTCCGCGCGTCGCCGGTGGAGAGGGCCACCGCCTCCATGGCCGGTGAAGGGTGTAGGTCTGCTGGGCACCGTCGAATCCCGCCTTAGGTCGCCGGGCGCCGGAGGCGGCGGTGGGAGGTTGGATCTGGGAGTGGGAAGAGGGGAGAGGATCTGAGGTGCGGAGGGGAGGTGTGGCGGAGGTGGGTGGCGGCGAGGGGACTGGTCGGTGGCGAAGGTGGGTGGCGGCGAGGGGATGGGTGGAAGAGGTGGAAGGGGATCGGTGGTGTTGGGAGGAATCGATGGGGGCGGCGGCGCACGGAGGATGGCGCGGCTAGGGTTTGGACGAGAGTTGCGCTGATTCAGGAGGGGGATGAGAGGGATGAGGGGTAGAGGGGGTGGGGGAAGAGGGCTGCTGTCGGATCCAGGCCTATCCAACGGTGGTCGGGCAGGATCCGCGTGAGGTGCTCGTGGACCAATCAGAATGCAATAAAGGCCTTGATGATTTTATGACCATATAAATAGGTCATAAATGATTAAAAATAAGTTCTTTTGCAGGAGAAAAGCATTTTTCGTTGTTGAAGTATAAAAAATAGTTTTGTTGTGATGAACCTACCAACTCTATGTATTAGACCAAATTGCATGTATAATTGACCAAATGATTTTATGTAAAATGCTTTTGATCCACGAAAAATTCATTTTCCATTTTTTCGAGTGCCCAAAATGAGTTTTTTTTTGTGAAGGACCTATCATATATTTGTTGTAAAATTAGACCTAATCAATTTTATAAAATACTAGGCCATATATAATGCACAATTGACAAAATGGTTGGGTGTCAAAATTTTTGATCCACCTCTGGTGAAAAAGACAAATTTCCGTCGATTCAGCTGGAAGCGGGTCAAATTTGAACTGCAGGTGCCTCATAGTTTGCTCTTTATTTTTTCCAAAAATCATTTCTAGGTAAATAAGTATCTATTTAATCAGAGAAACACCAAAAAAATTCCAAGATTCAACCACTAGCTAGGACCGGTCATTCCCGGCGTTTTGACCGCATTTTGAAACGGGCATGAAAAATTCAAAAAAATCAAAAAATTGGAAAACCTCCGCATTGTGTCATTATATGTGACCAAGTTTCCAGGAAAAATAACAAACTTGTAATACGGCAATTATTTTAAAAAGTGTTCTCAGAAATGAGCTATCATCTCTGAAGATTCCTGGCTTTCAAGCCAAATGATCAATCTTATGGCCACATTCGTGGCATAGTTTGTTCAAATGATCTCATATTGTGCACAAGGGTGCATATTGGAATGGCAAACAATGTCGCCTAAGGAAGTTTTCTTTTTTTTTTTGGACGAAAAAACCATTTTTCATTTTTCGAGTGCCCAAAAGGAGGTTTTTTTGTGAAGGAGCTGCCTAATAATTGTTACAAAATTGGACCAAATCAATTTTCTAAAATACTAGGACATATTTAATGCATAATTGACAAAATGGTTGGGTGCAAAAAGTTTTTATCCACCTCTCGTGAAAAAGACAAATTTCCGCCGATTCAGGTGGAAGCGGGTCAAATTTGAACTGCAGCTGCCTCATAGTTTGCTATTTATTTTTTCCAAAAATCATTTCTAGGTACATAAGTATCTATTTAATCAGAGAAACACCAAAAAAATTCCAGGATTCAACCACTAGCTAGGAACGGTCAAGCCCGCCGTTTTGACCGCATTTTGAAATAGGCATAAAAAATTCAAAAGAAATCAAAAAATTGGAAAACCTTCGCATTGTGTCATTATATGTGACCAAGTTCCCAGGAAAAATAACAAACTTGCAATACAGTAATTATTTTAAAAAAGTGTTCTCAGAAATGAGCTATCATGCGTGAAGATTCATGGCTTTCAAGCCAAATGATCAATCTTGTGGCCACATTCGTGGCATAGTTTGTTCAAATGATCTCATATTGTGCACAAGGGTGCATATTGGAATGGCAAACAATGTTGCCTAAGGAAGTTTTCATTTTTTTTGGACGAAAAAACCATTTTTCATTTTTCGAGTGCCCAAAAGGAGGTTTTTTTGTGAAGGAACTACCAAATAATTGTTACAAAATTGGACCAAATCAATTTTCTAAAATACTAGGACATATTTAATGCATAATTGACAAAATGGTTGGGTGCAAAAAGTTTGTATCCACCTCTCGTGAAAAAGACAAATTTCCGCCGATTCAGATGGAAGCGGGTCAAATTTGAACTGCAGCTGCCTCATAGTTTGCTATTTATTTTTTCCAAAAATCATTTCTAGGTACATAAGTATCTATTTAATAAGAGAAACACCAAAAAAATTCCAAGATTCAACCACTAGCTAGGAAAGATCAAGCCCGCCGTTTTGACCGCATTTTGAAACAGGCATAAAAAATTCAAAAAAAATCAAAAAATTGGAAAACCTTCGCATTGTGTCATTATATGTGACCAAGTTCCCAGGAAAAATAACAAACTTGCAATACGGTAATTAATTTAAAAAAGTGTTCTCAGAAATGAGTTATCATGCGTGAAGATTCATGGCTTTCAAGCCAAATGATCAATCTTCTGGCCACATTCGTGGCATAGTTTGTTTAAATGATATCATATTGTGCACAAGGGTGCATATTGGAATGGCAAACAATGTTGCCTAAGGAAGTTTTCATTTTCGTTGGACGGAAAAACCATTTTCCATTTTTCGAGTGCCCGAAAGGAGGATTTTTTGTGAAGGAACTACCAAATAATTGTTGCAAAATTGGACCAAATCATTTTTACAAAATACTAGGGCATATTTAATGCACAATTGACAAAATGTTCTGGTGTAAAAAATTTTGATCCACCTCTCGTGAAAAAGACAAATTTCTGCCGATTCAGTTGGAAGCAGGTCAAATTTGAACTGCAGCTGCCTCATAGTTTGCTATTTATTTTTTCCAAAAATCATTTCTAGTTACATAAGGACCTATTTAATCATAAATACATGGTTTGGTGGCGATACGTCGAGGTTTGGGCGGTGGCCGAGGGCCCCAACTCTAGAGCGCGTAAACTCGCATGCCCGCCGCGTGGTCACCGCGTGACCGTGGCGTTGCCATGTGTTCTGGGAGGCCTAGGCATGTCTAGTGGGTTGGGCACTCCCCAGGTTGGTGCTAGGAAGAAAATTACAACATAAGATTCTCACGAGGAGACCAATCGATGCTCAAACATGAATTAGCAGCCAAGTGTTTGATTAGCGGTACGGGAAATGTACATGGCTAATGGGCGTGAGTTTTGGCTGAGGATGATCAGTTACTAAGAAGACCGTCTTCACAAATTTTCAGCTCAAAAGGAGGATCCTAGGTGGTACTTGCTTTGCAAACCACCACACTAGACATAAATACGAATGTTGAAGCTCGGCTCAAAATAATGAATGGATTGAGCTGACATTTGGTGGAGGATGGTTATTTGGGCATAGGAAAGCACTGTAGAAAATGGATACCATTTGGACATGCCAAAGTGGTACTTCCTTCACAAAGTGCTGCTTTGAACAGAATAGGAAAATGAATATTTTTGAATTAGTTTTGAACTAGGCAAGGAAGGTTTTTACATATTTGACGAAGATATGACCCAAAGAATTTATGAGATTTTTTGGGGAATTTTGGGAATGACAGAAATATAGGTTGCTTCACAACCTAGGGCAAAAACTGCCACATGGACATGACACATAGGCAAAACTGATGAGTTGGCGCCTAGTCATAGCAACCCACCACAATTTACAAGGCTATGACCATCTATATTGGTCGTTAACAACTAGAAATAAGGCAGCAGACTAGCGCTGTTTGCTTTATGACCTTTTCGTGTGAGGAAATTACGACCTTTCTGACCAAAATGGTCGCAATGGTTTAGGGTTTGGAGCCCCCCGAACATCTTTTGACCAATTGGTCTGAAATGGTCATAAATTTATGACCAATTCTTTGAGGGTCACTGACAAAAGGTCATAAGTTGACATATTTCTTGTAGTGGGCGCTACCGCCAACCAATGCCGGTATGCCTATTCCTCCTAGCTTAGATAATAAAGTTCAGGTTACCCAGCGATTCCCATATCATCGCCCCACTCCGCTGAGTTTTTAGACGTGGCCTGCAGTGTCCCTCCCCGCTAGATCCACATCGCCTGCTCCAGAATGTCGCAGCCTAAGCTCGAACACGTATCCTGGGGAGCCCGACGAGCGTTCGGCCAAGAAGTGGTTTATCATGGCCTCTCCGGCGGACGTTGGTGAGGTGGCCATTGTTCATGCCGACCTGTCGATCCCGGAGCAACACATCACCGCGGAAGCTGGCGAAGACGTTGACTACGTTGCCATGTCGAAGGCTTCATGTCAGCGGGCTTGTGTATTACTGTATCTCGGGAAAGCTGGCTACGACATTAACCTCGTCGATAGCGACGGCTTCATGCGGTCCATGTCATAGGTTACGTGGTCCATCCCCAACCCCTCTGGTTCAAACGCCGTCGATCTCTTCGATGGTCCTGTCGCTGATCTCCTCCACCAAGCGGTCAAGGATTTGCGATCCTTATACGCCATCAAGCCCATTTTGTCATTTCTGAAGGACACTTTCTACGGCAGCGGCTTGGAATCCTCAAATGCCAAGTCAGATCTCATCGACCACGACCACGAGGAGGGCACCCACAAAGGTTCTTCCACCATGGGTCTGTGCTCTTCCAACTGGAAGGATCCCATCCATGAAATGTGTGGCAACATCCTATCAGCAAATCATACCTTTTCTAGCTTGCCAACCCGTACCCTTAGTTGTAGTAGCATTTGTTGTGCGGTGCTATAACTTTGTCGTGTTTAATTATTTTAGTTATGCAAAAATGTATTGTTCAATAGGGCTATGTGATGTTTAAGTATGAATTGTCTACTTCAGTTTCACAAATGGCTATATTTGGTTGTTTATAATGAGTAGATGCCTTGTTTATCTATGTTTGGTTGTTAGGTTGGTTGCAGTGAGCATTTTTCCAGTTATCGAGTCGATGCCTTGTTTATATGTATTTTGTCTTAGTTTGGTTGCAGTGAGCATTTGTCCAGTTATCAAGCAGATGTCTCATTTATCTGTATTTGGTTGTTAGGTTGCTTTTTTAGCATTTGTCCAGTTTTCAAGCAGATGCCTTGTTTATCTGTATTTGCTTGTTAGGTTGGTTGTAGTGAGCATGTGTCCAGTTTTCAAGCATATGCCCTATTTGTCTTTATTTGCTTGTTAGGTTGGTTCCAGTGAGACTCTGTCCAGTTTTCAATGGCTATATTTGGTTGTTATGCTAGTCATGTATGCCTTGTTTATTTCAGTCATTCACAATGTGTTGTTCATTATGTGCAAGTCAGAACTGTGCTGCTCGACTGCATCAATACTAGTTTGAACGGCTATATTTGGTTCCAATTATGCCTGGTGTAGTTAACACATGCCCTTTATTTTAGTTTTACACATTTATCCAGTGATGATTAAGCATTACCTATGTTCTATTCATTTTCAACAATACCAGTTTGAATTGCAATATTTGATGGCTGTTAAGCCCGCTGTTGGTAACATTGCCTTCCGTTTTATATATGCTTTAACATCATGCTGAAACCAACACATTCAAGCTATCATTTGGAGATAATATTGTTTAGCTTTTCTATATTTGCTTGATGTTAAGGTTGTCGTACTTATTGTGCCTTTCCACTACTTATGCAGGAAAACAACGGGAGTGGCCACCATTTTCCGCCGAGGTTAGCTTCATCCCTCGGCTTGTACTCCCCCGTCGTTCCATAATGTAGTGCATATAGATCCAGGCCTGGATACTTGTTAGCTTCTAATATTGACTTGTTGCTTGTAGGTACCTATGCCCTTGGCAAGGATCCATGCATCGACCCTTTTTGGGTATGGGAGAATGAGATATTCATGAACAAGCATCAAGTGAGGAAACTGATAAGGATTATTAGCAAAAAGATATGAATGGTGGCAAGCAAACTATTTGTTTATGCTCTATCCAACACAATAGTGAGCTATAGGATGGTAACTACACACTCTACATCCTTCTCTTTTTACTGCCCATAATGAGTTGTTAGACAACAATGTCTGAATCTTTTTTGTTCGCAGTGGTTCCCGAAGCAGTTCACTCAAGATTACCTCGCAAAGTACATGGTTGGTGGACACGCAATGAAGGTTAAAGTATTTCATCCAGACTATAATGAGCATCGAGAAGTCGTAATGAACACAATGAAGGACGGACGGGCAGCCATCACAAGGGGTTGGCCTAGAGTCGTGCGCTCAATACGCATGGAAGAGGGCACAATATGGGCATTCCGCTTCAACTTCTCCAGCAACCAGAATGTCTTTCGCCTCTCTCTTTACAGTATTTAGTACAACTATGGCTCGTCATTCTTTACTTGGTGCTTCTGTAGTTCTTCGGCATATGTACCTGTGCATCGAATTATGCATTCATGGTTGAACCCATATTTGTAATAAACCTGGTTGGATATGAAATAAGTGATTGCCTACTTTCAAATTCAAAATGTGATTTTTAAATTAGGGATTAATTAGGGATTACACTACACACGGTTTTCAAAAGCGAAATGTCTGCGATAGACGTGGAGATCAGACACATTTCTAGGATCCACTACGTGTGCGATCAATCTCCACCGCACACACGATCAGCCAGGAAAAAACGTGTGCGATCAATCTCCACTGCACACACGATCAGCCAAGAAAAAACGTGTGCAATTAACAATAGCATCGCACATAGTTCTTTCTTATTAAATTTATGCGATAGTCACCTTATCACACACGCTTCGAAATTATTGACTGTTTGTGATGTTGTGCGCATCGCAAACGTTCGATACTTCTTGGATTAACTGTGTGGGATGTACATACTAACGGAAATGTATTCCTTGGATGGACTGTGTGGAATGTACATACGAACGAAAACATTTAGCGGGGGCTGACTGTGTGGGATGTACTTACGACCGGAAACGATTTCGCGTGTATGATTGTATTTTTTAGCACTACTATACGTATAATCATATTTGCTCGCTCGCGGTCGTGTGTGCCAGGAGGGCATATCCCCGACGGTTTCTGGGACATGTGGAAAGGACCCCCCTATCGCCCACACTCACTTGGCGATGGTTCCAAATGTCGTCGTGGAAAGGGGTTAAAAACTGTTTGTATAGCACCGTCACGTACCAGTGATGTATCATACCTCTAGAGACATTTTCTAATTACTACAAAATTCTATTTTGGGGTTCATTGGATGAACCACCGAGATCGGAGTTTGAGATATTCTTGACTAGCCTTTGCTATGGTGAGACTAGAGGAGTGGCGCAAGGTAGAATAAAGAGCATTCATTTTCCCTCAATTCAATACTTTGCACTATTTAATGAAAAATGCATCATAGGCAAACAAGATTGTAGTACACTTTGTGCTCCTGACTTGAGCCTCATACGCACCGCTCTCACCGGTGACAAATATTATAATCTTGGAGCGATTTTTGCACGCAGGTTGCAACACAATGCAGGTAGTGGATATTTTTATGGTGGAATTTATGCCACATGTTTAGCTAGGGAGCTGGGTTGTTCACCTTGGCCTTATGACCCTATCCTACCCACGCAGTACTTAGACTTTGATGCCATGAAACGCCATAAGTTCCTTAGTGGTGAAACCCATAATTTTACATATAACCTACTATTTAATAGAAAGTCCGTTGTGGACACCTTTTTGCTTGTGCCTGCTCTCTTTGATGTTCACAGCAAGGGAAGATATTTTGTTCTTGAGAGCGAGGCCCGAGCACATAACGTGGAGGTTGTGGTCGCTCGGCAGGCTGGGCGGCTGCACCTAGAGCCTACATGAGCTATCATTCTAACCACTACCCAGGCTACTGATGGTGATTGCCAAGCTAGGCCAAAAGCCTAAGCTTGGGTGAGTACGTATTTCCACCGACATTATATTCATGATCACAAATTTCATTCGAGTTGTCGGTGTTCACACTTTTTCATTGTGTTATCCATGTTAGATTTATTTTCTCACTTTCTTCTTGTGTGTTTGGAAAACTTTGAGAAAATCAAAAAAAAATGTTATTTGCTTCTTTTTTGTTTTTTCTTAGTTGTAGTGTTTTAAAGAAAACCCAGAAAGAATTCCTAGTTTTTCTTTTGCTTGTTGGGAGCTTTCCCGTGCAAATAGTTTTTCCTGTTTTTGTTTTTCTCTTTTCTTTAATCTACTTTCTTTCAGAAAAACCAAAAACTCCAAAAATATTTTAGTGTGTTTCTCTGAATTTCTTTTCTTCTTATTGATCCATAGCGAGGAGAAGACCACGATTAAAATGTTGAGTGGCTCTCATATGCATTATTGTTCATTTAACAAAGAGCTCAAAATTGCCTTGTCTTCTCTTCTTGAATAAAGTGTTTGCAGATTCCAGCTTAGTCCATGACACTCTTGCACTATTATAGTTTTCATATCATTTGGTCGTGCAAGTGAAAGGCAATAATGGCGATATTTGATGAACTAGCTGTGGCAGAGAGAAACGGGTATGAACTCAACTTGTTCTGTTTTTGTAAATATGTTTAACCTAGTATCCATGATTCGTCCTATTATGATTAAACATGTTTGCAATGACCCTTAGAGATTATAGTTTCTCATGTCATGCTTAAGTAGCTAGGAGTGGACAATGATTTATCTTGGATGTCAACATTGCGTTAAAATGATTGTGATGTAGTATGATGATATGGTATCCTCCTCTGAATGTTCGAGTGGCTTGACTTGGCACATGTATATGCATGCAGTTGAATCAAAACCAACATAGCCTCTATGATATTTATGTTCATGGTGTCCATATCCTACTCACACTAGTATTCACTATTACTTATGCATAATGCATGTTCATGACCGTTTTTACTCTCTAGCTGGCCGCTTCTCAACCTATTTGCTAGCCTTTGCCTGTACTAAGCAAGATTACTGCTTGTGCATCAAAATCCTGAAACCCAAGTTATTCCAGATGAGTCCACCATACCTACCTATATGCGGTATTACCCTTCCGTCCTAAGTAAATTTTCATGTGCACCTCTAAAAACTTCAAATAAATATCCATTTTTGTGTGCTTGGATTGTTCATAGAGCGACAGGAGGTATTCTTTATCTTCCATGCTAAGCGGGTTATTCTCATGATGAGTATTTATTCACTCGTCCTTGCACGAGAGGGGCGGTAATAGGGATTCCCAGTCCCGAAAACAAATTGCAAATAATTAAACAAAACTCCCCAAGGATTGTTGTTGGTATGGACGATACCCGTGGACTCGGATCAGCCGTGGAGTGTGTTTCTTGGTGGAGGGGAGTAAACCTTTACTTTTATCGCTTGGGAACCGCCACTAATGTGTTTAGCATGGAAGATACCGATAACTGATGGTCGCGAAGTAAACAAGAAGAGTGCATTTCTCAAAATATCATTTAACTATGTTTTAAAAAATTGAGCTCTGGAACCGCTGCAAATCACTGCTTCCCTTTGCGAAGAGACTATCTATTTACTTTTATGTTGTGCCATCACCTTCTCAAATAAGCCCCAGATCTCGAGAGCACAATTGTCATCCTCATGACTTATGTGTAGCTAATGTTGGGTGCATCATGACTGGATCTTTTCAACCATGAATTACAATGTTTAGTCGCTGCTTGAACTTTGGAGGTGCTCCGCATTTATGTTTTGCCATCTCAGAAAGGGCTAGAGAGATACCACGATTGTCATATTATATCGTGGTTGTTTTGACAATGTGTTTTCATTTAAGATATCTTATTATTTATGCTAGTTGATTATGTCATTGATATGAGTTAATATAATTTCTAAGAGTTATTGTCGTCATGGTTAGTTATAATCTTTCTTGAAAACATGGGTGCTACTTAAGCTTATTTATGTAAACAAGAGCAAAAGAGTTCATAAAAGTTTTTCTTTTTCACTTTCAGTTTATCAATTGAATTGTTTGAGGACAAGAAAAGTTTTAAGCTTGCGGGAGTTCATACGTCTCCATCGTATCTACTTTTCCTAACGCTTTTCCTCTTTTGGACTCTAATTTGCATGATTCGAATGAAACTAACCCGGACTAATGCTGTTTTCAGCAGAACTACCATGGTGTTGTTTTTGTGCAGAAATAAGAGTTCTCATATTGGAATGAAACTTTGCGAGGATTTTTTATACAAAAAATAGAATTTATGGAGCCAAGAACCACCAGAGGGGGGCACCTCGGTGGGCACAACCCACCAGGGCGCGCCCCCCTCCTCGTGCGCCCAGGTGGGTTGTCGGCACCTGGTGGCCCCGCAGACCTCAACCTTGATACTATAAAATCACATTTTTAGAGAAAGAATTATCGCGTTTCACGAGACAAAGCCGTCGCTGCCTCCTGTTCTTCGTCGGGAGGCCAGATCTGGAGTCCGTTTGGGGATCCAGAGAGGGGAATTTCGATCTTCGTCGTCACCAGCCCTTCTCAACCGCCAATTCCATGATGCTCCCCACCGGGAGTGAGTAATTCCTTAGTAGGCTCGCTGGTCAGTGAGGAGTTGGATGAGATTCATCATGTAATCGAGTTATTTTTGTTAGGGCTTGGTCCCTAGTATCCACTATGTTCCAAGATTGATGTTGCTATGACTTTGCCATGATTAATGCTTGTCACTTGGGCCTGGGTGCCATGATTTCAGATTTGAACCATTTATGTTGTCACCATTATATCTATGTTCTAGATCCGATCTTGCAAGTTATAGTCACCTACTATGTGTTACGATCTGCAAACCCCAGAGTGACAGAAGTCGGGATACTTTCCGGTGATGACCGTAGTTTTAGGAGTTCATGTATTCACTATGTGTTAATGCTTTATTCCAGTTCTCTATTAAAAGGAGGCCTTAATATCCCTTTGTTTCCAATTGGACCCCGCTGCCATGGGAGGATAGGAGAATAGATGTCATGCAAGTTCTTTCCATAAGCACGTAAGACTATTTACGGAATACATGCCTACATTATATTGATGAACTAGAGCTAGTGTCGTATCGCCCTAGGTTATGACTATTATATGATGAATATCATCCAACGAATTCACTGATCCAATGCCAATGAATCTCTCTTATATTGTTCTTGCTAAGTTACTACTGCTATTGTTACTTTTACACTTGCTACAAAACCATTGCTATCATAGCTACTGTTACTGTTATTGTTACTATCGCTATCAAAACTATCATACTGCTTTGCTACTAATCACTTTGCTGTAGATAATTAATCTCCGGCTGTGGTTGAATTGACAACTCAACTGCTAATACTTGCAAATATTCTTTGGCTCCCCTTATGTCGAATCTACAAATTTGGGTTGAATATTCTACCCTCGAAAACTGTTGTGATCCCCTATACTTGTGGGTTATCAATCCACCAGTGGATTGGGCAATGACTGCGTCAGCAAATCAAGCTGATCTACTAGAGGATCAGGCACCAACATCGGCACCAGCTCCACAAGGAGCACCTCTCTGGCAGTAGCAGAAGCACTACCAGTCGCACCGCAATGGCTACGACACCTGCACCAACACTTCAAGTTGCACTATCATCTGCTCTGGCCCATGCATCAGCAACAAAAACAGCACTTGCACTGGCAATACACTGCGCTGTAGTTCGCACTGCATATACCAAAGTCCTTATAAAAACTGACATCTCGACCTTCTTGGTAAGCATTGGCAGCCCAAGTGCTTTGTTCCTTTTTCTTTCCATGTTGTTTCACATGATTCACTGTGTTGATCTAACTGCTTGTGAATGTCTTCTTGTTTGCAAATAGAGAATTCCTAGAGCATCGTGGGAGTCATTCAATAATCCAAGTGACCGTGGCCAAGTTTGTCTTACCATGCGCGGCCTTGGTGTGAATGAACCTGCTCAATATACCATAAGTAGAAAGGATGGTGGCATGATGATTGATGCTAAAGGATGGTCATGGTTCAAAACTCTATCAAATCTTGCGGCTGGGGATGATAACAAAATCGAACTTTCTCGGCAAGGAGAGCTGGTCCTAATCAACATTGAAATTCTTCAATAGTAGCACACAACTGTCGAAGTGACCTATCCTCCGATAGCTTTTGATGTAATAATATGACATGGTGATACAAGTGTCCTGTGTGTATAAGTAGTATGACAGTATTATTTATCATGTAGGATATCGTGAAAGAATTGCAACTCTGATTCTTGGTTAGGAACTGTCGTTTGATTTCATTCTAACAGTTGTCGTGCTTTATTTACTTTTCTCTATTCACCTTGCAACAGCATCTACAACCAGCGCCCAAATTTTTACCGGATGAGATGCGCGGAGTTTAGAACACATGGGCCCCCAAACTTGCACGCCCACCGGCGTGTGGTCCAAAGTCTAGACCCGTCAGCCTATCTGAGTATTTTTATTTCCCCTCAAAAAAATCTGAGTATTTTATTCTCATCCGAACCCCATATTATGTTATACATATTCCCCTTGATTTTCCTATGTATCAAGTTGTGATATAATGTTTTTATATATTTCTTTACAGAGGGAGTATCTCTCTATCAAAAATATATTTATGTGTAACTAGTTACTCCTGCCTTTCCACTTCCTTTCGCTGATATGCGGGGCATCTGGCAACAGGGTCCACGTGCCATGCACGAAATTAGAGTGTGCAACTGCATGGTAGACTCACACCGGTCGTAGCGTCGCAGTAATGCCCAATGAGCCATCAAATCAGAAAAACCTTTCCAGCAATAGTAGTAAGCCAGACAGACGAAGCAGCAATATTTCACTGGGCCTGAATCCCCTTCTCCCTTGTCTGGTTGTTAAAAAAACTCCTCTCGGCGATTGCGTAGGGTTTTCTCATGGAGAACTAGGTACGAATTCTGCATCCTTCCCTAATAAATCCTAGTCCCTTGGTTGCGGGTAATCCTAGGATGGCAGCCGCCACCGTTGATGCATTTTTCTTCCTACTAAATCTAGTGTGTTTCATTTGTAGTGCCCAAAGTGCGAGCACCCTACAGGTTTCTGCGCCCTCAGTGAGACTCCACACTTGTTCCTTCTCATCCTAACACAGGATTTTCAAACGCGCACAGTATGTTCCGAGAACCCTCTTTTCTATCTGGGAGGGTTGGGGTTTTTGAACATGCTGTCGACTAATTTGGAAATTTGGATTTCTGTATTTGGATAAAAGGTAGTAGTACCATGGTCAACACTGACATGAAACAGGAAATTATTTCTAGATTTGGATAGCGAAAATATTGTGTTCTCATATTATTTTTTCCTATAGTGCATTCCTTGCTCTCCAGAACACATGTACTCAATATGGTCGGCCTTACCATAACTGAATACACCAGTTTAATGGTCACATCAAGCCATGGATATAAGTTCCCAGTTGACTTCATGAACCAAGAAGATTGCTATTTTTTTATGGCTGAACTTGGATAAACTTTCTCGAGTGTTATGGACTAAAAGTTGGTGCACGAATGTTGATGGAAATAGCAGAACTTGGTCTCATCTTCACTAGGATCTTCTGCCCCGACGTCGTTCCAGTAGCTCATCCATGTTAGTTTTGTATCTGGTTCTTGCATGTTGCCTCGATTACTTCTTAATCCACCTATTCTGTCTAACTAATCACAATTTGACTTTAGAAGTAGCAACAATTTGTGATTCCTTCTCTCACGAAGATGCTACTTCTAACTAATATTTCTTATAATTGGTGACACGTGTAGGTTATTTCAAAGTTCAGCACACTACTCGTTTGTTATTCTATAAGAACTCGACTATTACTGATGGCACTGAAGTTGACTGGGATGACATACGCCTGTTCCTACACTTTATTGATCATCTTGAGGTCCTTGTGGGGAGTTTCAATGGTGGAAGGCCATGTGGGATATGTGTGCCACTGGTGCACACGTTGAACAGGTCCAACTATGTCAAGAAACTTATGGTACGAGCTGTTTTCTATTATATATGTTGTTTATAAACTCTTGCTTATACACAGTTTTACAGTTGTCATCTTCTTGAAACAGAAACTGCCCAGTTCCTATACAGATGCCTGACCATGGTCGGGTCAGACTTGTGCTCGGTCACAACAAGATGTTTATGTCGACCTAATCCATTTCTCTTGGAGGTGAAAAGATACTTATTCATGGGTGCTCTCAAATAATGAAGGCCCGTCCATCTTGGAGAATAGGACAGAAGGTTATGCTCATGCTTTTCCATGGCTCTAAAGCGAATATCCTGTTTATTGACCACATTGCAAGATGAAGCGCTTTCAGAAGGTTGTGGATGCGCGGGGTGGCGCCTGGGCCTTGTCCTTGGGCTTGGTGGCCTCACCCTTGGTTAACTATAGGCAAAGTAGCATTGTTCGAGGCGTGCTCTATAAGGTTGAACCTGTATATGTACTCATACTGCTTTCTGCTATGGTTGTTAAGTGCCCCTGTTGGTTTCAGCTAAGGTTGTTAAGTAATTCTGTGGCTTTTACATTTTGTCGTGTTTCTTCAGAATCGTTTTCCTCCAGTCACCAAAACCAAACCAGCGCCGGCGGGGCCGCCTGCTTCCGCCTCCCACGGCTAGTTGCGCCTCAGCGCATGCATTGCTGCCCCACCGTCTCCTAAATTGTTAACACCAACGTCAGCCCCACCCCGCACCCGAACCAGTCAACCCTTGTAATCCCCTTCACCCGTGACTTCGCCGCATCTTCCCTGGCTCTTGTTTGTTCCCGTCCGAGGCCTTGTCACCGTCCTCCATGTGCTTTGGTGCACTCGCCGCGGCGCCGCCCTCTTGCATTGTCAACATGGTCAACAAACAAAAGAACTAGGGAGAGGACTATACATGGAGAGGATGACACTAGGGACCCACCATGTGCATGGTCGTATGCAAGCAAGTTCCTTATTATTTGCTATATACTCCATTGTCAGCGTATAGAAAAATAAAATGCTTCCTCCTAGTGGTTTGCTGACATCTGGGACCCACGACATTGTCAGTGTATAGTCAATAGACAAGAGAATAGCACAAGATTGGCTGACACCTGGGACGTAGCTACTCGAGCAGTATTTCTTTTGTTATTTTTGAGACGAAACAAGGTTTCAACTGGGCTGTGGCCTGTCTAGCCCAGGCTTCTATTTTACGTTCACCACATGACCAGTCTAGCTATTTTTTCTTTGTGAAAATGGCTAGCCCAGTTTATTTTTCTGAAGAATACCCAATCTAGGCATACCCAACCCAGGCCTACTTATTTTTCTCCGCCCTTCTGGGCTGCAACTCTTTTAAGACGGCTCCAAATCTTAAAAGTAATATGAAATGGGCTGTAAATATAAAAGACACACAGCAAATTGGCAATTACTTTCAAATTTCTGATTTTTTACATTTTCAGATTCCAATTTCACTGGGCTTTTACCTAATTTAAATATATCTTCAAAGTACTTTAAATCTGGCTTGACATTTTGGTATTAAAAATAGTTTGTACCCCACCGAAATATGTGAAATTTCAATTAAATTTTTAACCCTGGCCCTGGCCAACAAAAATGAATCGGACTGCAATAAACTGCATAAAAAGTTGCAAATGAGTTGTAAATTATTAAAAAATAGGGAATGGGCTGACTTGTGGGCCTATTAAGTTGACACGTATGCAAGATTATTTTATTTATTATATACGTTAACAAACGATTCTAGCAGAAGTGAGTGTTGGATGTCAATCCAATAGTCGTCGTGCTTCTTCAATCTCTGATCTTCTTGCTCCAGCCACCAAATCTAGCACCGGCGGGACCGCCTGCTCCCGCCTCCCGTGGCCGGTTGTGCTGTCGCGCAGGCCTCACCGCCCCCTACTACTCCCACCGCTGGCCAGGCCAACCCTCTACTCACCCACGTCCCTCCATTGATGTGGCTTCGCCGCCTCCGGGTCATTTTCTTCCTGGGTCTCGCCGTCATCCATCGCGTTGGTGTTCTCGGCACGGCGTGGTCAACGTTATCAACAAATGACAACATCGGAAGAGGGATGTATGTGGAGAAGCTGACAGCTGGGACCCACATGGTCCATGGCCGCACGCAAGAAAGTACCTCCTTATTACGCCATAAAAAATGAATCCTCCCCATGACAGCTAGGACCCACCAGCTATATCTTGGCACGGAACAAAGTGCCTCCTTATTAAGCGAAAAATAACGATTGCTCCCCATGACAGTTGGGGCCCACCAGATTTGGAGGCGGACTTGTGGCCCTACTATGTTGCCGCGCAGGCCTCACTGTCAGGACCCCGACTCAATGCCACACTGATCTAGCATGTAACACCTCATATCACTTTGCGGCCTCACCCATGGTATTCCCACGGGTGTCGCCTTACCAAGCCCGGGATCATTTGTGCCTTTTGGCACACGTATATGATAGTGTCACTATCATCCATATGACAAGGAGCCCGGGCTGACATGGCTAGTCGTGAACCCAAAGTGGCACTAACTTACGGGGACAGGCATACATGACCCAGCAACGAACGTGTCGGTCATCAGCGAGTGAAAAATCCAGGCTGTAGCAACTGGGCTAGCAGGACTCCGGTAAACCGGGCTATAGCAGGCTAACAGGACTCCAGTGGACCCCGCATGACATTTCCCTGAAGGGACAGACACAGGAACGAAGAAGGACACATGCCGGCCAGCCTAAGTGTTCTGGAGCAGTAGCAAGCTACCAAGGCTCAGTGGAAGCACTAGGAGACATTTCCCGGTAAGAGAGGCTACCAAGGATAAACAACTAGATAGTCAGATCCCACACATACCAAGCATTTCAATAACATACACACAATATGCTCGATATGTGCAAATACAACATGGCATCACAACATGACTCTACAACTCAAGTATTTTATTCAATAGGCTTCGAGGAGCGAGATATTAAAAACATGGGTCCCATGACCCAACATTCAGAGCATACAAGTCAAAGCACATGCGGAAGCTTAACATGTCGGAGTACAGACATCTATGAATAAAAAAGGCTAAGAAGCCTTACTATCTACCAGATCCTGCCGAGGGCACAAGATCATAGCTGAGGTAACAAGCTAAATGTCGAAGTCCACGCGGAACTACTAGCGAGACTGAGGTCTCTCTGCAAAAACATAAATTAAGCAAACCTGAGTACAAATGTACCCAGCAATACTTACATCAGAACTAGCTACATATGCATCATTATCAACAAAGGGGGTGGTGGGGTTTTAACTACAGCAAGCCAGCTTTGACTCGGTGGCTATCCTGAACTACGACTACAAGTAACTCTTTTGAGGTGGCGCACACGAGTCCACATATTCACCAACCAATACACCACTATGGATCCGCTCCCGTCTCCCTACGAGAACGCCATCCATAGCACTCATGCTTATCTTGCGTATTTAGAGTATCGACTTTCACTTGTCTATGAACTGTATAGGCAACCCAGAGGTCCTTTACCGCGGACGCGACTATTCGAATAGATTATTTATAACCCTGCAGGGGTGTACTTCTTCACACATGTTTCCACCACTTAGCGTCTGCACACGACATGTGCTCGGCAGACTTCAAGCGAAAGCCGACGTGGGTGTAGAGCACGACCTACCTAAACAATCAAGTCTCTAGTCCAGGTTTATCGCCTATTCAGATTCCATCCGCAGGGAGTCCGGCCGAAGTTTCCACATACGACCCCGAACTATGTGTGCAGGGTTCCTGAGACACTAAACGGGCGCCCGGTACACCATGCCACGTGCCTACCGCATCACAGCCCACCCCTCGGGTCAGCGCTGCGCACGGCCTCCAGCATACTACAAACACCAGAAACTACTTGCAACTCCTGGACAGAGGACTAGGGTGGTTAAGAAGTCGAGCGGGGTCATATTTCAGGGCCCAACGTGTGGTAGTAGCTGTTTCATGGATCACAAACACAGAACTCAGTTCCTGAGGACGGCTTCAATGAGACAACCCACCATGTACTGGCCTCTCACCGCTACCTTTACCAAACCGTATTCGCACACTTAACTCACACACCGTAGGACAAGTTCACCACTTTCCAATTCTTTCCCGATGAATCAAACCTGACACAACTCTAAGCAGTAGCAGGCATGACAAACAAGCATGAATGAGTAGGCACATCAGGGCTCAAGCAACTCCTACTCATGGTAGTGGGTTTCATCTATTTACTATGGCAATGACAGGTCATGCCAAGGAAAGGGGTTCAACTATCACAGCAAATAACATATGTAGCGTTGTTGTCCTAATGCAGTAAAAGAGAGCAGGAGCGAGAGAGTGGGATTGTATCGGAATGAACAAGTGGGTCTTTCTTGCCTGGAACTTCTGAAGATAGTATAGTTCTTCATCGGTGTCATCGAACTCATCGTCGAAACATCGTCTACCGAGAGGGTACAAATACCAGCAAACAAGGAAGAACACAATCAATGCAATGCACAATATGATGCATGATCATGACATGTTAATATGCTGTAATTTGGGCTAATGCAACTAGCAACAAGTTAAATGAAGTTGGTTTGAATCCAAGATTCAAATTCAAACTCCATATGTGGATATTCAAATGCCATTTATATGATTTTTCCTAAACAACAGCTATAAGTTGTTCTAACATGCATGTAAATGGTACATATGGATATATTGGATTTTTCTGATCACTTTTCATATATAATTTATTTCATTTGGAGTTATGGTTGAATTTCTATGAATTTTTGAAGTTTATAGCATTTTCTGGAATTTCTGAATTATTTTAAAACTAGAAAATCACTTTACTGCATCAGCATGACGTATCAGTGATGTCAGCAGGTCAACATGCTGGTCCAGGTCAAACCTGACCAGTAGGGCCCACTGGTTAGTGACACAGAGTCAGCTACAGAGGCTGACACGTGGGACCTGGTCAATGCTAACGTGGCCAAGTCAAAGGTGGCAGGCGGGGACCTCTGAGATTAGTACTAATTTAACAAAGAAGTTACACTAATTAATTAAGGCATGGGGGCCCACTTGGCAGTGGCTCTAGGGGGTGATTAGCGGGGTGTTTAGGCCCTAATTAAGTGACCACGTTGGCGGCTAACCGCCGGTGACACATAGCCGCGGCGGCGTCGCTCGTTCCGGCGATTCCGACGACGAGAGGGCGTGGGGTTGGGCTCTACGGCTGTGGCGTGATGAGGCGCATTGGGTGGTGGCCGTGGGCGGTGCCGGGGCGGACTGCGGCGGCGACGACAATGACGACAACGGCGGCCGGAGCACGGCTATGCGCAGGCCCGGTGCTGCAGCTCGAGGGCGAGCGAACGGAGGTGCTAGGTAGCACCTAATGTTCATCAGGAGCATGCCGGAGCATCTAGTAGGAGTGGAGGGGCTCGGGGACATGGAGCTCGCCGGCCATGGCGGACAGCGGCTTCAGGTGCTCGCAGGGCAGCGGCTACGATGCAGGATAGAGCATGACGGAGGAGGGGAAACGGATTAGAGCTCACTGCGTCGAACGGAGAGCTTAGCAGGCTCGGGGACGCTTCACAGACGGCGAATCATCGGTAGCGATCCACGGCTGAAGGTTGAAGACGACGGCCTAGGCGAGGCTGCATTGCGTCTGGCGTCATGTGGCTTGGTCGAGAGGGAGAGGGTGTCGCAGCGGAGCTTCTTGGCGCGTCGGAGAGGCATGTGTAGGCCGGTGGCTGTGGCAAACGGCATTGACGACGAGGAGCTCCGCTCGGGCGCGTGCGGGAGAGAGCAGAGGAGGGGGAGGAGCGAGGGAGAGTGCGGGGGGGTTCCAGGGGCGTCGTGGCGCCTCCAGAGAAGGCCAGGCGTCGAGGGGGAGCGGCAAGCAGGAGGTGGCCGGGGCGCGTGGCCGCGCACATGGGGCACATGCCCGGCATCCTTCTGTCGCGAGGAAGACGACGGGAGGGGAGGCAAGTGGGCTGGGCCGCACAGGAGCTGGGCCGGTACAGGACCTGGGTCGGTTGGTGGGCGCCACGTTAGTCCTTCTCTCTCTCTTTTATTTTTGTTTTCTATTTCTGTTACTTTGTTTTGATTTAGTCTGAAAAGTAAACCATTTTAAAACTTTCTGTAAATTTTTATGTGAGCTCACAGAGCTAGTCCAAGGTCACATGCGAACTTACGAAATATTGAACATTATTTCTTATATAGCAGAAATAATTCCAACCCAAATATATTATTGATTTAAATCAAAGGCCCAGAATAAATTATTTCTGTGACTCCAAAAATATTGGTTTGAATTTTATCTCATGCCAATATTTTCACAAAATAACAGGAACATTTTCTTGGACTCATTTGATGAGATTTAAATGTTGATTATTTTTAGAGGTTTTCTGAGGCTTTTGAAAATTCCTCAATTCAAATTTCATTTGAATCTAAACATGATGCCCACATGGAAGCTAGCATAGGCCAGACGAGAATTAGGGATGTGACACTCACCGCCCTACTACTCCCATCGTTAGCCAGGCCATCCCTCTACTCACACACACCCCTTGTTATTCTGCGGCGACGGCAGCCTCATACCGCAGTCGTACCAGTCAATCCTCGTACTACCCTCCGCGTGTTCTCAGGCTTCGCGCATTCCCTGCCTCACTATCGTCCACCGCCTGGGTGTTATCCATGTGGTGTGTTCAACATGGTCAACGAACGAGAGTCATCAAAGGAGGACTTTATGCGGTGAGGCTGATAGATGGACCCACCAGCTACATCTTTGCATGCAAGGAAGTGCCTCCTTATTACGCGCAAAAAAATAAATCCTCCCCCTTCCAGCTTGGACCCACCATGAATATCTTCGCACGCAGGGAAGTCCCTCCTTATCCTCCCTGACAGCCGGGACCCACCCGGTCGAACCATAGGTAGCGTTGTCATTCTGCTCGCAAACGTGTGCGCACATATTGATCCATCAGTCTTTCTGCCACGATGAACCATGGCCCAGTAAGGAGCGGTAGTTATTCAGACAGTCCCGTCTATATTGTGTACACGTATATACAGCCATGCTGCAAGAAAGTAAATAGGCTATGTATGCACATACGGGCGGGGTCTCGAACGCAGCGACGGCGTCCTATTCTTCGGCAGCCAACCAGCTGCGTCGGAACTGAGAAACCGCGTCGTGTTCATCGGGAGGCATCGAAATGCGTGGTGTTCATCCGGTGCCTACTGGCTTGGATGGAACGGCCGAAACGGGGCTTGGCGTACTGCGGAATGGAGGAAACAGCTTTCTGTTCGACCGGCTACGGTCAAACGAGGTCCTGATAATCGGGAGGGGTTTGGCGTACCGCAAAATAGAGGAAACGGACTTGTCTTCAAGCTCCTACGGTCGAAACAGGGTGCTATTGATCGGGAGGGGTGTGGCTTACTGCAAAATGGAGGAAATAGACTTGTGTTCGAGCGCCTATGGTCGAAACAGGGTCCTGATCATCGAGAGGGTCTGGCGTACCGCAAAACGGGACTCCATGGGCTACTGTTCATCCACCATCTACTGCCTCGCTCCAACCTCCATGGGCTACTGTTCATCGACCATCAACTTGCTCCAGCTCCCACCTGCTACTATTCACCGTCGACTTCCTCCAGCCTCCACCAACCACTATTCATTCACGGGCTACTATTCATCCAGGCTCCACCGGCTATTGTTCAACCAGCCCTTCACGGGGTCCTGTTCATCCACCCCCAACAGGCTCGGGTGTATGGCGGCCTCCTCGATTGGGGTCTTATTCATCTAGCAGCAACAACCTCTACTAGCACGGGGTCCTGTTCATCCAACCCCCACCGGGAACTGTTCATTGCAACCCCAAACAATGGTCACTGTTCATCAAGAGGTAGCAGGTTTGATCGGCTTCAGTTAGCAGCAGTAGCGAAGGAATCGCTCGGGTTCAGTTAACTACCAAGGGATTGATCGCTCAGGTTTAGTAACGTAGCTAGTGCAATCACTCGGGTTCAGTAAGCGAACGCCTCGCTCGGGTTCAGTTGGAGAACAACGCCTTGCACACACGCGTGTGCATGTATACAAGATAAATGCACAAACCTCCGTGCATCACTCGGCCCTGACCACCCACCGTAACCGGGAACTCCTCGAAATTTTCCTCGCCCTCGCTTCTACTATGATTTTTTCCATCATGGACGGCCCAAAGAATGTCATGCTGGTGCGTCCCTGGCCCGCCCAGGACAAAAAGCCCATTTTTTGTCATGATTTTTTGTCATAGAAGTAGGAGCCCACCACATCCATGATGATACGTGGTTTTGTCACAATTATCATCATAGAAATGTCATAAGCATGACAGAAAAATTCGTTCGGGCCAAAATGTCATGGGTGTGTCTTTTTTTGTAGTGGACATCCCCACATCAGCCTCCTCCGCCCTCCATCCCATCCATCGCCACCGTCCTCCACCATGCCAGAGCGCCAACCAAGACCGTGTCCTCCACTTCTAGAGATGGACGTTTCTAATCCACGGTAACGGACCAAGAGCCTTGCATCGCGTCCTCTTGCTTCATCGTTGTCGTCATCCTCCTTGTCGGGGCCGCTCCGATGACCTTCTTGTCCAACGCAACGGGACTTATCCCCCGATGCATCCGTCTACTGTCGCAGATCTGCTTCCACGCCACCGACAACCATTGCGCCCCCCGATGCCTACACGGCGCCACAAGAGAGGTGGTACTACTTCATATCTGCTCAACTTTTCGATCTCAACTAGAAATAGATAGTAACTTGGTTAGTGTACTTTCTTTTCAACTCTTAGAATCTTAGTTCTTAGTTCGAAGCAAACAATGGTTGCTAAGTAGCATTTCAGTGGTTTGCAGCTTCAAATCTGCCATGAGTCATAATAGGGTATAATTGATCATGCTTAAGGTTCTGATCACTATATGATCAGCCTACATGCTTCGTGTCCTAATAGCACTGCTCCACCCATCAAGCTAAACAAGCTTAGTTGTTCAAATACGAATCTGATATTACTAAAATAGAGTCATTTAATTTTTTCTGAGCAAAATAGAGTCGTTTAATTGGTCAATTAAATGTTCCTAATTTAGTTTCAAAATGCATGTTTGATACGTCTCCAACGTATCTATAATTTTTGATTGTTCCATGATATTATATTACCCCTTTTGGATGTTTATGGGCTTTATTTTACACATTTATATCATTTTTGGGACTAACCTACTAACCGGAGGCCCAGCCCGTATAGCTGTTTTTTTGCCTATTTCAGTATTTCGAAGAAAAGGAATATCAAACGGAGTCCAAACATAATGAAACCTTCGGGAGCTTGATTTTTGAAACGAACGTGATCCAGAGGACTTGGAGTGCAAGTCAAGAAGCAGCCAAGGCCTCCACGAGAGAGGAGGGCCCCCCCCCATAAGGCGCGCCCCCTGTCTCGTGGGCCCCTCGGGCGTCCACCAACGTACTTCTTTCTCCTATATAAGCCTACATACCCCAAAAACATCCAAGGAGCGAACGAAACACAATTTCTACCGCCATAACCTTCTGTATCCGCGAGATCCCATCTTGGAGCCTTCGCCGGTGCTCTGCTGGAGGAGGAATCGACCATTGAGGGCTCCTACATCAACACCATAGCCCCTCCGATGAGTTGTGAGTAGTTTACCACAGACCTACGGGTCCATAGTTATTAGCTAGATGGCTTCTTCTCTCTTTTTGGATCTCAATACAATGTTCTCCCCCTCTCTTGTGGAGATCTATTCGATGTAAACTCTTTTTGCGGTGTGTTTGTTGAGATCTGATGAATTGTGGGTTTATGATCAAGTTTATCTATGAGAAATATTTGAATCTTCTCTGAATTCTTTTATGTATGATTGAGTTATCTTTGCAAGTCTCTTCGAATTATCAGTTTGGTTTGGCCTACTAGATTGATCTTTCTTGCCATGGGAGAAGTGCTTAGCTTTGGGTTCAATCTTGTGGTGTCCTTACCCAGTGACAGAAAGGGTTGCAAGGCACGTATTGTATTGTTGCCATCGAGGATAAAAATATGGGGTTTATATCATATTGCTTGAGTTTATCCCTCTACATCATGTCATCTTGCTTAATGTGTTACTCTGTTCTTTGTGAACTTAATACTCTAGATGCAGGCAGGAGTCGGTCGATGTGTGTAGTAATAGTAGTAGATGCAGGCAGGAGTCGGTCTACTTGTTGCGGACGTGATGCTTATATACATGATCATGCCTAGATAATCTCATAATTATTCGCTTTTCTATCAATTGCTCGACAGTAATTTGTTCACCCACCGTAATACCTATGCTATCTTGAGAGAAGCCACTAGTGAAACCTATGGCCCCCGGGTCTATCTCTTATCATATTTGCTTCCAATCTACTTTTATTTGCATCTTTACTTTTTGCATCTATATTATAAAATACCAAAAATATATTTATCTTATCATATTATCTCTATCAGATCTCACTTTCGCAAGTGGCCGTGAAGGGATTGACAACCCCTTTATTGCATTGGTTGTGAGTTCTTTGTTTGTTTGTGTAGGTGCGTGGGACTTTTGAGGAGCCTCCTACTGGATTGATACCTTGGTTCTAAAAAACTGAGGGGAAATACTTATGCTACTATTGCTGCATCACCCTTTCCTCTTCAAGGAAAACCAACGCAAGCTCAAGACATAGCAAGAAGGATTTTTGGCGCCGTTGCCGAGGAGGTCTTCGCTCAAGTCAAGACATACCAAGTACCCATCACAAACCCATCTCCCTCGCATTTACATTATTTGCCATTTGCCTCTCGTTTTTCTCTCCCCCACTTCACCCTTGTCGTTTTATTCGCCCTCTCTTTCCCAATCTCATCCTCTTTCTTTCGCTTACCTTTTTCCGTTTGCCCGTGTGTTAGTTCGTTTACCTTGTCTTCATGGCTAGTCCTCCTATCCTTATTATCACTCCCGAACATGAAATTCTTAATTTTAAGCAAAGGGAGGGAGAAAATTTAAAAGATGCTTGGCATAGAATTTGCAATGCTCAATATAAATCTTCTAGGAAGCTTTCTACTTCCGTTCTTCTCCACAATTTTTATGTAGGCATCACTCCTTGGAATAGATGTGTTCTTGATATTGCTACCGGAGGTGATTTCATGAGTAGCCATACGTTTGATGCTTATAATCCTATATTAGATTTGTTTGGCCCACCACCTCTTTTGGTCAATGGAACTGTTTTAACTTTAGAACACGTTATGCAATGGCTTGAGATTATTGAAAATAAAATTGGCATTGTTGATTTGATAGAAAATTTGGATAAAAAGATTCATAATCACATTACCCAATATGGATCTAGGGTTGGAGTTACTTCGAAAAATCTTAAAGAAAAAGAACCTATAGTTAATGAAAAAATAGATCTAGACTCTGCTAGAATCGGTAAACTTGAGGATATCATTACAAACTTAGGTTCCGCGTTTTCCTCCATGAAAAACACTCCAAAACCCCTACTAAAACTGCCAAGTTTATTTATGTTCCTAAAAATAAGGATGAATCTTCTAGTAAGGGAGACGTGGATCTCAAATCCATAAGTGTTCGTCCCAATTGTCTCTCTATCGTTAAGGAACCTTTTGCTACCAATGAATTTCTTGAATTTTTGCCTAAAGGTTTAGCTATTGCTCAAAAGGGAGAAATCCCTAGAGATCACAAGCACTCTACTTATGAGTTTAGTGCGAAAGATGGCACTCGTTAGATCTATCTTCGCTTTTATGCCTAGCTAGGGGTGTTAAACGATAGCGCTAGTTGGGAGGCAACCCAATTTTCTTTGTGTTTTTTGTTTTTGTTCCTGTTTAGTAATAAATCTTGCATCTACCTTCTGTTTAGATGTGTTTTTATCTTTTAATTAGTGTTTGTGCCAAGTAGAACCTATAGGATAACCTATGATGATAGTTGACTTGATTCTGCTGAAAAACAGAAACTTTGCACGCACGAATTTAGTTTTGTTAAATCACATAAACGTGGTTTTACGTTGATTCTTTTTTCTGCTGATCAATAAACAACTTTTCCAGGACTTCCTATTTTGGTAGGATTTTTGGAGTTCCAGAAGTTTGCGTTAGTTATAGATTGCTACAGGCTGTTCTGTTTTTGACAGATTCTGTTTTTCGTGTGTTGTTTGCTTGTTTCGATGCATCTATGGCTAGTAAATTAGTTTATAAACCATAGAGAAGTTGGATTACAGTAGGTTTAGCACCAAAATAAATAAAGAATGAGTTCATTACAGTACCTTATGTGGTGGTTTTGTTTTCTTTCACTAACGGAGATTATAAGATTTCCTATTGAGGTTTGTGTTGTGAAGTTTTCAAGTTTTGGGTAAAGCTTTTATGGACTATGGAATAAGGAGTGGCAAGAGCCTAAGCTTGGGGATGCCCAAGGCACCCCAAGATATTCAAGAATAGCCAAAAGCCTAAGCTTGGGGATGCCCCGGGAAGGCATCCCCTCTTTCGTCTTCGTTCATTGGTAACTTTACTTGGAGCTATATTTTTATTCGCCACATGATATGTGTTTTGCTTGGAGCATCGTGTATTATATTAGTCTTTGCTTTTTAGTTTACCACAATCATCATTGCTGTACACACCTTTTAGGAGAAGCCTACTTGATAGAATTTGCTAGAATACTCTATGTGCTTCACTTATATCTTTTGAGCTTGATAGTTTTTGCTCTAGTGCTTCACTTATATCTTTTAGAGCACAGTGGTGACTTATTTTTGAAGAAATTGATAGTCTCTCATGCTTCACTTATATCTTTTTGAGAGTCCTTTATAACAGCATGGTATTTTCTTTGGTTACAAATTTGGTCCTAGAATGATGAGCATCCAAGTTGGGTATAATAAAGAATTGGATGATATGATCAATATGATGCTTGATAATTGTTTTGAGATACGGAGGTAGTGATATTAGAGTCATGCTAGTTGAGGTGATTATGAAAAATATTTGTGTTAAGGGTTGTGATTCCCGTAGCATGCACGTATGGTGAACCGCTTTGTGATAAAGTTGGAGCACAATTTTATTTATTGATTGTCTTCCTTATGAGTGGCGGTCGAGGACGAGCGATGGTCTTTCCCTACCAATCTATCCCCCTAGGAGCATGCGCATAGTGCTTTGGTTTTTGATGGCTTCTAGATTTTTACAACAAGTACATGAGTTCTTTTGACTAATGTTGAGTCCATGGATTATACGCACTCTTTCACCCTTCCATCATTGCTAGCTTCTCTTGTGCCGTGCAACTTTTGCCGGTGCCATACACCCACCATTACCTTCCTAAAAACAGCCACCATACCTACCTATTATGGCATTTCCATAGCCATTCCGAGATATATTTCCATGCAACTTTCCGTCGTTCCGTTCATATGACACATATTACTTTTGTCATATTGCTTTTTGCATGATCATGTAGTTGACATCGTATTTGTGGCAAGGCCACCTTCATAATTTTCATACATGTCGCTCTTGATTCATTGCATATCCCCGTACACCGCCAGAGGCATTCATATAGAGTCATTTCTTGTTCTAGCTTTGAGTTGTAATTCTTGAGTTGTAAATCCATAAAAGTGTGATGATCTTCATTATTAGAGCATTGTCCTAGTGAGGAAAGGATGATGAAGACTATGATTCCCCCACAAGTCGGGATGAGACTTCGGACTTTACAAAAAGAAAAAAAAAGAAAAAAAGAGAGAAAGGCCAAAAACAAAAGAAAAAGAAAGGCCAAAGAAAAAATAAGAAAAATAAAGGAAGAAAAAATAAAATGAGAGAAAAAGAGAGAAGGGACAATGCTACTATCTCTTTTTCCACACTTTTGCTTTAAAAATAGCACCATGATCTTCATGATAGAGAGTCTCATATGTTGTCACTTTCATATACTAGTGGGAATTTTACATTATAGAACTTGGCTTGTATATTCCAATGATGGGATTCCTCAAAATGCCCTAGGTCTTCGTGAGCAAGCGAGTTGGATGCACACCCACTTAGTTTCTTTTGTTGAGCTTTCATATATTTATAGCTCTAGTGCATCCGTTGCATGGCAATCCCTACTCACTCACATTGATATCTATTAATGGGCATCTCCATAGCCCGTTGATACGCCTAGTTGTTGTGAGACTATCTTCTCCTTTTTGTCTTCTCCACAACCACCATTCTATTTCCACATATAGTGTTATGTCCATGGCTCACGCTCATGTATTGTGTGAAAGTTGAAAGAGTTTGAGATTATTAAAGTATGAAACAATTGCTTGGCTTGTCATCGGGGTTGTGCATGATTAAATACTTTGTGTGATGAAGATAGAGCAACAGTCAGACTATATGATTTTGTAGGGATAACTTTCTGTAGCCATAGTATTTTGAGAAGACATGATTACTTTGATTAGTATGCTTGAAGTATCACCATTTTCATGTTAATATGAACTTTTATTTTGTATCATTTGGATCTGAACATTCATGCCACAATAAAGAAAATTATATTGAGAATTATGCTAGGTAGCATTCCACATCAAAAATTCTTTTTTTATCATTTACCTACTCGAGGACGAGCAGGAATTGAACTTGGGGATGCTTGATACGTCTCCAACATATCTATAATTTTTGATTGTTGCATGCTATTATATTACCCCTTTTGGTATTTTATGGGCTTTATTTTACACATTTATATCATTTTTGGGACTAACCTACTAACCGGAGGCCCAGCCCGTATTGCTGTTTTTTTTTGCCTATTTCAGTATTTCGAAGAAAAGGAATATCAAACAGAGTCCAAACGGAATGAAACCTTCGGGAGCGTGATTTTTGGAACGAACCTGATCCAGAGAACTTGGAGTGCAAGTCAAGAAGCAGCCGAGGCCTCCACGAGATAGGAGGGCGCCCCCTCCCTATAGGGCACGCCCCCTGTCTCGTGGGCCCCTCGGGCGTCCACCGACGTACTTCTTCCTCCTATATAAGCCTACGTACCCCAAAAACATCCAGGGAGCGAATGAAACACAATTTCCACCATCATAACCTTCTGTATCCGTGAGATCCCATCTTGGAGCCTTCGCTGGTGCTCTGCCGGAGGGGGAATCGACCACGGAGGGCTTCTACATCAACACCATAGCCCCTCCGATGAGTTGTGAGTAGTTTACCATAGACCTACGGGTCCATAGTTATTATCTAGATGGCTTCTTCTCTCTTTTTGGATCTCAATACAATGTTCTCCCCCTCTCTTGTGGAGATCTATTCGATGTAAACTCTTTTTGTGGTGTGTTTGTCGAGATCCGATGAATTGTGGGTTTATGATCAAGTTTATCTATGAGAAATATTTGAATCTTCTCTGAATTATTTTATGTATGATTGAGTTATCTTTGCAAATCTCTTCGAACTATCAGTTTGGTTTGGCCTACTAGATTGATCTTTCTTGCCATGGGAGAAGTGCTTAGCTTTGGGTTCAATCTTGCGGTGTCCTTACCCAGTGACAGAAAGGGTTGCAAGGCACGTATTGTATTCTTGCCATCGAGGATAAAAAGATGGGGTTTATATCATATTGCTTGAGTTTATCCCTCTACATCATGTCTTCTTGCTTAATGCGTTACTCTGTTCTTTGTGAACTTAATACTCTAGATGGAGGCAGGAGTCGGTCGATGTGTGGAGTAATAGTAGTAGATGCAGGCAGGAGTCGGTCTACTTGTTGCGGACGTGATGCCTATATACATGATCATGCCTAGATAATCTCATAATTATTCGCTTTTCTATCAATTGCTCGACAGTAATTTGTTCACCCACCATAATACCTATGCTATCTTGAGAGAAGCCACTAGTGAAACCTATGGCCCCAGGGTCTATCTCTTATCATATTTGCTTCCAATCTACTTTTATTTGCATCTTTACTTTTTGCATCTATATTATAAAATACCAAAAATATATTTATCTTATCATACTATCTCTATTACATCTCACTTTCGCAAGTGTCTGTGAAGGGATTGACAACCCCTTTATTGTGTTGGTTGTGAGTTCTTTGTTTGTTTGTTTAGGTGCGTGGGACTTTTGAGGATCCTCCTACTGGATTGATACCTTGGTTCTCAAAAACCGACGGAAATACTTACGCTACTATTGTTGCGTCACCCTTTCCTCTTCAAGGAAAACCCATGCAAGCTCAAGACGTAGCAATGCATGCTGCGGGGGTGGATCTATAGGGTGGCAATGGTGGGCCTTGGCTCACCCTGGGATTTTTTGTCGGCCTAGACCCCAATTCCCCTCTATTCTGTTGCGCTTCCGATATCTACTCGCTCCTAGCCGCCTACCTCGATGGCGTCTTGCTGTCGAGGGATGGCATCACTTTACGAGGAGACACCGGACTAAAAGGAGGTCAGGAGCCGCTTGCCCAACAGCGTCACCTCTTCCCGAGCGCGTTGTCGTGCCTACGTTCACAGTCTGTTCAGGGCTTAGGCATGCAGCACCTACTAAGCCAACTTGATTTATCCTAAGATATTGTTGGGGAATGTAGTAATTTCAAAAAAATTCCTACGCACACACAAGATCATGGTGATGCATAGCAACGAGCGGAGGAGTGTATCTTCATACCCTTGAAGATCGCCAAGCGGAAGCGTTTATCAACGCGGTTGATGTAGTCGTACGTCTTCATGATCCGACTGATCCAAGTACCGAAAGCACGACACCTCCGAGTTCTGCACACGTTCAGCTCGATGACGTCCTCGCCTTCTCGATCCAGCAAGACAGGCGAAGTAGTAGATGAGTTCCGGCAGCACGACGGCGTGGTGATGGTGTTGGTGAAGAACAATCTCCGCAGGGCTTCGCCTAAGCACTACGGAAACTATGACGGAGGATAAACTAGAGGGGACGGGGTTGCCGGCACACGGCTTGGTATTTCTTGATGTGTCTTTGGTGCTAGCCCTGCCCCTCTATTTATATGTTGAGCCTTGGGGTCGAAACTTGGAGTAAAAGCCTCCACAAAGTCGGTTTCACCCGAAAGGCAAGAGTCCTTCTCGGACTCCAGGGCCAGACGCCAGGGTTCCCGGCGTCTGGACCCAGACGCCAGGGACCCTGGCGTTTGGCCCCTGGACTCCGCAAAACTTCCTTTTGCGCTTTCCAAAAACCTTGTGGGCTTTGCCCTTTGGCCCAAATAACGTGTTCTCGTTCCCAAACATTTCGGGAAACATCCGGAACCCCTTCCGGTGAATTCCGGAACTCTTCCGGAGATCAAACAGTATTATTCCATATATCAAACTTTATCTCCGGACCATTCCGGAGTTCCTGGTCATGTCCATGATCTTATCCGTGACTCCGAACAACATTCGGTTACCAACATACATAACTCATATAATACTATATCGTCAACGAAACGTTAAGCGTGCGGACCCTACGGGTTCGAGAACTATGTAGACATGACCTAGAACTTGTTTCCGGTCAATAACCAATAGCGGGACCTGGATGCCCATATTGGCTCCCACATATTCTACGAAGATCTTTATCGGTCAAACCACATAACAACATACGTTGTTCCCTTTGTCATCGGTATGTTACTTGCCCGAGATTCGATCGTCGGTATCCAATACCTAGTTCAATCTCATTACCGACAAGTCTCTTTTCTCGTTACATAATGCATCATCCCGCAACTAACTCATTAGTCACATTGCTTGCAAGGCTTATAGTGATGTGCATTACCGAGAGGGCCCAGAGATACCTCTCCGACAATCGCAGTGACAAAACCTAATCTCGAAATACGCCAACCCAACATGTACCTTTGGAGACACCTGTAGTACTCCTTTATAATCACCCAGTTACGTTGTGACGTTTGGTAGCACCTGAAGTGTTCCTCCGGTAAATGGGAGTTGCATAATCTCATAGTTACAGGAACATGTATAAGTCATGAAGAAAGCAATAGCAACATACTAAACGATCAAGTGCTAGGCTAACGGAATGGGTCATGTCAATCACATCATTCTCCTAATGATGTGATCCCATTAATCAAATGACAACACATGTCTATGGTTAGGAAACATAACCATCTTTGATTAATGAGCTAGTCAAGTAGAGGCATACTAGTGACTATATGTTTGTCTATGTATTCACACATGTATCATGTTTCCAGTTAATACAATTCTAGCATGAATAATAAACATTTATCATGAAATAAGGAAATAAATAATAACTTTATTATTGCCTCTAGGGCATATTTCCTTCAGATACATCCTCAACACTCAGCATCCACTCCCCATCACCCGTTTTCTAATTGATTCATTACTCATTAGGCAGGATTGTCATTCGGGTTTGTTGTGTACTGACTGCTACCTACACTTAACGGTTCAGGTATTTCAGTAATCCTTAGTATCTGTAAAGTTCACAGGGTTTCAAAATTCCGGCTCTAGGATCATACACTAGTCATGTTGGATTGTTGGTCATAGTGACATTGACCCGGATTACTACTGCAGGCTAGGTTTGTTGACAATTTTACTTGTCTTTGTGAATCATTCGATATGATATCCAATTATTCACTTCGATTAGTTGCAAACAATAAGTGCTAGACCAACTTCTTGATTCATATTTTGGATGGTCTCTTGCTGCAGATTCAATTCTGCATACTTGTCCTAGTAAGCTCACAAGTAATGATTGATCACTACCTCTATGCTTGCCTTGTCATTTTGTTGTCAATATTCTTTCAGGGTGGACCACCCTGTTTCAAAATACTGGAACCGTAGACATGAGTGAATAGTATTTCTCCATGTGATCTCTTCCATCATGTGTGGGCAACGAACACTGCATTGTATAGAAAGAAAAGTGTCATACCCACGTTTTACATGGACTACGATCTTTTACATGGAATACAATCTGCCTACTTGCTTTGTGTCGCACTACCAGCACTCCACCCTTGAAGCTAAACATCATGCCACTCATAATTCCTTAGTTTATTTGTTCAAATACGAATTTGAGATGATTCTAATGTTCTACTTTAGTTTTGAAATGTGTGTCCGCCCCTTATAGAGACATAAGAGGTTTGTATTTCTGTGTGTGGTCTGGTCAGCATGGGTGGGGGATGAACTTTGTATATGCAGGGGTTTGTAGGGAGATACTCTTCAAGTTGAATCTGCAATGCATTCCATAGATAATCTGACTACTTTTTATGTTTTCATGAATCTCAGATACTGAACAGCATCATAATGATTATGAGTGAGGGAGTCCTGGACTAGGGGGTGTCCGGATAGCCGAACTATCATCATCGGCCGGACTCCAAGACTATGAAGATACAAGATTGAAGACTTCGTCCCGTGTCCGGATGGGACTTTCCTTGGCGTGGAAGGCAAGCTTGGCGATATGGATATGTAGATCTCCTACCATTGTAACCGACTCTGTGTAACCCTAGCCCTCTCCGGTGTCTATATAAACCGGATGGTTTTAGTCCGTAGGACAGAACAACAATCATACCATAGGCTAGCTTCTAGGGTTTAGCCTCCTTAATCTCGTGGTAGATCTACTCTTGTAATACCCACATCATCAATATCAATCAAGCAGGACGTAGGGTTTTACCTCCATCAAGAGGGCCCGAACCTGGGTAAAACATCGTGTCCCTTGTCTCCTGTTACCATCCGCCTAGACGCACAGTTCGGGACCCCCTACCCGAGATCCGCCAGTTTTGACACCGACATTGGTGCTTTCATTGAGAGTTCCTCTGTGTCGTCACCGATAGGCTCGATGGCTCCTTCGATCATCAACAACAATGCGGTCCAGGTTGAGACTTTTCTTCCCGGACAGATCTTCGTATTCGGCGGCTTTGCACTGCGGGCCAATTCGTTTGGCCATCTGGAGCAGATCGAAAGCTACGCCCCTGGCCGTCAGGTCAGATTTGGAAGTCTGAACTTCACGGCTGACATCCGCGGAGACTTGATCTTCAACGGATTCGAGCCACAGCCGAGCGCGCCGCACTGTCACGATGGGCATGATTTAGCTCTGCTGCCGGACAGTGCCCAGGAGGCCGCACACGAGTCCGCTCCGACCCTCGATTCGGAGCCGGCTGTGTAGATCGAGGACGGGTGGTTAGACACCGCCTCGGGGGCTGCAACCTCTACCGCGATAGAGCTGAATACTGACTTTGTCCCTTCTGAAGCTCGTGACTCCAAGGTGCCGGACTCCTTGCCGAACTCCGAACCTCCCGCGCCCCCTCCAATCAAATCCGATTGGGCGCCGATCATGGAGTTCACTGCTGCGGACATCTTTTAGCACTCACCTTTCGGCCACATCATGAGTTCGCTAAAGTATCTCTCGTTATCAGGAGAGCCCTGGCCGGACTGCGGTCAGGATGGTTGGGATGCGGATGACGAAGAAATTCAAGACCCACCCACCACCCACTTAGTAGCCACTGTCGACGATCTAACCGACATGCTAGACTTCGACTCCGAAAACATCGACGGTATGGACGACGATGCCGGAGACGACCAAGAACCAGCGCCTACTGGGCACTGGAAAGCCACCTCGTCATACGACATATACATGGTGGATATCCCAAAGGATGGGAATGGCAAAGGAATAGCGGAGGAAGACCCCTCCAAGAAACAGCCCAAGCGCCGGCGTCAGCGGCGCCGCTCTAAATCCCGCCATAGCAAGAATGGAGATTCTGGCACTGGAGATAATAATACCCCAGACAGTGCCGAAGACAACCCCCTCCAGCAAGATTCAGCGCAGGAGGACGGAGAAGCCAGCCCTCATGAGAGAGCGGCAGACGAAGAGGTAGAGGATGATAATCACATGCCTCCCTCCGGAGACGAGGCAAGCGTCGACGACGACGAATTTGTCGTGCCTGAGGATCCCGTCGAACAAGAGAGTTTTAAACGCAGGCTTATGGCCACGGCAAACAGCCTCAAGAAAAAGCAGCAACAGCTTAGAGCCGATCAGGATCTGCTAGCCGACAGATGGACTGAAGTCCTTGCGGCCGAAGAGCATGAGCTCGAACGCCCCTCCAAAAGCTACCCCAAACGCAAGTTGCTCCCCCGATTAGAGGAGGAGGCATATAAACCTGCATCACCAGAGCACAATGTGGCTGACCGGCCACCTCGTGGCCGCGACAGAGAGGCCTCTAGGCCCTCCACTAGAACCGTACCCCGGCATCGCTCGAAAAGCACAAGGCCACAGGGGAACGCTTCGGACTTGCGAGATATATTGGAGGATAAGGCAAGACAATCAAGATCGATCTACGGATCGCATGGGCGCCCCATGATATGTGACGACAACCGTCGCGCCGGACACAGTAAGTCCGACCGGGCCGAACACAGTAGACAAAGCTCGTTGGAGCTCCGTCACGATATAGCCCAATACAGAGGCGCCGCACACCCACTATGCTTCGCAGATGAAGTAATGGATCATCAAATCCCCGAAGGGTTTAAACCCGTGAATATTGAATTCTATGATGGCACAACAGACCCCGTGGTTTGGATCGAAGACTATCTCCTTCATATCCACATGGCCCGCGGTGACGATCTCCACGCCATCAAATACCTCCCACTCAATCTTAAAGGACCAGATCGGCATTGGCTTAACAGCTTGCCAGCAGAATCAATTGGGTGTTGGGAGGACCTGGAAGCCGCATTCCTTGATAACTTCCAGGGCACGTATGTGCGACCACCAGATGCTAACGACCTAAGCCACATGATTCAGCAGCCAGACGAATCGGCCAGACAATTCTGGACACGGTTCTTAAGTAAGAAAAATCAAATCATCGACTGTCCGGATGCGGAGGCCCTAGGGGCCTTCAAACATAACATCCGCGACGAGTGGCTTGCCCGGCACCTGGGACAGGAAAAGCCGAAATCCATGGCAGCCCTCACATCACTAATGACCCGCTTCTGCGTGGGAGAGGACAGCTGGCTAGCCCGCAGCAACAACCTCAGCAAAAATTCTGGCAGTTCGGATACCAAGGACCGCAATGGCAGGTCGCGTCGCAACAAGAACAAACGCCGCATTAACGGTGACAATAATGAGGATACGGCAGTCAATGCCGGATTCAGAGGCTCCAAACCCGGTCAGCGGAAAAAGCCATTCAAAAGAACTACTCCGGGTCCGTCCAATTTGGACCGAATACTCGATCGCTCGTTCCAGATACACGGCACCCCCGAAAAGCCAGCCAACCACACCAACAGGGACTGTTGGGTATTCAAGCAGGCAGGCAAGCTAATTGCCGAAAACAATGGCAAGGGGCTGCATAGCGATGAATTATAAGAGACCCGACCGCCGAACAATAGAGGACAGAAGGGTTCCCCCCACAAGTGCGGACGGTGAACATGATATACGCAACCCACATACCCAAGAGGGAGCGGAAGCGTGCACTCAGGGACGTATACGCGATGGAGCCAGTCGCCCCGAAGTTCAACCCATGGTCCTCCTGCCCGATCACTTTTGATCAAAGGGACCACCCCACCAGCATCCGCCACGGCAGATTCGCCGCATTGGTTTTAGACCCAATCGTTGATGGATTTCACCTCACCAGAGTCCTGATGGACGGCGGCAGCAGCCTGAACCTGCTTTATCAGGACACAGTGTGCAAGATGGGCATAGACCCCTCAAGGATTAAACCCACAAAGACGACCTTCAAAGGCGTCATACCAGGTGTAGAGGCCAATTGTACGGGCTCAGTTACACTGGAAGTGGTCTTCGGATCCCCGGATAACTTCCTAAGCGAGGAGTTAATCTTCGACATAGTTCCGTTCCGCAGCGGCTATCATGCTCTGCTCGGACGGACCGCGTTTGCAAAGTTCAACACGGTGCCGCACTACGCATATCTCAAGCTCAAGATGTCAGGCCCTCGAGGAGTCATCACGGTCAACGGAAACACTGAACGCTCACTCCGAACGGAGGAACATACAGCGGCTCTCGCGGCAGAAGTACAATGCAGCCTCTTAAGGCAATTCTCGAGTCCGGCCGCTAAGCGACCAGACATGGCTAAACGCGCTCGGAGTAACCTACAACAAGACCACCTGGCACGTTCTTAGCACGCGTAGCAATGCGGCCCCAACCCCAGCCCTCGCAAGATTGCAAGACTGGTCCTTCGCATACATCATTACGCTCTGGAGATACCATGGGCCTAGGGGGAGGGGCACAACCACGACAGGCCCAGAATGCGGCTTAACCACATCAGGGGCTCCCAAGTGTGTCATTCCTTTTTTTTCCTTTTTCTTTCTTACCCACAGGACTCCGTTCACCAGAGGCCTTGTCCGGCAGTAGACCGGCCGAACTCACGATGCAACAGCCAGGGAAGGAGAAAGGCTACGATGAATACCCAGGTGGTCTCCATTACGAGCATTAAATCTGTTTTATACACCATTCCGTAGCCTACCCCTGGAGGGGGACATGTTTAATAGTCCCATCCCTTGCTTATCACACTATTTGTATCATTCTGCATGCATGGCAGTATTTCTTGAATAAACAATGCAGCACCTTTTTGCTTCTAATTGCATTCTTTTCTTATACATATGTTCATTTATGACATGTTGCATCCGTACACTTTGGTACGGCTAAATACACCAGGGGCTTAAGTTCCCCACATTATGGTGTGATAAGTCCGAACACTTTCACAAGTGCGGCACCCCGAACTTATAGCATTATATGCATCGGCTCCGAATCATGTCTTGGGTCAATAGTTGGGTTTGCCCGGCTCCCTTGTTTTGGTACCTTACGTTCCGTTCTATCAGCTAAGGTAGCACTGGGAGAACCACTGCGATTGCGCCCCGGTTGAGCTGGGCGAGCGCCTCAGTGGAGAAAGCTAAAACTGACCGTCATGATGAGGCGAGAGCCGGTCGCTGTTTGAGAGGTTTTTTCGAGTCCCTAAAGACTTATGCCGCTTAGAGCGAGGAACCGGCTTTGTCCGGCCCAGGCGTGGATAGCGCCCCGAATTCGGCCTTCCGAACACTAGGGGCTTCGCCGAAATTTAAAATTATAGAATTCTATGGCTAAGTGAGAGTGTTCAAGCATTATAAGTCCGGTTGCCTAGTTCGTTGTGTTGAGCGCCTCCCTAGATGGACCCAAATATGGGAACAAGAGTGCTCAAATTTATCCCGAACACCCCAGCACTCGCGGCATGGGGGCTGAAGCCGACGACTTGCCATCTCTCAGATTTGATAAACAGCCGCACAGAAGGTAATATTTTAAATCAACAAGTGTTGCTTAGCGCATATGAACAAAGTTTTTAGCGCACAGGATAACAAAATGCGAGTCTACTCAAATATTACATTATTGGAGCACTCACCCGCAATAGTGTGGGCACCCTTCAGGACACTCTTGTAATACATCTCGGGTGTGCGATACTCCTTGCCCGGCGGTGGCGCGTCCGTCACAAGCTTCTCAGCATCCATCTTGCCCTAGTGCACCTTAGCACGGGCAAGGGCCCGACGGGCACCTTCAATACAGGTGGATCGCTTGATAACCTCAACCCATGGACAAGCATCCACCAGCCACCGCACCAGGCCGAAGTAGCTCCCAGGCATGGCCTCATTGGGCCACAGCCGAACTATGAGGCCCTTCATGGCCTGTTCGGCCACCTTGTGGAGCTCGACCAGCTGCTTCAGCTGGTCGCTAAGGGGCACTAGATGTCCGGCCTCAGCATACTGAGACCAGAAGACCTTCTCCGTCGAGATCCCCTCCTCGGCCCTGTAGAAAGCAGCAGCATCGGACACGCTGCGGGGAAGATCTGCGAACGCTCCTGGAGAGCTCCGAATTCGGGTAAGTAACAGGTAATTCACATCCACATGCTTGCTTTGCATGAAAAATGCCTTACCCGCCGCTATTTTCTTTAACGCCTCGATTTCCTGAAGGGCTTTGTGGGCTTTGGCCTTAGCGGCTTTGGTGCTCTCAAGAGCCAATGCAAGCTCGGACTCTCGAGTCTTCAAGTCGCGCTCCAAACTCTCATGCTTTTCCATGAGAACCTGGAGCTCTTGCTGTACCTCCGCCACCCGCTCCTCCTGCTTCTCTCGCCCAGCGCGCTCCACGGCCGCATTACGTTCGGCCACGGACACCGCCTCCTTCAGGGTCGCCACCTCGTTTGTGGCCCCTGAAGTACCCACGCTATCCTTGTCATTTCTCTTGCAACCAAATCCTTTTCTGTAAGGTACAACATTAATAAGGTGTTACTCACCTTTCTTGTCCTCGAGCTGCTTCTTGGCACGGCCGAGCTCGTTCTCGGACCACTCGAGGCTTTGCTTCAAAGCATTGACCTCCGCAGTCAGTGCGGCAGAGGTCAGCAGCGTAGCCTGCAATCCCATATTGACATATTTATTAAGACTCATGTGTATATCTTTTTAGATCCTCAGTCCGGCTTTTCTTTCCGAACACCGAACCGAGCATCAGGGGCTACTGTCTATGCAGTACTATTGTACATACATTAATATTCTTACCTCAAAGCCTGATAAAAGGCTGCTGGAGGCTTCGGTCAGCCCGCTTTTGGCGAGCTGAACCTTCTGAATCACCGCACTCATGACAGTGTGGTGTTCCTCCTCGATGGAAGCACCGTTGAGCACCTCCAGCAAGTTATCCGGCGCCTCCGGTTGGATGGAGGCTGCCGGCGTCATGGTCTTGCCCTTCTTACGAAGGGGCCGCCTGCCGGACTCTGGAACCACTGCAGGTTCCGGTGCGGAGTCCGGTATGAAGTCCGGGAGGTCGCCCTGTGGCACCTCCCGGTCCTCCTCCTCCGGGTGGGTCCCTCTCTGGGATCCTACCTCGGTGTCGTCAGCGTCACGGGGGGAGGAGGCGGTTGGAAGTGAAGTACTATTCACATCCGACGTGCCCAAGGACCCGCTGGACGAAGCGGGAAGATCGTCCTTGGGCGGACTGCAGGGTTGTATGCGGCGTTAGAAAGATACCATGTGGCAAAAAGAAAAATCATGAAGTCATTCAGGAGTCCGGATACTTACGATCTCGCCATGGGCTTGGCCCTTGGAGGCCAATCCTCGTCGTCGTCACCGGCATTGGCGGAACAGTCCGGGGGAAGAGTCCTTCCCTTCTTGGACCCTTCGGCCTCCCTCACTGGGGAGGCCTTCCTTTTCTTCCCTTCCCCCGCTGGGGGAGAGGCCTTCTTCCTCTCCTCCTCGTCCTCGTGGGAGGAGTCCGCCTCGGAGTCATCGGACACATGAAAACGGGAACTCTTTCGAGTGCCCATAGCCTCCTTCTTGGCCTTCTTCTCCGGCACCACGTGGGGTGCCGGAACCAGCAGCCCCGCTAAACGGGCGTCCACTGGGTCTTTTGGCAAAGGGGCCGGATAGTTAGTCTGCTCGGCCTTCTTCAGCCAGTCCTGTCAAAGGAGAGGGAGTTTTAGATCCCGCATAGAGTCAAACTATGAAAAACAAGTGTCCCGTAAAGGGTAGAATCGCTTACCTCGCTAGCCTGGCGCTGCGAGCTGAATCCGCGATCTTCGGTAGCGGATGCGGGAGCCTCAGCGCCCTTAAACAGCACCTTCCAGGCATCTTCGTACCTAGTGTCGAAGAGCCCGCTCAAGGTTCGGTGCTGAGCCGGATCGAACTCCCACAATTTGAAGGCCCGTTGTTGGCACGGGAGAATCCGGCGGATGAGCTTGACCTGGACTATGTTGACAAGCTTGAGCTTCTTGTTCACTAGCTTTTGGATGCAGGCTTGGAGTCCGGTCAGCTCCTCCAATCGCCCCAAGTCAGGCCACTCTCTTTCCAAGAGGTGAGCCGTGTGGGGATGCCAGATCTGAATTCGGGGGCCGCTGCCCATTTAGGGTCACGCGGCTCGGTGATGTAGAACCACCCCGATTGCCACCCCTTGATGGTTTCCGCGAAGGCGCCCTCAAGCCAAGTAACGTTGGGTATCTTACCCACCATGGCACCTCCGCACTCCGCTTGGCTACCCTTCACAACCTTCGGCTTGACATTGAAGGTCTTGAGACACAGGCCGAAGTGGGGCTGGATGCAGAGGAAAGCCTCGCACACGACGATAAACGCCGAGATGTTGAGGATGAAATTCGGGGCCAGATCATGGAAATCCAGGCCGTAGTAGAACATGAGCCCCCGGACAAAGGGGTGAAGTGGGAAGCCCAGTCCGCGGAGGAAATGGGGAAGGAATACCACCCTCTCATGGGGCCCAGGGGTGGGGATGAGCTGCCCCTCATCGGGGAGCCTGTGCGCGATGTCACTAGACAGATATCCCGCGCTGCGCAGCTTCTTAATGTGCCCCTCCATAACGGAGGAGGCCATCCAATTGCCTCCCGCTCCGGACATAGTTGGAGAAGGTTGAGGTGAGATGTGCGGACTTGGGCGCTGGAGCTCGAGTGCGCGGAGATGGATAAGCAAAGGAGGAAGAAGGCGTAGGTAAAAAGGTGGATCCTTATCCCCTTATATATGGGCGGACGAAACTATGCGTCCCCACCGGCCTGATAAAACTTGCTTTTCTCCCAAGCGCCGCAATCAATGGCGCAGTTGGGTTACCCACGTCCGTATTGATGGGAATCCCGGAATAAGGGGAACACGATCTCTGCTTCGACAAGACGTGCCAAGGAAGCCGCTTCGCTAAACGCGCTGAGGTGGTATAATAAAAATGATTCAAGTAAAGGCTTGGTTGTGGTGTGACTTCACGCCACGAAATACGTCAGCAGATTGAACTTGTGTTAATATTATTCTCTCTACAGTGGAATGTGGAATTTATTTCGCAGAGCCGGACACTATCCTGGTGTTCACAATCTTCTATAAATTATTCGGAGGAGGAACCCGCCTTGCAATGCCGAAGACAATATGCATGCCGGACTCGTCGTCATTGAAGCCTGGTTCAGGGGCTACTGAGGGAGTCCTGGACTAGGGGGTGTCCGGATAGCCGAACTATCATCATCGGCCGGACTCCAAGACTATGAAGATACAAGATTGAAGACTTCGTCCCGTGTCCGGATGGGACTTTCTTGGCGTGGAAGGCAAGCTTGGCGATACGGATATGTAGATCTCCTACCATTGTAACTGACTCTGTGTAACCCTAGCCCTCTCCGGTGTCTATATAAACCGGATAGTTTTAGTCCGTAGGACAGAACAACAATTATACCATAGGCTAGCTTCTAGGGTTTAGCCTCCTTGATCTCGTGGTAGATCTACTCTTGTAGTACCCACATCATCAATATCAATCAAGCAGGACGTAGGGTTTTACCTCCATCAAGAGGGCCCGAACCTGGTTAAAACATCGTGTCCCTTGTCTCCTGTTACCATCCGCCTAGACGCACAGTTCGGGACCCCCTACCCGAGATCCACCGGTTTTGACACCGACAATGAGCTTGCACGCTTGAAAAAAATAAAGCAGAACAATGCCATGGCTGTCAAACTTGGCATTAAGGGACTGAGATCTAGTCTGGATGCAATGCAATGCAAATGCTCTCCACCTACAGATTCGTGTTCAGAAAATGATCCTAACAGTGATTCTGAGTTAGAGGGAGACCTCAGTCCATGTAGCTCCCTAGTGGAGGAGTTAAAGGCAGATGCCCTGTCTTATTCACACATCAAGGTACTTGCTCTAGCTTTGCAAGGTTATATTGGTCGCACATATCTTGCAACTGATGCTTTGCATTGCTTCTACTTTGTTGCACTGCCGTTTGCTTAGTTTACACATCATGTATGTGAATACGCCCTTCCTATCCATTTTTAGTACATACATCTATCATCATACCATATTTATCCATCCAAATCCTATTCTTGTGTTCAAAATGACAAGGGAGATTGCTGATTGGAAAGGAGCACGAACAAAGTATTTGGAAAAGGTAGTGACACCTGATAAATCAAATATCCCATTAGGTGTAGTTGCAATATCATTAGACCAACAAAACACGGCCCCAACTCTAGCAGACTCTAGCCCTACTACACTGGTCATCTCTGATGCCCCAACTTAGCAGACCCCAACTGCAGCAAACAGTATGATGATGCCAATTGACATAGCACCAGCTCTACGATGCAAAAACCCTATTCTAGCAAAGAGTACGCCAATTCCAGTTGCCAAATCCCTTTTCGAACGAGAGAGAGCCCCAATTGCAGCAAATAGGACCCATGTTCCACTTCTTCCCAGTTTAGAAGACGAAGCTTATATTGTTGTCAGAAACTTTGTGCGCATATCTCCTTCATGGAAAGATCATACCACAGACAAAGAACAATTTCCAATCTTCCTCCGCAACTTACGTGTAAGTAATGTACTAATGTTTTTCATGGTAATTAGTGCGTATGTTTCTGCTGATAGAAGACACAAGATTTCATTCTTTTAAATACGTGAGGACCAAACTAGATAGTCAAGAAGAGCAAGAGTTGGTTGCACTTTTCAAGCACTCGTTGATGAAGTATCGTTCCTATGTGAGGCAAGCGCACTTTGATGGCAAGCCTCTAAATAAAATTTCTGTATAGTCTTCGGTGCTACATTTATCAGACAGTGACTGGAATAATCTTGTTACACATTGGTCTCGTCTGCAGCGTAAGGTACTGTCTATGATATCACATCACAAATTGAACTACATTCTCCATGTGCCTTACCGTCTCACTTGTAAGAAAACTATTTGCAGAAGAATATTCATTCTCAAGGGACCACAGAATCTCGCAACTATACTGCACACTGCATTGTTCTTGTGAGTACCTCTTGCCTTGTCTGACCATACTTCCTTTCATAGCTGGTTGATTATGTAGCATCACTGCACATGTTAGTCTCCTTATCCTCCATTTGGTGGACATAATAAGATCTGTATCAACCCTTACATAAATTTAGAATCAACCCAATGCTCTTGAAGAGATTTAGCTCTGCAATCCTTTCGTAAGGACCAAACATCTTCTATCACTATACTTACATTAACAGGTTCTCCCTTCGCCCCATAGTATAAGAACGTTTTGTACAGTACACTAGTGTACAAAACACTCTTATATTATGGGAAGGAGGGAATGGTTCATTGTGTACAATTACTCTGCATCTTATCTCCCTCGCCCACCATTTACTCAAAAATATCATATCTATAATTAATCTTACCAAAAAGTTGAATACACACACAATGCCAGTGCAGAAGTGCAGCCCATTGCTCTTGTCAGTACATTTTTTCCTGTAATGCTTGTACTTATAGGGATAGGTAGTTGATTATGTAGCATCAATCAGCATCTTATCTTCATTATCTTCTATCTCTTCCAGTATTATCATATCTATAATTACTCTCTACAAAATGTAGAGCACAGGCAATGCTTATGAAGAAGTTTATGTGCTGAAATTATTGAGTTATCCTTCCCTTGACATGGAGAAGGGCATTATAGAGCCGGTGTTAACTGTTAATGTAAGTCAGTCCTTCTAAAGCCCTCAACTACTGTTTAATTTGCTCATACTCCCTATCGTCTACAACTATTTAGTTTGTTGTTTCTATCAAAATGCATGTTCGCAACAAATGTAAGTTCGAAGTTTTAGTTGTAAAACCAAATTCCTTATTCATACCATGCAGATTACTCAATACAGATTGAATGATTTTCTTTAGCTCTGCATGTATGCTTGTTTTTGTTGATCTATAATCCAATGTGTGGTGAAGCAGCCCACATTTGCACCTTTGTCATTTCTTGCTTTATCTGACTGATGTGGCTCATGATACAATGATTGTCTTTTGCCCTTCATCTATGCTTGTTTTGTCGACATGGTAATCCAGTAGTGTGTTGAAGCTCCCTGCATATGAACAATGCCAAACTATGCTATTGACATTTTGAACAGTCTCTTTATTTTCTAATTTGAAACTGGATGGAAATGACAGCACAGTTACCATCTTTATTTATATACATGCAAAACCTGGCATCTCTGTGCTTGTTTAAGGGTGATATGCCTGATGTCATGCACAAGTCTGCTGAAGGCTGTGAGACAAAACCAACACATATTGCAGCAAAGAAGGCAATGTTGGGGAACGTAGTAATTTCAAAATTTTCCTACAATCACGCAAGATCTATCTAGGAGATGCATAGCAACGAGAGGAGAGAGTGTGTCCACGTACCCTCGTAGACTGAAAGCGGAAGCATTATGACAACGCGGTTGATATAGTCGTACGTCTTCACGATCCAACCGATCCTAGCATCGAAGGTACGGCACCTCCGCGATCTGCACACGTTCAGCTCGGTGACGTCCCATGAACTCTAGATCCAGCTGAGGTCGAGGGAGAGCTTTGTCAGCACGACGGCGTGGTGACGGTGCTGATGAAGTTACCGGCGCAGAGCTTCGCCTAAGCACTACACGATATGACCGAGGTGTGTAACTACGGACGGGGGCACCGCACACAGCTAAAACAATTGTCAACCTGTGTGTTCTAGGGTGCCCCCTGCCCCCGTATATAAAGGAGCAAGGGGGAGGCCGGCCGGCCCTCCTAGGGTGCGCCCCAATAGGGGAATCCTACTAGGACTCTAAGTCCTAGTAGGTTTCCACCTAAAGGGAGAGAGGGGAAGGAAGGAGAGGGAGAGGGGGAAGGCAAGGGGGGCGACGCCCCCCCCTTTCCTTGTCCTATTCGGACTCAAGGGGAGGGGGCACGCAGCCTACCCTGCGCCCCCTCTCTCCACTAGGGCCCATCGAGGCCCATTAGTTCCCCGGGGGGTTCCGGTAACTCTCCGGCACTCCGGTTTTATCTGAAACTTCTCCGGAACACTTCCGGTGTCCGAATATAGTCGTCTAATATATCAATCTTTATGTCTCGACCATTTCGGGACTCCTCGTCATGTCCGTGATCACATCTGGGACTCCAAACAATCTTCGGTACATCATATCACATAAACTCGTAATACCAATCGTCATCGAACGTTAAGCGTGCGGACCCTACGGGTTCGAGAACTATGTAGACATGACCGAGACACGTCTCCGGTCAATAACCAATAGCGGAACCTGGATGCTCATATTGGTTCCTACATATTCTATGAAGATCTTTATCGGTTAAACCGCATAACAACAAACGTTGTTCCCTTTGTCATCGGTATGTTACTTGCTCGAGATTCAGTCATCGGTATCTCAATACCTAGTTCAATCTCGTTACCAGCAAGTCTCTTTACTCGTTCCGTAATACTTGATCCCGCAACTAACTCATTAGTCACAATGCTTGCAAGGCTTATAGTGATGAGTATTACCGAGAGGGCCCAAAGATACCTCTCCGAAACACAGAGTGACAAATCCTAATCTCGATCTATGCCAACCCAACAAACACCTTCGGAGACACCTGTAGAGCACCTTTATAATCACCCATTTACGTTGTGACGTTTGGTAGCACACAAAGTGTTCCTCCGATATTCGGGAGTTGCATAATCTCATAGTCTGAGGAACTTGTATAAGTCATGAAGAAAGCAGTAGCAATGAAACTGACACGATCGTAATGCTAAGCTAACGGATGGGTCATGTCCATGACATAATTCTCCTAATGATGTGATCCCGTTCATCAAATGACAACACGTGTCTATGGTTAGGAAACATAACCATCTTTGATTAACGAGCTAGTCAAGTTGAGGCATACTAGGGACTATATGTTTTGTCTATGTATTCACACATGTCCTAAGTTTCCAGTTAATACAATTCTAGCATGAATAATAAACATTTATCATGAATTAAGGAAATAAATAATAACTTTATTATTGCCTCTAGGGCATATTTCCTTCAGTCTCCCACTTGCACTAGAGTTAATAATCTAGATTACATAGTAATGATTCTAACACCCATGGAGCTTTGCTGCTAATCATGTTTTGCTCGTGGAAGAGGCTTAGTCAATGGGTCTGCAACATTCAGATCCGTGTGTATCTTGCAAATCTCTATGTCCCCCTTCGACACTTGATGACGGATGGAATTGTAGCGTCTCTTGATGTGCTTGGTTCTCTTGTGAAATCTAGATTCCTTTGCCAAGGCAATTGCACCAATATTGTCACAAAAGATTTTCATTACACCCGATGCACTAGGTATGACACCTAGATCGGATATGAACTCCTTCATCCAAACTCCTTCATTTGCTGCTTCCGAAGCAGCAATGTACTCCGCTTCACACGTGGATCCTGCCATGATGCTCTGCTTGGAACTGCACCAACTAACAGCTCCTCCATTCAATAAAAATGCGTATCCGGTTTGCGACTTAGAGTCATCCGGATCAGTGTCAAAGATTGCATCGATGTAACCGTTTATGACGAGCTCTTTTTCACCTCCATAAATGAGAAACATATCCTCAGTCCTTTTCAGGTATTTCAGGATGATCTTGACCGATGTCCAGTGCTCCACTTCGGGATTACTTTGGTACCTCCCTGCTATGCTTATAGCAAGACATACATCATGTCTGGTACACAACATTGCATACATGATAGAACCTATGGCTGAAGCATAGGGAATGTCTTTCATTTTCTCTCTATCTTCTGTAGTGGTCGGGCATTGAGTCTGACTCAACTTCACACCTTGTAACACAGGCAAGAACCCTTTCTTTGACTGATCCATTTTGAACTTATTCAAAACTTTATCAAGGTATGTGCTTTGTGAAAGTCCAATTAAGTGTCTTGATCTATCTCTATAGATCTTGATGCCCAATATGTAAGCAGCTTCTCCGAGGTCCTTCATAGAAAAACTCTTATTCAGGTATCCCTTTATGCTATCCAGAAATTCTATATCATTTCCAATCAACAATATGTCATCTATATATAAGATTAGAAATGCTACAGAAATCCCACTCACTTTCTTGTAAATACAGGCTTCTCCAAAAGTCTGTACAAAACCATATGCTTTGATCACACTATCAAAGCATTTATTCCAACTCTGAGAGGCTTGCACCAGTCCATAAATGGATCGCTAGAGCTTGCACACTTTGTTAGCACCCTTTGGATCGACAAAACCTTCCGGTTGCATCATATACAACTCTTCTTCCAGAAATCCATTCAGGAATGCAGTTTTGACATCCATTTGCCAAATTTCATAATCATAAAATGCAGCAATTGCTAACATGATTCGGACAAACTTAAGCATCGCTACGGGTGAGAAAGTCTCATCGTAGTCAACTCCTTGAACTTGTCGAAAACCTTTCGCAACAAGTCGAGCTTTGTAAACAGTAACATTACCGTCTGCGTTAGTCTTCTTCTTAAAGATCCATTTATTTTCTATGGCTTGCCGATCATCGGGCAAGTCCACCAAAGTCCACACTTTGTTCTCATACATGGATCACATCTAAGATTTCATGGCCTCAAGCCATTTTGCGGAATCTGGGCTCATCATCGCTTCCTCATAGTTCGTAGGTTCATCATGGTCTAGTAACATGACTTCCAGAATAGGATTACCATACCACTTTGGTGCGGATCTTACTCTGGAAGACCTACGAGGTTCGGTAGTAACTTGATCTGAAGCTTCATGATCATCATCATTAGCTTCCTCACTAATCGGTGTAGGAAGCACGGGAACTGATTTCTGTGATAAACTACTTTCCAATAAGGGAGAAGGTGCAACTACCTCATGAAGTTCTACTTTCCTCCCACTCACTTCTTTCGAGAGAATCTCATTCTCTAGAAAGGATCCATTCTTAGCAATAAAGATTTTGCCTTCGGATCTGTGATAGAAGGTGTACCCAACAGTTTCCTTTGGGTATCCTATGAAGACACACTTCTCCGATTTGGGTTCGAGCATATCAGGTTGAAGCTTTTCACATAAGCATCACAGCCCCAAACTTTAAGAAATGACAACTTTGGTTTCTTGCCAAACCACAGTTCATAAGGCGTCGCCCCAACGGATTTTGATGGTGCCCTGTTTAAAGTGAATGCAGACGTCTCTAAAGCATAACCCCAAAACAATAGCGGCAAATCAGTGAGAGACATCATAGATCGCACCATATCTAATAAAGTACGGTTACGATGTTCTGATACACCATTTCGCTATGGTGTTCTAGGTGGAATTAATTGTGAAACTATCCCATGTTGTTTCAAATGAAGACCAAACTCGTAACTCAAATATTCTCCTCCACGATCAGATCGTAGAAACTTTATTTTCTTGTTATGATGATTTTCCACTTCACTCTGAAATTCTTTGAACTTTTCAAATGTTTCAGACTTATGCTTCATTAAGTAGATATAACCATATCTGCTCAAATCATCTGTGAAGGTAAGAAAATAACGATTCCCACCACGATCCTCAATACTCATTGGACCGCATACATCGATATGTATTATTTCCAACAAGTTGGTAGCTCGTTCCATTGTTCCGGAGAACGGAGTTTTAGTCATCTTGCCCATAAGGCACGGTTCGCAAGCACCAAGTGATTCATAATCAAGTGATTCCAAAAGTCCATCAACATGGAGTTTCTTCATGCGCTTTACACCTATATGACCCAAACAATAGTGCCACAAATAAGTTGCACTATCATTATTAAACTTCAATCTTTTGGCTTCAACACTATGAATATGTGTATCACTACTATCGAGATTTAACAAAAATAGACCACTCAGCAGGGGTGCTTGACCATAAAAGATATTACTCATAGAAATAGAACCATTATTCTATGATTTAAATGAATAACCATCTCGCATTAAATAAGATCCAGATATAATGTTCATGCTCAACACTGACCAAATAACAATTATTCAGGTCTAAAACTAATCCCGATGGTAGATGTAGAGGTAGCGTGCCGACCGCGATCACATCGACTTTCGAACCATTTCCCACATGCATCGTCACCTCGTCCTTAGCCAATCTTCGCTTAATCTGTAGCCCCTGTTTCAAGTTGCAAATATGAGCAACAGAACCAGTATCAAATACCCAGGTGCTACTGCGAGCATTAGTTAAATACACATCAATAATAGGTATATCAAATACACCTTTCACTTTGCCATCCTTCTTATCCGCCAAATACTTGGGGCAGTTCTGCTTCTAGTGACCAGTCCCTTTGCAGTAGAAGCACTCGGTTTTAGGCTTAGGTCCAGACTTGGGTTTCTTCTCTTGAACAGTAACCTTTTTGCCGTTCTTCTTGAAGTTCCCCTTCTTCCCTTTGCCCTTTTCTTGAAACTAGTGGTCTTATTGACCATCAACACTTGATGCTCCTTTTTAATTTCTACCTCCGTGGCCTTTAGCATTGCGAAGAGCTCGGGAATCATTTTCGTCATCCCTTGCATATTATAGTTCATCATGAAGCCTTTATAGCTTGGTGGCAGTGATTGAAGAACTTTGTCAATGACACAATCAACTAGAAGATCAACTCCCAGTTGAGTCAAGTGATTATGGTACCCAGACATTTTGAGTATGTGTTCACTAACAAAACTATTCTCCTCCATTTTTCAGCTGTAGAACTTGTTGGAGACTTCATATCTCTCAACTCGAGCATTTGCTTGAAATATTAACTTCAACTCTTGGAACATCTCATATGCTCCATGACGTTCAAAACGTCTTTGAAGTCCCGATTCTAAGCCGTAAAGCATGGCACACTGAACTATCTAGTAGTCATCAGCTTTGCTCTGCCAGACATTCTTAACGTCATTGGTAGCATCTGCAGCAGGCCGACACCCAATGGTGCTTCCAGGACGTAATTCTTCTGTGCAGCAATGAGGATAATATTCAAGTTATGGACCCAGTCCGTGTAGTTGCTGCCATCATCTTTCAACTTAGTTCTCTCTAGGAACGCATTAAAATTCAAAGGAACGGTAGCACGGGCCATTGATCTGCAACAACACAGACATGCAAAATACTATCAGGTACTAAGTTCATGATAAATTATAGTTCAATTAATCATATTACTTAAGAACTCCCACTTAGATAGACATCCCTCTAATCATCTAAGTGATCACGTGATCCAAATCAACTAAACCATGCCCGATCATCACGTGAGATGGAGTAGTTTCCAATGGTGAACATCACTATGTTGATCATATCTACTATATGATTAATGCTCGACCTTTCGGTCTCAGTGTTCCGAGGCCATATCTGCATATGCTAGGCTCGTCAAGTTTAACCCGAGTATTCTGCATGTGCAAAACTGGCTTACACCCATTGTATGTGAACGTAGAGCTTATCACACCCGATTGTCACGTGGTGTCTCAGCACGACGAACTGTAGCAACGGTGCATACTCAGGGAGAACACTTGTACCTTGAAATTTAGTAAGGGGTCATCTTATATTGCTATCAGCGTTCTAAGCAAAATAAGATGCATAAAGGATAAACATCACATGCAATCAAAATATGTGACATGATATGGCCATCATCATGTTGTGCTCATGATCTCCATCACCGAAGCATCGTCATGATCTCCAATGTTACCGGCGCGACACCTTGATCTCCATCGTAGCATCGTTATCGTCTCGCCAACTATTGTTACTACGACTATCGCTATCGCTTAGTGATAAAGTAAAACAATTACATGGAGATTGCATTGCATACAATAAAGCGACAACCATATGGCTCCTGCCAGTTGTCGGTGTCAAAACCGGCAGACCTTGGGTAGGGGGTCCCGAACTGTGCGTCTAAGGCTGCTGGTAACAGGAGGCGGGGGACACAATGTTTACCCAGGTTCGGGCCCTCTTGATGGAGGTAATACCCTACTTCTTGCTTGATTGATCTTGATGATTTGCATATTACAAGAGTTGATCTACCACAAGATCGTAGAGGCTAAACCCAAGAGGCTAGCCTATGATTATGTTTGTTCTTTTCCTACGGACTAAACCCTCCGGTTTATATAAACACCGGAGAGGGCTAGGGTTACACAGAGTCGGTTACAGAGAAAGGAATCTTCATATCTGAATCGCCAAGCTTGCCTTCCACGCAAAGGAGAGTCCCATCCGAACACGGGACGAAGTCTTCTATCTTGTATCTTCATAGTCCAACAGTCCGGCATATGCATATAGTCTGGCTGTCCGAGGACCCCTTAATCCAGGACTCCCTCAGTAGCCCCTGAACCAGGCTTCAATGACGATGAGTCCGACGCGCAGATTGTCTTCGGCATTACAAGGCGGGTTCCTTCTCCAAATACTCCAAAGTAGATCTTGAACATAAGAATTATGTCCGGCTCTGCAAAACAAATTCCACATACCAGTGTAGAGTATAATATCCCACGAGTCCAATCTGCTTACAACTCATAGTGTGACGTCACGCCATGGCCCAGTCTTTATTCGAACCGTTTTTATCCTGCCCCTCCATATTTCAAGGCGCGATTTCATTCGCACGTCTTGTCAAAGCAGAGATCGTGTCCCCTTATCATTGGATTTTCATCAATACAGGTACGGGTAACCCAATCGCGCCATCAGTACGACGCTTGGGAAATAAGCGAGCTTTAGGGCGAGTGGAGAGGCATGATTTTTACTGCCTTTATAAAGGGATAAGGATTCCCCTCTTTCACTCACGCCCTCTTCTTCCTCTGCTTATTCACTCTCGAGCTCCAATGCCCAAGCACCCATCTCTTCGGCCCAGAAAGCACTCCAATCATGTCTGGATCCGGAGCTGGAGGCAAGTGGATTGCCTCCTCCATCAAGAAGGAGGACATCAAGAAGCTCCGGGAGGCCAGGTACTTGTTCGAAGACATTGCATCGGCTTCCGTCTAAGGGGCAGATCATCCCTACCCTGGAGCCCCAAGTAAGGGTGGTGTTTCTCTCCCACTTCGTCTGCGGGTTGGGATTCCCCCTCCACCTGTTCATCCACAGACTAATGTTCTACTACGGACTGGACTTCCACAACTTGGCCCCCAACTCCATCCTTAATATCTCGGCATTTATTGTCATGTGCGAGGCCTTCCTCCGCATCCCACCTCACTTCGGCCTATGGCTGAAGACCTTAATGTGAAGCCAAAGGTGGTGAGCGGCCAACAAGCGGAGTGCAGAGGTGCCATGGTGGGAAAGATGACCAATGTCACTTGGCCCGAAGGCTCCTTTGTGGAGACCGTAAAGGGGTGGCAATCGGGGTGGTTCTACATCACCGAGCCGCGCGGCACCAACTGGGCAGTGACCCCTGAATTCCAATCCGGAATCCCCAGGCGGCTCACTTCCCGGCAAGAGAAGGGTTTAGCCTGGGGCTCAACGGAAGAAGTGACTGGACTCCAGACATGTGTCCAGAACATGATAAGCAAGAAAATAAAGCTTGTTAACGTGGTCCAGGTTATGCTCTTCCGCCGGATTCTTCCATGCCAGAGCCGGACTTGTAATTTGTGGGAGTTCGACCCGGCCAAGCACCAGACGCTGCTGGAGCTCTTCGATACGACACACGAAGACATTTGGAAGGTGCTTTTTAAGGCGGGTGAGGTACCACCGCCCACGACCGAAGATCACGGGCTCAGCGCAAAACGTTGGGCTAATCCAGTAAGTTATTTTATGCTTGCAGGGTATACCCTTTACCGGCATATCAGCGGGAGGAACCTAAGCTTCCATGCCAATATTTCAGACCTGGGTAACGATAGTGGAGCAGATCTAATGTCCGGCTCCGCTACCCGAAGATCCAGAAATGCCTCTTGTGACGAAGATGCTATTTCCGGCGCCTTATGAGGTGCCGGAAAAGAAAGCCAAGAAGGCGGCTAAGGGGACCAGAGGTGGCCTCTGACGCAAGGGTGTTTTGGACGTGACGTCTGAAGACACCGAGACGCGCCCTTCCGCCGAAGACGAGGAGGAGGAGGAGAAGACCCGTCCCCCCCCCCTATTGGAGGGAAAAATAAGAGGAAGGCCTCCAAACATGGGGAGGCCAAGGCATCCAATAAGGGAAAAATCTCCCTTCCGGACTACTCCGCTTCAGCCACCAACAGCAGCGGGGAGTGGGGGCCTAGGGTCAAGCCCCTGGCCAAATCATAAGTATCCAGACACGGTAATATTTCCGGTATTTTCACTTTATTGTTTTTTTAATGTGCTAGACCATGCATCTGCAGTCTGGCCTAGTCCAACATCGAGCTATCCTCCTCTTCGGAGGAGTCGCTGGACCCGTCGGCGATGAACAGCGGGTCCCTTCCGACGGCCACCTCCCACAAGGCCGCGAACAACACCGAGGTGTTGTCTCGAAGGATACCGGGCCAAGGGGAGACCGTTCCGGTGATTCCGGAGGATAAAACCCCAGTTGCCGAGCACATGGGGGGAAAGACCCCTACAGACCCCGACGATGGGTGCCGCATCCAGTTCGGCCCTCAGCCGAATACAGCTCTGGAGACCCAAGTGGCTCCGGATTCAGGCAGGCAGCCTCTCCCAAACGAGGGGGGCAAGCCGCCTCCATCGGTGACCTCTGTCCATCCAGAGGCGCCAGATAGATTGTTGGAAGCACTACAAGGCGCTTCCATTATGGAAGAACACCGTACTCTTATGAGTAAGGTGATTGAGAAAGTTCAATCCGCCAAAAACAGATTGAGTGAAACCTGCATTAGCCTTCTAACAGGCTTTAAGGTAAGTAATATAGTTGTAAAAGAATAAGCAGGCGTCGCTGCTGGCTTGAAGCGGAATATGGAGCGAGCTGAGGAAGAACTCGACCTTGTGAAGAAGCAGCTGGAGGACAACAAAGGTATGCACTAACCGGTGCTTTATATTTAGGAAGGATGAAAAGTTCGTACTAACTAATGTGTCATGAACTTTATTGGGGGCCGCGACCGAAGTAGCGGCCCTCAAGAAGGCGCCGGCCGAGGCCGAGGACAAAGCGGCTAAGGAACGCGCCGTGCGCGAGAAGCAGGAGGCCGGGTCAGCAAGTTCTAGCAAGAGCTCCAGGACGCCGTCAAAAAGTACGAGTCCTTGGAATGTGATTCAAAGACTCAAGAGTCCGAACTTGCCAAGGCCCGCCAAAGCGTGCAAGATGCCCGAGTCAAAGCCCAAAGCGCCCTCCAGGAAATCCAGGCGGCCAGGTAAGGCTTTTATTATGCAAAGCAAGTGTGTGAAGGAAACGTTCCTTTTACTTACCCGAATTTGGAGTTCTCCAGGAGCGTTTGCGGATCTGTCACGCAGTATATCAGATGCTGCAGAGTTCTTTCGAGACAAAGAAGTGAGTTCTATGGAGAAGCTGTTCTGGTCTCAATACATTGGATCAGAACATCCGGTGCCCCTTAGTGATGAGCTAAAACAGTTGCTCGAGCTGCATAAGGCGGCCGAACTAGCCATGAAGGACCTAATAGTCTGGCTATGGCCTGCCGAGCCCATGCCCGGTAGCTACTTCAGACTTGTGAAGCGGCTGGTCAATGCCTGCCCTCGGCTTGATGTCGTCAAGCGGTCGGTCTGCATTGAAGGTGTGCGGATTGCTTTCGCCCGCGCCAAGATGCACTGGGCGAAGATGGATGCCACGAAGTTGATGACCGAGGGTCCGCCCGCAGGCAAGGAGCATCGCAAGCCCGAGATGTACTATGACAGTGTCATGGAGGGATCCCGCCTTGTGGCAGAGCAATGTGCCAAGGATATCATTTTCCCACGAAAGCATTATTTATCATGTCCTGTAATATGGAACGAGGTCTTTATGTAATATAATGCTTGTTATTTAAAATTTACCTCATGTGCGGCCGTTTATGAAATCTAAGAGTTGGCCAGTCGTCGGCTTCTGCCCCCACGTAGCTAGTACAGGGGTGTTCGGGATAAATCTAAACACTCTTTATCCAAATTTTTGGTCCTTTAAGGCGATGTTTAGCGCAACGAACAAGGCAATCAAAGTATATAGCTTTATCACCCTCACTTAGCCATAGGAGTTCTATAATTTTAAATTTTGGCGTAGCCCCTAGTATTTGGAAGACCGAAGTTGGGGCACTGTACACGCCTAATCGGATAAAAACCGATTCCTCGCATAAAGCGGAAAAAATATCTAAGGATTTGAAAACCTCTCGAACAGCTGACCAGCTCTCGCCGCATCATGACAGTCAGTTTTTGGCTTTCTCTATTGAGGTGCTCGTCCGGAAGAACCGGGACACAATCGCAGTAGTTCTCCCTTTACTACCCTAGCCGATATAGCGGAACGTAAGGTAGCAAGCACAGTAGCCGGGCAACCCAACTATTCACCAAAGACATGATTCGGAGCCGATGCATATAATGCTATAAGTTTGGGGTGCTGAACTATACTGAAAAGTGTTTGGACTTTCTTGCCATGTTATGGGGTACAATGAAGCCCCTGGCGAATTAAGGCGTACCAGAATGTACGGGTGCAATTGAAAATAAATAGACAAGGAAAAATTTAAGTAATGAGCAGACGCTGCATATTATTTTTCATTGTAAGTTGATTGATATGTCAAGGCGTATCTGTACAAAGTAGTGCAATAAGCAAATAAGGCTATTTAACATGCCACGACCAAAAGCGAGCTGCGTGTGGGTATTTAAAACAGGTATGGCGATCGTTAGTAGAGACCACCTGGGTATTCTCTTGTACGTCTAAGCCCCTAGCTTTCTTGGTGTATTCGTCCCACGATGGGTCCGGTGATCAGGTTTATCAAAAAAAGCCTTGAGAGGACAAAAAACCTGAAAGAAAGAGAAAAGGTGAAGGTATACGGATCCAGGGGCAGTTGAGCCGTACTGTGGACCGAGGTCTAGCTGTGCCTCCATCCATGCCCATGGTATTTTAAGTGCGCAGTTGTGTACGTGCGACACGAATTTCACCGCTTTGTTGGGGCTGGGATGAAGGCCGAATTGCTAGCTGAGCTCTGGACGAGCCGGACAGTTTTGTTGCAGAGTAGCTCGGACTCGCTTGATGGTGTTTGATACGTCTCCAATGTATCTATAATTTTTGATTGTTCCATGCTATTATATTACCCCTTTTGGGTGTTTATGGGCTTTATTTTACACATTTATATCATTTTTGGGACTAACCTACTAACCGGAGGCCCAGCCCGTATTGCTGTTTTTTTGCCTATTTCAAAATTTCAAAGAAAAGGAATATCAAATGGAGTCCAAACGGAATGAAACCTTCGGGAGCGTGATTTTTGGAACGAACGTGATCCAGAGGACTTGGAGTGCAAGCCAAGAAGCATCCGAGGCGGCCACAATAGGGGAGGGCGCGCCCACCCTTACAAGGCATGCCCCCCTGTCTCGTGGGCCCCTCGGGCGGCCACTGACGTACTTCTTCCTCCTATATAAGCCTACGTACCCCGAAAACATCCAGGGAGCCAACGAAACACAATTTCCACCGCCATAACCTTCTATATCCGTGAGATCCCATCTTGGAGCCCTTGTCGGCGCTCCGCCGAAGGGGGAATCAACCATGGAGGGCTTCTACATCAACACCATAGCCCCTCCGATGAGTTGTGAGTAGTTTACCGCTGACCTTCGGGTCCATAGTTATTAGCTAGATGGCTTCTTCTCTCTTTTTGGATCTCAATACAATGTTCTCCCCCTCTCTTGTGGAGATCTATTCGATGTAAACTCTTTTTGCGGTGTGTTTGTTGAGATCCGATGAATTGTGAGTTTATGATCAAGTTTATCTATGAGAAATATTTGAATCTCCTCTGAATTCTTTTATGTATGATTGAGTTATCTTTGCAAGTCTCTTCGAATAATCAGTTTGGTTTGGGCTACTAGATTGATCTTTCTTGCCATGGGAGAAGTGCTTAGCTTTGGGTTCAATCTTGTGGTGTCCTTTCCCAGTGACAACAGGGGCAGTAAGGCACGTATTGTATTGTTGCCATCGAGGATAAAACGATGGGGTTTATGTCATATTGCTTGAGTTTATCCATCTACATCATGTCATCTTTCTTAATGTGTTACTCTGTTCTTATGACTTAATACTCTAGATGCAGGCAGGAGTCGGTCGATGTGTGGAGTAATAGTAGTAGATGCAGGCAGGAATCGGTCTACTTGTTGCGGACGTGATGCCTATATACATGATCATGCCTAGATAATCTCATAATTATTCGCTTTTCTCTTAATTGCTTGACAGTAATTTGTTCACCCACCGTAATACTTATGCTATCTCGAGAGAAGCCTCTAGTGAAACCTATGGCCCCCGGGTCTATCTTTTATCATATAAGCTTTCAATCTAGTTTTATTTTGCATATTTACTTTTTGCATCTATATTATAAAATACCAAAAATATATTTATCTTATCATACTATCTCTATCAGATCTCACTTTCGCAAGTGGCCGTGAAGGGATTGACAACCCCTTTATTGCGTTGGTTGTGAGTTCTTTGTTTGTTTGTGTAGCTGCATGGGACTTTTGGGGATCCTCCTACTGGATTTATACCTTGGTTCTCAAAAACTGAGGGAAATACTTACGCTACTATTGCTGCATCACCCTTTCCTCTTCAAGGAAAACCAAGGCAAGCTCAAGACGTAGCAGTGTTCGGGGGCTTTATTGCCGAATTGCGGTTTTGCCTAAGAAGGCTATTATGTACCTCTACTGCAAGGGCCGCGGTGTGCTCCTCAGTACGGAGGGTGCGCTCCGTATTTCCATTGACTGTTATAACACCACAAGGTCCGGGCATCTTGAGCTTAAGGTAGGCATAGTGTGGCACCGCATTGAAACGAGCAAATGCGGTTCGTCCGAGCAGTGCGTGATAACCACTGCGGAAGGGGACGATATCGAAGAGTAATTATTCGCTTCAGAAATTATCCGGGGATCCGAAGACCACTTCCAGTGTGATTGAGCCCGTACAGCAGGCCTCTACACCTAGTATGACACCTTTAAAGGTGGTTTTTGTGGGCTTGATCCTTGAGGGATCAATACCCATTTTGCGCATCGTATCCTGATAGAGCAGGTTCAGGCTGCTACCACCGTCCATGAGGACGCGTGTGAGGTGGAATCCGTCAATGATAGGGTCTAGCACCAGTGCGGCTGAACCGCCATGACGGATACTAGTAGGATGGTCCCTTCGATCAAAAGTGATTGAACAGGAGGACCACGGGTTGTATTTTGGGGCGACTGGCTCCATCGCGTAGACGTCCCTTAGTGCGCGCTTCCGCTGCCTTTTGGGGATATGGGTAGAATATATCATATTCACCATTTTAACTTGGGGAGGAAACTTCTTCTGTCCCCCTGTGTTCGGTGGATGGGGTTCCTCGTCGTCATCGCTTTGCGATCCCTTTTCCTTGTTTTCGGTGTTTAATTTGCCGGCCGGTTTAAAGACCCAACATTCTTTGTTGGTATAATTGGCTGGTTTATCGGGGTTGCCGTGAATTTGACATGGACGATCGAGTATGCGGTCCAGACTAGACGGGCCCGGATTATTTCTCTTAAATGGCTTTTTCCGCTGACCGGACTTGGAGCCACTGAATCCGGCATTGACGTCCGTGTCTTCGGTGTTATCGCCATTATTTCGACGCTTGTGTCTGTTGCGTCGGGACTTGCCATTGCTATCTCTGGCTTCAGAAGTGCTAGGTTTACTTGAGGTGCTGTTTCTACGAGCTAGCCAGCTATCCTCGCCCGCACAAAAGCGGGTCATGAGTGTCGTAAGGGCTACCCTGGACTTTGGCTTCTCTTGGCTGAGGTGTCGGGCGAGCCACTCGTCACGGATGTTATGCTTAAAGGACGCTAGGGCTTCGGCATCCGGATAGTCAACGATTTGGTTATTTTTAGTTAAGAACCGAGTCCATAATTTCCTGGTTGACTCTCCGGGCTGTTGGATTATATGACTTAAGTCATCGGCATCCGGAGGTCGGACATAAGTGCCTTGGAAGTTGTCAAGGAATGCATCTTCCAGGTTCTTCCAACTGCCAATGGAGTTTTCGGGCAAACTGTTCAACCAGTGCCGAGCTGGTCCCTTAAGTTTTAGCGGGAGATACTTGATGGCATGGAGATCATCACCGCGGGCCATATGTATATGGAGAGGGAAGTCCTCGATCCATACCGCGGAATCTGTTGTTCCATCATATGATTCGATATTTACGGGTTTGAACCCTTCTGGGAATTCATGTTCCATTACTTCATCGGTGAAGCATAGGGGGTGTGCGGCGCCTCTATGTCGGGCTACATCGCGGCAGCTTGAACAGAGCCGGTCTGCGGTATTCGGCCCGGATAGGTGTGTATTTGTTATATCCGGCGTGGTGGCTATCGTTGCGCATTGGGGTGCACCCTCATGATCCATAGATCAATCTGGACTGGCCTGCTCTATTCTCCAAGTCGTACCGCAGGTCATGTGTGTATCCTCGTTTTGTTATGTTTCTGTTAGTTCGGCGACGTGGTGCCGGCTGGTGTTCGGGCTGAATTGTCGCTTTGTCTCGACCACGCAGTGGTCGGTCAGCCGCATTATGCGCTGGGAGTGCTGGCTCTTGTGCCTCGTCATCGAATTGAGGTAGCAATTTGTGCTTCGAGTAACTTTTTGTTGGGCATTCGAGTTCGTATTCCTCGGCTGCCAGGACCTCAGTCCATCTATGAGTGAGCAGATCTTGATCAACTTGAAGCTGCTGCTGCTTCTTCTTCAGGCTCTTTGCCGTGGCTATAAGCCGGCGCTTAAAACGCTCCTGCTCGATGGGATCCTCTGGCACAATAAATTCTTTGTCGCCGAGGCTCACCTCATCCTCGGAGAGAGGCATGTAATTGCTGTCCTCCGAGTCGTCGTTCACATCCTGTTCATTGGGGCTGGATCACCCGTCTTCCCGTTCAGCCTGTTCGAAACTTGGCTTGGCGGAGTCTTTGTTGTCTTTGGCATCGTCCGGAGTGCTATTCTCTCTTGTGCCGGTATCGCTATTTTTACCATGGCGTGATTTAGAGCGGCGCCGCTGACGTTGGTGCTTTGGCTGATTCTCAGTAGGTTTATCCTCAACTAGATCTTTTATGTCATCGCCATCGTCTTCTTTGGGTGTATCCACCATGTATATATCATATGAGGAGGTGGCTGTCCGGCGCCCTGTGGGCGGTGGTTCCTGTTCTTCTCTAGCATCGTCGTCCCTACCGTCGATGTCTTCGGAGTCGAAATCAAGCATGTCGGTCAAATTGTCGACAGTGGCTATCAAGTGGGTGGTGGGTGGGCAACGAAGCTCTTCGTCGTCCGCTTCCCACTCAAGCCGGAGATAGTTCGGCCAAGAGTCTCCTGACAAGGAGAGGGACCTTAATGAGTTTAACACATCACCAAGGGGTGAGTGTTGGAAGATGTCCGCGGAGCTGAACTCTAAGATCGGTACCCCATCAGATTCGATGGGTGCACATACACGCGGTTCGGAGCCTATGGCCGAAGACGAGTCCGAGGTTCCGATGACACAGGCCTCGTAGGAGGTCAGATCTGTGTTTGGCTCTAGCTCCGCTGAGTCCGCGGCTTCCGTAACGAGGTTGAGCCTCCCGTCCTCGGATGGCGTGCTCAGCTCTAGATCTAGGGCCAGTGCGGTTACAAGCGCAATCTCCTGCACACACAGTCTGATGACAGATTTAGGTCATGTTCATCGTGGCGGCAGGGCGTGGCTGTCATGGGCTCGAATCCGTCGAGGATCAAGTCTACGCAGATGTCGGCGGTGTAGTTCAAGCTTCCAAACCTAACCTGATGACCAGGGGTGTAGCTGTCGGTCTGCTCCACATGGCCAAGCGAGTTGGCCCACAGTGCAAAGCCACGGAATACAAAAATCTGTCCGGGGAGAAAAACATCAACCTGGACTGCATTGGTGTAGATGGTTGAAGGAGCCATCAAGCCTTACGGTGACGACACAGTGGAACTCTCAATGAAAGCACCAATGTCAGTGTCAAAACTGGCAGATCTCGGGTAGGGGGTCCCGAACTGTGCGTCTAAGGCTGATGGTAACAGGAGGCAGGGGACACAATGTTTACCCGGGTTCGGGCCCTCTCGATGGAGGTAATACCCTACTTCCTGCTTGATTGATCTTGATGATATAAGTATTACAAGAGTTGATCTACCACGAGACCGTAGAGGCTAAACCCTAGAAGCTAGCCTATGATTATGTTTGTTCTTTTCCTACGGACTAAACCCTCCAATTTATATAAACACATGAGGGGGCTAGGGTTACACAGAGTCGGTTACAGAGAAAGGAATCTTCATATCCGAATCGCCAAGCTTGCCTTCCACGCAAAGGAGAGTCCCATCCGGACACGGGATGAAGTCTTCTATCTTGTATCTTCATAGTCCAACAGTCCGGCATATGCATATAGTCCCGCTGTCCGAGGATCCCTTAATCCGGGGCTCCCTCACTAGTTGCCGATAACTTTGTTACAAAACATGATCATCTCATACAACACTTTATATCACATCATGCCTTGACCATACCACATCACAGCAAGAACTGCAAAAACAAGTTAGACGTCCTCTACTTTAATGTTACAAGTTTTACGTGCCTGCTACGGGCTTCTAGCAAGAACCGTTCTTACCTATGCATCAAAACCACAATGATTTTTTGTCTAGTGTGTTGTTTGAACCTTCAACAAGGACCGGGCATAGCCACACTCGATTCAACTAAAGTTGGGGGATAAAACACTCACCAGCCACCTATGTGCAAAGCACGTCGGTAGAACTAGTCTCGCGTAAGCATACGTGTAATGCCGGTCTGAGCGTCTTCATCCAACAATACCGCCGAATGAAAGTATGACATGCTGGTAAGCAGTATGACTATTATCGCCCACAACTCTTTGTGTTCTACTTGTGCATATAACATCTACGCATACCTGGCTCGGATGCCACTGTTGGGGAACATAGTAATTTCAAAAATTTCCTACGATCATGCAAGATCTATCTAGGAGATGCATAGCAACGAGAGGGGAGAGTGTGTCCACGTACCCTCGTAGACCAAAAGCGGAAGCGTTATGACAACGCGGTTGATGTAGTCGTACGTCTTCACGATCCGACCGATCCTAGTACTGAAGGCACGGCACCTCCATGATCTGCACACGTTCAGCTCGATGACGTCCCATGAACTCTAGATCCAGCTGAGGTCGAGGGAGAGTTTCGTCAGCACGACAGCGTGGTGACGGTGATGATGAAGTTACCGGCGCAGGGCTTCGCCTAAGCACTACGACGATATGACCGAGGTGTGTAACTATGGAGGGGGGCACCGCACACGGCTAAAACAATTGTCAACTTGTGTGTTCTAGGGTGCCCTCCTGTCCCCGTATATAAAGGAGCAAGGGAGAGGTCGGCCAACCTTCCTAGGGCGTGCCCCAATAGGGGAATCCTACTAGGACTCTAAGTCCTAATAGGTTTCCACCTAAAGGGAGAGAGGGGGAAGGAAGGAGAGGGAGAGGGGGAAGGCAAGGGGGGCGACGCCCCCCCCCCCCCCTCCTTGTCCTATTCGGACTCAAGGGGAGTAGGCGCGCGGCCTTCCCTAGCCGGCCACCCTCTCTCTCCACTAGGGCCCATCGAGGCCCATTAGTTCCCCGGGGGGTTCAGGTAACTCTCCGGCACTCCGGTTTTATCCGAAACTTCTCCGGAACACTTCTGGTGTCCGAATATAGTCGTCCAATATATCAATCTTTATGTCTCAACCATTTCAAGACTCCTCGCCATGTCCGTGATCACATCCGGGACTCCGAACAATCTTTGGTACATCATATCACATAAACTCATAATACCAATCATCATCGAACGTTAAGCGTGCGGACCCTACGGGTTAGAGAACTATGTAGACATGACCGAGACACATCTCTGATCAATAACCAATAGCGGAACCTGGATGCTCATATTGGTTCCTACATATTCTACGAAGATCTTTATCGGTCAAACCGCATAACAACATGCGTTGTTCCCTTTGTCAAAGGTATGTTACTTGCCCGAGATTCGATCGTCGGTATCTCAATACCTATTTCAATCTCATTATCAGCAAGTCTCTTTACTCGTTCCGTAATACTTCATCCCGCAACTAAATCATTAGTCACAATGCTTGCAAGGCTTATAGTGATGAGTATTACCGAGAGGGCCCAGAGATACCTCTCCGAAACACGGAGTGACAAATCCTAATCTCGATCTATGCCAACCCAACAAACACCTTCGGAGACACCTATAGAGCACCTTTATAATCACCCATTTACGTTGTGACGTTTGGTAGCACACAAAGTGTTCCTCCGGTATTTGGGAGCTGCATAATCTCATAGTCCGAGGAACTTGTATAAGTCATGAAGAAAGCAGTAGCAATGAAACTGATACGATCATAATGCTAAGCTAACGGATGGGTCATGTCCATGACATAATTCTCCTAATGATGTGATCCCGTTTATCAAATGACAACACATGTCTATGGTTAGGAAACATAACCATCTTTGATTAACGAGCTAGTCAAGTAGAGGCATTCTAGGGACTATATGTTTTGTCTATGCATTCATACATGTACTAAGTTTCCGGTTAATACAATTCTAGCATGAATAATAAACAATTATCATGAATTAAGGAAATAAATAATAACTTTATTATTGCCTCTAGGGCATATTTCCTTCACGCAAAATATCTTGAAGATAGTGAAACAACCCCAAAGTCATGTCTTGAGGCAGTGTTCAAGTTACTTGATACTAGAAGTCACACAAGCTCACAGAATTCGTTGCTTGAATCAGTTCAACTTCTTCAGCCTCAACTTCAACCAGAAAGGCATTCTGCAAATCAACTTCGACTTGAAGTCCAATCTTTACGGAAGATCATGAAGAACTCCAATGAGAACCTCATTGCTAATGAGCTACAGTTGGAAGCTATGACCGACATGCTAGGCCGGTCTCATAGCCTTGCTCAGCTGCTTGCGTAGCAGCTCCCGCGCAAGGCTAACCTTTCTCGAACTGTCTTGGAAGCGGTCTTGGTTTAGTATTATTTTGTTACCCTGCAATAGCGCCCAGTTTTTGTAATCTGCTTGTTCGTTGAGCTTTATGATCACTAGTGTGAACTTCGATGCACAGTGGATGTAATATACCATAAATCCTTTATTTTATAGTGTAGGTTTATTACTCTAAGTTACTATTGTATAGAGTAGGTTTGTTCTTAATTTCTACTAGTTATCGTATATGCAATCATTCGGAAAAAACGGCGAAAATCTGGTATAGGCGACCAGGATGAAACATTCGTCTCTAACGGGGTTGCATTTTAGCGAGACACAATTGGCCAGCCCGTAACTTTCTTGGGCCTGCACTGACTGGGAATTTGGGCCCTTCATGGGTGCGCCAGGCCCACAACTTACATGGGCCTCCATTGGGCCCAACGTTCAATTGGGCCTGCTATGGACACAACGCTCAGTTGGGCCCATGTAGCCTCGGGCCTTTAACAGGCTGAATATTCTCCTTGCCAGTTACGGCCCAGAAGATGCCATGGGCCATTAGCAGGCTGAAATGTAGATCGGGCCACTATTGGCCTAGTTATGTGACGGGCTGTTACCAGGCCGAAACATATCTCAGGCCTTATTTGGCCCACTGACATCATGGGCCTTTAAGAGGTTGAAAGCTTAGTAGAGGCATCATGGGCCGAATTATACTACAGGCCTTTAACGGGCCGAAAGTCACGTTGGGCTGAACTGTTGCCACCTTGATCTCGGGTCATTAGTGGGTCGGATGTCACGTCAGACCATATATGGCCCATGGGCAGCACGAGGCATTACCAGGCCGAAAGTCACACCAGGCTGAAATGGGCCCATGTCTACGTCAGGCCACTAACAAGCCAAAATCTCACTAGGCCGTAATTGTTCCCAAAGACTTAGCGAACAATTGATAGGCCAGATCTCGCGGTGGGCCGTAAATGGGTCATATTTAATCAGTTGTTAGTGGGCCAGCCCACCAGTACCTGAGTAAATCAAATGGGCCTTTGACTGGGCTGGCCTTTTTAACCTATATGGGCCTTTGTTGGGCCCTGCCACGTGTCGGTGTATCATAGGCACGTCTCCTCCATTGGACTGACGACATCTGGCCCGTCGCGGAGCCGACACGTGTTCCTCCGGCCAATGAGAATTTTACACGTGGAAAATCGGCATTGATCGTTGCTGTTAACGGGTTATCAGATCCAAAACCGGACCCGATAGCTTAACGGTGACCCGTTATGGTGGATGCCACGTGTCGGTTACTCTTGACGAAAGAACTTCCATGACGCATCATTTATCGTCATGGAAGTGAACACTTACGTGATGATAATTTTGGTATTGTCATGGAACACTTCTATGACAACACATGTATGACTATCTTGTTTTCTATCATAAAATCGTCATGGATGTACATGCATGACAGAAAACGTGACCTACTGTGACAAACATGTATCATCACGGAAGTGGTTTTTTCTGTAGTGGAGGTGCCTCGGTATCGTATCACCATCACTTTTTATCATTATCTATCTTTGTTGGATCCTTAGTATTTCATGATTTAGCAGAATAAAGTTTTAGTATGATCTATTTTCGAGTGTTTGCTTAGTGATCTATCTATCTACATAATCATGTGCTAGATATATAATAAAGAGTAGTTTGAGTTTTGCTTTGCTTTCTTGTTTCCATCTTAGCATTGGAAAATAAAAGAATGAAAAAAATCATATGCTACTCCCATGGGGGTAATGACTTGACACAAAAGAAGTATAGTTGATAAAATTAGTTGGAAGTTAACAAGTTGGTCATTGGCGCAATTCATGAAAAAGGTAGTAGAGAAAGAGAAGTCTCACATTTAAATATACTATCTTGGATTTATGATTGTGAGCCCCCATCAAATATTTCATATCAATTTGCTGACGTTGGACAAGGAAGACAATGTAATGAGTTATGGTTGTTTACATTCACATAGAAGTTCTATTGTTATGGATCTCCTAACATGTGGTGCTTCTCTAGGATCTTTTACTAGCCAAAAATTCGCATTAAGTACATATACTACTTGTGCATCCAAAACCCTTAAACCAAGTTTCATGTCACGAGTGTCCATTATATCTCCCAGGGATTGAATAAGATACTTCAAGTAAGTTGTCATCAGTGCAAAAGCAATAAAATTGCTCATAAATGTGTATGATCTTTTATTGTAAGGGAAATTAAGCTTTGTACGAACTTGTGATGGTAAAGAAATAAAAGCGACAGACTGGATAATAAAGGTTGCTATCACAAGGGGCAATATAAAGGGAGGTTCCTTTACATTAAGAGCTCGCACATCCAAAAACAAAAAGTGCATGACAACCTCTACTTCCCTCCGCGAGGGGCCTATCTTTTATCTTCGTGTACTTACTTTTATGCAAAGGTCATTAGTGTTAATCACTATTTGTCTCTATGTACTCTTTAGTGGCAAGCATCATGTGGTAGATAGATACAGACATATATATCCAGTTGGATGTAGGTGATCATGAGTTACTATTGTTGACATTACCCTTGGGGTAAATAAGTTCGGAGGCGGAACTATAAGCCCCTATATTTCTATGTGTCTTATTGAAACTTTTCATCTATAAATATACCTTGAGTGTCGGCAATCATAGAAGACTAAATGATATTTGAGTATGTGAGCTCACTAAACAAAGCTCTTACATAGACTCTTTCTGAAAATATGATGGATTGAGATTGTTTCCATGACTGCAAAATAGTTTGTTAGTTTCCAGTAAAGTTAATATTTGATACTTTAGCGTGTGAATAAATTGTTACTCCAGCATGAGAAGTATTATGATAGTATACTGTTGTTATGATAATGACCATGACACTTTCATGTCTGTATTTTAATTTTTATCGACACCTCTATCGCTAAACATGTGGTCATGATTATTGACATCGACTTTCGCTTGAGGACAAGAGAGGTCTAAGCTTGGGGGAGTTGATACGTCCATTTTGCATCATGTTTTCATGTTGATATTTATTGCATTATGGACTGTTATTTCACTTTATAATACAATTCTTGTGGCTTTTCTCTCTTATTTTGCAAGAATTATACGAAGAGGGATATTGCTGGTAGTTGGAATTCTGGACTGGAGAGGGCTACACTGGAGGCAACTTTTCTCAACATCTTCAAATGAGCTGAAAATTAACGAAGAATTATTTTTTGGAATATATTAAAAATATTGGTGAAAGAAATACCTGAGGGGGACCCACCAGGCAGCCACAAGCCTGGGGGGTGCGCCCCTTGAGCTTTTGGTGAGCCTGGCATGCCTCCAGGGCCCATCTTCTGGTATACAACCCCATTTTCCCTAAAAAGAATCAAGAGAGAGCTTTCGGGGCGAAGCGCCGCCGTCTTGAGGCGGAACATGGGCAGGAGCACTTTTGCTCTCCGGCGGAGCGATTCCGCCAGGGAAACTTCCCTTCGAGAGGGGGAAACCGAAGCCATCATCATCAGCAACAATCCTCTCTCATCATGGGAGGACCAAACTTCATCAACATCTTCACCAGCACCATCTCATCTCAAACCCTAGTTCATCTCTTGTATTCAATCTCTGTATCAAAACATCAGATTGGTACACGTGGGTTGCTAGTAGTGTTGTTTACATCTTGTAGTTGATGCTAGTTGGTTTATTTGGTGGAAGATTATATGTTCGGATCCATGATGCTATTCAATACCCCTCTGATCTTGAACATTAATATGATTTGTGAGTAGTTGCTTTTGTTACTGAGGACATGGGATAAGCCTTGTCATAAGTAATCATGTGAATTTGGTATTAGTTCGATACTTTGATGATGTGTATGTTGTGATTCTCTTAGTGGTGTTATGTGAACATCGACTACATGACACTTCACCATCTTTGGGCCTAAGGGAATGCATTGTGAAGTAGTAATTAGATGATGGGTTGTTGGAGTGACAGAAGCTTAAACCCTAGTTTATGCATTATTCCGTAAGGGCTGATTTGGATCCATATGTTTAATGCTATGGTTAGATTATCTTAATTCTTCTTTCATAGTTGCGGATGCTTGCGAAAGGTGGTAATCATAAGTGGGAGGCTTGTTCAAGTAAGAACAACACCCAAGCACCGGTCCACGCACATATCAAATTATCAAAGTGGAGAACGCGGATCAAACAAACATGATGAAAGTGACTAGATGAAATTTTTGTGTGTTCTCAAGAACATTATACTTGCTATAAGATAAAGTTCTAACATGTCCTTTGGTACAAAAATGATTGGGCTACCTTGCTACACCTATTGCTACTATTGTTACTTGTTTCTTGTTACAAATTATCTTGCTACCAAACTATTTTTCACCCACAATTTTAGTGCCTACAGACATTACCTTGCTGAAAACCGCTTGTCATTTCCTTCTGCTCCTTGTTGGGTTCGAAACTCTTATTTATCGAAAGGAATAAGATTGATCCCCTATACTTGTGGGTTATCAATCTTCATATTGATTTTGGTTGTGCGTAGGTTCTATTTTTTTTTCTTTTCTACTACGTTTCCAACAATGATATCCTATGGCTATCGTTCATCATCTAGTGAAGGTGTGTTGTGGTGTTTCACTTGCACGTTAGTCATGTTTACTTTTAGTTAACTCTAACTTCCCATTTGAGAGTTATAAGCTACATAAGTTGAAGCTGTGAAATGAGAAGATATCGAGAAATACTCCCAAACCTTAGTCTTTACTTTACTTGTTATTTTGATTCCGTAGCCATGGTAGCAAAAAAAAGTCCAATTAATTGAGAGCACTCGGCAATGGGAGTTGTTTTATCTGGTCAATCCCCACTGATTTGGCAATAGGTTATATATCATTAACATGAGACATGTATTTTCCAAGCTAATATGGACAATATCAATATACTTATAAGTTTCTCAATATTTGCAATATCTAAATGGTTGTGTCTGTACGATTCCGTACTTGTTTTTTCTATCTTCCCCCCTCCCGAGATTTCTTCCAAGCCCCGCCGCTGCCGACTCGGAGGTACCAACCTTTAGAGCGCCCCGTGTGAAGCAAACTAGAGTATGGCAATTTCGTGAACTAAGGTCGTGAGTTTTAGTCCCATGGTTACGGGTTGTCACCGGGGTTAGAGGTACCAACCAACCTGCAAATGTGAAATTTTCGAGAATAGAGATATTTTCATGAGAGCACTTGAGATTGATTACAAATTTGACAATATGATCTTGTTTAATTTAATATAGTAGCTGCATTTTAAGATTGAATGTATAAATTGACCCACTAAGGCTGGTTGTAATGGAAAGTATCATATACTAGTATCATGCATATGATACTAGTGTATGCTACTACCTCCTTAATGCATATCATATACTAGTATCATGTAGCACTTTATTTATTTACATGCATGACACATAGTAGTATAACATTTATTATGATACGGTATCATGATATGATACTTAACCCTCTCTTTCTTTCATTTAATTCTATGACACCTCGTCAAAATTGCCTAGTTGGCATGCATGATACTAGCTATAATACAACCATTACAACTAGCCTAAAAACCTATGAAAATGTACTATTAGTGCCCCTGTTGACTTTTCCTCGGTTTTTGTGGTCATCATTGATGTTGTCCAACCATAAGAGGGGCTAAACCATGAAATGTTTGGTAAAACATTATGCACATAATCTTGACGTTAATCAATAGAAACCCAATAGACAGACACACATTCGACACGGCTTTTGTAGCATTGTGCTGTAGATGGTTGATATGTGCCACATTTTTGTTCCGTCGTATGAAAAACGCCACCGGTTTCAAATGAGCAGACAATATAAATATCGATGATTGTTGGAGCACTAATCAACCACTATTTTGCAAATCTTGGAGTACCAAAATCATTTGTCAAAAGTGGAAGTTGCCTGTCTTCTGCATGGGTATACATAAAATCGTCATCGGTTTAAAGTGAATGGACGATATACATATTGCTCTACCATATGGTCACACCTTTTTTTAGTGCATGCATATACATAAGTGTGTACTCCCACAACATTTGTATGAATGCAGCATATTTATGTACACATGAGTACGTACGATACATCATGTTACCCCAAAAAAAGATGTAGTATAGACCAGCGTGTCCATGACACAAAAATGAAAAAAAAATGAGAGAAGAAATTTTCGAGAATGGAGATATTTTTCACGAGAGCACTCGAGATTGATTACAAAATTCACAATAAACCGCCCTTACATTTAAGTGTAATGATCTTGTTTAATTTAATACAATAGCTACATTTTAAGAGTGAAAGTAGAAATTGACCCACTAAAAACCTATGAAAATTTACTATTAGTGCTCGTGTTGACTTTTCCTCAGTTTTAGTGGTCATCATTGATGCTGTCCAACCATAGAGGGGCTAAACCATGAAATGTTTGATAAAACACTAGATGACCCGGTTGCGCCCATGGCGCAAGAAGCCAGTTAGAAGCAATGTTAGTGGTTAGTAGGTAGGAGATATAGATGAAAAGATAATGCAGTGTGGATTGTATTACAGATAGTAGAATGAATTAAATTGGTTTACAGGTAGTAGAATGACTTAGATCGGTTAACAGAAATAAAACTATATGTCGGCAGCCTCACAGATTATTTAGGCATCATCTTAGTTTGATTAAATCAGCACCTCCTGCCCCTAGTGCCATCAAAGCACATAATTCTTTGCCACCAACTCCCAATCACATTGCCAATTTTATCCAACACATGGAAATTCCAAAGGTACACGGTGACAAATTTATTGGTCATCAACAAACAGTCGAGCACATAATTATTAATTGATAATTATCAATAATATTTAACGATCACCTAAGATTGTGGCTCTTCTCGAGAACACAGAATTTTTTACCTTCATACTAAAGTGCCCTAATTCAAATTCATTTCAGAGGAGAAAAACTATAGTGCAAGTAACAATCCTATAGAGAAATAACATCAAGAAATGGTGCTACTGAATTAGGGTAGAAAAGATAAAAATATACATAACAAAAAGGCGATATTAGATATATTTTATGTGCCCTGCACAAGGTATGTACTAATTAATTAAAGCATGGTATTTCTCAATCTCATGTCAGGTACCAAATATTAATACTACAATGTGAAGCTGCAAAGCTGAGACGCAAGAACATATTCCTTAATCTAATCAGCATGTCTTGCTGTTGGAAGAAATTTATATCCTGATTGCTCACATTCACACATCCATCATCAAATCCTGTAGAGCCTACCGAGTACATATTAAGATGCAGTTAGAAGCAAACTAATAAAAGTACGTCCAGACAGGAAATTGATGATATACCTTGTAACAAAAGCAGAACAAAAGTACAGCCGATTCCAAGTCAAATGTAAACATGTGTTTGTGGTATATACACATGGATATAATCATCACATATACAATCACAACAAGACCATTTCCGTAGCAATAAAATGGCAATTAACATGAGGTTGTGCTACCTATAAATAAAGCTGAGTATTAAAGTTCCAACCATTAGCTAGTTGCATAATCAATAAGAGTTTGGAGTACATATGACGATTCAAAAAGATAGGGTAACTCTATAATAGCAACATGCCAGCGAAAGCTGAACCCAAGAACAATCCCTAAAAATTAAAAACTATTGTGCATCTCTACTTTTCTTTGATTCTTTTACGTCTCCTTTCAGATTTGACTATGATTGAGGTGTGTGTAAATTTGATCAGTCGTACAGAACCAAAGCAATGTAGGTGCTCTTAATACTCAAATAAGAATAAACTAGAGAGGTAAGAATGAGCTCCTGGTATTCACTTTGGGTATTATTAAGAAATAAGCTATTGAGAATATGTAATGAATATAAAGATGGTGAGGGCTTCAAGAAACATAATGAACATCAGAATGGGAAGTTGCCATTTTCATTGACATGCCGAAAGAAATGTTGTGAGCAATTCCAAAATGCTAAATCGGACAGACATGTATCACCTACTTGCTGATGACATCTAATTTTGAGCTCTGATGTAAGTATGGCAAAACTCTAGATCCCCACAAAAAGGAAGTCTAAACTCCAGATTATACCTAAACTAATACAATAGTAGAAATCCTTCACCATTTAATGCATGGATCACACTAATACAAATCATAGAAAAACTTAGTCTTGGATCATAGATCTGACAATATTTCACTAATGAAGCAAATAACTGCATTTAGTAGTAAGATTGAGCTTCTGGACATTTAGACAATCCTAAAGCTGGGTTTCATAGTAAAGAAATGGCTGAAGACCAAACACGTCATCATGTTACCCTTCCTCCTTATTCGATTCATCACTTCCTACTTCAGAAAAGAGACAGAGCAGCATAGTTCAATAATAGCAATAATAGCACACTGTGTCAGAACATTTTATACCACCAAAATGTAGACAGAGCCGTGCAGGCATGGAAGAAGAAATCGAGTAGAGGAGGAGGAGCTCACAATGAGCTTTGGCCCGTCGATCTGGACATGCCAACGCCAAATATAAATAGGGGCATTGCTTGCTCTGCTTCTTGCTCCCACCCACTTATTTGCGCGACACCCTCTACTCAATCATTTGCACCACTCTTCCGCGACACTCTAGAGGCTGCCCTCCGGTTTGCCTCCGTGCCCACAACCTGAAGAGAGGAGATGCAGATTTGAGAATAGTTCAAGAAACAAACCCGGAGATACAGTAATAATAGGCTTAGTACGTCCAAAGGCAAGGGGGGGGGGGGGGTTGCATACTTTAAAATCACATTGCAGTTCTCCAATAATGTCGGTGCTTCTCGATTATTTTCACCAAATGCTTGCCTGTCAGGTTCTTCATATCCAATTGCCCATTTTGTACGTGATGCGTCTGTACTATCAAATGATCAGAAAGTATGTGGAGGTCAAGTTTGTTCTATCTACCAGCAAGCATCTAATAATAAACATGCAGATGGAAATATAATTACCAGATAGCTATAACCCTTCAGAAAAACCTCCACAATCAGCAAAAATATCAAGGGTTTCATTCTATTTGTCTGAACCAGCTTGCTCATCGTCACAAATCTACTTGCCTTTATTTTCTTTCGCAGCATGCGCCTTCCTTGTCAGGGTCGCGAGCTTAACATTTGTCGGTAGCTGGTTAAAAGACAAGACATGCTCAGTCAACTATCTGAAGCAGTTTCTCAACAAAATAAACGCAAAACTGGAGAAATCAAAAGATGAATGTTGGCAATAACTAACCTGCTTAAGAGCTCCAGTATCAGGATCATATAAATGCTCACAGTAAAAGGCATGCTCAACCACTACTGTAAGATTTGAATTTGGAAGATCGTTCTTTGTTGTAACCTCACGTTTCCCCTCTATCATCACAACTGGCACACTCATTATATCTTCACTGTAGTATACCTGGATCAAACAACAAAGAAAATATTAAATACAAGATGCACAAACAAAAAGGTTATTGGGAATCACAGGAGTATGGCAGTATTGATGAGGATCAACAATAATGAAGTGAATAGTGGGCCCTAGACAAATAAGGCAAAGTGACAAACCTCTCTGATGAAATATCATCTGCCCTGTATACCCTTCTTGCACTGACTTTGGTTGATTCTGGATTAGCTTTCTTTGATCTATAAGAAGGTTTACTCTGCATATGGCACCCAACATAAGGATTCAGGCCTACATTTCTTCCAGCCTTGTAGGTCCCCTAACCATCGACTTCGGAGAAAAACTCAGCCTGATGTACAGAAAGCTGGTCTCTGATAATATTTGAATTTGTCATCGGCTATTGATTCTTGTTGGAGAAAGAAAAACAAGATGAAGAAGAGGAAATTCATGTACCACTAACACGCATCCACCGCCAACTACCTCACGCAGCAACTCACACGTAGATCAGCACCTGCAAAATACTCCCTCCGATTCTTTTTTCTCTGCGTATAACATCCATCACGGATACCAAGGAAAGGCTGGCTCGATTTTTCTTGGACTAATTTGCCCCTGCTTTAGCGCTGGTTTATTATTAATTTGCATGCAGTCGATTGGCTCTCCCATGCGGTCGCCTTGATTCCCTCAACTGCCTCTCCTGCATGGCGAACGGGAGAAGGCAAGTATTCACTCCGAACGATTGCATGCAGCAGCTTTTTAGGGGCAGAACAGGAAAGTATCGGTGTGAAAAGGAAACGCGCAGAGTAAAACGGGAAAAACGGAGGAAAGTTATGCGCAGAGTATAAAGGATCGGAGGGAGTAATAGACAGCAGAGAAACAGTAAACTGTTAATCAAGCGAATAGGAAGGTAGGAAAAACGACAAAAAAGGAAGAGGAAGGAAAGAAACAAAGAAACCCAAATCCAAGGAATGAACAACCAAGAAACAACCAAAATAAAGAAAAATCCCAGAAGAGCACTTTTAGGCAGTAAGAAGAAACCAAAGACTGAATAGGGGATGCAAACAGAGACAAAATCGAAACGAAATCAAATCCACATCAGCACAAATCACTGGAGGCATGGTCCATATCGCCATTGTCAATTAGCTTGATAATTTCCATGGAAAGGCACGGGAAAGAGAAGGCGTGGGCGCACCGTGGACCACTGCCTCGTCAGACCTGCCGCCTGCTGCGGCTGCTGCTCGCGTTTGCCAGCACCGCCGCCTGCTACGGCTGCTCCTCCCCTCATCCCATCAATGACGACGAAGAGGCGTCCCCGGCAGTGGCGACACATGTGGCCACTTCCGTCCGTCTCACTCCAGATCGGGAATCTGGGAGGAAACGAGGGGAGGAAGAGAGGTGGATGCCGAGAGAGGATGCGCTGGAAGCCATGGGCTGAAGGGATGTAGTGGCCAGCAAGAGGGCGCATGAGGAGGTGAACATGAGCGGCAGGAGAGACCATGGCGGCGGCGAGGGAAAGGGCACGCAGGAGGGGAGAGAAGGAGTAGCGGCGCTGTTTTTCACCTCATCCCCGATCTGGACCAGGCGCCATCAACGGAGGATGGAGGTGGAGGGGCTACGCTGAGGGAGAGGAAGAGGAAGAGAAGGAGGCGGCGGCTGCGGCGGCTAGGAGGCCGTCCGCGCTGGGCGAGGAGGAAGCGAGCGAGGGGAAAGGGAGAGGAGAGGATGCTGGACATGACGCTCTCGTCGCTACAGTTTATAGACGAATAGAAGGAGACGTGGCCACAACCGCTAGTTGGCGCAGTCCCTCATCCTTTATATGTTCAATTATGCACATAACCTCGACGTTAATAAAAAACCCAATAGATAGACACACTTCCAACGAGGCTTTTGTAGCATTGTTTTGTAGATGTTGATGTGTGCTGCATTTTTGCGCCGTTGTATGAAAAACGCCAACCGTTTTAATTCAGTAGACAATATAAATATCGTTAATTGTTGGAGCACTAATCAGCCACTATTTTGCAAATCTCGGAGTACCATAATTATTTTTCAAAAGTGGAAGCAGCCTGTATTCTGCGCCGGTATACAGAAAATCGTCATCGGTTTAAAGAGAATGGACGATCTACATACTGCTCTACCATACAGTCACACCTTTTTTAGTGCATGCAGATACACAAGTGTGTACTCCTACAAGATTTGCATGAATGCATCATATTTATGTACACATAGTACGTACGATACAACATATGTATCGGCAAAAGATAAAAGATACAGCATATTTACAGTTATAAACCCGCGTGTCCACAGCACGAAAATGAAAAAAAAAAAGGAGAGAAGAAAAGATATGCACGGAACGTCATCATATCCGGCGCGGATCGAAGGAATTCAAAGGGCACCCATCCTGCGCAAATCCAATTCGAACCTTTCCGCACTCGCGTTTCAAAAATGACGCCATTTATGATTTCCCTCGGACCGGAGGGAAGGCATCGCGCCTGGCCCACCACGTGTCCCCCGGCCACCACAAATCGCTCACCCACTTTACCTTAACCCACTGACCCCGAAGAGAAGAACCACCCCGTCGTCTCGTCGCCCACGCAGCACGACAATCACGACGACGCGGGGCGGTGGAAAACACAGAGACGACGAGACTGCTGTGCTGTTACTGGTAGCGTCACCCTTCTTTTCCGGCTCCGTTTCTTCCCTTTTTAACAAAAAAAAGAAGAAGAAGAGTTCGAACGCCAGGGCCGATATACATATACAAATACAAAAGTAAAAAAGAAATGAGTAGGCGAGTCGACCGATACCAAGAAGATAGCGAGGTGGCGACATAAAATAAAGATAGAAACGGTTCGGGGGGAGCACCAAAGGCCAAAGGAAAAGAGCGGACGAAAAATTTGGAGTGCGGGAGGAGGGAAGCCGGCGCGGCGCAGGAGGTGGAGTGAAATGCGAGAAAGGGGAGGGGCGTGAGGCGACACTGCTTGCATTTGTTGTGCCCACGGACTTTGGCAGCCATTCAATGCTCCACCAAACGCTCATCCCTTCTTGCCTTGCCTTCTCCGCCTCCGCTTCCCCCGACCCTCTCCCCTTCGCCTCAAACGCCACCGCCGCCGCGACCCACCTTCGCTCCTCAGCCATGCCGTCCTACGCGCACCACCACAGCTCTCTGGTAAGGAGGGAGGGAGATTACCGGGGCGAAAGAGATAGAGAGAAAGAGAGAATCTTTTGTTGATTTTTGTTATAAGTTTTTTTCGGAGAAGACGGAAGAAAACGAGCGCTCTTTCTCTTTCTCTCGACTTGTGGTTCTTGGTTCCTGGAATTGGGAATTTATGATTTTCCTGTGTGTATGTGTGCGCCTTCTTTTGGGCCGTGAAGGACGAGCGGATGGACGCGCTCAAGGGCAGTAGCCGCCAGGAGGAGACGCCCGACGAGGCCGCCGCCGAGGCGCCGGCGGCCTGGGGCTTCGCCGAGCGGGACGGCTTCTCCGTCGAGGACCTGCTGGACCTCGAGGAGTTCTGCGAGCCGGATAGGGACGGCGCCGACGAGCCCGAGGAGGCGCCGGCCGCCGACGTGAAGGAGGAGAAGTTGAACGACGGGCCCAACCAGCCCGTCGTGTCGTATGAGCTCGCCCCTCCGGCGCCGCCCGCGCCGGAGATTGTTGACCTGCCGGTGAGGTTTCAAGGCAACTTTGACCGCTTCTCGCGGCTTTTTCCAGGCTTTTGTCGTACATGGTGAATTAATTATTTCTTGCTGCCTTGCTGTGTATTTCCGCAGGCGCATGACGTCGAGGAGGAGCTCGAGTGGGTGTCCCGTATCATGGACGACTCGCTCTCCGAGCTGCCCCCGCAGCCGGCGCCGCCCGCGTCGGTGATGGCGTCGTTGGCGCCACGCCCGCCGCAGCGCCGGCTGCCGCTGCCGCAGCGGCACCCGCAGGACGGGGCGTACCGTGCTCTGCCGTCCATGTCCGACCCTATGCGGACTCCGACCATATGCGCGCTGTCCACGGAGGCGCTGGTTCCGATCAAGGCGAAGCGCAGCAAGCGCTCTAGGGCGTCGGGGTGGTCGCTCTCCGGCCCCGCGCCGGACTCCACTTCGTCCTCGTCGACCACCACCACCTCCTCGTGCTCCTCGTCGGCGTCCTTCTCGCCCTACTTCCTGATGGACTCGACCCACTTCGGCGCCTCGGAGCTCATGGAGGAGTACAACATCCTCCCGCCGCCGCCCAAGAAGTCCAAGCACGGTAAGAGCAGCAAGCAAAAGGCCAAGAAGCGCGGCCGCAAGCCCAAGAACCTCCCCGCGCACCCCTCCAGCGCCATGGAGGCCGCCACCCAGAGCGACCGGCGCTGCAGCCACTGCGGCGTGCAGAAGACCCCGCAGTGGCGCGCGGGGCCGGAGGGCGCCAAGACGCTGTGCAACGCGTGCGGCGTGCGCTACAAGTCCGGCCGGCTCCTCCCCGAGTACCGGCCGGCGTGCAGCCCGACGTACGTGAGCAGCGTCCACTCCAACTCCCACCGCAAGGTGCTCGAGATGAGGCGCAAGAAGGAGGACGGCCCTCTCACAGTCACCGCCACCGCGCCCGCCGTGGCGTCGTTCTAGCTCGCTCGCTCGCTGGCTAGCTGGCCACTCCGTCCGCGGTGGCTGTACATTTTCCCGCCCGTATCAGTCTTTGTACCACCGTACTCGAACCTTTTTTCTTCCATTTCTCTGCTAGTATCATCATCATCCGAGTAGTTCCGTTTGGAGATTAATTAGAGTCCAGCAGGTTTAGGTCATGTTAGGTCTTAGGAATTCGGCTCCTCCAACTCCACCTTCAATAGCTTGTTAGGGTACTTAAGCACTGCTACAGCAGCAGCAGTGCAGCACTAGCTCAGAACTTTATTTCCAGCTTTGTCCGAAGGAGGTTTTTCTATGAGCTAGCATGTGTTTGCTAGTGCAGTGTAAATCAATAGCGGTGCTTAGTTTTTACCATCATCAGGGCTGAAGAAACCGAGAACCAACCTTCCCTTTGGGGTGAAGGAAAAGAGGAGAGGCGAGAAGATAGCAACGTGCCGGCGAACGAACCGGGTGCCCGATGCGTGCACCCTTGGATACATCACATGGTGTTGTCACATGTAACAGCATGGTGCATGCTTAGTTAGGAGCAGAGCAGACAGTTGAGGGCTCGGGACAGCGAGAGGTGGAAGTAGATGGGTGCTGCAAGTCCGCTGTCTGTTTCGTGTAAGAGCAGGAATGGAGCTGAGAAGTTCTTGTTCATGGATGGCCCTGTTAATTTTCTCAGTCACCAATGAGTTATGCAGCGGTGTGGCTCTCTGCAGTGTGTAGTCGTATCCGCCTACGCCTGAGCCATAACTGTTTGAAAAGACGAACCATTACTACTATGGCCGGCCAGGAGGCGCCCCTGTCTTTTTAGGTCAGTTATTATATCGGCTTCTGTGCCTGCTCTGTTCTTGTACTCCTACATAGCTTTGGACCTTGCATGCACTGAGATGCTTCTCCCTCGTGATTCAGTACCGCCATGTCCCCACGCGATGGTTTGAAATTTCCACGGCGCGGCGAGATTTTTTCTCCCCGGCCGGCCGGCACTGTTGGTGACAGCAGCGATGCGTGGTGCACTCGGACTGGGACCCCAGCGGCCCCAACTTATTTCCGACCTAACCAGAACCGGAGGCCGTAATCGTAATGGGGCACTGACGTGGTGACGGCGACCGGCTCCTTCCTCCTCCGTCGCTGCCTTGCCTCGCTTTGCGCTGCACCACCCGGCTCCGGCGCCCACTTGGCCCGGCAGCCAACGCCCCTGGCGCGCGGGCCCCACTTGCCCCCCACACTAACCTCATGTCGTCTTATCTTAAGCACGCACGCAATGGCTTTAGTTTGATTCTTACTTTCAAAAAATGAGACCAATTCAAGGACTAACCCTCGTTGGCATTTATTTATAGGAGAAACAGGGGCGAGCACCACACATTCAAGCCGGGACTTGAACTCGGATGGGCTGTCAACAACCTCAGCTGCCCAGCCAACGGGTCGACGCCCCCCTCCTCTTGATCCTTACTTTCATTCTGTTCCGTCTTCATTTCTTCTCTCTCCCAATACTGAATCCATCTTGGATTTTGCTTTCTTTGCGCTTATTACCTCTGCTTCCTCCTCTGCTTTATTGCGCATCTATTGTCATGCCCTGTGGACACAGGACCGCAGCAGAGCCTGACAGTACTTGCATATACTCTTGAGGAGTATAAGTATGGGGAGGTGCATGTGCTGTGAACTCCTGTTCATGGGCAGCCTGAGCCCAAAAACCCAGCATCTGGGCCGTGAGCCGAAAGCCCGGAGAAACCACAAAGTGACAAAAAATAGAATTTTATTCGAAAATAGGCATTTTTTTAATATCCTCAAAATGATTATTTTAATTGAGAAACTATAGTGTTCGTGTGTTTCGGAAGGCCAGGCTTGGGTTTGGCATTTTGAGTTCGGGCTTTGTCAAGCCCGGCGAAAAACATGAACCGACCCAGAGGATGATCAAGTCTACTGCAAGCTCAGCCCCGAAAAATGGCAACCAATGTCTAGTCTGAGGCTCAAGTTTGCCATGCCAAGGCCTCTTTGTTTTGCTTGATTTTAAGAAAACCACTAAATAGTGAAAATGCATGTGCACAATGCAAATTGCCCGGGAAACCTACAAGGTCAGAAACTATGTGATGTTGTTTTCTATGGAAGACCATATAATTTCACGGTAGAGTGAACTTGATCGAGCCGTATAAAAAAGATATGAATTGATGGGAAAATTCTTGGGAGGTTAGACTCAATAATAATTAAACTGGGTGGAATATGGTGTGTCGAAAAAGTTCTTTTAGCCTTTTGATCTTGTTGAATATATGGTTTGTGCATGTATATTGTATAGCATGGCCCACCTCTTAGTCTTTGTATAGTTGAAGTTGTGGCCCATTTTGTACTTCATATATATGTGCGCTTTACACCGATCAATACATCGTGAAGCATTGCCAAAACAATCGTTTCCAACATAGTATCATACCTACGATCCTAACCCGTGCAGCCGCCGCCGCGATCCAATCGCCGCCGCCGCCGCCACCCGCCGCCGCCACCTCGTGCCGCCGCCGCCGCGCCGCCGCCCTGGTCTGCCGCCGCCGCCCGCGCTTCCGCTAGCCACCGCCGCGCCGCCCCCAAGCCGCGCCGCCCTCCTCCCCTGCCGCGCCGCCCCAAGCCGCGCCGCCCTCCTCCCGTGCCGCGCCGCCGCTCCAGCGCTGCCGCACCACCCCTCTAGGCCATGGCCTCCCCCAGTACCACCCGCAGCCGCCGCACCAACCCGTTCGAGGGTCCCGATCCCGTCGTCATCCGCGACCTCAACATCCTCGCCCGGGTTCCCGTCGTCCTCGACCACCTCACCTCCACGTACTATGCCTGGAAGATGTACTTCTCCCTCGTGTTCCGTGAGTACAACCTTCGGGATCACATCGATGGCTCCATGGACTCCCGCTTCATGGAGGACGATGAGGAGTGGACGGCCATCGACGCCACCCTCATTCGTTGGTTCTACACCACCATCTCGAAGGACCTCTTCCACACGGTGGTCTCCGCCGACGATGACGCTCACGCAGTTTGGACAAGGCTCAACGGCCTCTTCATCGACAACACGCTCCAACGCAAGGTCTTCTTGCACGACGAGTTTTTTGGGTGCCAGCAGCTTGAGTCGTCTGTTGACGATTATTGCATGCGCCTCAAGAAGCTTGTCGACGAGCTCCGTGACCTCGGCGAGAAGGTCTCCGATGAGCTTCTCCTCAACACCCTCATCGCCGGCCTGAACGATGACTTCGAGAACGCCGCCTCAAACATCCCCCTCATCACCAACGCCTCCAACATCGCGTACCTGAAGTTGGAGGAGCGGCGGATGCGGATGTCACGCACCCGGGCCACCCACACGGCCCTCACCGCCGGTACCCGTGGCGGTGCGCCGCCCACCGCCGTGGCCCGCCCCGGGCCCCTTCCAGGCGCCGCCGCCGCCCGGGTTTCCCTACCCGGCGCCGCCGCAGGCCCCTCCGCCCCCCGCCGAGCAGCAGCAGCGCCGGGGCGGGCGTCACGGCCGAGGAGGCCGCAAGCAGCAGCAGCCGCAGCAGCCAGCTGCCCACGGCGGGGCGCCCCGCCAGCCGCAGCACCCGCTGCCACAGGCGCCCTGGCAGGCCGGTCAGAACCCTTGGACGGGGGTTGTGCACGTGTACTCCATGCCTATCCCGCGTGCCCCCGTCCCCGGCTCCTTTGGCGCCCGCCCGGCCCCTCATCAGGCCCTCTACGCGGCCCCTCAGGCATACCAGCCCGCGCCGCTCTACGGCCCCTCGGGCTATGGGTATGTGGCGCCACCGCCTCAGCCGGCGCCGTCTGCCCCGGCCCTCCCGGCGGCGCCTTGGGATCCCGCGCTCCTAGTGGCTCTCCACACCGCTCCCACGCCGCAGCAGTACACTGGCGGTGGTGACTGGTATATGGACACCGGAGCCACGGCTCACATGGCCACCAACCCCGGTAACCTTCTGAGAAAATTGCTTCTATACCATCGACAACCTCTGCAATGGCTTATTTGCCATCCAACAAAGCTTCAGTGCTTATATACCAAACACAAACAAAATCTATTGCCTATATACCACTAGCAGTTAGTCTAGTGTTAACTCAATCCGTTAAGTGCCCAAAATGACCATCTTGCCCTCAATGGCAAATAAGCAAACAACTGTAGAACATGTCCAGAAAAAAATTTGACAACATTCCTCCTCTATTTTCAGCATTCCAGCAAAATTATAGTGATTATCTAACAATTCCAGGATATAAAAAAATCCAGCAACAGGGTAATATACTCAAGAAAATTCACATCATTTAGAAGACATTAATGAAACACCATATTAATTCTCACACAATCAGTACCAAGTTTGCATCGTCCAGAACCAAAATACCACAACCAAAATATGTTGTTCACACAAGCAAGTCTCTAAATAAAATAGCATACACATGAAGAGCTGCGATACAGAAATAATACGCAAGATTTTAGAGCATTTCACAGTTTCAACTTTTTTTTGCTTCGACTGGCCATTGCTTGGTTGTTAGGCGCAGCTCTCTTCTTGCTTCGAGTTCCCATTGCAGGGCTGTCAGGCGCAGCGGATATCACCTTTGATCTACATCAAAAAAGTTGATTACGTACAATGGTACACTCACAGAATATAAGTAAATTTGGTGCAGTTTTCATACCTTCTAGATTTAGAGGTAGTCTTTGATGATGTCGACTTGGCAACATCGCCTTCAATTGCATCACTTGGACATGAAAGTAGAGCTAGTGCAGTTTCATTTTCACTTGGACACAGAAGTAGAGGTAGTGTACCATCATTTTCACTTGTACAAATAGCTTTTGTAATGGGTTTCTTCTTTCTTTTGTCCCTACATGAGTTTCACATATTATAGCTTAATTAAGACAAGAGTAAGGTGGAACAGAAATCTCATATTGAAATAGAAAGTACCTTTTCTGCTTTGCTACTTCTGCATAGGCTTCTAGTGCTTCAGGAGCAGCATCTTTGCAGCTTTGCCATCTATGTCCATAAGCTTTGCAAATTGGACATTGGTGCTGGCCTTTCTTTCCCTTTCCCTTGCTATTTTCAGCACCACTTTTGTGCCTCTGTACCTTTGGCCTCCCAGGGGCCCTCCTAAGGATTGGGGGGTTCAAGAAGAATTCTTTGTTCACACTTGGCCATTGAGACATGTCGGTTAGGCCAGGAAGAATAGGAGCATAAGCTGCAGCAAACTTGGCAACGCTGTAACAATCATCAACGAAGTCTTCTATTGTGACCCCCCTAATTCCAGTAATAAAGCTAATTGCATGTTTGCAAGGCTTCCCGGAGACTTGAAATGCCCTGCATGTGCATGTCCTGTTTGCTAGATCAGTGACGTGGCGCTTGCCACCTAGCGCAACACTCTCACTCACTTCTGCAACCATGTCATCTATTCTCTCATATTCAATGTCCAGCCCCCTGCTTATGTCATTCAACTCCTTCATGACACTTGGAAGTATACGCCGACCTTGAAATTTTCTAGCTACCCTTCTCCTCTTCTCAAACTTAACCGTAATCTTTCTCCTTATCTTGTCCATGAGATGAAACAACATTAAACCTTTGTGCTTGTGGATCCAGTTGTTGAAACACTCGGCCAAATTATTTGTAACATAATCCACTTTTGAGGAGGTTGAATATTTGCTCCTTGACCATAGCCTGGTTTGGTACTTGTTTAAGTATGCTATTGCAGCAGCCTTTTTCTCCTCTATGGCTGCCATGTGATAGTCAAACCCTCGAGGAGTCCATGAATAAGCAGCTGGCCACAAATGATCATCAAAAACTTTACCATGGAATTTTTTCTTGAAGTTCACAACCAAGTGTCGCATGCATTCTCTATGTTCAGCATACCCAAATACCTGTTCGATTGCAGTGTCAATCCCTTTTCCTGCATCTGAACATATAGCTAGACCGGGGGGAGAGCCAATAGCATCACGAAGCTTCTCCATAAACCACACCCAACTTTCAGTAGTTTCCGAGTCGATAACTCCATAGACTACAGGGTACAACCAATTGTGCCCGTCAATAGCACAAGCAGTAGCTAATTGGCCTCTATACTTGCCTGTCAAATGAGTGCTATCTATCGCCAAGTAAGGTCTGCAGCCAGCCAAGAACCCATCGCACAAAGGCTTCAGCCCAACAAACATTCGTATGAAATATTTTTTCTGGTCATACTCCATGTGGTCAATCGCAACTATACTTCCAGGAGACCTCTTCTCAACCTCAGCTTTCCAAGCATATAGCTTGTCAAAAGAATCATCCCAATTACCAAACAACTTAGCCATTGCTAGCCCTTTGCCACGGAATACTTTTGTATATTGGACCTTGATCTTGTACTTGTCATGTAGCCTCCTGCGTAATTCCATCGGCCGAACACTAGGATCCTCTTTTACCCAGTCCATGACTTTCTCACATACCCATGCCTTTGAAGCATTTTTCTGCTTCTTTTTCTTCTTTGTGCTAGAACATGTGTGCTCCTGCACATGAACTTTGACCTGCATTAAATAAACAATGGGAAAAACTAGTGTCATTCAACTGCATTTCATAACAAAACATCGTTGAACAAAATTATGCAACTAAAATACCTCCATAGTTTCTCGGTCATCCAACCTTCCAACATGAATTCTCCATTTACAGCCCGTCTTGTTCGCCCGGCAACAATAAGCCCTGAATCGAGTAGGTTCACTTTTTTCAACCTTAAATTCGAATTCCTTCTTCACAGCGTATGTAGCAATTGCCAACCTAAGCTCTTCAATGTTGGGGTACTTTGCGCCAACATGCATTGGCGGGTTTTCTTTGTCATAGGCAATTTTTGGAATAGCATCCGGTCTAGCATCTTCCGCAACCCATTCCTCATCATCGCTGCTATCCTCAACATAATCAGTATTTGGTATATCTTTTTCTCCGACCTCATCATCACTATCGGAACCAACACTGCTAATTGAGTATTGGTCCTCCTCATCTACACCAACATGTTCATATTCTTCATGGGGATTGTTAAGATATGTATCTGTTAGGCATACACTAGCTTCATCCATGACATTACTTGGTTGACTAGGTAGTGCTATAGATGGTGTCTGGTTCGAAGGAGTACATGGAACATCAACATTATCACTTCTCTCAGAATAGTTGATGATCAAATGGCCACCCCTATTCTTCTCAAAACAGTCAAACATTTTCATGCATTCTTCATCATTTGACACAGAGATATTTTTGCCACTAATGGAATCAATATACTCAAGAATTATATTATCCTCTGAGCATAAAGCAAAAGAAGAAGTTCCAGCAATACAAGCCAGCAAATCCTTCATACTTGTCCTAGTACCCTCAATAATCTGCCAACTAAAAGTTGAATCTCCATTGATTTTTGATTCACTGCCACAAACCTTGACCTCTATTGTGTAAGTACAAGACTGGATCATCCTGTGGATGATGCAAACCATGTCAATTGTGTATTCTCCTACCAAAAACTGCATAAAAAGAGAGAGAGCCCGAGAAATTACCTAGCACAAATAGCAGAGAGAGAGGTTGAGCCGCATTCGTCTGCCATGCCTTCCTCCTCGTCGGGCATGGAAATCTGGGGCGGAGGGGCTGCTGCGAGTGCGCCCACAGAAGAGTTGATCTTGGGAAGAGCATCGGCCGTAGGCGCCACTGCCCTACTCTCCACCTCGCCGGAACCCCCAATCCTAGGGTTCTGGGCGACATGGCCCCTGGGAGAGGTTGCCGCTGCTAGCCCGTTTGCGGAGGCCATCAAAGATGCGGTAGACGAGAGGGATAGAGGCGCGGCGGCGGCGGGACCATGCGGCAGGGGCTGGGGAAGCGCCGGCGGCGGTTCCGCCATTAAGCGTCGCCTGGATAGGGTCGAAGATGCGGTGGGCGAGTAGCCTTGAGGCGCAGCGACGTCGAGATTCTGCGGCAACAGCGGGGGTTGAGGGAGCGGCGGCAGGGGCGATGGTGGTGCCGGCGGCGGTTCCGCCATTGCCGCTGCGCTTGCGTGCGTGGGGATGGGGAGGGTCAGGTGTGCGTGCGTTGAGTCGTGGTCTTGGAGAGTCAGGTGCGGGGGCGAGTTGTCTTTTTTTTTTAATCTGCAGTGAGGGTAAAATTGGATTTTGCAAGAAAACTGACAAGAAAACAGAGACTTGGTAACGGGAGACTAACGGCGATGGCAAATAAGCAATAGATTTTGTTTGTGTTTGGTATATAAGCACTGAAGCTTTGTTGGATGGCAAATAAGCCATTGCAGAGGTTGTCGATGGTATAGAAGCAATTTTCTCTAACCTTCTTGCCGCTCACCCCGTTCACACCGCTGCTTGCATTACCGTGGGTGACGGTTCTTCCATGCCCATAACTCATGTCGGCCATGTTGCCTTTACTTCTAACTCCATGCCATTATATCTTTCTAATGTGCTTGTTTCTCCTGACATCATTAAAAATCTTGTTTCCGTTCGTTCTTACACGTGAAAATCCTGTTACCGTTGAATTTGACATGTTTGGCTTTTCTGTCAAGGATTCCCGTACCCGGATAGTGCTCCACCGATGTGACAGCCCCGACGAGCTCTACCCGGTCCACTCACCTACCTCATCCGTTGCTGCACCCATGGCGCTTTCCGCCGGAGTGGACCTTTGGCACACTCGTCTCGTTCATCCCAACATCGCCACCCTTCGTCATATTCTTCGGAGTTTTTCATTCACGTGTAATAAGATCGACGATCACACTTGTCATGCTTGTCGCCTCGGCAAACATGTTCGTCTTCCTTTTAGCAATTTCTCGCATGTCGCATCATACCCGTTTGAGTTAATTCATAGTGATGTCTGGACTTCTCCTGTTGCAAGTAACACGGGCTATCTTTATTACCTTGTCATACTTGATGATTTTTCGCACTATGTGTGGACCTTCCCGTTGCGGCGAAAGTCGGACTCTGTTGCCACTCTTACCGCCTTCTACTTCTATGTCTCCACGCAGTTTGGACGTCCCATTCATGCGTTGCAAACAGACAACGGGAAGGAGTTTGATAACCTTGCGATCCGCAACCTTCTCGCCACACACGGCACGATCTTTCGTCTCACTTGCCCGTATACTTCGCAACAAAACGGCCACGCCGAGCGCGTGCTTCGCACTCTCAATGACTGTGTTCGCACCCTCCTCTTTCACGCCAACGTGCCCCCACGTTTTTGGCCCGATGCGCTTGCCACCGCATCACTACTCATTAACATTCATCCTTGTCGCACTCGCGGGAATTTCGCACCTCATCACCTCTTGTTTGGCACGCCACCCGCCTATGCTGAGCTCCACATCTTCGGTTGCCTGTGCTACCCAAGCATCGCTTCCACTGCTCCTCATAAGTTCGCACCTCGGTCTGTGGCCTGCATCTTTCTCGGCTATCCTCCTAACACCAAAGGCTACCGTTGCTATGATCCTATCTCTCATCGGGTGATCACTTCACGACACGTTTACTTTGATGAGATGGTTTTTCCGTTCCAGCAGGTACCTTCGGATGTTGCGGCCTTGCCCGCTTCCAGTGATGGCCGCCCATGTGCCTCTCTTGGGCCGCCTCCCGGCTTTGAGGGTGCCCCCCGCGCCACGGGTTGAGTCTCTCCCCGTTTGGCTGCCCTAGGGGCTGCACCTCCCTCGACGCCCGCGACACCCACGGCGTCCCCGGCCTCAACCCTGCCGGCGGCCTCGTCCGCCGCCACGCCGGCGGCCTCGCCCGCCGCCTCCCCGGCGGCCTCGTCCGCGGAGGCCTCGCCCACGGCGGTCACATCGGAAGCGGGCTCGTCTTCGTCCTTGCCCGCCTCCCCTCCGGACCCGCTGCCCCGCCCAATGACTCGCTCTCGGGCTGGCACCCTTCGCCCGAGCACGCGGTACCCCAGCGATGAGTATCTTCTCGCTGCTTCCGCCTCTGAGCCGTCTCCTCTACCATCGTCAGCTCGAGCCGCCCTTCGGGATCCTCATTGGCTCGCTGCGATGCAGGAAGAGTTCGACGCGCTCCAGCGGAACCGTACCTGGCAGCTCGTCCCTCGGCCGCCCCGTGCCAACATCATCACGGGCAAGTGGGTCTTTCGGCACAAGACTCGTCCGGACGGTACTCTCGGCTATAAAGCTCGCTGGGTGGTTCGGGGTTTTCGGCAACGCGCGGGCGTGGACTTCACCGACACATTTGCCCCGGTTGTTAAACCGGGCATGATCCGCGCTGTGCTCCAGCTAGCCGTGTCCCGAGCATGGCCCGTGCATCAGTTGGACGTGTCAAATGCCTTCTTGCACGGCCACCTGGCTGAGCAGGTGTTCTGTGAGCAGCCCACCGGCTTCATCGACGCCACGCATCTAGATCATGTGTGCTTGCTCTCCCGTTCTCTCTACGGGCTGAAGCAGGCACCTCGAGCCTGGTACCAGCGCATCGCCGCCTTCCTGCAGACGCTTGGATTTACATCGACTCGCTCCGATGCGTCCCTCTTCGTGTATCATCACGGAGTTGACACAGCCTACTTGCTGTTGTACGTCGACGACATCATTCTGACGGCATCCACTGTCGCGCTCCTCCAGCGGCTTACTGCTCGTCTTCCTGATGAGTTTGCCCTGAAGGATTTGGGTCCTCTGCATTATTTCCTTGGCATTGAGGTGGTTCGACGGCCAGATGGGTTCTTCCTGCATCAGCAACGCTATGCCCATGATCTTCTCGACTGAGCTGGCATGCTTAACTGCAAGCCTGCTCCCACGCCAGTCGACACCAAGGCCAAGGTCTCCGCTTTGGAGGGTTCGCCTGCATCTGATGCGGCCTTCTACCGCTCCATTGTGGGCGCCCTGCAGTACCTGACCCTGACGCGCCCTGACTTGCAGTATGCCGTTCAGCAGGTCTGTCTTCACATGCATGCTCCGCGCGACTCTCACTGGACTCTGGTGAAGCGTATCCTCCGATACATACGCGGCACCCAGTCTTTGGGACTTACGTTGATGGCCTCCGCCTCCACCGACCTCGTCGCCTACTCTGATGCGGACTGGGCTGGCTGCCCCGACACACGGCGCTCCACCTCGGGGTACTGTGTCTACCATGGGCCGTCCCTGATCTCTTGGTCTTCCAAGTGACAACCCATCGTATCCCGCTCGAGTGCCGAGGCTGAGTATCGAGCAGTGGCTAACGCCGTTGCTGAATGCTCTTGGCTCCGTCAGCTGCTCCAGGAGTTGCTTTGTGATGTTCACAAGGCTACGCTCGTCTACTGCGACAACGTCTCCGCCGTTTACCTCTCCGCCAACCCGGTCCATCATCGTCGAATGAAGCATATTGAGCTCGATATACACTTCGTTCGTGAGCAGGTGGCTCTTGGGCGCATTCGGGTCCTCCACGTCCCGACGGCGCAGCAGTTCGCCGACGTCATGACGAAAGGACTGCCTACTTCTGTTTTCGAGGAGTTTAGGTCCAGTCTTTGCGTCTCCGGCGACGCTTCGACTGCGCGGGGGGGGGGGGGGGGGTGTAGAATATATGGTTTGTGCATGTATATTGTATAGCATGACCCACCTCCTAGTCTTTGTATAGTTGAGGTTGTGGCCCACTTTGTACTCCATATATACGTGCGCTTTGCACCGATCAATACATCGTGAAGCATTGCCAAAACAATCGTTTCCAACAGATCTATATTATCAAACAACCAAAGAACATTTTCCAAGGACATGAATCCTACACAGTGTAGATGCTTGGTCCAAATCAATTCTTGGCAAAGACCTATTTTCCATATTAAAATACGCTTCGAGCCACATGTTCCTCGCATTGTGACTGTTTGGACCAAATTTAAGTGCAAACATACCAATTTCAAGTAATAAATAAAATATCCTCCCCCATTCTTACGTGTATTTCCTCTCTGTTAGGCACGATGCATGCTTTGGCATCTATTTGTTGATATACCGTGACATATATGTGAACTTTATCCCATGTGTTGTAATATACAAGTTAGTCGCTATTTTCGAAGTCCTTTGAGAAATAATTGTTGATAAATCAATCATGTTGCACACAACTTGGGAAAACAATTCTCGGAAGCTATGGTGTGATGTGTCGTCATTGTTAATTCTACGAAAACCTATTATGTGGGTCTGATCTTTCAGGGTGAGGATGTAACTTTAAGGGGTTCTTCGATTAGAAGGTTTCTCAAAAGTAATTTTGAAGGATTATAACCCTTACGAATTTTCTACGTGGGTTGTTTGATCCATGTGATTGCAAACCATCACAACTTTTTCTTTGGATTCACATGCACAAGATTTCATAGGATTTTTTTCTTCCACTCCGATCTCTTGCAAAAGATTTCTTCCATGGTCCAATCAAGCAAACTAAGAGCTCATTCGGTTGGCATTTTTTCGGATGACTATTATAAAATTTTGACCCTCAATTTCTTTTATGTGAAACATTCATTTTTGCAAATAGAAGTCTATATTCCTTAGGATTGTGTTCATCTTGAACCGATACTTGCATATTCTTAGCAGTAGGTGAGAGCTCATGGAAATTTTCTGGGTTGCGGAGGGCATCCTAATCCCTTACTTTTCCTATTTCTTTGATTTGAACATCCTAGAAAATAATGTAGGTTTCACATGATCAAGGCACTGCTATCCTATGTTTGCCATATTCCTGCGGTTTTAGGGTATCTTTAGTTCTACGAGTTGCTATGCCCGAACAACCCGGACAATGATACTCGCGTGGGCGTGAGACTTGGTGTTGACTACCGGATTCTTTCGCTTCAAGGGACAAACAATTTGACTATGCTCGGCCTTCAATTGGGTAGGTTGGACACTGCGTCAAACAACTCAACTCGTTGGGTCTCTGCGACATCTTTCTAGGGGGGCGAACTGTCTGAGTTATGGCCATGGCTATCCGGCAGGCAGGAGCTCATCCTCGGAAGCTTGGCCCTCTTCTTCCTCTTCTAGATTTGGGTCTGTATCTTGGTCGTCTTTCATTGTTTCCTCGCGATCACCGCCTCTGTATCAGAGCACACACAACGTGTGCGCTATAAATAGTCACTAGTTCTCATGCATGTCTAAAGTGAGCTCATTTAGGAGTAGTCACCTTGCCTTGTACAGCCTTGTCACGTGCCTTTGTCATTGGTCCTATTTAAACTTGTGCAAACATCAGGCTGAGGTGGGTTTCAAGCTGGGCTTGTAAAAGCCCTACCTTCTTTTCTCTAGTCCGAGCCCGGCTAGAAGCCCGAAAGCTCGACCTAAAATAATGAAAAAAAGGAAGCTCAAGCCCGGTCCAATTTTTTTAGGACGGGTCGTCAGGGCGGGCTGCCCATGCTCAAGTCTATTACCATTGGTGCTTCCCCGCTTGGTATGATAATGTTTGCAAGACCCAAGATATCACCTTGTTATCCACTCTAACCGTTATGCAAAATTTTCATGTTATTCCTATGGTGCAATCAAACAACTTCTTTTACATTTTTTTTATGTTTGTTATTCCAGTAGGACTCGGAACGCTGTGACCTTCTATAATTTTGTGTTTTTTCTTCCTATTCCAATCTTCTTAAAACTCTACGAATGAAAGGTGACCTAAAACCCTACGAATGAAAGATGCCCTCTGGTAAGTTGCGACATTGTTGCTTCAAACTGCCACAATTAATAAAATGTATCTTGATTCAAAATGTTTTTCTCGCTTTCCAACAACAAGATCATCCCACGTGCCATGCACTTCAAAAGTGTGGCAACATCCCGGTAGACATGCGAACCCAAAGGCTCTATTATTTGAACCTAACCTTAATTTCGTAAGCAAGAATGCATGATAAAATAACATGACATTAGTAGCCTCTATGCCACACAAAACCAACACGTTCCTCCATTTCCTCACAGCAGATGAACCCGTGAGTAGGAGGCTACGCATCGCTACAAATCCTACGAACGTGCACTTGTTCTAATTCATCCACCAGAGAAGTCTCGCAGTCCGTCACTGCCGAGAAGATTCCCATGCCGAAGATAAACATCTCTACTCTACACCTTCATGTCTTGCATGTGCCGCGGTGTCAGTTATTCCAATCCAAATATCCAACGTACCACTGCAGCCGGTCTGCTCTAGCGTGCAGAGAGGGCTAACCAAAGCGCGGGTCGGTTTTTTTAAACCGGAGCGGCCCGGGAATTATTAGGTCGCGAGTTTGTTTAGACGGAGCAGGAGAGGTCGCACTCCGCCGGCGCGGATAAGGCGACGACGGGTGGGAATCATGCACCTGCACCTGCAGCGCACTGCGCACCGAATCCATCGGTCATCGGTTCGCAAAATTTTCTATGGAGAAAAATAAATAAATAGACTCGTAGTACGTAGTAAGCACAGTGAGTCACGTGAGCCCGCCGCGTCGGGGCGGCCGGTCTTGGGCATTCAAAACCCTTGGCGCTAAAGTTGTTCCCTCCTTGCAACGTACTCAATGAATGGGTGGTGGCCCGCCGCACGGCAGCACGGCCGCGTTTTGAGCAGCACTGCTTTTACTTACTCAAATGTATTTTTGCCCATAGGAAGGCGAGACAAGAAATAAAAAAATAATGATCGGGCTATCATGCAGAAATCGGTCTCTGCAGGTGCTCATACGTATAAAGAGTAATACATGAGATTAAATATAAAGAGAAAATTTTGTGATGGCCGATTTTATTTGATATAAATGTCAGTTTCTCTAAGAAAAAGATTTGAGAGCAGTGCGCCAAAAAAATGGATGAGTCCAATTCATTCTTGACTGGTACTCATTTGGCACGAGGCCGGCATATCACTGACACTTAATTCTTTTTATGTGACAAATTGACAAGCTACATAGAGTAGTGTAGTATTCCCTCCGTCCCCAAATAAGTGACTGAACTTTGTATTGAGTTTAGTACAAAGTTGGCATAAAATTGAGTCATTTATTTTGAGACGAAGAAATTAGTATATTTGCAGCAATGACGATCGAAACTATGAAAGATTCGAGTTACCTGCAGGGTTCCTGTACTTTGTCTCTTATGCAACCCCGCTCCTGAACAAAAGAGATATGAAAAGGGAAAAGTGACTGTCGGTGTCAAAACCGGCGGATCTCGGGTAGGGGGTCCCGAACTGTGCGTCTAGGCGGATGGTAACAGGAGACAAGGGACACGATGTTTTTACCCAAGTTCGGGCCCTCTCGATGGAGGTAAAACCCTACTCCTGCTTGATTGATATTGATGATATGGGTAGTACAAGAGTGGATCTACCACGAGATCAAGGAGGCTAAACCCTAGAAGCTAGCCTATGGTATGATTGTTGTAATGGTTGTCTGTCCTACGGACTAAAATCCTCCGGTTTATATAGACACCGGAGAGGGCTAGGGTTACACATAGTCGGTTACAATGGTAGGAGATCTACATATCCGTATTGCCAAGCTTGCCTTCCACGCCAAGTAAAGTCCCATCCGGACACGGGACGAAGTCTTCAATCTTGTATCTTCATAGTCTTGGAGTCCGGCTGACGATGATAGTCCGGCTGTCCGGACACCCCCTAGTCCAGGACTCCCTCAGTAGCCCCTGAACCAGGCTTCAATGACGATGAGTCCGGCGCGCATATTGTTCGGCATTGCAAGGCGGGTTCCTCTTCCGAATAATTCATAGAAGATTGTGAACACCAGGATAGTGTCCGGCTCTTCAAAATAAATTCCACATTCCACCGTAGAGAGAATAATATGTACACAAGTTCAATCTGCTGACGTATTTTGTGGCATGACGTCACACCACTACCAAGCCTTTACTTGAATTGTTTTTTATTATACCACCTCAGCGCGTTTAGCGAAGCGGTTTCCTTGGCACGTCTTCTCGAAGCAGAGATCGTGTTCCCCTTATTCCGGGATTCCCATCAATACGGACGTGGGTAACCCAACCGCGCCATTGATGGTGGCGCTTGGGAGATAAGCGAGTTTTACCAGGCCGGTGGGGACGCATAGTCTTCGTTCGCCCATATATAAGGGGATAAGGATCCACCTTTTTACCTACGCCTTCTTCCTCCTTTGCTTATCCATCTCCGCGCACTCGAGCTCCAGCGCCCAAGCCCGCACATCTCGCCTCGACCTTCTCCAGCCATGTCCGGAGCGGGAGGCAAGTGGTTGGCCTCCTCCGTTACGGAGGGGCACATCGAAAAGCTGCGCGGCGCCGGATACCTTTCCAGCGACATCGCGCACCGGCTGCCCGACGAGGGGCAGATCATCCCCACCCCCAGGCCCCATGAGAGGGTCGTATTCCTTCCCCACTTCCTCCGCGGACTGGGCTTCCCACTTCATCCCTTCGTCCGGGGGCTCATGTACTACTATGGCCTGGATTTCCATGATCTGGCGCCGAACTTCATCCTCAACATCTCGGCGTTTATCGTCGTGTGCGAGGCCTTCCTCTACATCCAGCCCCACTTCGGCTTGTGGATCAAGACCTTCAATGTCAAGCCGAAGGTTGTGAAGGGCGTCCAAGCGGAGTGCGGAGGCGCCATGGTGGGCAAAATGCCCAACGTCATCTGGCTCGAGGGGGCCTTCGTGGAGTCCGTCAAGGGATGGCAATCGGGGTGGTTCTACATCATGGAGCCGCGTGACCCTAAATGGGCAGCGGCCCTCGAGTTCAGATCTGGTATCCCCATGCAGCTCACCTCCTGGAAAGAGAAGGGCTTGCTATGGGGCAGTTCGGAGGAGCTGACAGGACTCCAGTCCTGTCTCCAGACCTTGGTGAACAAGAAGCTTAGGCTTGTCAATGTGATCCAGGTCATGCTCGTTCGCCGGATTCTCCCCTGCCAACAGCGGGCCTTCAATTTGTGGGAGTTCGATCCGGCACAGCACCGGACCCTCAGCGGGCTCTTCGACATAACGTATGAAGCTGCCTGGAGGGTGCTGTTCAAGGGCGGAGAAGCCCCCGCGTCCGCGACTGAAGATCGCGGATTCAGCACCAAGCGCCCGGCCGGCGAGGTAAGCTTTGTTATCCTCTATGGGACACTTATTTTCTTTCATAGTTTAATTCTATGTGGGATCTAAAGACTCCCAATGCCTTTGACAGGACTAGCAGAGGATGTCCGGACAGGTAGACTGTCCGGCTCCCCTTCCCGAAGACCCAGCGGATGCCCGTTTAACGGGGCTGCTAGTCCCGGCACTTTATGTGGTGCCGGAGAAGAAGGCCAAGAAGAAGGCCACGGGAACTCGAAGAAGTTCCCTACGCCAGGTGATATCGGACTCATCGTCCGATGGCTCCGAGGCGGACTCCTCCCCCGAAGACGAGGAGGAGAAAGAGGACTCTCTCCCGGAGGAGGGAGAGAGGAAAAGGAAAGCTTCCCCAATGGGGGAGGCCGAAGGGTCCAAGAGGGGAAGGACCCTTCCTCCGGACAGCTCCGCCAACGCCAACGACGGCGACGAGGAGTGGCCCTCAAGGGCCAAGCCTCTGGCAAGATCGTAAGTATCCGGACTCCCGAGTGATTTGTAATTTCTTTTTCGTGCCACGTAGTGTCCTTCTAATGCCGCATCCTATCTGTAGCCCGGCCAAGGAGGATCTTCCCGCTTCATCCAGCGGGTCTTTGGCCCCGTCGGATGTAGATTCCGTTCCGACCGCCTCCACCCCTCGCGATGCTGAGGACGCCGAGGTGGGATCCCAGGAGGGGATCCGCCGGGAGGGGGAGGCTCCGGAGGTGCCACAAGGCAACCTCCCGGACTTCGTGCCGGACTCCGCGCCAGAACCCGCAGTGGTTCCGGAGTCCGGCAGGCGGCCCCTTCATAAGAAGGGCAAGACCGTGACACCGGCAGCCTCCGTCCAACCGGAGGCGCCGGACAACTTGTTGGAGGCGCTCAACGGCGCTTCCATCGAGGAAGAACACCGCACTATTATGAGTGCGGTGATTCAGAAGGTTCAGCTCGCCAAGAGCGGGCTGACCGAAGCTTGCAGCAGCCTTCTAACAGGCTTTGAGGTAGGAAGCTTTAAAATATACAATGTAATACCGCATAGACAGTAGCCCCTGATGCTCGGTTCGGTGTTCGAAAAGAAAAAACGGACTGAGGATCTATAAAAGATATACGCAGGAGTGCTAAGAATTTCTATCAATATGGGTTTGCAGGCTGCGCTGCTGACCTCTGCCGCACTGACTGCGGAGGTCGGTGCTTTGAAGCAGGACCTTGAGCGGTCCGAGCAAGAGCTCGGCCTTGCCAAGAAGCAGTTCAAGGACAAAGAAGGTGGTAACACCACTTTGAAATTTGTACCTTACAGAAAAGGATTTTGGTTGCAATAGAAATAACAAGGATAACGTGCATACTGCAGGGGCCACGAACGAGGTGGCAACCCTGAAGGAGGCCGTGTCCGCGTCCGAACGCAACGCGGCCGCAGAACGAGCGGAGCGAGAGAAGCAGGAGGCGCGGGTGGCGGAGGTGCGGCAAGAGCTCCAGGCTCTCATGGAAAAGCATGAGAGTTTGGAGCGCGACTCGAAGACTCGAGAGTCCGAGCTTGCCTTGGCTCTTGAAAGCGCCAAAGCCGCTAAGGCCGAGGCCCATAAGGCCCTCCAGGAGATTGAGGCGATGAAGAAAATAGCGGCGGGTAAGGCATTTTTATGCAAAGCAAGCATGTGAATGTAAATTACCTGTTACTTACCCGAATTCGGAGCTCTCCAGGGGCGTTTGCAGATCTGCATCGCAGCATGTCTGATGCCGCCGCATTCTATCGGGCCGAGGAGGGGAGCTCAACGGAGAAGGTCTTCTGGTCTCAGTACGCTGAGGCCGGACATCCGGTGCCCCCTAGCGACCAGCTGAAGCAGCTGGTCGAGCTCCACAAGGTAGCCGAGCAGGCTATGAAGGGCCTCATAGTCCGGCTGTGGCCTGGAGAGGCCATGCCTGGGAGCTACTTTGGCCTCATGCGGCGGCTGGTGGATGCGTGCCCTTGGGTGGAGGTCATCAAGCGCTCCGCCTGCATTGAAGGTGCCCGCCGGGCCCTTGCCCGCGCAAAGGTGTACTGGGGCAGGCTGGATGCTGAGAGGCTTCTGACGGACGCGCTGCCGGCGGGCAAGGAGTATCGTACGCCCGAGATGTACTATAAGACTGTCCTGAAGGGTGCCCGCAAGATTGCGGATGAGTGCCCCAGAGATGTAATTTTTTAGTAGACTCGCAATGTGTTATCCTGTGCGCTGAAAACTTTGTTCATATGCGCTTAGCAACGCTTTTTAATTTAAAATATTACCTTCTGTGCGGCCGTTTATCAAATCTGAGAGATGGCAAGTCGTCAGCTTCAGCCCCCATGCCACGAGTGCTGGGTGTTCGGGATAAACTTGAGCGCTCTTGTTCCCATTTTTGGGTCTATCTAGGGAGGCGCTCAACACAACGAACAAGGCAACCGGACTTATAATGCTTGAACACTCTCACTTAGCCATAGAATTCTATAATTTTAAATTTCGGCGAAGCCCCTAGTGTCGGAAGACCGAGTTCGGGGCGCTATCCACGCCTTGGCCGGACACAGCTGGTTCCTCGCTCTAAGCGGCATAAGTCTTTACGGACTCGAAAAGACCTCTCGAACAGCGACCAGCTCTCGCCTTATCATGACAGTCAGTTTTAGCTTTCTCCACTAAGGCGCTCACCCAGCTCAACCGGGGCGCAATCGCAGTGGTTCTCCCAGTGCTACCTTAGCCGACGGAACGGAACGTAAGGTACCAAAACATGGGAGCCGGGCAAACCCAACTATTGACCCAAGACATGATTCAGAGCCGATTCATATAGTGCTATAAGTTCGGGGTGCCGCACTTGTGAAAGTGTTTGGACTTCACACCATAATGCGGGGAACGTAAGCCCTGGTGTATTCGGCCGTACCAAATTATACAGATGCAAGATATCATAAATGAACATGTATATAAATAAAGGAATGCAATTATAAGCAAAAAATGATGCATTGTTTATTCAAGGAGTTCATGGGTTGAAGTCATCAAGCACTCCGCCTGCATTGAAGGTGCCCGTCGGGCCCTTGCCCGTGCTAAGGTGCACTGGGGCAGGATGGACACCGAGAAGCTTGTGACGGACGCGCCACCGCCGGGCAAGGAGTATCGCATGCCCCAGATGTATTATAAGGGTGTCTTGAAGGGTGCCCGCCTTATTGCGGGTGAATGCTCCAAAGATGTAATTTTTGAGTAGACTCGCATTTTGTTATCCTGTGCACTGAAAACTTTGTTCATATGCGCTAAGCAACGCTCGTTAATTTAAAATATTACCTTTTGTGCGGCCGTTTATCAAATCTGAGAGATGGCAAGTCGTTGGCTTCGGCCCCCATGCCACGAGTGCTGGGGTGTTCGGGATAAACTTGAGGGATCTTGTTCCCATTGTTGGGTCCTTCTATGGAGGCACTCAACACAACGAACGAGGCAACCAGACTTATAATGCTTGAACACTCTCACTTGGCCATAGAATTCTATAATTTTAAATTTCGGCGAAGCCCCTAGTATTCGGAAGGCCAAATTCGGGGCGCTATCCATGCCTGGGGCCGGACAAAGCCGGCTCCTCGCTCTAAGCGGCATAAGCCTTTAGGGACTCGAAAAGACCTCTTGAACAGCGACCAGCTCTCGCCTTATCATGACGGTCAGTTTTAGCTTTCTCCATTGAGGTGCTCAACCCAGCTCAACTGGGGCACAATCGCAGTGGTTCTCCCAGCGCTACCTTAGCCGATATAACGGAACGTAAGGTACCAAAGCATGGGAGCCGGGCAAACCCAACTATTGACCCAAGACATGATTCGGAGCCGATGCATATAATGCTATAAGTTCGGGGTGCCGCACTTGTGAAAGTGTTCGGACTTCACACCATAATGCGGGGAACGTAAGCCCCTGGTGTATTCGGCCGTACCAAATTATACAGATGCAAGATGTCATAAATGAACATGTATATAAATAAAGGAATGCAATTATAAGCGAAAAATGATGCATTGTTTATTCAAGGAGTTCTGCTGTGAGTGCAGAACGATACAAATAGTGCGGTAAGCAAGGGTTTGGACTATTTTAAACATGTCCCCCTCCAGGGGTGGGCTGCGGAATGGTGTAATAAACAGATTTAATGCTCGTAATGGAGACCACCTGAGTGTTCGTCGTAGCCCTTGTTCCTCCTTGGCTGTTGCATCGTGAGTTTGGCCGATCTACTGCCGGACAGGGCCTCTTGTAAATGGAGTCTTGTGGATAAAATAAAATAAAAGAAGGAAAAAAAGAGCGACACACTTAGGAGCCCCTGGTGTGGTTAAGCCGCACTCTGGGCCTGTCGTGGTCGTGCCCCTTGAGGGAGTCCTGGACTAGGGGGTGTCCGGACAGCCGGACTATCATCGTCCGCCGGACTCCAAGACTACGAAGATACAAGATTGAAGACTCCGTCCCGTGTCCGGATGGTACTTTCCTTGGCGTGGAAGGCAAGCTTGGCGATACGGATATGTAGATCTCCTACCATTGTAACCGACTCTATGTAACCCTAGCCTCCTCCGGTGTCTATATAAACCGGAGGGCTTTAGTCCGTAGGACACAACATACATTACAACAATCATACCATAGGCTAGCTTTAGGGTTTAGCCTCCTTGATCTCGTGGTAGATCCACTCTTGTACTACCCATATCATCAATATTAATCAAGCAGGACGTAGGGTTTTACCTCCATCGAGAGGGCCCGAACCTGGGTAAAACATCGTGTCCCTTGTCTCCTGTTACCATCCGCCTAGACGCACAGTTCGGGACCCCCTACCCAAGATCCGCCGGTTTTGACACCGACACCCCTCCCCCTATGCCCAAGATATTTCCAGAGCGTAGTGATGTACGCGAAGAGTTGGTCTTGCAATCGTGCAAGGGCTGGGGTTGGGGCCGCATTGCTACGCGTGCTCGGAACGTGCCAGGTGGTCTTGATTGATGTTACTCCGGGCGCGTTTGGCCGTGTCCGGTCGTTTAACGGCCGTACTCAAAAATTGCCTTAAAAGGCTACTCTATACTTCTGCCGCGAGAGCCGCTGTGTGTTCCTCCGTTCGGAGGGAGCGTTTAGTGTTTCCGTTGACCGTGATGACTCCACGAGGGCCTGGCATCTTGAGCTTGAGGTATGCATAATGCGGCACTGCGTTGAACTTTGCAAACGCAGTTCGTCCGAGCAGAGCGTGATAGCCACTTCGAAACGGGACTATGTCGAAGATTAACTCCTCGCTTCGGAAATTATCCGGGGATCCGAAGACCACTTCCAGTGTTACTGAGCCTGTACAATTGGCTTCAACACCTGGTATGACGCCTTTGAAGGTCGTCTTTGTAGGTTTAATCCTTGAGGGGTCTATGCCCATCTTGCGCACTGTATCCTGATAAAGCAGGTTCAGGCTACTGCCGCCGTCCATCAGGACTCTCGTGAGGTGAAATCCATCGACGATTGGGTCTAAAACCAATGCGGCGAATCCGCCATGGCGGATACTGGTAGGGTTGTCCCTTCGATCGAAAGTGATCGGACAAGAGGACCATGGATTGAACTTCGAGGCGACTGGCTCCATCGCATATACGTCCCGAAGTGCATGCTTCCGCTCCCTCTTGGGTATGTGGGTTGCGTATATCATATTTACCGTCCGCACTTGTGGGGGGAAACCCTTCTGTCCTCTACTGTTCGGCGGCCAGGTCTCCTCCTCGTCGTCGCCGTGCAGCCCCTTATCATTGTTTTCGGCAATTAACTTGCCTGCCTGCCTAAATACCCAACATGTTGGAAATATGCCCTAGAGGCAATAATAAATTAGTTATTATTATATTTCCTTATTCATGATAATCGTTTATTATCCATGCTATAATTGTATTGATAGGAAACTCAGATACATGTGTGGATACATAGACAACACCATGTCCCTAGTAAGGCTCTAGTTGACTAGCTCGTTGATCAATAGATGGTTACGGTTTCCTGACCATGGACATTGGATGTCGTTGATAATGGGATCACATCATTAGGAGAATGATGTGATGGACAAGACCCAATCCTAAGCCTAGCACAGAGATCGTGTAGTTCGTATGCTAAAGCTTTTCTAATGTCAAGTATCTTTTCCTTAGACCATGAGATTGTGCAACTCCCGGATACCGTAGGAATGCTTTGGGTGTATCAAACGTCACAACGTAACTGGGTGGCTATAAAGGTGCACTACAGGTATCTCCGAAAGTGTCTGTTGGGTTGGCACGAATCGAGACTGGGATTTGTCACTCCGTGTAAACGGAGAGGTATCTCTGGGCCCACTCGGTAGGACATCATCATAATGTGCACAATGTGACCAAGGGGTTGATCACGGGATGATGTGTTACGGAACGAGTAAAGAGACTTGCTGGTAACGAGATTGAACAAGGTATCGGTATACCGACGATCGAATCTCGGGCAAGTATAATACCGCTAGACAAAGGGAATTGTATACGGGATCGATTGAGTCCTTGACATCGTGGTTCATCCGATGAGATCATCGTGGAACATGTGGGAGCCAACATGGGTATCCAGATCCCGCTGTTGGTTATTGACCGGAGAACGTCTCGTCATGTCTACATGTCTCCCGAACCCGTAGGGTCTACACACTTAAGGTTCGATGACGCTAGGGTTATAAAGGAAGTTTGTATGTGGTTATCGAATGTTGTTCGGAGTCCCGGATGAGATCACGGACGTCATGAGGAGTTCCGTATTGGTCCGGAGGTAAAGATTTATATATGGGAAGTCCTGTTTTGGTCACCGGAAAAGTTTCGGGTTTTTTCGGTAACGTACCGGGACCACCGGGAGGGTCCCGGGGGTCCACCAAGTGGGACCACCAACCCTGGAGGGCTGTATGGGCCAAGTGTGGGAGGGGACCAGCCCCAGGTGGTCTGGTGCACCCCCCCATAGGGCCAAAGGCGCAGGGAAGTGAGGAAGGGGGCAAACCCTAGGGCAGATGGGCCCTAAGGCCCACCCTAGGTGCACCTCCCCCCTCTCCCCTTCTGGCCGCCACCCAGATGGGATCTGGGGGCTGCCTCCACCCCTGGGGAGAGAACCCTAGAGGGGGCGCAGCCCCCTCCCCTCCCCCTATAAATACATGAGGTCTGGGGGCTGCCCAACACATGAGAATCTCTCCCTCTTGGCGCAGCCCTCCCCCTCTTCCAAGTCCTCCTCCTCTCCCGCGGTGCTTGGCGAAGCCCTGGGGGATTTCCATGCTCCTCCACCACCATCATGCCGTCGTGCTGCTGCTGGATGGAGTCTTCCTCAACCTCTCCCTCTCTCCTTGCTGGATCAAGGCATGGGAGACGTCACCGGGCTGTACGTGTGTTGAACGCGGAGGTGCCGTCCGTTCGGCACTAGGATCTCCGGTGATTTGGATCATGACGAGTACGACTCCTTTAACCCCGTTCTCTTGAACGCTTCCGCTTAGCAATCTACAAGATTATGTAGATGCACTCTTGAGGGAGTCCTGGACTAGGGGGTGTCCGGACAGCCGGACTATCATCGTCCGCCGGACTCCAAGACTACGAAGATACAAGATTGAAGACTCCGTCCCGTGTCCGGATGGGACTTTCCTTGGCGTGGAAGGCAAGCTTGGCAATACGGATATGTAGATCTCCTACCATTGTAACCGACTCTGTGTAACCCTAGCCTCCTCTGGTGTCTATATAAACCAGAGGGCTTTAGTCCGTAGGACAAAACATACATTACAACAATCATACCATAGGCTAGCTTTAGGGTTTAGCCTCCTTGATCTCGTGGTAGATCCACTCTTGTACTACCCATATCATCAATATTAATCAAGCAGGACGTAGGGTTTTACCTCCATCGAGAGGGCCCGAACCTGGGTAAAACATCGTGTCCCTTGTCTCCTGTTACCATCCGCCTAGACGCACAGTTCGGGACCCCCTACCCAAGATCCGCCGGTTTTGACACCGACATTGGTGCTTTCATTGAGAGTTCCTCTGTGTCGTCACCGATAGGCTCGATGGCATCTTCAATCAACAATGCTGTCCAGGGTGAGACTTTTCTCCCCGGATAGATCTTCGTATTCGGCGGCTTCGCACTGCGGGCTAATTCACTTGGCCATCTGGAGCAGATCGAAAGCTACGACCCTGGCCATCAGGTCAGATTCGGAAGCCTAAACTTCACAGCCGACATCCGCGGGGACTTGATCTTCGACGGGCTCGAGCCAAAGCCAAGCGCGCCGCACTGTTGCGATGGGCATGATCTAACTCTGCCGCCAAACAGTGCCTTGGTGGCCGCACACGAATCCGCTTCGGCCCTTAGTGCGGAGCCGATCGCCCAGATCGAGGACCGGTGGATGGACACCACCTCAGGGGCTTCAACTTCCACGGCGATGGAGCCGAACACTAACCTTGTCCCTCGCGAAACTTGTGGTTCCGAGGTGCCGGACTCCTTGCCGGACTCCGGACCTCCCACGCCCCTATCAATCGAATCGGATTGGGCGCCGGTTATGGAATTCACTGCCGCAGACATCTTCCAATACTCACCCTTTGGCGACATCCTAAATTCGCTAAAGCATCTCTCGCTATCGGGAGAGTCCTGGCCGGACTATGGCCAGGATGGTTGGGATACGGACGACAAAGAAATTCAGAGCCCACCCACCACTCACTTTGTAGCCACTGTCGACGATCTTACCGACATGCTAGACTACGACTCCGAAGACATCGACGCTATGGACGACGATGCCGGAGACGAACAGGAACCAGTGCCTACAGGGCACTGGAAGACCACCTCGTCATATGACATATACATGGTGGACACCCCAAAGGACGGGGACGGCGAAGAAGTAGCGGAGGCAGATTCCTTAAAGAAACAGCCCAAGCGCCGGCGTCAGCGACGCCGCTCTAAATCCCGCCACAACAAGAATGGAGATTCCGGCACAGGAGATAATAATACCCCAGAGAGTGCCGAAGATAATCCCCTCCAGCAAGACTCAGCGCAGGAGGACGCAGAAGCAAGCCCCCACGAGAGGGCGGCAGACGAAGATGTCGAGGATTATAACTATATACCTCCCTCCGAAGACGAGGCAAGCCTCAACGACGACGAATTCGTCGTGCCCAAGGATCCCGTCGAACAAGAGCGTTTTAAACGCAGGCTTATCGCCACGGCAAATAGCCTAAAGAAAAAGCAGCAGCAGCTTCAAGCTGATCAGGACCTGCTAGCCGATCGATGGACCGAGGTCCTCGCGGCCGAAGAGTTTAAACTCGAATGCCCCTCCAAAAGCTACCCCAGATGCAAGTTGCTCCCCCGATTAGAGGAGGAAGCATACATACCTTCATCACCAGCGCACGATACGGCCGACCGACCACCCCGTGGTCGCGACAGAGAGGCATCCAGACCCTCCACAAAGACCATACCCCGGCATCGCTCCAAAAGTACGAAGCCAAGAGGGAACGCGCCGGACTTGCGAGACATATTGGAGGACAAAGCAAGGCAATCCAGATCAATTTACGGATCACGAGGGCGCCCCACGACCCGCGACGAATACCGTCGCGCCGGATATAATAACCCCGGCCGGGCCGAACATAGCAGATAATGCTCTCTCAAGCTACGTCGTGATATTGCTCAATATAGAGGCGCCGCACACCCGCTATGCTTCACTGACGAAGTAATGGATCATCAAATCCCTGAAGGGTTTAAACCCGTAAACATCGAATCCTACGACGGCACAACAGACCCCGCGGTTTGGATTGAAGATTATCTCCTTCACATCCATATGGCCCGCGGCGACGATCTCCATGCCATCAAGTACCTCCCACTCAAGCTTAAAGGACCAGCTCGGCATTGGCTTAACAGCTTGCCCGCAGAGTCAATTGGATGTTGGGAAGACCTGGAAGCCGCATTCCTCGACAATTTCCAGGGCACGTACGTGCGGCTACCAGACGCCGATGACCTAAGCCACATCATTCAGCAGCCAGAGAAATCGGCCAGACAATTCTGGACACGGTTCTTGATAAAGAAAAACCAAATCGTTGATTGTTCGGATGCAGAGGCCCTCGCAGCCTTCAAACATAACATCCGCGAGGAGTGGCTAGCCCGGCACCTGGGACAGGAAAAGCCGAAATCCATGGCAGCACTCACATCATTAATGACCCGCTTTTGCGCGGGAGAGGATAGCTGGCTAGCTCGCAGCAACAACCTCAATAAAAATTCTGGCAGTCCGGATACTAAGGACCACAACGGCAGGTCACGTCGAAACAAAAACAAACGCCGCATTAACAACGACGATAAGGAGGATACGGCAGTCAACGCCGGATTCCGAGGCTCTAAAGCCGGTCAGCGGAAGAAGCCATTCAAAAGAACCACTCCGGGTCCGTCCAACTTGGACCGAATACTCGACCGCTTATGCCAGATACATGGCACCCCCGAAAAGCCAGCCAATCACACCAACAGAGATTGCTGGGTGTTCAAGCATGCAGGTAAGTTAATTGCCGAAAACAATGACAAGGGGCTAAACAGCGACGACGAGGAGGAGACCCGACCGCCGAACAATAGAGGACAAAAGGGTTTCCCCCCACAAGTGCGGACAGTGAACATGATTTACGCAACCCATATACCCAAGAGGGAGAGGAAGCGCGCACTAAGGGACGTCTATGCGATGGAGCCAGTCGCCCCGAAGTTCAATCCATGGTCCTCTTGTCCGATCACTTTTGATCGAAGAGACCATCCGACCAGCATACGCCATGGCGGATTCGCCGCATTGGTTTTAGATCCAATCGTCGATGGATTTCACCTCACGAGAGTCCTGATGGACGGCGGTAGTAGCCTGAACCTGCTTTATCAGGATACAGTGCGCAAGATGGGCATAGACCCCTCAAGGATTAAACCTACAAAGACAACCTTTAAAGGTGTCATACCAGGTGTGGAAGCCAATTGTACGGGCTCAGTCACACTGGAAGTGGTCTTCGGATCCCCGGATAATTTCCGGAGCGAAGAGTTAATCTTCGACATAGTCCCATTTCGCAGCGGCTATCACGCTCTGCTCGGACGAACCGCGTTTGCAAAGTTCAACGCGGTGCCGCATTATGCATACCTCAAGCTCAAGATGCCAGGCCCTCGTGGAGTCATCACGGTCAACGGAAATACGGAACGCTCCGTCCGAACGGAGGAACATACAGCGGCTCTCGCGGTGGAAGTACAGAGCAGCCTTCTAAGGCAATTTTCGAGTCCGGCCGTTAAACGGCCGGATACAGCAAAACGCGCCCGAAGCAATACCAACCAAGACAACCTGGCACGATCAGAGCACGCGTAGCAATGCGGCCCTAACCCCCGCCCTCGCATGATTGCAAGAACAACTCTCCGCATACATCATTACGCTTTGGAGATACCATGGGCGCAGGGGAAGGGGCACGATCACAATGGACCCAGAGTGCGGCTCGACCACACCAGGGGCTCGCAAGTGCGCCCTCCTTTTTTATTATTATTTTCCTTCTTTGTATACACAGGACTCCGTTAACTAGAGGCCCTGTCCGGCGGTGAACCCGCCGAACTCACGATGCAACAGCCAGGGAAGAAAGTAGGCTGCGACGAACACTCAGGTGGTCTCAATTACGAGCATTAAATTCGATTATATACACCAAAGTCCGCAGCTCATCCCTGGAGGGGGACATGTTTAATTAGTCCAAATCCCTTGCTTACCGCACTATTTGTATCAGTCCGCACTTATAGCAGACTTCCTTTTGATAAATAATGCGGCACTTTTCGACTGCAATTACATTACTTTATATATATATATGTTCATTACAGGACATCTTGCACCCGTATATTTTGGTACGGTCTAATACACTAGGGGCTTATGTTCCCCACATTATGGTATGATAAGTCCGAACACTTTCATAAGTGCGGCACCCCGAACTTATAGCATTATATGAATCGGCTCCGAATCATGTCTTGGGTCAATAGTTGGGTTTGCCCGGCTCCCACGTTTTGGTGCCTTACGTTCCGTTCCGTCGGCTAAGGTGGCACTGGGAGAACCACTGCGATTGCGCCCCGGTTGAGCCGGGCGAGCGCCTCAGTGGAGAAAGCTAAAACTGACCGGCATGATAAGGCGAGAGACTGGTCGCTGTTCGAGAGGTCTTTTCGAGTCCTTAAAGACTCACGCCGCTTCGAGCGAAGTTCCGGATAAATGTCCGACGAAGGCGTGGATAGCGCCCCGGATTCGGTCTTCTGAATACCAGGGGCTTCGCCAAAATTTAAAATTATAGAATTCTATGGCTAAGTGAGAGTGTTCAAGCATTATAAGTCCGGTTGCCTTGTTCGTTGTGTTGAGCGCCTCCTTAGATGGACCCAAAAATGGGAACAAGAGTGCTCAAGTTTATCCCGAACACCCCAGCACTCACGGCTCGGGGGCTGAAGCCAACGACTTGCCATCTCTCAGATTTTATAAACGGCCGCACAGAAGGTAATATTTTAAATTAAACAAGCGTTGCTTAATGCGCATATGAACAAAGTTTTCAGCGCACAGGATAATACATAGCGAGTTTACTCAAAAATTACATCTCTGGGGCATTCATCCACAATATCGCAGGCTCCCTTCAGGACATTTTTATAATACATTTCGGGCGTACGATACTCCTTGCCCGGTGGCGGCGGGTCAGTGAGAAGCTTCTCCGCATCCAGCCTGCCCCAGTGCACCTTTGTGCGGGCAAGGGCCCGACGAGCACCTTCAATACAGGCGGAGCGCTTGATGACCTCCACCCAGGGGCACACATCCACCAGCCGCCGCACGAGGCCGAAGTAGCTCCCATGCATGGCCTGTCCAGGCCACAGCCGGACTATAAGGCCCTTCATGGCCTCCTCAGCTACCTTGTGGAGTTCGACCAGCTGCTTCAGCTGGTCGCTTGGGGGCACCGGATGGCCGGCCTCAGCGTACTGAGACCAGAAGAACTTCTCCGTCGAGCTCCCCTCCTCGCCACGATAGAATGTGGCGGCATCGGACACACTACGCGGCAGATCTGCAAACGCCCCTGGAGAGCTCCGAATGCGGGTAAGTGTCAGGTAGTTTACATTAACATGCTTGCTTTGCATGAAAAATGCCTTGCCCGCCGCTATCTTCTTTACATCTTCAACCTCCTGAAGGGCCTTACGGGCCTCGGCCTTGGCGGACTTGGCACTTTCGAGAGCCAAGGCAAGCTCGGACTCTCGAGTCTTGGAGTCACGCTCCAAGCTCTCATGCTTCTCCATGAGAGCCTGCAGCTCTTGCCGTACTTCCGCCACCTGGGCCTCCTGCTTTTCTCGCTCTACCCGTTCCGCGGCCGCACTGCGTTCGGCCGCGGACACAGCCTCCTTCAGGGCTGCCACCTCGTTCGTGGCCCCTGCAATACCCATCTTATCCTTGTTAATTTTATTGCAACCAAAATCCTTTTCTGTAAGGTAATTATTCGAAGTGGTGTTACTCACCTTCTTTGTCCTCGAGCTACTTCTTGGCATGGCCGAGCTCTTGCTCGGACCGCTCGAGATCCTGCTTCAACGCACCGACCTCTGCAGTCAGTGCGGCAGAGGTCAGCAGCGCAGCCTGCAATCCCATATTGACATATTTTAAGCAACCCTGCGTATATCTTGTTAGATCCTCAGTCCGGCTTTTCTTTCCGAACACCGAACTGAGCATCAGGGGCTACTGTCTATGCGGTATTACATTACATAATTATAACTTCTTACCTCAAAGCCTGTTAGAAGGCTGCTGCAGGCTTCGGTCAGCCCGCTCTTGGCGAGCTGAACCTTCTGAATCACCGCACTCATGATAGTGCGGTGCTCTTCCTCGATGGAAGCGCCTTTAAGCGCCTCCAACAAGTTGTCCGGCGCCTCCGGTTGGACGGAGGCCGCCGGTGTCACAGTCTTGCCCTTCTTTCGAAGGGGCCGCCTGCCGGACTCTGGAACCGCTGCAGGTTCCGATGTAGAGTCCGGCGCAAAGTCCGGGAGGCTGCCTGGCGGCGCCTCCGGAGCCTCCTCCTGATGGGTCCCTCTCTGGGATCCCACCTCGGCGTCCTCATCGGCGCGGGGGGGGGGGGGGGGGGGTAGAGGCAGTCGGAAGTGAATCCACATCCGATGGGGCCAACGACCCGCTCGATGAAGCGGGAAGATCATCATCGGCCGGACTGCGGACAGTATGCGGCATTAGTAGGACACTAGGTGACGCGAAAGAAATTGCATATCAGGGATCCGGATACTTATGATCTCGTCGGAGGCCTGGCCCTTGAAGGCCACTCCTCCTCGCCAACGATGGTGTTGGCGGAACTGTCCGGGGGAATAGTTCTCCCCCTCTTGGACCCTTCGGCCTCCCCTATTGGGGAAGCCTTCCTCTTCCTCTCTCCCTCCTCCGGGAGAGAGTCTTCTTCCTCCTCCTCGTCTTCGGGGGAGGAGTCCGCCTCATCGTCGGACGCTTGATTGCGGGAACTCTTTTGAGTCCCCGTGGCCACCTTCTTGGCCTTCTTCTCCGGCACCACGTGCGGTGCCGGAACCAGCAGCCCTGCTAGACAGGCGTTCACTGGGTCTTCTGGCATGGGAGCCGGACAGATGAGCTACCCGGCCTTCTCCATCCATTCCTGCCAAAGGAAAAGAGAGATTGATGCCCTCTTAGAATCAATCTGTTTACCACAAGTGTCCCGTAAAGGGGTTGAATCACTTACCTCGTCAGTCGGATGCTGCGAGCGAAATCCGCGATCTTCCGTCGCGGATGCGGGGGCTTCGGCGCCCTTAAACAGCACCCTCCAGGCGCCTTCGTACGTCATGTTGAAGAGCCCGCTTAGCGCCCGGTGCTGTTCCGGATTGAACTCCCACAGATTGAATGCCCGTTCTTGGCATGGGAGAATCCGGCGGATGAGCATGACTTGGACCACGTCGACAAGCCTGAGCTTATTGTTCACCAGCTTTTGGATACAGGCTCGGAGTCCCGTCAGCTCCTTCAGATTGCCCCACAACAAGCCCTTCTCTTTCCGGGAGGTGAGCTGCGTGGGGATACCAGACCTGAACTCGGGGGCCGCCGCCCACGTGGGTTTGCGCGGCTCGGTAATGTAGAACCACCCCGATTGCCACCCCTTAACGGAGTCCACGAAGGCCCCTTCGAGCCAAAGGACGTTGGGCAACTTGCCCAACATGGCGCCTCCGCATTCCGCTTGCGTGCCCTTCACAACCTTTGGCTTGACGTTGAAGGTCTTGAGCCACAGGCCGAAGTGGGGCTGGATGCAGAGGAAGGCCTCGCACACGACGATAAACGCCGAGATGTTGAGGATGAAGTTCGGCGCGAGATCGTGGAAATCCAGGCCGTAATAGAACATGAGCCCCCGGACGAAAGGGTGCAGTGGAAAGCCCGGTCCGCGGAGGAAGTGGGGAAGGAAGACGACCCTCTCATGGGGCCCAGGGGTAGGGATGAGCTGTCCCTCGTCGGGCAGCCGGTGCGCAATATCGCTGGAAAGGTATCCGGCGTTGCACAGCTTGGTGATGTGCTCCTCCTTGACGGTGGAAGCCAACCACTTGCCTCCCCCTCCGAACATGGTCGGGGAAGGTTAAGACGAGATGCGCGAGCTTAGGCGTTGGAGCTTGAGTGCGCGGAGGTGGATGAGCAAAGGAGGAAGAAGGCGTGGGTGAAAAGGTGAATCCTTATCCCTTATATAGGCAGGGCAAAAACTATGCGCTCCCCACCAGCCTGGTAAAACTCGCTTATCTCCCAAGCGCCACCATCAATGGCACGGTTGGGTTACCCACGACCGTATTGATGAGAATCCCGGAATAAGGGGAACACGATCTCTGCTTCGACAAGACGTGCCAAGGAAATCGCTTCGCTAAACGTGCTGAGGCGGTATAATAAAAAACGATTCAAGTAAAGGCCTGGTAGCGGTGTGATGTCATGCCGCAAAATACGTCAGCAGATTGGATTTATGTGCATTATTCTCTCTACGGTGGAGTGTGGAATTTATTTTGCAGAGCCGGACACTATCTTGGCTTTCATGATCTTCTCTGGATTATTCAAGGGAGGAACCCGCCTTGCAATGCCGAACATTACGCGCGCCGGACTTATCGTCATTGAAGCCTGGTTCAGGGGCTACTGAGGGAGTCCTAGACTAGGGGGTGTCCGGACAGCCGGACTATCATCGTCCGCCGGACTCCAAGACTATGAAGATACAAGATTGAAGACTCCGTCCCGTGTCCGGATGGGACTTTCCTTGGCGTGGAAGGCAAGCTTGGCAATACGGATATGTAGATCTCCTACCATTGTAACCGACTCTGTGTAACCCTAGCCTCCTCCGGTGTCTATATAAACCGGAGGGCTTTAGTCCGTAGGACACAACATACATTACAACAATCATACCATAGGCTAGCTTTAGGGTTTAGCCTCCTTGATCTCGTGGTAGATCCACTCTTGTACTACCCATATCATCAATATTAATCAAGCAGGACGTAGGGTTTTACCTCCATCGAGAGGGCCCGAACCTGGGTAAAACATCGTGTCCCTTGTCTCCTGTTACCATCCGCCTAGACGCACAGTTCGGGACCCCCTACCCGAGATCCGCCGGTTTTGACACTGACAACTCTCTTTCCCCTCGTTGCTAGTTTCTCCATAGATAGATCTTGGTGACACGTAGGAAAATTTTGAATTTCTGCTACATTCCCCAACAGTGGCATCATGAGCTAGGTCTATTGCGTAGATTCTTTGCACGAGTAGAACACAAAGTAGTTGTGGGCGTTGATTTTGTTCAATATGCTTACCGTTACTAGTCCAATCTTGTTTCGACGGTATTGTGGGATGAAGCGGCCCGGACCGACCTTACACGTACACTTACGTGAGACAGGTTCCACCGATTGACATGCACTTGGTGCATAAGGTGGCTAGAGGGTGCTAGTCTCTCCCACTTTAGTCAGAACGGATTCGATGAAAAGGGTCCTTATGAAGGGTAAATAGCAATTGACATATCACGTTGTGGTTTTTGCGTAGGTATGAAACGTTCTTGCTAGAAACCCGTAGCAGCCACGTAAAACATGCAAACAACAATTAGAGGACGTCTAACTTGTTTTTGCAGGGTATGCTATGTGATGTGATATGGCCAAGAAGAATGTGATGAATGATATGTGATGTATGAGATTGATCATGTTCTTGTAATAGGAATCACGACTTGCATGTCGATGAGTATGACAACCGGCAGGAGCCATAGGAGTTGTCTTAATTTATTGTATGACCTGCGTGTCATTGAACAACGCCATGTAATTACTTTACTTTATTGCTAAACCGTTAGCCATAGTAGTAGAAGTAATAGTTGGCGAGACAACTTCATGGAGACACGATGATGGAGATCATGATGATGGAGATCATGGTGTCATGCCAGTGACGATGATGATCATGGAGCCCCGAAGATGGAGATCAAAAGGAGCAATATGATATTGGCCATATCATGTCACTATTTGATTGCATGTGATGTTTATCATGTTTATGCATCTTATTTGCTTAGAACGATGGTAGTAAACAAGATGATCCCTCATTAAAATTTCAAGAAAGTGTTCCCCCTAACTGTGCACCGTTGCGAAAGTTTGTCGTTTCGAAGCACCACGTGATGATCAGGTGTGATAGATTCTTACGTTCACATACAACGGGTGCAAGCCAGATTTACACACGCGAAACGCTTAGGTTGACTTGACGAGCCTAGCATGTACAGACATGGCCTCGGAACACGAGAGACCGAAAGGTCGAGCATGAGTCGTATAGTAGATACGATCAACATGAAGATGTTCACCGATGATGACTAGTCCGTCTCACGTGATGATCGGACACGGCCTAGTTGACTTGGATCATGTAATCACTTAGACGACTAGAGGGATGTCTATCTGAGTGGGAGTTCATAAGATGAACTTAATTATCCTGAACATAGTCAAAAGATCTTTGCAAATTATGTCGTAAGCTCGCGCTTTAGTTCCACTGTTTAGATATGTTCCTAGAGAAAATATAGTTGAAAGTTGACAGTAGCGATTATGCGGACAATAGAAAGCTTATGTCCTTAATTCACCGCTCAGTGTGCTGAACCCCAAACGTCGTTTGTGGATGTTGCGAACATCGGACATACACGTTTTGATAACTACATGATAGTTCAGAGTTGAGGCACCAAAGACGTTTTCGAAATGTCGCGGAACATATGAGATGTTTCGAGGGCTGAAATTGAGATTTCAGGCTCGTGCCCACGTCAAGAGGTATAAGACCTCCGACAATTTTCTTAGCCTGCAAACTAAGGGAGAAAAGCTCAATCATTGAGCTTGTGCTCAGATTGTCTGAGTGCAACAATCACTTGAATCGAATGGGAGTTGATCTTCCAGATGAGATAGTGATGTTTCTCCAAAGTAATTGCCACCAAGCTGCTAGAGCTTCGTGATGAACTATAACATATCAGGGATAGATATGATGATCCTTGAGGTATTCATGATGTTTGACACCGCGAAAGTAGAAATTAAGAAGGAGCATCAATTGTTGATGGTTGGTGAAACCACTAGTTTCAAGAAGGGCAAGGGCAAGAAGGGATACTTCATGAAACGGCAAATCAGCTGCTGCTCTAGTGAAGAAACCCAAGGTTGAACCCAAACCCGAGACTAAGTGCTTCTGTAATAAGGGGAACAACCACTGGAGAGGAATTACCCTAGATACTTGGTAGATGAGAAGGCTGGCAAGGTCGATAGAAGTATATTGGATATACATTATGTTAATGTGTACTTTACTAGTACTCCTAGTAGCACCAGGGTATTAGATACCGGTTCGGTTGCTAAGTGCTAGTAACTTGAAATAAAAGAGCTACGGAATAAACGGAGACTAGCTAAAGGTGAGCTGACGATATGTGTTGGAAATATTTCCAAGTTTGATGTGATCAAACATCGCACGCTCCCTCTACCATCAAGATTAGTATTAAACCTGAATAATTGTCATTTGGTGTTTGCGTTGAGCATAGACATGATTGGATTATGTCTATCGCAATACGGTTATTCATTTAAGGAGAATAATGGTTACTCTGTTTATTTGAATAATACCTTCAATGGTCTTGCACCTGAAACGAATGGTTTATTGAATCTCAATCGTAGTGATACACATTTTCATGCCAAAAGATATAATATAGTAATGATAGTACCACTTACTTGTGGCACTGCCATGTAAGTCATATTGGTGTAAAACGCATGAAGAAGCTCCATGTTGATGGATCTTTGGACTCACTTGTTTTTGAAAAGTTTGAGACACGCGAACCATGTCTATTGGTGTATACGCATGAAGAAACTCCATGCAGATGGATTGTTTGGACTCACTTGATTTTGAATCACTTGAGATATGCAAATCATACCACATGGGCAAGATGACTAAAAAGCCTCGTTTTTCAGTAAAATGGAACAAGATGGCAACTTGTTGGAAGTAACATATTTTGATGTGTGCAGTCCAATGAGTGCTGAGGCATGCAGTGAATATCGTTATGTTCTTACTTCACAGATGATTTGAGTAGATGTAGAGTATATTTACTTGATGAAACACAAGTCTGAATTATTGAATGGTTCAAGTAATTTCAGAGTGAAGTCGAAGATCATCGTGACAAGAGGATAAAATGTCTATGATATGATCATAGAGATGAGTATCTGAGTTACGAGCTTTGGCACGCAATTAAGACATTGTGGAAATTGTTTCACAATTAAATACCGCCTGGAACACCATAGTTTGATGGTGTGTCCGAACATCATGGTTGCACCCTATTGGATATGGTGCGTACCATGATGTCTCTTATCGAATTACCACTATCGTTTATGGGTTAGGCATTAGAGACAACCACATTCACTTTAAATAGGGCACCACGTAATTCCGTTGAGATGACACCGTATGAACTATGGTTTAGAGAAACCTAAGCTGTCATTTCTTAAAGGTTTGGGGCTGCGACGCTTATGTGAAAAAGTTTCAGGTTGATAAGCTTGAACCCAAAGCGGATAAAATGCATCTTCATAGGACACCCAAAACAGTTGGGTATACCTCCTAATTCAGATCCGAAAGCAATAGGGATTGTTTCTTGAATCGGGTCCTTTCTCGAGGAAAAGTTTGTCTCGAAAGTTGAGTGGGAGGATGGTGGAGACTTGATATGGTTATTGAACCATCACTACAACTACTGTGTAGCAGGGCACAGGAAGTTGTTCCTGTGGCACCTACACCAATTGAAGTAGAAGCTTATGATAGTGATCATGAAACTTCGGATCAAGTCACTACCGTACCTCGTAGGGTGACAAGGATGCGTACTACTTCAGAGTGGTACAGTAATCCTGTCTTGAAGGTCATGTTGCTAGACAACAATGAATCTAGAAGCTATGGAGAAGCAATTGTGGGCCCAAATTCCGATGAATGGTTAGAAGCCATGAAATCCGAGATAGGATCCATGTATCAGAACAAAGCATGGACTTTGGTGGACTTGCCCGATGATCGGCAAGCCATTGAGATAAATGGATCTTTAAGAAGAAGACGGACGTGGATGGTAATGTCACCATCTATGAAGCTCGACTTGTGGCGAAGAGTTTTTCACAAGTTCAAGGAGTTGACTACGATGAGATTTTCTCGTCCGTAGCGATGCTTAAGTCCGTCGGAATCATGTTAGCATTAGCTGCATTTATGAAATCTGGCAAATGGATGTCAAAACGAGTTTCCTTACCAGTCTTCGCAAGGAAAGGTTGTATGTGATACAATCAGAAAGTTTTTTTTCGATCCTAAGGATGCTAAAAGGTATGCTGGCTCCAGCGATCCTTCTAAGGACTGGAGTAAGCATCTCGGAGTTGGAATGTGCTCTTTGATGAGATGATCAAAGATTTTGGGCTTATACAAAGTTTATGAGAAACTTCTATTTCCAAAGAAGTGAGTGGGAGCACTATAGAATTTCTGATGAGTATATGTTGTTGACATATTGTTGATCAGAAATGATGTAGAATTTCTGGAAAGCATATAGGGTTATTGGAAAGTGTTTTTCAATAGAAAACCTGGATTAAGCTGCTTGAACATTGAGCATCAAGATCTATAAGGATAGATCAAAACACTTAAAGGTACTTTCAAATGAGCATATACCTTGACATGATCTTGAAGGTGTTCAAGATGGATCAGTCAAAGAAGGAGTTCTTGCCTGACATGTAAGGTATGAAGTTAAGACTTAAAGCTCGACCATAGCGGAAAAGAGAGAAAGGACGAAGGTCGTCCCCTATGTTTCAGACATAGGCTCTATAGTATGCTATGCTGTGTACCGCACCGGAAGTGTGCCTTGCCATGAGTCAGTCAAGGGGTACAAGAATGATCCAGGAATGGATCATTGGACAGTGGTCAAAATTATCCTTGGAGTAAACAAGGACATGTTTCTCGATTATGGAGGTGATAAAGAGTTCGGCGTAAAGGGTTACGTCGATGCAAGCTTTAACACCTATCCGAGTGACTCTGAGTAGCAAACCGGATACGTATAGTGGAGCAACCATTTGGAATAGCTCCAAGTGGAGAGTGGTAGCAGCATTTACAATATGACCTGGAGATTTGCAAAGTACATACGGATCTGATTGTTGCAGACCCGTTGACTAAACCTCTCTCACAAGCAAAACATGATCATACCCCAGAACTCATTGAGTCTTAATCACATGATGATGTGAACTAGTTTAATGACACTAGTAAACTCTTTGGATGTTGGTCACATGGCGATGTGACCTGTCGGTGTTAATCACATGGCGATGTGAACTAGATTATTGACTCTAGTGCAAGTGGGAGACTGTTGGAAATATGCCCCAGAGGCAATAATAAATTAGTTATTATTATATTTCCTTTTTCATGATAATCGTTTATTATCCATGCTATAATTGTATTGATAGGAAACTCAGATACATGTGTGGATACATAGACAACACCATGTCCCTAGTAAGCCTCTAGTTGACTAGCTCGTTGATCAATAGATGGTTACGGTTTCCTGACCATGGACATTGGATGTCGTTGATAACGGGATCACATCATTAGGAGAATGATGCGATGGACAAGACCCAATCCTAAGCCTAGCACAGAGATCGTGTAGTTCATATGCTAAAGCTTTTCTAATGTCAAGTATCTTTTCCTTAGACCATGAGATTGTGCAACTACCGGATACCGTAGGAATGCTTTGGGTGTATCAAACGTCACAACGTAACTGGGTGGCTATAAAGGTGCACTACAGGTATCTCTGAAAGTGTCTGTTGGGTTGGCACGAATCGAGACTGGGATTTGTCACTCCGTGTAAACGGAGAGGTATCTCTGGGCCCACTCGGTAGGACATCATCATAATGTGCACAATGTGACCAAGGGGTTGATCACGGGATGATGTGTTATGGAACAAGTAAAGAGACTTGCTGGTAACGAGATTGAACAAGGTATCGGTATACCGACGATGGAATCTCGGGCAAGTATAATACCGCTAGACAAAGGGAATTGTATACGGGATCGATTGAGTCCTTGACATCGTGGTTCATCCGATGAGATCATCGTGGAACATGTGGGAGCCAACATGGGTATCCAGATCCCGCTGTTGGTTATTGACCGGAGAACGTCTCGGTCATGTCTACATGTCTCCCGAACCCGTAGGGTCTACACACTTAAGGTTCGATGACGCTAGGGTTATAAAGGAAGTTTGTATGTGGTTACCAAATGTTGCTCGGAGTCCCGGATGAGATCTCGGACGTCATGAGGAGTTCCGGAATGGTCCGGAGGTAAAGATTTATATATGGGAAGTCCTGTTTTGGTCACTAGAAAAGTTTCGGGTTTTTTCGGTAACGTACTGGGACCACCGGGAGGGTGCCGGGGGTCCACCAAGTGGGACCACCATCCCTGGAGGGCTGTATGGGCCAAGTGTGGGAGAGGACCAGCCCCAGGTGGTCTGGTGCGCCCCCCCACAGGGCCCAAGGCGCAGGGAAGTGGGGAAGGGGGCAAACCCTAGGGCAGATGGGCCCTAAGGCCCACCCTAGGTGCGCCTCCCCCCTCTCCCCTTCTTGCCGCCACCCAGATGGGATCTGGGGGCTGCCTCCACCCCTGGGGAGGAAACCCTAGAGTGGGCGCAGCCCCCTCCCCTCCCCCTATAAATACTTGAGGTCTGGGGGCTGCCCAACACATGAGAATCTCTGCCTCTTGGCGCAGCCCTCCCCCTCTTACAAGTCCTCATCCTCTCCCGCGGTGCTTGGCGAAGCCCTGGGGGATTGCCACGCTCCTCCACCACCACCATGCCGTCGTGCTGCTGCTGGATGGAGTCTTCCTCAACCTCTCCCTCTCTTCTTGCTGGATCATGGCATGGGAGACGTCACCGGGCTGTACGTGTGTTGAATGCGGAGGTGTCGTCCGTTCAGCACTAGGATCTCCGGTGATTTGGATCACGACGAGTACGACTCCTTCAACCCCGTTCTCTTGAACGCTTCCGCTTAGCGATCAACAAGGGTATGTAGATGCACTCTCTTTCCCCTCGTTGCTGGTTTCTCCATAGATAGATCTTGGTGACACGTAGGAAAATTTTGAATTTCTGCTACGTTCCCCAACACAACAATATCTGTTGGTGTGATTAGCTGGCTTTTCGGGCGTGCCATGTATCTGGCAAGAGCGGTCGAGTATTTAGTCCAAATTGGACGGACCCGGAGTAGTTCTTTTGAATGGCTTCTTCCGTTGACCGGGTTTAGAGCCTCTGAATCCGGCGTTGACTGCCGTATCCTCATTGTTTTCGCCGTTAACGCGGCGTTTGTTTTTGTTTCGACGCAACCTGCCATTGTGGTCCTTAGTATCCGGACTGCCAGCATTTTTGCTGAGGTTGTTGCTGCGAGCTAGCCAGCTGTCCTCTCCCGCACAGAAGCGGGTCATGAGTGATGTGAGGGATGCCATGGATTTCGGCTTTTCCTGTCCTAGGTGCCGAGCCAGCCACTCGTCGCGGATGTTAAGTTTGAAGGCTGCGAGGGCCTCTGCATCCGGACAGTCGACGATTTGATTTTTCTTTGTTAAGAACCGTGTCCAGAACTGTCTGGCCGATTCATCTAGCTGTTGAATTATGTGGCTTAGGTCATCGGTGTGTGGTGGTCGCACATATGTGCCCTGGAAGTTGTCGAGGAATGTGGCTTCCAGGTCCTCCCAACACCCAATTAACTCTGCGGGCAAGCTGTTAAGCCAATGCCGAGCTGGTCCTTTAAGCTTGAGTGGGAGATACTTGATGGTGTGGAGATCGTCGCCGCGGGCCATATGGATGTGAAGGAGATAATCTTCGATCCAAACCGCGGGGTCTGTTGTGCCATCGTAGGATTCAATGTTCACGGGTTTAAACCCTTCAGGGATTTGATGATCCATTACTTCGTCTGTGAAGCATAGTGGGTGTGCAGCGCCTCTATATTGAGCAATATCACGACGTAGCTCAAGAGAGCATTGTATGCTGTGTTCGGCCCGGCCGGAGTTGCTGTATCCGGCGCGACGGTAGTCGTCGTGGATCGTGGGGCGCCCACATGATCCATAGATAGATCTGGATTGTCTTGCCTTGTCCTCCAATATATCCCGCAAGTCCGGTGGATTCCCCCGTGGCTTCGTACTTTTCGAGCGGTGTCGGGGTACGGTCCTGATGGAGGGCCTAGATGCCTCTCTGTCGCGACCACGGGGTGGTCGGTCTGCCGTATTGTGCGCTGGTGATGAAGGTTTGTATGCTTCCTCCTCTAGTCGGGGGAGCAACTTGCGTTTTGGGTAGCTTTTGGAGGGGCATTCGAGTTCATACTCTTCGGCCGCGAGGACCTCGGTCCATCTGTCGGCCAGCAGGTCTTGATCAGCTTGAAGCTGTTGCTACTTTTTCTTTAGGCTCTTCGCCGTGGCCATTAGCCTGCGCTTAAAACGCTCTTGTTCGACGGGATCCTCGGGCATGACAAATTCGTCGTCGTTGAGGCTTGCCTCGTCTCCGGAGGGAGGCATGTAATTGTCATCCTCTAACTCCTCGTCTGCTGCTCTCTCTTGAGGGCTGGCTTCCCCGTCCTCCTGTGTTGAATCTTGCTAGAGGGGGTTGTCTTCGGCACTCTCTGGGGTGTTATTATCTCCGGTGCCGGAATCTCCATTCTTGTTGTAGCGGGATTTAGAGCGGCGCCGCTGACGTCGGCGCTTGGGCTGTTTCTTAGAGGAATCTGCCTCCGCTGCTTCTTTGCCGTCCCCATCCTTCGGGGTGTCCACCATGTATATGTCGTATGACGAGGTGGTCTTCCAGTGCCCTGTGGGCGCTGGTTCTTGATCGTCTCCGGCATCGTTGTCCATACCGTCAATGTCTTCGGAGTCGTAGTCTAGCATGTCGGTTAGATCGTCGACAGTGGCTGCAAAGTGGGTGGTGGGTGGGCTTTGAATTTCTTCGTCGTCCGCATCCCAACTGTCCTGACCGCAGTCCGGCCAGGGTTCTCCTGATAACGAGAGATGCTTTAGCGAATTTAGGATGTCGCCAAAGGGTGAGTACTGAAAGATGTCCGCGGCGGTGAACTCCATGATCGGCGCCCAATCGGATTCGATTGGCAGGGGCGCAGGAGGTTCGTAGTCCGGCAAGGAGTCCGGCGCCTCGGAGTCACGAGCCTTGTAAGGGACAAGGTCGGTATTCGGCTCTATCGTCGTAGAAGTTGCAGCCCCCGAGGCGGTGTCCAACCACCTGTCCTCGATCTGCGCGGTCGGCTCCGAACTATGGGTCAGAGCGGACTTGTGTGCGGCCTTCAGGGTACTGTCCGGCGGCAGAGCTAGATCATGCCCATCGTGACAGTGCGGCACGCTCGACTGTGGCTCGACTCCATCGAAGATCAAGTCCCCGCGGATGTCATCCATGAAGTTTAGGCTTCCAAACCTGACCTGATGGCTGGGGGCGTAGCTTTCGATCTGCTCCAGATGGCCAAGTGAATTGGCCCGCAGTGCGAAGCCGCCGAACACGAAGATCTGTTCGGGGAGAAAAATCTCACCCTGGACGGCGTTGTTGTTGATTGAAGAAGCCATCAAGCCTATCGGTGACGACACAGAGGAACTCTCAATGAAAGCACCAAGACTATGAAGATACAAGATTGAAGACTTCGTCCCGTGTCCGGATGGGACTTTCCTTGGCGTGGAAGGCAAGCTTGGCAATACGGATATGCAGATCTCCTACAATTGTAACCGACTCTGTGTAACCCTAGCCCTCTCCGGTGTCTATATAAACCAGAGGGTTTTAGTCCGTAGGACAGACAACCATTACAACAATCATACATAGGCTAGCTTCTAGGGTTTAGCCTCCTTGATCTCGTGGTAGATCCACTCTTGTACTACCCATATCATCAATATCAATCAAGCAGGAGTAGGGTTTTACCTCCATCGAGAGGGCCGAACCTGGGTAAAAACATTGTGTCCCTTGTCTCCTGTTACCATCCGCCTAGACGCACAGTTCGGGACCCCCTACCCGAGATCCGCCGGTTTTGACACCGACAGTGACCTTCTCAGCCCGAGCTCAAATGAGCTTGGATGAACAGGAAAATTGAAAACAATTTTAAAAAAATCTTATTTTTTTTGTGACAAACATTAACAAAAGTTCTAAGAGCTTGCAAAATTACATCATGAAATCAAATTTGTGGAAGTCATGGCAAAAGAAAACCAGTGCTCCAAAATGCTTTTCAAAGTAGCATTTTCAGAGTATCGATTTTGTTTTCTTTGCCTCCACTTCCACAAATGTGATTTCATGACGAAATTTTGCAAGCTCTTAGAACTTTTGTCAATGTTTTAAAAAAATCAGATTTTATTTTTATTTTTTATTTTACTGTTCACCTAAGCTCGGGCTGAGAAATTCCACGTTCTATGAAAAGAAACATGACTTCTCAAGTTAGTCGACGGACTTTGCTTAAGGCCTCTTGATTCGCATGATTTAAAAAATAGAAAAACATAGGATTGAAATGCCATGGTCATCTCAATCCTACATAATTTTGGGTTGTTTGATTGCATCATAGGAAAGACAAAGAATTATCTTAAAAAGGTTCGAGTGGATGCTAGAAATCATATGAGAAGTAGTACAAAGAAATTCTTAGAAAAAGTCCTATAGGATTCTATCTTATGAATCAAACAACCAACATAGCAAAAATTCATAAAGATTCCAATCCTTCAAAATCACTATGAAAATCCTTAAATCAAAGGAGCCCTAAGAGTTCTCGCAAAAAAAAAAAAGAGCCCTAAGAGGAGTACATGAGATACGCGTTTCTTTAATTCTGAGGTGGGGAGCAATGATGCGTGCGGTGGAAGATTTTCTGAACAGCCGTTGGCTTCGCTTTTCATCTCGGCCGTCCAAGTGTTACATATAGTATTCGGCTAGAATGGAAACTGAAAGTACAAGAGAACTAAACATCGAGCCCACACAAGCCAGAAAAAAGGGCTAATTAGCCTAGCCCGCAGTGCGCGTAGCAGTTGAATTGTACTACTACTGATCCGTGCATTGCGCGACCCACATAATTGTTCGTTCTGTGTCGGAGGACATGCGGTCACATGGACGATGGAGTCGGAGGCTCAATAATGCGCACTACACCAACGCGAAGTTGTTCAAAAATGCTCCTAGATCGCAACGCATTATGCACCACCAGCTCGTCCAAGTTCCAAACTGCTGGAGCCGTCAGCTGGCCAAACACAACAGCACCGCTGAACTGAAAACAGCAGCTCGAAACCGACCCTTGTTCCACACGGCACACGCAGAACGGTGATGGCTGGGCTGCTGGAGAGCATCATCATGTGCTCCGCCCATGAACACCGATGATTCCTTCCTTGCAAGAGGTCAAAAGAACCTCACGCACCTTGCCCACTTCGGCGTCCATCCACGCATCATACCCCTAGCCATGCGAGTGCTCTAGTCCTGCAGCACCACTGCGGCTGCATCCGTATACGCATGGAATAAATCGCTGGCTCTCGAGGCTTTTCTTCCCGCTGATTCCGTGCCGCGGTACACTGTAGCCGGCCGGCCGGCGGCACCAACCAAAAGCAGAATGGTCAAGGCAGGCCGAGGAAAATATCACTGCTAGTACTACCCGGGAAGGGAAAGCAAGGAGTGCGATAGGCTCGCGGCACGCAAGGCGTGCGTGCCGGAACAAGAAAGGGAGCCGGGCTCTCTTCTCTGTCACGGGTCCTGTCCTGTCCATGTGGGCGCCGGAGGAATGATGGTAGGTGTTGCGGTAAAGCGCGGCACACTTGGCTCGGCTATTACTTACTCCAATGCTGCAATGATTAGCTATACCTAGGTCGGCTTGCTTGCTTAACTTACTTAGTTAACACAGTGAGTCAGTGAGTGGCAACAGGAGGCAGAGTCACGGCCGGGCCAGGTATATTTGGAGCGGCGTGCCCTCTGCTTCTTTTCCGTGCCCCCCTCCTCCTCCCTTGAACTACACCAGTAATACGTACTCCATCCACGCTAAAGAGAAGGCCTGCGCTGCACAGGCGTGATAGATCATGGCGGAAAGATGGGTACGGCGGCCTGCGCCCTGGCTGCTGCTGCTGCTTTTGTATTCTCACTCTCTCTCGGTATTCTCTGATGAGGTAATAGCACCAGCGGTCCTGAAACTTGTCCAGGATGTGATGATCTAGTTCAAAACTTGCAAAAGCAAACTATTGCATCCCACAACTTGCTACCAACGTGCAAATTTGGTCCTAGCCAATCAGACGACGACAAATGGAGCCTAGTCAGCAGAGCCGGTCAGCGCAGCACATTTTGCAATTACCCCCTTGGACTTAGCACTAATGAATTCGAGGATCCCAGGTTCTCGGTGTGGCAGAGCAGCAGCAGCTCCTTCTCCTCCTCGGGGACGTCGTAGGCGACGCAGCCGGTGTCCGGCACGTACCCCACCATCCCGATCTGCAACACCAGCCGGCTCATCTCGCCGTATATCTCCGGCGTCTCCGGGTACGGCGGCGACCCGCCGTCGACCTCGAAGACATGGACGCTCCGCCCGACCTGCGTCCAGCTCCACCCCGGCCTGGCGTCCACCCCTCTCGCCTCCACGGCGTACTTGAGGCTCTCCGCCTCGTCGAACATCTGGTGCTGCTCGTACAGGCTCATCATCGCCAGGTAGTTGGCCGAGTTGTGCGGCTCGAGCTTGAAGAGGTGCCTCGCCGCGGACTCCGCGAGGTCCAGGTTGCCGTAGATGGCGCAGCCGGTGAGGAGCGCGCCCCAGGAGCTTGCTCCGGGGTCGGCCGGCGACCGCTCGATGAAGGCCATCGCCTCGTCGAGGTACCCGCGCCGAGCCAGCAGGTCGACCATGCAGGCGTGGTTCTCGGCCGTCGGCGCCACGCCGTACTTGGCCTCCATGTTGTCGAAGCACTCCCAGGCTTCGGTGACCAGGCCCATGGATCGGCATGCGGTGAGCACCGCCGTGATGGTTATGCCGTCCGGCTTCAGCCCCGACCTCCACATGTCGTGGAACAGCGCCGCCGCCTCGTGTGCCTGCCCGTGCACGGCCAGCCCGGTGAGCATCACGTTGCAGCACCGCAGCGGAGGCTAGGCTCGACGCGGCCACCCGCTTGCTGCGCCCCGTGCTCAGTGGTGCGTGCTGTTCACTTTGAGTAGAGTAGACTAGTCGTTGCGCATCGAGCTAGCGTGGATGATCTGACGTTTGTGCGCCGGCACGGTTGCCATTATCCCGTGCAGGCGTGTTCAGCATGCCGCCCAAGCGGCTGCTGGCGCACTACAAGGTCGACCCCAAGCGCAACCGGCTGCTCATGGTGGCCTGCAACGCCGAGGACATGCTCCTCCCGCGCGCCAACTTCACTTTCTACGGCCGGCAGCACCCCCTCGTCCATCCATATGCCCATTAAAATCAAATCACTGATGGTACGTATGCAGAGTTCGACGCTGGCTTCAGGCTGGTGCAGAAGCGGGAGTTCGGGCTGCCGGCGCACCTCATGATCCACGACTGGGCCTTCACCGACTCCCACACTCCCACTACGCCGTCCTCGGCAACAGGATCAGGCTCGACATCCCGTGGTCGATGCTGGCCATGACGCGCACGCACCCCATGATCGCGGCGCTCGCGCTGGACCCGGGCAGGCAGACCACGCCGGTCTACCTGCTGCCGCGCTCCACGGAGGTCGTGGCCAGCGGCCGCGACTGGACCGTGCCCGTCGAGGCGCCGTCGCAGATGTGGTCGCTGCACGTCGGCAACGCCTTCCAGGAGGACAACGGCCGCGGCGGCCTCGACCTGCACCTGCACATGTCGGGCTGCTCCTACGACTGGTTCCATTTCCACAGGATGTTTGGTAACGTCGTTGACATGGCACCAAACATTCAGTTGATCTTCGTTTGCGCGATGATGATCCAGTGACTGACCGACATATCCGTGCTCCGATGATGCAATTCTCACAGGTTACAACTGGAAGAACAAGAAGCTGGACCTTCTTTCATGAACGCAGTGAAGACCAAGGAAATGCTGCCTCTTGTTCTTACCTGAATAATTGTGTAGTGTGGGTTCATTAGTGCTAAGTCCAGGGGGTAATTGCAAAATGTATTGCGCTGACCGGCTCGGCTGACTAGGCTCCACTTGTCGTCGTCTGATTGACTAGATCATCACATTCTGGACACGACTGCCGGTGCTATTACCTCTTCTCTGATCCCCCCCCCCCCCCCCCCCCGCGCCCGCGCTCGGTCTCGCTCGCTCCGATGAGTCGCTGTGGCGTGGCGTGGTGGTGCGTGTGACGACCGCCGGCCTGCCTACTCTTCCCCGTTTGGTCTCTTGCCGCTTGTCCTCTCCGACGGATGGCTCCTGCCTGCTTGCTTTCTTGAAAGCCGATACGCATCATGTAACTTTGGTCTAAATCCAATAAGCACCGTGTCAGGGCCAGGCCTGCACCCACCAGGTTCATGTCGATCACCGTACAAGACTTGCAGACACACATGTTACAACGGCTTACGTAGGTTGCACAAACGTGATGGGCAGTCGGCCGACGTTGCTATCTTCTATCACCGGTTCGCTCGCTCGCTCGCTAGATGACGAGTGACGCGGGCGATTGAAGGGGTCAATCAGTCGCACGCACTGCAGCCGTGCAATAATAATCTAGCTAACGGATTTCGGTTTACCCGACAAAGAGATAAGCGGACGATCTGGCAGCTCACGATGCCTGAAAGCATGCACGCTAGGTGTGTGCCACGTAGGGGGTTAGGCACGGAGTGGTTGCTGCCGTGATGCAACTGCATGTTACTCTTTTGGCCATGTTTGAGAGGACACGACAGGTTTGCCAAAAATAGGGGGGAAGTGGACACGATAGGAGCGGCTAGCGAGGATAACTCGTTTTGGGGGCTCAAAATAGTGTTAAACGCATTCGGAGACTTCCTTCGGTTACACATGCGCTGCATTTTGTTTGAACTACTAATAATGCTGCCTATGGCTATCGGTGAAGTAAAAAACCATTTTCCGCTTCTAATATGTAGCAACGAGGCATAATATCAATCTGGGTGTTTGGTCTAGTGGTATGATTCTCGCTTCGGGTGCGAGAGGTCGCGAGTTCGATTCTCGCAACACCCCTCTTATTTTTTTAATAAAGTTTTTTCTTGTGTAATCTATCTCTGCAGGCTCTGGCAAATGTAGCCTGCGCGATGGCCCAAGCCCAAGCAATCCCTCTTGTCCATGTGTTTCCTGTTCAGCCCTTGGGCGTTTTTCTTCGGCTTTTTGTGCGGCCTGTTGGCCTGGTATCGCTATCTCTCAGTATCGTTCCGTTTACCCAGCCTGATCTCCTGCGGCTGCGGGATTAACATCAACTGGGTTTAAATATATTTAACCCCGGGTCAAAAAAAATATATTCAACCCAGTCGGTGTTGGACGCATACTATTACAAATCCCGCTGAGTTATAATGCATTAGATGATTTTGTTGCATTACAGTCAACGCAGCTTATCACTATGAATGAAAGCACCAATTTCAGAATAAAAACCGCCCTATGGTTGGACCTTCAGCCTCTAACCCAGTTTGGTCGATACTTTGGAAATTAAAAATCCCACGGAATGTTAAAACGTTCTGCTGGAAAGCGCTTCATGGCATCCTCCCTTTGAAAAGCATTCTTGCTAATAGGCATGTCGGGAGCATTGGGCAATGCCCAGTTTGCTCCCAAGGGGCTGAAGATGTGCGCCATCTTCTACTCCGTATTTGCTTGCTGCAAAGCAATGAGCATGTGGCGAGAATTGGGACTTGCAGATTTAACTGTGGAGACCACTCTCATTGATAGACCGGGATCAGTGATTCTAGAACAGCTTCTCCGATCCTCTGATCAATGTATGCCTAATAATTTGCCCAGCATCGGTCTCAAAGAAGGAATTACGGTTACATGCTTGTACCTATGATGGTTGAGAAGGCAACAAACACACCACGATCTATGTCCGCCAATAACCACGAGTGCGCTGGCAGTTCGTGCCATCTGTCTGAACTTTCGGAGAGCTCTTTCGCCCAGGACTATGAATAGGACTGGAGTTAGATGGAAAAAAAATTCAGGTGAAGGAGTCATTAAAGTTTATGTTGATGCTTCATATCATCCTGAAGAAATGGAAGGCACAGGTGTGGTGGTCAGTGGTGTTTTTTCTAGCTGCTGCTTGCTCTACCATTCAACATATTGATGATGCTCAGACAGCTGAAGCAATAGCAATGCACCAAGGCCTTCTTCTTGCAAATACATTGGGCTTAAACTCAATCCAAATTGAGTCTGACTGAATTGAAGTGGTAAATGCTTGTGTTGGCTGTGAAAAGAGAGGCTAGAAGCGCATACCAGGGGCAGGGGCGCATTGCGTGTTTATATAGCCAGATATCGGCGGCAGGATTACAAGGAGGTTAGGTTAGGTTAGGCGTGGATTGATCTCCAAGTTATCTACAAGATCTCATCTCAACAACCTATCCTAACCCAACTACAACACGCACACAATATCTAGCTAGCTACGGTTTATAACGCACCGTTGCGTACAATGATGTTTAACACTCCCCCTCAATCACAACTATCTAAGTTGAGATTGCGTCGAAAGACCTCCAGCTGCCGCAGCGATAGTGGTTTAGTAAAGCCATCTGCTACTTGATCACCAGTAGGAACAAACCGGATATTTAGCAGCTTGTTAGCAACTCTTTCACGAACAAAGTGATAATCAATCTCAATGTGCTTTGTTCTTGCATGAAAGATAGGATTGACTGAGAGATACGTAGCTCCAAGGTTGTCACACCAAAGTGAGGCTGCAGGTGAATGACGAATACCCAGTTCTGTCAACATATTTTGCACCCAAATAATTTCAGCAGTGGCATTTGCTAAGGCCTTGTACTCAGCTTCTGTGCTTGACCTGGACACAGTGGCTTGTTTACGTGCACTCCAAGAAACCAGGTTACCACCAAAGAACACTGCAAAGCCTCCAGTGGACCGCCGATCGTCAGGACATCCTGCCCAGTCTGCATCTGAAAAAAGCACTAACAAGTGTAGAATCTGACTTGGCAAGTGTGAGACCGTGACTCTTGGTTGCCTGGAGATACCGAAGGATGCGTTTCACTGTTGTCCAATGAGTACTAGTGGGTGCATGAAGAAATTGGCAAACTTTGTTGACTGAAAAGCATATATCAGGCCGGGTTAAAGTCAAATACTGTAAAGCTCCAACCACACTTCTGTACCTAGTGGAGTCTTCAGCTCCAAGGGCCTCTCCATCATGAAGAGACAACTTCTCTGAGGTAGACAGAGGGGTTGGAGAAGGTTTGCAACCTTTCATGCCCACCCGCTCAAGGCTATCTTGGACATACTTTTCTTGAGAGAGAACAATTCCACGAGCCACATGCTTCACCTCGATCCCAAGAAAAAAAATGAAGGCTGCCCAAATCCTTGAGGGCAAAATCCATGCGCGGATCCTGAAGAAGGGCATCAACTGCTCTAGGAGAGGAGCTGGTGGCAATAATATCATCAACATAAATCAGCATGAAGATGGTTACTCCATGTCGATGGTAAAAGAACAACGAGGTATCTCCCTTAGAAACAGAAAAACCAAGAGATTGTAGTTTGGAGTACAAACGATAATACCAAGCTCTGGGTGCTTATTTCAAACCATAAATTGCCTTATCAAGCTTGCAGACATGTCGTGGTAAAGCTGAATCCTCATACCCAGGAGGCTGCCTCATAAACACCTCTTCTTCCAGAACACCATGCAAAAACGCGTTCTTCACATCTAGTTGTCGCATGCACCAACTTCTAGATATTGCAACCGAAAGAATCAACCTAATAGTAGCAGCTTTTACCACAGGGCTAAAGGTATCCTCGTAATCAATTCCATACCTTTGCTTAAAGCCTTTTGCCACAAGACGTGCCTTGTACCTGTCAATCGTGCCATCAGACTTGCGTTTTACCTTGTACACCCATTTGCAGTCAATCACATTTCTCCCTCTGACCGGAGGAACCAAGTGCCATGTCTTGTTGGCAATGAGGGCTGAAAACTCTTCGTCCATGGACTGCTTCCATTTGGGATTAGCAAGAGCATCGTGCAGACTCTTGGGTTCACCTGTGGCACAAAAAGAACCCCAACGAACACAACCGTCTTTATATACCTTGGGCTTGGCAATCCCACTTTGCGACCGAGTATGTGATCGGGCAGGAGGAGGTGGAGCTGGTTGAGCATGCTGAAGTTGTAGGCGATTTTGTGTAGACGAGACCGCGGAGTCAGACGCAGAAGATCCCGAATCTGCCTCCTGCAGCGACCCAGGCGAATCTGGTGCGGCAGCCTGTGGCGAACTGCCACTTGGCAGTTCCGGCGCGGCTGCGGGCCTCGAGGAAGATCGTGTTGCGCCAGGTTCCGAGCGCCCCGCCTCGTGGGGGCCAAGTGGGCCGCGCCCTATCGCATCGGCCGACCCACCAGGGGACCGCACGCCCACCGAGGCTGGGGACAGCGCGGGAGTGCGCCTGGCTGGCCGACCAGGAGATAGCGGGATAGGGCGCCCGCCTGGCCACCTGTCAGCTAGCGCGGATCCCGGCGAGGATTCGCCTGACGCTGCTGCGGACGCGTATCTCGTGGCCGATTCGCCTGGCGTGGTGGCAGTATTCGATCCCGAGGCCGCCGGATCTTCTGTGGCTGCATGATCACCCTCAGTTTGCTGCATAAAATCATATGAATTTTCACCAAAATTTTCAAGGTGTGGCTGTCATGTTTCCTGCACACTTTCAGCTGGGGTATTAGCATTGGACAAGGACATATTATCAGCAGTAAAATCAGCTCCCCCTTGTGCGAAAGTGGGAGATGGCAAAAGGTGAGAGGGTAGGAGCAATTCTTTTCGGAGTTGAGCGCCGGCATTAGAATGAAGGCTTGCGAAAGGAAAAATTTGCTCATCAAAAATGACATCCCGAGACACATACACACGACCAGAGGAGATATCAAGACACTTGTAGCCTTTATGAAGGGTATTGTACCCTAGGAAGGCGCATTGCTTGGACCTAAATTCGAGCTTGTGCTTGTTAAAAGGACGCAAGTTTGGCCAAACGACACACCCAAAGATGCGGAGAAAAGAGTAGTTGGGCTTGGTGCCAAAAAGTCGTTCTAGAGGCGTTTGGTTCTTGATAACTCTGCTAGGAATACGATTAATAAGGTAGACCGCAGTGAGAAAAGCCTCGTCCCAAAACTTAAGTGGCATGAATGCATGAGCGAGTAGGGAGAGACCAAGTTCCATGATGTGCCTATGTTTTCGTTCAGCGGAGCCGTTCTGTTAATGAGCATGGGGACAAGAAACATGGTGTGTGATGCCAATGTGTTCAAAGAAAGAGCTCAACTGTTGGTACTCCCCACCCCAATCGGTCTGCATGGCAATAATCTTGCGATCAAAGAGACGTTCAACATGAGCTTGGAAGAGACGAAATTTCTCAAAGACATCAGATTTATTTTTGAGCAAATATATCCAGCTAAATTTGCTGAAATTATCAATAAAACTGACATAGTATTTCTGTCTTCCTACAGAGACAGGTCTAGGACCCCAAACATCTGAAAAAATCAGCTCTAAAGGAGTTGTAGATTCACTAGTTGAACGGGAATAATGTAGCTGATGGCTCTTGGCCATCTGACATGCATCACACACTAGAAGATGGTCTTGTTTATTTGAAACAGGAAGGTTGAATAGGATCTTTTGAACTACCGGAAGGGCAGGGTGCCCTAGGCGCTTGTGCCACCGAGATGTGGAGGGCTTGATGGCAGCAAGAACTTGACGTGAGGGGGCACTTTGCCGTCCGTTCACAGGGAACAAGCCCCATCTACTCTTATTTTGCAGAATTGTTCTCCGGGTAGCCTGATCCTTAACAAGAAAGAATTCACGGTGAAGTTCAATAAAAACATCGTTATCTCGCATAAGATTATAGGCAGAAAGGAGGCTTTGGTCGGCACTAGGAGCATGAAGGATGTTGTTTAGGTGCAAGGAACCAGAGGGAGTAGATAGTACTGAATGACCAATATGTGCTATGTCCATACCTTACCCACTTGCCGTATGGATTTGGTCCGTGCCGGTGTAGCGATCACGCACAGCTACCTTCTCCAACTCGCCGGTAACATGATCTGTGGCGCCAGTGTCGAGATACCAGTTTGTATCCACACCGTAGGAGTGGGCAGAGTTGGCGGAGCGCTGGTTTCCACTACCGCCGCCGCTGCCACCGCGCCCACCACCGCCGCGTCCACCACCGCCGCCGCCTGCAGGGTTGCATACGTTGTTGTTGAAGCCTTTATCGAACCGCTTCCTGTAGCGCCACGCACCATGGCCCTCCTCCTTGCAGATTTGGCACCGCTCACGGTCACCGCGATCACCGCGGTCACCGTTGTTCTGGCGCGGCGCACCGCCGCCACCACCGTTGCTTGAGTTGTCGTGGTAGTTGCCCCCGCCGTAGCCGCCACGTCCACCACCCTGACCACCACGTCCGCCGCCGTAGCCACCGCAACCACCTTTTGCAGCAAGGTTGGCGGATTGGTGAGCGGTGTAGGCGGCATGCTGGGCGGTGATCCGGGCCTCCGCAGAGAGCAGCAGCGAGAAGAGTTCACTGAGACCGATCGGCCGATCGGTGGCAGCACGCGTGGAGATGGAGGTAACGAACTCGTTGTAGTTGGGCTCATGCATAAGACCCTCGAGGATGTGCGAGACGATATCATCCTCCTCGAGGGGCTTTCCTGCAGCAGCAAGCTCGTCTACAAGTCCCTTCATCTTCGTGAAGTAAGCAGAAGCGGAGAGATCGCCCTTGCGGGCGTTGCCGATCGCCGAGTGGAGTTGGATCTGACGTGCTCTGGACTGCGCGGAGAAACTCTCGACCAGAGCTTGCCAGACACCCGCGGCCGTGGTGTGATTGGACACCTGCATCAAAACCTCACGAGACAGGGACGCAAGCAAAAACGTGAGCACCTGTTGATCTTGGGTGACCCAGATCGCATGTTCCGGGTTGGGCATCTCGACGGTCTCCTTCTTCCCATTGGTCTCCTTCTCGGTGACGATGACAGTAGCAGGCTCCTTGATCGAGCCATCAAGGTAGCCTGTCATCGCCGCGACCTTCCATACCAGGAAGTTGTCACGGGTGAGCTTCTCCGTGATGGTGTAGCCGAGGGAGGCAAGCGAGGGCATGGCCATGGCATGAGGAGAGGAGGAAGATGACATGATCTAGATGTGTGGAAGTACTAGGCTCTGATACCATGTGAAAAGAGAGGCTGGAAGCGCATACCAGGGGCAGGGGCGCATTGCGTGTTTATATAGCCAGATATCGGCGGCAGGATTACAAGGAGGTTAGGTTAGGTTAGGTGTGGATTGATCTCCAAGTTATCTACAAGATCTCATCTCAACAACCTATCCTAACCCAACTACAACACGCACACAATATCTAGCTAGCTACGGTTTATAACGCACCGTAGCGTACAATGATGTTTAACATTGGCCATGACAGAATATGGAATGGTGCTTCCGCAATTTATGCAGATTGCTTTATTATGCTGGGATGATTGGAAGAGTGGACTTGCACTATGTTAGAGAAACTAATGAGGTAGCCACTAGCTTATCTGGGAGAAACTTATAGGCCAAGAGCTTAGCAAAATTTGCTTACGATAATGATACTACCACTAGTTGGTTTGAGGACCCCCTGATCTTTTTGGTGAATGCCATTGTAATGGATGTAACTAGTTTACCAGTGAGCCCCTGTTTGGATTATCGTTTCCATTCAAAACACACCCGTAAAAAATACAGGCCTCCGCCCGTCGTTTTTGTTTCCGCCTAAAAACTGCTCTTGGCCTATAAGTTACACCTGTAAAGTAAAATATACTCGTATTAAATTACATCAATTTCAAGCATGGCTGAAATAAAGTAGCCATGATGGCATTCCCTAGAAAAAATAAGGATCGTTCCACTTACGGCAACATTGATGTGCCTAGACCAAACGTGGATCTCCACGCCATCCCTGGACCAAACGCTGATCTCCACGCCATCCTGCTCCACAACAAACCAGCAACATGATCTTCATTCCGAGTATTCCCTGTACGGAGGATACATTGGTTGGCTGAATTATCTTCCTAGTGCCAGATGCTACCAGGCTGTGACTTTTCAGCTGACCATTTCAAGCCGAGCAGCCAACTGGCCATATTTTTCTTTCACATCAACATCTCTTATTATACGGGCCGAAAATACATTATGTGAAAAGGCTATGAACTCCACCAGCGAGTATTTTTATCATTTCAAACAACAATACAAAGCTTGCTTATGGCCAGTTTGGTGTTCTGAAATGTCAGATGTACATCATCTTCACAAAAACTGGCTCACAGGACGAAAATTCAATCTATACACATGAATACTGTAGAAGTCTGAAAGTACGCTGTTCAACTATTGAAATCAAACACCTATAACCTATGCTCCTCCTCAAAACCCCTAGAAAATATGCGGGACTTTGCTCGCCAGAACACGCTCGCGTCTTTCGACATAAGCATGTGGGAACCATCCTGCTTTTCCCTTGCATTCACCTTCCGCCCAACCGTTGCTTGATATCTGAGTTCGGACAAGACATTGTCAGATTAATAACGGAAGCCACAAGACGGTATGTGCAGCTCCTAGGACCATGCATAGAGAACATTATTAACTTGGGAGAAGCTTACGGAGCACAGATATGAAAAGTACTATTTACCTTCCGGACGATAACGATGTCGCCAACTGATAAGTTAAGCTCAAACTCACTCTCAGCCTCGAAGGAATCGAGCGCCTGCATCGTAAGGAATACACAAAGCACATTTAATAAGCCTCCCAGATATGATCAACTTCGGCCCTGTTCGGTACCACTCCGCTCCACAACTCCGGGAGCGGAGTTGGTGGAGCTACAGTTAAAAACGTGGAGCTGCACTTTCCCCGCTCCGCAGATTCTGGGAGCGGGCGACTACCGAACAGGGCTTTCGTGTACATCTGGCATCCTATCTTTATGTATTGTAAATATGTCACACCTCTCCCAGGAAGAAGTCGACGGAGTTAACTGCCTGATCAGCAGAAGTGGAGGCAAACATGCCATTAACTTCGTCATATGATGGTGGTGGCGGTGACATATAACTTTCTGCTGCAGGGGGTGGAGGTGCTTCGATTTTTTGGCGCTCAGACACCATCTAGCAATCAAAATAGTCATTAAATTCATGCATCAGATTTTCCATATGCTTCATGTCGCAGTCACACTCTGGGATGTGCCAATTGAAAACTAAGAATTCAAGAAAATATAACAAATGCTGGAATCTCATACTTCTTCTTCCAAATGGTCAAGGATCTCCAGGACTTTCTGATGATAAGTTCTCTCGGCCTCAACCTTCGGGCCAGAACGCGAATGTCAGTGACCACATAATTTTCTCACGATAATTGCATAAGATTTTTTTTTAATGGGCACAGTTGATGGTTACCATAGCAATGAGGCGTTGTAATGTCAATCTTTGCTGCTGCCCCTCTACAGCAGCCATAGCTGAAACCGCTTCCTTTCCTAACCCCACCATGTTTGACTTCAGTTCTTCAAGTTTATACTCAGCTGCCTCCAACTTTGATATCATGTCGCTATTCCCAGCTGATTCTCTTACTCTGCTTTGACGCCTTGAAACTTCAATGACCTACGAAGGGCAAAATTAAGATAAATACTGCTGTTCGTACGAAAGAAATGATGTGCCCCGAGCACATAATTACTTATATGTTGTTAGAATTCAGGGTGACTCAATTAAATTACATGATCTGACATTGTGACAAAATGATGCATGAAGTTCTTAAATGCAACATAAGCTTATCAGAACTGCTGACACTAAGTATTTAATTGGACACTGAAGAGCATGAATTGGCAAATTGGCATTGATATTGCTGCTTTGGAAATGATTAAATTTAACAGTTCAAGTGATGGAAACACCCTTCAGATGAGAGGCTGAATTGATCTGTCCATATACACAGTAACAGTGTGATGGTTCCTCCACACAAAAATAACAAACGCGCAGTAGAGAAGCAAAGCCAGTTCAGAGAGTCCAGTTATATCCGTCATTTTACTCTACACATATGATGTTCTCCACTGTGCGTCTATGATACTTGCAATATAAGGAAGGCATGGCAGTAGAAGCATAAACTAAACATGCTATTATAGTGTGGAGTTGTGGACCATGTAGCTTATCTAGATCCTGAATGAGTGTTGTCCTCAACTTCCAAATAACTACAAGGGAATTCCGGAATTATTTCTAACATCAAGAATACAATTTTATCATTGCATAAGATGTACTTATATGTGAGCAAGGATTTTCACCTGAGCATCAGCTTCTTGCCTTATTCTGTCATATCTCTGGGCTAGATGTCTAGCATCCTCTAGAGGGGCACCCATTACCATTGCCCGTAGAGGCTCTGCCACCTAGAATTCAATAATTAATTACACACTGTATCAATACATATTATACCCTGGTTACACACTTAGATGTAAAACTATAAAAATAAATTTGTTCGGTTATACTCCAAATGATATACAATTTATAAGAAAATAAATATCCATATAGGCATTTAAGGAGTTATGCATTTTCAAATATATATATCATATAGCCTAACAAGTTCTAACATATAGTAAAAACTATGTGCACTAAAATTCATCAGCAGGATCTTGTCATAAGGTAAAGGGTAAATCCAGCACTTGGAAAATATACCTGAGTACCAAATGCTTTTAGCATGTTCCCGCGTTCCTTTTCTATCAGTGAACGCGCCTTTCCATAGTACGTAGCAGCTCTGGATAAAGTATTACCACTTGTACATGTGTTTTCAGTGCCATATTTCTGGCTATCATCAGACAATTTGTTCCCTGCAAATTTAGATTATATGTAAATACATAATTAATAATATACCAAACCATTGATTAGTAATGCAAAGATAAAAAATGCTCCCCTGGGCTAATATACAATTGGAGGAACATACCTATCTCCACTTGCTTAGATCCTGTCACTATGTAGCCCTCCACACCCCGAACGACGTCCCTTTGAAAATGCTGGCAACAGATGCCAATGTTTTAATCCAAAGGAAGCAATGTAGAAAGAAAAGAGACGATGAAATTGCGTTACTCATACTTTGGCAGCACGAGTGGATAAGTAAAGTTTTTCCAATCTCTGATGTAGTTTAACTTCTGACTCGTCTGTGAATGCATTATCAGAATTTCCATAGCCACCAGCCCCAAACTGCTTAAACACACCCTGCAACAGTAGATACATGTTACAATATTATTTTACTCATGCAAAAATTGGGAAGTTACATGTTTTGATGCCACTAGCAGGGATATACATTAATTTTATTATTATTTAGGTAGATATCATGTAGTATGTGTGGCCAGTTATAGCTCAGTAATATCTGCTCAGTATAAAGGTTACATACAAGTGATTCCAGTTTTGCAATGCGTGAGAGGTAGTTGAAAACGGGGTGCTGTTGAATTTCTGCTTCACTTGGCAAAGCACAAGCATGAGTAGAAAAATACTACTCCCTCCTCCCATAATATAAGACGTTTTTTGACACTACACTAGTGTCAAAAAGTGTCTTACATTATGGGACGGAGGGAGTAGTATGTGTAATTACAGTATTGCAAATTATAAGTTCACTTCAGAATCTTGAGATCGCCTTAATCAGCTGGTAGTTCTTACTATAAATACATGAACAAACATCCATACTATGTAGTAAAGAAAGGATTTTGTTAAGTTCTAGAATCTTAACAGTAAACCACCTTCTGCATTTCCAGACAACATAGTTATCTCTGAGGCAAACATAACCATGATATGTAGTTGGCTTCTAGCCTATAATACCATCAGCCCGAGTGCTCCTAAGGCAATGTAACACGTTTATTTCAGCCGATCATCCTACGATTGCGCGAGATGGATGCAAAGCAATCAGGTTGGTAACTAGGTACTAGTCTAAACAGTGTATTGCGACAGGTCACCCTTGCTGAGTAATGCCCCTCGCTGTGTATTGTTCTCCGTACGTGCCAGATCTCCCTTGTGCTGCTGTCATGGCTGGAGACCTAAAGAATGCCTTCGGGTTTCTTCCCCCAAGGGTCAGGTTTTTGTGTGTGTATCCGGACAGATTGTGTTTATGGGCTTATGGCAGTTCTATATTTGGACGATTAACGATGATTCATGAGTAATCCTTTGATCAGAAACCTATCCTTCAAACTAACCTGAAACCTCCATTCATGCGTGAGAGGTAGTTGAAAATGGGGTGCTGTGAATTTCCGCTTCACTTGGCAAAGCACAAGCATGAGTAGAAAAATACTACTCCCTCCGTTCCTAAATAATTGTCTTTCTAGAGATTTCAACAAGTGACTACATACGGAGCAAAATGAGTGAATCTACATTCTAAAACATGTCTATATACATCTGTATGTTGTAGTCCATTTGAGATGGCTAGAAAGACAATTATTTGGGAACGGAGGGAGTAGTATGTGTAATTATAGTATTGCAAATTATAAGTTCACTTCAGAATCTTGAGATCGCCTTACTCAGATGGCAGTTCTTACTATAAATACATGAACAAACATCCATACTATGTAGTAAAGAAAGGATTTTGTTAAGTTCTAAATCTTAACAGTAAACCACCTTCTGCATTTCTAGACAACATAGTTATCTCTGAGGCAAACATAACCATGATATGCTATAATACCATCAGCTTGAGTGCTCCTAAGGCAATGTAACAAGTCTATTTCAGCCGATCATCCTACGATTGCGTAAGATGGATGCAAAGCAATCAGGTTGGTAACTAGGTACTAGTCTAAACAGTGTAATGCGACAGGTCACCCTTTGCTGAGTAAGGCCCCTCGTTGTGTATTGTTCGCCGTACGTGCCAGATCTCCCTTGTGCTGCTGTCATGGCCGGGGACCTAAAAGAATGCCTTCGGGTTTCTTCCCCCAAGGGTCAAGTTTTTGTGTGTGTATCCGGACAGATTGTGTTTAGGGGCTTATGGCAGTTCTATATTTGGACGATTAACGATGATTCGCGAGCAATCCTTTGATCAGAAACCTACATATGTATCCTTAAAACCAAACCTCTATTCCCTTTTGCTGTAAAAACTCAGTTATTTTTAGAAAATAGCCAATTTGATCACCTCAAGCTCTACTTGAGGATCACAACTTCCCCCACTTCCGAACTACGATCAAGCGCAGTAAATTGCCAACCCTCTATCACTGTCTATCCATTTCTCCGGTCTCCAGCATCAGTATAGCACTATAGCCTACTAAGGTCAACTGCCTCTCTAGAACATACTCCACATAGATCAGACACCGAGCCAATTACAGGCACATCATCATCGCCAAGCCGCTACTGACGGTGCGCGCCCACCCGAGCTGCTCGGGGCGCTCCATCCAGATCGATCGGAAAAAAACTGCCAGAGGCGGTCGGTCGAGACAGGGGCTCACCTGGCGGGCGACCTGCTCCTTGAGCCTGGAGGCCTGCTTCCACAGCGCCTCCATGGCCCGGATTCGCGGGCGCCGGCGCAGCAGACGGAGGTGGGGTTCGGGGAGGACGGCCGGGCCGAAGGGGTCGCGCGGCGCGGCGCGGAGACGGCGGACGGGAGACGGCGCCTTGGTCTCCCCTCCCTTTTACTTTTGGTTTTCTGACCGGGCGAGGCCGCCTGCGGCTTCCTTCCTCGGAGGATGTTTCGGTGGTGGTTGGCCTCACGGCCGTGCCAGGCCTCCCCACGCTGGAACCGCGTCGCCGATGCCCCGGGAACAATAAACGGCTCGGTCGTCCCGGGCCCGCATGGCGGTGGGCGTAGGGCCTACGAGGAGGACGCCCCCGTACGTCCGGCCGTGTATCTTGCCAACCACCTGTCGGCGCAAGCATTCCGATTTGTTTCTTTTTCCTTTTGAAGAACTTGTTTTTATAAACTTCTGATCTATTCATCAAACATAATAAAAATGCAAAGAATACGAGAAACAAAAAAATGCATCTATGTCTATAGACCATATAGAGAAACAAAAAAATGCATCTATGTCTATAGACCATATAGCGATAACTACAAGAAGTGAGCGAATACGAGGCATCACCCCTCTCGCAGGGAACGAACAAACCTTGTTGTTGTTGCGGAAGATAGTCAGGAAGCCGTTGTGCTAAAAGACTTGCGCATCAGACCAACAACCTTTTTTTTAAACACCTGAAAACATTTCAGAAGTTAGACATGATAAGGAATCAATAATCTCAAATGTTAAGTATCACACGTGTAGCACGTAGTAACACCGCTCTAACGTTTTTACAACTAAATTGCCATCTGAAAAGAAAAACGAGACCCAAAAAAACTGAAACTTGCCAACCAAACAAAAAGTTGTCATACTTCACAACTCAAGTGGAAAAAGTCCAAATTAAACCTCAAACTTATAGATGAAAGCTAAATCGAACCCTGAACTCTCAATCCCTGAAATCAGCACACCAAACTCTTCGATCCCGGTCTATTTTAAACCTTGAGAGTATTTCGCTGGTATTCGCGGACGTGGCAACTTAAATTGGGCCGGCCCATTAGAGCAGTAGCCTGCACGCCCGCTCTGCTATGGGTTTTTATTTTTTTCCTTCGCGTTTTCTTTATATTCATTGGTTTTCTTCGGCTTTTTACCCTTTGTTATATTTCGTTTTTCAATTACATTATGTACATTGTTACGCTCTGCCATTGTTAAGCTTTCGACATTTTTTCAAATATATTGTATACATTAACATGCACATGAAACATTTTTTGATACACTTTCGACATTTTTGCCAAATACATGTTTAACATTTTTTAAATGACAATAAACATTTTATCAAACCATACAAACATTACATACTTTGTTTAAAAAGCTGCTACCATTTAAAAAATCAAATGCTCAGACTTTTTTTCAGGTTTTAAAATTAGTTCCCATGTTTTCAAAACATGATTATGTTCCAAAAAGTGTTCTCATTTTTTGAAAGTTGTTCATTTTTTAAGAAGAACTCCCTCTGTAAGGAATTATAAAAGTGCTTAGATCACTATATTTCTTTACGGAGGGAGTATTCAACATTTTTCTCACACATTTGTTCAGGTTCCAAAAGTTGCTCCCATTTTTAAAAAATATCAGAAAGTGTTTGCATTTTAAAATTTGTCCAGGTTTCAAAATTTGTTCCATTTCTTCAAAAAGCGTTATGTTTTAAAAAGTGTTCATTTTTTCTAAATTGATTTTGTTTTTAAAAGTTGTTCATTTTCACAAATTGTTTACGTTTTCAATATTTATTTGCCCTTAAAAACGTTTCTTGCTAATCTGGACTTCACGGTGTGATTAAATACCTCGGGTCTCTCATTAAATCAATAGCAGCCATTTATTCTGGTGGCTTCGCTTGGGCGACGAGTTCAGCAAATCCAGGTCGCATGTTCGACTCTGTCCCGGTTGTCTTTTTCTTTGTAATTTTATATGTCGCGCGATATGATAAACGAAAAAAAACTCGCTTCGTCATGTGGTGGGCTGCTCCTGTGCAATCAACTGTTGACTATTTTTAAACTGGCTATTTTTATTACACATCGTGTATATTACAAAAAAGAAATAAAAATGGACTGAACAAAAAAGAAAAAAACTCGCTTCACGCCTGTTGGGCCGGCCCAGTCGTGTGCACAGTCAACAATTCCGAAATTCAACGCGCCACGTCAATAATCCCTGTTTGGAAACGCCCTCAAGGTTCAAAATAGACCGGGATCAAAGAGTTTGGTGTGCTGATTTCAGGGATTGAAAGTTCAGGGTTCGATTTAGCTTTCATCTACGAGTTCGAGGTTTATTTTGGACTTTTCCTGTCACGCCCAATATGCGACCCTATCCAAAAGGAACTCGAAGGTCCCACCAAGGATAGACCCGCATATTGGAACGCTTTTGCAAGGTGGATATCATTACATCAACATTACATAATAGATGGGGATACATACAAAAGGCATACAATGCCACACCAATACAACATCATCTTACATAAGAGCACCATCCGACTACGGATGAAACACAAACAGAAACTCAAACGACATCCACCCTGCTAGCCGAGGCTGCCGACCTGGAACCTATCCCCTGATCGAAGAAGAAGCAGAAGAAGAACTCCAAGACAAGCAAATATCGCTCTCGCGTCAAGATCATCGCATAACCTGTACCTATAACTGTTGTTGTAGTAATCTGTGAGCCACGAGGACTCAGCAATCCCATTATCATGGGTATCAAGACTAGCAAAGCTTAATGGGAAAGGAAGGGGTAAAGTGGTGAGGTTGCAGCAGCGACTAAGCATGATATGGTGGCTAGCATACGCAAAAGAGAGCGAGAAGAGAGCAAACGGAACGGTCGTCAACTAGCAATGATCAAGAAGTGATCCTGAACTCCTACTTACGTTAAACATAACCCAGAAACCGTGTTCACTTTCCGGACTCCGCCGAGAAGAGACCATCACGGCTACACATGCGGTTGATGCATTTTAATTCGGATCTGGTGTCAAGTTATCTACAACCGGACATTAACAAATTCCCATCTGCCACATAACCGCGGGCACAGCTCTCGAAAGTTTATACCCTGCAGGGGTGTCCCAACTTAGCCCATGATAAGCTCTCGCGATCAACGAAGGATATTCCTTCTCCCAGGAAGACCCGATCAGTCTCGGAATCCAGGTTTACAAGACATTTCGACAATGGTAAACAAGACCAGCAAGACCGCCCGATGCGCCGACATCCCGATAGGAGCTGCACATATCTCGTTCTCAGGGCAACACCGGATAAGCTAAGCGTACATGTATCAACGTAACCCAAGTTGCCAAGGGATGGTCCCGCACGGTGCTCTAGTTTGGACCAACACTTAGACAAGCATTGGTCCGGGGGGGGCTATAATAAAGATGACCCTTGGGTTAATTACTCTCAAGGGAAAGGTAGGTGGTGGTGAGGCAAATGGTAAAACCAAGGTTGGGCCTTGCTGGAGGAGTTTTATTCAAGGCGAACTGTTAGGGGGGTCCCATAAATCACCCGACCGCGTAAGGAACGCAAAATCCGGGAACATAATACCGGTATGACGGAAACTAGGGTGGCAAGAGTGGAACAAAACACCAGGCATAAGGCCGAGCCTTCCACCCTTTACCAAGTATATAGATGCATTTAATTAAATAAGAGATATTGGGATATCCCAACATAACCCTGTCCACCATGGAGCAATCTTCAACTTCACCTGCAACTAGCAACGCTATAAGAGGGGCTGAGAAAAGCGGTAACATAGCCAAACAATGGTTTGCTAGGAAGGGTGTCAAAGGTTAGAGGTGCATGGCAATTTGGGAGGCTTGAAGAGCAAATGATAGATAGCGCAGCAAAGCGATAGAACGAAGCAACTAGCATAGCAATGATAATAGTGAGATCCAGGGTAGCGGTCATCTTGTCTGAAATCCCGCAAGGAAGAAGAACGAGTCCATGAAGACGATGAAGCCACGAAGACGAACCAAGCGTAGACGAACAAATCCTCACGATCGCAACGAAATGGGAACTATCGAGAAGAAGCACACAACATAGTAAACACACCACACATAGACAAGACATGATGCACAACAAGCATGATGCATGACAAAGCTATATGAAGCTACTCATGGCAAGAGATGATGCAAACAAGAACAACACATCAAAGCAAGTTTAAATGAGGCCGGAAACAACATATAACAATTCCGGTAAGTCCTCATATGCAAATTTCGAAATTGGTCCAGAACTGAATAAACCTTATGTTCAAGTTGTTAAACAGCAAGTTAAGATGCACCAAGATGATCTACACGAGATTCTAGTCAAGTTACATATAAAGTTCATTTAATTCGGAGCTACGGCCTAGTAGATATGAGCAAAATAAGTTAAGCATGGCATCGATGCGAAATGCATACAAACATCAAGCAAACACCTCAAAACAAGGATACAACATGATAATATGAAGCTACATGCAAAATCAAGCAAGTTTCATATAGAGCACACTCAAAACGGAGCAACGGTTCAACACATACACTCTATACAAGTCATAACAACAATCTGTTCAAAACAGCAACTAGGCATATTGGAAGCATCAAAACAACAAGCTAAAGCATCCCAACATAATAACAAAAGGCATGGGCATGAAGTACAGGTAAAGCATAACAAAACATGAACACTGAGCTATCTCTAGAAATCACTAGAACATGCTCAAACACACATGGTAAGATTGCAAATAATAACAGTTTCAGACTTATCAGGAAATAACATCAGGTTGCAATGTTTAGAGCTATCAAACAACATGTTACAGGAACTTATCATGGCAAACAAAGGCATGGCATGAATCTACTAATTGCATAGAACAAAAGTCCCTTACTGACCATGAGTCAAAAAGGATCAGAAGATATGATGGCACCCATGTAAACATGGCAAGTTATATAACAGATTCATACATGGCAGGAACAACAATAAGTAGGCATGTTGGTGAGCTTGAACCACTCACCACAGAGCAATACATGGCATGGCAAGGCAACCAACAGTAATAAGACATGTTTATGAAGCTAAGCATGGCAATAGCAAGTTCATAGGGTGCATGGATCACTAGAAAAGCATATGGCCAAACCTGAACTTCATGTTGACAGGTTGACAGCAACATTATTTAGCAACTTTGGAGCAAGATAACAACAAGCTACAGCAGGCTATATTTGCAACCAAGGGCATGAATGGATATAGCAAGACATTTATAACAAAACATCCTTAGTGAACATCTCCAGAATAATGCACGAAATGACTAGTAGCAGCAGGTGAACATAGCAACAAAATATAACAGAATCAGTCAGGAAAACAGCAACAGCAAGTACACTACTTAACAAGCTTGATGCACCCAGCACACAACTCACAAAATTACATGGATAGCACCGCTGGAAAGATGGCATGGCATAGATCAAAACACATGTAGACATCAACCTCATAGGATGCACACATCAATCATGGCAAAAATGACAAATGAGCAAGTTATAACAGTTTCAGCAGATTAACATTAACATGCACTCTTCTAACAATATTTCGGGCATCAAGATGAGCTCAAATGAAAATGATGCAATGGAACGAAATGAAGCACTCGTCGAGGTGAACAATTTAACATATTACACGCACAAAATGGAGCTACACACCAAAAGTTACAGCAGCCTAAACATGCACAGATAATATGAGGTTTTGAGGACTTAGCAGTTTTCTGAAAAAAAGGAATGCGCGCAGGATAACTAAAACACACACGAGCGGGGGTTTGCGGGCAGCTCACCATGGGCTCGGCCCAGGTCGTGGGGGAGGTTGGGCCGGCTGGACCAGAAGGGGCTAGGCCTTGGAGGAGAAGCCGGCTGGGCCGGACCTAGCTTGCAGGGCCCACGAGGGCGAGGTCAACGGAGACGAAAGGAGGCTGGCCGGATCGGGCTCCTCCCGATCTGCGGCGGCGGTGGCGCTCCGGGATTCCGGCGAGGGCGCAGGAGGCGATAGGGCGACGGCTCCGGCCGGATCCGGACGGACCTAGCCGCGGGGACTCCGTTCCCGGCGACGGCGAGGTCCGCCGGCGATGGGGCGACGAGGAGGCCGAGGAGCTCCTGCTCCGGCGAGGTTGAGGAGAGAGAGGCCGCATGGATGCGCGGGACGGCGCCTAACGACGGCAGAGGGGCGCTTCGGGCGGCGGGGCAAGCTCCGGGCGGAGGCGCGCGGCGGTCGGCGGCGTCCGGTCGCGGCAGACACGGCGAGCTGGTGACGAGGCGGCGAGGGACCGGGCGGCGGCGGTTCGGGCGCGGCGGCGCGAAGGAGGCGTCGGGCGGCGGAGCACGCGCGGGCCGGCGGCGCGGCCGGATGGGCTCGGGTGGGCCGCGCCCGGGCCGAGCGGGTCGGCGGTGGCGGGGACGCGCGGGGCGCCACGTGGCGTCCGCGGGTTGGACGGGAGCGGCGGAACGATTTCGTCCGGTGGCGGCGGACGTGTCCGGTGGCGGCGGAGGGCGATTTTTAGGGTTTGGACCCGGGATTAGAGGAGGGGTGCACATATTTATAGGTAGAGGGAGCTAGGAGAGTCCAAATGGGGAGCGGTTTTCGGCCACACGATCGTGATCGAACGACCAAGAGCATGGAGGGGAGTTTGCTGGGTTTTGGGCCACTTTGGAAGGATGTTGGGCTACAAGACAAAAGAGGCTTTAACGGTTACCCGGTTAACCGTTGGAGTACCAAACGACCTCCAAATGGCACGAAACTTGACAGGCAGTCTATCGGTGCTATACCAAGGCCGCTTGGAAAGACTCGATCCATTCCGAGAATGTTTGACACCCACTCACAACGAGAGACAAAAGGGGAACGCCGGAGGACATAGGAGCGCCGGATTGCAAAACGGACAACGGGGAAAATACTCGGATGCATGAGGCAAACATGCATGCAAAATGAAATGCACATGATGACATGACAAAATGCAACACGCAAGAAAATGACATGGCAAAGACGACGAACAACTGGCGGACACCTGGCGCATCGGATCTGGGGCGTTACAACACTCCTCCACTAACAAGAGATCTCGTCCCAAGATCTTAGGACCGAGACGGGGGGAAAAGGGATGAGGTGAAGCAAGAACTCAAGAGAAGAAGCAAAGAATCGAGAGCACTCGAGAAGAAGAGAGGAACGACGAGAATGACGAGAACCGAAGGCTCACGGAATTAGATAGACTATGAAAACGGCTCATTCTAACCGGAGTGGTTAGAATGAGAAAAGAAACGAATAAGACTGAAAGAATTTAGGTAGCACTCCGGCTGAAAATGGGAGGATTAGAACGAACTTGAGAGGATGGAATGGTACTTGATGAACTCTTGAAGAATGAATTAAATCATGAAGAATCGCCATGAAGAACTCCGGTATCGTAAAGGATGATGAGAAAAAAATAGAGGGATGGAAAGAATAAGGATTAAGCCTTGCTATGATTTAGATGGAGATTCCGACGAAATGGCCGAGGAAAATTGAACTCCGAAAAAGAAAAGATGAAAACACTTGAAACTAGAATTTATTCATCAAGAACAAACTCCGAAGGAAGGAATTACTCACTTGAATGAAATAAGAATAAGATTTATTGTATGCTTATCCTTCATCAAATTAAATTGATGACAAGCAATGGATTTTGCATACTACTTATTCTTCTTGCAAAAGAACTGAGAAGTGGCATAACGCAAAATTGAAAAGGTCTTCATGAACCACCGATAGGATTGAAACGAACGAATGGATTAATATGATAATCAAAGAAAAAGAATCTTGAACGAACCACCGTAAGAATTTGGAAATGACTGATGAAAGAGAATGAATCACCGGGAAGAATTAGAAGACAAATATGCTAGAGGGGATTTAGATTCAAAAGAACAAAGAGATCATGAGCTGATTAAAGAACACTTGAATGAAGCACCGGAAGAATATTGAGATGACCGCTGAAAACTTAGAATGAAGAAATCTTCCAAAAAGATGACCTCCGGATGATCGAGAGGGAAAGCAACTCCTGAAATGCTCTGGATGGATGAAAAGAATTTGCATGACTTGAAACAATTTGATAGGATAACATCGAGCTAGCACCGCGAATCTCCGGGGTACGGACAAGATTAAAGAGAAATCTTCTTTGGTCTTCAAATGATGACGAGAAACACCACCAAAATTACTGAGGCACTCCGGGGGAACGAAAAGCGAAGAGGTTGATCCAACAATGGAAAGAATTTGAAAACGATCTTGGAGAAGGCATGTGACTGATGAAATCCATTCTTACATCACACTTGAAAAGAATTGAGAATAACTCCGGGGGAATCAGAAGAGTCAGGTAAGATCCTGGGAAAAGACCTGTGGGTTACGACCCACTAAAAGAAAACACCGTTGAAAAGGATTGTTGAACAGATAGATGATGCACTGGAACAATTGAAATATTTGAATGAGGTGACAACCTCGAATTAATTCGAACACAGACGAATCTCCTGAGATGTCTTGAGTTCTCCGGAAGGATAAATTGGCGAGAGATGAACAAGCAAGGGGAAAACATTTGAGCCGAGGAAAAGAATACGATCAACACCGAAAAACTTGCATTGAGTCCACCGGAGAAGAAAAAAAATAGATGAAGAATGTCGAACGAGACGAGAATTCACCGGTTGAAATCATTGACAAAAGACTGAAGAGGCTCCGCACGAATGAAATAGCTTCTCGAATAGATGCTCAGACTTCGGGAAGAAAAGGGGTGGGAGGGCGGGAAAAAAACACAGGCAATTGGAAGGGGAAAAACGACGAATATCTTGAAGAGAAAACACCGGTTGAAAACAATGAGGATAGAAAACAAAGACTTCGCACGAGTAGGATGGATACTCGATTATGGACTCCGGTTCCGAGGAGAAAAAGGGTGGGCGGGTGGGAAAAGAAAACACTATGGATTGAACTCAAAGATGAAGAGGCTTGAGTCAACTTGACGAGAAATGCACCGGATAAAAGAGCTGAGGATCGACGATCGGAAAACCAACTGCGTGAACCTAAAGAAAAATTTGAAGGGAAGAGGAGTAGTTCAAAACACCTACGTCAGGATTCCTCACCAGTGCGACGAAGGGGCTGAGGAGTAAAAAGAATTCCTACTCTCCGATATAACTAGACTCCGAAAACAGTTTTCTTCTAGACTCAACAACGGCCAAACTACACGATCAAACAAGGGGGCTCCTAAGGTCGGTCGAGGCTCTGATACCAACTTGTCACTCCCAATATGCGACCCTATCCAAAAGGAACTCGAAGGTCCCACCAAGGATAGACCCGCATATTGGAACGCTTTTGCAAGGTGGATATCATTACATCAACATTACATAATAGATGGGGATACATACAAAAGGCATACAATGCCACACCAATACAACATCATCTTACATAAGAGCACCATCCGACTACGGATGAAACACAAACAGAAACTCAAACGACATCCACCCTGCTAGCCGAGGCTGCCGACCTGGAACCTATCCCCTGATCGAAGAAGAAGCAGAAGAAGAACTCCAAGACAAGCAAACATCACTCTCGCGTCAAGATCATCGCATAACCTGTACCTGTAACTGTTGTTGTAGTAATCTATGAGCCACGAGGACTCAGCAATCCCATTACCATGGGTATCAAGACTAGCAAAGCTTAATGGGAAAGGAAGGGGTAAAGTGGTGAGGTTGCAGCAGCGACTAAGCATGATATGGTGGCTAGCATACGCAAAAGAGAGCGAGAAGAGAGCAAACGGAACGGTCGTCAACTAGCAATGATCAAGAAGTGATCCTGAACTCCTACTTACGTCAAACATAACCCATAAACCGTGTTCACTTCCCGGACTCCGCCGAGAAGAGACCATCACGGCTACACACGCGGTTGATGTATTTTAATTCGGATCTGGTGTCAAGTTATCTACAACCGGACATTAACAAATTCCCATCTGCCACATAACCGCGGGCACGGCTCTCGAAAGTTTATACCCTGTAGGGGTGTCCCAACTTAGCCCATGATAAGCTCTCGCGATCAATGAAGGATATTCCTTCTCCCAGGAAGACCCGATCAGTCTCGGAATCCCGGTTTACAAGACATTTCGACAATGGTAAAACAAGACCAGCAAGACCGCCCGATGCGCCGACATCCCGATAGGAGCTGCACATATCTCGTTCTCAGGGCAACACCGGATAAGCTAAGCGTACAGGTACCAACGTAACCCAAGTTGCCAAGGAATGGTCCCGCACGGTGCTCTAGTTTGGACCAACACTTAGACAAGCATTGGCCCGAGGGGGGGGGGGGCTATAATAAAGATGACCCTTGGGTTAATTACTCCCAAGGGAAAGGTAGGTGGTGGTGAGGCAAATGGTAAAACCAAGGTTGGGCCTTGCTGGAGGAGTTTTATTCAAGGCGAACTATCAGGAGGGTCCCATAAATCACCCGACCGCGTAAGGAACGCAAAATTCGGGAACATAATAACGGTATGACGGAAACTAGGGCGGCAAGAGTGGAACAAAACACCAGGCATAAGGCCGAGCCTTCCACCCTTTACCAAGTATATAGATGCATTTAATTAAATAAGAGATATTGGGATATCCCAACATAACCCTGTCCACCATGGAGCAATCTTCAACTTCACCTGCAACTAGCAATGCTATAAGAGGGGCTGAGCAAAGCGGTAACATAGCCAAACAATGGTTTGCTAGGAAGGGTGTCAAAGGTTAGAGGTGCATGGCAATTTGGGAGGCTTGAAGAGCAAATGATAGGTAGCGCAGCAAAGCGATAGAACGAAGCAACTAGCATAGCAATGATAGTAGTGAGATCCAGGGTAGCGGTCATCTTGCCTGAAATCCTGCAAGGAAGAAGAACGAGTCCATGAAGACGATGAAGCCACGAAGACGAACCAAGCGTAGACGAACAAATCCTCACGATCGCAACGAAACGAGAACTATCGAGAAGAAGCACACAACATAGTAAACACACCACACATAGACAAGACATGATGCACAACAAGCATGATGCATGACAGAGCTAGATGAAGCTACTCATGGCAAGAGATGATGCAAACAAGAACAACACATCAAAGCAAGTTTAAATGAGGCCGGAAACAACATATAACAATTCCGGTAAGTCCTCATATGCAAATTTCGAAATTGGTCCAGAACTGAATAAACCTTATGTTCAAGTTGTTAAACATCAAGTTAAGATGCACCAAGATGATCTACACGAGATTCTAGTCAAGTTACATATAAAGTTCATTTAATTCGGAGCTACGGCCTAGAAGATATGAGCAAAATAAGTTAAGCATGGCATCGATGCGAAATGCATACAAACATCAAGCAAACACCTCAAAACAAGGATACAACATGATAATATGAAGCTACATGCAAAATCAAGCAAGTTTCATATAGAGCACACTTAAAACGGAGCAACGGTTCAACACATACACTCTATACAAGTCATAACAACAATCTGTTCAAAACAGCAACTAGGCATATTGCAAGCATCAAAACAATAAGCTAAAGAATCCCAACATAATAACAAAAGGCATGGGCATGAAGTACAGGTAAAACATAACAAAACATGAACACTGAGCTATCTCTAGAAATCGCTAGAACATGCTCAAACACACATGGTAAGATTGCAAATAATAACAGTTTCAGACTTATCAGGAAATAACATCAGGTTGCAATGTTTAGAGCTATCAAACAACATGTTACAGGAACTTATCATGGCAAACAAAGGCATGGCATGAATCTACTAATTGCATAGAACAAAAGTCCCTTACTGACCATGAGTCAAAAAGGATCAGAAGATATGATGGCACCCATGTAAACATGGCAAGTTATATAACAGATTCATACATGGCAGGAACAACAATAAGTAGGCATGTTGGTGAGCTTGAACCACTCACCACAGAGCAATACATGGCATGGCAAGGCAACCAACAGTAAGAAGACATGTTTATGAAGCTAAGCATGGCAAGAGCAAGTTCATAGGGTGCATGGATCACTAGAAAAGCATGTGGCCAAAACTGAACTTCATGTTAACAGGTTGACAGCAACATTATTTAGCAACTTTGGAGTAAGATAACAACAAGCTATAGCAGGCTATAATTGCAACCAAGGGCATGAATGGATAGAACAAGACATGTATAACAAAAGATACTTATTGAACATCTCCAGAATAATGCACGAAATGACTGGTAGCAGCAGGTGAACATAGCAACAAAATATAACAGAATCAGTCAGGAAAACAGCAACAACAAGTACACTACTTAACAAGCTTAATGCACCCAGCACACAACTCACAAAATTACATAGATAGCACCACTGGAAAGATGGCATGGCATAGATCAAAACACATGTAGACATCAACCTCATAGGATGCACACATCAATCATGGCAAAAATGACAAATGAGCAAGTTATAACAGTTTCAGCAGATTAACATCAACATGCGCTCTTCGAACAGTATTTCGGGCATCAAGATGAGCTCAAATGAAAATGATGCAATGGAATGAAATGAAGCACTCGTCGAGTCGAACAATTTGACATATTACACGCACAAAACGGAGCTACACACCAGAAGTTACAGCAGCCTAAACATGCACAGATAATATGAGGTTTTGAGGACTTGGCAGTTTTCTGAAAAAAAAGGAATGCGCGCAGGATAACTAAAACACGCACGAGCGGGGGTTTGCGGGCAGCTCACCATGGGCTCGGCCCAGGTTGCGGGGGAGGTTGGGCCGGCTGGACCAGAGGGGGCTGGGCCTTGGAGGAGAGGCCGGCTGGGCCGGACCTAGCTTGCAGGGCCCACGAGGGCGAGGTCAACGGAGACGAAAGGAGGCTGGCCGGATCGGGCTCCTCCCGATCTGCGGCGGCGGTGGCGCTCCGGGATTCCGGCGAGGGCACAGGAGGCGATAGGGCGACGGCTCCGGCCGGATCCGGACGGACCTAGCCGCGGGGACTCCGTTCCCGGCGATAGCGAGGTCCGCCGGCGATGGGGCGACGAGGAGGCCGAGGAGCTCCTGCTCCGGCGAGGTCGAGGAGAGAGACGCCGCATGGATGCGCGGGACGGAGCCTAACGACGGCGGAGGGGCGCTTCGGGCGGCGGGGCGAGCTCCGGGCGGAGGCGCGCGGCGGCCGGCGGCGTCCGGTCGCGGCAGACGCGGCGAGGGACCGGGCGGCGGCGGTTCGGGCGCGGTGGCTCGAAGGAGGCGTCAGGCGGCGGAGCACGCGTGGGCCGGCGGCGCGGCCGGATGGGCTCGGGCGGGCCGCGCCCGGGCCGAGCGGGCCGGCGGCGGCGGGGACGCGCGGGGCGCCACGTGGCGTCCGTGGGTTGGACGGGAGCGGCGGCGCGATTTCGTCCGGTGGCGGCGGACGTGTCTGGTGGCGGCGGAGGGCGATTTTTAGGGTTTGGACCCGGGATTAGAGGAGGGGTGCACATATTTATAGGTAGAGGGAGCTAGGAGAGTCCAAATGGGGAGCGGTTTTCGGCCACGTGATCGTGATCGAACGACCGAGAGCATGGAGGGGAGTTTGCTGGGTTTTGGGCCACTTTGGAAGGATGTTGGGCTGCAAGACAAAAGAGGCTTTAACGGTTACCCGGTTAACCATTGGAGTACCAAACGACCTCCAAATGGCACGAAACTTGACAGGCGGTCTACCGGTGCTATACCAAGGCCGCTTGGCAAGACTCGATCCATTCCGAGAACGTTTGACACCCACTCACAACGAGAGACAAAAGAGGAACGCCGGACGACATAGGAGCGCCGGATTGCAAAATGGACAACTGGGAAAATGCTCGGATGCATGAGGCAAACATGCATGCAAAATGAAATGCACATGATGACATGACAAAATGCAACACGCAAGCAAATGACATGGCAAAGACGACGAATAACTGGCGGACACCTGGCGCATCGGATTCGGGGCGTTACAACACTCCTCCACTAACAAGAGATCTCGTCCCGAGATCTTAGGACCGAGACGGGGGAAAAAGGGATGAGGTGAAGCAAGAACTCAAGAGAAGAAGCAAAGAATCGAGAGCACTCGAGAAGAAGAGAGGAACGACGAGAATGACGAGAACTGAAGGCTCACGGAATTAGATAGACTATGAAAACGGCTCTTTCTAACCGGAGTGGTTAGAATGAGAAAAGAAACGAATAAGACTGAAAGAATTTAGGTAGCACTCCGGCTGAAAATGGGAGGATTAGAACGAACTTGAGAGGATGGAATGGTACTTGATGAACTCTTGAAGAATGAATTAAATCATGAAGAATCGCCATGAAGAACTCCGGTATCGTAAAGGATGATGAGAAAAAATAGAGCGATGGAAAGAATAAGGATTAAGCCTTGCTATGATTTAGATGGAGATTCCGACGAAATGGCCGAGGAAAATTGAACTCCGGAAAAGAAAAGATGAAAACACTTGAAACTAGAATTTATTCATCAAGAACAAACTCCGAAGGAAGGAATTACTCACTTGAATGAAATAAGAATAAGATTTATTGTATGCTTATCCTTCATCAAATTAAATTGATGACAAGCAATGGATTTTGCATACTACTTATTCTTCTTGCAAAATAATTGAGAAGTGGCATAATGCAAACTTGAAAAGGTCTTCATGAACCACCGATAGGATTGAAACGAACGAATGGATTAATATGATAATCAAAGAAAAAAAATCTTGAACGAACCACCGTAAGAATTTGGAAATGACTGATGAAAGAGAATGAATCACCGGGAAGAATTAGAAGACAAATATGCTAGAGGGGATTTAGATTCAAAAGAACAAAGAGATCATGAGCTGATTAAAGAACACTTGAATGAAGCACCGGAAGAATATTGAGATGACCGCTGAAAACTTAGAATGAAGAAATCTTCCGAAAAGATGACCTCCGGATGATCAAGAGGGAAAGCAACTCCTGAAATGCTCTGGATGGATGAAAAGAATTTGCATGACTTGAAACAATTTGATAGGATAACATCGAGCTAGCACCGCGAATCTCCGGGGAACGGACAAGATTAAAGAGAAATCTTCTTCTTTGGTCTTCAAATGATGACGAGAAACACCACCAAAATTACTGAGGCACTCCGGGGAACGAAAAGCGAAGAGGTTGAGCCAACAATGGAAAGAATTTGAAAATGATCTTGGAGAAGGCATGTGACTGATGAAATCCATTCTTACATCACACTTGAAAAGAATTGAGAATAACTCCGGGGGAATCAGAAGAGTCAGGTAAGATCTTGGGAAAAGACCTGTGGGTTAGGGCCCACTAAAAGAAAACACCGTTGAAAAGGATTGTTGAACAGATAGACGATGTTGGGGAACGTAGTAATTTCAAAAAATTTCCTACGCACACGCAAGATCATGGTGATGCATAGCAACGAGAGGGGAGAGTGTTCGTCCACGTACCCTCATAGACAGTAAGCGGAAGCGTTAGCACAACGCGGTTGATGTAGTCGTACGTCTTCATGATCCGACCGATCCAAGCACCGAAAGTACGGGCCTCCGAGTTCAGCACACGTTCAGCTCGATGACGATCTCCGGCCTCCGATCCAGCGAAGCTCCGGAGATGAGTTTCGTCAGCACGGCGGCGTGGTGACGATGATGATGTTCTACCGGCGCGGGGCTTCGCCTAAACTCCGCGACGATATGACCGAGGTGGAATATGGTGGAGGGGGGCAACGCACACGGCTAAGGAACGATCCGTAGATCAACTTGTGTTGTTCCTAGAGGTGCCCCCCTGCCCCTGTATATAAAGGAGCAAGGGGGGAGGGGCGGCCGGCCTAGGAGGGGCGCGCCAAGGGGAGTCCTACTCCCACCGGGAGTAGGACTCCCTCCTTCCTTGTTGGAGTAGGAGAAGGGGGGAAAGAGGGGGAGAGGAGGAAGGAAAAAGGGGCCACACCCCTTGTCCAATTCGGACCAGAGGGGGGCTGCGCCCCTCCTTCCTTTCGGCCTCTCTCTTCTATTCCTGTATGGCCCAATAAGGCCCATATACTCCCCAGCGAATTCCCGTAACTCTTCGGTACTCCGAAAAATACCCGAATCACTCGGAACCTTTCTGAACTCCGAATATAGTCGTCCAATATATCGATCTTTACGTCTCGACCATTTCGAGACTCCTCGTCATGTCCCTGATCTCATCCGGGACTCCGAACTGCTTCGGTACATCAAAACTCATAAACTCATAATATAACTGTCATCGAAACCTTAAGCATGCGGACCCTACGGGTTCGAGAACAATGTAGACATGACCTAGAACTATTCTTGGTCAATAACCAATAGCGGAACCTGGATGCTCATATTGGCTCCCACATATTTTACGAAGATCTTTATCGGTCAAACCGCATAACAACATACGTTGTTCCCTCTGTCATCGGTATGTTACTTGCCCGAGATTCGATCGTCGGTATCCAATACCTAGTTCAATCTCATTACCGACAAGTCTCTTTACTCGTTATGTAATGCATCATCCCGCAACTAACTCATTAGTCACATTGCTTGCAAGACTTATAGTGATGTGCATTACCGAGAGGGCCCAGAGATACCTCTCCGACAATCGGAGTGACAAAACCTAATCTCGAAATATGCCAACCCAACATGTACCTTTGAAGACACCTGTAGTACTCCTTTATAATCACCCAGTTACGTTGTGACGTTTGGTAGCACCCAAAGTGTTCCTCCGGCAAACAGGAGTTGCATAATCTCATAGTTACAGGAACATGTATAAGTCATGAAGAATGCAATAGCAACATACTAAATGATCAAGTGCTAGGCTAACGGAATGGGTCATGTCAATCACATCATTCTCCTAATGATGTGATCCCATTAATCAAATGACAACTCTTTTGTCCATGGCTAGTAAACATAACCATCTTTGATAAACGAGCTAGTCAAGTAGAGGCATACTAGTGACACTATGTTTGTCTATGTATTCACACATGTATTATGTTTCCGGTTAATACAATTCTAGCATGAATAATAAACATTTATCATGATATAAGGAAATAAATAATAACTTTATTATTGCCTCTAGGGCATATTTCCTTCAGTCTCCCACTTGCACTAGAGTCAATAATCTAGTTCACATCGCCATGTGATTTAACACCAATATTCACATCTATATGTGATTAATACCCATAGTTCACATCATCATGTGATCAACACCCAAAGGGTTTACTAGAGTCAATAATCTAGTTCACATTGCTATGTGATTAACACCCAAAGAGTACTAAGGTATGATCATATTTTGCTTGTGAGAGAAGTTTAGTCAATGGGTCTGTCATATTCAGAGCCGTATGTATTTTGAAAATATTCTATGTCCACAATGCTCTGCACGGAGCTACTCTAGCTAATTGCTCCCACTTTCAATATGTATCCAGATTGAGACTTAGAGTCATCTGGATTGGTGTAAAAGCTTGCATCGTTGTAAATTTTTACGACGGGCTCTTTTATCACCTCCATAATCGAGAAACATCTCCTTAGTTCTCACTAAGGATATTCTTGACCGTTGTCCAGTGATCTACTCTTAGATCAAAATTGTATTCCTTTGTCGAACTCAGAGCAAGGTATACAATAGGTCTGGTTCACAGCATAGCATACTTTATAGAACCTATGACTGAGGCATAGGGAATGACTTTTCATTCTCTTTCTATTTTCTGCCATGGTCGGGTCTTGAGTCTTACTCAACTTCACACCTTTGCATCACAGGCAAGAACTCCTTCTTTGACTGTTCCATTTTGAACTATTCAAAAAATTATCAAGGTATGTACTCATTGAAAAATCTTATCAAGCGTCTTGATCTATCTATATAGATCTTGATGCTCAATGTGTAAGCAGCTTCACCGAGGTCTTGCTTTGAAAAACTCTTTTTCAAGTATCCTTTCATGCTATCCAGAATTTCTATATCATTTCCAATCAACAATATGTCACCCACATATAATATTAGAAATGCTACAGAGCTCCCACTCACTTTCTTGTAAATACAGGCTTCTCAAAAAGTCTGTATAAAACCATATGCTTTGATCAACTCATCAAAGCGTATATTCCAACTCCGAGAGGCTTGCACCAGTCCATAAATGGATTGCTAGAGCTTGCACACTTTGATAGCATCTTTAGGATTGACAAAACCTTCTGGTTGCATCATATACAACTCTTCTTTAATAAATCCATTAAGGAATGCAGTTTTTACATCCATTTGCCAGATTTCATAAAATGTGGCAATTGCTAACATGATTCGGACAGACTTAAGCATCGATACGAGTGAGAAAATCTCATCGTATTCAACCCCTTGAGCGTGTTGAAAACCTTTTGCAACAAGTCGAGCTTAGTGGATAGTAACACTACTATCAGTGTCCGTCTTCCTCTTGAAGATCCATTTATTTAACATGGCTTGCTGATCATCGAGCAAGTCAATCAAAGTCCATACTTTGTTCTCATACATGGATCATATCTCAGATTTTATGGCCTCAAGCCATTTCGCGGAATCTGGGCTCATGATCGCTTCCTCATAGTTCGTAGGTTCATCATGGTCTAGTAACATGACTTCCAGAACAGTATTACTGTACTACTCTGGTGCGGACTGTACTTTGGAAGACCTATGAGGTTTTGTAGTAACTTGATCTGAAGTTTCATGATCATCATCATTAGCTTCCTCACTAATTGGTGTAGGAATTACTGGAACTGATTTCCGTGATGAACTACTTTCCAATTGGGGAGAAGGTACAAATTACCTTATCAAGCTCTACTTTCCTCGCACTCACTTCTTTCGAGAGAAACTACTTCTCTAGAAAGGATCCATTTTTAGCAACGAATATCTTGCCTTCGGATCTGTGATAGAAGGTGTACCCAACAATTTCCTTTGGGTATTCTATGAAGACGCACTTCTTCGATTTGGGTTCGAGCTTATCAGGATGAAACTTTTTCACACAAGCATCGTATCCCCAAACTTTAAGAAACGACAACTTGGGTTTCTTGCTAAACCACAGTTCATATGTTGTCATCTCAAGGGATTTCGATGATGCCCTTTTAATGTGAATGCAGCTGTCTCTAATGCATAACCCCATAACAATATTGGTAAATCAGTAAGAGACATCATAGATCGCACCATATCCAATAAAGTGCGGTTACGACGTTCGGACACACCATAACATTGTGGTGTTCCAGGTGGCGTGAGCTGTGAAACTATTCCACATTGTTTTAATTGAAGACCAAACTCGTAACTCAAATATTCATCTCCGCGATCAGATCGCAGAAACTTTATTTTCTTATTACGATGATTTTTCCACTTCACTCTGAAATTCTTTGAACCTTTCAACAATTCCAGACGAGCTAGTCAAGTAGAGGCATACTAGTGACACTATATTTGTCTATGTATTCACACATGTATTATGTTTCCGGTTAATACAATTCTAGCATGAATAATAAACATTTATCATGATATAAGGAAATAAATAATAACTTTATTATTGCCTCTAGGGCATATTTCCTTCAGATGATGCACCGGAACAATTGAAATATTTGAATGAGGTGACAACCTCGAATTAATTCGAACACAGACGAATCTTCTGAGATGTCTTGAGCACTCCGGAAGGATAAACTGGTGAGAGACGAACGAGCAAGGGGAAAACATTTGAGCCGAGGAAAAGAATATGATCAACACCGAAAAACTTGCATTGAGTCCACCGGAGAAGAAAAAAAATAGATGAAGAATGTCGAACGAGACGAGAATTCACCGGTTGAAATCATTGACAAAAGACTGAAGAGGCTCCGCACGAATGAAATAGCTTCTCGAATAGATGCTCAGACTTCGGGAAGAAAAGGGGTGGGAGGGCGGGAAAAAACACAGGCAACTGGAAGGGGAAAAACGACGAATATCTTGAAGAGAAAACACCGGTTGAAAACAATGAGGATAGAAAACAAAGACTTCACACGAGTAGGATGGATACTCGATATGGACTCCGGTTCCGAGGAGAAAAAGGGTGGGCGGGTGGGAAAAGAAAACACTGAGGATTGAACTCAAAGATGAAGAGGCTCGAGTCAACTTGACGAGAAATGCACCGGATAAAAGAGCTGAGGATCGACGGTCGGAAAACCAACTGCGTGAACCTAAAGAAAAATTTGAAGGGAAGAGGAGTAGTTCAAAACACCTACGTCAGGATTCCTCACCAGAGCGACGAAGGGGCTGAGGAGTAAAAAGAATTCCTACTCTCGGATATAACTAGACTCCGAAAACAGTTTTCTTCTAGACTCAACAACGGCCAAACTACACGATCAAACAAGGGGGCTCCTAAGGTCGGTCGAGGCTCTGATACCAACTTGTCACGCCCAATATGCGACCCTATCCAAAAGTAACTCGAAGGTCCCACCAAGGATAGACCCGCATATTGGAACGCTTTTGCAAGGTGGATATCATTACATCAACATTACATAATAGATGGGGATACATACAAAAGGCATACAATGCCACACCAATACAACATCATCTTACATAAGAGCACCATCCGACTACGGATGAAACACAAACAGAAACTCAAACGACATCCACCCTGCTAGCCGAGGCTGCCGACCTGGAACCTATCCCCTGATCGAAGAAGAAGCAGAAGAAGAACTCCAAGACAAGCAAATATCACTCTCGCGTCAAGATCACCGCATAACCTGTACCTGTAACTTTTGTTGTAGTAATCTGTGAGCCACGAGGACTCAGCAATCCCATTACCATGGGTATCAAGACTAGCAAAGCTTAATGGGAAAGGAAGGGGTAAAGTGGTGGGGTTGCAGCAGCGACTAAGCATGATATGGTGGCTAGCATACGCAAAAGAGAGCGAGAAGAGAGCAAACGGAACGGTCGTCAACTAGCAATGATCAAGAAGTGATCCTGAACTCCTACTTATGTCAAACATAACCCAGAAACCGTGTTCACTTCCCGGACTCCGCCGAGAAGAGACCATCACGACTACACACGCGGTTGATGCATTTTAATTCGGATCTGGTGTCAAGTTATCTACAACCGGACATTAACAAATTCTCATCTGCGACATAACCGCGGGCACGGTCTTGAAAGTTTATACCCTGCAGGGGTGTCCCAACTTAGCCCATGATAAGCTCTCGCGATCAACGAAGGATATTCCTTCTCCCAGGAAGACCCGATCAGTCTCGGAATCCCGGTTTACAAGACATTTCGACAATGGTAAAACAAGACCAGCAAGACCGCCCGATGCGCCGACATCCCGATAGGAGCTGCACATATCTCGTTCTCAGGGCAACACCGGATAAGCTAAGCGTACAGGTACCAACGTAACCCAAGTTGCCAAGGGATGGTCCCGCACGGTGCTCTAGTTTGGACCAACACTTAGACAAGCATTGGCCCGGGGGGGCTATAATAAAGATGACCCTTGGGTTAATTACTCCCAAGGGAAAGGGAGGTGGTGGTGAGGCAAATGGTAAAACCAAGGTTGGGCCTTGCTGGAGGAGTTTTATTCAAGGCGAACTGTCAGGGGGGTCCCATAAATCACCCGACCGCGTAAGGAACGCAAAATCCGGGAACATAATACCGGTATGACGGAAACTAGGGCGGCAAGAGTGGAACAAAACACCAGGCATAAGGCCGAGCCTTCCACCCTTTACCAAGTATATAGATGCATTTAATTAAATAAGAGATATTGCGATATCCCAACATAATCCTGTCCACCATGGAGCAATCTTCAACTTCACCTACAACTAGCAACGCTATAAGAGGGGCTGAGCAAAGCGGTAACATAGCCAAACAATGGTTTGCTAGGAAGGGTGTCAAAGGTTAGAGGTGCATGGCAATTTGGGAGGCTTGAAGAGCAAATGATAGATAGCGCAGCAAAGCGATAGAACGAAGCAACTAGCATAGCAATGATAGTAGTGAGATCCAGGGTAGCGGTCATCTTGCCTGAAATCCCGCAAGGAAGAAGAATGAGTCCATGAAGAAGATGAAGCCACGAAGACGAACCAAGCGTAGACGAACAAATCCTCGCGATCGCAACGAAACGGGAACTATCGAGAAGAAGCACACAACATAGGAAACACACCACACATAGACAAGACATGATGCACAACAAGCATGATGCATGATAAAGCTAGATGAAGCTACTCATGGCAAGAGATGATGCAAACAAGAACAACACATCAAAGCAAGTTTAAATGAGGCCGGAAACAACATATAACAATTCCGGTAAGTCCTCGTATGCAAATTTCGAAATTGGTCCAGAACTGAATAAACCTTATGTTCACGTTGTTAAACAGCAAGTTAAGATGCACCAAGATGATCTACATGATATTCTAGTCAAGTTACATATAAAGTTCATTTAATTCGGAGCTACGGCCTAGAAGATATGAGCAAAACAAGTTAAGCATCGCATCGATGCGAAATGCATACAAACATCAAGCAAACACCTCAAAACAAGGATACAACATGATAATATGAAGCTACATGCAAAATCAAGCAAGTTTCATATAGAGCACACTCAAAACGGAGCAACGGTTCAACACATACACTCTATACAAGTCATAACAACAATCTGTCCAAAACAGCAACTAGGCATATTGCAAGCATCAAAACAACAAGCTACAACATCCCAACATAATAACAAAAGGCATGGGCATGAAGTACAGGTAAAGCATAACAAAACATGAACACTGAGCTATCTCTACAAATCACTAGAACATGCTCAAACACACATGGTAAGATTGCAAATAATAACAGTTTCAGACTTATCAGGAAATAACATCAGGTTGCAATATTTAGAGCTATCAAACAACATGTTACATGACCTTATCATGGCAAACAAAGGCATGGCATGAATCTACTAATTGCATAGAACAAAAGTCCCTTACTGACCATGAGTCAAAAAGGATCAGAAGATATGAATGCACCCATGTAAACATGGCAAGTTATATAACAGATTCATACATGACAGGAACAACAATAAGTAGGCATGTTGGTGAGCTTGAACCACTCACCACAGAGCAATACATGGCATGGCAAGGCAACCAACAGTAAGAAGACATGTTTATGAAGCTAAGCATGGCAAGAGCAAGTTCATAGGGTGCATGGATCACTAGAAAAGCATATGGCCAAAACTGAACTTCGTGTTAACAAGTTGACAACAACATTATTTAGCAACTTTGGAGCAAGATAACAACAAGCTACAGCAGGCTATAATTGCAACCAAGGGCATGAATGGATATAGCAAGACATTTATAACAAAACATCCTTAGTGAACATCTCCAGAATAATGCACGAAATGACTAGTAGCAGCAGGTGAACATAGCAACAAAATATAACAGAATCAGTCAGGAAAACAGCAACAGCAAGTACACTACTTAACAAGCTTGATGCACCCAGCACACAACTCACAAAATTACATGGATAGCACCACTGGAAAGATGGCATGGCATAGATCAAAACACATGTAGACATCAACCTCATAGGATGCACACATCAATCATGGCAAAAATGACAAATGAGCAAGTTATAACAGTTTCAGCAGATTAACATCAACATGCACTCTTCCAACAGCATTTCGGGCATCAAGATGAGCTCAAATGAAAATGATGCAATGGAATGAAATGAAGCACTCGTCGAGGCAAACAATTTGCAATATTACACGCACAAAACGGAGCTACACACCAGAAGGTACATCAGCCTAAACATGCACAGATAATATGAGGTTTTGAGGACTTAGCAGTTTTCTGAAAAAAAGAAATGCGCGCAGGATAACTAAAACACGCACGAGCGGGGGTTTGCGGGCAGCTCACCATGGGCTCGGCCCAGGTCGCGGGGGACATTGGGCTGGCTGGACCAGAAGGGGCTGGGCCTTGGAGGAGAGGCCGGCTGGGCCGGACCTAGCTTGCAGGGCCCACGAGGGCGAGGTCAACGGAGACGAAAGGAGGCTGGCCGGATCGGGCTCCTCCCGATCTGCAGCGGTGGTGGCGCTCTGGGATTCCGGCGAGGGCGCAGGAGGCGATAGGGCGACGGCTCCGGCCGGATCCGGACGGACCTAGCCGCGGGGACTCCGTTCCCGGCGACGGCGAGGTCCACCGGTGATGGGGCGACGAGGAGGCCGAGGAGCTCCTGCTCCGGCGAGGTCGAGGAGAGAGACGCCGCATGGATGCGCGGGACGGCGCCTAACGATGGCGGAGGGGCGCTTCGGGCGGCGGGGCGAGCTCCGGGCGGAGGCGCGCGGCGGCAGGCGGCATCCGGTCGCGGCAGACGCGGCCACCCGGCGACGAGGCGGCGAGAGACCGGGCTGCGGCGGTTCGGGCGTGGTGGCGCGAAGGAGGCGTCGGGCGGCGGAGCACGCGCGGGCCGGCGGCGCGGCCGGATGGGCTCGGGCGGGCCGCGCCCGGGCCGAGCGGGCCGGCGGCGGTGGGGATGCGCGGGGCGCCACGTGGCGTCCGCGTGTTGGACGGGAGCGGCGGCGCGATTTCGTCCGGTGGCGGCGGACGTGTCCGGTGGCGGCGGAGGGCGATTTTTAGGGTTTGGACCCGGGATTAGAGGAGGGGTGCACATATTTATAGGTAGAGGGAGCTAGGAGAGTCCAAATGGGGAGCGGTTTTTGGCCACGCGATCGTGATCGAACGACCGAGAGCATGGAGGGGAGTTTGCTGGGTTTTGGGACACTTTGGTAGGATGTTGGGCTGCAAGACAAAAGAGGCTTTAACGATTACCCGGTTAACCGTTGGAGTACCAAACGACCTCCAAATGGCACGAAACTTGACAGACGGTCTACCGGTGCTATACCAAGGCCGCTTGGCAAGACTCGATCCATTCCGAGAACGTTTAACACCCACTCACAACGAGAGACAAAAGGGGAACGCCGGAGGACATAGGAGCGCCGGATTGCAAAACGGACAACGGGGAAAATGGTCGGATGCATGAGGCAAACATGCATGCAAAATGAAATGCACATGATGACATGACAAAATGCAACACGCAAGCAAATGACATGGCAAAGACGACGAATAACTGGCGGACACCTGGCGTATCGGATCCGGGGCGTTACATTTCCCCAACTCAAGTTGCCATCCCCGGGTAATTAAAGTTGCCAGCAAAAAACGTCAGGGCGGAATTGCTTCATGCCACATGTGTGACACTTATTTGGGTCCTTAATAATAAAAGTTGAGAATATGCAATGTTGCAAAATAATAATCCCATGACCACAACATCATGATAAACGGAAAAAAACACGCTTCGTCATGTGGTGGGCTGCTCCTGTGCAATCAACTGTTGACTATTTTTGGCTATTTTTATTACACATCGCGCATACAAAAAATAAATAAAAATAGACTGAACAAAAAAAAAAAACTCGCTTCACGCCTGTTGGGCCGGCCCAGTCGTGTGCACAGTCAACAATTCCGAAATTCAACGCGCCACGTCAATAATCCCTGTTTGGAAACGCCCTCAAGGTTCAAAATAGACAGGGATCGAAGAGTTCGGTGTGCTGATTTCAAGGATTGAAAGTTTAGGGTTTGATTTAGCTTTCATCAACGAGTTTGAGGTTTATTTTGGACTTTTCCCCAACTCAAGTTGCCATCCCCGGGTAACTAAAGTTGCCACCAAAAAATGTCAGGGCGGAATTGCTTCATGCCACACGCGTGACACTTATTTGGGTCCTTAATAATAAAAGTTGAGAATATGTAATGTTGCAAAATAATAATCCCGTGACCACAACAAGCCATTGCAAATAGTAACAATAATAAGTACTCCCCCCGTTCACAAATATACAATGTTCCTTTTTTTATTAGAATATATATAGTCACATTTAAGTGTATTTGTTCATCCATTTTATTTTGTATGCAATCCATAGTAAAACATTCAAAAAAAAACATTTATAAACATAGAAAGTACCAAACAAACTCTAATTGCCGTGTGCTTCCTAAAGAAGTTTCAAATTTTAGAGGGATATTTTTACCTTGCCACAACATAATTTCTGTTGCCCTAAAACCTATTTTAATGTCTTGAAACATTTTTTTGGTGCTTTATTTTGCATCATCTTTTTTTAGGGGTATTTTGCATCATCTCTAGAAGATGCTCCGACACCCACATAATTTGGACTGAAAAATAACCATGGGCCAACCACATCTCGCCTCAAGGTTTTTCTAAATGGGCCAATCCAGCGCGGGACAAGCGCTGACTGCCTAGTCCACAATTTTATCACTTTTATTTAAATTTATGAAATAGAAAGGTAATTTATTTAAATTTTAAACACTGTTAACACTTAAAAAATATTTATGCAATGCAAAAAATGTTGATAGTATTTAAAAACATGTTTGTTACATTTAAAAGATGTCCACGCATTTCAAAAGTACGTTTGTGACATTTAAAAAATGTTAATGCAATGTAAAAAAAAGTATAAAAAATTTAGAAAAAAATTGTGAAATTAAACAATTTTTTTTATTTATTGACATTAAAAAATCAATTGTTCACACACTTCAAAAAAAATATTTGTTACATTTTTTAAGAATGTTTACCGAATGTAAAAAATATTGACCTAGTGTTAAACAAATATTCAATGTAAATTTGAAAATTATTTAGCATGTATTTGAAAAGGTATTTAAAAACATGTATTTTTGGAAACTATTCAAAAAAGGTACATCATTTATTCGACAAATGTTCAACATGTATCAAAAATGTGTTACACGTGTATTACAAAATTGTACAATGTGCACTGGAAAATAGACATGCATTGAAAAAAGGAAAAATAAAAACGATTTTTAAAAATGAAGAATACAAAGAAAACCTGCAAAAACAAAAAAAAAGGAACAAGAAAACCAAGACAGAAAACCAAAGAGAAAGAAAAGAAATAATTAAAAAAATAAAAAAGGAAGAAAACTAAAGAAAACAGAAAACCAAAAACTGCAACATTGTTAGTTTAGTTTTTTTAAATGTTGCCATTGAAAACAATGTTCGCACATTTAAGAAATAATGTTTTTCACGTTTTTGTAAAGTATTTATACAATACCAATAAAGATGTTCATAGAGTTTTCAAAAAATGTTTCGTGCCACTAAAAGAATGTCAATCATATATTTGAAAAAATGTTCAAAACATATATTTGAAAAATATTATACATTATGTATTTGAGAAAAAAATATTCAACGTGTATTGAAAAGCATTTACGCGTGTATAAAAATATACAAATGCATACTGAAGAAAGTAGACATGTGCAGAAAAAAGGAAAAAGAAAATAACCCACAGAATATCAAAGAAAACAGGTGAAAACGAAAAAATGAAACAAAGAATACCAAAGAAGACGACACAGAAAACCGAAGAGAAAGAAAATAAAAATGAGTAAAAGAGAAAACCAAAGAAAACAACTAATGAAACGGAAAAAACAAACAGGAAGAGAAAGGGCGGTACTGGGCGCCGATCGAACCCTGTGCGTCCGATTTGGCATCTCCCAACCATCAGATGTCAACGCTAGCCCCCCGCGTCCTCTGTTCGTCCCTAACCTCTCAAATGTGGCTGTCGGCTCAAAAGCTACTACCGGCGAAATAAATTTCTACAAGCGACGAATCAAAAAATGCTACTATCAAAAAGGGAATTGTTGCGACTAGCGAAACCAAAAGATGGAACCAGCGAGGGGAAAAGCTACTGCCGGCAGAAAAAAAATACTAGAACTGGTTGTCGTGGTTCTAAGACTAACAGTAGAAAGGGGGGTAGATATGGAGAGGCAAGATCTTAGCTATGCTGAAGGTGTACACACAGGATTTACGAGTTCAGGCCCTTCGCGGAGGAAGTAATAGCCCTACATCTCGGTGCCCGGAGGCGGTCGACTGGATTATATGTGTGTGATGTTACAGGGGGTGCGAACCCTTGTGCCAGAGGAGGGGGATGGCTTGTATAGAGTGCGCCAGGACCCCCGCCATCCTCCATTACAAGTGGCTTAATGTACATAAAGTAGGGGCGTTACTGATAACGCCAGCCATAAGTGCTATTAATGACCTTAAAGACTATAGAGTGAACGCCTGACCGTTGCAGTGTTTAGTGACTCCCGGTCTTCGGTAGGTCGAGTGATTCCTTGTATGGTCGAGTGACAACAGGTGGGAGGGGTACCCAAGTGATATGATTGGTCGAGTGGATTGCACTCGACACCTTTGACTAGGGGTTCTTTGTTGTCTCTTGGACTTCTTATCTTCTAGGGTAGTGACCTTGGGGAGGACGTATAGGTCAGGCCTATGACCCTACCCCGGGTCTGTATCCTGATCAGTAGCCCCTGAATGGATTAAGGTTCGAGTGGAAAGTAGGTTGAAGTTGAACTTGTTCCGAGCTTTGCGTCTCGCGAGTGTTTTACGCAGGACAGAAGGCTTACGTTGTTACTTCAGCATCGATTCAGTCGCCTTGATCCATTCAGAGAGTTGTCGACTGAGCTTATAGCATCATCTGCCGAGTGTTGTCTTGGGGTGTAGAATCTTTGGCACGATTGATAGCAGTGTATCCCGGATTTCACGGGATACGAAATTTCGAGGAAGCGCATGGGACGGGGCATGCTGAAGTAAGCGGGGCGGATGAACAGTAGCGCCTCGATTTCTGCACCACCTTTTTCGCCACGTACGTTGCGCGCGACTATTGCGGGATTTGACAGGATCGCCCAGTCCCACGCGTCAGCCACTCGGAAGCGGCCCTTTATAAGGTGACGGAGCCGAGGCGCTTGCACTGTGCGCGTCTGTTTTTCTTTCTTCTTCCTCTGCTTCTCCACCGCATCCGGCTCCTCTGCTCTCGACACCGCCGCTCCGCCACCATGGTGAAAGACAAGACGGCGGCGCTGGAACGCGCGAAGAAGGCGATGGGGGCGGCGAAGGGCAAGAAGCAGAACCGCGGGTCGTCATCGCGCTCGGGCTGCCGCCTGGCTGGATCCAGGGTGATTGGTGTTGGGGAACATAGCAGAAATTCAAAATTTTCTACGCATCACCAAGATCTATCTATGGAGAAACTAGCAACGAGAGAGAGGGGAGTGCATCTTCATACCCTTGAAGATCGCGATGCGGAAGCGTTGCTAAAACGCAGATGATGTAGTCATACTCGTGGCGATTCAGATCGCGGTTGATTCCGATCTAAGCGCCGAACAACAACGTCTCCGCGTTCAACACACGTGCAACCCGATGACGTCTCCCGTGCCTTGATCCAACAAGAGGAGAGGGAGAGGTTGGGGAAGACTCCATCCAGTAGCAGCACGACGGCGTGGTGGTAGTGGAGGAGCGCGGTACTCCAGCAGGGCTTCGCCAAGCACTACGAGAGTCGAGGAGGGAGAGAGGTAGGGCTGCGCCAAGAGAAAGTTCATCTCGTGTGTTTTGCAGCCCCCAATACCTCAAGTATATATAGGGAAGGGGAGGGGCTGCGCCCCCATCTAGGGTTCCCTCCCCAGGGGTGGTGGCAGCCCCCAAAACCCATCTAGGGTGCGGCCAAGGGGGGAGAGAGGGATGCGCACCTAGGGTGGGCCTTAAGGCCCATCTGGACCTAGGGTTTGCCCCCTCCCACTCTCCCTGCGCCTTGGGCCTTGGCGGGGGGGGGGGGGGGGTGGGCGCACCAGCCCACCTGGGGCTGGTCCCCTCCCACACTTGGCCCACGCAGCCTTCTGGGGCTGGGGGCCCCACTTGGTGGACCCCCGGGACCCTCCCGGTGGTCCCGGTACGTTATCGATATCACCTGAAACTTTTCCGGTCACCAAAACGGGACTTCCCATATATAAATCTTTACCTTCGGACCATTCTGGAACTCCTCGTGACGTCCGGGATCTCATCCGGGACTCCAAACAACATTGGGTAACCATGTACATCTATTCCCTGTAACCCTAGTTTCATCGAACCTTAAGTGCGTAGACCCTACAGGTTCGGGAACCATGCAGACATGACCGAGACAACTCTCCGGCCAATAACCAACAGCGGGATCTGGATACCCATGTTGGCTCCCACATGTTCCATGATGATCTCATCGGATGAACCACGATGTCAAGGATTCAATCAATCCCGTATACAATTCCCTTTGTCTATCGGTATAGTACTTGCCCGAGATTCGATCGTCGGTATCTCGATACCTTGTTCAATCTCGTTACCGGCAAGTCTCTTTGCTCGTTCCGTAACACACCATCCCGTGATCAACACCTTGGTCACATTGCGCATATGATGATGTCCTACCGAGTGGGCCCAGAGATACCTCTCCATCACACGGAGTGACAAATCCCAGTCTCGATTCGTGCCAAGCCAACAGACACTTTCGGAGATACCCGTAGTGTACCTTTATAGCCACCCAGTTACGTTGTGACGTTTGGTACACCCAAAGCATTCCTACGGTATCCAGGAGTTGCACAATCTCATGGTCTAAGGAAATGATACTGGACATTAGAAAAGCTTTAGCATACGAACTACACGATCTTTGTGCTAGGCTTAGGATTGGGTCTTGTCCATCACATCTTTCTCCTAATGATGTGATCCCGTTATCAACGACATCCAATGTCCATGGTCAGGAAACCGTAACCATCTATTGGTCAACGAGCTAATCAACTAGAGGCTTACTAGGGACATGGTGTTGTCTATGTATCCACACATGTATCTGAGTTTCCTATCAATACAATTATAGCATGGATCACAAACATTATCATGAACAATGAAATATAATAATAACTAATTTATTATTGCCTCTAGGGCATATTTCCAACAGTCTCCCACTTGCACTAGAGTCAATAATCTAGTTCACATCGCCATGTGATTAACACTCACAGGTCACATCGCCATGTGACCAACATCCAAAGAGTTTACTAGAATCAGTAATCTAGTTCACATCACTATGTGATTAACACTCAATGAGTTCTGGGTTTGATCATGTTATGCTTGTGAGAGAGGTTGTAGTCAACGGGTCGGCAATATTCAGATCCCTATGTATTTTGCTAAACTTTATGTCATATCATAGATGCTGCTACCACGTTCCAGTTGGAGCTATTCCAAATTGTTGCTCCACTATACGTATCTGGTTTGCTACTCAGAGTCATTCGGATAGGTGTTAAAGCTTGCATCGACGTAACCCTTTACGCCGAACTCTTTATCACCTCCATAATCGAGAAACATATCCTTATTCCTCTAAGGTTAATCTTGACCGCTATCTGGTGATCCACTCCTTGATCACCTTTGTACCCTCTTTCCAGACATGTGGCAAGGAACACATCAAGTGTGATACTCAGCATGGCATACCGTATAGAGCCTATGACAAAAGCATAGGGGACGACCTTCGTCCTTCCTCTTTCTTCTGCCGTGGTCGAGCTTTAAGTCTTAACTTTATACCTTATAACTCAGGCAAGAACTCCTTCTTTGACTGATCCATCTTGAACACCTTCAAGATCATGTCAAGGTATGTGCTCATTTGAAAGTACTATCAAGCGATTTTTGATCTGTCCTCATAGATCTTGATGCTTAATGTTAAGGCAGCTTAATCCAGGTTTTCATTGAAAAACACTTTTCAAATAACCCTATATGCTTTCCAGAAATTCTACATCATTTCGGATCACCAATAGGTCAACAACATATACTCATCAGAAATGATATAGTGCTCCCACTCACTTCTTTGGAAATACAAGTTTCTCATAAACTTTGTATAAACCCAAAATCTTTGATCATCTCATCATAGCGTATATTCCAACTCCGAGATACTTACTCCAGTCCTTAGAAGGATTGCTAGAGCTTTGCATACTTGTTAGCATCTTTTAGGATTGACAAAAACTTCTGGTTGTATCACATACAAACTTTCCTCAAGAAAATTGTCGAGGAAACAATGTTTTGACATCCTATCTGCAAGATTTCATAAATAATGCAGTAACTGCTAATATAATTCCAACAGACTCTTAGCATCGCTACGAGTGAGAAAGTCTCATTGTAGTCAACTCCTTGAACTTGTCAGAAAACAACTTAGCGACAGGTCGAGCTATCTCACTTACCATCATTGTCTGTCTTCCTTTTAAAATCCATTTGTACTCAACAGCCTTACGACCATCGAGTAGTTCTTCCAAAGTCTATACTTTGTTTTCATACATGGATCCTCTCTCGGATTTTATGGCCTCGAGCCATTCGTCTGAATCCGGGCCTACCATCGCTTCTCCATAGCTCGTAGGTTCATTGTTGACTAGCAACATGACCTCCAAGACAGGATTAAGTACCACTCTGAAGTAGTACGCATCCTTGTCGACCTACGAGGTTTGGTAGTGACTTGATCTGAAGTTTCATGATCACTATCATTAGCTTCCACTTCAATTGGTGTAGGCGCCATAGGAACAACTTCATGTGCCCTGCTACACACTAGTTTAAGTGATGGTTCAATAACCTCATCAAGTCTCCACCATCCTCCCACTCAATTCTTTCAAGAGAAACTTTTTCTCGAGAAAGGACCCGATTCTAGAAACAATCCCTTTTGATTCCGGAACTGAGACAAGAGGTATACCCAACTGTCTTGGGTGTCCTATGAAGATGCATTTATCCGCTTTGGGTTCGAGCTTATCGACCTGAAACTTTTTCACATAAGCGTCGCAGCCCCAAACATTTAAGAAATGACAGCTTAGGTTTCTCTAAACCATAGTTCATACGGTTTCATCTCAACGGAATTGTGTGGTGCCCTATTTAAAGTGAATGTGGTTGTCTCTAATGCCTAACCCATAAACTATAGCGGTAATTCGATAAGAGACATCATGGTATGCACCATATCCAATAGGGTGCAGTTATGATTTTCGGACACACCATCACACTATGGTGTTCCAGGCGGTATTAGTTGTGAAACAATTTCCACAATGTCTTAATTGTATGCCAAACTCGTAACTCAGATACTCATCTCTATGATCATATCATAGACATTTTTATCCTCCTGTCACGACGATCTCCAACTTCACTATGAAATTACTTGAACCTTTCAATAATTCAGATTTGCATTTCATCAAGTAAATATACTCAGTATCTACTCAAATCATCTGTGAAGTAAGAACATAACGATATCCACTGCGTGCCTCAGCACTCATTGGACTGCACACATCAAAATGTATTACTTCCAACAAGTTTCTTTCTTGTTCCATTTTACTGAGAACGAGGCTTTCAGTCATCTTGCCCATGTGGTATGATTTGCATGTCTCAAGTGATTCAAAATCAAGTGAGTCCAAACGATCCATCTGCATGGGGTTTCTTCATGCGTATACACCAATAGACATGGTTCGCATGTCTCAATCTTTTCAAAATGAGTGAGTCCAAAGATCCATCAACATGGAGCTTCTTCATGCGTTTTTACCAATATGACTCAAATGGCAGTGCCACAAGTATGTGGTACTATCATTACTATCTTATATCTTTTGGCATGAACAAGTGTATCACTATGATCAAGATTCAATAAACCATTCATTTTAGGTGTAAGACCATTGAAGGTATTATTCAAATAAACAGAGTAACTATTATTCTCCTTAAATGAATGATCGTAGTGTGATAGACATAATCCAATCATGTCTATGCTCAACGCAAACACCAAATAACAGTTATTTAGGTCTAACACCAATCTCGATGGTAGAGGGAGTATGCGATGCTTGATTACATCAAGCTTGGAAACACTTCCAACACATATCGTCATCTCACCTTTAGCTAGTCTCCATTTGTTCTGTAGCTTTTATTTCGAGTTACTAACACTTAGCAACCGAACCAGTATCTAATACCCTGGTGCTACTGGGAGTACTAGTAAAGTGCACATTAATATAATATATATCCAATATACTTCTATCGACCTTGCCAGCCTTCTCATCTACCAAGTATCTAGGGTAGTTCTGCTTCAATGACTGTTCCCCTCATTACAGAAGCACTTAGTCTCGGGTGGGTTCAAACTTTGGGTTTCTTCACTAGAGCAGCAACTGATTTGCCATTTCATGATGTATCCCTTCTTGCCCTTGCCCTTCTTGAAACTAGTGGTTTCACTAACCATCAACGATTGATGCTCCTTCTTGATTTCTACTTTCGTGGTGTCAAACATCGCGAATATTTCAAGGATCATCATATCTATCCCTGATATGTTATAGTTCATCACGAAGCTCTAGCAGCTTGGTGGCAATGACTTTGGAGAAACGTCACTATCTCATCTAGAAGATTAACTCCCACTCGATTCAAGTGATTGTGGTACTCAGACAATCTGAGCACAAGCTCAACGATTGAGCTTTTCTCCCATAGTTTGCAGGCTAAGAAACTCGTCGGAGGTCTTATACCTCTTGACGTGGGCACGAGCCTGAAATCCCGATTTCAGCCCTCGAAATATCTCATATGTTCCACGATGTTTTGAAATCGTCTTCGGTGCCTCAACTCTAAACCGTTTAACATTACTGAACTATCACGTAGTTATCAAAACGTGTATGTCAGATGTTCGCAACATCCACAGACGACGTTCGAGGTTCAGCACACCGAGCGGTGCATTAAGGACATAAGCCTTCTCCGAAGCAATGAGGACAATCCTCAGTTTACGGACCTAGTCCGCATAATTGCTACTATCAACTTTCAACTGAATTTTCTCTAGGAACATATCTAAAGCAATAGAACTAGAGCGCGAGCTACAAAATAATTTGCAAAAACCTTTTTGACTATGTTCAAGATAATTGAGTTCATCTTATGAACTCCCACTCAGATAGACATCCCTCTAGTCATCTAAGTGATACATGATCCGAGTCAACTAGGCCATGTCCGATCATCACGTGAGACGGACTAGTCATCGTCGGTGAACATCTTCATGTTGATCGTATCTTCTATACGACTCATGTTCGACCTTTCGGTCTTCCGTGTTCCGAGGCCATGTCTGTACATGCTAGGCTCGTCAAGTCAACCTAAGTGTATTGCGTGTGTAAATCTGGCTTACACCCGTTGTATTCGAACGTTAGAATCTATCACACCCAATCATCACGTGGTTCTTCAAAACAACAAACCTTCGCAACGGTGCACAGTTAGGGGGAACACTTTTCTTGACATTATTGCGAGGGATCATCTTATTTAAGCTACCGTAGTTCTAAGAATATAAGATGTAAAACATGATAAACATCACATGCAATCAAATAGTGACATGATATGGCCAATATCATTTTGCTACTTTTGATCTCCATCTTCGGGGCTCCATGATCATCATCGTCACCGGCATGACACCATGATATCCACCATCATGATCTCCATCATTGTGTCTCATGAAGTTGTCTCGCCAACTATTACTTCTACTACTATGGCTAACAGTTTAGCAATAAAGTAAAGTAATTACATGGCGTTGTGCATTGACACGCAGGTCATACAATAAATTAAGACAACTCCTATGGCTCCTGCTGGTTGTCATACTCATCGACATGCAAGTCGTGATTCCTATTACAAGAACATGATCAATCTCATACATCACATATCATTCATCACATTCTCTTTGGCCATATCACATCACATAGCATACCCTGCAAAAACAAGTTAGACGTCCTCTAATTGTTGTTGCATGTTTTACGTGGCTGCTATGGGTTTCTAGCAAGAACGTTTCTTACCTACGCAAAGCCACAATGGTGATATGCCAATTGCTATTTACCCTTCATAAGGACCCTTTTCATCGAATCTGATCCGACTAAAGTGGGAGAGACTGGCACCCGCTAGCCACCTTATGCAACAAGTGCATGTCAGTCGGTGGAACCTGTCTCACGTAAGCGTACGTGTAAGGTCGGTCCGGGCCGCTTCATCCCACAATGACGCCGAATCAAGATAGGACTAGTAACGGTAAGCAAATTGTACAAACCATCGCCCACAACTACTTATGTTCTACTTGTGCCAGGAATCTACGCAATAGACCTAGCTCTGATACCACTGATGGGGAACGTAGCAAAAATTCAAAATTTTCTACGCATCACCAAGATCTATCTATGGAGAAACTAGCAACAAGAGAGAGGGGAGTGCATCTTCATACCCTTGAAGATTGCGACGCGGAAGCGTTAATAGAACGCGGATGAGGTAGTCATACTCGTGGCGATTCAGATCGCGATTGATTCTGATCTAAGCGCCGAACAACGGCGCCTCCGCGTTCAACACACGTGCAGCCCGATGACGTCTCCCGTGCCTTGATCCAGCAAGGGGAGAGGGAGAGGTTGGGGAAGACTCCGTCCAGCAGTAGCACGATGGCGTGGTGGTGGTGGAGGAGCACGGTACTCCAGCAGGGCTTCGCCAAGCACTACGAGAGTCGAGGAGGGAGAGAGGTAGGGCTGCGCCAAGAGAAAGTTCATCTCGTGTGTTTTGCAGCCCCCAATACCTCAAGTATATATAGGGGAAGGGGAGAGGCTGCGCCCCCATCTAGGGTTCCATCCCCAGGGGTGCCGGCAGCCCCCAAAACCCATCTAGGGTGCGGCCAAGGGGGGAGAGAGGGAGGCACACCTAGGGTGGGCCTTAAGGCCCATATGGACCTAGGGTTTGCCCCCTCCCACTCTCCCTGCGCCTTGGGCCTTGGTGGAGGGAGGGGGCCCACCAGCCCACCTGGGGCTGGTCCCCTCCCACACTTGGCCCATGCAGCCTTCTGGGGCTGGTGGCCCCACTTGGTGGACCCCCGGGACCCTCTCGGTGGTCCTGGTACGTTACCGATATCACCTGAAACTTTTCCGGTCACCAAAAAGGGACTTCCCATATATAAATCTTTACCTCCGGACCATTCCGGAACTCCTCGTGACGTCAGGGATCTCATCCGGGACTCCGAAAAACATTCGGTAACCGCGTACATCTATTCCCTATAACCCTAGTGCCATTGAACCTTAAGTGTGTAGACCCTACGGGTTCGGGAACCATGCAGACATGACCGAGACAACTCTCCGGCCAATAACCAACAACGGGATCTGGATACCCATGTTGGCTCCCACATGTTCCACGATGATCTCATTGGATGAACCACGATGTCAAGGATTCAATCAATCCCGTATACAATTCCCTTTGTCTATCGGTATAGTACTTGCCCGAGATTCGATCGTCGGTATCTCGATACCTTGTTCAATCTCGTTACCGGAAAGTCTCTTTACTCGTTCTGTAACACATCATCCCGTGATCAACTCCTTGGTCACATTGCGCATATGATGATGTCCTACCGAGTAGGCCCAGAGATACCACTCCGTCACACGGAGTGACAAATCCCAGTCTCGATTCGTGCCAAGCCAACAGACACTTTCGGAGATACCCGTAGTGTACCTTTATAGCCACCCAGTTATGTTGTGACGTTTGGTACACCCAAAGCATTCCTACGGTATCTGGGAGTTGCACAATCTCATGGTCTAAGAAAATGATACTTGACATTAGAAAAGCTTTAGCATACAAACTACATGATCTTTGTGCTAGGCTTAGGATTGGGTCTTGTCCATCACATCATTCTCCTAATGATGTGATCCCGTTATCAACGACATCCAATGTCCATGGTCAGGAAACCGTAACCATCTATTGATCAACGAGCTAGTCAACTAGAGGCTTACTAGGGACATGGTGTTGTCTATGTATCCACACATGTATCTAAGTTTCCTATCAATACAATTATAGCATGGATCACAAACGATTATCATGAACAATGAAATATAATGATAACTAATATATTATTGCCTCTAGGGCATATTTCCAACAATTGGATCCGGTCCTCGCTCCGGAAGGAAGATCTGGATGAGCTGGTGGAGTCCGGGCCGATTGCCAAGGGTGCGGCAAGGCTGCCTGAGGGGGAGATGGAGCCGCAGCCTCGACCAGGTGAGTGTGTACTGCTCGCCACCCACGCTGATCGGGGCTTCTCGCTTCCTCCGCACCCCTTCTTTCCGGGCTTCTTGAACTTCTTCGGTGCACAACTCCATCATTTTTCTCCCAATACCATGACGTACCTTGTTGTGTTCGTGTCGATGTGTGAAAACTTTTTGGGATGTCGACCGCACTGGGGTCTTTTCAAACATATTTTCACCATCTGTTCCCAGTCGGTGAAGAAAGTGAACGAGTGACGAGAAAACCCATGTCATTCAGATGTGTGGGGGTTTGGGTATCCAGAAGAGGCAGAGGAGCTCTTTCCCTTCCATGACTCTCCCTGAGTCAGTTAGGGGCTGGCAGTCGACCTGGTTCTACTGCTAGGACCTCCCAACTCCAGGCCAGTCGACCGGCCTTCCCCACTTAACTTTTGACCGTGTCCAGACTCCTTCCTCACTGAAAGTGACTGCTTCCGAGAACGTGGAGACGAAGATGCTGGTTGAGAAAGTGGTCCAACTGACAATGAGGGTGTCACCGGCATGGACCTGCTGATCACAGTCGACGCATCCAGCCTCTTCATGCCCGTGACCATCCCATGTGGCTGTACTCTGGGGCTGACGACACCGCTCGCGTCCATCCAGAGGAAGTGCCAGCCAAGACTGTGGCCATGTGGTTGAAGAGCATTACAGGCAACCAGGACAACCCCAGAGGAGCCAGGCGAGTCGTCCCCTTCAGTGATGACAATCGGCCCGACAAGGTATGTTCTTTATTCCGACTGTCTTTGCTTACACATTCCGACTGTCTTTGAGCTCGACTGACTTTTACTCGACTTCTTGCCTTGTAGGTTTTTACTGACATGTATTCGATGCCCAACGGTGAACAAGTTCTAGAGCAGGACCAGGAGGGAGAGGCCAGCACGGTGGAGAGCGGTGAATTGGAATCTTCGGATGAAGATGATGAGGAGGAAAGCGAGGAGTCAGACGACGAGGAAGCGGTCGACTCGCCGCCGCGCTCTGAACGCCGATCCAAGCAACACCATGACCCGGCGGGCGGGCGTGGAAAGAGCGTGGCCCCAAGTACACACACGCAGAAGCGCACTCGGACGTCGACTCTGGAGCCGACTGAGAAGGTTGCCAAGCAGCCCAAGGTTGCTCCTCCAAAGACTTGGAAGACTTTGCCGAGGATCAAGATGGACGTCCCTGTTGCTTCAGGGTGAGTATCTTTCTTGCATTTATCTAGGCCGACTGAAGCTTCTATTCTGACCGAATGGATCATGTATCTTTCAAGCCCGACCTCCGCTGCGACTGACATGGATATCGACAAAGCTCCAGGAGACGAGGAGACCAACGACGCGGCCACCTCCTAAGCTGGTAAGTCCATTCGACCAGAACTCATTAGTCGATTGAGTTATCGGTTAGCTGAATTTACGATGTTTTGCTTTCGCTACAGTTCCGCGAGACATTGTCGTGCTTCCCGATGATGAAGAAGAAGAAGTGCCTCTACAGGAGAGGAGGAGGAGAGGCAGGGGCTCAAGCAGGAGACGACTGATCACCTGTCGGGGTAGACTGTCCCGGCTCCTGCTGCTCCAGTGCAATTCCACAAATCCGACCCAGTAGCTGCCTCGGCCGCCTTGGAGCCATCACTTTTTGCTGCATACCAGACCCCAGATGATTCACCAAGCGCTGCCAGGGAGGCTCTTCGCCAGGTGAACCTTGTTATGGAGCAGGTGAAGGTGATGCACGAGGCCAGCTAGGTGGCCTATAATGCCAGCACCGCTCTGCAGACCAATGTTAAGGTCAGTGAACTCCCGACTGAACTTTCGAATGCTGTTTTATATCTGATCACCCACTAGGGTGTGCCTGTTTTTAGAGTTTAGGAAGTCTTCCACTCCACTCGACTCGTGTTGAGTCTTAGATTCTATCCGGACCAGTGGGGGCACGCCGAGTGCACCCACTGGGTGTAGTCCCCGAGACCACGGTCGACTGCTGGCAGTCGGCTAAGGTCTTAGAATCTTCTTTTTACCTTGTTTTTTGACTCACGCTGGGCAGACCATGCTGAGTGTTGATCTAGATCAGTGGGGGCACGCTAAGTGCACCCACTGGGTGTAGTCCCCGATACTATTGTTGAATATTTGATTCGGCAGTAGTCTTAGAGTAACTTTCACTGTCATTGTCTTTTATTTCTGTCGACTGATATCTCTCTCTCGCTGACTTCAGAGGTCTTGTGATCTTGGAGCTCGGCTTTCTGAGTTAAACAAGAAGCACATCAGCCTCGAACTTGATCTTGAACTTGCAAAGAAGAACCTCAAGACTGCTCAAGAAGAAACAACCATCATGGGAGGTAACCAATCGACACTTGTCCACTCAGTAGCTCGCGCCTTTTAGTGTTTTTTCTTTCAGTCTCTTTGAACCGAGTGACTTCACACAAGCAGATGTGCATAGTGAAAACCGCTAGCTTCAGGCTCGTCTGAAGAGTGTTGTTTCTTTAGAGATAATGAAGGAAGCTCTGGAGAAGAAGGATCAAGACCTTGCTGGTGCTCAGAAGGAAGCACGAGAGAAGACAACGCTTGCGGACAAGAAGCTGGCTTCGGTCAACAAGTTGGAAGAGGAGAACACGAAGCTGAAGACTGCCATCTGTGAAGCCAATCGGGAAGTTGAGCAATTGAAGAAGGACAAAGAGAACCTGACCAATGAAGTTGGAGGACTCAGAGCCAGGACAAGCAAGCTGGAGTCCTATTTGGGACAACTTGCCGCAAAACTAGTTTTGAAGCTTGAAGGTACTGCCACTCGACTGGTTAGCTGTCGTCGATTGAAGTATGTTGTTATATTGTCGACCCACTATTTTTTGTGATTGTGCAGAACTTTGTCAGGATTTTGAAGCTAAGACATTTTGTTATATTGTCCTATGAAAGATGACGTTGCGATGAACTTACTGCGGTTGGAATCACGCTTGGACGGCGCCGTTGCTTATTTGGCTCGACTAAAGGCGGCGATGACTCGGGTTGACGCCGAACTCTGGCCTCAGGCGGAACTTTCACAAGATCTCGAGTCGTTGATGACTCGACTAAATCAGATCACTGGCTGAGTGCAGGAATGGAATAATTCGTTCACTTGCTGTGGTGCCAACGTCGCCCTGTCATTGGTCCAAGTGCACTGCAAGGACGCTAGAGAAGACAAGTTGGCGGCCCTCAAGGTTGTGAACACTAAGAAGCACACCTTCCATTCCTTCATGGAAACCTTCCTTGAGGCTGCCACTCGTATTGCCGACAGCATTGATCTTGACAGCTTCTATGATCCATCCAGCCCTTCTCCTGCGAGTGATCGAAAAACATTATGCTTCACCTTTATTTGCCTCGGAATGCTGAGTGATTTTGTAATCGTTGAAACTCCTTCGGGCCTGACGTCCGAGCACTTTAATCCGCGGTTTGGAACCTTTGGATTTATCTGGGCTTGGTTTATCTTTGAATATGTTGTGTTTGTCTTCGAGCGGAACTCGTTCTTCACTCGGATTGGTTCTTGTACTTTTGATGCAGCTTCTGAGAAAGAGGCCGCAGTCAACCTGTTGTACGGGCCCTGAGCAGCATTGATCAGCTCATCAGCGAGGCACTCAGCAATGGACTTGACGTTCCTGAGAGCAGCTCGTCTTGGCACTAGCTGTTGGATGAGCCTTTGGCGGCATTGATCAGCTCATTAGCGAGGCATTCAACAATGGTCTTGACGTTCCTGAAAGCAGCTCGCCTTGGCACCAGCTGTTGGATGAGCCTTTGGTAGTGCGCACAATCTCGTCCTTCTTCTTGACGGTGCAGCCCAAGGGGGAGGGGTCGTGGTCGACCCACACCACTCGGTAGGATTTTTTATACTTAGGCGAGTACTGGACTGCAACTAAGCCCCCGTGTGGGAGGATTGCTCGCCACTCGGTAGGATTTTTAAAACTTAGGAGAGTACTGGACTGCAGCTAAGCCTCCGAGTGGGAGGGTTGCTCGCCACTCGATAGGATTTTTAAAACTTAGGCGAGTACTGGTACTGCAGCTAAGCCCCATGAGTGGGAGGATTGCTCGCCATTCAGTAGGATTTTTCAAACTTAGGCGAGTACTGGTACTGTAGCTAAGCCCCCGAGTGGGAGGATTGATCGCCACTCGGTAGGATTTTTCAAACTTAGGCGAGTATTGGACTGCAGCTAATCCCCCGAGTGAGAGGATCACTCACCACTCGGCAGGATTTTTTACACTTAGGCGAGTACTGGTAATGCAGCTAAGCCCCCGAGTGGGAGGATTCCTCGCCACTCGGTAGGATTTTTAAAACTTAGGCGAGTACTGGACTGCAGCTAAGCCCCCGAGTGGGAGGATCGCTCACCACTCGGTAGGATTTTTCAAACTTAGGCGAGTATTGGACTGCATCTAAGCCCCCGAGCGGGAGGATCGCTCACACTTTCTCGTCCTTCTTCTTGACGGTGCAGCCCCCCCCCCCCCGGGGGGGGGGGAGTCGTGGTCGACCTGCATCACTCAGTAGGATTTTTCAAACTTAGGTGAGTACTGGACTGCAGCTAAGCCCCCTAGTGAGAGGCGCTCACCACTCGGTAGGATTTTTCAAACTTAGGCAAGTACTGGACTGTAGCTAAGTGAAAGTGCGTTATATCGACTAGAGGGGGAGGTGAATAGGTGATTTTTATGAATTCTTCACTGAGGAATTTGCCGGTGAGGAAATTCCTTAGCGAAGAACTACTTGCAGCGGAATAAGTACTCAGAAGTAAGCATAACAGAATACAAGCATGGTCATCATGATGAAATGAAGACTAGCACAGAGTACAGAAAGCGTAATCACAGGATAACACAAGATGAAGACAAACAGACTGAAGAAATTGAACTGAGGAAATTGAGAAAGTCTTCAGTCAAAGTCTTCAAGCACAGATATGAACAAACACTCAACACAGTAATGAGGAAATGAAAGGGTTGAGGAAATAGAACCAGTTAGGTTGGTGAAGACAATGATTTGGTAGACCAGTTCCAACTGCTGTCTCAGTTGTACGTCTGGTTGGAGCGGCTGAGTATTTAAACTCGAGGACACGCAGTCCCGGACACCCAGTCACTGAGCACGCAGCTCAGGACACCCAGTCCTCACCGTATTCTCCTTGAACTAAGGCCACGCAGACCTCGTCCAATCACTCGTGGTAAGTCTTCAGGCAACTTCCAAACCTTCACAGACTTGGTCACTCGGCGATCCACAATTCCTCTTGGATGCTCTAGACCATGACGCCTAACCTTCTGGAAGAAGCACAATCTTCAAAGGTAACAAGCGTCGGATCCACGCAGGATCAATTTCTTCAGTGATGCTCAATCACTTTGGGTTTGTAGGGGTTTGGTTTTGGGTTTTCCTCACTTGATGATTTTCGCTCAAAGTCCTCGGAGGATGGGTTGCTCTCAAATGACAAGTGTCAAGTTCTCTCGGAGCAGCCAACCAGCTAGTGGTTGTAGGGGGCGGCTATTTATAGCCTAGGGAGCAGCCCGACATGATAAGACATAAATGCCCTTCAATGATATGACCGTTAGGTGGATAGGATATTTTGGGACAGCTGGCGCGCAGCACAGCAACGGTCGGAAATTTGGCTCTCAAATTCCTCAGGGCTATCATGTTCCTCACTGTGTAGGCAATTCACACTGGCAAATTCCTAACTCCTCAGTCAGAACAAATTCATCAGCGACCAGAAGAACTTCGTCTCTGTCACTGAAGAAAGTGATTGAACTGTATGAGATTTCCAAAGGCTTCACTCGAAGGGATTGGTAGGTGTAGGATTTTGAGTTGAGCATCACATGGAAATTTTTCCTTAGTATTTCCTCGACCCCCTTTAACAGTACGGTGTTTCCTATGACTCAAGAAAGAGAAAATGAAACTACGAAAACAAAAGTCTTCACGCTTCATGTTCCTCAAATGAATACCAAGTCTTCAAGGTCACACCAATTTCTTCACTTTCAAAGTCTTCAGAAAGTCTTCAGAATATCAAAGTCTTCAGTCGAAGAACTTCATTTTTAGGGGTTGACTTTCTTTGTAAATATCAAACTCCTCATAGACTGATAGACCTGTGTACACTCACAAACGCATTAGTCCCTTAACCTATAAGTCTTCAATACACCAAAATCACTAAGGGGCACTAGATAATCAGAGCATAATGCAACAAAAGCATCAGCGCACCATCGGGTTTAAGAATACAACTCGATCCAAATAAATGTTTCAGAAGAACAAGAGTGGTAACTTTAAAAAAATGCCCTTAATATATTCCCGCTTGAAGACTAACTCAGATTTCTCCCCCTTTGTCATCAAATGACCAAAAGGATTGAAACTAAGGACTAACGCCCTTGAAGAATTTCAAGTCGATGGAGGAGCACCAGCGTTGTCGGGGTTGTTTGTTGTAGCAGGGCCTGCCGCAGTGTCGTCCAAATCTTCATACTCATCAGTGTCACGCAATGAAGAATAATAGCTGGCCACCAGTGGAGGAACTTTGACCCTCTTGAATTTCTTCGGAGGAGGTGCAGACCAGTCAAATTCTTCCTTGAGATCCATAGTCTTCAGTTCTTCAGCGCTATAGACATGAGTGAGGACAGCCCAGGTGCGGTTGAGGGTTTCATGAAGGTAGTAATGGTTCTTCTTCACTGCATTGTGTGTTGAAGTCATATTGTGAAGAAGTGCACCAAACTGACGCTTTACCCATTTGTGATTACGATCAACCTTCTGATGAAGACTGAGGAGTAACTCACGGTCAGTCATCACCCTGGGTGCTGTGGCTTGAGGATTTTGCTTGGCTGAGGTATTTGCGGCAGTGTCATGTGTGGCAGAGTCGTCATTGGTAGAGTAAGATGCAGCCAGGCGAAATTGACCATCCAATGGACGAATGCCTTCATCGATCATAGCAGCTGCCTTGCCTTTATCATCAGATGATGAAACTGGCCGTTTGAGGACTTCAATGGGAGACAAGTAGCTACCGTGGTTCAGAGTGTCAGCTTTGTAATTCAGTGAAGATCTTGCCCTGATGAATCTCATAATCCAAGGAGCATAGGGCTTCAGCTCGAATGGTGACATAGCAATATTGGCCAGAGTCCTCATGAAGAAATCATGGAAGTTGACGGGAACGCCATGAATGATGTTGAAAGCATATTCTTCATGATGCCAACGACTTCTTCATCATTTGAGTCGTGGCCTTTGATAGGACTCATTGTCTTCGACAGAATGCGATAGACAGTCCGAGGCACATAGAGTAATTCCTTGACGAGGAATTTGGTTCGTGGGGCCTGCCCAGGCTTCAAAGGCTTCATAAGCACTTGCATATAGTGATTTGTCAGTTCAGGGTCATTGTAGATGCAACGTGCACTGTCATGGGGAGGATCGAGAGGAAGGACACGAAGCAATTCAGTTGCCGGTGCCTTGTAGTGAGTGTTTTCAGTCATCCAATCCAACACCCATGAGTTGACATCTTCAGCATCTCAAGTGATATGCAGTGTAGCGTAGAACTGAAGAATGAGTTCTTCATTCCAATCACAGATGTCAGTGCAGAAATTGAGTAATTCTGCATCGTGAAGAACACTGAGGACTGGCTCGAAGCATGGCAGAGATTCCATATCCACGTGAGGAATATGTTCATGATCGAAGATTTTGTCTTTGTCAAACAGCACTGAGGAATAGAAGTTGGCTTGACTGGCAGTCCAGAAACGCCTTTTCCTTATGCGAGCAGAGTCATAGGGGTTGTAATCAGTGAAGAATACATGCTCGGAAAAGAAGTCTTCAGCCTTGAACTTCTGTTTGCTTGAGAACGGATTCTTCGGCTTTGGCAGAGGGATGTCAGTGAGTTGCAGTACCACCTCAGGAATCGCGAGCTCAGGTTCTTCAGGCTGAGGAATTTCTGGTTCCTTTTCTTGTGCAACCTTAAGATCAGCAGCAGCAGGTTCTTCAGCACTAGCGGCTGGAATATCTTCATGAACAGAGGGAGTGGGTTGAGTTTCTTCAGAGCCCAGTTGAACTGTTGTTGCCGGGGACTGAGGAATCTGTTGGATAGGTGTGAATAGAGGAGTATTGGGATGCTGACTTTCCCAAAAGTCATCATTCATCACAGGTGTGGTGCATCCTATATCCACATCTTCATCTTAAATTTCCTCAACACTAGCCTCTTCAGCTGTGAACTGAGGCATAGGTGAGGAAATGACTGGCGTTGAAGGGATTGCGTCCACTTCAATTTCTTCATCAATCTGCTCTGACGAAGCAGCAGAATGATTTTCTTCATCAGATCCGCTTGGGATCACATAGTCTTCTCCAAAAGGAACAAGGTCCTTTGATGGCATGGAGGAAATTGGAACATCATCAATTGGATTTTCAAGTGAGCTGGTCATTGGCTTCATCTTCTTCGCAGCCGAAGATTCTGACGCAGCTGATGCCTTCCTTTTCTTCACTGCAGCTCGCTCTGCAGCCTTGGTCTTCTTCACCTCATAGGCAGATGGAAGAATTGGAGTTGGTGTAGGCGTGGGAGGAGCTGAGGAATCTGGTTGATTTTCTTCAGGCGCAACTGATGCAGTTGCCATGATCTCTTCAGTTTCTTCAGGCGCACCACTAGTGGATGCCTTGGCAATTTCATCAGCGGCTGGAATGGAGTCATCAGCCCTGGAACTAGCATTTTCTTCAGCAGGCTAAAAGTCATCAGCGGTGCTGGCATGTTCTTCAGCAGGCTGAGCAGATTCTGCAGCCTGAAGATTTTCTTGTTGCGATGGAGCTGCAACATTTGTCATTTTCTTCATCAGGTTGATGAATCTCACTTTGGCTCCTTGCCAATCAGCATAGTAGGCATCAAAGTCTTTGCTGAGGGCTTGAATTTCAGACTGATCCTGGAGAAGTTCCTCAGGTGTCATTCTGACAACATTTTTCTTCAGGAGCTTCTCCTTTCTGTATTGCGCTTTCTTGATCTCTCTTGCCTTTTCAAATTTCCATTTCTCTTGAGTGATGAAATGGGTCAGCATGTGACTTTGTCTAGGAGTCAGATGAAAATCAGGCATTGGGGTGTTTGGATCCTTGTGCCAGAGGTCAATGTAGTCGAGGATTTTCCTCGGATCCAAAAGCAGTGGCACAGATGTGCCTTTGGCTCTAGCGGCCTTCACCTGTCTGTCTCTGATGATTTCTGCAAGTTCATCATCAGAAGCTTCATCATCAGAGGGCACATAGAATGCGACCTGTTTCTTCCTTGGACTTGGCCGAGGACCGCGTCCCGCTGTTGCTTTAGTCTTCAACAGTGTGGGGCCTGATGAGGAAATAGGTGCAGCTGAGGAACTCGCTGAAACACCAGAGGCAATCGAGAAACCCTTAATCCTTTGACATGTAGCCAGATGCACAGGAGCTGAGGACTTTGAAGGAGCTGCTGAGGACTTTGGTGGAGCAGTAGCAGTGTGAGGAATTTGTCGTGAGGGCATTGCTGAGGAACTTGGCCGTGAGGGCGCTGTTGGTGAAGCACTTGGCTTACGAGCAGGCTTCTTTGGCATAGATTTCCTTGGCCTGACCGAGGCCTCAGTTGCAGCAGCAGTGGCAGAATCCTCATTGAATTTCTTCACTGCCTCCTTGGCTTGTCTTGCCAATTTAGCTTGGCGCTTAGCCCATTCTTCAGGAAAGTCCTCACCACTCTTGATGCTGGTGGGATCAGCTACTTGGCCAGGTGCCAATGGAGCTCTTGGGCATGGAGGATTGAGGGCAAATTTCTTCATGTACTTTGGAGTCACATATCGGTATTCCCTCCATTCCCTTGCCCATCTCCGTTCAATCTTCTGTATGCGCACCTTGCGCTGATTTTTGGTTTCTTTGCCAAATTTTGCTTCATCAGGTGTGCAATAGCCAGCATAAATTTCCTCAGGGATTTCAAACGCAGTCATAACCTCAGGTTTCTTTCCTCCTTTCTGCGGTCTCTTACCTTCAGCCATATTCTTCAGATGAGGAATTTGAACAATTGAACACTCTGAAGAAGTATGCAATTTTTCTTCGAGGAACGTTGCAAATGAGTTAAGTTGATGAGAACCTAGTGATTCAGCAGCGGACATGAGTATCTGTGAACAGAGTATAGGTGCGAGGAATTTGGAGAGGTCATATGCGTTCTCAGAAGGTTTTTCGAAAAGACAAGTTTTGAGGAATTTGACCAGATGAACCTTGAGGAATTTCACTAAGCGTTTTTGTCTTAGGTTCCAGAGTTGTACAGATCGAAGATCCACACAATTAGGGAATCTTGAAGAAAATGATTGCTTAGAGAAACAGTTCAAGATCATATGATCCATGAGGTGTTCATATGTGTGAAGATTTGAAGAATAAACACCTTTGAAGATTTTCAGGAAAGTTTGAGAATCAAAGTGAGTAATAAAAGTAACTTTTAATTACCCGAACTGAAGAACACGACGAACTGAGAAGAACAGATGTGAAGTTCATCAGTTTAGATCTCCCACGCCCTAACTTGGCAAAGGGAGACAACTACGGCGGCGGCGGAGTGAAGATTTCCGCAACCGGCGCGAGTACGACAGCGACGAGGTCGAGGCAGCGAAGCTCTTCCTCACCGGCGACGACGGAGTAGCGGCGGCGCTAGGGTTTGAGGAGCTCGAGTGAGAGAGAGAGCGGTCGAGCGGAGTAAATGAAGTGAGGAAGGGGAGAGGGGTATTTATGGTCACGGTGAAGAACTGTTTGCCCGAAGATTTTGGGACGAACATGCCCCTGCCCTTTCTCCTTCTCGTGACATGTGTCACCCACGTACAGTGTAATTGAGATCGTGTAAGATCGTGGGTGAATAGAATAATGCATCGTGGGATGCGGAACGGTTTGAGCGGCAAAACCGAAAATCTGGATAAGATTTGTTTTAAAGTTTCGTTCGCAATTTCTTCAGCTGACAAGGACACAGTGAAGATTTTGAACGAGTTTCAATTAGAACGCACATGAAGAAGTTGTGAATAGATTGGGTTGAGTATAGCATAGAGGGGGAAGGGTCCGATCACATTCACTTAGCAGAAAAAGCAACTTGAAGAAATAGCCATAAGTGAATGCTGTAGAGGACATAAACTCATATATATATATATATATATATATGTATATATATATATATATAGCTAATGAAGAAAAACGACGGAAACAGTGAAGATTTTGCAAAGTTGAAGAATTTGAAAAACTGAAGAATTTCAAAACTGAGGAAAAACTCAAATTGAAGATTTTCAACTTTTTGTGGTGGCGTGACCCACCGTATAAGAATGATGATTTTAGGCACCGCGTACAATTGTCGTAGGGTTCTGAGAATCTAATTCTTCATTAATTTCTTCACACTTAGAGTGTTATTCTTCATTGATTGAAGAAAAACGTTTCTTCATGTGTTGCACATCTAAGTCATCAATTTTGCATAAGTGTTAGGATGTGTGTCCTTTTTAAAGAACATTCGAAGATTCTAAGATATTTAGCTCACATCGCAACTTGCTAAATCTCTTCTCATCCAAGGGCTTAGTGAAGATATCAGCTAGCTGTTCTTCAGTCTTCACGTGCTCGATGGAGATGTCTCCCTTCAACACATGATCACGAAGAAAATGATGACGAATCTGAATGTGCTTTGTCTTCGAGTGCTGAACTGGGTTGTGAGCAATCTTGATGGCACTCTCATTGTCGCAGAGGAGAGGCACATTCTTCACGTTGACGCCATAGTCCTTGAGGGTTTGCTTCATCCAAAGCAGTTGAGCACAGCAAGAGCCAACAGCAATGTATTCAGCTTCTGCAGTAGACAGTGATACGCAGTTCTGTTTCTTCGAGGACCAACAAACCAAATATCGTCCGAGGAAATGACAAGTACCAGATGTTAACTTGCGGTCCACACGATCACCAGCATAGTCAGAGTCAGAATATCCAATGAGATCAAAAGCAGAGCCCTTGGGGTACCATAATCCTAGTGTTGGTGTGTGAGCTAGATATCGAAGAATATGCTTCACAGCCTTATGGTGTGATTCCTTCGGTGCAGCTTGAAATCGGGCACACATGCAAACACTAAGCATTATATCTGGCCTAGATGCACATAAGTACAATAAAGAACCAATCATGGAGCGGTATACCTTGTGATCGAAGTCAATACCATTTTCATCAGTGCATAGATGGCCATTTGTGGGCATAGGAATTTTGACGCCTTTGCAATCTTGCATGCCGAATTTCCTCAGTACATCTTTGAGGTATTTCTCCTGAGATATGAATATGCCATTGCGCTACTGACGAATTTGAAGATCTAAGAAGAATTTCAACTCTCCCATCATAGACATTTGATATTTCTTCACTCATCATATAGGCAAATTCATCACTATAACGTTGGTCAGTACAGCGAAAGATAATATCATCAACATATATTTGGCACACAAACAGTTCACCATCATAAGATTTAGTAAAGAGAGTAGGGTCGAGTGAACCGGGTGTGAAGCCATTCTTCACGAAGAATTCCTTCAATGTATCACACCACGCCCGAGGGGCTTGCTTGAGGCCATAGAGGGCCTTATTAAGTCTGAAGACTTTGTCAGGATTCTTTGCATCTTCAAAACCTGGGGGTTGAGCAACATATACTTCTTCCTCAAGCTTACCATTGAGGAATGCACTTTTCACATCCATTTGATATAAGATGATATCATGATGGTTAGCATAAGCAAGTAATATGCGAATAGCCTCAAGTCTAGCAACAGGTGCAAAAGTTTCATCGAAATCAATTCCTTCAACCTGTGTGTAGCCTTGAGCTACCAGTCGTGCCTTATTCCTCACCACAAGGCCATTTTCATCTTGCTTGTTGCGGTAGATCCACTTTGTGCCAATGATATTATGCTTGCGAGGATCTGGGCGATTGACCAGTTCCCAGACATTGTTAAGCTCAAACTGATGTAATTCTTCTTGCATAGCCTGAATCCACTCCAGCTCCATAAATGCTTCATCTACCTTAGTGGGCTCTGTGATAGAGACAAAAGCATAGTGCCCACAAAAGTTAGATAAATGTGAAGCTTTTGAGCGTGTGAGAGGACCTGGTGCACTAATGTCATCAATGATCTTCTCCACTTGCACTTCTTTTGCAACGCGAGGATGAGCTGGTTGTCGCTGAGGATTTTGATCAGCATTTTCTTCAGCACCATTTCCTCAGCATTTTCTTTAGGTGCATCATCTCGACGTTCTTCATGAACAGGAATGAATTCTTCAGCAGATTCTTCAGTAGGAATGACATCCTCAGTTGCCTTGAACTTGATGGAATCCTCAGGTGCTGGTTCATCTAACACAGAAGGTAGGTGCTCTCTTTGCGAGCCATTAGTTTCATCGAACCGCACATCTAGAGTGTCAACAATCTTGTGAAGAACAATGTTGAAGACTCTGTAGGTGTGCGAGTCCTTTCCGTAACCAAGCATAAAACCTTCATGTGCTTTCGGTGCAAATTTAGAGTTGTGGTGAGGATCTCTAATCCAACATTTAGCACCGAAGACTTTGAAATAACTCACATTGGGTTTCTTGTCAGTGAGGAGTTCATAGGCCGTCTTCTTGAAGAATTTGTGAAGATATACTCTGTTGATGATGTGGCACGCAATATCAATTGCATCAATCCAAAAGCGCTGAGGCGTTTTGTATTCATCAAGCATAGTGTGAGCCATCTCAACAAGAATTCTGTTCTTGCGCTCCACGACGCCATTTTGCTGAGGAGTATAGGGAGCAGATAACTCATGAGTAATACCAAGTTCATCAAGATAGTCATCAAGACCGGAATTCTTGAACTCAGTTCCATTGTCACTTCTGATGTGCTTGATCTTCACACCAAAGTTGGTTGAAGCCCTCGAGGAAAATCGTTTGAAGACTTCCTGCACTTCATGTTTGTAAGTAACAATGTGTACCCATGTATATCGAGAGTAATCATCAACAATGACAAAACCATATAGAGATGCATCATTAGTGACTGCTGAGTAATGATTAGGTCCGAAGAGGTCCATGTGAAGCAATTCGAATGGACGAGTAGTGGTCATGATAGTCTTCGCTGGATGCTTGGCCTTGGTCATTTTTCCAGCTTCACAGGCTCCGCATAAGTGATCCTTGAGGAATTTGACATTCTCAATGCCAATGACATGCTTCTTCTTCGCAAGCGTGTGCAAATTCCTCATGCCTGCGTGACCAAGTCGTCGATGCCATAGCCAGCCTTCTGAAGCTTTTGCAAGTAGACACACGGCTGGTTGTGGTCCTGTAGAGAAATCGACAATATACAGGTCTCCTCTCCTAAAGCCTTCGAAGACTTTGGAATTGTCAGCTTCCATAATCACAACACAGCAATACTTGCCAAAGACAACAACCATATCAAGATCACAAAGCATTGAGACTGACATGAGGTTGTATCCTAAGGACTCAACAAGCATGACTTTGTCCATGTGTTTATCCTTAGAGATTGCAACCTTACCAAGACCCAATACCTGACTTTTGCCTTTGTCAGCAAAGATGATATGCTTCAGATGTGACGGTGATAAGGGAGCATCCATCAATAGATTCTTGTCACCAGTCATGTGATTTGTACATCCACTATCGAGGACCCACTCACTAGCTTTGGGTTGATCATCCTGCAGATGAATTAGTGTAGCTTACAATCTCATATGCTTCATCAGTGAAGAATATGATATCAAGTTCATCAGATGAATTTCATTAATCAGTAAACAGACATAGCAGTATGAGGACGTGTGAAATGAAAGTTCATTTCAACATGATTCGCCTGCGTCCTTTCAGGCATTTTCGTCAGGTCCCCAGCAAATTCTTCAGACGTTAAAGCATGTCTGGAGACCTGACCCTGCAGAAGAGATTAGTTCCTTTTCTTCACCACCCACATCTGGAGGGGTGGCAAAGAATTCATCACTCTGTGAGCACCATATGAGAAAGGTGGCAAAGATGCCAAGCCATTTCGTTTCACATAAGAGGGGTTAGGGTAAGCATATGAATAAGCAGAGAAATTCTTCGAGGACTTATGAACATAATGGTTTGAAGAATAATGCACATATTCATAGCCCTTAGCTCTACCCTGCGAGACAAAGTTGTTAGCACGATGATAATCATATGAGGACTTTGATCCTTTTGAGGAATTTGATCCATGTGAGGAATTTGGTCCGTATGAGGACTTGGATCCATATGAAGAATTTGATCTGGGGTTCCTGTTCTTCACAGGTGGTGTCATGAGGACATTCACCTGAAGACTTTCGAGGCACTTCTTGGGAACCCAGATTTTCTTCATAGGAGAACCATTCCTGCAGTTAGTGCCAACATATCTAGCAAATACTTCACCATTCTGATTTTTGAACAGTTTATAGTTTGAGTCAAATGACTCATCAGAAGAATGAGGAGATTTCACATGTAAAGCCAGATAAGTTAGATGGATCAACTGGAGGTCCCTTTGCAGCAACCCATGAGGTTTTGGGGTACTGCTCAGGCTTCCAATATGTTCCATCAGCATTAAGTTTCCTCTCAAAGGCAATACCCTCTTTCCTAGGGTTTCTGTTGAGGATCCACTTTTTAAGCACATCACAAAGAGTCTGATGCCCTTTGAGGCTTTTGTACATGCCTGTCATGTACAATTCCTTCAGCCCTGCATTGTCAGTAATACTAGCAATGTCCTCAGATGAGGAATTAGTGATAGCAGAGGCAGGTGAAGAATTTGTAACAGTTGAAGCATTTGAACATTCAGGTGAAGAATTAGCAGATTCACGTTCAATGCACTTTTAGCATGGAGGAACAAATTCTTCCTGAGAAGCGCTGATTTGTTGAGCTAGTAATGAATCGCGCTCCTTCTGAAGATCTTCATAACTCACTCTTAGCTTCTCAAGATCTTGCTTTCTTTGAAGAAATTCATAAGAAAGTTTCTCATGATCAGATAAGAGAGTGTTATGATTACCTTGAAGGTTATCAAACCTAGACTGAAGTCTCTGAAGATTTTCAGTCAGGGCTTTAGTGCGATCCATTTCTTCACCCAACATATCATCACTTTTGTCTAGCATGTTTTGAACCTTTTCAAAAGCCCTTTGTTGTTTGAGAACAATCTTAGCAAGTTTAGAGTAGCTGGGCTTGAGATCCTCATCAGATTCATTTTCACTAGATTCAGAGGAGGTGTATTTGAGTACCTTTGCACCTTTCGCCATGAAGCAATAGGTGGGAGCGTAGTTATCATTATCTTCATCAGGCTTGTCGGTGGAGTCAGTTTCTTCAGTGTTGAAGATGGACTTGCTGACGAAAGCAGTGGCGAAAGCCAGACTCGCCACACCAGATTCGGATTCTTCAGACGCCTCCTCTTCCTCATTTTCCTCAGATTCAGCTTCAGAGTCCATTTCCTTGCCAATGAATGCCCGAGCCTTCTTGGAGCTGCTCTTCTTGTGAGATGAAGACTTCGAGGATTTTGATGACGAAGATTTTGACGATTTCTTCTTCTTCTTTGCATCATCAGAACTGTAATCCTTGTATTTCTTCTTCTTCATTTCCTTTTCCCACTGAGGACAATCTTGAATGTAGTGACTAGGTTTCTTGCATTTGTGGCACAGCCTTCTCTTATAGTCCCTTGATGAGGAATCACTGCTTCTTGAGGATTTTCCAAAGCGACCACGTCTTGAGAACTTCTGGAATTTCTTCATGAGCAGTGCTAGCTCCTGGCTCAATTCTTCAGGATCACCAAGGCTACTACCAGAATCCTCACATTCAGAGTCAGACACAGCCTTGTCCTTCAGGGCACGTGGTTTGCCATAGCTTGAACCATAGAGATCTCTCTTTTCAGCAAGATGGAACTCATGAGTATTTAGCCTTTCGAGGATATCGGCAGGATCAAGAGACTTGTAGTCAGCACGTTCTTGTATCATCAGTCCCAGAGTATCAAATGAGGAATCAAGCGATCTCAACAGTTTCTTCACCACCTCATGATCAGTGATGTCAGTGGCACCGAGGGCTTGAAGCTCATTTGAGATGTCAGTGAGGCGATCAAAGGTTTGTTGGACATTTTCATTGTCGAGTCTTTTGAAGCGGTTGAAGAGATACCGAAGAACATCAACTCGAGAGTCACGCTGAGTTGAGACTCCTTCATTCACTTTGGACAGCCTATCCCAGATAAGCTTAGCAGTTTCCAAAGCACTCACTCTTCCATACTGTCCTTTACTCAGATGGCCACATATGATATTCTTCGCTTGAGAATCGAGTTGCTTGAATCTCTTCACAACGGTAGCGTTCAGTGAGGGTGAGACAGAGGGAACACCATTTTCCACAACATACCAGAGATCGTTGTCAATTGCCTCAAGATGCATTCGCATCTTGTTCTTCCAGTAGGGGTAGTCCATCCCATCAAAGGTAGGACACCCAGCCAAGACCTTGATCATACCTGCGGTCGACATAACTAAAACTCCAGGCGGTTAAACCAAAATCACACAGAACAAGGGAGTACCTTGCTCTGATACCAATTGAAAGTGCGTTATATCGACTAGAGGGGGGTGAATAGGCGATTTTTATGAATTCTTCACTGAGGAATTTGCCGGTGAGGAAATTTCTTAGCGAAGAACTACTTGTAGCATAATAAGTACTCAGAAGTAAGCATAACAGAATACAAGCATGGTCATCATGATGAAATGAAGACTAGCACAGAGTACAGAAAGCGTAATCACAGGATAACACAAGATGAAGACAAACAGACTGAAGAAATTGAACTGAGGAAATTGAGAAAGTCTTCAGTCAAAGTCTTCAAGCACAGATATGAACAAACACTCAACACAGTAATGAGGAAATGAAAGGGTTGAGGAAATAGAACCAGTTAGGTTGGTGAAGACAATGATTTGGTAGACCAGTTCCAACTGCTGTCTCAGTTGTACGTCTGGTTGAAGCGGCTGAGTATTTAAACTCGAGGACACGCAGTCCCGGACACCCAGTCACTGAGCACGCAGCTCAGGACACCCAGTCCTCACCGTATTCTCCTTGAACTAAGGCCACACAGACCTCGTCCAATCACTCGTGGTAAGTCTTTAGGCGACTTCCAAACCTTCACAGACTTGGTCACTCGGCGATCCACAATTCCTCTTGGATGCTCTAGACCATGACGCCTAACCGTCTGGAAGAAGCACAGTCTTCAAAGGTAACAAGCGTCGGATCCACGCAGGATCAATTTCTTCAGTGATGCTCAATCACTTTGGGTTTGTAGGGGTTTGGTTTTGGGTTTTCCTCACTTGATGATTTTCGCTCAAAGTCCTCGGAGGATGGGTTGATCTCAAATGACAAGTGTCAAGTTCTCTCGAGCAGCCAACCAGCTAGTGGTTGTAGGGGGCGGCTATTTATAGCCTAGGGAGTAGCTCGACATGATAAGACATAAATGCCCTTCAATGATATGACCGTTAGGTGGATAGGATATTTTGGGACAGCTGGCGCGCAGCATAGCAACGGTCGGAAATTTGGCTCTCAAATTCCTCAGGGCTATCATGTTCCTCACTGTGTAGGCAATTCGCACTGGCGAATTCCTAAATCCTCAGTCAGAACAAATTCATCAGCGACCAGAAGAACTTCGTCTCTGTAACTGAAGAAAGTGACTGAACTGTATGAGATTTCCAAAGGCTTCACTCGAAGGGATTGGTAGGTGTAGGATTTTGAGTTGAGCATCACATGGAAATTTTTCCTTAGTATTTCCTCGACCCCCTTTAACAGTACGGTGTTTCCTATGACTCAAGAAAGAGAAAATGAAACTACGAAAACAAAAGTCTTCACGCTTCATGTTCCTCAAATGAATACCAAGTCTTCAAGGTCACACCAATTTCTTCACTTTCAAAGTCTTCAGAATATCAACGTCTTCAGTCGAAGAACTTCATTTTTAGGGGTCGACTTTCTCTATAAATATCAAACTCCTCATAGACTGATAGACCTGTGTACACTCACAAACGCATTAGTCCCTTAACCTATAAGTCTTCAATACACCAAAATCACTAAGGGGCACTAGATGCACTTACACTAAGCCTCCGAGTGAGAGGTTGGCTCACCATTTTTCAAACTTAAGCGAGTACTGGACTGCAGCTAAGCCTTCGAGTGAGGGGCTGGCTCACCACTCGGTAGGATTTTTCAAACTTAGGCGAGTACTGGACTGCAGCTAAGCCTCCGAGTGAGAGGCTGACTCATCACTCAGTAGGATTTTTCTTTTCAACTTAGGCGAAACGGATTCGCAGCTAGGCCCCCGAGTGGGAGGCCGGCTCACCACTCGGTAGGATTTTCTTTTCAACTTAGGCAAAACGGATTCGCAGCTAAGGCACCCACTGGGGGATTTAGAACATGTAAAAAATGAACAACAATCAGTCGGAAGACTGTAAAATTATGTCTTTGATAATCAAAAAAGGTATTTCTTATTACATCTCAACAGTCTGAATGCTTAAGAGTAAAAGGGGCGGAGCAGCTCTGCATTCAAAGCGCGTGGCTCATCTTTATTATGTTCGACATTGTCGGTGGGAAACGACACCTATGGGATCACTGGAATCCCTTCTACGGTTGCGGGGCGTGGGGATCGTGAGGAGAGCGGGACCAGCAGACGACACAAAGGGATTTACCCAGGTTTGGGCCACAAAGATGCGTAAAACCCTACGATCCTGCTTTGGTGGATGTATTAGTGTTCTTGAGTTCTCGAACTAGCTCTAGGTGCTGCCAGGTTCAAAAGAGCCGAATCCTTTCTCCGTGTGCCATGGGCCTCCTTTTATAGGCGAAAGGGGCTGCCACAGTGGCACACAGGAGGTGGGAAGTGCTACAGCGTTGCGAGCTTATCGCTCGTATTACAGGACAAGATGCATTTAATGCGAGGCTCAGGTGTCCCTTCGCTTTATCGGGGACGGGGGCGAGGTCCGTCCCGTCCGTCGCCGCTTCTCTTTGCTTCGACACGCGCCCTGGCCAGCGATGCATGCGGTGCCATGTAGGCAGGCAGGCAGCTGAGGTGGCGCGGTGGTGGAGCCTCCATGAAGAGCTGCATGTTGCCACGCAGGTGCCTGCCCAGCTGGCTGGGTTGGCAGCTGCATGCGATCGGTGGCGAAGACTTGGCTGGCGCGGGCCTGGCAGTGGCCCTGCCGGTGCGCTTGGCGAGGGTCTTGCCGGGTGACCCGGCAAGGGCCTTGCCGGGTGGCCCGGCATGGGTCTTGCTGTGGCGCGCTGGCTTCCCCGGCAAGGATCTTGCCGGGGGTCTTGTGGGTTTCTTCGGTGAGGACGGTTGCCTCCCTATCCTCATTTGATCTTGAGCCTTCTATGTCTTCACAAAGATCTGCATGCCACCATAGAGGTGCTTCCCGAGCCTTGTCCCAATGCGTTTGTCGAGCGTTGGTGGGCTCAAGGGTGGCTCACTTCGGCTGGCGTGGGCGGGCTGCCCCGGCAAGGGTCTTGCTGGGGCTGCTGAGGCTGCCCCGGCAAGGGTCCTTGCCGGGGGAACCTGCTACGCCTATCTGATCTTTGTGGCCTTGGTCCTTGTTGTCACTTCGATTGTCCTTGTGGCTTCGGCTCCTCTCCGGCTTCCCTTTCTTGCCATGTCTATGCGTGGCCGTGGCGGGAGGCTCTGACTGCTCGTGCACAAGTAAAGGGGTCAAAAAGAGAGCCCCTAATTTTGTACACCGACAGGAGCCCCCGGGCCTGGGCCACACATAAGCGCAACACGTTATTGGGCCAGGCCCAGAACGGTGCGCATGCAGTTGGGGCGGATTTTTACCGCGGCCACTGTTTCGTCCGCTGCGCTTCCCCATGATCCGTGTTGAATGCACGACGTGGGGGTCGTGCGCGCGCATGACGTGGAAGGCATGCGTGGGACAGCGCTCGCGCGCATGCGTCGCATCACAGTAAATGGGAAAGGAGGCGGCCCGCGTCTTCCCCATAAAAAGGAATAACTGCGGGCGCGCTGCTCACTTTACCCCTTCCCTGCGCCTTCCTCCAATCTCAGAACCGCCATCCCCTTCTTCTCGAGCCTCTCTGCTTTCGCCCATCGCCGCCGTGTTCCCGCCATCCTCTGCTTTTTCGCTTCCCATAGCCGCCATGGCGCCCAAATCCACCAAGAGCAAGGGAGCGGCGAAGGATGCCGGCGTGTCGAAGCAGCCGGAGAGTGAGCTGGTGGCGCGGCGGGCGCAGTCCTCCTACTTCCCCTCGACGGTTGGCGTGCCCGAGCTTCGGGAGATGTTCAAGTGTTTGTGGGGCGTGAAGACCGGGGGAGAGAAGACGGGGCATCAGGCCACGACCGTCGTCCCTGCCAGTGCCGGGCCTCCCCGCATCGGTACCCCTTCTTCGTCGACTATTTCTCTTGCGGGCTCTGTCCCCCCTTCTCCGATTTCTTCAAAGACATCATGCACACCTATGGCTTCCGCCTTTTGGATTTCACTCTGAATGCCATGGAGTGCATGGCCCTCTTTGCCCATCTTTGCGAGGGCTTCGTCTGGGTGTACCCCAGCACGACGCTCTTCCACCATTACTCCTCCCCTCGGATCCAAAAAGGGGGCGCCATTGCTGGCTGTGTCGCCTGGATCCCGAGGGCCAAGGGGGCGTACCCGGATGGCGCCACAAAGGAGAGGTGGGAAGAATGGCAGGGCCGGTGGTGTTGGATTGAGGAGGACCCGCCGGCATTCTGCGAGGTTCGTCAGAAGCCGCCGGTCCATGGCGGCGATTGGGACGATGTCGACACTGACGACGCGAGGCTCACGATCGCCACTGCCAGGATTCTTCGGCTTACCCAGGCCGGTCTCACCCATGAGATGATTGGTGCAGACTTTATCCGCCACCAGATTGCCCCTCTGCACGACAAGGGGAGGCCAGCCTGGCTCTTCGTGAATGCCGCCGACATCATGAGGCTCCGCCCCGGCCTTGACAACAACCTGACGATGCTACGGCACACCCATCTTTGCCAGCGAATCTTCCAGCTCGAGGTTGACGACGCGGGCGAGGTCGAGCGGTCCGGCAAGCTTGCTAGGGCCGTCGCGAAGGCCGGCAAGGTCGACAAGGAGCCTGTCTTCAAGCTGCCGGCGGGGGTGGTCCCGCTGAGCAACAACTCTCGTCAGAACGAGATCATCGCCATGATGCCGCTCTTCAACGCGCATGGCCTCGACCCGAACTGGGTTGAGCCGAACGAGCTCATGGTGCAGGAGTTCTTTGACAGTCTGCACGAGATATACATTACCGACAAGCCGCGGCTCATCCAGGACACCTCCCCGGCAGAGCAGGACTATATTGCCGCCAGGGTGGAGGAGGCGAGGCTTGCCGAGGAGGAGGCAAAGCTCATCAAGGAGGCTGGCAGCACCGGCGGTGTGGTGGACAAGGCCGCGGCGGAGGAGGGGGAGCTCGCCCGGTGGGCTGCAGCCGCTGAGGAGGCCAGCGGTGTCGACACCGGGGCTCCCCTCGTCAAAGACGCCGTCGACGGGTCGTCGTCGGAGGAGGGCGAGGAGGGGAGGACCGTGACCGCCGATCCCCCGATCATCGGAAAGAGGTGGGTCCTGCGGCGGGCCTCCTCCGGTGAACCGGTCCGCCTCGACCAGGCCGTGCAGCTGCAGCAAGCCCAAGAAGCGCCCGTGCGCCAGACGAGGGCGGTGGCGATGAAGAAAACGGCGAAAGCCATGGGGTCGAAGAAGAGGACATCTACTTCGTCGTCGTCCAAGCGCGCTCGGACGCCATCGCCTCCCCCCTCGCCGGCAAACATTGGCGCGGGGATTGGGCATGACTTGTTTGACTTCGGGCCTCTCAACCCAGAGAGAGAGCTCGGTCCTTTCATCTCGGAGCGGAAGAGGGAAGCAACGGTGGAGGAGGAGGGAGAGAACGAAGAGTAAGCCTCTGCTTTTCTCCCCCATTCCTTACACTTCCACCCCAATGGCGTTGCTTACCTTTCTTCATCTTGCAGGGATGTGGAGACGCTGGCCCAGAGGATAAAGAGGGCCCGGATTTCAGTGAGTGGCCAGCCCGCGGCAGGCACCTCCAGTACGCCACTGGTGGTGTCGAGCAGCCCGGACAGCAGCTCCCAGCCCAGCGCCCAGCATAAGTCCACCATCCGCCCTCTATCAACGTGCATCATGCGCGATGCTTCAGTGTTAATCGTATCGTGGATGCAGGAGAGGAGCAGCACCAAAGGGAGCTGCAGAGGGCCTCTCCGATCGTGCCACCCCCGTCGACTACGCCGCCCCAAGGGGTGTCCCCAGCAAGGACACCAAGCACCGAGGCCGTGCACATGGAGGAGGGGGAGGAGAATGCAGGTGCCAGCGGCTTTGCCTCGACGCCAGACCTTGACAGAGAAGGGGCTTTCGCCTCTCGGCCCGGCACGGGTAGGCTACTTGCTCTTCACTTCTACTTGCATTCTTGTTTTCCTCTTTTCCTCATTGGCTTTCGATCTTGGCTTCGCCCCATCTCTTTCTTGGCACCCAGACCTCTCCTCAGAGGACGTCGACGCCACCATCAAGGACATCGCCGCGGATGCCATGGCGGAGGCGGAGAAGATTGCTGCCGAGGAGGGCGCCAGGGCGCCGCCGAGGATACCGCCAAGGGGCCTGCCGAAGAGCCTGGCAAAGGGCCTGCCGAGGGAGCCGGCAAGGCCACTACCGAGGAGGGGGCGTTCGATGACCTGCCCTCCTCCTCTGCTGCCTCGGGCTCCGGCAGGTACCTAAGGGTCAGCGATGACCTCTTCGTCCATCTCCTTGGCGCGTCGAGCACCAGGGCTCCCTTTGAGGGAGAGGTGTTCGACGAGGAGGCGCTTGCCACCGCCAGGCTCGAGGTTGTTGATGAGCCGGGCGTTGGTGGTGCCGGCTCCCAGGAGGAGTAGCTGCTCCAGGCCATGGGTGCTAGCTTCCGGAAGCTCCAGGCGCTCCACCACGCTCGCCTGGACAAGGCCAAGTCCAGGACGGCAGTGGTGGAGAAGATGGCGGAGGACTTTGGGGGGCGCGTAGCCGAGGCGCAGGACTGGTTCCGCCAGGCTCAGGACGAGCTGAAGGCCGCCCAGGGTGAGCTGGCCAACCGTGAGGTGGAGCTCGCCCTGAAGCTGGCCAACATCGAGAAGGCCCAGGAGACGGCAAAGAAGTTGGCCGATGAAGCCGAAGCTGTCCGGTCCCAGCACGAGGCCGCCCTGAAGACCCAGGAGGAGGATCTTGCCGAGCGCGAGGAGAAGCTTGCTGCTACGCTCCGCGGCAAGGACGAGGAGGTGGAAAAGCTCATCCCGCAGCGGACCCAGGAGCTGGAGCGGAGGCATCAAGAGGCACTCAACGCCCTGGCTCAGGCCCACGCCGGCAAGGTGAAGGAGCTGGAGGAGCAAGCTCTGAAGCTGGCCCAGGAGAAGCACACGCTCAACGGTGCTCTGACGGTGGCGCAGGGCAAGGTCATCAGCAAGTCTGGAGAGCTCTCCGAGGCCAACATCTCCATCAAAGACCTCAAGCTGAAGTTGGGAGAGCTCGAGGATGCGCTGTCGGGGGCCATGACCCGGGAGGGGATCCTGGCCAAGGAGCTGAGACGGAGAAGCAGCTACTGAAGAACGAGACCGCCAACCTCAACGACCACAAGGCGGGCAAGAAACGCTGGCTCGGGCGCCTTGCGATTGTTGCCAACTCGGCCGCTGATGAGCTGGCCATTATGGGGATGCCGGAGATGGGGTATGCCCCAGAAGTGAGCCTGAACCCCAACGCCAACCTGACCATATACTTTGAGAAGGTCGTCGGCGCCTTGAAGCGGCTTCACTCCAATTGGGCGGCCTCCCTGGCCGAGGAATCCCGGATACTATGCCGGGAGACCATGACCAGGGTGCTCACCAAGATCGCGCACTAGCACCCAGACCTCGACTTTGGAGCTGTGCTGAAGAGCTTGCTGGAGGATGCCGACATCGCGGCACTCAATGAGCATATCTAGCCCATCCTCAGCCGCATCGACAAAATCAAAAGGGTGGAGGGCCAGCGCCGGGACTAGGAATCCCGTTCTCCGTCGCCGCTACAGGTTCATGACCAAGACAATGCTATCTTTAGTTAGAACCGTGACGGCAATTTGTGTAACATAACTCTGCAGTGCCCCCTGAAACTATGCATGCTATTTTCCTGTTCGATTTTCCTTTGTATGTCCACCCCACGCCAACTGGGTACGCTTGCCGGCACGTAAACCCTGGGCGGCGCTTTGAGGACGGATCCTCATTAGCCTGCCGGGTGTGCTTGTTGCCGGGCAAAGCACCTTACCACCCTTGGCGCGACCGCTCGATCTGTCGAGCTTGACTCGAGTCAGAACCGAGAGCATTGTCGATGGCGGAAGGCTACCCTGCCGCTCTCGACGCGGCCACTTGAACTGTTGAGCGGACTCGAAACAAAACAAGGGCGTTGCCGATCACAGGAGGGCTCCTCTGCGTTCAGGCTTCCCATACATAGGCCAAACCGTTGAGGATAATAACTTTATATTTAAGGGGGGAAAACTCAAAATTCAGCATGACTTAGCTCTCTCGTCGCTGCCTCGGCGTCCTTCGTGCCAATGGGCAGCGCCGGCTTCTTGGCTGCCTTCTCCGCAGGAGTCGTGGCGATGAAGAACAGCTAGGTCAGCTACTAGACCAGATCCTCACGATTGCACCCCCTACCTGGCGCGCCAAAGATGTCGGTGGAAAACGACACCTATGGGATCACTGGAATCCCTTCTACGGTTGCGGGGCGCGGGGATCGTGAGGAGAGCGGGACCAGCATATGACACAAAGGGATTTACCCAGGTTCGGGCTGCAAAGATGCGTAAAACCCTGCGATCCTGCTTTGGTGGATGTATTAGTGTTCTTGAGTTCTCGAACTAGCTCTAGGTGCTGCCAAGTTCGAAAGAGCCGAATCCTTTCTCCATGTGCCATGGGCCTCCTTTTATAGGCGAAAGGGGCTGCCACAGTGGCACACAGGAGGTGGGAAGTGCTATAGCGTTGCGAGCTTATCGCTCGTATTACAGGACAAGACACATTTAATGCGAGGCTTAGGTGTCCCTTCGCTTTATCGGGGACGGGGGCGAGGCCCGTCCCGTCCGTCGCCGCTTCTCTTCGCTTCGACAACGCCTTGGCCAGCGATGCATGCGGTGCCATGTAGGCAGGCAGGCAGCTGAGGTGGTGCGGTGGTGGAGCCTCCATGAAGAGCTGCATGTTGCCACGCAGGTGCCTGCCCAGCTGGCTGGGTCGGCAACTGCATGCGATCGGCGACGAAGACTTGGCTGGCGTGGGCCTGGCAGTGGCCTGCCGGTGCGCTTGGCGACGGTCTTGCCGGGTGGCCCGGCAAGGGCCTTGCCGGGTGGCCCGGCATGGGTCTTGCTGTGGCGCGCTGGCTACCCCGGCAAGGATCTTGCCGGGGGTCTTGTGGGTTTCTTCGGTGAGGATGGTTGCCTCCCTATCCTCATTTGATCTTGAGCCTTCTATGTCTTCACAAAGATCTGCATGCCACTATAGAGGTGCCTCCCGAGCCTTGTCCCAATGCGTTTGTCGAGCGTTGGTGGGCTCAAGGGTGGCTCACTTCGGCTGGCGTGGGCGGCATGCCCCGGCAAGGGTCTTGCCGGGGCTGCTGAGGCTGCCTCGGCAAGGGTCCTTGCCGGGGGAACCTGCTACGCCTATCTGATCTTTCTGGCCTTGGTCCTTGTTGTCGCTTTGATTGTCCTTGTGGCTTCGTCTCCTCTACGGCTTCCCTTTCTTGCCATGTCTATGCGTGGCCGTGGCGGGAGGCTCTGACTGCCCGTGCACAAGTAAAGGGGTCAAAAGGAGAGCCCCTACTTTTGTACACCGACAGACATTGAAAAGACGATATGCTCCGTTGTGGAGCACTCTGGTTATGACGAAGGGGCCTATCCAAGCAGGAGCGAGCTTGTGTGGTTTCTGCTGGTCCACTCGAAGAACCAAGTCTCCTTCCTAAAATGCCCGACCCCTTACGTTTCTGGCATGGAATCGACGTAGGTCTTGCTAATAAATGGTCGACCGAATCAAGGCCATTTCTCTTTCCTCTTCCAGGAGATCGATTGTGTCTTGCCGAGCCTGTTCCGCTTCTTCTTCTGAGAAAAGTTCGACTCGGGGTGCATTGTGAAGCAAATCACTCGAGAGTACAGCTTCAGCTCCATAGACCAAGAAGAATGGAGTTCGTCCAGTGGACCTATTAGGAGTTGTCCTCAATCCCCAAAGTACTGATGGAAGTTCATCGACCCGGGCACCTGCTGCATGCTTGAGGTCACGCATCAACCGGGGTTTCAGTCCTTTGAGAATCAATCCATTTTCTCTTTCAGCCTGCCCATTTGACTGAGGATGGGCGACTGAAGCATAGTCGAGCCTCGTGCCTTGTGAAGCACAAAAAGCTCTGAACTCGTCAGAATCAAAGTTCAACCCATTATCAATGACGATGCTGTGCGGAACACCATGATACGTCTCCAACGTATCTATAATTTTTGATTGTTCCATGCTATTATATTACCCGTTTTGGGATGTTTATGGGCTTTACTTTACACATTTATATCATTTTTGGGACTAACCTACTAACCGGAGGCCCAGACCGTATTGCTGTTTTTTTTTGCCTATTTTAGTGTTTCGAAGAAAAGGAATATCAAACGGAGTCCAAACGGAATGAAACCTTCGAGAGCGTGATTTGTGGAACGAACGTGATCCAGAGGACTTGCAGTGCAAGTCAAGAAGCAGTCAAGGCGGCCACGAGGGTGGAGGGCCCGCCCCCCTATGTCGTGGGCCCCTCGGGTGGCCACGGACCTACTTCTTCCTCCGATATATACCCACGTACCCCGAGAAAATCAAAGGAGCCAATAAAAAACTATTTCCACCACCGTATCCTTCCGTATCCGTGAGATACCATCTTGGAGCCTTCGCCGGCGCTCCGCTGGAGGGGGAATCGACCACGGAGGGCTTCTACATCAACACCATAGCCCCTCCGATGAGTTGTGAGTAGTTTACCACAGACCTTCGGGTCCATAGTTATTAGCTAGATGGCTTCTTCTCTCTTTTTGGATCTCAATACCATGTTCTCCTCGATCTTCTTGAAGATCTATTCGATGTAAATCTTATTGCGGTGTGTTTGGCGAGATCCGATGAATTGTGGGTTTATGATCAAGTTTATCTATGAGAAATATTTGAATCTACTCTGAATTCTTTTATGTGTAATTAAGTTATCTTTGCAAGTCTCTTCGAATTATCAGTTTGGTTTGGCCTACTAGATTGATCTTTCTTGCAATGGGAGAAGTGCTTAGCTTTGGGTTCAATCTCGCGGTGTCCTTTCCTAGTGATAGCAGGGGCAGCAGGGCACGTATTGTATTGTTGCCATCGAGGATAAAAAGATGGGGTTTATATCATATTGCATGAGTTTATCCCTCTACATCATGTCATCTTTCTTAATGTGTTACTCTGTTCTTATGAACTTAATACTCTAGATGCATGCTGGATAGCGGTCGATGTGTGGAGTAATAGTAGTAGATGCAGGAAGGAGTCAGTCTACTTGTCACGGACGTGATGCCTACATACATGATCATGCCTAGATAATCTCATAATTATTCGCTTTTCTATCAATTGCTCGACAATAATTTGTTCACCCACCGTAATACTTATGCTATCTTGAGAGAAGCCACTAGTGAAACCTATGGCCCCCGGGTCTATCTTTTATCATATAAGCTTTCAATCTAATTTTATTTGCATCTTTACTTTTCCAATCTATATTATAAAATACCAAAAATATATTTATCTTATCATACTATCTCTATCAGATCTCACTTTCGCAAGTGGCCGTGAAGGGATTGACAACCCCTTTATTGCGTTGGTTGTGAGTTCTTTGTTTGTTTGTGTAGATGCGTGGGACTTTTGAGGAGCCTCCTACTGGATTGATACCTTGGTTCTCAAAAACTGAGGGAAATACTTACGCTACTATTGCTGCATCACCCTTTCCTCTTCAAGGAAAACCAACGCAAGCTCAAGACGTAGCAAGAAGGATTTCTGGCGCCGTTGCCGGGAGGTCTTCGCTCAAGTCAAGACATACCAAGTACCCATCACAAACTCATCTCCCTCGCATTTACATTATTTGCCATTTGCCTCTCATTTTCCTCTCCCCCACTTCACCCTTGACGTTTTATTCGCCCTCTCTTTCCCAATCTCCTCTTCTTCTTCGCTTTTGTTTTCCGTTATGTCTGAAATTGGGAAGATTATCATTGATATGGACAATAATGATAACATGGAAAATTCTGATGCTCCTACTGAAGAACCCCCTATCTTGCATACTAAAAAGTTTCGAATCGGTAGTGGTAACATTATTGGAAAAGGTGTTATTCAAGATTTCTTTACTTGTCCCGGTGCTTTACTTCTATGGGTGGTTCTATTCTTCATAGAACTAGTAGTCTTGCGGATGCTGTCGCTATGCTTGTAGTTGAGCTTGAAAGACAATTTATGCATATGCATCCTTGCATACAAAGAATTTTCCTAGAATTTTCTAATATTGAGCATTCTTCTGTTAAGCGCGCTGTTACTAACTTTTTGGCTCATGAGTTTAGATTTATAATAAGAGAGGCCAAAGAAATCTTTGCACTATAGGGTGGACACCGGTCGTCCTCCCATAGAGGCGATCCTCTTCGATCAAGAGGAAATTAGGCATTTTCAATCTTTGGACTATGTTGCTTTCAATGAAAACCTTAAAAAAATGTTCCTACCAATGTCCTAGTTGATAGAATTTCCGAACTTAATAATGATTTTGCTCTTCGAAATAACGAGCTAGGATACTCTCTTGAGTATAGGCTCACGAAATTCTGCCAAAAGAATGCTTATAATGATGAATTAGTTGTGCAATATGAAGGGCCAAAGGAGGAACCAATTCTTCCTGTGATTGATCTCGGGGACTTTTGTCCCATCAAATTTAGCCCTCTTGATTATTTTTGCTTGCCTCAAAGAAAACTTGCTGCTGAACGTAGAGAATATGAGATGAGTTTTCAAGATCTATCTTATTATTATGGTACTACTTAGATCTATCCTTGCTTTTATGCCTAGCTAGGGGCGTTAAACGATAGCACTAGTTGGGAGGCAACCCAATTTTATTTGTGTTTTTTGTTTTTGTTTCCGTTTAGTAATAAATTTTGCATCTACCTTCTATTTATATGTGTTTTTATGTTTTAATTAGTGTTTGTGCCAAGTAGAACCTATAGGATAACCTATGGTGATAGTTAATTTGATTCTGCTGAAAAACAGAAACTTTGCATGGACGAAAATAGTTTTGTTAATTCACAGAAACGTGATTTTGCGTTGATTCTTTTTGCTGTAGATCAATAGACAAATTTACCAGGACTTCCTATTTTGGTAGGATTTTTAGAGTTCAAGAAGTATTCGAGGGTTACAGATTGCTACAGACTGTTCTGTTTTTGACAGATTTTGTTTTTCATGTGCTGTTTGCTTATTTTGATGCATCTATGGCTAGTATTAACTGGTATGAACCATAGAGAACTTGAAATAAAGTAGGTTTCCAATATAAATAAAGAATGAGTTAGTTACAGTACCTTATGTGGTGGTTTTTCTTTCTTTCACTAACGGAGCTTATGAGATTTCCTGTTGAGTTTTGCGTTGTGAAGTTTTCAAGTTTTGGGTAAAGATTTGATGGACTATGGAATAAGGAGTGGCAAGAGCCTAAGCTTGGGGATGCCCATGGCACCCCAAGATATTCAAGAATAGCCAAAATCCTAAGCTTGGGGATGCCCCCGGAAGGCATCCCCTCTTTCGTCTTTGTTTATCGGTAACTTTACTTGGAGCTATATTTTTATTCGCCACATGATATGTGTTTTGCTTGGAGCGTCTTGTATGATATTAGTATTTGCTTTTTAGTTTTCCAGAATCATCCTTGCTGTACACACCTTTTGGGAGAAGCCCACTTGATTGGAATTTATTAGAATACTCTATGTACTTCAGTTATATCTTTTGAGCTAGATAGATTTTCCTCTAGTGCTTCACTTATATCTTTTAGAGCACGGCGGTGGCTTAATTTTGTAGAAATTGCTAGTCTCTCATGCTTCACTTATATTATTTTTAGAGTCTCTTAGAACAACATGGTATTTGCTATGGTTATAAAATTGGTCCTAGAATGGTGGGCATCCAAGTTGGGTATAATAAAAACTATCATAGGAAGTGAATTGGATGCTATGATCAATTTGATACTTGATAATTGTTTTGAGATATGGAGGTAGTGATATTAAAAGTCATGCTAGTTGGGTGATTATGAATTTAAAGAATGCTTGTGTTGAAGTTAGCAAGTCCCATAGCATGCACGTATGGTTAAAGTTGTGTAACAAATTTGAAACATGAGGTGTTCTTAGATTGTGCATCCTTATGTGTGGCGGTCGGGGACGAGCGATGGTCTTTTCCTACCAATCTATCCCTCTAGGAGCATGCGCGTAGTGCTTGGTTTTTGATGACTTGTAGATTTTTGCAATAAGTATATGAGTTCTTTTGACTAATGTTGAGTCCATGGATTATACACACTTTTACCTTTCCATCATTGCTAGCCTCTTCGGTACCGTGCATTGCCCTTTCTCACCTTGAGAGTTGGTGCAAACTTCGCCAGTGCATCCAAACCCCGTGATATGATACGCTCTATCACACATAAACCTCCTTATATCTTCCTCAAAACAGCCACCATACCTACCTATTATGTCATTTCCATAGACATTCCGAGATATATTGCCATGCAACTTTCCACTGTTTCGTTTATCATCATGACACGCATTACTATTGTCATATTGCCATTGCATGATCATGTAGTTGACATCGTATTTGTGGCAAGGCCACTTTGCATAATTTTTCATATATGTCACTCTTGATTCATTGCCCATCCCGGTACACCGCCGGAGGCATTCATATAGAGTCATATCTTGTTCTAGTTTTGAGTTGTAATTCATGAGTTGTAAATCAATAAAAGTGTGATGATCATCGTTATTAGAGCATTGTCCCCAAAAAGAAAAAAAAGAAAGGAAAAAAAGGCCAAAGAAAAAAAGAAGAAGAAAGGCCAAAAGAAAAAAAGAAAGGCCCAAAAAAAGAAAAAAGAAAAAAAGAAAAAAGAAAAAAAAGGAAAATAAATAAAAAGGGGGCAATGTTACTATCTCTTTTCCACACTTGTGCTTCAAAGTAGCACCATGTTCTTCATATAGAGAGTCTCATATGTCGTCACTTTCATATACTAGTGGGAATTTTTCATTATAGAACTTGGCTTGTATATTCCTATGATGGGCTTCCTCAAAATGCCCTAGGTCTTTGTGAGCAAGCAAGTTGGATGCACACCCACTAGTATTCTTTAGTTGAGCTTTCATACATTTATAGCTCTAGTGCATTCGTTGCATGGCAATCCCTACTCCTCATGTTGACATCAATTGATGGGCATCTCCATAGCCCGTTGATTATCCTCGTCAATGTGAGACTTTCTCCTTTTTTGTCTTCTCCACACAATCCCCATCGTCATATTCTATTCCACCCATAGTGCTATATCCATGGCTCACGCTCATGTATGGCGTGAAAGTTGAAAAAGTTTGAGATTATTTAAGTACGAAACAATTGCTTGGCTTGTCATCAGGGGTGTATATTTGGGAGCATTTTTGTGTGACAAAAATGAAGCATAGCCTAACTATATGATTTTTGTAGGGATGAACTTTCTTTAACCATGTTATTTTGAGAAGACATGATTGCTTTGATTAGTATGCTTGAAGTATTACTATTTCTTATGTCAATATGAACTTTTATTTTGAATCATTTGGATCTGAACATTCATGCCACAATAAAGAAAATTACATTGAGAATTATGCTAGGTAGCATTCCACATCAAAACTTCTGTTTTTATCATTTACCTACTCGAGGACGAGCAGGAATTAAGCTTGGGGATGCTTGATACGTCTCCAACGTATCTATACTTTTTGATTGTTCCATGCTATTATATTACCCCTTTTGGATGTTTATGGGCTTTACTTTACACATTTCTATCATTTTTGGGACTAACCTACTAACCGGAGGCCCAGCCCGTATTCCTGTTTTTTTGCCTATTTCATTGTTTCGAAGAAAAGGAATATCAAACGGAGTCCAAAGGGAATGAAACCTTCGGGAGCGTGATTTTTGGAACGAACGTGATCCAGAGGACTTGGAGTGCAAGTCAAGAAGCAGTCGAGGCGGTCATGAGGGTGGAGGGCGCGCCCACCCCTACAGGGCGTGCCCCCTATTTTGTGGGCCCCTCGGGTGGCCACCGACCTACTTCTTCCTCCTATATATACCCACGTACCCCGAGAACATCAAAGGAGCCAACGAAAAACTATTTCCACCACTGTAACCTTCTGTATCCGCGAGATCCATCTTGGAGCCTTCGTCGGCGCTCCGCCGGAGGGGGAATCGACCACGGAGGGCTTCTACATCAACACCATAGCCCCTCCGATGAGTTGTGAGTAGTTTACCACAGACCTTTGGGTCCATAGTTATTAGCTAGATGGCTTCTTCTCTCTTTTTGGATCTCAATACCATGTTCTCCTCAACCTTCTTGGAGATCTATTCGATGTAACTCTTTTTGCGGTGTGTTTGTCGAGATCCGATGAATTGTGGATTTATGATCAAGTTTATCTATGAGAAATATTTGAATCTACTCTGAATTCTTTTATGTGTGATTAAGTTATCTTCGCAAGTCTCTTCGAATTATCAGTTTGGTTTGGCCTACTAGATTGATCTTTCTTGCAATGGGAGAAGTTCTTAGTTTGGGTTCAATCTTGCGGTGTCCTTTCCCAATGATAGCAGGGGCATCAAGGCACGTATTGTATTGTTGCCATCAAGGATAAAAAGATGGGGTTTATATCATATTGCATGAGTTTATCCCTCTACATCATGTCATCTTTCTTAATGCGTTACTTTGTTCTTATGAACTTAATACTCTAGATGCATGCTGGATAGCGGTCGATGTGTGGAGTAATAGTAGTAGATGCAGGCAGGAGTCGGTCTACTTGTCACGGACGTGATGCCTATATACATGATCATGCCTAGATAATCTCATAATTATTCACTTTTCTATGTTTTGCTCGACAGTAATTTGTTCACCCACCGTAATATTTATGCTATCTTGAGAGAAGCTACTAGTGAAACCTATGGCCCCCGGGTCTATCTTTTATCCTATAAGCTTTCAATCTACTTTTATTTGCATCTTTACTTTTCCAATCTATATTATAAAATACCAAAAATATATTTATCTTATCATACTATCTCTATCAGATCTCACTTTCGCAAGTGGCCATGAAGGGATTGACAACCCCTTTATTGCGTTGGTTGCGAGTTCTTTGTTTGTTTATGTAGGTGCGTGGGACTTTTGAGGAGCCTCCTACTGGATTGATACCTTGGTTCTCAAAAACTGAGGGAAATACTTATGCTACTATTGCTGCATCACCCTTTCCTCTTCAAGGAAAACCAACGCAAGCTCAAGACGTAGCACACCATATCTGAATGTTAATTCTCTCATGAAACTTACAGCGGTACTTTCTTCAAGGTTTTTAATGGGCTTGGCTTCAATCCATTTTGTAAACTTGTCGACTGCTACCAGCACATGGGTAAATCCACTCCTGCCAGTCCTCAGAGGTCCAACCATATCCAATCCCCAGACAGCGAAAGGCCAGACGAGTGGAATAGTCTTCAGAGCTGACGCAGGCTTATGGGACATGCTGGAGTAAAACTGACAGCCTTCACATTTGTCTACTATTTCTTTCGACATCTCGTTGGCATGTGGCTAGTAAAATCCGGCTCGGTATGCTTTGGCCACGATGGTCCAAGAGGACGCGTGGTGAACACAGGTCCCCGAGTGAATATCATTGAGGATCCTTCAGCCTTCTTCTGGCGTGATGCATTTCTAGCAGACTCTAGTTACACTTTCTCTGAACAACTGACCTTTTATAACAGTAAAGGCTTTAGATCGTCGGACGATCTGTCGAGCCTCTTCTTCATCCTCTGGAAGTTCATTCCTAAGGATGTATGCAACGTATGGCACTGTCCAGTCGGGAGTGACGACCAAAACTTCCATGACTAAGTCGACCACGGCTGGGACTTCGACTTCAGCCGGATCTGTGGTGCTCTTAGGCTGTGGGGGCTCTTCAGTGAAAGGATCTTCCTGAACTGAAGGTGAATGAATATGCTCCAAAAACACATTGCTGGGAATGGTCTCTCTCTTAGATCCTATCTTTGCTAATTCATCTGCAGCTTGATTTTTCAGTCGGGGTATATGGTGAAGCTCCAACCCTTCAAACTTCTTTTTCAGCTTTCTTACTGGTTGCAATAATTAGTCATGGCCGGGCTCCTGACATCCTACTCTTTCATCACTTGATTAACCACCAAATCCGAGTCACCGTAGACCATAAGGCGACGGATGCCGGGTGAAATGGCCATACGCAACCCGTATAGAAGTTCTTCATACTCAGCTTCATTGTTGGAGGAATCAAAATGAATCTGGAGAACATAGCTAAGCTTGTCTCCACGGGGGGATACCAATACTACCCCAGCACCGGAACCATTCAGCATCTTGGACCCATCGAAGAACATGGTCCAATGCTCCGAGTGAACTTGAGTCGGCAGTTGCTGCTCAATCCACTCGGCAAGGAAATCTGTGATTGCTTGGGACTTGATAGCTTTGTTTGCCTCAAACATGATATCCAATGGAAGGAGTTCAATCGCCCATTTTGCCACTCGACCAGTTACATCTCTGTTGTTCAGAATTTTAGATAATGGTGCGTCGCTGACGACTGTAATGGAGTGATCAGAGAAATAGTGTGCAACCTTCTTCATGGTCATGTAGATTCCATAGACAAGCTTCTGATAATGTGGATATCTCTGCTTGGATGGAGTAGAAACTTCAGAGAGATAATACACTGGACGCTGAACTTTATAAGATTTTCCTTCTTCTTCCCGCTCGACCATGAGTACTGTACTGACAACTTGTCAAGTGGCTGCAATGTAAAGTAGTAAAGGCTCTTTGCCGATAGGCGCAGCAAGCACCGGCTGGGCGGAAAGCAGGGTTTTGAGCTCTGCAAATGTTGCGTCAGCTTCATCAGTCCACTCGAACTTATCAGATTTCTTCATCAATCGGTAAAGAGGCAAGGCCTTTTCACCGAGACGAGAAATGAATCGACTCAAGGTGGCCAAACAACCAGTAAGCTTCTGAACGTCATGCACACGCACAGGGCATTTCATTCAGAGGATGATATCGACTTTTTCTAGATTTGCATCGATCCCCCGTTCGGAAAAGAGGAAACCGAGTAACTTTCCACCTGGAACTCCAAATGTGCACTTCAACGGATTAAGCTTGATATCATACCTTCTTAAGTTGGCAAAGGTTTCTGCGAGGTCAGTCAGTAGGTCAGAACCTTTACGTGACTTGACCACAATGTCATCCATGTATGCTTCCACATTCCGACTGATTTGAGTGAGCAGGCAATTCTGAATCATCCTCATGAATGTGGCGCCAGCATTTTTAAGACCAAATGGCATGGTGACATAGCAAAAGCACCCGAATGGGGTGATGAAAGCTGTTTTTATTTCATCGGGACCATATAGTCGGATCTGATGATACCCGGAATATGCATCTAAAAAAGACAAGCGCTCACACCCCGCAGTCGAGTCAACAATTTGATCGATGCGGGGGAAAGGGAAATGATCTTTCGGGAAGGCCCGATTGATATGCTTGAAATTGATGCACATACAAAGTGAATCGTCCTTCTTAGGGACCATGACCACATTGGCAAGCCACTCAGAGTGGTAGATCTCTCGGATGAACTTTGCTGCTAGGAGCCGAGCCACTTCCTCGCCAATGGCTTTTCTCTTCTGCACGGCGGGCCGCCAAAGATGCTCTTTGACGGGTTTTACCTTGGGATCGACACGCAAACGGTGCTCAGCCAGTTCTCTGGGTACACCCGGCATGTCAGAAGGTTTCCATGCAAAGATGTCCCAGTTCTCACGGAGGAACTGGATGAGCGCTTCTTCCTATTTGCTATCGAGTGTCGTTGAAATATGAGTCAGTGTAGCATTGGGATCGGTCGGGTGGATATGAATCGGCTTCGTTTCTCCAGACGACTGAAATGCAGAATCCGTGGTAGGCTTCTTAGCTCAGAGCAAATCACTCGGATCTGCATTCTTCTGATACTCTTGAAATTCAACTGCTGCCATTTGTGCATCAGCAATTTTGGAACCCTTCTAGAAGCATTCTTCTGCCTTCTGCTGATTACCAGTGACTGTGATCACTCCTCTAGGACCAGGCATCTTTAGCTTGAGGTACACGTAACATGGTCGAGCCATAAAACACGCATAGGCAGGCCTGCCCAGAATAGCATGATAAGCACTCTGGAAATCCACAACTTCAAATGTCAACTTTTCCTTACGGTAATTCTTGGAATCACCGTAAACCACGTCAAGGGCGATCTGGCTGAGTGATTCGGCTTTCTTTCCAGGGATAACGCCATGAAAACCCATATTGCTCTCGCTAAGTTTCGACATCGGAATACCCATCCCCTTCAAAGTTTCAGCATAAAGGATATTCAGGCCGCTACCACCATCCATTAGCACTTTGGTCAGTCGAGTGCCTTCGACCACTGGATCAACCACCAACGCTTGCCTCCCAGGAGTGGCTATACGCGCCGGGTGATCAGACTGGTCGAAGGTGATGGTTGTTTGTGACCATTTCAGGTATGTGGTCATCGTCGCCGAAGCAACCATATTCACTTCTCTGTTGATAACTTTCAACCGACTCTTGTTCTAAACATCAGCAAAAATCATCAGGGTGCAATTGACTTTGGGATAACCATCGTCTTCCTCTTCGTCCTCGTCTTTGTCCGACTCTTTTTCCTTCTCACTGGGTTGTTTCTCTCGGAATTGCTGGATCAGGAGTCGACATTGTCGAGTGGTGTGTTTAGGATAAATAAGATTACCCTCTTCATCCTTCTTCGTATGAATGTGACATGGTAAATCCAACACATCATTTCCCGCTTGATCCTTTACCTTTGTAGGGGTCCAGGGCCCCTTAGGTTTTCCTTTAAACTTTCCTTCAACCACTGCCGCAATTTCACCGGGTGCTGCAGGCTCGGCCTTACGTTTCTGTTTCTGATTGGAATTACCCCCGTTGGCGTCTTGGCCGACTGGTTTACCCTTTTTGCTGCGGAGTCGATCCTCTTCTTCCCTGTTAGCGTATCGGGTGGCTATTTCCATCATCCGAGTCAGAATCATATCTCCAGTCCGACTGAACTTCAGAACCAGTTCTCGATATTTAACGCCTTCCTTGAAGTCACACACTGCTTGATGCTCATATACATTCTCCACTGTGTGATGCAAAGTGGTCCACCCCTGAATGAAATCCCTTAGAGTCTCACTCGGTTTCTGCACACAATGCTGCAATTCTGTCAACCCTGCTGGCCGCTTGCAAGTGCCCTCAAAAGTTCTGACGAACACTCGAGCAAGCTCTTCCCAACTGTATATACTACCTGGGGCTAACTGAGTCAACCACGCTCTGGCTGACCCTTCCAACATCAGAGGAAGATGCTTCAATGCTACTTCATCATTCCCGCCACCAATCTGCACAGCCACTCGGTAATCCTCAAGCCAAGTTTCAGGTTTGGACTTTATAGTGAACTTGCTGACTCCAGTCGCCAACCTGAAGTTGGGAGGAATCACTGCAGCCCTGATGGCTCTGCTGAAACACTCTGGACCGGAAACATGAACTCTGTTGCCAGTCGGACGATCTCTACCAAGGTCTTCCCTCTGTGCTCTGTTCCGGTCGACTAGACCTTGGACGAGAATAGATCTTGCATCAAAGCCTGGCTCTCTTGGGTCGACTGGTGCTCTGCGTTCGCCACTGTGAAGGCGTCTATCATCGTACTGCCGAGGCACATATGATGCACTCCTCGGAGGAGGTGTGGGCACTCGACGATGATTGTCGCGGTCGAGTCGGTGATCATACTGCTCACGGCCTTCACGCCGCAGGGGCGATCTTGGACTGTGGGCCGACTGGACAGTATCCGCTACCACGGGTCTGCTATGAATCCTATTCTGCGACTGAGACACTGCTGTGTTCTGCTCTCCTGCTGCCCGGAGTAAGGCCCGGATCTGCATCAAACCTCTGTCAGCCTCTGACTGGGAAGGTTGAATTGACTCTGCTATTCGGGCCGTAGCTGTGAGATTTTGAATCGGAGTGCGGTATAACTTAGGTGGAGGCGGGAAAAGCTGTCGTCGACTGGACTCAAGGATCTGCTCCCGAGCACGCTCGTCGAGAGCGCGCTGGAGGTTCTCCAATCGAGTGTGCTCAGCCAAATTAGCCAAGCGCACCTCTTCCAAGGCCCGAGCCTTGGGGGTTTCTCCAACGATGGGCGTGTGGAGTGCATCCATGTTGCGGCGACGAAGTTCTTCCCTCTGCTGCGAAGAAGGGGTTTGGGATGGTACTCCTCGTGGACGCGCGATGGATCGCCGCCACCATCCCCGTCGTCTTCACGATGGAAACCAGGCGGACTACGTGGTCCGTCAACCATCAAGACTTCAGCCGCAGGGCCGCTGCTATCGCACTCGGATGCAGTCTCGACGGAGCCAGTCGACAGGTCGAACAGGCCGTGGAGAGTTTCGTCGGGCTCGATTGCCGCGACTTGATGGGTGGCTGAATGTCGAGCCACCACGTGTTTCACCCACCGCTAAAGCCGCGACCGACCGGATCGCTTGCGGCGGCGAACAGCGGGGAGAGAAGACACCATCGGAGCCGACCGATACTGGGTCGACGGCTGCCGGAGAAGGACGCCGCAAACGCACGCGCGAAAGTGCGTAGCCCCTCGGACGGGGAGCGCCTCAACGTCAAGGGGAGCTTCCTGAAGCCAGGCGGAATCGTCGGCGATGAAAACGAGCGCACCGAGACGGATCTCGCGGCCCTCAGCCAATCCACAGCCGAAAACCATGATGATGGGGATCGAAAAAATTGCAACTTCACCAACAAGTCGCTAAGACACCTGTCCCACGGTGGGTGCCAACTGTCGTGGTTCTAAGACTGACAGTAGAAAGGGGGGATAGATATGGAGAGGCAAGATCTCAGCTATGGTGAAGGTGTACACATAGGATTTACGAGTTCAGGCCCTTCGCAGAGGAAGTAATAGCCCTACGTCTCGGTGCCCGGAGGCGGTCGACTGGATTATATGTGTGTGATGTTACAGTGGGTGCGAACCCTTGTGCCAGAGGAGGGGGTGGCTTATATAGAGTGCGCCAGGACCCCTGCCATCCTCCATTACAAGGGGCTTAATGTACATAAAGTAGGGGCGTTACTGATAACGCCAGCCATAAGTGCTATTAATGACCTTAAAGACTACAGAGCGGACGCCTGACCGTTGCAGTGCTGAGTGACTCCTGGTCTTCGGTAGGTCGAGTGATTCCTTGTATGGTCGAGTGACAACAGGTAGGAAGGGTACCCGAGTGATATGATTGGTCGAGTGGATTGCACTCGACACCTTTGACTGGGGGTTCTTCGTTGCCTCTTGGACTTCTTATCTTCTAGGATAGTGACCTTGGGTAGGACGTATAGGTCAGGCCTATTACCCTACCCCGGGTCTGTATCCTCATCACCGGTGAATCAAATTGGTGCTAGAGGATGAAATTGCTGCGACCCGCGAAATAAAAAGCTGGAACCGACGAATCAAAAAGTTGCCACCGGCTAACTAAGAAAACGTAGTAGGAGGACGGCAACATGGCAAAAAAATGGTGTTGCAACCGCATGGATTTGCGAGTGTCGTCGCCTCGAGCTCGCAGGGGAGCACGCGGAGAAGACCGAAGGTGCGAGACCATGGCAGCGAGGCAAAAAATGACGGGAGAGGAGGGAGCGAGAGACACCGCCAAAAAGGAGACAAAATCCATGGCGTGGTGAAAAGCGGCGCCGACCAGCAACAAGAGCATGAGATGGGCAGAGGAAGGAGACGCCTTGTGTGGCTAAGAATGAAGAGCTGGTCCGATTGAGAAGATAAGGCTTGGAAAGCGCGTGCGTTGGTGGGCCTGATGAAACACTCGTGGGTACAACAGGGAGCGTCTGATTTTGGTCGATCTAACGTCGCGCGCGACCGGCCCAGCGCTCGGCCGGTTGGCCGCCGTAAAACGTTTCCCCAAGAGAAAACGATAAAACCAAGGAACACGCAGAAAAAAAACTGCTCCAGATGACCACTCTCACTGAAACCGGAATTGGGCTGGCTCATAACGCACTCCCACGGGCCAATGGAACGTGTTTGTGCCTGCTTGCGGGCCCAGGCCTGTCTGAGCTACATAAATTAAGCAAATTCAGCATAGCAAGATTATCCGCAAAAAAAAAAAAGAAAGCATAGCAAGATGAAAAGTGACGCTAAAAAAAGCAAGATGAAAAGTTTCTAAAAAAGCAAGATCAAAAGTCAATGAGAACATGATTTTTTTTCTTAACAAATAAAAAAACATGAATTTTCATCAATTTTTCGTTTTCACTTTTGAGTTTCAATCACTTTGCCAGCAGGTAGGAAAACATTACAAGTTCAAAAGGCACATGTGACCGCCGTCGCGCGGCGGTGGGTTGGTATCAAGTCGACGCCGATCGACGGTAAAGTGCACCGCGAGGCCGCCGGCCGCCAATGCATGCACACACGATCCAACCGCGAAAACGAAAGCTGCGGGATAAAGCGCACGGCATGTTTGCTGCACGCTCTTTGCGTGGCCGAGAAAATTTCATGGCATCCGAGAAGCTGGTCGTAGTCACGTGGATAAGTCTTATCTCATTGACAGTTACGTACACCGGACACTGTTTTCGTACCATTTGGATATATAGGATATATATCACAGGAGAGACGTGCAGCAAGTCACCGCTGGACTTTCTGAGACGAGTCTCTGTGTTAGGAACTAGATGTCTCTCTCGATTACAAGCACGAATTACAGTAACTAGCCCTGATTACAAGCAGGAACTAGATGGGATACAAGAAGGAGGAAACGAGAGGAAGAAGAAGAGAGCCGCTGCCGTCGGGTTCGTGATCCACTGGATAACCCTAGCTCGCTGTCGCCCCTCTCCTTAAGTAGCTGCCGAACGGGCTTCAGTTAACCCACGCTGGGCCGGTGACGCATGGGTTGGGCTTCTTGGGCCGGGCTGCACGCGGGACCGTGGGAACGAGATCCTTGGAGCTGCCTTGCAGGTCGGCCTCGTCAGGGACGCTGACATCCCCCTCTCCTTGAGTAGAGGCTTGTCCCCAAGCCTCCGCAAGCGGGAAACGCTCCTTGAGCCTCGCTTTGTCTTCCCAGGTTTCGCCAAGCGCCTCAGAATTGGATCAACGAGTGAGCACTTGTTCCCTCATCTTGCCCTTCTCCTGGCGCCATCTTGATTGCAGCACTGCCACATGGACTGCGGGCTCATCAGAACAATGGGGTAACTGAGGTTCAACAACCATACCCGTGTTCAGGACGCGTCGAAGGAGCAAGACGTGGAAGACTGGATGGATAGTTGCTTGTGACGGGAGTTGTAGCTTGTAGGTGACATCGTTGATCTTGCCAATGATAGGAAAAGGCCCGTAGTACTTGAACGCCAGCTTGTGATTTGCTCGTGGTGCGACGGAAGTTTGGATATAAGGTTGCAGCTTCAGGTAGACTTGATCGCCCACTTCAAACTGACGGAATGATCGTTTCTTGTCCGCCTGGCTTTTCATCAGTTGCTTTGCTCTGTTCAAGTGTTGTTGTAACAGCTCCTGCACCGTGTCCCTTTCCTCGAGCCACGAGCTTAGGGCTGGCACTGAACAGGTGTTTTCTGCTGTTATGCGCCAGTGCCGTGGCTCGTACCTGAACATAGCTTTGAAGGGTGTCATGCCTATGGCCGAATGGTGAGAAGTGTTGTACCAAAACTGCGCCAAGGGTATCCAGAAACTCCACCGCCGGGGACATGATTGTGTGAAACATCTCAGGAATGTTTCCACGCATTGGTTAACGCGCTCAGTCTGCCCGTCCGTTTGAGGATGGTTGGCTGTGTTGAGTCTGAGATGAGTACCTGTGGCCTTGAAAAGCTCCTGCTAGAAATTGACTAATGAACACAGGGTCACGATCTGATACGATCACCCCGGGCAGTCCGTGTACCTTGTAGACTTGCTGGATGAAGAGCTGAGCCACAGAGGCTGCCGTGTATGGATGCGCCAGAGGCAAGAAATGACTGTACTTGGTTCTCTTATCCACGATCACCAGCAGGCAGTTGAATCTGCTCGATTGAGGCAAGCCATCCATGAAATCCATAGTAATCATGTCCCATGGCTTGTTGGGAATGGGCAATGGAGCTAACAGACCTGGAGAGGCCGCTCTGTCCGGCTTAGCCTGCTGACACACGGAATAGCACTGCACATAATGTTTTATCTGCACCTTCATCTTGGGCCACGCGAACAGACGTCGTATGCGTCTGTAAGTGACAGGAAATCCTGAATGTCCTCCCATTGGGCTGTCATGGAAGGCTTGTATTATATGTTGTTGGATCTGTGTCCCCCCCCCCTAGCCAGATCCTGCCTCTAAACCTGATGATGCCTTGTTGAAGCGTGAACCGTCCTTTGGCGGCGTCGCGCACTGCCAGTTGTTCCAAAAGTTTCTGCGCGTGCAGATTGCCATTTGTAGCTGTTGATGACGTCTTCCAGCCAGCTGGGTTGGCACGATGTGACTACTAGCAGTGTATCTGTTTGGTTCGCTCGTGAAAGAGCATCCGCGCCGTGGTTATCGGCCCCTTTCTTGTACTTGATCTGATACTTGAGCCCTAACAGCTTGGTGAAAGCCTTGTGTTGCCACGGAGTGTTCAGGCGTTGCTCTTCAAAATGCGTGAGGCTCTTCTGATCCGTGTAAATAACGAATTCTGCGTGTTGTAAATACGGGCGCCACTGGTCCACTGCTACTATGATTGCCAGGTACATAGGTTGACAGTCCTTGATACCTTGGGCTGAGTGCTTTGCTCATAAACGCGATTGGGTGCACCTGTTGCTACAGAATCGCCCCAATACCATGGTCGCACGCGTCTGTCTCCACTGTAAATGGCTGGGCAAAATTGGGCAATGCCAGAACTGGCGCCGAGATGAGCTGCTGCTTTAAGACTTGAAATGCAGTTTCTGCAATGGACGTCCAAAGGAATGGGACGCCTTTCTTCAGCAAGTTAAAAAGGGGCCGGGCGATCACTCCAAAGTTGCGTACGAAACGACGATAGTAGCCTGCGAGTCCCAAGAAACTCCGAACTTCCTTGACATTTTGAGGTGAAGACCAATTTGCCATCGCATCCACCTTTGTTGGGTCTGTTGCAACCCCTTGCACGCTGATAACGTGACCCAAGTACGAGATTTTGCTTTGACCGAAAGCACACTTGCTGCGTTTCACTTTCCAGTTGTCCCTTCGGAGAAGTTCCAGTACTTGCTTTACATGGGCTTTGTGGTCCTCCAACGTGGTACCAAAAATCAAGATGTCATCGAAGAAACAGAGAACGCAAACGCGCATCACTGGCTTGAGAGTTGTTGTTAGCCCTTCAATGAAGGTGGGAGGGGCTCCAACTAGTCTGAAGGATAAGACCTTGAACTCAAAGTGCCCCTAATGAGTGGAAAAAGCTGTCTTGTGTTCTTCCCCAGGGGCTAATCTGATCTGATGGTAGCTTGCTCGCAAATCTAACTTAGAGAACCAAGCTGCTCCATGCAACTCATCAAGAAGTTCTTCAATTACTGGCCTACACTCTACTTACGTTCTGGACGTTTATGCGCACATGGGCCAACATTCAGCGAAGAGCCCACTCCATCCCAAAAGCCCAGATGTTAGCGTCCAACTCGATCTAGCCTACACTCTACTTACATTGTGGACGTTTATGCGCACATGGGCCAACATTCAGCGAAGAGCCCACTCCGTCCCAAAAGCTCGGACTGATAGGAGGAAGGAATCTCTCCTTTATAAGTTGGTCATGGCCTCCTCCCGTAAGCGAGGTGGGACTAAACCGAGCCAGCCTCACCGGCCTACAGCAGCCCTAACATCCCATCCCCCTGAGAAGCCCCTCAGGAAGGCATGGCGATGCTGGCTCTGATACCAGATGTTAGGAACTAGATGTCTCTCTCGATTACAAGCACGAATTACAGTAACTAGCCCTGATTACAAGCAGGAACTAGATGGGATACAGGAAGGGGGAAACGAGAGGAAGAAGAAGAGAGCCGCCGCCATCGGGTTCGTGATCCACTGGATAACCCTAGCTCGCTGTCGCCCCTCTCCTTAAGTAGCTGCTGAACGGGCTTCAGTTAACCCATGCTGGGCCGGTGACGCGTGGGTTGGGCTTCTTGGGCCGGGCCGCACGCGGGACCGTGGGAACGAGATCCTTGGAGCTGCCTTGCGGGCCGGCCTCGTCAGGGACGCTGACACTCTGTGGCTTGCAGAATGCAGTCACCGCATCTCATCTCACTAAGATGAAGCAGGTGTATCAGTGCCTCAGTGGTAGGTAGCAGGAATTTTTCAGATGAGAACGAAGGAGGAGGTTGTCTTTTTAAGTTTTAACTGGGCTTGATTGAGCGCTACTAGGATACAGTGATCTTATACCGACGTGATGATTAGACGATTGATCAGGCCACCTTACAGGGATCTTATACCGACGTGATGATCAGACGATTGATCAGGCCACCTTCCATGGGGCAAAATGTTTTTTACCGATGCTGGGAGCTACCGGTGATTCTCTCACCAATGCCTTGCTGCCATGTGTAAAGGTGTGGGACCACATGCATGTGTATATCAAATTATTGATGTAAATAATTTCTTCTATTTTTGTCTTAAGTCAAATCAATGTCAGATCGATGGGACCCATGTCAGGTGAGGCAAAGTCTATCCTGACGTTGCATGTGGTGCCGTCATACAAGTCATTTCCTTTTATTTTCTCTTCACGATTTTCAATCATTTCTATCTTTTAAACCATACTGTTATTTTTGAAATATTTTATATATTTGAATTCCTGAAGCCAAGAGCTTTAGAATAAGACAAAATTTGGATGCATTTCAAACATGTTTTAATTCCAACATTTCAAATGACTGAAATCAGGTTTCCGAAACAAGTGAAATATGTTTTTTTTAAATAATTGAAATTAGTTTTTTTCATTGAGTGAAATCAATTTTAAAATATGTTTTCTCAACTGAGTGAAGTATGTTTTCTCAACCGCGTAAAATTATTTTCTTTAGATGACTGAAATTTGTTTTCCATACACATGACACATATCTCGGTGTGAAATACGTTAAATATAGTGAAATGTGATTTCTAAAATGAGTGAAATCTAACTTTTGTAAATGGGTGTAATGTGTTTTCTGAATCTAGTGAAATGTGAAATGTTTTCTGAAACTAGTAAAATGTGAAACTGACTGAAATGTTTTCTGAAACTAGTGAAATGTGAAACTCACTGAAATCTAAGAGCATGAAATCAAATGGAATGTGTTCACGTGTGAAACTGGTTATTTAAAATATATGAAATACATGAAATCTGTGATAAAAAATAAGTGAAATAAGATTATATAAGATACATGAACTAGGTGCTTTTGTGGTGCTGTATGTGGTGCTGCATGTGGTCTGTCAGGAGTGTCAGGCGTATTTCCGGTGTATAGAATGAGGGTGCATTTCACGAGTTTAGGCGAAAAGACACCACGGATCTTGATGACAAGAGCAAACGGTGGATCAAGCACCAGTACATCCCGGCTTCGGTAAAAAAACTTTTTCGCCTTCCATAGTCCATGCATGATGAAGCAAATGGATCAATCAATCAATGGAACATGGTGTGAACGGATCCGGGCGTATCTCCAGATTGCGGCGGGGCACCGGCCGGACTGGCTAGCAGTTGCGAGTCACTCGAAGGGGCACAGGTTGTCACTTGTCAGGTTGACGCTAGGACGAGGCCTCATGTCCGTTTCATCGGCCGGGGTCCGGGAGCAGCTGGCCGAGAAACGGATAAAGGCCAAAGGTGCCCTTTTCGTTCTCGGACGAGCAACCCGACCCCTTCACGACTGCTCTGCAGTGTCCAACGAAGATCGAAACTATGGTGCACTACTGGATGTACTGCACGCACGCACACGCGCACCAGGAAGATCGGGCAGAAAGATAGGCAGGCACCTGATGACCTGAATACCTAACGAATGAAATAAGCTCCTCACTCCACTGGGCTACTACAGTAGTACTCCCTCCGTCCCAAAATTCTTGTCTTACATTTGTTTAGATACGGATGTATCTAATACTAAAATGTGACTTGATACATCTGTATTTGGACAAATCTAAGACAAGAATTTTAGGACGGAGGGAGTATATTTTTCAAGACAAGTTTGGCGATTGAGGTAAGCCGTGACATCAATCGGAAGATATATAAGATATCTAGGCAGATCAGCGGGATTATATTATGAGAGAGATAACCAAGCAAACAGCGGGGGACCATAGCCGTAGCATGTTCTGGATGCATATATATATACTTTAGAATTATATATAGTTTTTGGTGAAGTGATCGCACTTTTCAATTTCCAACTGTGGACCAAGATATTTTAAATTGCCTGATGTGATGCCAAGATCCAGGAATATTCCTAGTAGCCGAGTGCTTGCCTGTTTCTCAGGGAAAAAATTGAGAAAATAATTGTATCATAATAATAGTATTGTGCAGAAAATGGAGAGTGACTTGTCATTACTCCACCGAAAACCTTACATATTTGAAAGTTCAATCTAGCATGCAATCTGGTATGAAAATGTAGCATGTAGATTCCGGTACTTTTCGTCTTAATGAAACCTGAGGATGACCCCCTTTCTTAGCACAACGATAAAATAAGGACGGATAAAGGCGAGGAGAGGAGGACAAGGACGGGCGGCTTCAAGTTGGAGGACGACGCCCTTGCTGCGAGCCTGACCTGACCTGAGAGCGCCCATTTGCCCGTGTTTGACCTTTGAGCTCTGATCCCCAGCGCCAGCTCATTTCATGGCATGCAATTCAGGGATGCCTAATTATTGAGTCGCAAAAGGGTTTTTCCCTCAACTTTCCACAGTTCGTCAACCAAAAAACAAGATAATGTGATGTGAATAAAGGTTATCGGTTCACCTCTTCATGTCCATTAATGAGCTAGCAATTGTAGACAGAAGGAAAACCACCGTGTTAAAATGTACTCCCTCCGTTTTTAAATATATAAGTCTTTTTAGAGATTCTAATAGAGACTACATACGAAGCAAAATGAGTGAATCTATACTTTAAAATGCGTCTATACACATTCCTATGTAGCCCATATTAAAATCTCTAAAAAGACTTGTATTTAGAAACGGATGGGAGTAGCAGTAACATCTAGCAAGCCCTTATCCTCCTGGACTTGCATGTCTGTATGTGCCTTGATTTCCTTCCTTCTACAGAGAGCTTAGCTGCTCCAAGGTAAGCACTTGCACAAGTTGATCGGGTCTGGATAGCAACAAAATGTGGTCCCGAAAGTGAATGCTCTTTTCTCTTTTTCTTCTGCATTTGTTTTATTGATATTAAAGCATGATAGCAACTAAAACACACACAATAAAACCCGAGAAAGGACAAGATATGTCCGTTTTCAGATCTACTCCGTCAGAGATATAACTGTGATTGTGATCTTGTTGTTTCCCTCTTTTTTTTCTTCTTTTCAAAAAGGAGTTTAAGCTTCCCGGCCATTTTTTATGCGAAACTGGTGGGAGCTTTATTCCAAACATGGAGGACTTCTGCTCATTCATACCGCAGTACCCCGGCTTCTGCATCATCTTGTTTTCCTTGGCTGTGCTTCAAAGAAGTTCCAATTTTTTTTCGTGTGGAAATTTGAACTTCTTTATGAAAAAAGAGAGTACGAATAGGTCACAACGTACAGAGACTTCATTCCTACTGCATTCATATGCACCAGGACCGAAAGGGATGCAATCCAATGCATCTACCAATGTGTACTAGTACCATGATTCATCAGATCTACTATCAGAGATCAGGGTAGCTGGGTAGCTCAGCATAGACCCCCCTGGCTCCATCTTCCAAAGTCAAAATCCCCATCGCCCAAGGAACAAGGCCTCTTCACCTCACCGCCCACTCAGCTGCCTTCCTACCATGTCCTCCTGGCCGATATATAAACACCTCTGGCGTGCCGGTATGCAGTTAGTTGCAACATCTCTGACCGAGAGAGAGCCCGAGATATTGGCCTGGCCCCGTGACCTACCTTGCCTATCTCTCACTGCCCCCGTCCATCTCTCGTGCGGTTGATTGGCGTGCGCTAGCTGCGTGCCCGGATCGTGCCATGAAGGTGCAGTGCGACGTGTGCGAGGCCGAGGCGGCCTCCGTCTTCTGCTGCGCCGACGAGGCCGCGCTGTGCGACGCCTGCGACCGCCGCGTCCACCGCGCCAACAAGCTCGCCGGCAAGCACCGCCGCCTGTCCCTCCTCCACCCATCGCTGGCCTCCTCCTCGTCGCCTTCGCCAAAGCCGCCTCTCTGCGACATCTGCCAGGTGAAATATCTTGTCAGAGAGTTGTGTGTCATTTGTGTTGTGCTTGTGCTACGGCGAAAGAAAGCTGATGTTATCTCGTTGTGGGCTGCAGGAGAAGAGGGGGCTCCTGTTCTGCAAGGAGGACAGGGCGATCCTGTGCCGGGAGTGCGACGTCCAGGTGCACACGGCCAGCGAGCTGACAAGGCGGCACGGCCGGTTCCTGCTCACCGGCGTGCGCGTCTCGTCGGCGCCGGCGGAGCCCCCCGCGCCGTCGGGTCAGGAGGAGGAGGGGAACAGCACCAGCCCCTGCAACGCCGACTCCTGCAGCGGCGACGCCAGTGGCACGGCGAGCGCCAGCGCGAGCGCGAGCGCGAGCGACGGCAGCAGCATCTCCGAGTACCTGACCAAGACGCTGCCCGGGTGGCACGTCGAGGACTTCCTCCTGGACGACGCCGCCGTCGCCGTCTCCTCGAACAAGCCGTATCAGGTCAGTTCAAGACTTCCAGCGCACTGCAAATACTGCTACTTTTACTAGGCAATCTAAGACAACCTACGAGCACAATGAAACTTGATTTTGAGCTCCCAATCATCATTTGGATAGTTCATCTGCTCTAACCAGTAGCCACGCCCCGCTCCCAACGCTTTTGAGCTCGCAATCATTTAGGTAGTTTGTTGTCATGCTCGCAACTAGCACCAAGAAAAATCCGAAGCAGGGTGTCAGGATAATGTCTCAGTGGAGACTACCAAGATATGATGCTCTAACGCCAAAATGGCCATAGGAATATCTACTCGCTCCTACCACTTTTGGCATTCCAGACTTAACCCATCTACATTACAAACAAGAAATGCAGATTTGGTGTTTCTTTTTCTTTTGAGCAATAGATATTATTTTGTTGCTTGGACTGATTTGGCAACTTGACACTCGTCTTAGCAGGGAGGAGGGCTGGCTAGGATCGGTGGGCCGCAAGAAGGTGAAGGTTACCCGGCGTGGGCTGGCCAAGAACAGCTGATCGGTGGAGTCGTTGTCGCCGCGGGTGAGCGGGCCAGCCGCGAGCTGTGGGTACCGCAGATGCACGCGGGGGCGGCGTGGGCCGGCAGCAAGCGACCTCGGCCGTCGTCTCTCGGCTCCTCCTCCTACTGGTGAAAACGTGCGCTTTGCAGTACCAGTACTAGTACTAGTAGCGGATAAAATCAGATAAGATTAGAAAATCACCTGGACCATGAATTTTTATTCGACCTGTAGTTGCTCGCTTTGGAAATTACTGTCATTTTTTACTGCGTCCTGAATGTGTCGCTTCTGAGTCTTTGGGAACACTGGATCACTGGACTGTTTGAGCTTTGAAGTACTCTGCGCCTCTGGTTTTTGGGAACGAATCCTGCTCATTTCTGAGGGTGTCGACTGTCCTGTAACATGCCCGTTTACAGTTGCGCGTCTTCCGTGCTGTAAATCGAAGTGTATACGCCTAGACGATCAGTCGGAGAGTTATTTACCCAAAACCACCACACTTAGCGCTAGGATAACAACTTGGTACCACATTTGAATCAGTGCACAAAAAACCACCGAAAATGAGCCTAATACGTAACGCGGAGCATTGGTGCTCGAATTTGGTTGCGAAAACAGCGAAACCGACAGGTAGGGCCCACTGTCAGGCTGACGTGACGAAGACCAAAAACTTCGACCGACTGATGTGGCAAATGACGTGGCAGAGGAGGCATGGGTCCCACCCGTCAATGAGTTTTTTTTTATTATCTTCCTCCCTCAAGCGCTGGTCTTTTCCAGTAGCCGCACGGCGGGCTTGTGTGTAGCTTGCTCCGGCCGGCCGTGTGTGCTCCTTCCCTGCTCGCCTCCTCCTTAAGCTAGCTAGCAGCACCGGTCGTGGAGGGGACCCAGACTGCCGGCGGCCATCATTCTCTTGGCCAGAGACCATTGATACTTCCATTTTGCATCATGCTTTTATATCAATATTTATTGCATTATAGGCTATTATTACACATTATATATCAATACTTATGGCTATTCTCTCTTATTTTACAAGGTTTACCATGAAGAGGGGGAATGCCGGCAGCTGGAATTCTGGCTGGAAAGGGAACAAATATTGGAAATCTATTCTGCAAAGCTCCAAAAATCCTGAAACTCTACGGAAGTCATTTTTGGAATTAATAAGAATTATTGAGCGAAAGAAACACTAGAGGGGGCCCACACCCTGGCCAGGAGGGTGGGGGCGCGCCCACCCCTACTGGGCGCGCCCCTGTCTCCTGGGCCACCTGGTGGCCCTCCGGTGTCCATCTTCTGCTATATGAAGGCTTTTACCCTGAAAAAAAATCAGAGGCAAGCTTACGGGACGAAACTCCGCCGTCACGAGGCGGAACCAATCTAGAGCTCCAGCAGAGCTATTCTGCAGGGGAAACTTCCCTCCGGGAGGGGGAAATCTGTTGGAAATATGCCCTAGAGGCAATAATAAATTAGTTATTATTATATTTCCTTGTTCATGATAATCGTTTATTATCCATGCTAGAATTGTATTGATAGGAAACTCAGATACATGTGTGGATACATAGACAACACCATGTCCCTAGTAAGCCTCTAGTTGACTAGCTCGTTGATCAATAGATGGTTACGGTTTCCTGACCATGGACATTGGATGTCATTGATAACGGGATCACATCATTAGGAGAATGATGTGATGGACAAGACCCAATCCTAAGCCTAGCACAAGATCATGTAGTTCGTATGCTAAAGCTTTTCTAATGTCAAGTATCATTTCCTTAGACCATGAGATTGTGCAACTCCCGGATACCGTAGGAGTGCTTTGGGTGTGCCAAACGTCACAACGTAACTGGGTGGCTATAAAGGTACACTACGGGTATCTCTGAAAGTGTCTGTTGGGTTGGCACGAATCGAGACTGGGATTTGTCACTCCGTGTAAGCGGAGAGGTATCTCTGGGCCCACTCGGTAGGACATCATCATAATGTGCACAATGTGATCAAGGAGTTGATCACGGGATGATGTGTTACGGAACGAGTAAAGAGACTTGCCGGTAATGAGATTGAACAAGGTATCGGTATACCGACGATCGAATCTCGGGCAAGTACCATACCGCTAGACAAAGGGAATTGTATACGAGATTGATTGAGTCCTTGACATCGTGGTTCATCCGATGAGATCATCGTGGAACATGTGGGAGCCAACATGGGTATCCAGATCCCGCTGTTGGTTATTGACCGGAGAGTCATCTCGGTCATGTCTGCATGTCTCCCGAACCCGTAGGGTCTACACACTTAAGGTTCGATGACGCTAGGGTTATAAAGGAAGCTTGTATGTGGTTACCGAATGTTGTTCGGAGTCCCGGATGAGATCCCGGACGTCACTAGGAGTTCCGGAATGGTCCGGAGGTAAAGATTTATATATAGGAAATCCTGTTTCGGCCATCGGGACAAGTTTCGGGGTCATCGGTATTGTGCCGGGACCACCGGAAGGATCCCGGGGGCCCACCGGGTGGGGCCACCTATCCCGGAGGGTCCCATGGGCTGAAGTGAGAAGGGATCCAGCCCAAAGTGGGCTGGGGCGCCACTTCCCTCATGCCCCATGCGCCTAGGGTGAAGGGGGGAACCCTAAGGAAGAGTCCCAAGGAGGGAAGGCACCTCCTAGGTGCCTTGGGGGGGAGGGAAACCTCCCCTGGCCGCCGCCCCCTAGGAGATTGGATCTCCTAGGGCTGACGCACCCCCCCTTGGGCTCCCTATATATAGTGAGGGTAGGAGGGCCTCTTGAGACACCTCTTATGCCTTTGGTGCAGCCCCTCCCTCTCTCCTAAGTCCTTCTCCTCTCCCGTGGTGCTTAGCGAAGCCCTGCAAGATTGCCATGATCCTCCATCACCACCACGCCGTTGTGCTGCTGCTGGATGGAGTCTTCCTCAACCTCTCCCTCTATCCTTGCTGGATCAAGGCGTGGGAGACGTCGTCGAGCTGTACGTGTGTTGAACGCGGAGGTGCCGTCTGTTCGGCACTAGGATCATCGGTGATTTGGATCACGACGAGTACGACTCCATCAACCCCGTTCTCTTGAACGCTTCCGCTTAGCGATCTACAAGGGTATGTAGATGCACTCTCCTTCCCCTCGTTGCTAGTCTCTCCATAGATAGATCTTGGTGACACGTAGGAAAATTTTGAATTTCTGCTACGTTCCCCAACAGTGGCATCATGAGCCAGGTCTATGCGTAGTTTCTATGCACGAGTAGAACACAAAGTAGTTGTGGGCGTTGATTTTGTTCAATATGCTTGCCGTTACTAGTCTTATCTTGATTCGGGGGCATCGTGGGATGAAGCGGCCCGGACCAACCTTACACGTACTCTTACGTGAGACCGGTTCCACCGACAAACATGCACTAGTTGCATAAGGTGGCTGGCGGGTGTCTGTCTCTCCCACTTTAGTCGGGTCGGATTCGATGAAAAGGGTCCTTATGAAGGGTAAATAGCAATTGGCATATCACGTTGTGGTCTTTGCGTAGGTAAGAAATGTTCTTGCTAGAAACCCATAGCAGCCACGTAAAACATGCAAACAACAATTAGAGGACGTCTAACTTGTTTTTGCAGGGTACGCTATGTGATGTGATATGGCCAAAGGATGTGATGAATGATATATGTGATGTATGAGATTGATCATGTTCTCGTAATAGGAATCACGACTTTCATGTCGATGAGTATGACAACCGGCAGGAGCCATAGGAGTTGTCTTTATGACCTGCGTGTCAACTTAAACATCATGTAATTACTTTACTTTATTGCTAACCGTTAGCCATAGTGGTAGAAGTAATAGTTGGCGAGGCAACTTCATGAAGACACGATGATGAAGATCATGATGATGGAGATCATGGTGTCATGCCGGTGACGATGATGATCATGGAGCCCCGAAGATGGAGATCAAAAGGAGCAAAGTGATGATGGCCATATCATGTCACTATTTGATTGCATGTGATGTTTATCATGTTTATACATCTTATTTGCTTAGAACGACGGTAGTAAATAAGATGATCCCTTACAACAATTTCAAGAAGTGTTCTCCCCTAACTGTGCACCGTTGCGACAGTTCGTGTTTCGAAGCACCACGTGATGATCGGGTGTTAGATTCTAACGTTCACATACATCGGGTGTAAGACAGATTTACACACGCGAAACACTTAGGGTTAACTTGACGAGCCTAGCATGTACAGACATGGCCTCGGAACACAGAAGACCGAAAGGTCGAGCATGAGTCGTATAGAAGATACGATCAACATAAAGATGTTCACCGATGTTGACTAGTCCGTCTCACGTGATGATCAGACACGGCCTAGTTGACTCGGATCATGTAATCACTTAGATGACTAGAGGGATGTCTATCTGAGTGGGAGTTCATAAGATGAACTTGTTTATCCTGAACATAGTCAAAAGGATTTTGCAAATTATGTCGTAGCTCGCACTTCAGTTCTACTGTTTAGATATGTTCCTAGAGAAAATTTAGTTGAAAGTTGATAGTAGCAATTATGCGGACTAGGTCCGTAAACTAAGGATTGTCCTCGTTGCTTCATAGAAGGCTTATGTCCTTAATGCACCGCTCAGTGTGCTGAACCTCGAACGTTGTCTGTGGATGTTACGAACATCTGACATACACGTTTTGATAACTACATGATAGTTCAGAAAAACGGTTTAGAATTGAGGCACCGAAGACGTTTTGAAACGTTGCGAAACATATGGGATGTTTTGGGGGCTGAAATTGGGATTTCAGGCTCGTGCCCACGTCAAGAGGTATAAGACCTCCGACGATTTTCTTAACCTACAAACTAAGGGAGAAAAGCTCAATTGTTGAGCCTGTGCTCAGATTGTCTGAGTACAACAATCGCTTGAATCGAGTGGGAGTTGATCTTCCAGATGAAAAAGTGATGGTTCTCCGAAGTCATTACCACCAAGCTGCTAGATCTTCGTGATGAACTATAATATATCAGGGACATATATGATGATCCTTGAGATATTCGCGATGTTTGACACCACAAAAGTAGAAATCAAGAAGGAGCATCAATTGTTGATGGTTGGTGAAACCACTAGTTTCAAGAAGGGCAAGGGAACAAAGGGATACTTCATGAAACGGCAATTCAGCTGCTGCTCTAGTGAAGAAACCCAAGGTTGAACCCAAATCTGAGACTAAGTGCTTCTGTAATAAGGGGAGCAGCCACTGGAGCGGGATTACCCTAGATACTTGGTAGATGAGAAGGCTGGCAAGGTCGATAGAAGTGTATTGGATATACATTGTGTTGATGTGTACTTTACTAGTACTCCTAGTAGCACCAGGGTATTAGATACCGGTTCGGTTGCTAAGTGTTAGTAACTCGAAATAAAAGCTACGGAATAAACGGAGACTAGCTAAAGGTGAGCTGACGATATGTGTTGGAAGTGTTTCCAATGTTGATATGATCAAGCATCGCACGCTCCCTCTACCATCGAGATTGGTGTTAAACCTAAATAATTGTTATTTGGTGTTTGCGTTGAGCATAGACGTGATTGGATTATGTCTATCGCAATACGGTTATTCATTTAAGGAGAATAATGGTTACTCTGTTTATTTGAATAATATGATGGTCTTGCACCTAAAATGAATGGTTTATTGAATCTCGATTGTAGTGATACACATGTTCATGCCAAAAGATAGTAATGATAGTACCACCTACTTGTGGCACTGCCACATAAGTCATATCGGTGTAAAACGCATGAAGAAGCTCCATGTTGATGGATCTTTGGGCTCACTCGTTTTTGAAAAGTTTGAGACATGCGAACCATGTCTATTGGTGTATATGCATGAAGAAACTCCATGCAAATGGACTGTTTGAACTCACTTGATCTTGAATCACTTGAGACATGCAAATCATACCACATGGGCAAGATGACTGAAATCCTCGGTTTCAGTAAAATGGAACTAGAAAGCAACTTGTTGGAAGAAATACATTTTGATGTGTGCAGTCCAATGAGTGCTGAGGCGTGTAGTGGATATCGTTATGTTCTTGCTTCACAAATGATTTGAGTAGATGTTGAGTACATTTACTTGATAAATCACGAGTCTGAATTATTGAAAGGTTCAAGTAATTTCAGGGTGAAGTTGAAAGATCATCGTGACAAGAGGATAAAATATCTATGATATGATCATAGAGATGAATATTTGAATTATGAGTTTGGCACAGAATTAAGACATTGTGGAAATTGTTTCACAACTAATACAGCCTGGAACACCATAGTGTGATGGTGTGTCCGAACATCATAACTGCACCCTATTGGATATAATGCATACCATGATGTTTCTTATCGAATTACCACAATAGTTTATGGGTTAGGCATTAGAGACAACCACATTCACTTTAAATAGGGCACCACGTAATTCCGATAAGATGACACCGTATGAACTATGGTTTAGAGAAACCTAAGCTGTCATTTCTTAAAAGTTTGGGGCTGCGACGCTTATGTGAAAAAGTTTCAGGCTGATAAGCTCGAACCCAAAGCGGATAAATACATCTTCATAGGACACCCAAAACAGTTGGGTATACCTCCTGTCTCAGATTCAAAAGCAATAAGGGATTGTTTCTAGAATCGGGTCCTTTCTCGAGGAAAAGTTTCTCTCAAAGGAATTGAGTGGGAGGATGGTGGAGACTTGATGAGGTTATTGAACCGTCACTTCAACTAGTGTATAGCAGGGCATAAAGAGTTGTTCCTGTGGCACCTACACCAATTGAAGTGGAAGCTTATGATATTGATCATGAGACTTCAGATCAAGTCACTACCAAACATCGTGGGATGACAAGGATGCGTACTACTTCAGAGTGGTACGTAATCCTGTCTTGGAAGTCATGTTGCTAGACAACAATGAACCTACGAGCCATGGAGAAGCGATGGTGGGCCCGGATTCCGATAAATGGCTCGAGGCCATAAAATCCGAGAGAGGATCCATGTATAAAACAAAGTGTAGACTTTGGCAGAACGGCTCGATGGTCATAAGGCTGTTGAGTACAGATGGATTTTAAAAGGAAGACGGACAATGATGGTAAATGTCACCATTAAGAAAGCTCGACTTGTCGTTAAGATGCTTTCCGACAAGTTCAAGGAGTTGACTACGATGAGACTTTCTCACTCGTAGCGATGCTAAAAGTCTGTTAGAATTATATTAGCGATTACTGCATTTTTTATGAAATCTTGCAGATAGGATGTCAAAACATTGTTTCCTTGACGATTTTCTTGAGGAAAGGTTGTATGTGATACAACCGGAAGGTTTTGTCAATCCTGAAAGATGCTAATAAGTATGCAAAGCTCCAGCAATCCTTCTAAGGACTGGAGTAAGCATCTCGGAGTTGGAATGTACGCTTTGATGAGATGATCAAAGATTTTGGGTTTATACAAAGTTTATGAGAAACTTGTATTTCCAAAGAAGTGAGTGGGAGCACTATAGAATTTCTGATGAGTATATGTTGTTGACATATTGTTGATCAGAAATGACGTAGAATTTCTGGAAAGCATATAGGGTTATTTGGAAAGTGTTTTTCAATGGAAATCCTGGATTAAGCTACTTGAGCATTGAGCATCAAGATCTATAAGGATAGATCAAAACGCTTAATGGTACTTTCAAATGAGCACATACCTTGATTTGATCTTGAAGGTGTTCAAGATGGATCAGTCAAAGAAGGAGTTCTTGCCTGAGTTGTAAGGTATGAAGTTAAGACTTAAAGCTCGACCATGGCAAAATAGAGAGAAAGGACGAAGGTCGTCCCCTATGCTTAAGACGTAGGCTCTACAGTATGCTATGCTGTGTACCGCACCTGAAGTGTGCCTTGCCATGAGTCAGCCAAGGGGTACAAGAGTGATACAAGAATGGATCACAGGACAACGGTCAAAGTTATCCTTAGTAACTAGTGGACTAAGGAATTTTCTCGATTATGGAGGTGGTAAAAGAGTTCGTCGTAAAGGGTTACGTCGATGCAAGCTTAACACCTATCCGGATAGCTCTGAGTAGAGATACCGGATACGTATAATGGAGCAACAATTTAGAATAGCTCCAAGTAGAAATTGTCCAGGCTTGTCCTTTGCTGCAAAAAGGATTGGGCCATCTTGCTGCACTTTATTTACTTTCATTGCTTGTTACCCGTTACAATTTATCTTATCACAAAATTATCTGTTACCCACAATTTCAGTGCTTGCAGAGAAAACCTTACTGAAAACTGTTTGTCATTTCCTTCTGCTCCTCGTTGGGTTTGACACTCTTACTTATCGAAAGGACTACGATAGATCCCCTATACTTGTGGGTCATCAAGACTCTTTTCTTGCGCCATTGTCGGGGAGCGTAGCGCTTTTGGTGAGTGGAACTTGGTAAGGAAACATTTATATAGTGTGCTGAAATTTTTTGTCACTTGTTACTATGGAAACTAATCCTTTGAGGGGCTTGTTCGGGGTATCTTCACCCCGACCGGAAGAGAAAAGAGTTGCTCCTCAACCTACTGAACCTACTGAAAATATTTACTTTGAGATTCCTTCGGGTATGATAGAGAAACTGCTAGCTAATCCCTTTGCAGGAGATGGAACATTGCATCCCGATTTACACCTTATCTTTGTGGATGAAGTTTGTGGATTATTTAACCTTGCAGGTATTCCCAATGATATTGTCAAAAGGAAGGTCTTCACTTTATCTTTGAAGGGAGATGCCTTGACATGGTATAGGCTATGTGATGATACGGGATCTTGGAATTATAAATGATTGAAGTTGGAATTTCACCAGAAGTTCTATCCTATGCATCTTGTTCATCATGATCGTAATTACATATATAATTTCTGGCCTCGCGAAGGAGAAAGCATCTCTCAAGCTTGGGGGAGACTTAAGTCAATGTTATATTCATGCCCCAATCATGAGCTCTCCAGAGAAATGATTATTCAAAAATTTTATGCTCGGCTTTCTCTCAATGATCGCAACATGCTCGATACTTCTTGTGCTGGTTCTATGTTGAAGACTATCGAATTCAAATGGGACTTATTGGAAAGAATTAAACGCAACTCTGAAGATTGGGGTTCCGACGATGGTAAGGAGTCAGGTATGACGCCTAAGTTTGACTGTGTTAAATCTTTTATGGATACCGATGCTTTTCGTGGATTTAGCGCTAAATATGGACTTGACTCTGAGATAGTAGCTTCTTTCTGTGAATCTTTTGCTACTCACGTTGATCTCCCTGAGGAGAAGTGGTTTAAATATAATCCTCCCATTGAAGTAAAAGTAGTTGCACCTGTTACAGTTGAAGAAAAGACTGTCACTTATAGTGATCCTATTGTTCCCACTACTTATGTTGAGAAACCTCCTTCTCCTGTTAGGATAAAGGATCATGTTAAAACTTCGACTTTTGTTTGTAAGAGTAATACTAGGACTTATACACCTACTGAGCAAATTAAAGTTGAACCTAGTATTGCTATGGTTAAAGATCTCTTGGATGATGATTTAGATGGGCATGTTATTTATTTCTGTGGTGAGACTGCTAATATTGTTAAACTAGATACTAAGATACATAGACCTGTGGTAGGCATGCAGGTTATTTCTGTTAAAATAGGAGATCATTGTTATCATAGTTTATGTGATATGGGTGCTAGTGCTAGTGCAATACCCTATGACTTATATAAAGAAATTATGCATGATATTGCACCCGTTGAAACAGAAGATATCGATGTTACTATTAAGCTTGCTAATAGGGATACCACTAAACCAGTTGGGATTGTTAGAGATGTTGAAGTCTTGTGTGGGAAGGTTAAATACCCTGTTGATTTTTTTGTTCTTGGTTCCCCACAAGATGACTTTTGTCCCATTATTTTTGGTAGACCCTTCTTGAATACAATTAATGCTAAGATTAATTGTGAAAAGGATACTGTTACAATTGGCTTAGAGGGTATGTCTCATGAGTTTAATTTTGCTAAGTTTTGTAGACAACCTCGTGATAGAGAATCACCTAGTAAGGATGAGATTATTGGTCTTGCTTCTATTGCCATTGCTCCTACTGATCTGTTAGAACAATATTTGCTAGACCATGAAAATGATATGTTTATGAAGGAAAGGAGGAAAATAGATGAAGTGTTCCTTCAACAGGAACCTATGCTGAAACAGAACCTGCCCGTTGAAATTCTAGGGGATCCCCCTCCACCCAAGGGTGATCCCGTGTTTGAACTCAAACCATTACCTTATAATCTTAAGTATGCTTATCTTGATGAAAAGAAAATATATCCTGTTATTATTAGTGCTAACCTTTCAGAGCAAGAAGAAGAAAGATTATTGAAAACTCTGAAGAAGCACCGCGCTGCTATTGGATATACTCTGGATGATCTCAAGGGCATTAGTCCCACGTTATGTCAACACAAAATTTATTTGGAGGACGATGCTAAACCAGTTAGAGATCCGCAACAACGATTGAATCCTAAGATGAAAGAAGTGGTAAGAAAGGAGATACTAAAGCTCCTTGAGGCAGGTATAATTTATCCCCTTGCTGATAGTGATTGGGTAAGCCCTGTCCATTATGTTCCTAAAAAGGGAGGTATTACTGTCATTCCTAATGATAAAGATGAATTGACCCCGCAAAGAATTATTACAGGTTATAGGATGGTAATTGATATCCGCAAATTAAACAAAGCTACTAAGAAAGATCATTACCCTTTACCTTTTATTGATCAAATGCTAGAAAGACTATCCAAACACACACATTTCTGCTTTCTAGATGGTTATTCTGGTTTCTCTCAAATACCTGTATCAGCGAAGGATCAATCAAAAACTACTTTTACTTGCCCTCTCGATACTTTTGCTTATAGACGTATGCCTTTTGGTTTATGTAATGCACCTGCTACCTTTCAAAGATGTATGATGGCTATATTCTCCGACTTTTGTGAAAAGATTTGTGAGGTATTCATGGATGATTTCTTCGTCTATGGATCCTCTTTTGATGATTGCTTGAGCAACCTTGATCGAGTTTTGCAGAGATGCGAAGACACTAGTCTCGTCTTGAATTGGGAAAAGTGCCACTTTATGGTTAATGAAGGCATTGTCTTGGGGCATAAGATTTCTGAGAGAGGTATTAAAGTTGATAAAGCTAAAGTTGATGCTATTGAAAATATGCCATGTCCCAAGGACATAAAAGGTATAAGAAGTTTCCTTGGTCATGTCGGTTTTTATAGGAGGTTCATTAAGGACTTTTCTAAAATCTCTAGGCCTCTGACTAATTTATGCAAAAAGATATTCCTTTTGTCTTTGATGATGATTGTGTAGAAGCATTTGAAATACTTAAGAAAGCTTTGATTACTGCACCTATTGTTCAGCCACGGATTGGAATTTACCCTTTGAAATTATGTGTGATGCTAGTGATTATGATGTAGGTGCTGTTCTAGGGCAAAGAGTTGATAAGAAATTGAATGTTATCCAGTATGCTAGTAAAACTCTTGATACTGCCCAGAGAAATTATGCTACTACTGAAAAAGAATTCTTAGCAGTTGTGTTTGCTTGTGATAAGTTTAGACCTTATATTGTTGATTCCAAAGTTACTATTCACACGAATCATGCTGCTATTAAATATCTTATGGAAAAGAAAGATGCTAAGCCTAGACTTATTAGATGGGTTCTCTTGCTCCAAGAATTTGACTTGCATATTATTGATAGAAAGGGAGCTGAGAACCCCGTTGCAGACAACTTGTCTAGGTTAGAGAATATTCTTGATGACCTAGTGCCTATTAATGATAGCTTTCCTGATGAACAATTAGCGGTCATTAATGCTTCTCGTACTGCTCCTTGGTATGCTTATTATGCTAATTACATTGTTGCTAAATTTATACCACCTAGTTTCACATACCAGCAAAAGAAAAAGTTCTTTTATGATTTACGACATTACTTCTGGGATGACCCACACCTTTATAAAGAAGGAGTAGATGGTGTTATTAGACGTTGTGTACCTGAGCATGAACAGGAACAAATCCTACGCAAGTGTCACTCCGAACCATATGGAGGACACCATGCTGGAGATAGGACTGCACATAAGAGTTTTTGTAGGAAAACTTATCTCTAAATGGGAAGGTCCTTACGTTATCGAGGAGGTCTATCCTTTCGGTGCCATAAAAATCAACAACTTCGAAGGCACAAGTCCAAGGGTGGTGAACGGTCAAAGAATTAAACACTATATCTCAGGTAATCCTATCAATGTTGAAACTAATATTATTGAAACCGTGACCCTGGAGGAATACATAAGGGACACTTTCCAGAATGTTCCAAACTCCAAAAAGGAATAGGTATGTCGTACGATAGGTAAACCGACTCCAAAAAAATTCTAATGGTAATTTTTATCAGTTTTGGAATATTTAAGAATTTTAGAAAGAAAGAAGTAGTCCGGGAAAGACACAAGGCCTCCACGAGGGTGGAGGGCGCGCCCACCCTTACTGGGCGCGCCCCCCTGTCTCGTGGCCACCTCGTGTGCCTCCCGGACTCCGTTTTCTTGCACGTCACGTATTTTGGTCGGTAAAAATTCATTATATAATCTCCCGAAGGCTTTGACCATCGTATCACGCAAATATCCTCTATTTTCGTTTCGAGCTGTTTCTGTTACAGATCTAGAGCACCATGATGTCGGTGTCAAAACCGGCGGATCTCGGGTAGGGGGTCCCGATCTGTGCGTCTAAGGCTAATGGTAACAGGAGGCAAGGGACACAATGTTTTACCCAGGTTCGGGCCCTCTCGATGGAGGTAAAACCCTACTTCCTGCTTGATTGATCTTGATGATATGAGTATTACAAGAGTTGATCTACCACGAGATCGTAGAGGCCAAAAACCCTAGGAGCTAGCCTATGATGATTATGATTGATATGATCGTCCCTATACGGACCAAACCCTCCGGTTTATATAGACACTGGAGGGAGCTAGGGTTTACACAGAGTCGGTTACAAAGAAGGAGATCTAATATCCAGATCGCCAAGCTTGTCTTCCACGCAAAGAAGAGTTCCATCCGGACACGGGGCGAGGTCTCGAGTCTTGTATCTTCGTGGTCCAATAGTCCGGCCAATGTATATAGTCCGGCTGTCCGGATACCCCCTAATCCAGGACTCCCTCAGTAGCCCCTGAACAAGGCTTCAATGACGATGAGTCCGGCGTGCAGTTTGTCTTCCGCATTGGAAGGCGGGTTCCATCTCCGAATACTTCAAAGTAATTACCGAACACTTAAATCGTGTCCAGATCTGCAAGATGATCTTCACATACCACCGTAGAGAGAACAATATTCCACAAAGTAATCTGCTGACAACTTCAGACAATGTGGCATGACACTACGGCCGAGTCATTATTCGAACCGTTTTCCCCCCTCCTCAGTGTAAAGGGTTCGCACCCCTGTAACTTATACACACATAATCCAGTCGACCGCCTCTGGGCTCCGAGACGTAGGGCTGTTACTTCTTCCGAGAAGGGCCTGAACTCGTAAATCCCTTGTCTGTACAACTGCTCCATAGCTAGGATCTTGCCTCTCCATACCTACCCCCATTCTACTGTCAGTCTTAGAACCACGATAGTTGGCGCCCACCGTGGGGCACGTGTCTTAGCGATTTTTGGAGAAGTTGCAATTGTTCCGATTGCCTTTATCATGGTTTCTGGTGGAGTTCTGGTCGAGGGCCGTGAGATCCGTCTCAGCACGCTCACTTTCGTCGCCGACGACTCCGCTTGGCTCCAGGAGGCTCCACTCGACATCGATGCGCTCCCCGTTCGCGGTGCGACGCATTTTCGGGCGTGTGTCCACGGCGTTCTGCTGCGGCAACCGTCGACTCCGTATCGATCGACTCCCGTGTCATCCTCCCTCCCTGTCTCCCGCCAGCGCAAGCGCTCTGGTCGGTCGAGGCTTCAGCGGTGGGTGAGACACGTAGTGGCTCGCCAATCGGCCACCACCCAAGTCGCGGCAATCGAGCCCGACGAATCTCTCTACGGCCTATTCGATCTGTCGACTGGCTCCGTAGAGACTGCATCCGAGTGCGACAGCAGTGATCCGGCGGCGGAGGTTCTGATGGTGAATGGGCCTCGTAGTCCTCCCGGTTTCCCTCGCAATGACGGGATAGACGGCAGAGGCGACCCCGCTCAGGCCCACGAGGAATATCAACCCGAGCTGCTCACTTCCCTGCAGAGGGAAGATCTTCGTCGCCGGAACATGGATGCCCTGCATACTCCCATCGCAGGAGAAACTCCCGAGGCTCGCGCCTTGGAGGAGGCACGTTTGGCCAACTTGGCTGAACGTACTCGACTGGAGAACCTCCAGCGAGCACTCGACGAACGTGCGCGGCAACGAGTACCCAACTCTAGTCGACCTCAACTCTTTCCGCAACCAACTCAGGTATATCGAACCCCGATTCAGAATCTAGCAGCTGCAGCCCATATAGCAGAGTCAATTCAGCCCTCTCAGTCGGAGGCTGGCAGAGGCTTGATGCAGACCAGGGATTTGCTCCGGGCAGCAGGAGATTAGAATTCAGTTGTGTCACAATCACGCAACAGGATTCACAGTCGATCCGTTGCTGCGAATACGGTTCAGTCGGCTCATAGCCCAAGATCGCCTCCGCGGCGTGAGGGACACGAGGGTCGATGTGACCAATATGATGACCGATTCGACCGTGATGATCGGCGTCGAGTGCCCACTGCTCCTTCAAGGGGTGGGTCTTACCCTCATCGGCAGCAAGATGATAGGCACCAGCGCAGTGCTGGGCGACGAGTTCCGGTCGACCCCAGGGAACCAGGCTTTGACGCGAGATCCATCATCGTGCAAGGTTTGGTCGATCGAAACAGAGCTCATCGAGGTGGCCATGACAGAGATGCGCCCACTAGCAGCCGAGTTCATGTTTCAGGTCCAGAATGCTTTAGCAGAGCCATCAGAGCCGCAATGATACCCCCCAACTTTAGGTTGGCGACTGGGGTAAGTAAGTTCAGCGGTGAGTCCAAGTCTGAAACCTGGCTTGAAGACTACCGAGTGGCGGTGCAGATTGGCGGTGGTAATGATGAGGTGGCCATGAAACACTTACTGCTTATGTTGGAAGGTTCGGCTAGGGCATGGTTGAATCAGTTAGCTCCTAGCAGCATTTACACTTGGGAAGATCTTTCCCGAGTGTTCGTCAGGACATTCGAGGGAACTTGCAAGCGACCAGCTGGATTGACAGAGCTGCAAGTCTGTGTGCAGAAGTCGAATGAAACCCTGAGAGATTACATACAGAGATGGATCACTTTGCATCATACGGTGGAGAACGTGTCTGATCATCAGGCAGTCTGCGCCTTCAAAGATGGTGTTAAGAACAGAGAGTTAAGTTTGAAGTTTGGTCAGACCGGAGATATGACCCTGAGTCGAATGATGGAAATCGCCACCAAGTACGCCAATGGTGAATAAGAGGACCGACTCTTGAGTGGCAAGTACAAGCCGAATCAGTCGGAAAAAGGAAACTCCAGTCGGAAGCAGAAGCGAAAAGCCGAGCCAGCGGCTCCTGGAGAGGCTCTGGCCGTGACTCAGGGCAAATTCAAAGGGAAGCCCAAAGGATCCTGGAACCCCAAGAAGGTGAAAGATAAGGAAGGAAATGACGTGATGGATCTGCCGTGGCACATCCACATGAAGAAATACGAAGAGGGTAACTTCATCTACCCGAAAGATACCACTCGCCAGTGCCGGCTCTTAATCCAGCAGTTTCAAGGAAAACAGCCCAAGGACAAAGAAAAGTAGTCGGACAAGGCTGAGGACAAGGAGGATAGTGATGGAGGATATCCTCATGTCAATTCCACCCTGATGATTTTTGCTGATGTGGAGAGTAAAAGTCGATTGAAGGTTGTCAACCGTGAGGTAAATATGGTCGCCCCAGCGACACCAAGCTATCTGAGATGGTCTCAAACTCCCATTACATTCGACCAGTCCGATCATCCGACTCATATAGCCACCCCTGGGAGGCAAGCTTTGGTGGTCGACCCGTTCGTCGAAGGCACTCGACTGACGAAGGTGCTGATGGATGGTGGTAGTGGACTGAACATATTGTATGCGGAGATGCTAAAAGGAATGGGCATTCCGATGTCCAGACTCAGCGCCAGCAACATGAGTTTTCATGGAGTTATACCTGGAAAGAAGGCTGAGTCACTCGGCCAAATAGCTCTAGACGTGGTGTTCGGCGACTCGAAGCATTTCCGCAAAGAGAGGCTGACATTTGAAGTCGTGGATTTTTAGAGCGCTTACCACGCTATTTTGGGGAGACCAGCTTATGCACGGTTCATGGCTCGACCATGTTATGTGTACCTCAAACTGAAGATGCCCGGCCCCAAAGGCGTGATCACTATCACTGGCAATCGGAAGAAGGCATAAGAGTGTTTTCAGAAAGGCTTGAAGATTGCCGATTCCCAAATAACAGTGGTAGAGCTAGAAGAATACAAGAAAAATGCAGATCCGAGTGATTTGTTGCGGGCCAAGAAGCCTGCCACAGAATCAGCGTTTCAGTCGTCTGGTGAGACGAAGCCCGTTCACATTCACCCGACCGACTCCAGCGCAGCTCCGACTCATATTTCCACAACACTTGACTCTAAATAGGAAGAAGCGTTCATCCAGTTCCTTCGTGAGAACTGGGACATCTTTGCATGGAAGCCTGCTGACATGCCGGGTGTTCCCAGGGGGCTGGCTGAGCATCGCCTAAGAGTCGACTCAAAAGAAAAACCTGTCAAACAACATCTTCGACGGTCCGCCGTCCAGAAGAGAAAGGCCATTGGCGAGGAGGTGGCTCGACTCCTAGCAGCAGAGTTTATCCGAGAGATATATCACTCCGAGTGGCTCCCCAATGTCGTCATGGTCCCCAAGAAGGACAAGTCACTTCGCATGTGCATTGATTTCAAACATATCAATCGGGCCTGCCCGAAAGATCATTTTCCTCTCCCTCGCATCGACCAAATTGTCGACTCGACTGCGGGATGTGAGAGATTGTCTTTTTTAGATGCCTATTCCGGGTATCATCAGATCCGTATGTATGGACCCGATGAGATCAAAACAGCTTTCATCACTCCATTCGGGTGCTTCTGCTTTGTCACCATGCCATTCGGTCTCAAGAATGCCGGAGCCACGTTCATGAGGATGATTCAAAAGTGTTTACTCACTCAAATCAGTCGGAATGTGGAAGCGTACATGGATGATATCGTAGTCAAGTCACAAAAGGGTTCCGACCTGTTGACTGACCTCGCTGAAACATTTGCCAATCTCCGGAGATATGATATCAAGCTTAATCCATCAAAGTGCACATTCGGAGTTCCTGGTGGAAAGTTACTCGGTTTTCTCGTTTCAGAACGAGGAATCGACACTAACCCAGAAAAAGTTGGCACCATTCTCCGAATGAAACGCCCTGTGTGTGTGCATGATGTCCAGAAGCTTACTGGATGCTTGGCCGCGTTAAGTCGACTCATCTCTCGCCTCGGTGAAAAGGCATTGCCTCTTTACCGACTGATGAAGAAGGCAGACAAGTTCGAGTGGACTCCAGAAGCTGATGCAGCGTTTGCTGAGCTAAAAGCTCTGCTCTCCACCCAGCCGGTGCTTGCTGCTCCAATCAGCAAAGAGCCTCTGTTGCTTTACATCGCAGCCACAGGACAAGTCGTCAGTACAGTGCTTACGGTCGAGCGGGAAGAAGAAGGGAAAGCCTTCAAAGTTCAGCGCCCAGTGTATTACCTCTCTGAAGTTTTGACTCCATCGAAGCAAAGATATCCTCATTATCAGAAGCTTGTGTATGGGATCTACATGACAACGAAGAAGGTTTCTCATTATTTCTCTGATCATTCCATAATAGTCATCAGCGACGTCCCACTTTTAGAGATTCTGCACAACAGAGATGCAACTGGTCGAGTGGCAAAATGGGCAATTGAACTCCTTCCCGTTGATATCAAGTTTGAGGCAAAGAAAGCCATTAAGTCCCAAGCGATAGCAGATTTCCTTGCCGAGTGGATTGAACAACAGCAGCCGACTCAAGTTCACTTGGAGCATTGGACCATGTTCTTTGATGGCTCTAAGATGTTAAATGGTTCAGGTGCTGGGGTGGTTTTGGTTTCCCCCCGAGGAGATAAGCTCAGATATGTGCTCCAGATCCACTTTGATTCCTCCAATAATGAAGCAGAATATGAAGCACTTTTATATGGGTTGCGCATGGCCATTTCACTCGGCGTCCGTCGCCTTATGGTTTATGGTGACTCAGATTTGGTGGTCAATCAGGTGATGAAGGAGTGGGACGTTAGAAGCCCAGCCATGACTGGATACTGCAATGCAGTGAGGAAGCTTGAAAAGAAATTCGAAGGGTTAGAGCTCCACCATATACCCCGACTGAAGAATCAAGCAGCTGATGATTTGGCGAAGATAGGTTCCAAGAGAGAAGCCATCCCCAGTGATGTGTTCTTGGAGCATATCCATACTCCATCAGTCAAAGAAGATCCTTTTACCGAAGAAGCTCCGCAGCCCAAGAGTATCACAGATCCGACTGAGGTTGAAGTTCCAGCATTTGTCGACCTGATCATGGAAGCGTTAGTGATCACTCCCGATTGGACAGTACCGTATATCGCGTATATCTTGAGGAAAGAGCTCCCGGAGGACGAAGAAGAGGCTCGACAGATCGTCCGCCGATCTAAAGCCTTTACTGTGATAAGGGGACAGCTGTACAGAGAAAGCGCGACTGGAGCCGGTCAAAAATGCATAACGCCAGAAGAAGGTCGAATAATCCTTGACGACATCCACTCAGGGATCTGTGGCCATCATGCGTCCTCTCGGACCATCGTGGCCAAAGCATACCGAGCCGGATTTTACTGGCAAAGAGCGAATGAAATGGCAAAGGAGATAGTCGACAAGTGTGAAGGATGTCAATTTTACTCCAATATGTCACACAAGCCCGCCTCAGCTTTAAAGACCATACCACTCGTCTGGCCCTTCGCAGTATGGGGGTTGGATATGGTTGGCCCCTTGAGAACAGGCAGAAGCGGTTTCACCCATGTGCTGGTAGCAGTCGACAAGTTCACCAAGTGGATTGAGGCTAAACCCATCAAGAACCTTGATGCCGGCACCGCGGTCAGCTTTATCAGGGAGTTGATATTCAGATATGGAGTCCCACACAGCATCATCACTGATAACGGGTCAAACTTCGATTCGGAGGAATTCAGGGCATTTTGCACATCTCAGGGCACACGAGTCGACTATGCTTCAGTCGCTCATCCTCAGTCGAATGGGCAAGAAGAGCGGGCCAATGGCTTGATTCTCAAAGGGTTGAAACCCCGATTGATGCGTGACCTCAAGCATGCGGCTGGAGCATGGGTCGATGAACTCCCCTCGGTGCTTTGGGGGTTAAAGACCACGCCTAACCGGTCGACTGGGAGAACTCCGTTCTTCTTGGTCTACGGAGCTGAAGCGGTCTTGCCGAGTGACCTGCTTCACAACGCTCCTCGGGTCGAGCTCTACACCGAAGCTGAAGCAGAACAAGCACGACAGGATGCGGTCGACCTTCTAGAGGAAGAAAGGGAGATGGCTTTGATCCGATCGACCATTTACCAGCAAGACTTGCATCGCTTCCACGCCAAAAACATGAAGAGTCGAGCCTTCCAGGAAGGAGATTTGGTTCTCTGAGTGGATCAGCAGAAACCGCACAAGCTCGCTCCTTCTTGGGAAGGTCCCTTCATCGTCACCAAGGTTCTCCACAATGGAGCGTACCGTCTTTACAACGTCGAGCACAAGATTGACGAGCCCCGAGCTTGGAACGCGGAGCTGCTCCGCCCCTTTTACACTTAAGTATCCGCTCGGAAATGTAATAAAAGCATTTTTGTAGTTCATTTTTCACAAGACAATAGTGTTATAGTTTTCCCAGTGATTGTCATCACTTTTATTTGTTCAATAAAATTTCCCCTCAGTGGGTGGCTTAGCTGCGAATCCGTTTCGCCTAAGTTTGTAAAAAAAATCCTTGCCGAGTGGTGAGCCAGCCTCCCACTCGGGGGCTTAGCTGTGAATCCGTTTTCGCCTAAGTACTTGAAAATCCTACCGAGTGGTGAGCCAGCCTCCCACTTGGGGGCTTAGCTGCAGTCCAAGTACTCGCCTAAGTTTCAAATAAAATCCTACCGAGTGGTGAGCCAGCCTCCCACTCGGGGGCTTAGCTGCAGTCCAAGTACTCGCCTAAGTTTCAAATAAAATCCTACCGAGTGGTGAGCCAGCCTCCCACTCGGGGGCTTAGCTGCAGCCCAAGTACTCGCCTAAGTTTCAATAAAATCCTACCGAGTGGAGAGCGGACCTCCCACTCGAAGGCTTAGCTGCAGCATAGCACTCGCCTAAGTACAAGTATAACATGCGCTCTGCAAGGTAGACGAGGTGCAGGTCGACTGCTACCCTCCTCTTCCGAGCTACGCCACAAGTATAACATGCGCTCTGCAAGGTAGACGAGGTGCAGGTCGACTGCTACCCTCCTCTTCTGAGCTACGCCACAAGTATAACGTGCGCTCTGCAAGGTAGACGAGGTGCAGGTCGACTGCTACCCTCCTCTTCCGAGCTACGCCACAAGTATAACGTGCGCTCGACAAGGTAGACGAGGTGCAGGTCGACTGCTACCCTCCTCTTCCGAGTTACGCCACAAGTACGACGTGCGCTCTGCAAGGTAGACGAGGTGCAGGTCGAATGCTACCCTCCTCTGCCGAGCTACGCCACAAGTACAATGTGCTCTCGCAAGGAGGACGAGGCACAGATCAACTGATGCCCTCTTCTCCAGAGGCACACCACAAAAATCCTACCGAGTGGAGAGCAGACCTCCCACTCGGAGGCTTAGCTGCAGCCCAGCGCTCGCCTAAGTTTATGAAAATCCTACCGAGTGAGGAGCAGACCTCCCACTCGGGGGCTTAGCTGCAGCCCAGTGCTCGCCTAAGTTTTTGAAAATCCTACCGAGTGGAGAGCAGACCTCACACTCGAGGGCTTAGCTGCAGCCCAGTGCTCGCCTAAGTTTTTGAAAGTCCTACCAAGTGGAGAGCAGACCTCCCACTTGGGGGCTTAGCTGCAGCCCAGTGCTCGCCTAAGTTTTTGAAAATCCTACCGAGTGGAGAGCAGACCTCCCACTCGGGGGCTTAGCTGCAGCCCAGTGCTCGCCTAAGTTTTTGAAAATCCTACCGAGTGGAGAGCAGACCTCCCACTCGGGGGCTTAGCTGCAGCCCAGTGCTCGCCTAAGTTTTTGAAAATTCTACCGAGTGGAGAGTAGACCTCCCACTCGGGGGCTTAGCTGCAGCCCAGTGCTCGCCTAAGTTCTTGAAAATCCTACCGAGTGAGGAGCAGACCTCCCACTCGGAGGCTTAGCTGCAGCCCAGTGCTCGCCTAAGTGTGTTGGGGAACAAGTCGATTGCAATAAGCGCTTCGCCTTAGCTTGCAAAAGACACCTCAAACCAAATGCGAACATATTCAACGTCGAATCCAAGTTCAGATAACATCTAACAGAACCGAAAGTGCTTGGGCGTTAAGCCCGTTAAGGTTTATCGGTTACAAAAATCACTCGGCATACCGAGGCAAATTTAAAATCTCAAGCACAGAAGTTTTTTACCCCTCCTGCGAAGGGCTGGAAGGCGCGACAAATTCGTCCAGGTCGATTCCATCTACAATCCGAGTGGCAGCAGCGATGAAGGTCTCCATGAAAGATCGGAAATCATGCTTCTTGGTATTAGCCACCTAAAGGGCTTCCAGCTTGTCCTCTCGCGCCTCCTTGCAGTGAACACGGGCCAGAGACAGAGCAACGTCCACGCCGCACCTGGCAGAAGACTTCTTCCATTCTTGCACTCGACTTGGAACCTCGTTCAGTCGGGTCATCAGAGACTCGAGGTCATTCTGAAGCGTCTCTCTTGGCCAGAGTGTTGTGTCGATGCGGGAAGTTGCGACCTTCAGCCTTGCGAGGTAGTCGACAACAGCAGCAACGCGATATTCAAGGCGGAGCACATTCATAGTGACTTCATCTTTCACAGGAGAGTTGATGGGATCCAGGTTTATTTCCAATCGACCGGTCTCCTCTTCAAAGTTCTGGCAGAACTCTGCAAACACAACCCCAGAATCAAGATAGCAGTCGGATGGAGAAATCATAGTTAAGGTGTCTATTTGATACAAAAGATTACCTTCAAGCATGAGGAATAGCTTCTTGGCGAGTCCTCCTAGATAAGCCTCCAGATCGTTCTTCTTTCCCACCAACTCATTGGCCTTGTCACTCAGGGCAATCTTGTCACTCTTCAGTCAACTGACCTCCTTGTTGGCCGCATCAAGAACAACTTTCAGATTGGTATTTTCTTCTTCAAGCTTGGTGACTGAAGCTAGCTTCTCATCTGCGAGCTTGGTCTTCTCTAAAGCCACTTTCTGCATCTCAGCCAAGTCAAGGTCTTTCTTCTTCAGGGCATCCCTCAGTTTGTCTACAAAGTTACAGTGAGATCAGACTCTGAAATGGACGAGAGGCAAAGGCAGTCGTCGAGGGTCTCACCAAACATACCTTTTGCTTCCTCCTTCGCCTTCATGAGGTTCTCCTGGACCAGTTTCAGATCAAGCTCGAGCTGGATGTGCTTGTTCTCCAACTCAGTGTAACGAGCCGCAAGCTCGCAAGATTTCTACGAAGAATCAATCGACATATGTCAAAGACAATTCACTTCCGAGTGACTAAAGAAAAATCATAGCGTTTCTAAGACTACGGCCGAATATAAACATTCGACCATAGTCTCGGGGACTACACCCAGTGGGTGCACTCAGCGTGCCCCCACTAGTTTTATTAGTTAGAATCGATCAGTCGACCAACAAAAAAAATAGGAGGTGTTCTTCAGACTGTAGTCGACTGCCAGCAGTCGACCACAGTCTCGGGGACTACACCCTGTGGGTGCACTCAGCGTGCCCCCACCGGTCTATGAATCCATTCGACCTAATCGAGTAAGGAAAAAGCTTAAGACATAAAGACTATGGTCGACTGCCAGCAGTCCACCATAGCCCTGGGGACTACACCCAGTGGGTGCACTCAGCGTGCCCCCCACTAATCCGGAATTTCAATCGACGAACCCAGTGGGTGTATGACAGATACTAGGATTTTCAGAAAGAAGGATTTTCAGATATCATATCCTAACAGAACAGGCGGTGACCGACTGACCTGAACATTACTCTGAAGAGCTGAACTGGCGTCATAAGCTGCTTGGCTGGCGTCTCGGATTGCCTTCACTTGCTCCATCATGACCCCTGCCTGGCGTATTGCTTCTTTAGCAGCACTGGCTTGGTCTTTTGGGACGTGGTGGGTCGAGAAAAGTGAAGGTTGAGCAGCACTCGACGACGAAGGGCGAGCACTTGTCAACGGCACCGCAAAGGATACGGTAGGCCGAGTGACATTGTCTCCGTCCACGACCAACGTCTCGGGTGCTGGCACGTCCTAAGTCGCCTTGCCAGCAGACGCTTTCCTGTTCCTCCTCTGCCTCAATGGTTCCTCGTCGTCGTCGTCGGGAAGGTCAATAACGACGTTAGATGAAGCTGCAGAAAAGAATCAAAATTAGAGACAAGGAGCCAATCGACTGAAGACGGAACTACAAGATTCATACCAGGTTTTGAAGTGACAGCATCTTCCATCTCATGATCTTCAGCCCTGGCCGAGGTATCAGAAGTAGCAGCACTGCAGTTCCAGAAGTCAGCCGATTAGTTCATGAGTCGACCAAGAATAAGTTCATGTGAAACGGGAAAACTCAAGTTACACCATTACCCTGAGATAGTGGGAATCACTATCTTCATCTTCGGCAAGACCTTCGCCGGCTTCGACGGCGCCACTCGAGATTGCTTTGGAGTTTTCTCAGTCGGCGCTGGAGAAGTCGTCTGAGGACGCTTGGTCGACTGCGCAACGGTCACGACCCCCTTACCACGCTCGGCTGCGGGATCATGCACAAGCTTCGAGCGTCTTTCTGAGCGAGGAGGCACAACTTCCTCCTCCTCCTCCTCTTCCTCTTTGCCAGAGTTATCATCCTCATCATCGTCATCAGCATCCAAGTCCCACTCCTCCGGGCTTTCGCCCCCACTTCCTTCCTCCTCCTCAGTCGGCGCTTGCGCTCCATTGGGTATCGAGTACAACTCAGTGGTGGCCTGACAAGACAACAAAACAAGACAATGGTCAATCGACCAATTCGCAGTGAAACAGAATGAATGAAGCAAGACCGCAACCGGGGATAAGTGGTCATACCGTGTCCGGTGTGTAAGTATGGTCGAGTGGTGGGATCCTCTTAGCCCCTCGAGGGTTATCTTTATTCCCTGTGATGGCAGCCATCCACCTCTCCAGTGTGGCGTCACTGACCGCCTCTGGATGCACCCGAGTGGTATCTTCGGTGCCACAGTACAGCCACATCGGGTGGCCTCGGTACTGAAGTGGTTGAATACGCTGTCGAAGGAAGACCTTCAGAAGGTCTATACTCGTCACTCCGTCCCGAACGAGCTGGACTACGCGCTCCATCAACATTTTTACCTGAGCTTTCTCCTCAGGAAGCACCTTCAGAGAAGAGGGTTTGTTCACTCGGTCCATGGAGAACGGAGGGAGACCAGTCGACTGCCCCGGTGTCGTCTCGTCCTGGCAGTAGAACCAGGTCGACTGCCACCCTCTAACCGACTCAGGAAGGGTCATGGCTGGAAAAGTACTCTTACTCGTCATCTGGATCCCAAGACCCCCGCACATCTAGATAACCTTAGTCCTCTCATCATCCGGACTCGCCTTTTTCACCGTCTGTGAGCGACAGGTGAATATGTGCTTAAAGAGACCCCAGTGCGGTTGACAACCCAGGAAGTTCTCGCACATGGACACGAAAGCAGCAAGATAGGCGATGGAATCGGGAGTGAAATGGTGGAGTTGCGCAACAAGAAGTTCAGAAACCCTCGGAAGAAAAGACTCGGTGGCAGAGAGAATCCACGATCTACATGAGTGGCTAGGAGAACGCACTCACCCTCCAACGGTTGCGGATGCCACTCGGTCCTCGGAAGCCTTGCTGACCCATGAGAGATCAGTCCCTCATTGGCCAGGTCGTTGAGATCCGCCTCGGTGATGGTCGAGCGGATCCAATCCCCTTGGACCCAACCTTGCGGCAGGCGGGACCTCGACGAAGATCCACCCCGACTGGTAGCTCTTCCCTTCGCTTTTGCCATCGCCATCGCCTTCTTCATGCGCTCCAAGGCCACCATCTTCTCCTTCACCATCATCGCCGGCAAAGCATGCGAGGAGTGGATGGGCGGAGGCGAAAGCAGGCGCAGCAGGCGAAGGTGAAGAGGGCAGGGAGGAGAATGGGGAGGCACTGTTCAAAAACCCTCGCCCGGCGCCTTATATAGGGATGCTTCCGAGTGACTGACAAGTAGGCCCGGGTGATCCTGTCAAATCCCAAAACAATCGCGCACGCGTGATACGTGGCGAAAAAGGCGGCATGGAAATCGAGGCGTCTACGCCTTATCCCATCCGAGTCCGCCCCGCTTCGCGCGCTTCCCAAAATTGGGATCCCACAAAATCCGCTAACAGCAGATCAACCTGTCAGACGGTAGATTTCCTATGATCCGTCGCTCGGAAGTTCACCAAGTCCAAAAGTTCACTCAACAGAAGAAAGGAATGGATCAAGGTGACTGGAAGAAAAGTTGCTGCCATCATTAAAAAAGGTCATTGATCCAGGATGAGACATGCTCAGAACACAAAAACAAGTCGGAAGATTATGAAATCCTTCCCCATTCAAACCTCGATCCATTCGGGGGCTAATGATGAAGTCATGTACCTAGGGTAGGGTCACGGGCCTGTCCAAAGTACCCTCCCCAAGGACATCTTCAGAAGAAGCTGCCTTCCAGTCGACCAAGAGGGATTCCACTCGACGGACTAGAAGGCACTCGACCATGAAGACTCACTCGACCACCAGGAGATTAAGAGCCACTCTGTATCCAAACGGTCTGTAATTAAGTAGTCTTTATGGCCATGATGGCACTTTATGTAGGGCGTTACCAGTAACGCCAATCCTTTATGTACTTTAAACCCTGCATAACTGAGGGCCGGAGGGGTCTGGCAGACACTATATAAGCCACCCCCCTCCTCAGTGTAAAGGGTTCGCACCCCTGTAACTTATACACACATAATCCAGTCGACCGCCTCTGGGCTCCGAGACGTAGGGCTGTTACTTCTTCCGAGAAGGGCCTGAACTCGTAAATCCCTTGTCTGTACAAATGCTCCATAGCTAGGATCTTGCCTCTCCATACCTACCCCCCATTCTACTGTCAGTCTTAGAACCACGACATGGGGAACGAACGGGTTCCACTAGGCAAGTGGGGAGGCGCAAAAAGCTTTTACCACCTCCATAAAGAGATAAGGTCTCCTCCTCTTTACCCACACCTTTCCCTTCCGCTAGTCCATTCCTCTTTGCTCGAGCCCTAGTGCCCAAGCACTCTTCTTCTCCACCTAAGAGAGGTTCTCCGAGGATGTACGGATCCGGAGTAGGAGGCAAATGGATGGCTTCCACCGTCCGGGAGAGGGATATAAAAAGGCTCCGAGAGGCCGGGTACCTGGCCAAGAAAATCAGCCACCGTCTTCCCCCGGCGGGACAGATCGTCCCCACTCCGGAGCCCCACGAGAGGGTCGTGTTCCTTCTTCATTTTGTCCGCAGGCTCGGTTTTCCCCTTCATCCCTTTGTTCGTGGTATCATGTATTATTACGGGATTGATTTTCATGATCTTTCCCCCAATTCTTTCCTTAACATCTCGACGTTCATCGTCGTGTGTGAGGCCTTTCTTCGTATTTCGCCCCACTTCGGTTTATGGTTGAAGATCTTCAATGTGAAGCCCAAGGTGGTGAATGGCGAGCACGCCGAATGCGGTGACGCCATGGTGAGCAAGATTCCTAAGGTCACATGGCCAACGGGCGCCTTCAATGATTTCGTCAAGGAGTGGAAGTAGCAGTGGTTCTATATCACCAAACCATGCGGTAAAAAGTGGGCCACTGCTCCTGAATTCAGATCTGGAGCCCCACTGCGGCTCATGTCCTGGCCCGAGAAGGGCATGAACTGGTCCTCATCCGACGAGCTATCAGTGCTCCAAACGCGCATCCAGAGTGTGGTCGATAAGGATGTCAAACTCGTCAACGTAGTCCCGGTGATGCTAGTTCGCCTGGTTCTCCCTTGCCAGAGTTGAGCCTGCACTCTATGGGAGTACGACCCAGCCGAGCACCAGACCCTACGGGAGCTCTACGGCTCCTCCCACAAGGACATCTGGAAGGTGCTCTTCAAGTCCGGCAAACCGTGGCCGGGCTACGCCGAGGACCACGGGTATCAACTATCCTGCTCCGCCAGTCTGGTAAGTCATTGTTGTGCTCTGTCCATCCATGTTTTAGCTGGTATGTCCCGAGGGAGACACTTTTATCACGCTTTCTATAATAATCCCAGGAATGGACGGAAAAGGTGGGGCGGATACACTGTCCGGCCCCGCTGCTGGAGGAACCGACAGGACCTCGCCTAACGAAGATGCTGGTCCCAGCGCCTTACGAGGTGCTGAAGAAAGAGGCTTCCAAGAAGGTCAAGAAAACCCAGAGCGGCCTCCGTCGTCGTGACACTTCGGACGCAAAATTCAAAGACTCCAGCGACCATCCCTCCTCCGAAGACGAAGAAGAGGAGGAAGAAGACGAGCCCTCCACATGGGGAGGGGAGAAAAGGACGGCTTCCTCATCCCTAGAGGCCGAATCGCCAAAGAGGGGGAAAGGTTCCCTCCCGGAGGCGTCCACCACGGCTGCCCATAGCAGCCCGGAGTGGGATCCCAGGGCCCAGCCCCTGGTAAAGTCGTGAGTATACGAAATCTGAACACGCCTATGTGCCGAGGTCATTAGGATGTAGTAGTTTAACTGTCGCCATACTTTGTGCAGCTCGGCAAGGTCCCACGCCTGACAGTCCTCGTCGGAGGACTCGCTGAGCTCAGATGCCCTGGAGAGCGAGACGCCTCCAGAGGCACCTTCCCCGAAGCCTAGGCGCGACATGGAGGTGTCGTCTTAGCGGGACCTGGACCAGGGAGGGCATATCTCTGGGGCCGGATATACGGGAGCAGCGGCCCCATGCTTTTCGACGGCGGGGGCGATCTTAGATTCGGCCCGCGGCCGAACATGGTCCTGGAGACCTTTAAGGCTCCAGGATCGGGTGAGTAGCCACCTTTGATAGGGGGAGGCCCGCCCTCTCCGCCAGCGACCTCTGTCCAAGCAGAGTTGCCGGGCGGCCTATCGACGATGCTAAAGAGTGCGTCCATCATGGATGAACATCGCACCCTCATGGGTGCGGTGATTGAAAAGATTCAGTCCGCTGGGAGCGGACTGAATGAATCCTGCCTTAGCCTTATAAAGGGCTTTGAGGTATGTTTTTAGAAACCTTTGAAGATTGTCATAGTATGAGTAGTAGCCCCTGATGCACTGTCCGGTGAAAGAGAGAGAGCCGGACAGGCGATCAAATTTCCGCTTCGCAGGAGACTCAGTAAAATGACATATATCCCTTTGTTTGAAAATAGGCGTCCATAGCGACAACCACCTCTCACAATGCAGAGGTGTCCAGACTAAAGCAGAGTCTGGAACGGGCCGAAGAAGAACTTGGCTGCGTGAAGAAGCAATTGGAGGACAAGCAAGGTATGTCGAAACCTTGTCCTAAATTCGGCACAAATGAGTAGTTGTGCGTGATGAAAATATTTGTATTGTGTGCTTTAGGAGCTAGTGCCGAAATTGAGGCATTGAAGAAGGCTATGGCCGAAGCCGACAAGAAGGCCGCCGCAGAGCAGGCTCTTCGTGAGAAGCATGAAGCCAGGGTCATTGAAGCTGAACGTGATCTCCAGGAGGCCGTGAAGAAGAGCGAGACCTTAGAGCAGAGTCTAGCAGGGAAAGAGTCCGAACTCACCCAAGCTCTCCAAGCCGCAGATGATTCTCGGGAAGAAGCCTGAGGTGCTCTGAAGGACATTCAGGAGGCACGGAGGGTTGCAGCTGGTAAGGCTTTTAGTATTTAAATTAATTTTCTCATAGTAATGGGAGGAACTCTAAGCGTCAAACTGAATTCTTGTTTCTCCAGGGGCGTTTGCGGACCTGCCGCGCAGCATATCTGATGCCGCCCAATATTACCGTGCTGAGGAGAAGAAGTCTGCGGAGAAGCATTTCTGGTCGCAGTATTTGGCGCCGAATTATCCGGTGCCCTTTATCGATCAGCTGAAGCAGCTGGTCGAACTGCACCAGGCGGCCGAACTAGCCATGAAGGACTTAGTTGTCCGGCTGTGGCCTGCGGAGCCAATTCCAAGCAGTTACTTCGCACTCGTGAAGCGGATTGTTGGTGCATGCCCTCGGCTCGAAGTCATTAAGCGATCGGTTTGTATAGAGGGTGCCCACATGGCATTTGCCCGTGTGAAGGTGCATTGGGGGAAGCCTGATGCTGAGAAGCTGATGACTGAGGGACCACCAGAGGGTAAGGAGCATCGCAAGCCTGAATTATACTATGAAGGTGTCCTGAAAGGAGCCTGCCTTGTGGCGGATCAGTGTACCAAAGACACTATATTTCCTTGAAGGCAGTCATGTCGTCCTTTGTAATTCGGGATAGCGGCACTGTTATTATTTATTGCCTGTTATATGAACATTTTTTCTTTCTTGTGCGGCCGTTTAGTATATAAATCCTGAGAGTTGGCCAATCGTCGGCTTCTGCCCCCATGTAAAAGGTACGGGGGTGTTCGGGACATACCTGAACACTCTTTTATCCCATTGTCGGGTCCTTGAAGGATGTGTTCATCAGCACGAACCAGGCAATCAGACTATAGGGCTTTATCACTCTCACTTAGCCATAGGAATTCGAGTATGGTAGGCGCAGCCCCTGGTATTCGGAAGACCGTACGAGGGGCTCTAACGGCGCCTGATCAGAAAACCGATCTGTCGCACTCTGCATTTATTATGGCATTGTGCGGATTAAATCTTTAAAGATTTTACAACCTCTCGAACAGCTGACCAGCTCTCGCCGTATCATGACAGTCAGTTTTCGGCTTTCTCTACTGAGGTGCTCATCCGGAATAACCGGGACACAATCGCAGTAGTTCTCCCAGCGCTACCTTAGCCGATAGAGCGGAACGTAAGGTACCAAAACATGGGAGCCGGGCAAACCCAATTAATGACCCAAGACATGATTCGGAGCTGATGCATATAATGCTATAAGTTCAGGGTGCCGAGCGACCGAAAAGGTGGCCGGACTTTGTTGCCATATTATGAGTACTATGTAGCCCCTGGCATAGTGGGGCATAACACGATGCACGGGTGTCGTTTATGAAAAAAAAGGCGTCAATGAGGAACGACGGCCGGTAAGTGTTATTTAAGTCTACGCACTGTAGTAGGGTGACATGTCTATGCATATGAGTACGGTTTATGCTTATGAAAAGAGGTGTGCTGGCGGAACCTGTCGTGGCCGGACTGGAGGGGGCTGTGTGCGGATCTGAAGTGTTTTCGGACCGTCTCCTTGGAGGGGGCTACTTATGTGTTCCCGCCTTGCTCGTCCGAGCTGATTCCATGTCGCCATCTTGTTCTGCGTGAAAGTCAGTCTGTAAAGACAAATGCTTGGAGGCAGTTATATGTCATATGGGTGCCCGATCGGAGCCCGGTCGAGCCAGGGTGTCACGCCGTAAAGTAGCTCGGACTCCTCAGTTGGTGTCCGGATAGTTGGTTGTCCAATCGATATTCGGTAAACGGGCACCACTCGCTATCCCAGCGGTGGTATAATTTCCACTCTATGGGTGGAGTTCGGCCTTGTCCATAATCGTGACTGTGTCACATGGGTTTGGCCTGATGTTGTACCCCGTTGAGTCTAGTCAACGCAGTTAGTCCCGATATTATATGGTAGTTATTGTATAAGGGGACAATGTCGAAGACTTATTCTTTGGCGTGGTATTTGTTTGGCTACCCGAAGACAACCTCCAGGGTGATGGGCCTGTAAAACTTGGCCTTTACACCTGGGATGGCATCTGCTAGAAGATGTCTATTGATGGGTTTTGATCCTCAAGCGGTCAAGACCTATCTGGCAAATTTTGTCCTGGCGCAGCGAGTTTGGCCTGCTGTTTATGCCCATAAGGGCTCGTGTGGGGTGGAACCCACATTATTTGGTTGATAGCGAGTGCAATTAACTTGCTATGGTTAGTGAGGGAGTCCTGGACTAGGGGGTGTCCGGACAGCCGGGCTATCATCATCCGCCGGACTCCAAGACTACGAAGATACAAGATTGAAGACTCCATCCCGTGTCCGGATGGGACTTTCCTTGGCATGGAAGGCAAGCTTGGCGATACGGATATGTAGATCTCCTACCATTGTAACCGACTCTGTGTAACCCTAGCCTCCTCCGGTGTCTATATAAACCGGAGGGCATTAGTCCGTAGGACACAACATACATTACAACAATCATACCATAGGCTAGCTTTAGGGTTTAGCCTCCTTGATCTCGTGGTAGATCCACTCTTGTACTACCCATATCATCAATATTAATCAAGCAGGACGTAGGGTTTTACCTCCATCGAGAGGGCCCGAACCTGGGTAAAACATCGTGTCCCTCGTCTCCTGTTACCATCCGCCTAGACGCATAGTTCGGGACCCCCTACCCGAGATCCGCCGGTTTTGACACCGACATTGGTGCTTTCATTGAGAGTTCCTCTGTGTCGTCACCGATAGGCTTGATGGCATCTGCAACTAACGACGCTGTCCAGGGTGATATCTTTCTCCCCGGACAGATCTTCATATTCGGCGGCTTCACACTGCGGGCTAACTCGCTTGGCCATCTGGAGCAGATCGAAAGCTACGCCCGTGGCCGTCGAGTCAGATTCGGAAGCCTAAACTTCATGGCCGATGTCCACGGAGACTTGATCTTCGACGGACCCGAGCCACAGCCGAGCGCGCCGCACTGTTGCGATGGGCATGATCTAGCTCTGCCGCCGAACAGTGCCTTGGTGGCCGCACACGAATCCGCTCCGGCCACTGGTCCGGAGCAGACTACCCAGATAGGGGATCGGTGCATGGATGCCGCCTCGGGGGCTTCAACTGCTACGGCGATGGAGCCGAACACTAATCTTGTCCCTTGCAAAACCCGTGATTCCGAGGTGCCGGACTCCGAACCTGCCGCGCCCCTACCAATCAAATCGGATCGAGCGCCGGTTATGGAATTCACCGCCACGGACATCTTCCAATACTCGCCTTTTGGTGACATCCTGAATTCACTAGAGCATCTCTCGTTATCAGGAGAGCCCTGGCCGGACTATGGCCAGGTTGGTTGGGATTCGGGCGACGAAGAAATCCAGAGCCCACCCACCACCCACTTTGTAGCCACTGTTGACGACTTAACCGACATGCTAGACTACGACTCCGAAGACATCGACGCTATAGACGACGATGACGGAGACGAACAAGAAATAGCGCCTATAGGGCACGCGAGGACCACCTCGTCGTACGACATATACATGGTGGATACCCCAAAAGAGAGCGATAACGAGGACCAATGGGCCGCGGCAGAGGATAAACAACCAAAACGGCGGTGCAGACGCCGCCCTAAGCCCCGCCTTGACAACAACAACGCTCCTAAGGACCCCGCATTACAGCAGGGCACAGAAGTGGACGACGAGCATGTGGATAAGCAACCGTCCGAACAGGACGAGTCAGATAATCAGTCCAGGCCCGGGAAAACGACGGTTTGGACGATCTCACGCCGGACACGCCGCCGGAAGGTAAAAACCTTCGGAAAAGACTCGTCAACACTGCAAGAAGCTTGAAGAAAGAAAAACGGAAGCTCAAAACATCGGAAGACACACTCAGAATGAGGTGGAGCAAAGTACTCAAAACCGCGGATAAATACGGCAATGGCCATCAATCAAAGAGCTACCCGAAGCACAAGCTGCTACCAGAATTTGACGACGAGGCCATAGAGCCCCCACAGTCAAAAAATAAAGAGGCAGCCTGGTTGGATAGACGGCCGGATGACAGGCCAAATTCGGAAAGCGGCGCCACACATAAACCAACCAGCGAACTTGGAAGGACAGATGACCCAGCCAGGTCCATCTACGGGCCAAAGAAGAAGGCCCCAAGAAGCAAGGCAACACGTCAAGTGTCCGAAGATAGCGGCACACACAAATACAGGGGCGCCGCACAACCACTATGTTTCACCGATGAGGTGCTGGACCATGAATTCCCAGCAGGATTTAAACCCATAAACATAGAGGCCTACGATGGAACAACAGACCCTGGAGTCTGGATAGAAGATTATATACTGCATATACACATGGCCAGAGGAGACGATCTCCACGCCATAAAATACCTACCCCTCAAGCTTAAAGGGCCAGCCCATCATTGGCTTAAAAGCCTCCCAGAAAACACTGTTGGAAGTTGGGAAGAGCTCGAGGACGCGTTTAGAGCAAATTTTCAAGGGACTTATGTCCGCCCTCCGGATGCAGATGATCTAAGTCATATAACTCAACAGCCCGGAGAGTCAGCGCGGAAATTCTGGAACAGGTTTCTCACCAAAAAGAACCAAATAGTCGACTGTCCGGACGCCGAAGCCTTAGCAGCTTTCAAACACAATGTCCGAGATGAATGGCTTGCCAGGCACCTCGGCCAAGAGAAACCGAGGACAATGTCCGCACTAACAAGCCTCATGACCCGCTTCTGTGCGGGAGAGGATAGCTGGCTAGCAAGATGCAGCACCAGCGACCCAAGTACATCCGAGATAAGAGATGGAAACGGAAAATCACGGCGCAGAAAAGAGCAGCGCCGGAATAAAGAGAAAAGCCCAAAGAGCACGGCAGTCAACGCCGGATTCAAAAGCTCGCGGCCAAACAACAAAACACCGCCTCTTAAGGATGACAGCGATGAGTTGTCCAACTTAAACAAGATTTTGGGTCGGATATGTCAAATCCACAGTACCCCCGGAAGGCCTGCAAATCACACCCACAGGGATTGTTGGGTTTTTAAACAGTCCGGCCGACTAAACGCCGAACACAAGGGGCTCGACGCGTCAAGCGAAGAAGATAAACCCCACCAGCAGAGCACCGAAAAACAAAAGACTTTCCCACAAGAGGTCAAAGCAGTAAACTCACTTCATGTGATAATACGGAAAAATAGTGCGGCACTTCCTAAAAAGAGCCTCGCACGGTCCAACCCAGCAGACCATAGAGATTGGATATCAAAACCAATCACTTTCGACCACCTGGACTATTCCAGAAGCGTTCGAAGCGCGGGACGGACTGCCCTGATATTGAATCCCATAATCGACGGATTGCAATTTACTAAAGTCCTAATGGATGGAGGCAGCGACTTAAACCTGCTGTATTCAAACACAATCCGCAAGATGGGGATAGACCCTACCAAAATTCGACACAGCCGCACTTCCTTCAAAGGAGTGACGCCAGGCCCTTATGCCAAGTGCACAGGCTCCCTATTACTAGAAGTCGTGTTCGGATCACCGAACAATTTTCGGCGCGAAAAACTAATTTTTCATATCATCCCATTTAAAAGTGAATATCAAGCACTCTTGGGACGAAAGGCTTTCGTTCGTTTTAACGCCATACCGCATTACGCGTCTCTTACACTCAAGATGCCCGGTCCTCGAGGCATCATTTCAGTGCGAGGGTCACCTGAAGACCCCGGACACGGATAGACGAATCCGGCATTGGTTGGCTAGGGGCTCCCTAGCCGCACAACCCTTGACAAGGGGTTGCGCGCACAAAGAATCATGAGTTCATACGAATCCCGCTTTACTTATTTATGTTTCTTCTTCTCCTTTTTTTCGCACGAATTGTTTCCAAACTAAGCGTTCCTCTCTTTTTACAGATGAACAACGTGCATACCCGTCCAGGATAATGGCACAACGGAGACACAGGCGCAGACGTGCAGTAGGGACCCGTTGCGAGGATTCTTTTCAGATTAAGACCCTGCGTAAACCTTTTTTAATGTCTCTTGTTGTTATTCTCCCTTGGTTTCTTCCTATAACCAAAGCGGAGCCTGACGTTTTGGCATTGGCCGCGTCAGAAGACCATGCCCGTACTTGGACACTAGGGGCTTAGGGCATTATTCTGCCCATTATCATAAAGACCGAACACCTTAGGGAGTGTTCGGCGTCTCGAGTTAGGCATTATATGCATCAGCTCCGAATCATGTCTTTGGTCAAATGTTGGGTTTGCCCGGCTCCTGTGTTTTGCTGCCTTACGTTCGGTATCATCGGCTAACGCGGCACCAAGAGAACTACTGCGATTGTGCCCCAGTTCGGCTGGGCGAGCACCTCAGTAGAGAAAGCCGAAAACTGACTGTCATGATATAGCGAGAGACTGGTCAACCACTCGATCGACTACCGGAATGTTTAGAATTCCCCGCTTTGACGAAGGACCATTTCCCGGTCAGGCACACACGCGCCCCGCAATCGGAGAAGTGTGGTGCCCCCAGGGGCTATATCGTAGCCCCACCCTTGAGCTCCACTGGCTAAGTGAAAGTGATAGAGCATTATAGTCCGGATTGCCTCGTTTGCTACGCTACCACCTCCTAAACAGGACCGAGACGTCGGATTAAGTGTGAACACGCGCTATTTTTGCGAACACCCCCGCACCTTGTGCGTGGGGGCTGAAGCCGAAGACTGCAATCTTTCAGGTTATACAAATGTATACGAAAACGGCCGCTCAGGAGCAGTTTTACCACTTGGGACGCACAAGTATAAAAAGCAGTTATTGCATAATCATTGTTTTACAAGCTAAAACGTTCATTTGAACGTGACATTTTTTGAGCACTGCGACTCGATTACACGAGCACCACGCATAACTTCCCCGAAATAGTGCTCGGCGGGGAGCCGGCTTTCATCCGAACCCTGGGCGGCAACAGCGGTGGCATCCATCTCTGTCCAATGCGCCTTTACGCGGGCAAGTGCCATCCGCGCGCCTTCGATGCAGGCCGACCGCTTCATCTCCTTGATATGCGGCACCGCTCCAAGGAATTGCTGTAGTAAGCCGAAGTAGCTCGTCGCCTTGGGCCTCTCTGGCCAGACATGAGCCACGATGTCAGTCATGGCAAGTCCGGATAATTTATTTAGCTCGGCCCATTCGGCCAACCGGCCGGTCAACGGAAGTGAGCGATCCGGACTATGGAATTGAGACCAAAATACCTCTTCCGTCTTGTGATCCTTCTGGCTCCGGAAGTGCTCAACGGCATCAGCCGCACTTGTCGCTAAGTCCATATATGGATCCTCCGGACTCCACAGCTGATCAAATTGAGCATACTTTTGATCCATAAACCGGCGACGCAGCAGATAAGGCTTGCCAGCCACGATATCTCCGGCCTGGCGCAGCTCCTCTCTCATGGCCCGCATTGCAGAACGGGCATCCTTGGCCTCGGCGGTGGCCTTCTTCAGGTCTTCCCGCTCCGATAAGCGCTCCTTTTCAAGAGCCTCATTGCGGTCGGCAGCATCTTTCACTTTTACGGCCAATTCAGCCACCTCTTCCCTGCTTAGGCAGTGAGCAGGCTTTTCAGCTTTCAACTCCTCGGCCGCCCTCGAGGCAGCCGCGTCACTCCTTCGGGCTTGCTCCTTAGCTTGAGCAAGTTCGGCCCGAAGGCTCTCCACAGCAGCAGCTCTGTCTGTATAACAGCATATAATTTATCAGAGGAGGGCTTTGACCCCATTAATAAAGCAACTGTGGAGAACTCATTTACCTTGCGACTCGTCAAGTCGCCGGTTGACAAGTGCGATGTCCGCATCCGAGTCTCAGGGGCTACTATCTATACAGGGCACACTTTTATGTGCAAAACTGTCAAAAATGAAAGGTGCGTCATTTTCACGTACCTCAAATCCCACCAGCAAACTCATAGCGGCGTTCAATCCGCTCTCGGCGGACGAAATCCTTCCAATCACCATGTGCATCAGCGCACGATGATCTTCTGAGATGGACGCCCTCTCAAGCAGATTCTTCAGTCCTCCCGGCCGGATACTAGCGGGCGCCGAACTCTCCGGCCCCTCCGGACTTGGGGATACCCTCCGTGACGATACTTCAGGCTCGTCTGCCTTATCTGATGGCGCAGCAGACGGGGGCGTTTCGCTCTCCATCATCTCCGGAAGAAGGTCCCCCGAAGACAAACTCATCTGCGAAGGCTGCAAATCCGAACTGCAAAATAAAAATTTCGGTCACCCACAGAAGCACAAATGGAGGTATTTTGTTACTGATGAAATTCCCTTTTCATACTCACGGCTCGCTGGAGGGCTGATTCTTTGGCGATGGTTGTGCGTTTGGATTCTCCCCGGACGCCGGATCCCCCAGGGAAGATCTCTTCCCCTGTTTAGGGGCTTTGGCCTCCGGATCCTCAGAGGCGGTCCTCTTCTCCCCCTGGAAGGAGGGGTTCTTGATTCCCCCCTCTTCAGACGCCCCTTTGGGCGAAATATTAGCTCCTCTATTTTCCCCATCGCTCCCTTATGTGGGCACGACCTCCAACATTCTGACCAGCACGGGCTCCAGTGCGGTCTCTGGGAGGGGGGCCGGACACCTTATCAGCCTTGATCGCGCCACCCACTCCTGTGAAGAGTAATGGGTCAGGAGGCGAACTCTAGAAAGGCATATAAACAGAATGTCCGGACTCTGAGCTATTTACCTGAGTATCCGGGCGATTGCGGCTTAGGCCTGCGTCCTCGGCTAATTCTGGACACGCCACCTGCGGTCCGAAGAACAACTTGTACATCTCCACGGGTGTTGCACCCATGAAGTGTTGGAGAATCCGAGGTCCCTCTGGGTTGAACTCCCATAGACGGAGAGGACGGCGTTTGCAGGGCAGAAGATGCCTGATTAGCATAACCTGCATCACCACGACCAGATTGATCTCCCTCGCTTGGAGGTCTCGAATCCGGCCCTGCAGTGAGGGCACGTCTTCGGACGGCCCCCAATTGAGCCCTTGGTTGACCCACGACATCAGTTGGCGTGGAGGTCCCGGGCGGAATGAAGGCGGCGGCTTTTGCTTGCTGCCCTTCGGAGCAGTGATATAGAACCACTCCTACTGCCACAGTCCGAGTTCCTCTTGGAAGGAACCCTCGGGCCACGGGGCATCGGCCTTTTTGCTTATGGCCGCCCCACTGCACTCTACTTGACACCCCCCGATCATCTTCGGCTTCACATTGAAGGTCTTCAGCCACAGGCCGAAGTGGGGAGTGACGCGGACGAAGGCTTCGTAGACGATAATGAATGCGGAGATATGGAGGATGGACTCCGGAGCCAAATCGTGAAAATCCAGCCCGTAGTAGAACATGAGCCCTCTCACGAAGGGGTCCGTCGGGAAGCCTAAACCCCGACGGAGGTGGGATACGAAGACGACGTATTCGCCGGGCTCTGGGGCGGGCACGGCCTGCCCTTGGGCAGACAACCTGTGCGAAATCTCGTAGGGCAGGTACTTGGCCTCACGTAACTTCAATATGTCCTCCTCCGTGACGGAGGAAGGCATCCACCGGCCCTGAAGGTCGGAGCCGGACATGATTGAGAATTCGAAGCGCTCGAATCTAGGGCTCTGGGTGTTGGAGCTAGGAGCAAGAAGGAGATTCGATGCGAGATTGAAGAAAAGGAACGGTCCTTGGTCCTCTTATAAAGGGGAAAAATACCAAGGGTCGTCTCCGTGACCGTTCGGGATTCACCTTCGATGGAGGAGGCGTGGCGACGGGCACGGTTGGGTTACCCACGTCTGTATTGATGAGAATCCCGGAATAAGGGGAACACGATCTCTGCTTCGACAAGACGTGCCAAGGAAACCGCTTCGCTAAACGTTCTGAGGTGGTATAGTAAAAAACGATTCAAACAAAGGCTTGGTAGCGGTGTGATGTCACGCCGCATAATACGTTAGCAGATTGGACTGGTGTACATTTTATTCTCTCTACGGTGGAATGTGGAATTTATTTTGTAGAGCCAGACACTATCCTGGTGTTCATGATCTTCTCTGGATTATTCAAGGGAGGAACCCGCCTTGCAATGCCGAACATTATGCGCGCCGGACTTATCGTCATTGAAGCCTGGTTCAGGGGCTACTGAGGGAGTCCTGGACTAGGGGGTGTCCGGACAGCCGGACTATCATCGTCCGCCGGACTCCAAGACTACGAAGATACAAGATTGAAGACTCCATCCCGTGTCCGGATGGGACTTTCCTTGGCGTGGAAGGCAAGCTTGGCGAGACAGATATGTAGATCTCCTACCATTGTAACCGACTCTGTGTAACCCTAGCCTCCTCCGGTGTCTATATAAACTGGAGGGCATTAGTCCGTAGGACACAACATACATTACAACAATCATACCATAGGCTAGCTTTAGGGTTGAGCCTCCTTGATCTCGTGGTAGATCCACTCTTGTACTACCCATATCATCAATATTAATCAAGCAGGACGTAGGGTTTTACCTCCATCGAGAGGGCCCGAACCTGGGTAAAATATCGTGTCCCTCGTCTCCTGTTACCATCCGCCTAGACGCACAGTTCGGGACCCCCTACCCGAGATCCGCCGGTTTTGACACCGATAGTTGGTATTGTCCGGACAGTTGATGTGATCGAAGATGGTCGTCCGTATTTTTGTATTGCGGGGGATCTTCCTTTGACCTCGCCATCTTTGGTGGTCTGGGCTTCCCGTTGTTTGAGACATCCTTTCATTGTTTCCGGCGCTTGACCGGCCATTTTGTTTTGAGGATCCGGCATTCTCTATTGGTATGCTTGGCCGCCACTCTAGGGGTGACATGAATTTGACATGGTTGGTCGAGTATGCTGCTCGGGCCGAATGGACCTGAGCTGTTCTGTTTCTGCTGACCGGACCGGGGGTCGCGGAATTCGGCACTAACTCCCTTGTCTTGATCGTCGTCATTATTTTTGTGACGCTTATGTCTGTTTCGTCGGGGTTTATGGATGTTGCCTTGCGTTTCCTGCGTATTGCCCCGGACCGTGGTATATTGGCGTCGGGGTGTGAGCTTTAGGATCTCCTACTCAGGTCGAGGTAGCGAATTGTGCTTTATGTACCCCTTGGTGGGGCGGTCGAGTCCGTACTCCTCGGTTGCCAGGACCTTGGTCCATCTGTCTGTGAGCAAATCTTGGTCAGTTTTGAGTTGTTGTTGCTTCTTTATCAGGCTTTTTGCCATGGCCATAAGCCTTGCTCTGCAGGATCCTCAGGCACATTGAATTCGTCGTCGCCGAGGCTCACCTCATCTTCCGAGGGGGGCACGTAGTTGTCCGCCTCCAAGTATCCGTTCGTCGCCTGTACAGCCTGCTCAAGGGTAGGCTGATCGGGATTGCTTTCATCGTCGGCACCATCCAGATTGTTTTTGACTGCTGTGCCGGTATTGTTGTGGCGGGGCTTGGGGTGGCGCTGATGGCGTTCATACTTTGCCTTCTTCCTTGAGGGATTGTCCCCCACTGCCTCATGGCCATTAGTTTCTTTTGGAGTGTCCACCACATATATATCATAGGAGGAGGTGGCTGTCCATCGCCCCGTGGTCGGTGGTTCCTGTTTATCTCCTACATCGGCGTCCACACCGTCCATGTCCTCGAAGTCGAAATCAAGCACGTAGATCAAATCATCGACCGTGGCTATGAAGTGGGTGGTGGGTGGGCAACGAATTCCCTTGTCGCCTGCTTCCCACTCGAGCTAGACATAGTTCGGCCAAGAGTCTCCTGACAAAGAGAGAGAATTTAACGAGTTGAACATGTCGCCAAAGGGCGAGTGCTGGAAGATATCCGCAGCGGTGAACTCCATTACCGGAGCCCAACCAGATTCAGTGGGCTCGGGGGTGCGCGGACTAGAACCTACAGCCGGACATGAGTCCGGGGGTCCGGTGTCACCGGCTTCCTTGGGGGTGAAGTTTGTGTTCGGCTCCACCGTCGATGAGTGTGTGGCCTCTGGGGCGGGGTCCATCCATCCGTCCTCAGATGACGCAATCTGCCCTGGATTTAGGTCCGGAGCTCCTGCAGGTGCGATATCCCGAGTGTTATCCGACAGCAGGTCTAAGCCATGCTCGTCGTGACTGTTCGGCGCTCCTGGCACAGGCCCGAATCCTTTGAAGATCAAGTCTCCGCGGATATGGGCCGTGAAGTTCAAGTTCCCAAACCTGACCTGATGGCCAGGGGCGTAGTTGTCGATCTGCTCCAGATGGCCAAGCAAATTGGCCCGCAGTGCGAAGTCACCGAACACGAAGATCTGTCCGGGGAAAAAGTCTACCCTGGACTGCGTTGTTGTTGGTGATTGAAGGAGCCATCAAGCCTTGCAGCAACGACACATAGGAACTCTCAATGAAAGCACCAATGTCGGTGTCAAAACCGGCGGATCTCGAGTAGGGGGTCCCGATCTGTGCGTCTAAGGCTAATGGTAACAGGAGGCAAGGGACACAATGTTTTACCCAGGTTCGGGCCCTTTCGATGGAGGTAAAACCCTACTTCCTTCTTGATTGATCTTGATGACATGAGTATTACAAGAGTTGATCTACCACGAGATCGTAGAGGCCAAAACCCTAGGAACTAGCCCATGATGATTATGATTGATATGATCGTCCCTATATGGACCAAACCCTCCGGTTTATATAGACACCGGAGGGAGCTAGGGTTTACACAGAGTTGGTTACAAAGAAGGAGATCTAATATCCGGATCGCCAAGCTTGTCTTCCACGCAAAGGAGAGTCCCATCCAGACACGGGACGAGGTCTCGAGTCTTGTATCTTCGTGGTCCAATAGTCTGGCCAAAGTATATAGTCCGGCTGTCCGGATACCCCCTAATCCAGGACTCCCTCACATGACGTCGCCCTCCTTCAACAATGTAGACAAGGATGCTTGGCTATTGAAGATAGAGCTGAAAAGAGAAGAACCAGAAGAGATCAACAAGGATGAAGGGATCAAGAAGGCCATGGAGGTTCAAGCTCTGGCAGTGAAAGAAGAAGACATCCCTCAACCCTTACCTAACCTCTTTACTCCAACTGAGATTGAAGATTTCAAGATGATTGAGTTAGCTCACATACAAAATAAGTATCTCACACAGGAGAATATTTTGTTGAAGGATCATATCGCCGGACTCAAGGGCATTGTCCGCAAGTTGGAGGAGCTTCAAGATGATTGAGTTAGCTCGCATACAGAATAAGTATCTCACATAGGAGAATATTTTGCTGAAGGATCATATCGCCGGACTCAAGGGCATTGTCCGCAAGTTGGAGGAGCTTTTACGCTCGATGTGCGATTATCCACCATCATCATCACCACCTCCATCACCTCCGAAGACATAATCACAAGGGTATGGGCACTCCCCTTGGCAACTGCCAAGCTTGGGGGAGGTGCCCCGGTATCGTATCACCATCACACTCCTATCTTTACCGTTTTGTTTAGTTCGATCCTTTTAGTAGTATCTTGATCTAATAGATTGAAGTTTTAGTATCAAGTAGTTTTGAGTTTTGCTTTGTGATCTCTTTATGTAATCGAGTCCGTGAGCTATCTAATAAAGATTAGTGTTGAGTCAAGGGCTTTGCTATCTTGCCATGATCTTGAGAAAGTAGAAAGAATAAAAAGAATAAAAGGGTTCATATTGATCTTATGGATAGTAATGACTTCATACATAAAAAGTATGAGGCATAAAAGTTTTTGAGAGTTGACAAACGTAGTTTTGGTCACCGTTGCAATTAATAGGAAGTAATAAGGAAAGAGAGGTCTCACATACAAATATTTTATCTTGGACATCTTTTATAATTGGGAGCACTCATTAAGTATGACATGCTAAAAGAGTTGACGTTGGACAAGGAAGACAACGTAATGGTTTATGTTTTCTCACATCTCAGTTAAAGTATATTGTCATTGACCTTCCAAACGTGTTGAGCTTGCCTTCCCCCTCATGCTAGCCAAATTCCTTGCACCAAGTAGAGATACTACTTGTGCTTCCAAATATCCTTAAACCCAGTTTTTCCATGAGAGTCCACCATACCTACCTATGGATTGAGTAAGATCATTCAAGTAAGTTGTCATGTTGTAGGCAATAAAAATTGCTCTCTAAATATGTATGACTTATTAGTGCAGAGAAAATAAGCTTTATATGACCTTGTTATGGAAGCAATAAAAGCGACAGACTGCATAATAAAGGTCCATATGCAAGTGGCAATATAAAGTGACATTCTTTTGCATTAAGATTTTGTGCATCCAACCCTAAAAGCACATGACAACCTCTGCTTCCCTCTATGAAGGGCCTATATTTTATTTTATGTTATTACTTTATGCTTGAGTCAAGGTGATCTTCACCTTTCCCTTTTTCATTTTATCCTTTGGCAAGCTCCTCGTGTTTGAAAGATCTTGATATATATATATATATATATATATATATATATATCCAATTAAATGTAAGTTAGCATGGACTATTATTGTTGACATCACCTAAAGGTGAATACGTTGGGAGGCAACAAAATAAGCCCCTATGTTTCTCAGTGTCCGGTTGAAACTCCATAACCACAAGTATTGCGTGAGTGTTAGCAATTGTAGAAGACTACATGATAGTTGAGTATGTGGACTTGCTGAAAAACTCTATCTTGACTCTTTCTGATGTTATGATAAATTGCAATTGTTTCAATGATTGAGATTATAGTTTGTTAGTTCCCAATGAAGTTTCTGAACCATACTTGACATTGTGAATTGATTGTTACTTGAGCATAAGAAATTATATGATAAAATCTATATATGTTGCTGTTATAAGAATGATCATGATGCCCTCATGTCCGTATTTTATTTTTTATCGACACCTCTATCTGTAAACATGTGGGCATGTTTTTCGATATCGGCTTCCGCTTGAGGACAAGCAAGGTCTAAGCTTGGGGGAGTTGATACGTCCATTTTGCATCATGCTTTTATATCAACATTTATTGCATTATGGGCTGTTATTACACATTATATATCAATACTTATGGCTATTCTCTCTTATTTTACAAGGTTTACCATGAAGAGGGGGAATGCCGGCAGTTGGAATTCTGGCTGGAAAGGGAGCAAATATTGGAAACCTATTCTGCAAAACTCCAAAAATCATGAAACTCCACGGAAGTCATTTTTGGAATTAATAAGAATTACTTAGCGAAAGAAACACCAGAGGGGGCCCACACCTTGGCCAGGAGGGTGGGGGGCGCGCCCACCCCTACTGGGCGCGCCCCCTGTCTCCTGGGCCCCCTGGTGGCCCTCTAGTGTCCATCTTCTGCTATATGAAGGCTTTTACCCTGAAAAAAAATCAGAGGCAAGCTTACGGGACGAAACTCCGCCGCCACGAGGCGGAAGCTTGGCGGAACCAATCTAGAGCTCCAACAGAGCTGTTCTGCCGTGGAAACTTCCCTCTGGGAGGGGGAAATCATCACCATCGTCATCACCAATGATCCTCTCATCGGGAGGGGGTCAATCTCCATCAACATCTTCACCAGCACCATCTCCTCTCAAAACCCTAGTTCATCTCTTGTATCCAATCTTGTATCAAAACCACAAATTGGTACCTGTGGGTTGCTAGTAGTGTTGATTACTCCTTCTAGTTGATGCTAATAGGTTTACTTGGTGGAAGATCATATGTTCAGATCCTTAATGCATATTATTACTCCTCTGATTATGAACATGAATATGCTTTGTGAGTAGTTACGTTTGTTCCTGAGGACATGGGTGAAGTCTTGCTCTTAGTAGTCATGTGAATTTGGTATTCCTTCGATATTTTGATGAGATGTATGTTGTCTTCCCTCTAGTGGTGTTATGTGAACGTCGACTACATGACACTTCACCATTATTTGGGCCTAGAGGAAGGCATTGGGAAGTAATAAGTAGATGATGGGTTGCTAGAGTGACAGAAACTTAAACCCTAGTTTATGCGTTGCTTCGTAAGGGGCTGATTTGGGTTGTGGTTAGGTTTACCTTAATACTTCTTTTGTAGTTGCGGATGCTTGCAATAGGGGTTAATCATAAGTGGGATGCTTGTCCAAGTAAGGGCAGTACCCAAGCACCGGTCCACCCACATATCAAATTATCAAAGTACCGAACGCGAATCATATGAGCGTGATGAAAACTAGTTTGATGATAATTATCATGTGTCCTCGGGAGATCTTTTCTTATTGTAAGAAATTGTCCAGGCTTGTCCTTTGCTACAAAAAGGATTGGGCCATCTTGCTGCACTTTATTTACTTTCATTGCTTGTTACCCGCTACAATTTATCTTATCACAAAACTATTTGTTACCTACAATTTCAGTGCTTGCAGAGAAAACCTTACTGAAAACCGCTTGTCATTTCCTTCTGCTCCTCGTTGGGTTTGACACTCTTACTTATCGAAAGGACTACGATAGATCCCCTATACTTATGGGTCATCAACCATCATGAGCTCCACCACCTTGTCTAGGAGCTCCGGAAGGCCTCCTTGACCAACCCTACAGGAGCAATTCGATTGGGACGTCCAGAATCGGCCGCGTTGTGGTTGTCTTCTCCACCTCCGACCACACACCACCGGGCCTCGATATTTCACTCAAGCAAACCTCTGCGCCTCGCATCCAGTCATTGGGATTTGACACATCCTCCTGATGCCTCCGCTGCAAACGTCGGCAAGTTGCGCTTCACCGAGCCATCTTCCCCGCCTCTCCATGCTCCGTCAGCTACTGCCGCTGACGAGAACATTGCTCGAGTGGTACCTCCTCGCGTCCGAGCACGCACACATGCTCAAGGTGAGCCCTCATTCCTTCCCTGTGTGACCACATCTTGGGTCGATCGGCACCCTACCCGCGCCGTCGTGTATGCCAACTTCGGCAAGGTGGTCACCCCCTTGGTAGGAGTACAGGAAGAGCTGTGCGAGCTCGCGGCCGTGATGGAGGCGTCCGGCCCGCCGTTCCTCTGGTTACTGCTCCGGCGTGCCCATGGCGTGAGGTGCCTTCTTCAGCGACTAGAAGATGAACGCACGGAAGGTGCTCGATGGAATGCCCCGTAGAAAGAATGTTGTGAAGAATACAACCGTTTAGCCATTGACAGGTGGGGCTCGCGTCTCATTTGCCACATCGGTCGATCAAAGTTTTTGGTCTTTGGCATGTCATCCTGACAGGTGGGCCCTACCTGTCGGTTTCGCTATTTCTGCGACCAAATTCGAGCATCAATGCTCAGCGGTACGTATTAGGCTCATTTTCGGTGATTTTTTTGCCCTAGTTCAAATGTGGTACCAAGTTGTTACCATAGCCCCAAGTGTGGTGGTTTTGGGTAAATAACTCTCAGCCTGACTTATCCGCCCCCAGAACGCCGGACAGCCACAGTCTTCAAATCTAAACTCTTAAATCCATATGATCCGTGCATGCGGATCATATAACACAAGTTCAACATTTCACAATGCAACAAAGAAAAAATAAATCACAGTTCAACATTTCAGACATAGCAAAATAAATTCAAGTTTGGGCCATGGCTGGTCAGTGTAATAGATCACTTGTCGGACGCCATCTGTGCCAAGTCCTCTACCACCATCCGTTCCGCTTCCGTCGTCTCGTACTCTCTACGCATGTTGATCTCTTTCTTCTTTCTCTCAAGCCATTTCTTGACTTCTGCGTCCAAGAGGTTTGCGTCTGCCAACATTATCCTCGTGCATGGACGACGTCAAGGCAACATCCGTTGCGACAATGGGGTACGGGGTACCGAGCGACGGCATGTGGGGTGGCAGCTCGAATGGGGAAGCAACTGTGGAGGACAACGGCGACTAAGACATGGGAAATGGAGGACAAATGCGAGAGGAGAGGCGGTGAATTTGATGGACTTGGTCAATTTGGTGAAATTTTATGGTGGGTCCTGTGTGTCGGATCGAACATGGTAGACCTCCACATATCCGCCCCGGATTTGGGTTGGATATGAGGGGTGCCGGTCAGGCCAGATGTATAGGGCCGATTTGAGGAGTCTGGTTGGGTCACGTTTTTGTGACTGGTCACTGACCGAGCCGTCCACTGGACATGGGGGGGGGGGGGGGTTGAGGAGCTCAGTTGTAGATGCTCGATAGCTTAGGTTTGTGAAAACAAGGACATTGGAGTCGTATGCTTGCCAAAAGAAGGACTTGGAGTTGTGGAAACGGTGTCGCTCGCATGCACTTTTCGTAGCCCCATCCACCCCACCTCTTGTGTTTTTCATTTCCTCTCCAAATTTGAATCTATTGTATCTTTTGGACCATCCACACACCTTTTTTGCATATTTGTGTTTGTTGCAACGAGTACTTTTGAACAAGAACAATTTTGAACACATTTTGATACTTTTTTTAAAAATGACTAAGTTTCAATGTTAAAACCTGGTAGTCGTAATATTAAGTTTTTACTAAGCTTCACCAAGTTTCATTTGCTTTTAGAGTTTACGGCTTAGGGTTAAATTTTAGTTTGTAAAACTTGGTAAATTTATCAATCGTTCATATCAAGTTTTATTTGTTGAAACTTGGCGAAGTTTTAAAAATTTGTTAAAACATATTGAAAAGTGGTCTTATTTTAAAGCACTCATCACAAGAAATATGAAATATGCAAACAAAAAATAAAGTGAATTTCCGATTCAAAGGATATAATAGATTCAAGAAATCAAAGCTTGGGAGGTGGAGTGTGTGGGCATGCACTCTGTTGTCGAGAATCATAGTAGAAGACAAAAAAATCTTTCTTATGAATCAAAAACCAAGATCACGATGAAGAGATGCGAAAGCACGCTCAACCAATCCTCGCTCGACTGCTCCGTCTTTTCTTAGGAAAAACAAAGCCGAACCACTCACAGATGGATCTTTTTTCTCTAGCTTTACAGCTCACTCTGTCAGTCCACTACAAGGTTAGATCTGATCGCTGCCAACTTGGAGTTTTAAATGGAAGAAGAGTTGGTGAAGATCTTTCTTCAAGTCCCACAAACAGTCTCGAGCGAAGATTGAAAGCACGATCTCTCTACAGATTGCACACGTACGAGATCAAGAATCTAGCAGTGCTTCACCGTCTAGAGTTAGGCGTCATCGGAGAACCAGAGTAGGGAGGAGCAGCCTTTTGGTGGAACTATTTTCTCGAGAACAAGAAGGAGAGTGGGGGTGTCTCTTTTGCGTGGGAACCTGTGTGTAAAAGAGGGGGCCCTTGGGTATATATAGGTGTAGAGGAGAGAAGGCCAACTTGGAGGAGGTATTCTCCCTTGCGACGCTGCACCAAGGGGTGGGCCCCACCCCAAACCCTAGCTGCACCAAGCTAACTTGGGTGCAACTCTAAGGGGGCGCCCTTATTAGGACTTAAGGCCCATGCAGCTGCCCCTATAGGGGCTCCAGGGCGCCTCTTTAATCCTAGGGGGCTCCGGGAAAACTTTCGGAGCCCTCCTATGCAATTGTACATCTTTCAAAACTTTTCCACCTTCCCGGTTTTATCTATGTTTCTGCGAAATGCTTCCGGTTCTCTCTCAGAACAATTTTTTACCTTTGAAACTTTTCTAGTGATATTCTCCTAAGCTCCTAACTCAGTTAGCACTCAACAAATCAAAGACCCTTAAGCATGTGACTCTGCAGATTTGGCAAAATATAGGCATGACCAAAACACCGTTCATTCAATGATCAATCGCATAACCGTAGACATCCATATTGACTCTTATATCCACATGAATGATGATCAGGTGAACCTGTACCATATGTTATTCCTTTTGCTTCGCGATACTTCACAAAACCCAAGGTGAGATGTATCAGCATCCTTGTGAGTCAACACATGATCACTATACTAGTGTCCTTGTTACGGATTTTGTTCTCTTGTCTCATTCCCGTGTTTCGGCATCCCTGTACAAGTCACATTGTGTCTGAACACACGATGATGGATATTGTCACACTGAGAGGGTCCTAAGAATATATCTCCATCACTGGAGGAACAAATCCCAGTCTCGAGTTTCTAGTCCCTTATCATACATTTTCGATGAACTTGTAAGTTCCCGTTATGATCACCCTGTTGAAGTATGAAGTGACTCGACACTCTCATGGTCTAAGGAATTATGCATACATTGTTTTCTCGTGTTATAGACTATAGACTTGTGATGAAATCATCTTGTAGTATAACATATAACATGGGTCAATTCAAAGCAAGTGTTCTTGTAACATCGTGCCCTCAATGTTGCCGACATCATTGTACACTTAACTCATGCCTATGATCGGGAAAACAAAACTATCATGCAACACTTGAGCTAGTCCTAGAGGCAAGACTAGGAATCTATTATACCGTTTATTATTCTACATGTGCACACGAGTTTATCTGTGAGCCTCGTGGTTATTGCAGACTCGAGAACTATTGCAGTTATAACATATAACATTAACATTAATTATAAACTGGGGAATGAGTAATAACACAATTATTATTGCCTCCAGGGCATATTTTCAACAGTCTCCACTTGTACTAGAATCAATAATCTACTCTACATAAATTATTTTACACCAATGGTAATTGAGTGTTGTTCATGTGTTGCTCGTGGTAGAGGCTTAGTCATTTGGTCTGATACGTTCATATCCGTGTGAAACTTGAGTATTTTCACAAAACCCTTATCTAGATCATCTCGGATAATGTGATACTTACGTTCAATATGTCTGGACTTTTGGTGGGACCTTGGCTCCTTTGCCAAAGCCATGACAACACTATTACCACAATAGAGCTCCATTGGATTCAATGCGCTTGGAAACACACCTAGTTCTTCAAGAAACATCTTGATCCAGACTGCCTCCTTCGAAACTTCTGAAGTTGTGACATATCTCACCTCCGTCGTAGAATCCGCAACCACATTCTGCTTAGAATGCCTCCAGGACATTGCACCACCCATGAGTGTGAAAATGTAGCACACTTGAGATTTATAGTCATCTCTATCAGTCATGAAGCTGGTATCAGTGTAACCATTTACAATGAGCTCTTCATCACCTTGATAGAGAAGGAGGACATAATTAGTCCCCCCAAGGTACTTAAGAATATTTTTAATTGCTGTCCGGTGAGCGAATCCTGGATCACTTTGATATCTGCTACAAACATTTAGCGCATAAAAAATATCTTGTACATAGCATGACATATATGATGGAACCAATTGTCAAGGCATTTGGGACATCACTCATTTGCTCTCACTCATCAACTGTCCATTAACATTCATTCTTGCTAAGTGTTGTACCATGTGATGTTAGGAGTAAGTCCTTCTTAGCATTCTCCATTTTAAGCCTATTTAGTGAAGGAAATATGCCCTAGAGGCAATAATAAAGTTATTATTTATCTCCTCATATCATGATAAATATTTATTATTCATGATAGAATTATATTAACCAGAAACATAATACATGTGTGAATACATAGACAAACTTAATGTCACTAGTATTCTTCTACCTGACTAGCTCATTAATCAAAGATGGTTATGTTTCCTAACCATAGACATGAGTTGTCATTTGATTAACGGGATCACATCATTAGGAGAATGATGTGATTGATATGACCCATTCCCTTAGCTTAGCACTTGATCGTTTAGTATGTTGCTATTGCTTTCTTCATGACTTATACATGTTCCTACAACTATGAGATTATGCAACTCCCATTTACCGGAGGAACACTTTGTGTGCTACAAAACGTCACAACGTAACTGGGTGATTATAAAGGAGCTCTACATGTGTCTCCAAAGGTACATGTTGAGTTGGCGTATTTCAAGATTAGGTTTTGTCACTCCGATTGTCGGAGAGGTATCTCTGGGCCCTCTCGGTAATGCACATCACTACAAGCCTTGCAAGCAATGTAGCTAATGAGTTAGTTACGGAATGTTGCATTATGTAACGAGTAAAGAGACTTGCCGGTAACGAGATTGAACTAGGTATTGGATACCGACGATCGAATCTCGGGCAAGTAACATACCGATGACAAAGGGAACAACGTATGTTGTTATGTGGTTTGACCGATAAAGATCTTCGTAGAATATGTAGGACCAATATGAGCATCTAGGTTCCGCTATTGGTTATTGACCGGAAACGAGTCTCGGTCATGTCTACATAGTTCTCAAACCCGTAGGGTCCGCATGCTTAAGGTTTCGTTGATAGTTTTATTATGAGTTTATGAGTTTTGATGTACCGAAGGTTGTTCAGAGTCCTGTATGTGATCACGGACTTGACGAGGAGTCTCGAAATGGTCGAGACATAAAGATCGATATATTGGACGACTATATTTGGACATCGAAAAGGTTCCGGGTGAGATTGGGACAATACCGGAGCTCCAGGAGGTTATCAGAACCCCCCGGGAGGTATATGGGCCTTATTGGGCCTTAGTGGATAGGAGGGAGAAGAAGCAAAGGAGGGCCCCCCAAGCCCAATCCGAATTGGTAGGGGGGCCGGCCCCCCCTTTCCTTCTTCCCTCCCCCCTCTTCCTTCCCTCTCCCTCTCCTAATAGGAAAAGGGGGAGTCCTACTCTCGGTTGGGGTTGGACTCCCCCCTAGGGCGCGCCACCCCCCTTGGCCGGCCCCCTCCTCCACTCCATTATATACGGGGGAGGGGGGCACCCCATAGACACAACAATTGATCTCTTGATCTCTTAGCCGTGTGCGGTGCCCCCCTCCACCATAGTCCTCGATAATATTGTAGCGGTGCTTAGGCGAAGCCCTGCGACGGTAGAACATCAAGATCGTCACCACGCCGTTGTGCTGACGAAACTCTTCCCCGACATTCTGCTGGATCAGAGTACGGGGAACATCATCGAGCTGAACGTGTGCTAGAACTCGGAGGTGCCATAGTTTCAGTGCTTGATCGGTCGGGCCGTGAAGACATACGACTACATCAACCGCGTTGTTCTAACGCTTCCGCTTTCGGTCTACGAGGGTACGTGGACAACGCTCTCCCCCTCTCGTTGCTATGCATCACCATGATCCTGCGTGTGCGTAGGAATTTTTTTGAAATTACTATGTTCCCCAACAGTGGCATCCAAGCCAGGTTTTATGCGTAGATGTTATATGCACGAGTAGAACACAAGTGAGTTGTGGGCGACACAAGTCATACTGCTTACCATCATGTCATACTTTGGTTCAGCGGTATTGTTGGATGAAGCGGCCCGGACCGACATTACGCGTACGCTTAAGCGAGACTGGTTTTACCGCGTGCTTTGCACACAGGTGACTAGCGGGTGTCTGTTTCTCCAACTCTAGTTGAACCGAGTGTGGCTCGTCCGGTCCTTGCAAAGGTTAAAACAACACTAACTTGATGAACTAACGTTGTGGTTTTGATGCGTATGTAAGAACGGTTCTTGCTCAGCCCGTAGCAGCCTCGTAAAATTTTGCAACAACAAAGTAGAGGACGTCTAACTTGTTTTTACAGGGCATGTTGTGATGTGATATGGTCAAGACGTGATGCTATATTTTATTGTATGAGATGATCATGTTTTGTAACCGAGTTATCGGCAACTGGCAGGAGCCATATGGTTGTCGCTTTATTGTATGAAATGCAAACGCCCTATAATTGCTTTACTTTATCACTAAGCGGTAGCGATAGTCGTAGAAGAAATAGATGGCGTAACGACAATGATGCTATGATGGAGATCAAGGTATTGCGCCGGTGACGATGGTGATCACGACGGTGCTTCGGAGATGGAGATCACAAGCACAAGATGATGATGGCCATATCATATCACTTATATTGATTGCATGTGATGTTTAGACTTTATGCATCTTATCTTGCTTTGATTGACGGTAGCATTTTAAGATGATCTCTCACTAATTATGAAGAAGTGTTCTCCCTGAGTATGCACCGTTGTGAAAGTTCTTCATGCTGAGACACCACGTGATGATCGGGTGTGATAGGCTCTACGTTCAAATACAACGGGTGCAAAACAGTTGCACACGCGGAATACTCAGGTTAAACTTGACGAGCCTAGCATATACAGATATGGCCTCAGAACACAGAGACCGAAAGGTCGAACGTGAATCATATAGTAGATATGATCAACATAGTGATGTTCACCATTGAAACTACTCCATCTCACGTGATGATCGGACATGGTTTAGTTGATTTGGATCACGTGATCACTTAGATGACTAGAGAGATGTCTGTCTAAGTGGAAGTTCTTTAGTAATATGATTAATTGTACTTAAATTTATCATGAACTTAGTACCTGATAGTATTTTGCTTGTCTATGTTTGTTGTAGATAGATGGCTCGTGCTATTGTTCCGTTGAATTTTAATGCGTTCCTTGAGAAAGCTAAGTTGAAAGATGATGGTAGAAATTACACGGACTGGGTCCGTAACTTGAGGATTATCCACAGTGTTGCACAGAAGAATTACATCCTAGAAGCACCGCTGGGTGCCAGGCCTGCTGCAGATGCAACTGACGATGTTAAGAACGTCTGGCAGAGCAAAGCTGAAGACTACTCGATAGTTCAGTGTGCCATGCTTTACGGTTTAGAACCGGGTCTTCAATGACGTTTTGAACGTCATGGAGCATATGAGATGTTCCAGGAGTTGAAGTTAATATTTCAAACAAATGCCCGGATTGAGAGATATGAAGTCTCCAATAAGTTCTATAACTGTAAGATGGAAGAGAATAGTTCTGTCAGTGAACATATACTCAAAATGTCTGGGTATAATAATCACTTGATTCAACTGGGAGTTAATCTTCCTGATGATAGTGTCATTGACAGAATTCTTCAATCACTGCCACCAAGCTACAAGAGCTTCGTGATGAACTATAATATGCAAGGGATGGACAAGACTATTCCCGAGCTCTTCGCAATGCTAAAGGCTGCGGAGGTAGAAATCAAGAAGGAGCATCAAGTGTTGATGGTCAATAAGACCACCAGTTTCAAGAAAAAGGGTAAAGGGAAGAAGAAGGGGAACTTCAAGAAGAACAGCAAACAAGTTGCTGCTCAAGAGAAGAAACCCAAGTCTGGACCTAAGCCTGAAACTGAGTGCTTCTACTGCAAGCAGACTGGTCACTAGAAGCGGAACTGCCCCAAGTAATTGGTGGATAAGAAGGATGGCAAGGTGAACAAAGGTATATGTGATATACATGTTATTGATGTGTACCTTACTAATGCTTGTAGTAGCACCTGAGTATTTGATACTGGTTCTGTTGCTAATATTTGCAACTCGAAACAGGGACTACGGATTAAGCGAAGATTGGCTAAGGACAAGGTGACGATGCGCATGGGAAATAGTTCCAAAATCGATGTGATCGCGTTCGGCACGCTACCTCTACATCTACCTTCAGGATTAGTTTTAAACCTGAATAATTGTTATTTGGTGCCAGCGTTAAGCATGAACATTATATCTGGATCTTGTTTGATGCAAGACGGTTATTCATTTAAATCAGAGAATAATGGTTGTTCTATTTATATGAGTAATATCTTTTATGGTCATGCACCCTTGAAGAGTGATCTATTTTTATTAAATCTGGATAGTAGTGATACACATATTCATAATGTTGAAGCCAAAAGATGCAGAGTTGATAATGATAGTGCAACTTATTTGTGGCACTGCCGTTTGGGTCATATTGGTGTAAAGCGCATGAAGAAACTCCATACTGATGGACTTCTGGAATCACTTGATTATGAATCACTTGGTACTTGCGAACCGTGCCTCATGGGCAAGATGACTAAAATGCCATTCTCCGGAACTATGGAGCGAGCAACTGATTTGTTAGAAATCATACATACTGATATATGTGGTCCAATGAATATTGAGGCTCGCGGCGGGTATCGTTATTTTCTCACCTTCACAGATGATTTGAGCAGATATGGGTATATCTACTTAATGAAACACAAGTCTAAAACATTTGAAAAGTTCAAAGAATTTCAGAGTGAAGTGGAAAATCATCGTAACAAGAAAATAAAGTTTCTACAATCTGATCGTGGAGGAGAATATTTGAGTTACGAGTTTGGTTTACATTTGAAGCAATGCGGAATAGTTTTGCAACTCACGCCACCCAGAACACCACAAAGAAATGGTGTGTCCGAACATTGTAATCATACTTTACTAGATATGGTGCGATCTATGATGTCTCTTACTGTTTTACCGCTATCGTTTTGGGGTTATGCTTTAGAGACAGCCGCATTCACGTTAAATAGGGCACCATCAAAAATCCGTTGAGACGACACCTTATGAACTGTGGTTTGGCAAGAAACCAAAGTTGTCATTTCTTGAAGTTTGGGGCTGCGATGCTTATGTGAAGAAACTTCAACCAGATAAGCTCGAACCCAAATCGGAGAAATGTGTCATCATAGGATACCCAAAAGAGACTATTGGGTACACCTTCTATCACAGATCTGAGGGCAAGATTTTTGTTGCTAAATTCGGATCCTTTCTAGAGAAGGAGTTTCTCTCGAAAGAAGTGAGTGGGAGGAAAGTAGAACTTGATGAGGTAACTGTACCTGCTCCCTTATTGGAAAGTAGTTCATCACAAGAACCGGTTCCTGTGACAACTACACCAATCAGTGAGGAATCTAATGATATTGATCATGAAACTTCAGATCAAGTTACTACCGAACCTCGTAGGTCAACCAGAGTAAGATCCGCACCAGAGTGGTACGGTAATCCTATTCTGGAAGTCATGTTACTTGACCATGACGAACCTACGAACTATGAGGAAGCGATGATGAGCCCAGATTCCGCAAAATGGCTTGAGGCCATGAAATCTGAGATGGGATCCATGTATGAGAACAAAGTATGGACTTTGGTTGACTTGCCCGATGATCGGCAAGCCATCAAGAATAAATGGATCTTCAAGAAGTAGACTGACGTCGATGGTAATGTAACTGTCTACAAAGCTCGACTTGTTGCGAAAGGTTTTTGACAAGTTCAAGGGGTTGACTACGATGAGACTTTCTCACCCGTAGCGATGCTTAAGTCTGTCCGAATCATGTTAGCAATTGCTGCATTTTATGATTATGAAATATGGCAAATGGATGTCAAAACTGCGTTCCTGAATGGATTTCTGGAAGAAGAGTTGTATCTGATGCAACCAGAAGATTTTGTCGATTCAAAAGATGCTAACAAAGTGTGCAAGCTCCAGCGATCCATTTATGGACTGGTGCAAGCTTCTCAGAGTTGGAATAAATGCTTTGATAGTGTGATCAAAGCATATGGTTTTATACAGACTTTTGAAGAAGCCTATATTTACAAGAAAGTGAGTGGGAGCTCTGTAGCATTTCTGATATTATATGTAGACGACATATTGTTAATTGGAAATGATATAGAGTTTCTGGATAGCATAAAGGGATACTTAAATAAAAGTTTTTCAATGAAAGACCTCGGTGAAGCTGCTTACATATTGGGCATCAAGATCTATAGAGATAGATCAAGACGCTTAATTGGACTTTCACAAAGCACATACCTTGATAAATTTTTGAAAAAGTTCAAAATGGATCGGGCAAAGAAAGGGTTCTTGCCTGTATTACAAGGTATGAAGTTGAGTTAGACTCAATGCACGACCACAACAGAAGATAGAGAGAAAATGAAATATGTTCCCTATGCTTCAGCCATAGGCTCTATCATGTATGCAATGCTGTGTACCAGACCCGATGTATGCTTAGCAAAAAGTTTAGCAGGGAGGTACCAAAGTACTCCAGGAGTGGATCACTAGACAACGGTCAAGAATATCTTGAAATACCTGAAAAGGACTAAGGATATGTTTCTCATTTATGGAGGTGACAAAGAGCTAGTCGTAAATGGTTACGTCGATGCAAGCTTTGACACTGATCTGAACGATTCTAAATCGCAAACCGGATACATGTTTATATTAAATGGTGGAGCTGTCAGTTGGTGCAATTCTAAACAAAGCATCGTGGCGGGATCTACATGCGAAGCGGAGTACATAGCTACATCGGAAGCAGCAAATGAAGGAGTCTGGATGAAGGAGTTCATTTCTGATCTAGGTGTCATACCTAGTGCATCGGGACCAATGAAGATGTTCTGTGACAATACTAGTGCAATTGCCTTGGCAAAGGAATCCAAATTTCACAAGAGGACCAAGCACATCAAGAGACACTTCAATTCCATCCGGGACCAAGTCCAGGTGGGAGACATAGAGATATGCAAGATACATACGGATCTGAATGTTGTAGACCCATTGACTAAGCCTCTTCCATGAGCAAAACATGATCAGCACCAAGACTCCATGGTTGTTAGAATCATTACTGTGTAATCCAGATTATTGCTCTGGTGCAAGTGGGAGACTAAAGGAAATATGCCCTAGAGGCAATAATAAAGTTATTATTTATTTCCTCATATTATGATAAATGTTTATTATTCATGCTAGAATTATATTAACCGGAAACATAATACATGTGTGAATACATAGACAAACTTAATGTCACTAGTATGCCTCTACTTGACTAGCTCATTAATCAAAGATGGTTATGTTTCCTAACCATAGACATGAGTTGTCATTTGATTAACGGGATCACATCATTAGGAGAATGATGTGATTGACATGACCCATTCCCTTAGCTTAGCACTTGATCGTTTAGTATGTTGCTATTGCTTTCTTCATGACTTATACATGTTCCTACAACTATGAGATTATGCAACTCCTGTTTACCAGAGGAACACTTTGTGTGCTACCAAACTTCACAACGTAATTGGGTGATTATAAAGGAGCTCTACAGGTGTCTCCAAAGGTACATGTTGAGTTGGCGTATTTCGATATTAGGGTTTTTCACTCCGATTGTCGGAGAGGTATCTCTGGGCCCTCTCGGTAATGCACATCACTACAAGCCTTGCAAGCAATGTAGCTAGTGAGTTAGTTACAGAATGATGCATTACATAATGAGTAAAGAGACTTGCCCGTAATGAGATTGAACTAGGTATTGGATACCGATGATTGAATCTCGGGCAAGTAACATACCGATGACAAAGGGAACAACGTATGTTGTTATGCGGTTTGACCGATAAAGATCTTCGTAGAATATGTAGGAGCCAATATGAGCATCCAGGTTCCGCTATTGGTTATTGACCGGAAACGAGTCTCGGTCATGTCTACATAGTTCTCGAACCCGTAGGGTCCGCACGCTTAAGGTTTCATTGACAGTTTTATAATGAGTTTATGATTTTTGATGTACCGAAGGTTGTTTGGAGTCCCAGATGTGATCACGGACTTGACAAGGAGTCTCGAAATGGTCGAGACATAAAGATCGATATATTGGACGACTATATTTGGACACCGGAAAGGTTCCGGGTGAGATTGGGACAATACCGGAGCTCCGGGAGGTTATCGGAACCCCCCGGGAGGTATATGGGCCTTATTGGGACTTTGTTGAAAGGAGGGAGAAGAAGCAAAGGAGCCCCCCCAAGCCCAATCCGAATTGGGAGGGGGGCGGGCGCCCCCTTTCCTTCTTCCCTCCCCCCTCTTCCTTCCCTCTCCCTCTCCTAATAGGAAAAGGGGGAGTCCTACTCCCGGTTGGGGTTGGACTCCCACCCTAGGGTGCGCCACCCCGCTTGGCCGGCCCCCTCCTCCACTCCTTTATATACGGGGGAGGGGGGCACCCCATAGGCACAACAATTGATCTCTTGATCTCTTAGCCATGTGCGGTGCCCCCCTCCACCACAGTCCTCGATAATATTGTAGCGGTGCTCAGGCGAAGCCCTGCGACGGTAGAACATCAAGATCGTCACCACGCCGTCGTGCTGACGAAACTCTTCCTCGATATTCTGCTGGATCGGAGTACGGGGAACGTCAACGAGCTGAATGTGTGCTAGAACTCGGAGGTGTCGGAGTTTCGGTGCTTGATCGGTCGGGCCGTGAAGACGTACGACTACATCAGTCGCGTTGTTCTAATGCTTCCGCTTTCGGTCTACGAGGGTACTTGGACAACTTTCTCCCCCTCTCATTGCTATGCATCACCATGATCTTGCGTGTGCGTCGGAATTTTTTTGAAATTACTACGTTCCCTAACATTTAGAACCTTGACGATGTACGTACTCTGGCTAAGCTCTATTCGGCATCTTGATCTATCTCTATAGATTTTAATGCCTATTATATACGCCACCTCCCTAAATTTTTCACTGAAAACCCATTTTGAACGACTCTTTAATTGCATTGAGAAATGTTACGTCATTGTCAATCAATCTGCGTATAAGATTAGAAATGCTTTTCAAGTTCCATTAGACTTCTTGTAGACACGAGATTCTTCGTCATTCCTAATAAAGCCAAACCGTTGGAAGTTGTCAAATTCAACATGGATGGCATTGTGGTGAGGAATGGGACGAGCGGTGCTGTTGCGAGAGTGTGCATGTGTCGGTGGAAAATGACACCTATGGGATCACTCGAATCCCTTCTACGGTTGCGGGGCGCGTGGATCATGAGAAGAGCAGGACTAGTAGACAACACAAAGGGATTTACCCAGGTTCGGGCCGCAAAGATGCGTAAAACCCTACAATCCTGCTTTGGTGGATGTATTTAGTGTTCTTGAGATCTTGAACTAGCTCTAGGTGTTGTGGGGTTCGAAGGAGCCGAATCCTTTCTCTGTGTGCCATGGGCCTCCTTTTATAGGCGGAAGGGGCTGCCACGATGGCACACAGGAGGTGGAAAGTGCTACAGTATTGCAAGTTTATCGCCAGTATTACAGGACAAGACGCATTTAATGCGGGGCTTAGGTGTCGGTTCGCTTTATCGGGGACGGGAGCGAGGCCCGTCCTGTCCGTCGCCGCTCCTCCTCACTGCGACACGCGCCCTGGCCAGTGATGCATGCGGTGCCATGTAGGCAGGCAGGCAGCTGAGGTGGCGCGGTGGTGGAGCCTCCATGAAGGATTGCATGCTGCCACGCAGGTGCCTGCCCAGCTGGTTGGGTCGGCAGCTGCATGCGAACGGTGGTGAGGACTTGCCTGGTGCGGCCCTGGCAGTGGTCTTGCCGGTGCACTTGGCGAGGGCCTTGTCGGGTGGCCCGGCAAGGGTCTTGCCGGGTGGCCCGGCAAGGGCCTCGTCGTGGCGCACTGGCCTTCCCGGCAAGGATCTTGCCAGGGGTCTTGTGGGTTTCTTCGGTGAGGAGGGTCTCCTTCCTATCCTCACTTGGTCTTGAGCATTCTATGTCTTCACAAAGATCTGCATGCCACCACGGAGGTGCTCCCCGAGCCTTGTCCCAATGCATTAGTGTTGGTGGGCTCAAGGGTGGCTCGCTCGGTTGGCGTGGGCGAGCTGCCCCGGCAAGGGCCTTGCTGGGGCCGCTGAGGCTGCCCCGGCAAGGGTCCTTGCCGGGAAAACCTCCTTTGTCCATCTGATCTTCGTGGCCTTGGTCCTTGTCGTTGCTTCGTTTGTCCTTGCGGCTTCGGCTTCTCTCCGGCTTCCCTTTCCTGTCGTGTCTGTGCGTGGCCGTGGCAGGAGGCTCTGACTTCCCGTGCACAAGTAAAGGGGTCAAAAGCAGAGCCCCTACTTTTGTACACCGACAGGAGCCCCCGGGCCTGAGCCACACATAAGCGTAGCACGTTGTTGGGCCAAGCCCAGAACGGTGCGCGGGTAGTTGGGGCGGATTTTTACCGCGGCCACTATTCCATCCGCTGTGCTTCCCCACGACCCGTGTTGAACGCGCGACGTGGGGGTCGTGCATGCGCATGACGTGGGTATGCTGGCGTCACCTCGTGGTGGACAGTAAAGAGGCGGCTTGCGTGTCTCTTCGAGACCGCAGGGCCGCCTCCCATTTACTGCTTTCTCTTGGGAACCGTCGTTCCACGCGTCCCACTACGCCCGCCCCTCGTGCCACGTTTGCTGCATGCATAACGCAGAGCGAATGGCAGGCGCACGGGATGTGGGAAGTCACGCGCGTGCGGGTCGATTCCCATGCGCCTTCAATGGAGCGAGGAGGGCGGTCGATGGCCCCGCTCGCTGTCACTTCAACGAGTCGGATTGGCCGAGGGTGGGCGGCCGAGCCTCACCCCCGCCCCTATATAAAGAGGGGGGAGGAATGGTGCATCTCCACTCTTCGCCATCTGCCTCTCCCCATTCTTGCTTCCCTTCTTCTTCTGCCATGGCGAGGGGGCGTGGCGACGCATCATTGGTGGCGGCGAGGGTCTCGTCCAGACAGCGCATCGCTCCTCCCTAGGAGCTCGTAGTGGCGGAGCCAGCCACTAGAGGAAGGGGGAGGGGGCGAGGTCGAGGCCGTCGCGGTGCCCGAGGGAGAGGAGGACGGGGCGGCAGATCCGCCTCGCCTCCTCCAGCAGCCCCTCCTCCAATGGAGGGCCACGCCGGGACAACCCCTGTGAATTCTTCGTCAGGCTGTGCCATCCGCCGCGCTGCCGCCTCTGCCTTCCGACCCCATTTGCGCGGGAGATGGAGCTGGCTCCGCTGCAGGCGCTGCGGCTGCACATGAGGGGTTGTGGGAACAGTGGCACATGGGTTGAGGTCGAGTTCCCCTCCCCTCATGCCATGTATCTTCATCGAGGGTGGAAGACCTTCGCTCGCCTCCACAGCCTGACGGATGGGCTCGCTCTCCATTTCAAACTAATGGAGGGTGGCCTCCTCTCCGTCAAGATCTTCGGCCACTTCGGGACCCACGTGAGGTGCTGCGTGGAGAGCTCCTCCGACGATGAAGATTCCTCCTCAAGCGAGAGTGGCGAGGAAGACAATGGCAGCGATGACGAGGGCAGCGGGCGGCAAGATGATGGGTCCGACTAGGTGTCGGGCGCCGCTCCGAGCGGCACCAGTGACCCCATCATCCGTGTCGCCGGCTCCTTGAACTTCTCGGGGTCGTCTCCTTGGGCGGCTGGCATAGGGAGGCTGCGGAAGAGGAAGAGGACGGGTGGCATGGCTGTTAAGTCGGAGTACGCGGGCACCGAAGCCTTCGTCGCGTGTTGACATCCTGCCGCCTCGTCTTCGAGCTCTGCCTCCGACGTCGCCATCACCATCCGGCCCTTGGACGGCCACCGGGATGTTCTCTTGGTGTCTTCTGCCACTCGTAGCTCGCCTAGGCACCCCTTTTGCCCTTCTGCTTTCTTGTTCCATTTCCTGAGGAGAGGGACAAGAAAGGGATTACAGGCACCTTATATCTTTTTAGTCTTGTAAGCCTTCGGGCCTTTGTTAGCTTTAGAACTTGTAATCCCCTTCTTTGTGTTTTTCATTTCGTATGAACTGTACCTGTATGGGATGTTTTTTAATTAAAAAGGGATGTTTGCCAGGACTTTCGTTCGCGGGAGGAAGCCACGACAAGGAATGAATCCTTGTTATCTTTAAGATAAACGTTTTCTCGCCCGGCAACAGGCCTTGCCGTTCCCCCACTTCGCTCGACCTTTCTCACGCTCTTAGCGGAGGCTGGGATGAGGTGGGCTTAGGCCCCCCGTTCCCTCCCCTTTGCTGCCGTAGCTACGACCAAATTCGGACCCAGGGGATAATCTTTGGGCACTGAAAAGGGGGGGCACGGTAGCTTAGAGATAGAACGGGGTTTCACGTATCCCAGTCCATAACGAGATGCAGTATAGAGGATGGAGAACTTATCTGGATTTGCAGCCCCCGACAACCTTGGCTTGCCGTGGATGAACCTTTGTCCCTGCGGTGCTTGGCAACTCCGGCTCGCCGGGGCTCGGACGCTGGTCCGTTCCCTTTCTTCCAGAATGGCTCGGCAAGAATACTTATGTGCCCTGCGAACCAAAGAAGACAGATAAGAACAGAGAGACGCGCACTCGACCTCTAGGCTAGGGGTTAGCCGCCGCTAAGCACTACCAACCCTAACCAGGGACGAGACTCAACCTAGCATGCATGCTATAACTTAGGGCGCCAGTGCTTCATTTATTTATGCTCAGGGTCTGCGCCTGACTTTGTACAAAGGGTTACATGCCTTGCCGGCAAGGCTTGTAAAAAAGGGTGGCATGCTGGGAGGCCTGGCAGCCGCGCCTTATGGGTAAAACTTGCGGAGATGCTCGATGTTCCAGGAGTTGCTCACTGGAATGGCATCTTCGGTCTCTAGCCGGACTGCGCCGGGCCTGGTGACTCGTGTTACCGGATAAGGGCCTTCCCACTTCGGCGTCAACTTGTTGGAATTCTTGGCCAACTGAACGTGCCGAAGAAAAAGGTCGCCTTCCTCAAAGCTCCGGGCATGAACCTTGCGGCTATGGTAGCGGCACAAGGCTTGCTGGTAGCGTGCTGCTCTCATAGCCGCTCGGAGACGATCTTCCTCAAGGAGCATCGCGTCATCTTGCCGCAATTGCTCTTGCTCAAGCTCATCATAAGCGAGCACTCGAGGTGACCCGTATATGAGTTCCGTGGGGAGAACTGCTTCTGCCCCGTAGACCAGGACAAAGGGTGTCTGGCCGGTGGCTCGATTTGGCGTCGTTCTGATCGACCAAAGAACCGCCGGCAACTCATCAATCCAGCGCCTTCCACTCTTGCGCAGTTTGTCAAAAGTTTTCGTCCTTAAGCCTCGCAAGACTTCAGCATTTGCTCTCTCCGCTTGGCCGTTGCTCCGTGGGTGTGCCACGGAAGCAAAACAAACTCTGCTGCCGAGATCTTCAATGTATTGCATGAAGGCATGGCTTGTGAACTGTGTGCCGTTGTCGGTGATGATCCTGTTGGGCACCCCGAAACGGCACACTAGGCCCTTGAAGAACTTGATGGCTGACTGCGCCATCACCTTCCTCACTGCTTCCACCTCTGGCCACTTTGTGAACTTGTTGACTGCGACGTACAAGTACTCAAAGCCCCCGACAGCATGGGGGAAAGGGCCCAGTATGTCGAGCCCCCAGACCGAGAAGGGCCAAGAGAGAGGGATAGTTTGAAGGGCTTGAGCTAGTTGATGGAGCTTCTTTGAATGGAACTGGCACGCTTCACACTTGGTTACTAGCGCTGTCGCATCCTGGAGGGCGGTGGGCCAGAAGAAACCTTACCGGAAAGCCTTGCCGGGAAGGGCCCTCGACCCTATGTGGGAGCCACATATGCCTCCATGTATCCCTGACAGTAGCTTTAGTCCTTCCTCCCGGGAGATGCACATTAATTTCACCCCATTCGGTCTCCTTCTGTACAATACGTTATCAATGAATTGGTACAGAGCAGACCGGCGGGCTACTCTTTTTGCCTCTTCCTGCTCCTCAGGAAGCTCTCCTTTTCGGAGGAATCGGACGGTGTGATGCGCCCATGCCGGAGCCTGGGGCTCGACGACAAGGACCAAAGGCATCTCTTCTGCCGCAGGAGCGGACGCCTCCACGGCCATGACCTGAGGTCCTGCCGGAGTCGGTCACCCTGCGGCAGGATCGGCATCCCCGGAAACATCTTCGCCGGCGGCTCCGGGGAGCTTGGTGGGGAAGTACTTGCCGGGGCCTAGCTTCCTCCGCTTGCTCTGCCCGGTCGACGACTCAACGGATGGTTGGGTTAACTGAAGCACAAAAGTACCTGGCTCCACAGGTAGCTTGAGGGCGGCGCGCTTTGACAGGTAATCGGCGATGTCGTTCTCCGCCCGAGGGACATGCTCCGCTTGTATACCGTCAAAGTGCTCCTCCAGTTTCCTGACCTCATCCATGTAAGCTTCCATCAACGGGCTTTGATAATCTTTGTTGATCTGCCTGACGACGAGCTGTGAGTCGCCCCTGACGATGAGCTTCTTAACTCCGAGGTCTGCCGCAATCGTGAGATCGGCAAGCAAACCTTCGTACTCGGTGGTGTTGTTGGTCGACATCTCCCGGGGGAAGTGCATCTGGATGACATACTTGAGGTGCTCTCCGGTGGGTGCGACAAGCAGCACACCAGCTCCGGCGCCTTGCAGCGAGAAGGCACCGTCAAAGTACATGATCCAGTTGCAGCTTGTTTCCTTCCCGGGGAGAGTGGTCTCCTGTACCTCTTCGTCGGGCGTCGAAGTCCATTCCGCAACAAACTCCGCCAGGACCCTGCTCTGAATCATCGAGGTGCTTTCAAACTTCAGACCGAAACTCGACAGCTCCAGGGCCCATTCCACGATCCTCCCCGTTGCATCTGGCTTGTGTAGTATCCATTGCAATTGGAGGCGGGTGACCACCGTGATCTCGTGCGCTTGGAAGTAGTGGCGCAGCTTTCTCGAGGCCATGAGGAGGCCGAAGAGCAGCTTTTGCACACCTGAGTACCTCAACCTAGCCCCCTACAAAAGGGAGCTGACGAAGTACACTGGGTGATGTACCATTTTATTCTTCTGCGCCTCTTCACCCGGTCGCGTGGGTCCTGTCACGCTGCCGTTAGCCCCTGCCGGGGACTCGATCTTGCCGGGATCGAGCCCTGCCGGAGAGGGTTTTGGCCTGCCATCTGTTGGCTCTGCCACTGTTGCTGCCTTTTCGTCGGCCTCTCTCTGCGCCACTAGTGCGGCGCTAACCACCTGATTCGTTGCCGCTAGATAGAGCAGCAACGGTTCTTGTGGTTTGGGCGCAACCAGCACTAGGGTAGAGGAGAGGTACCTCTTCAAATCCTGCAGCGCTGCCTCAGCTTCTGGGGTCCACTCCACTGGCCATGCCTTCTTCAAGATCTTGAAGAAGGGAAGGGCACGGTCCGCGGACTTGGAGATGAACCGGCTCATGGCAGCAACGCAGCTAGTGAGCCGACACACGTCCTTGATCCGCTTGGGTGCCTCAATCTGCTCGATAGTCTTGATCTTATCTGGGTTTGCTTCAATCCCGCGCTGGGATACAAAGAACCCGAGGAGCTTGCCGGACGGGACACCGAAGACACACTTCTCGGGGTTCAATTTGAGGTTGATCTTGCGCAGGTTCCTGAATGTTTCCTCCAGATCTTGCACAAGCGTCGCCTTGTCCTTGGTTTTGAGTACTATATCATCCATATAAGCTTCCATATTTCTATGTAGCTGGGGCTCAAAACCAATTTGGACTGCTCTTGCAAAGGTTGATCCAGCACTTTTCAACCCGAAAGGCATCCGTAAAAAGCAATACATACCACACGGGGTGATGAATGCCGTCTTTTTCTCGTCTTCCTTCGTCATGAAGATCTGGTGGTATCCCGAGTAGGCGTCAAGGAATGATAACAGGTCACATCCAGCCGTGGAGTTAACAATCTGGTCGATGCGCGGTAACAGGAAGGGATCCTTTGGACATGCCTTATTAATGTCTGTGTAATCAATACACAGCCTCCACTTCCCATTTGCCTTGCGCACCACTACCGGATTGGCCAACCACGTCGGATGGAGTACTCCTCTCACCAAGCCCGCCGCCTCTAGCTTTCTGATTTCCTCCGTGATGAACTCCTACCTCTCCAGAGCTTGCTTCTTGACCTTCTGCTTGATGGGTCGCGCATGAGGACAAACAACAAGGTGGTGCTCAATCACCTCCCTGGGAACGCTGGGGATGTCGGAGGCTTGCCATGCAAACACATCAACATTCGCCCGCTGGAAGGTGACGAGCTCGCTTTCCTATTTGTCGTCAAGGTTGGAGCTTATAGTAAAAGCTCCCCCCGTGCCATCCTCCTTGACGGGCACCCACTTGGTCTTTGGTGGCATGGCTCTGGACTTCTTGCTCTTGCCGGCGGAGCTCTCTGGCACGTTATCAACAGAAGCACAACACCCCAAAGAGGTGCACTTGCCGGAGTGGGTGCGAGGGGTCTCGCTGGTCTTCTTCTCTTCTGGGGCTCCGTCGGTAGGGGCAGGTGCCTTAGCGGCAGCTGCTGCAACTGCTTCCCGGTAGAGCTGGTCGGCAGATTAGCGCATCTTTCTTGCCGGAGGGGACGATGATGATGTTCATCGGCCTGGGCATCTTTAGCATGTTGTAGGCGTAGTGCGAAGCCGCCATGAACTTGGCTAGCACCGGGCGGCCGAGGATCCCGTTGTAAGGCAAGGGGATCTCGGCTACATCAAAAACAATCCTCTCTGTCCTGTGGTTCAGCTCGCCTCCGAATGTCACGGGCAGCGTGATCTTTCCCTTTGGCTGGCTCCTCCCCAGGTTAACTCCTTGGAACGTACCCGTCTCCTCGAGGTCTCCATCAGGGATCTACAGCCTTCGGACCACAACGGGAGAGATCAAGTTCGGTCCGGCCCCGCCATCAACCAACATCTTTGTCACCTTGAGGTTGCGGATCGTTGGTGAAACCAACAACGGCAAGCACCCGACCGCAGTGGTGCGGTCTGGGTGGTCCTCGGTGTCGAAGATGATGGGCGTGCTGGACCATTTCAGCGGCTTCCGTGCGTCAAACGATGGCTCCACCGCTGTGATCTCACGCGCCCACTGCTTGAGTTGGCGGTGGGATGTATGCAGCGAGGCGCCACCATCGACGCACATGGCCTCTGTGGCTTTCTGAAACTCGTGGTCGCCGGAATCGTCGTCCTCGTCATGATCATCGTCTTCCTGCTTCTTGTCACGGCCCCGGGTGGGCCTCTCTTGCTGATTCTCCTTGCCGCGGTGGCCTCCTTGGCTACCATGTTTCTTGCCGGATCCCTCGGCACCATCTGGGCCTTTCTCCTTGTCCCGCCGCTCATACTCGGCCTTCTTATTCTCGGCGAGCAGTTCTACCTGCCGGCAGTTTTGGAGATCGTGGCCCTTGGTGCGGTGGATCTTGCAGTACTGCTTGTCGGAGCCTCCTGGCTTGTTGGCAGCCGCCAAGGCACGACAAGTGTCACACCCGGCAACCTCCTTGCCGGGGTCGCTCGCCTTGGTCTTCTTGGTGGTGCCGGTGTCGTCGGATCCCTCAACGGAAAGCACGGCCTTGCCCTTGCGCTTCCTGTTACGGCGTCGACCTTTCTTTGCTGGGGTGGCGGTATCGCCAGTGGAGTCGGTTTCCGCACCGGCATCTTCGTCGGGGTACTTCCTTTCCTCCTCGGCACGAGCGCACCGATCGGCCAGAACATATAGCTCGGCCACATCCTTAACCTTGTTCATCACCAGTTCCTCACGCATCTTGCGATTGCGCATGTTCTGATGGAACGCACTGATCACAGCGGCGGGATGAACATCGGGGATGTTGTACTGCACCCGGCTGAACCTTTGGATGTACTTGCGCAGGTTTTCTCCTTCCTTCTGGGGGATGATGTGTAGATCACTCGCCTGACCATGAGCTTGGTGACCTCTGGTAAAAGCGCCAACAAACTCATGGCACAGATCCGCCCAAGAAGAGATGGAATCCACCAGCAAGTGCATCAACCATGACATAACATTAGGCTTGAGTGCAAACGGGAAGTAGTTGGCAAGCACCTTATCGTCGTGGGCCCCAGCAGCTTGCATCGCGATGGTGTAGATGCTGAGGAACTCTGACGGGTGAGTCTTGCCATTGTACTTCTCGCCAACGTCCAGCTTGAACATACGGTGGGAGGGCCACTGGAACTGCCGCAGCTCACGGGTTAAGGACGGACAACCCACTCGTAAGGTAGGCCGCTGTAGCCCCCCGGCGCTAGGTGGTCCGTAGCGGGCCCTGCTCGCCTGTCCGACTGGTGGCGCACGTCATGTCGGCGCTCGATCGTGGTTTGAGCGTCCTCATGAGCCCGCTCCTGAAGGACTTGGCGCTGATTGCGGTTAGTTTGTGGGTCGGACGACGCGATGGAGACATCATCACGGGCGTTGCCACGACGGGCCGACGCCCGGGGAGGTCGGGATGGAGGTGGGGAGTACACCGTGGCCGCGTTGCCTCCGGCGTGGCCTCCGCTGGCATGCGGAGGCCCAGTGGAGCGACGGCCTACGCGTCCCGCCGGTCGCAACTCATCTTTGTTGGTGATGCCGACGAGGCTCCGCACGGTGGCCCTCCACTCGTCGAGCTTCTCCGCGGCAGGAGGAAAATCGAGGAGCAACTGCGCGCGCTAGGGCTTCTGCTGGCGTGGGTGGCGGCGAGAGCTGGGTGGACCGTGATGCGCCTCGACTTCTAACCATGTTGGAAGGAGCTGTGTCACGGCTCCGCGGTCGTTCGCCACCTCCATCAGCACCTCGGCGCGCATGCTGGCCCTCTACTTTGTGTGATGGACGCATGAGACTCTTCCTAGGGCGGCGCGCAGGGCCACCGGCGGGGTGACGCTGCTCGTCACGCACAACCTGAGAGGAGCGCGCCGTGGGCGCCGGCGTTGGCGTCTTGGAAGTCGCCGTGTGATACGTCTCCAACGTATCTATTATTTATGAAGCATTCATGCTATTTTATTATCTGTTTTGAATGATTATGGGCTTTATTATACACTTTTATATTATTTTTGGGACTAACCTATTAACCGAAGGCCCAGCCCATATTGCTGTTTTATTGCCTGTTTCAGTATTTCGAAGAAAAGGAATATCAAACAGAGTCCAAACGCATGACAACCTCTGCTTCCCTCTGCGAAGGGCCTATCTTTTACTTTATGTCTTTTACTTTTATGCAAGAGTCAAGGTGATCTTCACCTTTCCCTTTTTCATTTTATCCTTTGGCAAGCACTTTGTGTTGGGGTGATCCTGATATATATATCCAATTGGATGTAAGTTATCATGAACTATTATTGTTGACATCACCCAAAGGTGAATACGTTGGGAGGCAACACTATAAGCCCCTATCTTTCTCAGTGTCCGATTGAAACTCCATAACCATTAGTATTGCGTGAGTGTTACAATTGTAGAAGACTATATGATAGTTGAGTATGTGGAGTTTGCTATTCTTGAAAATAAGATGGATTGCAATTGTTTAATGACTGAGAATGAAGTTTGCTAGTTTTCAAGAAAGTTTATGAATTGCTTGTTACTTTATCGTGAGAAGTTTTATGAGATGAACTACTGCTATGACATATTACCATGCTAGAAAAGGTGATTGAAATTATCATTGATGAAACTTGTGCACCTTCTAGCATTCACACTTCATAAATTCTTTCTTTTATCATTTACCTACTCGAGGACGAGCAGGAATTAAGCTTGGGGATGCTGATACGTCTCCAACGTATCTATAATTTATGAAGCATTCATGCTATTTTATTATCTGTTTTGAATGATTACGGGCTTTATTATACACTTTTAGATTATTTTTGGGACTAACCTATTAACCGGAGGCCCAACCCATATTGCTGTTTTATTGCCTGTTTCAGTATTTCGAAGAAAAGGAATATCAAACGGAGTCCAAACGGAATGAAACCTTCAGCAATGTGATTTTTTGGAAGATTATCATCCTGGAGACTTGGAGGTCAAGTCAGAAGATACTCGAGGAGCCCAGGAGATAGGGGGGCGCTCCCCCCCCCCCTACAGGGCGTGCCCCCTGTCTCGTGGACCCCTCGAGCACCCCCCGACCGACTTATTTCTCCTATATAACCCTACGTACCCTAAAACCATCAAATATCAAGAAAGATCGGGAGTTCCGCCGCCGCAAGCCTCTGTAGCCACCAAAAACCTCTCGGGAGTCCGTTCCGGCACCCTGCCGGAGGGGGAACCGATCACCGGTGGCCATCTTCATCATCCCGGCGCTATCCATGACGAGGAGGGAGTAGTTCACCCTCGGGGCTGAGGGTATGTACCAGTAGCTATGTGTTTGATCTCTCTCTCTCTCTCTCTCTCTCTCTCTCTCGTGTTCTCTCTATGGCACGATCTTGATGTATCGCGAGCTTTGCTATTATAGTTGGATCTTATGATGTTTCTCCCCCCTCTACTCTCTTGTGACGAATTGAGTTTCCCTCTTGAAGTTATCTTATCGGATTGAGTCTTTACTTTGAGAACACTTGATGTATGTCTTGCCGTGTTTATCTGTGGTGACAATGGGATATCACGTGCCACTTGATGTATGTTTTGGTGACCAACTTGCGGGTTCCGCCCATGAACCTATGCATAGGGGTTGGCACACGTTTTCTTGACTCTCCGGTAGAAACTTTGGGGCACTTTTGAATTACTTTGTGTTGGTTGGATGAATCTGAGATTATGTGACGCATATCGTATAATCATGCCCACGGATACTTGAGGTGACAATGGAGTATCTAGGTGACATTAGGGTTTTGGTTGATTTGTGTCTTAAGGTGTTATTTTAGTACGAACTCTTGAATAGATCGATCCGAAAGAATAACTTTGAGACGGTTTCGTACCCTACCATAATGTCTACGTTTGTTCTCTGCTATTAGTGGCTTTGGAGTGACTCTTTGTTGCATGTTGAGGGATTGTTATATGATCTATCTATGTTATTATTGTTGAGAGAACTTGCACTAGTGAAAGTATGAACCCTAGGCCTTGTTTCCTATCATTGCAATACCGTTTACGCTCACTTTTATCATTAGTTACCTTGCTGTTTTTATTATTTCAGATTACAAATACCTTTATCTACTATTAATATTGCACTTGTATCACCATCTCTTCGCCGAACTAGTGCACCTATACAATTTGCCATTGTATTGGGTGTGTTGGGGACACAAGAGACTCTTTGTTATTTGGTTGCAGGGTTGTTTGAGAGAGACCATCTTCATCCTACGCCTCCCACGGATTGATAAACCTTAGGTCATCCACTTGAGGGAAATTTGCTACTGTACTACAAACCTGTGCACTTGCAGGCCCAACAACGTCTACAAGAAGAAGGTTGTGTAGTAGACATCACCGTGCCGCCGCCTGGCAGGACGGCGGCACTCATGAAGGGCCCCGCGCCGCCTGCGGGGGGCCCGACTCCACCTCCGGAGCCCGCGACTGGCGGCTCGCCGCCTGGCGTGCGAACGACGCCACTTGCCAGGCCGGGACCATCGGGGTGATGCAGATGTTCGCGGGCCGCGCCACGGGTTCTCTCCGCGACTGGGCCGCTACCGGTCCACGCCGGTACCAACCCGGTCCCGGACGAACCGATCGCCGTGGTCGTCTTCTTCTTAGGAGCCATGGTGATGAAGAACAGCTAGGTCAACTGCTAGACCAGATTCTCACAACAGCGCCCCTACCTGGCGCCGCAAAGATGTCGGTGGAAAACGACACCCATGGGATCACTGGAATCCCTTCTACGGTTGCGGGGCGCGGGGATCGTGTGAAGAGCAGGACTAGTAGACAACACAAAGGGATTTACCCAGGTTCGGGCCGCAAAGATGCGTAAAACCCTACGATCCTGCTTTGGTGGATGTATTTAGTGTTCTTGAGCTCTTGAACTAGCTCTAGGTGTTGTGGGGTTCGAAGGAGCCGAATCCTTTCTTTGTGTGCCATGGGCCTCCTTTTATAGGCGGAAGGGGCTGCCACAGTGGCACACAGGAGGTGGAAAGTGCTACAGTGTTGCGAGTTTATCGCTAGTATTACAGGACAAGACGCATTTAATGCGGGGCTTAGGTGTCCCTTCGCTTTATCGGGGACGGGAGCGAGGCCCGTCCCGTCCGTCGCCGCTCCTCCTCGCTTCGACACGCGCCCTGACCAGCGATGCATGCGGTGCCATGTAGGCAGGCAGGTAGCTGAGGTGGCGCGGTGGTGGAGCCTCCACGAAGGATTGCATGCTGCCACGCAGGTGCCTGCCCAGCTGGTTGGGTCGGCAGCTGCATGCGAACGGCGGTGAGGATTTGGCTGGTGCGGGCCTGGCAGTGGTCTTGCCGGTGTGCTTGGCGAGGGCCTTCTCGGGTGGCCCGGCAAGGGCCTCGCCGTGGCACGCTGGCCTCCCCGGCAAGGATCTTGCCAGGGGTCTTGTGGGTTTCTTCGGTGAGGATGGTCACCTTCCTATCCTCACTTGGTCTTGAGCATTCTATGTCTTCACAAAGATCTGCATGCCACCACGGAGGTGCCTCCTGAGCCTTGTCCCAATGCATTAGCGTTGGTGGGCTCAAGGGTGGCGTGTGCGAGCTGCCCCGGCAAGGGTCCTTGCCGGGAAAACCTGCTTCGTCCATCTGATCTTTGTGGCCTTGGTCCTTGTCGTTGCTTCGTTTGTGCTTGCGGCTTCGGCTTCTCTCCGGCTTCCCTTTCCTGCCGTGTTTGTGCGTGGCCGTGGCGGGAGGCTCTGACTGCCCGTGCACAAGTAAAGAGGTCAAAAGCAAAGCGCCTACTTTTGTACACCGACAGCATGAATTATATTGGGCATATCTTGGGTCCTCGTCAATCAACTTTATTTCCATCAATGATGTTGCAAACTTGGACTCCTTGCATGCAGAGAAGATCAAGCGTTAGTTTTTTTGAAGTTGATACTTTAGCTAAGTTCTCTCTATCCTTAACTCAGGGTAGGCACGCTTGGCTTGTTCAGCCTCATGTTTTTGTGACCATTCCTAAGAACATTGTGAAAAAAGTAGAATATTTACCCATAAAAATAGTAGTAATTCGACTAGCATCCTGACCTGTTTTGTAATGACCGATACAATAGCGGCTACATCGATACTATGGTGATTTTTAAAAGAGTGTGTCAACACTTTTTGAAAACATGAATTTTTTATAACTTTCAATTCTTTAAACAAACAAAAAACTGTTTTCTGATGATTTCCGAACAAATTTTTTTTTCAAAATTCAGAACACTTTTTTGGAAAGATTTTTTTTTCAAAAGTTTGAAATTTTATTTGAAAACATGATTTTCTGGGGAAAAGACCATGTCTATATATGTGAACATATTTGAAAATGTGAACATTTTTTAGACTTTGAATTATTTTAAATGTGACCATTCTCCAAATGGGAATGCTTCTTGACAGCACAAACATTTTACCAAATTTGATTTTTTTTCTAAAAGCATAATTATTTTTTCAAATTTTCTCATGTTTTTTAAAAGAAGAATATACTTTCATGTTTTGAATTTCTGGAAAATAAGATTTTTTTTCAAATTTGCAAACATTATTTAAATTATCAACACTTCTTATAATATCATGAACATTTTTTTGAAATTTATGAATTTTTGAAGAAAAAAAGAAAAGAACAAACAAACTGGAAAAATGGAAAGTGAACAGAAGACCAAAAAAAGGAATCAACAAGGAAATATCCGGCTCAGAAACCTTCTAGAAGGTTCCATGACAAGGTTTTGTAGTCACGTGTGCTAGCTAAAATGGGCTAGCCCATTTATCCGTCCGCTTCCTCTCCCCCATGCGTTTCAGCAACTCTCTATCGTAACGAGCAGCAAATAGGGATAACCCTCCACACAATAATGCTATTTCTCCCTTCCCGCATTTGGATGTGCAAGGCGCCCTCTCTGGAATATCCTATTTAGCTCCCTTCCCGCGGAATAATGTTCACAATCTAATTTAAAAACACTAATTTACAGACAGGGAAGCCCACCCGGTTTTCTACCCATTTCTATGCATGGTTCTACAAATTTTATTGCTTTTCCCCCTTTGTTCTTTGTACCGGTTTCCTTATTTTTGCACCTTTTATTTCTTGTTTTCTTCTTTTATTTATCTTTCATTTTCCTTCTTTGTCTTTCCTTTTTTATTTTTCAAAATTCATAAATATTTTAAAAAATCATAAACATTTTTAAAGTAATGATATTTTTTACAACTCATTAATATTTTAAAAATATGTTAACACTTTTTTAAAATTCATGTTATTTTTGAAAATGTTAATCAGTTTTTGAAGTCATGAATTTTTCTAAAAATCCATGAACAATTATGTTTAGTTCATGAACATATTTTAAAAAAACTACAAACATTTATAAATTATTGAATATTTTCAAACTAATGGCAATTTTTATATCCTTGTCTCCTAGAAAATTTGTTGGAATTAATGATTTTCAAATATATTAAAAACGATTAACTATTATCGCCTTGAGCCAAAATCCGTCAATTGTTACTATTAGTCATTTGCTAAGAGGAGCGAAAGGCTAGCGACAAATGAAAGGACGTAGCAACCGCTATATGGGTCTGGTCTGGCCCATGCACATGATATAGTGAGTATGCAGCTGTTTTGCGGCGTTTCCTAGCGCCATTTCCTTCGTTATTTACAAAACGGCGCACATCTTCCGTCATGTTGGGCAGACCGTTTTTTTCCTTTTTTTGTGAACTGCAAAAAATGTGTGAGAGATGGGATTCAAACCCACGACGAGCTAGTTTGGTGACTCAAGCGATAGCCACCCGACCACAAGATTTTTATTTCTTTCATTTTCTTTTCTTTTCTTTTTTCTCTCTCCTTTTGTCATTCTTTTTTTCAAATTCACGAATTTTCTTCAAATAGATTATTTAAAAAAAATCCATGAACTTTTTTTTCAAACTCATGAAATTTATTTCCAAGTTGATGATTTTTTTTTACAAATTGGTGTACTTGTTTCCAAATTGAAGAACTTTTTTCAAATTTGAGATTTTCCTTCAAAATCGATGAATTGTTTTACCAAAATGGATGATTTTTTTATAAAAATTGCGAACTTTTTAAAAGCTGATGAATTTTTAAAAATGATGAACTTTCTTTTTAGAAATTGATGAACTTTTTCAAAGGCGATGTTTTATAAAATTCATCGATTCCTTTTTTCTCTGTCCTTTTGTCTTTCTTTTTTCAAATGTCCATGAACTTTTTTTTTCCAAACTGATGATCTTTATTTCCAAATCGATGAATGTTTTTTGCAAATTGGTGGACTTTCTTTAAAATTGATGAACTTTTTTCAAAAGCGATGATTTTTTTTGTAAATTGATGAATTTTTTACAGTTTGTTGTGAACTTTTTTCAAAATTGATGGACTTTTTCCAAATTCTTTGAGTTTTTTAAAAGATAATCTCGAAGCAATAGAATAATGGTCGAATTGGCGAGTTTTTTTAGAAACATCTATAACTTTATTCATACTCATAATAATTACTGATACAATGATTTGGACCTAACATCCAAGAAATACAAAGTAACTCCTATGACTAAGAATTACAATGAAATCTCTTGAAAACACTTTCTTCACGGCGTCAATCTCTGCTCGAATACATATTCCAAAGACTTCAGTAAAGAGGCTGCAATTGGACTGGAGCAACGATGTTGTCGCTCCTTCACCCACACGAACATGACCAATAGAAGTTTTCGAAAGCGTCTTGAGTCGCCTATCCAAAAAGATGGGAAGCCTTGATCGATGAACATACTTGGGCCTGGGATGATCCCCTAGAAGTGTAGGCCGTCGAATCACTATATCTTCACCATGGTGTCGATAAAAAATTTCACCTCCCGAAAGAATCAGGCCAACAAAGAAGGCTTGACACTGCAATATAAACTCATCAGATCTGAATAATCGAATTAGTGAGTGGATTACTATGAATCAATGAGCGAACGACTATGGGCCTTCGTAGAAACAGCCCATAGAAGAACGTTGAAGGCGCCAGTTAGGAGGTCCCCACTTTTGCTCCATTAGTTGTGTGAAGTGAGATTCGAACTCTCGACCTCCGTGTTTACATTCACCCGTAGTGACCAACTGAGAAAGCTAATCTGCTGTGCATAGTCACTTTCATTTTTCTTCTTGTTGTACGTCTCATCTGTCTAGTTTTCTTATTCTCTTTTTGGTTTTGCTTGGCCGTATTTTCTTAGTTTTTTTATTTTCTTTTCCATTTGCTTAAATTTGTGAACTTTTTAAAATATCATGGAAAATTTGAAATTCTTGAACATTATCAAATTCATGAACATTTTCTTAAATTTATTAAAAAAATTCAAATCCGTGAAAATTTTCAAATCCAATGAATTTTCTGAAATTCGGAAAGTTTTTTTCAAAATTGAAAACTTTTTTCAAATGAGTGAACTTTTTTTCAAATCGATGAGATTTTTTAAATTTCATTTTTTTTCAAATTCGTTAACTTTTTTTCGTCTGCGATTTGAGTATACTTTTTTTCAAATCAAATGAACTTTTTTCAATTTCTTAATTTTTTTAAACTCGTGAAAATTTTCAAATCAATAAAATTTTATTTTTGTGATTTTTTTCCAAATTCATGAAAAAATTTCAAATCGATGAAGCTTTTTAAATTTTACAATTTAATTTTGATTCGTGATTTTTTTTGCAAGTCTATGAACATTCTAAAATCACAAAAAAACGGTGGTCCTTCTATTTCCTGAATCAGTAGTAGAACATGACCGAGAAAAAACAAGAGGCGAGAAAGGACAGTTGAGCGAGCGAATGAATAACGAAGCGAGGGTGTGAATCTGGATGGTCGTGGCCCGCTCCCGCTTGCATGAGCACTGGTGAGGAGGTCTCGAAACCGAGGCCTATGTGGTGCCGAGGTCAGAGGAAGGTGTTGGGCCAAGGGGAATGGATTCAGGCCCACCCGATTTGGCTCTGACTAGTTACATTTGTGACAAGCTCAGATCAATGCTCCTTGGATGATGTGTGTGAGGTTAATCATTTTAGAAATTCTCGATGTTGTGTACGTCATCTGTTTCAACACGCTGCAATATTTTTGTCTTTGGTTGCAAAAACATGGGTGGCGATGAATTTGGGTATCTGCTGCAAATAGTGTGTTCAGTTTCATATTTTGTTCGCATTGCTACAAAATTTGGCTTATATGTGTACATATGTGTGAATTTCTCGGCAATTTAGTATAACTAGGGAGGATTTGTTGCCTACGCTAATTTTCTTTTGCCACATGGGGCATATTTGAAATGTTACGACATGTTATTGATATGCCGCACGAAAAATGCTACTATGTTGCAAACATGTCAATGTTACCACATGGTATTTCAATTCTGTATGGATCAGATGTTCCAGATTTTCCCCCGCAAAAAAAAAGATGTTCCAGATTTTGATTTTATGTGTGATCAGACGCTCCACCAGGCCGATGCCTAGAGCACCCCAAAAATAATAATGTTCATTTTCATGGCAGTGAGGTATGTGGACAGGGAGAATTCTTCTGAAAACGAACGTTTTGTAAGGTTCTGTAGAACGTTGCTTTGGAATCTTCCACCTGCTGATGCCAATAGTTTCTAATTCTACTTAGATTTCTTTCCGCCGGTCACATGAAGTAAGCAATGCAGGCCGCCGATGGTGCCAATTGTCAATACACCGTAGCTTTTGCCGTACCGTCCGTTAGTTTATGACTAACGTGATTTCAGATGTTGCTTGGTCGTGACTTTGCAGTAGTAGTATGCAGCATGAAGAGGCACACTGTTTGAACCAATCAACGTGTAATATTTTTACTAGAGGGAGTTTCAATTAGCTTGTCTTGACAGAAACCGCAACATGTATTTTTCAAATATAAATTTGATCCACACATCAAAGATGGCAAAGACAAATTCCACAGCGGATAGAACCGGCCGATACCATCCACAGCAAGATTTGTCTCTACTGATTCTCCATGTATACATGCATATATATCAGTTTTGTAGTTTAAATTTCATGTGATAGTGAGACGATTTATGGAAGCTGTGCTAGTTTTTTTTTCTAAGCGAAAGGTTTATGCCAGGGTTGTCGTATCTTCCTGTGATGGTGTGATAGTGAGAGCTTGCAAGAGCACACACCGGCCGTCTTTTCCTAAAAATATTTTTATTCTTCCAGCACACTTGGAAACAGTCTATATAGAAATTTAAAGTTTGGTGCGAAAAAGTTTTGCATTGTCGTGGCTTGTGCACACAAGCCAAACTTAAAGCATTCAAAGATGCCTTTGTAACTACTCATTCTTGTCTTTTTCACGTAGGCCATAGATTTAACACATTTTTTCACGACGAGCTTGAAATAAATAGTTCATTTTAGTATATTTTTCTCCATTTTTCTGAATTATGTAAACTACTTTTTAAATACTACTCCCTCTGTAAACTAATATAAGAGTATTTAGATCACTATTCTTATATTAGTTTAGGGAGGGAGTACAAGTTAAAAGTCCTATCTATATGGGAAATAATTATATCTCATCTAACTCCTACACGTTGGATTTTACGCGAAGATTCGTGGGGATTTTTTCCTTTCATTTTTGTTTGGTTAATCAAATAGTATAGGAGTTGGATATGGCTTTGTTAATTCTCATCCAGATGAGAATTAGCAAATCCGTATTCAAAACATTGAGAGCATGTATACACAATTGCACAAAATCCGCGCTCAGAAGGCAAAAGCTAGGAGCATACACTTCCTCCATCCCTGAATAGATGTGTACTTCTAGATTTTGTCACAAGTCAAAGTTTTAAAACTTTGACCAATTTTATAGGAAAATTTAGTAGCATTTATGGCAATAAATTAGTATCATTAGATCCATATTGAAATGTACTTTTATAATATATCAATTTGATGTCATATATGTTACTACTTTTTTCTATATATAGTTGGTCAAATTCTAAAACTTTGACTTAGAAACTAGAAGTACATTTATTCGCGGACGGATGGAGTAGAATGTTGACGGAAAATGCTACCCTTCAGGCGGCTGATGCCCATGCAACATCCGCCACCTGCGTAGCCGTCGGATCAATCTTGATCGAGCGCTCACGCTAGCCACAAGTCTCGTGCAACCAATTTTTTTTTACAACACACATATTGTTTTAGAAGTTCCCCGCAACAGAGGTCTGGTTTCAAAAGAAAAAAAAATGGTCCGACGGTGATTTTTTAGCAAAAGGTCTAGTTTCAGAAGGTTTCTACGACAAACGTCTTGTTTCAGAAAGAAAAATGCTTCGATGGTGAATTTTTTTCCTTCTCAACAGGGGTCTTGTTTCAGAAACATGGCTCCGGTTGCAGAAAGCGTCGGGGGAGCGTCCGACGTTAGAGCGTATGTGGCCAAGCATTGCAACACGACGCATACTTCAGAAACATAGCTTTGGTTGCAGAAATCGGCAGGGGAGTGCTCGGCGTGAGAGCTCGTCGCTGTCATGCTGGAGTAGAGGCAATTGCTCGGGGTGCTGGGTCGGAGGAGGCGCGGCAACTCCGGCGAGTGCAACAAGCTAGCTGTTGCAAAGGTCCTTAGTTGGCTAGATGGTAGATCGGACGGCTTATTTGGGCGGCATCCGATGGCAGCCGAGGCGGCGGATCTAATTGGCTTATCACCCGACGGATGCATAGCACTGCCTTGAACATGGCAACTATCTACCACAGATCCTTAAAAAATGTAATTTTTTTTACCATAGGGAATTCATCGTCCAACCAAGAGCATCAATTACAACCTACACATGGACACACGCCATGTTTTGCTCATTTCGCTAAATGGCACTGTGAACGATGAACAAGTATCGCTACCGTTGCATGGCCCCGCGTGCCGGCGAACACGGCCCGCCGATTCAAACTTCCCTCCAAATCAGGCAGGAACGTGTACGGCAAGGTGACAGATGTGCAGCGAGGAAACGAACGCGGCTAGCGTGCCAATCCGGGATGGCTTTCCATATACGCCGCCGCACGGTGAGCGGACGCCAACTGGACTTCCCACAGTCCCACTGTCGACTGGTAGATGCAGAAAAGGAGAGTAATCAGTGTCCGTTTCCTGCCTGACTCGAGTAGTAATCCGGGTGTGTGTGCGCGGACGCGCCTCCATTCCACTCCGGGCGTTTAATTCGAGGCTAAATGCTGAGATATTCACGAGTCATGACGACGCGCGTGTCACATCAGCGGTGCTAGGATTATATGCGTGCCAAAGCCAATCCCCTGTCCTCTTCCTCGTACCCACAGTCTCGCCATCTCTTCCCCTCGTCTCGTCCCCTACCTACGCAGACCAGGTGCCAACTGCCAAGTGCCTGTAAAAGGTGCCGTCGTTTTGTCGCGCGCCGGTGCGCCGCTGCTCTGTTTCGGTGCGTGAGGAAGCACTCGATCCTGAGACAGATGGCCACGGAGCAGTTCGTCCTGTTCATCTTCATCTGCTGTCTGTCCTCCCGATTCGCTGGTACCCTTTGGTTTTCTCCTGATGTGTCATGATTCTTGCCCCTTTCTGCGTTTCCTTTGATTCTGCGATTGATGATTGTTGATTTCGCCGTGTCTCTCTGGCAGATGCGTATGATCCGGTGGATCCAAACGGGAACATCACCATCAACTGGGATTTCCCGTCCATCGAGCCTAATGTGTACGCGGTGCGCATAGTTGGGGTTTTTCTTCTTCTGAAACGCAATGCTCCCGACGGGAATCGCGATTTTCTGCCACTGAAACTGCATATGAACCAATCGATTTCCTGTGCGCGCAGGTGAACGTGAGCATCCACAATTACCAGCTGTACCGCCACATCCAGCGCCCGGGGTGGCGGCTGAGCTGGGTGTGGGCCGGCCACGAGTTCATCTCGGACGTAGTCGGCGCGGAGACGACGGAGCAGGGCAACTGCACCGGCCGCCACGGCGCCAACGGCGCCCCTCCGCATTGCTGCGAGAAGCAACCGGTCATGGTGGACCTGAAGCCGGGCGCGCCGTACAATAGGCAGTCCGCGAACTGCTGCCGCGGCGGCGTGCTCTCGTCCGTCACGCAGAACAACAGGACGGCCACCTCGCAGTTCGAGATGTATATCGTCAATTTCGCCCTCGACGAGCACGGCGACCCCAAGATGCCGACCACCTTCAGCATCGGCGTGCCGGGCTACACCTGCAGCAACGCCACGAACGTGCCGGCGACGAGGACCAAGGTCGACGAGCAGCGGCACGTACAAGTTCTGCGTAAGCACTTGATTCTTTCTTTCTTGCCAACGACCCACTATCTTGTGACGCGCCGTGCATCGAGCGATGATTCTTTCTTGGCTTGGTGGGGTGCAGGGACATGGCAGATCATCTGCTCGTACTCGCAGTTCAGGGACGCACCGTCGCCGTCCTGCTGCGTCTCCCTCACGACCTTCTACAACAGCACGATCGTAGGGTGCCCGCGGGACAGCTGTGGCGGTGCAAACTCTCCCTCCGCACCTCAATGCCTCAGGCAAAGCCACCTGACACCCTGCCACACACTCTGCATTCTTCTGAATTTCTGCCGTCTTTTCTGATTCGTGTCTGTCTGCACATGTTCGTCCGGTTTCTCAGCGGCGGCGAGCAGTCCAAGACCCTGGCGGCGCTGCCTGACGCCGACGGCGATCCGCCCGTGCCAGTCATCCGGTGCACGGAGCACATGTGCCCGATCCGGGTGCACTGGCACGTGAAGCAGAGCTACCGGGGGTACTGGAGGGTGAAGACGACGGTGACGAACTACGACGTGGTCAGGAACTACACCGACTGGAACCTGGTGGTGCAGCACCCCAACCTTCGGAGCCTGACGCAGCTCTTCAGCTTCAACTACCAGCCCCTCATCCAGTACGGCACCATCAGTAAGTGCACAATCTTCGACAAGAAGATGATACGAAGCAAGAATGGGTAAGAAATGTGGTTTTTTGCAGATGACACGGGGGTGTTCTGGGGGATTAAGAACTACAACGAGATGCTGCTGAGGGACGGGAACGTGCAGACGGAGATGATACTGGAGAAAGACCCGAGCGACTTCACCTTCTCGGGGGGCTGGGCGTTCCCGAGGAGGGTCTACTTTGATGGACACGAGTGCGTCATGCCGCCGCCGGATCAGTACCCTTCGCTGCCCAACGCGGCCTGGGACGTGCATGTCTCGGCGGTGCAGCGGTGGCTGGTCGCCGGCTCTTGTCTGCTCTCGTTGTCTATGTTGTTTCTCGTGTAAAGGATACCTGACTAGCCCTGAGGTTTGAGTATCTCAGTTTAATTTCCCTGTAGAGTACAACTAATCCAGCATATACCTCCTCTTTGAGCGGCTATAGATTAAACTATTGCTCAGTAACATATGCCCCCAGCAAAAGGAAATCCTAGAAAACTTCATATTCGGGCAGGATGTCTTCCCAGCAATTACATGGTCCTTTGATCCTAAAAAATAAAATAAAAAATTACATGGTCCTTTGATGCTTAGTACAGTAGTACGAAGTGCAAGCTCGGATGTGGCTTCTTTCCCTGCTCTGTTTACCATTGTCCTGGACATGTTCTACTCACTCCAATCTCAATTCAGTCAAGCAATTGGTCGGTAAAGCCAAAACTTGCGTCTAGATTCTGTTGATAACGACATTCACATGCTTGCACTTGGGGTAAGCTGAAGCACTCGCGTCGTTCACGGGTGGCGGCATGGCCGAAACCTAGCCGCCACTGCCGCTCCATTCTCCACCTCCACCCGAGCATGCCGGCCACACCGCTTCTCTCCTCCTCCCTCACTGGGGGTCGTGCGGGGCGGTGTTGGGGTCGGTCGCCGCAGATCTAGCACCTAGATCCAGGATCCGTCGGTGGGGGTGCCCAGGCGTGTGGTTGCGACAACTGCACATCCGGCTAGTCAGGCTGTGGTGGTGGCGGTGTGCTGCAACTCATAGACGACGGTGCGGTAGCGCCGTGTAGGTGGGTGTGTTGAGGTTGTCGTGGGGGAGGGTCCCTGCCTCCCTGGCCTCCGGTGTGGTCTGTGCACTGCCAACTCCGGTCGTGTGTGCGGCAGAGTGGTGGTCAGGGCTTTTGGCGGTGGTCTACTCGTGATTGCCGAAGCGACGACTCCGGGTCAAGGTGGATCTGTGTCGTGCCCTGCCTGTGTGGGCGGCAGTGGCATGGTTGATGGTGCTTCCAGTGAAGGCAGCGGCTCCCAGGATTTGTCAAGAGCTGCGGCACGGTGGACTGTCCTTGCGACAGTCTAACGACGGTGGTTTTTGTGGTGTTCTAGGCGAAAGTTTTTCCTGACTTAGTCGGTGGTGATGGCGTTGCTTTCTTGCGCCATTTCCATCTTGATGGGGCCGCTGAGGAGCCCCAATCCACCTCCAACCAACGAGACCTTGTCTTCCGGGTGAAAACCCAGATTTAGTTTGCCGGGTCGGATGGCGGCGACATTTTCCTAACATCGTTTATCTTTCTTAGAGGCGCCATTATCTGAGACGAGGTTCGTTTGGCGCTTGTGGCTTTTGTGTTTGTGGTGGGATGCCGAGGCAGTGGATGCCGAAGCTGCGGCTCCAGCCGGTGGATGTCAGAGCTAGATCTAACGGATCTCGGGTAGGGGGTCCCGATCTAGTAGTCTTGGCCAGATGGTAACAAGGAGACAAAGCAAGGACACAAAGGACACGGGGTTTACCCAGGTTCAGGCCATCTCGAGGAGGTAAAACCCTACGTCATGCTTTGTTTGTATTGATTGTAGATGGGGTACAAAATACAGGTGATCTACCGCGAGATTGGATGTGAATGAATCTGCCCTCTACGGCCCTGGCACCTCGGCCTATATAGATACCAGGGCTACCTAGAGTTTACAAATGGTCGGCCATATCTAAGGGATAAACGTGTTGAGGACTATCTCTATGCCTTGGAGTATACGCCAAGTCTCCTCATCGTTCCTTCTTGGAGTTTCTGGACCAGACGAACAAAGCCCACCATGGATAGGCTTGGGGGGGGGGGGGGGTACTCAGCCCAACCCAAAAGATGGGCAACCGACATACCGAGCACCCCTAATCCAGGACTCTGTTTGTAGCCCTTGAACCAGCCTTCAAGCCGAGGATACTCCTCGGTCCTCCCAAACTGTTTTGTATCTTCAGTCTTTGGTCTTGCATGCTGGTTCAACCATGTACATGATTTTCTGAGGAGTCATATATCCCGAGCATCCAAGGAAATTATTCAAATCTAAGAGCCACAAAATTTCCCAAGGTTATCTTTTAAGCAGAGGAGCTAACTCAAATATCTGTTCCTTAGGGGTGAAGTATCTCGACTAGGCCCGAGCGTCCCGCGCCCACTTGTGACATCATTGATCATCTTCACGCCATGCAGTCCTATCTAGGGTTCTTCAGGGGCTTTCACGTCGCTCAGGGTCCCAACGCAAGGCATCTAATCATGGAAACCTTTACAGGCCCCAACGCACACGAAGCGGTATCATTGGCAGTCCCCGATTTTCATGTCCATCACGTGCAGGTTGCATGGGGAACATGTGTGAGTTACACTTGGAGACTCAAACGCCCCCTTGTGGATTTTCCAAATTATCCACATAAAAGTCGGGCGACCCAAAGGAGCAATTTTACTTCTCCTTCTGCTAGACCGCCTCCAACCTCTGCTCGACCTAGCGATTCCCCGCACGAGAGTCTGGCTCTAATGGCTCCCGCTACATCCTCATCTTCGCGCTCCTCCGGCCTCCTCGAGGGAGAGTGGAAAATTTATATCGCTACGCAGGGTCGGTTAGATCGACTAGCAAAGTTAGGTTATCTGCCTCCTCCGGAAGTGTCCTTTTCCCATTTAGAGTTAGTAGCCATTAACGATGATTTCTCCCAGGATACTTGCCCAAACCTGCCAAACATGAGCGGGCGTGTTTCATCCCCTTTTTAACTCGGGTCCTGGGCTTCCCAATTCACCCCTTTCTAAGGAGCTAATTGCAATTCTATGGCCTCCAACTCCACCACCTTTCCCCCAACTCTATCTTACACATAGCTTGCTACATCATACTTTGTGAGGCCTCCTTCGGGTGCCAGCCACATTTCGACATGTGGTGTCATTATTTTTGCGTAGTGACACATCGCCGAGGAGGTTGCCTATGGGAGTGCAGAGGGGCCGAGATCTGCAAGGTGGTCGCCTCTAGATATCTGGATGGTACCCCTGAGGAATCAAGGGACCATTAGAACGAGGATTGGTGTTAAATTCCCGGCGTTCCCCTCATTGATCCTTCTCGAGAAAGGCTTCCTCCTTTTTCGCCTTTGCTTCCTGAAAAGGGTATAACTAGTGACCGACAACTCGAGTGCAAGAGGTGATCCATCTTGCACACTAGGTTTCCCTTCTTCTCAATCATGGACTGACATTGCCCAATGTTATGGCAATAGTATTGGTGCAACATTTGCCCTCTTGTGTTTTGGAGAGTGTTGACAGAAAAAAGCATGGACTGATTTGTTTGCTAGTGCACACAGAGAGAAATAGTCCATGCAGAACCAAAGAAAATGTTGTCTCTAGTGCCAAGTTTGAAGAACTTCACCGTAGAATATCTATGTTTCAGAAAAGAATGAGCTACATCTGCCGAGAACATGTAGACGAGAAGATTGATGTGAAGGAGTTAACCCCTCGAAAATTTATTGCTGATGCAAAGCAATTGGTTCGGAGTTTCTATCCGAAGAAAGTTGACTGCAGCGACTGGAAGTCGAAGACAAGGTGAAAACGCTGTATTCATTTTGTTGTTCTTCTTTCATTCATTTGAGTCATAGGACCTCCATACTATTAAGAGGGGTATCTGTTCTCGAAGCTTAGATTCATTGTGATGCTTAGCCCAAACCTATGCAAGATTGAGAGAAATCTCTTTATGTTTCGAATGATTACCTGCCAGCAGTAGACGTTGTTCTTCGTGCTATAGGGGATATCTTTCAAACTGAGGACTTAGAATTACTTGCTCCGCAAGGAATGTTACCGCTGTGCTCAATTTCTGACTGTTGGACTCGTGTCGTTTGGCCATTGGATGCTCCACATGTCCAATATGGTCATTTCCCTTCAGGGAAGGCTGTGGCTATAAATAGCCACCATGCTCCAACATTTCCCATTGGCTGCTCCACTTAAGATTTCTAAGAAGATTGATTGAGCATCCCCTCTCCGAGTTATTTGAGTTTAAGATCCACCAAGAGAAAAATCAAGAGCCCAAACTTAGACAGTGGTTGAGCATCACAGTATTTCTGAGTTTAGAGTTCTTGTACCTATTACTCCTAATATCCGCACACTCTCTAGACTTATAGGTGTTGGCTCGAGTGGTGAAGAGTTGTTGTCTTCACCAAGCAAGATCTTCAGCAACAAAGAGTCATTGTGGTTCGCGAAGGTCTATCAAAGGTTTGGAGATCACCGACAAGTATCTACCACGAGTGAAATCAATTGAAGTCTGATAAGCTCCGAGTTGAAGGAGAATAAGGCGAAGAGAGTTTATCTTCTGTGTTAAATCACAACCCCTCCAACCAGACGTAGTCCTTTGGAAGAAGGGCGAACTAGTCTACCAAATCCATCTGTCGCCATCGAGCACCACTGGTTCACTCTACTTTAATGCATTACATTCAGCAGTTTACTTTGATGCTCTGTGTCGATAGTTTATCTGATCAATCATTGACTGTTGCATATCTTTCATTTCTATCATTTCTGTCATTCCCATATGTTACCATTCGTTGCTCACCCTGTTGCATTCTCATCATTCAGAGTAGTCTTTCCAAGTGTATGCATTTCTTTTTCGCACTTATTAAGACTAGCGTAATTTCTCTGTGTCGATCTCATTCACCTTGTCATAGTTCTTTCTTGGTTTTCATACCTTGTTTTCTCTCATGCTACTGTATCTATTTGCATACTGCATTACCATCATTACCGTCAAACCTGTGATGTCCTATGCTTGAACAATTATTGCTTCATACCTTGATAGATATGTTCCTCAATTACATGCTTGATTGAGTTCTTGTCTACCGAACATTACTTTTGTTGATGTGTTTGGGATCCATTCATAACATTTGCAAGAATTTTTGAATCCCCCATTCACCCCCTCTGGTCGACATACTCTCGCTCCTAGCAATTGGTATCAGAGCGGGTACTCCATGTCTTTGCTTATTAAAGGTTTAACCACCTTGGAGTTTTGAGTATGTCGTATGCAGGTAGATCCTCGCACTCTGAAAGGTTTCCTATCTTTGATGGAAATGACTATATCTACTGGAAAGAGAGAATGAGAATCAGACTTCAAGCCATCAACATAGAACTTTGGCAGATTGTGGAAAATGGATACACCATTTAGCATCCTGATGCTCCAAATTCTGATGACAATGCTATACTGCGATTGAATGCACAAGCAAAAGATATCATCTGTGAAAGTATCTCGAAAGACATTTTCATTCGGTTCCGGAATCTTGAAACTGCAAAGCAACTCTGGGATGCCATAAAAATGCTCATGAAGAATTCATTACCAGAACAGATCCTCACACTGAAATGCTTCATGCTATGTTTGGTGGTTTCAGAAGTCTTCGTAAGGGAAGTGCTATGGAATTCACTGATCAATTGACCAATATTGTTGAAAGACTTCACCAATGAGGAGTAAAAGATATCACCGATAGAGATGTGGTGAACAAGCTACTGAGTGCTCTTGATGCAACCTTTGATCCAATCATAGCTGAAATCAAGCAAAGAACAAACTATGAAGAACTTCACTACGTCGAGGTCATGATGTTGTTGTCTATTCACGAAGAAAAGATGGAACTTGAAAATGGAGATCAAGAATCTTCTTCGAAAAGTGAAGGGGGAAATTCTTTCACAGGATGGCAACTCACAAGAAGAAGATGTCGAGAATCAGCACACCATCACAAGGGAAATAGGAATGCTCACAGAAAGGCTGAGTAATCTTAGAAGACAGAATTTGTGTCTCACAAATGATGACGAATTTTACTTGCCTGAATCTTCAATAAAGTCACCTCCGAAAGAAATGAAGTGCTTCAAGTGCAAACAATTCGGTCACCTGATAGTATACTGTCCTTGCTGGGATAGAAAACCAAGCAATAGATGGATGTATCTTCATGGCAATGGATTCACTCGAATGGATCGTCACACTAACCTCTCGAAGAAGAATGAATCTCCCTCACCTTCTTCGATGAGACCAGTCGCTGACGTGAAAGCAAGAGCAACCATCAAATCAAATATGAAGAGAATATCACAGCCAAATAAAGCATGTGCTGACATGAACTAGGAATCTGAAGATGAGACATCTGAATCAGAATCAAAAGATGAAGAGCTACACAAAAGGACATGAAAAAGCAATGCTTTCGTGGCGTATGAATCATCTGAAAAATCACTCGTATCAGACACTGATGACAATTCTTCAAGTGATGATTGATAATCCCCAAGTGCAAGGAATCATCGTAGCCATTTCCAAAGGTGGAAGTGATAAGTATGGAGTGTTGAACCCACAAGGAGCTAAAGATAAGATCAATATTCTCTCAAGTCCTCTCTCCCACTGATACAAATCTATGTACACCAAACGTTTGCCTCCATCTAGAAACAATAAATAAAACTACGATGTGGGTATTAAGAGGATAAATTTGCATGATATCAGAGAACTAAAATATAAAAATAGGTGTTGTTATCATAAAGTTAGAATATATTATTATATATTACAGATAGCGAGTGTGGAATAGTGATGGTTCGGTGTGAAGAATTATCCTAGGCAATTGTTAACAAGATCGGTAGTCGTCATTGCAATTTCATATGAGGGAGAGGCATAAGCTAACATACTTTCTCTTCTTGGATCATATACACTTATGATTGGAACTCTAGAAAGCATCCACAACTACTAAAGATCATTAAGGTAAAACCCAACCATAGCATTAAACTATCAAGTCCCCTTTATCCCATACGCAACAACCCCCTTACTCGGGTTTATGCCCCTATCACTCAAGCAACCCACTTTAAGCGAATCATGAATGTATTGCAACACCCTACATCGGGAATCCTTCACGTGTGCACGACACGGAAGGCACCATAGGACAACACCAAAATAAAACATACAACTCAAACCAATCTAGATCATCAATCAACCCAAAAGACAAAGGAAATCTACTCAAAACATCATAGGATGACAACACATCATTGGATCATAATATGTGGCATAAAGCACCATGTTCAAGTAGGGGATTACAGCGGGGTGCGGGAGAGTGGACCGCTAAAAAAGATGAGGAAGGTGATGAAGATGGTGATGTTGATGAAGACGATCACCGTGGCGATGGTTCCCCTGTGGCACTCCGGCGCCACCGAGAGAGAGGGGAGAGGGTCTCCCCCTTGTGCTTCCTCCTCCATGACCTCCCCTAGATGGGGAGAGGTTCTCCCTGTAGTCTTTGGCCTCCATGGTGCTGATGGCCCCCTCCGGGATCCTGCTCCATGGCCTCCGGTGATGATGCCCCCCTCCAGGATCCTCCTCCATGGCCTCCGATGATGATGGTCCCCTCCGGGATCCTCCTCCATGGCCTCCGGTGATGATGGCCCCCTCTGGCAGGGTGCCGGACAGGGCCTAGATTGATTTTTCGTGGCTACAAAGGCTTGCGGTGGCAGAACTACCGATGTAGGTTTATTCTTGGGGTTTTTGGTATTTATAGGAATTTTTGGCGTCAGTCTCATGTCAAAGGGGTCCACAAGGCAGCAACAAGGTAGGAGCACCTTCCCGCGGGGGGGGGGGGGGTAGGGCGCGCCTCCTACCTCATCATCTCCTCGGGACACTTCTGGTCCAACTATTGTGCTTCGGGGTTCTCTTTTGGTCCATAAAAAGCCACCGTAAATTTTCAGCCCATTCCGAGAACTTTTATTTCTACACGGAAAATGATACCATGGTAGTTCTGCTGAAAATAGCGTCAGTCTGGGTTAGTTCTAATCAAATCATACCAAAACCACATAAAATTGTTGTAAACATGGCATGAATACTTCATAAATTATAGATGGGTCGGAGACATATCAACATCCCCAAGTTTAATTCCTGCTCGTCCTCGAGTAGGTAAATGATAAAATAAATAATTTATGAAGTGTGAATGCTAGCATAGTGCACAAATTTGATCAATGATAATTTCAATCACTTTTTTCTAGCATCATTATACATCATAAACAGTAGCTTATCTCATAAAACTTCTCATGATAAAGTAGCAAGCTATTCACATGTTAAAGTATAGACCGTAAACTTTCTTAAAAACTAACAAACCATGTTCTTAGTCCTCAAACAATTGCAATTCATCTTATTTTCAGGAAGTGTCTATGTAAGAGCTTTGATTTAGCAAATTCCACATATTCAACTATCATATAGTCTTGCATGATTGCTAACACTCAAAGCATATTTTTAGAACAAATAGCATCCGTCGAACACATAGAAAGATAGGGGCTTAATGTTTCGCCTCCCAACTTATTTACCATAAAGATAATTGTCAACAATAATAATGCATGATCAAATATATTTGAATGGCTATATATGCTTGGATCATTCCCCATCTCATTATGCTTGCCAACTAAAGAATAATTGAGGTTTAAGTAAGAAGGAATACTATTAACTCTTGCATAAAGTAAATACATGAAAGTAAAGGATAGGCCCTTCGCAGAGGGAAGCACATGTTGTCATGTGCTTTTTAATTTTGGATGTGCAAACCCTTAATGCAAAGAAATGTCACGTTGTATTGCCCTTTGTGATAGCAACCTTTATTATGCAGTCCGTCACTTTTATTTCTTTACCATCACAAGTTCGTACAACTCTTATTTTCCCTTACAATAAATGATCATACATATTTAGGAGCAATTTTTATTTCTCTTTGCACCGATGACAACTTACTTGAAGGATCTTATTCAATCCATAGGTAGATATGGTGGACACTCATGGCATGAAACAAGGTTTAAGGGTTTTGGATGCACAAGTACTATCTCTACTTAGTACAAAATTTTGGCTAGCAAAAGATCCTAAGCAAGCACCACATGTTAGAGGATCAATAACAATATAACGTCTATGCAAATATAACCAAACATAACTCATTACGTTGTCTTCCTTGTCCAACTTCAACTAATTTTCTCAAGTTTGAAAATAATTAATGGGGCTCACAATCATAGAAGATGTCCAAGATAGTATATTTATATGTGAAATCTCTCTTCCTTCAATATTCTTTCATGAATTGTTCAAGTGACCAATGTTGAGTTTGCTAACTTCCAATAAATTTTACCACCTATACTTCTTATATGTGAATTCATTACTCCCCATGGGATAAGCATATGAAGCATATATAATTTTAGATCTATGATATTCAATTCATTCAACCATTTACTCATAGGATATAAGTGAAGCACGAGAGTAAATGACAAAACTACTCCAGAAAGATATAAGTGAAGATCAATGAGTAGTCAAATAGTTAAATAGCCATGGGAGGACTCTCTCTCATTCAAGATTTTAGATCCAATGATTTTATTCAAACAACAAGTAAAATGAAAATACACTCCAAGCAAAACACATATCATGTGACGAATAAAAATATAGCTCCGAGTAAGGTATACCGTGACGTTTAGATAATTAAGCTACAGTAACCCTCTACTAATGATGCCACGTCACCATGATTACTGTTGTTACTCTCGCGTTGGTTCAAAAAAGATTTGAAATTCAAATTCAAAATAAGGTCAAACAATAAAAGTTTTCAAATATCTAAACTAAAATGTTCTAAATGGGAAAAATAATTCATAAGTAATAATGGTGGAGAAACCAATCTTTTATAAAATATTAAATGCTCTAAAATAATTACAACCACAACAAAAATAATTAATTGACTGCCTTTTTACAATTAATAAGATATTAAACCACTTTATTTAGTTGCCAAAAATTAATGGGGCGGTAGCATATTTATTAATACAAATTTAGGTGCTAGTTGTAGTTTTTATAAAACTAGAATTAAAAAGAAACTAAGCTAAAACAGAAAAGAAATAAAATTAATAAAAGAAAAGAAAAAGAATACAAAAATAAAGAAAAAGAAAAGACCCCCCCGGGCCAACCGACCCAATAGGCCGGCCCAGCCGACCTCTCCCTCAGCCGGCCAGCCCACGCACTCCCCTGGCCTGTATGGCCGACCTCTCCACCCCCGAACCCTAAAAACCCCACCATGATCCCCTCATCGCCCCCACTAGATAGGCGCTGCCGCCGCGCCCCGTCGCCCTTTGCCGTCGCCGGCGTTGCTCGACGCCCTGCCGCCTTGTCAATAGACCCTCTCGCGCCTCGGCAGAACGCCTACAATAGGGGTGAGCACAACCTTCCCTCCTCTGCCTGCTTTCTCTCTCGGCCACGACTACCTCACGTCGCCGCGCGTGCCATCCTTGCTCTGCCCGTGCATGCTCTCCGACGTCCGGCACCTCCACCGGCATCACCGCGCCGCCCTGTATTCCCCGCTTGTCATCCTTCCCCTGCCGATGCGTGCCCCTGGCCACTGCATGCCATGCCCCACCGCATCGCCACCCTGCCTCGCCGCCCACGCCCGCACCTCGCCCCGCAGGCTGCGCACAAGCGCTCGCGCGTGCCACACTTTGGCCGTGCTCCCCTGCAATGCCGCCACGCCCTTCACGCTCACCATGCTGCCCGTGCCCCTAATGCGCCAGCTGCACGTCCGGGGCATCGTTTTCCGGCGAGCCCGAGCCCCTATCTCTGCCGTAGCTCGTCGGCGGCCTCGAATCCGGCGAACCCTTGGACCAGCTCCACCCCCAACAGATGCGCACGAGGACTATCTCTCGAACGAGCCGAACCATGCTCGTTTTGGACCATAGTGGCTCCTTTCTGACCAGGTGCAGTGTGTCGCCGCCGTGCGTTCGGTCGCCGCCGGCGCGCCACCAGTTTTGAACCGACAAGAGTCACTCACTCCTGGGCCCGGTACTATAGCACTTAGTTTAAGGACTAATTTAAGTACTAATTAAAACATAAGCAGTCACTGACACGCTGGTCCCACCTTTTATTAACTCTGCTTAATAAAAATAAACCTGATTAGGTCTACTGTGAGTGACATGTGGTCCTAGCTCACTTTTCATTCGGATAGGATTGGCTGAGTCAGCCTACTGACTCAGCAGGGGGGCCCACCAGTTAGCCTCTGCTGACTGGTCAGTTGACCCAGTCAATGGACCCACTCGTCAGTCATAGTAGCAATCCCCTTGGGTACACTTCTGTGTACCCATAGCAAATGCCCCCTTTTATTTTGAATTAATATATTCCAGAAATCCAGAAAATGTTTTAAAATGTTGAAAATTAATATAAACTAATCCGTAACTTTGATGGTAATACTTTGTACATGAAAGTTGCTCAGAACAACGAGACAAATCCGATTATGCAGTCCGTTCGTTAACCACACGTCCCTAGCATAGCGAACATGCAACAATCCACCTCCGGTTCATCTGTCCAAAAACGTCCAACACCAGGAATACTTTCCCGGATGTTTCCTCCTTCGCCAGTAGCACCTAGTACTGCGTTAGGTCATCCCTAGCATCGCGTATTGCCATGCTATGCTTTGTGATGCTTTGGTTGCTCTATTATTTATTGTGTTCCCCCTCCATTACTTCTTTCCGATAGACCCCGAGACTGCTGCCGATACCCCCGTGATCGACTACATCGACTCCTCCTCCTCCTTCTTGCCAGAGCAACCAGGAAAGCCCCCCCCTTGATCAACCCGATATCACCTATTACTTTTCTCTACTGCTTGCATTAGAGTACTGTAGCATGTTACTGCTTTTGCTTAATCCTATTCTGCCGCATAGCCTGTCTTTGCTGCTACTGTTGTTACCTTTACCTGCAATCCTAAATTCTTAGTATAGGATGCTACTTTATCATCAATGGCCCTACATTCTTGTCCATCTTCCATGCTATACTACCGGGCCATGATCACTCGGGAGGTGATCACGGGTATATACTTACATACATATTATATATGATACATGTGGTGACTAAAGTCAGGTCAACTCGTAGAGTACCCGGGAGTGATTCATGGATTGGGGGCTGAAAGGACATTTGTCCCGACGGCCCTCTAATTGGATATTTGTGGTGAAGTGACAGGGCAGGTTGAGACCACCTAGGTGAGAGGTGGGCCTGGCCCCTAGTCGGCGCCCACGGTTACTTCATAATAACACGCTTAACGAGATCTTGGTATTTGATCTTAGTCTGGCCACTGGCCTATATGCACTAACCAACTACGCAGGAACAATTATGGGCACTCGACGTCATGGTATCAGCCGAAGCCTTCTTGATGTCAGCGGTTGAGCGGCGCGTGCCAAATTGGACTGGAATGCCTGCTCTTGTAGCAGGGAGGCTAGGTCTGCTTCTGGCCGCCCACGCAACATGCAGGAGTGCAATAGGCGATGGGCCCGGACCCCTGCGCGCTTATGATTTAGACTGGCGTGTTGACCTCTATGTTGAGCCTAGGTAGGGCTGCGATGTGTTGATCTTTCGAGGCCGGGCATGACCCAGGAAAGTGTGTCCAGCCAGAGGGATCGAGCGTGTTGGGTAATGTGGTGCACCCCTGCAGGGAAGTTTATCTATTCGAATAGCCATGTCCCTCAGTAAAAGGACGACCGAAGTTGTACCTGGACGTTATGACAACTAGAACCAGATACTTAATAAAACACACCCAGACAAGTTCCAAAGACAACCCGGTGATCACTTTCCCATAGGGAGACGAGGGGAGGATCGCTGGGTAGGATTATGCTATACAATGATACTTGGTGAACTTACCAGCTACTCTCTTCTACATGCTTCAAGATGGAGGCTGCCAGAAACGTAATCTTTGATAGGACTAGCTATCCCCCTCTTACTCTGGCATTCTGCAGTTCAGTCCACTGATATTACCCCCTTTATACATGTACCAATGCATATGTAGTGTAGATCCTTGCTTGCGAGTACTTTGGATGAGTACTCACGATTGCTTTGCTCCATCTTTTCCCCCTTTCCATTCTTCTCGTACTCGCAACCAGATGTTGGAGCCCAGGATCCAGACGCCACCATCGACGACGACCCCTACTACACCGAGGGTGCCTACTACTACGTGCAGGACGCCGATGACCAGGAGTATTTTAGGAGGATGCTAGGCAGGAGGTCTGCGCCTCTTTCGATCTGTATCCCAGTTTGTACTAGCCATCTTATGGCACCTTGTTTAACTTATGTTTGTACTCAGATATTGTTATTTTTGCTGACTCGTTTATGATCGAGCACGAGAGTAAATGACAAAACTCCTCCAGAAAGATATAAGTGAAGATCAATGAGTAGTCAAACAGTTTAATAGCCATGGGAGGACTCTCTCTCTCATTCAAGATTTTAGATCCAATTATTTTATTCAAACGGCAACTAAAATGAAAATATGCTCGAAGAAAAACACATATCATGTGACAAAAAAAAATATAGCTCCGAGTAAGGTATACCGATGGTTTTGAAGATGAAAGAGGGGTTGCCTTTTGGGGCATCCCCAAGCTTAGGCGCTTGACTCTTCCTTGAATATTACCTTGGGTTGCCTTGGGCAGCCCCAAGCTTAGGTGCTTGACTCTTCCTTGAATATGACCTTGGGCTGCCTTGGGCATCCCCAAGCTTAGGGTCTTTCCACTCCTTATTCTCCTTGTATCGACATCTCACCCAAAACTTGAAAACTTCAATCACACAAAACTTTACGAAACTTCGTGAGATGGCGTAGTATGACAAAGAGCAAATCATTCACTTTGGTACTGTCAAGATAAGATTCATAATTGTTCTCACACAATGCCTACTGTACCATATCATTTCTACAATTTATATTGAGCAATATAAGCCACATAAACTAGAAAATAAGCAAACTATTCATTGAAAACAGAATCTGTCAGAAACCGAACAATTTGTAATGATCTAAATAGAAATCATACTTATGCTACTCCAAAAATCCTTAAACATTAGGAAAACCTAGGCAATTTGTTTATAATCTTGTGTAAAAAATTTGGATCAAAAGCACGCTTGTGTGATTTTTGAAAATTCTGGCAATGAGCGTAAAACTTTCTGTTTTTCAGCAAGATCAAATCAAATATCACCATAGATCATCCCAAAGGTCTTACTTGGCACTTTATTGAAACAAAAGCTATAAAAAATAATTACTACAGTAGCATAATCACGAGAACACACAAAAACAGTATGGGTAAAGTCCTGGAGCGATTTCCACGATTGACGCTCCTCGAGATGCGTTTACGTGTGCGTCATCAACGCTCATAGTTTGGCCAATTTTGACCAGTTTCGTGGATTATTACTCACCGTTTTGGGGTCCGGAAGCAATTACCATAGTTGTTGAACCCCAGGGTGCGCTTACGTGTCGGTCATCAACACTCGCAATTTTGGCCGATTCTGGCCCGTTTCTTGGACTATTACTCACTATTTTGGGGTCCCGGAGTGATTTCCATGATTGACGAACCCCATGTTTTTTGTCGATTCTGACCCGTTTCATGGACTATTACTCACCTTTTTGGGGTTCCCAAAGTGATTTCCATGGTTGTTGAACCCCAAGGTGTGCTTACATGTCAGTCATCAACACTCGCAGTTTTGGCCGATTCTGGCCCGTTTTTTGGACTATTACACAATTTTGGGGTCCCGGAGTGATTTCCACGATTGACAGACACCGAGGTGCGTTTATTTGTCGTTCATCAATAATCCTAGGTTTGTCTGATTCCAGGCTCTTTCATGGACTATTACTCACCGTTTTGGGCTCCTGTCGGTGTCAAAACCGGCGGATCTCGGGTAGGGGGTCCCGATCTGTGCGTCTTAGGCTGATGGTAACAGGAAGCAAGGGACACAATGTTTACCCAGGTTCGGGCCCTCTCGATGGAGGTAAAACCCTACTTCCTGCTTGATTAATATTGATGGTATGAGTAGTACAAGAGTAGATCTACCACGAGATCATAGAGGCTAAACCCTAGAAGCTAGCCTATGATGATTATGATTGTAGTTGTGATCGGCCTTCTAAGGACCAACCTCTCTGGTTTATATAGACACCGGAGAGGGCTAGGGTTTTCATGGAGTCGGTTACAAGGAAGAAAATGCAATATCCGGATCGCCAAGCTTGTCTTCCACGCAAAGGAGAGTCCCATCCGGACACGGGATGGAGTCTTGAGTCTTGTATCTTCACGCTTCCATAGTCCGGACGATGTATATATTCCGGCTATCCGGATACCCCCTAATCCAGGACTCCTACAGTAGGCCCTGAACCAGGCTTCAATGACGATGAGTCCGGCGCGCAGTCTTGTCTTCGGCATTGGAAGGCGGGTTCCATCTCCGAATACTCAAATTACCTGTTACGTCGAATAGTGTCTAGCATCCCATCAATGTTGTACTCCTCGGCTTTAGTGCCTCAATAATGACCATCTCCACGTGTCGAGCAAATGCGAGGAGCCGAAGAATTTTTGCATTTGCCACCTCCAATCCTTCGGGCTGACCGTCTATTTGAAGAGACGGGTATTCTCAGATCCAAACCTCACTCTCCCCCTCGAGCAAGCATCCAACAGAGCGCTCCGGAAGAACCATTCCAACATGGCCGGTCATCGCAGCTCCTCTGCTCGCTCTCCTCACTCCAAGCCGGGGGACTGGGAAGAGTGTTCAGTTCCTCATAGCCGTTTGATAGAGTTACAAACCCAAGGGTTTCTCCCACCAGCATTCATGGTCCCCGTCCGAGCCGGAATAGCCACCTATAACGGCGGGGAACAGGTGGAGAGATCTCCTAATCCATCTCCAGAGGAGCGAATATGCCTCATCCCGCATCTGCTAAGGGGCGTCAGGTTTCCCATCCACCCGTTCCTTCGCGGGCTCCTGGAGTTCTATGGCCTCCAGTTGCACAACTTTACCCCTGCCTCCATACTACATATAGCATGGTACGTTGCCCTTTGTGAGCTATTTCTAGGCTGCGAGGCTCACTTCGGGTTATGGAAGAAGCTATTCTGCCTTGTCCCCCGCAACCAGGGAGAATCCCTATGTCAAGTGGGCGGGGCCGAAGTATGGCGCATTGCCGAGACCGTATACCTATCCGGCACTCCCAAGAAGGCACCAGAAAACTGGCCTTCAGAGTGGTTTTACATTGACGTCGTTCCCCTTCCGGATCCAGTCCGGACAGGTCTCCCCAAGTTCAGTAACGCCCCACCGAGGGCACGTATAAGCTGGTGCCCTCGGGGCCCCCAAGAGGAGGATACCAGGGAAATACATTACCTGATGAGCAGGATAAAGTTACTGGCCAAATCCAGACTAACGATAGTCGAGGTTATGGCAATATGCATAATGCGGGGAGTGCAACCGCTTCAATATCGGGGGAAGCCCATGTGGCACTTCAACGGGGAAGGTGATGTCACCCGCTATGGCCGTAAGGGTCCGGGCTCCGCCACTGCTCTGGCAAGGATATTGTACGATTTATACAAAGGGGAAGAGGAATAATTCCTTCACATCAACCCGCGAGATGGATTCTCCATGCACAACCCCCCAAACTGGGTAAGTCGTTATTCCTTTCCCCGCTTTACTTATTGTGGCGTCCTTTGCTAAGATTATCTGCCTCGATATTTCCGAGCAGGAACTGAGGAGGGCCATAGAAGGAATCTCCATCCCCCCCCGCGTAGCCAGAGGACCCCGGATGGGCCCTAGATCCAGGACTCGAAGAAGATCCGGATATTACCGTGGAGCTTGTCAACGGGATATTTTATCAAGCGAGCTGCGATGGTGCCTCAGTGGCCATCATTGCCGACTATCCCGGACTGCTACCCACGTCGCGTTTAAGCCCAGCCGAAACCCCATCCTCCAAAGAGGACTCCTTTCAGATGTCATGCCTTATCTTTGATGTGTCATGTTTTTGTAGAGACGACGGTCGGAGCGCGGGGCCGAGCTCCTAGGGGCTCGTCGGCCACGGGCGTCCGGATCGGGCAGGCTCAATAGGAAGGCGGTAAGGGTCGACACGCTGCTACAGAGGTAAGAAAAAAACCTGTCCTGTGATTATGGTATTTTGAAGTATAACAACGCCCTTTGTGTCCCGGCAGGAAGAGGAGTGGCCGGACTATGTCTGGGTATCCTGCCAATCACGCCTCCACCAGCCGGATTCCAAAACCGGCTTCGAGAGCGGAGGCGGGAGCGGGGCCGATGCCGCATAGTTCTCCGACTGAGGACGCGGATATGCTCTCGGCCATGAATTCCAAAGTAGAGAGCGCCATGAATCACCGGTGCCAACGGGCCATACTTCGGAACAACATCTTTTCCGAAGAGGCATTTAACGCCTTCAATTTGGGAGACTCATACATCCGAGCTGCTCAAGGCGGGCTTGCCCGAGCGACGGACCAATATACCAAATATATACGGGTAAGAAAATTTGATAAGCATGTATAGCAGTAGCCCCTGAGACTTGAAACGGTTGGAACAACTGTTTTAAGGATCAATTTATGCACAGGTCCTTGTAGATAAGAATGAGCAATTGTCTCAGGAGCTGGAGGAGTGCAAGGCCGAGCTGAGGGCCACAGTTGCCAACTTAGAGGAATCCCAGAAGCCCTCATCTGGTAACATTTGTATCAATTGTACGAAGATGCACCAGTTAGTAAACGGCGGATATGACAAGTCTTAACAGAAAGTTCTACAGACCATCCCGGGGTGAATCCGGAGGGCGTAAGAGATGACGAGTCACATCTCAAAAGGCAGCTGAAGGCTGGCGAGCGCATTCTTACGCAAGTTAGGAAGGAGAAGAACAATCTTCAAGATGCCAAAGTCCAGCTGGACGTGGAGTTAAAAGACATCCGCGCTCAGCTGGCGGACTCCGTGAAGGAGAACAAAAGGCTTCGACGCGACATTTATGGTAAGTGCCTAGGCGAACTGTTGTATAGTTCAGCGCGGAAGTATATTGAAAGGATTTTGCTTGTAGGAATGTTAACGGGTCACCCTAAGGAGGAGATGCCCTCATCTACAGGCGATTTACTACAAGACCTCTCACAACTGCACAAGCGAGCTCGACAGGTGATGCAGGGCGTTGCTCAGGCCTTGTGGCCATCAAGCTTCCTCCCGAATGGCATGGGGGAGCTTGTGGATATGCTTCAAGGAGCACGGTGGCGCTTCCGATTGTGGAAGATGTCAGCCTGCCGGCAAGGTGCAAGAGAAGCCTGGGCTATGGTGAAGACGCGCTACACCAAGCTGGAACCGAACCATATGGCCGAAGTCGGACCGGCGGGGCCAGATGGGCAAGAAATTCTCGTGAGTCTGGTATATGACCAGGTAGCGTTAGCCGCAAAGTATTCTCAACAGGATTGTAAGCTAAATAGCCTGTTGGATAATATAGAGGAGGAATATAGTCAGTCCAAGTGACTGTGTAATTCAATGGACATAAGTAATCCCTAGCCGGATTAAAATCATTTGTCATGGTGGACCTTTTCGCTTCAGCCCCCGGATCCTATAGTCCTAGGTGTGTCCGAATACCCACTCAGTTATACAGAACCGGGGTATGCGTGGACACCAGGCGTAGGGGTCATAAGTGCTTGAACATACAAGTACCCAACTAGTTATGTTATATTACATGGATAGTAAGAAACATCTTCCAGGGAGTATAGTTCCGTTAGGGGTTCCTTTCCCTGGGTACGCATGCGACGATGCACATGTTCGGACTGCGAACAAGGCCGCATGATACAAAACTTCTGGGGATTGACGTTTTAAAAAACGAATACATCTTTTGTTCACCGACCGAATATTCTCTTAAGGACGCTAGTTTCGGCTTCACCCAGTCTGAGGTACACATCCGGCTGAACCGGCAGTAACAATCGCAGAGGTGCTCCCTTTATGCCCTAGCCGAATTAACGGGAACATAGGGCATAAACACAAGAGCCAGGCAACCCAGCTTGGCCACATCTTAAGTCATATCGATGCATATAATGGTGAAGAAAAGGCACATATGGAAAAAGAAACGCATATGTGATGGGCAAAAAGCCATAAGAGTAATTATTTTTAGCTTCCGTATAGGAAGCCCCCAGGTATTATTTACACACATAGTGCGGCCGGAATGATCCGGGAGTCCGTAATGTATGAAATACTTTGTGTGAAGAGGAAAAAAAGGTCAAGAAAGGAAAGGGGAGGGGGCATAATTAAAAAGGAGGGTTTAAGGAGACGAACACTGAGTTCTGCACTAGGCGTAGAATCTCCGGAGTCTGGCCGCGTTCCATGGGTTCGGCTAGAGTCTATTATCGGATGCATTACGTAAGCGGTACGCTTCTCCAGTGAGAACTTTGTCAATGAAGAAGGGGCCTTCCCACTTGGGTTTGAGCTTGTCCTTCTTCTTCTCTGGTAGGCGTAGAACGAGCTCGCCAACATTATAAGTTTTGGCCCGCACTTCTCTGCTTTGGTATCGTTGAGCCTGCTGCTGATAGAATGCGGAGCAGGCTTTTGCGACGTCGCGCTCCTCCTCCAGGGCATCCAAGTTATCCTGCCGATCTAACTCGGCTTTCTTCTCTTCGTACATGCGTACGCGTGGTGAATCATGTATTATGTCGCAGGGTAGTACTGCTTCCGCGCCGTACACCTAAAAAATGGTGTATATCCGATGGTGCGATTTGGCATGGTCCGCAACCCCTAGAGTACGGAGTCGAGCTCTTCGACCAGTGCATATCCGACTCTGTCAAGGATCACACTAGTCTGGGTTTGATGCCACTCATTATGAGACCGTTTGCTCGTTCGACCTGGCCGTTTGTTTGGGGATGGTAGATGGAAGCGTAATCAAGCTTAATGCCCATTTTGCCGCACCAAGTTTTCACTTCATCGGCTGTGAAATTTGAGCCATTATCAGTGATGATGTTGTGTGGGACACCGTATCGGTGTACGACCCCAGATATGAAGTCTATTACTAGTCCGGATTCGGCCGTTTTGACTGGTTTGGCTTCTATCCATTTGGTGAACTTCTCAACCATGACCAATAAGTATTTTTTCTTATGGCTTCCTCCTTTAAGAGGTCCGACCATATCCAGCCCCCAGACCGCGAAGGGCCAAGTTATGGGGATTGTTTGGAGAGCGGTAGGGGGCATATGACTCTGATTGGCAAAGAGCTGGCAACCGACGCAGTGTTGGACAAGGTCCTGTGCGTCTGCTCAGGCCGTCGGCCAATAGAAGCCTATACGGAAGGCCTTGCTGACTAGTGCTCGAGCCGCAGCGTGGTGCCTGCCCAGTCTGGCATGGATTTCAGCCAATAGCTGCCGCCCTTCCTCTTCGGAGATGCACCTTTGGAGCACTCCGGTCGCGCTTTTCTTATAGAGTTCCCCTTCATGGACCTTGTAATCTTTAGAACGTCGAATGGTGCAACATGCTTCATTTTGGTCTTCAGGGAGCTCCTGCCTATTGAGGTAGGCCAAGAAAGGCTCAGTCAACGGGGCGATTACAGACATGATTTCATGGGCCAAAGATGTTATTTCAGTGGTGTATCCTCGATTATGTCTGATAGTTCGAAATCTGGGGGTGTGTTCGGATCCGTGCTAGTATTGCCGGACTCCACTTCCCACACTACGGATGGCTTTAACAGCCTTTCCAGGAATATGTTAGGTAGGACAGGGTCACGTTTAGCGCCAATGCGGGCGAGGACGTCCGTCACTTGATTTTTTTCTCGATCCACATGGTGGAATTCGAGCCCCTCAAATCGAGCTGACATTTTGAGGATGGCATTATGGTAGGCCGCCATTTTCGGATCCTTGGCATCAAAGTCTCCGTTTATTTGTGATATTGTGAGGTTTGAATCCCCGCGCACTTCTAGGCATTGGATGCCCATAGAGACTGCCATCCGAAGACCCTGCAACAGAGCCTCATATTCGGCTGCATTGTTGGAGTATGTGTATAATATTTGGAGGACGTACTGGACCGTGTCTCCGGTGGGAGACGTCAGGACTACACCTGCTCCCAATCCGGCCAGCATTTTAGAGCCGTCGAAGTGCATGATCCAGTTGGAATACGCGCCGTACTCTTTAGGGAGTTCGGCTTCTATCCATTCGGTGACAAAGTCAGCCAGTACTTGCGACTTGATGGCCCGCCGTGGTTTGTTTGTTATGTCAAACGGAAGGAGCTCGATGGCCCATTTAGCAATTCGGCCTGTAGCGTCGCGGTTATTTATTATGTCATTGAGTGGTACTTCGGAGGCCACCGTAATCGAACACTCTTGAAAGTAGTGTCGTAGCTTCCGGGATGCCATGAAGACCGCGTATGCTATTTTTTGATAGTGTGGGTATCGGGATTTGCATGGGGTGAGGACCGTGGATATGTAATAAACCGGCTTCTGGAGCGGGAATTTGTATCCGTCAACCTCTCATTTGACGACGAGCACTGCGCTTACAACTTGATGTGTTGCAGCTATGTACAGCAGCATAGGTTTGCCGATATTTGGTGCTGTTAGGACTGGATTACTGGCCAATAAGGTCTTTATTTCATCCAGTCTGGACGTGGCTGCATCCGTCCACATGAAGTGTTCAGTGCGCCAGAGAAGGCGGTAAAGAGGTAATGCCTTTTCTCCTAACCTGGAGATAAAGCGGCTCAAAGTAGCCACGCATCCGGCTAGTTTCTAGATGTGCTTGAGGTCTGTTGGTATAGCCGACTGCGACAGAGCTCGGATTTTTTCCGGATTTGCTTCAATTCCTCTATTGGAAACAATGAAGCCCAGCAGTTTCCCCTAGGGGACGCCGAAAACGCATTTTTCCGGGTTCAGCTTGATGTCGTATGTCCGGAGGTTATCGAATGTAAGCCTCAAGTCATATATTAGGGTTTCGACATGTCTTGTTTTTATAACCATGTTGTCCACGTATGCCTCCACTGTTTTGCCGATTTGCTTTTCTAGGCATGTTTGAATCATGCGTTGATAGGTTGCGCCGGCATTCTTAAGCCCGAAAGGCATAGTGTTGAAGAAAAAAGGGCCATATGGCGTTATGAAAGCTGTTGCAGCTTGGTCAGACTCTGCCATCTTTATTTGATGGTATCCAGAGTATGCGTCGAGGAAACACAGCGAGTCATGTCCTGCTGTGGCATCGATGATTTGATCGATGCGAGGGAGGGGAAAGGGATCCTTGGGGCAAGCCTTGTTGAGGTCTTTAAAGTCGACACAAGGCGCCAGGATTTGTCCTTCTTTGGTACCATTACCAGATTTGCCAGCCAATCCGGATGCTTGATATCTCTGATGAATCCAGCCTCGAGTAGTTTGGCTAGCTCTTCCCCCATGGCTTGCCGTTTGGGCTCTAAAAACTGCCTTAGAGTCTGCTTGACCGGTTTGTATCCTTTTAGTATATTGAGGCTGTGTTCGGCCAATCTGCGTGGGATGCCCAGCATGTCCGATGGGTGCCAGGCGAAAATGTCCCAATTCTCGCGTAAGAAGTCTCGCAGTGCGGCGTCCATTGCGGGGCTCAACTGTGTCCCGATGGGAGCTGTGTTCGTGGGGTCCATTGGATGGACTTGGAATTTGACTATCTCGTCTGCGGGTTTAAATGAGGTGGACTTGGGTCGCTTGTCGAGTATCACGTCGTCCCTGTTCACGGTGGCCCGCAGTGTTGTTAATTCTTCGGCTGCTAGGGCTTCGGATGATGCTTCCAGGGCTAGTGCTGCGGCTTTGTTTTTGGCGCGAAGTGCAACGTCCGGGTCACTGGCTAGAGTGATGATTCCATTGGGTCCGGGCATTTTAAGCTTCATGTACCCGTAATGGGTATAGCTTGAAAGCTTGTAAACGCATCCCGCCCTAGAAGGGCGTGGTATCCGCTGCTAAAAGGAGCCACTTGGAATGTGATTTCTTCGGACCTATAATTCTCCGGGGTGCCGAATACCACATCGAGTGTGATTTTTCCCGCACACCGCACTTCCCGACTAGGGATAATTCCCCTGAAGGTTGTGCCGCTTTGTTCAATGCGGCTTTTATCAATTTCCATCTTGTTGAGTGTTTCTTCGTAGATCAAGTTTAATCCGCTTTCGCCGTCCATGAGTACTTTAGTGAGCCGAAAGCCGTCCACGATTGGGCTAAGGACCAGAGCGGCTGGTGCCCGGACAGTCTGGAATCGAGGTTCATCACTTGCATTGAAAGTTATAGCAGTGTTGTTCCTGGGTTTATTTTTGCCAAATGGCAAATTTCAGTGGAGCTTCGATGAGCTCGCTTGCGCCTATTGTTTGAGGCAAAAGTCTCGAAGACTGTTAGTACCGTATTGTGTTCATTGGTGGGATGTTGTTCTGCTTTATGGCTTGCAAGAAGATCTCGCCACTTTTTGCAACCTACCTAAGGCTATGAGTTGGTATTATGTCTGGAGTACTGTGGAGTTTACATGGCCCATTGAGCCATTCTTCCAATACGGTTCCCCGCCCTGGGGTGGGCTTTGGTTCCTTGGGGATTGGATCGGCCGACTTACGAGAGTTCGCCCGTTTAGTTTGGACAAAGGTTTTGGTGAGAGCCGGATTATCCCAAAATTATGTTTGGGTTTTCCAGGCGCTCTCCATCGCACAGTACTTCTGTACTATGGTTGCCAAGTCCGCAAAGTGTACTATGTCACGGCAACTTATAGCATTGAGGATTCCTTTGTTCGTGCAGTTTTTGCAAAAAAGTGAGACTACGTCCTCCTCGCAGCAGTCCTTGACCTTGTTTAGCACAAGGAGGAATCTGGCCCAGTAGCGATGTACTGTCTCCTGGGGATCTTGCCTGATATGGGAGACGGTTTAAGTCCGTGTGGGTGGGAATAGCTGAATCCGGATTCTGATCCGATCTGGCACCTAGGGGCGTGGGAGCTTCCGAGCCTGACAGGTCGGGATCCGGGGTGCTGCCCAATTTCTCCGGCCCAATGCCCAATTCTAAGTCTGGGATCCGGGTCATGTCCTCCCTTGGGCGGGTGTCTAGCTCAGGGAGCTCGGTGATCCGGACATAATTCGTCCTCAAAATTGAGGAGTAATGCGTGTGTGGTCCCTCCACTACCGCTATCTCATGGGTTGCCGGTAGGGATTTAATGTCCCTTTGGTCGGGTTTAAGCCTGATCCGGTCATAGTCCATAGCGACTCCCAAAGCGGCGATGCGATCCAAGAGCCCATTAAGGGAGGAGAGCTCTATCGGATCCATCTGTTCGGCGAGTTCCGAATTGACGCGAAGGTTATGCGTGATGACCCGAGAGGCCATCGTCGGCGAGAAAGCCGATGGGGTGGCCATGACGAAGCCGCCAAGTCGGAGAGTTTGGCCTACAGCCAAAGCTCCCCCAGAGGTAATGTTGTCCTTGACAATGACACGAGCCATCGAGCCTTGCAGCGACGACATAGAGGAACTCTCAATGAAAGCACCAAAATGTCGGTGTCAAAACCGGCGGATCTCGGGTAGGGGGTCCTGATCTGTGCGTCTTAGGCTGTTGGTAACAAGAAGCAAGGGACACAATGTTTACCCAGGTTCGGGCCCTCTCGATGGAGGTAAAACCCTACTTCCTGCTTGATTAATATTGATGATATGAGTAGTACAAGAGTAGATCTAGCATGAGATCGTAGAGGCTAAACCCTAGAAGCTAGCCTATGATGATTATGATTGTAGTTGTGATCGGCCTTCTAAGGACCAACCTCTCCGGTTTATATAGACACCGGAGAGGGCTAGGGTTTACATGGAGTCAGTTACAAGGAAGGAAATACAATATCGTGATCGCCAAGCTTGTCTTCCACGCAAAGGAGAGTCCCATCCGGACACGGGACGGAGTCTTGAGTCTTGTATCTTCACGCTTCAATAGTCCGGACGATGTATATAGTCCGGCTGTCCGGATACCCCCTAATCCAGGACTCCCTCAGCTCCCAAAGCGTTTTCCATGGTTGTCGAACCCCAAGGTGTGCTTACGTGTTGGTCGTCAAGACTCACAGATTGGGCTCATTCTGGCCCGTTTCTTGGACTATTACTCAGTTTTGGGGTCCCAAAGTGATTTCCATTATTGACGAACCCTGGGGTGCGTTTACCTATCAGTCATTAACACTCACAATTTTGGCTGATTCTGGTCCGTTTTGTGCGCTATTACTCAGCTGGGGTCCTTGAGCAATTTCCACAATTGACGATCCGTGAGATGCGTTTACGTGTCCGTCATCAACACTCACTGTTTTGGCCAATTCTGACCCGCTTCGTGGACTATTACTCACCGTTTTGGGGTCCCAAAGCAATTACCATAGTTGTTGAACCCCAGGGTGTGCTTACGTGTCGGTCATCAACATTCGTAGTTTTGGCCGATTCTGGCCCGTTTCTCGGACAATTCCTAACTGTTTTGGAGTCCCGAAGTGATTTCCATGATTGACGAACCCCGGGGTGCATTTACGTGTCGGTCATGAACACTCACGTTTTTTGTCGATTCTGACCCGTTTTGTGGACTATTAATCACCATTTTCGGGTCCCAAACTGATTTCTGTGGTTGTTGAACCCCAAGGTGTGCTTACGTGTCGGTCATCAACACTCGCAGTTTTGGCCGATTCTGGCCTGTTTTTGGACTACTACTCAGTTTTGGGGCCACGGAGTGATTTCCACGATTGACAAACACCGAGGTGTGTTTATGTGTCGATCGTCAATAATCCTAGGTTCGTCCGATTTCGGGCTCTTTCATGGACTATTACTCACTGTTTTGGGCTCCCAAAGCGATTTCCATGGTTGTCGAACCCCAAGGTGTGCTTACGTGTTGGTCGTCAAGACTCACAGTTTGGGCTGATTCTAGCCCGTTTCTTGGACTATTACTCAGTTTTGGGGTCCAGAAGTGATTTCCCTGATTGACGAACCCTGGGGTGCGTTTACCTGTCAGTCATCAATACTCACAATTTTGGCCGATTCTGGTCCGTTTTGTGCACTATTACTTAGCGTTTTGGGGTCCTGGAGAGATTTCCACGATTTATGCTCCGCGAGATGCGTTTACGTGTCCGTCATCAACACTCACAGTTTTGGCCAATTCTGACCCGTTTCATGGACTATTACTCACCGTTTTCGGGTCCCGAAGCAATTACCATAGTTGTTGAACCCCAGGGTGCGCTTACGTGTCGGTAATCAACACTCGTAGTTTTGGCCGATTCTGGCCCATTTCTTGGACTATTACTCATTGTTTTGTGGTCCAGGAGTGATTTCCACGATTGACGAACCCCGGGGTGCGTTTACGTGTCGGTCATCAACACTCACGGTTTTGGCCAATTCTGACCGTTTCGTGGACTATTACTCACCGTTTTGGGGTCCCGAAGCAATTTCCATAGTTGTCGAACCCCAAGGTGTGCTTACGTGTCGGTCATCAACACTCGCAGTTTTGGCCGATTCTGGCCCATTTCTTGGACTATTACTCACCGTTTTGGGGTCCCAGAGTGATTTCCATGATTAACGAACCCCGGGGTGCGTTTACGTGTCGGTCATCAACACTCACGGTTTTTGTCGACTCCGACCTGTTTCGTTGACTATTACTCACCGTTTTGGGGTCCCGAAGTGATTTCCATGGTTGCTGAACCCCATAGTGTGCTTACGTGTTGGTCATCAACACTCGCAGTTTTGGCCGATTCTGGCCCGTTTTGGACTATTACTCAGTTTTGGGGCCCCGGAGTGATTTCCACGGTTGACGAACACTAAGGTGCGTTTATGTGTCCTGGATTAGGGGGTATCCGGACAGCCGGACTATATACATCGTCCGGACTATTGAAGCGTGAAGATACAAGACTCAAGACTCCATCCCGTGTCCGGATGGGACTCTCCTTTGCATGGGAGACAAGCTTGGCGATCCAGATAATATATTTCCTTCTTTGTAACTGACTCCATGTAAACCCTAGCCCTCTTCGGTGTCTATATAAACCGGAGAGATTGGTCCTTAGAAGGCCGATCACAACTACAATCATAATCATCATAGGCTAGCTTCTAGGGTTTAGCCTCTACGATCTCGTGGTAGATATACTCTTGTACTACTCATATCGTCAATATTAATCAAGCAGGAAGTAGGGTTTTACCTCCATCGAGAGGGCCCGAACCTTGGTAAACATTGTGTCCCTTGCTTCCTGTTACCATCAGCCTAAGACGCACAAATCGGGACCCCCTACCCGAGATCCGCCGGTTTTGACACCGACATTGGTGCTTTCATTGGGAGTTCCTCTGTGTCATCGCTGCAAGGCTCGATGGCACCTTCAAGCATCGTCAACGACAGGTCCAGGGTGAAGCTTTTCTCCCCGGACAGATCTTCGTGTTCGGCGGCTTCGCACTGCGGGCTAATTCGCTTGGCCATCTAGAGCAGATCGACATCTACGCCCCGACCACCAGATCAGGTTCGGAACCCTGAACTACACGGCGGACATTCGCGGAGACTTGATCTTCGACGGATTCGGGCCTATGCCAGGAGCACCGGACAGTCATGACGAGCACGGCTTAGATCTGCTGTCGGACAGTACTCGGGATATCACCTCGGCAGTAGCCCCGGACCTAAGTCCGGTGCAGTCTGCATTGCCTAAGGACGAAGGGATGGACCCCGCCCCGCAGGCTGCACACTCATCGGCCGTGGAGCCGAACACAGGTCTCACCTTTGTGCAAGCCCGCGACTTCGGACCCCCGGACTCGTATCCGGTTGTTGGTTCAAATAAGAGCGCTCCCGAGCCCGCCGAGCCTGGTTGGGCTCCGGTAATGGAGTTTACTGCCGCGGATATCTTCCAGCACTCGCCCTTTGGCAACATGCTGAACTAATTAAAGTCTCTCTCTTTGTCAGGAGGCTCTTGGCTGAACTATGTCTGGCTCGAGTGGGAAGCAGGCGACGAAGGAATTCGCTGCCCACCCACCACCCCCTTCATTGCCACGGTCGATGATCTAACTGACGTGCTTGACTTCGACTCCGAAGACATCGACAGTATGGACAACGATGCAGGAGAAGTACATGAACCACCGCTCACAGGGCGGTGGGCAGCCACCCCGTCATATGATATATACATGGTGTACACGCCTAAGGAGGACGACGGCGACAATACGGAAGATAAAACCCCCGGGCAAAAACCAAAGCGATGGCGCAGATGCCGTTCCAAGTCCAGCAACAGTAAAAACAGTGACAAGAGCACAAGAAGGATCGATACCTCAGTCAACTCCGAAGGCAACAACGACCATACGGACCCAGCGATGGAGCAGGACGAGCCAGGTCATGCCGAACACAGTTCGGAGTATACGCCCGATCACAATGATCCCGAGGGACGAGTCCATCAAACCGACCCAGCACAAGAACACAGTCCGGATGACGACGCATTCTTCATTCCAAAAAAGTGCGTGGAAGGAGATAACCTCCACAGAAAGCTTATGGCCGCTGCAAGAAGTCTAAAGAAGCAGAAGCATCGGCTAAAGGTCGCACAGGAAACGCTCAATTGCAGATGGAATAAAGTGCTAGAAACTGAAGAAAGATACGGCGACGATCGCCATACAAAGAGCTATCCAAAACGTAAGCTACTGCCAGAATTCGACGACGAGGCCGTTCCACCAAAGACTAACACGACCAGGAGGCCAGACGCACCGCTTCATAACCGCAATAGAGCGGCTACCGATGCCGCGCACGATTTGTGTGAGCACCTGGATAAGAAAGCCGGCGCGGCCAGGTCCATCTACGGATCTAAAGGACACACCCCGGCGAGGGACTATGGTCACCAAAACGATCATACCAACCAAATACCAGTTGGGAATAAGCATCGGACACAACAACAGCCGACGGCATGCCACAACACGTCCAGATACAGAGGGGCTGCCCAGCCCCTGTGCTTCACCGAAGAAGTACTGGACCATGAATTTCCACAGGGCTTTAAACATGTGAACATAGAAGCATACAACGGAACGACAGACCCAGGGGTCAGGATCGAGGATTTTATCCTGCATATTCACATGGCTCGTGGGGATGACCTCCACGCCATCAAATACCTTCCCCTCAAACTGAAGGGACCAGCTCGACACTGGTTGAAAAGCCTCCCCTAAAAATCAATTGGGAGTTCGGAGGAACTCGAGGACGCTTCCAGGGCCAATTTTCAAGGGACTTATGTCCGGCCTCCAGATGCGGACGATTTAAGTCACATAATCCAACAGCCCGGAGAGTCCGCCCGCAAGCTTTGGAACAGATTCCTCACTAAGAAGAATCAAATTGTTGATTGTCCGGATGCCGAAGCCTTAGCGGCATTCAAACATAGCATCCGCGAAGAGTGGCTCGCCAGACACCTCGGCCAAGAAAAGCCAAGGACAATGGCAGCCCTAACAAGCCTTATGACCCGCTTTTGCGCAGGTGAAGATAGCTGGCTGGCCAGTAAAGGCACCAGCGATCCCAGCACATCCGAAATAAGGGATGGCAACGGGAAGCCACGGCGTAATAAAAACAAATGTCAAAACAAGGAAGAGAGCCCGGACAACACAACGGTAAACGCCGGATTCAGGGGCTCTCGACTAGATCAGCAAAAGAAGCCACCTAAAGGAAATAGAGAGGGACCGTCCGGACTGAACAGAGTCCTGGACGGACTGTGCCAAATTCATGGCACCCCCGACAAACCTGCGAACCACACGCACAGAGAGTGCTGGGTCTTCAAGCAGGTCGGCAAATTAAATGCCGAACACAAGTGAAGGGAAACACCAAGTGAAGATGAGGATGAACCTCGTCAGCCGAACACTGGGGGACAGAAAAATTCCCACCAGAGGTTAAAACAGTAAACATGATCCACGCGACTCACACATCCACGAGAAGGCACGAACGCGCGCTCAAAGATGCGTACACTATAGATCCCATCATACCCACATCTAACTACTGGATGGCTTGTCCGATCACCATTGATCACACGGATTGCCTGACTAGTATTCGGCACGGAGGATCAGAGGCCTTGGTGCTTGATCCAATAATCGACGGATACCATCTCACCCACGTGCTTATGGACGGCGGCAGTAGTCTCAATTTAATATACCAGGACACTATCCGTAGAATGGGGATAGACCCATCCAGAATCAGCCAAAGCAACACCACCTTTGAAGGGGTGATACTAGGCGTTGAAGCCTACGGCAGGGGCTCCGTCGTGCTGGATGTAACATTCGGCTCCCCAGGCAACTCCTGAAGCGAAGAACTACTCTTCACCATAGCACCCTTCCATAGCAGCTATCACGCACTGCTTGGAAGAGCGGCCTTCGTCCGCTTCAACGCAATACCACACTATGCCTACCTTACACTCAAGATGCCTGGTCCATGTGGCGTCATCACCGTTAACGGAAACACAGAGCGCTCTTCATGCTCAGAGGAACATGCGACGGCCCTAGCACCGGACTATAAGCGGCCTCCAATATCAGAAATTATGACTGGTCATTAAGACCACAGACGCGGTTAGACGAGTCCGGCAGCCCGGATAAAATTGAACCAAGGCAACGTATATGTAATCCCATAGAGGACACCAGGGGCTATAAATATTTAATATAGACCCACACATGGCTCAACCTTATTGGCAAGCCAACGTCTTACACTTTTACTATCCATCGCATACTTACGTTGTACTCTCCTATATGAGTTTTCTTTTCTACAGACAACATTCGCGCGATACCCTTCCAGGATACGGCACAACGGAGACAAAGGCGCAGACGTGCAGCAGGGCCCCGCTCAAAAGGTTTCTCTTTAGATTGAGCCCCTGTGTAAACCTTTTTTATTGCCTCTTGTTGTTAAAACATCCCATGGGTTCCATACCCACAGAGGATACTGCCGTTATTGGCATTTCGCCACGACAGACTAATGCACGTACCTGGAACTACAGGGCTTATAATGAATGGGCATTCTTCAGCCCATTTTCTGTTAGAAAGTCTGAATACCTTCAGGAGTGTTCGGCGTCGTGAGTTTGGCCTTATATGCATCTGCTCCGAATCATGTCTTTGGTCAAATGTTGGGTTTGCCCGGCTCCTGGGTTTGCCGCCTTACGTTCCGTTCTTATCGGCTAAGGCGGCCAAAGGAGAACTACTGCGATTGTGCCCTGGTTATTCCGGATGAGCACCTCAGTAGAGAAAGCCAAAAACTGACTGTCATGATACAGCGAGAGACTGTTCAACCACTCGAAGACTTATCGGAATCTTTAGGATCCCTCCGCATTAACGAAGGACCGTTTCCCGGTCATGTACACACGCGCCCATATTCGGATGCACGCGAAGGTACCAGGGGCTACATAGTAGCCCCACCGTTAGACTCCCATGGCTAAGCGAAAGTGTTATAGCTATATAGTCTGGTTGCCTAGTTCGACGTGTGATCACCTCCTTAATGGACCAAGACGTTGGATCAAGTGCGATTACACATATTTTTCGCGAACACCCCCGCATTGTATGGGTGGGGGCTAAAGCCAACGACTGCTAACTTTCGGATTTCATATACATATATATATATATATATATATATATATATATATATATATATATATATATATATATATATATATATGACAAATGTTTCCTACAAGCAGTGCTAGTTACCACCACTTGCGTTTTGTATGTTGTATGTAGTATCTGTGAAAACCGAGAGTATGTACATGTAGTATGTAGTATATAACAATGATTAAGTAGTATATATACTAATTTTTAGGTAGTATGGACCATTTTTTGAGTATGCTCTTTTTTAGTACAAATATATACGTATTTCACAAATATAAAAAAAACTATGGGCTCATATGCAATTTTTTCATGTAACTTGCTTTTAAATATCTTAGATATATTATATGAACATATTTAAAATAATAAAATAGAATATATAGTACCACATGGTAGTATATGAGACATGTGGGGTAACTACCACTGGGTGGTAGGATGGATTTTCCCTATATATATATATATATATATATATATGTATATATATATATATATATAACACTATTCTGATCACGGGATCAGAATAATATTCTGATCACAACCTGACCTTCCCGAGTAACGCGCCTGAACTTCCCTCTGTACTAACCTGACCTTCGGGCTATCTTCACAACCGTGGCTTCCCCTGCGAGTTTTTCTGATCATTCGTGTTGTTTGAGGTGTAAGTGTAATGCGGACACGTTTTTTAGAGTCTAAATGCTTGCTTTGATTCAGATTCTAGCACTTCGGCGGATTTGCTCTCGGGGTCGTGATGAACTTCTGTCTGTTACAAGTTTAATGCATGTTTTGGATGTTGTCGATGTTCTGGAACGATGCGGATTAGGTTTTGGTACGAGTTTGGAGAACAAATTCTTTGTTATTTCAAAAAAAATTGAAATCGCCCGTGTTCTTCATCCGCCCAAGATGCAACCCGCGTTTCTGTTGATTTCTAGTTTTTCTTTATTGTTTCCTTTCTGATTTCCGTACTTTCGTGAAATTCGAGGCTTACTAATCCTTAATTTTTAATTGGGAGGGTCCTTACGGTTTGATTTCTAGTAATTCGATGTTTGGACTCCTGCGGGTTTACTGATGTTATTTTAGCGGGTTTGAATTTTTCCCTCTGATCGTTCCAGTTGTCGAAAGGTAGTTGCCAGATCATTTCCAAGGGGTGTGCGAACGTGTTCCAATCTTGGGCAGATGATTTTATGCTTCGGACGAATTTGTTTGTTCATTATTTCTAGATCTTATAATGTTCGTTGTACAAGCTGGACTTCTGCGTTTTCATACCTGAACTTGTTCTTTTCCTTCGTTTGATTCTGTTGGGGCTGGGCCGGCTCGGATCGGGATCGGGGGAGGATCAGGTGGATCGTGTTGGTTTTTGCCCGGGTTTCTGTGCTGGACTTCTGCGTTTTCATACCTGGACTTCTTCTTTTTCTTTCGCTGCAATATAATGCAGCAAGTCATTTGTATCAGAATCCGTTACTGGATTTCTTCTGCAATTTTTTGTTGTAGCTAGTGTGTAAGCGTGGAGCTGGACTTCAGTATGATGCTGGACTTCTTTCTAATTGATGGTTGAACTTCCGGTTTTCCACATTGCATTCCATATTTTGCAAGGCGAAGGTGCATCATGCTGAGATGTTATTTATTTATTTTTAATTTTATAATTTTAGTTCCTGAGATGTTATTTTTAGAGTTTGTCTCGCGGGCATTCATGGGATTAGTCCAAGTATGCATGCACCTTTTTTTGCAGATTATCTAAGGGTCGTTGTACAAGCTGGACTTATGTACTGTTCATACCTTAACTTCTATTTTTCCTTCTTTTGCAATGTAATGGAGCAAGCCCTCTGTATTTCTTTCTGTTTTTATGTTTTTTTCGTACTTTTGCGTTTGCTTTTTAATTTTTTTTGTTAGTCCGATGAGCAACCGTGTAATTTTCGTACGGATATGCGTATATTTTCTTATTTTACCTAGTATGTTTTTGTACTAATAGTAGGTGGTGGCCTTCAGTGAATAACTACCTGAACTTCTGTATGCTAATCGTTTTTTATAATGTTAATTTTGAGGTTTTCACAAAAACCCGAACTTCTCTATCTTTTCTATTTGAACTTCTTTTAAAATATAATTATGTTGTGTTATTTTAAGATTTAAATAATTGTAGACATTGAAATAGGCATTGGGCCTATTGACAAATGCGGTAGCGCGAGGCCGAGCAGGGGGGAGGGGGGGTCGGGACCCCACTCCCCTCCCCTGCGAGGCCGAGACAGGAACGAGCCAGAGCAGGCGATGACGCGGCGTGCCACGTCGTCGCATGCGGAGGCGAGTCTGTCACATCCGTGACCCCACTATCTATCTTAGGGTTTTTAGGGTTTAGGGTGCGTGCGGTGGGGGGTGGAAACAGAATAACCACATTGCGTCCTGTCAAATCCTAGCGCGCAGCAATGCGGTAGCGCGAGGCCGAGCAGGGGGGAGGGGGGGTCGGGACCCCCCTCCTTTCCCCCTGCGAGGCCGAGACAGGAACGAGTCGTCGCAGGCGACGACGCGGCGTGCCGCGTCGTCGCATGCGGAGGCGAGTCCGTCACATCCGTGACCCCACTATCTATCTTAGGGTTTTTAGGGTTTAGGGTGCGTGCGGTGGGGGGTGGAAACAGAATAACCACATTCGTCCTGTCAAATCCTAGCGCGCAGCAATGCGGTAGCACGAGGCCGAGCAGGGGGGGGGTCGGGACACCCCTCCACTCCCCTTGCAAGGCCGAGACAGGAACGAGCCGGAGTAGGCGACGACGCGGTGTGCCGCGTCGGCGCATGCGGAGGCGAGTCCGTCACATCCGTGACCCCACTATCTATCTTAGGGTTTTTAGGGTTTAGGGTGCGTGCGGTGGGGGGTGGAAACAGAATAACCACATTGCGTCCTGTCAAATCCTAGCATGCAGCAATGCGGTAGCGTGAGGCCGAGCAGGGGGGGAGGGACCCCCCTCCCCTCCCCCTGCGAGGCCGAGATAGGAACGAGCCGGAGTAGGCGACGCCATGGCGTGCCGCGTCGCCGCATGCGGAGGCGAGTCCGTCACATCCGTGACCCCACTATCTATCTTAGGGTTTTTAGGGTTTAGGGTGCGTGCGGTGGGGGGTGGAAACAGAATAACCACATTGTGTCCTGTCAAATCCTAGCGCGCAGCAATGTGGTAGCGCGAGGTCGAGCAGGGGGGAGGAGGGGTCGGGACCCCCCTCCCCTCCACCTGCGATGCCGAGACAGGAACGAGCCGGAGCAGGCGATGACGCGACGTGCCGCGTCGTCGCATGCGGAGGCGAGTCCGTCACATCCGTGACCCCACTATCTATCTTAGACTTTTTAGGGTTTAGGGTGCGTGCGGTGGGGGGTGGAAACAGAATAACCACATTGCGTCCTGTCAAATCCTAGCGCGCAGCAATGCGGTAGCGCGAGGCCGAGCAGGGGGGCGGGATGGGGGGGGGGGGGGGGTCGGGACCCCTCCTCCCCTCCCCCTGCGAGGTCGAGACAGGAACGAGCCGGAGCAGGCGACGACGTGGCGTGCCGCGTCGTCGCATGCGGAGGCGAGTCCATCACATCCGTGACCCCACTATCTATGTTAGGGTTTTTAGGGTTACATATGAACTTCATCTGTTTTTGTACTTGAACTTCTTCTTTTTGTTTCTTTGTGGTTTATTTATTTTTATTGCTTTACTTCTTTTATTAGAGTACTTGAACTTCTGTTCTTTATCTTTTGAACTTCTTTTCTCTTGTTTTCTATGCGCATATTTATGTATGTATGTTTCTTCCTTTAGTAGTGTATTTTGCCATCTATTTTTTGGTTCTGAGGATATCAACTTTGCTGTTTTTGTGATCTTATCTCATCATAATAGATGCATTCAAATGGTGCATTTATTTTATCTACACATGTATTTACTATTTTAGCTGTTGGGGGGTAAAACTGTAAATTTGGTGTGGCTGCAAGTCCCACGACAGATAGGCATTAACTGGCCATCTCCCTCGCCACCACCTGTCAGAAATTTCCTCTCCCTCTGTCTCTCGCTCTCTCTTCCCTCTCCGACGCTCTGCTACCTCCTTCAACTGCTACTCCCCACGATCCCTCCGCCCCTGTCCCATGCGCTCGCGAGTGGAGTAACCGGCGCACTCGCTCGCTCCTATTACTCCCCCGCCCCGCGCTCTCCCTCACCCAGCCCGCTCTCCTCTGCTCTGAAGTGAGGGTGGCAACTGCTTGCGCATGGCGTTGTGGGGAGTGAAGAACCGCCGCGGATTCGTGCTTGGAGAGGTACAAACGCTGCGCCCCGCCCCCTTCCCCCTAATGCTTGTATTCTCTTTCGCCAGATCTGTGGAGGCCTGCCCTGTTTTCTCTGTTTGCTCTCGCGTCCGCCTCCTACCCCCTTTTTTCTGATGGTTTGGTGGGACATTAGGTAGGGTTCTTGGGCGTGTGTTGGTTGGAATGCATTCCCCCGCGGCCAGATTTGTTTGTGACATGCTTGTGTGTGGATTTTCATTTCCCCTTTGTTGATTTTAGCAGTCAGGTGCATGTCAGAGAGGTTGTGGTGTCATTTTTAATGCTAGATCTTTTGTATCTAATGGCATTAGTGCTGTGGATTTGGAGGTCTAGATTATGTTTGGGACATTGTAGTTAGATTCTGGATAAGTTTTTTGTTGTGCTTGCCTATATGTGCTACTGTCATCTATTTCATACTTGTTGGTTCTAGTTGTTTGTAGTTGGTTCTAGTTGTTTGTAGTTTGTTCTAGTGTTTGATTCAGTTTCCTTTTTTGCATTTTGTTGTATGTTTTTGTAATTGCTAACTATATGGAATTCATCTTCTGTGTTTTACAGGTTGTTCTAGTGTTTGGGCATTCATCGAGGCGGTTGTGTTGCCATGGCTTCAAAATCATCTTCGGGTATCTTAATGTAGTTGTATATTTTTTAAATAGTAGTTTTTTTATATGTGTCTGCCCATATCTTCATTTGGTATTTATGTTGGACTGCCAGTCTTAGTAGTGTGAACTTCTAACAAGTTTTGTGTGTATGCATTGTTAGACATAGTTTATGTGTGTGCCATTTCATGTTTAAAATGTATATCTTTGTTTTTTGTTTTGTTGTTATCATCTTCATGGCATTGATATTTAGTTTGCCTGTGAAATACTATTCGTGGTCATGCTACGTCTTTTTTATGTGCTATTTGCTTGGGTCACGTAGTTTAATTTTGGTTGATCTTCTGTTATGAACATTTTTTTACTGCTTTGTTATGTATCATTGAACTTCTGGACATTCATGATGTATGTAGTAGCACCTCTGGTGTAGATTGTTTTTATGATTAGTTTGTAGATTTTTTTGTTGGTTTTTTGTGTTTACTGCTTTGTTAGGTATTGTTGAACTTCTGGGTATTGGACATTGTTGTAAAAGTAGAAGTCCTTTTGGTGTAGGATTGCGGATTAGAACTCAGCTGCCTTTTTACTTGCATTTTTTGTAGTTGGTGATGAGTTGAATAGTTCTGAAAAAAATGCCTGCGATCAAGATGGAGCTTTAGAGGTTAATACTGATGCTCCAATATCTGATGCGGCTAAATCACCGATTATCCCTTTGACTGTGATTGCCGAGGTTGCTTCGAGCCTTGAGAATATTTCAAGCCTTGAGGATCTTGCTTCTGCGGCTCTTGCTTCACCTAGTATGTGAAACGCCTTTTCTTTTCAGTGTGTTAGCAGGGGTTTCTTGTTTTTGTTCCTGACTTTTTTTTATTTTTTGCTTCGATTTTTTGTGTTCTTTTGTAGATGTGTCGATAGAGGAGGAAGCTTTGAACACCATCAACGATGTTTTATTTGATTTGGGTTTATCAGAAACCCTTGCTGCTGCTGAGGAGGAGGCTCCGTCAGTCAAAGATTGTGATCCCGTTCAGGATCCTTTGTGCTCTCTTCAGATGTCAGAGACGCAGTTGCAGTCTGTTGATGGCACTGAACCTATCACGCAACCCGAGGATGTGCCTCTTTAGCTTCTCCTGGAGGACCAACGTAAGAGGAAGAAGCAAGAAGATTTTGACAAGAAGAGGGCGGCCCGCCTTGACAAAGGTTCTGATGTTCCTGGATCTGTTCGTGCGGCTGAGCTCACTGTTGAGGAAGACGTGCCATGTGGTAGTGCTGGCACTGTTGTCACTGTTAAGAAGAAAATCAAGAAGACTGCTGCGAGGAAGCTAGTAGTTGGTGTAGTTACTCCTCGGAAGAGCCCACGTGTTTCAAGGCCTGCAGAAGTTGGTGAAGATGAAGGGTTAGGCCTTGGTGGTACGCCACGCCGTAGTCCTCGCATGCTTGCCACTGCCGCGCCTACACCTTCTCCGCTTGGTGCTGGTGCATCTGTTAAGGGGAAGAAATGCAGCGTGAAGCGCAAGGTTTCACCTGCAAAGGTCAACAAGGGTGCGAAGAAGCGTTCTCGTGTTAATCCAGAAGACAAGGATGATGCTAACTTCAATGCTGATGATGAGGACGACGTCGATGATGACGCTGCCGCTACTCAGGTATGAATGTCTCATGTTTACTGTTTTTTAGAGCATTTGTCGCTATTGCTGTAGTTTTATTGTTTTTAGCACTGCCTTGGCGTACATAGCTGACCTTCTGCTCCATCTCTGTATAGACGAATAAATTAGCCGACGTGCTTTTGCTTTTACGGTATTACTGCCTTTGTGTACATAGTCGAACTTCTGTGTATATACATGAATAAATTAGTTTAACTTGTTGGTATAGATGTTTGATTACTGCCTTAGTTTATATGGTTGAACTTTTGCTTTTTAAATTTCCAACATTCTTGAAAGAATGTTAACTAGTGTTCATACATGGTTGTACTGCCTATGTAGACATAGTTGGACTTCTGAGATACATGTTTCATTACTGCCTTGTTGTACATGGTTGAACTTCTGCTATGTAAATTTGCAAACAATTTGAAAGCATGTTAACTTCTGGTCATACATGGTTGTACTGCCTATGTAGACATAGTTGGACTTCTGAGATACATGTTTCATTACTGCCTTGTTGTACATGGTTGAACTTCTGCTATGTAAATTTGCAAACAATTTGAAGGCATGTTAACTTCTGGTCATACATGGTTGTACTGCCTATGTAGACATAGTTGGACTTCTGAGATACATGTTTCATTACTACCTTGTTGTACATGGTTGAACTTCTGCTATGTAAATTTGCAAACAATTTGAAAGCATGTTAACTTCTGGTCATACATGGTTGTACTGCCTATGTAGATATAGTTGGACTTCTAGTATTCATTTTTTATTACTGCCTTGTTGTACATGGTTGAACTTCTGCTATGTAAATTTCCAACATTTTGTTAGCATGTTAACTTCTGGTCATACATGGCTGTACTGCCTATTTAGACATAGGTGGACTTCTGAAATGTACTGAGCGTGTAATTTTGTAGGCACTAGTGGAATTATGGTGTAGCTTGTGTGTCACATTGTGTATCTCATTTTTTCCAGTATCAGCTTGTGGAGCAGCCTGAGAGGAGGAAGAGAGGATGCAAAGCGCCCGAAGAAGGTGGCCAAGGAGGAGGTGAGGCGAAACGTTTTAACAAGACGGTTCGCTGCTCACTAGGAGAGGTGAAGACGTGTGCGAAAATGCTACAGCCTAGGCACAAGACAAGGGTTATTAAGGCTGGTTTTGGTTGTGTGTTTGACCTGAAGGTTGATTCCAACATTTCTCGTACTTTGATGGGCAACATCTACACGAGGATTGACCCTGCAACCATGATTCTTGACATGGGTGAGGCGAACAAGGTTCTGCGTATTAAAAGTGATGCTATTCACCATCTGTTTGGATTCCCTCAAGGTAATCGTACCCCTCCTAGGCCTTCGAGTGATGGGTTTGATGATGCTGTTATGAGGTTGAAGGGCAAGCTTGGGTACGCTAGGAGTGACGACATCAAGACAAAGGATCTGCGAAATATCCTCGCGGATCTTGTGAAGGATGAGACGAAGGATGATCTTGCTCTGCAGGTGTTTTACCTGATTGTTTTCATGAAGGTGGTTATCCCTGGAACGTCTACACGAGTGTCCAGGGAGGCAGCAATGGCTAAGAATCTTGTGTTTGAGGATATGGCAGATATGGACTACTGCCAGTTGGTTGTTGATGACCTTCGAAGTGCTGTTATTAGGTATCAGCAAGGTACTAGCAGAGGAAAAGCTGTCACAGGATATGCCATCGTGCCGCTTCTTATGTACCTGGACTGCCTTATCATTGGCAAGACGCCTAATGTTTACATGAGGACGCCTCGCATCAATTACATGGATCAGGCCAAGCTTCTTGAGCTCGCTGCGGCTGACTTGGTCAGGAAAGGTGATGACGACCCAGCCAACTGGGTGTTTGGGAGACTACCTGTGAGTGTTTCTTCTTTTCTGTGTAGTTAGTACTGCCTTTTGTGTGCATAGTTGAACTTCTGCTATGTACATAGATGACCTTCTGTTTCATATAGACGGGGGTAAATTTGCTGAACTGCTTGGCTTATATGGTATTACTGCCTTTGTGTACATATGTGAACTTCTGGATATATTCATATGAAATAAGCTAAAGTTTGTTGTTGCACATGCATGTTTGAACTTCTGCTATGTAAATTTTCTAACATTTTTGAAAGCATGTTAACTTCTGGTCATACGTTGTTGTACTGCCCATGTAGACATAGTTGGACTTCTGAAATGTACTGCGTGTGTAGGCATTATTGTAATTTTTGGTGTAGTTTGTGTATCTGATTGTTCTTCCTTTTTTTTCGTTATCATTTTTTTTAGTATCAGCTTTTGTGGTACTAACTTGAACTTCTGCTACTGTCTTCAGTATTTCTGCTACCATGTTTTTTCATTTGTTGTGCGACGTGTTGATTTTTGTTTTCATATATGCAGTGGAAGACATAGGCTGAGGTTGTGTTCTTTAGGGTCATCGAACGCCCTGTTCTTACTATGCCTTGTGCCGCCGGCCTATGTAGTGGAAGTCCTCCGAGATTTGAATTCTCGCGGATGTTAACACTGGTGCCCCCCTGTAGATCCAGGAGGTTCTTCTGCCCGTGTGAGTGCTGCAGGTGGCGTTTCTTCCGAGAGTTTGTTCGATGCTGCGAATATTTCCCTTTCTAAGATTGATGGACTTCTGGAAACTGTTTGTGGAGAGATGGCTCGTGTTCCGACAACGGTTGAGCGCCTTAGTTGTGTGGATGGTACTCTTCCTCCTGGCCACGGTTTTGATGATGAGTCTTCGAAGGAGCTTTTGTTGATTGAAGCTAAATATCTTGCCGAGCTTCGTCAGAGCACTTCCCACCTCCGGGCTAGTTTTGTGCTGTTCAAGGAAATGCAGGACGCCCGATGCAAGCCTTTTGAAAATGAGGCGAGTGTTGTTGTGAGAGAGATTCAGAGGCAGGATCCCGCTCATTTGGGCCATGAAGGAGGCCATGTGGAGCGTACCAAAGAGGTTTGTTTTATGTTGGCTTTTGATATTTCTTTTTGCACTAGTGTTCATTGTTAGCTTTGAGTTACTACTGTTATGCAGTTATAGGGTGACCTTCTCTGTTTATAGGACCTGAACTTCAAGTGCTTATGCACCTGAACTTCTATGACTTTGATGACTGGCCCTTTTTGTTCCTTTTTGTATCTTATGGTAGTTTAGTATGTTATCTGCTATGTTTACTGTATTTGTACTTCCATGATGTGTCAGTTGTGATAGCTGACCTTCTCTGATTATGTAACGTGAACTTCTGATGATTAGGTATTTGTTTTCTACATGATTATTTTCTAGTCTTTTTTCTTTTTGGTACTAGTGTTTTTTCCTGGGTGACCTTCTCTGTTTATATGACATGAACTTCAAGTGCTTCTGCACTTGAACTTCTATGACTTTTGATGAATTTCCCTTTTTGCCTTCTTTTGCATCTTAATGGTAGTTTGATATCTGGTCTACTATGTTTACTGTATTTGGACTTCCATTATGTTCCAGTTGTGATACCTGACCTTCTCTGATTATGCAACATGAACTTTTTGCTGATTAGGTATCTGTTTTGTACATGATTGTTTTTCTAGGCTGTTGATGATGGTGCTTGGGTTAGGGAGGATGTTTTACCTGTGCATGAAGATGATCCTGTGCATGATCCTTGCCCCTCTAGTGATGTATTAGTTGATGTGGTTCATGGCAGTGAAAATAAGGTACCATTTTTTCTTGTCCATTTGTCTTGTTGCCCCTGAGACGCACTTGCTGCCCCTGTGCATGAGGTTCAGTCAGCCCATTTTTAATGACTTTTTGTTTCTTTTTGGAGCAGCAGAATGATGATGTTAGTGTTTCTCCAAAGAAGGCTGCAGACATGTCCGTCTCAGGCACCGGCTGCTCCGACGGGGTGGTCCTGACTGAACCTCAGTCGTCCGTTGGCGCTGAGGTTTCTGGTGCTGAGCAGGGCAAGACAACTAGAGACATTATTTTGGAGAAAGATCATGTTGAGTTTGCTGTACAAACTGGTGGTAGTACTGCTGCAAGCCCGGAGAAGTATCCTGCTGCAGAGCCATCAGTTGATGTTGATGCTGCATAGGCACAATCAAATGTTTTTCTTTTTTCAGATTCTCCGGTTTCTACAGCTGCTGCTGGTGTCCTTCCCGACGACGCTGCAAAGTCTACTGAGGACGACGATGAAGATACCGAAAGCGATAGCTATGGAGAGGAGGTTGATCATTCCAGTGCTGCCGCTGGTCTAGGCAAGGATCCATGAAGAGAGGAGCATACTTCTCTCTTCTTTCCCCATCCCCTCCCCTCTTTGTTGTTTGGTTTTTAGTCCATGATAACCCCTGTGAACTGCCTGTGTGGTCTAGGTTGAAATTCTGGTTTTGTTGTTTGCCGTGTGGGTTGTAAAGAATGTTAAGTGAACCTGTTTTTCTATGTGGGTGGATGTTTGTAATGCATGTGCTGTGATGTGTATGATGCTATGGTTTTATCCTTTTTCTGATGTAGCAGCTGAGATGTGCTTATGTGCTTTTGAGTGTTTTTGTTAATTGCTATTTTCTTTTTGGTGAGCAGATAGCGACCTTGCCGTCGTCCGAAAGAAGGTTGATGACTTTTATTACAGTGTAACTAGGCTTAGGAATGATCGTTCCAAGAGGTGAGTGCAGCTGCTCAATATTTTATATCATCCATGTACCCCCTGTGAATTGCCTCTGGTTTCTCACCTGATCTTCCCAACTCTATGTACCTGAACTTCTTGTTTTTTATTTCTCTGGTGCTGAACTTCTGGCCTCTTTTGTACTGTACTGCCTGTTGTGATATAGCTGAACTTCTGTGCTAACATGTGTTATGAACTTCCTGAGTTTCTTGATGCTGAACTTCTTTTACTTTCTGTTCGCTTGTTTTAGATCAATGATTATGTTCCAAAACAAGGAGTGTGAAGCTACTGTTGAAGATGTTGCAGTATCTTTTGGTCCTCGCGGAATGCTTCGGTCTAACGTGGCTGAGTGTGCACTCTATTGTCTACGAGCGAAGTACCAGGGATCCGACAAACTCATCCTGCCGTATTGGGTTTGTGTAAGTCAACCATACAGTGATTTCTTTTCTGTTTTTCCCTACCATTTTTTTGGTTTAAACTTGTTTGTCTCGTTTTTGTATTTTTTCATATGTTGGTGTTGCCTTCATTATTTTAGGACAAGATTTTCAGAGGTCAATTTGATTCGCGTGTGAGGAAGTACTTCATGGCGAGTGGTCCAAATAGCATGGATGCACATGATTCGGTATGCAATATCTTGTTCTTTGCCTCTGTATTAGTTTTGCAGTGCGGTCCATTGTGTTAATATTTATTTTATTTTTCTTTTGTACCGTTCTGATATTAATTCTCATTTTTTAATGATTCGTGTGTTTATGATGCTTCAGGTTGTTTTCCCTACTTTTGACCCGCCTGACGTTCCTGCTTCCATCGGTGGTGTCGGTCATTGGGTGTCGGTATTCCTTGACCTAAAGAATTCAAGGTTCCAGCTTCTCGATTCCTACTATGGACCAAAAGACGAATGTGCGGTATGCCTGTTTCGGCAGATGACCGACAACATCAAGAGGCTTTGGAAGGATGCTAGCAACGACAGGGAGACACCCTTCAGTCCAGTTAGCATCGACGATTTCCCTCTGGATTGGATTGATGTCCCCCAGCAGCAAAACAAGTATGAGTTCCACTTTTTCTCTTTTATCTCATCTGTTTAACTGTAGTTGTACTTAATCTGCGACGTGTTTAATTCGTTGGCTTTCTTTTTTTGTTCTAACACTATTCTTTTTACTTCGTTTGATGGCAGTATCGACTGCGGTTTCTTCATGCTTACGAATGTTAATTCGTATCATGACGGGGTTCTTGCAAATTATTCCCATGAGAATATCGGGGATATCAGGAAGACATGGCTGTACTCAATGGCTTCTTCTAACCTGTTTGAGACAGACTTCCTATCTCTGTTTGGCTACTACACATGTAAGTATTTTGGAAGTTGGACTGCTTACCTGCACTTCACCTTTTATTCTACCTGAACTTCATATCTTTTTTTTGTAATTGAACTTGAGAGATGATGGCTTTCTATGGTTTTTGTTAGCTGTAGTTGAATGATTTCGAGTTCATCGGTTTATCTCGAACTGTGCCTCTGGTTGTGCCTGAACTTAATTTAGTTTTTTACTGCAACTAATTTTTTTAGGTCAGCTTGAGTAGTAACCATGTCATCTTCATTAGTTGGACTGCACATTGTGATGTTCCTGAACTTCAGTTTGTATTTTAATGGTGATGTTTTCTCTTCTTTTTTTCTTTGACAGTGGATCCGTTGGAGTTGACCGATTACCACTACTCATTTCTCGGGTCACAGGAATACAAGCCTAGGGAGGAACCAATGAGTACAGCTCCGATAGAAGATGATAGACCTCGGACCCTCATTCCTTCCAGGTTGGGGGAGCAGGCTTGTGGTATTCTTGGTACTCCAAAAACCCCTTGCTACAGGAAGGCTGATGCAGTCGAAGCAGCCGAAGCTTACTCGAAGAATGTTAAACGTGCTGCTGGAACTGTTGCTGGTAGAGGTGGGAAGAATGCAGTGATGACCAGGAGGAAACCGGCAGTTGAGTCTGGGAACATAACTACCTCCAAGCGAGCATCAAGATTGCCTTTGAAGTGGCGTTCTCCTGTCCCTCCCCTGAAAAAATATAGTTACCCTCATCTATCCGAGGCCCGGAAGTTGAAACAGTATGTGCTGAGTAAAGACGGACTGGAGAAGTATTCTGGGTGAGTTACCCTCATCTGTCGTTCCCATGCCTAGGAGTTGTAGTGTCTGAACTTCTGTTGTTGTATTGTCTGAACTGCCATTGTTTTAGTATATGAACTTCTGTTTTATGTCTCCTCTTGCCTTTTGAGTTATAGTGTCTTGACTTTTGTTTTGTTGTTGTATCTGAACTTCTAATATATTTTTTACCATCCTTTTGTATTCTCCAGGACAAGCTACTGCATGTTTACCATCCCTGGGAATGTGATTGACCTCACAGGAAATTTCCTTTATAGGCTTTTCGGTGAAGGGCAGCAGATTGAAGGAGATATAATGGATTATCTCATAAATTTGTGGAAGGATAACCCGAAGACCTCTGAGATATTCTCTAATCCTGACAGGGTTGTACTTAGTCCCTACTTCATACAGGTTTTAGTTCTTTGCGCCCCTATCTCCTTTTTTTTGCCTTAGTTTTGTTGTAGTGGCATCTGTGAGGTGTTTTAATTGTGTTTTGGTGAATGCACAGTTCTGCCTGGAGTATGATTTCTTCGCCTCAAAAGTTCCAACTTTCAATGCAAAAAATTCGGCTAAACTCCTCCCAATGTTTGTTCGCAAGGAAGAAGACCTTCTTAACGCAAAACTGGTTAGTTTTTCATAAATCTTGCTTTTTTCTTAATTTCTTGTGCATCCTTTTGCTGAGTTTGTCAATAAGTTTTTGTTCATGCCGTTTCTTCAGTACATATGCTTTATAGTTTGTGTTCACCGGTCCTTCCATTCTTGCAGGTTTTAATGATTCTATTCAAGCCAATTGGCACAATGGCGCACTACAGTGTGTACGTGGTGAATTGATATCGTGGGAGCATTGACATCCTCGATTCACTTTCTTACGAAAATATGGAAACATCACGATCGAGTTTCGACGGGGACTGCAAAATATCGTGAGTGTTTCTTAGCCTGGACATCCTTTCACATTCTCTTGTTTGACACGAAGTTTATTATGCCTTGTGTTTACAAAATATGTTGCTGTCTCTGTTTTGGTAATACTGCTTGAACTGACTGTCATTTAGAAGTTGAACTTCTGCTATTTTTGTTTTAGTGTATCTTACGTAGGTGTCGCTTTTTTATGTATCTGAACTTAACTATTTTTGACTTCATCTAATTTTGATATTTCTGGCAGATGAAGAGATTTGTTGGATTGCTCGAGGAGGTGTACGGAAAGGCTGCATACAAGGCAAGCAAGCAGCCTAACTGGGTGACTATTGCAAAGAGGCCGACTTTCATCGATGTTCCGAAGCTGAAGAATAACGATTGTGGCTTCTTTGCTGTGAAGTTCAGCTCTTCGTTTGACGGCGATGAGATTGTTGAAGATTTTGGTGATATGAAAGTATGTTCTGTCTTTGTTCTTGTCTCATCATCCTTTTGATTTTTCTTGTGTGTTTTTGGTGCGACGCTCCTGCTGTGGTTTTAGATATGCATTACTAAACCATCGTTTTCACCTTTCTTTTTGTTTGCAGGCTGCTGCAGATGACTGGAAGGCTGAGTTCATGCACACTCTGGTTTTTAGCGAGAAGAATGAAGTCATGCGTTCAGAGCTCCCTATAGAGATCCAGTCCTTTGGCCCGTGAATTCGAAGCATTAGTTCCATTGTAGATTTGATTTCGTACAGATTTTTAGGTTTGATAATGATTGGAACAATTCCGTAAAGATTTGGGTGTAAGAATGTTTTTAGTGATTTGTGTATCTATAGGTGCATCATTATTACTTATGATATTGTGGACAAATGTACTTGGTGTGAAGAATGATTTGGCTTTGTGACTTTCAATGTACTGCATTGTTTTCAGTATCCATGTGTTGAATGTTTTTGCCACAACAGATGCACCTGAACTTCTCCCTTGGTTATGGTTGAACTGCTTGATTTTTTATGTTGTTTATTTTTGGGCCCCAACATATGGAGCTAGGCTGCTGGTTTCAGATGGAGAGGATATTTCTGTGTTGTGTAATGTATTGGTAATTTTCAACCCAATCAATATGTATGCTTTTGCATAAAATCTATATTTGTTTTTTTTGTTTTTTCAAGTGCGAATGTATTTCAGCTGTAACTTTGTGCAGAAATATTGTTGACGTTTCTTTATCTTTTGAACTTCTGCACGTATCCAAACAGAACTTCACAGTTGAACGCGTTGTCTTAGGCTTGCTAACCTTAGTTTATGCGGTGAAACTTTCTTTTTTAAGCATATTTTTGCTACATCGATTTTATATACCAGAACTTCTTCTGTAAGCTGAGTTAAACTCCAAAACTGTATGATTATTTGCTGGTTGCTCTTTTATGGAATACAACACGAGCACCTCCTGCCATAATATACCAGAACTTCCACTGTAATCTTACTTGAACTTCACAGTGTATGTTTTTCATTTTTTGTTCTTGCTTGCAGTCTGCATGGAATACATGACCAGCACATCACTTCCTCTCATAACATACCAGGACTTATGCAGTAATATTACTTGAACTTCAGAGTGTATGTTTTTCAATTTATTAATGCTTTCTCTTTCACGGAATACATGACCAGCACATCACTTCCTCTCATAACATACCAGGACTTCTGTAGTAATATTACTTGAACTTCAGAGTGTATGTTTTTCAATTTTACACTGCTTGCACTTTCATGCAGTACATCACCAGCACATCACTTCCTGCCATAACATACTAGGACTTCTGTAGTAATATTACTTGAACTTCACAGTGTATATTACCAGGGGATGATGACATAATGTTCTAATTGTGTTAATTGATCTCTTCTAATTGTTCATGAGCCTTGCGCTCCTCCTAGGCTTTGGTGGTAGAGGTTTTTTCTTGACATGTACCTCTTCCTCTTCATCGTCCTCTTCCTCTTCATCGTCATCTTCCTCTTCCTCTTTGTCGTCGCATTCCACTTCCTCTTCATCTTCGTCTTCCTCTTCTTCGTCGTTGTCTTCGTCTTCGTCTTCCTCTTCATCTTCGACCACCTTCTTGTTGTTGGCTCTAGGTCTTGTTTTCTGTTTCTTCTCTAGTATTTTGCTTGTCTTTCAGCATCTGCACGCTTCGGGCATGTTCTTGCATTATGTGGTTCATACTTCTTGCATATGCTACAAAGCCCGCTGCTTGCTTTTTGTGGGTGTGGTCCCTTCTTTTGTTCCATAGCCTTGGTCTGTTGTTTCTGAACTTTGGGTTGCTGGACCTCCTCAGCATTGTTTCTTTCGAAGAGTGTTGGACAGGTCAGCTTGTTGTGTCTCGCAACCTGGTTGCACACACTGCATTTCCTGTGTCCAAGTAGCACTCCGTTCTCGTCGCGCACGACGACTCTTCCTGCAGGCGGTGCCTTTATTTGAGCTCTCTTGTCACTCTTCTTTGCTGCAGTAATTTTCTTTCTACCCTTTGTTTCAGAATACAACGGCAATTTCATCGTCTCTTGCTGTCGCGGCTCCATTGACTGGCCATCACCCTGCTTGTATTGGCTGGCTTCAGCGGCGGCGTTGAGCATTTCAGCTGCATAATAATGAAGGTCATCTTCAATTGCAGCGTCCTCTTCAGCCATCCTTTCGTCAGCATCCGCTTGATTTGCTGAATGTATTGCATCAAGCTATTCCACAAGCCTCTTGAGAACATAGTATGCTCTGTCATATTGCTGGTCACATCTCATCGCTTTCTTGTTAACCATCAAATTCAGCTGCAGCAATATGTCTTACTTCGATAGCCTTGAGCTGCCATCCGATGTCGTTGTGTTGTAGTACCTTGTATCAAAAGTTGGTTGTGATCTTGCAGTCTTTGTGTACCGTTTGAGGATATACTTGTTTGGAAAATTGTCAGGCTTGAGGTAGTCAAGTATGTTCATGATGTGAAGGCAGAACAGGCCTGCATTTTTGTGATGAATGCAGAATGCATAGTTTGAGAGCCAGCAATGAGTTTCATAAATTTTGATATGATACTACCAGTCTAGCTATTTAATGAGGTTGTTTTTTCGCTCACCTGTGTGTGTCCAGAGCTTGCATTCACACTCGTATATTTCATTCTCTGGGTCAGCTACAACCTGGAATTCATGCTTTGACCAGGAAAATCTTTCTTCATCATCATGGCCAGGCTTGTTGTGGTAGTACACAAGGTACTTAGTTGGCTCTGCTGTACGCTTTGCGCGGAATAGCATTGCCTTTCTCATCCTATTCCTCATCTCGGTGTACACGGCTCTCGTGTACTTGATGGACATGTCTTCCTCATAGCTGTAGGTTGTTTTTGTCACAGGATTGGTCTGCACATGTCAAAAAGTGAGGTATTAGTCGAGGCAGAGTGATGGGTTTCATTTTTTAAAAATTCAAAGTGCACATGTTGAAGGCAAAATAGAACATGATGGTGGTGTTTTGTAATTGTCATCTTACCATGCTGGTCATTGTTTGCTCGTTCTCCTTTTGCATCCGAGTTTGTATGCAAGCATTGACCCGCCTAGCAAACTTGTGTAGGTTCTGGGTGCCCTTGACAAACCCCTTCTTTAGCACGTGGTTCATGCTGTCGCTTCATTGTGTGGAAGTCATTCTAGCACAGAAAATGTTCTTGTAATATGCTGAAATCCACATCTTCCTATCACTCCAGAGCTGCATCATCATCTGGTCGTTCTCCAGTTTGTACTTGTGCACGAGTTTAGCCCATGCATCTTCAAACTCCGTTGGCATCAGCGGCCAGTTTAATATAGCTGTGAACTCCTCTTTGAATGTATTGTACTTGTTGTACACCAACGCGAGGTATTCCCTGTACTTCTTCAAGATGTGCCAACGGCATAGCTTGTGGACGGTGTTTGGAAATAATTGTGGTATAGCTTTCGCCATCGATGGGCATTGGTCTGCATGAATTAAAAAAATGAAACTTGATTCTTTTTTTGTACTGATGGTGAACTTATGTTGTACAAGTACTTGAACTTCAGATGAAGCAATATGACTATCTAAAAATGGCACATGTATTTTTCCTTACAGCAGGGTTCTTGAACTTCTGTGGTACCAGTGCTTGAACTTCACATAAATAACTATATTTTTCTGAACATGTTACATGTTTTTTCTGAACATCTTTTTATCCTTGAACTTCTATGATTCCTGTACTTGAACTTCACATTCATGACTAGTTTTTTTCTAAACATGTGACAGAAAAAATTTGCTTTCTTCTACTGTTTTGGTTGGACTTCTATGCTAACAGTGGTTGAACTGCTTGCTGTATATTATTTTGTAAACATGTGACAGAAAAAATTTGCTTTGTTCTACTGTTTTGGTTGGACTTCTGTGCTAACAGTGGTTGAACTGCTTGCTGTATATTATTTTGTAAACATGTGACAGAAAAAATTTGCTTTGTTCTACTGTTTTGGTTGGACTTCTGTGCTAACAGTGGTTGAACTGCTTGCTGTATATTATTTTTAGAGAAAACCAAATATACCCAATACAGACCCACAGACTAGAAAGATGATGAAACTTGAGGAGTTTTTTATTTGAACTCACCTGTTAGAATGCAAGTTGGGTGCTTGTTGTTCATGCACCGTAGAAATGTATCGAAGAGCCACTTGAATGACTTTGCATCTTTGTCTCTTATCAGGGCAACAACAAATATCGTTGACTGCAAGTGATGGTTTGTTCCAACAAACACTCCCAAGGGAATATGAAATCTGTTGGTCTTGTAAGTTGTGTCGAATGTTACGCAATCGCTGAAGTCTTGATAGGCTCCTCGGCAGCTTGCATTGGACCAGAAAATGTTTTTAATTGACTTGTCCTTGTCCACTTGGATGTCGTAGAAAAACTCATCATTTATCGCCTTCATGTCTTTGAAGAATGAAACAAGTTTCAATACATCATCCAAATCATCTTTCTTTGCATTCATGGCTTTCCTGCAAATCACATGCAAAGATGCATTTGTTTATTTTTTGCTAGCAAATTATTGTGAGCTAGGATGCTATTTTTACATTGCAGTATGTTGGTGTTTGAGTACTTACTTGTTTAGCAGGTCTTGTACGGTCATGCTTAGGAAGTAGCTTCCATCTTCATTTTCAGATAGCATGGACATGATTGTCATGTGCTTGACATCATGGTACTGCAAGAGCTTTACGTACTCCAAAATAGTGGGGTCATAATTCTTGTGTGAGTGCAAAAACACCAGCATGTCATCATTTTGCATGAGCTGGTGATTATGATTGTACTCAATGTCCACTGCCACGCATGTGCCATCCTCCTGCACCTTCACCCTCATTCTTGCATTGCAGCCCGTCCTCTGCGATGTTTTGTTTCGCTTCCTGCTGGCCTCTGAAACTGAAGATGTGTGTATCCCTTGGAAGGCGCAAACAAAATACTTGTGGTTGTCATTTCCACCCGTCTTTCTGATTCCAAAACCAGCGTGTCTGGCATATCTGTTATAAAATTCCCTTGCTTTCTCTACATCTTTGAATCGCATCTTGAGTCTTGGTATTAGATAATCCGGTAGATCTGGCGTCTGCAGAAAAAGAAAAATAAATCCAAACAGCACCTTAAAATGCAGTTTATGAACTTGTTATTCTGGAGGGAGCAGAAATTTTGCAGATAATACAAGATGCGTATATAAATATTTTTTGTTTCACTTACGTGCTTGTATGATCGCAACTCCTTAGGTGTCGGCTGCTGTCCCTCTGGGATGGGGCATGGAGGAGTAATCATAGCAGGATGCAGCAGTGGATTACGAGGAGGAAGTAGGGCTGAGGATGGCCTCTCTCTTGTTTGCGTTCTTTTTGCTTGAGGTGGTTGTGGAGGTATTGCGATCCTGGTCTTGGTTTTCTCTTTTGTTCTGTGAAGCAAACCATCTACCTTTTGCCCTATACAATTATGACTTATAGCATCAGCAGCAGGATCAAACGGTGGTAGTGTGCAGATCACTCTCCTCCGTGTGTGTGTTGCTGTTGGATTTGTCCTGGGATCCGGTTTAGTTGCTTCGCTTTGGCATTGATGAGGCACACCAGGATAACCTCCAGAGTTACATGCAGGACTTGAGCTAACCCCCTCCTCCATCGGCGTGCTTGGGAGTCTGCTGGTGGATATAAATAATCCGCGGGGGATTTCCGGCGTCACCCAATCAGGTGGAGGCGCAAACTTGTGTGGATAGGGCTATGACCCAGCTTCTCGGTAGTATCCGTGTGTTTCGGGTGTCGTCCATTGTTGCTCTAGAGCAGGTTGGTAATGCTGTTGGTGCGTTTGAGGCGCGACCCATTGAGAGGGTGGTACAACAAGTATAGGCTTTGCATTGTGTACTTGCTGCTGGGAACTTCTAAGCTTCTTCATGCGTCTCTCGTCATGCTGACATAAAAGGAAAAAATGTCTGTTAGCACACAAGTTATATCAGCATATACCTTCATAACTGAACTTAGCATTATCCACATACTGAACTTCTCATATAAAAGTGGTGAGAGACATCACACTATGCACTGAAGTGAGCATCTGCCAATGCCTTTGTACCTGAACTGAGCACCCTTCATAGAATGAACTTCACATCCTGTTTTTTAATTCTGCAATATTTAGATTACTTATATATACCTGAACTGAGCACTCTCCACAACCTGAACTTCTTGTTTTGCAAAGGGGAAATACTGTCCACCGTTAAAAAACCTGAATCTTCATGAGTTTTTTGAATGGCTGGACTGCTAGTGCATACCAACCTGACCTTCATGTGATATCACATGCATGTTCTATTTTCCTTTATTTTTGTTTTGCACAGAACTAGATACATTTCCAACCTGAACTCTAGCACACTTACTAGTTGAACTTCACATTGCTTTTCCACATGTGAATGTGAATGCAGGCAGATTTTATAGTGTTTGTCGCCTAGACTGAGGCTCACACACTACCAGAACTTCACATGCCTTTAAGCAAGCGGATTTTACAATTCTGTTTTGTAGCTTGGACTGAGGCTCACACACCACCTGAACTTCACATGGTTGTAAGCAGGCAGATTTTACAAAAAGCTTTTGTAGCCTGGACTGATGCTCACACACCACCTGAACTTCACATGGTTGTAAGCAGGCAGATTTTACAAAAAGCTTTTGTAGCCTGGACTGATGCTCACACACCACCTGAACTTCACATAGCTGTAAGAAAATAACAAACCGAAGGAAGGAAGATGTTCAACCATACCCTGGCTAGAAGTTCGGCCAACCTTTTTCCAGCAGATGATAGGCCACCTTGAGAACAATTCGTCGTGGAGGTATGAGGGGAATCCCATGGCAATCCATGTCTTGCAGGGGGCGCGAAGTTCATCTGCACGAAGCAAGAAGGTCAGAGAATGCAAGATTGAAGCAGAATGCAAGATCAGGGAGGAAGTTCATGTACAGTTCTTAGAGAAGGCGCCGCCGATGCGGCCTCCGCTGAGATGCTTCCTTGGGTTTGCTGTTCGCCGTAGGGTGCGCATTGGCCGTCACGAGCACTGCCAAGCCGTCTGGCGGTGACGATGGACCGAGGATGAGGCTTCTGGAAGTCCATGGTGGCCGTTCATTGCAGAAATCCGGCAGCTTCGCCGGCTCCGCCGGCTCCAGGCGACGCGGGCTCCCTCGCGCCGGCATCCGCCGTCGCTCGCTCGCTCGTGCCGAAGGTCGGGTAGGAGGTGGAGTTGGAGGGGGCGGAGCTCGATCCGGTCGGCCAGGATCTGGAGAAGGAAGGTAGGCGCTCGATCCGGCGGATTTTCGACGGCGAATCACGGCGGAGATCGAGGGGAGGAGCGGCGAGGAGGGGGGTTGGGGAGGGGCGGCTTGGTCGGGATCGGGGTCCAGGTGGGATTCTGTCGGGATCGGGGTCCAGGTTGGATTTTGTCGGGCCGGGCTGGCAGTCCAGGGAAGTTCGGGAACCTGTCTTCCGGGCCCTATATAGGGCTGCTGTGATCCAAATAACTATTCTAATCCCGGGATTAGAATAGTGCCACCCTATGTATATATATATATATATATATATATATATATATATATATATATATATATATATGTATGTATGTATGTATATATAAACGGCCGCACAGGAGACACAATAATACTTTTAGGCACAAAGTATAAATATAGCCTTATAACCAAAATAACATTGTTTTTACAATGATTCGATTTGTCACTCGAATAAGACATTCTTCGAGCACTACGCCTCTATTAAGCAGGCACCTTCTGTTACCTGCGCCAAGTAGTGCTCGGCCGGATACTGGCCTCCCGCCGGATTTTGGGTCGCCACAACGGTGGCCTCCATATCTGTCCAATATGCTTTAACGCTGGCAAGAGCCATCCGTGCACCCTCTATGCACGCCGACCTCCTCATGGCATCGATCTAAGGCACGGCCCCAAAGAACTGCTGCACCAAACCAAAGTAACTGTTCGGCTTAGGCCCCTTTGGCGAAAGATGGTCTATTACAGACCGCATGCAAGCCCGGACAACCAGTGAAGCTCCGCCACAGCAGCCATCTTCTCACTTAACGGCAGCGGGCGCGCGGGAGCATCGAATTGCGACCAGAAAAGCTTCTCCACCTCTTTATCACCTTGATCCTTGAAAAACTTGGCTGCATCAGCTGTACTCTTCGCCAAGTCCGCATACACATCTGCAGGACTCTAGGGTCCATCCAGGGGAGCATACTTCGGATCCAAAAACTTCGTCCACAGTAAGTAGGATCCTCCAGCCGTGATTTTACCGGCCTGTTAAAGCTCCTGCCGCACACCCCTGACCTCGGTCCGCATCTCCTTGGTGGCATTAAGTGCCTTGTTCAGGTCGGCCGAACTAGCCCTATTCTCCTTTTCAAGGAGTTCATACCGGTCAGCGGCATTTTTCAACTCGAATGCCATTTCGGCTATCTTTTCCTCGCTTCGGCGATGAGCAGCCTATTTGGCTCTCAATTCTTCGGCCGCCTTTAGGGCAGCCGCACTACTAACCCGATCTTGTTCCTTGGCCTGGGCAAGTTCCGCCCTTAGGGCTTCCATGGCAGCAGCACCAACTGCAATCCAAGCATATTGCATTAATGTTATGCCCCTCTCATATTTTCCTATACAACATAATAAGGAAAGCAGAGCACATACCTTGTGCCTCTTCCAGCCGCTCGTTCACCAGTGTGATATCGGCATCAATAGATCTGATCTGCCTCCTTAGCTCGGCAAATTCAACGGACTGGTCGGCTGCCGGACCCTTAGATACATGCGCATATGCACAACACAATCTTTACTGTATGATCCCCCGTTTGGCGCTTAGGGTGGGTAACCAGAGTCTCAGGGGCTACTATCCATATGGAGCACACCTAGCGCGTGCCTCACAGCCAAAACTAGTGTATTTTTTACCACATACCTCAAAGCCTCTGAGCAGGCTCGTAAATGCTTCATTCAAACCGCTTGTGGCGGATGAAATCTTATTGAGCACCGCGCTCATTAATGAGCGGTGCTCCTCCGAGAGCGCAGATCGCTCCAGAAGGCCTGTCAGCATGTCCGGCCGAGCATTGAACTGTGCTGGACCCTTATCATCGCCCCCCGTCGGAGCCAAACACTCCGGGCCCAAGGCGGCTAACGTATTGGCTTCCGGCTTCGGCAGATCCGGACTCCTCTGTGATGACACCTTGGTGTCGCCTGCTTCATGAGGCGGAGAGGTGGGTGGGGTCTCACTCTCCATCATCTCCGGAGGAAGATGCCCCGAAGATGAACTCTATTGAGAAGAGCTGCTAGCCGGACTGCAAAAGACGAATCCTGGTTACTGATCTAGGAGAAACGCAGTAGCTTCGAATTAACGATTAACTTACAGCTCGGTGGAGGGCTGACCTGCTGGCGGGCATGATGCGGTGAGGGTGCCCGTCGGGGCAGAGCCCCCTGGTGATACCTTTTCCCTGGTTTGGGCATTTTCGTCTCCAAGTCTTTGGAGGCGGCCCTTTCCTTCCCGCGCGGGGAGGAGGCTTTAGCCTCCCCTTCCCGACTATCCTCCTCAGGGGAGGTGACAATTCCCCCGGTTCGGATGCGCAGTGTGTGAAGTTTGGTTTCTTTGTTATTCCCCTTGTCTTCCCCCGAGGGAATTTTGCTGAGCACCCGGTCAAGCATCTTAGCAATGGTGGGATTAGGCAAGCCTTCGGGAAGTGGCGCCGGACACCTGATTCTCTCCGCCTTGCTGAGCCATTCCTGGCCATGGATGATTTTCAGAATGACAACTATGACAAATATAAAACAAAGTGTCCGGTATCAAGGTTACTTACTTGGGTATCTAGGCGATTGCAGCTTAGGCCCGCATCCTCGGTGGTGTCCGGACACTCTACTTGTGGTCTGAAGAATAATTTGCACATCCCTTCGAGCTTCAGGCCGAAGAAGTGCTTAACAGTCCGCGGACCCTCTAGATTGAACTCCCACATCCGGAGAGGCCGGCGTTGGCATGGCAACATCCGTCGGATTAACATCACTTGAATTATGCTGACAAGGTTAATGTCCCCCTCGAGAAGCTCTCGGATGCGGCTCTGCAGTAATGGTACATCGCAAGCAGGCCCCCAATTCCGTCCTACATCGGTCCGAGACACTAGTTGTGATGAAGGGCCCGAGCGGAACTCGGGGGCGGCTACCCACTTTGTGCCTCTGGGAGCCGTAACATAAAACCACCTCCGTTGCGATACATTGGATACTTCTGGGAAAGAACCCTCTAGCCATGGGGCATCGGCATTCCTGCTTATTATGGCACCTCCGCACTCCACATGTCGCCCCTCGATCATCTTCGGCTTCACATTAAAGGTCTTGATCCATAAGCTGAAGTGTGGAGTGACGTGGAGAAAAGCCTCACACACAATGATGCACGACGAGATATGGAGGATAGCGTCTGGAGATAGATCATGAAAATCCAACCCGTAATAGAACATGAGCCGCGGAGGGTGAGCCCCAAGCCGCGGAGGAAGTGAGGAACAAACACGACGCTCTCATTGGGCTCTGGTGTAGGGATGACCTTCCCTGGAGCAGGAAGCCTGTGATGGATGTCGGCGGTCAGATATCCGACCTCCCTAAGCCTCGCAATGTCCTCCTCTTGGATCGAGGAGGCCACCCACCGGCCTTGAGGGTTGGATCCGGACATATTGGAGGATCTGGGGTGTTGGAGCTTAGGTCTCGGGTGTTAGAACTCGAGGTGCGAGAAGGCGCGAGGAAGGTGGAGAAGAGGCATAGACCTCGGCCCCTTTATAAACGGGGTGAATATCAAGAGTCCTCAATGTGACCGTTTGAGGCTTATCTAAAAGCACATGGAGTCATGCCAACGGTTGTCGTGGGGTTACACATGCCCATATTGATGGAAGATCCCGTAATAAGAGGAACATGATCTCTACTTTGGCAGGATGTGCCAATAAAACCGCCTCGCAACGCGAGTCGAGGTGGGGCGAGAAACGCCGGTTCATGTTGGACCAGGCCCCGATGCAAAGGCACGATGTACGAAGATTGCTAGCAGATCAGATTTATGCTATGTTCCCTACGATGGTATGTGAGAATCATCTTGCAGATCCGGACACGGTCTAAGTGTTCGGTAATTACTTTGGAGTATTCGGAGATGGAACCCGCCTTGCAATGCCGAAGACAAGACTGTGCGCTGGACTCATCGTCATTGAAGCCAGCTTCAGGGGCTACTGAGGGAGTCCTGGATTAGGGGGTATCTGGACAGCCGGACTATATACATCGTCCAGACTATTGAAGTGTGAAGATACAAGACTCAAGACTCCGCCTCGTGTCCGAATGGGACTCTCCTTTGCGTGGAAGACAAGCTTGGCAATCCGGATAATATATTTCCTTCTTTGTAACCGACTCCATGTAAACCCTAGCCCTCTCCGGTGTCTATATAAACCGGAGAGGTTGGTCCTTAGAAGGCCGATCACAACTACAATCATAATCATCGTAGGCTAGCTTCTAGGGTTTAGCCTCTACGATCTCGTGGTAGATCTACTCTTGTACTACTCATATCGTCAATATTAATCAAACAGGAAGTAGGGTTTTACCTCCATCGAGAGGGCCCGAACCTGGGTAAACATTGTGTCCCTTGCTTCCTATTACCATCAGCCTAAGACGCACAGATCGAGACCCCCTACCCAAGAACTGCCGGTTTTGACACTAACAGTGCTTATGTGTCGGTCATCTACACTCGTAGTTTTGGCCGATTCTGGCCTGTTTTGGACTATTACTCAGTTTTGGGGCCCCGGAGTGATTTCCACCGTTAACGAACACCAAGGTGCATTTATGTGTCGGTCTTCAACACTCGTAGTTTTGGCCGATTCTGGCCCGTTTCATGGACTATTACTCACTGGTTTGGGGTCCCCGAGCGATTTCCATGATTGACGAACCCCGAGGTGCGTTTCTGTATCGTCCATCAATAATCCTAGGTTTATCTGATTCCGGGCTCTTTCATGGACTATTACTCACCGTTTTGGGGTCCCAAAGTGATTTCCATTCTTGTTGAACCCCAAGGTGCGCTTACGTGTCGGTCATCAACACTAACAGTTTTGGCCGATTCTGGCCCGTTTCATGGACTATTACTCACTGTTTTGCGGTCCCGGAGTGATGTCCACGAGTAACGAACCCTGGGGTGCGTTTACGTGTCGGTCATCAACGCTCGTAGTTTTGGCCGATAGTGACCCGTTTCGTGGACTATTACTCACTGTTTTGGGGTCCCAAAGTGATTTCCATTCTTGTTGAACCCCAAGGTGCGCCCATGTGTCAGTCACCAACACTCACGGTTTTGGCCAATTCTGGCCCGTTTCGTGGACTATTACTCACTGTTTTAGGGTCCCGGAGTGATGTCCACGAGTAACGCACCCTGGGGTGCGTTTACGTGTCGGTCATCAACACTCGCGGTTTTGGCCGATTCTGACCCGTTTCGTGGACTATTACTCACCGTTTTGGAGTCCCAAAGTGATTTCCATTATTGTTGAACCCCAAGGTGCGCTTACGTGTCGGTCATCAACACTCATAGTTTTGGCCGATTCTGGCCCGTTGCGTGGACTATTACTCACTATTTTGGGGTCCTGGAGTGATGTCCACAAGTAACAAACCCTGGAGTGCAATTACGTGTTAGTCATCAACACTCACGGTTTTTGCCGATTCTGACCCGTTTCATGGGCTATTACTCACCGTTTTGGGGTCCCAAAGTGATTTCCAATCTTGTTGAACCCCAAGGTGCGCTTACGTGTCGGTCATCAACACTCACAGTTTTTGCCGATTCTGGCCCATTTCGTGGAGTATTACTCACTGTTTTAGGGTCCTGGAGTGATGTCCACGAGTAATGAATCCTGGGGTGCGTTTACGTGTCGGTCATCAACGCTCGTAGTTTTGGCTGATCCTGACCCATTTCGTGGACTATTACTGACGGTTTTGGGGTCCCAAAGTGATTTCCATTCTTGTTGAACCCCGAGGTGCGCTTACGTGTCGGTCACCAACACTCACCGTTTTGGCCGATTCTGGCCCGTTTCATAGACTATTACTCATTGTTTTAGGTTCCCGGAGTGATGTCCACGAGTAACGAACCCCGGGGGTGCGTTTACGTGTCGGTCATCAACACTCATGATTTTGGCCGATTCTGACCCGTTTCGTGGACTACTACTCACCGTTTTGGGGTCCCAAAGTGATTTCCATTCTTGTTGCACCCTATGGTGCACGTACGTGTCGGTCATCAACACTCCCAGTTTTGGCCGATTCTGGCCCGTTTCGTGGACTATTACTCACTGTTTTAGGGTCCCGTAGTGATGTCCACGAGTAACGAAGCCTGGGGTGCGTTTACGTGTCGGTCATCAACACTCGCGGTTTTGGCCGATTCTGACCCATTTCATGGACTATTACTCACCGTTTTGGGGTCCCAAAGTGATTTCCATTCTTGTTGAACCCCAAGGTGCGCTTACGTGTCGGTCATCAACACTCACAGTTTTGGCCGATTTTGGCCCGTTTCGTGGAGTATTACTCACTGTTTTGCGGTCCCGGAGTGATGTCCACGAGTAACGAACCCTGGGTGCGTTTACGTGTCGGTCATCAACTCTCGTAGTTTTGGCCGATCCTGACCCGTTTCGTGGACTATTACTCACCGTTTTGGGGTCCCAAAGTGATTTCTATTCTTGTTGAACCCCAAGGTGCACTTACGTGTCGGTCACCAACACTCACGGCTTTGGCCGATTCTGGCCCGTTTCATGGACTTTTACTCACTGTTTTAGGGTCCCGGAGTGATGTCCACGAGTAAGAACCCTGGGGTGCGTTTACGTGTCGGCCATCAACACTCACGATTTTGGCCGATTCTGACCCATTTCGTGGACTATTAGTCACTGTTTTGTGGTCCCAAAGTGATTTCCATTCTTGTTGAACCCCATGGTGCGCTTACGTGTTGGTCACCACCACTCATGGTTTTGGCCTATTCTGGCCCGTTTCGTGGACTATTACTCACTGTTTTAGGGTCCCGGAATGATGTCCACGAGTAACGAACCCTGGGGTGTGTTTACGTGTCGAATATCAACACTCGCGGTTTTGGCCGATTTTGACCCATTTCGTGGACTATTACTCACCGTTTTGGGGTCCCAAAGTGATTTCCATTCTTGTTGAACCCCGGGTTGCGTTTACGTGTCGGTCATCTACACTCGCGGTTTTGGCCGATTCTGACCCATTTCGTGGACTATTACTCACCGTTTTGGGGTCCTAAAGTGATTTCCATTCTTGTTGAACCCCAACGTGCGCTTACGTGTCGGTCATCAACACTCACAGTTTTTGCCGATTCTGGCCCGTTTCATGGAGTATTACTCACTGTTTTGCGGTCCCGGAGTGATGTCCACGAGTAACGAACCCTGGGGTGCGTTTATGTGTCGGTCGTCAACGCTCATAGTTTTGGCCGATCCTGACCCGTTTCGTGGACTATTACTCACCTTTTTGGGGTCCCAAAGTGATTTCCATTCTTGTTGAACCCCAAGGTGCGCTTACGTGTCAGTCACCAACACTCACCGTTTTGGCCAATTCTGGCCCGTTTCGTGGACTATTACTCACTGTTTTAGGGTCCCGGAGTGATGTCCACGAGTAACGAACCCCGGGGGTGCGTTTACGTGTCGGTCATCAACACTCACGATTTTGGCCAATTCTGACCCGTTTCGTGGACTACTACTCACCGTTTTGGGGTCCCAAAGTGATTTCCATTCTTGTTGCACCCTATGGTGCACGTACGTGTCGGTCATCAACACTCCCAGTTTTGGCCGATTCTGGCCCGTTTCGTGGACTATTACTCACTGTTTTAGGGTCCCGTAGTGATGTCCACGAGTAACGAAGCCTGGGGTGCGTTTACGTGTCGGTCATCAACACTCGCGGTTTTGGCCGATTCTGACCCATTTCATGGACTATTACTCACCGTTTTGGGGTCCCAAAGTGATTTCATTCTTGTTGAACCCCAAGGTGCGCTTACGTGTCGGTCATCAACACTCACAGTTTTGGCCGATTTTGGCCCGTTTCGTGGAGTATTACTCACTGTTTTGCGGTCCCGGAGTGATGTCCACGAGTAACGAACCCTGGGGTGCGTTTACGTGTCGGTCATCAACTCTCGTAGTTTTGGCCGATCCTGACCCGTTTCGTGGACTATTACTCACCGTTTTGGGGTCCCAAAGTGATTTCTATTCTTGTTGAACCCCAAGGTGCACTTACGTGTCGGTCACCAACACTCACGGCTTTGGCCGATTCTGGCCCGTTTCATGGACTTTTACTCACTGTTTTAGGGTCCCGGAGTGATGTCCACGAGTAAGAACCCTGGGGTGCGTTTACGTGTCGGTCATCAACACTCACGATTTTGGCCGATTCTGACCCATTTCGTGGACTATTAGTCACTGTTTTGTGGTCCCAAAGTGATTTCCATTCTTGTTGAACCCCAAGGTGCGCTTACGTGTTGGTCACCACCACTCATGGTTTTGGCCTATTCTGGCCCGTTTCGTGGACTATTACTCACTGTTTTAGGGTCCCGGAGTGATGTCCACGAGTAACGAACCCTGGGGTGTGTTTACGTGTCGATTATCAACACTCGCGGTTTTGGCCGATTTTGACCCATTTCGTGGACTATTACTCACCGTTTTGGGGTCCCAAAGTGATTTCCATTCTTGTTGAACCCCGGGTTGCGTTTACGTGTCGGTCATCTACACTCGCGGTTTTGGCCGATTCTGACCCATTTCGTGGACTATTACTCACCGTTTTGGGGTCCTAAAGTGATTTCCATTCTTGTTGAACCCCAACGTGCGCTTACGTGTCGGTCATCAACACTCACAGTTTTTGCCGATTCTGGCCCGTTTCATGGAGTATTACTCACTGTTTTGCGGTCCCGGAGTGATGTCCACGAGTAACGAACCCTGGGGTGCGTTTATGTGTCGGTCGTCAACGCTCATAGTTTTGGCCGATCCTGACCCGTTTCGTGGACTATTACTCACCTTTTTGGGGTCCCAAAGTGATTTCCATTCTTGTTGAACCCCAAGGTGCGCTTACGTGTCGGTCACCAACACTCACCGTTTTGGCCAATTCTGGCCCGTTTCGTGGACTATTACTCACTGTTTTAGGGTCCCGGAGTGATGTCCATGAGTAACGAACCCTAGGGTGCGTTTACGTGTCGGTCATCAACACTCGAAGTTTTGGCCGATTGTGACCCGTTTCGTGGACTATTACTCACTGTTTTGGGGTCCCGGAGTGATGTCCACGAGTAACGAACCCCGGGGGTGCGTTTACGTGTCGGTCATCAACACTCACGATTTTGGCCAATTCTGACCCGTTTCGTGGACTACTACTCACCGTTTTGGGGTCCCAAAGTGATTTCCATTCTTGTTGCACCCTATGGTGCACGTACGTGTCGGTCATCAACACTCCAAGTTTTGGCCGATTCTGGCCCGTTTCGTGGACTATTACTCACTGTTTTAGGGTCCCGTAGTGATGTCCACGAGTAACGAAGCCTGGGGTGCGTTTACGTGTCGGTCATCAACACTCGCGGTTTTGGCCGATTCTGACCCATTTCATGGACTATTACTCACCGTTTTGGGGTCCCAAAGTGATTTCATTCTTGTTGAACCCCAAGGTGCGCTTACGTGTCGGTCATCAACACTCACAGTTTTGGCCGATTTTGGCCCGTTTCGTGGAGTATTACTCACTGTTTTGCGGTCCCGGAGTGATGTCCACGAGTAACGAACCCTGGGGTGCGTTTACGTGTCGGTCATCAACTCTCGTAGTTTTGGCCGATCCTGACCCGTTTCGTGGACTATTACTCACCGTTTTGGGGTCCCAAAGTGATTTCTATTCTTGTTGAACCCCAAGGTGCACTTACGTGTCGGTCACCAACACTCACGGCTTTGGCCGATTCTGGCCCGTTTCATGGACTTTTACTCACTGTTTTAGGGTCCCGGAGTGATGTCCACGAGTAAGAACCCTGGGGTGCGTTTACGTGTCGGTCATCAACACTCACGATTTTGGCCGATTCTGACCCATTTCGTGGACTATTAGTCACTGTTTTGTGGTCCCAAAGTGATTTCCATTCTTGTTGAACCCCAAGGTGCGCTTACGTGTTGGTCACCACCACTCATGGTTTTGGCCTATTCTGGCCCGTTTCGTGGACTATTACTCACTGTTTTAGGGTCCCGGAGTGATGTCCACGAGTAACGAACCCTGGGGTGTGTTTACGTGTCGGATTATCAACACTCGCGGTTTTGGCCGATTTTGACCCATTTCGTGGACTATTACTCACCGTTTTGGGGTCCCAAAGTGATTTCCATTCTTGTTGAACCCCGGGTTGCGTTTACGTGTCGGTCATCTACACTCGCGGTTTTGGCCGATTCTGACCCATTTCGTGGACTATTACTCACCGTTTTGGGGTCCTAAAGTGATTTCCATTCTTGTTGAACCCGAACGTGCGCCTACGTGTCGGTCATCAAAACTCACAGTTTTTGCCGATTCTGGCCCGTTTCATGGAGTATTACTCACTGTTTTGCGGTCCCGGAGTGATGTCCACGAGTAACGAACCCTGGGGTGCGTTTACGTGTCGGTCGTCAACGCTCATAGTTTTGGCCGATCCTGACCCGTTTCGTGGACTATTACTCACCTTTTTGGGTCCCAAAGTGATTTCCATTCTTGTTGAACCCCAAGGTGCGCTTACGTGTCGGTCACCAACACTCACCGTTTTGGCCGATTCTGGCCCGTTTCGTGGACTATTACTCACTGTTTTAGGGTCCCGGAGTGATGTCCACGAGTAACGAACCCCGGGGGTGCCTTTACGTGTCGGTCATCAACACTCACGATTTTGGCCGATTCTGACCCGTTTCGTGGACTACTACTCACCGTTTTGGGGTCCCAAAGTGATTTCCATTCTTGTTGCACCCTATAGTGTACGTACGTGTCCGTCATCAACACTCCCAGTTTTGGCCGATTCTGGCCCGTTTCGTGGACTATTACTCACTGTTTTAGGGTCCTGTAGTGATGTCCACGAGTAACGAAGCCTGGGGTGCGTTTACGTGTCGGTCATCAACACTCGCGGTTTTGTCCGATTCTGACCCATTTCATGGACTATTACTCACCGTTTTGGGGTCCCAAAGTGATTTCCATTCTTGTTGAACCCCAAGGTGCGCTTACGTGTCGGTCATCAACACTCACAGTTTTGGCCGATTTTGGCCCGTTTCGTGGAGTATTACTCACTGTTTTGCGGTCCCGGAGTGATGTCCACGAGTAACGAACCCTGGGGTGCGTTTACGTGTCGGTCATCAACTCTCGTAGTTTTGGCCGATCCTGACCCGTTTCGTGGACTATTACTCACCGTTTTGGGGTCCCAAAGTGATTTCTATTCTTGTTGAACCCCAAGGTGCACTTACGTGTCGGTCACCAACACTCACGGCTTTGGCCGATTCTGGCCCGTTTCATGGACTTTTACTCACTGTTTTAGGGTCCCGGAGTGATGTCCACGAGTAAGAACCCTGGGGTGCGTTTACGTGTCGGTCATCAACACTCACGATTTTGGCCGATTCTGACCCATTTCGTGGACTATTAGTCACTGTTTTGTGGTCCCAAAGTGATTTCCATTCTTGTTGAACCCCAAGGTGCGCTTACGTGTTGGTCACCACCACTCATGGTTTTGGCCTATTCTGGCCCGTTTCGTGGACTATTACTCACTGTTTTAGGGTCCCGGAGTGATGTCCACGAGTAACGAACCCTGGGGTGTGTTTACGTGTCGATTATCAACACTCGCGGTTTTGGCCGATTTTGACCCATTTCGTGGACTATTACTCACCGTTTTGGGGTCCCAAAGTGATTTCCATTCTTGTTGAACCCCGGGTTGCGTTTACGTGTCGGTCATCTACACTCGCGGTTTTGGCCGATTCTGACCCATTTCGTGGACTATTACTCACCGTTTTGGGGTCCTAAAGTGATTTCCATTCTTGTTGAACCCGAACGTGCGCCTACGTGTCGGTCATCAAAACTCATAGTTTTTGCCGATTCTGGCCCGTTTCATGGAGTATTACTCACTGTTTTGCGGTCCCGGAGTGATGTCCACGAGTAACGAACCCTGGGGTGCGTTTACGTGTCGGTCGTCAACGCTCATAGTTTTGGCCGATCCTGACCCGTTTCGTGGACTATTACTCACCTTTTTGGGGTCCCAAAGTGATTTCCATTCTTGTTGAACCCCAAGGTGCGCTTACGTGTCGGTCACCAACACTCACCGTTTTGGCCGATTCTGGCCCGTTTCGTGGACTATTACTCACTGTTTTAGGGTCCCGGAGTGATGTCCACGAGTAACGAACCCCGGGGGTGCCTTTACGTGTCGGTCATCAACACTCACGATTTTGGCCGATTCTGACCCGTTTCGTGGACTACTACTCACCGTTTTGGGGTCCCAAAGTGATTTCCATTCTTGTTGCACCCTATGGTGCACGTACGTGTCCGTCATCAACACTCCCAGTTTTGGCCGATTCTGGCCCGTTTCGTGGACTATTACTCACTGTTTTAGGGTCCTGTAGTGATGTCCACGAGTAACGAAGCCTGGGGTGCGTTTACGTGTCGGTCATCAACACTCGCGGTTTTGTCCGATTCTGACCCATTTCATGGACTATTACTCACCGTTTTGGGGTCCCAAAGTGATTTCCATTCTTGTTGAACCCCAAGGTGCGCTTACGTGTCGGTCATCAACACTCACAGTTTTGGCCGATTTTGGCCCGTTTCGTGGAGTATTACTCACTGTTTTGCGGTCCCGGAGTGATGTCCACGAGTAACGAACCCTGGGGTGCGTTTACGTGTCGGTCATCAACTCTCGTAGTTTTGGCCGATCCTGACCCGTTTCGTGGACTATTACTCACCGTTTTGGGGTCCCAAAGTGATTTCTATTCTTGTTGAACCCCAAGGTGCACTTACGTGTCGGTCACCAACACTCACGGCTTTGGCCGATTCTGGCCCGTTTCATGGACTTTTACTCACTGTTTTAGGGTCCCGGAGTGATGTCCACGAGTAAGAACCCTGGGGTGCGTTTACGTGTCGGTCATCAACACTCACGATTTTGGCCGATTCTGACCCATTTCGTGGACTATTAGTCACTGTTTTGTGGTCCCAAAGTGATTTCCATTCTTGTTGAACCCCAAGGTGCGCTTACGTGTTGGTCACCACCACTCATGGTTTTGGCCTATTCTGGCCCGTTTCGTGGACTATTACTCACTGTTTTAGGGTCCCGGAGTGATGTCCACGAGTAACGAACCCTGGGGTGTGTTTACGTGTCGATTATCAACACTCGCGGTTTTGGCCGATTTTGACCCATTTCGTGGACTATTACTCACCGTTTTGGGGTCCCAAAGTGATTTCCATTCTTGTTGAACCCCGGGTTGCGTTTACGTGTCGGTCATCTACACTCGCGGTTTTGGCCGATTCTGACCCATTTCGTGGACTATTACTCACCGTTTTGGGGTCCTAAAGTGATTTCCATTCTTGTTGAACCCGAACGTGCGCCTACGTGTCGGTCATCAAAACTCATAGTTTTTGCCGATTCTGGCCCGTTTCATGGAGTATTACTCACTGTTTTGCGGTCCCGGAGTGATGTCCACGAGTAACGAACCCTGGGGTGCGTTTACGTGTCGGTCGTCAACGCTCATAGTTTTGGCCGATCCTGACCCGTTTCGTGGACTATTACTCACCTTTTTGGGGTCCCAAAGTGATTTCCATTCTTGTTGAACCCCAAGGTGCGCTTACGTGTCGGTCACCAACACTCACCGTTTTGGCCGATTCTGGCCCGTTTCGTGGACTATTACTCACTGTTTTAGGGTCCCGGAGTGATGTCCACGAGTAACGAACCCCGGGGGTGCCTTTACGTGTCGGTCATCAACACTCACGATTTTGGCCGATTCTGACCCGTTTCGTGGACTACTACTCACCGTTTTGGGGTCCCAAAGTGATTTCCATTCTTGTTGCACCCTATGGTGCACGTACGTGTCCGTCATCAACACTCCCAGTTTTGGCCGATTCTGGCCCGTTTCGTGGACTATTACTCACTGTTTTAGGGTCCTGTAGTGATGTCCACGAGTAACGAAGCCTGGGGTGCGTTTACGTGTCGGTCATCAACACTCGCGGTTTTGTCCGATTCTGACCCATTTCATGGACTATTACTCACCGTTTTGGGGTCCCAAAGTGATTTCCATTCTTGTTGAACCCCAAGGTGCGCTTACGTGTCGGTCATCAACACTCACAGTTTTGGCCGATTTTGGCCCGTTTCGTGGAGTATTACTCACTGTTTTGCGGTCCCGGAGTGATGTCCACGAGTAACGAACCCTGGGGTGCGTTTACGTGTCGGTCATCAACTCTCGTAGTTTTGGCCGATCCTGACCCGTTTCGTGGACTATTACTCACCGTTTTGGGGTCCCAAAGTGATTTCTATTCTTGTTGAACCCCAAGGTGCACTTACGTGTCGGTCACCAACACTCACGGCTTTGGCCGATTCTGGCCCGTTTCATGGACTTTTACTCACTGTTTTAGGGTCCCGGAGTGATGTCCACGAGTAAGAACCCTGGGGTGCGTTTACGTGTCGGTCATCAACACTCACGATTTTGGCCGATTCTGACCCATTTCGTGGACTATTAGTCACTGTTTTGTGGTCCCAAAGTGATTTCCATTCTTGTTGAACCCCAAGGTGCGCTTACGTGTTGGTCACCACCACTCATGGTTTTGGCCTATTCTGGCCCGTTTCGTGGACTATTACTCACTGTTTTAGGGTCCCGGAGTGATGTCCACGAGTAACGAACCCTGGGGTGTGTTTACGTGTCGATTATCAACACTCGCGGTTTTGGCCGATTTTGACCCATTTCGTCGACTATTACTCACCGTTTTGGGGTCCCAAAGTGATTTCCATTCTTGTTGAACCCCGGGTTGCGTTTACGTGTCGGTCATCTACACTCGCGGTTTTGGCCGATACTGACCCATTTCGTGGACTATTACTCACCGTTTTGGGGTCCTAAAGTGATTTCCATTCTTGTTGAACCCCAACGTGCGCTTACGTGTCGGTCATCAACACTCACAGTTTTTGCCGATTCTGGCCCGTTTCATGGAGTATTACTCACTGTTTTGCGGTCCCGGAGTGATGTCCACGAGTAACGAACCCTGGGGTGCGTTTACGTGTCGGTCGTCAACGCTCATAGTTTTGGCCGATCCTGACCCGTTTCGTGCACTATTACTCACCTTTTTGGGGTCCCAAAGTGATTTCCATTCTTGTTGAACCCCAAGGTGCGCTTACGTGTCGGTCACCAACACTCACCGTTTTGGCCGATTCTGGCCCGTTTCGTGGACTATTACTCACTGTTTTAGGGTCCCGGAGTGATGTCCACGAGTAACGTACCCCGGGGGTGCGTTTACGTGTCGGTCATCAACACTCACGATTTTCGCCGATTCTGACCCGTTTCGTGGACTACTACTCACCGTTTTGGGGTCCCAAAGTGATTTCCATTCTTGTTGCACCCTATGGTGCACGTACGTGTCGGTCATCAACACTCCCAGTTTTGGCCGATTCTGGCCCGTTTCGTGGACTATTACTCACTGTTTTAGGGTCCCGTAGTGATGTCCATGAGTAACGAAGCCTGGGGTGCGTTTACGTGTCGGTCATCAACACTCGCGGTTTTGGCCGATTCTGACCCATTTCATGGACTATTACTCACCGTTTTGGGGTCCCAAAGTGATTTGCATTCTTGTTGAACCCCAAGGTGCGCTTACGTGTCGGTCATCAACACTCACAGTTTTGGCCGATTTTGGCCCGTTTCGTGGAGTATTACTCACTGTTTTGCGGTCCCGGAGTGATGTCCACGAGTAACGAACCCTGGGGTGCGTTTACGTGTCGGTCATCAACTCTCGTAGTTTTGGCTGATCCTGACCCGTTTCGTGGACTATTACTCACCGTTTTGGGGTCCCAAAGTGATTTCTATTCTTGTTGAACCCCAAGGTGCACTTACGTGTCGGTCACCAACACTCACGGCTTTGGCCGATTCTGGCCCGTTTCATGGACTTTTACTCACTGTTTTAGGGTCCCGGAGTGATGTCCACGAGTAAGAACCCTGGGGTGCGTTTACGTGTCGGTCATCAACACTCACGATTTTGGCCGATTCTTCTGACCCATTTCGTGGACTATTAGTCACTGTTTTGTGGTCCCAAAGTGATTTCCATTCTTGTTGAACCCCAAGGTGCGCTTACGTGTTGGTCACCACCACTCATGGTTTTGGCCTATTCTGGCCCGTTTCGTGGACTATTACTCACTGTTTTAGGGTCCCGGAGTGATGTCCACGAGTAACGAACCCTGGGGTGTGTTTACGTGTCGATTATCAACACTCGCGGTTTTGGCCGATTTTGACCCATTTCGTCGACTATTACTCACCGTTTTGGGGTCCCAAAGTGATTTCCATTCTTGTTGAACCCCGGGTTGCGTTTACGTGTCGGTCATCTACACTCGCGGTTTTGGCCGATACTGACCCATTTCGTGGACTATTACTCACCGTTTTGGGGTCCTAAAGTGATTTCCATTCTTGTTGAACCCCAACGTGCGCTTACGTGTCGGTCATCAACACTCACAGTTTTTGCCGATTCTGGCCCGTTTCATGGAGTATTACTCACTGTTTTGCGGTCCCGGAGTGATGTCCACGAGTAACGAACCCTGGGGTGCGTTTACGTGTCGGTCGTGAACGCTCATAGTTTTGGCCGATCCTGACCCGTTTCGTGCACTATTACTCACCTTTTTAGGGTCCCAAAGTGATTTCCATTCTTGTTGAACCCCAAGGTGCGCTTACGTGTCGGTCACCAACACTCACCGTTTTGGCCGATTCTGGCCCGTTTCGTGGACTATTACTCACTGTTTTAGGGTCCCGGAGTGATGTCCACGAGTAACGTACCCCGGGGGTGCGTTTACGTGTCGGTCATCAACACTCACGATTTTGGCCGATTCTGACCCGTTTCGTGGACTACTACTCACCGTTTTGGGGTCCCAAAGTGATTTCCATTCTTGTTGCACCCTATGGTGCACGTACGTGTCGGTCATCAACACTCCCAGTTTTGGCCGATTCTGGCCCGTTTCGTGGACTATTACTCACTGTTTTAGGGTCCCGTAGTGATGTCCATGAGTAACGAAGCCTGGGGTGCGTTTACGTGTCGGTCATCAACACTCGCGGTTTTGGCCGATTCTGACCCATTTCATGGACTATTACTCACCGTTTTGGGGTCCCAAAGTGATTTGCATTCTTGTTGAACCCCAAGGTGCGCTTACGTGTCGGTCATCAACACTCACAGTTTTGGCCGATTTTGGCCCGTTTCGTGGAGTATTACTCACTGTTTTGCGGTCCCGGAGTGATGTCCACGAGTAACGAACCCTGGGGTGCGTTTACGTGTCGGTCATCAACTCTCGTAGTTTTGGCTGATCCTGACCCGTTTCGTGGACTATTACTCACCGTTTTGGGGTCCCAAAGTGATTTCTATTCTTGTTGAACCCCAAGGTGCACTTACGTGTCGGTCACCAACACTCACGGCTTTGGCCGATTCTGGCCCGTTTCATGGACTTTTACTCACTGTTTTAGGGTCCCGGAGTGATGTCCACGAGTAAGAACCCTGGGGTGCGTTTACGTGTCGGTCATCAACACTCACGATTTTGGCCGATTCTTCTGACCCATTTCGTGGACTATTAGTGACTGTTTTGTGGTCCCAAAGTGATTTCCATTCTTGTTGAACCCCAAGGTGCGCTTACGTGTTGGTCACCACCACTCATGGTTTTGGCCTATTCTGGCCTATTTCGTGGACTATTACTCACTGTTTTAGGGTCCCGGAGTGATGTCCACGAGCAACGAACCCTGGGGTGTGATTACGTGTCGATTATCAACACTCGCGATTTTGGCCGATTTTGACCCATTTCGTGGACTATTACTCACCGTTTTGGGGTCCCAAAGTGATTTCCATTCTTGTTGAACCCCGGGTTGCGTTTACGTGTCGGTCATCTACACTCGCGGTTTTGGCCGATTCTGACCCATTTCGTGGACTATTACTCACCGTTTTGGGGTCCTAAAGTGATTTCCATTCTTGTTGAACCCCAACGTGCGCTTACGTGTCGGTCATCAACACTCACAGTTTTTGCCGATTCTGGCCCGTTTCATGGAGTATTACTCACTGTTTTGCGGTCCCGGAGTGATGTCCATGAGTAACGAACCCTGGGGTGCGTTTACGTGTCGGTCGTCAACTCTCATAGTTTTGGCCGATCCTGACCCGTTTCGTGCACTATTACTCACCTTTTTGGGGTCCCAAAGTGATTTCCATTCTTGTTGAACCCCAAGGTGCGATTACGTGTCGGTCACCAACACTCACGGTTTTGGCCGATTCTAGCCCGTTTCGTGGACTATTACTCACTGTTTTAGGGTCCCAGAGTGATGTCCACGAGTAACGAACTCTGGGATGCGTTTACGTGTGGGTCATCAACACTCGCGATTTTGGCCGATTTTGACCCATTTCGTGGACTATTAGTCACCGTTTTGGGGTCCCAAAGTGATTTCCATTCTTGTTGAACCCCAAGGTGCGCTTACGTGTCGGTCATCAAGACTCACAGTTTTGGCCGATTCTGGCCCGTTTCGTGGACTATTACTCACTGTTTTGGGGTCCTGGAGTGATTTCCACAAGTAATGAACCCTGGGGAGTGTTTATCTGTCGAGCATCAACACTCACAGTTTTGGCCGATTCTGGCCCGTTTCGTGGACTATTACTAACTGTTTGGGGGTCTCGAAGTGATGTCCACGAGTAACGAACCCTGGGGTGCGTTTACATGTCGGTCATCAACACTCGCGGTTTTGGCCGAATCTGACCCGTTTCATGGAATATTACTCACCGTTTTGGGGTCCCAAAGTGATTTCCATTCTTATTAAACCCCAAGGTGAGCTTACGTGTCGGTCATCAACACTCATAGTTTTGGCCGATTCTGGCCCGTTTCATGGACTATTACTCACTGTTTTAGGGTCCCGGAGTGATGTCCATGAGTAACGAACCCTAGGGTGCGTTTACGTGTCGGTCATCAACACTCGAAGTTTTGGCCGATTGTGACCCGTTTCGTGGACTATTACTCACTGTTTTGGGGTCCCGGAGTGATGTCCACGAGTAACGAACCCCGGTGTGCGTTTACGTGTCCGTCATCAACGCTCGTAGTTTTGGCCGATCCTGACCCATTTCGTGGACTATTACTCAGCATTTTGGGGTCCCAAAGTGATTTCCATTCTCGTTGAACCCCAAGGTGCGCTTACGTGTCAGTCATTAACACTCACAGTTTTGGCCAATTCTGGCCCGTTTCGTGGACTATTACTCACTGTTTTAGGGTCCCGGAGTGATGTCCACGTGTAACATACCCCGGGGGTGCGTTTACGTGTCGGTCATCAACACTCACGATTTTGGCCGATTCTGACCCGTTTCGTGGACTACTACTCACCGTTTTGGGGTCCCAAAGTGATTTCCATTCTTGTTGCACCCTATGGTGCACGTACGTGTCGGTCATCAACACTCCCAGTTTTGGCCGATTCTGGCCCGTTTCGTGGACTATTACTCACTGTTTTAGGGTCCCGTAGTGATGTCCATGAGTAACGAAGCCTGGGGTGCGTTTACGTGTCGGTCATCAACACTCGCGGTTTTGGCCGATTCTGACCCATTTCATGGACTATTAGTCACCGTTTTGGGGTCCCAAAGTGATTTGCATTCTTGTTGAACCCCAAGGTGCGCTTACGTGTCGGTCATCAACACTCACAGTTTTGGCCGATTTTGGCCCGTTTCGTGGAGTATTACTCACTGTTTTGCGGTCCCGGAGTGATGTCCACGAGTAACGAACCCTGGGGTGCGTTTACGTGTCGGTCATCAACTCTCGTAGTTTTGGCTGATCCTGACCCGTTTCGTGGACTATTACTCACCGTTTTGGGGTCCCAAAGTGATTTCTATTCTTGTTGAACCCCAAGGTGCACTTACGTGTCGGTCACCAACACTCACGGCTTTGGCCGATTCTGGCCCGTTTCATGGACTTTTACTCACTGTTTTAGGGTCCCGGAGTGATGTCCACGAGTAAGAACCCTGGGGTGCGTTTACGTGTCGGTCATCAACACTCACGATTTTGGCCGATTCTTCTGACCCATTTCGTGGACTATTAGTGACTGTTTTGTGGTCCCAAAGTGATTTCCATTCTTGTTGAACCCCAAGGTGCGCTTACGTGTTGGTCACCACCACTCATGGTTTTGGCCTATTCTGGCCTATTTCGTGGACTATTACTCACTGTTTTAGGGTCCCGGAGTGATGTCCACGAGCAACGAACCCTGGGGTGTGATTACGTGTCGATTATCAACACTCGCGATTTTGGCCGATTTTGACCCATTTCGTGGACTATTACTCACCGTTTTGGGGTCCCAAAGTGATTTCCATTCTTGTTGAACCCCGGGTTGCGTTTACGTGTCGGTCATCTACACTCGCGGTTTTGGCCGATTCTGACCCATTTCGTGGACTATTACTCACCGTTTTGGGGTCCTAAAGTGATTTCCATTCTTGTTGAACCCCAACGTGCGCTTACGTGTCGGTCATCAACACTCACAGTTTTTGCCGATTCTGGCCCGTTTCATGGAGTATTACTCACTGTTTTGCGGTCCCGGAGTGATGTCCATGAGTAACGAACCCTGGGGTGCGTTTACGTGTCGGTCGTCAACTCTCATAGTTTTGGCCGATCCTGACCCGTTTCGTGCACTATTACTCACCTTTTTGGGGTCCCAAAGTGATTTCCATTCTTGTTGAACCCCAAGGTGCGATTACGTGTCGGTCACCAACACTCACGGTTTTGGCCGATTCTAGCCCGTTTCGTGGACTATTACTCACTGTTTTAGGGTCCCAGAGTGATGTCCACGAGTAACGAACTCTGGGATGCGTTTACGTGTCGGTCATCAACACTCGCGATTTTGGCCGATTCTGACCCATTTCGTGGACTATTAGTCACCGTTTTGGGGTCCCAAAGTGATTTCCATTCTTGTTGAACCCCAAGGTGCGCTTACGTGTCGGTCATCAAGACTCACAGTTTTGGCCGATTCTGGCCCGTTTCGTGGACTATTACTCACTGTTTTGGGGTCCTGGAGTGATTTCCACAAGTAATGAACCCTGGGGAGTGTTTATTTGTCGAGCATCAACACTCACAGTTTTGGCCGATTCTGGCCCGTTTCGTGGACTATTACTAATTGTTTGGGGGTCTCGAAGTGATGTCCACGAGTAACGAACCCTGGGGTGCGTTTACATGTCGGTCATCAACACTCGCGGTTTTGGCCGAATCTGACCCGTTTCATGGAATATTACTCACCGTTTTGGGGTCCCAAAGTGATTTCCATTCTTATTAAACCCCAAGGTGAGCTTACGTGTCGGTCATCAAAACTCATAGTTTTGGCCGATTCTGGCCCGTTTCATGGACTATTACTCACTGTTTTAGGGTCCCGGAGTGATGTCCATGAGTAACGAACCCTAGGGTGCGTTTACGTGTCGGTCATCAACACTCGAAGTTTTGGCCGATTGTGACCCGTTTCGTGGACTATTACTCACTGTTTTGGGGTCCCGGAGTGATGTCCACGAGTAACGAACCCCGGTGTGCGTTTACGTGTCCGTCATCAACGCTCGTAGTTTTGGCCGATCCTGACCCATTTCGTGGACTATTACTCAGCATTTTGGGGTCCCAAAGTGATTTCCATTCTCGTTGAACCCCAAGGTGCGCTTACGTGTCAGTCATCAACACTCACAGTTTTGGCCAATTCTGGCCCGTTTCGTGGACTATTACTCACTGTTTTAGGGTCCCGGAGTGATGTCCATGAGTAACGAACCCTGGGGTGCGTTTACCTGTCAGTCATCAACACTCGCGGTTTTGGCCAATTCTGACCCGTTTCGTGGACTATTATTCACCGTTTTGGGGTTCCAAAGTGATTTCCATTCTTGTTGAACCCCAAGGTGCGCTTACGTGTTGGTCACCACCACTCATGGTTTTGGCCTATTCTGGCCCGTTTCGTGGACTATTACTCACTGTTTTAGGGTCCCGGAGTGATGTCCACGAGTAACGAACCCTGGGTGCGTTTACGTGTCGGTCATCAACACTCGCGATTTTGCCGATTTTGACCCATTTCGTGGACTATTACTCACCGTTTTGGGGTCCCAAAGTGATTTCCATTCTTGTTGAACCTCGGGTTGCGTTTACGTGTCGGTCATCTACACTCGCGGTTTTGGCCGATTCTAACCCATTTCGTGGATTATTACTCACCGTTTTGGGGTCCTAAAGTGATTTCCATTCTTGTTGAACGCCAACGTGCGCTTACGTGTCGGTCATCAACACTAACAGTTTTTGCCGATTCTGGCCCGTTTCATGGAGTATTACTCACTGTTTTGCGGTCCCGGAGTGATGTCCACGAGTAACGAACACTGGGGTGCGTTTACGTGTCGGTCGTCAACGCTCATAGTTTTGGCCGATCCTGACCCGTTTCGTGGACTATTACTCACCTTTTTGGGGTCCCAAACTGATTTCCATTCTTGTTGAACCCCAAGGTGCGCTTACGTGTCGGTCACCAACACTCACGATTTTCGCCGATTCTGGCCCGTTTCGTGGACTATTAGTCACCGTTTTGGGGTCCCAAAGTGATTTCCATTCTTGTTGAACCCCAAGGTGCGCTTACGTGTCGGTCATCAACACTCACAGTTTTGGCCGATTCTGGCCCGTTTCATGGACTATTACTCACTGTTTTGCGGTCCCATAGTGATGTCCACGAGTAACGAACCTTGGGGTGTGTTTACGTGTCGATTATCAACACTCGCGGTTTTGGGCGATTCTGACCCATTTCGTGGACTATTAGTCACCGTTTTGGGGTCCCAAAGTGATTTCCATTCTTGTTGAACCCCAAGGTGCGCTTACGTGTCGGTCATCAACACTCACAGCTTTGCCGATTCTGGCCCGTTTCGTGGACTATTACTCACTGTTTTAGGGTCCCGGAGTGATGTCCACGAGTAACGAACCCTGGAGTGCGTTTACGTGTCTGTCATCAGCACTCGCGGTTTTTGGCCGATTCTGACCAGTTTCGTGGACTATTACTCACCGTTTTGCGGTCCCAAAGTGATTAACATTCTTGTTGAACCCCAAGGTGGCTTACGTGTCGGTCATCAACACTCATAGTTTTGGCCGATTCTGGCCCATTTCGTGGACTATTACTCACTGTTTTGGGGTCCTGGAGTGATTTCCACAAGTAATGAACCCTGGGGAGTGTTTATCTGTCGAGCATCAACACCCACAGTTTTGGCCGATTCTGGCCCGTTTCATGGACTATTACTAACTGTTTGGGGGTCTCGAAGTGATGTCCACGAGTAACGAACCCTGGGGTGCGTTTACATGTCGGTCATCAACACTCGCGGTTTTGGCCGAATCTGACCCGTTTCATGGAATATTACTCACCGTTTTGGGGTCCCAAAGTGATTTCCATTCTTATTAAACCCCAAGGTGAGCTTAGGTGTCGGTCATCAACACTCATAGTTTTGGCCGATTCTGGCCCGTTTCATGGACTATTACTCATTGTTTTAGGGTCCCGGAGTGATGTCCATGAGTAACGAACCCTAGGGTGCGTTTATGTGTCGGTCATCAACACTCAAAGTTTTGGCCGATTGTGACCTGTTTCGCGGACTATTACTCACTGTTTTGGGGTCCCGGAGTGATGTCCACGAGTAACGAACCCCGGTGTGCATTTACGTGCCGTCATCAACGCTCGTAGTTTTGTCCGATCCTGACCCATTTCGTGGACTATTACTCAGCATTTTGGGGTCCCAAAGTGATTTCCATTCTCGTTGAACCCCAAGGTGTGCTTACGTGTCAGTCATCAACACTCACAGTTTTGGCCAATTCTGGCCCGTTTCGTGGACTATTACTCAATGTTTTAGGGTCCCGGAGTGATGTCCATGAGTAACGAACCCTGGGGTGCGTTTACCTGTCGGTCATCAACACTCGCGGTTTTGGACAATTCTGACCCGTTTCGTGGACTATTACTCACCGTTTTGGGGTTCCAAAGTGATTTCCATTCTTGTTGAACCCCAAGGTGCGCTTACGTGTTGGTCACCACCACTCATGGTTTTGGCCTATTCTGTCCCGTTTCGTGGACTATTACTCACTGTTTTAGGGTACCGGAGTGATGTCCACGAGTAACGAACCCTGGGTGCGTTTACGTGTCGGTCATCAACACTCGCGATTTTGGCCGATTTTGACCCATTTCGTGGACTATTACTCACCGTTTTGGGGTCCCGAAGTGATTTCCATTCTTGTTGAACCCCGGGTTGTGTTTACGTGTCGGTCATCTACACTCGCGGTTTTGGCCGATTCTGACCCATTTCGTGGACTATTACTCACCGTTTTGGGGTCCTAAAGTGATTTCCATTCTTGTTGAACCCCAACGTGCGCTTACGTGTCGGTCATCAACACTCACAGTTTTTGCCGATTCTGGCCCGTTTCATGGAGTATTACTCACTGTTTTGCAGTCCCGGAGTGATGTCCACGAGTAACGAACCCTGGGGTGCGTTTATGTGTCGGTCGTCAACGCTCATAGTTTTGGCCGATCCTGACCCGTTTCATGGACTATTACTCACCTTTTTGGGGTCCCAAACCGATTTCCATTCTTGTTGAACCCCAAGGTGCGCTTACGTGTCGGTCACCAACACTCACAGGTTTGGCCGATTCTGGCCCGTTTCATGGACTATTACTCACTGTTTTGCGGTCCCGTAGTGATGTCCACGAGTAACGAACCTTCGGGTGTGTTTACGTGTCGATTATCAACACTCGCGGTTTTGGGCGATTCTGACCCATTTCGTGGACTATTAGTCACCGTTTTGGGGTCCCAAAGTGATTTCCATTCTTGTTGAACCCCAAGGTGCGCTTACGTGTCGGTCATCAACACTCACAGTTTTGCCGATTCTGGCCCGTTTAGTGGACTATTACTCACTGTTTTAGGGTCCCGGAGTGATGTCCACGAGTAACGAACCCTGGAGTGCGTTTACGTGTCTGTCATCAGCACTCGCGGTTTTCGGCCGATTCTGACCAGTTTCGTGGACTATTACTCACCGTTTTGCGGTCCCAAAGTGATTAACATTCTTGTTGAACCCCAAGGTGGCTTACGTGTCGGTCATCAACACTCATAGTTTTGGCCGATTCTGGCCCATTTCGTGGACTATTACTCACTGTTTTGGGGTCCTGGAGTGATTTCCACAAGTAATGAACCCTGGGGAGTGTTTATCTGTCGAGCATCAACACTCACAGTTTTGGCCGATTCTGGCCCGTTTCGTGGACTATTACTAACTGTTTGGGGGTCTCAAAGTGATGTCCACGAGTAACGAACCCTGGGGTGCGTTTACATGTTGGTCATCAACACTCGCGGTTTTGGCCGAATCTGACCCGTTTCATGGAATATTACTCACCGTTTTGGGGTCCCAAAGTGATTTCCATTCTTATTAAACCCCAAGGTGAGCTTACGTGTCGGTCATCAACACTCATAGTTTTGGCCGATTCTGGCCCGTTTCATGGACTATTACTCACTGTTTTAGGGTCCCGGAGTGATGTCCATGAGTAACGAACCCTAGGGTGCGTTTACGTGTCGGTCATCAACACTCGAAGTTTTGGCCGATTGTGACCCGTTTCGTGGACTATTACTCACTGTTTTGGGGTCCCGGAGTGATGTCCACGAGTAACGAACCCCGGTGTGCGTTTACGTGTCCGTCATCAACGCTCGTAGTTTTGGCCGATCCTGACCCATTTCGTGGACTATTACTCAGCATTTTGGGGTCCCAAAGTGATTTCCATTCTCGTTGAGCCCCAAGGTGCGCTTACGTGTCAGTCATCAACACTCACAGTTTTGGCCAATTCTGGCCCGTTTCGTGGACTATTACTCACTGTTTTAGGGTCCCGGAGTGATGTCCATGAGTAACGAACCCTGGGGTGCGTTTACCTGTCGGTCATCAACACTCGCGGTTTTGGCCAATTCTGACCCGTTTCGTGGAATATTATTCACCGTTTTGGGGTTCCAAAGTGATTTCCATTCTTGTTGAACCCCAAGGTGCGCTTACGTGTTGGTCACCACCACTCATGGTTTTGGCCTATTCTGGCCCGTTTCGTGGACTATTACTCACTGTTTTAGGGTCCCGGAGTGATGTCCATGAGTAACGAACCCTGGGTGCGTTTACGTGTCGGTCATCAACACTCGTGATTTTGGCCGATTTTGACCCATTTCGTGGACTATTACTCACCGTTTTGGGGTCCCAAAGTGATTTCCATTCTTGTTGAACCCCGGGTTGCGTTTACGTGTCGGTCATCTACACTCGCGATTTTGGCCGATTCTGACCTATTTCGTGGACTATTAGTCACCATTTTGGGGTCCCAAAGTGATTTCCATTCTTGTTGAACCCCAAGGTGCGCTTACGTGTCGGTCATCAACACTCACAGTTTTGGCCGATTCTGGCCCGTTTCATGGACTATTACTCACTGTTTTGCGGTCCCGTAGTGATGTCCACGAGTAACGAACCTTGGGGTGTGTTTACGTGTCGATTATCAACACTCGCGGTTTTGGGCGATTCTGACCCATTTCGTGGACTATTAGTCACCGTTTTGGGGTCCCAAAGTGATTTCCATTCTTGTTGAACCCCAAGGTGCGCTTACGTGTCGGTCATCAACACTCACAGTTTTGCCGATTCTGGCCTGTTTCGTGGACTATTACTCACTGTTTTAGGGTCCCGGAGTGATGTCCACGAGTAACGAACCCTGGAGTGCGTTTACGTGTCTGTCATCAGCACTCGCGGTTTTTGGCCGATTCTGACCAGTTTCGTGGACAATTACTCACCGTTTTGCGGTCCCAAAGTGATTAACATTCTTGTTGAACCCCAAGGTGGCTTACGTGTCGGTCATCAACACTCATAGTTTTGGCCGATTCTGGCCCATTTCGTGGACTATTACTCACTGTTTTGGGGTCCTGGAGTGATTTCCACAAGTAATGAACCCTGGGGAGTGTTTGTCTGTCGAGCATCAACACTCACAGTTTTGGCCGATTCTGGCCCGTTTCGTGGACTATTACTAACTGTTTGGGGGTCTCGAAGTGATGTCCACGAGTAACGAACACTGGGGTGCGTTTACATGTCGGTCATCAACACTCGCGGTTTTGGCCGAATCTGACCCGTTTCATGGAATATTACTCACCGTTTTGGGGTCCCAAAGTGATTTCCATTCTTATTAAACCCCAAGGTGAGCTTACGTGTCGGTCATCAACACTCATAGTTTTGGCCGATTCTGGCCCGTTTCATGGACTATTACTCACTGTTTTAGGGTCCCGGAGTGATGTCCATGAGTAACGAACCCTAGGGTGCGTTTACGTGTCGGTCATCAACACTCGAAGTTTTGGCCGATTGTGACCCGTTTCGTGGACTATTACTCACTGTTTTGGGGTCCCGGAGTGATGTCCACGAGTAACGAACCCCGGTGTGCGTTTACGTGTCCGTCATCAACGCTCGTAGTTTTGGCCGATCCTGACCCATTTCGTGGACTATTACTCAGCTTTTTGGGGTCCCAAACCGATTTCCATTCTTTTTGAACCCCAAGGTGCGCTTACGTGTCGGTCATCAACACTCACAGTTTTGGCCAATTCTGGCCCGTTTCGTGGACTATTACTCACTGTTTTAGGGTCCCGGAGTGATGTCCATGAGTAACGAACCCTGGGGTGCGTTTACCTGTCGGTCATCAACACTCGCGGTTTTGGCCAATTCTGACCCGTTTCATGGACTATTATTCACCGTTTTGGGGTTCCAAAGTGATTTCCATTCTTGTTGAACCCCAAGGTGCGCTTACGTGTTGGTCACCACCACTCATGGTTTTGGCCTATTCTGGCCCGTTTCGTGGACTATTACTCACTGTTTTAGGGTCCCGGAGTGATGTCCATGAGTAACGAACCCTGGGTGCGTTTACGTGTCGGTCATCAACACTCGCGATTTTGGCCGATTTTGACCCATTTCGTGGACTATTACTCACCGTTTTGGGGTCCCAAAGTGATTTCCATTCTTGTTGAACCCCGGGTTGCGTTTACGTGTCGGTCATCTACACTCGCGATTTTGGCCGATTCTGACCTATTTCGTGGACTATTAGTCACCGTTTTGGGGTCCCAAAGTGATTTCCATTCTTGTTGAACCCCAAGGTGCGCTTACGTGTCGGTCATCAACACTCACAGTTTTGGCCGATTCTGGCCCGTTTCATGGACTATTACTCACTGTTTTGCGGTCCCGTAGTGATGTCCACGAGTAACGAACCTTGGGGTGTGTTTACGTGTCGATTATCAACACTCGCGGTTTTGGGCGATTCTGACCCATTTCGTGGACTATTAGTCACCGTTTTGGGGTCCCAAAGTGATTTCCATTCTTGTTGAACCCCAAGGTGCGCTTACGTGTCGGTCATCAACACTCACAGTTTTGCCGATTCTGGCCCGTTTCGTGGACTATTACTCACTGTTTTAGGGTCCCGGAGTGATGTCCACGAGTAACGAACCCTGGAGTGCGTTTACGTGTCTGTCATCAGCACTCGCGGTTTTTGGCCGATTCTGACCAGTTTCGTGGACAATTACTCACCGTTTTGCGGTCCCAAAGTGATTAACATTCTTGTTGAACCCCAAGGTGGCTTACGTGTCGGTCATCAACACTCATAGTTTTGGCCGATTCTGGCCCATTTCGTGGACTATTACTCACTGTTTTGGGGTCCTGGAGTGATTTCCACAAGTAATGAACCCTGGGGAGTGTTTATCTGTCGAGCATCAACACTCACAGTTTTGGCCGATTCTGGCCCGTTTCGTGGACTATTACTAACTGTTTGGGGGTCTCGAAGTGATGTCCACGAGTAACGAACACTGGGGTGCGTTTACATGTCGGTCATCAACACTCGCGGTTTTGGCCGAATCTGACCCGTTTCATGGAATATTACTCACCGTTTTGGGGTCCCAAAGTGATTTCCATTCTTATTAAACCCCAAGGTGAGCTTACGTGTCGGTCATCAACACTCATAGTTTTGGCCGATTCTGGCCCGTTTCATGGACTATTACTCACTGTTTTAGGGTCCCGGAGTGATGTCCATGAGTAACGAACCCTAGGGTGCGTTTACGTGTCGGTCATCAACACTCGAAGTTTTGGCCGATTGTGACCCGTTTCGTGGACTATTACTCACTCTTTTGGGGTCCCGGAGTGATGTCCACGAGTAACGAACCCCGGTGTGCGTTTACGTGTCCGTCATCAACGCTCGTAGTTTTGGCCGATCCTGACCCATTTCGTGGACTATTACTCAGCTTTTTGGGGTCCCAAACCGATTTCCATTCTTTTTGAACCCCAAGGTGCGCTTACGTGTCGGTCATCAACACTCACAGTTTTGGCCAATTCTGGCCCGTTTCGTGGACTATTACTCACTGTTTTAGGGTCCCGGAGTGATGTCCATGAGTAACGAACCCTGGGGTGCGTTTACCTGTCGGTCATCAACACTCGCGGTTTTGGCCAATTCTGACCCGTTTCGTGGACTATTATTCACCGTTTTGGGGTTCCAAAGTGATTTCCATTCTTGTTGAACCCCAAGGTGCGCTTACGTGTTGGTCACCACCACTCATGGTTTTGGCCTATTCTGGCCCGTTTCGTGGACTATTACTCACTGTTTTAGGGTCCCGGAGTGATGTCCATGAGTAACGAACCCTGGGTGCATTTACGTGTCGGTCATCAACACTCGCGATTTTGGCCGATTTTGACCCATTTCGTGGACTATTACTCACCGTTTTGGGGTCCCAAAGTGATTTCCATTCTTGTTGAACCCCGGGTTGCGTTTACGTGTCGGTCATCTACACTCGCGATTTTGGCCGATTCTGACCTATTTCGTGGACTATTAGTCACCGTTTTGGGGTCCCAAAGTGATTTCCATTCTTGTTGAACCCCAAGGTGCGCTTACGTGTCGGTCATCAACACTCACAGTTTTGGCCGATTCTGGCCCGTTTCATGGACTATTACTCACTGTTTTGCGGTCCCGTAGTGATGTCCACGAGTAACGAACCTTGGGGTGTGTTTACGTGTCGATTATCAACACTCGCGGTTTTGGGCGATTCTGACCCATTTCGTGGACTATTAGTCACCGTTTTGGGGTCCCAAAGTGATTTCCATTCTTGTTGAACCCCAAGGTGCGCTTACGTGTCGGTCATCAACACTCACAGTTTTGCCGATTCTGGCCCGTTTCGTGGACTATTACTCACTGTTTTAGGGTCCCGGAGTGATGTCCACGAGTAACGAACCCTGGAGTGCGTTTACGTGTCTGTCATCAGCACTCGCGGTTTTTGGCCGATTCTGACCAGTTTCGTGGACAATTACTCACCGTTTTGCGGTCCCAAAGTGATTAACATTCTTGTTGAACCCCAAGGTGGCTTACGTGTCGGTCATCAACACTCATAGTTTTGGCCGATTCTGGCCCATTTCGTGGACTATTACTCACTGTTTTGGGGTCCTGGAGTGATTTCCACAAGTAATGAACCCTGGGGAGTGTTTATCTGTCGAGCATCAACACTCACAGTTTTGGCCGATTCTGGCCCGTTTCGTGGACTATTACTAACTGTTTGGGGGTCTCGAAGTGATGTCCACGAGTAACGAACACTGGGGTGCGTTTACATGTCGGTCATCAACACTCGCGGTTTTGGCCGAATCTGACCCGTTTCATGGAATATTACTCACCGTTTTGGGGTCCCAAAGTGATTTCCATTGTTATTAAACCCCAAGGTGAGCTTACGTGTCGGTCATCAACACTCATAGTTTTGGCCGATTCTGGCCCGTTTCATGGACTATTACTCACTGTTTTAGGGTCCCGGAGTGATGTCCATGAGTAACGAACCCTAGGGTGCGTTTACGTGTCGGTCATCAACACTCGAAGTTTTGGCCGATTGTGACCCGTTTCGTGGACTATTACTCACTCTTTTGGGGTCCCATAGTGATGTCCACGAGTAACGAACCCCGGTGTGCGTTTACGTGTCCGTCATCAACGCTCGTAGTTTTGGCCGATCCTGACCCATTTCGTGGACTATTACTCAGCTTTTTGGGGTCCCAAACCGATTTCCATTCTTTTTGAACCCCAAGGTGCGCTTACGTGTCGGTCATCAACACTCACAGTTTTGGCCAATTCTGGCCCGTTTCGTGGACTATTACTCACTGTTTTAGGGTCCCGGAGTGATGTCCATGAGTAACGAACCCTGGGGTGCGTTTACCTGTCGGTCATCAACACTCGCGGTTTTGGCCAATTCTGACCCGTTTCGTGGACTATTATTCACCGTTTTGGGGTTCCAAAGTGATTTCCATTCTTGTTGAACCCCAAGGTGCGCTTACGTGTTGGTCACCACCACTCATGGTTTTGGCCTATTCTGGCCCGTTTCGTGGACTATTACTCACTGTTTTAGGGTCCCGGAGTGATGTCCATGAGTAACGAACCCTGGGTGCATTTACGTGTCGGTCATCAACACTCGCGATTTTGGCCGATTTTGACCCATTTCGTGGACTATTACTCACCGTTTTGGGGTCCCAAAGTGATTTCCATTCTTGTTGAACCCCGGGTTGCGTTTACGTGTCGGTCATCTACACTCGCGATTTTGGCCGATTCTGACCTATTTCGTGGACTATTAGTCACCGTTTTGGGGTCCCAAAGTGATTTCCATTCTTGTTGAACCCCAAGGTGCGCTTACGTGTCGGTCATCAACACTCACAGTTTTGGCCGATTCTGGCCCGTTTCATGGACTATTACTCACTGTTTTGCGGTCCCGTAGTGATGTCCACGAGTAACGAACCTTGGGGTGTGTTTACGTGTCGATTATCAACACTCGCGGTTTTGGGCGATTCTGACCCATTTCGTGGACTATTAGTCACCGTTTTGGGGTCCCAAAGTGATTTCCATTCTTGTTGAACCCCAAGGTGCGCTTACGTGTCGGTCATCAACACTCACAGTTTTGCCGATTCTGGCCTGTTTCGTGGACTATTACTCACTGTTTTAGGGTCCCGGAGTGATGTCCACGAGTAACGAACCCTGGAGTGCGTTTACGTGTCTGTCATCAGCACTCGCGGTTTTTGGCCGATTCTGACCAGTTTCGTGGACAATTACTCACCGTTTTGCGGTCCCAAAGTGATTAACATTCTTGTTGAACCCCAAGGTGGCTTACGTGTCGGTCATCAACACTCATAGTTTTGGCCGATTCTGGCCCATTTTGTGGACTATTACTCACTGTTTTGGGGTCCTGGAGTGATTTCCACAAGTAATGAACCCTGGGGAGTGTTTATCTGTCGAGCATCAACACTCACAGTTTTGGCCGATTCTGGCCCGTTTCGTGGACTATTACTAACTGTTTGGGGGTCTCGAAGTGATGTCCACGAGTAACGAACACTGGGGTGCGTTTACATGTCGGTCATCAACACTCGCGGTTTTGGCCGAATCTGACCCGTTTCATGGAATATTACTCACCGTTTTGGGGTCCCAAAGTGATTTCCATTCTTATTAAACCCCAAGGTGAGCTTACGTGTCGGTCATCAACACTCATAGTTTTGGCCGATTCTGGCCCGTTTCATGGACTATTACTCACTGTTTTAGGGTCCCGGAGTGATGTCCATGAGTAACGAACCCTAGGGTGCGTTTACGTGTCGGTCATCAACACTCGAAGTTTTGGCCGATTGTGACCCGTTTCGTGGACTATTACTCACTGTTTTGGGGTCCCGGAGTGATGTCCACGAGTAACGAACCCCGGTGTGCGTTTACGTGTCCGTCATCAACGCTCGTAGTTTTGGCCGATCCTGACCCATTTCGTGGACTATTACTCAGCATGTTGGGGTCCCAAAGTGATTTCCATTCTCGTTGAACCCCAAGGTGCGCTTACGTGTCAGTCATCAACACTCACAGTTTTGGCCAATTCTGGCCCGTTTCGTGGACTATTACTCACTGTTTTAGGGTCCCGGAGTGATGTCCATGAGTAACGAACCCTGTGGTGCGTTTACCTGTCGGTCATCAACACTCGCGGTTTTGGCCAATTCTGACCCGTTTCGTGGACTATTATTCACCGTTTTGGGGTTCCAAAGTGATTTCCATTCTTGTTGAACCCCAAGGTGCACTTACGTGTTGGTCACCACCACTCATGGTTTTGGCCTATTCTGGCCCGTTTCGTGGACTATTACTCACTGTTTTAGGGTCCTGGAGTGATGTAACGAACCCTGGGTGCGTTTACGTGTCGGTCATCAACACTCGCGATTTTGGCCGATTTTGACCCATTTCGTGGACTATTACTCACCGTTTTGGGGTCCCAAAGTGATTTCCATTCTTGTTGAACCCCAAGGTGCGCTTACGTGTCGGTCATCAACACTCACAGTTTTGCCGATTCTGGCCTGTTTCGTGGACTATTACTCACTGTTTTAGGGTCCCGGAGTGATGTCCACGAGTAACGAACCCTGGAGTGCGTTTACGTGTCTGTCATCAGCACTCGCGGTTTTTGGCCGATTCTGACCAGTTTCGTGGACAATTACTCACCGTTTTGCGGTCCCAAAGTGATTAACATTCTTGTTGAACCCCAAGGTGGCTTACGTGTCGGTCATCAACACTCATAGTTTTGGCCGATTCTGGCCCATTTTGTGGACTATTACTCACTGTTTTGGGGTCCTGGAGTGATTTCCACAAGTAATGAACCCTGGGGAGTGTTTATCTGTCGAGCATCAACACTCACAGTTTTGGCCGATTCTGGCCCGTTTCGTGGACTATTACTAACTGTTTGGGGGTCTCGAAGTGATGTCCACGAGTAACGAACACTGGGGTGCGTTTACATGTCGGTCATCAACACTCGCGGTTTTGGCCGAATCTGACCCGTTTCATGGAATATTACTCACCGTTTTGGGGTCCCAAAGTGATTTCCATTCTTATTAAACCCCAAGGTGAGCTTACGTGTCGGTCATCAACACTCATAGTTTTGGCCGATTCTGGCCCGTTTCATGGACTATTACTCACTGTTTTAGGGTCCCGGAGTGATGTCCATGAGTAACGAACCCTAGGGTGCGTTTACGTGTCGGTCATCAACACTCGAAGTTTTGGCCGATTGTGACCCGTTTCGTGGACTATTACTCACTGTTTTGGGGTCCCGGAGTGATGTCCACGAGTAACGAACCCCGGTGTGCGTTTACGTGTCCGTCATCAACGCTCGTAGTTTTGGCCGATCCTGACCCATTTCGTGGACTATTACTCAGCATGTTGGGGTCCCAAAGTGATTTCCATTCTCGTTGAACCCCAAGGTGCGCTTACGTGTCAGTCATCAACACTCACAGTTTTGGCCAATTCTGGCCCGTTTCGTGGACTATTACTCACTGTTTTAGGGTCCCGGAGTGATGTCCATGAGTAACGAACCCTGTGGTGCGTTTACCTGTCGGTCATCAACACTCGCGGTTTTGGCCAATTCTGACCCGTTTCGTGGACTATTATTCACCGTTTTGGGGTTCCAAAGTGATTTCCATTCTTGTTGAACCCCAAGGTGCACTTACGTGTTGGTCACCACCACTCATGGTTTTGGCCTATTCTGGCCCGTTTCGTGGACTATTACTCACTGTTTTAGGGTCCTGGAGTGATGTAACGAACCCTGGGTGCGTTTACGTGTCGGTCATCAACACTCGCGATTTTGGCCGATTTTGACCCATTTCGTGGACTATTACTCACCGTTTTGGGGTCCCAAAGTGATTTCCATTCTTGTTGAACCCCAAGGTGCGCTTACGTGTCGGTCATCAACACTCACAGTTTTGCCGATTCTGGCCTGTTTCGTGGACTATTACTCACTGTTTTAGGGTCCCGGAGTGATGTCCACGAGTAACGAACCCTGGAGTGCGTTTACGTGTCTGTCATCAGCACTCGCGGTTTTTGGCCGATTCTGACCAGTTTCGTGGACAATTACTCACCGTTTTGCGGTCCCAAAGTGATTAACATTCTTGTTGAACCCCAAGGTGGCTTACGTGTCGGTCATCAACACTCATAGTTTTGGCCGATTCTGGCCCATTTTGTGGACTATTACTCACTGTTTTGGGGTCCTGGAGTGATTTCCACAAGTAATGAACCCTGGGGAGTGTTTATCTGTCGAGCATCAACACTCACAGTTTTGGCCGATTCTGGCCCGTTTCGTGGACTATTACTAACTGTTTGGGGGTCTCGAAGTGATGTCCACGAGTAACGAACACTGGGGTGCGTTTACATGTCGGTCATCAACACTCGCGGTTTTGGCCGAATCTGACCCGTTTCATGGAATATTACTCACCGTTTTGGGGTCCCAAAGTGATTTCCATTCTTATTAAACCCCAAGGTGAGCTTACGTGTCGGTCATCAACACTCATAGTTTTGGCCGATTCTGGCCCGTTTCATGGACTATTACTCACTGTTTTAGGGTCCCGGAGTGATGTCCATGAGTAACGAACCCTAGGGTGCGTTTACGTGTCGGTCATCAACACTCGAAGTTTTGGCCGATTGTGACCCGTTTCGTGGACTATTACTCACTGTTTTGGGGTCCCGGAGTGATGTCCACGAGTAACGAACCCCGGTGTGCGTTTACGTGTCCGTCATCAACGCTCGTAGTTTTGGCCGATCCTGACCCATTTCGTGGACTATTACTCAGCATGTTGGGGTCCCAAAGTGATTTCCATTCTCGTTGAACCCCAAGGTGCGCTTACGTGTCAGTCATCAACACTCACAGTTTTGGCCAATTCTGGCCCGTTTCGTGGACTATTACTCACTGTTTTAGGGTCCCGGAGTGATGTCCATGAGTAACGAACCCTGTGGTGCGTTTACCTGTCGGTCATCAACACTCGCGGTTTTGGCCAATTCTGACCCGTTTCGTGGACTATTATTCACCGTTTTGGGGTTCCAAAGTGATTTCCATTCTTGTTGAACCCCAAGGTGCGCTTACGTGTTGGTCACCACCACTCATGGTTTTGGCCTATTCTGGCCCGTTTCGTGGACTATTACTCACTGTTTTAGGGTCCCGGAGTGATGTAACGAACCCTGGGTGCGTTTACGTGTCGGTCATCAACACTCGCGATTTTGGCCGATTTTGACCCATTTCGTGGACTATTACTCACCGTTTTGGGGTCCCAAAGTGATTTCCATTCTTGTTGAACCCCGGGTTGCGTTTACGTGTCGGTCATCTACACTCGCGATTTTGGCCGATTCTGACCTATTTCGTGGACTATTAGTCACCGTTTTGGGGTCCCAAAGTGATTTCCATTCTTGTTGAACCCCAAGGTGCGCTTACGTGTCGGTCATCAACACTCACAGTTTTGGCCGATTCTGGCCCGTTTCATGGACTATTACTCACTGTTTTGCGGTCCCGTAGTGATGTCCACGAGTAACGAACCTTGGGGTGTGTTTACGTGTCGATTATCAACACTCGCGGTTTTGGGCGATTCTGACCCATTTCGTGGACTATTAGTCACTGTTTTGGGGTCCCAAAGTGATTTCCATTCTTGTTGAACCCCAAGGTGCGCTTACGTGTCGGTTATCAACACTCACAGTTTTGCCGATTCTGGCCTGTTTCGTGGACTATTACTCACTGTTTTAGGGTCCCGGAGTGATGTCCACGAGTAACGAACCCTGGAGTGCGTTTACGTGTCTGTCATCAGCACTCGCGGTTTTTGGCCGATTCTGACCAGTTTCGTGGACAATTACTCACCGTTTTGCGGTCCCAAAGTGATTAACATTCTTGTTGAACCCCAAGGTGGCTTACGTGTCGGTCATCAACACTCATAGTTTTGGCCGATTCTGGCCCATTTTGTGGACTATTACTCACTGTTTTGGGGTCCTGGAGTGATTTCCACAAGTAATGAACCCTGGGGAGTGTTTATCTGTCGAGCATCAACACTCACAGTTTTGGCCGATTTTGGCCCGTTTCGTGGACTATTACTAACTGTTTGGGGGTCTCGAAGTGATGTCCACGAGTAACGAACACTGGGGTGCGTTTACATGTCGGTCATCAACACTCGCGGTTTTGGCCGAATCTGACCCGTTTCATGGAATATTACTCACCGTTTTGGGGTCCCAAAGTGATTTCCATTCTTATTAAACCCCAAGGTGAGCTTACGTGTCGGTCATCAACACTCATAGTTTTGGCCGATTCTGGCCCGTTTCATGGACTATTACTCACTGTTTTAGGGTCCCGGAGTGATGTCCATGAGTAACGAACCCTAGGGTGCGTTTACGTGTCGGTCATCAACACTCGAAGTTTTGGCCGATTGTGACCCGTTTCGTGGACTATTACTCACTGTTTTGGGGTCCCGGAGTGATGTCCACGAGTAACGAACCCCGGTGTGCGTTTACGTGTCCGTCATCAACGCTCGTAGTTTTGGCCGATCCTGACCCATTTCGTGGACTATTACTCAGCATGTTGGGGTCCCAAAGTGATTTCCATTCTCGTTGAACCCCAAGGTGCGCTTACGTGTCAGTCATCAACACTCACAGTTTTGGCCAATTCTGGCCCGTTTCGTGGACTATTACTCACTGTTTTAGGGTCCCGGAGTGATGTCCATGAGTAACGAACCCTGTGGTGCGTTTACCTGTCGGTCATCAACACTCGCGGTTTTGGCCAATTCTGACCCGTTTCGTGGACTATTATTCACCGTTTTGGGGTTCCAAAGTGATTTCCATTCTTGTTGAACCCCAAGGTGCGCTTACGTGTTGGTCACCACCACTCATGGTTTTGGCCTATTCTGGCCCGTTTCGTGGACTATTACTCACTGTTTTAGGGTCCCGGAGTGATGTAACGAACCCTGGGTGCGTTTACGTGTCGGTCATCAACACTCACGATTTTGGCCGATTTTGACCCATTTCGTGGACTATTACTCACCGTTTTGGGGTCCCAAAGTGATTTCCATTCTTGTTGAACCCCGGGTTGCGTTTACGTGTCGGTCATCTACACTCGCGATTTTGGCCGATTCTGACCTATTTCGTGGACTATTAGTCACCGTTTTGGGGTCCCAAAGTGATTTCCATTCTTGTTGAACCCCAAGGTGCGCTTACGTGTCGGTCATCAACACTCACAGTTTTGGCCGATTCTGGCCCGTTTCATGGACTATTACTCACTGTTTTGCGGTCCCGTAGTGATGTCCACGAGTAACGAACCTTGGGGTGTGTTTACGTGTCGATTATCAACACTCGCGGTTTTGGGCGATTCTGACCCATTTCGTGGACTATTAGTCACTGTTTTGGGGTCCCAAAGTGATTTCCATTCTTGTTGAACCCCAAGGTGCGCTTACGTGTCGGTTATCAACACTCACAGTTTTGCCGATTCTGGCCTGTTTCGTGGACTATTACTCACTGTTTTAGGGTCCCGGAGTGATGTCCACGAGTAACGAACCCTGGAGTGCGTTTACGTGTCTGTCATCAGCACTCGCGGTTTTTGGCCGATTCTGACCAGTTTCGTGGACAATTACTCACCGTTTTGCGGTCCCAAAGTGATTAACATTCTTGTTGAACCCCAAGGTGGCTTACGTGTCGGTCATCAACACTCATAGTTTTGGCCGATTCTGGCCCATTTTGTGGACTATTACTCACTGTTTTGGGGTCCTGGAGTGATTTCCACAAGTAATGAACCCTGGGGAGTGTTTATCTGTCGAGCATCAACACTCACAGTTTTGGCCGATTCTGGCCCGTTTCGTGGACTATTACTAACTGTTTGGGGGTCTCGAAGTGATGTCCACGAGTAACGAACACTGGGGTGCGTTTACATGTCGGTCATCAACACTCGCGGTTTTGGCCGAATCTGACCCGTTTCATGGAATATTACTCACCGTTTTGGGGTCCCAAAGTGATTTCCATTCTTATTAAACCCCAAGGTGAGCTTACGTGTCGGTCATCAACACTCATAGTTTTGGCCGATTCTGGCCCGTTTCATGGACTATTACTCACTGTTTTAGGGTCCCGGAGTGATGTCCATGAGTAACGAACCCTAGGGTGCGTTTAACTGTCGGTCATCAACACTCGAAGTTTTGGCCGATTGTGACCCGTTTCGTGGACTATTACTCACTGTTTTGGGGTCCCGGAGTGATGTCCACGAGTAACGAACCCCGGTGTGCGTTTACGTGTCCGTCATCAACGCTCGTAGTTTTGGCCGATCCTGACCCATTTCGTGGACTATTACTCAGCATGTTCGGGTCCCAAAGTGATTTCCATTCTCGTTGAACCCCAAGGTGCGCTTACGTGTCAGTCATCAACACTCACAGTTTTGGCCAATTCTGGCCCGTTTCGTGGACTATTACTCACTGTTTTAGGGTCCCGGAGTGATGTCCATGAGTAACGAACCCTGTGGTGCGTTTACCTGTCGGTCATCAACACTCGCGGTTTTGGCCAATTCTGACCCGTTTCGTGGACTATTATTCACCGTTTTGGGGTTCCAAAGTGATTTCCATTCTTGTTGAACCCCAAGGTGCGCTTACGTGTTGGTCACCACCACTCATGGTTTTGGCCTATTCTGGCCCGTTTCGTGGACTATTACTCACTGTTTTAGGGTCCCGGAGTGATGTAACGAACCCTGGGTGCGTTTACGTGTCGGTCATCAACACTCGCGATTTTGGCCGATTTTGACCCATTTCGTGGACTATTACTCACCGTTTTGGGGTCCCAAAGTGATTTCCATTCTTGTTGAACCCCGGGTTGCGTTTACATGTCGGTCATCTACACTCGCGATTTTGGCCGATTCTGACCTATTTCGTGGACTATTAGTCACCGTTTTGGGGTCCCAAAGTGATTTCCATTCTTGTTGAACCCCAAGGTGCGCTTACGTGTCGGTCATCAACACTCACAGTTTTGGCCGATTCTGGCCCGTTTCATGGACTATTACTCACTGTTTTGCGGTCCCGTAGTGATGTCCACGAGTAACGAACCTTGGGGTGTGTTTACGTGTCGATTATCAACACTCGCGGTTTTGGGCGATTCTGACCCATTTCGTGGACTATTAGTCACCGTTTTGGGGTCCCAAAGTGATTTCCATTCTTGTTGAACCCCAAGGTGCGCTTACGTGTCGGTCATCAACACTCACAGTTTTGCCGATTCTGGCCCGTTTCGTGGACTATTACTCACTGTTTTAGGGTCCCGGAGTGATGTCCACGAGTAACGAACCCTGGAGTGCGTTTACGTGTCTGTCATCAGCACTCGCGGTTTTTGGCCGATTCTGACCAGTTTCGTGGACTATTACTCACCGTTTTGCGGTCCCAAAGTGATTAACATTCTTGTTGAACCCCAAGGTGGCTTACGTGTCGGTCATCAACACTCATAGTTTTGGCCGATTCTGGCCCATTTCGTGGACTATTACTCACTGTTTTGGGGTCCTGGAGTGATTTCCACAAGTAATGAACCCTGGGGAGTGTTTATCTGTTGAGCATCAACACTCACAGTTTTGGCCGATTCTGGCCCGTTTCGTGGACTATTACTAACTGTTTGGGGGTCTCGAAGTGATGTCCACGAGTAACGAACACTGGGGTGCGTTTACATGTCGGTCATCAACACTCGCGGTTTTGGCCGAATCTGACCCGTTTCATGGAATATTACTCACCGTTTTGGGGTCCCAAAGTGATTTCCATTCTTATTAAACCCCAAGGTGAGCTTACGTGTCGGTCATCAACACTCATAGTTTTGGCCGATTCTGGCCCGTTTCATGGACTATTACTCACTGTTTTAGGGTCCCGGAGTGATGTCCATGAGTAACGAACCCTAGGGTGCGTTTACGTGTCGGTCATTAACACTCGAAGTTTTGGCCGATTGTGACCCGTTTCGTGGACTATTACTCACTGTTTTGGGGTCCCGGAGTGATGTCCACGAGTAACGAACCCCGGTGTGCGTTTACGTGTCCGTCATCAACGCTCGTAGTTTTGGCCGATCCTGACCCATTTCATGGACTATTACTCACCTTTTTGGGGTCCCAAACCGATTTCCATTCTTTTTGAACCCCAAGGTGCGCTTACGTGTCGGTCATCAACACTCACAGTTTTGGCCAATTCTGGCCCGTTTCGTGGACTATTACTCACTGTTTTAGGGTCCCGGAGTGATGTCCATGAGTAACGAACCCTGGGGTGCGTTTACCTGTCGGTCATCAACAGTCGCGGTTTTGGCCAATTCTGACCCGTTTCGTGGACTATTATTCACCGTTTTGGGGTTCCAAAGTGATTTCCATTCTTGTTGAACCCCAAGGTGCGCTTACGTGTTGGTCACCACCACTCATGGTTTTGGCCTATTCTGGCCCGTTTCGTGGACTATTACTCACTGTTTTAGGGTCCCGGAGTGATGTCCATGAGTAACGAACCCTGGGTGCGTTTACGTGTCGGTCATCAACACTCGCGATTTTGGCCGATTTTGACCCATTTCGTGGACTATTACTCACCGTTTTGGGGTCCCAAAGTGATTTCCATTCTTGTTGAACCCCGGGTTGCGTTTACGTGTCGGTCATCTACACTCGCGATTTTGGCCGATTCTGACCTATTTCGTGGACTATTAGTCACCGTTTTGGGGTCCCAAAGTGATTTCCATTCTTGTTGAACCCCAAGGTGCGCTTACGTGTCGGTCATCAACACTCACAGTTTTGGCCAATTCTGGCCCGTTTCATGGACTATTACTCACTGTTTTGCGGTCCCGTAGTGATGTCCACGAGTAACGAACCTTGGGGTGTGTTTACGTGTCGATTATCAACACTCGCGGTTTTGGGCGATTCTGACCCATTTCGTGGACTATTAGTCACCGTTTTGGGGTCCCAAAGTGATTTCCATTCTTGTTGAACCCCAAGGTGCGCTTACGTGTCGGTCATCAACACTCACAGTTTTGCCGATTCTGGCCCGTTTCGTGGACTATTACTCACTGTTTTAGGGTCCCGGAGTGATGTCCACGAGTAACGAACCCTGGAGTGCGTTTACGTGTTTGTCATCAGCACTCGCGGTTTTTGGCCGATTCTGACCAGTTTCGTGGACTATTACTCACCGTTTTGCGGTCCCAAAGTGATTAACATTCTTGTTGAACCCCAAGGTGGCTTACGTGTCGGTCATCAACACTCATAGTTTTGGCCGATTCTGGCCCATTTCGTGGACTATTACTCACTGTTTTGGGGTCCTGGAGTGATTTCCACAAGTAATGAACCCTGGGGAGTGTTTATCTGTTGAGCATCAACACTCACAGTTTTGGCCGATTCTGGCCCGTTTCGTGGACTATTACTAACTGTTTGGGGGTCTCGAAGTGATGTCCACGAGTAACGAACACTGGGGTGCGTTTACATGTCGGTCATCAACACTCGCGGTTTTGGCCGAATCTGACCCGTTTCATGGAATATTACTCACCGTTTTGGGGTCCCAAAGTGATTTCCATTCTTATTAAACCCCAAGGTGAGCTTACGTGTCGGTCATCAACACTCATAGTTTTGGCCGATTCTGGCCCGTTTCATGGACTATTACTCACTGTTTTAGGGTCCCGGAGTGATGTCCATGAGTAACGAACCCTAGGGTGCGTTTACGTGTCGGTCATTAACACTCGAAGTTTTGGCCGATTGTGACCCGTTTCGTGGACTATTACTCACTGTTTTGGGGTCCCGGAGTGATGTCCACGAGTAACGAACCCCGGTGTGCGTTTACGTGTCCGTCATCAACGCTCGTAGTTTTGGCCGATCCTGACCCATTTCATGGACTATTACTCACCTTTTTGGGGTCCCAAACCGATTTCCATTCTTTTTGAACCCCAAGGTGCGCTTACGTGTCGGTCATCAACACTCACAGTTTTGGCCAATTCTGGCCCGTTTCGTGGACTATTACTCACTGTTTTAGGGTCCCGGAGTGATGTCCATGAGTAACGAACCCTGGGGTGCGTTTACCTGTCGGTCATCAACAGTCGCGGTTTTGGCCAATTCTGACCCGTTTCGTGGACTATTATTCACCGTTTTGGGGTTCCAAAGTGATTTCCATTCTTGTTGAACCCCAAGGTGCGCTTACGTGTTGGTCACCACCACTCATGGTTTTGGCCTATTCTGGCCCGTTTCGTGGACTATTACTCACTGTTTTAGGGTCCCGGAGTGATGTCCATGAGTAACGAACCCTGGGTGCGTTTACGTGTCGGTCATCAACACTCGCGATTTTGGCCGATTTTGACCCATTTCGTGGACTATTACTCACCGTTTTGGGGTCCCAAAGTGATTTCCATTCTTGTTGAACCCCGGGTTGCGTTTACGTGTCGGTCATCTACACTCGCGATTTTGGCCGATTCTGACCTATTTCGTGGACTATTAGTCACCGTTTTGGGGTCCCAAAGTGATTTCCATTCTTGTTGAACCCCAAGGTGCGCTTACGTGTCGGTCATCAACACTCACAGTTTTGGCCGATTCTGGCCCGTTTCATGGACTATTACTCACTGTTTTGCGGTCCCGTAGTGATGTCCACGAGTAACGAACCTTGGGGTGTGTTTACGTGTCGATTATCAACACTCGCGGTTTTGGGCGATTCTGACCCATTTCGTGGACTATTAGTCACCGTTTTGGGGTCCCAAAGTGATTTCCATTCTTGTTGAACCCCAAGGTGCGCTTACGTGTCAGTCATCAAGACTCATAGTTTTGCCGATTCTGGCCCGTTTCGTGGACTATTACTCACTGTTTTAGGGTCCCGGAGTGATGTCCACGAGTAACGAACCCTGGAGTGCGTTTACGTGTCTGTCATCAGCACTCGCGGTTTTTGGCCGATTCTGACCAGTTTCGTGGACTATTAATCACCGTTTTGCGGTCCCAAAGTGATTAACATTCTTGTTGAACCCCAAGGTGGCTTACGTGTCGGTCATCAACACTCATAGTTTTGGCCGATTCTGGTCCATTTCGTGGACTATTACTCACTGTTTTGGGGTCCTGGAGTGATTTCCACAAGTAATGAACCCTGGGGAGTGTTTATCTGTCGAGCATCAACACTCACAGTTTTGGCCGATTCTGGCCCGTTTCGTGGACTATTACTAACTGTTTTAGGGTCCCGGAGTGATGTCCATGAGTAACGAACCCTAGGGTGCGTTTACGTGTCGGTCATCAACACTCGAAGTTTTGGCCGATTATGACCCGTTTCGTGGACTATTACTCACTGTTTTGGGGTCCCGGAGTGATGTCCACGAGTAACGAACCCCCGTGTGCGTTTACGTGTCCGTCATCAACGCTCGTAGTTTTGGCCGATCCTGACCCATTTCGTGGACTATTACTCAGCATGTTGGGGTCCCAAAGTGATTTCCATTCTCGTTGAACCCCAAGGTGCGCTTACGTGTCAGTCATCAACACTCACAGTTTTGGCCAATTCTGGCCCGTTTCGTGGACTATTACTCACTGTTTTAGGGTCCCGGAGTGATGTCCATGAGTAACGAACCCTGGGGTGCGTTTACCTGTCGGTCATCAACACTCGCGGTTTTGGCCAATTCTGACCCGTTTCGTGGACTATTACTCACCGTTTTGGGGTTCCAAAGTGATTTCCATTCTTGTTGAACCCCAAGGTGCGCTTACGTGTTGGTCACCACCACTCATGGTTTTGGCCTATTCTGGCCCGTTTCGTGGACTATTACTCACTGTTTTAGGGTCCCGGAGTGATGTCCATGAGTAACGAACCCTGGGTGCGTTTACGTGTCGGTCATCAACACTCGCGATTTTGGCCGATTCTGACCTATTTCGTGGACTATTAGTCACCGTTTTGGGGTCCCAAAGTGATTTCCATTCTTGTTGAACCCCAAGGTGCGCTTACGTGTCGGTCATCAACACTCACAGTTTTGGCCAATTCTGGCCCGTTTCATGGACTATTACTCACTGTTTTGCGGTCCCGTAGTGATGTCCACGAGTAACGAACCTTGGGGTGTGTTTACGTGTCGATTATCAACACTCGCGGTTTTGGGCGATTCTGACCCATTTCGTGGACTATTAGTCACCGTTTTGGGGTCCCAAAGTGATTTCCATTCTTGTTGAACCCCAAGGTGCGCTTACGTGTCGGTCATCAACACTCACAGTTTTGCCGATTCTGGCCCGTTTCGTGGACTATTACTCACTGTTTTAGGGTCCCGGAGTGATGTCCACGAGTAACGAACCCTGGAGTGCGTTTACGTGTTTGTCATCAGCACTCGCGGTTTTTGGCCGATTCTGACCAGTTTCGTGGACTATTACTCACCGTTTTGCGGTCCCAAAGTGATTAACATTCTTGTTGAACCCCAAGGTGGCTTACGTGTCGGTCATCAACACTCATAGTTTTGGCCGATTCTGGCCCATTTCGTGGACTATTACTCACTGTTTTGGGGTCCTGGAGTGATTTCCACAAGTAATGAACCCTGGGGAGTGTTTATCTGTTGAGCATCAACACTCACAGTTTTGGCCGATTCTGGCCCGTTTCGTGGACTATTACTAACTGTTTGGGGGTCTCGAAGTGATGTCCACGAGTAACGAACACTGGGGTGCGTTTACATGTCGGTCATCAACACTCGCGGTTTTGGCCGAATCTGACCCGTTTCATGGAATATTACTCACCGTTTTGGGGTCCCAAAGTGATTTCCATTCTTATTAAACCCCAAGGTGAGCTTACGTGTCGGTCATCAACACTCATAGTTTTGGCCGATTCTGGCCCGTTTCATGGACTATTACTCACTGTTTTAGGGTCCCGGAGTGATGTCCATGAGTAACGAACCCTAGGGTGCGTTTACGTGTCGGTCATTAACACTCGAAGTTTTGGCCGATTGTGACCCGTTTCGTGGACTATTACTCACTGTTTTGGGGTCCCGGAGTGATGTCCACGAGTAACGAACCCCGGTGTGCGTTTACGTGTCCGTCATCAACGCTCGTAGTTTTGGCCGATCCTGACCCATTTCATGGACTATTACTCACCTTTTTGGGGTCCCAAACCGATTTCCATTCTTTTTGAACCCCAAGGTGCGCTTACGTGTCGGTCATCAACACTCACAGTTTTGGCCAATTCTGGCCCGTTTCGTGGACTATTACTCACTGTTTTAGGGTCCCGGAGTGATGTCCATGAGTAACGAACCCTGGGGTGCGTTTACCTGTCGGTCATCAACAGTCGCGGTTTTGGCCAATTCTGACCCGTTTCGTGGACTATTATTCACCGTTTTGGGGTTCCAAAGTGATTTCCATTCTTGTTGAACCCCAAGGTGCGCTTACGTGTTGGTCACCACCACTCATGGTTTTGGCCTATTCTGGCCCGTTTCGTGGACTATTACTCACTGTTTTAGGGTCCCGGAGTGATGTCCATGAGTAACGAACCCTGGGTGCGTTTACGTGTCGGTCATCAACACTCGCGATTTTGGCCGATTTTGACCCATTTCGTGGACTATTACTCACCGTTTTGGGGTCCCAAAGTGATTTCCATTCTTGTTGAACCCCGGGTTGCGTTTACGTGTCGGTCATCTACACTCGCGATTTTGGCCGATTCTGACCTATTTCGTGGACTATTAGTCACCGTTTTGGGGTCCCAAAGTGATTTCCATTCTTGTTGAACCCCAAGGTGCGCTTACGTGTCGGTCATCAACACTCACAGTTTTGGCCGATTCTGGCCCGTTTCATGGACTATTACTCACTGTTTTGCGGTCCCGTAGTGATGTCCACGAGTAACGAACCTTGGGGTGTGTTTACGTGTCGATTATCAACACTCGCGGTTTTGGGCGATTCTGACCCATTTCGTGGACTATTAGTCACCGTTTTGGGGTCCCAAAGTGATTTCCATTCTTGTTGAACCCCAAGGTGCGCTTACGTGTCAGTCATCAAGACTCACAGTTTTGCCGATTCTGGCCCGTTTCGTGGACTATTACTCACTGTTTTAGGGTCCCGGAGTGATGTCCACGAGTAACGAACCCTGGAGTGCGTTTACGTGTCTGTCATCAGCACTCGCGGTTTTTGGCCGATTCTGACCAGTTTCGTGGACTATTAATCACCGTTTTGCGGTCCCAAAGTGATTAACATTCTTGTTGAACCCCAAGGTGGCTTACGTGTCGGTCATCAACACTCATAGTTTTGGCCGATTCTGGCCCATTTCGTGGACTATTACTCACTGTTTTGGGGTCCTGGAGTGATTTCCACAAGTAATGAACCCTGGGGAGTGTTTATCTGTCGAGCATCAACACTCACAGTTTTGGCCGATTCTGGCCCGTTTCGTGGACTATTACTAACTGTTTTAGGGTCCCGGAGTGATGTCCATGAGTAACGAACCCTAGGGTGCGTTTACGTGTCGGTCATCAACACTCGAAGTTTTGGCCGATTATGACCCGTTTCGTGGACTATTACTCACTGTTTTGGGGTCCCGGAGTGATGTCCACGAGTAACGAACCCCCGTGTGCGTTTACGTTTCCGTCATCAACGCTCGTAGTTTTGGCCGATCCTGACCCATTTCGTGGACTATTACTCAGCATGTTGGGGTCCCAAAGTGATTTCCATTCTCGTTGAACCCCAAGGTGCGCTTACGTGTCAGTCATCAACACTCACAGTTTTGGCCAATTCTGGCCCGTTTCGTGGACTATTACTCACTGTTTTAGGGTCCCGGAGTGATGTCCATGAGTAACGAACCCTGGGGTGCGTTTACCTGTCGGTCATCAACACTCGCGGTTTTGGCCAATTCTGACCCGTTTCGTGGACTATTACTCACCGTTTTGGGGTTCCAAAGTGATTTCCATTCTTGTTGAACCCCAAGGTGCGCTTACGTGTTGGTCACCACCACTCATGGTTTTGGCCTATTCTGGCCCGTTTCGTGGACTATTACTCACTGTTTTAGGGTCCCGGAGTGATGTCCATGAGTAACGAACCCTGGGTGCGTTTACGTGTCGGTCATCAACACTCGCGATTTTGGCCGATTTTGACCCATTTCGTGGACTATTACTCACCGTTTTGAGGTCCCAAAGTGATTTCCATTCTTGTTGATCCCCGGGTTGCGTTTACGTGTCGGTCATCTACACTCGCGGTTTTGGCCGATTCTGACCCATTTCGTGGACTATTACTCACCGTTTTGGGGTCCTAAAGTGATTTCCATTCTTGTTGAACCCCAACGTGCGCTTACGTGTCGGTCATCAACACTCACAGTTTTTGCCGATTCTGGCCCGTTTCATGGAGTATTACTCACTGTTTTGCGGTCCCGGAGTGATGTCCACGAGTAACGAACCCTGGGGTGCGTTTACGTGTCGGTCGTCAACGCTCATAGTTTTGGCCGATCCTGACCCGTTTCGTGGACTATTAATCACCTTTTTGGGGTCCCAAACTGATTTCCATTCTTGTTGAACCCCAAGGTGCGCTTACGTGTCGGTCACCAACACTCACGATTTTCGCCGATTCTGGCCCGTTTCGTGGACTATTACTCACTGTTTTAGGGTCCGAGAGTGATGTCCACGAGTAACGAACTCTGGGATGCGTTTACTTGTCGGTCATCAACACTCGCGATTTTGGCCGATTCTGACCCATTTCGTGGACTATTAGTCACCGTTTTGGGGTCCCAAAGTGATTTCCATTCTTGTTGAACCCCAAGGTGCGCTTATGTGTCGGTCATCAACACTCACAGTTTTGGCCGATTCTGGCCCGTTTCATGGACTATTACTCACTGTTTTGCGGTCCCGTAGTGATGTCCACGAGTAACGAACCTTGGGGTGTGTTTACGTGTCGATTATCAACACTCGCGGTTTTGGGCGATTCTGACCCATTTCGTGGACTATTAGTCACCGTTTTGGGGTCCCAAAGTGATTTCCATTCTTGTTGAACCCCAAGGTGCGCTTACGTGTCAGTCATCAACACTCACAGTTTTGCCGATTCTGGCCCGTTTCGTGGACTATTACTCACTGTTTTAGGGTCCCGGAGTGATGTCCACGAGTAACGAACCCTGGAGTGCGTTTACGTGTCTGTCATCAGCACTCGCGGTTTTTGGCCGATTCTGACCAGTTTCGTGGACTATTACTCACCGTTTTGCGGTCCCAAAGTGATTAACATTCTTGTTGAACCCCAAGGTGGCTTACGTGTCGGTCATCAACACTCATAGTTTTGGCCGATTCTGGCCCATTTCGTGGACTATTACTCACTGTTTTGGGGTCCTGGAGTGATTTCCACAAGTAATGAACCCTGGGGAGTGTTTATCTGTCGAGCATCAACACTCACAGTTTTGGCCGATTCTGGCCCATTTCGTGGACTATTACTAACTGTTTGGGGGTCTCGAAGTGATGTCCACGAGTAACGGACACTGGGGTGCGTTTACATGTCGGTCATCAACACTCGCGGTTTTGGCCGAATCTGACCCGTTTCATGGAATATTACTCACCGTTTTGGGGTCCCAAAGTGATTTCCATTCTTATTAAACCCCAAGGTGAGCTTACGTGTCGGTCATCAACACTCATAGTTTTGGCCGATTCTGGCCCGTTTCATGGACTATTACTCACTGTTTTAGGGTCCCGGAGTGATGTCCATGAGTAACGAACCCTAGGGTGCGTTTACGTGTCGGTCATCAACACTCGAAGTTTTGGCCGATTGTGACCCGTTTCGTGGACTATTACTCACTGTTTTGGGGTCCCGGAGTGATGTCCACGAGTAACGAACCCCGGTGTGCGTTTACGTGTCCGTCATCAACGCTCGTAGTTTTGGCCGATCCTGACCCATTTCGTGGACTATTACTCAGCATGTTGGGGTCCCAAAGTGATTTCCATTCTCGTTGAACCCCAAGGTGCGCTTACGTGTCAGTCATCAACACTCACAGCTTTGGCCAATTCTGGCCCGTTTCGTGGACTATTACTCACTGTTTTAGGGTCCCGGAGTGATGTCCATGAGTAACGAACCCTGGGGTGCGTTTACCTGTCGGTCATCAACACTCGCGGTTTTGGCCAATTCTGACCCGTTTCATGGACTATTATTCACCGTTTTGGGGTTCCAAAGTGATTTCCATTCTTGTTGAACCCCAAGGTGCGCTTACGTGTTGGTCACCACCACTCATGGTTTTGGCCTATTCTGGCCCGTTTCGTGGACTATTACTCACTTTTTTAGGGTCCCGGAGTGATGTCCATGAGTAACGAACCCTGGGTGCGTTTACGTGTCGGTCATCAACACTCGCGATTTTGGCCGATTTTGACCCATTTCGTGGACTATTACTCACCGTTTTGGGGTCCCAAAGTGATTTCCATTCTTGTTGATCCCCGGGTTGCGTTTACGTGTCGGTCATCTACACTCGCGGTTTTGGCCGATTCTGACCCATTTCGTGGACTATTACTCACCGTTTTGGGGTCCTAAAGTGATTTCCATTCTTGTTGAACCCCAACGTGCGCTTACGTGTCGGTCATCAACACTCACAGTTTTTGCCGATTCTGGCCCGTTTCATGGAGTATTACTCACTGTTTTGCGGTCCCGGAGTGATGTCCACGAGTAACGAACCCTGGGGTGCGTTTACGTGTCGGTCGTCAACGCTCATAGTTTTGGCCGATCCTGACCCGTTTCGTGGACTATTAATCACCTTTTTGGGGTCCCAAACTGATTTCCATTCTTGTTGAACCCCAAGGTGCGCTTACGTGTCGGTCACCAACACTCACGATTTTCGCCGATTCTGGCCCGTTTCGTGGACTATTACTCACTGTTTTAGGGTCCGAGAGTGATGTCCACGAGTAACGAACTCTGGGATGCGTTTACTTGTCGGTCATCAACACTCGCGATTTTGGCCGATTCTGACCCATTTCGTGGACTATTAGTCACCGTTTTGGGGTCCCAAAGTGATTTCCATTCTTGTTGAACCCCAAGGTGCGCTTACGTGTCGGTCATCAACACTCACAGTTTTGGCCGATTCTGGCCCGTTTCATGGACTATTACTCACTGTTTTGCGGTCCCGTAGTGATGTCCACGAGTAACGAACCTTGGGGTGTGTTTACGTGTCGATTATCAACACTCGCGGTTTTGGGCGATTCTGACCCATTTCGTGGACTATTAGTCACCATTTTGGGGTCCCAAAGTGATTTCCATTCTTGTTGAACCCCAAGGTGCGCTTACGTGTCGGTCATCAACACTCACAGTTTTGCCGATTCTGGCCCGTTTCGTGGACTATTACTCACTGTTTTAGGGTCCCGGAGTGATGTCCACGAGTAACGAACCCTGGAGTGCGTTTACGTGTCTGTCATCAGCACTCGCGGTTTTTGGCCGATTCTGACCAGTTTCGTGGACTATTACTCACCGTTTTGCGGTCCCAAAGTGATTAACATTCTTGTTGAACCCCAAGGTGGCTTACGTGTCGGTCATCAACACTCATAGTTTTGGCCGATTCTGGCCCATTTCGTGGACTATTACTCACTGTTTTGGGGTCCTGGAGTGATTTCCATAAGTAATGAACCCTGGGGAGTGTTTATCTGTCGAGCATCAACACTCACAGTTTTGGCCGATTCTGGCCCGTTTCGTGGACTATTACTAACTGTTTGGGGGTCTCGAAGTGATGTCCACGAGTAACGAACCCTGGGGTGCGTTTACATGTCAGTCATCAACACTCGCGGTTTTGGCCGAATCTGACCCGTTTCATGGAATATTACTCACCGTTTTGGGGTCCCAAAGTGATTTCCATTCTTATTAAACCCCAAGGTGAGCTTACGTGTCGGTCATCAACACTCATAGTTTTGGCCGATTCTGGCCCGTTTCATGGACTATTACTCACTGTTTTAGGGTCCCGGAGTGATGTCCATGAGTAACAAACCCTAGGATGCGTTTACGTGTCGGTCATCAACACTCGAAGTTTTGGCCGATTGTGACCCGTTTCGTGGACTATTACTCACTGTTTTGGGGTCCCGGAGTGATGTCCACGAGTAACGAACCCCGGTGTGCATTTACGTGTCCGTCATCAACGCTCGTAGTTTTGGCCGATCCTGACCCATTTCGTGGACTATTACTCAGCATTTTGGGGTCCCAAAGTGATTTCCATTCTCGTTGAACCCCAAGGTGCGCTTACGTGTCAGTCATCAACACTCACAGTTTTGGCCAATTCTGGCCCGTTTCGTGGACTATTACTCACTGTTTTAGGGTCCCGGAGTGATGTCCACGAGTAACGAACCCTGGAGTGCGTTTACGTGTCTGTCATCAGCACTCACGGTTTTTGGCCGATTCTGACCAGTTTCGTGGACTATTACTCACCGTTTTGCGGTCCCAAAGTGATTAACATTCTTGTTGAACCCCAAGGTGGCTTACGTGTCGGTCATCAACACTCATAGTTTTGGCCGATTCTGGCCCATTTCGTGGACTATTACTCACTGTTTTGGGGTCCTGGAGTGATTTCCATAAGTAATGAACCCTGGGGAGTGTTTATCTGTCGAGCATCAACACTCACAGTTTTGGCCGATTCTGGCCCGTTTCGTGGACTATTACTAACTGTTTGGGGGTCTCGAAGTGATGTCCACGAGTAACGAACCCTGGGGTGCGTTTACATGTCAGTCATCAACACTCGCGGTTTTGGCCGAATCTGACCCGTTTCATGGAATATTACTCACCGTTTTGGGGTCCCAAAGTGATTTCCATTCTTATTAAACCCCAAGGTGAGCTTACGTGTCGGTCATCAACACTCATAGTTTTGGCCGATTCTGGCCCGTTTCATGGACTATTACTCACTGTTTTAGGGTCCCGGAGTGATGTCCATGAGTAACAAACCCTAGGATGCGTTTACGTGTCGGTCATCAACACTCGAAGTTTTGGCCGATTGTGACCCGTTTCGTGGACTATTACTCACTGTTTTGGGGTCCCGGAGTGATGTCCACGAGTAACGAACCCCGGTGTGCATTTACGTGTCCGTCATCAACGCTCGTAGTTTTGGCCGATCCTGACCCATTTCGTGGACTATTACTCAGCATTTTGGGGTCCCAAAGTGATTTCCATTCTCGTTGAACCCCAAGGTGCGCTTACGTGTCAGTCATCAACACTCACAGTTTTGGCCAATTCTGGCCCGTTTCGTGGACTATTACTCACTGTTTTAGGGTCCCGGAGTGATGTCCATGAGTAACGAACCCTGGGGTGCGTTTACCTGTCGGTCATCAACACTCGCGGTTTTGGCCAATTCTGACCCGTTTCGTGGACTATTATTCACCGTTTTGGGGTTCCAAAGTGATTTCCATTCTTGTTGAACCCCAAGGTGAGCTTACGTGTTGGTCACCACCACTCATGGTTTTGGCCTATTCTGGCCCGTTTCGTGGACTATTACTCACTGTTTTAGGGTCCCGGAGTGATGTCCACGAGTAACGAACCCTGGGTGCGTTTACGTGTCGCTCATCAACACTCGCGATTTTGGCCGATTTTGACCCATTTCGTGGACTATTACTCACCGTTTTGGGGTCCCAAAGTGATTTCCATTCTTGTTGAACCCCGGGTTGCGTTTACGTGTCGGTCATCTACACTCGCGGTTTTGGCCGATTCTGACCCATTTCGTGGACTATTACTCACCGTTTTGGGGTCCTAAAGTGATTTCCATTCTTGTTGAACCCCAACGTGCGCTTACGTGTCGGTCATCAACACTCACAGTTTTTGCCGATTCTGGCCCGTTTCATGGAGTATTACTCACTGTTTTGCGGTCCCGGAGTGATGTCCACGAGTAACGAACCCTGGGGTGCGTTTACGTGTCGGTCGTCAACGCTCATAGTTTTGGCCGATCCTGACCCGTTTCGTGGACTATTACTCACCTTTTTGGGGTCCCAAACTGATTTCCATTCTTGTTGAACCCCAAGGTGCGCTTATGTGTCGGTCACCAACACTCACGATTTTCGCCGATTCTGGCCCGTTTCGTGGACTATTACTCACTGTTTTAGGGTCCGAGAGTGATGTCCACGAGTAACGAACTCTGGGATGCGTTTACTTGTCGGTCATCAACACTCGCGATTTTGGCCGATTCTGACCCATTTCGTGGACTATTAGTCACCGTTTTGGGGTCCCAAAGTGATTTCCATTCTTGTTGAACCCCAAGGTGCGCTTACGTGTCGGTCATCAACACTCACAGTTTTGGCCGATTCTGGCCCGTTTCATGGACTATTACTCACTGTTTTGCGGTCCCGTAGTGATGTCCACGAGTAACGAACCTTGGGGTGTGTTTACGTGTCGATTATCAACACTCGCGGTTTTGGGCGATTCTGACCCATTTCGTGGACTATTAGTCACCGTTTTGGGGTCCCAAAGTGATTTCCATTCTTGTTGAACCCCAAGGTGCGCTTACGTGTCAGTTATCAACACTCACAGTTTTGCCGATTCTGGCCCGTTTCGTGGACTATTACTCACTGTTTTAGGGTCCCGGAGTGATGTCCACGAGTAACGAACCCTGGAGTGCGTTTACGTGTCTGTCATCAGCACTCGCGGTTTTTGGCCGATTCTGACCAGTTTCGTGGACTATTACTCACCGTTTTGCGGTCCCAAAGTGATTAACATTCTTGTTGAACCCCAAGGTGGCTTACGTGTCGGTCATCAACACTCATAGTTTTGGCCGATTCTGGCCCATTTCGTGGACTATTACTCACTGTTTTGGGGTCCTGGAGTGATTTCCACAAGTAATGAACCCTGGGGAGTGTTTATCTGTCGAGCATCAACACTCACAGTTTTGGCCGATTCTGGCCCATTTCGTGGACTATTACTAACTGTTTGGGGGTCTCGAAGTGATGTCCACGAGTAACGGACACTGGGGTGCGTTTACATGTCGGTCATCAACACTCGCGGTTTTGGCCGAATCTGACCCGTTTCATGGAATATTACTCACCGTTTTGGGGTCCCAAAGTGATTTCCATTCTTATTAAACCCCAAGGTGAGCTTACGTGTCGGTCATCAACACTCATAGTTTTGGCCGATTCTGGCCCGTTTCATGGACTATTACTCACTGTTTTAGGGTCCCGGAGTGATGTCCATGAGTAACGAACCCTAGGGTGCGTTTACGTGTCGGTCATCAACACTCGAAGTTTTGGCCGATTGTGACCCGTTTCGTGGACTATTACTCACTGTTTTGGGGTCCCGGAGTGATGTCCACGAGTAACGAACCCCGGTGTGCGTTTACGTGTCCGTCATCAACGCTCGTAGTTTTGGCCGATCCTGACCCATTTCGTGGACTATTACTCAGCATGTTGGGGTCCCAAAGTGATTTCCATTCTCGTTGAACCCCAAGGTGCGCTTACGTGTCAGTCATCAACACTCACAGCTTTGGCCAATTCTGGCCCGTTTCGTGGACTATTACTCACTGTTTTAGGGTCCCGGAGTGATGTCCATGAGTAACGAACCCTGGGGTGCGTTTACCTGTCGGTCATCAACACTCGCGGTTTTGGCCAATTCTGACCCGTTTCGTGGACTATTATTCACCGTTTTGGGGTTCCAAAGTGATTTCCATTCTTGTTGAACCCCAAGGTGCGCTTACGTGTTGGTCACCACCACTCATGGTTTTGGCCTATTCTGGCCCGTTTCGTGGACTATTACTCACTTTTTTAGGGTCCCGGAGTGATGTCCATGAGTAACGAACCCTGGGTGCGTTTACGTGTCGGTCATCAACACTCGCGATTTTGGCCGATTTTGACCCATTTCGTGGACTATTACTCACCGTTTTGGGGTCCCAAAGTGATTTCCATTCTTGTTGATCCCCGGGTTGCGTTTACGTGTCGGTCATCTACACTCGCGGTTTTGGCCGATTCTGACCCATTTCGTGGACTATTACTCACCGTTTTGGGGTCCTAAAGTGATTTCCATTCTTGTTGAACCCCAACGTGCGCTTACGTGTCGGTCATCAACACTCACAGTTTTTGCCGATTCTGGCCCGTTTCATGGAGTATTACTCACTGTTTTGCGGTCCCGGAGTGATGTCCACGAGTAACGAACCCTGGGGTGCGTTTACGTGTCGGTCGTCAACGCTCATAGTTTTGGCCGATCCTGACCCGTTTCGTGGACTATTAATCACCTTTTTGGGGTCCCAAACTGATTTCCATTCTTGTTGAACCCCAAGGTGCGCTTACGTGTCGGTCACCAACACTCACGATTTTCGCCGATTCTGGCCCGTTTCGTGGACTATTACTCACTGTTTTAGGGTCCGAGAGTGATGTCCACGAGTAACGAACTCTGGGATGCGTTTACTTGTCGGTCATCAACACTCGCGATTTTGGCCGATTCTGACCCATTTCGTGGACTATTAGTCACCGTTTTGGGGTCCCAAAGTGATTTCCATTCTTGTTGAACCCCAAGGTGCGCTTATGTGTCGGTCATCAACACTCACAGTTTTGGCCGATTCTGGCCCGTTTCATGGACTATTACTCACTGTTTTGCGGTCCCGTAGTGATGTCCACGAGTAACGAACCTTGGGGTGTGTTTACGTGTCGATTATCAACACTCGCGGTTTTGGGCGATTCTGACCCATTTCGTGGACTATTAGTCACCGTTTTGGGGTCCCAAAGTGATTTCCATTCTTGTTGAACCCCAAGGTGCGCTTACGTGTCAGTCATCAACACTCACAGTTTTGCCGATTCTGGCCCGTTTCGTGGACTATTACTCACTGTTTTAGGGTCCCGGAGTGATGTCCACGAGTAACGAACCCTGGAGTGCGTTTACGTGTCTGTCATCAGCACTCGCGGTTTTTGGCCGATTCTGACCAGTTTCGTGGACTATTACTCACCGTTTTGCGGTCCCAAAGTGATTAACATTCTTGTTGAACCCCAAGGTGGCTTACGTGTCGGTCATCAACACTCATAGTTTTGGCCGATTCTGGCCCATTTCGTGGACTATTACTCACTGTTTTGGGGTCCTGGAGTGATTTCCACAAGTAATGAACCCTGGGGAGTGTTTATCTGTCGAGCATCAACACTCACAGTTTTGGCCGATTCTGGCCCATTTCGTGGACTATTACTAACTGTTTGGGGGTCTCGAAGTGATGTCCACGAGTAACGGACACTGGGGTGCGTTTACATGTCGGTCATCAACACTCGCGGTTTTGGCCGAATCTGACCCGTTTCATGGAATATTACTCACCGTTTTGGGGTCCCAAAGTGATTTCCATTCTTATTAAACCCCAAGGTGAGCTTACGTGTCGGTCATCAACACTCATAGTTTTGGCCGATTCTGGCCCGTTTCATGGACTATTACTCACTGTTTTAGGGTCCCGGAGTGATGTCCATGAGTAACGAACCCTAGGGTGCGTTTACGTGTCGGTCATCAACACTCGAAGTTTTGGCCGATTGTGACCCGTTTCGTGGACTATTACTCACTGTTTTGGGGTCCCGGAGTGATGTCCACGAGTAACGAACCCCGGTGTGCGTTTACGTGTCCGTCATCAACGCTCGTAGTTTTGGCCGATCCTGACCCATTTCGTGGACTATTACTCAGCATGTTGGGGTCCCAAAGTGATTTCCATTCTCGTTGAACCCCAAGGTGCGCTTACGTGTCAGTCATCAACACTCACAGCTTTGGCCAATTCTGGCCCGTTTCGTGGACTATTACTCACTGTTTTAGGGTCCCGGAGTGATGTCCATGAGTAACGAACCCTGGGGTGCGTTTACCTGTCGGTCATCAACACTCGCGGTTTTGGCCAATTCTGACCCGTTTCGTGGACTATTATTCACCGTTTTGGGGTTCCAAAGTGATTTCCATTCTTGTTGAACCCCAAGGTGCGCTTACGTGTTGGTCACCACCACTCATGGTTTTGGCCTATTCTGGCCCGTTTCGTGGACTATTACTCACTTTTTTAGGGTCCCGGAGTGATGTCCATGAGTAACGAACCCTGGGTGCGTTTACGTGTCGGTCATCAACACTCGCGATTTTGGCCGATTTTGACCCATTTCGTGGACTATTACTCACCGTTTTGGGGTCCCAAAGTGATTTCCATTCTTGTTGATCCCCGGGTTGCGTTTACGTGTCGGTCATCTACACTCGCGGTTTTGGCCGATTCTGACCCATTTCGTGGACTATTACTCACCGTTTTGGGGTCCTAAAGTGATTTCCATTCTTGTTGAACCCCAACGTGCGCTTACGTGTCGGTCATCAACACTCACAGTTTTTGCCGATTCTGGCCCGTTTCATGGAGTATTACTCACTGTTTTGCGGTCCCGGAGTGATGTCCACGAGTAACGAACCCTGGGGTGCGTTTACGTGTCGGTCGTCAACGCTCATAGTTTTGGCCGATCCTGACCCGTTTCGTGGACTATTAATCACCTTTTTGGGGTCCCAAACTGATTTCCATTCTTGTTGAACCCCAAGGTGCGCTTACGTGTCGGTCACCAACACTCACGATTTTCGCCGATTCTGGCCCGTTTCGTGGACTATTACTCACTGTTTTAGGGTCCGAGAGTGATGTCCACGAGTAACGAACTCTGGGATGCGTTTACTTGTCGGTCATCAACACTCGCGATTTTGGCCGATTCTGACCCATTTCGTGGACTATTAGTCACCGTTTTGGGGTCCCAAAGTGATTTCCATTCTTGTTGAACCCCAAGGTGCGCTTACGTGTCGGTCATCAACACTCACAGTTTTGGCCGATTCTGGCCCGTTTCATGGACTATTACTCACTGTTTTGCGGTCCCGTAGTGATGTCCACGAGTAACGAACCTTGGGGTGTGTTTACGTGTCGATTATCAACACTCGCGGTTTTGGGCGATTCTGACCCATTTCGTGGACTATTAGTCACCGTTTTGGGGTCCCAAAGTGATTTCCATTCTTGTTGAACCCCAAGGTGCGCTTACGTGTCGGTCATCAACACTCACAGTTTTGCCGATTCTGGCCCGTTTCGTGGACTATTACTCACTGTTTTAGGGTCCCGGAGTGATGTCCACGAGTAACGAACCCTGGAGTGCGTTTACGTGTCTGTCATCAGCACTCGCGGTTTTTGGCCGATTCTGACCAGTTTCGTGGACTATTACTCACCGTTTTGCGGTCCCAAAGTGATTAACATTCTTGTTGAACCCCAAGGTGGCTTACGTGTCGGTCATCAACACTCATAGTTTTGGCCGATTCTGGCCCATTTCGTGGACTATTACTCACTGTTTTGGGGTCCTGGAGTGATTTCCATAAGTAATGAACCCTGGGGAGTGTTTATCTGTCGAGCATCAACACTCACAGTTTTGCCCGATTCTGGCCCGTTTCGTGGACTATTACTAACTGTTTGGGGGTCTCGAAGTGATGTCCACGAGTAACGAACCCTGGGGTGCGTTTACATGTCAGTCATCAACACTCGCGGTTTTGGCCGAATCTGACCCGTTTCATGGAATATTACTCACCGTTTTGGGGTCCCAAAGTGATTTCCATTCTTATTAAACCCCAAGGTGAGCTTACGTGTCGGTCATCAACACTCATAGTTTTGGCCGATTCTGGCCCGTTTCATGGACTATTACTCACTGTTTTAGGGTCCCGGAGTGATGTCCATGAGTAACAAACCCTAGGATGCGTTTACGTGTCGGTCATCAACACTCGAAGTTTTGGCCGATTGTGACCCGTTTCGTGGACTATTACTCACTGTTTTGGGGTCCCGGAGTGATGTCCACGAGTAACGAACCCCGGTGTGCATTTACGTGTCCGTCATCAACGCTCGTAGTTTTGGCCGATCCTGACCCATTTCGTGGACTATTACTCAGCATTTTGGGGTCCCAAAGTGATTTCCATTCTCGTTGAACCCCAAGGTGCGCTTACGTGTCAGTCATCAACACTCACAGTTTTGGCCAATTCTGGCCCGTTTCGTGGACTATTACTCACTGTTTTAGGGTCCCAGAGTGATGTCCATGAGTAACGAACCCTGGGGTGCGTTTACCTGTCGGTCATCAACACTCGCGGTTTTGGCCAATTCTGACCCGTTTCGTGGACTATTACTCACCGTTTTGCGGTCCCAAAGTGATTAACATTCTTGTTGAACCCCAAGGTGGCTTACGTGTCGGTCATCAACACTCATAGTTTTGGCCTATTCTGGCCCGTTTCGTGGACTATTACTCACTGTTTTGGGGTCCTGGAGTGATTTCCATAAGTAATGAACCCTAGGGAGTGTTTATCTGTCGAGCATCAACACTCACAGTTTTGGCCGATTCTGGCCCGTTTCGTGGACTATTACTAACTGTTTGGGGGTCTCGAAGTGATGTCCACGAGTAACGAACCCTGGGGTGCGTTTACATGTCAGTCATCAACACTCGCGGTTTTGGCCGAATCTGACCCGTTTCATGGAATATTACTCACCGTTTTGGGGTCCCAAAGTGATTTCCATTCTTATTAAACCCCAAGGTGAGCTTACGTGTCGGTCATCAACACTCATAGTTTTGGCCGATTCTGGCCCGTTTCATGGACTATTACTCACTGTTTTAGGGTCCCGGAGTGATGTCCATGAGTAACAAACCCTAGGATGCGTTTACGTGTCGGTCATCAACACTCGAAGTTTTGGCCGATTGTGACCCGTTTCGTGGACTATTACTCACTGTTTTGGGGTCCCGGAGTGATGTCCACGAGTAACGAACCCCGGTGTGCATTTACGTGTCCGTCATCAACGCTCGTAGTTTTGGCCGATCCTGACCCATTTCGTGGACTATTACTCAGCATTTTGGGGTCCCAAAGTGATTTCCATTCTCGTTGAACCCCAAGGTGCGCTTACGTGTCAGTCATCAACACTCACAGTTTTGGCCAATTCTGGCCCGTTTCGTGGACTATTACTCACTGTTTTAGGGTCCCAGAGTGATGTCCATGAGTAACGAACCCTGGGGTGCGTTTACCTGTCGGTCATCAACACTCGCGGTTTTGGCCAATTCTGACCCGTTTCGTGGACTATTATTCACCGTTTTGGGGTTCCAAAGTGATTTCCATTCTTGTTGAACCCCAAGGTGAGCTTACGTGTTGGTCACCACCACTCATGGTTTTGGCCTATTCTGGCCCGTTTCGTGGACTATTACTCACTGTTTTAGGGTCCCGGAGTGATGTCCACGAGTAACGAACCCTGGGTGCGTTTACGTGTCGCTCATCAACACTCGCGATTTTGGCCGATTTTGACCCATTTCGTGGACTATTACTCACCGTTTTGGGGTCCCAAAGTGATTTCCATTCTTGTTGAACCCCGGGTTGCCTTTACGTGTCGGTCATCTACACTCGCGGTTTTGGCCGATTCTGACCCATTTCGTGGACTATTACTCACCGTTTTGGGGTCCTAAAGTGATTTCCATTCTTGTTGAACCCCAACGTGCGCTTACGTGTCGGTCATCAACACTCACAGTTTTTGCCGATTCTGGCCCGTTTCATGGAGTATTACTCACTGTTTTGCGGTCCCGGAGTGATGTCCACGAGTAACGAACCCTGGGGTGCGTTTACGTGTCGGTCGTCAACGCTCATAGTTTTGGCCGATCCTGACCCGTTTCGTGGACTATTACTCACCTTTTTGGGGTCCCAAACTGATTTCCATTCTTGTTGAACCCCAAGGTGCGCTTATGTGTCGGTCACCAACACTCACGATTTTCGCCGATTCTGGCCCGTTTCGTGGACTATTACTCACTGTTTTAGGGTCCGAGAGTGATGTCCACGAGTAACGAACTCTGGGATGCGTTTACTTGTCGGTCATCAACACTCGCGATTTTGGCCGATTCTGACCCATTTCGTGGACTATTAGTCACCGTTTTGGGGTCCCAAAGTGATTTCCATTCTTGTTGAACCCCAAGGTGCGCTTACGTGTCGGTCATCAACACTCACAGTTTTGGCCGATTCTGGCCCGTTTCATGGACTATTACTCACTGTTTTGCGGTCCCGTAGTGATGTCCACGAGTAACGAACCTTGGGGTGTGTTTACGTGTCGATTATCAACACTCGCGGTTTTGGGCGATTCTGACCCATTTCGTGGACTATTAGTCACCGTTTTGGGGTCCCAAAGTGATTTCCATTCTTGTTGAACCCCAAGGTGCACTTACGTGTCGGTCATCAACACTCACAGTTTTGGCCAATTCTGGCCCGTTTCGTGGACTATTACTCACTGTTTTAGGGTCCCGGAGTGATGTCCACGAGTAACGAACCCTGGAGTGCGTTTACGTGTCTGTCATCAGCACTCACGGTTTTTGGCCGATTCTGACCAGTTTCGTGGACTATTACTCACCGTTTTGCGGTCCCAAAGTGATTAACATTCTTGTTGAACCCCAAGGTGGCTTACGTGTCGGTCATCAACACTCATAGTTTTGGCCGATTCTGGCCCATTTCGTGGACTATTACTCACTGTTTTGGGGTCCTGGAGTGATTTCCATAAGTAATGAACCCTGGGGAGTGTTTATCTGTCGAGCATCAACACTCACAGTTTTGGCCGATTCTGGCCCGTTTCGTGGACTATTACTAACTGTTTGGGGGTCTCGAAGTGATGTCCACGAGTAACGAACCCTGGGGTGCGTTTACATGTCAGTCATCAACACTCGCGGTTTTGGCCGAATCTGACCCGTTTCATGGAATATTACTCACCGTTTTGGGGTCCCAAAGTGATTTCCATTCTTATTAAACCCCAAGGTGAGCTTACGTGTCGGTCATCAACACTCATAGTTTTGGCCGATTCTGGCCCGTTTCATGGACTATTACTCACTGTTTTAGGGTCCCGGAGTGATGTCCATGAGTAACAAACCCTAGGATGCGTTTACGTGTCGGTCATCAACACTCGAAGTTTTGGCCGATTGTGACCCGTTTCGTGGACTATTACTCACTGTTTTGGGGTCCCGGAGTGATGTCCACGAGTAACGAACCCCGGTGTGCATTTACGTGTCCGTCATCAACGCTCGTAGTTTTGGCCGATCCTGACCCATTTCGTGGACTATTACTCAGCATTTTGGGGTCCCAAAGTGATTTCCATTCTCGTTGAACCCCAAGGTGCGCTTACGTGTCAGTCATCAACACTCACAGTTTTGGCCAATTCTGGCCCGTTTCGTGGACTATTACTCACTGTTTTAGGGTCCCGGAGTGATGTCCATGAGTAACGAACCCTGGGGTGCGTTTACCTGTCGGTCATCAACACTCGCGGTTTTGGCCAATTCTGACCCGTTTCGTGGACTATTATTCACCGTTTTGGGGTTCCAAAGTGATTTCCATTCTTGTTGAACCCCAAGGTGAGCTTACGTGTTGGTCACCACCACTCATGGTTTTGGCCTATTCTGGCCCGTTTCGTGGACTATTACTCACTGTTTTAGGGTCCCGGAGTGATGTCCACGAGTAACGAACCCTGGGTGCGTTTACGTGTCGCTCATCAACACTCGCGATTTTGGCCGATTTTGACCCATTTCGTGGACTATTACTCACCGTTTTGGGGTCCCAAAGTGATTTCCATTCTTGTTGAACCCCGGGTTGCGTTTAGGTGTCGGTCATCTACACTCGCGGTTTTGGCCGATTCTGACCCATTTCGTGGACTATTACTCACCGTTTTGGGGTCCTAAAGTGATTTCCATTCTTGTTGAACCCCAACGTGCGCTTACGTGTCGGTCATCAACACTCACAGTTTTTGCCGATTCTGGCCCGTTTCATGGAGTATTACTCACTGTTTTGCGGTCCCGGAGTGATGTCCACGAGTAACGAACCCTGGGGTGCGTTTACATGTCGGTCGTCAACGCTCATAGTTTTGGCCGATCCTGACCCGTTTCGTGGACTATTACTCACCTTTTTGGGGTCCCAAACTGATTTCCATTCTTGTTGAACCCCAAGGTGCGCTTATGTGTCGGTCACCAACACTCACGATTTTCGCCGATTCTGGCCCGTTTCGTGGACTATTACTCACTGTTTTAGGGTCCGAGAGTGATGTCCGCGAGTAACGAACTCTGGGATGCGTTTACTTGTCGGTCATCAACACTCGCGATTTTGGCCGATTCTGACCCATTTCGTGGACTATTAGTCACCGTTTTGGGGTCCCAAAGTGATTTCCATTCTTGTTGAACCCCAAGGTGCGCTTACGTGTCGGTCATCAACACTCACAGTTTTGGCCGATTCTGGCCCGTTTCATGGACTATTACTCACTGTTTTGCGGTCCCGTAGTGATGTCCACGAGTAACGAACCTTGGGGTGTGTTTACGTGTCGATTATCAACACTCGCGGTTTTGGGCGATTCTGACCCATTTCGTGGACTATTAGTCACCGTTTTGGGGTCCCAAAGTGATTTCCATTCTTGTTGAACCCCAAGGTGCACTTACGTGTCGGTCATCAACACTCACAGTTTTGGCCAATTCTGGCCCGTTTCGTGGACTATTACTCAGTGTTTTAGGGTCCCGGAGTGATGTCCACGAGTAACGAACCCTGGAGTGCGTTTACGTGTCTGTCATCAGCACTCACGGTTTTTGGCCGATTCTGACCAGTTTCGTGGACTATTACTCACCGTTTTGCGGTCCCAAAGTGATTAACATTCTTGTTGAACCCCAAGGTGGCTTACGTGTCGGTCATCAACACTCATAGTTTTGGCCGATTCTGGCCCATTTCGTGGACTATTACTCACTGTTTTGGGGTCCTGGAGTGATTTCCATAAGTAATGAACCCTGGGGAGTGTTTATCTGTCGAGCATCAACACTCACAGTTTTGGCCGATTCTGGCCCATTTCGTGGACTATTACTAACTGTTTGGGGGTCTCGAAGTGATGTCCACGAGTAACGAACCCTGGGGTGCGTTTACATGTCAGTCATCAACACTCGCGGTTTTGGCCGAATCTGACCCGTTTCATGGAATATTACTCACCGTTTTGGGGTCCCAAAGTGATTTCCATTCTTATTAAACCCCAAGGTGAGCTTACGTGTCGGTCATCAACACTCATAGTTTTGGCCGATTCTGGCCCGTTTCATGGACTATTACTCACTGTTTTAGGGTCCCGGAGTGATGTCCATGAGTAACAAACCCTAGGATGCGTTTACGTGTCGGTCATCAACACTCGAAGTTTTGGCCGATTGTGACCCGTTTCGTGGACTATTACTCACTGTTTTGGGGTCCCGGAGTGATGTCCACGAGTAACGAACCCCGGTGTGCATTTACGTGTCCGTCATCAACGCTCGTAGTTTTGGCCGATCCTGACCCATTTCGTGGACTATTACTCAGCATTTTGGGGTCCCAAAGTGATTTCCATTCTCGTTGAACCCCAAGGTGCGCTTACGTGTCAGTCATCAACACTCACAGTTTTGGCCAATTCTGGCCCGTTTCGTGGACTATTACTCACTGTTTTAGGGTCCCGGAGTGATGTCCATGAGTAACGAACCCTGGGGTGCGTTTACCTGTCGGTCATCAACACTCGCGGTTTTGGCCAATTCTGACCCGTTTCGTGGACTATTATTCACCGTTTTGGGGTTCCAAAGTGATTTCCATTCTTGTTGAACCCCAAGGTGAGCTTACGTGTTGGTCACCACCACTCATGGTTTTGGCCTATTCTGGCCCGTTTCGTGGACTATTACTCACTGTTTTAGGGTCCCGGAGTGATGTCCACGAGTAACGAACCCTGGGTGCGTTTACGTGTCGCTCATCAACACTCGCGATTTTGGCCGATTTTGACCCATTTCGTGGACTATTACTCACCGTTTTGGGGTCCCAAAGTGATTTCCATTCTTGTTGAACCCCGGGTTGCGTTTACGTGTCGGTCATCTACACTCGCGGTTTTGGCCGATTCTGACCCATTTCGTGGACTATTACTCACCGTTTTGGGGTCCTAAAGTGATTTCCATTCTTGTTGAACCCCAACGTGCGCTTACGTGTCGGTCATCAACACTCACAGTTTTTGCCGATTCTGGCCCGTTTCATGGAGTATTACTCACTGTTTTGCGGTCCCGGAGTGATGTCCACGAGTAACGAACCCTGGGGTGCGTTTACATGTCGGTCGTCAACGCTCATAGTTTTGGCCGATCCTGACCCGTTTCGTGGACTATTACTCACCTTTTTGGGGTCCCAAACTGATTTCCATTCTTGTTGAACCCCAAGGTGCGCTTATGTGTCGGTCACCAACACTCACGATTTTCGCCGATTCTGGCCCGTTTCGTGGACTATTACTCACTGTTTTAGGGTCCGAGAGTGATGTCCACGAGTAACGAACTCTGGGATGCGTTTACTTGTCGGTCATCAACACTCGCGATTTTGGCCGATTCTGACCCATTTCGTGGACTATTAGTCACCGTTTTGGGGTCCCAAAGTGATTTCCATTCTTGTTGAACCCCAAGGTGCGCTTACGTGTCGGTCATCAACACTCACAGTTTTGGCCGATTCTGGCCCGTTTCATGGACTATTACTCACTGTTTTAGGGTCCCGGAGTGATGTCCATGAGTAACAAACCCTAGGATGCGTTTACGTGTCGGTCATCAACACTCGAAGTTTTGGCCGATTGTGACCCGTTTCGTGGACTATTACTCACTGTTTTGGGGTCCCGGAGTGATGTCCACGAGTAACGAACCCCGGTGTGCATTTACGTGTCCGTCATCAACGCTCGTAGTTTTGGCCGATCCTGACCCATTTCGTGGACTATTACTCAGCATTTTGGGGTCCCAAAGTGATTTCCATTCTCGTTGAACCCCAAGGTGCGCTTACGTGTCAGTCATCAACACTCACAGTTTTGGCCAATTCTGGCCCGTTTCGTGGACTATTACTCACTGTTTTAGGGTCCCGGAGTGATGTCCATGAGTAACGAACCCTGGGGTGCGTTTACCTGTCGGTCATCAACACTCGCGGTTTTGGCCAATTCTGACCCGTTTCGTGGACTATTATTCACCGTTTTGGGGTTCCAAAGTGATTTCCATTCTTGTTGAACCCCAAGGTGAGCTTACGTGTTGGTCACCACCACTCATGGTTTTGGCCTATTCTGGCCCGTTTCGTGGACTATTACTCACTGTTTTAGGGTCCCGGAGTGATGTCCACGAGTAACGAACCCTGGGTGCGTTTACGTGTCGCTCATCAACACTCGCGATTTTGGCCGATTTTGACCCATTTCGTGGACTATTACTCACCGTTTTGGGGTCCCAAAGTGATTTCCATTCTTGTTGAACCCCGGGTTGCGTTTACGTGTCGGTCATCTACACTCGCGGTTTTGGCCGATTCTGACCCATTTCGTGGACTATTACTCACCGTTTTGGGGTCCTAAAGTGATTTCCATTCTTGTTGAACCCCAACGTGCGCTTACGTGTCGGTCATCAACACTCACAGTTTTTGCCGATTCTGGCCCGTTTCATGGAGTATTACTCACTGTTTTGCGGTCCCGGAGTGATGTCCACGAGTAACGAACCCTGGGGTGCGTTTACATGTCGGTCGTCAACGCTCATAGTTTTGGCCGATCCTGACCCGTTTCGTGGACTATTACTCACCTTTTTGGGGTCCCAAACTGATTTCCATTCTTGTTGAACCCCAAGGTGCGCTTATGTGTCGGTCACCAACACTCACGATTTTCGCCGATTCTGGCCCGTTTCGTGGACTATTACTCACTGTTTTAGGGTCCGAGAGTGATGTCCACGAGTAACGAACTCTGGGATGCGTTTACTTGTCGGTCATCAACACTCGCGATTTTGGCCGATTCTGACCCATTTCGTGGACTATTAGTCACCGTTTTGGGGTCCCAAAGTGATTTCCATTCTTGTTGAACCCCAAGGTGCGCTTACGTGTCGGTCATCAACACTCACAGTTTTGGCCGATTCTGGCCCGTTTCATGGACTATTACTCACTGTTTTGCGGTCCCGTAGTGATGTCCACGAGTAACGAACCTTGGGGTGTGTTTACGTGTCGATTATCAACACTCGCGGTTTTGGGCGATTCTGACCCATTTCGTGGACTATTAGTCACCGTTTTGGGGTCCCAAAGTGATTTCCATTCTTGTTGAACCCCAAGGTGCACTTACGTGTCGGTCATCAACACTCACAGTTTTGGCCAATTCTGGCCCGTTTCGTGGACTATTACTCACTGTTTTAGGGTCCCGGAGTGATGTCCACGAGTAACGAACCCTGGAGTGCGTTTACGTGTCTGTCATCAGCACTCACGGTTTTTGGCCGATTCTGACCAGTTTCGTGGACTATTACTCACCGTTTTGCGGTCCCAAAGTGATTAACATTCTTGTTGAACCCCAAGGTGGCTTACGTGTCGGTCATCAACACTCATAGTTTTGGCCGATTCTGGCCCATTTCGTGGACTATTACTCACTGTTTTGGGGTCCTGGAGTGATTTCCATAAGTAATGAACCCTGGGGAGTGTTTATCTGTCGAGCATCAACACTCACAGTTTTGGCCGATTCTGGCCCGTTTCGTGGACTATTACTAACTGTTTGGGGGTCTCGAAGTGATGTCCACGAGTAACGAACCCTGGGGTGCGTTTACATGTCAGTCATCAACACTCGCGGTTTTGGCCGAATCTGACTCGTTTCATGGAATATTACTCACCGTTTTGGGGTCCCAAAGTGATTTCCATTCTTATTAAACCCCAAGGTGAGCTTACGTGTCGGTCATCAACACTCATAGTTTTGGCCGATTCTGGCCCGTTTCATGGACTATTACTCACTGTTTTAGGGTCCCGGAGTGATGTCCATGAGTAACAAACCCTAGGATGCGTTTACGTGTCGGTCATCAACACTCGAAGTTTTGGCCGATTGTGACCCGTTTCGTGGACTATTACTCACTGTTTTGGGGTCCCGGAGTGATGTCCACGAGTAACGAACCCCGGTGTGCATTTACGTGTCCGTCATCAACGCTCGTAGTTTTGGCCGATCCTGACCCATTTCGTGGACTATTACTCAGCATTTTGGGGTCCCAAAGTGATTTCCATTCTCGTTGAACCCCAAGGTGCGCTTACGTGTCAGTCATCAACACTCACAGTTTTGGCCAATTCTGGCCCGTTTCGTGGACTATTACTCACTGTTTTAGGGTCCCGGAGTGATGTCCATGAGTAACGAACCCTGGGGTGCGTTTACCTGTCGGTCATCAACACTCGCGGTTTTGGCCAATTCTGACCCGTTTCGTGGACTATTATTCACCGTTTTGGGGTTCCAAAGTGATTTCCATTCTTGTTGAACCCCAAGGTGAGCTTACGTGTTGGTCACCACCACTCATGGTTTTGGCCTATTCTGGCCCGTTTCGTGGACTATTACTCACTGTTTTAGGGTCCCGGAGTGATGTCCACGAGTAACGAACCCTGGGTGCGTTTACGTGTCGCTCATCAACACTCGCGATTTTGGCCGATTTTGACCCATTTCGTGGACTATTACTCACCGTTTTGGGGTCCCAAAGTGATTTCCATTCTTGTTGAACCCCGGGTTGCGTTTACGTGTCGGTCATCTACACTCGCGGTTTTGGCCAATTCTGACCCATTTCGTGGACTATTACTCACCGTTTTGGGGTCCTAAAGTGATTTCCATTCTTGTTGAACCCCAACGTGCGCTTACGTGTCGGTCATCAACACTCACAGTTTTTGCCGATTCTGGCCCGTTTCATGGAGTATTACTCACTGTTTTGCGGTCCCGGAGTGATGTCCACGAGTAACGAACCCTGGGGTGCGTTTACATGTCGGTCGTCAACGCTCATAGTTTTGGCCGATCCTGACCCGTTTCGTGGACTATTACTCACCTTTTTGGGGTCCCAAACTGATTTCCATTCTTGTTGAACCCCAAGGTGCGCTTATGTGTCGGTCACCAACACTCACGATTTTCGCCGATTCTGGCCCGTTTCGTGGACTATTACTCACTGTTTTAGGGTCCGAGAGTGATGTCCACGAGTAACGAACTCTGGGATGCGTTTACTTGTCGGTCATCAACACTCGCGATTTTGGCCGATTCTGACCCATTTCGTGGACTATTAGTCACCGTTTTGGGGTCCCAAAGTGATTTCCATTCTTGTTGAACCCCAAGGTGCGCTTACGTGTCGGTCATCAACACTCACAGTTTTGGCCGATTCTGGCCCGTTTCATGGACTATTACTCACTGTTTTGCGGTCCCGTAGTGATGTCCACGAGTAACGAACCTTGGGGTGTGTTTACGTGTCGATTATCAACACTCGCGGTTTTGGGCGATTCTGACCCATTTCGTGGACTATTAGTCACCGTTTTGGGGTCCCAAAGTGATTTCCATTCTTGTTGAACCCCAAGGTGCACTTACGTGTCGGTCATCAACACTCACAGTTTTGGCCAATTCTGGCCCGTTTCGTGGACTATTACTCACTGTTTTAGGGTCCCGGAGTGATGTCCACGAGTAACGAACCCTGGAGTGCGTTTACGTGTGTGTCATCAGCACTCACGGTTTTTGGCCGATTCTGACCAGTTTCGTGGACTATTACTCACCGTTTTGCGGTCGCAAAGTGATTAACATTCTTGTTGAACCCCAAGGTGGCTTACGTGTCGGTCATCAACACTCATAGTTTTGGCCGATTCTGGCCCATTTCGTGGACTATTACTCACTGTTTTGGGGTCCTGGAGTGATTTCCATAAGTAATGAACCCTGGGGAGTGTTTATCTGTCGAGCATCAACACTCACAGTTTTGGCCGATTCTGGCCCGTTTCGTGGACTATTACTAACTGTTTGGGGGTCTCGAAGTGATGTCCACGAGTAACGAACCCTGGGGTGCGTTTACATGTCAGTCATCAACACTCGCGGTTTTGGCCGAATCTGACCCGTTTCATGGAATATTACTCACCGTTTTGGGGTCCCAAAGTGATTTCCATTCTTATTAAACCCCAAGGTGAGCTTACGTGTCGGTCATCAACACTCATAGTTTTGGCCGATTCTGGCCCGTTTCATGGACTATTACTCACTGTTTTAGGGTCCCGGAGTGATGTCCATGAGTAACAAACCCTAGGATGCGTTTACGTGTCGGTCATCAACACTCGAAGTTTTGGCCGATTGTGACCCGTTTCGTGGACTATTACTCACTGTTTTGGGGTCCCGGAGTGATGTCCACGAGTAACGAACCCCGGTGTGCATTTACGTGTCCGTCATCAACGCTCGTAGTTTTGGCCGATCCTGACCCATTTCGTGGACTATTACTCAGCATTTTGGGGTCCCAAAGTGATTTCCATTCTCGTTGAACCCCAAGGTGCGCTTACGTGTCAGTCATCAACACTCACAGTTTTGGCCAATTCTGGCCCGTTTCGTGGACTATTACTCACTGTTTTAGGGTCCCGGAGTGATGTCCATGAGTAACGAACCCTGGGGTGCGTTTACCTGTCGGTCATCAACACTCGCGGTTTTGGCCAATTCTGACCCGTTTCGTGGACTATTATTCACCGTTTTGGGGTTCCAAAGTGATTTCCATTCTTGTTGAACCCCAAGGTGAGCTTACGTGTTGGTCACCACCACTCATGGTTTTGGCCTATTCTGGCCCGTTTCGTGGACTATTACTCACTGTTTTAGGGTCCCGGAGTGATGTCCACGAGTAACGAACCCTGGGTGCATTTACGTGTCGCTCATGAACACTCGCGATTTTGGCCGATTTTGACCCATTTCGTGGACTATTACTCACCGTTTTGGGGTCCCAAAGTGATTTCCATTCTTGTTGAACCCCGGGTTGCGTTTACGTGTCGGTCATCTACACTCGCGGTTTTGGCCGATTCTGACCCATTTCGTGGACTATTACTCACCGTTTTGGGGTCCTAAAGTGATTTCCATTCTTGTTGAACCCCAACGTGCGCTTACGTGTCGGTCATCAACACTCACAGTTTTTGCCGATTCTGGCCCGTTTCATGGAGTATTACTCACTGTTTTGCGGTCCCGGAGTGATGTCCACGAGTAACGAACCCTGGGGTGCGTTTACATGTCGGTCGTCAACGCTCATAGTTTTGGCCGATCCTGACCCGTTTCGTGGACTATTACTCACCTTTTTGGGGTCCCAAACTGATTTCCATTCTTGTTGAACCCCAAGGTGCGCTTATGTGTCGGTCACCAACACTCACGATTTTCGCCGATTCTGGCCCGTTTCGTGGACTATTACTCACTGTTTTAGGGTCCGAGAGTGATGTCCACGAGTAACGAACTCTGGGATGCGTTTACTTGTCGGTCATCAACACTCGCGATTTTGGCCGATTCTGACCCATTTCGTGGACTATTAGTCACCGTTTTGGGGTCCCAAAGTGATTTCCATTCTTGTTGAACCCCAAGGTGCGCTTACGTGTCGGTCATCAACACTCACAGTTTTGGCCGATTCTGGCCCGTTTCATGGACTATTACTCACTGTTTTGCGGTCCCGTAGTGATGTCCACGAGTAACGAACCTTGGGGTGTGTTTACGTGTCGATTATCAACACTCGCGGTTTTGGGCGATTCTGACCCATTTCGTGGACTATTAGTCACCGTTTTGGGGTCCCAAAGTGATTTCCATTCTTGTTGAACCCCAAGGTGCACTTACGTGTCGGTCATCAACACTCACAGTTTTGGCCAATTCTGGCCCGTTTCGTGGACTATTACTCACTGTTTTAGGGTCCTGGAGTGATGTCCACGAGTAACGAACCCTGGAGTGCGTTTACGTGTCTGTCATCAGCACTCACGGTTTTTGGCCGATTCTGACCAGTTTCGTGGACTATTACTCACCGTTTTGCGGTCCCAAAGTGATTAACATTCTTGTTGAACCCCAAGGTGGCTTACGTGTCGGTCATCAACACTCATAGTTTTGGCCGATTCTGGCCCATTTCGTGGACTATTACTCACTGTTTTGGGGTCCTGGAGTGATTTCCATAAGTAATGAACCCTGGGGAGTGTTTATCTGTCGAGCATCAACACTCACAGTTTTGGCCGATTCTGGCCCGTTTCGTGGACTATTACTAACTGTTTGGGGGTCTCGAAGTGATGTCCACGAGTAACGAACCCTGGGGTGCGTTTACATGTCAGTCATCAACACTCGCGGTTTTGGCCGAATCTGACCCGTTTCATGGAATATTACTCACCGTTTTGGGGTCCCAAAGTGATTTCCATTCTTATTAAACCCCAAGGTGAGCTTACGTGTCGGTCATCAACACTCATAGTTTTGGCCGATTCTGGCCCGTTTCATGGACTATTACTCACTGTTTTAGGGTCCCGGAGTGATGTCCATGAGTAACAAACCCTAGGATGCATTTACGTGTCGGTCATCAACACTCGAAGTTTTGGCCGATTGTGACCCGTTTCGTGGACTATTACTCACTGTTTTGGGGTCCCGGAGTGATGTCCACGAGTAACGAACCCCGGTGTGCATTTACGTGTCCGTCATCAACGCTCGTAGTTTTGGCCGATCCTGACCCATTTCGTGGACTATTACTCAGCATTTTGGGGTCCCAAAGTGATTTCCATTCTCGTTGAACCCCAAGGTGCGCTTACGTGTCAGTCATCAACACTCACAGTTTTGGCCAATTCTGGCCCGTTTCGTGGACTATTACTCACTGTTTTAGGGTCCCGGAGTGATGTCCATGAGTAACGAACCCTGGGGTGCGTTTACCTGTCGGTCATCAACACTCGCGGTTTTGGCCAATTCTGACCCGTTTCGTGGACTATTATTCACCGTTTTGGGGTTCCAAAGTGATTTCCATTCTTGTTGAACCCCAAGGTGAGCTTACGTGTTGGTCACCACCACTCATGGTTTTGGCCTATTCTGGCCCGTTTCGTGGACTATTACTCACTGTTTTAGGGTCCCGGAGTGATGTCCACGAGTAACGAACCCTGGGTGCGTTTACGTGTCGCTCATCAACACTCGCGATTTTGGCCGATTTTGACCCATTTCGTGGACTATTACTCACCGTTTTGGGGTCCCAAAGTGATTTCCATTCTTGTTGAACCCCGGGTTGCGTTTACGTGTCGGTCATCTACACTCGCGGTTTTGGCCGATTCTGACCCATTTCGTGGACTATTACTCACCGTTTTGGGGTCCTAAAGTGATTTCCATTCTTGTTGAACCCCAACGTGCGCTTACGTGTCGGTCATCAACACTCACAGTTTTTGCCGATTCTGGCCCGTTTCATGGAGTATTACTCACTGTTTTGCGGTCCCGGAGTGATGTCCACGAGTAACGAACCCTGGGGTGCGTTTACGTGTCGGTCGTCAACGCTCATAGTTTTGGCCGATCCTGACCCGTTTCGTGGACTATTACTCTCCTTTTTGGGGTCCCAAACTGATTTCCATTCTTGTTGAACCCCAAGGTGCGCTTATGTGTCGGTCACCAACACTCACGATTTTCGCCGATTCTGGCCCGTTTCGTGGACTATTACTCACTGTTTTAGGGTCCGAGAGTGATGTCCACGAGTAACGAACTCTGGGATGCGTTTACTTGTCGGTCATCAACACTCGCGATTTTGGCCGATTCTGACCCATTTCGTGGACTATTAGTCACCGTTTTGGGGTCCCAAAGTGATTTCCATTCTTGTTGAACCCCAAGGTGCGCTTACGTGTCGGTCATCAACACTCACAGTTTTGGCCGATTCTGGCCCGTTTCATGGACTATTACTCACTGTTTTGCGGTCCCGTAGTGATGTCCACGAGTAATGAACCTTGGGGTGTGTTTACGTGTCGATTATCAACACTCGCGGTTTTGGGCGATTCTGACCCATTTCGTGGACTATTAGTCACCGTTTTGGGGTCCCAAAGTGATTTCCATTCTTGTTGAACCCCAAGGTGCACTTACGTGTCGGTCATCAACACTCACAGTTTTGCCGATTCTGGCCCGTTTCGTGGACTATTACTCACTGTTTTAGGGTCCCGGAGTGATGTCCACGAGTAACGAACCCTGGAGTGCGTTTACGTGTCTGTCATCAGCACTCGCGGTTTTTGGCCGATTCTGACCAGTTTCGTGGACTATTACTCACCGTTTTGCGGTCCCAAAGTGATTAACATTCTTGTTGAACCCCAAGGTGGCTTACGTGTCGGTCATCAACACTCATAGTTTTGGCCGATTCTGGCCCATTTCGTGGACTATTACTCACTGTTTTGGGTTCCTGGAGTGATTTCCACAAGTAATGAACCCTGGGGAGTGTTTATCTGTCGAGCATCAACACTCACAGTTTTGGCCGATTCTGGCCCGTTTCGTGGACTATTACTAACTGTTTGGGGGTCTCGAAGTGATGTCCACGAGTAACGAACCCTGGGGTGCGTTTACATGTCAGTCATCAACACTCGCGGTTTTGGCCGAATCTGACCCGTTTCATGGAATATTACTCACCGTTTTGGGGTCCCAAAGTGATTTCCATTCTTATTAAACCCCAAGGTGAGCTTACGTGTCGGTCTTCAACACTCATAGTTTTGGCCGATTCTGGCCCGTTTCATGGACTATTACTCACTGTTTTAGGGTCCCGGAGTGATGTCCATGAGTAACGAACCCTAGGATGCGTTTACGTGTCGGTCATCAACACTCGAAGTTTTGGCCGATTGTGACCCGTTTCGTGGACTATTACTCACTGTTTTGGGGTCCTGGAGTGATGTCCACGAGTAACGAACCCCGGTGTGCATTTACGTGTCCGTCATCAACGCTCGTTGTTTTGGCCGATCCTGACCCATTTCGTGGACTATTACTCAGCATTTTGGGGTCCCAAAGTGATTTCCATTCTCGTTGAACCCCAAGGTGCGCTTACGTGTCAGTCATCAACACTCACAGTTTTGGCCAATTCTGGCCCGTTTCGTGGACTATTACTCACTGTTTTAGGGTCCCGGAGTGATGTCCATGAGTAACGAACCCTGGGGTGCGTTTACCTGTCGGTCATCAACACTCGCGGTTTTGGCCAATTCTGACCCGTTTCGTGGACTATTATTCACCGTTTTGGGGTTCCAAAGTGATTTCCATTCTTGTTGAACCCCAAGGTGAGCTTACGTGTTGGTCACCACCACTCATGGTTTTGGCCTATTCTGGCCCGTTTCGTGGACTATTACTCACTGTTTTAGGGTCCCGGAGTGATGTCCACGAGTAACGAACCCTGGGTGCGTTTACGTGTCGCTCATCAACACTCGCGATTTTGGCCGATTTTGACCCATTTCGTGGACTATTACTCACCGTTTTGGGGTCCCAAAGTGATTTCCATTCTTGTTGAACCCCGGGTTGCGTTTACGTGTCGGTCATCTACACTCGCGGTTTTGGCCGATTCTGACCCATTTCGTGGACTATTACTCACCGTTTTGGGGTCCTAAAGTGATTTCCATTCTTGTTGAACCCCAACGTGCGCTTACGTGTCGGTCATCAACACTCACAGTTTTTGCCGATTCTGGCCCGTTTCATGGAGTATTACTCACTGTTTTGCGGTCCCGGAGTGATGTCCACGAGTAACGAACCCTGGGGTGCGTTTACATGTCGGTCGTCAACGCTCATAGTTTTGGCCGATCCTGACCCGTTTCGTGGACTATTACTCACCTTTTTGGGGTCCCAAACTGATTTCCATTCTTGTTGAACCCCAAGGTGCGCTTATGTGTCGGTCACCAACACTCACGATTTTCGCCGATTCTGGCCCGTTTCGTGGACTATTACTCACTGTTTTAGGGTCCGAGAGTGATGTCCACGAGTAACGAACTCTGGGATGCGTTTACTTGTCGGTCATCAACACTCGCGATTTTGGCCGATTCTGACCCATTTCGTGGACTATTAGTCACCGTTTTGGGGTCCCAAAGTGATTTCCATTCTTGTTGAACCCCAAGGTGCGCTTACGTGTCGGTCATCAACACTCACAGTTTTGGCCGATTCTGGCCCGTTTCATGGACTATTACTCACTGTTTTGCGGTCCCGTAGTGATGTCCACGAGTAACGAACCTTGGGGTGTGTTTACGTGTCGATTATCAACACTCGCGGTTTTGGGCGATTCTGACCCATTTCGTGGACTATTAGTCACCGTTTTGGGGTCCCAAAGTGATTTCCATTCTTGTTGAACCCCAAGGTGCACTTACGTGTCGGTCATCAACACTCACAGTTTTGGCCAATTCTGGCCCGTTTCGTGGACTATTACTCACTGTTTTAGGGTCCCGGAGTGATGTCCACGAGTAACGAACCCTGGAGTGCGTTTACGTGTCTGTCATCAGCACTCACGGTTTTTGGCCGATTCTGACCAGTTTCGTGGACTATTACTCACCGTTTTGCGGTCCCAAAGTGATTAACATTCTTGTTGAACCCCAAGGTGGCTTACGTGTCGGTCATCAACACTCATAGTTTTGGCCGATTCTGGCCCATTTCGTGGACTATTACTCACTGTTTTGGGGTCCTGGAGTGATTTCCATAAGTAATGAACCCTGGGGAGTGTTTATCTGTCGAGCATCAACACTCACAGTTTTGGCCGATTCTGGCCCGTTTCGTGGACTATTACTAACTGTTTGGGGGTCTCGAAGTGATGTCCACGAGTAACGAACCCTGGGGTGCGTTTACATGTCAGTCATCAACACTCGCGGTTTTGGCCGAATCTGACCCGTTTCATGGAATATTACTCACCGTTTTGGGGTCCCAAAGTGATTTCCATTCTTATTAAACCCCAAGGTGAGCTTACGTGTCGGTCATCAACACTCATAGTTTTGGCCGATTCTGGCCCGTTTCATGGACTATTACTCACTGTTTTAGGGTCCCGGAGTGATGTCCATGAGTAACAAACCCTAGGATGCGTTTACGTGTCGGTCATCAACACTCGAAGTTTTGGCCGATTGTGACCCGTTTCGTGGACTATTACTCACTGTTTTGGGGTCCCGGAGTGATGTCCACGAGTAACGAACCCCGGTGTGCATTTACGTGTCCGTCATCAACGCTCGTAGTTTTGGCCGATCCTGACCCATTTCGTGGACTATTACTCAGCATTTTGGGGTCCCAAAGTGATTTCCATTCTCGTTGAACCCCAAGGTGCGCTTACGTGTCAGTCATCAACACTCACAGTTTTGGCCAATTCTGGCCCGTTTCGTGGACTATTACTCACTGTTTTAGGGTCCCGGAGTGATGTCCATGAGTAACGAACCCTGGGGTGCGTTTACCTGTCGGTCATCAACACTCGCGGTTTTGGCCAATTCTGACCCGTTTCGTGGACTATTATTCACCGTTTTGGGGTTCCAAAGTGATTTCCATTCTTGTTGAACCCCAAGGTGAGCTTACGTGTTGGTCACCACCACTCATGGTTTTGGCCTATTCTGGCCCGTTTCGTGGACTATTACTCACTGTTTTAGGGTCCCGGAGTGATGTCCACGAGTAACGAACCCTGGGTGCATTTACGTGTCGCTCATCAACACTCGCGATTTTGGCCGATTTTGACCCATTTCGTGGACTATTACTCACCGTTTTGGGGTCCCAAAGTGATTTCCATTCTTGTTGAACCCCGGGTTGCGTTTACGTGTCGGTCATCTACACTCGCGGTTTTGGCCGATTCTGACCCATTTCGTGGACTATTACTCACCGTTTTGGGGTCCTAAAGTGATTTCCATTCTTGTTGAACCCCAACGTGCGCTTACGTGTCGGTCATCAACACTCACAGTTTTTGCCGATTCTGGCCCGTTTCATGGAGTATTACTCACTGTTTTGCGGTCCCGGAGTGATGTCCACGAGTAACGAACCCTGGGGTGCGTTTACATGTCGGTCGTCAACGCTCATAGTTTTGGCCGATCCTGACCCGTTTCGTGGACTATTACTCACCTTTTTGGGGTCCCAAACTGATTTCCATTCTTGTTGAACCCCAAGGTGCGCTTATGTGTCGGTCACCAACACTCACGATTTTCGCCGATTCTGGCCCGTTTCGTGGACTATTACTCACTGTTTTAGGGTCCGAGAGTGATGTCCACGAGTAACGAACTCTGGGATGCGTTTACTTGTCGGTCATCAACACTCGCGATTTTGGCCGATTCTGACCCATTTCGTGGACTATTAGTCACCGTTTTGGGGTCCCAAAGTGATTTCCATTCTTGTTGAACCCCAAGGTGCGCTTACGTGTCGGTCATCAACACTCACAGTTTTGGCCGATTCTGGCCCGTTTCATGGACTATTACTCACTGTTTTGCGGTCCCGTAGTGATGTCCACGAGTAACGAACCTTGGGGTGTGTTTACGTGTCGATTATCAACACTCGCGGTTTTGGGCGATTCTGACCCATTTCGTGGACTATTAGTCACCGTTTTGGGGTCCCAAAGTGATTTCCATTCTTGTTGAACCCCAAGGTGCACTTACGTGTCGGTCATCAACACTCACAGTTTTGGCCAATTCTGGCCCGTTTCGTGGACTATTACTCACTGTTTTAGGGTCCTGGAGTGATGTCCACGAGTAACGAACCCTGGAGTGCGTTTACGTGTCTGTCATCAGCACTCACGGTTTTTGGCCGATTCTGACCAGTTTCGTGGACTATTACTCACCGTTTTGCGGTCCCAAAGTGATTAACATTCTTGTTGAACCCCAAGGTGGCTTACGTGTCGGTCATCAACACTCATAGTTTTGGCCGATTCTGGCCCATTTCGTGGACTATTACTCACTGTTTTGGGGTCCTGGAGTGATTTCCATAAGTAATGAACCCTGGGGAGTGTTTATCTGTCGAGCATCAACACTCACAGTTTTGGCCGATTCTGGCCCGTTTCGTGGACTATTACTAACTGTTTGGGGGTCTCGAAGTGATGTCCACGAGTAACGAACCCTGGGGTGCGTTTACATGTCAGTCATCAACACTCGCGGTTTTGGCCGAATCTGACCCGTTTCATGGAATATTACTCACCGTTTTGGGGTCCCAAAGTGATTTCCATTCTTATTAAACCCCAAGGTGAGCTTACGTGTCGGTCATCAACACTCATAGTTTTGGCCGATTCTGGCCCGTTTCATGGACTATTACTCACTGTTTTAGGGTCCCGGAGTGATGTCCATGAGTAACAAACCCTAGGATGCGTTTACGTGTCGGTCATCAACACTCGAAGTTTTGGCCGATTGTGACCCGTTTCGTGGACTATTACTCACTGTTTTGGGGTCCCGGAGTGATGTCCACGAGTAACGAACCCCGGTGTGCATTTACGTGTCCGTCATCAACGCTCGTAGTTTTGGCCGATCCTGACCCATTTCGTGGACTATTACTCAGCATTTTGGGGTCCCAAAGTGATTTCCATTCTCGTTGAACCCCAAGGTGCGCTTACGTGTCAGTCATCAACACTCACAGTTTTGGCCAATTCTGGCCCGTTTCGTGGACTATTACTCACTGTTTTAGGGTCCCGGAGTGATGTCCATGAGTAACGAACCCTGGGGTGCGTTTACCTGTCGGTCATCAACACTCGCGGTTTTGGCCAATTCTGACCCGTTTCGTGGACTATTATTCACCGTTTTGGGGTTCCAAAGTGATTTCCATTCTTGTTGAACCCCAAGGTGAGCTTACGTGTTGGTCACCACCACTCATGGTTTTGGCCTATTCTGGCCCGTTTCGTGGACTATTACTCACTGTTTTAGGGTCCCGGAGTGATGTCCACGAGTAACGAACCCTGGGTGCGTTTACGTGTCGCTCATCAACACTCGCGATTTTGGCCGATTTTGACCCATTTCGTGGACTATTACTCACCGTTTTGGGGTCCCAAAGTGATTTCCATTCTTGTTGAACCCCGGGTTGCGTTTACGTGTCGGTCATCTACACTCGCGGTTTTGGCCGATTCTGACCCATTTCGTGGACTATTACTCACCGTTTTGGGGTCCTAAAGTGATTTCCATTCTTGTTGAACCCCAACGTGCGCTTACGTGTCGGTCATCAACACTCACAGTTTTTGCCGATTCTGGCCCGTTTCATGGAGTATTACTCACTGTTTTGCGGTCCCGGAGTGATGTCCACGAGTAACGAACCCTGGGGTGCGTTTACGTGTCGGTCGTCAACGCTCATAGTTTTGGCCGATCCTGACCCGTTTCGTGGACTATTACTCACCTTTTTGGGGTCCCAAACTGATTTCCATTCTTGTTGAACCCCAAGGTGCGCTTATGTGTCGGTCACCAACACTCACGATTTTCGCCGATTCTGGCCCGTTTCGTGGACTATTACTCACTGTTTTAGGGTCCGAGAGTGATGTCCACGAGTAACGAACTCTGGGATGCGTTTACTTGTCGGTCATCAACACTCGCGATTTTGGCCGATTCTGACCCATTTCGTGGACTATTAGTCACCGTTTTGGGGTCCCAAAGTGATTTCCATTCTTGTTGAACCCCAAGGTGCGCTTACGTGTCGGTCATCAACACTCACAGTTTTGGCCGATTCTGGCCCGTTTCATGGACTATTACTCACTGTTTTGCGGTCCCGTAGTGATGTCCACGAGTAACGAACCTTGGGGTGTGTTTACGTGTCGATTATCAACACTCGCGGTTTTGGGCGATTCTGACCCATTTCGTGGACTATTAGTCACCGTTTTGGGGTCCCAAAGTGATTTCCATTCTTGTTGAACCCCAAGGTGCACTTACGTGTCGGTCATCAACACTCACAGTTTTGCCGATTCTGGCCCGTTTCGTGGACTATTACTCACTGTTTTAGGGTCCCGGAGTGATGTCCACGAGTAACGAACCCTGGAGTGCGTTTACGTGTCTGTCATCAGCACTCGCGGTTTTTGGCCGATTCTGACCAGTTTCGTGGACTATTACTCACCGTTTTGCGGTCCCAAAGTGATTAACATTCTTGTTGAACCCCAAGGTGGCTTACGTGTCGGTCATCAACACTCATAGTTTTGGCCGATTCTGGCCCATTTCGTGGACTATTACTCACTGTTTTGGGTTCCTGGAGTGATTTCCACAAGTAATGAACCCTGGGGAGTGTTTATCTGTCGAGCATCAACACTCACAGTTTTGGCCGATTCTGGCCCGTTTCGTGGACTATTACTAACTGTTTGGGGGTCTCGAAGTGATGTCCACGAGTAACGAACCCTGGGGTGCGTTTACATGTCAGTCATCAACACTCGCGGTTTTGGCCGAATCTGACCCGTTTCATGGAATATTACTCACCGTTTTGGGGTCCCAAAGTGATTTCCATTCTTATTAAACCCCAAGGTGAGCTTACGTGTCGGTCTTCAACACTCATAGTTTTGGCCGATTCTGGCCCGTTTCATGGACTATTACTCACTGTTTTAGGGTCCCGGAGTGATGTCCATGAGTAACGAACCCTAGGATGCGTTTACGTGTCGGTCATCAACACTCGAAGTTTTGGCCGATTGTGACCCGTTTCGTGGACTATTACTCACTGTTTTGGGGTCCCGGAGTGATGTCCACGAGTAACGAACCCCGGTGTGCATTTACGTGTCCGTCATCAACGCTCGTTGTTTTGGCCGATCCTGACCCATTTCGTGGACTATTACTCAGCATTTTGGGGTCCCAAAGTGATTTCCATTCTCGTTGAACCCCAAGGTGCGCTTACGTGTCAGTCATCAACACTCACAGTTTTGGCCAATTCTGGCCCGTTTCGTGGACTATTACTCACTGTTTTAGGGTCCCGGAGTGATGTCCATGAGTAACGAACCCTGGGGTGCGTTTACCTGTCGGTCATCAACACTCGCGGTTTTGGCCAATTCTGACCCGTTTCGTGGACTATTATTCACCGTTTTGGGGTTCCAAAGTGATTTCCATTCTTGTTGAACCCCAAGGTGAGCTTACGTGTTGGTCACCACCACTCATGGTTTTGGCCTATTCTGGCCCGTTTCGTGGACTATTACTCACTGTTTTAGGGTCCCGGAGTGATGTCCACGAGTAACGAACCCTGGGTGCGTTTACGTGTCGCTCATCAACACTCGCGATTTTGGCCGATTTTGACCCATTTCGTGGACTATTACTCACTGTTTTGGGGTCCCAAAGTGATTTCCATTCTTGTTGAACCCCGGGTTGCGTTTACGTGTCGGTCATCTACACTCGCGGTTTTGGCCGAATCTGACCCATTTCGTGGACTATTACTCACCGTTTTGGGGTCCTAAAGTGATTTCCATTCTTGTTGAACCCCAACGTGCGCTTACGTGTCGGTCATCAACACTCACAGTTTTTGCCGATTCTGGCCCGTTTCACGGAGTATTACTCACTGTTTTGCGGTCCCGGAGTGATGTCCACGAGTAACGAACCCTAGGGTGCGTTTACGTGTCGGTCGTCAACGCTCATAGTTTTGGCCGATCCTGACCCGTTTCGTGGACTATTACTCACCTTTTTGGGGTCCCAAACTGATTTCCATTCTTGTTGAACCCCAAGGTGCGCTTATGTGTCGGTCACCAACACTCACGATTTTCGCCGATTCTGGCCCGTTTCGTGGACTATTACTCACTGTTTTAGGGTCCGAGAGTGATGTCCACGAGTAACGAACTCTGGGATGCGTTTACGTGTCGGTCATCAACACTCGCGATTTTGGCCGATTCTGACCCATTTCGTGGACTATTAGTCACCGTTTTGGGGTCCCAAAGTGATTTCCATTCTTGTTGAACCCCAAGGTGCGCTTACGTGTCGGTCATCAACACTCACAGTTTTGGCCGATTCTGGCCCGTTTCATGGACTATTACTCACTGTTTTGCGGTCCCGTAGTGATGTCCACGAGTAACTCACCTTGGGGTGTGTTTACGTGTCGATTATCAACACTCGCGATTTTGGGCGATTCTGACCCATTTCGTGGACTATTAGTCACCGTTTTGGGGTCCCAAAGTGATTTCCATTCTTGTTGAACCCCAAGGTGCGCTTACGTGTCGGTCATCAACACTCACAGTTTTGCCGATTCTGGCCCGTTTCGTGGACTATTACTCACTGTTTTAGGGTCCCGGAGTGATGTCCACGAGTAACGAACCCTGGAGTGCGTTTACGTGTCTGTCATCAGCACTCGCGGTTTTTGGCCGATTCTGACCAGTTTCGTGGACTATTACTCACCGTTTTGCGGTCCCAAAGTGATTAACATTCTTGTTGAACCCCAAGGTGGCTTACGTGTCGGTCATCAACACTCATAGTTTTGGCCGATTCTGGCCCATTTCGTGGACTATTACTCACTGTTTTGGGGTCCTGGAGTGATTTCCACAAGTAATGAACCCTGGGGAGTGTTTATCTGTCGAGCATCAACACTCACAGTTTTGGCCGATTCTGGCCCGTTTCGTGGACTATTACTAACTGTTTGGGGGTCTCGAAGTGATGTCCACGAGTAACGAACCCTGGTGTGCGTTTACATGTCGGTCATCAACACTCGCGGTTTTGGCCGAATCTGACCCGTTTCATGGAATATTACTCACCGTTTTGGGGTCCCAAAGTTATTTCCATTCTTATTAAACCCCAAGGTGAGCTTACTTGTCGGTCATCAACACTCATAGTTTTGGCCGATTCTGGCCCGTTTCATGGACTATTACTCACTGTTTTAGGGTCCCGGAGTGATGTCCATGAGTAACGAACCCTAGGGTGCGTTTACGTGTCGGTCATCAACACTCGAAGTTTTGGCCGATTGTGACCCGTTTCGTGGACTATTACTCACTGTTTTGGGGTCCCGGAGTGATGTCCACGAGTAACGAACCCCGGTGTGCATTTACGTGTCCGTCATCAACGCTCGTAGTTTTGGCCGATCCTGACCCATTTCGTGGACTATTACTCAGCATTTTGGGGTCCCAAAGTGATTTCCATTCTCGTTGAACCCCAAGGTGCGCTTACGTGTCAGTCATCAACACTCACAGTTTTGGCCAATTCTGGCCCGTTTCGTGGACTATTACTCACTGTTTTAGGGTCCCGGAGTGATGTCCATGAGTAACGAACCCTGGGGTGCGTTTACCTGTCGGTCATCAACACTCGCGGTTTTGGCCAATTCTGACCCGTTCCGTGGACTATTATTCACCGTTTTGGGGTTCCAAAGTGATTTCCATTCTTGTTGAACCCCAAGGTGAGCTTACGTGTTGGTCACCACCACTCATGGTTTTGGCCTATTCTGGCCCGTTTCGTGGACTATTACTCACTGTTTTAGGGTCCCGGAGTGATGTCCACGAGTAACGAACCCTGGGTGCGTTTACGTGTCGCTCATCAACACTCGCGATTTTGGCCGATTTTGACCCATTTCGTGGACTATTACTCACCGTTTTGGGGTCCCAAAGTGATTTCCATTCTTGTTGAACCCCGGGTTGCGTTTACGTGTCGGTCATCTACACTCGCGGTTTTGGCCGATTCTGACCCATTTCGTGGACTATTACTCACCGTTTTGGGGTCCTAAAGTGATTTCCATTCTTGTTGAACCCCAACGTGCGCTTACGTGTCGGTCATCAACACTCACAGTTTTTGCCGATTCTGGCCCGTTTCATGGAGTATTACTCACTGTTTTGCGGTCCCGGAGTGATGTCCACGAGTAACGAACCCTGGGGTGCGTTTACGTGTCGGTCGTCAACGCTCATAGTTTTGGCCGATCCTGACCCGTTTCGTGGACTATTACTCACCTTTTTGGGGTCCCAAACTGATTTCCATTCTTGTTGAACCCCAAGGTGCGCTTACGTGTCGGTCACCAACACTCACGATTTTCGCCGATTCTGGCCCGTTTCGTGGACTATTACTCACTGTTTTAGGGTCCGAGAGTGATGTCCACGAGTAACGAACTCTGGGATGCGTTTACGTGTCGGTCATCAACACTCGCGATTTTGGCCGATTCTGACCCATTTCGTGGACTATTAGTCACCGTTTTGGGGTCCCAAAGTGATTTCCATTCTTGTTGAACCCCAAGGTGCGCTTACGTGTCGGTCATCAACACTCACAGTTTTGGCCGATTCTGGCCCGTTTCATGGACTATTACTCACTGTTTTGCGGTCCCGTAGTGATCTCCACGAGTAACGAACCTTGGGGTGTGTTTACGTGTCGATTATCAACACTCGCGGTTTTGGGCGATTCTGACCCTTTTCGTGGACTATTAGTCACCGTTTTGGGGTCCCAAAGTGATTTCCATTCTTGTTGAACCCCAAGGTGCGCTTACGTGTCGGTCATCAACACTCACAGTTTTGCCGATTCTGGCCCGTTTCGTGGACTATTACTCACTGTTTTAGGGTCCCGGAGTGATGTCCACGAGTAACGAACCCTGGAGTGCGTTTACGTGTCTGTCATTAGCACTCGCGGTTTTTGGCCGATTCTGACCAGTTTCGTGGACTATTACTCACCGTTTTGCGGTCCCAAAGTGATTAACATTGTTGTTGAACCCCAAGGTGGCTTACGTGTCGGTCATCAACACTCATAGTTTTGGCCGAATCTGGCCCATTTCGTGGACTATTACTCACTGTTTTGGGGTCCTGGAGTGATTTCCACAAGTAATGAACCCTGGGAGTGTTTATCTGTCGAGCATCAACACTCACAGTTTTGGCCGATTCTGGCCCGTTTCGTGGACTATTACTAACTGTTTGGGGGTCTCGAAGTGATGTCCACGAGTAACGAACCCTGGGGTGCGTTTACATGTTGGTCATCAACACTCGCGGTTTTGGCCGATTCTGACCCATTTCGTGGACTATTACTCACCGTTTTGGGGTCCTAAAGTGATTTCCATTCTTGTTGAACCCCAACGTGCGCTTACGTGTCGGTCATCAACACTCACAGTTTTTGCCGATTCTGGCCCGTTTCATGGAGTATTACTCACTGTTTTGCGGTCCCGGAGTGATGTCCACGAGTAACGAACCCTGGGGTGCGTTTACGTGTCGGTCGTCAACGCTCATAGTTTTGGCCGATCCTGACCCGTTTCGTGGACTATTACTCACCTTTTTGGGGTCCCAAACTGATTTCCATTCTTGTTGAACCCCAAGGTGCGCTTACGTGTCGGTCACCAACACTCACGATTTTCGCCGATTCTGGCCCGTTTCGTGGACTATTACTCACTGTTTTAGGGTCCGAGAGTGATGTCCACGAGTAACGAACTCTGGGATGCGTTTACGTGTCGGTCATCAACACTCGCGATTTTGGCCGATTCTGACCCATTTCGTGGACTATTAGTCACCGTTTTGGGGTCCCAAAGTGATTTCCATTCTTGTTGAACCCCAAGGTGCGCTTACGTGTCGGTCATCAACACTCACAGTTTTGGCCGATTCTGGCCCGTTTCATGGACTATTACTCACTGTTTTGCGGTCCCGTAGTGATGTCCACGAGTAACGAACCTTGGGGTGTGTTTACGTGTCGATTATCAACACTCGCGGTTTTGGGCGATTCTGACCCATTTCGTGGACTATTAGTCACCGTTTTGGGGTCCCAAAGTGATTTCCATTCTTGTTGAACCCCAAGGTGCGCTTACGTGTCGGTCATCAACACTCACAGTTTTGCCGATTCTGGCCCGTTTCGTGGACTATTACTCACTGTTTTAGGGTCCCGGAGTGATGTCCACGAGTAACGAACCCTGGAGTGCGTTTACGTGTCTGTCATTAGCACTCGCGGTTTTTGGCCGATTCTGACCAGTTTCGTGGACTATTACTCACCGTTTTGCGGTCCCAAAGTGATTAACATTGTTGTTGAACCCCAAGGTGGCTTACGTGTTGGTCATCAACACTCATAGTTTTGGCCGATTCTGGCCCATTTCGTGGACTATTACTCACTGTTTTGGGGTCCTGGAGTGATTTCCACAAGTAATGAACCCTGGGAGTGTTTATCTGTCGAGCATCAACACTCACAGTTTTGGCCGATTCTGGCCCGTTTCGTGGACTATTACTAACTGTTTGGGGGTCTCGAAGTGATGTCCACGAGTAACGAACCCTGGGGTGCGTTTACATGTTGGTCATCAACACTCGCGGTTTTGGCCGAATCTGACCCGTTTCATGGAATATTACTCACCGTTTTGGGGTCCCAAAGTGATTTCCATTCTTATTATACCCCAAGGTGAGCTTACGTGTCGGTCATCAACACTCATAGTTTTGGCCGATTCTGGCCCGTTTCATGGACTATTACTCACTGTTTTAGGGTCCCGGAGTGATGTCCATGAGTAACGAACCCTAGGGTGCATTTACGTGTCAGTCATCAACACTCGAAGTTTTGGCCGATTGTGACCCGTTTCGTGGACTATTACTCATGGTTTTGGCGTCCTGGAGTGATGTCCACGAGTAACGAACCCCGGTGTGCGTTTACGTGTCCGTCATCAACGCTCGTAGTTTTGGCCGATCCTGACCCATTTCGTGGACTATTACTCAGCATTTTGGGGTCCCAAAGTGATTTCCATTCTCGTTGAACCCCAAGGTGCGCTTACGTGGCAGTCATGAACACTCACAGTTTTGGCCAATTCTGGCCCGTTCCGTGGACTATTAGTCACTGTTTTAGGGTCCCGGAGTGATGTCCATGAGTAACGAACCCTGGGGTGCGTTTACCTGTCGGTCATCAACACTCACATTTTTGGCCAATTCTGGCCCGTTTCGTGGACTATTACTCACTGTTTTAGGGTCCCGGAGTGATGTCCATGAGTAACGAACCCTGGGGTGCGTTTACCTGTCGGTCATCAACACTCGCGGTTTTGGCCAATTCTGACCCGTTTCGTGGACTATTATTCACCGTTTTGGGGTTCCAAAGTGATTTCCATTCTTGTTGAACCCCAAGGTGAGCTTACGTGTTGGTCACCACCACTCATGGTTTTGGCCTATTCTGGCCCGTTTCGTGGACTATTACTCACTGTTTTAGGGTCCCGGAGTGATGTCCACGAGTAACGAACCCTGGGTGCGTTTACGTGTCGCTCATCAACACTCGCGATTTTGGCCGATTTTGACCCATTTCGTGGACTATTACTCACCGTTTTGGGGTCCCAAAGTGATTTCCATTCTTGTTGAACCCCGGGTTGCGTTTACGTGTCGGTCATCTACACTCGCGGTTTTGGCCGATTCTGACCCATTTCGTGGACTATTACTCACCGTTTTGGGGTCCTAAAGTGATTTCCATTCTTGTTGAACCCCAACGTGCGCTTACGTGTCGGTCATCAACACTCACAGTTTTTGCCGATTCTGGCCCGTTTCATGGAGTATTACTCACTGTTTTGCGGTCCCGGAGTGATGTCCACGAGTAACGAACCCTGGGGTGCGTTTACGTGTCGGTCGTCAACGCTCATAGTTTTGGCCGATCCTGACCCGTTTCGTGGACTATTACTCACCTTTTTGGGGTCCCAAACTGATTTCCATTCTTGTTGAACCCCAAGGTGCGCTTACGTGTCGGTCACCAACACTCACGATTTTCGCCGATTCTGGCCCGTTTCGTGGACTATTACTCACTGTTTTAGGGTCCGAGAGTGATGTCCACGAGTAACGAACTCTGGGATGCGTTTACGTGTCGGTCATCAACACTCGCGATTTTGGCCGATTCTGACCCATTTCGTGGACTATTAGTCACCGTTTTGGGGTCCCAAAGTGATTTCCATTCTTGTTGAACCCCAAGGTGCGCTTATGTGTCGGTCATCAACACTCACAGTTTTGGCCGATTCTGGCCCGTTTCATGGAGTATTACTCACTGTTTTGCGGTCCCGTAGTGATGTCCACGAGTAACGAACCTTGGGGTGTGTTTACGTGTCGATTATCAACACTCGCGGTTTTGGGCGATTCTGACCCATTTCGTGGACTATTAGTCACCGTTTTGGGGTCCCAAAGTGATTTCCATTCTTGTTGAACCCCAAGGTGCGCTTACGTGTCGGTCATCAACACTCACAGTTTTGCCGATTCTGGCCCGTTTCGTGGACTATTACTCACTGTTTTAGGGTCCCAGAGTGATGTCCACGAGTAACGAACCCTGGAGTGCGTTTACGTGTCTGTCATCAGCACTCGCGGTTTTTGGCCGATTCTGACCAGTTTCGTGGACTATTACTCACCGTTTTGCGGTCCCAAAGTGATTAACATTGTTGTTGAACCCCAAGGTGGCTTACGTGTCGGTCATCAACACTCATAGTTTTGGCCGATTCTGGCCCATTTCGTGGACTATTACTCACTGTTTTGGGGTCCTGGAGTGATTTCCACAAGTAATGAACCCTGGGAGTGTTTATCTGTCGAGCATCAACACTCACAGTTTTGGCCGATTCTGGCCCGTTTCGTGGACTATTACTAACTGTTTGGGGGTCTCGAAGTGATGTCCACGAGTAACGAACCCTGGGGTGCGTTTACATGTTGGTCACCAACACTCGCGGTTTTGGCCGAATCTGACCCGTTTCATGGAATATTACTCACCGTTTTGGGGTCCCAAAGTGATTTCCATTCTTATTATACCCCAAGGTGAGCTTACGTGTCGATCATCAACACTCATAGTTTTGGCCGATTCTGGCCCGTTTCATGGACTATTACTCACTGTTTTAGGGTCCCGGAGTGATGTCCATGAGTGACGAACCCTAGGGTGCGTTTACGTGTCAGTCATCAACACTCGAAGTTTTGGCCGATTGTGACCCGTTTCGTGGACTATTACTCACGGTTTTGGCGTCCTGGAGTGATGTCCACGAGTAACGAACCCCGGTGTGCGTTTACGTGTCCGTCATCAACGCTCGTAGTTTTGGCCGATCCTGAACCATTTCGTGGACTATTACTCAGCATTTTGGGGTCCCAAAGTGATTTCCATTCTCGTTGAACCCCAAGGTGCGCTTACGTGGCAGTCATGAACACTCACAGTTTTGGCCAATTCTGGCCCGTTCCGTGGACTATTAGTCACTGTTTTAGGGTCCCGGAGTGATGTCCATGAGTAACGAACCCTGGGGTGCGTTTACCTGTCGGTCATCAACACTCACAGTTTTGGCCAATTCTGGCCCGTTTCGTGGACTATTACTCACTGTTTTAGGGTCCCGGAGTGATGTCCATGAGTAATGAACCCTGGGGTGCGTTTACCTGTCGGTCATCAACACTCGCGGTTTTGGCCAATTCTGACCCGTTTCGTGGACTATTATTCACCGTTTTGGGGTTCCAAAGTGATTTCCATTCTTGTTGAACCCCAAGGTGAGCTTACGTGTTGGTCACCACCACTCATGGTTTTGGCCTATTCTGGCCCGTTTCGTGGACTATTACTCACTGTTTTAGGGTCCCGGAGTGATGTCCACGAGTAACGAACCCTGGGTGCGTTTACGTGTCGCTCATCAACACTCGCGATTTTGGCCGATTTTGACCCATTTCGTGGACTATTACTCACCGTTTTGGGGTCCCAAAGTGATTTCCATTCTTGTTGAACCCCGGGTTGCGTTTACGTGTCGGTCATCTAGACTCGCGGTTTTGGCCGATTCTGACCCATTTCGTGGACTATTACTCACCGTTTTGGGGTCCTAAAGTGATTTCCATTCTTGTTGAACCCCAACGTGCTCTTACGTGTCGGTCATCAACACTCACAGTTTTTGCCGATTCTGGCCCGTTTCATGGAGTATTACTCACTGTTTTGCGGTCCCGGAGTGATGTCCATGAGTAACGAACCCTGGGGTGCGTTTACGTGTCGGTCGTCAACGCTCATAGTTTTGGCCGATCCTGACCCGTTTCGTGGACTATTACTCACCTTTTTGGGGTCCCAAACTGATTTCCATTCTTGTTGAACCCCAAGGTGCGCTTACGTGTCGGTCACCAACACTCACGATTTTCGCCGATTCTGGCCCGTTTCATGGACTATTACTCACTGTTTTAGGGTCCGAGAGTGATGTCCACGAGTAACGAACTCTGGGATGCGTTTACGTGTCGGTCATCAACACTCGCGATTTTGGCCGATTCTGACCCAGTTCGTGGACTATTAGTCACCGTTCTGGGGTCCCAAAGTGATTTCCATTCTTGTTGAACCCCAAGGTGCGCTTACGTGTCGGTCATCAACACTCACAGTTTTGGCCGATTCTGGCCCGTTTCATGGACTATTACTCACTGTTTTGCGGTCCCGTAGTGATGTCCAAGAGTAACGAACCTTGGGGTGTGTTTACGTGTCGATTATCAACACTCGCGGTTTTGGGCGATTCTGACCCATTTCGTGGACTATTAGTCACCGTTTTGGGGTCCCAAAGTGATTTCCATTCTTGTTGAACCCCAAGGTACGCTTACGTGTCGGTCATCAACACTCACAGTTTTGCCGATTCTGGCCCGTTTCGTGGACTATTACTCACTGTTTTAGGGTCCCGGAGTGATGTCCACGAGTAACGAACCCTGGACTGCGTTTACGTGTCTGTCATCAGCACTCGCGGTTTTTGGCCGATTCTGACCAGTTTCGTGGACTATTACTCACTGTTTTGCGGTCCCAAAGTGATTAACATTCTTGTTGAACCCCAAGGTGGCTTACGTGTCGGTCATCAACACTCATAGTTTTGGCCGATTCTGGCCCATTTCGTGGACTATTACTCACTGTTTTGGGGTCCTGGAGTGATTTCCACAAGTAATGAACCCTGGGGAGTGTTTATCTGTCGAGCATCAACACTCACAGTTTTGGCCGATTCTGGCCCGTTTCGTGGACTATTACTAACTGTTTGGGGGTCTCGAAGTGATGTCCACGAGTAACGAACCCTGGGGTGCGTTTACATGTTGGTCATCAACACTCGCGGTTTTGGCCGAATCTGACCCGTTTCATGGAATATTACTCACCGTTTTGGGGTCGCAAAGTGATTTCCATTCTTATTATACCCCAAGGTGAGCTTACGTGTCGGTCATCAACACTCATAGTTTTGGCCGATTCTGGCCCGTTTCATGGACTATTACTCACTGTTCTAGGGTCCCGGAGTGATGTCCATGAGTAACGAACCCTAGGGTGCGTTTACGTGTCGGTCATCAACACTCGAAGTTTTGGCCGATTGTGACCCGTTTCGTGGACTATTACTCACGGTTTTGGGGTCCCGGAGTGATGTCCACGAGTAACGAACCCCGGTGTGCGTTTACGTGTCCGTCATCAACGCTCGTAGTTTTGGCCGATCCTGACCCATTTCGTGGACTATTACTCAGCATTTTGGGGTCCCAAAGTGATTTCCATTCTCGTTGAACCCCAAGGTGCGCTTACGTGGCAGTCATCAACACTCACAGTTTTGGCCAATTCTGGCCCGTTTCGTGGACTATTACTCACTGTTTTAGGGTCCCGGAGTGATGTCCATGAGTAACGAACCCTGGGGTGCGTTTACCTGTCGGTCATCAACACTCGCGGTTTTGGCCAATTCTGACCCGTTTCGTGGACTATTACTCACCGTTTTGGGGTTCCAAAGTGATTTCCATTCTTGTTGAACCCCAAGGTGCGCTTACGTGTTGGTCACCACCACTCATGGTTTTGGCCTATTCTGGCCCGTTTCGTGGACTATTACTCACTGTTTTAGGGTCCCGGAGTGATGTCCACGAGTAACGAACCCTGGGTGCGTTTACGTGTCGGTCATCAACACTCGCGATTTTGGCCGATTTTGACCCATTTCGTGGACTATTACTCACCGTTTTGGGGTCCCAAAGTGATTTCCATTCTTGTTGAACCCCGGGTTGCGTTTACGTGTCGGTCATCTACACTCGTGGTTTTGGCCGATTCTGACCCATTTCGTGGACTATTACTCACCGTTTTGGGGTCCTAAAGTGATTTCCATTCTTGTTGAACCCCAACGTGCGCTTACGTGTCGGTCATCAACACTCACACTTTTTGCCGATTCTGGCCCGTTTCATGGAGTATTACTCACTGTTTTGCGGTCCCGGAGTGATGTCCATGAGTAACGAACCCTGGGGTGCGTTTACATGTCGGTCGTCAACGCTCATAATTTTGGCCGATCCTGACCCGTTTCGTGGACTATTACTCACCTTTTTGGGGTCCCAAACTGATTTCCGTTCTTGTTGAACCCCAAGGTGCGCTTACGTGTCGGTCACCAACACTCACGATTTTCGCCGATTCTGGCCCGTTTCGTGGACTATTACTCACTGTTTTAGGGTCCGAGAGTGATGTCCATGAGTAACGAACTCTGGGATGCGTTTACGTGTCGGTCATCAACACTCGCGATTTTGGCCGATTCTGACCCATTTCGTGGACTATTAGTCACCGTTTTGGGGTCCCAAAGCTATTTCCATTCTTGTTGAACCCCAAGGTGCGCTTACGTGTCGGTCATCAACACTCACAGTTTTGGCCGATTCTGGCCCGTTTCATGGAGTATTACTCACTGTTTTGCGGTCCCGTAGTGATGTCCACGAGTAACGAACCTTGGGGTGTGTTTACGTGTCGATTATCAACACTCGCGGTTTTGGCCTATTCTGACCCATTTCGTGGACTATTAGTCACCGTTTTGGGGTCCCAAAGTGATTTCCATTCTTGTTGAACCCCAAGGTGCGCTTATGTCGCGGTCATCAACACTCACAGTTTTGGCCGATTCTGGCCCGTTTCATGGACTATTACTCACTGTTTTGCGGTCCCGTAGTGATGTCCACGAGTAACGTACCTTGGGGTGTGTTTACGTGTCGATTATCAACACTCGCGGTTTTGGGCGATTCTGACCCATTTCGTGGACTATTAGTCACCGTTTTGGGGTCCCAAAGTGATTTCCATTCTTGTTGAACCCCAAGGTGCGCTTAAGTGTCGGTCATCAACACTCACAGTTTTGCCGATTCTGGCCCGTTTCGTGGACTATTACTCACTGTTTTAGGGTCCCGGAGTGATGTCCACGAGTAACGAACCCTGGACTGCATTTACGTGTCTGTCATCAGCACTCGCGGTTTTTGGCCGATTCTGACCAGTTTCGTGGACTATTACTCACCGTTTTGCGGTCCCAAAGTGATTAACATTCTTGTTGAACCCCAAGGTGGCTTACGTGTCGGTCATCAACACTCATAGTTTTGGCCGATTCTGGCCCATTTCGTGGACTATTACTCACTGTTTTGGGGTCCTGGAGTGATTTCCACAAGTAATGAACCCTGGGGAGTGTTTATCTGTCGAGCATCAACACTCACAGTTTTGGCCGATTCTGGCCCGTTTCGTGGACTATTACTAACTGTTTGGGGGTCTCGAAGTGATGTCCACGAGTAACGAACCCTGGGGTGCGTTTACATGTTGGTCATCAACACTCGCGGTTTTGGCCGAATCTGACCCGTTTCATGGAATATTACTCACCGTTTTGGGGTCCCAAAGTGATTTCCATTCTTATTATACCCCAAGGTGAGCTTACGTGTCGGTCATCAACACTCATAGTTTTGGCCGATTCTGGCCCGTTTCATGGACTATTACTCACTGTTTTAGGGTCCCGGAGTGATGTCCATGAGTAACGAACCCTAGGGTGCGTTTACGTGTCAGTCATCAACACTCGAAGTTTTGGCCGATTGTGACCCGTTTCGTGGACTATTACTCACGGTTTTGGCGTCCTGGAGTGATGTCCACGAGTAACGAACCCCTGTGTGCGTTTACGTGTCCGTCATCAACGCTCGTAGTTTTGGCCGATCCTGACCCATTTCGTGGACTATTACTCAGCATTTTGGGGTCCCAAAGTGATTTCCATTCTCGTTGAATCCCAAGGTGCGCTTACGTGGCAGTCATCAACACTCACAGTTTTGGCCAATTCTGGCCCGTTTCGTGGACTATTACTCACTGTTTTAGGGTCCCGGAGTGATGTCCATGAGTAACGAACCCTGGGGTGCGTTTACCTGTCGGTCATCAACACTCGCGGTTTTGGCCAATTCTGACCCGTTTCGTGGACTATTACTCACCGTTTTGGGGTTCCAAAGTGATTTCCATTCTTGTTGAACCCCAAGGTGCGCTTACGTGTTGGTCACCACCACTCATGGTTTTGGTCTATTCTGGCCCGTTTCGTGGACTATTACTCACTGTTTTAGGGTCCCGGAGTGATGTCCACGAGTAACGAACCCTGGGTGCGTTTACGTGTCGGTCATCAACACTCGCGATTTTGGCCGATTTTGACCCATTTCGTGGACTATTACTCACCGTTTTGGGGTCCCAAAGTGATTTCCATTCTTGTTGAACCCCGGGTTGCGTTTACGTGTCGGTCATCTACACTCGTGGTTTTGGCCGATTCTGACCCATTTCGTGGACTATTACTCACCGTTTTGGGGTCCTAAAGTGATTTCCATTCTTGTTGAAGCCCAACGTGCGCTTACGTGTCGGTCATCAACACTCACACTTTTTGCCGATTCTGGCCCGTTTCATGGAGTATTACTCACTGTTTTGCGGTCCCGGAGTGATGTCCATGAGTAACGAACCCTGGGGTGCGTTTACGTGTCGGTCGTCAACGCTCATAATTTTGGCCGATCCTGACCCGTTTCGTGGACTATTACTCACCTTTTTGGGGTCCCAAACTGATTTCCATTCTTGTTGAACCCCAAGGTGCGCTTACGTGTCGGTCACCAACACTCACGATTTTCGCCGATTCTGGCCCGTTTCGTGGACTATTACTCACTGTTTTAGGGTCCGAGAGTGATGTCCACGAGTAACGAACTCTGGGATGCGTTTACGTGTCGGTCATCAACACTCGCGATTTTGGCCGATTCTGACCCATTTCGTGGACTATTAGTCACCGTTTTGGGGTCCCAAAGCTATTTCCATTCTTGTTGAACCCCAAGGTGCGCTTACGTGTCGGTCATCAACACTCACAGTTTTGGCCGATTCTGGCCCGTTTCATGGAGTATTACTCACTGTTTTGCGGTCCCGTAGTGATGTCCACGAGTAACGAACCTTGGGGTGTGTTTACGTGTCGATTATCAACACTCGCGGTTTTGGCCTATTCTGACCCATTTCGTGGACTATTAGTCACCGTTTTGGGGTCCCAAAGTGATTTCCATTCTTGTTGAACCCCAAGGTGCGCTTATGTGTCGGTCATCAACACTCACAGTTTTGGCCGATTCTGGCCCGTTTCATGGACTATTACTCACTGTTTTGCGGTCCCGTAGTGATGTCCACGAGTAACGTACCTTGGGGTGTGTTTACGTGTCGATTATCAACACTCGCGGTTTTGGGCGATTCTGACCCATTTCGTGGACTATTAGTCACCGTTTTGGGGTCCCAAAGTGATTTCCATTCTTGTTGAACCCCAAGGTGCGCTTAAGTGTCGGTCATCAACACTCACAGTTTTGCCGATTCTGGCCCGTTTCGTGGACTATTACTCACTGTTTTAGGGTCCCGGAGTGATGTCCACGAGTAACGAACCCTGGACTGCGTTTACGTGTCTGTCATCAGCACTCGCGGTTTTTGGCCGATTCTGACCAGTTTCGTGGACTATTACTCACTGTTTTGCGGTCCCAAAGTGATTAACATTCTTGTTGAACCCCAAGGTGGCTTACGTGTCGGTCATCAACACTCATAGTTTTGGCCGATTCTGGCCCATTTCGTGGACTATTACTCACTGTTTTGGGGTCCTGGAGTGATTTCCACAAGTAATGAACCCTGGGGAGTGTTTATCTGTCGAGCATCAACACTCACAGTTTTGGCCGATTCTGGCCCGTTTCGTGGACTATTACTAACTGTTTGGGGGTCTCGAAGTGATGTCCACGAGTAACGAACCCTGGGGTGCGTTTACATGTTGGTCATCAACACTCGCGGTTTTGGCCGAATCTGACCCGTTTCATGGAATATTACTCACCGTTTTGGGGTCGCAAAGTGATTTCCATTCTTATTATACCCCAAGGTGAGCTTACGTGTCGGTCATCAACACTCATAGTTTTGGCCGATTCTGGCCCGTTTCATGGACTATTACTCACTGTTCTAGGGTCCCGGAGTGATGTCCATGAGTAACGAACCCTAGGGTGCGTTTACGTGTCGGTCATCAACACTCGAAGTTTTGGCCGATTGTGACCCGTTTCGTGGACTATTACTCACGGTTTTGGGGTCCCGGAGTGATGTCCACGAGTAACGAACCCCGGTGTGCGTTTACGTGTCCGTCATCAACGCTCGTAGTTTTGGCCGATCCTGACCCATTTCGTGGACTATTACTCAGCATTTTGGGGTCCCAAAGTGATTTCCATTCTCGTTGAACCCCAAGGTGCGCTTACGTGGCAGTCATCAACACTCACAGTTTTGGCCAATTCTGGCCCGTTTCGTGGACTATTACTCACTGTTTTAGGGTCCCGGAGTGATGTCCATGAGTAACGAACCCTGGGGTGCGTTTACCTGTCGGTCATCAACACTCGCGGTTTTGGCCAATTCTGACCCGTTTCGTGGACTATTACTCACCGTTTTGGGGTTCCAAAGTGATTTCCATTCTTGTTGAACCCCAAGGTGCGCTTACGTGTTGGTCACCACCACTCATGGTTTTGGCCTATTCTGGCCCGTTTCGTGGACTATTACTCACTGTTTTAGGGTCCCGGAGTGATGTCCACGAGTAACGAACCCTGGGTGCGTTTACGTGTCGGTCATCAACACTCGCGATTTTGGCCGATTTTGACCCATTTCGTGGACTATTACTCACCGTTTTGGGGTCCCAAAGTGATTTCCATTCTTGTTGAACCCCGGGTTGCGTTTACGTGTCGGTCATCTACACTCGTGGTTTTGGCCGATTCTGACCCATTTCGTGGACTATTACTCACCGTTTTGGGGTCCTAAAGTGATTTCCATTCTTGTTGAACCCCAACGTGCGCTTACGTGTCGGTCATCAACACTCACACTTTTTGCCGATTCTGGCCCGTTTCATGGAGTATTACTCACTGTTTTGCGGTCCCGGAGTGATGTCCATGAGTAACGAACCCTGGGGTGCGTTTACATGTCGGTCGTCAACGCTCATAATTTTGGCCGATCCTGACCCGTTTCGTGGACTATTACTCACCTTTTTGGGGTCCCAAACTGATTTCCATTCTTGTTGAACCCCAAGGTGCGCTTACGTGTCGGTCACCAACACTCACGATTTTCGCCGATTCTGGCCCGTTTCGTGGACTATTACTCACTGTTTTAGGGTCCGAGAGTGATGTCCATGAGTAACGAACTCTGGGATGCGTTTACGTGTCGGTCATCAACACTCGCGATTTTGGCCGATTCTGACCCATTTCGTGGACTATTAGTCACCGTTTTGGGGTCCCAAAGCTATTTCCATTCTTGTTGAACCCCAAGGTGCGCTTACGTGTCGGTCATCAACACTCACAGTTTTGGCCGATTCTGGCCCGTTTCATGGAGTATTACTCACTGTTTTGCGGTCCCGTAGTGATGTCCACGAGTAACGAACCTTGGGGTGTGTTTACGTGTCGATTATCAACACTCGCGGTTTTGGCCTATTCTGACCCATTTCGTGGACTATTAGTCACCGTTTTGGGGTCCCAAAGTGATTTCCATTCTTGTTGAACCCCAAGGTGCGCTTATGTCGCGGTCATCAACACTCACAGTTTTGGCCGATTCTGGCCCGTTTCATGGACTATTACTCACTGTTTTGCGGTCCCGTAGTGATGTCCACGAGTAACGTACCTTGGGGTGTGTTTACGTGTCGATTATCAACACTCGCGGTTTTGGGCGATTCTGACCCATTTCGTGGACTATTAGTCACCGTTTTGGGGTCCCAAAGTGATTTCCATTCTTGTTGAACCCCAAGGTGCGCTTAAGTGTCGGTCATCAACACTCACAGTTTTGCCGATTCTGGCCCGTTTCGTGGACTATTACTCACTGTTTTAGGGTCCCGGAGTGATGTCCACGAGTAACGAACCCTGGACTGCATTTACGTGTCTGTCATCAGCACTCGCGGTTTTTGGCCGATTCTGACCAGTTTCGTGGACTATTACTCACCGTTTTGCGGTCCCAAAGTGATTAACATTCTTGTTGAACCCCAAGGTGGCTTACGTGTCGGTCATCAACACTCATAGTTTTGGCCGATTCTGGCCCATTTCGTGGACTATTACTCACTGTTTTGGGGTCCTGGAGTGATTTCCACAAGTAATGAACCCTGGGGAGTGTTTATCTGTCGAGCATCAACACTCACAGTTTTGGCCGATTCTGGCCCGTTTCGTGGACTATTACTAACTGTTTGGGGGTCTCGAAGTGATGTCCACGAGTAACGAACCCTGGGGTGCGTTTACATGTTGGTCATCAACACTCGCGGTTTTGGCCGAATCTGACCCGTTTCATGGAATATTACTCACCGTTTTGGGGTCCCAAAGTGATTTCCATTCTTATTATACCCCAAGGTGAGCTTACGTGTCGGTCATCAACACTCATAGTTTTGGCCGATTCTGGCCCGTTTCATGGACTATTACTCACTGTTTTAGGGTCCCGGAGTGATGTCCATGAGTAACGAACCCTAGGGTGCGTTTACGTGTCAGTCATCAACACTCGAAGTTTTGGCCGATTGTGACCCGTTTCGTGGACTATTACTCACGGTTTTGGCGTCCTGGAGTGATGTCCACGAGTAACGAACCCCTGTGTGCGTTTACGTGTCCGTCATCAACGCTCGTAGTTTTGGCCGATCCTGACCCATTTCGTGGACTATTACTCAGCATTTTGGGGTCCCAAAGTGATTTCCATTCTCGTTGAATCCCAAGGTGCGCTTACGTGGCAGTCATCAACACTCACAGTTTTGGCCAATTCTGGCCCGTTTCGTGGACTATTACTCACTGTTTTAGGGTCCCGGAGTGATGTCCATGAGTAACGAACCCTGGGGTGCGTTTACCTGTCGGTCATCAACACTCGCGGTTTTGGCCAATTCTGACCCGTTTCGTGGACTATTACTCACCGTTTTGGGGTTCCAAAGTGATTTCCATTCTTGTTGAACCCCAAGGTGCGCTTACGTGTTGGTCACCACCACTCATGGTTTTGGTCTATTCTGGCCCGTTTCGTGGACTATTACTCACTGTTTTAGGGTCCCGGAGTGATGTCCACGAGTAACGAACCCTGGGTGCGTTTACGTGTCGGTCATCAACACTCGCGATTTTGGCCGATTTTGACCCATTTCGTGGACTATTACTCACCGTTTTGGGGTCCCAAAGTGATTTCCATTCTTGTTGAACCCCGGGTTGCGTTTACGTGTCGGTCATCTACACTCGTGGTTTTGGCCGATTCTGACCCATTTCGTGGACTATTACTCACCGTTTTGGGGTCCTAAAGTGATTTCCATTCTTGTTGAAGCCCAACGTGCGCTTACGTGTCGGTCATCAACACTCACACTTTTTGCCGATTCTGGCCCGTTTCATGGAGTATTACTCACTGTTTTGCGGTCCCGGAGTGATGTCCATGAGTAACGAACCCTGGGGTGCGTTTACGTGTCGGTCGTCAACGCTCATAATTTTGGCCGATCCTGACCCGTTTCGTGGACTATTACTCACCTTTTTGGGGTCCCAAACTGATTTCCATTCTTGTTGAACCCCAAGGTGCGCTTACGTGTCGGTCACCAACACTCACGATTTTCGCCGATTCTGGCCCGTTTCGTGGACTATTACTCACTGTTTTAGGGTCCGAGAGTGATGTCCACGAGTAACGAACTCTGGGATGCGTTTACGTGTCGGTCATCAACACTCGCGATTTTGGCCGATTCTGACCCATTTCGTGGACTATTAGTCACCGTTTTGGGGTCCCAAAGCTATTTCCATTCTTGTTGAACCCCAAGGTGCGCTTACGTGTCGGTCATCAACACTCACAGTTTTGGCCGATTCTGGCCCGTTTCATGGAGTATTACTCACTGTTTTGCGGTCCCGTAGTGATGTCCACGAGTAACGAACCTTGGGGTGTGTTTACGTGTCGATTATCAACACTCGCGGTTTTGGCCTATTCTGACCCATTTCGTGGACTATTAGTCACCGTTTTGGGGTCCCAAAGTGATTTCCATTCTTGTTGAACCCCAAGGTGCGCTTATGTGTCGGTCATCAACACTCACAGTTTTGGCCGATTCTGGCCCGTTTCATGGACTATTACTCACTGTTTTGCGGTCCCGTAGTGATGTCCACGAGTAACGTACCTTGGGGTGTGTTTACGTGTCGATTATCAACACTCGCGGTTTTGGGCGATTCTGACCCATTTCGTGGACTATTAGTCACCGTTTTGGGGTCCCAAAGTGATTTCCATTCTTGTTGAACCCCAAGGTGCGCTTAAGTGTCGGTCATCAACACTCACAGTTTTGCCGATTCTGGCCCGTTTCGTGGACTATTACTCACTGTTTTAGGGTCCCGGAGTGATGTCCACGAGTAACGAACCCTGGACTGCATTTACGTGTCTGTCATCAGCACTCGCGGTTTTTGGCCGATTCTGACCAGTTTCGTGGACTATTACTCACCGTTTTGCGGTCCCAAAGTGATTAACATTCTTGTTGAACCCCAAGGTGGCTTACGTGTCGGTCATCAACACTCATAGTTTTGGCCGATTCTGGCCCATTTCGTGGACTATTACTCACTGTTTTGGGGTCCTGGAGTGATTTCCACAAGTAATGAACCCTGGGGAGTGTTTATCTGTCGAGCATCAACACTCACAGTTTTGGCCGATTCTGGACCGTTTCGTGGACTATTACTAACTGTTTGGGGGTCTCGAAGTGATGTCCATGAGTAACGAACCCTGGGGTGCGTTTACATGTTGGTCATCAACACTCGCGGTTTTGGCCGAATCTGACCCGTTTCATGGAATATTACTCACCGTTTTGGGGTCCCAAAGTGATTTCCATTCTTATTATACCCCAAGGTGAGCTTACGTGTCGGTCATCAACACTCATAGTTTTGGCCGATTCTGGCCCGTTTCATGGACTATTACTCACTGTTTTAGGGTCCCGGAGTGATGTCCATGAGTAACGAACCCTAGGGTGCGTTTACGTGTCAGTCATCAACACTCGAAGTTTTGGCCGATTGTGACCCGTTTCGTGGACTATTACTCACGGTTTTGGCGTCCTGGAGTGATGTCCACGAGTAACGAACCCCTGTGTGCGTTTACGTGTCCGTCATCAACGCTCGTAGTTTTGGCCGATCCTGACCCATTTCGTGGACTATTACTCAGCATTTTGGGGTCCCAAAGTGATTTCCATTCTCGTTGAATCCCAAGGTGCGCTTACGTGGCAGTCATCAACACTCACAGTTTTGGCCAATTCTGGCCCGTTTCGTGGACTATTACTCACTGTTTTAGGGTCCCGGAGTGATGTCCATGAGTAACGAACCCTGGGGTGCGTTTACCTGTCGGTCATCAACACTCGCGGTTTTGGCCAATTCTGACCCGTTTCGTGGACTATTACTCACCGTTTTGGGGTTCCAAAGTGATTTCCATTCTTGTTGAACCCCAAGGTGCGCTTACGTGTTGGTCACCACCACTCATGGTTTTGGCCTATTCTGGCCCGTTTCGTGGACTATTACTCACTGTTTTAGGGTCCCGGAGTGATGTCCACGAGTAACGAACCCTGGGTGCGTTTACGTGTCGGTCATCAACACTCGCGATTTTGGCCGATTTTGACCCATTTCGTGGACTATTACTCACCGTTTTGGGGTCCCAAAGTGATTTCCATTCTTGTTGAACCCCGGGTTGCGTTTACGTGTCGGTCATCTACACTCGTGGTTTTGGCCGATTCTAACCCATTTCGTGGACTATTACTCACCGTTTTGGGGTCCTAAAGTGATTTCCATTCTTGTTGAACCCCAACGTGCGCTTACGTGTCGATCATCAACACTCACACTTTTTGCCGATTCTGGCCCGTTTCATGGAGTATTACTCACTGTTTTGCGGTCCCGGAGTGATGTCCATGAGTAACGAACCCTGGGGTGCGTTTACGTGTCGGTCGTCAACGCTCATAGTTTTGGCCGATCCTGACCCGTTTCGTGGACTATTACTCACCTTTTTGGGGTCCCAAACTGATTTCCATTCTTGTTGAACCCCAAGGTGCGCTTACGTGTCGGTCACCAACACTCACGATTTTCGCCGATTCTGGCCCGTTTCGTGGACTATTACTCACTGTTTTAGGGTCTGAGAGTGATGTCCACGAGTAACGAACTCTGGGATGCGTTTACGTGTCGGTCATCAACACTCGCGATTTTGGCCGATTCTGACCCATTTCGTGGACTATTAGTCACCGTTTTGGGGTCCCAAAGTGATTTCCATTCTTGTTGAACCCCAAGGTGCGCTTATGTGTCGGTCATCAACACTCACAGTTTTGGCCGATTCTGGCCCGTTTCATGGACTATTACTCACTGTTTTGCGGTCCCGTAGTGATGTCCACGAGTAACGTACCTTGGGGTGTGTTTACGTGTCGATTATCAACACTCGCGGTTTTGGGCGATTTTGACCCATTTCGTGGACTATTAGTCACCGTTTTGGGGTCCCAAAGTGATTTCCATTCTTGTTGAACCCCAAGGTGCGCTTAAGTGTCGGTCATCAACACTCACAGTTTTGCCGATTCTGGCCCGTTTCGTGGACTATTACTCACTGTTTTAGGGTCCCGGAGTGATGTCCACGAGTAACGAACCCTGGACTGCATTTACGTGTCTGTCATCAGCACTCGCGGTTTTTGGCCGATTCTGACCAGTTTCGTGGACTATTACTCACCGTTTTGCGGTCCCAAAGTGATTAACATTCTTGTTGAACCCCAAGGTGGCTTACGTGTCGGTCATCAACACTCATAGTTTTGGCCGATTCTGGCCCATTTCGTGGACTATTACTCACTGTTTTGGGGTCCTGGAGTGATTTCCACAAGTAATGAACCCTGGGGAGTGTTTATCTGTCGAGCATCAACACTCACAGTTTTGGCCGATTCTGGACCGTTTCGTGGACTATTACTAACTGTTTGGGGGTCTCGAAGTGATGTCCACGAGTAACGAACCCTGGGGTGCGTTTACATGTTGGTCATCAACACTCGCGGTTTTGGCCGAATCTGACCCGTTTCATGGAATATTACTCACCGTTTTGGGGTCCCAAAGTGATTTCCATTCTTATTATACCCCAAGGTGAGCTTACGTGTCGGTCATCAACACTCATAGTTTTGGCCGATTCTGGCCCGTTTCATGGACTATTACTCACTGTTTTAGGGTCCCGGAGTGATGTCCATGAGTAACGAACCCTAGGGTGCGTTTACGTGTCAGTCATCAACACTCGAAGTTTTGGCCGATTGTGACCCGTTTCGTGGACTATTACTCACGGTTTTGGCGTCCTGGAGTGATGTCCACGAGTAACGAACCCCTGGGTGCGTTTACGTGTCCGTCATCAACGCTCGTAGTTTTGGCCGATCCTGACCCATTTCGTGGACTATTACTCAGCATTTTGGGGTCCCAAAGTGATTTCCATTCTCGTTGAATCCCAAGGTGCGCTTACGTGGCAGTCATCAACACTCACAGTTTTGGCCAATTCTGGCCCGTTTCGTGGACTATTACTCACTGTTTTAGGGTCCCGGAGTGATGTCCATGAGTAACGAACCCTGGGGTGCGTTTACCTGTCGGTCATCAACACTCGCGGTTTTGGCCAATTCTGACCCGTTTCGTGGACTATTACTCACCGTTTTGGGGTTCCAAAGTGATTTCCATTCTTGTTGAACCCCAAGGTGCGCTTACGTGTTGGTCACCACCACTCATGGTTTTGGCCTATTCTGGCCCGTTTCGTGGACTATTACTCACTGTTTTAGGGTCCCGGAGTGATGTCCACGAGTAACGAACCCTGGGTGCGTTTACGTGTCGGTCATCAACACTCGCGATTTTGGCCGATTCTGACCCATTTCGTGGACTATTAGTCACCGTTTTGGGGTCCCAAAGTGATTTCCATTCTTGTTGAACCCCAAGGTGCGCTTATGTGTCGGTCATCAACACTCACAGTTTTGGCCGATTCTGGCCCGTTTCATGGACTATTACTCACTGTTTTGCGGTCCCGTAGTGATGTCCACGAGTAACGTACCTTGGGGTGTGTTTACGTGTCGATTATCAACACTCGCGGTTTTGGGCGATTCTGACCCATTTCGTGGACTATTAGTCACCGTTTTGGGGTCCCAAAGTGATTTCCATTCTTGTTGAACCCCAAGGTGCGCTTAAGTGTCGGTCATCAACACTCACAGTTTTGCCGATTCTGGCCCGTTTCGTGGACTATTACTCACTGTTTTAGGGTCCCGGAGTGATGTCCACGAGTAACGAACCCTGGACTGCATTTACGTGTCTGTCATCAGCACTCGCGGTTTTTGGCCGATTCTGACCAGTTTCGTGGACTATTACTCACCGTTTTGCGGTCCCAAAGTGATTAACATTCTTGTTGAACCCCAAGGTGGCTTACGTGTCGGTCATCAACACTCATAGTTTTGGCCGATTCTGGCCCATTTCGTGGACTATTACTCACTGTTTTGGGGTCCTGGAGTGATTTCCACAAGTAATGAACCCTGGGGAGTGTTTATCTGTCGAGCATCAACACTCACAGTTTTGGCCGATTCTGGACCGTTTCGTGGACTATTACTAACTGTTTGGGGGTCTCGAAGTGATGTCCACGAGTAACGAACCCTGGGTGCGTTTACATGTTGGTCATCAACACTCGCGGTTTTGGCCGAATCTGACCCGTTTCATGGAATATTACTCACCGTTTTGGGGTCCCAAAGTGATTTCCATTCTTATTATACCCCAAGGTGAGCTTACGTGTCGGTCATCAACACTCATAGTTTTGGCCGATTCTGGCCCGTTTCATGGACTATTACTCACTGTTTTAGGGTCCCGGAGTGATGTCCATGAGTAACGAACCCTAGGGTGCGTTTACGTGTCAGTCATCAACACTCGAAGTTTTGGCCGATTGTGACCCGTTTCGTGGACTATTACTCACGGTTTTGGCGTCCTGGAGTGATGTCCACGAGTAACGAACCCCTGTGTGCGTTTACGTGTCCGTCATCAACGCTCGTAGTTTTGGCCGATCCTGACCCATTTCGTGGACTATTACTCAGCATTTTGGGGTCCCAAAGTGATTTCCATTCTCGTTGAATCCCAAGGTGCGCTTACGTGGCAGTCATCAACACTCACAGTTTTGGCCAATTCTGGCCCGTTTCGTGGACTATTACTCACTGTTTTAGGGTCCCGGAGTGATGTCCATGAGTAACGAACCCTGGGGTGCGTTTACCTGTCGGTCATCAACACTCGCGGTTTTGGCCAATTCTGACCCGTTTCGTGGACTATTACTCACCGTTTTGGGGTTCCAAAGTGATTTCCATTCTTGTTGAACCCCAAGGTGCGCTTACGTGTTGGTCACCACCACTCATGGTTTTGGCCTATTCTGGCCCGTTTCGTGGACTATTACTCACTGTTTTAGGGTCCCGGAGTGATGTCCACGAGTAACGAACCCTGGGTGCGTTTACGTGTCGGTCATCAACACTCGCGATTTTGGCCGATTTTGACCCATTTCGTGGACTATTACTCACCGTTTTGGGGTCCCAAAGTGATTTCCATTCTTGTTGAACCCCGGGTTGCGTTTACGTGTCGGTCATCTACACTCGTGGTTTTGGCCGATTCTAACCCATTTCGTGGACTATTACTCACCGTTTTGGGGTCCTAAAGTGATTTCCATTCTTGTTGAACCCCAACGTGCGCTTACGTGTCGGTCATCAACACTCACACTTTTTGCCGATTCTGGCCCGTTTCATGGAGTATTACTCACTGTTTTGCGGTCCCGGAGTGATGTCCATGAGTAACGAACCCTGGGGTGCGTTTACGTGTCGGTCGTCAACGCTCATAGTTTTGGCCGATCCTGACCCGTTTCGTGGACTATTACTCACCTTTTTGGGGTCCCAAACTGATTTCCATTCTTGTTGAACCCCAAGGTGCGCTTACGTGTCGGTCACCAACACTCACGATTTTTGCCGATTCTGGCCCGTTTCGTGGACTATTACTCACTGTTTTAGGGTCCGAGAGTGATGTCCACGAGTAACGAACTCTGGGATGCGTTTACGTGTCGGTCATCAACACTCGCGATTTTGGCCGATTCTGACCCATTTCGTGGACTATTAGTCACCGTTTTGGGGTCCCAAAGTGATTTCCATTCTTGTTGAACCCCAAGGTGCGCTTATGTGTCGGTCATCAACACTCACAGTTTTGGCCGATTCTGGCCCGTTTCATGGACTATTACTCACTGTTTTGCGGTCCCGTAGTGATGTCCACGAGTAACGTACCTTGGGGTGTGTTTACGTGTCGATTATCAACACTCGCGGTTTTGGGCGATTCTGACCCATTTCGTGGACTATTAGTCACCGTTTTGGGGTCCCAAAGTGATTTCCATTCTTGTTGAACCCCAAGGTGCGCTTAAGTGTCGGTCATCAACACTCACAGTTTTGCCGATTCTGGCCCGTTTCGTGGACTATTACTCACTGTTTTAGGGTCCCGGAGTGATGTCCACGAGTAACGAACCCTGGACTGCATTTACGTGTCTGTCATCAGCACTCGCGGTTTTTGGCCGATTCTGACCAGTTTCGTGGACTATTACTCACCGTTTTGCGGTCCCAAAGTGATTAACATTCTTGTTGAACTCCAAGGTGGCTTACGTGTCGGTCATCAACACTCATAGTTTTGGCCGATTCTGGCCCATTTCGTGGACTATTACTCACTGTTTTGGGGTCCTGGAGTGATTTCCACAAGTAATGAACCCTGGGGAGTGTTTATCTGTCGAGCATCAACACTCACAGTTTTGGCCGATTCTGGCCCGTTTCGTGGACTATTACTAACTGTTTGGGGGTCTCGAAGTGATGTCCACGAGTAACGAACCCTGGGGTGCGTTTACATGTTGGTCATCAACACTCGCGGTTTTGGCCGAATCTGACCCGTTTCATGGAATATTACTCACCGTTTTGGGGTCCCAAAGTGATTTCCATTCTTATTATACCCCAAGGTGAGCTTACGTGTCGGTCATCAACACTCATAGTTTTGGCCGATTCTGGCCCGTTTCATGGACTATTACTCACTGTTTTAGGGTCCCGGAGTGATGTCCATGAGTAACGAACCCTAGGGTGCGTTTACGTGTCAGTCATCAACACTCGAAGTTTTGGCCGATTGTGACCCGTTTCGTGGACTATTACTCACGGTTTTGGCGTCCTGGAGTGATGTCCACGAGTAACGAACCCCTGTGTGCGTTTACGTGTCCGTCATCAACGCTCGTAGTTTTGGCCGATCCTGACCCATTTCGTGGACTATTACTCAGCATTTTGGGGTCCCAAAGTGATTTCCATTCTCGTTGAATCCCAAGGTGCGCTTACGTGGCAGTCATCAACACTCACAGTTTTGGCCAATTCTGGCCCGTTTCGTGGACTATTACTCACTGTTTTAGGGTCCCGGAGTGATGTCCATGAGTAACGAACCCTGGGGTGCGTTTACCTGTCGGTCATCAACACTCGCGGTTTTGGCCAATTCTGACCCGTTTCGTGGACTATTACTCACCGTTTTGGGGTTCCAAAGTGATTTCCATTCTTGTTGAACCCCAAGGTGCGCTTACGTGTTGGTCACCACCACTCATGGTTTTGGCCTATTCTGGCCCGTTTCGTGGACTATTACTCACTGTTTTAGGGTCCCGGAGTGATGTCCACGAGTAACGAACCCTGGGTGCGTTTACGTGTCGGTCATCAACACTCGCGATTTTGGCCGATTTTGACCCATTTCGTGGACTATTACTCACCGTTTTGGGGTCCCAAAGTGATTTCCATTCTTGTTGAACCCCGGGTTGCGTTTACGTGTCGGTCATCTACACTCGTGGTTTTGGCCGATTCTAACCCATTTCGTGGACTATTACTCACCGTTTTGGGGTCCTAAAGTGATTTCCATTCTTGTTGAACCCCAACGTGCGCTTACGTGTCGGTCATCAACACTCACACTTTTTGCAGATTCTGGCCCGTTTCATGGAGTATTACTCACTGTTTTGCGGTCCCGGAGTGATGTCCATGAGTAACGAACCCTGGGGTGCGTTTACGTGTCGGTCGTCAACGCTCATAGTTTTGGCCGATCCTGACCCGTTTCGTGGACTATTACTCACCTTTTTGGGGTCCCAAACTGATTTCCATTCTTGTTGAACCCCAAGGTGCGCTTACGTGTCGGTCACCAACACTCACGATTTTTGCCGATTCTGGCTCGTTTCGTGGACTATTACTCACTGTTTTAGGGTCCGAGAGTGATGTCCACGAGTAACGAACTCTGGGATGCGTTTACGTGTCGGTCATCAACACTCGCGATTTTGGCCGATTCTGACCCATTTCGTGGACTATTAGTCACCGTTTTGGGGTCCCAAAGTGATTTCCATTCTTGTTGAACCCCAAGGTGCGCTTATGTGTCGGTCATCAACACTCACAGTTTTGGCCGATTCTGGCCCGTTTCATGGACTATTACTCACTGTTTTGCGGTCCCGTAGTGATGTCCACGAGTAACGTACCTTGGGGTGTGTTTACGTGTCGATTATCAACACTCGCGGTTTTGGGCGATTCTGACCCATTTCGTGGACTATTAGTCACCGTTTTGGGGTCCCAAAGTGATTTCCATTCTTGTTGAACCCCAAGGTGCGCTTAAGTGTCGGTCATCAACACTCACAGTTTTGCCGATTCTGGCCCGTTTCGTGGACTATTACTCACTGTTTTAGGGTCCCGGAGTGATGTCCACGAGTAACGAACCCTGGACTGCATTTACGTGTCTGTCATCAGCACTCGCGGTTTTTGGCCGATTCTGACCAGTTTCGTGGACTATTACTCACCGTTTTGCGGTCCCAAAGTGATTAACATTCTTGTTGAACCCCAAGGTGGCTTACGTGTCGGTCATCAACACTCATAGTTTTGGCCGATTCTGGCCCATTTCGTGGACTATTACTCACTGTTTTGGGGTCCTGGAGTGATTTCCACAAGTAATGAACCCTGGGGAGTGTTTATCTGTCGAGCATCAACACTCACAGTTTTGGCCGATTCTGGCCCGTTTCGTGGACTATTACTAACTGTTTGGGGGTCTCGAAGTGATGTCCACGAGTAACGAACCCTGGGGTGCGTTTACATGTTGGTCATCAACACTCGCGGTTTTGGCCGAATCTGACCCGTTTCATGGAATATTACTCACCGTTTTGGGGTCCCAAAGTGATTTCCATTCTTATTATACCCCAAGGTGAGCTTACGTGTCGGTCATCAACACTCATAGTTTTGGCCGATTCTGGCCCGTTTCATGGACTATTACTCACTGTTTTAGGGTCCCGGAGTGATGTCCATGAGTAACGAACCCTAGGGTGCGTTTACGTGTCAGTCATCAACACTCGAAGTTTTGGCCGATTGTGACCCGTTTCGTGGACTATTACTCACGGTTTTGGTGTCCTGGAGTGATGTCCACGAGTAACGAACCCCTGTGTGCGTTTACGTGTCCGTCATCAACGCTCGTAGTTTTGGCCGATCCTGACCCATTTCGTGGACTATTACTCAGCATTTTGGGGTCCCAAAGTGATTTCCATTCTCGTTGAATCCCAAGGTGCGCTTACGTGGCAGTCATCAACACTCACAGTTTTGGCCAATTCTGGCCCGTTTCGTGGACTATTACTCACTGTTTTAGGGTCCCGGAGTGATGTCCATGAGTAACGAACCCTGGGGTGCGTTTACCTGTCGGTCATCAACACTCGCGGTTTTGGCCAATTCTGACCCGTTTCGTGGACTATTACTCACCGTTTTGGGGTTCCAAAGTGATTTCCATTCTTGTTGAACCCCAAGGTGCGCTTACGTGTTGGTCACCACCACTCATGGTTTTGGCCTATTCTGGCCCGTTTCGTGGACTATTACTCACTGTTTTAGGGTCCCGGAGTGATGTCCACGAGTAACGAACCCTGGGTGCGTTTACGTGTCGGTCATCAACACTCGCGATTTTGGCCGATTTTGACCCATTTCGTGGACTATTACTCACCGTTTTGGGGTCCCAAAGTGATTTCCATTCTTGTTGAACCCCGGGTTGCGTTTACGTGTCGGTCATCTACACTCGTGGTTTTGGCCGATTCTAACCCATTTCGTGGACTATTACTCACCGTTTTGGGGTCCTAAAGTGATTTCCATTCTTGTTGAACCCCAACGTGCGCTTACGTGTCGGTCATCAACACTCACACTTTTTGCCGATTCTGGCCCGTTTCATGGAGTATTACTCACTGTTTTGCGGTCCCGGAGTGATGTCCATGAGTAACGAACCCTGGGGTGCGTTTACGTGTCGGTCGTCAACGCTCATAGTTTTGGCCGATCCTGACCCGTTTCGTGGACTATTACTCACCTTTTTGGGGTCCCAAACTGATTTCCATTCTTGTTGAACCCCAAGGTGCGCTTACGTGTCGGTCACCAACACTCACGATTTTTGCCGATTCTGGCCCGTTTCGTGGACTATTACTCACTGTTTTAGGGTCCGAGAGTGATGTCCACGAGTAACGAACTCTGGGATGCGTTTACGTGTCGGTCATCAACACTCGCGATTTTGGCCGATTCTGACCCATTTCGTGGACTATTAGTCACCGTTTTGGGGTCCCAAAGTGATTTCCATTCTTGTTGAACCCCAAGGTGCGCTTATGTGTCGGTCATCAACACTCACAGTTTTGGCCGATTCTGGCCCGTTTCATGGACTATTACTCACTGTTTTGCGGTCCCGTAGTGATGTCCACGAGTAACGTACCTTGGGGTGTGTTTACGTGTCGATTATCAACACTCGCGGTTTTGGGCGATTCTGACCCATTTCGTGGACTATTAGTCACCGTTTTGGGGTCCCAAAGTGATTTCCATTCTTGTTGAACCCCAAGGTGCGCTTAAGTGTCGGTCATCAACACTCACAGTTTTGCCGATTCTGGCCCGTTTCGTGGACTATTACTCACTGTTTTAGGGTCCCGGAGTGATGTCCACGAGTAACGAACCCTGGACTACATTTACGTGTCTGTCATCAGCACTCGCGGTTTTTGGCCGATTCTGACCAGTTTCGTGGACTATTACTCACCGTTTTGCGGTCCCAAAGTGATTAACATTCTTGTTGAACCCCAAGGTGGCTTACGTGTCGGTCATCAACACTCATAGTTTTGGCCGATTCTGGCCCATTTCGTGGACTATTACTCACTGTTTTGGGGTCCTGGAGTGATTTCCACAAGTAATGAACCCTGGGGAGTGTTTATCTGTCGAGCATCAACACTCACAGTTTTGGCCGATTCTGGCCCGTTTCGTGGACTATTACTAACTGTTTGGGGGTCTCGAAGTGATGTCCACGAGTAACGAACCCTGGGGTGCGTTTACATGTTGGTCATCAACACTCGCGGTTTTGGCCGAATCTGACCCGTTTCATGGAATATTACTCACCGTTTTGGGGTCCCAAAGTGATTTCCATTCTTATTATACCCCAAGGTGAGCTTACGTGTCGGTCATCAACACTCATAGTTTTGGCTGATTCTGGCCCGTTTCATGGACTATTACTCACTGTTTTAGGGTCCCGGAGTGATGTCCATGAGTAACGAACCCTAGGGTGCGTTTACGTGTCAGTCATCAACACTCGAAGTTTTGGCCGATTGTGACCCGTTTCGTGGACTATTACTCACGGTTTTGGCGTCCTGGAGTGATGTCCACGAGTAACGAACCCCTGTGTGCGTTTACGTGTCCGTCATCAACGCTCGTAGTTTTGGCCGATCCTGACCCATTTCGTGGACTATTACTCAGCATTTTGGGGTCCCAAAGTGATTTCCATTCTCGTTGAATCCCAAGGTGCGCTTACGTGGCAGTCATCAACACTCACAGTTTTGGCCAATTCTGGCCCGTTTCGTGGACTATTACTCACTGTTTTAGGGTCCCGGAGTGATGTCCATGAGTAACGAACCCTGGGGTGCGTTTACCTGTCGGTCATCAACACTCGCGGTTTTGGCCAATTCTGACCCGTTTCGTGGACTATTACTCACCGTTTTGGGGTTCCAAAGTGATTTCCATTCTTGTTGAACCCCAAGGTGCGCTTACGTGTTGGTCACCACCACTCATGGTTTTGGCCTATTCTGGCCCGTTTCGTGGACTATTACTCACTGTTTTAGGGTCCCGGAGTGATGTCCACGAGTAACGAACCCTGGGTGCGTTTACGTGTCGGTCATCAACACTCGCGATTTTGGCCGATTTTGACCCATTTCGTGGACTATTACTCACCGTTTTGGGGTCCCAAAGTGATTTCCATTCTTGTTGAACCCCGGGTTGCGTTTACGTGTCGGTCATCTACACTCGTGGTTTTGGCCGATTCTAACCCATTTCGTGGACTATTACTCACCGTTTTGGGGTCCTAAAGTGATTTCCATTCTTGTTGAACCCCAACGTGCGCTTACGTGTCGGTCATCAACACTCACACTTTTTGCCGATTCTGGCCCGTTTCATGGAGTATTACTCACTGTTTTGCGGTCCCGGAGTGATGTCCATGAGTAACGAACCCTGGGGTGCGTTTACGTGTCGGTCGTCAACGCTCATAGTTTTGGCCGATCCTGACCCGTTTCGTGGACTATTACTCACCTTTTTGGGGTCCCAAACTGATTTCCATTCTTGTTGAACCCCAAGGTGCGCTTACGTGTCGGTCACCAACACTCATGATTTTCGCCGATTCTGGCCCGTTTCGTGGACTATTACTCACTGTTTTAGGGTCCGAGAGTGATGTCCACGAGTAACGAACTCTGGGATGCGTTTACGTGTCGGTCATCAACACTCGCGATTTTGGCCGATTCTGACCCATTTCGTGGACTATTAGTCACCGTTTTGGGGTCCCAAAGTGATTTCCATTCTTGTTGAACCCCAAGGTGCGCTTATGTGTCGGTCATCAACACTCACAGTTTTGGCCGATTCTGGCCCGTTTCATGGACTATTACTCACTGTTTTGCGGTCCCGTAGTGATGTCCACGAGTAACGTACCTTGGGGTGTGTTTACGTGTCGATTATCAACACTCGCGGTTTTGGGCGATTCTGACCCATTTCGTGGACTATTAGTCACCGTTTTGGGGTCCCAAAGTGATTTCCATTCTTGTTGAACCCCAAGGTGCGCTTAAGTGTCGGTCATCAACACTCACAGTTTTGCCGATTCTGGCCCGTTTCGTGGACTATTACTCACTGTTTTAGGGTCCCGGAGTGATGTCCACGAGTAACGAACCCTGGACTGCATTTACGTGTCTGTCATCAGCACTCGCGGTTTTTGGCCGATTCTGACCAGTTTCGTGGACTATTACTCACCGTTTTGCGGTCCCAAAGTGATTAACATTCTTGTTGAACCCCAAGGTGGCTTACGTGTCGGTCATCAACACTCATAGTTTTGGCCGATTCTGGCCCATTTCGTGGACTATTACTCACTGTTTTGGGGTCCTGGAGTGATTTCCACAAGTAATGAACCCTGGGGAGTGTTTATCTGTCGAGCATCAACACTCACAGTTTTGGCCGATTCTGGCCCGTTTCGTGGACTATTACTAACTGTTTGGGGGTCTCGAAGTGATGTCCACGAGCAACGAACCCTGGGGTGCGTTTACATGTTGGTCATCAACACTCGCGGTTTTGGCCGAATCTGACCCGTTTCATGGAATATTACTCACCGTTTTGGGGTCCCAAAGTGATTTCCATTCTTATTATACCCCAAGGTGAGCTTACGTGCCGGTCATCAACACTCATAGTTTTGGCCGATTCTGGCCCGTTTCATGGACTATTACTCACTGTTTTAGGGTCCCGGAGTGATGTCCATGAGTAACGAACCCTAGGGTGCGTTTACGTGTCAGTCATCAACACTCGAAGTTTTGGCCGATTGTGACCCGTTTCGTGGACTATTACTCACGGTTTTGGCGTCCTGGAGTGATGTCCACGAGTAACGAACCCCTGTGTGCGTTTACGTGTCCGTCATCAACGCTCATAGTTTTGGCCGATCCTGACCCATTTCGTGGACTATTACTCAGCATTTTGGGGTCCCAAAGTGATTTCCATTCTCGTTGAATCCCAAGGTGCGCTTACGTGGCAGTCATCAACACTCACAGTTTTGGCCAATTCTGGCCCGTTTCGTGGACTATTACTCACTGTTTTAGGGTCCCGGAGTGATGTCCATGAGTAACGAACCCTGGGGTGCGTTTACCTGTCGGTCATCAACACTCGCGGTTTTGGCCAATTCTGACCCGTTTCGTGGACTATTACTCACCGTTTTGGGGTTCCAAAGTGATTTCCATTCTTGTTGAACCCCAAGGTGCGCTTACGTGTTGGTCACCACCACTCATGGTTTTGGCCTATTCTGGCCCGTTTCGTGGACTATTACTCACTGTTTTAGGGTCCCGGAGTGATGTCCACGAGTAACGAACCCTGGGTGCGTTTACGTGTCGGTCATCAACACTCGCGATTTTGGCCGATTTTGACCCATTTCGTGGACTATTACTCACCGTTTTGGGGTCCCAAAGTGATTTCCATTCTTGTTGAACCCCGGGTTGCGTTTACGTGTCGGTCATCTACACTCGTGGTTTTGGCCGATTCTAACCCATTTCGTGGACTATTACTCACCGTTTTGGGGTCCTAAAGTGATTTCCATTCTTGTTGAACCCCAACGTGCGCTTACGTGTCGGTCATCAACACTCACACTTTTTGCCGATTCTGGCCCGTTTCATGGAGTATTACTCACTGTTTTGCGGTCCCGGAGTGATGTCCATGAGTAACGAACCCTGGGGTGCGTTTACGTGTCGGTCGTCAACGCTCATAGTTTTGGCCGATCCTGACCCGTTTCGTGGACTATTACTCACCTTTTTGGGGTCCCAAACTGATTTCCATTCTTGTTGAACCCCAAGGTGCGCTTACGTGTCGGTCACCAACACTCACGATTTTCGCCGATTCTGGCCCGTTTCGTGGACTATTACTCACTGTTTTAGGGTCCGAGAGTGATGTCCACGAGTAACGAACTCTGGGATGCGTTTACGTGTCGGTCATCAACACTCGCGATTTTGGCCGATTCTGACCCATTTCGTGGACTATTAGTCACCGTTTTGGGGTCCCAAAGTGATTTCCATTCTTGTTGAACCCCAAGGTGCGCTTATGTGTCGGTCATCAACACTCACAGTTTTGGCCGATTCTGGCCCGTTTCATGGACTATTACTCACTGTTTTGCGGTCCCGTAGTGATGTCCACGAGTAACGTACCTTGGGGTGTGTTTACGTGTCGATTATCAACACTCGCGGTTTTGGGCGATTCTGACCCATTTCGTGGACTATTAGTCACCGTTTTGGGGTCCCAAAGTGATTTCCATTCTTGTTGAACCCCAAGGTGCGCTTAAGTGTCGGTCATCAACACTCACAGTTTTGCCGATTCTGGCCCGTTTCGTGGACTATTACTCACTGTTTTAGGGTCCCGGAGTGATGTCCACGAGTAACGAACCCTGGACTGCATTTACGTGTCTGTCATCAGCACTCGCGGTTTTTGGCCGATTCTGACCAGTTTCGTGGACTATTACTCACCGTTTTGCGGTCCCAAAGTGATTAACATTCTTGTTGAACCCCAAGGTGGCTTACGTGTCGGTCATCAACACTCATAGTTTTGGCCGATTCTGGCCCATTTCGTGGACTATTACTCACTGTTTTGGGGTCCTGGAGTGATTTCCACAAGTAATGAACCCTGGGGAGTGTTTATCTGTCGAGCATCAACACTCACAGTTTTGGCCGATTCTGGCCCGTTTCGTGGACTATTACTAACTGTTTGGGGGTCTCGAAGTGATGTCCACGAGCAACGAACCCTGGGGTGCGTTTACATGTTGGTCATCAACACTCGCGGTTTTGGCCGAATCTGACCCGTTTCATGGAATATTACTCACCGTTTTGGGGTCCCAAAGTGATTTCCATTCTTATTATACCCCAAGGTGAGCTTACGTGTCGGTCATCAACACTCATAGTTTTGGCCGATTCTGGCCCGTTTCATGGACTATTACTCACTGTTTTAGGGTCCCGGAGTGATGTCCATGAGTAACGAACCCTAGGGTGCGTTTACGTGTCAGTCATCAACACTCGAAGTTTTGGCCGATTGTGACCCGTTTCGTGGACTATTACTCACGGTTTTGGCGTCCTGGAGTGATGTCCACGAGTAACGAACCCCTGTGTGCGTTTACGTGTCCGTCATCAACGCTCATAGTTTTGGCCGATCCTGACCCATTTCGTGGACTATTACTCAGCATTTTGGGGTCCCAAAGTGATTTCCATTCTCGTTGAATCCCAAGGTGCGCTTACGTGGCAGTCATCAACACTCACAGTTTTGGCCAATTCTGGCCCGTTTCGTGGACTATTACTCACTGTTTTAGGGTCCCGGAGTGATGTCCATGAGTAACGAACCCTGGGGTGCGTTTACCTGTCGGTCATCAACACTCGCGGTTTTGGCCAATTCTGACCCGTTTCGTGGACTATTACTCACCGTTTTGGGGTTCCAAAGTGATTTCCATTCTTGTTGAACCCCAAGGTGCGCTTACGTGTTGGTCACCACCACTCATGGTTTTGGCCTATTCTGGCCCGTTTCGTGGACTATTACTCACTGTTTTAGGGTCCCGGAGTGATGTCCACGAGTAACGAACCCTGGGTGCGTTTACGTGTCGGTCATCAACACTCGCGATTTTGGCCGATTTTGACCCATTTCGTGGACTATTACTCACCGTTTTGGGGTCCCAAAGTGATTTCCATTCTTGTTGAACCCCGGGTTGCGTTTACGTGTCGGTCATCTACACTCGTGGTTTTGGCCGATTCTAACCCATTTCGTGGACTATTACTCACCGTTTTGGGGTCCTAAAGTGATTTCCATTCTTGTTGAACCCCAACGTGCGCTTACGTGTCGGTCATCAACACTCACACTTTTTGCCGATTCTGGCCCGTTTCATGGAGTATTACTCACTGTTTTGCGGTCCCGGAGTGATGTCCATGAGTAACGAACCCTGGGGTGCGTTTACGTGTCGGTCGTCAACGCTCATAGTTTTGGCCGATCCTGACCCGTTTCGTGGACTATTACTCACCTTTTTGGGGTCCCAAACTGATTTCCATTCTTGTTGAACCCCAAGGTGCGCTTACGTGTCGGTCACCAACACTCACGATTTTCGCCGATTCTGGCCCGTTTCGTGGACTATTACTCACTGTTTTAGGGTCCGAGAGTGATGTCCACGAGTAACGAACTCTGGGATGCGTTTACGTGTCGGTCATCAACACTCGCGATTTTGGCCGATTCTGACCCATTTCGTGGACTATTAGTCACCGTTTTGGGGTCCCAAAGTGATTTCCATTCTTGTTGAACCCCAAGGTGCGCTTATGTGTCGGTCATCAACACTCACAGTTTTGGCCGATTCTGGCCCGTTTCATGGACTATTACTCACTGTTTTGCGGTCCCGTAGTGATGTCCACGAGTAACGTACCTTGGGGTGTGTTTACGTGTCGATTATCAACACTCGCGGTTTTGGGCGATTCTGACCCATTTCGTGGACTATTAGTCACCGTTTTGGGGTCCCAAAGTGATTTCCATTCTTGTTGAACCCCAAGGTGCGCTTAAGTGTCGGTCATCAACACTCACAGTTTTGCCGATTCTGGCCCGTTTCGTGGACTATTACTCACTGTTTTAGGGTCCCGGAGTGATGTCCACGAGTAACGAACCCTGGACTGCATTTACGTGTCTGTCATCAGCACTCGCGGTTTTTGGCCGATTCTGACCAGTTTCGTGGACTATTACTCACCGTTTTGCGGTCCCAAAGTGATTAACATTCTTGTTGAACCCCAAGGTGGCTTACGTGTCGGTCATCAACACTCATAGTTTTGGCCGATTCTGGCCCATTTCGTGGACTATTACTCACTGTTTTGGGGTCCTGGAGTGATTTCCACAAGTAATGAACCCTGGGGAGTGTTTATCTGTCGAGCATCAACACTCACAGTTTTGGCCGATTCTGGCCCGTTTCGTGGACTATTACTAACTGTTTGGGGGTCTCGAAGTGATGTCCACGAGCAACGAACCCTGGGGTGCGTTTACATGTTGGTCATCAACACTCGCGGTTTTGGCCGAATCTGACCCGTTTCATGGAATATTACTCACCGTTTTGGGGTCCCAAAGTGATTTCCATTCTTATTATACCCCAAGGTGAGCTTACGTGTCGGTCATCAACACTCATAGTTTTGGCCGATTCTGGCCCGTTTCATGGACTATTACTCACTGTTTTAGGGTCCCGGAGTGATGTCCATGAGTAACGAACCCTAGGGTGCGTTTACGTGTCAGTCATCAACACTCGAAGTTTTGGCCGATTGTGACCCGTTTCGTGGACTATTACTCACGGTTTTGGCGTCCTGGAGTGATGTCCACGAGTAACGAACCCCTGTGTGCGTTTACGTGTCCGTCATCAACGCTCATAGTTTTGGCCGATCCTGACCCATTTCGTGGACTATTACTCAGCATTTTGGGGTCCCAAAGTGATTTCCATTCTCGTTGAATCCCAAGGTGCGCTTACGTGGCAGTCATCAACACTCACAGTTTTGGCCAATTCTGGCCCGTTTCGTGGACTATTACTCACTGTTTTAGGGTCCCGGAGTGATGTCCATGAGTAACGAACCCTGGGGTGCGTTTACCTGTCGGTCATCAACACTCGCGGTTTTGGCCAATTCTGACCCGTTTCGTGGACTATTACTCACCGTTTTGGGGTTCCAAAGTGATTTCCATTCTTGTTGAACCCCAAGGTGCGCTTACGTGTTGGTCACCACCACTCATGGTTTTGGCCTATTCTGGCCCGTTTCGTGGACTATTACTCACTGTTTTAGGGTCCCGGAGTGATGTCCACGAGTAACGAACCCTGGGTGCGTTTACGTGTCGGTCATCAACACTCGCGATTTTGGCCGATTTTGACCCATTTCGTGGACTATTACTCACCGTTTTGGGGTCCCAAAGTGATTTCCATTCTTGTTGAACCCCGGGTTGCGTTTACGTGTCGGTCATCTACACTCGTGGTTTTGGCCGATTCTAACCCATTTCGTGGACTATTACTCACCGTTTTGGGGTCCTAAAGTGATTTCCATTCTTGTTGAACCCCAACGTGCGCTTACGTGTCGGTCATCAACACTCACACTTTTTGCCGATTCTGGCCCGTTTCATGGAGTATTACTCACTGTTTTGCGGTCCCGGAGTGATGTCCATGAGTAACGAACCCTGGGGTGCGTTTACGTGTCGGTCGTCAACGCTCATAGTTTTGGCCGATCCTGACCCGTTTCGTGGACTATTACTCACCTTTTTGGGGTCCCAAACTGATTTCCATTCTTGTTGAACCCCAAGGTGCGCTTACGTGTCGGTCACCAACACTCACGATTTTCGCCGATTCTGGCCCGTTTCGTGGACTATTACTCACTGTTTTAGGGTCCGAGAGTGATGTCCACGAGTAACGAACTCTGGGATGCGTTTACGTGTCGGTCATCAACACTCGCGATTTTGGCCGATTCTGACCCATTTCGTGGACTATTAGTCACCGTTTTGGGGTCCCAAAGTGATTTCCATTCTTGTTGAACCCCAAGGTGCGCTTATGTGTCGGTCATCAACACTCACAGTTTTGGCCGATTCTGGCCCGTTTCATGGACTATTACTCACTGTTTTGCGGTCCCGTAGTGATGTCCACGAGTAACGTACCTTGGGGTGTGTTTACGTGTCGATTATCAACACTCGCGGTTTTGGGCGATTCTGACCCATTTCGTGGACTATTAGTCACCGTTTTGGGGTTCCAAAGTGATTTCCATTCTTGTTGAACCCCAAGGTGCGCTTAAGTGTCGGTCATCAACACTCACAGTTTTGCCGATTCTGGCCCGTTTCGTGGACTATTACTCACTGTTTTAGGGTCCCGGAGTGATGTCCACGAGTAACGAACCCTGGACTGCATTTACGTGTCTGTCATCAGCACTCGCGGTTTTTGGCCGATTCTGACCAGTTTCGTGGACTATTACTCACCGTTTTGCGGTCCCAAAGTGATTAACATTCTTGTTGAACCCCAAGGTGGCTTACGTGTCGGTCATCAACACTCATAGTTTTGGCCGATTCTGGCCCATTTCGTGGACTATTACTCACTGTTTTGGGGTCCTGGAGTGATTTCCACAAGTAATGAACCCTGGGGAGTGTTTATCTGTCGAGCATCAACACTCACAGTTTTGGCCGATTCTGGCCCGTTTCGTGGACTATTACTAACTGTTTGGGGGTCTCGAAGTGATGTCCACGAGTAACGAACCCTGGGGTGCGTTTACATGTTGGTCATCAACACTCGCGGTTTTGGCCGAATCTGACCCGTTTCATGGAATATTACTCACCGTTTTGGGGTCCCAAAGTGATTTCCATTCTTATTATACCCCAAGGTGAGCTTACGTGTCGGTCATCAACACTCATAGTTTTGGCCGATTCTGGCCCGTTTCATGGACTATTACTCACTGTTTTAGGGTCCCGGAGTGATGTCCATGAGTAACGAACCCTAGGGTGCGTTTACGTGTCAGTCATCAACACTCGAAGTTTTGGCCGATTGTGACCCGTTTCGTGGACTATTACTCACGGTTTTGGCATCCTGGAGTGATGTCCACGAGTAACGAACCCCTGTGTGCGTTTACGTGTCCGTCATCAACGCTCGTAGTTTTGGCCGATCCTGACCCATTTCGTGGACTATTACTCAGCATTTTGGTGTCCCAAAGTGATTTCCATTCTCGTTGAACCCCAAGGTGCGCTTACGTGGCAGTCATCAACAATCACAGTTTTGGCCAATTCTGGCCTGTTTCGTGGACTATTAGTCACTGTTTTAGGGTCCCGGAGTGATGTCCATGAGTAACGAACCCTGGGGTGCGTTTACCTGTCGGTCATCAACACTCGCGGTTTTGGCCAATTCTGACCCGTTTCGTGGACTATTACTCACCGTTTTGGGGTTCCAAAGTGATTTCCATTCTTGTTGAACCCCAAGGTGCGCTTGCGTGTTGGTCACCACCACTCATGGTTTTGGCCTATTCTGGCCCGTTTCGTGGACTATTACTCACTGTTTTAGGGTCCCGGAGTGATGTCCACGAGTAACGAACCCTGGGTGCGTTTACGTGTCGGTCATCAACACTCGCGATTTTGGCCGATTCTGACCCATTTCGTGGACTATTAGTCACCGTTTTGGGGTCCCAAAGTGATTTCCATTCTTGTTGAACCCCAAGGTGCGCTTAAGTGTCGGTCATCAACACTCACAGTTTTGCCGATTCTGGCCCGTTTCGTGGACTATTACTCACTGTTTTAGGGTCCCGGAGTGATGTCCACGAGTAACGAACCCTGGACTGCATTTACGTGTCTGTCATCAGCACTCGCGGTTTTTGGCCGATTCTGACCAGTTTCGTGGACTATTACTCACCGTTTTGCGGTCCCAAAGTGATTAACATTCTTGTTGAACCCCAAGGTGGCTTACGTGTCGGTCATCAACACTCATAGTTTTGGCCGATTCTGGCCCATTTCGTGGACTATTACTCACTGTTTTGGGGTCCTGGAGTGATTTCCACAAGTAATGAACCCTGGGGAGTGTTTATCTGTCGAGCATCAACACTCACAGTTTTGGCCGATTCTGGCCCGTTTCGTGGACTATTACTAACTGTTTGGGGGTCTCGAAGTGATGTCCACGAGTAACGAACCCTGGGGTGCGTTTACATGTTGGTCATCAACACTCGCGGTTTTGGCCGAATCTGACCCGTTTCATGGAATATTACTCACCGTTTTGGGGTCCCAAAGTGATTTCCATTCTTATTATACCCCAAGGTGAGCTTACGTGTCGGTCATCAACACTCATAGTTTTGGCCGATTCTGGCCCGTTTCATGGACTATTACTCACTGTTTTAGGGTCCCGGAGTGATGTCCATGAGTAACGAACCCTAGGGTGCGTTTACGTGTCAGTCATCAACACTCGAAGTTTTGGCCGATTGTGACCCGTTTCGTGGACTATTACTCACGGTTTTGGCATCCTGGAGTGATGTCCACGAGTAATGAACCCCTGTGTGCGTTTACGTGTCCGTCATCAACGCTCGTAGTTTTGGCCGATCCTGACCCATTTCGTGGACTATTACTCAGCATTTTGGTGTCCCAAAGTGATTTCCATTCTCGTTGAACCCCAAGGTGCGCTTACGTGGCAGTCATCAACAATCACAGTTTTGGCCAATTCTGGCCTGTTTCGTGGACTATTAGTCACTGTTTTAGGGTCCCGGAGTGATGTCCATGAGTAACGAACCCTGGGGTGCGTTTACCTGTCGGTCATCAACACTCGCGGTTTTGGCCAATTCTGACCCGTTTCGTGGACTATTACTCACCGTTTTGGGGTTCCAAAGTGATTTCCATTCTTGTTGAACCCCAAGGTGCGCTTGCGTGTTGGTCACCACCACTCATGGTTTTGGCCTATTCTGGCCCGTTTCGTGGACTATTACTCACTGTTTTAGGGTCCCGGAGTGATGTCCACGAGTAACGAACCCTGGGTGCGTTTACGTGTCGGTCATCAACACTCGCGATTTTGGCCGATTTTGACCCATTTCGTGGACTATTACTCACCGTTTTGGGGTCCCAAAGTGATTTCCATTCTTGTTGAACCCCGGGTTGCGTTTACGTGTCGGTCATCTACACTCGTGGTTTTGGCCGATTCTAACCCATTTCGTGGACTATTACTCACCGTTTTGGGGTCCTAAAGTGATTTCCATTCTTGTTGAACCCCAACGTGCGCTTACGTGTCGGTCATCAACACTCACACTTTTTGCCGATTCTGGCCCGTTTCATGGAGTATTACTCACTGTTTTGCGGTCCCGGAGTGATGTCCATGAGTAACGAACCCTGGGGTGCGTTTACGTGTCGGTCGTCAACGCTCATAGTTTTGGCCGATCCTGACCCGTTTCGTGGACTATTACTCACCTTTTTGGGGTCCCAAACTGATTTCCATTCTTGTTGAACCCCAAGGTGCGCTTACGTGTCGGTCACCAACACTCACGATTTTCGCCGATTCTGGCCCGTTTCGTGGACTATTACTCACTGTTTTAGGGTCCGAGAGTGATGTCCACGAGTAACGAACTCTGGGATGCGTTTACGTGTCGGTCATCAACACTCGCGATTTTGGCCGATTCTGACCCATTTCGTGGACTATTAGTCACCGTTTTGGGGTCCCAAAGTGATTTCCATTCTTGTTGAACCCCAAGGTGCGCTTATGTGTCGGTCATCAACACTCACAGTTTTGGCCGATTCTGGCCCGTTTCATGGACTATTACTCACTGTTTTGCGGTCCCGTAGTGATGTCCACGAGTAACGTACCTTGGGGTGTGTTTACGTGTCGATTATCAACACTCGCGGTTTTGGGCGATTCTGACCCATTTCGTGGACTATTAGTCACCGTTTTGGGGTCCCAAAGTGATTTCCATTCTTGTTGAACCCCAAGGTGCGCTTAAGTGTCGGTCATCAACACTCACAGTTTTGCCGATTCTGGCCCGTTTCGTGGACTATTACTCACTGTTTTAGGGTCCCGGAGTGATGTCCACGAGTAACGAACCCTGGACTGCATTTACGTGTCTGTCATCAGCACTCGCGGTTTTTGGCCGATTCTGACCAGTTTCGTGGACTATTACTCACCGTTTTGCGGTCCCAAAGTGATTAACATTCTTGTTGAACCCCAAGGTGGCTTACGTGTCGGTCATCAACACTCATAGTTTTGGCCGATTCTGGCCCATTTCGTGGACTATTACTCACTGTTTTGGGGTCCTGGAGTGATTTCCACAAGTAATGAACCCTGGGGAGTGTTTATCTGTCGAGCATCAACACTCACAGTTTTGGCCGATTCTGGCCCGTTTCGTGGACTATTACTAACTGTTTGGGGGTCTCGAAGTGATGTCCACGAGTAACGAACCCTGGGGTGCGTTTACATGTTGGTCATCAACACTCGCGGTTTTGGCCGAATCTGACCCGTTTCATGGAATATTACTCACCGTTTTGGGGTCCCAAAGTGATTTCCATTCTTATTATACCCCAAGGTGAGCTTACGTGTCGGTCATCAACACTCATAGTTTTGGCCGATTCTGGCCCGTTTCATGGACTATTACTCACTGTTTTAGGGTCCCGGAGTGATGTCCATGAGTAACGAACCCTAGGGTGCGTTTACGTGTCAGTCATCAACACTCGAAGTTTTGGCCGATTGTGACCCGTTTCGTGGACTATTACTCACGGTTTTGGCATCCTGGAGTGATGTCCACGAGTAACGAACCCCTGTGTGCGTTTACGTGTCCGTCATCAACGCTCGTAGTTTTGGCCGATCCTGACCCATTTCGTGGACTATTACTCAGCATTTTGGTGTCCCAAAGTGATTTCCATTCTCGTTGAACCCCAAGGTGCGCTTACGTGGCAGTCATCAACAATCACAGTTTTGGCCAATTCTGGCCTGTTTCGTGGACTATTAGTCACTGTTTTAGGGTCCCGGAGTGATGTCCATGAGTAACGAACCCTGGGGTGCGTTTACCTGTCGGTCATCAACACTCGCGGTTTTGGCCAATTCTGACCCGTTTCGTGGACTATTACTCACCGTTTTGGGGTTCCAAAGTGATTTCCATTCTTGTTGAACCCCAAGGTGCGCTTGCGTGTTGGTCACCACCACTCATGGTTTTGGCCTATTCTGGCCCGTTTCGTGGACTATTACTCACTGTTTTAGGGTCCCGGAGTGATGTCCACGAGTAACGAACCCTGGGTGCGTTTACGTGTCGGTCATCAACACTCGCGATTTTGGCCGATTCTGACCCATTTCGTGGACTATTAGTCACCGTTTTGGGGTCCCAAAGTGATTTCCATTCTTGTTGAACCCCAAGGTGCGCTTAAGTGTCGGTCATCAACACTCACAGTTTTGCCGATTCTGGCCCGTTTCGTGGACTATTACTCACTGTTTTAGGGTCCCGGAGTGATGTCCACGAGTAACGAACCCTGGACTGCATTTACGTGTCTGTCATCAGCACTCGCGGTTTTTGGCCGATTCTGACCAGTTTCGTGGACTATTACTCACCGTTTTGCGGTCCCAAAGTGATTAACATTCTTGTTGAACCCCAAGGTGGCTTACGTGTCGGTCATCAACACTCATAGTTTTGGCCGATTCTGGCCCATTTCGTGGACTATTACTCACTGTTTTGGGGTCCTGGAGTGATTTCCACAAGTAATGAACCCTGGGGAGTGTTTATCTGTCGAGCATCAACACTCACAGTTTTGGCCGATTCTGGCCCGTTTCGTGGACTATTACTAACTGTTTGGGGGTCTCGAAGTGATGTCCACGAGTAACGAACCCTGGGGTGCGTTTACATGTTGGTCATCAACACTCGCGGTTTTGGCCGAATCTGACCCGTTTCATGGAATATTACTCACCGTTTTGGGGTCCCAAAGTGATTTCCATTCTTATTATACCCCAAGGTGAGCTTACGTGTCGGTCATCAACACTCATAGTTTTGGCCGATTCTGGCCCGTTTCATGGACTATTACTCACTGTTTTAGGGTCCCGGAGTGATGTCCATGAGTAACGAACCCTAGGGTGCGTTTACGTGTCAGTCATCAACACTCGAAGTTTTGGCCGATTGTGACCCGTTTCGTGGACTATTACTCACGGTTTTGGCATCCTGGAGTGATGTCCACGAGTAACGAACCCCTGTGTGCGTTTACGTGTCCGTCATCAACGCTCGTAGTTTTGGCCGATCCTGACCCATTTCGTGGACTATTACTCAGCATTTTGGTGTCCCAAAGTGATTTCCATTCTCGTTGAACCCCAAGGTGCGCTTACGTGGCAGTCATCAACAATCACAGTTTTGGCCAATTCTGGCCTGTTTCGTGGACTATTAGTCACTGTTTTAGGGTCCCGGAGTGATGTCCATGAGTAACGAACCCTGGGGTGCGTTTACCTGTCGGTCATCAACACTCGCGGTTTTGGCCAATTCTGACCCGTTTCGTGGACTATTACTCACCGTTTTGGGGTTCCAAAGTGATTTCCATTCTTGTTGAACCCCAAGGTGCGCTTGCGTGTTGGTCACCACCACTCATGGTTTTGGCCTATTCTGGCCCGTTTCGTGGACTATTACTCACTGTTTTAGGGTCCCGGAGTGATGTCCACGAGTAACGAACCCTGGGTGCGTTTACGTGTCGGTCATCAACACTCGCGATTTTGGCCGATTTTGACCCATTTCGTGGACTATTACTCACCGTTTTGGGGTCCCAAAGTGATTTCCATTCTTGTTGAACCCCGGGTTGCGTTTACGTGTCGGTCATCTACACTCGCGGTTTTGGCCGATTCTAACCCATTTCGTGGACTATTACTCACCGTTTTGGGGTCCTAAAGTGATTTCCATTCTTGTTGAACCCCAACGTGCGCTTACGTGTCGGTCATCAACACTCACACTTTTTGCCGATTCTGGCCCGTTTCATGGAGTATTACTCACTGTTTTGCGGTCCCGGAGTGATGTCCATGAGTAACGAACCCTGGGGTGCGTTTACGTGTCGGTCGTCAACGCTCATAGTTTTGGCCGATCCTGACCCGTTTCGTGGACTATTACTCACCTTTTTGGGGTCCCAAACTGATTTCCATTCTTGTTGAACCCCAAGGTGCGCTTACGTGTCGGTCACCAACACTCACGATTTTCGCCGATTCTGGCCCGTTTCGTGGACTATTACTCACTGTTTTAGGGTCCGAGAGTGATGTCCACGAGTAACGAACTCTGGGATGCGTTTACGTGTCGGTCATCAACACTCGCGATTTTGGCCGATTCTGACCCATTTCGTGGACTATTAGTCACCGTTTTGGGGTCCCAAAGTGATTTCCATTCTTGTTGAACCCCAAGGTGCGCTTATGTGTCGGTCATCAACACTCACAGTTTTGGCCGATTCTGGCCCGTTTCATGGACTATTACTCACTGTTTTGCGGTCCCGTAGTGATGTCCACGAGTAACGTACCTTGGGGTGTGTTTACGTGTCGATTATCAACACTCGCGGTTTTGGGCGATTCTGACCCATTTCGTGGACTATTAGTCACCGTTTTGGGGTCCCAAAGTGATTTCCATTCTTGTTGAACCCCAAGGTGCGCTTAAGTGTCGGTCATCAACACTCACAGTTTTGCCGATTCTGGCCCGTTTCGTGGACTATTACTCACTGTTTTAGGGTCCCGGAGTGATGTCCACGAGTAACGAACCCTGGACTGCATTTACGTGTCTGTCATCAGCACTCGCGGTTTTTGGCCGATTCTGACCAGTTTCGTGGACTATTACTCACCGTTTTGCGGTCCCAAAGTGATTAACATTCTTGTTGAACCCCAAGGTGGCTTACGTGTCGGTCATCAACACTCATAGTTTTGGCCGATTCTGGCCCATTTCGTGGACTATTACTCACTGTTTTGGGGTCCTGGAGTGATTTCCACAAGTAATGAACCCTGGGGAGTGTTTATCTGTCGAGCATCAACACTCACAGTTTTGGCCGATTCTGGCCCGTTTCGTGGACTATTACTAACTGTTTGGGGGTCTCGAAGTGATGTCCACGAGTAACGAACCCTGGGGTGCGTTTACATGTTGGTCATCAACACTCGCGGTTTTGGCCGAATCTGACCCGTTTCATGGAATATTACTCACCGTTTTGGGGTCCCAAAGTGATTTCCATTCTTATTATACCCCAAGGTGAGCTTACGTGTCGGTCATCAACACTCATAGTTTTGGCCGATTCTGGCCCGTTTCATGGACTATTACTCACTGTTTTAGGGTCCCGGAGTGATGTCCATGAGTAACGAACCCTAGGGTGCGTTTACGTGTCAGTCATCAACACTCGAAGTTTTGGCCGATTGTGACCCGTTTCGTGGACTATTACTCACGGTTTTGGCATCCTGGAGTGATGTCCACGAGTAACGAACCCCTGTGTGCGTTTACGTGTCCGTCATCAACGCTCGTAGTTTTGGCCGATCCTGACCCATTTCGTGGACTATTACTCAGCATTTTGGTGTCCCAAAGTGATTTCCATTCTCGTTGAACCCCAAGGTGCGCTTACGTGGCAGTCATCAACAATCACAGTTTTGGCCAATTCTGGCCTGTTTCGTGGACTATTAGTCACTGTTTTAGGGTCCCGGAGTGATGTCCATGAGTAACGAACCCTGGGGTGCGTTTACCTGTCGGTCATCAACACTCGCGGTTTTGGCCAATTCTGACCCATTTCGTGGACTATTACTCACCGTTTTGGGGTTCCAAAGTGATTTCCATTCTTGTTGAACCCCAAGGTGCGCTTGCGTGTTGGTCACCACCACTCATGGTTTTGGCCTATTCTGGCCCGTTTCGTGGACTATTACTCACTGTTTTAGGGTCCCGGAGTGATGTCCACGAGTAACGAACCCTGGGTGCGTTTACGTGTCGGTCATCAACACTCGCGATTTTGGCCGATTCTGACCCATTTCGTGGACTATTAGTCACCGTTTTGGGGTCCCAAAGTGATTTCCATTCTTGTTGAACCCCAAGGTGCGCTTAAGTGTCGGTCATCAACACTCACAGTTTTGCCGATTCTGGCCCGTTTCGTGGACTATTACTCACTGTTTTAGGGTCCCGGAGTGATGTCCACGAGTAACGAACCCTGGACTGCATTTACGTGTCTGTCATCAGCACTCGCGGTTTTTGGCCGATTCTGACCAGTTTCGTGGACTATTACTCACCGTTTTGCGGTCCCAAAGTGATTAACATTCTTGTTGAACCCCAAGGTGGCTTACGTGTCGGTCATCAACACTCATAGTTTTGGCCGATTCTGGCCCATTTCGTGGACTATTACTCACTGTTTTGGGGTCCTGGAGTGATTTCCACAAGTAATGAACCCTGGGGAGTGTTTATCTGTCGAGCATCAACACTCACAGTTTTGGCCGATTCTGGCCCGTTTCGTGGACTATTACTAACTGTTTGGGGGTCTCGAAGTGATGTCCACGAGTAACGAACCCTGGGGTGCGTTTACATGTTGGTCATCAACACTCGCGGTTTTGGCCGAATCTGACCCGTTTCATGGAATATTACTCACCGTTTTGGGGTCCCAAAGTGATTTCCATTCTTATTATACCCCAAGGTGAGCTTACGTGTCGGTCATCAACACTCATAGTTTTGGCCGATTCTGGCCCGTTTCATGGACTATTACTCACTGTTTTAGGGTCCCGGAGTGATGTCCATGAGTAACGAACCCTAGGGTGCGTTTACGTGTCAGTCATCAACACTCGAAGTTTTGGCCGATTGTGACCCGTTTCGTGGACTATTACTCACGGTTTTGGCGTCCTGGAGTGATGTCCACGAGTAACGAACCCCTGTGTGCGTTTACGTGTCCGTCATCAACGCTCGTAGTTTTGGCCGATCCTGACCCATTTCGTGGACTATTACTCAGCATTTTGGGGTCCAAAAGTGATTTCCATTCTCGTTGAACCCCAAGGTGCGCTTACGTGGCAGTCATCAACACTCACAGTTTTGGCCAATTCTGGCCCGTTTCGTGGACTATTAGTCACTGTTTTAGGGTCCCGGAGTGATGTCCATGAGTAACGAACCCTGGGGTGCGTTTACCTGTCGGTCATCAATACTCGCGGTTTTGGCCAATTCTGACCCGTTTCGTGGACTATTACTCACCGTTTTGGGGTTCCAAAGTGATTTCCATTCTTGTTGAACCCCAAGGTGCGCTTACGTGTTGGTCACCACCACTCGTGGTTTTGGCCTATTCTGGCCCGTTTCGTGGACTATTACTCACTGTTTTAGGGTCCCGGAGTGATGTCCACGAGTAACGAACCCTGGGTGCGTTTACGTGTCGGTCATCAACACTCGCGATTTTGGCCGATTTTGACCCATTTCGTGGACTATTACTCACCGTTTTGGGGTCCCAAAGTGATTTCCATTCTTGTTGAACCCCGGGTTGCGTTTACGTGTCGGTCATCTACACTCGCGGTTTTGGCCGATTCTGACCCATTTCGTGGACTATTACTCACCGTTTTGGGGTCCTAAAGTGATTTCCATTCTTGTTGAACCCCAACGTGCGCTTACGTGTCGGTCATCAACACTCACACTTTTTGCCGATTCTGGCCCGTTTCATGGAGTATTACTCACTGTTTTGCGGTCCCGGAGTGATGTCCATGGGTAACGAACCCTGGGGTGCGTTTACGTGTCGGTCGTCAACGCTCATAGTTTTGGCCGATCCTGACCCGTTTCGTGGACTATTACTCACCTTTTTGGGGTCCCAAACTGATTTCCATTCTTGTTGAACCCCAAGGTGCGCTTACGTGTCGGTCACCAACACTCACGATTTTCGCGGATTCTGGCCCGTTTCGTGGACTATTACTCACTGTTTTAGGGTCCGAGAGTGATGTCCACGAGTAACGAACTCTGGGATGCGTTTACGTGTCGGTCATCAACACTCGCGATTTTGGCCGATTCTGACCCATTTCGTGGACTATTAGTCACCGTTTTGGGGTCCCAAAGTGATTTCCATTCTTGTTGAACCCCAAGGTGCGCTTATGTGTCGGTCATCAACACTCACAGTTTTGGCCGATTCTGGCCCGTTTCATGGACTATTACTCACTGTTTTGCGGTCCCGTAGTGATGTCCACGAGTAACGTACCTTGGGGTGTGTTTACGTGTCGATTATCAACACTCGCGGTTTTGGGCGATTCTGACCTATTTCGTGGACTATTAGTCACCGTTTTGGGGTCCCAAAGTGATTTCCATTCTTGTTGAACCCCAAGGTGCGCTTACGTGTCGGTCATCAACACTCACAGTTTTGCCAATTCTGGCCCGTTTCGTGGACTATTACTCACTGTTTTAGGGTCCCGGAGTGATGTCCACGAGTAACGAACCCTGGATTGCGTTTACGTGTCTGTCATCAGCACTCGCGGTTTTTGGCCGATTCTGACCAGTTTCGTGGACTATTACTCACCGTTTTGCGGTCCCAAAGTGATTAACATTCTTGTTGAACCCCAAGGTGGCTTACGTGTCGGTCATCAACACTCATAGTTTTGGCCGATTCTGGCCCATTTCGTGGACTATTACTCACTGTTTTGGGGTCCTGGAGTGATTTCCACAAGTAATGAACCCTGGGGAGTGTTTATCTGTCGAGCATCAACACTCACAGTTTTGGCCGATTCTGGCCCGTTTCATGGACTATTACTAACTGTTTGGGGGTCTCGAAGTGATGTCCACGAGTAACGAACCCTGGGGTGCGTTTACATGTTGGTCATCAACACTCGCGGTTTTGGCCGAATCTGACCCGTTTCATGGAATATTACTCACCGTTTTGGGGTCCCAAAGTGATTTCCATTCTTATTATACCCCAAGGTGAGCTTACGTGTCGGTCATCAACACTCATAGTTTTGGCCGATTCTGGCCCGTTTCATGGACTATTACTCACTGTTTTAGGGTCCCGGAGTGATGTCCATGAGTAACGAACCCTAGGGTGCGTTTACGTGTCAGTCATCAACACTCGAAGTTTTGGCCGATTGTGACCCGTTTCGTGGACTATTACTCACGGTTTTGGCATCCTGGAGTGATGTCCACGAGTAACGAACCCCTGTGTGCGTTTACGTGTCCGTCATCAACGCTCGTAGTTTTGGCCGATCCTGACCCATTTCGTGGACTATTACTCAGCATTTTGGGGTCCCAAAGTGATTTCCATTCTCGTTGAACCCCAAGGTGCGCTTACGTGGCAGTCATCAACAATCACAGTTTTGGCCAATTCTGGCCCGTTTCGTGGACTATTAGTCACTGTTTTAGGGTCCCGGAGTGATGTCCATGAGTAACGAACCCTGGGGTGCGTTTACCTGTCGGTCATCAACACTCGCGGTTTTGGCCAATTCTGACCCGTTTCGTGGACTATTACTCACCGTTTTGGGGTTCCAAAGTGATTTCCATTCTTGTTGAACCCCAAGGTGCGCTTGCGTGTTGGTCACCACCACTCATGGTTTTGGCCTATTCTGGCCCGTTTCGTGGACTATTACTCACTGTTTTAGGGTCCCGGAGTGATGTCCACGAGTAACGAACCCTGGGTGCGTTTACGTGTCGGTCATCAACACTCGCGATTTTGGCCGATTTTGACCCATTTCGTGGACTATTACTCACCGTTTTGGGGTCCCAAAGTGATTTCCATTCTTGTTGAACCCCGGGTTGCGTTTACGTGTCGGTCATCTACACTCGCGGTTTTGGCCGATTCTGACCCATTTCGTGGACTATTACTCACCGTTTTGGGGTCCTAAAGTGATTTCCATTCTTGTTGAACCCCAACGTGCGCTTACGTGTCGGTCATCAACACTCACACTTTTTGCCGATTCTGGCCCGTTTCATGGAGTATTACTCACTGTTTTGCGGTCCCGGAGTGATGTCCATGAGTAACGAACCCTGGGGTGCGTTTACGTGTCGGTCGTCAACGCTCATAGTTTTGGCCGATCCTGACCCGTTTCGTGGACTATTACTCACCTTTTTGGGGTCCCAAACTGATTTCCATTCTTGTTGAACCCCAAGGTGCGCTTACGTGTCGGTCACCAACACTCACGATTTTCGCCGATTCTGGCCCGTTTCGTGGACTATTACTCACTGTTTTAGGGTCCGAGAGTGATGTCCACGAGTAACGAACTCTGGGATGCGTTTACGTGTCGGTCATCAACACTCGCGATTTTGGCCGATTCTGACCCATTTCGTGGACTATTAGTCACCGTTTTGGGGTCCCAAAGTGATTCCCATTCTTGTTGAACCCCAAGGTGCGCTTATGTGTCGGTCATCAACACTCACAGTTTTGGCCGATTCTGGCCCGTTTCATGGACTATTACTCACTGTTTTGCGGTCCCGTAGTGATGTCCACGAGTAACGTACCTTGGGGTGTGTTTACGTGTCGATTATCAACACTCGCGGTTTTGGGCGATTCTGACCTATTTCGTGGACTATTAGTCACCGTTTTGGGGTCCCAAAGTGATTTCCATTCTTGTTGAACCCCAAGGTGCGCTTACGTGTCGGTCATCAACACTCACAGTTTTGCCAATTCTGGCCCGTTTCGTGGACTATTACTCACTGTTTTAGGGTCCCGGAGTGATGTCCACGAGTAACGAACCCTGGATTGCGTTTACGTGTCTGTCATCAGCACTCGCGGTTTTTGGCCGATTCTGACCAGTTTCGTGGACTATTACTCACTGTTTTGCGGTCCCAAAGTGATTAACATTCTTGTTGAACCCCAAGGTGGCTTACGTGTCGGTCATCAACACTCATAGTTTTGGCCGATTCTGGCCCATTTCGTGGACTATTACTCACTGTTTTGGGGTCCTGGAGTGATTTCCACAAGTAATGAACCCTGGGGAGTGTTTATCTGTCGAGCATCAACACTCACAGTTTTGGCCGATTCTGGCCCGTTTCATGGACTATTACTAACTGTTTGGGGGTCTCGAAGTGATGTCCACGAGTAACGAACCCTGGGGTGCGTTTACATGTTGGTCATCAACACTCGCGGTTTTGGCCGAATCTGACCCGTTTCATGGAATATTACTCACCGTTTTGGGGTCCCAAAGTGATTTCCATTCTTATTATACCCCAAGGTGAGCTTACGTGTCGGTCATCAACACTCATAGTTTTGGCCGATTCTGGCCCGTTTCATGGACTATTACTCACTGTTTTAGGGTCCCGGAGTGATGTCCATGAGTAACGAACCCTAGGGTGCGTTTACGTGTCAGTCATCAACACTCGAAGTTTTGGCCGATTGTGACCCGTTTCGTGGACTATTACTCACGGTTTTGGCGTCCTGGAGTGATGTCCACGAGTAACGAACCCCTGTGTGCGTTTACGTGTCCGTCATCAACGCTCGTAGTTTTGGCCGATCCTGACCCATTTCGTGGACTATTACTCAGCATTTTGGGGTCCCAAAGTGATTTCCATTCTCGTTGAACCCCAAGGTGCGCTTACGTGGCAGTCATCAACACTCACAGTTTTGGCCAATTCTGGCCCGTTTCGTGGACTATTAGTCACTGTTTTAGGGTCCCGGAGTGATGTCCATGAGTAACGAACCCTGGGGTGCGTTTACCTGTCGGTCATCAATACTCGCGGTTTTGGCCAATTCTGACCCGTTTCGTGGACTATTACTCACCGTTTTGGGGTTCCAAAGTGATTTCCATTCTTGTTGAACCCCAAGGTGCGCTTGCGTGTTGGTCACCACCACTCGTGGTTTTGGCCTATTCTGGCCCGTTTCGTGGACTATTACTCACTGTTTTAGGGTCCCGGAGTGATGTCCACGAGTAACGAACCCTGGGTGCGTTTACGTGTCGGTCATCAACACTCGCGATTTTGGCCGATTTTGACCCATTTCGTGGACTATTACTCACCGTTTTGGGGTCCCAAAGTGATTTCCATTCTTGTTGAACCCCGGGTTGCGTTTACGTGTCGGTCATCTACACTCGCGGTTTTGGCCGATTCTGACCCATTTCGTGGACTATTACTCACCGTTTTGGGGTCCTAAAGTGATTTCCATTCTTGTTGAACCCCAACGTGCGCTTACGTGTCGGTCATCAACACTCACACTTTTTGCCGATTCTGGCCCGTTTCATGGAGTATTACTCACTGTTTTGCGGTCCCGGAGTGATGTCCATGGGTAACGAACCCTGGGGTGCGTTTACGTGTCGGTCGTCAACGCTCATAGTTTTGGCCGATCCTGACCCGTTTCGTGGACTATTACTCACCTTTTTGGGGTCCCAAACTGATTTCCATTCTTGTTGAACCCCAAGGTGCGCTTACGTGTCGGTCACCAACACTCACGATTTTCGCCGATTCTGGCCCGTTTCGTGGACTATTACTCACTGTTTTAGGGTCCGAGAGTGATGTCCACGAGTAACGAACTCTGGGATGCGTTTACGTGTCGGTCATCAACACTCGCGATTTTGGCCGATTCTGACCCATTTCGTGGACTATTAGTCACCGTTTTGGGGTCCCAAAGTGATTTCCATTCTTGTTGAACCCCAAGGTGCGCTTATGTGTCGGTCATCAACACTCACAGTTTTGGCCGATTCTGGCCCGTTTCATGGACTATTACTCACTGTTTTGCGGTCCCGTAGTGATGTCCACGAGTAACGTACCTTGGGGTGTGTTTACGTGTCGATTATCAACACTCGCGGTTTTGGGCGATTCTGACCTATTTCGTGGACTATTAGTCACCGTTTTGGGGTCCCAAAGTGATTTCCATTCTTGTTGAACCCCAAGGTGCGCTTACGTGTCGGTCATCAACACTCACAGTTTTGCCAATTCTGGCCCGTTTCGTGGACTATTACTCACTGTTTTAGGGTCCCGGAGTGATGTCCACGAGTAACGAACCCTGGATTGCGTTTACGTGTCTGTCATCAGCACTCGCGGTTTTTGGCCGATTCTGACCAGTTTCGTGGACTATTACTCACCGTTTTGCGGTCCCAAAGTGATTAACATTCTTGTTGAACCCCAAGGTGGCTTACGTGTCGGTCATCAACACTCATAGTTTTGGCCGATTCTGGCCCATTTCGTGGACTATTACTCACTGTTTTGGGGTCCTGGAGTGATTTCCACAAGTAATGAACCCTGGGGAGTGTTTATCTGTCGAGCATCAACACTCACAGTTTTGGCCGATTCTGGCCCGTTTCATGGACTATTACTAACTGTTTGGGGGTCTCGAAGTGATGTCCACGAGTAACGAACCCTGGGGTGCGTTTACATGTTGGTCATCAACACTCGCGGTTTTGGCCGAATCTGACCCGTTTCATGGAATATTACTCACCGTTTTGGGGTCCCAAAGTGATTTCCATTCTTATTATACCCCAAGGTGAGCTTACGTGTCGGTCATCAACACTCATAGTTTTGGCCGATTCTGGCCCGTTTCATGGACTATTACTCACTGTTTTAGGGTCCCGGAGTGATGTCCATGAGTAACGAACCCTAGGGTGCGTTTACGTGTCAGTCATCAACACTCGAAGTTTTGGCCGATTGTGACCCGTTTCGTGGACTATTACTCACGGTTTTGGCGTCCTGGAGTGATGTCCACGAGTAACGAACCCCTGTGTGCGTTTACGTGTCCGTCATCAACGCTCGTAGTTTTGGCCGATCCTGACCCATTTCGTGGACTATTACTCAGCATTTTGGGGTCCCAAAGTGATTTCCATTCTCGTTGAACCCCAAGGTGCGCTTACGTGGCAGTCATCAACACTCACAGTTTTGGCCAATTCTGGCCCGTTTCGTGGACTATTAGTCACTGTTTTAGGGTCCCGGAGTGATGTCCATGAGTAACGAACCCTGGGGTGCGTTTACCTGTCGGTCATCAATACTCGCGGTTTTGGCCAATTCTGACCCGTTTCGTGGACTATTACTCACCGTTTTGGGGTTCCAAAGTGATTTCCATTCTTGTTGAACCCCAAGGTGCGCTTACGTGTTGGTCACCACCACTCGTGGTTTTGGCCTATTCTGGCCCGTTTCGTGGACTATTACTCACTGTTTTAGGGTCCCGGAGTGATGTCCACGAGTAACGAACCCTGGGTGCGTTTACGTGTCGGTCATCAACACTCGCGATTTTGGCCGATTTTGACCCATTTCGTGGACTATTACTCACCGTTTTGGGGTCCCAAAGTGATTTCCATTCTTGTTGAACCCCGGGTTGCGTTTACGTGTCGGTCATCTACACTCGCGGTTTTGGCCGATTCTGACCCATTTCGTGGACTATTACTCACCGTTTTGGGGTCCTAAAGTGATTTCCATTCTTGTTGAACCCCAACGTGCGCTTACGTGTCGGTCATCAACACTCACACTTTTTGCCGATTCTGGCCCGTTTCATGGAGTATTACTCACTGTTTTGCGGTCCCGGAGTGATGTCCATGAGTAACGAACCCTGGGGTGCGTTTACGTGTCGGTCGTCAACGCTCATAGTTTTGGCCGATCCTGACCCGTTTCGTGGACTATTACTCACCTTTTTGGGGTCCCAAACTGATTTCCATTCTTGTTGAACCCCAAGGTGCGCTTACGTGTCGGTCACCAACACTCACGATTTTCGCCGATTCTGGCCCGTTTCGTGGACTATTACTCACTGTTTTAGGGTCCGAGAGTGATGTCCACGAGTAACGAACTCTGGGATGCGTTTACGTGTCGGTCATCAACACTCGCGATTTTGGCCGATTCTGACCCATTTCGTGGACTATTAGTCACCGTTTTGGGGTCCCAAAGTGATTTCCATTCTTGTTGAACCCCAAGGTGCGCTTATGTGTCGGTCATCAACACTCACAGTTTTGGCCGATTCTGGCCCGTTTCATGGACTATTACTCACTGTTTTGCGGTCCCGTAGTGATGTCCACGAGTAACGTACCTTGGGGTGTGTTTACGTGTCGATTATCAACACTCGCGGTTTTGGGCGATTCTGACCTATTTCGTGGACTATTAGTCACCGTTTTGGGGTCCCAAAGTGATTTCCATTCTTGTTGAACCCCAAGGTGCGCTTACGTGTCGGTCATCAACACTCACAGTTTTGCCAATTCTGGCCCGTTTCGTGGACTATTACTCACTGTTTTAGGGTCCCGGAGTGATGTCCACGAGTAACGAACCCTGGATTGCGTTTACGTGTCTGTCATCAGCACTCGCGGTTTTTGGCCGATTCTGACCAGTTTCGTGGACTATTACTCACCGTTTTGCGGTCCCAAAGTGATTAACATTCTTGTTGAACCCCAAGGTGGCTTACGTGTCGGTCATCAACACTCATAGTTTTGGCCGATTCTGGCCCATTTCGTGGACTATTACTCACTGTTTTGGGGTCCTGGAGTGATTTCCACAAGTAATGAACCCTGGGGAGTGTTTATCTGTCGAGCATCAACACTCACAGTTTTGGCCGATTCTGGCCCGTTTCATGGACTATTACTAACTGTTTGGGGGTCTCGAAGTGATGTCCACGAGTAACGAACCCTGGGGTGCGTTTACATGTTGGTCATCAACACTCGCGGTTTTGGCCGAATCTGACCCGTTTCATGGAATATTACTCACCGTTTTGGGGTCCCAAAGTGATTTCCATTCTTATTATACCCCAAGGTGAGCTTACGTGTCGGTCATCAACACTCATAGTTTTGGCCGATTCTGGCCCGTTTCATGGACTATTACTCACTGTTTTAGAGTCCCGGAGTGATGTCCATGAGTAACGAACCCTAGGGTGCGTTTACGTGTCAGTCATCAACACTCGAAGTTTTGGCCGATTGTGACCCGTTTCGTGGACTATTACTCACGGTTTTGGCGTCCTGGAGTGATGTCCACGAGTAACGAACCCCTGTGTGCGTTTACGTGTCCGTCATCAACGCTCGTAGTTTTGGCCGATCCTGACCCATTTCGTGGACTATTACTCAGCATTTTGGGGTCCCAAAGTGATTTCCATTCTCGTTGAACCCCAAGGTGCGCTTACGTGGCAGTCATCAACACTCACAGTTTTGGCCAATTCTGGCCCGTTTCGTGGACTATTAGTCACTGTTTTAGGGTCCCGGAGTGATGTCCATGAGTAACGAACCCTGGGGTGCGTTTACCTGTCGGTCATCAACACTCGCGGTTTTGGCCAATTCTGACCCGTTTCGTGGACTATTACTCACCGTTTTGGGGTTCCAAAGTGATTTCCATTCTTGTTGAACCCCAAGGTGCGCTTACGTGTTGGTCACCACCACTCGTGGTTTTGGCCTATTCTGGCCCGTTTCGTGGACTATTACTCACTGTTTTAGGGTCCCGGAGTGATGTCCACGAGTAACGAACCCTGGGTGCGTTTACGTGTCGGTCATCAACACTCGCGATTTTGGCCGATTTTGACCCATTTCGTGGACTATTACTCACCGTTTTGGGGTCCCAAAGTGATTTCCATTCTTGTTGAACCCCGGGTTGCGTTTACGTGTCGGTCATCTACACTCGCGGTTTTGGCCGATTCTGACCCATTTCGTGGACTATTACTCACCGTTTTGGGGTCCTAAAGTGATTTCCATTCTTGTTGAACCCCAACGTGCGCTTACGTGTCGGTCATCAACACTCACACTTTTTGCCGATTCTGGCCCGTTTCATGGAGTATTACTCACTGTTTTGCGGTCCCGGAGTGATGTCCATGAGTAACGAACCCTGGGGTGCGTTTACGTGTCGGTCGTCAACGCTCATAGTTTTGGCCGATCCTGACCCGTTTCGTGGACTATTACTCACCTTTTTGGGGTCCCAAACTGATTTCCATTCTTGTTGAACCCCAAGGTGCGCTTACGTGTCGGTCACCAACACTCACGATTTTCGCCGATTCTGGCCCGTTTCGTGGACTATTACTCACTGTTTTAGGGTCCGAGAGTGATGTCCACGAGTAACGAACTCTGGGATGCGTTTACGTGTCGGTCATCAACACTCGCGATTTTGGCCGATTCTGACCCATTTCGTGGACTATTAGTCACCGTTTTGGGGTCCCAAAGTGATTTCCATTCTTGTTGAACCCCAAGGTGCGCTTACGTGTCGGTCATCAACACTCACAGTTTTGGCCGATTCTGGCCCGTTTCATGGACTATTACTCACTGTTTTGCGGTCCCGTAGTGATGTCCACGAGTAACGAACCTTGGGGTGTGTTTACGTGTCGATTATCAACACTCGCGGTTTTGGGCGATTCTGACCTATTTCGTGGACTATTAGTCACCGTTTTGTGGTCCCAAAGTGATTTCCATTCTTGTTGAACCCCAAGGTGCGCTTACGTGTCGGTCATCAACACTCACAGTTTTGCCAATTCTGGCCCGTTTCGTGGACTATTACTCACTGTTTTAGGGTCCCGGAGTGATGTCCACGAGTAACGAACCCTGGATTGCGTTTACGTGTCTGTCATCAGCACTCGCGGTTTTTGGCCGATTCTGACCAGTTTCGTGGACTATTACTCACCGTTTTGCGGTCCCAAAGTGATTAACATTCTTGTTGAACCCCAAGGTGGCTTACGTGTCGGTCATCAACACTCATAGTTTTGGCCGATTCTGGCCCATTTCGTGGACTATTACTCACTGTTTTGGGGTCCTGGAGTGATTTCCACAAGTAATGAACCCTGGGGAGTGTTTATCTGTCGAGCATCAACACTCACAGTTTTGGCCGATTCTGGCCCGTTTCGTGGACTATTACTAACTGTTTGGGGGTCTCGAAGTGATGTCCACGAGTAACGAACCCTGGGGTGCGTTTACATGTTGGTCATCAACACTCGCGGTTTTGGCCAAATCTGACCCGTTTCATGGAATATTACTCACCGTTTTGGGGTCCCAAAGTGATTTCCATTCTTATTATACCCCAAGGTGAGCTTACGTGTCGGTCATCAACACTCATAGTTTCGGCCGATTCTGGCCCGTTTCATGGACTATTACTCACTGTTTTAGGGTCCCGGAGTGATGTCCATGAGTAACGAACCCTAGGGTGCGTTTACGTGTCAGTCATCAACACTCGAAGTTTTGGCCGATTGTGACCCGTTTCGTGGACTATTACTCACGGTTTTGGCGTCCTGGAGTGATGTCCACGAGTAACGAACCCCTGTGTGCGTTTACGTGTCCGTCATCAACGCTCGTAGTTTTGGCCGATCCTGACCCATTTCGTGGACTATTACTCAGCATTTTGGGGTCCCAAAGTGATTTCCATTCTCGTTGAACCCCAAGGTGCGCTTACGTGGCAGTCATCAACACTCACAGTTTTGGCCAATTCTGGCCCGTTTCGTGGACTATTAGTCACTGTTTTAGGGTCCCGGAGTGATGTCCATGAGTAACGAACCCTGGGGTGCGTTTACCTGTCGGTCATCAACACTCGCGGTTTTGGCCAATTCTGACCCGTTTCGTGGACTATTACTCACCGTTTTGGGGTTCCAAAGTGATTTCCATTCTTGTTGAACCCCAAGGTGCGCTTACGTGTTGGTCACCACCACTCGTGGTTTTGGCCTATTCTGGCCCGTTTCGTGGACTATTACTCACTGTTTTAGGGTCCCGGAGTGATGTCCACGAGTAACGAACCCTGGGTGCGTTTACGTGTCGGTCATCAACACTCGCGATTTTGGCCGATTTTGACCCATTTCGTGGACTATTACTCACCGTTTTGGGGTCCCAAAGTGATTTCCATTCTTGTTGAACCCCGGGTTGCGTTTACGTGTCGGTCATCTACACTCGCGGTTTTGGCCGATTCTGACCCATTTCGTGGACTATTACTCACCGTTTTGGGGTCCTAAAGTGATTTCCATTCTTGTTGAACCCCAACGTGCGCTTACGTGTCGGTCATCAACACTCACACTTTTTGCCGATTCTGGCCCGTTTCATGGAGTATTACTCACTGTTTTGCGGTCCCGGAGTGATGTCCATGAGTAACGAACCCTGGGGTGCGTTTACGTGTCGGTCGTCAACGCTCATAGTTTTGGCCGATCCTGACCCGTTTCGTGGACTATTACTCACCTTTTTGGGGTCCCAAACTGATTTCCATTCTTGTTGAACCCCAAGGTGCGCTTACGTGTCGGTCACCAACACTCACGATTTTCGCCGATTCTGGCCCGTTTCGTGGACTATTACTCACTGTTTTAGGGTCCGAGAGTGATGTCCACGAGTAACGAACTCGGGGATGCGTTTACGTGTCGGTCATCAACACTCGCGATTTTGGCCGATTCTGACCCATTTCGTGGACTATTAGTCACCGTTTTGGGGTCCCAAAGTGATTTCCATTCTTGTTGAACCCCAAGGTGCGCTTACGTGTCGGTCATCAACACTCACAGTTTTGGCCGATTCTGGCCCGTTTCATGGACTATTACTCACTGTTTTGCGGTCCCGTAGTGATGTCCACGAGTAACGAACCTTGGGGTGTGTTTACGTGTCGATTATCAACACTCGCGGTTTTGGGCGATTCTGACCTATTTCGTGGACTATTAGTCACCGTTTTGGGGTCCCAAAGTGATTTCAATTCTTGTTGAACCCCAAGGTGCGCTTACGTGTCGGTCATCAACACTCACAGTTTTGCCGATTCTGGCCCGTTTCGTGGACTATTACTCACTGTTTTAGGGTCCCGGAGTGATGTCCACGAGTAACGAACCCTGGATTGCGTTTACGTGTCTGTCATCAGCACTCGCGGTTTTTGGCCGATTCTGACCAGTTTCGTGGACTATTACTCACCGTTTTGCGGTCCCAAAGTGATTAACATTGTTGTTGAACCCCAAGGTGGCTTACGTGTCGGTCATCAACACTCATAGTTTTGGCCGATTCTGGCCCATTTCGTGGACTATTACTCACTGTTTTGGGGTCCTGGAGTGATTTCCACAAGTAATGAACCCTGGGGAGTGTTTATCTGTCGAGCATCAACACTCACAGTTTTGGCCGATTCTGGCCCGTTTCGTGGACTATTACTAACTGTTTGGGGGTCTCGAAGTGATGTCCACGAGTAACGAACCCTGGGGTGCGTTTACATGTTGGTCATCAACACTCGCGGTTTTGGCCGAATCTGACCCGTTTCATGGAATATTACTCACCGTTTTGGGGTCCCAAAGTGATTTCCATTCTTATTATACCCCAAGGTGAGCTTACGTGTCGGTCATCAACACTCATAGTTTTGGCCGATTCTGGCCCGTTTCATGGACTATTACTCACTGTTTTAGGGTCCCGGAGTGATGTCCATGAGTAACGAACCCTAGGGTGCGTTTACGTGTCAGTCATCAACACTCGAAGTTTTGGCCGATTGTGACCCGTTTCGTGGACTATTACTCACGGTTTTGGCGTCCTGGAGTGATGTCCACGAGTAACGAACCCCTGTGTGCGTTTACGTGTCCGTCATCAACGCTCGTAGTTTTGGCCGATCCTGACCAATTTCATGGACTATTACTCAGCATTTTGGGGTCCCAAAGTGATTTCCATTCTCGTTGAACCCCAAGGTGCGCTTACGTGGCAGTCATCAACACTCACAGTTTTGGCCAATTCTGGCCCGTTTTGTGGACTATTAGTCACTGTTTTAGGGTCCCGGAGTGATGTCCATGAGTAACGAACCCTGGGGTGCGTTTACCTGTCGGTCATCAACACTCGCGGTTTTGGCCAATTCTGACCCGTTTCGTGGACTATTACTCACCGTTTTGGGGTTCCAAAGTGATTTCCATTCTTGTTGAACCCCAAGGTGCGCTTACGTGTTGGTCACCACCACTCATGGTTTTGGCCTATTCTGGCCCGTTTCGTGGACTATTACTCACTGTTTTAGGGTCCCGGAGTGATGTCCACGAGTAACGAACCCTGGGTGCGTTTACGTGTCGGTCATCAACACTCGCGATTTTGACCCATTTCGTGGACTATTACTCACCGTTTTGGGGTCCCAAAGTGATTTCCATTCTTGTTGAACCCCGGGTTGCGTTTACGTGTCGGTCATCTACACTCGCGGTTTTGGCCGATTCTGACCCATTTCGTGGACTATTACTCACCGTTTTGGAGTCCTAAAGTGATTTCCATTCTTGTTGAACCCCAACGTGCGCTTACATGTCGGTCATCAACACTCACACTTTTTGCCGATTCTGGCCCGCTTCATGGAGTATTACTCACTATTTTGCGGTCCCGGAGTGATGTCCATGAGTAACGAACCCTGGGGTGCGTTTACGTGTCGGTCGTCAACGCTCATAGTTTTGGCCGATCCTGACCCGTTTCGTGGACTATTACTCACCTTTTTGGGGTCCCAAACTGATTTCCATTCTTGTTGAACCCCAAGGTGCGCTTACGTGTCGGTCACCAACACTCACGATTTTCGCCGATTCTGGCCCGTTTCGTGGACTATTACTCACTGTTTTAGGGTCCGAGAGTGATGTCCACGAGTAACGAACTCTGGGATGCGTTTACGTGTCGGTCATCAACACTCGCGATTTTGGCCGATTCTGACCCATTTCGTGGACTATTAGTCACCGTTTTGGGGTCCCAAAGTGATTTCCATTCTTGTTGAACCCCAAGGTGCGCTTACGTGTCGGTCATCAACACTCACAGTTTTGGCCGATTCTGGCCCGTTTCATGGACTATTACTCACTGTTTTGCGGTCCCGTAGTGATGTCCACGAGTAACGAACCTTGGGGTGTGTTTACGTGTCGATTATCAACACTCGCGGTTTTGGGCGATTCTGACCTATTTCGTGGACTATTAGTCACCGTTTTGGGGTCCCAAAGTGATTTCAATTCTTGTTGAACCCCAAGGTGCGCTTACGTGTCGGTCATCAACACTCACAGTTTTGCCGATTCTGGCCCGTTTCGTGGACTATTACTCACTGTTTTAGGGTCCCGGAGTGATGTCCACGAGTAACGAACCCTGGATTGCGTTTACGTGTCTGTCATCAGCACTCGCGGTTTTTGGCCGATTCTGACCAGTTTCGTGGACTATTACTCACCGTTTTGCGGTCCCAAAGTGATTAACATTCTTGTTGAACCCCAAGGTGGCTTACGTGTCGGTCATCAACACTCATAGTTTTGGCCGATTCTGGCCCATTTCGTGGACTATTACTCACTGTTTTGGGGTCCTGGAGTGATTTCCACAAGTAATGAACCCTGGGGAGTGTTTATCTGTCGAGCATCAACACTCACAGTTTTGGCCGATTCTGGCCCGTTTCGTGGACTATTACTAACTGTTTGGGGGTCTCGAAGTGATGTCCACGAGTAACGAACCCTGGGGTGCGTTTACATGTTGGTCATCAACACTCGCGGTTTTGGCCGAATCTGACCCGTTTCATGGAATATTACTCACCGTTTTGGGGTCCCAAAGTGATTTCCATTCTTATTATACCCCAAGGTGAGCTTACGTGTCGGTCATCAACACTCATAGTTTTGGCCGATTCTGGCCCGTTTCATGGACTATTACTCACTGTTTTAGGGTCCCGGAGTGATGTCCATGAGTAACGAACCCTAGGGTGCGTTTACGTGTCAGTCATCAACACTCGAAGTTTTGGCCGATTGTGACCCGTTTCGTGGACTATTACTCACGGTTTTGGCGTCCTGGAGTGATGTCCACGAGTAACGAACCCCTGTGTGCGTTTACGTGTCCGTCATCAACGCTCGTAGTTTTGGCCGATCCTGACCAATTTCATGGACTATTACTCAGCATTTTGGGGTCCCAAAGTGATTTCCATTCTCGCTGAACCCCAAGGTGCGCTTACGTGGCAGTCATCAACACTCACAGTTTTGGCCAATTCTGGCCCGTTTCGTGGACTATTAGTCACTGTTTTAGGGTCCCGGAGTGATGTCCATGAGTAACGAACCCTGGGGTGCGTTTACCTGTCGGTCATCAACACTCGCGGTTTTGGCCAATTCTGACCCGTTTCGTGGACTATTACTCACCGTTTTGGGGTTCCAAAGTGATTTCCATTCTTGTTGAACCCCAAGGTGCGCTTACGTGTTGGTCACCACCACTCATGGTTTTGGCCTATTCTGGCCCGTTTCGTGGACTATTACTCACTGTTTTAGGGTCCCGGAGTGATGTCCACGAGTAACGAACCCTGGGTGCGTTTACGTGTCGGTCATCAACACTCGCGATTTTGACCCATTTCGTGGACTATTACTCACCGTTTTGGGGTCCCAAAGTGATTTCCATTCTTGTTGAACCCCGGGTTGCGTTTACGTGTCGGTCATCTACACTCGCGGTTTTGGCCGATTCTGACCCATTTCGTGGACTATTACTCACCGTTTTGGAGTCCTAAAGTGATTTCCATTCTTGTTGAACCCCAACGTGCGCTTACATGTCGGTCATCAACACTCACACTTTTTGCCGATTCTGGCCCGCTTCATGGAGTATTACTCACTATTTTGCGGTCCCGGAGTGATGTCCATGAGTAACGAACCCTGGGGTGCGTTTACGTGTCGGTCGTCAACGCTCATAGTTTTGGCCGATCCTGACCCGTTTCGTGGACTATTACTCACCTTTTTGGGGTCCCAAACTGATTTCCATTCTTGTTGAACCCCAAGGTGCGCTTACGTGTCGGTCACCAACACTCACGATTTTCGCCGATTCTGGCCCGTTTCGTGGACTATTACTCACTGTTTTAGGGTCCGAGAGTGATGTCCACGAGTAACGAACTCTGGGATGCGTTTACGTGTCGGTCATCAACACTCGCGATTTTGGCCGATTCTGACCCATTTCGTGGACTATTAGTCACCGTTTTGGGGTCCCAAAGTGATTTCCATTCTTGTTGAACCCCAAGGTGCGCTTACGTGTCGGTCATCAACACTCACAGTTTTGGCCGATTCTGGCCCGTTTCATGGACTATTACTCACTGTTTTGCGGTCCCGTAGTGATGTCCACGAGTAACGAACCTTGGGGTGTGTTTACGTGTCGATTATCAACACTCGCGGTTTTGGGCGATTCTGACCTATTTCGTGGACTATTAGTCACCGTTTTGGGGTCCCAAAGTGATTTCAATTCTTGTTGAACCCCAAGGTGCGCTTACGTGTCGGTCATCAACACTCACAGTTTTGCCGATTCTGGCCCGTTTCGTGGACTATTACTCACTGTTTTAGGGTCCCGGAGTGATGTCCACGAGTAACGAACCCTGGATTGCGTTTACGTGTCTGTCATCAGCACTCGCGGTTTTTGGCCGATTCTGACCAGTTTCGTGGACTATTACTCACCGTTTTGCGGTCCCAAAGTGATTAACATTCTTGTTGAACACCAAGGTGGCTTACGTGTCGGTCATCAACACTCATAGTTTTGGCCGATTCTGGCCCATTTCGTGGACTATTACTCACTGTTTTGGGGTCCTGGAGTGATTTCCACAAGTAATGAACCCTGGGGAGTGTTTATCTGTCGAGCATCAACACTCACAGTTTTGGCCGATTCTGGCCCGTTTCGTGGACTATTACTAACTGTTTGGGGGTCTCGAAGTGATGTCCACGAGTAACGAACCCTGGGGTGCGTTTACATGTTGGTCATCAACACTCGCGGTTTTGGCCGAATCTGACCCGTTTCATGGAATATTACTCACCGTTTTGGGGTCCCAAAGTGATTTCCATTCTTATTATACCCCAAGGTGAGCTTACGTGTCGGTCATCAACACTCATAGTTTTGGCCGATTCTGGCCCGTTTCATGGACTATTACTCACTGTTTTAGGGTCCCGGAGTGATGTCCATGAGTAACGAACCCTAGGGTGCGTTTACGTGTCAGTCATCAACACTCGAAGTTTTGGCCGATTGTGACCCGTTTCGTGGACTATTACTCACGGTTTTGGCGTCCTGGAGTGATGTCCACGAGTAACGAACCCCTGTGTGCGTTTACGTGTCCGTCATCAACGCTCGTAGTTTTGGCCGATCCTGACCAATTTCATGGACTATTACTCAGCATTTTGGGGTCCCAAAGTGATTTCCATTCTCGCTGAACCCCAAGGTGCGCTTACGTGGCAGTCATCAACACTCACAGTTTTGGCCAATTCTGGCCCGTTTCGTGGACTATTAGTCACTGTTTTAGGGTCCCGGAGTGATGTCCATGAGTAACGAACCCTGGGGTGCGTTTACCTGTCGGTCATCAACACTCGCGGTTTTGGCCAATTCTGACCCGTTTCGTGGACTATTACTCACCGTTTTGGGGTTCCAAAGTGATTTCCATTCTTGTTGAACCCCAAGGTGCGCTTACGTGTTGGTCACCACCACTCATGGTTTTGGCCTATTCTGGCCCGTTTCGTGGACTATTACTCACTGTTTTAGGGTCCCGGAGTGATGTCCACGAGTAACGAACCCTGGGTGCGTTTACGTGTCGGTCATCAACACTCGCGATTTTGACCCATTTCGTGGACTATTACTCACCGTTTTGGGGTCCCAAAGTGATTTCCATTCTTGTTGAACCCCGGGTTGCGTTTACGTGTCGGTCATCTACACTCGCGGTTTTGGCCGATTCTGACCCATTTCGTGGACTATTACTCACCGTTTTGGAGTCCTAAAGTGATTTCCATTCTTGTTGAACCCCAACGTGCGCTTACATGTCGGTCATCAACACTCACACTTTTTGCCGATTCTGGCCCGCTTCATGGAGTATTACTCACTATTTTGCGGTCCCGGAGTGATGTCCATGAGTAACGAACCCTGGGGTGCGTTTACGTGTCGGTCGTCAACGCTCATAGTTTTGGCCGATCCTGACCCGTTTCGTGGACTATTACTCACCTTTTTGGGGTCCCAAACTGATTTCCATTCTTGTTGAACCCCAAGGTGCGCTTACGTGTCGGTCACCAACACTCACGATTTTCGCCGATTCTGGCCCGTTTCGTGGACTATTACTCACTGTTTTAGGGTCCGAGAGTGATGTCCACGAGTAACGAACTCTGGGATGCGTTTACGTGTCGGTCATCAACACTCGCGATTTTGGCCGATTCTGACCCATTTCGTGGACTATTAGTCACCGTTTTGGGGTCCCAAAGTGATTTCCATTCTTGTTGAACCCCAAGGTGCGCTTACGTGTCGGTCATCAACACTCACAGTTTTGGCCGATTCTGGCCCGTTTCATGGACTATTACTCACTGTTTTGCGGTCCCGTAGTGATGTCCACGAGTAACGAACCTTGGGGTGTGTTTACGTGTCGATTATCAACACTCGCGGTTTTGGGCGATTCTGACCTATTTCGTGGACTATTAGTCACCGTTTTGGGGTCCCAAAGTGATTTCAATTCTTGTTGAACCCCAAGGTGCGCTTACGTGTCGGTCATCAACACTCACAGTTTTGCCGATTCTGGCCCGTTTCGTGGACTATTACTCACTGTTTTAGGGTCCCGGAGTGATGTCCACGAGTAACGAACCCTGGATTGCGTTTACGTGTCTGTCATCAGCACTCGCGGTTTTTGGCCGATTCTGACCAGTTTCGTGGACTATTACTCACCGTTTTGCGGTCCCAAAGTGATTAACATTCTTGTTGAACCCCAAGGTGGCTTACGTGTCGGTCATCAACACTCATAGTTTTGGCCGATTCTGGCCCATTTCGTGGACTATTACTCACTGTTTTGGGGTCCTGGAGTGATTTCCACAAGTAATGAACCCTGGGGAGTGTTTATCTGTCGAGCATCAACACTCACAGTTTTGGCCGATTCTGGCCCGTTTCGTGGACTATTACTAACTGTTTGGGGGTCTCGAAGTGATGTCCACGAGTAACGAACCCTGGGGTGCGTTTACATGTTGGTCATCAACACTCGCGGTTTTGGCCGAATCTGACCCGTTTCATGGAATATTACTCACCGTTTTGGGGTCCCAAAGTGATTTCCATTCTTATTATACCCCAAGGTGAGCTTACGTGTCGGTCATCAACACTCATAGTTTTGGCCGATTCTGGCCCGTTTCATGGACTATTACTCACTGTTTTAGGGTCCCGGAGTGATGTCCATGAGTAACGAACCCTAGGGTGCGTTTACGTGTCAGTCATCAACACTCGAAGTTTTGGCCGATTGTGACCCGTTTCGTGGACTATTACTCACGGTTTTGGCGTCCTGGAGTGATGTCCACGAGTAACGAACCCCTGTGTGCGTTTACGTGTCCGTCATCAACGCTCGTAGTTTTGGCCGATCCTGACCAATTTCATGGACTATTACTCAGCATTTTGGGGTCCCAAAGTGATTTCCATTCTCGCTGAACCCCAAGGTGCGCTTACGTGGCAGTCATCAACACTCACAGTTTTGGCCAATTCTGGCCCGTTTCGTGGACTATTAGTCACTGTTTTAGGGTCCCGGAGTGATGTCCATGAGTAACGAACCCTGGGGTGCGTTTACCTGTCGGTCATCAACACTCGCGGTTTTGGCCAATTCTGACCCGTTTCGTGGACTATTACTCACCGTTTTGGGGTTTCAAAGTGATTTCCATTCTTGTTGAACCCCAAGGTGCGCTTACGTGTTGGTCACCACCACTCATGGTTTTGGCCTATTCTGGCCCGTTTCGTGGACTATTACTCACTGTTTTAGGGTCCCGGAGTGATGTCCACGAGTAACGAACCCTGGGTGCGTTTACGTGTCGGTCATCAACACTCGCGATTTTGACCCATTTCGTGGACTATTACTCACCGTTTTGGGGTCCCAAAGTGATTTCCATTCTTGTTGAACCCCGGGTTGCGTTTACGTGTCGGTCATCTACACTCGCGGTTTTGGCCGATTCTGACCCATTTCGTGGACTATTACTCACCGTTTTGGAGTCCTAAAGTGATTTCCATTCTTGTTGAACCCCAACGTGCGCTTACATGTCGGTCATCAACACTCACACTTTTTGCCGATTCTGGCCCGCTTCATGGAGTATTACTCACTATTTTGCGGTCCCGGAGTGATGTCCATGAGTAACGAACCCTGGGGTGCGTTTACGTGTCGGTCGTCAACGCTCATAGTTTTGGCCGATCCTGACCCGTTTCGTGGACTATTACTCACCTTTTTGGGGTCCCAAACTGATTTCCATTCTTGTTGAACCCCAAGGTGCGCTTACGTGTCGGTCACCAACACTCACGATTTTCGCCGATTCTGGCCCGTTTCGTGGACTATTACTCACTGTTTTAGGGTCCGAGAGTGATGTCCACGAGTAACGAACTCTGGGATGCGTTTACGTGTCGGTCATCAACACTCGCGATTTTGGCCGATTCTGACCCATTTCGTGGACTATTAGTCACCGTTTTGGGGTCCCAAAGTGATTTCCATTCTTGTTGAACCCCAAGGTGCGCTTACGTGTCGGTCATCAACACTCACAGTTTTGGCCGATTCTGGCCCGTTTCATGGACTATTACTCACTGTTTTGCGGTCCCGTAGTGATGTCCACGAGTAACGAACCTTGGGGTGTGTTTACGTGTCGATTATCAACACTCGCGGTTTTGGGCGATTCTGACCTATTTCGTGGACTATTAGTCACCGTTTTGGGGTCCCAAAGTGATTTCAATTCTTGTTGAACCCCAAGGTGCGCTTACGTGTCGGTCATCAACACTCACAGTTTTGCCGATTCTGGCCCGTTTCGTGGACTATTACTCACTGTTTTAGGGTCCCGGAGTGATGTCCACGAGTAACGAACCCTGGATTGCGTTTACGTGTCTGTCATCAGCACTCGCGGTTTTTGGCCGATTCTGACCAGTTTCGTGGACTATTACTCACCGTTTTGCGGTCCCAAAGTGATTAACATTCTTGTTGAACCCCAAGGTGGCTTACGTGTCGGTCATCAACACTCATAGTTTTGGCCGATTCTGGCCCATTTCGTGGACTATTACTCACTGTTTTGGGGTCCTGGAGTGATTTCCACAAGTAATGAACCCTGGGGAGTGTTTATCTGTCGAGCATCAACACTCACAGTTTTGGCCGATTCTGGCCCGTTTCGTGGACTATTACTAACTGTTTGGGGGTCTCGAAGTGATGTCCACGAGTAACGAACCCTGGGGTGCGTTTACATGTTGGTCATCAACACTCGCGGTTTTGGCCGAATCTGACCCGTTTCATGGAATATTACTCACCGTTTTGGGGTCCCAAAGTGATTTCCATTCTTATTATACCCCAAGGTGAGCTTACGTGTCGGTCATCAACACTCATAGTTTTGGCCGATTCTGGCCCGTTTCATGGACTATTACTCACTGTTTTAGGGTCCCGGAGTGATGTCCATGAGTAACGAACCCTAGGGTGCGTTTACGTGTCAGTCATCAACACTCGAAGTTTTGGCCGATTGTGACCCGTTTCGTGGACTATTACTCACGGTTTTGGCGTCCTGGAGTGATGTCCACGAGTAACGAACCCCTGTGTGCGTTTACGTGTCCGTCATCAACGCTCGTAGTTTTGGCCGATCCTGACCAATTTCATGGACTATTACTCAGCATTTTGGGGTCCCAAAGTGATTTCCATTCTCGCTGAACCCCAAGGTGCGCTTACGTGGCAGTCATCAACACTCACAGTTTTGGCCAATTCTGGCCCGTTTCGTGGACTATTAGTCACTGTTTTAGGGTCCCGGAGTGATGTCCATGAGTAACGAACCCTGGGGTGCGTTTACCTGTCGGTCATCAACACTCGCGGTTTTGGCCAATTCTGACCCGTTTCGTGGACTATTACTCACCGTTTTGGGGTTTCAAAGTGATTTCCATTCTTGTTGAACCCCAAGGTGCGCTTACGTGTTGGTCACCACCACTCATGGTTTTGGCCTATTCTGGCCCGTTTCGTGGACTATTACTCACTGTTTTAGGGTCCCGGAGTGATGTCCACGAGTAACGAACCCTGGGTGCGTTTACGTGTCGGTCATCAACACTCGCGATTTTGACCCATTTCGTGGACTATTACTCACCGTTTTGGGGTCCCAAAGTGATTTCCATTCTTGTTGAACCCCGGGTTGCGTTTACGTGTCGGTCATCTACACTCGCGGTTTTGGCCGATTCTGACCCATTTCGTGGACTATTACTCACCGTTTTGGAGTCCTAAAGTGATTTCCATTCTTGTTGAACCCCAACGTGCGCTTACATGTCGGTCATCAACACTCACACTTTTTGCCGATTCTGGCCCGCTTCATGGAGTATTACTCACTATTTTGCGGTCCCGGAGTGATGTCCATGAGTAACGAACCCTGGGGTGCGTTTACGTGTCGGTCGTCAACGCTCATAGTTTTGGCCGATCCTGACCCGTTTCGTGGACTATTACTCACCTTTTTGGGGTCCCAAACTGATTTCCATTCTTGTTGAACCCCAAGGTGCGCTTACGTGTCGGTCACCAACACTCACGATTTTCGCCGATTCTGGCCCGTTTCGTGGACTATTACTCACTGTTTTAGGGTCCGAGAGTGATGTCCACGAGTAACGAACTCTGGGATGCGTTTACGTGTCGGTCATCAACACTCGCGATTTTGGCCGATTCTGACCCATTTCGTGGACTATTAGTCACCGTTTTGGGGTCCCAAAGTGATTTCCATTCTTGTTGAACCCCAAGGTGCGCTTACGTGTCGGTCATCAACACTCACAGTTTTGGCCGATTCTGGCCCGTTTCATGGACTATTACTCACTGTTTTGCGGTCCCGTAGTGATGTCCACGAGTAACGAACCTTGGGGTGTGTTTACGTGTCGATTATCAACACTCGCGGTTTTGGGCGATTCTGACCTATTTCGTGGACTATTAGTCACCGTTTTGGGGTCCCAAAGTGATTTCAATTCTTGTTGAACCCCAAGGTGCGCTTACGTGTCGGTCATCAACACTCACAGTTTTGCCGATTCTGGCCCGTTTCGTGGACTATTACTCACTGTTTTAGGGTCCCGGAGTGATGTCCACGAGTAACGAACCCTGGATTGCGTTTACGTGTCTGTCATCAGCACTCGCGGTTTTTGGCCGATTCTGACCAGTTTCGTGGACTATTACTCACCGTTTTGCGGTCCCAAAGTGATTAACATTCTTGTTGAACCCCAAGGTGGCTTACGTGTCGGTCATCAACACTCATAGTTTTGGCCGATTCTGGCCCATTTCGTGGACTATTACTCACTGTTTTGGGGTCCTGGAGTGATTTCCACAAGTAATGAACCCTGGGGAGTGTTTATCTGTCGAGCATCAACACTCACAGTTTTGGCCGATTCTGGCCCGTTTCGTGGACTATTACTAACTGTTTGGGGGTCTCGAAGTGATGTCCACGAGTAACGAACCCTGGGGTGCGTTTACATGTTGGTCATCAACACTCGCGGTTTTGGCCGAATCTGACCCGTTTCATGGAATATTACTCACCGTTTTGGGGTCCCAAAGTGATTTCCATTCTTATTATACCCCAAGGTGAGCTTACGTGTCGGTCATCAACACTCATAGTTTTGGCCGATTCTGGCCCGTTTCATGGACTATTACTCACTGTTTTAGGGTCCCGGAGTGATGTCCATGAGTAACGAACCCTAGGGTGCGTTTACGTGTCAGTCATCAACACTCGAAGTTTTGGCCGATTGTGACCCGTTTCGTGGACTATTACTCACGGTTTTGGCGTCCTGGAGTGATGTCCACGAGTAACGAACCCCTGTGTGCGTTTACGTGTCCGTCATCAACGCTCGTAGTTTTGGCCGATCCTGACCAATTTCATGGACTATTACTCAGCATTTTGGGGTCCCAAAGTGATTTCCATTCTCGCTGAACCCCAAGGTGCGCTTACGTGGCAGTCATCAACACTCACAGTTTTGGCCAATTCTGGCCCGTTTCGTGGACTATTAGTCACTGTTTTAGGGTCCCGGAGTGATGTCCATGAGTAACGAACCCTGGGGTGCGTTTACCTGTCGGTCATCAACACTCGCGGTTTTGGCCAATTCTGACCCGTTTCGTGGACTATTACTCACCGTTTTGGGGTTCCAAAGTGATTTCCATTCTTGTTGAACCCCAAGGTGCGCTTACGTGTTGGTCACCACCACTCATGGTTTTGGCCTATTCTGGCCCGTTTCGTGGACTATTACTCACTGTTTTAGGGTCCCGGAGTGATGTCCACGAGTAACGAACCCTGGGTGCGTTTACGTGTCGGTCATCAACACTCGCGATTTTGACCCATTTCGTGGACTATTACTCACCGTTTTGGGGTCCCAAAGTGATTTCCATTCTTGTTGAACCCCGGGTTGCGTTTACGTGTCGGTCATCTACACTCGCGGTTTTGGCCGATTCTGACCCATTTCGTGGACTATTACTCACCGTTTTGGAGTCCTAAAGTGATTTCCATTCTTGTTGAACCCCAACGTGCGCTTACATGTCGGTCATCAACACTCACACTTTTTGCCGATTCTGGCCCGCTTCATGGAGTATTACTCACTATTTTGCGGTCCCGGAGTGATGTCCATGAGTAACGAACCCTGGGGTGCGTTTACGTGTCGGTCGTCAACGCTCATAGTTTTGGCCGATCCTGACCCGTTTCGTGGACTATTACTCACCTTTTTGGGGTCCCAAACTGATTTCCATTCTTGTTGAACCCCAAGGTGCGCTTACGTGTCGGTCACCAACACTCACGATTTTCGCCGATTCTGGCCCGTTTCGTGGACTATTACTCACTGTTTTAGGGTCCGAGAGTGATGTCCACGAGTAACGAACTCTGGGATGCGTTTACGTGTCGGTCATCAACACTCGCGATTTTGGCCGATTCTGACCCATTTCGTGGACTATTAGTCACCGTTTTGGGGTCCCAAAGTGATTTCCATTCTTGTTGAACCCCAAGGTGCGCTTACGTGTCGGTCATCAACACTCACAGTTTTGGCCGATTCTGGCCCGTTTCATGGACTATTACTCACTGTTTTGCGGTCCCGTAGTGATGTCCACGAGTAACGAACCTTGGGGTGTGTTTACGTGTCGATTATCAACACTCGCGGTTTTGGGCGATTCTGACCTATTTCGTGGACTATTAGTCACCGTTTTGGGGTCCCAAAGTGATTTCAATTCTTGTTGAACCCCAAGGTGCGCTTACATGTCGGTCATCAACACTCACAGTTTTGCCGATTCTGGCCCGTTTCGTGGACTATTACTCACTGTTTTAGGGTCCCGGAGTGATGTCCACGAGTAACGAACCCTGGATTGCGTTTACGTGTCTGTCATCAGCACTCGCGGTTTTTGGCCGATTCTGACCAGTTTCGTGGACTATTACTCACCGTTTTGCGGTCCCAAAGTGATTAACATTCTTGTTGAACCCCAAGGTGGCTTACGTGTCGGTCATCAACACTCATAGTTTTGGCCGATTCTGGCCCATTTCGTGGACTATTACTCACTGTTTTGGGGTCCTGGAGTGATTTCCACAAGTAATGAACCCTGGGGAGTGTTTATCTGTCGAGCATCAACACTCACAGTTTTGGCCGATTCTGGCCCGTTTCGTGGACTATTACTAACTGTTTGGGGGTCTCGAAGTGATGTCCACGAGTAACGAACCCTGGGGTGCGTTTACATGTTGGTCATCAACACTCGCGGTTTTGGCCGAATCTGACCCGTTTCATGGAATATTACTCACCGTTTTGGGGTCCCAAAGTGATTTCCATTCTTATTATACCCCAAGGTGAGCTTACGTGTCGGTCATCAACACTCATAGTTTTGGCCGATTCTGGCCCGTTTCATGGACTATTACTCACTGTTTTAGGGTCCCGGAGTGATGTCCATGAGTAACGAACCCTAGGGTGCGTTTACGTGTCAGTCATCAACACTCGAAGTTTTGGCCGATTGTGACCCGTTTCGTGGACTATTACTCACGGTTTTGGCGTCCTGGAGTGATGTCCACGAGTAACGAACCCCTGTGTGCGTTTACGTGTCCGTCATCAACGCTCGTAGTTTTGGCCGATCCTGACCAATTTCATGGACTATTACTCAGCATTTTGGGGTCCCAAAGTGATTTCCATTCTCGTTGAACCCCAAGGTGCGCTTACGTGGCAGTCATCAACACTCACAGTTTTGGCCAATTCTGGCCCGTTTCGTGGACTATTAGTCACTGTTTTAGGGTCCCGGAGTGATGTCCATGAGTAACGAACCCTGGGGTGCGTTTACCTGTCGGTCATCAACACTCGCGGTTTTGGCCAATTCTGACCCGTTTCGTGGACTATTACTCACCGTTTTGGGGTTCCAAAGTGATTTCCATTCTTGTTGAACCCCAAGGTGCGCTTACGTGTTGGTCACCACCACTCATGGTTTTGGCCTATTCTGGCCCGTTTCGTGGACTATTACTCACTGTTTTAGGGTCCCGGAGTGATGTCCACGAGTAACGAACCCTGGGTGCGTTTACGTGTCGGTCATCAACACTCGCGATTTTGACCCATTTCGTGGACTATTACTCACCGTTTTGGGGTCCCAAAGTGATTTCCATTCTTGTTGAACCCCGGGTTGCGTTTACGTGTCGGTCATCTACACTCGCGGTTTTGGCCGATTCTGACCCATTTCGTGGACTATTACTCACCGTTTTGGAGTCCTAAAGTGATTTCCATTCTTGTTGAACCCCAACGTGCGCTTACATGTCGGTCATCAACACTCACACTTTTTGCCGATTCTGGCCCGCTTCATGGAGTATTACTCACTATTTTGCGGTCCCGGAGTGATGTCCATGAGTAACGAACCCTGGGGTGCGTTTACGTGTCGGTCGTCAACGCTCATAGTTTTGGCCGATCCTGACCCGTTTCGTGGACTATTACTCACCTTTTTGGGGTCCCAAACTGATTTCCATTCTTGTTGAACCCCAAGGTGCGCTTACGTGTCGGTCACCAACACTCACGATTTTCGCCGATTCTGGCCCGTTTCGTGGACTATTACTCACTGTTTTAGGGTCCGAGAGTGATGTCCACGAGTAACGAACTCTGGGATGCGTTTACGTGTCGGTCATCAACACTCGCGATTTTGGCCGATTCTGACCCATTTCGTGGACTATTAGTCACCGTTTTGGGGTCCCAAAGTGATTTCCATTCTTGTTGAACCCCAAGGTGCGCTTACGTGTCGGTCATCAACACTCACAGTTTTGGCCGATTCTGGCCCGTTTCATGGACTATTACTCACTGTTTTGCGGTCCCGTAGTGATGTCCACGAGTAACGAACCTTGGGGTGTGTTTACGTGTCGATTATCAACACTCGCGGTTTTGGGCGATTCTGACCTATTTCGTGGACTATTAGTCACCGTTTTGGGGTCCCAAAGTGATTTCAATTCTTGTTGAACCCCAAGGTGCGCTTACGTGTCGGTCATCAACACTCACAGTTTTGCCGATTCTGGCCCGTTTCGTGGACTATTACTCACTGTTTTAGGGTCCCGGAGTGATGTCCACGAGTAACGAACCCTGGATTGCGTTTACGTGTCTGTCATCAGCACTCGCGGTTTTTGGCCGATTCTGACCAGTTTCGTGGACTATTACTCACCGTTTTGCGGTCCCAAAGTGATTAACATTCTTGTTGAACCCCAAGGTGGCTTACGTGTCGGTCATCAACACTCATAGTTTTGGCCGATTCTGGCCCATTTCGTGGACTATTACTCACTGTTTTGGGGTCCTGGAGTGATTTCCACAAGTAATGAACCCTGGGGAGTGTTTATCTGTCGAGCATCAACACTCACAGTTTTGGCCGATTCTGGCCCGTTTCGTGGACTATTACTAACTGTTTGGGGGTCTCGAAGTGATGTCCACGAGTAACGAACCCTGGGGTGCGTTTACATGTTGGTCATCAACACTCGCGGTTTTGGCCGAATCTGACCCGTTTCATGGAATATTACTCACCGTTTTGGGGTCCCAAAGTGATTTCCATTCTTATTATACCCCAAGGTGAGCTTACGTGTCGGTCATCAACACTCATAGTTTTGGCCGATTCTGGCCCGTTTCATGGACTATTACTCACTGTTTTAGGGTCCCGGAGTGATGTCCATGAGTAACGAACCCTAGGGTGCGTTTACGTGTCAGTCATCAACACTCGAAGTTTTGGCCGATTGTGACCCGTTTCGTGGACTATTACTCACGGTTTTGGCGTCCTGGAGTGATGTCCACGAGTAACGAACCCCTGTGTGCGTTTACGTGTCCGTCATCAACGCTCGTAGTTTTGGCCGATCCTGACCAATTTCATGGACTATTACTCAGCATTTTGGGGTCCCAAAGTGATTTCCATTCTCGTTGAACCCCAAGGTGCGCTTACGTGGCAGTCATCAACACTCACAGTTTTGGCCAATTCTGGCCCGTTTCGTGGACTATTAGTCACTGTTTTAGGGTCCCGGAGTGATGTCCATGAGTAACGAACCCTGGGGTGCGTTTACCTGTCGGTCATCAACACTCGCGGTTTTGGCCAATTCTGACCCGTTTCGTGGACTATTACTCACCGTTTTGGGGTTCCAAAGTGATTTCCATTCTTGTTGAACCCCAAGGTGCGCTTACGTGTTGGTCACCACCACTCATGGTTTTGGCCTATTCTGGCCCGTTTCGTGGACTATTACTCACTGTTTTAGGGTCCCGGAGTGATGTCCACGAGTAACGAACCCTGGGTGCGTTTACGTGTCGGTCATCAACACTCGCTATTTTGGCCGATTTTGACCCATTTCGTGGACTATTACTCACCGTTTTGGGGTCCCAAAGTGATTTCCATTCTTGTTGAACCCCGGGTTGCGTTTACGTGTCGGTCATCTACACTCGCGGTTTTGGCCGATTCTGACCCATTTCGTGGACTATTACTCACCGTTTTGGAGTCCTAAAGTGATTTCCATTCTTGTTGAACCCCAACGTGCGCTTACATGTCGGTCATCAGCACTCACACTTTTTGCCGATTCTGGCCCGCTTCATGGAGTATTACTCACTATTTTGCGGTCCCGGAGTGATGTCCATGAGTAACGAACCCTGGGGTGCGTTTACGTGTCGGTCGTCAACGCTCATAGTTTTGGCCGATCCTGACCCGTTTCGTGGACTATTACTCACCTTTTTGGGGTCCCAAACTGATTTCCATTCTTGTTGAACCCCAAGGTGCGCTTACGTGTCGGTCACCAACACTCACGATTTTCGCCGATTCTGGCCCGTTTCGTGGACTATCACTCACTGTTTTAGGGTCCGAGAGTGATGTCCACGAGTAACGAACTCTGGGATGCGTTTACGTGTCGGTCATCAACACTCGCGATTTTGGCCGATTCTGACCCATTTCGTGGACTATTAGTCACCGTTTTGGGGTCCCAAAGTGATTTCCATTCTTGTTGAACCCCAAGGTGCGCTTACGTGTCGGTCATCAACACTCACAGTTTTGGCCGATTCTGGCCCGTTTCATGGACTATTACTCACTGTTTTGCGGTCCCGTAGTGATGTCCACGAGTAACGAACCTTGGGGTGTGTTTACGTGTCGATTATCAACACTCGCGGTTTTGGGCGATTCTGACCTATTTCGTGGACTATTAGTCACCGTTTTGGGGTCCCAAAGTGATTTCCATTCTTGTTGAACCCCAAGGTGCGCTTACGTGTCGGTCATCAACACTCACAGTTTTGCCGATTCTGGCCCGTTTCGTGGACTATTACTCACTGTTTTAGGGTCCCGGAGTGATGTCCACGAGTAACGAACCCTGGATTGCGTTTACGTGTCTGTCATCAGCACTCGCGGTTTTTGGCCGATTCTGACCAGTTTCGTGGACTATTACTCACCGTTTTGCGGTCCCAAAGTGATTAACATTCTTGTTGAACCCCAAGGTGGCTTACGTGTCGGTCATCAACACTCATAGTTTTGGCCGATTTTGGCCCATTTCGTGGACTATTACTCACTGTTTTGGGGTCCTGGAGTGATTTCCACAAGTAATGAACCCTGGGGAGTGTTTATCTGTCGAGCATCAACACTCACAGTTTTGGCCGATTCTGGCCCGTTTCGTGGACTATTACTAACTGTTTGGGGGTCTCGAAGTGATGTCCACGAGTAACGAACCCTGGGGTGCGTTTACATGTTGGTCATCAACACTCGCGGTTTTGGCCGAATCTGACCCGTTTCATGGAATATTACTCACCGTTTTGGGGTCCCAAAGTGATTTCCATTCTTATTATACCCCAAGGTGAGCTTACGTGTCGGTCATCAACACTCATAGTTTTGGCCGATTCTGGCCCGTTTCATGGACTATTACTCACTGTTTTAGGGTCCCGGAGTGATGTCCATGAGCAACGAACCCTAGGGTGCGTTTACGTGTCAGTCATCAACACTCGAAGTTTTGGCCGATTGTGACCCGTTTCGTGGACTATTACTCACGGTTTTGGCGTCCTGGAGTGATGTCCACGAGTAATGAACCCCGGTGTGCGTTTACGTGTCCGTCATCAACGCTCGTAGTTTTGGCCGATCCTGACCAATTTCATGGACTATTACTCAGCATTTTGGGGTCCCAAAGTGATTTCCATTCTCGTTGAACCCCAAGGTGCGCTTACGTGGCAGTCATCAACACTCACAGTTTTGGCCAATTCTGGCCCGTTTCGTGGACTATTAGTCACTGTTTTAGGGTCCCGGAGTGATGTCCATGAGTAACGAACCCTGGGGTGCGTTTACCTGTCGGTCATCAACACTCGCGGTTTTGGCCAATTCTGACCCGTTTCGTGGACTATTACTCACCGTTTGGGGTTCCAAAGTGATTTCCATTCTTGTTGAACCCCAAGGTGCGCTTACGTGTTGGTCACCACCACTCATGGTTTTGGCCTATTCTGGCCCGTTTCGTGGACTATTACTCACTGTTTTAGGGTCCCGGAGTGATGTCCACGAGTAACGAACCCTGGGTGCGTTTACGTGTCGGTCATCAACACTCGCTATTTTGGCCGATTTTGACCCATTTCGTGGACTATTACTCACCGTTTTGGGGTCCCAAAGTGATTTCCATTCTTGTTGAACCCCGGGTTGCGTTTACGTGTCGGTCATCTACACTCGCGGTTTTGGCCGATTCTGACCCATTTCGTGGACTATTACTCACCGTTTTGGATTCCTAAAGTGATTTCCATTCTTGTTGAACCCCAACGTGCGCTTACATGTCGGTCATCAGCACTCACACTTTTTGCCGATTCTGGCCCGCTTCATGGAGTATTACTCACTATTTTGCGGTCCCGGAGTGATGTCCATGAGTAACGAACCCTGGGGTGCGTTTACGTGTCGGTCGTCAACGCTCATAGTTTTGGCCGATCCTGACCCGTTTCGTGGACTATTACTCACCTTTTTGGGGTCCCAAACTGATTTCCATTCTTGTTGAACCCCAAGGTGCGCTTACGTGTCGGTCACCAACACTCACGATTTTCGCCGATTCTGGCCCGTTTCGTGGACTATCACTCACTGTTTTAGGGTCCGAGAGTGATGTCCATGAGTAACGAACTCTGGGATGCGTTTACGTGTCGGTCATCAACACTCGCGATTTTGGCCGATTCTGACCCATTTCGTGGACTATTAGTCACCGTTTTGGGGTCCCAAAGTGATTTCCATTCTTGTTGAACCCCAAGGTGCGCTTACGTGTCGGTCATCAACACTCACAGTTTTGGCCGATTCTGGCCCGTTTCATGGACTATTACTCACTGTTTTGCGGTCCCGTAGTGATGTCCACGAGTAACGAACCTTGGGGTGTGTTTACGTGTCGATTATCAACACTCGCGGTTTTGGGCGATTCTGACCTATTTCGTGGACTATTAGTCACCGTTTTGGGGTCCCAAAGTGATTTCCATTCTTGTTGAACCCCAAGGTGCGCTTACGTGTCGGTCATCAACACTCACAGTTTTGCCGATTCTGGCCCGTTTCGTGGACTATTACTCACTGTTTTAGGGTCCCGGAGTGATGTCCACGAGTAACGAACCCTGGATTGCGTTTACGTGTCTATCATCAGCACTCGCGGTTTTTGGCCGATTCTGACCAGTTTCGTGGACTATTACTCACCATTTTGCGGTCCCAAAGTGATTAACATTCTTGTTGAACCCCAAGGTGGCTTACGTGTCGGTCATCAACACTCATAGTTTTGGCCGATTTTGGCCCATTTCGTGGACTATTACTCACTGTTTTGGGGTCCTGGAGTGATTTCCACAAGTAATGAACCCTGGGGAGTGTTTATCTGTCGAGCATCAACACTCACAGTTTTGGCCGATTCTGGCCCGTTTCGTGGACTATTACTAACTGTTTGGGGGTCTCGAAGTGATGTCCACGAGTAACGAACCCTGGGGTGCGTTTACATGTTGGTCATCAACACTCGCGGTTTTGGCCGAATCTGACCCGTTTCATGGAATATTACTCACCGTTTTGGGGTCCCAAAGTGATTTCCATTCTTATTATACCCCAAGGTGAGCTTACGTGTCGGTCATCAACACTCATAGTTTTGGCCGATTCTGGCCCGTTTCATGGACTATTACTCACTGTTTTAGGGTCCCGGAGTGATGTCCATGAGCAACGAACCCTAGGGTGCGTTTACGTGTCAGTCATCAACACTCGAAGTTTTGGCCGATTGTGACCCGTTTCGTGGACTATTACTCACGGTTTTGGCGTCCTGGAGTGATGTCCACGAGTAATGAACCCCGGTGTGCGTTTACGTGTCCGTCATCAACGCTCGTAGTTTTGGCCGATCCTGACCAATTTCATGGACTATTACTCAGCATTTTGGGGTCCCAAAGTGATTTCCATTCTCGTTGAACCCCAAGGTGCGCTTACGTGGCAGTCATCAACACTCACAGTTTTGGCCAATTCTGGCCCGTTTCGTGGACTATTAGTCACTGTTTTAGGGTCCCGGAGTGATGTCCATGAGTAACGAACCCTGGGGTGCGTTTACCTGTCGGTCATCAACACTCGCGGTTTTGGCCAATTCTGACCCGTTTCGTGGACTATTACTCACTGTTTTGGGGTTCCAAAGTGATTTCCATTCTTGTTGAACCCCAAGGTGCGCTTACGTGTTGGTCACCACCACTCATGGTTTTGGCCTATTCTGGCCCGTTTCGTGGACTATTACTCACTGTTTTAGGGTCCCGGAGTGATGTCCACGAGTAACGAACCATGGGTGCGTTTACGTGTCGGTCATCAACACTCGCGATTTTGGCCGATTTTGACCCATTTCGTGGACTATTACTCACCGTTTTGGGGTCCCAAAGTGATTTCCATTCTTGTTGAACCCCGGGGTTGCGTTTACGTGTCGGTCATCTACACTCGCGGTTTTGGCCGATTCTGACCCATTTCGTGGACTATTACTCACCGTTTTGGGGTCCTAAAGTGATTTCCATTCTTGTTGAACCCCAACGTGCGCTTACGTGTCGGTCATCAACACTCACACTTTTTGCCGATTCTGGCCCGTTTCATGCAGTATTACTCACTGTTTTGCGGTCCCGGAGTGATGTCCATGAGTAACGAACCCTGGGGTGCGTTTACGTGTCGGTCGTCAACGCTCATAGTTTTGGCCGATCCTGACCCGTTTCGTGGACTATTACTCACCTTTTTGGGGTCCCAAACTGATTTCCATTCTTGTTGAACCCCAAGGTGCGCTTACGTGTCGGTCACCAACACTCACGATTTTCGCCGATTCTGGCCCGTTTCGTGGACTATCACTCACTGCTTTAGGGTCCGAGAGTGATGTCCACGAGTAACGAACTCTGGGATGCGTTTACGTGTCGGTCATCAACACTCGCGATTTTGGCCGATTCTGACCCATTTCGTGGACTATTAGTCACCGTTTTGGGGTCCCAAAGTGATTTCCATTCTTGTTGAACCCCAAGGTGCGCTTACGTGTCGGTCATCAACACTCACACTTTTTGCCGATTCTGGCCCGTTTCATGGACTATTACTCACTGTTTTGCGGTCCCGGAGTGATGTCCATGAGTAACGAACCCTGGGGTGCGTTTACGTGTCGGTCGTCAACGCTCATAGTTTTGGCCGATCCTGACCCGTTTCGTGGACTATTACTCACCTTTTTGGGGTCCCAAACTGATTTCCATTCTTGTTGAACCCCAAGGTGCGCTTACGTGTCGGTCACCAACACTCACGATTTTCGCCGATTCTGGCCCGTTTCGTGGACTATCACTCACTGCTTTAGGGTCCGAGAGTGATGTCCACGAGTAACGAACTCTGGGATGCGTTTACGTGTCGGTCATCAACACTCGCGATTTTGGCCGATTCTGACCCATTTCGTGGACTATTAGTCACCGTTTTGGGGTCCCAAAGTGATTTCCATTCTTGTTGAACCCCAAGGTGCGCTTACGTGTCGGTCATCAACACTCACAGTTTTGGCCGATTCTGGCCCGTTTCATGGACTATTACTCACTGTTTTGCGGTCCCGTAGTGATGTCCACGAGTAACGAACCTTGGGGTGTGTTTACGTGTCGATTATCAACACTCGCGGTTTTGGGCGATTCTGACCTATTTCGTGGACTATTAGTCACCGTTTTGGGGTCCCAAAGTGATTTCCATTCTTGTTGAACCCCAAGGTGCGCTTACGTGTCGGTCATCAACACTCACAGTTTTGCCGATTCTGGCCCGTTTCGTGGACTATTACTCACTGTTTTAGGGTCCCGGAGTGATGTCCACGAGTAACGAACCCTGGATTGCGTTTACGTGTCTATCATCAGCACTCGCGGTTTTTGGCCGATTCTGACCAGTTTCGTGGACTATTACTCACCATTTTGCGGTCCCAAAGTGATTAACATTCTTGTTGAACCCCAAGGTGGCTTACGTGTCGGTCATCAACACTCATAGTTTTGGCCGATTTTGGCCCATTTCGTGGACTATTACTCACTGTTTTGGGGTCCTGGAGTGATTTCCACAAGTAATGAACCCTGGGGAGTGTTTATCTGTCGAGCATCAACACTCACAGTTTTGGCCGATTCTGGCCCGTTTCGTGGACTATTACTAACTGTTTGGGGGTCTCGAAGTGATGTCCACGAGTAACGAACCCTGGGGTGCGTTTACATGTTGGTCATCAACACTCGCGGTTTTGGCCGAATCTGACCCGTTTCATGGAATATTACTCACCGTTTTGGGGTCCCAAAGTGATTTCCATTCTTATTATACCCCAAGGTGAGCTTACGTGTCGGTCATCAACACTCATAGTTTTGGCCGATTCTGGCCCGTTTCATGGACTATTACTCACTGTTTTAGGGTCCCGGAGTGATGTCCATGAGCAACGAACCCTAGGGTGCGTTTACGTGTCAGTCATCAACACTCGAAGTTTTGGCCGATTGTGACCCGTTTCGTGGACTATTACTCACGGTTTTGGCGTCCTGGAGTGATGTCCACGAGTAATGAACCCCGGTGTGCGTTTACGTGTCCGTCATCAACGCTCGTAGTTTTGGCCGATCCTGACCAATTTCATGGACTATTACTCAGCATTTTGGGGTCCCAAAGTGATTTCCATTCTCGTTGAACCCCAAGGTGCGCTTACGTGGCAGTCATCAACACTCACAGTTTTGGCCAATTCTGGCCCGTTTCGTGGACTATTAGTCACTGTTTTAGGGTCCCGGAGTGATGTCCATGAGTAACGAACCCTGGGGTGCGTTTACCTGTCGGTCATCAACACTCGCGGTTTTGGCCAATTCTGACCCGTTTCGTGGACTATTACTCACTGTTTTGGGGTTCCAAAGTGATTTCCATTCTTGTTGAACCCCAAGGTGCGCTTACGTGTTGGTCACCACCACTCATGGTTTTGGCCTATTCTGGCCCGTTTCGTGGACTATTACTCACTGTTTTAGGGTCCCGGAGTGATGTCCACGAGTAACGAACCATGGGTGCGTTTACGTGTCGGTCATCAACACTCGCGATTTTGGCCGATTTTGACCCATTTCGTGGACTATTACTCACCGTTTTGGGGTCCCAAAGTGATTTCCATTCTTGTTGAACCCCGGGGTTGCGTTTACGTGTCGGTCATCTACACTCGCGGTTTTGGCCGATTCTGACCCATTTCGTGGACTATTACTCACCGTTTTGGGGTCCTAAAGTGATTTCCATTCTTGTTGAACCCCAACGTGCGCTTACGTGTCGGTCATCAACACTCACACTTTTTGCCGATTCTGGCCCGTTTCATGCAGTATTACTCACTGTTTTGCGGTCCCGGAGTGATGTCCATGAGTAACGAACCCTGGGGTGCGTTTACGTGTCGGTCGTCAACGCTCATAGTTTTGGCCGATCCTGACCCGTTTCGTGGACTATTACTCACCTTTTTGGGGTCCCAAACTGATTTCCATTCTTGTTGAACCCCAAGGTGCGCTTACGTGTCGGTCACCAACACTCACGATTTTCGCCGATTCTGGCCCGTTTCGTGGACTATCACTCACTGCTTTAGGGTCCGAGAGTGATGTCCACGAGTAACGAACTCTGGGATGCGTTTACGTGTCGGTCATCAACACTCGCGATTTTGGCCGATTCTGACCCATTTCGTGGACTATTAGTCACCGTTTTGGGGTCCCAAAGTGATTTCCATTCTTGTTGAACCCCAAGGTGCGCTTACGTGTCGGTCATCAACACTCACACTTTTTGCCGATTCTGGCCCGTTTCATGGACTATTACTCACTGTTTTGCGGTCCCGGAGTGATGTCCATGAGTAACGAACCCTGGGGTGCGTTTACGTGTCGGTCGTCAACGCTCATAGTTTTGGCCGATCCTGACCCGTTTCGTGGACTATTACTCACCTTTTTGGGGTCCCAAACTGATTTCCATTCTTGTTGAACCCCAAGGTGCGCTTACGTGTCGGTCACCAACACTCACGATTTTCGCCGATTCTGGCCCGTTTCGTGGACTATCACTCACTGCTTTAGGGTCCGAGAGTGATGTCCACGAGTAACGAACTCTGGGATGCGTTTACGTGTCGGTCATCAACACTCGCGATTTTGGCCGATTCTGACCCATTTCGTGGACTATTAGTCACCGTTTTGGGGTCCCAAAGTGATTTCCATTCTTGTTGAACCCCAAGGTGCGCTTACGTGTCGGTCATCAACACTCACAGTTTTGGCCGATTCTGGCCCGTTTCATGGACTATTACTCACTGTTTTGCGGTCCCGTAGTGATGTCCACGAGTAACGAACCTTGGGGTGTGTTTACGTGCCGATTATCAACACTCGCGGTTTTGGGCGATTCTGACCTATTTCGTGGACTATTAGTCACCGTTTTGGGGTCCCAAAGTGATTTCCATTCTTGTTGAACCCCAAGGTGTGCTTACGTGTCGGTCATCAACACTCACAGTTTTGGCCGATTCTGGCCCGTTTCATGGACTATTACTCACTGTTTTGCGGTCCCGTAGTGATGTCCACGAGTAACGAACCTTGGGGTGTGTTTACGTGTCGATTATCAACACTCGCGGTTTTGGGCGATTCTGACCTATTTCGTGGACTATTACTCACTGTTTTAGGGTCCCGGAGTGATGTCCACGAGTAACGAACCCTGGATTGCGTTTACGTGTCTGTCATCAGCACTCGCGGTTTTTGGCCGATTCTGACCAGTTTCGTGGACTATTACTCACCGTTTTGCGGTCCCAAAGTGATTAACATTCTTGTTGAACCCCAAGGTGGCTTACGTGTCGGTCATCAACACTCATAGTTTTGGCCGATTCTGGCCCATTTCGTGGACTATTACTCACTGTTTTGGGGTCCTGGAGTGATTTCCACAAGTAATGAACCCTGGGGAGTGTTTATCTGTCGAGCATCAACACTCACAGTTTTGGCCGATTCTGGCCCGTTTCGTGGACTATTACTAACTGTTTGGGGGTCTCGAAGTGATGTCCACGAGTAACGAACCCTGGGGTGCGTTTACATGTTGGTCATCAACACTCGCGGTTTTGGCCGAATCTGACCCGTTTCATGGAATATTACTCACCGTTTTGGGGTCCCAAAGTGATTTCCATTCTTATTATACCCCAAGGTGAACTTACGTGTCGGTCATCAACACTCATAGTTTTGGCCGATTCTGGCCCGTTTCATGGACTATTACTCACTGTTTTAGGGTCCCGGAGTGATGTCCATGAGTAACGAACCCTAGGGTGCGTTTACGTGTCAGTCATCAACACTCGAAGTTTTGGCCGATTGTGACCCGTTTCGTGGACTATTACTCACGGTTTTGGCGTCCTGGAGTGATGTCCACGAGTAACGAACCCCGGTGTGCGTTTACGTGTCCGTCATCAACGCTCGTAGTTTTGGCCGATCCTGACCCATTTTGTGGACTATTACTCAGCATTTTGGGGTCCCAAAGTGATTTCCATTCTCGTTGAACCACAAGGTGCGCTTACGTGGCAGTCATCAACACTCACAGTTTTGGCCAATTCTGGCCCGTTTCGTGGACTATTAGTCACTGTTTTAGGGTCCCGGAGTGATGTCCATGAGTAACGAACCCTGGGGTGCGTTTACCTGTCGGTCATCAACACTCGCGGTTTTGGCCAATTCTGACCCGTTTCGTGGACTATTACTCACCGTTTTGGGGTTCCAAAGTGATTTCCATTCTTGTTGAACCCCAAGGTGCGCTTACGTGTTGGTCACCACCACTCATGGTTTTGGCCTATTCTGGCCCGTTTCGTGGACTATTACTCACTGTTTTAGGGTCCCGGAGTGATGTCCACGAGTAACGAACCCTGGGTGCGTTTACGTGTCGGTCATCAACACTCATAGTTTTGGCCGATTCTGGCCCATTTCGTGGACTATTACTCACTGTTTTGGGGTCCTGGAGTGATTTCCACAAGTAATGAACCCTGGGGAGTGTTTATCTGTCGAGCATCAACACTCACAGTTTTGGCCGATTCTGGCCCGTTTCGTGGACTATTACTAACTGTTTGGGGGTCTCGAAGTGATGTCCACGAGTAACGAACCCTGGGGTGCGTTTACATGTTGGTCATCAACACTCGCGGTTTTGGCCGAATCTGACCCGTTTCATGGAATATTACTCACCGTTTTGGGGTCCCAAAGTGATTTCCATTCTTATTATACCCCAAGGTGAGCTTACGTGTCGGTCATCAACACTCATAGTTTTGGCCGATTCTGGCCCGTTTCATGGACTATTACTCACTGTTTTAGGGTCCCGGAGTGATGTCCATGAGTAACGAACCCTAGGGTGCGTTTACGTGTCAGTCATCAACACTCGAAGTTTTGGCCGATTGTGACCCATTTCGTGGACTATTACTCACGGTTTTGGCGTCCTGGAGTGATGTCCACGAGTAACGAACCCCGGTGTGCGTTTACGTGTCCGTCATCAACGCTCGTAGTTTTGGCCGATCCTGACCCATTTCGTGGACTATTACTCAACATTTTGGGGTCCCAAAGTGATTTCCATTCTCGTTGAACCCCAAGGTGCGCTTACGTGGCAGTCATCAACACTCACAGTTTTGGCCAATTCTGGCCCGGTTCGTGGACTATTAGTCACTGTTTTAGGGTCCCGGAGTGATGTCCATGAGTAACGAACCCTGGGGTGCGTTTACCTGTCGGTCATCAACACTCGCGGTTTTGGCCAATTCTGACCCGTTTCGTGGACTATTACTCACCGTTTTGGGGTTCCAAAGTGATTTCCATTCTTGTTGAACCCCAAGGTGCGCTTACGTGTTGGTCACCACCACTCATGGTTTTGGCCTATTCTGGCCCGTTTCGTGGACTATTACTCACTGTTTTAGGGTCCCGGAGTGATGTCCACGAGTAACGAACCCTGGGTGCGTTTACGTGTCGGTCATCAACACTCATAGTTTTGGCCGATTCTGGCCCATTTCGTGGACTATTACTCACTGTTTTGGGGTCCTGGAGTGATTTCCACAAGTAATGAACCCTGCGGAGTGTTTATCTGTCGAGCATCAACACTCACAGTTTTGGCCGATTCTGGCCCGTTTCGTGGACTATTACTAACTGTTTGGGGGTCTCGAAGTGATGTCCACGAGTAACGAACCCTGGGGTGCGTTTACATGTTGGTCATCAACACTCGCGGTTTTGGCCGAATCTGACCCGTTTCATGGAATATTACTCACCGTTTTGGGGTCCCAAAGTGATTTCCATTCTTATTATACCCCAAGGTGAGCTTACGTGTCGGTCATCAACACTCATAGTTTTGGCCGATTCTGGCCCGTTTCATGGACTATTACTCACTGTTTTAGGGTCCCGGAGTGATGTCCATGAGTAACGAACCCTAGGGTGCGTTTACGTGTCAGTCATCAACACTCGAAGTTTTGGCCGATTGTGACCCGTTTCGTGGACTATTACTCACGGTTTTGGCGTCCTGGAGTGATGTCCACGAGTAACGAACCCCGGTGTGCGTTTACGTGTCCGTCATCAACGCTCGTAGTTTTGGCCGATCCTGACCCATTTCGTGGACTATTACTCAGCATTTTGGGGTCCCAAAGTGATTTCCATTCTCGTTGAACCCCAAGGTGCGCTTACGTGGCAGTCATCAACACTCACAGTTTTGGCCAATTCTGGCCCGTTTCGTGGACTATTAGTCACTGTTTTAGGGTCCCGGAGTGATGTCCATGAGTAACGAACCCTGGGGTGCGTTTACCTGTCGGTCATCAACACTCGCGGTTTTGGCCAATTCTGACCCGTTTCGTGGACTATTACTCACCGTTTTGGGGTTCCAAAGTGATTTCCATTCTTGTTGAACCCCAAGGTGCGCTTACGTGTTGGTCACCACCACTCATGGTTTTGGCCTATTCTGGCCCGTTTCGTGGACTATTACTCACTGTTTTAGGGTCCCGGAGTGATGTCCACGAGTAACGAACCCTGGGTGCGTTTACGTGTCGGTCATCAACACTCATAGTTTTGGCCGATTCTGGCCCATTTCGTGGACTATTACTCACTGTTTTGGGGTCCTGGAGTGATTTCCACAAGTAATGAACCCTGCGGAGTGTTTATCTGTCGAGCATCAACACTCACAGTTTTGGCCGATTCTGGCCCGTTTCGTGGACTATTACTAACTGTTTGGGGGTCTCGAAGTGATGTCCACGAGTAACGAACCCTGGGGTGCGTTTACATGTTGGTCATCAACACTCGCGGTTTTGGCCGAATCTGACCCGTTTCATGGAATATTACTCACCGTTTTGGGGTCCCAAAGTGATTTCCATTCTTATTATACCCCAAGGTGAGCTTACGTGTCGGTCATCAACACTCATAGTTTTGGCCGATTCTGGCCCGTTTCATGGACTATTACTCACTGTTTTAGGGTCCCGGAGTGATGTCCATGAGTAACGAACCCTAGGGTGCGTTTACGTGTCAGTCATCAACACTCGAAGTTTTGGCCGATTGTGACCCGTTTCGTGGACTATTACTCACGGTTTTGGCGTCCTGTAGTGATGTCCACGAGTAACGAACCCCGGTGTGCGTTTACGTGTCCGTCATCAACGCTCGTAGTTTTGGCCGATCCTGACCCATTTCGTGGACTATTACTCAGCATTTTGGGGTCCCAAAGTGATTTCCATTCTCGTTGAACCCCAAGGTGCGCTTACGTGGCAGTCATCAACACTCACAGTTTTGGCCAATTCTGGCCCGTTTCGTGGACTATTAGTGACTGATTTAGGGTCCCGGAGTGATGTCCATGAGTAACGAACCCTGGGGTGCGTTTACCTGTCGGTCATCAACACTCGCGGTTTTGGCCAATTCTGACCCGTTTCGTGGACTATTACTCACCGTTTTGGGGTTCCAAAGTGATTTCCATTCTTGTTGAACCCCAAGGTGCGCTTACGTGTTGGTCACCACCACTCATGGTTTTGGCCTATTCTGGCCCGTTTCGTGGACTATTACTCACTGTTTTAGGGTCCCGGAGTGATGTCCACGAGTAACGAACCCTGGGTGCGTTTACGTGTCGGTCATCAACACTCATAGTTTTGGCCGATTCTGGCCCATTTCGTGGACTATTACTCACTGTTTTGGGGTCCTGGAGTGATTTCCACAAGTAATGAACCCTGGGGAGTGTTTATCTGTCGAGCATCAACACTCACAGTTTTGGCCGATTCTGGCCCGTTTCGTGGACTATTACTAACTGTTTGGGGGTCTCGAAGTGATGTCCACGAGTAACGAACCCTGGGGTGCGTTTACATGTTGGTCATCAACACTCGCGGTTTTGGCCGAATCTGACCCGTTTCATGGAATATTACTCACCGTTTTGGGGTCCCAAAGTGATTTCCATTCTTATTATACCCCAAGGTGAGCTTACGTGTCGGTCATCAACACTCATAGTTTTGGCCGATTCTGGCCCGTTTCATGGACTATTACTCACTGTTTTAGGGTCCCGGAGTGATGTCCATGAGTAACGAACCCTAGGGTGCGTTTACGTGTCAGTCATCAACACTCGAAGTTTTGGCCGATTGTGACCCGTTTCGTGGACTATTAGTCACGGTTTTGGCGTCCTGGAGTGATGTCCACGAGTAACGAACCCCGGTGTGCGTTTACGTGTCCGTCATCAACGCTCGTAGTTTTGGCCGATCCTGACCCATTTCGTGGACTATTACTCAGCATTTTGGGGTCCCAAAGTGATTTCCATTCTCGTTGAACCCCAAGGTGCGCTTACGTGGCAGTCATCAACACTCACAGTTTTGGCCAATTCTGGCCCGTTTCGTGGACTATTAGTCACTGTTTTAGGGTCCCGGAGTGATGTCCATGAGTAACGAACCCTGGGGTGCGTTTACCTGTCGGTCATCAACACTCGCGGTTTTGGCCAATTCTGACCCGTTTCGTGGACTATTACTCACCGTTTTGGGGTTCCAAAGTGATTTCCATTCTTGTTGAACCCCAAGGTGCGCTTACGTGTTGGTCACCACCACTCATGGTTTTGGCCTATTCTGGCCCGTTTCGTGGACTATTACTCACTGTTTTAGGGTCCCGGAGTGATGTCCACGAGTAACGAACCCTGGGTGCGTTTACGTGTCGGTCATCAACACTCATAGTTTTGGCCGATTCTGGCCCATTTCGTGGACTATTACTCACTGTTTTGGGGTCCTGGAGTGATTTCCACAAGTAATGAACCCTGGGGAGTGTTTATCTGTCGAGCATCAACACTCACAGTTTTGGCCGATTCTGGCCCGTTTCGTGGACTATTACTAACTGTTTGGGGGTCTCGAAGTGATGTCCACGAGTAACGAACCCTGGGGTGCGTTTACATGTTGGTCATCAACACTCGCGGTTTTGGCCGAATCTGACCCGTTTCATGGAATATTACTCACCGTTTTGGGGTCCCAAAGTGATTTCCATTCTTATTATACCCCAAGGTGAGCTTACGTGTCGGTCATCAACACTCATAGTTTTGGCCGATTCTGGCCCGTTTCATGGACTATTACTCACTGTTTTAGGGTCCCGGAGTGATGTCCATGAGTAACGAACCCTAGGGTGCGTTTACGTGTCAGTCATCAACACTCGAAGTTTTGGCCGATTGTGACCCGTTTCGTGGACTATTACTCACGGTTTTGGCGTCCTGTAGTGATGTCCACGAGTAACGAACCCCGGTGTGCGTTTACGTGTCCGTCATCAACGCTCGTAGTTTTGGCCGATCCTGACCCATTTCGTGGACTATTACTCAGCATTTTGGGGTCCCAAAGTGATTTCCATTCTCGTTGAACCCCAAGGTGCGCTTACGTGGCAGTCATCAACACTCACAGTTTTGGCCAATTCTGGCCCGTTTCGTGGACTATTAGTCACTGTTTTAGGGTCCCGGAGTGATGTCCATGAGTAACGAACCCTGGGGTGCGTTTACCTGTCGGTCATCAACACTCGCAGTTTTGGCCAATTCTGACCCGTTTCGTCGACTATTACTCACCGTTTTGGGGTTCCAAAGTGATTTCCATTCTTGTTGAACCCCAAGGTGCGCTTACGTGTTGGTCACCACCACTCATGGTTTTGGCCTATTCTGGCCCGTTTCGTGGACTATTACTCACTGTTTTAGGGTCCCGGAGTGATGTCCACGAGTAACGAACCCTGGGTGCATTTACGTGTCGGTCATCAACACTCATAGTTTTGGCCGATTCTGGCCCATTTCGTGGACTATTACTCACTGTTTTGGGGTCCTGGAGTGATTTCCACAAGTAATGAACCCTGGGGAGTGTTTATCTGTCGAGCATCAACACTCACAGTTTTGGCCGATTCTGGCCCGTTTCGTGGACTATTACTAACTGTTTGGGGGTCTCGAAGTGATGTCCACGAGTAACGAACCCTGGGGTGCGTTTACATGTTGGTCATCAACACTCGCGGTTTTGGCCGAATCTGACCCGTTTCATGGAATATTACTCACCGTTTTGGGGTCCCAAAGTGATTTCCATTCTTATTATACCCCAAGGTGAGCTTACGTGTCGGTCATCAACACTCATAGTTTTGGCCGATTCTGGCCCGTTTCATGGACTATTACTCACTGTTTTAGGGTCCCGGAGTGATGTCCATGAGTAACGAACCCTAGGGTGCGTTTACGTGTCAGTCATCAACACTCGAAGTTTTGGCCGATTGTGACCCGTTTCGTGGACTACTACTCACGGTTTTGGCGTCCTGTAGTGATGTCCACGAGTAACGAACCCCGGTGTGCGTTTACGTGTCCGTCATCAACGCTCGTAGTTTTGGCCGATCCTGACCCATTTCGTGGACTATTACTCAGCATTTTGGGGTCCCAAAGTGATTTCCATTCTCGTTGAACCCCAAGGTGCGCTTACGTGGCAGTCATCAACACTCACAGTTTTGGCCAATTCTGGCCCGTTTCGTGGACTATTAGTCACTGTTTTAGGGTCCCGGAGTGATGTCCATGAGTAACGAACCCTGGGGTGCGTTTACCTGTCGGTCATCAACACTCGCGGTTTTGGCCAATTCTGACCCGTTTCGTGGACTATTACTCACCGTTTTGGGGTTCCAAAGTGATTTCCATTCTTGTTGAACCCCAAGGTGCGCTTACGTGTTGGTCACCACCACTCATGGTTTTGGCCTATTCTGGCCCGTTTCGTGGACTATTACTCACTGTTTTAGGGTCCCGGAGTGATGTCCACGAGTAACGAACCCTGGGTGCGTTTACGTGTCGGTCATCAACACTCATAGTTTTGGCCGATTCTGGCCCATTTCGTGGACTATTACTCACTGTTTTGGGGTCCTGGAGTGATTTCCACAAGTAATGAACCCTGGGGAGTGTTTATCTGTCGAGCATCAACACTCACAGTTTTGGCCGATTCTGGCCCGTTTCGTGGACTATTACTAACTGTTTGGGGGTCTCGAAGTGATGTCCACGAGTAACGAACCCTGGGGTGCGTTTACATGTTGGTCATCAACACTCGCGGTTTTGGCCGAATCTGACCCGTTTCATGGAATATTACTCACCGTTTTGGGGTCCCAAAGTGATTTCCATTCTTATTATACCCCAAGGTGAGCTTACGTGTCGGTCATCAACACTCATAGTTTTGGCCGATTCTGGCCCGTTTCATGGACTATTACTCACTGTTTTAGGGTCCCGGAGTGATGTCCATGAGTAACGAACCCTAGGGTGCGTTTACGTGTCAGTCATCAACACTCGAAGTTTTGGCCGATTGTGACCCGTTTCGTGGACTATTACTCACGGTTTTGGCGTCCTGTAGTGATGTCCACGAGTAACGAACCCCGGTGTGCGTTTACGTGTCCGTCATCAACGCTCGTAGTTTTGGCCGATCCTGACCCATTTCGTGGACTATTACTCAGCATTTTGGGGTCCCAAAGTGATTTCCATTCTCGTTGAACCCCAAGGTGCGCTTACGTGGCAGTCATCAACACTCACAGTTTTGGCCAATTCTGGCCCGTTTCGTGGACTATTAGTCACTGTTTTAGGGTCCCGGAGTGATGTCCATGAGTAACGAACCCTGGGGTGTGTTTACCTGTCGGTCATCAACACTCGCAGTTTTGGCCAATTCTGACCCGTTTCGTCGACTATTACTCACCGTTTTGGGGTTCCAAAGTGATTTCCATTCTTGTTGAACCCCAAGGTGCGCTTACGTGTTGGTCACCACCACTCATGGTTTTGGCCTATTCTGGCCCGTTTCGTGGACTATTACTCACTGTTTTAGGGTCCCGGAGTGATGTCCACGAGTAACGAACCCTGGGTGCGTTTACGTGTCGGTCATCAACACTCATAGTTTTGGCCGATTCTGGCCCATTTCGTGGACTATTACTCACTGTTTTGGGGTCCTGGAGTGATTTCCACAAGTAATGAACCCTGGGGAGTGTTTATCTGTCGAGCATCAACACTCACAGTTTTGGCCGATTCTGGCCCGTTTCGTGGACTATTACTAACTGTTTGGGGGTCTCGAAGTGATGTCCACGAGTAACGAACCCTGGGGTGCGTTTACATGTTGGTCATCAACACTCGCGGTTTTGGCCGAATCTGACCCGTTTCATGGAATATTACTCACCGTTTTGGGGTCCCAAAGTGATTTCCATTCTTATTATACCCCAAGGTGAGCTTACGTGTCGGTCATCAACACTCATAGTTTTGGCCGATTCTGGCCCGTTTCATGGACTATTACTCACTGTTTTAGGGTCCCGGAGTGATGTCCATGAGTAACGAACCCTAGGGTGCGTTTACGTGTCAGTCATCAACACTCGAAGTTTTGGCCGATTGTGACCCGTTTCGTGGACTACTACTCACGGTTTTGGCGTCCTGTAGTGATGTCCACGAGTAACGAACCCCGGTGTGCGTTTACGTGTCCGTCATCAACGCTCGTAGTTTTGGCCGATCCTGACCCATTTCGTGGACTATTACTCAGCATTTTGGGGTCCCAAAGTGATTTCCATTCTCGTTGAACCCCAAGGTGCGCTTACGTGGCAGTCATCAACACTCACAGTTTTGGCCAATTCTGGCCCGTTTCGTGGACTATTAGTCACTGTTTTAGGGTCCCGGAGTGATGTCCATGAGTAACGAACCCTGGGGTGCGTTTACCTGTCGGTCATCAACACTCGCGGTTTTGGCCAATTCTGACCCGTTTCGTGGACTATTACTCACCGTTTTGGGGTTCCAAAGTGATTTCCATTCTTGTTGAACCCCAAGGTGCGCTTACGTGTTGGTCACCACCACTCATGGTTTTGGCCTATTCTGGCCCGTTTCGTGGACTATTACTCACTGTTTTAGGGTCCCGGAGTGATGTCCACGAGTAACGAACCCTGGGTGCGTTTACGTGTCGGTCATCAACACTCATAGTTTTGGCCGATTCTGGCCCATTTCGTGGACTATTACTCACTGTTTTGGGGTCCTGGAGTGATTTCCACAAGTAATGAACCCTGGGGAGTGTTTATCTGTCGAGCATCAACACTCACAGTTTTGGCCGATTCTGGCCCGTTTCGTGGACTATTACTAACTGTTTGGGGGTCTCGAAGTGATGTCCACGAGTAACGAACCCTGGGGTGCGTTTACATGTTGGTCATCAACACTCGCGGTTTTGGCCGAATCTGACCCGTTTCATGGAATATTACTCACCGTTTTGGGGTCCCAAAGTGATTTCCATTCTTATTATACCCCAAGGTGAGCTTACGTGTCGGTCATCAACACTCATAGTTTTGGCCGATTCTGGCCCGTTTCATGGACTATTACTCACTGTTTTAGGGTCCCGGAGTGATGTCCATGAGTAACGAACCCTAGGGTGCGTTTACGTGTCAGTCATCAACACTCGAAGTTTTGGCCGATTGTGACCCGTTTCGTGGACTATTACTCACGGTTTTGGCGTCCTGGAGTGATGTCCACGAGTAACGAACCCCGGTGTGCGTTTACGTGTCCGTCATCAACGCTCGTAGTTTTGGCCGATCCTGACCCATTTCGTGGACTATTACTCAGCATTTTGGGGTCCCAAAGTGATTTCCATTCTCGTTGAACCCCAAGGTGCGCTTACGTGGCAGTCATCAACACTCACAGTTTTGGCCAATTCTGGCCCGTTTCGTGGACTATTAGTCACTGTTTTAGGGTCCCGGAGTGATGTCCATGAGTAACGAACCCTGGGGTGCGTTTACCTGTCGGTCATCAACACTCGCGGTTTTGGCCAATTCTGACCCGTTTCGTCGACTATTACTCACCGTTTTGGGGTTCCAAAGTGATTTCCATTCTTGTTGAACCCCAAGGTGCGCTTACGTGTTGGTCACCACCACTCATGGTTTTGGCCTATTCTGGCCCGTTTCGTGGACTATTACTCACTGTTTTAGGGTCCCGGAGTGATGTCCACGAGTAACGAACCCTGGGTGCGTTTACGTGTCGGTCATCAACACTCATAGTTTTGGCCGATTCTGGCCCATTTCGTGGACTATTACTCACTTTTTTGGGGTCCTGGAGTGATTTCCACAAGTAATGAACCCTGGGGAGTGTTTATCTGTCGAGCATCAACACTCACAGTTTTGGCCGATTCTGGCCCGTTTCGTGGACTATTACTAACTGTTTGGGGGTCTCGAAGTGATGTCCACGAGTAACGAACCCTGGGGTGCGTTTACATGTTGGTCATCAACACTCGCGGTTTTGGCCGAATCTGACCCGTTTCATGGAATATTACTCACCGTTTTGGGGTCCCAAAGTGATTTCCATTCTTATTATACCCCAAGGTGAGCTTACGTGTCGGTCATCAACACTCATAGTTTTGGCCGATTCTGGCCCGTTTCATGGACTATTACTCACTGTTTTAGGGTCCCGGAGTGATGTCCATGAGTAACGAACCCTAGGGTGCGTTTACGTGTCAGTCATCAACACTCGAAGTTTTGGCCGATTGTGACCCGTTTCGTGGACTACTACTCACGGTTTTGGCGTCCTGTAGTGATGTCCACGAGTAACGAACCCCGGTGTGCGTTTACGTGTCCGTCATCAACGCTCGTAGTTTTGGCCGATCCTGACCCATTTCGTGGACTATTACTCAGCATTTTGGGGTCCCAAAGTGATTTCCATTCTCGTTGAACCCCAAGGTGCGCTTACGTGGCAGTCATCAACACTCACAGTTTTGGCCAATTCTGGCCCGTTTCGTGGACTATTAGTCACTGTTTTAGGGTCCCGGAGTGATGTCCATGGGTAACGAACCCTGGGGTGCGTTTACCTGTCGGTCATCAACACTCGCGGTTTTGGCCAATTCTGACCCGTTTCGTGGACTATTACTCACCGTTTTGGGGTTCCAAAGTGATTTCCATTCTTGTTGAACCCCAAGGTGCGCTTACGTGTTGGTCACCACCACTCATGGTTTTGGCCTATTCTGGCCCGTTTCGTGGACTATTACTCACTGTTTTAGGGTCCCGGAGTGATGTCCACGAGTAACGAACCCTGGGTGCGTTTACGTGTCGGTCATCAACACTCATAGTTTTGGCCGATTCTGGCCCATTTCGTGGACTATTACTCACTGTTTTGGGGTCCTGGAGTGATTTCCACAAGTAATGAACCCTGGGGAGTGTTTATCTGTCGAGCATCAACACTCACAGTTTTGGCCGATTCTGGCCCGTTTCGTGGACTATTACTAACTGTTTGGGGGTCTCGAAGTGATGTCCACGAGTAACGAACCCTGGGGTGCGTTTACATGTTGGTCATCAACACTCGCGGTTTTGGCCGAATCTGACCCGTTTCATGGAATATTACTCACCGTTTTGGGGTCCCAAAGTGATTTCCATTCTTATTATACCCCAAGGTGAGCTTACGTGTCGGTCATCAACACTCATAGTTTTGGCCGATTCTGGCCCGTTTCATGGACTATTACTCACTGTTTTAGGGTCCCGGAGTGATGTCCATGAGTAACGAACCCTAGGGTGCGTTTACGTGTCAGTCATCAACACTCGAAGTTTTGGCCGATTGTGACCCGTTTCGTGGACTATTACTCACGGTTTTGGCGTCCTGGAGTGATGTCCACGAGTAACGAACCCCGGTGTGCGTTTACGTGTCCGTCATCAACGCTCGTAGTTTTGGCCGATCCTGACCCATTTCGTGGACTATTACTCAGCATTTTGGGGTCCCAAAGTGATTTCCATTCTCGTTGAACCCCAAGGTGCGCTTACGTGGCAGTCATCAACACTCACAGTTTTGGCCAATTCTGGCCCGTTTCGTGGACTATTAGTCACTGTTTTAGGGTCCCGGAGTGATGTCCATGAGTAACGAACCCTGGGGTGCGTTTACCTGTCGGTCATCAACACTCGCGGTTTTGGCCAATTCTGACCCGTTTCGTCGACTATTACTCACCGTTTTGGGGTTCCAAAGTGATTTCCATTCTTGTTGAACCCCAAGGTGCGCTTACGTGTTGGTCACCACCACTCATGGTTTTGGCCTATTCTGGCCCGTTTCGTGGACTATTACTCACTGTTTTAGGGTCCCGGAGTGATGTCCACGAGTAACGAACCCTGGGTGCGTTTACGTGTCGGTCATCAACACTCATAGTTTTGGCCGATTCTGGCCCATTTCGTGGACTATTACTCACTTTTTTGGGGTCCTGGAGTGATTTCCACAAGTAATGAACCCTGGGGAGTGTTTATCTGTCGAGCATCAACACTCACAGTTTTGGCCGATTCTGGCCCGTTTCGTGGACTATTACTAACTGTTTGGGGGTCTCGAAGTGATGTCCACGAGTAACGAACCCTGGGGTGCGTTTACATGTTGGTCATCAACACTCGCGGTTTTGGCCGAATCTGACCCGTTTCATGGAATATTACTCACCGTTTTGGGGTCCCAAAGTGATTTCCATTCTTATTATACCCCAAGGTGAGCTTACGTGTCGGTCATCAACACTCATAGTTTTGGCCGATTCTGGCCCGTTTCATGGACTATTACTCACTGTTTTAGGGTCCCGGAGTGATGTCCATGAGTAACGAACCCTAGGGTGCGTTTACGTGTCAGTCATCAACACTCGAAGTTTTGGCCGATTGTGACCCGTTTCGTGGACTATTACTCACGGTTTTGGCGTCCTGTAGTGATGTCCACGAGTAACGAACCCCGGTGTGCGTTTACGTGTCCGTCATCAACGCTCGTAGTTTTGGCCGATCCTGACCCATTTCGTGGACTATTACTCAGCATTTTGGGGTCCCAAAGTGATTTCCATTCTCGTTGAACCCCAAGGTGCGCTTACGTGGCAGTCATCAACACTCACAGTTTTGGCCAATTCTGGCCCGTTTCGTGGACTATTAGTCACTGTTTTAGGGTCCCGGAGTGATGTCCATGAGTAACGAACCCTGGGGTGCGTTTACCTGTCGGTCATCAACACTCGCGGTTTTGGCCAATTCTGACCCGTTTCGTCGACTATTACTCACCGTTTTGGGGTTCCAAAGTGATTTCCATTCTTGTTGAACCCCAAGGTGCGCTTACGTGTTGGTCACCACCACTCATGGTTTTGGCCTATTCTGGCCCGTTTCGTGGACTATTACTCACTGTTTTAGGGTCCCGGAGTGATGTCCACGAGTAACGAACCCTGGGTGCGTTTACGTGTCGGTCATCAACACTCATAGTTTTGGCCGATTCTGGCCCATTTCGTGGACTATTACTCACTTTTTTGGGGTCCTGGAGTGATTTCCACAAGTAATGAACCCTGGGGAGTGTTTATCTGTCGAGCATCAACACTCACAGTTTTGGCCGATTCTGGCCCGTTTCGTGGACTATTACTAACTGTTTGGGGGTCTCGAAGTGATGTCCACGAGTAACGAACCCTGGGGTGCGTTTACATGTTGGTCATCAACACTCGCGGTTTTGGCCGAATCTGACCCGTTTCATGGAATATTACTCACCGTTTTGGGGTCCCAAAGTGATTTCCATTCTTATTATACCCCAAGGTGAGCTTACGTGTCGGTCATCAACACTCATAGTTTTGGCCGATTCTGGCCCGTTTCATGGACTATTACTCACTGTTTTAGGGTCCCGGAGTGATGTCCATGAGTAACGAACCCTAGGGTGCGTTTACGTGTCAGTCATCAACACTCGAAGTTTTGGCCGATTGTGACCCGTTTCGTGGACTACTACTCACGGTTTTGGCGTCCTGTAGTGATGTCCACGAGTAACGAACCCCGGTGTGCGTTTACGTGTCCGTCATCAACGCTCGTAGTTTTGGCCGATCCTGACCCATTTCGTGGACTATTACTCAGCATTTTGGGGTCCCAAAGTGATTTCCATTCTCGTTGAACCCCAAGGTGCGCTTACGTGGCAGTCATCAACACTCACAGTTTTGGCCAATTCTGGCCCGTTTCGTGGACTATTAGTCACTGTTTTAGGGTCCCGGAGTGATGTCCATGGGTAACGAACCCTGGGGTGCGTTTACCTGTCGGTCATCAACACTCGCGGTTTTGGCCAATTCTGACCCGTTTCGTGGACTATTACTCACCGTTTTGGGGTTCCAAAGTGATTTCCATTCTTGTTGAACCCCAAGGTGCGCTTACGTGTTGGTCACCACCACTCATGGTTTTGGCCTATTCTGGCCCGTTTCGTGGACTATTACTCACTGTTTTAGGGTCCCGGAGTGATGTCCACGAGTAACGAACCCTGGGTGCGTTTACGTGTCGGTCATCAACACTCATAGTTTTGGCCGATTCTGGCCCATTTCGTGGACTATTACTCACTGTTTTGGGGTCCTGGAGTGATTTCCACAAGTAATGAACCCTGGGGAGTGTTTATCTGTCGAGCATCAACACTCACAGTTTTGGCCGATTCTGGCCCGTTTCGTGGACTATTACTAACTGTTTGGGGGTCTCGAAGTGATGTCCACGAGTAACGAACCCTGGGGTGCGTTTACATGTTGGTCATCAACACTCGCGGTTTTGGCCGAATCTGACCCGTTTCATGGAATATTACTCACCGTTTTGGGGTCCCAAAGTGATTTCCATTCTTATTATACCCCAAGGTGAGCTTACGTGTCGGTCATCAACACTCATAGTTTTGGCCGATTCTGGCCCGTTTCATGGACTATTACTCACTGTTTTAGGGTCCCGGAGTGATGTCCATGAGTAACGAACCCTAGGGTGCGTTTACGTGTCAGTCATCAACACTCGAAGTTTTGGCCGATTGTGACCCGTTTCGTGGACTATTACTCACGGTTTTGGCGTCCTGGAGTGATGTCCACGAGTAACGAACCCCGGTGTGCGTTTACGTGTCCGTCATCAACGCTCGTAGTTTTGGCCGATCCTGACCCATTTCGTGGACTATTACTCAGCATTTTGGGGTCCCAAAGTGATTTCCATTCTCGTTGAACCCCAAGGTGCGCTTACGTGGCAGTCATCAACACTCACAGTTTTGGCCAATTCTGGCCCGTTTCGTGGACTATTAGTCACTGTTTTAGGGTCCCGGAGTGATGTCCATGAGTAACGAACCCTGGGGTGCGTTTACCTGTCGGTCATCAACACTCGCGGTTTTGGCCAATTCTGACCCGTTTCGTCGACTATTACTCACCGTTTTGGGGTTCCAAAGTGATTTCCATTCTTGTTGAACCCCAAGGTGCGCTTACGTGTTGGTCACCACCACTCATGGTTTTGGCCTATTCTGGCCCGTTTCGTGGACTATTACTCACTGTTTTAGGGTCCCGGAGTGATGTCCACGAGTAACGAACCCTGGGTGCGTTTACGTGTCGGTCATCAACACTCATAGTTTTGGCCGATTCTGGCCCATTTCGTGGACTATTACTCACTTTTTTGGGGTCCTGGAGTGATTTCCACAAGTAATGAACCCTGGGGAGTGTTTATCTGTCGAGCATCAACACTCACAGTTTTGGCCGATTCTGGCCCGTTTCGTGGACTATTACTAACTGTTTGGGGGTCTCGAAGTGATGTCCACGAGTAACGAACCCTGGGGTGCGTTTACATGTTGGTCATCAACACTCGCGGTTTTGGCCGAATCTGACCCGTTTCATGGAATATTACTCACCGTTTTGGGGTCCCAAAGTGATTTCCATTCTTATTATACCCCAAGGTGAGCTTACGTGTCGGTCATCAACACTCATAGTTTTGGCCGATTCTGGCCCGTTTCATGGACTATTACTCACTGTTTTAGGGTCCCGGAGTGATGTCCATGAGTAACGAACCCTAGGGTGCGTTTACGTGTCAGTCATCAACACTCGAAGTTTTGGCCGATTGTGACCCGTTTCATGGACTATTACTCACGGTTTTGGCGTCCTGGAGTGATGTCCACGAGTAACGAACCCCGGTGTGCGTTTACGTGTCCGTCATCAACGCTCGTAGTTTTGGCCGATCCTGACCCATTTCGTGGACTATTACTCAGCATTTTGGGGTCCCAAAGTGATTTCCATTCTCGTTGAACCCCAAGGTGCGCTTACGTGGCAGTCATCAACACTCACAGTTTTGGCCAATTCTGGCCCGTTTCGTGGACTATTAGTCACTGTTTTAGGGTCCCGGAGTGATGTCCATGAGTAACGAACCCTGGGGTGCGTTTACCTGTCGGTCATCAACACTCGCGGTTTTGGCCAATTCTGACCCGTTTCGTGGACTATTACTCACCGTTTTGGGGTTCCAAAGTGATTTCCATTCTTGTTGAACCCCAAGGTGCGCTTACGTGTTGGTCACCACCACTCATGGTTTTGGCCTATTCTGGCCCGTTTCGTGGACTATTACTCACTATTTTAGGGTCCCGGAGTGATGTCCACGAGTAACGAACCCTGGGTGCGTTTACGTGTCGGTCATCAACACTCATAGTTTTGGCCGATTCTGGCCCATTTCGTGGACTATTACTCACTGTTTTGGGGTCCTGGAGTGATTTCCACAAGTAATGAACCCTGGGGAGTGTTTATCTGTCGAGCATCAACAATCACAGTTTTGGCCGATTCTGGCCCGTTTCGTGGACTATTACTAACTGTTTGGGGGTCTCGAAGTGATGTCCACGAGTAACGAACCCTGGGGTGCGCTTACATGTTGGTCATCAACACTCGCGGTTTTGGCCGAATCTGACCCGTTTCATGGAATATTACTCACCGTTTTGGGGTCCCAAAGTGATTTCCATTCTTATTATACCCCAAGGTGAGCTTACGTGTCGGTCATCAACACTCATAGTTTTGGCCGATTCTGGCCCGTTTCATGGACTATTACTCACTGTTTTAGGGTCCCGGAGTGATGTCCATGAGTAACGAACCCTAGGGTGCGTTTACGTGTCAGTCATCAACACTCGAAGTTTTGGCCGATTGTGACCCGTTTCGTGGACTATTACTCACGGTTTTGGCGTCCTGTAGTGATGTCCACGAGTAACGAACCCCGGTGTGCGTTTACGTGTCCGTCATCAACGCTCGTAGTTTTGGCCGATCCTGACCCATTTCGTGGACTATTACTCAGCATTTTGGGGTCCCAAAGTGATTTCCATTCTCGTTGAACCCCAAGGTGCGCTTACGTGGCAGTCATCAACACTCACAGTTTTGGCCAATTCTGGCCCGTTTCGTGGACTATTAGTCACTGTTTTAGGGTCCCGGAGTGATGTCCATGAGTAACGAACCCTGGGGTGCGTTTACCTGTCGGTCATCAACACTCGCGGTTTTGGCCAATTCTGACCCGTTTCGTGGACTATTACTCACCGTTTTGGGGTTCCAAAGTGATTTCCATTCTTGTTGAACCCCTAGGTGCGCTTACGTGTTGGTCACCACCACTCATGGTTTTGGCCTATTCTGGCCCGTTTCGTGGACTATTACTCACTGTTTTAGGGTCCCGGAGTGATGTCCACGAGTAACGAACCCTGGGTGCGTTTACGTGTCGGTCATCAACACTCATAGTTTTGGCCGATTCTGGCCCATTTCGTGGACTATTACTCACTGTTTTGGGGTCCTGGAGTGATTTCCACAAGTAATGAACCCTGGGGAGTGTTTATCTGTCGAGCATCAACACTCACAGTTTTGGCCGATTCTGGCCCGTTTCGTGGACTATTACTAACTGTTTGGGGGTCTCGAAGTGATGTCCACGAGTAACGAACCCTGGGGTGCGTTTACATGTTGGTCATCAACACTCGCGGTTTTGGCCGAATCTGACCCGTTTCATGGAATATTACTCACCGTTTTGGGGTCCCAAAGTGATTTCCATTCTTATTATACCCCAAGGTGAGCTTACGTGTCGGTCATCAACACTCATAGTTTTGGCCGATTCTGGCCCGTTTCATGGACTATTACTCACTGTTTTAGGGTCCCGGAGTGATGTCCATGAGTAACGAACCCTAGGGTGCGTTTATGTGTCAGTCATCAACACTCGAAGTTTTGGCCGATTGTGACCCGTTTCGTGGACTATTACTCACGGTTTTGGCGTCCTGGAGTGATGTCCACGAGTAACGAACCCCGGTGTGCGTTTACGTGTCCGTCATCAACGCTCGTAGTTTTGGCCGATCCTGACCCATTTCGTGGACTATTACTCAGCATTTTGGGGTCCCAAAGTGATTTCCATTCTCGTTGAACCCCAAGGTGCGCTTACGTGGCAGTCATCAACACTCACAGTTTTGGCCAATTCTGGCCCGTTTCGTGGACTATTAGTCACTGTTTTAGGGTCCCGGAGTGATGTCCATGAGTAACGAACCCTGGGGTGCGTTTACCTGTCGGTCATCAACACTCGCGGTTTTGGCCAATTCTGACCCGTTTCGTGGACTATTACTCACCGTTTTGGGGTTCCAAAGTGATTTCCATTCTTGTTGAACCCCAAGGTGCGCTTACGTGTTGGTCACCACCACTCATGGTTTTGGCCTATTCTGGCCCGTTTCGTGGACTATTACTCACTATTTTAGGGTCCCGGAGTGATGTCCACGAGTAACGAACCCTGGGTGCGTTTACGTGTCGGTCCTCAACACTCATAGTTTTGGCCGATTCTGGCCCATTTCGTGGACTATTACTCACTGTTTTGGGGTCCTGGAGTGATTTCCACAAGTAATGAACCCTGGGGAGTGTTTATCTGTCGAGCATCAACACTCACAGTTTTGGCCGATTCTGGCCCGTTTCGTGGACTATTACTAACTGTTTGGGGGTCTCGAAGTGATGTCCACGAGTAACGAACCCTGGGGTGCGTTTACATGTTGGTCATCAACACTCGCGGTTTTGGCCGAATCTGACCCGTTTCATGGAATATTACTCACCGTTTTGGGGTCCCAAAGTGATTTCCATTCTTATTATACCCCAAGGTGAGCTTACGTGTCGGTCATCAACACTCATAGTTTTGGCCGATTCTGGCCCGTTTCATGGACTATTACTCACTGTTTTAGGGTCCCGGAGTGATGTCCATGAGTAACGAACCCTAGGGTGCGTTTACGTGTCAGTCATCAACACTCGAAGTTTTGGCCGATTGTGACCCGTTTCGTGGACTATTACTCACGGTTTTGGCGTCCTGTAGTGATGTCCACGAGTAACGAACCCCGGTGTGCGTTTACGTGTCCGTCATCAACGCTCGTAGTTTTGGCCGATCCTGACCCATTTCGTGGACTATTACTCAGCATTTTGGGGTCCCAAAGTGATTTCCATTCTCGTTGAACCCCAAGGTGCGCTTACGTGGCAGTCATCAACACTCACAGTTTTGGCCAATTCTGGCCCGTTTCGTGGACTATTAGTCACTGTTTTAGGGTCCCGGAGTGATGTCCATGAGTAACGAACCCTGGGGTGCGTTTACCTGTCGGTCATCAACACTCGCGGTTTTGGCCAATTCTGACCCGTTTCGTGGACTATTACTCACCGTTTTGGGGTTCCAAAGTGATTTCCATTCTTGTTGAACCCCAAGGTGCGCTTACGTGTTGGTCACCACCACTCATGGTTTTGGCCTATTCTGGCCCGTTTCGTGGACTATTACTCACTGTTTTAGGGTCCCGGAGTGATGTCCACGAGTAACGAACCCTGGGTGCGTTTACGTGTCGGTCATCAACACTCATAGTTTTGGCCGATTCTGGCCCATTTCGTGGACTATTACTCACTGTTTTGGGGTCCTGGAGTGATTTCCACAAGTAATGAACCCTGGGGAGTGTTTATCTGTCGAGCATCAACACTCACAGTTTTGGCCGATTCTGGCCCGTTTCGTGGACTATTACTAACTGTTTGGGGGTCTCGAAGTGATGTCCACGAGTAACGAACCCTGGGGTGCGTTTACATGTTGGTCATCAACACTCGCGGTTTTGGCCGAATCTGACCCGTTTCATGGAATATTACTCACCGTTTTGGGGTCCCAAAGTGATTTCCATTCTTATTATACCCCAAGGTGAGCTTACGTGTCGGTCATCAACACTCATAGTTTTGGCCGATTCTGGCCCGTTTCATGGACTATTACTCACTGTTTTAGGGTCCCGGAGTGATGTCCATGAGTAACGAACCCTAGGGTGCGTTTACGTGTCAGTCATCAACACTCGAAGTTTTGGCCGATTGTGACCCGTTTCGTGGACTATTACTCACGGTTTTGGCGTCCTGGAGTGATGTCCACGAGTAACGAACCCCGGTGTGCGTTTACGTGTCCGTCATCAACGCTCGTAGTTTTGGCCGATCCTGACCCATTTCGTGGACTATTACTCAGCATTTTGGGGTCCCAAAGTGATTTCCATTCTCGTTGAACCCCAAGGTGCGCTTACGTGGCAGTCATCAACACTCACAGTTTTGGCCAATTCTGGCCCGTTTCGTGGACTATTAGTCACTGTTTTAGGGTCCCGGAGTGATGTCCATGAGTAACGAACCCTGGGGTGCGTTTACCTGTCGGTCATCAACACTCGCGGTTTTGGCCAATTCTGACCCGTTTCGTGGACTATTACTCACCGTTTTGGGGTTCCAAAGTGATTTCCATTCTTGTTGAACCCCAAGGTGCGCTTACGTGTTGGTCACCACCACTCATGGTTTTGGCCTATTCTGGCCCGTTTCGTGGACTATTACTCACTATTTTAGGGTCCCGGAGTGATGTCCACGAGTAACGAACCCTGGGTGCGTTTACGTGTCGGTCCTCAACACTCATAGTTTTGGCCGATTCTGGCCCATTTCGTGGACTATTACTCACTGTTTTGGGGTCCTGGAGTGATTTCCACAAGTAATGAACCCTGGGGAGTGTTTATCTGTCGAGCATCAACACTCACAGTTTTGGCCGATTCTGGCCCGTTTCGTGGACTATTACTAACTGGTTGGGGGTCTCGAAGTGATGTCCACGAGTAACGAACCCTGGGGTGCGTTTACATGTTGGTCATCAACACTCGCGGTTTTGGCCGAATCTGACCCGTTTCATGGAATATTACTCACCGTTTTGGGGTCCCAAAGTGATTTCCATTCTTATTATACCCCAAGGTGAGCTTACGTGTCGGTCATCAACACTCATAGTTTTGGCCGATTCTGGCCCGTTTCATGGACTATTACTCACTGTTTTAGGGTCCCGGAGTGATGTCCATGAGTAACGAACCCTAGGGTGCGTTTACGTGTCAGTCATCAACACTCGAAGTTTTGGCCGATTGTGACCCGTTTCGTGGACTATTACTCACGGTTTTGGCGTCCTGTAGTGATGTCCACGAGTAACGAACCCCGGTGTGCGTTTACGTGTCCGTCATCAACGCTCGTAGTTTTGGCCGATCCTGACCCATTTCGTGGACTATTACTCAGCATTTTGGGGTCCCAAAGTGATTTCCATTCTCGTTGAACCCCAAGGTGCGCTTACGTGGCAGTCATCAACACTCACAGTTTTGGCCAATTCTGGCCCGTTTCGTGGACTATTAGTCACTGTTTTAGGGTCCCGGAGTGATGTCCATGAGTAACGAACCCTGGGGTGCGTTTACCTGTCGGTCATCAACACTCGCGGTTTTGGCCAATTCTGACCCGTTTCGTGGACTATTACTCACCGTTTTGGGGTTCCAAAGTGATTTCCATTCTTGTTGAACCCCTAGGTGCGCTTACGTGTTGGTCACCACCACTCATGGTTTTGGCCTATTCTGGCCCGTTTCGTGGACTATTACTCACTGTTTTAGGGTCCCGGAGTGATGTCCACGAGTAACGAACCCTGGGTGCGTTTACGTGTCGGTCATCAACACTCATAGTTTTGGCCGATTCTGGCCCATTTCGTGGACTATTACTCACTGTTTTGGGGTCCTGGAGTGATTTCCACAAGTAATGAACCCTGGGGAGTGTTTATCTGTCGAGCATCAACACTCACAGTTTTGGCCGATTCTGGCCCGTTTCGTGGACTATTACTAACTGTTTGGGGGTCTCGAAGTGATGTCCACGAGTAACGAACCCTGGGGTGCGTTTACATGTTGGTCATCAACACTCGCGGTTTTGGCCGAATCTGACCCGTTTCATGGAATATTACTCACCGTTTTGGGGTCCCAAAGTGATTTCCATTCTTATTATACCCCAAGGTGAGCTTACGTGTCGGTCATCAACACTCATAGTTTTGGCCGATTCTGGCCCGTTTCATGGACTATTACTCACTGTTTTAGGGTCCCGGAGTGATGTCCATGAGTAACGAACCCTAGGGTGCGTTTATGTGTCAGTCATCAACACTCGAAGTTTTGGCCGATTGTGACCCGTTTCGTGGACTATTACTCACGGTTTTGGCGTCCTGGAGTGATGTCCACGAGTAACGAACCCCGGTGTGCGTTTACGTGTCCGTCATCAACGCTCGTAGTTTTGGCCGATCCTGACCCATTTCATGGACTATTACTCAGCATTTTGGGGTCCCAAAGTGATTTCCATTCTCGTTGAACCCCAAGGTGCGCTTACGTGGCAGTCATCAACACTCACAGTTTTGGCCAATTCTGGCCCGTTTCGTGGACTATTAGTCACTGTTTTAGGGTCCCGGAGTGATGTCCATGAGTAACGAACCCTGGGGTGCGTTTACCTGTCGGTCATCAACACTCGCGGTTTTGGCCAATTCTGACCCGTTTCGTGGACTATTACTCACCGTTTTGGGGTTCCAAAGTGATTTCCATTCTTGTTGAACCCCAAGGTGCGCTTACGTGTTGGTCACCACCACTCATGGTTTTGGCCTATTCTGGCCCGTTTCGTGGACTATTACTCACTATTTTAGGGTCCCGGAGTGATGTCCACGAGTAACGAACCCTGGGTGCGTTTACGTGTCGGTCCTCAACACTCATAGTTTTGGCCGATTCTGGCCCATTTCGTGGACTATTACTCACTGTTTTGGGGTCCTGGAGTGATTTCCACAAGTAATGAACCCTGGGGAGTGTTTATCTGTCGAGCATCAACACTCACAGTTTTGGCCGATTCTGGCCCGTTTCGTGGACTATTACTAACTGTTTGGGGGTCTCGAAGTGATGTCCACGAGTAACGAACCCTGGGGTGCGTTTACATGTTGGTCATCAACACTCGCGGTTTTGGCCGAATCTGACCCGTTTCATGGAATATTACTCACCGTTTTGGGGTCCCAAAGTGATTTCCATTCTTATTATACCCCAAGGTGAGCTTACGTGTCGGTCATCAACACTCATAGTTTTGGCCGATTCTGGCCCGTTTCATGGACTATTACTCACTGTTTTAGGGTCCCGGAGTGATGTCCATGAGTAACGAACCCTAGGGTGCGTTTACGTGTCAGTCATCAACACTCGAAGTTTTGGCCGATTGTGACCCGTTTCGTGGACTATTACTCACGGTTTTGGCGTCCTGTAGTGATGTCCACGAGTAACGAACCCCGGTGTGCGTTTACGTGTCCGTCATCAACGCTCGTAGTTTTGGCCGATCCTGACCCATTTCGTGGACTATTACTCAGCATTTTGGGGTCCCAAAGTGATTTCCATTCTCGTTGAACCCCAAGGTGCGCTTACGTGGCAGTCATCAACACTCACAGTTTTGGCCAATTCTGGCCCGTTTCGTGGACTATTAGTCACTGTTTTAGGGTCCCGGAGTGATGTCCATGAGTAACGAACCCTGGGGTGCGTTTACCTGTCGGTCATCAACACTCGCGGTTTTGGCCAATTCTGACCCGTTTCGTGGACTATTACTCACCGTTTTGGGGTTCCAAAGTGATTTCCATTCTTGTTGAACCCCAAGGTGCGCTTACGTGTTGGTCACCACCACTCATGGTTTTGGCCTATTCTGGCCCGTTTCGTGGACTATTACTCACTGTTTTAGGGTCCCGGAGTGATGTCCACGAGTAACGAACCCTGGGTGCGTTTACGTGTCGGTCATCAACACTCATAGTTTTGGCCGATTCTAGCCCATTTCGTGGACTATTACTCACTGTTTTGGGGTCCTGGAGTGATTTCCACAAGTAATGAACCCTGGGGAGTGTTTATCTGTCGAGCATCAACACTCACAGTTTTGGCCGATTCTGGCCCGTTTCGTGGACTATTACTAACTGTTTGGGGGTCTCGAAGTGATGTCCACGAGTAACGAACCCTGGGGTGCGTTTACATGTTGGTCATCAACACTCGCGGTTTTGGCCGAATCTGACCCGTTTCATGGAATATTACTCACCGTTTTGGGGTCCCAAAGTGATTTCCATTCTTATTATACCCCAAGGTGAGCTTACGTGTCGGTCATCAACACTCATAGTTTTGGCCGATTCTGGCCCGTTTCATGGACTATTACTCACTGTTTTAGGGTCCCGGAGTGATGTCCATGAGTAACGAACCCTAGGGTGCGTTTACGTGTCAGTCATCAACACTCGAAGTTTTGGCCGATTGTGACCCGTTTCGTGGACTATTACTCACGGTTTTGGCGTCCTGGAGTGATGTCCACGAGTAACGAACCCCGGTGTGCGTTTACGTGTCCGTCATCAACGCTCGTAGTTTTGGCCGATCCTGACCCATTTCGTGGACTATTACTCAGCATTTTGGGGTCCCAAAGTGATTTCCATTCTCGTTGAACCCCAAGGTGCGCTTACGTGGCAGTCATCAACACTCACAGTTTTGGCCAATTCTGGCCCGTTTCGTGGACTATTAGTCACTGTTTTAGGGTCCCGGACTGATGTCCATGAGTAACGAACCCTGGGGTGCGTTTACCTGTCGGTCATCAACACTCGCGGTTTTGGCCAATTCTGACCCGTTTCGTGGACTATTACTCACCGTTTTGGGGTTCCAAAGTGATTTCCATTCTTGTTGAACCCCAAGGTGCGCTTACGTGTTGGTCACCACCACTCATGGTTTTGGCCTATTCTGGCCCGTTTCGTGGACTATTACTCACTGTTTTAGGGTCCCGGAGTGATGTCCACGAGTAACGAACCCTGGGTGCGTTTACGTGTCGGTCCTCAACACTCATAGTTTTGGCCGATTCTGGCCCATTTCGTGGACTATTACTCACTGTTTTGGGGTCCTGGAGTGATTTCCACAAGTAATGAACCCTGGGGAGTGTTTATCTGTCGAGCATCAACACTCATAGTTTTGGCCGATTCTGGCCCGTTTCGTGGACTATTACTAACTGTTTGGGGGTCTCGAAGTGATGTCCACGAGTAACGAACCCTGGGGTGCGTTTACATGTTGGTCATCAACACTCGCGGTTTTGGCCGAATCTGACCCGTTTCATGGAATATTACTCACCGTTTTGGGGTCCCAAAGTGATTTCCATTCTTATTATACCCCAAGGTGAGCTTACGTGTCGGTCATCAACACTCATAGTTTTGGCCGATTCTGGCCCGTTTCATGGACTATTACTCACTGTTTTAGGGTCCCGGAGTGATGTCCATGAGTAACGAACCCTAGGGTGCGTTTATGTGTCAGTCATCAACACTCGAAGTTTTGGCCGATTGTGACCCGTTTCGTGGACTATTACTCACGGTTTTGGCGTCCTGGAGTGATGTCCACGAGTAACGAACCCCGGTGTGCGTTTACGTGTCCGTCATCAACGCTCGTAGTTTTGGCCGATCCTGACCCATTTCGTGGACTATTACTCAGCATTTTGGGGTCCCAAAGTGATTTCCATTCTCGTTGAACCCCAAGGTGCGCTTACGTGGCAGTCATCAACACTCACAGTTTTGGCCAATTCTGGCCCGTTTCGTGGACTATTAGTCACTGTTTTAGGGTCCCGGAGTGATGTCCATGAGTAACGAACCCTGGGGTGCGTTTACCTGTCGGTCATCAACACTCGCGGTTTTGGCCAATTCTGACCCGTTTCGTGGACTATTACTCACCGTTTTGGGGTTCCAAAGTGATTTCCATTCTTGTTGAACCCCAAGGTGCGCTTACGTGTTGGTCACCACCACTCATGGTTTTGGCCTATTCTGGCCCGTTTCGTGGACTATTACTCACTATTTTAGGGTCCCGGAGTGATGTCCACGAGTAACGAACCCTGGGTGCGTTTACGTGTCGGTCCTCAACACTCATAGTTTTGGCCGATTCTGGCCCATTTCGTGGACTATTACTCACTGTTTTGGGGTCCTGGAGTGATTTCCACAAGTAATGAACCCTGGGGAGTGTTTATCTGTCGAGCATCAACACTCACAGTTTTGGCCGATTCTGGCCCGTTTCGTGGACTATTACTAACTGTTTGGGGGTCTCGAAGTGATGTCCACGAGTAACGAACCCTGGGGTGCGTTTACATGTTGGTCATCAACACTCGCGGTTTTGGCCGAATCTGACCCGTTTCATGGAATATTACTCACCGTTTTGGGGTCCCAAAGTGATTTCCATTCTTATTATACCCCAAGGTGAGCTTACGTGTCGGTCATCAACACTCATAGTTTTGGCCGATTCTGGCCCGTTTCATGGACTATTACTCACTGTTTTAGGGTCCCGGAGTGATGTCCATGAGTAACGAACCCTAGGGTGCGTTTACGTGTCAGTCATCAACACTCGAAGTTTTGGCCGATTGTGACCCGTTTCGTGGACTATTACTCACGGTTTTGGCGTCCTGTAGTGATGTCCACGAGTAACGAACCCCGCTGTGCGTTTACGTGTCCGTCATCAACGCTCGTAGTTTTGGCCGATCCTGACCCATTTCGTGGACTATTACTCAGCATTTTGGGGTCCCAAAGTGATTTCCATTCTCGTTGAACCCCAAGGTGCGCTTACGTGGCAGTCATCAACACTCACAGTTTTGGCCAATTCTGGCCCGTTTCGTGGACTATTAGTCACTGTTTTAGGGTCCCGGAGTGATGTCCATGAGTAACGAACCCTGGGGTGCGTTTACCTGTCGGTCATCAACACTCGCGGTTTTGGCCAATTCTGACCCGTTTCGTGGACTATTACTCACCGTTTTGGGGTTCCAAAGTGATTTCCATTCTTGTTGAACCCCAAGGTGCGCTTACGTGTTGGTCACCACCACTCATGGTTTTGGCCTATTCTGGCCCGTTTCGTGGACTATTACTCACTATTTTAGGGTCCCGGAGTGATGTCCACGAGTAACGAACCCTGGGTGCGTTTACGTGTCGGTCCTCAACACTCATAGTTTTGGCCGATTCTGGCCCATTTCGTGGACTATTACTCACTGTTTTGGGGTCCTGGAGTGATTTCCACAAGTAATGAACCCTGGGGAGTGTTTATCTGTCGAGCATCAACACTCACAGTTTTGGCCGATTCTGGCCCGTTTCGTGGACTATTACTAACTGTTTGGGGGTCTCGAAGTGATGTCCACGAGTAACGAACCCTGGGGTGCGTTTACATGTTGGTCATCAACACTCGCGGTTTTGGCCGAATCTGACCCGTTTCATGGAATATTACTCACCGTTTTGGGGTCCCAAAGTGATTTCCATTCTTATTATACCCCAAGGTGAGCTTACGTGTCGGTCATCAACACTCATAGTTTTGGCCGATTCTGGCCCGTTTCATGGACTATTACTCACTGTTTTAGGGTCCCGGAGTGATGTCCATGAGTAACGAACCCTAGGGTGCGTTTACGTGTCAGTCATCAACACTCGAAGTTTTGGCCGATTGTGACCCGTTTCGTGGACTATTACTCACGGTTTTGGCGTCCTGTAGTGATGTCCACGAGTAACGAACCCCGGTGTGCGTTTACGTGTCCGTCATCAACGCTCGTAGTTTTGGCCGATCCTGACCCATTTCGTGGACTATTACTCAGCATTTTGGGGTCCCAAAGTGATTTCCATTCTCGTTGAACCCCAAGGTGCGCTTACGTGGCAGTCATCAACACTCACAGTTTTGGCCAATTCTGGCCCGTTTCGTGGACTATTAGTCACTGTTTTAGGGTCCCGGAGTGATGTCCATGAGTAACGAACCCTGGGGTGCGTTTACCTGTCGGTCATCAACACTCGCGGTTTTGGCCAATTCTGACCCGTTTCGTGGACTATTACTCACCGTTTTGGGGTTCCAAAGTGATTTCCATTCTTGTTGAACCCCAAGGTGCGCTTACGTGTTGGTCACCACCACTCATGGTTTTGGCCTATTCTGGCCCGTTTCGTGGACTATTACTCACTGTTTTAGGGTCCCGGAGTGATGTCCACGAGTAACGAACCCTGGGTGCGTTTACGTGTCGGTCATCAACACTCATAGTTTTGGCCGATTCTAGCCCATTTCGTGGACTATTACTCACTGTTTTGGGGTCCTGGAGTGATTTCCACAAGTAATGAACCCTGGGGAGTGTTTATCTGTCGAGCATCAACACTCACAGTTTTGGCCGATTCTGGCCCGTTTCGTGGACTATTACTAACTGTTTGGGGGTCTCGAAGTGATGTCCACGAGTAACGAACCCTGGGGTGCGTTTACATGTTGGTCATCAACACTCGCGGTTTTGGCCGAATCTGACCCGTTTCATGGAATATTACTCACCGTTTTGGGGTCCCAAAGTGATTTCCATTCTTATTATACCCCAAGGTGAGCTTACGTGTCGGTCATCAACACTCATAGTTTTGGCCGATTCTGGCCCGTTTCATGGACTATTACTCACTGTTTTAGGGTCCCGGAGTGATGTCCATGAGTAACGAACCCTAGGGTGCGTTTACGTGTCAGTCATCAACACTCGAAGTTTTGGCCGATTGTGACCCGTTTCGTGGACTATTACTCACGGTTTTGGCGTCCTGGAGTGATGTCCACGAGTAACGAACCCCGGTGTGCGTTTACGTGTCCGTCATCAACGCTCGTAGTTTTGGCCGATCCTGACCCATTTCGTGGACTATTACTCAGCATTTTGGGGTCCCAAAGTGATTTCCATTCTCGTTGAACCCCAAGGTGCGCTTACGTGGCAGTCATCAACACTCACAGTTTTGGCCAATTCTGGCCCGTTTCGTGGACTATTAGTCACTGTTTTAGGGTCCCGGAGTGATGTCCATGAGTAACGAACCCTGGGGTGCGTTTACCTGTCGGTCATCAACACTCGCGGTTTTGGCCAATTCTGACCCGTTTCGTGGACTATTACTCACCGTTTTGGGGTTCCAAAGTGATTTCCATTCTTGTTGAACCCCAAGGTGCGCTTACGTGTTGGTCACCACCACTCATGGTTTTGGCCTATTCTGGCCCGTTTCGTGGACTATTACTCACTATTTTAGGGTCCCGGAGTGATGTCCACGAGTAACGAACCCTGGGTGCGTTTACGTGTCGGTCCTCAACACTCATAGTTTTGGCCGATTCTGGCCCATTTCGTGGACTATTACTCACTGTTTTGGGGTCCTGGAGTGATTTCCACAAGTAATGAACCCTGGGGAGTGTTTATCTGTCGAGCATCAACACTCACAGTTTTGGCCGATTCTGGCCCGTTTCGTGGACTATTACTAACTGTTTGGGGGTCTCGAAGTGATGTCCACGAGTAACGAACCCTGGGGTGCGTTTACATGTTGGTCATCAACACTCGCGGTTTTGGCCGAATCTGACCCGTTTCATGGAATATTACTCACCGTTTTGGGGTCCCAAAGTGATTTCCATTCTTATTATACCCCAAGGTGAGCTTACGTGTCGGTCATCAACACTCATAGTTTTGGCCGATTCTGGCCCGTTTCATGGACTATTACTCACTGTTTTAGGGTCCCGGAGTGATGTCCATGAGTAACGAACCCTAGGGTGCGTTTACGTGTCAGTCATCAACACTCGAAGTTTTGGCCGATTGTGACCCGTTTCGTGGACTATTACTCACGGTTTTGGCGTCCTGTAGTGATGTCCACGAGTAACGAACCCCGGTGTGCGTTTACGTGTCCGTCATCAACGCTCGTAGTTTTGGCCGATCCTGACCCATTTCGTGGACTATTACTCAGCATTTTGGGGTCCCAAAGTGATTTCCATTCTCGTTGAACCCCAAGGTGCGCTTACGTGGCAGTCATCAACACTCACAGTTTTGGCCAATTCTGGCCCGTTTCGTGGACTATTAGTCACTGTTTTAGGGTCCCGGAGTGATGTCCATGAGTAACGAACCCTGGGGTGCGTTTACCTGTCGGTCATCAACACTCGCGGTTTTGGCCAATTCTGACCCGTTTCGTGGACTATTACTCACCGTTTTGGGGTTCCAAAGTGATTTCCATTCTTGTTGAACCCCAAGGTGCGCTTACGTGTTGGTCACCACCACTCATGGTTTTGGCCTATTCTGGCCCGTTTCGTGGACTATTACTCACTATTTTAGGGTCCCGGAGTGATGTCCACGAGTAACGAACCCTGGGTGCGTTTACGTGTCGGTCCTCAACACTCATAGTTTTGGCCGATTCTGGCCCATTTCGTGGACTATTACTCACTGTTTTGGGGTCCTGGAGTGATTTCCACAAGTAATGAACCCTGGGGAGTGTTTATCTGTCGAGCATCAACACTCACAGTTTTGGCCGATTCTGGCCCGTTTCGTGGACTATTACTAACTGTTTGGGGGTCTCGAAGTGATGTCCACGAGTAACGAACCCTGGGGTGCGTTTACATGTTGGTCATCAACACTCGCGGTTTTGGCCGAATCTGACCCGTTTCATGGAATATTACTCACCGTTTTGGGGTCCCAAAGTGATTTCCATTCTTATTATACCCCAAGGTGAGCTTACGTGTCGGTCATCAACACTCATAGTTTTGGCCGATTCTGGCCCGTTTCATGGACTATTACTCACTGTTTTAGGGTCCCGGAGTGATGTCCATGAGTAACGAACCCTAGGGTGCGTTTACGTGTCAGTCATCAACACTCGAAGTTTTGGCCGATTGTGACCCGTTTCGTGGACTATTACTCACGGTTTTGGCGTCCTGTAGTGATGTCCACGAGTAACGAACCCCGGTGTGCGTTTACGTGTCCGTCATCAACGCTCGTAGTTTTGGCCGATCCTGACCCATTTCGTGGACTATTACTCAGCATTTTGGGGTCCCAAAGTGATTTCCATTCTCGTTGAACCCCAAGGTGCGCTTACGTGGCAGTCATCAACACTCACAGTTTTGGCCAATTCTGGCCCGTTTCGTGGACTATTAGTCACTGTTTTAGGGTCCCGGAGTGATGTCCATGAGTAACGAACCCTGGGGTGCGTTTACCTGTCGGTCATCAACACTCGCGGTTTTGGCCAATTCTGACCCGTTTCGTGGACTATTACTCACCGTTTTGGGGTTCCAAAGTGATTTCCATTCTTGTTGAACCCCAAGGTGCGCTTACGTGTTGGTCACCACCACTCATGGTTTTGGCCTATTCTGGCCCGTTTCGTGGACTATTACTCACTGTTTTAGGGTCCCGGAGTGATGTCCACGAGTAACGAACCCTGGGTGCGTTTACGTGTCGGTCATCAACACTCATAGTTTTGGCCGATTCTGGCCCATTTCGTGGACTATTACTCACTGTTTTGGGGTCCTGGAGTGATTTCCACAAGTAATGAACCCTGGGGAGTGTTTATCTGTCGAGCATCAACACTCACAGTTTTGGCCGATTCTGGCCCGTTTCGTGGACTATTACTAACTGTTTGGGGGTCTCGAAGTGATGTCCACGAGTAACGAACCCTGGGGTGCGTTTACATGTTGGTCATCAACACTCGCGGTTTTGGCCGAATCTGACCCGTTTCATGGAATATTACTCACCGTTTTGGGGTCCCAAAGTGATTTCCATTCTTATTATACCCCAAGGTGAGCTTACGTGTCGGTCATCAACACTCATAGTTTTGGCTGATTCTGGCCCGTTTCATGGACTATTACTCACTGTTTTAGGGTCCCGGAGTGATGTCCATGAGTAACGAACCCTAGGGTGCGTTTACGTGTCAGTCATCAACACTCGAAGTTTTGGCCGATTGTGACCCGTTTCGTGGACTATTACTCACGGTTTTGGCGTCCTGGAGTGATGTCCACGAGTAACGAACCCCGGTGTGCGTTTACGTGTCCGTCATCAACGCTCGTAGTTTTGGCCGATCCTGACCCATTTCGTGGACTATTACTCAGCATTTTGGGGTCCCAAAGTGATTTCCATTCTCGTTGAACCCCAAGGTGCGCTTACGTGGCAGTCATCAACACTCACAGTTTTGGCCAATTCTGGCCCGTTTCGTGGACTATTAGTCACTGTTTTAGGGTCCCGGAGTGATGTCCATGAGTAACGAACCCTGGGGTGCGTTTACCTGTCGGTCATCAACACTCGCGGTTTTGGCCAATTCTGACCCGTTTCGTCGACTATTACTCACCGTTTTGGGGTTCCAAAGTGATTTCCATTCTTGTTGAACCCCAAGGTGCGCTTACGTGTTGGTCACCACCACTCATGGTTTTGGCCTATTCTGGCCCGTTTCGTGGACTATTACTCACTATTTTAGGGTCCCGGAGTGATGTCCACGAGTAACGAACCCTGGGTGCGTTTACGTGTCGGTCATCAACACTCATAGTTTTGGCCGATTCTGGCCCATTTCGTGGACTATTACTCACTGTTTTGGGGTCCTGGAGTGATTTCCACAAGTAATGAACCCTGGGGAGTGTTTATCTGTCGAGCATCAACACTCACAGTTTTGGCCGATTCTGGCCCGTTTCGTGGACTATTACTAACTGTTTGGGGGTCTCGAAGTGATGTCCACGAGTAACGAACCCTGGGGTGCGTTTACATGTTGGTCATCAACACTCGCGGTTTTGGCCGAATCTGACCCGTTTCATGGAATATTACTCACCGTTTTGGGGTCCCAAAGTGATTTCCATTCTTATTATACCCCAAGGTGAGCTTACGTGTCGGTCATCAACACTCATAGTTTTGGCCGATTCTGGCCCGTTTCATGGACTATTACTCACTGTTTTAGGGTCCCGGAGTGATGTCCATGAGTAACGAACCCTAGGGTGCGTTTACGTGTCGGTCATCAACACTCGAAGTTTTGGCCGATCCTGACCCATTTCGTGGACTATTACTCAGCATTTTGGGGTCCCAAAGTGATTTCCATTCTCGTTGAACCCCAAGGTGCGCTTACGTGGCAGTCATCAACACTCACAGTTTTGGCCAATTCTGGCCCGTTTCGTGGACTATTAGTCACTGTTTTAGGGTCCCGGAGTGATGTCCATGAGTAACGAACCCTGGGGTGCGTTTACCTGTCGGTCATCAACACTCGCGGTTTTGGCCAATTCTGACCCGTTTCGTCGACTATTACTCACCGTTTTGGGGTTCCAAAGTGATTTCCATTCTTGTTGAACCCCAAGGTGCGCTTACGTGTTGGTCACCACCACTCATGGTTTTGGCCTATTCTGGCCCGTTTCGTGGACTATTACTCACTGTTTTAGGGTCCCGGAGTGATGTCCACGAGTAACGAACCCTGGGTGCGTTTACGTGTCGGTCATCAACACTCGCGATTTTGGCCGATTTTGACCCATTTCGTGGACTATTACTCACCGTTTTGGGGTCCCAAAGTGATTTCCATTCTTGTTGAACCCCGGGTTGCGTTTACGTGTCGGTCATCTACACTCGCGGTTTTGGCCGATTCTGACCCATTTCGTGGACTATTACTCACCGTTTTGGGGTCCTAAAGTGATTTCCATTCTTGTCGAACCACAACGTGCGCTTACGTGTCGGTCATCAACACTCACACTTTTTGCCGATTCTGGCCCGTTTCAGGGAGTATTACTCACTGTTTTGCGGTCCCGTAGTGATGTCCATGAGTAACGAACCCTGGGGTGCGTTTACGTGTCGGTCGTCAACGCTCATAGTTTTGGCCGATCCTGACCCGTTTTGTGGACTATTACTCACCTTTTTGGGGTCCCAAACTGATTTCCATTCTTGTTGAACCCCAAGGTGCGCTTACGTGTCGGTCACCAACACTCACGATTTTCGCCGATTCTGGCCCGTATCGTGGACTATTACTCACTGTTTTAGGGTCCGAGAGTGATGTCCACGAGTAACGAACTCTGGGATGCGTTTACGTGTCGGTCATCAACACTCGCGATTTTGGCCGATTCTGACCCATTTCGTGGACTATTAGTCACCGTTTTGGGGTCCCAAAGTGATTTCCATTCTTGTTGAACCCCAAGGTGCGCTTACGTGTCGGTCATCAACACTCACAGTTTTGGCCGATTCTGGCCCGTTTCATGGACTATTACTCACTGTTTTGCGGTCCCGTAGTGATGTCCACGAGTAACGAACCTTGGGGTGTGTTTACGTGTCGATTATCAACACTCGCGGTTTTGGGCGATTCTGACCCATTTCGTGGACTATTAGTCACCGTTTTGGGGTCCCAAAGTGATTTCCATTCTTGTTGAACCCCAAGGTGCGCTTACGTGTCGGTCATCAACACTCACAGTTTTGCCGATTCTGGCCCGTTTCGTGGACTATTACTCACTGTTTTAGGGTCCCGGAGTGATGTCCACGAGTAACGAACCCTGGAGTGCGTTTACGTGTCTGTCATCAGCACTCGCGGTTTTTGGCCGATTCTGACCAGTTTCGTGGACTATTACTCACCGTTTTGCGGTCCCAAAGTGATTAACATTCTTGTTGAACCCCAAGGTGGCTTACGTGTCGGTCATCAACACTCATAGTTTTGGCCGATTCTGGCCCATTTCGTGGACTATTACTCACTGTTTTGGGGTCCTGGAGTGATGTCCACGAGTAACGAACCCCGGTGTGCGTTTACGTGTCCGTCATCAACGCTCGTAGTTTTGGCCGATCCTGACCCATTTCGTGGACTATTACTCAGCATTTTGGGGTCCCAAAGTGATTTCCATTCTCGTTGAACCCCAAGGTGCGCTTACGTGGCAGTCATCAACACTCACAGTTTTGGCCAATTCTGGCCCGTTTCGTGGACTATTAGTCACTGTTTTAGGGTCCCGGAGTGATGTCCATGAGTAACGAACCCTGGGGTGCGTTTACCTGTCGGTCATCAACACTCGCGGTTTTGGCCAATTCTGACCCGTTTCGTCGACTATTACTCACCGTTTTGGGGTTCCAAAGTGATTTCCATTCTTGTTGAACCCCAAGGTGCGCTTACGTGTTGGTCACCACCACTCATGGTTTTGGCCTATTCTGGCCCGTTTCGTGGACTATTACTCACTGTTTTAGGGTCCCGGAGTGATGTCCACGAGTAACGAACCCTGGGTGCGTTTACGTGTCGGTCATCAACACTCGCGATTTTGGCCGATTTTGACCCATTTCGTGGACTATTACTCACCGTTTTGGGGTCCCAAAGTGATTTCCATTCTTGTTGAACCCCGGGTTGCGTTTACGTGTCGGTTATCTACACTCGCGGTTTTGGCCGATTCTGACCCATTTCGTGGACTATTACTCACCGTTTTGGGGTCCTAAAGTGATTTCCATTCTTGTCGAACCACAACGTGCGCTTACGTGTCGGTCATCAACACTCACACTTTTTGCCGATTCTGGCCCGTTTCAGGGAGTATTACTCACTGTTTTGCGGTCCCGTAGTGATGTCCATGAGTAACGAACCCTGGGGTGCGTTTACGTGTCGGTCGTCAACGCTCATAGTTTTGGCCGATCCTGACCCGTTTTGTGGACTATTACTCACCTTTTTGGGGTCCCAAACTGATTTCCATTCTTGTTGAACCCCAAGGTGCGCTTACGTGTCGGTCACCAACACTCACGATTTTCGCCGATTCTGGCCCGTATCGTGGACTATTACTCACTGTTTTAGGGTCCGAGAGTGATGTCCACGAGTAACGAACTCTGGGATGCGTTTACGTGTCGGTCATCAACACTCGCGATTTTGGCCGATTCTGACCCATTTCGTGGACTATTAGTCACCGTTTTGGGGTCCCAAAGTGATTTCCATTCTTGTTGAACCCCAAGGTGCGCTTACGTGTCGGTCATCAACACTCACAGTTTTGGCCGATTCTGGCCCGTTTCATGGACTATTACTCACTGTTTTGCGGTCCCGTAGTGATGTCCACGAGTAACGAACCTTGGGGTGTGTTTACGTGTCGATTATCAACACTCGCGGTTTTGGGCGATTCTGACCCATTTCGTGGACTATTAGTCACCGTTTTGGGGTCCCAAAGTGATTTCCATTCTTGTTGAACCCCAAGGTGCGCTTACGTGTCGGTCATCAACACTCACAGTTTTGCCGATTCTGGCCCGTTTCGTGGACTATTACTCACTGTTTTAGGGTCCCGGAGTGATGTCCACGAGTAACGAACCCTGGAGTGCGTTTACGTGTCTGTCATCAGCACTCGCGGTTTTTGGCCGATTCTGACTAGTTTCGTGGACTATTACTCACCGTTTTGCGGTCCCAAAGTGATTAACATTCTTGTTGAACCCCAAGGTGGCTTACGTGTCGGTCATCAACACTCATAGTTTTGGCCGATTCTGGCCCATTTCGTGGACTATTACTCACTATTTTGGGGTCCTGGAGTGATTTCCAGAAGTAATGAACCCTGGGGAGTGTTTATCTGTCGAGCATCAACACTCACAGTTTTGGCCGATTCTGGCCCGTTTCGTGGACTATTACTAACTGTTTGGGGGTCCCGAAGTGATGTCCACGAGTAACGAACCCTGGGGTGCGTTTACATGTTGGTCATCAACACTCGCGGTTTTGGCCGAATCTGACCCGTTTCATGGAATATTACTCACCGTTTTGGGGTCCCAAAGTGATTTCCATTCTTATTAAACCCCAAGGTGAGCTTACGTGTCGGTCATAAACACTCATAGTTTTGGCCGTTTCTGGCCCGTTTCATGGACTATTACTCACTGTTTTAGGGTCCCGGAGTGATGTCCATGAGTAACGAACCCTAGGGTGCGTTTACGTGTCGGTCATCAACACTCGAAGTTTTGGCCGATTGTGACCCTTTTCGTGGACTATTACTCACGGTTTTGGGGTCCCGGAGTGATGTCCACGAGTAACGAACCCCGGTGTGCGTTTACGTGTCCGTCATCAACGCTCGTAGTTTTGGCCGATCCTGACCCATTTCGTGGACTATTACTCAGCATTTTGGGGTCCCAAAGTGATTTCCATTCTCGTTGAACCCCAAGGTGCGCTTACATGGCAGTCATCAACACTCACAGTTTTGGCCAATTCTGGCCCGTTTCATGGACTATTAGTCACTGTTTTAGGGTCCCGGAGTGATGTCCATGAGTAACGAACCCTGGGGTGCGTTTACATGTTGGTCATCAACACTCGCGGTTTTGGCCGAATCTGACCCGTTTCGTGGAATATTACTCACCGTTTTGGGGTCCCAAAGTGATTTCCATTCTTATTAAACCCCAAGGTGAGCTTACGTGTCGGTCATCAACACTCATAGTTTTGGCCGTTTCTGGCCCGTTTCATGGACTATTACTCACTGTTTTAGGGTCCCGGAGTGATGTCCATGAGTAACGAACCCTAGGGTGCGTTTACGTGTCGGTCATCAACACTCGAAGTTTTGGCCGATTGTGACCCGTTTCGTGGACTATTACTCACGGTTTTGGGGTCCCGGAGTGATGTCCACGAGTAACGAACCCCGGTGTGCGTTTACGTGTCCGTCATCAACGCTCGTAGTTTTGGCCGATCCTGACCCATTTCGTGGACTATTACTCAGCATTTTGGGGTCCCAAAGTGATTTCCATTCTCGTTGAACCCCAAGGTGCGCTTACGTGGCAGTCATCAACACTCACAGTTTTGGCCAATTCTGGCCCGTTTCGTGGACTATTAGTCACTGTTTTAGGGTCCCGGAGTGATGTCCATGAGTAACGAACCCTGGGGTGCGTTTACCTGTCGGTCATCAACACTCGCGGTTTTGGCCAATTCTGACCCGTTTCGTGGACTATTACTCACCGTTTTGGGGTTCCAAAGTGATTTCCATTCTTGTTGAACCCCAAGGTGCGCTTACGTGTTGGTCACCACCACTCATGGTTTTGGCCTATTCTGGCCCGTTTCATGGACTATTACTCACTGTTTTAGGGTCCCGGAGTGATGTCCACGAGTAACGAACCCTGGGTGCGTTTACGTGTCGGTCATCAACACTCGCGATTTTGGCCGATTTTGACCCATTTCGTGGACTATTACTCACCGTTTTGGGGTCCCAAAGTGATTTCCATTCTTGTTGAACCCCGGGTTGCGTTTACGTGTCGGTCATCTACACTCGCGGTTTTGGCCGATTCTGACCCATTTCGTGGACTATTACTCACCGTTTTGGGGTCCTAAAGTGATTTCCATTCTTGTTGAACCCCAACGTGCGCTTACGTGTCGGTCATCAACACTCACACTTTTTGCCGATTCTGGCCCGTTTCATGCAGTATTACTCACTGTTTTGCGGTCCCGGAGTGATTTCCATGAGTAACGAACCCTGGGGTGCGTTTACGTGTCGGTCGTCAACGCTCATAGTTTTGGCCGATCCTGACCCGTTTCGTGGACTATTACTCACCTTTTTGGGGTCCCAAACTGATTTCCATTCTTGTTGAACCCCAAGGTGCGCTTACGTGTCGGTCACCAACACTCACGATTTTCGCGGATTCTGGCCCGTATCGTGGACTATTACTCACTGTTTTAGGGTCCGAGAGTGATGTCCACGAGTAACGAACTCTGGGATGCGTTTACGTGTCGGTCATCAACACTCGCGATTTTGGCCGATTCTGACCCATTTCGTGGACTATTAGTCACCGTTTTGGGGTCCCAAAGTGATTTCCATTCTTGTTGAACCCCAAGGTGCGCTTACGTGTCGGTCATCAACACTCACAGTTTTGGCCGATTCTGGCCCGTTTCATGGACTATTACTCACTGTTTTGCGGTCCCGTAGTGATGTCCACGAGTAACGAACCTTGGGGTGTGTTTACGTGTCGATTATCAACACTCGCGGTTTTGGGCGATTCTGACCCATTTCGTGGACTATTAGTCACCGTTTTGGGGTCCCAAAGTGATTTCCATTCTTGTTGAACCCCAAGGTGCGCTTACGTGTCGGTCATCAACACTCACAGTTTTGCCGATTCTGGCCCGTTTCGTGGACTATTACTCACTGTTTTAGGGTCCCGGAGTGATGTCCACGAGTAACGAACCCTGGAGTGCGTTTACGTGTCTATCATCAGCACTCGCGGTTTTTGGCCGATTCTGACCAGTTTCGTGGACTATTACTCACCGTTTTGCGGTCCCAAAGTGATTAACATTCTTGTTGAACCCCAAGGTTGCTTATGTGTCGGTCATCAACACTCATAGTTTTGGCCGATTCTGGCCCATTTCGTGGACTATTACTCACTGTTTTGGGGTCCTGGAGTGATTTCCAGAAGTAATGAACCATGGGGAGTGTTTATCTGTCGAGCATCAACACTCACAGTTTTGGCCGATCCTGGCCCGTTTCGTGGACTATTACTAACTGTTTGGGGGTCTCGAAGTGATGTCCTCGAGTAACGAACCCTGGGGTGCGTTTACATGTTGGTCATCAACACTCGCGGTTTTGGCCGAACCTGACCCGTTTCATGGAATATTACTCACCGTTTTGGGGTCCCAAAGTGATTTCCATTCTTATTAAACCCCAAGGTGAGCTTACGTGTCGGTCATAAACACTCATAGTTTTGGCCGTTTCTGGCCCGTTTCATGGACTATTACTCACTGTTTTAGGGTCCCGGAGTGATGTCCATGAGTAACGAACCCTAGGGTGCGTTTACGTGTCGGTCATCAACACTCGAAGTTTTGGCCGATTGTGACCCTTTTCGTGGACTATTACTCACGGTTTTGGGGTCCCGGAGTGATGTCCACGAGTAACGAACCCCGGTGTGCGTTTACGTGTCCGTCATCAACGCTCGTAGTTTTGGCCGATCCTGACCCATTTCGTGGACTATTACTCAGCATTTTGGGGTCCCAAAGTGATTTCCATTCTCGTTGAACCCCAAGGTGCGCTTACGTGGCAGTCATCAACACTCACAGTTTTGGCCAATTCTGGCCCGTTTCGTGGACTATTAGTCACTGTTTTAGGGTCCCGGAGTGATGTCCATGAGTAACGAACCCTGGGGTGCGTTTACATGTTGGTCATCAACACTCGCGGTTTTGGCCGAACCTGACCCGTTTCGTGGAATATTACTCACCGTTTTGGGGTCCCAAAGTGATTTCCATTCTTATTAAACCCCAAGGTGAGCTTACGTGTCGGTCATAAACACTCATAGTTTTGGCCGTTTCTGGCCCGTTTCATGGACTATTACTCACTGTTTTAGGGTCCCGGAGTGATGTCCATGAGTAACGAACCCTAGGGTGCGTTTACGTGTCGGTCATCAACACTCGAAGTTTTGGCCGATTGTGACCCGTTTCGTGGACTATTACTCACGGTTTTGGGGTCCCGGAGTGATGTCCACGAGTAACGAACCCCGGTGTGCGTTTACGTGTCCGTCATCAACGCTCGTAGTTTTGGCCGATCCTGACCCATTTCGTGGACTATTACTCAGCATTTTGGGGTCCCAAAGTGATTTCCATTCTCGTTGAACCCCAAGGTGCGCTTACGTGGCAGTCATCAACACTCACAGTTTTGGCCAATTCTGGCCCGTTTCGTGGACTATTAGTCACTGTTTTAGGGTCCCGGAGTGATGTCCATGAGTAACGAACCCTGGGGTGCGTTTACATGTTGGTCATCAACACTCGCGGTTTTGGCCGAATCTGACCCGTTTCGTGGAATATTACTCACCGTTTTGGGGTCCCAAAGTGATTTCCATTCTTATTAAACCCCAAGGTGAGCTTACGTGTCGGTCATCAACACTCATAGTTTTGGCCGTTTCTGGCCCGTTTCATGGACTATTACTCACTGTTTTAGGGTCCCGGAGTGATGTCCATGAGTAACGAACCCTAGGGTGCGTTTACGTGTCGGTCATCAACACTCGAAGTTTTGGCCGATTGTGACCCGTTTCGTGGACTATTACTCACGGTTTTGGGGTCCCGGAGTGATGTCCACGAGTAACGAACCCCGGTGTGCGTTTACGTGTCCGTCATCAACGCTCGTAGTTTTGGCCGATCCTGACCCATTTCGTGGACTATTACTCAGCATTTTGGGGTCCCAAAGTGATTTCCATTCTCGTTGAACGCCAAGGTGCGCTTACGTGGCAGTCATCAACACTCACAGTTTTGGCCAATTCTGGCCCGTTTCGTGGACTATTAGTCACTGTTTTAGGGTCCCGGAGTGATGTCCATGAGTAACGAACCCTGGGGTGCGTTTACATGTTGGTCATCAACACTCGCGGTTTTGGCCGAATCTGACCCGTTTCGTGGAATATTACTCACCGTTTTGGGGTCCCAAAGTGATTTCCATTCTTATTAAACCCCAAGGTGAGCTTACGTGTCGGTCATCAACACTCATAGTTTTGGCCGTTTCTGGCCCGTTTCATGGACTATTACTCACTGTTTTAGGGTCCCGGAGTGATGTCCATGAGTAACGAACCCTAGGGTGCGTTTACGTGTCGGTCATCAACACTCGAAGTTTTGGCCGATTGTGACCCGTTTCGTGGACTATTACTCACGGTTTTGGGGTCCCGGAGTGATGTCCACGAGTAACGAACCCCGGTGTGCGTTTACGTGTCCGTCATCAACGCTCGTAGTTTTGGCCGATCCTGACCCATTTCGTGGACTATTACTCAGCATTTTGGGGTCCCAAAGTGATTTCCATTCTCGTTGAACCCCAAGGTGCGCTTACGTGGCAGTCATCAACACTCACAGTTTTGGCCAATTCTGGCCCGTTTCGTGGACTATTAGTCACTGTTTTAGGGTCCCGGAGTGATGTCCATGAGTAACGAACCCTGGGGTGCGTTTACCTGTCGGTCATCAACACTCGCGGTTTTGGCCAATTCTGACCCGTTTCGTGGACTATTACTCACCGTTTTGGGGTTCCAAAGTGATTTCCATTCTTGTTGAACCCCAAGGTGCGCTTACGTGTTGGTCACCACCACTCATGGTTTTGGCCTATTCTGGCCCGTTTCGTGGACTATTACTCACTGTTTTAGGGTCCCGGAGTGATGTCCACGAGTAACGAACCCTGGGTGCGTTTACGTGTCGGTCATCAACACTCGCGATTTTGGCCGATTTTGACCCATTTCGTGGACTATTACTCACCGTTTTGGGGTCCCAAAGTGATTTCCATTCTTGTTGAACCCCGGGTTGCGTTTACGTGTCGGTCATCTACACTCGCGGTTTTGGCCGATTCTGACCCATTTCGTGGACTATTACTCACCGTTTTGGGGTCCTAAAGTGATTTCCATTCTTGTTGAACCCCAACGTGCGCTTACGTGTCGGTCATCAACACTCACACTTTTTGCCGATTCTGGCCCGTTTCATGCAGTATTACTCACTGTTTTGCGGTCCCGGAGTGATTTCCATGAGTAACGAACCCTGGGGTGCGTTTACGTGTCGGTCGTCAACGCTCATAGTTTTGGCCGATCCTGACCCGTTTCGTGGACTATTACTCACCTTTTTGGGGTCCCAAACTGATTTCCATTCTTGTTGAACCCCAAGGTGCGCTTACGTGTCGGTCACCAACACTCACGATTTTCGCGGATTCTGGCCCGTATCGTGGACTATTACTCACTGTTTTAGGGTCCGAGAGTGATGTCCACGAGTAACGAACTCTGGGATGCGTTTACGTGTCGGTCATCAACACTCGCGATTTTGGCCGATTCTGACCCATTTCGTGGACTATTAGTCACCGTTTTGGGGTCCCAAAGTGATTTCCATTCTTGTTGAACCCCAAGGTGCGCTTACGTGTCGGTCATCAACACTCACAGTTTTGGCCGATTCTGGCCCGTTTCATGGACTATTACTCACTGTTTTGCGGTCCCGTAGTGATGTCCACGAGTAACGAACCTTGGGGTGTGTTTACGTGTCGATTATCAACACTCGCGGTTTTGGGCGATTCTGACCCATTTCGTGGACTATTAGTCACCGTTTTGGGGTCCCAAAGTGATTTCCATTCTTGTTGAACCCCAAGGTGCGCTTACGTGTCGGTCATCAACACTCACAGTTTTGCCGATTCTGGCCCGTTTCGTGGACTATTACTCACTGTTTTAGGGTCCCGGAGTGATGTCCACGAGTAACGAACCCTGGAGTGCGTTTACGTGTCTATCATCAGCACTCGCGGTTTTTGGCCGATTCTGACCAGTTTCGTGGACTATTACTCACCGTTTTGCGGTCCCAAAGTGATTAACATTCTTGTTGAACCCCAAGGTTGCTTATGTGTCGGTCATCAACACTCATAGTTTTGGCCGATTCTGGCCCATTTCGTGGACTATTACTCACTGTTTTGGGGTCCTGGAGTGATTTCCAGAAGTAATGAACCATGGGGAGTGTTTATCTGTCGAGCATCAACACTCACAGTTTTGGCCGATCCTGGCCCGTTTCGTGGACTATTACTAACTGTTTGGGGGTCTCGAAGTGATGTCCTCGAGTAACGAACCCTGGGGTGCGTTTACATGTTGGTCATCAACACTCGCGGTTTTGGCCGAACCTGACCCGTTTCATGGAATATTACTCACCGTTTTGGGGTCCCAAAGTGATTTCCATTCTTATTAAACCCCAAGGTGAGCTTACGTGTCGGTCATAAACACTCATAGTTTTGGCCGTTTCTGGCCCGTTTCATGGACTATTACTCACTGTTTTAGGGTCCCGGAGTGATGTCCATGAGTAACGAACCCTAGGGTGCGTTTACGTGTCGGTCATCAACACTCGAAGTTTTGGCCGATTGTGACCCTTTTCGTGGACTATTACTCACGGTTTTGGGGTCCCGGAGTGATGTCCACGAGTAACGAACCCCGGTGTGCGTTTACGTGTCCGTCATCAACGCTCGTAGTTTTGGCCGATCCTGACCCATTTCGTGGACTATTACTCAGCATTTTGGGGTCCCAAAGTGATTTCCATTCTCGTTGAACCCCAAGGTGCGCTTACGTGGCAGTCATCAACACTCACAGTTTTGGCCAATTCTGGCCCGTTTCGTGGACTATTAGTCACTGTTTTAGGGTCCCGGAGTGATGTCCATGAGTAACGAACCCTGGGGTGCGTTTACATGTTGGTCATCAACACTCGCGGTTTTGGCCGAATCTGACCCGTTTCGTGGAATATTACTCACCGTTTTGGGGTCCCAAAGTGATTTCCATTCTTATTAAACCCCAAGGTGAGCTTACGTGTCGGTCATCAACACTCATAGTTTTGGCCGTTTCTGGCCCGTTTCATGGACTATTACTCACTGTTTTAGGGTCCCGGAGTGATGTCCATGAGTAACGAACCCTAGGGTGCGTTTACGTGTCGGTCATCAACACTCGAAGTTTTGGCCGATTGTGACCCGTTTCGTGGACTATTACTCACGGTTTTGGGGTCCCGGAGTGATGTCCACGAGTAACGAACCCCGGTGTGCGTTTACGTGTCCGTCATCAACGCTCGTAGTTTTGGCCGATCCTGACCCATTTCGTGGACTATTACTCAGCATTTTGGGGTCCCAAAGTGATTTCCATTCTCGTTGAACGCCAAGGTGCGCTTACGTGGCAGTCATCAACACTCACAGTTTTGGCCAATTCTGGCCCGTTTCGTGGACTATTAGTCACTGTTTTAGGGTCCCGGAGTGATGTCCATGAGTAACGAACCCTGGGGTGCGTTTACATGTTGGTCATCAACACTCGCGGTTTTGGCCGAATCTGACCCGTTTCGTGGAATATTACTCACCGTTTTGGGGTCCCAAAGTGATTTCCATTCTTATTAAACCCCAAGGTGAGCTTACGTGTCGGTCATCAACACTCATAGTTTTGGCCGTTTCTGGCCCGTTTCATGGACTATTACTCACTGTTTTAGGGTCCCGGAGTGATGTCCATGAGTAACGAACCCTAGGGTGCGTTTACGTGTCGGTCATCAACACTCGAAGTTTTGGCCGATTGTGACCCGTTTCGTGGACTATTACTCACGGTTTTGGGGTCCCGGAGTGATGTCCACGAGTAACGAACCCCGGTGTGCGTTTACGTGTCCGTCATCAACGCTCGTAGTTTTGGCCGATCCTGACCCATTTCGTGGACTATTACTCAGCATTTTGGGGTCCCAAAGTGATTTCCATTCTCGTTGAACCCCAAGGTGCGCTTACGTGGCAGTCATCAACACTCACAGTTTTGGCCAATTCTGGCCCGTTTCGTGGACTATTAGTCACTGTTTTAGGGTCCCGGAGTGATGTCCATGAGTAACGAACCCTGGGGTGCGTTTACCTGTCGGTCATCAACACTCGCGGTTTTGGCCAATTCTGACCCGTTTCGTGGACTATTACTCACCGTTTTGGGGTTCCAAAGTGATTTCCATTCTTGTTGAACCCCAAGGTGCGCTTACGTGTTGGTCACCACCACTCATGGTTTTGGCCTATTCTGGCCCGTTTCGTGGACTATTACTCACTGTTTTAGGGTCCCGGAGTGATGTCCACGAGTAACGAACCCTGGGTGCGTTTACGTGTCGGTCATCAACACTCGCGATTTTGGCCGATTTTGACCCATTTCGTGGACTATTACTCACCGTTTTGGGGTCCCAAAGTGATTTCCATTCTTGTTGAACCCCGGGTTGCGTTTACGTGTCGGTCATCTACACTCGCGGTTTTGGCCGATTCTGACCCATTTCGTGGACTATTACTCACCGTTTTGGGGTCCTAAAGTGATTTCCATTCTTGTTGAACCCCAACGTGCGCTTACGTGTCGGTCATCAACACTCACACTTTTTGCCGATTCTGGCCCGTTTCATGCAGTATTACTCACTGTTTTGCGGTCCCGGAGTGATTTCCATGAGTAACGAACCCTGGGGTGCGTTTACGTGTCGGTCGTCAACGCTCATAGTTTTGGCCGATCCTGACCCGTTTCGTGGACTATTACTCACCTTTTTGGGGTCCCAAACTGATTTCCATTCTTGTTGAACCCCAAGGTGCGCTTACGTGTCGGTCACCAACACTCACGATTTTCGCGGATTCTGGCCCGTATCGTGGACTATTACTCACTGTTTTAGGGTCCGAGAGTGATGTCCACGAGTAACGAACTCTGGGATGCGTTTACGTGTCGGTCATCAACACTCGCGATTTTGGCCGATTCTGACCCATTTCGTGGACTATTAGTCACCGTTTTGGGGTCCCAAAGTGATTTCCATTCTTGTTGAACCCCAAGGTGCGCTTACGTGTCGGTCATCAACACTCACAGTTTTGGCCGATTCTGGCCCGTTTCATGGACTATTACTCACTGTTTTGCGGTCCCGTAGTGATGTCCACGAGTAACGAACCTTGGGGTGTGTTTACGTGTCGATTATCAACACTCGCGGTTTTGGGCGATTCTGACCCATTTCGTGGACTATTAGTCACCGTTTTGGGGTCCCAAAGTGATTTCCATTCTTGTTGAACCCCAAGGTGCGCTTACGTGTCGGTCATCAACACTCACAGTTTTGCCGATTCTGGCCCGTTTCGTGGACTATTACTCACTGTTTTAGGGTCCCGGAGTGATGTCCACGAGTAACGAACCCTGGAGTGCGTTTACGTGTCTATCATCAGCACTCGCGGTTTTTGGCCGATTCTGACCAGTTTCGTGGACTATTACTCACCGTTTTGCGGTCCCAAAGTGATTAACATTCTTGTTGAACCCCAAGGTTGCTTACGTGTCGGTCATCAACACTCATAGTTTTGGCCGATTCTGGCCCATTTCGTGGACTATTACTCACTGTTTTGGGGTCCTGGAGTGATTTCCAGAAGTAATGAACCATGGGGAGTGTTTATCTGTCGAGCATCAACACTCACAGTTTTGGCCGATCCTGGCCCGTTTCGTGGACTATTACTAACTGTTTGGGGGTCTCGAAGTGATGTCCTCGAGTAACGAACCCTGGGGTGCGTTTACATGTTGGTCATCAACACTCGCGGTTTTGGCCGAATCTGACCCGTTTCATGGAATATTACTCACCGTTTTGGGGTCCCAAAGTGATTTCCATTCTTATTAAACCCCAAGGTGAGCTTACGTGTCGGTCATCAACACTCATAGTTTTGGCCGATTCTGGCCCGTTTCATGGACTATTACTCACTGTTTTAGGGTCCCGGAGTGATGTCCATGAGTAACGAACCCTAGGGTGCGTTTACGTGTCGGTCATCAACACTCGAAGTTTTGGCCGATTGTGACCCGTTTCGTGGACTATTACTCACGGTTTTGGGGTCCCGGAGTGATGTCCACGAGTAACGAACCCCGGTGTGCGTTTACGTGTCCGTCATCAACGCTCGTAGTTTTGGCCGATCCTGACCCATTTCGTGGACTATTACTCAGCATTTTGGGGTCCCAAAGTGATTTCCATTCTCGTTGAACCCCAAGGTGCGCTTACGTGGCAGTCATCAACACTCACAATTTTGGCCAATTCTGGCCCGTTTCGTGGACTATTAGTCACTGTTTTAGGGTCCCGGAGTGATGTCCATGAGTAACGAACCCTGGGGTGCGTTTACCTGTCGGTCATCAACACTCGCGGTTTTGGCCAATTCTGACCCGTTTCGTGGACTATTACTCACCGTTTTGGGGTTCCAAAGTGATTTCCATTCTTGTTGAACCCCAAGGTGCGCTTACGTGTTGGTCACCACCACTCATGGTTTTGGCCTATTCTGGCCCGTTTCGTGGACTATTACTCACTGTTTTAGGTCCCGGAGTGATGTCCACGAGTAACGAACCCTGGGTGCGTTTACGTGTCGGTCATCAACACTCGCGGTTTTGGCCGAATCTGACCCGTTTCATGGAATATTACTCACCGTTTTGGGGTCCCAAAGTGATTTCCATTCTTATTAAACCCCAAGGTGAGCTTACATGTCGGTCATCAACACTCATAGTTTTGGCCGATTCTGGCCCGTTTCATGGACTATTACTCACTGTTTTAGGGTCCCGGAGTGATGTCCATGAATAACGAACCTAGGGTGCGTTTACGTGTCGGTCATCAACACTCGAAGTTTTGGCCGATTGTGACCCGTTTCGTGGACTATTACTCACGGTTTTGGGGTCCCGGAGTGATGTCCACGAGTAACGAACCCCGGTGTGCGTTTACGTGTCCGTCATCAACGCTCGTAGTTTTGGCCGATCCTGACCCATTTCATGGACTATTACTCAGCATTTTGGGGTCCCAAAGTGATTTCCATTCTCGTTGAACCCCAAGGTGCGCTTACGTGGCAGTCATCAACACTCACAGTTTTGGCCAATTCTGGCCCGTTTCGTGGACTATTAGTCACTGTTTTAGGTTCCCGGAGTGATGTCCATGAGTAGCGAACCCTGGGGTGCGTTTACATGTTGGTCATCAACACTCGCGGTTTTGGCCGAATCTGACCCGTTTCATGGAATATTACTCACCGTTTTGGGGTCCCAAAGTGATTTCCATTCTTATTAAACCCCAAGGTGAGCTTACGTGTCGGTCATCAACACTCATAGTTTTGGCCGTTTCTGGCCCGTTTCATGGACTATTACTCACTGTTTTAGGGTCCCGAAGTGATGTCCATGAGTAACGAACCCTAGGGTGCGTTTACGTGTCGGTCATCAACACTCGAAGTTTTGGCCGATTGTGACCCGTTTCGTGGACCATTACTCACGGTTTTGGGGTCCCGGAGTGATGTCCACGAGTAACGAACCCCGGTGTGCGTTTACGTGTCCGTCATCAACGCTCGTAGTTTTGGCCGATCCTGACCCATTTCGTGGACTATTACTCAGCATTTTGGGGTCCCAAAGTGATTTCCATTCTCGTTGAACCCCAAGGTGCGCTTACGTGGCAGTCATCAACACTCACAATTTGGCCAATTCTGGCCCGTTTCGTGGACTATTAGTCACTGTTTTAGGGTCCCGGAGTGATGTCCATGAGTAACGAACCCTGGGGTGCGTTTACCTGTCGGTCATCAACACTCGCGGTTTTGGCCAATTCTGACCCGTTTCGTGGACTATTACTCACCGTTTTGGGGTTCCAAAGTGATTTCCATTCTTGTTGAACCCCAAGGTGCGCTTACGTGTTGGTCACCACCACTCATGGTTTTGGCCTATTCTGGCCCGTTTCGTGGACTATTACTCACTGTTTTAGGGTCCCGGAGTGATGTCCACGAGTAACGAACCCTGGGTGCGTTTACGTGTCGGTCATCAACACTCGCGGTTTTGGCCGAATCTGACCCGTTTCATGGAATATTACTCACCGTTTTGGGGTCCCAAAGTGATTTCCATTCTTATTAAACCCCAAGGTGAGCTTACATGTCGGTCATCAACACTCATAGTTTTTGGCCGATTCTGGCCCGTTTCATGGACTATTACTCACTGTTTTAGGGTCCCGGAGTGATGTCCATGAATAACGAACCTAGGGTGCGTTTACGTGTCGGTCATCAACACTCGAAGTTTGGCCGATTGTGACCCGTTTCGTGGACTATTACTCACGGTTTTGGGGTCCCGGAGTGATGTCCACGAGTAACGAACCCCGGTGTGCGTTTACGTGTCCGTCATCAACGCTCGTAGTTTTGGCCGATCCTGACCCATTTCATGGACTATTACTCAGCATTTTGGGGTCCCAAAGTGATTTCCATTCTCGTTGAACCCCAAGGTGCGCTTACGTGGCAGTCATCAACACTCACAGTTTTGGCCAATTCTGGCCCGTTTCGTGGACTATTAGTCACTGTTTTAGGTTCCCGGAGTGATGTCCATGAGTAGCGAACCCTGGGGGTGCGTTTACATGTTGGTCATCAACACTCGCGGTTTTGGCCGAATCTGACCCGTTTCATGGAATATTACTCACCGTTTTGGGGTCCCAAAGTGATTTCCATTCTTATTAAACCCCAAGGTGAGCTTACGTGTCGGTCATCAACACTCATAGTTTTGGCCGTTTCTGGCCCGTTTCATGGACTATTACTCACTGTTTTAGGGTCCCGAAGTGATGTCCATGAGTAACGAACCCTAGGGTGCGTTTACGTGTCGGTCATCAACACTCGAAGTTTTGGCCGATTGTGACCCGTTTCACGGACTATTACTCACGGTTTTGGGGTCCCGGAGTGATGTCCACGAGTAACGAACCCCGGTGTGCGTTTACGTGTCCGTCATCAACGCTCGTAGTTTTGGCCGATCCTGACCCATTTCGTGGACTATTACTCAGCATTTTGGGGTCCCAAAGTGATTTCCATTCTCGTTGAACCCCAAGGTGCGCTTACGTGGCAGTCATCAACACTCACAGTTTTGGCCAATTCTGGCCCGTTTCGTGGACTATTAGTCACTGTTTTAGGGTCCCGGAGTGATGTCCATGAGTAACGAACCCTGGGGTGCGTTTACCTGTCGGTCATCAACACTCGCGGTTTTGGCCAATTCTGACCCGTTTCGTGGACTATTACTCACCGTTTTGGGGTTCCAAAGTGATTTCCATTCTTGTTGAACCCCAAGGTGCGCTTATGTGTTGGTCACCACCACTCATGGTTTTGGCCTATTCTGGCCCGTTTCGTGGACTATTACTCACTGTTTTAGGGTCCCGGAGTGATGTCCACGAGTAACGAACCCTGGGTGCGTTTACGTGTCGGTCATCAACACTCGCGATTTTGGCCGATTTTGACCCATTTCGTGGACTATTACTCACCGTTTTGGGGTCCCAAAGTGATTTCCATTCTTGTTGAACCCCGGGTTGCGTTTACGTGTCGGTCAAGTACACTCGCGGTTTTGGCCGATTCTGACCCATTTCGTGGACTATTACTCACCGTTTTGGGGTCCTAAAGTGATTTCCATTCTTGTTGAACCCCAACGTGCGCTTACGTGTCGGTCATCAACACTCACACTTTTTGCCGATTCTGGCCCGTTTCATGCAGTATTACTCACTGTTTTGCGGTCCCGGAGTGATTTCCATGAGTAACGAACCCTGGGGTGCGTTTACGTGTCGGTCGTCAACGCTCATAGTTTTGGCCGATCCTGACCCGTTTCGTGGACTATTACTCACCTTTTTGGGGTCCCAAACTGATTTCCATTCTTGTTGAACCCCAAGGTGCGCTTACGTGTCGGTCACCAACACTCACGATTTTCGCGGATTCTGGCCCGTATCGTGGACTATTACTCACTGTTTTAGGGTCCGAGAGTGATGTCCACGAGTAACGAACTCTGGGATGCGTTTACGTGTCGTTCATCAACACTCGCGATTTTGGCCGATTCTGACCCATTTCGTGGACTATTAGTCACCGTTTTGGGGTCCCAAAGTGATTTCCATTCTTGTTGAACCCCAAGGTGCGCTTACGTGTCGGTCATCAACACTCACAGTTTTGGCCGATTCTGGCCCGTTTCATGGACTATTACTCACTGTTTTGCGGTCCCGTAGTGATGTCCACGAGTAACGAACCTTGGGGTGTGTTTACGTGTCGATTATCAACACTCGCGGTTTTGGGCGATTCTGACCCATTTCGTGGACTATTAGTCACCGTTTTGGGGTCCCAAAGTGATTTCCATTCTTGTTGAACCCCAAGGTGCGCTTACGTGTCGGTCATCAACACTCACAGTTTTGCCGATTCTGGCCCGTTTCGTGGACTATTACTCACTGTTTTAGGGTCCCGGAGTGATGTCCACGAGTAACGAACCCTGGAGTGCGTTTACGTGTCTATCATCAGCACTCGCGGTTTTTGGCCGATTCTGACCAGTTTCGTGGACTATTACTCACCGTTTTGCGGTCCCAAAGTGATTAACATTCTTGTTGAACCCCAAGGTTGCTTACGTGTCGGTCATCAACACTCATAGTTTTGGCCGATTCTGGCCCATTTCGTGGACTATTACTCACTGTTTTGGGGTCCTGGAGTGATTTCCAGAAGTAATGAACCATGGGGAGTGTTTATCTGTCGAGCATCAACACTCACAGTTTTGGCCGATCCTGGCCCGTTTCGTGGACTATTACTAACTGTTTGGGGGTCTCGAAGTGATGTCCTCGAGTAACGAACCCTGGGGTGCGTTTACATGTTGGTCATCAACACTCGCGGTTTTGGCCGAATCTGACCCGTTTCATGGAATATTACTCACCGTTTTGGGGTCCCAAAGTGATTTCCATTCTTATTAAACCCCAAGGTGAGCTTACGTGTCGGTCATCAACACTCATAGTTTTGGCCGATTCTGGCCCGTTTCATGGACTATTACTCATTGTTTTAGGGTCCCGGAGTGATGTCCATGAGTAACGAACCCTAGGGTGCGTTTACGTGTCGGTCATCAACACTCGAAGTTTTGGCCGATTGTGACCCGTTTCGTGGACTATTACTCACGGTTTTGGGGTCCCGGAGTGATGTCCACGAGTAACGAACCCCGGTGTGCGTTTACGTGTCCGTCATCAACGCTCGTAGTTTTGGCCGATCCTGACCCATTTCGTGGACTATTACTCAGCATTTTGGGGTCCCAAAGTGATTTCCATTCTCGTTGAACCCCAAGGTGCGCTTACGTGGCAGTCATCAACACTCACAATTTTGGCCAATTCTGGCCCGTTTCGTGGACTATTAGTCACTGTTTTAGGGTCCCGGAGTGATGTCCATGAGTAACGAACCCTGGGGTGCGTTTACCTGTCGGTCATCAACACTCGCGGTTTTGGCCAATTCTGACCCGTTTCGTGGACTATTACTCACCGTTTTGGGGTTCCAAAGTGATTTCCATTCTTGTTGAACCCCAAGGTGCGCTTACGTGTTGGTCACCACCACTCATGGTTTTGGCCTATTCTGGCCCGTTTCGTGGACTATTACTCACTGTTTTAGGGTCCCGGAGTGATGTCCACGAGTAACGAACCCTGGGTGCGTTTACGTGTCGGTCATCAACACTCGCGGTTTTGGCCGAATCTGACCCGTTTCATGGAATATTACTCACCGTTTTGGGGTCCCAAAGTGATTTCCATTCTTATTAAACCCCAAGGTGAGCTTACATGTCGGTCATCAACACTCATAGTTTTGGCCGATTCTGGCCCGTTTCATGGACTATTACTCACTGTTTTAGGGTCCCGGAGTGATGTCCATGAATAACGAACCTAGGGTGCGTTTACGTGTCGGTCATCAACACTCGAAGTTTTGGCCGATTGTGACCCGTTTCGTGGACTATTACTCACGGTTTTGGGGTCCCGGAGTGATGTCCACGAGTAACGAACCCCGGTGTGCGTTTACGTGTCCGTCATCAACGCTCGTAGTTTTGGCCGATCCTGACCCATTTCATGGACTATTACTCAGCATTTTGGGGTCCCAAAGTGATTTCCATTCTCGTTGAACCCCAAGGTGCGCTTACGTGGCAGTCATCAACACTCACAGTTTTGGCCAATTCTGGCCCGTTTCGTGGACTATTAGTCACTGTTTTAGGTTCCCGGAGTGATGTCCATGAGTAGCGAACCCTGGGGTGCGTTTACATGTTGGTCATCAACACTCGCGGTTTTGGCCGAATCTGACCCGTTTCATGGAATATTACTCACCGTTTTGGGGTCCCAAAGTGATTTCCATTCTTATTGAACCCCAAGGTGAGCTTACGTGTCGGTCATCAACACTCATAGTTTTGGCCGTTTCTGGCCCGTTTCATGGACTATTACTCACTGTTTTAGGGTCCCGAAGTGATGTCCATGAGTAACGAACCCTAGGGTGCGTTTACGTGTCGGTCATCAACACTCGAAGTTTTGGCTGATTGTGACCCGTTTCACGGACTATTACTCACGGTTTTGGGGTCCCGGAGTGATGTCCACGAGTAACGAACCCCGGTGTGCGTTTACGTGTCCGTCATCAACGCTCGTAGTTTTGGCCGATCCTGACCCATTTCGTGGACTATTACTCAGCATTTTGGGGTCCCAAAGTGATTTCCATTCTCGTTGAACCCCAAGGTGCGCTTACGTGGCAGTCATCAACACTCACAGTTTTGGCCAATTCTGGCCCGTTTCGTGGACTATTAGTCACTGTTTTAGGGTCCCGGAGTGATGTCCATGAGTAACGAACCCTGGGGTGCGTTTACCTGTCGGTCATCAACACTCGCGGTTTTGGCCAATTCTGACCCGTTTCGTGGACTATTACTCACCGTTTTGGGGTTCCAAAGTGATTTCCATTCTTGTTGAACCTCAAGGTGCGCTTACGTGTTGGTCACCACCACTCATGGTTTTGGCCTATTCTGGCCCGTTTCGTGGACTATTACTCACTGTTTTAGGGTCCCGGAGTGATGTCCACGAGTAACGAACCCTGGGTGCGTTTACGTGTCGGTCATCAACACTCGCGATTTTGGCCGATTTTGACCCATTTCGTGGACTATTACTCACCGTTTTGGGGTCCCAAAGTGATTTCCATTCTTGTTGAACCCCGGGTTGCGTTTACGTGTCGGTCATCTACACTCGCGGTTTTGGCCGATTCTGACCCATTTCGTGGACTATTACTCACCGTTTTGGGGTCCTAAAGTGATTTCCATTCTTGTTGAACCCCAAAGTGCGCTTACGTGTCGGTCATCAACACTCACACTTTTTGCCGATTCTGGCCCGTTTCATGCAGTATTACTCACTGTTTTGCGGTCCCGGAGTGATGTCCATGAGTAACGAACCCTGGGGTGCGTTTACGTGTCGGTCGTCAACGCTCATAGTTTTGGCCGATCCTGACCCGTTTCGTGGACTATTACTCACCTTTTTGGGGTCCCAAACTGATTTCCATTCTTGTTGAACCCCAAGGTGCGCTTACGTGTCAGTCACCAACACTCACGATTTTCGCGGATTCTGGCCCGTATCGTGGACTATTACTCACTGTTTTAGGGTCCGAGAGTGATGTCCACGAGTAACGAACTCTGGGATGCGTTTACGTGTCGGTCATCAACACTCGCGATTTTGGCCGATTCTGACCCACTTCATGGACTATTAGTCACTGTTTTGGGGTCCCAAAGTGATTTCCATTCTTGTTGAACCCCAAGGTGCGCTTACGTGTCGGTCATCAACACTCACAGTTTTGGCCGATTCTGGCCCGTTTCATGGACTATTACTCACTGTTTTGCGGTCCCGTAGTGATGTCCACGAGTAACGAACCTTGGGGTGTGTTTACGTGTCGATTATCAACACTCGCGGTTTTGGGCGATTCTGACCCATTTCGTGGACTATTAGTCACCGTTTTGGGGTCCCAAAGTGATTTCCATTCTTGTTGAACCCCAAGGTGCGCTTACGTGTCGGTCATCAACACTCACAGTTTTGCCGATTCTGGCCCGTTTCGTGGACTATTACTCACTGTTTTAGGGTCCCGGAGTGATGTCCACGAGTAACGAACCCTGGAGTGCGTTTACGTGTCTGTCATCAGCACTCGCGGTTTTTGGCCGATTCTGACCAGTTTCGTGGACTATTACTCACCGTTTTGCGGTCCCAAAGTGATTAACATTCTTGTTGAACCCCAAGGTTGCTTACGTGTCGGTCATCAACACTCATAGTTTTGGCCGATTCTGGCCCATTTCGTGGACTATTACTCACTGTTTTGGGGTCCTGGAGTGATTTCCAGAAGTAATGAACCCTGGGGAGTGTTTATCTGTCGAGCATCAACACTCACAGTTTTGGCCGATCCTGGCCCGTTTCGTGGACTATTACTAACTGTTTGGGGGTCTCGAAGTGATGTCCTCGAGTAACGAACCCTGGGGTGCGTTTACATGTTGGTCATCAACACTCGCGGTTTTGGCCGAATCTGACCCGTTTCATGGAATATTACTCACCGTTTTGGGGTCCCAAAGTGATTTCCATTCTTATTAAACCCCAAGGTGAGCTTACGTGTCGGTCATCAACACTCATAGTTTTGGCCGATTCTGGCCCGTTTCATGGACTATTACTCACTGTTTTAGGGTCCCGGAGTGATGTCCATGAGTAACGAACCCTAGGGTGCGTTTACGTGTCGGTCATCAACACTCGAAGTTTTGGCCGATTGTGACCCGTTTCGTGGACTATTACTCACGGTTTTGGGGTCCCGGAGTGATGTCCACGAGTAACGAACCCCGGTGTGCGTTTACGTGTCCGTCATCAACGCTCGTAGTTTTGGCCGATCCTGACCCATTTCGTGGACTATTACTCAGCATTTTGGGGTCCCAAAGTGATTTCCATTCTCGTTGAACCCCAAGGTGCGCTTACGTGGCAGTCATCAACACTCACAGTTTTGGCCAATTCTGGCCCGTTTCGTGGACTATTAGTCACTGTTTTAGGGTCCCGGAGTGATGTCCATGAGTAACGAACCCTGGGGTGCGTTTACCTGTCGGTCATCAACACTCGCGGTTTTGGCCAATTCTGACCCGTTTCGTGGACTATTACTCACCGTTTTGGGGTTCCAAAGTGATTTCCATTCTTGTTGAACCCCAAGGTGCGCTTACGTGTTGGTCACCACCACTCATGGTTTTGGCCTATTCTGGCCCGTTTCATGGACTATTACTCACTGTTTTAGGGTCCCGGAGTGATGTCCACGAGTAACGAACCCTGGGTGCGTTTACGTGTCGGTCATCAACACTCGCGATTTTGGCCGATTTTGACCCATTTCGTGGACTATTACTCACCGTTTTGGGGTCCCAAAGTGATTTCCATTCTTGTTGAACCCCGGGTTGCGTTTACGTGTCGGTCATCTACACTCGCGGTTTTGGCCGATTCTGACCCATTTCGTGGACTATTACTCACCGTTTTGGGGTCCTAAAGTGATTTCCATTCTTGTTGAACCCCAACGTGCGCTTACGTGTCGGTCATCAACACTCACACTTTTTGCCGATTCTGGCCCGTTTCATGGAGTATTACTCACTGTTTTGCGGTCCCGGAGTGATGTCCATGAGTAACGAACCCTGGGGTGCGTTTACGTGTCGGTCGTCAACGCTCATAGTTTTGGCCGATCCTGACCCATTTCGTGGACTATTATTCACCTTTTTGGGGTCCCAAACTGATTTCCATTCTTGTTGAACCCCAAGGTGCGCTTACATGTCGGTCACCAACACTCACGATTTTCGCCGATTCTGGCCCGTTTCGTGGACTATTACTCACTGTTTTAGGGTCCGAGAGTGATGTCCACGAGTAACGAACTCTGGGATGCGTTTACGTGTCGGTCATCAACACTCGCGATTTTGGCCGATTCTGACCCATTTCATGGACTATTAGTCACCGTTTCGGGGTCCCAAAGTGATTTCCATTCTTGTTGAACCCCAAGGTGCGCTTACGTGTCGGTCCTCAACACTCACAGTTTTGGCCGATTCTGGCCCGTTTCATGGACTATTACTCACTGTTTTGCGGTCCCGTAGTGATGTCCACGAGTAACGAACCTTGGGGTGTGTTTACGTGTCGATTATCAACACTCGCGGTTTTGGGCGATTCTGACCTATTTCGTGGACTATTAGTCACCGTTTTGGGGTCCCAAAGTGATTTCCATTCTTGTTGAACCCCAAGGTGCGCTTACGTGTCGGTCATCAACACTCACAGTTTTGCCGATTCTGGCCCGTTTCGTGGACTATTACTCACTGTTTTAGGGTCCCGGAGTGATGTCCACGAGTAACGAACCCTGGATTGCGTTTACGTGTCTGTCATCAGCACTCGCGGTTTTTGGCCGATTCTGACCAGTTTCGTGGACTATTACTCACCGTTTTGCGGTCCCAAAGTGATTAACATTCTTGTTGAACCCCAAGGTGGCTTACGTGTCGGTCATCAACACTCATAGTTTTGGCCGATTCTGGCCCATTTCGTGGACTATTACTCACTGTTTTGGGGTCCTGGAGTGATTTCCAGAAGTAATGAACCCTGGGGAGTGTTTATCTGTCGAGCATCAACACTCACAGTTTTGGCCGATTCTGGCCCGTTTCGTGGACTATTACTAACTGTTTGTGGGTCTCGAAGTGATGTCCACGAGTAACGAACCCTGGGGTGCGTTTACATGTTGGTCATCAACACTCGCGGTTTTGGCCGAATCTGACCCGTTTCATGGAATATTACTCACCGTTTTGGGGTCCCAAAGTGATTTCCATTCTTATTAAACCCCAAGGTGAGCTTACGTGTCGGTCATCAACACTCATAATTTTGGCCGATTCTGGCCCGTTTCATGGACTATTACTCACTGTTTTAGGGTCCCGGAGTGATGTCCATGAGTAACGAACCCTAGGGTGCGTTTACGTGTCGGTCATCAACACTCGAAGTTTTGGCCGATTGTGACCCGTTTCGTGGACTATTACTCACGGTTTTGGGGTCCCGGAGTGATGTCCACGAGTAACGAACCCCGGTGTGCGTTTACGTGTCCGTCATCAACGCTCGTAGTTTTGGCCGATCCTGACCCATTTCGTGGACTATTACTCAGCATTTTGGGGTCCCAAATTGATTTCCATTCTCGTTGAACCCCAAGGTGCGCTTACGTGGCAGTCATCAACACTCACAGTTTTGGCCAATTCTGGCCCGTTTCGTGGACTATTAGTCACTGTTTTAGGGTCCCGGAGTGATGTCCATGAGTAACGAACCCTGGGGTGCGTTTACCTGTCGGTCATCAACACTCGCGGTTTTGGCCTATTCTGACCCGTTTCGTGGACTATTACTCACCGTTTTGGGGTTCCAAAGTGATTTCCATTCTTGTTGAACCCCAAGGTGCGCTTACGTGTTGGTCACCACCACTCATGGTTTTGGCCTATTCTGGCCCGTTTCGTGGACTATTACTCACTGTTTTAGGGTCCCGGAGTGATGTCCACGAGTAACGAACCCTGGGTGCGTTTACGTGTCGGTCATCAACACTCGCGATTTTGGCCGATTTTGACCCATTTCGTGGACTATTACTCACCGTTTTGGGGTCCCAAAGTGATTTCCATTCTTGTTGAACCCCGGGTTGCGTTTACGTGTCGGTCATCTACACTCGCGGTTTTGGCCGATTCTGACCCATTTCGTGGACTATTACTCACCGTTTTGGGGTCCTAAAGTGATTTCCATTCTTGTTGAACCCCAACGTGCGCTTACGTGTCGGTCATCAACACTCACACTTTTTGCCGATTCTGGCCCGTTTCATGGAGTATTACTCACTGTTTTGCGGTCCCGGAGTGATGTCCATGAGTAACGAACCCTGGGGTGCGTTTACGTGTCGGTCGTCAACGCTCATAGTTTTGGCCGATCCTGACCCGTTTCGTGGACTATTATTCACCTTTTTGGGGTCCCAAACTGATTTCCATTCTTGTTGAACCCCAAGGTGCGCTTACATGTCGGTCACCAACACTCACGATTTTCGCCGATTCTGGCCCGTTTCGTGGACTATTACTCACTGTTTTAGGGTCCGAGAGTGATGTCCACGAGTAACGAACTCTGGGATGCGTTTACGTGTCGGTCATCAACACTCGCGATTTTGGCCGATTCTGACCCATTTCATGGACTATTAGTCACCGTTTCGGGGTCCCAAAGTGATTTCCATTCTTGTTGAACCCCAAGGTGCGCTTACGTGTCGGTCCTCAACACTCACAGTTTTGGCCGATTCTGGCCCGTTTCATGGACTATTACTCACTGTTTTGCGGTCCCGTAGTGATGTCCACGAGTAACGAACCTTGGGGTGTGTTTACGTGTCGATTATCAACACTCGCGGTTTTGGGCGATTCTGACCTATTTCGTGGACTATTAGTCACCGTTTTGGGGTCCCAAAGTGATTTCCATTCTTGTTGAACCCCAAGGTGCGCTTACGTGTCGGTCATCAACACTCACAGTTTTGCCGATTCTGGCCCGTTTCGTGGACTATTACTCACTGTTTTAGGGTCCCGGAGTGATGTCCACGAGTAACGAACCCTGGATTGCGTTTACGTGTCTGTCATCAGCACTCGCGGTTTTTGGCCGATTCTGACCAGTTTCGTGGACTATTACTCACCGTTTTGCGGTCCCAAAGTGATTAACATTCTTGTTGAACCCCAAGGTGGCTTACGTGTCGGTCATCAACACTCATAGTTTTGGCCGATTCTGGCCCATTTCGTGGACTATTACTCACTGTTTTGGGGTCCTGGAGTGATTTCCAGAAGTAATGAACCCTGGGAAGTGTTTATCTGTCGAGCATCAACACTCACAGTTTTGGCCGATTCTGGCCCGTTTCGTGGACTATTACTAACTGTTTGGGGGTCTCGAAGTGATGTCCACGAGTAACGAACCCTGGGGTGCGTTTACATGTGGGTCATCAACACTCGCGGTTTTGGCCGAATCTGACCCGTTTCATGGAATATTACTCACCGTTTTGGGGTCCCAAAGTGATTTCCATTCTTATTAAACCCCAAGGTGAGCTTACGTGTCGGTCATCAACACTCATAGTTTTGGCCGATTCTGGCCCGTTTCATGGACTATTACTCACTGTTTTAGGGTCCCGGAGTGATGTCCATGAGTAACGAACCCTAGGGTGCGTTTACGTGTCGGTCATCAACACTCGAAGTTTTGGCCGATTGTGACCCGTTTCGTGGACTATTACTCACGGTTTTGGGGTCCCGGAGTGATGTCCACGAGTAACGAACCCCGGTGTGCGTTTACGTGTCCGTCATCAACGCTCGTAGTTTTGGCCGATCCTGACCCATTTCGTGGACTATTACTCAGCATTTTGGGGTCCCAAATTGATTTCCATTCTCGTTGAACCCCAAGGTGCGCTTACGTGGCAGTCATCAACACTCACAGTTTTGGCCAATTCTGGCCCGTTTCGTGGACTATTAGTCACTGTTTTAGGGTCCCGGAGTGATGTCCATGAGTAACGAACCCTGGGGTGCGTTTACCTGTCGGTCATCAACACTCGCGGTTTTGGCCAATCCTGACCCGTTTCGTGGACTATTACTCACCGTTTTGGGGTTCCAAAGTGATTTCCATTCTTGTTGAACCCCAAGGTGCGCTTACGTGTTGGTCACCACCACTCATGGTTTTGGCCTATTCTGGCCCGTTTCGTGGACTATTACTCACTATTTTAGGGTCCCGGAGTGATGTCCACGAGTAATGAACCCTGGGTGCGTTTACGTGTCGGTCATCAACACTCACGATTTTGGCCGATTTTGACCCATTTCGTGGACTATTACTCACCGTTTTGGGGTCCCAAAGTGATTTCCATTCTTGTTGAACCCCGGGTTGCGTTTACGTGTCCGTCATCTACACTCGCGGTTTTGGCCGATTCTGACCCATTTCGTGGACTATTACTCACCGTTTTGGGGTCCTAAAGTGATTTCCATTCTTGTTGAACCCCAACGTGCGCTTACGTGTCGGTCATCAACACTCACACTTTTTGCCGATTCTGGCCCGTTTCATGGAGTATTACTCACTGTTTTGCGGTCCCGGAGTGATGTCCATGAGTAACGAACCCTGGGGTGCGTTTACGTGTCGGTCATCAACGCTCATAGTTTTGGCCGATCCTGACCCGTTTCGTGGACTATTACTCACCTTTTTGGGGTCCCAAACTGATTTCCATTCTTGTTGAACCCCAAGGTGCGCTTACGTGTCGGTCACCAACACTCACGATTTTCGCCGATTCTGGCCCGTTTCGTGGACTATTACTCACTGTTTTAGGGTCCGAGAGTGATGTCCACGAGTAACGAACTCTGGGATGCGTTTACGTGTCGGTCATCAACACTCGCGATTTTGGCCGATTCTGACCCATTTCGTGGACTATTAGTCACCGTTTTGGGGTCCCAAAGTGATTTCCATTCTTGTTGAACCCCAAGGTGCGCTTACGTGTCGGTCATCAACACTCACAGTTTTGGCCGATTCTGGCCCGTTTCATGGACTATTACTCACTGTTTTGCGGTCCCGTAGTGATGTCCACGAGTAACGAACCTTGGGGTGTGTTTACGTGTCGATTATCAACACTCGCGGTTTTGGGCGATTCTGACCTATTTCGTGGACTATTAGTCACCGTTTTGGGGTCCCAAAGTGATTTCCATTCTTGTTGAACCCCAAGGTGCGCTTACGTGTCGGTCATCAACACTCACAGTTTTGCCGATTCTGGCCCGTTTCGTGGACTATTACTCACTGTTTTAGGGTCCCGGAGTGATGTCCACGAGTAACGAACCCTGGATTGCGTTTACGTGTCTGTCATCAGCACTCGCGGTTTTTGGCCGATTCTGACCAGTTTCGTGGACTATTACTCACCGTTTTGCGGTCCCAAAGTGATTAACATTCTTGTTGAACCCCAAGGTGGCTTACGTGTCGGTCATCAACACTCATAGTTTTGGCCGATTCTGGCCCATTTCGTGGACTATTACTCACTGTTTTGGGGTCCTGGAGTGATTTCCAGAAGTAATGAACCCTGGGGAGTGTTTATCTGTCGAGCATCAACACTCACAGTTTTGGCCGATTCTGGCCCGTTTCGTGGACTATTACTAACTGTTTGGGGGTCTCGAAGTGATGTCCACGAGTAACGAACCCTGGGGTGCGTTTACATGTGGGTCATCAACACTCGCGGTTTTGGCCGAATCTGACCCGTTTCATGGAATATTACTCACCGTTTTGGGGTCCCAAAGTGATTTCCATTCTTATTAAACCCCAAGGTGAGCTTACGTGTCGGTCATCAACACTCATAGTTTTGGCCGATTCTGGCCCGTTTCATGGACTATTACTCACTGTTTTAGGGTCCCGGAGTGATGTCCATGAGTAACGAACCCTAGGGTGCGTTTACGTGTCGGTCATCAACACTCGAAGTTTTGGCCGATTGTGACCCGTTTCGTGGACTATTACTCACGGTTTTGGGGTCCCGGAGTGATGTCCACGAGTAACGAACCCCGGTGTGCGTTTACGTGTCCGTCATCAACGCTCGTAGTTTTGGCCGATCCTGACCCATTTCGTGGACTATTACTCAGCATTTTGGGGTCCCAAAGTGATTTCCATTCTCGTTGAACCCCAAGGTGCGCTTACGTGGCAGTCATCAACACTCACAGTTTTGGCCAATTCTGGCCCGTTTCGTGGACTATTAGTCACTGTTTTAGGGTCCCGGAGTGATGTCCATGAGTAACGAACCCTGGGGTGCGTTTACCTGTCGGTCATCAAAACTCGCGGTTTTGGCCAATCCTGACCCGTTTCGTGGACTATTACTCACCGTTTTGGGGTTCCAAAGTGATTTCCATTCTTGTTGAACCCCAAGGTGCGCTTACGTGTTGGTCACCACCACTCATGGTTTTGGCCTATTCTGGCCCGTTTCGTGGACTATTACTCACTATTTTAGGGTCCCGGAGTGATGTCCACGAGTAATGAACCCTGGGTGCGTTTACGTGTCGGTCATCAACACTCGCGATTTTGGCCGATTTTGACCCATTTCGTGGACTATTACTCACCGTTTTGGGGTCCCAAAGTGATTTCCATTCTTGTTGAACCCCGGGTTGCGTTTACGTGTCGGTCATCTACACTCGCGGTTTTGGCCGATTCTGACCCATTTCGTGGACTATTACTCACCGTTTTGGGGTCCTAAAGTGATTTCCATTCTTGTTGAACCCCAACGTGCGCTTACGTGTCGGTCATCAACACTCACACTTTTTGCCGATTCTGGCCCGTTTCATGGAGTATTACTCACTGTTTTGCGGTCCCGGAGTGATGTCCATGAGTAACGAACCCTGGGGTGCGTTTACGTGTCGGTCATCAACGCTCATAGTTTTGGCCGATCCTGACCCGTTTCGTGGACTATTACTCACCTTTTTGGGGTCCCAAACTGATTTCCATTCTTGTTGAACCCCAAGGTGCGCTTACGTGTCGGTCACCAACACTCACGATTTTCGCCGATTCTGGCCCGTTTCGTGGACTATTACTCACTGTTTTAGGGTCCGAGAGTGATGTCCACGAGTAACGAACTCTGGGATGCGTTTACGTGTCGGTCATCAACACTCGCGATTTTGGCCGATTCTGACCCATTTCGTGGACTATTAGTCACCGTTTTGGGGTCCCAAAGTGATTTCCATTCTTGTTGAACCCCAAGGTGCGCTTACGTGTCGGTCATCAACACTCACAGTTTTGGCCGATTCTGGCCCGTTTCATGGACTATTACTCACTGTTTTGCGGTCCCGTAGTGATGTCCACGAGTAACGAACCTTGGGGTGTGTTTACGTGTCGATTATCAACACTCGCGGTTTTGGGCGATTCTGACCTATTTCGTGGACTATTAGTCACCGTTTTGGGGTCCCAAAGTGATTTCCATTCTTGTTGAACCCCAAGGTGCGCTTACGTGTCGGTCATCAACACTCACAGTTTTGCCGATTCTGGCCCGTTTCGTGGACTATTACTCACTGTTTTAGGGTCCCGGAGTGATGTCCACGAGTAACGAACCCTGGATTGCGTTTACGTGTCTGTCATCAGCACTCGCGGTTTTTGGCCGATTCTGACCAGTTTCGTGGACTATTACTCACCGTTTTGCGGTCCCAAAGTGATTAACATTCTTGTTGAACCCCAAGGTGGCTTACGTGTCGGTCATCAACACTCATAGTTTTGGCCGATTCTGGCCCATTTCGTGGACTATTACTCACTGTTTTGGGGTCCTGGAGTGATTTCCAGAAGTAATGAACCCTGGGGAGTGTTTATCTGTCGAGCATCAACACTCACAGTTTTGGCCGATTCTGGCCCGTTTCGTGGACTATTACTAACTGTTTGGGGGTCTCGAAGTGATGTCCACGAGTAACGAACCCTGGGGTGCGTTTACATGTGGGTCATCAACACTCGCGGTTTTGGCCGAATCTGACCCGTTTCATGGAATATTACTCACCGTTTTGGGGTCCCAAAGTGATTTCCATTCTTATTAAACCCCAAGGTGAGCTTACGTGTCGGTCATCAACACTCATAGTTTTGGCCGATTCTGGCCCGTTTCATGGACTATTACTCACTGTTTTAGGGTCCCGGAGTGATGTCCATGAGTAACGAACCCTAGGGTGCGTTTACGTGTCGGTCATCAACACTCGAAGTTTTGGCCGATTGTGACCCGTTTCGTGGACTATTACTCACGGTTTTGGGGTCCCGGAGTGATGTCCACGAGTAACGAACCCCGGTGTGCGTTTACGTGTCCGTCATCAACGCTCGTAGTTTTGGCCGATCCTGACCCATTTCGTGGACTATTACTCAGCATTTTGGGGTCCCAAAGTGATTTCCATTCTCGTTGAACCCCAAGGTGCGCTTACGTGGCAGTCATCAACACTCACAGTTTTGGCCAATTCTGGCCCGTTTCGTGGACTATTAGTCACTGTTTTAGGGTCCCGGAGTGATGTCCATGAGTAACGAACCCTGGGGTGCGTTTACCTGTCGGTCATCAAAACTCGCGGTTTTGGCCAATCCTGACCCGTTTCGTGGACTATTACTCACCGTTTTGGGGTTCCAAAGTGATTTCCATTCTTGTTGAACCCCAAGGTGCGCTTACGTGTTGGTCACCACCACTCATGGTTTTGGCCTATTTTGGCCCGTTTCGTGGACTATTACTCACTATTTTAGGGTCCCGGAGTGATGTCCACGAGTAATGAACCCTGGGTGCGTTTACGTGTCGGTCATCAACACTCGCGATTTTGGCCGATTTTGACCCATTTCGTGGACTATTACTCACCGTTTTGGGGTCCCAAAGTGATTTCCATTCTTGTTGAACCCCGGGTTGCGTTTACGTGTCGGTCATCTACACTCGCGGTTTTGGCCGATTCTGACCCATTTCGTGGACTATTACTCACCGTTTTGGGGTCCTAAAGTGATTTCCATTCTTGTTGAACCCCAACGTGCGCTTACGTGTCGGTCATCAACACTCACACTTTTTGCCGATTCTGGCCCGTTTCATGGAGTATTACTCACTGTTTTGCGGTCCCGGAGTGATGTCCATGAGTAACGAACCCTGGGGTGCGTTTACGTGTCGGTCATCAACGCTCATAGTTTTGGCCGATTCTGACCCATTTTGTGGATTATTAGTCACCGTTTTGGGGTCCCAAAGTGATTTCCATTCTTGTTGAACCCCAAGGTGCGCTTACGTGTCGGTCATCAACACTCACAGTTTTGGCCGATTCTGGCCCGTTTCATGGACTATTACTCACTGTTTTGCGGTCCCGTAGTGATGTCCACGAGTAACGAACCTTGGGGTGTGTTTACGTGTCGATTATCAACACTCGCGGTTTTGGGCGATTCTGACCTATTTCGTGGACTATTAGTCACCGTTTTGGGGTCCCAAAGTGATTTCCATTCTTGTTGAACCCCAAGGTGCGCTTACGTGTCGGTCACCAACACTCACGATTTTCGCCGATTCTGGCCCGTTTCGTGGACTATTACTCACTGTTTTAGGGTCCGAGAGTGATGTCCACGAGTAACGAACTCTGGGATGCGTTTACGTGTCGGTCATCAACACTCGCGATTTTGGCCGATTCTGACCCATTTCGTGGACTATTAGTCACCGTTTTGGGGTCCCAAAGTGATTTCCATTCTTGTTGAACCCCAAGGTGCGCTTACGTGTCGGTCATCAACACTCACAGTTTTGGCCGATTCTGGCCCGTTTCATGGACTATTACTCACTGTTTTGCGGTCCCGTAGTGATGTCCACGAGTAACGAACCTTGGGGTGTGTTTACGTGTCGATTATCAACACTCGCGGTTTTGGGCGATTCTGACCTATTTCGTGGACTATTAGTCACCGTTTTGGGGTCCCAAAGTGATTTCCATTCTTGTTGAACCCCAATGTGCGCTTACGTGTCGGTCATCAACACTCACAGTTTTGCCGATTCTGGCCTGTTTCGTGGACTATTACTCACTGTTTTAGGGTCCCGGAGTGATGTCCACGAGTAACGAACCCTGGATTAGGTTTACGTGTCTGTCATCAGCACTCGCGGTTTTTGGCCGATTCTGACCAGTTTCGTGGACTATTACTCACCGTTTTGCGGCCCCAAAGTGATTAACATTCTTGTTGAACCCCAAGGTGGCTTACGTGTCGGTCATCAACACTCATAGTTTTGGCCGATTCTGGCCCATTTCGTGGACTATTACTCACTGTTTTGGGGTCCTGGAGTGATTTCCAGAAGTAATGAACCCTGGGGAGTGTTTATCTGTCGAGCATCAACACTCACAGTTTTGGCCGATTCTGGCCCGTTTCGTGGACTATTACTAACTGTTTGGGGGTCTCGAAGTGATGTCCACGAGTAACGAACCCTGGGGTGCGTTTACATGTTGGTCATCAACACTCGCGGTTTTGGTCGAATCTGACCCGTTTCATGGAATATTACTCACCGTTTTGGGGTCCCAAAGTGATTTCCATTCTTATTAAACCCCAAGGTGAGCTTACGTGTCGGTCATCAACACTCATAGTTTTGGCCGATTCTGGCCTGTTTCATGGACTATTACTCACTGTTTTAGGGTCCCGGAGTGATGTCCATGAGTAACGAACCCTAGGGTGCGTTTACGTGTCGGTCATCAACACTCGAAGTTTTGGCCGATTGTGACCCGTTTCGTGGACTATTACTCACGGTTTTGGGGTCCCGGAGTGATGTCCATGAGTAACGAACCCTGGGGTGCGTTTACCTGTCGGTCATCAACACTCGCGGTTTTGGCCAATTCTGACCCGTTTCGTGGACTATTACTCACCGTTTTGGGGTTCCAAAGTGATTTCCATTCTTGTTGAACCCCAAGGTGCGCTTACGTGTTGGTCACCACCACTCATGGTTTTGGCCTATTCTGGCCCGTTTCGTGGACTATTACTCACTATTTTAGGGTCCCGGAGTGATGTCCACGAGTAATGAACCCTGGGTGCGTTTACGTGTCGGTCATCAACACTCGCGATTTTGGCCGATTTTGACCCATTTCGTGGACTATTACTCACCGTTTTGGGGTCCCAAAGTGATTTCCATTCTTGTTGAACCCCGGGTTGCGTTTACGTGTCGGTCATCTACACTCGCGGTTTTGGCCGATTCTGACCCATTTCGTGGACTATTACTCACCGTTTTGGGGTCCTAAAGTGATTTCCATTCTTGTTGAACCCCAACGTGCGCTTACGTGTCGGTCATCAACACTCACACTTTTTGCCGATTCTGGCCCGTTTCATGGAGTATTACTCACTGTTTTGCGGTCCCGGAGTGATGTCCATGAGTAACGAACCCTGGGGTGCGTTTACGTGTCGGTCATCAACGCTCATAGTTTTGGCCGATCCTGACCCGTTTCGTGGACTATTACTCACCTTTTTGGGGTCCCAAACTGATTTCCATTCTTGTTGAACCCCAAGGTGCGCTTACGTGTCGGTCACCAACACTCACGATTTTCGCCGATTCTGGCCCGTTTCGTGGACTATTACTCACTGTTTTAGGGTCCGAGAGTGATGTCCACGAGTAACGAACTCTGGGATGCGTTTACGTGTCGGTCATCAACACTCGCGATTTTGGCCGATTCTGACCCATTTCGTGGACTATTAGTCACCGTTTTGGGGTCCCAAAGTGATTTCCATTCTTGTTGAACCCCAAGGTGCGCTTACGTGTCGGTCATCAACACTCACAGTTTTGCCGATTCTGGCCCGTTTCGTGGACTATTACTCACTGTTTTAGGGTCCCGGAGTGATGTCCACGAGTAACGAACCCTGGATTGCGTTTACGTGTCTGTCATCAGCACTCGCGGTTTTTGGCCGATTCTGACCAGTTTCGTGGACTATTACTCACCGTTTTGCGGTCCCAAAGTGATTAACATTCTTGTTGAACCCCAAGGTGGCTTACGTGTCGGTCATCAACACTCATAGTTTTGGCCGATTCTGGCCCATTTCGTGGACTATTACTCACTGTTTTGGGGTCCTGGAGTGATTTCCAGAAGTAATGAACCCTGGGGAGTGTTTATCTGTCGAGCATCAACACTCACAGTTTTGGCCGATTCTGGCCCGTTTCGTGGACTATTACTAACTGTTTGGGGGTCTCGAAGTGATGTCCACGAGTAACGAACCCTGGGGTGCGTTTACATGTGGGTCATCAACACTCGCGGTTTTGGCCGAATCTGACCCGTTTCATGGAATATTACTCACCGTTTTGGGGTCCCAAAGTGATTTCCATTCTTATTAAACCCCAAGGTGAGCTTACGTGTCGGTCATCAACACTCATAGTTTTGGCCGATTCTGGCCCGTTTCATGGACTATTACTCACTGTTTTAGGGTCCCGGAGTGATGTCCATGAGTAACGAACCCTAGGGTGCGTTTACGTGTCGGTCATCAACACTCGAAGTTTTGGCCGATTGTGACCCGTTTCGTGGACTATTACTCACGGTTTTGGGGTCCCGGAGTGATGTCCACGAGTAACGAACCCCGGTGTGCGTTTACGTGTCCGTCATCAACGCTCGTAGTTTTGGCCGATCCTGACCCATTTCGTGGACTATTACTCAGCATTTTGGGGTCCCAAAGTGATTTCCATTCTCGTTGAACCCCAAGGTGCGCTTACGTGGCAGTCATCAACACTCACAGTTTTGGCCAATTCTGGCCCGTTTCGTGGACTATTAGTCACTGTTTTAGGGTCCCGGAGTGATGTCCATGAGTAACGAACCCTGGGGTGCGTTTACCTGTCGGTCATCAAAACTCGCGGTTTTGGCCAATCCTGACCCGTTTCGTGGACTATTACTCACCGTTTTGGGGTTCCAAAGTGATTTCCATTCTTGTTGAACCCCAAGGTGCGCTTACGTGTTGGTCACCACCACTCATGGTTTTGGCCTATTTTGGCCCGTTTCGTGGACTATTACTCACTATTTTAGGGTCCCGGAGTGATGTCCACGAGTAATGAACCCTGGGTGCGTTTACGTGTCGGTCATCAACACTCGCGATTTTGGCCGATTTTGACCCATTTCGTGGACTATTACTCACCGTTTTGGGGTCCCAAAGTGATTTCCATTCTTGTTGAACCCCGGGTTGCGTTTACGTGTCGGTCATCTACACTCGCGGTTTTGGCCGATTCTGACCCATTTCGTGGACTATTACTCACCGTTTTGGGGTCCTAAAGTGATTTCCATTCTTGTTGAACCCCAACGTGCGCTTACGTGTCGGTCATCAACACTCACACTTTTTGCCGATTCTGGCCCGTTTCATGGAGTATTACTCACTGTTTTGCGGTCCCGGAGTGATGTCCATGAGTAACGAACCCTGGGGTGCGTTTACGTGTCGGTCATCAACGCTCATAGTTTTGGCCGATTCTGACCCATTTTGTGGATTATTAGTCACCGTTTTGGGGTCCCAAAGTGATTTCCATTCTTGTTGAACCCCAAGGTGCGCTTACGTGTCGGTCATCAACACTCACAGTTTTGGCCGATTCTGGCCCGTTTCATGGACTATTACTCACTGTTTTGCGGTCCCGTAGTGATGTCCACGAGTAACGAACCTTGGGGTGTGTTTACGTGTCGATTATCAACACTCGCGGTTTTGGGCGATTCTGACCTATTTCGTGGACTATTAGTCACCGTTTTGGGGTCCCAAAGTGATTTCCATTCTTGTTGAACCCCAAGGTGCGCTTACGTGTCGGTCACCAACACTCACGATTTTCGCCGATTCTGGCCCGTTTCGTGGACTATTACTCACTGTTTTAGGGTCCGAGAGTGATGTCCACGAGTAACGAACTCTGGGATGCGTTTACGTGTCGGTCATCAACACTCGCGATTTTGGCCGATTCTGACCCATTTCGTGGACTATTAGTCACCGTTTTGGGGTCCCAAAGTGATTTCCATTCTTGTTGAACCCCAAGGTGCGCTTACGTGTCGGTCATCAACACTCACAGTTTTGGCCGATTCTGGCCCGTTTCATGGACTATTACTCACTGTTTTGCGGTCCCGTAGTGATGTCCACGAGTAACGAACCTTGGGGTGTGTTTACGTGTCGATTATCAACACTCGCGGTTTTGGGCGATTCTGACCTATTTCGTGGACTATTAGTCACCGTTTTGGGGTCCCAAAGTGATTTCCATTCTTGTTGAACCCCAATGTGCGCTTACGTGTCGGTCATCAACACTCACAGTTTTGCCGATTCTGGCCTGTTTCGTGGACTATTACTCACTGTTTTAGGGTCCCGGAGTGATGTCCACGAGTAACGAACCCTGGATTAGGTTTACGTGTCTGTCATCAGCACTCGCGGTTTTTGGCCGATTCTGACCAGTTTCGTGGACTATTACTCACCGTTTTGCGGCCCCAAAGTGATTAACATTCTTGTTGAACCCCAAGGTGGCTTACGTGTCGGTCATCAACACTCATAGTTTTGGCCGATTCTGGCCCATTTCGTGGACTATTACTCACTGTTTTGGGGTCCTGGAGTGATTTCCAGAAGTAATGAACCCTGGGGAGTGTTTATCTGTCGAGCATCAACACTCACAGTTTTGGCCGATTCTGGCCCGTTTCGTGGACTATTACTAACTGTTTGGGGGTCTCGAAGTGATGTCCACGAGTAACGAACCCTGGGGTGCGTTTACATGTTGGTCATCAACACTCGCGGTTTTGGTCGAATCTGACCCGTTTCATGGAATATTACTCACCGTTTTGGGGTCCCAAAGTGATTTCCATTCTTATTAAACCCCAAGGTGAGCTTACGTGTCGGTCATCAACACTCATAGTTTTGGCCGATTCTGGCCTGTTTCATGGACTATTACTCACTGTTTTAGGGTCCCGGAGTGATGTCCATGAGTAACGAACCCTAGGGTGCGTTTACGTGTCGGTCATCAACACTCGAAGTTTTGGCCGATTGTGACCCGTTTCGTGGACTATTACTCACGGTTTTGGGGTCCCGGAGTGATGTCCATGAGTAACGAACCCTGGGGTGCGTTTACCTGTCGGTCATCAACACTCGCGGTTTTGGCCAATTCTGACCCGTTTCGTGGACTATTACTCACCGTTTTGGGGTTCCAAAGTGATTTCCATTCTTGTTGAACCCCAAGGTGCGCTTACGTGTTGGTCACCACCACTCATGGTTTTGGCCTATTCTGGCCCGTTTCGTGGACTATTACTCACTATTTTAGGGTCCCGGAGTGATGTCCACGAGTAATGAACCCTGGGTGCGTTTACGTGTCGGTCATCAACACTCGCGATTTTGGCCGATTTTGACCCATTTCGTGGACTATTACTCACCGTTTTGGGGTCCCAAAGTGATTTCCATTCTTGTTGAACCCCGGGTTGCGTTTACGTGTCGGTCATCTACACTCGCGGTTTTGGCCGATTCTGACCCATTTCGTGGACTATTACTCACCGTTTTGGGGTCCTAAAGTGATTTCCATTCTTGTTGAACCCCAACGTGCGCTTACGTGTCGGTCATCAACACTCACACTTTTTGCCGATTCTGGCCCGTTTCATGGAGTATTACTCACTGTTTTGCGGTCCCGGAGTGATGTCCATGAGTAACGAACCCTGGGGTGCGTTTACGTGTCGGTCATCAACGCTCATAGTTTTGGCCGATCCTGACCCGTTTCGTGGACTATTACTCACCTTTTTGGGGTCCCAAACTGATTTCCATTCTTGTTGAACCCCAAGGTGCGCTTACGTGTCGGTCACCAACACTCACGATTTTCGCCGATTCTGGCCCGTTTCGTGGACTATTACTCACTGTTTTAGGGTCCGAGAGTGATGTCCACGAGTAACGAACTCTGGGATGCGTTTACGTGTCGGTCATCAACACTCGCGATTTTGGCCGATTCTGACCCATTTCGTGGACTATTAGTCACCGTTTTGGGGTCCCAAAGTGATTTCCATTCTTGTTGAACCCCAAGGTGCGCTTACGTGTCGGTCATCAACACTCACAGTTTTGGCCGATTCTGGCCCGTTTCATGGACTATTACTCACTGTTTTGCGGTCCCGTAGTGATGTCCACGAGTAACGAACCTTGGGGTGTGTTTACGTGTCGATTATCAACACTCGCGGTTTTGGGCGATTCTGACCTATTTCGTGGACTATTAGTCACCGTTTTGGGGTCCCAAAGTGATTTCCATTCTTGTTGAACCCCAATGTGCGCTTACGTGTCGGTCATCAACACTCACAGTTTTGCCGATTCTGGCCTGTTTCGTGGACTATTACTCACTGTTTTAGGGTCCCGGAGTGATGTCCACGAGTAACGAACCCTGGATTAGGTTTACGTGTCTGTCATCAGCACTCGCGGTTTTTGGCCGATTCTGACCAGTTTCGTGGACTATTACTCACCGTTTTGCGGCCCCAAAGTGATTAACATTCTTGTTGAACCCCAAGGTGGCTTACGTGTCGGTCATCAACACTCATAGTTTTGGCCGATTCTGGCCCATTTCGTGGACTATTACTCACTGTTTTGGGGTCCTGGAGTGATTTCCAGAAGTAATGAACCCTGGGGAGTGTTTATCTGTCGAGCATCAACACTCACAGTTTTGGCCGATTCTGGCCCGTTTCGTGGACTATTACTAACTGTTTGGGGGTCTCGAAGTGATGTCCATGAGTAACGAACCCTGGGGTGCGTTTACATGTTGGTCATCAACACTCGCGGTTTTGGTCGAATCTGACCCGTTTCATGGAATATTACTCACCGTTTTGGGGTCCCAAAGTGATTTCCATTCTTATTAAACCCCAAGGTGAGCTTACGTGTCGGTCATCAACACTCATAGTTTTGGCCGATTCTGGCCTGTTTCATGGACTATTACTCACTGTTTTAGGGTCCCGGAGTGATGTCCATGAGTAACGAACCCTAGGGTGCGTTTACGTGTCGGTCATCAACACTCGAAGTTTTGGCCGATTGTGACCCGTTTCGTGGACTATTACTCACGGTTTTGGGGTCCCGGAGTGATGTCCACGAGTAACGAACCCCGGTGTGCGTTTACGTGTCCGTCATCAACGCTCGTAGTTTTGGCCGATCCTGACCCATTTCGTGGACTATTACTCAGCATTTTGGGGTCCCAAAGTGATTTCCATTCTCGTTGAACCCCAAGGTGCGCTTACGTGGCAGTCATCAACACTCACAGTTTTGGCCAATTCTGGCCCGTTTCGTGGACTATTAGTCACTGTTTTAGGGTCCCGGAGTGATGTCCATGAGTAACGAACCCTGGGGTGCGTTTACATGTTGGTCATCAACACTCGCGGTTTTGGTCGAATCTGACCCGTTTCATGGAATATTACTCACCGTTTTGGGGTCCCAAAGTGATTTCCATTCTTATTAAACCCCAAGGTGAGCTTACGTGTCGGTCATCAACACTCATAGTTTTGGCCGATTCTGGCCTGTTTCATGGACTATTACTCACTGTTTTAGGGTCCCGGAGTGATGTCCATGAGTAACGAACCCTAGGGTGCGTTTACGTGTCGGTCATCAACACTCGAAGTTTTGGCCGATTGTGACCCGTTTCGTGGACTATTACTCACGGTTTTGGGGTCCCGGAGTGATGTCCACGAGTAACGAACCCCGGTGTGCGTTTACGTGTCCGTCATCAACGCTCGTAGTTTTGGCCGATCCTGACCCATTTCGTGGACTATTACTCAGCATTTTGGGGTCCCAAAGTGATTTCCATTCTCGTTGAACCCCAAGGTGCGCTTACGTGGCAGTCATCAACACTCACAGTTTTGGCCAATTCTGGCCCGTTTCGTGGACTATTAGTCACTGTTTTAGGGTCCCGGAGTGATGTCCATGAGTAACGAACCCTGGGGTGCGTTTACCTGTCGGTCATCAACACTCGCGGTTTTGGCCAATTCTGACCCGTTTCGTGGACTATTACTCACCGTTTTGGGGTTCCAAAGTGATTTCCATTCTTGTTGAACCCCAAGGTGCGCTTACGTGTTGGTCACCACCACTCATGGTTTTGGCCTATTCTGGCCCGTTTCGTGGACTATTACTCACTATTTTAGGGTCCCGGAGTGATGTCCACGAGTAATGAACCCTGGGTGCGTTTACGTGTCGGTCATCAACACTCGCGATTTTGGCCGATTTTGACCCATTTCGTGGACTATTACTCACCGTTTTGGGGTCCCAAAGTGATTTCCATTCTTGTTGAACCCCGGGTTGCGTTTACGTGTCGGTCATCTACACTCGCGGTTTTGGCCGATTCTGACCCATTTCGTGGACTATTACTCACCGTTTTGGGGTCCTAAAGTGATTTCCATTCTTGTTGAACCCCAACGTGCGCTTACGTGTCGGTCATCAACACTCACACTTTTTGCCGATTCTGGCCCGTTTCATGGAGTATTACTCACTGTTTTGCGGTCCCGGAGTGATGTCCATGAGTAACGAACCCTGGGGTGCGTTTACGTGTCGGTCATCAACGCTCATAGTTTTGGCCGATCCTGACCCGTTTCGTGGACTATTACTCACCTTTTTGGGGTCCCAAACTGATTTCCATTCTTGTTGAACCCCAAGGTGCGCTTACGTGTCGGTCACCAACACTCACGATTTTCGCCGATTCTGGCCCGTTTCGTGGACTATTACTCACTGTTTTAGGGTCCGAGAGTGATGTCCACGAGTAACGAACTCTGGGATGCGTTTACGTGTCGGTCATCAACACTCGCGATTTTGGCCGATTCTGACCCATTTCGTGGACTATTAGTCACCGTTTTGGGGTCCCAAAGTGATTTCCATTCTTGTTGAACCCCAAGGTGCGCTTACGTGTCGGTCATCAACACTCACAGTTTTGGCCGATTCTGGCCCGTTTCATGGACTATTACTCACTGTTTTGCGGTCCCGTAGTGATGTCCACGAGTAACGAACCTTGGGGTGTGTTTACGTGTCGATTATCAACACTCGCGGTTTTGGGCGATTCTGACCTATTTCGTGGACTATTAGTCACCGTTTTGGGGTCCCAAAGTGATTTCCATTCTTGTTGAACCCCAATGTGCGCTTACGTGTCGGTCATCAACACTCACAGTTTTGCCGATTCTGGCCTGTTTCGTGGACTATTACTCACTGTTTTAGGGTCCCGGAGTGATGTCCACGAGTAACGAACCCTGGATTAGGTTTACGTGTCTGTCATCAGCACTCGCGGTTTTTGGCCGATTCTGACCAGTTTCGTGGACTATTACTCACCGTTTTGCGGCCCCAAAGTGATTAACATTCTTGTTGAACCCCAAGGTGGCTTACGTGTCGGTCATCAACACTCATAGTTTTGGCCGATTCTGGCCCATTTCGTGGACTATTACTCACTGTTTTGGGGTCCTGGAGTGATTTCCAGAAGTAATGAACCCTGGGGAGTGTTTATCTGTCGAGCATCAACACTCACAGTTTTGGCCGATTCTGGCCCGTTTCGTGGACTATTACTAACTGTTTGGGGGTCTCGAAGTGATGTCCATGAGTAACGAACCCTGGGGTGCGTTTACATGTTGGTCATCAACACTCGCGGTTTTGGTCGAATCTGACCCGTTTCATGGAATATTACTCACCGTTTTGGGGTCCCAAAGTGATTTCCATTCTTATTAAACCCCAAGGTGAGCTTACGTGTCGGTCATGAACACTCATAGTTTTGGCTGATTCTGGCCTGTTTCATGGACTATTACTCACTGTTTTAGGGTCCCGGAGTGATGTCCATGAGTAACGAACCCTAGGGTGCGTTTACGTGTCGGTCATCAACACTCGAAGTTTTGGCCGATTGTGACCCGTTTCGTGGACTATTACTCACGGTTTTGGGGTCCCGGAGTGATGTCCACGAGTAACGAACCCCGGTGTGCGTTTACGTGTCCGTCATCAACGCTCGTAGTTTTGGCCGATCCTGACCCATTTCGTGGACTATTACTCAGCATTTTGGGGTCCCAAAGTGATTTCCATTCTCGTTGAACCCCAAGGTGCGCTTACATGGCAGTCATCAACACTCACAGTTTTGGCCAATTCTGGCCCGTTTCGTGGACTATTAGTCACTGTTTTAGGGTCCCGGAGTGATGTCCATGAGTAACGAACCCTGGGGTGCGTTTACCTGTCGGTCATCAACACTCGCGGTTTTGGCCAATTCTGACCCGTTTCGTGGACTATTACTCACCGTTTTGGGGTTCCAAAGTGATTTCCATTCTTGTTGAACCCCAAGGTGCGCTTACGTGTTGGTCACCACCACTCATGGTTTTGGCCTATTCTGGCCCGTTTCGTGGACTATTACTCACTGTTTTAGGGTCCCGGAGTGATGTCCACGAGTAACGAACCCTGGGTGCGTTTACGTGTCGGTCATCAACACTCGCGATTTTGGCCGATTTTGACCCATTTCGTGGACTATTACTCACCGTTTTGGGGTCCCAAAGTGATTTCCATTCTTGTTGAACCCCGGGTTGCGTTTACGTGTCGGTCATCTACACTCGCGGTTTTGGCCGATTCTGACCCATTTCGTGGACTATTACTCACCGTTTTGGGGTCCTAAAGTGATTTCCATTCTTGTTGAACCCCAACGTGCGCTTACGTGTCGGTCATCAACACTCACACTTTTTGCCGATTCTGGCCCGTTTCATGGAGTATTACTCACTGTTTTGCGGTCCCGGAGTGATGTCCATGAGTAACGAACCCTGGGGTGCGTTTACGTGTCGGTCATCAACGCTCATAGTTTTGGCCGATCCTGACCCGTTTCGTGGACTATTACTCACCTTTTTGGGGTCCCAAACTGATTTCCATTCTTGTTGAACCCCAAGGTGCGCTTACGTGTCGGTCACCAACACTCACGATTTTCGCCGATTCTGGCCCGTTTCGTGGACTATTACTCACTGTTTTAGGGTCCGAGAGTGATGTCCACGAGTAACGAACTCTGGGATGCGTTTACGTGTCGGTCATCAACACTCGCGATTTTGGCCGATTCTGACCCATTTCGTGGACTATTAGTCACCGTTTTGGGGTCCCAAAGTGATTTCCATTCTTGTTGAACCCCAAGGTGCGCTTACGTGTCGGTCATCAACACTCACAGTTTTGGCCGATTCTGGCCCGTTTCATGGACTATTACTCACTGTTTTGCGGTCCCGTAGTGATGTCCACGAGTAACGAACCTTGGGGTGTGTTTACGTGTCGATTATCAACACTCGCGGTTTTGGGCGATTCTGACCTATTTCGTGGACTATTAGTCACCGTTTTGGGGTCCCAAAGTGATTTCCATTCTTGTTGAACCCCAATGTGCGCTTACGTGTCGGTCATCAACACTCACAGTTTTGCCGATTCTGGCCTGTTTCGTGGACTATTACTCACTGTTTTAGGGTCCCGGAGTGATGTCCACGAGTAACGAACCCTGGATTAGGTTTACGTGTCTGTCATCAGCACTCGCGGTTTTTGGCCGATTCTGACCAGTTTCGTGGACTATTACTCACCGTTTTGCGGCCCCAAAGTGATTAACATTCTTGTTGAACCCCAAGGTGGCTTACGTGTCGGTCATCAACACTCATAGTTTTGGCCGATTCTGGCCCATTTCGTGGACTATTACTCACTGTTTTGGGGTCCTGGAGTGATTTCCAGAAGTAATGAACCCTGGGGAGTGTTTATCTGTCGAGCATCAACACTCACAGTTTTGGCCGATTCTGGCCCGTTTCGTGGACTATTACTAACTGTTTGGGGGTCTCGAAGTGATGTCCATGAGTAACGAACCCTGGGGTGCGTTTACATGTTGGTCATCAACACTCGCGGTTTTGGTCGAATCTGACCCGTTTCATGGAATATTACTCACCGTTTTGGGGTCCCAAAGTGATTTCCATTCTTATTAAACCCCAAGGTGAGCTTACGTGTCGGTCATCAACACTCATAGTTTTGGCTGATTCTGGCCTGTTTCATGGACTATTACTCACTGTTTTAGGGTCCCGGAGTGATGTCCATGAGTAACGAACCCTAGGGTGCGTTTACGTGTCGGTCATCAACACTCGAAGTTTTGGCCGATTGTGACCCGTTTCGTGGACTATTACTCACGGTTTTGGGGTCCCGGAGTGATGTCCACGAGTAACGAACCCCGGTGTGCGTTTACGTGTCCGTCATCAACGCTCGTAGTTTTGGCCGATCCTGACCCATTTCGTGGACTATTACTCAGCATTTTGGGGTCCCAAAGTGATTTCCATTCTCGTTGAACCCCAAGGTGCGCTTACATGGCAGTCATCAACACTCACAGTTTTGGCCAATTCTGGCCCGTTTCGTGGACTATTAGTCACTGTTTTAGGGTCCCGGAGTGATGTCCATGAGTAACGAACCCTGGGGTGCGTTTACCTGTCGGTCATCAACACTCGCGGTTTTGGCCAATTCTGACCCGTTTCGTGGACTATTACTCACCGTTTTGGGGTTCCAAAGTGATTTCCATTCTTGTTGAACCCCAAGGTGCGCTTACGTGTTGGTCACCACCACTCATGGTTTTGGCCTATTCTGGCCCGTTTCGTGGACTATTACTCACTGTTTTAGGGTCCCGGAGTGATGTCCACGAGTAACGAACCCTGGGTGCGTTTACGTGTCGGTCATCAACACTCGCGATTTTGGCCGATTTTGACCCATTTCGTGGACTATTACTCACCGTTTTGGGGTCCCAAAGTGATTTCCATTCTTGTTGAACCCCGGGTTGCGTTTACGTGTCGGTCATCTACACTCGCGGTTTTGGCCGATTCTGACCCATTTCGTGGACTATTACTCACCGTTTTGGGGTCCTAAAGTGATTTCCATTCTTGTTGAACCCCAACGTGCGCTTACGTGTCGGTCATCAACACTCACACTTTTTGCCGATTCTGGCCCGTTTCATGGAGTATTACTCACTGTTTTGCGGTCCCGGAGTGATGTCCATGAGTAACGAACCCTGGGGTGCGTTTACGTGTCGGTCATCAACGCTCATAGTTTTGGCCGATCCTGACCCGTTTCGTGGACTATTACTCACCTTTTTGGGGTCCCAAACTGATTTCCATTCTTGTTGAACCCCAAGGTGCGCTTACGTGTCGGTCACCAACACTCACGATTTTCGCCGATTCTGGCCCGTTTCGTGGACTATTACTCACTGTTTTAGGGTCCGAGAGTGATGTCCACGAGTAACGAACTCTGGGATGCGTTTACGTGTCGGTCATCAACACTCGCGATTTTGGCCGATTCTGACCCATTTCGTGGACTATTAGTCACCGTTTTGGGGTCCCAAAGTGATTTCCATTCTTGTTGAACCCCAAGGTGCGCTTACGTGTCGGTCATCAACACTCACAGTTTTGGCCGATTCTGGCCCGTTTCATGGACTATTACTCACTGTTTTGCGGTCCCGTAGTGATGTCCACGAGTAACGAACCTTGGGGTGTGTTTACGTGTCGATTATCAACACTCGCGGTTTTGGGCGATTCTGACCTATTTCGTGGACTATTAGTCACCGTTTTGGGGTCCCAAAGTGATTTCCATTCTTGTTGAACCCCAATGTGCGCTTACGTGTCGGTCATCAACACTCACAGTTTTGCCGATTCTGGCCTGTTTCGTGGACTATTACTCACTGTTTTAGGGTCCCGGAGTGATGTCCACGAGTAACGAACCCTGGATTAGGTTTACGTGTCTGTCATCAGCACTCGCGGTTTTTGGCCGATTCTGACCAGTTTCGTGGACTATTACTCACCGTTTTGCGGCCCCAAAGTGATTAACATTCTTGTTGAACCCCAAGGTGGCTTACGTGTCGGTCATCAACACTCATAGTTTTGGCCGATTCTGGCCCATTTCGTGGACTATTACTCACTGTTTTGGGGTCCTGGAGTGATTTCCAGAAGTAATGAACCCTGGGGAGTGTTTATCTGTCGAGCATCAACACTCACAGTTTTGGCCGATTCTGGCCCGTTTCGTGGACTATTACTAACTGTTTGGGGGTCTCGAAGTGATGTCCATGAGTAACGAACCCTGGGGTGCGTTTACATGTTGGTCATCAACACTCGCGGTTTTGGTCGAATCTGACCCGTTTCATGGAATATTACTCACCGTTTTGGGGTCCCAAAGTGATTTCCATTCTTATTAAACCCCAAGGTGAGCTTACGTGTCGGTCATCAACACTCATAGTTTTGGCTGATTCTGGCCTGTTTCATGGACTATTACTCACTGTTTTAGGGTCCCGGAGTGATGTCCATGAGTAACGAACCCTAGGGTGCGTTTACGTGTCGGTCATCAACACTCGAAGTTTTGGCCGATTGTGACCCGTTTCGTGGACTATTACTCACGGTTTTGGGGTCCCGGAGTGATGTCCACGAGTAACGAACCCCGGTGTGCGTTTACGTGTCCGTCATCAACGCTCGTAGTTTTGGCCGATCCTGACCCATTTCGTGGACTATTACTCAGCATTTTGGGGTCCCAAAGTGATTTCCATTCTCGTTGAACCCCAAGGTGCGCTTACATGGCAGTCATCAACACTCACAGTTTTGGCCAATTCTGGCCCGTTTCGTGGACTATTAGTCACTGTTTTAGGGTCCCGGAGTGATGTCCATGAGTAACGAACCCTGGGGTGCGTTTACCTGTCGGTCATCAACACTCGCGGTTTTGGCCAATTCTGACCCGTTTCGTGGACTATTACTCACCGTTTTGGGGTTCCAAAGTGATTTCCATTCTTGTTGAACCCCAAGGTGCGCTTACGTGTTGGTCACCACCACTCATGGTTTTGGCCTATTCTGGCCCGTTTCGTGGACTATTACTCACTGTTTTAGGGTCCCGGAGTGATGTCCACGAGTAACGAACCCTGGGTGCGTTTACGTGTCGGTCATCAACACTCGCGATTTTGGCCGATTTTGACCCATTTCGTGGACTATTACTCACCGTTTTGGGGTCCCAAAGTGATTTCCATTCTTGTTGAACCCCGGGTTGCGTTTACGTGTCGGTCATCTACACTCGCGGTTTTGGCCGATTCTGACCCATTTCGTGGACTATTACTCACCGTTTTGGGGTCCTAAAGTGATTTCCATTCTTGTTGAACCCCAACGTGCGCTTACGTGTCGGTCATCAACACTCACACTTTTTGCCGATTCTGGCCCGTTTCATGGAGTATTACTCACTGTTTTGCGGTCCCGGAGTGATGTCCATGAGTAACGAACCCTGGGGTGCGTTTACGTGTCGGTCATCAACGCTCATAGTTTTGGCCGATCCTGACCCGTTTCGTGGACTATTACTCACCTTTTTGGGGTCCCAAACTGATTTCCATTCTTGTTGAACCCCAAGGTGCGCTTACGTGTCGGTCACCAACACTCACGATTTTCGCCGATTCTGGCCCGTTTCGTGGACTATTACTCACTGTTTTAGGGTCCGAGAGTGATGTCCACGAGTAACGAACTCTGGGATGCGTTTACGTGTCGGTCATCAACACTCGCGATTTTGGCCGATTCTGACCCATTTCGTGGACTATTAGTCACCGTTTTGGGGTCCCAAAGTGATTTCCATTCTTGTTGAACCCCAAGGTGCGCTTACGTGTCGGTCATCAACACTCACAGTTTTGGCCGATTCTGGCCCGTTTCATGGACTATTACTCACTGTTTTGCGGTCCCGTAGTGATGTCCACGAGTAACGAACCTTGGGGTGTGTTTACGTGTCGATTATCAACACTCGCGGTTTTGGGCGATTCTGACCTATTTCGTGGACTATTAGTCACCGTTTTGGGGTCCCAAAGTGATTTCCATTCTTGTTGAACCCCAAGGTGCGCTTACGTGTCGGTCATCAACACTCACAGTTTTGCCAATTCTGGCGTGTTTCGTGGACTATTACTCACTGTTTTAGGGTCCCGGAGTGATGTCCACGAGTAACGAACCCTGGATTGCGTTTACGTGTCTGTCATCAGCACTCGCGGTTTTTGGCCGATTCTGACCAGTTTCGTGGACTATTACTCACCGTTTTGCGGCCCCAAAGTGATTAACATTCTTGTTGAACCCCAAGGTGGCTTACGTGTCGGTCATCAACACTCATAGTTTTGGCCGATTCTGGCCCATTTCGTGGACTATTACTCACTGTTTTGGGGTCCTGGAGTGATTTCCAGAAGTAATGAACCCTGGGGAGTCTTTATCTGTCGAGCATCAACACTCACAGTTTTGGCCGATTCTGGCCCGTTTCGTGGACTATTACTAACTGTTTGGGGGTCTCGAAGTGATGTCCACGAGTAACGAACCCTGGGGTGCGTTTACATGTTGGTCATCAACACTCGCGGTTTTGGTCGAATCTGACCCGTTTCATGGAATATTACTCACCGTTTTGGGGTCCCAAAGTGATTTCCATTCTTATTAAACCCCAAGGTGAGCTTACGTGTCGGTCATCAACACTCATAGTTTTGGCCGATTCTGGCCTGTTTCATGGACTATTACTCACTGTTTTAGGGTCCCGGAGTGATGTCCATGAGTAACGAACCCTAGGGTGCGTTTACGTGTCGGTCATCAACACTCGAAGTTTTGGCCGATTGTGACCCGTTTCGTGGACTATTACTCACGGTTTTGGGGTCCCGGAGTGATGTCCACGAGTAACGAACCCCGGTGTGCGTTTACGTGTCCGTCATCAACGCTCGTAGTTTTGGCCGATCCTGACCCATTTCGTGGACTATTACTCAGCATTTTGGGGTCCCAAAGTGATTTCCATTCTCGTTGAACCCCAAGGTGCGCTTACGTGGCAGTCATCAACACTCACAGTTTTGGCCAATTCTGGCCCGTTTCGTGGACTATTAGTCACTATTTTAGGGTCCCGGAGTGATGTCCATGAGTAACGAACCCTGGGGTGCGTTTACCTGTCGGTCATCAACACTCGCGGTTTTGGCCAATTCTGACCCGTTTCGTGGACTATTACTCACCGTTTTGGGGTTCCAAAGTGATTTCCATTCTTGTTGAACCCCAAGGTGCGCTTACGTGTTGGTCACCACCACTCATGGTTTTGGCCTATTCTGGCCCGTTTCGTGGACTATTACTCACTGTTTTAGGGTCCCGGAGTGATGTCCACGAGTAACGAACCCTGGGTGCGTTTACGTGTCAGTCATCAACACTCGCGATTTTGGCCGATTTTGACCCATTTCGTGGACTATTACTCACCGTTTTGGGGTCCCAAAGTGATTTCCATTCTTGTTGAACCCCGGGTTGCGTTTACGTGTCGGTCATCTACACTCGCGGTTTTGGCCGATTCTGACCCATTTCGTGGACTATTACTCACCGTTTTGGGGTCCTAAAGTGATTTCCATTCTTGTTGAACCCCAACGTGCGCTTACGTGTCGGTCATCAACACTCACACTTTTTGCCGATTCTGGCCCGTTTCATGGAGTATTACTCACTGTTTTGCGGTCCCGGAGTGATGTCCATGAGTAACGAACCCTGGGGTGCGTTTACGTGTCGGTCATCAACGCTCATAGTTTTGGCCGATCCTGACCCGTTTCGTGGACTATTACTCACCTTTTTGGGGTCCCAAACTGATTTCCATTCTTGTTGAACCCCAAGGTGCGCTTACGTGTCGGTCACCAACACTCACGATTTTCGCCGATTCTGGCCCGTTTCGTGGACTATTACTCACTGTTTTAGGGTCCGAGAGTGATGTCCACGAGTAACGAACTCTGGGATGCGTTTACGTGTCGGTCATCAACACTCGCGATTTTGGCCGATTCTGACCCATTTCGTGGACTATTAGTCACCGTTTTGGGGTCCCAAAGTGATTTCCATTCTTGTTGAACCCCAAGGTGCGCTTACGTGTCGGTCATCAACACTCACAGTTTTGGCCGATTCTGGCCCGTTTCATGGACTATTACTCACTGTTTTGCGGTCCCGTAGTGATGTCCACGAGTAACGAACCTTGGGGTGTGTTTACGTGTCGATTATCAACACTCGCGGTTTTGGGCGATTCTGACCTATTTCGTGGACTATTAGTCACCGTTTTGGGGTCCCAAAGTGATTTCCATTCTTGTTGAACCCCAAGGTGCGCTTACGTGTCGGTCATCAACACTCACAGTTTTGCCGATTCTGGCCTGTTTCGTGGACTATTACTCACTGTTTTAGGGTCCCGGAGTGATGTCCACGAGTAACGAACCCTGGATTGCGTTTACGTGTCTGTCATCAGCACTCGCGGTTTTTGGCCGATTCTGACCAGTTTCGTGGACTATTACTCACCGTTTTGCGGCCCCAAAGTGATTAACATTCTTGTTGAACCCCAAGGTGGCTTACGTGTCGGTCATCAACACTCATAGTTTTGGCCGATTCCGGCCCATTTCGTGGACTATTACTCACTGTTTTGGGGTCCTGGAGTGATTTCCAGAAGTAATGAACCCTGGGGAGTGTTTATCTGTCGAGCATCAACACTCACAGTTTTGGCCGATTCTGGCCCGTTTCGTGGACTATTACTAACTGTTTGGGGGTCTCGAAGTGATGTCCACGAGTAACGAACCCTGGGGTGCGTTTACATGTTGGTCATCAACACTCGCGGTTTTGGTCGAATCTGACCCGTTTCATGGAATATTACTCACCGTTTTGGGGTCCCAAAGTGATTTCCATTCTTATTAAACCCCAAGGTGAGCTTACGTGTCGGTCATCAACACTCATAGTTTTGGCCGATTCTGGCCTGTTTCATGGACTATTACTCACTGTTTTAGGGTCCCGGAGTGATGTCCATGAGTAACGAACCCTAGGGTGCGTTTACGTGTCGGTCATCAACACTCGAAGTTTTGGCCGATTGTGACCCGTTTCGTGGACTATTACTCACGGTTTTGGGGTCCCGGAGTGATGTCCACGAGTAACGAACCCCGGTGTGCGTTTACGTGTCCGTCATCAACGCTCGTAGTTTTGGCCGATCCTGACCCATTTCGTGGACTATTACTCAGCATTTTGGGGTCCCAAAGTGATTTCCATTCTCGTTGAACCCCAAGGTGCGCTTACGTGGCAGTCATCAACACTCACAGTTTTGGCCAATTCTGGCCCGTTTCGTGGACTATTAGTCACTGTTTTAGGGTCCCGGAGTGATGTCCATGAGTAACGAACCCTGGGGTGCGTTTACCTGTCGGTCATCAACACTCGCGGTTTTGGCCAATTCTGACCCGTTTCGTGGACTATTACTCACCGTTTTGGGGTTCCAAAGTGATTTCCATTCTTGTTGAACCCCAAGGTGCGCTTACGTGTTGGTCACCACCACTCATGGTTTTGGCCTATTCTGGCCCGTTTCGTGGACTATTACTCACTGTTTTAGGGTCCCGGAGTGATGTCCACGAGTAACGAACCCTGGGTGCGTTTACGTGTCGGTCATCAACACTCGCGATTTTGGCCGATTTTGACCCATTTCGTGGACTATTACTCACCGTTTTGGGGTCCCAAAGTGATTTCCATTCTTGTTGAACCCCGGGTTGCGTTTACGTGTCGGTCATCTACACTCGCGGTTTTGGCCGATTCTGACCCATTTCGTGGACTATTACTCACCGTTTTGGGGTCCTAAAGTGATTTCCATTCTTGTTGAACCCCAACGTGCGCTTACGTGTCGGTCATCAACACTCACACTTTTTGCCGATTCTGGCCCGTTTCATGGAGTATTACTCACTGTTTTGCGGTCCCGGAGTGATGTCCATGAGTAACGAACCCTGGGGTGCGTTTACGTGTCGGTCATCAACGCTCATAGTTTTGGCCGATCCTGACCCGTTTCGTGGACTATTACTCACCATTTTGGGGTCCCAAAGTGATTTCCATTCTTGTTGAACCCCAAGGTGCGCTTACGTGTCGGTCATCAACACTCACAGTTTTGGCCGATTCTGGCCCGTTTCATGGACTATTACTCACTGTTTTGCGGTCCCGTAGTGATGTCCACGAGTAACGAACCTTGGGGTGTGTTTACGTGTCGATTATCAACACTCGCGGTTTTGGGCGATTCTGACCCATTTCGTGGACTATTAGTCACCGTTTTGGGGTCCCAAAGTGATTTCCATTCTTGTTGAACCCCAAGGTGCGCTTACGTGTCGGTCATCAACACTCACAGTTTTGCCGATTCTGGCCCGTTTCGTGGACTATTACTCACTGTTTTAGGGTCCCGGAGTGATGTCCACGAGTAACGAACCCTGGAGTGCGTTTACGTGTCGGTCATCAACACTCGCGATTTTGGCCGATTTTGACCCATTTCGTGGACTATTACTCACCGTTTTGGGGTCCCAAAGTGATTTCCATTCTTGTTGAACCCCGGGTTGCGTTTACGTGTCGGTCATCTACACTCGCGGTTTTGGCCGATTCTGACCCATTTCGTGGACTATTACTCACCGTTTTGGGGTCCTAAAGTGATTTCCATTCTTGTTGAACCCCAACGTGCGCTTACGTGTCGGTCATCAACACTCACACTTTTTGCCGATTCTGGCCCGTTTCATGGAGTATTACTCACTGTTTTGCGGTCCCGGAGTGATGTCCATGAGTAACGAACCCTGGGGTGCGTTTACGTGTCGGTCATCAACGCTCATAGTTTTGGCCGATCCTGACCCGTTTCGTGGACTATTACTCACCTTTTTGGGGTCCCAAACTGATTTCCATTCTTGTTGAACCCCAAGGTGCGCTTACGTGTCGGTCACCAACACTCACGATTTTCGCCGATTCTGGCCCGTTTCGTGGACTATTACTCACTGTTTTAGGGTCCGAGAGTGATGTCCACGAGTAACGAACTCTGGGATGCGTTTACGTGTCGGTCATCAACACTCGCGATTTTGGCCGATTCTGACCCATTTCGTGGACTATTAGTCACCGTTTTGGGGTCCCAAAGTGATTTCCATTCTTGTTGAACCCCAAGGTGCGCTTACGTGTCGGTCATCAACACTCACAGTTTTGCCGATTCTGGCCCGTTTCGTGGACTATTACTCACTGTTTTAGGGTCCCGGAGTGATGTCCACGAGTAACGAACCCTGGAGTGCGTTTACGTGTCTGTCATCAGCACTCGCGGTTTTTGGCCGATTCTGACCAGTTTCGTGGACTATTACTCACCGTTTTGCGGTCCCAAAGTGATTAACATTCTTGTTGAACCCCAAGGTGGCTTACGTGTCGGTCATCAACACTCATAGTTTTGGCCGATTCTGGCCCATTTCGTGGACTATTACTCACTGTTTTGGGGTCCTGGAGTGATTTCCAGAAGTAATGAACCCTGGGGAGTGTTTATCTGTCGAGCATCAACACTCACAGTTTTGGCCGATTCTGGCCCGTTTCGTGGACTATTACTAACTGTTTGGGGGTCTCGAAGTGATGTCCACGAGTAACGAACCCTGGGGTGCGTTTACATGTTGGTCATCAACACTCGCGGTTTTGGCCGAATCTGACCCGTTTCATGGAATATTACTCACCGTTTTGGGGTCCCAAAGTGATTTCCATTCTTATTAAACCCCAAGGTGAGCTTACGTGTCGGTCATCAACACTCATAGTTTTGGCCGATTCTGGCCCGTTTCATGGACTATTACTCACTGTTTTAGGGTCCCGGAGTGATGTCCATGAGTAATGAACCCTAGGGTGCGTTTACGTGTCGGTCATCAACACTCGAAGTTTTGGCCGATTGTGACCCGTTTCGTGGTCTATTACTCACGGTTTTGGGGTCCCGGAGTGATGTCCACGAGTAACGAACCCCGGTGTGCGTTTACGTGTCCGTCATCAACGCTCGTAGTTTTGGCCGATCCTGACCCATTTCGTGGACTATTACTCAGCATTTTGGGGTCCCAAAGTGATTTCCATTCTCGTTGAACCCCAAGGTGCGCTTACGTGGCAGTCATCAACACTCACAGTTTTGGCCAATTCTGGCCCGTTTCGTGGACTATTAGTCACTGTTTTAGGGTCCCGGAGTGATGTCCATGAGTAACGAACCCTGGGGTGCGTTTACCTGTCGGTCATCAACACTCGCGGTTTTGGCCAATTCTGACCCGTTTCGTGGACTATTACTCACCGTTTTGGGGTTCCAAAGTGATTTCCATTCTTGTTGAACCCCAAGGTGCGCTTACGTGTTGGTCACCACCACTCATGGTTTTGGCCTATTCTGGCCCGTTTCGTGGACTATTACTCACTGTTTTAGGGTCCCGGAGTGATGTCCACGAGTAACGAACCCTGGGTGCGTTTACGTGTCAGTCATCAACACTCGCGATTTTGGCCGATTTTGACCCATTTTGTGGACTATTACTCACCGTTTTGGGGTCCCAAAGTGATTTCCATTCTTGTTGAACTCCGGGTTGCGTTTACGTGTCGGTCATCTACACTCGCGGTTTTGGCCGATTCTGACCCATTTCGTGGACTATTACTCACCGTTTTGGGGTCCTAAAGTGATTTCCATTCTTTTTGAACCCCAACGTGCGCTTACGTGTCGGTCATCAACACTCACACTTTTTGCCGATTCTGGCCCGTTTCATGGAGTATTACTCACTGTTTTGCGGTCCCGGAGTGATGTCCATGAGTAACGAACCCTGGGGTGCGTTTACGTGTCGGTCATCAACGCTCATAGTTTTGGCCGATCCTGACCCATTTCGTGGACTATTACTCACCATTTTGGGGTCCCAAAGTGATTTCCATTCTTGTTGAACCCCAAGGTGCGCTTACGTGTCGGTCATCAACACTCACAGTTTTGGCCGATTCTGGCCCGTTTCATGGACTATTACTCACTGTTTTGCGGTCCCGTAGTGATGTCCACGAGTAACGAACCTTGGGGTGTGTCTACGTGTCGATTATCAACACTCGCGGTTTTGGGCGATTCTGACCCATTTCGTGGACTATTAGTCACCGTTTTGGGGTCCCAAAGTGATTTCCATTCTTGTTGAACCCCAAGGTGCGCTTACGTGTCGGTCATCAACACTCACAGTTTTGCCGATTCTGGCCCGTTTCGTGGACTATTACTCACTGTTTTAGGGTCCCGGAGTGATGTCCACGAGTAACGAACCCTGGAGTGCGTTTACGTGTCTGTCATCAGCACTCGCGGTTTTTGGCCGATTCTGACCAGTTTCGTGGACTATTACTCACCGTTTTGCGGTCCCAAAGTGATTAACATTCTTGTTGAACCCCAAGGTGGCTTACGTGTCGGTCATCAACACTCATAGTTTTGGCCGATTCTGGCCCATTTCGTGGACTATTACTCACTGTTTTGGGGTCCTGGAGTGATTTCCAGAAGTAATGAACCCTGGGGAGTGTTTATCTGTCGAGCATCAACACTCACAGTTTTGGCCGATTCTGGCCCGTTTCGTGGACTATTACTAACTGTTTGGGGGTCTCGAAGTGATGTCCACGAGTAACGAACCCTGGGGTGCGTTTACATGTTGGTCATCAACACTCGCGGTTTTGGCCGAATCTGACCCGTTTCATGGAATATTACTCACCGTTTTGGGGTCCCAAAGTGATTTCCATTCTTATTAAACCCCAAGGTGAGCTTACGTGTCGGTCATCAACACTCATAGTTTTGGCCGATTCTGGCCCGTTTCATGGACTATTACTCACTGTTTTAGGGTCCCGGAGTGATGTCCATGAGTAATGAACCCTAGGGTGCGTTTACGTGTCGGTCATCAACACTCGAAGTTTTGGCCGATTGTGACCCGTTTCGTGGTCTATTACTCACGGTTTTGGGGTCCCGGAGTGATGTCCACGAGTAACGAACCCCGGTGTGCGTTTACGTGTCCGTCATCAACGCTCGTAGTTTTGGCCGATCCTGACCCATTTCGTGGACTATTACTCAGCATTTTGGGGTCCCAAAGTGATTTCCATTCTCGTTGAACCCCAAGGTGCGCTTACGTGGCAGTCATCAACACTCACAGTTTTGGCCAATTCTGGCCCGTTTCGTGGACTATTAGTCACTGTTTTAGGGTCCCGGAGTGATGTCCATGAGTAACGAACCCTGGGGTGCGTTTACCTGTCGGTCATCAACACTCGCGGTTTTGGCCAATTCTGACCCGTTTCGTGGACTATTACTCACCGTTTTGGGGTTCCAAAGTGATTTCCATTCTTGTTGAACCCCAAGGTGCGCTTACGTGTTGGTCACCACCACTCATGGTTTTGGCCTATTCTGGCCCGTTTCGTGGACTATTACTCACTGTTTTAGGGTCCCGGAGTGATGTCCACGAGTAACGAACCCTGGGTGCGTTTACGTGTCAGTCATCAACACTCGCGATTTTGGCCGATTTTGACCCATTTTGTGGACTATTACTCACCGTTTTGGGGTCCCAAAGTGATTTCCATTCTTGTTGAACTCCGGGTTGCGTTTACGTGTCGGTCATCTACACTCGCGGTTTTGGCCGATTCTGACCCATTTCGTGGACTATTACTCACCGTTTTGGGGTCCTAAAGTGATTTCCATTCTTTTTGAACCCCAACGTGCGCTTACGTGTCGGTCATCAACACTCACACTTTTTGCCGATTCTGGCCCGTTTCATGGAGTATTACTCACTGTTTTGCGGTCCCGGAGTGATGTCCATGAGTAACGAACCCTGGGGTGCGTTTACGTGTCGGTCATCAACGCTCATAGTTTTGGCCGATCCTGACCCATTTCGTGGACTATTACTCACCATTTTGGGGTCCCAAAGTGATTTCCATTCTTGTTGAACCCCAAGGTGCGCTTACGTGTCGGTCATCAACACTCACAGTTTTGGCCGATTCTGGCCCGTTTCATGGACTATTACTCACTGTTTTGCGGTCCCGTAGTGATGTCCACGAGTAACGAACCTTGGGGTGTGTCTACGTGTCGATTATCAACACTCGCGGTTTTGGGCGATTCTGACCCATTTCGTGGACTATTAGTCACCGTTTTGGGGTCCCAAAGTGATTTCCATTCTTGTTGAACCCCAAGGTGCGCTTACGTGTCGGTCATCAACACTCACAGTTTTGCCGATTCTGGCCCGTTTCGTGGACTATTACTCACTGTTTTAGGGTCCCGGAGTGATGTCCACGAGTAACGAACCCTGGAGTGCATTTACGTGTCTGTCATCAGCACTCGCGGTTTTTGGCCGATTCTGACCAGTTTCGTGGACTATTACTCACCGTTTTGCGGTCCCAAAGTGATTAACATTCTTGTTGAACCCCAAGGTGGCTTACGTGTCGGTCATCAACACTCATAGTTTTGGCCGATTCTGGCCCATTTCGTGGACTATTACTCACTGTTTTGGGGTCCTGGAGTGATTTCCAGAAGTAATGAACCCTGGGGAGTGTTTATCTGTCGAGCATCAACACTCACAGTTTTGGCCGATTCTGGCCCGTTTCGTGGACTATTACTAACTGTTTGGGGGTCTCGAAGTGATGTCCACGAGTAACGAACCCTGGGGTGCGTTTACATGTTGGTCATCAACACTCGCGGTTTTGGCCGAATCTGACCCGTTTCATGGAATATTACTCACCGTTTTGGGGTCCCAAAGTGATTTCCATTCTTATTAAACCCCAAGGTGAGCTTACGTGTCGGTCATCAACACTCATAGTTTTGGCCGATTCTGGCCCGTTTCATGGACTATTACTCACTGTTTTAGGGTCCCGGAGTGATGTCCATGAGTAATGAACCCTAGGGTGCGTTTACGTGTCGGTCATCAACACTCGAAGTTTTGGCCGATTGTGACCCGTTTCGTGGTCTATTACTCACGGTTTTGGGGTCCCGGAGTGATGTCCACGAGTAACGAACCCCGGTGTGCGTTTACGTGTCCGTCATCAACGCTCGTAGTTTTGGCCGATCCTGACCCATTTCGTGGACTATTACTCAGCATTTTGGGGTCCCAAAGTGATTTCCATTCTCGTTGAACCCCAAGGTGCGCTTACGTGGCAGTCATCAACACTCACAGTTTTGGCCAATTCTGGCCCGTTTCGTGGACTATTAGTCACTGTTTTAGGGTCCCGGAGTGATGTCCATGAGTAACGAACCCTGGGGTGCGTTTACCTGTCGGTCATCAACACTCGCGGTTTTGGCCAATTCTGACCCGTTTCGTGGACTATTACTCACCGTTTTGGGGTTCCAAAGTGATTTCCATTCTTGTTGAACCCCAAGGTGCGCTTACGTGTTGGTCACCACCACTCATGGTTTTGGCCTATTCTGGCCCGTTTCGTGGACTATTACTCACTGTTTTAGGGTCCCGGAGTGATGTCCACGAGTAACGAACCCTGGGTGCGTTTACGTGTCAGTCATCAACACTCGCGATTTTGGCCGATTTTGACCCATTTTGTGGACTATTACTCACCGTTTTGGGGTCCCAAAGTGATTTCCATTCTTGTTGAACTCCGGGTTGCGTTTACGTGTCGGTCATCTACACTCGCGGTTTTGGCCGATTCTGACCCATTTCGTGGACTATTACTCACCGTTTTGGGGTCCTAAAGTGATTTCCATTCTTTTTGAACCCCAACGTGCGCTTACGTGTCGGTCATCAACACTCACACTTTTTGCCGATTCTGGCCCGTTTCATGGAGTATTACTCACTGTTTTGCGGTCCCGGAGTGATGTCCATGAGTAACGAACCCTGGGGTGCGTTTACGTGTCGGTCATCAACGCTCATAGTTTTGGCCGATCCTGACCCATTTCGTGGACTATTACTCACCATTTTGGGGTCCCAAAGTGATTTCCATTCTTGTTGAACCCCAAGGTGCGCTTACGTGTCGGTCATCAACACTCACAGTTTTGGCCGATTCTGGCCCGTTTCATGGACTATTACTCACTGTTTTGCGGTCCCGTAGTGATGTCCACGAGTAACGAACCATGGGGTGTGTTTACGTGTCGATTATCAACACTCGCGGTTTTGGGCGATTCTGACCCATTTCGTGGACTATTAGTCACCGTTTTGGGGTCCCAAAGTGATTTCCATTCTTGTTGAACCCCAAGGTGCGCTTACGTGTCGGTCATCAACACTCACAGTTTTGCCGATTCTGGCCCGTTTCGTGGACTATTACTCACTGTTTTAGGGTCCCGGAGTGATGTCCACGAGTAACGAACCCTGGAGTGCGTTTACGTGTCTGTCATCAGCACTCGCGGTTTTTGGCCGATTCTGACCAGTTTCGTGGACTATTACTCACCGTTTTGCGTTCCCAAAGTGATTAACATTCTTGTTGAACCCCAAGGTGGCTTACGTGTCGGTCATCAACACTCATAGTTTTGGCCGATTCTGGCCCATTTCGTGGACTATTACTCACTGTTTTGGGGTCCTGGAGTGATTTCCAGAAGTAATGAACCCTGGGGAGTGTTTATCTGTCGAGCATCAACACTCACAGTTTTGGCCGATTCTGGCCCGTTTCGTGGACTATTACTAACTGTTTGGGGGTCTCGAAGTGATGTCCACAAGTAACGAACCCTGGGGTGCGTTTACATGTTGGTCATCAACACTCGCGGTTTTGGCCGAATCTGACCCGTTTCATGGAATATTACTCACCGTTTTGGGGTCCCAAAGTGATTTCCATTCTTATTAAACCCCAAGGTGAGCTTACGTGTCGGTCATCAACACTCATAGTTTTGGCCGATTCTGGCCCGTTTCATGGACTATTACTCACTGTTTTAGGGTCCCGGAGTGATGTCCATGAGTAATGAACCCTAGGGTGCGTTTACGTGTCGGTCATCAACACTCGAAGTTTTGGCCGATTGTGACCCGTTTCGTGGTCTATTACTCACGGTTTTGGGGTCCCGGAGTGATGTCCACGAGTAACGAACCCCGGTGTGCGTTTACGTGTCCGTCATCAACGCTCGTAGTTTTGGCCGATCCTGACCCATTTCGTGGACTATTACTCAGCATTTTGGGGTCCCAAAGTGATTTCCATTCTCGTTGAACCCCAAGGTGCGCTTACGTGGCAGTCATCAACACTCACAGTTTTGGCCAATTCTGGCCCGTTTCGTGGACTATTAGTCACTGTTTTAGGGTCCCGGAGTGATGTCCATGAGTAACGAACCCTGGGGTGCGTTTACCTGTCGGTCATCAACACTCGCGGTTTTGGCCAATTCTGACCCGTTTCGTGGACTATTACTCACCGTTTTGGGGTTCCAAAGTGATTTCCATTCTTGTTGAACCCCAAGGTGCGCTTACGTGTTGGTCACCACCACTCATGGTTTTGGCCTATTCTGGCCCGTTTCGTGGACTATTACTCACTGTTTTAGGGTCCCGGAGTGATGTCCACGAGTAACGAACCCTGGGTGCGTTTACGTGTCAGTCATCAACACTCGCGATTTTGGCCGATTTTGACCCATTTTGTGGACTATTACTCACCGTTTTGGGGTCCCAAAGTGATTTCCATTCTTGTTGAACCCCGGGTTGCGTTTACGTGTCGGTCATCTACACTCGCGGTTTTGGCCGATTCTGACCCATTTCGTGGACTATTACTCACCGTTTTGGGGTCCTAAAGTGATTTCCATTCTTTTTGAACCCCAACGTGCGCTTACGTGTCGGTCATCAACACTCACACTTTTTGCCGATTCTGGCCCGTTTCATGGAGTATTACTCACTGTTTTGCGGTCCCGGAGTGATGTCCATGAGTAACGAACCCTGGGGTGCGTTTACGTGTCGGTCATCAACGCTCATAGTTTTGGCCGATCCTGACCCATTTCGTGGACTATTACTCACCATTTTGGGGTCCCAAAGTGATTTCCATTCTTGTTGAACCCCAAGGTGCGCTTACGTGTCGGTCATCAACACTCACAGTTTTGGCCGATTCTGGCCCGTTTCATGGACTATTACTCACTGTTTTGCGGTCCCGTAGTGATGTCCACGAGTAACGAACCTTGGGGTGTGTTTACGTGTCGATTATCAACACTCGCGGTTTTGGGCGATTCTGACCCATTTCGTGGACTATTAGTCACCGTTTTGGGGTCCCAAAGTGATTTCCATTCTTGTTGAACCCCAAGGTGCGCTTACGTGTCGGTCATCAACACTCACAGTTTTGCCGATTCTGGCCCGTTTCGTGGACTATTACTCACTGTTTTAGGGTCCCGGAGTGATGTCCACGAGTAACGAACCCTGGAGTGCGTTTACGTGTCGGTCATCAACACTCGCGATTTTGGCCGATTTTGACCCATTTCGTGGACTATTACTCACCGTTTTGGGGTCCCAAAGTGATTTCCATTCTTGTTGAACCCCGGGTTGCGTTTACGTGTCGGTCATCTACACTCGCGGTTTTGGCCGATTCTGACCCATTTCGTGGACTATTACTCACCGTTTTGGGGTCCTAAAGTGATTTCCATTCTTGTTGAACCCCAACGTGCGCTTACGTGTCGGTCATCAACACTCACACTTTTTGCCGATTCTGGCCCGTTTCATGGAGTATTACTCACTGTTTTGCGGTCCCGGAGTGATGTCCATGAGTAACGAACCCTGGGGTGCGTTTACGTGTCGGTCATCAACGCTCATAGTTTTGGCCGATCCTGACCCGTTTCGTGGACTATTACTCACCTTTTTGGGGTCCCAAACTGATTTCCATTCTTGTTGAACCCCAAGGTGCGCTTACGTGTCGGTCACCAACACTCACGATTTTCGCCGATTCTGGCCCGTTTCGTGGACTATTACTCACTGTTTTAGGGTCCGAGAGTGATGTCCACGAGTAACGAACTCTGGGATGCGTTTACGTGTCGGTCATCAACACTCGCGATTTTGGCCGATTCTGACCCATTTCGTGGACTATTACTCACCATTTTGGGGTCCCAAAGTGATTTCCATTCTTGTTGAACCCCAAGGTGCGCTTACGTGTCGGTCATCAACACTCACAGTTTTGGCCGATTCTGGCCCGTTTCATGGACTATTACTCACTGTTTTGCGGTCCCGTAGTGATGTCCACGAGTAACGAACCTTGGGGTGTGTTTACGTGTCGATTATCACACTCGCGGTTTTGGGCGATTCTGACCCATTTCGTGGACTATTAGTCACCGTTTTGGGGTCCCAAAGTGATTTCCATTCTTGTTGAACCCCAAGGTGCGCTTACGTGTCGGTCATCAACACTCACAGTTTTGCCGATTCTGGCCCGTTTCGTGGACTATTACTCACTGTTTTAGGGTCCCGGAGTGATGTCCACGAGTAACGAACCCTGGAGTGCGTTTACGTGTCTGTCATCAGCACTCGCGGTTTTTGGCCGATTCTGACCAGTTTCGTGGACTATTACTCACCGTTTTGCGGTCCCAAAGTGATTAACATTCTTGTTGAACCCCAAGGTGGCTTACGTGTCGGTCATCAACACTCATAGTTTTGGCCGATTCTGGCCCATTTCGTGGACTATTACTCACTGTTTTGGGGTCCTGGAGTGATTTCCAGAAGTAATGAACCCTGGGGAGTGTTTATCTGTCGAGCATCAACACTCACAGTTTTGGCCGATTCTGGCCCGTTTCGTGGACTATTACTAACTGTTTGGGGGTCTCGAAGTGATGTCCACGAGTAACGAACCCTGGGGTGCATTTACATGTTGGTCATCAACACTCGCGGTTTTGGCCGAATCTGACCCGTTTCATGGAATATTACTCACCGTTTTGGGGTCCCAAAGTGATTTCCATTCTTATTAAACCCCAAGGTGAGCTTACGTGTCGGTCATCAACACTCATAGTTTTGGCCGATTCTGGCCCGTTTCATGGACTATTACTCACTGTTTTAGGGTCCCGGAGTGATGTCCATGAGTAATGAACCCTAGGGTGCGTTTACGTGTCGGTCATCAACACTCGAAGTTTTGGCCGATTGTGACCCGTTTCGTGGTCTATTACTCACGGTTTTGGGGTCCCGGAGTGATGTCCACGAGTAACGAACCCCGGTGTGCGTTTACGTGTCCGTCATCAACGCTCGTAGTTTTGGCCGATCCTGACCCATTTCGTGGACTATTACTCAGCATTTTGGGGTCCCAAAGTGATTTCCATTCTCGTTGAACCCCAAGGTGCGCTTACGTGGCAGTCATCAACACTCACAGTTTTGGCCAATTCTGGCCCGTTTCGTGGACTATTAGTCACTGTTTTAGGGTCCCGGAGTGATGTCCATGAGTAACGAACCCTGGGGTGCGTTTACCTGTCGGTCATCAACACTCGCGGTTTTGGCCAATTCTGACCCGTTTCGTGGACTATTACTCACCGTTTTGGGGTTCCAAAGTGATTTCCATTCTTGTTGAACCCCAAGGTGCGCTTACGTGTTGGTCACCACCACTCATGGTTTTGGCCTATTCTGGCCCGTTTCGTGGACTATTACTCACTGTTTTAGGGTCCCGGAGTGATGTCCACGAGTAACGAACCCTGGGTGCGTTTACGTGTCGGTCATCAACACTCGCGATTTTGGCCGATTTTGACCCATTTTGTGGACTATTACTCACCGTTTTGGGGTCCCAAAGTGATTTCCATTCTTGTTGAACCCCGGGTTGCGTTTACGTGTCGGTCATCTACACTCGCGGTTTTGGCCGATTCTGACCCATTTCGTGGACTATTACTCACCGTTTTGGGGTCCTAAAGTGATTTCCATTCTTTTTGAACCCCAACGTGCGCTTACGTGTCGGTCATCAACACTCACACTTTTTGCCGATTCTGGCCCGTTTCATGGAGTATTACTCACTGTTTTGCGGTCCCGGAGTGATGTCCATGAGTAACGAACCCTGGGGTGCGTTTACGTGTCGGTCATCAACGCTCATAGTTTTGGCCGATCCTGACCCATTTCGTGGACTATTACTCACCATTTTGGGGTCCCAAAGTGATTTCCATTCTTGTTGAACCCCAAGGTGCGCTTACGTGTCGGTCATCAACACTCACAGTTTTGGCCGATTCTGGCCCGTTTCATGGACTATTACTCACTGTTTTGCGGTCCCGTAGTGATGTCCACGAGTAACGAACCTTGGGGTGTGTTTACGTGTCGATTATCAACACTCGCGGTTTTGGGCGATTCTGACCCATTTCGTGGACTATTAGTCACCGTTTTGGGGTCCCAAAGTGATTTCCATTCTTGTTGAACCCCAAGGTGTGCTTACGTGTCGGTCATCAACACTCACAGTTTTGCCGATTCTGGCCCGTTTCGTGGACTATTACTCACTGTTTTAGGGTCCCGGAGTGATGTCCACGAGTAACGAACCCTGGAGTGCGTTTACGTGTCGGTCATCAACACTCGCGATTTTGGCCGATTTTGACCCATTTCGTGGACTATTACTCACCGTTTTGGGGTCCCAAAGTGATTTCCATTCTTGTTGAACCCCGGGTAGCGTTTACGTGTCGGTCATCTACACTCGCGGTTTTGGCCGATTCTGACCCATTTCGTGGACTATTACTCACCGTTTTGGGGTCCTAAAGTGATTTCCATTCTTGTTGAACCCCAACGTGCGCTTACGTGTCGGTCATCAACACTCACACTTTTTGCCGATTCTGGCCCGTTTCATGGAGTATTACTCACTGTTTTGCGGTCCCGGAGTGATGTCCATGAGTAACGAACCCTGGGGTGCGTTTACGTGTCGGTCATCAACGCTCATAGTTTTGGCCGATCCTGACCCGTTTCGTGGACTATTACTCACCTTTTTGGGGTCCCAAACTGATTTCCATTCTTGTTGAACCCCAAGGTGCGCTTACGTGTCGGTCACCAACACTCACGATTTTCGCCGATTCTGGCCCGTTTCGTGGACTATTACTCACTGTTTTAGGGTCCGAGAGTGATGTCCACGAGTAACGAACTCTGGGATGCGTTTACGTGTCGGTCATCAACACTCGCGATTTTGGCCGATTCTGACCCATTTCGTGGACTATTACTCACCATTTTGGGGTCCCAAAGTGATTTCCATTCTTGTTGAACCCCAAGGTGCGCTTACGTGTCGGTCATCAACACTCATAGTTTTGGCCGATTCTGGCCCGTTTCATGGACTATTACTCACTGTTTTGCGGTCCCGTAGTGATGTCCACGAGTAACGAACCTTGGGGTGTGTTTACGTGTCGATTATCACACTCGCGGTTTTGGGCGATTCTGACCCATTTCGTGGACTATTAGTCACCGTTTTGGGGTCCCAAAGTGATTTCCATTCTTGTTGAACCCCAAGGTGCGCTTACGTGTCGGTCATCAACACTCACAGTTTTGCCGATTCTGGCCCGTTTCGTGGACTATTACTCACTGTTTTAGGGTCCCGGAGTGATGTCCACGAGTAACGAACCCTGGAGTGCGTTTACGTGTCTGTCATCAGCACTCGCGGTTTTTGGCCGATTCTGACCAGTTTCGTGGACTATTACTCACCGTTTTGCGGTCCCAAAGTGATTAACATTCTTGTTGAACCCCAAGGTGGCTTACGTGTCGGTCATCAACACTCATAGTTTTGGCCGATTCTGGCCCATTTCGTGGACTATTACTCACTGTTTTGGGGTCCTGGAGTGATTTCCAGAAGTAATGAACCCTGGGGAGTGTTTATCTGTCGAGCATCAACACTCACAGTTTTGGCCGATTCTGGCCCGTTTCGTGGACTATTACTAACTGTTTGGGGGTCTCGAAGTGATGTCCACGAGTAACGAACCCTGGGGTGCGTTTACATGTTGGTCATCAACACTCGCGGTTTTGGCCGAATCTGACCCGTTTCATGGAATATTACTCACCGTTTTGGGGTCCCAAAGTGATTTCCATTCTTATTAAACCCCAAGGTGAGCTTACGTGTCGGTCATCAACACTCATAGTTTTGGCCGATTCTGGCCCGTTTCATGGACTATTACTCACTGTTTTAGGGTCCCGGAGTGATGTCCATGAGTAATGAACCCTAGGGTGCGTTTACGTGTCGGTCATCAACACTCGAAGTTTTGGCCGATTGTGACCCGTTTCGTGGTCTATTACTCACGGTTTTGGGGTCCCGGAGTGATGTCCACGAGTAACGAACCCCGGTGTGCGTTTACGTGTCCGTCATCAACGCTCGTAGTTTTGGCCGATCCTGACCCATTTCGTGGACTATTACTCAGCATTTTGGGGTCCCAAAGTGATTTCCATTCTCGTTGAACCCCAAGGTGCGCTTACGTGGCAGTCATCAACACTCACAGTTTTGGCCAATTCTGGCCCGTTTCGTGGACTATTAGTCACTGTTTTAGGGTCCCGGAGTGATGTCCATGAGTAATGAACCCTGGGGTGCGTTTACGTGTCGGTCATCAACGCTCATAGTTTTTGCCGATCCTGACCCGTTTCGTGGACTATTACTCACCTTTTTGGGGTCCCAAACTGATTTCCATTCTTGTTGAACCCCAAGGTGCGCTTACGTGTCGGTCACCAACACTCACGATTTTCGCCGATTCTGGCCCGTTTCGTGGACTATTACTCACTGTTTTAGGGTCTGAGAGTGATGTCCACGAGTAACGAACTATGGGATGCGTTTACGTGTCGGTCATCAACACTCGCGATTTTGGCCGATTCTGACCCATTTCGTGGACTATTACTCACCATTTTGGGGTCCCAAAGTGATTTCCATTCTTGTTGAACCCCAAGGTGCGCTTACGTGTCGGTCATCAACACTCACAGTTTTGGCCGATTCTGGCCCGTTTCATGGACTATTACTCACTGTTTTGCGGTCCCGTAGTGATGTCCACGAGTAACGAACCTTGGGGTGTGTTTACGTGTCGATTATCAACACTCACGGTTTTGGGCGATTCTGACCCATTTCGTGGACTATTAGTCACCGTTTTGGGGTCCCAAAGTGATTTCCATTCTTGTTGAACCCCAAGGTGCGCTTACGTGTCGGTCATCAACACTCACAGTTTTGCCGATTCTGGCCCGTTTCGTGGACTATTACTCACTGTTTTAGGGTCCCGGAGTGATGTCCACGAGTAACGAACCCTGGAGTGCGTTTACGTGTCGGTCATCAACACTCATAGTTTTGGCCGATCCTGACCCGTTTCGTGGACTATTACTCACCGTTTTGGGGTCCTAAAGTGATTTCCATTCTTGTTGAACCCCAACGTGCGCTTACGTGTCGGTCATCAACACTCACACTTTTTGCCGATTCTGGCCCGTTTCATGGAGTATTACTCACTGTTTTGCGGTCCCGGAGTGATGTCCATGAGTAACGAACCCTGGGGTGCGTTTACGTGTCGGTCATCAACGCTCATAGTTTTGGCCGATCCTGACCCGTTTCGTGGACTATTACTCACCTTTTTGGGGTCCCAAACTGATTTCCATTCTTGTTGAACCCCAAGGTGCGCTTACGTGTCGGTCACCAACACTCACGATTTTCGCCGATTCTGGCCCGTTTCATGGACTATTACTCACTGTTTTAGAGTCCGAGAGTGATGTCCACGAGTAACGAACTCTGGGATGCGTTTACGTGTCGGTCATCAACACTCGCGATTTTGGCCGATTCTGACCCATTTCGTGGACTATTACTCACCATTTTGGGGTCCCAAAGTGATTTCCATTCTTGTTGAACCCCAAGGTGCGCTTACGTGTCGGTCATCAACACTCACAGTTTTGGCCGATTCTGGCCCGTTTCATGGACTATTACTCACTGTTTTGCGGTCCCGTAGTGATGTCCACGAGTAACGAACCTTGGGGTGTGTTTATGTGTCGATTATCACACTCGCGGTTTTGGGCGATTCTGACCCATTTCGTGGACTATTAGTCACCGTTTTGGGGTCCCAAAGTGATTTCCATTCTTGTTGAACCCCAAGGTGCGCTTACGTGTCGGTCATCAACACTCACAGTTTTGCCGATTCTGGCCCGTTTCGTGGACTATTACTCACTGTTTTAGGGTCCCGGAGTGATGTCCACGAGTAACGAACCCTGGAGTGCGTTTACGTGTCTGTCATCAGCACTCGCGGTTTTTGGCCGATTCTGACCAGTTTCGTGGACTATTACTCACCGTTTTGCGGTCCCAAAGTGATTAACATTCTTGTTGAACCCCAAGGTGGCTTACGTGTCGGTCATCAACACTCATAGTTTTGGCCGATTCTGGCCCATTTCGTGGACTATTACTCACTGTTTTGGGGTCCTGGAGTGATTTCCAGAAGTAATGAACCCTGGGGAGTGTTTATCTGTCGAGCATCAACACTCACAGTTTTGGCCGATTCTGGCCCATTTCGTGGACTATTACTAACTGTTTGGGGGTCTCGAAGTGATGTCCACGAGTAACGAACCCTGGGGTGCGTTTACATGTTGGTCATCAACACTCGCGGTTTTGGCCGAATCTGACCCGTTTCATGGAATATTACTCACCGTTTTGGGGTCCCAAAGTGATTTCCATTCTTATTAAACCCCAAGGTGAGCTTACGTGTCGGTCATCAACACTCATAGTTTTGGCCGATTCTGGCCCGTTTCATGGACTATTACTCACTGTTTTAGGGTCCCGGAGTGATGTCCATGAGTAACGAACCCTAGGGTGCGTTTACATGTCGGTCATCAACACTCGAAGTTTTGGCCGATTGTGACCCGTTTCGTGGACTATTACTCACGGTTTTGGGGTCCCGGAGTGATGTCCATGAGTAACGAACCCCGGTGTGCGTTTACGTGTCCGTCATCAACGCTCATAGTTTTGGCCGATCCTGACCCATTTCGTGGACTATTACTCAGCATTTTGGGGTCCCAAAGTGATTTCCATTCTCGTTGAACCCCAAGGTGCGCTTACGTGGCAGTCATCAACACTCACAGTTTTGGCCAATTCTGGCCCGTTTCGTGGACTATTAGTCACTGTTTTAGGGTCCCGGAGTGATGTCCATGAGTAACGAACCCTGGGGTGCGTTTACGTGTCGGTCATCAACGCTCATAGTTTTTGCCGATCCTGACCCGTTTCGTGGACTATTACTCACCTTTTTGGGGTCCCAAACTGATTTCCATTCTTGTTGAACCCCAAGGTGCGCTTACGTGTCGGTCACCAACACTCACGATTTTCGCCGATTCTGGCCCGTTTCGTGGACTATTACTCACTGTTTTAGGGTCCGAGAGTGATGTCCACGAGTAACGAACTCTGGGATGCGTTTACGTGTCGGTCATCAACACTCGCGATTTTGGCCGATTCTGACCCATTTCGTGGACTATTACTCACCATTTTGGGGTCCCAAAGTGATTTCCATTCTTTTCGAACCCCAAGGTGCGCTTACGTGTCGGTCATCAACACTCACAGTTTTGGCCGATTCTGGCCCGTTTCATGGACTATTACTCACTGTTTTGCGGTCCCGTAGTGATGTCCACGAGTAACGAACCTTGGGGTGTGTTTACGTGTCGATTATCAACACTCGCGGTTTTGGGCGATTCTAACCCATTTCGTGGACTATTAGTCACCGTTTTGGGGTCCCAATGTGATTTCCATTCTTGTTGAACCCCAAGGTGCGCTTACGTGTCGGTCATCAACACTCACAGTTTTGCCGATTCTGGCCCGTTTCGTGGACTATTACTCACTGTTTTAGGGTCCCGGAGTGATGTCCACGAGTAACGAACCCTGGAGTGCGTTTACGTGTCGGTCATCAACACTCATAGTTTTGGCCGATCCTGACCCGTTTCGTGGACTATTACTCACCGTTTTGGGGTCCTAAAGTGATTTCCATTCTTGTTGAACCCCAACGTGCGCTTACGTGTCGGTCATCAACACTCACACTTTTTGCCGATTCTGGCCCGTTTCATGGAGTATTACTCACTGTTTTGCGGTCCCGGAGTGATGTCCATGAGTAACGAACCCTGGGGTGCGTTTACGTGTCGGTCATCAACGCTCATAGTTTTGGCCGATCCTGACCCGTTTCGTGGACTATTACTCACCTTTTTGGGGTCCCAAACTGATTTCCATTCTTGTTGAACCCCAAGGTGCGCTTACATGTCGGTCACCAACACTCACGATTTTCGCCGATTCTGGCCCGTTTCGTGGACTATTACTCACTGTTTTAGAGTCCGAGAGTGATGTCCACGAGTAACGAACTCTGGGATGCGTTTACGTGTCGGTCATCAACACTCGCGATTTTGGCCGATTCTGACCCATTTCGTGGACTATTACTCACCATTTTGGGGTCCCAAATTGATTTCCATTCTTGTTGAACCCCAAGGTGCGCTTACGTGTCGGTCATCAACACTCACAGTTTTGGCCGATTCTGGCCCGTTTCATGGACTATTACTCACTGTTTTGCGGTCCCGTAGTGATGTCCACGAGTAACGAACCTTGGGGTGTGTTTACGTGTCGATTATCACACTCGCGGTTTTGGGCGATTCTGACCCATTTCGTGGACTATTAGTCACCGTTTTGGGGTCCCAAAGTGATTTCCATTCTTGTTGAACCCCAAGGTGCGCTTACGTGTCGGTCATCAACACTCACAGTTTTGCCGATTCTGGCCCGTTTCGTGGACTATTACTCACTGTTTTAGGGTCCCGGAGTGATGTCCACGAGTAACGAACCCTGGAGTGCGTTTACGTGTCTGTCATCAGCACTCGCGGTTTTTGGCCGATTCTGACCAGTTTCGTGGACTATTACTCACCGTTTTGCGGTCCCAAAGTGATTAACATTCTTGTTGAACCCCAAGGTGGCTTACGTGTCGGTCATCAACACTCATAGTTTTGGCCGATTCTGGCCCATTTCGTGGACTATTACTCACTGTTTTGGGGTCCTGGAGTGATTTCCAGAAGTAATGAACCCTGGGGAGTGTTTATCTGTCGAGCATCAACACTCACAGTTTTGGCCGATTCTGGCCCGTTTCGTGGACTATTACTAACTGTTTGGGGGTCTCGAAGTGATGTCCACGAGTAACGAACCCTGGGGTGCGTTTACATGTTGGTCATCAACACTCGCGGTTTTGGCCGAATCTGACCCGTTTCATGGAATATTACTCACCGTTTTGGGGTCCCAAAGTGATTTCCATTCTTATTAAACCCCAAGGTGAGCTTACGTGTCGGTCATCAACACTCATAGTTTTGGCCGATTCTGGCCCGTTTCATGGACTATTACTCACTGTTTTAGGGTCCCGGAGTGATGTCCATGAGTAACGAACCCTAGGGTGCGTTTACGTGTCGGTCATCAACACTCGAAGTTTTGGCCGATTGTGACCCGTTTCGTGGACTATTACTCACGGTTTTGGGGTCCCGGAGTGATGTCAATGAGTAACGAACCCCGGTGTGCGTTTACGTGTCCGTCATCAACGCTCATAGTTTTGGCCGATCCTGACCCATTTCGTGGACTATTACTCAGCATTTTGGGGTCCCAAAGTGATTTCCATTCTCGTTGAACCCCAAGGTGCGCTTACGTGGCAGTCATCAACACTCACAGTTTTGGCCAATTCTGGCCCGTTTCGTGGACTATTAGTCACTGTTTTAGGGTCCCGGAGTGATGTCCATGAGTAACGAACCCTGGGGTGCGTTTACGTGTCGGTCATCAACGCTCATAGTTTTTGCCGATCCTGACCCGTTTCGTGGACTATTACTCACCTTTTTGGGGTCCCAAACTGATTTCCATTCTTGTTGAACCCCAAGGTGCGCTTACGTGTCGGTCACCAACACTCACGATTTTCGCCGATTCTGGCCCGTTTCGTGGACTATTACTCACTGTTTTAGGGTCCGAGAGTGATGTCCACGAGTAACGAACTCTGGGATGCGTTTACGTGTCGGTCATCAACACTCGCGATTTTGGCCGATTCTGACCCATTTCGTGGACTATTACTCACCATTTTGGGGTCCCAAAGTGATTTCCATTCTTGTCGAACCCCAAGGTGCGCTTACGTGTCGGTCATCAACACTCACAGTTTTGGCCGATTCTGGCCCGTTTCATGGACTATTACTCACTGTTTTGCGGTCCCGTAGTGATGTCCACGAGTAACGAACCTTGGGGTGTGTTTACGTGTCGATTATCAACACTCGCGGTTTTGGGCGATTCTAACCCATTTCGTGGACTATTAGTCACCGTTTTGGGGTCCCAAAGTGATTTCCATTCTTGTTGAACCCCAAGGTGCGCTTACGTGTCGGTCATCAACACTCACAGTTTTGCCGATTCTGGCCCGTTTCGTGGACTATTACTCACTGTTTTAGGGTCCCGGAGTGATGTCCACGAGTAACGAACCCTGGAGTGCGTTTACGTGTCGGTCATCAACACTCGCGATTTTGGCCGATTTTGACCCATTTCGTGGACTATTACTCACCGTTTTGGGGTCCCAAAGTGATTTCCATTCTTGTTGAACCCCGGGTTGCGTTTACGTGTCGGTCATCTACACTCGCGGTTTTGGCCGATCCTGACCCGTTTCGTGGACTATTACTCACCGTTTTGGGGTCCTAAAGTGATTTCCATTCTTGTTGAACCCCAACGTGCGCTTACGTGTCGGTCATCAACACTCACACTTTTTGCCGATTCTGGCCCGTTTCATGGAGTATTACTCACTGTTTTGCGGTCCCGGAGTGATGTCCATGAGTAACGAACCCTGGGGTGCGTTTACGTGTCGGTCATCAACGCTCATAGTTTTGGCCGATCCTGACCCGTTTCGTGGACTATTACTCACCTTTTTGGGGTCCCAAACTGATTTCCATTCTTGTTGAACCCCAAGGTGCGCTTACGTGTCGGTCACCAACACTCACGATTTTCGCCGATTCTGGCCCGTTTCGTGGACTATTACTCACTGTTTTAGAGTCCGAGAGTGATGTCCACGAGTAACGAACTCTGGGATGCGTTTACGTGTCGGTCATCAACACTCGCGATTTTGGCCGATTCTGACCCATTTCGTGGACTATTAGTCACCGTTTTGGGGTCCCAAAGTGATTTCCATTCTTGTTGAACCCCAAGGTGCGCTTACGTGTCGGTCATCAACACTCACAGTTTTGCCGATTCTGGCCCGTTTCGTGGACTATTACTCACTGTTTTAGGGTCCCGGAGTGATGTCCACGAGTAACGAACCCTGGAGTGCGTTTACGTGTCTGTCATCAGCACTCGCGGTTTTTGGCCGATTCTGACCAGTTTCGTGGACTATTACTCACCGTTTTGCGGTCCCAAAGTGATTAACATTCTTGTTGAACCCCAAGGTGGCTTACGTGTCGGTCATCAACACTCATAGTTTTGGCCGATTCTGGCCCATTTCGTGGACTATTACTCACTGTTTTGGGGTCCTGGAGTGATTTCCAGAAGTAATGAACCCTGGGGAGTGTTTATCTGTCGAGCATCAACACTCACAGTTTTGGCCGATTCTGGCCCGTTTCATGGACTATTACTAACTGTTTGGGGGTCTCGAAGTGATTTCCACGAGTAACGAACCCTGGGGTGCGTTTACATGTTGGTCATCAACACTCGCGGTTTTGGCCGAATCTGACCCGTTTCATGGAATATTACTCACCGTTTTGGGGTCCCAAAGTGATTTCCATTCTTATTAAACCCCAAGGTGAGCTTACGTGTCGGTCATCAACACTCATAGTTTTGGCCGATTCTGGCCCGTTTCATGGACTATTACTCACTGTTTTAGGGTCCCGGAGTGATGTCCATGAGTAACGAACCCTAGGGTGCGTTTACGTGTCGGTCATCAACACTCGAAGTTTTGGCCGATTGTGACCCGTTTCGTGGACTATTACTCACGGTTTTGGGGTCCCGGAGTGATGTCCATGAGTAACGAACCCCGGTGTGCGTTTACGTGTCCGTCATCAACGCTCATAGTTTTGGCCGATCCTGACCCATTTCGTGGACTATTACTCAGCATTTTGGGGTCCCAAAGTGATTTCCATTCTCGTTGAACCCCAAGGTGCGCTTACGTGGCAGTCATCAACACTCACAGTTTTGGCCAATTCTGGCCCGTTTCGTGGACTATTAGTCACTGTTTTAGGGTCCCGGAGTGATGTCCATGAGTAACGAACCCTGGGGTGCGTTTACGTGTCGGTCATCAACGCTCATAGTTTTTGCCGATCCTGACCCGTTTCGTGGACTATTACTCACCTTTTTGGGGTCCCAAACTGATTTCCATTCTTGTTGAACCCCAAGGTGCGCTTACGTGTCGGTCACCAACACTCACGATTTTCGCCGATTCTGGCCCGTTTCGTGGACTATTACTCACTGTTTTAGGGTCCGAGAGTGATGTCCACGAGTAACGAACTCTGGGATGCGTTTACGTGTCGGTCATCAACACTCGCGATTTTGGCCGATTCTGACCCATTTCGTGGACTATTACTCACCATTTTGGGGTCCCAAAGTGATTTCCATTCTTGTCGAACCCCAAGGTGCGCTTACGTGTCGGTCATCAACACTCACAGTTTTGGCCGATTCTGGCCCGTTTCATGGACTATTACTCACTGTTTTGCGGTCCCGTAGTGATGTCCACGAGTAACGAACCTTGGGGTGTGTTTACGTGTCGATTATCAACACTCGCGGTTTTGGGCGATTCTAACCCATTTCGTGGACTATTAGTCACCGTTTTGGGGTCCCAAACTGATTTCCATTCTTGTTGAACCCCAAGGTGCGCTTACGTGTCGGTCATCAACACTCACAGTTTTGCCGATTCTGGCCCGTTTCGTGGACTATTACTCACTGTTTTAGGGTCCCGGAGTGATGTCCACGAGTAACGAACCCTGGAGTGCGTTTACGTGTCGGTCATCAACACTCGCGATTTTGGCCGATTCTGACCCATTTCGTGGACTATTACTCACCATTTTGGGGTCCCAAAGTGATTTCCATTCTTGTTGAACCCCAAGGTGCGCTTACGTGTCGGTCATCAACACTCACAGTTTTGGCCGATTCTGGCCCGTTTCATGGACTATTACTCACTGTTTTGCGGTCCCGTAGTGATGTCCACGAGTAACGAACCTTGGGGTGTGTTTACGTGTCGATTATCACACTCGCGGTTTTGGGCGATTCTGACCCATTTCGTGGACTATTAGTCACCGTTTTGGGGTCCCAAAGTGATTTCCATTCTTGTTGAACCCCAAGGTGCGCTTACGTGTCGGTCATCAACACTCACAGTTTTGCCGATTCTGGCCCGTTTCGTGGACTATTACTCACTGTTTTAGGGTCCCGGAGTGATGTCCACGAGTAACGAACCCTGGAGTGCGTTTACGTGTCTGTCATCAGCACTCGCGGTTTTTGGCCGATTCTGACCAGTTTCGTGGACTATTACTCACCGTTTTGCGGTCCCAAAGTGATTAACATTCTTGTTGAACCCCAAGGTGGCTTACGTGTCGGTCATCAACACTCATAGTTTTGGCCGATTCTGGCCCATTTCGTGGACTATTACTCACTGTTTTGGGGTCCTGGAGTGATTTCCAGAAGTAATGAACCCTGGGGAGTGTTTATCTGTCGAGCATCAACACTCACAGTTTTGGCCGATTCTGGCCCGTTTCATGGACTATTACTAACTGTTTGGGGGTCTCGAAGTGATTTCCACGAGTAACGAACCCTGGGGTGCGTTTACATGTTGGTCATCAACACTCGCGGTTTTGGCCGAATCTGACCCGTTTCATGGAATATTACTCACCGTTTTGGGGTCCCAAAGTGATTTCCATTCTTATTAAACCCCAAGGTGAGCTTACGTGTCGGTCATCAACACTCATAGTTTTGGCCGATTCTGGCCCGTTTCATGGACTATTACTCACTGTTTTAGGGTCCCGGAGTGATGTCCATGAGTAACGAACCCTAGGGTGCGTTTACGTGTCGGTCATCAACACTCGAAGTTTTGGCCGATTGTGACCCGTTTCGTGGACTATTACTCACGGTTTTGGGGTCCCGGAGTGATGTCCATGAGTAACGAACCCCGGTGTGCGTTTACGTGTCCGTCATCAACGCTCATAGTTTTGGCCGATCCTGACCCATTTCGTGGACTATTACTCAGCATTTTGGGGTCCCAAAGTGATTTCCATTCTCGTTGAACCCCAAGGTGCGCTTACGTGGCAGTCATCAACACTCACAGTTTTGGCCAATTCTGGCCCGTTTCGTGGACTATTAGTCACTGTTTTAGGGTCCCGGAGTGATGTCCATGAGTAACGAACCCTGGGGTGCGTTTACGTGTCGGTCATCAACGCTCATAGTTTTTGCCGATCCTGACCCGTTTCGTGGACTATTACTCACCTTTTTGGGGTCCCAAACTGATTTCCATTCTTGTTGAACCCCAAGGTGCGCTTACGTGTCGGTCACCAACACTCACGATTTTCGCCGATTCTGGCCCGTTTCGTGGACTATTACTCACTGTTTTAGGGTCCGAGAGTGATGTCCACGAGTAACGAACTCTGGGATGCGTTTACGTGTCGGTCATCAACACTCGCGATTTTGGCCGATTCTGACCCATTTCGTGGACTATTAGTCACCGTTTTGGGGTCCCAAAGTGATTTCCATTCTTGTTGAACCCCAAGGTGCGCTTACGTGTCGGTCATCAACACTCACAGTTTTGCCGATTCTGGCCCGTTTCGTGGACTATTACTCACTGTTTTAGGGTCCCGGAGTGATGTCCATGAGTAACGAACCCTGGGGTGCGTTTACGTGTCGGTCATCAACGCTCATAGTTTTTGCCGATCCTGACCCGTTTCGTGGACTATTACTCACCTTTTTGGGGTCCCAAACTGATTTCCATTCTTGTTGAACCCCAAGGTGCGCTTACGTGTCGGTCACCAACACTCACGATTTTCGCCGATTCTGGCCCGTTTCGTGGACTATTACTCACTGTTTTAGGGTCCGAGAGTGATGTCCACGAGTAACGAACTCTGGGATGCGTTTACGTGTCGGTCATCAACACTCGCGATTTTGGCCGATTCTGACCCATTTCGTGGACTATTACTCACCATTTTGGGGTCCCAAAGTGATTTCCATTCTTGTCGAACCCCAAGGTGCGCTTACGTGTCGGTCATCAACACTCACAGTTTTGGCCGATTCTGGCCCGTTTCATGGACTATTACTCACTGTTTTGCGGTCCCGTAGTGATGTCCACGAGTAACGAACCTTGGGGTGTGTTTACGTGTCGATTATCAACACTCGCGGTTTTGGGCGATTCTAACCCATTTCGTGGACTATTAGTCACCGTTTTGGGGTCCCAAACTGATTTCCATTCTTGTTGAACCCCAAGGTGCGCTTACGTGTCGGTCATCAACACTCACAGTTTTGCCGATTCTGGCCCGTTTCGTGGACTATTACTCACTGTTTTAGGGTCCCGGAGTGATGTCCACGAGTAACGAACCCTGGAGTGCGTTTACGTGTCGGTCATCAACACTCGCGATTTTGGCCGATTCTGACCCATTTCGTGGACTATTACTCACCATTTTGGGGTCCCAAAGTGATTTCCATTCTTGTTGAACCCCAAGGTGCGCTTACGTGTCGGTCATCAACACTCACAGTTTTGGCCGATTCTGGCCCGTTTCATGGACTATTACTCACTGTTTTGCGGTCCCGTAGTGATGTCCACGAGTAACGAACCTTGGGGTGTGTTTACGTGTCGATTATCACACTCGCGGTTTTGGGCGATTCTGACCCATTTCGTGGACTATTAGTCACCGTTTTGGGGTCCCAAAGTGATTTCCATTCTTGTTGAACCCCAAGGTGCGCTTACGTGTCGGTCATCAACACTCACAGTTTTGCCGATTCTGGCCCGTTTCGTGGACTATTACTCACTGTTTTAGGGTCCCGGAGTGATGTCCACGAGTAACGAACCCTGGAGTGCGTTTACGTGTCTGTCATCAGCACTCGCGGTTTTTGGCCGATTCTGACCAGTTTCGTGGACTATTACTCACCGTTTTGCGGTCCCAAAGTGATTAACATTCTTGTTGAACCCCAAGGTGGCTTACGTGTCGGTCATCAACACTCATAGTTTTGGCCGATTCTGGCCCATTTCGTGGACTATTACTCACTGTTTTGGGGTCCTGGAGTGATTTCCAGAAGTAATGAACCCTGGGGAGTGTTTATCTGTCGAGCATCAACACTCACAGTTTTGGCCGATTCTGGCCCGTTTCGTGGACTATTACTAACTGTTTGGGGGTCTCGAAGTGATGTCCACGAGTAACGAACCCTGGGGTGCGTTTACATGTTGGTCATCAACACTCGCGGTTTTGGCCGAATCTGACCCGTTTCATGGAATATTACTCACCGTTTTGGGGTCCCAAAGTGATTTCCATTCTTATTAAACCCCAAGGTGAGCTTACGTGTCGGTCATCAACACTCATAGTTTTCGCCGATTCTGGCCCGTTTCATGGACTATTACTCACTGTTTTAGGGTCCCGGAGTGATGTCCATGAGTAACGAACCCTAGGGTGCGTTTACGTGTCGGTCATCAACACTCGAAGTTTTGGCCGATTGTGACCCGTTTCGTGGACTATTACTCACGGTTTTGGGGTCCCGGAGTGATGTCCATGAGTAACGAACCCCGGTGTGCGTTTACGTGTCCGTCATCAACGCTCATAGTTTTGGCCGATCCTGACCCATTTCGTGGACTATTACTCAGCATTTTGGGGTCCCAAAGTGATTTCCATTCTCGTTGAACCCCAAGGTGCGCTTACGTGGCAGTCATCAACACTCACAGTTTTGGCCAATTCTGGCCCGTTTCGTGGACTATTAGTCACTGTTTTAGGGTCCCGGAGTGATGTCCATGAGTAACGAACCCTGGGGTGCGTTTACGTGTCGGTCATCAACGCTCATAGTTTTTGCCGATCCTGACCCGTTTCGTGGACTATTACTCACCTTTTTGGGGTCCCAAACTGATTTCCATTCTTGTTGAACCCCAAGGTGCGCTTACGTGTCTGTCACCAACACTCACGATTTTCGCCGATTCTGGCCCGTTTCGTGGACTATTACTCACTGTTTTAGGGTCCGAGAGTGATGTCCACGAGTAACGAACTCTGGGATGCGTTTACGTGTCGGTCATCAACACTCGCGATTTTGGCCGATTCTGACCCATTTCGTGGACTATTACTCACCATTTTGGGGTCCCAAAGTGATTTCCATTCTTGTCGAACCCCAAGGTGCGCTTACGTGTCGGTCATCAACACTCACAGTTTTGGCCGATTCTGGCCCTTTTCATGGACTATTACTCACTGTTTTGCGGTCCCGTAGTGATGTCCACGAGTAACGAACCTTGGGGTGTGTTTACGTGTCGATTATCAACACTCGCGGTTTTGGGCGATTCTAACCCATTTCGTGGACTATTAGTCACCGTTTTGGGGTCCCAAACTGATTTCCATTCTTGTTGAACCCCAAGGTGCGCTTACGTGTCGGTCATCAACACTCACAGTTTTGCCGATTCTGGCCCGTTTCGTGGACTATTACTCACTGTTTTAGGGTCCCGGAGTGATGTCCACGAGTAACGAACCCTGGAGTGCGTTTACGTGTCGGTCATCAACACTCGCGATTTTGGCCGATTCTGACCCATTTCGTGGACTATTACTCACCATTTTGGGGTCCCAAAGTGATTTCCATTCTTGTTGAACCCCAAGGTGCGCTTACGTGTCGGTCATCAACACTCACAGTTTTGGCCGATTCTGGCCCGTTTCATGGACTATTACTCACTGTTTTGCGGTCCCGTAGTGATGTCCACGAGTAACGAACCTTGGGGTGTGTTTACGTGTCGATTATCACACTCGCGGTTTTGGGCGATTCTGACCCATTTCGTGGACTATTAGTCACCGTTTTGGGGTCCCAAAGTGATTTCCATTCTTGTTGAACCCCAAGGTGCGCTTACGTGTCGGTCATCAACACTCACAGTTTTGCCGATTCTGGCCCGTTTCGTGGACTATTACTCACTGTTTTAGGGTCCCGGAGTGATGTCCACGAGTAACGAACCCTGGAGTGCGTTTACGTGTCTGTCATCAGCACTCGCGGTTTTTGGCCGATTCTGACCAGTTTCGTGGACTATTACTCACCGTTTTGCGGTCCCAAAGTGATTAACATTCTTGTTGAACCCCAAGGTGGCTTACGTGTCGGTCATCAACACTCATAGTTTTGGCCGATTCTGGCCCATTTCGTGGACTATTACTCACTGTTTTGGGGTCCTGGAGTGATTTCCAGAAGTAATGAACCCTGGGGAGTGTTTATCTGTCGAGCATCAACACTCACAGTTTTGGCCGATTCTGGCCCGTTTCGTGGACTATTACTAACTGTTTGGGGGTCTCGAAGTGATGTCCACGAGTAACGAACCCTGGGGTGCGTTTACATGTTGGTCATCAACACTCGCGGTTTTGGCCGAATCTGACCCGTTTCATGGAATATTACTCACCGTTTTGGGGTCCCAAAGTGATTTCCATTCTTATTAAACCCCAAGGTGAGCTTACGTGTCGGTCATCAACACTCATAGTTTTCGCCGATTCTGGCCCGTTTCATGGACTATTACTCACTGTTTTAGGGTCCCGGAGTGATGTCCATGAGTAACGAACCCTAGGGTGCGTTTACGTGTCGGTCATCAACACTCGAAGTTTTGGCCGATTGTGACCCGTTTCGTGGACTATTACTCACGGTTTTGGGGTCCCGGAGTGATGTCCATGAGTAACGAACCCCGGTGTGCGTTTACGTGTCCGTCATCAACGCTCATAGTTTTGGCCGATCCTGACCCATTTCGTGGACTATTACTCAGCATTTTGGGGTCCCAAAGTGATTTCCATTCTCGTTGAACCCCAAGGTGCGCTTACGTGGCAGTCATCAACACTCACAGTTTTGGCCAATTCTGGCCCGTTTCGTGGACTATTAGTCACTGTTTTAGGGTCCCGGAGTGATGTCCATGAGTAACGAACCCTGGGGTGCGTTTACGTGTCGGTCATCAACGCTCATAGTTTTTGCCGATCCTGACCCGTTTCGTGGACTATTACTCACCTTTTTGGGGTCCCAAACTGATTTCCATTCTTGTTGAACCCCAAGGTGCGCTTACGTGTCTGTCACCAACACTCACGATTTTCGCCGATTCTGGCCCGTTTCGTAGACTATTACTCACTGTTTTAGGGTCCGAGAGTGATGTCCACGAGTAACGAACTCTGGGATGCGTTTACGTGTCGGTCATCAACACTCGCGATTTTGGCCGATTCTGACCCATTTCGTGGACTATTACTCACCATTTTGGGGTCCCAAAGTGATTTCCATTCTTGTCGAACCCCAAGGTGCGCTTACGTGTCGGTCATCAACACTCACAGTTTTGGCCGATTCTGGCCCTTTTCATGGACTATTACTCACTGTTTTGCGGTCCCGTAGTGATGTCCACGAGTAACGAACCTTGGGGTGTGTTTACGTGTCGATTATCAACACTCGCGGTTTTGGGCGATTCTAACCCATTTCGTGGACTATTAGTCACCGTTTTGGGGTCCCAAACTGATTTCCATTCTTGTTGAACCCCAAGGTGCGCTTACGTGTCGGTCATCAACACTCACAGTTTTGCCGATTCTGGCCCGTTTCGTGGACTATTACTCACTGTTTTAGGGTCCCGGAGTGATGTCCACGAGTAACGAACCCTGGAGTGCGTTTACGTGTCGGTCATCAACACTCGCGATTTTGGCCGATTCTGACCCATTTCGTGGACTATTACTCACCATTTTGGGGTCCCAAAGTGATTTCCATTCTTGTTGAACCCCAAGGTGCGGTTACGTGTCGGTCATCAACACTCACAGTTTTGGCCGATTCTGGCCCGTTTCATGGACTATTACTCACTGTTTTGCGGTCCCGTAGTGATGTCCACGAGTAACGAACCTTGGGGTGTGTTTACGTGTCGATTATCACACTCGCGGTTTTGGGCGATTCTGACCCATTTCGTGGACTATTAGTCACCGTTTTGGGGTCCCAAAGTGATTTCCATTCTTGTTGAACCCCAAGGTGCGCTTACGTGTCGGTCATCAACACTCACAGTTTTGCCGATTCTGGCCCGTTTCGTGGACTATTACTCACTGTTTTAGGGTCCCGGAGTGATGTCCACGAGTAACGAACCCTGGAGTGCGTTTACGTGTCTGTCATCAGCACTCGCGGTTTTTGGCCGATTCTGACCAGTTTCGTGGACTATTACTCACCGTTTTGCGGTCCCAAAGTGATTAACATTCTTGTTGAACCCCAAGGTGGCTTACGTGTCGGTCATCAACACTCATAGTTTTGGCCGATTCTGGCCCATTTCGTGGACTATTACTCACTGTTTTGGGGTCCTGGAGTGATTTCCAGAAGTAATGAACCCTGGGGAGTGTTTATCTGTCGAGCATCAACACTCACAGTTTTGGCCGATTCTGGCCCGTTTCGTGGACTATTACTAACTGTTTGGGGGTCTCGAAGTGATGTCCACGAGTAACGAACCCTGGGGTGCGTTTACATGTTGGTCATCAACACTCGCGGTTTTGGCCGAATCTGACCCGTTTCATGGAATATTACTCACCGTTTTGGGGTCCCAAAGTGATTTCCATTCTTATTAAACCCCAAGGTGAGCTTACGTGTCGGTCATCAACACTCATAGTTTTGGCCGATTCTGGCCCGTTTCATGGACTATTACTCACTGTTTTAGGGTCCCGGAGTGATGTCCATGAGTAACGAACCCTAGGGTGCGTTTACGTGTCGGTCATCAACACTCGAAGTTTTGGCCGATTGTGACCCGTTTCGTGGACTATTACTCACGGTTTTGGGGTCCCGGAGTGATGTCCATGAGTAACGAACCCCGGTGTGCGTTTACGTGTCCGTCATCAACGCTCATAGTTTTGGCCGATCCTGACCCATTTCGTGGACTATTACTCAGCATTTTGGGGTCCCAAAGTGATTTCCATTCTCGTTGAACCCCAAGGTGCGCTTACGTGGCAGTCATCAACACTCACAGTTTTGGCCAATTCTGGCCCGTTTCGTGGACTATTAGTCACTGTTTTAGGGTCCCGGAGTGATGTCCATGAGTAACGAACCCTGGGGTGCGTTTACGTGTCGGTCATCAACGCTCATAGTTTTTGCCGATCCTGACCCGTTTCGTGGACTATTACTCACCTTTTTGGGGTCCCAAACTGATTTCCATTCTTGTTGAACCCCAAGGTGCGCTTACGTGTCTGTCACCAACACTCACGATTTTCGCCGATTCTGGCCCGTTTCGTAGACTATTACTCACTGTTTTAGGGTCCGAGAGTGATGTCCACGAGTAACGAACTCTGGGATGCGTTTACGTGTCGGTCATCAACACTCGCGATTTTGGCCGATTCTGACCCATTTCGTGGACTATTACTCACCATTTTGGGGTCCCAAAGTGATTTCCATTCTTGTCGAACCCCAAGGTGCGCTTACGTGTCGGTCATCAACACTCACAGTTTTGGCCGATTCTGGCCCTTTTCATGGACTATTACTCACTGTTTTGCGGTCCCGTAGTGATGTCCACGAGTAACGAACCTTGGGGTGTGTTTACGTGTCGATTATCAACACTCGCGGTTTTGGGCGATTCTAACCCATTTCGTGGACTATTAGTCACCGTTTTGGGGTCCCAAACTGATTTCCATTCTTGTTGAACCCCAAGGTGCGCTTACGTGTCGGTCATCAACACTCACAGTTTTGCCGATTCTGGCCCGTTTCGTGGACTATTACTCACTGTTTTAGGGTCCCGGAGTGATGTCCACGAGTAACGAACCCTGGAGTGCGTTTACGTGTCGGTCATCAACACTCGCGATTTTGGCCGATTCTGACCCATTTCGTGGACTATTACTCACCATTTTGGGGTCCCAAAGTGATTTCCATTCTTGTTGAACCCCAAGGTGCGGTTACGTGTCGGTCATCAACACTCACAGTTTTGGCCGATTCTGGCCCGTTTCATGGACTATTACTCACTGTTTTGCGGTCCCGTAGTGATGTCCACGAGTAACGAACCTTGGGGTGTGTTTACGTGTCGATTATCACACTCGCGGTTTTGGGCGATTCTGACCCATTTCGTGGACTATTAGTCACCGTTTTGGGGTCCCAAAGTGATTTCCATTCTTGTTGAACCCCAAGGTGCGCTTACGTGTCGGTCATCAACACTCACAGTTTTGCCGATTCTGGCCCGTTTCGTGGACTATTACTCACTGTTTTAGGGTCCCGGAGTGATGTCCACGAGTAACGAACCCTGGAGTGCGTTTACGTGTCTGTCATCAGCACTCGCGGTTTTTGGCCGATTCTGACCAGTTTCGTGGACTATTACTCACCGTTTTGCGGTCCCAAAGTGATTAACATTCTTGTTGAACCCCAAGGTGGCTTACGTGTCGGTCATCAACACTCATAGTTTTGGCCGATTCTGGCCCATTTCGTGGACTATTACTCACTGTTTTGGGGTCCTGGAGTGATTTCCAGAAGTAATGAACCCTGGGGAGTGTTTATCTGTCGAGCATCAACACTCACAGTTTTGGCCGATTCTGGCCCGTTTCGTGGACTATTACTAACTGTTTGGGGGTCTCGAAGTGATGTCCACGAGTAACGAACCCTGGGGTGCGTTTACATGTTGGTCATCAACACTCGCGGTTTTGGCCGAATCTGACCCGTTTCATGGAATATTACTCACCGTTTTGGGGTCCCAAAGTGATTTCCATTCTTATTAAACCCCAAGGTGAGCTTACGTGTCGGTCATCAACACTCATAGTTTTGGCCGATTCTGGCCCGTTTCATGGACTATTACTCACTGTTTTAGGGTCCCGGAGTGATGTCCATGAGTAACGAACCCTAGGGTGCGTTTACGTGTCGGTCATCAACACTCGAAGTTTTGGCCGATTGTGACCCGTTTCGTGGACTATTACTCACGGTTTTGGGGTCCCGGAGTGATGTCCATGAGTAACGAACCCCGGTGTGCGTTTACGTGTCCGTCATCAACGCTCATAGTTTTGGCCGATCCTGACCCATTTCGTGGACTATTACTCAGCATTTTGGGGTCCCAAAGTGATTTCCATTCTCGTTGAACCCCAAGGTGCGCTTACGTGGCAGTCATCAACACTCACAGTTTTGGCCAATTCTGGCCCGTTTCGTGGACTATTAGTCACTGTTTTAGGGTCCCGGAGTGATGTCCATGAGTAACGAACCCTGGGGTGCGTTTACGTGTCGGTCATCAACGCTCATAGTTTTTGCCGATCCTGACCCGTTTCGTGGACTATTACTCACCTTTTTGGGGTCCCAAACTGATTTCCATTCTTGTTGAACCCCAAGGTGCGCTTACGTGTCGGTCACCAACACTCACGATTTTCGCCGATTCTGGCCCGTTTCGTGGACTATTACTCACTGTTTTAGGGTCCGAGAGTGATGTCCACGAGTAACGAACTCTGGGATGCGTTTACGTGTCGGTCATCAACACTCGCGATTTTGGCCGATTCTGACCCATTTCGTGGACTATTACTCACCATTTTGGGGTCCCAAAGTGATTTCCATTCTTGTCGAACCCCAAGGTGCGCTTACGTGTCGGTCATCAACACTCACAGTTTTGGCCGATTCTGGCCCGTTTCATGGACTATTACTCACTGTTTTGCGGTCCCGTAGTGATGTCCACGAGTAACGAACCTTGGGGTGTGTTTACGTGTCGATTATCAACACTCGCGGTTTTGGGCGATTCTAACCCATTTCGTGGACTATTAGTCACCGTTTTGGGGTCCCAAAGTGATTTCCATTCTTGTTGAACCCCAAGGTGCGCTTACGTGTCGGTCATCAACACTCACAGTTTTGCCGATTCTGGCCCGTTTCGTGGACTATTACTCACTGTTTTAGGGTCCCGGAGTGATGTCCACGAGTAACGAACCCTGGAGTGCGTTTACGTGTCGGTCATCAACACTCGCGATTTTGGCCGATTTTGACCCATTTCGTGGACTATTACTCACCATTTTGGGGTCCCAAAGTGATTTCCATTCTTGTTGAACCCCAAGGTGCGCTTACGTGTCGGTCATCAACACTCACAGTTTTGGCCGATTCTGGCCCGTTTCATGGACTATTACTCACTGTTTTGCGGTCCCGTAGTGATGTCCACGAGTAACGAACCTTGGGGTGTGTTTACGTGTCGATTATCACACTCGCGGTTTTGGGCGATTCTGACCCATTTCGTGGACTATTAGTCACCGTTTTGGGGTCCCAAAGTGATTTCCATTCTTGTTGAACCCCAAGGTGCGCTTACGTGTCGGTCATCAACACTCACAGTTTTGCCGATTCTGGCCCGTTTCGTGGACTATTACTCACTGTTTTAGGGTCCCGGAGTGATGTCCACGAGTAACGAACCCTGGAGTGCGTTTACGTGTCTGTCATCAGCACTCGCGGTTTTTGGCCGATTCTGACCAGTTTCGTGGACTATTACTCACCGTTTTGCGGTCCCAAAGTGATTAACATTCTTGTTGAACCCCAAGGTGGCTTATGTGTCGGTCATCAACACTCATAGTTTTGGCCGATTCTGGCCCATTTCGTGGACTATTACTCACTGTTTTGGGGTCCTGGAGTGATTTCCAGAAGTAATGAACCCTGGGGAGTGTTTATCTGTCGAGCATCAACACTCACAGTTTTGGCCGATTCTGGCCCGTTTCGTGGACTATTACTAACTGTTTGGGGGTCTCGAAGTGATGTCCACGAGTAACGAACCCTGGGGTGCGTTTACATGTTGGTCATCAACACTCGCGGTTTTGGCCGAATCTGACCCGTTTCATGGAATATTACTCACCGTTTTGGGGTCCCAAAGTGATTTCCATTCTTATTAAACCCCAAGGTGAGCTTACGTGTCGGTCATCAACACTCATAGTTTTGGCCGATTCTGGCCCGTTTCATGGACTATTACTCACTGTTTTAGGGTCCCGGAGTGATGTCCATGAGTAACGAACCCTAGGGTGCGTTTACGTGTCGGTCATCAACACTCGAAGTTTTGGCCGATTGTGACCCGTTTCGTGGACTATTACTCACGGTTTTGGGGTCCCGGAGTGATGTCCATGAGTAACGAACCCCGGTGTGCGTTTACGTGTCCGTCATCAACGCTCATAGTTTTGGCCGATCCTGACCCATTTCGTGGACTATTACTCAGCATTTTGGGGTCCCAAAGTGATTTCCATTCTCGTTGAACCCCAAGGTGCGCTTACGTGGCAGTCATCAACACTCACAGTTTTGGCCAATTCTGGCCCGTTTCGTGGACTATTAGTCACTGTTTTAGGGTCCCGGAGTGATGTCCATGAGTAACGAACCCTGGGGTGCGTTTACGTGTCGGTCATCAACGCTCATAGTTTTTGCCGATCCTGACCCGTTTCGTGGACTATTACTCACCTTTTTGGGGTCCCAAACTGATTTCCATTCTTGTTGAACCCCAAGGTGCGCTTACGTGTCGGTCACCAACACTCACGATTTTCGCCGATTCTGGCCCGTTTCGTGGACTATTACTCACTGTTTTAGGGTCCGAGAGTGATGTCCACGAGTAACGAACTCTGGGATGCGTTTACGTGTCGGTCATCAACACTCGCGATTTTGGCCGATTCTGACCCATTTCGTGGACTATTACTCACCATTTTGGGGTCCCAAAGTGATTTCCATTCTTGTTGAACCCCAAGGTGCGCTTACGTGTCGGTCATCAACACTCACAGTTTTGGCCGATTCTGGCCCGTTTCATGGACTATTACTCACTGTTTTGCGGTCCCGTAGTGATGTCCACGAGTAACGAACCTTGGGGTGTGTTTACGTGTCGATTATCACACTCGCGGTTTTGGGCGATTCTGACCCATTTCGTGGACTATTAGTCACCGTTTTGGGGTCCCAAAGTGATTTCCATTCTTGTTGAACCCCAAGGTGCGCTTACGTGTCGGTCATCAACACTCACAGTTTTGCCGATTCTGGCCCGTTTCGTGGACTATTACTCACTGTTTTAGGGTCCCGGAGTGATGTCCACGAGTAACGAACCCTGGAGTGCGTTTACGTGTCTGTCATCAGCACTCGCGGTTTTTGGCCGATTCTGACCAGTTTCGTGGACTATTACTCACCGTTTTGCGGTCCCAAAGTGATTAACATTCTTGTTGAACCCCAAGGTGGCTTACGTGTCGGTCATCAACACTCATAGTTTTGGCCGATTCTGGCCCATTTCGTGGACTATTACTCACTGTTTTGGGGTCCTGGAGTGATTTCCAGAAGTAATGAACCCTGGGGAGTGTTTATCTGTCGAGCATCAACACTCACAGTTTTGGCCGATTCTGGCCCGTTTCGTGGACTATTACTAACTGTTTGGGGGTCTCGAAGTGATGTCCACGAGTAACGAACCCTGGGGTGCGTTTACATGTTGGTCATCAACACTCGCGGTTTTGGCCGAATCTGACCCGTTTCATGGAATATTACTCACCGTTTTGGGGTCCCAAAGTGATTTCCATTCTTATTAAACCCCAAGGTGAGCTTACGTGTCGGTCATCAACACTCATAGTTTTGGCCGATTCTGGCCCGTTTCATGGACTATTACTCACTGTTTTAGGGTCCCGGAGTGATGTCCATGAGTAACGAACCCTAGGGTGCGTTTACGTGTCGGTCATCAACACTCGAAGTTTTGGCCGATTGTGACCCGTTTCGTGGACTATTACTCACGGTTTTGGGGTCCCGGAGTGATGTCCATGAGTAACGAACCCCGGTGTGCGTTTACGTGTCCGTCATCAACGCTCATAGTTTTGGCCGATCCTGACCCATTTCGTGGACTATTACTCAGCATTTTGGGGTCCCAAAGTGATTTCCATTCTCGTTGAACCCCAAGGTGCGCTTACGTGGCAGTCATCAACACTCACAGTTTTGGCCAATTCTGGCCCGTTTCGTGGACTATTAGTCACTGTTTTAGGGTCCCGGAGTGATGTCCATGAGTAACGAACCCTGGGGTGCGTTTACGTGTCGGTCATCAACGCTCATAGTTTTTGCCGATCCTGACCCGTTTCGTGGACTATTACTCACCTTTTTGGGGTCCCAAACTGATTTCCATTCTTGTTGAACCCCAAGGTGCGCTTACGTGTCGGTCACCAACACTCACGATTTTCGCCGATTCTGGCCCGTTTCGTGGACTATTACTCACTGTTTTAGGGTCCGAGAGTGATGTCCACGAGTAACGAACTCTGGGATGCGTTTACGTGTCGGTCATCAACACTCGCGATTTTGGCCGATTCTGACCCATTTCGTGGACTATTACTCACCATTTTGGGGTCCCAAAGTGATTTCCATTCTTGTTGAACCCCAAGGTGCGCTTACGTGTCGGTCATCAACACTCACAGTTTTGGCCGATTCTGGCCCGTTTCATGGACTATTACTCACTGTTTTGCGGTCCCGTAGTGATGTCCACGAGTAACGAACCTTGGGGTGTGTTTACGTGTCGATTATCACACTCGCGGTTTTGGGCGATTCTGACCCATTTCGTGGACTATTAGTCACCGTTTTGGGGTCCCAAAGTGATTTCCATTCTTGTTGAACCCCAAGGTGCGCTTACGTGTCGGTCATCAACACTCACAGTTTTGCCGATTCTGGCCCGTTTCGTGGACTATTACTCACTGTTTTAGGGTCCCGGAGTGATGTCCACGAGTAACGAACCCTGGAGTGCGTTTACGTGTCTGTCATCAGCACTCGCGGTTTTTGGCCGATTCTGACCAGTTTCGTGGACTATTACTCACCGTTTTGCGGTCCCAAAGTGATTAACATTCTTGTTGAACCCCAAGGTGGCTTACGTGTCGGTCATCAACACTCATAGTTTTGGCCGATTCTGGCCCATTTCGTGGACTATTACTCACTGTTTTGGGGTCCTGGAGTGATTTCCAGAAGTAATGAACCCTGGGGAGTGTTTATCTGTCGAGCATCAACACTCACAGTTTTGGCCGATTCTGGCCCGTTTCGTGGACTATTACTAACTGTTTGGGGGTCTCGAAGTGATGTCCACGAGTAACGAACCCTGGGGTGCGTTTACATGTTGGTCATCAACACTCGCGGTTTTGGCCGAATCTGACCCGTTTCATGGAATATTACTCACCGTTTTGGGGTCCCAAAGTGATTTCCATTCTTATTAAACCCCAAGGTGAGCTTACGTGTCGGTCATCAACACTCATAGTTTTGGCCGATTCTGGCCCGTTTCATGGACTATTACTCACTGTTTTAGGGTCCCGGAGTGATGTCCATGAGTAACGAACCCTAGGGTGCGTTTACGTGTCGGTCATCAACACTCGAAGTTTTGGCCGATTGTGACCCGTTTCGTGGACTATTACTCACGGTTTTGGGGTCCCGGAGTGATGTCCATGAGTAACGAACCCCGGTGTGCGTTTACGTGTCCGTCATCAACGCTCATAGTTTTGGCCGATCCTGACCCATTTCGTGGACTATTACTCAGCATTTTGGGGTCCCAAAGTGATTTCCATTCTCGTTGAACCCCAAGGTGCGCTTACGTGGCAGTCATCAACACTCACAGTTTTGGCCAATTCTGGCCCGTTTCGTGGACTATTAGTCACTGTTTTAGGGTCCCGGAGTGATGTCCATGAGTAACGAACCCTGGGGTGCGTTTACGTGTCGGTCATCAACGCTCATAGTTTTTGCCGATCCTGACCCGTTTCGTGGACTATTACTCACCTTTTTGGGGTCCCAAACTGATTTCCATTCTTGTTGAACCCCAAGGTGCGCTTACGTGTCGGTCACCAACACTCACGATTTTCGCCGATTCTGGCCCGTTTCGTGGACTATTACTCACTGTTTTAGGGTCCGAGAGTGATGTCCACGAGTAACGAACTCTGGGACGCGTTTACGTGTCGGTCATCAACACTCGCGATTTTGGCCGATTCTGACCCATTTCGTGGACTATTACTCACCATTTTGGGGTCCCAAAGTGATTTCCATTCTTGTCGAACCCCAAGGTGCGCTTACGTGTCGGTCATCAACACTCACAGTTTTGGCCGATTCTGGCCCGTTTCATGGACTATTACTCACTGTTTTGCGGTCCCGTAGTGATGTCCACGAGTAACGAACCTTGGGGTGTGTTTACGTGTCGATTATCAACACTCGCGGTTTTGGGCGATTCTAACCCATTTCGTGGACTATTAGTCACCGTTTTGGGGTCCCAAAGTGATTTCCATTCTTGTTGAACCCCAAGGTGCGCTTACGTGTCGGTCATCAACACTCACAGTTTTGCCGATTCTGGCCCGTTTCGTGGACTATTACTCACTGTTTTAGGGTCCCGGAGTGATGTCCACGAGTAACGAACCCTGGAGTGCGTTTACGTGTCGGTCATCAACACTCGCGATTTTGGCCGATTTTGACCCATTTCGTGGACTATTACTCACCGTTTTGGGGTCCCAAAGTGATTTCCATTCTTGTTGAACCCCGGGTTGCGTTTACGTGTCGGTCATCTACACTCGCGGTTTTGGCCGATTCTGACCCATTTCGTGGACTATTACTCACCGTTTTGGGGTCCTAAAGTGATTTCCATTCTTGTTGAACCCCAACGTGCGCTTACGTGTCGGTCATCAACACTCACACTTTTTGCCGATTCTGGCCCGTTTCATGGAGTATTACTCACTGTTTTGCGGTCCCGGAGTGATGTCCATGAGTAACGAACCCTGGGGTGCGTTTACGTGTCGGTCGTCAACGCTCATAGTTTTGGCCGATCCTGACCCGTTTCGTGGACTATTAATCACCTTTTTGGGGTCCCAAACTGATTTCCATTCTTGTTGAACCCCAAGGTGCGCTTACGTGTCGGTCACCAACACTCACGATTTTCGCCGATTCTGGCCCGTTTCGTGGACTATTACTCACTGTTTTAGGGTCCGAGAGTGATGTCCACGAGTAACGAACTCTGGGATGCGTTTACGTGTCGGTCATCAACACTCGCGATTTTGGCCGATTCTGACCCATTTCGTGGACTATTACTCACCATTTTGGGGTCCCAAAGTGATTTCCATTCTTGTTGAACCCCAAGGTGCGCTTACGTGTCGGTCATCAACACTCACAGTTTTGGCCGATTCTGGCCCGTTTCATGGACTATTACTCACTGTTTTGCGGTCCCGTAGTGATGTCCACGAGTAACGAACCTTGGGGTGTGTTTACGTGTCGATTATCAACACTCGCGGTTTTGGGCGATTCTAACCCATTTCGTGGACTATTAGTCACCGTTTTGGGGTCCCAAAGTGATTTCCATTCTTGTTGAACCCCAAGGTGCGCTTACGTGTCGGTCATCAACACTCACAGTTTTGCCGATTCTGGCCCGTTTCGTGGACTATTACTCACTGTTTTAGGGTCCCGGAGTGATGTCCACGAGTAACGAACCCTGGAGTGCGTTTACGTGTCGGTCATCAACACTCGCGATTTTGGCCGATTTTGACCCATTTCGTGGACTATTACTCACCGTTTTGGGGTCCCAAAGTGATTTCCATTCTTGTTGAACCCCGGGTTGCGTTTACGTGTCGGTCATCTACACTCGCGGTTTTGGCCGATTCTGACCCATTTCGTGGACTATTACTCACCGTTTTGGGGTCCTAAAGTGATTTCCATTCTTGTTGAACCCCAACGTGCGCTTACGTGTCGGTCATCAACACTCACACTTTTTGCCGATTCTGGCCCGTTTCATGGAGTATTACTCACTGTTTTGCGGTCCCGGAGTGATGTCCATGAGTAACGAACCCTGGGGTGCGTTTACGTGTCGGTCGTCAACGCTCATAGTTTTGGCCGATCCTGACCCGTTTCGTGGACTATTAATCACCTTTTTGGGGTCCCAAACTGATTTCCATTCTTGTTGAACCCCAAGGTGCGCTTACGTGTCGGTCACCAACACTCACGATTTTCGCCGATTCTGGCCCGTTTCGTGGACTATTACTCACTGTTTTAGGGTCCGAGAGTGATGTCCACGAGTAACGAACTCTGGGATGCGTTTACGTGTCGGTCATCAACACTCGCGATTTTGGCCGATTCTGACCCATTTCGTGGACTATTACTCACCATTTTGGGGTCCCAAAGTGATTTCCATTCTTGTTGAACCCCAAGGTGCGCTTACGTGTCGGTCATCAACACTCACAGTTTTGGCCGATTCTGGCCCGTTTCATGGACTATTACTCACTGTTTTGCGGTCCCATAGTGATGTCCACGAGTAACGAACATTGGGGTGTGTTTACGTGTCGATTATCAACACTCGCGGTTTTGGGCGATTCTGACCCATTTCGTGGACTATTAGTCACCGTTTTGGGGTCCCAAAGTGATTTCCATTCTTGTTGAACCCCAAGGTGCGCTTACGTGTCGGTCATCAACACTCACAGTTTTGCCGATTCTGGCCCGTTTCGTGGACTATTACTCACTGTTTTAGGGTCCCGGAGTGATGTCCACGAGTAACGAACCCTGGATTGCGTTTACGTGTCTGTCATCAGCACTCGCGGTTTTTGGCCGATTCTGACCAGTTTCGTGGACTATTACTCACCGTTTTGCGGTCCCAAAGTGATTAACATTCTTGTTGAACCCCAAGGTGGCTTACGTGTCGGTCATCAACACTCATAGTTTTGGCCGATTCTGGCCCATTTCGTGGACTATTACTCACTGTTTTGGGGTCCTAGAGTGATTTCCAGAAGTAATAAACCCTGGGGAGTGTTTATCTGTCGAGCATCAACACTCACAGTTTTGGCCGATTCTGGCCCGTTTCGTGGACTATTACTAACTGTTTGGGGGTCTCGAAGTGATGTCCACGAGTAACGAACCCTGGGGTGCGTTTACATGTTGGTCATCAACACTCGCGGTTTTGGTCGAATCTGACCCGTTTCATGGAATATTACTCACCGTTTTGGGGTCCCAAAGTGATTTCCATTCTTATTAAACCCCAAGGTGAGCTTACGTGTCGGTCATCAACACTCATAGTTTTGGCCGATTCTGGCCCGTTTCATGGACTATTACTCACTGTTTTAGGGTCCCGGAGTGATGTCCATGAGTAACGAACCCTAGGGTGCGTTTACGTGTCGGTCATCAACACTCGAAGTTTTGGCCGATTGTGACCCGTTTCGTGGACTATTACTCACGGTTTTGGGGTCCCGGAGTGATGTCCACGAGTAACGAACCCCGGTGTGCATTTACGTGTCCGTCATCAACGCTCGTAGTTTTGGCCGATCCTGACCCATTTCGTGGACTATTACTCAGCATTTTGGGGTCCCAAAGTGATTTCCATTCTCGTTGAACCCCAAGGTGCGCTTACGTGGCAGTCATCAACACTCACAGTTTTGGCCAATTCTGGCCCGTTTCGTGGACTATTAGTCACTGTTTTAGGGTCCCGGAGTGATGTCCATGAGTAACGAACCCTGGGGTGCGTTTACCTGTCGGTCATCAACACTCGCGGTTTTGGCCAATTCTGACCCGTTTCGTGGACTATTACTCACCGTTTTGGGGTTCCAAAGTGATTTCCATTCTTGTTGAACCCCAAGGTGCGCTTACGTGTTGGTCACCACCACTCATGGTTTTGGCCTATTCTGGCCCGTTTCGTGGACTATTACTCACTGTTTTAGGGTCCCGGAGTGATGTCCACGAGTAACGAACCCTGGGTGCGTTTATGTGTCGGTCATCAACACTCGCGATTTTGGCCGATTTTGACCCATTTCATGGACTATTACTCACCGTTTTGGGGTCCCAAAGTGATTTCCATTCTTGTTGAACCCCGGGTTGCGTTTACGTGTCGGTCATCTACACTCGCGGTTTTGGCCGATTCTGACCCATTTCGTGGACTATTACTCACCGTTTTGGGGTCCTAAAGTGATTTCCATTCTTGTTGAACCCCAACGTGCGCTTACGTGTCGGTCATCAACAGTCACACTTTTTGCCGATTCTGGCCCGTTTCATGGAGTATTACTCACTGTTTTGCGGTCCCGGAGTGATGTCCATGAGTAACGAACCCTGGGGTGCGTTTACGTGTCGGTCGTCAACGCTCATAGTTTTGGCCGATCCTGACCCGTTTCGTGGACTATTAATCACCTTTTTGGGGTCCCAAACTGATTTCCATTCTTGTTGAACCCCAAGGTGCGCTTACGTGTCGGTCACCAACACTCACGATTTTCGCCGATTCTGGCCCGTTTCGTGGACTATTACTCACTGTTTTAGGGTCCGAGAGTGATGTCCACGAGTAACGAACTCTGGGATGCGTTTACGTGTCGGTCATCAACACTCGCGATTTTGGCCGATTCTGACCCATTTCGTGGACTATTACTCACCATTTTGGGGTCCCAAAGTGATTTCCATTCTTGTTGAACCCCAAGGTGCGCTTACGTGTCGGTCATCAACACTCACAGTTTTGGCCGATTCTGGCCCGTTTCATGGACTATTACTCACTGTTTTGCGGTCCCGTAGTGATGTCCACGAGTAACGAACCTTGGGGTGTGTTTACGTGTCGATTATCAACACTCGCGGTTTTGGGCGATTCTGACCCATTTCGTGGACTATTAGTCACCGTTTTGGGGTCCCAAAGTGATTTCCATTCTTGTTGAACCCCAAGGTGCGCTTACGTGTCGGTCATCAACACTCACAGTTTTGCCGATTCTGGCCCGTTTCGTGGACTATTACTCACTATTTTAGGGTCCCGGAGTGATGTCCACGAGTAACGAACCCTGGATTGCGTTTACGTGTCTGTCATCAGCACTCGCGGTTTTTGGCCGATTCTGACCAGTTTCGTGGACTATTACTCACCGTTTTGCGGTCCCAAAGTGATTAACATTCTTGTTGAACCCCAAGGTGGCTTACGTGTCGGTCATCAACACTCATAGTTTTGGCCGATTCTGGCCCATTTCGTGGACTATTACTCACTGTTTTGGGGTCCTGGAGTGATTTCCAGAAGTAATGAACCCTGGGGAGAGTTTATCTGTCGAGCATCAACACTCACAGTTTTGGCCGATTCTGGCCCGTTTCGTGGACTATTACTAACTGTTTGGGGGTCTCGAAGTGATGTCCACGAGTAACGAACCCTGGGGTGCGTTTACATGTTGGTCATCAACACTCGCGGTTTTGGTCGAATCTGACCCGTTTCATGGAATATTACTCACCGTTTTGGGGTCCCAAAGTGATTTCCATTCTTATTAAACCCCAAGGTGAGCTTACGTGTCGGTCATCAACACTCATAGTTTTGGCCGATTCTGGCCCGTTTCGTGGACTATTACTCACTGTTTTAGGGTCCCGGAGTGATGTCCATGAGTAACGAACCCTAGGGTGCGTTTACGTGTTGGTCATCAACACTCGAAGTTTTGGCCGATTGTGACCCGTTTCGTGGACTATTACTCACGGTTTTGGGGTCCCGGAGTGATGTCCACGAGTAACGAACCCCGGTGTGCGTTTACGTGTCCGTCATCAACGCTCGTAGTTTTGGCCGATCCTGACCCATTTCGTGGACTATTACTCAGCATTTTGGGGTCCCAAAGTGATTTCCATTCTCGTTGAACCCCAAGGTGCGCTTACGTGGCAGTCATCAACACTCACAGTTTTGGCCAATTCTGGCCCGTTTCGTGGACTATTAGTCACTGTTTTAGGGTCCCGGAGTGATGTCCATGAGTAACGAACCCTGGGGTGCGTTTACCTGTCGGTCATCAACACTCGCGGTTTTGGCCAATTCTGACCCGTTTCGTGGACTATTACTCACCGTTTTGGGGTTCCAAAGTGATTTCCATTCTTGTTGAACCCCAAGGTGCGCTTACGTGTTGGTCACCACCACTCATGGTTTTGGCCTATTCTGGCCCGTTTCGTGGACTATTACTCACTGTTTTAGGGTCCCGGAGTGATGTCCACGAGTAACGAACCCTGGGTGCGTTTATGTGTCGGTCATCAACACTCGCGATTTTGGCCGATTTTGACCCATTTCATGGACTATTACTCACCGTTTTGGGGTCCCAAAGTGATTTCCATTCTTGTTGAACCCCGGGTTGCATTTACGTGTCGGTCATCTACACTCGCGGTTTTGGCCGATTCTGACCCATTTCGTGGACTATTACTCACCGTTTTGGGGTCCTAAAGTGATTTCCATTCTTGTTGAACCCCAACGTGCGCTTACGTGTCGGTCATCAACACTCACACTTTTTGCCGATTCTGGCCCGTTTCATGGAGTATTACTCACTGTTTTGCGGTCCCGGAGTGATGTCCATGAGTAACGAACCCTGGGGTGCGTTTACGTGTCGGTCGTCAACGCTCATAGTTTTGGCCGATCCTGACCCGTTTCGTGGACTATTAATCACCTTTTTGGGGTCCCAAACTGATTTCCATTCTTGTTGAACCCCAAGGTGCGCTTACGTGTCGGTCACCAACACTCACGATTTTCGCCGATTCTGGCCCGTTTCGTGGACTATTACTCACTGTTTTAGGGTCCGAGAGTGATGTCCACGAGTAACGAACTCTGGGATGCGTTTACGTGTCGGTCATCAACACTCGCGATTTTGGCCGATTCTGACCCATTTCGTGGACTATTACTCACCATTTTGGGGTCCCAAAGTGATTTCCATTCTTGTTGAACCCCAAGGTGCGCTTACGTGTCGGTCATCAACACTCACAGTTTTGGCCGATTCTGGCCCGTTTCATGGACTATTACTCACTGTTTTGCGGTCCCGTAGTGATGTCCACGAGTAACGAACCTTGGGGTGTGTTTACGTGTCGATTATCAACACTCGCGGTTTTGGGCGATTCTGACCCATTTCGTGGACTATTAGTCACCGTTTTGGGGTCCCAAAGTGATTTCCATTCTTGTTGAACCCCAAGGTGCGCTTACGTGTCGGTCATCAACACTCACAGTTTTGCCGATTCTGGCCCGTTTCGTGGACTATTACTCACTGTTTTAGGGTCCCGGAGTGATGTCCACGAGTAACGAACCCTGGATTGCGTTTACGTGTCTGTCATCAGCACTCGCGGTTTTTGGCCGATTCTGACCAGTTTCGTGGACTATTACTCACCGTTTTGCGGTCCCAAAGTGATTAACATTCTTGTTGAACCCCAAGGTGGCTTACGTGTCGGTCATCAACACTCATAGTTTTGGCCGATTCTGGCCCATTTCGTGGACTATTACTCACTGTTTTGGGGTCCTGGAGTGATTTCCAGAAGTAATGAACCCTGGGGAGTGTTTATCTGTCGAGCATCAACACTCACAGTTTTGGCCGATTCTGGCCCGTTTCGTGGACTATTACTAACTGTTTGGGGGTCTCGAAGTGATGTCCACGAGTAACGAACCCTGGGGTGCGTTTACATGTTGGTCATCAACACTCGCGGTTTTGGTCGAATCTGACCCGTTTCATGGAATATTACTCACCGTTTTGGGGTCCCAAAGTGATTTCCATTCTTATTAAACCCCAAGGTGAGCTTACGTGTCGGTCATCAACACTCATAGTTTTGGCCGATTCTGGCCCGTTTCATGGACTATTACTCACTGTTTTAGGGTCCCGGAGTGATGTCCATGAGTAACGAACCCTAGGGTGCGTTTACGTGTCGGTCATCAACACTCGAAGTTTTGGCCGATTGTGACCCGTTTCGTGGACTATTACTCACGGTTTTGGGGTCCCGGAGTGATGTCCACGAGTAACGAACCCCGGTGTGCGTTTACGTGTCCGTCATCAACGCTCGTAGTTTTGGCCGATCCTGACCCATTTCGTGGACTATTACTCAGCATTTTGGGGTCCCAAAGTGATTTCCATTCTCGTTGAACCCCAAGGTGCGCTTACGTGGCAGTCATCAACACTCACAGTTTTGGCCAATTCTGGCCCGTTTCGTGGACTATTAGTCACTGTTTTAGGGTCCCGGAGTGATGTCCATGAGTAACGAACCCTGGGGTGCGTTTACCTGTCGGTCATCAACACTCGCGGTTTTGGCCAATTCTGACCCGTTTCGTGGACTATTACTCACCGTTTTGGGGTTCCAAAGTGATTTCCATTCTTGTTGAACCCCAAGGTGCGCTTACGTGTTGGTCACCACCACTCATGGTTTTGGCCTATTCTGGCCCGTTTCGTGGACTATTACTCACTGTTTTAGGGTCCCGGAGTGATGTCCACGAGTAACGAACCCTGGGTGCGTTTATGTGTCGGTCATCAACACTCGCGATTTTGGCCGATTTTGACCCATTTCATGGACTATTACTCACCGTTTTGGGGTCCCAAAGTGATTTCCATTCTTGTTGAACCCCGGGTTGCGTTTACGTGTCGGTCATCTACACTCGCGGTTTTGGCCGATTCTGACCCATTTCGTGGACTATTACTCACCGTTTTGGGGTCCTAAAGTGATTTCCATTCTTGTTGAACCCCAACGTGCGCTTACGTGTCGGTCATCAACACTCACACTTTTTGCCGATTCTGGCCCGTTTCATGGAGTATTACTCACTGTTTTGCGGTCCCGGAGTGATGTCCATGAGTAACGAACCCTGGGGTGCGTTTACGTGTCGGTCGTCAACGCTCATAGTTTTGGCCGATCCTGACCCGTTTCGTGGACTATTAATCACCTTTTTGGGGTCCCAAACTGATTTCCATTCTTGTTGAACCCCAAGGTGCGCTTACGTGTCGGTCACCAACACTCACGATTTTCGCCGATTCTGGCCCGTTTCGTGGACTATTACTCACTGTTTTAGGGTCCGAGAGTGATGTCCACGAGTAACGAACTCTGGGATGCGTTTACGTGTCGGTCATCAACACTCGCGATTTTGGCCGATTCTGACCCATTTCGTGGACTATTACTCACCATTTTGGGGTCCCAAAGTGATTTCCATTCTTGTTGAACCCCAAGGTGCGCTTACGTGTCGGTCATCAACACTCACAGTTTTGGCCGATTCTGGCCCGTTTCATGGACTATTACTCACTGTTTTGCGGTCCCGTAGTGATGTCCACGAGTAACGAACCTTGGGGTGTGTTTACGTGTCGATTATCAACACTCGCGGTTTTGGGCGATTCTGACCCATTTCGTGGACTATTAGTCACCGTTTTGGGGTCCCAAAGTGATTTCCATTCTTGTTGAACCCCAAGGTGCGCTTACGTGTCGGTCATCAACACTCACAGTTTTGCCGATTCTGGCCCGTTTCGTGGACTATTACTCACTGTTTTAGGGTCCCGGAGTGATGTCCACGAGTAACGAACCCTGGATTGCGTTTACGTGTCTGTCATCAGCACTCGCGGTTTTTGGCCGATTCTGACCAGTTTCGTGGACTATTACTCACCGTTTTGCGGTCCCAAAGTGATTAACATTCTTGTTGAACCCCAAGGTGGCTTACGTGTCGGTCATCAACACTCATAGTTTTGGCCGATTCTGGCCCATTTCGTGGACTATTACTCACTGTTTTGGGGTCCTGGAGTGATTTCCAGAAGTAATGAACCCTGGGGAGTGTTTATCTGTCGAGCATCAACACTCACAGTTTTGGCCGATTCTGGCCCGTTTCGTGGACTATTACTAACTGTTTGGGGGTCTCGAAGTGATGTCCACGAGTAACGAACCCTGGGGTGCGTTTACATGTTGGTCATCAACACTCGCGGTTTTGGTCGAATCTGACCCGTTTCATGGAATATTACTCACCGTTTTGGGGTCCCAAAGTGATTTCCATTCTTATTAAACCCCAAGGTGAGCTTACGTGTCGGTCATCAACACTCATAGTTTTGGCCGATTCTGGCCCGTTTCATGGACTATTACTCACTGTTTTAGGGTCCCGGAGTGATGTCCATGAGTAACGAACCCTAGGGTGCGTTTACGTGTCGGTCATCAACACTCGAAGTTTTGGCCGATTGTGACCCGTTTCGTGGACTATTACTCACGGTTTTGGGGTCCCGGAGTGATGTCCACGAGTAACGAACCCCGGTGTGCGTTTACGTGTCCGTCATCAACGCTCGTAGTTTTGGCCGATCCTGACCCATTTCGTGGACTATTACTCAGCATTTTGGGGTCCCAAAGTGATTTCCATTCTCGTTGAACCCCAAGGTGCGCTTACGTGGCAGTCATCAACACTCACAGTTTTGGCCAATTCTGGCCCGTTTCGTGGACTATTAGTCACTGTTTTAGGGTCCCGGAGTGATGTCCATGAGTAACGAACCCTGGGGTGCGTTTACCTGTCGGTCATCAACACTCGCGGTTTTGGCCAATTCTGACCCGTTTCGTGGACTATTACTCACCGTTTTGGGGTTCCAAAGTGATTTCCATTCTTGTTGAACCCCAAGGTGCGCTTACGTGTTGGTCACCACCACTCATGGTTTTGGCCTATTCTGGCCCGTTTCGTGGACTATTACTCACTGTTTTAGGGTCCCGGAGTGATGTCCACGAGTAACGAACCCTGGGTGCGTTTATGTGTCGGTCATCAACACTCGCGATTTTGGCCGATTTTGACCCATTTCATGGACTATTACTCACCGTTTTGGGGTCCCAAAGTGATTTCCATTCTTGTTGAACCCCGGGTTGCGTTTACGTGTCGGTCATCTACACTCGCGGTTTTGGCCGATTCTGACCCATTTCGTGGACTATTACTCACCGTTTTGGGGTCCTAAAGTGATTTCCATTCTTGTTGAACCCCAACGTGCGCTTACGTGTCGGTCATCAACACTCACACTTTTTGCCGATTCTGGCCCGTTTCATGGAGTATTACTCACTGTTTTGCGGTCCCGGAGTGATGTCCATGAGTAACGAACCCTGGGGTGCGTTTACGTGTCGGTCGTCAACGCTCATAGTTTTGGCCGATCCTGACCCGTTTCGTGGACTATTAATCACCTTTTTGGGGTCCCAAACTGATTTCCATTCTTGTTGAACCCCAAGGTGCGCTTACGTGTCGGTCACCAACACTCACGATTTTCGCCGATTCTGGCCCGTTTCGTGGACTATTACTCACTATTTTAGGGTCCGAGAGTGATGTCCACGAGTAACGAACTCTGGGATGCGTTTACGTGTCGGTCATCAACACTCGCGATTTTGGCCGATTCTGACCCATTTCGTGGACTATTACTCACCATTTTGGGGTCCCAAAGTGATTTCCATTCTTGTTGAACCCCAAGGTGCGCTTACGTGTCGGTCATCAACACTCACAGTTTTGGCCGATTCTGGCCCGTTTCATGGACTATTACTCACTGTTTTGCGGTCCCGTAGTGATGTCCACGAGTAACGAACCTTGGGGTGTGTTTACGTGTCGATTATCAACACTCGCGGTTTTGGGCGATTCTGACCCATTTCGTGGACTATTAGTCACCGTTTTGGGGTCCCAAAGTGATTTCCATTCTTGTTGAACCCCAAGGTGCGCTTACGTGTCGGTCATCAACACTCACAGTTTTGCCGATTCTGGCCCGTTTCGTGGACTATTACTCACTGTTTTAGGGTCCCGGAGTGATGTCCACGAGTAACGAACCCTGGATTGCGTTTACGTGTCTGTCATCAGCACTCGCGGTTTTTGGCCGATTCTGACCAGTTTCGTGGACTATTACTCACCGTTTTGCGGTCCCAAAGTGATTAACATTCTTGTTGAACCCCAAGGTGGCTTACGTGTCGGTCATCAACACTCATAGTTTTGGCCGATTCTGGCCCATTTCGTGGACTATTACTCACTGTTTTGGGGTCCTGGAGTGATTTCCAGAAGTAATGAACCCTGGGGAGTGTTTATCTGTCGAGCATCAACACTCACAGTTTTGGCCGATTCTGGCCCGTTTCGTGGACTATTACTAACTGTTTGGGGGTCTCGAAGTGATGTCCACGAGTAACGAACCCTGGGGTGCGTTTACATGTTGGTCATCAACACTCGCGGTTTTGGTCGAATCTGACCCGTTTCATGGAATATTACTCACCGTTTTGGGGTCCCAAAGTGATTTCCATTCTTATTAAACCCCAAGGTGAGCTTACGTGTCGGTCATCAACACTCATAGTTTTGGCCGATTCTGGCCCGTTTCATGGACTATTACTCACTGTTTTAGGGTCCCGGAGTGATGTCCATGAGTAACGAACCCTAGGGTGCATTTACGTGTCGGTCATCAACACTCGAAGTTTTGGCCGATTGTGACCCGTTTCGTGGACTATTACTCACGGTTTTGGGGTCCCGGAGTGATGTCCACGAGTAACGAACCCCGGTGTGCGTTTACGTGTCCGTCATCAACGCTCGTAGTTTTGGCCGATCCTGACCCATTTCGTGGACTATTACTCAGCATTTTGGGGTCCCAAAGTGATTTCCATTCTCGTTGAACCCCAAGGTGCGCTTACGTGGCAGTCATCAACACTCACAGTTTTGGCCAATTCTGGCCCGTTTTCGTGGAATATTAGTCACTGTTTTAGGGTCCCGGAGTGATGTCCATGAGAAACGAACCCTGGGGTGCGTTTACCTGTCGGTCATCAACACTCGCGGTTTTGGCCAATTCTGACCCGTTTCGTGGACTATTACTCACCGTTTTGGGGTTCCAAAGTGATTTCCATTCTTGTTGAACCCCAAGGTGCGCTTACGTGTTGGTCACCACCACTCATGGTTTTGGCCTATTCTGGCCCGTTTCGTGGACTATTACTCACTGTTTTAGGGTCCCGGAGTGATGTCCACGAGTAACGAACCCTGGGTGCGTTTATGTGTCGGTCATCAACACTCGCGATTTTGGCCGATTTTGACCCATTTCATGGACTATTACTCACCGTTTTGGGGTCCCAAAGTGATTTCCATTCTTGTTGAACCCCGGGTTGCGTTTACGTGTCGGTCATCTACACTCGCGGTTTTGGCCGATTCTGACCCATTTCGTGGACTATTACTCACCGTTTTGGGGTCCTAAAGTGATTTCCATTCTTGTTGAACCCCAACGTGCGCTTACGTGTCGGTCATCAACACTCACACTTTTTGCCGATTCTGGCCCGTTTCATGGAGTATTACTCACTGTTTTGCGGTCCCGGAGTGATGTCCATGAGTAACGAACCCTGGGGTGCGTTTACGTGTCGGTCATCAACGCTCATAGTTTTGGCCGATCCTGACCCGTTTCGTGGACTATTACTCACCTTTTTGGGGTCCCAAACTGATTTCCATTCTTGTTGAACCCCAAGGTGCGCTTACGTGTCGGTCACCAACACTCACGATTTTCGCCGATTCTGGCCCGTTTCGTGGACTATTACTCACTATTTTAGGGTCCGAGAGTGATGTCCACGAGTAACGAACTCTGGGATGCGTTTACGTGTCGGTCATCAACACTCGCGATTTTGGCCGATTCTGACCCATTTCGTGGACTATTAGTCACCGTTTTGGGGTCCCAAAGTGATTTCCATTCTTGTTGAACCCCAAGGTGCGCTTACGTGTCGGTCATCAACACTCACAGTTTTGGCCGATTCTGGCCCGTTTCATGGACTATTACTCACTGTTTTGCGGTCCCGTAGTGATGTCCACGAGTAACGAACCTTGGGGTGTGTTTACGTGTCGATTATCAACACTCGCGGTTTTGGGCGATTCTGACCTATTTCGTGGACTATTAGTCACCGTTTTGGGGTCCCAAAGTGATTTCCATTCTTGTTGAACCCCAAGGTGCGCTTACGTGTCGGTCATCAACACTCACAGTTTTGCCGATTCTGGCCCGTTTCGTGGACTATTACTCACTGTTTTAGGGTCCCGGAGTGATGTCCACGAGTAACGAACCCTGGATTGCGTTTACGTGTCTGTCATCAGCACTCGCGGTTTTTGGCCGATTCTGACCAGTTTCATGGACTATTACTCACCGTTTTGCGGTCCCAAAGTGATTAACATTCTTGTTGAACCCCAAGGTGGCTTACGTGTCGGTCATCAACACTCATAGTTTTGGCCGATTCTGGCCCATTTCGTGGACTATTACTCACTGTTTTGGGGTCCTGGAGTGATTTCCAGAAGTAATGAACCCTGGGGAGTGTTTATCTGTCGAGCATCAACACTCACAGTTTTGGCCGATTCTGGCCCGTTTCGTGGACTATTACTAATTGTTTGGGGGTCTCGAAGTGATGTCCACGAGTAACGAACCCTGGGGTGCGTTTACATGTTGGTCATCAACACTCGCGGTTTTGGCCGAATCTGACCCGTTTCATGGAATATTACTCACCGTTTTGGGGTCCCAAAGTGATTTCCATTCTTATTAAACCCCAAGGTGAGGTTACGTGTCGGTCATCAACACTCATAGTTTTGGCCGATTCTGGCCCGTTTCATGGACTATTACTCACTGTTTTAGGGTCCCGGAGTGATGTCCATGAGTAACGAACCCTAGGGTGCGTTTACGTGTCGGTCATCAACACTCGAAGTTTTGGCCGATTGTGACCCGTTTCGTGGACTATTACTCACGGTTTTGGGGTCCCGGAGTGATGTCCACGAGTAACGAACCCCGGTGTGCGTTTACGTGTCCGTCATCAACGCTCGTAGTTTTGGCCGATCCTGACCCATTTCGTGGACTATTACTCAGCATTTTGGGGTCCCAAAGTGATTTCCATTCTCGTTGAACCCCAAGGTGCGCTTATGTGGCAGTCATCAACACTCACAGTTTTGGCCAATTCTGGCCCGTTTCGTGGACTATTACTCACTGTTTTAGGGTCCCGGAGTGATGTCCATGAGTAACGAACCCTGGGGTGCGTTTACCAGTCGGTCATCAACACTCGCGGTTTTGGCCAATTCTGACCCGTTTCGTGGACTATTACTCACCGTTTTGGGGTTCCAAAGTGATTTCCATTCTTGTTGAACCCCAAGGTGCGCTTACGTGTTGGTCACCACCACTCATGGTTTTGGCCTATTCTGGCCCGTTTCGTGGACTATTACTCACTGTTTTAGGGTCCCGGAGTGATGTCCACGAGTAACGAACCCTGGGTGCGTTTATGTGTCGGTCATCAACACTCGCGATTTTGGCCGATTTTGACCCATTTCGTGGACTATTACTCACCGTTTTGGGGTCCCAAAGTGATTTCCATTCTTGTTGAACCCCGGGTTGCGTTTACGTGTCGGTCATCTACACTCGCGGTTTTGGCCGATTCTGACCCATTTCGTGGACTATTACTCACCGTTTTGGGGTCCTAAAGTGATTTCCATTCTTGTTGAACCCCAACGTGCGCTTACGTGTCGGTCATCAACACTCACACTTTTTGCCGATTCTGGCCCGTTTCATGGAGTATTACTCACTGTTTTGCGGTCCCGGAGTGATGTCCATGAGTAACGAACCCTGGGGTGCGTTTACGTGTCGGTCATCAACGCTCATAGTTTTGGCCGATCCTGACCTGTTTCGTGGACTATTACTCACCTTTTTGGGGTCCCAAACTGATTTCCATTCTTGTTGAACCCCAAGGTGCGCTTACGTGTCGGTCACCAACACTCACGATTTTCGCCGATTCTGGCCCGTTTCGTGGACTATTACTCACTGTTTTAGGGTCCGAGAGTGATGTCCACGAGTAACGAACTCTGGGATGCGTTTACGTGTCGGTCATCAACACTCGCGATTTTGGCCGATTCTGACCCATTTCGTGGACTATTAGTCACCGTTTTGGGGTCCCAAAGTGATTTCCATTCTTTTTGAACCCCAAGGTGCGCTTACGTGTCGGTCATCAACACTCACAGTTTTGGCCGATTCTGGCCCGTTTCATGGACTATTACTCACTGTTTTGCGGTCCCGTAGTGATGTCCACGAGTAACGAACCTTGGGGTGTGTTTACGTGTCGATTATCAACACTCGCGGTTTTGGGCGATTCTGACCTATTTCGTGGACTATTAGTCACCGTTTTGGGGTCCCAAAGTGATTTCCATTCTTGTTGAACCCCAAGGTGCGCTTACGTGTCGGTCATCAACACTCACAGTTTTGCCGATTCTGGCCCATTTCGTGGACTATTACTCACTGTTTTAGGGTCCCGGAGTGATGTCCACGAGTAACGAACCCTGGATTGCGTTTACGTGTCTGTCATCAGCACTCGCGGTTTTTGGCCGATTCTGACCAGTTTCGTGGACTATTACTCACCGTTTTGCGGTCCCAAAGTGATTAACATTCTTGTTGAACCCCAAGGTGGCTTACGTGTCGGTCATCAACACTCATAGTTTTGGCCGATTCTGGCCCATTTCGTGGACTATTACTCACTGTTTTGGGGTCCTGGAGTGATTTCCAGAAGTAATGAACCCTGGGGAGTGTTTATCTGTCGAGCATCAACACTCACAGTTTTGGCCGATTCTGGCCCGTTTCGTGGACTATTACTAACTGTTTGGGGGTCTCGAAGTGATGTCCACGAGTAACGAACCCTGGGGTGCGTTTACATGTTGGTCATCAACACTCGCGGTTTTGGCCGAATCTGACCCGTTTCATGGAATATTACTCACCGTTTTGGGGTCCCAAAGTGATTTCCATTCTTATTAAACCCCAAGGTGAGGTTACATGTCGGTCATCAACACTCATAGTTTTGGCCGATTCTGGCCCGTTTCATGGACTATTACTCACTGTTTTAGGGTCCCGGAGTGATGTCCATGAGTAACGAACCCTAGGGTGCGTTTACGTGTCGGTCATCAACACTCGAAGTTTTGGCCGATTGTGACCCGTTTCGTGGACTATTACTCACGGTTTTGGGGTCCCGGAGTGATGTCCACGAGTAACGAACCCCCGCGTGCGTTTACGTGTCCGTCATCAACGCTCGTAGTTTTGGCCGATCCTGACCCATTTCGTGGACTATTACTCAGCATTTTGGGGTCCCAAAGTGATTTCCATTCTCGTTGAACCCCAAGGTGCGCTTACGTGGCAGTCATCAACACTCACAGTTTTGGCCAATTCTGGCCCGTTTCGTGGACTATTACTCACTGTTTTAGGGTCCCGGAGTGATGTCCATGAGTAACGAACCCTGGGGTGCGTTTACCAGTCGGTCATCAACACTCGCGGTTTTGGCCAATTCTGACCCGTTTCGTGGACTATTACTCACCGTTTTGGGGTTCCAAAGTGATTTCCATTCTTGTTGAACCCCAAGGTGCGCTTACGTGTTGGTCACCACCACTCATGGTTTTGGCCTATTCTGGCCCGTTTCGTGGACTATTACTCACTGTTTTAGGGTCCCGGAGTGATGTCCACGAGTAACGAACCCTGGGTGCGTTTACGTGTCGGTCATCAACACTCGCGATTTTGGCCGATTTTGACCCATTTCGTGGACTATTACTCACCGTTTTGGGGTCCCAAAGTGATTTCCATTCTTGTTGAACCCCGGGTTGCGTTTACGTGTCGGTCATCTACACTCGCGGTTTTGGCCGATTCTGACCCATTTCGTGGACTATTACTCACCGTTTTGGGGTCCTAAAGTGATTTCCATTCTTTTTGAACCCCAACGTGCGCTTATGTGTCGGTCATCAACACTCACACTTTTTGCCGATTCTGGCCCGTTTCATGGAGTATTACTCACTGTTTTGCGGTCCCGGAGTGATGTCCATGAGTAACGAACCCTGGGGTGCGTTTACGTGTCGGTCATCAACGCTCATAGTTTTGGCCGATCCTGACCCGTTTCGTGGACTATTACTCACCTTTTTGGGGTCCCAAACTGATTTCCATTCTTGTTGAACCCCAAGGTGCGCTTACGTGTCGGTCACCAACACTCACGATTTTCGCCGATTCTGGCCCGTTTCGTGGACTATTACTCACTGTTTTAGGGTCCGAGAGTGATGTCCACGAGTAACGAACTCTGGGATGCGTTTACATGTCGGTCATCAACACTCGCGATTTTGGCCGATTCTGACCCATTTCGTGGACTATTACTCACCATTTTGGGGTCCCAAAGTGATTTCCATTCTTGTTGAACCCCAAGGTGCGCTTACGTGTCGGTCATCAACGCTCACAGTTTTGGCCGATTCTGGCCCATTTCATGGACTATTACTCACTGTTTTGCGGTCCCGTAGTGATGTCCACGAGTAACGAACCTTGGGGTGTGTTTACGTGTCGATTATCACACTCGCGGTTTTGGGCGATTCTGACCCATTTCGTGGACTATTAGTCACCGTTTTGGGGTCCCAAAGTGATTTCCATTCTTGTTGAACCCCAAGGTGCGCTTACGTGTCGGTCATCAACACTCACAGTTTTGCCGATTCTGGCCCGTTTCGTGGACTATTACTCACTGTTTTAGGGTCCCGGAGTGATGTCCACGAGTAACGAACCCTGGAGTGCGTTTACGTGTCTGTCATCAGCACTCGCGGTTTTTGGCCGATTCTGACCAGTTTCGTGGACTATTACTCACCGTTTTGCGGTCCCAAAGTGATTAACATTCTTGTTGAACCCCAATGTGGCTTACGTGTCGGTCATCAACACTCATAGTTTTGGCCGATTCTGGCCCATTTCATGGACTATTACTCACTGTTTTGGGGTCCTGGAGTGATTTCCAGAAGTAATGAACCCTGGGGAGTGTTTATCTGTCGAGCATCAACACTCACAGTTTTGGCCGATTCTGGCCCGTTTCGTGGACTATTACTAACTGTTGGGGGGTCTCGAAGTGATGTCCACGAGTAACGAACCCTGGGGTGCGTTTACATGTTGGTCATCAACACTCGCGGTTTTGGCCGAATCTGACCCGTTTCATGGAATATTACTCACCGTTTTGGGGTCCCAAAGTGATTTCCATTCTTATTAAACCCCAAGGTGAGGTTACGTGTCGGTCATCAACACTCATAGTTTTGGCCGATTCTGGCCCGTTTCATGGACTATTACTCACTGTTTTAGGGTCCCGGAGTGATGTCCATGAGTAACGAACCCTAGGGTGCGTTTACGTGTCGGTCATCAACACTCGAAGTTTTGGCCGATTGTGACCCGTTTCGTGGACTATTACTCACGGTTTTGGGGTCCCGGAGTGATGTCCACGAGTAACGAACCCCTGCGTGCGTTTACGTGTCCGTCATCAACGCTCGTAGTTTTGGCCGATCCTGACCCATTTCGTGGACTATTACTCAGCATTTTGGGGTCCCAAAGTGATTTCCATTCTCGTTGAACCCCAAGGTGCGCTTACGTGGCAGTCATCAACACTCACAGTTTTGGCCAATTCTGGCCCGTTTCGTGGACTATTACTCACTGTTTTAGGGTCCCGGAGTGATGTCCATGAGTAACGAACCCTGGGGTGCGTTTACCAGTCGGTCATCAACACTCGCGGTTTTGGCCAATTCTGACCCGTTTCGTGGACTATTACTCACCGTTTTGGGGTTCCAAAGTGATTTCCATTCTTGTTGAACCCCAAGGTGCGCTTACGTGTTGGTCACCACCACTCATGGTTTTGGCCTATTCTGGCCCGTTTCGTGGACTATTACTCACTGTTTTAGGGTCCCGGAGTGATGTCCACGAGTAACGAACCCTGGGTGCGTTTACGTGTCGGTCATCAACACTCGCGATTTTGGCCGATTTTGACCCATTTCGTGGACTATTACTCACCGTTTTGGGGTCCCAAAGTGATTTCCATTCTTGTTGAACCCCGGGTTGCGTTTACGTGTCGGTCATCTACACTCGCGGTTTTGGCCGATTCTGACCCATTTCGTGGACTATTACTCACCGTTTTGGGGTCCTAAAGTGATTTCCATTCTTTTTGAACCCCAACGTGCGCTTATGTGTCGGTCATCAACACTCACACTTTTTGCCGATTCTGGCCCGTTTCATGGAGTATTACTCACTGTTTTGCGGTCCCGGAGTGATGTCCATGAGTAACGAACCCTGGGGTGCGTTTACGTGTCGGTCATCAACGCTCATAGTTTTGGCCGATCCTGACCCGTTTCGTGGACTATTACTCACCTTTTTGGGGTCCCAAACTGATTTCCATTCTTGTTGAACCCCAAGGTGCGCTTACGTGTCGGTCACCAACACTCACGATTTTCGCCGATTCTGGCCCGTTTCGTGGACTATTACTCACTGTTTTAGGGTCCGAGAGTGATGTCCACGAGTAACGAACTCTGGGATGCGTTTACATGTCGGTCATCAACACTCGCGATTTTGGCCGATTCTGACCCATTTCGTGGACTATTACTCACCATTTTGGGGTCCCAAAGTGATTTCCATTCTTGTTGAACCCCAAGGTGCGCTTACGTGTCGGTCATCAACGCTCACAGTTTTGGCCGATTCTGGCCCATTTCATGGACTATTACTCACTGTTTTGCGGTCCCGTAGTGATGTCCACGAGTAACGAACCTTGGGGTGTGTTTACGTGTCGATTATCACACTCGCGGTTTTGGGCGATTCTGACCCATTTCGTGGACTATTAGTCACCGTTTTGGGGTCCCAAAGTGATTTCCATTCTTGTTGAACCCCAAGGTGCGCTTACGTGTCGGTCATCAACACTCACAGTTTTGCCGATTCTGGCCCGTTTCGTGGACTATTACTCACTGTTTTAGGGTCCCGGAGTGATGTCCACGAGTAACGAACCCTGGAGTGCGTTTACGTGTCTGTCATCAGCACTCGCGGTTTTTGGCCGATTCTGACCAGTTTCGTGGACTATTACTCACCGTTTTGCGGTCCCAAAGTGATTAACATTCTTGTTGAACCCCAATGTGGCTTACGTGTCGGTCATCAACACTCATAGTTTTGGCCGATTCTGGCCCATTTCATGGACTATTACTCACTGTTTTGGGGTCCTGGAGTGATTTCCAGAAGTAATGAACCCTGGGGAGTGTTTATCTGTCGAGCATCAACACTCACAGTTTTGGCCGATTCTGGCCCGTTTCGTGGACTATTACTAACTGTTGGGGGGTCTCGAAGTGATGTCCACGAGTAACGAACCCTGGGGTGCGTTTACATGTTGGTCATCAACACTCGCGGTTTTGGCCGAATCTGACCCGTTTCATGGAATATTACTCACCGTTTTGGGGTCCCAAAGTGATTTCCATTCTTATTAAACCCCAAGGTGAGCTTACGTGTCGGTCATCAACACTCATAGTTTTGGCCGATTCTGGCCCGTTTCATGGACTATTACTCACTGTTTTAGGGTCCCGGAGTGATGTCCATGAGTAATGAACCCTAGGGTGCGTTTACGTGTCGGTCATCAACACTCGAAGTTTTGGCCGATTGTGACCCGTTTCGTGGACTATTACTCACGGTTTTGGGGTCCCGGAGTGATGTCCACGAGTAACGAACCCCGGTGTGCGTTTACGTGTCCGTCATCAACGCTCGTAGTTTTGGCCGATCCTGACCCATTTCGTGGACTATTACTCAGCATTTTGGGGTCCCAAAGTGATTTCCATTCTCGTTGAACCCCAAGGTGCGCTTACGTGGCAGTCATCAACACTCACAGTTTTGGCCAATTCTGGCCCGTTTCGTGGACTATTAGTCACTGTTTTAGGGTCCCGGAGTGATGTCCATGAGTAACGAACCCTGGGGTGCATTTACGTGTCGGTCATCAACGCTCATAGTTTTGGCCGATCCTGACCCGTTTCGTGGACTATTACTCACCTTTTTGGGGTCCCAAACTGATTTCCATTCTTGTTGAACCCCAAGGTGCGTTTACGTGTCGGTCACCAACACTCACGATTTTCGCCGATTCTGGCCCGTTTCGTGGACTATTACTCACTGTTCTAGGGTCCGAGAGTGATGTCCACGAGTAACGAACTCTGGGATGCGTTTACGTGTCGGTCATCAACACTCACACTTTTTGCCGATTCTGGCCCGTTTCATGGAGTATTACTCACTGTTTTGCGGTCCCGGAGTGATGTCCATGAGTAACGAACCCTGGGGTGCGTTTACGTGTCGGTCATCAACGCTCATAGTTTTGGCCGATCCTGACCCGTTTCGTGGACTATTACTCACCTTTTTGGGGTCCCAAACTGATTTCCATTCTTGTTGAACCCCAAGGTGCGCTTACGTGTCGGTCACCAACACTCACGATTTTCGCCGATTCTGGCCCGTTTCGTGGACTATTACTCACTGTTTTAGGGTCCGAGAGTGATGTCCACGAGTAACGAACTCTGGGATGCGTTTACATGTCGGTCATCAACACTCGCGATTTTGGCCGATTCTGACCCATTTCGTGGACTATTACTCACCATTTTGGGGTCCCAAAGTGATTTCCATTCTTGTTGAACCCCAAGGTGCGCTTACGTGTCGGTCATCAACACTCACAGTTTTGCCGATTCTGGCCCATTTCGTGGACTATTACTCACTGTTTTAGGGTCCCGGAGTGATGTCCACGAGTAACGAACCCTGGATTGCGTTTACGTGTCTGTCATCAGCACTCGCGGTTTTTGGCCGATTCTGACCAGTTTCGTGGACTATTACTCACCGTTTTGCGGTCCCAAAGTGATTAACATTCTTGTTGAACCCCAAGGTGGCTTACGTGTCGGTCATCAACACTCATAGTTTTGGCCGATTCTGGCCCATTTCGTGGACTATTACTCACTGTTTTGGGGTCCTGGAGTGATTTCCAGAAGTAATGAACCCTGGGGAGTGTTTATCTGTCGAGCATCAACACTCACAGTTTTGGCCGATTCTGGCCCGTTTCGTGGACTATTACTAACTGTTTGGGGGTCTCGAAGTGATGTCCACGAGTAACGAACCCTGGGGTGCGTTTACATGTTGGTCATCAACACTCGCGGTTTTGGCCGAATCTGACCCGTTTCATGGAATATTACTCACCGTTTTGGGGTCCCAAAGTGATTTCCATTCTTATTAAACCCCAAGGTGAGGTTACGTGTCGGTCATCAACACTCATAGTTTTGGCCGATTCTGGCCCGTTTCATGGACTATTACTCACTGTTTTAGGGTCCCGGAGTGATGTCCATGAGTAACGAACCCTAGGGTGCGTTTACGTGTCGGTCATCAACACTCGAAGTTTTGGCCGATTGTGACCCGTTTCGTGGACTATTACTCACGGTTTTGGGGTCCCGGAGTGATGTCCACGAGTAACGAACCCCGGTGTGCGTTTACGTGTCCGTCATCAACGCTCGTAGTTTTGGCCGATCCTGACCCATTTCGTGGACTATTACTCAGCATTTTGGGGTCCCAAAGTGATTTCCATTCTCGTTGAACCCCAAGGTGCGCTTACGTGGCAGTCATCAACACTCACAGTTTTGGCCAATTCTGGCCCGTTTCGTGGACTATTACTCACTGTTTTAGGGTCCCGGAGTGATGTCCATGAGTAACGAACCCTGGGGTGCGTTTACCTGTCGGTCATCAACACTCGCGGTTTTGGCCAATTCTGACCCGTTTCGTGGACTATTACTCACCGTTTTGGGGTTCCAAAGTGATTTCCATTCTTGTTGAACCCCAAGGTGCGCTTACGTGTTGGTCACCACCACTCATGGTTTTGGCCTATTCTGGCCCGTTTCGTGGACTATTACTCACTGTTTTAGGGTCCCGGAGTGATGTCCACGAGTAACGAACCCTGGGTGCGTTTACGTGTCGGTCATCAACACTCGTGATTTTGGCCGATTTTGACCCATTTCGTGGACTATTACTCACCGTTTTGGGGTCCCAAAGTGATTTCCATTCTTGTTGAACCCCGGGTTGCGTTTACGTGTCGGTCATCTACACTCGCGGTTTTGGCCGATTCTGACCCATTTCGTGGACTATTACTCACCGTTTTGGGGTCCTAAAGTGATTTCCATTCTTTTTGAACCCCAACGTGCGCTTATGTGTCGGTCATCAACACTCACACTTTTTGCCGATTCTGGCCCGTTTCATGGAGTATTACTCACTGTTTTGCGGTCCCGGAGTGATGTCCATGAGTAACGAACCCTGGGGTGCGTTTACGTGTCGGTCATCAACGCTCATAGTTTTGGCCGATCCTGACCCGTTTCGTGGACTATTACTCACCTTTTTGGGGTCCCAAACTGATTTCCATTCTTGTTGAACCCCAAGGTGCGCTTACGTGTCGGTCACCAACACTCACGATTTTCGCCGATTCTGGCCCGTTTCGTGGACTATTACTCACTGTTTTAGGGTCCGAGAGTGATGTCCACGAGTAACGAACTCTGGGATGCGTTTACATGTCGGTCATCAACACTCGCGATTTTGGCCGATTCTGACCCATTTCGTGGACTATTACTCACCATTTTGGGGTCCCAAAGTGATTTCCATTCTTGTTGAACCCCAAGGTGCGCTTACGTGTCGGTCATCAACGCTCACAGTTTTGGCCGATTCTGGCCCATTTCATGGACTATTACTCACTGTTTTGCGGTCCCGTAGTGATGTCCACGAGTAACGAACCTTGGGGTGTGTTTACGTGTCGATTATCACACTCGCGGTTTTGGGCGATTCTGACCCATTTCGTGGACTATTAGTCACCGTTTTGGGGTCCCAAAGTGATTTCCATTCTTGTTGAACCCCAAGGTGCGCTTACGTGTCGGTCATCAACACTCACAGTTTTGCCGATTCTGGCCCGTTTCGTGGACTATTACTCACTGTTTTAGGGTCCCGGAGTGATGTCCACGAGTAACGAACCCTGGAGTGCGTTTACGTGTCTGTCATCAGCACTCGCGGTTTTTGGCCGATTCTGACCAGTTTCGTGGACTATTACTCACCGTTTTGCGGTCCCAAAGTGATTAACATTCTTGTTGAACCCCAATGTGGCTTACGTGTCGGTCATCAACACTCATAGTTTTGGCCGATTCTGGCCCATTTCATGGACTATTACTCACTGTTTTGGGGTCCTGGAGTGATTTCCAGAAGTAATGAACCCTGGGGAGTGTTTATCTGTCGAGCATCAACACTCACAGTTTTGGCCGATTCTGGCCCGTTTCGTGGACTATTACTAACTGTTTGGGGGTCTCGAAGTGATGTCCACGAGTAATGAACCCTGGGGTGCGTTTACATGTTGGTCATCAACACTCGTAGTTTTGGCCGATCCTGACCCATTTCGTGGACTATTACTCAGCATTTTGGGGTCCCAAAGTGATTTCCATTCTCGTTGAACCCCAAGGTGCGCTTACGTGGCAGTCATCAACACTCACAGTTTTGGCCAATTCTGGCCCGTTTCGTGGACTATTACTCACTGTTTTAGGGTCCCGGAGTGATGTCCATGAGTAACGAACCCTGGGGTGCGTTTACCTGTCGGTCATCAACACTCGCGGTTTTGGCCAATTCTGACCCATTTCGTGGACTATTACTCACCGTTTTGGGGTTCCAAAGTGATTTCCATTCTTGTTGAACCCCAAGGTGCGCTTACGTGTTGGTCACCACCACTCATGGTTTTGGCCTATTCTGGCCCGTTTCGTGGACTATTACTCACTGTTTTAGGGTCCCGGAGTGATGTCCACGAGTAACGAACCCTGGGTGCGTTTACGTGTCGGTCATCAACACTCGTGATTTTGGCCGATTTTGACCCATTTCGTGGACTATTACTCACCGTTTTGGGGTCCCAAAGTGATTTCCATTCTTGTTGAACCCCGGGTTGCGTTTACGTGTCGGTCATCTACACTCGCGGTTTTGGCCGATTCTGACCCATTTCGTGGACTATTACTCACCGTTTTGGGGTCCTAAAGTGATTTCCATTCTTTTTGAACCCCAACGTGCGCTTATGTGTCGGTCATCAACACTCACACTTTTTGCCGATTCTGGCCCGTTTCATGGAGTATTACTCACTGTTTTGCGGTCCCGGAGTGATGTCCATGAGTAACGAACCCTGGGGTGCGTTTACGTGTCGGTCATCAACGCTCATAGTTTTGGCCGATCCTGACCCGTTTCGTGGACTATTACTCACCTTTTTGGGGTCCCAAACTGATTTCCATTCTTGTTGAACCCCAAGGTGCGCTTACGTGTCGGTCACCAACACTCACGATTTTCGCCGATTCTGGCCCGTTTCGTGGACTATTACTCACTGTTTTAGGGTCCGAGAGTGATGTCCACGAGTAACGAACTCTGGGATGCGTTTACATGTCGGTCATCAACACTCGCGATTTTGGCCGATTCTGACCCATTTCGTGGACTATTACTCACCATTTTGGGGTCCCAAAGTGATTTCCATTCTTGTTGAACCCCAAGGTGCGCTTACGTGTCGGTCATCAACGCTCACAGTTTTGGCCGATTCTGGCCCATTTCATGGACTATTACTCACTGTTTTGCGGTCCCGTAGTGATGTCCACGAGTAACGAACCTTGGGGTGTGTTTACGTGTCGATTATCACACTCGCGGTTTTGGGCGATTCTGACCCATTTCGTGGACTATTAGTCACCGTTTTGGGGTCCCAAAGTGATTTCCATTCTTGTTGAACCCCAAGGTGCGCTTACGTGTCGGTCATCAACACTCACAGTTTTGCCGATTCTGGCCCGTTTCGTGGACTATTACTCACTGTTTTAGGGTCCCGGAGTGATGTCCACGAGTAACGAACCCTGGAGTGCGTTTACGTGTCTGTCATCAGCACTCGCGGTTTTTGGCCGATTCTGACCAGTTTCGTGGACTATTACTCACCGTTTTGCGGTCCCAAAGTGATTAACATTCTTGTTGAACCCCAATGTGGCTTACGTGTCGGTCATCAACACTCATAGTTTTGGCCGATTCTGGCCCATTTCATGGACTATTACTCACTGTTTTGGGGTCCTGGAGTGATTTCCAGAAGTAATGAACCCTGGGGAGTGTTTATCTGTCGAGCATCAACACTCACAGTTTTGGCCGATTCTGGCCCGTTTCGTGGACTATTACTAACTGTTTGGGGGTCTCGAAGTGATGTCCACGAGTAATGAACCCTGGGGTGCGTTTACATGTTGGTCATCAACACTCGTAGTTTTGGCCGATCCTGACCCATTTCGTGGACTATTACTCAGCATTTTGGGGTCCCAAAGTGATTTCCATTCTCGTTGAACCCCAAGGTGCGCTTACGTGGCAGTCATCAACACTCACAGTTTTGGCCAATTCTGGCCCGTTTCGTGGACTATTACTCACTGTTTTAGGGTCCCGGAGTGATGTCCATGAGTAACGAACCCTGGGGTGCGTTTACCTGTCGGTCATCAACACTCGCGGTTTTGGCCAATTCTGACCCGTTTCGTGGACTATTACTCACCGTTTTGGGGTTCCAAAGTGATTTCCATTCTTGTTGAACCCCAAGGTGCGCTTACGTGTTGGTCACCACCACTCATGGTTTTGGCCTATTCTGGCCCGTTTCGTGGACTATTACTCACTGTTTTAGGGTCCCGGAGTGATGTCCACGAGTAACGAACCCTGGGTGCGTTTACGTGTCGGTCATCAACACTCGTGATTTTGGCCGATTTTGACCCATTTCGTGGACTATTACTCACCGTTTTGGGGTCCCAAAGTGATTTCCATTCTTGTTGAACCCCGGGTTGCGTTTACGTGTCGGTCATCTACACTCGCGGTTTTGGCCGATTCTGACCCATTTCGTGGACTATTACTCACCGTTTTGGGGTCCTAAAGTGATTTCCATTCTTTTTGAACCCCAACGTGCGCTTATGTGTCGGTCATCAACACTCACACTTTTTGCCGATTCTGGCCCGTTTCATGGAGTATTACTCACTGTTTTGCGGTCCCGGAGTGATGTCCATGAGTAACGAACCCTGGGGTGCGTTTACGTGTCGGTCATCAACGCTCATAGTTTTGGCCGATCCTGACCCGTTTCGTGGACTATTACTCACCTTTTTGGGGTCCCAAACTGATTTCCATTCTTGTTGAACCCCAAGGTGCGCTTACGTGTCGGTCACCAACACTCACGATTTTCGCCGATTCTGGCCCGTTTCGTGGACTATTACTCACTGTTTTAGGGTCCGAGAGTGATGTCCACGAGTAACGAACTCTGGGATGCGTTTACATGTCGGTCATCAACACTCGCGATTTTGGCCGATTCTGACCCATTTCGTGGACTATTACTCACCATTTTGGGGTCCCAAAGTGATTTCCATTCTTGTTGAACCCCAAGGTGCGCTTACGTGTCGGTCATCAACGCTCACAGTTTTGGCCGATTCTGGCCCATTTCATGGACTATTACTCACTGTTTTGCGGTCCCGTAGTGATGTCCACGAGTAACGAACCTTGGGGTGTGTTTACGTGTCGATTATCACACTCGCGGTTTTGGGCGATTCTGACCCATTTCGTGGACTATTAGTCACCGTTTTGGGGTCCCAAAGTGATTTCCATTCTTGTTGAACCCCAAGGTGCGCTTACGTGTCGGTCATCAACACTCACAGTTTTGCCGATTCTGGCCCGTTTCGTGGACTATTACTCACTGTTTTAGGGTCCCGGAGTGATGTCCACGAGTAACGAACCCTGGAGTGCGTTTACGTGTCTGTCATCAGCACTCGCGGTTTTTGGCCGATTCTGACCAGTTTCGTGGACTATTACTCACCGTTTTGCGGTCCCAAAGTGATTAACATTCTTGTTGAACCCCAATGTGGCTTACGTGTCGGTCATCAACACTCATAGTTTTGGCCGATTCTGACCCATTTCATGGACTATTACTCACTGTTTTGGGGTCCTGGAGTGATTTCCAGAAGTAATGAACCCTGGGGAGTGTTTATCTGTCGAGCATCAACACTCACAGTTTTGGCCGATTCTGGCCCGTTTCGTGGACTATTACTAACTGTTTGGGGGTCTCGAAGTGATGTCCACGAGTAATGAACCCTGGGGTGCGTTTACATGTTGGTCATCAACACTCGCGGTTTTGGCCGAATCTGACCCGTTTCATGGAATATTACTCACCGTTTTGGGGTCCCAAAGTGATTTCCATTCTTATTAAACCCCAAGGTGAGCTTACGTGTCGGTCATCAACACTCATAGTTTTGGCCGATTCTGGCCCGTTTCATGGACTATTACTCACTGTTTTAGGGTCCCGGAGTGATGTCCATGAGTAATGAACCCTAGGGTGCGTTTACGTGTCGGTCATCAACACTCGAAGTTTTGGCCGATTGTGACCCGTTTCGTGGACTATTACTCACGGTTTTGGGGTCCCGGAGTGATGTCCACGAGTAACGAACCCTGGGGTGCATTTACGTGTCGGTCATCAACGCTCATAGTTTTGGCCGATCCTGACCCGTTTCGTGGACTATTACTCACCTTTTTGGGGTCCCAAACTGATTTCCATTCTTGTTGAACCCCAAGGTGCGCTTACGTGTCGGTCACCAACACTCACGATTTTCGCCGATTCTGGCCCGTTTCGTGGACTATTACTCACTGTTCTAGGGTCCGAGAGTGATGTCCACGAGTAACGAACTCTGGGATGCGTTTACGTGTCGGTCATCAACACTCACACTTTTTGCCGATTCTGGCCCGTTTCATGGAGTATTACTCACTGTTTTGCGGTCCCGGAGTGATGTCCATGAGTAACGAACCCTGGGGTGCGTTTACGTGTCGGTCATCAACGCTCATAGTTTTGGCCGATCCTGACCCGTTTCGTGGACTATTACTCACCTTTTTGGGGTCCCAAACTGATTTCCATTCTTGTTGAACCCCAAGGTGCGCTTACGTGTCGGTCACCAACACTCACGATTTTCGCCGATTCTGGCCCGTTTCGTGGACTATTACTCACTGTTTTAGGGTCCGAGAGTGATGTCCACGAGTAACGAACTCTGGGATGCGTTTACATGTCGGTCATCAACACTCGCGATTTTGGCCGATTCTGACCCATTTCGTGGACTATTACTCACCATTTTGGGGTCCCAAAGTGATTTCCATTCTTGTTGAACCCCAAGGTGCGCTTACGTGTCGGTCATCAACACTCACAGTTTTGCCGATTCTGGCCCATTTCGTGGACTATTACTCACTGTTTTAGGGTCCCGGAGTGATGTCCACGAGTAACGAACCCTGGATTGCGTTTACGTGTCTGTCATCAGCACTCGCGGTTTTTGGCCGATTCTGACCAGTTTCGTGGACTATTACTCACCGTTTTGCGGTCCCAAAGTGATTAACATTCTTGTTGAACCCCAAGGTGGCTTACGTGTCGGTCATCAACACTCATAGTTTTGGCCGATTCTGGCCCATTTCATGGACTATTACTCACTGTTTTGGGGTCCTGGAGTGATTTCCAGAAGTAATGAACCCTGGGGAGTGTTTATCTGTCGAGCATCAACACTCACAGTTTTGGCCGATTCTGGCCCGTTTCGTGGACTATTACTAACTGTTTGGGGGTCTCGAAGTGATGTCCACGAGTAACGAACCCTGGGGTGCGTTTACATGTTGGTCATCAACACTCGCGGTTTTGGCCGAATCTGACCCGTTTCATGGAATATTACTCACCGTTTTGGGGTCCCAAAGTGATTTCCATTCTTATTAAACCCCAAGGTGAGGTTACGTGTCGGTCATCAACACTCATAGTTTTGGCCGATTCTGGCCCGTTTCATGGACTATTACTCACTGTTTTAGGGTCCCGGAGTGATGTCCATGAGTAACGAACCCTAGGGTGCGTTTACGTGTCGGTCATCAACACTCGAAGTTTTGGCCGATTGTGACCCGTTTCGTGGACTATTACTCACGGTTTTGGGGTCCCGGAGTGATGTCCACGAGTAACGAACCCCGGTGTGCGTTTACGTGTCCGTCATCAACGCTCGTAGTTTTGGCCGATCCTGACCCATTTCGTGGACTATTACTCAGCATTTTGGGGTCCCAAAGTGATTTCCATTCTCGTTGAACCCCAAGGTGCGCTTACGTGGCAGTCATCAACACTCACAGTTTTGGCCAATTCTGGCCCGTTTCGTGGACTATTACTCACTGTTTTAGGGTCCCGGAGTGATGTCCATGAGTAACGAACCCTGGGGTGCGTTTACCTGTCGGTCATCAACACTCGCGGTTTTGGCCAATTCTGACCCGTTTCGTGGACTATTACTCACCGTTTTGGGGTTCCAAAGTGATTTCCATTCTTGTTGAACCCCAAGGTGCGCTTACGTGTTGGTCACCACCACTCATGGTTTTGGCCTATTCTGGCCCGTTTCGTGGACTATTACTCACTGTTTTAGGGTCCCGGAGTGATGTCCACGAGTAACGAACCCTGGGTGCGTTTACGTGTCGGTCATCAACACTCGTGATTTTGGCCGATTTTGACCCATTTCGTGGACTATTACTCACCGTTTTGGGGTCCCAAAGTGATTTCCATTCTTGTTGAACCCCGGGTTGCGTTTACGTGTCGGTCATCTACACTCGCGGTTTTGGCCGATTCTGACCCATTTCGTGGACTATTACTCACCGTTTTGGGGTCCTAAAGTGATTTCCATTCTTTTTGAACCCCAACGTGCGCTTATGTGTCGGTCATCAACACTCACACTTTTTGCCGATTCTGGCCCGTTTCATGGAGTATTACTCACTGTTTTGCGGTCCCGGAGTGATGTCCATGAGTAACGAACCCTGGGGTGCGTTTACGTGTCGGTCATCAACGCTCATAGTTTTGGCCGATCCTGACCCGTTTCGTGGACTATTACTCACCTTTTTGGGGTCCCAAACTGATTTCCATTCTTGTTGAACCCCAAGGTGCGCTTACGTGTCGGTCACCAACACTCACGATTTTCGCCGATTCTGGCCCGTTTCGTGGACTATTACTCACTGTTTTAGGGTCCGAGAGTGATGTCCACGAGTAATGAACTCTGGGATGCGTTTACATGTCGGTCATCAACACTCGCGATTTTGGCCGATTCTGACCCATTTCGTGGACTATTACTCACCATTTTGGGGTCCCAAAGTGATTTCCATTCTTGTTGAACCCCAAGGTGCGCTTACGTGTCGGTCATCAACGCTCACAGTTTTGGCCGATTCTGGCCCATTTCATGGACTATTACTCACTGTTTTGCGGTCCCGTAGTGATGTCCACGAGTAACGAACCTTGGGGTGTGTTTACGTGTCGATTATCACACTCGCGGTTTTGGGCGATTCTGACCCATTTCGTGGACTATTAGTCACCGTTTTGGGGTCCCAAAGTGATTTCCATTCTTGTTGAACCCCAAGGTGCGCTTACGTGTCGGTCATCAACACTCACAGTTTTGCCGATTCTGGCCCGTTTCGTGGACTATTACTCACTGTTTTAGGGTCCCGGAGTGATGTCCACGAGTAACGAACCCTGGAGTGCGTTTACGTGTCTGTCATCAGCACTCGCGGTTTTTGGCCGATTCTGACCAGTTTCGTGGACTATTACTCACCGTTTTGCGGTCCCAAAGTGATTAACATTCTTGTTGAACCCCAATGTGGCTTACGTGTCGGTCATCAACACTCATAGTTTTGGCCGATTCTGGCCCATTTCATGGACTATTACTCACTGTTTTGGGGTCCTGGAGTGATTTCCAGAAGTAATGAACCCTGGGGAGTGTTTATCTGTCGAGCATCAACACTCACAGTTTTGGCCGATTCTGGCCCGTTTCGTGGACTATTACTAACTGTTTGGGGGTCTCGAAGTGATGTCCACGAGTAATGAACCCTGGGGTGCGTTTACATGTTGGTCATCAACACTCGTAGTTTTGGCCGATCCTGACCCATTTCGTGGACTATTACTCAGCATTTTGGGGTCCCAAAGTGATTTCCATTCTCGTTGAACCCCAAGGTGCGCTTACGTGGCAGTCATCAACACTCACAGTTTTGGCCAATTCTGGCCCGTTTCGTGGACTATTACTCACTGTTTTAGGGTCCCGGAGTGATGTCCATGAGTAACGAACCCTGGGGTGCGTTTACCTGTCGGTCATCAACACTCGCGGTTTTGGCCAATTCTGACCCGTTTCGTGGACTATTACTCACCGTTTTGGGGTTCCAAAGTGATTTCCATTCTTGTTGAACCCCAAGGTGCGCTTACGTGTTGGTCACCACCACTCATGGTTTTGGCCTATTCTGGCCCGTTTCGTGGACTATTACTCACTGTTTTAGGGTCCCGGAGTGATGTCCACGAGTAACGAACCCTGGGTGCGTTTACGTGTCGGTCATCAACACTCGTGATTTTGGCCGATTTTGACCCATTTCGTGGACTATTACTCACCGTTTTGGGGTCCCAAAGTGATTTCCATTCTTGTTGAACCCCGGGTTGCGTTTACGTGTCGGTCATCTACACTCGCGGTTTTGGCCGATTCTGACCCATTTCGTGGACTATTACTCACCGTTTTGGGGTCCTAAAGTGATTTCCATTCTTTTTGAACCCCAACGTGCGCTTATGTGTCGGTCATCAACACTCACACTTTTTGCCGATTCTGGCCCGTTTCATGGAGTATTACTCACTGTTTTGCGGTCCCGGAGTGATGTCCATGAGTAACGAACCCTGGGGTGCGTTTACGTGTCGGTCATCAACGCTCATAGTTTTGGCCGATCCTGACCCGTTTCGTGGACTATTACTCACCTTTTTGGGGTCCCAAACTGATTTCCATTCTTGTTGAACCCCAAGGTGCGCTTACGTGTCGGTCACCAACACTCACGATTTTCGCCGATTCTGGCCCGTTTCGTGGACTATTACTCACTGTTTTAGGGTCCGAGAGTGATGTCCACGAGTAACGAACTCTGGGATGCGTTTACATGTCGGTCATCAACACTCGCGATTTTGGCCGATTCTGACCCATTTCGTGGACTATTACTCACCATTTTGGGGTCCCAAAGTGATTTCCATTCTTGTTGAACCCCAAGGTGCGCTTACGTGTCGGTCATCAACGCTCACAGTTTTGGCCGATTCTGGCCCATTTCATGGACTATTACTCACTGTTTTGCGGTCCCGTAGTGATGTCCACGAGTAACGAACCTTGGGGTGTGTTTACGTGTCGATTATCACACTCGCGGTTTTGGGCGATTCTGACCCATTTCGTGGACTATTAGTCACCGTTTTGGGGTCCCAAAGTGATTTCCATTCTTGTTGAACCCCAAGGTGCGCTTACGTGTCGGTCATCAACACTCACAGTTTTGCCGATTCTGGCCCGTTTCGTGGACTATTACTCACTGTTTTAGGGTCCCGGAGTGATGTCCACGAGTAACGAACCCTGGAGTGCGTTTACGTGTCTGTCATCAGCACTCGCGGTTTTTGGCCGATTCTGACCAGTTTCGTGGACTATTACTCACCGTTTTGCGGTCCCAAAGTGATTAACATTCTTGTTGAACCCCAATGTGGCTTACGTGTCGGTCATCAACACTCATAGTTTTGGCCGATTCTGACCCATTTCATGGACTATTACTCACTGTTTTGGGGTCCTGGAGTGATTTCCAGAAGTAATGAACCCTGGGGAGTGTTTATCTGTCGAGCATCAACACTCACAGTTTTGGCCGATTCTGGCCCGTTTCGTGGACTATTACTAACTGTTTGGGGGTCTCGAAGTGATGTCCACGAGTAATGAACCCTGGGGTGCGTTTACATGTTGGTCATCAACACTCGCGGTTTTGGCCGAATCTGACCCGTTTCATGGAATATTACTCACCGTTTTGGGGTCCCAAAGTGATTTCCATTCTTATTAAACCCCAAGGTGAGCTTACGTGTCGGTCATCAACACTCATAGTTTTGGCCGATTCTGGCCCGTTTCATGGACTATTACTCACTGTTTTAGGGTCCCGGAGTGATGTCCATGAGTAATGAACCCTAGGGTGCGTTTACGTGTCGGTCATCAACACTCGAAGTTTTGGCCGATTGTGACCCGTTTCGTGGACTATTACTCACGGTTTTGGGGTCCCGGAGTGATGTCCACGAGTAACGAACCCCGGTGTGCGTTTACGTGTCCGTCATCAACGCTCGTAGTTTTGGCCGATCCTGACCCATTTCGTGGACTATTACTCAGCATTTTGGGGTCCCAAAGTGATTTCCATTCTCGTTGAACCCCAAGGTGCGCTTACGTGGCAGTCATCAACACTCATAGTTTTGGCCAATTCTGGCCCGTTTCGTGGACTATTAGTCACTGTTTTAGGGTCCCGGAGTGATGTCCATGAGTAACGAACCCTGGGGTGCGTTTACGTGTCGGTCATCAACGCTCATAGTTTTGGCCGATCCTGACCCGTTCGTGGACTATTACTCACCTTTTTGGGGTCCCAAACTGATTTCCATTCTTGTTGAACCCCAAGGTGCGCTTACGTGTCGGTCACCAACACTCACGATTTTCGCCGATTCTGGCCCGTTTCGTGGACTATTACTCACTGTTCTAGGGTCCGAGAGTGATGTCCATGAGTAACGAACTCTGGGATGCGTTTACGTGTCGGTCATCAACACTCACACTTTTTGCCGATTCTGGCCCGTTTCATGGAGTATTACTCACTGTTTTGCGGTCCCGGAGTGATGTCCATGAGTAACGAACCCTGGGGTGCGTTTACGTGTCGGTCATCAACGCTCATAGTTTTGGCCGATCCTGACCCGTTTCGTGGACTATTACTCACCTCTTTGGGGTCCCAAACTGATTTCCATTCTTGTTGAACCCCAAGGTGCGCTTACGTGTCGGTCACCAACACTCACGATTTTCGCCGATTCTGGCCCGTTTCGTGGACTATTACTCACTGTTTTAGGGTCCGAGAGTGATGTCCACGAGTAACGAACTCTGGGATGCGTTTACATGTCGGTCATCAACACTCGCGATTTTGGCCGATTCTGACCCATTTCGTGGACTATTACTCACCATTTTGGGGTCCCAAAGTGATTTCCATTCTTGTTGAACCCCAAGGTGCGCTTACGTGTCGGTCATCAACACTCACAGTTTTGGCCGATTCTGGCCCATTTCATGGACTATTACTCACTGTTTTGCGGTCCCGTAGTGATGTCCACGAGTAACGAACCTTGGGGTGTGTTTACGTGTCGATTATCACACTCGCGGTTTTGGGCGATTCTGACCCATTTCGTGGACTATTAGTCACCGTTTTGGGGTCCCAAAGTGATTTCCATTCTTGTTGAACCCCAAGGTGCGCTTACGTGTCGGTCATCAACACTCACAGTTTTGCCGATTCTGGCCCGTTTCGTGGACTATTACTCACTGTTTTAGGGTCCCGGAGTGATGTCCACGAGTAACGAACCCTGGAGTGCGTTTACGTGTCTGTCATCAGCACTCGCGGTTTTTGGCCGATTCTGACCAGTTTCGTGGACTATTACTCACCGTTTTGCGGTTCCAAAGTGATTAACATTCTTGTTGAACCCCAATGTGGCTTACGTGTCGGTCATCAACACTCATAGTTTTGGCCGATTCTGGCCCATTTCGTGGACTATTACTCACTGTTTTGGGGTCCTGGAGTGATTTCCAGAAGTAATGAACCCTGGGGAGTGTTTATCTGTCGAGCATCAACACTCACAGTTTTGGCCGATTCTGGCCCGTTTCGTGGACTATTACTAACTGTTTGGGGGTCTCGAAGTGATGTCCACGAGTAACGAACCCTGGGGTGCGTTTACATGTTGGTCATCAACACTCGCGGTTTTGGCCGAATCTGACCCGTTTCATGGAATATTACTCACCGTTTTGGGGTCCCAAAGTGATTTCCATTCTTATTAAACCCCAAGGTGAGCTTACGTGTCGGTCATCAACACTCATAGTTTTGGCCGATTCTGGCCCGTTTCATGGACTATTACTCACTGTTTTAGGGTCCCGGAGTGATGTCCATGAGTAATGAACCCTAGGGTGCGTTTACGTGTCGGTCATCAACACTCGAAGTTTTGGCCGATTGTGACCCGTTTCGTGGACTATTACTCACGGTTTTGGGGTCCCGGAGTGATGTCCACGAGTAACGAACCCCGGTGTGCATTTACGTGTCCGTCATCAACGCTCGTAGTTTTGGCCGATCCTGACCCATTTCGTGGACTATTACTCAGCATTTTGGGGTCCCAAAGTGATTTCCATTCTCGTTGAACCCCAAGGTGCGCTTACGTGGCAGTCATCAACACTCACAGTTTTGGCCAATTCTGGCCCGTTTCGTGGACTATTAGTCACTGTTTTAGGGTCCCGGAGTGATGTCCATGAGTAACGAACCCTGGGGTGCGTTTACGTGTCGGTCATCAACGCTCATAGTTTTGGCCGATCCTGACCCGTTTCGTGGACTATTACTCACCTTTTTGGGGTCCCAAACTGATTTCCATTCTTGTTGAACCCCAAGGTGCGCTTACGTGTCGGTCACCAACACTCACGATTTTCGCCGATTCTGGCCCGTTTCGTGGACTATTACTCACTGTTTTAGGGTCCGAGAGTGATGTCCACGAGTAACGAACTCTGGGATGCGTTTACGTGTCGGTCATCAACACTCGCGATTTTGGCCGATTCTGACCCATTTCGTGGACTATTACTCACCATTTTGGGGTCCCAAAGTGATTTCCATTCTTGTTGAACCCCAAGGTGCGCTTACGTGTCGGTCATCAACACTCACAGTTTTGGCCGATTCTGGCCCGTTTCATGGACTATTACTCACTGTTTTGCGGTCCCGTAGTGATGTCCACGAGTAACGAACCTTGGGGTGTGTTTACGTGTCGATTATCAACACTCGCGGTTTTGGGCGATTCTGACCCATTTCGTGGACTATTAGTCACCGTTTTGGGGTCCCAAAGTGATTTCCATTCTTGTTGAACCCCAAGGTGCGCTTACGTGTCGGTCATCAACACTCACAGTTTTGCCGATTCTGGCCCGTTTCGTGGACTATTACTCACTGTTTTAGGGTCCCGGAGTGATGTCCACGAGTAACGAACCCTGGAGTGCGTTTACGTGTCTGTCATCAGCACTCGCGGTTTTTGGCCGATTCTGACCAGTTTCGTGGACTATTACTCACCGTTTTGCGGTCCCAAAGTGATTAACATTCTTGTTGAACCCCAAGGTGGCTTACGTGTCGGTCATCAACACTCATAGTTTTGGCCGATTCTGGCTCATTTCGTGGACTATTACTCACTGTTTTGGGGTCCTGGAGTGATTTCCAGAAGTAATGAACCCTGGGGAGTGTTTATCTGTCGAGCATCAACACTCACAGTTTTGGCCAATTCTGGCCCGTTTCGTGGACTATTACTAACTGTTTGGGGGTCTCGAAGTGATGTCCACGAGTAACGAACCCTGGGGTGCGTTTACATGTTGGTCATCAACACTCGCGGTTTTGGCCGAATCTTACCCGTTTCATGGAATATTACTCACCGTTTTGGGGTCCCAAAGTGATTTCCATTCTTATTAAACCCCAAGGTGAGCTTACGTGTCGGTCATCAACACTCATAGTTTTGGCCGATTCTGGCCCGTTTCATGGACTATTACTCACTGTTTTAGGGTCCCGGAGTGATGTCCATGAGTAATGAACCCTAGGGTGCGTTTACGTGTCGGTCATCAACACTCGAAGTTTTGGCCGATTGTGACCCGTTTCGTGGACTATTACTCACGGTTTTGGGGTCCCGGAGTGATGTCCACGAGTAACGAACCCCGGTGTGCGTTTACGTGTCCGTCATCAACGCTCGTAGTTTTGGCCGATCCTGACCCATTTCGTGGACTATTACTCAGCATTTTGGGGTCCCAAAGTGATTTCCATTCTCGTTGAACCCCAAGGTGCGCTTACGTGGCAGTCATCAACACTCACAGTTTTGGCCAATTCTGGCCCGTTTCGTGGACTATTAGTCACTGTTTTAGGGTCCCGGAGTGATGTCCATGAGTAACGAACCCTGGGGTGCGTTTACGTGTCGGTCATCAACGCTCATAGTTTTGGCCGATCCTGACCCGTTTCGTGGACTATTACTCACCTTTTTGGGGTCCCAAACTCATTTCCATTCTTGTTGAACCCCAAGGTGCGCTTACGTGTCGGTCACCAACACTCACGATTTTCGCCGATTCTGGCCCGTTTCGTGGACTATTACTCACTGTTTTAGGGTCCGAGAGTGATGTCCACGAGTAACGAACTCTGGGATGCGTTTACGTGTCGGTCATCAACACTCATAGTTTTGGCCGATTCTGGCCCGTTTCATGGACTATTACTCACTGTTTTAGGGTCCCGGAGTGATGTCCATGAGTAATGAACCCTAGGGTGCGTTTACGTGTCGGTCATCAACACTCGAAGTTTTGGCCGATTGTGACCCGTTTCGTGGACTATTACTCACGGTTTTGGGGTCCCGGAGTGATGTCCACGAGTAACGAACCCCGGTGTGCGTTTACGTGTCCGTCATCAACGCTCGTAGTTTTGGCCGATCCTGACCCATTTCGTGGACTATTACTCAGCATTTTGGGGTCCCAAAGTGATTTCCATTCTCGTTGAACCCCAAGGTGCGCTTACGTGGCAGTCATCAACACTCACAGTTTTGGCCAATTCTGGCCCGTTTCGTGGACTATTAGTCACTGTTTTAGGGTCCCGGAGTGATGTCCATGAGTAACGAACCCTGGGGTGCGTTTACGTGTCGGTCATCAACGCTCATAGTTTTGGCCGATCCTGACCCGTTTCGTGGACTATTACTCACCTTTTTGGGGTCCCAAACTGATTTCCATTCTTGTTGAACCCCAAGGTGCGCTTACGTGTCGGTCACCAACACTCACGATTTTCGCCGATTCTAGCCCGTTTCGTGGACTATTACTCACTGTTTTAGGGTCCGAGAGTGATGTCCACGAGTAACGAACTCTGGGATGCGTTTACGTGTCGGTCATCAACACTCGCGATTTTGGCCGATTCTGACCCATTTCGTGGACTATTACTCACCATTTTGGGGTCCCAAAGTGATTTCCATTCTTGTTGAACCCCAAGGTGCGCTTACGTGTCGGTCATCAACACTCACAGTTTTGGCCGATTCTGGCCCGTTTCATGGACTATTACTCACTGTTTTGCGGTCCCGTAGTGATGTCCATGAGTAACGAACCTTGGGGTGTGTTTACGTGTCGATTATCAACACTCGCGGTTTTGGGCGATTCTGACCCATTTCGTGGACTATTAGTCACCGTTTTGGGGTCCCAAAGTGATTTCCATTCTTGTTGAACCCCAAGGTGCGCTTACGTGTCGGTCATCAACACTCACAGTTTTGCCGATTCTGGCCCGTTTCGTGGACTATTACTCACTGTTTTAGGGTCCCGGAGTGATGTCCACGAGTAACGAACCCTGGAGTGCGTTTACGTGTCTGTCATCAGCACTCGCGGTTTTTGGCCGATTCTGACCAGTTTCGTGGACTATTACTCACCGTTTTGCGGTCCCAAAGTGATTAACATTCTTGTTGAACCCCAAGGTGGCTTACGTGTCGGTCATCAACACTCATAGTTTTGGCCGATTCTGGCCCATTTCGTGGACTATTACTCACTGTTTTGGGGTCCTGGAGTGATTTCCAGAAGTAATGAACCCTGGGGAGTGTTTATCTGTCGAGCATCAACACTCACAGTTTTGGCCAATTCTGGCCCGTTTCGTGGACTATTACTAACTGTTTGGGGGTCTCGAAGTGATGTCCACGAGTAACGAACCCTGGGGTGCGTTTACATGTTGGTCATCAACACTCGCGGTTTTGGCCGAATCTTACCCGTTTCATGGAATATTACTCACCGTTTTGGGGTCCCAAAGTGATTTCCATTCTTATTAAACCCCAAGGTGAGCTTACGTGTCGGTCATCAACACTCATAGTTTTGGCCGATTCTGGCCCGTTTCATGGACTATTACTCACTGTTTTAGGGTCCCGGAGTGATGTCCATGAGTAATGAACCCTAGGGTGCGTTTACGTGTCGGTCATCAACACTCGAAGTTTTGGCCGATTGTGACCCGTTTCGTGGACTATTACTCACGGTTTTGGGGTCCCGGAGTGATGTCCACGAGTAACGAACCCCGGTGTGCGTTTACGTGTCCGTCATCAACGCTCGTAGTTTTGGCCGATCCTGACCCATTTCGTGGACTATTACTCAGCATTTTGGGGTCCCAAAGTGATTTCCATTCTCGTTGAACCCCAAGGTGCGCTTACGTGGCAGTCATCAACACTCACAGTTTTGGCCAATTCTGGCCCGTTTCGTGGACTACTAGTCACTGTTTTAGGGTCCCGGAGTGATGTCCATGAGTAACGAACCCTGGGGTGCGTTTACGTGTCGGTCATCAACGCTCATAGTTTTGGCCGATCCTGACCCGTTTCGTGGACTATTACTCACCTTTTTGGGGTCCCAAACTGATTTCCATTCTTGTTGAACCCCAAGGTGCGCTTACGTGTCGGTCACCAACACTCACGATTTTCGCCGATTCTGGCCCGTTTCGTGGACTATTACTCACTGTTTTAGGGTCCGAGAGTGATGTCCACGAGTAACGAACTCTGGGATGCGTTTACGTGTCGGTCATCAACACTCGCGATTTTGGCCGATTCTGACCCATTTCGTGGACTATTACTCACCATTTTGGGGTCCCAAAGTGATTTCCATTCTTGTTGAACCCCAAGGTGCGCTTACGTGTCGGTCATCAACACTCACAGTTTTGGCCGATTCTGGCCCGTTTCATGGACTATTACTCACTGTTTTGCGGTCCCGTAGTGATGTCCACGAGTAACGAACCTTGGGGTGTGTTTACGTGTCGATTATCAACACTCGCGGTTTTGGGCGATTCTGACCCATTTCGTGGACTATTAGTCACCGTTTTGGGGTCCCAAAGTGATTTCCATTCTTGTTGAACCCCAAGGTGCGCTTACGTGTCGGTCATCAACACTCACAGTTTTGCCGATTCTGGCCCGTTTCGTGGACTATTACTCACTGTTTTAGGGTCCCGGAGTGATGTCCACGAGTAACGAACCCTGGAGTGCGTTTACGTGTCTGTCATCAGCACTCGCGGTTTTTGGCCGATTCTGACCAGTTTCGTGGACTATTACTCACCGTTTTGCGGTCCCAAAGTGATTTACATTCTTGTTGAACCCCAAGGTGGCTTACGTGTCGGTCATCAACACTCATAGTTTTGGCCGATTCTGGCCCATTTCGTGGACTATTACTCACTGTTTTGGGGTCCTGGAGTGATTTCCAGAAGTAATGAACCCTGGGGAGTGTTTATCTGTCGAGCATCAACACTCACAGTTTTGGCCAATTCTGGCCCGTTTCGTGGACTATTACTAACTGTTTGGGGGTCTCGAAGTGATGTCCACGAGTAACGAACCCTGGGGTGCGTTTACATGTTGGTCATCAACACTCGCGGTTTTGGCCGAATCTTACCCGTTTCATGGAATATTACTCACCGTTTTGGGGTCCCAAAGTGATTTCCATTCTTATTAAACCCCAAGGTGAGCTTACGTGTCGGTCATCAACACTCATAGTTTTGGCCGATTCTGGCCCGTTTCATGGACTATTACTCACTGTTTTAGGGTCCCGGAGTGATGTCCATGAGTAATGAACCCTAGGGTGCGTTTACGTGTCGGTCATCAACACTCGAAGTTTTGGCCGATTGTGACCCGTTTCGTGGACTATTACTCACGGTTTTGGGGTCCCGGAGTGATGTCCACGAGTAACGAACCCCGGTGTGCGTTTACGTGTCCGTCATCAACGCTCGTAGTTTTGGCCGATCCTGACCCATTTCGTGGACTATTACTCAGCATTTTGGGGTCCCAAAGTGATTTCCATTCTCGTTGAACCCCAAGGTGCGCTTACGTGGCAGTCATCAACACTCACAGTTTTGGCCAATTCTGGCCCGTTTCGTGGACTATTAGTCACTGTTTTAGGGTCCCGGAGTGATGTCCATGAGTAACGAACCCTGGGGTGCGTTTACGTGTCGGTCATCAACGCTCATAGTTTTGGCCGATCCTGACCCGTTTCGTGGACTATTACTCACCTTTTTGGGGTCCCAAACTGATTTCCATTCTTGTTGAACCCCAAGGTGCGCTTACGTGTCGGTCACCAACACTCACGATTTTCGCCGATTCTGGCCCGTTTCGTGGACTATTACTCACTGTTTTAGGGTCCGAGAGTGATGTCCACGAGTAACGAACTCTGGGATGCGTTTACGTGTCGGTCATCAACACTCGCGATTTTGGCCGATTCTGACCCATTTCGTGGACTATTACTCACCATTTTGGGGTCCCAAAGTGATTTCCATTCTTGTTGAACCCCAAGGTGCGCTTACGTGTCGGTCATCAACACTCACAGTTTTGGCCGATTCTGGCCCGTTTCATGGACTATTACTCACTGTTTTGCGGTCCCGTAGTGATGTCCACGAGTAACGAACCTTGGGGTGTGTTTACGTGTCGATTATCAACACTCGCGGTTTTGGGCGATTCTGACCCATTTCGTGGACTATTAGTCACCGTTTTGGGGTCCCAAAGTGATTTCCATTCTTGTTGAACCCCAAGGTGCGCTTACGTGTCGGTCATCAACACTCACAGTTTTGCCGATTCTGGCCCGTTTCATGGACTATTACTCACTGTTTTAGGGTCCCGGAGTGATGTCCACGAGTAACGAACCCTGGAGTGCGTTTACGTGTCTGTCATCAGCACTCGCGGTTTTTGGCCGATTCTGACCAGTTTCGTGGACTATTACTCACCATTTTGCGGTCCCAAAGTGATTAACATTCTTGTTGAACCCCAAGGTGGCTTACGTGTCGGTCATCAACACTCATAGTTTTGGCCGATTCTGGCCCATTTCGTGGACTATTACTCACTGTTTTGGGGTCCTGGAGTGATTTCCAGAAGTAATGAACCCTGGGGAGTGTTTATCTGTCGAGCATCAACACTCACAGTTTTGGCCGATTCTGGCCCGTTTCGTGGACTATTACTAACTGTTTGGGGGTCTCGAAGTGATGTCCACGAGTAACGAACCCTGGGGTGCGTTTACATGTTGGTCATCAACACTCGCGGTTTTGGCCGAATCTTACCCGTTTCATGGAATATTACTCACCGTTTTGGGGTCCCAAAGTGATTTCCATTCTTATTAAACCCCAAGGTGAGCTTACGTGTCGGTCATCAACACTCATAGTTTTGGCCGATTCTGGCCCGTTTCATGGACTATTACTCACTGTTTTAGGGTCCCGGAGTGATGTCCATGAGTAATGAACCCTAGGGTGCGTTTACGTGTCGGTCATCAACACTCGAAGTTTTGGCCGATTGTGACCCGTTTCGTGGACTATTACTCACGGTTTTGGGGTCCCGGAGTGATGTCCACGAGTAACGAACCCCGGTGTGCGTTTACGTGTCCGTCATCAACGCTCGTAGTTTTGGCCGATCCTGACCCATTTCGTGGACTATTACTCAGCATTTTGGGGTCCCAAAGTGATTTCCATTCTCGTTGAACCCCAAGGTGCGCTTACGTGGCAGTCATCAACACTCACAGTTTTGGCCAATTCTGGCCCGTTTCGTGGACTATTAGTCACTGTTTTAGGGTCCCGGAGTGATGTCCATGAGTAACGAACCCTGGGGTGCGTTTACGTGTCGGTCATCAACGCTCATAGTTTTGGCCGATCCTGACCCGTTTCGTGGACTATTACTCACCTTTTTGGGGTCCCAAACTGATTTCCATTCTTGTTGAACCCCAAGGTGCGCTTACGTGTCGGTCACCAACACTCACGATTTTCGCCGATTCTGGCCCGTTTCGTGGACTATTACTCACTGTTTTAGGGTCCGAGAGTGATGTCCACGAGTAACGAACTCTGGGATGCGTTTACGTGTCGGTCATCAACACTCATAGTTTTGGCCGATTCTGGCCCGTTTCATGGACTATTACTCACTGTTTTAGGGTCCCGGAGTGATGTCCATGAGTAATGAACCCTAGGGTGCGTTTACGTGTCGGTCATCAACACTCGAAGTTTTGGCCGATTGTGACCCGTTTCGTGGACTATTACTCACGGTTTTGGGGTCCCGGAGTGATGTCCACGAGTAACGAACCCCGGTGTGCGTTTACGTGTCCGTCATCAACGCTCGTAGTTTTGGCCGATCCTGACCCATTTCGTGGACTATTACTCAGCATTTTGGGGTCCCAAAGTGATTTCCATTCTCGTTGAATCCCAAGGTGCGCTTACGTGGCAGTCATCAACACTCACAGTTTTGGCCAATTCTGGCCCGTTTCGTGGACTATTAGTCACTGTTTTAGGGTCCCGGAGTGATGTCCATGAGTAACGAACCCTGGGGTGCGTTTACGTGTCGGTCATCAACGCTCATAGTTTTGGCCGATCCTGACCCGTTTCGTGGACTATTACTCACCTTTTTGGGGTCCCAAACTGATTTCCATTCTTGTTGAACCCCAAGGTGCGCTTACGTGTCGGTCACCAACACTCACGATTTTCGCCGATTCTGGCCCGTTTCGTGGATTATTACTCACTGTTTTAGGGTCCGAGAGTGATGTCCACGAGTAACGAACTCTGGGATGCGTTTACGTGTCGGTCATCAACACTCGCGATTTTGGCCGATTCTGACCCATTTCGTGGACTATTACTCACCATTTTGGGGTCCCAAAGTGATTTCCATTCTTGTTGAACCCCAAGGTGCGCTTACGTGTCGGTCATCAACACTCACAGTTTTGGCCGATTCTGGCCCGTTTCATGGACTATTACTCACTGTTTTGCGGTCCCGTAGTGATGTCCACGAGTAACGAACCTTGGGGTGTGTTTACGTGTCGATTATCAACACTCGCGGTTTTGGGCGATTCGGACCCATTTCGTGGACTATTAGTCACCGTTTTGGGGTCCCAAAGTGATTTCCATTCTTGTTGAACCCCAAGGTGCGCTTACGTGTCGGTCATCAACACTCACAGTTTTGCCGATTCTGGCCCGTTTCGTGGACTATTACTCACTGTTTTAGGGTCCCGGAGTGATGTCCACGAGTAACGAACCCTGGAGTGCGTTTACGTGTCTGTCATCAGCACTCGCGGATTTTGGCCGATTCTGACCAGTTTCGTGGACTATTACTCACCGTTTTGCGGTCCCAAAGTGATTAACATTCTTGTTGAACCACAAGGTGGCTTACGTGTCGGTCATCAACACTCATAGTTTTGGCCGATTCTGGCCCATTTCGTGGACTATTACTCACTGTTTTGGGGTCCTGGAGTGATTTCCAGAAGTAATGAACCCTGGGGAGTGTTTATCTGTCGAGCATCAACACTCACAGTTTTGGCCGATTCTGGCCCGTTTCGTGGACTATTACTAACTGTTTGGGGGTCTCGAAGTGATGTCCACGAATAACGAACCCTGGGGTGCGTTTACATGTTGGTCATCAACACTCGCGGTTTTGGCCGAATCTGACCCGTTTCATGGAATATTACTCACCGTTTTGGGGTCCCAAAGTGATTTCCATTCTTATTAAACCCCAAGGTGAGCTTACGTGTCGGTCATCAACACTCATAGTTTTGGCCGATTCTGGCCCGTTTCATGGACTATTACTCACTGTTTTAGGGTCCCGGAGTGATGTCCATGAGTAATGAACCCTAGGGTGCGTTTACGTGTCGGTCATCAACACTCGAAGTTTTGGCCGATTGTGACCCGTTTCGTGGACTATTACTCACGGTTTTGGGGTCCCGGAGTGATGTCCACGAGTAACGAACCCCGGTGTGCGTTTACGTGTCCGTCATCAACGCTCGTAGTTTTGGCCGATCCTGACCCATTTCGTGGACTATTACTCAGCATTTTGGGGTCCCAAAGTGATTTCCATTCTCGTTGAACCCCAAGGTGCGCTTACGTGGCAGTCATCAACACTCACAGTTTTGGCCAATTCTGGCCCGTTTCGTGGACTATTAGTCACTGTTTTAGGGTCCCGGAGTGATGTCCATGAGTAACGAACCCTGGGGTGCGTTTACGTGTCGGTCATCAACGCTCATAGTTTTGGCCGATCCTGACCCGTTTCGTGGACTATTACTCACCTTTTTGGGGTCCCAAACTGATTTCCATTCTTGTTGAACCCCAAGGTGCGCTTACGTGTCGGTCACCAACACTCACGATTTTCGCCGATTCTGGCCCGTTTCGTGGACTATTACTCACTGTTTTAGGGTCCGAGAGTGATGTCCACGAGTAACGAACTCTGGGATGCGTTTACGTGTCGGTCATCAACACTCGCGATTTTGGCCGATTCTGACCCATTTCGTGGACTATTACTCACCATTTTTGGGTCCCAAAGTGATTTCCATTCTTGTTGAACCCCAAGGTGCGCTTACGTGTTGGTCATCAACACTCACAGTTTTGGCCGATTCTGGCCCGTTTCATGGACTATTACTCACTGTTTTGCGGTCCCGTAGTGATGTCCACGAGTAACGAACCTTGGGGTGTGTTTACGTGTCGATTATCACACTCGCGATTTTGGGTGATTCTGACCCATTTCGTGGACTATTAGTCACCGTTTTGGGGTCCCAAAGTGATTTCCATTCTTGTTGAACCCCAAGGTGCGCTTACGTGTCGGTCATCAACACTCACAGTTTTGCCGATTCTGGCCCGTTTCGTGGACTATTACTCACTGTTTTAGGGTCCCGGAGTGATGTCCACGAGTAACGAACCCTGGAGTGCGTTTACGTGTCTGTCATCAGCACTCGCGGTTTTTGGCCGATTCTGACCAGTTTCGTGGACTATTACTCACCGTTTTGCGGTCCCAAAGTGATTAACATTCTTGTTGAACCCCAAGGTGGCTTACGTGTCGGTCATCAACACTCATAGTTTTGGCCGATTCTGGCCCATTTCGTGGACTATTACTCACTGTTTTGGGGTCCTGGAGTGATTTCCAGAAGTAATGAACCCTGGGGAGTGTTTATCTGTCGAGCATCAACACTCACAGTTTTGGCCGATTCTGGCCCGTTTCGTGGACTATTACTAACTGTTTGGGGGTCTCGAAGTGATGTCCACGAGTAACGAACCCTGGGGTGCGTTTACATGTTGGTCATCAACACTCGCGGTTTTGGCCGAATCTGACCCGTTTCATGGAATATTACTCACCGTTTTGGGGTCCCAAAGTGATTTCCATTCTTATTAAACCCCAAGGTGAGCTTACGTGTCGGTCATCAACACTCATAGTTTTGGCCGATTCTGGCCCGTTTCATGGACTATTACTCACTGTTTTAGGGTCCCGGAGTGATGTCCATGAGTAATGAACCCTAGGGTGCGTTTACGTGTCGGTCATCAACACTCGAAGTTTTGGCCGATTGTGACCCGTTTCGTGGACTATTACTCACGGTTTTGGGGTCCCGGAGTGATGTCCACGAGTAACGAACCCCGGTGTGCGTTTACGTGTCCGTCATCAACGCTCGTAGTTTTGGCCGATCCTGACCCATTTCGTGGACTATTACTCAGCATTTTGGGGTCCCAAAGTGATTTCCATTCTCGTTGAACCCCAAGGTGCGCTTACGTGGCAGTCATCAACACTCACAGTTTTGGCCAATTCTGGCCCGTTTCGTGGACTATTAGTCACTGTTTTAGGGTCCCGGAGTGATGTCCATGAGTAACGAACCCTGGGGTGCGTTTACGTGTCGGTCATCAACGCTCATAGTTTTGGCCGATCCTGACCCGTTTCGTGGACTATTACTCACCTTTTTGGGGTCCCAAACTGATTTCCATTCTTGTTGAACCCCAAGGTGCACTTACGTGTCGGTCACCAACACTCACGATTTTCGCCGATTCTGGCCCGTTTCGTGGACTATTAGTCACTGTTTTAGGGTCCCGGAGTGATGTCCATGAGTAACGAACCCTGGGGTGCGTTTACCTGTCGGTCATCAACACTCGCGGTTTTGGCCAATTCTGACCCGTTTCGTGGACTATTACTCACCGTTTTGGGGTTCCAAAGTGATTTCCATTCTTGTTGAACCCCAAGGTGCACTTACGTGTTGGTCACCACCACTCATGGTTTTGGCCTATTCTGGCCCGTTTCGTGGACTATTACTCACTGTTTTAGGGTCCCGGAGTGATGTCCACGAGTAACGAACCCTGGGTGCGTTTACGTGTCGGTCATCAAAACTCGCGATTTTGGCCGATTTTGACCCATTTCGTGGACTATTACTCACCGTTTTGGGGTCCCAAAGTGATTTCCATTCTTGTTGAACCCCGGGTTGCGTTTACGTGTCGGTCATCTACACTCGCGGTTTTGGCCGATTCTGACCCATTTCGTGGACTATTACTCACCGTTTTGGGGTCCTAAAGTGATTTCCATTCTTGTTGAACCCCAACGTGCGCTTACGTGTCGGTCATCAACACTCACACTTTTTGCCGATTCTGGCCCGTTTCATGGAGTATTACTCACTGTTTTGCGGTCCCGGAGTGATGTCCATGAGTAACGAACCCTGGGGTGCGTTTACGTGTCGGTCATCAACGCTCATAGTTTTGGCCGATCCTGACCCGTTTCGTGGACTATTACTCACCTTTTTGGGGTCCCAAACTGATTTCCATTCTTGTTGAACCCCAAGGTGCGCTTACGTGTCGGTCACCAACACTCACGATTTTCGCCGATTCTGGCCCGTTTCGTGGACTATTACTCACTGTTTTAGGGTCCGAGAGTGATGTCCACGAGTAACGAACTCTGGGATGCGTTTACGTGTCGGTCATCAACACTCGCGATTTTGGCCGATTCTGACCCATTTCGTGGACTATTACTCACCATTTTTGGGTCCCAAAGTGATTTCCATTCTTGTTGAACCCCAAGGTGCGCTTACGTGTTGGTCATCAACACTCACAGTTTTGGCCGATTCTGGCCCGTTTCATGGACTATTACTCACTGTTTTGCGGTCCCGTAGTGATGTCCACGAGTAACGAACCTTGGGGTGTGTTTACGTGTCGATTATCACACTCGCGATTTTGGGTGATTCTGACCCATTTCGTGGACTATTACTCACCGTTTTGGGGTCCCAAAGTGATTTCCATTCTTGTTGAACCCCGGGTTGCGTTTACGTGTCGGTCATCTACACTCGCGGTTTTGGCCGATTCTGACCCATTTCGTGGACTATTACTCACCGTTTTGGGGTCCTAAAGTGATTTCCATTCTTGTTGAACCCCAACGTGCGCTTACGTGTCGGTCATCAACACTCACACTTTTTGCCGATTCTGGCCCGTTTCATGGAGTATTACTCACTGTTTTGCGGTCCCGGAGTGATGTCCATGAGTAACGAACCCTGGGGTGCGTTTACGTGTCGGTCATCAACGCTCATAGTTTTGGCCGATCCTGACCCGTTTCGTGGACTATTACTCACCTTTTTGGGGTCCCAAACTGATTTCCATTCTTGTTGAACCCCAAGGTGCGCTTACGTGTCGGTCACCAACACTCACGATTTTCGCCGATTCTGGCCCGTTTCGTGGACTATTACTCACTGTTTTAGGGTCCGAGAGTGATGTCCACGAGTAACGAACTCTGGGATGCGTTTACGTGTCGGTCATCAACACTCGCGATTTTGGCCGATTCTGACCCATTTCGTGGACTATTACTCACCATTTTTGGGTCCCAAAGTGATTTCCATTCTTGTTGAACCCCAAGGTGCGCTTACGTGTTGGTCATCAACACTCACAGTTTTGGCCGATTCTGGCCCGTTTCATGGACTATTACTCACTGTTTTGCGGTCCCGTAGTGATGTCCACGAGTAACGAACCTTGGGGTGTGTTTACGTGTCGATTATCACACTCGCGATTTTGGGTGATTCTGACCCATTTCGTGGACTATTAGTCACCGTTTTGGGGTCCCAAAGTGATTTCCATTCTTGTTGAACCCCAAGGTGCGCTTACGTGTCGGTCATCAACACTCACAGTTTTGCCGATTCTGGCCCGTTTCGTGGACTATTACTCACTGTTTTAGGGTCCCGGAGTGATGTCCACGAGTAACGAACCCTGGAGTGCGTTTACGTGTCTGTCATCAGCACTCGCGGTTTTTGGCCGATTCTGACCAGTTTCGTGGACTATTACTCACCGTTTTGCGGTCCCAAAGTGATTAACATTCTTGTTGAACCCCAAGGTGGCTTACGTGTCGGTCATCAACACTCATAGTTTTGGCCGATTCTGGCCCATTTCGTGGACTATTACTCACTGTTTTGGGGTCCTGGAGTGATTTCCAGAAGTAATGAACCCTGGGGAGTGTTTATCTGTCGAGCATCAACACTCACAGTTTTGGCCGATTCTGGCCCGTTTCGTGGACTATTACTAACTGTTTGGGGGTCTCGAAGTGATGTCCACGAGTAACGAACCCTGGGGTGCGTTTACATGTTGGTCATCAACACTCGCGGTTTTGGCCGAATCTGACCCGTTTCATGGAATATTACTCACCGTTTTGGGGTCCCAAAGTGATTTCCATTCTTATTAAACCCCAAGGTGAGCTTACGTGTCGGTCATCAACACTCATAGTTTTGGCCGATTCTGGCCCGTTTCATGGACTATTACTCACTGTTTTAGGGTCCCGGAGTGATGTCCATGAGTAATGAACCCTAGGGTGCGTTTACGTGTCGGTCATCAACACTCGAAGTTTTGGCCGATTGTGACCCGTTTCGTGGACTATTACTCACGGTTTTGGGGTCCCGGAGTGATGTCCACGAGTAACGAACCCCGGTGTGCGTTTACGTGTCCGTCATCAACGCTCGTAGTTTTGGCCGATCCTGACCCATTTCGTGGACTATTACTCAGCATTTTGGGGTCCCAAAGTGATTTCCATTCTCGTTGAACCCCAAGGTGCGCTTACGTGGCAGTCATCAACACTCACAGTTTTGGCCAATTCTGGCCCGTTTCGTGGACTATTAGTCACTGTTTTAGGGTCCCGGAGTGATGTCCATGAGTAACGAACCCTGGGGTGCGTTTACGTGTCGGTCATCAACGCTCATAGTTTTGGCCGATCCTGACCCGTTTCGTGGACTATTACTCACCTTTTTGGGGTCCCAAACTGATTTCCATTCTTGTTGAACCCCAAGGTGCACTTACGTGTCGGTCACCAACACTCACGATTTTCGCCGATTCTGGCCCGTTTCGTGGACTATTAGTCACTGTTTTAGGGTCCCGGAGTGATGTCCATGAGTAACGAACCCTGGGGTGCGTTTACCTGTCTGTCATCAACACTCGCGGTTTTGGCCAATTCTGACCCGTTTCGTGGACTATTACTCACCGTTTTGGGGTTCCAAAGTGATTTCCATTCTTGTTGAACCCCAAGGTGCGCTTACGTGTTGGTCACCACCACTCATGGTTTTGGCCTATTCTGGCCCGTTTCGTGGACTATTACTCACTGTTTTAGGGTCCCGGAGTGATGTCCACGAGTAACGAACCCTGGGTGCGTTTACGTGTCGGTCATCAAAACTCGCGATTTTGGCCGATTTTGACCCATTTCGTGGACTATTACTCACCGTTTTGGGGTCCCAAAGTGATTTCCATTCTTGTTGAACCCCGGGTTGCGTTTACGTGTCGGTCATCTACACTCGCGTTTTTGGCCGATTCTGACCCATTTCGTGGACTATTACTCACCGTTTTGGGGTCCTAAAGTGATTTCCATTCTTGTTGAACCCCAACGTGCGCTTACGTGTCGGTCATCAACACTCACACTTTTTGCCGATTCTGGCCCGTTTCATGGAGTATTACTCACTGTTTTGCGGTCCCGGAGTGATGTCCATGAGTAACGAACCCTGGGGTGCGTTTACGTGTCGGTCATCAACGCTCATAGTTTTGGCCGATCCTGACCCGTTTCGTGGACTATTACTCACCTTTTTGGGGTCCCAAACTGATTTCCATTCTTGTTGAACCCCAAGGTGCGCTTACGTGTCGGTCACCAACACTCACGATTTTCGCCGATTCTGGCCCGTTTCGTGGACTATTACTCACTGTTTTAGGGTCCGAGAGTGATGTCCACGAGTAACGAACTCTGGGATGCGTTTACGTGTCGGTCATCAACACTCGCGATTTTGGCCGATTCTGACCCATTTCGTGGACTATTACTCACCGTTTTGGGGTCCCAAAGTGATTTCCATTCTTGTTGAACCCCAAGGTGCGCTTACGTGTCGGTCATCAACACTCACAGTTTTGGCCGATTCTGGCCCGTTTCATGGACTATTACTCACTGTTTTGCGGTCCCGTAGTGATGTCCACGAGTAACGAACCTTGGGGTGTGTTTACGTGTCGATTATCAACACTCGCGGTTTTGGGTGATTCTGACCCATTTCGTGGACTATTAGTCACCGTTTTGGGGTCCCAAAGTGATTTCCATTCTTGTTGAACCCCAAGGTGCGCTTACGTGTCGGTCATCAACACTCACAGTTTTGCCGATTCTGGCCCGTTTCGTGGACTATTACTCACTGTTTTAGGGTCCCGGAGTGATGTCCACGAGTAACGAACCCTGGAGTGCGTTTACGTGTCTGTCATCAGCACTCGCGGTTTTTGGCCGATTCTGACCAGTTTCGTGGACTATTACTCACCGTTTTGCGGTCCCAAAGTGATTAACATTCTTGTTGAACCCCAAGGTGGCTTACGTGTCGGTCATCAACACTCATAGTTTTGGCCGATTCTGGCCCATTTCGTGGACTATTACTCACTGTTTTGGGGTCCTGGAGTGATTTCCAGAAGTAATGAACCCTGGGGAGTGTTTATCTGTCGAGCATCAACACTCACAGTTTTGGCCGATTCTGGCCCGTTTCGTGGACTATTACTAACTGTTTGGGGGTCTCGAAGTGATGTCCACGAGTAACGAACCCTGGGGTGCATTTACATGTTGGTCATCAACACTCGCGGTTTTGGCCGAATCTGTCCCGTTTCATGAAATATTACTCACCGTTTTGGGGTCCCAAAGTGATTTCCATTCTTATTAAACCCCAAGGTGAGCTTACGTGTCGGTCATCAACACTCATAGTTTTGGCCGATTCTGGCCCGTTTCATGGACTATTACTCACTGTTTTAGGGTCCCGGAGTGATGTCCATGAGTAATGAACCCTAGGGTGCGTTTACGTGTCGGTCATCAACACTCGAAGTTTTGGCCGATTGTGACCCGTTTCGTGGACTATTACTCACGGTTTTGGGGTCCCGGAGTGATGTCCACGAGTAACGAACCCCGGTGTGCGTTTACGTGTCCGTCATCAACGCTCGTAGTTTTGGCCGATCCTGACCCATTTCGTGGACTATTACTCAGCATTTTGGGGTCCCAAAGTGATTTCCATTCTCGTTGAACCCCAAGGTGCGCTTACGTGGCAGTCATCAACACTCACAGTTTTGGCCAATTCTGGCCCGTTTCGTGGACTATTAGTCACTGTTTTAGGGTCCCGGAGTGATGTCCATGAGTAACGAACCCTGGGGTGCGTTTACCTGTCGGTCATCAACACTCGCGGTTTTGGCCAATTCTGACCCGTTTCGTGGACTACTACTCACCGTTTTGGGGTTCCAAAGTGATTTCCATTCTTGTTGAACCCCAAGGTGCGCTTACGTGTTGGTCACCACCACTCATGGTTTTGGCCTATTCTGGCCCGTTTCGTGGACTATTACTCACTGTTTTAGGGTCCCGGAGTGATGTCCACGAGTAACGAACCCTGGGTGCGTTTACGTGTCGGTCATCAAAACTCACGATTTTGGCCGATTTTGACCCATTTCGTGGACTATTACTCACCGTTTTGGGGTCCCAAAGTGATTTCCATTCTTGTTGAACCCCGGGTTGCGTTTACGTGTCGGTCATCTACACTCGCGGTTTTGGCCGATTCTGACCCATTTCGTGGACTATTACTCACCGTTTTGGGGTCCTAAAGTGATTTCCATTCTTGTTGAACCCCAACGTGCGCTTACGTGTCGGTCATCAACACTCACACTTTTTGCCGATTCTGGCCCGTTTCATGGAGTATTACTCACTGTTTTGCGGTCCCGGAGTGATGTCCATGAGTAACGAACCCTGGGGTGCGTTTACGTGTCGGTCATCAACGCTCATAGTTTTGGCCGATCCTGACCCGTTTCGTGGACTATTACTCACCTTTTTGGGGTCCCAAACTGATTTCCATTCTTGTTGAACCCCAAGGTGCGCTTACGTGTCGGTCACCAACACTCACGATTTTCGCCGATTCTGGCCTGTTTCGTGGACTATTACTCACTGTTTTAGGGTCCGAGAGTGATGTCCACGAGTAACGAACTCTGGGATGCGTTTACGTGTCGGTCATCAACACTCGCGATTTTGGCCGATTCTGACCCATTTCGTGGACTATTAGTCACCGTTTTGGGGTCCCAAAGTGATTTCCATTCTTGTTGAACCCCAAGGTGCGCTTACGTGTCGGTCATCAACACTCACAGTTTTGGCCGATTCTGGCCCGTTTCATGGACTATTACTCACTGTTTTGCGGTCCCGTAGTGATGTCCACGAGTAACGAACCTTGGGGTGTGTTTACGTGTCGATTATCAACACTCGCGGTTTTGGGCGATTCTGACCCATTTCGTGGACTATTAGTCACCGTTTTGGGGTCCCAAAGTGATTTCCATTCTTGTTGAACCCCAAGGTGCGCTTACGTGTCGGTCATCAACACTCACAGTTTTGCCGATTCTGGCCCGTTTCGTGGACTATTACTCACTGTTTTAGGGTCCCGGAGTGATGTCCACGAGTAACGAACCCTGGAGTGCGTTTACGTGTCTGTCATCAGCACTCGCGGTTTTTGGCCGATTCTGACCAGTTTCGTGGACTATTACTCACCGTTTTGCGGTCCCAAAGTGATTAACATTCTTGTTGAACCCCAAGGTGGCTTACGTGTCGGTCATCAACACTCATAGTTTTGGCCGATTCTGGCCCATTTCGTGGACTATTACTCACTGTTTTGGGGTCCTGGAGTGATTTCCAGAAGTAATGAACCCTGGGGAGTGTTTATCTGTCGAGCATCAACACTCACAGTTTTGGCCGATTCTGGCCCGTTTCGTGGACTATTACTAACTGTTTGGGGGTCTCGAAGTGATGTCCACGAGTAACGAACCCTGGGGTGCTTTTACATGTTGGTCATCAACACTCGCGGTTTTGGCCGAATCTGACCCGTTTCATGGAATATTACTCACCGTTTTGGGGTCCCAAAGTGATTTCCATTCTTATTAAACCCCAAGGTGAGCTTACGTGTCGGTCATCAACACTCATAGTTTTGGCCGATTCTGGCCTGTTTCATGGACTATTGCTCACTGTTTTAGGGTCCCGGAGTGATGTCCATGAGTAATGAACCCTAGGGTGCGTTTACGTGTCGGTCATCAACACTCGAAGTTTTGGCCGATTGTGACCCGTTTCGTGGACTATTACTCACGGTTTTGGGGGCCCGGAGTGATGTCCACGAGTAACGAACCCCGGTGTGCGTTTACGTGTCCGTCATCAACGCTCGTAGTTTTGGCCGATCCTGACCCATTTCGTGGACTATTACTCAGCATTTTGGGGTCCCAAAGTGATTTCCATTCTCGTTGAACCCCAAGGTGCGCTTACGTGGCAGTCATCAACACTCACAGTTTTGGCCAATTCTGGCCCGTTTCGTGGACTATTAGTCACTGTTTTAGGGTCCCGGAGTGATGTCCATGAGTAACGAACCCTGGGGTGCGTTTACCTGTCGGTCATCAACACTCGCGGTTTTGGCCAATTCTGACCCGTTTCGTGGACTATTACTCACTGTTTTGGGGTTCCAAAGTGATTTCCATTCTTGTTGAACCCCAAGGTGCGCTTACGTGTTGGTCACCACCACTCATGGTTTTGGCCTATTCTGGCCCGTTTCGTGGACTACTACTCACTGTTTTAGGGTCCCGGAGTGATGTCCACGAGTAACGAACCCTGCGTGCGTTTACGTGTCGGTCATCAACACTCGCGATTTTGGCCGATTTTGACCCATTTCGTGGACTATTACTCACCGTTTTGGGGTCCCAAAGTGATTTCCATTCTTGTTGAACCCCGGGTTGCGTTTACGTGTCGGTCATCTACACTCGCGGTTTTGGCCGATTCTGACCCATTTCGTGGACTATTACTCACCGTTTTGGGGTCCTAAAGTGATTTCCATTCTTGTTGAACCCCAACGTGCGCTTACGTGTCGGTCATCAACACTCACACTTTTTGCCGATTCTGGCCCGTTTCATGGAGTATTACTCACTGTTTTGCGGTCCCGAAGTGGTGTCCATGAGTAACGAACCCTGGGGTGCGTTTACGTGTCGGTCATCAACGCTCATAGTTTTGGCCGATCCTGACCCGTTTCGTGGACTATTACTCACCTTTTTGGGGTCCCAAACTGATTTCCATTCTTGTTGAACCCCAAGGTGCGCTTACGTGTCGGTCACCAACACTCACGATTTTCGCCGATTCTGGCCCGTTTCGTGGACTATTACTCACTGTTTTAGGGTCCGAGAGTGATGTCCACGAGTAACGAACTCTGGGATGCATTTACGTGTCGGTCATCAACACTCACAGTTTTGCCGATTCTGGCCCGTTTCGTGGACTATTACTCACTGTTTTAGGGTCCCGGAGTGATGTCCACGAGTAACGAACCCTGGAGTGCGTTTACGTGTCTGTCATCAGCACTCGCGGTTTTTGGCCGATTCTGACCAGTTTCGTGGACTATTACTCACCGTTTTGCGGTCCCAAAGTGATTAACATTCTTGTTGAACCCCAAGGTGGCTTACGTGTCGGTCATCAACACTCATAGTTTTGGCCGATTCTGGCCCATTTCGTGGACTATTACTCACTGTTTTGGGGTCCTGGAGTGATTTCCAGAAGTAATGAACCCTGGGGAGTGTTTATCTGTCGAGCATCAACACTCACAGTTTTGGCCGATTCTGGCCCGTTTCGTGGACTATTACTAACTGTTTGGGGGTCTCGAAGTGATGTCCACGAGTAACGAACCCTGGGGTGCGTTTACATGTTGGTCATCAACACTCGCGGTTTTGGCCGAATCTGACCCGTTTCATGGAATATTACTCACCGTTTTGGGGTCCCAAAGTGATTTCCATTCTTATTAAACCCCAAGGTGAGCTTACGTGTCGGTCATCAACACTCATAGTTTTGGCCGATTCTGGCCTGTTTCATGGACTATTGCTCACTGTTTTAGGGTCCCGGAGTGATGTCCATGAGTAATGAACCCTAGGGTGCGTTTACGTGTCGGTCATCAACACTCGAAGTTTTGGCCGATTGTGACCCGTTTCGTGGACTATTACTCACGGTTTTGGGGTCCCGGAGTGATGTCCACGAGTAACGAACCCCGGTGTGCGTTTACGTGTCCGTCATCAACGCTCGTAGTTTTGGCCGATCCTGACCCATTTCGTGGACTATTACTCAGCATTTTGGGGTCCCAAAGTGATTTCCATTCTCGTTGAACCCCAAGGTGCGCTTACGTGGCAGTCATCAACACTCACAGTTTTGGCCAATTCTGGCCCGTTTCGTGGACTATTAGTCACTGTTTTAGGGTCCCGGAGTGATGTCCATGAGTAACGAACCCTGGGGTGCGTTTACCTGTCGGTCATCAACACTCGCGGTTTTGGCCAATTCTGACCCGTTTCGTGGACTATTACTCACTGTTTTGGGGTTCCAAAGTGATTTCCATTCTTGTTGAACCCCAAGGTGCGCTTACGTGTTGGTCACCACCACTCATGGTTTTGGCCTATTCTGGCCCGTTTCGTGGACTACTACTCACTGTTTTAGGGTCCCGGAGTGATGTCCACGAGTAACGAACCCTGGGTGCGTTTACGTGTCGGTCATCAACACTCGCGATTTTGGCCGATTTTGACCCATTTCGTGGACTATTACTCACCGTTTTGGGGTCCCAAAGTGATTTCCATTCTTGTTGAACCCCGGGTTGCGTTTACGTGTCGGTCATCTACACTCGCGGTTTTGGCCGATTCTGACCCATTTCGTGGACTATTACTCACCGTTTTGGGGTCCTAAAGTGATTTCCATTCTTGTTGAACCCCAACATGCGCTTACGTGTCGGTCATCAACACTCACACTTTTTGCCGATTCTGGCCCGTTTCATGGAGTATTACTCACTGTTTTGCGGTCCCGAAGTGGTGTCCATGAGTAACGAACCCTAGGGTGCGTTTACGTGTCGGTCATCAACGCTCATAGTTTTGGCCGATCCTGACCCGTTTCGTGGACTATTACTCACCTTTTTGGGGTCCCAAACTGATTTCCATTCTTGTTGAACCCCAAGGTGCGCTTACGTGTCGGTCACCAACACTCACGATTTTCGCCGATTCTGGCCCGTTTCGTGGACTATTACTCACTGTTTTAGGGTCCGAGAGTGATGTCCACGAGTAACGAACTCTGGGATGCATTTACGTGTCGGTCATCAACACTCGCGATTTTGGCCGATTCTGACCCATTTCGTGGACTATTAGTCACCGTTTTGGGGTCCCAAAGTGATTTCCATTCTTGTTGAACCCCAAGGTGCGCTTACGTGTCGGTCATCAACACTCACAGTTTTGGCCGATTCTGGCCCGTTTCATGGACTATTACTCACTGTTTTGCGGTCCCGTAGTGATGTCCACGAGTAACGAACCTTGGGGTGTGTTTACGTGTCGATTATCAACACTCGCGGTTTTGGGCGATTCTGACCCATTTCGTGGACTATTAGTCACCGTTTTGGGGTCCCAAAGTGATTTCCATTCTTGTTGAACCCCAAGGTGCGCTTACGTGTCGGTCATCAACACTCACAGTTTTGCCGATTCTGGCCCGTTTCGTGGACTATTACTCACTGTTTTAGGGTCCCGGAGTGATGTCCACGAGTAACGAACCGTGGAGTGCGTTTACGTGTCTGTCATCAGCACTCGCGGTTTTTGGCCGATTCTGACCAGTTTCGTGGACTATTACTCGCCGTTTTGCGGTCCCAAAGTGATTAACATTCTTGTTGAACCCCAAGGTGGCTTACGTGTCGGTCATCAACACTCATAGTTTTGGCCGATTCTGGCCCATTTCGTGGACTATTACTCACTGTTTTGGGGTCCTGGAGTGATTTCCAGAAGTAATGAACCCTGGGGAGTGTTTATCTGTCGAGCATCAACACTCACAGTTTTGGCCGATTCTGGCCCATTTCGTGGACTATTACTAACTGTTTGGGGGTCTCGAAGTGATGTCCACGAGTAACGAACCCTGGGGTGCGTTTACATGTTGGTCATCAACACTCGCGGTTTTGGCCGAATCTGACCCGTTTCATGGAATATTACTCACCGTTTTGGGGTCCCAAAGTGATTTCCATTCTTATTAAACCCCAAGGTGAGCTTACGTGTCGGTCATCAACACTCATAGTTTTGGCCGATTCTGGCCTGTTTCATGGACTATTACTCACTGTTTTAGGGTCCCGGAGTGATGTCCATGAGTAATGAACCCTAGGGTGCGTTTACGTGTCGGTCATCAACACTCGAAGTTTTGGCCGATTGTGACCCGTTTCGTGGACTATTACTCACGGTTTTGGGGTCCCGGAGTGATGTCCACGAGTAACGAACCCCGGTGTGCGTTTACGTGTCCGTCATCAACGCTCGTAGTTTTGGCCGATCCTGACCCATTTCGTGGACTATTACTCAGCATTTTGGGGTCCCAAAGTGATTTCCATTCTCGTTGAACCCCAAGGTGCGCTTACGTGGCAGTCATCAACACTCACAGTTTTGGCCAATTCTGGCCCGTTTCGTGGACTATTAGTCACTGTTTTAGGGTCCCGGAGTGATGTCCATGAGTAACGAACCCTGGGGTGCGTTTACCTGTCGGTCATCAACACTCGCGGTTTTGGCCAATTCTGACCCGTTTCGTGGACTATTACTCACTGTTTTGGGGTTCCAAAGTGATTTCCATTCTTGTTGAACCCCAAGGTGCGCTTACGTGTTGGTCACCACCACTCATGGTTTTGGCCTATTCTGGCCCGTTTCGTGGACTACTACTCACTGTTTTAGGGTCCCGGAGTGATGTCCACGAGTAACGAACCCTGGGTGCGTTTACGTGTCGGTCATCAACACTCGCGATTTTGGCCGATTTTGACCCATTTCGTGGACTATTACTCACCGTTTTGGGGTCCCAAAGTGATTTCCATTCTTGTTGAACCCCGGGTTGCGTTTACGTGTCGGTCATCTACACTCGCGGTTTTGGCCGATTCTGACCCATTTCGTGGACTATTACTCACCGTTTTGGGGTCCTAAAGTGATTTCCATTCTTGTTGAACCCCAACGTGCGCTTACGTGTCGGTCATCAACACTCACACTTTTTGCCGATTCTGGCCCGTTTCATGGAGTATTACTCACTGTTTTGCGGTCCCGAAGTGGTGTCCATGAGTAACGAACCCTGGGGTGCGTTTACGTGTCGGTCATCAACGCTCATAGTTTTGGCCGATCCTGACCCGTTTCGTGGACTATTACTCACCTTTTTGGGGTCCCAAACTGATTTCCATTCTTGTTGAACCCCAAGGTGCGCTTACGTGTCGGTCACCAACACTCACGATTTTCGCCGATTCTGGCCCGTTTCGTGGACTATTACTCACTGTTTTAGGGTCCGAGAGTGATGTCCACGAGTAACGAACTCTGGGATGCATTTACGTGTCGGTCATCAACACTCGCGATTTTGGCCGATTCTGACCCATTTCGTGGACTATTAGTCACCGTTTTGGGGTCCCAAAGTGATTTCCATTCTTGTTGAACCCCAAGGTGCGCTTACGTGTCGGTCATCAACACTCACAGTTTTGGCCGATTCTGGCCCGTTTCATGGACTATTACTCACTGTTTTGCGGTCCCGTAGTGATGTCCACGAGTAACGAACCTTGGGGTGTGTTTACGTGTCGATTATCAACACTCGCGGTTTTGGGCGATTCTGACCCATTTCGTGGACTATTAGTCACCGTTTTGGGGTCCCAAAGTGATTTCCATTCTTGTTGAACCCCAAGGTGCGCTTACGTGTCGGTCATCAACACTCACAGTTTTGCCGATTCTGGCCCGTTTCGTGGACTATTACTCACTGTTTTAGGGTCCCGGAGTGATGTCCACGAGTAACGAACCGTGGAGTGCGTTTACGTGTCTGTCATCAGCACTCGCGGTTTTTGGCCGATTCTGACCAGTTTCGTGGACTATTACTCACCGTTTTGCGGTCCCAAAGTGATTAACATTCTTGTTGAACCCCAAGGTGGCTTACGTGTCGGTCATCAACACTCATAGTTTTGGCCGATTCTGGCCCATTTCGTGGACTATTACTCACTGTTTTGGGGTCCTGGAGTGATTTCCAGAAGTAATGAACCCTGGGGAGTGTTTATCTGTCGAGCATCAACACTCACAGTTTTGGCCGATTCTGGCCCATTTCGTGGACTATTACTAACTGTTTGGGGGTCTCGAAGTGATGTCCACGAGTAACGAACCCTGGGGTGCGTTTACATGTTGGTCATCAACACTCGCGGTTTTGGCCGAATCTGACCCGTTTCATGGAATATTACTCACCGTTTTGGGGTCCCAAAGTGATTTCCATTCTTATTAAACCCCAAGGTGAGCTTACGTGTCGGTCATCAACACTCATAGTTTTGGCCGATTCTGGCCTGTTTCATGGACTATTACTCACTGTTTTAGGGTCCCGGAGTGATGTCCATGAGTAATGAACCCTAGGGTGCGTTTACGTGTCGGTCATCAACACTCGAAGTTTTGGCCGATTGTGACCCGTTTCGTGGACTATTACTCACGGTTTTGGGGTCCCGGAGTGATGTCCACGAGTAACGAACCCCGGTGTGCGTTTACGTGTCCGTCATCAACGCTCGTAGTTTTGGCCGATCCTGACCCATTTCGTGGACTATTACTCAGCATTTTGGGGTCCCAAAGTGATTTCCATTCTCGTTGAACCCCAAGGTGCGCTTACGTGGCAGTCATCAACACTCACAGTTTTGGCCAATTCTGGCCCGTTTCGTGGACTATTAGTCACTGTTTTAGGGTCCCGGAGTGATGTCCATGAGTAACGAACCCTGGGGTGCGTTTACCTGTCGGTCATCAACACTCGCGGTTTTGGCCAATTCTGACCCGTTTCGTGGACTATTACTCACTGTTTTGGGGTTCCAAAGTGATTTCCATTCTTGTTGAACCCCAAGGTGCGCTTACGTGTTGGTCACCACCACTCATGGTTTTGGCCTATTCTGGCCCGTTTCGTGGACTACTACTCACTGTTTTAGGGTCCCGGAGTGATGTCCACGAGTAACGAACCCTGGGTGCGTTTACGTGTCGGTCATCAACACTCGCGATTTTGGCCGATTTTGACCCATTTCGTGGACTATTACTCACCGTTTTGGGGTCCCAAAGTGATTTCCATTCTTGTTGAACCCCGGGTTGCGTTTACGTGTCGGTCATCTACACTCGCGGTTTTGGCCGATTCTGACCCATTTCGTGGACTATTACTCACCGTTTTGGGGTCCTAAAGTGATTTCCATTCTTGTTGAACCCCAACGTGCGCTTACGTGTCGGTCATCAACACTCACACTTTTTGCCGATTCTGGCCCGTTTCATGGAGTATTACTCACTGTTTTGCGGTCCCGAAGTGGTGTCCATGAGTAACGAACCCTGGGGTGCGTTTACGTGTCGGTCATCAACGCTCATAGTTTTGGCCGATCCTGACCCGTTTCGTGGACTATTACTCACCTTTTTGGGGTCCCAAACTGATTTCCATTCTTGTTGAACCCCAAGGTGCGCTTACGTGTCGGTCACCAACACTCACGATTTTCGCCGATTCTGGCCCGTTTCGTGGACTATTACTCACTGTTTTAGGGTCCGAGAGTGATGTCCACGAGTAACGAACTCTGGGATGCATTTACGTGTCGGTCATCAACACTCGCGATTTTGGCCGATTCTGACCCATTTCGTGGACTATTAGTCACCGTTTTGGGGTCCCAAAGTGATTTCCATTCTTGTTGAACCCCAAGGTGCGCTTACGTGTCGGTCATCAACACTCACAGTTTTGGCCGATTCTGGCCCGTTTCATGGACTATTACTCACTGTTTTGCGGTCCCGTAGTGATGTCCACGAGTAACGAACCTTGGGGTGTGTTTACGTGTCGATTATCAACACTCGCGGTTTTGGGCGATTCTGACCCATTTCGTGGACTATTAGTCACCGTTTTGGGGTCCCAAAGTGATTTCCATTCTTGTTGAACCCCAAGGTGCGCTTACGTGTCGGTCATCAACACTCACAGTTTTGCCGATTCTGGCCCGTTTCGTGGACTATTACTCACTGTTTTAGGGTCCCGGAGTGATGTCCACGAGTAACGAACCCTGGAGTGCGTTTACGTGTCTGTCATCAGCACTCGCGGTTTTTGGCCGATTCTGACCAGTTTCGTGGACTATTACTCACCGTTTTGCGGTCCCAAAGTGATTAACATTCTTGTTGAACCCCAAGGTGGCTTACGTGTCGGTCATCAACACTCATAGTTTTGGCCGATTCTGGCCCATTTCGTGGACTATTACTCACTGTTTTGGGGTCCTGGAGTGATTTCCAGAAGTAATGAACCCTGGGGAGTGTTTATCTGTCGAGCATCAACACTCACAGTTTTGCCCGATTCTGGCCCGTTTCATGGACTATTACTAACTGTTTGGGGGTCTCGAAGTGATGTCCACGAGTAACGAACCCTGGGGTGCGTTTACATGTTGGTCATCAACACTCGCGGTTTTGGCCGAATCTGACCCGTTTCATGGAATATTACTCACCGTTTTGGGGTCCCAAAGTGATTTCCATTCTTATTAAACCCCAAGGTGAGCTTACGTGTCGGTCATCAACACTCATAGTTTTGGCCGATTCTGGCCTGTTTCATGGACTATTACTCACTGTTTTAGGGTCCCGGAGTGATGTCCATGAGTAATGAACCCTAGGGTGCGTTTACGTGTCGGTCATCAACACTCGAAGTTTTGGCCGATTGTGACCCGTTTCGTGGACTATTACTCACGGTTTTGGGGTCCCGGAGTGATGTCCACGAGTAACGAACCCCGGTGTGCGTTTACGTGTCCGTCATCAACGCTCGTAGTTTTGGCCGATCCTGACCCATTTCGTGGACTATTACTCAGCATTTTGGGGTCCCAAAGTGATTTCCATTCTCGTTGAACCCCAAGGTGCGCTTACGTGGCAGTCATCAACACTCACAGTTTTGGCCAATTCTGGCCCGTTTCGTGGACTATTAGTCACTGTTTTAGGGTCCCGGAGTGATGTCCATGAGTAACGAACCCTGGGGTGCGTTTACCTGTCGGTCATCAACACTCGCGGTTTTGGCCAATTCTGACCCGTTTCGTGGACTATTACTCACTGTTTTGGGGTTCCAAAGTGATTTCCATTCTTGTTGAACCCCAAGGTGCGCTTACGTGTTGGTCACCACCACTCATGGTTTTGGCCTATTCTGGCCCGTTTCGTGGACTACTACTCACTGTTTTAGGGTCCCGGAGTGATGTCCACGAGTAACGAACCCTGGGTGCGTTTACGTGTCGGTCATCAACACTCGCGATTTTGGCCGATTTTGACCCATTTCGTGGACTATTACTCACCGTTTTGGGGTCCCAAAGTGATTTCCATTCTTGTTGAACCCCGGGTTGCGTTTACGTGTCGGTCATCTACACTCGCGGTTTTGGCCGATTCTGACCCATTTCGTGGACTATTACTCACCGTTTTGGGGTCCTAAAGTGATTTCCATTCTTGTTGAACCCCAACGTGCGCTTACGTGTCGGTCATCAACACTCACACTTTTTGCCGATTCTGGCCCGTTTCATGGAGTATTACTCACTGTTTTGCGGTCCCGAAGTGGTGTCCATGAGTAACGAACCCTGGGGTGCGTTTACGTGTCGGTCATCAACGCTCATAGTTTTGGCCGATCCTGACCCGTTTCGTGGACTATTACTCACCTTTTTGGGGTCCCAAACTGATTTCCATTCTTGTTGAACCCCAAGGTGCGCTTACGTGTCGGTCACCAACACTCACGATTTTCGCCGATTCTGGCCCGTTTCGTGGACTATTACTCACTGTTTTAGGGTCCGAGAGTGATGTCCACGAGTAACGAACTCTGGGATGCATTTACGTGTCGGTCATCAACACTCGCGATTTTGGCCGATTCTGACCCATTTCGTGGACTATTAGTCACCGTTTTGGGGTCCCAAAGTGATTTCCATTCTTGTTGAACCCCAAGGTGCGCTTACGTGTCGGTCATCAACACTCACAGTTTTGGCCGATTCTGGCCCGTTTCATGGACTATTACTCACTGTTTTGCGGTCCCGTAGTGATGTCCACGAGTAACGAACCTTGGGGTGTGTTTACGTGTCGATTATCAACACTCGCGGTTTTGGGCGATTCTGACCCATTTCGTGGACTATTAGTCACCGTTTTGGGGTCCCAAAGTGATTTCCATTCTTGTTGAACCCCAAGGTGCGCTTACGTGTCGGTCATCAACACTCACAGTTTTGCCGATTCTGGCCCGTTTCGTGGACTATTACTCACTGTTTTAGGGTCCCGGAGTTATGTCCACGAGTAACGAACCCTGGAGTGCGTTTACGTGTCTGTCATCAGCACTCGCGGTTTTTGGCCGATTCTGACCAGTTTCGTGGACTATTACTCACCGTTTTGCGGTCCCAAAGTGATTAACATTCTTGTTGAACCCCAAGGTGGCTTACGTGTCGGTCATCAACACTCATAGTTTTGGCCGATTCTGGCCCATTTCGTGGACTATTACTCACTGTTTTGGGGTCCTGGAGTGATTTCCAGAAGTAATGAACCCTGGGGAGTGTTTATCTGTCGAGCATCAACACTCACAGTTTTGGCCGATTCTGGCCCGTTTCGTGGACTATTACTAACTGTTTGGGGGTCTCGAAGTGATGTCCACGAGTAACGAACCCTGGGGTGCGTTTACATGTTGGTCATCAACACTCGCGGTTTTGGCCGAATCTGACCCGTTTCATGGAATATTACTCACCGTTTTGGGGTCCCAAAGTGATTTCCATTCTTATTAAACCCCAAGGTGAGCTTACGTGTCGGTCATCAACACTCATAGTTTTGGCCGATTCTGGCCTGTTTCATGGACTATTACTCACTGTTTTAGGGTCCCGGAGTGATGTCCATGAGTAATGAACCCTAGGGTGCGTTTACGTGTCGGTCATCAACACTCGAAGTTTTGGCCGATTGTGACCCGTTTCGTGGACTATTACTCACGGTTTTGGGGTCCCGGAGTGATGTCCACGAGTAACGAACCCCGGTGTGCGTTTACGTGTCCGTCATCAACGCTCGTAGTTTTGGCCGATCCTGACCCATTTCATGGACTATTACTCAGCATTTTGGGGTCCCAAAGTGATTTCCATTCTCGTTGAACCCCAAGGTGCGCTTACGTGGCAGTCATCAACACTCACAGTTTTGGCCAATTCTGGCCCCTTTCGTGGACTATTAGTCACTGTTTTAGGGTCCCGGAGTGATGTCCATGAGTAACGAACCCTGGGGTGCGTTTACCTGTCGGTCATCAACACTCGCGGTTTTGGCCAATTCTGACCCGTTTCGTGGACTATTACTCACTGTTTTGGGGTTCCAAAGTGATTTCCATTCTTGTTGAACCCCAAGGTGCGCTTACGTGTTGGTCACCACCACTCATGGTTTTGGCCTATTCTGGCCCGTTTCGTGGACTACTACTCACTGTTTTAGGGTCCCGGAGTGATGTCCACGAGTAACGAACCCTGGGTGCGTTTACGTGTCGGTCATCAACACTCGCGATTTTGGCCGATTTTGACCCATTTCGTGGACTATTACTCACCGTTTTGGGGTCCCAAAGTGATTTCCATTCTTGTTGAACCCCGGGTTGCGTTTACGTGTCGGTCATCTACACTCGCGGTTTTGGCCGATTCTGACCCATTTCGTGGACTATTACTCACCGTTTTGGGGTCCTAAAGTGATTTCCATTCTTGTTGAACCCCAACGTGCGCTTACGTGTCGGTCATCAACACTCACACTTTTTGCCGATTCTGGCCCGTTTCATGGAGTATTACTCACTGTTTTGCGGTCCCGGAGTGGTGTCCATGAGTAACGAACCCTGGGGTGCGTTTACGTGTCGGTCATCAACGCTCATAGTTTTGGCCGATCCTGACCCGTTTCGTGGACTATTACTCACCTTTTTGGGGTCCCAAACTGATTTCCATTCTTGTTGAACCCCAAGGTGCGCTTACGTGTCGGTCACCAACACTCACGATTTTCGCCGATTCTGGCCCGTTTCGTGGACTATTACTCACTGTTTTAGGGTCCGAGAGTGATGTCCACGAGTAACGAACTCTGGGATGCATTTACGTGTCGGTCATCAACACTCGCGATTTTGGCCGATTCTGACCCATTTCGTGGACTATTAGTCACCGTTTTGGGGTCCCAAAGTGATTTCCATTCTTGTTGAACCCCAAGGTGCGCTTACGTGTCGGTCATCAACACTCACAGTTTTGGCCGATTCTGGCCCGTTTCATGGACTATTACTCACTGTTTTGCGGTCCCGTAGTGATGTCCACGAGTAACGAACCTTGGGGTGTGTTTACGTGTCGATTATCAACACTCGCGGTTTTGGGCGATTCTGACCCATTTCGTGGACTATTAGTCACCGTTTTGGGGTCCCAAAGTGATTTCCATTCTTGTTGAACCCCAAGGTGCGCTTACGTGTCGGTCATCAACACTCACAGTTTTGCCGATTCTGGCCCGTTTCGTGGACTATTACTCACTGTTTTAGGGTCCCGGAGTGATGTCCACGAGTAACGAACCCTGGAGTGCGTTTACGTGTCTGTCATCAGCACTCGCGGTTTTTGGCCGATTCTGACCAGTTTCGTGGACTATTACTCACCGTTTTGCGGTCCCAAAGTGATTAACATTCTTGTTGAACCCCAAGGTGGCTTACGTGTCGGTCATCAACACTCATAGTTTTGGCCGATTCTGGCCCATTTCGTGGACTATTACTCACTGTTTTGGGGTCCTGGAGTGATTTCCAGAAGTAATGAACCCTGGGGAGTGTTTATCTGTCGAGCATCAACACTCACAGTTTTGGCCGATTCTGGCCCGTTTCGTGGACTATTACTAACTGTTTGGGGGTCTCGAAGTGATGTCCACGAGTAACGAACCCTGGGGTGCGTTTACATGTTGGTCATCAACACTCGCGGTTTTGGCCGAATCTGACCCGTTTCATGGAATATTACTCACCGTTTTGGGGTCCCAAAGTGATTTCCATTCTTATTAAACCCCAAGGTGAGCTTACGTGTCGGTCATCAACACTCATAGTTTTGGCCGATTCTGGCCCGTTTCATGGACTATTACTCACTGTTTTAGGGTCCCGGAGTGATGTCCATGAGTAATGAACCCTAGGGTGCGTTTACGTGTCGGTCATCAACACTCGAAGTTTTGGCCGATTGTGACCCGTTTCGTGGACTATTACTCACGGTTTTGGGGTCCCGGAGTGATGTCCACGAGTAACGAACCCCGGTGTGCGTTTACGTGTCCGTCATCAACGCTCGTAGTTTTGGCCGATCCTGACCCATTTCGTGGACTATTACTCAGCATTTTGGGGTCCCAAAGTGATTTCCATTCTCGTTGAACCCCAAGGTGCGCTTACGTGGCAGTCATCAACACTCACAGTTTTGGCCAATTCTGGCCCGTTTCGTGGACTATTAGTCACTGTTTTAGGGTCCCGGAGTGATGTCCATGAGTAACGAACCCTGGGGTGCGTTTACCTGTCGGTCATCAACACTCGCGGTTTTGGCCAATTCTGACCCGTTTCGTGGACTATTACTCACCGTTTTGGGGTCCCAAAGTGATTTCCATTCTTGTTGAACCCCGGGTTGCGTTTACGTGTCGGTCATCTACACTCGCGGTTTTGGCCGATTCTGACCCATTTCGTGGACTATTACTCACCGTTTTGGGGGTCCTAAAGTGATTTCCATTCTTGTTGAACCCCAACGTGCGCTTACGTGTCGGTCATCAACACTCACACTTTTTGCCGATTTTGGCCCGTTTCATGGAGTATTACTCACTGTTTTGCGGTCCCGGAGTGATGTCCATGAGTAACGAACCCTGGGGTGCGTTTACGTGTCGGTCATCAACGCTCATAGTTTTGGCCGATCCTGACCCGTTTCGTGGACTATTACTCACCTTTTTGGGGTCCCAAACTGATTTCCATTCTTGTTGAACCCCAAGGTGCGCTTACGTGTCGGTCACCAACACTCACGATTTTCGCCGATTCTGGCCCGTTTCGTGGACTATTACTCACTGTTTTAGGGTCCGAGAGTGATGTCCACGAGTAACGAACTCTGGGATGCGTTTACGTGTCGGTCATCAACACTCGCGATTTTGGCCGATTCTGACCCATTTCGTGGACTATTAGTCACCGTTTTGGGGTCCCAAAGTGATTTCCATTCTTGTTGAACCCCAAGGTGCGCTTACGTGTCGGTCATCAACACTCACAGTTTTGGCCGATTCTGGCCCGTTTCATGGACTATTACTCACTGTTTTGCGGTCCCGTAGTGATGTCCACGAGTAACGAACCTTGGGGTGTGTTTACGTGTCGATTATCAACACTCGCGGTTTTGGGCGATTCTGACCCATTTCGTGGACTATTAGTCACCGTTTTGGGGTCCCAAAGTGATTTCCATTCTTGTTGAACCCCAAGGTGCGCTTACGTGTCGGTCATCAACACTCACAGTTTTGCCGATTCTGGCCCATTTCGTGGACTATTACTCACTGTTTTAGGGTCCCGGAGTGATGTCCACGAGTAACGAACCCTGGAGTGCGTTTACGTGTCTGTCATCAGCACTCGCGGTTTTTGGCCGATTCTGACCAGTTTCGTGGACTATTACTCACCGTTTTGCGGTCCCAAAGTGATTAACATTCTTGTTGAACCCCAAGGTAGCTTACGTGTCGGTCATCAACACTCATAGTTTTGGCCGATTCTGGCCCATTTCGTGGACTATTACTCACTGTTTTGGGGTCCTGGAGTGATTTCCAGAAGTAATGAACCCTGGGGAGTGTTTATCTGTCGAGCATCAACACTCACAGTTTTGGCCGATTCTGGCCCGTTTCGTGGACTATTACTAACTGTTTGGGGGTCTCGAAGTGATGTCCACGAGTAACGAACCCTGGGGTGCGTTTACATGTTGGTCATCAACACTCGCGGTTTTGGCCGAATCTGACCCGTTTCATGGAATATTACTCACCGTTTTGGGGTCCCAAAGTGATTTCCATTCTTATTAAACCCCAAGGTGAGCTTACGTGTCGGTCATCAACACTCATAGTTTTGGCCGATTCTGGCCTGTTTCATGGACTATTACTCACTGTTTTAGGGTCCCGGAGTGATGTCCATGAGTAATGAACCCTAGGGTGCGTTTACGTGTCGGTCATCAACACTCGAAGTTTTGGCCGATTGTGACCCGTTTCGTGGACTATTACTCACGGTTTTGGGGTCCCGGAGTGATGTCCACGAGTAACGAACCCCGGTGTGCGTTTACGTGTCCGTCATCAACGCTCGTAGTTTTGGCCGATCCTGACCCATTTCGTGGACTATTACTCAGCATTTTGGGGTCCCAAAGTGATTTCCATTCTCGTTGAACCCCAAGGTGCGCTTACGTGGCAGTCATCAACACTCACAGTTTTGGCCAATTCTGGCCCGTTTCGTGGACTATTAGTCACTGTTTTAGGGTCCCGGAGTGATGTCCATGAGTAACGAACCCTGGGGTGCGTTTACCTGTCGGTCATCAACACTCGCGGTTTTGGCCAATTCTGACCCGTTTCGTGGACTATTACTCACTGTTTTGGGGTTCCAAAGTGATTTCCATTCTTGTTGAACCCCAAGGTGCGCTTACGTGTTGGTCACCACCACTCATGGTTTTGGCCTATTCTGGCCCGTTTCGTGGACTACTACTCACTGTTTTAGGGTCCCGGAGTGATGTCCACGAGTAACGAACCCTGGGTGCGTTTACGTGTCGGTCATCAACACTCGCGATTTTGGCCGATTTTGACCCATTTCGTGGACTATTACTCACCGTTTTGGGGTCCCAAAGTGATTTCCATTCTTGTTGAACCCCGGGTTGCGTTTACGTGTCGGTCATCTACACTCGCGGTTTTGGCCGATTCTGACCCATTTCGTGGACTATTACTCACCGTTTTGGGGTCCTAAAGTGATTTCCATTCTTGTTGAACCCCAACGTGCGCTTACGTGTCGGTCATCAACACTCACACTTTTTGCCGATTCTGGCCCGTTTCATGGAGTATTACTCACTGTTTTGCGGTCCCGAAGTGGTGTCCATGAGTAACGAACCCTGGGGTGCGTTTACGTGTCGGTCATCAACGCTCATAGTTTTGGCCGATCCTGACCCGTTTCGTGGACTATTACTCACCTTTTTGGGGTCCCAAACTGATTTCCATTCTTGTTGAACCCCAAGGTGCGCTTACGTGTCGGTCACCAACACTCACGATTTTCGCCGATTCTGGCCCGTTTCGTGGACTATTACTCACTGTTTTAGGGTCCGAGAGTGATGTCCACGAGTAACGAACTCTGGGATGCATTTACGTGTCGGTCATCAACACTCGCGATTTTGGCCGATTCTGACCCATTTCGTGGACTATTAGTCACCGTTTTGGGGTCCCAAAGTGATTTCCATTCTTGTTGAACCCCAAGGTGCGCTTACGTGTCGGTCATCAACACTCACAGTTTTGGCCGATTCTGGCCCGTTTCATGGACTATTACTCACTGTTTTGCGGTCCCGTAGTGATGTCCACGAGTAACGAACCTTGGGGTGTGTTTACGTGTCGATTATCAACACTCGCGGTTTTGGGCGATTCTGACCCATTTCGTGGACTATTAGTCACCGTTTTGGGGTCCCAAAGTGATTTCCATTCTTGTTGAACCCCAAGGTGCGCTTACGTGTCGGTCATCAACACTCACAGTTTTGCCGATTCTGGCCCGTTTCGTGGACTATTACTCACTGTTTTAGGGTCCCGGAGTGATGTCCACGAGTAACGAACCCTGGAGTGCGTTTACGTGTCTGTCATCAGCACTCGCGGTTTTTGGCCGATTCTGACCAGTTTCGTGGACTATTACTCACCGTTTTGCGGTCCCAAAGTGATTAACATTCTTGTTGAACCCCAAGGTGGCTTACGTGTCGGTCATCAACACTCATAGTTTTGGCCGATTCTGGCCCATTTCGTGGACTATTACTCACTGTTTTGGGGTCCTGGAGTGATTTCCAGAAGTAATGAACCCTGGGGAGTGTTTATCTGTCGAGCATCAACACTCACAGTTTTGGCCGATTCTGGCCCGTTTCGTGGACTATTACTAACTGTTTGGGGGTCTCGAAGTGATGTCCACGAGTAACGAACCCTGGGGTGCGTTTACATGTTGGTCATCAACACTCGCGGTTTTGGCCGAATCTGACCCGTTTCATGGAATATTACTCACCGTTTTGGGGTCCCAAAGTGATTTCCATTCTTATTAAACCCCAAGGTGAGCTTACGTGTCGGTCATCAACACTCATAGTTTTGGCCGATTCTGGCCTGTTTCATGGACTATTACTCACTGTTTTAGGGTCCCGGAGTGATGTCCATGAGTAATGAACCCTAGGGTGCGTTTACGTGTCGGTCATCAACACTCGAAGTTTTGGCCGATTGTGACCCGTTTCGTGGACTATTACTCACGGTTTTGGGGTCCCGGAGTGATGTCCACGAGTAACGAACCCCGGTGTGCGTTTACGTGTCCGTCATCAACGCTCGTAGTTTTGGCCGATCCTGACCCATTTCGTGGACTATTACTCAGCATTTTGGGGTCCCAAAGTGATTTCCATTCTCGTTGAACCCCAAGGTGCGCTTACGTGGCAGTCATCAACACTCACAGTTTTGGCCAATTCTGGCCCCTTTCGTGGACTATTAGTCACTGTTTTAGGGTCCCGGAGTGATGTCCATGAGTAACGAACCCTGGGGTGCGTTTACCTGTCGGTCATCAACACTCGCGGTTTTGGCCAATTCTGACCCGTTTCGTGGACTATTACTCACTGTTTTGGGGTTCCAAAGTGATTTCCATTCTTGTTGAACCCCAAGGTGCGCTTACGTGTTGGTCACCACCACTCATGGTTTTGGCCTATTCTGGCCCGTTTCGTGGACTACTACTCACTGTTTTAGGGTCCCGGAGTGATGTCCACGAGTAACGAACCCTGGGTGCGTTTACGTGTCGGTCATCAACACTCGCGATTTTGGCCGATTTTGACCCATTTCGTGGACTATTACTCACCGTTTTGGGGTCCCAAAGTGATTTCCATTCTTGTTGAACCCCGGGTTGCGTTTACGTGTCGGTCATCTACACTCGCGGTTTTGGCCGATTCTGACCCATTTCGTGGACTATTACTCACCGTTTTGGGGTCCTAAAGTGATTTCCATTCTTGTTGAACCCCAACGTGCGCTTACGTGTCGGTCATCAACACTCACACTTTTTGCCGATTCTGGCCCGTTTCATGGAGTATTACTCACTGTTTTGCGGTCCCGGAGTGGTGTCCATGAGTAACGAACCCTGGGGTGCGTTTACGTGTCGGTCATCAACGCTCATAGTTTTGGCCGATCCTGACCCGTTTCGTGGACTATTACTCACCTTTTTGGGGTCCCAAACTGATTTCCATTCTTGTTGAACCCCAAGGTGCGCTTACGTGTCGGTCACCAACACTCACGATTTTCGCCGATTCTGGCCCGTTTCGTGGACTATTACTCACTGTTTTAGGGTCCGAGAGTGATGTCCACGAGTAACGAACTCTGGGATGCATTTACGTGTCGGTCATCAACACTCGCGATTTTGGCCGATTCTGACCCATTTCGTGGACTATTAGTCACCGTTTTGGGGTCCCAAAGTGATTTCCATTCTTGTTGAACCCCAAGGTGCGCTTACGTGTCGGTCATCAACACTCACAGTTTTGGCCGATTCTGGCCCGTTTCATGGACTATTACTCACTGTTTTGCGGTCCCGTAGTGATGTCCACGAGTAACGAACCTTGGGGTGTGTTTACGTGTCGATTATCAACACTCGCGGTTTTGGGCGATTCTGACCCATTTCGTGGACTATTAGTCACCGTTTTGGGGTCCCAAAGTGATTTCCATTCTTGTTGAACCCCAAGGTGCGCTTACGTGTCGGTCATCAACACTCACAGTTTTGCCGATTCTGGCCCGTTTCGTGGACTATTACTCACTGTTTTAGGGTCCCGGAGTGATGTCCACGAGTAACGAACCCTGGAGTGCGTTTACGTGTCTGTCATCAGCACTCGCGGTTTTTGGCCGATTCTGACCAGTTTCGTGGACTATTACTCACCGTTTTGCGGTCCCAAAGTGATTAACATTCTTGTTGAACCCCAAGGTGGCTTACGTGTCGGTCATCAACACTCATAGTTTTGGCCGATTCTGGCCCATTTCGTGGACTATTACTCACTGTTTTGGGGTCCTGGAGTGATTTCCAGAAGTAATGAACCCTGGGGAGTGTTTATCTGTCGAGCATCAACACTCACAGTTTTGGCCGATTCTGGCCCGTTTCGTGGACTATTACTAACTGTTTGGGGGTCTCGAAGTGATGTCCACGAGTAACGAACCCTGGGGTGCGTTTACATGTTGGTCATCAACACTCGCGGTTTTGGCCGAATCTGACCCGTTTCATGGAATATTACTCACCGTTTTGGGGTCCCAAAGTGATTTCCATTCTTATTAAACCCCAAGGTGAGCTTACGTGTCGGTCATCAACACTCATAGTTTTGGCCGATTCTGGCCCGTTTCATGGACTATTACTCACTGTTTTAGGGTCCCGGAGTGATGTCCATGAGTAATGAACCCTAGGGTGCGTTTACGTGTCGGTCATCAACACTCGAAGTTTTGGCCGATTGTGACCCGTTTCGTGGACTATTACTCACGGTTTTGGGGTCCCGGAGTGATGTCCACGAGTAACGAACCCCGGTGTGCGTTTACGTGTCCGTCATCAACGCTCGTAGTTTTGGCCGATCCTGACCCATTTCGTGGACTATTACTCAGCATTTTGGGGTCCCAAAGTGATTTCCATTCTCGTTGAACCCCAAGGTGCGCTTACGTGGCAGTCATCAACACTCACAGTTTTGGCCAATTCTGGCCCGTTTCGTGGACTATTAGTCACTGTTTTAGGGTCCCGGAGTGATGTCCATGAGTAACGAACCCTGGGGTGCGTTTACCTGTCGGTCATCAACACTCGCGGTTTTGGCCAATTCTGACCCGTTTCGTGGACTATTACTCACCGTTTTGGGGTCCCAAAGTGATTTCCATTCTTGTTGAACCCCGGGTTGCGTTTACGTGTCGGTCATCTACACTCGCGGTTTTGGCCGATTCTGACCCATTTCGTGGACTATTACTCACCGTTTTGGGGGTCCTAAAGTGATTTCCATTCTTGTTGAACCCCAACGTGCGCTTACGTGTCGGTCATCAACACTCACACTTTTTGCCGATTCTGGCCCGTTTCATGGAGTATTACTCACTGTTTTGCGGTCCCGGAGTGATGTCCATGAGTAACGAACCCTGGGGTGCGTTTACGTGTCGGTCATCAACGCTCATAGTTTTGGCCGATCCTGACCCGTTTCGTGGACTATTACTCACCTTTTTGGGGTCCCAAACTGATTTCCATTCTTGTTGAACCCCAAGGTGCGCTTACGTGTCGGTCACCAACACTCACGATTTTCGCCGATTCTGGCCCGTTTCGTGGACTATTACTCACTGTTTTAGGGTCCGAGAGTGATGTCCACGAGTAACGAACTCTGGGATGCGTTTACGTGTCGGTCATCAACACTCGCGATTTTGGCCGATTCTGACCCATTTCGTGGACTATTAGTCACCGTTTTGGGGTCCCAAAGTGATTTCCATTCTTGTTGAACCCCAAGGTGCGCTTACGTGTCGGTCATCAACACTCACAGTTTTGGCCGATTCTGGCCCGTTTCATGGACTATTACTCACTGTTTTGCGGTCCCGTAGTGATGTCCACGAGTAACGAACCTTGGGGTGTGTTTACGTGTCGATTATCAACACTCGCGGTTTTGGGCGATTCTGACCCATTTCGTGGACTATTAGTCACCGTTTTGGGGTCCCAAAGTGATTTCCATTCTTGTTGAACCCCAAGGTGCGCTTACGTGTCGGTCATCAACACTCACAGTTTTGCCGATTCTGGCCCGTTTCGTGGACTATTACTCACTGTTTTAGGGTCCCGGAGTGATGTCCACGAGTAACGAACCCTGGAGTGCGTTTACGTGTCTGTCATCAGCACTCGCGGTTTTTGGCCGATTCTGACCAGTTTCGTGGACTATTACTCACCGTTTTGCGGTCCCAAAGTGATTAACATTCTTGTTGAACCCCAAGGTGGCTTACGTGTCGGTCATCAACACTCATAGTTTTGGCCGATTCTGGCCCATTTCGTGGACTATTACTCACTGTTTTGGGGTCCTGGAGTGATTTCCAGAAGTAATGAACCCTGGGGAGTGTTTATCTGTCGAGCATCAACACTCACAGTTTTGGCCGATTCTGGCCCGTTTCGTGGACTATTACTAACTGTTTGGGGGTCTCGAAGTGATGTCCACGAGTAACGAACCCTGGGGTGCGTTTACATGTTGGTCATCAACACTCGCGGTTTTGGCCGAATCTGACCCGTTTCATGGAATATTACTCACCGTTTTGGGGTCCCAAAGTGATTTCCATTCTTATTAAACCCCAAGGTGAGCTTACGTGTCGGTCATCAACACTCATAGTTTTGGCCGATTCTGGCCCGTTTCATGGACTATTACTCACTTTTTTAGGGTCCCGGAGTGATGTCCATGAGTAATGAACCCTAGGGTGCGTTTACGTGTCGGTCATCAACACTCGAAGTTTTGGCCGATTGTGACCCGTTTCGTGGACTATTACTCACGGTTTTGGGGTCCCGGAGTGATGTCCACGAGTAACGAACCCCGGTGTGCGTTTACGTGTCCGTCATCAACGCTCGTAGTTTTGGCCGATCCTGACCCATTTCGTGGACTATTACTCAGCATTTTGGGGTCCCAAAGTGATTTCCATTCTCGTTGAACCCCAAGGTGCGCTTACGTGGCAGTCATCAACACTCACAGTTTTGGCCAATTCTGGCCCGTTTCGTGGACTATTAGTCACTGTTTTAGGGTCCCGGAGTGATGTCCATGAGTAACGAACCCTGGGGTGCGTTTACCTGTCGGTCATCAACACTCGCGGTTTTGGCCAATTCTGACCCGTTTCGTGGACTATTACTCACCGTTTTGGGGTCCCAAAGTGATTTCCATTCTTGTTGAACCCCGGGTTGCGTTTACGTGTCGGTCATCTACACTCGCGGTTTTGGCCGATTCTGACCCATTTCGTGGACTATTACTCACCGTTTTGGGGGTCCTAAAGTGATTTCCATTCTTGTTGAACCCCAACGTGCGCTTACGTGTCGGTCATCAACACTCACACTTTTTGCCGATTCTGGCCCGTTTCATGGAGTATTACTCACTGTTTTGCGGTCCCGGAGTGATGTCCATGAGTAACGAACCCTGGGGTGCGTTTACGTGTCGGTCATCAACGCTCATAGTTTTGGCCGATCCTGACCCGTTTCGTGGACTATTACTCACCTTTTTGGGGTCCCAAACTGATTTCCATTCTTGTTGAACCCCAAGGTGCGCTTACGTGTCGGTCACCAACACTCACGATTTTCGCCGATTCTGGCCCGTTTCGTGGACTATTACTCACTGTTTTAGGGTCCGAGAGTGATGTCCACGAGTAACGAACTCTGGGATGCGTTTACGTGTCGGTCATCAACACTCGCGATTTTGGCCGATTCTGACCCATTTCGTGGACTATTAGTCACCGTTTTGGGGTCCCAAAGTGATTTCCATTCTTGTTGAACCCCAAGGTGCGCTTACGTGTCGGTCATCAACACTCACAGTTTTGGCCGATTCTGGCCCGTTTCATGGACTATTACTCACTGTTTTGCGGTCCCGTAGTGATGTCCACGAGTAACGAACCTTGGGGTGTGTTTACGTGTCGATTATCAACACTCGCGGTTTTGGGCGATTCTGACCCATTTCGTGGACTATTAGTCACCGTTTTGGGGTCCCAAAGTGATTTCCATTCTTGTTGAACCCCAAGGTGTGCTTACGTGTCGGTCATCAACACTCACAGTTTTGCCGATTCTGGCCCATTTCGTGGACTATTACTCACTGTTTTAGGGTCCCGGAGTGATGTCCACGAGTAACGAACCCTGGAGTGCGTTTACGTGTCTGTCATCAGCACTCGCGGTTTTTGGCCGATTCTGACCAGTTTCGTGGACTATTACTCACCGTTTTGCGGTCCCAAAGTGATTAACATTCTTGTTGAACCCCAAGGTAGCTTACGTGTCGGTCATCAACACTCATAGTTTTGGCCGATTCTGGCCCATTTCGTGGACTATTACTCACTGTTTTGGGGTCCTGGAGTGATTTCCAGAAGTAATGAACCCTGGGGAGTGTTTATCTGTCGAGCATCAACACTCACAGTTTTGGCCGATTCTGGCCCGTTTCGTGGACTATTACTAACTGTTTGGGGGTCTCGAAGTGATGTCCACGAGTAACGAACCCTGGGGTGCGTTTACATGTTGGTCATCAACACTCGCGGTTTTGGCCGAATCTGACCCGTTTCATGGAATATTACTCACCGTTTTGGGGTCCCAAAGTGATTTCCATTCTTATTAAACCCCAAGGTGAGCTTACGTGTCGGTCATCAACACTCATAGTTTTGGCCGATTCTGGCCCGTTTCATGGACTATTACTCACTGTTTTAGGGTCCCGGAGTGATGTCCATGAGTAACGAACCCTAGGGTGCGTTTACGTGTCGGTCATCAACACTCGAAGTTTTGGCCGATTGTGACCCGTTTCGTGGACTATTACTCACGGTTTTGGGGTCCCGGAGTGATGTCCACGAGTAACGAACCCCGGTGTGCGTTTACGTGTCCGTCATCAACACTCGTAGTTTTGGCCGATCCTGACCCATTTCGTGGACTATTACTCAGCATTTTGGGGTCCCAAAGTGATTTCCATTCTCGTTGAACCCCAAGGTGCGCTTACGTGGCAGTCATCAACACTCACAGTTTTGGCCAATTCTGGCCCGTTTCGTGGACTATTACTCACTGTTTTAGGGTCCCGGAGTGATGTCCATGAGTAACGAACCCTGGGGTGCGTTTACCTGTCGGTCATCAACACTCGCGGTTTTGGCCAATTCTGACCCGTTTCGTGGACTATTACTCACCGTTTTGGGGTTCCAAAGTGATTTCCATTCTTGTTGAACCCCAAGGTGCGCTTACGTGTTGGTCACCACCACTCATGGTTTTGGCCTATTCTGGCCCGTTTCGTGGACTATTACTCACTGTTTTAGGGTCCCGGAGTGATGTCCACGAGTAACGAACCCTGGGTGCGTTTACATGTCGGTCATCAACACTCGCGATTTTGGCCGATTTTGACCCATTTCGTGGACTATTACTCACCGTTTTGGGGTCCCAAAGTGATTTCCATTCTTGTTGAACCCCGGGTTGCGTTTGCGTGTCGGTCATCTACACTCGCGGTTTTGGCCGATTCTGACCCATTTCGTGGACTATTACTCACCGTTTTGGGGTCCTAAAGTGATTTCCATTCTTGTTGAACCCCAACGTGCGCTTACATGTCGGTCATCAACACTCACACTTTTTGCCGATTCTGGCCCGTTTCATGGAGTATTACTCACTGTTTTGCGGTCCCGGAGTGATGTCCATGAGTAACGAACCCTGGGGTGCGTTTACGTGTCGGTCATCAACGCTCATAGTTTTGGCCGATCCTGACCCGTTTCGTGGACTATTACTCACCTTTTTGGGGTCCCAAACTGATTTCCATTCTTGTTGAACCCCAAGGTGCGCTTACGTGTCGGTCACCAACACTCACGATTTTCGCCGATTCTGGCCCGTTTCGTGGACTATTACTCACTGTTTTAGGGTCCGAGAGTGATGTCCACGAGTAACGAACTCTGGGATGCGTTTACGTGTCGGTCATCAACACTCGCGATTTTGGCCGATTCTGACCCATTTCGTGGACTATTAGTCACCGTTTTGGGGTCCCAAAGTGATTTCCATTCTTGTTGAACCCCAAGGTGCGCTTACGTGTCGGTCATCAACACTCACAGTTTTGGCCGATTCTGGCCCGTTTCATGGACTATTACTCACTGTTTTGCGGTCCCATAGTGATGTCCACGAGTAACGAACATTGGGGTGTGTTTACGTGTCGATTATCAACACTCGCGGTTTTGGGCGATTCTGACCCATTTCGTGGACTATTAGTCACCGTTTTGGGGTCCCAAAGTGATTTCCATTCTTGTTGAACCCCAAGGTGCGCTTACGTGTCGGTCATCAACACTCACAGTTTTGCCGATTCTGGCCCGTTTCGTGGACTATTACTCACTGTTTTAGGGTCCCGGAGTGATGTCCACGAGTAACGAACCCTGGAGTGCGTTTACGTGTCTGTCATCAGCACTCGCGGTTTTTGGTCGATTCTGACCAGTTTCGTGGACTATTACTCACCGTTTTGCGGTCCCAAAGTGATTAACATTCTTGTTGAACCCCAAGGTAGCTTACGTGTCGGTCATCAACACTCATAGTTTTGGCCGATTCTGGCCCATTTCATGGACTATTACTCACTGTTTTGGGGTCCTGGAGTGATTTCCAGAAGTAATGAACCCTGGGGAGTGTTTATCTGTCGAGCATCAACACTCACAGTTTTGGCCGATTCTGGCCCGTTTCGTGGACTATTACTAACTGTTTGGGGGTCTCGAAGTGATGTCCACGAGTAACGAACCCTGGGGTGCGTTTACATGTTGGTCATCAACACTCGCGGTTTTGGCCGAATCTGACCCGTTTCATGGAATATTACTCACCGTTTTGGGGTCCCAAAGTGATTTCCATTCTTATTAAACCCCAAGGTGAGCTTACGTGTCGGTCATCAACACTCATAGTTTTGGCCGATTCTGGCCCGTTTCATGGACTATTACTCACTGTTTTAGGGTCCCGGAGTGATGTCCATGAGTAACGAACCCTAGGGTGCGTTTACGTGTCGGTCATCAACACTCGAAGTTTTGGCCGATTGTGACCCGTTTCGTGGACTATTACTCACGGTTTTGGGGTCCCGGAGTGATGTCCACGAGTAACGAACCCCGGTGTGCGTTTACGTGTCCGTCATCAACACTCGTAGTTTTGGCCGATCCTGACCCATTTCGTGGACTATTACTCAGCATTTTGGGGTCCCAAAGTGATTTCCATTCTCGTTGAACCCCAAGGTGCGCTTACGTGGCAGTCATCAACACTCACAGTTTTGGCCAATTCTGGCCCGTTTCGTGGACTATTACTCACTGTTTTAGGGTCCCGGAGTGATGTCCATGAGTAACGAACCCTGGGGTGCGTTTACCTGTCGGTCATCAACACTCGCGGTTTTGGCCAATTCTGACCCGTTTCGTGGACTATTACTCACCGTTTTGGGGTTCCAAAGTGATTTCCATTCTTGTTGAACCCCAAGGTGCGCTTACGTGTTGGTCACCACCACTCATGGTTTTGGCCTATTCTGGCCCGTTTCGTGGACTATTACTCACTGTTTTAGGGTCCCGGAGTGATGTCCACGAGTAACGAACCCTGGGTGCGTTTACATGTCGGTCATCAACACTCGCGATTTTGGCCGATTTTGACCCATTTCGTGGACTATTACTCACCGTTTTGGGGTCCCAAAGTGATTTCCATTCTTGTTGAACCCCGGGTTGCGTTTGCGTGTCGGTCATCTACACTCGCGGTTTTGGCCGATTCTGACCCATTTCGTGGACTATTACTCACCGTTTTGGGGTCCTAAAGTGATTTCCATTCTTGTTGAACCCCAACGTGCGCTTACATGTCGGTCATCAACACTCACACTTTTTGCCGATTCTGGCCCGTTTCATGGAGTATTACTCACTGTTTTGCGGTCCCGGAGTGATGTCCATGAGTAACGAACCCTGGGGTGCGTTTACGTGTCGGTCATCAACGCTCATAGTTTTGGCCGATCCTGACCCGTTTCGTGGACTATTACTCACCTTTTTGGGGTCCCAAACTGATTTCCATTCTTGTTGAACCCCAAGGTGCGCTTACGTGTCGGTCACCAACACTCACGATTTTCGCCGATTCTGGCCCGTTTCGTGGACTATTACTCACTGTTTTAGGGTCCGAGAGTGATGTCCACGAGTAACGAACTCTGGGATGCGTTTACGTGTCGGTCATCAACACTCGCGATTTTGGCCGATTCTGACCCATTTCGTGGACTATTAGTCACCGTTTTGGGGTCCCAAAGTGATTTCCATTCTTGTTGAACCCCAAGGTGCGCTTACGTGTCGGTCATCAACACTCACAGTTTTGGCCGATTCTGGCCCGTTTCATGGACTATTACTCACTGTTTTGCGGTCCCATAGTGATGTCCACGAGTAACGAACATTGGGGTGTGTTTACGTGTCGATTATCAACACTCGCGGTTTTGGGCGATTCTGACCCATTTCGTGGACTATTAGTCACCGTTTTGGGGTCCCAAAGTGATTTCCATTCTTGTTGAACCCCAAGGTGCGCTTACGTGTCGGTCATCAACACTCACAGTTTTGCCGATTCTGGCCCGTTTCGTGGACTATTACTCACTGTTTTAGGGTCCCGGAGTGATGTCCACGAGTAACGAACCCTGGAGTGCGTTTACGTGTCTGTCATCAGCACTCGCGGTTTTTGGTCGATTCTGACCAGTTTCGTGGACTATTACTCACCGTTTTGCGGTCCCAAAGTGATTAACATTCTTGTTGAACCCCAAGGTAGCTTACGTGTCGGTCATCAACACTCATAGTTTTGGCCGATTCTGGCCCATTTCGTGGACTATTACTCACTGTTTTGGGGTCCTGGAGTGATTTCCAGAAGTAATGAACCCTGGGGAGTGTTTATCTGTCGAGCATCAACACTCACAGTTTTGGCCGATTCTGGCCCGTTTCGTGGACTATTACTAACTGTTTGGGGGTCTCGAAGTGATGTCCACGAGTAACGAACCCTGGGGTGCGTTTACATGTTGGTCATCAACACTCGCGGTTTTGGCCGAATCTGACCCGTTTCATGGAATATTACTCACCGTTTTGGGGTCCCAAAGTGATTTCCATTCTTATTAAACCCCAAGGTGAGCTTACGTGTCGGTCATCAACACTCATAGTTTTGGCCGATTCTGGCCCGTTTCATGGACTATTACTCACTGTTTTGCGGTCCCATAGTGATGTCCACGAGTAACGAACATTGGGGTGTGTTTACGTGTCGATTATCAACACTCGCGGTTTTGGGCGATTCTGACCCATTTCGTGGACTATTAGTCACCGTTTTGGGGTCCCAAAGTGATTTCCATTCTTGTTGAACCCCAAGGTGCGCTTACGTGTCGGTCATCAACACTCACAGTTTTGCCGATTCTGGCCCGTTTCGTGGACTATTACTCACTGTTTTAGGGTCCCGGAGTGATGTCCACGAGTAACGAACCCTGGAGTGCGTTTACGTGTCTGTCATCAGCACTCGCGGTTTTTGGTCGATTCTGACCAGTTTCGTGGACTATTACTCACCGTTTTGCGGTCCCAAAGTGATTAACATTCTTGTTGAACCCCAAGGTAGCTTACGTGTCGGTCATCAACACTCATAGTTTTGGCCGATTCTGGCCCATTTCGTGGACTATTACTCACTGTTTTGGGGTCCTGGAGTGATTTCCAGAAGTAATGAACCCTGGGGAGTGTTTATCTGTCGAGCATCAACACTCACAGTTTTGGCCGATTCTGGCCCGTTTCGTGGACTATTACTAACTGTTTGGGGGTCTCGAAGTGATGTCCACGAGTAACGAACCCTGGGGTGCGTTTACATGTTGGTCATCAACACTCGCGGTTTTGGCCGAATCTGACCCGTTTCATGGAATATTACTCACCGTTTTGGGGTCCCAAAGTGATTTCCATTCTTATTAAACCCCAAGGTGAGCTTACGTGTCGGTCATCAACACTCATAGTTTTGGCCGATTCTGGCCCGTTTCATGGACTATTACTCACTGTTTTAGGGTCCCGGAGTGATGTCCATGAGTAACGAACCCTAGGGTGCGTTTACGTGTCGGTCATCAACACTCGAAGTTTTGGCCGATTGTGACCCGTTTCGTGGACTATTACTCACGGTTTTGGGGTCCCGGAGTGATGTCCACGAGTAACGAACCCCGGTGTGCGTTTACGTGTCCGTCATCAACACTCGTAGTTTTGGCCGATCCTGACCCATTTCGTGGACTATTACTCAGCATTTTGGGGTCCCAAAGTGATTTCCATTCTCGTTGAACCCCAAGGTGCGCTTACGTGGCAGTCATCAACACTCACAGTTTTGGCCAATTCTGGCCCGTTTCGTGGACTATTACTCACTGTTTTAGGGTCCCGGAGTGATGTCCATGAGTAACGAACCCTGGGGTGCGTTTACCTGTCGGTCATCAACACTCGCGGTTTTGGCCAATTCTGACCCGTTTCGTGGACTATTACTCACCGTTTTGGGGTTCCAAAGTGATTTCCATTCTTGTTGAACCCCAAGGTGCGCTTACGTGTTGGTCACCACCACTCATGGTTTTGGCCTATTCTGGCCCGTTTCGTGGACTATTACTCACTGTTTTAGGGTCCCGGAGTGATGTCCACGAGTAACGAACCCTGGGTGCGTTTACATGTCGGTCATCAACACTCGCGATTTTGGCCGATTTTGACCCATTTCGTGGACTATTACTCACCGTTTTGGGGTCCCAAAGTGATTTCCATTCTTGTTGAACCCCGGGTTGCGTTTGCGTGTCGGTCATCTACACTCGCGGTTTTGGCCGATTCTGACCCATTTCGTGGACTATTACTCACCGTTTTGGGGTCCTAAAGTGATTTCCATTCTTGTTGAACCCCAACGTGCGCTTACATGTCGGTCATCAACACTCACACTTTTTGCCGATTCTGGCCCGTTTCATGGAGTATTACTCACTGTTTTGCGGTCCCGGAGTGATGTCCATGAGTAACGAACCCTGGGGTGCGTTTACGTGTCGGTCATCAACGCTCATAGTTTTGGCCGATCCTGACCCGTTTCGTGGACTATTACTCACCTTTTTGGGGTCCCAAACTGATTTCCATTCTTGTTGAACCCCAAGGTGCGCTTACGTGTCGGTCACCAACACTCACGATTTTCGCCGATTCTGGCCCGTTTCGTGGACTATTACTCACTGTTTTAGGGTCCGAGAGTGATGTCCACGAGTAACGAACTCTGGGATGCGTTTACGTGTCGGTCATCAACACTCGCGATTTTGGCCGATTCTGACCCATTTCGTGGACTATTAGTCACCGTTTTGGGGTCCCAAAGTGATTTCCATTCTTGTTGAACCCCAAGGTGCGCTTACGTGTCGGTCATCAACACTCACAGTTTTGGCCGATTCTGGCCCGTTTCATGGACTATTACTCACTGTTTTGCGGTCCCATAGTGATGTCCACGAGTAACGAACATTGGGGTGTGTTTACGTGTCGATTATCAACACTCGCGGTTTTGGGCGATTCTGACCCATTTCGTGGACTATTAGTCACCGTTTTGGGGTCCCAAAGTGATTTCCATTCTTGTTGAACCCCAAGGTGCGCTTACGTGTCGGTCATCAACACTCACAGTTTTGCCGATTCTGGCCCGTTTCGTGGACTATTACTCACTGTTTTAGGGTCCCGGAGTGATGTCCACGAGTAACGAACCCTGGAGTGCGTTTACGTGTCTGTCATCAGCACTCGCGGTTTTTGGTCGATTCTGACCAGTTTCGTGGACTATTACTCACCGTTTTGCGGTCCCAAAGTGATTAACATTCTTGTTGAACCCCAAGGTAGCTTACGTGTCGGTCATCAACACTCATAGTTTTGGCCGATTCTGGCCCATTTCGTGGACTATTACTCACTGTTTTGGGGTCCTGGAGTGATTTCCAGAAGTAATGAACCCTGGGGAGTGTTTATCTGTCGAGCATCAACACTCACAGTTTTGGCCGATTCTGGCCCGTTTCGTGGACTATTACTAACTGTTTGGGGGTCTCGAAGTGATGTCCACGAGTAACGAACCCTGGGGTGCGTTTACATGTTGGTCATCAACACTCGCGGTTTTGGCCGAATCTGACCCGTTTCATGGAATATTACTCACCGTTTTGGGGTCCCAAAGTGATTTCCATTCTTATTAAACCCCAAGGTGAGCTTACGTGTCGGTCATCAACACTCATAGTTTTGGCCGATTCTGGCCCGTTTCATGGACTATTACTCACTGTTTTGCGGTCCCATAGTGATGTCCACGAGTAACGAACATTGGGGTGTGTTTACGTGTCGATTATCAACACTCGCGGTTTTGGGCGATTCTGACCCATTTCGTGGACTATTAGTCACCGTTTTGGGGTCCCAAAGTGATTTCCATTCTTGTTGAACCCCAAGGTGCGCTTACGTGTCGGTCATCAACACTCACAGTTTTGCCGATTCTGGCCCGTTTCGTGGACTATTACTCACTGTTTTAGGGTCCCGGAGTGATGTCCACGAGTAACGAACCCTGGAGTGCGTTTACGTGTCTGTCATCAGCACTCGCGGTTTTTGGTCGATTCTGACCAGTTTCGTGGACTATTACTCACCGTTTTGCGGTCCCAAAGTGATTAACATTCTTGTTGAACCCCAAGGTAGCTTACGTGTCGGTCATCAACACTCATAGTTTTGGCCGATTCTGGCCCATTTCGTGGACTATTACTCACTGTTTTGGGGTCCTGGAGTGATTTCCAGAAGTAATGAACCCTGGGGAGTGTTTATCTGTCGAGCATCAACACTCACAGTTTTGGCCGATTCTGGCCCGTTTCGTGGACTATTACTAACTGTTTGGGGGTCTCGAAGTGATGTCCACGAGTAACGAACCCTGGGGTGCGTTTACATGTTGGTCATCAACACTCGCGGTTTTGGCCGAATCTGACCCGTTTCATGGAATATTACTCACCGTTTTGGGGTCCCAAAGTGATTTCCATTCTTATTAAACCCCAAGGTGAGCTTACGTGTCGGTCATCAACACTCATAGTTTTGGCCGATTCTGGCCCGTTTCATGGACTATTACTCACTGTTTTAGGGTCCCGGAGTGATGTCCATGAGTAACGAACCCTAGGGTGCGTTTACGTGTCGGTCATCAACACTCGAAGTTTTGGCCGATTGTGACCCGTTTCGTGGACTATTACTCACGGTTTTGGGGTCCCGGAGTGATGTCCACGAGTAACGAACCCCGGTGTGCGTTTACGTGTCCGTCATCAACACTCGTAGTTTTGGCCGATCCTGACCCATTTCGTGGACTATTACTCAGCATTTTGGGGTCCCAAAGTGATTTCCATTCTCGTTGAACCCCAAGGTGCGCTTACGTGGCAGTCATCAACACTCACAGTTTTGGCCAATTCTGGCCCGTTTCGTGGACTATTACTCACTGTTTTAGGGTCCCGGAGTGATGTCCATGAGTAACGAACCCTGGGGTGCGTTTACCTGTCGGTCATCAACACTCGCGGTTTTGGCCAATTCTGACCCGTTTCGTGGACTATTACTCACCGTTTTGGGGTTCCAAAGTGATTTCCATTCTTGTTGAACCCCAAGGTGCGCTTACGTGTTGGTCACCACCACTCATGGTTTTGGCCTATTCTGGCCCGTTTCGTGGACTATTACTCACTGTTTTAGGGTCCCGGAGTGATGTCCACGAGTAACGAACCCTGGGTGCGTTTACATGTCGGTCATCAACACTCGCGATTTTGGCCGATTTTGACCCATTTCGTGGACTATTACTCACCGTTTTGGGGTCCCAAAGTGATTTCCATTCTTGTTGAACCCCGGGTTGCGTTTGCGTGTCGGTCATCTACACTCGCGGTTTTGGCCGATTCTGACCCATTTCGTGGACTATTACTCACCGTTTTGGGGTCCTAAAGTGATTTCCATTCTTGTTGAACCCCAACGTGCGCTTACATGTCGGTCATCAACACTCACACTTTTTGCCGATTCTGGCCCGTTTCATGGAGTATTACTCACTGTTTTGCGGTCCCGGAGTGATGTCCATGAGTAACGAACCCTGGGGTGCGTTTACGTGTCGGTCATCAACGCTCATAGTTTTGGCCGATCCTGACCCGTTTCGTGGACTATTACTCACCTTTTTGGGGTCCCAAACTGATTTCCATTCTTGTTGAACCCCAAGGTGCGCTTACGTGTCGGTCACCAACACTCACGATTTTCGCCGATTCTGGCCCGTTTCGTGGACTATTACTCACTGTTTTAGGGTCCGAGAGTGATGTCCACGAGTAACGAACTCTGGGATGCGTTTACGTGTCGGTCATCAACACTCGCGATTTTGGCCGATTCTGACCCATTTCGTGGACTATTAGTCACCGTTTTGGGGTCCCAAAGTGATTTCCATTCTTGTTGAACCCCAAGGTGCGCTTACGTGTCGGTCATCAACACTCACAGTTTTGGCCGATTCTGGCCCGTTTCATGGACTATTACTCACTGTTTTGCGGTCCCATAGTGATGTCCACGAGTAACGAACATTGGGGTGTGTTTACGTGTCGATTATCAACACTCGCGGTTTTGGGCGATTCTGACCCATTTCGTGGACTATTAGTCACCGTTTTGGGGTCCCAAAGTGATTTCCATTCTTGTTGAACCCCAAGGTGCGCTTACGTGTCGGTCATCAACACTCACAGTTTTGCCGATTCTGGCCCGTTTCGTGGACTATTACTCACTGTTTTAGGGTCCCGGAGTGATGTCCACGAGTAACGAACCCTGGAGTGCGTTTACGTGTCTGTCATCAGCACTCGCGGTTTTTGGTCGATTCTGACCAGTTTCGTGGACTATTACTCACCGTTTTGCGGTCCCAAAGTGATTAACATTCTTGTTGAACCCCAAGGTAGCTTACGTGTCGGTCATCAACACTCATAGTTTTGGCCGATTCTGGCCCATTTCGTGGACTATTACTCACTGTTTTGGGGTCCTGGAGTGATTTCCAGAAGTAATGAACCCTGGGGAGTGTTTATCTGTCGAGCATCAACACTCACAGTTTTGGCCGATTCTGGCCCGTTTCGTGGACTATTACTAACTGTTTGGGGGTCTCGAAGTGATGTCCACGAGTAACGAACCCTGGGGTGCGTTTACATGTTGGTCATCAACACTCGCGGTTTTGGCCGAATCTGACCCGTTTCATGGAATATTACTCACCGTTTTGGGGTCCCAAAGTGATTTCCATTCTTATTAAACCCCAAGGTGAGCTTACGTGTCGGTCATCAACACTCATAGTTTTGGCCGATTCTGGCCCGTTTCATGGACTATTACTCACTGTTTTGCGGTCCCATAGTGATGTCCACGAGTAACGAACATTGGGGTGTGTTTACGTGTCGATTATCAACACTCGCGGTTTTGGGCGATTCTGACCCATTTCGTGGACTATTAGTCACCGTTTTGGGGTCCCAAAGTGATTTCCATTCTTGTTGAACCCCAAGGTGCGCTTACGTGTCGGTCATCAACACTCACAGTTTTGCCGATTCTGGCCCGTTTCGTGGACTATTACTCACTGTTTTAGGGTCCCGGAGTGATGTCCACGAGTAACGAACCCTGGAGTGCGTTTACGTGTCTGTCATCAGCACTCGCGGTTTTTGGTCGATTCTGACCAGTTTCGTGGACTATTACTCACCGTTTTGCGGTCCCAAAGTGATTAACATTCTTGTTGAACCCCAAGGTAGCTTACGTGTCGGTCATCAACACTCATAGTTTTGGCCGATTCTGGCCCATTTCGTGGACTATTACTCACTGTTTTGGGGTCCTGGAGTGATTTCCAGAAGTAATGAACCCTGGGGAGTGTTTATCTGTCGAGCATCAACACTCACAGTTTTGGCCGATTCTGGCCCGTTTCGTGGACTATTACTAACTGTTTGGGGGTCTCGAAGTGATGTCCACGAGTAACGAACCCTGGGGTGCGTTTACATGTTGGTCATCAACACTCGCGGTTTTGGCCGAATCTGACCCGTTTCATGGAATATTACTCACCGTTTTGGGGTCCCAAAGTGATTTCCATTCTTATTAAACCCCAAGGTGAGCTTACGTGTCGGTCATCAACACTCATAGTTTTGGCCGATTCTGGCCCGTTTCATGGACTATTACTCACTGTTTTAGGGTCCCGGAGTGATGTCCATGAGTAACGAACCCTAGGGTGCGTTTACGTGTCGGTCATCAACACTCGAAGTTTTGGCCGATTGTGACCCGTTTCGTGGACTATTACTCACGGTTTTGGGGTCCCGGAGTGATGTCCACGAGTAACGAACCCCGGTATGCGTTTACGTGTCCGTCATCAACACTCGTAGTTTTGGCCGATCCTGACCCATTTCGTGGACTATTACTCAGCATTTTGGGGTCCCAAAGTGATTTCCATTCTCGTTGAACCCCAAGGTGCGCTTACGTGGCAGTCATCAACACTCACAGTTTTGGCCAATTCTGGCCCGTTTCGTGGACTATTACTCACTGTTTTAGGGTCCCGGAGTGATGTCCATGAGTAACGAACCCTGGGGTGCGTTTACCTGTCGGTCATCAACACTCGCGGTTTTGGCCAATTCTGACCCGTTTCGTGGACTATTACTCACCGTTTTGGGGTTCCAAAGTGATTTCCATTCTTGTTGAACCCCAAGGTGCGCTTACGTGTTGGTCACCACCACTCATGGTTTTGGCCTATTCTGGCCCGTTTCGTGGACTATTACTCACTGTTTTAGGGTCCCGGAGTGATGTCCACGAGTAACGAACCCTGGGTGCGTTTACATGTCGGTCATCAACACTCGCGATTTTGGCCGATTTTGACCCATTTCGTGGACTATTACTCACCGTTTTGGGGTCCCAAAGTGATTTCCATTCTTGTTGAACCCCGGGTTGCGTTTGCGTGTCGGTCATCTACACTCGCGGTTTTGGCCGATTCTGACCCATTTCGTGGACTATTACTCACCGTTTTGGGGTCCTAAAGTGATTTCCATTCTTGTTGAACCCCAACGTGCGCTTACATGTCGGTCATCAACACTCACACTTTTTGCCGATTCTGGCCCGTTTCATGGAGTATTACTCACTGTTTTGCGGTCCCGGAGTGATGTCCATGAGTAACGAACCCTGGGGTGCGTTTACGTGTCGGTCATCAACGCTCATAGTTTTGGCCGATCCTGACCCGTTTCGTGGACTATTACTCACCTTTTTGGGGTCCCAAACTGATTTCCATTCTTGTTGAACCCCAAGGTGCGCTTACGTGTCGGTCACCAACACTCACGATTTTCGCCGATTCTGGCCCGTTTCGTGGACTATTACTCACTGTTTTAGGGTCCGAGAGTGATGTCCACGAGTAACGAACTCTGGGATGCGTTTACGTGTCGGTCATCAACACTCGCGATTTTGGCCGATTCTGACCCATTTCGTGGACTATTAGTCACCGTTTTGGGGTCCCAAAGTGATTTCCATTCTTGTTGAACCCCAAGGTGCGCTTACGTGTCGGTCATCAACACTCACAGTTTTGGCCGATTCTGGCCCATTTCATGGACTATTACTCACTGTTTTGCGGTCCCATAGTGATGTCCACGAGTAACGAACATTGGGGTGTGTTTACGTGTCGATTATCAACACTCGCGGTTTTGGGCGATTCTGACCCATTTCGTGGACTATTAGTCACCGTTTTGGGGTCCCAAAGTGATTTCCATTCTTGTTGAACCCCAAGGTGCGCTTACGTGTCGGTCATCAACACTCACAGTTTTGCCGATTCTGGCCCGTTTCGTGGACTATTACTCACTGTTTTAGGGTCCCGGAGTGATGTCCACGAGTAACGAACCCTGGAGTGCGTTTACGTGTCTGTCATCAGCACTCGCGGTTTTTGGCCGATTCTGACCAGTTTCGTGGACTACTACTCACCGTTTTGCGGTCCCAAAGTGATTAACATTCTTGTTGAACCCCAAGGTGGCTTACGTGTCGGTCATCAACACTCATAGTTTTGGCCGATTCTGGCCCATTTCGTGGACTATTACTCACTGTTTTGGGGTCCTGGAGTGATTTCCAGAAGTAATGAACCCTCGGGAGTGTTTATCTGTCGAGCATCAACACTCACAGTTTTGGCCGATTCTGGCCCGTTTCGTGGACTATTACTAACTGTTTGGGGGTCTCGAAGTGATGTCCACGAGTAACGAACCCTGGGGTGCGTTTACATGTTGGTCATCAACACTCGCGGTTTTGGCCGAATCTGACCCGTTTCATGGAATATTACTCACCATTTTGGGGTCCCAAAGTGATTTCCATTCTTATTAAACCCCAAGGTGAGCTTACGTGTCGGTCATCAACACTCATAGTTTTGGCCGATTCTGGCCCGTTTCATGGACTATTACTCACTGTTTTAGGGTCCCGGAGTGATGTCCATGAGTAACGAACCCTAGGGTGCGTTTACGTGTCGGTCATCAACACTCGAAGTTTTGGTCGATTGTGACCCGTTTCGTGGACTATTACTCACGGTTTTGGGGTCCCGGAGTGATGTCCACGAGTAACGAACCCCGGTGTGCGTTTACGTGTCCGTCATCAACGCTCGTAGTTTTGGCCGATCCTGACCCATTTCGTGGACTATTACTCAGCATTTTGGGGTCCCAAAGTGATTTCCATTCTCGTTGAACCCCAAGGTGCGCTTACGTGGCAGTCATCAACACTCACAGTTTTGGCCAATTCTGGCCCGTTTCGTGGACTATTACTCACTGTTTTAGGGTCACGGAGTGATGTCCATGAGTAACGAACCCTGGGGTGCGTTTACCTGTCGGTCATCAACACTCGCGGTTTTGGCCAATTCTGACCCGTTTCGTGGACTATTACTCACCGTTTTGGGGTTCCAAAGTGATTTCCATTCTTGTTGAACCCCAAGGTGCGCTTACGTGTTGGTCACCACCACTCATGGTTTTGGCCTATTCTGGCCCGTTTCGTGGACTATTACTCACTGTTTTAGGGTCCCGGAGTGATGTCCACGAGTAACGAACCCTGGGTGCGTTTACGTGTCGGTCATCAACACTCGCGATTTTGGCCGATTTTGACCCATTTCGTGGACTATTACTCACCGTTTTGGGGTCCCAAAGTGATTTCCATTCTTGTTGAACCCCGGGTTGCGTTTACGTGTCGGTCATCTACACTCGCGGTTTTGGCCGATTCTGACCCATTTCGTGGACTATTACTCACCGTTTTGGGGTCCTAAAGTGATTTCCATTCTTGTTGAACCCCAACGTGCGCTTACGTGTCGGTCATCAACACTCACACTTTTTGCCGATTCTGGCCCGTTTCATGGAGTATTACTCACTGTTTTGCGGTCCCGGAGTGATGTCCATGAGTAACGAACCCTGGGGTGCGTTTACGTGTCGGTCGTCAACGCTCATAGTTTTGGCCGATCCTGACCCGTTTCGTGGACTATTACTCACCTTTTTGGGGTCCCAAACTGATTTCCATTCTTGTTGAACCCCAAGGTGCGCTTACGTGTCGGTCACCAACACTCACGATTTTCGCCGATTCTGGCCCGTTTCGTGGACTATTACTCACTGTTTTAGGGTCCGAGAGTGATGTCCACGAGTAACGAACTCTGGGATGCGTTTACGTGTCGGTCATCAACACTCGCGATTTTGGCCGATTCTGACCCATTTCGTGGACTATTAGTCACCGTTTTGGGGTCCCAAAGTGATTTCCATTCTTGTTGAACCCCAAGGTGCGCTTACGTGTCGGTCATCAACACTCACAGTTTTGGCCGATTCTGGCCCGTTTCATGGACTATTACTCACTGTTTTGCGGTCCCGTAGTGATGTCCACGAGTAACGAACCTTGGGGTGTGTTTACGTGTCGATTATCAACACTCGCGGTTTTGGGCGATTCTGACCCATTTCGTGGACTATTAGCCACCGTTTTGGGGTCCCAAAGTGATTTCCATTCTTGTTGAACCCCAAGGTGCGCTTACGTGTCGGTCATCAACACTCACAGTTTTGCCGATTCTGGCCCATTTCGTGGACTATTACTCACTGTTTTAGGGTCCCGGAGTGATGTCCACGAGTAACGAACCCTGGAGTGCGTTTACGTGTCTGTCATCAGCACTCGCGGTTTTTGGCCGATTCTGACCAGTTTCGTGGACTATTACTCACCGTTTTGCGGTCCCAAAGTGATTAACATTCTTGTTGAACCCCAAGGTAGCTTACGTGTCGGTCATCAACACTCATAGTTTTGGCCGATTCTGGCCCATTTTGTGGACTATTACTCACTGTTTTGGGGTCCTGGAGTGATTTCCAGAAGTAATGAACCCTGGGGAGTGTTTATCTGTCGAGCATCAACACTCACAGTTTTGGCCGATTCTGGCCCGTTTCGTGGACTATTACTAACTGTTTGGGGGTCTCGAAGTGATGTCCACGAGTAACGAACCCTGGGGTGCGTTTACATGTTGGTCATCAACACTCGCGGTTTTGGCCGAATCTGACCCGTTTCATGGAATATTACTCACCGTTTTGGGGTCCCAAAGTGATTTCCATTCTTATTAAACCCCAAGGTGAGCTTACGTGTCGGTCATCAACACTCATAGTTTTGGCCGATTCTGGCCCGTTTCATGGACTATTACTCACTGTTTTAGGGTCCCGGAGTGATGTCCATGAGTAACGAACCCTAGGGTGCGTTTACGTGTCGGTCATCAACACTCGAAGTTTTGGCCGATTGTGACCCGTTTCGTGGACTATTACTCACGGTTTTGGGGTCCCGGAGTGATGTCCACGAGTAACGAACCCCGGTGTGCGTTTACGTGTCCGTCATCAACACTCGTAGTTTTGGCCGATCCTGACCCATTTCGTGGACTATTACTCAGCATTTTGGGGTCCCAAAGTGATTTCCATTCTCGTTGAACCCCAAGGTGCGCTTACGTGGCAGTCATCAACACTCACAGTTTTGGCCAATTCTGGCCCGTTTCGTGGACTATTACTCACTGTTTTAGGGTCCCGGAGTGATGTCCATGAGTAACGAACCCTGGGGTGCGTTTACCTGTCGGTCATCAACACTCGCGGTTTTGGCCAATTCTGACCCGTTTCGTGGACTATTACTCACCGTTTTGGGGTTCCAAAGTGATTTCCATTCTTGTTGAACCCCAAGGTGCGCTTACGTGTTGGTCACCACCACTCATGGTTTTGGCCTATTCTGGCCCGTTTCGTGGACTATTACTCACTGTTTTAGGGTCCCGGAGTGATGTCCACGAGTAACGAACCCTGGGTGCGTTTACATGTCGGTCATCAACACTCGCGATTTTGGCCGATTTTGACCCATTTCGTGGACTATTACTCACCGTTTTGGGGTCCCAAAGTGATTTCCATTCTTGTTGAACCCCGGGATGCGTTTGCGTGTCGGTCATCTACACTCGCGGTTTTGGCCGATTCTGACCCATTTCGTGGACTATTACTCACCGTTTTGGGGTCCTAAAGTGATTTCCATTCTTCTTGAACCCCAACGTGCGCTTACATGTCGGTCATCAACACTCACACTTTTTGCCGATTCTGGCCCGTTTCATGGAGTATTACTCACTGTTTTGCGGTCCCGGAGTGATGTCCATGAGTAACGAACCCTGGGGTGCGTTTACGTGTCGGTCATCAACGCTCATAGTTTTGGCCGATCCTGACCCGTTTCGTGGACTATTACTCACCTTTTTGGGGTCCCAAACTGATTTCCATTCTTGTTGAACCCCAAGGTGCGCTTACGTGTCGGTCACCAACACTCACGATTTTCGCCGATTCTGGCCCGTTTCGTGGACTATTACTCACTGTTTTAGGGTCCGAGAGTGATGTCCACGAGTAACGAACTCTGGGATGCGTTTACGTGTCGGTCATCAACACTCGCGATTTTGGCCGATTCTGACCCATTTCGTGGACTATTAGTCACCGTTTTGGGGTCCCAAAGTGATTTCCATTCTTGTTGAACCCCAAGGTGCGCTTACGTGTCGGTCATCAACACTCACAGTTTTGGCCGATTCTGGCCCGTTTCATGGACTATTACTCACTGTTTTGCGGTCCCATAGTGATGTCCACGAGTAACGAACATTGGGGTGTGTTTACGTGTCGATTATCAACACTCGCGGTTTTGGGCGATTCTGACCCATTTCGTGGACTATTAGTCACCGTTTTGGGGTCCCAAAGTGATTTCCATTCTTGTTGAACCCCAAGGTGCGCTTACGTGTCGGTCATCAACACTCACAGTTTTGCCGATTCTGGCCCGTTTCGTGGACTATTACTCACTGTTTTAGGGTCCCGGAGTGATGTCCACGAGTAACGAACCCTGGAGTGCGTTTACGTGTCTGTCATCAGCACTCGCGGTTTTTGGCCGATTCTGACCAGTTTCGTGGACTACTACTCACCGTTTTGCGGTCCCAAAGTGATTAACATTCTTGTTGAACCCCAAGGTGGCTTACGTGTCGGTCATCAACACTCATAGTTTTGGCCGATTCTGGCCCATTTCGTGGACTATTACTCACTGTTTTGGGGTCCTGGAGTGATTTCCAGAAGTAATGAACCCCCGGGAGTGTTTATCTGTCGAGCATCAACACTCACAGTTTTGGCCGATTCTGGCCCGTTTCGTGGACTATTACTAACTGTTTGGGGGTCTCGAAGTGATGTCCACGAGTAACGAACCCTGGGGTGCGTTTACATGTTGGTCATCAACACTCGCGGTTTTGGCCGAATCTGACCCGTTTCATGGAATATTACTCACCGTTTTGGGGTCCCAAAGTGATTTCCACTCTTATTAAACCCCAAGGTGAGCTTACGTGTCGGTCATCAACACTCATAGTTTTGGCCGATTCTGGCCCGTTTCATGGACTATTACTCACTGTTTTAGGGTCCCGGAGTGATGTCCATGAGTAACGAACCCTAGGGTGCGTTTACGTGTCGGTCATCAACACTCGAAGTTTTGGCCGATTGTGACCCGTTTCGTGGACTATTACTCACGGTTTTGGGGTCCCGGAGTGATGTCCACGAGTAACGAACCCCGGTGTGCGTTTACGTGTCCGTCATCAACACTCGTAGTTTTGGCCGATCCTGACCCATTTCGTGGACTATTACTCAGCATTTTGGGGTCCCAAAGTGATTTCCATTCTCGTTGAACCCCAAGGTGCGCTTACATGGCAGTCATCAACACTCACAGTTTTGGCCAATTCTGGCCCGTTTCGTGGACTATTACTCACTGTTTTAGGGTCCCGGAGTGATGTCCATGAGTAACGAACCCTGGGGTGCGTTTACCTGTCGGTCATCAACACTCGCGGTTTTGGCCAATTCTGACCCGTTTCGTGGACTATTACTCACCGTTTTGGGGTTCCAAAGTGATTTCCATTCTTGTTGAACCCCAAGGTGCGCTTACGTGTTGGTCACCACCACTCATGGTTTTGGCCTATTCTGGCCCGTTTCGTGGACTATTACTCACTGTTTTAGGGTCCCGGAGTGATGTCCACGAGTAACGAACCCTGGGTGCGTTTACATGTCGGTCATCAACACTCGCGATTTTGGCCGATTTTGACCCATTTCGTGGACTATTACTCACCGTTTTGGGGTCCCAAAGTGATTTCCATTCTTGTTGAACCCCGGGTTGCGTTTGCGTGTCGATCATCTACACTCGCGGTTTTGGCCGATTCTGACCCATTTCGTGGACTATTACTCACCGTTTTGGGGTCCTAAAGTGATTTCCATTCTTGTTGAACCCCAACGTGCGCTTACGTGTCGGTCATCAACACTCACACTTTTTGCCGATTCTGGCCCGTTTCATGGAGTATTACTCACTGTTTTGTGGTCCCGGAGTGATGTCCATGAGTAACGAACCCTGGGGTGCGTTTACGTGTCGGTCATCAACGCTCATAGTTTTGGCCGATCCTGACCCGTTTCGTGGACTATTAATCACCTTTTTGGGGTCCCAAACTGATTTCCATTCTTGTTGAACCCCAAGGTGCGCTTACGTGTCGGTCACCAACACTCACGATTTTCGCCGATTCTGGCCCGTTTCGTGGACTATTACTCATTGTTTTAGGGTCCGAGAGTGATGTCCACGAGTAACGAACTCTGGGATGCGTTTACGTGTCGGTTATCAACACTCGCGATTTTGGCCGATTCTGACCCATTTCGTGGACTATTAGTCACCGATTTGGGGTCCCAAAGTGATTTCCATTCTTGTTGAACCCCAAGGTGCGCTTACGTGTCGGTCATCAACACTCACAGTTTTGGCCGATTCTGGCCGTTTCATGGACTATTACTCACTGTTTTGCGGTCCCGTAGTGATGTCCACGAGTAACGAACATTGGGGTGTGTTTACGTGTCGATTATCAACACTCGCGGTTTTGGGCGATTCTGACCCATTTCGTGGACTATTAGTCACCGTTTTGGGGTCCCAAAGTGATTTCCATTCTTGTTGAACCCCAAGGTGCGCTTACGTGTCGGTCATCAACACTCACAGTTTTGCCGATTCTGGCCCGTTTCGTGGACTATTACTCACTGTTTTAGGGTCCCGGAGTGATGTCCACGAGTAACGAACCCTGGAGTGCGTTTACGTGTCTGTCATCAGCACTCGCGGTTTTTGGCCGATTCTGACCAGTTTCGTGGACTATTACTCACCGTTTTGCGGTCCCAAAGTGATTAACATTCTTGTTGAACCCCAAGGTGGCTTACGTGTCGGTCATCAACACTCATAGTTTTGGCCGATTCTGGCCCATTTCGTGGACTATTACTCACTGTTTTGGGGTCCTGGAGTGATTTCCAGAAGTAATGAACCCTGGGGAGTGTTTATCTGTCGAGCATCAACACTCACAGTTTTGGCCGATTCTGGCCCGTTTCGTGGACTATTACTAACTGTTTGGGGGTCTCGAAGTGATGTCCACGAGTAACGAACCCTGGGGTGCGTTTACATGTTGGTCATCAACACTCGCGGTTTTGGCCGAATCTGACCCGTTTCATGGAATATTACTCACCGTTTTGGGGTCCCAAAGTGATTTCCATTCTTATTAAACCCCAAGGTGAGCTTACGTGTCGGTCATCAACACTCATAGTTTTGGCCGATTCTGGCCCGTTTCATGGACTATTACTCACTGTTTTAGGGTCCCGGAGTGATGTCCATGAGTAACGAACCCTAGGGTGCGTTTACGTGTCGGTCATCAACACTCGAAGTTTTGGCCGATTGTGACCCGTTTCGTGGACTATTACTCACGGTTTTGGGGTCCCGGAGTGATGTCCACGAGTAACGAACCCCGGTGTGCGTTTACGTGTCCGTCATCAACACTCGTAGTTTTGGCCGATCCTGACCCATTTCGTGGACTATTACTCAGCATTTTGGGGTCCCAAAGTGATTTCCATTCTCGTTGAACCCCAAGGTGCGCTTACGTGGCAGTCATCAACACTCACAGTTTTGGCCAATTCTGGCCCGTTTCGTGGACTATTACTCACTGTTTTAGGGTCCCGGAGTGATGTCCATGAGTAACGAACCCTGGGGTGCGTTTACCTGTCGGTCATCAACACTCGCGGTTTTGGCCAATTCTGACCCGTTTCGTGGACTATTACTCACCGTTTTGGGGTTCCAAAGTGATTTCCATTCTTGTTGAACCCCAAGGTGCGCTTACGTGTTGGTCACCACCACTCATGGTTTTGGCCTATTCTGGCCCGTTTCGTGGACTATTACTCACTGTTTTAGGGTCCCGGAGTGATGTCCACGAGTAACGAACCCTGGGTGCGTTTACATGTCGGTCATCAACACTCGCGATTTTGGCCGATTTTGACCCATTTCGTGGACTATTACTCACCGTTTTGGGGTCCCAAAGTGATTTCCATTCTTGTTGAACCCCGGGTTGCGTTTGCGTGTCGGTCATCTACACTCGCGGTTAGCCCTGGGCGTTCGGTCTTTTCGGTCTGTTCGGTTCGGTCTTTTCGGTCTTCCAAGAATTCGGTCTTCCAGAATTGAAGACCAAAATAATTTCGGTCTTTTCGGTTCTTCACTATTCGGTCTTCGGTCTTTACTATTCGGTCTTCGGTCCAGACCAAACAGACCAAATTAATTGATACAACGGTTACTTCCAGTACCAATACATGTTTATATTTGACTACCAATACATGTTTATACTTGACAGCAAGTAACAAGATTCATATGACACAAAGTAAGAAGATTCGTAATTCATGGTCCAACAACAAGATTCATGACGTCATTTTCTTCTGTTCTTTTGGCTTGTCATCTTGAGCAGCTTCTAGATTGGCACCTTTGGCACCTTTTGCTTCGGCATCTTTCTCATTCAACTCCTCGTCATATTTAGATTCCGGTATAGGAAACATCTACACAAAAGAGGACATTGGTCTGTCAAACAACATTGACAAGAGCAAATAAGAACATAAGGTGCATATAACCCATCTTTGTGTATCTCGTATCAGCTACCAAAATGATATATACCATGTATATATCTAGTTTTAGGAAACAAGCACAAATGCTTTACTATGTACATAGGAATTATGTACCCAGGATTTATCTTGCAATAACAAAGAGGATTATAGATATAAATTCTCTACTCCTACTAGTAGTAGTAAAGTATTGAAGCTGCTAAAGTGTGTGATTCTTCTCAGTTATCTTGCCCAAATCCGCACTCTGAATGTTCCATTTTAAAGTGTTGCTTTTACAAGACTGCATGGATAGAAGTTGAAGTGCAGAAATAAATAGAAAACAAATTACTATGGTTGCAAAAACAACCCAAATGACTACAGAAATAATCTTGTGCTAACATTTGACACTAATCTAGTTAAGTGTAGTACAGTACAGAGTTCTATTTGTTGTCTCCAAGTGCTAACATTTGGCAGAAAGCAAGGCATGTATTGCCGACAAAACACTCGCAGGAGCGCTGATTTCATGGGAATCATATATCATATATGTACATAGAGAGATGAAGTAAGTAACCATCAGCTGTGATGTGGAGAACCGAAAGATGGCAGCAGGCGGCGAGCCAGCGAACAGTGTGGAAGAGGACGAATGGTGGTCAGGGACTGCACCTGTTGAATAGGCCGTCAGGAGGTGGAGCACCGGCGGCGGACGACCCCGTCGTGGGAAGTGGAGCGACCGACGGGGGGTCGAGGTTGTCGACGCGGGGCGCCGGTTTTCACCGGTCAGGACTGCCGCTCGGGCGCCGGTCTTCACCGGTCAGGGCTGCTGCTGTGGGCGCTGCACTTCATCGGTCAGGGCGCGCGGCGCGCCTCGGTGCTGCGGTCGTCAGTCGTCATGGGGCATCGGGCCACAGTGGTGGGTGGCACGCGGCGCGCGGCGGCTAGGGTTCGTAGTGGGAGAGAAAAGGAGGAACGGGAGTGAGTCAGGGTGCCGATTGGTTCCTGTGAATCGTGAAGTGAGGACTAAGGACGTGAGGTCTGTATTCGTGTAGTTGTGTGTGACCATTGGGCTAGCTAGACGGGCCTTAGGATGGGCTTTAGTAATTCGGTCTATACGGGCTATTCGGTCCTCAAAACAACAAGACCGAACAGACCAAACCTAGTTCGGTCTTCTATTTTTGTAGACCGTTTTTTATTCGGTCTTTGCTAGTTCGGTCTTTTCGGGTTCGGTCTCGGTCTTTTCGGGTTCGGTCTTCGGTCTTCGGTTTTTATGCCCGGGGTGACTCGCGGTTTTGGCCGATTCTGACCCATTTCGTGGACTATTACTCACCGTTTTGGGGTCCTAAAGTGATTTCCATTCTTGTTGAACCCCAACGTGCGCTTACGTGTCGGTCATCAACACTCACACTTTTTGCCGATTCTGGCCCGTTTCATGGAGTATTACTCACTGTTTTGTGGTCCCGGAGTGATGTCCATGAGTAACGAACCCTGGGGTGCGTTTACGTGTCGGTCATCAACGCTCATAGTTTTGGCCGATCCTGACCCGTTTCGTGGACTATTACTCACCTTTTTGGGGTCCCAAACTGATTTCCATTCTTGTTGAACCCCAAGGTGCGCTTACGTGTCGGTCACCAACACTCACGATTTTCGCCGATTCTGGCCCGTTTCGTGGACTATTACTCATTGTTTTAGGGTCCGAGAGTGATGTCCACGAGTAACGAACTCTGGGATGCGTTTACGTGTCGGTCATCAACACTCGCGATTTTGGCCGATTCTGACCCATTTCGTGGACTATTAGTCACCGTTTTGGGGTCCCAAAGTGATTTCCATTCTTGTTGAACCCCAAGGTGCGCTTACGTGTCGGTCATCAACACTCACAGTTTTGGCCGATTCTGGCCGTTTCATGGACTATTACTCACTGTTTTGCGGTCCCGTAGTGATGTCCACGAGTAACGAACATTGGGGTGTGTTTACGTGTCGATTATCAACACTCGCGGTTTTGGGCGATTCTGACCCATTTCGTGGACTATTAGTCACCGTTTTGGGGTCCCAAAGTGATTTCCATTCTTGTTGAACCCCAAGGTGCGCTTACGTGTCGGTCATCAACACTCACAGTTTTGCCGATTCTGGCCCGTTTCGTGGACTATTACTCACTGTTTTAGGGTCCCGGAGTGATGTCCACGAGTAACGAACCCTGGAGTGCGTTTACGTGTCTGTCATCAGCACTCGCGGTTTTTGGCCGATTCTGACCAGTTTCGTGGACTATTACTCACCGTTTTGCGGTCCCAAAGTGATTAACATTCTTGTTGAACCCCAAGGTGGCTTACGTGTCGGTCATCAACACTCATAGTTTTGGCCGATTCTGGCCCATTTCGTGGACTATTACTCACTGTTTTGGGGTCCTGGAGTGATTTCCAGAAGTAATGAACCCTGGGGAGTGTTTATCTGTCGAGCATCAACACTCACAGTTTTGGCCGATTCTGGCCCGTTTCGTGGACTATTACTAACTGTTTGGGGGTCTCGAAGTGATGTCCACGAGTAACGAACCCTGGGGTGCGTTTACATGTTGGTCATCAACACTCGCGGTTTTGGCCGAATCTGACCCGTTTCATGGAATATTACTCACCGTTTTGGGGTCCCAAAGTGATTTCCATTCTTATTAAACCCCAAGGTGAGCTTACGTGTCGGTCATCAACACTCATAGTTTTGGCCGATTCTGGCCCGTTTCATGGACTATTACTCACTGTTTTAGGGTCCCGGAGTGATGTCCATGAGTAACGAACCCTAGGGTGCGTTTACGTGTCGGTCATCAACACTCGAAGTTTTGGCCGATTGTGACCCGTTTCGTGGACTATTACTCACGGTTTTGGGGTCCCGGAGTGATGTCCACGAGTAACGAACCCCGGTGTGCGTTTACGTGTCCGTCATCAACACTCGTAGTTTTGGCCGATCCTGACCCATTTCGTGGACTATTACTCAGCATTTTGGGGTCCCAAAGTGATTTCCATTCTCGTTGAACCCCAAGGTGCGCTTACGTGGCAGTCATCAACACTCACAGTTTTGGCCAATTCTGGCCCGTTTCGTGGACTATTACTCACTGTTTTAGGGTCCCGGAGTGATGTCCATGAGTAACGAACCCTGGGGTGCGTTTACCTGTCGGTCATCAACACTCGCGGTTTTGGCCAATTCTGACCCGTTTCGTGGACTATTACTCACCGTTTTGGGGTTCCAAAGTGATTTCCATTCTTGTTGAACCCCAAGGTGCGCTTACGTGTTGGTCACCACCACTCATGGTTTTGGCCTATTCTGGCCCGTTTCGTGGACTATTACTCACTGTTTTAGGGTCCCGGAGTGATGTCCACGAGTAACGAACCCTGGGTGCGTTTACATGTCGGTCATCAACACTCGCGATTTTGGCCGATTTTGACCCATTTCGTGGACTATTACTCACCGTTTTGGGGTCCCAAAGTGATTTCCATTCTTGTTGAACCCCGGGTTGCGTTTGCGTGTCGGTCATCTACACTCGCGGTTTTGGCCGATTCTGACCCATTTCGTGGACTATTACTCACCGTTTTGGGGTCCTAAAGTGATTTCCATTCTTGTTGAACCCCAACGTGCGCTTACGTGTCGGTCATCAACACTCACACTTTTTGCCGATTCTGGCCCGTTTCATGGAGTATTACTCACTGTTTTGCGGTCCCGGAGTGATGTCCATGAGTAACGAACCCTGGGGTGCGTTTACGTGTCGGTCATCAACGCTCATAGTTTTGGCCGATCCTGACCCGTTTCGTGGACTATTACTCACCTTTTTGGGGTCCCAAACTGATTTCCATTCTTGTTGAACCCCAAGGTGCGCTTACGTGTCGGTCACCAACACTCACGATTTTCGCCGATTCTGGCCCGTTTCGTGGACTATTACTCATTGTTTTAGGGTCCGAGAGTGATGTCCACGAGTAACGAACTCTGGGATGCGTTTACGTGTCGGTCATCAACACTCGCGATTTTGGCCGATTCTGACCCATTTCGTGGACTATTAGTCACCGTTTTGGGGTCCCAAAGTGATTTCCATTCTTGTTGAACCCCAAGGTGCGCTTACGTGTCGGTCATCAACACTCACAGTTTTGGCCGATTCTGGCCGTTTCATGGACTATTACTCACTGTTTTGCGGTCCCGTAGTGATGTCCACGAGTAACGAACATTGGGGTGTGTTTACGTGTCGATTATCAACACTCGCGGTTTTGGGCGATTCTGACCCATTTCGTGGACTATTAGTCACCGTTTTGGGGTCCCAAAGTGATTTCCATTCTTGTTGAACCCCAAGGTGCGCTTACGTGTCGGTCATCAACACTCACAGTTTTGCCGATTCTGGCCCGTTTCGTGGACTATTACTCACTGTTTTAGGGTCCCGGAGTGATGTCCACGAGTAACGAACCCTGGAGTGCGTTTACGTGTCTGTCATCAGCACTCGCGGTTTTTGGCCGATTCTGACCAGTTTCGTGGACTATTACTCACCGTTTTGCGGTCCCAAAGTGATTAACATTCTTGTTGAACCCCAAGGTGGCTTACGTGTCGGTCATCAACACTCATAGTTTTGGCCGATTCTGGCCCATTTCGTGGACTATTACTCACTGTTTTGGGGTCCTGGAGTGATTTCCAGAAGTAATGAACCCTGGGGAGTGTTTATCTGTCGAGCATCAACACTCACAGTTTTGGCCGATTCTGGCCCGTTTCGTGGACTATTACTAACTGTTTGGGGGTCTCGAAGTGATGTCCACGAGTAACGAACCCTGGGGTGCGTTTACATGTTGGTCATCAACACTCGCGGTTTTGGCCGAATCTGACCCGTTTCATGGAATATTACTCACCGTTTTGGGGTCCCAAAGTGATTTCCATTCTTATTAAACCCCAAGGTGAGCTTACGTGTCGGTCATCAACACTCATAGTTTTGGCCGATTCTGGCCCGTTTCATGGACTATTACTCACTGTTTTAGGGTCCCGGAGTGATGTCCATGAGTAACGAACCCTAGGGTGCGTTTACGTGTCGGTCATCAACACTCGAAGTTTTGGCCGATTGTGACCCGTTTCGTGGACTATTACTCACGGTTTTGGGGTCCCGGAGTGATGTCCACGAGTAACGAACCCCGGTGTGCGTTTACGTGTCCGTCATCAACACTCGTAGTTTTGGCCGATCCTGACCCATTTCGTGGACTATTACTCAGCATTTTGGGGTCCCAAAGTGATTTCCATTCTCGTTGAACCCCAAGGTGCGCTTACGTGGCAGTCATCAACACTCACAGTTTTGGCCAATTCTGGCCCGTTTCGTGGACTATTACTCACTGTTTTAGGGTCCCGGAGTGATGTCCATGAGTAACGAACCCTGGGGTGCGTTTACCTGTCGGTCATCAACACTCGCGGTTTTGGCCAATTCTGACCCGTTTCGTGGACTATTACTCACCGTTTTGGGGTTCCAAAGTGATTTCCATTCTTGTTGAACCCCAAGGTGCGCTTACGTGTTGGTCACCACCACTCATGGTTTTGGCCTATTCTGGCCCGTTTCGTGGACTATTACTCACTGTTTTAGGGTCCCGGAGTGATGTCCACGAGTAACGAACCCTGGGTGCGTTTACATGTCGGTCATCAACACTCGCGATTTTGGCCGATTTTGACCCATTTCGTGGACTATTACTCACCGTTTTGGGGTCCCAAAGTGATTTCCATTCTTGTTGAACCCCGGGTTGCGTTTGCGTGTCGGTCATCTACACTCGCGGTTTTGGCCGATTCTGACCCATTTCGTGGACTATTACTCACCGTTTTGGGGTCCTAAAGTGATTTCCATTCTTGTTGAACCCCAACGTGCGCTTACGTGTCGGTCATCAACACTCACACTTTTTGCCGATTCTGGCCCGTTTCATGGAGTATTACTCACTGTTTTGCGGTCCCGGAGTGATGTCCATGAGTAACGAACCCTGGGGTGCGTTTACGTGTCGGTCATCAACGCTCATAGTTTTGGCCGATCCTGACCCGTTTCGTGGACTATTACTCACCTTTTTGGGGTCCCAAACTGATTTCCATTCTTGTTGAACCCCAAGGTGCGCTTACGTGTCGGTCACCAACACTCACGATTTTCGCCGATTCTGGCCCGTTTCGTGGACTATTACTCATTGTTTTAGGGTCCGAAAGTGATGTCCACGAGTAACGAACTCTGGGATGCGTTTACGTGTCGGTCATCAACACTCGCGATTTTGGCCGATTCTGACCCATTTCGTGGACTATTAGTCACCGTTTTGGGGTCCCAAAGTGATTTCCATTCTTGTTGAACCCCAAGGTGCGCTTACGTGTCGGTCATCAACACTCACAGTTTTGGCCGATTCTGGCCGTTTCATGGACTATTACTCACTGTTTTGCGGTCCCGTAGTGATGTCCACGAGTAACGAACATTGGGGTGTGTTTACGTGTCGATTATCAACACTCGCGGTTTTGGGCGATTCTGACCCATTTCGTGGACTATTAGTCACCGTTTTGGGGTCCCAAAGTGATTTCCATTCTTGTTGAACCCCAAGGTGCGCTTACGTGTCGGTCATCAACACTCACAGTTTTGCCGATTCTGGCCCGTTTCGTGGACTATTACTCACTGTTTTAGGGTCCCGGAGTGATGTCCACGAGTAACGAACCCTGGAGTGCGTTTACGTGTCTGTCATCAGCACTCGCGGTTTTTGGCCGATTCTGACCAGTTTCGTGGACTATTACTCACCGTTTTGCGGTCCCAAAGTGATTAACATTCTTGTTGAACCCCAAGGTGGCTTACGTGTCGGTCATCAACACTCATAGTTTTGGCCGATTCTGGCCCATTTCGTGGACTATTACTCACTGTTTTGGGGTCCTGGAGTGATTTCCAGAAGTAATGAACCCTGGGGAGTGTTTATCTGTCGAGCATCAACACTCACAGTTTTGGCCGATTCTGGCCCGTTTCGTGGACTATTACTAACTGTTTGGGGGTCTCGAAGTGATGTCCACGAGTAACGAACCCTGGGGTGCGTTTACATGTTGGTCATCAACACTCGCGGTTTTGGCCGAATCTGACCCGTTTCATGGAATATTACTCACCATTTTGGGGTCCCAAAGTGATTTCCATTCTTATTAAACCCCAAGGTGAGCTTACGTGTCGGTCATCAACACTCATAGTTTTGGCCGATTCTGGCCCGTTTCATGGACTATTACTCACTGTTTTAGGGTCCCGGAGTGATGTCCATGAGTAACGAACCCTAGGGTGCGTTTACGTGTCGGTCATCAACACTCGAAGTTTTGGTCGATTGTGACCCGTTTCGTGGACTATTACTCACGGTTTTGGGGTCCCGGAGTGATGTCCACGAGTAACGAACCCCGGTGTGCGTTTACGTGTCCGTCATCAACGCTCGTAGTTTTGGCCGATCCTGACCCATTTCGTGGACTATTACTCAGCATTTTGTGGTCCCAAAGTGATTTCCATTCTCGTTGAACCCCAAGGTGCGCTTACGTGGCAGTCATCAACACTCACAGTTTTGGCCAATTCTGGCCCGTTTCGTGGACTATTACTCACTGTTTTAGGGTCCCGGAGTGATGTCCATGAGTAACGAACCCTGGGGTGCGTTTACCTGTCGGTCATCAACACTCGCGGTTTTGGCCAATTCTGACCCGTTTCGTGGACTATTACTCACCGTTTTGGGGTTCCAAAGTGATTTCCATTCTTGTTGAACCCCAAGATGCGCTTACGTGTTGGTCACCACCACTCATGGTTTTGGCCTATTCTGGCCCGTTTCGTGGACTATTACTCACTGTTTTAGGGTCCCGGAGTGATGTCCACGAGTAACGAACCCTGGGTGCGTTTACATGTCGGTCATCAACACTCGCGATTTTGGCCGATTTTGACCCATTTCGTGGACTATTACTCACCGTTTTGGGGTCCCAAAGTGATTTCCATTCTTGTTGAACCCCGGGTTGCGTTTGCGTGTCGGTCATCTACACTCGCGGTTTTGGCCGATTCTGACCCATTTCGTGGACTATTACTCACCGTTTTGGGGTCCTAAAGTGATTTCCATTCTTGTTGAACCCCAACGTGCGCTTACGTGTCGGTCATCAACACTCACACTTTTTGCCGATTCTGGCCCGTTTCATGGAGTATTACTCACTGTTTTGCGGTCCCGGAGTGATGTCCATGAGTAACGAACCCTGGGGTGCGTTTACGTGTCGGTCATCAACGCTCATAGTTTTGGCCGATCCTGACCCGTTTCGTGGACTATTACTCACCTTTTTGGGGTCCCAAACTGATTTCCATTCTTGTTGAACCCCAAGGTGCGCTTACGTGTCGGTCACCAACACTCACGATTTTCGCCGATTCTGGCCCGTTTCGTGGACTATTACTCATTGTTTTAGGGTCCGAGAGTGATGTCCACGAGTAACGAACTCTGGGATGCGTTTACGTGTCGGTCATCAACACTCGCGATTTTGGCCGATTCTGACCCATTTCGTGGACTATTAGTCACCGTTTTGGGGTCCCAAAGTGATTTCCATTCTTGTTGAACCCCAAGGTGCGCTTACGTGTCGGTCATCAACACTCACAGTTTTGGCCGATTCTGGCCGTTTCATGGACTATTACTCACTGTTTTGCGGTCCCGTAGTGATGTCCACGAGTAACGAACATTGGGGTGTGTTTACGTGTCGATTATCAACACTCGCGGTTTTGGGCGATTCTGACCCATTTCGTGGACTATTAGTCACCGTTTTGGGGTCCCAAAGTGATTTCCATTCTTGTTGAACCCCAAGGTGCGCTTACGTGTCGGTCATCAACACTCACAGTTTTGCCGATTCTGGCCCGTTTCGTGGACTATTACTCACTGTTTTAGGGTCCCGGAGTGATGTCCACGAGTAACGAACCCTGGAGTGCGTTTACGTGTCTGTCATCAGCACTCGCGGTTTTTGGCCGATTCTGACCAGTTTCGTGGACTATTACTCACCGTTTTGCGGTCCCAAAGTGATTAACATTCTTGTTGAACCCCAAGGTGGCTTACGTGTCGGTCATCAACACTCATAGTTTTGGCCGATTCTGGCCCATTTCGTGGACTATTACTCACTGTTTTGGGGTCCTGGAGTGATTTCCAGAAGTAATGAACCCTGGGGAGTGTTTATCTGTCGAGCATCAACACTCACAGTTTTGGCCGATTCTGGCCCGTTTCGTGGACTATTACTAACTGTTTGGGGGTCTCGAAGTGATGTCCACGAGTAACGAACCCTGGGGTGCGTTTACATGTTGGTCATCAACACTCGCGGTTTTGGCCGAATCTGACCCGTTTCATGGAATATTACTCACCATTTTGGGGTCCCAAAGTGATTTCCATTCTTATTAAACCCCAAGGTGAGCTTACGTGTCGGTCATCAACACTCATAGTTTTGGCCGATTCTGGCCCGTTTCATGGACTATTACTCACTGTTTTAGGGTCCCGGAGTGATGTCCATGAGTAACGAACCCTAGGGTGCGTTTACGTGTCGGTCATCAACACTCGAAGTTTTGGTCGATTGTGACCCGTTTCGTGGACTATTACTCACGGTTTTGGGGTCCCGGAGTGATGTCCACGAGTAACGAACCCCGGTGTGCGTTTACGTGTCCGTCATCAACGCTCGTAGTTTTGGCCGATCCTGACCCATTTCGTGGACTATTACTCAGCATTTTGTGGTCCCAAAGTGATTTCCATTCTCGTTGAACCCCAAGGTGCGCTTACGTGGCAGTCATCAACACTCACAGTTTTGGCCAATTCTGGCCCGTTTCGTGGACTATTACTCACTGTTTTAGGGTCCCGGAGTGATGTCCATGAGTAACGAACCCTGGGGTGCGTTTACCTGTCGGTCATCAACACTCGCGGTTTTGGCCAATTCTGACCCGTTTCGTGGACTATTACTCACCGTTTTGGGGTTCCAAAGTGATTTCCATTCTTGTTGAACCCCAAGGTGCGCTTACGTGTTGGTCACCACCACTCATGGTTTTGGCCTATTCTGGCCCGTTTCGTGGACTATTACTCACTGTTTTAGGGTCCCGGAGTGATGTCCACGAGTAACGAACCCTGGGTGCGTTTACATGTCGGTCATCAACACTCGCGATTTTGGCCGATTTTGACCCATTTCGTGGACTATTACTCACCGTTTTGGGGTCCCAAAGTGATTTCCATTCTTGTTGAACCCCGGGTTGCGTTTGCGTGTCGGTCATCTACACTCGCGGTTTTGGCCGATTCTGACCCATTTCGTGGACTATTACTCACCGTTTTGGGGTCCTAAAGTGATTTCCATTCTTGTTGAACCCCAACGTGCGCTTACGTGTCGGTCATCAACACTCACACTTTTTGCCGATTCTGGCCCGTTTCATGGAGTATTACTCACTGTTTTGCGGTCCCGGAGTGATGTCCATGAGTAACGAACCCTGGGGTGCGTTTACGTGTCGGTCATCAACGCTCATAGTTTTGGCCGATCCTGACCCGTTTCGTGGACTATTACTCACCTTTTTGGGGTCCCAAACTGATTTCCATTCTTGTTGAACCCCAAGGTGCGCTTACGTGTCGGTCACCAACACTCACGATTTTCGCCGATTCTGGCCCGTTTCGTGGACTATTACTCATTGTTTTAGGGTCCGAGAGTGATGTCCACGAGTAACGAACTCTGGGATGCGTTTACGTGTCGGTCATCAACACTCGCGATTTTGGCCGATTCTGACCCATTTCGTGGACTATTAGTCACCGTTTTGGGGTCCCAAAGTGATTTCCATTCTTGTTGAACCCCAAGGTGCGCTTACGTGTCGGTCATCAACACTCACAGTTTTGGCCGATTCTGGCCGTTTCATGGACTATTACTCACTGTTTTGCGGTCCCGTAGTGATGTCCACGAGTAACGAACATTGGGGTGTGTTTACGTGTCGATTATCAACACTCGCGGTTTTGGGCGATTCTGACCCATTTCGTGGACTATTAGTCACCGTTTTGGGGTCCCAAAGTGATTTCCATTCTTGTTGAACCCCAAGGTGCGCTTACGTGTCGGTCATCAACACTCACAGTTTTGCCGATTCTGGCCCGTTTCGTGGACTATTACTCACTGTTTTAGGGTCCCGGAGTGATGTCCACGAGTAACGAACCCTGGAGTGCGTTTACGTGTCTGTCATCAGCACTCGCGGTTTTTGGCCGATTCTGACCAGTTTCGTGGACTATTACTCACCGTTTTGCGGTCCCAAAGTGATTAACATTCTTGTTGAACCCCAAGGTGGCTTACGTGTCGGTCATCAACACTCATAGTTTTGGCCGATTCTGGCCCATTTCGTGGACTATTACTCACTGTTTTGGGGTCCTGGAGTGATTTCCAGAAGTAATGAACCCTGGGGAGTGTTTATCTGTCGAGCATCAACACTCACAGTTTTGGCCGATTCTGGCCCGTTTCGTGGACTATTACTAACTGTTTGGGGGTCTCGAAGTGATGTCCACGAGTAACGAACCCTGGGGTGCGTTTACATGTTGGTCATCAACACTCGCGGTTTTGGCCGAATCTGACCCGTTTCATGGAATATTACTCACCATTTTGGGGTCCCAAAGTGATTTCCATTCTTATTAAACCCCAAGGTGAGCTTACGTGTCGGTCATCAACACTCATAGTTTTGGCCGATTCTGGCCCGTTTCATGGACTATTACTCACTGTTTTAGGGTCCCGGAGTGATGTCCATGAGTAACGAACCCTAGGGTGCGTTTACGTGTCGGTCATCAACACTCGAAGTTTTGGTCGATTGTGACCCGTTTCGTGGACTATTACTCACGGTTTTGCGGTCCCGGAGTGATGTCCACGAGTAACGAACCCCGGTGTGCGTTTACGTGTCCGTCATCAACGCTCGTAGTTTTGGCCGATCCTGACCCATTTCGTGGACTATTACTCAGCATTTTGTGGTCCCAAAGTGATTTCCATTCTCGTTGAACCCCAAGGTGCGCTTACGTGGCAGTCATCAACACTCACAGTTTTGGCCAATTCTGGCCCGTTTCGTGGACTATTACTCACTGTTTTAGGGTCCCGGAGTGATGTCCATGAGTAACGAACCCTGGGGTGCGTTTACCTGTCGGTCATCAACACTCGCGGTTTTGGCCAATTCTGACCCGTTTCGTGGACTATTACTCACCGTTTTGGGGTTCCAAAGTGATTTCCATTCTTGCTGAACCCCAAGGTGCGCTTACGTGTTGGTCACCACCACTCATGGTTTTGGCCTATTCTGGCCCGTTTCGTGGACTATTACTCACTGTTTTAGGGTCCCGGAGTGATGTCCACGAGTAACGAACCCTGGGTGCGTTTACATGTCGGTCATCAACACTCGCGATTTTGGCCGATTTTGACCCATTTCGTGGACTATTAGTCACCGTTTTGGGGTCCCAAAGTGATTTCCATTCTTGTTGAACCCCGGGTTGCGTTTGCGTGTCGGTCATCTAAACTCGCGGTTTTGGCCGATTCTGACCCATTTCGTGGACTATTACTCACCGTTTTGGGGTCCTAAAGTGATTTCCATTCTTGTTGAACCCCAACGTGCGCTTACGTGTCGGTCATCAACACTCACACTTTTTGCCGATTCTGGCCCGTTTCATGGAGTATTACTCACTGTTTTGCGGTCCTGGAGTGATGTCCATGAGTAACGAACCCTGGGGTGCGTTTACGTGTCGGTCATCAACGCTCATAGTTTTGGCCGATCCTGACCCGTTTCGTGGACTATTACTCACCTTTTTGGGGTCCCAAACTGATTTCCATTCTTGTTGAACCCCAAGGTGCGCTTACGTGTCGGTCACCAACACTCACGATTTTCGCCGATTCTGGCCCGTTTCGTGGACTATTACTCACTGTTTTAGGGTCCGAGAGTGATGTCCACGAGTAACGAACTCTGGGATGCGTTTACGTGTCGGTCATCAACACTCGCGATTTTGGCCGATTCTGACCCATTTCGTGGACTATTAGTCACCGTTTTGGGGTCCCAAAGTGATTTCCATTCTTGTTGAACCCCAAGGTGCGCTTACGTGTCGGTCATCAACACTCACAGTTTTGGCCGATTCTGGCCCGTTTCATGGACTATTACTCACTGTTTTGCGGTCCCGTAGTGATGTCCACGAGTAACGAACATTGGGGTGTGTTTACGTGTCGATTATCAACACTCGCGGTTTTGGGCGATTCTGACCCATTTCGTGGACTATTAGTCACCGTTTTGGGGTCCCAAAGTGATTTCCATTCTTGTTGAACCCCAAGGTGCGCTTACGTGTCGGTCATCAACACTCACAGTTTTGCCGATTCTGGCCCGTTTCGTGGACTATTACTCACTGTTTTAGGGTCCCGGAGTGATGTCCACGAGTAACGAACCCTGGAGTGCGTTTACGTGTCTGTCATCAGCACTCGCGGTTTTTGGCCGATTCTGACCAGTTTCGTGGACTATTACTCACCGTTTTGCGGTCCCAAAGTGATTAACATTCTTGTTGAACCCCAAGGTGGCTTACGTGTCGGTCATCAACACTCATAGTTTTGGCCGATTCTGGCCCATTTCGTGGACTATTACTCACTGTTTTGGGGTCCTGGAGTGATTTCCAGAAGTAATGAACCCTGGGGAGTGTTTATCTGTCGAGCATCAACACTCACAGTTTTGGCCGATTCTGGCCCGTTTCGTGGACTATTACTAACTGTTTGGGGGTCTCGAAGTGATGTCCACGAGTAACGAACCCTGGGGTGCGTTTACATGTTGGTCATCAACACTCGCGGTTTTGGCCGAATCTGACCCGTTTCATGGAATATTACTCACCGTTTTGGGGTCCCAAAGTGATTTCCATTCTTATTAAACCCCAAGGTGAGCTTACGTGTCGGTCATCAACAGTCATAGTTTTGGCCGATTCTGGCCCGTTTCATGGACTATTACTCACTGTTTTAGGGTCCCGGAGTGATGTCCATGAGTAACGAACCCTAGGGTGCGTTTACGTGTCGGTCATCAACACTCGAAGTTTTGGCCGATTGTGACCCGTTTCGTGGACTATTACTCACGGTTTTGGGGTCCCGGAGTGATGTCCACGAGTAACGAACCCCGGTGTGCGTTTACGTGTCCGTCATCAACGCTCGTAGTTTTGGCCGATCCTGACCCATTTCGTGGACTATTACTCAGCATTTTGGGGTCCCAAAGTGATTTCCATTCTCGTTGAACCCCAAGGTGCGCTTACGTGGCAGTCATCAACACTCACAGTTTTGGCCAATTCTGGCCCGTTTCGTGGACTATTACTCACTGTTTTAGGGTCCCGGAGTGATGTCCATGAGTAACGAACCCTGGGGTGCGTTTACCTGTCGGTCATCAACACTCGCGGTTTTGGCCAATTCTGACCCGTTTCGTGGACTATTACTCACCGTTTTGGGGTTCCAAAGTGATTTCCATTCTTGTTGAACCCCAAGGTGCGCTTACGTGTTGGTCACCACCACTCATGGTTTTGGCCTATTCTGGCCCGTTTCGTGGACTATTACTCACTGTTTTAGGGTCCCGGAGTGATGTCCACGAGTAACGAACCCTGGGTGCGTTTACGTGTCGGTCATCAACACTCGCGATTTTGGCCGATTTTGACCCATTTCGTGGACTATTACTCACCGTTTTGGGGTCCCAAAGTGATTTCCATTCTTGTTGAACCCCGGGTTGCGTTTACGTGTCGGTCATCTACACTCGCGGTTTTGGCCGATTCTGACCCATTTCGTGGACTATTACTCACCATTTTGGGGTCCTAAAGTGATTTCCATTCTTGTTGAACCCCAACGTGCGCTTACGTGTCGGTCATCAACACTCACACTTTTTGCCGATTCTGGCCCGTTTCATGGAGTATTACTCACTGTTTTGCGGTCCCGGAGTGATGTCCATGAGTAACGAACCCTGGGGTGCGTTTACGTGTCGGTCGTCAACGCTCATAGTTTTGGCCGATCCTGACCCGTTTCGTGGACTATTACTCACCTTTTTGGGGTCCCAAACTGATTTCCATTCTTGTTGAACCCCAAGGTGCGCTTACGTGTCGGTCACCAACACTCACGATTTTCGCCGATTCTGGCCCGTTTCGTGGACTATTACTCACTGTTTTAGGGTCCGAGAGTGATGTCCACGAGTAACGAACTCTGGGATGCGTTTACGTGTCGGTCATCAACACTCGCAATTTTGGCCGATTCTGACCCATTTCGTGGACTATTAGTCACCGTTTTGGGGTCCCAAAGTGATTTCCATTCTTGTTGAACCCCAAGGTGCGCTTACGTGTCGGTCATCAACACTCACAGTTTTGGCCGATTCTGGCCCGTTTCATGGACTATTACTCACTGTTTTGCGGTCCCGTAGTGATGTCCACGAGTAACGAACATTGGGGTGTGTTTACGTGTCGATTATCAACACTCGCGGTTTTGGGCGATTCTGACCCATTTCGTGGACTATTAGTCACCGTTTTGGGGTCCCAAAGTGATTTCCATTCTTGTTGAACCCCAAGGTGCGCTTACGTGTCGGTCATCAACACTCACAGTTTTGCCGATTCTGGCCCGTTTCGTGGACTATTACTCACTGTTTTAGGGTCCCGGAGTGATGTCCACGAGTAACGAACCCTGGAGTGCGTTTACGTGTCTGTCATCAGCACTCACGGTTTTTGGCCGATTCTGACCAGTTTCGTGGACTATTACTCACCGTTTTGCGGTCCCAAAGTGATTAACATTCTTGTTGAACCCCAAGGTGGCTTACGTGTCGGTCATCAACACTCATAGTTTTGGCCGATTCTGGCCCATTTCGTGGACTATTACTCACTGTTTTGGGGTCCTGGAGTGATTTCCAGAAGTAATGAACCCTGGGGAGTGTTTATCTGTCGAGCATCAACACTCACAGTTTTGGCCGATTCTGGCCCGTTTCGTGGACTATTACTAACTGTTTGGGGGTCTCGAAGTGATGTCCACGAGTAACGAACCCTGGGGTGCGTTTACATGTTGGTCATCAACACTCGCGGTTTTGGCCGAATCTGACCCGTTTCATGGAATATTACTCACCGTTTTGGGGTCCCAAAGTGATTTCCATTCTTATTAAACCCCAAGGTGAGCTTACGTGTCGGTCATCAACAGTCATAGTTTTGGCCGATTCTGGCCCGTTTCATGGACTATTACTCACTGTTTTAGGGTCCCGGAGTGATGTCCATGAGTAACGAACCCTAGGGTGCGTTTACGTGTCGGTCATCAACACTCGAAGTTTTGGCCGATTGTGACCCGTTTCGTGGACTATTACTCACGGTTTTGGGGTCCCGGAGTGATGTCCACGAGTAACGAACCCCGGTGTGCGTTTACGTGTCCGTCATCAACGCTCGTAGTTTTGGCCGATCCTGACCCATTTCGTGGACTATTACTCAGCATTTTGGGGTCCCAAAGTGATTTCCATTCTCGTTGAACCCCAAGGTGCGCTTACGTGGCAGTCATCAACACTCACAGTTTTGGCCAATTCTGGCCCGTTTCGTGGACTATTACTCACTGTTTTAGGGTCCCGGAGTGATGTCCATGAGTAACGAACCCTGGGGTGCGTTTACCTGTCGGTCATCAACACTCGCGGTTTTGGCCAATTCTGACCCGTTTCGTGGACTATTACTCACCGTTTTGGGGTTCCAAAGTGATTTCCATTCTTGTTGAACCCCAAGGTGCGCTTACGTGTTGGTCACCACCACTCATGGTTTTGGCCTATTCTGGCCCGTTTCGTGGACTATTACTCACTGTTTTAGGGTCCCGGAGTGATGTCCACGAGTAACGAACCCTGGGTGCGTTTACGTGTCGGTCATCAACACTCGCGATTTTGGCCGATTTTGACCCATTTCGTGGACTATTACTCACCGTTTTGGGGTCCCAAAGTGATTTCCATTCTTGTTGAACCCCGGGTTGCGTTTACGTGTCGGTCATCTACACTCGCGGTTTTGGCCGATTCTGACCCATTTCGTGGACTATTACTCACCATTTTGGGGTCCTAAAGTGATTTCCATTCTTGTTGAACCCCAACGTGCGCTTACGTGTCGGTCATCAACACTCACACTTTTTGCCGATTCTGGCCCGTTTCATGGAGTATTACTCACTGTTTTGCGGTCCCGGAGTGATGTCCATGAGTAACGAACCCTGGGGTGCGTTTACGTGTCGGTCGTCAACGCTCATAGTTTTGGCCGATCCTGACCCGTTTCGTGGACTATTACTCACCTTTTTGGGGTCCCAAACTGATTTCCATTCTTGTTGAACCCCAAGGTGCGCTTACGTGTCGGTCACCAACACTCACGATTTTCGCCGATTCTGGCCCGTTTCGTGGACTATTACTCACTGTTTTAGGGTCCGAGAGTGATGTCCACGAGTAACGAACTCTGGGATGCGTTTACGTGTCGGTCATCAACACTCGCGATTTTGGCCGATTCTGACCCATTTCGTGGACTATTAGTCACCGTTTTGGGGTCCCAAAGTGATTTCCATTCTTGTTGAACCCCAAGGTGCGCTTACGTGTCGGTCATCAACACTCACAGTTTTGGCCGATTCTGGCCCGTTTCATGGACTATTACTCACTGTTTTGCGGTCCCGTAGTGATGTCCACGAGTAACGAACATTGGGGTGTGTTTACGTGTCGATTATCAACACTCGCGGTTTTGGGCGATTCTGACCCATTTCGTGGACTATTAGTCACCGTTTTGGGGTCCCAAAGTGATTTCCATTCTTGTTGAACCCCAAGGTGCGCTTACGTGTCGGTCATCAACACTCACAGTTTTGCCGATTCTGGCCCGTTTCGTGGACTATTACTCACTGTTTTAGGGTCCCGGAGTGATGTCCACGAGTAACGAACCCTGGAGTGCGTTTACGTGTCTGTCATCAGCACTCGCGGTTTTTGGCCGATTCTGACCAGTTTCGTGGACTATTACTCACCGTTTTGCGGTCCCAAAGTGATTAACATTCTTGTTGAACCCCAAGGTGGCTTACGTGTCGGTCATCAACACTCATAGTTTTGGCCGATTCTGGCCCATTTCGTGGACTATTACTCACTGTTTTGGGGTCCTGGAGTGATTTCCAGAAGTAATGAACCCTGGGGAGTGTTTATCTGTCGAGCATCAACACTCACAGTTTTGGCCGATTCTGGCCCGTTTCGTGGACTATTACTAACTGTTTGGGGGTCTCGAAGTGATGTCCACGAGTAACGAACCCTGGGGTGCGTTTACATGTTGGTCATCAACACTCGCGGTTTTGGCCGAATCTGACCCGTTTCATGGAATATTACTCACCGTTTTGGGGTCCCAAAGTGATTTCCATTCTTATTAAACCCCAAGGTGAGCTTACGTGTCGGTCATCAACAGTCATAGTTTTGGCCGATTCTGGCCCGTTTCATGGACTATTACTCACTGTTTTAGGGTCCCGGAGTGATGTCCATGAGTAACGAACCCTAGGGTGCGTTTACGTGTCGGTCATCAACACTCGAAGTTTTGGCCGATTGTGACCCGTTTCGTGGACTATTACTCACGGTTTTGGGGTCCCGGAGTGATGTCCACGAGTAACGAACCCCGGTGTGCGTTTACGTGTCCGTCATCAACGCTCGTAGTTTTGGCCGATCCTGACCCATTTCGTGGACTATTACTCAGCATTTTGGGGTCCCAAAGTGATTTCCATTCTCGTTGAACCCCAAGGTGCGCTTACGTGGCAGTCATCAACACTCACAGTTTTGGCCAATTCTGGCCCGTTTCGTGGACTATTACTCACTGTTTTAGGGTCCCGGAGTGATGTCCATGAGTAACGAACCCTGGGGTGCGTTTACCTGTCGGTCATCAACACTCGCGGTTTTGGCCAATTCTGACCCGTTTCGTGGACTATTACTCACCGTTTTGGGGTTCCAAAGTGATTTCCATTCTTGTTGAACCCCAAGGTGCGCTTACGTGTTGGTCACCACCACTCATGGTTTTGGCCTATTCTGGCCCGTTTCGTGGACTATTACTCACTGTTTTAGGGTCCCGGAGTGATGTCCACGAGTAACGAACCCTGGGTGCGTTTACGTGTCGGTCATCAACACTCGCGATTTTGGCCGATTTTGACCCATTTCGTGGACTATTACTCACCGTTTTGGGGTCCCAAAGTGATTTCCATTCTTGTTGAACCCCGGGTTGCGTTTACGTGTCGGTCATCTACACTCGCGGTTTTGGCCGATTCTGACCCATTTCGTGGACTATTACTCACCATTTTGGGGTCCTAAAGTGATTTCCATTCTTGTTGAACCCCAACGTGCGCTTACGTGTCGGTCATCAACACTCACACTTTTTGCCGATTCTGGCCCGTTTCATGGAGTATTACTCACTGTTTTGCGGTCCCGGAGTGATGTCCATGAGTAACGAACCCTGGGGTGCGTTTACGTGTCGGTCGTCAACGCTCATAGTTTTGGCCGATCCTGACCCGTTTCGTGGACTATTACTCACCTTTTTGGGGTCCCAAACTGATTTCCATTCTTGTTGAACCCCAAGGTGCGCTTACGTGTCGGTCACCAACACTCACGATTTTCGCCGATTCTGGCCCGTTTCGTGGACTATTACTCACTGTTTTAGGGTCCGAGAGTGATGTCCACGAGTAACGAACTCTGGGATGCGTTTACGTGTCGGTCATCAACACTCGCGATTTTGGCCGATTCTGACCCATTTCGTGGACTATTAGTCACCGTTTTGGGGTCCCAAAGTGATTTCCATTCTTGTTGAACCCCAAGGTGCGCTTACGTGTCGGTCATCAACACTCACAGTTTTGGCCGATTCTGGCCCGTTTCATGGACTATTACTCACTGTTTTGCGGTCCCGTAGTGATGTCCACGAGTAACGAACCTTGGGGTGTGTTTACGTGTCGATTATCAACACTCGCGGTTTTGGGCGATTCTGAACCATTTCGTGGACTATTAGTCACCGTTTTGGGGTCCCAAAGTGATTTCCATTCTTGTTGAACCCCAAGGTGCGCTTACGTGTCGGTCATCAACACTCATAGTTTTGCCGATTCTGGCCCGTTTCGTGGACTATTACTCACTGTTTTAGGGTCCCGGAGTGATGTCCACGAGTAACGAACCCTGGAGTGCGTTTACGTGTCTGTCATCAGCACTCGCGGTTTTTGGCCGATTCTGACCAGTTTCGTGGACTATTACTCACCGTTTTGCGGTCCCAAAGTGATTAACATTCTTGTTGAACCCCAAGGTGGCTTACGTGTCGGTCATCAACACTCATAGTTTTGGCCGATTCTGGCCCATTTCGTGGACTATTACTCACTGTTTTGGGGTCCTGGAGTGATTTCCAGAAGTAATGAACCCTGGGGAGTGTTTATCTGTCGAGCATCAACACTCACAGTTTTGGCCGATTCTGGCCCGTTTCGTGGACTATTACTAACTGTTTGGGGGTCTCGAAGTGATGTCCACGAGTAACGAACCCTGGGGTGCGTTTACATGTTGGTCATCAACACTCGCGGTATTGGCCGAATCTGACCCGTTTCATGGAATATTACTCACCGTTTTGGGGTCCCAAAGTGATTTCCATTCTTATTAAACCCCAAGGTGAGCTTACGTGTCGGTCATCAACACTCATAGTTTTGGCCGATTCTGGCCCGTTTCATGGACTATTACTCACTGTTTCAGGGTCCCGGAGTGATGTCCATGAGTAACGAACCCTAGGGTGCGTTTACGTGTCGGTCATCAACACTTGAAGTTTTGGCCGATTGTGACCCGTTTCGTGGACTATTACTCACGGTTTTGGGGTCCCGGAGTGATGTCCACGAGTAACGAACCCCGGTGTGCGTTTACGTGTCCGTCATCAACGCTCGTAGTTTTGGCCGATCCTGACCCATTTCGTGGACTATTACTCAGCATTTTGGGGTCCCAAAGTGATTTCCATTCTCGTTGAACCCCAAGGTGCGCTTACGTGGCAGTCATCAACACTCACAGTTTTGGCCAATTCTGGCCCGTTTCGTGGACTATTACTCACTGTTTTAGGGTCCCGGAGTGATGTCCATGAGTAACGAACCCTGGGGTGCGTTTACCTGTCGGTCATCAACACTCGCGGTTTTGGCCAATTCTGACCCGTTTCGTGGACTATTACTCACCGTTTTGGGGTTCCAAAGTGATTTCCATTCTTGTTGAACCCCAAGGTGCGCTTACGTGTTGGTCACCACCACTCATGGTTTTGGCCTATTCTGGCCCGTTTCATGGACTATTACTCACTGTTTTAGGGTCCCGGAGTGATGTCCACGAGTAACGAACCCTGGGTGCGTTTACGTGTCGGTCATCAACACTCGCGATTTTGGCCGATTTTGACCCATTTCGTGGACTATTACTCACCGTTTTGGGGTCCCAAAGTGATTTCCATTCTTGTTGAACCCCGGGTTGCGTTTACGTGTCGGTCATCTACACTCGCGGTTTTGGCCGATTCTGACCCATTTCGTGGACTATTACTCACCGTTTTGGGGTCCTAAAGTGATTTCCATTCTTGTTGAACCCCAACGTGCGCATACGTGTCGGTCATCAACACTCACACTTTTTGCCGATTCTGGCCCGTTTCATGGAGTATTACTCACTGTTTTGCGGTCCCGGAGTGATGTCCATGAGTAACGAACCCTGGGGTGCGTTTACGTGTCGGTCGTCAACGCTCATAGTTTTGGCCGATCCTGACCCGTTTCGTGGACTATTACTCACCTTTTTGGGGTCCCAAACTGATTTCCATTCTTGTTGAACCCCAAGGTGCGCTTACGTGTCGGTCACCAACACTCACGATTTTCGCCGATTCTGGCCCGTTTCGTGGACTATTACTCACTGTTTTAGGGTCCGAGAGTGATGTCCACGAGTAACGAACTCTGGGATGCGTTTACGTGTCGGTCATCAACACTCGCGATTTTGGCCGATTCTGACCCATTTCGTGGACTATTAGTCACCGTTTTGGGGTCCCAAAGTGATTTCCATTCTTGTTGAACCCCAAGGTGCGCTTACGTGTCGGTCATCAACACTCACAGTTTTGGCCGATTCTGGCCCGTTTCATGGACTATTACTCACTGTTTTGCGGTCCCGTAGTGATGTCCACGAGTAACGAACCTTGGGGTGTGTTTACGTGTCGATTATCAACACTCGCGGTTTTGGGCGATTCTGAACCATTTCGTGGACTATTAGTCACCGTTTTGGGGTCCCAAAGTGATTTCCATTCTTGTTGAACCCCAAGGTGCGCTTACGTGTCGGTCATCAACACTCATAGTTTTGCCGATTCTGGCCCGTTTCGTGGACTATTACTCACTGTTTTAGGGTCCCGGAGTGATGTCCACGAGTAACGAACCCTGGAGTGCGTTTACGTGTCTGTCATCAGCACTCGCGGTTTTTGGCCGATTCTGACCAGTTTCGTGGACTATTACTCACCGTTTTGCGGTCCCAAAGTGATTAACATTCTTGTTGAACCCCAAGGTGGCTTACGTGTCGGTCATCAACACTCATAGTTTTGGCCGATTCTGGCCCATTTCGTGGACTATTACTCACTGTTTTGGGGTCCTGGAGTGATTTCCAGAAGTAATGAACCCTGGGGAGTGTTTATCTGTCGAGCATCAACACTCACAGTTTTGGCCGATTCTGGCCCGTTTCGTGGACTATTACTAACTGTTTGGGGGTCTCGAAGTGATGTCCACGAGTAACGAACCCTGGGGTGCGTTTACATGTTGGTCATCAACACTCGCGGTATTGGCCGAATCTGACCCGTTTCATGGAATATTACTCACCGTTTTGGGGTCCCAAAGTGATTTCCATTCTTATTAAACCCCAAGGTGAGCTTACGTGTCGGTCATCAACACTCATAGTTTTGGCCGATTCTGGCCCGTTTCATGGACTATTACTCACTGTTTCAGGGTCCCGGAGTGATGTCCATGAGTAACGAACCCTAGGGTGCGTTTACGTGTCGGTCATCAACACTTGAAGTTTTGGCCGATTGTGACCCGTTTCGTGGACTATTACTCACGGTTTTGGGGTCCCGGAGTGATGTCCACGAGTAACGAACCCCGGTGTGCGTTTACGTGTCCGTCATCAACGCTCGTAGTTTTGGCCGATCCTGACCCATTTCGTGGACTATTACTCAGCATTTTGGGGTCCCAAAGTGATTTCCATTCTCGTTGAACCCCAAGGTGCGCTTACGTGGCAGTCATCAACACTCACAGTTTTGGCCAATTCTGGCCCGTTTCGTGGACTATTACTCACTGTTTTAGGGTCCCGGAGTGATGTCCATGAGTAACGAACCCTGGGGTGCGTTTACCTGTCGGTCATCAACACTCGCGGTTTTGGCCAATTCTGACCCGTTTCGTGGACTATTACTCACCGTTTTGGGGTTCCAAAGTGATTTCCATTCTTGTTGAACCCCAAGGTGCGCTTACGTGTTGGTCACCACCACTCATGGTTTTGGCCTATTCTGGCCCGTTTCATGGACTATTACTCACTGTTTTAGGGTCCCGGAGTGATGTCCACGAGTAACGAACCCTGGGTGCGTTTACGTGTCGGTCATCAACACTCGCGATTTTGGCCGATTTTGACCCATTTCGTGGACTATTACTCACCGTTTTGGGGTCCCAAAGTGATTTCCATTCTTGTTGAACCCCGGGTTGCGTTTACGTGTCGGTCATCTACACTCGCGGTTTTGGCCGATTCTGACCCATTTCGTGGACTATTACTCACCGTTTTGGGGTCCTAAAGTGATTTCCATTCTTGTTGAACCCCAACGTGCGCATACGTGTCGGTCATCAACACTCACACTTTTTGCCGATTCTGGCCCGTTTCATGGAGTATTACTCACTGTTTTGCGGTCCCGGAGTGATGTCCATGAGTAACGAACCCTGGGGTGCGTTTACGTGTCGGTCGTCAACGCTCATAGTTTTGGCCGATCCTGACCCGTTTCGTGGACTATTACTCACCTTTTTGGGGTCCCAAACTGATTTCCATTCTTGTTGAACCCCAAGGTGCGCTTACGTGTCGGTCACCAACACTCACGATTTTCGCCGATTCTGGCCCGTTTCGTGGACTATTACTCACTGTTTTAGGGTCCGAGAGTGATGTCCACGAGTAACGAACTCTGGGATGCGTTTACGTGTCGGTCATCAACACTCGCGATTTTGGCCGATTCTGACCCATTTCGTGGACTATTAGTCACCGTTTTGGGGTCCCAAAGTGATTTCCATTCTTGTTGAACCCCAAGGTGCGCTTACGTGTCGGTCATCAACACTCACAGTTTTGGCCGATTCTGGCCCGTTTCATGGACTATTACTCACTGTTTTGCGGTCCCGTAGTGATGTCCATGAGTAACGAACCTTGGGGTGTGTTTACGTGTCGATTATCAACACTCGCGGTTTTGGGCGATTCTGACCCATTTCGTGGACTATTAGTCACCGTTTTGGGGTCCCAAAGTGATTTCCATTCTTGTTGAACCCCAAGGTGCGCTTACGTGTCGGTCATCAACACTCACAGTTTTGCCGATTCTGGCCCGTTTCGTGGACTATTACTCACTGTTTTAGGGTCCCAGAGTGATGTCCACGAGTAACGAACCCTGGAGTGCGTTTACGTGTCTGTCATCAGCACTCGCGGTTTTTGGCCGATTCTGACCAGTTTCGTGGACTATTACTCACCGTTTTGCGGTCCCAAAGTGATTAACATTCTTGTTGAACCCCAAGGTGGCTTACGTGTCGGTCATCAACACTCATAGTTTTGGCCGATTCTGGCCCATTTCGTGGACTATTACTCACTGTTTTGGGGTCCTGGAGTGATTTCCAGAAGTAATGAACCCTGGGGAGTGTTTATCTGTCGAGCATCAACACTCACAGTTTTGGCCGATTCTGGCCCGTTTCGTGGACTATTACTAACTGTTTGGGGGTCTCGAAGTGATGTCCACGAGTAACGAACCCTGGGGTGCGTTTACATGTTGGTCATCAACACTCGCGGTTTTGGCCGAATCTGACCCGTTTCATGGAATATTACTCACCGTTTTGGGGTCCCAAAGTGATTTCCATTCTTATTAAACCCCAAGGTGAGCTTACGTGTCGGTCATCAACACTCATAGTTTTGGCCGATTCTGGCCCGTTTCATGGACTATTACTCACTGTTTTAGGGTCCCGGAGTGATGTCCATGAGTAACGAACCCTAGGGTGCGTTTACGTGTCGGTCATCAACACTCGAAGTTTTGGCCGATTGTGACCCGTTTCGTGGACTATTACTCACGGTTTTGGGGTCCCGGAGTGATGTCCACGAGTAACGAACCCCGGTGTGCGTTTACGTGTCCGTCATCAACGCTCGTAGTTTTGGCCGATCCTGACCCATTTCGTGGACTATTACTCAGCATTTTGGGGTCCCAAAGTGATTTCCATTCTCGTTGAACCCCAAGGTGCGCTTACGTGGCAGTCATCAACACTCACAGTTTTGGCCAATTCTGGCCCGTTTCGTGGACTATTACTCACTGTTTTAGGGTCCCGGAGTGATGTCCATGAGTAACGAACCCTGGGGTGCGTTTACGTGTCGGTCATCAACACTCGCGGTTTTGGCCAATTCTGACCCGTTTCGTGGACTATTACTCACCGTTTTGGGGTTCCAAAGTGATTTCCATTCTTGTTGAACCCCAAGGTGCGCTTACGTGTTGGTCACCACCACTCATGGTTTTGGCCTATTCTGGCCCGTTTCGTGGACTATTACTCACTGTTTTAGGGTCCCGGAGTGATGTCCACGAGTAACGAACCCTGGGTGCGTTTACGTGTCGGTCATCAACACTCGCGATTTTGGCCGATTTTGACCCATTTCGTGGACTATTACTCACCGTTTTGGGGTCCCAAAGTGATTTCCATTCTTGTTGAACCCCGGGTTGCGTTTACGTGTCGGTCATCTACACTCGCGGTTTTGGCCGATTCTGACCCATTTCGTGGACTATTACTCACCATTTTGGGGTCCTAAAGTGATTTCCATTCTTGTTGAACCCCAACGTGCGCTTACGTGTCGGTCATCAACACTCACACTTTTTGCCGATTCTGGCCCGTTTCATGGAGTATTACTCACTGTTTTGCGGTCCCGGAGTGATGTCCATGAGTAACGAACCCTGGGGTGCGTTTACGTGTCGGTCGTCAACGCTCATAGTTTTGGCCGATCCTGACCCGTTTCGTGGACTATTACTCACCTTTTTGGGGTCCCAAACTGATTTCCATTCTTGTTGAACCCCAAGGTGCGCTTACGTGTCGGTCACCAACACTCACGATTTTCGCCGATTCTGGCCCGTTTCGTGGACTATTACTCACTGTTTTAGGGTCCGAGAGTGATGTCCACGAGTAACGAACTCTGGGATGCGTTTACGTGTCGGTCATCAACACTCGCGATTTTGGCCGATTCTGACCCATTTCGTGGACTATTAGTCACCGTTTTGGGGTCCCAAAGTGATTTCCATTCTTGTTGAACCCCAAGGTGCGCTTACGTGTCGGTCATCAACACTCACAGTTTTGGCCGATTCTGGCCCGTTTCATGGACTATTACTCACTGTTTTGCGGTCCCGTAGTGATGTCCACGAGTAACGAACCTTGGGGTGTGTTTACGTGTCGATTATCAACACTCGCGGTTTTGGGCGATTCTGACCCATTTCGTGGACTATTAGTCACCGTTTTGGGGTCCCAAAGTGATTTCCATTCTTGTTGAACCCCAAGGTGCGCTTACGTGTCGGTCATCAACACTCACAGTTTTGCCGATTCTGGCCCGTTTCGTGGACTATTACTCACTGTTTTAGGGTCCCGGAGTGATGTCCACGAGTAACGAACCCTGGAGTGCGTTTACGTGTCTGTCATCAGCACTCGCGGTTTTTGGCCGATTCTGACCAGTTTCGTGGACTATTACTCACCGTTTTGCGGTCCCAAAGTGATTAACATTCTTGTTGAACCCCAAGGTGGCTTACGTGTCGGTCATCAACACTCATAGTTTTGGCCGATTCTGGCCCATTTCGTGGACTATTACTCACTGTTTTGGGGTCCTGGAGTGATTTCCAGAAGTAATGAACCCTGGGGAGTGTTTATCTGTCGAGCATCAACACTCACAGTTTTGGCCGATTCTGGCCCGTTTCGTGGACTATTACTAACTGTTTGGGGGTCTCGAAGTGATGTCCACGAGTAACGAACCCTGGGGTGCGTTTACATGTTGGTCATCAACACTCGCGGTTTTGGCCGAATCTGACCCGTTTCATGGAATATTACTCACCGTTTTGGGGTCCCAAAGTGATTTCCATTCTTATTAAACCCCAAGGTGAGCTTACGTATCGGTCATCAACACTCATAGTTTTGGCCGATTCTGGCCCGTTTCATGGACTATTACTCACTGTTTTAGGGTCCCGGAGTGATGTCCATGAGTAACGAACCCTAGGGTGCGTTTACGTGTCGGTCATCAACACTCGAAGTTTTGGCCGATTGTGACCCGTTTCGTGGACTATTACTCACGGTTTTGGGGTCCCGGAGTGATGTCCACGAGTAACGAACCCCGGTGTGCGTTTACGTGTCCGTCATCAACGCTCGTAGTTTTGGCCGATCCTGACCCATTTCGTGGACTATTACTCAGCATTTTGGGGTCCCAAAGTGATTTCCATTCTCGTTGAACCCCAAGGTGCGCTTACGTGGCAGTCATCAACACTCACAGTTTTGGCCAATTCTGTCCCGTTTCGTGGACTATTACTCACTGTTTTAGGGTCCCGGAGTGATGTCCATGAGTAACGAACCCTGGGGTGCGTTTACCTGTCGGTCATCAACACTCGCGGTTTTGGCCAATTCTGACCCGTTTCGTGGACTATTACTCACCGTTTTGGGGTTCCAAAGTGATTTCCATTCTTGTTGAACCCCAAGGTGCGCTTACGTGTTGGTCACCACCACTCATGGTTTTGGCCTATTCTGGCCCGTTTCGTGGACTATTACTCACTGTTTTAGGGTCCCGGAGTGATGTCCACGAGTAACGAACCCTGGGTGCGTTTACGTGTCGGTCATCAACACTCGCGATTTTGGCCGATTTTGACCCATTTCGTGGACTATTACTCACCGTTTTGGGGTCCCAAAGTGATTTCCATTCTTGTTGAACCCCGGGTTGCGTTTACGTGTCGGTCATCTACACTCGCGGTTTTGGCCGATTCTGACCCATTTCGTGGACTATTACTCACCATTTTGGGGTCCTAAAGTGATTTCCATTCTTGTTGAACCCCAACGTGCGCTTACGTGTCGGTCATCAACACTCACACTTTTTGCCGATTCTGGCCCGTTTCATGGAGTATTACTCACTGTTTTGCGGTCCCGGAGTGATGTCCATGAGTAACGAACCCTGGGGTGCGTTTACGTGTCGGTCGTCAACGCTCATAGTTTTGGCCGATCCTGACCCGTTTCGTGGACTATTACTCACCTTTTTGGGGTCCCAAACTGATTTCCATTCTTGTTGAACCCCAAGGTGCGCTTACGTGTCGGTCACCAACACTCACGATTTTCGCCGATTCTGGCCCGTTTCGTGGACTATTACTCACTGTTTTAGGGTCCGAGAGTGATGTCCACGAGTAACGAACTCTGGGATGCGTTTACGTGTCGGTCATCAACACTCGCGATTTTGGCCGATTCTGACCCATTTCGTGGACTATTAGTCACCGTTTTGGGGTCCCAAAGTGATTTCCATTCTTGTTGAACCCCAAGGTGCGCTTACGTGTCGGTCATCAACACTCACAGTTTTGGCCGATTCTGGCCCGTTTCATGGACTATTACTCACTGTTTTGCGGTCCCGTAGTGATGTCCACGAGTAACGAACCTTGGGGTGTGTTTACGTGTCGATTATCAACACTCGCGGTTTTGGGCGATTCTGACCCATTTCGTGGACTATTAGTCACCGTTTTGGGGTCCCAAAGTGATTTCCATTCTTGTTGAACCCCAAGGTGCGCTTACGTGTCGGTCATCAACACTCATAGTTTTGCCGATTCTGGCCCGTTTCGTGGACTATTACTCACTGTTTTAGGGTCCCGGAGTGATGTCCACGAGTAACGAACCCTGGAGTGCGTTTACGTGTCTGTCATCAGCACTCGCGGTTTTTGGCCGATTCTGACCAGTTTCGTGGACTATTACTCACCGTTTTGCGGTCCCAAAGTGATTAACATTCTTGTTGAACCCCAAGGTGGCTTACGTGTCGGTCATCAACACTCATAGTTTTGGCCGATTCTGGCCCATTTCGTGGACTATTACTCACTGTTTTGTGGTCCTGGAGTGATTTCCAGAAGTAATGAACCCTGGGGAGTGTTTATCTGTCGAGCATCAACACTCACAGTTTTGGCCGATTCTGGCCCGTTTCGTGGACTATTACTAACTGTTTGGGGGTCTCGAAGTGATGTCCACGAGTAACGAACCCTGGGGTGCGTTTACATGTTGGTCATCAACACTCGCGGTTTTGGCCGAATCTGACCCGTTTCATGGAATATTACTCACCGTTTTGGGGTCCCAAAGTGATTTCCATTCTTATTAAACCCCAAGGTGAGCTTACGTGTCGGTCATCAACACTCATAGTTTTGGCCGATTCTGGCCCGTTTCATGGACTATTACTCACTGTTTTAGGGTCCCGGAGTGATGTCCATGAGTAACGAACCCTAGGGTGCGTTTACGTGTCGGTCATCAACACTCGAAGTTTTGGCCGATTGTGACCCGTTTCGTGGACTATTACTCACGGTTTTGGGGTCCCGGAGTGATGTCCACGAGTAACGAACCCCGGTGTGCGTTTACGTGTCCGTCATCAACGCTCGTAGTTTTGGCCGATCCTGACCCATTTCGTGGACTATTACTCAGCATTTTGGGGTCCCAAAGTGATTTCCATTCTCGTTGAACCCCAAGGTGCGCTTACGTGGCAGTCATCAACACTCACAGTTTTGGCCAATTCTGGCCCGTTTCGTGGACTATTACTCACTGTTTTAGGGTCCCGGAGTGATGTCCATGAGTAACGAACCCTGGGGTGCGTTTACCTGTCGGTCATCAACACTCGCGGTTTTGGCCAATTCTGACCCGTTTCGTGGACTATTACTCACCGTTTTGGGGTTCCAAAGTGATTTCCATTCTTGTTGAACCCCAAGGTGCGCTTACGTGTTGGTCACCACCACTCATGGTTTTGGCCTATTCTGGCCCGTTTCGTGGACTATTACTCACTGTTTTAGGGTCCCGGAGTGATGTCCACGAGTAACGAACCCTGGGTGCGTTTACGTGTCGGTCATCAACACTCGCGATTTTGGCCGATTTTGACCCATTTCGTGGACTATTACTCACCGTTTTGGGGTCCCAAAGTGATTTCCATTCTTGTTGAACCCCGGGTTGCGTTTACGTGTCGGTCATCTACACTCGCGGTTTTGGCCGATTCTGACCCATTTCGTGGACTATTACTCACCATTTTGGGGTCCTAAAGTGATTTCCATTCTTGTTGAACCCCAACGTGCGCTTACGTGTCGGTCATCAACACTCACACTTTTTGCCGATTCTGGCCCGTTTCATGGAGTATTACTCACTGTTTTGCGGTCCCGGAGTGATGTCCATGAGTAACGAACCCTGGGGTGCGTTTACGTGTCGGTCGTCAATGCTCATAGTTTTGGCCGATCCTGACCCGTTTCGTGGACTATTACTCACCTTTTTGGGGTCCCAAACTGATTTCCATTCTTGTTGAACCCCAAGGTGCGCTTACGTGTCGGTCACCAACACTCATGATTTTCGCCGATTCTGGCCCGTTTCGTGGACTATTACTCACTGTTTTAGGGTCCGAGAGTGATGTCCACGAGTAACGAACTCTGGGATGCGTTTACGTGTCGGTCATCAACACTCGCGATTTTGGCCGATTCTGACCCATTTCGTGGACTATTAGTCACCGTTTTGGGGTCCCAAAGTGATTTCCATTCTTGTTGAACCCCAAGGTGCGCTTACGTGTCGGTCATCAACACTCACAGTTTTGGCCGATTTTGGCCCGTTTCATGGACTATTACTCACTGTTTTGCGGTCCCGTAGTGATGTCCACGAGTAACGAACCTTGGGGTGTGTTTACGTGTCGATTATCAACACTCGCGGTTTTGGGCGATTCTGACCCATTTCGTGGACTATTAGTCACCGTTTTGGGGTCCCAAAGTGATTTCCATTCTTGTTGAACCCCAAGGTGCGCTTACGTGTCGGTCATCAACACTCACAGTTTTGCCGATTCTGGCCCGTTTCGTGGACTATTACTCACTGTTTTAGGGTCCCGGAGTGATGTCCACGAGTAACGAACCCTGGAGTGCGTTTACGTGTCTGTCATCAGCACTCGCGGTTTTTGGCCGATTCTGACCAGTTTCGTGGACTATTACTCACCGTTTTGCGGTCCCAAAGTGATTAACATTCTTGTTGAACCCCAAGGTGGCTTACGTGTCGGTCATCAACACTCATAGTTTTGGCCGATTCTGGCCCATTTCGTGGACTATTACTCATTGTTTTGGGGTCCTGGAGTGATTTCCAGAAGTAATGAACCCTGGGGAGTGTTTATCTGTCGAGCATCAACACTCACAGTTTTGGCCGATTCTGGCCCGTTTCGTGGACTATTACTAACTGTTTGGGGGTCTCGAAGTGATGTCCACGAGTAACGAACCCTGGGGTGCGTTTACATGTTGGTCATCAACACTCGCGGTTTTGGCCGAATCTGACCCGTTTCATGGAATATTACTCACCGTTTTGGGGTCCCAAAGTGATTTCCATTCTTATTAAACCCCAAGGTGAGCTTACGTGTCGGTCATCAACACTCATAGTTTTGGCCGATTCTGGCCCGTTTCATGGACTATTACTCACTGTTTTAGGGTCCCGGAGTGATGTCCATGAGTAACGAACCCTAGGGTGCGTTTACGTGTCGGTCATCAACACTTGAAGTTTTGGCCGATTGTGACCCGTTTCGTGGACTATTACTCACGGTTTTGGGGTCCCGGAGTGATGTCCACGAGTAACGAACCCCGGTGTGCGTTTACGTGTCCGTCATCAACGCTCGTAGTTTTGGCCGATCCTGACCCATTTCGTGGACTATTACTCAGCATTTTGGGGTCCCAAAGTGATTTCCATTCTCGTTGAACCCCAAGGTGCGCTTACGTGGCAGTCATCAACACTCACAGTTTTGGCCAATTCTGGCCCGTTTCGTGGACTATTACTCACTGTTTTAGGGTCCCGGAGTGATGTCCATGAGTAACGAACCCTGGGGTGCGTTTACCTGTCGGTCATCAACACTCGCGGTTTTGGCCAATTCTGACCCGTTTCGTGGACTATTACTCACCGTTTTGGGGTTCCAAAGTGATTTCCATTCTTGTTGAACCCCAAGGTGCGCTTACGTGTTGGTCACCACCACTCATGGTTTTGGCCTATTCTGGCCCGTTTCATGGACTATTACTCACTGTTTTAGGGTCCCGGAGTGATGTCCACGAGTAACGAACCCTGGGTGCGTTTACGTGTCGGTCATCAACACTCGCGATTTTGGCCGATTTTGACCCATTTCGTGGACTATTACTCACCGTTTTGGGGTCCCAAAGTGATTTCCATTCTTGTTGAACCCCGGGTTGCGTTTACGTGTCGGTCATCTACACTCGCGGTTTTGGCCGATTCTGACCCATTTCGTGGACTATTACTCACCGTTTTGGGGTCCTAAAGTGATTTCCATTCTTGTTGAACCCCAACGTGCGCATACGTGTCGGTCATCAACACTCACACTTTTTGCCGATTCTGGCCCGTTTCATGGAGTATTACTCACTGTTTTGCGGTCCCGGAGTGATGTCCATGAGTAACGAACCCTGGGGTGCGTTTACGTGTCGGTCGTCAACGCTCATAGTTTTGGCCGATCCTGACCCGTTTCGTGGACTATTACTCACCTTTTTGGGGTCCCAAACTGATTTCCATTCTTGTTGAACCCCAAGGTGCGCTTACGTGTCGGTCACCAACACTCACGATTTTCGCCGATTCTGGCCCGTTTCGTGGACTATTACTCACTGTTTTAGGGTCCGAGAGTGATGTCCACGAGTAACGAACTCTGGGATGCGTTTACGTGTCGGTCATCAACACTCGCGATTTTGGCCGATTCTGACCCATTTCGTGGACTATTAGTCACCGTTTTGGGGTCCCAAAGTGATTTCCATTCTTGTTGAACCCCAAGGTGCGCTTACGTGTCGGTCATCAACACTCACAGTTTTGGCCGATTCTGGCCCGTTTCATGGACTATTACTCACTGTTTTGCGGTCCCGTAGTGATGTCCACGAGTAACGAACCTTGGGGTGTGTTTACGTGTCGATTATCAACACTCGCGATTTTGGGCGATTCTGACCCATTTCGTGGACTATTAGTCACCGTTTTGGGGTCCCAAAGTGATTTCCATTCTTGTTGAACCCCAAGGTGCGCTTACGTGTCGGTCATCAACACTCACAGTTTTGCCGATTCTGGCCCGTTTCGTGGACTATTACTCACTGTTTTAGGGTCCCAGAGTGATGTCCACGAGTAACGAACCCTGGAGTGCGTTTACGTGTCTGTCATCAGCACTCGCGGTTTTTGGCCGATTCTGACCAGTTTCGTGGACTATTACTCACCGTTTTGCGGTCCCAAAGTGATTAACATTCTTGTTGAACCCCAAGGTGGCTTATGTGTCGGTCATCAACACTCATAGTTTTGGCCGATTCTGGCCCATTTCGTGGACTATTACTCACTGTTTTGGGGTCCTGGAGTGATTTCCAGAAGTAATGAACCCTGGGGAGTGTTTATCTGTCGAGCATCAACACTCACAGTTTTGGCCGATTCTGGCCCGTTTCGTGGACTATTACTAACTGTTTGGGGGTCTCGAAGTGATGTCCACGAGTAACGAACCCTGGGGTGCGTTTACATGTTGGTCATCAACACTCGCGGTTTTGGCCGAATCTGACCCGTTTCATGGAATATTACTCACCGTTTTGGGGTCCCAAAGTGATTTCCATTCTTATTAAACCCCAAGGTGAGCTTACGTGTCGGTCATCAACACTCATAGTTTTGGCCGATTCTGGCCCGTTTCATGGACTATTACTCACTGTTTTAGGGTCCCGGAGTGATGTCCATGAGTAACGATCCCTAGGGTGCGTTTACGTGTCGGTCATCAACACTCAAAGTTTTGGCCGATTGTGACCCGTTTCGTGGACTATTACTCACGGTTTTGGGGTCCCGGAGTGATGTCCACGAGTAACGAACCCCGGTGTGCGTTTACGTGTCCGTCATCAACGCTCGTAGTTTTGGCCGATCCTGACCCATTTCGTGGACTATTACTCAGCATTTTGGGGTCCCAAAGTGATTTCCATTCTCGTTGAACCCCAAGGTGCGCTTACGTGGCAGTCATCAACACTCACAGTTTTGGCCAATTCTGGCCCGTTTCGTGGACTATTACTAACTGTTTTAGGGTCCCGGAGTGATGTCCATGAGTAACGAACCCTGGGGTGCGTTTACCTGTCGGTCATCAACACTCGCGGTTTTGGCCAATTCTGACCCGTTTCGTGGACTATTACTCACCGTTTTGGGGTTCCAAAGTGATTTCCATTCTTGTTGAACCCCAAGGTGCGCTTACGTGTTGGTCACCACCACTCATGGTTTTGGCCTATTCTGGCCCGTTTCGTGGACTCTTACTCACTGTTTTAGGGTCCCGGAGTGATGTCCACGAGTAACGAACCCTGGGTGCGTTTACGTGTCGGTCATCAACACTCGCGATTTTGGCCGATTTTGACCCATTTCGTGGACTATTACTCACCGTTTTGGGGTCCCAAAGTGATTTCCATTCTTGTTGAACCCCGGGTTGCGTTTACGTGTCGGTCATCTACACTCGCGGTTTTGGCCGATTCTGACCCATTTCGTGGACTATTACTCACCGTTTTGGGGTCCTAAAGTGATTTCCATTCTTGTTGAACCCCAACGTGCGCTTACGTGTCGGTCATCAACACTCACACTTTTTGCCGATTCTGGCCCGTTTCATGGAGTATTACTCACTGTTTTGCGGTCCCGGAGTGATGTCCATGAGTAACGAACCCTGGGGTGCGTTTACGTGTCGGTCGTCAACGCTCATAGTTTTGGCCGATCCTGACCCGTTTCGTGGACTATTACTCACCTTTTTGGGGTCCCAAACTGATTTCCATTCTTGTTGAACCCCAAGGTGCGCTTACGTGTCGGTCACCAACACTCACGATTTTCGCCGATTCTGGCCCGTTTCGTGGACTATTACTCACTGTTTTAGGGTCCGAGAGTGATGTCCACGAGTAACGAACTCTGGGATGCGTTTACGTGTCGGTCATCAACACTCGCGATTTTGGCCGATTCTGACCCATTTCGTGGACTATTAGTCACCGTTTTGGGGGTCCCAAAGTGATTTCCATTCTTGTTGAACCCCAAGGTGCGCTTACGTGTCGGTCATCAACACTCACAGTTTTGGCCGATTCTGGCCCGTTTCATGGACTATTACTCACTGTTTTGCGGTCCCGTAGTGATGTCCACGAGTAACGAACCTTGGGGTGTGTTTACGTGTCGATTATCAACACTCGCGGTTTTGGGCGATTCTGACCCATTTCGTGGACTATTAGTCACCGTTTTGGGGTCCCAAAGTGATTTCCATTCTTGTTGAACCCCAAGGTGCGCTTACGTGTCGGTCATCAACACTCACAGTTTTGCCGATTCTGGCCCGTTTCGTGGACTATTACTCACTGTTTTAGGGTCCCAGAGTGATGTCCACGAGTAACGAACCCTGGAGTGCGTTTACGTGTCTGTCATCAGCACTCGCGGTTTTTGGCCGATTCTGACCAGTTTCGTGGACTATTACTCACCGTTTTGCGGTCCCAAAGTGATTAACATTCTTGTTGAACCCCAAGGTGGCTTACGTGTCGGTCATCAACACTCATAGTTTTGGCCGATTCTGGCCCATTTCGTGGACTATTACTCACTGTTTTGGGGTCCTGGAGTGATTTCCAGAAGTAATGAACCCTGGGGAGTGTTTATCTGTCGAGCATCAACACTCACAGTTTTGGCCGATTCTGGCCCGTTTCGTGGACTATTACTAACTGTTTGGGGGTCTCGAAGTGATGTCCACGAGTAACGAACCCTGGGGTGCGTTTACATGTTGGTCATCAACACTCGCGGTTTTGGCCGAATCTGACCCGTTTCATGGAATATTACTCACCGTTTTGGGGTCCCAAAGTGATTTCCATTCTTATTAAACCCCAAGGTGAGCTTACGTGTCGGTCATCAACACTCATAGTTTTGGCCGATTCTGGCCCGTTTCATGGACTATTACTCACTGTTTTAGGGTCCCGGAGTGATGTCCATGAGTAACGATCCCTAGGGTGCGTTTACGTGTCGGTCATCAACACTCAAAGTTTTGGCCGATTGTGACCCGTTTCGTGGACTATTACTCACGGTTTTGGGGTCCCGGAGTGATGTCCACGAGTAACGAACCCCGGTGTGCGTTTACGTGTCCGTCATCAACGCTCGTAGTTTTGGCCGATCCTGACCCATTTCGTGGACTATTACTCAGCATTTTGGGGTCCCAAGGTGATTTCCATTCTCGTTGAACCCCAAGGTGCGCTTACGTGGCAGTCATCAACACTCACAGTTTTGGCCAATTCTGGCCCGTTTCGTGGACTATTACTAACTGTTTTAGGGTCCCGGAGTGATGTCCATGAGTAACGAACCCTGGGGTGCGTTTACCTGTCGGTCATCAACACTCGCGGTTTTGGCCAATTCTGACCCGTTTCGTGGACTATTACTCACCGTTTTGGGGTTCCAAAGTGATTTCCATTCTTGTTGAACCCCAAGGTGCGCTTACGTGTTGGTCACCACCACTCATGGTTTTGGCCTATTCTGGCCCGTTTCGTGGACTCTTACTCACTGTTTTAGGGTCCCGGAGTGATGTCCACGAGTAACGAACCCTGGGTGCGTTTACGTGTCGGTCATCAACACTCGCGATTTTGGCCGATTTTGACCCATTTCGTGGACTATTACTCACCGTTTTGGGGTCCCAAAGTGATTTCCATTCTTGTTGAACCCCGGGTTGCGTTTACGTGTCGGTCATCTACACTCGCGGTTTTGGCCGATTCTGACCCATTTCGTGGACTATTACTCACCGTTTTGGGGTCCTAAAGTGATTTCCATTCTTGTTGAACCCCAACGTGCGCTTACGTGTCGGTCATCAACACTCACACTTTTTGCCGATTCTGGCCCGTTTCATGGAGTATTACTCACTGTTTTGCGGTCCCGGAGTGATGTCCATGAGTAACGAACCCTGGGGTGCGTTTACGTGTCGGTCGTCAACGCTCATAGTTTTGGCCGATCCTGACCCGTTTCGTGGACTATTACTCACCTTTTTGGGGTCCCAAACTGATTTCCATTCTTGTTGAACCCCAAGGTGCGCTTACGTGTCGGTCACCAACACTCACGATTTTCGCCGATTCTGGCCCGTTTCGTGGACTATTACTCACTGTTTTAGGGTCCGAGAGTGATGTCCACGAGTAACGAACTCTGGGATGCGTTTACGTGTCGGTCATCAACACTCGCGATTTTGGCCGATTCTGACCCATTTCGTGGACTATTAGTCACCGTTTTGGGGTCCCAAAGTGATTTCCATTCTTGTTGAACCCCAAGGTGCGCTTACGTGTCGGTCATCAACACTCACAGTTTTGGCCGATTCTGGCCCGTTTCATGGACTATTACTCACTGTTTTGCGGTCCCGTAGTGATGTCCACGAGTAACGAACCTTGGGGTGTGTTTACGTGTCGATTATCAACACTCGCGGTTTTGGGCGATTCTGACCCATTTCGTGGACTATTAGTCACCGTTTTGGGGTCCCAAAGTGATTTCCATTCTTGTTGAACCCCAAGGTGCGCTTACGTGTCGGTCATCAACACTCACAGTTTTGCCGATTCTGGCCCGTTTCGTGGACTATTACTCACTGTTTTAGGGTCCCAGAGTGATGTCCACGAGTAACGAACCCTGGAGTGCGTTTACGTGTCTGTCATCAGCACTCGCGGTTTTTGGCCGATTCTGACCAGTTTCGTGGACTATTACTCACCGTTTTGCGGTCCCAAAGTGATTAACATTCTTGTTGAACCCCAAGGTGGCTTACGTGTCGGTCATCAACACTCATAGTTTTGGCCGATTCTGGCCCATTTCGTGGACTATTACTCACTGTTTTGGGGTCCTGGAGTGATTTCCAGAAGTAATGAACCCTGGGGAGTGTTTATCTGTCGAGCATCAACACTCACAGTTTTGGCCGATTCTGGCCCGTTTCGTGGACTATTACTAACTGTTTGGGGGTCTCGAAGTGATGTCCACGAGTAACGAACCCTGGGGTGCGTTTACATGTTGGTCATCAACACTCGCGGTTTTGGCCGAATCTGACCCGTTTCATGGAATATTACTCACCGTTTTGGGGTCCCAAAGTGATTTCCATTCTTATTAAACCCCAAGGTGAGCTTACGTGTCGGTCATCAACACTCATAGTTTTGGCCGATTCTGGCCCGTTTCATGGACTATTACTCACTGTTTTAGGGTCCCGGAGTGATGTCCATGAGTAACGATCCCTAGGGTGCGTTTACGTGTCGGTCATCAACACTCAAAGTTTTGGCCGATTGTGACCCGTTTCGTGGACTATTACTCACGGTTTTGGGGTCCCGGAGTGATGTCCACGAGTAACGAACCCCGGTGTGCGTTTACGTGTCCGTCATCAACGCTCGTAGTTTTGGCCGATCTTGACCCATTTCGTGGACTATTACTCAGCATTTTGGGGTCCCAAAGTGATTTCCATTCTCGTTGAACCCCAAGGTGCGCTTACGTGGCAGTCATCAACACTCACAGTTTTGGCCAATTCTGGCCCGTTTCGTGGACTATTACTAACTGTTTTAGGGTCCCGGAGTGATGTCCATGAGTAACGAACCCTGGGGTGCGTTTACCTGTCGGTCATCAACACTCGCGGTTTTGGCCAATTCTGACCCGTTTCGTGGACTATTACTCACCGTTTTGGGGTTCCAAAGTGATTTCCATTCTTGTTGAACCCCAAGGTGCGCTTACGTGTTGGTCACCACCACTCATGGTTTTGGCCTATTCTGGCCCGTTTCGTGGACTCTTACTCACTGTTTTAGGGTCCCGGAGTGATGTCCACGAGTAACGAACCCTGGGTGCGTTTACGTGTCGGTCATCAACACTCGCGATTTTGGCCGATTTTGACCCATTTCGTGGACTATTACTCACCGTTTTGGGGTCCCAAAGTGATTTCCATTCTTGTTGAACCCCAACGTGCGCTTACGTGTCGGTCATCAACACTCACACTTTTTGCCGATTCTGGCCCGTTTCATGGAGTATTACTCACTGTTTTGCGGTCCCGGAGTGATGTCCATGAGTAACGAACCCTGGGGTGCGTTTACGTGTCGGTCGTCAACGCTCATAGTTTTGGCCGATCCTGACCCGTTTCGTGGACTATTACTCACCTTTTTGGGGTCCCAAACTGATTTCCATTCTTGTTGAACCCCAAGGTGCGCTTACGTGTCGGTCACCAACACTCACGATTTTCGCCGATTCTGGCCCGTTTCGTGGACTATTACTCACTGTTTTAGGGTCCGAGAGTGATGTCCACGAGTAACGAACTCTGGGATGCGTTTACGTGTCGGTCATCAACACTCGCGATTTTGGCCGATTCTGACCCATTTCGTGGACTATTAGTCACCGTTTTGGGGTCCCAAAGTGATTTCCATTCTTGTTGAACCCCAAGGTGCGCTTACGTGTCGGTCATCAACACTCACAGTTTTGGCCGATTCTGGCCCGTTTCATGGACTATTACTCACTGTTTTGCGGTCCCGTAGTGATGTCCACGAGTAACGAACCTTGGGGTGTGTTTACGTGTCGATTATCAACACTCGCGGTTTTGGGCGATTCTGACCCATTTCGTGGACTATTAGTCACCGTTTTGGGGTCCCAAAGTGATTTCCATTCTTGTTGAACCCCAAGGTGCGCTTACGTGTCGGTCATCAACACTCACAGTTTTGCCGATTCTGGCCCGTTTCGTGGACTATTACTCACTGTTTTAGGGTCCCAGAGTGATGTCCACGAGTAACGAACCCTGGAGTGCGTTTACGTGTCTGTCATCAGCACTCGCGGTTTTTGGCCGATTCTGACCAGTTTCGTGGACTATTACTCACCGTTTTGCGGTCCCAAAGTGATTAACATTCTTGTTGAACCCCAAGGTGGCTTACGTGTCGGTCATCAACACTCATAGTTTTGGCCGATTCTGGCCCATTTCGTGGACTATTACTCACTGTTTTAGGGTCCCGGAGTGATGTCCAGAAGTAATGAACCCTGGGGAGTGTTTATCTGTCGAGCATCAACACTCACAGTTTTGGCCGATTCTGGCCCGTTTCGTGGACTATTACTAACTGTTTGGGGGTCTCGAAGTGATGTCCACGAGTAACGAACCCTGGGGTGCGTTTACATGTTGGTCATCAACACTCGCGGTTTTGGCCGAATCTGACCCGTTTCATGGAATATTACTCACCGTTTTGGGTTCCCAAAGTGATTTCCATTCTTATTAAACCCCAAGGTGAGCTTACGTGTCGGTCATCAACACTCATAGTTTTGGCCGATTCTGGCCCGTTTCATGGACTATTACTCACTGTTTTAGGGTCCCGGAGTGATGTCCATGAGTAACGATCCCTAGGGTGCGTTTACGTGTCGGTCATCAACACTCAAAGTTTTGGCCGATTGTGACCCGTTTCGTGGACTATTACTCACGGTTTTGGGGTCCCGGAGTGATGTCCACGAGTAACGAACCCCGGTGTGCGTTTACGTGTCCGTCATCAACGCTCGTAGTTTTGGCCGATCTTGACCCATTTCGTGGACTATTACTCAGCATTTTGGGGTCCCAAAGTGATTTCCATTCTCGTTGAACCCCAAGGTGCGCTTACGTGGCAGTCATCAACACTCACAGTTTTGGCCAATTCTGGCCCGTTTCGTGGACTATTACTAACTGTTTTAGGGTCCCGGAGTGATGTCCATGAGTAACGAACCCTGGGGTGCGTTTACCTGTCGGTCATCAACACTCGCGGTTTTGGCCAATTCTGACCCGTTTCGTGGACTATTACTCACCGTTTTGGGGTTCCAAAGTGATTTCCATTCTTGTTGAACCCCAAGGTGCGCTTACGTGTTGGTCACCACCACTCATGGTTTTGGCCTATTCTGGCCCGTTTCGTGGACTCTTACTCACTGTTTTAGGGTCCCGGAGTGATGTCCACGAGTAACGAACCCTGGGTGCGTTTACGTGTCGGTCATCAACACTCGCGATTTTGGCCGATTTTGACCCATTTCGTGGACTATTACTCACCGTTTTGGGGTCCCAAAGTGATTTCCATTCTTGTTGAACCCCGGGTTGCGTTTACGTGTCGGTCATCTACACTCGCGGTTTTGGCCGATTCTGACCCATTTCGTGGACTATTACTCACCGTTTTGGGGTCCTAAAGTGATTTCCATTCTTGTTGAACCCCAACGTGCGCTTACGTGTCGGTCATCAACACTCACACTTTTTGCCGATTCTGGCCCGTTTCATGGAGTATTACTCACTGTTTTGCGGTCCCGGAGTGATGTCCATGAGTAACGAACCCTGGGGTGCGTTTACGTGTCGGTCGTCAACGCTCATAGTTTTGGCCGATCCTGACCCGTTTCGTGGACTATTACTCACCTTTTTGGGGTCCCAAACTGATTTCCATTCTTGTTGAACCCCAAGGTGCGCTTACGTGTCGGTCACCAACACTCACGATTTTCGCCGATTCTGGCCCGTTTCGTGGACTATTACTCACTGTTTTAGGGTCCGAGAGTGATGTCCACGAGTAACGAACTCTGGGATGCGTTTACGTGTCGGTCATCAACACTCGCGATTTTGGCCGATTCTGACCCATTTCGTGGACTATTAGTCACCGTTTTGGGGTCCCAAAGTGATTTCCATTCTTGTTGAACCCCAAGGTGCGCTTACGTGTCGGTCATCAACACTCACAGTTTTGGCCGATTCTGGCCCGTTTCATGGACTATTACTCACTGTTTTGCGGTCTCGTAGTGATGTCCACGAGTAACGAACCTTGGGGTGTGTTTACGTGTCGATTATCAACACTCGCGGTTTTGGGCGATTCTGACCCATTTCGTGGACTATTAGTCACCGTTTTGGGGTCCCAAAGTGATTTCCATTCTTGTTGAACCCCAAGGTGCGCTTACGTGTCGGTCATCAACACTCACAGTTTTGCCGATTCTGGCCCGTTTCGTGGACTATTACTCACTGTTTTAGGGTCCCAGAGTGATGTCCACGAGTAACGAACCCTGGAGTGCGTTTACGTGTCTGTCATCAGCACTCGCGGTTTTTGGCCGATTCTGACCAGTTTCGTGGACTATTACTCACCGTTTTGCGGTCCCAAAGTGATTAACATTCTTGTTGAACCCCAAGGTGGCTTACGTGTCGGTCATCAACACTCATAGTTTTGGCCGATTCTGGCCCATTTCGTGGACTATTACTCACTGTTTTGGGGTCCTGGAGTGATTTCCAGAAGTAATGAACCCTGGGGAGTGTTTATCTGTCGAGCATCAACACTCACAGTTTTGGCCGATTCTGGCCCGTTTCGTGGACTATTACTAACTGTTTGGGGGTCTCGAAGTGATGTCCACGAGTAACGAACCCTGGGGTGCGTTTACATGTTGGTCATCAACACTCGCGGTTTTGGCCGAACCTGACCCGTTTCATGGAATATTACTCACCGTTTTGGGGTCCCAAAGTGATTTCCATTCTTATTAAACCCCAAGGTGAGCTTACGTGTCGGTCATCAACACTCATAGTTTTGGCCGATTCTGGCCCGTTTCATGGACTATTACTAACTGTTTTAGGGTCCCGGAGTGATGTCCATGAGTAACGATCCCTAGGGTGCGTTTACGTGTCGGTCATCAACACTCAAAGTTTTGGCCGATTGTGACCCGTTTCGTGGACTATTACTCACGGTTTTCGGGTCCCGGAGTGATGTCCACGAGTAACGAACCCCGGTGTGCGTTTACGTGTCCGTCATCAACGCTCGTAGTTTTGGCCGATCCTGACCCATTTCGTGGACTATTACTCAGAATTTTGGGGTCCCAAAGTGATTTCCATTCTCGTTGAACCCCAAGGTGCGCTTACGTGGCAGTCATCAACACTCACAGTTTTGGCCAATTCTGGCCCGTTTCGTGGACTATTACTAACTGTTTTAGGGTCCCGGAGTGATGTCCATGAGTAACGAACCCTGGGGTGCGTTTACCTGTCGGTCATCAACACTCGCGATTTTGACCGATTTTGACCCATTTCGTGGACTATTACTCACCGTTTTGGGGTTCCAAAGTGATTTCCATTCTTGTTGAACCCCAAGGTGCGCTTACGTGTTGGTCACCACCACTCATGGTTTTGGCCTATTCTGGCCCGTTTCGTGGACTATTACTCACTGTTTTAGGGTCCCGGAGTGATGTCCACGAGTAACGAACCCTGGGTGCGTTTACGTGTCGGTCATCAACACTCGCGATTTTGGCCGATTTTGACCCATTTCGTGGACTATTACTCACCGTTTTGGGGTCCCAAAGTGATTTCCATTCTTGTTGAACCCCGGGTTGCGTTTACGTGTCGGTCATCTACACTCGCGGTTTTGGCCGATTCTGACCCATTTCGTGGACTATTACTCACCGTTTTGGGGTCCTAAAGTGATTTCCATTCTTGTTGAACCCCAACGTGCGCTTACGTGTCGGTCATCAACACTCACACTTTTTGCCGATTCTGGCCCGTTTCATGGAGTATTACTCACTGTTTTGCGGTCCCGGAGTGATGTCCATGAGTAACGAACCCTGGGGTGCGTTTACGTGTCGGTCGTCAACGCTCATAGTTTTGGCCGATCCTGACCCGTTTCGTGGACTATTACTCACCTTTTTGGGGTCCCAAACTGATTTCCATTCTTGTTGAACCCCAAGGTGCGCTTACGTGTCGGTCACCAACACTCACGATTTTCGCCGATTCTGGCCCGTTTCATGGACTATTACTCACTGTTTTAGGGTCCGAGAGTGATGTCCACGAGTAACGAACTCTGGGATGCGTTTACGTGTCGGTCATCAACACTCGCGATTTTGGCCGATTCTGACCCATTTCGTGGACTATTAGTCACCGTTTTGGGGTCCCAAAGTGATTTCCATTCTTGTTGAACCCCAAGGTGCGCTTACGTGTCGGTCATCAACACTCACAGTTTTGGCCGATTCTGGCCCGTTTCATGGACTATTACTCACTGTTTTGTGGTCCCGTAGTGATGTCCACGAGTAACGAACCTTGGGGTGTGTTTACGTGTCGATTATCAACACTCGCGGTTTTGGGCGATTCTGACCCATTTCGTGGACTATTAGTCACCGTTTTGGGGTCCCAAAGTGATTTCCATTCTTGTTGAACCCCAAGGTGCGCTTACGTGTCGGTCATCAACACTCACAGTTTTGGCCGATTCTGGCCCGTTTCATGGACTATTACTCACTGTTTTGCGGTCTCGTAGTGATGTCCACGAGTAACGAACCTTGGGGTGTGTTTACGTGTCGATTATCAACACTCGCGGTTTTGGGCGATTCTGACCCATTTCGTGGACTATTAGTCACCGTTTTGGGGTCCCAAAGTGATTTCCATTCTTGTTGAACCCCAAGGTGCGCTTACGTGTCGGTCATCAACACTCACAGTTTTGCCGATTCTGGCCCGTTTCGTGGACTATTACTCACTGTTTTAGGGTCCCAGAGTGATGTCCACGAGTAACGAACCCTGGAGTGCGTTTACGTGTCTGTCATCAGCACTCGCGGTTTTTGGCCGATTCTGACCAGTTTCGTGGACTATTACTCACCGTTTTGCGGTCCCAAAGTGATTAACATTCTTGTTGAACCCCAAGGTGGCTTACGTGTCGGTCATCAACACTCATAGTTTTGGCCGATTCTGGCCCATTTCGTGGACTATTACTCACTGTTTTGGGGTCCTGGAGTGATTTCCAGAAGTAATGAACCCTGGGGAGTGTTTATCTGTCGAGCATCAACACTCACAGTTTTGGCCGATTCTGGCCCGTTTCGTGGACTATTACTAACTGTTTGGGGGTCTCGAAGTGATGTCCACGAGTAACGAACCCTGGGGTGCGTTTACATGTTGGTCATCAACACTCGCGGTTTTGGCCGAACCTGACCCGTTTCATGGAATATTACTCACCGTTTTGGGGTCCCAAAGTGATTTCCATTCTTATTAAACCCCAAGGTGAGCTTACGTGTCGGTCATCAACACTCATAGTTTTGGCCGATTCTGGCCCGTTTCATGGACTATTACTAACTGTTTTAGGGTCCCGGAGTGATGTCCATGAGTAACGATCCCTAGGGTGCGTTTACGTGTCGGTCATCAACACTCAAAGTTTTGGCCGATTGTGACCCGTTTCGTGGACTATTACTCACGGTTTTCGGGTCCCGGAGTGATGTCCACGAGTAACGAACCCCGGTGTGCGTTTACGTGTCCGTCATCAACGCTCGTAGTTTTGGCCGATCCTGACCCATTTCGTGGACTATTACTCAGAATTTTGGGGTCCCAAAGTGATTTCCATTCTCGTTGAACCCCAAGGTGCGCTTACGTGGCAGTCATCAACACTCACAGTTTTGGCCAATTCTGGCCCGTTTCGTGGACTATTACTAACTGTTTTAGGGTCCCGGAGTGATGTCCATGAGTAACGAACCCTGGGGTGCGTTTACCTGTCGGTCATCAACACTCGCGATTTTGACCGATTTTGACCCATTTCGTGGACTATTACTCACCGTTTTGGGGTTCCAAAGTGATTTCCATTCTTGTTGAACCCCAAGGTGCGCTTACGTGTTGGTCACCACCACTCATGGTTTTGGCCTATTCTGGCCCGTTTCGTGGACTATTACTCACTGTTTTAGGGTCCCGGAGTGATGTCCACGAGTAACGAACCCTGGGAGCGTTTACGTGTCGGTCATCAACACTCGCGATTTTGGCCGATTTTGACCCATTTCGTGGACTATTACTCACCGTTTTGGGGTCCCAAAGTGATTTCCATTCTTGTTGAACCCCGGGTTGCGTTTACGTGTCGGTCATCTACACTCGCGGTTTTGGCCGATTCTGACCCATTTCGTGGACTATTACTCACCGTTTTGGGGTCCTAAAGTGATTTCCATTCTTGTTGAACCCCAACGTGCGCTTACGTGTCGGTCATCAACACTCACACTTTTTGCCGATTCTGGCCCGTTTCATGGAGTATTACTCACTGTTTTGCGGTCCCGGAGTGATGTCCATGAGTAACGAACCCTGGGGTGCGTTTACGTGTCGGTCGTCAACGCTCATAGTTTTGGCCGATCCTGACCCGTTTCGTGGACTATTACTCACCTTTTTGGGGTCCCAAACTGATTTCCATTCTTGTTGAACCCCAAGGTGCGCTTACGTGTCGGTCACCAACACTCACGATTTTCGCCGATTCTGGCCCGTTTCATGGACTATTACTCACTGTTTTAGGGTCCGAGAGTGATGTCCACGAGTAACGAACTCTGGGATGCGTTTACGTGTCGGTCATCAACACTCGCGATTTTGGCCGATTCTGACCCATTTCGTGGACTATTAGTCACCGTTTTGGGGTCCCAAAGTGATTTCCATTCTTGTTGAACCCCAAGGTGCGCTTACGTGTCGGTCATCAACACTCACAGTTTTGGCCGATTCTGGCCCGTTTCATGGACTATTACTCACTGTTTTGTGGTCCCGTAGTGATGTCCACGAGTAACGAACCTTGGGGTGTGTTTACGTGTCGATTATCAACACTCGCGGTTTTGGGCGATTCTGACCCATTTCGTGGACTATTAGTCACCGTTTTGGGGTCCCAAAGTGATTTCCATTCTTGTTGAACCCCAAGGTGCGCTTACGTGTCGGTCATCAACACTCACAGTTTTGGCCGATTCTGGCCCGTTTCATGGACTATTACTCACTGTTTTGCGGTCTCGTAGTGATGTCCACGAGTAACGAACCTTGGGGTGTGTTTACGTGTCGATTATCAACACTCGCGGTTTTGGGCGATTCTGACCCATTTCGTGGACTATTAGTCACCGTTTTGGGGTCCCAAAGTGATTTCCATTCTTGTTGAACCCCAAGGTGCGCTTACGTGTCGGTCATCAACACTCACAGTTTTGCCGATTCTGGCCCGTTTCGTGGACTATTACTCACTGTTTTAGGGTCCCAGAGTGATGTCCACGAGTAACGAACCCTGGAGTGCGTTTACGTGTCTGTCATCAGCACTCGCGGTTTTTGGCCGATTCTGACCAGTTTCGTGGACTATTACTCACCGTTTTGCGGTCCCAAAGTGATTAACATTCTTGTTGAACCCCAAGGTGGCTTACGTGTCGGTCATCAACACTCATAGTTTTGGCCGATTCTGGCCCATTTCGTGGACTATTACTCACTGTTTTGGGGTCCTGGAGTGATTTCCAGAAGTAATGAACCCTGGGGAGTGTTTATCTGTCGAGCATCAACACTCACAGTTTTGGCCGATTCTGGCCCGTTTCGTGGACTATTACTAACTGTTTGGGGGTCTCGAAGTGATGTCCACGAGTAACGAACCCTGGGGTGCGTTTACATGTTGGTCATCAACACTCGCGGTTTTGGCCGAACCTGACCCGTTTCATGGAATATTACTCACCGTTTTGGGGTCCCAAAGTGATTTCCATTCTTATTAAACCCCAAGGTGAGCTTACGTGTCGGTCATCAACACTCATAGTTTTGGCCGATTCTGGCCCGTTTCATGGACTATTACTAACTGTTTTAGGGTCCCGGAGTGATGTCCATGAGTAACGATCCCTAGGGTGCGTTTACGTGTCGGTCATCAACACTCAAAGTTTTGGCCGATTGTGACCCGTTTCGTGGACTATTACTCACGGTTTTCGGGTCCCGGAGTGATGTCCACGAGTAACGAACCCCGGTGTGCGTTTACGTGTCCGTCATCAACGCTCGTAGTTTTGGCTGATCCTGACCCATTTCGTGGACTATTACTCAGAATTTTGGGGTCCCAAAGTGATTTCCATTCTCGTTGAACCCCAAGGTGCGCTTACGTGGCAGTCATCAACACTCACAGTTTTGGCCAATTCTGGCCCGTTTCGTGGACTATTACTAACTGTTTTAGGGTCCCGGAGTGATGTCCATGAGTAACGAACCCTGGGGTGCGTTTACCTGTCGGTCATCAACACTCGCGATTTTGACCGATTTTGACCCATTTCGTGGACTATTACTCACCGTTTTGGGGTTCCAAAGTGATTTCCATTCTTGTTGAACCCCAAGGTGCGCTTACGTGTTGGTCACCACCACTCATGGTTTTGGCCTATTCTGGCCCGTTTCGTGGACTATTACTCACTGTTTTAGGGTCCCGGAGTGATGTCCACGAGTAACGAACCCTGGGTGCGTTTACGTGTCGGTCATCAACACTCGCGATTTTGGCCGATTTTGACCCATTTCGTGGACTATTACTCACCGTTTTGGGGTCCCAAAGTGATTTCCATTCTTGTTGAACCCCGGGTTGCGTTTACGTGTCGGTCATCTACACTCGCGGTTTTGGCCGATTCTGACCCATTTCGTGGACTATTACTCACCGTTTTGGGGTCCTAAAGTGATTTCCATTCTTGTTGAACCCCAACGTGCGCTTACGTGTCGGTCATCAACACTCACACTTTTTGCCGATTCTGGCCCGTTTCATGGAGTATTACTCACTGTTTTGCGGTCCCGGAGTGATGTCCATGAGTAACGAACCCTGGGGTGCGTTTACGTGTCGGTCGTCAACGCTCATAGTTTTGGCCGATCCTGACCCGTTTCGTGGACTATTACTCACCTTTTTGGGGTCCCAAACTGATTTCCATTCTTGTTGAACCCCAAGGTGCGCTTACGTGTCGGTCACCAACACTCACGATTTTCGCCGATTCTGGCCCGTTTCATGGACTATTACTCACTGTTTTAGGGTCCGAGAGTGATGTCCACGAGTAACGAACTCTGGGATGCGTTTACGTGTCGGTCATCAACACTCGCGATTTTGGCCGATTCTGACCCATTTCGTGGACTATTAGTCACCGTTTTGGGGTCCCAAAGTGATTTCCATTCTTGTTGAACCCCAAGGTGCGCTTACGTGTCGGTCATCAACACTCACAGTTTTGGCCGATTCTGGCCCGTTTCATGGACTATTACTCACTGTTTTGTGGTCCCGTAGTGATGTCCACGAGTAACGAACCTTGGGGTGTGTTTACGTGTCGATTATCAACACTCGCGGTTTTGGGCGATTCTGACCCATTTCGTGGACTATTAGTCACCGTTTTGGGGTCCCAAAGTGATTTCCATTCTTGTTGAACCCCAAGGTGCGCTTACGTGTCGGTCATCAACACTCACAGTTTTGCCGATTCTGGCCCGTTTCGTGGACTATTACTCACTGTTTTAGGGTCCCGGAGTGATGTCCACGAGTAACGAACCCTGGAGTGCGTTTACGTGTCTGTCATCAGCACTCGCGGTTTTTGGCCGATTCTGACCAGTTTCGTGGACTATTATTCACCGTTTTGCGGTCCCAAAGTGATTAACATTCTTGTTGAACCCCAAGGTGGCTTACGTGTCGGTCATCAACACTCATAGTTTTGGCCGATTCTGGCCCATTTCGTGGACTATTACTCACTGTTTTGGGGTCCTGGAGTGATTTCCAGAAGTAATGAACCCTGGGGAGTGTTTATCTGTCGAGCATCAACACTCACAGTTTTGGCCGATTCTGGCCCGTTTCGTGGACTATTACTAACTGTTTGGGGGTCTCGAAGTGATGTCCACGAGTAACGAACCCTGGGGTGCGTTTACATGTTGGTCATCAACACTCGCGGTTTTGGCCGAATCTGACCCGTTTCATGGAATATTACTCACCGTTTTGGGGTCCCAAAGTGATTTCCATTCTTATTAAACCCCAAGGTGAGCTTACGTGTCGGTCATCAACACTCATAGTTTTGGCCGATCTGGCCCGTTTCATGGACTATTACTCACTGTTTTAGGGTCCCGGAGTGATGTCCATGAGTAACGATCCCTAGGGTGCGTTTACGTGTCGGTCATCAACACTCGAAGTTTTGGCCGATTGTGACCCGTTTCGTGGACTATTACTCACGGTTTTGGGATCCCGGAGTGATGTCCACGAGTAACGAACCCCGGTGTGCGTTTACGTGTCCGTCATCAACGCTCGTAGTTTTGGCCGATCCTGACCCATTTCGTGGACTATTACTCAGCATTTTGGGTTTCCAAAGTGATTTCCATTCTCGTTGAACCCCAAGGTGCGCTTATGTGGCAGTCATCAACACTCACAGTTTTGGCCAATTCTGGCCTGTTTCGTGGACTATTACTCACTGTTTTAGGGTCCCAGAGTGATGTCCACGAGTAACGAACCCTGGAGTGCGTTTACGTGTCTGTCATCAGCACTCGCGGTTTTTGGCCGATTCTGACCAGTTTCGTGGACTATTACTCACCGTTTTGCGGTCCCAAAGTGATTAACATTCTTGTTGAACCCCAAGGTGGCTTACGTGTCGGTCATCAACACTCATAGTTTTGGCCGATTCTGGCCCATTTCGTGGACTATTACTCACTGTTTTGGGGTCCTGGAGTGATTTCCAGAAGTAATGAACCCTGGGGAGTGTTTATCTGTCGAGCATCAACACTCACAGTTTTGGCCGATTCTGGCCCGTTTCGTGGACTATTACTAACTGTTTGGGGGTCTCGAAGTGATGTCCACGAGTAACGAACCCTGGGGTGCGTTTACATGTTGGTCATCAACACTCGCGGTTTTGGCCGAACCTGACCCGTTTCATGGAATATTACTCACCGTTTTGGGGTCCCAAAGTGATTTCCATTCTTATTAAACCCCAAGGTGAGCTTACGTGTCGGTCATCAACACTCATAGTTTTGGCCGATTCTGGCCCGTTTCATGGACTATTACTAACTGTTTTAGGGTCCCGGAGTGATGTCCATGAGTAACGATCCCTAGGGTGCGTTTACGTGTCGGTCATCAACACTCAAAGTTTTGGCCGATTGTGACCCGTTTCGTGGACTATTACTCACGGTTTTCGGGTCCCGGAGTGATGTCCACGAGTAACGAACCCCGGTGTGCGTTTACGTGTCCGTCATCAACGCTCGTAGTTTTGGCCGATCCTGACCCATTTCGTGGACTATTACTCAGAATTTTGGGGTCCCAAAGTGATTTCCATTCTCGTTGAACCCCAAGGTGCGCTTACGTGGCAGTCATCAACACTCACAGTTTTGGCCAATTCTGGCCCGTTTCGTGGACTATTACTAACTGTTTTAGGGTCCCGGAGTGATGTCCATGAGTAACGAACCCTGGGGTGCGTTTACCTGTCGGTCATCAACACTCGCGATTTTGACCGATTTTGACCCATTTCGTGGACTATTACTCACCGTTTTGGGGTTCCAAAGTGATTTCCATTCTTGTTGAACCCCAAGGTGCGCTTACGTGTTGGTCACCACCACTCATGGTTTTGGCCTATTCTGGCCCGTTTCGTGGACTATTACTCACTGTTTTAGGGTCCCGGAGTGATGTCCACGAGTAACGAACCCTGGGTGCGTTTACGTGTCGGTCATCAACACTCGCGATTTTGGCCGATTTTGACCCATTTCGTGGACTATTACTCACCGTTTTGGGGTCCCAAAGTGATTTCCATTCTTGTTGAACCCCGGGTTGCGTTTACGTGTCGGTCATCTACACTCGCGGTTTTGGCCGATTCTGACCCATTTCGTGGACTATTACTCACCGTTTTGGGGTCCTAAAGTGATTTCCATTCTTGTTGAACCCCAACGTGCGCTTACGTGTCGGTCATCAACACTCACACTTTTTGCCGATTCTGGCCCGTTTCATGGAGTATTACTCACTGTTTTGCGGTCCCGGAGTGATGTCCATGAGTAACGAACCCTGGGGTGCGTTTACGTGTCGGTCGTCAACGCTCATAGTTTTGGCCGATCCTGACCCGTTTCGTGGACTATTACTCACCTTTTTGGGGTCCCAAACTGATTTCCATTCTTGTTGAACCCCAAGGTGCGCTTACGTGTCGGTCACCAACACTCACGATTTTCGCCGATTCTGGCCCGTTTCATGGACTATTACTCACTGTTTTAGGGTCCGAGAGTGATGTCCACGAGTAACGAACTCTGGGATGCGTTTACGTGTCGGTCATCAACACTCGCGATTTTGGCCGATTCTGACCCATTTCGTGGACTATTAGTCACCGTTTTGGGGTCCCAAAGTGATTTCCATTCTTGTTGAACCCCAAGGTGCGCTTACGTGTCGGTCATCAACACTCACAGTTTTGGCCGATTCTGGCCCGTTTCATGGACTATTACTCACTGTTTTGTGGTCCCGTAGTGATGTCCACGAGTAACGAACCTTGGGGTGTGTTTACGTGTCGATTATCAACACTCAAAGTTTTGGCCGATTGTGACCCGTTTCGTGGACTATTACTCACGGTTTTCGGGTCCCGGAGTGATGTCCACGAGTAACGAACCCCGGTGTGCGTTTACGTGTCCGTCATCAACGCTCGTAGTTTTGGCCGATCCTGACCCATTTCGTGGACTATTACTCAGAATTTTGGGGTCCCAAAGTGATTTCCATTCTCGTTGAACCCCAAGGTGCGCTTACGTGGCAGTCATCAACACTCACAGTTTTGGCCAATTCTGGCCCGTTTCGTGGACTATTACTAACTGTTTTAGGGTCCCGGAGTGATGTCCATGAGTAACGAACCCTGGGGTGCGTTTACCTGTCGGTCATCAACACTCGCGATTTTGACCGATTTTGACCCATTTCGTGGACTATTACTCACCGTTTTGGGGTTCCAAAGTGATTTCCATTCTTGTTGAACCCCAAGGTGCGCTTACGTGTTGGTCACCACCACTCATGGTTTTGGCCTATTCTGGCCCGTTTCGTGGACTATTACTCACTGTTTTAGGGTCCCGGAGTGATGTCCACGAGTAACGAACCCTGGGTGCGTTTACGTGTCGGTCATCAACACTCGCGATTTTGGCCGATTTTGACCCATTTCGTGGACTATTACTCACCGTTTTGGGGTCCCAAAGTGATTTCCATTCTTGTTGAACCCCGGGTTGCGTTTACGTGTCGGTCATCTACACTCGCGGTTTTGGCCGATTCTGACCCATTTCGTGGACTATTACTCACCGTTTTGGGGTCCTAAAGTGATTTCCATTCTTGTTGAACCCCAACGTGCGCTTACGTGTCGGTCATCAACACTCACACTTTTTGCCGATTCTGGCCCGTTTCATGGAGTATTACTCACTGTTTTGCGGTCCCGGAGTGATGTCCATGAGTAACGAACCCTGGGGTGCGTTTACGTGTCGGTCGTCAACGCTCATAGTTTTGGCCGATCCTGACCCGTTTCGTGGACTATTACTCACCTTTTTGGGGTCCCAAACTGATTTCCATTCTTGTTGAACCCCAAGGTGCGCTTACGTGTCGGTCACCAACACTCACGATTTTCGCCGATTCTGGCCCGTTTCATGGACTATTACTCACTGTTTTAGGGTCCGAGAGTGATGTCCACGAGTAACGAACTCTGGGATGCGTTTACGTGTCGGTCATCAACACTCGCGATTTTGGCCGATTCTGACCCATTTCGTGGACTATTAGTCACCGTTTTGGGGTCCCAAAGTGATTTCCATTCTTGTTGAACCCCAAGGTGCGCTTACGTGTCGGTCATCAACACTCACAGTTTTGGCCGATTCTGGCCCGTTTCATGGACTATTACTCACTGTTTTGTGGTCCCGTAGTGATGTCCACGAGTAACGAACCTTGGGGTGTGTTTACGTGTCGATTATCAACACTCAAAGTTTTGGCCGATTGTGACCCGTTTCGTGGACTATTACTCACGGTTTTCGGGTCCCGGAGTGATGTCCACGAGTAACGAACCCCGGTGTGCGTTTACGTGTCCGTCATCAACGCTCGTAGTTTTGGCCGATCCTGACCCATTTCGTGGACTATTACTCAGAATTTTGGGGTCCCAAAGTGATTTCCATTCTCGTTGAACCCCAAGGTGCGCTTACGTGGCAGTCATCAACACTCACAGTTTTGGCCAATTCTGGCCCGTTTCGTGGACTATTACTAACTGTTTTAGGGTCCCGGAGTGATGTCCATGAGTAACGAACCCTGGGGTGCGTTTACCTGTCGGTCATCAACACTCGCGATTTTGACCGATTTTGACCCATTTCGTGGACTATTACTCACCGTTTTGGGGTTCCAAAGTGATTTCCATTCTTGTTGAACCCCAAGGTGCGCTTACGTGTTGGTCACCACCACTCATGGTTTTGGCCTATTCTGGCCCGTTTCGTGGACTATTACTCACTGTTTTAGGGTCCCGGAGTGATGTCCACGAGTAACGAACCCTGGGTGCGTTTACGTGTCGGTCATCAACACTCGCGATTTTGGCCGATTTTGACCCATTTCGTGGACTATTACTCACCGTTTTGGGGTCCCAAAGTGATTTCCATTCTTGTTGAACCCCGGGTTGCGTTTACGTGTCGGTCATCTACACTCGCGGTTTTGGCCGATTCTGACCCATTTCGTGGACTATTACTCACCGTTTTGGGGTCCTAAAGTGATTTCCATTCTTGTTGAACCCCAACGTGCGCTTACGTGTCGGTCATCAACACTCACACTTTTTGCCGATTCTGGCCCGTTTCATGGAGTATTACTCACTGTTTTGCGGTCCCGGAGTGATGTCCATGAGTAACGAACCCTGGGGTGCGTTTACGTGTCGGTCGTCAACGCTCATAGTTTTGGCCGATCCTGACCCGTTTCGTGGACTATTACTCACCTTTTTGGGGTCCCAAACTGATTTCCATTCTTGTTGAACCCCAAGGTGCGCTTACGTGTCGGTCACCAACACTCACGATTTTCGCCGATTCTGGCCCGTTTCATGGACTATTACTCACTGTTTTAGGGTCCGAGAGTGATGTCCACGAGTAACGAACTCTGGGATGCGTTTACGTGTCGGTCATCAACACTCGCGATTTTGGCCGATTCTGACCCATTTCGTGGACTATTAGTCACCGTTTTGGGGTCCCAAAGTGATTTCCATTCTTGTTGAACCCCAAGGTGCGCTTACGTGTCGGTCATCAACACTCACAGTTTTGGCCGATTCTGGCCCGTTTCATGGACTATTACTCACTGTTTTGTGGTCCCGTAGTGATGTCCACGAGTAACGAACCTTGGGGTGTGTTTACGTGTCGATTATCAACACTCGCGGTTTTGGGCGATTCTAACCCATTTCGTGGACTATTAGTCACCGTTTTGGGGTCCCAAAGTGATTTCCATTCTTGTTGAACCCCAAGGTGCGCTTACGTGTCGGTCATCAACACTCACAGTTTTGCCGATTCTGGCCCGTTTCGTGGACTATTACTCACTGTTTTAGGGTCCCGGAGTGATGTCCACGAGTAACGAACCCTGGAGTGCGTTTACGTGTCTGTCATCAGCACTCGCGGTTTTTGGCCGATTCTGACCAGTTTCGTGGACTATTATTCACCGTTTTGCGGTCCCAAAGTGATTAACATTCTTGTTGAACCCCAAGGTGGCTTACGTGTCGGTCATCAACACTCATAGTTTTGGCCGATTCTGGCCCATTTCGTGGACTATTACTCACTGTTTTGGGGTCCTGGAGTGATTTCCAGAAGTAATGAACCCTGGGGAGTGTTTATCTGTCGAGCATCAACACTCACAGTTTTGGCCGATTCTGGCCCGTTTCGTGGACTATTACTAACTGTTTGGGGGTCTCGAAGTGATGTCCACGAGTAACGAACCCTGGGGTGCGTTTACATGTTGGTCATCAACACTCGCGGTTTTGGCCGAATCTGACCCGTTTCATGGAATATTACTCACCGTTTTGGGGTCCCAAAGTGATTTCCATTCTTATTAAACCCCAAGGTGAGCTTACGTGTCGGTCATCAACACTCATAGTTTTGGCCGATCTGGCCCGTTTCATGGACTATTACTCACTGTTTTAGGGTCCCGGAGTGATGTCCATGAGTAACGATCCCTAGGGTGCGTTTACGTGTCGGTCATCAACACTCGAAGTTTTGGCCGATTGTGACCCGTTTCGTGGACTATTACTCACGGTTTTGGGGTCCCGGAGTGATGTCCACGAGTAACGAACCCCGGTGTGCGTTTACGTGTCCGTCATCAACGCTCGTAGTTTTGGCCGATCCTGACCCATTTCGTGGACTATTACTCAGCATTTTGGGTTTCCAAAGTGATTTCCATTCTCGTTGAACCCCAAGGTGCGCTTATGTGGCAGTCATCAACACTCACAGTTTTGGCCAATTCTGGCCCGTTTCGTGGACTATTACTCACTGTTTTAGGGTCCCAGAGTGATGTCCACGAGTAACGAACCCTGGAGTGCGTTTACGTGTCTGTCATCAGCACTCGCGGTTTTTGGCCGATTCTGACCAGTTTCGTGGACTATTACTCACCGTTTTGCGGTCCCAAAGTGATTAACATTCTTGTTGAACCCCAAGGTGGCTTACGTGTCGGTCATCAACACTCATAGTTTTGGCCGATTCTGGCCCATTTCGTGGACTATTACTCACTGTTTTGGGGTCCTGGAGTGATTTCCAGAAGTAATGAACCCTGGGGAGTGTTTATCTGTCGAGCATCAACACTCACAGTTTTGGCCGATTCTGGCCCGTTTCGTGGACTATTACTAACTGTTTGGGGGTCTCGAAGTGATGTCCACGAGTAACGAACCCTGGGGTGCGTTTACATGTTGGTCATCAACACTCGCGGTTTTGGCCGAACCTGACCCGTTTCATGGAATATTACTCACCGTTTTGGGGTCCCAAAGTGATTTCCATTCTTATTAAACCCCAAGGTGAGCTTACGTGTCGGTCATCAACACTCATAGTTTTGGCCGATTCTGGCCCGTTTCATGGACTATTACTAACTGTTTTAGGGTCCCGGAGTGATGTCCATGAGTAACGATCCCTAGGGTGCGTTTACGTGTCGGTCATCAACACTCAAAGTTTTGGCCGATTGTGACCCGTTTCGTGGACTATTACTCACGGTTTTCGGGTCCCGGAGTGATGTCCACGAGTAACGAACCCCGGTGTGCGTTTACGTGTCCGTCATCAACGCTCGTAGTTTTGGCCGATCCTGACCCATTTCGTGGACTATTACTCAGAATTTTGGGGTCCCAAAGTGATTTCCATTCTCGTTGAACCCCAAGGTGCGCTTACGTGGCAGTCATCAACACTCACAGTTTTGGCCAATTCTAGCCCGTTTCGTGGACTATTACTAACTGTTTTAGGGTCCCGGAGTGATGTCCATGAGTAACGAACCCTGGGGTGCGTTTACCTGTCGGTCATCAACACTCGCGATTTTGACCGATTTTGACCCATTTCGTGGACTATTACTCACCGTTTTGGGGTTCCAAAGTGATTTCCATTCTTGTTGAACCCCAAGGTGCGCTTACGTGTTGGTCACCACCACTCATGGTTTTGGCCTATTCTGGCCCGTTTCGTGGACTATTACTCACTGTTTTAGGGTCCCGGAGTGATGTCCACGAGTAACGAACCCTGGGTGCGTTTACGTGTCGGTCATCAACACTCGCGATTTTGGCCGATTTTGACCCATTTCGTGGACTATTACTCACCGTTTTGGGGTCCCAAAGTGATTTCCATTCTTGTTGAACCCCGGGTTGCGTTTACGTGTCGGTCATCTACACTCGCGGTTTTGGCCGATTCTGACCCATTTCGTGGACTATTACTCACCGTTTTGGGGTCCTAAAGTGATTTCCATTCTTGTTGAACCCCAACGTGCGCTTACATGTCGGTCATCAACACTCACACTTTTTGCCGATTCTGGCCCGTTTCATGGAGTATTACTCACTGTTTTGCGGTCCCGGAGTGATGTCCATGAGTAACGAACCCTGGGGTGCGTTTACGTGTCGGTCGTCAACGCTCATAGTTTTGGCCGATCCTGACCCGTTTCGTGGACTATTACTCACCTTTTTGGGGTCCCAAACTGATTTCCATTCTTGTTGAACCCCAAGGTGCGCTTACGTGTCGGTCACCAACACTCACGATTTTCGCCGATTCTGGCCCGTTTCATGGACTATTACTCACTGTTTTAGGGTCCGAGAGTGATGTCCACGAGTAACGAACTCTGGGATGCGTTTACGTGTCGGTCATCAACACTCGCGATTTTGGCCGATTCTGACCCATTTCGTGGACTATTAGTCACCGTTTTGGGGTCCCAAAGTGATTTCCATTCTTGTTGAACCCCAAGGTGCGCTTACGTGTCGGTCATCAACACTCACAGTTTTGGCCGATTCTGGCCCGTTTCATGGACTATTACTCACTGTTTTGTGGTCCCATAGTGATGTCCACGAGTAACGAACCTTGGGGTGTGTTTACGTGTCGATTATCAACACTCGCGGTTTTGGGCGATTCTGACCCATTTCGTGGACTATTAGTCACCGTTTTGGGGTCCCAAAGTGATTTCCATTCTTGTTGAACCCCAAGGTGCGCTTACGTGTCGGTCATCAACACTCACAGTTTTGCCGATTCTGGCCCGTTTCGTGGACTATTACTCACTGTTTTAGGGTCCCGGAGTGATGTCCACGAGTAACGAACCCTGGAGTGCGTTTACGTGTCTGTCATCAGCACTCGCGGTTTTTGGCCGATTCTGACCAGTTTCGTGGACTATTATTCACTGTTTTGCGGTCCCAAAGTGATTAACATTCTTGTTGAACCCCAAGGTGGCTTACGTGTCGGTCATCAACACTCATAGTTTTGGCCGATTCTGGCCCATTTCGTGGACTATTACTCACTGTTTTGGGGTCCTGGAGTGATTTCCAGAAGTAATGAACCCTGGGGAGTGTTTATCTGTCGAGCATCAACACTCACAGTTTTGGCCGATTCTGGCCCGTTTCGTGGACTATTACTAACTGTTTGGGGGTCTCGAAGTGATGTCCACGAGTAACGAACCCTGGGGTGCGTTTACATGTTGGTCATCAACACTCGCGGTTTTGGCCGAATCTGACCCGTTTCATGGAATATTACTCACCGTTTTGGGGTCCCAAAGTGATTTCCATTCTTATTAAACCCCAAGGTGAGCTTACGTGTCGGTCATCAACACTCATAGTTTTGGCCGATCTGGCCCGTTTCATGGACTATTACTCACTGTTTTAGGGTCCCGGAGTGATGTCCATGAGTAACGATCCCTAGGGTGCGTTTACGTGTCGGTCATCAACACTCGAAGTTTTGGCCGATTGTGACCCGTTTCGTGGACTATTACTCACGGTTTTGGGGTCCCGGAGTGATGTCCACGAGTAACGAACCCCGGTGTGCGTTTACGTGTCCGTCATCAACGCTCGTAGTTTTGGCCGATCCTGACCCATTTCGTGGACTATTACTCAGCATTTTGGGTTTCCAAAGTGATTTCCATTCTCGTTGAACCCCAAGGTGCGCTTATGTGGCAGTCATCAACACTCACAGTTTTGGCCAATTCTGGCCCGTTTCGTGGACTATTACTCACTGTTTTAGGGTCCCGGAGTGATGTCCATGAGTAACGAACCCTGGGGTGCGTTTACCTGTCGGTCATCAACACTCGCGGTTTTGGCCAATTCTGACCCGTTTCGTGGACTATTACTCACCGTTTTGGGGTTCCAAAGTGATTTCCATTCTTGTTGAACCCCAAGGTGCGCTTACGTGTTGGTCACCACCACTCATGGTTTTGGCCTATTCTGGCCCGTTTCGTGGACTATTACTCACTGTTTTAGGGTCCCGGAGTGATGTCCACGAGTAACGAACCCTGGGTGCGTTTACGTGTCGGTCATCAACACTCGCGATTTTGGCCGATTTTGACCCATTTCGTGGACTATTACTCACCGTTTTGGGGTCCCAAAGTGATTTCCATTCTTGTTGAACCCCGGGTTGCGTTTACGTGTCGGTCATCAACACTCGCGGTTTTGGCCGATTCTGACCCATTTCGTGGACTATTACTCACCATTTTGGGGTCCTAAAGTGATTTCCATTCTTGTTGAACCCCAACGTGCGCTTACGTGTCGGTCATCAACACTCACACTTTTTGCCGATTCTGGCCCGTTTCATGGAGTATTACTCACTGTTTTGCGGTCCCGGAGTGATGTCCATGAGTAACGAACCCTGGGGTGCGTTTACGTGTCGGTCGTCAACGCTCATAGTTTTGGCCGATCCTGACCCGTTTCGTGGACTATTACTCACCTTTTTGGGGTCCCAAACTGATTTCCATTCTTGTTGAACCCCAAGGTGCGCTTACGTGTCGGTCACCAACACTCACGATTTTCGCCGATTCTGGCCCGTTTCGTGGACTATTACTCACTGTTTTAGGGTCCGAGAGTGATGTCCACGAGTAACGAACTCTGGGATGCGTTTACGTGTCGGTCATCAACACTCGCGATTTTGGCCGATTCTGACCCATTTCGTGGACTATTAGTCACCGTTTTGGGGTACCAAAGTGATTTCCATTCTTGTTGAACCCCAAGGTGCGCTTACGTGTCGGTCATCAACACTCACAGTTTTGGCCGATTCTGGCCCGTTTCATGGACTATTACTCACTGTTTTGCGGTCCCGTAGTGATGTCCACGAGTAACGAACCTTGGGGTGTGTTTACGTGTCGATTATCAACACTCGCGGTTTTGGGCGATTCTGACCCATTTCGTGGACTATTAGTCACCGTTTTGGGGTCCCAAAGTGATTTCCATTCTTGTTGAACCCCAAGGTGCGCTTACGTGTCGGTCATCAACACTCACAGTTTTGCCGATTCTGGCCCGTTTCATGGACTATTACTCACTGTTTTAGGGTCCCGGAGTGATGTCCACGAGTAACGAACCCTGGAGTGTGTTTACGTGTCTGTCATCAGCACTCGCGGTTTTTGGCCGATTCTGACCAGTTTCGTGGACTATTACTCACCGTTTTGCGGTCCCAAAGTGATTAACATTCTTGTTGAACCCCAAGGTGGCTTACGTGTCGGTCATCAACACTCATAGTTTTGGCCGATTCTGGCCCATTTCGTGGACTATTACTCACTGTTTTGGGGTCCTGGAGTGATTTCCAGAAGTAATGAACCCTGGGGAGTGTTTATCTGTGGAGCATCAACACTCACAGTTTTGGCCGATTCTGGCCCGTTTCGTGGACTATTACTAACTGTTTGGGGGTCTCGAAGTGATGTCCACGAGTAACGAACCCTGGGGTGCGTTTACATGTTGGTCATCAACACTCGCGGTTTTGGCCGAATCTGACCAGTTTCATGGAATATTACTCACCGTTTTGGGGTCCCAAAGTGATTTCCATTCTTATTAAACCCCAAGGTGAGCTTACGTGTCGGTCATCAACACTCATAGTTTTGGCCGATTCTGGCCCGTTTCATGGACTATTACTCACTGTTTTAGGGTCCCGGAGTGATGTCCATGAGTAACGAACCCTAGGGTGCGTTTACGTGTCGGTCATCAACACTCGAAGTTTTGGCCGATTGTGACCCGTTTCGTGGACTATTACTCACGGTTTTGGGGTCCCGGAGTGATGTCCACGAGTAACGAACCCCGGTGTGCGTTTACGTGTCCGTCATCAACGCTCGTAGTTTTGGCCGATCCTGACCCATTTCGTGGACTATTACTCAGCATTTTGGGGTCCCAAAGTGATTTCCATTCTCGTTGAACCCCAAGGTGCGCTTATGTGGCAGTCATCAACACTCACAGTTTTGGCCAATTCTGGCCCGTTTCGTGGACTATTACTCACTGTTTTAGGGTCCCGGAGTGATGTCCATGAGTAACGAACCCTGGGGTGCGTTTACCTGTCGGTCATCAACACTCGCGGTTTTGGCCAATTCTGACCCGTTTCGTGGACTATTACTCACCGTTTTGGGGTTCCAAAGTGATTTCCATTCTTGTTGAACCCCAAGGTGCGCTTACGTGTTGGTCACCACCACTCATGGTTTTGGCCTATTCTGGCCCGTTTCGTGGACTATTACTCACTGTTTTAGGGTCCCGGAGTGATGTCCACGAGTAACGAACCCTGGGTGCGTTTTAATGTCGGTCATCAACACTCGCGATTTTGGCCGATTTTGACCCATTTCGTGGACTATTACTCACCGTTTTGGGGTCCCAAAGTGATTTCCATTCTTGTTGAACCCCGGGTTGCGTTTACGTGTCGGTCATCTACACTCGCGGTTTTGGCCGATTCTGACCCATTTCGTGGACTATTACTCACCGTTTTGGGGTCCTAAAGTGATTTCCATTCTTGTTGAACCCCAACGTGCGCTTACGTGTCGGTCATCAACACTCACACTTTTTGCCGATTCTGGCCCGTTTCAAGGAGTATTACTCACTGTTTTGCGGTCCCGGAGTGATGTCCATGAGTAACGAACACTGGGGTGCGTTTACGTGTCGGTCGTCAACGCTCATAGTTTTGGCCGATCCTGACCCGTTTCATGGACTATTACTCACCTTTTTGGGGTCCCAAACTGATTTCCATTCTTGTTGAACCCCAAGGTGCGCTTACGTGTCGGTCACCAACACTCACGATTTTCGCCGATTCTGGCCCGTTTCGTGGACTATTACTCACTGTTTTAGGGTCCGAGGGTGATGTCCACGAGTAATGAACTCTGGGATGCGTTTACGTGTCGGTCATCAACACTCGCGATTTTGGCCGATTCTGACCCATTTCGTGGACTATTAGTCACCGTTTTGGGGTACCAAAGTGATTTCCATTCTTGTTGAACCCCAAGGTGCGCTTACGTGTCGGTCATCAACACTCACAGTTTTGGCCGATTCTGGCCCGTTTCATGGACTATTACTCACTGTTTTGCGGTCCCGTAGTGATGTCCACGAGTAACGAACCTTGGGGTGTGTTTACGTGTCGATTATCAACACTCGCGGTTTTGGGCGATTCTGACCCATTTCGTGGACTATTAGTCACCGTTTTGGGGTCCCAAAGTGATTTCCATTCTTGTTGAACCCCAAGGTGCGCTTACGTGTCGGTCATCAACACTCACAGTTTTGCCGATTCTGGCCCGTTTCGTGGACTATTACTCACTGTTTTAGGGTCCCGGAGTGATGTCCACGAGTAACGAACCCTGGAGTGTGTTTACGTGTCTGTCATCAGCACTCGCGGTTTTTGGCCGATTCTGACCAGTTTCGTGGACTATTACTCACCGTTTTGCGGTCCCAAAGTGATTAACATTCTTGTTGAACCCCAAGGTGGCTTACGTGTCGGTCATCAACACTCATAGTTTTGGCCGATTCTGGCCCATTTCGTGGACTATTACTCACTGTTTTGGGGTCCTGGAGTGATTTCCAGAAGTAATGAACCCTGGGGAGTGTTTATCTGTCGAGCATCAACACTCACAGTTTTGGCCGATTCTGGCCCGTTTCGTGGACTATTACTAACTGTTTGGGGGTCTCGAAGTGATGTCCACGAGTAACGAACCCTGGGGTGCGTTTACATGTTGGTCATCAACACTCGCGGTTTTGGCCGAATCTGACCAGTTTCATGGAATATTACTCACCGTTTTGGGGTCCCAAAGTGATTTCCATTCTTATTAAACCCCAAGGTGAGCTTACGTGTCGGTCATCAACACTCATAGTTTTGGCCGATTCTGGCCCGTTTCATGGACTATTACTCACTGTTTTAGGGTCCCGGAGTGATGTCCATGAGTAACGAACCCTAGGGTGCGTTTACGTGTCGGTCATCAACACTCGAAGTTTTGGCCGATTGTGACCCGTTTCGTGGACTATTACTCACGGTTTTGGGGTCCCGGAGTGATGTCCACGAGTAACGAACCCCGGTGTGCGTTTACGTGTCCGTCATCAACGCTCGTAGTTTTGGCCGATCCTGACCCATTTCGTGGACTATTACTCAGCATTTTGGGGTCCCAAAGTGATTTCCATTCTCGTTGAACCCCAAGGTGCGCTTATGTGGCAGTCATCAACACTCACAGTTTTGGCCAATTCTGGCCCGTTTCGTGGACTATTACTCACTGTTTTAGGGTCCCGGAGTGATGTCCATGAGTAACGAACCCTGGGGTGCGTTTACCTGTCGGTCATCAACACTCGCGGTTTTGGCCAATTCTGACCCGTTTCGTGGACTATTACTCACCGTTTTGGGGTTCCAAAGTGATTTCCATTCTTGTTGAACCCCAAGGTGCGCTTACGTGTTGGTCACCACCACTCATGGTTTTGGCCTATTCTGGCCCGTTTCGTGGACTATTACTCACTGTTTTAGGGTCCCGGAGTGATGTCCACGAGTAACGAACCCTGGGTGCGTTTTAATGTCGGTCATCAACACTCGCGATTTTGGCCGATTTTGACCCATTTCGTGGACTATTACTCACCGTTTTGGGGTCCCAAAGTGATTTCCATTCTTGTTGAACCCCGGGTTGCGTTTACGTGTCGGTCATCTACACTCGCGGTTTTGGCCGATTCTGACCCATTTCGTGGACTATTACTCACCGTTTTGGGGTCCTAAAGTGATTTCCATTCTTGTTGAACCCCAACGTGCGCTTACGTGTCGGTCATCAACACTCACACTTTTTGCCGATTCTGGCCCGTTTCAAGGAGTATTACTCACTGTTTTGCGGTCCCGGAGTGATGTCCATGAGTAACGAACACTGGGGTGCGTTTACGTGTCGGTCGTCAACGCTCATAGTTTTGGCCGATCCTGACCCGTTTCATGGACTATTACTCACCTTTTTGGGGTCCCAAACTGATTTCCATTCTTGTTGAACCCCAAGGTGCGCTTACGTGTCGGTCACCAACACTCACGATTTTCGCCGATTCTGGCCCGTTTCGTGGACTATTACTCACTGTTTTAGGGTCCGAGGGTGATGTCCACGAGTAATGAACTCTGGGATGCGTTTACGTGTCGGTCATCAACACTCGCGATTTTGGCCGATTCTGACCCATTTCGTGGACTATTAGTCACCGTTTTGGGGTACCAAAGTGATTTCCATTCTTGTTGAACCCCAAGGTGCGCTTACGTGTCGGTCATCAACACTCACAGTTTTGGCCGATTCTGGCCCGTTTCATGGACTATTACTCACTGTTTTGCGGTCCCGTAGTGATGTCCACGAGTAACGAACCTTGGGGTGTGTTTACGTGTCGATTATCAACACTCGCGGTTTTGGGCGATTCTGACCCATTTCGTGGACTATTAGTCACCGTTTTGGGGTCCCAAAGTGATTTCCATTCTTGTTGAACCCCAAGGTGCGCTTACGTGTCGGTCATCAACACTCACAGTTTTGCCGATTCTGGCCCGTTTCGTGGACTATTACTCACTGTTTTAGGGTCCCGGAGTGATGTCCACGAGTAACGAACCCTGGAGTGTGTTTACGTGTCTGTCATCAGCACTCGCGGTTTTTGGCCGATTCTGACCAGTTTCGTGGACTATTACTCACCGTTTTGCGGTCCCAAAGTGATTAACATTCTTGTTGAACCCCAAGGTGGCTTACGTGTCGGTCATCAACACTCATAGTTTTGGCCGATTCTGGCCCATTTCGTGGACTATTACTCACTGTTTTGGGGTCCTGGAGTGATTTCCAGAAGTAATGAACCCTGGGGAGTGTTTATCTGTCGAGCATCAACACTCACAGTTTTGGCCGATTCTGGCCCGTTTCGTGGACTATTACTAACTGTTTGGGGGTCTCGAAGTGATGTCCACGAGTAACGAACCCTGGGGTGCGTTTACATGTTGGTCATCAACACTCGCGGTTTTGGCCGAATCTGACCAGTTTCATGGAATATTACTCACCGTTTTGGGGTCCCAAAGTGATTTCCATTCTTATTAAACCCCAAGGTGAGCTTACGTGTCGGTCATCAACACTCATAGTTTTGGCCGATTCTGGCCCGTTTCATGGACTATTACTCACTGTTTTAGGGTCCCGGAGTGATGTCCATGAGTAACGAACCCTAGGGTGCGTTTACGTGTCGGTCATCAACACTCGAAGTTTTGGCCGATTGTGACCCGTTTCGTGGACTATTACTCACGGTTTTGGGGTCCCGGAGTGATGTCCACGAGTAACGAACCCCGGTGTGCGTTTACGTGTCCGTCATCAACGCTCGTAGTTTTGGCCGATCCTGACCCATTTCGTGGACTATTACTCAGCATTTTGGGGTCCCAAAGTGATTTCCATTCTCGTTGAACCCCAAGGTGCGCTTATGTGGCAGTCATCAACACTCACAGTTTTGGCCAATTCTGGCCCGTTTCGTGGACTATTACTCACTGTTTTAGGGTCCCGGAGTGATGTCCATGAGTAACGAACCCTGGGGTGCGTTTACCTGTCGGTCATCAACACTCGCGGTTTTGGCCAATTCTGACCCGTTTCGTGGACTATTACTCACCGTTTTGGGGTTCCAAAGTGATTTCCATTCTTGTTGAACCCCAAGGTGCGCTTACGTGTTGGTCACCACCACTCATGGTTTTGGCCTATTCTGGCCCGTTTCGTGGACTATTACTCACTGTTTTAGGGTCCCGGAGTGATGTCCACGAGTAACGAACCCTGGGTGCGTTTTAATGTCGGTCATCAACACTCGCGATTTTGGCCGATTTTGACCCATTTCGTGGACTATTACTCACCGTTTTGGGGTCCCAAAGTGATTTCCATTCTTGTTGAACCCCGGGTTGCGTTTACGTGTCGGTCATCTACACTCGCGGTTTTGGCCGATTCTGACCCATTTCGTGGACTATTACTCACCGTTTTGGGGTCCTAAAGTGATTTCCATTCTTGTTGAACCCCAACGTGCGCTTACGTGTCGGTCATCAACACTCACACTTTTTGCCGATTCTGGCCCGTTTCAAGGAGTATTACTCACTGTTTTGCGGTCCCGGAGTGATGTCCATGAGTAACGAACACTGGGGTGCGTTTACGTGTCGGTCGTCAACGCTCATAGTTTTGGCCGATCCTGACCCGTTTCATGGACTATTACTCACCTTTTTGGGGTCCCAAACTGATTTCCATTCTTGTTGAACCCCAAGGTGCGCTTACGTGTCGGTCACCAACACTCACGATTTTCGCCGATTCTGGCCCGTTTCGTGGACTATTACTCACTGTTTTAGGGTCCGAGAGTGATGTCCACGAGTAATGAACTCTGGGATGCGTTTACGTGTCGGTCATCAACACTCGCGATTTTGGCCGATTCTGACCCATTTCGTGGACTATTAGTCACCGTTTTGGGGTCCCAAAGTGATTTCCATTCTTGTTGAACCCCAAGGTGCGCTTACGTGTTGGTCATCAACACTCACAGTTTTGGCCGATTCTGGCCCGTTTCATGGACTATTACTCACTGTTTTGCGGTCCCGTAGTGATGTCCACGAGTAACGAACCTTGGGGTGTGTTTACGTGTCGATTATCAACACTCGCGGTTTTGGGCGATTCTGACCCATTTCGTGGACTATTAGTCACCGTTTTGGGGTCCCAAAGTGATTTCCATTCTTGTTGAACCCCAAGGTGCGCTTACGTGTCGGTCATCAACACTCACAGTTTTGCTGATTCTGGCCCGTTTCGTGGACTATTACTCACTGTTTTAGGGTCCCGGAGTGATGTCCACGAGTAACGAACCCTGGAGTGCGTTTACGTGTCTGTCATCAGCACTCGCGGTTTTTGGCCGATTCTGACCAGTTTCGTGGACTATTACTCACCGTTTTGCGGTCCCAAAGTGATTAACATTCTTGTTGAACCCCAAGGTGGCTTACGTGTCGGTCATCAACACTCATAGTTTTGGCCGATTCTGGCCCATTTCGTGGACTATTACTCACTGTTTTGGGGTCCTGGAGTGATTTCCAGAAGTAATGAACCCTGGGGAGTGTTTATCTGTCGAGCATCAACACTCACAGTTTTGGCTGATTCTGGCCCGTTTCGTGGACTATTACTAACTGTTTGGGGGTCTCGAAGTGATGTCCACGAGTAACGAACCCTGGGGTGCGTTTACATGTTGGTCATCAACACTCGCGGTTTTGGCCGAATCTGACCCATTTCATGGAATATTACTCACCGTTTTGGGGTCCCAAAGTGATTTCCATTCTTATTAAACCCCAAGGTGAGCTTACGTGTCGGTCATCAACACTCATAGTTTTGGCCGATTCTGGCCCGTTTCATGGACTATTACTCACCGTTTTAGGGTCCCGGAGTGATGTCCATGAGTAACGAACCCTAGGGTGCGTTTACGTGTCGGTCATCAACACTCGAAGTTTTGGCCGATTGCGACCCGTTTCGTGGACTATTACTCACGGTTTTGGGGTCCCGGAGTGATGTCCACGATTAACGAACCCCGGTGTGCGTTTACGTGTCCGTCATCAACGCTCGTAGTTTTGGCCGATCCTGACCCATTTCGTGGACTATTACTCAGCATTTTGGGGTCCCAAAGTGATTTCCATTCTCGTTGAACCCCAAGGTGCGCTTACGTGGCAGTCATCAACACTCACAGTTTTGGCCAATTCTGGCCCGTTTCGTGGACTATTACTCACTGTTTTAGGGTCCCGGAGTGATGTCCATGAGTAACGAACCCTGGGGTGCGTTTACCTGTCGGTCATCAACACTCGCGGTTTTGGCCAATTCTGACCCGTTTCGTGGACTATTACTCACCGTTTTGGGGTTCCAAAGTGATTTCCATTCTTGTTGAACCCCAAGGTGCGCTTACGTGTTGGTCACCACCACTCATGGTTTTGGCCTATTCTGGCCCGTTTCGTGGACTATTACTCACTGTTTTAGGGTCCCGGAGTGATGTCCATGAGTAATGAACCCTGGGGTGCGTTTACCTGTCGGTCATCAACACTCGCGGTTTTGGCCAATTCTGACCCGTTTCGTGGACTACTACTCACCGTTTTGGGGTTCCAAAGTGATTTCCATTCTTGTTGAACCCCAAGGTGCGCTTACGTGTTGGTCACCACCACTCATGGTTTTGGCCTATTCTGGCCCGTTTCGTGGACTATTACTCACTGTTTTAGGGTCCCGGAGTGATGTCCACGAGTAACGAACCCTGGGTGCGTTTACGTGTCGGTCATCAAAACTCGCGATTTTGGCCGATTTTGACCCATTTCGTGGACTATTACTCACCGTTTTGGGGTCCCAAAGTGATTTCCATTCTTGTTGAACCCCGGGTTGCGTTTACGTGTCGGTCATCTACACTCGCGGTTTTGGCCGATTCTGACCCATTTCGTGGACTATTACTCACCGTTTTGGGGTCCTAAAGTGATTTCCATTCTTGTTGAACCCCAACGTGCGCTTACGTGTCGGTCATCAACACTCACACTTTTTGCCGATTCTGGCCCGTTTCATGGAGTATTACTCACTGTTTTGCGGTCCCGGAGTGATGTCCATGAGTAACGAACCCTGGGGTGCGTTTACGTGTCGGTCATCAACGCTCATAGTTTTGGCCGATCCTGACCTGTTTCGTGGACTATTACTCACCTTTTTGGGGTCCCAAACTGATTTCCTTTCTTGTTGAACCCCAAGGTGCGCTTACGTGTCGGTCACCAACACTCACGATTTTCGCCGATTCTGGCCCGTTTCGTGGACTATTACTCACTGTTTTAGGGTCCGAGAGTGATGTCCACGAGTAATGAACTCTGGGATGCGTTTACGTGTCGGTCATCAACACTCGCGATTTTGGCCGATTCTGACCCATTTCGTGGACTATTAGTCACCGTTTTGGGGTCCCAAAGTGATTTCCATTCTTGTTGAACCCCAAGGTGCGCTTACGTGTCGGTCATCAACACTCACAGTTTTGGCCGATTCTGGCCCGTTTCATGGACTATTACTCACTGTTTTGCGGTCCCGTAGTGATGTCCACGAGTAACGAACCTTGGGGTGTGTTTACGTGTCTATTATCAACACTCGCGGTTTTGGGCGATTCTGACCCATTTCGTGGACTATTAGTCACCGTTTTGGGGTCCCAAAGTGATTTCCATTCTTGTTGAACCCCAAGGTGCGCTTACGTGTCGGTCATCAACACTCACAGTTTTGCTGATTCTGGCCCGTTTCGTGGACTATTACTCACTGTTTTAGGGTCCCGGAGTGATGTCCACGAGTAACGAACCCTGGAGTGCGTTTACGTGTCTGTCATCAGCACTCGCGGTTTTTGGCCGATTCTGACCAGTTTCGTGGACTATTACTCACCGTTTTGCGGTCCCAAAGTGATTAACATTCTTGTTGAACCCCAAGGTGGCTTACGTGTCGGTCATCAACACTCATAGTTTTGGCCGATTCTGGCCCATTTCGTGGACTATTACTCACTGTTTTGGGGTCCTGGAGTGATTTCCAGAAGTAATGAACCCTGGGGAGTGTTTATCTGTCGAGCATCAACACTCACAGTTTTGGCTGATTCTGGCCCGTTTCGTGGACTATTACTAACTGTTTGGGGGTCTCGAAGTGATGTCCACGAGTAACGAACCCTGGGGTGCGTTTACATGTTGGTCATCAACACTCGCGGTTTTGGCCGAATCTGACCCATTTCATGGAATATTACTCACCGTTTTGGGGTCCCAAAGTGATTTCCATTCTTATTAAACCCCAAGGTGAGCTTACGTGTCGGTCATCAACACTCATAGTTTTGGCCGATTCTGGCCCGTTTCATGGACTATTACTCACTGTTTTAGGGTCCCGGAGTGATGTCCATGAGTAACGAACCCTAGGGTGCGTTTACGTGTCGGTCATCAACACTCGAAGTTTTGGCCGATTGCGACCCGTTTCGTGGACTATTACTCACGGTTTTGGGGTCCCGGAGTGATGTCCACGATTAACGAACCCCGGTGTGCGTTTACGTGTCCGTCATCAACGCTCGTAGTTTTGGCCGATCCTGACCCATTTCGTGGACTATTACTCAGCATTTTGGGGTCCCAAAGTGATTTCCATTCTCGTTGAACCCCAAGGTGCGCTTACGTGGCAGTCATCAACACTCACAGTTTTGGCCAATTCTGGCCCGTTTCGTGGACTATTACTCACTGTTTTAGGGTCCCGGAGTGATGTCCATGAGTAACGAACCCTGGGGTGCGTTTACCTGTCGGTCATCAACACTCGCGGTTTTGGCCAATTCTGACCCGTTTCGTGGACTATTACTCACCGTTTTGGGGTTCCAAAGTGATTTCCATTCTTGTTGAACCCCAAGGTGCGCTTACGTGTTGGTCACCACCACTCATGGTTTTGGCCTATTCTGGCCCGTTTCGTGGACTATTACTCACTGTTTTAGGGTCCCGGAGTGATGTCCATGAGTAATGAACCCTGGGGTGCGTTTACCTGTCGGTCATCAACACTCGCGGTTTTGGCCAATTCTGACCCGTTTCGTGGACTACTACTCACCGTTTTGGGGTTCCAAAGTGATTTCCATTCTTGTTGAACCCCAAGGTGCGCTTACGTGTTGGTCACCACCACTCATGGTTTTGGCCTATTCTGGCCCGTTTCGTGGACTATTACTCACTGTTTTAGGGTCCCGGAGTGATGTCCACGAGTAACGAACCCTGGGTGCGTTTACGTGTCGGTCATCAAAACTCGCGATTTTGGCCGATTTTGACCCATTTCGTGGACTATTACTCACCGTTTTGGGGTCCCAAAGTGATTTCCATTCTTGTTGAACCCCGGGTTGTGTTTACGTGTCGGTCATCTACACTCGCGGTTTTGGCCGATTCTGACCCATTTCGTGGACTATTACTCACCGTTTTGGGGTCCTAAAGTGATTTCCATTCTTGTTGAACCCCAACGTGCGCTTACGTGTCGGTCATCAACACTCACACTTTTTGCCGATTCTGGCCCGTTTCATGGAGTATTACTCACTGTTTTGCGGTCCCGGAGTGATGTCCATGAGTAACGAACCCTGGGGTGCGTTTACGTGTCGGTCATCAACGCTCATAGTTTTGGCCGATCCTGACCTGTTTCGTGGACTATTACTCACCTTTTTGGGGTCCCAAACTGATTTCCTTTCTTGTTGAACCCCAAGGTGCGCTTACGTGTCGGTCACCAACACTCACGATTTTCGCCGATTCTGGCCCGTTTCGTGGACTATTACTCACTGTTTTAGGGTCCGAGAGTGATGTCCACGAGTAACGAACTCTGGGATGCGTTTACGTGTCGGTCATCAACACTCGCGATTTTGGCCGATTCTGACCCATTTCGTGGACCATTAGTCACCGTTTTGGGGTCCCAAAGTGATTTCCATTCTTGTTGAACCCCAAGGTGCGCTTACGTGTCGGTCATCAACACTCACAGTTTTGGCCGATTCTGGCCCGTTTCATGGACTATTACTCACTGTTTTGCGGTCCCGTAGTGATGTCCACGAGTAACGAACCTTGGGGAGTGTTTACGTGTCGATTATCAACACTCGCGGTTTTGGGCGATTCTGACCCATTTCGTGGACTATTAGTCACCGTTTTGGGGTCCCAAAGTGATTTCCATTCTTGTTGAACCCCAAGGTGTGCTTACGTGTCGGTCATCAACACTCACAGTTTTGCCGATTCTGGCCCGTTTCGTGGACTATTACACACTGTTTTAGGGTCCCGGAGTGATGTCCACGAGTAACGAACCCTGGAGTGCGTTTACGTGTCTGTCATCAGCACTCGCGGTTTTTGGCCGATTCTGACCAGTTTCGTGGACTATTACTCACCGTTTTGCGGTCCCAAAGTGATTAACATTCTTGTTGAACCCCAAGGTGGCTTACGTGTCGGTCATCAACACTCATAGTTTTGGCCGATTCTGGCCCATTTCGTGGACTATTACTCACTGTTTTGGGGTCCTGGAGTGATTTCCAGAAGTAATGAACCCTGGGGAGTGTTTATCTGTCGAGCATCAACACTCACAGTTTTGGCCGATTCTGGCCCGTTTCGTGGACTATTACTAACTGTTTGGGGGTCTCGAAGTGATGTCCACGAGTAACGAACCCTGGGGTGCGTTTACATGTTGGTCATCAACACTCGCGGTTTTGGCCGAATCTGACCCGTTTCATGGAATATTACTCACCGTTTTGGGGTCCCAAAGTGATTTCCATTCTTATTAAACCCCAAGGTGAGCTTACGTGTCGGTCATCAACACTCATAGTTTTGGCCGATTCTGGCCCGTTTCATGGACTATTACTCACTGTTTTAGGGTCCCGGAGTGATGTCCATGAGTAACGAACCCTAGGGTGCGTTTACGTGTCGGTCATCAACACTCGAAGTTTTGGCCGATTGTGACCCGTTTCGTGGACTATTACTCACGGTTTTGGGGTCCCGGAGTGATGTCCACGAGTAACGAACCCCGGTGTGCGTTTACGTGTCCGTCATCAACGCTCGTAGTTTTGGCCGATCCTGACCCATTTCGTGGACTATTACTCAGCATTTTGGGGTCCCAAAGTGATTTCCATTCTCGTTGAACCCCAAGGTGCGCTTACATGGCAGTCATCAACACTCACAGTTTTGGCCAATTCTGGCCCGTTTCATGGACTATTACTCACTGTTTTAGGGTCCCGGAGTGATGTCCATGAGTAACGAACCCTGGGGTGCGTTTACCTGTCGGTCATCAACACTCGCGGTTTTGGCCAATTCTGACCCGTTTCGTGGACTATTACTCACCGTTTTGGGGTTCCAAAGTGATTTCCATTCTTGTTGAACCCCAAGGTGCGCTTACGTGTTGGTCACCACCACTCATGGTTTTGGCCTATTCTGGCCCGTTTCGTGGACTATTACTCACTGTTTTAGGGTCCCGGAGTGATGTCCACGAGTAACGAACCCTGGGTGCGTTTACGTGTCGGTCATCAACACTCGCGATTTTGGCCGATTTTGACCCATTTCGTGGACTATTACTCACCGTTTTGGGGTCCCAAAGTGATTTCCATTCTTGTTGAACCCCGGGTTGCGTTTACGTGTCGGTCATCTACACTCGCGGTTTTGGCCGATTCTGACCCATTTCGTGGACTATTACTCACCGTTTTGGGGTCCTAAAGTGATTTCCATTCTTGTTGAACCCCAACATGCGCTTACGTGTCGGTCATCAACACTCACACTTTTTGCCGATTCTGGCCCGTTTCATGGAGTATTACTCACTGTTTTGCGGTCCCGGAGTGATGTCCATGAGTAACGAACCCTGGGGTGCGTTTACGTGTCGGTCATCAACGCTCATAGTTTTGGCCGATCCTGACCTGTTTCGTGGACTATTACTCACCTTTTTGGGGTCCCAAACTGATTTCCATTCTTGTTGAACCCCAAGGTGCGCTTACGTGTCGGTCACCAACACTCACGATTTTCGCCGATTCTGGCCCGTTTCGTGGACTATTACTCACTGTTTTAGGGTCCGAGAGTGATGTCCACGAGTAACGAACTCTGGGATGCGTTTACGTGTCGGTCATCAACACTCACACTTTTTGCCGATTCTGGCCCGTTTCATGGAGTATTACTCACTGTTTTGCGGTCCCGGAGTGATGTCCATGAGTAACGAACCCTGGGGTGCGTTTACGTGTCGGTCATCAACGCTCATAGTTTTGGCCGATCCTGACCTGTTTCGTGGACTATTACTCACCTTTTTGGGGTCCCAAACTGATTTCCATTCTTGTTGAACCCCAAGGTGCGCTTACGTGTCGGTCACCAACACTCACGATTTTCGCCGATTCTGGCCCGTTTCGTGGACTATTACTCACTGTTTTAGGGTCCGAGAGTGATGTCCACGAGTAACGAACTCTGGGATGCGTTTACGTGTCGGTCATCAACACTCGCGATTTTGGCCGATTCTGACCCATTTCGTGGACTATTAGTCACCGTTTTGGGGTCCCAAAGTGATTTCCATTCTTGTTGAACCCCAAGGTGCGCTTACGTGTCGGTCATCAACACTCACAGTTTTGGCCGATTCTGGCCCGTTTCATGGACTATTACTCACTGTTTTGCGGTCCCGTAGTGATGTCCACGAGTAACGAACCTTGGGGTGTGTTTACGTGTCGATTATCAACACTCGCGGTTTTGGGCGATTCTGACCCATTTCGTGGACTATTAGTCACCATTTTGGGGTCCCAAAGTGATTTCCATTCTTGTTGAACCCCAAGGTGCGCTTACGTGTCGGTCATCAACACTCACAGTTTTGCCGATTCTGGCCCGTTTCGTGGACTATTACTCACTGTTTTAGGGTCCCGGAGTGATGTCCACGAGTAACGAACCCTGGAGTGCGTTTACGTGTCTGTCATCAGCACTCGCGGTTTTTGGCCGATTCTGACCAGTTTCGTGGACTATTACTCACCGTTTTGCGGTCCCAAAGTGATTAACATTCTTGTTGAACCCCAAGGTTGCTTACGTGTCGGTCATCAACACTCATAGTTTTGGCCGATTCTGGCCCATTTCGTGGACTATTACTCACTGTTTTGGGGTCCTGGAGTGATTTCCAGAAGTAATGAACCCTGGGGAGTGTTTATCTGTCGAGCATCAACACTCACAGTTTTGGCCGATTCTGGCCCGTTTCGTGGACTATTACTAACTGTTTGGGGGTCTCGAAGTGATGTCCACGAGTAACGAACTCTGGGGTGCGTTTACATGTTGGTCATCAACACTCGCGGTTTTGGCCGAATCTGACCCGTTTCATGGAATATTACTCACCGTTTTGGGGTCCCAAAGTGATTTCCATTCTTATTAAACCCCAAGGTGAGCTTACGTGTCGGTCATCAACACTCATAGTTTTGGCCGATTCTGGCCCGTTTCATGGACTATTACTCACTGTTTTAGGGTCCCGGAGTGATGTCCATGAGTAACGAACCCTAGGGTGCGTTTATGTGTCGGTCATCAACACTCGAAGTTTTGGCCGATTGTGACCCGTTTCGTGGACTATTACTCACGGTTTTGGGGTCCCGGAGTGATGTCCACGAGTAACGAACCCCGGTGTGCGTTTACGTGTCCGTCATCAACGCTCGTAGTTTTGGCCGATCCTGACCCATTTCGTGGACTATTACTCAGCATTTTGGGGTCCCAAAGTGATTTCCATTCTCGTTGAACCCCAAGGTGCGCTTACGTGGCAGTCATCAACACTCACAGTTTTGGCCAATTCTGGCCCGTTTCGTGGACTATTACTCACTGTTTTAGGGTCTCGGAGTGATGTCCATGAGTAACGAACCCTGGGGTGCGTTTACCTGTCGGTCATCAACACTCGCGGTTTTGGCCAATTCTGACCCGTTTCGTGGACTATTACTCACCGTTTTGGGGTTCCAAAGTGATTTCCATTCTTGTTGAACCCCAAGGTGCGCTTACGTGTTGGTCACCACCACTCATGGTTTTGGCCTATTCTGGCCCGTTTCGTGGACTATTACTCACTGTTTTAGGGTCCCGGAGTGATGTCCACGAGTAACGAACCCTGGGTGCGTTTACGTGTCGGTCATCAACACTCGCGATTTTGGCCGATTTTGACCCATTTCGTGGACTATTACTCACCGTTTTGGGGTCCCAAAGTGATTTGCATTCTTGTTGAACCCCGGGTTGCGTTTACGTGTCGGTCATCTACACTCGCGGTTTTGGCCGATTCTGACCCATTTCGTGGACTATTACTCACCGTTTTGGGGTCCTAAAGTGATTTCCATTCTTGTTGAACCCCAACGTGCGCTTACGTGTCGGTCATCAACACTCACACTTTTTGCCGATTCTGGCCCGTTTCATGGAGTATTACTCACTGTTTTGCGGTCCCGGAGTGATGTCCATGAGTAACGAACCCTGGGGTGCGTTTACGTGTCGGTCATCAACGCTCATAGTTTTGGCCGATCCTGACCTGTTTCGTGGACTATTACTCACCTTTTTGGGGTCCCAAACTGATTTCCATTCTTGTTGAACCCCAAGGTGCGCTTACGTGTCGGTCACCAACACTCACGATTTTCGCCGATTCTGGCCCGTTTCGTGGACTATTACTCACTGTTTTAGGGTCCGAGAGTGATGTCCACGAGTAACGAACTCTGGGATGCGTTTACGTGTCGGTCATCAACACTCGCGATTTTGGCCGATTCTGACCCATTTCGTGGACTATTAGTCACCGTTTTGGGGTCCCAAAGTGATTTCCATTCTTGTTGAACCCCAAGGTGCGCTTACGTGTCGGTCATCAACACTCACAGTTTTGGCCGATTCTGGCCCGTTTCATGGACTATTACTCACTGTTTTGCGGTCCCTAGTGATGTCCACGAGTAACGAACCTTGGGGTGTGTTTACGTGTCGATTATCAACACTCGCGGTTTTGGGCGATTCTGACCCATTTCGTGGACTATTAGTCACCGTTTTGGGGTCCCAAAGTGATTTCCATTCTTGTTGAACCCCAAGGTGCGCTTACGTGTCGGTCATCAACACTCACAGTTTTGCCGATTCTGGCCCGTTTCGTGGACTATTACTCACTGTTTTAGGGTCCCGGAGTGATGTCCACGAGTAACGAACCCTGGAGTGCGTTTACGTGTCTGTCATCAGCACTCGCGGTTTTTGGCCGATTCTGACCAGTTTCGTGGACTATTACTCACCGTTTTGCGGTCCCAAAGTGATTAACATTCTTGTTGAACCCCAAGGTTGCTTACGTGTCGGTCATCAACACTCATAGTTTTGGCCGATTCTGGCCCATTTCGTGGACTATTACTCACTGTTTTGCGGTCCTGGAGTGATTTCCAGAAGTAATGAACCCTGGGGAGTGTTTATCTGTCGAGCATCAACACTCACAGTTTTGGCCGATTCTGGCCCGTTTCGTGGACTATTACTAACTGTTTGGGGGTCTCGAAGTGATGTCCACGAGTAACGAACTCTGGGGTGCGTTTACATGTTGGTCATCAACACTCGCGGTTTTGGCCGAATCTGACCCGTTTCATGGAATATTACTCACCGTTTTGGGGTCCCAAAGTGATTTCCATTCTTATTAAACCCCAAGGTGAGCTTACGTGTCGGTCATCAACACTCATAGTTTTGGCCGATTCTGGCCCGTTTCATGGACTATTACTCACTGTTTTAGGGTCCCGGAGTGATGTCCATGAGTAACGAACCCTAGGGTGCGTTTACGTGTCGGTCATCAACACTCGAAGTTTTGGCCGATTGTGACCCGTTTCGTGGACTATTACTCACGGTTTTGGGGTCCCAGAGTGATGTCCACGAGTAACGAACCCCGGTGTGCGTTTACGTGTCCGTCATCAACGCTCGTAGTTTTGGCCGATCCTGACCCATTTCGTGGACTATTACTCAGCATTTTGGGGTCCCAAAGTGATTTCCATTCTCGTTGAACCCCAAGGTGCGCTTACGTGGCAGTCATCAACACTCACAGTTTTGGCCAATTCTGGCCCGTTTCGTGGACTATTACTCACTGTTTTAGGGTCCCGGAGTGATGTCCATGAGTAACGAACCCTGGGGTGCGTTTACCTGTCGGTCATCAACACTCGCGGTTTTGGCCAATTCTGACCCGTTTCGTGGACTATTACTCACCGTTTTGGGGTTCCAAAGTGATTTCCATTCTTGTTGAACCCCAAGGTGCGCTTACGTGTTGGTCACCACCACTCATGGTTTTGGCCTATTCTGGCCCGTTTCGTGGACTATTACTCACTGTTTTAGGGTCCCGGAGTGATGTCCACGAGTAACGAACCCTGGGTGCGTTTACGTGTCGGTCATCAACACTCGCGATTTTGGCCGATTTTGACCCATTTCGTGGACTATTACTCACCGTTTTGGGGTCCCAAAGTGATTTGCATTCTTGTTGAACCCCGGGTTGCATTTACGTGTCGGTCATCTACACTCGCGGTTTTGGCCGATTCTGACCCATTTCGTGGACTATTACTCACCGTTTTGGGGTCCTAAAGTGATTTCCATTCTTGTTGAACCCCAACGTGCGCTTACGTGTCGGTCATCAACACTCACACTTTTTGCCGATTCTGGCCCGTTTCATGGAGTATTACTCACTGTTTTGCGGTCCCGGAGTGATGTCCATGAGTAACGAACCCTGGGGTGCGTTTACGTGTCGGTCATCAACGCTCATAGTTTTGGCCGATCCTGACCTGTTTCGTGGACTATTACTCACCTTTTTGGGGTCCCAAACTGATTTCCATTCTTGTTGAACCCCAAGGTGCGCTTACGTGTCGGTCACCAACACTCACGATTTTCGCCGATTCTGGCCCGTTTCGTGGACTATTACTCACTGTTTTAGGGTCCGAGAGTGATGTCCACGAGTAACGAACTCTGGGATGCGTTTACGTGTCGGTCATCAACACTCGCGATTTTGGCCGATTCTGACCCATTTCGTGGACTATTAGTCACCGTTTTGGGGTCCCAAAGTGATTTCCATTCTTGTTGAACCCCAAGGTGCGCTTACGTGTCGGTCATCAACACTCACAGTTTTGGCCGATTCTGGCCCGTTTCATGGACTATTACTCACTGTTTTGCGGTCCCTAGTGATGTCCACGAGTAACGAACCTTGGGGTGTGTTTACGTGTCGATTATCAACACTCGCGGTTTTGGGCGATTCTGACCCATTTCGTGGACTATTAGTCACCGTTTTGGGGTCCCAAAGTGATTTCCATTCTTGTTGAACCCCAAGGTGCGCTTACGTGTCGGTCATCAACACTCACAGTTTTGCCGATTCTGGCCCGTTTCGTGGACTATTACTCACTGTTTTAGGGTCCCGGAGTGATGTCCACGAGTAACGAACCCTGGAGTGCGTTTACGTGTCTGTCATCAGCACTCGCGGTTTTTGGCCGATTCTGACCAGTTTCGTGGACTATTACTCACCGTTTTGCGGTCCCAAAGTGATTAACATTCTTGTTGAACCCCAAGGTTGCTTACGTGTCGGTCATCAACACTCATAGTTTTGGCCGATTCTGGCCCATTTCGTGGACTATTACTCACTGTTTTGCGGTCCTGGAGTGATTTCCAGAAGTAATGAACCCTGGGGAGTGTTTATCTGTCGAGCATCAACACTCACAGTTTTGGCCGATTCTGGCCCGTTTTGTGGACTATTACTAACTGTTTGGGGGTCTCGAAGTGATGTCCACGAGTAACGAACCCTGGGGTGCGTTTACATGTTGGTCATCAACACTCGCGGTTTTGGCCGAATCTGACCCGTTTCATGGAATATTACTCACCGTTTTGGGGTCCCAAAGTGATTTCCATTCTTATTAAACCCCAAGGTGAGCTTACGTGTCGGTCATCAACACTCATAGTTTTGGCCGATTCTGGCCCGTTTCATGGACTATTACTCACTGTTTTAGGGTCCCGGAGTGATGTCCATGAGTAACGAACCCTAGGGTGCGTTTACGTGTCGGTCATCAACACTCGAAGTTTTGGCCGATTGTGACCCGTTTCGTGGACTATTACTCACGGTTTTGGGGTCCCAGAGTGATGTCCACGAGTAACGAACCCCGGTGTGCGTTTACGTGTCCGTCATCAACGCTCGTAGTTTTGGCCGATCCTGACCCATTTCGTGGACTATTACTCAGCATTTTGGGGTCCCAAAGTGATTTCCATTCTCGTTGAACCCCAAGGTGCGCTTACGTGGCAGTCATCAACACTCACAGTTTTGGCCAATTCTGGCCCGTTTCGTGGACTATTACTCACTGTTTTAGGGTCCCGGAGTGATGTCCATGAGTAACGAACCCTGGGGTGCGTTTACCTGTCGGTCATCAACACTCGCGGTTTTGGCCAATTCTGACCCGTTTCGTGGACTATTACTCACCGTTTTGGGGTTCCAAAGTGATTTCCATTCTTGTTGAACCCCAAGGTGCGCTTACGTGTTGGTCACCACCACTCATGGTTTTGGCCTATTCTGGCCCGTTTCGTGGACTATTACTCACTGTTTTAGGGTCCCGGAGTGATGTCCACGAGTAACGAACCCTGGGTGCGTTTACGTGTCGGTCATCAACACTCGCGATTTTGGCCGATTTTGACCCATTTCGTGGACTATTACTCACCGTTTTGGGGTCCCAAAGTGATTTGCATTCTTGTTGAACCCCGGGTTGCATTTACGTGTCGGTCATCTACACTCGCGGTTTTGGCCGATTCTGACCCATTTCGTGGACTATTACTCACCGTTTTGGGGTCCTAAAGTGATTTCCATTCTTGTTGAACCCCAACGTGCGCTTACGTGTCGGTCATCAACACTCACACTTTTTGCCGATTCTGGCCCGTTTCATGGAGTATTACTCACTGTTTTGCGGTCCCGGAGTGATGTCCATGAGTAACGAACCCTGGGGTGCGTTTACGTGTCGGTCATCAACACTCATAGTTTTGGCCGATCCTGACCTGTTTCGTGGACTATTACTCACCTTTTTGGGGTCCCAAACTGATTTCCATTCTTGTTGAACCCCAAGGTGCGCTTACGTGTCGGTCACCAACACTCACGATTTTCGCCGATTCTGGCCCGTTTCGTGGACTATTACTCACTGTTTTAGGGTCCGAGAGTGATGTCCACGAGTAACGAACTCTGGGATGCGTTTACGTGTCGGTCATCAACACTCGCGATTTTGGCCGATTCTGACCCATTTCGTGGACTATTAGTCACCGTTTTGGGGTGCCAAAGTGATTTCCATTCTTGTTGAACCCCAAGGTGCGCTTACGTGTCGGTCATCAACACTCACAGTTTTGGCCGATTCTGGCCCGTTTCATGGACTATTACTCACTGTTTTGCGGTCCCGTAGTGATGTCCACGAGTAACGAACCTTGGGGTGTGTTTACATGTCGATTATCAACACTCGCGGTTTTGGGCGATTCTGACCCATTTCGTGGACTATTAGTCACCGTTTTGGGGTCCCAAAGTGATTTCCATTCTTGTTGAACCCCAAGGTGTGCTTACGTGTCGGTCATCAACACTCACAGTTTTGCCGATTCTGGCCCGTTTCGTGGACTATTACTCACTGTTTTAGGGTCCCGGAGTGATGTCCACGAGTAACGAACCCTGGAGTGCGTTTACGTGTCTGTCATCAGCACTCGCGGTTTTTGGCCGATTCTGACCAGTTTCGTGGACTATTACTCACCGTTTTGCGGTCCCAAAGTGATTAACATTCTTGTTGAACCCCAAGGTTGCTTACGTGTCGGTCATCAACACTCATAGTTTTGGCCGATTCTGGCCCATTTCGTGGACTATTACTCACTGTTTTGGGGTCCTGGAGTGATTTCCAGAAGTAATGAACCCTGGGGAGTGTTTATCTGTCGAGCATCAACACTCACAGTTTTGGCCGATTCTGGCCCGTTTCGTGGACTATTACTAACTGTTTGGGGGTCTCGAAGTGATGTCCACGAGTAACGAACTCTGGGGTGCGTTTACATGTTGGTCATCAACACTCGCGGTTTTGGCCGAATCTGACCCGTTTCATGGAATATTACTCACCGTTTTGGGGTCCCAAAGTGATTTCCATTCTTATTAAACCCCAAGGTGAGCTTACGTGTCGGTCATCAACACTCATAGTTTTGGCCGATTCTGGCCCGTTTCATGGACTATTACTCACTGTTTTAGGGTCCCGGAGTGATGTCCATGAGTAACGAACCCTAGGGTGCGTTTACGTGTCGGTCATCAACACTCGAAGTTTTGGCCGATTGTGACCCGTTTCGTGGACTATTACTCACGGTTTTGGGGTCCCGGAGTGATGTCCACGAGTAACGAACCCCGGTGTGCGTTTACGTGTCCGTCATCAACGCTCGTAGTTTTGGCCGATCCTGACCCATTTCGTGGACTATTACTCAGCATTTTGGGGTCCCAAAGTGATTTCCATTCTCGTTGAACCCCAAGGTGCGCTTACGTGGCAGTCATCAACACTCATAGTTTTGGCCAATTCTGGCCCGTTTCGTGGACTATTACTCACTGTTTTAGGGTCCCGGAGTGATGTCCATGAGTAACGAACCCTGGGGTGCGTTTACCTGTCGGTCATCAACACTCGCGGTTTTGGCCAATTCTGACCCGTTTCGTGGACTATTACTCACCGTTTTGGGGTTCCAAAGTGATTTCCATTCTTGTTGAACCCCAAGGTGCGCTTACGTGTTGGTCACCACCACTCATGGTTTTGGCCTATTCTGGCCCGTTTCGTGGACTATTACTCACTGTTTTAGGGTCCCGGAGTGATGTCCACGAGTAACGAACCCTGGGTGCGTTTACGTGTCGGTCATCAACACTCGCGATTTTGGCCGATTTTGACCCATTTCGTGGACTATTACTCACCGTTTTGGGGTCCCAAAGTGATTTCCATTCTTGTTGAACCCCGGGTTGCGTTTACGTGTCGGTCATCTACACTCGCGGTTTTGGCCGATTCTGACCCATTTCGTGGACTATTACTCACCGTTTTGGGGTCCTAAAGTGATTTCCATTCTTGTTGAACCCCAACGTGCGCTTACGTGTCGGTCATCAACACTCACACTTTTTGCCGATTCTGGCCCGTTTCATGGAGTATTACTCACTGTTTTGCGGTCCCGGAGTGATGTCCATGAGTAACGAACCCTGGGGTGCGTTTACGTGTCGGTCATCAACGCTCATAGTTTTGGCCGATCCTGACCCGTTTCGTGGACTATTACTCACCTTTTTGGGGTCCCAAACTGATTTCCATTCTTGTTGAACCCCAAGGTGCGCTTACGTGTCGGTCACCAACACTCACGATTTTCGCCGATTCTGGCCCGTTTCGTGGACTATTACTCACTGTTTTAGGGTCCGAGAGTGATGTCCACGAGTAACGAACTCTGGGATGCGTTTACGTGTCGGTCATCAACACTCGCGATTTTGGCCGATTCTGACCCATTTCGTGGACTATTAGTCACCGTTTTGGGGTCCCAAAGTGATTTCCATTCTTGTTGAACCCCAAGGTGCGCTTACGTGTCGGTCATCAACACCCACAGTTTTGGCCGATTCTGGCCCGTTTCATGGACTATTACTCACTGTTTTGCGGTCCCGTAGTGATGTCCACGAGTAACGAACCTTGGGGTGTGTTTACGTGTCGATTATCAACACTCGCGGTTTTGGGCGATTCTGACCCATTTCGTGGACTATTAGTCACCGCTTTGGGGTCCCAAAGTGATTTCCATTCTTGTTGAACCCCAAGGTGCGCTTACGTGTCGGTCATCAACACTCACAGTTTTGCCGATTCTGGCCCGTTTCGTGGACTATTACTCACTGTTTTAGGGTCCCGGAGTGATGTCCACGAGTAACGAACCCTGGAGTGCGTTTACGTGTCTGTCATCAGCACTCGCGGTTTTTGGCCGATTCTGACCAGTTTCGTGGACTATTACTCACCGTTTTGCGGTCCCAAAGTGATTAACATTCTTGTTGAACCCCAAGGTGGCTTACGTGTCGGTCATCAACACTCATAGTTTTGGCCGATTCTGGCCCATTTCGTGGACTATTACTCACTGTTTTGGGGTCCTGGAGTGATTTCCAGAAGTAATGAACCCTGGGGAGTGTTTATCTGTCGAGCATCAACACTCACAGTTTTGGCCGATTCTGGCCCGTTTTGTGGACTATTACTAACTGTTTGGGGGTCTCGAAGTGATGTCCACGAGTAACGAACCCTGGGGTGCGTTTACATGTTGGTCATCAACACTCGCGGTTTTGGCCGAATCTGACCCGTTTCATGGAATATTACTCACCGTTTTGGGGTCCCAAAGTGATTTCCATTCTTATTAAACCCCAAGGTGAGCTTACGTGTCGGTCATCAACACTCATAGTTTTGGCCGATTCTGGCCCGTTTCATGGACTATTACTCACTGTTTTAGGGTCCCGGAGTGATGTCCATGAGTAACGAACCCTAGGGTGCGTTTACGTGTCGGTCATCAACACTCGAAGTTTTGGCCGATTGTGACCCGTTTCGTGGACTATGACTCACGGTTTTGGGGTCCCGGAGTGATGTCCACGAGTAACGAACCCCGGTGTGCGTTTACGTGTCCGTCATCAACGCTCGTAGTTTTGGCCGATCCTGACCCATTTCGTGGACTATTACTCAGCATTTTGGGGTCCCAAAGTGATTTCCATTCTCGTTGAACCCCAAGGTGCGCTTACGTGGCAGTCATCAACACTCATAGTTTTGGCCAATTCTGGCCCGTTTCGTGGACTATTACTCACTGTTTTAGGGTCCCGGAGTGATGTCCATGAGTAACGAACCCTGGGGTGCGTTTACCTGTCGGTCATCAACACTCGCGGTTTTGGCCAATTCTGACCCGTTTCGTGGACTATTACTCACCGTTTTGGGGTTCCAAAGTGATTTCCATTCTTGTTGAACCCCAAGGTGCGCTTACGTGTTGGTCACCACCACTCATGGTTTTGGCCTATTCTGGCCCGTTTCGTGGACTATTACTCACTGTTTTAGGGTCCCGGAGTGATGTCCACGAGTAACGAACCCTGGGTGCGTTTACGTGTCGGTCATCAACACTCGCGATTTTGGCCGATTTTGACCCATTTCGTGGACTATTACTCACCGTTTTGGGGTCCCAAAGTGATTTCCATTCTTGTTGAACCCCGGGTTGCGTTTACATGTCGGTCATCTACACTCGCGGTTTTGGCCGATTCTGACCCATTTCGTGGACTATTACTCACCGTTTTGGGGTCCTAAAGTGATTTCCATTCTTGTTGAACCCCAACGTGCGCTTACGTGTCGGTCATCAACACTCACACTTTTTGCCGATTCTGGCCCGTTTCATGGAGTATTACTCACTGTTTTGCGGTCCCGGAGTGATGTCCATGAGTAACGAACCCTGGGGTGCGTTTACGTGTCGGTCGTCAACGCTCATAGTTTTGGCCGATCCTGACCCGTTTCATGGACTATTACTCACCTTTTTGGGGTCCCAAACTGATTTCCATTCTTGTTGAACCCCAAGGTGCGCTTACGTGTCGGTCACCAACACTCACGATTTTCGCCGATTCTGGCCCGTTTCATGGACTATTACTCACTGTTTTAGGGTCCGAGAGTGATGTCCACGAGTAACGAACTCTGGGATGCTTTACGTGTCGGTCATCAACACTCGCGATTTTGGCCGATTCTGACCCATTTCGTGGACTATTAGTCACCGTTTTGGGGTCCCAAAGTGATTTCCATTCTTGTTGAACCCCAAGGTGCGCTTACGTGTCAGTCATCAACACTCACAGTTTTGGCCGATTCTGGCCCGTTTCATGGACTATTACTCACTGTTTTGCGGTCCCGTAGTGATGTCCACGAGTAACGAACCTTGGGGTGTGTTTACGTGTCGATTATCAACACTCGCGGTTTTGGGCGATTCTGACCCATTTCGTGGACTATTAGTCACCGCTTTGGGGTCCCAAAGTGATTTCCATTCTTGTTGAACCCCAAGGTGCGCTTACGTGTCGGTCATCAACACTCACAGTTTTGCCGATTCTGGCCCGTTTCGTGGACTATTACTCACTGTTTTAGGGTCCCGGAGTGATGTCCACGAGTAACGAACCCTGGAGTGCGTTTACGTGTCTGTCATCAGCACTCGCGGTTTTTGGCCGATTCTGACCAGTTTCGTGGACTATTACTCACCGTTTTGCGGTCCCAAAGTGATTAACATTCTTGTTGAACCCCAAGGTGGCTTACGTGTCGGTCATCAACACTGATAGTTTTGGCCGATTCTGGCCCATTTCGTGGACTATTACTCACTGTTTTGGGGTCCTGGAGTGATTTCCAGAAGTAATGAACCCTGGGGAGTGTTTATCTGTCGAGCATCAACACTCACAGTTTTGGCCGATTCTGGCCCGTTTCGTGGACTATTACTAACTGTTTGGGGGTCTCGAAGTGATGTCCACGAGTAACGAACCCTGGGGTGCGTTTACATGTTGGTCATCAACACTCGCGGTTTTGGCCGAATCTGACCCGTTTCATGGAATATTACTCACCGTTTTGGGGTCCCAAAGTGATTTCCATTCTTATTAAACCCCAAGGTGAGCTTACGTGTCGGTCATCAACACTCATAGTTTTGGCCGATTCTGGCCCGTTTCATGGACTATTACTCACTGTTTTAGGGTCCCGGAGTGATGTCCATGAGTAACGAACCCTAGGGTGCGTTTACGTGTCGGTCATCAACACTCGAAGTTTTGGCCGATTGTGACCCGTTTCGTGGACTATGACTCACGGTTTTGGGGTCCCGGAGTGATGTCCACGAGTAACGAACCCCGGTGTGCGTTTACGTGTCCGTCATCAACGCTCGTAGTTTTGGCCGATCCTGACCCATTTCGTGGACTATTACTCAGCATTTTGGGGTCCCAAAGTGATTTCCATTCTCGTTGAACCCCAAGGTGCGCTTACGTGGCAGTCATCAACACTCATAGTTTTGGCCAATTCTGGCCCGTTTCGTGGACTATTACTCACTGTTTTAGGGTCCCGGAGTGATGTCCATGAGTAACGAACCCTGGGGTGCGTTTACCTGTCGGTCATCAACACTCGCGGTTTTGGCCAATTCTGACCCGTTTCGTGGACTATTACTCACCGTTTTGGGGTTCCAAAGTGATTTCCATTCTTGTTGAACCCCAAGGTGCGCTTACGTGTTGGTCACCACCACTCATGGTTTTGGCCTATTCTGGCCCGTTTCGTGGACTATTACTCACTGTTTTAGGGTCCCGGAGTGATGTCCACGAGTAACGAACCCTGGGTGCGTTTACGTGTCGGTCATCAACACTCGCGATTTTGGCCGATTTTGACCCATTTCGTGGACTATTACTCACCGTTTTGGGGTCCCAAAGTGATTTCCATTCTTGTTGAACCCCGGGTTGCGTTTACATGTCGGTCATCTACACTCGCGGTTTTGGCCGATTCTGACCCATTTCGTGGACTATTACTCACCGTTTTGGGGTCCTAAAGTGATTTCCATTCTTGTTGAACCCCAACGTGCGCTTACGTGTCGGTCATCAACACTCACACTTTTTGCCGATTCTGGCCCGTTTCATGGAGTATTACTCACTGTTTTGCGGTCCCGGAGTGATGTCCATGAGTAACGAACCCTGGGGTGCGTTTACGTGTCGGTCGTCAACGCTCATAGTTTTGGCCGATCCTGACCCGTTTCATGGACTATTACTCACCTTTTTGGGGTCCCAAACTGATTTCCATTCTTGTTGAACCCCAAGGTGCGCTTACGTGTCGGTCACCAACACTCACGATTTTCGCCGATTCTGGCCCGTTTCATGGACTATTACTCACTGTTTTAGGGTCCGAGAGTGATGTCCACGAGTAACGAACTCTGGGATGCTTTACGTGTCGGTCATCAACACTCGCGATTTTGGCCGATTCTGACCCATTTCGTGGACTATTAGTCACCGTTTTGGGGTCCCAAAGTGATTTCCATTCTTGTTGAACCCCAAGGTGCGCTTACGTGTCAGTCATCAACACTCACAGTTTTGGCCGATTCTGGCCCGTTTCATGGACTATTACTCACTGTTTTGCGGTCCCGTAGTGATGTCCACGAGTAACGAACCTTGGGGTGTGTTTACGTGTCGATTATCAACACTCGCGGTTTTGGGCGATTCTGACCCATTTCGTGGACTATTAGTCACCGCTTTGGGGTCCCAAAGTGATTTCCATTCTTGTTGAACCCCAAGGTGCGCTTACGTGTCGGTCATCAACACTCACAGTTTTGCCGATTCTGGCCCGTTTCGTGGACTATTACTCACTGTTTTAGGGTCCCGGAGTGATGTCCACGAGTAACGAACCCTGGAGTGCGTTTACGTGTCTGTCATCAGCACTCGCGGTTTTTGGCCGATTCTGACCAGTTTCGTGGACTATTACTCACCGTTTTGCGGTCCCAAAGTGATTAACATTCTTGTTGAACCCCAAGGTGGCTTACGTGTCGGTCATCAACACTGATAGTTTTGGCCGATTCTGGCCCATTTCGTGGACTATTACTCACTGTTTTGGGGTCCTGGAGTGATTTCCAGAAGTAATGAACCCTGGGGAGTGTTTATCTGTCGAGCATCAACACTCACAGTTTTGGCCGATTCTGGCCCGTTTCGTGGACTATTACTAACTGTTTGGGGGTCTCGAAGTGATGTCCACGAGTAACGAACCCTGGGGTGCGTTTACATGTTGGTCATCAACACTCGCGGTTTTGGCCGAATCTGACCCGTTTCATGGAATATTACTCACCGTTTTGGGGTCCCAAAGTGATTTCCATTCTTATTAAACCCCAAGGTGAGCTTACGTGTCGGTCATCAACACTCATAGTTTTGGCCGATTCTGGCCCGTTTCATGGACTATTACTCACTGTTTTAGGGTCCCGGAGTGATGTCCATGAGTAACGAACCCTAGGGTGCGTTTACGTGTCGGTCATCAACACTCGAAGTTTTGGCCGATTGTGACCCGTTTCGTGGACTATGACTCACGGTTTTGGGGTCCCGGAGTGATGTCCACGAGTAACGAACCCCGGTGTGCGTTTACGTGTCCGTCATCAACGCTCGTAGTTTTGGCCGATCCTGACCCATTTCGTGGACTATTACTCAGCATTTTGGGGTCCCAAAGTGATTTCCATTCTCGTTGAACCCCAAGGTGCGCTTACGTGGCAGTCATCAACACTCATAGTTTTGGCCAATTCTGGCCCGTTTCGTGGACTATTACTCACTGTTTTAGGGTCCCGGAGTGATGTCCATGAGTAACGAACCCTGGGGTGCGTTTACCTGTCGGTCATCAACACTCGCGGTTTTGGCCAATTCTGACCCGTTTCGTGGACTATTACTCACCGTTTTGGGGTTCCAAAGTGATTTCCATTCTTGTTGAACCCCAAGGTGCGCTTACGTGTTGGTCACCACCACTCATGGTTTTGGCCTATTCTGGCCCGTTTCGTGGACTATTACTCACTGTTTTAGGGTCCCGGAGTGATGTCCACGAGTAACGAACCCTGGGTGCGTTTACGTGTCGGTCATCAACACTCGCGATTTTGGCCGATTTTGACCCATTTCGTGGACTATTACTCACCGTTTTGGGGTCCCAAAGTGATTTCCATTCTTGTTGAACCCCGGGTTGCGTTTACATGTCGGTCATCTACACTCGCGGTTTTGGCCGATTCTGACCCATTTCGTGGACTATTACTCACCGTTTTGGGGTCCTAAAGTGATTTCCATTCTTGTTGAACCCCAACGTGCGCTTACGTGTCGGTCATCAACACTCACACTTTTTGCCGATTCTGGCCCGTTTCATGGAGTATTACTCACTGTTTTGCGGTCCCGGAGTGATGTCCATGAGTAACGAACCCTGGGGTGCGTTTACGTGTCGGTCGTCAACGCTCATAGTTTTGGCCGATCCTGACCCGTTTCGTGGACTATTACTCACCTTTTTGGGGTCCCAAACTGATTTCCATTCTTGTTGAACCCCAAGGTGCGCTTACGTGTCGGTCACCAACACTCACGATTTTCGCCGATTCTGGCCCGTTTCATGGACTATTACTCACTGTTTTAGGGTCCGAGAGTGATGTCCACGAGTAACGAACTCTGGGATGCTTTACGTGTCGGTCATCAACACTCGCGATTTTGGCCGATTCTGACCCATTTCGTGGACTATTAGTCACCGTTTTGGGGTCCCAAAGTGATTTCCATTCTTGTTGAACCCCAAGGTGCGCTTACGTGTCAGTCATCAACACTCACAGTTTTGGCCGATTCTGGCCCGTTTCATGGACTATTACTCACTGTTTTGCGGTCCCGTAGTGATGTCCACGAGTAACGAACCTTGGGGTGTGTTTACGTGTCGATTATCAACACTCGCGGTTTTGGGCGATTCTGACCCATTTCGTGGACTATTAGTCACCGCTTTGGGGTCCCAAAGTGATTTCCATTCTTGTTGAACCCCAAGGTGCGCTTACGTGTCGGTCATCAACACTCACAGTTTTGCCGATTCTGGCCCGTTTCGTGGACTATTACTCACTGTTTTAGGGTCCCGGAGTGATGTCCACGAGTAACGAACCCTGGAGTGCGTTTACGTGTCTGTCATCAGCACTCGCGGTTTTTGGCCGATTCTGACCAGTTTCGTGGACTATTACTCACCGTTTTGCGGTCCCAAAGTGATTAACATTCTTGTTGAACCCCAAGGTGGCTTACGTGTCGGTCATCAACACTGATAGTTTTGGCCGATTCTGGCCCATTTCGTGGACTATTACTCACTGTTTTGGGGTCCTGGAGTGATTTCCAGAAGTAATGAACCCTGGGGAGTGTTTATCTGTCGAGCATCAACACTCACAGTTTTGGCCGATTCTGGCCCGTTTCGTGGACTATTACTAACTGTTTGGGGGTCTCGAAGTGATGTCCACGAGTAACGAACCCTGGGGTGCGTTTACATGTTGGTCATCAACACTCGCGGTTTTGGCCGAATCTGACCCGTTTCATGGAATATTACTCACCGTTTTGGGGTCCCAAAGTGATTTCCATTCTTATTAAACCCCAAGGTGAGCTTACGTGTCGGTCATCAACACTCATAGTTTTGGCCGATTCTGGCCCGTTTCATGGACTATTACTCACTGTTTTAGGGTCCCGGAGTGATGTCCATGAGTAACGAACCCTAGGGTGCGTTTACGTGTCGGTCATCAACACTCGAAGTTTTGGCCGATTGTGACCCGTTTCGTGGACTATGACTCACGGTTTTGGGGTCCCGGAGTGATGTCCACGAGTAACGAACCCCGGTGTGCGTTTACGTGTCCGTCATCAACGCTCGTAGTTTTGGCCGATCCTGACCCATTTCGTGGACTATTACTCAGCATTTTGGGGTCCCAAAGTGATTTCCATTCTCGTTGAACCCCAAGGTGCGCTTACGTGGCAGTCATCAACACTCATAGTTTTGGCCAATTCTGGCCCGTTTCGTGGACTATTACTCACTGTTTTAGGGTCCCGGAGTGATGTCCATGAGTAACGAACCCTGGGGTGCGTTTACCTGTCGGTCATCAACACTCGCGGTTTTGGCCAATTCTGACCCGTTTCGTGGACTATTACTCACCGTTTTGGGGTTCCAAAGTGATTTCCATTCTTGTTGAACCCCAAGGTGCGCTTACGTGTTGGTCACCACCACTCATGGTTTTGGCCTATTCTGGCCCGTTTCGTGGACTATTACTCACTGTTTTAGGGTCCCGGAGTGATGTCCACGAGTAACGAACCCTGGGTGCGTTTACGTGTCGGTCATCAACACTCGCGATTTTGGCCGATTTTGACCCATTTCGTGGACTATTACTCACCGTTTTGGGGTCCCAAAGTGATTTCCATTCTTGTTGAACCCCGGGTTGCGTTTACGTGTCGGTCATCTACACTCGCGGTTTTGGCCGATTCTGACCCATTTCGTGGACTATTACTCACCGTTTTGGGGTCCTAAAGTGATTTCCATTCTTGTTGAACCCCAACGTGCGCTTACGTGTCGGTCATCAACACTCACACTTTTTGCCGATTCTGGCCCGTTTCATGGAGTATTACTCACTGTTTTGCGGTCCCGGAGTGATGTCCATGAGTAACGAACCCTGGGGTGCGTTTACGTGTCGGTCGTCAACGCTCATAGTTTTGGCCGATCCTGACCCGTTTCGTGGACTATTACTCACCTTTTTGGGGTCCCAAACTGATTTCCATTCTTGTTGAACCCCAAGGTGCGCTTACGTGTCGGTCACCAACACTCACGATTTTCGCCGATTCTGGCCCGTTTCATGGACTATTACTCACTGTTTTAGGGTCCGAGAGTGATGTCCACGAGTAACGAACTCTGGGATGCTTTACGTGTCGGTCATCAACACTCGCGATTTTGGCCGATTCTGACCCATTTCGTGGACTATTAGTCACCGTTTTGGGGTCCCAAAGTGATTTCCATTCTTGTTGAACCCCAAGGTGCGCTTACGTGTCAGTCATCAACACTCACAGTTTTGGCCGATTCTGGCCCGTTTCATGGACTATTACTCACTGTTTTGCGGTCCCGTAGTGATGTCCACGAGTAACGAACCTTGGGGTGTGTTTACGTGTCGATTATCAACACTCGCGGTTTTGGGCGATTCTGACCCATTTCGTGGACTATTAGTCACCGCTTTGGGGTCCCAAAGTGATTTCCATTCTTGTTGAACCCCAAGGTGCGCTTACGTGTCGGTCATCAACACTCACAGTTTTGCCGATTCTGGCCCGTTTCGTGGACTATTACTCACTGTTTTAGGGTCCCGGAGTGATGTCCACGAGTAACGAACCCTGGAGTGCGTTTACGTGTCTGTCATCAGCACTCGCGGTTTTTGGCCGATTCTGACCAGTTTCGTGGACTATTACTCACCGTTTTGCGGTCCCAAAGTGATTAACATTCTTGTTGAACCCCAAGGTGGCTTACGTGTCGGTCATCAACACTGATAGTTTTGGCCGATTCTGGCCCATTTCGTGGACTATTACTCACTGTTTTGGGGTCCTGGAGTGATTTCCAGAAGTAATGAACCCTGGGGAGTGTTTATCTGTCGAGCATCAACACTCACAGTTTTGGCCGATTCTGGCCCGTTTCGTGGACTATTACTAACTGTTTGGGGGTCTCGAAGTGATGTCCACGAGTAACGAACCCTGGGGTGCGTTTACATGTTGGTCATCAACACTCGCGGTTTTGGCCGAATCTGACCCGTTTCATGGAATATTACTCACCGTTTTGGGGTCCCAAAGTGATTTCCATTCTTATTAAACCCCAAGGTGAGCTTACGTGTCGGTCATCAACACTCATAGTTTTGGCCGATTCTGGCCCGTTTCATGGACTATTACTCACTGTTTTAGGGTCCCGGAGTGATGTCCATGAGTAACGAACCCTAGGGTGCGTTTACGTGTCGGTCATCAACACTCGAAGTTTTGGCCGATTGTGACCCGTTTCGTGGACTATGACTCACGGTTTTGGGGTCCCGGAGTGATGTCCACGAGTAACGAACCCCGGTGTGCGTTTACGTGTCCGTCATCAACGCTCGTAGTTTTGGCCGATCCTGACCCATTTCGTGGACTATTACTCAGCATTTTGGGGTCCCAAAGTGATTTCCATTCTCGTTGAACCCCAAGGTGCGCTTACGTGGCAGTCATCAACACTCATAGTTTTGGCCAATTCTGGCCCGTTTCGTGGACTATTACTCACTGTTTTAGGGTCCCGGAGTGATGTCCATGAGTAACGAACCCTGGGGTGCGTTTACCTGTCGGTCATCAACACTCGCGGTTTTGGCCAATTCTGACCCGTTTCGTGGACTATTACTCACCGTTTTGGGGTTCCAAAGTGATTTCCATTCTTGTTGAACCCCAAGGTGCGCTTACGTGTTGGTCACCACCACTCATGGTTTTGGCCTATTCTGGCCCGTTTCGTGGACTATTACTCACTGTTTTAGGGTCCCGGAGTGATGTCCACGAGTAACGAACCCTGGGTGCGTTTACGTGTCGGTCATCAACACTCGCGATTTTGGCCGATTTTGACCCATTTCGTGGACTATTACTCACCGTTTTGGGGTCCCAAAGTGATTTCCATTCTTGTTGAACCCCGGGTTGCGTTTACGTGTCGGTCATCTACACTCGCGGTTTTGGCCGATTCTGACCCATTTCGTGGACTATTACTCACCGTTTTGGGGTCCTAAAGTGATTTCCATTCTTGTTGAACCCCAACGTGCGCTTACGTGTCGGTCATCAACACTCACACTTTTTGCCGATTCTGGCCCGTTTCATGGAGTATTACTCACTGTTTTGCGGTCCCGGAGTGATGTCCATGAGTAACGAACCCTGGGGTGCGTTTACGTGTCGGTCGTCAACGCTCATAGTTTTGGCCGATCCTGACCCGTTTCGTGGACTATTACTCACCTTTTTGGGGTCCCAAACTGATTTCCATTCTTGTTGAACCCCAAGGTGCGCTTACGTGTCGGTCACCAACACTCACGATTTTCGCCGATTCTGGCCCGTTTCATGGACTATTACTCACTGTTTTAGGGTCCGAGAGTGATGTCCACGAGTAACGAACTCTGGGATGCTTTACGTGTCGGTCATCAACACTCGCGATTTTGGCCGATTCTGACCCATTTCGTGGACTATTAGTCACCGTTTTGGGGTCCCAAAGTGATTTCCATTCTTGTTGAACCCCAAGGTGCGCTTACGTGTCAGTCATCAACACTCACAGTTTTGGCCGATTCTGGCCCGTTTCATGGACTATTACTCACTGTTTTGCGGTCCCGTAGTGATGTCCACGAGTAACGAACCTTGGGGTGTGTTTACGTGTCGATTATCAACACTCGCGGTTTTGGGCGATTCTGACCCATTTCGTGGACTATTAGTCACCGCTTTGGGGTCCCAAAGTGATTTCCATTCTTGTTGAACCCCAAGGTGCGCTTACGTGTCGGTCATCAACACTCACAGTTTTGCCGATTCTGGCCCGTTTCGTGGACTATTACTCACTGTTTTAGGGTCCCGGAGTGATGTCCACGAGTAACGAACCCTGGAGTGCGTTTACGTGTCTGTCATCAGCACTCGCGGTTTTTGGCCGATTCTGACCAGTTTCGTGGACTATTACTCACCGTTTTGCGGTCCCAAAGTGATTAACATTCTTGTTGAACCCCAAGGTGGCTTACGTGTCGGTCATCAACACTGATAGTTTTGGCCGATTCTGGCCCATTTCGTGGACTATTACTCACTGTTTTGGGGTCCTGGAGTGATTTCCAGAAGTAATGAACCCTGGGGAGTGTTTATCTGTCGAGCATCAACACTCACAGTTTTGGCCGATTCTGGCCCGTTTCGTGGACTATTACTAACTGTTTGGGGGTCTCGAAGTGATGTCCACGAGTAACGAACCCTGGGGTGCGTTTACATGTTGGTCATCAACACTCGCGGTTTTGGCCGAATCTGACCCGTTTCATGGAATATTACTCACCGTTTTGGGGTCCCAAAGTGATTTCCATTCTTATTAAACCCCAAGGTGAGCTTACGTGTCGGTCATCAACACTCATAGTTTTGGCCGATTCTGGCCCGTTTCATGGACTATTACTCACTGTTTTAGGGTCCCGGAGTGATGTCCATGAGTAACGAACCCTAGGGTGCGTTTACGTGTCGGTCATCAACACTCGAAGTTTTGGCCGATTGTGACCCGTTTCGTGGACTATGACTCACGGTTTTGGGGTCCCGGAGTGATGTCCACGAGTAACGAACCCCGGTGTGCGTTTACGTGTCCGTCATCAACGCTCGTAGTTTTGGCCGATCCTGACCCATTTCGTGGACTATTACTCAGCATTTTGGGGTCCCAAAGTGATTTCCATTCTCGTTGAACCCCAAGGTGCGCTTACGTGGCAGTCATCAACACTCATAGTTTTGGCCAATTCTGGCCCGTTTCGTGGACTATTACTCACTGTTTTAGGGTCCCGGAGTGATGTCCATGAGTAACGAACCCTGGGGTGCGTTTACCTGTCGGTCATCAACACTCGCGGTTTTGGCCAATTCTGACCCGTTTCGTGGACTATTACTCACCGTTTTGGGGTTCCAAAGTGATTTCCATTCTTGTTGAACCCCAAGGTGCGCTTACGTGTTGGTCACCACCACTCATGGTTTTGGCCTATTCTGGCCCGTTTCGTGGACTATTACTCACTGTTTTAGGGTCCCGGAGTGATGTCCACGAGTAACGAACCCTGGGTGCGTTTACGTGTCGGTCATCAACACTCGCGATTTTGGCCGATTTTGACCCATTTCGTGGACTATTACTCACCGTTTTGGGGTCCCAAAGTGATTTCCATTCTTGTTGAACCCCGGGTTGCGTTTACGTGTCGGTCATCTACACTCGCGGTTTTGGCCGATTCTGACCCATTTCGTGGACTATTACTCACCGTTTTGGGGTCCTAAAGTGATTTCCATTCTTGTTGAACCCCAACGTGCGCTTACGTGTCGGTCATCAACACTCACACTTTTTGCCGATTCTGGCCCGTTTCATGGAGTATTACTCACTGTTTTGCGGTCCCGGAGTGATGTCCATGAGTAACGAACCCTGGGGTGCGTTTACGTGTCGGTCGTCAACGCTCATAGTTTTGGCCGATCCTGACCCGTTTCGTGGACTATTACTCACCTTTTTGGGGTCCCAAACTGATTTCCATTCTTGTTGAACCCCAAGGTGCGCTTACGTGTCGGTCACCAACACTCACGATTTTCGCCGATTCTGGCCCGTTTCATGGACTATTACTCACTGTTTTAGGGTCCGAGAGTGATGTCCACGAGTAACGAACTCTGGGATGCTTTACGTGTCGGTCATCAACACTCGCGATTTTGGCCGATTCTGACCCATTTCGTGGACTATTAGTCACCGTTTTGGGGTCCCAAAGTGATTTCCATTCTTGTTGAACCCCAAGGTGCGCTTACGTGTCAGTCATCAACACTCACAGTTTTGGCCGATTCTGGCCCGTTTCATGGACTATTACTCACTGTTTTGCGGTCCCGTAGTGATGTCCACGAGTAACGAACCTTGGGGTGTGTTTACGTGTCGATTATCAACACTCGCGGTTTTGGGCGATTCTGACCCATTTCGTGGACTATTAGTCACCGCTTTGGGGTCCCAAAGTGATTTCCATTCTTGTTGAACCCCAAGGTGCGCTTACGTGTCGGTCATCAACACTCACAGTTTTGCCGATTCTGGCCCGTTTCGTGGACTATTACTCACTGTTTTAGGGTCCCGGAGTGATGTCCACGAGTAACGAACCCTGGAGTGCGTTTACGTGTCTGTCATCAGCACTCGCGGTTTTTGGCCGATTCTGACCAGTTTCGTGGACTATTACTCACCGTTTTGCGGTCCCAAAGTGATTAACATTCTTGTTGAACCCCAAGGTGGCTTACGTGTCGGTCATCAACACTGATAGTTTTGGCCGATTCTGGCCCATTTCGTGGACTATTACTCACTGTTTTGGGGTCCTGGAGTGATTTCCAGAAGTAATGAACCCTGGGGAGTGTTTATCTGTCGAGCATCAACACTCACAGTTTTGGCCGATTCTGGCCCGTTTCGTGGACTATTACTAACTGTTTGGGGGTCTCGAAGTGATGTCCACGAGTAACGAACCCTGGGGTGCGTTTACATGTTGGTCATCAACACTCGCGGTTTTGGCCGAATCTGACCCGTTTCATGGAATATTACTCACCGTTTTGGGGTCCCAAAGTGATTTCCATTCTTATTAAACCCCAAGGTGAGCTTACGTGTCGGTCATCAACACTCATAGTTTTGGCCGATTCTGGCCCATTTCATGGACTATTACTCACTGTTTTAGGGTCCCGGAGTGATGTCCATGAGTAACGAACCCTAGGGTGCGTTTACGTGTCGGTCATCAACACTCGAAGTTTTGGCCGATTGTGACCCGTTTCGTGGACTATTACTCACGGTTTTGGGGTCCCGGAGTGATGTCCACGAGTAACGAACCCCGGTGTGCGTTTACGTGTCCGTCATCAACGCTCGTAGTTTTGGCCGATCCTGACCCATTTCGTGGACTATTACTCAGCATTTTGGGGTCCCAAAGTGATTTCCATTCTCGTTGAACCCCAAGGTGCGCTTACGTGGCAGTCATCAACACTCATAGTTTTGGCCAATTCTGGCCCGTTTCGTGGACTATTACTCACTGTTTTAGGGTCCCGGAGTGATGTCCATGAGTAACGAACCCTGGGGTGCGTTTACCTGTCGGTCATCAACACTCGCGGTTTTGGCCAATTCTGACCCGTTTCGTGGACTATTACTCACCGTTTTGGGGTTCCAAAGTGATTTCCATTCTTGTTGAACCCCAAGGTGCGCTTACGTGTTGGTCACCACCACTCATGGTTTTGGCCTATTCTGGCCCGTTTCGTGGACTATTACTGACTGTTTTAGGGTCCCGGAGTGATGTCCACGAGTAACGAACCCTGGGTGCGTTTACGTGTCGGTCATCAACACTCGCGATTTTGGCCGATTTTGACCCATTTCGTGGACTATTACTCACCGTTTTGGGGTCCCAAAGTGATTTCCATTCTTGTTGAACCCCGGGTTGCGTTTACGTGTCGGTCATCTACACTCGCGGTTTTGGCCGATTCTGACCCATTTCGTGGACTATTACTCACCGTTTTGGGGTCCTAAAGTGATTTCCATTCTTGTTGAACCCCAACGTGCGCTTACGTGTCGGTCATCAACACTCACACTTTTTGCCGATTCTGGCCCGTTTCATGGAGTATTACTCACTGTTTTGCGGTCCCGGAGTGATGTCCATGAGTAACGAACCCTGGGGTGCGTTTACGTGTCGGTCGTCAACGCTCATAGTTTTGGCCGATCCTGACCCGTTTCGTGGACTATTACTCACCTTTTTGGGGTCCCAAACTGATTTCCATTCTTGTTGAACCCCAATGTGCGCTTACGTGTCGGTCACCAACACTCACGATTTTCGCCGATTCTGGCCCGTTTCATGGACTATTACTCACTGTTTTAGGGTCCGAGAGTGATGTCCACGAGTAACGAACTCTGGGATGCTTTACGTGTCGGTCATCAACACTCGCGATTTTGGCCGATTCTGACCCATTTCGTGGACTATTAGTCACCGTTTTGGGGTCCCAAAGTGATTTCCATTCTTGTTGAACCCCAAGGTGCGCTTACGTGTCGGTCATCAACACTCACAGTTTTGGCCGATTCTGGCCCGTTTCATGGACTATTACTCACTGTTTTGCGGTCCCGTAGTGATGTCCACGAGTAACGAACCTTGGGGTGTGTTTACGTGTCGATTATCAACACTCGCGGTTTTGGGCGATTCTGACCCATTTCGTGGACTATTAGTCACCGCTTTGGGGTCCCAAAGTGATTTCCATTCTTGTTGAACCCCAAGGTGCGCTTACGTGTCGGTCATCAACACTCACAGTTTTGCCGATTCTGGCCCGTTTCGTGGACTATTACTCACTGTTTTAGGGTCCCGGAGTGATGTCCACGAGTAACGAACCCTGGAGTGCGTTTACGTGTCTGTCATCAGCACTCGCGGTTTTTGGCCGATTCTGACCAGTTTCGTGGACTATTACTCACCGTTTTGCGGTCCCAAAGTGATTAACATTCTTGTTGAACCCCAAGGTGGCTTACGTGTCGGTCATCAACACTGATAGTTTTGGCCGATTCTGGCCCATTTCGTGGACTATTACTCACTGTTTTGGGGTCCTGGAGTGATTTCCAGAAGTAATGAACCCTGGGGAGTGTTTATCTGTCGAGCATCAACACTCACAGTTTTGGCCGATTCTGGCCCGTTTCGTGGACTATTACTAACTGTTTGGGGGTCTCGAAGTGATGTCCACGAGTAACGAACCCTGGGGTGCGTTTACATGTTGGTCATCAACACTCGCGGTTTTGGCCGAATCTGACCCGTTTCATGGAATATTACTCACCGTTTTGGGGTCCCAAAGTGATTTCCATTCTTATTAAACCCCAAGGTGAGCTTACGTGTCGGTCATCAACACTCATAGTTTTGGCCGATTCTGGCCCATTTCATGGACTATTACTCACTGTTTTAGGGTCCCGGAGTGATGTCCATGAGTAACGAACCCTAGGGTGCGTTTACGTGTCGGTCATCAACACTCGAAGTTTTGGCCGATTGTGACCCGTTTCGTGGACTATTACTCACGGTTTTGGGGTCCCGGAGTGATGTCCACGAGTAACGAACCCCGGTGTGCGTTTACGTGTCCGTCATCAACGCTCGTAGTTTTGGCCGATCCTGACCCATTTCGTGGACTATTACTCAGCATTTTGGGGTCCCAAAGTGATTTCCATTCTCGTTGAACCCCAAGGTGCGCTTACGTGGCAGTCATCAACACTCACAGTTTTGGCCAATTCTGGCCCGTTTCGTGGACTATTACTCACTGTTTTAGGGTCCCGGAGTGATGTCCATGAGTAACGAACCCTGGGGTGCGTTTACCTGTCGGTCATCAACACTCGCGGTTTTGGCCAATTCTGACCCGTTTCGTGGACTATTACTCACCGTTTTGGGGTTCCAAAGTGATTTCCATTCTTGTTGAACCCCAAGGTGCGCTTACGTGTTGGTCACCACCACTCATGGTTTTGGCCTATTCTGGCCCGTTTCGTGGACTATTACTGACTGTTTTAGGGTCCCGGAGTGATGTCCACGAGTAACGAACCCTGGGTGCGTTTACGTGTCGGTCATCAACACTCGCGATTTTGGCCGATTTTGACCCATTTCGTGGACTATTACTCACCGTTTTGGGGTCCCAAAGTGATTTCCATTCTTGTTGAACCCCGGGTTGCGTTTACGTGTCGGTCATCTACACTCGCGGTTTTGGCCGATTCTGACCCATTTCGTGGACTATTACTCACCGTTTTGGGGTCCTAAAGTGATTTCCATTCTTGTTGAACCCCAACGTGCGCTTACGTGTCGGTCATCAACACTCACACTTTTTGCCGATTCTGGCCCGTTTCATGGAGTATTACTCACTGTTTTGCGGTCCCGGAGTGATGTCCATGAGTAACGAACCCTGGGGTGCGTTTACGTGTCGGTCGTCAACGCTCATAGTTTTGGCCGATCCTGACCCGTTTCGTGGACTATTACTCACTGTTTTAGGGTCCCGGAGTGATGTCCACGAGTAACGAACCCTGGAGTGCGTTTACGTGTCTGTCATCAGCACTCGCGGTTTTTGGCCGATTCTGACCAGTTTCGTGGACTATTACTCACCGTTTTGCGGTCCCAAAGTGATTAACATTCTTGTTGAACCCCAAGGTGGCTTACGTGTCGGTCATCAACACTCATAGTTTTGGCCGATTCTGGCCCATTTCGTGGACTATTACTCACTGTTTTGGGGTCCTGGAGTGATTTCCAGAAGTAATGAACCCTGGGGAGTGTTTATCTGTCGAGCATCAACACTCACAGTTTTGGCCGATTCTGGCCCGTTTCGTGGACTATTACTAACTGTTTGGGGGTCTCGAAGTGATGTCCACGAGTAACGAACCCTGGGGTGCGTTTACATGTTGGTCATCAACACTCGCGGTTTTGGCCGAATCTGACCCGTTTCATGGAATATTACTCACCGTTTTGGGGTCCCAAAGTGATTTCCATTCTTATTAAACCCCAAGGTGAGCTTACGTGTCGGTCATCAACACTCATAGTTTTGGCCGATTCTGGCCCATTTCATGGACTATTACTCACTGTTTTAGGGTCCCGGAGTGATGTCCATGAGTAACGAACCCTAGGGTGCGTTTACGTGTCGGTCATCAACACTCGAAGTTTTGGCCGATTGTGACCCGTTTCGTGGACTATTACTCACGGTTTTGGGGTCCCGGAGTGATGTCCACGAGTAACGAACCCCGGTGTGCGTTTACGTGTCCGTCATCAACGCTCGTAGTTTTGGCCGATCCTGACCCATTTCGTGGACTATTACTCAGCATTTTGGGGTCCCAAAGTGATTTCCATTCTCGTTGAACCCCAAGGTGCGCTTACGTGGCAGTCATCAACACTCACAGTTTTGGCCAATTCTGGCCCGTTTCGTGGACTATTACTCACTGTTTTAGGGTCCCGGAGTGATGTCCATGAGTAACGAACCCTGGGGTGCGTTTACCTGTCGGTCATCAACACTCGCGGTTTTGGCCAATTCTGACCCGTTTCGTGGACTATTACTCACCGTTTTGGGGTTCCAAAGTGATTTCCATTCTTGTTGAACCCCAAGGTGCGCTTACGTGTTGGTCACCACCACTCATGGTTTTGGCCTATTCTGGCCCGTTTCGTGGACTATTACTGACTGTTTTAGGGTCCCGGAGTGATGTCCACGAGTAACGAACCCTGGGTGCGTTTACGTGTCGGTCATCAACACTCGCGATTTTGGCCGATTTTGACCCATTTCGTGGACTATTACTCACCGTTTTGGGGTCCCAAAGTGATTTCCATTCTTGTTGAACCCCGGGTTGCGTTTACGTGTCGGTCATCTACACTCGCGGTTTTGGCCGATTCTGACCCATTTCGTGGACTATTACTCACCGTTTTGGGGTCCTAAAGTGATTTCCATTCTTGTTGAACCCCAACGTGCGCTTACGTGTCGGTCATCAACACTCACACTTTTTGCCGATTCTGGCCCGTTTCATGGAGTATTACTCACTGTTTTGCGGTCCCGGAGTGATGTCCATGAGTAACGAACCCTGGGGTGCGTTTACGTGTCGGTCGTCAACGCTCATAGTTTTGGCCGATCCTGACCCGTTTCGTGGACTATTACTCACCTTTTTGGGGTCCCAAACTGATTTCCATTCTTGTTGAACCCCAAGGTGCGCTTACGTGTCGGTCACCAACACTCACGATTTTCGCCGATTCTGGCCCGTTTCATGGACTATTACTCACTATTTTAGGGTCCGAGAGTGATGTCCACGAGTAACGAACTCTGGGATGCTTTACGTGTCGGTCATCAACACTCGCGATTTTGGCCGATTCTGACCCATTTCGTGGACTATTAGTCACCGTTTTGGGGTCCCAAAGTGATTTCCATTCTTGTTGAACCCCAAGGTGCGCTTACGTGTCGGTCATCAACACTCACAGTTTTGGCCGATTCTGGCCCGTTTCATGGACTATTACTCACTGTTTTGCGGTCCCGTAGTGATGTCCACGAGTAACGAACCTTGGGGTGTGTTTACGTGTCGATTATCAACACTCGCGGTTTTGGGCGATTCTGACCCATTTCGTGGACTATTAGTCACCGCTTTGGGGTCCCAAAGTGATTTCCATTCTTGTTGAACCCCAAGGTGCGCTTACGTGTCGGTCATCAACACTCACAGTTTTGCCGATTCTGGCCCGTTTCGTGGACTATTACTCACTGTTTTAGGGTCCCGGAGTGATGTCCACGAGTAACGAACCCTGGAGTGCGTTTACGTGTCTGTCATCAGCACTCGCGGTTTTTGGCCGATTCTGACCAGTTTCGTGGACTATTACTCACCGTTTTGCGGTCCCAAAGTGATTAACATTCTTGTTGAACCCCAAGGTGGCTTACGTGTCGGTCATCAACACTGATAGTTTTGGCCGATTCTGGCCCATTTCGTGGACTATTACTCACTGTTTTGGGGTCCTGGAGTGATTTCCAGAAGTAATGAACCCTGGGGAGTGTTTATCTGTCGAGCATCAACACTCACAGTTTTGGCCGATTCTGGCCCGTTTCGTGGACTATTACTAACTGTTTGGGGGTCTCGAAGTGATGTCCACGAGTAACGAACCCTGGGTGCGTTTACATGTTGGTCATCAACACTCGCGGTTTTGGCCGAATCTGACCCGTTTCATGGAATATTACTCACCGTTTTGGGGTCCCAAAGTGATTTCCATTCTTATTAAACCCCAAGGTGAGCTTACGTGTCGGTCATCAACACTCATAGTTTTGGCCGATTCTGGCCCGTTTCATGGACTATTACTCACTGTTTTAGGGTCCCGGAGTGATGTCCATGAGTAATGAACCCTAGGGTGCGTTTACGTGTCGGTCATCAACACTCGAAGTTTTGGCCGATTGTGACCCGTTTCGTGGACTATTACTCACGGTTTTGGGGTCCCGGAGTGATGTCCACGAGTAACGAACCCCGGTGTGCGTTTACGTGTCCGTCATCAACGCTCGTAGTTTTGGCCGATCCTGACCCATTTCGTGGAATATTACTCAGCATTTTGGGGTCCCAAAGTGATTTCCATTCTCGTTGAACCCCAAGGTGCGCTTACGTGGCAGTCATCAACACTCACAGTTTTGGCCAATTCTGGCCCGTTTCGTGGACTATTACTCACTGTTTTAGGGTCCCGGAGTGATGTCCATGAGTAACGAACCCTGGGGTGCGTTTACCTGTCGGTCATCAACACTCGCGGTTTTGGCCAATTCTGACCCGTTTCGTGGACTATTACTCACCGTTTTGGGGTTCCAAAGTGATTTCCATTCTTGTTGAACCCCAAGGTGCGCTTACGTGTTGGTCACCACCACTCATGGTTTTGGCCTATTCTGGCCCGTTTCGTGGACTATTACTCACTGTTTTAGGGTCCCGGAGTGATGTCCACGAGTAACGAACCCTGGGTGCGTTTACGTGTCGGTCATCAACACTCGCGATTTTGGCCGATTTTGACCCATTTCGTGGACTATTAGTCACCGCTTTGGGGTCCCAAAGTGATTTCCATTCTTGTTGAACCCCAAGGTGCGCTTACGTGTCGGTCATCAACACTCACAGTTTTGCCGATTCTGGCCCGTTTCGTGGACTATTACTCACTGTTTTAGGGTCCCGGAGTGATGTCCACGAGTAACGAACCCTGGAGTGCGTTTACGTGTCTGTCATCAGCACTCGCGGTTTTTGGCCGATTCTGACCAGTTTCGTGGACTATTACTCACCGTTTTGCGGTCCCAAAGTGATTAACATTCTTGTTGAACCCCAAGGTGGCTTACGTGTCGGTCATCAACACTGATAGTTTTGGCCGATTCTGGCCCATTTCGTGGACTATTACTCACTGTTTTGGGGTCCTGGAGTGATTTCCAGAAGTAATGAACCCTGGGGAGTGTTTATCTGTCGAGCATCAACACTCACAGTTTTGGCCGATTCTGGCCCGTTTCGTGGACTATTACTAACTGTTTGGGGGTCTCGAAGTGATGTCCACGAGTAACGAACCCTGGGGTGCGTTTACATGTTGGTCATCAACACTCGCGGTTTTGGCCGAATCTGACCCGTTTCATGGAATATTACTCACCGTTTTGGGGTCCCAAAGTGATTTCCATTCTTATTAAACCCCAAGGTGAGCTTACGTGTCGGTCATCAACACTCATAGTTTTGGCCGATTCTGGCCCGTTTCATGGACTATTACTCACTGTTTTAGGGTCCCGGAGTGATGTCCATGAGTAATGAACCCTAGGGTGCGTTTACGTGTCGGTCATCAACACTCGAAGTTTTGGCCGATTGTGACCCGTTTCGTGGACTATTACTCACGGTTTTGGGGTCCCGGAGTGATGTCCACGAGTAACGAACCCCGGTGTGCGTTTACGTGTCCGTCATCAACGCTCGTAGTTTTGGCCGATCCTGACCCATTTCGTGGAATATTACTCAGCATTTTGGGGTCCCAAAGTGATTTCCATTCTCGTTGAACCCCAAGGTGCGCTTACGTGGCAGTCATCAACACTCACAGTTTTGGCCAATTCTGGCCCGTTTCGTGGACTATTACTCACTGTTTTAGGGTCCCGGAGTGATGTCCATGAGTAACGAACCCTGGGGTGCGTTTACCTGTCGGTCATCAACACTCGCGGTTTTGGCCAATTCTGACCCGTTTCGTGGACTATTACTCACCGTTTTGGGGTTCCAAAGTGATTTCCATTCTTGTTGAACCCCAAGGTGCGCTTACGTGTTGGTCACCACCACTCATGGTTTTGGCCTATTCTGGCCCGTTTCGTGGACTATTACTCACTGTTTTAGGGTCCCGGAGTGATGTCCACGAGTAACGAACCCTGGGTGCGTTTACGTGTCGGTCATCAACACTCGCGATTTTGGCCGATTTTGACCCATTTCGTGGACTATTACTCACCGTTTTGGGGTCCCAAAGTGATTTCCATTCTTGTTGAACCCCGGGTTGCGTTTACGTGTCGGTCATCTACACTCGCGGTTTTGGCCGATTCTGACCCATTTCGTGGACTATTACTCACCGTTTTGGGGTCCTAAAGTGATTTCCATTCTTGTTGAACCCCAACGTGCGCTTACGTGTCGGTCATCAACACTCACACTTTTTGCCGATTCTGGCCCGTTTCATGGAGTATTACTCACTGTTTTGCGGTCCCGGAGTGATGTCCATGAGTAACGAACCCTGGGGTGCGTTTACGTGTCGGTCGTCAACGCTCATAGTTTTGGCCGATCCTGACCCGTTTCGTGGACTATTACTCACCTTTTTGGGGTCCCAAACTGATTTCCATTCTTGTTGAACCCCAAGGTGCGCTTACGTGTCGGTCACCAACACTCACGATTTTCGCCGATTCTGGCCCGTTTCGTGGACTATTACTCACTGTTTTAGGGTCCGAGAGTGATGTCCACGAGTAACGAACTCTGGGATGCGTTTACGTGTCGGTCATCAACACTCGCGATTTTGGCCGATTCTGACCCATTTCGTGGACTATTAGTCACCGTTTTGGGGTCCCAAAGTGATTTCCATTCTTGTTGAACCCCAAGGTGCGCTTACATGTCGGTCATCAACACTCACAGTTTTGGCCGATTCTGGCCCGTTTCATGGACTATTACTCACTGTTTTGCGGTCCCGTAGTGATGTCCACGAGTAACGAACCTTGGGGTGTGTTTACGTGTCGATTATCAACACTCGCGGTTTTGGGCGATTCTGACCTATTTCGTGGACTATTAGTCACCGTTTTGGGGTCCCAAAGTGATTTCCATTCTTGTTGAACCCCAAGGTGCGCTTACGTGTCGGTCATCAACACTCACAGTTTTGCCGATTCTGGCCCGTTTCGTGGACTATTACTCACTGTTTTAGGGTCCCGGAGTGATGTCCACGAGTAACGAACCCTGGAGTGCGTTTACGTGTCTGTCATCAGCACTCGCGGTTTTTGGCCGATTCTGACCAGTTTCGTGGACTATTACTCACCGTTTTGCGGTCCCAAAGTGATTAACATTCTTGTTGAACCCCAAGGTTGCTTACGTGTCGGTCATCAACACTCATAGTTTTGGCCGATTCTGGCCCATTTCGTGGACTATTACTCACTGTTTTGGGGTCCTGGAGTGATTTCCAGAAGTAATGAACCCTGGGGAGTGTTTATCTGTCGAGCATCAACACTCACAGTTTTGGCCGATTCTGGCCCGTTTTGTGGACTATTACTAACTGTTTGGGGGTCTCGAAGTGATGTCCACGAGTAACGAACTCTGGGGTGCGTTTACATGTTGGTCATCAACACTCGCGGTTTTGGCCGAATCTGACCCGTTTCATGGAATATTACTCACCATTTTGGGGTCCCAAAGTGATTTCCATTCTTATTAAACCCCAAGGTGAGCTTACGTGTCGGTCATCAACACTCATAGTTTTGGCCGATTCTGGCCCGTTTCATGGACTATTACTCACTGTTTTAGGGTCCCGGAGTGATGTCCATGAGTAACGAACCCTAGGGTGCGTTTACGTGTCGGTCATCAACACTCGAAGTTTTGGCCGATTGTGACCCGTTTCGTGGACTATTACTCACGGTTTTGGGGTCCCGGAGTGATGTCCACGAGTAACGAACCCCGGTGTGCGTTTACGTGTCCGTCATCAACGCTCGTAGTTTTGGCCGATCCTGACCCATTTCGTGGAATATTACTCAGCATTTTGGGGTCCCAAAGTGATTTCCATTCTCGTTGAACCCCAAGGTGCGCTTACGTGGCAGTCATCAACACTCACAGTTTTGGCCAATTCTGGCCCGTTTCGTGGACTATTACTCACTGTTTTAGGGTCCCGGAGTGATGTCCATGAGTAACGAACCCTGGGGTGCGTTTACCTGTCGGTCATCAACACTCGCGGTTTTGGCCAATTCTGACCCGTTTCGTGGACTATTACTCACCGTTTTGGGGTTCCAAAGTGATTTCCATTCTTGTTGAACCCCAAGGTGCGCTTACGTGTTGGTCACCACCACTCATGGTTTTGGCCTATTCTGGCCCGTTTCGTGGACTATTACTCACTGTTTTAGGGTCCCGGAGTGATGTCCACGAGTAACGAACCCTGGGTGCGTTTACGTGTCGGTCATCAACACTCGCGATTTTGGCCGATTTTGACCCATTTCGTGGACTATTACTCACCGTTTTGGGGTCCCAAAGTGATTTCCATTCTTGTTGAACCCCGGGTTGCGTTTACGTGTCGGTCATCTACACTCGCGGTTTTGGCCGATTCTGACCCATTTCGTGGACTATTACTCACCGTTTTGGGGTCCTAAAGTGATTTCCATTCTTGTTGAACCCCAACGTGCGCTTACGTGTCGGTCATCAACACTCACACTTTTTGCCGATTCTGGCCCGTTTCATGGAGTATTACTCACTGTTTTGCGGTCCCGGAGTGATGTCCATGAGTAACGAACCCTGGGGTGCGTTTACGTGTCGGTCGTCAACGCTCATAGTTTTGGCCGATCCTGACCCGTTTCGTGGACTATTACTCACCTTTTTGGGGTCCCAAACTGATTTCCATTCTTGTTGAACCCCAAGGTGCGCTTACGTGTCGGTCACCAACACTCACGATTTTCGCCGATTCTGGCCCGTTTCGTGGACTATTACTCACTGTTTTAGGGTCCGAGAGTGATGTCCACGAGTAACGAACTCTGGGATGCGTTTACGTGTCGGTCATCAACACTCGCGATTTTGGCCGATTCTGACCCATTTCGTGGACTATTAGTCACCGTTTTGGGGTCCCAAAGTGATTTCCATTCTTGTTGAACCCCAAGGTGCGCTTACGTGTCGGTCATCAACACTCACAGTTTTGGCCGATTCTGGCCCGTTTCATGGACTATTACTCACTGTTTTGCGGTCCCGTAGTGATGTCCACGAGTAACGAACCTTGGGGTGTGTTTACGTGTCGATTATCAACACTCGCGGTTTTGGGCGATTCTGACCTATTTCGTGGACTATTAGTCACCGTTTTGGGGTCCCAAAGTGATTTCCATTCTTGTTGAACCCCAAGGTGCGCTTACGTGTCGGTCATCAACACTCACAGTTTTGCCGATTCTGGCCCGTTTCGTGGACTATTACTCACTGTTTTAGGGTCCTGGAGTGATGTCCACGAGTAACGAACCCTGGAGTGCGTTTACGTGTCTGTCATCAGCACTCGCGGTTTTTGGCCGATTCTGACCAGTTTCGTGGACTATTACTCACCGTTTTGCGGTCCCAAAGTGATTAACATTCTTGTTGAACCCCAAGGTTGCTTACGTGTCGGTCATCAACACTCATAGTTTTGGCCGATTCTGGCCCATTTCGTGGACTATTACTCACTGTTTTGGGGTCCTGGAGTGATTTCCAGAAGTAATGAACCCTGGGGAGTGTTTATCTGTCGAGCATCAACACTCACAGTTTTGGCCGATTCTGGCCCGTTTTGTGGACTATTACTAACTGTTTGGGGGTCTCGAAGTGATGTCCACGAGTAACGAACTCTGGGGTGCGTTTACATGTTGGTCATCAACACTCGCGGTTTTGGCCGAATCTGACCCGTTTCATGGAATATTACTCACCATTTTGGGGTCCCAAAGTGATTTCCATTCTTATTAAACCCCAAGGTGAGCTTACGTGTCGGTCATCAACACTCATAGTTTTGGCCGATTCTGGCCCGTTTCATGGACTATTACTCACTGTTTTAGGGTCCCGGAGTGATGTCCATGAGTAACGAACCCTAGGGTGCGTTTACGTGTCGGTCATCAACACTCGAAGTTTTGGCCGATTGTGACCCGTTTCGTGGACTATTACTCACGGTTTTGGGGTCCCGGAGTGATGTCCACGAGTAACGAACCCCGGTGTGCGTTTACGTGTCCGTCATCAACGCTCGTAGTTTTGGCCGATCCTGACCCATTTCGTGGAATATTACTCAGCATTTTGGGGTCCCAAAGTGATTTCCATTCTCGTTGAACCCCAAGGTGCGCTTACGTGGCAGTCATCAACACTCACAGTTTTGGCCAATTCTGGCCTGTTTCGTGGACTATTACTCACTGTTTTAGGGTCCCGGAGTGATGTCCATGAGTAACGAACCCTGGGGTGCGTTTACCTGTCGGTCATCAACACTCGCGGTTTTGGCCAATTCTGACCTGTTTCGTGGACTATTACTCACCGTTTTGGGGTTCCAAAGTGATTTCCATTCTTGTTGAACCCCAAGGTGCGCTTACGTGTTGGTCACCACCACTCATGGTTTTGGCCTATTCTGGCCCGTTTCGTGGACTATTACTCACTGTTTTAGGGTCCCGGAGTGATGTCCACGAGTAACGAACCCTGGGTGCGTTTACGTGTCGGTCATCAACACTCGCGATTTTGGCCGATTTTGACCCATTTCGTGGACTATTACTCACCGTTTTGGGGTCCCAAAGTGATTTCCATTCTTGTTGAACCCCGGGTTGCGTTTACGTGTCGGTCATCTACACTCGCGGTTTTGGCCGATTCTGACCCATTTCGTGGACTATTACTCACCGTTTTGGGGTCCTAAAGTGATTTCCATTCTTGTTGAACCCCAACGTGCGCTTACGTGTCGGTCATCAACACTCACACTTTTTGCCGATTCTGGCCCGTTTCATGGAGTATTACTCACTGTTTTGCGGTCCCGGAGTGATGTCCATGAGTAACGAACCCTGGGGTGCGTTTACGTGTCGGTCGTCAACGCTCATAGTTTTGGCCGATCCTGACCCGTTTCGTGGACTATTACTCACCTTTTTGGGGTCCCAAACTGATTTCCATTCTTGTTGAACCCCAAGGTGCGCTTACGTGTCGGTCACCAACACTCACGATTTTCGCCGATTCTGGCCCGTTTCGTGGACTATTACTCACTGTTTTAGGGTCCGAGAGTGATGTCCACGAGTAACGAACTCTGGGATGCGTTTACGTGTCGGTCATCAACACTCGCGATTTTGGCCGATTCTGACCCATTTCGTGGACTATTAGTCACCGTTTTGGGGTCCCAAAGTGATTTCCATTCTTGTTGAACCCCAAGGTGCGCTTACGTGTCGGTCATCAACACTGACAGTTTTGGCCGATTCTGGCCCGTTTCATGGACTATTACTCACTGTTTTGCGGTCCCGTAGTGATGTCCACGAGTAACGAACCTTGGGGTGTGTTTACGTGTCGATTATCAACACTCGCGGTTTTGGGCGATTCTGACCTATTTCGTGGACTATTAGTCACCGTTTTGGGGTCCCAAAGTGATTTCCATTCTTGTTGAACCCCAAGGTGCGCTTACGTGTCGGTCATCAACACTCACAGTTTTGCCGATTCTGGCCCGTTTCGTGGACTATTACTCACTGTTTTAGGGTCCCGGAGTGATGTCCACGAGTAACGAACCCTGGAGTGCGTTTACGTGTCTGTCATCAGCACTCGCGGTTTTTGGCCGATTCTGACCAGTTTCGTGGACTATTACTCACCGTTTTGCGGTCCCAAAGTGATTAACATTCTTGTTGAACCCCAAGGTTGCTTACGTGTCGGTCATCAACACTCATAGTTTTGGCCGATTCTGGCCCATTTCGTGGACTATTACTCACTGTTTTGGGGTCCTGGAGTGATTTCCAGAAGTAATGAACCCTGGGGAGTGTTTATCTGTCGAGCATCAACACTCACAGTTTTGGCCGATTCTGGCCCGTTTTGTGGACTATTACTAACTGTTTGGGGGTCTCGAAGTGATGTCCACGAGTAACGAACTCTGGGGTGCGTTTACATGTTGGTCATCAACACTCGCGGTTTTGGCCGAATCTGACCCGTTTCATGGAATATTACTCACCATTTTGGGGTCCCAAAGTGATTTCCATTCTTATTAAACCCCAAGGTGAGCTTACGTGTCGGTCATCAACACTCATAGTTTTGGCCGATTCTGGCCCGTTTCATGGACTATTACTCACTGTTTTAGGGTCCCGGAGTGATGTCCATGAGTAACGAACCCTAGGGTGCGTTTACGTGTCGGTCATCAACACTCGAAGTTTTGGCCGATTGTGACCCGTTTCGTGGACTATTACTCACGGTTTTGGGGTCCCGGAGTGATGTCCACGAGTAACGAACCCCGGTGTGCGTTTACGTGTCCGTCATCAACGCTCGTAGTTTTGGCCGATCCTGACCCATTTCGTGGAATATTACTCAGCATTTTGGGGTCCCAAAGTGATTTCCATTCTCGTTGAACCCCAAGGTGCGCTTACGTGGCAGTCATCAACACTCACAGTTTTGGCCAATTCTGGCCCGTTTCGTGGACTATTACTCACTGTTTTAGGGTCCCGGAGTGATGTCCATGAGTAACGAACCCTGGGGTGCGTTTACCTGTCGGTCATCAACACTCGCGGTTTTGGCCAATTCTGACCCGTTTCGTGGACTATTACTCACCGTTTTGGGGTTCCAAAGTGATTTCCATTCTTGTTGAACCCCAAGGTGCGCTTACGTGTTGGTCACCACCACTCATGGTTTTGGCCTATTCTGGCCCGTTTCGTGGACTATTACTCACTGTTTTAGGGTCCCGGAGTGATGTCCACGAGTAACGAACCCTGGGTGCGTTTACGTGTCGGTCATCAACACTCGCGATTTTGGCCGATTTTGACCCATTTCGTGGACTATTACTCACCGTTTTGGGGTCCCAAAGTGATTTCCATTCTTGTTGAACCCCGGGTTGCGTTTACGTGTCGGTCATCTACACTCGCGGTTTTGGCCGATTCTGACCCATTTCGTGGACTATTACTCACCGTTTTGGGGTCCTAAAGTGATTTCCATTCTTGTTGAACCCCAACGTGCGCTTACGTGTCGGTCATCAACACTCACACTTTTTGCCGATTCTGGCCCGTTTCATGGAGTATTACTCACTGTTTTGCGGTCCCGGAGTGATGTCCATGAGTAACGAACCCTGGGGTGCGTTTACGTGTCGGTCGTCAACGCTCATAGTTTTGGCCGATCCTGACCCGTTTCGTGGACTATTACTCACCTTTTTGGGGTCCCAAACTGATTTCCATTCTTGTTGAACCCCAAGGTGCGCTTACGTGTCGGTCACCAACACTCACGATTTTCGCCGATTCTGGCCCGTTTCGTGGACTATTACTCACTGTTTTAGGGTCCGAGAGTGATGTCCACGAGTAACGAACTCTGGGATGCGTTTACGTGTCGGTCATCAACACTCGCGATTTTGGCCGATTCTGACCCATTTCGTGGACTATTAGTCACCGTTTTGGGGTCCCAAAGTGATTTCCATTCTTGTTGAACCCCAAGGTGCGCTTACGTGTCGGTCATCAACACTCACAGTTTTGGCCGATTCTGGCCCGTTTCATGGACTATTACTCACTGTTTTGCGGTCCCGTAGTGATGTCCACGAGTAACGAACCTTGGGGTGTGTTTACGTGTCGATTATCAACACTCGCGGTTTTGGGCGATTCTGACCTATTTCGTGGACTATTAGTCACCGTTTTGGGGTCCCAAAGTGATTTCCATTCTTGTTGAACCCCAAGGTGCGCTTACGTGTCGGTCATCAACACTCACAGTTTTGCCGATTCTGGCCCGTTTCGTGGACTATTACTCACTGTTTTAGGGTCCTGGAGTGATGTCCACGAGTAACGAACCCTGGAGTGCGTTTACGTGTCTGTCATCAGCACTCGCGGTTTTTGGCCGATTTTGACCAGTTTCGTGGACTATTACTCACCGTTTTGCGGTCCCAAAGTGATTAACATTCTTGTTGAACCCCAAGGTTGCTTACGTGTCGGTCATCAACACTCATAGTTTTGGCCGATTCTGGCCCATTTCGTGGACTATTACTCACTGTTTTGGGGTCCTGGAGTGATTTCCAGAAGTAATGAACCCTGGGGAGTGTTTATCTGTCGAGCATCAACACTCACAGTTTTGGCCGATTCTGGCCCGTTTTGTGGACTATTACTAACTGTTTGGGGGTCTCGAAGTGATGTCCACGAGTAACGAACTCTGGGGTGCGTTTACATGTTGGTCATCAACACTCGCGGTTTTGGCCGAATCTGACCCGTTTCATGGAATATTACTCACCATTTTGGGGTCCCAAAGTGATTTCCATTCTTATTAAACCCCAAGGTGAGCTTACGTGTCGGTCATCAACACTCATAGTTTTGGCCGATTCTGGCCCGTTTCATGGACTATTACTTACTGTTTTAGGGTCCCGGAGTGATGTCCATGAGTAACGAACCCTAGGGTGCGTTTACGTGTCGGTCATCAACACTCGAAGTTTTGGCCGATTGTGACCCGTTTCGTGGACTATTACTCACGGTTTTGGGGTCCCGGAGTGATGTCCACGAGTAACGAACCCCGGTGTGCGTTTACGTGTCCGTCATCAACGCTCGTAGTTTTGGCCGATCCTGACCCATTTCGTGGAATATTACTCAGCATTTTGGGGTCCCAAAGTGATTTCCATTCTCGTTGAACCCCAAGGTGCGCTTACGTGGCAGTCATCAACACTCACAGTTTTGGCCAATTCTGGCCTGTTTCGTGGACTATTACTCACTGTTTTAGGGTCCCGGAGTGATGTCCATGAGTAACGAACCCTGGGGTGCGTTTACCTGTCGGTCATCAACACTCGCGGTTTTGGCCAATTCTGACCTGTTTCGTGGACTATTACTCACCGTTTTGGGGTTCCAAAGTGATTTCCATTCTTGTTGAACCCCAAGGTGCGCTTACGTGTTGGTCACCACCACTCATGGTTTTGGCCTATTCTGGCCCGTTTCGTGGACTATTACTCACTGTTTTAGGGTCCCGGAGTGATGTCCACGAGTAACGAACCCTGGGTGCGTTTACGTGTCGGTCATCAACACTCGCGATTTTGGCCGATTTTGACCCATTTCGTGGACTATTACTCACCGTTTTGGGGTCCCAAAGTGATTTCCATTCTTGTTGAACCCCGGGTTGCGTTTACGTGTCGGTCATCTACACTCGCGGTTTTGGCCGATTCTGACCCATTTCGTGGACTATTACTCACCGTTTTGGGGTCCTAAAGTGATTTCCATTCTTGTTGAACCCCAACGTGCGCTTACGTGTCGGTCATCAACACTCACACTTTTTGCCGATTCTGGCCCGTTTCATGGAGTATTACTCACTGTTTTGCGGTCCCGGAGTGATGTCCATGAGTAACGAACCCTGGGGTGCGTTTACGTGTCGGTCGTCAACGCTCATAGTTTTGGCCGATCCTGACCCGTTTCGTGGACTATTACTCACCTTTTTGGGGTCCCAAACTGATTTCCATTCTTGTTGAACCCCAAGGTGCGCTTACGTGTCGGTCACCAACACTCACGATTTTCGCCGATTCTGGCCCGTTTCGTGGACTATTACTCACTGTTTTAGGGTCCGAGAGTGATGTCCACGAGTAACGAACTCTGGGATGCGTTTACGTGTCGGTCATCAACACTCGCGATTTTGGCCGATTCTGACCCATTTCGTGGACTATTAGTCACCGTTTTGGGGTCCCAAAGTGATTTCCATTCTTGTTGAACCCCAAGGTGCGCTTACGTGTCGGTCATCAACACTCACAGTTTTGGCCGATTCTGGCCCGTTTCATGGACTATTACTCACTGTTTTGCGGTCCCGTAGTGATGTCCACGAGTAACGAACCTTGGGGTGTGTTTACGTGTCGATTATCAACACTCGCGGTTTTGGGCGATTCTGACCTATTTCGTGGACTATTAGTCACCGTTTTGGGGTCCCAAAGTGATTTCCATTCTTGTTGAACCCCAAGGTGCGCTTACGTGTCGGTCATCAACACTCACAGTTTTGCCGATTCTGGCCCGTTTCGTGGACTATTACTCACTGTTTTAGGGTCCCGGAGTGATGTCCACGAGTAACGAACCCTGGAGTGCGTTTACGTGTCTGTCATCAGCACTCGCGGTTTTTGGCCGATTCTGACCAGTTTCGTGGACTATTACTCACCGTTTTGCGGTCCCAAAGTGATTAACATTCTTGTTGAACCCCAAGGTTGCTTACGTGTCGGTCATCAACACTCATAGTTTTGGCCGATTCTGGCCCATTTCGTGGACTATTACTCACTGTTTTGGGGTCCTGGAGTGATTTCCAGAAGTAATGAACCCTGGGGAGTGTTTATCTGTCGAGCATCAACACTCACAGTTTTGGCCGATTCTGGCCCGTTTTGTGGACTATTACTAACTGTTTGGGGGTCTCGAAGTGATGTCCACGAGTAACGAACTCTGGGGTGCGTTTACATGTTGGTCATCAACACTCGCGGTTTTGGCCGAATCTGACCCGTTTCATGGAATATTACTCACCATTTTGGGGTCCCAAAGTGATTTCCATTCTTATTAAACCCCAAGGTGAGCTTACGTGTCGGTCATCAACACTCATAGTTTTGGCCGATTCTGGCCCGTTTCATGGACTATTACTCACTGTTTTAGGGTCCCGGAGTGATGTCCATGAGTAACGAACCCTAGGGTGCGTTTACGTGTCGGTCATCAACACTCGAAGTTTTGGCCGATTGTGACCCGTTTCGTGGACTATTACTCACGGTTTTGGGGTCCCGGAGTGATGTCCACGAGTAACGAACCCCGGTGTGCGTTTACGTGTCCGTCATCAACGCTCGTAGTTTTGGCCGATCCTGACCCATTTCGTGGACTATTACTCAGCATTTTGGGGTCCCAAAGTGATATCCATTCTCGTTGAACCCCAAGGTGCGCTTACGTGGCAGTCATCAACACTCACAGTTTTGGCCAATTCTGGCCCGTTTCGTGGACTATTACTCACTGTTTTAGGGTCCCGGAGTGATGTCCATGAGTAACGAACCCTGGGGTGCGTTTACCTGTCGGTCATCAACACTCGCGGTTTTGGCCAATTCTGACCCGTTTCGTGGACTATTACTCACCGTTTTGGGGTTCCAAAGTGATTTCCATTCTTGTTGAACCCCAAGGTGCGCTTACGTGTTGGTCACCACCACTCATGGTTTTGGCCTATTCTGGCCCGTTTCGTGGACTATTACTCACTGTTTTAGGGTCCCGGAGTGATGTCCACGAGTAACGAACCCTGGGTGCGTTTACGTGTCGGTCATCAACACTCGCGATTTTGGCCAATTTTGACCCATTTCGTGGACTATTACTCACCGTTTTGGGGTCCCAAAGTGATTTCCATTCTTGTTGAACCCCGGGTTGCGTTTACGTGTCGGTCATCTACACTCGCGGTTTTGGCCGATTCTGACCCATTTCGTGGACTATTACTCACCGTTTTGGGGTCCTAAAGTGATTTCCATTCTTGTTGAACCCCAACGTGCGCTTACGTGTCGGTCATCAACACTCACACTTTTTGCCGATTCTGGCCCGTTTCATGGAGTATTACTCACTGTTTTGCGGTCCCGGAGTGATGTCCATGAGTAACGAACCCTGGGGTGCGTTTACGTGTCGGTCATCAACGCTCATAGTTTTGGCCGATCCTGACCCGTTTCGTGGACTATTACTCACCTTTTTGGGGTCCCAAACTGATTTCCATTCTTGTTGAACCCCAAGGTGCGCTTACGTGTCGGTCACCAACACTCACGATTTTCGCCGATTCTGGCCCATTTCGTGGACTATTACTCACTGTTTTAGGGTCCGAGAGTGATGTCCACGAGTAACGAACTCTGGGATGCGTTTACGTGTCGGTCATCAACACTCGCGATTTTGGCCGATTCTGACCCATTTCGTGGACTATTAGTCACCGTTTTGGGGTCCCAAAGTGATTTCCATTCTTGTTGAACCCCAAGGTGCGCTTACGTGTCGGTCATCAACACTCACAGTTTTGGCCGATTCTGGCCCGTTTCATGGACTATTACTCACTGTTTTGCGGTCCCGTAGTGATGTCCACGAGTAACGAACCTTGGGGTGTGTTTACGTGTCGATTATCAACACTCGCGGTTTTGGGCGATTCTGACCTATTTCGTGGACTATTAGTCACCGTTTTGGGGTCCCAAAGTGATTTCCATTCTTGTTGAACCCCAAGGTGCGCTTACGTGTCGGTCATCAACACTCACAGTTTTGCCGATTCTCGCCCGTTTCGTGGACTATTACTCACTGTTTTAGGGTCCCGGAGTGATGTCCACGAGTAACGAACCCTGGAGTGCGTTTACGTGTCTGTCATCAGCACTCGCGGTTTTTGGCCGATTCTGACCAGTTTCGTGGACTATTACTCACCGTTTTGCGGTCCCAAAGTGATTAACATTCTTGTTGAACCCCAAGGTTGCTTACGTGTCGGTCATCAACACTCATAGTTTTGGCCGATTCTGGCCCATTTCGTGGACTATTACTCACTGTTTTGGGGTCCTGGAGTGATTTCCAGAAGTAATGAACCCTGGGGAGTGTTTATCTGTCGAGCATCAACACTCACAGTTTTGGCCGATTCTGGCCCGTTTTGTGGACTATTACTAACTGTTTGGGGGTCTCGAAGTGATGTCCACGAGTAACGAACTCTGGGGTGCGTTTACATGTTGGTCATCAACACTCGCGGTTTTGGCCGAATCTGACCCGTTTCATGGAATATTACTCACCATTTTGGGGTCCCAAAGTGATTTCCATTCTTATTAAACCCCAAGGTGAGCTTACGTGTCGGTCATCAACACTCGCGATTTTGGCCGATTCTGACCCATTTCGTGGACTATTAGTCACCGTTTTGGGGTCCCAAAGTGATTTCCATTCTTGTTGAACCCCAAGGTGCGCTTACGTGTCGGTCATCAACACTCACAGTTTTGGCCGATTCTGGCCCGTTTCATGGACTATTACTCACTGTTTTGCGGTCCCGTAGTGATGTCCACGAGTAACGAACCTTGGGGTGTGTTTACGTGTCGATTATCAACACTCGCGGTTTTGGGCGATTCTGACCTATTTCGTGGACTATTAGTCACCGTTTTGGGGTCCCAAAGTGATTTCCATTCTTGTTGAACCCCAAGGTGCGCTTACGTGTCGGTCATCAACACTCACAGTTTTGCCGATTCTGGCCCGTTTCGTGGACTATTACTCACTGTTTTAGGGTCCCGGAGTGATGTCCACGAGTAACGAACCCTGGAGTGCGTTTACGTGTCTGTCATCAGCACTCGCGGTTTTTGGCCGATTCTGACCAGTTTCGTGGACTATTACTCACCGTTTTGCGGTCCCAAAGTGATTAACATTCTTGTTGAACCCCAAGGTTGCTTACGTGTTGGTCATCAACACTCATAGTTTTGGCCGATTCTGGCCCATTTCGTGGACTATTACTCACTGTTTTGGGGTCCTGGAGTGATTTCCAGAAGTAATGAACCCTGGGGAGTGTTTATCTGTCGAGCATCAACACTCACAGTTTTGGCCGATTCTGGCCCGTTTCGTGGACTATTACTAACTGTTTGGGGGTCTCGAAGTGATGTCCACGAGTAACGAACCCTGGGGTGCGTTTACATGTTGGTCATCAACACTCGCGGTTTTGGCCGAATCTGACCCGTTTCATGGAATATTACTCACCGTTTTGGGGTCCCAAAGTGATTTCCATTCTTATTAAACCCCAAGGTGAGCTTACGTGTCGGTCATCAACACTCATAGTTTTGGCCGATTCTGGCCCATTTCATGGACTATTACTCACTGTTTTAGGGTCCCGGAGTGATGTCCATGAGTAACGAACCCTAGGGTGCGTTTACGTGTCGGTCATCAACACTCGAAGTTTTGGCCGATTGTGACCCGTTTCGTGGACTATTACTCACGGTTTTGGGGTCCCGGAGTGATGTCCACGAGTAACGAACCCCGGTGTGCGTTTACGTGTCCGTCATCAACGCTCGTAGTTTTGGCCGATCCTGACCCATTTCGTGGACTATTACTCAGCATTTTGGGGTCCCAAAGTGATTTCCATTCTCGTTGAACCCCAAGGTGCGCTTACGTGGCAGTCATCAACACTCACAGTTTTGGCCAATTCTGGCCCGTTTCGTGGACTATTACTCACTGTTTTAGGGTCCCGGAGTCATGTCCATGAGTAACGAACCCTGGGGTGCGTTTACCTGTCGGTCATCAACACTCGCGGTTTTGGCCAATTCTGACCCGTTTCGTGGACTATTACTCACCGTTTTGGGGTTCCAAAGTGATTTCCATTCTTGTTGAACCCCAAGGTGCCCTTACGTGTTGGTCACCACCACTCATGGTTTTGGCCTATTCTGGCCCGTTTCGTGGACTATTACTCACTGTTTTAGGGTCCCGGAGTGATGTCCACGAGTAACGAACCCTGGGTGCGTTTACGTGTCGGTCATCAACACTCGCGATTTTGGCCGATTTTGACCCATTTCGTGGACTATTACTCACCGTTTTGGGGTCCCAAAGTGATTTCCATTCTTGTTGAACCCCGGGTTGCGTTTACGTGTCGGTCATCTACACTCGCGGTTTTGGCCGATTCTGACCCATTTCGTGGACTATTACTCACCGTTTTGGGGTCCTAAAGTGATTTCCATTCTTGTTGAACCCCAACGTGCGCTTACGTGTCGGTCATCAACACTCACACTTTTTGCCGATTCTGGCCCGTTTCATGGAGTATTACTCACTGTTTTGCGGTCCCGGAGTGATGTCCATGAGTAACGAACCCTGGGGTGCGTTTACGTGTCGGTCATCAACGCTCATAGTTTTGGCCGATCCTGACCCGTTTCGTGGACTATTACTCACCTTTTTGGGGTCCCAAACTGATTTCCATTCTTGTTGAACCCCAAGGTGCGCTTACGTGTCGGTCACCAACACTCACGATTTTCGCCGATTCTGGCCCGTTTCGTGGACTATTACTCACTGTTTTAGGGTCCGAGAGTGATGTCCACGAGTAACGAACTCTGGGATGCGTTTACGTGTCGGTCATCAACACTCGCGATTTTGGCCGATTCTGACCCATTTCGTGGACTATTAGTCACCGTTTTGGGGTCCCAAAGTGATTTCCATTCTTGTTGAACCCCAAGGTGCGCTTACGTGTCGGTCATCAACACTCACAGTTTTGGCCGATTCTGGCCCGTTTCATGGACTATTACTCACTGTTTTGCGGTCCCGTAGTGATGTCCACGAGTAACGAACCTTGGGGTGTGTTTACGTGTCGATTATCAACACTCGCGGTTTTGGGCGATTCTGACCCATTTCGTGGACTATTAGTCACCGCTTTGGGGTCCCAAAGTGATTTCCATTCTTGTTGAACCCCAAGGTGCGCTTACGTGTCGGTCATCAACACTCACAGTTTTGCCGATTCTGGCCCGTTTCGTGGACTATTACTCACTGTTTTAGGGTCCCGGAGTGATGTCCACGAGTAACGAACCCTGGAGTGCGTTTACGTGTCTGTCATCAGCACTCGCGGTTTTTGGCCGATTCTGACCAGTTTCATGGACTATTACTCACCGTTTTGCGGTCCCAAAGTGATTAACATTCTTGTTGAACCCCAAGGTGGCTTACGTGTCGGTCATCAACACTCATAGTTTTGGCCGATTCTGGCCCATTTCGTGGACTATTACTCACTGTTTTGGGGTCCTGGAGTGATTTCCAGAAGTAATGAACCCTGGGGAGTGTTTATCTGTCGAGCATCAACACTCACAGTTTTGGCCAATTCTGGCCCGTTTCGTGGACTATTACTAACTGTTTGGGGGTCTCGAAGTGATGTCCACGAGTAACGAACCCTGGGGTGCGTTTACATGTTGGTCATCAACACTCGCGGTTTTGGCCGAATCTGACCCGTTTCATGGAATATTACTCACCGTTTTGGGGTCCCAAAGTGATTTCCATTCTTATTAAACCCCAAGGTGAGCTTACGTGTCGGTCATCAACACTCATAGTTTTGGCCGATTCTGGCCCGTTTCATGGACTATTACTCACTGTTTTAGGGTCCCGGAGTGATGTCCATGAGTAACGAACCCTAGGGTGCGTTTACGTGTCGGTCATCAACACTCGAAGTTTTGGCCGATTGTGACCCGTTTCGTGGACTATTACTCACGGTTTTGGGGTCCCGGAGTGATGTCCACGAGTAACGAACCCCGGTGTGCGTTTACGTGTCCGTCATCAACGCTCGTAGTTTTGGCCGATCCTGACCCATTTCGTGGACTATTACTCAGCATTTTGGGGTCCCAAAGTGATTTCCATTCTCGTTGAACCCCAAGGTGCGCTTACGTGGCAGTCATCAACACTCACAGTTTTGGCCAATTCTGGCCCGTTTCGTGGACTATTACTCACTGTTTTAGGGTCCCGGAGTGATGTCCATGAGTAACGAACCCTGGGGTGCGTTTACCTGTCGGTCATCAACACTCGCGGTTTTGGCCAATTCTGACCCGTTTCGTGGACTATTACTCACCGTTTTGGGGCTCCAAAGTGATTTCCATTCTTGTTGAACCCCAAGGTGCGCTTACGTGTTGGTCACCACCACTCATGGTTTTGGCCTATTCTGGCCCGTTTCGTGGACTATTACTCACTGTTTTAGGGTCCCGGAGTGATGTCCACGAGTAACGAACCCTGGGTGCGTTTACGTGTCGGTCATCAACACTCGCGATTTTGGCCGATTTTGACCCATTTCGTGGACTATTACTCACCGTTTTGGGGTCCCAAAGTGATTTCCATTCTTGTTGAACCCCGGGTTGCGTTTACGTGTCGGTCATCTACACTCGCGGTTTTGGCCGATTCTGACCCATTTCGTGGACTATTACTCACCGTTTTGGGGTCCTAAAGTGATTTCCATTCTTGTTGAACCCCAACGTGCGCTTACGTGTCGGTCATCAACACTCACACTTTTTGCCGATTCTGGCCCGTTTCATGGAGTATTACTCACTGTTTTGCGGTCCCGGAGTGATGTCCATGAGTAACGAACCCTGGGGTGCGTTTACGTGTCGGTCATCAACGCTCATAGTTTTGGCCGATCCTGACCCGTTTCATGGACTATTACTCACCTTTTTGGGGTCCCAAACTGATTTCCATTCTTGTTGAACCCCAAGGTGCGCTTACGTGTCGGTCACCAACACTCACGATTTTCGCCGATTCTGGCCCGTTTCGTGGACTATTACTCACTGTTTTAGGGTCCGAGAGTGATGTCCACGAGTAACGAACTCTGGGATGCGTTTACGTGTCGGTCATCAACACTCGCGATTTTGGCCGATTCTGACCCATTTCGTGGACTATTAGTCACCGTTTTGGGGTCCCAAAGTGATTTCCATTCTTGTTGAACCCCAAGGTGCGCTTACGTGTCGGTCATCAACACTCACAGTTTTGGCCGATTCTGGCCCGTTTCATGGACTATTACTCACTGTTTTGCGGTCCCGTAGTGATGTCCACGAGTAACGAACCTTGGGGTGTGTTTACGTGTCGATTATCAACACTCGCGGTTTTGGGCGATTCTGACCCATTTCGTGGACTATTAGTCACCGCTTTGGGGTCCCAAAGTGATTTCCATTCTTGTTGAACCCCAAGGTGCGCTTACGTGTCGGTCATCAACACTCACAGTTTTGCCGATTCTGGCCCGTTTCGTGGACTATTACTCACTGTTTTAGGGTCCCGGAGTGATGTCCACGAGTAACGAACCCTGGAGTGCGTTTACGTGTCTGTCATCAGCACTCGCGGTTTTTGGCCGATTCTGACCAGTTTCGTGGACTATTACTCACCGTTTTGCGGTCCCAAAGTGATTAACATTCTTGTTGAACCCCAAGGTGGCTTACGTGTCGGTCATCAACACTCATAGTTTTGGCCGATTCTGGCCCATTTCGTGGACTATTACTCACTGTTTTGGGGTCCTGGAGTGATTTCCAGAAGTAATGAACCCTGGGGAGTGTTTATCTGTCGAGCATCAACACTCACAGTTTTGGCCGATTCTGGCCCGTTTCGTGGACTATTACTAACTGTTTGGGGGTCTCGAAGTGATGTCCACGAGTAACGAACCCTGGGGTGCGTTTACATGTTGGTCATCAACACTCGCGGTTTTGGCCGAATCTGACCCGTTTCATGGAATATTACTCACCGTTTTGGGGTCCCAAAGTGATTTCCATTCTTATTAAACCCCAAGGTGAGCTTACGTGTCGGTCATCAACACTCATAGTTTTGGCCGATTCTGGCCCGTTTCATGGACTATTACTCACTGTTTTAGGGTCCCGGAGTGATGTCCATGAGTAACGAACCCTAGGGTGCGTTTACGTGTCGGTCATCAACACTCGAAGTTTTGGCCGATTGTGACCCGTTTCGTGGACTATTACTCACGGTTTTGGGGTCCCGGAGTGATGTCCACGAGTAACGAACCCCGGTGTGCGTTTACGTGTCCGTCATCAACGCTCGTAGTTTTGGCCGATCCTGACCCATTTCGTGGACTATTACTCAGCATTTTGGGGTCCCAAAGTGATTTCCATTCTCGTTGAACCCCAAGGTGCGCTTACGTGGCAGTCATCAACACTCACAGTTTTGGCCAATTCTGGCCCGTTTCGTGGACTATTACTCACTGTTTTAGGGTCCCGGAGTGATGTCCATGAGTAACGAACCCTGGGGTGCGTTTACCTGTCGGTCATCAACACTCGCGGTTTTGGCCAATTCTGACCCGTTTCGTGGACTATTACTCACCGTTTTGGGGTTCCAAAGTGATTTCCATTCTTGTTGAACCCCAAGGTGCGCTTACGTGTTGGTCACCACCACTCATGGTTTTGGCCTATTCTGGCCCGTTTCGTGGACTATTACTCACTGTTTTAGGGTCCCGGAGTGATGTCCACGAGTAACGAACCCTGGGTGCGTTTACGTGTCGGTCATCAACACTCGCGATTTTGGCCGATTTTGACCCATTTCGTGGACTATTACTCACCGTTTTGGGGTCCCAAAGTGATTTCCATTCTTGTTGGACCCCGGGTTGCGTTTACGTGTCGGTCATCTACACTCGCGGTTTTGGCCGATTCTGACCCATTTCGTGGACTATTACTCACCGTTTTGGGGTCCTAAAGTGATTTCCATTCTTGTTGAACCCCAACGTGCGCTTACGTGTCGGTCATCAACACTCACACTTTTTGCCGATTCTGGCCCGTTTCATGGAGTATTACTCACTGTTTTGCGGTCCCGGAGTGATGTCCATGAGTAACGAACCCTGGGGTGCGTTTACGTGTCGGTCATCAACGCTCATAGTTTTGGCCGATCCTGACCCGTTTCGTGGACTATTACTCACCTTTTTGGGGTCCCAAACTGATTTCCATTCTTGTTGAACCCCAAGGTGCGCTTACGTGTCGGTCACCAACACTCACGATTTTCGCCGATTCTGGCCCGTTTCGTGGACTATTACTCACTGTTTTAGGGTCCGAGAGTGATGTCCACGAGTAACGAACTCTGGGATGCGTTTACGTGTCGGTCATCAACACTCGCGATTTTGGCCGATTCTGACCCATTTCGTGGACTATTAGTCACCGTTTTGGGGTCCCAAAGTGATTTCCATTCTTGTTGAACCCCAAGGTGCGCTTACGTGTCGGTCATCAACACTCACAGTTTTGGCCGATTCTGGCCCGTTTCATGGACTATTACTCACTGTTTTGCGGTCCCGTAGTGATGTCCACGAGTAACGAACCTTGGGGTGTGTTTACGTGTCAATTATCAACACTCGCGGTTTTGGGCGATTCTGACCCATTTCGTGGACTATTAGTCACCGCTTTGGGGTCCCAAAGTGATTTCCATTCTTGTTGAACCCCAAGGTGCGCTTACGTGTCGGTCATCAACACTCACAGTTTTGCCGATTCTGGCCCGTTTCGTGGACTATTACTCACTGTTTTAGGGTCCCGGAGTGATGTCCACGAGTAACGAACCCTGGAGTGCGTTTACGTGTCTGTCATCAGCACTCGCGGTTTTTGGCCGATTCTGACCAGTTTCGTGGACTATTACTCACCGTTTTGCGGTCCCAAAGTGATTAACATTCTTGTTGAACCCCAAGGTGGCTTACGTGTCGGTCATCAACACTCATAGTTTTGGCCGATTCTGGCCCATTTCGTGGACTATTACTCACTGTTTTGGGGTCCTGGAGTGATTTCCAGAAGTAATGAACCCTGGGGAGTGTTTATCTGTCGAGCATCAACACTCACAGTTTTGGCCGATTCTGGCCCGTTTCGTGGACTATTACTAACTGTTTGGGGGTCTCGAAGTGATGTCCACGAGTAACGAACCCTGGGGTGCGTTTACATGTTGGTCATCAACACTCGCGGTTTTGGCCGAATCTGACCCGTTTCATGGAATATTACTCACCGTTTTGGGGTCCCAAAGTGATTTCCATTCTTATTAAACCCCAAGGTGAGCTTACGTGTCGGTCATCAACACTCATAGTTTTGGCCGATTCTGGCCCGTTTCATGGACTATTACTCACTGTTTTAGGGTCCCGGAGTGATGTCCATGAGTAACGAACCCTAGGGTGCGTTTACGTGTCGGTCATCAACACTCGAAGTTTTGGCCGATTGTGACCCGTTTCGAGGACTATTACTCACGGTTTTGGGGTCCCGGAGTGATGTCCACGAGTAACGAACCCCGGTGTGCGTTTACGTGTCCGTCATCAACGCTCGTAGTTTTGGCCGATCCTGACCCATTTCGTGGACTATTACTCAGCATTTTGGGGTCCCAAAGTGATTTCCATTCTCGTTGAACCCCAAGGTGCGCTTACGTGGCAGTCATCAACACTCACAGTTTTGGCCAATTCTGGCCCGTTTCGTGGACTATTACTCACTGTTTTAGGGTCCCGGAGTGATGTCCATGAGTAACGAACCCTGGGGTGCGTTTACCTGCCGGTCATCAACACTCGCGGTTTTGGCCAATTCTGACCCGTTTCGTGGACTATTACTCACCGTTTTGGGGTTCCAAAGTGATTTCCATTCTTGTTGAACCCCAAGGTGCGCTTACGTGTTGGTCACCACCACTCATGGTTTTGGCCTATTCTGGCCCGTTTCGTGGACTATTACTCACTGTTTTAGGGTCCCGGAGTGATGTCCACGAGTAACGAACCCTGGGTGCGTTTACGTGTCGGTCATCAACACTCGCGATTTTGGCCGATTTTGACCCATTTCGTGGACTATTACTCACCGTTTTGGGGTCCCAAAGTGATTTCCATTCTTGTTGAACCCCGGGTTGCGTTTACGTGTCGGTCATCTACACTCGCGGTTTTGGCCGATTCTGACCCATTTCGTGGACTATTACTCACCGTTTTGGGGTCCTAAACTGATTTCCATTCTTGTTGAACCCCAACGTGCGCTTACGTGTCGGTCATCAACACTCACACTTTTTGCCGATTCTGGCCCGTTTCATGGAGTATTACTCACTGTTTTGCGGTCCCGGAGTGATGTCCATGAGTAACGAACCCTGGGGTGCGTTTACGTGTCGGTCATCAACGCTCATAGTTTTGGCCGATCCTGACCCGTTTCGTGGACTATTACTCACCTTTTTGGGGTCCCAAACTGATTTCCATTCTTGTTGAACCCCAAGGTGCGCTTACGTGTCGGTCACCAACACTCACGATTTTCGCCGATTCTGGCCCGTTTCGTGGACTATTACTCACTGTTTTAGGGTCCGAGAGTGATGTCCACGAGTAACGAACTCTGGGATGCGTTTACGTGTCGGTCATCAACGCTCGTAGTTTTGGCCGATCCTGACCCATTTCGTGGACTATTACTCAGCATTTTGGGGTCCCAAAGTGATTTCCATTCTCGTTGAACCCCAAGGTGCGCTTACGTGGCAGTCATCAACACTCACAGTTTTGGCCAATTCTGGCCCGTTTCGTGGACTATTACTCACTGTTTTAGGGTCCCGGAGTGATGTCCATGAGTAACGAACCCTGGGGTGCGTTTACCTGTCGGTCATCAACACTCGCGGTTTTGGCCAATTCTGACCCGTTTCGTGGACTATTACTCACCGTTTTGGGGTTCCAAAGTGATTTCCATTCTTGTTGAACCCCAAGGTGCGCTTACGTGTTGGTCACCACCACTCATGGTTTTGGCCTATTCTGGCCCGTTTCGTGGACTATTACTCACTGTTTTAGGGTCCCGGAGTGATGTCCACGAGTAACGAACCCTGGGTGCGTTTACGTGTCGGTCATCAACACTCGCGATTTTGGCCGATTTTGACCCATTTCGTGGACTATTACTCACCGTTTTGGGGTCCCAAAGTGATTTCCATTCTTGTTGAACCCCGGGTTGCGTTTACGTGTCGGTCATCTACACTCGCGGTTTTGGCCGATTCTGACCCATTTCGTGGACTATTACTCACCGTTTTGGGGTCCTAAAGTGATTTCCATTCTTGTTGAACCCCAACGTGCGCTTACGTGTCGGTCATCAACACTCACACTTTTTGCCGATTCTGGCCCGTTTCATGGAGTATTACTCACTGTTTTGCGGTCCCGGAGTGATGTCCATGAGTAACGAACCCTGGGGTGCGTTTACGTGTCGGTCATCAACACTCATAGTTTTGGCCGATCCTGACCCGTTTCGTGGACTATTACTCACCTTTTTGGGGTCCCAAACTGATTTCCATTCTTGTTGAACCCCAAGGTGCGCTTACGTGTCGGTCACCAACACTCACGATTTTCGCCGATTCTGGCCCGTTTCGTGGACTATTACTCACTGTTTTAGGGTCCGAGAGTGATGTCCACGAGTAACGAACTCTGGGATGCGTTTACGTGTCGGTCATCAACACTCGCGATTTTGGCCGATTCTGACCCATTTCGTGGACTATTAGTCACCGTTTTGGGGTCCCAAAGTGATTTCCATTCTTGTTGAACCCCAAGGTGCGCTTACGTGTCGGTCATCAACACTCACAGTTTTGGCCGATTCTGGCCCGTTTCATGGACTATTACTCACTGTTTTGCGGTCCCGTAGTGATGTCCACGAGTAACGAACCTTGGGGTGTGTTTACGTGTCGATTATCAACACTCGCGGTTTTGGGCGATTCTGACCCATTTCGTGGACTATTAGTCACCGCTTTGGGGTCCCAAAGTGATTTCCATTCTTGTTGAACCCCAAGGTGCGCTTACGTGTCGGTCATCAACACTCACAGTTTTGCCGATTCTGGCCCGTTTCGTGGACTATTACTCACTGTTTTAGGGTCCCGGAGTGATGTCCACGAGTAACGAACCCTGGAGTGCGTTTACGTGTCTGTCATCAGCACTCGCGGTTTTTGGCCGATTCTGACCAGTTTCGTGGACTATTACTCACCGTTTTGCGGTCCCAAAGTGATTAACATTCTTGTTGAACCCCAAGGTGGCTTACGTGTCGGTCATCAACACTCATAGTTTTGGCCGATTCTGGCCCATTTCGTGGACTATTACTCACTGTTTTGGGGTCCTGGAGTGATTTCCAGAAGTAATGAACCCTGGGGAGTGTTTATCTGTCGAGCATCAACACTCACAGTTTTGGCCGATTCTGGCCCGTTTCGTGGACTATTACTAACTGTTTGGGGGTCTCGAAGTGATGTCCACGAGTAACGAACCCTGGGGTGCGTTTACATGTTGGTCATCAACACTCGCGGTTTTGGCCGAATCTGACCCGTTTCATGGAATATTACTCACCGTTTTGGGGTCCCAAAGTGATTTCCATTCTTATTAAACCCCAAGGTGAGCTTACGTGTCGGTCATCAACACTCATAGTTTTGGCCGATTCTGGCCCGTTTCATGGACTATTACTCACTGTTTTAGGGTCCCGGAGTGATGTCCATGAGTAACGAACCCTAGGGTGCGTTTACGTGTCGGTCATCAACACTCGAAGTTTTGGCCGATTGTGACCCGTTTCGTGGACTATTACTCACGGTTTTGGGGTCCCGGAGTGATGTCCACGAGTAACGAACCCCGGTGTGCGTTTACGTGTCCGTCATCAACGCTCGTAGTTTTGGCCGATCCTGACCCATTTCGTGGACTATTACTCAGCATTTTGGGGTCCCAAAGTGATTTCCATTCTCGTTGAACCCCAAGGTGCGCTTACGTGGCAGTCATCAACACTCACAGTTTTGGCCAATTCTGGCCCGTTTCGTGGACTATTACTCACTGTTTTAGGGTCCCGGAGTGATGTCCATGAGTAACGAACCCTGGGGTGCGTTTACCTGTCGGTCATCAACACTCGCGGTTTTGGCCAATTCTGACCCGTTTCGTGGACTATTACTCACCGTTTTGGGGTTCCAAAGTGATTTCCATTCTTGTTGAACCCCAAGGTGCGCTTACGTGTTGGTCACCACCACTCATGGTTTTGGCCTATTCTGGCCCGTTTCGTGGACTATTACTCACTGTTTTAGGGTCCCGGAGTGATGTCCACGAGTAACGAACCCTGGGTGCGTTTACGTGTCGGTCATCAACACTCGCGATTTTGGCCGATTTTGACCCATTTCGTGGACTATTACTCACCGTTTTGGGGTCCCAAATTGATTCCCATTCTTGTTGAACCCCGGGTTGCGTTTACGTGTAGGTCATCTACACTCGCGGTTTTGGCCGATTCTGACCCATTTCGTGGACTATTACTCACCGTTTTGGGGTCCTAAAGTGATTTCCATTCTTGTTGAACCCCAACGTGCGCTTACGTGTCGGTCATCAACACTCACACTTTTTGCCGATTCTGGCCCGTTTCATGGAGTATTACTCACTGTTTTGCGGTCCCGGAGTGATGTCCATGAGTAACGAACCCTCGGGTGCGTTTACGTGTCGGTCATCAACGCTCATAGTTTTGGCCGATCCTGACCCGTTTCGTGGACTATTACTCACCTTTTTGGGGTCCCAAACTGATTTCCATTCTTGTTGAACCCCAAGGTGCGCTTACGTGTCGGTCACCAACACTCACGATTTTCGCCGATTCTGGCCCGTTTCGTGGACTATTACTCACTGTTTTAGGGTCCGAGAGTGATGTCCACGAGTAACGAACTCTGGGATGCGTTTACGTGTCGGTCATCAACACTCGCGATTTTGGCCGATTCTGACCCATTTCGTGGACTATTAGTCACCGTTTTGGGGTCCCAAAGTGATTTCCATTCTTGTTGAACCCCAAGGTGCGCTTACGTGTCGGTCATCAACACTCACAGTTTTGGCCGATTCTGGCCCGTTTCATGGACTATTACTCACTGTTTTGCGGTCCCGTAGTGATGTCCACGAGTAACGAACCTTGGGGTGTGTTTACGTGTCGATTATCAACACTCGCGGTTTTGGGCGATTCTGACCCATTTCGTGGACTATTAGTCACCGCTTTGGGGTCCCAAAGTGATTTCCATTCTTGTTGAACCCCAAGGTGCGCTTACGTGTCGGTCATCAACACTCACAGTTTTGCCGATTCTGGCCCGTTTCGTGGACTATTACTCACTGTTTTAGGGTCCCGGAGTGATGTCCACGAGTAACGAACCCTGGAGTGCGTTTACGTGTCTGTCATCAGCACTCGCGGTTTTTGGCCGATTCTGACCAGTTTCGTGGACTATTACTCACCGTTTTGCGGTCCCAAAGTGATTAACATTCTTGTTGAACCCCAAGGTGGCTTACGTGTCGGTCATCAACACTCATAGTTTTGGCCGATTCTGGCCCATTTCGTGGACTATTACTCACTGTTTTGGGGTCCTGGAGTGATTTCCAGAAGTAATGAACCCTGGGGAGTGTTTATCTGTCGAGCATCAACACTCACAGTTTTGGCCGATTCTGGCCCGTTTCGTGGACTATTACTAACTGTTTGGGGGTCTCGAAGTGATGTCCACGAGTAACGAACCCTGGGGTGCGTTTACATGTTGGTCATCAACACTCGCGGTTTTGGCCGAATCTGACCCGTTTCATGGAATATTACTCACCGTTTTGGGGTCCCAAAGTGATTTCCATTCTTATTAAACCCCAAGGTGAGCTTACGTGTCGGTCATCAACACTCATAGTTTTGGCCGATTCTGGCCCGTTTCATGGACTATTACTCACTGTTTTAGGGTCCCGGAGTGATGTCCATGAGTAACGAACCCTAGGGTGCGTTTACGTGTCGGTCATCAACACTCGAAGTTTTGGCCGATTGTGACCCGTTTCGTGGACTATTACTCACGGTTTTGGGGTCCCGGAGTGATGTCCACGAGTAACGAACCCCGGTGTGCGTTTACGTGTCCGTCATCAACGCTCGTAGTTTTGGCCGATCCTGACCCATTTCGTGGACTATTACTCAGCATTTTGGGGTCCCAAAGTGATTTCCATTCTCGTTGAACCCCAAGGTGCGCTTACGTGGCAGTCATCAACACTCACAGTTTTGGCCAATTCTGGCCCGTTTCGTGGACTATTACTCACTGTTTTAGGGTCCCGGAGTGATGTCCATGAGTAATGAACCCTGGGGTGCGTTTACCTGTCGGTCATCAACACTCGCGGTTTTGGCCAATTCTGACCCGTTTCGTGGACTATTACTCACCGTTTTGGGGTTCCAAAGCGATTTCCATTCTTGTTGAACCCCAAGGTGCGCTTACGTGTTGGTCACCACCACTCATGGTTTTGGCCTATTCTGGCCCGTTTCGTGGACTATTACTCACTGTTTTAGGGTCCCGGAGTGATGTCCACGAGTAACGAACCCTGGGTGCGTTTACGTGTCGGTCATCAACACTCGCGATTTTGGCCGATTTTGACCCATTTCGTGGACTATTACTCACCGTTTTGGGGTCCCAAAGTGATTTCCATTCTTGTTGAACCCCGGGTTGCGTTTACGTGTAGGTCATCTACACTCGCGGTTTTGGCCGATTCTGACCCATTTCGTGGACTATTACTCACCGTTTTGGGGTCCTAAAGTGATTTCCATTCTTGTTGAACCCCAACGTGCGCTTACGTGTCGGTCATCAACACTCACACTTTTTGCCGATTCTGGCCCGTTTCATGGAGTATTACTCACTGTTTTGCGGTCCCGGAGTGATGTCCATGAGTAACGAACCCTCGGGTGCGTTTACATGTCGGTCATCAACGCTCATAGTTTTGGCCGATCCTGACCCGTTTCGTGGACTATTACTCACCTTTTTGGGGTCCCAAACTGATTTCCATTCTTGTTGAACCCCAAGGTGCGCTTACGTGTCGGTCACCAACACTCACGATTTTCGCCGATTCTGGCCCGTTTCGTGGACTATTACTCACTGTTTTAGGGTCCGAGAGTGATGTCCACGAGTAACGAACCCTGGGTGCGTTTACGTGTCGGTCATCAACACTCGCGATTTTGGCCGATTTTGACCCATTTCGTGGACTATTACTCACCGTTTTGGGGTCCCAAAGTGAATTCCATTCTTGTTGAACCCCGGGTTGCGTTTACGTGTAGGTCATCTACACTCGCGGTTTTGGCCGATTCTGACCCATTTCGTGGACTATTACTCACCGTTTTGGGGTCCTAAAGTGATTTCCATTCTTGTTGAACCCCAACGTGCGCTTACGTGTCGGTCATCAACACTCACACTTTTTGCCGATTCTGGCCCGTTTCATGGAGTATTACTCACTGTTTTGCGGTCCCGGAGTGATGTCCATGAGTAACGAACCCTCGGGTGCGTTTACGTGTCGGTCATCAACGCTCATAGTTTTGGCCGATCCTGACCCGTTTCGTGGACTATTACTCACCTTTTTGGGGTCCCAAACTGATTTCCATTCTTGTTGAACCCCAAGGTGCGCTTACGTGTCGGTCACCAACACTCACGATTTTCGCCGATTCTGGCCCGTTTCGTGGACTATTACTCACTGTTTTAGGGTCCGAGAGTGATGTCCACGAGTAACGAACTCTGGGATGCGTTTACGTGTCGGTCATCAACACTCGCGATTTTGGCCGATTCTGACCCATTTCGTGGACTATTAGTCACCGTTTTGGGGTCCCAAAGTGATTTCCATTCTTGTTGAACCCCAAGGTGCGCTTACGTGTCGGTCATCAACACTCACAGTTTTGGCCGATTCTGGCCCGTTTCATGGACTATTACTCACTGTTTTGCGGTCCCGTAGTGATGTCCACGAGTAACGAACCTTGGGGTGTGTTTACGTGTCGATTATCAACACTCGCGGTTTTGGGCGATTCTGACCCATTTCGTGGACTATTAGTCACCTCTTTGGGGTCCCAAAGTGATTTCCATTCTTGTTGAACCCCAAGGTGCGCTTACGTGTCGGTCATCAACACTCACAGTTTTGCCGATTCTGGCCCGTTTCGTGGACTATTACTCACTGTTTTAGGGTCCCGGAGTGATGTCCACGAGTAACGAACCCTGGAGTGCGTTTACGTGTCTGTCATCAGCACTCGCGGTTTTTGGCCGATTCTGACCAGTTTCGTGGACTATTACTCACCGTTTTGCGGTCCCAAAGTGATTAACATTCTTGTTGAACCCCAAGGTGGCTTACGTGTCGGTCATCAACACTCATAGTGTTGGCCGATTCTGGCCCATTTCGTGGACTATTACTCACTGTTTTGGGGTCCTGGAGTGATTTCCAGAAGTAATGAACCCTGGGGAGTGTTTATCTGTCGAGCATCAACACTCACAGTTTTGGCCGATTCTGGCCCGTTTCGTGGACTATTACTAACTGTTTGGGGGTCTCGAAGTGATGTCCACGAGTAACGAACCCTGGGGTGCGTTTACATGTTGGTCATCAACACTCGCGGTTTTGGCCGAATCTGACCCGTTTCATGGAATATTACTCACCGTTTTGGGGTCCCAAAGTGATTTCCATTCTTATTAAACCCCAAGGTGAGCTTACGTGTCGGTCATCAACACTCATAGTTTTGGCCGATTCTGGCCCGTTTCATGGACTATTACTCACTGTTTTAGGGTCCCGGAGTGATGTCCATGAGTAACGAACCCTAGGGTGCGTTTACGTGTCGGTCATCAACACTCGAAGTTTTGGCCGATTGTGACCCGTTTCGTGGACTATTACTCACGGTTTTGGGGTCCCGGAGTGATGTCCACGAGTAACGAACCCCGGTGTGCGTTTACGTGTCCGTCATCAACGCTCGTAGTTTTGGCCGATCCTGACCCATTTCGTGGACTATTACTCAGCATTTTGGGGTCCCAAAGTGATTTCCATTCTCGTTGAACCCCAAGGTGCGCTTACGTGGCAGTCATCAACACTCACAGTTTTGGCCAATTCTGGCCCGTTTCGTGGACTATTACTCACTGTTTTAGGGTCCCGGAGTGATGTCCATGAGTAACGAACCCTGGGGTGCGTTTACCTGTCGGTCATCAACACTCGCGGTTTTGGCCAATTCTGACCCGTTTCGTGGACTATTACTCACCGTTTTGGGGTTCCAAAGCGATTTCCATTCTTGTTGAACCCCAAGGTGCGCTTACGTGTTGGTCACCACCACTCATGGTTTTGGCCTATTCTGGCCCGTTTCGTGGACTATTACTCACTGTTTTAGGCTCCCGGAGTGATGTCCACGAGTAACGAACCCTGGGTGCGTTTACGTGTCGGTCATCAACACTCGCGATTTTGGCCGATTTTGACCCATTTCGTGGACTATTACTCACCGTTTTGGGGTCCCAAAGTGATTTCCATTCTTGTTGAACCCCGGGTTGCGTTTACGTGTAGGTCATCTACACTCGCGGTTTTGGCCGATTCTGACCCATTTCGTGGACTATTACTCACCGTTTTGGGGTCCTAAAGTGATTTCCATTCTTGTTGAACCCCAACGTGCGCTTACGTGTCGGTCATCAACACTCACACTTTTTGCCGATTCTGGCCCGTTTCATGGAGTATTACTCACTGTTTTGCGGTCCCGGAGTGATGTCCATGAGTAACGAACCCTCGGGTGCGTTTACGTGTCGGTCATCAACGCTCATAGTTTTGGCCGATCCTGACCCGTTTCGTGGACTATTACTCACCTTTTTGGGGTCCCAAACTGATTTCCATTCTTGTTGAACCCCAAGGTGCGCTTACGTGTCGGTCACCAACACTCACGATTTTCGCCGATTCTGGCCCGTTTCGTGGACTATTACTCACTGTTTTAGGGTCCGAGAGTGATGTCCACGAGTAACGAACTCTGGGATGCGTTTACGTGTCGGTCATCAACACTCGCGATTTTGGCCGATTCTGACCCATTTCGTGGACTATTAGTCACCGTTTTGGGGTCCCAAAGTGATTTCCATTCTTGTTGAACCCCAAGGTGCGCTTACGTGTCGGTCATCAACACTCACAGTTTTGGCCGATTCTGGCCCGTTTCATGGACTATTACTCACTGTTTTGCGGTCCCGTAGTGATGTCCACGAGTAACGAACCTTGGGGTGTGTTTACGTGTCGATTATCAACACTCGCGGTTTTGGGCGATTCTGACCCATTTCGTGGACTATTAGTCACCTCTTTGGGGTCCCAAAGTGATTTCCATTCTTGTTGAACCCCAAGGTGCGCTTACGTGTCGGTCATCAACACTCACAGTTTTGCCGATTCTGGCCCGTTTCGTGGACTATTACTCACTGTTTTAGGGTCCCGGAGTGATGTCCACGAGTAACGAACCCTGGAGTGCGTTTACGTGTCTGTCATCAGCACTCGCGGTTTTTGGCCGATTCTGACCAGTTTCGTGGACTATTACTCACCGTTTTGCGGTCCCAAAGTGATTAACATTCTTGTTGAACCCCAAGGTGGCTTACGTGTCGGTCATCAACACTCATAGTGTTGGCCGATTCTGGCCCATTTCGTGGACTATTACTCACTGTTTTGGGGTCCTGGAGTGATTTCCAGAAGTAATGAACCCTGGGGAGTGTTTATCTGTCGAGCATCAACACTCACAGTTTTGGCCGATTCTGGCCCGTTTCGTGGACTATTACTAACTGTTTGGGGGTCTCGAAGTGATGTCCACGAGTAACGAACCCTGGGGTGCGTTTACATGTTGGTCATCAACACTCGCGGTTTTGGCCGAATCTGACCCGTTTCATGGAATATTACTCACCGTTTTGGGGTCCCAAAGTGATTTCCATTCTTATTAAACCCCAAGGTGAGCTTACGTGTCGGTCATCAACACTCATAGTTTTGGCCGATTCTGGCCCGTTTCATGGACTATTACTCACTGTTTTAGGGTCCCGGAGTGATGTCCATGAGTAACGAACCCTAGGGTGCGTTTACGTGTCGGTCATCAACACTCGAAGTTTTGGCCGATTGTGACCCGTTTCGTGGACTATTACTCACGGTTTTGGGGTCCCGGAGTGATGTCCACGAGTAACGAACCCCGGTGTGCGTTTACGTGTCCGTCATCAACGCTCGTAGTTTTGGCCGATCCTGACCCATTTCGTGGACTATTACTCAGCATTTTGGGGTCCCAAAGTGATTTCCATTCTCGTTGAACCCCAAGGTGCGCTTACGTGGCAGTCATCAACACTCACAGTTTTGGCCAATTCTGGCCCGTTTCGTGGACTATTACTCACTGTTTTAGGGTCCCGGAGTGATGTCCATGAGTAACGAACCCTGGGGTGCGTTTACCTGTCGGTCATCAACACTCGCGGTTTTGGCCAATTCTGACCCGTTTCGTGGACTATTACTCACCGTTTTGGGGTTCCAAAGCGATTTCCATTCTTGTTGAACCCCAAGGTGCGCTTACGTGTTGGTCACCACCACTCATGGTTTTGGCCTATTCTGGCCCGTTTCGTGGACTATTACTCACTGTTTTAGGCTCCCGGAGTGATGTCCACGAGTAACGAACCCTGGGTGCGTTTACGTGTCGGTCATCAACACTCGCGATTTTGGCCGATTTTGACCCATTTCGTGGACTATTACTCACCGTTTTGGGGTCCCAAAGTGATTTCCATTCTTGTTGAACCCCGGGTTGCGTTTACGTGTAGGTCATCTACACTCGCGGTTTTGGCCGATTCTGACCCATTTCGTGGACTATTACTCACCGTTTTGGGGTCCTAAAGTGATTTCCATTCTTGTTGAACCCCAACGTGCGCTTACGTGTCGGTCATCAACACTCACACTTTTTGCCGATTCTGGCCCGTTTCATGGAGTATTACTCACTGTTTTGCGGTCCCGGGGTGATGTCCATGAGTAACGAACCCTCGGGTGCGTTTACGTGTCGGTCATCAACGCTCATAGTTTTGGCCGATCCTGACCCGTTTCGTGGACTATTACTCACCTTTTTGGGGTCCCAAACTGATTTCCATTCTTGTTGAACCCCAAGGTGCGCTTACGTGTCGGTCACCAACACTCACGATTTTCGCCGATTCTGGCCCGTTTCGTGGACTATTACTCACTGTTTTAGGGTCCGAGAGTGATGTCCACGAGTACCGAACTCTGGGATGCGTTTACGTGTCGGTCATCAACACTCGCGATTTTGGCCGATTCTGACCCATTTCGTGGACTATTAGTCACCGTTTTGGGGTCCCAAAGTGATTTCCATTCTTGTTGAACCCCAAGGTGCGCTTACGTGTCGGTCATCAACACTCACAGTTTTGGCCGATTCTGGCCCGTTTCATGGACTATTACTCATTGTTTTGCGGTCCCGTAGTGATGTCCACGAGTAACGAACCTTGGGGTGTGTTTACGTGTCGATTATCAACACTCGCGGTTTTGGGCGATTCTGACCCATTTCGTGGACTATTAGTCACCGCTTTGGGGTCCCAAAGTGATTTCCATTCTTGTTGAACCCCAAGGTGCGCTTACGTGTCGGTCATCAACACTCACAGTTTTGCCGATTCTGGCCCGTTTCGTGGACTATTACTCACTGTTTTAGGGTCCCGGAGTGATGTCCACGAGTAACGAACCCTGGAGTGCGTTTACGTGTCTGTCATCAGCACTCGCGGTTTTTGGCCGATTCTGACCAGTTTCGTGGACTATTACTCACCGTTTTGCGGTCCCAAAGTGATTAACATTCTTGTTGAACCCCAAGGTGGCTTACGTGTCGGTCATCAACACTCATAGTTTTGGCCGATTCTGGCCCATTTCGTGGACTATTACTCACTGTTTTGGGGTCCTGGAGTGATTTCCAGAAGTAATGAACCCTGGGGAGTGTTTATCTGTCGAGCATCAACACTCACAGTTTTGGCCGATTCTGGCCCGTTTCGTGGACTATTACTAACTGTTTGGGGGTCTCGAAGTGATGTCCACGAGTAACGAACCCTGGGGTGCGTTTACATGTTGGTCATCAACACTCGCGGTTTTGGCCGAATCTGACCCGTTTCATGGAATATTACTCACCGTTTTGGGGTCCCAAAGTGATTTCCATTCTTATTAAACCCCAAGGTGAGCTTACGTGTCGGTCATCAACACTCATAGTTTTGGCCGATTCTGGCCCGTTTCATGGACTATTACTCACTGTTTTAGGGTCCCGGAGTGATGTCCATGAGTAACGAACCCTAGGGTGCGTTTACGTGTCGGTCATCAACACTCGAAGTTTTGGCCGATTGTGACCCGTTTCGTGGATTATTACTCACGGTTTTGGGGTCCCGGAGTGATGTCCACGAGTAACGAACCCCGGTGTGCGTTTACGTGTCCGTCATCAACGCTCGTAGTTTTGGCCGATCCTGACCCATTTCGTGGACTATTACTCAGCATTTTGGGGTCCCAAAGTGATTTCCATTCTCGTTGAACCCCAAGGTGCGCTTACGTGGCAGTCATCAACACTCACAGTTTTGGCCAATTCTGGCCCGTTTCGTGGACTATTACTCACTGTTTTAGGGTCCCGGAGTGATGTCCATGAGTAACGAACCCTGGGGTGCGTTTACCTGTCGGTCATCAACACTCGCGGTTTTGGCCAATTCTGACCCGTTTCGTGGACTATTACTCACCGTTTTGGGGTTCCAAAGCGATTTCCATTCTTGTTGAACCCCAAGGTGCGCTTACGTGTTGGTCACCACCACTCATGGTTTTGGCCTATTCTGGCCCGTTTCGTGGACTATTACTCACTGTTTTAGGGTCCCGGAGTGATGTCCACGAGTAACGAACCCTGGGTGCGTTTACGTGTCGGTCATCAACACTCGCGATTTTGGCCGATTTTGACCCATTTCGTGGACTATTACTCACCGTTTTGGGGTCCCAAAGTGATTTCCATTCTTGTTGAACCCCGGGTTGCGTTTACGTGTAGGTCATCTACACTCGCGGTTTTGGCCGATTCTGACCCATTTCGTGGACTATTACTCACCGTTTTGGGGTCCTAAAGTGATTTCCATTCTTGTTGAACCCCAACGTGCGCTTACGTGTCGGTCATCAATACTCACACTTTTTGCCGATTCTGGCCCGTTTCATGGAGTATTACTCACTGTTTTGCGGTCCCGGAGTGATGTCCATGAGTAACGAACCCTCGGGTGCGTTTACGTGTCGGTCATCAACGCTCATAGTTTTGGCCGATCCTGACCCGTTTCGTGGACTATTACTCACCTTTTTGGGGTCCCAAACTGATTTCCATTCTTATTGAACCCCAAGGTGCGCTTACGTGTCGGTCACCAACACTCACGATTTTCGCCGATTCTGGCCCGTTTCGTGGACTATTACTCACTGTTTTAGGGTCCGAGAGTGATGTCCACGAGTAACGAACTCTGGGATGCGTTTACGTGTCGGTCATCAACACTCGCGATTTTGGCCGATTCTGACCCATTTCGTGGACTATTAGTCACCGTTTTGGGGTCCCAAAGTGATTTCCATTCTTGTTGAACCTCAAGGTGCGCTTACGTGTCGGTCATCAACACTCACAGTTTTGGCCGATTCTGGCCCGTTTCATGGACTATTACTCACTGTTTTGCGGTCCCGTAGTGATGTCCATGAGTAACGAACCTTGGGGTGTGTTTACGTGTCGATTATCAACACTCGCGGTTTTGGGCGATTCTGACCCATTTCGTGGACTATTAGTCACCGCTTTGGGGTCCCAAAGTGATTTCCATTCTTGTTGAACCCCAAGGTGCGCTTACGTGTCGGTCATCAACACTCACAGTTTTGCCGATTCTGGCCCGTTTCGTGGACTATTACTCACTGTTTTAGGGTCCCGGAGTGATGTCCACGAGTAACGAACCCTGGAGTGCGTTTACGTGTCTGTCATCAGCACTCGCGGTTTTTGGCCGATTCTGACCAGTTTCGTGGACTATTACTCACCGTTTTGCGGTCCCAAAGTGATTAACATTCTTGTTGAACCCCAAGGTGGCTTACGTGTCGGTCATCAACACTCATAGTTTTGGCCGATTCTGGCCCATTTCGTGGACTATTACTCACTGTTTTGGGGTCCTGGAGTGATTTCCAGAAGTAATGAACCCTGGGGAGTGTTTATCTGTCGAGCATCAACACTCACAGTTTTGGCCGATTCTGGCCCGTTTCGTGGACTATTACTAACTGTTTGGGGGTCTCGAAGTGATGTCCACGAGTAACGAACCCTGGGGTGCGTTTACATGTTGGTCATCAACACTCGCGGTTTTGGCCGAATCTGACCCGTTTCATGGAATATTACTCACCGTTTTGGGGTCCCAAAGTGATTTCCATTCTTATTAAACCCCAAGGTGAGCTTACGTGTCGGTCATCAACACTCATAGTTTTGGCCGATTCTGGCCCATTTCATGGACTATTACTCACTGTTTTAGGGTCCCGGAGTGATGTCCATGAGTAACGAACCCTAGGGTGCGTTTACGTGTCGGTCATCAACACTCGAAGTTTTGGCCGATTGTGACCCGTTTCGTGGACTATTACTCACGATTTTGGGGTCCCGGAGTGATGTCCACGAGTAACGAACCCCGGTGTGCGTTTACGTGTCCGTCATCAACGCTCGTAGTTTTGGCCGATCCTGACCCATTTCGTGGACTATTACTCAGCATTTTGGGGTCCCAAAGTGATTTCCATTCTCGTTGAACCCCAAGGTGCGCTTACGTGGCAGTCATCAACACTCACAGTTTTGGCCAATTCTGGCCCGTTTCGTGGACTATTACTCACTGTTTTAGGGTCCCGGAGTGATGTCCATGAGTAACGAACCCTGGGGTGCGTTTACCTGTCGGCCATCAACACTCGCGGTTTTGGCCAATTCTGACCCGTTTCGTGGACTATTACTCACCGTTTTGGGGTTCCAAAGTGATTTCCATTCTTGTTGAACCCCAAGGTGCGCTTACGTGTTGGTCACCACCACTCATGGTTTTGGCCTATTCTGGCCCGTTTCGTGGACTATTACTCACTGTTTTAGGGTCCCGGAGTGATGTCCACGAGTAACGAACCCTGGGTGCGTTTACGTGTCGGTCATCAACACTCGCGATTTTGGCCGATTTTGACCCATTTCGTGGACTATTACTCACCGTTTTGGGGTCCCAAAGTGATTTCCATTCTTGTTGAACCCCGGGTGGCGTTTACGTGTCGGTCATCTACACTCGCGGTTTTGGCCGATTCTGACCCATTTCGTGGACTATTACTCACCGTTTTGGGGTCCTAAAGTGATTTCCATTCTTGTTGAACCCCAACGTGCGCTTACGTGTCGGTCATCAACACTCACACTTTTTGCCGATTCTGGCCCGTTTCATGGAGTATTACTCACTGTTTTGCGGTCCCGGAGTGATGTCCATGAGTAACGAACCCTGGGGTGCGTTTACGTGTCGGTCGTCAACGCTCATAGTTTTGGCCGATCCTGACCCGTTTCGTGGACTATTACTCACCTTTTTGGGGTCCCAAACTGATTTCCATTCTTGTTGAACCCCAAGGTGCGCTTACGTGTCGGTCACCAACACTCACGATTTTCGCCGATTCTGGCCCGTTTCATGGACTATTACTCACTGTTTTAGGGTCCGAGAGTGATGTCCACGAGTAACGAACTCTGGGATGCTTTACGTGTCGGTCATCAACACTCGCGATTTTGGCCGATTCTGACCCATTTCGTGGACTATTAGTCACCGTTTTGGGGTCCCAAAGTGATTTCCATTCTTGTTGAACCCCAAGGTGCGCTTACGTGTCGGTCATCAACACTCACAGTTTTGGCCGATTCTGGCCCGTTTCATGGACTATTACTCACTGTTTTGCGGTCCCGTAGTGATGTCCACGAGTAACGAACCTTGGGGTGTGTTTACGTGTCGATTATCAACACTCGCGGTTTTGGGCGATTCTGACCCATTTCGTGGACTATTAGTCACCGCTTTGGGGTCCCAAAGTGATTTCCATTCTTGTTGAACCCCAAGGTGCGCTTACGTGTCGGTCATCAACACTCACAGTTTTGCCGATTCTGGCCCGTTTCGTGGACTATTACTCACTGTTTTAGGGTCCCGGAGTGATGTCCACGAGTAACGAACCCTGGAGTGCGTTTACGTGTCTGTCATCAGCACTCGCGGTTTTTGGCCGATTCTGACCAGTTTCGTGGACTATTACTCACCGTTTTGCGGTCCCAAAGTGATTAACATTCTTGTTGAACCCCAAGGTGGCTTACGTGTCGGTCATCAACACTCATAGTTTTGGCCGATTCTGGCCCATTTCGTGGACTATTACTCACTGTTTTGGGGTCCTGGAGTGCTTTCCAGAAGTAATGAACCCTGGGGAGTGTTTATCTGTCGAGCATCAACACTCACAGTTTTGGCCGATTCTGGCCCGTTTCGTGGACTATTACTAACTGTTTGGGGGTCTCGAAGTGATGTCCACGAGTAACGAACCCTGGGGTGCGTTTACATGTTGGTCATCAACACTCGCGGTTTTGGCCGAATCTGACCCGTTTCATGGAATATTACTCACCGTTTTGGGGTCCCAAAGTGATTTCCATTCTTATTAAACCCCAAGGTGAGCTTACGTGTCGGTCATCAACACTCATAGTTTTGGCCGATTCTGGCCCATTTCATGGACTATTACTCACTGTTTTAGGGTCCCGGAGTGATGTCCATGAGTAACGAACCCTAGGGTGCGTTTACGTGTCGGTCATCAACACTCGAAGTTTTGGCCGATTGTGACCCGTTTCGTGGACTATTACTCACGGTTTTGGGGTCCCGGAGTGATGTCCACGAGTAACGAACCCCGGTGTGCGTTTACGTGTCCGTCATCAACGCTCGTAGTTTTGGCCGATCCTGACCCATTTCGTGGACTATTACTCAGCATTTTGGGGTCCCAAAGTGATTTCCATTCTTGTTGAACCCCAAGGTGCGCTTACGTGGCAGTCATCAACACTCACAGTTTTGGCCAATTCTGGCCCGTTTCGTGGACTATTACTCACTGTTTTAGGGTCCCGGAGTGATGTCCATGAGTAACGAACCCTGGGGTGCGTTTACCTGTCGGCCATCAACACTCGCGGTTTTGGCCAATTCTGACCCGTTTCGTTGACTATTACTCACTGTTTTGGGGTCCCAAAGTGATTTCCATTCTTGTTGAACCCCAAGGTGCGCTTACGTGTTGGTCACCACCACTCATGGTTTTGGCCTATTCTGGCCCGTTTCGTGGACTATTACTCACTGTTTTAGGGTCCCGGAGTGATGTCCACGAGTAACGAACCCTGGGTGCGTTTACGTGTCGGTCATCAACACTCGCGATTTTGGCCGATTTTGACCCATTTCGTGGACTATTACTCACCGTTTTGGGGTCCCAAAGTGATTTCCATTCTTGTTGAACCCCGGGTTGCGTTTACGTGTCGGTCATCTACACTCGCGATTTTGGCCGATTTTGACCCATTTCGTGGACTATTACTCACCGTTTTGGGGTCCCAAAGTGATTTCCATTCTTGTTGAACCCCGGGTTGCGTTTACGTGTCGGTCATCTACACTCGCGGTTTTGGCCGATTCTGACCCATTTCGTGGACTATTACTCACCGTTTTGGGGTCCTAAAGTGATTTCCATTCTTGTTGAACCCCAACGTGCGCTTACGTGTCGGTCATCAACACTCACACTTTTTGCCGATTCTGGCCCGTTTCATGGAGTATTACTCACTGTTTTGCGGTCCCGGAGTGATGTCCATGAGTAACGAACCCTGGGGTGCGTTTACGTGTCGGTCGTCAACGCTCATAGTTTTGGCCGATCCTGACCCGTTTCGTGGACTATTACTCACCTTTTTGGGGTCCCAAACTGATTTCCATTCTTGTTGAACCCCAAGGTGCGCTTACGTGTCGGTCACCAACACTCACGATTTTCGCCGATTCTGGCCCGTTTCATGGACTATTACTCACTGTTTTAGGGTCCGAGAGTGATGTCCACGAGTAACGAACTCTGGGATGCTTTACGTGTCGGTCATCAACACTCGCGATTTTGGCCGATTCTGACCCATTTCGTGGACTATTAGTCACCGTTTTGGGGTCCCAAAGTGATTTCCATTCTTGTTGAACCCCAAGGTGCGCTTACGTGTCGGTCATCAACACTCACAGTTTTGGCCGATTCTGGCCCGTTTCATGGACTATTACTCACTGTTTTGCGGTCCCGTAGTGATGTCCACGAGTAACGAACCTTGGGGTGTGTTTACGTGTCGATTATCAACACTCGCGGTTTTGGGCGATTCTGACCCATTTCGTGGACTATTAGTCACCGCTTTGGGGTCCCAAAGTGATTTCCATTCTTGTTGAACCCCAAGGTGCGCTTACGTGTCGGTCATCAACACTCACAGTTTTGCCGATTCTGGCCCGTTTCGTGGACTATTACTCACTGTTTTAGGGTCCCGGAGTGATGTCCACGAGTAACGAACCCTGGAGTGCGTTTACGTGTCTGTCATCAGCACTCGCGGTTTTTGGCCGATTCTGACCAGTTTCGTGGACTATTACTCACCGTTTTGCGGTCCCAAAGTGATTAACATTCTTGTTGAACCCCAAGGTGGCTTACGTGTCGGTCATCAACACTCATAGTTTTGGCCGATTCTGGCCCATTTCGTGGACTATTACTCACTGTTTTGGGGTCCTGGAGTGCTTTCCAGAAGTAATGAACCCTGGGGAGTGTTTATCTGTCGAGCATCAACACTCACAGTTTTGGCCGATTCTGGCCCGTTTCGTGGACTATTACTAACTGTTTGGGGGTCTCGAAGTGATGTCCACGAGTAACGAACCCTGGGGTGCGTTTACATGTTGGTCATCAACACTCGCGGTTTTGGCCGAATCTGACCCGTTTCATGGAATATTACTCACCGTTTTGGGGTCCCAAAGTGATTTCCATTCTTATTAAACCCCAAGGTGAGCTTACGTGTCGGTCATCAACACTCATAGTTTTGGCCGATTCTGGCCCATTTCATGGACTATTACTCACTGTTTTAGGGTCCCGGAGTGATGTCCATGAGTAACGAACCCTAGGGTGCGTTTACGTGTCGGTCATCAACACTCGAAGTTTTGGCCGATTGTGACCCGTTTCGTGGACTATTACTCACGGTTTTGGGGTCCCGGAGTGATGTCCACGAGTAACGAACCCCGGTGTGCGTTTACGTGTCCGTCATCAACGCTCGTAGTTTTGGCCGATCCTGACCCATTTCGTGGACTATTACTCAGCATTTTGGGGTCCCAAAGTGATTTCCATTCTTGTTGAACCCCAAGGTGCGCTTACGTGGCAGTCATCAACACTCACAGTTTTGGCCAATTCTGGCCCGTTTCGTGGACTATTACTCACTGTTTTAGGGTCCCGGAGTGATGTCCATGAGTAACGAACCCTGGGGTGCGTTTACCTGTCGGCCATCAACACTCGCGGTTTTGGCCAATTCTGACCCGTTTCGTTGACTATTACTCACTGTTTTGGGGTTCCAAAGTGATTTCCATTCTTGTTGAACCCCAAGGTGCGCTTACGTGTTGGTCACCACCACTCATGGTTTTGGCCTATTCTGGCCCGTTTCGTGGACTATTACTCACTGTTTTAGGGTCCCGGAGTGATGTCCACGAGTAACGAACCCTGGGTGCGTTTACGTGTCGGTCATCAACACTCGCGATTTTGGCCGATTTTGACCCATTTCGTGGACTATTACTCACCGTTTTGGGGTCCCAAAGTGATTTCCATTCTTGTTGAACCCCGGGTTGCGTTTACGTGTCGGTCATCTACACTCGCGATTTTGGCCGATTTTGACCCATTTCGTGGACTATTACTCACCGTTTTGGGGTCCCAAAGTGATTTCCATTCTTGTTGAACCCCGGGTTGCGTTTACGTGTCGGTCATCTACACTCGCGGTTTTGGCCGATTCTGACCCATTTCGTGGACTATTACTCACCGTTTTGGGGTCCTAAAGTGATTTCCATTCTTGTTGAACCCCAACGTGCGCTTACGTGTCGGTCATCAACACTCACACTTTTTGCCGATTCTGGCCCGTTTCATGGAGTATTACTCACTGTTTTGCGGTCCCGGAGTGATGTCCATGAGTAACGAACCCTGGGGTGCGTTTACGTGTCGGTCGTCAACGCTCATAGTTTTGGCCGATCCTGACCCGTTTCGTGGACTATTACTCACCTTTTTGGGGTCCCAAACTGATTTCCATTCTTGTTGAACCCCAAGGTGCGCTTACGTGTCGGTCACCAACACTCACGATTTTCGCCGATTCTGGCCCGTTTCATGGACTATTACTCACTGTTTTAGGGTCCGAGAGTGATGTCCACGAGTAACGAACTCTGGGATGCTTTACGTGTCGGTCATCAACACTCGCGATTTTGGCCGATTCTGACCCATTTCGTGGACTATTAGTCACCGTTTTGGGGTCCCAAAGTGATTTCCATTCTTGTTGAACCCCAAGGTGCGCTTACGTGTCGGTCATCAACACTCACAGTTTTGGCCGATTCTGGCCCGTTTCATGGACTATTACTCACTGTTTTGCGGTCCCGTAGTGATGTCCACGAGTAACGAACCTTGGGGTGTGTTTACGTGTCGATTATCAACACTCGCGGTTTTGGGCGATTCTGACCCATTTCGTGGACTATTAGTCACCGCTTTGGGGTCCCAAAGTGATTTCCATTCTTGTTGAACCCCAAGGTGCGCTTACGTGTCGGTCATCAACACTCACAGTTTTGCCGATTCTGGCCCGTTTCGTGGACTATTACTCACTGTTTTAGGGTCCCGGAGTGATGTCCACGAGTAACGAACCCTGGAGTGCGTTTACGTGTCTGTCATCAGCACTCGCGGTTTTTGGCCGATTCTGACCAGTTTCGTGGACTATTACTCACCGTTTTGCGGTCCCAAAGTGATTAACATTCTTGTTGAACCCCAAGGTGGCTTACGTGTCGGTCATCAACACTCATAGTTTTGGCCGATTCTGGCCCATTTCGTGGACTATTACTCACTGTTTTGGGGTCCTGGAGTGATTTCCAGAAGTAATGAACCCTGGGGAGTGTTTATCTGTCGAGCATCAACACTCACAGTTTTGGCCGATTCTGGCCCGTTTCGTGGACTATTACTAACTGTTTGGGGGTCTCGAAGTGATGTCCACGAGTAACGAACCCTGGGGTGCGTTTACATGTTGGTCATCAACACTCGCGGTTTTGGCCGAATCTGACCCGTTTCATGGAATATTACTCACCGTTTTGGGGTCCCAAAGTGATTTCCATTCTTATTAAACCCCAAGGTGAGCTTACGTGTCGGTCATCAACACTCATAGTTTTGGCCGATTCTGGCCCATTTCATGGACTATTACTCACTGTTTTAGGGTCCCGGAGTGATGTCCATGAGTAACGAACCCTAGGGTGCGTTTACGTGTCGGTCATCAACACTCGAAGTTTTGGCCGATTGTGACCCGTTTCGTGGACTATTACTCACGGTTTTGGGGTCCCGGAGTGATGTCCACGAGTAACGAACCCCGGTGTGCGTTTACGTGTCCGTCATCAACGCTCGTAGTTTTGGCCGATCCTGACCCATTTCGTGGACTATTACTCAGCATTTTGGGGTCCCAAAGTGATTTCCATTCTCGTTGAACCCCAAGGTGCGCTTACGTGGCAGTCATCAACACTCACAGTTTTGGCCAATTCTGGCCCGTTTCGTGGACTATTACTCACTGTTTTAGGGTCCCGGAGTGATGTCCATGAGTAACGAACCCTGGGGTGCGTTTACCTGTCGGCCATCAACACTCGCGGTTTTGGCCAATTCTGACCCGTTTCGTGGACTATTACTCACCGTTTTGGGGTTCCAAAGTGATTTCCATTCTTGTTGAACCCCAAGGTGCGCTTACGTGTTGGTCACCACCACTCATGGTTTTGGCCTATTCTGGCCCGTTTCGTGGACTATTACTCACTGTTTTAGGGTCCCGGAGTGATGTCCACGAGTAACGAACCCTGGGTGCGTTTACGTGTCGGTCATCAACACTCGCGATTTTGGCCGATTTTGACCCATTTCGTGGACTATTACTCACCGTTTTGGGGTCCCAAAGTGATTTCCATTCTTGTTGAACCCCGGGTTGCGTTTACGTGTCGGTCATCTACACTCGCGGTTTTGGCCGATTCTGACCGATTTCGTGGACTATTACTCACCGTTTTGGGGTCCTAAAGTGATTTCCATTCTTGTTGAACCCCAACGTGCGCTTACGTGTCGGTCATCAACACTCACACTTTTTGCCGATTCTGGCCCGTTTCATGGAGTATTACTCACTGTTTTGCGGTCCCGGAGTGATGTCCATGAGTAACGAACCCTGGGGTGCGTTTACGTGTCGGTCGTCAACGCTCATAGTTTTGGCCGATCCTGACCCGTTTCGTGGACTATTACTCACCTTTTTGGGGTCCCAAACTGATTTCCATTCTTGTTGAACCCCAAGGTGCGCTTACGTGTCGGTCACCAACACTCACGATTTTCGCCGATTCTGGCCCGTTTCATGGACTATTACTCACTGTTTTAGGGTCCGAGAGTGATGTCCACGAGTAACGAACTCTAGGATGCTTTACGTGTCGATCATCAACACTCGCGATTTTGGCCGATTCTGACCCATTTCGTGGACTATTAGTCACCGTTTTGGGGTCCCAAAGTGATTTCCATTCTTGTTGAACCCCAAGGTGCGCTTACGTGTCGGTCATCAACACTCACAGTTTTGGCCGATTCTGGCCCGTTTCATGGACTATTACTCACTGTTTTGCGGTCCCGTAGTGATGTCCACGAGTAACGAACCTTGGGGTGTGTTTACGTGTCGATTATCAACACTCGCGGTTTTGGGCGATTCTGACCCATTTCGTGGACTATTAGTCACCGCTTTGGGGTCCCAAAGTGATTTCCATTCTTGTTGAACCCCAAGGTGCGCTTACGTGTCGGTCATCAACACTCACAGTTTTGCCGATTCTGGCCCGTTTCGTGGACTATTACTCACTGTTTTAGGGTCCCGGAGTGATGTCCACGAGTAACGAACCCTGGAGTGCGTTTACGTGTCTGTCATCAGCACTCGCGGTTTTTGGCCGATTCTGACCAGTTTCGTGGACTATTACTCACCGTTTTGCGGTCCCAAAGTGATTAACATTCTTGTTGAACCCCAAGGTGGCTTACGTGTCGGTCATCAACACTCATAGTTTTGGCCGATTCTGGCCCATTTCGTGGACTATTACTCACTGTTTTGGGGTCCTGGAGTGATTTCCAGAAGTAATGAACCCTGGGGAGTGTTTATCTGTCGAGCATCAACACTCACAGTTTTGGCCGATTCTGGCCCGTTTCGTGGACTATTACTAACTGTTTGGGGGTCTCGAAGTGATGTCCACGAGTAACGAACCCTGGGGTGCGTTTACACGTTGGTCATCAACACTCGCGGTTTTGGCCGAATCTGACCCGTTTCATGGAATATTACTCACCGTTTTGGGGTCCCAAAGTGATTTCCATTCTTATTAAACCCCAAGGTGAGCTTACGTGTCGGTCATCAACACTCATAGTTTTGGCCGATTCTGGCCCATTTCATGGACTATTACTCACTGTTTTAGGGTCCCGGAGTGATGTCCATGAGTAACGAACCCTAGGGTGCGTTTACGTGTCGGTCATCAACACTCGAAGTTTTGGCCGATTGTGACCCGTTTCGTGGACTATTACTCACGGTTTTGGGGTCCCGGAGTGATGTCCACGAGTAACGAACCCCGGTGTGCGTTTACGTGTCCGTCATCAACGCTCGTAGTTTTGGCCGATCCTGACCCATTTCGTGGACTATTACTCAGCATTTTGGGGTCCCAAAGTGATTTCCATTCTCGTTGAACCCCAAGGTGCGCTTACGTGGCAGTCATCAACACTCACAGTTTTGGCCAATTCTGGCCCGTTTCGTGGACTATTACTCACTGTTTTAGGGTCCCGGAGTGATGTCCATGAGTAACGAACCCTGGGGTGCGTTTACCTGTCGGCCATCAACACTCGCGGTTTTGGCCAATTCTGACCCGTTTCGTGGACTATTACTCACCGTTTTGGGGTTCCAAAGTGATTTCCATTCTTGTTGAACCCCAAGGTGCGCTTACGTGTTGGTCACCACCACTCATGGTTTTGGCCTATTCTGGCCCGTTTCGTGGACTATTACTCACTGTTTTAGGGTCCCGGAGTGATGTCCACGAGTAACGAACCCTGGGTGCGTTTACGTGTCGGTCATCAACACTCGCGATTTTGGCCGATTTTGACCCATTTCGTGGACTATTACTCACCGTTTTGGGGTCCCAAAGTGATTTCCACTCTTGTTGAACCCCGGGTTGCGTTTACGTGTCGGTCATCTACACTCGCGGTTTTGGCCGATTCTGACCCATTTCGTGGAATATTACTCACCGTTTTGGGGTCCTAAAGTGATTTCCATTCTTGTTGAACCCCAACGTGCGCTTACGTGTCGGTCATCAACACTCACACTTTTTGCCGATTCTGGCCCGTTTCATGGAGTATTACTCACTGTTTTGCGGTCCCGGAGTGATGTCCATGAGTAACGAACCCTGGGGTGCGTTTACGTGTCGGTCGTCAACGCTCATAGTTTTGGCCGATCCTGACCCGTTTCGTGGACTATTACTCACCTTTTTGGGGTCCCAAACTGATTTCCATTCTTGTTGAACCCCAAGGTACGCTTACGTGTCGGTCACCAACACTCACGATTTTCGCCGATTCTGGCCCGTTTCATGGACTATTACTCACTGTTTTAGGGTCCGAGAGTGATGTCCACGAGTAACGAACTCTAGGATGCTTTACGTGTCGATCATCAACACTCGCGATTTTGGCCGATTCTGACCCATTTCGTGGACTATTAGTCACCGTTTTGGGGTCCCAAAGTGATTTCCATTCTTGTTGAACCCCAAGGTGCGCTTACGTGTCGGTCATCAACACTCACAGTTTTGGCCGATTCTGGCCCGTTTCATGGACTATTACTCACTGTTTTGCGGTCCCGTAGTGATGTCCACGAGTAACGAACCTTGGGGTGTGTTTACGTGTCGATTATCAACACTCGCGGTTTTGGGCGATTCTGACCCATTTCGTGGACTATTAGTCACCGCTTTGGGGTCCCAAAGTGATTTCCATTCTTGTTGAACCCCAAGGTGCGCTTACGTGTCGGTCATCAACACTCACAGTTTTGCCGATTCTGGCCCGTTTCGTGGACTATTACTCACTGTTTTAGGGTCCCGGAGTGATGTCCACGAGTAACGAACCCTGGAGTGCGTTTACGTGTCTGTCATCAGCACTCGCGGTTTTTGGCCGATTCTGACCAGTTTCGTGGACTATTACTCACCGTTTTGCGGTCCCAAAGTGATTAACATTCTTGTTGAACCCCAAGGTGGCTTACGTGTCGGTCATCAACACTCATAGTTTTGGCCGATTCTGGCCCATTTCGTGGACTATTACTCACTGTTTTGGGGTCCTGGAGTGATTTCCAGAAGTAATGAACCCTGGGGAGTGTTTATCTGTCGAGCATCAACACTCACAGTTTTGGCCGATTCTGGCCCGTTTCGTGGACTATTACTAACTGTTTGGGGGTCTCGAAGTGATGTCCACGAGTAACGAACCCTGGGGTGTGTTTACATGTTGGTCATCAACACTCGCGGTTTTGGCCGAATCTGACCCGTTTCATGGAATATTACTCACCGTTTTGGGGTCCCAAAGTGATTTCCATTCTTATTAAACCCCAAGGTGAGCTTACGTGTCGGTCATCAACACTCATAGTTTTGGCCGATTCTGGCCCATTTCATGGACTATTACTCACTGTTTTAGGGTCCCGGAGTGATGTCCATGAGTAACGAACCCTAGGGTGCGTTTACGTGTCGGTCATCAACACTCGAAGTTTTGGCCGATTGTGACCCGTTTCGTGGACTATTACTCACGGTTTTGGGGTCCCGGAGTGATGTCCACGAGTAACGAACCCCGGTGTGCGTTTACGTGTCCGTCATCAACGCTCGTAGTTTTGGCCGATCCTGACCCATTTCGTGGACTATTACTCAGCATTTTGGGGTCCCAAAGTGATTTCCATTCTCGTTGAACCCCAAGGTGCGCTTACGTGGCAGTCATCAACACTCACAGTTTTGGCCAATTCTGGCCCGTTTCGTGGACTATTACTCACTGTTTTAGGGTCCCGGAGTGATGTCCATGAGTAACGAACCCTGGGGTGCGTTTACCTGTCGGTCATCAACACTCGCGGTTTTGGCCAATTCTGACCCGTTTCGTGGACTATTACTCACCTTTTTGGGGTTCCAAAGTGATTTCCATTCTTGTTGAACCCCAAGGTGCGCTTACGTGTTGGTCACCACCACTCATGGTTTTGGCCTATTCTGGCCCGTTTCGTGGACTATTACTCACTGTTTTAGGGTCCCGGAGTGATGTCCACGAGTAACGAACCCTGGGTGCGTTTACGTGTCGGTCATCAACACTCGCGATTTTGGCCGATTTTGACCCATTTCGTGGACTATTACTCACCGTTTTGGGGTCCCAAAGTGATTTCCATTCTTGTTGAACCCCGGGTTGCGTTTACGTGTCGGTCATCTACACTCGCGGTTTTGGCCGATTCTGACCCATTTCGTGGACTATTACTCACCGTTTTGGGGTCCTAAAGTGATTTCCATTCTTGTTGAACCCCAACGTGCGCTTACGTGTCGGTCATCAACACTCACACTTTTTGCCGATTCTGGCCCGTTTCATGGAGTATTACTCACTGTTTTGCGGTCCCGGAGTGATGTCCATGAGTAACGAACCCTGGGGTGCGTTTACGTGTCGGTCGTCAACGCTCATAGTTTTGGCCGATCCTGACCCGTTTCGTGGACTATTACTCACCTTTTTGGGGTCCCAAACTGATTTCCATTCTTGTTGAACCCCAAGGTGCGCTTACGTGTCGGTCACCAACACTCACGATTTTCGCCGATTCTGGCCCGTTTCATGGACTATTACTCACTGTTTTAGGGTCCGAGAGTGATGTCCACGAGTAACGAACTCTGGGATGCTTTACGTGTCGATCATCAACACTCGCGATTTTGGCCGATTCTGACCCATTTCGTGGACTATTAGTCAACGTTTTGGGGTCCCAAAGTGATTTCCATTCTTGTTGAACCCCAAGGTGCGCTTACGTGTCGGTCATCAACACTCACAGTTTTGGCCGATTCTGGCCCGTTTCATGGACTATTACTCACTGTTTTGCGGTCCCGTAGTGATGTCCACGAGTAACGAACCTTGGGGTGTGTTTACGTGTCGATTATCAACACTCGCGGTTTTGGGCGATTCTGACCCATTTCGTGGACTATTAGTCACCGCTTTGGGGTCCCAAAGTGATTTCCATTCTTGTTGAACCCCAAGGTGCGCTTACGTGTCGGTCATCCACACTCACAGTTTTGCCGATTCTGGCCCGTTTCGTGGACTATTACTCACTGTTTTAGGGTCCCGGAGTGATGTCCACGAGTAACGAACCCTGGAGTGCGTTTACGTGTCTGTCATCAGCACTCGCGGTTTTTGGCCGATTCTGACCAGTTTCGTGGACTATTACTCACCGTTTTGCGGTCCCAAAGTGATTAACATTCTTGTTGAACCCCAAGGTGGCTTACGTGTCGGTCATCAACACTCATAGTTTTGGCCGATTCTGGCCCATTTCGTGGACTATTACTCACTGTTTTGGGGTCCTGGAGTGATTTCCAGAAGTAATGAACCCTGGGGAGTGTTTACCTGTCGAGCATCAACACTCACAGTTTTGGCCGATTCTGGCCCGTTTCGTGGACTATTACTAACTGTTTGGGGGTCTCGAAGTGATGTCCACGAGTAACGAACCCTGGGGTGCGTTTACATGTTGGTCATCAACACTCGTGGTTTTGGCCGAATCTGACCCGTTTCATGGAATATTACTCACCGTTTTGGGGTCCCAAAGTGATTTCCATTCTTATTAAACCCCAAGGTGAGCTTACGTGTCGGTCATCAACACTCATAGTTTTGGCCGATTCTGGCCCATTTCATGGACTATTACTCACTGTTTTAGGGTCCCGGAGTGATGTCCATGAGTAACGAACCCTAGGGTGCGTTTACGTGTCGGTCATCAACACTCGAAGTTTTGGCCGATTGTGACCCGTTTCGTGGACTATTACTCACGGTTTTGGGGTCCCGGAGTGATGTCCACGAGTAACGAACCCCGGTGTGCGTTTACGTGTCCGTCATCAACGCTCGTAGTTTTGGCCGATCCTGACCCATTTCGTGGACTATTACTCAGCATTTTGGGGTCCCAAAGTGATTTCCATTCTCGTTGAACCCCAAGGTGCGCTTACGTGGCAGTCATCAACACTCACAGTTTTGGCCAATTCTGGCCCGTTTCGTGGACTATTACTCACTGTTTTAGGGTCCCGGAGTGATGTCCATGAGTAACGAACCCTGGGGTGCGTTTACCTGTCGGTCATCAACACTCGCGGTTTTGGCCAATTCTGACCCGTTTCGTGGACTATTACTCACCTTTTTGGGGTTCCAAAGTGATTTCCATTCTTGTTGAACCCCAAGGTGCGCTTACGTGTTGGTCACCACCACTCATGGTTTTGGCCTATTCTGGCCCGTTTCGTGGACTATTACTCACTGTTTTAGGGTCCCGGAGTGATGTCCACGAGTAACGAACCCTGGGTGCGTTTACGTGTCGGTCATCAACACTCGCGATTTTGGCCGATTTTGACCCATTTCGTGGACTATTACTCACCGTTTTGGGGTCCCAAAGTGATTTCCATTCTTGTTGAACCCCGGGTTGCGTTTACGTGTCGGTCATCTACACTCGCGGTTTTGGCCGATTCTGACCCATTTCGTGGACTATTACTCACCGTTTTGGGGTCCTAAAGTGATTTCCATTCTTGTTGAACCCCAACGTGCGCTTACGTGTCGGTCATCAACACTCACACTTTTTGCCGATTCTGGCCCGTTTCATGGAGTATTACTCACTGTTTTGCGGTCCCGGAGTGATGTCCATGAGTAACGAACCCTGGGGTGCGTTTACGTGTCGGTCATCAACGCTCATAGTTTTGGCCGATCCTGACCCGTTTCGTGGACTATTACTCACCTTTTTGGGGTCCCAAACTGATTTCCATTCTTGTTGAACCCCAAGGTGCGCTTACGTGTCGGTCACCAACACTCACGATTTTCGCCGATTCTGGCCCGTTTCATGGACTATTACTCACTGTTTTAGGGTCCGAGAGTGATGTCCACGAGTAACGAACTCTGGGATGCTTTACGTGTCGGTCATCAACACTCGCGATTTTGGCCGATTTTGACCCATTTCGTGGACTATTACTCACCGTTTTGGGGTCCCAAAGTGATTTCCATTCTTGTTGAACCCCGGGTTGCGTTTACGTGTCGGTCATCTACACTCGCGATTTTGGCCGATTTTGACCCATTTCGTGGACTATTACTCACCGTTTTGGGGTCCCAAAGTGATTTCCATTCTTGTTGAACCCCGGGTTGCGTTTACGTGTCGGTCATCTACACTCGCGGTTTTGGCCGATTCTGACCCATTTCGTGGACTATTACTCACCGTTTTGGGGTCCTAAAGTGATTTCCATTCTTGTTGAACCCCAACGTGCGCTTACGTGTCGGTCATCAACACTCACACTTTTTGCCGATTCTGGCCCGTTTCATGGAGTATTACTCACTGTTTTGCGGTCCCGGAGTGATGTCCATGAGTAACGAACCCTGGGGTGCGTTTACGTGTCGGTCGTCAACGCTCATAGTTTTGGCCGATCCTGACCCGTTTCGTGGACTATTACTCACCTTTTTGGGGTCCCAAACTGATTTCCATTCTTGTTGAACCCCAAGGTGCGCTTACGTGTCGGTCACCAACACTCACGATTTTCGCCGATTCTGGCCCGTTTCATGGACTATTACTCACTGTTTTAGGGTCCGAGAGTGATGTCCACGAGTAACGAACTCTGGGATGCTTTACGTGTCGGTCATCAACACTCGCGATTTTGGCCGATTTTGACCCATTTCGTGGACTATTACTCACCGTTTTGGGGTCCCAAAGTGATTTCCATTCTTGTTGAACCCCGGGTTGCGTTTACGTGTCGGTCATCTACACTCGCGATTTTGGCCGATTTTGACCCATTTCGTGGACTATTACTCACCGTTTTGGGGTCCCAAAGTGATTTCCATTCTTGTTGAACCCCGGGTTGCGTTTACGTGTCGGTCATCTACACTCGCGGTTTTGGCCGATTCTGACCCATTTCGTGGACTATTACTCACCGTTTTGGGGTCCTAAAGTGATTTCCATTCTTGTTGAACCCCAACGTGCGCTTACGTGTCGGTCATCAACACTCACACTTTTTGCCGATTCTGGCCCGTTTCATGGAGTATTACTCACTGTTTTGCGGTCCCGGAGTGATGTCCATGAGTAACGAACCCTGGGGTGCGTTTACGTGTCGGTCGTCAACGCTCATAGTTTTGGCCGATCCTGACCCGTTTCGTGGACTATTACTCACCTTTTTGGGGTCCCAAACTGATTTCCATTCTTGTTGAACCCCAAGGTGCGCTTACGTGTCGGTCATCAACACTCACAGTTTTGGCCGATTCTGGCCCGTTTCATGGACTATTACTCACTGTTTTGCGGTCCCGTAGTGATGTCCACGAGTAACGAACCTTGGGGTGTGTTTACGTGTCGATTATCAACACTCGCGGTTTTGGGCGATTCTGACCCATTTCGTGGACTATTAGTCACCGCTTTGGGGTCCCAAAGTGATTTCCATTCTTGTTGAACCCCAAGGTGCGCTTACGTGTCGGTCATCCACACTCACAGTTTTGCCGATTCTGGCCCGTTTCGTGGACTATTACTCACTGTTTTAGGGTCCCGGAGTGATGTCCACGAGTAACGAACCCTGGAGTGCGTTTACGTGTCTGTCATCAGCACTCGCGGTTTTTGGCCGATTCTGACCAGTTTCGTGGACTATTACTCACCGTTTTGCGGTCCCAAAGTGATTAACATTCTTGTTGAACCCCAAGGTGGCTTACGTGTCGGTCATCAACACTCATAGTTTTGGCCGATTCTGGCCCATTTCGTGGACTATTACTCACTGTTTTGGGGTCCTGGAGTGATTTCCAGAAGTAATGAACCCTGGGGAGTGTTTACCTGTCGAGCATCAACACTCACAGTTTTGGCCGATTCTGGCCCGTTTCGTGGACTATTACTAACTGTTTGGGGGTCTCGAAGTGATGTCCACGAGTAACGAACCCTGGGGTGCGTTTACATGTTGGTCATCAACACTCGTGGTTTTGGCCGAATCTGACCCGTTTCATGGAATATTACTCACCGTTTTGGGGTCCCAAAGTGATTTCCATTCTTATTAAACCCCAAGGTGAGCTTACGTGTCGGTCATCAACACTCATAGTTTTGGCCGATTCTGGCCCATTTCATGGACTATTACTCACTGTTTTAGGGTCCCGGAGTGATGTCCATGAGTAACGAACCCTAGGGTGCGTTTACGTGTCGGTCATCAACACTCGAAGTTTTGGCCGATTGTGACCCGTTTCGTGGACTATTACTCACGGTTTTGGGGTCCCGGAGTGATGTCCACGAGTAACGAACCCCGGTGTGCGTTTACGTGTCCGTCATCAACGCTCGTAGTTTTGGCCGATCCTGACCCATTTCGTGGACTATTACTCAGCATTTTGGGGTCCCAAAGTGATTTCCATTCTCGTTGAACCCCAAGGTGCGCTTACGTGGCAGTCATCAACACTCACAGTTTTGGCCAATTCTGGCCCGTTTCGTGGACTATTACTCACTGTTTTAGGGTCCCGGAGTGATGTCCATGAGTAACGAACCCTGGGGTGCGTTTACCTGTCGGTCATCAACACTCGCGGTTTTGGCCAATTCTGACCCGTTTCGTGGACTATTACTCACCTTTTTGGGGTTCCAAAGTGATTTCCATTCTTGTTGAACCCCAAGGTGCGCTTACGTGTTGGTCACCACCACTCATGGTTTTGGCCTATTCTGGCCCGTTTCGTGGACTATTACTCACTGTTTTAGGGTCCCGGAGTGATGTCCACGAGTAACGAACCCTGGGTGCGTTTACGTGTCGGTCATCAACACTCGCGATTTTGGCCGATTTTGACCCATTTCGTGGACTATTACTCACCGTTTTGGGGTCCCAAAGTGATTTCCATTCTTGTTGAACCCCGGGTTGCGTTTACGTGTCGGTCATCTACACTCGCGGTTTTGGCCGATTCTGACCCATTTCGTGGACTATTACTCACCGTTTTGGGGTCCTAAAGTGATTTCCATTCTTGTTGAACCCCAACGTGCGCTTACGTGTCGGTCATCAACACTCACACTTTTTGCCGATTCTGGCCCGTTTCATGGAGTATTACTCACTGTTTTGCGGTCCCGGAGTGATGTCCATGAGTAACGAACCCTGGGGTGCGTTTACGTGTCGGTCATCAACGCTCATAGTTTTGGCCGATCCTGACCCGTTTCGTGGACTATTACTCACCTTTTTGGGGTCCCAAACTGATTTCCATTCTTGTTGAACCCCAAGGTGCGCTTACGTGTCGGTCACCAACACTCACGATTTTCGCCGATTCTGGCCCGTTTCATGGACTATTACTCACTGTTTTAGGGTCCGAGAGTGATGTCCACGAGTAACGAACTCTGGGATGCTTTACGTGTCGGTCATCAACACTCGCGATTTTGGCCGATTTTGACCCATTTCGTGGACTATTACTCACCGTTTTGGGGTCCCAAAGTGATTTCCATTCTTGTTGAACCCCGGGTTGCGTTTACGTGTCGGTCATCTACACTCGCGATTTTGGCCGATTTTGACCCATTTCGTGGACTATTACTCACCGTTTTGGGGTCCCAAAGTGATTTCCATTCTTGTTGAACCCCGGGTTGCGTTTACGTGTCGGTCATCTACACTCGCGGTTTTGGCCGATTCTGACCCATTTCGTGGACTATTACTCACCGTTTTGGGGTCCTAAAGTGATTTCCATTCTTGTTGAACCCCAACGTGCGCTTACGTGTCGGTCATCAACACTCACACTTTTTGCCGATTCTGGCCCGTTTCATGGAGTATTACTCACTGTTTTGCGGTCCCGGAGTGATGTCCATGAGTAACGAACCCTGGGGTGCGTTTACGTGTCGGTCGTCAACGCTCATAGTTTTGGCCGATCCTGACCCGTTTCGTGGACTATTACTCACCTTTTTGGGGTCCCAAACTGATTTCCATTCTTGTTGAACCCCAAGGTGCGCTTACGTGTCGGTCACCAACACTCACGATTTTCGCCGATTCTGGCCCGTTTCATGGACTATTACTCACTGTTTTAGGGTCCGAGAGTGATGTCCACGAGTAACGAACTCTGGGATGCTTTACGTGTCGGTCATCAACACTCGCGATTTTGGCCGATTTTGACCCATTTCGTGGACTATTACTCACCGTTTTGGGGTCCCAAAGTGATTTCCATTCTTGTTGAACCCCGGGTTGCGTTTACGTGTCGGTCATCTACACTCGCGATTTTGGCCGATTTTGACCCATTTCGTGGACTATTACTCACCGTTTTGGGGTCCCAAAGTGATTTCCATTCTTGTTGAACCCCGGGTTGCGTTTACGTGTCGGTCATCTACACTCGCGGTTTTGGCCGATTCTGACCCATTTCGTGGACTATTACTCACCGTTTTGGGGTCCTAAAGTGATTTCCATTCTTGTTGAACCCCAACGTGCGCTTACGTGTCGGTCATCAACACTCACACTTTTTGCCAATTCTGGCCCGTTTCATGGAGTATTACTCACTGTTTTGCGGTCCCGGAGTGATGTCCATGAGTAACGAACCCTGGGGTGCGTTTACGTGTCGGTCGTCAACGCTCATAGTTTTGGCCGATCCTGACCCGTTTCGTGGACTATTACTCACCTTTTTGGGGTCCCAAACTGATTTCCATTCTTGTTGAACCCCAAGGTGCGCTTACGTGTCGGTCACCAACACTCACGATTTTCGCCGATTCTGGCCCGTTTCATGGACTATTACTCACTGTTTTAGGGTCCGAGAGTGATGTCCACGAGTAACGAACTCTGGGATGCTTTACGTGTCGGTCATCAACACTCGCGATTTTGGCCGATTTTGACCCATTTCGTGGACTATTACTCACCGTTTTGGGGTCCCAAAGTGATTTCCATTCTTGATGAACCCCGGGTTGCGTTTACGTGTCGGTCATCTACACTCGCGATTTTGGCCGATTTTGACCCATTTCGTGGACTATTACTCACCGTTTTGGGGTCCCAAAGTGATTTCCATTCTTGTTGAACCCCGGGTTGCGTTTACGTGTCGGTCATCTACACTCGCGGTTTTGGCCGATTCTGACCCATTTCGTGGACTATTACTCACCGTTTTGGGGTCCTAAAGTGATTTCCATTCTTGTTGAACCCCAACGTGCGCTTACGTGTCGGTCATCAACACTCACACTTTTTGCCGATTCTGGCCCGTTTCATGGAGTATTACTCACTGTTTTGCGGTCCCGGAGTGATGTCCATGAGTAACGAACCCTGGGGTGCGTTTACGTGTCGGTCGTCAACGCTCATAGTTTTGGCCGATCCTGACCCGTTTCGTGGACTATTACTCACCTTTTTGGGGTCCCAAACTGATTTCCATTCTTGTTGAACCCCAAGGTGCGCTTACGTGTCGGTCACCAACACTCACGATTTTCGCCGATTCTGGCCCGTTTCGTGGACTATTACTCACTGTTTTAGGGTCCGAGAGTGATGTCCACGAGTAACGAACTCTGGGATGCGTTTACGTGTCGGTCATCAACACTCGCGATTTTGGCCGATTCTGACCCATTTCGTGGACTATTAGTCACCGTTTTGGGGTCCCAAAGTGATTTCCATTCTTGTTGAACCCCAAGGTGCGCTTACGTGTCGGTCATCAACACTCACAGTTTTGGCCGATTCTGGCCCGTTTCATGGACTATTACTCACTGTTTTGCGGTCCCGTAGTGATGTCCACGAGTAACGAACCTTGGGGTGTGTTTACGTGTCGATTATCAACACTCGCGGTTTTGGGCGATTCTGACCCATTTCGTGGACTATTAGTCACCGCTTTGGGGTCCCAAAGTGATTTCCATTCTTGTTGAACCCCAAGGTGCGCTTACGTGTCGGTCATCAACACTCACAGTTTTGCCGATTCTGGCCCGTTTCGTGGACTATTACTCACTGTTTTAGGGTCCCGGAGTGATGTCCACGAGTAACGAACCCTGGAGTGCGTTTACGTGTCTGTCATCAGCACTCGCGGTTTTTGGCCGATTCTGACCAGTTTCATGGACTATTACTCACCGTTTTGCGGTCCCAAAGTGATTAACATTCTTGTTGAACCCCAAGGTGGCTTACGTGTCGGTCATCAACACTCATAGTTTTGGCCGATTCTGGCCCATTTCGTGGACTATTACTCACTGTTTTGGGGTCCTGGAGTGATTTCCAGAAGTAATGAACCCTGGGGAGTGTTTATCTGTCGAGCATCAACACTCACAGTTTTGGCCGATTCTGGCCCGTTTCGTGGACTATTACTAACTGTTTGGGGGTCTCGAAGTGATGTCCACGAGTAACGAACCCTGGGGTGCGTTTACATGTTGGTCATCAACACTCGCGGTTTTGGCCGAATCTGACCCGTTTCATGGAATATTACTCACCGTTTTGGGGTCCCAAAGTGATTTCCATTCTTATTAAACCCCAAGGTGAGCTTACGTGTCGGTCATCAACACTCATAGTTTTGGCCGATTCTGGCCCATTTCATGGACTATTACTCACTGTTTTAGGGTCCCGGAGTGATGTCCATGAGTAACGAACCCTAGGGTGCGTTTACGTGTCGGTCATCAACACTCGAAGTTTTGGCCGATTGTGACCCGTTTCGTGGACTATTACTCACGGTTTTGGGGTCCCGGAGTGATGTCCACGAGTAACGAACCCCGGTGTGCGTTTACGTGTCCGTCATCAACGCTCGTAGTTTTGGCCGATCCTGACCCATTTCGTGGACTATTACTCAGCATTTTGGGGTCCCAAAGTGATTTCCATTCTCGTTGAACCCCAAGGTGCGCTTACGTGGCAGTCATCAACACTCACAGTTTTGGCCAATTCTGGCCCGTTTCGTGGACTATTACTCACTGTTTTAGGGTCCCGGAGTGATGTCCATGAGTAACGAACCCTGGGGTGCGTTTACCTGTCGGTCATCAACACTCGCGGTTTTGGCCAATTCTGACCCGTTTCGTGGACTATTACTCACCTTTTTGGGGTTCCAAAGTGATTTCCATTCTTGTTGAACCCCAAGGTGCGCTTACGTGTTGGTCACCACCACTCATGGTTTTGGCCTATTCTGGCCCGTTTCGTGGACTATTACTCACTGTTTTAGGGTCCCGGAGTGATGTCCACGAGTAACGAACCCTGGGTGCGTTTACGTGTCGGTCATCAACACTCGCGATTTTGGCCGATTTTGACCCATTTCGTGGACTATTACTCACCGTTTTGGGGTCCCAAAGTGATTTCCATTCTTGTTGAACCCCGGGTTGCGTTTACGTGTCGGTCATCTACACTCGCGGTTTTGGCCGATTCTGACCCATTTCGTGGACTATTACTCACCGTTTTGGGGTCCTAAAGTGATTTCCATTCTTGTTGAACCCCAACGTGCGCTTACGTGTCGGTCATCAACACTCACACTTTTTGCCGATTCTGGCCCGTTTCATGGAGTATTACTCACTGTTTTGCGGTCCCGGAGTGATGTCCATGAGTAACGAACCCTGGGGTGCGTTTACGTGTCGGTCGTCAACGCTCATAGTTTTGGCCGATCCTGACCCGTTTCGTGGACTATTACTCACCTTTTTGGGGTCCCAAACTGATTTCCATTCTTGTTGAACCCCAAGGTGCGCTTACGTGTCGGTCACCAACACTCACGATTTTCGCCGATTCTGGCCCGTTTCGTGGACTATTACTCACTGTTTTAGGGTCCGAGAGTGATGTCCACGAGTAACGAACTCTGGGATGCGTTTACGTGTCGGTCATCAACACTCGCGATTTTGGCCGATTCTGACCCATTTCGTGGACTATTAGTCACCGTTTTGGGGTCCCAAAGTGATTTCCATTCTTGTTGAACCCCAAGGTGCGCTTACGTGTCGGTCATCAACACTCACAGTTTTGGCCGATTCTGGCCCGTTTCATGGACTATTACTCACTGTTTTGCGGTCCCGTAGTGATGTCCACGAGTAACGAACCTTGGGGTGTGTTTACGTGTCGATTATCAACACTCGCGGTTTTGGGCGATTCTGACCCATTTCGTGGACTATTAGTCACCGCTTTGGGGTCCCAAAGTGATTTCCATTCTTGTTGAACCCCAAGGTGCGCTTACGTGTCGGTCATCAACACTCACAGTTTTGCCGATTCTGGCCCGTTTCGTGGACTATTACTCACTGTTTTAGGGTCCCGGAGTGATGTCTACGAGTAACGAACCCTGGAGTGCGTTTACGTGTCTGTCATCAGCACTCGCGGTTTTTGGCCGATTCTGACCAGTTTCGTGGACTATTACTCACCGTTTTGCGGTCCCAAAGTGATTAACATTCTTGTTGAACCCCAAGGTGGCTTACGTGTCGGTCATCAACACTCATAGTTTTGGCCGATTCTGGCCCATTTCGTGGACTATTACTCACTGTTTTGGGGTCCTGGAGTGATTTCCAGAAGTAATGAACCCTGGGGAGTGTTTATCTGTCGAGCATCAACACTCACAGTTTTGGCCGATTCTGGCCCGTTTCGTGGACTATTACTAACTGTTTGGGGGTCTCGAAGTGATGTCCACGAGTAACGAACCCTGGGGTGCGTTTACATGTTGGTCATCAACACTCGCGGTTTTGGCCGAATCTGACCCGTTTCATGGAATATTACTCACCGTTTTGGGGTCCCAAAGTGATTTCCATTCTTATTAAACCCCAAGGTGAGCTTACGTGTCGGTCATCAACACTCATAGTTTTGGCCGATTCTGGCCCATTTCATGGACTATTACTCACTGTTTTAGGGTCCCGGAGTGATGTCCATGAGTAACGAACCCTAGGGTGCGTTTACGTGTCGGTCATCAACACTCGAAGTTTTGGCCGATTGTGACCCGTTTCGTGGACTATTACTCACGGTTTTGGGGTCCCGGAGTGATGTCCACGAGTAACGAACCCCGGTGTGCGTTTACGTGTCCGTCATCAACGCTCGTAGTTTTGGCCGATCCTGACCCATTTCGTGGACTATTACTCAGCATTTTGGGGTCCCAAAGTGATTTCCATTCTCGTTGAACCCCAAGGTGCGCTTACGTGGCAGTCATCAACACTCACAGTTTTGGCCAATTCTGGCCCGTTTCGTGGACTATTACTCACTGTTTTAGGGTCCCGGAGTGATGTCCATGAGTAACGAACCCTGGGGTGCGTTTACCTGTCGGTCATCAACACTCGCGGTTTTGGCCAATTCTGACCCGTTTCGTGGACTATTACTCACCTTTTTGGGGTTCCAAAGTGATTTCCATTCTTGTTGAACCCCAAGGTGCGCTTACGTGTTGGTCACCACCACTCATGGTTTTGGCCTATTCTGGCCCGTTTCGTGGACTATTACTCACTGTTTTAGGGTCCCGGAGTGATGTCCACGAGTAACGAACCCTGGGTGCGTTTACGTGTCGGTCATCAACACTCGCGATTTTGGCCGATTTTGACCCATTTCGTGGACTATTACTCACCGTTTTGGGGTCCCAAAGTGATTTCCATTCTTGTTGAACCCCGGGTTGCGTTTACGTGTCGGTCATCTACACTCGCGGTTTTGGCCGATTCTGACCCATTTCGTGGACTATTACTCACCGTTTTGGGGTCCTAAAGTGATTTCCATTCTTGTTGAACCCCAACGTGCGCTTACGTGTCGGTCATCAACACTCACACTTTTTGCCGATTCTGGCCCGTTTCATGGAGTATTACTCACTGTTTTGCGGTCCCGGAGTGATGTCCATGAGTAACGAACCCTGGGGTGCGTTTACGTGTCGGTCGTCAACGCTCATAGTTTTGGCCGATCCTGACCCGTTTCGTGGACTATTACTCACCTTTTTGGGGTCCCAAACTGATTTCCATTCTTGTTGAACCCCAAGGTGCGCTTACGTGTCGGTCACCAACACTCACGATTTTCGCCGATTCTGGCCCGTTTCGTGGACTATTACTCACTGTTTTAGGGTCCGAGAGTGATGTCCACGAGTAACGAACTCTGGGATGCGTTTACGTGTCGGTCATCAACACTCGCGATTTTGGCCGATTCTGACCCATTTCGTGGACTATTAGTCACCGTTTTGGGGTCCCAAAGTGATTTCCATTCTTGTTGAACCCCAAGGTGCGCTTACGTGTCGGTCATCAACACTCACAGTTTTGGCCGATTCTGGCCCGTTTCATGGACTATTACTCACTGTTTTGCGGTCCCGTAGTGATGTCCACGAGTAACGAACCTTGGGGTGTGTTTACGTGTCGATTATCAACACTCGCGGTTTTGGGCGATTCTGACCCATTTCGTGGACTATTAGTCACCGCTTTGGGGTCCCAAAGTGATTTCCATTCTTGTTGAACCCCAAGGTGCGCTTACGTGTCGGTCATCAACACTCACAGTTTTGCCGATTCTGGCCCGTTTCGTGGACTATTACTCACTGTTTTAGGGTCCCGGAGTGATGTCTACGAGTAACGAACCCTGGAGTGCGTTTACGTGTCTGTCATCAGCACTCGCGGTTTTTGGCCGATTCTGACCAGTTTCGTGGACTATTACTCACCGTTTTGCGGTCCCAAAGTGATTAACATTCTTGTTGAACCCCAAGGTGGCTTACGTGTCGGTCATCAACACTCATAGTTTTGGCCGATTCTGGCCCATTTCGTGGACTATTACTCACTGTTTTGGGGTCCTGGAGTGATTTCCAGAAGTAATGAACCCTGGGGAGTGTTTATCTGTCGAGCATCAACACTCACAGTTTTGGCCGATTCTGGCCCGTTTCGTGGACTATTACTAACTGTTTGGGGGTCTCGAAGTGATGTCCACGAGTAACGAACCCTGGGGTGCGTTTACATGTTGGTCATCAACACTCGCGGTTTTGGCCGAATCTGACCCGTTTCATGGAATATTACTCACCGTTTTGGGGTCCCAAAGTGATTTCCATTCTTATTAAACCCCAAGGTGAGCTTACGTGTCGGTCATCAACACTCATAGTTTTGGCCGATTCTGGCCCATTTCATGGACTATTACTCACTGTTTTAGGGTCCCGGAGTGATGTCCATGAGTAACGAACCCTAGGGTGCGTTTACGTGTCGGTCATCAACACTCGAAGTTTTGGCCGATTGTGACCCGTTTCGTGGACTATTACTCACGGTTTTGGGGTCCCGGAGTGATGTCCACGAGTAACGAACCCCGGTGTGCGTTTACGTGTCCGTCATCAACGCTCGTAGTTTTGGCCGATCCTGACCCATTTCGTGGACTATTACTCAGCATTTTGGGGTCCCAAAGTGATTTCCATTCTCGTTGAACCCCAAGGTGCGCTTACGTGGCAGTCATCAACACTCACAGTTTTGGCCAATTCTGGCCCGTTTCGTGGACTATTACTCACTGTTTTAGGGTCCCGGAGTGATGTCCATGAGTAACGAACCCTGGGGTGCGTTTACCTGTCGGTCATCAACACTCGCGGTTTTGGCCAATTCTGACCCGTTTCGTGGACTATTACTCACCTTTTTGGGGTTCCAAAGTGATTTCCATTCTTGTTGAACCCCAAGGTGCGCTTACGTGTTGGTCACCACCACTCATGGTTTTGGCCTATTCTGGCCCGTTTCGTGGACTATTACTCACTGTTTTAGGGTCCCGGAGTGATGTCCACGAGTAACGAACCCTGGGTGCGTTTACGTGTCGGTCATCAACACTCGCGATTTTGGCCGATTTTGACCCATTTCGTGGACTATTACTCACCGTTTTGGGGTCCCAAAGTGATTTCCATTCTTGTTGAACCCCGGGTTGCGTTTACGTGTCGGTCATCTACACTCGCGGTTTTGGCCGATTCTGACCCATTTCGTGGACTATTACTCACCGTTTTGGGGTCCTAAAGTGATTTCCATTCTTGTTGAACCCCAACGTGCGCTTACGTGTCGGTCATCAACACTCACACTTTTTGCCGATTCTGGCCCGTTTCATGGAGTATTACTCACTGTTTTGCGGTCCCGGAGTGATGTCCATGAGTAACGAACCCTGGGGTGCGTTTACGTGTCGGTCGTCAACGCTCATAGTTTTGGCCGATCCTGACCCGTTTCGTGGACTATTACTCACCTTTTTGGGGTCCCAAACTGATTTCCATTCTTGTTGAACCCCAAGGTGCGCTTACGTGTCGGTCACCAACACTCACGATTTTCGCCGATTCTGGCCCGTTTCATGGACTATTACTCACTGTTTTAGGGTCCGAGAGTGATGTCCACGAGTAACGAACTCTGGGATGCTTTACGTGTCGGTCATCAACACTCGCGATTTTGGCCGATTCTGACCCATTTCGTGGACTATTAGTCACCGTTTTGGGGTCCCAAAGTGATTTCCATTCTTGTTGAACCCCAAGGTGCGCTTACGTGTCGGTCATCAACACTCACAGTTTTGGCCGATTCTGGCCCGTTTCATGGACTATTACTCACTGTTTTGCGGTCCCGTAGTGATGTCCACGAGTAACGAACCTTGGGGTGTGTTTACGTGTCGATTATCAACACTCGCGGTTTTGGGCGATTCTGACCCATTTCGTGGACTATTAGTCACCGCTTTGGGGTCCCAAAGTGATTTCCATTCTTGTTGAACCCCAAGGTGCGCTTACGTGTCGGTCATCAACACTCACAGTTTTGCCGATTCTGGCCCGTTTCGTGGACTATTACTCACTGTTTTAGGGTCCCGGAGTGATGTCCACGAGTAACGAACCCTGGAGTGCGTTTACGTGTCTGTCATCAGCACTCGCGGTTTTTGGCCGATTCTGACCAGTTTCGTGGACTATTACTCACCGTTTTGCGGTCCCAAAGTGATTAACATTCTTGTTGAACCCCAAGGTGGCTTACGTGTCGGTCATCAACACTCATAGTTTTGGCCGATTCTGGCCCATTTCGTGGACTATTACTCACTGTTTTGGGGTCCTGGAGTGATTTCCAGAAGTAATGAACCCTGGGGAGTGTTTATCTGTCGAGCATCAACACTCACAGTTTTGGCCGATTCTGGCCCGTTTCGTGGACTATTACTAACTGTTTGGGGGTCTCGAAGTGATGTCCACGAGTAACGAACCCTGGGGTGCGTTTACATGTTGGTCATCAACACTCGCGGTTTTGGCCGAATCTGACCCGTTTCATGGAATATTACTCACCGTTTTGGGGTCCCAAAGTGATTTCCATTCTTATTAAACCCCAAGGTGAGCTTACGTGTCGGTCATCAACACTCATAGTTTTGGCCGATTCTGGCCCATTTCATGGACTATTACTCACTGTTTTAGGGTCCCGGAGTGATGTCCATGAGTAACGAACCCTAGGGTGCGTTTACGTGTCGGTCATCAACACTCGAAGTTTTGGCCGATTGTGACCCGTTTCGTGGACTATTACTCACGGTTTTGGGGTCCCGGAGTGATGTCCACGAGTAACGAACCCCGGTGTGCGTTTACGTGTCCGTCATCAACGCTCGTAGTTTTGGCCGATCCTGACCCATTTCGTGGACTATTACTCAGCATTTTGGGGTCCCAAAGTGATTTCCATTCTCGTTGAACCCCAAGGTGCGCTTACGTGGCAGTCATCAACACTCACAGTTTTGGCCAATTCTGGCCCGTTTCGTGGACTATTACTCACTGTTTTAGGGTCCCGGAGTGATGTCCATGAGTAACGAACCCTGGGGTGCGTTTACCTGTCGGTCATCAACACTCGCGGTTTTGGCCAATTCTGACCCGTTTCGTGGACTATTACTCACCTTTTTGGGGTTCCAAAGTGATTTCCATTCTTGTTGAACCCCAAGGTGCGCTTACGTGTTGGTCACCACCACTCATGGTTTTGGCCTATTCTGGCCCGTTTCGTGGACTATTACTCACTGTTTTAGGGTCCCGGAGTGATGTCCACGAGTAACGAACCCTGGGTGCGTTTACGTGTCGGTCATCAACACTCGCGATTTTGGCCGATTTTGACCCATTTCGTGGACTATTACTCACCGTTTTGGGGTCCCAAAGTGATTTCCATTCTTGTTGAACCCCGGGTTGCGTTTACGTGTCGGTCATCTACACTCGCGGTTTTGGCCGATTCTGACCCATTTCGTGGACTATTACTCACCGTTTTGGGGTCCTAAAGTGATTTCCATTCTTGTTGAACCCCAACGTGCGCTTACGTGTCGGTCATCAACACTCACACTTTTTGCCGATTCTGGCCCGTTTCATGGAGTATTACTCACTGTTTTGCGGTCCCGGAGTGATGTCCATGAGTAACGAACCCTGGGGTGCGTTTACGTGTCGGTCGTCAACGCTCATAGTTTTGGCCGATCCTGACCCGTTTCGTGGACTATTACTCACCTTTTTGGGGTCCCAAACTGATTTCCATTCTTGTTGAACCCCAAGGTGCGCTTACGTGTCGGTCACCAACACTCACGATTTTCGCCGATTCTGGCCCGTTTCATGGACTATTACTCACTGTTTTAGGGTCCGAGAGTGATGTCCACGAGTAACGAACTCTGGGATGCTTTACGTGTCGGTCATCAACACTCGCGATTTTGGCCGATTCTGACCCATTTCGTGGACTATTAGTCACCGTTTTGGGGTCCCAAAGTGATTTCCATTCTTGTTGAACCCCAAGGTGCGCTTACGTGTCGGTCATCAACACTCACAGTTTTGGCCGATTCTGGCCCGTTTCATGGACTATTACTCACTGTTTTGCGGTCCCGTAGTGATGTCCACGAGTAACGAACCTTGGGGTGTGTTTACGTGTCGATTATCAACACTCGCGGTTTTGGGCGATTCTGACCCATTTCGTGGACTATTAGTCACCGCTTTGGGGTCCCAAAGTGATTTCCATTCTTGTTGAACCCCAAGGTGCGCTTACGTGTCGGTCATCAACACTCACAGTTTTGCCGATTCTGGCCCGTTTCGTGGACTATTACTCACTGTTTTAGGGTCCCGGAGTGATGTCCACGAGTAACGAACCCTGGAGTGCGTTTACGTGTCTGTCATCAGCACTCGCGGTTTTTGGCCGATTCTGACCAGTTTCGTGGACTATTACTCACCGTTTTGCGGTCCCAAAGTGATTAACATTCTTGTTGAACCCCAAGGTGGCTTACGTGTCGGTCATCAACACTCATAGTTTTGGCCGATTCTGGCCCATTTCGTGGACTATTACTCACTGTTTTGGGGTCCTGGAGTGATTTCCAGAAGTAATGAACCCTGGGGAGTGTTTATCTGTCGAGCATCAACACTCACAGTTTTGGCCGATTCTGGCCCGTTTCGTGGACTATTACTAACTGTTTGGGGGTCTCGAAGTGATGTCCACGAGTAACGAACCCTGGGGTGCGTTTACATGTTGGTCATCAACACTCGCGGTTTTGGCCGAATCTGACCCGTTTCATGGAATATTACTCACCGTTTTGGGGTCCCAAAGTGATTTCCATTCTTATTAAACCCCAAGGTGAGCTGACGTGTCGGTCATCAACACTCATAGTTTTGGCCGATTCTGGCCCATTTCATGGACTATTACTCACTGTTTTAGGGTCCCGGAGTGATGTCCATGAGTAACGAACCCTAGGGTGCGTTTACGTGTCGGTCATCAACACTCGAAGTTTTGGCCGATTGTGACCCGTTTCGTGGACTATTACTCACGGTTTTGGGGTCCCGGAGTGATGTCCACGAGTAACGAACCCCGGTGTGCGTTTACGTGTCCGTCATCAACGCTCGTAGTTTTGGCCGATCCTGACCCATTTCGTGGACTATTACTCAGCATTTTGGGGTCCCAAAGTGATTTCCATTCTCGTTGAACCCCAAGGTGCGCTTACGTGGCAGTCATCAACACTCACAGTTTTGGCCAATTCTGGCCCGTTTCGTGGACTATTACTCACTGTTTTAGGGTCCCGGAGTGATGTCCATGAGTAACGAACCCTGGGGTGCGTTTACCTGTCGGTCATCAACACTCGCGGTTTTGGCCAATTCTGACCCGTTTCGTGGACTATTACTCACCTTTTTGGGGTTCCAAAGTGATTTCCATTCTTGTTGAACCCCAAGGTGCGCTTACGTGTTGGTCACCACCACTCATGGTTTTGGCCTATTCTGGCCCGTTTCGTGGACTATTACTCACTGTTTTAGGGTCCCGGAGTGATGTCCACGAGTAACGAACCCTGGGTGCGTTTACGTGTCGGTCATCAACACTCGCGATTTTGGCCGATTTTGACCCATTTCGTGGACTATTACTCACCGTTTTGGGGTCCCAAAGTGATTTCCATTCTTGTTGAACCCCGGGTTGCGTTTACGTGTCGGTCATCTACACTCGCGGTTTTGGCCGATTCTGACCCATTTCGTGGACTATTACTCACCGTTTTGGGGTCCTAAAGTGATTTCCATTCTTGTTGAACCCCAACGTGCGCTTACGTGTCGGTCATCAACACTCACACTTTTTGCCGATTCTGGCCCGTTTCATGGAGTATTACTCACTGTTTTGCGGTCCCGGAGTGATGTCCATGAGTAACGAACCCTGGGGTGCGTTTACGTGTCGGTCGTCAACGCTCATAGTTTTGGCCGATCCTGACCCGTTTCGTGGACTATTACTCACCTTTTTGGGGTCCCAAACTGATTTCCATTCTTGTTGAACCCCAAGGTGCGCTTACGTGTCGGTCACCAACACTCACGATTTTCGCCGATTCTGGCCCGTTTCATGGACTATTACTCACTGTTTTAGGGTCCGAGAGTGATGTCCACGAGTAACGAACTCTGGGATGCTTTACGTGTCGGTCATCAACACTCGCGATTTTGGCCGATTCTGACCCATTTCGTGGACTATTAGTCACCGTTTTGGGGTCCCAAAGTGATTTCCATTCTTGTTGAACCCCAAGGTGCGCTTACGTGTCGGTCATCAACACTCACAGTTTTGGCCGATTCTGGCCCGTTTCATGGACTATTACTCACTGTTTTGCGGTCCCGTAGTGATGTCCACGAGTAACGAACCTTGGGGTGTGTTTACGTGTCGATTATCAACACTCGCGGTTTTGGGCGATTCTGACCCATTTCGTGGACTATTAGTCACCGCTTTGGGGTCCCAAAGTGATTTCCATTCTTGTTGAACCCCAAGGTGCGCTTACGTGTCGGTCATCAACACTCACAGTTTTGCCGATTCTGGCCCGTTTCGTGGACTATTACTCACTGTTTTAGGGTCCCGGAGTGATGTCCACGAGTAACGAACCCTGGAGTGCGTTTACGTGTCTGTCATCAGCACTCGCGGTTTTTGGCCGATTCTGACCAGTTTCGTGGACTATTACTCACCGTTTTGCGGTCCCAAAGTGATTAACATTCTTGTTGAACCCCAAGGTGGCTTACATGTCGGTCATCAACACTCATAGTTTTGGCCGATTCTGGCCCATTTCGTGGACTATTACTCACTGTTTTGGGGTCCTGGAGTGATTTCCAGAAGTAATGAACCCTGGGGAGTGTTTATCTGTCGAGCATCAACACTCACAGTTTTGGCCGATTCTGGCCCGTTTCGTGGACTATTACTAACTGTTTGGGGGTCTCGAAGTGATGTCCACGAGTAACGAACCCTGGGGTGCGTTTACATGTTGGTCATCAACACTCATAGTTTTGGCCGATTCTGGCCCATTTCATGGACTATTACTCACTGTTTTAGGGTCCCGGAGTGATGTCCATGAGTAACGAACCCTAGGGTGCGTTTACGTGTCGGTCATCAACACTCGAAGTTTTGGCCGATTGTGACCCGTTTCGTGGACTATTACTCACGGTTTTGGGGTCCCGGAGTGATGTCCACGAGTAACGAACCCCGGTGTGCGTTTACGTGTCCGTCATCAACGCTCGTAGTTTTGGCCGATCCTGACCCATTTCGTGGACTATTACTCAGCATTTTGGGGTCCCAAAGTGATTTCCATTCTCGTTGAACCCCAAGGTGCGCTTACGTGGCAGTCATCAACACTCACAGTTTTGGCCAATTCTGGCCCGTTTCGTGGACTATTACTCACTGTTTTAGGGTCCCGGAGTGATGTCCATGAGTAACGAACCCTGGGGTGCGTTTACCTGTCGGTCATCAACACTCGCGGTTTTGGCCAATTCTGACCCGTTTCGTGGACTATTACTCACCTTTTTGGGGTTCCAAAGTGATTTCCATTCTTGTTGAACCCCAAGGTGCGCTTACGTGTTGGTCACCACCACTCATGGTTTTGGCCTATTCTGGCCCGTTTCGTGGACTATTACTCACTGTTTTAGGGTCCCGGAGTGATGTCCACGAGTAACGAACCCTGGTTGCGTTTACGTGTCGGTCATCAACACTCGCGATTTTGGCCGATTTTGACCCATTTCGTGGACTATTACTCACCGTTTTGGGGTCCCAAAGTGATTTCCATTCTTGTTGAACCCCGGGTTGCGTTTACGTGTCGGTCATCTACACTCACAGTTTTGGCCGATTCTGGCCCGTTTCATGGACTATTACTCACTGTTTTGCGGTCCCGTAGTGATGTCCACGAGTAACGAACCTTGGGGTGTGTTTACGTGTCGATTATCAACACTCGCGGTTTTGGGCGATTCTGACCCATTTCGTGGACTATTAGTCACCGCTTTGGGGTCCCAAAGTGATTTCCATTCTTGTTGAACCCCAAGGTGCGCTTACGTGTCGGTCATCAACACTCACAGTTTTGCCGATTCTGGCCCGTTTCGTGGACTATTACTCACTGTTTTAGGGTCCCGGAGTGATGTCCACGAGTAACGAACCCTGGAGTGCGTTTACGTGTCTGTCATCAGCACTCGCGGTTTTTGGCCGATTCTGACCAGTTTCGTGGACTATTACTCACCGTTTTGCGGTCCCAAAGTGATTAACATTCTTGTTGAACCCCAAGGTGGCTTACGTGTCGGTCATCAACACTCATAGTTTTGGCCGATTCTGGCCCATTTCGTGGACTATTACTCACTGTTTTGGGGTCCTGGAGTGATTTCCAGAAGTAATGAACCCTGGGGAGTGTTTATCTGTCGAGCATCAACACTCACAGTTTTGGCCGATTCTGGCCCGTTTCGTGGACTATTACTAACTGTTTGGGGGTCTCGAAGTGATGTCCACGAGTAACGAACCCTGGGGTGCGTTTACATGTTGGTCATCAACACTCATAGTTTTGGCCGATTCTGGCCCATTTCATGGACTATTACTCACTGTTTTAGGGTCCCGGAGTGATGTCCATGAGTAACGAACCCTAGGGTGCGTTTACGTGTCGGTCATCAACACTCGAAGTTTTGGCCGATTGTGACCCGTTTCGTGGACTATTACTCACGGTTTTGGGGTCCCGGAGTGATGTCCACGAGTAACGAATCCCGGTGTGCGTTTACTTGTCCGTCATCAACGCTCGTAGTTTTGGCCGATCCTGACCCATTTCGTGGACTATTACTCAGCATTTTGGGGTCCCAAAGTGATTTCCATTCTCGTTGAACCCCAAGGTGCGCTTACGTGGCAGTCATCAACACTCACAGTTTTGGCCAATTCTGGCCCGTTTCGTGGACTATTACTCACTGTTTTAGGGTCCCGGAGTGATGTCCATGAGTAACGAACCCTGGGGTGCGTTTACCTGTCGGTCATCAACACTCGCGGTTTTGGCCAATTCTGACCCGTTTCGTGGACTATTACTCACGGTTTTGGGGTCCCGGAGTGATGTCCACGAGTAACGAACCCCGGTGTGCGTTTACGTGTCCGTCATCAACGCTCGTAGTTTTGGCCGATCCTGACCCATTTCGTGGACTATTACTCAGCATTTTGGGGTCCCAAAGTGATTTCCATTCTCGTTGAACCCCAAGGTGCGCTTACGTGGCAGTCATCAACACTCACAGTTTTGGCCAATTCTGGCCCGTTTCGTGGACTATTACTCACTGTTTTAGGGTCCCGGAGTGATGTCCATGAGTAACGAACCCTGGGGTGCGTTTACCTGTCGGTCATCAACACTCGCGGTTTTGGCCAATTCTGACCCGTTTCGTGGACTATTACTCACCTTTTTGGGGTTCCAAAGTGATTTCCATTCTTGTTGAACCCCAAGGTGCGCTTACGTGTTGGTCACCACCACTCATGGTTTTGGCCTATTCTGGCCCGTTTCGTGGACTATTACTCACTGTTTTAGGGTCCCGGAGTGATGTCCACGAGTAACGAACCCTGGTTGCGTTTACGTGTCGGTCATCAACACTCGCGATTTTGGCCGATTTTGACCCATTTCGTGGACTATTACTCACCGTTTTGGGGTCCCAAAGTGATTTCCATTCTTGTTGAACCCCGGGTTGCGTTTACGTGTCGGTCATCTACACTCGCGATTTTGGCCGATTTTGACCCATTTCGTGGACTATTACTCACCGTTTTGGGGTCCCAAAGTGATTTCCATTCTTGTTGAACCCCGGGTTGCGTTTACGTGTCGGTCATCTACACTCGCGGTTTTGGCCGATTCTGACCCATTTCGTGGACTATTACTCACCGTTTTGGGGTCCTAAAGTGATTTCCATTCTTGTTGAACCCCAACGTGCGCTTACGTGTCGGTCATCAACACTCACACTTTTTGCCGATTCTGGCCCGTTTCATGGAGTATTACTCACTGTTTTGCGGTCCCGGAGTGATGTCCATGAGTAACGAACCCTGGGGTGCGTTTACGTGTCGGTCGTCAACGCTCATAGTTTTGGCCGATCCTGACCCGTTTCGTGGACTATTACTCACCTTTTTGGGGTCCCAAACTGATTTCCATTCTTGTTGAACCCCAAGGTGCGCTTACGTGTCGGTCACCAACACTCACGATTTTCGCCGATTCTGGCCCGTTTCATGGACTATTACTCACTGTTTTAGGGTCCGAGAGTGATGTCCACGAGTAACGAACTCTGGGATGCTTTACGTGTCGGTCATCAACACTCGCGATTTTGGCCGACTCTGACCCATTTCGTGGACTATTAGTCACCGTTTTGGGGTCCCAAAGTGATTTCCATTCTTGTTGAACCCCAAGGTGCGCTTACGTGTCGGTCATCAACACTCACAGTTTTGGCCGATTCTGGCCCGTTTCATGGACTATTACTCACTGTTTTGCGGTCCCGTAGTGATGTCCACGAGTAACGAACCTTGGGGTGTGTTTACGTGTCGATTATCAACACTCGCGGTTTTGGGCGATTCTGACCCATTTCGTGGACTATTAGTCACCGCTTTGGGGTCCCAAAGTGATTTCCATTCTTGTTGAACCCCAAGGTGCGCTTACGTGTCGGTCATCAACACTCACAGTTTTGCCGATTCTGGCCCGTTTCGTGGACTATTACTCACTGTTTTAGGGTCCCGGAGTGATGTCCACGAGTAACGAACCCTGGAGTGCGTTTACGTGTCTGTCATCAGCACTCGCGGTTTTTGGCCGATTCTGACCAGTTTCGTGGACTATTACTCACCGTTTTGCGGTCCCAAAGTGATTAACATTCTTGTTGAACCCCAAGGTGGCTTACGTGTCGGTCATCAACACTCATAGTTTTGGCCGATTCTGGCCCATTTCGTGGACTATTACTCACTGTTTTGGGGTCCTGGAGTGATTTCCAGAAGTAATGAACCCTGGGGAGTGTTTATCTGTCGAGCATCAACACTCACAGTTTTGGCCGATTCTGGCCCGTTTCGTGGACTATTACTAACTGTTTGGGGGTCTCGAAGTGATGTCCACGAGTAACGAACCCTGGGGTGCGTTTACATGTTGGTCATCAACACTCGCGGTTTTGGCCGAATCTGACCCGTTTCATGGAATATTACTCACCGTTTTGGGGTCCCAAAGTGATTTCCATTCTTATTAAACCCCAAGGTGAGCTTACGTGTCGGTCATCAACACTCATAGTTTTGGCCGATTCTGGCCCGTTTCATGGACTATTACTCACTGTTTTAGGGTCCCGGAGTGATGTCCATGAGAAACGAACCCTAGGGTGCGTTTACGTGTCGGTCATCAACACTCGAAGTTTTGGCCGATTGAGACCCGTTTCGTGGACTATTACTCACGGTTTTGGGGTCCCGGAGTGATGTCCACGAGTAACGAACCCCGGTGTGCGTTTACGTGTCCGTCATCAACGCTCGTAGTTTTGGCCGATCCTGACCCATTTCGTGGACTATTACTCAGCATTTTGGGGTCCCAAAGTGATTTCCATTCTCGTTGAACCCCAATGTGCGCTTACGTGGCAGTCATCAACACTCACAGTTTTGGCCAATTCTGGCCCGTTTCGTGGACTATTACTCACTGTTTTAGGGTCCCGGAGTGATGTCCATGAGTAACGAACCCTGGGGTGCGTTTACCTGTCGGTCATCAACACTCGCGGTTTTGGCCAATTCTGACCCGTTTCGTGGACTATTACTCACCGTTTTGGGGTTCCAAAGTGATTTCCATTCTTGTTGAACCCCAAGGTGCGCTTACGTGTTGGTCACCACCACTCATGGTTTTGGCCTATTCTGGCCCGTTTCGTGGACTATTACTCACTGTTTTAGGGTCCCGGAGTGATGTCCACGAGTAACGAACCCTGGGTGCGTTTACGTGTCGGTCATCAACACTCGCGATTTTGGCCGATTTTGACCCATTTCGTGGACTATTACTCACCGTTTTGGGGTCCCAAAGTGATTTCCATTCTTGTTGAACCCCGGGTTGCGTTTACGTGTCGGTCATCTACACTCGCGGTTTTGGCCGATTCTGACCCATTTCGTGGACTATTACTCACCGTTTTGGGGTCCTAAAGTGATTTCCATTCTTGTTGAACCCCAACGTGCGCTTACGTGTCGGTCATCAACACTCACACTTTTTGCCGATTCTGGCCCGTTTCATGGAGTATTACTCACTGTTTTGCGGTCCCGGAGTGATGTCGATGAGTAACGAACCCTGGGTGCGTTTACGTGTCGGTCGTCAACGCTCATAGTTTTGGCCGATCCTGACCCATTTCGTGGACTATTACTCAGCATTTTGGGGTCCCAAAGTGATTTCCATTCTCGTTGAACCCCAATGTGCGCTTACGTGGCAGTCATCAACACTGACAGTTTTGGCCAATTCTGGCCCGTTTCGTGGACTATTACTCACTGTTTTAGGGTCCCGGAGTGATGTCCATGAGTAACGAACCCTGGGGTGCGTTTACCTGTCGGTCATCAACACTCGCGGTTTTGGCCAATTCTGACCCGTTTCGTGGACTATTACTCACCGTTTTGGGGTTCCAAAGTGATTTCCATTCTTGTTGAACCCCAAGGTGCGCTTACATGTTGGTCACCACCACTCATGGTTTTGGCCTATTCTGGCCCGTTTCGTGGACTATTACTCACTGTTTTAGGGTCCCGGAGTGATGTCCACGAGTAACGAACCCTGGGTGCGTTTACGTGTCGGTCATCAACACTCGCGATTTTGGCCGATTTTGACCCATTTCGTGGACTATTACTCACCGTTTTGGGGTCCCAAAGTGATTTCCATTCTTGTTGAACCCCGGGTTGCGTTTACGTGTCGGTCATCTACACTCGCGGTTTTGGCCGATTCTGACCCATTTCGTGGACTATTACTCACCGTTTTGGGGTCCTAAAGTGATTTCCATTCTTGTTGAACCCCAACGTGCGCTTACGTGTCGGTCATCAACACTCACACTTTTTGCCGATTCTGGCCCGTTTCATGGAGTATTACTCACTGTTTTGCGGTCCCGGAGTGATGTCGATGAGTAACGAACCCTGGGTGCGTTTACGTGTCGGTCGTCAACGCTCATAGTTTTGGCCGATCCTGACCCATTTCGTGGACTATTACTCAGCATTTTGGGGTCCCAAAGTGATTTCCATTCTCGTTGAACCCCAATGTGCGCTTACGTGGCAGTCATCAACACTCACAGTTTTGGCCAATTCTGGCCCGTTTCGTGGACTATTACTCACTGTTTTAGGGTCCCGGAGTGATGTCCATGAGTAACGAACCCTGGGGTGCGTTTACCTGTCGGTCATCAACACTCGCGGTTTTGGCCAATTCTGACCCGTTTCGTGGACTATTACTCACCGTTTTGGGGTTCCAAAGTGATTTCCATTCTTGTTGAACCCCAAGGTGCGCTTACGTGTTGGTCACCACCACTCATGGTTTTGGCCTATTCTGGCCCGTTTCGTGGACTATTACTCACTGTTTTAGGGTCCCGGAGTGATGTCCACGAGTAACGAACCCTGGGTGCGTTTACGTGTCGGTCATCAACACTCGCGATTTTGGCCGATTTTGACCTATTTCGTGGACTATTACTCACCGTTTTGGGGTCCCAAAGTGATTTCCATTCTTGTTGAACCCCGGGTTGCGTTTACGTGTCGGTCATCTACACTCGCGGTTTTGGCCGATTCTGACCCATTTCGTGGACTATTACTCACCGTTTTGGGGTCCTAAAGTGATTTCCATTCTTGTTGAACCCCAACGTGCGCTTACGTGTCGGTCATCAACACTCACACTTTTTGCCGATTCTGGCCCGTTTCATGGAGTATTACTCACTGTTTTGCGGTCCCGGAGTGATGTCGATGAGTAACGAACCCTGGGGTGCGTTTACGTGTCGGTCGTCAACGCTCATAGTTTTGGCCGATCCTGACCCGTTTCGTGGACTATTACTCACCTTTTTGGGGTCCCAAACTGATTTCCATTCTTGTTGAACCCCAAGGTGCGCTTACGTGTCGGTCACCAACACTCACGATTTTCGCCGATTCTGGCCCGTTTCATGGACTATTACTCACTGTTTTAGGGTCCGAGAGTGATGTCCACGAGTAACGAACTCTGGGATGCTTTACGTGTCGGTCATCAACACTCGCGATTTTGGCCGATTCTGACCCATTTCGTGGACTATTAGTCACCGTTTTGGGGTCCCAAAGTGATTTCCATTCTTGTTGAACCCCAAGGTGCGCTTACGTGTCGGTCATCAACACTCACAGTTTTGGCCGATTCTGGCCCGTTTCATGGACTATTACTCACTGTTTTGCGGTCCCGTAGTGATGTCCACGAGTAACGAACCTTGGGGTGTGTTTACGTGTCGATTATCAACACTCGCGGTTTTGGGCGATTCTGACCCATTTCGTGGACTATTAGTCACCGTTTTGGGGTCCCAAAGTGATTTCCATTCTTGCTGAACCCCAAGGTGCGCTTACGTGTCGGTCATCAACACTCACAGTTTTGCCGATTCTGGCCCGTTTCGTGGACTATTACTCACTGTTTTAGGGTCCCGGAGTGATGTCCACGAGTAACGAACCCTGGAGTGCGTTTACGTGTCTGTCATCAGCACTCGCGGTTTTTGGACGATTCTGACCAGTTTCGTGGACTATTACTCACCGTTTTGCGGTCCCAAAGTGATTAACATTCTTGTTGAACCCCAAGGTGGCTTACGTGTCGGTCGTCAACACTCATAGTTTTGGCCGATTCTGGCCCATTTCGTGGACTATTACTCACTGTTTTGGGGTCCTGGAGTGATTTCCAGAAGTAATGAACCCTGGGGAGTGTTTATCTGTCGAGCATCAACACTCACAGTTTTGGCCGATTCTGGCCCGTTTCGTGGACTATTACTAACTGTTTGGGGGTCTCGAAGTGATGTCCACGAGTAACGAACCCTGGGGTGCGTTTACATGTTGGTCATCAACACTCGCGGTTTTGGCCGAATCTGACCCGTTTCATGGAATATTACTCACCGTTTTGGGGTCCCAAAGTGATTTCCATTCTTATTAAACCCCAAGGTGAGCTTACGTGTCGGTCATCAACACTCATAGTTTTGGCCGATTCTGGCCCGTTTCATGGACTATTACTCACTGTTTTAGGGTCCCGGAGTGATGTCCATGAGTAACGAACCCTAGGGTGCGTTTACGTGTCGGTCATCAACACTCGAAGTTTTGGCCGATTGTGACCCGTTTCGTGGACTATTACTCACTGTTTTGGGGTCCCGGAGTGATGTCCACGAGTAACGAACCCCAGTGTGCGTTTACGTGTCCGTCATCAACGCTCGTAGTTTTGGCCGATCCTGACCCATTTCGTGGACTATTACTCAGCATTTTGGGGTCCCAAAGTGATTTCCATTCTCGTTGAACCCCAAGGTGCGCTTACGTGGCAGTCATCAACACTCACAGTTTTGGCCAATTCTGGCCCGTTTCGTGGACTATTACTCACTGTTTTAGGGTCCCGGAGTGATGTCCATGAGTAACGAACCCTGGGGTGCGTTTACCTGTCGGTCATCAACACTCGCGGTTTTGGCCAATTCTGACCCGTTTCGTGGACTATTACTCACCGTTTTGGGGTTCCAAAGTGATTTCCATTCTTGTTGAACCCCAAGGTGCGCTTACGTGTTGGTCACCACCACTCATGGTTTTGGCCTATTCTGGCCCGTTTCGTGGACTATTACTCACTGTTTTAGGGTCCCGGAGTGATGTCCACGAGTAACGAACCCTGGGTGCGTTTACGTGTCGGTCATCAACACTCGCGATTTTGGCCGATTTTGACCCATTTCGTGGACTATTACTCACCGTTTTGGGGTCCCAAAGTGATTTCCATTCTTGTTGAACCCCGGGTTGCGTTTACGTGTCGGTCATCTACACTCGCGGTTTTGGCCGATTCTGACCCATTTCGTGGACTATTACTCACCGTTTTGGGGTCCTAAAGTGATTTCCATTCTTGTTGAACCCCAACGTGCGCTTACGTGTCGGTCATCAACACTCACACTTTTTGCCGATTCTGGCCCGTTTCATGGAGTATTACTCACTGTTTTGCGGTCCCGGAGTGATGTCGATGAGTAACGAACCCTGGGGTGCGTTTACGTGTCGGTCGTCAACGCTCATAGTTTTGGCCGATCCTGACCCGTTTCGTGGACTATTACTCACCTTTTTGGGGTCCCAAACTGATTTCCATTCTTGTTGAACCCCAAGGTGCGCTTACGTGTCGGTCACCAACACTCACGATTTTCGCCGATTCTGGCCCGTTTCATGGACTATTACTCACTGTTTTAGGGTCCGAGAGTGATGTCCACGAGTAACGAACTCTGGGATGCTTTACCTGTCGGTCATCAACACTCGCGATTTTGGCCGATTCTGACCCATTTCGTGGACTATTAGTCACCGTTTTGGGGTCCCAAAGTGATTTCCATTCTTGTTGAACCCCAAGGTGCGCTTACGTGTCGGTCATCAACACTCACAGTTTTGGCCGATTCTGGCCCGTTTCATGGACTATTACTCACTGTTTTGCGGTCCCGTAGTGATGTCCACGAGTAACGAACCTTGGGGTGTGTTTACGTGTCGATTATCAACACTCGCGGTTTTGGGCGATTCTGACCCATTTCGTGGACTATTAGTCACCGTTTTGGGGTCCCAAAGTGATTTCCATTCTTGTTGAACCCCAAGGTGCGCTTACGTGTCGGTCATCAACACTCACAGTTTTGCCGATTCTGGCCCGTTTCGTGGACTATTACTCACTGTTTTAGGGTCCCGGAGTGATGTCCACGAGTAACGAACCCTGGAGTGCGTTTACGTGTCTGTCATCAGCACTCGCGGTTTTTGGACGATTCTGACCAGTTTCGTGGACTATTACTCACCGTTTTGCGGTCCCAAAGTGATTAACATTCTTGTTGAACCCCAAGGTGGCTTACGTGTCGGTCGTCAACACTCATAGTTTTGGCCGATTCTGGCCCATTTCATGGACTATTACTCACTGTTTTGGGGTCCTGGAGTGATTTCCAGAAGTAATGAACCCTGGGGAGTGTTTATCTGTCGAGCATCAACACTCACAGTTTTGGCCGATTCTGGCCCGTTTCGTGGACTATTACTAACGGTTTGGGGGTCTCGAAGTGATGTCCACGAGTAACGAACCCTGGGGTGCGTTTACATGTTGGTCATCAACACTCGCGGTTTTGGCCGAATCTGACCCGTTTCATGGAATATTACTCACCGTTTTGGGGTCCCAAAGTGATTTCCATTCTTATTAAACCCCAAGGTGAGCTTACGTGTCGGTCATCAACACTCATAGTTTTGGCCGATTCTGGCCCGTTTCATGGACTATTACTCACTGTTTTAGGGTCCCGGAGTGATGTCCATGAGTAACGAACCCTAGGGTGCGTTTACGTGTCGGTCATCAACACTCGAAGTTTTGGCCGATTGTGACCCGTTTCGTGGACTATTACTCACTGTTTTGGGGTCCCGGAGTGATGTCCACGAGTAACGAACCCCAGTGTGCGTTTACGTGTCCGTCATCAATGCTCGTAGTTTTGGCCGATCCTGACCCATTTCGTGGACTATTACTCAGCATTTTGGGGTCCCAAAGTGATTTCCATTCTCGTTGAACCCCAAGGTGCGCTTACGTGGCAGTCATCAACACTCACAGTTTTGGCCAATTCTGGCCCGTTTCGTGGACTATTACTCACTGTTTTAGGGTCCCGGAGTGATGTCCATGAGTAACGAACCCTGGGGTGCGTTTACCTGTCGGTCATCAACACTCGCGGTTTTGGCCAATTCTGACCCGTTTCGTGGACTATTACTCACCGTTTTGGGGTTCCAAAGTGATTTCCATTCTTGTTGAACCCCAAGGTGCGCTTACGTGTTGGTCACCACCACTCATGGTTTTGGCCTATTCTGGCCCGTTTCGTGGACTATTACTCACTGTTTTAGGGTCCCGGAGTGATGTCCACGAGTAACGAACCCTGGGTGCGTTTACGTGTCGGTCATCAACACTCGCGATTTTGGCCGATTTTGACCCATTTCGTGGACTATTACTCACCGTTTTGGGGTCCCAAAGTGATTTCCATTCTTGTTGAACCCCGGGTTGCGTTTACGTGTCGGTCATCTACACTCGCGGTTTTGGCCGATTCTGACCCATTTCGTGGACTATTACTCACCGTTTTGGGGTCCTAAAGTGATTTCCATTCTTGTTGAACCCCAACGTGCGCTTACGTGTCGGTCATCAACACTCACACTTTTTGCCGATTCTGGCCCGTTTCATGGAGTATTACTCACTGTTTTGCGGTCCCGGAGTGATGTCGATGAGTAACGAACCCTGGGTGCGTTTACGTGTCGGTCGTCAACGCTCATAGTTTTGGCCGATCCTGACCCATTTCGTGGACTATTACTCAGCATTTTGGGGTCCCAAAGTGATTTCCATTCTCGTTGAACCCCAATGTGCGCTTACGTGGCAGTCATCAACACTCACAGTTTTGGCCAATTCTGGCCCGTTTCGTGGACTATTACTCACTGTTTTAGGGTCCCGGAGTGATGTCCATGAGTAACGAACCCTGGGGTGCGTTTACCTGTCGGTCATCAACACTCGCGGTTTTGGCCAATTCTGACCCGTTTCGTGGACTATTACTCACCGTTTTGGGGTTCCAAAGTGATTTCCATTCTTGTTGAACCCCAAGGTGCGCTTACGTGTTGGTCACCACCACTCATGGTTTTGGCCTATTCTGGCCCGTTTCGTGGACTATTACTCACTGTTTTAGGGTCCCGGAGTGATGTCCACGAGTAATGAACCCTGGGTGCGTTTACGTGTCGGTCATCAACACTCGCGATTTTGGCCGATTTTGACCCATTTCGTGGACTATTACTCACCGTTTTGGGGTCCCAAAGTGATTTCCATTCTTGTTGAACCCCGGGTTGCGTTTACGTGTCGGTCATCTACACTCGCGGTTTTGGCCGATTCTGACCCATTTCGTGGACTATTACTCACCGTTTTGGGGTCCTAAAGTGATTTCCATTCTTGTTGAACCCCAACGTGCGCTTACGTGTCGGTCATCAACACTCACACTTTTTGCCGATTCTGGCCCGTTTCATGGAGTATTACTCACTGTTTTGCGGTCCCGGAGTGATGTCGATGAGTAACGAACCCTGGGTGCGTTTACGTGTCGGTCGTCAACGCTCATAGTTTTGGCCGATCCTGACCCATTTCGTGGACTATTACTCAGCATTTTGGGGTCCCAAAGTGATTTCCATTCTCGTTGAACCCCAATGTGCGCTTACGTGGCAGTCATCAACACTCACAGTTTTGGCCAATTCTGGCCCGTTTCGTGGACTATTACTCACTGTTTTAGGGTCCCGGAGTGATGTCCATGAGTAACGAACCCTGGGGTGCGTTTACCTGTCGGTCATCAACACTCGCGGTTTTGGCCAATTCTGACCCGTTTCGTGGACTATTACTCACCGTTTTGGGGTTCCAAAGTGATTTCCATTCTTGTTGAACCCCAAGGTGCGCTTACGTGTTGGTCACCACCACTCATGGTTTTGGCCTATTCTGGCCCGTTTCGTGGACTATTACTCACTGTTTTAGGGTCCCGGAGTGATGTCCACGAGTAACGAACCCTGGGTGCGTTTACGTGTCGGTCATCAACACTCGCGATTTTGGCCGATTTTGACCCATTTCGTGGACTATTACTCACCGTTTTGGGGTCCCAAAGTGATTTCCATTCTTGTTGAACCCCGGGTTGCGTTTACGTGTCGGTCATCTACACTCGCGGTTTTGGCCGATTCTGACCCATTTCGTGGACTATTACTCACCGTTTTGGGGTCCTAAAGTGATTTCCATTCTTGTTGAACCCCAACGTGCGCTTACGTGTCGGTCATCAACACTCACACTTTTTGCCGATTCTGGCCCGTTTCATGGAGTATTACTCACTGTTTTGCGGTCCCGGAGTGATGTCGATGAGTAACGAACCCTGGGTGCGTTTACGTGTCGGTCGTCAACGCTCATAGTTTTGGCCGATCCTGACCCATTTCGTGGACTATTACTCAGCATTTTGGGGTCCCAAAGTGATTTCCATTCTCGTTGAACCCCAATGTGCGCTTACGTGGCAGTCATCAACACTCACAGTTTTGGCCAATTCTGGCCCGTTTCGTGGACTATTACTCACTGTTTTAGGGTCCCGGAGTGATGTCCATGAGTAACGAACCCTGGGGTGCGTTTACCTGTCGGTCATCAACACTCGCGGTTTTGGCCAATTCTGACCCGTTTCGTGGACTATTACTCACCGTTTTGGGGTTCCAAAGTGATTTCCATTCTTGTTGAACCCCAAGGTGCGCTTACATGTTGGTCACCACCACTCATGGTTTTGGCCTATTCTGGCCCGTTTCGTGGACTATTACTCACTGTTTTAGGGTCCCGGAGTGATGTCCACGAGTAACGAACCCTGGGTGCGTTTACGTGTCGGTCATCAACACTCGCGATTTTGGCCGATTTTGACCCATTTCGTGGACTATTACTCACCGTTTTGGGGTCCCAAAGTGATTTCCATTCTTGTTGAACCCCGGGTTGCGTTTACGTGTCGGTCATCTACACTCGCGGTTTTGGCCGATTCTGACCCATTTCGTGGACTATTACTCACCGTTTTGGGGTCCTAAAGTGATTTCCATTCTTGTTGAACCCCAACGTGCGCTTACGTGTCGGTCATCAACACTCACACTTTTTGCCGATTCTGGCCCGTTTCATGGAGTATTACTCACTGTTTTGCGGTCCCTGAGTGATGTCCATGAGTAACGAACCCTGGGGTGCGTTTACGTGTCGGTCGTCAACGCTCATAGTTTTGGCCGATCCTGACCCGTTTCGTGGACTATTACTCACCTTTTTGGGGTCCCAAACTGATTTCCATTCTTGTTGAACCCCAAGGTGCGCTTACGTGTCGGTCACCAACACTCACGATTTTCGCCGATTCTGGCCCGTTTCATGGACTATTACTCACTGTTTTAGGGTCCGAGAGTGATGTCCACGAGTAACGAACTCTGGGATGCTTTACGTGTCGGTCATCAACACTCGAAGTTTTGGCCGATTGTGACCCGTTTCGTGGACTATTACTCACGGTTTTGGGGTCCCGGAGTGATGTCCACGAGTAACGAACCCCGGTGTGCGTTTACGTGTCCGTCATCAACGCTCGTAGTTTTGGCCGATCCTGACCCATTTCGTGGACTATTACTCAGCATTTTGGGGTCCCAAAGTGATTTCCATTCTCGTTGAACCCCAAGGTGCGCTTACGTGGCAGTCATCAACACTCACAGTTTTGGCCAATTCTGGCCCGTTTCGTGGACTATTACTCACTGTTTTAGGGTCCCGGAGTGATGTCCATGAGTAACGAACCCTGGGGTGCATTTACCTGTCGGTCATCAACACTCGCGGTTTTGGCCAATTCTGACCCGTTTCGTGGACTATTACTCACCTTTTTGGGGTTCCAAAGTGATTTCCATTCTTGTTGAACCCCAAGGTGCGCTTACGTGTTGGTCACCACCACTCATGGTTTTGGCCTATTCTGGCCCGTTTCGTGGACTATTACTCACTGTTTTAGGGTACCGGAGTGATGTCCACGAGTAACGAACCCTGGGTGCGTTTACGTGTCGGTCATCAACACTCGCGATTTTGGCCGATTTTGACCCATTTCTTGGACTATTACTCACCGTTTTGGGGTCCCAAAGTGATTTCCATTCTTGTTGAACCCCGGGTTGCGTTTACGTGTCGGTCATCTACACTCGCGGTTTTGGCCGATTCTGACCCATTTTGTGGACTATTACTCACCGTTTTGGGGTCCTAAAGTGATTTCCATTCTTGTTGAACCCCAACGTGCGCTTACGTGTCGGTCATCAACACTCACACTTTTTGCCGATTCTGGCCCGTTTCATGGAGTATTACTCACTGTTTTGCGGTCCCGGAGTGATGTCCATGAGTAACGAACCCTGGGGTGCGTTTACGTGTCGGTCGTCAACGCTCATAGTTTTGGCCGATCCTGACCCGTTTCGTGGACTATTACTCACCTTTTTGGGGTCCCAAACTGATTTCCATTCTTGTTGAACCCCAAGGTGCGCTTACGTGTCGGTCACCAACACTCACGATTTTCGCCGATTCTGGCCCGTTTCATGGACTATTACTCACTGTTTTAGGGTCCGAGAGTGATGTCCACGAGTAACGAACTCTGGGATGCTTTACGTGTCGGTCATCAACACTCGCGATTTTGGCCGATTCTGACCCATTTCGTGGACTATTAGTCACCGTTTTGGGGTCCCAAAGTGATTTCCATTCTTGTTGAACCCCAAGGTGCGCTTACGTGTCGGTCATCAACACTCACAGTTTTGCCGATTCTGGCCCGTTTCGTGGACTATTACTCACTGTTTTAGGGTCCCGGAGTGATGTCCATGAGTAACGAACCCTAGGGTGCGTTTACGTGTCGGTCATCAACACTCGAAGTTTTGGCCGATTGTGACCCGTTTCATGGACTATTACTCACGGTTTTGGGGTCCCGGAGTGATGTCCACGAGTAACGAACCCCGGTGTGCGTTTACGTGTCCGTCATCAATGCTCGTAGTTTTGGCCGATCCTGACCCATTTCGTGGACTATTACTCAGCATTTTGGGGTCCCAAAGTGATTTCCATTCTCGTTGAACCCCAAGGTGCGCTTACGTGGCAGTCATCAACACTCACAGTTTTGGCCAATTTTGGCCCGTTTCGTGGACTATTACTCACTGTTTAGGGTCCCGGAGTGATGTCCATGAGTAACGAACCCTGGGGTGCGTTTACCTGTCGGTCATCAACACTCGCGGTTTTGGCCAATTCTGACCCGTTTCGTGGACTATTACTCACCGTTTTGGGGTTCCAAAGTGATTTCCATTCTTGTTGAACCCCAAGGTGCGCTTACGTGTTGGTCACCACCACTCATGGTTTTGGCCTATTCTGGCCCGTTTCGTGGACTATTACTCACTGTTTTAGGGTCCCGGAGTGATGTCCACGAGTAACGAACCCCAGTGTGCGTTTACGTGTCCGTCATCAACGCTCGTAGTTTTGGCCGATCCTGACCCATTTCGTGGACTATTACTCAGCATTTTGGGGTCCCAAAGTGATTTCCATTCTCGTTGAACCCCAAGGTGCGCTTACGTGGCAGTCATCAACACTCACAGTTTTGGCCAATTCTGGCCCGTTTCGTGGACTATTACTCACTGTTTTAGGGTCCCGGAGTGATGTCCATGAGTAACGAACCCTGGGGTGCGTTTACCTGTCGGTCATCAACACTCGCGGTTTTGGCCAATTCTGACCCGTTTTGTGGACTATTACTCACCTTTTTGGGGTTCCAAAGTGATTTCCATTCTTGTTGAACCCCAAGGTGCGCTTACGTGTTGGTCACCACCACTCATGGTTTTGGCCTATTCTGGCCCGTTTCGTGGACTATTACTCACTGTTTTAGGGTCCCGGAGTGATGTCCACGAGTAACGAACCCTGGGTGCGTTTACGTGTCGGTCATCAACACTCGCGATTTTGGCCGATTTTGACCCATTTCGTGGACTATTACTCACCGTTTTGGGGTCCCAAAGTGATTTCCATTCTTGTTGAACCCCGGGTTGCGTTTACGTGTCGGTCATCTACACTCGCGGTTTTGGCCGATTCTGACCCATTTCGTGGACTATTACTCACCGTTTTGGGGTCCTAAAGTGATTTCCATTCTTGTTGAACCCCAACGTGCGCTTACGTGTCGGTCATCAACACTCACACTTTTTGCCGATTCTGGCCCGTTTCATGGAGTATTACTCACTGTTTTGCGGTCCCGGAGTGATGTCCATGAGTAACGAACCCAGGGGTGCGTTTACGTGTCGGTCGTCAACGCTCATAGTTTTGGCCGATCCTGACCCGTTTCGTGGACTATTACTCACCTTTTTGGGGTCCCAAACTGATTTCCATTCTTGTTAAACCCCAAGGTGCGCTTACGTGTCGGTCATCAACACTCACGATTTTCGCCGATTCTGGCCCGTTTCATGGACTATTACTCACTGTTTTAGGGTCCGAGAGTGATGTCCACGAGTAACGAACTCTGGGATGCGTTTACGTGTCGGTCATCAACACTCGCGATTTTGGCCGATTCTGACCCATTTCGTGGACTATTAGTCACCGTTTTGGGGTCCCAAAGTGATTTCCATTCTTGTTGAACCCCAAGGTGCGCTTACGTGTCGGTCATCAACACTCACAGTTTTGGCCGATTCTGGCCCGTTTCATGGACTATTAGTCACTGTTTTGCGGTCCCGTAGTGATGTCCACGAGTAACGAACCTTGGGGTGTGTTTACGTGTCGATTATCAACACTCGCGGTTTTGGGCGATTCTGACCCATTTCGTGGACTATTAGTCACCGTTTTGGGGTCCCAAAGTGATTTCCATTCTTGTTGAACCCCAAGGTGCGCTTACGTGTCGGTCATCAACACTCACAGTTTTGCCGATTCTGGCCCGTTTCGTGGACTATTACTCACTGTTTTGGGGTCCCGGAGTGATGTCCACGAGTAACGAACCCTGGAGTGCGTTTACGTGTCTGTCATCAGCACTCGCGGTGTTTGGCCGATTCTGACTAGTTTCGTGGACTATTACTCACCGTTTTGCGGTCCCAAAGTGATTAACATTCTTGTTGAACCCCAAGGTGGCTTACGTGTCGGTCATCAACACTCATAGTTTTGGCTGATTCTGGCCCATTTCGTGGACTATTACTCACTGTTTTGGGGTCCTGGAGCGATTTCCAGAAGTAATGAACCCTGGGGAGTGTTTATCTGTCGAGCGTCAACACTCACAGTTTTGGCCGATTCTGGCCCGTTTCGTGGACTATTACTAACTGTTTGGGGGTCTCGAAGTGATGTCCACGAGTAACGAACCCTGGGGTGCGTTTACATGTGGGTCATCAACACTCACGGCTTTGGCCGAATCTGACCCGTTTCATGGAATATTACTCACCGTTTTGGGGTCCCAAAGTGATTTCCATTCTTATTAAACCCCAAGGTGAGCTTACGTGTCGGTCATCAACACTCATAGTTTTGGCCAATTCTGGCCCGTTTCATGGACTCTTACTCACTGTTTTAGGGTCCCGGAGTGATGTCCATGAGTAACGAACCCTAGGGTGCGTTTACGTGTCGGTCATCAACACTTGAAGTTTTGGCCGATTGTGACCCGTTTCGTGGACTATTACTCACGGTTTTGGGGTCCCGGAGTGATGTCCACGAGTAACGAACCCCGGTGTGCGTTTACGTGTCCGTCATCAACGCTCGTAGTTTTGGCCGATCCTGACCCATTTCGTGGACTATTACTCAGCATTTTGGGGTCCCAAAGTGATTTCCATTCTCGTTGAACCCCAAGGTGCGCTTACGTGGCAGTCATCAACACTCACAGTTTTGGCCAATTCTGGCCCGTTTCGTGGACTATTACTCACTGTTTTAGGGTCCCGGAGTGATGTCCATGAGTAACGAACCCTGGGGTGCGTTTACCTGTCGGTCATCAACACTCGCGATTTTGGCCGATTCTGACCCGTTTCGTGGACTATTACTCACCGTTTTGGGGTCCCAAAGTGATTTCCATTCTTGTTGAACCCCAAGGTGCGCTTACGTGTTGGTCACCACCACTCATGGTTTTGGCCTATTCTGGCCCGTTTCGTGGACTATTACTCACTGTTTTAGGGTCCCGGAGTGATGTCCACGAGTAACGAACCCTGGGTGCGTTTACGTGTCGGTCATCAACACTCGCGATTTTGGCCGATTTTGACCCATTTCGTGGACTATTACTCACCGTTTTGGGGTCCCAAAGTGATTTCCATTCTTGTTGAACCCCGGGTTGCGTTTACGTGTCGGTCATCTACACTCGCGGTTTTGGCCGATTCTGACCCATTTCGTGGACTATTACTCACCGTTTTGGGGTCCTAAAGTGATTTCCATTCTTGTTGAACCCCAACGTGCGCTTACGTGTCGGTCATCAACACTCACACTTTTTGCCGATTCTGGCCCGTTTCATGGAGTATTACTCACTGTTTTGCGGTCCCGGAGTGATGTCCATGAGTAACGAACCCAGGGGTGCGTTTACGTGTCGGTCGTCAACGCTCATAGTTTTGGCCGATCCTGACCCGTTTCGTGGACTATTACTCACCTTTTTGGGGTCCCAAACTGATTTCCATTCTTGTTGAACCCCAAGGTGCGCTTACGTGTCGGTCATCAACACTCACGATTTTCGCCGATTCTGGCCCGTTTCATGGACTATTACTCACTGTTTTAGGGTCCGAGAGTGATGTCCACGAGTAACGAACTCTGGGATGCGTTTACGTGTCGGTCATCAACACTCGCGATTTTGGTCGATTCTGACCCATTTCGTGGACTATTAGTCACCGTTTTGGGGTCCCAAAGTGATTTCCATTCTTGTTGAACCCCAAGGTGCGCTTACGTGTCGGTCATCAACACTCACAATTTTGGCCGATTCTGGCCCGTTTCATGGACTATTACTCACTGTTTTGCGGTCCCGTAGTGATGTCCACGAGTAACGAACCTTGGGGTGTGTTTACGTGTCGATTATCAACACTCGCGGTTTTGGGCGATTCTGACCCATTTCGTGGACTATTAGTCACCGTTTTGGGGTCCCAAAGTGATTTCCATTCTTGTTGAACCCCAAGGTGCGCTTACGTGTCGGTCATCAACACTCACAGTTTTGCCGATTCTGGCCCGTTTCGTGGACTATTACTCACTGTTTTGGGGTCCCGGAGTGATGTCCACGAGTAACGAACCCTGGAGTGCGTTTACGTGTCTGTCATCAGCACTCGCGGTGTTTGGCCGATTCTGACCAGTTTCGTGGACTATTACTCACCGTTTTGCGGTCCCAAAGTGATTAACATTCTTGTTGAACCCCAGGGTGGCTTACGTGTCGGTCATCAACACTCATAGTTTTGGCCGATTCTGGCCCATTTCGTGGACTATTACTCACTGTTTTGGGGTCCTGGAGCGATTTCCAGAAGTAATGAACCCTGGGGAGTGTTTATCTGTCGAGCATCAACACTCACAGTTTTGGCCGATTCTGGCCCGTTTCGTGGACTATTACTAACTGTTTGGGGGTCTCGAAGTGATGTCCACGAGTAACGAACCCTGGGGTGCGTTTACATGTGGGTCATCAACACTCACGGTTTTGGCCGAATCTGACCCGTTTCATGGAATATTACTCACCGTTTTGGGGTCCCAAAGTGATTTCCATTCTTATTAAACCCCAAGGTGAGCTTACGTGTCGGTCATCAACACTCATAGTTTTGGCCGATTCTGGCCCGTTTCATGGACTATTACTCACTGTTTTAGGGTCCCGGAGTGATGTCCATGAGTAACGAACCCTAGGGTGCGTTTACGTGTCGGTCATCAACACTCGAAGTTTTGGCCGATTGTGACCCGTTTCGTGGACTATTACTCACGGTTTTGGGGTCCCGGAGTGATGTCCACGAGTAACGAACCCCGGTGTGCGTTTACGTGTCCGTCATCAACGCTCGTAGTTTTGGCCGATCCTGACCCATTTCGTTGACTATTACTCAGCATTTTGGGGTCCCAAAGTGATTTCCATTCTCGTTGAACCCCAAGGTGCGCTTACGTGGCAGTCATCAACACTCACAGTTTTGGCCAATTCTGGCCCGTTTCGTGGACTATTACTCACTGTTTTAGGGTCCCGGAGTGATGTCCATGAGTAACGAACCCTGGGGTGCGTTTACCTGTCGGTCATCAACACTCGCGATTTTGGCCGATTCTGACCCGTTTCGTGGACTATTACTCACCGTTTTGGGGTCCCAAAGTGATTTCCATTCTTGTTGAACCCCAAGGTGCGCTTACGTGTTGGTCACCACCACTCATGGTTTTGGCCTATTCTGGCCCGTTTCGTGGACTATTACTCACTGTTTTAGGGTCCCGGAGTGATGTCCACGAGTAACGAACCCTGGGTGCGTTTACGTGTCGGTCATCAACACTCGCGATTTTGGCCGATTTTAACCCATTTCGTGGACTATTACTCACCGTTTTGGGGTCCCAAAGTGATTTCCATTCTTGTTGAACCCCGGGTTGCGTTTACGTGTCGGTCATCTACACTCGCGGTTTTGGCCGATTCTGACCCATTTCGTGGACTATTACTCACCGTTTTGGGGTCCTAAAGTGATTTCCATTCTTGCTGAACCCCAACGTGCGCTTACGTGTCGGTCATCAACAATCACACTTTTTGCCGATTCTGGCCCTTTCATGGAATATTACTCACTGTTTTGCGGTCCCGGAGTGATGTCCATGAGTAACGAACCCTGGGGTGCGTTTACATGTCGGTCGTCAACGCTCATAGTTTTGGCCGATCCTGACCCGTTTCGTGGACTATTACTCACCTTTTTGGGGTCGCAAACTGATTTCCATTCTTGTTGAACCCCAAGGTGCGCTTACGTGTCGGTCACCAACACTCATGATTTTCGCCGATTCTGGCCCGTTTCGTGGACTATTACTCACTGTTTTAGGGTCCGAGAGTGATGTCCACGAGTAACGAACTCTGGGATGCGTTTACGTGTCGGTCATCAACACTCGCGATTTTGGTCGATTCTGACCCATTTCGTGGACTATTAGTCACCGTTTTGGGGTCCCAAAGTGATTTCCATTCTTGTTGAACCCCAAGGTGCGCTTACGTGTCGGTCATCAACACTCACAGTTTTGGCCGATTCTGGCCCGTTTCATGGACTATTACTCACTGTTTTGCGGTCCCGTAGTGATGTCCACGAGTAACGAACCTTGGGGTGTGTTTACGTGTCGATTATCAACACTCGCGGTTTTTGGCGATTCCGACCCATTTCGTGGACTATTAGTCACCGTTTTGGGGTCCCAAAGTGATTTCCATTCTTGTTGAACCCCAAGGTGCGGTTACGTGTTGGTCACCACCAATCATGGTTTTGGCCTATTCTGGCCCGTTTCGTGGACTATTACTCACTGTTTTAGGGTCCCGGAGTGATGTCCACGAGTAACGAACCCTGGGTGCGTTTACGTGTCGGTCATCAACACTCGCGATTTTGGCCGATTTTGACCCATTTCGTGGACTATTACTCACCGTTTTGGGGTCCCAAAGTGATTTCCATTCTTGTTGAACCCCGGGTTGCGTTTACGTGTCGGTCATCTACACTCGCGGTTTTGGCCGATTCTGACCCATTTCGTGGACTATTACTCACCGTTTTGGGGTCCTAAAGTGATTTCCATTCTTGCTGAACCCCAACGTGCGCTTACGTGTCGGTCATCAACAATCACACTTTTTGCCGATTCTGGCCCTTTCATGGAATATTACTCACTGTTTTGCGGTCCCGGAGTGATGTCCATGAGTAACGAACCCTGGGGTGCGTTTACATGTCGGTCGTCAACGCTCATAGTTTTGGCCGATCCTGACCCGTTTCGTGGACTATTACTCACCTTTTTGGGGTCGCAAACTGATTTCCATTCTTGTTGAACCCCAAGGTGCGCTTACGTGTCGGTCACCAACACTCATGATTTTCGCCGATTCTGGCCCGTTTCGTGGACTATTACTCACTGTTTTAGGGTCCGAGAGTGATGTCCACGAGTAACGAACTCTGGGATGCGTTTACGTGTCGGTCATCAACACTCGCGATTTTGGTCGATTCTGACCCATTTCGTGGACTATTAGTCACCGTTTTGGGGTCCCAAAGTGATTTCCATTCTTGTTGAACCCCAAGGTGCGCTTACGTGTCGGTCATCAACACTCACAGTTTTGGCCGATTCTGGCCCGTTTCATGGACTATTACTCACTGTTTTGCGGTCTCGTAGTGATGTCCACGAGTAACGAACCTTGGGGTGTGTTTACGTGTCGATTATCAACACTCGCGGTTTTGGGCGGTTCCGACCCATTTCGTGGACTATTAGTCACCGTTTTGGGGTCCCAAAGTGATTTCCATTCTTGTTGAACCCCAAGGTGCGCTTATGTGTCGGTCATCAACACTCACAGTTTTGCCGATTCTGGCCCGTTTCGTGGACTATTACTCACTGTTTTAGGGTCCCGGAGTGATGTCCTCGAGTAACGAACCCTGGAGTGCGTTTACGTGTCTGTCATCAGCACTCGCGGTTTTTGGCCGATTCTGACCAGTTTCGTGGACTATTACTCACCGTTTTGCGGTCCCAAAGTGATTAACATTCTTGTTGAACCCCAAGGTGGCTTACGTGTCGGTCATCAACACTCATAGTTTTGGCCGATTCTGGCCCATTTCGTGGACTATTACTCACTGTTTTGGGGTCCTGGAGTGATTTCCACAAGTAATGAACCCTGGGGAGTGTTTATGTGTCGGTCATCAACACTCACAGTTTTGGCCGATTCTGGCCCGTTTCGTGGACTATTACTAACTGTTTGGGGGTCTCGAAGTGATGTCCACGAGTAACGAACCCTGGGGTGCGTTTACATGTCGGTCATCAACACTCGCGGTTTTCGCCGAATCTGACTCGTTTCATGGAATATTACTCACCGTTTTGGGGTCCCAAAGTGATTTCCATTCTTATTAAACCCCAAGGTGAGCTTACGTGTCGGTCATCAACACTCATAGTTTTGGCCGATTCTGGCCCGTTTCATGGACTATTACTCACTGTTTTAGGGTCCCGGAGTGATGTCCATGAGTAACGAACCCTAGGGTGCGTTTACGTGTCGGTCATCAACACTCGAAGTTTTGGCCGATTGTGACCCGTTTCGTGGACTATTACTCACGGTTTTGGGGTCCCGGAGTGATGTCCACGAGTAACGAACCCCGGTGTGCGTTTACGTGTCCGTCATCAACGCTCGTAGTTTTGGCCGATCCTGACCCATTTCGTTGACTATTACTCAGCATTTTGGGGTCCCAAAGTGATTTCCATTCTCGTTGAACCCCAAGGTGCGCTTACGTGGCAGTCATCAACACTCACAGTTTTGGCCAATTCTGGCCCGTTTCGTGGACTATTACTAACTGTTTTAGGGTCCCGGAGTGATGTCCATGAGTAACGAACCCTGGGGTGCGTTTACCTGTCGGTCATCAACACTCGCGGTTTTGGCCAATTCTGACCCGTTTCGTGGACTATTACTCACCGTTTTGGGGTTCGAAAGTGATTTCCATTCTTGTTGAACCCCAAGGTGCGCTTACGTGTTGGTCACCACCACTCATGGTTTTGGCCTATTCTGGCCCGTTTCGTGGACTATTACTCACTGTTTTAGGGTCCCGGAGTGATGTCCACGAGTAACGAACCCTGGGTGCGTTTACGTGTCGGTCATCAACACTCGCGATTTTGGCCGATTTTGACCCATTTCGTGGACTATTACTCACCGTTTTGGGGTCCCAAAGTGATTTCCATTCTTGTTGAACCCCGGGTTGCGTTTACATGTCGGTCATCTACACTCGCGGTTTTGGCCGATTCTGACCCATTTCGTGGACTATTACTCACCGTTTTGGGGTCCTAAAGTGATTTCCATTCTTGTTGAACCCCAACGTGCGCTTACGTGTCGGTCATCAACACTCACACTTTTTGCCGATTCTGGCCCGTTTCATGGAATATTACTCACTGTTTTGCGGTCCCGGAGTGATGTCCATGAGTAACGAACCCTGGGGTGCGTTTACGTGTCGGTCGTCAACGCTCATAGTTTTGGCCGATCCTGACCCGTTTCGTGGACTATTACTCACCTTTTTGGGGTCCCAAACTGATTTCCATTCTTGTTGAACCCCAAGGTGCGCTTACGTGTCGGTCACCAACACTCACGATTTTCGCCGATTCTGGCCCGTTTCGTGGACTATTACTCACTGTTTTAGGGTCCGAGAGTGATGTCCACGAGTAACGAACTCTGGGATGCGTTTACGTGTCGGTCATCAACACTCGCGATTTTGGTCGATTCTGACCCATTTCGTGGACTATTAGTCACCGTTTTGGGGTCCCAAAGTGATTTCCATTCTTGTTGAACCCCAAGGTGCGCTTACGTGTCGGTCATCAACACTCACAGTTTTGGCCGATTCTGGCCCGTTTCATGGACTATTACTCACTGTTTTGCGGTCCCGTAGTGATGTCCACGAGTAACGAACCTTGGGGTGTGTTTACGTGTCGATTATCAACACTCGCGGTTTTGGGCGATTCCGACCCATTTCGTGGACTATTAGTCACCGTTTTGGGGTCCCAAAGTGATTTCCATTCTTGTTGAACCCCAAGGTGCGCTTATGTGTCGGTCATCAACACTCACAGTTTTGCCGATTCTGACCCATTTCATGGACTATTACTCACCGTTTTGGGGTCCTAAAGTGATTTCCATTCTTGCTGAACCCCAACGTGCGCTTACGTGTCGGTCATCAACAATCACACTTTTTGCCGATTCTGGCCCGTTTCATGGAATATTACTCACTGTTTTGCGGTCCCGGAGTGATGTCCATGAGTAACGAACCCTGGGGTGCGTTTACATGTCGGTCGTCAACGCTCATAGTTTTGGCCGATCCTGACCCGTTTCGTGGACTATTACTCACCTTTTTGGGGTCGCAAACTGATTTCCATTCTTGTTGAACCCCAAGGTGCGCTTACGTGTCGATCACCAACACTCATGATTTTCGCCGATTCTGGCCCGTTTCGTGGACTATTACTCACTGTTTTAGGGTCCGAGAGTGATGTCCACGAGTAACGAACTCTGGGATGCGTTTACGTGTCGGTCATCAACACTCGCGATTTTGGTCGATTCTGACCCATTTCGTGGACTATTAGTCACCGTTTTGGGGTCCCAAAGTGATTTCCATTCTTGTTGAACCCCAAGGTGCGCTTACGTGTCGGTCATCAACACTCACAGTTTTGGCCGATTCTGGCCCGTTTCATGGACTATTACTCACTGTTTTGCGGTCCCGTAGTGATGTCCACGAGTAACGAACCTTGGGGTGTGTTTACGTGTCGATTATCAACACTCGCGGTTTTTGGCGATTCCGACCCATTTCGTGGACTATTAGTCACCGTTTTGGGGTCCCAAAGTGATTTCCATTCTTGTTGAACCCCAAGGTGCGGTTACGTGTTGGTCACCACCAATCATGGTTTTGGCCTATTCTGGCCCGTTTCGTGGACTATTACTCACTGTTTTAGGGTCCCGGAGTGATGTCCACGAGTAACGAACCCTGGGTGCGTTTACGTGTCGGTCATCAACACTCGCGATTTTGGCCGATTTTGACCCATTTCGTGGACTATTACTCACCGTTTTGGGGTCCCAAAGTGATTTCCATTCTTGTTGAACCCCGGGTTGCGTTTACGTGTCGGTCATCTACACTCGCGGTTTTGGCCGATTCTGACCCATTTCGTGGACTATTACTCACCGTTTTGGGGTCCTAAAGTGATTTCCATTCTTGCTGAACCCCAACGTGCGCTTACGTGTCGGTCATCAACAATCACACTTTTTGCCGATTCTGGCCCTTTCATGGAATATTACTCACTGTTTTGCGGTCCCGGAGTGATGTCCATGAGTAACGAACCCTGGGGTGCGTTTACATGTCGGTCGTCAACGCTCATAGTTTTGGCCGATCCTGACCCGTTTCGTGGACTATTACTCACCTTTTTGGGGTCGCAAACTGATTTCCATTCTTGTTGAACCCCAAGGTGCGCTTACGTGTCGGTCACCAACACTCATGATTTTCGCCGATTCTGGCCCGTTTCGTGGACTATTACTCACTGTTTTAGGGTCCGAGAGTGATGTCCACGAGTAACGAACTCTGGGATGCGTTTACGTGTCGGTCATCAACACTCGCGATTTTGGTCGATTCTGACCCATTTCGTGGACTATTAGTCACCGTTTTGGGGTCCCAAAGTGATTTCCATTCTTGTTGAACCCCAAGGTGCGCTTACGTGTCGGTCATCAACACTCACAGTTTTGGCCGATTCTGGCCCGTTTCATGGACTATTACTCACTGTTTTGCGGTCCCGTAGTCATGTCCACGAGTAACGAACCTTGGGGTGTGTTTACGTGTCGATTATCAACACTCGCGGTTTTTGGCGATTCCGACCCATTTCGTGGACTATTAGTCACCGTTTTGGGGTCCCAAAGTGATTTCCATTCTTGTTGAACCCCAAGGTGCGGTTACGTGTTGGTCACCACCAATCATGGTTTTGGCCTATTCTGGCCCGTTTCGTGGACTATTACTCACTGTTTTAGGGTCCCGGAGTGATGTCCACGAGTAACGAACCCTGGGTGCGTTTACGTGTCGGTCATCAACACTCGCGATTTTGGCCGATTTTGACCCATTTCGTGGACTATTACTCACCGTTTTGGGGTCCCAAAGTGATTTCCATTCTTGTTGAACCCCGGGTTGCGTTTACGTGTCGGTCATCTACACTCGCGGTTTTGGCCGATTCTGACCCATTTCGTGGACTATTACTCACCGTTTTGGGGTCCTAAAGTGATTTCCATTCTTGCTGAACCCCAACGTGCGCTTACGTGTCGGTCATCAACAATCACACTTTTTGCCGATTCTGGCCCTTTCATGGAATATTACTCACTGTTTTGCGGTCCCGGAGTGATGTCCATGAGTAACGAACCCTGGGGTGCGTTTACATGTCGGTCGTCAACGCTCATAGTTTTGGCCGATCCTGACCCGTTTCGTGGACTATTACTCACCTTTTTGGGGTCGCAAACTGATTTCCATTCTTGTTGAACCCCAAGGTGCGCTTACGTGTCGGTCACCAACACTCATGATTTTCGCCGATTCTGGCCCGTTTCGTGGACTATTACTCACTGTTTTAGGGTCCGAGAGTGATGTCCACGAGTAACGAACTCTGGGATGCGTTTACGTGTCGGTCATCAACACTCGCGATTTTGGTCGATTCTGACCCATTTCGTGGACTATTAGTCACCGTTTTGGGGTCCCAAAGTGATTTCCATTCTTGTTGAACACCAAGGTGCGCTTACGTGTCGGTCATCAACACTCACAGTTTTGGCCGATTCTGGCCCGTTTCATGGACTATTACTCACTGTTTTGCGGTCCCGTAGTGATGTCCACGAGTAACGAACCTTGGGGTGTGTTTACGTGTCGATTATCAACACTCGCGGTTTTGGGCGATTCCGACCCATTTCGTGGACTATTAGTCACCGTTTTGGGGTCCCAAAGTGATTTCCATTCTTGTTGAACCCCAAGGTGCGCTTATGTGTCGGTCATCAACACTCACAGTTTTGCCAATTCTGGCCCGTTTCGTGGACTATTACTCACTGTTTTAGGGTCCCGGAGTGATGTCCACGAGTAACGAACCCTGGAGTGCGTTTACGTGTCTGTCATCAGCACTCGCGGTTTTTGGCCGATTCTGACCAGTTTCGTGGACTATTACTCACCGTTTTGCGGTCCCAAAGTGATTAACATTCTTGTTGAACCCCAAGGTGGCTTACGTGTCGGTCATCAACACTCATAGTTTTGGCCGATTCTGGCCCATTTCGTGGACTATTACTCACTGTTTTGGGGTCCTGGAGTGATTTCCACAAGTAATGAACCCTGGGGAGTGTTTATGTGTCGGTCATCAACACTCACAGTTTTGGCCGATTCTGGCCCGTTTCGTGGACTATTACTAACTGTTTGGGGGTCTCGAAGTGATGTCCACGAGTAACGAACCCTGGGGTGCGTTTACATGTCGGTCATCAACACTCGCGGTTTTCGCCGAATCTGACTCGTTTCATGGAATATTACTCACCGTTTTGGGGTCCCAAAGTGATTTCCATTCTTATTAAACCCCAAGGTGAGCTTACGTGTCGGTCATCAACACTCATAGTTTTGGTCGATTCTGGCCCGTTTCATGGACTATTACTCACTGTTTTAGGGTCCCGGAGTGATGTCCATGAGTAACGAACCCTAGGGTGCGTTTACGTGTCGGTCATCAACACTCGAAGTTTTGGCCGATTGTGACCCGTTTCGTGGACTATTACTCACGGTTTTGGGGTCCCGGAGTGATGTCCACGAGTAACGAACCCCGGTGTGCGTTTACGTGTCCGTCATCAACGCTCGTAGTTTTGGCCGATCCTGACCCATTTCGTTGACTATTACTCAGCATTTTGGGGTCCCAAAGTGATTTCCATTCTCGTTGAACCCCAAGGTGCGCTTACGTGGCAGTCATCAACACTCACAGTTTTGGCCAATTCTGGCCCGTTTCGTGGACTATTACTCACTGTTTTAGGGTCCCGGAGTGATGTCCATGAGTAACGAACCCTGGGGTGCGTTTACCTGTCGGTCATCAACACTCGCGGTTTTGGCCAATTCTGACCCGTTTCGTGGACTATTACTCACCGTTTTGGGGTTCGAAAGTGATTTCCATTCTTGTTGAACCCCAAGGTGCGCTTACGTGTTGGTCACCACCACTCATGGTTTTGGCCTATTCTGGCCCGTTTCGTGGACTATTACTCACTGTTTTAGGGTCCCGGAGTGATGTCCACGAGTAACGAACCCTGGGTGCGTTTACGTGTCGGTCATCAACACTCGCGATTTTGGCCGATTTTGACCCATTTCGTGGACTATTACTCACCGTTTTGGGGTCCCAAAGTGATTTCCATTCTTGTTGAACCCCGGGTTGCGTTTACGTGTCGGTCATCTACACTCGCGGTTTTGGCCGATTCTGACCCATTTCGTGGACTATTACTCACCGTTTTGGGGTCCTAAAGTGATTTCCATTCTTGTTGAACCCCAACGTGCGCTTACGTGTCGGTCATCAACACTCACACTTTTTGCCGATTCTGGCCCGTTTCATGGAATATTACTCACTGTTTTGCGGTCCCGGAGTGATGTCCATGAGTAACGAACCCTGGGGTGCGTTTACGTGTCGGTCGTCAACGCTCATAGTTTTGGCCGATCCTGACCCGTTTCGTGGACTATTACTCACCTTTTTGGGGTCCCAAACTGATTTCCATTCTTGTTGAACCCCAAGGTGCGCTTACGTGTCGGTCACCAACACTCACGATTTTCGCCGATTCTGGCCCGTTTCGTGGACTATTACTCACTGTTTTAGGGTCCGAGAGTGATGTCCACGAGTAACGAACTCTGGGATGCGTTTACGTGTCGGTCATCAACACTCGCGATTTTGGTCGATTCTGACCCATTTCGTGGACTATTAGTCACCGTTTTGGGGTCCCAAAGTGATTTCCATTCTTGTTGAACCCCAAGGTGCGCTTACGTGTCGGTCATCAACACTCACAGTTTTGGCCGATTCTGGCCCGTTTCATGGACTATTACTCACTGTTTTGCGGTCCCGTAGTGATGTCCACGAGTAACGAACCTTGGGGTGTGTTTACGTGTCGATTATCAACACTCGCGGTTTTTGGCGATTCCGACCCATTTCGTGGACTATTAGTCACCGTTTTGGGGTCCCAAAGTGATTTCCATTCTTGTTGAACCCCAAGGTGCGGTTACGTGTTGGTCACCACCAATCATGGTTTTGGCCTATTCTGGCCCGTTTCGTGGACTATTACTCACTGTTTTAGGGTCCCGGAGTGATGTCCACGAGTAACGAACCCTGGGTGCGTTTACGTGTCGGTCATCAACACTCGCGATTTTGGCCGATTTTGACCCATTTCGTGGACTATTACTCACCGTTTTGGGGTCCCAAAGTGATTTCCATTCTTGTTGAACCCCGGGTTGCGTTTACGTGTCGGTCATCTACACTCGCGGTTTTGGCCGATTCTGACCCATTTCGTGGACTATTACTCACCGTTTTGGGGTCCTAAAGTGATTTCCATTCTTGCTGAACCCCAACGTGCGCTTACGTGTCGGTCATCAACAATCACACTTTTTGCCGATTCTGGCCCTTTCATGGAATATTACTCACTGTTTTGCGGTCCCGGAGTGATGTCCATGAGTAACGAACCCTGGGGTGCGTTTACATGTCGGTCGTCAACGCTCATAGTTTTGGCCGATCCTGACCCGTTTCGTGGACTATTACTCACCTTTTTGGGGTCGCAAACTGATTTCCATTCTTGTTGAACCCCAAGGTGCGCTTACGTGTCGGTCACCAACACTCATGATTTTCGCCGATTCTGGCCCGTTTCGTGGACTATTACTCACTGTTTTAGGGTCCGAGAGTGATGTCCACGAGTAACGAACTCTGGGATGCGTTTACGTGTCGGTCATCAACACTCGCGATTTTGGTCGATTCTGACCCATTTCGTGGACTATTAGTCACCGTTTTGGGGTCCCAAAGTGATTTCCATTCTTGTTGAACCCCAAGGTGCGCTTACGTGTCGGTCATCAACACTCACAGTTTTGGCCGATTCTGGCCCGTTTCATGGACTATTACTCACTGTTTTGCGGTCCCGTAGTCATGTCCACGAGTAACGAACCTTGGGGTGTGTTTACGTGTCGATTATCAACACTCGCGGTTTTTGGCGATTCCGACCCATTTCGTGGACTATTAGTCACCGTTTTGGGGTCCCAAAGTGATTTCCATTCTTGTTGAACCCCAAGGTGCGGTTACGTGTTGGTCACCACCAATCATGGTTTTGGCCTATTCTGGCCCGTTTCGTGGACTATTACTCACTGTTTTAGGGTCCCGGAGTGATGTCCACGAGTAACGAACCCTGGGTGCGTTTACGTGTCGGTCATCAACACTCGCGATTTTGGCCGATTTTGACCCATTTCGTGGACTATTACTCACCGTTTTGGGGTCCCAAAGTGATTTCCATTCTTGTTGAACCCCGGGTTGCGTTTACGTGTCGGTCATCTACACTCGCGGTTTTGGCCGATTCTGACCCATTTCGTGGACTATTACTCACCGTTTTGGGGTCCTAAAGTGATTTCCATTCTTGCTGAACCCCAACGTGCGCTTACGTGTCGGTCATCAACAATCACACTTTTTGCCGATTCTGGCCCTTTCATGGAATATTACTCACTGTTTTGCGGTCCCGGAGTGATGTCCATGAGTAACGAACCCTGGGGTGCGTTTACATGTCGGTCGTCAACGCTCATAGTTTTGGCCGATCCTGACCCGTTTCGTGGACTATTACTCACCTTTTTGGGGTCGCAAACTGATTTCCATTCTTGTTGAACCCCAAGGTGCGCTTACGTGTCGGTCACCAACACTCATGATTTTCGCCGATTCTGGCCCGTTTCGTGGACTATTACTCACTGTTTTAGGGTCCGAGAGTGATGTCCACGAGTAACGAACTCTGGGATGCGTTTACGTGTCGGTCATCAACACTCGCGATTTTGGTCGATTCTGACCCATTTCGTGGACTATTACTCACCGTTTTGGGGTCCTAAAGTGATTTCCATTCTTGCTGAACCCCAACGTGCGCTTACGTGTCGGTCATCAACAATCACACTTTTTGCCGATTCTGGCCCTTTCATGGAATATTACTCACTGTTTTGCGGTCCCGGAGTGATGTCCATGAGTAACGAACCCTGGGGTGCGTTTACATGTCGGTCGTCAACGCTCATAGTTTTGGCCGATCCTGACCCGTTTCGTGGACTATTACTCACCTTTTTGGGGTCGCAAACTGATTTCCATTCTTGTTGAACCCCAAGGTGCGCTTACGTGTCGGTCACCAACACTCATGATTTTCGCCGATTCTGGCCCGTTTCGTGGACTATTACTCACTGTTTTAGGGTCCGAGAGTGATGTCCACGAGTAACGAACTCTGGGATGCGTTTACGTGTCGGTCATCAACACTCGCGATTTTGGTCGATTCTGACCCATTTCGTGGACTATTAGTCACCGTTTTGGGGTCCCAAAGTGATTTCCATTCTTGTTGAACCCCAAGGTGCGCTTACGTGTCGGTCATCAACACTCACAGTTTTGGCCGATTCTGGCCCGTTTCATGGACTATTACTCACTGTTTTGCGGTCCCGTAGTCATGTCCACGAGTAACGAACCTTGGGGTGTGTTTACGTGTCGATTATCAACACTCGCGGTTTTTGGCGATTCCGACCCATTTCGTGGACTATTAGTCACCGTTTTGGGGTCCCAAAGTGATTTCCATTCTTGTTGAACCCCAAGGTGCGGTTACGTGTTGGTCACCACCAATCATGGTTTTGGCCTATTCTGGCCCGTTTCGTGGACTATTACTCACTGTTTTAGGGTCCCGGAGTGATGTCCACGAGTAACGAACCCTGGGTGCGTTTACGTGTCGGTCATCAACACTCGCGATTTTGGCCGATTTTGACCCATTTCGTGGACTATTACTCACCGTTTTGGGGTCCCAAAGTGATTTCCATTCTTGTTGAACCCCGGGTTGCGTTTACGTGTCGGTCATCTACACTCGCGGTTTTGGCCGATTCTGACCCATTTCGTGGACTATTACTCACCGTTTTGGGGTCCTAAAGTGATTTCCATTCTTGCTGAACCCCAACGTGCGCTTACGTGTCGGTCATCAACAATCACACTTTTTGCCGATTCTGGCCCTTTCATGGAATATTACTCACTGTTTTGCGGTCCCGGAGTGATGTCCATGAGTAACGAACCCTGGGGTGCGTTTACATGTCGGTCGTCAACGCTCATAGTTTTGGCCGATCCTGACCCGTTTCGTGGACTATTACTCACCTTTTTGGGGTCGCAAACTGATTTCCATTCTTGTTGAACCCCAAGGTGCGCTTACGTGTCGGTCACCAACACTCATGATTTTCGCCGATTCTGGCCCGTTTCGTGGACTATTACTCACTGTTTTAGGGTCCGAGAGTGATGTCCACGAGTAACGAACTCTGGGATGCGTTTACGTGTCGGTCATCAACACTCGCGATTTTGGTCGATTCTGACCCATTTCGTGGACTATTAGTCACCGTTTTGGGGTCCCAAAGTGATTTCCATTCTTGTTGAACACCAAGGTGCGCTTACGTGTCGGTCATCAACACTCACAGTTTTGGCCGATTCTGGCCCGTTTCATGGACTATTACTCACTGTTTTGCGGTCCCGTAGTGATGTCCACGAGTAACGAACCTTGGGGTGTGTTTACGTGTCGATTATCAACACTCGCGGTTTTGGGCGATTCCGACCCATTTCGTGGACTATTAGTCACCGTTTTGGGGTCCCAAAGTGATTTCCATTCTTGTTGAACCCCAAGGTGCGCTTATGTGTCGGTCATCAACACTCACAGTTTTGCCGATTCTGGCCCGTTTCGTGGACTATTACTCACTGTTTTAGGGTCCCGGAGTGATGTCCACGAGTAACGAACCCTGGAGTGCGTTTACGTGTCTGTCATCAGCACTCGCGGTTTTTGGCCGATTCTGACCAGTTTCGTGGACTATTACTCACCGTTTTGCGGTCCCAAAGTGATTAACATTCTTGTTGAACCCCAAGGTGGCTTACGTGTCGGTCATCAACACTTATAGTTTTGGCCGATTCTGGCCCATTTCGTGGACTATTACTCACTGTTTTGGGGTCCTGGAGTGATTTCCACAAGTAATGAACCCTGGGGAGTGTTTATGTGTCGGTCATCAACACTCACAGTTTTGGCCGATTCTGGCCCGTTTCGTGGACTATTACTAACTGTTTGGGGGTCTCGAAGTGATGTCCACGAGTAACGAACCCTGGGGTGCGTTTACATGTCGGTCATCAACACTCGCGGTTTTCGCCGAATCTGACTCGTTTCATGGAATATTACTCACCGTTTTGGGGTCCCAAAGTGATTTCCATTCTTATTAAACCCCAAGGTGAGCTTACGTGTCGGTCATCAACACTCATAGTTTTGGTCGATTCTGGCCCGTTTCATGGACTATTACTCACTGTTTTAGGGTCCCGGAGTGATGTCCATGAGTAACGAACCCTAGGGTGCGTTTACGTGTCGGTCATCAACACTCGAAGTTTTGGCCGATTGTGACCCGTTTCGTGGACTATTACTCACGGTTTTGGGGTCCCGGAGTGATGTCCACGAGTAACGAACCCCGGTGTGCGTTTACGTGTCCGTCATCAACGCTCGTAGTTTTGGCCGATCCTGACCCATTTCGTTGACTATTACTCAGCATTTTGGGGTCCCAAAGTGATTTCCATTCTCGTTGAACCCCAAGGTGCGCTTACGTGGCAGTCATCAACACTCACAGTTTTGGCCAATTCTGGCCCGTTTCGTGGACTATTACTCACTGTTTTAGGGTCCCGGAGTGATGTCCATGAGTAACGAACCCTGGGGTGCGTTTACCTGTCGGTCATCAACACTCGCGGTTTTGGCCAATTCTGACCCGTTTCGTGGACTATTACTCACCGTTTTGGGGTTCGAAAGTGATTTCCATTCTTGTTGAACCCCAAGGTGCGCTTACGTGTTGGTCACCACCACTCATGGTTTTGGCCTATTCTGGCCCGTTTCGTGGACTATTACTCACTGTTTTAGGGTCCCGGAGTGATGTCCACGAGTAACGAACCCTGGGTGCGTTTACGTGTCGGTCATCAACACTCGCGATTTTGGCCGATTTTGACCCATTTCGTGGACTATTACTCACCGTTTTGGGGTCCCAAAGTGATTTCCATTCTTGTTGAACCCCGGGTTGCGTTTACGTGTCGGTCATCTACACTCGCGGTTTTGGCCGATTCTGACCCATTTCGTGGACTATTACTCACCGTTTTGGGGTCCTAAAGTGATTTCCATTCTTGTTGAACCCCAACGTGCGCTTACGTGTCGGTCATCAACACTCACACTTTTTGCCGATTCTGGCCCGTTTCATGGAATATTACTCACTGTTTTGCGGTCCCGGAGTGATGTCCATGAGTAACGAACCCTGGGGTGCGTTTACGTGTCGGTCGTCAACGCTCATAGTTTTGGCCGATCCTGACCCGTTTCGTGGACTATTACTCACCTTTTTGGGGTCCCAAACTGATTTCCATTCTTGTTGAACCCCAAGGTGCGCTTACGTGTCGGTCACCAACACTCACGATTTTCGCCGATTCTGGCCCGTTTCGTGGACTATTACTCACTGTTTTAGGGTCCGAGAGTGATGTCCACGAGTAACGAACTCTGGGATGCGTTTACGTGTCGGTCATCAACACTCGCGATTTTGGTCGATTCTGACCCATTTCGTGGACTATTAGTCACCGTTTTGGGGTCCCAAAGTGATTTCCATTCTTGTTGAACCCCAAGGTGCGCTTACGTGTCGGTCATCAACACTCACAGTTTTGGCCGATTCTGGCCCGTTTCATGGACTATTACTCACTGTTTTGCGGTCCCGTAGTGATGTCCATGAGTAACGAACCTTGGGGTGTGTTTACGTGTCGATTATCAACACTCGCGGTTTTGGGCGATTCCGACCCATTTCGTGGACTATTAGTCACCGTTTTGGGGTCCCAAAGTGATTTCCATTCTTGTTGAACCCCAAGGTGCGCTTATGTGTCGGTCATCAACACTCACAGTTTTGCCGATTCTGGCCCGTTTCGTGGACTATTACTCATTGTTTTAGGGTCCCGGAGTGATGTCCACGAGTAACGAACCATGGAGTGCGTTTACGTGTCTGTCATCAGCACTCGCGGTTTTTGGCCGATTCTGACCAGTTTCGTGGACTATTACTCACCGTTTTGCGGTCCCAAAGTGATTAACATTCTTGTTGAACCCCAAGGTGGCTTACGTGTCGGTCATCAACACTCATAGTTTTGGCCGATTCTGGCCCATTTCGTGGACTATTACTCACTGTTTTGGGGTCCTGGAGTGATTTCCACAAGTAATGAACCCTGGGGAGTGTTTATGTGTCGGTCATCAACACTCACAGTTTTGGCCGATTCTGGCCCGTTTCGTGGACTATTACTAACTGTTTGGGGGTCTCGAAGTGATGTCCACGAGTAACGAACCCTGGGGTTCGTTTACATGTCGGTCATCAACACTCGCGGTTTTCGCCGAATCTGACTCGTTTCATGGAATATTACTCACCGTTTTGGGGTCCCAAAGTGATTTCCATTCTTATTAAACCCCAAGGTGAGCTTACGTGTCGGTCATCAACACTCATAGTTTTGGCCGATTCTGGCCCGTTTCATGGACTATTACTCACTGTTTTAGGGTCCCGGAGTGATGTCCATGAGTAACGAACCCTAGGGTGCGTTTACGTGTCGGTCATCAACACTCGAAGTTTTGGCCGATTGTGACCCGTTTCGTGGACTATTACTCACGGTTTTGGGGTCCCGGAGTGATGTCCACGAGTAACGAACCCCGGTGTGCGTTTACGTGTCCGTCATCAACGCTCGTAGTTTTGGCCGATCCTGACCCATTTCGTTGACTATTACTCAGCATTTTGGGGTCCCAAAGTGATTTCCATTCTCGTTGAACCCCAAGGTGCGCTTACGTGGCAGTCATCAACACTCACAGTTTTGGCCAATTCTGGCCCGTTTCGTGGACTATTACTCACTGTTTTAGGGTCCCGGAGTGATGTCCATGAGTAACGAACCCTGGGGTGCGTTTACCTGTCGGTCATCAACACTCGCGGTTTTGGCCAATTCTGACCCGTTTCGTGGACTATTACTCACCGTTTTGGGGTTCGAAAGTGATTTCCATTCTTGTTGAACCCCAAGGTGCGCTTACGTGTTGGTCACCACCACTCATGGTTTTGGCCTATTCTGGCCCGTTTCTTGGACTATTACTCACTGTTTTAGGGTCCCGGAGTGATGTCGACGAGTAACGAACCCTGGGTGCGTTTACGTGTCGGTCATCAACACTCGCGATTTTGGCCGATTTTGACCCATTTCGTGGACTATTACTCACCGTTTTGGGGTCCCAAAGTGATTTCCATTCTTGTTGAACCCCGGGTTGCGTTTACGTGTCTGTCATCTACACTCGCGGTTTTGGCCGATTCTGACCCATTTCGTGGACTATTACTCACTGTTTTAGGGTCCGAGAGTGATGTCCACGAGTAACGAACTCTGGGATGCGTTTACGTGTCGGTCATCAACACTCGCGATTTTGGTCGATTCTGACCCATTTCGTGGACTATTAGTCACCGTTTTGGGGTCCCAAAGTGATTTCCATTCTTGTTGAACCCCAAGGTGCGCTTACGTGTCGGTCATCAACACTCACAGTTTTGGCCGATTCTGGCCCGTTTCATGGACTATTACTCACTGTTTTGCGGTCCCGTAGTGATGTCCACGAGTAACGAACCTTGGGGTGTGTTTACGTGTCGATTATCAACACTCGCGGTTTTGGGCGATTCCGACCCATTTCGTGGACTATTAGTCACCGTTTTGGGGTCCCAAAGTGATTTCCATTCTTGTTGAACCCCAAGGTGCGCTTATGTGTCGGTCATCAACACTCACAGTTTTGCCGATTCTGGCCCGTTTCGTGGACTATTACTCACTGTTTTAGGGTCCCGGAGTGATGTCCACGAGTAACGAACCCTGGAGTGCGTTTACGTGTCTGTCATCAGCACTCGCGGTTTTTGGCCGATTCTGACCAGTTTCGTGGACTATTACTCACAGTTTTGCGGTCCCAAAGTGATTAACATTCTTGTTGAACCCCAAGGTGGCTTACGTGTCGGTCATCAACACTCATAGTTTTGGCCGATTCTGGCCCATTTCGTGGACTATTACTCACTGTTTTGGGGTCCTGGAGTGATTTCAACAAGTAATGAACCCTGGGGAGTGTTTATCTGTCCAGCATCAACACTCACAGTTTTGGCTGATTCTGGCCCGTTTCGTGGACTATTACTAACTATTTGGGGGTCTCGAAGTGATGTCCACGAGTAACGAACCCTGGGGTGCGTTTACATGTCGGTCATCAACACTCGCGGTTTTCGCCGAATCTGACCCGTTTCATGGAATATTACTCACCGTTTTGGGGTCCCAAAGTGATTTCCATTCTTATTAAACCCCAAGGTGAGCTTACGTGTCGGTCATCAACACTCATAGTTTTGGCCGATTCTGGCCCGTTTCATGGACTATTACTCACTGTTTTAGGGTCCCGGAGTGATGTCCATGAGTAACGAACCCTAGGGTGCGTTTACGTGTCGGTCATCAACACTCGAAGTTTTGGCCGATTGTGACCCGTTTCGTGGACTATTACTCACGGTTTTGGGGTCCCGGAGTGATGTCCACGAGTAACGAACCCCGGTGTGCGTTTACGTGTCCGTCATCAACGCTCGTAGTTTTGGCCGATCCTGACCCATTTCGTTGACTATTACTCAGCATTTTGGGGTCCCAAAGTGATTTCCATTCTCGTTGAACCCCAAGGTGCGCTTACGTGGCAGTCATCAACACTCACAGTTTTGGCCAATTCTGGCCCGTTTCGTGGACTATTACTCACTGTTTTAGGGTCCCGGAGTGATGTCCATGAGTAACGAACCCTGGGGTGCGTTTACCTGTCGGTCATCAACACTCGCGGTTTTGGCCAATTCTGACCCGTTTCGTGGACTATTACTCTCCGTTTTGGGGTTCGAAAGTGATTTCCATTCTTGTTGAACCCCAAGGTGCGCTTACGTGTTGGTCACCACCACTCATGGTTTTGGCCTATTCTGGCCCGTTTCGTGGACTATTACTCACTGTTTTAGGGTCCCGGAGTGATGTCCACGAGTAACGAACCCTGGGTGCGTTTACGTGTCGGTCATCAACACTCGCGATTTTGGCCGATTTTGACCCATTTCGTGGACTATTACTCACCGTTTTGGGGTCCCAAAGTGATTTCCATTCTTGTTGAACCCCGGGTTGCGTTTACGTGTCGGTCATCTACACTCGCGGTTTTGGCCGATTCTGACCCATTTCGTGGACTATTACTCACCGTTTTGGGGTCCTAAAGTGATTTCCATTCTTGTTGAACCCCAACGTGCGCTTACGTGTCGGTCATCAACACTCACACTTTTTGCCGATTCTGGCCCGTTTCATGGAGTATTACTCACTGTTTTGCGGTCCCGGAGTGATGTCCACGAGTAACGTACCCTGGGGTGCGTTTACGTGTCGGTCGTCAACGCTCATAGTTTTGGCCGATCCTGACCCGTTTCGTGGACTATTACTCACCTTTTTGGGGTCCCAAACTGATTTCCATTCTTGTTGAACCCCAAGGTGCGCTTACGTGTCGGTCACCAACACTCACGATTTTCGCCGATTCTGACCCATTTCGTGGACTATTACTCACTGTTTTAGGGTCCGAGAGTGATGTCCACGAGTAACGAACTCTGGGATGCGTTTACGTGTCGGTCATCAACACTCGCGATTTTGGTCGATTCTGACCCATTTCGTGGACTATTAGTCACCGTTTTGGGGTCCCAAAGTGATTTCCATTCTTGTTGAACCCCAAGGTGCGCTTACGTGTCGGTCATCAACACTCACAGTTTTGGCCGATTCTGGCCCGTTTCATGGACTATTACTCACTGTTTTGCGGTCCCGTAGTGATGTCCACGAGTAACGAACCTTGGGGTGTGTTTACGTGTCGATTATCAACACTCGCGGTTTTGGGCGATTCCGACCCATTTCGTGGACTATTAGTCACCGTTTTGGGGTCCCAAAGTGATTTCCATTCTTGTTGAACCCCAAGGTGCGCTTATGTGTCGGTCATCAACACTCACAGTTTTGCCGATTCTGGCCCGTTTCGTGGACTATTACTCACTGTTTTAGGGTCCCGGAGTGATGTCCACGAGTAACGAACCCTGGAGTGCGTTTACGTGTCTGTCATCAGCACTCGCGGTTTTTGGCCGATTCTGACCAGTTTCGTGGACTATTACTCACAGTTTTGCGGTCCCAAAGTGATTAACATTCTTGTTGAACCCCAAGGTGGCTTACGTGTCGGTCATCAACACTCATAGTTTTGGCCGATTCTGGCCCATTTCGTGGACTATTACTCACTGTTTTGGGGTCCTGGAGTGATTTCAACAAGTAATGAACCCTGGGGAGTGTTTATCTGTCCAGCATCAACACTCACAGTTTTGGCTGATTCTGGCCCGTTTCGTGGACTATTACTAACTATTTGGGGGTCTCGAAGTGATGTCCACGAGTAACGAACCCTGGGGTGCGTTTACATGTCGGTCATCAACACTCGCGGTTTTCGCCGAATCTGACCCGTTTCATGGAATATTACTCACCGTTTTGGGGTCCCAAAGTGATTTCCATTCTTATTAAACCCCAAGGTGAGCTTACGTGTCGGTCATCAACACTCATAGTTTTGGCCGATTCTGGCCCGTTTCATGGACTATTACTCACTGTTTTAGGGTCCCGGAGTGATGTCCATGAGTAACGAACCCTAGGGTGCGTTTACGTGTCGGTCATCAACACTCGAAGTTTTGGCCGATTGTGACCCGTTTCGTGGACTATTACTCACGGTTTTGGGGTCCCGGAGTGATGTCCACGAGTAACGAACCCCGGTGTGCGTTTACGTGTCCGTCATCAACGCTCGTAGTTTTGGCCGATCCTGACCCATTTCGTTGACTATTACTCAGCATTTTGGGGTCCCAAAGTGATTTCCATTCTCGTTGAACCCCAAGGTGCGCTTACGTGGCAGTCATCAACACTCACAGTTTTGGCCAATTCTGGCCCGTTTCGTGGACTATTACTCACTGTTTTAGGGTCCCGGAGTGATGTCCATGAGTAACGAACCCTGGGGTGCGTTTACCTGTCGGTCATCAACACTCGCGGTTTTGGCCAATTCTGACCCGTTTCGTGGACTATTACTCTCCGTTTTGGGGTTCGAAAGTGATTTCCATTCTTGTTGAACCCCAAGGTGCGCTTACGTGTTGGTCACCACCACTCATGGTTTTGGCCTATTCTGGCCCGTTTCGTGGACTATTACTCACTGTTTTAGGGTCCCGGAGTGATGTCCACGAGTAACGAACCCTGGGTGCGTTTACGTGTCGGTCATCAACACTCGCGATTTTGGCCGATTTTGACCCATTTCGTGGACTATTACTCACCGTTTTGGGGTCCCAAAGTGATTTCCATTCTTGTTGAACCCCGGGTTGCGTTTACGTGTCGGTCATCTACACTCGCGGTTTTGGCCGATTCTGACCCATTTCGTGGACTATTACTCACCGTTTTGGGGTCCTAAAGTGATTTCCATTCTTGTTGAACCCCAACGTGCGCTTACGTGTCGGTCATCAACACTCACACTTTTTGCCGATTCTGGCCCGTTTCATGGAGTATTACTCACTGTTTTGCGGTCCCGGAGTGATGTCCACGAGTAACGTACCCTGGGGTGCGTTTACGTGTCGGTCGTCAACGCTCATAGTTTTGGCCGATCCTGACCCGTTTCGTGGACTATTACTCACCTTTTTGGGGTCCCAAACTGATTTCCATTCTTGTTGAACCCCAAGGTGCGCTTACGTGTCGGTCACCAACACTCACGATTTTCGCCGATTCTGGCCCGTTTCGTGGACTATTACTCACTGTTTTAGGGTCCGAGAGTGATGTCCACGAGTAACGAACTCTGGGATGCGTTTACGTGTCGGTCATCAACACTCGCGATTTTGGCCGATTCTGACCCATTTCGTGGACTATTAGTCACCGTTTTGGGGTCCCAAAGTGATTTCCATTCTTGTTGAACCCCAAGGTGCGCTTACGTGTCGGTCATCAACACTCACAGTTTTGGCCGATTCTGGCCCGTTTCATGAACTATTACTCACTGTTTTGCGGTCCCGTAGTGATGTCCACGAGTAACGAACCTTGGGGTGTGTTTACATGTCGATTATCAACACTCGCGGTTTTGGGCGATTCTGACCCATTTCGTGGACTATTAGTCACCGTTTTGGGGTCCCAAAGTGATTTCCATTCTTGTTGAACCCCAAGGTGCGCTTATGTGTCGGTCATCAACACTCACAGTTTTGCCGATTCTGGCCCGTTTCGTGGACTATTACTCACTGTTTTAGGGTCCCGGAGTGATGTCCACGAGTAACGAACCCTGGAGTGCGTTTACGTGTCTGTCATCAGCACTCGCGGTTTTTGGCCGATTCTGACCAGTTTCGTGGACTATTACTCACCGTTTTGCAGTCCCAAAGTGATTAACATTCTTGTTGAACCCCACGGTGGCTTACGTGTCGGTCATCAACACTCATAGTTTTGGCCGATTCTGGCCCATTTCGTGGACTATTACTCACTGTTTTGGGGTCCTGGAGTGATTTCAACAAGTAATGAACCCTGGGGAGTGTTTATCTGTCGAGCATCAACACTCACAGTTTTGGCCGATTCTGGCCCGTTTCGTGGACTATTACTAACTGTTTGGGGGTCTCGAAGTGATGTCCACGAGTAACGAACCGTGGGGTGCGTTTACATGTCGGTCATCAACACTCGCGGTTTTCGCCGAATCTGACTCGTTTCATGGAATATTACTCACCGTTTTGGGGTCCCAAAGTGATTTCCATTCTTATTAAACCCCAAGGTGAGCTTACGTGTCGGTCATCAACACTCATAGTTTTGGCCGATTCTGGCCCGTTTCATGGACTATTACTCACTGTTTTAGGGTCCCGGAGTGATGTCCATGAGTAACGAACCCTAGGGTGCGTTTACGTGTCGGTCATCAACACTCGAAGTTTTGGCCGATTGTGACCCGTTTCGTGGACTATTACTCACGGTTTTGGGGTCCCGGAGTGATGTCCACGAGTAACGAACCCCGGTGTGCGTTTACGTGTCCGTCATCAACGCTCGTAGTTTTGGCCGATCCTGACCCATTTCGTTGACTATTACTCAACATTTTGGGGTCCCAAAGTGATTTCCATTCTCGTTGAACCCCAAGGTGCGCTTACGTGGCAGTCATCAACACTCACAGTTTTGGCCAATTCTGGCCCGTTTCGTGGACTATTACTCACTGTTTTAGGATCCCGGAGTGATGTCCATGAGTAACGAACCCTGGGGTGCGTTTACCTGTCGGTCATCAACACTCGCGGTTTTGGCCAATTCTGACCCGTTTCGTGGACTATTACTCACCGTTTTGGGGTTCCAAAGTGATTTCCATTCTTGTTGAACCCCAAGGTGAGCTTACGTGTCGGTCATCAACACTCATAGTTTTGGCCGATTCTGGCCCGTTTCATGGACTATTACTCACTGTTTTAGGGTCCCGGAGTGATGTCCATGAGTAACGAACCCTAGGGTGCGTTTACGTGTCGGTCATCAACACTCGAAGTTTTGGCCGATTGTGACCCGTTTCGTGGACTATTACTCACGGTTTTGGGGTCCCGGAGTGATGTCCACGAGTAACGAACCCTGGTGTGCGTTTACGTGTCCGTCATCAACGCTCGTAGTTTTAGCCGATCCTGACCCATTTCGTGGACTATTACTCAGCATTTTGGGGTCCGAAAGTGATTTCCATTCTCGTTAAACCCCAAGGTGCGCTTACGTGTCAGTCATCAACACTCACAGTTTTGGCCAATTCTGGCCCGTTTCGTGGACTATTACTCACTGTTTTAGGGTCCCGGAGTGATGTCCATGAGTAACGAACCCTGGGGTGCGTTTACCTGTCGGTCATCAACACTCGCGGTTTTGGCCAATTCTGACCCGTTTCGTGGACTATTACTCACCGTTTTGGGGTTCCAAAGTGATTTCCATTCTTGTTGAACCCCAAGGTGCGGTTACGTGTTGGTCACCACCACTCATGGTTTTGGCCTATTCTGGCCCGTTTCGTGGACTATTACTCACTGTTTTAGGGTCCCGGAGTGATGTCCACGAGTAACGAACCCTGGGTGCGTTTACGTGTCGGTCATCAACACTCGCGATTTTGGCCGATTTTGACCCATTTCGTGGACTATTACTCACCGTTTTGGGGTCCCAAAGTGATTTCCATTCTTGTTGAACCCCGGGTTGCGTTTACGTGTCGGTCATCTACACTCGCGGTTTTGGCCGATTCTGACCCATTTCGTGGACTATTACTCACCGTTTTGGGGTCCTAAAGTGATTTCCATTCTTGTTGAACCCCAACGTGCGCTTACGTGTCGGTCATCAACACTCACAGTTTTTGCCGATTCTGGCCCGTTTCATGGAGTATTACTCACTGTTTTGCGGTCCCGGAGTGATGTCCACGAGTAACGAACCCTGGGGTGCGTTTACGTGTCGGTCGTCAACGCTCACAGTTTTGGCCGATCCTGACCCGTTTCGTGGACTATTACTCACCTTTTTGGGGTTCCAAAGTGATTTCCATTCTTGTTGAACCCCAAGGTGCGGTTACGTGTTGGTCACCACCACTCATGGTTTTGGCCTATTCTGGCCCGTTTCGTGGACTATTACTCACTGTTTTAGGGTCCCGGAGTGATTTCCACGAGTAACGAACCTTGGGTGCGTTTACGTGTCGGTCATCAACACTCGCGATTTTGGCCGATTTTGACCCATTTCGTGGACTATTACTCACCGTTTTGGGGTCCCAAAGTGATTTCCATTCTTGTTGAACCCCGGGTTGCGTTTACGTGTCGGTCATCTACACTCGCGGTTTTGGCCGATTCTGACCCATTTCATGGACTATTACTCACCGTTTTGGGGTCCTAAAGTGATTTCCATTCTTGTTGAACCCCAACGTGCGCTTACGTGTCGGTCATCAACACTCACAGTTTTTGCCGATTCTGGCCCGTTTCATGGAGTATTACTCACTGTTTTGCGGTCCCGGAGTGATGTCCACGAGTAACGAACCCTGGGGTGCGTTTACGTGTCGGTCGTCAACGCTCACAGTTTTGGCCGATCCTGACCCGTTTCGTGGACTATTACTCACCTTTTTGGGGTCCCAAACTGATTTCCATTCTTGTTGAACCCCAAGGTGCGCTTACGTGTCGGTCACCAACACTCACGATTTTCGCCGATTCTGGCCCGTTTCGTGGACTATTACTCACTGTTTTAGGGTCCGAGAGTGATGTCCACGAGTAACGAACTCTGGGATGCGTTTACGTGTCAGTCATCAACACTCGCGATTTTGGCCGATTCTGACCCATTTCGTGGACTATTAGTCACCGTTTTGGGGTCCCAAAGTGATTTCCATTCTTGTTGAACCCCAAGGTGCGCTTACGTGTCGGTCATCAACACTCACAGTTTTGGCCGATTCTGGCCCGTTTCATGGACTATTACTCACTGTTTTGCGGTCCCGTAGTGATGTCCATGAGTAACGAACCTTGGGGTGTGTTTACATGTCGATTATCAACACTCGCGGTTTTGGGCGATTCTGACCCATTTCGTGGACTATTAGTCACCGTTTTGGGGTCCCAAAGTGATTTCCATTCTTGTTGAACCCCAAGGTGCGCTTACGTGTCGGTCATCAACACTCACAGTTTTGCCGATTCTGGCCCGTTTCGTGGACTATTACTCACTGTTTTAGGGTCCCGGAGTGATGTCCACGAGTAACGAACCCTGGAGTGCGTTTACGTGTCTGTCATCAGCACTCGCGGTTTTTGGCCGATTCTGACCAGTTTCGTGTACTATTACTCACCGTTTTGCGGTCCCAAAGTGATTAACATTCTTGTTGAACCCCAAGGTGGCTTACGTGTCGGTCATCAACACTCATAGTTTTGGCCGATTCTGGCCCATTTCGTGGACTATTACTCACTGTTTTGGGGTCCTGGAGTGATTTCAACAAGTAATGAACCCTGAGGAGTGTTTATCTGTCGAGCATCAACACTCACAGTTTTGGCCGATTCTGGCCCGTTTCGTGGACTATTACTAACTGTTTGGGGGTCTCGAAGTGATGTCCACGAGTAACGAACCCTGGGGTGCGTTTACATGTCGGTCATCAACACTCGCGGTTTTCGCCGAATCTGACTCGTTTCATGGAATATTACTCACCGTTTTGGGGTCCCAAAGTGATTTCCATTCTTATTAAACCCCAAGGTGAGCTTACGTGTCGGTCATCAACACTCGAAGTTTTGGCCGATTGTGACCCGTTTCGTGGACTATTACTCACGGTTTTGGGGTCCCGGAGTGATGTCCACGAGTAACGAACCCCGTTGTGCGTTTACGTGTCCGTCATCAACGCTCGTAGTTTTGGCCGATCCTGACCCATTTCGTGGACTCTTACTCAGCATTTTGGGGTCCCAAAGTGATTTCCATTCTCGTTAAACCCCAAGGTGCGCTTACGTGTCAGTCATCAACACTCACAGTTTTGGCCAATTCTGGCCCGTTTCGTGGACTATTACTCACTGTTTTAGGGTCCCGGAGTGATGTCCATGAGTAACGAACCCTGGGGTGCGTTTACCTGTCGGTCATCAACACTCGCGGTTTTGGCCAATTCTGACCCGTTTCGTGGACTATTGCTCACCGTTTTGGGGTTCCAAAGTGATTTCCATTCTTGTTGAACCCCAAGGTGCGGTTACGTGTTGGTCACCACCACTCATGGTTTTGGCCTATTCTGGCCCGTTTCGTGGACTATTACTCACTGTTTTAGGGTCCCGGAGTGATGTCCACGAGTAACGAACCCTGGGTGCGTTTACGTGTCGGTCATCAACACTCGCGATTTTGGCCGATTTTGACCCATTTCGTGGACTATTACTCACCGTTTTGGGGTCCTAAAGTGATTTCCATTCTTGTTGAACCCCGGGTTGCGTTTACGTGTCGGTCATCTACACTCACGGTTTTGGCCGATTCTGACCCATTTCGTGGACTATTACTCACCGTTTTGGGGTCCTAAAGTGATTTCCATTCTTGTTGAACCCCAACGTGCGCTTACGTGTCGGTCATCAACACTCACAGTTTTTGCCGATTCTGGCCCGTTTCATGGAGTATTGCTCACTGTTTTGCGGTCCCGGAGTGATGTCCACGAGTAACGAACCCTGGGGTGCGTTTACGTGTCGGTCGTCAACGCTCATAGTTTTGGCCGATCCTGACCCGTTTCGTGGACTATTACTCACCTTTTTGGGGTCCCAAACTGATTTTCATTCTTGTTGAACCCCAAGGTGCGCTTACGTGTCGGTCACCAACACTCACGATTTTCGCCGATTCTGGCCCGTTTCGTGGACTATTACTCACTGTTTTAGGGTCCGAGAGTGATGTCCACGAGTAACGAACTCTGGGATGCGTTTACGTGTCGGTCATCAACACTCGCGATTTTGGGCGATTCTGACCCATTTCGTGGACTATTAGTCACCGTTTTGGGGTCCCAAAGTGATTTCCATTCTTGTTGAACCCCAAGGTGCGCTTACGTGTCGGTCATCAACACTCACAGTTTTGCCGATTCTGGCCCGTTTCGTGGACTATTACTCACTGTTTTAGGGTCCCGGAGTGATGTCCACGAGTAACGAACCCTGGAGTGCGTTTACGTGTCTGTCATCAGCACTCGCGGTTTTTGGCCGATTCTGACCAGTTTTGTGGACTATTACTCACCGTTTTGCGGTCCCAAAGTGATTAACATTCTTGTTGAACCCCAAGGTGGCTTACGTGTCGGTCATCAACACTCATAGTTTTGGCCGATTCTGGCCCATTTCGTGGACTATTACTCACTGTTTTGGGGTCCTGGAGTGATTTCAACAAGTAATGAACCCTGGGGAGTGTTTATCTGTCGAGCATCAACACTCACAGTTTTGGCCGATTCTGGCCCGTTTCATGGACTATTACTAACTGTTTGGGGGTCTCGAAGTGATGTCCACGAGTAACGAACCCTGGGGTGCGTTTACATGTCGGTCATCAACACTCGAAGTTTTGGCCGATTCTGACCCATTTCGTGGACTATTAGTCACCGTTTTGGGGTCCCAAAGTGATTTCCATTCTTGTTGAACCCCAAGGTGCGCTTACGTGTCGGTCATCAACACTCACAGTTTTGGCCGATTCTGGCCCGTTTCATGGACTATTACTCACTGTTTTGCGGTCCCGTAGTGATGTCCACGAGTAACGAACCTTGGGGTGTGTTTACATGTCGATTATCAACACTCGCGGTTTTGGCCGATTTTGACCCATTTCGTGGACTATTACTCACCGTTTTGGGGTCCCAAAGTGATTTCCATTCTTGTTGAACCCCGGGTTGCGTTTACGTGTCGGTCATCTACACTCGCGGTTTTGGCCGATTCTGACCCATTTCGTGGACTATTACTCACCGTTTTGGGGTCCTAAAGTGATTTCCATTCTTGTTGAACCCCAACGTGCGCTTACGTGTCGGTCATCAACACTCATAGTTTTTGCCGATTCTGGCCCGTTTCATGGAGTATTACTCACTGTTTTGCGGTCCCGAAGTGATGTCCACAAGTAACGAACCCTGGGGTGCGTTTATGTGTCGGTCGTCAACGCTCATCGTTTTGGCCGATCCTGACCCGTTTCGTGGACTATTACTCACCTTTTTGTGGTCCCAAACTGATTTCCATTCTTGTTGAACCCCAAGGTGCGCTTACGTGTCGGTCACCAACACTCACGATTTTCGCCGAGTCTGGCCCGTTTCGTGGACTATTACTCACTGTTTTAGGGTCCGAGAGTGATGTCCACGAGTAACGAACTCTGGGATGCGTTTACGTGTCGGTCATCAACACTCGCGATTTTGGTCGATTCTGACCCATTTCGTGGACTATTAGTCACCGTTTTGGGGTCCCAAAGTGATTTCCATTCTTGTTGAACCCCAAGGTGCGCTTACGTGTCGGTCATCAACACTCACAGTTTTGGCCGATTCTGGCCCGTTTCATGGACTATTACTCACTGTTTTGCGGTCCCGTAGTGATGTCCACGAGTAACGAACCTTGGGGTGTGTTTACATGTCGATTATCAACACTCGCGGTTTTGGGCGATTCTGACCCATTTCGTGGACTATTAGTCACCGTTTTGGGGTCTCAAAGTGATTTCCATTCTTGTTGAACCCCAAGGTGCGCTTACGTGTCGGTCATCAACACTCACAGTTTTGCCGATTCTGGCCCGTTTCTTGGACTATTACTCACTGTTTTAGGGTCCCGGAGTGATGTCCACGAGTAACGAACCCTGGAGTGCGTTTACGTGTCTGTCATCAGCACTCGCGGTTTTTGGCCGATTCTGACCAGTTTCGTGGACTATTACTCACCGTTTTGTGGTCCCAAAGTGATTAACATTCTTGTTGAACCCCAAGGTGGCTTACGTGTCGGTCATCAACACTCATAGTTTTGGCCGATTCTGGCCCATTTCGTGGACTATTACTCACTGTTTTGGGGTCCTGGAGTGATTTCCACAAGTAATGAACCCTGGGGAGTGTTTATCTGTCGAGCATCAACACTCACAGTTTTGGCCGATTCTGGCCCGTTTCATGGACTATTACTAACTGTTTCGGGGTCCCGAAGTGATGTCCACGAGTAACGAACCCTGGGGTGCGTTTACCTGTCGGTCATCAACACTCGCGGTTTTGGCCAATTCTGACCCGTTTCATGGACTATTACTCACCGTTTTGGGGTTCCAAAGTGATTTCCATTCTTGTTGAACCCCAAGGTGCACTTACGTGTTGGTCACCACCACTCATGGTTTTGGCCTATTCTGGCCCGTTTCGTGGACTATGACTCACTGTTTTAGGGTCCCGGGGTGATGTCCACGAGTAACGAACCCTGGGTGCGTTTACGTGTTGGTCATCAACACTCACGATTTTGGCCGATTTTGACCCATTTCGTGGACTATTACTCACCGTTTTGGGGTCCCAAAGTGATTTCCATTCTTGTTGAACCCCGGGTTGCGTTTACGTGTCGGTCATCTACACTCGCGGTTTTGGCCGATTCTGACCCATTTCGTGGACTATTACTCACCGTTTTGGGGTCCTAAAGTGATTTCCATTCTTGTTGAACCCCAACGTGCGCTTACGTGTCGGTCATCAACACTCACAGTTTTTGCCGATTCTGGCCTGTTTCATGGAGTATTACTCACTGTTTTGCGGTCCCGGAGTGATGTCCACGAGTAACGAACCCTGGGGTGCGTTTATGTGTCGGTCGTCAACGCTCATCGTTTTGGCCGATCCTGACCCGTTTCGTGGACTATTACTCACCTTTTTGTTGTCCCAAACTGATTTCCATTCTTTTTGAACCCCAAGGTGCGCTTACGTGTCGGTCACCAACACTCACGATTTTCGCCGATTCTGGCCCGTTTCGTGGACTATTACTCACTGTTTTAGGGTCCGAGAGTGATGTCCACGAGTAATGAACTCTGGGATGCGTTTACGTGTCCGTCATCAACACTCGCGATTTTGGCCGATTCTGACCCATTTCGTGGACTATTAGTCACCGTTTTGGGGTCCCAAAGTGATTTCCATTCTTGTTGAACCCCAAGGTGCGCTTACGTGTCGGTCATCAACACTCACAGTTTTGGCCGATTCTGGCCCGTTTCATGGACTATTACTCACTGTTTTGCGGTCCCGTAGTGATGTCCACGAGTAACGAACCTTGGGGTGTGTTTACGTGTCGATTATCAACACTCGCGGTTTTGGGCGATTCTGACCCATTTCGTGGACTATTAGTCACCGTTTTGGGGTCCCAAAGTGATTTCCATTCTTGTTGAACCCCAAGGTGCGCTTACGTGTCGGTCATCAACACTCACAGTTTTGCCGATTCTGGCCCATTTCGTGGACTATTACTCACTGTTTTAGGGTCCCGGAGTGATGTCCACGAGTAACGAACCCTGGAGTGCGTTTACGTGTCTGTCATCAGCACTCGCGGTTTTTGGCCGATTCTGACCAGTTTCGTGGACTATTACTCACCGTTTTGCGGTCCCAAAGTGATTAACATTCTTGTTGAACCCCAAGGTGGCTTACGTGTCGGTCATCAACACTCATAGTTTTGGCCGATTCTGGCCCATTTCGTGGACTATTACTCACTGTTTTGGGGTCCTGGAGTGATTTCCACAAGTAATGAACCCTGGGGAGTGTTTATCTGTCGAGCATCAACACTCACAGTTTTGGCCGATTCTGACCCATTTCGTGGACTATTACTAACTGTTTGGGGGTCTCGAAGTGATGTCCACGAGTAACGAACCCTGGGGTGCGTTTACCTGTCGGTCATCAACACTCGCGGTTTTGGCCAATTCTGACCCGTTTCGTGGACTATTACTCACCGTTTTGGGGTTCCAAAGTGATTTCCATTCTTGTTGAACCCCAAGGTGCGCTTACGTGTTGGTCACCACCACTCATGGTTTTGGCCTATTCTGGCCCATTTCGTGGACTATGACTCACTGTTTTAGGGTCCCGGGGTGATGTCCACGAGTAACGAACCCTAGGTGCGTTTACGTGTCGGTCATCAACACTCGCGATTTTGGCCGATTTTGACCCATTTCGTGGACTATTACTCACTGTTTTGGGGTCCCAAAGTGATTTCCATTCTTGTTGAACCCCGGGTTGCGTTTACGTGTCGGTCATCTACACTCGCGGTTTTGGCCGATTCTGACCCATTTCGTGGACTATTACTCACCGTTTTGGGGTCCTAAAGTGATTTCCATTCTTATTGAACCCCAACGTGCACTTACGTGTCGGTCATCAACACTCACAGTTTTTGCCGATTCTGGCCCGTTTCATGGAGTATTACTCACTGTTTTGCGGTCCCGGAGTGATGTCCACGAGTAACGAACCCTGGGGTGCGTTTATGTGTCGGTCGTCAACGCTCATAGTTTTGGCCGATCCTGACCCGTTTCGTGGACTATTACTCACCTTTTTGGGGTCCCAAACTGATTTCCATTCTTATTGAACCCCAAGGTGCGCTTACGTGTCGGTCACCAACACTCACGATTTTCGCCGATTCTGGCCCGTTTCGTGGACTATTACTCACTGTTTTAGGGTCCGAGAGTGATGTCCACAAGTAACGAACTCTGGGATGCGTTTACGTGTCGGTCATCAACACTCGCGATTTTGGCCGATTCTGACCCATTTCGTGGACTATTAGTCACCGTTTTGGGGTCCCAAAGTGATTTCCATTCTTGTTGAACCCCAAGGTGCGCTTACGTGTCGGTCATCAACACTCACAGTTTTGGCCGATTCTGGCCCGTTTCATGGACTATTACTCACTGTTTTGCGGTCCCGTAGTGATGTCCACGAGTAATGAACCTTGGGGTGTGTTTACGTGTCGATTATCAACACTCGCGGTTTTGGGCGATTCTGACCCATTTCGTGGACTATTAGTCACCGTTTTGGGGTCCCAAAGTGATTTCCATTCTTGTTGAACCCCAAGGTGCGCTTACGTGTCGGTCATCAACACTCACAGTTTTGCCGATTCTGGCCCGTTTCGTGGACTATTACTCACTGTTTTAGGGTCCCGGAGTGATGTCCACGAGTAATGAACCGTGGAGTGCGTTTACGTGTCTGTCATCAGCACTCGCGGTTTTTGGCCGATTCTGACCAGTTCCGTGGACTATTACTCACCGTTTTGCGGTCCCAAAGTGATTAACATTCTTGTTGAACCCCAAGGTGGCTTACGTGTCGGTCATCAACACTCATAGTTTTGGCCGATTCTGGCCCATTTCGTGGACTATTACTCACTGTTTTGGGGTCCTGGAGTGATTTCCACAAGTAATGAACCCTGGGGAGTGTTTATCTGTCGAGCATCAACACTCACAGTTTTGGCCGATTCTGGCCCGTTTCGTGGACTATTACTAACTGTTTGGGGGTCTCGAAGTGATGTCCACGAGTAACGAACCCTGGGGTGCGTTTACATGTCGGTCATCAACACTCGCGGTTTTGGCCGAATCTGACCCGTTTCATGGAATATTACTCACCGTTTTGGGGTCCCAAAGTGATTTCCATTCTTATTAAACCCCAAGGTGAGCTTACGTGTCGGTCATCAACACTCATAGTTTTGGCCGATTCTGGCCCGTTTCATGGACTATTACTCACTGTTTCAGGGTCCCGGAGTGATGTCCATGAGTAACGAACCCTAGGGTGCGTTTACGTGTCGGTCATCAACACTCGAAGTTTTGGCCAATTTTGACCCGTTTCGTGGACTATTACTCACTGTTTTGGGGTCCCGGAGTGATGTCCACGAGTAACGAACCCTAGGGTGCGTTTACATGTCCGTCATCAACGCTCGTAGTTTTGGCCGATCCTGACCCATTTCGTGGACTATTACTCAGCATTTTGGGGTCCCAAAGTGATTTCCATTCTCGTTGAACCCCACGGTGCGCTTACGTGTCAGTCATCAACACTCACAGTTTTGGCCAATTCTGGCCCGTTTCGTGGACTATTACTCACTGTTTTAGGGTCCCAGAGTGATGTCCATGAGTAACGAACCCTGGGGTGCGTTTACCTGTCGGTCATCAACACTCGCGGTTTTGGCCAATTCTGACCCGTTTCGTGGACTATTATTCACCGTTTTGGGCTTCCAAACTGATTTCCATTCTTGTTGAACCCCAAGGTGCGCTTACGTGTTGGTCACCACCACTCATGGTTTTGGCCTATTCTGGCCCGTTTCGTGGACTATTACTCACTGTTTTAGGGTCCCGGAGTGATGTCCACGAGTAACGAACCCTGGGTGCGTTTACGTGTCGGTCATCAACACTCGCGATTTTGGCCGATTTTGACCCATTTCGTGGACTATTACTCACCGTTTTGGGGTCCCAAAGTGATTTCCATTCTTGTTGAACCCTGGGTTGCGTTTACGTGTCGGTCATCTACAGTCGCGGTTTTGGCCGATTTTGACCCATTTCGTGGACTATTACTCACCGTTTTGGGGTCCAAAAGTGATTTCCATTCTTGTTGAACCCCAACGTGCGCTTACGTGTCGGTCATCAACACTCACAGTTTTTGCCGATTCTGGCCGGTTTCATGGAGTATTACTCACTGTTTTGCGGTGCCGGAGTGATGTCCACGAGTAACGAACCCTGGGGTGCGTTTACGTGTCGGTCGTCAACGCTCATAGTTTTGGCCGATCCTGACCCGTTTCGTGGACTATTACTCACCTTTTTGGGGTCCCAAACTGATTTCCATTCTTGTTGAACCCCAAGGTGCGCTTACGTGTCGGTCACCAACACTCACGATTTTCGCCGATTCTGGCCCGTTTCATGGACTATTACTCACTGTTTTAGGGTCCGAGAGTGATGTCCACGAGTAACGAACTCTGGGATGCGCTTACGTGTCAGTCATCAACACTCACAGTTTTGGCCAATTCTGGCCCGTTTCGTGGACTATTACTCACTGTTTTAGGGTCCCGGAGTGTGTTGGAGAACGTAGCAGAAATTCAAAAATTTTCCTACGTATCACCAAGATCTATCTATGGAGAGACCAGCAACGAGTAGAAAGGAGAGTGCATCTACATACCCTTGTAGATCACTAAGCGGAAGCGTTCAAGAGAACGGGGTTGAAGGAGTCGTACTCGTCGTGATCCAAATCACCGGAGATCCTAGTGCCGAACCGACGGCACCTCCGCGTTCAACACACGTACAGCCCGGTGACGTCTCCCACGCCTTGATCCAGCAAGGAGAGAGGGAGAGGTTGAGGAAGACTCCATCCAGCAGCAGCACAACGGCGTGGTGGTGGTGGAGGAGCGTGGCAATCCTGCAGGGCTTCGCCAAGCACCGCGAGAGAGGAGGAGCACTTGGGAGAGGGAGGGCTGCGCCAGGGGCAAGGGTGAAGCTCCCATGTGCCTCCCCACTATATATAGGGGTGGAGGGGGCTGGTTTCTTGCCCTCCAAGTCCATTGGGGCGTTGGCAAAGGTGGGAGGATAGAAATCCCATCATTTCCTTCCCCACCGATTGCTATCCCCCCTTTTTAGGGATCTTGATCTTATCCCTTTGGGATATGATCTTATTCCTTCTAAGGGGGGATCTTGGTGCGCCTTGACCAGGGGTGTGCGGCCTTTCCCCCACTACCCACGTTCATGTGGGTCCCCCCATGCAGGTGGGCCCCACGCCGAAACCTTCTAGAACCTTCCCGGTACAATACCGAAAAATCCCGAACATTTTCCGGTGGTCAAAATAGGACTTCCCATATATAAATCTTTACCTCCGGACCATTCCGGAACTCCTCATGACGTCCGGGATCTCATCCGGGACTCCGAACAACATTCGGTAACCACATGCAAACTTCCTTTATAACCCTAGCGTCATCGAACCTTAAGTGTGTAGACCCTACGGGTTCGGGAATCATGCAGACATGACCGAGACGTTCTCCGGTCAATAACCAACAGCGGGATCTGGATACCCATGATGGCTCCCACATGTTCCACGATGATCTCATCGGACGAACCACGATGCCAAGGACTTAATCAATCCCGTATGCAATTCCCTTTGTCTAGCGGTATTATACTTGCCCGAGATTCGATCGTCGGTATCCTTATACCTTGTTCAATCTCGTTACCGGCAAGTCTCTTTACTCGTTCCGTAACACATCATCCCGTGATCAACTCCTTGGTCACATTGCGCATATGATGATGTCCTACCGAGTGGGCCCAGAGATACCTCTCCGTTTACACAGAGTGACAAATCCCAGTCTCGATTCGTGCCAACCCAACAGATACTTTCGGAGATACCTGTAATGCACCTTTATAGCCACCCAGTTACGTTGTGACGTTTGGTACACCCAAAGCATTCCTACGGTATCCGGGAGTTGCACAATCTCATGGTCTAAGGAAGAGATACTTGACATTGGAAAAGTTCTAGCAAACGAACTACACGATCTTAGTGCTAGGCTTAGGATTCGGTCTTGTCCATCACATCATTCTCCTAATGATGTGATCCCGTTATCAATGACATCCAATGTCCATAGCCAGGAAACCATGACTATCTGTTGATCACAACGAGCTAGTCAACTAGAGGCTCACTAGGGACATATTGTGGTCTATGTATTCACACGTGTATTACGATTTCCGGATAATACAGTTATAGCATGAATAAAAGACAATTATCATGAACAAGGAAATATAATAATACTTTTATTATTGCCTCTAGGGCATATTTCCAACAGTCTCCCACTTGCACTAGAGTCAATAATCTAGTTCACATCGATATGTGATTAACACTCAAGGCCACATCCCCATGTGACTTACACCCAAAGAGTTTACTAGAGTCAATAATCTAGTTCACATTTACCATGTGATTAACACTCGATGAGTTCTGGGTTTGATCATGTTATGCTTGTGAGATAGGTTATAGTCAACGGTTCTGAACCTTTTAGATCCGTGTGTGCTTTACAAATCTCTATGTCATCTCCTAGATGTAGCTACCACGCTCTATTTGGAGCTATTCCAAATAACTGTTCTACTTGGAGCTATACTAAAAGTTGCTCCATTATACGTATCCGATATTTCTACTCAGAGCTATCCGGATAGGTGTTAAGCTTGCATCGACATAACTCTTTACGTCGAACTCTTTATCACCTCCATAATCGAGAAAATTCCTTAGTCCACTAGTTACTAAGGATAACTTTGACCGCTGTCCTGTGATCCATTCTTGGATCACTCTTGTACCCCTTGACTGACTCATGGCAAGGCACACTACAGGTGCGGTACACAGCATAGCATACTGCAGAGAGCCTATGATAAAAGCATAGGGGACGACCTTTGTCCTTTCTCTCTATTCTGCCGTGGTCGACATTTTAAGTCTTAACTTCATACCTTACATCTCAGGCAAGAATTCCTTCTTTGACTGATCCATCTTGAACACCTTCAAGATCATGTCAAGGTACGTGCTCATTTGAAAGTACTATTAAGCATTTTGATCTATCTTATAGATCTTGATGCTTATTGTTCAAGTAGCCTAATCCAGGTTTTCCATTGAAAAACAGTTTTCAAATAACCATATATGCTTTCTAGAAATTCTACATCATTTCTGATCATCAATATGTCAACAACATATACTCATCAGAAATTCTATATGCTCCCACTCACTTCTTTGGAAATACAAGTTTCTCATAAACTTTGTATAAACCAAAAAAAAATCTTTGATCATCTCATCAAAGTGCACATTCCAACTCCGAGATGCTTACTCTAGTCCATGGAAGGATCGCTGGAGCTAGCATACCTTTTAGCATCTTTCAGGATTGACAAAACTTTTCTGATTGTATCACATACAACCTTTCCTTACGAAAACTGGTAAGGAAACTCGTTTTGACATCCATCTGCCAGATTTCATAAATGCAGCTTGTGCTAACGTGATTCCGACGGACTTTAAGCATCGCTACGGATGAGAAAATCTCATCGTAGTCAACTCCTTGATCTTGTGAAAAATTCTTCGCCACAAGTCGAGCTTCATGGACGGTGACATTACCGTCCATGTCCGTCTTCTTCTTAAAGATCCATTTATCTCAATGGCTTGCCGATCATCGGGCAAGTCCACCAAAGTCCATGCGTTGTTCTGATACATGGATCCTATCTCAGATTTTATGGCTTCTAACCATTTGTCGGAATTTGGGCCCACCATCACTTCTCCATAGCTCGTAGGTTCATTGTTGTCTAGCAACATGACCTTCAAGAAAGGATTACCGTACCACTCCGAAGCAGTACGTGTCCTTGTCGTCCTACGAGGTTCAATAGTGACTTGATCTGAAGCTTCATGATTACTATCATAAGCTTCCACTTCAGTTGGTATAGGTGCCATAGGAACAACTTCCTGTGCCCTGCTACACACTTGTTGAAGTGACGGTTCAATAACCTCATCAAGTCTCCACCATCCTCCCACTCAATTCTTTCGAGAGAAACCTTTCCTCGAGAAAGGATCCGATTCAAGAAACAATCCTTATTGCTTTCGGATTTGAATTAGGAGGTATACCCAACTATTTTGGCTGTCCCATGAAGATGCATTTTATCCGCTTTGGGTTCGAGCTTATCAACCTGAATTTTTTTTTCACATAAGCGTCGCAGCCCCAAACTTTTAAGGAATGACAGCTTAGGTTTCTCCAAACCATAGTTCATACGGTGTCATCTCAACGGAATTACGTGGTGCCCTATTTAAAGTGAATGTGGTTGTCTCTAATGCCTAACCCATGAACGATAGTGGTAACTCGATAAGAGACATCATGGTATGCATCATATCCAATAGGGTGCAGTTATGATGTTCGGACACACCATCAAACTATGGTGTTCCAGGCGGTATTAATTGTGAAACAATTTCCACAATGTCATAATTGTGTGCCAAAGCTTGTAACTCAGATACTCATCTCTATGATCGTATCATAGACATTAAATCCTCTTGTCACGATGATCTTCTACTTCACTCTGAAATTACTTGAACCATTCAATAATTCAGACTTGTGTTTCATCAAGTAAATATTCTCAACATCTACTCAAATCATCTGTGAAGTAAGAACATAACGATATTCACTGCATTCCTCAGCACTCATTGGACTGCACACATCAAAATGTGTTACTTCCAAAAAGTTTCTATCTTGTTCCATTTTACTGAAACCGAGGATTTCAGTCATCTTGCCCATGTGGTATGATTTGCATGTCTCAAGTGATTCAAGATCAAGTGAGTTCAAACGGTCCATTTTCATGGAGTTTCTTCATGCATATACACCAATAGACATGGTTCGCATGTCTCAAACTTTTCAAAAACGAGTGAGCCCAAAGATCCATCAACATGGAGCTTCTTCATGCGTTTTATACCGATATGACTTACGTGGCAGTGCCACAAGTAGGTGGTACTATCATTACTATCTTTTGTCATGAACATGTGTATCACTACGATCGAGATTCAATAAACCATTCATTTTAGGTGCAAGACCATTCAAGGTATTATTCAAATAAACAGAGTAACCATTATTCTCCTTAAATGAATAACCGTATTGCGATAGACATAATCCAATCATGTCTATGCTCAACGCAAACACCAATCTCGATGGTAGAGGGAGCGTGCGATGCTTGATCATATCAACATTGGAAACACTTCCAACACATGTCGTCAGCTCACCTTTAGCTAGTCTCCGTTTATTCCGTAGCCTTTATTTCGAGTTACTAACACTTAGCAACCGAACTGGTATCTAATACCCTGGTGCTACGAGGAATACTAGTAAAGTACACATTAACGTAATGTATATCCAATATACTTCTATCGACCTTGCCAGCCTTCTCATCTACCAAGTATCTAGGGTAATTCTGCTCCAGTGGTTGTTCCCCTTATTACAGAAGCACTTAGTCTCGGGTTTGGGTTCAACCTTGGGTTTCTTCACTAGAGTAGCAGCTGATTTGCCGTTTCATGAAGTATCCCTTCTAGCCCTTGCCCTTCTTGAAACTAGTGGTTTCACCAACCATCAACAATTGATGCTCCTTCTTGATTTCTACTTTCGCGGTGTCAAACATCGTGAATACCTCAAGGATCATCATATCTATCCCTGATATGTTATAGTTCATCACAAAGCTCTAGCAGCTTGGTGGCAATGACTTTGGAGAAACATCACTATCTCATATGGAAGATCAACTCCCACTCGATTCAAGTGATTGTTGCACTCAGACAATCTGAGCACAAGCTCAACGATTGAGCTTTTCTCCGTTAGTTTGCAGGCTAAGAAAATAGTCGGAGGTCTTATACCTCTTGACGTGGGCACGAGCCTGAAATCCCAATTTCAGCCCTCAAAACATCTCATATGTTCCGCGACATTTCGAAAAACGTCTTTGATGCCTCAACTCTAAACCGTTTCACTGAACTATCACGTAGTTATCAAAACGTGTATGTCCGATGTTCACAACATCCACAGACGACGTTTGGGGTTCAGCACACTGAGCGGTGCATTAAGGACATAAGCTTTCTACTGTCCGCATAATCGCTACTGTCAACTTTCAACTATATTTTCTCTAGGAACATAACTAAACAGTAGAACTAAAGCGCGAGCTACGACATAATTTGCAAAGAGTCTTTTGACTATGTTCAAGATAATTAAGTTCATCTTATGAACTCCCACTTAGATAGACATCCCTCTGGTCATCTAAGTGATTACATGATCCGAGTCAACTAGGCCGTGTCCGATCATCACGTGAGACGGACTAGCCAACATCGGTGAACATCTTCATGTTGATCGTATCTACTATACGACTCATGCTCGACCTTTCGGTCTCCGTGTTCCGAGGCCATGTCTGTACATGCTAGGCTCGTCAAGTTAACCCTAAGTGTATTGCTGTGTAAATCTGTCTTACACCCGTTGTATGTGAACGTAAGAATCCATCACACCCGATCATCACGTGGTGCTTAGAAGCGACGAACTGTAGCAACGGTGCACAGTTAGGGGAGAACACTATTTGAAATTGTTGTAAGGGATCATCTTATTTACTACCGTCGTCCTAAGTAAACAAGATGCATAAACATAATAAACATCACATGCAATTATATAGTAGTGACATGATATGGCCAATATCATATAGCTCCATTGATCTCCATCTTCGGGGCTCCATGATCATCATCATCACTGGCATGACACCATGATCTCCATCATCATGATCTCCATCATCGTGTCTTCATGAAGTCGTCTCGCCAACTTATTACTTCTACTACTATGGCTACCGGTTAGCAATAAAGTAAAGTAATTACATGGCGTTGTTCAATGACACGCAGGTCATACAATAAATTAAGACAACTCCTATCGCTCCTGCCGGTTGTCATACTCATCGACATGCAAGTCGTGAATCCTATTACAAGAACATGATCAATCTCATACATCACATATCATTCATCACATTCTTCTTGGCCATATCACATCACATAGCATACCCTGCAAAAACAAGTTAGACGTCCTCTAATTGTTGTTTGCATGTTTTACGTGGCTGCTATGGGTTTCTAGCAAGAACGTTTCTTACCTATGCAAAACCACAACGTGATATGCCAATTGCTATTTACCCTTCATAAGGACCCTTTTCATCGAATCCGTTCCGACTAAAGTGGGAGAGACTGGCACCCGCTAGCCACCTTATGCACCAAGTGCATGTCAATCGGTGGAACCTGTCTCACGTAAGAGTACGTGTAAGGTCGGTCCGGGCCGCTTCATCCCACAATACCGTCGAAACAAGATTGGACTAGTAACGGTAAGCATATTGAACATCATCAACTCCCACAACTACTTTGTGTTCTACTCGTGCAAAGAATCTACGCAATAGACCTAGCTCATGATGCCACTGTTGGGGAACGTAGCAGAAATTCAAAAATTTTCCTACGTATCACCAAGATCTATCTATGGAGAGACCAGCAACGAGTAGAAAGGAGAGTGCATCTACATACCCTTGTAGATCTCTAAGCGGAAGCATTCAAGTGAATGGGGTTGAAGGAGTCGTACTCGTCGTGATCCAAATCACCGGAGATCCTAGTGCCGAACGGACGGCACATCCGCGTTCAACACACGTACAGCCCGGTGACGTCTCCCACGCCTTGATCCAGCAAGGAGAGAGGGAGAGGTTGAGGAAGACTCCATCCAGCAGCAGCACAACGGCGTGGTGGTGGTGGAGGAGCGTGGCAATCCTGCAGGGCTTCGCCAAGCACCGCGAGAGAGGAGGAGCACTTGGGAGAGGGAGGGCTGCGCCAGGGGCAAGGGTGAAGCTCCCATGTGCCTCCCCACTATATATAGGGGTGGAGGGGGCTGGTTTCTTGCCCTCCAAGTCCATTGGGGCGTTGGCAAAGGTGGGAGGAAAGAAATCCCATCATTTCCTTCCCCACCGATTGCTATCCCCCCTTTTTAGGGATCTTGATCTTATCCCTTTGGGATATGATATTATTCCTTCTAAGGGGGGATCTTGGTGCACCTTGACCAGGGGTGTGGGGCCTTTCCCCCACTACCCACGTTCATGTGGGTCCCCCCATGCAGGTGGGCCCCACTCCGGAACCTTCTAGAACCTTCCCGGTACAATAACGAAAAATCCCGAACATTTTCCGGTGGTCAAAATAGGACTTCCCATATATAAATCTTTACCTCCGGACCATTCCGGAACTCCTCGTGACGTCCAGGATCTCATCCGGGACTCCGAACAACATTCGGTAACCACATGCAAACTTCCTTTATAACCCTAGCGTCATCAAACCTTAAGTGTGTAGACCCTACGGGTTCGGAAATCATGCAGACATGACCGAGACGTTCTCCGGTCAATAACCAACAGCGGGATCTGGATACCCATGATGGCTCCCACATGTTCCATGATGATCTCGTCGGACGAACCACGATGTCAAGGACTTAATCAATCCCGTATGCAATTCCCTTTGTCTAGCGGTATTATACTTGCCCGAGATTCGATCGTCGGTATCCTTATACCTTGTTCAATCTCGTTACCGGCAAGTCTCTTTACTCGTTCCGTAACACATCATCCCGTGATCAACTCCTTGGTCACATTGCGCATATGATGATGTCCTACCGAGTGGGCCTAGAGATACCTCTCCGTTTACACGGAGTGACAAATCCCAGTCTCGATTCGTGCCAACCCAACAGATACTTTCGGAGATACCTGTAATGCACCTTTATAGCCACCCAGTTACGTTGTGACGTTTGGTACACCCAAAGCATTCCTAGGGTATCCGGGAGTTGCACAATCTCATGGTCTAAGGAAGAGATACTTGACATTGGAAAAGCTCTAGCAAACGAACTACACGATCTTAGTGCTAGGCTTAGGATTGGGTCTTGTCCATCACATCATTCTCCTAATGATGTGATCCCATTATCAACGACATCCAATGTCCATAGCCAGGAAACCATGACTATCTGTTGATCACAACGAGCTAGTCAACTAGAGGCTCACTAGGGACATATTGTGGTCTATGTATTCACACGTGTATTACGATTTCTGGATAATACAGTTATAGCATGAATAAAAGACAATTATCATGTACAAGGAAATATAATAATACTTTTATTATTACCTCTAGGGCATATTTCCAACAGAGTGATGTCCATGAGTAACGAACCCTGGGGTGCGTTTACCTATCGGTCATCAACACTCGCGGTTTTGGCCAATTCTGACCCGTTTCATGGACTATTACTCACCGTTTTGGGGTTCCAAAGTGATTTCCATTCTTGTTGAACCCCAAGGTGCGCTTACGTGTTGGTCACCACCACTCATGGTTTTGGCCTATTCTGGCCCGTTTCGTGGACTATTACTCACTGTTTTAGGGTCCCGGAGTGATGTCCACGAGTAACGAACCCTGGGTGCGCTCACGTGTCGGTCATCAACACTCGCGATTTTGGCCGATTTTGACCCATTTCGTGGACTATTACTCACCGTTTTGGGGTCCCAAAGTGATTTCCATTCTTGTTGAACCCCGGGTTGCGTTTACGTGTCGGTCATCTACACTCGCGGTTTTGGCCGATTCTGACCCATTTCGTGGACTATTACTCACTGTTTTGGGGTCCTAAAGTGATTTCCATTCTTGTTGAACCCCAACGTGCGCTTACGTGTCGGTCATCAACACTCACAGTTTTTGCCGATTCTGGCCCGTTTCATGGAGTATTACTCACTATTTTGCGGTCCCGGAGTGATGTCCACGAGTAACGAACCCTGGGGTGCGTTTACGTGTCGGTCATCAACGCTCATAGTTTTGGCCGATCCTGACCCGTTTCGTGGACTATTACTCACCTTTTTGGGGTCCCAAACTGATTTCCATTCTTGTTGAACCCCAAGGTGCGCTTACGTGTCGGTCACAAACACTCACGATTTTTGCCGATTCTGGCCCGTTTCGTGGACTATTACTCACTGTTTTAGGGTCCGAGAGTGATGTCCACGAGTAACGAACTCTGGGATGCGTTTACGTGTCGGTCATCAACACTCGCGATTTTGGCCGATTCTGACCCATTTCGTGGACTATTATTCACCGTTTTGGGGTCCCAAAGTGATTTCCATTCTTGTTGAACCCCAAGGTGCGCTTACGTGTCGGTCATCAACACTCACAGTTTTGGCCGATTCTGGCCCGTTTCATGGACTATTTCTCACTGTTTTGCGGTCCCGTAGTGATGTCCACGAGTAACGAACCTTGGGGTGTGTTTACGTGTCGATTATCAACACTCGCGGTTTTGGCTGATTCTGACCCATTTCGTGGACTATTAGTCACCGTTTTGGGGTCCCAAAGTGATTTCCATTCTTGTTGAACCCCAAGGTGCGCTTACGTGTCGGTCATCAACACTCACAGTTTTGCCGATTCTGGCCTGTTTCGTGGACTATTACTCACTGTTTTAGGGTCCCGGAGTGATGTCCACGAGTAACGAACCCTGGAGTGCGTTTACGTGTCTGTCATCAGCACTCGCAGTTTTTGGCCGATTCTGACCAGTTTCGTGGACTATTACTCACCGTTTTGCGGTCGCAAAGTGATTAACATTCTTGCTGAACCCCAAGGTGGCTTACGTGTCGGTCATCAACACTCATAGTTTTGGCCGATTCTGGCCCATTTCGTGGACTATTACTCACTGTTTTGGGGTCCTGGAGTGATTTCCACAAGTAATGAACCCTGGGGAGTGTTTATCTGTCGAGCATCAACACTCACAGTTTTGGCCGATTCTGGCCCGTTTCGTGGACTATTACTAACTGTTTGGGGGTCTCGAAGTGATGTCCACGAGTAACGAACCCTTGGGTGCGTTTACATGTCGGTCATCAACACTCGCGGTTTTGGCCGAATCTGACCCGTTTCATGGAACATTACTCACCGTTTTGGGGTCCCAAAGTGATTTCCATTCTTATTAAACCCCAAGGTGAGCTTACGTGTCGGTCATCAACACTCATAGTTTTGGCCGATTCTGGCCCGTTTCATGGACTATTACTCACTGTTTTAGGGTCCCGGAGTGATGTCCATGAGTAACGAACCCTAGGGTGCGTTTACGTGTCGGTCATCAACACTCGAAGTTTTGGCCGATTGTGACCCGTTTCGTGGACTATTACTCACTGTTTTGGGGTCCCGGAGTGATGTCCACGAGTAACGAACCCCGGTGTGCGTTTACGTGTCGGTCATCAACGCTTGTAGTTTTGGCCGATCCTGACCCATTTCGTGGACTATTACTCAGCATTTTGGGGTCCCAAAGTGATTTCCATTCTTGTTGAACCCCAAGGTGCGCTTACGTGTCAGTCATCAACACTCACAGTTTTGGCCAATTCTGGCCCGTTTCGTGGACTATTACTCATTGTTTTAGGGTCCCGGAGTGATGTCCATGAGTAACGAACCCTGGGGTGCGTTTGCCTGTCGGTCATCAACACTCACGGTTTTCGCCAATTCTGACCCGTTTCGTGGACTATTACTCACCGTTTTTGGGTTCCAAAGTGATTTCCATTCTTGTTGAACCCCAAGGTGCGCTTACGTGTTGGTCACCACCACTCATGGTTTTGGCCTTTTCTGGCCCGTTTCGTGGACTATTACGCACTGTTTTAGGGTCCCGGAGTGATGTCCATGAGTAACGAACCCTGGGTGCGTTTACGTGTCGGTCATCAACACTCGCGATTTTGGCCGATTCTGACCCATTTCATGGACTATTACTCACCGTTTTGGGGTCGCAAAGTGATTTCCATTCTTGTTGAACCCCGGGTTGCGTTTACGTGTCAGTCATCTACACTCGCGGTTTTGGCCGATTCTGACCCATCTCGTGGACTATTACTCACCGTTTTGGGGTCCTAAAGTGATTTCCATTCTTGTTGAACCCCAACGTGCGCTTACGTGTCGGTCATCAACACTCACAGTTTTTGCCGATTCTGGCCCGTTTCATGGAGTATTACTCACTGTTTTGCGGTCCCGGAGTGATGTCCACGAGTAACGAACCCTGGGGTGCGTTTACGTGTCGGTCGTCAACGCTCATAGTTTTGGCCGATCCTGACCCGTTTCGTGGACTATTACTCACCTTTTTGGGGTCCCAAAGTGATTTCCATTCTTGTTGAACCCCAAGGTGCGCTTACGTGTCGGTCACCAACACTCACGGTTTTGGCCGATTCTGGCCCGTTTCGTGGACTATTACTCACTGTTTTAGGGTCCCAGAGTGATGTCCACGAGTAACGAACTCTGGGATGCGTTTACGTGTCGGTCGTCAACGCTCATAGTTTTGGCTGATCCTGACCCGTTTCGTGGACTATTATTCACCTTTTTGGGGTCCCAAACTGATTTCCATTCTTGTTGAACCCCAAGGTGCGCTTACGTGTCGGTCACCAACACTCACGATTTTCGCCGATTCTGGCCCGTTTCGTGGACTATTACTCACTGTTTTAGGGTCCGAGAGTGATGTCCACGAGTAACGAACTCTGGGATGCGTTTACGTGTCGGTCATCGACACTTGCGATTTTGGCCGATTCTGACCCATTTCGTGGACTATTAGTCACCGTTTTGGGGTCCCAAAGTGATTTCCATTCTTGTTGAACCCCAAGGTGCGCTTACGTGTCGGTCATCAACACTCACAGTTTTGGCCGATTCTGGCCCGTTTCATGGACTATTACTCACTGTTTTGCGGTCCCGTAGTGATGTCCACGAGTAACGAACCTTGGGGTGTGTTTACGTGTCGATTATCAACACTCGCGGTTTTGGCCGATTCTGACCCATTTCGTGGACTATTAGTCACCGTTTTGGGGTCCCAAAGTGATTTCCATTCTTGTTGAACCCCAAGGTGCGCTTACGTCTCGGTCATCAACACTCACAGTTTTGCCGATTCTGGCCCGTTTCGTGGACTATTACTCACTGCTTTAGGGTCCCGGAGTGATGTCCACGAGTAACGAACCCTGGAGTGCGTTTCCGTGTCTGTCATCAGCACTCACGGTTTTGGCCGATTCTGACCAGTTTCGTGGACTATTACTCACCGTTTTGCGGTCCCAAAGTGATTAACATTCTTGTTGAACCCCAAGGTGGCTTACGTGTCGGTCATCAACACTCACAGTTTTGGCCGATTCTGGCCCGTTTCGTGGACTATTACTCACTGTTTTGGGGTCCTGGAGTGATTTCCACGAGTAACTAACCCTGGGGAGTGTTTATCTGTCGATCATCAACACTCACAGTTTTGGCCGATTCTGGCCCGTTTCGTGGACTATTACTAACTGTTTGGGGGTCTCGAAGTGATGTCCACGAGTAACGAACCCTGGGGTGCGTTTACATGTCGGTCATCAACACTCGTGGTTTTGGCCGAATCTGACCCGTTTCATGGAATATTACTCACCGTTTTGGGGTCCCAAAGTGATTTCCATTCTTATTGAACCCCAAGGTGAGCTTACGTGTCGGTCATCAACACTCATAGTTTTGGCCGATTCTGGCCCGTTTCATGGACTATTACTCACTGTTTTAGGGTCCCGGAGTGATGTCCATGAGTAATGAACCCTAGGGCCCGTTTACGTGTCGGTCATCAACAATCGAAGTTTTGGCCGATTGTGACCCGTTTCGTGGACTATTACTCACTGTTTTGGGGTCCCGGAGTGATGTCCACGAGTAACGAACCCCGGTGTGCGTTTACGTGTCGGTCATCAACGCTCGTAGTTTTGGCCGATCCTGACCCATTTCGTGGACTATTACTCAGCATTTTGGGGTCCCAAAGTGATTTCCATTCTCATTGAACCCCAAGGTGCGCTTACGTGTCAGTCATCAACACTCACAGTTTTGGCCAATTCTGGCCCGTTTCGTGGACTATTACTCACTGTTTTAGGGTCCCGGAGTGTGTTGGGGAACGTAGCAGAAATTCAAAAATTTTCCTACGTATCACCAAGATCTATCTATGGAGAGACCAGCAACGAGTAGAAAGGAGAGTGCATCTACATACCCTTGTAGATCACTAAGCGGAAGCGTTCAAGAGAACGGGGTTGAAGGAGTCGTACTCGTCGTGATCCAAATCACCGGAGATCCTAGTGCCGAACGGACGGCACCTCCGCGTTCAACACACGTACAGCCCGGTGACGTCTCCCACGCCTTGATCCAGAAAGGAGAGAGGGAGAGGTTGAGGAAGACTCCATCCAGCAGCAGCACAACGGCGTGGTGGTGGTGGAGGAGCGTGGCAATCCTGCAGGGCTTCGCCAAGCACCGCGAGAGAGGAGGAGCACTTGGGAGAGGGAGGGCTGGGCCAGGGGCAAGGGTGAAGCTCCCATGTGCCTCCCCACTATATATAGGGGTGGAGGGGGCTGGTTTCTTGCCCTCCAAGTCCATTGGGGCGTCGGCAAAGGTGGGAGGAAAGAAATCCCATCATTTCCTTCCCCACCGATTGCTATCCCCCCTTTTTAGGGATCTTGATCTTATCCCTTTGGGATATGATCTTATTCCTTCTAAGGGGGGATCTTGGTGCGCCTTGACCAGGGGTGTGGGGCCTTTCCCCCACTACCCACGTTCATGTGCGTCCCCCCATGCAGGTGGGCCCCACTCCGGAACCTTCTAGAACCTTCCCGGTACAATACCGAAAAATCCCGAACATTTTCCGGTGGTCAAAATAGGACTTCCCATATATAAATCTTTACCTTCGGACCATTCCGGAACTCCTCATGACGTCCGGGATCTCATCCGGGACTACGAACAACATTCGGTAACCACATGCAAACTTCCTTTATAACCCTAGCGTCATCGAACCTTAAGTGTGTAGACCCTACGGGTTCGGGAATCATGCAGACATGACCGAGACGTTCTCCGGTCAATAAACAACAGCGGGATCTGGATACCCATGATGGCTCCCACATGTTCCACGATGATCTCATCGGACGAACCACGATGTCAAGGACTTAATCAATCCCGTATGCAATTCCCTTTGTCTAGCGGTATTATACTTGCCCGAGATTCGATCGTCGGTATCCTTATACCTTGTTCAATCTCGTTACCGGCAAGTCTCTTTACTCGTTCCGTAACACATCATCCCGTGATCAACTCCTTGGTCACATTGCGCATATGATGATGTCCTACCGAGTGGGCCCAGAGATACCTCTCCATTTACACGGAGTGACAAATCCCAGTCTCGATTCGTGCCAACCCAACAGATACTTTTGGAGATACCTGTAATGCACCTTTATAGCCACCCAGTTACGTTGTGACGTTTGGTACACCCAAAGCATTCCTACGGTATCCGGGAGTTGCACAATCTCATGGTCTAAGGAAGAGATACTTGACATTGGAAAAGCTCTAGCAAACGAACTACACGATCTTAGTGCTAGGCTTAGGATTGGGTCTTGTCCATCACATCATTCTCCTAATGATGTGATCCCGTTATCAACGACATCCAATGTCCATAGCCAGGAAACCATGACTATCTGTTGATCACAACGAGCTAGTCAACTAGAGGCTCACTAGGGACATATTGTGGTCTATGTATTCACACGTGTATTACGATTTCCGGATAATACAGTTATAGCATGAATAAAAGACAATTATCATGAACAAGGAAATATAATAATACTTTTATTATTGCCTCTAGGGCATATTTCCAACAGTCTCCCACTTGCACTAGAGTCAATAATCTAGTTCACATCGATATGTGATTAACACTCAAGGTCACATCCCCATGTGACTTACACCCAAAGAGTTTACTGGAGTCAATAATCTAGTTCACATTTACCATGTGATTAACACTCGATGAGTTCTGGGTTTGATCATGTTATGCTTGTGAGAGAGGTTATAGTCAACGGGTCTGAACCTTTTAGATCCGTGTGTGCTTTACAAATCTCTATGTCATCTCCTAGATGTAGCTACCACGCTCTATTTGGAGCTATTCCAAATAACTGTTCTACTTGGAGCTATACTAAAAGTTGCTCCATTATACGTATCCGGTATTTCTACTCAGAGCTTTCCGGATAGGTGTTAAGCTTGCATCGACATAACTCTTTACGTCGAACTCTTTATCACCTCCATAATCGAGAAAATTCCTTAGTCCACTAGTTACTAAGGATAACTTTGACCGCTATCCTGTGATCCATTCTTGGATCACTCTTGTACCCCTTGACTGACTCATGGCAAGGCACACTACAGGTGCGGTACACAGCATAGCATACTGCAGAGAGCCTATGATAAAAGCATAGGGGACAACCTTCGTCCTTTCTCTCTATTCTGCCGTGGTCGACATTTTAAGTCTTAACTTCATACCTTACATCTCAGGCAAGAATTCCTTCTTTGACTGATCCATCTTGAACACCTTCAAGATCATGTCAAGGTACGTGCTCATTTGAAAGTACTATTAAGCATTTTGATCTATCTTATAGATCTTGATGCTTATTGTTCAAGTAGCCTAATCCAGGTTTTCCATTGAAAAACAGTTTTCAAATAACCCTATATGCTTTCTAGAAATTCTACATCATTTCTGATCATCAATATGTCAACAACATATACTCATCAGAAATTCTATAGTGCTCCCACTCACTTCTTTGGAAATACAAGTTTCTCATAAACTTTGTATAAACCAAAAAAAAATCTTTGATCATCTCATCAAAGTGCACATTCCAACTCCGAGATGCTTACTCCAGTCCATGGAAGGATCGCTGGAGCTAGCATACCTTTTAGCATCTTTCAGGATTGACAAAACTTTTCTGATTGTATCACATACAACCTTTCCTTACGAAAACTGGTAAGGAAACTCGTTTTGACATCCATCTGCCAGATTTCATAAATGTAGCTTGTGCTAACGTGATTCCGACGGACTTTAAGCATCGCTACGGATGAGAAAATCTCATCGTAGTCAACTCCTTGAACTTGTGAAAAATTCTTCGCCACAAGTCGAGCTTCATGGACAGTGACATTACCGTCCATGTCCGTCTTCTTCTTAAAGATCCATTTATCTCAATGGCTTGCCGATCATCGGGCAAGTCCACCAAAGTCCATGCTTTGTTCTGATACATGGATCCTATCTCAGATTTTATGGCTTCTAACCATTTGTCGGGATTTGGGCCCACCATCACTTCTCCATAGCTCGTAGGTTCATTGTTGTCTAGCAACATGACCTTCAAGACAGGATTACCGTACCACTCCGAAGCAGTACGTGTCCTTGTCGTCCTACGAGGTTCAATAGTGACTTGATCCGAAGCTTCATGATTACTATCATAAGCTTCCACTTCAATTGGTATAGGTGCCATAGGAACAACTTCCTGTGCCCTGCTACACACTTGTTGAAGTGACGGTTCAATAACCTCATCAAGTCTCCACCATCCTCCCACTCAACTCTTTCGAGAGAAACCTTTCCTCGAGAAAGGATCCGATTCAAGAAACAATCCTTATTGCTTTCGGATTTGAATTAGGAGGTATACCCAACTATTTTGGGTGTCCCATGAAGATGCATTTTATGCGCTTTGGGTTCGAGCTTATCAACCTGAATTTTTTTTTTTCACATAAGCGTCGCAGCCCCAAACTTTTAAGGAATGACAGCTTAGGTTTCTCCAAACCATAGTTCATACGGTGTCATCTCAACGGAATTACGTGGTGCCCTATTTAAAGTGAATGTGGTTGTCTCTAATGCCTAACCCATGAACGATAGTGGTAACACGATAAGAGACATCATGGTATGCATCATATCCCATAGGGTGCAGTTATGATGTTCGGACACACCATCAAACTATGGTGTTCCAGGCGGTATTAATTGTGAAACAATTTCCACAATGTCATAATTGTGTGCCAAAGCTTGTAACTCAGATACTCATCTCTATGATCATATCATAGACATTTCATCCTCTTGTCACGATGATCTTCTACTTCACTCTGAAATTACTTGAACCATTCAATAATTCAGACTTGTGTTTCATCAAGTAAATATTCTCAACATCTACTCAAATCATCTGTGAAGTAAGAACATAACGATATTCACTGCATTCCTCAGCACTGATTGGACTGCACACATCAAAATGTGTTACTTCCAACAAGTTTCTATCTTGTTCCATTTTACTGAAACCGAGGATTTCAGTCATCTTGCCCATGTGGTATGATTTGCATGTCTCAAGTGATTCAAGATCAAGTGAGTTCAAACGGTCCATTTGCATGGAGTTTCTTCATGCATATACACCAATAGACATGGTTCGCATGTCTCAAACTTTTCAAAAACGAGTGAGCCCAAAGATCCATCAACATGGAGCTTCTTCATGCGTTTTATACCGATATGACTTACGTGGCAGTGCCACAAGTAGGTGGTACTATCATTACTATCTTTTGGCATGAACATGTGTATCACTACGATCGAGATTCAATAAACCATTCATTTTAGGTGCAAGACCATTCAAGGTATTATTCAAATAAACAGAGTAACCATTATTCTCCTTAAATGAATAACCGTATTGCGATAGACATAATCCAATCATGTCTATGCTCAACGCAAACACCAATCTCGATGGTAGAGGGAGCGTGCGATGCTTGATCATATCAACATTGGAAACACTTCCAACACATAACGTCAGCTCACCTTTAGCTAGTCTCCGTTTATTCCGTAGCCTTTATTTCGAGTTACTAACACTTAGCAACCGAACTGGTATCTAATGCCCTGGTGCTACTAGGAATACTAGTCAAGTACACATTAACATAATGTATATCCAATATACTTCTATCGACCTTGCCAGCCTTCTCATCTACCAAGTATCTAGGGTAATTCTGCTCCAGTGGTTGTTCCCCTTATTACAGAAGCACTTAGTCTCGGGTTTGGGTTCAACCTTAGGTTTCTTCACTAGAGCAGCAGCTGATTTTCCGTTTCATGAAGTATCCCTTCTAGCCCTTGCCCTTCTTGAAACTAGTGGTTTCACCAACCATCAACAATTGATGCTCCTTCTTGATTTCTACTTTCGCGGTGTCAAACATCGTGAATACCTCAAGGATCATCATATCTATCCCTGATATGTTATAGTTCATCACAAAGCTCTAGCAGCTTGGTGGCAATGACTTTGGAGAAACATCACTATCTCATATGGAAGATCAACTCCCACTCGATTCAAGTGATTGTTGCACTCAGACAATCTGAGCACAAGCTCAACGATTGAGCTTTTCTCCGTTAGTTTGCAGGCTAAGAAAATAGTCAGAGGTCTTATACCTCTTGACGTGGGCACGAGCCTGAAATCCCAATTTCAGCCCTCAAAACATCTCATATGTTCCGCGACATTTCGAAAAACGTCTTTGATGCCTCAACTCTAAACCGTTTCACTGAACTATCACATTGTTATCAAAACGTGTATGTCCGATGTTCACAACATCCACAAATGACGTTTGGGGTTCAGCACACTGAGCGGTGCATTAAGGACATAAGCTTTCTACTGTCCGCATAATCGCTACTGTCAACTTTCAACTATATTTTCTCTAGGAACATAACTAAACAGTAGAACTAAAGCGCGAGCTACGACATAATTTGCAAAGAGTCTTTTGACTATGTTCAAGATAATTAAGTTCATCTTATGAACTCCCACTTAGATAGACATCCCTCTGGTCATCTAAGTGACTACATGATCCGAGTCAACTAGGCCGTGTCCGATCATCACGTGAGACGGACTAGCCAACATCGGTGAACATCTTCATGTTGATCGTATCTACTATACGACTCATGCTCGACCTTTCGGTCTCCATGTTCCGAGGCCATGTCTGTACATGCTAGGCTCGTCAAGTTAACCCTAAGTGTATTGCTGTGTAAATCTGTCTTACACCCGTTGTATGTGAACGTAAGAATCCATCACACCCGATCATCACGTGGTGCTTAGAAGCGACGAACTGTAGCAACGGTGCACAGTTAGGGGAGAACACTTCTTGAAATTGTTGTAAGGGATCATCTTATTTACTACCGTTGTCCTAAGTAAACAAGATGCATAAACATAATAAACATCACATGCAATTATATAGTAGTGACATGATATGGCCAATATCATATAGCTCCATTGATCTCCATCTTCGGGGCTCCATGATCATCATCATCACTGGCATGACACCATGATCTCCATCATCATGATCTCCATCATCGTGTCTTCATGAAGTCGTCTCGCCAACTTATTACTTCTACTACTATGGCTACCGGTTAGCAATAAAGTAAAGTAATTACATGGCGTTGTTTAATGACACGCAGGTCATACAATAAATTAAGACAACTCCTATGGCTCCTGCCGGTTGTCATACTCATCGACATGCAAGTCGTGAATCCTATTACAAGAACATGATCAATCTCATACATCACATATCATTCATCACATTCTTCTTGTCCATATCACATCACATAGCATACCCTGCAAAAACAAGTTAGACGTCCTCTAATTGTTGTTTGCATGTTTTACGTGGCTGCTATGGGTTTCTAGCAAGAACGTTTCTTACCTACGCAAAACCACAACGTGATATGCCAATTGCTATTTACCCTTCATAAGGACCCTTTTCATCGAATCCGTTCCGACTAAAGTGGGAGAGACTGGCACCCGCTAGCCACCTTATGCACCGAGTGCATGTCAATCGGTGGAACCTGTCTCACATAAGAGTACGTGTAAGGTCGGTCCGGGCCGCTTCATCCCACAATACCGTCGAAACAAGATTGGACTAGTAACGGTAAGCATATTGAACATCATCAACTCCCACAACTACTTTGTGTTCTACTCATGCAAAGAATCTACGCAATAGACCTAGCTCATGATGCCACTGTTGGGGAACGTAGCAGAAATTCAAAAATTTTCCTACGTATCACCAAGATCTATCTATGGAGAGACCAGCAACGAGTAGAAAGGAGAGTGCATCTACATACCCTTGTAGATCTCTAAGCGGAAGCATTCAAGTGAACGGGGTTGAAGGAGTCGTACTCGTCGTGATCCAAATCACCGGAGATCCTAGTGCCGAACGGACGGCACCTCCGCGTTCAACACACGTACAGCCTGGTGACGTCTCCCACGCCTTGATCCAGAAAGGAGAGAGGGAGAGGTTGAGGAAGACTCCATCCAGCAGCAGCACAACGGCGTGGTGGTGGTGGAGGAGCGTGGCAATCCTGCAGGGCTTCGCCAAGCACCGCGAGAGAGGAGGAGCACTTGGGAGAGGGAGGGCTGCGCCAGGGGCTAGGGTGAAGCTCCCATGTGCCTCCCCACTATTTATAGGGGTGGAGGGGGCTGGTTTCTTGCCCACCAAGTCCATTGGGGCGTTGGCAAAGGTGGGAGGAAAGAAATCCCATCATTTCCTTCCCCACCGATTGCTATCCCCCCTTTTTAGGGATCTTGATCTTATCCCTTTGGGATATGATCTTATTCCTTCTAAGGGGGGATCTTGGTGCGCCTTGACCAGGGGTATGGGGCCTTTCCCCCACTACCCACGTTCATGTGGGTCCCCCCATGCAGGTGGGCCCCACTCCGGAACCTTCTAGAACCTTCCCGGTACAATACCGAAAAATCCCGAACATTTTCCGGTGGTTAAAATAGGACTTCCCATATATAAATATTTACCTCCGGACCATTCCGGAACTCCTCGTGACGTCCGGGATCTCATCCGGGACTCCGAACAACATTCGGTAACCACATGCAAACTTCCTTTATAACCCTAGCGTCATCGAACCTTAAGTGTGTAGACCCTACGGGTTCGGAAATCATGCAGACATGACCGGGACGTTCTCCGGTCAATAACCAACAGCGGGATCTGGATACCCATGATGGCTCCCACATGTTCCACGATGATCTCATCGGACGAACCACGATGTCAAGGACTTAATCAATCCCGTATGCAATTCCCTTTGTCTAGCGGTATTATACTTGCCCGAGATTCGATCGTCGGTATCCTTATACCTTGTTCAATCTCGTTACCGGCAAGTCTCTTTACTCGTTCCGTAACACATCATCCCGTGATCAACTCCTTGGTCACATTGCGCATATGATGATGTCCTACCGAGTGGGCCCAGAGATACCTCTCCGTTTACACGGAGTGACAAATCCCAGTCTCGATTCGTGCCAACCCAACAGATACTTTCGGAGATACCTGTAATGCACCTTTATAGCCACCCAGTTACGTTGTGACGTTTGGTACACCCAAAGCATTCCTACGGTATCCGGGAGTTGCACAATCTCATGGTCTTAGGAAGAGATACTTGACATTGGAAAAGCTCTAGCAAACGAACTACACGATCTTAGTGCTAGGCTTAGGATTGGGTCTTGTCCATCACATCATTCTCCTAATGATGTGATCCCGTTATCAACGACATCCAATGTCCATAGCCAGGAAACCATGACTATCTGTTGATCACAACGAGCTAGTCAACTAGAGGCTCACTAGGGACATATTGTGGTCTATGTATTCACACGTGTATTATGATTTCCGGATAATACAGTTATAGCATGAATAAAAGACAATTATCATGTACAAGGAAATATAATAATACTTTTATTATTGCCTCAAGGGCATATTTCCAACAGAGTGATGTCCATGAGTAACGAACCCTGGGGTGCGATTACCTGTCGGTCATCAACACTCGCGGTTTTGGCCAATTCTGACCCGTTTCGTGGACTATTACTCACCGTTTTGGGGTTCCAAAGTGATTTCCATTCTTGTTGAACCCCAGGGTGCGCTTACGTGTCGGTCACCAACGCTCATGGTTTTGGCCGATTCTGACCCGTTTCGTGGACTATTACTCACTGTTTTAGGGTCCCGGAGTGATGTCCACGAGTAACGAACCCTGGGGTGCGTTTACGTGTCGGTCATCAACACTCGCGATTTTGGCCGATTCTGACCCGTTTCGTGGAATATTACTCACCGTTTTGGTGTCTCAAAGTAGTTTCCATTCTTGTTGAACCCCAAGGTGCGCTTACGTGTCGGTCATCAACACTCACGGTTTTGGCCGATTCTAGTCCGTTTCGTGGACTATTACTCACTATTTTAGGGTCCCGTAGTGATGTCCACGAGTAACGAACCCTGGGGTGCGTTTATGTGTCGGTCATCAACACTCGTGATTTTGGCCGATTCTGACCCGTTTCGTGGACTATTACTCACCGTTTTGGGGTCCCAAAGTGATTTCCATTCTTGTTGAACCCCGGGTTGCGTTTACGTGTCGGTCACCTACACTCGCGGTTTTGGCCGATTCTGAACCATTTCGTGGACTATTACTCACCGTTTTGGGGTCCTAAAGTGATTTCCATTCTTGTTGAACCCCAACGTGCGCTTACGTGTCGGTCATCAACACTCACAGTTTTTGCCGATTCTGGCCCGTTTCATGGAGTATTACTCACTGTTTTGCGGTCCCGGAGTGATGTCCACGAGTAACGAACCCTGGGGTGCGTTTACGTGTCGGTCGTCAACGCTCATAGTTTTGGCCGATCCTGAACCGTTTCGTGGACTATTACTCACCTTTTTGGGGTCCCAAACTGATTTCCATTCTTGTTGAACCCCAAGGTGCGCTTACGTGTCGGTTACCAACACTCACGATTTTCGCCGATTCTGGCCCGTTTCGTGGACTATTACTCACTGTTTTAGGGTCCGAGAGTGATGTCCACGAGTAACGAACTCTGGGATGCGTTTACGTGTCGGTCATCAACACTCGCGATTTTGGCCGATTCTGACCCATTTCGTGGACTATTAGTCACCGTTTTGGGGTCCCAAAGTGATTTCCATTCTTGTTGAACCCCAAGGTGCGCTTACGTGTCGGTCATCAACACTCACAGTTTTGGCCGATTCTGGCCCGTTTCATGGACTATTACTCACTGTTTTAGGGTCCCGGAGTGATGTCCACAAGTAACGAACCCTGGAGTGCGTTTACGTGTCTGTCATCAGCACTCGCGGTTTTTGGCCGATTCTGACCAGTTTCGTGGACTATTACTCACTGTTTTGCGGTCCCAAAGTGATTAACATTCTTGTTGAACCCCAAGGTGGCTTACGCGTCGGTCATCAACACTCATAGTTTTGGCCGATTCTGGCCCATTTCGTGGACTATTACTCACTGTTTTGGGGTCCTGGAGTGATTTCCACAAGTAATGAACCCTGGGGAGTGTTTATCTGTCGAGCATCAACACTCACAGTTTTGGCCGATTCTGGCCCGTTTCGTGGACTATTACTAACTGTTTGGGGGTCTCGAAGTGATGTCCACGAGTAACGAACCCTGGGGTGCGTTTACATGTCGGTCATCAATACTCGTGGTTTTGGCCGAATCTGACCCGTTTCATGGAACATTACTCACCGTTTTGGGGTCCCAAAGTGATTTCCATTCTTATTAAACCCCAAGGTGAGCTTACGTGTCGGTCATCAACACTCATAGTTTTGGCCAATTCTGGCCCGTTTCATGGACTATTACTCACTGTTTTAGGGTCCCGGAGCGATGTCCATGAGTAACGAACCCTAGGGTGCGTTTACGTGTCGGTCATCAACACTCGAAGTTTTGGCCGATTGTGACCCGTTTCGTGGACTATTACTCACTGTTTTGGGGTCCCGGAGTGATGTCCACGAGTAACGAACCCCGGTGTGCGTTTACGTGTCGGTCATCAACGCTCGTAGTTTTGGCCGATCCTGACCCATTTCGTGGACTATTACTCAGCATTTTGGGGTCCCAAAGTGATTTCCATTCTTGTTGAACCCCAAGGTGCGCTTACGTGTCAGTCATCAACACTCACAGTTTTGGCCAATTCTGGCCTGTTTCGTGGACTATTACTCACTGTTTTAGGGTCCCGGAGTGATGTCCATGAGTAACGAACCCTGGGGTGCGTTTACCTGTCGGTCATCAACACTCGCGGTTTTGGCCAATTCTGACCCGTTTCGTGGACTATTACTCACCGTTTTGGGGTTCCAAAGTGATTTCCATTCTTGTTGAACCCCAAGGTGCGCTTACGTGTTGGTCACCACCACTCATGGTTTTGGCCTATTCTGGCCCGTTTCGTGGACTATTACGCACTGTTTTAGGGTCCCGGAGTGATGTCCACGAGTAACGAACCCTGGGAGCGTTTACGTGTCGGTCATCAACACTCGCGATTTTGGCCGATTTTGACCCATTTCGTGGACTATTACTCACCGTTTTGGGGTCCCAAAGTGATTTCCATTCTTGTTGAACCCCGGGTTGCGTTTACGTGTCAGTCATCTACACTCGCGGTTTTGGCCGATTCTGACCCATTTCGTCGACTATTACTCACCGTTTTGGGGTCCTAAAGTTATTTCCATTCTTGTTGAACCCCAACGTGCGCTTACGTGTCGGTCATCAACACTCACAGTTTTTGCCGATTCTGGCCCGTTTCATGGAGTATTACTCACTGTTTTGCGGTCCCGGAGTGATGTCCACGAGTAACGAACCCTGGGGTGCGTTTACGTGTCGGTCGTCAACGCTCATAGTTTTGGCCGATCCTGACCCGTTTCGTGGACTATTACTCACCTTTTTGGGGTCCCAAAGTGATTTCCATTCTTGTTGAACCCCAAGGTGCGCTTACGTGTCGGTCACCAACACTCACGGTTTTGGCCGATTCTGGCCCGTTTCGTGGACTATTACTCACTGTTTTAGGGTCCCAGAGTGATGTCCACGAGTAACGAACTCTGGGATGCGTTTACGTGTCGGTCGTCAACGCTCATAGTTTTGGCCGATCCTGACCCGTTTCGTGGACTATTACAAACCTTTTTGGGGTCCCAAACTGATTTCCATTCTTGTTGAACCCCAAGGTGCGCTTACGTGTCGGTCACCAACACTCACGATTTTCGCCGATTCTGGCCCGTTTCGTGGACTATTACTCACTGTTTTAGGGTCCGAGAGTGATGTCCACGAGTAACGAACTCTGGGATGTGTTTACGTGTCGGTCATCGACACTCGCGATTTTGGCCGATTCTGACCCATTTCGTGGACTATTAGTCACCGTTTTGGGGTCCCAAAGTGATTTCCATTCTTGTTGAACCCCAAGGTGCGCTTACGTGTCGGTCATCAACACTCACAGTTTTGGCCGATTCTGGCCCGTTTCATGGACTATTACTCACTGTTTTAGGGTCCCGGAGTGATGTCCACAAGTAACGAACCCTGGAGTGCGTTTACGTGTCTGTCATCAGCACTCACGGTTTTGGTCGATTCTGACCAGTTTCGTGGACTATTACTCACCGTTTTGCGGTCCCAAAGTGATTAACATTCTTGTTGAACCCCAAGGTGGCTTACGTGTCGGTCATCAACACTCACAGTTTTGGCCGATTCTGGCCCGTTTCGTGGACTATTACTCACTGTTTTGGGGTCCTGGAGTGATTTCCACGAGTAACTAACCCTGGGGAGTGTTTATCTGTCGATCATCAACACTCATAGTTTTGGCCGATTCTGGCCCGTTTCGTGGACTATTACTAACTGTTTGGGGGTCTCGAAGTGATGTCCACGAGTAACGAACCCTGGGGTGCGTTTACATGTCGGTCATCAATACTCGTGGTTTTGGCCGAATCTGACCCGTTTCATGGAATATTACTCACCGTTTTGGGGTCCCAAAGTGATTTCCATTCTTATTGAACCCCAAGGTGAGCTTACGTGTCGGTCATCAACACTCATAGTTTTGGCTGATTCTGGCCCGTTTCATGGACTATTACTCACTGTTTTAGGGTCCCGGAGTGATGTCCATGAGTAACGAACCCTAGGACGCATTTACGTGTCGGTCATCAACACTCGAAGTTTTGGCCGATTGTGACCCGTTTCATGGACTATTACTCACTGTTTTGGGGTCCCGGAGTGATGTCCACGAGTAACGAACCCCGGTGTGCGTTTACGTGTCGGTCATCAACGCTCGTAGTTTTGGCCGATCCTGACCCATTTCGTGGACTATTACTCAGCATTTTGGGGTCCCAAAGTGATTTCCATTCTCGTTGAACCCCAAGGTGCGCTTACGTGTCAGTCATCAACACTCACAGTTTTGGCCAATTCTGGCCCGTTTCGTGGACTATTACTCACTGTTTTAGGGTCCCGGAGTGTGTTGGGGAACGTAGCAGAAATTCAAAAAATTTCCTACGTATCACCAAGATCTATCTATGGAGAGACCAGCAACGAGTAGAAAGGAGAGTGCATCTACATACCCTTGTAGATCACTAAGCGGAAGCGTTCAAGAGAACGGGGTTGAAGGAGTCGTACTCGTCGTGATCCAAATCACCGGAGATCCTAGTGCCGAACGGACGGCACCTCCGCGTTCAACACACGTACAGCCCGGTGACGTCTCCCACGCCTTGATCCAGCAAGGAGAGAGGGAGAGGTTGAGGAAGACTCCATCCAGCAGCAGAACAACGGCGTGGTGGTGGTGGAGGAGCGTGGCAATCCTGCAGGGCTTCGCCAAGCACCGCGAGAGAGGAGGAGCACTTGGGAGAGGGAGGGCTGCGCCAGGGGCAAGGGTGAAGCTCCCATGTGCCTCCCCACTATATATAGGGGTGGAGGGGGCTGGTTTCTTGCCCTCCAAGTCCATGGGGCGTTGGCAAAGGTGGGAGGAAAGAAATCCCATCATTTCCTTCCCCACCGATTGCTATCCCCCCTTTTTAGGGATCTTGATCTTATCCCTTTGGGATATGATCTTATTCCTTCTAAGGGGGGATCTTGGTGCGCCTTGACCAGGGGTGTGGGGCCTTTCCCCCACTACCCACATTCATGTGGGTCCCCCCATGCAGGTGGGCCCCACTCCGGAACCTTCTAGAACCTTCCCGGTACAATACCGAAAAATCCCGAACATTTTCCGGTGGTCAAAATAGGACTTCCCATATATAAATCTTTACCTCCGAACCATTCCGGAACTCCTCATGACGTCCGGGATCTCATCCGGGACTCCGAACAACATTCGGTAACCACATGCAAACTTCCTTTATAACCCTAGCGTCATCGAACCTTAAGTGTGTAGACCCTACGGGTTCGGGAATCATGCAGACATGACCGAGACGTTCTCCGGTCAATAACCAACAGCGGGATCTGGATACCCATGATGGCTCCCACATGTTCCACGATGATCTCATCGGACGAACCACGATGTCAAGGACTTAATCAATCTCGTATGCAATTCCCTTTGTCTAGCGGTATTATACTTGCCCGAGATTCGATCGTCGGTATCCTTATACCTTGTTCAATCTCGTTACCGGCAAGTCTCTTTACTCGTTCCGTAACACATCATCCCGTGATCAACTCCTTGGTCACATTGCGCATATGATGATGTCCTACCGAGTGGGCCTAGAGATACCTCTCCGTTTACACGGAGTGACAAATCCCAGTCTCGATTCGTGCCAACCCAACAGACACTTTCGGAGATACCTGTAATGCACCTTTATAGCCACCCAGTTACGTTGTGACGTTTGGTACACCCAAAGCATTCCTACGGTATCCGGGAGTTGCACAATCTCATGGTCTAAGGAAGAGGTACTTGACATTGGAAAAGCTCTAGCAAATGAACTACACGATCTTAGTGCTAGGCTTAGGATTGGGTCTTGTCCATCACATCATTCTCCTAATGATGTGATCCCGTTATCAACGACATCCAATGTCCATAGCCAGGAAACCATGACTGTCTGTTGATCACAACGAGCTAGTCAACTAGAGGCTCACTAGGGACATATTGTGGTCTATGTATTCACACGTGTATTACGATTTCCGGATAATACAGTTATAGCATGAATAAAAGAGAATTATCATGAACAAGGAAATATAATAATACTTTTATTATTGCCTCTAGGGCATATTTCCAACAGTCTCCCACTTGCACTAGAGTCAATAATCTAGTTCACATCGATATGTGATTAACACTCAAGGTCACATCCCCATGTGACTTACACCCAAAGAGTTTACTAGAGTCAATAATCTAGTTCACATTTACCATGTGATTAACACTCGATGAGTTCTGGGTTTGATCATGTTATGCTTGTGAGAGAGGTTATAGTCAACGGGTCTGAACCTTTTAGATCCGTGTGTGCTTTACAAATCTCTATGTCATCTCCTAGATGTAGCTACCACGCTCTATTTGGAGCTATTCCAAATAAATATTCTACTTGGAGCTATACTAAAAGTTGCTCCATTATACGTATCCGGTATTTCTACTCAGAGCTATCCGGATAGGTGTTAAGCTTGCATCGACATAACTCTTTACGTCGAACTCTTTATCACCTCCATAATCGAGAAAATTCCTTAGTCCACTAGTTACTAAGGATAACTTTGACCGTTGTCCTGTGATCCATTCTTGGATCACTCTTGTACCCCTTGACTGACTCATGGCAAGGCACACTATAGGTGCGGTACACAGCATAGCATACTGCAGAGAGCCTATGATAAAAGCATAGGGGACGACCTTCGTCCTTTCTCTCTATTCTGCCGTGGTCGAGATTTTAAGTCTTAACTTCATACCTTACGTCTCAGGCAAGAATTCCTTCTTTGACTGATCCATCTTGAACACCTTCAAGATCATGTCAAGGTACGTGCTCATTTGAAAGTACTATTAAGCATTTTGATCTATCTTATAGATCTTGATGCTTATTGTTCAAGTAGCCTAATCCAGGTTTTCCATTGAAAACAGTTTTCAAATAACCCTATATGCTTTCTAGAAATTCTACATCATTTCTGATCATCAATATGTCAACAACATATACTCATCAGAAATTCTATAGTGCTCCCACTCACTTCTTTGGAAATACAAGTTTCTCATAAACTTTGTATAAACCAAAAAAAAAAAATCTTTGATCATCTCATCAAAGTGCACATTCCAACTCCGAGATGCTTACTCCAGTCCATGGAAGGATCGCTGGAGCTAGCATACCTTTTAGCATCTTTCAGGATTGACAAAACTTTTCTGATTGTATCACATACAGCCTTTCCTTACGAAAACTGGTAAGGAAACTCGTTTTGACATCCATCTGCCAGATTTCATAAATGCAGCTTGTGCTAACGTGATTCCGACGGACTTTAAGCATCGCTACGGATGAGAAAATCTCATCGTAGTCAACTCCTTGAACTTGTGAAAAATTCTTCGCCACAAGTCGAGCTTCATGGACGGTGACATTACCGTCCATGTCCGTCTTCTTCTTAAAGATCCATTTATCTCAATGGCTTGCCGATCATCGGGCAAGTCCACCAAAGTCCATGCTTTGTTCTGATACATGGATCCTATCTCAGATTTTATGGCTTCTAACCATTTGTCGGAATTTGGGCCCACCATCACTTCTCCATAGCTCGTAGGTTCATTGTTGTCTAGCAACATGACCGTCAAGACAGGATTACCGTACCACTCCGAAGCAGTACGTGTCCTTGTCGTCCTACGAGGTTCAATAGTGACTTGATCCGAAGCTTCATGATTACTATCATAAGCTTCCACTTCAATTGGTATAGGTGCCATAGGAACAACTTCCTGTGCCCTGCTACACACTTGTTGAAGTGACGGTTCAATAACCTCATCAAGTCTCCACCATCCTCCCACTCAATTCTTTCGAGAGAAACCTTTCCTCGAGAAAGGATCCGATTCAAGAAACAATCCTTATTGCTTTCGGATTTGAATTAGGAGGTATACCCAACTATTTTGGGTGTCCCATGAAGATGCATTTTATCCGCTTTGGGTTCGAGCTTATCAACCTGAATTTTTTTTTCACATAAGCGTCGCAGCCCCAAACTTTTAAGGAATGACAGCTTAGGTTTCTCCAAACCATAGTTCATACGGTGTCATCTCAACGGAATTACGTGGTGCCCTATTTAAAGTGAATGTGGTTGTCTCTAATGCCTAACCCATGAACGATAGTGGTAACTCGATAAGAGACATCATGGTATGCATCATATCCAATAGGGTGCAGTTATGATGTTCGGACACACCATCAAACTATGGTGTTCCAGGCGGTATTAATTGTGAAACAATTTCCACAATGTCATAATTGTGTGCCAAAGCTTGTAACTCAGATACTCATCTCTATGATCATATCATAGACATTTCATCCTCTTGTCACGATGATCTTCTACTTCACTCTGAAATTACTTGAACCATTCAATAATTCAGACTTGTGTTTCATCAAGTAAATATTCTCAACATCTACTCAAATCATCTGTGAAGTAAGAACATAACGATATTCACTGCATTCCTCAGCACTCATTGGACTGCACACATCAAAATGTGTTACTTCCAACAAGTTTCTATCTTGTTCCATTTTACTGAAACCGAGGATTTCAGTCATCTTGCCCATGTGGTATGATTTGCATGTCTCAAGTGATTCAAGATCAAGTGAGTTCAAATGGTCCATTTTCATGGAGTTTCTTCATGCATATACACCAATAGACATGGTTCGCATGTCTCAAACTTTTCAAAAAAGAGTGAGCCCAAAGATCCATCAACATGGAGCTTCTTCATGCGTTTTATACCGATATGACTTACGTGGCAGTGCCACAAGTAGGTGGTACTATCATTACTATCTTTTGGCATGAACATGTGTATCACTACGATCGAGATTCAATAAACCATTCATTTTAGGTGCAAGACCATTCAAGGTATTATTCAAATAAACAGAGTAACCATTATTCTCCTTAAATGAATAAACGTATTGCGATAGACATAATCCAATCATGTCTATGCTCAACGCAAACACCAATCTCGATGGTAGAGGGAGCGTGCGATGCTTGATCATATCAACATTGGAAACACTTCCAACACATATCGTCAGCTCACCTTTAGCTAGTCTCCGTTTATTCCGTAGCCTTTATTTCGAGTTACTAACACTTAGCAACCGAACTGGTATCTAATACCCTAGTTCTACTAGGAATACTAGTAAAGTACACATTAACATAATGTATATCCAATATACTTCTATCGACCTTGCCAGTCTTCTCATCTACCAAGTATCTAGGGTAATTCTGCTCTAGTGGTTGTTCCCCTTATTACAGAAGCACTTAGTCTCGGGTTTGGGTTCAACCTTGGGTTTCTTCACTAGAGCAGCAGCTGATTTGCCGTTTCATGAAGTATCCCTTCTAGCCCGTGCCCTTCTTGAAACTAGTGGTTTCACCAACCATCAACAATTGATGCTCCTTCTTGATTTCTACTTTCGCGGTGTCAAACATCGTGAATACCTCAAGGATCATCATATCTATCCCTGATATGTTATAGTTCATCACAAAGCTCTAGCAGCTTGGTGGCAATGACTTCGGAGAAACATCACTATCTCATATGGAAGATCAACTCCCACTCGATTCAAGTGATTGTTGCACTCAGACAATCTGAGCACAAGCTCAACAATTGAGCTTTTCTCCGTTAGTTTGCAGGCTAAGAAAATAGTCAGAGGTCTTATACCTCTTGACGTGGGCACGAGCCTGAAATCCCAATTTCAGCCCTCAAAACATCTCATATGTTCCGCGACATTTCGAAAAACGTCTTTGATGCCTCAACTCTAAACCGTTTCACTGAACTATCACGTAGTTATCAAAACGTGTATGTCCGATGTTCACAACATCCACAGACGACGTTTGGGGTTCAGCACACTGAGCGGTGCATTAAGGACATAAGCTTTCTACTGTCCGCATAATCGCTACTGTCAACTTTCAACTATATTTTCTCTAGGAACATAACTAAACAGTAGAACTAAAGCGCGAGCTACGACATAATTTGCAAAGAGTCTTTTGACTATGTTCAAGATAATTAAGTTCATCTTATGAACTCCCACTTAGATAGACATCCCTCTGGTCATCTAAGTGATTACATGATCCGAGTCAACTAGGCCGTGTCCGATCATCACGTGAGACGGACTAGCCAACATCGGTGAACATCTTCATGTTGATCGTATCTACTATACGACTCATGCTCGACCTTTCGGTCTCCGTGTTCCGAGGCCATGTCTGTACATGCTAGGCTCGTCAAGTTAACCCTAAGTGTATTGCTGTGTAAATCTGTCTTACACCCGTTGTATGTGAACGTAAGAATCCATCACACCCGATCATCACGTGGTGCTTAGAAGCGACGAACTGTAGCAACGGTGCACAGTTAGGGGAGAACACTTCTTGAAATTGTTGTAAGGGATCATCTTATTTACTACCGTCGTCCTAAGTAAACAAGATGCATAAACATAATAAACATCACATGCAATTATATAGTAGTGACATGATATGGCCAATATCATATAGCTCCATTGATCTCCATCTTCGGGGCTCCATGATCATCATCATCACTGGCATGACACCATGATCTCCATCATCATGATCTCCATCATCGTGTCTTCATGAAGTCGTCTCGCCAACTTATTACTTCTACTACTATGGCTACCGGTTAGCAATAAAGTAAAGTAATTACATGGCGTTGTTCAATGACACGCAGGTCATACAATAAATTAAGACAACTCCTATGGCTCCTGCCGGTTGTCATACTCATCGACATGCAAGTCGTGAATCCTATTACAAGAACATGATCAATCTCATACATCACATATCATTCATCACATTCTTCTTGGCCATATCACATCACATAGCATACCCTGCAAAAACAAGTTAGACGTCCTCTAATTGTTGTTTGCATGTTTTACGTGGCTGCTATGGGTTTCTTGCAAGAACGTTTCTTACCTACGCAAAACCACAAAGTGATATGCCAATTGCTATTTACCCTTCATAAGGACCCTTTTCATCGAATCCATTCCGACTAAAGTGGGAGAGACTGGCACCCGCTAGCCACCTTATGCACCAAGTGCATGTCAATCGGTGGAACCTGTCTCACGTAAGAGTACGTGTAAGGTCGGTCCGGGCCGCTTCATCCCACAATACCGTCGAAACAAGATTGGACTAGTAACGGTAAGCATATTGAACATCATCAACTCCCACAACTACTTTGTGTTCTACTCGTGCAAAGAATCTACGCAATAGACCTAGCTCATGATGCCACTGTTGGGGAACGTAGCAGAAATTCAAAAAATTTCCTACGTATCACCAAGATCTATCTATGGAGAGACCAGCAACGAATAGAAAGGAGAGTGCATCTACATACCCTTGTAGATCTCTAAGCGGAAGCATTCAAGTGAACGGGGTTGAAGGAGTCGTACTCGTCGTGATCCAAATCACCGGAGATCCTAGTGCCGAACGGACGGCACCTCCGCGTTCAACACACGTACAGCCCGGTGACGTCTCCCACGCCTTGATCCAGCAAGGAGAGAGGGAGAGGTTGAGGAAGACTCCATCCAGCAGCAGCACAACGGCGTGGTGGTGGTGGAGGAGCGTGGCAATCCTGCAGGGCTTCGCCAAGCACCGCGAGAGAGGAGGAGCACTTGGGAGAGGGAGGGCTGCGCCAGGGGCAAGGGTGAAGCTCCCATGTGCCTCCCCACTATATATAGGGGTGGAGGGGGCTGGTTTCTTGCCCTCCAAGTCCATGGGGCGTTGGCAAAGGTGGGAGGAAAGAAATCCCATCATTTCCTTCCCCACCGATTGCTATCCCCCATTTTTAGGGATCTTGATCTTATCCCTTTAGGATATGATCTTATTCCTTCTAAGGGGGGATCTTGGTGCGCCTTGACCAGGGGTGTGGGGCCTTTCCCCCACTACCCACGTTCATGTGGGTCCCCCCATGCAGGTGGGCCCCACTCCGGAACCTTCTAGAACCTTCCCGGTACAATACCGAAAAATCCCGAACATTTTCCGGTGGTCAAAATAGGACTTCCCATATATAAATCTTTACCTCCGGACCATTCCGGAACTCCTCATGACGTCCGGGATCTCATCCGGGACTCCGAACAACATTCGGTAACCACATGCAAACTTCCTTTATAACCCTAGCGTCATCGAACCTTAAGTGTGTAGACCCTATGGGTTCGGAAATCATGCAGACATGACCGAGACGTTCTCCGGTCAATAACCAACAGCGGGATCTGGATACCCATGATGGCTCCCACATGTTCCACGATGATCTCATCGGACGAACCACGATGTCAAGGACTTAATCAATCCCGTATGCAATTCCCTTTGTCTAGCGGTATTATACTTGCCCGAGATTCGATCGTCGGTATCCTTATACCTTGTTCAATCTCGTTACCGGCAAGTCTCTTTACTCGTTCCGTAACACATCATCCCGTGATCAACTCCTTGGTCACATTGCGCATATGATGATGTCCTATCGAGTGGGCCCAGAGATACCTCTCCGTTTACACGGAGTGACAAATCCCAGTCTCGATTCGTGCCAACCCAACAGATACTTTCGGAGATACCTGTAATGCACCTTTATAGCCACCCAGTTACGTTGTGACGTTTGGTACACCAAAAGCATTCCTACGGTATCCGGGAGTTGCACAATCTCATGGTCTAAGGAAGAGATACTTGACATTGGAAAAGCTCTAGCAAACGAACTACACGATCTTAGTGCTAGGCTTAGGATTGGGTCTTGTCCATCACATCATTCTCCTAATGATGTGATCCCGTTATCAATGACATCCAATGTCCATAGCCAGGAAACCATGACTATCTGTTGATCACAACGAGCTAGTCAACTAGAGGCTCACTAGGGACATATTGTGGTCTATGTATTCACACGTGTATTACGATTTCCGGATAATACAGTTATAGCATGAATAAAAGACAATTATCATGTACAAGGAAATATAATAATACTTTTATTATTGCCTCTAGGGCATACTTCCAATAGAGTGATGTCCATGAGTAACGAACCCTGGGGTGCGTTTACCTGTCGGTCATCAACACTCGCGGTTTTGGCCAATTCTGACCCGTTTCGTGGACTATTACTCACCGTTTTGGGGTTCCAAAGTGATTTCCATTCTTGTTGAACCCCAAGGTGCGCTTACGTGTTGGTCACCACCACTCATGGTTTTGGCCTATTCTGGCCCGTTTCGTGGACTATTACTCACTGTTTTAGGGTCCCGGAGTGATGTCCACGAGTAACGAACCCTGGGTGCGTTTACATGTCGGTCATCAACACTCGCGATTTTGGCCAATTTTGACCCATTTCGTGGACTATTACTCACCGTTTTGGGGTCCCAAAGTGATTTCCATTCTTGTTGAACCCCGGGTTGCGTTTAGGTGTCGGTCATCTACACTCGCGGTTTTGGCCGATTCTGACCCATTTCGTGGACTATTACTCACCGTTTTGGGGTCCTAAAGTGATTTCCATTCTTGTTGAACCCCAACGTGTGCTTACGTGTCGGTCATCAACACTCACAGTTTTTGCCGATTCTGGCCCGTTTCATGGAGTATTACTCACTGTTTTGCGGTCCCGGAGTGATGTCCACGAGTAACGAACCCTGGGGTGCGTTTACGTGTCGGTCGTCAACGCTCATAGTTTTGGCCGATCCTGACCCGTTTCATGGACTATTACTCACCTTTTTGGGGTCCCAAACTGATTTCCATTCTTGTTGAACCCCAAGGTGCGCTTACGTGTCGGTCACCAACACTCACGATTTTTGCCGATTCTGGCCCGTTTCGTGGACTATTACTCACTGTTTTAGGGTCCGAGAGTGATGTCCACGAGTAACGAACTCTGGGATGCGTTTACGTGTTGGTCATCAACACTCGCGATTTTGGCCGATTCTGACCCATTTCGTGGACTATTAGTCACCGTTTTGGGGTCCCAAAGTGATTTCCATTCTTGTTGAACCCCAAGGTGCGCTTACGTGTCGGTCATCAACACTCACAGTTTTGGCCGATTCTGGCCCGTTTCATGGAATATTACTCACTGTTTTGCGGTCCCGTAGTGATGTCCACGAGTAACGAACCTTGGGGTGTGTTTACGTGTCGATTATCAACACTCGCGGTTTTGGCCGATTCTGACCCATTTCGTGGACTATTAGTCACCGTTTTGGGGTCCCAAAGTGATTTCCATTCTTGTTGAACCCCAAGGTGCGCTTACGTGTCGGTCATCAACACTCACAGTTTTGCCGATTCTGGCCAGTTTCGTGGACTATTACTCACTGTTTTAGGGTCCCGGAGTGATGTCCACGAGTAACGAACCCTGGAGTGCGTTTACGTGTCTGTCATCAGCACTCGCGGTTTTTGGCCGATTCTGACCAGTTTCGTGGACTATTACTCACCCTTTTGCGGTCCCAAAGTGATTAACATTCTTGTTGAACCCCAAGGTGGCTTACGTGTCGGTCATCAACACTCATAGTTTTGGCCGATTCTGGCCCATTTCGTGGACTATTACTCACTGTTTTGGGGTCCTGGAGTGATTTCCACAAGTAATGAACCCTGGGGAGTGTTTATCTGTCGAGCATCAACACTCACAGTTTTGGCCGATTCTGGCTCGTTTCGTGGACTATTACTAACTGTTTGGGGGTCTCGAAGTGATGTCCACGAGTAACGAACCCTGGGGTGCGTTTACATATCGGTCATCAACACTCGCGGTTTTGGCCGAATCTGACCCGTTTCATGGAACATTACTCACGTTTTGGGGTCCCAAAGTGATTTCCATTCTTATTAAACCCCAAGGTGAGCTTACGTGTCGGTCATCAACACTCATAGTTTTGGCCGATTCTGGCCCGTTTCATGGACTATTACTCACTGTTTTAGGGTCCCGGAGTGATGTCCATGAGTAACGAACCCTAGGGTGCGTTTACGTGTCGGTCATCAACACTCGAAGTTTTGGCCGATTGTGACCTGTTTCGTGGACTATTACTCACTGTTTTGGGGTCCCGGAGTGATGTCCACGAGTAACGAACCCCGGTGTGCGTTTGCGTGTCGGTCATCAACGCTCGTAGTTTTGGCCGATCCTGACCCATTTCGTGGACTATTACTCAGCATTAATGGTCCCAAAGTGATTTCCATTCTTGTTGAACCCCAAGGTGCGCTTACGTGTCAGTCATCAACACTCACAGTTTTGGCCAATTCTGGCCCGTTTCGTGGACTATTACTCACTGTTTTAGGGTCCCGGAGTGATGTCCATGAGTAATGAACCCTGGGGTGCGTTTACCTGTCGGTCATCAACACTCGCGGTTTTGGCCAATTCTGACCCATTTCGTGGACTATTACTCACCGTTTTGGGGTTCCAAAGTGATTTCCATTCTTGTTGAACCCCAAGGTGCGCTTACATGTTGGTCACCACCACTCATGGTTTTGGCCTATTCTGGCCCGTTTCGTGGACTATTACGCACTGTTTTAGGGTCCCGGAGTGATGTCCACGAGTAACGAACCCTGGGTGCGTTTACGTGTCGGTCATCAACACTCACAGTTTTGCCGATTCTGGCCCGTTTCGTGGACTATTACTCACTGTTTTAGGGTCCCGGAGTGATGTAAACGAGTAACGAACCCTGGAGTGCGTTTACGTGTCTGTCATCAGCACTTGCGGTTTTTGGCCGATTCTGACCAGTTTCGTGGACTATTACTCACCGTTTTGCGGTCCCAAAGTGATTAACATTCTTGTTGAACCCCAAGGTGGCTTACGTGTCGGTCATCAACACTCATAGTTTTGGCCGATTCTGGCCCATTTCGTGGACTATTACTCACTGTTTTGGGGTCCTGGAGTGATTTCCACAAGTAATGAACCCTGGGGAGTGTTTATCTGTCGAGCATCAACACTCACAGTTTTGGCCGATTCTGGCTCGTTTCGTGGACTATTACTAACTGTTTGGGGGTCTCGAAGTGATGTCCACGAGTAACGAACCCTGGGGTGCGTTTACATATCGGTCATCAACACTCGCGGTTTTGGCCGAATCTGACCCGTTTCATGGAACATTACTCACGTTTTGGGGTCCCAAAGTGATTTCCATTCTTATTAAACCCCAAGGTGAGCTTACGTGTCGGTCATCAACACTCATAGTTTTGGCCGATTCTGGCCCGTTTCATGGACTATTACTCACTGTTTTAGGGTCCCGGAGTGATGTCCATGAGTAACGAACCCTAGGGTGCGCTTACGTGTCGGTCATCAACACTCGAAGTTTTGGCCGATTGTGACCTGTTTCGTGGACTATTACTCACTGTTTTGGGGTCCCGGAGTGATGTCCACGAGTAACGAACCCCGGTGTGCGTTTGCGTGTCGGTCATCAACGCTCGTAGTTTTGGCCGATCCTGACCCATTTCGTGGACTATTACTCAGCATTAATGGTCCCAAAGTGATTTCCATTCTTGTTGAACCCCAAGGTGCGCTTACGTGTCAGTCATCAACACTCACAGTTTTGGCCAATTCTGGCCTGTTTCGTGGACTATTACTCACTGTTTTAGGGTCCCGGAGTGATGTCCATGAGTAATGAACCCTGGGGTGCGTTTACCTGTCGGTCATCAACACTCGCGGTTTTGGCCAATTCTGACCCGTTTCGTGGACAATTACTCACCGTTTTGGGGTTCCAAAGTGATTTCCATTCTTGTTGAACCCCAAGGTGCGCTTACATGTTGGTCACCACCACTCATGGTTTTGGCCTATTCTGGCCCGTTTCGTGGACTATTACGCACTGTTTTAGGGTCCCGGAGTGATGTCCACGAGTAACGAACCCTGGGTGCGTTTACGTGTCGGTCATCAACACTCGCGATTTTGGCCGATTTTGACCCATTTCGTGGACTATTACTCACCGTTTTGGGGACCCAAAGTGATTTCCATTCTTGTTGATCCCCGGGTTGCGTTTACGTGTCAGTCATCTACACTCGCGGTTTTGGCCGATTCCGACCCATTTCGTGGACTATTACTCACCGTTTTGGGGTCCTAAAGTGATTTCCATTCTTGTTGAACCCCAATGTGCGCTTACGTGTCGGTCATCAACACTCACAATTTTTGCCGATTCTGGCCCGTTTCATGGAGTATTACTCACTGTTTTGCGGTCCGGGAGTGATGTCCACGAGTAACGAACCCTGGGGTGCGTTTACGTGTCGGTCGTCAACGCTCATAGTTTTGGCCGATCCTGACCCGTTTCGTGGACTATTACTCACCTTTTTGGGGTCCCAAAGTGATTTCCATTCTTGTTGAACCCCAAGGTGCGCTTACGTGTCGGTCACCAACACTCACGGTTTTGGCCGATTCTGGCCCGTTTCGTGGACTATTACTCACTGTTTTAGGGTCCCGGAGTGATGTCCATGAGTAACGAACCCTAGGGCGCGTTTACGTGTCGGTCATCAACACTCGAAGTTTTGGCCGATTGTGACCCGTTTCGTGGACTATTACTCACAGTTTTGGGGTCCCGGAGTGATGTCCACGAGTAACGAACCCCGGTGTGCGTTTACGTGTCGGTCATCAACGCTCGTAGTTTTGGCCGATCCTGACCCATTTCGTGGACTATTACTCAGCATTTTGGGGTCCCAAAGTGATTTCCATTCTTGTTGAACCCCAAGGTGCGCTTACGTGTCAGTCATCAACACTCACAGTTTTGGCCAATTCTGGCCCGTTTCGTGGACTATTACTCACTGTTTTAGGGTCCCGGAGTGATGTCCATGAGTAACGAACCCTGGGGTGCGTTTACCTGTCGGCCATCAACACTCGCGGTTTAGGCCAATTCTGACCCATTTCGTGGACTATTAGTCACCGTTTTGGGGTCCCAAAGTGATTTCCATTCTTGTTGAACCCCAAGGTGCGCTTACGTGTCGGTCATCAACACTCACAGTTTTGCCGATTCTGGCCCGTTTCGTGGACTATTACTCACTGTTTTAGGGTCCCGGAGTGATGTCCACGAGTAACGAACCCTGGAGTGCGTTTACGTGTCTGTCATCAGCACTCACGGTTTTGGCCGATTCTGACCAGTTTCGTGGACTATTACTCACCGTTTTGCGGTCCCAAAGTGATTAACATTCTTGTTGAACCCCAAGGTGGCTTACGTGTCGGTCATCAACACTCACAGTTTTGACCGATTCTGGCCCGTTTCGTGGACTATTACTCACTGTTTTGGGGTCCTGGAGTGATTTCCACGAGTAACTAACCCTGGGAAGTGTTTATCTGTCGATCATCAACACTCACAGTTTTGGCCGATTCTGGCCCGTTTCGTGGACTATTACTAACTGTTTGGGGGTCTCGAAGTGATGTCCACGAGTAACGAACCCTGGGGTGCGTTTACATGTCGGTCATCAACACTCGTGGTTTTGGCCGAATCTGACCCGTTTCATGGAATATTACTCACCGTTTTGGGGTCCCAAAGTGATTTCCATTCTTATTGAACCCCAAGGTGAGCTTACGTGTCGGTCATCAACACTCATAGTTTTGGCCGATTCTGGCCCGTTTCATGGACTATTACTCACTGTTTTAGGGTCCCGGAGTGATGTCCATGAGTAACGAACCCTAGGGCGCGTTTACGTGTCGGTCATCAACACTCGAAGTTTTGGCCGATTGTGACCCGTTTCGTGGACTATTACTCACAGTTTTGGGGTCCCGGAGTGATGTCCACGAGTAACGAACCCCGGTGTGCGTTTACGTGTCGGTCATCATCGCTCGTAGTTTTGGCCGATCCTGACCCATTTCGTGGACTATTACTCAGCATTTTGGGGTCCCAAAGTGATTTCCATTCTTGTTGAACCCCAAGGTGCGCTTACGTGTCAGTCATCAACACTCACAGTTTTGGCCAATTCTGGCCCGTTTCGTGGACTATTACTCACTGTTTTAGGGTCCCGGAGTGATGTCCATGAGTAACGAACCCTGGGGTGCGTTTACCTGTCGGCCATCAACACTCGCGGTTTAGGCCAATTCTGACCCATTTCGTGGACTATTAGTCACCGTTTTGGGGTCCCAAAGTGATTTCCATTCTTGTTGAACCCCAAGGTGCGCTTACGTGTCGGTCATCAACACTCACAGTTTTGCCGATTCTGGCCCGTTTCGTGGACTATTACTCACTGTTTTAGGGTCCCGGAGTGATGTCCACGAGTAACGAACCCTGGAGTGCGTTTACGTGTCTGTCATCAGCACTCACGGTTTTGGCCGATTCTGACCAGTTTCGTGGACTATTACTCACCGTTTTGCGGTCCCAAAGTGATTAACATTCTTGTTGAACCCCAAGGTGGCTTACGTGTCGGTCATCAACACTCACAGTTTTGACCGATTCTGGCCCGTTTCGTGGACTATTACTCACTGTTTTGGGGTCCTGGAGTGATTTCCACGAGTAACTAACCCTGGGGAGTGTTTATCTGTCGATCATCAACACTCACAGTTTTGGCCGATTCTGGCCCGTTTCGTGGACTATTACTAACTGTTTGGGGGTCTCGAAGTGATGTCCACGAGTAACGAACCCTGGGGTGCGTTTACATGTCGGTCATCAACACTCGTGGTTTTGGCCGAATCTGACCCGTTTCATGGAATATTACTCACCGTTTTGGGGTCCCAAAGTGATTTCCATTCTTATTGAACCCCAAGGTGAGCTTACGTGTCGGTCATCAACACTCATAGTTTTGGCCGATTCTGGCCCGTTTCATGGACTATTACTCACTGTTTTAGGGTCCCGGAGTGATGTCCATGAGTAACGAACCCTAGGGCGCGTTTACGTGTCGGTCATCAACACTCGAAGTTTTGGCCGATTGTGACCCGTTTCGTGGACTATTACTCACTGTTTTGGGGTCCCGGAGTGATGTCCACGAGTAACGAACCCCGGTGTGCGTTTACGTGTCGGTCATCAACGCTCGTAGTTTTGGCCGATCCTGACCCATTTCGTGGACTATTACTCAGCATTTTGGGGTCCCAAAGTGATTTCCATTCTTGTTGAACCCCAAGGTGCGCTTACGTGTCAGTCATCAACACTCACAGTTTTGGCCAATTCTGGCCCGTTTCGTGGACTATTACTCACTGTTTTAGGGTCCCGGAGTGATGTCCATGAGTAACGAACCCTGGGGTGCGTTTACCTGTCGGCCATCAACACTCGCGGTTTAGGCCAATTCTGACCCATTTCGTGGACTATTAGTCACCGTTTTGGGGTCCCAAAGTGATTTCCATTCTTGTTGAACCCCAAGGTGCGCTTACGTGTCGGTCATCAACACTCACAGTTTTGCCGATTCTGGCCCGTTTCGTGGACTATTACTCACTGTTTTAGGGTCCTGGAGTGATGTCCACGAGTAACGAACCCTGGAGTGCGTTTACGTGTCTGTCATCAGCACTCACGGTTTTGGCCGATTCTGACCAGTTTCGTGGACTATTACTCACCGTTTTGCGGTCCCAAAGTGATTAACATTCTTGTTGAACCCCAAGGTGGCTTACGTGTCGGTCATCAACACTCACAGTTTTGGCTGATTCTGGCCCGTTTCGTGGACTATTACTCACTGTTTTGGGGTCCTGGAGTGATTTCCACGAGTAACTAACCCTGGGGAGTGTTTATCTGTCGATCATCAACACTCACAGTTTTGGCCGATTCTGGCCCGTTTCGTGGACTATTACTAACTGTTTGGGGGTCTCGAAGTGATGTCCACGAGTAACGAACCCTGGGGTGCGTTTACATGTCGGTCATCAACACTCGTGGTTTTGGCCGAATCTGACCCGTTTCATGGAATATTACTCACCGTTTTGGGGTCCCAAAGTGATTTCCATTCTTATTGAACCCCAAGGTGAGCTTACGTGTCGGTCATCAACACTCATAGTTTTGGCCGATTCTGGCCCGTTTCATGGACTATTACTCACTGTTTTAGGGTCCCGGAGTGATGTCCATGAGTAACGAACCCTAGGGCGCGTTTACGTGTCGGTCATCAACACTCGAAGTTTTGGCCGATTGTGACCCGTTTCGTGGACTATTACTCACAGTTTTGGGGTCCCGGAGTGATGTCCACGAGTAACGAACCCCGGTGTGCGTTTACGTGTCGGTCATCAACGCTCGTAGTTTTGGCCGATCCTGACCCATTTCGTGGACTATTACTCAGCATTTTGGGGTCCCAAAGTGATTTCCATTCTTGTTGAACCCCAAGGTGCGCTTACGTGTCAGTCATCAACACTCACAGTTTTGGCCAATTCTGGCCCGTTTCGTGGACTATTACTCACTGTTTTAGGGTCCCGGAGTGATGTCCATGAGTAACGAACCCTGGGGTGCGTTTACCTGTCGGCCATCAACACTCGCGGTTTAGGCCAATTCTGACCCATTTCGTGGACTATTAGTCACCGTTTTGGGGTCCCAAAGTGATTTCCATTCTTGTTGAACCCCAAGGTGCGCTTACGTGTCGGTCATCAACACTCACAGTTTTGCCGATTCTGGCCCGTTTCGTGGACTATTACTCACTGTTTTAGGGTCCTGGAGTGATGTCCACGAGTAACGAACCCTGGAGTGCGTTTACGTGTCTGTCATCAGCACTCACGGTTTTGGCCGATTCTGACCAGTTTCGTGGACTATTACTCACCGTTTTGCGGTCCCAAAGTGATTAACATTCTTGTTGATCCCCAAGGTGGCTTACGTGTCGGTCATCAACACTCACAGTTTTGGCTGATTCTGGCCCGTTTCGTGGACTATTACTCACTGTTTTGGGGTCCTGGAGTGATTTCCACGAGTAACTAACCCTGGGGAGTGTTTATCTGTCGATCATCAACACTCACAGTTTTGGCCGATTCTGGCCCGTTTCGTGGACTATTACTAACTGTTTGGGGGTCTCGAAGTGATGTCCACGAGTAACGAACCCTGGGGTGCGTTTACATGTCGGTCATCAACACTCGTGGTTTTGGCCGAATCTGACCCGTTTCATGGAATATTACTCACCGTTTTGGGGTCCCAAAGTGATTTCCATTCTTATTGAACCCCAAGGTGAGCTTATGTGTCGGTCATCAACACTCATAGTTTTGGCCGATTCTGGCCCGTTTCATGGACTATTACTCACTGTTTTAGGGTCCCGGAGTGATGTCCATGAGTAACGAACCCTAGGGCGCGTTTATGTGTCGGTCATCAACACTCGAAGTTTTGGCCGATTGTGACCCGTTTCGTGGACTATTACTCACTGTTTTGGGGTCCCGGAGTGATGTCCACGAGTAACGAACCCCGGTGTGCGTTTACGTGTCGGTCATCAACGCTCGTAGTTTTGGCCGATCCTGACCCATTTCGTGGACTATTACTCAGCATTTTGGGGTCCCAAAGTCATTTCCATTCTTGTTGAACCCCAAGGTGCGCTTACGTGTCAGTCATCAACACTCACAGTTTTGGCCAATTCTGGCCCGTTTCGTGGACTATTACTCACTGTTTTAGGGTCCCGGAGTGATGTCCATGAGTAACGAACCCTGGGGTGCGTTTACCTGTCGGCCATCAACACTCGCGGTTTAGGCCAATTCTGACCCATTTTGTGGACTATTAGTCACCGTTTTGGGGTCCCAAAGTGATTTCCATTCTTGTTGAACCCCAAGGTGCGCTTACGTGTCGGTCATCAACACTCACAGTTTTGCCGATTCTGGCCCGTTTCGTGGACTATTACTCACTGTTTTAGGGTCCTGGAGTGATGTCCACGAGTAACGAACCCTGGAGTGCGTTTACGTGTCTGTCATCAGCACTCACGGTTTTGGCCGATTCTGACCAGTTTCGTGGACTATTACTCACCGTTTTGCGGTCCCAAAGTGATTAACATTCTTGTTGAACCCCAAGGTGGCTTACGTGTCGGTCATCAACACTCACAGTTTTGGCTGATTCTGGCCCGTTTCGTGGACTATTACTCACTGTTTTGGGGTCCTGGAGTGATTTCCACGAGTAACTAACCCTGGGGAGTGTTTATCTGTCGATCATCAACACTCACAGTTTTGGCCGATTCTGGCCCGTTTCGTGGACTATTACTAACTGTTTGGGGGTCTCGAAGTGATGTCCACGAGTAACGAACCCTGGGGTGCGTTTACATGTCGGTCATCAACACTCGTGGTTTTGGCCGAATCTGACCCGTTTCATGGAATATTACTCACCGTTTTGGGGTCCCAAAGTGATTTCCATTCTTATTGAACCCCAAGGTGAGCTTATGTGTCGGTCATCAACACTCATAGTTTTGGCCGATTCTGGCCCGTTTCATGGACTATTACTCACTGTTTTAGGGTCCCGGAGTGATGTCCATGAGTAACGAACCCTAGGGCGCGTTTATGTGTCGGTCATCAACACTCGAAGTTTTGGCCGATTGTGACCCGTTTCGTGGACTATTACTCACTGTTTTGGGGTCCCGGAGTGATGTCCACGAGTAACGAACCCCGGTGTGCGTTTACGTGTCGGTCATCAACGCTCGTAGTTTTGGCCGATCCTGACCCATTTCGTGGACTATTACTCAGCATTTTGGGGTCCCAAAGTGATTTCCATTCTTGTTGAACCCCAAGGTGCGCTTACGTGTCAGTCATCAACACTCACAGTTTTGGCCAATTCTGGCCCGTTTCGTGGACTATTACTCACTGTTTTAGGGTCCCGGAGTGATGTCCATGAGTAACGAACCCTGGGGTGCGTTTACCTGTCGGCCATCAACACTCGCGGTTTAGGCCAATTCTGACCCATTTCGTGGACTATTAGTCACCGTTTTGGGGTCCCAAAGTGATTTCCATTCTTGTTGAACCCCAAGGTGCGCTTATGTGTCGGTCATCAACACTCACAGTTTTGCCGATTCTGGCCCGTTTCGTGGACTATTACTCACTGTTTTAGGGTCCCGGAGTGATGTCCACGAGTAACGAACCCTGGAGTGCGTTTACGTGTCTGTCATCAGCACTCACGGTTTTGGCCGATTCTGACCAGTTTCGTGGACTATTACTCACCGTTTTGCGGTCCCAAAGTGATTAACATTCTTGTTGAACCCCAAGGTGGCTTACGTGTCGGTCATCAACACTCACAGTTTTGGCCGATTCTGGACTGTTTCGTGGACTATTACTCACTGTTTTGGGGTCCTGGAGTGATTTCCATGAGTAACTAACCCTGGGGAGTGTTTATCTGTCGATCATCAACACTCACAGTTTTGGCCGATTCTGGCCCGTTTCGTGGACTATTACTAACTGTTTGGGGGTCTCGAAGTGATGTCCACGAGTAACGAACCCTGGGGTGCGTTTACATGTCGGTCATCAACACTCGTGGTTTTGGCCGAATCTGACCCGTTTCATGGAATATTACTCACCGTTTTGGGGTCCCAAAGTGATTTCCATTCTTATTGAACCCCAAGGTGAGCTTATGTGTCGGTCATCAACACTCATAGTTTTGGCCGATTCTGGCCCGTTTCATGGACTATTACTCACTGTTTTAGGGTCCCGGAGTGATGTCCATGAGTAACGAACCCTAGGGTGCGTTTACGTGTCGGTCATCAACACTCGAAGTTTTGGCCGATTGTGACCCGTTTCGTGGACTATTACTCACTGTTTTGGGGTCCCGGAGTGATGTCCACGAGTAAGGAACCCCGGTGTGCGTTTACGTGTCGGTCATCAACGCTCGTAGTTTTGGCCGATCCTGACCCATTTCGTGGACTATTACTCAGCATTTTGGGGTCCCAAAGTGATTTCCATTCTTGTTGAACCCCAAGGTGCGCTTACGTGTCAGTCATCAACACTCACAATTTTGGCCAATTCTGGCCCGTTTCGTGGACTATTACTCACTATTTTAGGGTCCCGGAGTGATGTCCATGAGTAACGAACCCTGGGGTGCGTTTACCTGTCGGTCATCAACACTCGCGGTTTAGGCCAATTCTGACCCATTTCGTGGACTATTAGTCACCGTTTTGGGGTCCCAAAGTGATTTCCATTCTTGTTGAACCCCAAGGTGCGCTTACATGTCGGTCATCAACACTCACAGTTTTGGCCGATTCTGGCCTGTTTCATGGACTATTACTCACTATTTTGCGGTCCCGTAGTGATGTCCACGAGTAATGAACCTTGGGGTGTGTTTACGTGTCGATTATCAACACTCGCGGTTTTGGCCGATTCTGACCCATTTCGTGGACTATTAGTCACCGTTTGGGGGTCCCAAAGTGATTTCCATTCTTGTTGAACCCCAAGGCGCGCTTACATGTTGGTCATCAACACTCACAGTTTTGCCGATTCTGGCCCGTTTCGTGGACTATTATTCACTGTTTTAGGGTCTCGGAGTGATGTCCACGAGTAACGAACCCTGGAGTGCGTTTACGTGTCTCTCATCAGCACTCACGGTTTTGGCCGATTCTAACCAGTTTCGTGGACTATTACTCACCGTTTTGCGGTCCCAAAGTGATTAACATTCTTGTTGAACCCCAAGGTGGCTTACGTGTCGGTCATCAACACTCACAGTTTTGGCTGATTCTGGCCTGTTTCGTGGACTAGTACTCACTGTTTTGGGGTCCTGGAGTGATTTCCACGAGTAACTAACCCTGGGGAGTGTTTATCTGTCGATCATCAACACTCACATCTTTGGCCGATTCTGGCCCGTTTCGTGGACTATTACTAACTGTTTGGGGGTCTCGAAGTGATGTCCATGAGTAACGAACCCTGGGGTGCGTTTACATGTCGGTCATCAACACTCGTGGTTTTGGCCGAATCTGACCCGTTTCATGGAATATTACTCACCGTTTTGGGGTCCCAAAGTGTTTTCCATTCTTATTGAACCCCAAGGTGAGCTTACGTGTTGGTCATCAACACTCATAGTTTTGGCCGATTCTGGCCCGTTTCATGGACTATTACTCACTGTTTTAGGGTCCCGGAGTGATGTCCATGAGTAACGAACCCTAGGGTGCCTTTACGTGTCGGTCATCAACACTCGAAGTTTTGGCCGATTGTGACCCGTTTCGTGGAATATTACTCACTGTTTTGGGGTCCCGGAGTGATGTCCACGAGTAAGGAACCCCGGTGTGCGTTTACGTGTCGGTCATCAACGCTCGTAGTTTTGGCCGATCCTGACCCATTTCGTGGACTATTACTCAGCATTTTGGGGTCCCAAAGTGATTTCCATTCTTGTTGAACCCCAAGGTGCGCTTACGTGTCAGTCATCAACACTCACAGTTTTGGCCAATTCTGGCCCGCTTCGTGGACTATTACTCACTATTTTAGGGTCCCGGAGTGATGTCCATGAGTAATGAACCCTGGGGTGCGTTTACCTGTCGGTCATCAACACTCACAGTTTAGGCCAATTCTGACCCATTTCGTGGACTATTAGTCACCGTTTTGGGGTCCCAAAGTGATTTCCATTCTTGTTGAACCCCAAGGTGCGCTTACATGTCGGTCATCAACACTCAAAGTTTTGGCCGATTCTGGCCCGTTTCATGGACTATTACTCACTGTTTTGCGGTCCCGTAGTGATGTCCACGAGTAACGAACCTTGGGGTGTGTTTACGTGTCGATTATCAACACTCGCGGTTTTGGCCGATTCTGACCCATTTCGTGGACTATTAGTCACCATTTTGGGGTCCCAAAGTGATTTCCATTCTTGTTGAACCCCAAGGTGCGCTTACGTGTCGGTCATCAACACTCACAGTTTTGCCGATTCTGGCCCGTTTCGTGGACTATTACTCACTGTTTTAGGGTCCCGGAGTGATGTCCACGAGTAACGAACCCTGGAGTGCGTTTACGTGTCTGTCATCAGCACTCACGGTTTTGGCCGATTCTGACCAGTTTCATGGACTATTACTCACCGTTTTGCGGTCCCAAAGTGATTAACATTCTTGTTGAACCCCAAGGTGGCTTACGTGTCGGTCATCAACACTCACAGTTTTGCCAATTCTGGCCCGTTTCGTGGACTATTACTCACTGTTTTAGGGTCCCGGAGTGATGTCCATGAGTAACGAACCCTGGGGTGCGTTTACCTATCGGCCATCAACACTCGCGGTTTAGGCCAATTCTGACCCATTTCGTGGACTATTAGTCACCGTTTTGGGGTCCCAAAGTGATTTCCATTCTTGTTGAACCCCAAGGTGCGCTTACATGTCGGTCATCAACACTCACAGTTTTGGCCGATTCTGGCCCGTTTCATGGACTATTACTCACTGTTTTGCGGTCCTGTAGTGATGTCCACGAGTAACGAACCTTGGGGTGTGTTTACGTGTCGATTATCAACACTCGCGGTTTTGGCCGATTCTGACCCATTTCGTGGACTATTAGTCACCATTTTGGGGTCCCAAAGTGATTTCCATTCTTGTTGAACCCCAAGGTGCGCTTACGTGTCGGTCATCAACACTCACAGTTTTGCCGATTCTGGCCCGTTTCGTGGACTATTACTCACTGTTTTAGGGTCCCGGAGTGATGTCCACGAGTAACGAACCCTGGAGTGCGTTTACGTGTCTGTCATCAGCACTCACGGTTTTGGCCGATTCTGACCAGTTTCATGGACTATTACTCACCGTTTTGCGGTCCCAAAGTGATTAACATTCTTGTTGAACCCCAAGGTGGCTTACGTGTCGGTCATCAACACTCACAGTTTTGCCAATTCTGGCCCGTTTCGTGGACTATTACTCACTGTTTTAGGGTCCCGGAGTGATGTCCATGAGTAACGAACCCTGGGGTGCGTTTACCTATCGGCCATCAACACTCGCGGTTTAGGCCAATTCTGACCCATTTCGTGGACTATTAGTCACCGTTTTGGGGTCCCAAAGTGATTTCCATTCTTGTTGAACCCCAAGGTGCGCTTACATGTCGGTCATCAACACTCACAGTTTTGGACGATTCTGGCCCGTTTCATGGACTATTACTCACTGTTTTGCGGTCCCGTAGTGATGTCCACGAGTAACGAACCTTGGGGTGTGTTTACGTGTCGATTATCAACACTCGCGGTTTTGGCCGATTCTGACCCATTTCGTGGACTATTAGTCACCGTTTTGGGGTCCCAAAGTGATTTCCATTCTTGTTGAACCCCAAGGTGCGCTTACGTGTCGGTCATCAACACTCACAGTTTTGCCGATTCTGGCCCGTTTCGTGGACTATTACTCACTGTGGGTCCCGGAGTGATGTCCACGAGTAACGAACCCTGGAGTGCGTTTACGTGTCTGTCATCAGCACTCACGGTTTTGGCCGATTCTGACCAGTTTCGTGGACTATTACTCACCGTTTTGCGGTCCCAAAGTGATTAACATTCTTGTTGAACCCCAAGGTGGCTTACGTGTCGGTCATCAACACTCACAGTTTTGGCCGATTCTGGCCCGTTTCGTGGACTATTACTCACTGTTTTGGGGTCCTGGAGTGATTTCCACGAGTAACTAACCCTGGGGAGTGTTTATCTGTCGATCATCAACACTCACAGTTTTGGCCGATTCTGGCCCGTTTCGTGGACTATTACTAACTGTTTGGGGGTCTCGAAGTGATGTCCACGAGTAACGAACCCTGGGGTGCGTTTACATGTCGGTCATCAACACTCGTGGTTTTGGCCGAATCTGACCCGTTTCATGGAATATTACTCACCGTTTTGGGGTCCCAAAGTGATTTCCATTCTTATTGAACCCCAAGGTGAGCTTACGTGTCGCTCATCAACACTCATAGTTTTGGCCGATTCTGGCCCGTTTAATGGACTATTACTCACTATTTTAGGGTCCCGGAGTGATGTCCATGAGTAACGAACCCTAGGGTGCGTTTACGTGTCGGTCATGAACACTCGAAGTTTTGGCCGATTGTGACCCGTTTCGTGGACTATTACTCACTGTTTTGGGGTCCCGGAGTGATGTCCACGAGTAAGGAACCCCGGTGTGCGTTTACGTGTCGGTCATCAACGCTCGTAGTTTTGGCCGATCCTGACCCATTTCGTTGACTATTACTCAGCATTTTGGGGTCCCAAAGTGATTTCCATTCTTGTTGAACCCCAAGGTGCGCTTACGTGTCAGTCATCAACACTCACAGTTTTGGCCAATTCTGGCCCGTTTCGTGGACTATTACTCACTATTTTAGGGTCCCGGAGTGATGTCCATGAGTAACGAACCCTGGGGTGCGTTTACCTATCGGTCATCAACACTCACAGTTTAGGCCAATTCTGACCCATTTCGTGGACTATTAGTCACCGTTTTGGGGTCCCAAAGTGATTTCCATTCTTGTTGAACCCCAAGGTGCGCTTCCATGTCGGTCATCAACACTCACAGTTTTGGCCGATTCTGGCCCGTTTCATGGACTATTACTCACTGTTTTGCGGTCCCGTAGTGATGTCCACGAGTAACGAACCTTGGGGTGTGTTTACGTGTCGATTATCAACACTCGCGGTTTTGGCCGATTCTGACCCATTTCGTGGACTATTAGTCACCGTTTTGGGGTCCCAAAGTGATTTCCATTCTTGTTGAACCCCAAGGTTCACTTACGTGTCGGTCATCAACACTCACAGTTTTGCCGATTCTGGCCCGTTTCGTGGACTATTACTCACTGTTTTAGGGTCCCGGAGTGATGTCCACGAGTAACGAACCCTGGAGTGCGTTTACGTGTCTGTCATCAGCACTCACGGTTTTGGCCGATTCTGACCAGTTTCATGGACTATTACTCACCGTTTTGCGGTCCCAAAGTGATTAACATTCTTGTTGAACCCCAAGGTGGCTTACGTGTCGGTCATCAACACTCACAGTTTTGCCAATTCTGGCCCGTTTCGTGGACTATTACTCACTGTTTTAGGGTCCCGGAGTGATGTCCATAAGTAACGAACCCTGGGGTGCGTTTACCTATCGGCCATCAACACTCGCGGTTTAGGCCAATTCTGACCCATTTCGTGGACTATTAGTCACCGTTTTGGGGTCCCAAAGTGATTTCCATTCTTGTTGAACCCCAAGGTGCGCTTACATGTCGGTCATCAACACTCACAGTTTTGGCCGATTCTGGCCCGTTTCATGGACTATTACTCACTGTTTTGCGGTCCCGTAGTGATGTCCACGAGTAACGAACCTTGGGGTGTGTTTACGTGTCGATTATCAACACTCGCGGTTTTGGCCGATTCTGACCCATTTCGTGGACTATTAGTCACCGTTTTGGGGTCCCAAAGTGATTTCCATTCTTGTTGAACCCCAAGGTGCGCTTACGTGTCGGTCATCAACACTCACAGTTTTGCCGATTCTGGCCCGTTTCGTGGACTATTACTCACTGTGGGTCCCGGAGTGATGTCCACGAGTAACGAACCCTGGAGTGCGTTTACGTGTCTGTCATCAGCACTCACGGTTTTGGCCGATTCTGACCAGTTTCGTGGACTATTACTCACCGTTTTGCGGTCCCAAAGTGATTAACATTCTTGTTGAACCCCAAGGTGGCTTACGTGTCGGTCATCAACACTCACAGTTTTGGCCGATTCTGGCCCGTTTCGTGGACTATTACTCACTGTTTTGGGGTCCTGGAGTGATTTCCACGAGTAACTAACCCTGGGGAGTGTTTATCTGTCGATCATCAACACTCACAGTTTTGGCCGATTCTGGCCCGTTTCGTGGACTATTACTAACTGTTTGGGGGTCTCGAAGTGATGTCCACGAGTAACGAACCCTGGGGTGCGTTTACATGTCGGTCATCAACACTCGTGGTTTTGGCCGAATCTGACCCGTTTCATGGAATATTACTCACCGTTTTGGGGTCCCAAAGTGATTTCCATTCTTATTGAACCCCAAGGTGAGCTTACGTGTCGCTCATCAACACTCATAGTTTTGGCCGATTCTGGCCCGTTTAATGGACTATTACTCACTATTTTAGGGTCCCGGAGTGATGTCCATGAGTAACGAACCCTAGGGTGCGTTTACGTGTCGGTCATCAACACTCGAAGTTTTGGCCGATTGTGACCCGTTTCGTGGACTATTACTCACTGTTTTGGGGTCCCGGAGTGATGTCCACGAGTAAGGAACCCCGGTGTGCGTTTACGTGTCGGTCATCAACGCTCGTAGTTTTGGCCGATCCTGACCCATTTCGTGGACTATTACTCAGCATTTTGGGGTCCCAAAGTGATTTCCATTCTTGTTGAACCCCAAGGTGCGCTTACGTGTCAGTCATCAACACTCACAGTTTTGGCCAATTCTGGCCCGTTTCGTGGACTATTACTCACTATTTTAGGGTCCCGGAGTGATGTCCATGAGTAACGAACCCTGGGGTGCGTTTACCTATCGGTCATCAACACTCACAGTTTAGGCCAATTCTGACCCATTTCGTGGACTATTAGTCACCGTTTTGGGGTCCCAAAGTGATTTCCATTCTTGTTGAACCCCAAGGTGCGCTTCCATGTCGGTCATCAACACTCACAGTTTTGGCCGATTCTGGCCCGTTTCATGGACTATTACTCACTGTTTTGCGGTCCCGTAGTGATGTCCACGAGTAACGAACCTTGGGGTGTGTTTACGTGTCGATTATCAACACTCGCGGTTTTGGCCGATTCTGACCCATTTCGTGGACTATTAGTCACCGTTTTGGGGTCCCAAAGTAATTTCCATTCTTGTTGAACCCCAAGGTTCACTTACGTGTCGGTCATCAACACTCACAGTTTTGCCGATTCTGGCCCGTTTCGTGGACTATTACTCACTGTTTTAGGGTCCCGGAGTGATGTCCACGAGTAACGAACCCTGGAGTGCGTTTACGTGTCTGTCATCAGCACTCACGGTTTTGGCCGATTCTGACCAGTTTCATGGACTATTACTCACCGTTTTGCGGTCCCAAAGTGATTAACATTCTTGTTGAACCCCAAGGTGGCTTACGTGTCGGTCATCAACACTCACAGTTTTGCCAATTCTGGCCCGTTTCGTGGACTATTACTCACTGTTTTAGGGTCCCGGAGTGATGTCCATGAGTAACGAACCCTGGGGTGGGTTTACCTGTCGGCCATCAACACTCGCGGTTTAGGCCAATTCTGACCCATTTCGTGGACTATTAGTCACCGTTTTGGGGTCCCAAAGTGATTTCCATTCTTGTTGAACCCCAAGGTGCGCTTACATGTCGGTCATCAACACTCACAGTTTTGGCCGATTCTGGCACGTTTCATGGACTATTACTCACTGTTTTGCGGTCCTGTAGTGATGTCCACGAGTAACGAACCTTGGGGTGTGTTTACGTGTCGATTATCAACACTCGCGGTTTTGGCCGATTCTGACCCATTTCGTGGACTATTAGTCACCGTTTTGGGGTCCCAAAGTGATTTCCATTCTTGTTGAACCCCAAGGTGCGCTTACATGTCGGTCATCAACACTCACAGTTTTGCCGATTCTGGCCCGTTTCGTGGACTATTACTCACTGTGGGTCCCGGAGTGATGTCCACGAGTAACGAACCCTGGAGTGCGTTTACGTGTCTGTCATCAGCACTCACGGTTTTGGCCGATTCTGACCAGTTTCGTGGACTATTACTCACCGTTTTGCGGTCCCAAAGTGATTAACATTCTTGTTGAACCCCAAGGTGGCTTACGTGTCGGTCATCAACACTCACAGTTTTGGCCGATTCTGGCCCGTTTCGTGGACTATTACTCACTGTTTTGGGGTCCTGGAGTGATTTCCACGAGTAACTAACCCTGGGAGTGTTTATCTTTCGATCATCAACACTCACAGTTTTGGCCGATTCTGGCCCGTTTCGTGGACTATTACTAACTGTTTGGGGGTCTCGAAGTGATGTCCACGAGTAACGAACCCTGGGGTGCGTTTACATGTCGGTCATCAACACTCGTGGTTTTGGCCGAATCTGACCCGTTTCATGGAATATTACTCACCGTTTTGGGGTCCCAAAGTGATTTCCATTCTTATTGAACCCCAAGGTGAGCTTACGTGTCGGTCATCAACACTCATAGTTTTGGCCGATTCTGGCCCGTTTCATGGACTATTACTCACTGTTTTAGGGTCCCGGAGTGATGTCCATGAGTAACGAACCCTAGGGTGCGTTTACGTGTCGGTCATCAACACTCGAAGTTTTGGTCGATTGTGACCCGTTTCGTGGACTATTACTCACTGTTTTGGGGTCCCGGAGTGATGTCCACGAGTAAGGAACCCCGGTGTGCGTTTACGTGTCGGTCATCAACGCTCGTAGTTTTGTCCGATCCTGACCCATTTCGTGGACTATTACTCAGCATTTTAGGGTCCCAAAGTGATTTCCATTCTTGTTGAACCCCAAGATGCGCTTACGTGTCAGTCACCAACACTCACAGTTTTGGCCAATTCTGGCCCGTTTCGTGGACTATTACTCACTATTTTAGGGTCCCGGAGTGATGTCCATGAGTAACGAACCCTGGGGTGGGTTTACCTGTCGGCCATCAACACTCACAGTTTAGGCCAATTCTGACCCATTTCGTGGACTATTAGTCACCGTTTTGGGGTCCCAAAGTGATTTCCATTCTTGTTGAACCCCAAGGTGCGCTTACATGTCGGTCATCAACACTCACAGTTTTGGCCGATTCTGGCCCGTTTCATGGACTATTACTCACTGTTTTGCGGTCCTGTAGTGATGTCCACGAGTAACGAACCTTGGGGTGTGTTTACGTGTCGATTATCAACACTCGCGGTTTTGGCCGATTCTGACCCATTTCGTGGACTATTAGTCACCATTTTGGGGTCCCAAAGTGATTTCCATTCTTGTTGAACCCCAAGGTGCGCTTACGTGTCGGTCATCAACACTCACAGTTTTGCCGATTCTGGCCCGTTTCGTGGACTATTACTCACTGTTTTAGGGTCCCGGAGTGATGTCCACGAGTAACGAACCCTGGAGTGCGTTTACGTGTCTGTCATCAGCACTCACGGTTTTGGCCGATTCTGACCAGTTTCATGGACTATTACTCACCGTTTTGCGGTCCCAAAGTGATTAACATTCATGTTGAACCCCAAGGTGGCTTACGTGTCGGTCATCAACACTCACAGTTTGGGCCGATTCTGGCCCGTTTCGTGGACTATTACTCACTGTTTTGGGGTCCTGGAGTGATTTCCACGAGTAACTAACCCTGGGGAATGTTTATCTGTCGATCATCAACACTCACAGTTTTGGCCGATTCTGGCCCGTTTCGTGGACTATTACTAACTGTTTGGGGGTCTCGAAGTGATGTCCACGAGTAACGAACCCTGGTGTGCGTTTACATGTCGGTCATCAACACTCGTGGTTTTGGCCGAATCTGACCCGTTTCATGGAATATTACTCACCGTTTTGGGGTCCCAAAGTGATTTCCATTCTTATTGAACCCCAAGGTGAGCTTACGTGTCGGTCATCAACACTCATAGTTTTGGCCGATTCTGGCCCGTTTCATGGACTATTACTCACTGTTTTAGGGTCCCGGAGTGATGTCCATGAGTAATGAACCCTAGGGTGCGTTTACGTGTCGGTCATCAACACTCAAAGTTTTGGTCGATTGTGACCCGTTTCGTGGACTATTACTCACTGTTTTGGGGTCCCGGAGTGATGTCCACGAGTAAGGAACCCCGGTGTGCGTTTACGTGTCGGTCATCAACGCTCGTAGTTTTGGCCGATCCTGACCCATTTCGTGGACTATTACTCAGCATTTTGGGGTCCCAAAGTGATTTCCATTCTTGTTGAACCCCAAGGTGCGCTTATGTGTCAGTCATCAACACTCACAGTTTTGGTCAATTCTGGCCCGTTTCGTGGACTATTACTCACTGTTTTAGGGTCCCGGAGTGATGTCCATGAGTAACGAACCCTGGGGTGCGTTTACCTGTCGGTCATCAACACTCACAGTTTAGGCCAATTCTGACCCATTTCGTGGACTATTAGTCACCGTTTTGGGGTCCCAAAGTGATTTCCATTCTTGTTGAACCCCAAGGTGCGCTTACATGTCGGTCATCAACACTCACAGTTTTGGCCGATTCTGGCCCGTTTCATGGACTATTACTCACTGTTTTGCGGTCCCGTAGTGATGTCCACGAGTAACGAACCTTGGGGTGTGTTTACGTGTCGATTATCAACACTCGCGGTTTTGGCCGATTCTGACCCATTTCGTGGACTATTAGTCACTGTTTTGGGGTCCCAAAGTGATTTCCATTCTTGTTGAACCCCAAGGTGCGCTTACGTGTCGGTCATCAACACTCACAGTTTTGCCGATTCTGGCCCGTTTCGTGGACTGTTACTCACTGTTTTAGGGTCCCGGAGTGATGTCCACGAGTAACGAACCCTGGAGTGGGTTTACGTGTCTGTCATCAGCACTCACGGTTTTGGCCGATTCTGACCAGTTTCGTGGACTATTACTCACCGTTTTGCGGTCCCAAAGTGATTAACATTCTTGTTGAACCCCAAGGTGGCTTACGTGTCGGTCATCAACACTCACAGTTTTGGCCGATTCTGGCCCGTTTCGTGGACTATTACTCACGGTTTTGGGGTCCTGGAGTGATTTCCACGAGTAACTAACCCTGGGGAGTGTTTATCTGTCGATCATCAACACTCACAGTTTTGGCCGATTCTGGCCCGTTTCGTGGACTATTACTATCTGTTTGGGGGTCTCGAAGTGATGTCCACGAGTAACGAACCCTGGGGTGCGTTTACATGTCGGTCATCAACACTCGTGGTTTTGGCCGAATCTGACCCGTTTCATGGAATATTACTCACCGTTTTGGGGTCCCAAAGTGATTTCCATTCTTATTGAACCCCAAGGTGAGCTTACGTGTCGGTCATCAACACTCATAGTTTTGGCCGATTCTGGCCCGTTTCATGGACTATTACTCACTGTTTTAGGGTCCCGGAGTGATGTCCATGAGTAACGAACCCTAGGGTGCGTTTACGTGTCGGTCATCAACACTCGAAGTTTTGGCCGATTGTGACCCGTTTCGTGGACTATTACTCACTGTTTTGGGGTCCCGGAGTGATGTCCACGAGTAAGGAACCCCGGTGTGCGTTTACGTGTCGGTCATCAACGCTCGTAGTTTTGGCCGATCCTGACCCATTTCGTGGACTATTACTCAGCATTTTGGGGTCCCAAAGTGATTTCCATTCTTGTTGAACCCCAAGGTGCGCTTATGTGTCAGTCATCAACACTCACAGTTTTGGTCAATTCTGGCCCGTTTCGTGGACTATTACTCACTGTTTTAGGGTCCCGGAGTGATGTCCATGAGTAACGAACCCTGGGGTGCGTTTACCTGTCGGTCATCAACACTCACAGTTTAGGCCAATTCTGACCCATTTCGTGGACTATTAGTCACCGTTTTGGGGTCCCAAAGTGATTTCCATTCTTGTTGAACCCCAAGGTGCGCTTACATGTCGGTCATCAACACTCACAGTTTTGGCCGATTCTGGCCCGTTTCATGGACTATTACTCACTGTTTTGCGGTCCCGTAGTGATGTCCACGAGTAACGAACCTTGGGGTGTGTTTACGTGTCGATTATCAACACTCGCGGTTTTGGCCGATTCTGACCCATTTCGTGGACTATTAGTCACTGTTTTGGGGTCCCAAAGTGATTTCCATTCTTGTTGAACCCCAAGGTGCGCTTACGTGTCGGTCATCAACACTCACAGTTTTGCCGATTCTGGCCCGTTTCGTGGGCTGTTACTCACTGTTTTAGGGTCCCGGAGTGATGTCCACGAGTAACGAACCCTGGAGTGAGTTTACGTGTCTGTCATCAGCACTCACGGTTTTGGCCGATTCTGACCAGTTTCGTGGACTATTACTCACCGTTTTGCGGTCCCAAAGTGATTAACATTCTTGTTGAACCCCAAGGTGGCTTACGTGTCGGTCATCAACACTCACAGTTTTGGCCGATTCTGGCCCGTTTCGTGGACTATTACTCACGGTTTTGGGGTCCTGGAGTGATTTCCACGAGTAACTAACCCTGGGGAGTGTTTATCTGTCGATCATCAACACTCACAGTTTTGGCCGATTCTGGCCCGTTTCGTGGACTATTACTATCTGTTTGGGGGTCTCGAAGTGATGTCCACGAGTAACGAACCCTGGGGTGCGTTTACATGTCGGTCATCAACACTCGTGGTTTTGGCCGAATCTGACCCGTTTCATGGAATATTACTCACCGTTTTGGGGTCCCAAAGTGATTTCCATTCTTATTGAACCCCAAGGTGAGCTTACGTGTCGGTCATCAACACTCATAGTTTTGGCCGATTCTGGCCCGTTTCATGGACTATTACTCACTGTTTTAGGGTCCCGGAGTGATGTCCATGAGTAACGAACCCTAGGGTGCGTTTACATGTCGGTCATCAACACTCGAAGTTTTGGCCGATTGTGACCCGTTTCGTGGACTATTACTCACTGTTTTGGGGTCCCGGAGTGATGTCCACGAGTAAGGAACCCCGGTGTGCGTTTACGTGTCGGTCATCAACGCTCGTAGTTTTGGCCGATCCTGACCCATTTCGTGGACTATTACTCAGCATTTTGGGGTCCCAAAGTGATTTCCATTCTTGTTGAACCCCAAGGTGCGCTTACGTGTCAGTCATCAACACTCACAGTTTTGGTCAATTCTGGCCCGTTTCGTGGACTATTACTCACTGTTTTAGGGTCCCGGAGTGATGTCCATGAGTAACGAACCCTGGGGTGCGTTTACCTGTCGGTCATCAACACTCACAGTTTAGGCCAATTCTGACCCATTTCGTGGACTATTAGTCACCGTTTTGGGGTCCCAAAGTGATTTCCATTCTTGTTGAACCCCAAGGTGCGCTTACATGTCGGTCATCAACAATCACAGTTTTGGCCGATTCTGGCCCGTTTCATGGACTATTACTCACTGTTTTGCGGTCCCGTAGTGATGTCCACGAGTAACGAACCTTGGGGTGTGTTTACGTGTCGATTATCAACACTCGCGGTTTTGGCCGATTCTGACCCATTTCGTGGACTATTAGTCACTGTTTTGGGGTCCCAAAGTGATTTCCATTCTTGTTGAACCCCAAGGTGCGCTTACGTGTCGGTCATCAACACTCACAGTTTTGCCGATTCTGGCCCGTTTCGTGGGCTGTTACTCACTGTTTTAGGGTCCCGGAGTGATGTCCACGAGTAACGAACCCTGGAGTGGGTTTACGTGTCTGTCATCAGCACTCACGGTTTTGGCCGATTCTGACCAGTTTCGTGGACTATTACTCACCGTTTTGCGGTCCCAAAGTGATTAACATTCTTGTTGAACCCCAAGGTGGCTTACGTGTCGGTCATCAACACTCACAGTTTTGGCCGATTCTGGCCCGTTTCGTGGACTATTACTCACGGTTTTGGGGTCCTGGAGTGATTTCCACGAGTAACTAACCCTGGGGAGTGTTTATCTGTCGATCATCAACACTCACAGTTTTGGCCGATTCTGGCCCGTTTCGTGGACTATTACTATCTGTTTGGGGGTCTCGAAGTGATGTCCACGAGTAACGAACCCTGGGGTGCGTTTACATGTCGGTCATCAACACTCGTGGTTTTGGCCGAATCTGACCCGTTTCATGGAATATTACTCACCGTTTTGGGGTCCCAAAGTGATTTCCATTCTTATTGAACCCCAAGGTGAGCTTACGTGTCGGTCATCAACACTCATAGTTTTGGCCGATTCTGGCCCGTTTCATGGACTATTACTCACTGTTTTAGGGTCCCGGAGTGATGTCCATGAGTAACGAACCCTAGGGTGCGTTTACGTGTCGGTCATCAACACTCGAAGTTTTGGCCGATTGTGACCCGTTTCGTGGACTATTACTCACTGTTTTGGGGTCCCGGAGTGATGTCCACGAGTAAGGAACCCCGGTGTGCGTTTACGTGTCGGTCATCAACGCTCGTAGTTTTGGCCGATCCTGACCCATTTCGTGGACTATTACTCAGCATTTTGGGGTCCCAAAGTGATTTCCATTCTTGTTGAACCCCAAGGTGCGCTTACGTGTCAGTCATCAACACTCACAGTTTTGGCCAATTCTGGCCCGTTTCGTGGACTATTACTCACTGTTTTAGGGTCCCGGAGTGATGTCCATGAGTAACGAACCCTGGGGTGCGTTTACCTGTCGGTCATCAACACTCACAGTTTAGGACAATTCTGACCCATTTCGTGGACTATTAGTCACCGTTTTGGGGTCCCAAAGTGATTTCCATTCTTGTTGAACCCCAAGGTGCGCTTACATGTCGGTCATCAACACTCACAGTTTTGGCCGATTCTGGCCCGTTTCATGGACTATTACTCACTGTTTTGCGGTCCCGTAGTGATGTCCACGAGTAACGAACCTTGGGGTGTGTTTACGTGTCGATTATCAACACTCGCGGTTTTGGCCGATTCTGACCCATTTCGTGGACTATTAGTCACCGTTTTGGGGTCCCAAAGTGATTTCCATTCTTGTTGAACCCCAAGGTGCGCTTACGTGTCGGTCATCAACACTCACAGTTTTGCCGATTCTAGCCCGTTTCGTGGACTGTTACTCACTGTTTTAGGGTCCCGGAGTGATGTCCACGAGTAACGAACCCTGGAGTGCGTTTACGTGTCTGTCATCAGCACTCACGGTTTTGGCCGATTCTGACCAGTTTCGTGGACTATTACTCACCGTTTTGCGGTCCCAAAGTGATTAACATTCTTGTTGAACCCCAAGGTGGCTTACGTGTCGGTCATCAACACTCACAGTTTTGGCCGATTCTGGCCCGTTTCGTGGACTATTACTCACTGTTTTGGGGTCCTGGAGTGATTTCCACGAGTAACTAACCCTGGGGAGTGTTTATCTGTCGATCATCAACACTCACAGTTTTGGCCGATTCTGGCCCGTTTCGTGGACTATTACTATCTGTTTGGGGGTCTCGAAGTGATGTCCACGAGTAACGAACCCTGGGGTGCGTTTACATGTCGGTCATCAACACTCGTGGTTTTGGCCGAATCTGACCCGTTTCATGGAATATTACTCACCGTTTTGGGGTCCCAAAGTGATTTCCATTCTTATTGAACCCCAAGGTGAGCTTACGTGTCGGTCATCAACACTCATAGTTTTGGCCGATTCTGGCCCGTTTCATGGACTATTACTCACTGTTTTAGGGTCCCGGAGTGATGTCCATGAGTAGCGAACCCTAGGGTGCGTTTACGTGTCGGTCATCAACACTCGAAGTTTTGGCCGATTGTGACCCGTTTCGTGGACTATTACTCACTGTTTTGGGGTCCCGGAGTGATGTCCACGAGTAAGGAACCCCGGTGTGCGTTTACGTGTCGGTCATCAACGCTCGTAGTTTTGGCCGATCCTGACCCATTTCGTGGACTATTACTCAGCATTTTGGGGTCCCAAAGTGATTTCCATTCTTGTTGAACCCCAAGGTGCGCTTACGTGTCAGTCATCAACACTCACAGTTTTGGCCAATTCTGGCCCGTTTCGTGGACTATTACTCACTGTTTTAGGGTCCCGGAGTGATGTCCATGAGTAACGAACCCTGGGGTGCGTTTACCTGTCGGTCATCAACACTCACAGTTTAGGCCAATTCTGACCCATTTCGTGGACTATTAGTCACCGTTTTGGGGTCCCAAAGTGATTTCCATTCTTGTTGAACCCCAAGGTGCGCTTACATGTCGGTCATCAACACTCACAGTTTTGGCCGATTCTGGCCCGTTTCATGGACTATTACTCACTGTTTTGCGGTCCCGTAGTGATGTCCACGAGTAACGAACCTTGGGGTGTGTTCACGTGTCGATTATCAACACTCGCGGTTTTGGCCGATTCTGACCCATTTCGTGGACTATTAGTCACCGTTTTGGGGTCCCAAAGTGATTTCCATTCTTGTTGAACCCCAAGGTGCGCTTACGTGTCGGTCATCAACAATCACAGTTTTGCCGATTCTGGCCCGTTTCGTGGACTGTTACTCACTGTTTTAGGGTCCCGGAGTGATGTCCACGAGTAACGAACCCTGGAGTGCGTTTACGTGTCTGTCATCAGCACTCACGGTTTTGGCCGATTCTGACCAGTTTCGTGGACTATTACTCACCGTTTTGCGGTCCCAAAGTGATTAACATTCTTGTTGAACCCCAAGGTGGCTAACGTGTCGGTCATCAACACTCACAGTTTTGGCCGATTCTGGCCCGTTTCGTGGACTATTACTCATTGTTTTGGGGTCCTGGAGTGATTTCCACGAGTAACTAACCCTGGGGAGTGTTTATCTGTCGATCATCAACACTCACAGTTTTGGCCGATTCTGGCCCGTTTCGTGGACTATTACTATCTGTTTGGGGGTCTCGAAGTGATGTCCACGAGTAACGAACCCTGGGGTGCGTTTACATGTCGATCATCAACACTCGTGGTTTTGGCCGAATCTGACCCGTTTCATGGAATATTACTCACCGTTTTGGGGTCCCAAAGTGATTTCCATTTTTATTGAACCCCAAGGTGAGCTTACGTGTCGGTCATCAACACTCATAGTTTTGGCCGATTCTGGCCCGTTTCATGGACTATTACTCACTGTTTTAGGGTCCCGGAGTGATGTCCATGAGTAACGAACCCTAGGGTGCGTTTACGTGTCGGTCATCAACACTCGAAGTTTTGGCCGATTGTGACCCGTTTCGTGGACTATTACTCACTGTTTTGGGGTCCCGGAGTGATGTCCACGAGTAAGGAACCCCGGTGTGCGTTTACGTGTCGGTCATCAACGCTCGTAGTTTTGGCCGATCCTGACCCATTTCGTGGACTATTACTCAGCATTTTGGGGTCCCAAAGTGATTTCCATTCTTGTTGAACCCCAAGGTGCGCTTACGTGTCAGTCATCAACACTCACAGTTTTGGCCAATTCTGGCCCGTTTCGTGGACTATTACTCACTGTTTTAGGGTCCCGGAGTGATGTCCATGAGTAACGAACCCTGGGGTGCGTTTACCTGTCGGTCATCAACACTCACAGTTTAGGCCAATTCTGACCCATTTCGTGGACTATTAGTCACCGTTTTGGGGTCCCAAAGTGATTTCCATTCTTGTTGAACCCCAAGGTGCGCTTACATGTCGGTCATCAACACTCACAGTTTTGGCCGATTCTGGCCCGTTTCATGGACTATTACTCACTGTTTTGCGGTCCCGTAGTGATGTCCACGAGTAACGAACCTTGGGGTGTGTTTACGTGTCGATTATCAACACTCGCGGTTTTGGCCGATTCTGACCCATTTTGTGGACTATTAGTCACCGTTTTGGGGTCCCAAAGTGATTTCCATTCTTGTTGAACCCCAAGGTGCGCTTACGTGTCGGTCATCAACACTCACAGTTTTGCCGATTCTGGCCCGTTTCGTGGACTGTTACTCACTGTTTTAGGGTCCCGGAGTGATGTCCACGAGTAACGAACCCTGGAGTGCGTTTACGTGTCTGTCATCAGCACTCACGGTTTTGGCCGATTCTGACCAGTTTCGTGGACTATTACTCACCGTTTTGCGGTCCCAAAGTGATTAACATTCTTGTTGAACCCCAAGGTGGCTTACGTGTCGGTCATCAACACTCACAGTTTTGGCCGATTCTGGCCCGTTTCGTGGACTATTACTCATTGTTTTGGGGTCCTGGAGTGATTTCCACGAGTAACTAACCCTGGGGAGTGTTTATCTGTCGATCATCAACACTCACAGTTTTGGCCGATTCTGGCCCGTTTCGTGGACTATTACTATCTGTTTGGGGGTCTCGAAGTGATGTCCACGAGTAACGAACCCTGGGGTGCGTTTACATGTCGATCATCAACACTCGTGGTTTTGGCCGAATCTGACCCGTTTCATGGAATATTACTCACCGTTTTGGGGTCCCAAAGTGATTTCCATTCTTATTGAACCCCAAGGTGAGCTTACGTGTCGGTCATCAACACTCATAGTTTTGGCCGATTCCGGCCCGTTTCATGGACTATTACTCACTGTTTTAGGGTCCCGGAGTGATGTCCATGAGTAACGAACCCTAGGGTGCGTTTACGTGTCGGTCATCAACACTCGAAGTTTTGGCCGATTGTGACCCGTTTCGTGGACTATTACTCACTGTTTTGGGGTCCCGGAGTGATGTCCACGAGTAAGGAACCCCGGTGTGCGTTTACGTGTCGGTCATCAACGCTCGTAGTTTTGGCCGATCCTGACCCATTTCGTGGACTATTACTCAGCATTTTGGGGTCCCAAAGTGATTTCCATTCTTGTTGAACCCCAAGGTGCGCTTACGTGTCAGTCATCAACACTCACAGTTTTGGCCAATTCTGGCCCGTTTCGTGGACTATTAGTCACCGTTTTGGGGTCCCAAATTGATTTCCATTCTTGTTGAACCCCAAGGTGCGCTTACATGTCGGTCATCAACACTCACAGTTTTGGCCGATTCTGGCCCGTTTCATGGACTATTACTCACTGTTTTGCGGTCCCGTACTGATGTCCACGAGTAACGAACCTTGGGGTGTGTTTACGTGTCGATTATCAACACTCGCGGTTTTGGCCGATTCTGACCCATTTCGTGGACTATTAGTCACCGTTTTGGGGTCCCAAAGTGATTTCCATTCTTGTTGAATCCCAAGGTGCGCTTACGTGTCGGTCATCAACACTCATAGTTTTGCCGATTCTGGCCCGTTTCGTGGACTATTACTCACTGTTTTAGGGTCCCGGAGTGATGTCCACGAGTAACGAACCCTGGAGTGCGTTTACGTGTCTGTCATCAGCACTCACGGTTTTGGCCGATTCTGACCAGTTTCGTTGACTATTACTCACCGTTTTGCGGTCCCAAAGTGATTAACATTCTTGTTGAACCCCAAGGTGGCTTACGTGTCGGTCATCAACACTCACAGTTTTGGCCGATTCTGGCCCGTTTCGTGGACTATTACTCACTGTTTTGGGGTCCTGGAGTGATTTCCACGAGTAACTAACCCTGGGGAGTGTTTATCTGTCGATCATCAACACTCACAGTTTTGGCCGATTCTGGCCCGTTTCGTGGACTATTACTAACTGTTTGGGGGTCTCAAAGTGATGTCCACGAGTAACGAACCCTGGGGTGCGTTTACATGTCGGTCATCAACACTCGTGGTTTTGGCCGAATCTGACCCGTTTCATGGAATATTACTCACCGTTTTGGGGTCCCAAAGTGATTTCCATTCTTATTGAACCCCAAGGTGAGCTTACGTGTCGGTCATCAACACTCATAGTTTTGGCCGATTCTGGCCCGTTTCGTGGACTGTTACTCACTGTTTTAGGGTCCCGGAGTGATGTCCATGAGTAACGAACCCTAGGGTGCGTTTACGTGTCGGTCATCAACACTCGAAGTTTTGGCCGATTGTGACCCGTTTCGTGGACTATTACTCACTGTTTTGGGGTCCCGGAGTGATGTCCACGAGTAAGGAACCCCGGTGTGCGTTTACGTGTCGGTCATCAACGCTCGTAGTTTTGGCCGATCCTGACCCATTTCGTGGACTATTACTCAGCATTTTGGGGTCCCAAAGTGATTTCCATTCTTGTTGAACCCCAAGGTGCGCTTACGTGTCAGTCATCAACACTCACAGTTTTGGCCAATTCTGGCCCGTTTCGTGGACTATTACTCACTGTTTTAGGGTCCCGGAGTGATGTCCATGAGTAACGAACCCTGGGGTGCGTTTACCTGTCGGTCATCAACACTCACAGTTTAGGCCAATTCTGACCCATTTCGTGGACTATTAGTCACCGTTTTGGGGTCCCAAAGTGATTTCCATTCTTGTTGAACCCCAAGGTGCGCTTACATGTCGGTCATCAACACTCACAGTTTTGGCCGATTCTGGCCCGTTTCATGGACTATTACTCACTGTTTTGCGGTCCCGTAGTGATGTCCACGAGTAACGAACCTTGGGGTGTGTTTACGTGTCGATTATCAACACTCGCGGTTTTGGCCGATTCTGACCCATTTTGTGGACTATTAGTCACCGTTTTGGGGTCCCAAAGTGATTTCCATTCTTGTTGAACCCCAAGGTGCGCTTACGTGTCGGTCATCAACACTCACAGTTTTGCCGATTCTGGCCCGTTTCGTGGACTGTTACTCACTGTTTTAGGGTCCCGGAGTGATGTCCACGAGTAACGAACCCTGGAGTGCGTTTACGTGTCTGTCATCAGCACTCACGGTTTTGGCCGATTCTGACCAGTTTCGTGGACTATTACTCACCGTTTTGCGGTCCCAAAGTGATTAACATTCTTGTTGAACCCCAAGGTGGCTTACGTGTCGGTCATCAACACTCACAGTTTTGGCCGATTCTGGCCCGTTTCGTGGACTATTACTCAGCATTTTGGGGTCCCAAAGTGATTTCCATTCTTGTTGAACCCCAAGGTGCGCTTACGTGTCAGTCATCAACACTCATAGTTTTGGCCAATTCTGGCCCGTTTCGTGGACTATTACTCACTGTTTTAGGGTCCCGGAGTGATGTCCATGAGTAACGAACCCTGGGGTGCGTTTACGTGTCGGTCATCAACACTCATAGTTTTGGCCGATTCTGGCCCGTTTCGTGGACTGTTACTCACTGTTTTAGGGTCCCGGAGTGATGTCCATGAGTAACGAACCCTAGGGTGCGTTTACGTGTCGGTCATCAACACTCGAAGTTTTGGCCGATTGTGACCCGTTTCGTGGACTATTACTCACTGTTTTGGGGTCCCGGAGTGATGTCCACGAGTAAGGAACCCCGGTGTGCGTTTACGTGTCGGTCATCAACGCTCGTAGTTTTGGCCGATCCTGACCCATTTTGTGGACTATTAGTCACCGTTTTGGGGTCCCAAAGTGATTTCCATTCTTGTTGAACCCCAAGGTGCGCTTACGTGTCGGTCATCAACACTCACAGTTTTGCCGATTCTGGCCCGTTTCGTGGACTGTTACTCACTGTTTTAGGGTCCCGGAGTGATGTCCACGAGTAACGAACCCTGGAGTGCGTTTACGTGTCTGTCATCAGCACTCACGGTTTTGGCCGATTCTGACCAGTTTCGTGGACTATTACTCACCGTTTTGCGGTCCCAAAGTGATTAACATTCTTGTTGAACCCCAAGGTGGCTTACGTGTCGGTCATCAACACTCACAGTTTTGGCCGATTCTGGCCCGTTTCGTGGACTATTACTCATTGTTTTGGGGTCCTGGAGTGATTTCCACGAGTAACTAACCCTGGGGAGTGTTTATCTGTCGATCATCAACACTCACAGTTTTGGCCGATTCTGGCCCGTTTCGTGGACTATTACTATCTGTTTGGGGGTCTCGAAGTGATGTCCACGAGTAACGAACCCTGGGGTGCGTTTACATGTCGATCATCAACACTCGTGGTTTTGGCCGAATCTGACCCGTTTCATGGAATATTACTCACCGTTTTGGGGTCCCAAAGTGATTTCCATTCTTATTGAACCCCAAGGTGAGCTTACGTGTCGGTCATCAACACTCATAGTTTTGGCCGATTCCGGCCCGTTTCATGGACTATTACTCACTGTTTTAGGGTCCCGGAGTGATGTCCATGAGTAACGAACCCTAGGGTGCGTTTACGTGTCGGTCATCAACACTCGAAGTTTTGGCCGATTGTGACCCGTTTCGTGGACTATTACTCACTGTTTTGGGGTCCCGGAGTGATGTCCACGAGTAAGGAACCCCGGTGTGCGTTTACGTGTCGGTCATCAACGCTCGTAGTTTTGGCCGATCCTGACCCATTTCGTGGACTATTACTCAGCATTTTGGGGTCCCAAAGTGATTTCCATTCTTGTTGAACCCCAAGGTGCGCTTACGTGTCAGTCATCAACACTCACAGTTTTGGCCAATTCTGGCCCGTTTCGTGGACTATTAGTCACCGTTTTGGGGTCCCAAATTGATTTCCATTCTTGTTGAACCCCAAGGTGCGCTTACATGTCGGTCATCAACACTCACAGTTTTGGCCGATTCTGGCCCGTTTCATGGACTATTACTCACTGTTTTGCGGTCCCGTACTGATGTCCACGAGTAACGAACCTTGGGGTGTGTTTACGTGTCGATTATCAACACTCGCGGTTTTGGCCGATTCTGACCCATTTCGTGGACTATTAGTCACCGTTTTGGGGTCCCAAAGTGATTTCCATTCTTGTTGAATCCCAAGGTGCGCTTACGTGTCGGTCATCAACACTCATAGTTTTGCCGATTCTGGCCCGTTTCGTGGACTATTACTCACTGTTTTAGGGTCCCGGAGTGATGTCCACGAGTAACGAACCCTGGAGTGCGTTTACGTGTCTGTCATCAGCACTCACGGTTTTGGCCGATTCTGACCAGTTTCGTTGACTATTACTCACCGTTTTGCGGTCCCAAAGTGATTAACATTCTTGTTGAACCCCAAGGTGGCTTACGTGTCGGTCATCAACACTCACAGTTTTGGCCGATTCTGGCCCGTTTCGTGGACTATTACTCACTGTTTTGGGGTCCTGGAGTGATTTCCACGAGTAACTAACCCTGGGGAGTGTTTATCTGTCGATCATCAACACTCACAGTTTTGGCCGATTCTGGCCCGTTTCGTGGACTATTACTAACTGTTTGGGGGTCTCAAAGTGATGTCCACGAGTAACGAACCCTGGGGTGCGTTTACATGTCGGTCATCAACACTCGTGGTTTTGGCCGAATCTGACCCGTTTCATGGAATATTACTCACCGTTTTGGGGTCCCAAAGTGATTTCCATTCTTATTGAACCCCAAGGTGAGCTTACGTGTCGGTCATCAACACTCATAGTTTTGGCCGATTCTGGCCCGTTTCGTGGACTGTTACTCACTGTTTTAGGGTCCCGGAGTGATGTCCATGAGTAACGAACCCTAGGGTGCGTTTACGTGTCGGTCATCAACACTCGAAGTTTTGGCCGATTGTGACCCGTTTCGTGGACTATTACTCACTGTTTTGGGGTCCCGGAGTGATGTCCACGAGTAAGGAACCCCGGTGTGCGTTTACGTGTCGGTCATCAACGCTCGTAGTTTTGGCCGATCCTGACCCATTTCGTGGACTATTACTCAGCATTTTGGGGTCCCAAAGTGATTTCCATTCTTGTTGAACCCCAAGGTGCGCTTACGTGTCAGTCATCAACACTCATAGTTTTGGCCAATTCTGGCCCGTTTCGTGGACTATTACTCACTGTTTTAGGGTCCCGGAGTGATGTCCATGAGTAACGAACCCTGGGGTGCGTTTACCTGTCGGTCATCAACACTCGCGGTTTTGGCCAATTCTGACCCGTTTCGTGGACTATTACTCACCGTTTTGGGGTTCCAAAGTGATTTCCATTCTTGTTGAACCCCAAGGTGCGCTTACGTGTTGGTCACCACCACTCATGGTTTTGGCCTATTCTGGCCCGTTTCGTGGACTATTACTCACAGTTTTAGGGTCCCGGAGTGATGTCCACGAGTAACGAACCCTGGGTGCGTTTACGAGTCGGTCATCAACACTCGCGATTTTGGCCGATTTTGACCCATTTCGTGGACTATTACTCACCGTTTTGGGTTCCCAAAGTGATTTCCATTCTTGTTGAACCCCGGGTTGCGTTTACCTGTCGGTCATCAACACTCGCGGTTTCGCCCGATTCTGACCCGTTTCGTGGACTATTACTCACCGTTTTTTGGTCCCAAAGTGATTTCCATTCTTGTTGAACCCCAAGGTGCGCTTACGTGTCGGTCACCAACGCTCATGGTTTTGGCCGATTCTGGCCCGTTTCGTGGACTATTACTCACTGTTTTAGGGTCCCAGAGTGATGTCCACGAGTAACGAACCCTGGGGTGCGTTTACGTGTCGGTCATCAACACTCGCGATTTTGGCCGATTCTGACCCGTTTCGTGGACTATTACTCACCGTTTGGGGGTCTCAAAGTAATTTCCATTCTTGTTGAACCCCAAGGTGCGCTTACGTGTCGGTCATCAACACTCTCAGTTTTGGCCGATTCTGGTCCGTTTCGTGGACTATTACTCACTATTTTAGGGTCCCGTAGTGATGTCCACGAGTAACGAACCCTGGGGTGCGTTTACGTGTCGGTCATCAACACTCGCGGTTTCGGCCGATTCTGACCCGTTTCGTGGACTATTACTCACCGTTTTTTGGTCCCAAAGTGATTTCCATTCTTGTTGAACCCCAAGGTGCGCTTACGTGTCGGTCACCAACGCTCATGGTTTTGGCCGATTCTGGCCCGTTTCGTGGACTATTACTCACTGTTTTAGGGTCCCAGAGTGATGTCCACGAGTAACGAACCCTGGGGCGCGTTTACGTGTCGGTCATCAACACTCGCGATTTCGGCCGATTCTGACCCGTTTCGTGGACTATTACTCACCGTTTTTGGGTCCCAAAGTGATTTCCATTCTTGTTGAACCCCAAGGTGCGCTTACGTGTCGGTTACCAACGCTCATGGTTTTGGCCGATTCTGGCCCGTTTCGTGGACTATTACTCACTGTTTTAGGGTCCCAGAGTGATGTCCACGAGTAACGAACCCTGGGGTGCGTTTACGTGTCGGTCATCAACACTCGCGATTTTGGCCGATTCTGACCCGTTTCGTGGACTATTACTCACCGTTTGGGGGTCTCAAAGTAATTTCCATTCTTGTTGAACCCCAAGGTGCGCTTACGTGTCGGTCATCAACACTCTCAGTTTTGGCCGATTCTGGTCCGTTTCGTGGACTATTACTCACTATTTTAGGGTCCCGTAGTGATGTCCACGAGTAACGAACCCTGGGGTGCGTTTACGTGTCGGTCATCAACACTCGCGGTTTCGGCCGATTCTGACCCGTTTCGTGGACTATTACTCACCGTTTTTTGGTCCCAAAGTGATTTCCATTCTTGTTGAACCCCAAGGTGCGCTTACGTGTCGGTCACCAACGCTCATGGTTTTGGCCGATTCTGGCCCGTTTCGTGGACTATTACTCACTGTTTTAGGGTCCCAGAGTGATGTCCACGAGTAACGAACCCTGGGGCGCGTTTACGTGTCGGTCATCAACACTCGCGATTTTGGCCGATTCTGACCCGTTTCGTGGACTATTACTCACCGTTTTTGGGTCCCAAAGTGATTTCCATTCTTGTTGAACCCCAAGGTGCGCTTACGTGTCGGTCACCAACGCTCATAGTTTTGGCCGATTCTGGCCCGTTTCGTGGACTATTACTCACTGTTTTAGGGTCCCAGAGTGATGTCCGCGAGTAACGAACCCTGGGGTGCGTTTACGTGTCGGTCATCAACACTCGCGATTTTGGCCGATTCTGACCCGTTTCGTGGACTATTACTCACCGTTTTGGGGTCTCAAAGTGATTTCCATTCTTGTTGAACCCCAAGGTGCGCTTACATGTCGGTCATCAACACTCACAGTTTTGGCCGATTCTGGCCCGTTTCGTGGACTATTACTCAATGTTTTAGGATCCCGGAGTGATGTCCACGAGTAACGAACCCTGGGGTGCGTTTACCTGTCGGTCATCAACACTCGCGGTTTTGGCCGATTCTGACCCGTTTCGTGGACTATTACTCACCGTTTTGGGTTCCCAAAGTGATTTCCATTCTTGTTGAACCCCAAGGTGCGCTTACGTGTCGGTCACCAACGCTCATGGTTTTGCCCGATTCTGGCCCGTTTCGTGGACTATTACTCACTGTTTTAGGGTCCCGGAGTGATGTCCACGAGTAACGAACCCTGGGGTGCGTTTACGTGTCGGTCATCAACACTCGCGATTTTGGCCGATTCTGACCCGTTTCGTGGACTATTACTCACCGTTTTGGGGTCTCAAAGTAGTTTCCATTCTTGTTGAACCCCAAGGTGCGCTTACGTGTCGGTCATCAACACTCACGGTTTTGGCCGATTCTGGTCCGTTTTGTGGACTGTTACTCAATGTTTTAGGATCCCGTAGTGATGTCCACGAGTAACGAACCCTGTGGTGCGTTTACGTGTCGGTCATCAACACTCGCGATTTTGGCCGATTCTGACCCGTTTCGTGGACTATTACTCACCGTTTTTGGGTCCCAAAGTGATTTCCATTCTTGTTGAACCCCAAGGTGCGCTTACGTGTCGGTCACCAACGCTCATGGTTTTGGCCGATTCTGGCCCGTTTCGTGGACTATTACTCACTGTTTTAGGGTCCCAGAGTGATGTCCACGAGTAACGAACCCTGGGGTGCGTTTACGTGTCGGTCATCAACACTCGCGGTTTCGCCCGATTCTGACCCGTTTCGTGGACTATTACTCACCGTTTTTTGGTCCCAAAGTGATTTCCATTCTTGTTGAACCCCAAGGTGCGCTTACGTGTCGGTCATCAACACTCACGGTTTTGGCCGATTCTGGCCCGTTTCGTGGACTGTTACTCACTGTTTTAGGGTCCCGTAGTGATGTCCACGAGTAACGAACCCTGTGGTGCGTTTACGTGTCGGTCATCAACACTCGCGGTTTTGGCCGATTCTGACCCGTTTCGTGGACTATTACTCACCGTTTTGGGTTCCCAAAGTGATTTCCATTCTTGTTGAACCCCAAGGTGCGCTTACGTGTCGGTCACCAACGCTCATGGTTTTGCCCGATTCTGGCCCGTTTCGTGGACTATTACTCACTGTTTTAGGGTCCCGGAGTGATGTCCACGAGTAACGAACCCTGGGGTGCGTTTACGTGTCGGTCATCAACACTCGCGATTTTGGCCGATTCTGACCCGTTTCGTGGACTATTACTCACCGTTTTGGGGTCTCAAAGTAGTTTCCATTCTTGTTGAACCCCAAGGTGCGCTTACGTGTCGGTCATCAACACTCACGGTTTTGGCCGATTCTGGTCCGTTTTGTGGACTGTTACTCAATGTTTTAGGATCCCGTAGTGATGTCCACGAGTAACGAACCCTGTGGTGCGTTTACGTGTCGGTCATCAACACTCGCGATTTTGGCCGATTCTGACCCGTTTCGTGGACTATTACTCACCGTTTTTGGGTCCCAAAGTGATTTCCATTCTTGTTGAACCCCAAGGTGCGCTTACGTGTCGGTCACCAACGCTCATGGTTTTGGCCGATTCTGGCCCGTTTCGTGGACTATTACTCACTGTTTTAGGGTCCCAGAGTGATGTCCACGAGTAACGAACCCTGGGGTGCGTTTACGTGTCGGTCATCAACACTCGCGGTTTCGCCCGATTCTGACCCGTTTCGTGGACTATTACTCACCGTTTTTTGGTCCCAAAGTGATTTCCATTCTTGTTGAACCCCAAGGTGCGCTTACGTGTCGGTCATCAACACTCACGGTTTTGGCCGATTCTGGCCCGTTTCGTGGACTGTTACTCACTGTTTTAGGGTCCCGTAGTGATGTCCACGAGTAACGAACCCTGTGGTGCGTTTACGTGTCGGTCATCAACACTCGCGATTTTGGCCGATTCTGACCCGTTTCGTGGACTATTACTCACCGTTTTTGGGTCCCAAAGTGATTTCCATTCTTGTTGAACCCCAAGGTGCGCTTACATGTCGGTCATCAACACTCACAGTTTTGGCCGATTCTGGCCCGTTTCGTGGACTATTACTCAATGTTTTAGGATCCCGGAGTGATGTCCACGAGTAACGAACCCTGGGGTGCGTTTACCTGTCGGTCATCAACACTCGCGGTTTTGGCCGATTCTGACCCGTTTCGTGGACTATTACTCACCGTTTTGGGTTCCCAAAGTGATTTCCATTCTTGTTGAACCCCAAGGTGCGCTTACGTGTCGGTCACCAACGCTCATGGTTTTGCCCGATTCTGGCCCGTTTCGTGGACTATTACTCACTGTTTTAGGGTCCCGGAGTGATGTCCACGAGTAACGAACCCTGGGGTGCGTTTACGTGTCGGTCATCAACACTCGCGATTTTGGCCGATTCTGACCCGTTTCGTGGACTATTACTCACCGTTTTGGGGTCTCAAAGTAGTTTCCATTCTTGTTGAACCCCAAGGTGCGCTTACGTGTCGGTCATCAACACTCACGGTTTTGGCCGATTCTGGTCCGTTTTGTGGACTGTTACTCAATGTTTTAGGATCCCGTAGTGATGTCCACGAGTAACGAACCCTGTGGTGCGTTTACGTGTCGGTCATCAACACTCGCGATTTTGGCCGATTCTGACCCGTTTCGTGGACTATTACTCACCGTTTTTGGGTCCCAAAGTGATTTCCATTCTTGTTGAACCCCAAGGTGCGCTTACGTGTCGGTCACCAACGCTCATGGTTTTGGCCGATTCTGGCCCGTTTCGTGGACTATTACTCACTGTTTTAGGGTCCCAGAGTGATGTCCACGAGTAACGAACCCTGGGGTGCGTTTACGTGTCGGTCATCAACACTCGCGGTTTCGCCCGATTCTGACCCGTTTCGTGGACTATTACTCACCGTTTTTTGGTCCCAAAGTGATTTCCATTCTTGTTGAACCCCAAGGTGCGCTTACGTGTCGGTCATCAACACTCACGGTTTTGGCCGATTCTGGCCCGTTTCGTGGACTGTTACTCACTGTTTTAGGGTCCCGTAGTGATGTCCACGAGTAACGAACCCTGTGGTGCGTTTACGTGTCGGTCATCAACACTCGCGGTTTTGGCCGATTCTGACCCGTTTCGTGGACTATTACTCACCGTTTTGGGTTCCCAAAGTGATTTCCATTCTTGTTGAACCCCAAGGTGCGCTTACGTGTCGGTCACCAACGCTCATGGTTTTGCCCGATTCTGGCCCGTTTCGTGGACTATTACTCACTGTTTTAGGGTCCCGGAGTGATGTCCACGAGTAACGAACCCTGGGGTGCGTTTACGTGTCGGTCATCAACACTCGCGATTTTGGCCGATTCTGACCCGTTTCGTGGACTATTACTCACCGTTTTGGGGTCTCAAAGTAGTTTCCATTCTTGTTGAACCCCAAGGTGCGCTTACGTGTCGGTCATCAACACTCACGGTTTTGGCCGATTCTGGTCCGTTTTGTGGACTGTTACTCAATGTTTTAGGATCCCGTAGTGATGTCCACGAGTAACGAACCCTGTGGTGCGTTTACGTGTCGGTCATCAACACTCGCGATTTTGGCCGATTCTGACCCGTTTCGTGGACTATTACTCACCGTTTTTGGGTCCCAAAGTGATTTCCATTCTTGTTGAACCCCAAGGTGCGCTTACGTGTCGGTCACCAACGCTCATGGTTTTGGCCGATTCTGGCCCGTTTCGTGGACTATTACTCACTGTTTTAGGGTCCCAGAGTGATGTCCACGAGTAACGAACCCTGGGGTGCGTTTACGTGTCGGTCATCAACACTCGCGGTTTCGCCCGATTCTGACCCGTTTCGTGGACTATTACTCACCGTTTTTTGGTCCCAAAGTGATTTCCATTCTTGTTGAACCCCAAGGTGCGCTTACGTGTCGGTCATCAACACTCACGGTTTTGGCCGATTCTGGCCCGTTTCGTGGACTGTTACTCACTGTTTTAGGGTCCCGTAGTGATGTCCACGAGTAACGAACCCTGTGGTGCGTTTACGTGTCGGTCATCAACACTCGCGATTTTGGCCGATTCTGACCCGTTTCGTGGACTATTACTCACCGTTTTTGGGTCCCAAAGTGATTTCCATTCTTGTTGAACCCCAAGGTGCGCTTACGTGTCGGTCACCAACGCTCATGGTTTTGGCCGATTCTGGCCCGTTTCGTGGACTATTACTCACTGTTTTAGGGTCCCAGAGTGATGTCCGCGAGTAACGAACCCTGGGGTGCGTTTACGTGTCGGTCATCAACACTCGCGATTTTGGCCGATTCTGACCCGTTTCGTGGACTATTACTCACCGTTTTGGGGTCTCAAAGTAGTTTCCATTCTTGTTGAACCCCAAGGTGCGCTTACGTGTCGGTCATCAACACTCACGGTTTTGGCCGATTCTGGTCCGTTTTGTGGACTGTTACTCAATGTTTTAGGATCCCGTAGTGATGTCCACGAGTAACGAACCCTGTGGTGCGTTTACGTGTCGGTCATCAACACTCGCGATTTTGGCCGATTCTGACCCGTTTCGTGGACTATTACTCACCGTTTTTGGGTCCCAAAGTGATTTCCATTCTTGTTGAACCCCAAGGTGCGCTTACGTGTCGGTCACCAACGCTCATGGTTTTGGCCGATTCTGGCCCGTTTCGTGGACTATTACTCACTGTTTTAGGGTCCCAGAGTGATGTCCACGAGTAACGAACCCTGGGGTGCGTTTACGTGTCGGTCATCAACACTCGCGGTTTCGCCCGATTCTGACCCGTTTCGTGGACTATTACTCACCGTTTTTTGGTCCCAAAGTGATTTCCATTCTTGTTGAACCCCAAGGTGCGCTTACGTGTCGGTCATCAACACTCACGGTTTTGGCCGATTCTGGCCCGTTTCGTGGACTGTTACTCACTGTTTTAGGGTCCCGTAGTGATGTCCACGAGTAACGAACCCTGTGGTGCGTTTACGTGTCGGTCATCAACACTCGCGGTTTTGGCCGATTCTGACCCGTTTCGTGGACTATTACTCACCGTTTTGGGTTCCCAAAGTGATTTCCATTCTTGTTGAACCCCAAGGTGCGCTTACGTGTCGGTCACCAACGCTCATGGTTTTGCCCGATTCTGGCCCGTTTCGTGGACTATTACTCACTGTTTTAGGGTCCCGGAGTGATGTCCACGAGTAACGAACCCTGGGGTGCGTTTACGTGTCGGTCATCAACACTCGCGATTTTGGCCGATTCTGACCCGTTTCGTGGACTATTACTCACCGTTTTGGGGTCTCAAAGTAGTTTCCATTCTTGTTGAACCCCAAGGTGCGCTTACGTGTCGGTCATCAACACTCACGGTTTTGGCCGATTCTGGTCCGTTTTGTGGACTGTTACTCAATGTTTTAGGATCCCGTAGTGATGTCCACGAGTAACGAACCCTGTGGTGCGTTTACGTGTCGGTCATCAACACTCGCGATTTTGGCCGATTCTGACCCGTTTCGTGGACTATTACTCACCGTTTTTGGGTCCCAAAGTGATTTCCATTCTTGTTGAACCCCAAGGTGCGCTTACGTGTCGGTCACCAACGCTCATGGTTTTGGCCGATTCTGGCCCGTTTCGTGGACTATTACTCACTGTTTTAGGGTCCCAGAGTGATGTCCACGAGTAACGAACCCTGGGGTGCGTTTACGTGTCGGTCATCAACACTCGCGGTTTCGCCCGATTCTGACCCGTTTCGTGGACTATTACTCACCGTTTTTTGGTCCCAAAGTGATTTCCATTCTTGTTGAACCCCAAGGTGCGCTTACGTGTCGGTCATCAACACTCACGGTTTTGGCCGATTCTGGCCCGTTTCGTGGACTGTTACTCACTGTTTTAGGGTCCCGTAGTGATGTCCACGAGTAACGAACCCTGTGGTGCGTTTACGTGTCGGTCATCAACACTCGCGATTTTGGCCGATTCTGACCCGTTTCGTGGACTATTACTCACCGTTTTTGGGTCCCAAAGTGATTTCCATTCTTGTTGAACCCCAAGGTGCGCTTACGTGTCGGTCACCAACGCTCATGGTTTTGGCCGATTCTGGCCCGTTTCGTGGACTATTACTCACTGTTTTAGGGTCCCAGAGTGATGTCCGCGAGTAACGAACCCTGGGGTGCGTTTACGTGTCGGTCATCAACACTCGCGATTTTGGCCGATTCTGACCCGTTTCGTGGACTATTACTCACCGTTTTGGGGTCTCAAAGTGATTTCCATTCTTGTTGAACCCCAAGGTGCGCTTACATGTCGGTCATCAACACTCACAGTTTTGGCCGATTCTGGCCCGTTTCGTGGACTATTACTCAATGTTTTAGGATCCCGGAGTGATGTCCACGAGTAACGAACCCTGGGGTGCGTTTACCTGTCGGTCATCAACACTCGCGGTTTCGCCCGATTCTGACCCGTTTCGTGGACTATTACTCACCGTTTTTTGGTCCCAAAGTGATTTCCATTCTTGTTGAACCCCAAGGTGCGCTTACGTGTCGGTCACCAACGCTCATGGTTTTGCCCGATTCTGGCCCGTTTCGTGGACTATTACTCACTGTTTTAGGGTCCCGGAGTGATGTCCACGAGTAACGAACCCTGGGGTGCGTTTACGTGTCGGTCATCAACACTCGCGATTTTGGCCGATTCTGACCCGTTTCGTGGACTATTACTCACCGTTTTGGGGTCTCAAAGTAGTTTCCATTCTTGTTGAACCCCAAGGTGCGCTTACGTGTCGGTCATCAACACTCACGGTTTTGGCCGATTCTGGTCCGTTTTGTGGACTGTTACTCACTGTTTTAGGGTCCCGTAGTGATGTCCACGAGTAACGAACCCTGTGGTGCGTTTACGTGTCGGTCATCAACACTCGCGATTTTGGCCGATTCTGACCCGTTTCGTGGACTATTACTCACCGTTTTTGGGTCCCAAAGTGATTTCCATTCTTGTTGAACCCCAAGGTGCGCTTACGTGTCGGTCACCAACGCTCATGGTTTTGGCCGATTCTGGCCCGTTTCGTGGACTATTACTCACTGTTTTAGGGTCCCAGAGTGATGTCCACGAGTAACGAACCCTGGGGTGCGTTTACGTGTCGGTCATCAACACTCGCGGTTTCGCCCGATTCTGACCCGTTTCGTGGACTATTACTCACCGTTTTTTGGTCCCAAAGTGATTTCCATTCTTGTTGAACCCCAAGGTGGGCTTACGTGTCGGTCACCAACGCTCATGGTTTTGGCCGATTCTGGCCCGTTTCGTGGACTATTACTCACTGTTTTAGGGTCCCAGAGTGATGTCCACGAGTAACGAACCCTGGGGCGCGTTTACGTGTCGGTCATCAACACTCGCGATTTTGGCCGATTCTGACCCGTTTCGTGGACTATTACTCACCGTTTTTGGGTCCCAAAGTGATTTCCATTCTTGTTGAACCCCAAGGTGCGCTTACGTGTCGGTCACCAACGCTCATGGTTTTGGCCGATTCTGGCCTGTTTCGTGGACTATTACTCACTGTTTTAGGGTCCCAGAGTGATGTCCGCGAGTAACGAACCCTGGGGTGCGTTTACGTGTCGGTCATCAACACTCGCGATTTTGGCCGATTCTGACCCGTTTCGTGGACTATTACTCACCGTTTTGGGGTCTCAAAGTGATTTCCATTCTTGTTGAACCCCAAGGTGCGCTTACATGTCGGTCATCAACACTCACAGTTTTGGCCGATTCTGGCCCGTTTCGTGGACTATTACTCAATGTTTTAGGATCCCGGAGTGATGTCCACGAGTAACGAACCCTGGGGTGCGTTTACCTGTCGGTCATCAACACTCGCGGTTTTGGCCGATTCTGACCCGTTTCGTGGACTATTACTCACCGTTTTGGGTTCCCAAAGTGATTTCCATTCTTGTTGAACCCCAAGGTGCGCTTACGTGTCGGTCACCAACGCTCATGGTTTTGCCCGATTCTGGCCCGTTTCGTGGACTATTACTCACTGTTTTAGGGTCCCGGAGTGATGTCCACGAGTAACGAACCCTGGGGTGCGTTTACGTGTCGGTCATCAACACTCGCGATTTTGGCCGATTCTGACCCGTTTCGTGGACTATTACTCACCGTTTTGGGGTCTCAAAGTAGTTTCCATTCTTGTTGAACCCCAAGGTGCGCTTACGTGTCGGTCATCAACACTCACGGTTTTGGCCGATTCTGGTCCGTTTTGTGGACTGTTACTCACTGTTTTAGGGTCCCGTAGTGATGTCCACGAGTAACGAACCCTGTGGTGCGTTTACGTGTCGGTCATCAACACTCGCGATTTTGGCCGATTCTGACCCGTTTCGTGGACTATTACTCACCGTTTTGGGGTCCCAAAGTGATTTCCATTCTTGTTGAACCCCAAGGTGCGCTTACGTGTCGGTCACCAACGCTCATGGTTTTGGCCGATTCTGGCCTGTTTCGTGGACTATTACTCACTGTTTTAGGGTCCCAGAGTGATGTCCGCGAGTAACGAACCCTGGGGTGCGTTTACGTGTCGGTCATCAACACTCGCGATTTTGGCCGATTCTGACCCGTTTCGTGGACTATTACTCACCGTTTTGGGGTCTCAAAGTGATTTCCATTCTTGTTGAACCCCAAGGTGCGCTTACATGTCGGTCATCAACACTCACAGTTTTGGCCGATTCTGGCCCGTTTCGTGGACTATTACTCAATGTTTTAGGATCCCGGAGTGATGTCCACGAGTAACGAACCCTGGGGTGCGTTTACCTGTCGGTCATCAACACTCGCGGTTTTGGCCGATTCTGACCCGTTTCGTGGACTATTACTCACCGTTTTGGGTTCCCAAAGTGATTTCCATTCTTGTTGAACCCCAAGGTGCGCTTACGTGTCGGTCACCAACGCTCATGGTTTTGCCCGATTCTGGCCCGTTTCGTGGACTATTACTCACTGTTTTAGGGTCCCGGAGTGATGTCCACGAGTAACGAACCCTGGGGTGCGTTTACGTGTCGGTCATCAACACTCGCGATTTTGGCCGATTCTGACCCGTTTCGTGGACTATTACTCACCGTTTTGGGGTCTCAAAGTAGTTTCCATTCTTGTTGAACCCCAAGGTGCGCTTACGTGTCGGTCATCAACACTCACGGTTTTGGCCGATTCTGGTCCGTTTTGTGGACTGTTACTCACTGTTTTAGGGTCCCGTAGTGATGTCCACGAGTAACGAACCCTGTGGTGCGTTTACGTGTCGGTCATCAACACTCGCGATTTTGGCCGATTCTGACCCGTTTCGTGGACTATTACTCACCGTTTTTGGGTCCCAAAGTGATTTCCATTCTTGTTGAACCCCAAGGTGCGCTTACGTGTCGGTCACCAACGCTCATGGTTTTGGCCGATTCTGGCCCGTTTCGTGGACTATTACTCACTGTTTTAGGGTCCCAGAGTGATGTCCACGAGTAACGAACCCTGGGGTGCGTTTACGTGTCGGTCATCAACACTCGCGATTTTGGCCGATTCTGACCCGTTTCGTGGACTATTACTCACCGTTTTGGGGTCTCAAAGTGATTTCCATTCTTGTTGATCCCCAAGGTGCGCTTACATGTCGGTCATCAACACTCACAGTTTTGGCCGATTCTGGCCCGTTTCGTGGAGTATTACTCAATGTTTTAGGATCCCGGAGTGATGTCCACGAGTAACGAACCCTGGGGTGCGTTTACCTGTCGGTCATCAACACTCGCGGTTTCGCCCGATTCTGACCCGTTTCGTGGACTATTACTCACCGTTTTTTGGTCCCAAAGTGATTTCCATTCTTGTTGAACCCCAAGGTGCGCTTACGTGTCGGTCACCAACGCTCATGGTTTTGCCCGATTCTGGCCCGTTTCGTGGACTATTACTCACTGTTTTAGGGTCCCGGAGTGATGTCCACGAGTAACGAACCCTGGGGTGCGTTTACGTGTCGGTCATCAACACTCGCGATTTTGGCCGATTCTGACCCGTTTCGTGGACTATTACTCACCGTTTTGGGGTCTCAAAGTAGTTTCCATTCTTGTTGAACCCCAAGGTGCGCTTACGTGTCGGTCATCAACACTCACGGTTTTGGCCGATTCTGGTCCGTTTTGTGGACTGTTACTCACTGTTTTAGGGTCCCGTAGTGATGTCCACGAGTAACGAACCCTGTGGTGCGTTTACGTGTCGGTCATCAACACTCGCGATTTTGGCCGATTCTGACCCGTTTCGTGGACTATTACTCACCGTTTTTGGGTCCCAAAGTGATTTCCATTCTTGTTGAACCCCAAGGTGCGCTTACGTGTCGGTCACCAACGCTCATGGTTTTGGCCGATTCTGGCCCGTTTCGTGGACTATTACTCACTGTTTTAGGGTCCCAGAGTGATGTCCACGAGTAACGAACCCTGGGGTGCGTTTACGTGTCGGTCATCAACACTCGCGATTTTGGCCGATTCTGACCCGTTTCGTGGACTATTACTCACCGTTTTTTGGTCCCAAAGTGATTTCCATTCTTGTTGAACCCCAAGGTGCGCTTACGTGTCGGTCACCAACGCTCATGGTTTTGCCCGATTCTGGCCCGTTTCGTGGACTATTACTCACTGTTTTAGGGTCCCGGAGTGATGTCCACGAGTAACGAACCCTGGGGTGCGTTTACGTGTCGGTCATCAACACTCGCGATTTTGGCCGATTCTGACCCGTTTCGTGGACTATTACTCACCGTTTTTGGGTCCCAAAGTGATTTCCATTCTTGTTGAACCCCAAGGTGCGCTTACGTGTCGGTCACCAACGCTCATGGTTTTGGCCGATTCTGGCCTGTTTCGTGGACTATTACTCACTGTTTTAGGGTCCCAGAGTGATGTCCGCGAGTAACGAACCCTGGGGTGCGTTTACGTGTCGGTCATCAACACTCGCGATTTTGGCCGATTCTGACCCGTTTCGTGGACTATTACTCACCGTTTTGGGGTCTCAAAGTGATTTCCATTCTTGTTGAACCCCAAGGTGCGCTTACATGTCGGTCATCAACACTCACAGTTTTGGCCGATTCTGGCCCGTTTCGTGGACTATTACTCAATGTTTTAGGATCCCGGAGTGATGTCCACGAGTAACGAACCCTGGGGTGCGTTTACCTGTCGGTCATCAACACTCGCGGTTTTGGCCGATTCTGACCCGTTTCGTGGACTATTACTCACCGTTTTGGGTTCCCAAAGTGATTTCCATTCTTGTTGAACCCCAAGGTGCGCTTACGTGTCGGTCACCAACGCTCATGGTTTTGCCCGATTCTGGCCCGTTTCGTGGACTATTACTCACTGTTTTAGGGTCCCGGAGTGATGTCCACGAGTAACGAACCCTGGGGTGCGTTTACGTGTCGGTCATCAACACTCGCGATTTTGGCCGATTCTGACCCGTTTCGTGGACTATTACTCACCGTTTTGGGGTCTCAAAGTAGTTTCCATTCTTATTGAACCCCAAGGTGCGCTTACGTGTCGGTCATCAACACTCACGGTTTTGGCCGATTCTGGTCCGTTTTGTGGACTGTTACTCACTGTTTTAGGGTCCCGTAGTGATGTCCACGAGTAACGAACCCTGTGGTGCGTTTACGTGTCGGTCATCAACACTCGCGATTTTGGCCGATTCTGACCCGTTTCGTGGACTATTACTCACCGTTTTTTGGTCCCAAAGTGATTTCCATTCTTGTTGAACCCCAAGGTGGGCTTACGTGTCGGTCACCAACGCTCATGGTTTTGGCCGATTCTGGCCCGTTTCGTGGACTATTACTCACTGTTTTAGGGTCCCGGAGTGATGTCCACGAGTAACGAACCCTGGGGTGCGTTTACGTGTCGGTCATCAACACTCGCGATTTTGGCCGATTCTGACCCGTTTCGTGGACTATTACTCACCGTTTTGGGGTCTCAAAGTAGTTTCCATTCTTGTTGAACCCCAAGGTGCGCTTACGTGTCGGTCATCAACACTCACGGTTTTGGCCGATTCTGGTCCGTTTTGTGGACTGTTACTCACTGTTTTAGGGTCCCGTAGTGATGTCCACGAGTAACGAACCCTGTGGTGCGTTTACGTGTCGGTCATCAACACTCGCGATTTTGGCCGATTCTGACCCGTTTCGTGGACTATTACTCACCGTTTTTGGGTCCCAAAGTGATTTCCATTCTTGTTGAACCCCAAGGTGCGCTTACGTGTCGGTCACCAACGCTCATGGTTTTGGCCGATTCTGGCCCGTTTCGTGGACTATTACTCACTGTTTTAGGGTCCCAGAGTGATGTCCACGAGTAACGAACCCTGGGGTGCGTTTACGTGTCGGTCATCAACACTCGCGATTTTGGCCGATTCTGACCCGTTTCGTGGACTATTACTCACCGTTTTGGGGTCTCAAAGTGATTTCCATTCTTGTTGATCCCCAAGGTGCGCTTACATGTCGGTCATCAACACTCACAGTTTTGGCCGATTCTGGCCCGTTTCGTGGAGTATTACTCAATGTTTTAGGATCCCGGAGTGATGTCCACGAGTAACGAACCCTGGGGTGCGTTTACCTGTCGGTCATCAACACTCGCGGTTTCGCCCGATTCTGACCCGTTTCGTGGACTATTACTCACCGTTTTTTGGTCCCAAAGTGATTTCCATTCTTGTTGAACCCCAAGGTGCGCTTACGTGTCGGTCACCAACGCTCATGGTTTTGCCCGATTCTGGCCCGTTTCGTGGACTATTACTCACTGTTTTAGGGTCCCGGAGTGATGTCCACGAGTAACGAACCCTGGGGTGCGTTTACGTGTCGGTCATCAACACTCGCGATTTTGGCCGATTCTGACCCGTTTCGTGGACTATTACTCACCGTTTTGGGGTCTCAAAGTAGTTTCCATTCTTGTTGAACCCCAAGGTGCGCTTACGTGTCGGTCATCAACACTCACGGTTTTGGCCGATTCTGGTCCGTTTTGTGGACTGTTACTCACTGTTTTAGGGTCCCGTAGTGATGTCCACGAGTAACGAACCCTGTGGTGCGTTTACGTGTCGGTCATCAACACTCGCGATTTTGGCCGATTCTGACCCGTTTCGTGGACTATTACTCACCGTTTTTGGGTCCCAAAGTGATTTCCATTCTTGTTGAACCCCAAGGTGCGCTTACGTGTCGGTCACCAACGCTCATGGTTTTGGCCGATTCTGGCCCGTTTCGTGGACTATTACTCACTGTTTTAGGGTCCCAGAGTGATGTCCACGAGTAACGAACCCTGGGGTGCGTTTACGTGTCGGTCATCAACACTCGCGATTTTGGCCGATTCTGACCCGTTTCGTGGACTATTACTCACCGTTTTGGGGTCTCAAAGTGATTTCCATTCTTGTTGATCCCCAAGGTGCGCTTACATGTCGGTCATCAACACTCACAGTTTTGGCCGATTCTGGCCCGTTTCGTGGACTATTACTCAATGTTTTAGGATCCCGGAGTGATGTCCACGAGTAACGAACCCTGGGGTGCGTTTACCTGTCGGTCATCAACACTCGCGGTTTCGCCCGATTCTGACCCGTTTCGTGGACTATTACTCACCGTTTTTTGGTCCCAAAGTGATTTCCATTCTTGTTGAACCCCAAGGTGCGCTTACGTGTCGGTCACCAACGCTCATGGTTTTGCCCGATTCTGGCCCGTTTCGTGGACTATTACTCACTGTTTTAGGGTCCCGGAGTGATGTCCACGAGTAACGAACCCTGGGGTGCGTTTACGTGTCGGTCATCAACACTCGCGATTTTGGCCGATTCTGACCCGTTTCGTGGACTATTACTCACCGTTTTTGGGTCCCAAAGTGATTTCCATTCTTGTTGAACCCCAAGGTGCGCTTACGTGTCGGTCACCAACGCTCATGGTTTTGGCCGATTCTGGCCTGTTTCGTGGACTATTACTCACTGTTTTAGGGTCCCAGAGTGATGTCCGCGAGTAACGAACCCTGGGGTGCGTTTACGTGTCGGTCATCAACACTCGCGATTTTGGCCGATTCTGACCCGTTTCGTGGACTATTACTCACCGTTTTGGGGTCTCAAAGTGATTTCCATTCTTGTTGAACCCCAAGGTGCGCTTACATGTCGGTCATCAACACTCACAGTTTTGGCCGATTCTGGCCCGTTTCGTGGACTATTACTCAATGTTTTAGGATCCCGGAGTGATGTCCACGAGTAACGAACCCTGGGGTGTGTTTACCTGTCGGTCATCAACACTCGCGGTTTTGGCCGATTCTGACCCGTTTCGTGGACTATTACTCACCGTTTTGGGTTCCCAAAGTGATTTCCATTCTTGTTGAACCCCAAGGTGCGCTTACGTGTCGGTCACCAACGCTCATGGTTTTGCCCGATTCTGGCCCGTTTCGTGGACTATTACTCACTGTTTTAGGGTCCCGGAGTGATGTCCACGAGTAACGAACCCTGGGGTGTGTTTACCTGTCGGTCATCAACACTCGCGGTTTTGGCCGATTCTGACCCGTTTCGTGGACTATTACTCACCGTTTTGGGGTCTCAAAGTAGTTTCCATTCTTATTGAACCCCAAGGTGCGCTTACGTGTCGGTCATCAACACTCACGGTTTTGGCCGATTCTGGTCCGTTTTGTGGACTGTTACTCACTGTTTTAGGGTCCCGTAGTGATGTCCACGAGTAACGAACCCTGTGGTGCGTTTACGTGTCGGTCATCAACACTCGCGATTTTGGCCGATTCTGACCCGTTTCGTGGACTATTACTCACCGTTTTTTGGTCCCAAAGTGATTTCCATTCTTGTTGAACCCCAAGGTGGGCTTACGTGTCGGTCACCAACGCTCATGGTTTTGGCCGATTCTGGCCCGTTTCGTGGACTATTACTCACTGTTTTAGGGTCCCGGAGTGATGTCCACGAGTAACGAACCCTGGGGTGCGTTTACCTGTCGGTCATCAACACTCGCGGTTTTGGCCGATTCTGACCCGTTTCGTGGACTATTACTCACCGTTTTGGGTTCCCAAAGTGATTTCCATTCTTGTTGAACCCCAAGGTGCGCTTACGTGTCGGTCACCAACGCTCATGGTTTTGCCCGATTCTGGCCCGTTTCGTGGACTATTACTCACTGTTTTAGGGTCCCGGAGTGATGTCCACGAGTAACGAACCCTGGGGTGCGTTTACGTGTCGGTCATCAACACTCGCGATTTTGGCCGATTCTGACCCGTTTCGTGGACTATTACTCACCGTTTTGGGGTCTCAAACTAGTTTCCATTCTTGTTGAACCCCATGGTGCGCTTACGTGTCGGTCATCAACACTCACGGTTTTGGCCGATTCTGGTCCGTTTTGTGGACTGTTACTCACTGTTTTAGGGTCCCGTAGTGATGTCCACGAGTAACGAACCCTGTGGTGCGTTTACGTGTCGGTCATCAACACTCGCGATTTTGGCCGATTCTGACCCGTTTCGTGGACTACTACTCACCGTTTTTGGGTCCCAAAGTGATTTCCATTCTTGTTGAACCCCAAGGTGCGCTTACGTGTCGGTCACCAACGCTCATGGTTTTGGCCGATTCTGGCCCGTTTCGTGGACTATTACTCACTGTTTTAGGGTCCCAGAGTGATGTCCACGAGTAACGAACCCTGGGGTGCGTTTACGTGTCGGTCATCAACACTCGCGATTTTGGCCGATTCTGACCCGTTTCGTGGACTATTACTCACCGTTTTGGGGTCTCAAAGTGATTTCCATTCTTGTTGATCCCCAAGGTGCGCTTACATGTCGGTCATCAACACTCACAGTTTTGGCCGATTCTGGCCCGTTTCGTGGACTATTACTCAATGTTTTAGGATCCCGGAGTGATGTCCACGAGTAACGAACCCTGGGGTGCGTTTACCTGTCGGTCATCAACACTCGCGGTTTCGCCCGATTCTGACCCGTTTCGTGGACTATTACTCACCGTTTTTTGGTCCCAAAGTGATTTCCATTCTTGTTGAACCCCAAGGTGCGCTTACGTGTCGGTCACCAACGCTCATGGTTTTGGCCGATTCTGGCCCGTTTCGTGGACTATTACTCACTGTTTTAGGGTCCCAGAGTGATGTCCACGAGTAACGAACCCTGGGGCGCGTTTACGTGTCGGTCATCAACACTCGCGATTTTGGCCGATTCTGACCCGTTTCGTGGACTATTACTCACCGTTTTTGGGTCCCAAAGTGATTTCCATTCTTGTTGAACCCCAAGGTGCGCTTACGTGTCGGTCACCAACGCTCATGGTTTTGGCCGATTCTGGCCTGTTTCGTGGACTATTACTCACTGTTTTAGGGTCCCAGAGTGATGTCCGCGAGTAACGAACCCTGGGGTGCGTTTACGTGTCGGTCATCAACACTCGCGATTTTGGCCGATTCTGACCCGTTTCGTGGACTATTACTCACCGTTTTGGGGTCTCAAAGTGATTTCCATTCTTGTTGAACCCCAAGGTGCGCTTACATGTCGGTCATCAACACTCACAGTTTTGGCCGATTCTGGCCCGTTTCGTGGACTATTACTCAATGTTTTAGGATCCCGGAGTGATGTCCACGAGTAACGAACCCTGGGGTGCGTTTACCTGTCGGTCATCAACACTCGCGGTTTTGGCCGATTCTGACCCGTTTCGTGGACTATTACTCACCGTTTTGGGTTCCCAAAGTGATTTCCATTCTTGTTGAACCCCAAGGTGCGCTTACGTGTCGGTCACCAACGCTCATGGTTTTGCCCGATTCTGGCCCGTTTCGTGGACTATTACTCACTGTTTTAGGGTCCCGGAGTGATGTCCACGAGTAACGAACCCTGGGGTGCGTTTACGTGTCGGTCATCAACACTCGCGATTTTGGCTGATTCTGACCCGTTTCGTGGACTATTACTCACCGTTTTGGGGTCTCAAAGTAGTTTCCATTCTTGTTGAACCCCAAGGTGCGCTTACGTGTTGGTCATCAACACTCACGGTTTTGGCCGATTCTGGTCCGTTTTGTGGACTGTTACTCACTGTTTTAGGGTCCCGTAGTGATGTCCACGAGTAACGAACCCTGTGGTGCGTTTACGTGTCGGTCATCAACACTCGCGATTTTGGCCGATTCTGACCCGTTTCGTGGACTATTACTCACCGTTTTTGGGTCCCAAAGTGATTTCCATTCTTGTTGAACCCCAAGGTGCGCTTACGTGTCGGTCACCAACGCTCATGGTTTTGGCCGATTCTGGCCCGTTTCGTGGACTATTACTCACTGTTTTAGGGTCCCAGAGTGATGTCCACGAGTAACGAACCCTGGGGTGCGTTTACGTGTCGGTCATCAACACTCGCGATTTTGGCCGATTCTGACCCGTTTCGTGGACTATTACTCACCGTTTTGGGGTCTCAAAGTAATTTCCATTCTTGTTGAACCCCAAGGTGCGCTTACGTGTCGGTCATCAACACTCACAGTTTTGGCCGATTCTAGCCCGTTTCGTGGACTATTACTCACTATTTTAGGGTCCCATAGTGATGTCCACGAGTAAAGAACCCTGGGGTGCGTTTACGTGTCGGTCATCAACGCTCGTAGTTTTGGCCGATCCTGACCCGTTTCATGGACTATTACTCACTGTTTTGGGGTCCCAAAGTGATTAACATTCTTGTTGAACCCCAAGATGCGCTTACGTGTCGGTCATCAACACTCACAGTTTTGGCCGATTCTGGCCCATTTCGTGGACTATTACTCAATGTTTTAGGGATCCCGGAGTGATGTCCACGAGTATAGAACCCTGGGGTGCGTTTACGTGTAGGTCATCAACACTCGCGGTTTTGGCCTATTCTGACCCGTTTCGTGGACTATTACTCACTGTTTTGGGGTCCCAAAGTGATTTCCATTCTTGTTGAACCCCAACGTGCGCTTACGTGTCGGTCACCAACGCTCATGGTTTTGTCCGATTCTGGTCCGTTTCGTGAACTATTACTCACTGTTTTAGGGTCCCGTAGTGATGTCCACGAGTAACGAACCCTGGGGTGCGTTTACGTGTCGGTCATCAACACTCGCGGTTTTGGCCTATTCTGACCCGTTTCGTGGACTATTACTCACCGTTTTTGGGTCCCAAAGTGATTTCCATTCTTGTTGAACCCCAACGTGCGCTTACGTGTCGGTCATCAACGCTCATGGTTTTGGCCGATTCTGGCCCGTTTCGTGGACTATTACTCACTGTTTTAGGGTCCCGGAGTGATGTCCACGAGTAACGAACCCTGGGGTGCGTTTACGTGTCGGTCATCAACACTCGCGATTTTGGCCGATTCTGACCCGTTTCGTGGACTATTACTCACCGTTTTGGGGTCTCAAAGTAATTTCCATTCTTGTTGAACCCCAAGGTGCGCTTACGTGTCGGTCATCAACACTCACAATTTTGGCCGATTCTGGTCCGTTTCGTGGACTATTACTCACTATTTTAGGGTCCCGTAGTGATGTCCACGAGTAACGAACCCTGGGGTGTGTTTACGTGTCGGTCATCAACACTCGCGGTTTTGGCCTATTCTGACCCGTTTCGTGGACTATTACTCACCGTTTTTGGGTCCCAAAGTGATTTCCATTCTTGTTGAACCCCAAGGAGCGCTTACGAGTCGGTCACCAATGCTCATGGTTTTGGTCGATTCTGGCCCGTTTCGTGGACTATTACTCACTGTTTTAGGGTTCCGGAGTGATGTCCACGAGTAACGAACCCTGGGGTGCGTTTACGTGTCGGTCATCAACACTCGCGATTTTGGCCGATTCTGACCCGTTTCGTGGACTATTACTCACCGTTTTGGGGTCTCAAAGTAATTTCCATTCTTGTTGAACCCCAAGGTGCGCTTACGTGTCGGTCATCAACACTCACAGTTTTGGCCGATTCTGGTCCGTTTCGTGGACTATTACTCACTATTTTAGGGTCCCGTAGTGATGTCCACGAGTAACGAACCCTGGGGTGTGTTTACGTGTCGGTCATCAACACTCGCGGTTTTGGCCTATTCTGACCCGTTTCGTGGACTATTACTCACCGTTTTTGGGTCCCAAAGTGATTTCCATTCTTGTTGAACCCCAAGGTGCGCTTACGAGTCGGTCACCAATGCTCATGGTTTTGGTCGATTCTGGCCCGTTTCGTGGACTATTACTCACTGTTTTAGGGTCCCGGAGTGATGTCCACGAGTAACGAACCCTAGGGTGCGTTTACGTGTCGGTCATCAACACTCGCGATTTTGGCCGATTCTGACCCGTTTCGTGGACTATTACTCACCGTTTTGGGGTCTCAAAGTAATTTCCATTCTTGTTGAACCCCAAGGTGCGCTTACGTGTCGGTCATCAACACTCACAGTTTTGGCCGATTCTAGCCCGTTTCGTGGACTATTACTCACTATTTTAGGGTCCCATAGTGATGTCCACGAGTAAAGAACCCTGGGGTGCGTTTACGTGTCGGTCATCAACGCTCGTAGTTTTGGCCGATCCTGACCCGTTTCATGGACTATTACTCACTGTTTTGGGGTCCCAAAGTGATTAACATTCTTGTTGAACCCCAAGATGCGCTTACGTGTCGGTCATCAACACTCACAGTTTTGGCCGATTCTGGCCCATTTCGTGGACTATTACTCAATGTTTTAGGATCCCGGAGTGATGTCCACGAGTATAGAACCCTGGGGTGCGTTTACGTGTAGGTCATCAACACTCGCGGTTTTGGCCTATTCTGACCCGTTTCGTGGACTATTACTCACTGTTTTGGGGTCCCAAAGTGATTTCCATTCTTGTTGAACCCCAAGGTGCGCTTACGTGTCGGTCATCAACACTCATGGTTTTGTCCGATTCTGGTCCGTTTCGTGAACTATTACTCACTGTTTTAGGGTCCCGTAGTGATGTCCACGAGTAACGAACCCTGGGGTGCGTTTACGTGTCGGTCATCAACACTCGCGGTTTTGGCCTATTCTGACCCGTTTCGTGGACTATTACTCACCGTTTTTGGGTCCCAAAGTGATTTCCATTCTTGTTGAACCCCAAGGTGCGCTTACGAGTCGGTCACCAATGCTCATGGTTTTGGTCGATTCTGGCCCGTTTCGTGGACTATTACTCACTGTTTTAGGGTCCCGGAGTGATGTCCACGAGTAACGAACCCTGGGGTGCGTTTACGTGTCGGTCATCAACACTCGCGATTTTGGCCGATTCTGACCCGTTTCGTGGACTATTACTCACCGTTTTGGGGTCTCAAAGTAATTTCCATTCTTGTTGAACCCCAAGGTGCGCTTACGTGTCGGTCATCAACACTCACAGTTTTGGCCGATTCTAGCCCGTTTCGTGGACTATTACTCACTATTTTAGGGTCCCATAGTGATGTCCACGAGTAAAGAACCCTGGGGTGCGTTTACGTGTCGGTCATCAACGCTCGTAGTTTTGGCCGATCCTGACCCGTTTCATGGACTATTACTCACTGTTTTGGGGTCCCAAAGTGATTAACATTCTTGTTGAACCCCAAGATGCGCTTACGTGTCGGTCATCAACACTCACAGTTTTGGCCGATTCTGGCCCATTTCGTGGACTATTACTCAATGTTTTAGGGATCCCGGAGTGATGTCCACGAGTATAGAACCCTGGGGTGCGTTTACGTGTAGGTCATCAACACTCGCGGTTTTGGCCTATTCTGACCCGTTTCGTGGACTATTACTCACTGTTTTGGGGTCCCAAAGTGATTTCCATTCTTGTTGAACCCCAACGTGCGCTTACGTGTCGGTCACCAACGCTCATGGTTTTGTCCGATTCTGGTCCGTTTCGTGAACTATTACTCACTGTTTTAGGGTCCCGTAGTGATGTCCACGAGTAACGAACCCTGGGGTGCGTTTACGTGTCGGTCATCAACACTCGCGGTTTTGGCCTATTCTGACCCGTTTCGTGGACTATTACTCACCGTTTTTGGGTCCCAAAGTGATTTCCATTCTTGTTGAACCCCAAGGTGCGCTTACGTATCGGTCACCAACGCTCATGGTATTGGCCGATTCTGGTCCGTTTCGTGGACTATTACTCACTGTTTTAGGATTCTGGAATAATGTCCACGAGTAACGAACCCTGGGGTGCGTTTACGTGTCGGTCATCAACACTCACGGTTTTGGCCGATTCTGACCTGTTTTGTGGACTATTACTCACCGTTTTTGGGTCCCAAAGTGATTTCCATTCTTGTTGAACCCCAAGGTGCGCTTACGTGTCGGTCACCAACGCTCATGGTTTTGGCCGATTCTGGCCCGTTCCATGGACTTTTACTCACTGTTTTAGGGTCCCGGAGTGATGTCCACGAGTAACGAACCCTGGGGTGCGTTCACGTGTCGGTCATCAACGCTCGTAGTTTTGGCCGATCCTGACCCGTTTCATGGACTATTACTCACTGTTTTGGGGTCCCAAAGTGATTACCATTCTTGTTGAACCCCAAGATGCGCTTACGTGTCGGTCATCAACACTCATAGTTTTGGCCGATTCTGGCCCGTTTCGTGGACTATTACTCAATGTTTTAGGATCCCGGAGAGATGTCCACGAGTATAGAACCCTGGGGTGCGTTTACGTGTCGGTCATCAACACTCGCGGTTTTGGCCTATTCTGACCCGTTTCGTGGACTATTACTAACTGTTTTGGGGTCCCAAAGTGATTTCCATTCTTGTTGAACCCCAACGTGCGCTTACGTGTCGGTCACCAACGCTCATGGTTTTGGCCGATTCTGGCCCGTTTCGTGGACTATTACTCACTGTTTTAGGGTCCCGGAGTGATGTCCACGAGTAACGAACCCTGGGGTGCGTTTACGTGTCGGTCATCAACACTCGCGATTTTGGCCGATTCTGACCCGTTTCGTGGACTATTACTCACCGTTTTGGGGTCTCAAAGTAATTTCCATTCTTGTTGAACCCCAAGGTGCGCTTACGTGTCGGTCATCAACACTCACAGTTTTGGCCGATTCTGGTCCGTTTCGTGGACTATTACTCACTATTTTAGGGTCCCGTAGTGATGTCCACGAGTAACGAACCCTGGGGTGTGTTTACGTGTCGGTCATCAACACTCGCGGTTTTGGCCTATTCTGACACGTTTCGTGGACTATTACTCACCGTTTTTGGGTCCCAAAGTGATTTCCATTCTTGTTGAACCCCAAGGTGCGCTTACGAGTCGGTCACCAACGCTCATGGTTTTGGTCGATTCTGGCCCGTTTCGTGGACTATTACTCACTGTTTTAGGGTCCCAGAGTGATGTCCACGAGTAACGAACCCTGGGGTGCGTTTACGTGTCGGTCATCAACACTCGCGATTTTGGCCGATTCTGACCCGTTTCGTGGACTATTACTCACCGTTTTGGGGTCTCAAAGTAATTTCCATTCTTGTTGAACCCCAAGGTCCGCTTACGTGTCGGTCATAGACACTCACAGTTTTGGCCGATTCTAGCCCGTTTCGTGGACTATTACTCACTATTTTAGGGTCCCATAGTGATGTCCACGAGTAAAGAACCCTGGGGTGCGTTTACGTGTCGTTCATCAACGCTCGTAGTTTTGGCCGATCCTGACCCGTTTCATGGACTATTACTCACTGTTTTGGGGTCCCAAAGTGATTAACATTCTTGTTGAACCCCAAGATGCGCTTACGTGTCGGTCATCAACACTCACAGTTTTGGCCGATTCTGGCCCATTTCGTGGACTATTACTCAATGTTTTAGGATCCCGGAGTGATGTCCACGAGTATATAACCCTGGGGTGCATTTACGTGTAGGTCATCAACACTCGCGGTTTTGGCCTATTCTGACCCGTTTCGTGGACTATTACTCACCGTTTTGGGGTCCCAAAGTGATTTCCATTCTTGTTGAACCCCAACGTGCGCTTACGTGTCGGTCACCAACGCTCATGGTTTTGTCCGATTCTGGTCCGTTTCGTGAACTATTACTCACTGTTTTAGGGTCCCGTAGTGATGTCCACGAGTAACGAACCCTGGGGTGCGTTTACGTGTCGGTCATCAACACTCGCGGTTTTGGCCTATTCTGACCCGTTTCGTGGACTATTACTCACCGTTTTTGGGTCCCAAAGTGATTTCCATTCTTGTTGAACCCCAAGGTGCGCTTACGTATCGGTCACCAACGCTCATGGTATTGGCCGATTCTGGTCCGTTTCGTGGACTATTACTCACTGTTTTAGGATTCTGGAATAATGTCCACGAGTAACGAACCCTGGGGTGCGTTTACGTGTCGGTCATCAACACTCACGGTTTTGGCCGATTCTGACCTGTTTTGTGGACTATTACTCACCGTTTTTGGGTCCCAAAGTGATTTCCATTCTTGTTGAACCCCAAGGTGCGCTTACGTGTCGGTCACCAACGCTCATGGTTTTGGCCGATTCTGGCCCGTTCCATGGACTTTTACTCACTGTTTTAGGGTCCCGGAGTGATGTCCACGAGTAACGAACCCTGGGGTGCGTTTACGTGTCGGTCATCAACGCTCGTAGTTTTGGCCGATCCTGACCCGTTTCATGGACTATTACTCACTGTTTTGGGGTCCCAAAGTGATTACCATTCTTGTTGAACCCCAAGATGCGCTTACGTGTCGGTCATCAACACTCATAGTTTTGGCCGATTCTGGCCCGTTTCTTGGACTATTACTCAATGTTTTAGGATCCCGGAGAGATGTCCACGAGTATAGAACCCTGGGGTGCGTTTACGTGTCGGTCATCAACACTCGCGGTTTTGGCCTATTCTGACCCGTTTCGTGGACTATTACTAACTGTTTTGGGGTCCCAAAGTGATTTCCATTCTTGTTGACCCCAACGTGCGCTTACGTGTCGGTCACCAACGCTCATGGTTTTGGCCGATTCTGGCCCGTTTCGTGGACTATTACTCACTGTTTTAGGGTCCCGGAGTGATGTCCACGAGTAACGAACCCTGGGGTGCGTTTACGTGTCGGTCATCAACACTCGCGATTTTGGCCGATTCTGACCCGTTTCGTGGACTATTACTCACCGTTTTGGGGTCTCAAAGTAATTTCCATTCTTGTTGAACCCCAAGGTGCGCTTACGTGTCGGTCATCAACACTCACAGTTTTGGCCGATTCTGGTCCGTTTCGTGGACTATTACTCACTATTTTAGGGTCCCGTAGTGATGTCCACGAGTAACGAACCCTGGGGTGTGTTTACGTGTCGGTCATCAACACTCGCGGTTTTGGCCTATTCTGACCCGTTTCGTGGACTATTACTCACCGTTTTTGGGTCCCAAAGTGATTTCCATTCTTGTTGAACCCCAAGGTGCGCTTACGAGTCGGTCACCAACGCTCATGGTTTTGGTCGATTCTGGCCCGTTTCGTGGACTATTACTCACTGTTTTAGGGTCCCAGAGTGATGTCCACGAGTAACGAACCCTGGGGTGCGTTTACGTGTCGGTCATCAACACTCGCGATTTTGGCCGATTCTGACCCGTTTCGTGGACTATTACTCACCGTTTTGGGGTCTCAAAGTAATTTCCATTCTTGTTGAACCCCAAGGTGCGCTTACGTGTCGGTCATCAACACTCACAGTTTTGGCCGATTCTGGTCCGTTTCGTGGACTATTACTCACTATTTTAGGGTCCCGTAGTGATGTCCACGAGTAACGAACCCTGGGGTGTGTTTACGTGTCGGTCATCAACACTCGCGGTTTTGGCCTATTCTGACCCGTTTCGTGGACTATTACTCACCGTTTTGGGGTCTCAAAGTAATTTCCATTCTTGTTGAACCCCAACGTGCGCTTACGTGTCGGTCACCAACGCTCATGGTTTTGTCCGATTCTGGTCCGTTTCGTGAACTATTACTCACTGTTTTAGGGTCCCGTAGTGATGTCCACGAGTAACGAACCCTGGGTGCGTTTACGTGTCGGTCATCAACACTCGCGGTTTTGGCCTATTCTGACCCGTTTCGTGGACTATTACTCACCGTTTTTGGGTCCCAAAGTGATTTCCATTCTTGTTGAACCCCAAGGTGCGCTTACGTATCGGTCACCAACGCTCATGGTATTGGCCGATTCTGGTCCGTTTCGTGGACTATTACTCACTGTTTTAGGATTCTGGAATAATGTCCACGAGTAACGAACCCTGGGGTGCGTTTACGTGTCGGTCATCAACACTCACGGTTTTGGCCGATTCTGACCTGTTTTGTGGACTATTACTCACCGTTTTTGGGTCCCAAAGTGATTTCCATTCTTGTTGAACCCCAAGGTGCGCTTACGTGTCGGTCACCAACGCTCATGGTTTTGGCCGATTCTGGCCCGTTCCATGGACTTTTACTCACTGTTTTAGGGTCCCGGAGTGATGTCCACGAGTAACGAACCCTGGGGTGCGTTTACGTGTCGGTCATCAACGCTCGTAGTTTTGGCCGATCCTGACCCGTTTCATGGACTATTACTCACTGTTTTGGGGTCCCAAAGTGATTACCATTCTTGTTGAACCCCAAGATGCGCTTACGTGTCGGTCATCAACACTCATAGTTTTGGCCGATTCTGGCCCGTTTCGTGGACTATTACTCAATGTTTTAGGATCCCGGAGAGATGTCCACGAGTATAGAACCCTGGGGTGCGTTTACGTGTCGGTCATCAACACTCGCGGTTTTGGCCTATTCTGACCCGTTTCGTGGACTATTACTAACTGTTTTGGGGTCCCAAAGTGATTTCCATTCTTGTTGACCCCAACGTGCGCTTACGTGTCGGTCACCAACGCTCATGGTTTTGGCCGATTCTGGCCCGTTTCGTGGACTATTACTCACTGTTTTAGGGTCCCGGAGTGATGTCCACGAGTAACGAACCCTGGGGTGCGTTTACGTGTCGGTCATCAACACTCGCGATTTTGGCCGATTCTGACCCGTTTCGTGGACTATTACTCACCGTTTTGGGGTCTCAAAGTAATTTCCATTCTTGTTGAACCCCAAGGTGCGCTTACGTGTCGGTCATCAACACTCACAGTTTTGGCCGATTCTGGTCCGTTTCGTGGACTATTACTCACTATTTTAGGGTCCCGTAGTGATGTCCACGAGTAACGAACCCTGGGGTGTGTTTACGTGTCGGTCATCAACACTCGCGGTTTTGGCCTATTCTGACCCGTTTCGTGGACTATTACTCACCGTTTTTGGGTCCCAAAGTGATTTCCATTCTTGTTGAACCCCAAGGTGCGCTTACGAGTCGGTCACCAACGCTCATGGTTTTGGTCGATTCTGGCCCGTTTCGTGGACTATTACTCACTGTTTTAGGGTCCCAGAGTGATGTCCACGAGTAACGAACCCTGGGGTGCGTTTACGTGTCGGTCATCAACACTCGCGATTTTGGCCGATTCTGACCCGTTTCGTGGACTATTACTCACCGTTTTGGGGTCTCAAAGTAATTTCCATTCTTGTTGAACCCCAAGGTGCGCTTACGTGTCGGTCATCAACACTCACAGTTTTGGCCGATTCTGGTCCGTTTCGTGGACTATTACTCACTATTTTAGGGTCCCGTAGTGATGTCCACGAGTAACGAACCCTGGGGTGTGTTTACGTGTCGGTCATCAACACTCGCGGTTTTGGCCTATTCTGACCCGTTTCGTGGACTATTACTCACCGTTTTTGGGTCCCAAAGTGATTTCCATTCTTGTTGAACCCCAAGGTGCGCTTACGAGTCGGTCACCAACGCTCATGGTTTTGGTCGATTCTGGCCCGTTTCGTGGACTATTACTCACTGTTTTAGGGTCCCAGAGTGATGTCCACGAGTAACGAACCCTGGGGTGCGTTTACGTGTCGGTCATCAACACTCGCGATTTTGGCCGATTCTGACCCGTTTCGTGGACTATTACTCACCGTTTTGGGGTCTCAAAGTAATTTCCATTCTTGTTGAACCCCAAGGTGCGCTTACGTGTCGGTCATCAACACTCACAGTTTTGGCCGATTCTGGTCCGTTTCGTGGACTATTACTCACTATTTTAGGGTCCCGTAGTGATGTCCACGAGTAACGAACCCTGGGGTGTGTTTACGTGTCGGTCATCAACACTCGCGGTTTTGGCCTATTCTGACCCGTTTCGTGGACTATTACTCACCGTTTTGGGGTCTCAAAGTAATTTCCATTCTTGTTGAACCCCAACGTGCGCTTACGTGTCGGTCACCAACGCTCATGGTTTTGTCCGATTCTGGTCCGTTTCGTGAACTATTACTCACTGTTTTAGGGTCCCGTAGTGATGTCCACGAGTAACGAACCCTGGGTGCGTTTACGTGTCGGTCATCAACACTCGCGGTTTTGGCCTATTCTGACCCGTTTCGTGGACTATTACTCACCGTTTTTGGGTCCCAAAGTGATTTCCATTCTTGTTGAACCCCAAGGTGCGCTTACGTATCGGTCACCAACGCTCATGGTATTGGCCGATTCTGGTCCGTTTCGTGGACTATTACTCACTGTTTTAGGATTCTGGAATAATGTCCACGAGTAACGAACCCTGGGGTGCGTTTACGTGTCGGTCATCAACACTCACGGTTTTGGCCGATTCTGACCTGTTTTGTGGACTATTACTCACCGTTTTTGGGTCCCAAAGTGATTTCCATTCTTGTTGAACCCCAAGGTGCGCTTACGTGTCGGTCACCAACGCTCATGGTTTTGGCCGATTCTGGCCCGTTCCATGGACTTTTACTCACTGTTTTAGGGTCCCGGAGTGATGTCCACGAGTAACGAACCCTGGGGTGCGTTTACGTGTCGGTCATCAACGCTCGTAGTTTTGGCCGATCCTGACCCGTTTCATGGACTATTACTCACTGTTTTGGGGTCCCAAAGTGATTACCATTCTTGTTGAACCCCAAGATGCGCTTACGTGTCGGTCATCAACACTCATAGTTTTGGCCGATTCTGGCCCGTTTCGTGGACTATTACTCAATGTTTTAGGATCCCGGAGAGATGTCCACGAGTATAGAACCCTGGGGTGCGTTTACGTGTCGGTCATCAACACTCGCGGTTTTGGCCTATTCTGACCCGTTTCGTGGACTATTACTAACTGTTTTGGGGTCCCAAAGTGATTTCCATTCTTGTTGACCCCAACGTGCGCTTACGTGTCGGTCACCAACGCTCATGGTTTTGGCCGATTCTGGCCCGTTTCGTGGACTATTACTCACTGTTTTAGGGTCCCGGAGTGATGTCCACGAGTAACGAACCCTGGGGTGCGTTTACGTGTCGGTCATCAACACTCGCGATTTTGGCCGATTCTGACCCGTTTCGTGGACTATTACTCACCGTTTTGGGGTCTCAAAGTAATTTCCATTCTTGTTGAACCCCAAGGTGCGCTTACGTGTCGGTCATCAACACTCACAGTTTTGGCCGATTCTGGTCCGTTTCGTGGACTATTACTCACTATTTTAGGGTCCCGTAGTGATGTCCACGAGTAACGAACCCTGGGGTGTGTTTACGTGTCGGTCATCAACACTCGCGGTTTTGGCCTATTCTGACCCGTTTCGTGGACTATTACTCACCGTTTTTGGGTCCCAAAGTGATTTCCATTCTTGTTGAACCCCAAGGTGCGCTTACGAGTCGGTCACCAACGCTCATGGTTTTGGTCGATTCTGGCCCGTTTCGTGGACTATTACTCACTGTTTTAGGGTCCCAGAGTGATGTCCACGAGTAACGAACCCTGGGGTGCGTTTACGTGTCGGTCATCAACACTCGCGATTTTGGCCGATTCTGACCCGTTTCGTGGACTATTACTCACCGTTTTGGGGTCTCAAAGTAATTTCCATTCTTGTTGAACCCCAAGGTGCGCTTACGTGTCGGTCATCAACACTCACAGTTTTGGCCGATTCTGGTCCGTTTCGTGGACTATTACTCACTATTTTAGGGTCCCGTAGTGATGTCCACGAGTAACGAACCCTGGGGTGTGTTTACGTGTCGGTCATCAACACTCGCGGTTTTGGCCTATTCTGACCCGTTTCGTGGACTATTACTCACCGTTTTTGGGTCCCAAAGTGATTTCCATTCTTGTTGAACCCCAAGGTGCGCTTACGAGTCGGTCACCAACGCTCATGGTTTTGGTCGATTCTGGCCCGTTTCGTGGACTATTACTCACTGTTTTAGGGTCCCAGAGTGATGTCCACGAGTAACGAACCCTGGGGTGCGTTTACGTGTCGGTCATCAACACTCGCGATTTTGGCCGATTCTGACCCGTTTCGTGGACTATTACTCACCGTTTTGGGGTCTCAAAGTAATTTCCATTCTTGTTGAACCCCAAGGTCCGCTTACGTGTCGGTCATAGACACTCACAGTTTTGGCCGATTCTAGCCCGTTTCGTGGACTATTACTCACTATTTTAGGGTCCCATAGTGATGTCCACGAGTAAAGAACCCTGGGGTGCGTTTACGTGTCGGTCATCAACGCTCGTAGTTTTGGCCGATCCTGACCCGTTTCATGGACTATTACTCACTGTTTTGGGGTCCCAAAGTGATTAACATTCTTGTTGAACCCCAAGATGCGCTTACGTGTCGGTCATCAACACTCACAGTTTTGGCCGATTCTGGCCCATTTCGTGGACTATTACTCAATGTTTTAGGATCCCGGAGTGATGTCCACGAGTATATAACCCTGGGGTGCATTTACGTGTAGGTCATCAACACTCGCGGTTTTGGCCTATTCTGACCCGTTTCGTGGACTATTACTCACTGTTTTGGGGTCCCAAAGTGATTTCCATTCTTGTTGAACCCCAACGTGCGCTTACGTGTCGGTCACCAACGCTCATGGTTTTGTCCGATTCTGGTCCGTTTCGTGAACTATTACTCACTGTTTTAGGGTCCCGTAGTGATGTCCACGAGTAATGAACCCTGGGGTGCGTTTACTTGTCGGTCGTCAACACTCGCGGTTTTGGCCTATTCTGACCCGTTTCGTGGACTATTACTCACCATTTTTGGGTCCCAAAGTGATTTCCATTCTTGTTGAACCCCAAGGTGCGCTTACGTGTTGGTCACCAACGCTCATGGTATTGGCCGATTCTGGTCCGTTTCGTGGACTATTACTCACTGTTTTAGGATTCTGGAATAATGTCCACGAGTAACGAACCCTGGGGTCCGTTTACGTGTCGGTCATCAACACTCACGGTTTTGGCCGATTCTGACCTGTTTCGTGGACTATTACTCACCGTTTTTGGGCCCCAAAGTTATTTCCATTCTTGTTGAACCCCAAGGTGCGCTTACGTGTCGGTCACCAACGCTCATGGTTTTGGCCGATTCTGGCCCGTTCCATGGACTTTTACTCACTGTTTTAGGGTCCCGGAGTGATGTCCACGAGTAACGAACCCTGGGGTGCGTTTACGTGTCGGTCATCAACGCTCATAGTTTTGGCCGATCCTGACCCGTTTCATGGACTATTACTCACTGTTTTGGGGTCCCAAAGTGATTACCATTCTTGTTGAACCCCAAGATGCGCTTACGTGTCGGTCATCAACACTCACAGTTTTGGCCGATTCTGGCCCGTTTCGTGGACTATTACTCAATGTTTTAGTATCCCGGAGTGATGTCCACGAGTATAGAACCCTGGGGTGCGTTTACGTGTCGGTCATCAACACTCGCGGTTTTGGCCTATTCTGACCCGTTTCGTGGACTATTACTCACTGTTTTGGGGTCCCAAAGTGATTTCCATTCTTGTTGAACCCCAACGTGCGCTTACGTGTCGGTCACCAACGCTCATGGTTTTGTCCGATTCTGGTCCGTTTCGTGAACTATTACTCACTGTTTTAGGGTCCCGTAGTGATGTCCACGAGTAATGAACCCTGGGGTGCGTTTACTTGTCGGTCGTCAACACTCGCGGTTTTGGCCTATTCTGACCCGTTTCGTGGACTATTACTCACCATTTTTGGGTCCCAAAGTGATTTCCATTCTTGTTGAACCCCAAGGTGCGCTTACGTGTTGGTCACCAACGCTCATGGTATTGGCCGATTCTGGTCCGTTTCGTGGACTATTACTCACTGTTTTAGGATTCTGGAATAATGTCCACGAGTAACGAACCCTGGGGTCCGTTTACGTGTCGGTCATCAACACTCACGGTTTTGGCCGATTCTGACCTGTTTCGTGGACTATTACTCACCGTTTTTGGGCCCCAAAGTTATTTCCATTCTTGTTGAACCCCAAGGTGCGCTTACGTGTCGGTCACCAACGCTCATGGTTTTGGCCGATTCTGGCCCGTTCCATGGACTTTTACTCACTGTTTTAGGGTCCCGGAGTGATGTCCACGAGTAACGAACCCTGGGGTGCGTTTACGTGTCGGTCATCAACGCTCATAGTTTTGGCCGATCCTGACCCGTTTCATGGACTATTACTCACTGTTTTGGGGTCCCAAAGTGATTACCATTCTTGTTGAACCCCAAGATGCGCTTACGTGTCGGTCATCAACACTCACAGTTTTGGCCGATTCTGGCCCGTTTCGTGGACTATTACTCAATGTTTTAGTATCCCGGAGTGATGTCCACGAGTATAGAACCCTGGGGTGCGTTTACGTGTCGGTCATCAACACTCGCGGTTTTGGCCTATTCTGACCCGTTTCGTGGACTATTACTAACTGTTTTGGGGTCCCAAAGTGATTTCCATTCTTGTTGACCCCAACGTGCGCTTACGTGTCGGTCACCAACGCTCATGGTTTTGGCCGATTCTGGCCCGTTTCGTGGACTATTACTCACTGTTTTAGGGTCCCGGAGTGATGTCCACGAGTAACGAACCCTGGGGTGCGTTTACGTGTCGGTCATCAACACTCGCGATTTTGGCCGATTCTGACACGTTTCGTGGACTATTACTCACCGTTTTGGGGTCTCAAAGTAATTTCCATTCTTGTTGAACCCCAAGGTGCGCTTACGTGTCGGTCATCAACACTCACAGTTTTGGCCGATTCTGGTCCGTTTCGTGGACTATTACTCACTATTTTAGGGTCCCGTAGTGATGTCCACGAGTAACGAACCCTGGGGTGTGTTTACGTGTCGGTCATGAACACTCGCGGTTTTGGCCTATTCTGACCCGTTTCGTGGACTATTACTCACCGTTTTTGGGTCCCAAAGTGATTTCCATTCTTGTTGAACCCCAAGGTGCGCTTACGAGTCGGTCACCAACGCTCATGGTTTTGGTCGATTCTGGCCCGTTTCGTGGACTATTACTCACTGTTTTAGGGTCCCGGAGTGATGTCCATGAGTAACGAACCCTGGGGTGCGTTTACGTGTCGGTCATCAACACTCGTAGTTTTTGGGGTCCCAAAGTGATTTCCATTCTTGTTGAACCCCAACGTGCGCTTACGTGTCGGTCACCAACGCTCATGGTTTTGTCCGATTCTGGTCCGTTTCGTGAACTATTACTCACTGTTTTAGGGTCCCGTAGTGATGTCCACGAGTAACGAACCCTGGGGTGCGTTTACTTGTCGGTCATCAACACTCGCGGTTTTGGCCTATTCTGACCCGTTTCGTGGACTATTACTCACCGTTTTTGGGTCCCAAAGTGATTTCCATTCTTGTTGAACCCCAAGGTGCGCTTACGTGTTGGTCACCAACGCTCATGGTATTGGCCGATTCTGGTCCGTTTCGTGGACTATTACTCACTGTTTTAGGATTCTGGAATAATGTCGACGAGTAACGAACCCTGGGGTGCGTTTACGTGTCGGTCATCAACACTCACGGTTTTGGCCGATTCTGACCTGTTTCGTGGACTATTACTCACCGTTTTTGGGTCCCAAAGTGATTTCCATTCTTGTTGAACCCCAAGGTGCGCTTACGTGTCGGTCACCAACGCTCATGGTTTTGGCCGATTCTGGCCCGTTCCATGGACTTTTACTCACTGTTTTAGGGTCCCGGAGTGATGTCCACGAGTAACGAACCCTGGGGTGCGTTTACGTGTCGGTCATCAACGCTCATAGTTTTGGCCGATCCTGACCCGTTTCATGGACTATTACTCACTGTTTTGGGGTCCCAAAGTGATTACCATTCTTGTTGAACCCCAAGGTGCGCTTACGTGTCGGTCATCAACACTCACAGTTTTGGCCGATTCTGGTCCGTTTCGTGGACTATTACTCACTATTTTAGGGTCCCGTAGTGATGTCCACGAGTAACGAACCCTGGGGTGTGTTTACGTGTCGGTCATCAACACTCGCGGTTTTGGCCTATTGTGACCCGTTTCGTGGACTATTACTCACCGTTTTTGGGTCCCAAAGTGATTTCCATTCTTGTTGAACCCCAAGGTGCGCTTACGAGTCGGTCACCAATGCTCATGGTTTTGGTCGATTCTGGCCCGTTTCGTGGACTATTACTCACTGTTTTAGGGTCCCGGAGTGATGTCCAGGAGTAACGAACCCTAGGGTGCGTTTACGTGTCGGTCATCAACACTCGCGATTTTGGCCGATTCTGACCCGTTTCGTGGACTATTACTCACCGTTTTGGGGTCTCAAAGTAATTTCCATTCTTGTTGAACCCCAAGGTCCGCTTACGTGTCGGTCATCAACACTCACAGTTTTGGCCGATTCTAGCCCGTTTCGTGGACTATTACTCACTATTTTAGGGTCCCATAGTGATGTCCACGAGTAAAGAACCCTGGGGTGCGTTTACGTGTCGGTCATCAACGCTCGTAGTTTTGGCCGATCCTGACCCGTTTCACGGACTATTACTCACTGTTTTGGGCTCCCAAAGTGATTAACATTCTTGTTGAACCCCAAGATGCGCTTACGTGTCGGTCATCAACACTCACAGTTTTGGCCGATTCTGGCCCATTTCGTGGACTATTACTCAATGTTTTAGGATCCCGGAGTGATGTCCACGAGTATATAACCCTGGGGTGCATTTAAGTGTAGGTCATCAACACTCGCGGTTTTGGCCTATTCTGACCCGTTTCGTGGACTATTACTCACTGTTTTGGGGTCCCAAAGTGATTTCCATTCTTGTTGAACCCCAACGTGCGCTTACGTGTCGGTCACCAACGCTCATGGTTTTGTCCGATTCTGGTCCGTTTCGTGAACTATTACTCACTGTTTTAGGGTCCCGTAGTGATGTCCACGAGTAACGAACCCTGGGGTGCGTTTACTTGTCGGTCATCAACACTCGCGGTTTTGGCCTATTCTGACCCGTTTCGTGGACTATTACTCACCGTTTTTGGGTCCCAAAGTGATTTCCATTCTTGTTGAACCCCAAGGTGCGCTTACGTGTTGGTCACCAACGCTCATGGTATTGGCCGATTCTGGTCCGTTTCGTGGACTATTACTCACTGTTTTAGGATTCTGGAATAATGTCGACGAGTAACGAACCCTGGGGTGCGTTTACGTGTCGGTCATCAACACTCACGGTTTTGGCCGATTCTGACCTGTTTCGTGGACTATTACTCACCGTTTTTGGGTCCCAAAGTGATTTCCATTCTTGTTGAACCCCAAGGTGCGCTTACGTGTCGGTCACCAACGCTCATGGTTTTGGCCGATTCTGGCCCGTTCCATGGACTTTTACTCACTGTTTTAGGGTCCTGGAGTGATGTCCACGAGTAACGAACCCTGGGGTGCGTTTACGTGTCGGTCATCAACGCTCATAGTTTTGGCCGATCCTGACCCGTTTCATGGACTATTACTCACTGTTTTGGGGTCCCAAAGTGATTACCATTCTTGTTGAACCCCAAGGTGCGCTTACGTGTCGGTCATCAACACTCACAGTTTTGGCCGATTCTGGTCCGTTTCGTGGACTATTACTCACTATTTTAGGGTCCCGTAGTGATGTCCACGAGTAACGAACCCTGGGGTGTGTTTACGTGTCGGTCATCAACACTCGCGGTTTTGGCCTATTGTGACCCGTTTCGTGGACTATTACTCACCGTTTTTGGGTCCCAAAGTGATTTCCATTCTTGTTGAACCCCAAGGTGCGCTTACGAGTCGGTCACCAATGCTCATGGTTTTGGTCGATTCTGGCCCGTTTCGTGGACTATTACTCACTGTTTTAGGGTCCCGGAGTGATGTCCAGGAGTAACGAACCCTAGGGTGCGTTTACGTGTCGGTCATCAACACTCGCGATTTTGGCCGATTCTGACCCGTTTCGTGGACTATTACTCACCGTTTTGGGGTCTCAAAGTAATTTCCATTCTTGTTGAACCCCAAGGTGCGCTTACGTGTCGGTCATCAACACTCACAGTTTTGGCCGATTCTAGCCCGTTTCGTGGACTATTACTCACTATTTTAGGGTCCCATAGTGATGTCCACGAGTAAAGAACCCTGGGGTGCGTTTACGTGTCGGTCATCAACGCTCGTAGTTTTGGACGATCCTGACCCGTTTCGTGGACTATTACTCACTGTTTTGGGGTCCCAAAGTGATTAACATTCTTGTTGAACCCCAAGATGCGCTTACGTGTCGGTCATCAACACTCACAGTTTTGGCCGATTCTGGCCCATTTCGTGGACTATTACTCAATGTTTTAGGATCCCGGAGTGATGTCCACGAGTATAGAACCCTGGGGTGCGTTTACGTGTAGGTCATCAACACTCGCGGTTTTGGCCTATTCTGACCCGTTTCGTGGACTATTACTCACTGTTTTGGGGTCCCAAAGTGATTTCCATTCTTGTTGAACCCCAACGTGCGCTTACGTGTCGGTCACCAACGCTCATGGTTTTGTCCGATTCTGGTCCGTTTCGTGAACTATTACTCATTGTTTTAGGGTCCCGTAGTGATGTCCACGAGTAACGAACCCTGGGGTACGTTTACGTGTCGGTCATCAACACTCGCGGTTTTGGCCTATTCTGACCCGTTTCGTGGACTATTACTCACCGTTTTTGGGTCCCAAAGTGATTTCCATTCTTGTTGAACCCCAAGGTGCGCTTACGTGTCGGTCACCAACGCTCATGGTATTGGCCGATTCTGGTCCGTTTCGTGGACTATTACTCACTGTTTTAGGATTCTGGAATAATGTCCACGAGTAACGAACCCTGGGGTGCGTTTACGTGTCGGTCATCAACACTCACGGTTTTGGCCGATTCTGACCTGTTTCGTGGACTATTACTCACCGTTTTTGGGTCCCAAAGTGATTTCCATTCTTGTTGAACCCCAAGGTGCGCTTACGTGTCGGTCACCAACGCTCATGGTTTTGGCCGATTCTGGCCCGTTCCATGGACTTTTACTCACTGTTTTAGGGTCCCGGAGTGATGTCCACGAGTAACGAACCCTGGGGTGCGTTTACGTGTCGGTCATCAACGCTCGTAGTTTTGGCCGATCCTGACCCGTTTCATGGACTATTACTCACTGTTTTGGGGTCCCAAAGTGATTACCATTCTTGTTGAACCCCAAGATGCGCTTACGTGTCGGTCATCGACACTCACAGTTTTGGCCGATTCTGGCCCGTTTCGTGGACTATTACTAACTGTTTTGGGGTCCCAAAGTGATTTCCATTCTTGTTGAACCCCAACGTGCGCTTACGTGTCGGTCACCAACGCTCAGGGTTTTGGCCGATTCTGGCCCGTTTCGTGGACTATTACTCACTGTTTTAGGGTCCCGGAGTGATGTCCACGAGTAACAAACCCTGGGGTGCGTTTACGTGTCGGTCATCAACACTCGCGATTTTGGCCGATTCTGACACGTTTCATGGACTATTACTCACTGTTTCGGGGTCCCAAAGTGATTACCATTCTTGTTGAACCCCAAGATGCGCTTACGTGTCGGTCATCAACACTCACAGTTTTGGCCGATTCTGGCCCGTTTCATGGACTATTACTCAATGTTTTAGGATCCCGGAGTGATGTCCACGAGTATAGAACCCTGGGGTGCGTTTACGTGTCGGTCATCAACACTCGCGGTTTTGGCCTATTCTGACCCGTTTCGTGGACTATTACTAACTGTTTTGGGGTCCCAAAGTGATTTCCATTCTTGTTGAACCCCAACGTGCGCTTACGTGTCGGTCACCAACGCTCATGGTTTTGGCCGATTCTGGCCCGTTTCGTGGACTATTACTCACTGTTTTAGGGTCCCGGAGTGATGTCCACGAGTAACAAACCCTGGGGTGCGTTTACGTGTCGGTCATCAACACTCGCGGTTTTGGCCGATTCTGACCCGTTTCGTGGACTATTACTAACTGTTTTGGGGTCCCAAAGTGATTTCCATTCTTGTTGAACCCCAACGTGCGCTTACGTGTCGGTCACCAACGCTCATGGTTTTGGCCGATTCTGGCCCATTTCGTGGACTATTACTCACTGTTTTAGGGTCCCGGAGTGATGTCCACGAGTAACAAACCCTGGGGTGCGTTTACGTGTCGGTCATCAACACTCGCGATTTTGGCCGATTCTGACCCGTTTCGTGGACTATTACTCACCGTTTTGGGGTCTCAAAGTAATTTCCATTCTTGTTGAACCCCAAGGTGCGCTTACGTGTCGGTCATCAACACTCACAGTTTTGGCCGATTCTGGTCCGTTTCGTGGACTATTACTCACTATTTTAGGGTCCCGTAGTGATGTCCACGAGTAACGAACCCTGGGGTGTGTTTACGTGTCGGTCATGAACACTCGCGGTTTTGGCCTATTCTGACCCGTTTCGTGGACTATTACTCACCGTTTTTGGGTCCCAAAGTGATTTCCATTCTTGTTGAACCCCAAGGTGCGCTTACGAGTCGGTCACCAACGCTCATGGTTTTGGTCGATTCTGGCCCGTTTCGTGGACTATTACTCACTGTTTTAGGGTCCCGGAGTGATGTCCACGAGTAACGAACCCTGGGGTGCGTTTACGTGTCGGTCATCAACACTCGCGATTTTGGCCGATTCTGACCCGTTTCGTGGACTATTACTCACCGTTTTGGGGTCTCAAAGTAATTTCCATTCTTGTTGAACCCCAAGGTGCGCTTACGTGTCGGTCATCAACACTCACAGTTTTGGCCGATTCTGGTCCGTTTCGTGGACTATTACTCACTATTTTAGGGTCCCGTAGTGATGTCCACGAGTAACGAACCCTGGGGTGTGTTTACGTGTCGGTCATCAACACTCGCGGTTTTGGCCTATTCTGACCCGTTTCGTGGACTATTACTCACCGTTTTTGGGTCCCAAAGTGATTTCCATTCTTGTTGAACCCCAAGGTGCGCTTACGAGTCGGTCACCAATGCTCATGGTTTTGGTCGATTCTGGCCCGTTTCGTGGACTATTACTCACTGTTTTAGGGTCCCGGAGTGATGTCCACGAGTAACGAACCCTAGGGTGCGTTTACGTGTCGGTCATCAACACTCGCGATTTTGGCCGATTCTGACCCGTTTCGTGGACTATTACTCACCGTTTTGGGGTCTCAAAGTAATTTCCATTCTTGTTGAACCCCAAGGTGCGCTTACGTGTCGGTCATCAACACTCACAGTTTTGGCCGATTCTAGCCCGTTTCGTGGACTATTACTCACTATTTTAGGGTCCCATAGTGATGTCCACGAGTAAAGAACCCTGGGGTGCGTTTACGTGTCGGTCATCAACGCTCGTAGTTTTGGACGATCCTGACCCGTTTCGTGGACTATTACTCACTGTTTTGGGGTCCCAAAGTGATTAACATTCTTGTTGAACCCCAAGATGCGCTTACGTGTCGGTCATCAACACTCACAGTTTTGGCCGATTCTGGCCCATTTCGTGGACTATTACTCAATGTTTTAGGATCCCGGAGTGATGTCCACGAGTATAGAACCCTGGGGTGCGTTTACGTGTAGGTCATCAACACTCGCGGTTTTGGCCTATTCTGACCCGTTTCGTGGACTATTACTCACTGTTTTGGGGTCCCAAAGGGATTTCCATTCTTGTTGAACCCCAACGTGCGCTTACGTGTCGGTCACCAACGCTCATGGTTTTGTCCGATTCTGGTCCGTTTCGTGAACTATTACTCACTGTTTTAGGGTCCCGTAGTGATGTCCACGAGTAACGAACCCTGGGGTACGTTTACGTGTCGGTCATCAACACTCGCGGTTTTGGCCTATTCTGACCCGTTTCGTGGACTATTACTCACCGTTTTTGGGTCCCAAAGTGATTTCCATTCTTGTTGAACCCCAAGGTGCGCTTACGTGTCGGTCACCAACGCTCATGGTATTGGCCGATTCTGGTCCGTTTCGTGGACTATTACTCACTGTTTTAGGATTCTGGAATAATGTCCACGAGTAACGAACCCTGGGGTGCGTTTACGTGTCGGTCATCAACACTCACGGTTTTGGCCGATTCTGACCTGTTTCGTGGACTATTACTCACCGTTTTTGGGTCCCAAAGTGATTTCCATTCTTGTTGAACCCCAAGGTGCGCTTACGTGTCGGTCACCAACGCTCATGGTTTTGGCCGATTCTGGCCCGTTCCATGGACTTTTACTCACTGTTTTAGGGTCCCGGAGTGATGTCCACGAGTAACGAACCCTGGGGTGCGTTTACGTGTCGGTCATCAACGCTCGTAGTTTTGGCCGATCCTGACCCGTTTCATGGACTATTACTCACTGTTTTGGGGTCCCAAAGTGATTACCATTCTTGTTGAACCCCAAGATGCGCTTACGTGTCGGTCATCAACACTCACAGTTTTGGCCGATTCTGGCCCGTTTCGTGGACTATTACTAACTGTTTTGGGGTCCCAAAGTGATTTCCATTCTTGTTGAACCCCAACGTGCGCTTACGTGTCGGTCACCAACGCTCATGGTTTTGGCCGATTCTGGCCCGTTTCGTGGACTATTACTCACTGTTTTAGGGTCCCGGAGTGATGTCCACGAGTAACAAACCCTGGGGTGCGTTTACGTGTCGGTCATCAACACTCGCGATTTTGGCCGATTCTGACACGTTTCATGGACTATTACTCACTGTTTCGGGGTCCCAAAGTGATTACCATTCTTGTTGAACCCCAAGATGCGCTTACGTGTCGGTCATCAACACTCACAGTTTTGGCCGATTCTGGCCCGTTTCGTGGACTATTACTCAATGTTTTAGGATCCCGGAGTGATGTCCACGAGTATAGAACCCTGGGGTGCGTTTACGTGTCGGTCATCAACACTCACAGTTTTGGCCGATTCTGGCCCATTTCGTGGACTATTACTCAATGTTTTAGGATCCCGGAGTGATGTCCACGAGTATAGAACCCTGGGGTGCGTTTACGTGTAGGTCATCAACACTCGCGGTTTTGGCCTATTCTGACCCGTTTCGTGGACTATTACTCACTGTTTTGGGGTCCCAAAGGGATTTCCATTCTTGTTGAACCCCAACGTGCGCTTACGTGTCGGTCACCAACGCTCATGGTTTTGTCCGATTCTGGTCCGTTTCGTGAACTATTACTCACTGTTTTAGGGTCCCGTAGTGATGTCCACGAGTAACGAACCCTGGGGTACGTTTACGTGTCGGTCATCAACACTCGCGGTTTTGGCCTATTCTGACCCGTTTCGTGGACTATTACTCACCGTTTTTGGGTCCCAAAGTGATTTCCATTCTTGTTGAACCCCAAGGTGCGCTTACGTGTCGGTCACCAACGCTCATGGTATTGGCCGATTCTGGTCCGTTTCGTGGACTATTACTCACTGTTTTAGGATTCTGGAATAATGTCCACGAGTAACGAACCCTGGGGTGCGTTTACGTGTCGGTCATCAACACTCACGGTTTTGGCCGATTCTGACCTGTTTCGTGGACTATTACTCACCGTTTTTGGGTCCCAAAGTGATTTCCATTCTTGTTGAACCCCAAGGTGCGCTTACGTGTCGGTCACCAACGCTCATGGTTTTGGCCGATTCTGGCCCGTTCCATGGACTTTTACTCACTGTTTTAGGGTCCCGGAGTGATGTCCACGAGTAACGAACCCTGGGGTGCGTTTACGTGTCGGTCATCAACGCTCGTAGTTTTGGCCGATCCTGACCCGTTTCATGGACTATTACTCACTGTTTTGGGGTCCCAAAGTGATTACCATTCTTGTTGAACCCCAAGATGCGCTTACGTGTCGGTCATCAACACTCACAGTTTTGGCCGATTCTGGCCCGTTTCGTGGACTATTACTAACTGTTTTGGGGTCCCAAAGTGATTTCCATTCTTGTTGAACCCCAACGTGCGCTTACGTGTCGGTCACCAACGCTCATGGTTTTGGCCGATTCTGGCCCGTTTCGTGGACTATTACTCACTGTTTTAGGGTCCCGGAGTGATGTCCACGAGTAACAAACCCTGGGGTGCGTTTACGTGTCGGTCATCAACACTCGCGATTTTGGCCGATTCTGACACGTTTCATGGACTATTACTCACTGTTTCGGGGTCCCAAAGTGATTACCATTCTTGTTGAACCCCAAGATGCGCTTACGTGTCGGTCATCAACACTCACAGTTTTGGCCGATTCTGGCCCGTTTCGTGGACTATTACTCAATGTTTTAGGATCCCGGAGTGATGTCCACGAGTATAGAACCCTGGGGTGCGTTTACGTGTCGGTCATCAACACTCGCGGTTTTGGCCTATTCTGACCCGTTTCGTGGACTATTACTAACTGTTTTGGGGTCCCAAAGTGATTTCCATTCTTGTTGAACCCCAACGTGCGCTTACGTGTCGGTCACCAACGCTCATGGTTTTGGCCGATTCTGGCCCGTTTCGTGGACTATTACTCACTGTTTTAGGGTCCCGGAGTGATGTCCACGAGTAACAAACCCTGGGGTGCGTTTACGTGTCGGTCATCAACACTCGCGATTTTGGCCGATTCTGACCCGTTTCGTGGACTATTACTCACCGTTTTGGGGTCTCAAAGTAATTTCCATTCTTGTTGAACCCCAAGGTGCGCTTACGTGTCGGTCATCAACACTCACAGTTTTGGCCGATTCTGGTCCGTTTCGTGGACTATTACTCACTATTTTAGGGTCCCGTAGTGATGTCCACGAGTAACGAACCCTGGGGTGTGTTTACGTGTCGGTCATGAACACTCGCGGTTTTGGCCTATTCTGACCCGTTTCGTGGACTATTACTTACCGTTTTTGGGTCCCAAAGTGATTTCCATTCTTGTTGAACCCCAAGGTGCGCTTACGAGTCGGTCACCAACGCTCATGGTTTTGGCCGATTCTGGCCCGTTTCGTGGACTATTACTCACTGTTTTAGGGTCCCGGAGTGATGTCCACGAGTAACAAACCCTGGGGTGCGTTTACGTGTCGGTCATCAACACTCACAGTTTTGGCCGATTCTGACCCGTTTCGTGGACTATTACTCACTATTTTAGGGTCCCGTAGTGATGTCCACGAGTAACAAACCCTGGGGTGCGTTTACGTGTCGGTCATCAACACTCGCGATTTTGGCCGATTCTGACCCGTTTCGTGGACTATTACTCACCGTTTTGGGGTCTCAAAGTAATTTCCATTCTTGTTGAACCCCAAGGTGCGCTTACGTGTCGGTCATCAACACTCACAGTTTTGGCCGATTCTGGTCCGTTTCGTGGACTATTACTCACTATTTTAGGGTCCCGTAGTGATGTCCACGAGTAACGAACCCTGGGGTGTGTTTACGTGTCGGTCATCAACACTCGCGGTTTTGGCCTATTCTGACCCGTTTCGTGGACTATTACTCACCGTTTTTGGGTCCCAAAGTGATTTCCATTCTTGTTGAACCCCAAGGTGCGCTTACGAGTCGGTCACCAATGCTCATGGTTTTGGTCGATTCTGGCCCGTTTCGTGGACTATTACTCACTGTTTTAGGGTCCCGGAGTGATGTCCACGAGTAACGAACCCTAGGGTGCGTTTACGTGTCGGTCATCAACACTCGCGATTTTGGCCGATTCTGACCCGTTTCGTGGACTATTACTCACCGTTTTGGGGTCTCAAAGTAATTTCCATTCTTGTTGAACCCCAAGGTGCGCTTACGTGTCGGTCATCAACACTCACAGTTTTGGCCGATTCTAGCCCGTTTCGTGGACTATTACTCACTATTTTAGGGTCCCATAGTGATGTCCACGAGTAAAGAACCCTGGGGTGCGTTTACGTGTCGGTCATCAACGCTCGTAGTTTTGGACGATCCTGACCCGTTTCGTGGACTATTACTCACTGTTTTGGGGTCCCAAAGTGATTAACATTCTTGTTGAACCCCAAGATGCGCTTACGTGTCGGTCATCAACACTCACAGTTTTGGCCGATTCTGGCCCATTTCGTGGACTATTACTCAATGTTTTAGGATCCCGGAGTGACGTCCACGAGTATAGAACCCTGGGGTGCGTTTACGTGTAGGTCATCAACACTCGCGGTTTTGGCCTATTCTGACCCGTTTCGTGGACTATTACTCACTGTTTTGGGGTCCCAAAGGGATTTCCATTCTTGTTGAACCCCAACGTGCGCTTACGTGTCGGTCACCAACGCTCATGGTTTTGTCCGATTCTGGTCCGTTTCGTGAACTATTACTCACTGTTTTAGGGTCCCGTAGTGATGTCCACGAGTAACGAACCCTGGGGTACGTTTACGTGTCGGTCATCAACACTCGCGGTTTTGGCCTATTCTGACCCGTTTCGTGGACTATTACTCACCGTTTTTGGGTCCCAAAGTGATTTCCATTCTTGTTGAACCCCAAGGTGCGCTTACGTGTCGGTCACCAACGCTCATGGTATTGGCCGATTCTGGTCCGTTTCGTGGACTATTACTCACTGTTTTAGGATTCTGGAATAATGTCCACGAGTAACGAACCCTGGGGTGCGTTTACGTGTCGGTCATCAACACTCACGGTTTTGGCCGATTCTGACCTGTTTCGTGGACTATTACTCACCGTTTTTGGGTCCCAAAGTGATTTCCATTCTTGTTGAACCCCAAGGTGCGCTTACGTGTCGGTCACCAACGCTCATGGTTTTGGCCGATTCTGGCCCGTTCCATGGACTTTTACTCACTGTTTTAGGGTCCCGGAGTGATGTCCACGAGTAACGAACCCTGGGGTGCGTTTACGTGTCGGTCATCAACGCTCGTAGTTTTGGCCGATCCTGACCCGTTTCATGGACTATTACTCACTGTTTTGGGGTCCCAAAGTGATTACCATTCTTGTTGAACCCCAAGATGCGCTTACGTGTCGGTCATCAACACTCACAGTTTTGGCCGATTCTGGCCCGTTTCGTGGACTATTACTAACTGTTTTGGGGTCCCAAAGTGATTTCCATTCTTGTTGAACCCCAACGTGCGCTTACGTGTCGGTCACCAACGCTCATGGTTTTGGCCGATTCTGGCCCGTTTCGTGGACTATTACTCACTGTTTTAGGGTCCCGGAGTGATGTCCACGAGTAACAAACCCTGGGGTGCGTTTACGTGTCGGTCATCAACACTCGCGATTTTGGCCGATTCTGACACGTTTCATGGACTATTACTCACTGTTTCGGGGTCCCAAAGTGATTACCATTCTTGTTGAACCCCAAGATGCGCTTACGTGTCGGTCATCAACACTCACAGTTTTGGCCGATTCTGGCCCGTTTCGTGGACTATTACTCAATGTTTTAGGATCCCGGAGTGATGTCCACGAGTATAGAACCCTGGGGTGCGTTTACGTGTCGGTCATCAACACTCGCGGTTTTGGCCTATTCTGACCCGTTTCGTGGACTATTACTAACTGTTTTGGGGTCCCAAAGTGATTTCCATTCTTGTTGAACCCCAACGTGCGCTTACGTGTCGGTCACCAACGCTCATGGTTTTGGCCGATTCTGGCCCGTTTCGTGGACTATTACTCACTGTTTTAGGGTCCCGGAGTGATGTCCACGAGTAACAAACCCTGGGGTGCGTTTACGTGTCGGTCATCAACACTCACAGTTTTGGCCGATTCTGACCCGTTTCGTGGACTATTACTCACTATTTTAGGGTCCCGTAGTGATGTCCACGAGTAACAAACCCTGGGGTGCGTTTACGTGTCGGTCATCAACACTCACGGTTTTGGCCTATTCTGACCCGTTTCGTGGACTATTACTCACCGTTTTTGGGTCCCAAAGTGATTTCCATTCTTGTTGAACCCCAAGGTGCGCTTACGAGTCGGTCACCAACGCTCATGGTTTTGGTCGATTCTGGCCCGTTTCGTGGACTATTACTCACTGTTTTAGGGTCCCGGAGTGATGTCCACGAGTAACGAACCCTGGGGTGCGTTTACGTGTCGGTCATCAACACTCGCGATTTTGGCCGATTCTGACCCGTTTCGTGGACTATTACTCACCGTTTTGGGGTCTCAAAGTAATTTCCATTCTTCTTGAACCCCAAGGTGCGCTTACGTGTCGGTCATCAACACTCACAGTTTTGGCCGATTCTGGTCCGTTTCGTGGACTATTACTCACTATTTTAGGGTCCCGTAGTGATGTCCACGAGTAACGAACCCTGGGGTGTGTTTACGTGTCGGTCATCAACACTCGCGGTTTTGGCCTATTCTGACCCGTTTGGTGGACTATTACTCACCGTTTTTGGGTCCCAAAGTGATTTCCATTCTTGTTGAACCCCAAGGTGCGCTTACGAGTCGGTCACCAATGCTCATGGTTTTGGTCGATTCTGGCCCGTTTCGTGGACTATTACTCACTGTTTTAGGGTCCCGGAGTGATGTCCACGAGTAACGAACCCTAGGGTGCGTTTACGTGTCGGTCATCAACACTCGCGATTTTGGCCGATTCTGACCCGTTTCGTGGACTATTACTCACCGTTTTGGGGTCTCAAAGTAATTTCCATTCTTGTTGAACCCCAAGGTGCGCTTACGTGTCGGTCATCAACACTCACAGTTTTGGCCGATTCTAGCCCGTTTCGTGGACTATTACTCACTATTTTAGGGTCCCATAGTGATGTCCACGAGTAAAGAACCCTGGGGTGCGTTTACGTGTCGGTCATCAACGCTCGTAGTTTTGGACGATCCTGACCCGTTTCGTGGACTATTACTCACTGTTTTGGGGTCCCAAAGTGATTAACATTCTTGTTGAACCCCAAGATGCGCTTACGTGTCGGTCATCAACACTCACAGTTTTCGCCGATTCTGGCCCATTTCGTGGACTATTACTCAATGTTTTAGGATCCCGGAGTGATGTCCACGAGTATAGAACCCTGGGGTGCGTTTACGTGTAGGTCATCAACACTCGCGGTTTTGGCCTATTCTGACCCGTTTCGTGGACTATTACTCACTGTTTTGGGGTCCCAAAGGGATTTCCATTCTTGTTGAACCCCAACGTGCGCTTACGTGTCGGTCACCAACGCTCATGGTTTTGTCCGATTCTGGTCCGTTTCGTGAACTATTACTCACTGTTTTAGGGTCCCGTAGTGATGTCCACGAGTAACGAACCCTGGGGTACGTTTACGTGTCGGTCATCAACACTCGCGGTTTTGGCCTATTCTGACCCGTTTCGTGGACTATTACTCACCGTTTTTGGGTCCCAAAGTGATTTCCATTCTTGTTGAACCCCAAGGTGCGCTTACGTGTCGGTCACCAACGCTCATGGTATTGGCCGATTCTGGTCCGTTTCGTGGACTATTACTCACTGTTTTAGGATTCTGGAATAATGTCCACGAGTAACGAACCCTGGGGTGCGTTTACGTGTCGGTCATCAACACTCACGGTTTTGGCCGATTCTGACCTGTTTCGTGGACTATTACTCACCGTTTTTGGGTCCCAAAGTGATTTCCATTCTTGTTGAACCCCAAGGTGCGCTTACGTGTCGGTCACCAACGCTCATGGTTTTGGCCGATTCTGGCCCGTTCCATGGACTTTTACTCACTGTTTTAGGGTCCCGGAGTGATGTCCACGAGTAACGAACCCTGGGGTGCGTTTACGTGTCGGTCATCAACGCTCGTAGTTTTGGCCGATCCTGACCCGTTTCATGGACTATTACTCACTGTTTTGGGGTCCCAAAGTGATTACCATTCTTGTTGAACCCCAAGATGCGCTTACGTGTCGGTCATCAACACTCACAGTTTTGGCCGATTCTGGCCCGTTTCGTGGACTATTACTAACTGTTTTGGGGTCCCAAAGTGATTTCCATTCTTGTTGAACCCCAACGTGCGCTTACGTGTCGGTCACCAACGCTCATGGTTTTGGCCGATTCTGGCCCGTTTCGTGGACTATTACTCACTGTTTTAGGGTCCCGGAGTGATGTCCACGAGTAACAAACCCTGGGGTGCGTTTACGTGTCGGTCATCAACACTCGCGATTTTGGCCGATTCTGACACGTTTCATGGACTATTACTCACTGTTTCGGGGTCCCAAAGTGATTACCATTCTTGTTGAACCCCAAGATGCGCTTACGTGTCGGTCATCAACACTCACAGTTTTGGCCGATTCTGGCCCGTTTCGTGGACTATTACTCAATGTTTTAGGATCCCGGAGTGATGTCCACGAGTATAGAACCCTGGGGTGCGTTTACGTGTCGGTCATCAACACTCGCGGTTTTGGCCTATTCTGACCCGTTTCGTGGACTATTACTAACTGTTTTGGGGTCCCAAAGTGATTTCCATTCTTGTTGAACCCCAACGTGCGCTTACGTGTCGGTCACCAACGCTCATGGTTTTGGCCGATTCTGGCCCGTTTCGTGGACTATTACTCACTGTTTTAGGGTCCCGGAGTGATGTCCACGAGTAACAAACCCTGGGGTGCGTTTACGTGTCGGTCATCAACACTCGCGATTTTGGCCGATTCTGACCCGTTTCGTGGACTATTACTCACCGTTTTGGGGTCTCAAAGTAATTTCCATTCTTGTTGAACCCCAAGGTGCGCTTACGTGTCGGTCATCAACACTCACAGTTTTGGCCGATTCTGGTCCGTTTCGTGGACTATTACTCACTATTTTAGGGTCCCGTAGTGATGTCCACGAGTAACGAACCCTGGGGTGTGTTTACGTGTCGGTCATGAACACTCGCGGTTTTGGCCTATTCTGACCCGTTTCGTGGACTATTACTTACCGTTTTTGGGTCCCAAAGTGATTTCCATTCTTGTTGAACCCCAAGGTGCGCTTACGAGTCGGTCACCAACGCTCATGGTTTTGGCCGATTCTGGCCCGTTTCGTGGACTATTACTCACTGTTTTAGGGTCCCGGAGTGATGTCCACGAGTAACAAACCCTGGGGTGCGTTTACGTGTCGGTCATCAACACTCACAGTTTTGGCCGATTCTGACCCGTTTCGTGGACTATTACTCACTATTTTAGGGTCCCGTAGTGATGTCCACGAGTAACAAACCCTGGGGTGCGTTTACGTGTCGGTCATCAACACTCACGGTTTTGGCCTATTCTGACCCGTTTCGTGGACTATTACTCACCGTTTTTGGGTCCCAAAGTGATTTCCATTCTTGTTGAACCCCAAGGTGCGCTTACGAGTCGGTCACCAACGCTCATGGTTTTGGTCGATTCTGGCCCGTTTCGTGGACTATTACTCACTGTTTTAGGGTCCCGGAGTGATGTCCACGAGTAACGAACCCTGGGGTGCGTTTACGTGTCGGTCATCAACACTCGCGATTTTGGCCGATTCTGACCCGTTTCGTGGACTATTACTCACCGTTTTGGGGTCTCAAAGTAATTTCCATTCTTCTTGAACCCCAAGGTGCGCTTACGTGTCGGTCATCAACACTCACAGTTTTGGCCGATTCTGGTCCGTTTCGTGGACTATTACTCACTATTTTAGGGTCCCGTAGTGATGTCCACGAGTAACGAACCCTGGGGTGTGTTTACGTGTCGGTCATCAACACTCGCGGTTTTGGCCTATTCTGACCCGTTTGGTGGACTATTACTCACCGTTTTTGGGTCCCAAAGTGATTTCCATTCTTGTTGAACCCCAAGGTGCGCTTACGAGTCGGTCACCAATGCTCATGGTTTTGGTCGATTCTGGCCCGTTTCGTGGACTATTACTCACTGTTTTAGGGTCCCGGAGTGATGTCCACGAGTAACGAACCCTAGGGTGCGTTTATGTGTCGGTCATCAACACTCGCGATTTTGGCCGATTCTGACCCGTTTCGTGGACTATTACTCACCGTTTTGGGGTCTCAAAGTAATTTCCATTCTTGTTGAACCCCAAGGTGCGCTTACGTGTCGGTCATCAACACTCACAGTTTTGGCCGATTCTAGCCCGTTTCGTGGACTATTACTCACTATTTTAGGGTCCCATAGTGATGTCCACGAGTAAAGAACCCTGGGGTGCGTTTACGTGTCGGTCATCAACGCTCGTAGTTTTGGACGATCCTGACCCGTTTCGTGGACTATTACTCACTGTTTTGGGGTCCCAAAGTGATTAACATTCTTGTTGAACCCCAAGATGCGCTTACGTGTCGGTCATCAACACTCACAGTTTTCGCCGATTCTGGCCCATTTCGTGGACTATTACTCAATGTTTTAGGATCCCGGAGAGATGTCCACGAGTATAGAACCCTGGGGTGCGTTTACGTGTAGGTCATCAACACTCGCGGTTTTGGCCTATTCTGACCCGTTTCGTGGACTATTACTCACTGTTTTGGGGTCCCAAAGTGATTTCCATTCTTGTTGAACCCCAACGTGCGCTTACGTGTCGGTCACCAACGCTCATGGTTTTGTCCGATTCTGGTCCGTTTCGTGAACTATTACTCACTGTTTTAGGGTCCCGTAGTGATGTCCACGAGTAACGAACCCTGGGGTACGTTTACGTGTCGGTCATCAACACTCGCGGTTTTGGCCTATTCTGACCCGTTTCGTGGACTATTACTCACCGTTTTTGGGTCCCAAAGTGATTTCCATTCTTGTTGAACCCCAAGGTGCGCTTACGTGTCGGTCACCAACGCTCATGGTATTGGCCGATTCTGGTCCGTTTCGTGGACTATTACTCACTGTTTTAGGATTCTGGAATAATGTCCACGAGTAACGAACCCTGGGGTGCGTTTACGTGTCGGTCATCAACACTCACGGTTTTGGCCGATTCTGACCTGTTTCGTGGACTATTACTCACCGTTTTTGGGTCCCAAAGTGATTTCCATTCTTGTTGAACCCCAAGGTGCGCTTACGTGTCGGTCACCAACGCTCATGGTTTTGGCCGATTCTGGCCCGTTCCATGGACTTTTACTCACTGTTTTAGGGTCCCGGAGTGATGTCCACGAGTAACGAACCCTGGGGTGCGTTTACGTGTCGGTCATCAACGCTCGTAGTTTTGGCCGATCCTGACCCGTTTCATGGACTATTACTCACTGTTTTGGGGTCCCAAAGTGATTACCATTCTTGTTGAACCCCAAGATGCGCTTACGTGTCGGTCATCAACACTCACAGTTTTGGCCGATTCTGGCCCGTTTCGTGGACTATTACTAACTGTTTTGGGGTCCGAAAGTGATTTCCATTCTTGTTGAACCCCAACGTGCGCTTACGTGTCGGTCACCAACGCTCATGGTTTTGGCCGATTCTGGCCCGTTTCGTGGACTATTACTCACTGTTTTAGGGTCCCGGAGTGATGTCCACGAGTAACAAACCCTGGGGTGCGTTTACGTGTCGGTCATCAACACTCGCGATTTTGGCCGATTCTGACACGTTTCATGGACTATTACTCACTGTTTCGGGGTCCCAAAGTGATTACCATTCTTGTTGAACCCCAAGATGCGCTTACGTGTCGGTCATCAACACTCACAGTTTTGGCCGATTCTGGCCCGTTTCGTGGACTATTACTCAATGTTTTAGGATCCCGGAGTGATGTCCACGAGTATAGAACCCTGGGGTGCGTTTACGTGTCGGTCATCAACACTCGCGGTTTTGGCCTATTCTGACCCGTTTCGTGGACTATTACTAACTGTTTTGGGGTCCCAAAGTGATTTCCATTCTTGTTGAACCCCAACGTGCGCTTACGTGTCGGTCACCAACGCTCATGGTTTTGGCCGATTCTGGCCCGTTTCGTGGACTATTACTCACTGTTTTAGGGTCCCGGAGTGATGTCCACGAGTAACAAACCCTGGGGTGCGTTTACGTGTCGGTCATCAACACTCGCGGTTTTGGCCGATTCTGACCCGTTTCGTGGACTATTACTAACTGTTTTGGGGTCCCAAAGTGATTTCCATTCTTGTTGAACCCCAACGTGCGCTTACGTGTCGGTCACCAACGCTCATGGTTTTGGCCGATTCTGGCCCATTTCGTGGACTATTACTCACTGTTTTAGGGTCCCGGAGTGATGTCCACGAGTAACAAACCCTGGGGTGCGTTTACGTGTCGGTCATCAACACTCGCGATTTTGGCCGATTCTGACCCGTTTCGTGGACTATTACTCACCGTTTTGGGGTCTCAAACTAATTTCCATTCTTGTTGAACCCCAAGGTGCGCTTACGTGTCGGTCATCAACACTCACAGTTTTGGCCGATTCTGGTCCGTTTCGTGGACTATTACTCACTATTTTAGGGTCCCGTAGTGATGTCCACGAGTAACGAACCCTGGGGTGTGTTTACGTGTCGGTCATGAACACTCGCGGTTTTGGCCTATTCTGACCCGTTTCGTGGACTATTACTCACCGTTTTTGGGTCCCAAAGTGATTTCCATTCTTGTTGAACCCCAAGGTGCGCTTACGAGTCGGTCACCAACGCTCATGGTTTTGGTCGATTCTGGCCCGTTTCGTGGACTATTACTCACTGTTTTAGGGTCCCGGAGTGATGTCCACGAGTAACGAACCCTGGGGTGCGTTTACGTGTCGGTCATCAACACTCGCGATTTTGGCCGATTCTGACCCGTTTCGTGGACTATTACTCACCGTTTTGGGGTCTCAAAGTAATTTCCATTCTTCTTGAACCCCAAGGTGCGCTTACGTGTCGGTCATCAACACTCACAGTTTTGGCCGATTCTGGTCCGTTTCGTGGACTATTACTCACTATTTTAGGGTCCCGTAGTGATGTCCACGAGTAACGAACCCTGGGGTGTGTTTACGTGTCGGTCATCAACACTCGCGGTTTTGGCCTATTCTGACCCGTTTCGTGGACTATTACTCACCGTTTTTGGGTCCCAAAGTGATTTCCATTCTTGTTGAACCCCAAGGTGCGCTTACGAGTCGGTCACCAATGCTCATGGTTTTGGTCGATTCTGGCCCGTTTCGTGGACTATTACTCACTGTTTTAGGGTCCCGGAGTGATGTCCACGAGTAACGAACCCTAGGGTGCGTTTACGTGTCGGTCATCAACACTCGCGATTTTGGCCGATTCTGACCCGTTTCGTGGACTATTACTCACCGTTTTGGGGTCTCAAAGTAATTTCCATTCTTGTTGAACCCCAAGGTGCGCTTATGTGTCGGTCATCAACACTCACAGTTTTGGCCGATTCTAGCCCGTTTCGTGGACTATTACTCACTATTTTAGGGTCCCATAGTGATGTCCACGAGTAAAGAACCCTGGGGTGCGTTTACGTGTCGGTCATCAACGCTCGTAGTTTTGGACGATCCTGACCCGTTTCGTGGACTATTACTCACTGTTTTGGGGTCCCAAAGTGATTAACATTCTTGTTGAACCCCAAGATGCGCTTACGTGTCGGTCATCAACACTCACAGTTTTGGCCGATTCTGGCCCATTTCGTGGACTATTACTCAATGTTTTAGGATCCCGGAGTGATGTCCACGAGTATAGAACCCTGGGGTGCGTTTACGTGTAGGTCATCAACACTCGCGGTTTTGGCCTATTCTGACCCGTTTCGTGGACTATTACTCACTGTTTTGGGGTCCCAAAGTGATTTCCATTCTTGTTGAACCCCAACGTGCGCTTACGTGTCGGTCACCAACGCTCATGGTTTTGTCCGATTCTGGTCCGTTTCGTGAACTATTACTCACTGTTTTAGGGTCCCGTAGTGATGTCCACGAGTAACGAACCCTGGGGTACGTTTACGTGTCGGTCATCAACACTCGCGGTTTTGGCCTATTCTGACCCGTTTCGTGGACTATTACTCACCGTTTTTGGGTCCCAAAGTGATTTCCATTCTTGTTGAACCCCAAGGTGCGCTTACGTGTCGGTCACCAACGCTCATGGTATTGGCCGATTCTGGTCCGTTTCGTGGACTATTACTCACTGTTTTAGGATTCTGGAATAATGTCCACGAGTAACGAACCCTGGGGTGCGTTTACGTGTCGGTCATCAACACTCACGGTTTTGGCCGATTCTGACCTGTTTCGTGGACTATTACTCACCGTTTTTGGGTCCCAAAGTGATTTCCATTCTTGTTGAACCCCAAGGTGCGCTTACGTGTCGGTCACCAACGCTCATGGTTTTGGCCGATTCTGGCCCGTTCCATGGACTTTTACTCACTGTTTTAGGGTCCCGGAGTGATGTCCACGAGTAACGAACCCTGGGGTGCGTTTACGTGTCGGTCATCAACGCTCGTAGTTTTGGCCGATCCTGACCCGTTTCATGGACTATTACTCACTGTTTTGGGGTCCCAAAGTGATTACCATTCTTGTTGAACCCCAAGATGCGCTTACGTGTCGGTCATCAACACTCACAGTTTTGGCCGATTCTGGCCCGTTTCGTGGACTATTACTCAATGTTTTAGGATCCCGGAGAGATGTCCACGAGTATAGAACCCTGGGGTGCGTTTACGTGTCGGTCATCAACACTCGCGGTTTTGGCCTATTCTGACCCGTTTCGTGGACTATTACTAACTGTTTTGGGGTCCCAAAGTGATTTCCATTCTTGTTGAACCCCAACGTGCGCTTACGTGTCGGTCACCAACGCTCATGGTTTTGGCCGATTCTGGCCCGTTTCGTGGACTATTACTCACTGTTTTAGGGTCCCGGAGTGATGTCCACGAGTAACAAACCCTGGGGTGCGTTTACGTGTCGGTCATCAACACTCGCGATTTTGGCCGATTCTGACACGTTTCATGGACTATTACTCACTGTTTCGGGGACCCAAAGTGATTACCATTCTTGTTGAACCCCAAGATGCGCTTACGTGTCGGTCATCAACACTCACAGTTTTGGCTGATTCTGGCCCGTTTCTTGGACTATTACTCAATGTTTTAGGATCCCGGAGTGATGTCCACGAGTATAGAACCCTGGGGTGCGTTTACGTGTCGGTCATCAACACTCGCGGTTTTGGCCTATTCTGACCCGTTTCGTGGACTATTACTAACTGTTTTGGGGTCCCAAAGTGATTTCCATTCTTGTTGAACCCCAACGTGCGCTTACGTGTCGGTCACCAACGCTCATGGTTTTGGCCGATTCTGGCCCGTTTCGTGGACTATTACTCACTGTTTTAGGGTCCCGGAGTGATGTCCACGAGTAACAAACCCTGGGGTGCGTTTACGTGTCGGTCATCAACACTCGCGGTTTTGGCCGATTCTGACCCGTTTCGTGGACTATTACTAACTGTTTTGGGGTCCCAAAGTGATTTCCATTCTTGTTGAACCCCAACGTGCGCTTACGTGTCGGTCACCAACGCTCATGGTTTTGGCCGATTCTGGCCCGTTTCGTGGACTATTACTCGCTGTTTTAGGGTCCCGGAGTGATGTCCACGAGTAACAAACCCTGGGGTGCGTTTACGTGTCGGTCATCAACACTCGCGATTTTGGCCGATTCTGACCCGTTTCGTGGACTATTACTCACCGTTTTGGGGTCTCAAAGTAATTTCCATTCTTGTTGAACCCCAAGGTGCGCTTACGTGTCGGTCATCAACACTCACAGTTTTGGCCGATTCTGGTCCGTTTCGTGGACTATTACTCACTATTTTAGGGTCCCCTAGTGATGTCCACGAGTAACGAACCCTGGGGTGTGTTTACGTGTCGGTCATGAACACTCGCGGTTTTGGCCTATTCTGACCCGTTTCGTGGACTATTACTAACTGTTTTGGGGTCCCAAAGTGATTTCCATTCTTGTTGAACCCCAACGTGCGCTTACGTGTCGGTCACCAACGCTCATGGTTTTGGCCGATTCTGGCCCGTTTCGTGGACTATTACTCACTGTTTTAGGGTCCCGGAGTGATGTCCACGAGTAACAAACCCTGGGGTGCGTTTACGTGTCGGTCATCAACACTCGCGGTTTTGGCCGATTCTGACCCGTTTCGTGGACTATTACTAACTGTTTTGGGGTCCCAAAGTGATTTCCATTCTTGTTGAACCCCAACGTGCGCTTACGTGTCGGTCACCAACGCTCATGGTTTTGGCCGATTCTGGCCCGTTTCGTGGACTATTACTCACTGTTTTAGGGTCCCGGAGTGATGTCCACGAGTAACAAACCCTGGGGTGCGTTTACGTGTCGGTCATCAACACTCGCGATTTTGGCCGATTCTGACCCGTTTCGTGGACTATTACTCACCGTTTTGGGGTCTCAAAGTAATTTCCATTCTTGTTGAACCCCAAGGTGCGCTTACGTGTCGGTCATCAACACTCACAGTTTTGGCCGATTCTGGTCCGTTTCGTGGACTATTACTCACTATTTTAGGGTCCCCTAGTGATGTCCACGAGTAACGAACCCTGGGGTGTGTTTACGTGTCGGTCATGAACACTCGCGGTTTTGGCCTATTCTGACCCGTTTCGTGGACTATTACTAACTGTTTTGGGGTCCCAAAGTGATTTCCATTCTTGTTGAACCCCAACGTGCGCTTACGTGTCGGTCACCAACGCTCATGGTTTTGGCCGATTCTGGCCCGTTTCGTGGACTATTACTCACTGTTTTAGGGTCCCGGAGTGATGTCCACGAGTAACAAACCCTGGGGTGCGTTTACGTGTCGGTCATCAACACTCGCGGTTTTGGCCGATTCTGACCCGTTTCGTGGACTATTACTAACTGTTTTGGGGTCCCAAAGTGATTTCCATTCTTGTTGAACCCCAACGTGCGCTTACGTGTCGGTCACCAACGCTCATGGTTTTGGCCGATTCTGGCCCGTTTCGTGGACTATTACTCACTGTTTTAGGGTCCCGGAGTGATGTCCACGAGTAACAAACCCTGGGGTGCGTTTACGTGTCGGTCATCAACACTCGCGATTTTGGCCGATTCTGACCCGTTTCGTGGACTATTACTCACCGTTTTGGGGTCTCAAAGTAATTTCCATTCTTGTTGAACCCCAAGGTGCGCTTACGTGTCGGTCATCAACACTCACAGTTTTGGCCGATTCTGGTCCGTTTCGTGGACTATTACTCACTATTTTAGGGTCCCCTAGTGATGTCCACGAGTAACGAACCCTGGGGTGTGTTTACGTGTCGGTCATGAACACTCGCGGTTTTGGCCTATTCTGACCCGTTTCGTGGACTATTACTAACTGTTTTGGGGTCCTAAAGTGATTTCCATTCTTGTTGAACCCCAACGTGCGCTTACGTGTCGGTCACCAACGCTCATGGTTTTGGCCGATTCTGGCCCGTTTCGTGGACTATTACTCACTGTTTTAGGGTCCCGGAGTGATGTCCACGAGTAACAAACCCTGGGGTGCGTTTACGTGTCGGTCATCAACACTCGCGGTTTTGGCCGATTCTGACCCGTTTCGTGGACTATTACTAACTGTTTTGGGGTCCCAAAGTGATTTCCATTCTTGTTGAACCCCAACGTGCGCTTACGTGTCGGTCACCAACGCTCATGGTTTTGGCCGATTCTGGCCCGTTTCGTGGACTATTACTCACTGTTTTAGGGTCCCGGAGTGATGTCCACGAGTAACAAACCCTGGGGTGCGTTTACGTGTCGGTCATCAACACTCGCGATTTTGGCCGATTCTGACCCGTTTCGTGGACTATTACTCACCGTTTTGGGGTCTCAAAGTAATTTCCATTCTTGTTGAACCCCAAGGTGCGCTTACGTGTCGGTCATCAACACTCACAGTTTTGGCCGATTCTGGTCCGTTTCGTGGACTATTACTCACTATTTTAGGGTCCCCTAGTGATGTCCACGAGTAACGAACCCTGGGGTGTGTTTACGTGTCGGTCATGAACACTCGCGGTTTTGGCCTATTCTGACCCGTTTCGTGGACTATTACTAACTGTTTTGGGGTCCTAAAGTGATTTCCATTCTTGTTGAACCCCAACGTGCGCTTACGTGTCGGTCACCAACGCTCATGGTTTTGGCCGATTCTGGCCCGTTTCGTGGACTATTACTCACTGTTTTAGGGTCCCGGAGTGATGTCCACGAGTAACAAACCCTGGGGTGCGTTTACGTGTCGGTCATCAACACTCGCGGTTTTGGCCGATTCTGACCCGTTTCGTGGACTATTACTAACTGTTTTGGGGTCCCAAAGTGATTTCCATTCTTGTTGAACCCCAACGTGCGCTTACGTGTCGGTCACCAACGCTCATGGTTTTGGCCGATTCTGGCCCGTTTCGTGGACTATTACTCACTGTTTTAGGGTCCCGGAGTGATGTCCACGAGTAACAAACCCTGGGGTGCGTTTACGTGTCGGTCATCAACACTCGCGATTTTGGCCGATTCTGACCCGTTTCGTGGACTATTACTCACCGTTTTGGGGTCTCAAAGTAATTTCCATTCTTGTTGAACCCCAAGGTGCGCTTATGTGTCGGTCATCAACACTCACAGTTTTGGCCGATTCTAGCCCGTTTCGTGGACTATTACTCACTATTTTAGGGTCCCATAGTGATGTCCACGAGTAAAGAACCCTGGGGTGCGTTTACGTGTCGGTCATCAACGCTCGTAGTTTTGGACGATCCTGACCCGTTTCGTGGACTATTACTCACTGTTTTGGGGTCCCAAAGTGATTAACATTCTTGTTGAACCCCAAGATGCGCTTACGTGTCGGTCATCAACACTCACAGTTTTGGCCGATTCTGGCCCATTTCGTGGACTATTACTCAATGTTTTAGGATCCCGGAGTGATGTCCACGAGTATAGAACCCTGGGGTGCGTTTACGTGTAGGTCATCAACACTCGCGGTTTTGGCCTATTCTGACCCGTTTCGTGGACTATTACTCACTGTTTTGGGGTCCCAAAGTGATTTCCATTCTTGTTGAACCCCAACGTGCGCTTACGTGTCGGTCACCAACGCTCATGGTTTTGTCCGATTCTGGTCCGTTTCGTGAACTATTACTCACTGTTTTAGGGTCCCGTAGTGATGTCCACGAGTAACGAACCCTGGGGTACGTTTACGTGTCGGTCATCAACACTCGCGGTTTTGGCCTATTCTGACCCGTTTCGTGGACTATTACTCACCGTTTTTGGGTCCCAAAGTGATTTCCATTCTTGTTGAACCCCAAGGTGCGCTTACGTGTCGGTCACCAACGCTCATGGTATTGGCCGATTCTGGTCCGTTTCGTGGACTATTACTCACTGTTTTAGGATTCTGGAATAATGTCCACGAGTAACGAACCCTGGGGTGCGTTTACGTGTCGGTCATCAACACTCACGGTTTTGGCCGATTCTGACCTGTTTCGTGGACTATTACTCACCGTTTTTGGGTCCCAAAGTGATTTCCATTCTTGTTGAACCCCAAGGTGCGCTTACGTGTCGGTCACCAACGCTCATGGTTTTGGCCGATTCTGGCCCGTTCCATGGACTTTTACTCACTGTTTTAGGGTCCCGGAGTGATGTCCACGAGTAACGAACCCTGGGGTGCGTTTACGTGTCGGTCATCAACGCTCGTAGTTTTGGCCGATCCTGACCCGTTTCATGGACTATTACTCACTGTTTTGGGGTCCCAAAGTGATTACCATTCTTGTTGAACCCCAAGATGCGCTTACGTGTCGGTCATCAACACTCACAGTTTTGGCCGATTCTGGCCCGTTTCGTGGACTATTACTCAATGTTTTAGGATCCCGGAGAGATGTCCACGAGTATAGAACCCTGGGGTGCGTTTACGTGTCGGTCATCAACACTCGCGGTTTTGGCCTATTCTGACCCGTTTCGTGGACTATTACTAACTGTTTTGGGGTCCCAAAGTGATTTCCATTCTTGTTGAACCCCAACGTGCGCTTACGTGTCGGTCACCAACGCTCATGGTTTTGGCCGATTCTGGCCCGTTTCGTGGACTATTACTCACTGTTTTAGGGTCCCGGAGTGATGTCCACGAGTAACAAACCCTGGGGTGCGTTTACGTGTCGGTCATCAACACTCGCGGTTTTGGCCGATTCTGACCCGTTTCGTGGACTATTACTCACTGTTTCGGGGACCCAAAGTGATTACCATTCTTGTTGAACCCCAAGATGCGCTTACGTGTCGGTCATCAACACTCACAGTTTTGGCTGATTCTGGCCCGTTTCTTGGACTATTACTCAATGTTTTAGGATCCCGGAGTGATGTCCACGAGTATAGAACCCTGGGGTGCGTTTACGTGTCGGTCATCAACACTCGCGGTTTTGGCCTATTCTGACCCGTTTCGTGGACTATTACTAACTGTTTTGGGGTCCCAAAGTGATTTCCATTCTTGTTGAACCCCAACGTGCGCTTACGTGTCGGTCACCAACGCTCATGGTTTTGGCCGATTCTGGCCCGTTTCGTGGACTATTACTCACTGTTTTAGGGTCCCGGAGTGATGTCCACGAGTAACAAACCCTGGGGTGCGTTTACGTGTCGGTCATCAACACTCGCGGTTTTGGCCGATTCTGACCCGTTTCGTGGACTATTACTAACTGTTTTGGGGTCCCAAAGTGATTTCCATTCTTGTTGAACCCCAACGTGCGCTTACGTGTCGGTCACCAACGCTCATGGTTTTGGCCGATTCTGGCCCGTTTCGTGGACTATTACTCACTGTTTTAGGGTCCCGGAGTGATGTCCACGAGTAACAAACCCTGGGGTGCGTTTACGTGTCGGTCATCAACACTCGCGGTTTTGGCCGATTCTGACCCGTTTCGTGGACTATTACTAGCTGTTTTGGGGTCCCAAAGTGATTTCCATTCTTGTTGAACCCCAACGTGCGCTTACGTGTCGGTCACCAACGCTCATGGTTTTGGCCGATTCTGGCCCGTTTCGTGGACTATTACTCACTGTTTTAGGGTCCCGGAGTGATGTCCACGAGTAACAAACCCTGGGGTGCGTTTACGTGTCGGTCATCAACACTCGCGATTTTGGCCGATTCTGACCCGTTTCGTGGACTATTACTCACCGTTTTGGGGTCTCAAAGTAATTTCCATTCTTGTTGAACCCCAAGGTGCGCTTACGTGTCGGTCATCAACACTCACAGTTTTGGCCGATTCTGGTCCGTTTCGTGGACTATTACTCACTATTTTAGGGTCCCGTAGTGATGTCCACGAGTAACGAACCCTGGGGTGTGTTTACGTGTCGGTCATGAACACTCGCGGTTTTGGCCTATTCTGACCCGTTTCGTGGACTATTACTCACCGTTTTTGGGTCCCAAAGTGATTTCCATTCTTGTTGAACCCCAAGGTGCGCTTACGAGTCGGTCACCAACGCTCATGGTTTTGGTCGATTCTGGCCCGTTTCGTGGACTATTACTCACTGTTTTAGGGTCCCGGAGAGATGTCCACGAGTATAGAACCCTGGGGTGCGTTTACGTGTCGGTCATCAACACTCGCGGTTTTGGCCTATTCTGACCCGTTTCGTGGACTATTACTAACTGTTTTGGGGTCCCAAAGTGATTTCCATTCTTGTTGAACCCCAACGTGCGCTTACGTGTCGGTCACCAACGCTCATGGTTTTGGCCGATTCTGGCCCGTTTCGTGGACTATTACTCACTGTTTTAGGGTCCCGGAGTGATGTCCACGAGTAACAAACCCTGGGGTGCGTTTACGTGTCGGTCATCAACACTCGCGGTTTTGGCCGATTCTGACCCGTTTCGTGGACTATTACTCACTGTTTCGGGGACCCAAAGTGATTACCATTCTTGTTGAACCCCAAGATGCGCTTACGTGTCGGTCATCAACACTCACAGTTTTGGCTGATTCTGGCCCGTTTCTTGGACTATTACTCAATGTTTTAGGATCCCGGAGTGATGTCCACGAGTATAGAACCCTGGGGTGCGTTTACGTGTCGGTCATCAACACTCGCGGTTTTGGCCTATTCTGACCCGTTTCGTGGACTATTACTAACTGTTTTGGGGTCCCAAAGTGATTTCCATTCTTGTTGAACCCCAACGTGCGCTTACGTGTCGGTCACCAACGCTCATGGTTTTGGCCGATTCTGGCCCGTTTCGTGGACTATTACTCACTGTTTTAGGGTCCCGGAGTGATGTCCACGAGTAACAAACCCTGGGGTGCGTTTACGTGTCGGTCATCAACACTCGCGGTTTTGGCCGATTCTGACCCGTTTCGTGGACTATTACTAACTGTTTTGGGGTCCCAAAGTGATTTCCATTCTTGTTGAACCCCAACGTGCGCTTACGTGTCGGTCACCAACGCTCATGGTTTTGGCCGATTCTGGCCCGTTTCGTGGACTATTACTCACTGTTTTAGGGTCCCGGAGTGATGTCCACGAGTAACAAACCCTGGGGTGCGTTTACGTGTCGGTCATCAACACTCGCGGTTTTGGCCGATTCTGACCCGTTTCGTGGACTATTACTAGCTGTTTTGGGGTCCCAAAGTGATTTCCATTCTTGTTGAACCCCAACGTGCGCTTACGTGTCGGTCACCAACGCTCATGGTTTTGGCCGATTCTGGCCCGTTTCGTGGACTATTACTCACTGTTTTAGGGTCCCGGAGTGATGTCCACGAGTAACAAACCCTGGGGTGCGTTTACGTGTCGGTCATCAACACTCGCGATTTTGGCCGATTCTGACCCGTTTCGTGGACTATTACTCACCGTTTTGGGGTCTCAAAGTAATTTCCATTCTTGTTGAACCCCAAGGTGCGCTTACGTGTCGGTCATCAACACTCACAGTTTTGGCCGATTCTGGTCCGTTTCGTGGACTATTACTCACTATTTTAGGGTCCCGTAGTGATGTCCACGAGTAACGAACCCTGGGGTGTGTTTACGTGTCGGTCATGAACACTCGCGGTTTTGGCCTATTCTGACCCGTTTCGTGGACTATTACTCACCGTTTTTGGGTCCCAAAGTGATTTCCATTCTTGTTGAACCCCAAGGTGCGCTTACGAGTCGGTCACCAACGCTCATGGTTTTGGTCGATTCTGGCCCGTTTCGTGGACTATTACTCACTGTTTTAGGGTCCCGGAGAGATGTCCACGAGTATAGAACCCTGGGGTGCGTTTACGTGTCGGTCATCAACACTCGCGGTTTTGGCCTATTCTGACCCGTTTCGTGGACTATTACTAACTGTTTTGGGGTCCCAAAGTGATTTCCATTCTTGTTGAACCCCAACGTGCGCTTACGTGTCGGTCACCAACGCTCATGGTTTTGGCCGATTCTGGCCCGTTTCGTGGACTATTACTCACTGTTTTAGGGTCCCGGAGTGATGTCCACGAGTAACAAACCCTGGGGTGCGTTTACGTGTCGGTCATCAACACTCGCGGTTTTGGCCGATTCTGACCCGTTTCGTGGACTATTACTCACTGTTTCGGGGACCCAAAGTGATTACCATTCTTGTTGAACCCCAAGATGCGCTTACGTGTCGGTCATCAACACTCACAGTTTTGGCTGATTCTGGCCCGTTTCTTGGACTATTACTCAATGTTTTAGGATCCCGGAGTGATGTCCACGAGTATAGAACCCTGGGGTGCGTTTACGTGTCGGTCATCAACACTCGCGGTTTTGGCCTATTCTGACCCGTTTCGTGGACTATTACTAACTGTTTTGGGGTCCCAAAGTGATTTCCATTCTTGTTGAACCCCAACGTGCGCTTACGTGTCGGTCACCAACGCTCATGGTTTTGGCCGATTCTGGCCCGTTTCGTGGACTATTACTCACTGTTTTAGGGTCCCGGAGTGATGTCCACGAGTAACAAACCCTGGGGTGCGTTTACGTGTCGGTCATCAACACTCGCGGTTTTGGCCGATTCTGACCCGTTTCGTGGACTATTACTAACTGTTTTGGGGTCCCAAAGTGATTTCCATTCTTGTTGAACCCCAACGTGCGCTTACGTGTCGGTCACCAACGCTCATGGTTTTGGCCGATTCTGGCCCGTTTCGTGGACTATTACTCACTGTTTTAGGGTCCCGGAGTGATGTCCACGAGTAACAAACCCTGGGGTGCGTTTACGTGTCGGTCATCAACACTCGCGGTTTTGGCCGATTCTGACCCGTTTCGTGGACTATTACTAGCTGTTTTGGGGTCCCAAAGTGATTTCCATTCTTGTTGAACCCCAACGTGCGCTTACGTGTCGGTCACCAACGCTCATGGTTTTGGCCGATTCTGGCCCGTTTCGTGGACTATTACTCACTGTTTTAGGGTCCCGGAGTGATGTCCACGAGTAACAAACCCTGGGGTGCGTTTACGTGTCGGTCATCAACACTCGCGATTTTGGCCGATTCTGACCCGTTTCGTGGACTATTACTCACCGTTTTGGGGTCTCAAAGTAATTTCCATTCTTGTTGAACCCCAAGGTGCGCTTACGTGTCGGTCATCAACACTCACAGTTTTGGCCGATTCTGGTCCGTTTCGTGGACTATTACTCACTATTTTAGGGTCCCGTAGTGATGTCCACGAGTAACGAACCCTGGGGTGTGTTTACGTGTCGGTCATGAACACTCGCGGTTTTGGCCTATTCTGACCCGTTTCGTGGACTATTACTCACCGTTTTTGGGTCCCAAAGTGATTTCCATTCTTGTTGAACCCCAAGGTGCGCTTACGAGTCGGTCACCAACGCTCATGGTTTTGGTCGATTCTGGCCCGTTTCGTGGACTATTACTCACTGTTTTAGGGTCCCGGAGTGATGTCCACGAGTAACGAACCCTGGGGTGCGTTTACGTGTCGGTCATCAACACTCGCGATTTTGGCCGATTCTGACCCGTTTCGTGGACTATTACTCACCGTTTTGGGGTCTCAAAGTAATTTCCATTCTTCTTGAACCCCAAGGTGCGCTTACGTGTCGGTCATCAACACTCACAGTTTTGGCCGATTCTGGTCCGTTTCGTGGACTATTACTCACTATTTTAGGGTCCCGTAGTGATGTCCACGAGTAACGAACCCTGGGGTACGTTTACGTGTCGGTCATCAACACTCGCGGTTTTGGCCTATTCTGACCCGTTTCGTGGACTATTACTCACCGTTTTTGGGTCCCAAAGTGATTTCCATTCTTGTTGAACCCCAAGGTGCGCTTACGTGTCGGTCACCAACGCTCATGGTATTGGCCGATTCTGGTCCGTTTCGTGGACTATTACTCACTGTTTTAGGATTCTGGAATAATGTCCACGAGTAACGAACCCTGGGGTGCGTTTACGTGTCGGTCATCAACACTCACGGTTTTGGCCGATTCTGACCTGTTTCGTGGACTATTACTCACCGTTTTTGGGTCCCAAAGTGATTTCCATTCTTGTTGAACCCCAAGGTGCGCTTACGTGTCGGTCACCAACGCTCATGGTTTTGGCCGATTCTGGCCCGTTCCATGGACTTTTACTCACTGTTTTAGGGTCCCGGAGTGATGTCCACGAGTAACGAACCCTGGGGTGCGTTTACGTGTCGGTCATCAACGCTCGTAGTTTTGGCCGATCCTGACCCGTTTCATGGACTATTACTCACTGTTTTGGGGTCCCAAAGTGATTACCATTCTTGTTGAACCCCAAGATGCGCTTACGTGTCGGTCATCAACACTCACAGTTTTGGCCGATTCTGGCCCGTTTCGTGGACTATTACTCAATGTTTTAGGATCCCGGAGAGATGTCCACGAGTATAGAACCCTGGGGTGCGTTTACGTGTCGGTCATCAACACTCGCGGTTTTGGCCTATTCTGACCCGTTTCGTGGACTATTACTAACTGTTTTGGGGTCCCAAAGTGATTTCCATTCTTGTTGAACCCCAACGTGCGCTTACGTGTCGGTCACCAACGCTCATGGTTTTGGCCGATTCTGGCCCGTTTCGTGGACTATTACTCACTGTTTTAGGGTCCCGGAGTGATGTCCACGAGTAACAAACCCTGGGGTGCGTTTACGTGTCGGTCATCAACACTCGCGGTTTTGGCCGATTCTGACCCGTTTCGTGGACTATTACTCACTGTTTCGGGGACCCAAAGTGATTACCATTCTTGTTGAACCCCAAGATGCGCTTACGTGTCGGTCATCAACACTCACAGTTTTGGCTGATTCTGGCCCGTTTCTTGGACTATTACTCAATGTTTTAGGATCCCGGAGTGATGTCCACGAGTATAGAACCCTGGGGTGCGTTTACGTGTCGGTCATCAACACTCGCGGTTTTGGCCTATTCTGACCCGTTTCGTGGACTATTACTAACTGTTTTGGGGTCCCAAAGTGATTTCCATTCTTGTTGAACCCCAACGTGCGCTTACGTGTCGGTCACCAACGCTCATGGTTTTGGCCGATTCTGGCCCGTTTCGTGGACTATTACTCACTGTTTTAGGGTCCCGGAGTGATGTCCACGAGTAACAAACCCTGGGGTGCGTTTACGTGTCGGTCATCAACACTCGCGGTTTTGGCCGATTCTGACCCGTTTCGTGGACTATTACTAACTGTTTTGGGGTCCCAAAGTGATTTCCATTCTTGTTGAACCCCAACGTGCGCTTACGTGTCGGTCACCAACGCTCATGGTTTTGGCCGATTCTGGCCCGTTTCGTGGACTATTACTCACTGTTTTAGGGTCCCGGAGTGATGTCCACGAGTAACAAACCCTGGGGTGCGTTTACGTGTCGGTCATCAACACTCGCGGTTTTGGCCGATTCTGACCCGTTTCGTGGACTATTACTAGCTGTTTTGGGGTCCCAAAGTGATTTCCATTCTTGTTGAACCCCAACGTGCGCTTACGTGTCGGTCACCAACGCTCATGGTTTTGGCCGATTCTGGCCCGTTTCGTGGACTATTACTCACTGTTTTAGGGTCCCGGAGTGATGTCCACGAGTAACAAACCCTGGGGTGCGTTTACGTGTCGGTCATCAACACTCGCGATTTTGGCCGATTCTGACCCGTTTCGTGGACTATTACTCACCGTTTTGGGGTCTCAAAGTAATTTCCATTCTTGTTGAACCCCAAGGTGCGCTTACGTGTCGGTCATCAACACTCACAGTTTTGGCCGATTCTGGTCCGTTTCGTGGACTATTACTCACTATTTTAGGGTCCCGTAGTGATGTCCACGAGTAACGAACCCTGGGGTGTGTTTACGTGTCGGTCATGAACACTCGCGGTTTTGGCCTATTCTGACCCGTTTCGTGGACTATTACTCACCGTTTTTGGGTCCCAAAGTGATTTCCATTCTTGTTGAACCCCAAGGTGCGCTTACGAGTCGGTCACCAACGCTCATGGTTTTGGTCGATTCTGGCCCGTTTCGTGGACTATTACTCACTGTTTTAGGGTCCCGGAGTGATGTCCACGAGTAACGAACCCTGGGGTGCGTTTACGTGTCGGTCATCAACACTCGCGATTTTGGCCGATTCTGACCCGTTTCGTGGACTATTACTCACCGTTTTGGGGTCTCAAAGTAATTTCCATTCTTCTTGAACCCCAAGGTGCGCTTACGTGTCGGTCATCAACACTCACAGTTTTGGCCGATTCTGGTCCGTTTCGTGGACTATTACTCACTATTTTAGGGTCCCGTAGTGATGTCCACGAGTAACGAACCCTGGGGTGTGTTTACGTGTCGGTCATCAACACTCGCGGTTTTGGCCTATTCTGACCCGTTTCGTGGACTATTACTCACCGTTTTTGGGTCCCAAAGTGATTTCCATTCTTGTTGAACCCCAAGGTGCGCTTACGAGTCGGTCACCAATGCTCATGGTTTTGGTCGATTCTGGCCCGTTTCGTGGACTATTACTCACTGTTTTAGGGTCCCGGAGTGATGTCCACGAGTAACGAACCCTAGGGTGCGTTTACGTGTCGGTCATCAACACTCGCGATTTTGGCCGATTCTGACCCGTTTCGTGGACTATTACTCACCGTTTTGGGGTCTCAAAGTAATTTCCATTCTTGTTGAACCCCAAGGTGTGCTTACGTGTCGGTCATCAACACTCACAGTTTTGGCCGATTCTAGCCCGTTTCGTGGACTATTACTCACTATTTTAGGGTCCCATAGTGATGTCCACGAGTAAAGAACCCTGGGGTGCGTTTACGTGTCGGTCATCAACGCTCGTAGTTTTGGACGATCCTGACCCGTTTCGTGGACTATTACTCACTGTTTTGGGGTCCCAAAGTGATTAACATTCTTGTTGAACCCCAAGATGCGCTTACGTGTCGGTCATCAACACTCACAGTTTTGGCCGATTCTGGCCCATTTCGTGGACTATTACTCAATGTTTTAGGATCCCGGAGTGATGTCCACGAGTATAGAACCCTGGGGTGCGTTTACGTGTAGGTCATCAACACTCGCGGTTTTGGCCTATTCTGACCCGTTTCGTGGACTATTACTCACTGTTTTGGGGTCCCAAAGTGATTTCCATTCTTGTTGAACCCCAACGTGCGCTTACGTGTCGGTCACCAACGCTCATGGTTTTGTCCGATTCTGGTCCGTTTCGTGAACTATTACTCACTGTTTTAGGGTCCCGTAGTGATGTCCACGAGTAACGAACCCTGGGGTACGTTTACGTGTCGGTCATCAACACTCGCGGTTTTGGCCTATTCTGACCCGTTTCGTGGACTATTACTCACCGTTTTTGGGTCCCAAAGTGATTTCCATTCTTGTTGAACCCCAAGGTGCGCTTACATGTCGGTCACCAACGCTCATGGTATTGGCCGATTCTGGTCCGTTTCGTGGACTATTACTCACTGTTTTAGGATTCTGGAATAATGTCCACGAGTAACGAACCCTGGGGTGCGTTTACGTGTCGGTCATCAACACTCACGGTTTTGGCCGATTCTGACCTGTTTCGTGGACTATTACTCACCGTTTTTGGGTCCCAAAGTGATTTCCATTCTTGTTGAACCCCAAGGTGCGCTTACGTGTCGGTCACCAACGCTCATGGTTTTGGCCGATTCTGGCCCGTTCCATGGACTTTTACTCACTGTTTTAGGGTCCCGGAGTGATGTCCACGAGTAACGAACCCTGGGGTGCGTTTACGTGTCGGTCATCAACGCTCGTAGTTTTGGCCGATCCTGACCCGTTTCATGGACTATTACTCACTGTTTTGGGGTCCCAAAGTGATTACCATTCTTGTTGAACCCCAAGATGCGCTTACGTGTCGGTCATCAACACTCACAGTTTTGGCCGATTCTGGCCCGTTTCGTGGACTATTACTCAATGTTTTAGGATCCCGGAGAGATGTCCACGAGTATAGAACCCTGGGGTGCGTTTACGTGTCGGTCATCAACACTCGCGGTTTTGGCCTATTCTGACCCGTTTCGTGGACTATTACTAACTGTTTTGGGGTCCCAAAGTGATTTCCATTCTTGTTGAACCCCAACGTGCGCTTACGTGTCGGTCACCAACGCTCATGGTTTTGGCCGATTCTGGCCCGTTTCGTGGACTATTACTCACTGTTTTAGGGTCCCGGAGTGATGTCCACGAGTAACAAACCCTGGGGTGCGTTTACGTGTCGGTCATCAACACTCGCGATTTTGGCCGATTCTGACCCGTTTCGTGGACTATTACTCACCGTTTTGGGGTCTCAAAGTAATTTCCATTCTTGTTGAACCCCAAGGTGTGCTTACGTGTCGGTCATCAACACTCACAGTTTTGGCCGATTCTAGCCCGTTTCGTGGACTATTACTCACTATTTTAGGGTCCCATAGTGATGTCCACGAGTAAAGAACCCTGGGGTGCGTTTACGTGTCGGTCATCAACGCTCGTAGTTTTGGACGATCCTGACCCGTTTCGTGGACTATTACTCACTGTTTTGGGGTCCCAAAGTGATTAACATTCTTGTTGAACCCCAAGATGCGCTTACGTGTCGGTCATCAACACTCACAGTTTTGGCCGATTCTGGCCCATTTCGTGGACTATTACTCAATGTTTTAGGATCCCGGAGTGATGTCCACGAGTATAGAACCCTGGGGTGCGTTTACGTGTAGGTCATCAACACTCGCGGTTTTGGCCTATTCTGACCCGTTTCGTGGACTATTACTCACTGTTTTGGGGTCCCAAAGTGATTTCCATTCTTGTTGAACCCCAACGTGCGCTTACGTGTCGGTCACCAACGCTCATGGTTTTGTCCGATTCTGGTCCGTTTCGTGAACTATTACTCACTGTTTTAGGGTCCCGTAGTGATGTCCACGAGTAACGAACCCTGGGGTACGTTTACGTGTCGGTCATCAACACTCGTGGTTTTGGCCTATTCTGACCCGTTTCGTGGACTATTACTCACCGTTTTTGGGTCCCAAAGTGATTTCCATTCTTGTTGAACCCCAAGGTGCGCTTACATGTCGGTCACCAACGCTCATGGTATTGGCCGATTCTGGTCCGTTTCGTGGACTATTACTCACTGTTTTAGGATTCTGGAATAATGTCCACGAGTAACGAACCCTGGGGTGCGTTTACGTGTCGGTCATCAACACTCACGGTTTTGGCCGATTCTGACCTGTTTCGTGGACTATTACTCACCGTTTTTGGGTCCGAAAGTGATTTCCATTCTTGTTGAACCCCAAGGTGCGCTTACGTGTCGGTCACCAACGCTCATGGTTTTGGCCGATTCTGGCCCGTTCCATGGACTTTTACTCACTGTTTTAGGGTCCCGGAGTGATGTCCACGAGTAACGAACCCTGGGGTGCGTTTACGTGTCGGTCATCAACGCTCGTAGTTTTGGCCGATCCTGACCCGTTTCATGGACTATTACTCACTGTTTTGGGGTCCCAAAGTGATTACCATTCTTGTTGAACCCCAAGATGCGCTTACGTGTCGGTCATCAACACTCACAGTTTTGGCCGATTCTGGCCCGTTTCGTGGACTATTACTCAATGTTTTAGGATCCCGGAGAGATGTCCACGAGTATAGAACCCTGGGGTGCGTTTACGTGTCGGTCATCAACACTCGCGGTTTTGGCCTATTCTGACCCGTTTCGTGGACTATTACTAACTGTTTTGGGGTCCCAAAGTGATTTCCATTCTTGTTGAACCCCAACGTGCGCTTACGTGTCGGTCACCAACGCTCATGGTTTTGGCCGATTCTGGCCCGTTTCGTGGACTATTACTCACTGTTTTAGGGTCCCGGAGTGATGTCCACGAGTAACAAACCCTGGGGTGCGTTTACGTGTCGGTCATCAACACTCGCGATTTTGGCCGATTCTGACCCGTTTCGTGGACTATTACTCACCGTTTTGGGGTCTCAAAGTAATTTCCATTCTTGTTGAACCCCAAGGTGTGCTTACGTGTCGGTCATCAACACTCACAGTTTTGGCCGATTCTAGCCCGTTTCGTGGACTATTACTCACTATTTTAGGGTCCCATAGTGATGTCCACGAGTAAAGAACCCTGGGGTGCGTTTACGTGTCGGTCATCAACGCTCGTAGTTTTGGACGATCCTGACCCGTTTCGTGGACTATTACTCACTGTTTTGGGGTCCCAAAGTGATTAACATTCTTGTTGAACCCCAAGATGCGCTTACGTGTCGGTCATCAACACTCACAGTTTTGGCCGATTCTGGCCCATTTCGTGGACTATTACTCAATGTTTTAGGATCCCGGAGTGATGTCCACGAGTATAGAACCCTGGGGTGCGTTTACGTGTAGGTCATCAACACTCGCGGTTTTGGCCTATTCTGACCCGTTTCGTGGACTATTACTCACTGTTTTGGGGTCCCAAAGTGATTTCCATTCTTGTTGAACCCCAACGTGCGCTTACGTGTCGGTCACCAACGCTCATGGTTTTGTCCGATTCTGGTCCGTTTCGTGAACTATTACTCACTGTTTTAGGGTCCCGTAGTGATGTCCACGAGTAACGAACCCTGGGGTACGTTTACGTGTCGGTCATCAACACTCGCGGTTTTGGCCTATTCTGACCCGTTTCGTGGACTATTACTCACCGTTTTTGGGTCCCAAAGTGATTTCCATTCTTGTTGAACCCCAAGGTGCGCTTACGTGTCGGTCACCAACGCTCATGGTATTGGCCGATTCTGGTCCGTTTCGTGGACTATTACTCACTGTTTTAGGATTCTGGAATAATGTCCACGAGTAACGAACCCTGGGGTGCGTTTACGTGTCGGTCATCAACACTCACGGTTTTGGCCGATTCTGACCTGTTTCGTGGACTATTACTCACCGTTTTTGGGTCCCAAAGTGATTTCCATTCTTGTTGAACCCCAAGGTGCGCTTACGTGTCGGTCACCAACGCTCATGGTTTTGGCCGATTCTGGCCCGTTCCATGGACTTTTACTCACTGTTTTAGGGTCCCGGAGTGATGTCCACGAGTAACGAACCCTGGGGTGCGTTTACGTGTCGGTCATCAACGCTCGTAGTTTTGGCCGATCCTGACCCGTTTCATGGACTATTACTCACTGTTTTGGGGTCCCAAAGTGATTACCATTCTTGTTGAACCCCAAGATGCGCTTACGTGTCGGTCATCAACACTCACAGTTTTGGCCGATTCTGGCCCGTTTCGTGGACTATTACTCAATGTTTTAGGATCCCGGAGAGATGTCCACGAGTATAGAACCCTGGGGTGCGTTTACGTGTCGGTCATCAACACTCGCGGTTTTGGCCTATTCTGACCCGTTTCGTGGACTATTACTAACTGTTTTGGGGTCCCAAAGTGATTTCCATTCTTGTTGAACCCCAACGTGCGCTTACGTGTCGGTCACCAACGCTCATGGTTTTGGCCGATTCTGGCCCGTTTCGTGGACTATTACTCACTGTTTTAGGGTCCCGGAGTGATGTCCACGAGTAACAAACCCTGGGGTGCGTTTACGTGTCGGTCATCAACACTCGCGGTTTTGGCCGATTCTGACCCGTTTCGTGGACTATTACTCACTGTTTCGGGGACCCAAAGTGATTACCATTCTTGTTGAACCCCAAGATGCGCTTACGTGTCGGTCATCAACACTCACAGTTTTGGCTGATTCTGGCCCGTTTCTTGGACTATTACTCAATGTTTTAGGATCCCGGAGTGATGTCCACGAGTATAGAACCCTGGGGTGCGTTTACGTGTCGGTCATCAACACTCGCGGTTTTGGCCTATTCTGACCCGTTTCGTGGACTATTACTAACTGTTTTGGGGTCCCAAAGTGATTTCCATTCTTGTTGAACCCCAACGTGCGCTTACGTGTCGGTCACCAACGCTCATGGTTTTGGCCGATTCTGGCCCGTTTCGTGGACTATTACTCACTGTTTTAGGGTCCCGGAGTGATGTCCACGAGTAACAAACCCTGGGGTGCGTTTACGTGTCGGTCATCAACACTCGCGGTTTTGGCCGATTCTGACCCGTTTCGTGGACTATTACTAACTGTTTTGGGGTCCCAAAGTGATTTCCATTCTTGTTGAACCCCAACGTGCGCTTACGTGTCGGTCACCAACGCTCATGGTTTTGGCCGATTCTGGCCCGTTTCGTGGACTATTACTCACTGTTTTAGGGTCCCGGAGTGATGTCCACGAGTAACAAACCCTGGGGTGCGTTTACGTGTCGGTCATCAACACTCGCGATTTTGGCCGATTCTGACCCGTTTCGTGGACTATTACTCACCGTTTTGGGGTCTCAAAGTAATTTCCATTCTTGTTGAACCCCAAGGTGCGCTTACGTGTCGGTCATCAACACTCACAGTTTTGGCCGATTCTGGTCCGTTTCGTGGACTATTACTCACTATTTTAGGGTCCCGTAGTGATGTCCACGAGTAACGAACCCTGGGGTGTGTTTACGTGTCGGTCATGAACACTCGCGGTTTTGGCCTATTCTGACCCGTTTCGTGGACTATTACTCACCGTTTTTGGGTCCCAAAGTGATTTCCATTCTTGTTGAACCCCAAGGTGCGCTTACGAGTCGGTCACCAACGCTCATGGTTTTGGTCGATTCTGGACCGTTTCGTGGACTATTACTCACTGTTTTAGGGTCCCGGAGTGATGTCCACGAGTAACGAACCCTGGGGTGCGTTTACGTGTCGGTCATCAACACTCGCGATTTTGGCCGATTCTGACCCGTTTCGTGGACTATTACTCACCGTTTTGGGGTCTCAAAGTAATTTCCATTCTTCTTGAACCCCAAGGTGCGCTTACGTGTCGGTCATCAACACTCACAGTTTTGGCCGATTCTGGTCCGTTTCGTGGACTATTACTCACTATTTTAGGGTCCCGTAGTGATGTCCACGAGTAACGAACCCTGGGGTGTGTTTACGTGTCGGTCATCAACACTCGCGGTTTTGGCCTATTCTGACCCGTTTCGTGGACTATTACTCACCGTTTTTGGGTCCCAAAGTGATTTCCATTCTTGTTGAACCCCAAGGTGCGCTTACGAGTCGGTCACCAATGCTCATGGTTTTGGTCGATTCTGGCCCGTTTCGTGGACTATTACTCACTGTTTTAGGGTCCCGGAGTGATGTCCACGAGTAACGAACCCTAGGGTGCGTTTACGTGTCGGTCATCAACACTCGCGGTTTTGGCCTATTCTGACCCGTTTCGTGGACTATTACTCACCGTTTTTGGGTCCCAAAGTGATTTCCATTCTTGTTGAACCCCAAGGTGCGCTTACGTGTCGGTCACCAACGCTCATGGTATTGGCCGATTCTGGCCCGTTTCGTGGACTATTACTCACTGTTTTAGGGTCCCGGAGTGATGTCCACGAGTAACGAACCCTGGGGTGCGTTTACGTGTCGGTCATCAACACTCGCGATTTTGGCCGATTCTGACCCGTTTCGTGGACTATTACTCACCGTTTTGGGGTCTCAAAGTAATTTCCATTCTTGTTGAACCCCAAGGTGTGCTTACGTGTCGGTCATCAACACTCACAGTTTTGGCCGATTCTAGCCCGTTTCGTGGACTATTACTCACTATTTTAGGGTCCCATAGTGATGTCCACGAGTAAAGAACCCTGGGGTGCGTTTACGTGTCGGTCATCAACGCTCGTAGTTTTGGACGATCCTGACCCGTTTCGTGGACTATTACTCACTGTTTTGGGGTCCCAAAGTGATTAACATTCTTGTTGAACCCCAAGATGCGCTTACGTGTCGGTCATCAACACTCACAGTTTTGGCCGATTCTGGCCCATTTCGTGGACTATTACTCAATGTTTTAGGATCCCGGAGTGATGTCCACGAGTATAGAACCCTGGGGTGCGTTTATGTGTAGGTCATCAACACTCGCGGTTTTGGCCTATTCTGACCCGTTTCGTGGACTATTACTCACTGTTTTGGGGTCCCAAAGTGATTTCCATTCTTGTTGAACCCCAACGTGCGCTTACGTGTCGGTCACCAACGCTCATGGTTTTGTCCGATTCTGGTCCGTTTCGTGAACTATTACTCACTGTTTTAGGGTCCCGTAGTGATGTCCACGAGTAACGAACCCTGGGGTACGTTTACGTGTCGGTCATCAACACTCGCGGTTTTGGCCTATTCTGACCCGTTTCGTGGACTATTACTCACCGTTTTTGGGTCCCAAAGTGATTTCCATTCTTGTTGAACCCCAAGGTGCGCTTACGTGTCGGTCACCAACGCTCATGGTATTGGCCGATTCTGGTCCGTTTCGTGGACTATTACTCACTGTTTTAGGATTCTGGAATAATGTCCACGAGTAACGAACCCTGGGGTGCGTTTACGTGTCGGTCATCAACACTCACGGTTTTGGCCGATTCTGACCTGTTTCGTGGACTATTACTCACCGTTTTTGGGTCCCAAAGTGATTTCCATTCTTGTTGAACCCCAAGGTGCGCTTACGTGTCGGTCACCAACGCTCATGGTTTTGGCCGATTCTGGCCCGTTCCATGGACTTTTACTCACTGTTTTAGGGTCCCGGAGTGATGTCCACGAGTAACGAACCCTGGGGTGCGTTTACGTGTCGGTCATCAACGCTCGTAGTTTTGGCCGATCCTGACCCGTTTCATGGACTATTACTCACTGTTTTGGGGTCCCAAAGTGATTACCATTCTTGTTGAACCCCAAGATGCGCTTACGTGTCGGTCATCAACACTCACAGTTTTGGCCGATTCTGGCCCGTTTCGTGGACTATTACTCAATGTTTTAGGATCCCGGAGAGATGTCCACGAGTATAGAACCCTGGGGTGCGTTTACGTGTCGGTCATCAACACTCGCGGTTTTGGCCTATTCTGACCCGTTTCGTGGACTATTACTAACTGTTTTGGGGTCCCAAAGTGATTTCCATTCTTGTTGAACCCCAACGTGCGCTTACGTGTCGGTCACCAACGCTCATGGTTTTGGCCGATTCTGGCCCGTTTCGTGGACTATTACTCACTGTTTTAGGGTCCCGGAGTGATGTCCACGAGTAACAAACCCTGGGGTGCGTTTACGTGTCGGTCATCAACACTCGCGATTTTGGCCGATTCTGACACGTTTCATGGACTATTACTCACTGTTTCGGGGACCCAAAGTGATTACCATTCTTGTTGAACCCCAAGATGCGCTTACGTGTCGGTCATCAACACTCACAGTTTTGGCTGATTCTGGCCCGTTTCTTGGACTATTACTCAATGTTTTAGGATCCCGGAGTGATGTCCACGAGTATAGAACCCTGGGGTGCGTTTACGTGTCGGTCATCAACACTCGCGGTTTTGGCCTATTCTGACCCGTTTCGTGGACTATTACTAACTGTTTTGGGGTCCCAAAGTGATTTCCATTCTTGTTGAACCCCAACGTGCGCTTACGTGTCGGTCACCAACGCTCATGGTTTTGGCCGATTCTGGCCCGTTTCGTGGACTATTACTCACTGTTTTAGGGTCCCGGAGTGATGTCCACGAGTAACAAACCCTGGGGTGCGTTTACGTGTCGGTCATCAACACTCGCGGTTTTGGCCGATTCTGACCCGTTTCGTGGACTATTACTAACTGTTTTGGGGTCCCAAAGTGATTTCCATTCTTGTTGAACCCCAACGTGCGCTTACGTGTCGGTCACCAACGCTCATGGTTTTGGCCGATTCTGGCCCGTTTCGTGGACTATTACTCACTGTTTTAGGGTCCCGGAGTGATGTCCACGAGTAACAAACCCTGGGGTGCGTTTACGTGTCGGTCATCAACACTCGCGATTTTGGCCGATTCTGACCCGTTTCGTGGACTATTACTCACCGTTTTGGGGTCTCAAAGTAATTTCCATTCTTGTTGAACCCCAAGGTGCGCTTACGTGTCGGTCATCAACACTCACAGTTTTGGCCGATTCTGGTCCGTTTCGTGGACTATTACTCACTATTTTAGGGTCCCGTAGTGATGTCCACGAGTAACGAACCCTGGGGTGTGTTTACGTGTCGGTCATCAACACTCGCGGTTTTGGCCTATTCTGACCCGTTTCGTGGACTATTACTCACCGTTTTTGGGTCCCAAAGTGATTTCCATTCTTGTTGAACCCCAAGGTGCGCTTACGAGTCGGTCACCAACGCTCATGGTTTTGGTCGATTCTGGCCCGTTTCGTGGACTATTACTCACTGTTTTAGGGTCCCGGAGTGATGTCCACGAGTAACGAACCCTGGGGTGCGTTTACGTGTCGGTCATCAACACTCGCGATTTTGGCCGACTCTGACCCGTTTCGTGGACTATTACTCACCGTTTTGGGGTCTCAAAGTAATTTCCATTCTTGTTGAACCCCAAGGTGCGCTTACGTGTCGGTCATCAACACTCACAGTTTTGGCCGATTCTAGCCCGTTTCGTGGACTATTACTCACTATTTTAGGGTCCCATAGTGATGTCCACGAGTAAAGAACCCTGGGGTGCGTTTACGTGTCGGTCATCAACGCTCGTAGTTTTGGACGATCCTGACCCGTTTCGTGGACTATTACTCACTGTTTTGGGGTCCCAAAGAGATTAACATTCTTGTTGAACCCCAAGATGCGCTTACGTGTCGGTCATCAACACTCACAGTTTTGGCCGATTCTGGCCCATTTCGTGGACTATTACTCAATGTTTTAGGATCCCGGAGTGATGTCCACGAGTATAGAACCCTGGGGTGCGTTTACGTGTAGGTCATCAACACTCGCGGTTTTGGCCTATTCTGACCCGTTTCGTGGACTATTACTCACTGTTTTGGGGTCCCAAAGTGATTTCCATTCTTGTTGAACCCCAACGTGCGCTTACGTGTCGGTCACCAACGCTCATGGTTTTGTCCGATTCTGGTCCGTTTCGTGAACTATTACTCACTGTTTTAGGGTCCCGTAGTGATGTCCACGAGTAACGAACCCTGGGGTACGTTTACGTGTCGGTCATCAACACTCGCGGTTTTGGCCTATTCTGACCCGTTTCGTGGACTATTACTCACCGTTTTTGGGTCCCAAAGTGATTTCCATTCTTGTTGAACCCCAAGGTGCGCTTACGTGTCGGTCACCAACGCTCATGGTATTGGCCGATTCTGGTCCGTTTCGTGGACTATTACTCACTGTTTTAGGATTCTGGAATAATGTCCACGAGTAACGAACCCTGGGGTGCGTTTACGTGTCGGTCATCAACACTCACGGTTTTGGCCGATTCTGACCTGTTTCGTGGACTATTACTCACCGTTTTTGGGTCCCAAAGTGATTTCCATTCTTGTTGAACCCCAAGGTGCGCTTACGTGTCGGTCACCAACGCTCATGGTTTTGGCCGATTCTGGCCCGTTCCATGGACTTTTACTCACTGTTTTAGGGTCCCGGAGTGATGTCCACGAGTAACGAACCCAGGGGTGCGTTTACGTGTCGGTCATCAACGCTCGTAGTTTTGGCCGATCCTGACCCGTTTCATGGACTATTACTCACTGTTTTGGGGTCCCAAAGTGATTACCATTCTTGTTGAACCCCAAGATGCGCTTACGTGTCGGTCATCAACACTCACAGTTTTGGCCGATTCTGGCCCGTTTCGTGGACTATTACTCAATGTTTTAGGATCCCGGAGAGATGTCCACGAGTATAGAACCCTGGGGTGCGTTTACGTGTCGGTCATCAACACTCGCGGTTTTGGCCTATTCTGACCCGTTTCGTGGACTATTACTAACTGTTTTGGGGTCCCAAAGTGATTTCCATTCTTGTTGAACCCCAACGTGCGCTTACGTGTCGGTCACCAACGCTCATGGTTTTGGCCGATTCTGGCCCGTTTCGTGGACTATTACTCACTGTTTTAGGGTCCCGGAGTGATGTCCACGAGTAACAAACCCTGGGGTGCGTTTACGTGTCGGTCATCAACACTCGCGATTTTGGCCGATTCTGACACGTTTCATGGACTATTACTCACTGTTTCGGGGTCCCAAAGTGATTACCATTCTTGTTGAACCCCAAGATGCGCTTACGTGTCGGTCATCAACACTCACAGTTTTGGCCGATTCTGGCCCGTTTCGTGGACTATTACTCAATGTTTTAGGATCCCGGAGTGATGTCCACGAGTATAGAACCCTGGGGTGCGTTTACGTGTCGGTCATCAACACTCGCGGTTTTGGCCTATTCTGACCCGTTTCGTGGACTATTACTAACTGTTTTGGGGTCCCAAAGTGATTTCCATTCTTGTTGAACCCCAACGTGCGCTTACGTGTCGGTCACCAACGCTCATGGTTTTGGCCGATTCTGGCCCGTTTCGTGGACTATTACTCACTGTTTTAGGGTCCCGGAGTGATGTCCACGAGTAACAAACCCTGGGGTGCGTTTACGTGTCGGTCATCAACACTCGCGGTTTTGGCCGATTCTGACCCGTTTCGTGGACTATTACTAACTGTTTTGGGGTCCCAAAGTGATTTCCATTCTTGTTGAACCCCAACGTACGCTTACGTGTCGGTCACCAACGCTCATGGTTTTGGCCGATTCTGGCCCGTTTCGTGGACTATTACTCACTGTTTTAGGGTCCCGGAGTGATGTCCACGAGTAACAAACCCTGGGGTGCGTTTACGTGTCGGTCATCAACACTCGCGATTTTGGCCGATTCTGACCCGTTTCGTGGACTATTACTCACCGTTTTGGGGTCTCAAAGTAATTTCCATTCTTGTTGAACCCCAAGGTGCGCTTACGTGTCGGTCATCAACACTCACAGTTTTGGCCGATTCTGGTCCGTTTCGTGGACTATTACTCACTATTTTAGGGTCCCGTAGTGATGTCCACGAGTAACGAACCCTGGGGTGTGTTTACGTGTCGGTCATGAACACTCGCGGTTTTGGCCTATTCTGACCCGTTTCGTGGACTATTACTCACCGTTTTTGGGTCCCAAAGTGATTTCCATTCTTGTTGAACCCCAAGGTGCGCTTACGAGTCGGTCACCAACGCTCATGGTTTTGGTCGATTCTGGCCCGTTTCGTGGACTATTACTCACTGTTTTAGGGTCCCGGAGTGATGTCCACGAGTAACGAACCCTGGGGTGCGTTTACGTGTCGGTCATCAACACTCGCGATTTTGGCCGATTCTGACCCGTTTCGTGGACTATTACTCACCGTTTTGGGGTCTCAAAGTAATTTCCATTCTTGTTGAACCCCAAGGTGCGCTTACGTGTCGGTCATCAACACTCACAGTTTTGGCCGATTCTAGCCTGTTTCGTGGACTATTACTCACTATTTTAGGGTCCCATAGTGATGTCCACGAGTAAAGAACCCTGGGGTGCGTTTACGTGTCGGTCATCAACGCTCGTAGTTTTGGCCGATACTGACCCGTTTCATGGACTATTACTCACTGTTTTGGGGTCCCAAAGTGATTAACATTCTTGTTGAACCCCAAGATGCGCTTACGTGTCGGTCATCAACACTCACAGTTTTGGCCGATTCTGGCCCATTTCGTGGACTATTACTCAATGTTTTAGGATCCCGGAGTGATGTCCACGAGTATAGAACCCTGGAGTGCGTTTACGTGTAGGTCATCAACACTCGCGGTTTTGGCCTATTCTGACCCGTTTCGTGGACTATTACTCACTGTTTTGGGGTCCCAAAGTGATTTCCATTCTTGTTGAACCCCAACGTGCGCTTACGTGTCGGTCACCAACGCTCATGGTTTTGTCCGATTCTGGTCCGTTTCGTGAACTATTACTCACTGTTTTAGGGTCCCGTAGTGATGTCCACGAGTAACGAACCCTGGGGTGCGTTTACGTGTCGGTCATCAACACTCGCGGTTTTGGCCTATTCTGACCCGTTTCGTGGACTATTACTAACTGTTTTGGGGTCCCAAAGTGATTTCCATTCTTGTTGAACCCCAACGTGCGCTTACGTGTCGGTCACCAACGCTCATGGTTTTGGCCGATTCTGGCCCGTTTCGTGGACTATTACTCACTGTTTTAGGGTCCCGGAGTGATGTCCACGAGTAACGAACCCTGGGGTGCGTTTACGTGTCGGTCATCAACACTCGCGATTTTGGCCGATTCTGACCCGTTTCGTGGACTATTACTCACCGTTTTGGGGTCTCAAAGTAATTTCCATTCTTGTTGAACCCCAAGGTGCGCTTACGTGTCGGTCATCAACACTCACAGTTTTGGCCGATTCTGGTCCGTTTCGTGGACTATTACTCACTATTTTAGGGTCCCGTAGTGATGTCCACGAGTAACGAACCCTGGGGTGTGTTTACGTGTCGGTCATCAACACTCGCGGTTTTGGCCTATTCTGACCCGTTTCGTGGACTATTACTCACCGTTTTTGGGTCCCAAAGTGATTTCCATTCTTGTTGAACCCCAAGGTGTGCTTACGAGTCGGTCACCAACGCTCATGGTTTTGGTCGATTCTGGCCCGTTTCGTGGACTATTACTCACTGTTTTAGGGTCCCGGAGTGATGTCCACGAGTAACGAACCCTGGGGTGCGTTTACGTGTCGGTCATCAACACTCGCGATTTTGGCCGATTCTGACCCGTTTCGTGGACTATTACTCACCGTTTTGGGGTCTCAAAGTAATTTCCATTCTTGTTGAACCCCAAGGTGCGCTTACGTGTCGGTCATCAACACTCACAGTTTTGGCCGATTCTAGCCCGTTTCGTGGACTATTACTCACTATTTTAGGGTCCCATAGTGATGTCCACGAGTAAAGAACCCTGGGGTGCGTTTACGTGTCGGTCATCAACGCTCGTAGTTTTGGCCGATCCTGACCCGTTTCATGGACTATTACTCACTGTTTTGGGGTCCCAAAGTGATTAACATTCTTGTTGAACCCCAAGATGCGCTTACGTGTCGGTCATCAACACTCACAGTTTTGGCCGATTCTGGCCCATTTCGTGGACTATTACTCAATGTTTTAGGATCCCGGAGTGATGTCCACGAGTATAGAACCCTGGGGTGCGTTTACGTGTAGGTCATCAACACTCGCGGTTTTGGCCTATTCTGACCCGTTTCGTGGACTATTACTCACTGTTTTGGGGTCCCAAAGTGATTTCCATTCTTGTTGAACCCCAACGTGCGCTTACGTGTCGGTCACCAACGCTCATGGTTTTGTCCGATTCTGGTCCGTTTCGTGAACTATTACTCACTGTTTTAGGGTCCCGTAGTGATGTCCACGAGTAACGAACCCTGGGGTGCGTTTACGTGTCGGTCATCAACACTCGCGGTTTTGGCCTATTCTGACCCGTTTCGTGGACTATTACTCAACGTTTTTGGGTCCCAAAGTGATTTCCATTCTTGTTGAACCCCAAGGTGCGCTTACGTGTCGGTCACCAACGCTCATGGTATTGGCCGATTCTGGTCCGTTTCGTGGACTATTACTCACTGTTTTAGGATTCTGGAATAATGTCCACGAGTAACGAACCCTGGGGTGCGTTTACGTGTCGGTCATCAACACTCACGGTTTTGGCCGATTCTGACCTGTTTCGTGGACTATTACTCACCGTTTTTGGGTCCCAAAGTGATTTCCATTCTTGTTGAACCCCAAGGTGCGCTTACGTGTCGGTCACCAACGCTCATGGTTTTGGCCGATTCTGGCCCGTTCCATGGACTTTTACTCACTGTTTTAGGGTCCCGGAGTGATGTCCACGAGTAACGAACCCTGGGGTGCGTTTACGTGTCGGTCATCAACGCTCGTAGTTTTGGCCGATCCTGACCCGTTTCATGGACTATTACTCACTGTTTTGGGGTCCCAAAGTGATTACCATTCTTGTTGAACCCCAAGATGCGCTTACGTGTCGGTCATCAACACTCACAGTTTTGGCCGATTCTGGCCCGTTTCGTGGACTATTACTCAATGTTTTAGGATCCCGGAGAGATGTCCACGAGTATAGAACCCTGGGGTGCGTTTACGTGTCGGTCATCAACACTCGCGGTTTTGGCCTATTCTGACCCGTTTCGTGGACTATTACTAACTGTTTTGGGGTCCCAAAGTGATTTCCATTCTTGTTGAACCCCAACGTGCGCTTACGTGTCGGTCACCAACGCTCATGGTTTTGGCCGATTCTGGCCCGTTTCGTGGACTATTACTCACTGTTTTAGGGTCCCGGAGTGATGTCCACGAGTAACGAACCCTGGGGTGCGTTTACGTGTCGGTCATCAACACTCGCGATTTTGGCCGATTCTGACCCGTTTCGTGGACTATTACTCACCGTTTTGGGGTCTCAAAGTAATTTCCATTCTTGTTGAACCCCAAGGTGCGCTTACGTGTCGGTCATCAACACTCACAGTTTTGGCCGATTCTAGCCCGTTTCGTGGACTATTACTCACTATTTTAGGGTCCCATAGTGATGTCCACGAGTAAAGAACCCTGGGGTGCGTTTACGTGTCGGTCATCAACGCTCGTAGTTTTGGCCGATCCTGACCCGTTTCATGGACTATTACTCACTATTTTGGGGTCCCAAAGTGATTAACATTCTTGTTGAACCCCAAGATGCGCTTACGTGTCGGTCATCAACACTCACAGTTTTGGCCGATTCTGGCCCATTTCGTGGACTATTACTCAATGTTTTAGGATCCCGGAGTGATGTCCACGAGTATAGAACCCTGGGGTGCGTTTACGTGTCGGTCATCAACACTCACGGTTTTGGCCGATTCTGACCTGTTTCGTGGACTATTACTCACCGTTTTTGGGTCCCAAAGTGATTTCCATTCTTGTTGAACCCCAAGGTGCGCTTACGTGTCGGTCACCAACGCTCATGGTTTTGGCCGATTCTGGCCCGTTCCATGGACTTTTACTCACTGTTTTAGGGTCCCGGAGTGATGTCCACGAGTAACGAACCCTGGGGTGCGTTTACGTGTCGGTCATCAACGCTCGTAGTTTTGGCCGATCCTGACCCGTTTCATGGACTATTACTCACTGTTTTGGGGTCCCAAAGTGATTACCATTCTTGTTGAACCCCAAGATGCGCTTACGTGTCGGTCATCAACACTCACAGTTTTGGCCGATTCTGGCCCGTTTCGTGGACTATTACTCAATGTTTTAGGATCCCGGAGAGATGTCCACGAGTATAGAACCCTGGGGTGCGTTTACGTGTCGGTCATCAACACTCGCGGTTTTGGCCAATTCTGACCCGTTTCGTGGACTATTACTAACTGTTTTGGGGTCCCAAAGTGATTTCCATTCTTGTTGAACCCCAACGTGCGCTTACGTGTCGGTCACCAACGCTCATGGTTTTGTCCGATTCTGGTCCGTTTCGTGAACTATTACTCACTGTTTTAGGGTCCCGTAGTGATGTCCACGAGTAACGAACCCTGGGGTGCGTTTACGTGTCGGTCATCAACACTCGCGGTTTTGGCCTATTCTGACCCGTTTTGTGGACTATTACTCACCGTTTTTGGGTCCCAAAGTGATTTCCATTCTTGTTGAACCCCAAGGTGCGCTTACGTGTCGGTCACCAACGCTCATGGTATTGGCCGATTCTGGTCCGTTTCATGGACTATTACTCACTGTTTTAGGATTCTGGAATAATGTCCACGAGTAACGAACCCTGGGGTGCGTTTACGTGTCGGTCATCAACACTCACGGTTTTGGCCGATTCTGACCTGTTTCATGGACTATTACTCACCGTTTTTGGGTCCCAAAGTGATTTCCATTCTTGTTGAACCCCAACGTGCGCTTACGTGTCGGTCACCAACGCTCATGGTTTTGGCCGATTCTGGCCCGTTCCATGGACTTTTACTCACTGTTTTAGGGTCCCGGAGTGATGTCCACGAGTAACGAACCCTGGGGTGCGTTTACGTGTCGGTCATCAACGCTCGTAGTTTTGGCCGATCCTGACCCGTTTCATGGACTATTACTCACTGTTTCGGGGTCCCAAAGTGATTACCATTCTTGTTGAACCCCAAGATGCGCTTACGTGTCGGTCATCAACACTCACAGTTTTGGCCGATTCTGGCCCGTTTCGTGTACTATTACTCAATGTTTTAGGATCCCGGAGAGATGTCCACGAGTATAGAACCCTGGGGTGCGTTTACGTGTCGGTCATCAACACTCGCGGTTTTGGCCTATTCTGACCCGTTTCGTGGACTATTACTAACTGTTTTGGGGTCCCAAAGTGATTTCCATTCTTGTTGAACCCCAACGTGCGCTTACGTGTCGGTCACCAACGCTCATGGTTTTGGCCGATTCTGGCCCGTTTCGTGGACTATTACTCACTGTTTTAGGGTCCCGGAGTGATGTCCACGAGTAACGAACCCTGGGGTGCGTTTACGTGTCGGTCATCAACACTCGCGATTTTGGCCGATTCTGACCCGTTTCGTGGACTATTACTCACCATTTTGGGGTCTCAAAGTAATTTCCATTCTTGTTGAACCCCAAGGTGCGCTTACGTGTCGGTCATCAACACTCACAGTTTTGGCCGATTCTAGCCCGTTTCGTGGACTATTACTCACTATTTTAGGGTCCCATAGTGATGTCCACGAGTAAAGAACCCTGGGGTGCGTTTACGTGTCGGTCATCAACGCTCGTAGTTTTGGCCGATCCTGACCCGTTTCATGGACTATTACTCACTGTTTTGGGGTCCCAAAGTGATTAACATTCTTGTTGAACCCCAAGATGCGCTTACGTGTCGGTCATCAACACTCACAGTTTTGGCCGATTCTGGCCCATTTCGTGGACTATTACTCAATGTTTTAGGATCCCGGAGTGATGTCCACGAGTATAGAACCCTGGGGTGCGTTTACGTGTAGGTCATCAACACTCGCGGTTTTGGCCTATTCTGACCCGTTTCGTGGACTATTACTCACTGTTTTGGGGTCCCAAAGTGATTTCCATTCTTGTTGAACCCCAACGTGCGCTTACGTGTCGGTCACCAACGCTCATGGTTTTGTCCGATTCTGGTCCGTTTCGTGAACTATTACTCACTGTTTTAGGGTCCCGTAGTGATGTCCACGAGTAACGAACCCTGGGGTGCGTTTACGTGTCGGTCATCAACACTCGCGGTTTTGGCCTATTCTGACCCGTTTTGTGGACTATTACTCACCGTTTTTGGGTCCCAAAGTGATTTCCATTCTTGTTGAACCCCAAGGTGCGCTTACGTGTCGGTCACCAACGCTCATGGTATTGGCCGATTCTGGTCCGTTTCATGGACTATTACTCACTGTTTTAGGATTCTGGAATAATGTCCACGAGTAACGAACCCTGGGGTGCGTTTACGTGTCGGTCATCAACACTCACGGTTTTGGCCGATTCTGACCTGTTTCGTGGACTATTACTCACCGTTTTTGGGTCCCAAAGTGATTTCCATTCTTGTTGAACCCCAAGGTGCGCTTACGTGTCGGTCACCAACGCTCATGGTTTTGGCCGATTCTGGCCCGTTCCATGGACTTTTACTCACTGTTTTAGGGTCCCGGAGTGATGTCCACGAGTAACGAACCCTGGGGTGCGTTTACGTGTCGGTTATCAACGCTCGTAGTTTTGGCCGATCCTGACCCGTTTCATGGACTATTACTCACTGTTTCGGGGTCCCAAAGTGATTACCATTCTTGTTGAACCCCAAGATGCGCTTACGTGTCGGTCATCAACACTCACAGTTTTGGCCGATTCTGGCCCGTTTCGTGTACTATTACTCAATGTTTTAGGATCCCGGAGAGATGTCCACGAGTATAGAACCCTGGGGTGCGTTTACGTGTCGGTCATCAACACTCGCGGTTTTGGCCTATTCTGACCCGTTTCGTGGACTATTACTAACTGTTTTGGGGTCCCAAAGTGATTTCCATTCTTGTTGAACCCCAACGTGCGCTTACGTGTCGGTCACCAACGCTCATGGTTTTGGCCGATTCTGGCCCGTTTCATGGACTATTACTCACTGTTTTAGGGTCCCGGAGTGATGTCCACGAGTAACGAACCCTGGGGTGTGTTTACGTGTCGGTCATGAACACTCGCGGTTTTGGCCTATTCTGACCCGTTTCGTGGACTATTACTCACCGTTTTTGGGTCCCAAAGTGATTTCCATTCTTGTTGAACCCCAAGGTGCGCTTACGAGTCGGTCACCAACGCTCATGGTTTTGGTCGATTCTGGCCCGTTTCGTGGACTATTACTCACTGTTTTAGGGTCCCGGAGTGATGTCCACGAGTAACGAACCCTGGGGTGCGTTTACGTGTCGGTCATCAACACTCGCGATTTTGGCCGATTCTGACCCGTTTCGTGGACTATTACTCACCGTTTTGGGGTCTCAAAGTAATTTCCATTCTTGTTGAACCCCAAGGTGCGCTTACGTGTCGGTCATCAACACTCACAGTTTTGGCCGATTTCTAGCCCGTTTCGTGGACTATTACTCACTATTTTAGGGTCCCATAGTGATGTCCACGAGTAAAGAACCCTGGGGTGCGTTTACGTGTCGGTCATCAACGCTCGTAGTTTTGGCCGATCCTGACCCGTTTCATGGACTATTACTCACTGTTTTGGGGTCCCAAAGTGATTAACATTCTTGTTGAACCCCAAGATGCGCTTACGTGTCGGTCATCAACACTCACAGTTTTGGCCGATTCTGGCCCATTTCGTGGACTATTACTCAATGTTTTAGGATCCCGGAGTGATGTCCACGAGTATAGAACCCTGGGGTGCGTTTACGTGTAGGTCATCAACACTCGCGGTTTTGGCCTATTCTGACCCGTTTCGTGGACTATTACTCACTGTTTTGGGGTCCCAAAGTGATTTCCATTCTTGTTGAACCCCAACGTGCGCTTACGTGTCGGTCACCAACGCTCATGGTTTTGTCCGATTCTGGTCCGTTTCGTGAACTATTACTCACTGTTTTAGGGTCCCGTAGTGATGTCCACGAGTAACGAACCCTGGGGTGCGTTTACGTGTCGGTCATCAACACTCGCGGTTTTGGCCTATTCTGACCCGTTTTGTGGACTATTACTCACCGTTTTTGGGTCCCAAAGTGATTTCCATTCTTGTTGAACCCCAAGGTGCGCTTACGTGTCGGTCACCAACGCTCATGGTATTGGCCGATTCTGGTCCGTTTCGTGGACTATTAGTCACTGTTTTAGGGTCCCGGAGTGATGTCCACGAGTAACGAACCCTGGGGTGCGTTTACGTGTCGGTCATCAACGCTCGTAGTTTTGGCCGATCCTGACCCGTTTCATGGACTATTACTCACTGTTTTGGGGTCCCAAAGTGATTACCATTCTTGTTGAACCCCAAGATGCGCTTACGTGTCGGTCATCAACACTCACAGTTTTGGCCGATTCTGGCCCGTTTCGTGGACTATTACTCAATGTTTTAGGATCCCGGAGAGATGTCCACGAGTATAGAACCCTGGGGTGCGTTTACGTGTCGGTCATCAACACTCGCGGTTTTGGCCTATTCTGACCCGTTTCGTGGACTATTACTAACTGTTTTGGGGTCCCAAAGTGATTTCCATTCTTGTTGAACCCCAACGTGCGCTTACGTGTCGGTCACCAACGCTCATGGTTTTGGCCGATTCTGGCCCGTTTCGTGGACTATTACTCACTGTTTTAGGGTCCCGGAGTGATGTCCACGAGTAACGAACCCTGGGGTGCGTTTACGTGTCGGTCATCAACACTCGCGATTTTGGCCGATTCTGACCCGTTTGGTGGACTATTACTCACCGTTTTGGGGTCTCAAAGTAATTTCCATTCTTGTTGAACCCCAAGGTGCGCTTACGTGTCGGTCATCAACACTCACAGTTTTGGCCGATTCTGGTCCGTTTCGTGGACTATTACTCACTATTTTAGGGTCCCGTAGTGATGTCCACGAGTAACGAACCCTGGGGTGTGTTTACGTGTCGGTCATGAACACTCGCGGTTTTGGCCTATTCTGACCCGTTTCGTGGACTATTACTCACCGTTTTTGGGTCCCAAAGTGATTTCCATTCTTGTTGAACCCCAAGGTGCGCTTACGAGTCGGTCACCAACGCTCATGGTTTTGGTCGATTCTGGCCCGTTTCGTGGACTATTACTCACTGTTTTAGGGTCCCGGAGTGATGTCCACGAGTAACGAACCCTGGGGTGCGTTTACGTGTCGGTCATCAACACTCGCGATTTTGGCCGATTCTGACCCGTTTCGTGGACTATTACTCACCGTTTTGGGGTCTCAAAGTAATTTCCATTCTTGTTGAACCCCAAGGTGCGCTTACGTGTCGGTCATCAACACTCACAGTTTTGGCCGATTCTAGCCCGTTTCGTGGACTATTACTCACTATTTTAGGGTCCCATAGTGATGTCCACGAGTAAAGAACCCTGGGGTGCGTTTACGTGTCGGTCATCAACGCTCGTAGTTTTGGCCGATCCTGACCCGTTTCATGGACTATTACTCACTGTTTTGGGGTCCCAAAGTGATTAACATTCTTGTTGAACCCCAAGATGCGCTTACGTGTCGGTCATCAACACTCACAGTTTTGGCCGATTCTGGCCCATTTCGTGGACTATTACTCAATGTTTTAGGATCCCGGAGTGATGTCCACGAGTATAGAACCCTGGGGTGCGTTTACGTGTAGGTCATCAACACTCGCGGTTTTGGCCTATTCTGACCCGTTTCGTGGACTATTACTCACTGTTTTGGGGTCCCAAAGTGATTTCCATTCTTGTTGAACCCCAACGTGCGCTTACGTGTCGGTCACCAACGCTCATGGTTTTGTCCGATTCTGGTCCGTTTCGTGAACTATTACTCACTGTTTTAGGGTCCCGTAGTGATGTCCACGAGTAACGAACCCTGGGGTGCGTTTACGTGTCGGTCATCAACACTCGCGGTTTTGGCCTATTCTGACCCGTTTTGTGGACTATTACTCACCGTTTTTGGGTCCCAAAGTGATTTCCATTCTTGTTGAACCCCAAGGTGCGCTTACGTGTCGGTCACCAACGCTCATGGTATTGGCCGATTCTGGTCCGTTTCGTGGACTATTAGTCACTGTTTTAGGGTCCCGGAGTGATGTCCACGAGTAACGAACCCTGGGGTGCGTTTACGTGTCGGTCATCAACGCTCGTAGTTTTGGCCGATCCTGACCCGTTTCATGGACTATTACTCACTGTTTTGGGGTCCCAAAGTGATTACCATTCTTGTTGAACCCCAAGATGCGCTTACGTGTCGGTCATCAACACTCACAGTTTTGGCCGATTCTGGCCCGTTTCGTGGACTATTACTCAATGTTTTAGGATCCCGGAGAGATGTCCACGAGTATAGAACCCTGGGGTGCGTTTACGTGTCGGTCATCAACACTCGCGGTTTTGGCCTATTCTGACCCGTTTCGTGGACTATTACTAACTGTTTTGGGGTCCCAAAGTGATTTCCATTCTTGTTGAACCCCAACGTGCGCTTACGTGTCGGTCACCAACGCTCATGGTTTTGGCCGATTCTGGCCCGTTTCGTGGACTATTACTCACTGTTTTAGGGTCCCGGAGTGATGTCCACGAGTAACGAACCCTGGGGTGCGTTTACGTGTCGGTCATCAACACTCGCGATTTTGGCCGATTCTGACCCGTTTGGTGGACTATTACTCACCGTTTTGGGGTCTCAAAGTAATTTCCATTCTTGTTGAACCCCAAGGTGCGCTTACGTGTCGGTCATCAACACTCACAGTTTTGGCCGATTCTGGTCCGTTTCGTGGACTATTACTCACTATTTTAGGGTCCCGTAGTGATGTCCACGAGTAACGAACCCTGGGGTGTGTTTACGTGTCGGTCATGAACACTCGCGGTTTTGGCCTATTCTGACCCGTTTCGTGGACTATTACTCACCGTTTTTGGGTCCCAAAGTGATTTCCATTCTTGTTGAACCCCAAGGTGCGCTTACGAGTCGGTCACCAACGCTCATGGTTTTGGTCGATTCTGGCCCGTTTCGTGGACTATTACTCACTGTTTTAGGGTCCCGGAGTGATGTCCACGAGTAACGAACCCTGGGGTGCGTTTACGTGTCGGTCATCAACACTCGCGATTTTGGCCGATTCTGACCCGTTTCGTGGACTATTACTCACCGTTTTGGGGTCTCAAAGTAATTTCCATTCTTGTTGAACCCCAAGGTGCGCTTACGTGTCGGTCATCAACACTCACAGTTTTGGCCGATTCTAGCCCGTTTCGTGGACTATTACTCACTATTTTAGGGTCCCATAGTGATGTCCACGAGTAAAGAACCCTGGGGTGCGTTTACGTGTCGGTCATCAACGCTCGTAGTTTTGGCCGATCCTGACCCGTTTCATGGACTATTACTCACTGTTTTGGGGTCCCAAAGTGATTAACATTCTTGTTGAACCCCAAGATGCGCTTACGTGTCGGTCATCAACACTCACAGTTTTGGCCGATTCTGGCCCATTTCGTGGACTATTACTCAATGTTTTAGGATCCCGGAGTGATGTCCACGAGTATAGAACCCTGGGGTGCGTTTACGTGTAGGTCATCAACACTCGCGGTTTTGGCCTATTCTGACCCGTTTCGTGGACTATTACTCACTGTTTTGGGGTCCCAAAGTGATTTCCATTCTTGTTGAACCCCAACGTGCGCTTACGTGTCGGTCACCAACGCTCATGGTTTTGTCCGATTCTGGTCCGTTTCGTGAACTATTACTCACTGTTTTAGGGTCCCGTAGTGATGTCCACGAGTAACGAATCCTGGGGTGCGTTTACGTGTCGGTCATCAACACTCGCGGTTTTGGCCTATTCTGACCCGTTTTGTGGACTATTACTCACCGTTTTTGGGTCCAAAAGTGATTTCCATACTTGTTGAACCCCAAGGTGCGCTTACGTGTCGGTCACTAACGCTCATGGTTTTGGCCGATTCTGGCCCGTTCCATGGACTTTTACTCACTGTTTTAGGGTCCCGGAGTGATGTCCACGAGTAACGAACCCTGGGGTGCGTTTACGTGTCGGTCATCAACGCTCGTAGTTTTGGCCGATCCTGACCCGTTTCATGGACTATTACTCACTGTTTTGGGGTCCCAAAGTGATTACCATTCTTGTTGAACCCCAAGATGCGCTTACGTGTCGGTCATCAACACTCACAGTTTTGGCCGATTCTGGCCCGTTTCGTGGACTATTACTCAATGTTTTAGGATCCCGGAGAGATGTCCACGAGTATAGAACCCTGGGGTGCGTTTACGTGTCGGTCATCAACACTCGCGGTTTTGGCCTATTCTGACCCGTTTCGTGGACTATTACTAACTGTTTTGGGGTCCCAAAGTGATTTCCATTCTTGTTGAACCCCAACGTGCGCTTACGTGTCGGTCACCAACGCTCATGGTTTTGGCCGATTCTGGCCCATTTCGTGGACTATTACTCACTGTTTTAGGGTCCCGGAGTGATGTCCACGAGTATAGAACCCTGGGGTGCGTTTACGTGTAGGTCATCAACACTCGCGGTTTTGGCCGATTCTGACCCGTTTCGTGGACTATTACTCACTGTTTTGGGGTCCCAAAGTGATTTCCATTCTTGTTGAACCCCAACGTGCGCTTACGTGTCGGTCACCAACGCTCATGGTTTTGTCCGATTCTGGTCCGTTTCGTGAACTATTACTCACTGTTTTAGGGTCCCGTAGTGATGTCCACGAGTAACGAACCCTGGGGTGCGTTTACGTGTCGGTCATCAACACTCGCGGTTTTGGCCTATTCTGACCCGTTTTGTGGACTATTACTCACCGTTTTTGGGTCCCAAAGTGATTTACATTCTTGTTGAACCCCAACGTGCGCTTACGTGTCGGTCACCAACGCTCATGGTTTTGGCCGATTCTGGCCCGTTTCGTGGACTATTACTCACTGTTTTAGGGTCCCGGAGTGATGTCCACGAGTAACGAACCCTGGGGTGCGTTTACGTGTCGGTCATCAACACTCGCGATTTTGGCCGATTCTGACCCGTTTCGTGGACTATTACTCACCGTTTTGGGGTCTCAAAGTAATTTCCATTCTTGTTGAACCCCAAGGTGCGCTTACGTGTCGGTCATCAACACTCACAGTTTTGGCCGATTCTGGTCCGTTTCGTGGACTATTACTCACTATTTTAGGGTCCCGTAGTGATGTCCACGAGTAACGAACCCTGGGGTGTGTTTACGTGTCGGTCATGAACACTCGCGGTTTTGGCCTATTCTGACCCGTTTCGTGGACTATTACTCACCGTTTTTGGGTCCCAAAGTGATTTCCATTCTTGTTGAACCCCAAGGTGCGCTTACGAGTCGGTCACCAACGCTCATGGTTTTGGTCGATTCTGGCCCGTTTCGTGGACTATTACTCACTGTTTTAGGGTCCCGGAGTGATGTCCACGAGTAACGAACCCTGGGGTGCGTTTACGTGTCGGTCATCAACACTCGCGATTTTGGCCGATTCTGACCCGTTTCGTGGACTATTACTCACCGTTTTGGGGTCTCAAAGTAATTTCCATTCTTGTTGAACCCCAAGGTGCGCTTACGTGTCGGTCATCAACACTCACAGTTTTGGCCGATTCTAGCCCGTTTCGTGGACTATTACTCACTATTTTAGGGTCCCATAGTGATGTCCACGAGTAAAGAACCCTGGGGTGCGTTTACGTGTCGGTCATCAACGCTCGTAGTTTTGGCCGATCCTGACCCGTTTCATGGACTATTACTCACTGTTTTGGGGTCCCAAAGTGATTAACATTCTTGTTGAACCCCAAGATGCGCTTACGTGTCGGTCATCAACACTCACAGTTTTGGCCGATTCTGGCCCATTTCGTGGACTATTACTCAATGTTTTAGGATCCCGGAGTGATGTCCACGAGTATAGAACCCTGGGGTGCGTTTACGTGTAGGTCATCAACACTCGCGGTTTTGGCCTATTCTGACCCGTTTCGTGGACTATTACTCACTGTTTTGGGGTCCCAAAGTGATTTACATTCTTGTTGAACCCCAACGTGCGCTTACGTGTCGGTCACCAACGCTCATGGTTTTGGCCGATTCTGGCCCGTTTCGTGGACTATTACTCACTGTTTTAGGGTCCCGGAGTGATGTCCACGAGTAACGAACCCTGGGGTGCGTTTACGTGTCGGTCATCAACACTCGCGATTTTGGCCGATTCTGACCCGTTTCGTGGACTATTACTCACCGTTTTGGGGTCTCAAAGTAATTTCCATTCTTGTTGAACCCCAAGGTGCGCTTACGTGTCGGTCATCAACACTCACAGTTTTGGCCGATTCTGGTCCGTTTCGTGGACTATTACTCACTATTTTAGGGTCCCGTAGTGATGTCCACGAGTAACGAACCCTGGGGTGTGTTTACGTGTCGGTCATGAACACTCGCGGTTTTGGCCTATTCTGACCCGTTTCGTGGACTATTACTCACCGTTTTTGGGTCCCAAAGTGATTTCCATTCTTGTTGAACCCCAAGGTGCGCTTACGAGTCGGTCACCAACGCTCATGGTTTTGGTCGATTCTGGCCCGTTTCGTGGACTATTACTCACTGTTTTAGGGTCCCGGAGTGATGTCCACGAGTAACGAACCCTGGGGTGCGTTTACGTGTCGGTCATCAACACTCGCGATTTTGGCCGATTCTGACCCGTTTCGTGGACTATTACTCACCGTTTTGGGGTCTCAAAGTAATTTCCATTCTTGTTGAACCCCAAGGTGCGCTTACGTGTCGGTCATCAACACTCACAGTTTTGGCCGATTCTAGCCCGTTTCGTGGACTATTACTCACTATTTTAGGGTCCCATAGTGATGTCCACGAGTAAAGAACCCTGGGGTGCGTTTACGTGTCGGTCATCAACGCTCGTAGTTTTGGCCGATCCTGACCCGTTTCATGGACTATTACTCACTGTTTTGGGGTCCCAAAGTGATTAACATTCTTGTTGAACCCCAAGATGCGCTTACGTGTCGGTCATCAACACTCACAGTTTTGGCCGATTCTGGCCCATTTCGTGGACTATTACTCAATGTTTTAGGATCCCGGAGTGATGTCCACGAGTATAGAACCCTGGGGTGCGTTTACGTGTAGGTCATCAACACTCGCGGTTTTGGCCTATTCTGACCCGTTTCGTGGACTATTACTCACTGTTTTGGGGTCCCAAAGTGATTTCCATTCTTGTTGAACCCCAACGTGCGCTTACGTGTCGGTCACCAACGCTCATGGTTTTGTCCGATTCTGGTCCGTTTCGTGAACTATTACTCACTGTTTTAGGGTCCCGTAGTGATGTCCACGAGTAACGAACCCTGGGGTGCGTTTACGTGTCGGTCATCAACACTCGCGGTTTTGGCCTATTCTGACCCGTTTTGTGGACTATTACTCACCGTTTTTGGGTCCAAAAGTGATTTCCATACTTGTTGAACCCCAAGGTGCGCTTACGTGTCGGTCACTAACGCTCATGGTTTTGGCCGATTCTGGCCCGTTCCATGGACTTTTACTCACTGTTTTAGGGTCCCGGAGTGATGTCCACGAGTAACGAACCCTGGGGTGCGTTTACGTGTCGGTCATCAACGCTCGTAGTTTTGGCCGATCCTGACCCGTTTCATGGACTATTACTCACTGTTTTGGGGTCCGAAAGTGATTACCATTCTTGTTGAACCCCAAGATGCGCTTACGTGTCGGTCATCAACACTCACAGTTTTGGCCGATTCTGGCCCGTTTCGTGGACTATTACTCAATGTTTTAGGATCCCGGAGAGATGTCCACGAGTATAGAACCCTGGGGTGCGTTTACGTGTCGGTCATCAACACTCGCGGTTTTGGCCTATTCTGACCCGTTTCGTGGACTATTACTAACTGTTTTGGGGTCCCAAAGTGATTTCCATTCTTGTTGAACCCCAACGTGCGCTTACGTGTCGGTCACCAACGCTCATGGTTTTGGCCGATTCTGGCCCATTTCGTGGACTATTACTCACTGTTTTAGGGTCCCGGAGTGATGTCCACGAGTATAGAACCCTGGGGTGCGTTTACGTGTAGGTCATCAACACTCGCGGTTTTGGCCGATTCTGACCCGTTTCGTGGACTATTACTCACTGTTTTGGGGTCCCAAAGTGATTTCCATTCTTGTTGAACCCCAACGTGCGCTTACGTGTCGGTCACCAACGCTCATGGTTTTGTCCGATTCTGGTCCGTTTCGTGAACTATTACTCACTGTTTTAGGGTCCCGTAGTGATGTCCACGAGTAACGAACCCTGGGGTGCGTTTACGTGTCGGTCATCAACACTCGCGGTTTTGGCCTATTCTGACCCGTTTTGTGGACTATTACTCACCGTTTTTGGGTCCCAAAGTGATTTCCATACTTGTTGAACCCCAAGGTGCGCTTACGTGTCGGTCACCAACGCTCATGGTTTTGGCCGATTCTGGCCCGTTCCATGGACTTTTACTCACTGTTTTAGGGTCCCGGAGTGATGTCCACGAGTAACGAACCCTGGGGTGCGTTTACGTGTCGGTCATCAACGCTCGTAGTTTTGGCCGATCCTGACCCGTTTCATGGACTATTACTCACTGTTTTGGGGTCCCAAAGTGATTACCATTCTTGTTGAACCCCAAGATGCGCTTACGTGTCGGTCATCAACACTCACAGTTTTGGCCGATTCTGGCCCGTTTCGTGGACTATTACTCAATGTTTTAGGATCCCGGAGAGATGTCCACGAGTATAGAACCCTGGGGTGCGTTTACGTGTCGGTCATCAACACTCGCGGTTTTGGCCTATTCTGACCCGTTTCGTGGACTATTACTAACTGTTTTGGGGTCCCAAAGTGATTTCCATTCTTGTTGAACCCCAACGTGCGCTTACGTGTCGGTCACCAACGCTCATGGTTTTGGCCGATTCTGGCCCGTTTCGTGGACTATTACTCACTGTTTTAGGGTCCCGGAGTGATGTCCACGAGTAACGAACCCTGGGGTGCGTTTACGTGTCGGTCATCAACACTCGCGATTTTGGCCGATTCTGACCAGTTTCGTGGACTATTACTCACCGTTTTGGGGTCTCAAAGTAATTTCCATTCTTGTTGAACCCCAAGGTGTGCTTACGTGTCGGTCATCAACACTCACAGTTTTGGCCGATTCTGGTCCGTTTCGTGGACTATTACTCACTATTTTAGGGTCCCGTAGTGATGTCCACGAGTAACGAACCCTGGGGTGTGTTTACGTGTCGGTCATGAACACTCGCGGTTTTGGCCTATTCTGACCCGTTTCGTGGACTATTACTCACCGTTTTTGGGTCCCAAAGTGATTTCCATTCTTGTTGAACCCCAAGGTGCGCTTACGAGTCGGTCACCAACGCTCATGGTTTTGGTCGATTCTGGCCCGTTTCGTGGACTATTACTCACTGTTTTAGGGTCCCGGAGTGATGTCCACGAGTAACGAACCCTGGGGTGCGTTTACGTGTCGGTCATCAACACTCGCGATTTTGGCCGATTCTGACCCGTTTCGTGGACTATTACTCACCGTTTTGGGGTCTCAAAGTAATTTCCATTCTTGTTGAACCCCAAGGTGCGCTTACGTGTCGGTCATCAACACTCACAGTTTTGGCCGATTCTAGCCCGTTTCGTGGACTATTACTCACTATTTTAGGGTCCCATAGTGATGTCCACGAGTAAAGAACCCTGGGGTGCGTTTACGTGTCGGTCATCAACGCTCGTAGTTTTGGCCGATCCTGACCCGTTTCATGGACTATTACTCACTGTTTTGGGGTCCCAAAGTGATTAACATTCTTGTTGAACCCCAAGATGCGCTTACGTGTCGGTCATCAACACTCACAGTTTTGGCCGATTCTGGCCCATTTCGTGGACTATTACTCAATGTTTTAGGATCCCGGAGTGATGTCCACGAGTATAGAACCCTGGGGTGCGTTTACGTGTAGGTCATCAACACTCGCGGTTTTGGCCTATTCTGACCCGTTTCGTGGACTATTACTCACTGTTTTGGGGTCCCAAAGTGATTTCCATTCTTGTTGAACCCCAACGTGCGCTTACGTGTCGGTCACCAACGCTCATGGTTTTGTCCGATTCTGGTCCGTTTCGTGAACTATTACTCACTGTTTTAGGGTCCCGTAGTGATGTCCACGAGTAACGAACCCTGGGGTGCGTTTACGTGTCGGTCATCAACACTCGCGGTTTTGGCCTATTCTGACCCGTTTTGTGGACTATTACTCACCGTTTTTGGGTCCAAAAGTGATTTCCATACTTGTTGAACCCCAAGGTGCGCTTACGTGTCGGTCACTAACGCTCATGGTTTTGGCCGATTCTGGCCCGTTCCATGGACTTTTACTCACTGTTTTAGGGTCCCGGAGTGATGTCCACGAGTAACGAACCCTGGGGTGCGTTTACGTGTCGGTCATCAACGCTCGTAGTTTTGGCCGATCCTGACCCGTTTCATGGACTATTACTCACTGTTTTGGGGTCCGAAAGTGATTACCATTCTTGTTGAACCGCAAGATGCGCTTACGTGTCGGTCATCAACACTCACAGTTTTGGCCGATTCTGGCCCGTTTCGTGGACTATTACTCAATGTTTTAGGATCCCGGAGAGATGTCCACGAGTATAGAACCCTGGGGTGCGTTTACGTGTCGGTCATCAACACTCGCGGTTTTGGCCTATTCTGACCCGTTTCGTGGACTATTACTAACTGTTTTGGGGTCCCAAAGTGATTTCCATTCTTGTTGAACCCCAACGTGCGCTTACGTGTCGGTCACCAACGCTCATGGTTTTGGCCGATTCTGGCCCATTTCGTGGACTATTACTCACTGTTTTAGGGTCCCGGAGTGATGTCCACGAGTATAGAACCCTGGGGTGCGTTTACGTGTAGGTCATCAACACTCGCGGTTTTGGCCGATTCTGACCCGTTTCGTGGACTATTACTCACTGTTTTGGGGTCCCAAAGTGATTTCCATTCTTGTTGAACCCCAACGTGCGCTTACGTGTCGGTCACCAACGCTCATGGTTTTGTCCGATTCTGGTCCGTTTCGTGAACTATTACTCACTGTTTTAGGGTCCCGTAGTGATGTCCACGAGTAACGAACCCTGGGGTGCGTTTACGTGACGGTCATCAACACTCGCGGTTTTGGCCTATTCTGACCCGTTTTGTGGACTATTACTCACCGTTTTTGGGTCCCAAAGTGATTTCCATACTTGTTGAACCCCAAGGTGCGCTTACGTGTCGGTCACCAACGCTCATGGTTTTGGCCGATTCTGGCCCGTTCCATGGACTTTTACTCACTGTTTTAGGGTCCCGGAGTGATGTCCACGAGTAACGAACCCTGGGGTGCGTTTACGTGTCGGTCATCAACGCTCGTAGTTTTGGCCGATCCTGACCCGTTTCATGGACTATTACTCACTGTTTTGGGGTCCCAAAGTGATTACCATTCTTGTTGAACCCCAAGATGCGCTTACGTGTCGGTCATCAACACTCACAGTTTTGGCCGATTCTGGCCCGTTTCGTGGACTATTACTCAATGTTTTAGGATCCCGGAGAGATGTCCACGAGTATAGAACCCTGGGGTGCGTTTACGTGTCGGTCATCAACACTCGCGGTTTTGGCCTATTCTGACCCGTTTCGTGGACTATTACTAACTGTTTTGGGGTCCCAAAGTGATTTCCATTCTTGTTGAACCCCAACGTGCGCTTACGTGTCGGTCACCAACGCTCATGGTTTTGGCCGATTCTGGCCCGTTTCGTGGACTATTACTCACTGTTTTAGGGTCCCGGAGTGATGTCCACGAGTAACGAACCCTGGGGTGCGTTTACGTGTCGGTCATCAACACTCGCGATTTTGGCCGATTCTGACCAGTTTCGTGGACTATTACTCACCGTTTTGGGGTCTCAAAGTAATTTCCATTCTTGTTGAACCCCAAGGTGTGCTTACGTGTCGGTCATCAACACTCACAGTTTTGGCCGATTCTGGTCCGTTTCGTGGACTATTACTCACTATTTTAGGGTCCCGTAGTGATGTCCACGAGCAACGAACCCTGGGGTGTGTTTACGTGTCGGTCATCAACACTCGCGGTTTTGGCCTATTCTGACCCGTTTCGTGGACTATTACTCACCGTTTTTGGGTCCCAAAGTGATTTCCATTCTTGTTGAACCCCAAGGTGCGCTTACGAGTCGGTCACCAACGCTCATGGTTTTGGTCGATTCTGGCCCGTTTCGTGGACTATTACTCACTGTTTTAGGGTCCCGGAGTGATGTCCACGAGTAACGAACCCTGGGGTGCGTTTACGTGTCGGTCATCAACACTCGCGATTTTGGCCGATTCTGACCCGTTTCGTGGACTATTACTCACCGTTTTGGGGTCTCAAAGTAATTTCCATTCTTGTTGAACCCCAAGGTGCGCTTACGTGTCGGTCATCAACACTCACAGTTTTGGCCGATTCTAGCCCGTTTCGTGGACTATTACTCACTATTTTAGGGTCCCATAGTGATGTCCACGAGTAAAGAACCCTGGGGTGCGTTTACGTGTCGGTCATCAACGCTCGTAGTTTTGGCCGATCCTGACCCGTTTCATGGACTATTACTCACTGTTTTGGGGTCCCAAAGTGATTAACATTCTTGTTGAACCCCAAGATGCGCTTACGTGTCGGTCATCAACACTCACAGTTTTGGCCGATTCTGGCCCACTTCGTGGACTATTACTCAATGTTTTAGGATCCCGGAGTGATGTCCACGAGTATAGAACCCTGGGGTGCGTTTACGTGTAGGTCATCAACACTCGCGGTTTTGGCCTATTCTGACCCGTTTCGTGGACTATTACTCACTGTTTTGGGGTCCCAAAGTGATTTCCATTCTTGTTGAACCCCAACGTGCGCTTACGTGTCGGTCACCAACGCTCATGGTTTTGTCCGATTCTGGTCCGTTTCGTGAACTATTACTCACTGTTTTAGGGTCCCGTAGTGATGTCCACGAGTAACGAACCCTGGGGTGCGTTTACGTGTCGGTCATCAACACTCGCGGTTTTGGCCTATTCTGACCCGTTTTGTGGACTATTACTCACCGTTTTTGGGTCCCAAAGTGATTTCCATTCTTGTTGAACCCCAAGGTGCGCTTACGTGTCGGTCACCAACGCTCATGGTTTTGGCCGATTCTGGCCCGTTCCATGGACTTTTACTCACTGTTTTAGGGTCCCGGAGTGATGTCCACGAGTAACGAACCCTGGGGTGCGTTAACGTGTCGGTCATCAACGCTCGTAGTTTTGGCCGATCCTGACCCGTTTCATGGACTATTACTCACTGTTTTGGGGTCCCAAAGTGATTACCATTCTTGTTGAACCCCAAGATGCGCTTACGTGTCGGTCATCAACACTCACAGTTTTGGCCGATTCTGGCCCATTTCGTGGACTATTACTCAATGTTTTAGGATCCCGGAGAGATGTCCACGAGTATAGAACCCTGGGGTGCGTTTACGTGTCGGTCATCAACACTCGCAGTTTTGGCCTATTCTGACCCATTTCGTGGACTATTACTAACTGTTTTGGGGTCCCAAAGTGATTTCCATTCTTGTTGAACCCCAACGTGCGCTTACGTGTCGGTCACCAACGCTCATGGTTTTGGCCGATTCTGGCCCGTTTCGTGGACTATTACTCACTATTTTAGGGTCCCGTAGTGATGTCCACGAGTAACGAACCCTGGGGTGTGTTTACGTGTCGGTCATCAACACTCGCGGTTTTGGCCTATTCTGACCCGTTTCGTGGACTATTACTCACCGTTTTTGGGTCCCAAAGTGATTTCCATTCTTGTTGAACCCCAAGGTGCGCTTACGAGTCGGTCACCAACGCTCATGGTTTTGGTCGATTCTGGCCCGTTTAGTGGACTATTACTCACTGTTTTAGGGTCCCAGAGTGATGTCCACGAGTAACGAACCCTGGGGTGCGTTTACGTGTCGGTCATCAACACTCGCGATTTTGGCCGATTCTGACCCGTTTCGTGGACTATTACTCACCGTTTTGGGGTCTCAAAGTAATTTCCATTCTTGTTGAACCCCAAGGTGCGCTTACGTGTCGGTCATCAACACTCACAGTTTTGGCCGATTCTAGCTCGTTTCGTGGACTATTACTCACTATTTTAGGGTCCCATAGTGATGTCCACGAGTAAAGAACCCTGGGTGCGTTTACGTGTCGGTCATCAACGCTCGTAGTTTTGGCCGATCCTGACCCGTTTAATGGACTATTACTCACTGTTTTGGGGTCCCAAAGTGATTAACATTCTTGTTGAACCCCAAGATGCGCTTACGTGTCGGTCATCAACACTCACAGTTTTGGCCGATTCTGGCCCATTTCGTGGACTATTACTCAATGTTTTAGGATCCCGGAGTGATGTCCACGAGTATAGAACCCTGGGGTGCGTTTACGTGTAGGTCATCAACACTCGCGGTTTTGGCCTATTCTGACCCGTTTCGTGGACTATTACTCACTGTTTTGGGGTCCCAAAGTGATTTCCATTCTTGTTGAACCCCAACGTGCGCTTACGTGTCGGTCACCAACGCTCATGGTTTTGTCCGATTCTGGTCCGTTTCGTGAACTATTACTCACTGTTTTAGGGTCCCGTAGTGATGTCCACGAGTAACGAACCCTGGGGTGCGTTTACGTGTCGGTCATCAACACTCGCGGTTTTGGCCTATTCTGACCCGTTTCGTGGACTATTACTCACCGTTTTTGGGTCCCAAAGTGATTTCCATTCTTGTTGAACCCCAAGGTGCGCTTACGTGTCGGTCACCAACGCTCATGGTATTGGCCGATTCTGGTCCGTTTCGTGGACTATTACTCACTGTTTTAGGATTCTGGAATAATGTCCACGAGTAACGAACCCTGGGGTGCGTTTACGTGTCGGTCATCAACACTCACGGTTTTGGCCGATTCTGACCTGTTTCGTGGACTATTACTCACCGTTTTTGGGTCCCAAAGTGATTTCCATTCTTGTTGAACCCCAAGGTGCGCTTACGTGTCGGTCACCAACGCTCATGGTTTTGGCCGATTCTGGCCCGTTCCATGGACTTTTACTCACTGTTTTAGGGTCCCGGAGTGATGTCCACGAGTAACGAACCCTGGGGTGCGTTTACGTGTCGGTCATCAACGCTCGTAGTTTTGGCCGATCCTGACCCGTTTCATGGACTATTACTCACTGTTTTGGGGTCCCAAAGTGATTACCATTCTTGTTGAACCCCAAGATGCGCTTACGTGTCGGTCATCAACACTCACAGTTTTGGCCGATTCTGGCCCGTTTCGTGGACTATTACTCAATGTTTTAGGATCCCGGAGTGATGTCCACGAGTATAGAACCCTGGGGTGCGTTTACGTGTCGGTCATCAACACTCGCGGTTTTGGCCTATTCTGACCCGTTTCGTGGACTATTACTAACTGTTTTGGGGTCCCAAAGTGATTTCCATTCTTGTTGAACCCCAACGTGCGCTTACGTGTCGGTCACCAACGCTCATGGTTTTGGCCGATTCTGGCCCGTTTCGTGGACTATTACTCACTGTTTTAGGGTCCCGGAGTGATGTCCACGAGTAACGAACCCTGGGGTGCGTTTACGTGTCGGTCATCAACACTCGCGATTTTGGCCGATTCTGACCCGTTTCGTGGACTATTACTCACCGTTTTGGGGTCTCAAAGTAATTTCCATTCTTGTTGAACCCCAAGGTGCGCTTACGTGTCGGTCATCAACACTCACAGTTTTGGCCGATTCTGGTCCGTTTCGTGGACTATTACTCACTATTTTAGGGTCGCGTAGTGATGTCCACGAGTAACGAACCCTGGGGTGTGTTTACGTGTCGGTCATGAACACTCGCGGTTTTGGCCTATTCTGACCCGTTTCGTGGACTATTACTCACCGTTTTTGGGTCCCAAAGTGATTTCCATTCTTGTTGAACCCCAAGCTGCGCTTACGAGTCGGTCACCAACGCTCATGGTTTTGGTCGATTCTGGCCCGTTTCGTGGACTATTACTCACTGTTTTAGAGTCCCGGAGTGATGTCCACGAGTAACGAACCCTGGGGTGCGTTTACGTGTCGGTCATCAACACTCGCGATTTTGGCCGATTCTGACCCGTTTCGTGGACTATTACTCACCGTTTTGGGGTCTCAAAGTAATTTCCATTCTTGTTGAACCCCAAGGTGCGCTTACGTGTCGGTCATCAACACTCACAGTTTTGGCCGATTCTAGCCCGTTTTGTGGACTATTACTCACTATTTTAGGGTCCCATAGTGATGTCCACGAGTAAAGAACCCTGGGTGCGTTTACGTGTCGGTCATCAACGCTCGTAGTTTTGGCCGATCCTGACCCGTTTCATGGACTATTACTCACTGTTTTGGGGTCCCAAAGTGATTAACATTCTTGTTGAACCCCAAGATGCGCTTACGTGTCGGTCATCAACACTCACAGTTTTGGCCGATTCTGGCCCATTTCGTGGACTATTACTCAATGTTTTAGGATCCCGGAGTGATGTCCACGAGTATAGAACCCTGGGGTGCGTTTACGTGTAGGTCATCAACACTCGCGGTTTTGGCCTATTCTGACCCGTTTCGTGGACTATTACTCACTGTTTTGGGGTCCCAAAGTGATTTCCATTCTTGTTGAACCCCAACGTGCGCTTACGTGTCGGTCACCAACGCTCATGGTTTTGTCCGATTCTGGTCCGTTTCGTGAACTATTACTCACTGTTTTAGGGTCCCGTAGTGATGTCCACGAGTAACGAACCCTGGGGTGCGTTTACGTGTCGGTCATCAACACTCGCAGTTTTGGCCTATTCTGACCCGTTTCGTGGACTATTACTCACCGTTTTTGGGTCCCAAAGTGATTTCCATTCTTGTTGAACCCCAAGGTGCGCTTACGTGTCGGTCACCAACGCTCATGGTATTGGCCGATTCTGGTCCGTTTCGTGGACTATTACTCACTGTTTTAGGATTCTGGAATAATGTCCACGAGTAACGAACCCTGGGGTGCGTTTATGTGTCGGTCATCAACACTCACGGTTTTGGCCGATTCTGACCTGTTTCGTGGACTATTACTCACCGTTTTTGGGTCCCAAAGTGATTTCCATTCTTGTTGAACCCCAAGGTGCGCTTACGTGTCGGTCACCAACGCTCATGGTTTTGGCCGATTCTGGCCCGTTCCATGGACTTTTACTCACTGTTTTAGGGTCCCGGAGTGATGTCCACGAGTAACGAACCCTGGGGTGCGTTTACGTGTCGGTCATCAACGCTCGTAGTTTTGGCCGATCCTGACCCGTTTCATGGACTATTACTCACTGTTTTGGGGTCCCAAAGTGATTACCATTCTTGTTGAACCCCAAGATGCGCTTACGTGTCGGTCATCAACACTCACAGTTTTGGCCGATTCTGGCCCGTTTCGTGGACTATTACTCAATGTTTTAGGATCCCGGAGTGATGTCCACGAGTATAGAACCCTGGGGTGCGTTTACGTGTCGGTCATCAACACTCGCGGTTTTGGCCTATTCTGACCCGTTTCGTGGACTATTACTAACTGTTTTGGGGTCCCAAAGTGATTTCCATTCTTGTTGAACCCCAACGTGCGCTTACGTGTCGGTCACCAACGCTCATGGTTTTGGCCGATTCTGGCCCGTTTCGTGGACTATTACTCACTGTTTTAGGGTCCCGGAGTGATGTCCACGAGTAACGAACCCTGGGGTGCGTTTACGTGTCGGTCATCAACACTCGCGATTTTGGCCGATTCTGACCCGTTTCGTGGACTATTACTCACCGTTTTGGGGTCTCAAAGTAATTTCCATTCTTGTTGAACCCCAAGGTGCGCTTACGTGTCGGTCATCAACACTCACAGTTTTGGCCGATTCTAGCCCGTTTCGTGGACTATTACTCACTATTTTAGGGTCCCATAGTGATGTCCACGAGTAAAGAACCCTGGGGTGCGTTTACGTGTCGGTCATCAACGCTCGTAGTTTTGGCCGATCCTGACCCGTTTCATGGACTATTACTAACTGTTTTGGGGTCCCAAAGTGATTAACATTCTTGTTGAACCCCAAGATGCGCTTACGTGTCGGTCATCAACACTCACAGTTTTGGCCGATTCTGGCCCATTTCGTGGACTATTACTCAATGTTTTAGGATCCCGGAGTGATGTCCACGAGTATAGAACCCTGGGGTGCGTTTACGTGTAGGTCATCAACACTCGCGGTTTTGGCCTATTCTGACCCGTTTCGTGGACTATTACTCACTGTTTTGGGGTCCCAAAGTGATTTCCATTCTTGTTGAACCCCAACGTGCGCTTACGTGTCGGTCACCAACGCTCATGGTTTTGTCCGATTCTGGTCCGTTTCGTGAACTATTACTCACTGTTTTAGGGTCCCGTAGTGATGTCCACGAGTAACGAACCCTGGGGTGCGTTTACGTGTCGGTCATCAACACTCGCGGTTTTGGCCTATTCTGACCCGTTTCGTGGACTATTACTCACCGTTTTTGGGTCCCAAAGTGATTTCCATTCTTGTTGAACCCCAAGGTGCGCTTACGTGTCGGTCACCAACGCTCATGGTTTTGGTCGATTCTGGCCCGTTTAGTGGACTATTACTCACTGTTTTAGGGTCCCAGAGTGATGTCCACGAGTAACGAACCCTGGGGTGCGTTTACGTGTCGGTCATCAACACTCGCGATTTTGGCCGATTCTGACCCGTTTCGTGGACTATTACTCACCGTTTTGGGGTCTCAAAGTAATTTCCATTCTTGTTGAACCCCAAGGTGCGCTTACGTGTCGGTCATCAACACTCACAGTTTTGGCCGATTCTAGCTCGTTTCGTGGACTATTACTCACTATTTTAGGGTCCCATAGTGATGTCCACGAGTAAAGAACCCTGGGTGCGTTTACGTGTCGGTCATCAACGCTCGTAGTTTTGGCCGATCCTGACCCGTTTAATGGACTATTACTCACTGTTTTGGGGTCCCAAAGTGATTAACATTCTTGTTGAACCCCAAGATGCGCTTACGTGTCGGTCATCAACACTCACAGTTTTGGCCGATTCTGGCCCATTTCGTGGACTATTACTCAATGTTTTAGGATCCCGGAGTGATGTCCACGAGTATAGAACCCTGGGGTGCGTTTACGTGTAGGTCATCAACACTCGCGGTTTTGGCCTATTCTGACCCGTTTCGTGGACTATTACTCACTGTTTTGGGGTCCCAAAGTGATTTCCATTCTTGTTGAACCCCAACGTGCGCTTACGTGTCGGTCACCAACGCTCATGGTTTTGTCCGATTCTGGTCCGTTTCGTGAACTATTACTCACTGTTTTAGGGTCCCGTAGTGATGTCCACGAGTAACGAACCCTGGGGTGCGTTTACGTGTCGGTCATCAACACTCGCGGTTTTGGCCTATTCTGACCCGTTTCGTGGACTATTACTCACCGTTTTTGGGTCCCAAAGTGATTTCCATTCTTGTTGAACCCCAAGGTGCGCTTACGTGTCGGTCACCAACGCTCATGGTATTGGCCGATTCTGGTCCGTTTCGTGGACTATTACTCACTGTTTTAGGATTCTGGAATAATGTCCACGAGTAACGAACCCTGGGGTGCGTTTACGTGTCGGTCATCAACACTCACGGTTTTGGCCGATTCTGACCTGTTTCGTGGACTATTACTCACCGTTTTTGGGTCCCAAAGTGATTTCCATTCTTGTTGAACCCCAAGGTGCGCTTACGTGTCGGTCACCAACGCTCATGGTTTTGGCCGATTCTGGCCCGTTCCATGGACTTTTACTCACTGTTTTAGGGTCCCGGAGTGATGTCCACGAGTAACGAACCCTGGGGTGCGTTTACGTGTCGGTCATCAACGCTCGTAGTTTTGGCCGATCCTGACCCGTTTCATGGACTATTACTCACTGTTTTGGGGTCCCAAAGTGATTACCATTCTTGTTGAACCCCAAGATGCGCTTACGTGTCGGTCATCAACACTCACAGTTTTGGCCGATTCTGGCCCGTTTCGTGGACTATTACTCAATGTTTTAGGATCCCGGAGTGATGTCCACGAGTATAGAACCCTGGGGTGCGTTTACGTGTCGGTCATCAACACTCGCGGTTTTGGCCTATTCTGACCCGTTTCGTGGACTATTACTAACTGTTTTGGGGTCCCAAAGTGATTTCCATTCTTGTTGAACCCCAACGTGCGCTTACGTGTCGGTCACCAACGCTCATGGTTTTGGCCGATTCTGGCCCGTTTCGTGGACTATTACTCACTGTTTTAGGGTCCCGGAGTGATGTCCACGAGTAACGAACCCTGGGGTGCGTTTACGTGTCGGTCATCAACACTCGCGATTTTGGCCGATTCTGACCCGTTTCGTGGACTATTACTCACCGTTTTGGGGTCTCAAAGTAATTTCCATTCTTGTTGAACCCCAAGGTGCGCTTACGTGTCGGTCATCAACACTCACAGTTTTGGCCGATTCTGGTCCGTTTCGTGGACTATTACTCACTATTTTAGGGTCGCGTAGTGATGTCCACGAGTAACGAACCCTGGGGTGTGTTTACGTGTCGGTCATGAACACTCGCGGTTTTGGCCTATTCTGACCCGTTTCGTGGACTATTACTCACCGTTTTTGGGTCCCAAAGTGATTTCCATTCTTGTTGAACCCCAAGCTGCGCTTACGAGTCGGTCACCAACGCTCATGGTTTTGGTCGATTCTGGCCCGTTTCGTGGACTATTACTCACTGTTTTAGAGTCCCGGAGTGATGTCCACGAGTAACGAACCCTGGGGTGCGTTTACGTGTCGGTCATCAACACTCGCGATTTTGGCCGATTCTGACCCGTTTCGTGGACTATTACTCACCGTTTTGGGGTCTCAAAGTAATTTCCATTCTTGTTGAACCCCAAGGTGCGCTTACGTGTCGGTCATCAACACTCACAGTTTTGGCCGATTCTAGCCCGTTTTGTGGACTATTACTCACTATTTTAGGGTCCCATAGTGATGTCCACGAGTAAAGAACCCTGGGTGCGTTTACGTGTCGGTCATCAACGCTCGTAGTTTTGGCCGATCCTGACCCGTTTCATGGACTATTACTCACTGTTTTGGGGTCCCAAAGTGATTAACATTCTTGTTGAACCCCAAGATGCGCTTACGTGTCGGTCATCAACACTCACAGTTTTGGCCGATTCTGGCCCATTTCGTGGACTATTACTCAATGTTTTAGGATCCCGGAGTGATGTCCACGAGTATAGAACCCTGGGGTGCGTTTACGTGTAGGTCATCAACACTCGCGGTTTTGGCCTATTCTGACCCGTTTCGTGGACTATTACTCACTGTTTTGGGGTCCCAAAGTGATTTCCATTCTTGTTGAACCCCAACGTGCGCTTACGTGTCGGTCACCAACGCTCATGGTTTTGTCCGATTCTGGTCCGTTTCGTGAACTATTACTCACTGTTTTAGGGTCCCGTAGTGATGTCCACGAGTAACGAACCCTGGGGTGCGTTTACGTGTCGGTCATCAACACTCGCAGTTTTGGCCTATTCTGACCCGTTTCGTGGACTATTACTCACCGTTTTTGGGTCCCAAAGTGATTTCCATTCTTGTTGAACCCCAAGGTGCGCTTACGTGTCGGTCACCAACGCTCATGGTATTGGCCGATTCTGGTCCGTTTCGTGGACTATTACTCACTGTTTTAGGATTCTGGAATAATGTCCACGAGTAACGAACCCTGGGGTGCGTTTATGTGCCGGTCATCAACACTCACGGTTTTGGCCGATTCTGACCTGTTTCGTGGACTATTACTCACCGTTTTTGGGTCCCAAAGTGATTTCCATTCTTGTTGAACCCCAAGGTGCGCTTACGTGTCGGTCACCAACGCTCATGGTTTTGGCCGATTCTGGCCCGTTCCATGGACTTTTACTCACTGTTTTAGGGTCCCGGAGTGATGTCCACGAGTAACGAACCCTGGGGTGCGTTTACGTGTCGGTCATCAACGCTCGTAGTTTTGGCCGATCCTGACCCGTTTCATGGACTATTACTCACTGTTTTGGGGTCCCAAAGTGATTACCATTCTTGTTGAACCCCAAGATGCGCTTACGTGTCGGTCATCAACACTCACAGTTTTGGCCGATTCTGGCCCGTTTCGTGGACTATTACTCAATGTTTTAGGATCCCGGAGAGATGTCCACGAGTATAGAACCCTGGGGTGCGTTTACGTGTCGGTCATCAACACTCGCGGTTTTGGCCTATTCTGACCCGTTTCGTGGACTATTACTAACTGTTTTGGGGTCCCAAAGTGATTTCCATTCTTGTTGAACCCCAACGTGCGCTTACGTGTCGGTCACCAACGCTCATGGTTTTGGCCGATTCTGGCCCGTTTCGTGGACTATTACTCACTGTTTTAGGGTCCCGGAGTGATGTCCACGAGTAACGAACCCTGGGGTGCGTTTACGTGTCGGTCATCAACACTCGCGATTTTGGCCGATTCTGACCCGTTTCGTGGACTATTACTCACCGTTTTGGGGTCTCAAAGTAATTTCCATTCTTGTTGAACCCCAAGGTGCGCTTACGTGTCGGTCATCAACACTCACAGTTTTGGCCGATTCTGGTCCGTTTCGTGGACTATTACTCACTATTTTAGGGTCGCGTAGTGATGTCCACGAGTAACGAACCCTGGGGTGTGTTTACGTGTCGGTCATGAACACTCGCGGTTTTGGCCTATTCTGACCCGTTTCGTGGACTATTACTCACCGTTTTTGGGTCCCAAAGTGATTTCCATTCTTGTTGAACCCCAAGCTGCGCTTACGAGTCGGTCACCAACGCTCATGGTTTTGGTCGATTCTGGCCCGTTTCGTGGACTATTACTCACTGTTTTAGAGTCCCGGAGTGATGTCCACGAGTAACGAACCCTGGGGTGCGTTTACGTGTCGGTCATCAACACTCGCGATTTTGGCCGATTCTGACCCGTTTCGTGGACTATTACTCACCGTTTTGGGGTCTCAAAGTAATTTCCATTCTTGTTGAACCCCAAGGTGCGCTTACGTGTCGGTCATCAACACTCACAGTTTTGGCCGATTCTAGCCCGTTTTGTGGACTATTACTCACTATTTTAGGGTCCCATAGTGATGTCCACGAGTAAAGAACCCTGGGTGCGTTTACGTGTCGGTCATCAACGCTCGTAGTTTTGGCCGATCCTGACCCGTTTCATGGACTATTACTCACTGTTTTGGGGTCCCAAAGTGATTAACATTCTTGTTGAACCCCAAGATGCGCTTACGTGTCGGTCATCAACACTCACAGTTTTGGCCGATTCTGGCCCATTTCGTGGACTATTACTCAATGTTTTAGGATCCCGGAGTGATGTCCACGAGTATAGAACCCTGGGGTGCGTTTACGTGTAGGTCATCAACACTCGCGGTTTTGGCCTATTCTGACCCGTTTCGTGGACTATTACTCACTGTTTTGGGGTCCCAAAGTGATTTCCATTCTTGTTGAACCCCAACGTGCGCTTACGTGTCGGTCACCAACGCTCATGGTTTTGTCCGATTCTGGTCCGTTTCGTGAACTATTACTCACTGTTTTAGGGTCCCGTAGTGATGTCCACGAGTAACGAACCCTGGGGTGCGTTTACGTGTCGGTCATCAACACTCGCAGTTTTGGCCTATTCTGACCCGTTTCGTGGACTATTACTCACCGTTTTTGGGTCCCAAAGTGATTTCCATTCTTGTTGAACCCCAAGGTGCGCTTACGTGTCGGTCACCAACGCTCATGGTATTGGCCGATTCTGGTCCGTTTCGTGGACTATTACTCACTGTTTTAGGATTCTGGAATAATGTCCACGAGTAACGAACCCTGGGGTGCGTTTATGTGTCGGTCATCAACACTCACGGTTTTGGCCGATTCTGACCTGTTTCGTGGACTATTACTCACCGTTTTTGGGTCCCAAAGTGATTTCCATTCTTGTTGAACCCCAAGGTGCGCTTACGTGTCGGTCACCAACGCTCATGGTTTTGGCCGATTCTGGCCCGTTCCATGGACTTTTACTCACTGTTTTAGGGTCCCGGAGTGATGTCCACGAGTAACGAACCCTGGGGTGCGTTTACGTGTCGGTCATCAACGCTCGTAGTTTTGGCCGATCCTGACCCGTTTCATGGACTATTACTCACTGTTTTGGGGTCCCAAAGTGATTACCATTCTTGTTGAACCCCAAGATGCGCTTACGTGTCGGTCATCAACACTCACAGTTTTGGCCGATTCTGGCCCGTTTCGTGGACTATTACTCAATGTTTTAGGATCCCGGAGTGATGTCCACGAGTATAGAACCCTGGGGTGCGTTTACGTGTCGGTCATCAACACTCGCGGTTTTGGCCTATTCTGACCCGTTTCGTGGACTATTACTAACTGTTTTGGGGTCCCAAAGTGATTTCCATTCTTGTTGAACCCCAACGTGCGCTTACGTGTCGGTCACCAACGCTCATGGTTTTGGCCGATTCTGGCCCGTTTCGTGGACTATTACTCACTGTTTTAGGGTCCCGGAGTGATGTCCACGAGTAACGAACCCTGGGGTGCGTTTACGTGTCGGTCATCAACACTCGCGATTTTGGCCGATTCTGACCCGTTTCGTGGACTATTACTCACCGTTTTGGGGTCTCAAAGTAATTTCCATTCTTGTTGAACCCCAAGGTGCGCTTACGTGTCGGTCATCAACACTCACAGTTTTGGCCGATTCTAGCCCGTTTCGTGGACTATTACTCACTATTTTAGGGTCCCATAGTGATGTCCACGAGTAAAGAACCCTGGGGTGCGTTTACGTGTCGGTCATCAACGCTCGTAGTTTTGGCCGATCCTGACCCGTTTCATGGACTATTACTAACTGTTTTGGGGTCCCAAAGTGATTAACATTCTTGTTGAACCCCAAGATGCGCTTACGTGTCGGTCATCAACACTCACAGTTTTGGCCGATTCTGGCCCATTTCGTGGACTATTACTCAATGTTTTAGGATCCCGGAGTGATGTCCACGAGTATAGAACCCTGGGGTGCGTTTACGTGTAGGTCATCAACACTCGCGGTTTTGGCCTATTCTGACCCGTTTCGTGGACTATTACTCACTGTTTTGGGGTCCCAAAGTGATTTCCATTCTTGTTGAACCCCAACGTGCGCTTACGTGTCGGTCACCAACGCTCATGGTTTTGTCCGATTCTGGTCCGTTTCGTGAACTATTACTCACTGTTTTAGGGTCCCGTAGTGATGTCCACGAGTAACGAACCCTGGGGTGCGTTTACGTGTCGGTCATCAACACTCGCAGTTTTGGCCTATTCTGACCCGTTTCGTGGACTATTACTCACCGTTTTTGGGTCCCAAAGTGATTTCCATTCTTGTTGAACCCCAAGGTGCGCTTACGTGTCGGTCACCAACGCTCATGGTATTGGCCGATTCTGGTCCGTTTCGTGGACTATTACTCACTGTTTTAGGATTCTGGAATAATGTCCACGAGTAACGAACCCTGGGGTGCGTTTATGTGTCGGTCATCAACACTCACGGTTTTGGCCGATTCTGACCTGTTTCGTGGACTATTACTCACCGTTTTTGGGTCCCAAAGTGATTTCCATTCTTGTTGAACCCCAAGGTGCGCTTACGTGTCGGTCACCAACGCTCATGGTTTTGGCCGATTCTGGCCCGTTCCATGGACTATTACTCAATGTTTTAGGATCCCGGAGTGATGTCCACGAGTATAGAACCCTGGGGTGCGTTTACGTGTAGGTCATCAACACTCGCGGTTTTGGCCTATTCTGACCCGATTCGTGGACTATTACTCACTGTTTTGGGGTCCCAAAGTGATTTCCATTCTTGTTGAACCCCAACGTGCGCTTATGTGGCGGTCACGAACGCTCATGGTTTTGTCCGATTCTGGTCAGCTTCGTGAACTATTACTCACTGTTTTAGGGTCCCGTAGTGATGTCCACGAGTAACGAACCCTGGGGTGCGTTTACGTGTCGGTCATGAACACTCGCGGTTTTGGCCTATTCTGACCCGTTTCGTGGACTATTACTCACCGTTTTTGGGTCCCAAAGTGATTTCCATTCTTGTTGAACCCCAAGGTGCGCTTACGAGTCGGTCACCAACGCTCATGGTTTTGGTCGATTCTGGCCCGTTTCGTGGACTATTACTCACTGTTTTAGGGTCCCGGAGTGATGTCCACGAGTAACGAACCCTGGGGTGCGTTTACGTGTCGGTCATCAACACTCGCGATTTTGGCCGATTCTGACCCGTTTCGTGGACTATTACTCACCCTTTTGGGGTCTCAAAGTAATTTCCATTCTTGTTGAACCCCAAGGTGCGCTTACGTGTCGGTCATCAACACTCACAGTTTTGGCCGATTCTAGCCCGTTTCGTGGACTATTACTCACTATTTTAGGGTCCCATAGTGATGTCCACGAGTAAAGAACCCTCGGGTGCGTTTACGTGTCGGTCATCAACGCTCGTAGTTTTGGCCGATCCTGACCCGTTTCATGGACTATTACTAACTGTTTTGGGGTCCCAAAGTGATTAACATTCTTGTTGAACCCCAAGATGCGCTTACGTGTCGGTCATCAACACTCACAGTTTTGGCCGATTCTGGCCCATTTCGTGGACTATTACTCAATGTTTTAGGATCCCGGAGTGATGTCCACGAGTATAGAACCCTGGGGTGCGTTTACGTGTAGGTCATCAACACTCGCGGTTTTGGCCTATTCTGACCCGATTCGTGGACTATTACTCACTGTTTTGGGGTCCCAAAGTGATTTCCATTCTTGTTGAACCCCAACGTGCGCTTATGTGGCGGTCACGAACGCTCATGGTTTTGTCCGATTCTGGTCAGCTTCGTGAACTATTACTCACTGTTTTAGGGTCCCGTAGTGATGTCCACGAGTAACGAACCCTGGGGTGCGTTTACGTGTCGGTCATCAACACTCGCGGTTTTGGCCTATTCTGACCCGTTTCGTGGACTATTACTCACCGTTTTTGGGTCCCAAAGTGATTTCCATTCTTGTTGAACCCCAAGGTGCGCTTACGTGTCGGTCACCAACGCTCATGGTTTTGGTCGATTCTGGCCCGTTTCATGGACTATTACTCACTGTTTTAGGGTCCCGCAGTGATGTCCACGAGTAACGAACCCTGGGGTGCGTTTACGTGTCGGTCATCAACACTCGCGATTTTGGCCGATTCTGACCCGTTTCGTGGACTATTACTCACCGTTTTGGGGTCTCAAAGTAATTTCCATTCTTGTTAAACCCCAAGGTGCGCTTACGTGTCGGTCATCAACACTCACAGTTTTGGCCGATTCTGGTCCGTTCCGTGGACTATTACTCACTATTCTAGGGTCCCGTAGTGATGTCCACGAGTAACGAACCCTGGGGTGCGTTTACGTGTCGGTCATCAACACTCACGGTTTTGGCCTATTCTGACCCGTTTCGTGGACTATTACTCACCGTTTTTGGGTCCCAAAGTGATTTCCATTCTTGTTGAACCCCAAGGTGCGCTTACGTGTCGGTCACCAACGCTCATGGTTTTGGCCGATTCTGGCCCGTTCCATGGACTTTTACTCACTGTTTTAGGGTCCCGGAGTGATGTCCACGAGTAACGAACCCTAGGGTGCGTTTACGTGTCGGTCATCAACGCTCGTAGTTTTGGCCGATCCTGACCCGTTTCATGGACTATTACTCACTGTTTTGGGGTCCCAAAGTGATTACCATTCTTGTTGAACCCCAAGATGCGATTACGTGTCGGTCATCAACACTCACAGTTTTGGCCGATTCTGGCCCGTTTCGTGGACTATTACTCAATGTTTTAGGATCCCGGAGTGATGTCCACGAGTATAGAACCCTGGGGTGCGTTTACGTGTCGGTCATCAACACTCGCGGTTTTGGCCTATTCTGACCCGTTTCGTGGACTATTAGTAACTGTTTTGGGGTCCCAAAGTGATTTCCATTCTTGTTGAACCCCAACGTGCGCTTACGTGTCGGTCACCAACGCTCATGGTTTTGGCCGATTCTGGCCCGTTTTGTGGACTATTACTCACTGTTTTAGGGTCCCGGAGTGATGTCCACGAGTAACGAACCCTGGGGTGCGTTTACGTGTCGGTCATCAACACTCGCGATTTTGGCCGATTCTGACCCGTTTCGTGGACTATTACTTACCGTTTTGGGGTCTCAAAGTAATTTCCATTCTTGTTGAACCCCAAGGTGCGCTTACGTGTCGGTCATCAACACTCACAGTTTTGTCCGATTCTGGTCCGTTTCGTGGACTATTACTCACTGTTTTAGGGTCCCGTAGTGATGTCCACGAGTAACGAACCCTGGGGTGCGTTTACGTGTCGGTCATCAACACTCGCGGTTTTGGCCTATTCTGACCCGTTTCGTGGACTATTACTCACCGTTTTTGGGTCCCAAAGTGATTTCCATTCTTGTAGAACCCCAAGGTGCGCTTACGTGTCGGTCACCAACGCTCATGGTTTTGGTCGATTCTGGCCCGTTTCGTGGACTATTACTCACTGTTTTAGGGTCCCGCAGTGATGTCCACGAGTAACGAACCCTGGGGTGCGTTTACGCGTCGGTCATCAACACTCGCGATTTTGGCCGATTCTGACCCGTTTCGTGGACTATTACTCACCGTTTTGGGGTCTCAAAGTAATTTCCATTCTTGTTGAACCCCAAGGTGCGCTTACGTGTCGGTCATCAACACTCACAGTTTTGGCCGATTCTGGTCCGTTTCGTGGACTATTACTCACTATTTTAGGGTCCCGTAGTGATGTCCACGAGTAACGAACCCTGGGGTGCGTTTACGTGTCGGTCATCAACACTCACGGTTTTGGCCTATTCTGACCAGTTTCGTGGACTATTACTCACCGTTTTTGGGTCCCAAAGTGATTTCCATTCTTGTTGAACCCCAAGGTGCGCTTACGTGTCGGTCACCAACGCTCATGGTTTTGGAGATTCTGGTCCGTTTCGTGGACTATTACTCACTGTTTTAGGATTCTGGAATAATGTCCACGAGTAACGAACCCTGGGGTGCGTTTACGTGTCGGTCATCAACACTCACGGTTTTGGCCGATTCTGACCCGTTTCATGGACTATTACTCACCGTTTTTGGGTCCCAAAGTGATTTCCATTCTTGTTGAACCCCAAGGTGCGCTTACGTGTCGGTCACCAACGCTCATGGTTTTGGCCGATTCTGGCCCGTTCCATGGACTTTTACTCACTGTTTTAGGGTCCTGGAGTGATGTCCACGAGTAACGAACCCTGGGGTGCGTTTACGTGTCGGTCATCAACGCTCGTAGTTTTGGCCGATCCTGACCCGTTTCATGGACTATTACTCACTGTTTTGGGGTCCCAAAGTGATTACCATTCTTGTTGAACCCCAAGATGCGCTTACGTGTCGGTCATCAACACTCACAGTTTTGGCCGATTCTGGCCCATTTCGTGGACTATTACTCAATGTTTTAGGATCCCGGAGTGATGTCCACGAGTATAGAACCCTGGGGTGCGTTTACGTGTCGGTCATCAACACTCGCGATTTTGGCCGATTCTGACCCGTTTCGTGGACTATTACTCACCGTTTTGGGGTCTCAAAGTAATTTCCATTCTTGTTGAACCCCAAGGTGCGCTTACGTGTCGGTCATCAACACTCACAGTTTTGGCCGATTCTAGCCCGTTTCGTGGACTATTACTCACTATTTTAGGGTCCCATAGTGATGTCCACGAGTAAAGAACCCTGGGGTGCGTTTACGTGTCGGTCATCAACGCTCGTAGTTTTGGCCGATCCTGACCCGTTTCATGGACTATTACTCACTGTTTTGGGGTCCCAAAGTGATTAACATTCTTGTTGAACCCCAAGATGCGCTTACGTGTCGGTCATCAACACTCACAGTTTTGGCCGATTCTGGCCCATTTCGTGGACTATTACTCAATGTTTTAGGATCCCGGAGTGATGTCCACGAGTATAGAACCCTGGGGTGCGTTTACGTGTAGGTCATCAACACTCGCGGTTTTGGCCTATTCTGACCCGTTTCGTGGACTATTACTCACTGTTTTGGGGTCCCAAAGTGATTTCCATTCTTGTTGAACCCCAACGTGCGCTTACGTGTCGGTCACCAACGCTCATGGTTTTGTCCGATTCTGGTCCGTTTCGTGAACTATTACTCACTGTTTTAGGGTCCCGTAGTGATGTCCACGAGTAACGAACCCTGGGGTGCGTTTACGTGTCGGTCATCAACACTCGCGGTTTTGGCCTATTCTGACCCGTTTTGTGGACTATTACTCACCGTTTTTGGGTCCCAAAGTGATTTCCATACTTGTTGAACCCCAAGGTGCGCTTACGTGTCGGTCACCAACGCTCATGGTTTTGGCCGATTCTGGCCCGTTCCATGGACTTTTACTCACTGTTTTAGGGTCCCGGAGTGATGTCCACGAGTAACGAACCCTGGGGTGCGTTTACGTGTCGGTCATCAACGCTCGTAGTTTTGGCCGATCCTGACCCGTTTCATGGACTATTACTCACTGTTTTGGGGTCCCAAAGTGATTACCATTCTTGTTGAACCCCAAGATGCGCTTACGTGTCGGTCATCAACACTCACAGTTTTGGCCGATTCTGGCCCGTTTCGTGGACTATTACTCAATGTTTTAGGATCCCGGAGAGATGTCCACGAGTATAGAACCCTGGGGTGCGTTTACGTGTCGGTCATCAACACTCGCGGTTTTGGCCTATTCTGACCCGTTTCGTGGACTATTACTAACTGTTTTGGGGTCCCAAAGTGATTTCCATTCTTGTTGAACCCCAACGTGCGCTTACGTGTCGGTCACCAACGCTCATGGTTTTGGCCGATTCTGGCCCGTTTCGTGGACTATTACTCACTGTTTTAGGGTCCCGGAGTGATGTCCACGAGTAACGAACCCTGGGGTGCGTTTACGTGTCGGTCATCAACACTCGTAGTTTTGGCCGATCCTGACCCGTTTCATGGACTATTACTCACTGTTTTGGGGTCCCAAAGTGATTACCATTCTTGTTGAACCCCAAGATGCGCTTACGTGTCGGTCATCAACACTCACAGTTTTGGCCGATTCTGGCCCATTTCGTGGACTATTACTCAATGTTTTAGGATCCCGGAGTGATGTCCACGAGTATAGAACCCTGGGGTGCGTTTACGTGTCGGTCATCAACACTCGCGATTTTGGCCGATTCTGACCCGTTTCGTGGACTATTACTCACCGTTTTGGGGTCTCAAAGTAATTTCCATTCTTGTTGAACCCCAAGGTGCGCTTACGTGTCGGTCATCAACACTCACAGTTTTGGCCGATTCTAGCCCGTTTCGTGGACTATTACTCACTATTTTAGGGTCCCATAGTGATGTCCACGAGTAAAGAACCCTGGGGTGCATTTACGTGTCGGTCATCAACGCTCGTAGTTTTGGCCGATCCTGACCCGTTTCATGGACTATTACTCACTGTTTTGGGGTCCCAAAGTGATTAACATTCTTGTTGAACCCCAAGATGCGCTTACGTGTCGGTCATCAACACTCACAGTTTTGGCCGATTCTGGCCCATTTCGTGGACTATTACTCAATGTTTTAGGATCCCGGAGTGATGTCCACGAGTATAGAACCCTGGGGTGCGTTTACGTGTAGGTCATCAACACTCGCGGTTTTGGCCTATTCTGACCCGTTTCGTGGACTATTACTCACTGTTTTGGGGTCCCAAAGTGATTTCCATTCTTGTTGAACCCCAACGTGCGCTTACGTGTCGGTCACCAACGCTCATGGTTTTGTCCGATTCTGGTCCGTTTCGTGAACTATTACTCACTGTTTTAGGGTCCCGTAGTGATGTCCACGAGTAACGAACCCTGGGGTGCGTTTACGTGTCGGTCATCAACACTCGCGGTTTTGGCCTATTCTGACCCGTTTTGTGGACTATTACTCACCGTTTTTGGGTCCCAAAGTGATTTCCATACTTGTTGAACCCCAAGGTGCGCTTACGTGTCGGTCACCAACGCTCATGGTTTTGGCCGATTCTGGCCCGTTCCATGGACTTTTACTCACTGTTTTAGGGTCCCGGAGTGATGTCCACGAGTAACGAACCCTGGGGTGCGTTTACGTGTCGGTCATCAACGCTCGTAGTTTTGGCCGATCCTGACCCGTTTCATGGACTATTACTCACTGTTTTGGGGTCCCAAAGTGATTACCATTCTTGTTGAACCCCAAGATGCGCTTACGTGTCGGTCATCAACACTCACAGTTTTGGCCGATTCTGGCCCGTTTCGTGGACTATTACTCAATGTTTTAGGATCCCGGAGAGATGTCCACGAGTATAGAACCCTGGGGTGCGTTTACGTGTCGGTCATCAACACTCGCGGTTTTGGCCTATTCTGACCCGTTTCGTGGACTATTACTAACTGTTTTGGGGTCCCAAAGTGATTTCCATTCTTGTTGAACCCCAACGTGCGCTTACGTGTCGGTCACCAACGCTCATGGTTTTGGCCGATTCTGGCCCGTTTCGTGGACTATTACTCACTGTTTTAGGGTCCCGGAGTGATGTCCACGAGTAACGAACCCTGGGGTGCGTTTACGTGTCGGTCATCAACACTCGTAGTTTTGGCCGATCCTGACCCGTTTCATGGACTATTACTCACTGTTTTGGGGTCCCAAAGTGATTACCATTCTTGTTGAACCCCAAGATGCGCTTACGTGTCGGTCATCAACACTCACAGTTTTGGCCGATTCTGGCCCATTTCGTGGACTATTACTCAATGTTTTAGGATCCCGGAGTGATGTCCACGAGTATAGAACCCTGGGGTGCGTTTACGTGTCGGTCATCAACACTCGCGATTTTGGCCGATTCTGACCCGTTTCGTGGACTATTACTCACCGTTTTGGGGTCTCAAAGTAATTTCCATTCTTGTTGAACCCCAAGGTGCGCTTACGTGTCGGTCATCAACACTCACAGTTTTGGCCGATTCTAGCCCGTTTCGTGGACTATTACTCACTATTTTAGGGTCCCATAGTGATGTCCACGAGTAAAGAACCCTGGGGTGCATTTACGTGTCGGTCATCAACGCTCGTAGTTTTGGCCGATCCTGACCCGTTTCATGGACTATTACTCACTGTTTTGGGGTCCCAAAGTGATTAACATTCTTGTTGAACCCCAAGATGCGCTTACGTGTCGGTCATCAACACTCACAGTTTTGGCCGATTCTGGCCCATTTCGTGGACTATTACTCAATGTTTTAGGATCCCGGAGTGATGTCCACGAGTATAGAACCCTGGGGTGCGTTTACGTGTAGGTCATCAACACTCGCGGTTTTGGCCTATTCTGACCCGTTTCGTGGACTATTACTCACTGTTTTGGGGTCCCAAAGTGATTTCCATTCTTGTTGAACCCCAACGTGCGCTTACGTGTCGGTCACCAACGCTCATGGTTTTGTCCGATTCTGGTCCGTTTCGTGAACTATTACTCACTGTTTTAGGGTCCCGTAGTGATGTCCACGAGTAACGAACCCTGGGGTGCGTTTACGTGTCGGTCATCAACACTCGCGGTTTTGGCCTATTCTGACCCGTTTTGTGGACTATTACTCACCGTTTTTGGGTCCCAAAGTGATTTCCATACTTGTTGAACCCCAAGGTGCGCTTACGTGTCGGTCACCAACGCTCATGGTTTTGGCCGATTCTGGCCCGTTCCATGGACTTTTACTCACTGTTTTAGGGTCCCGGAGTGATGTCCACGAGTAACGAACCCTGGGGTGCGTTTACGTGTCGGTCATCAACGCTCGTAGTTTTGGCCGATCCTGACCCGTTTCATGGACTATTACTCACTGTTTTGGGGTCCCAAAGTGATTACCATTCTTGTTGAACCCCAAGATGCGCTTACGTGTCGGTCATCAACACTCACAGTTTTGGCCGATTCTGGCCCGTTTCGTGGACTATTACTCAATGTTTTAGGATCCCGGAGAGATGTCCACGAGTATAGAACCCTAGGGTGCGTTTACGTGTCGGTCATCAACACTCGCGGTTTTGGCCTATTCTGACCCGTTTCGTGGACTATTACTAACTGTTTTGGGGTCCCAAAGTGATTTCCATTCTTGTTGAACCCCAACGTGCGCTTACGTGTCGGTCACCAACGCTCATGGTTTTGGCCGATTCTGGCCCGTTTCGTGGACTATTACTCACTGTTTTAGGGTCCCGGAGTGATGTCCACGAGTAACGAACCCTGGGGTGCGTTTACGTGTCGGTCATCAACACTCGTAGTTTTGGCCGATCCTGACCCGTTTCATGGACTATTACTCACTGTTTTGGGGTCCCAAAGTGATTACCATTCTTGTTGAACCCCAAGATGCGCTTACGTGTCGGTCATCAACACTCACAGTTTTGGCCGATTCTGGCCCATTTCGTGGACTATTACTCAATGTTTTAGGATCCCGGAGTGATGTCCACGAGTATAGAACCCTGGGGTGCGTTTACGTGTCGGTCATCAACACTCGCGATTTTGGCCGATTCTGACCCGTTTCGTGGACTATTACTCACCGTTTTGGGGTCTCAAAGTAATTTCCATTCTTGTTGAACCCCAAGGTGCGCTTACGTGTCGGTCATCAACACTCACAGTTTTGGCCGATTCTAGCCCGTTTCGTGGACTATTACTCACTATTTTAGGGTCCCATAGTGATGTCCACGAGTAAAGAACCCTGGGGTGCATTTACGTGTCGGTCATCAACGCTCGTAGTTTTGGCCGATCCTGACCCGTTTCATGGACTATTACTCACTGTTTTGGGGTCCCAAAGTGATTAACATTCTTGTTGAACCCCAAGATGCGCTTACGTGTCGGTCATCAACACTCACAGTTTTGGCCGATTCTGGCCCATTTCGTGGACTATTACTCAATGTTTTAGGATCCCGGAGTGATGTCCACGAGTATAGAACCCTGGGGTGCGTTTACGTGTAGGTCATCAACACTCGCGGTTTTGGCCTATTCTGACCCGTTTCGTGGACTATTACTCACTGTTTTGGGGTCCCAAAGTGATTTCCATTCTTGTTGAACCCCAACGTGCGCTTACGTGTCGGTCACCAACGCTCATGGTTTTGTCCGATTCTGGTCCGTTTCGTGAACTATTACTCACTGTTTTAGGGTCCCGTAGTGATGTCCACGAGTAACGAACCCTGGGGTGCGTTTACGTGTCGGTCATCAACACTCGCGGTTTTGGCCTATTCTGACCCGTTTTGTGGACTATTACTCACCGTTTTTGGGTCCCAAAGTGATTTCCATACTTGTTGAACCCCAAGGTGCGCTTACGTGTCGGTCACCAACGCTCATGGTTTTGGCCGATTCTGGCCCGTTCCATGGACTTTTACTCACTGTTTTAGGGTCCCGGAGTGATGTCCACGAGTAACGAACCCTGGGGTGCGTTTACGTGTGGGTCATCAACGCTCGTAGTTTTGGCCGATCCTGACCCGTTTCATGGACTATTACTCACTGTTTTGGGGTCCCAAAGTGATTACCATTCTTGTTGAACCCCAAGATGCGCTTACGTGTCGGTCATCAACACTCACAGTTTTGGCCGATTCTGGCCCGTTTCGTGGACTATTACTCACTGTTTTAGGATCCCGGAGAGATGTCCACGAGTATAGAACCCTGGGGTGCGTTTACGTGTCGGTCATCAACACTCGCGGTTTTGGCCTATTCTGACCCGTTTCGTGGACTATTACTAACTGTTTTGGGGTCCCAAAGTGATTTCCATTCTTGTTGAACCCCAACGTGCGCTTACGTGTCGGTCACCAACGCTCATGGTTTTGGCCGATTCTGGCCCGTTTCGTGGACTATTACTCACTGTTTTAGGGTCCCGGAGTGATGTCCACGAGTAACGAACCCTGGGGTGCGTTTACGTGTCGGTCATCAACACTCGCGATTTTGGCCGATTCTGACCCGTTTCGTGGATTATTACTCACCGTTTTGGGGTCTCAAAGTAATTTCCATTCTTGTTGAACCCCAAGGTGTGCTTACGTGTCGGTCATCAACACTCACAGTTTTGGCCGATTCTGGTCCGTTTCGTGGACTATTACTCACTATTTTAGGGTCCCGTAGTGATGTCCACGAGTAACGAACCCTGGGGTGTGTTTACGTGTCGGTCATCAACACTCGCGGTTTTGGCCTATTCTGACCCGTTTCGTGGACTATTACTTACCGTTTTTGGGTCCCAAAGTGATTTCCATTCTTGTTGAACCCCAAGGTGCGCTTACGAGTCGGTCACCAACGCTCATGGTTTTGGTCGATTCTGGCCCGTTTCGTGGACTATTACTCACTGTTTTAGGGTCCCGGAGTGATGTCCACGAGTAACGAACCCTGGGGTGCGTTTACGTGTCGGTCATCAACACTCGCGATTTTGGCCGATTCTGACCCGTTTCGTGGACTATTACTCACCGTTTTGGGGTCTCAAAGTAATTTCCATTCTTGTTGAACCCCAAGGTGCGCTTACGTGTCGGTCATCAACACTCACAGTTTTGGCCGATTCTAGCCCGTTTCGTGGACTATTACTCACTATTTTAGGGTCCCATAGTGATGTCCACGAGTAAAGAACCCTGGGGTGCGTTTACGTGTCGGTCATCAACGCTCGTAGTTTTGGCCGATCCTGACCCGTTTCATGGACTATTACTCACTGTTTTGGGGTCCCAAAGTGATTAACATTCTTGTTGAACCCCAAGATGCGCTTACGTGTCGGTCATCAACACTCACAGTTTTGGCCGATTCTGGCCCATTTCGTGGACTATTACTCAATGTTTTAGGATCCCGGAGTGATGTCCACGAGTATAGAACCCTGGGGTGCGTTTACGTGTAGGTCATCAACACTCGCGGTTTTGGCCTATTCTGACCCGTTTCGTGGACTATTACTCACTGTTTTGGGGTCCCAAAGTGATTTCCATTCTTGTTGAACCCCAACGTGCGCTTACGTGTCGGTCACCAACGCTCATGGTTTTGTCCGATTCTGGTCCGTTTCGTGAACTATTACTCACTGTTTTAGGGTCCCGTAGTGATGTCCACGAGTAACGAACCCTGGGGTGCGTTTACGTGTCGGTCATCAACACTCGCGGTTTTGGCCTATTCTGACCCGTTTTGTGGACTATTACTCACCGTTTTTGGGTCCCAAAGTGATTTCCATACTTGTTGAACCCCAAGGTGCGCTTACGTGTCGGTCACCAACGCTCATGGTTTTGGCCGATTCTGGCCCGTTCCATGGACTTTTACTCACTGTTTTAGGGTCCCGGAGTGATGTCCACGAGTAACGAACCCTGGGGTGCGTTTACGTGTCGGTCATCAACGCTCGTAGTTTTGGCCGATCCTGACCCGTTTCATGGACTATTACTCACTGTTTTGGGGTCCCAAAGTGATTACCATTCTTGTTGAACCCCAAGATGCGCTTACGTGTCGGTCATCAACACTCACAGTTTTGGCCGATTCTGGCCCGTTTCGTGGACTATTACTCAATGTTTTAGGATCCCGGAGAGATGTCCACGAGTATAGAACCCTGGGGTGCGTTTACGTGTCGGTCATCAACACTCGCGGTTTTGGCCTATTCTGACCCGTTTCGTGGACTATTACTAACTGTTTTGGGGTCCCAAAGTGATTTCCATTCTTGTTGAACCCCAACGTGCGCTTACGTGTCGGTCACCAACGCTCATGGTTTTGGCCGATTCTGGCCCGTTTCGTGGACTATTACTCACTGTTTTAGGGTCCCGGAGTGATGTCCACGAGTAACGAACCCTGGGGTGCGTTTACGTGTCGGTCATCAACACTCGCGATTTTGGCCGATTCTGACCCGTTTCGTGGACTATTACTCACCGTTTTGGGGTCTCAAAGTAATTTCCATTCTTGTTGAACCCCAAGGTGTGCTTACGTGTCGGTCATCAACACTCACAGTTTTGGCCGATTCTGGTCCGTTTCGTGGACTATTACTCACTATTTTAGGGTCCCGTAGTGATGTCCACGAGTAACGAACCCTGGGGTGTGTTTACGTGTCGGTCATCAACACTCGCGGTTTTGGCCTATTCTGACCCGTTTCGTGGACTATTACTTACCGTTTTTGGGTCCCAAAGTGATTTCCATTCTTGTTGAACCCCAAGGTGCGCTTACGAGTCGGTCACCAACGCTCATGGTTTTGGTCGATTCTGGCCCGTTTCGTGGACTATTACTCACTGTTTTAGGGTCCCGGAGTGATGTCCACGAGTAACGAACCCTGGGGTGCGTTTACGTGTCGGTCATCAACACTCGCGATTTTGGCCGATTCTGACCCGTTTCGTGGACTATTACTCACCGTTTTGGGGTCTCAAAGTAATTTCCATTCTTGTTGAACCCCAAGGTGCGCTTACGTGTCGGTCATCAACACTCACAGTTTTGGCCGATTCTAGCCCGTTTCGTGGACTATTACTCACTATTTTAGGGTCCCATAGTGATGTCCACGAGTAAAGAACCCTGGGGTGCGTTTACGTGTCGGTCATCAACGCTCGTAGTTTTGGCCGATCCTGACCCGTTTCATGGACTATTACTCACTGTTTTGGGGTCCCAAAGTGATTAACATTCTTGTTGAACCCCAAGATGCGCTTACGTGTCGGTCATCAACACTCACAGTTTTGGCCGATTCTGGCCCATTTCGTGGACTATTACTCAATGTTTTAGGATCCCGGAGTGATGTCCACGAGTATAGAACCCTGGGGTGCGTTTACGTGTAGGTCATCAACACTCGCGGTTTTGGCCTATTCTGACCCGTTTCGTGGACTATTACTCACTGTTTTGGGGTCCCAAAGTGATTTCCATTCTTGTTGAACCCCAACGTGCGCTTACGTGTCGGTCACCAACGCTCATGGTTTTGTCCGATTCTGGTCCGTTTCGTGAACTATTACTCACTGTTTTAGGGTCCCGTAGTGATGTCCACGAGTAACGAACCCTGGGGTGCGTTTACGTGTCGGTCATCAACACTCGCGGTTTTGGCCTATTCTGACCCGTTTTGTGGACTATTACTCACCGTTTTTGGGTCCCAAAGTGATTTCCATACTTGTTGAACCCCAAGGTGCGCTTACGTGTCGGTCACCAACGCTCATGGTTTTGGCCGATTCTGGCCCGTTCCATGGACTTTTACTCACTGTTTTAGGGTCCCGGAGTGATGTCCACGAGTAACGAACCCTGGGGTGCGTTTACGTGTCGGTCATCAACGCTCGTAGTTTTGGCCGATCCTGACCCGTTTCATGGACTATTACTCACTGTTTTGGGGTCCCAAAGTGATTACCATTCTTGTTGAACCCCAAGATGCGCTTACGTGTCGGTCATCAACACTCACAGTTTTGGCCGATTCTGGCCCGTTTCGTGGACTATTACTCAATGTTTTAGGATCCCGGAGAGATGTCCACGAGTATAGAACCCTGGGGTGCGTTTACGTGTCGGTCATCAACACTCGCGGTTTTGGCCTATTCTGACCCGTTTCGTGGACTATTACTAACTGTTTTGGGGTCCCAAAGTGATTTCCATTCTTGTTGAACCCCAACGTGCGCTTACGTGTCGGTCACCAACGCTCATGGTTTTGGCCGATTCTGGCCCGTTTCGTGGACTATTACTCACTGTTTTAGGGTCCCGGAGTGATGTCCACGAGTAACGAACCCTGGGGTGCGTTTACGTGTCGGTCATCAACACTCGCGATTTTGGCCGATTCTGACCCGTTTCGTGGACTATTACTCACCGTTTTGGGGTCTCAAAGTAATTTCCATTCTTGTTGAACCCCAAGGTGTGCTTACGTGTCGGTCATCAACACTCACAGTTTTGGCCGATTCTGGTCCGTTTCGTGGACTATTACTCACTATTTTAGGGTCCCGTAGTGATGTCCACGAGTAACGAACCCTGGGGTGTGTTTACGTGTCGGTCATCAACACTCGCGGTTTTGGCCTATTCTGACCCGTTTCGTGGACTATTACTTACCGTTTTTGGGTCCCAAAGTGATTTCCATTCTTGTTGAACCCCAAGGTGCGCTTACGAGTCGGTCACCAACGCTCATGGTTTTGGTCGATTCTGGCCCGTTTCGTGGACTATTACTCACTGTTTTAGGGTCCCGGAGTGATGTCCACGAGTAACGAACCCTGGGGTGCGTTTACGTGTCGGTCATCAACACTCGCGATTTTGGCCGATTCTGACCCGTTTCGTGGACTATTACTCACCGTTTTGGGGTCTCAAAGTAATTTCCATTCTTGTTGAACCCCAAGGTGCGCTTACGTGTCGGTCATCAACACTCACAGTTTTGGCCGATTCTAGCCCGTTTCGTGGACTATTACTCACTATTTTAGGGTCCCATAGTGATGTCCACGAGTAACGAACCCTGGGGTGTGTTTACGTGTCGGTCATCAACACTCGCGGTTTTGGCCTATTCTGACCCGTTTCGTGGACTATTACTTACCGTTTTTGGGTCCCAAAGTGATTTCCATTCTTGTTGAACCCCAAGGTGCGCTTACGAGTCGGTCACCAACGCTCATGGTTTTGGTCGATTCTGGCCCGTTTCGTGGACTATTACTCACTGTTTTAGGGTCCCGGAGTGATGTCCACGAGTAACGAACCCTGGGGTGCGTTTACGTGTCGGTCATCAACACTCGCGGTTTTGGCCTATTCTGACCCGTTTCGTGGACTATTACTCACCGTTTTTGGGTCCCAAAGTGATTTCCATTCTTGTTGAACCCCAAGGTGCGCTTACGTGTCGGTCACCAACGCTCATGGTTTTGGTCGATTCTGGCCCGTTTCATGGACTATTACTCACTGTTTTAGGGTCCCGCAGTGATGTCCACGAGTAACGAACCCTGGGGTGCGTTTACGTGTCGGTCATCAACACTCGCGGTTTTGGCCTATTCTGACCCGTTTTGTGGACTATTACTCACCGTTTTTGGGTCCCAAAGTGATTTCCATACTTGTTGAACCCCAAGGTGCGCTTACGTGTCGGTCACCAACGCTCATGGTTTTGGCCGATTCTGGCCCGTTCCATGGACTTTTACTCACTGTTTTAGGGTCCCGGAGTGATGTCCACGAGTAACGAACCCTGGGGTGCGTTTACGTGTCGGTCATCAACGCTCGTAGTTTTGGCCGATCCTGACCCGTTTCATGGACTATTACTCACTGTTTTGGGGTCCCAAAGTGATTACCATTCTTGTTGAACCCCAAGATGCGCTTACGTGTCGGTCATCAACACTCACAGTTTTGGCCGATTCTGGCCCGTTTCGTGGACTATTACTCAATGTTTTAGGATCCCGGAGAGATGTCCACGAGTATAGAACCCTGGGGTGCGTTTACGTGTCGGTCATCAACACTCGCGGTTTTGGCCTATTCTGACCCGTTTCGTGGACTATTACTAACTGTTTTGGGGTCCCAAAGTGATTTCCATTCTTGTTGAACCCCAACGTGCGCTTACGTGTCGGTCACCAACGCTCATGGTTTTGGCCGATTCTGGCCCGTTTCGTGGACTATTACTCACTGTTTTAGGGTCCCGGAGTGATGTCCACGAGTAACGAACCCTGGGGTGCGTTTACGTGTCGGTCATCAACACTCGCGATTTTGGCCGATTCTGACCCGTTTCGTGGACTATTACTCACCGTTTTGGGGTCTCAAAGTAATTTCCATTCTTGTTGAACCCCAAGGTGTGCTTACGTGTCGGTCATCAACACTCACAGTTTTGGCCGATTCTGGTCCGTTTCGTGGACTATTACTCACTATTTTAGGGTCCCGTAGTGATGTCCACGAGTAACGAACCCTGGGGTGTGTTTACGTGTCGGTCATCAACACTCGCGGTTTTGGCCTATTCTGACCCGTTTCGTGGACTATTACTTACCGTTTTTGGGTCCCAAAGTGATTTCCATTCTTGTTGAACCCCAAGGTGCGCTTACGAGTCGGTCACCAACGCTCATGGTTTTGGTCGATTCTGGCCCGTTTCGTGGACTATTACTCACTGTTTTAGGGTCCCGGAGTGATGTCCACGAGTAACGAACCCTGGGGTGCGTTTACGTGTCGGTCATCAACACTCGCGATTTTGGCCGATTCTGACCCGTTTCGTGGACTATTACTCACCGTTTTGGGGTCTCAAAGTAATTTCCATTCTTGTTGAACCCCAAGGTGCGCTTACGTGTCGGTCATCAACACTCACAGTTTTGGCCGATTCTAGCCCGTTTCGTGGACTATTACTCACTATTTTAGGGTCCCATAGTGATGTCCACGAGTAACGAACCCTGGGGTGTGTTTACGTGTCGGTCATCAACACTCGCGGTTTTGGCCTATTCTGACCCGTTTCGTGGACTATTACTTACCGTTTTTGGGTCCCAAAGTGATTTCCATTCTTGTTGAACCCCAAGGTGCGCTTACGAGTCGGTCACCAACGCTCATGGTTTTGGTCGATTCTGGCCCGTTTCGTGGACTATTACTCACTGTTTTAGGGTCCCGGAGTGATGTCCACGAGTAACGAACCCTGGGGTGCGTTTACGTGTCGGTCATCAACACTCGCGGTTTTGGCCTATTCTGACCCGTTTCGTGGACTATTACTCACCGTTTTTGGGTCCCAAAGTGATTTCCATTCTTGTTGAACCCCAAGGTGCGCTTACGTGTCGGTCACCAACGCTCATGGTTTTGGTCGATTCTGGCCCGTTTCATGGACTATTACTCACTGTTTTAGGGTCCCGCAGTGATGTCCACGAGTAACGAACCCTGGGGTGCGTTTACGTGTCGGTCATCAACACTCGCGGTTTTGGCCTATTCTGACCCGTTTTGTGGACTATTACTCACCGTTTTTGGGTCCCAAAGTGATTTCCATACTTGTTGAACCCCAAGGTGCGCTTACGTGTCGGTCACCAACGCTCATGGTTTTGGCCGATTCTGGCCCGTTCCATGGACTTTTACTCACTGTTTTAGGGTCCCGGAGTGATGTCCACGAGTAACGAACCCTGGGGTGCGTTTACGTGTCGGTCATCAACGCTCGTAGTTTTGGCCGATCCTGACCCGTTTCATGGACTATTACTCACTGTTTTGGGGTCCCAAAGTGATTACCATTCTTGTTGAACCCCAAGATGCGCTTACGTGTCGGTCATCAACACTCACAGTTTTGGCCGATTCTGGCCCGTTTCGTGGACTATTACTCAATGTTTTAGGATCCCGGAGAGATGTCCACGAGTATAGAACCCTGGGGTGCGTTTACGTGTCGGTCATCAACACTCGCGGTTTTGGCCTATTCTGACCCGTTTCGTGGACTATTACTAACTGTTTTGGGGTCCCAAAGTGATTTCCATTCTTGTTGAACCCCAACGTGCGCTTACGTGTCGGTCACCAACGCTCATGGTTTTGGCCGATTCTGGCCCGTTTCGTGGACTATTACTCACTGTTTTAGGGTCCCGGAGTGATGTCCACGAGTAACGAACCCTGGGGTGCGTTTACGTGTCGGTCATCAACACTCGCGATTTTGGCCGATTCTGACCCGTTTCGTGGACTATTACTCACCGTTTTGGGGTCTCAAAGTAATTTCCATTCTTGTTGAACCCCAAGGTGTGCTTACGTGTCGGTCATCAACACTCACAGTTTTGGCCGATTCTGGTCCGTTTCGTGGACTATTACTCACTATTTTAGGGTCCCGTAGTGATGTCCACGAGTAACGAACCCTGGGGTGTGTTTACGTGTCGGTCATCAACACTCGCGGTTTTGGCCTATTCTGACCCGTTTCGTGGACTATTACTTACCGTTTTTGGGTCCCAAAGTGATTTCCATTCTTGTTGAACCCCAAGGTGCGCTTACGAGTCGGTCACCAACGCTCATGGTTTTGGTCGATTCTGGCCCGTTTCGTGGACTATTACTCACTGTTTTAGGGTCCCGGAGTGATGTCCACGAGTAACGAACCCTGGGGTGCGTTTACGTGTCGGTCATCAACACTCGCGATTTTGGCCGATTCTGACCCGTTTCGTGGACTATTACTCACCGTTTTGGGGTCTCAAAGTAATTTCCATTCTTGTTGAACCCCAAGGTGCGCTTACGTGTCGGTCATCAACACTCACAGTTTTGGCCGATTCTAGCCCGTTTCGTGGACTATTACTCACTATTTTAGGGTCCCATAGTGATGTCCACGAGTAACGAACCCTGGGGTGTGTTTACGTGTCGGTCATCAACACTCGCGGTTTTGGCCTATTCTGACCCGTTTCGTGGACTATTACTTACCGTTTTTGGGTCCCAAAGTGATTTCCATTCTTGTTGAACCCCAAGGTGCGCTTACGAGTCGGTCACCAACGCTCATGGTTTTGGTCGATTCTGGCCCGTTTCGTGGACTATTACTCACTGTTTTAGGGTCCCGGAGTGATGTCCACGAGTAACGAACCCTGGGGTGCGTTTACGTGTCGGTCATCAACACTCGCGGTTTTGGCCTATTCTGACCCGTTTCGTGGACTATTACTCACCGTTTTTGGGTCCCAAAGTGATTTCCATTCTTGTTGAACCCCAAGGTGCGCTTACGTGTCGGTCACCAACGCTCATGGTTTTGGTCGATTCTGGCCCGTTTCATGGACTATTACTCACTGTTTTAGGGTCCCGCAGTGATGTCCACGAGTAACGAACCCTGGGGTGCGTTTACGTGTCGGTCATCAACACTCGCGATTTTGGCCGATTCTGACCCGTTTCGTGGACTATTACTCACCGTTTTGGGGTCTCAAAGTAATTTCCATTCTTGTTGAACCCCAAGGTGCGCTTACGTGTCGGTCATCAACACTCACAGTTTTGGCCGATTCTAGCCCGTTTCGTGGACTATTACTCACTATTTTAGGGTCCCATAGTGATGTCCACGAGTAAAGAACCCTGGGGTGCGTTTACGTGTCGGTCATCAACGCTCGTAGTTTTGGCCGATCCTGACCCATTTCATGGACTATTACTCACTGTTTTGGGGTCCCAAAGTGATTAACATTCTGGTTGAACCCCAAGATGCGCTTACGTGTCGGTCATCAACACTCACAGTTTTGGCCGATTCTGGCCCATTTCGTGGACTATTACTCAATGTTTTAGGATCCCGGAGTGATGTCCACGAGTATAGAACCCTGGGGTGCGTTTACGTGTAGGTCATCAACACTCGCGGTTTTGGCCTATTCTGACCCGTTTCGTGGACTATTACTCGCTGTTTTGGGGTCCCAAAGTGATTTCCATTCTTGTTGAACCCCAACGTGCGCTTACGTGTCGGTCACCAACGCTCATGGTTTTGTCCGATTCTGGTCCGTTTCGTGAACTATTACTCACTGTTTTAGGGTCCCGTAGTGATGTCCACGAGTAACGAACCCTGGGGTGCGTTTACGTGTCGGTCATCAACACTCGCGGTTTTGGCCTATTCTGACCCGTTTTGTGGACTATTACTCACCGTTTTTGGGTCCCAAAGTGATTTCCATTCTTGTTGAACCCCAAGGTGCGCTTACGTGTCGGTCACCAACGCTCATGGTTTTGGCCGATTCTGGCCCGTTCCATGGACTTTTACTCACTGTTTTAGGGTCCCGGAGTGATGTCCACGAGTAACGAACCCTGGGGTGCGTTTACGTGTCGGTCATCAACGCTCGTAGTTTTGGCCGATCCTGACCCGTTTCATGGACTATTACTCACTGTTTTGGGGTCCCAAAGTGATTACCATTCTTGTTGAACCCCAAGATGCGCTTACGTGTCGGTCATCAACACTCACAGTTTTGGCCGATTCTGGCCCGTTTCGTGGACTATTACTCAATGTTTTAGGATCCCGGAGAGATGTCCACGAGTATAGAACCCTGGGGTGCGTTTACGTGTCGGTCATCAACACTCGCGGTTTTGGCCTATTCTGACCCGTTTCGTGGACTATTACTAACTGTTTTGGGGTCCCAAAGTGATTTCCATTCTTGTTGAACCCCAACGTGCGCTTACGTGTCGGTCACCAACGCTCATGGTTTTGGCCGATTCTGGCCCGTTTCGTGGACTATTACTCACTATTTTAGGGTCCCGTAGTGATGTCCACGAGTAACGAACCCTGGGGTGTGTTTACGTGTCGGTCATCAACACTCGCGGTTTTGGCCTATTCTGACCCGTTTCATGGACTATTACTCACCGTTTTTGGGTCCCAAAGTGATTTCCATTCTTGTTGAACCCCAAGGTGCGCTTACGAGTCGGTCACCAACGCTCATGGTTTTGGTCGATTCTGGCCCGTTTCGTGGACTATTACTCACTGTTTTAGGGTCCCAGAGTGATGTCCACGAGTAACGAACCCTGGGGTGCGTTTACGTGTCGGTCATCAACACTCGCGATTTTGGCCGATTCTGACCCGTTTCGTGGACTATTACTCACCGTTTTGGGGTCTCAAAGTAATTTCCATTCTTGTTGAACCCCAAGGTGCGCTTACGTGTCGGTCATTAACACTCACAGTTTTGGCCGATTCTAGCCCGTTTCGTGGACTATTACTCACTATTTTAGGGTCCCATAGTGATGTCCACGAGTAAAGAACCCTGGGGTGCGTTTACGTGTCGGTCATCAAGGCTCGTAGTTTTGGCCGATCCTGACCCGTTTCATGGACTATTACTCACTGTTTTGGGGTCCCAAAGTGATTAACATTCTTGTTGAACCCCAAGATGCGCTTACGTGTCGGTCATCAACACTGACAGTTTTGGCCGATTCTGGCCCATTTCGTGGACTATTACTCAATGTTTTAGGATCCCGGAGTGATGTCCACGAGTATAGAACCCTGGGGTGCGTTTACGTGTAGGTCATCAACACTCGCGGTTTTGGCCTATTCTGACCCGTTTCGTGGACTATTACTCACTGTTTTGGGGTCCCAAAGTGATTTCCATTCTTGTTGAACCCCAACGTGCGCTTACGTGTCGGTCACCAACGCTCATGGTTTTGTCCGATTCTGATCCGTTTCGTGAACTATTACTCACTGTTTTAGGGTCCCGTAGTGATGTCCACGAGTAACGAACCCTGGGGTGCGTTTACGTGTCGGTCATCAACACTCGCGGTTTTGGCCTATTCTGACCCGTTTCGTGGACTATTACTCACCGTTTTTGGGTCCCAAAGTGATTTCCATTCTTGTTGAACCCCAAGGTGCGCTTACGTGTCGGTCACCAACGCTCATGGTTTTGGCCGATTCTGGCCCGTTCCATGGACTTTTACTCACTGTTTTAGGGTCCCGGAGTGATGTCCACGAGTAACGAACCCTGGGGTGCGTTTACGTGTCGGTCATCAACGCTCGTAGTTTTGGCCGATCCTGACCCGTTTCATGGACTATTACTCACTGTTTTGGGGTCCCAAAGTGATTACCATTCTTGTTGAACCCCAAGATGCGCTTACGTGTCGGTCATCAACACTCACAGTTTTGGCCGATTCTGGCCCGTTTCGTGGACTATTACTCAATGTTTTAGGATCCCGGAGAGATGTCCACGAGTATAGAACCCTGGGGTGCGTTTACGTGTCGGTCATCAACACTCGCGGTTTTGGCCTATTCTGACCCGTTTCGTGGACTATTACTAACTGTTTTGGGGTCCCAAAGTGATTTCCATTCTTGTTGAACCCCAACGTGCGCTTACGTGTCGGTCACCAACGCTCATGGTTTTGGCCGATTCTGGCCCGTTTCGTGGACTATTACTCACTATTTTAGGGTCCCGTAGTGATGTCCACGAGTAACGAACCCTGGGGTGTGTTTACGTGTCGGTCATCAACACTCGCGGTTTTGGCCTATTCTGACCCGTTTCATGGACTATTACTCACCGTTTTTGGGTCCCAAAGTGATTTCCATTCTTGTTGAACCCCAAGGTGCGCTTACGAGTCGGTCACCAACGCTCATGGTTTTGGTCGATTCTGGTCCGTTTCGTGGACTATTACTCACTGTTTTAGGGTCCCAGAGTGATGTCCACGAGTAACGAACCCTGGGGTGCGTTTACGTGTCGGTCATCAACACTCGCGATTTTGGCCGATTCTGACCCGTTTCGTGGACTATTACTCACCGTTTTGGGGTCTCAAAGTAATTTCCATTCTTGTTGAACCCCAAGGTGCGCTTACGTGTCGGTCATCAACACTCACAGTTTTGGCCGATTCTAGCCCGTTTCGTGGACTATTACTCACTATTTTAGGGTCCCATAGTGATGTCCACGAGTAAAGAACCCTGGGGTGCGTTTACGTGTCGGTCATCAAGGCTCGTAGTTTTGGCCGATCCTGACCCGTTTCATGGACTATTACTCACTGTTTTGGGGTCCCAAAGTGATTAACATTCTTGTTGAACCCCAAGATGCGCTTACGTGTCGGTCATCAACACTCACAGTTTTGGCCGATTCTGGCCCATTTCGTGGACTATTACTCAATGTTTTAGGATCCCGGAGTGATGTCCACGAGTATAGAACCCTGGGGTGCGTTTACGTGTAGGTCATCAACACTCGCGGTTTTGGCCTATTCTGACCCGTTTCGTGGACTATTACTCACTGTTTTGGGGTCCCAAAGTGATTTCCATTCTTGTTGAACCCCAACGTGCGCTTACGTGTCGGTCACCAACGCTCATGGTTTTGTCCGATTCTGATCCGTTTCGTGAACTATTACTCACTGTTTTAGGGTCCCGTAGTGATGTCCACGAGTAACGAACCCTGGGGTGCGCTTACGTGTCGGTCACCAACGCTCATGGTATTTGCCGATTCTGGTCCGTTTCGTGGACTATTACTCACTGTTTTAGGATTCTGGAATAATGTCCACGAGTAACGAACCCTGGGGTGCGTTTACGTGTCGGTCATCAACACTCACGGTTTTGGCCGATTCTGACCTGTTTCGTGGACTATTACTCACCGTTTTTGGGTCCCAAAGTGATTTCCATTCTTGTTGAACCCCAAGGTGCGCTTACGTGTCGGTCACCAACGCTCATGGTTTTGGCCGATTCTGGCCCGTTCCATGGACTTTTACTCACTGTTTTAGGGTCCCGGAGTGATGTCCACGAGTAACGAACCCTGGGGTGCGTTTACGTGTCGGTCATCAACGCTCGTAGTTTTGGCCGATCCTGACCCGTTTCATGGACTATTACTCACTGTTTTGGGGTCCCAAAGTGATTACCATTCTTGTTGAACCCCAAGATGCGCTTACGTGTCGGTCATCAACACTCACAGTTTTGGCCGATTCTGGCCCGTTTCGTGGACTATTACTCAATGTTTTAGGATCCCGGAGTGATGTCCACGAGTATAGAACCCTGGGGTGCGTTTACGTGTCGGTCATCAACACTCGCGGTTTTGGCCTATTCTGACCCGTTTCGTGGACTATTACTAACTGTTTTGGGGTCCCAAAGTGATTTCCATTCTTGTTGAACCCCAACGTGCGCTTACGTGTCGGTCACCAACGCTCATGGTTTTGGCCGATTCTGGCCCGTTTCGTGGACTATTACTCACTGTTTTAGGGTCCCGGAGTGATGTCCACGAGTAACGAACCCTGGGGTGCGTTTACGTGTCGGTCATCAACACTCGCGATTTTGGCCGATTCTGACCCGTTTCGTGGACTATTACTCACCGTTTTGGGGTCTCAAAGTAATTTCCATTCTTGTTGAACCCCAAGGTGCGCTTACGTGTCGGTCATCAACACTCACAGTTTTGGCCGATTCTGGTCCGTTTCGTGGACTATTACTCACTATTTTAGGGTCCCGTAGTGATGTCCACGAGTAACGAACCCTGGGGTGTGTTTACGTGTCGGTCATGAACACTCGCGGTTTTGGCCTATTCTGACCCGTTTCGTGGACTATTACTCACCGTTTTTGGGTCCCAAAGTGATTTCCATTCTTGTTGAACCCCAAGGTGCGCTTACGAGTCGGTCACCAACGCTCATGGTTTTGGTCGATTCTGGCCCGTTTCGTGGACTATTACTCACTGTTTTAGGGTCCCGGAGTGATGTCCACGAGTAACGAACCCTGGGGTGCGTTTACGTGTCGGTCATCAACACTCGCGATTTTGGCCGATTCTGACCCGTTTCGTGGACTATTACTCACCGTTTTGGGGTCTCAAAGTAATTTCCATTCTTGTTGAACCCCAAGGTGCGCTTACGTGTCGGTCATCAACACTCACAGTTTTGGCCGATTCTAGCCCGTTTCGTGGACTATTACTCACTATTTTAGGGTCCCATAGTGATGTCCACGAGTAAAGAACCCTGGGGTGCGTTTACGTGTCGGTCATCAACGCTCGTAGTTTTGGCCGATCCTGACCCGTTTCATGGACTATTACTAACTGTTTTGGGGTCCCAAAGTGATTAACATTCTTGTTGAACCCCAAGATGCGCTTACGTGTCGGTCATCAACACTCACAGTTTTGGCCGATTCTGGCCCATTTCGTGGACAATTACTCAATGTTTTAGGATCCCGGAGTGATGTCCACGAGTATAGAACCCTGGGGTGCGTTTACGTGTAGGTCATCAACACTCGCGGTTTTGGCCTATTCTGACCCGTTTCGTGGACTATTACTCACTGTTTTGGGGTCCCAAAGTGATTTCCATTCTTGTTGAACCCCAACGTGCGCTTACGTGTCGGTCACCAACGCTCATGGTTTTGTCCGATTCTGATCCGTTTCGTGAACTATTACTCACTGTTTTAGGGTCCCGTAGTGATGTCCACGAGTAACGAACCCTGGGGTGCGCTTACGTGTCGGTCACCAACGCTCATGGTATTTGCCGATTCTGGTCCGTTTCGTGGACTATTACTCACTGTTTTAGGATTCTGGAATAATGTCCACGAGTAACGAACCCTGGGGTGCGTTTACGTGTCGGTCATCAACACTCACGGTTTTGGCCGATTCTGACCTGTTTCGTGGACTATTACTCACCGTTTTTGGGTCCCAAAGTGATTTCCATTCTTGTTGAACCCCAAGGTGCGCTTACGTGTCGGTCACCAACGCTCATGGTTTTGGCCGATTCTGGCCCGTTCCATGGACTTTTACTCACTGTTTTAGGGTCCCGGAGTGATGTCCACGAGTAACGAACCCTGGGGTGCGTTTACGTGTCGGTCATCAACGCTCGTAGTTTTGGCCGATCCTGACCCGTTTCATGGACTATTACTCACTGTTTTGGGGTCCCAAAGTGATTACCATTCTTGTTGAACCCCAAGATGCGCTTACGTGTCGGTCATCAACACTCACAGATTTGGCCGATTCTGGCCCGTTTCGTGGACTATTACTCAATGTTTTAGGATCCCGGAGTGATGTCCACGAGTATAGAACCCTGGGGTGCGTTTACGTGTCGGTCATCAACACTCGCGGTTTTGGCCTATTCTGACCCGTTTCGTGGACTATTACTAACTGTTTTGGGGTCCCAAAGTGATTTCCATTCTTGTTGAACCCCAACGTGCGCTTACGTGTCGGTCACCAACGCTCATGGTTTTGGCCGATTCTGGCCCGTTTCGTGGACTATTACTCACTGTTTTAGGGTCCCGGAGTGATGTCCACGAGTAACGAACCCTGGGGTGCGTTTACGTGTCGGTCATCAACACTCGCGATTTTGGCCGATTCTGACCCGTTTCGTGGACTATTACTCACCGTTTTGGGGTCTCAAAGTAATTTCCATTCTTGTTGAACCCCAAGGTGCGCTTACGTGTCGGTCATCAACACTCACAGTTTTGGCCGATTCTGGTCCGTTTCGTGGACTATTACTCACTATTTTAGGGTCCCGTAGTGATGTCCACGAGTAACGAACCCTGGGGTGTGTTTACGTGTCGGTCATGAACACTCGCGGTTTTGGCCTATTCTGACCCGTTTCGTGGACTATTACTCACCGTTTTTGGGTCCCAAAGTGATTTCCATTCTTGTTGAACCCCAAGGTGCGCTTACGAGTCGGTCACCAACGCTCATGGTTTTGGTCGATTCTGGCCCGTTTCGTGGACTATTACTCACTGTTTTAGGGTCCCGGAGTGATGTCCACGAGTAACGAACCCTGGGGTGCGTTTACGTGTCGGTCATCAACACTCGCGATTTTGGCCGATTCTGACCCGTTTCGTGGACTATTACTCACCGTTTTGGGGTCTCAAAGTAATTTCCATTCTTGTTGAACCCCAAGGTGCGCTTACGTGTCGGTCATCAACACTCACAGTTTTGGCCGATTCTAGCCCGTTTCGTGGACTATTACTCACTATTTTAGGGTCCCATAGTGATGTCCACGAGTAAAGAACCCTGGGGTGCGTTTACGTGTCGGTCATCAACGCTCGTAGTTTTGGCCGATCCTGACCCGTTTCATGGACTATTACTAACTGTTTTGGGGTCCCAAAGTGATTAACATTCTTGTTGAACCCCAAGATGCGCTTACGTGTCGGTCATCAACACTCACAGTTTTGGCCGATTCTGGCCCATTTCGTGGACAATTACTCAATGTTTTAGGATCCCGGAGTGATGTCCACGAGTATAGAACCCTGGGGTGCGTTTACGTGTAGGTCATCAACACTCGCGGTTTTGGCCTATTCTGACCCGTTTCGTGGACCATTACTCACTGTTTTGGGGTCCCAAAGTGATTTCCATTCTTGTTGAACCCCAACGTGCGCTTATGTGGCGGTCACGAACGCTCATGGTTTTGTCCGATTCTGGTCAGCTTCGTGAACTATTACTCACTGTTTTAGGGTCCCCTAGTGATGTCCACGAGTAACGAACCCTGGGTGCGTTTACGTGTCGGTCATCAACACTCGCGGTTTTGGCCTATTCTGACCCGTTTCGTGGACTATTACTCACCGTTTTTGGGTCCCAAAGTGATTTCCATTCTTGTTGAACCCCAAGGTGCGCTTACGTGTCGGTCACCAACGCTCATGGTTTTGGTCGATTCTGGCCCGTTTCATGGACTATTACTCACTGTTTTAGGGTCCCGCAGTGATGTCCACGAGTAACGAACCCTGGGGTGCGTTTACGTGTCGGTCATCAACACTCGCGATTTTGGCCGATTCTGACCCGTTTCGTGGACTATTACTCACAGTTTTGGGGTCTCAAAGTAATTTCCATTCTTGTTAAACCCCAAGGTGCGCTTACGTGTCGGTCATCAACACTCACAGTTTTGGCCGATTCTGGTCCGTTCCGTGGACTATTACTCAGTATTCTAGGGTCCCGTAGTGATGTCCACGAGTAACGAACCCTGGGGTGCGTTTACGTGTCGGTCATCAACACTCACGGTTTTGGCCTATTCTGACCCGTTTCGTGGACTATTACTCACCGTTTTTGGGTCCCAAAGTGATTTCCATTCTTGTTGAACCCCAAGGTGCGCTTACGTGTCGGTCACCAACGCTCATGGTTTTGGCCGATTCTGGCCCGTTCCATGGACTTTTACTCACTGTTTTAGGGTCCCGGAGTGATGTCCACGAGTAACGAACCCTAGGGTGCGTTTACGTGTCGGTCATCAACGCTCGTAGTTTTGGCCGATCCTGACCCGTTTCATGGACTATTACTCACTGTTTTGGGGTCCCAAAGTGATTACCATTCTTGTTGAACCCCAAGATGCGATTACGTGTCGGTCATCAACACTCACAGTTTTGGCCGATTCTGGCCCATTTCGTGGACTATTACTCAATGTTTTAGGATCCCGGAGTGATGACCACGAGTATAGAACCCTGGGGTGCGTTTACGTGTCGGTCATCAACACTCGCGGTTTTGGCCTATTCTGACCCGTTTCGTGGACTATTACTAACTGTTTTGGGGTCCCAAAGTGATTTCCATTCTTGTTGAACCCCAACGTGCGCTTACGTGTCGGTCACCAACGCTCATGGTTTTGGCCGATTCTGGCCCGTTTTGTGGACTATTACTCACTGTTTTAGGGTCCCGGAGTGATGTCCACGAGTAACGAACCCTGGGGTGCGTTTACGTGTCGGTCATCAACACTCGCGATTTTGGCCGATTCTGACCCGTTTCGTGGACTATTACTCACCGTTTTGGGGTCTCAAAGTAATTTCCATTCTTGTTGAACCCCAAGGTGCGCTTACGTGTCGGTCATCAACACTCACAGTTTTGTCCGATTCTGGTCCGTTTCGTGGACTATTACTCACTGTTTTAGGGTCCCGTAGTGATGTCCACGAGTAACGAACCCTGGGGTGCGTTTACGTGTCGGTCATCAACACTCGCGGTTTTGGCCTATTCTGACCCGTTTCGTGGACTATTACTAACCGTTTTTGGGTCCCAAAGTGATTTCCATTCTTGTTGAACCCCAAGGTGCGCTTACGTGTCGGTCACCAACGCTCATGGTTTTGGTCGATTCTGGCCCGTTTCGTGGACTATTACTCACTGTTTTAGGGTCCCGCAGTGATGTCCACGAGTAACGAACCCTGGGGTGCGTTTACGTGTCGGTCATCAACACTCGCGATTTTGGCCGATTCTGACCCGTTTCGTGGACTATTACTCACTGTTTTGGGGTCTCAAAGTAATTTCCATTCTTGTTGAACCCCAAGGTGCGCTTACGTGTCGGTCATCAACACTCACAGTTTTGGCCGATTCTGGTCCGTTTCGTGGACTATTACTCACTATTTTAGGGTCCCGTAGTGATGTCCACGAGTAACGAACCCTGGGGTGCGTTTACGTGTCGGTCATCAACACTCACGGTTTTGGCCTATTCTGACCAGTTTCGTGGACTATTACTCACCGTTTTTGGGTCCCAAAGTGATTTCCATTCTTGTTGAACCCCAAGGTGCGCTTACGTGTCGGTCACCAACGCTCATGGTTTTGGAGATTCTGGTCCGTTTCGTGGACTATTACTCACTGTTTTAGGATTCTGGAATAATGTCCACGAGTAACGAACCCTGGGGTGCGTTTACGTGTCGGTCATCAACACTCACGGTTTTGGCCGATTCTGACCCGTTTCGTGGACTATTACTCACCGTTTTTGGGTCCCAAAGTGATTTCCATTCTTGTTGAACCCCAAGGTGCGCTTACGTGTCGGTCACCAACGCTCATGGTTTTGGCCGATTCTGGCCCGTTCCATGGACTTTTACTCACTGTTTTAGGGTCCTGGAGTGATGTCCACGAGTAACGAACCCTGGGGTGCGTTTACGTGTCGGTCATCAACGCTCGTAGTTTTGGCCGATCCTGACCCGTTTCATGGACTATTACTCACTGTTTTGGGGTCCCAAAGTGATTACCATTCTTGTTGAACCCCAAGATGCGCTTACGTGTCGGTCATCAACACTCACAGTTTTGGCCGATTCTGGCCCGTTTCGTGGACTATTACTCAATGTTTTAGGATCCCGGAGTGATGTCCACGAGTATAGAACCCTGGGGTGCGTTTACGTGTCGGTCATCAACACTCGCGGTTTTGGCCTTTTCTGACCCGTTTCGTGGACTATTACTAACTGTTTTGGGGTCCCAAAGTGATTTCCATTCTTGTTGAACCCCAACGTGCGCTTACGTGTCGGTCACCAACGCTCATGGTTTTGGCCGATTCTGGCCCGTTTCGTGGACTATTACTCACTGTTTTAGGGTCCCGGAGTGATGTCCACGAGTAACGAACCCTGGGGTGCGTTTACGTGTCGGTCATCAACACTCGCGGTTTTGGCCTTTTCTGACCCGTTTCGTGGACTATTACTCACCGTTTTCGGGTCTCAAAGTAATTTCCATTCTTGTTGAACCCCAAGGTGCGCTTACGTGTCGGTCATCAACACTCGCAGTTTTGGCCGATTCTGGTCCGTTTCGTGGACTATTACTCACTATTTTAGGGTCCCGTAGTGATGTCCACGAGTAACGAACCCTGGGGTGTGTTTACGTGTCGGTCATCAACACTCGCGGTTTTGGCCTATTCTGACCCGTTTCGTGGACTATTACTCACCGTTTTTGGGTCCCAAAGTGATTTCCATTCTTGTTGAACCCCAAGGTGCGCTTACGAGTCGGTCACCAACGCTCATGGTTTTGGTCGATTCTGGCCCGTTTCGTGGACTATTACTCACTGTTTTAGGGTCCCGGAGTGATGTCCACGAGTAACGAACCCTGGGGTGCGTTTACGTGTCGGTCATCAACACTCGCGATTTTGGCCGATTCTGACCCGTTTCGTGGACTATTACTCACCGTTTTGGGGTCTCAAAGTAATTTCCATTCTTGTTGAACCCCAAGGTGCGCTTACGTGTCGGTCATCAACACTCACAGTTTTGGCCGATTCTAGCCCGTTTCGTGGACTATTACTCACTATTTTAGGGTCCCATAGTGATGTCCACGAGTAAAGAACCCTGGGGTGCGTTTACGTGTCGGTCATCAACGCTCGTAGTTTTGGCCGATCCTGACCCGTTTCATGGACTATTACTCACTGTTTTGGGGTCCCAAAGTGATTAACATTCTTGTTGAACCCCAAGATGCGCTTACGTGTCGGTCATCAACACTCACAGTTTTGGCCGATTCTGGCCCATTTCGTGGACTATTACTCAATGTTTTAGGATCCCGGAGTGATGTCCACGAGTATAGAACCCTGGGGTGCGTTTACGTGTAGGTCATCAACACTCGCGGTTTTGGCCTATTCTGACCCGTTTCGTGGACTATTACTCACTGTTTTGGGGTCCCAAAGTGATTTCCATTCTTGTTGAACCCCAACGTGCGCTTATGTGGCGGTCACCAACGCTCATGGTTTTGTCCGATTCTGGTCCGTTTCGTGAACTATTACTCACTGTTTTAGGGTCCCGTAGTGATGTCCACGAGTAACGAACCCTGGGGTGCGTTTACGTGTCGGTCATCAACACTCGCGGTTTTGGCCTATTCTGACCCGTTTCGTGGACTATTACTCACCGTTTTTGGGTCCCAAAGTGATTTCCATTCTTGTTGAACCCCAAGGTGCGCTTACGTGTCGGTCACCAACGCTCATGGTTTTGGTCGATTCTGGCCCGTTTCGTGGACTATTACTCACTGTTTTAGGGTCCCGGAGTGATGTCCACGAGTAACGAACCCTGGGGTGCGTTTACGTGTCGGTCATCAACACTCGCGATTTTGGCCGATTCTGACCCGTTTCGTGGACTATTACTCACCGTTTTGGGGTCTCAAAGTAATTTCCATTCTTGTTGAACCCCAAGGTGCGCTTACGTGTCGGTCATCAACACTCACAGTTTTGGCCGATTCTAGCCCGTTTCGTGGACTATTACTCACTATTTTAGGGTCCCATAGTGATGTCCACGAGTAAAGAACCCTGGGGTGCGTTTACGTGTCGGTCATCAACGCTCGTAGTTTTGGCCGATCCTGACCCGTTTCATGGACTATTACTCACTGTTTTGGGGTCCCAAAGTGATTAACATTCTTGTTGAACCCCAAGATGCGCTTACGTGTCGGTCATCAACACTCACAGTTTTGGCCGATTCTGGCCCGTTTCGTGGACTATTACTCACTGTTTTAGGGTCCCGGAGTGATGTCCACGAGTAACGAACCCTGGGGTGCGTTTACGTGTCGGTCATCAACACTCGCGGTTTTGGCCTTTTCTGACCCGTTTCGTGGACTATTACTCACCGTTTTCGGGTCTCAAAGTAATTTCCATTCTTGCTGAACCCCAAGGTGCGCTTACGTGTCGGTCATCAACACTCGCAGTTTTGGCCGATTCTGGTCCGTTTCGTGGACTATTACTCACTATTTTAGGGTCCCGTAGTGATGTCCACGAGTAACGAACCCTGGGGTGTGTTTACGTGTCGGTCATCAACACTCGCGGTTTTGGCCTATTCTGACCCGTTTCGTGGACTATTACTCACCGTTTTTGGGTCCCAAAGTGATTTCCATTCTTGTTGAACCCCAAGGTGCGCTTACGAGTCGGTCACCAACGCTCATGGTTTTGGTCGATTCTGGCCCGTTTCGTGGACTATTACTCACTGTTTTAGGGTCCCGGAGTGATGTCCACGAGTAACGAACCCTGGGGTGCGTTTACGTGTCGGTCATCAACACTCGCGATTTTGGCCGATTCTGACCCGTTTCGTGGACTATTACTCACCGTTTTGGGGTCTCAAAGTAATTTCCATTCTTGTTGAACCCCAAGGTGCGCTTACGTGTCGGTCATCAACACTCACAGTTTTGGCCGATTCTAGCCCGTTTCGTGGACTATTACTCACTATTTTAGGGTCCCATAGTGATGTCCACGAGTAAAGAACCCTGGGGTGCGTTTACGTGTCGGTCATCAACGCTCGTAGTTTTGGCCGATCCTGACCCGTTTCATGGACTATTACTCACTGTTTTGGGGTCCCAAAGTGATTAACATTCTTGTTGAACCCCAAGATGCGCTTACGTGTCGGTCATCAACACTCACAGTTTTGGCCGATTCTGGCCCATTTCGTGGACTATTACTCAATGTTTTAGGATCCCGGAGTGATGTCCACGAGTATAGAACCCTGGGGTGCGTTTACGTGTAGGTCATCAACACTCGCGGTTTTGGCCTATTCTGACCCGTTTCGTGGACTATTACTCACTGTTTTGGGGTCCCAAAGTGATTTCCATTCTTGTTGAACCCCAACGTGCGCTTATGTGGCGGTCACCAACGCTCATGGTTTTGTCCGATTCTGGTCCGTTTCGTGAACTATTACTCACTGTTTTAGGGTCCCGTAGTGATGTCCACGAGTAACGAACCCTGGGGTGCGTTTACGTGTCGGTCATCAACACTCGCGGTTTTGGCCTATTCTGACCCGTTTCGTGGACTATTACTCACCGTTTTTGGGTCCCAAAGTGATTTCCATTCTTGTTGAACCCCAAGGTGCGCTTACGTGTCGGTCACCAACGCTCATGGTTTTGGTCGATTCTGGCCCGTTTCGTGGACTATTACTCACTGTTTTAGGGTCCCGGAGTGATGTCCACGAGTAACGAACCCTGGGGTGCGTTTACGTGTCGGTCATCAACACTCGCGATTTTGGCCGATTCTGACCCGTTTCGTGGACTATTACTCACCGTTTTGGGGTCTCAAAGTAATTTCCATTCTTGTTGAACCCCAAGGTGCGCTTACGTGTCGGTCATCAACACTCACAGTTTTGGCCGATTCTAGCCCGTTTCGTGGACTATTACTCACTATTTTAGGGTCCCATAGTGATGTCCACGAGTAAAGAACCCTGGGGTGCGTTTACGTGTCGGTCATCAACGCTCGTAGTTTTGGCCGATCCTGACCCGTTTCATGGACTATTACTCACTGTTTTGGGGTCCCAAAGTGATTAACATTCTTGTTGAACCCCAAGATGCGCTTACGTGTCGGTCATCAACACTCACAGTTTTGGCCGATTCTGGCCCATTTCGTGGACTATTACTCAATGTTTTAGGATCCCGGAGTGATGTCCACGAGTATAGAACCCTGGGGTGCGTTTACGTGTAGGTCATCAACACTCGCGGTTTTGGCCTATTCTGACCCGTTTCGTGGACTATTACTCACTGTTTTGGGGTCCCAAAGTGATTTCCATTCTTGTTGAACCCCAACGTGCGCTTATGTGGCGGTCACCAACGCTCATGGTTTTGTCCGATTCTGGTCCGTTTCGTGAACTATTACTCACTGTTTTAGGGTCCCGTAGTGATGTCCACGAGTAACGAACCCTGGGGTGCGTTTACGTGTCGGTCATCAACACTCGCGGTTTTGGCCTATTCTGACCCGTTTCGTGGACTATTACTCACCGTTTTTGGGTCCCAAAGTGATTTCCATTCTTGTTGAACCCCAAGGTGCGCTTACGTGTCGGTCACCAACGCTCATGGTTTTGGTCGATTCTGGCCCGTTTCGTGGACTATTACTCACTGTTTTAGGGTCCCGGAGTGATGTCCACGAGTAACGAACCCTGGGGTGCGTTTACGTGTCGGTCATCAACACTCGCGATTTTGGCCGATTCTGACCCGTTTCGTGGACTATTACTCACCGTTTTGGGGTCTCAAAGTAATTTCCATTCTTGTTGAACCCCAAGGTGCGCTTACGTGTCGGTCATCAACACTCACAGTTTTGGCCGATTCTAGCCCGTTTCGTGGACTATTACTCACTATTTTAGGGTCCCATAGTGATGTCCACGAGTAAAGAACCCTGGGGTGCGTTTACGTGTCGGTCATCAACGCTCGTAGTTTTGGCCGATCCTGACCCGTTTCATGGACTATTACTCACTGTTTTGGGGTCCCAAAGTGATTAACATTCTTGTTGAACCCCAAGATGCGCTTACGTGTCGGTCATCAACACTCACAGTTTTGGCCGATTCTGGCCCATTTCGTGGACTATTACTCAATGTTTTAGGATCCCGGAGTGATGTCCACGAGTATAGAACCCTTTGGTGCGTTTACGTGTAGGTCATCAACACTCGCGGTTTTGGCCTATTCTGACCCGTTTCGTGGACTATTACTCACTGTTTTGGGGTCCCAAAGTGATTTCCATTCTTGTTGAACCCCAACGTGCGCTTATGTGGCGGTCACCAACGCTCATGGTTTTGTCCGATTCTGGTCCGTTTCGTGAACTATTACTCACTGTTTTAGGGTCCCGTAGTGATGTCCACGAGTAACGAACCCTGGGGTGCGTTTACGTGTCGGTCATCAACACTCGCGGTTTTGGCCTATTCTGACCCGTTTCGTGGACTATTACTCACCGTTTTTGGGTCCCAAAGTGATTTCCATTCTTGTTGAACCCCAAGGTGCGCTTACGTGTCGGTCACCAACGCTCATGGTTTTGGTCGATTCTGGCCCGTTTCATGGACTATTACTCACTGTTTTAGGGTCCCGCAGTGATGTCCACGAGTAACGAACCCTGGGGTGCGTTTACGTGTCGGTCATCAACACTCGCGATTTTGGCCGATTCTGACCCGTTTCGTGGACTATTACTCACCGTTTTGGGGTCTCAAAGTAATTTCCATTCTTGTTGAACCCCAAGGTGCGCTTACGTGTCGGTCATCAACACTCACAGTTTTGGCCGATTCTGGTCCGTTTCGTGGACTATTACTCACTATTTTAGGGTCCCGTAGTGATGTCCACGAGTAACAAACCCTGGGGTGCGTTTACGTGTCGGTCATCAACACTCACGGTTTTGGCCTATTCTGACCCGTTTCGTGGACTATTACTCACCGTTTTTGGGTCCCAAAGTGATTTCCATTCTTGTTGAACCCCAAGGTGCGCTTACGTGTCGGTCACCAACGCTCATGGTTTTGGCCGATTCTGGCCCGTTCCATGGACTTTTACTCACTGTTTTAGGGTCCCGGAGTGATGTCCACGAGTAACGAACCCTAGGGTGCGTTTACGTGTCGGTCATCAACGCTCGTAGTTTTGGCCGATCCTGACCCGTTTCATGGACTATTACTCACTGTTTTGGGGTCCCAAAGTGATTACCATTCTTGTTGAACCCCAAGATGCGATTACGTGTCGGTCATCAACACTCACAGTTTTGGCCGATTCTGGCCCGTTTCGTGGACTATTACTCAATGTTTTAGGATCCCGGAGTGATGTCCACGAGTATAGAACCCTGGGGTGCGTTTACGTGTCGGTCATCAACACTCGCGGTTTTGGCCTATTCTGAACCGTTTCGTGGACTATTACTAACTGTTTTGGGGTCCCAAAGTGATTTCCATTCTTGTTGAACCCCAACGTGCGCTTACGTGTCGATCACCAACGCTCATGGTTTTGGCCGATTCTGGCCCGTTTTGTGGACTATTACTCACTGTTTTAGGGTCCCGGAGTGATGTCCACGAGTAACGAACCCTGGGGTGTGTTTACGTGTCGGTCATCAACACTCGCGATTTTGGCCGATGCTGACCCGTTTCGTGGACTATTACTCACCGTTTTGGGGTCTCAAAGTAATTTCCATTCTTGTTGAACCCCAAGGTGCGCTTACGTGTCGGTCATCAACACTCACAGTTTTGTCCGATTCTGGTCCGTTTCGTGGATATTACTCACTGTTTTAGGGTCCCGTAGTGATGTCCACGAGTAACGAACCCTGGGGTGCGTTTACGTGTCGGTCATCAACACTCGCGGTTTTGGCCTATTCTGACCCGTTTCGTGGACTATTACTCACCGTTTTTGGGTCCCAAAGTGATTTCCATTCTTGTTGAACCCCAAGGTGCGCTTACATGTCGGTCACCAACGCTCATGGTTTTGGTCGATTCTGGCCCGTTTCGTGGACTATTACTCAATGTTTTAGGGTCCCGCAGTGATGTCCACGAGTAACGAACCCTGGGGTGCGTTTACGTGTCGGTCATCAACACTCGCGATTTTGGCCGATTCTGACCCGTTTCGTGGACTATTACTCACCGTTTTGGGGTCTCAAAGTAATTTCCATTCTTGTTGAACCCCAAGGTGCGCTTACGTGTCGGTCATCAACACTCACAGTTTTGTCCGATTCTGGTCCGTTTCGTGGACTATTACTCACTGTTTTAGGGTCCCGTAGTGATGTCCACGAGTAACGAACCCTGGGGTGCGTTTACGTGTCGGTCATCAACACTCACGGTTTTGGCCTATTCTGACCCGTTTCGTGGACTATTACTCACCGTTTTTGGGTCCCAAAGTGATTTCCATTCTTGTTGAACCCCAAGGTGCGCTTACGTGTCGGTCACCAACGCTCATGGTTTTGGAGATTCTGGTCCGTTTCGTGGACTATTACTCACTGTTTTAGGATTCTGGAATAATGTCCACGAGTAACGAACCCTGGGGTGCGTTTACGTGTCGGTCATCAACACTCACGGTTTTGGCCGATTCTGACCCGTTTCGTGGACTATTACTCACCGTTTTTGGGTCCCAAAGTGATTTCCATTCTTGTTGAACCCCAAGGTGCGCTTACGTGTCGGTCACCAACGCTCATGGTTTTGGCCGATTCTGGCCCGTTCCTTGGACTTTTACTCACTGTTTTAGGGTCCCGGAGTGATGTCCACGAGTAACGAACCCTGGGGTGCGTTTACGTGTCGGTCATCAACGCTCGTAGTTTTGGCCGATCCTGACCCGTTTCATGGACTATTACTCACTGTTTTGGGGTCCCAAAGTGATTACCATTCTTGTTGAACCCCAAGATGCGCTTACGTGTCGGTCATCAACACTCACAGTTTTGGCCGATTCTGGCCCGTTTCGTGGCCTATTACTCAATGTTTTAGTATCCCGGAGTGATGTCCACGAGTATAGAACCCTGGGGTGCGTTTACGTGTCGGTCATCAACACTCGCGGTTTTGGCCTTTTCTGACCCGTTTCGTGGACTATTACTAACTGTTTTGGGGTCCCAAAGTGATTTCCATTCTTGTTGAACCCCAACGTGCGCTTACGTGTCGGTCACCAACGCTCATGGTTTTGGCCGATTCTGGCCCGTTTCGTGGACTATTACTCACTGTTTTAGGGTCCCGGAGTGATGTCCACGAGTAACGAACCCTGGGGTGCGTTTACGTGTCGGTCATCAACACTCGCGATTTTGGCCGATTCTGACCCGTTTCGTGGACTATTACTCACCGTTTTGGGGTCTCAAAGTAATTTCCATTCTTGTTGAACCCCAAGGTGCGCTTACGTGTCGGTCATCAACACTCACAGTTTTGGCCGATTCTGGTCCGTTTCATGGACTATTACTCACTATTTTAGGGTCCCGTAGTGATGTCCACGAGTAACGAACCCTGGGGTGTGTTTACGTGTCGGTCATCAACACTCGCGGTTTTGGCCTATTCTGACCCGTTTCGTGGACTATTGCTCACCGTTTTTGGGTCCCAAAGTGATTTCCATTCTTGTTGAACCCCAAGGTGCGCTTACGAGTCGGTCACCAACGCTCATGGTTTTGGTCGATTCTGGCCCGTTTCGTGGACTATTACTCACTGTTTTAGGGTCCCGGAGTGATGTCCACGAGTAACGAACCCTGGGGTGCGTTTATGTGTCGGTCATCAACCCTCGCGATTTTGGCCGATTCTGACCCGTTTCGTGGACTATTACTCACCGTTTTGGGGTCTCAAAGTAATTTCCATTCTTGTTGAACCCCAAGGTGCGCTTACGTGTCGGTCATCAACACTCACAGTTTTGGCCGATTCTAGCCCGTTTCGTGGACTATTACTCACTATTTTAGGGTCCCATAGTGATGTCCACGAGTAAAGAACCCTGGGGTGCGTTTACGTGTCGGTCATCAACGCTCGTAGTTTTGGCCGATCCTGACCCGTTTCATGGACTATTACTCACTGTTTTGGGGTCCCAAAGTGATTAACATTCTTGTTGAACCCCAAGATGCGCTTACGTGTCGGTCATCAACACTCACAGTTTTGGCCGATTCTGGCCCATTTCGTGGACTATTACTCAATGTTTTAGGATCCCGGAGTGATGTCCACGAGTATAGAACCCTGGGGTGCGTTTAAGTGTAGGTCATCAACACTCGCGGTTTTGGCCTATTCTGACCCGTTTCGTGGACTATTACTCACTGTTTTGGGGTCCCAAAGTGATTTCCATTCTTGTTGAACCCCAACGTGCGCTTATGTGGCGGTCACCAACGCTCATGGTTTTGTCCGATTCTGGTCCGTTTCGTGAACTATTACTCACTGTTTTAGGGTCCCGTAGTGATGTCCACGAGTAACGAACCCTGGGGTGCGTTTACGTGTCGGTCATCAACACTCACGGTTTTGGCCTATTCTGACCCGTTTCGTGGACTATTACTCACCGTTTTTGGGTCCCAAAGTGATTTCCATTCTTGTTGAACCCCAAGGTGCGCTTACGTGTCGGTCACCAACGCTCATGGTTTTGGAGATTCTGGTCCGTTTCGTGGACTATTACTCACTGTTTTAGGATTCTGGAATAATGTCCACGAGTAACGAACCCTGGGGTGCGTTTACGTGTCGGTCATCAACACTCACGGTTTTGGCCGATTCTGACCCGTTTCGTGGACTATTACTCACCGTTTTTGGGTCCCAAAGTGATTTCCATTCTTGTTGAACCCCAAGGTGCGCTTACGTGTCGGTCACCAACGCTCATGGTTTTGGCCGATTCTGGCCCGTTTCGTGGACTATTACTCACTGTTTTAGGGTCCCGGAGTGATGTCCACGAGTAACGAACCCTGGGGTGCGTTTACGTGTCGGTCATCAACACTCGCGATTTTGGCCGATTCTGACCCGTTTCGTGGACTATTACTCACCGTTTTGGGGTCTCAAAGTAATTTCCATTCTTGTTGAACCCCAAGGTGCGCTTACGTGTCGGTCATCAACACTCACAGTTTTGGCCGATTCTGGTCCGTTTCATGGACTATTACTCACTATTTTAGGGTCCCGTAGTGATGTCCACGAGTAACGAACCCTGGGGTGTGTTTACGTGTCGGTCATCAACACTCGCGGTTTTGGCCTATTCTGACCCGTTTCGTGGACTATTGCTCACCGTTTTTGGGTCCCAAAGTGATTTCCATTCTTGTTGAACCCCAAGGTGCGCTTACGAGTCGGTCACCAACGCTCATGGTTTTGGTCGATTCTGGCCCGTTTCGTGGACTATTACTCACTGTTTTAGGGTCCCGGAGTGATGTCCACGAGTAACGAACCCTGGGGTGCGTTTATGTGTCGGTCATCAACCCTCGCGATTTTGGCCGATTCTGACCCGTTTCGTGGACTATTACTCACCGTTTTGGGGTCTCAAAGTAATTTCCATTCTTGTTGAACCCCAAGGTGCGCTTACGTGTCGGTCATCAACACTCACAGTTTTGGCCGATTCTAGCCCGTTTCGTGGACTATTACTCACTATTTTAGGGTCCCATAGTGATGTCCACGAGTAAAGAACCCTGGGGTGCGTTTACGTGTCGGTCATCAACGCTCGTAGTTTTGGCCGATCCTGACCCGTTTCATGGACTATTACTCACTGTTTTGGGGTCCCAAAGTGATTAACATTCTTGTTGAACCCCAAGATGCGCTTACGTGTCGGTCATCAACACTCACAGTTTTGGCCGATTCTGGCCCATTTCGTGGACTATTACTCAATGTTTTAGGATCCCGGAGTGATGTCCACGAGTATAGAACCCTGGGGTGCGTTTACGTGTAGGTCATCAACACTCGCGGTTTTGGCCTATTCTGACCCGTTTCGTGGACTATTACTCACTGTTTTGGGGTCCCAAAGTGATTTCCATTCTTGTTGAACCCCAACGTGCGCTTATGTGGCGGTCACCAACGCTCATGGTTTTGTCCGATTCTGGTCCGTTTCGTGAACTATTACTCACTGTTTTAGGGTCCCGTAGTGATGTCCACGAGTAACGAACCCTGGGGTGCGTTTACGTGTCGGTCATCAACACTCACGGTTTTGGCCTATTCTGACCCGTTTCGTGGACTATTACTCACCGTTTTTGGGTCCCAAAGTGATTTCCATTCTTGTTGAACCCCAAGGTGCGCTTACGTGTCGGTCACCAACGCTCATGGTTTTGGAGATTCTGGTCCGTTTCGTGGACTATTACTCACTGTTTTAGGATTCTGGAATAATGTCCACGAGTAACGAACCCTGGGGTGCGTTTACGTGTCGGTCATCAACACTCACGGTTTTGGCCGATTCTGACCCGTTTCGTGGACTATTACTCACCGTTTTTGGGTCCCAAAGTGATTTCCATTCTTGTTGAACCCCAAGGTGCGCTTACGTGTCGGTCACCAACGCTCATGGTTTTGGCCGATTCTGGCCCGTTCCTTGGACTTTTACTCACTGTTTTAGGGTCCCGGAGTGATGTCCACGAGTAACGAACCCTGGGGTGCGTTTATGTGTCGGTCATCAACGCTCGTAGTTTTGGCCGATCCTGACCCGTTTCATGGACTATTACTCACTGTTTTGGGGTCCCAAAGTGATTACCATTCTTGTTGAACCCCAAGATGCGCTTACGTGTCGGTCATCAACACTCACAGTTTTGGCCGATTCTGGCCCGTTTCGTGGACTATTACTCAATGTTTTAGGATCCCGGAGTGATGTCCACGAGTATAGAACCCTGGGGTGCGTTTACGTGTCGGTCATCAACACTCGCGGTTTTGGCCTATTCTGACCCGTTTCGTGGACTATTACTAACTGTTTTGGGGTCCCAAAGTGATTTCCATTCTTGTTGAACCCCAACGTGCGCTTACGTGTCGGTCACCAACGCTCATGGTTTTTGCCGATTCTGGCCCGTTTCGTGGACTATTACTCACTGTTTTAGGGTCCCGGAGTGATGTCCACGAGTAACGAACCCTGGGGTGCGTTTATGTGTCGGTCATCAACCCTCGCGATTTTGGCCGATTCTGACCCGTTTCGTGGACTATTACTCACCGTTTTGGGGTCTCAAAGTAATTTCCATTCTTGTTGAACCCCAAGGTGCGCTTACGTGTCGGTCATCAACACTCACAGTTTTGGCCGATTCTAGCCCGTTTCGTGGACTATTACTCACTATTTTAGGGTCCCATAGTGATGTCCACGAGTAAAGAACCCTGGGGTGCGTTTACGTGTCGGTCATCAACGCTCGTAGTTTTGGCCGATCCTGACCCGTTTCATGGACTATTACTCACTGTTTTGGGGTCCCAAAGTGATTAACATTCTTGTTGAACCCCAAGATGCGCTTACGTGTCGGTCATCAACACTCACAGTTTTGGCCGATTCTGGCCCATTTCGTGGACTATTACTCAATGTTTTAGGATCCCGGAGTGATGTCCACGAGTATAGAACCCTGGGGTGCGTTTACGTGTAGGTCATCAACACTCGCGGTTTTGGCCTATTCTGACCCGTTTCGTGGACTATTACTCACTGTTTTGGGGTCCCAAAGTGATTTCCATTCTTGTTGAACCCCAACGTGCGCTTATGTGGCGGTCACCAACGCTCATGGTTTTGTCCGATTCTGGTCCGTTTCGTGAACTATTACTCACTGTTTTAGGGTCCCGTAGTGATGTCCACGAGTAACGAACCCTGGGGTGCGTTTACGTGTCGGTCATCAACACTCACGGTTTTGGCCTATTCTGACCCGTTTCGTGGACTATTACTCACCGTTTTTGGGTCCCAAAGTGATTTCCATTCTTGTTGAACCCCAAGGTGCGCTTACGTGTCGGTCACCAACGCTCATGGTTTTGGAGATTCTGGTCCGTTTCGTGGACTATTACTCACTGTTTTAGGATTCTGGAATAATGTCCACGAGTAACGAACCCTGGGGTGCGTTTACGTGTCGGTCATCAACACTCACGGTTTTGGCCGATTCTGACCCGTTTCGTGGACTATTACTCACCGTTTTTGGGTCCCAAAGTGATTTCCATTCTTGTTGAACCCCAAGGTGCGCTTACGTGTCGGTCACCAACGCTCATGGTTTTGGCCGATTCTGGCCCGTTCCTTGGACTTTTACTCACTGTTTTAGGGTCCCGGAGTGATGTCCACGAGTAACGAACCCTGGGGTGCGTTTATGTGTCGGTCATCAACGCTCGTAGTTTTGGCCGATCCTGACCCGTTTCATGGACTATTACTCACTGTTTTGGGGTCCCAAAGTGATTACCATTCTTGTTGAACCCCAAGATGCGCTTACGTGTCGGTCATCAACACTCACAGTTTTGGCCGATTCTGGCCCGTTTCGTGGACTATTACTCAATGTTTTAGGATCCCGGAGTGATGTCCACGAGTATAGAACCCTGGGGTGCGTTTACGTGTCGGTCATCAACACTCGCGGTTTTGGCCTTTTCTGACCCGTTTCGTGGACTATTACTAACTGTTTTGGGGTCCCAAAGTGATTTCCATTCTTGTTGAACCCCAACGTGCGCTTACGTGTCGGTCACCAACGCTCATGGTTTTGGTCGATTCTGGCCCGTTTCATGGACTATTACTCACTGTTTTAGGGTCCCGCAGTGATGTCCACGAGTAACGAACCCTGGGGTGCGTTTACGTGTCGGTCATCAACACTCGCGATTTTGGCCGATTCTGACCCGTTTCGTGGACTATTACTCACCGTTTTGGGGTCTCAAAGTAATTTCCATTCTTGTTGAACCCCACGGTGCGCTTACGTGTCGGTCATCAACACTCACAGTTTTGGCCGATTCTGGTCCGTTTCGTGGACTATTACTCACTATTTTAGGGTCCCGTAGTGATGTCCACGAGTAACGAACCCTGGGGTGCGTTTACGTGTCGGTCATCAACACTCACGGTTTTGGCCTATTCTGACCCGTTTCGTGGACTATTACTCACCGTTTTTGGGTCCCAAAGTGATTTCCATTCTTCTTGAACCCCAAGGTGCGCTTACGTGTCGGTCACCAACGCTCATGGTTTTGGAGATTCTGGTCCGTTTCGTGGACTATTACTCACTGTTTTAGGATTCTAGAATAATGTCCATGAGTAACGAACCCTGGGGTGCGTTTACGTGTCGGTCATCAACACTCACGGTTTTGGCCGATTCTGACCCGTTTCGTGGACTATTACTCACCGTTTTTGGGTCCCAAAGTGATTTCCATTCTTGTTGAACCCCAAGGTGCGCTTACGTGTCGGTCACCAACGCTCATGGTTTTGGCCGATTCTGGCCCGTTCCATGGACTTTTACTCACTGTTTTAGGGTCCCGGAGTGATGTCCACGAGTAACGAACCCTGGGGTGCGGTTACGTGTCGGTCATCAATGCTCGTAGTTTTGGCCGATCCTGACCCGTTTCATGGACTATTACTCACTGTTTTGGGGTCCCAAAGTGATTACCATTCTTGTTGAACCCCAAGATGCGCTTACGTGTCGGTCATCAACACTCACAGTTTTCGCCGATTCTGGCCCGTTTCGTGGACTATTACTCAATGTTTTAGGATCCCGGAGTGATGTCTACGAGTATAGAACCCTGGGGTGCGTTTACGTGTCGGTCATCAACACTCGCGGTTTTAGCCTATTCTGACCCGTTTCGTGGACTATTACTAACTGTTTTGGGGTCCCAAAGTGATTTCCATTCTTGTGGAACCCCAACGTGCGCTTACGTGTCGGTCACCAACGCTCATGGTTTTGGCCGATTCTGGCCCGTTTTGTGGACTATTAATCACTGTTTTAGGGTCCCGGAGTGATGTCCACGAGTAACGAACCCTGGGGTGCGTTTACGTGTCGGTCATCAACACTCGCGATTTTGGCCGATTCTGACCCGTTTCGTGGACTATTACTCACCGTTTTGGGGTCTCAAAGTAATTTCCATTCTTGTTGAACCCCAAGGTGCGCTTACGTGTCGGTCATCAACACTCACAGTTTTGTCCGATTCTGGTCCGTTTCGTGGACTATTACTCACTGTTTTAGGGTCCCTTAGTGATGTCCACGAGTAACGAACCCTGGGGTGCGTTTACGTGTCGGTCATCAACACTCGCGGTTTTGGCCTATTCTGACCCGTTTCGTGCACTATTACTCACCGTTTTTGGGTCCCAAAGTGATTTCCATTCTTGTTGAACCCCAAGGTGCGCTTACGTGTCGGTCACCAACGCTCATGGTTTTGGCCGATTCTGGCCCGTTTTGTGGACTATTAATCACTGTTTTAGGGTCCCGGAGTGATGTCCACGAGTAACGAACCCTGGGGTGCGTTTACGTGTCGGTCATCAACACTCGCGATTTTGGCCGATTCTGACCCGTTTCGTGGACTATTACTCACCGTTTTGGGGTCTCAAAGTAATTTCCATTCTTGTTGAACCCCAAGGTGCGCTTACGTGTCGGTCATCAACACTCACAGTTTTGTCCGATTCTGGTCCGTTTCGTGGACTATTACTCACTGTTTTAGGGTCCCTTAGTGATGTCCACGAGTAACGAACCCTGGGGTGCGTTTACGTGTCGGTCATCAACACTCGCGGTTTTGGCCTATTCTGACCCGTTTCGTGCACTATTACTCACCGTTTTTGGGTCCCAAAGTGATTTCCATTCTTGTTGAACCCCAAGGTGCGCTTACGTGTCGGTCACCAACGCTCATGGTTTTGGTCGATTCTGGCCCGTTTCGTGGACTATTACTCACTGTTTTAGGGTCCCGCAGTGATGTCCACGAGTAACGAACCCTGGGGTGCGTTTACGTGTCGGTCATCAACACTCGCGATTTTGGCCGATTCTGACCCGTTTCGTGGACTATTACTCACCGTTTTGGGGTCTCAAAGTAATTTCCATTCTTGTTGAACCCCAAGGTGCGCTTACGTGTCGGTCATCAACACTCACAGTTTTGGCCGATTCTGGTCCGTTTCGTGGACTATTACTCACTATTTTAGGGTCCCGTAGTGATGTCCACGAGTAACGAACCCTCGGGTGCGTTTACGTGTCGGTCGTCAACACTCACGGTTTTGGCCTATTCTGACCCGTTTCGTGGACTATTACTCACCGTTTTTGGGTCCCAAAGTGATTTCCATTCTTCTTGAACCCCAAGGTGCGCTTACGTGTCGGTCACCAACGCTCATGGTTTTGGAGATTCTGGTCCGTTTCGTGGACTATTACTCACTGTTTTAGGATTCTAGAATAATGTCCATGAGTAACGAACCCTGGGGTGCGTTTACGTGTCGGTCATCAACACTCACGGTTTTGGCCGATTCTGACCCGTTTCGTGGACTATTACTCACCGTTTTTGGGTCCCAAAGTGATTTCCATTCTTGTTGAACCCCAAGGTGCGCTTACGTGTCGGTCACCAACGCTCATGGTTTTGGCCGATTCTGGCCCGTTCCATGGACTTTTACTCACTGTTTTAGGGTCCCGGAGTGATGTCCACGAGTAACGAACCCTGGGGTGCGGTTACGTGTCGGTCATCAATGCTCGTAGTTTTGGCCGATCCTGACCCGTTTCATGGACTATTACTCACTGTTTTGGGGTCCCAAAGTGATTACCATTCTTGTTGAACCCCAAGATGCGCTTACGTGTCGGTCATCAACACTCACAGTTTTGGCCGATTCTGGCCCGTTTCGTGGACTATTACTCACCGTTTTGGGGTCTCAAAGTAATTTCCATTCTTGTTGAACCCCAAGGTGCGCTTACGTGTCGGTCATCAACACTCACAGTTTTGGCCGATTCTGGTCCGTTTCGTGGACTATTACTCACTATTTTAGGGTCCCGTAGTGATGTCCACGAGTAACGAACCCTGGGGTGCGTTTACGTGTCGGTCATCAACACTCACGGTTTTGGCCGATTCTGACCCGTTTCGTGGACTATTACTCACCGTTTTGGGGTCTCAAAGTAATTTCCATTCTTGTTGAACCCCAAGGTGCGCTTACGTGTCGGTCATCAACACTCACAGTTTTGGCCGATTCTGGTCCGTTTCGTGGACTATTACTCACTATTTTAGGGTCCCGTAGTGATGTCCACGAGTAACGAACCCTGGGGTGCGTTTACGTGTCGGTCATCAACACTCACGATCTTGGCCTATTCTGACCCGTTTCGTGGACTATTACTCACCGTTTTTGGGTCCCAAAGTGATTTCCATTCTTCTTGAACCCCAAGGTGCGCTTACGTGTCGGTCACCAACGCTCATGGTTTTGGAGATTCTGGTCCGTTTCGTGGACTATTACTCACTGTTTTAGGATTCTAGAATAATGTCCATGAGTAACGAACCCTGGGGTGCGTTTACGTGTCGGTCATCAACACTCACGGTTTTGGCCGATTCTGACCCGTTTCGTGGACTATTACTCACCGTTTTTGGGTCCCAAAGTGATTTCCATTCTTGTTGAACCCCAAGGTGCGCTTACGTGTCGGTCACCAACGCTCATGGTTTTGGCCGATTCTGGCCCGTTCCATGGACTTTTACTCACTGTTTTAGGGTCCCGGAGTGATGTCCACGAGTAACGAACCCTGGGGTGCGGTTACGTGTCGGTCATCAATGCTCGTAGTTTTGGCCGATCCTGACCCGTTTCATGGACTATTACTCACTGTTTTGGGGTCCCAAAGTGATTACCATTCTTGTTGAACCCCAAGATGCGCTTACGTGTCGGTCATCAACACTCACAGTTTTGGCCGATTCTGGCCCGTTTCGTGGACTATTACTCAATGTTTTAGGATCCCGGAGTGATGTCTACGAGTATAGAACCCTGGGGTGCGTTTACGTGTCGGTCATCAACACTCGCGGTTTTAGCCTATTCTGACCCGTTTCGTGGACTATTACTAACTGTTTTGGGGTCCCAAAGTGATTTCCATTCTTGTGGAACCCCAACGTGCGCTTACGTGTCGGTCACCAACGCTCATGGTTTTGGCCGATTCTGGCCCGTTTTGTGGACTATTAATCACTGTTTTAGGGTCCCGGAGTGATGTCCACGAGTAACGAACCCTGGGGTGCGTTTACGTGTCGGTCATCAACACTCGCGATTTTGGCCGATTCTGACCCGTTTCGTGGACTATTACTCACCGTTTTGGGGTCTCAAAGTAATTTCCATTCTTGTTGAACCCCAAGGTGCGCTTACGTGTCGGTCATCAACACTCACAGTTTTGTCCGATTCTGGTCCGTTTCGTGGACTATTACTCACTGTTTTAGGGTCCCTTAGTGATGTCCACGAGTAACGAACCCTGGGGTGCGTTTACGTGTCGGTCATCAACACTCGCGGTTTTGGCCTATTCTGACCCGTTTCGTGCACTATTACTCACCGTTTTTGGGTCCCAAAGTGATTTCCATTCTTGTTGAACCCCAAGGTGCGCTTACGTGTCGGTCACCAACGCTCATGGTTTTGGTCGATTCTGGCCCGTTTCGTGGACTATTACTCACTGTTTTAGGGTCCCGCAGTGATGTCCACGAGTAACGAACCCTGGGGTGCGTTTACGTGTCGGTCATCAACACTCGCGATTTTGGCCGATTCTGACCCGTTTCGTGGACTATTACTCACCGTTTTGGGGTCTCAAAGTAATTTCCATTCTTGTTGAACCCCAAGGTGCGCTTACGTGTCGGTCATCAACACTCACAGTTTTGGCCGATTCTGGTCCGTTTCGTGGACTATTACTCACTATTTTAGGGTCCCGTAGTGATGTCCACGAGTAACGAACCCTGGGGTGCGTTTACGTGTCGGTCATCAACACTCACGGTTTTGGCCTATTCTGACCCGTTTCGTGGACTATTACTCACTGTTTTTGGGTCCCAAAGTAATTTCCATTCTTGTTGAACCCCAAGGTGCGCTTACGTGTCGGTCACCAACGCTCATGGTTTTGGAGATTCTGGTCCGTTTCGTGGACTATTACTCACTGTTTTAGGATTCTGGAATAATGTCCACGAGTAACGAACCCTGGGGTGCGTTTACGTGTCGGTCATCAACACTCACGGTTTTGGCCGATTCTGACCCGTTTCGTGGACTATTACTCACCGTTTTTGGGTCCCAAAGTGATTTCCATTCTTGTTGAACCCCAAGGTGCGCTTACGTGTCGGTCACCAACGCTCATGGTTTTGGCCGATTCTGGCCCGTTCCATGGACTTTTACTCACTGTTTAAGGGTCCCGGAGTGATGTCCACGAGTAACGAACCCTGGGGTGCGTTTACGTGTCGGTCATCAACGCTCGTAGTTTTGGGCGATCCTGACCCGTTTCATGGACTATTACTCACTGTTTTGGGGTCCCAAAGTGATTACCATTCTTGTTGAACCCCAAGATGCGCTTACGTGTCGGTCATCAACACTCACAGTTTTGGCCGATTCTGGCCCATTTCGTGGACTATTACTCAATGTTTTAGGATCCCGGAGTGATGTCCACGAGTATAGAACCCTGGGGTGCGTTTACGTGTCGGTCATCAACACTCGCGGTTTTGGCCTATTCTGACCCGTTTCGTGCACTATTACTAACTGTTTTGGGGTCCCAAAGTGATTTCCATTCTTGTTGAACCCCAACGTGCGCTTACGTGTCGGTCACCAACGCTCATGGTTTTGGCCGATTCTGGCCCGTTTTGTGGACTATTACTCACTGTTTTAGGGTCCCGGAGTGATGTCCACGAGTAACGAACCCTGGGGTGCGTTTACGTGTCGGTCATCAACACTCGCGATTTTGGCCGATTCTGACCCGTTTCGTGGACTATTACTCACCGTTTTGGGGTCTCAAAGTAATTTCCATTCTTGTTGAACCCCAAGGTGCGCTTACGTGTCGGTCATCAACACTCACAGTTTTGTCCGATTCTGGTCCGTTTCGTGGACTATTACTCACTATTTTAGGGTCCCGTAGTGATGTCCACGAGTAACGAACCCTAGGGTGCGTTTACGTGTCGGTCATCAACACTCGCGGTTTTGGCCTATTCTGACCCGTTTCGTGCACTATTACTCACCGTTTTTGGGTCCCAAAGTGATTTCCATTCTTGTTGAACCCCAAGGTGCGCTTACGTGTCGGTCACCAACGCTCATGGTTTTGGTCGATTCTGGCCCGTTTCGTGGACTATTACTCACTGTTTTAGGGTCCCGCAGTGATGTCCACGAGTAACGAACCCTGGGGTGCGTTTACGTGTCGGTCATCAACACTCGCGATTTTGGCCGATTCTGACCCGTTTCGTGGACTATTACTCACCGTTTTGGGGTCTGAAAGTAATTTCCATTCTTGTTGAACCCCAAGGTGCGCTTACGTGTCGGTCATCAACACTCACAGTTTTGGCCGATTCTGGTCCGTTTCGTGGACTATTACTCACTATTTTAGGGTCCCGTAGTGATGTCCACGAGTAACGAACCCTGGGGTGCGTTTACGTGTCGGTCATCAACACTCACGGTTTTGGCCTATTCTGACCCGTTTCGTGGACTATTACTCACCGTTTTTGGGTCCCAAAGTAATTTCCATTCTTGTTGAACCCCAAGGTGCGCTTACGTGTCGGTCACCAACGCTCATGGTTTTGGAGATTCTGGTCCGTTTCGTGGACTATTACTCACTGTTTTAGGATTCTGGAATAATGTCCACGAGTAACGAACCCTGGGGTGCGTTTACGTGTCGGTCATCAACACTCACGGTTTTGGCCGATTCTGACCCGTTTCGTGGACTATTACTCACCGTTTTTGGGTCCCAAAGTGATTTCCATTCTTGTTGAACCCCAAGGTGCGCTTACGTGTCGGTCACCAACGCTCATGGTTTTGGCCGATTCTGGCCCGTTCCATGGACTTTTACTCACTGTTTAAGGGTCCCGGAGTGATGTCCACGAGTAACGAACCCTGGGGTGCGTTTACGTGTCGGTCATCAACGCTCGTAGTTTTGGGCGATCCTGACCCGTTTCATGGACTATTACTCACTGTTTTGGGGTCCCAAAGTGATTACCATTCTTGTTGAACCCCAAGATGCGCTTACGTGTCGGTCATCAACACTCACAGTTTTGGCCGATTCTGGCCCATTTCGTGGACTATTACTCAATGTTTTAGGATCCCGGAGTGATGTCCACGAGTATAGAACCCTGGGGTGCGTTTACGTGTCGGTCATCAACACTCGCGGTTTTGGCCTATTCTGACCCGTTTCGTGCACTATTACTAACTGTTTTGGGGTCCCAAAGTGATTTCCATTCTTGTTGAACCCCAACGTGCGCTTACGTGTCGGTCACCAACGCTCATGGTTTTGGCCGATTCTGGCCCGTTTTGTGGACTATTACTCACTGTTTTAGGGTCCCGGAGTGATGTCCACGAGTAACGAACCCTGGGGTGCGTTTACGTGTCGGTCATCAACACTCGCGATTTTGGCCGATTCTGACCCGTCTCGTGGACTATTACTCACCGTTTTGGGGTCTCAAAGTAATTTCCATTCTTGTTGAACCCCAAGGTGCGCTTACGTGTCGGTCATCAACACTCACAGTTTTGTCCGATTCTGGTCCGTTTCGTGGACTATTACTCACTATTTTAGGGTCCCGTAGTGATGTCCACGAGTAACGAACCCTAGGGTGCGTTTACGTGTCGGTCATCAACACTCGCGGTTTTGGCCTATTCTGACCCGTTTCGTGCACTATTACTCACCGTTTTTGGGTCCCAAAGTGATTTCCATTCTTGTTGAACCCCAAGGTGCGCTTACGTGTCGGTCACCAACGCTCATGGTTTTGGTCGATTCTGGCCCGTTTCGTGGACTATTACTCACTGTTTTAGGGTCCCGCAGTGATGTCCACGAGTAACGAACCCTGGGGTGCGTTTACGTGTCGGTCATCAACACTCGCGATTTTGGCCGATTCTGACCCGTTTCGTGGACTATTACTCACCGTTTTGGGGTCTCAAAGTAATTTCCATTCTTGTTGAACCCCAAGGTGCGCTTACGTGTCGGTCATCAACACTCACAGTTTTGGCCGATTCTGGTCCGTTTCGTGGACTATTACTCACTATTTTAGGGTCCCGTAGTGATGTCCACGAGTAACGAACCCTGGGGTGCGTTTACGTGTCGGTCATCAACACTCACGGTTTTGGCCTATTCTGACCCGTTTCGTGGACTATTACTCACCGTTTTTGGGTCCCAAAGTAATTTCCATTCTTGTTGAACCCCAAGGTGCGCTTACGTGTCGGTCACCAACGCTCATGGTTTTGGAGATTCTGGTCCGTTTCGTGGACTATTACTCACTGTTTTAGGATTCTGGAATAATGTCCACGAGTAACGAACCCTGGGGTGCGTTTACGTGTCGGTCATCAACACTCACGGTTTTGGCCGATTCTGACCCGTTTCGTGGACTATTACTCACCGTTTTTGGGTCCCAAAGTGATTTCCATTCTTGTTGAACCCCAAGGTGCGCTTACGTGTCGGTCACCAACGCTCATGGTTTTGGCCGATTCTGGCCCGTTCCATGGACTTTTACTCACTGTTTAAGGGTCCCGGAGTGATGTCCACGAGTAACGAACCCTGGGGTGCGTTTACGTGTCGGTCATCAACGCTCGTAGTTTTGGGCGATCCTGACCCGTTTCATGGACTATTACTCACTGTTTTGGGGTCCCAAAGTGATTACCATTCTTGTTGAACCCCAAGATGCGCTTACGTGTGGGTCATCAACACTCACAGTTTTGGCCGATTCTGGCCCATTTCGTGGACTATTACTCAATGTTTTAGGATCCCGGAGTGATGTCCACGAGTATAGAACCCTGGGGTGCGTTTACGTGTCGGTCATCAACACTCGCGGTTTTGGCCTATTCTGACCCGTTCCGTGCACTATTACTAACTGTTTTGGGGTCCCAAAGTGATTTCCATTCTTGTTGAACCCCAACGTGCGCTTACGTGTCGGTCACCAACGCTCATGGTTTTGGCCGATTCTGGCCCGTTTTGTGGACTATTACTCACTGTTTTAGGGTCCCGGAGTGATGTCCACGAGTAACGAACCCTGGGGTGCGTTTACGTGTCGGTCATCAACACTCGCGATTTTGGCCGATTCTGACCCGTTTCGTGGACTATTACTCACCGTTTTGGGGTCTCAAAGTAATTTCCATTCTTGTTGAACCCCAAGGTGCGCTTACGTGTCGGTCATCAACACTCACAGTTTTGTCCGATTCTGGTCCGTTTCGTGGACTATTACTCACTATTTTAGGGTCCCGTAGTGATGTCCACGAGTAACGAACCCTGGGGTGCGTTTACGTGTCGGTCATCAACACTCGCGGTTTTGGCCTATTCTGACCCGTTTCGTGGACTATTACTCACCGTTTTTGGGTCCCAAAGTGATTTCCATTCTTGTTGAACCCCAAGGTGCGCTTACGTGTCGGTCACCAACGCTCATGGTTTTGGAGATTCTGGTCCGTTTCGTGGACTATTACTCACTGTTTTAGGATTCTGGAATAATGTCCACGAGTAACGAACCCTGGGGTGCGTTTACGTGTCGGTCATCAACACTCACGGTTTTGGCCGATTCTGACCCGTTTCGTGGACTATTACTCACCGTTTTTGGGTCCCAAAGTGATTTCCATTCTTGTTGAACCCCAAGGTGCGCTTACGTGTCGGTCACCAACGCTCATGGTTTTGGCCGATTCTGGCCCGTTCCATGGACTTTTACTCACTGTTTAAGGGTCCCGGAGTGATGTCCACGAGTAACGAACCCTGGGGTGCGTTTACGTGTCGGTCATCAACGCTCGTAGTTTTGGGCGATCCTGACCCGTTTCATGGACTATTACTCACTGTTTTGGGGTCCCAAAGTGATTACCATTCTTGTTGAACCCCAAGATGCGCTTACGTGTCGGTCATCAACACTCACAGTTTTGGCCGATTCTGGCCCATTTCGTGGACTATTACTCAATGTTTTAGGATCCCGGAGTGATGTCCACGAGTATAGAACCCTGGGGTGCGTTTACGTGTCGGTCATCAACACTCGCGGTTTTGGCCTATTCTGACCCGTTTCGTGGACTATTACTAACTGTTTTGGGGTCCCAAAGTGATTTCCATTCTTGTTGAACCCCAACGTGCGCTTACGTGTCGGTCACCAACGCTCATGGTTTTGGCCGATTCTGGCCCGTTTTGTGGACTATTACTCACTGTTTTAGGGTCCCGGAGTGATGTCCACGAGTAACGAACCCTGGGGTGCGTTTACGTGTCGGTCATCAACACTCGCGATTTTGGCCGATTCTGACCCGTTTCGTGGACTATTACTCACCGTTTTGGGGTCTCAAAGTAATTTCCATTCTTGTTGAACCCCAAGGTGCGCTTACGTGTCGGTCATCAACACTCACAGTTTTGTCCGATTCTGGTCCGTTTCGTGGACTATTACTCACTATTTTAGGGTCCCGTAGTGATGTCCACGAGTAACGAACCCTGGGGTGCGTTTACGTGTCGGTCATCAACACTCGCGGTTTTGGCCTATTCTGACCCGTTTCGTGGACTATTACTCACCGTTTTTGGGTCCCAAAGTGATTTCCATTCTTGTTGAACCCCAAGGTGCGCTTACGTGTCGGTCACCAACGCTCATGGTTTTGGAGATTCTGGTCCGTTTCGTGGACTATTACTCACTGTTTTAGGATTCTGGAATAATGTCCACGAGTAACGAACCCTGGGGTGCGTTTACGTGTCGGTCATCAACACTCACGGTTTTGGCCGATTCTGACCCGTTTCGTGGACTATTACTCACCGTTTTTGGGTCCCAAAGTGATTTCCATTCTTGTTGAACCCCAAGGTGCGCTTACGTGTCGGTCACCAACGCTCATGGTTTTGGCCGATTCTGGCCCGTTCCATGGACTTTTACTCACTGTTTTAGGGTCCCGGAGTGATGTCCACGAGTAACGAACCCTGGGGTGCGTTTACGTGTCGGTCATCAACGCTCGTAGTTTTGGCCGATCCTGACCCGTTTCATGGAGTATTACTCACTGTTTTGGGGTCCCAAAGTGATTACCATTCTTGTTGAACCCCAAGATGCGCTTACGTGTCGGTCATCAACAGTCACAGTTTTGGCCGATTCTGGCCCGTTTCGTGGACTATTACTCAATGTTTTAGGATCCCGGAGTGATGTCCACAAGTATAGAACCCTGGGGTGCGTTTACGTGTCGGTCATCAACACTCGCGGTTTTGGCCTATTCTGACCCGTTTCGTGGACTATTACTCACTGTTTTGGGGTCCCAAAGTGATTTCCATTCTTGTTGAACCCCAACGTGCGCTTACGTGTCGGTCACCAACGCTCATGGTTTTGGCCGATTCTGGCCCGTTTTGTGGACTATTACTCACTGTTTTAGGGTCCCGGAGTGATGTCCACGAGTAACGAACCCTGGGGTGCGTTTACGTGTCGGTCATCAACACTCGCGATTTTGGCCGATTCTGACCCGTTTCGTGGACTATTACTCACCGTTTTGGGGTCTCAAAGTAATTTCCATTCTTGTTGAACCCCAAGGTGCGCTTACGTGTCGGTCATCAACACTCACAGTTTTGTCCGATTCTGGTCCGTTTCGTGGACTATTACTCACTATTTTAGGGTCCCGTAGTGATGTCCACGAGTAACGAACCCTGGGGTGCGTTTACGTGTCGGTCATCAACACTCGCGGTTTTGGCCTATTCTGACCCGTTTCGTGGACTATTACTCACCGTTTTTGGGTCCCAAAGTGATTTCCATTCTTGTTGAACCCCAAGGTGCGCTTACGTGTCGGTCACCAACGCTCATGGTTTTGGAGATTCTGGTCCGTTTCGTGGACTATTACTCACTGTTTTAGGATTCTGGAATAATGTCCACGAGTAACGAACCCTGGGGTGCGTTTACGTGTCGGTCATCAACACTCACGGTTTTGGCCGATTCTGACCCGTTTCGTGGACTATTACTCACCGTTTTTGGGTCCCAAAGTGATTTCCATTCTTGTTGAACCCCAAGGTGCGCTTACGTGTCGGTCACCAACGCTCCTGGTTTTGGCCGATTCTGGCCCGTTCCATGGACTTTTACTCACTGTTTTAGGGTCCCGGAGTGATGTCCACGAGTAACGAACCCTGGGGTGCGTTTACGTGTCGGTCATCAACGCTCGTAGTTTTGGCCGATCCTGACCCGTTTCATGGAGTATTACTCACTGTTTTGGGGTCCCAAAGTGATTACCATTCTTGTTGAACCCCAAGATGCGCTTACGTGTCGGTCATCAACAGTCACAGTTTTGGCCGATTCTGGCCCGTTTCGTGGACTATTACTCAATGTTTTAGGATCCCGGAGTGATGTCCACAAGTATAGAACCCTGGGGTGCGTTTACGTGTCGGTCATCAACACTCGCGGTTTTGGCCTATTCTGACCCGTTTCGTGGACTATTACTCACTGTTTTGGGGTCCCAAAGTGATTTCCATTCTTGTTGAACCCCAACGTGCGCTTACGTGTCGGTCACCAACGCTCATGGTTTTGGCCGATTCTGGCCCGTTTTGTGGACTATTACTCACTGTTTTAGGGTCCCGGAGTGATGTCCACGAGTAACGAACCCTGGGGTGCGTTTACGTGTCGGTCATCAACACTCGCGATTTTGGCCTATTCCGACCCGTTTGGTGGACTATTACTCACCGTTTTGGGGTCTCAAAGTAATTTCCATTCTTGTTGAACCCCAAGGTGCGCTTACGTGTCGGTCATCAACACTCACAGTTTTGTCCGATTCTGGTCCGTTTTGTGGACTATTACTCACTATTTTAGGGTCCCGTAGTGATGTCCACGAGTAACGAACCCTGGGGTGTGTTTACGTGTCGGTCATCAACACTCGCGGTTTTGGCCTATTCTGACCCGTTTCGTGGACTATTACTCACCGTTTTTGGGTCCCAAAGTGATTTCCATTCTTGTTGAACCCCAAGGTGCGCTTACGTGTCGGTCACCAACGCTCATGGTTTTGGTCGATTCTGGCCCGTTTCGTGGACTATTACTCACTGTTTTAGGGTCCCGCAGTGATGTCCACGAGTAACGAACCCTGGGGTGCGTTTACGTGTCGGTCATCAACACTCGCGATTTTGGCCGATTCTGACCCGTTTCGTGGACTATTACTCACCGTTTTGGGGTCTCAAAGTAATTTCCATTCTTGTTGAACCCCAAGGTGCGCTTACGTGTCGGTCATCAACACTCACAGTTTTAGCTGATTCTGGCCCGTTTCGTGGACTATTACTCACTATTTTAGGGTCCCATAGTGATGTCCACGAGTAACGAACCCTGGGGTGCGTTTACGTGTCGGTCATCAACGCTCGTAGTTTTGGCCGATCCTGACCCGTTTCATGGACTATTACTCACTGTTTTGGGGTCCCAAAGTGATTAACATTCTTGTTGAACCCCAAGATGCGCTTACGTGTCGGTCATCAACACTCACAGTTTTGGCCGATTCTGGCCCGTTTCGTGGACTATTACTCAATGTTTTAGGATCCCGGAGTGATGTCCACGAGTATAGAACCCTGGGGTGCATTTACGTGTAGGTCATCAACACTCGCGGTTTTGGCCTATTCTGACCCGTTTCGTGGACTATTACTCACTGTTTTGGAGTCCCAAAGTGATTTCCATTCTTGTTGAACCCGAACGTGCGCTTACGTGTCGGTCACCAACACTCATGGTTTTGGCCGATTCTGGTCCGTTTCGTGAACTATTACTCACTGTTTTAGGGTCCCGGAGTGATGTCCACGAGTAACGGACCCTGGGGTGCGTTTACGTGTCGGTCATCAACACTCGCGGTTTTGGTCGATTCTGACCCGTTTCGTGGACTATTACTCACCGTTTTTGGGTCCCAAAGTGATTTCCATTCTTGTTGAACCCCAAGGTGCGCTTACGTGTCGGTCACCAACGCTCATGGTTTTGGCCGATTCTGGCCCGTTTCATGGACTATTACTCACTGTTTTAGGGTCCCGGAGTGATGTCCACGAGTAACGAACCCTGGGGTGCGTTTACATGTCGGTCATCAACGCTCGTAGTTTTGGCCGATCCTGACCCGTTTCATGGACTATTACTCACTGTTTGTGGGTCCCAAAGTGATTACCATTCTTGTTGAACCCCAAGATGCGCTTACGTGTCGGTCATCAACAGTCATAGTTTTGGCCGATTCTGGCCCGTTTCGTGGACTATTACTCAAATGTTTTAGGATCCCGGAGTGATGTCCACGAGTATAGAACCCTGGGGTGCGTTTACGTGTCGGTCATCAACACTCGCGGTTTTGGCCTATTCTGACCCGTTTCGTGGACTATTACTCACTGTTTTGGGGTCCCAAAGTGATTTCCATTCTTGTTGAACCCCAACGTGCGCTTACGTGTCAGTCACCAATGCTCATGGTTTTGGCCGATTCTGGCCCGTTTCGTGGACTATTACTCACTGTTTTAGGGTCCCGGAGTGATGTCCACGAGTAACGAACCCTGGGGTGTGTTTACGTGTCGGTCATCAACACTCACGGTTTTGGCCGATTCTGACCCGTTTCGTGGACTATTACTCACCGTTTTTGGGTCCCAAAGTGATTTCCATTCTTGTTGAACCCCAAGGTGCGCTTACGTGTCGGTCACCAACGCTCCTGGTTTTGGCCGATTCTGGCCCGTTCCATGGACTTTTACTCACTGTTTTAGGGTCCCGGAGTGATGTCCACGAGTAACGAACCCTGGGGTGCGTTTACGTGTCGGTCATCAACGCTCGTAGTTTTGGCCGATCCTGACCCGTTTCATGGAGTATTACTCACTGTTTTGGGGTCCCAAAGTGATTACCATTCTTGTTGAACCCCAAGATGCGCTTACGTGTCGGTCATCAACAGTCACAGTTTTGGCCGATTCTGGCCCGTTTCGTGGACTATTACTCAATGTTTTAGGATCCCGGAGTGATGTCCACAAGTATAGAACCCTGGGGTGCGTTTACGTGTCGGTCATCAACACTCGCGGTTTTGGCCTATTCTGACCCGTTTCGTGGACTATTACTCACTGTTTTGGGGTCCCAAAGTGATTTCCATTCTTGTTGAACCCCAACGTGCGCTTACGTGTCGGTCACCAACGCTCATGGTTTTGGCCGATTCTGGCCCGTTTTGTGGACTATTACTCACTGTTTTAGGGTCCCGGAGTGATGTCCACGAGTAACGAACCCTGGGGTGCGTTTACGTGTCGGTCATCAACACTCGCGATTTTGGCCTATTCCGACCCGTTTGGTGGACTATTACTCACCGTTTTGGGGTCTCAAAGTAATTTCCATTCTTGTTGAACCCCAAGGTGCGCTTACGTGTCGGTCATCAACACTCACAGTTTTGTCCGATTCTGGTCCGTTTTGTGGACTATTACTCACTATTTTAGGGTCCCGTAGTGATGTCCACGAGTAACGAACCCTGGGGTGTGTTTACGTGTCGGTCATCAACACTCGCGGTTTTGGCCTATTCTGACCCGTTTCGTGGACTATTACTCACTGTTTTGGGGTCCCAAAGTGATTAACATTCTTGTTGAACCCCAAGATGCGCTTACGTGTCGGTAAACAACACTCACAGTTTTGGCCGATTCTGGCCCGTTTCGTGGACTATTACTCAATGTTTTAGGATCCCGGAGTGATGTCCACGAGTATAGAACCCTGGGGTGCATTTACGTGTAGGTCATCAACACTCGCGGTTTTGGCCTATTCTGACCCGTTTCGTGGACTATTACTCACTGTTTTGGAGTCCCAAAGTGATTTCCATTCTTGTTGAACCCGAACGTGCGCTTACGTGTCGGTCACCAACACTCATGGTTTTGGCCGATTCTGGTCCGTTTCGTGAACTATTACTCACTGTTTTAGGGTCCCGGAGTGATGTCCACGAGTAACGGACCCTGGGGTGCGTTTACGTGTCGGTCATCAACACTCGCGGTTTTGGTCGATTCTGACCCGTTTCGTGGACTATTACTCACCATTTTTGGGTCCCAAAGTGATTTCCATTCTTGTTGAACCCCAAGGTGCGCTTACGTGTCGGTCACCAACGCTCATGGTTTTGGCCGATTCTGGCCCGTTTCATGAACTATTACTCACTGTTTTAGGGTCCCGGAGTGATGTCCACGAGTAACGAACCCTGGGGTGCGTTTACATGTCGGTCATCAACGCTCGTAGTTTTGGCCGATCCTGACCCGTTTCATGGACTATTACTCACTGTTTGTGGGTCCCAAAGTGATTACCATTCTTGTTGAACCCCAAGATGCGCTTACGTGTCGGTCATCAACAGTCACAGTTTTGGCCGATTCTGGCCCGTTTCGTGGACTATTACTCAAATGTTTTAGGATCCCGGAGTGATGTCCACGAGTATAGAACCCTGGGGTGCGTTTACGTGTCGGTCATCAACACTCGCGGTTTTGGCCTATTCTGACCCGTTTCGTGGACTATTACTCACTGTTTTGGGGTCCCAAAGTGATTTCCATTCTTGTTGAACCCCAACGTGCGCTTACGTGTCAGTCACCAACGCTCATGGTTTTGGCCGATTCTGGCCCGTTTCGTGGACTATTACTCACTGTTTTAGGGTCCCGGAGTGATGTCCACGAGTAACGAACCCTGGGGTGCGTTTACGTGTCGGTCATCAACACTCGCGATTTTGGCCGATTCTGACCCGTTTCGTGGACTATTACTCACCGTTTTGGGGTCTCAATGTAATTTCCATTCTTGTTGAACCCCAAGGTGCGCTTACGTGTCGGTCATCAACACTCACAGTTTTGGCCGATTCTGGTCCGTTTCGTGGACTGTTACTCACTATTTTAGGGTCCCGTAGTGATGTCCACGAGTAACGAACCCTGAGGTGCGTTTACGTGTCGGTCATCAACACTCGCGGTTTTGGCCGATTCTGACCCGTTTCGTGGACTATTACTCACCGTTTTTGGGTCCCAAAGTGATTTGCATTCTTGTTGAACCCCAAGGTGCGCTTACGTGTCGGTCACCAACGCTCATGGTATTGGCCGATTCTGGCCCGTTTTGTGGACTATTACTCACTGTTTTAGGGTCCTGGAGTGATGTCCACGAGTAACGAACCCTGGGGTGCGCTTACGTGTCGGTCATCAACACTCGCGATTTTGGCCGATTCTGACCCGTTTCGTGGACTATTACTCACCGTTTTGGGGTCTCAAAGTGATTTCCATTCTTGTTGAACCCCAAGGTGCGCTTACATGTCGGTCATCAACACTCACAGTTTTGGCCGATTCTGGCCCGTTTCTGGACTATTACTCAATGTTTTAGGATCCCGGAGTGATGTCCACGAGTAACGAACCCTGGGGTGCGTTTACGTGTCGGTCATCAACACTCGCGGTTTTGGCCGATTCTGACCCGTTTCGTGGACTATTACTCACCGTTTTGGGGTCCCAAAGTGATTTCCATTCTTGTTGAACCCCAAGGTGCGCTTACGTGTCGGTCACCAACGCTCCTGGTTTTGGCCGATTCTGGCCCGTTCCATGGACTTTTACTCACTGTTTTAGGGTCCCGGAGTGATGTCCACGAGTAACGAACCCTGGGGTGCGTTTACGTGTCGGTCATCAACGCTCGTAGTTTTGGCCGATCCTGACCCGTTTCATGGAGTATTACTCACTGTTTTGGGGTCCCAAAGTGATTACCATTCTTGTTGAACCCCAAGATGCGCTTACGTGTCGGTCATCAACAGTCACAGTTTTGGCCGATTCTGGCCCGTTTCGTGGACTATTACTCAATGTTTTAGGATCCCGGAGTGATGTCCACAAGTATAGAACCCTGGGGTGCGTTTACGTGTCGGTCATCAACACTCGCGGTTTTGGCCTATTCTGACCCGTTTCGTGGACTATTACTCACTGTTTTGGGGTCCCAAAGTGATTTCCATTCTTGTTGAACCCCAACGTGCGCTTACGTGTCGGTCACCAACGCTCATGGTTTTGGCCGATTCTGGCCCGTTTTGTGGACTATTACTCACTGTTTTAGGGTCCCGGAGTGATGTCCACGAGTAACGAACCCTGGGGTGCGTTTACGTGTCGGTCATCAACACTCGCGATTTTGGCCTATTCCGACCCGTTTGGTGGACTATTACTGACCGTTTTGGGGTCTCAAAGTAATTTCCATTCTTGTTGAACCCCAAGGTGCGCTTACGTGTCGGTCATCAACACTCACAGTTTTGTCCGATTCTGGTCCGTTTCGTGGACTATTACTCACTATTTTAGGGTCCCGTAGTGATGTCCACGAGTAACGAACCCTGGGGTGTGTTTACGTGTCGGTCATCAACACTCGCGGTTTTGGCCTATTCTGACCCGTTTCGTGGACTATTACTCACCGTTTTTGGGTCCCAAAGTGATTTCCATTCTTGTTGAACCCCAAGGTGCGCTTACGTGTCGGTCACCAACGCTCATGGTTTTGGTCGATTCTGGCCCGTTTCGTGGACTATTACTCACTGTTTTAGGGTCCCGCAGTGATGTCCACGAGTAACGAACCCTGGGGTGCGTTTACGTGTCGGTCATCAACACTCGCGATTTTGGCCGATTCTGACCCGTTTCGTGGACTATTACTCACCGTTTTGGGGTCTCAAAGTAATTTCCATTCTTGTTGAACCCCAAGGTGCGCTTACGTGTCGGTCATCAACACTCACAGTTTTAGCTGATTCTGGCCCGTTTCGTGGACTATTACTCACTATTTTAGGGTCCCATAGTGATGTCCACGAGTAACGAACCCTGGGGTGCGTTTACGTGTCGGTCATCAACGCTCGTAGTTTTGGCCGATCCTGACCCGTTTCATGGACTATTACTCACTGTTTTGGGGTCCCAAAGTGATTAACATTCTTGTTGAACCCCAAGATGCGCTTACGTGTCGGTCATCAACACTCACAGTTTTGGCCGATTCTGGCCCGTTTCGTGGACTATTACTCAATGTTTTAGGATCCCGGAGTGATGTCCACGAGTATAGAACCCTGGGGTGCGTTTACGTGTAGGTCATCAACACTCGCGGTTTTGGCCTATTCTGACCCGTTTCGTGGACTATTACTCACTGTTTTGAAGTCCCAAAGTGATTTCCATTCTTGTTGAACCCGAACGTGCGCTTACGTGTCGGTCACCAACACTCATGGTTTTGGCCGATTCTGGTCCGTTTCGTGAACTATTACTCACTGTTTTAGGGTCCCGGAGTGATGTCCACGAGTAACGGACCCTGGGGTGCGTTTACGTGTCGGTCATCAACACTCGCGGTTTTGGTCGATTCTGACCCGTTTCGTGGACTATTACTCACCGTTTTTGGGTCCCAAAGTGATTTCCATTCTTGTTGAACCCCAAGGTGCGCTTACGTGTCGGTCACCAACGCTCATGGTTTTGGCCGATTCTGGCCCGTTTCATGGACTATTACTCACTGTTTTATGGTCCCGGAGTGATGTCCACGAGTAACGAACCCTGGGGTGCGTTTACATGTCGGTCATCAACGCTCGTAGTTTTGGCCGATCCTGACCCGTTTCATGGACTATTACTCACTGTTTGTGGGTCCCAAAGTGATTACCATTCTTGTTGAACCCCAAGATGCGCTTACGTGTCGGTCATCAACAGTCACAGTTTTGGCCGATTCTGGCCCGTTTCGTGGACTATTACTCAAATGTTTTAGGATCCCGGAGTGATGTCCACGAGTATAGAACCCTGGGGTGCGTTTACGTGTCGGTCATCAACACTCGCGGTTTTGGCCTATTCTGACCCGTTTCGTGGACTATTACTCACTGTTTTGGGGTCCCAAAGTGATTTCCATTCTTGTTGAACCCCAACGTGCGCTTACGTGTCAGTCACCAACGCTCATGGTTTTGGCCGATTCTGGCCCGTTTCGTGGACTATTACTCACTGTTTTAGGGTCCCGGAGTGATGTCCACGAGTAACGAACCCTGGGGTGCGTTTACGTGTCGGTCATCAACACTCGCGATTTTGGCCGATTCTGACCCGTTTCGTGGACTATTACTCACCGTTTTGGGGTCTCAATGTAATTTCCATTCTTGTTGAACCCCAAGGTGCGCTTACGTGTCGGTCATCAACACTCACAGTTTTGGCCGATTCTGGTCCGTTTCGTGGACTGTTACTCACTATTTTAGGGTCCCGTAGTGATGTCCACGAGTAACGAACCCTGAGGTGCGTTTACGTGTCGGTCATCAACACTCGCGGTTTTGGCCGATTCTGACCCGTTTCGTGGACTATTACTCACCGTTTTTGGGTCCCAAAGTGATTTGCATTCTTGTTGAACCCCAAGGTGCGCTTACGTGTCGGTCACCAACGCTCATGGTATTGGCCGATTCTGGCCCGTTTTGTGGACTATTACTCACTGTTTTAGGGTCCTGGAATGATGTCCACGAGTAACGAACCCTGGGGTGCGTTTACGTGTCGGTCATCAACACTCGCGATTTTGGCCGATTCTGACCCGTTTCGTGGACTATTACTCACCGTTTTGGGGTCTCAAAGTGATTTCCATTCTTGTTGAACCCCAAGGTGCGCTTACATGTCGGTCATCAACACTCACAGTTTTGGCCGATTCTGGCCCGTTTCTGGACTATTACTCAATGTTTTAGGATCCCGGAGTGATGTCCACGAGTAACGAACCCTGGGGTGCGTTTACGTGTCGGTCATCAACACTCGCGGTTTTGGCCGATTCTGACCCGTTTCGTGGACTATTACTCACCGTTTTGGGGTCCCAAAGTGATTTCCATTCTTGTTGAACCCCAAGGTGCGCTTACGTGTCGGTCACCAAAGCTCATGGGTTTGGCCGATTCTGGCCCGTTTCGTGGACTATTACTCACTGTTTTAGGGTCCCGGAGTGATGTCCACGAGTAACGAACCCTGGGGTGCGTTTACGTGTCGGTCATCAACACTCGCGATTTTGGCCGATTCTGACCCGTTTCGTGGACTATTACTCACCGTTTTGGGGTCTCAAAGTAATTTCCATTCTTGTTGAACCCCAAGGTGCGCTTACGTGTCGGTCATCAACACTCACAGTTTTGGCCGATTCTGGTCCGTTTCGTGGACTATTACTCACTGTTTTAGGGTCCCGGAGTGATGTCCACGAATAACGAACCCTGGGGTGCGTTCACGTGTCGGTCATCAACACTCGCGGTATTGGCCGATTCTGACCCGTCTCGTGGACTATTACTCACCGTTTTTGGGTCCCAAAGTGATTTCCATTCTTGTTGAACCCCAAGGTGCGCTTACGTGTCGGTCACCAACGCTCATGGTTTTGGCCGATTCTGGCCCGTTTCGTGGACTATTACTCACTGTTTTAGGGTCCCGGAGTGATGTCCACGAGTAACGAACCATGGGGTGCGTTTGCGTGTCGGTCATCAACACTCGCGATTTTGGCCTATTCCGACCCGTTTGGTGGACTATTACTGACCGTTTTGGGGTCTCAAAGTAATTTCCATTCTTGTTGAACCCCAAGGTGCGCTTACGTGTCGGTCATCAACACTCACAGTTTTGTCCGATTCTGGTCCGTTTCGTGGACTATTACTCACTATTTTAGGGTCCCGTAGTGATGTCCACGAGTAACGAACCCTGGGGTGTGTTTACGTGTCGGTCATCAACACTCGCGGTTTTGGCCTATTCTGACCCGTTTCGTGGACTATTACTCACCGTTTTTGGGTCCCAAAGTGATTTCCATTCTTGTTGAACCCCAAGGTGCGCTTACGTGTCGGTCACCAACGCTCATGGTTTTGGTCGATTCTGGCCCGTTTCGTGGACTATTACTCACTGTTTTAGGGTCCCGCAGTGATGTCCACGAGTAACGAACCCTGGGGTGCGTTTACGTGTCGGTCATCAACACTCGCGATTTTGGCCGATTCTGACCCGTTTCGTGGACTATTACTCACCGTTTTGGGGTCTCAAAGTAATTTCCATTCTTGTTGAACCCCAAGGTGCGCTTACGTGTCGGTCATCAACACTCACAGTTTTAGCTGATTCTGGCCCGTTTCGTGGACTATTACTCACTATTTTAGGGTCCCATAGTGATGTCCACGAGTAACGAACCCTGGGGTGCGTTTACGTGTCGGTCATCAACGCTCGTAGTTTTGGCCGATCCTGACCCGTTTCATGGACTATTACTCACTGTTTTGGGGTCCCAAAGTGATTAACATTCTTGTTGAACCCCAAGATGCGCTTACGTGTCGGTCATCAACACTCACAGTTTTGGCCGATTCTGGCCCGTTTCGTGGACTATTACTCAATGTTTTAGGATCCCGGAGTGATGTCCACGAGTATAGAACCCTGGGGTGCGTTTACGTGTAGGTCATCAACACTCGCGGTTTTGGCCTATTCTGACCCGTTTCGTGGACTATTACTCACTGTTTTGAAGTCCCAAAGTGATTTCCATTCTTGTTGAACCCGAACGTGCGCTTACGTGTCGGTCACCAACACTCATGGTTTTGGCCGATTCTGGTCCGTTTCGTGAACTATTACTCACTGTTTTAGGGTCCCGGAGTGATGTCCACGAGTAACGGACCCTGGGGTGCGTTTACGTGTCGGTCATCAACACTCGCGGTTTTGGTCGATTCTGACCCGTTTCGTGGACTATTACTCACCGTTTTTGGGTCCCAAAGTGATTTCCATTCTTGTTGAACCCCAAGGTGCGCTTACGTGTCGGTCACCAACGCTCATGGTTTTGGCCGATTCTGGCCCGTTTCATGGACTATTACTCACTGTTTTATGGTCCCGGAGTGATGTCCACGAGTAACGAACCCTGGGGTGCGTTTACATGTCGGTCATCAACGCTCGTAGTTTTGGCCGATCCTGACCCGTTTCATGGACTATTACTCACTGTTTGTGGGTCCCAAAGTGATTACCATTCTTGTTGAACCCCAAGATGCGCTTACGTGTCGGTCATCAACAGTCACAGTTTTGGCCGATTCTGGCCCGTTTCGTGGACTATTACTCAAATGTTTTAGGATCCCGGAGTGATGTCCACGAGTATAGAACCCTGGGGTGCGTTTACGTGTCGGTCATCAACACTCGCGGTTTTGGCCTATTCTGACCCGTTTCGTGGACTATTACTCACTGTTTTGGGGTCCCAAAGTGATTTCCATTCTTGTTGAACCCCAACGTGCGCTTACGTGTCAGTCACCAACGCTCATGGTTTTGGCCGATTCTGGCCCGTTTCGTGGACTATTACTCACTGTTTTAGGGTCCCGGAGTGATGTCCACGAGTAACGAACCCTGGGGTGCGTTTACGTGTCGGTCATCAACACTCGCGATTTTGGCCGATTCTGACCCGTTTCGTGGACTATTACTCACCGTTTTGGGGTCTCAATGTAATTTCCATTCTTGTTGAACCCCAAGGTGCGCTTACGTGTCGGTCATCAACACTCACAGTTTTGGCCGATTCTGGTCCGTTTCGTGGACTGTTACTCACTATTTTAGGGTCCCGTAGTGATGTCCACGAGTAACGAACCCTGAGGTGCGTTTACGTGTCGGTCATCAACACTCGCGGTTTTGGCCGATTCTGACCCGTTTCGTGGACTATTACTCACCGTTTTTGGGTCCCAAAGTGATTTGCATTCTTGTTGAACCCCAAGGTGCGCTTACGTGTCGGTCACCAACGCTCATGGTATTGGCCGATTCTGGCCCGTTTTGTGGACTATTACTCACTGTTTTAGGGTCCTGGAATGATGTCCACGAGTAACGAACCCTGGGGTGCGTTTACGTGTCGGTCATCAACACTCGCGATTTTGGCCGATTCTGACCCGTTTCGTGGACTATTACTCACCGTTTTGGGGTCTCAAAGTGATTTCCATTCTTGTTGAACCCCAAGGTGCGCTTACATGTCGGTCATCAACACTCACAGTTTTGGCCGATTCTGGCCCGTTTCTGGACTATTACTCAATGTTTTAGGATCCCGGAGTGATGTCCACGAGTAACGAACCCTGGGGTGCGTTTACGTGTCGGTCATCAACACTCGCGGTTTTGGCCGATTCTGACCCGTTTCGTGGACTATTACTCACCGTTTTGGGGTCCCAAAGTGATTTCCATTCTTGTTGAACCCCAAGGTGCGCTTACGTGTCGGTCACCAAAGCTCATGGGTTTGGCCGATTCTGGCCCGTTTCGTGGACTATTACTCACTGTTTTAGGGTCCCGGAGTGATGTCCACGAGTAACGAACCCTGGGGTGCGTTTACGTGTCGGTCATCAACACTCGCGATTTTGGCCGATTCTGACCCGTTTCGTGGACTATTACTCACCGTTTTGGGGTCTCAAAGTAATTTCCATTCTTGTTGAACCCCAAGGTGCGCTTACGTGTCGGTCATCAACACTCACAGTTTTGGCCGATTCTGGTCCGTTTCGTGGACTATTACTCACTGTTTTAGGGTCCCGGAGTGATGTCCACGAATAACGAACCCTGGGGTGCGTTCACGTGTCGGTCATCAACACTCGCGGTATTGGCCGATTCTGACCCGTCTCGTGGACTATTACTCACCGTTTTTGGGTCCCAAAGTGATTTCCATTCTTGTTGAACCCCAAGGTGCGCTTACGTGTCGGTCACCAACGCTCATGGTTTTGGCCGATTCTGGCCCGTTTCGTGGACTATTACTCACTGTTTTAGGGTCCCGGAGTGATGTCCACGAGTAACGAACCATGGGGTGCGTTTGCGTGTCGGTCATCAACACTCGTGATTTTGGCCGATTCTGACCCGTTTCGTGGACTATTACTCACCGTTTTGGGGTCTCAAAGTGATTTCCATTCTTGTTGAACCCCAAGGTGCGCTTACATGTCGGTCATCAACACTCACAGTTTTGGCCGATTCTGGCCCGTTTCATGGACTATTACTCAATGTTTTAGGATCCCGGAGTGATGTCCACGAGTAACGAACCCTGGGGTGCGTTTACGTGTCGGTCATCAACACTCGCGGTTTTGGCCGATTCTGACCCGTTTCGTGGACTATTACTCACCGTTTTGGGGTCCCAAAGTGATTTCCATTCTTGTTGAACCCCAAGGTGCGCTTACGTGTCGGTCACCAAAGCTCATGGTTTTGGCCGATTCTGGCCCGTTTCGTGGACTATTACTCACTGTTTTAGGGTCCCGGAGTGATGTCCACGAGTAACGAACCCTGGGGTGCGTTTACGTGTCGGTCATCAACACTCGCGATTTTGGCCGATTCTGACCCGTTTCGTGGACTATTACTCACCGTTTTGGGGTCTCAAAGTAATTTCCATTCTTGTTGAACCCCAAGGTGCGCTTACGTGTCGGTCATCAACACTCACAGTTTTGGCCGATTCTGGCCCGTTTCGTGGACTATTACTCACTATTTTAGGGTCCCATAGTGATGTCCACGAGTAACGAACCCTGGGGTGCGTTTACGTGTCGGTCATCAACGCTCGTAGTTTTGGCCGATCCTGACCCGTTTCATGGACTATTACTCACTGTTTTGGGGTCCCAAAGTGATTAACATTCTTGTTGAACCCCAAGATGCGCTTACGTGTCGGTCATCAACACTCACAGTTTTGGCCGATTCTGGCCCGTTTCGTGGACTATTACTCAATGTTTTAGGATCCCGGAGTGATTTCCACGAGTATAGAACCCTGGGGTGCGTTTACGTGTAGGTCATCAACACTCGCGGTTTTGGCCTATTCTGACCCGTTTCGTGGACTATTACTCACTGTTTTGGAGTCCCAAAGTGATTTCCATTCTTGTTGAACCCGAACGTGCGCTTACGTGTCGGTCACCAACGCTCATGGTTTTGGCCGATTCTGGTCCGTTTCGTGAACTATTACTCACTGTTTTAGGGTCCCGGAGTGATGTCCACGAGTAACGGACCCTGGGGTGCATTTACGTGTCGGTCATCAACACTCGCGGTTTTGGTCGATTCTGACCCGTTTCGTGGACTATTACTCACCGTTTTTGGGTCCCAAAGTGATTTCCATTCTTGTTGAACCCCAAGTTGCGCTTACGTGTCGGTCACCAACGCTCATGGTTTTGGCCGATTCTGGCCCGTTTCATGGACTATTACTCACTGTTTTAGGGTCCCGGAGTGATGTCCACGAGTAATGAACCCTGGGGTGCGTTTACATGTCGGTCATCAACGCTCGTAGTTTTGGCCAATCCTGACCCGTTTCATGGACTATTACTCACTGTTTGTGTGTCCCAAAGTGATTACCATTCTTGTTGAACCCCAAGATGCGCTTACGTGTCGGTCATCAACAGTCACAGTTTTGGCCGATTCTGGCCGGTTTCGTGGACTATTACTCAAATGTTTTAGGATCCCGGAGTGATGTCCACGAGTATAGAACCCTGGGGTGCGTTTACGTGTCGGTCACCAACACTCGCTGTTTTGGCCTATTCTGACCCGTTTCGTGGACTATTACTCACTGTTTTGGGGTCCCAAAGTGATTTCCATTCTTGTTGAACCCCAACGTGCGCTTACGTGTCAGTCACCAACGCTCATGGTTTTGGCCGATTCTGGCCCGTTTCGTGGACTATTACTCACTGTTTTAGGGTCTCGGAGTGACGTCCACAAGTAACAAACCCTGGGGTGCGTTTACGTGTCGGTCATCTACACTCGCGGTTTTGGCCTATTCCGACCCGTTTGGTGGACTATTACTCACCGTTTTGGGGTCTCAAAGTAATTTCCATTCTTGTTGAACCCCAAGGTGCGCTTACGTGTCGGTCATCAACACTCACAGTTTTGTCCGATTCTGGTCCGTTTCGTGGACTATTACTCACTATTTTAGGGTCCCGTAGTGATGTCCACGAGTAACGAACCCTGGGGTGTGTTTACGTGTCGGTCATCAACACTCGCGGTTTTGGCCTATTCTGACCCGTTTCGTGGACTATTACTCACCGTTTTTGGGTCCCAAAGTGATTTCCATTCTTGTTGAACCCCAAGGTGCGCTTACGTGTCGGTCACCAACGCTCATGGTTTTGGTCGATTCTGGCCCGTTTCATGGACTATTACTCACTGTTTTAGGGTCCCGCAGTGATGTCCACGAGTAACGAACCCTGGGGTGCGTTTACGTGTCGGTCATCAACACTCGCGATTTTGGCCGATTCTGACCCGTTTCGTGGACTATTACTCACCGTTTTGGGGTCTCAAAGTAATTTCCATTCTTGTTGAACCCCAAGGTGCGCTTACGTGTCGGTCATCAACACTCACAGTTTTGGCCGATTCTGGCCCGTTTCGTGGACTATTACTCACTATTTTAGGGTCCCATAGTGATGTCCACGAGTAACGAACCCTGGGGTGCGTTTACGTGTCGGTCATCAACGCTCGTAGTTTTGGCCTATCCTGACCCGTTTCATGGACTATTACTCACTGTTTTGGGGTCCCAAAGTGATTAACATTCTTGTTGAACCCCAAGATGCGCTTACGTGTCGGTCATCAACACTCACAGTTTTGGCCGATTCTGGCCCGTTTCGTGGACTATTACTCAATGTTTTAGGATCCCGGAGTGATGTCCACGAGTATAGAACCCTGGGGTGCGTTTACGTGTAGGTCATCAACACTCGCGGTTTTGGCCTATTCTGACCCGTTTCGTGGACTATTACTCACTGTTTTGGAGTCCCAAAGTGATTTCCATTCTTGTTGAACCCGAACGTGCGCTTACGTGTCGGTCACCAACGCTCATGGTTTTGGCCGATTCTGGCCCGTTTCATGGACTATTACTCACTGTTTTAGGGTCCCGGAGTGATGTCCACGAGTAATGAACCCTGGGGTGCGTTTACATGTCGGTCATCAACGCTCGTAGTTTTGGCCAATCCTGACCCGTTTCATGGACTATTACTCACTGTTTGTGTGTCCCAAAGTGATTACCATTCTTGTTGAACCCCAAGATGCGCTTACGTGTCGGTCATCAACAGTCACAGTTTTGGCCGATTCTGGCCGGTTTCGTGGACTATTACTCAAATGTTTTAGGATCCCGGAGTGATGTCCACGAGTATAGAACCCTGGGGTGCGTTTACGTGTCGGTCACCAACACTCGCTGTTTTGGCCTATTCTGACCCGTTTCGTGGACTATTACTCACTGTTTTGGGGTCCCAAAGTGATTTCCATTCTTGTTGAACCCCAACGTGCGCTTACGTGTCAGTCACCAATGCTCATGGTTTTGGCCGATTCTGGCCCGTTTCGTGGACTATTACTCACTGTTTTAGGGTCTCGGAGTGACGTCCACAAGTAACAAACCCTGGGGTGCGTTTACGTGTCGGTCATCTACACTCGCGGTTTTGGCCTATTCCGACCCGTTTGGTGGACTATTACTCACCGTTTTGGGGTCTCAAAGTAATTTCCATTCTTGTTGAACCCCAAGGTGCGCTTACGTGTCGGTCATCAACACTCACAGTTTTGTCCGATTCTGGTCCGTTTCGTGGACTATTACTCACTATTTTAGGGTCCCGTAGTGATGTCCACGAGTAACGAACCCTGGGGTGTGTTTACGTGTCGGTCATCAACACTCGCGGTTTTGGCCTATTCTGACCTGTTTCGTGGACTATTACTCACCGTTTTTGGGTCCCAAAGTGATTTCCATTCTTGTTGAACCCCAAGGTGCGCTTACGTGTCGGTCACCAACGCTCATGGTTTTGGTCGATTCTGGCCCGTTTCATGGACTATTACTCACTGTTTTAGGGTCCCGCAGTGATGTCCACGAGTAACGAACCCTGGGGTGCGTTTACGTGTCGGTCATCAACACTCGCGATTTTGGCCGATTCTGACCCGTTTCGTGGACTATTACTCACCGTTTTGGGGTCTCAAAGTAATTTCCATTCTTGTTGAACCCCAAGGTGCGCTTACGTGTCGGTCATCAACACTCACAGTTTTGGCCGATTCTGGCCCGTTTCATGGACTATTACTCACTATTTTAGGGTCCCATAGTGATGTCCACGAGTAACGAACCCTGGGGTGCGTTTACGTGTCGGTCATCAACGCTCGTAGTTTTGGCCTATCCTGACCCGTTTCATGGACTATTACTCACTGTTTTGGGGTCCCAAAGTGATTAACATTCTTGTTGAACCCCAAGATGCGCTTACGTGTCGGTCATCAACACTCACAGTTTTGGCCGATTCTGGCCCGTTTCGTGGACTATTACTCAATGTTTTAGGATCCCGGAGTGATGTCCACGAGTATAGAACCCTGGGGTGCGTTTACGTGTAGGTCATCAACACTCGCGGTTTTGGCCTATTCTGACCCGTTTCGTGGACTATTACTCACTGTTTTGGAGTCCCAAAGTGATTTCCATTCTTGTTGAACCCGAACGTGCGCTTACGTGTCGGTCACCAACGCTCATGGTTTTGGCCGATTCTGGTCCGTTTCGTGAAATATTACTCACTGTTTTAGGGTCCCGGAGTGATGTCCACGAGTAACGGACCCTGGGGTGCGTTTACGTGTCGGTCATCAACACTCGCGGTTTTGGTCGATTCTGACCCGTTTCGTGGACTATTACTCACCGTTTTTGGGTCCCAAAGTGATTTCCATTCTTGTTGAACCCCAAGGTGCGCTTACGTGTCAGTCACCAACGCTCATGGTTTTGGCCGATTCTGGCCCGTTTCATGGACTATTACTCACTGTTTTAGGGTCCCGGAGTGATGTCCACGAGTAACGAACCCTGGGGTGCGTTTACATGTCGGTCATCAACGCTCGTAGTTTTGGCCGATCCTGACCCGTTTCATGGACTATTACTCACTGTTTGTGGGTCCCAAAGTGATTACCATTCTTGTTGAACCCCAAGATGCGCTTACGTGTCGGTCATCAACAGTCACAGTTTTGGCCGATTCTGGCCCGTTTCGTGGACTATTACTCAAATGTTTTAGGATCCCGGAGTGATGTCCACGAGTATAGAACCCTGGGGTGCGTTTACGTGTCGGTCACCAACACTCGCTGTTTTGGCCTATTCTGACCCGTTTTGTGGACTATTACTCACTGTTTTGGGGTCCCAAAGTGATTTCCATTCTTGTTGAACCCCAACGTGCGCTTACGTGTCAGTCACCAACGCTCATGGTTTTGGCCGATTCTGGCCCGTTTCGTGGACTATTACTCACTGTTTTAGGGTCTCGGAGTGACGTCCACAAGTAACAAACCCTGGGGTGCGTTTACGTGTCGGTCATCAACACTCGCGGTTTTGGCCTATTCCGACCCGTTTGGTGGACTATTACTCACCGTTTTGGGGTCTCAAAGTAATTTCCATTCTTGTTGAACCCCAAGGTGCGCTTACGTGTCGGTCATCAACACTCACAGTTTTGTCCGATTCTGGTCCGTTTCGTGGACTATTACTCACTATTTTAGGGTCCCGTAGTGATGTCCACGAGTAACGAACCCTGGGGTGTGTTTACGTGTCGGTCATCAACACTCGCGGTTTTGGCCTATTCTGACCCGTTTCGTGGACTATTACTCACCGTTTTTGGGTCCCAAAGTGATTTCCATTCTTGTTGAACCCCAAGGTGCGCTTACGTGTCGGTCACCAACGCTCATGGTTTTGGTCGATTCTGGCCCGTTTCATGGACTATTACTCACTGTTTTAGGGTCCCGCAGTGATGTCCACGAGTAACGAACCCTGGGGTGCGTTTACGTGTCGGTCATCAACACTCGCGATTTTGGCCGATTCTGACCCGTTTCGTGGACTATTACTCACCGTTTTGGGGTCTCAAAGTAATTTCCATTCTTGTTGAACCCCAAGGTGCGCTTACGTGTCGGTCATCAACACTCACAGTTTTGGCCGATTCTGGCCCGTTTCGTGGACTATTACTCACTATTTTAGGGTCCCATAGTGATGTCCACGAGTAACGAACCCTGGGGTGCGTTTACGTGTCGGTCATCAACGCTCGTAGTTTTGGCCTATCCTGACCCGTTTCATGGACTATTACTCACTGTTTTGGGGTCCCAAAGTGATTAACATTCTTGTTGAACCCCAAGATGCGCTTACGTGTCGGTCATCAACACTCACAGTTTTGGCCGATTCTGGCCCGTTTCGTGGACTATTACTCAATGTTTTAGGATCCCGGAGTGATGTCCACGAGTATAGAACCCTGGGGTGCGTTTACGTGTAGGTCATCAACACTCGCGGTTTTAGCCTATTCTGACCCGTTTCGTGGACTATTACTCACTGTTTTGGAGTCCCAAAGTGATTTCCATTCTTGTTGAACCCGAACGTGCGCTTACGTGTCGGTCACCAACGCTCATGGTTTTGGCCGATTCTGGTCCGTTTCGTGAACTATTACTCACTGTTTTAGGGTCCCGGAGTGATGTCCACGAGTAACGGACCCTGGGGTGCGTTTACGTGTCGGTCATCAACACTCGCGGTTTTGGTCGATTCTGACCCGTTTCGTGGACTATTACTCACCGTTTTTGGGTCCCAAAGTGATTTCCATTCTTGTTGAACCCCAAGGTGCGCTTACGTGTCAGTCACCAACGCTCATGGTTTTGGCCGATTCTGGCCCGTTTCATGGACTATTACTCACTGTTTTAGGGTCCCAGAGTGATGTCCACGAGTAACGAACCCTGGGGTGCGTTTACATGTCGGTCATCAACGCTCGTAGTTTTGGCCGATCCTGACCCGTTTCATGGACTATTACTCACTGTTTGTGGGTCCCAAAGTGATTACCATTCTTGTTGAACCCCAAGATGCGCTTACGTGTCGGTCATCAACAGTCACAGTTTTGGCCGATTCTGGCCCGTTTCGTGGACTATTACTCAAATGTTTTAGGATCCCGGAGTGATGTCCACGAGTATAGAACCCTGGGGTGCGTTTACGTGTCGGTCACCAAGACTCGCTGTTTTGGCCTATTCTGACCCGTTTCGTGGACTATTACTCACTGTTTTGGGGTCCCAAAGTGATTTCCATTCTTGTTGAACCCCAACGTGCGCTTACGTGTCAGTCACCAACGCTCATGGTTTTGGCCGATTCTGGCCCGTTTCGTGGACTATTACTCACTGTTTTAGGGTCTCGGAGTGACGTCCACAAGTAACAAACCCTGGGGTGCGTTTACGTGTCGGTCATCAACACTCGCGGTTTTGGCCTATTCCGACCCGTTTGGTGGACTATTACTCACCGTTTTGGGGTCTCAAAGTAATTTCCATTCTTGTTTAACCCCAAGGTGCGCTTACGTGTCGGTCATCAACACTCACAGTTTTGTCCGATTCTGGTCCGTTTCGTGGACTATTACTCACTATTTTAGGGTCCCGTAGTGATGTCCACGAGTAACGAACCCTGGGGTGTGTTTACGTGTCGGTCATCAACACTCGCGGTTTTGGCCTATTCTGACCCGTTTCGTGGACTATTACTCACCGTTTTTGGGTCCCAAAGTGATTTCCATTCTTGTTGAACCCCAAGGTGCGCTTACGTGTCGGTCACCAACGCTCATGGTTTTGGTCGATTCTGGCCCGTTTCATGGACTATTACTCACTGTTTTAGGGTCCCGCAGTGATGTCCACGAGTAACGAACCCTGGGGTGCGTTTACGTGTCGGTCATCAACACTCGCGATTTTGGCCGATTCTGACCCGTTTCGTGGACTATTACTCACCGTTTTGGGGTCTCAAAGTAATTTCCATTCTTGTTGAACCCCAAGGTGCGCTTACGTGTCGGTCATCAACAGTCACAGTTTTGGCCGATTCTGGCCCGTTTCGTGGACTATTACTCAAATGTTTTAGGATCCCGGAGTGATGTCCACGAGTATAGAACCCTGGGGTGCGTTTACGTGTCGGTCACCAAGACTCGCTGTTTTGGCCTATTCTGACCCGTTTCGTGGACTATTACTCACTGTTTTGGGGTCCCAAAGTGATTTCCATTCTTGTTGAACCCCAACGTGCGCTTACGTGTCAGTCACCAACGCTCATGGTTTTGGCCGATTCTGGCCCGTTTCGTGGACTATTACTCACTGTTTTAGGGTCTCGGAGTGACGTCCACAAGTAACAAACCCTGGGGTGCGTTTACGTGTCGGTCATCAACACTCGCGGTTTTGGCCTATTCCGACCCGTTTGGTGGACTATTACTCACCGTTTTGGGGTCTCAAAGTAATTTCCATTCTTGTTGAACCCCAAGGTGCGCTTACGTGTCGGTCATCAACACTCACAGTTTTGTCCGATTCTGGTCCGTTTCGTGGACTATTACTCACTATTTTAGGGTCCCGTAGTGATGTCCACGAGTAACGAACCCTGGGGTGTGTTTACGTGTCGGTCATCAACACTCGCGGTTTTGGCCTATTCTGACCCGTTTCGTGGACTATTACTCACCGTTTTTGGGTCCCAAAGTGATTTCCATTCTTGTTGAACCCCAAGGTGCGCTTACGTGTCGGTCACCAACGCTCATGGTTTTGGTCGATTCTGGCCCGTTTCATGCACTATTACTCACTGTTTTAGGGTCCCGCAGTGATGTCCACGAGTAACGAACCCTGGGGTGCGTTTACGTGTCGGTCATCAACACTCGCGATTTTGGCCGATTCTGACCCGTTTCGTGGACTATTACTCACCGTTTTGGGGTCTCAAAGTAATTTCCATTCTTGTTGAACCCCAAGGTGCGCTTACGTGTCGGTCATCAACACTCACAGTTTTGGCCGATTCTGGCCCGTTTCGTGGACTATTACTCACTATTTTAGGGTCCCATAGTGATGTCCACGAGTAACGAACCCTGGGGTGCGTTTACGTGTCGGTCATCAACGCTCGTAGTTTTGGCCTATCCTGACCCGTTTCATGGACTATTACTCACTGTTTTGGGGTCCCAAAGTGATTAACATTCTTGTTGAACCCCAAGATGCGCTTACGTGTCGGTCATCAACACTCACAGTTTTGGCCGATTCTGGCCCGTTTCGTGGACTATTACTCAATGTTTTAGGATCCCGGAGTGATGTCCACGAGTATAGAACCCTGGGGTGCGTTTACGTGTAGGTCATCAACACTCGCGGTTTTAGCCTATTCTGACCCGTTTCGTGGACTATTACTCACTGTTTTGGAGTCCCAAAGTGATTTCCATTCTTGTTGAACCCGAACGTGCGCTTACGTGTCGGTCACCAACGCTCATGGTTTTGGCCGATTCTGGTCCGTTTCGTGAACTATTACTCACTGTTTTAGGGTCCCGGAGTGATGTCCACGAGTAACGGACCCTGGGGTGCGTTTACGTGTCGGTCATCAACACTCGCGGTTTTGGTCGATTCTGACCCGTTTCGTGGACTATTACTCACCGTTTTTGGGTCCCAAAGTGATTTCCATTCTTGTTGAACCCCAAGGTGCGCTTACGTGTCAGTCACCAACGCTCATGGTTTTGGCCGATTCTGGCCCGTTTCATGGACTATTACTCACTGTTTTAGGGTCCCGGAGTGATGTCCACGAGTAACGAACCCTGGGGTGCGTTTACATGTCGGTCATCAACGCTCGTAGTTTTGGCCGATCCTGACCCGTTTCATGGACTATTACTCACTGTTTGTGGGTCCCAAAGTGATTACCATTCTTGTTGAACCCCAAGATGCGCTTACGTGTCGGTCATCAACAGTCACAGTTTTGGCCGATTCTGGCCCGTTTCGTGGACTATTACTCAAATGTTTTAGGATCCCGGAGTGATGTCCACGAGTATAGAACCCTGGGGTGCGTTTACGTGTCGGTCACCAAGACTCGCTGTTTTGGCCTATTCTGACCCGTTTCGTGGACTATTACTCACTGTTTTGGGGTCCCAAAGTGATTTCCATTCTTGTTGAACCCCAACGTGCGCTTACGTGTCAGTCACCAACGCTCATGGTTTTGGCCGATTCTGGCCCGTTTCGTGGACTATTACTCACTGTTTTAGGGTCTCGGAGTGACGTCCACAAGTAACAAACCCTGGGGTGCGTTTACGTGTCGGTCATCAACACTCGCGGTTTTGGCCTATTCCGACCCGTTTGGTGGACTATTACTCACCGTTTTGGGGTCTCAAAGTAATTTCCATTCTTGTTGAACCCCAAGGTGCGCTTACGTGTCGGTCATCAACACTCACAGTTTTGTCCGATTCTGGTCCGTTTCGTGGACTATTACTCACTATTTTAGGGTCCCGTAGTGATGTCCACGAGTAACGAACCCTGGGGTGTGTTTACGTGTCGGTCATCAACACTCGCGGTTTTGGCCTATTCTGACCCGTTTCGTGGACTATTACTCACCGTTTTTGGGTCCCAAAGTGATTTCCATTCTTGTTGAACCCCAAGGTGCGCTTACGTGTCGGTCACCAACGCTCATGGTTTTGGTCGATTCTGGCCCGTTTCATGGACTATTACTCACTGTTTTAGGGTCCCGCAGTGATGTCCACGAGTAACGAACCCTGGGGTGCGTTTACGTGTCGGTCATCAACACTCGCGATTTTGGCCGATTCTGACCCGTTTCGTGGACTATTACTCACCGTTTTGGGGTCTCAAAGTAATTTCCATTCTTGTTGAACCCCAAGGTGCGCTTACGTGTCGGTCATCAACACTCACAGTTTTGGCCGATTCTGGCCCGTTTCGTGGACTATTACTCACTATTTTAGGGTCCCATAGTGATGTCCACGAGTAACGAACCCTGGGGTGCGTTTACGTGTCGGTCATCAACGCTCGTAGTTTTGGCCTATCCTGACCCGTTTCATGGACTATTACTCACTGTTTTGGGGTCCCAAAGTGATTAACATTCTTGTTGAACCCCAAGATGCGCTTACGTGTCGGTCATCAACACTCACAGTTTTGGCCGATTCTGGCCCGTTTCGTGGACTATTACTCAATGTTTTAGGATCCCGGAGTGATGTCCACGAGTATAGAACCCTGGGGTGCGTTTACGTGTAGGTCATCAACACTCGCGGTTTTGGCCTATTCTGACCCGTTTCGTGGACTATTACTCACTGTTTTAGAGTCCCAAAGTGATTTCCATTCTTGTTGAACCCGAACGTGCGCTTACGTGTCGGTCACCAACGCTCATGGTTTTGGCCGATTCTGGTCCGTTTCGTGAACTATTACTCACTGTTTTAGGGTCCCGGAGTGATGTCCACGAGTAACGGACCCTGGGGTGCGTTTACGTGTCGGTCATCAACACTCGCGGTTTTGGTCGATTCTGACCCGTTTCGTGGACTATTACTCACCGTTTTTGGGTCCCAAAGTGATTTCCATTCTTGTTGAACCCCAAGGTGCGCTTACGTGTCAGTCACCAACGCTCATGGTTTTGGCCAATTCTGGCCCATTTCATGGACTATTACTCACTGTTTTAGGGTCCCGGAGTGATGTCCACGAGTAACGAACCCTGGGGTGCATTTACATGTCGGTCATCAACGCTCGTAGTTTTGGCCGATCCTGACCCGTTTCATGGACTATTACTCACTGTTTGTGGGTCCCAAAGTGATTACCATTCTTGTTGAACCCCAAGATGCGCTTACGTGTCGGTCATCAACAGTCACAGTTTTGGCCGATTCTGGCCCGTTTCGTGGACTATTACTCAAATGTTTTAGGATCCCGGAGTGATGTCCACGAGTATAGAACCCTGGGGAGCGTTTACGTGTCGGTCATCAACACTCGCTGTTTTGGCCTATTCTGACCCGTTTCGTGGACTATTACTCACTGTTTTGGGGTCCCAAAGTGATTTCCATTCTTGTTGAACCCCAACGTGCGCTTACGTGTCAGTCACCAACGCTCATGGTTTTGGCCGATTCTGGCCCGTTTCGTGGACTATTACTCACTGTTTTAGGGTCCCGGAGTGATGTCCACGAGTAACGAACCCTGGGGTGCTTTACGTGTCGGTCATCAACACTCGCGATTTTGGCCGATTCCGACCCGTTTCGTGGAATATTACTCACCGTTTTGGGGTCTCAATGTAATTTCCATTCTTGTTGAACCCCAAGGTGCGCTTACGTGTCGGTCATCAACACTCACAGTTTTGGCCGATTCTGGTCCGTTTCGTGGACTGTTACTCACTATTTTAGGGTCCCGTAGTGATGTCCACGAGTAACGAACCCTGAGGTGCGTTTACGTGTCGGTCATCAACACTCGCGGTTTTGGCCTATTCTGACCCGTTTCGTGGACTATTACTCACCGTTTTTGGGTCCCAAAGTGATTTGCATTCTTGTTGAACCCAAAGGTGCGCTTACATGTCGGTCACCAACGCTCATGGTTTTGGCCGATTCTGGCCCGTTTCGTGGACTATTACTCACTGTTTTAGGGTCCTGGAGTGATGTCCACGAGTAACGAACCCTGGGGTGCGTTTACGTGTCTGTCATCAACACTCACGATTTTGGCCGATTCTGACCCGTTTCGTGGACTATTACTCACCGTTTTGGGGTCTCAAAGTGATTTCCATTCTTGTTGAACCCCAAGGTGCGCTTACATGTCGGTCATCAACACTCACAGTTTTGGCCGATTCTGGCCCGTTTCGTGGACTATTACTCAATGTTTTAGGATCCCGGAGTGATGTCCACGAGTAACGAACCCTGGGGTGCGTTTACGTGTCGGTCATCAACACTCGCGGTTTTGGCCGATTCTGACCCGTTTCGTGGACTATTACTCACCGTTTTGGGGTCCCAAAGTGATTTCCATTCTTGTTGAACCCCAAGGTGCGCTTACGTGTCGGTCACCAAAGCTCATGGTTTTGGCCGATTCTGGCCCGTTTCGTGGACTATTACTCACTATTTTAGGGTCCCGGAGTGATGTCCACGAGTAACGAACCCTGGGTGCGTTTACGTGTCGGTCATCCACACTCGCGATTTTGGCCGATTCTGACCCATTTCGTGGACTATTACTCACCGTTTTGGGGTCTCAAAGTAATTTCCATTCTTGTTGAACCCCAAGGTGCGCTTACGTGTCGGTCATCAACACTCACAGTTTTGGCCGATTCTGGTCCGTTTCGTGGACTATTACTTACTGTTTTAGGGTCCCGGAGTGATGTCCACGAATAACGAACCCTGGGGTGCGTTTACGTGTCGGTCATCAACACTCGCGGTATTGGCCAATTCTGACCCGTTTCGTGGACTATTACTCACCGTTTTTGGGTCCCAAAGTGATTTCCATTCTTGTTGAACCCCAAGGTGCGCTTACGTGTCGGTCACAAACGCTCATGGTTTTGGCCGATTCTGGCCCGTTTCGTGGACTATTACTCACTGTTTTAGGGTCCCGGAGTGATGTCCACGAGTAACGAACCATGGGGTGCGTTTGCGTGTCGGTCATCAACACTCGCGATTTTGGCCGATTCTGACCCGTTTCGTGGACTATTACTCACCGTTTTGGGGTCTCAAAGTGATTTCCATTCTTTTTGAACCCCAAGGTGCGCTTACATGTCGGTCATCAACACTCACAGTTTTGGCCGATTCTGGCCCGTTTCGTGGACTATTACTCAATGTTTTAGGATCCCGGAGTGATGTCCACGAGTAACGAACCCTGGGGTGCGTTTACGTGTCGGTCATCAACACTCGCGGTTTTGGCCGATTCTGACCCGTTTCGTGGACTATTACTCACCGTTTTGGGGTCCCAAAGTGATTTCCATTCTTGTTGAACCCCAAGGTGCGCTTACGTGTCGGTCACCAAAGCTCATGGTTTTCGCCGATTCTGGCCCGTTTCGTGTACTATTACTCACTGTTTTAGGGTTCCGGAGTGATGTCCACGAGTAACGAACCCTAGGGTGCGTTTACGTGTCGGTCATCAACACTCGCGATTTTGGCCGATTCTGACCCGTTTCGTGGACTATTACTCACCGTTTTGGGGTCTCAAAGTAGTTTCCATTCTTGTTGAACCCCAAGGTGCGCTTACATGTCGGTCATCAACACTCATAGTTTTGGCCGATTCTGGCCCGTTTCATGGACTATTACTCAATGTTTTAGGATCCCGGAGTGGTGTCCACGAGTAACGAACCCTGGGGTGCGTTTACGTGTCGGTCATCAACACTCGCGATTTTGGCCGATTCTGACCCGTTTCGTGGACTATTACTCACCGTTTTGGGGTCTCAAAGTAATTTCCATTCTTGTTGAACCCCAAGGTGCGCTTATGTGTCGGTCATCAACACTCACAGTTTTGGCCGATTCTGGCCCGTTTCGTGGACTATTACTCACTATTTTAGGGTCCCATAGTGATGTCCACGAGTAACGAACCCTGGGGTGCGTTTACGTGTCGGTCATCAACGCTCGTAGTTTTGGCCGATCCTGACCCGTTTCATGGACTATTACTCACTGTTTTGGGGTCCCAAAGTGATTAACATTCTTGTTGAACCCCAAGATGCGCTTACGTGTCGGTCATCAACACTCACAGTTTTGGCCGATTCTGGCCCGTTTCGTGGACTATTACTCAATGTTTTAGGATCCCGGAGTGATGTCCACGATTATAGAACCCTGGGGTGCGTTTACGTGTAGGTCATCAACACTCGCGGTTTTGGCCTATTCTGACCCGTTTCGTGGACTATTACTCACTGTTTTGGAGTCCCAAAGTGATTTCCATTCTCGTTGAACCCGAACGTGCGCTTACGTGTCGGTCACCAACGCTCATGGTTTTGGCCGATTCTGGTCCGTTTCGTGAACTATTACTCACTGTTTTAGGGTCCCGGAGTGATGTCCACGAGTAACGGACCCTGGGGTGCGTTTACGTGTCGGTCATCAACACTCGCGGTTTTGGTCGATACTGACCCGTTTCGTGGACTATTACTCACCGTTTTTGGGTCCCAAAGTGATTTCCATTCTTGTTGAACCCCAAGGTGCGCTTACGTGTCGGTCACGAACGCTCATGGTTTTGGCCGATTCTGGCCCGTTTCATGGACTATTACTCACTGTTTTAGGGTCCCGGAGTGATGTCCACGAGTAACGAACCCTGGGGTGCGTTTACATGTCGGTCATCAACGCTCGTAGTTTTGGCCGATCCTGACCCGTTTCATGGACTATTACTCACTGTTTGTGGGTCCCAAAGTGATTACCATTCTTGTTGAACCCCAAGATGCGCTTACGTGTCGGTCATCAACAGTCACAGTTTTGGCCGATTCTGGCCCGTTTCGTGGACTATTACTCAAATGTTTTAGGATCCCGGAGTGATGTCCACGAGTATAGAACCCTGGGGTGCGTTTACGTGTCGGTCATCAACACTCGCGGTTTTGGCCTATTCTGACCCGTTTCGTGGAATATTACTCACCGTTTTGGGGTCCCAAAGTGATTTCCATTCTTGTTGAACCCCAAGGTGCGCTTACGTGTCGGTCATCAACACTCACCGTTTTGGCCGATTCTGGTCCGTTTCGTGGACTATTACTCACTGTTTTAGGGTCCCGGAGTGATGTCCACGAGTAACGAACCCTGGGGTGCGTTTACGTGTCGGTCATCAACACTCGCGATTTTGGCCGATTCTGACCCGTTTCGTGGACTATTACTCACCGTTTTGGGGTCTCAAAGTGATTTCCATTCTTTTTGAACCCCAAGGTGCGCTTACATGTCGGTCATCAACACTCACAGTTTTGGCCGATTCTGGCCCGTTTCGTGGACTATTACTCAATGTTTTAGGATCCCGGAGTGATGTCCACGAGTAACGAACCCTGGGGTGCGTTTACGTGTCGGTCATCAACACTCGCGGTTTTGGCCGATTCTGACCCGTTTCGTGGACTATTACTCACCGTTTTGGGGTCCCAAAGTGATTTCCATTCTTGTTGAACCCCAAGGTGCGCTTACGTGTCGGTCACCAAAGCTCATGGTTTTCGCCGATTCTGGCCCGTTTCGTGTACTATTACTCACTGTTTTAGGGTTCCGGAGTGATGTCCACGAGTAACGAACCCTAGGGTGCGTTTACGTGTCGGTCATCAACACTCGCGATTTTGGCCGATTCTGACCCGTTTCGTGGACTATTACTCACCGTTTTGGGGTCTCAAAGTAGTTTCCATTCTTGTTGAACCCCAAGGTGCGCTTACATGTCGGTCATCAACACTCATAGTTTTGGCCGATTCTGGCCCGTTTCATGGACTATTACTCAATGTTTTAGGATCCCGGAGTGGTGTCCACGAGTAACGAACCCTGGGGTGCGTTTACGTGTCGGTCATCAACACTCGCGATTTTGGCCGATTCTGACCCGTTTCGTGGACTATTACTCACCGTTTTGGGGTCTCAAAGTAATTTCCATTCTTGTTGAACCCCAAGGTGCGCTTATGTGTCGGTCATCAACACTCACAGTTTTGGCCGATTCTGGCCCGTTTCGTGGACTATTACTCACTATTTTAGGGTCCCATAGTGATGTCCACGAGTAACGAACCCTGGGGTGCGTTTACGTGTCGGTCATCAACGCTCGTAGTTTTGGCCGATCCTGACCCGTTTCATGGACTATTACTCACTGTTTTGGGGTCCCAAAGTGATTAACATTCTTGTTGAACCCCAAGATGCGCTTACGTGTCGGTCATCAACACTCACAGTTTTGGCCGATTCTGGCCCGTTTCGTGGACTATTACTCAATGTTTTAGGATCCCGGAGTGATGTCCACGATTATAGAACCCTGGGGTGCGTTTACGTGTAGGTCATCAACACTCGCGGTTTTGGCCTATTCTGACCCGTTTCGTGGACTATTACTCACTGTTTTGGAGTCCCAAAGTGATTTCCATTCTCGTTGAACCCGAACGTGCGCTTACGTGTCGGTCACCAACGCTCATGGTTTTGGCCGATTCTGGTCCGTTTCGTGAACTATTACTCACTGTTTTAGGGTCCCGGAGTGATGTCCACGAGTAACGGACCCTGGGGTGCGTTTACGTGTCGGTCATCAACACTCGCGGTTTTGGTCGATACTGACCCGTTTCGTGGACTATTACTCACCGTTTTTGGGTCCCAAAGTGATTTCCATTCTTGTTGAACCCCAAGGTGCGCTTACGTGTCGGTCACGAACGCTCATGGTTTTGGCCGATTCTGGCCCGTTTCATGGACTATTACTCACTGTTTTAGGGTCCCGGAGTGATGTCCACGAGTAACGAACCCTGGGGTGCGTTTACATGTCGGTCATCAACGCTCGTAGTTTTGGCCGATCCTGACCCGTTTCATGGACTATTACTCACTGTTTGTGGGTCCCAAAGTGATTACCATTCTTGTTGAACCCCAAGATGCGCTTACGTGTCGGTCATCAACAGTCACAGTTTTGGCCGATTCTGGCCCGTTTCGTGGACTATTACTCAAATGTTTTAGGATCCCGGAGTGATGTCCACGAGTATAGAACCCTGGGGTGCGTTTACGTGTCGGTCATCAACACTCGCGGTTTTGGCCTATTCTGACCCGTTTCGTGGAATATTACTCACCGTTTTGGGGTCCCAAAGTGATTTCCATTCTTGTTGAACCCCAAGGTGCGCTTACGTGTCGGTCATCAACACTCACCGTTTTGGCCGATTCTGGTCCGTTTCGTGGACTATTACTCACTGTTTTAGGGTCCCGGAGTGATGTCCACGAGTAACGAACCCTGGGGTGCGTTTACGTGTCGGTCATCAACACTCGCGATTTTGGCCGATTCTGACCCGTTTCGTGGACTATTACTCACCGTTTTGGGGACTCAATGTAATTTCCATTCTTGTTGAACCCCAAGGTGCGCTTACGTGTCGGTCATCAACACTCACAGTTTTGGCCGATTCTGGTCTGTTTCGTGGACTGTTACTCACTATTTTAGGGTCCCGTAGTGATGTCCACGAGTAACGAACCCTGAGGTGCGTTTACGTGTAGGTCATCAACACTCGCGGTTTTGGCCGATTCTGACCCGTTTCGTGGACTATTACTCACCGTTTTTGGGTCCCAAAGTGATTTGCATTCTTGTTGAACCCCAAGGTGCGTTTACGTGTCGGTCACCAACGCTCATGGTTTTGGCCGATTCTGGCCCGTTTCGTGGACTATTACTCACTGTTTTAGGGTCCTGGAGTGATGTCCACGAGTAACGAACCCTGGGGTGCGTTTACGTGTCGGTCATCAACACTCGCGATTTTGGCCGATTCTGACCCGTTTCGTGGACTATTACTCACCGTTTTGGGGTCTCAAAGTGATTTCCATTCTTGTTGAACCCCAAGGTGCGTTTACGTGTCGGTCACCAACGCTCATGGTTTTGGCCGATTCTGGCCCGTTTCGTGGACTATTACTCACTGTTTTAGGGTCCTGGAGTGATGTCCACGAGTAACGAACCCTGGGGTGCGTTTACGTGTCGGTCATCAACACTCGCGATTTTGGCCGATTCTGACCCGTTTCGTGGACTATTACTCACCGTTTTGGGGTCTCAAAGTAATTTCCATTCTTGTTGAACCCCAAGGTGCGCTTACGTGTCGGTCATCAACACTCACAGTTTTGGCCGATTCTGGTCCGTTTCATGGACTATTACTCACTGTTTTAGGGTCCCCGAGTGATGTCCACGAATAACGAACCCTGGGGTGCGTTTACGTGTCGGTCATCAACACTCGCGGTATTGGCCGATTCTGACCCGTTTCGTGGACTATTACTCACCGTTTTTGTGTCCCAAAGTGATTTCCATTCTTGTTGAACCCCAAGGTGCGCTTACGTGTCGGTCACCAACGCTCATGGTTTTGGCCGATTCTGGCCCGTTTCGTGGACTATTACTCACTGTTTTAGGGTCCCGGAGTGATGTCCACGAGTAACGAACCATGGGGTGCGTTTGCGTGCCGGTCATCAACACTCGCGATTTTGGCCGATTCTGACCCGTTTCGTGGACTATTACTCACCGTTTTGGGGTCTCAAAGTGATTTCCATTCTTGTTGAACCCCAAGGTGCGCTTACATGTCGGTCATCAACACTCACAGTTTTGGCCGATTCTGGCCCGTTTCGTGGACTATTACTCAATGTTTTAGGATCCCGGAGTGATGTCCACGAGTAACGAACCCTGGGGTGCGTTTACGTGTCGGTCATCAACACTCGCGGTTTTGGCCGATTCTGACCCGTTTCGTGGACTATTACTCACCGTTTTGGGGTCCCAAAGTGATTTCCATTCTTGTTGAACCCCAAGGTGCGCTTACGTGTCGGTCACCAAAGCTCATGGTTTTGGCCGATTCTGGCCCGTTTCATGGACTATTACTCAATGTTTTAGGGTCCCGGAGTGATGTCCACGAGTAAGGAATCCTGGGGTGCGTTTACGTGTCGGTCATCAACACTCGCGATTTTGGCCGATTCTGACCCGTTTCGTGGACTATTACTCACCGTTTTGGGGTCTCAAAGTAATTTCCATTCTTGTTGAACCCCAAGGTGCGCTTACGTGTCGGTCATCAACACTCACAGTTTTGGCCGATTCTGGCCCGTTTCGTGGACTATTACTCAATGTTTTAGGATCCCGGAGTGATGTCCACGAGTAACGAACCCTGGGGTGCGTTTACGTGTCGGTCATCAACACTCGCGGTTTTGGCCGATTCTGACCCGTTTCGTGGACTATTACTCACCGTTTTGGGGTCCCAAAGTGATTTCCATTCTTGTTGAACCCCAAGGTGCGCTTACGTGTCGGTCACCAAAGCTCATGGTTTTGGCCGATTCTGGCCCGTTTCGTGGACTATTACTCACTGTTTTAGGGTCCCGGAGTGATGTCCACGAGTAACGAACCCTGGGGTGCGTTTACGTGTCGGTCATCAACACTCGCGATTTTGGCCGATTCTGACCCGTTTCGTGGACTATTACTCACCGTTTTGGGGTCTCAAAGTAATTTCCATTCTTGTTGAACCCCAAGGTGCGCTTACGTGTCGGTCATCAACACTCACAGTTTTGGCCGATTCTGGTCCGTTTCGTGGACTATTACTCACTGTTTTAGGGTCCCGGAGTGATGTCCACGAATAACGAACCCTGGGGTGCGTTTACGTGTCGGTCATCAACACTCGCGATTTTGGCCGATTCTGACCCGTTTCGTGGACTATTACTCACCGTTTTGGGGTCTCAAAGTAATTTCCATTCTTGTTGAACCCCAAGGTGCGCTTACGTGTCGGTCATCAACACTCACAGTTTTGGCCGATTCTGGCCCGTTTCGTGGACTATTACTCACTATTTTAGGGTCCCATAGTGATGTCCACGAGTAACGAACCCTGGGGTGCGTTTACGTGTCGGTCATCAACGCTCGTAGTTTTGGCCGATCCTGACCCGTTTCATGGACTATTACTCACTGTTTTGGGGTCCCAAAGTGATTAACATTCTTGTTGAACCCCAAGATGCGCTTACGTGTCGGTCATCAACACTCACAGTTTTGGCCGATTCTGGCCCGTTTCGTGGACTATTACTCAATGTTTTAGGATCCCGGAGTGATTTCCACGAGTATAGAACCCTGGGGTGCGTTTACGTGTCGGTCATCAACACTCGCGGTTTTGGCCTATTCTGACCCGTTTCGTGGAATATTACTCACTGTTTTGGGGTCCCAAAGTGATTTCCATTCTTGTTGAACCCCAACGTGCGCTTACGTGTCAGTCACCAACGCTCATGGTTTTGGCCGATTCTGGCCCGTTTCGTGGACTATTACTCAAATGTTTTAGGATCCCGGAGTGATGTCCACGAGTATAGAACCCTGGGGTGCGTTTACGTGTCGGTCATCAACACTCGCGGTTTTGGCCTATTCTGACCCGTTTCGTGGAATATTACTCACTGTTTTGGGGTCCCAAAGTGATTTCCATTCTTGTTGAACCCCAACGTGCGCTTACGTGTCAGTCACCAACGCTCATGGTTTTGGCCGATTCTGGCCCGTTTCGTGGACTATTACTCACTGTTTTAGGGTCCCGGAGTGATGTCCACGAGTAACGAACCCTGGGGTGCGTTTACGTGTCGGTCATCAACACTCGCGACTTTGGCCGATTCTGACCCGTTTCGTGGACTATTACTCACCGTTTTGGGGACTCAATGTAATTTCCATTCTTGTTGAACCCCAAGGTGCGCTTACGTGTCGGTCATCAACACTCACAGTTTTGGCCGATTCTGGTCTGTTTCGTGGACTGTTACTCACTATTTTAGGGTCCCGTAGTGATGTCCACGAGTAACGAACCCTGAGGTGCGTTTACGTGTAGGTCATCAACACTCGCGGTTTTGGCCGATTCTGACCCGTTTCGTGGACTATTACTCACCGTTTTTGGGTCCCAAAGTGATTTGCATTCTTGTTGAACCCCAAGGTGCGTTTACGTGTCGGTCACCAACGCTCATGGTTTTGGCCGATTCTGGCCCGTTTCGTGGACTATTACTCACTGTTTTAGGGTCCTGGAGTGATGTCCACGAGTAACGAACCCTGGGGTGCGTTTACGTGTCGGTCATCAACACTCGCGATTTTGGCCGATTCTGACCCGTTTCGTGGACTATTACTCACCGTTTTGGGGTCTCAAAGTGATTTCCATTCTTGTTGAACCCCAAGGTGCGTTTACGTGTCGGTCACCAACGCTCATGGTTTTGGCCGATTCTGGCCCGTTTCGTGGACTATTACTCACTGTTTTAGGGTCCTGGAGTGATGTCCACGAGTAACGAACCCTGGGGTGCGTTTACGTGTCGGTCATCAACACTCGCGATTTTGGCCGATTCTGACCCGTTTCGTGGACTATTACTCACCGTTTTGGGGTCTCAAAGTAATTTCCATTCTTGTTGAACCCCAAGGTGCGCTTACGTGTCGGTCATCAACACTCACAGTTTTGGCCGATTCTGGTCCGTTTCATGGACTATTACTCACTGTTTTAGGGTCCCGGAGTGATGTCCACGAATAACGAACCCTGGGGTGCGTTTACGTGTCGGTCATCAACACTCGCGGTATTGGCCGATTCTGACCCGTTTCGTGGACTATTACTCACCGTTTTTGTGTCCCAAAGTGATTTCCATTCTTGTTGAACCCCAAGGTGCGCTTACGTGTCGGTCACCAACGCTCATGGTTTTGGCCGATTCTGGCCCGTTTCGTGGACTATTACTCACTGTTTTAGGGTCCCGGAGTGATGTCCACGAGTAACGAACCATGGGGTGCGTTTGCGTGCCGGTCATCAACACTCGCGATTTTGGCCGATTCTGACCCGTTTCGTGGACTATTACTCACCGTTTTGGGGTCTCAAAGTGATTTCCATTCTTGTTGAACCCCAAGGTGCGCTTACATGTCGGTCATCAACACTCACAGTTTTGGCCGATTCTGGCCCGTTTCGTGGACTATTACTCAATGTTTTAGGATCCCGGAGTGATGTCCACGAGTAACGAACCCTGGGGTGCGTTTACGTGTCGGTCATCAACACTCGCGGTTTTGGCCGATTCTGACCCGTTTCGTGGACTATTACTCACCGTTTTGGGGTCCCAAAGTGATTTCCATTCTTGTTGAACCCCAAGGTGCGCTTACGTGTCGGTCACCAAAGCTCATGGTTTTGGCCGATTCTGGCCCGTTTCATGGACTATTACTCAATGTTTTAGGGTCCCGGAGTGATGTCCACGAGTAAGGAATCCTGGGGTGCGTTTACGTGTCGGTCATCAACACTCGCGATTTTGGCCGATTCTGACCCGTTTCGTGGACTATTACTCACCGTTTTGGGGTCTCAAAGTAATTTCCATTCTTGTTGAACCCCAAGGTGCGCTTACGTGTCGGTCATCAACACTCACAGTTTTGGCCGATTCTGGCCCGTTTCGTGGACTATTACTCAATGTTTTAGGATCCCGGAGTGATGTCCACGAGTAACGAACCCTGGGGTGCGTTTACGTGTCGGTCATCAACACTCGCGGTTTTGGCCGATTCTGACCCGTTTCGTGGACTATTACTCACCGTTTTGGGGTCCCAAAGTGATTTCCATTCTTGTTGAACCCCAAGGTGCGCTTACGTGTCGGTCACCAAAGCTCATGGTTTTGGCCGATTCTGGCCCGTTTCGTGGACTATTACTCACTGTTTTAGGGTCCCGGAGTGATGTCCACGAGTAACGAACCCTGGGGTGCGTTTACGTGTCGGTCATCAACACTCGCGATTTTGGCCGATTCTGACCCGTTTCGTGGACTATTACTCACCGTTTTGGGGTCTCAAAGTAATTTCCATTCTTGTTGAACCCCAAGGTGCGCTTACGTGTCGGTCATCAACACTCACAGTTTTGGCCGATTCTGGTCCGTTTCGTGGACTATTACTCACTGTTTTAGGGTCCCGGAGTGATGTCCACGAATAACGAACCCTGGGGTGCGTTTACGTGTCGGTCATCAACACTCGTGGTATTGGCCGATTCTGACCCGTTTCGTGGACTATTACTCACCGTTTTTGGGTCCCAAAGTGATTTCCATTCTTGTTGAACCCCAAGGTGCGCTTACGTGTCGGTCACCAACGCTCATGGTTTTGGCCGATTCTGGCCCGTTTCGTGGACTATTACTCACTGTTTTAGGGTCCCGGAGTGATGTCCACGAGTAACGAACCATGGGGTGCGTTTGCGTGTCGGTCATCAACACTCCCGATTTTGGCCGATTCTGACCCGTTTCGTGGACTATTACTCACCGTTTTGGGGTCTCAAAGTGATTTCCATTCTTGTTGAACCCCAAGGTGCGCTTACATGTCGGTCATCAACACTCACAGTTTTGGCCGATTCTGGCCCGTTTCGTGGACTATTACTCACTGTTTTAGGGTCCCGGAGTGATGTCCACGAATAACAAACCCTGGGGTGCGTTTACGTGTCGGTCATCAACACTCGCGGTATTGGCCGATTCTGACCCGTTTCGTGGACTATTACTCACCGTTTTTGGGTCCCAAAGTGATTTCCATTCTTGTTGAACCCCAAGGTGCGCTTACGTGTCGGTCACCAACGCTCATGGTTTTGGCCGATTCTGGCCCGTTTCGTGGACTATTACTCACTGTTTTAGGGTCCCGGAGTGATGTCCACGAGTAACGAACCATGGGGTGCGTTTGCGTGCCGGTCATCAACACTCGCGATTTTGGCCGATTCTGACCCGTTTCGTGGACTATTACTCACCGTTTTGGGGTCTCAAAGTGATTTCCATTCTTGTTGAACCCCAAGGTGCGCTTACATGTCGGTCATCAACACTCACAGTTTTGGCCGATTCTGGCCCGTTTCGTGGACTATTACTCAATGTTTTAGGATCCCGGAGTGATGTCCACGAGTAACGAACCCTGGGGTGCGTTTACGTGTCGGTCATCAACACTCGCGGTTTCGGCCGATTCTGACCCGTTTCGTGGACTATTACTCACCGTTTTGGGGTCCCAAAGTGATTTCCATTCTTGTTGAACCCCAAGGTGCGCTTACGTGTCGGTCACCAAAGCTCATGGTTTTGGCCGATTCTGGCCCGTTTCATGGACTATTACTCACTGTTTTAGGGTCCCGGAGTGATGTCCACGAGTAAGGAATCCTGGGGTGCGTTTACGTGTCGGTCATCAACACTCGCGATTTTGGCCGATTCTGACCCGTTTCGTGGACTATTACTCACCGTTTTGGGGTCTCAAAGTAATTTCCATTCTTGTTGAACCCCAAGGTGCGCTTACGTGTCGGTCATCAACACTCACAGTTTTGGCCGATTCTGGCCCGTTTCGTGGACTATTACTCAATGTTTTAGGATCCCGGAGTGATGTCCACGAGTAACGAACCCTGGGGTGCGTTTACGTGTCGGTCATCAACACTCGCGGTTTTGGCCGATTCTGACCCGTTTCGTGGACTATTACTCACCGTTTTGGGGTCCCAAAGTGATTTCCATTCTTGTTGAACCCCAAGGTGCGCTTACGTGTCGGTCACCAAAGCTCATGGTTTTGGCCGATTCTGGCCCGTTTCGTGGACTATTACTCACTGTTTTAGGGTCCCGGAGTGATGTCCACGAGTAACGAACCCTGGGGTGCGTTTACGTGTCGGTCATCAACACTCGCGATTTTGGCCGATTCTGACCCGTTTCGTGGACTATTACTCACCGTTTTGGGGTCTCAAAGTAATTTCCATTCTTGTTGAACCCCAAGGTGCGCTTACGTGTCCGTCATCAACACTCACAGTTTTGGCCGATTCTGGTCCGTTTCGTGGACTATTACTCACTGTTTTAGGGTCCCGGAGTGATGTCCACGAATAACGAACCCTGGGGTGCGTTTACGTGTCGGTCATCAACACTCGTGGTATTGGCCGATTCTGACCCGTTTCGTGGACTATTACTCACCGTTTTTGGGTCCCAAAGTGATTTCCATTCTTGTTGAACCCCAAGGTGCGCTTACGTGTCGGTCACCAACGCTCATGGTTTTGGCCGATTCTGGCCCGTTTCGTGGACTATTACTCACTGTTTTAGGGTCCCGGAGTGATGTCCACGAGTAACGAACCATGGGGTGCGTTTGCGTGTCGGTCATCAACACTCCCGATTTTGGCCGATTCTGACCCGTTTCGTGGACTATTACTCACCGTTTTGGGTCTCAAAGTGATTTCCATTCTTGTTGAACCCCAAGGTGCGCTTACATGTCGGTCATCAACACTCACAGTTTTGGCCGATTCTGGCCCGTTTCGTGGACTATTACTCACTGTTTTAGGGTCCCGGAGTGATGTCCACGAATAACAAACCCTGGGGTGCGTTTACGTGTCGGTCATCAACACTCGCGGTATTGGCCGATTCTGACCCGTTTCGTGGACTATTACTCACCGTTTTTGGGTCCCAAAGTGATTTCCATTCTTGTTGAACCCCAAGGTGCGCTTACGTGTCGGTCACCAACGCTCATGGTTTTGGCCGATTCTGGCCCGTTTCGTGGACTATTACTCACTGTTTTAGGGTCCCGGGGTGATGTCCACGAGTAACGAACCATGGGGTCCGTTTGCGTGTCGGTCATCAACACTCGCGATTTTGGCCGATTCTGACCCGTTTCGTGGACTATTACTCACCGTTTTGGGGTCTCAAAGTGATTTCCATTCTTTCTGAACCCCAAGGTGCGCTTACATGTCGGTCATCAACACTCACAGTTTTGGCCGATTCTGGCCCGTTTCGTGGACTATTACTCAATGTTTTAGGATCCCGGAGTGATGTCCACGAGTAACGAACCCTGGGGTGCGTTTACGTGTCGGTCATCAACACTCGCGGTTTTGGCCGATTCTGACCCGTTTCGTGGACTATTACTCACCGTTTTGGGGTCCCAAAGTGATTTCCATTCTTGTTGAACCCCAAGGTGCGCTTACGTGTCGGTCACCAAAGCTCATGGTTTTGGCCGATTCTGGCCCGTTTCGTGGACTATTACTCACTGTTTTAGGGTCCCGGAGTGATGTCCACGAGTAACGAACCCTGGGGTGCGTTTACGTGTCGGTCATCAACACTCGCGATTTTGGCCGATTCTGACCCGTTTCGTGGACTATTACTCACCGTTTTGGGGTCTCAAAGTAATTTCCATTCTTGTTGAACCCCAAGGTGCGCTTACGTGTCGGTCATCAACACTCACAGTTTTGGCCGATTCTGGTCCGTTTCGTGGACTATTACTCACTGTTTTAGGGTCCCGGAGTGATGTCCACGAATAACGAACCCTGGGGTGCGTTTACGTGTCGGTCATCAACACTCGTGGTATTGGCCGATTCTGACCCGTTTCGTGGACTATTACTCCCCGTTTTTGGGTCCCAAAGTGATTTCCATTCTTGTTGAACCCCAAGGTGCGCTTACGTGTCGGTCACCAACGCTCATGGTTTTGGCCGATTCTGGCCCGTTTCGTGGACTATTACTCACTGTTTTAGGGTCCCGGAGTGATGTCCACGAGTAACGAACCATGGGGTGCGTTTGCGTGTCGGTCATCAACACTCCCGATTTTGGCCGATTCTGACCCGTTTCGTGGACTATTACTCACCGTTTTGGGTCTCAAAGTGATTTCCATTCTTGTTGAACCCCAAGGTGCGCTTACATGTCGGTCATCAACACTCACAGTTTTGGCCGATTCTGGCCCGTTTCGTGGACTATTACTCACTGTTTTAGGGTCCCGGAGTGATGTCCACGAATAACAAACCCTGGGGTGCGTTTACGTGTCGGTCATCAACACTCGCGGTATTGGCCGATTCTGACCCGTTTCGTGGACTATTACTCACCGTTTTTGGGTCCCAAAGTGATTTCCATTCTTGTTGAACCCCAAGGTGCGCTTACGTGTCGGTCACCAACGCTCATGGTTTTGGCCGATTCTGGCCCGTTTCGTGGACTATTACTCACTGTTTTAGGGTCCCGGGGTGATGTCCACGAGTAACGAACCATGGGGTCCGTTTGCGTGTCGGTCATCAACACTCGCGATTTTGGCCGATTCTGACCCGTTTCGTGGACTATTACTCACCGTTTTGGGGTCTCAAAGTGATTTCCATTCTTTCTGAACCCCAAGGTGCGCTTACATGTCGGTCATCAACACTCACAGTTTTGGCCGATTCTGGCCCGTTTCGTGGACTATTACTCAATGTTTTAGGATCCCGGAGTGATGTCCACGAGTAACGAACCCTGGGGTGCGTTTACGTGTCGGTCATCAACACTCGCGGTTTTGGCCGATTCTGACCCGTTTCGTGGACTATTACTCACCGTTTTGGGGTCCCAAAGTGATTTCCATTCTTGTTGAACCCCAAGGTGCGCTTACGTGTCGGTCACCAAAGCTCATGGTTTTGGCCGATTCTGGCCCGTTTCGTGGACTATTACTCACTGTTTTAGGGTCCCGGAGTGATGTCCACGAGTAACGAACCCTGGGGTGCGTTTACGTGTCGGTCATCAACACTCGCGATTTTGGCCGATTCTGACCCGTTTCGTGGACTATTACTCACCGTTTTGGGGTGTCAAAGTAATTTCCATTCTTGTTGAACCCCAAGGTGCGCTTACGTGTTGGTCATCAACACTCACAGTTTTGGCCGATTCTGGTCCGTTTCGTGGACTATTACTCACTGTTTTAGGGTCCCGGAGTGATGTCCACGAATAACGAACCCTGGGGTGCGTTTACGTGTCGGTCATCAACACTCGCGGTATTGGCCGATTCTGACCCGTTTCGTGGACTATTACTCACCGTTTTTGGGTCCCAAAGTGATTTCCATTCATGTTGAACCCCAAGGTGCGCTTACGTGTTGGTCACCAACGCTCATGGTTTTGGCCGATTCTGGCCCGTTTCGTGGACTATTACTCACTGTTTTAGGGTCCCGGAGTGATGTCCACGAGTAACGAACCATGGGGTGCGTTTGCGTGCCGGTCATCAACACTCGCGATTTTGGCCGATTCTGACCCGTTTCGTGGACTATTACTCACCGTTTTGGGGTCTCAAAGTGATTTCCATTCTTGTTGAACCCCAAGGTGCGCTTACATGTCGGTCATCAACACTCACAGTTTTGGCCGATTCTGGCCCGTTTCGTGGACTATTACTCAATGTTTTAGGATCCCGGAGTGATGTCCACGAGTAACAAACCCTGGGGTGCGTTTACGTGTCGGTCATCAACACTCGCGGTTTTGGCCGATTCTGACCCGTTTCGTGGACTATTACTCACCGTTTTGGGGTCCCAAAGTGATTTCCATTCTTGTTGAACCCCAAGGTGCGCTTACGTGTCGGTCACCAAAGCTCATGGTTTTGGCCGATTCTGGCCCGTTTCGTGGACTATTACTCACTGTTTTAGGGTCCCGGAGTGATGTCCACGAGTAACGAACCCTGGGTGCGTTTACGTGTCGGTCATCAACACTCGCGATTTTGGCCGATTCTGACCCATTTCGTGGACTATTACTCACCGTTTTTGGGTCCCAAAGTGATTTCCATTCTTGTTGAACCCCAAGGTGCGCTTACGTGTCGGTCACCAACGCTCATGGTTTTGCCCGATTCTGGTCCGTTTCGTGGACTATTACTCACTGTTTTAGGGTCCCGGAGTGATGTCCACGAATAACGAACCCTGGGGTGCGTTTACGTGTCGGTCATCAACACTCGCGGTTTTGGCCGATTCTGACCCGTTTCGTGGACTATTACTCACCGTTTTGGGGTCTCAAAGTAATTTCCATTCTTGTTGAACCCCAAGGTGCGCTTACGTGTTGGTCATCAACACTCACAGTTTTGGCCGATTCTGGTCCGTTTCGTGGACTATTACTCACTGTTTTAGGGTCCCGGAGTGATGTCCACGAATAACGAACCCTGGGGTGCGTTTACGTGTCGGTCATCAACACTCGCGGTATTGGCCGATTCTGACCCGTTTCGTGGACTATTACTCACCGTTTTTGGGTCCCAAAGTGATTTCCATTCATGTTGAACCCCAAGGTGCGCTTACGTGTTGGTCACCAACGCTCATGGTTTTGGCCGATTCTGGCCCGTTTCGTGGACTATTACTCACTGTTTTAGGGTCCCGGAGTGATGTCCACGAGTAACGAACCATGGGGTGCGTTTGCGTGCCGGTCATCAACACTCGCGATTTTGGCCGATTCTGACCCGTTTCGTGGACTATTACTCACCGTTTTGGGGTCTCAAAGTGATTTCCATTCTTGTTGAACCCCAAGGTGCGCTTACATGTCGGTCATCAACACTCACAGTTTTGGCCGATTCTGGCCCGTTTCGTGGACTATTACTCAATGTTTTAGGATCCCGGAGTGATGTCCACGAGTAACGAACCCTGGGGTGCGTTTACGTGTCGGTCATCAACACTCGCGGTTTTGGCCGATTCTGACCCGTTTCGTGGACTATTACTCACCGTTTTGGGGTCCCAAAGTGATTTCCATTCTTGTTGAACCCCAAGGTGCGCTTACGTGTCGGTCACCAAAGCTCATGGTTTTGGCCGATTCTGGCCCGTTTCGTGGACTATTACTCACTGTTTTAGGGTCCCGGAGTGATGTCCACGAGTAACGAACCCTGGGTGCGTTTACGTGTCGGTCATCAACACTCGCGATTTTGGCCGATTCTGACCCATTTCGTGGACTATTACTCACCGTTTTTGGGTCCCAAAGTGATTTCCATTCTTGTTGAACCCCAAGGTGCGCTTACGTGTCGGTCACCAACGCTCATGGTTTTGGCCGATTCTGGTCCGTTTCGTGGACTATTACTCACTGTTTTAGGGTCCCGGAGTGATGTCCACGAATAACGAACCCTGGGGTGCGTTTACGTGTCGGTCATCAACACTCGCGGTTTTGGCCGATTCTGACCCGTTTCGTGGACTATTACTCACCGTTTTGGGGTCTCAAAGTGATTTCCATTCTTTTTGAACCCCAAGGTGCGCTTAGATGTCGGTCATCAACACTCACAGTTTTGGCCGATTCTGGCCCGTTTCGTGGACTATTACTCAATGTTTTAGGATCCCGGAGTGATGTCCACAAGTAACGAACCCTGGGGTGCGTTTACGTGTCGGTCATCAACACTCGCGGTTTTGGCCGATTCTGACCCGTTTCGTGGACTATTACTCACCGTTTTGGGGTCCCAAAGTGATTTCCATTCTTGTTGAACCCCAAGGTGCGCTTACGTGTCGGTCACCAAAGCTCATGGTTTTGGCCGATTCTGGCCCGTTTCGTGGACTATTACTCACTGTTTTAGGGTCCCGGAGTGATGTCCACGAGTAACGAACCCTGGGGTGCGTTTACGTGTCGGTCATCAACACTCGCGATTTTGGCCGATTCTGACCCGTTTCGTGGACTATTACTCACCGTTTTGGGGTCTCAAAGTAATTTCCATTCTTGTTGAACCCCAAGGTGCGCTTACGTGTCGGTCATCAACACTCACAGTTTTGGCCGATTCTGGTCCGTTTCGTGGACTATTACTCACTGTTTTAGGGTCCCGGAGTGATGTCCACGAATAACGAACCCTGGGGTGCGTTTACGTGTCGGTCATCAACACTCGCGGTATTGGCCGATTCTGACCCGTTTCGTGGACTATTACTCACCGTTTTTGGGTCCCAAAGTGATTTCCATTCTTGTTGAACCCCAAGGTGCGCTTACGTGTCGGTCACCAACGCTCAAGGTTTTGGCCGATTCTGGCCCGTTTCGTGGACTATTACTCACTGTTTTAGGGTCCCGGAGTGATGTCCACGAGTAACGAACCATGGGGTGCGTTTGCGTGCCGGTCATCAACACTCGCGATTTTGGCCGATTCTGACCCGTTTCGTGGACTATTACTCACCGTTTTGGGGTCTCAAAGTGATTTCCATTCTTGTTGAACCCCAAGGTGCGCTTACATGTCGGTCATCAACACTCACAGTTTTGGCCGATTCTGGCCCGTTTCGTGGACTATTACTCAATGTTTTAGGATCCCGGAGTGATGTCCACGAGTAACGAACCCTGGGGTGCGTTTACGTGTCGGTCATCAACACTCGCGGTTTTGGCCGATTCTGACCCGTTTCGTGGACTATTACTCACCGTTTTGGGGTCCCAAAGTGATTTCCATTCTTGTTGAACCCCAAGGTGCGCTTACGTGTCGGTCACCAAAGCTCATGGTTTTGGCCGATTCTGGCCCGTTTCGTGGACTATTACTCACTGTTTTAGGGTCCCGGAGTGATGTCCACGAGTAACGAACCCTGGGTGCGTTTACGTGTCGGTCATCAACACTCGCGATTTTGGCCGATTCTGACCCATTTCGTGGACTATTACTCACCGTTTTTGGGTCCCAAAGTGATTTCCATTCTTGTTGAACCCCAAGGTGCGCTTACGTGTCGGTCACCAACGCTCATGGTTTTGCCCGATTCTGGTCCGTTTCGTGGACTATTACTCACTGTTTTAGGGTCCCGGAGTGATGTCCACGAATAACGAACCCTGGGGTGCGTTTACGTGTCGGTCATCAACACTCGCGGTTTTGGCCGATTCTGACCCGTTTCGTGGACTATTACTCACCGTTTTGGGGTCTCAAAGTAATTTCCATTCTTGTTGAACCCCAAGGTGCGCTTACGTGTTGGTCATCAACACTCACAGTTTTGGCCGATTCTGGTCCGTTTCGTGGACTATTACTCACTGTTTTAGGGTCCCGGAGTGATGTCCACGAATAACGAACCCTGGGGTGCGTTTACGTGTCGGTCATCAACACTCGCGGTATTGGCCGATTCTGACCCGTTTCGTGGACTATTACTCACCGTTTTTGGGTCCCAAAGTGATTTCCATTCATGTTGAACCCCAAGGTGCGCTTACGTGTTGGTCACCAACGCTCATGGTTTTGGCCGATTCTGGCCCGTTTCGTGGACTATTACTCACTGTTTTAGGGTCCCGGAGTGATGTCCACGAGTAACGAACCATGGGGTGCGTTTGCGTGCCGGTCATCAACACTCGCGATTTTGGCCGATTCTGACCCGTTTCGTGGACTATTACTCACCGTTTTGGGGTCTCAAAGTGATTTCCATTCTTGTTGAACCCCAAGGTGCGCTTACATGTCGGTCATCAACACTCACAGTTTTGGCCGATTCTGGCCCGTTTCGTGGACTATTACTCAATGTTTTAGGATCCCGGAGTGATGTCCACGAGTAACGAACCCTGGGGTGCGTTTACGTGTCGGTCATCAACACTCGCGGTTTTGGCCGATTCTGACCCGTTTCGTGGACTATTACTCACCGTTTTGGGGTCCCAAAGTGATTTCCATTCTTGTTGGACCCCAAGGTGCGCTTACGTGTCGGTCACCAAAGCTCATGGTTTTGGCCGATTCTGGCCCGTTTCGTGGACTATTACTCACTGTTTTAGGGTCCCGGAGTGATGTCCACGAGTAACGAACCCTGGGTGCGTTTACGTGTCGGTCATCAACACTCGCGATTTTGGCCGATTCTGACCCATTTCGTGGACTATTACTCACCGTTTTTGGGTCCCAAAGTGATTTCCATTCTTGTTGAACCCCAAGGTGCGCTTACGTGTCGGTCACCAACGCTCATGGTTTTGGCCGATTCTGGTCCGTTTCGTGGACTATTACTCACTGTTTTAGGGTCCCGGAGTGATGTCCTCGAATAACGAACCCTGGGGTGCGTTTACGTGTCGGTCATCAACACTCGCGGTTTTGGCCGATTCTGACCCGTTTCGTGGACTATTACTCACCGTTTTGGGGTCTCAAAGTGATTTCCATTCTTTTTGAACCCCAAGGTGCGCTTAGATGTCGGTCATCAACACTCACAGTTTTGGCCGATTCTGGCCCGTTTCGTGGACTATTACTCAATGTTTTAGGATCCCGGAGTGATGTCCACAAGTAACGAACCCTGGGGTGCGTTTACGTGTCGGTCATCAACACTCGCGGTTTTGGCCGATTCTGACCCGTTTCGTGGACTATTACTCACCGTTTTGGGGTCCCAAAGTGATTTCCATTCTTGTTGAACCCCAAGGTGCGCTTACGTGTCGGTCACCAAAGCTCATGGTTTCGGCCGATTCTGGCCCGTTTCGTGGACTATTACTCACTGTTTTAGGGTCCCGGAGTGATGTCCACGAGTAACGAACCCTGGGGTGCGTTTACGTGTCGGTCATCAACACTCGCGATTTTGGCCGATTCTGACCCGTTTCGTGGACTATTACTCACCGTTTTGGGGTCTCAAAGTAATTTCCATTCTTGTTGAACCCCAAGGTGCGCTTACGTGTCGGTCATCAACACTCACAGTTTTGGCCGATTCTGGTCCGTTTCGTGGACTATTACTCACTGTTTTAGGGTCCCGGAGTGATGTCCACGAATAACGAACCCTGGGGTGCGTTTACGTGTCGGTACGCGCTATCTCAGAGTTGGCCGATTCTGACCCGTTTCGTGGACTATTACTCACCGTTTTTTGGGTCCCAAAGTGATTTCCATTCTTGTTGAACCCCAAGGTGCGCTTACGTGTCGGTCACCAACGCTCAAGGTTTTGGCGATTCTGGCCCGTTTCGTGGACTATTACTCACTGTTTTAGGGTCCCGGAGTGATGTCCACGAGTAACGAACCATGGGGTGCGTTTGCGTGCCGGTCATCAACACTCGCGATTTTGGCCGATTCTGACCCGTTTCGTGGACTATTACTCACCGTTTTGGGGTCTCAAAGTGATTTCCATTCTTGTTGAACCCCAAGGTGCGCTTACATGTCGGTCATCAACACTCACAGTTTTGGCCGATTCTGGCCCGTTTCGTGGACTATTACTCAATGTTTTAGGATCCCGGAGTGATGTCCACGAGTAACGAACCCTGGGGTGCGTTTACGTGTCGGTCATCAACACTCGCGGTTTTGGCCGATTCTGACCCGTTTCGTGGACTATTACTCACCGTTTTGGGGTCCCAAAGTGATTTCCATTCTTGTTGAACCCCAAGGTGCGCTTACGTGTCGGTCACCAAAGCTCATGGTTTTGGCCGATTCTGGCCCGTTTCATGGACTATTACTCACTGTTTTAGGGTCCCGGAGTGATGTCCACGAGTAACGAACCCTGGGGTGCGTTTACGTGTCGGTCATCAACACTCGCGATTTTGGCCGATTCTGACCCGTTTCGTGGACTATTACTCACCGTTTTGGGGTCTCATAGTAATTTCCATTCTTGTTGAACCCCAAGGTGCGCTTACGTGTCGGTCATCAACACTCACAGTTTTGGCCGATTCTGGCCCGTTTCGTGGACTATTACTCAATGTTTTAGGATCCCGGAGTGATGTCCACGAGTAACGAACCCTGGGGTGCGTTTACGTGTCGGTCATCAACACTCGCGGTTTTGGCCGATTCTGACCCGTTTCGTGGACTATTACTCACCGTTTTGGGGTCCCAAAGTGATTTCCATTCTTGTTGAACCCAAGGTGCGCTTACGTGTCGGTCACCAAAGCTCATGGTTTTGGCCGATTCTGGCCCGTTTCGTGGACTATTACTCACTGTTTTAGGGTCCCGGAGTGATGTCCACGAGTAACGAACCCTGGGGTGCGTTTACGTGTCGGTCATCAACACTCGCGATTTTGGCCGATTCTGACCCGTTTCGTGGACTATTACTCACCGTTTTGGGGTCTCAAAGTAATTTCCATTCTTGTTGAACCCCAAGGTGCGCTTACGTGTCGGTCATCAACACTCACAGTTTTGGCCGATTCTGGTCCGTTTCGTGGACTATTACTCACTGTTTTAGGGTCCCGGAGTGATGTCCACGAATAACGAACCCTGGGGTGCGTTTACGTGTCGGTCATCAACACTCGTGGTATTGGCCCATTCTGACCCGTTTCGTGGACTATTACTCACCGTTTTTGGGTCCCAAAGTGATTTCCATTCTTGTTGAACCCCAAGGTGCGCTTACGTGTCGGTCACCAACGCTCATGGTTTTTGGCCGATTCTGGCCCGTTTCGTGGACTATTACTCACTGTTTTAGGGTCCCGGAGTGATGTCCACGAGTAACGAACCATGGGGTGCGTTTGCGTGTCGGTCATCAACACTCCCGATTTTGGCCGATTCTGACCCGTTTCGTGGACTATTACTCACCGTTTTGGGGTCTCAAAGTGATTTCCATTCTTGTTGAACCCCAAGGTGCGCTTACATGTCGGTCATCAACACTCACAGTTTTGGCCGATTCTGGCCCGTTTCGTGGACTATTACTCAATGTTTTAGGATCCCGGAGTGATGTCCACGAGTAACGAACCCTGGGGTGCGTTTACGTGTCGGTCATCAACACTCGTGGTATTGGCCCATTCTGACCCGTTTCGTGGACTATTACTCACCGTTTTGGGGTCCCAAAGTGATTTCCATTCTTGTTGAACCCCAAGGTGCGCTTACGTGTCGGTCACCAAAGCTCATGGTTTTGGCCGATTCTGGCCCGTTTCGTGGACTATTACTCACTGTTTTAGGGTCCCGGAGTGATGTCCACGAGTAACGAACCCTGGGTGCGTTTACGTGTCGGTCATCAACACTCGCGATTTTGGCCGATTCTGACCCATTTCGTGGACTATTACTCACCGTTTTGGGGTCTCAAAGTAATTTCCATTCTTGTTGAACCCCAAGGTGCGCTTACGTGTCGGTCATCAACACTCACAGTTTTGGCCGATTCTGGTCCGTTTCGTGGACTATTACTCACTGTTTTAGGGTCCCGGAGTGATGTCCACGAATAACGAACCCTGGGGTGCGTTTACGTTTTGGTCATCAACACTCGCGGTATTGGCCGATTCTGACCCGTTTCGTGGACTATTACTCACCGTTTTTGGGTCCCAAAGTGATTTCCATTCTTGTTGAACCCCAAGGTGCGCTTACGTGTCGGTCACCAACGCTCATGGTTTTGGCCGATTCTGGCCCGTTTCGTGGACTATTACTCACTGTTTTAGGGTCCCGGGGTGATGTCCACGAGTAACGAACCATGGGGTGCGTTTGCGTGTCGGTCATCCAACACTCGCGATTTTGGCCGATTCTGACCCGTTTCGTGGACTATTACTCACCGTTTTGGGGTCTCAAAGTGATTTCCATTCTTTTTGAACCCCAAGGTGCGCTTACATGTCGGTCATCAACACTCACAGTTTTGGCCGATTCTGGCCCGTTTCGTGGACTATTACTCAATGTTTTAGGATCCCGGAGTGATGTCCACGAGTAACGAACCCTGGGGTGCGTTTACGTGTCGGTCATCAACACTCGCGGTTTTGGCCGATTCTGACCCGTTCGTGGGACTATTACTCACCGTTTTGGGGTCCCAAAGTGATTTCCATTCTTGTTGAACCCCAAGGTGCGCTTACGTGTCGGTCACCAAAGCTCATGGTTTTGGCCGATTCTGGCCCGTTTCGTGGACTATTACTCACTGTTTTAGGGTCCCGGAGTGATGTCCACGAGTAACGAACCCTGGGGTGCGTTTACGTGTCGGTCATCAACACTCGCGATTTTGGCCGATTCTGACCCGTTTCGTGGACTATTACTCACCGTTTTGGGGTCTCAAAGTAATTTCCATTCTTGTTGAACCCCAAGGGTGCGCTTAGGTGTCGGTCATCAACACTCACAGTTTTGGCCGATTCTGGCCCGTTTCGTGGACTATTACTCACTATTTTAGGTCCCATAGTGATGTCCACAAGTAACGAACCCTGGGGTGCGTTTACGTGTCGGTCATCAACGCTCGTAGTTTTTGGCCGATCCTGACCCGTTTCATGACTATTACTCACTGTTTTGGGGTCCCAAAGTGATTAACATTCTTGTTGAACCCCAAGATGCGCTTACGTGTCGGTCATCAACACTCACAGTTTTGGCCGATTCTGGCCCGTTTCGTGGACTATTACTCAATGTTTTAGGATCCCGGAGTGATGTCCACGAGTATAGAACCCTGGGGTGCGTTTACGTGTAGGTCATCAACACTCGCGGTTTTGGCCTATTCTGACCCGTTTCATGGACTATTACTCACTGTTTTGGAGTCCCAAAGTGATTTCCATTCTCGTTGAACCCGAACGTGCGCTTACGTGTCGGTCACCAACGCTCATGGTTTTGGCCGATTCTGGTCCGTTTCGTGAACTATTACTCACTGTTTTAGGGTCCCGGAGTGATGTCCACGAGTAACGGACCCTGGGGTGCGTTTACGTGTCGGTCATCAACACTCGCGGTTTTGGTCGATTCTGACCCGTTTTCGTGGACTATTACTCACCGTTTTTGGGTCCCAAAGTGATTTCCATTCTTGTTGAACCCCAAGGTGCGCTTACGTGTCGGTCACCAACGCTCATGGTTTTGGCCGATTCTAGCCCGTTTCATGGACTATTACTCACTGTTTTAGGGTCCCGGAGTGATGTCCACGAGTAACGAACCCTGGGGTGCGTTTACATGTCGGTCATCAACGCTCGTAGTTTTGGCCGATCCTGACCCGTTTCATGTACTATTACTCACTGTTTGTGGGTCCCAAAGTGATTACCATTCTTGTTGAACCCAAGATGCGCTTACGTGTCGGTCATCAACAGTCACAGTTTTGGCCGATTCTGGCCCGTTTCGTGGACTATTACTCAAATGTTTTAGGATCCCGGAGTGATATCCACGAGTATAGAACCCTGGGGTGCGTTTACGTGTCGGTCATCAACACTCGCGGTTTTGGCCTATTCTGACCCGTTTCGTGGACTATTACTCACCGTTTTGGGGTCCCAAAGTGATTTCCATTCTTGTTGAACCCCAAGGTGCGCTTACGTGTCGGTCACCAAAGCTCATGGTTTTGGCCGATTCTGGCCCGTTTCGTGACTATTACTCACTGTTTTAGGGTCCCGGAGTGATGTCCACGAGTAACGAACCCTGGGGTGCGTTTACGTGTCGGTCATCAACACTCGCGATTTTGGCCGATTCTGACCCGTTTCGTGGACTATTACTCACCGTTTTGGGGTCTCAAAGTAATTTCCATTCTTGTTGAACCCCAAGGTGCGCTTAGGTGTCGGTCATCAAACACTCACAGTTTTGGCCGATTCTGGCCCGTTTCGTGGACTATTACTCACTATTTTAGGGTCCCATAGTGATGTCCACAAGTAACGAACCCTGGGGTGCGTTTACGTGTCGGTGATCAACGCTCGTAGTTTTGGCCGATCCTGACCCGTTTCATGGACTATTACTCACTGTTTTGGGGTCCCAAAGTGATTAACATTCTTGTTGAACCCCAAGATGCGCTTACGTGTCGGTCATCAACACTCACAGTTTTGGCCGATTCTGGCCCGTTTCGTGGACTATTACTCAATGTTTTAGGATCCCGGAGTGATGTCCACGAGTAACGAACCCTGGGGTGCGTTTACGTGTCGGTCATCAACACTCGCGGTTTTGGCCGATTCTGACCCGTTTCGTGGACTATTACTCACCGTTTTGGGGTCCCAAAGTGATTTCCATTCTTGTTGAACCCCAAGGTGCGCTTACGTGTCGGTCACCAAAGCTCATGGTTTTGGCCGATTCTGGCCCGTTTCGTGGACTATTACTCACTGTTTTAGGGTCCCGGAGTGATGTCCACGAGTAACGAACCCTGGGGTGCGTTTACGTGTCGGTCATCAACACTCGCGATTTTGGCCGATTCTGACCCGTTTCGTGGACTATTACTCACCGTTTTTGGGGTCTCAAAGTAATTTCCATTCTTGTTGAACCCCAAGGTGCGCTTAGGTGTCGGTCATCAACACTCACAGTTTTGGCCGATTCTGGCCCGTTTCGTGGACTATTACTCACTATTTTAGGGTCCCATAGTGATGTCCACAAGTAACGAACCCTGGGGTGCGTTTACGTGTCCGGTCATCAACGCTCGTAGTTTTGGCCGATCCTGACCCGTTTCATGGACTATTACTCACTGTTTTGGGGTCCCAAAGTGATAACATTCTTGTTGAACCCCAAGATGCGCTTACGTGTCGGTCATCAACACTCACAGTTTTGGCCGATTCTGGCCCGTTTCGTGGACTATTACTCAATGTTTTAGGATCCCGGAGTGATGTCCACGAGTATAGAACCCTGGGGTGCGTTTACGTGTAGGTCATCAACACTCGCGGTTTTGGCCTATTCTGACCCGTTTCATGGACTATTACTCACTGTTTTGGAGTCCCAAAGTGATTTCCATTCTCGTTGAACCCGAACGTGCGCTTACGTGTCGGTCACCAACGCTCATGGTTTTGGCCGATTCTGGTCCGTTTCGTGAACTATTACTCACTGTTTTAGGGTCCCGGAGTGATGTCCACGAGTAACGGACCCTGGGGTGCGTTTACGTGTCGGTCATCAACACTCGCGGTTTTGGTCGATTCTGACCCGTTTCGTGGACTATTACTCACCGTTTTTGGGTCCCAAAGTGATTTCCATTCTTGTTGAACCCCAAGGTGCGCTTACGTGTCGGTCACCAACGCTCATGGTTTTGGCCGATTCTAGCCCGTTTCATGGACTATTACTCACTGTTTTAGGGTCCCGGAGTGATGTCCACGAGTAACGAACCCTGGGGTGCGTTTACATGTCGGTCATCAACGCTCGTAGTTTTGGCCGATCCTGACCCGTTTCATGTACTATTACTCACTGTTTGTGGGTCCCAAAGTGATTACCATTCTTGTTGAACCCCAAGATGCGCTTACGTGTCGGTCATCAACAGTCACAGTTTTGGCCGATTCTGGCCCGTTTCGTGGACTATTACTCAAATGTTTTAGGATCCCGGAGTGATATCCACGAGTATAGAACCCTGGGGTGCGTTTACGTGTCGGTCATCAACACTCGCGGTTTTGGCCTATTCTGACCCGTTTCGTGGACTATTACTCACCGTTTTGGGGTCCCAAAGTGATTTCCATTCTTGTTGAACCCCAAGGTGCGCTTACGTGTCGGTCACCAAAGCTCATGGTTTTGGCCGATTCTGGCCCGTTTCGTGGACTATTACTCACTGTTTTAGGGTCCCGGAGTGATGTCCACGAGTAACGAACCCTGGGGTGCGTTTACGTGTCGGTCATCAACACTCGCGATTTTGGCCGATTCTGACCCGTTTCGTGGACTATTACTCACCGTTTTGGGGTCTCAAAGTAATTTCCATTCTTGTTGAACCCCAAGGTGCGCTTAGGTGTCGGTCATCAACACTCACAGTTTTGGCCGATTCTGGCCCGTTTCGTGGACTATTACTCACTATTTTAGGGTCCCATAGTGATGTCCACAAGTAACGAACCCTGGGGTGCGTTTACGTGTCGGTGATCAACGCTCGTAGTTTTGGCCGATCCTGACCCGTTTCATGGACTATTACTCACTGTTTTGGGGTCCCAAAGTGATTAACATTCTTGTTGAACCCCAAGATGCGCTTACGTGTCGGTCATCAACACTCACAGTTTTGGCCGATTCTGGCCCGTTTCGTGGACTATTACTCAATGTTTTAGGATCCCGGAGTGATGTCCACGAGTAACGAACCCTGGGGTGCGTTTACGTGTCGGTCATCAACACTCGCGGTTTTGGCCGATTCTGACCCGTTTCGTGGACTATTACTCACCGTTTTGGGGTCCCAAAGTGATTTCCATTCTTGTTGAACCCCAAGGTGCGCTTACGTGTCGGTCACCAAAGCTCATGGTTTTGGCCGATTCTGGCCCGTTTCGTGGACTATTACTCACTGTTTTAGGGTCCCGGAGTGATGTCCACGAGTAACGAACCCTGGGGTGCGTTTACGTGTCGGTCATCAACACTCGCGATTTTGGCCGATTCTGACCCGTTTCGTGGACTATTACTCACCGTTTTGGGGTCTCAAAGTAATTTCCATTCTTGTTGAACCCCAAGGTGCGCTTAGGTGTCGGTCATCAACACTCACAGTTTTGGCCGATTCTGGCCCGTTTCGTGGACTATTACTCACTATTTTAGGGTCCCATAGTGATGTCCACAAGTAACGAACCCTGGGGTGCGTTTACGTGTCGGTCATCAACGCTCGTAGTTTTGGCCGATCCTGACCCGTTTCATGGACTATTACTCACTGTTTTGGGGTCCCAAAGTGATTAACATTCTTGTTGAACCCCAAGATGCGCTTACGTGTCGGTCATCAACACTCACAGTTTTGGCCGATTCTGGCCCGTTTCGTGGACTATTACTCAATGTTTTAGGATCCCGGAGTGATGTCCACGAGTATAGAACCCTGGGGTGCGTTTACGTGTAGGTCATCAACACTCGCGGTTTTGGCCTATTCTGACCCGTTTCATGGACTATTACTCACTGTTTTGGAGTCCCAAAGTGATTTCCATTCTCGTTGAACCCGAACGTGCGCTTACGTGTCGGTCACCAACGCTCATGGTTTTGGCCGATTCTGGTCCGTTTCGTGAACTATTACTCACTGTTTTAGGGTCCCGGAGTGATGTCCACGAGTAACGGACCCTGGGGTGCGTTTACGTGTCGGTCATCAACACTCGCGGTTTTGGTCGATTCTGACCCGTTTCGTGGACTATTACTCACCGTTTTTGGGTCCCAAAGTGATTTCCATTCTTGTTGAACCCCAAGGTGCGCTTACGTGTCGGTCACCAACGCTCATGGTTTTGGCCGATTCTAGCCCGTTTCATGGACTATTACTCACTGTTTTAGGGTCCCGGAGTGATGTCCACGAGTAACGAACCCTGGGGTGCGTTTACGTGTCGGTCATCAACACTCGCGATTTTGGCCGATTCTGACCCGTTTCGTGGACTATTACTCACCGTTTTGGGGTCTCAAAGTAATTTCCATTCTTGTTGAACCCCAAGGTGCGCTTAGGTGTCGGTCATCAACACTCACAGTTTTGGCCGATTCTGGCCCGTTTCGTGGACTATTACTCACTATTTTAGGGTCCCATAGTGATGTCCACAAGTAACGAACCCTGGGGTGCGTTTACGTGTCGGTCATCAACGCTCGTAGTTTTGGCCGATCCTGACCCGTTTCATGGACTATTACTCACTGTTTTGGGGTCCCAAAGTGATTAACATTCTTGTTGAACCCCAAGATGCGCTTACGTGTCGGTCATCAACACTCACAGTTTTGGCCGATTCTGGCCCGTTTCGTGGACTATTACTCAATGTTTTAGGATCCCGGAGTGATGTCCACGAGTATAGAACCCTGGGGTGCGTTTACGTGTAGGTCATCAACACTCGCGGTTTTGGCCTATTCTGACCCGTTTCATGGACTATTACTCACTGTTTTGGAGTCCCAAAGTGATTTCCATTCTCGTTGAACCCGAACGTGCGCTTACGTGTCGGTCACCAACGCTCATGGTTTTGGCCGATTCTGGTCCGTTTCGTGAACTATTACTCACTGTTTTAGGGTCCCGGAGTGATGTCCACGAGTAACGAACCCTGGGGTGCGTTTACGTGTCGGTCATCAACACTCGCGATTTTGGCCGATTCTGACCCGTTTCGTGGACTATTACTCACCGTTTTGGGGTCTCAAAGTAATTTCCATTCTTGTTGAACCCCAAGGTGCGCTTAGGTGTCGGTCATCAACACTCACAGTTTTGGCCGATTCTGGCCCGTTTCGTGGACTATTACTCACTATTTTAGGGTCCCATAGTGATGTCCACAAGTAACGAACCCTGGGGTGCGTTTACGTGTCGGTCATCAACGCTCGTAGTTTTGGCCGATCCTGACCCGTTTCATGGACTATTACTCACTGTTTTGGGGTCCCAAAGTGATTAACATTCTTGTTGAACCCCAAGATGCGCTTACGTGTCGGTCATCAACACTCACAGTTTTGGCCGATTCTGGCCCGTTTCGTGGACTATTACTCAATGTTTTAGGATCCCGGAGTGATGTCCACGAGTATAGAACCCTGGGGTGCGTTTACGTGTAGGTCATCAACACTCGCGGTTTTGGCCTATTCTGACCCGTTTCATGGACTATTACTCACTGTTTTGGAGTCCCAAAGTGATTTCCATTCTCGTTGAACCCGAACGTGCGCTTACGTGTCGGTCACCAACGCTCATGGTTTTGGCCGATTCTGGTCCGTTTCGTGAACTATTACTCACTGTTTTAGGGTCCCGGAGTGATGTCCACGAGTAACGGACCCTGGGGTGCGTTTACGTGTCGGTCATCAACACTCGCGGTTTTGGTCGATTCTGACCCGTTTCGTGGACTATTACTCACCGTTTTTGGGTCCCAAAGTGATTTCCATTCTTGTTGAACCCCAAGGTGCGCTTACGTGTCGGTCACCAACGCTCATGGTTTTGGCCGATTCTAGCCCGTTTCATGGACTATTACTCACTGTTTTAGGGTCCCGGAGTGATGTCCACGAGTAACGAACCCTGGGGTGCGTTTACATGTCGGTCATCAACGCTCGTAGTTTTGGCCGATCCTGACCCGTTTCATGTACTATTACTCACTGTTTGTGGGTCCCAAAGTGATTACCATTCTTGTTGAACCCCAAGATGCGCTTACGTGTCGGTCATCAACAGTCACAGTTTTGGCCGATTCTGGCCCGTTTCGTGGACTATTACTCAAATGTTTTAGGATCCCGGAGTGATATCCACGAGTATAGAACCCTGGGGTGCGTTTACGTGTCGGTCATCAACACTCGCGGTTTTGGCCGATTCTGACCCGTTTCGTGGACTATTACTCACCGTTTTGGGGTCCCAAAGTGATTTCCATTCTTGTTGAACCCCAAGGTGCGCTTACGTGTCGGTCACCAAAGCTCATGGTTTTGGCCGATTCTGGCCCGTTTCGTGGACTATTACTCACTGTTTTAGGGTCCCGGAGTGATGTCCACGAGTAACGAACCCTGGGGTGCGTTTACGTGTCGGTCATCAACACTCGCGATTTTGGCCGATTCTGACCCGTTTCGTGGACTATTACTCACCGTTTTGGGGTCTCAAAGTAATTTCCATTCTTGTTGAACCCCAAGGTGCGCTTAGGTGTCGGTCATCAACACTCACAGTTTTGGCCGATTCTGGCCCGTTTCGTGGACTATTACTCACTATTTTAGGGTCCCATAGTGATGTCCACAAGTAACGAACCCTGGGGTGCGTTTACGTGTCGGTCATCAACGCTCGTAGTTTTGGCCGATCCTGACCCGTTTCATGGACTATTACTCACTGTTTTGGGGTCCCAAAGTGATTAACATTCTTGTTGAACCCCAAGATGCGCTTACGTGTCGGTCATCAACACTCACAGTTTTGGCCGATTCTGGCCCGTTTCGTGGACTATTACTCAATGTTTTAGGATCCCGGAGTGATGTCCACGAGTATAGAACCCTGGGGTGCGTTTACGTGTAGGTCATCAACACTCGCGGTTTTGGCCTATTCTGACCCGTTTCATGGACTATTACTCACTGTTTTGGAGTCCCAAAGTGATTTCCATTCTCGTTGAACCCGAACGTGCGCTTACGTGTCGGTCACCAACGCTCATGGTTTTGGCCGATTCTGGTCCGTTTCGTGAACTATTACTCACTGTTTTAGGGTCCCGGAGTGATGTCCACGAGTAACGGACCCTGGGGTGCGTTTACGTGTCGGTCATCAACACTCGCGGTTTTGGTCGATTCTGACCCGTTTCGTGGACTATTACTCACCGTTTTTGGGTCCCAAAGTGATTTCCATTCTTGTTGAACCCCAAGGTGCGCTTACGTGTCGGTCACCAACGCTCATGGTTTTGGCCGATTCTAGCCCGTTTCATGGACTATTACTCACTGTTTTAGGGTCCCGGAGTGATGTCCACGAGTAACGAACCCTGGGGTGCGTTTACATGTCGGTCATCAACGCTCGTAGTTTTGGCCGATCCTGACCCGTTTCATGTACTATTACTCACTGTTTGTGGGTCCCAAAGTGATTACCATTCTTGTTGAACCCCAAGATGCGCTTACGTGTCGGTCATCAACAGTCACAGTTTTGGCCGATTCTGGCCCGTTTCGTGGACTATTACTCAAATGTTTTAGGATCCCGGAGTGATATCCACGAGTATAGAACCCTGGGGTGCGTTTACGTGTCGGTCATCAACACTCGCGGTTTTGGCCTATTCTGACCCGTTTCGTGGACTATTACTCACCGTTTTGGGGTCCCAAAGTGATTTCCATTCTTGTTGAACCCCAAGGTGCGCTTACGTGTCGGTCACCAAAGCTCATGGTTTTGGCCGATTCTGGCCCGTTTCGTGGACTATTACTCACTGTTTTAGGGTCCCGGAGTGATGTCCACGAGTAACGAACCCTGGGGTGCGTTTACGTGTCGGTCATCAACACTCGCGGTTTTGGCCGATTCTGACCCGTTTCGTGGACTATTACTCACCGTTTTGGGGTCTCAAAGTAATTTCCATTCTTGTTGAACCCCAAGGTGCGCTTAGGTGTCGGTCATCAACACTCACAGTTTTGGCCGATTCTGGCCCGTTTCGTGGACTATTACTCACTATTTTAGGGTCCCATAGTGATGTCCACAAGTAACGAACCCTGGGGTGCGTTTACGTGTCGGTCATCAACGCTCGTAGTTTTGGCCGATCCTGACCCGTTTCATGGACTATTACTCACTGTTTTGGGGTCCCAAAGTGATTAACATTCTTGTTGAACCCCAAGATGCGCTTACGTGTCGGTCATCAACACTCACAGTTTTGGCCGATTCTGGCCCGTTTCGTGGACTATTACTCAATGTTTTAGGATCCCGGAGTGATGTCCACGAGTATAGAACCCTGGGGTGCGTTTACGTGTAGGTCATCAACACTCGCGGTTTTGGCCTATTCTGACCCGTTTCATGGACTATTACTCACTGTTTTGGAGTCCCAAAGTGATTTCCATTCTCGTTGAACCCGAACGTGCGCTTACGTGTCGGTCACCAACGCTCATGGTTTTGGCCGATTCTGGTCCGTTTCGTGAACTATTACTCACTGTTTTAGGGTCCCGGAGTGATGTCCACGAGTAACGGACCCTGGGGTGCGTTTACGTGTCGGTCATCAACACTCGCGGTTTTGGTCGATTTTGACCCGTTTCGTGGACTATTACTCACCGTTTTGGGGTCCCAAAGTGATTTCCATTCTTGTTGAACCCCAAGGTGCGCTTACGTGTCGGTCACCAACGCTCATGGTTTTGGCCGATTCTAGCCCGTTTCATGGACTATTACTCACTGTTTTAGGGTCCCGGAGTGATGTCCACGAGTAACGAACCCTGGGGTGCGTTTACATGTCGGTCATCAACGCTCGTAGTTTTGGCCGATCCTGACCCGTTTCATGTACTATTACTCACTGTTTGTGGGTCCCAAAGTGATTACCATTCTTGTTGAACCCCAAGATGCGCTTACGTGTCGGTCATCAACAGTCACAGTTTTGGCCGATTCTGGCCCGTTTCGTGGACTATTACTCAAATGTTTTAGGATCCCGGAGTGATATCCACGAGTATAGAACCCTGGGGTGCGTTTACGTGTCGGTCATCAACACTCGCGGTTTTGGCCTATTCTGACCCGTTTCGTGGACTATTACTCACTGTTTTGGGGTCCCAAAGTGATTTCCATTCTTGTTGAACCCCAACGTGCGCTTACGTGTCAGTCACCAACGCTCATGGTTTTGGCCGATTCTGGCCCGTTTCGTGGACTATTACTCACTGTTTTAGGGTCCCGGAGTGATGTCCACGAGTAACGAACCCTGAGGTGCGTTTACGTGTCGGTCATCAACACTCGCGGTTTTGGCCGATTCTGACCCGTTTCGTGGACTATTACTCACCGTTTTTGGGTCCCAAAGTGATTTGCATTCTTGTTGAACCCCAAGGTGCGCTTACGTGTCGGTCACCAACGCTCATGGTTTTGGCCGATTCTGGCCCGTTTCGTGGACTATTACTCACTGTTTTAGGGTCCTGGAGTGATGTCCACGAGTAACGAACCCTGGGGTGCGTTTACGTGTCGGTCATCAACAATCGCGATTTTGGCCGATTCTGACCCGTTTCGTGGACTATTACTCACCGTTTTGGGGTCTCAAAGTGATTTCCATTCTTGTTGAACCCCAAGGTGCGCTTACATGTCGGTCATCAACACTCACAGTCTTGGCCGATTCTGGCCCGTTTCGTGGACTATTACTCAATGTTTTAGGATCCCGGAGTGATGTCCACGAGTAACGAACCCTGGGGTGCGTTTACGTGTCGGTCATCAACACTCGCGGTTTTGGCCGATTCTGACCCGTTTCGTGGACTATTACTCACCGTTTTGGGGTCCCAAAGTGATTTCCATTCTTGTTGAACCCCAAGGTGCGCTTACGTGTCGGTCACCAAAGCTCATGGTTTTGGCCGATTCTGGCCCGTTTCGTGGACTATTACTCACTGTTTTAGGGTCCCGGAGTGATGTCCACGAGTAACGAACCCTGGGGTGCGTTTACGTGTCGGTCATCAACACTCGCGGTATTGGCCGATTCTGACCCGTTTCGTGGACTATTACTCACCGTTTTTGGGTCCCAAAGTGATTTCCATTCTTGTTGAACCCCAAGGTGCGCTTACGTGTCGGTCACCAAAGCTCATGGTTTTGGCCGATTCTGGTCCGTTTCGTGGACTATTACTCACTGTTTTAGGGTCCCGGAGTGATGTCCACGAATAACGAACCCCGGGGTGCGTTTACGTTTTGGTCATCAACACTCGCGGTATTGGCCGATTCTGACCCGTTTCGTGGACTATTACTCACCGTTTTTGGGTCCCAAAGTGATTTCCATTCTTGTTGAACCCCAAGGTGCGCTTACGTGTCGGTCACCAACGCTCATGGTTTTGGCCGATTCTGGCCCGTTTCGTGGACTATTACTCACTGTTTTAGGGTCCCGGGGTGATGTCCACGAGTAACGAACCATGGGGTGCGTTTGCGTGTCGGTCATCAACACTCGCGGTATTGGCCGATTCTGACCCGTTTCGTGGACTATTACTCACCGTTTTTGGGTCCCAAAGTGATTTCCATTCTTGTTGAACCCCAAGGTGCGCTTACGTGTCGGTCACCAAAGCTCATGGTTTTGGCCGATTCTGGTCCGTTTCGTGGACTATTACTCACTGTTTTAGGGTCTCGGAGTGATGTCCACGAATAACGAACCCTGGGGTGCGTTTACGTTTTGGTCATCAACACTCGCGGTATTGGCCGATTCTGACCCGTTTCGTGGACTATTACTCACCGTTTTTGGGTCCCAAAGTGATTTCCATTCTTGTTGAACCCCAAGGTGCGCTTACGTGTCGGTCACCAATGCTCATGGTTTTGGCCGATTCTGGCCCGTTTCGTGGACTATTACTCACTGTTTTAGGGTCCCGGGGTGATGTCCACGAGTAACGAACCATGGGGTGCGTTTGCGTGTCGGTCATCAACACTCGCGATTTTGGCCGATTCTGACCCGTTTCGTGGACTATTACTCACCGTTTTGGGGTCTCAAAGTGATTTCCATTCTTTTTGAACCCCAAGGTGCGCTTACATGTCGGTCATCAACACTCACAGTTTTGGCCGATTCTGGCCCGTTTCGTGGACTATTACTCAATGTTTTAGGATCCCGGAGTGATGTCCACGAGTAACGAACCCTGGGGTGCGTTTACGTGTCGGTCATCAACACTCGCGGTTTTGGCCGATTCTGACCCGTTTCGTGGACTATTACTCACCGTTTTGGGGTCCCAAAGTGATTTCCATTCTTGTTGAACCCCAAGGTGCGCTTACGTGTCGGTCACCAAAGCTCATGGTTTTGGCCGATTCTGGCCCGTTTCGTGGACTTTACTCACTGTTTTAGGGTCCCGGAGTGATGTCCACGAGTAACGAACCCTGGGGTGCGTTTACCTGTCGGTCATCAACACTCGCGGTTTTGCCCGATTCTGACCCGTTTCGTGGACTATTACTCACCGTTTTTGGGTCCCAAAGTGATTTCCATTCTTGTTGAACCCCAAGGTGCGCTTACGTGTCGGTCACCAACGCTCATGGTTTTGGCCGATTCTGGCCCGTTTCGTGGACTATTACTCACTGTTTTAGGGTCCTGGAGTGATGTCCACGAGTAACGAACCCTGGGGTGCGTTTACGTGTCGGTCATCAACAATCGCGATTTTGGCCGATTCTGACCCGTTTCGTGGACTATTACTCACCGTTTTGGGGTCTCAAAGTGATTTCCATTCTTGTTGAACCCCAAGGTGCGCTTACATGTCGGTCATCAACACTCACAGTCTTGGCCGATTCTGGCCCGTTTCGTGGACTATTACTCAATGTTTTAGGATCCCGGAGTGATGTCCACGAGTAACGAACCCTGGGGTGCGTTTACGTGTCGGTCATCAACACTCGCGGTTTTGGCCGATTCTGACCCGTTTCGTGGACTATTACTCACCGTTTTGGGGTCCCAAAGTGATTTCCATTCTTGTTGAACCCCAAGGTGCACTTACGTGTCGGTCACCAAAGCTCATGGTTTTGGCCGATTCTGGCCCGTTTCGTGGACTATTACTCACTGTTTTAGGGTCCCGGAGTGATGTCCACGAGTAACGAACCCTGGGGTGCGTTTACGTGTCGGTCATCAACACTCGCGGTATTGGCCGATTCTGACCCGTTTCGTGGACTATTACTCACCGTTTTTGGGTCCCAAAGTGATTTCCATTCTTGTTGAACCTCAAGGTGCGCTTACGTGTCGGTCACCAAAGCTCATGGTTTTGGCCGATTCTGGTCCGTTTCGTGGACTATTACTCACTGTTTTAGGGTCCCGGAGTGATGTCCACGAATAACGAACCCTGGGGTGCGTTTACGTTTTGGTCATCAACACTCGCGGTATTGGCCGATTCTGACCCGTTTCGTGGACTATTACTCACCGTTTTTGGGTCCCAAAGTGATTTCCATTCTTGTTGAACCCCAAGGTGCGCTTACATGTCGGTCATCAACACTCACAGTTTTGGCCGATTCTGGCCCGTTTCGTGGACTATTACTCAATGTTTTAGGATCCCGGAGTGATGTCCACGAGTAACGAACCCTGGGGTGCGTTTACGTGTCGGTCATCAACACTCGCGGTTTTGGCCGATTCTGACCCGTTTCGTGGACTATTACTCACCGTTTTGGGGTCCCAAAGTGATTTCCATTCTTGTTGAACCCCAAGGTGCGCTTACGTGTCGGTCACCAAAGCTCATGGTTTTGGCCGATTCTGGCCCGTTTCGTGGACTTTACTCACTGTTTTAGGGTCCCGGAGTGATGTCCACGAGTAACGAACCCTGGGGTGCGTTTACCTGTCGGTCATCAACACTCGCGGTTTTGCCCGATTCTGACCCGTTTCGTGGACTATTACTCACCGTTTTTGGGTCCCAAAGTGATTTCCATTCTTGTTGAACCCCAAGGTGCGCTTACGTGTCGGTCACCAACGCTCATGGTTTTGGCCGATTCTGGCCCGTTTCGTGGACTATTACTCACTGTTTTAGGGTCCTGGAGTGATGTCCACGAGTAACGAACCCTGGGGTGCGTTTACGTGTCGGTCATCAACAATCGCGATTTTGGCCGATTCTGACCCGTTTCGTGGACTATTACTCACCGTTTTGGGGTCTCAAAGTGATTTCCATTCTTGTTGAACCCCAAGGTGCGCTTACATGTCGGTCATCAACACTCACAGTCTTGGCCGATTCTGGCCCGTTTCGTGGACTATTACTCACTGTTTTAGGGTCCCGGAGTGATGTCCACGAGTAACGAACCCTGGGGTGCGTTTACGTGTCGGTCATCAACACTCGCGGTATTGGCCGATTCTGACCCGTTTCGTGGACTATTACTCACCGTTTTTGGGTCCCAAAGTGATTTCCATTCTTGTTGAACCTCAAGGTGCGCTTACGTGTCGGTCACCAAAGCTCATGGTTTTGGCCGATTCTGGTCCGTTTCGTGGACTATTACTCACTGTTTTAGGGTCCCGGAGTGATGTCCACGAATAACGAACCCTGGGGTGCGTTTACGTTTTGGTCATCAACACTCGCGGTATTGGCCGATTCTGACCCGTTTCGTGGACTATTACTCACCGTTTTTGGGTCCCAAAGTGATTTCCATTCTTGTTGAACCCCAAGGTGCGCTTACATGTCGGTCATCAACACTCACAGTTTTGGCCGATTCTGGCCCGTTTCGTGGACTATTACTCAATGTTTTAGGATCCCGGAGTGATGTCCACGAGTAACGAACCCTGGGGTGCGTTTACGTGTCGGTCATCAACACTCGCGGTTTTGGCCGATTCTGACCCGTTTCGTGGACTATTACTCACCGTTTTGGGGTCCCAAAGTGATTTCCATTCTTGTTGAACCCCAAGGTGCGCTTACGTGTCGGTCACCAAAGCTCATGGTTTTGGCCGATTCTGGCCCGTTTCGTGGACTTTACTCACTGTTTTAGGGTCCCGGAGTGATGTCCACGAGTAACGAACCCTGGGGTGCGTTTACCTGTCGGTCATCAACACTCGCGGTTTTGCCCGATTCTGACCCGTTTCGTGGACTATTACTCACCGTTTTTGGGTCCCAAAGTGATTTCCATTCTTGTTGAACCCCAAGGTGCGCTTACGTGTCGGTCACCAACGCTCATGGTTTTGGCCGATTCTGGCCCGTTTCGTGGACTATTACTCACTGTTTTAGGGTCCTGGAGTGATGTCCACGAGTAACGAACCCTGGGGTGCGTTTACGTGTCGGTCATCAACAATCGCGATTTTGGCCGATTCTGACCCGTTTCGTGGACTATTACTCACCGTTTTGGGGTCTCAAAGTGATTTCCATTCTTGTTGAACCCCAAGGTGCGCTTACATGTCGGTCATCAACACTCACAGTCTTGGCCGATTCTGGCCCGTTTCGTGGACTATTACTCAATGTTTTAGGATCCCGGAGTGATGTCCACGAGTAACGAACCCTGGGGTGCGTTTACGTGTCGGTCATCAACACTCGCGGTTTTGGCCGATTCTGACCCGTTTCGTGGACTATTACTCACCGTTTTGGGGTCCCAAAGTGATTTCCATTCTTGTTGAACCCCAAGGTGCGCTTACGTGTCGGTCACCAAAGCTCATGGTTCTGGCCGATTCTGGCCCGTTTCGTGGACTATTACTCACTGTTTTAGGGTCCCGGAGTGATGTCCACGAGTAACGAACCCTGGGGTGCGTTTACGTGTCGGTCATCAACACTCGCGGTATTGGCCGATTCTGACCCGTTTCGTGGACTATTACTCACCGTTTTTGGGTCCCAAAGTGATTTCCATTCTTGTTGAACCTCAAGGTGCGCTTACGTGTCGGTCACCAAAGCTCATGGTTTTGGCCGATTCTGGTCCGTTTCGTGGACTATTACTCACTGTTTTAGGGTCCCGGAGTGATGTCCACGAATAACGAACCCTGGGGTGCGTTTACGTTTTGGTCATCAACACTCGCGGTATTGGCCGATTCTGACCCGTTTCGTGGACTATTACTCACCGTTTTTGGGTCCCAAAGTGATTTCCATTCTTGTTGAACCCCTAGGTGCGCTTACGTGTCGGTCACCAACGCTCATGGTTTTGGCCGATTCTGGCCCGTTTCGTGGACTATTACTCACTGTTTTAGGGTCCCGGGGTGATGTCCACGAGTAACGAACCATGGGGTGCGTTTGCGTGTCGGTCATCAACACTCGCGATTTTGGCCGATTCTGACCCGTTTCGTGGACTATTACTCACCGTTTTGGGGTCTCAAAGTGATTTCCATTCTTTTTGAACCCCAAGGTGCGCTTACATGTCGGTCATCAACACTCACAGTTTTGGCCGATTCTGGCCCGTTTCGTGGACTATTACTCAATGTTTTAGGATCCCGGAGTGATGTCCACGAGTAACGAACCCTGGGGTGCGTTTACGTGTCGGTCATCAACACTCGCGGTTTTGGCCGATTCTGACCCGTTTCGTGGACTATTACTCACCGTTTTGGGGTCCCAAAGTGATTTCCATTCTTGTTGAACCCCAAGGTGCGCTTACGTGTCGGTCACCAAAGCTCATGGTTTTGGCCGATTCTGGCCCGTTTCGTGGACTATTACTCACTGTTTTAGGGTCCCGGAGTGATGTCCACGAGTAACGAACCCTGGGGTGCGTTTACGTGTCGGTCATCAACACTCGCGATTTTGGCCGATTCTGACCCGTTTCGTGGACTATTACTCACCATTTTGGGGTCTCAAAGTAATTTCCATTCTTGTTGAACCCCAAGGTCCGCTTAGGTGTCGGTCATCAACACTCACAGTTTTGGCCGATTCTGGCCCGTTTCGTGGACTATTACTCACTATTTTAGGGTCCCATAGTGATGTCTACAAGTAACGAACCCTGGGGTGCGTTTACGTGTCGGTCATCAACGCTCGTAGTTTTGGCCGATCCTGACCCGTTTCATGGACTATTACTCACTGTTTTGGGGTCCCAAAGTGATAAACATTCTTGTTGAACCCCAAGATGCGCTTACGTGTCGGTCATCAACACTCACAGTTTTGGCCGATTCTGGCCCGTTTCGTGGACTATTACTCAATGTTTTAGGATCCCGGAGTGATGTCCACGACTATAGAACCCTGGGGTGCGTTTACGTGTAGGTCATCAACACTCGCGGTTTTGGCCTATTCTGACCCGTTTCATGGACTATTACTCGCTGTTTTAGAGTCCCAAAGTGATTTCCATTCTCGTTGAACCCGAACGTGCGCTTACGTGTCGGTCACCAACGCTCATGGTTTTGGCCGATTCTGGTCCGTTTCGTGAACTATTACTCACTGTTTTAGGGTCCCGGAGTGATGTCCACGAGTAACGGACCCTGGGGTGCGTTTACGTGTCGGTCATCAACACTCGCGGATTTGGTCGATTCTGACCCGTTTCGTGGACTATTACTCACCGTTTTTGGGTCCCAAAGTGATTTCCATTCTTGTTGAACCCCAAGGTGCGCTTACGTGTCGGTCACCAAAGCTCATGGTTTTGGCCGATTCTGGCCCGTTTCGTGGACTATTACTCACTGTTTTAGGGTCCCGGAGTGATGTCCACGAGTAACGAACCCTGGGTGCGTTTACGTGTCGGTCATCAACACTCGCGATTTTGGCCGATTCTGACCCATTTCGTGGACTATTACTCACCGTTTTTGGGTCCCAAAGTGATTTCCATTCTTGTTGAACCCCAAGGTGCGCTTACGTGTCGGTCACCAACGCTCATGGTTTTGGCCGATTCTGGCCCGTTTCGTGGACTATTACTCACTGTTTTAGGGTCCCGGAGTGATGTCCACGAATAACGAACCCTGGGGTGCGTTTACGTGTCGGTCATCAACACTCGCGGTTTTGGCCGATTCTGACCCGTTTCGTGGACTATTACTCACCGTTTTGGGGTCTCAAAGTGATTTCCATTCTTTTTGAACCCCAAGGTGCGCTTACATGTCGGTCATCAACACTCACAGTTTTGGCCGATTCTGGCCCGTTTCGTGGACTATTACTCAATGTTTTAGGATCCCGGAGTGATGTCCACGAGTAACGAACCCTGGGGTGCGTTTACGTGTCGGTCATCAACACTCGCGGTTTTGGCCGATTCTGACCCGTTTCGTGGACTATTACTCACCGTTTTGGGGTCCCAAAGTGATTTCCATTCTTGTTGAACCCCAAGGTGCGCTTACGTGTCGGTCACCAAAGCTCATGGTTTTGGCCGATTCTGGCCCGTTTCGTGGACTATTACTCACTGTTTTAGGGTCCCGGAGTGATGTCCACGTGTAACGAACCCTGGGGTGCGTTTACGTGTCGGTCATCAACACTCGCGATTTTGGACGATTCTGACCCGTTTCGTGGACTATTACTCACCGTTTTGGGGTCTCAAAGTAATTTCCATTCTTGTTGAACCCCAAGGTGCGCTTACGTGTCGGTCATCAACACTCACAGTTTTGGCCGATTCTGGTCCGTTTCGTGGACTATTACTCACTGTTTTAGGGTCCCGGAGTGATGTCCACGAATAACGAACCCTGGGGTGCGTTTACGTGTCGGTCATCAACACTCGCGGTATTGGCCGATTCTGACCCGTTTCGTGGACTATTACTCACCGTTTTTGGGTCCCAAAGTGATTTCCATTCTTGTTGAACCCCAAGGTGCGCTTACGTGTCGGTCACCAACGCTCATGGTTTTGGCCGATTCTGGCCCGTTTCGTGGACTATTACTCACTGTTTTAGGGTCCCGGAGTGATGTCCACGAGTAACGAACCATGGGGTGCGTTTGCGTGCCGGTCATCAACACTCGCGATTTTGGCCGATTCTGACCCGTTTCGTGGACTATTACTCACCGTTTTGGGGTCTCAAAGTGATTTCCATTCTTGTTGAACCCCAAGGTGCGCTGACATGTCGGTCATCAACACTCACAGTTTTGGCCGATTCTGGCCCGTTTCGTGGACTATTACTCAATGTTTTAGGATCCCGGAGTGATGTCCACGAGTAACGAACCCTGGGGTGCGTTTACGTGTCGGTCATCAACACTCGCGGTTTTGGCCGATTCTGACCCGTTTCGTGGACTATTACTCACCGTTTTGGGGTCCCAAAGTGATTTCCATTCTTGTTGAACCCCAAGGTGCGCTTACGTGTCGGTCACCAAAGCTCATGGTTTTGGCCGATTCTGGCCCGTTTCGTGGACTATTACTCACTGTTTTAGGGTCCCGGAGTGATGTCCACGTGTAACGAACCCTGGGGTGCGTTTACGTGTCGGTCATCAACACTCGCGATTTTGGACGATTCTGACCCGTTTCGTGGACTATTACTCACCGTTTTGGGGTCTCAAAGTAATTTCCATTCTTGTTGAACCCCAAGGTGCGCTTACGTGTCGGTCATCAACACTCACAGTTTTGGCCGATTCTGGTCCGTTTCGTGGACTATTACTCACTGTTTTAGGGTCCCGGAGTGATGTCCACGAATAACGAACCCTGGGGTGCGTTTACGTGTCGGTCATCAACACTCGCGGTATTGGCCGATTCTGACCCGTTTCGTGGACTATTACTCACCGTTTTTGGGTCCCAAAGTGATTTCCATTCTTGTTGAACCCCAAGGTGCGCTTACGTGTCGGTCACCAACGCTCATGGTTTTGGCCGATTCTGGCCCGTTTCGTGGACTATTACTCACTGTTTTAGGGTCCCGGAGTGATGTCCACGAGTAACGAACCATGGGGTGCGTTTGCGTGCCGGTCATCAACACTCGCGATTTTGGCCGATTCTGACCCGTTTCGTGGACTATTACTCACCGTTTTGGGGTCTCAAAGTGATTTCCATTCTTGTTGAACCCCAAGGTGCGCTTACATGTCGGTCATCAACACTCACAGTTTTGGCCGATTCTGGCCCGTTTCGTGGACTATTACTCAATGTTTTAGGATCCCGGAGTGATGTCCACGAGTAACGAACCCTGGGGTGCGTTTACGTGTCGGTCATCAACACTCGCGGTTTTGGCCGATTCTGACCCGTTTCGTGGACTATTACTCACCGTTTTGGGGTCCCAAAGTGATTTCCATTCTTGTTGAACCCCAAGGTGCGCTTACGTGTCGGTCACCAAAGCTCATGGTTTTGGCCGATTCTGGCCCGTTTCGTGGACTATTACTCACTGTTTTAGGGTCCCGGAGTGATGTCCACGAGTAACGAACCCTGGGTGCGTTTACGTGTCGGTCATCAACACTCGCGATTTTGGCCGATTCTGACCCATTTCGTGGACTATTACTCACCGTTTTTGGGTCCCAAAGTGATTTCCATTCTTGTTGAACCCCAAGGTGCGCTTACGTGTCGGTCACCAACGCTCATGGTTTTGGCCGATTCTGGCCCGTTTCGTGGACTATTACTCACTGTTTTAGGGTCCCGGAGTGATGTCCACGAATAACGAACCCTGGGGTGCGTTTACGTGTCGGTCATCAACACTCGCGGTTTTGGCCGATTCTGACCCGTTTCGTGGACTATTACTCACCGTTTTGGGGTCTCAAAGTGATTTCCATTCTTTTTGAACCCCAAGGTGCGCTTACATGTCGGTCATCAACACTCACAGTTTTGGCCGATTCTGGCCCGTTTCGTGGACTATTACTCAATGTTTTAGGATCCCGGAGTGATGTCCACGAGTAACGAACCCTGGGGTGCGTTTACGTGTCGGTCATCAACACTCGCGGTTTTGGCCGATTCTGACCCGTTTCGTGGACTATTACTCACCGTTTTGGGGTCCCAAAGTGATTTCCATTCTTGTTGAACCCCAAGGTGCGCTTACGTGTCGGTCACCAAAGCTCATGGTTTTGGCCGATTCTGGCCCGTTTCGTGGACTATTACTCACTGTTTTAGGGTCCCGGAGTGATGTCCACGTGTAACGAACCCTGGGGTGCGTTTACGTGTCGGTCATCAACACTCGCGATTTTGGACGATTCTGACCCGTTTCGTGGACTATTACTCACCGTTTTGGGGTCTCAAAGTAATTTCCATTCTTGTTGAACCCCAAGGTGCGCTTACGTGTCGGTCATCAACACTCACAGTTTTGGCCGATTCTGGTCCGTTTCGTGGACTATTACTCACTGTTTTAGGGTCCCGGAGTGATGTCCACGAATAACGAACCCTAGGGTGCGTTTACGTGTCGGTCATCAACACTCGCGGTATTGGCCGATTCTGACCCGTTTCGTGGACTATTACTCACCGTTTTTGGGTCCCAAAGTGATTTCCATTCTTGTTGAACCCCAAGGTGCGCTTACGTGTCGGTCACCAACGCTCATGGTTTTGGCCGATTCTGGCCCGTTTCGTGGACTATTACTCACTGTTTTAGGGTCCCGGAGTGATGTCCACGAGTAACGAACCATGGGGTGCGTTTGCGTGCCGGTCATCAACACTCGCGATTTTCGCCGATTCTGACCCGTTTCGTGGACTATTACTCACCGTTTTGGGGTCTCAAAGTGATTTCCATTCTTGTTGAACCCCAAGGTGCGCTTACATGTCGGTCATCAACACTCACAGTTTTGGCCGATTCTGGCCCGTTTCGTGGACTATTACTCAATGTTTTAGGATCCCGGAGTGATGTCCACGAGTAACGAACCCTGGGGTGCGTTTACGTGTCGGTCATCAACACTCGCGGTTTTGGCCGATTCTGACCCGTTTCGTGGACTATTACTCACCGTTTTGGGGTCCCAAAGTGATTTCCATTCTTGTTGAACCCCAAGGTGCGCTTACGTGTCGGTCACCAAAGCTCATGGTTTTGGCCGATTCTGGCCCGTTTCGTGGACTATTACTCACTGTTTTAGGGTCCCGGAGTGATGTCCACGTGTAACGAACCCTGGGGTGCGTTTACGTGTCGGTCATCAACACTCGCGATTTTGGACGATTCTGACCCGTTTCGTGGACTATTACTCACCGTTTTGGGGTCTCAAAGTAATTTCCATTCTTGTTGAACCCCAAGGTGCGCTTACGTGTCGGTCATCAACACTCACAGTTTTGGCCGATTCTGGTCCGTTTCGTGGACTATTACTCACTGTTTTAGGGTCCCGGAGTGATGTCCACGAATAACGAACCCTGGGGTGCGTTTACGTGTCGGTCATCAACACTCGCGGTATTGGCCGATTCTGACCCGTTTCGTGGACTATTACTCACCGTTTTTGGGTCCCAAAGTGATTTCCATTCTTGTTGAACCCCAAGGTGCGCTTACGTGTCGGTCACCAACGCTCATGGTTTTGGCCGATTCTGGCCCGTTTCGTGGACTATTACTCACTGTTTTAGGGTCCCGGAGTGATGTCCACGAGTAACGAACCATGGGGTGCGTTTGCGTGCCGGTCATCAACACTCGCGATTTTGGCCGATTCTGACCCGTTTCGTGGACTATTACTCACCGTTTTGGGGTCTCAAAGTGATTTCCATTCTTGTTGAACCCCAAGGTGCGCTTAAATGTCGGTCATCAACACTCACAGTTTTGGCCGATTCTGGCCCGTTTCGTGGACTATTACTCAATGTTTTAGGATCCCGGAGTGATGTCCACGAGTAACGAACCCTGGGGTGCGTTTACGTGTCGGTCATCAACACTCGCGGTTTTGGCCGATTCTGACCCGTTTCGTGGACTATTACTCACCGTTTTGGGGTCCCAAAGTGATTTCCATTCTTGTTGAACCCCAAGGTGCGCTTACGTGTCGGTCACCAAAGCTCATGGTTTTGGCCGATTCTGGCCCGTTTCATGGACTATTACTCACTGTTTTAGGGTCCCGGAGTGATGTCCACGAGTAACGAACCCTGGGGTGCGTTTACGTGTCGGTCATCAACACTCGCGATTTTGGCCGATTCTGACCCGTTTCGTGGACTATTACTCACCGTTTTGGGGTCTCATAGTAATTTCCATTCTTGTTGAACCCCAAGGTGCGCTTACGTGTCGGTCATCAACACTCACAGTTTTGGCCGATTCTGGCCCGTTTCGTGGACTATTACTCAATGTTTTAGGATCCCGGAGTGATGTCCACGAGTAACGAACCCTGGGGTGCGTTTACGTGTCGGTCATCAACACTCGCGGTTTTGGCCGATTCTGACCTGTTTCGTGGACTATTACTCACCGTTTTGGGGTCCCAAAGTGATTTCCATTCTTGTTGAACCCCAAGGTGCGCTTACGTGTCGGTCACCAAAGCTCATGGTTTTGGCCGATTCTGGCCCGTTTCGTGGACTATTACTCACTGTTTTAGGGTCCCGGAGTGATGTCCACGAGTAACGAACCCTGGGGTGCGTTTACGTGTCGGTCATCAACACTCGCGATTTTGGCCGATTCTGACCCGTTTCGTGGACTATTACTCACCGTTTTGGGGTCTCAAAGTAATTTCCATTCTTGTTGAACCCCAAGGTGCGCTTACGTGTCGGTCATCAACACTCACAGTTTTGGCCGATTCTGGTCCGTTTCGTGGACTATTACTCACTGTTTTAGGGTCCCGGAGTGATGTCCACGAATAACGAACCCTGTGGTGCGTTTACGTGTCGGTCATCAACACTCGTGGTATTGGCCGATTCTGACCCGTTTCGTGGACTATTACTCACCGTTTTTGGGTCCCAAAGTGATTTCCATTCTTGTTGAACCCCAAGGTGCGCTTACGTGTCGGTCACCAACGCTCATGGTTTTGGCCGATTCTGGCCCGTTTCGTGGACTATTACTCACTGTTTTAGGGTCCCGGAGTGATGTCCACGAGTAACTAACCATGGGGTGCGTTTGCGTGTCGGTCATCAACACTCCCGATTTTGGCCGATTCTGACCCGTTTCGTGGACTATTACTCACCGTTTTGGGGTCTCAAAGTGATTTCCATTCTTGTTGAACCCCAAGGTGCGCTTACATGTCGGTCATCAACACTCACAGTTTTGGCCGATTCTGGCCCGTTTCGTGGACTATTACTCAATGTTTTAGGATCCCGGAGTGATGTCCACGAGTAATGAACCCTGGGGTGCGTTTACGTGTCGGTCATCAACACTCGCGGTTTTGGCCGATTCTGACCCGTTTCGTGGACTATTACTCACCGTTTTGGGGTCCCAAAGTGATTTCCATTCTTGTTGAACCCCAAGGTGCGCTTACGTGTCGGTCACCAAAGCTCATGGTTTTGGCCGATTCTGGCCCGTTTCATGGACTATTACTCACTGTTTTAGGGTCCCGGAGTGATGTCCACGAGTAACGAACCCTGGGGTGCGTTTACGTGTCGGTCATCAACACTCGCGATTTTGGCCGATTCTGACCCGTTTCGTGGACTATTACTCACCGTTTTGGGGTCTCATAGTAATTTCCATTCTTGTTGAACCCCAAGGTGCGCTTACGTGTCGGTCATCAACACTCACAGTTTTGGCCGATTCTGGCCCGTTTCGTGGACTATTACTCAATGTTTTAGGATCCCGGAGTGATGTCCACGAGTAACGAACCCTGGGGTGCGTTTACGTGTCGGTCATCAACACTCGCGGTTTTGGCCGATTCTGACCTGTTTCGTGGACTATTACTCACCGTTTTGGGGTCCCAAAGTGATTTCCATTCTTGTTGAACCCCAAGGTGCGCTTACGTGTCGGTCACCAAAGCTCATGGTTTTGGCCGATTCTGGCCCGTTTCGTGGACTATTACTCACTGTTTTAGGGTCCCGGAGTGATGTCCACGAGTAACGAACCCTGGGGTGCGTTTACGTGTCGGTCATCAACACTCGCGATTTTGGCCGATTCTGACCCGTTTCGTGGACTATTACTCACCGTTTTGGGGTCTCAAAGTAATTTCCATTCTTGTTGAACCCCAAGGTGCGCTTACGTGTCGGTCATCAACACTCACAGTTTTGGCCGATTCTGGTCCGTTTCGTGGACTATTACTCACTGTTTTAGGGTCCCGGAGTGATGTCCACGAATAACGAACCCTGGGGTGCGTTTACGTGTCGGTCATCAACACTCGTGGTATTGGCCGATTCTGACCCGTTTCGTGGACTATTACTCACCGTTTTTGGGTCCCAAAGTGATTTCCATTCTTGTTGAACCCCAAGGTGCGCTTACGTGTCGGTCACCAACGCTCATGGTTTTGGCCGATTCTGGCCCGTTTCGTGGACTATTACTCACTGTTTTAGGGTCCCGGAGTGATGTCCACGAGTAACTAACCATGGGGTGCGTTTGCGTGTCGGTCATCAACACTCCCGATTTTGGCCGATTCTGACCCGTTTCGTGGACTATTACTCACCGTTTTGGGGTCTCAAAGTGATTTCCATTCTTGTTGAACCCCAAGGTGCGCTTACATGTCGGTCATCAACACTCACAGTTTTGGCCGATTCTGGCCCGTTTCGTGGACTATTACTCAATGTTTTAGGATCCCGGAGTGATGTCCACGAGTAATGAACCCTGGGGTGCGTTTACGTGTCGGTCATCAACACTCGCGATTTTGGCCGATTCTGACCCATTTCGTGGACTATTACTCACTGTTTTAGGGTCCCGGAGTGATGTCCACGAGTAACTAACCATGGGGTGCGTTTGCGTGTCGGTCATCAACACTCCCGATTTTGGCCGATTCTGACCCGTTTCGTGGACTATTACTCACCGTTTTGGGGTCCCAAAGTGATTTCCATTCTTGTTGAACCCCAAGGTGCGCTTACGTGTCGGTCACCAAAGCTCATGGTTTTGGCCGATTCTGGCCCGTTTCGTGGACTATTACTCACTGTTTTAGGGTCCCGGAGTGATGTCCACGAGTAACGAACCCTGGGTGCGTTTACGTGTCGGTCATCAACACTCGCGATTTTGGCCGATTCTGACCCATTTCGTGGACTATTACTCACCGTTTTGGGGTCTCAAAGTAATTTCCATTCTTGTTGAACCCCAAGGTGCGCTTACGTGTCGGTCATCAACACTCACAGTTTTGGCCGATTCTGGTCCGTTTCGTGGACTATTACTCACTGTTTTAGGGTCCCGGAGTGATGTCCACGAATAACGAACCCTGGGGTGCGTTTACGTTTTGGTCGTCAACACTCGCGGTATTGGCCGATTCTGACCCGTTTCGTGGACTATTACTCACCGTTTTTGGGTCCCAAAGTGATTTCCATTCTTGTTGAACCCCAAGGTGCGCTTACGTGTCGGTCACCAACGCTCATGGTTTTGGCCGATTCTGGCCCGTTTCGTGGACTATTACTCACTGTTTTAGGGTCCCGGGGTGATGTCCACGAGTAACGAACCATGGGGTGCGTTTGCGTGTCGGTCATCAACACTCGCGATTTTGGCCGATTCTGACCCGTTTCGTGGACTATTACTCACCGTTTTGGGGTCTCAAAGTGATTTCCATTCTTTTTGAACCCCAAGGTGCGCTTACATGTCGGTCATCAAGACTCACAGTTTTGGCCGATTCTGGCCCGTTTCGTGGACTATTACTCAATGTTTTAGGATCCCGGAGTGATGTCCACGAGTAACGAACCCTGGGGTGCGTTTACGTGTCGGTCATCAACACTCGCGGTTTTGGCCGATTCTGACCCGTTTCGTGGACTATTACTCACCGTTTTGGGGTCCCAAAGTGATTTCCATTCTTGTTGAACCCCAAGGTGCGCTTACGTGTCGGTCACCAAAGCTCATGGTTTTGGCCGATTCTGGCCCGTTTCGTGGACTATTACTCACTGTTTTAGGGTCCCGGAGTGATGTCCACGAGTAACGAACCCTGGGGTGCGTTTACGTGTCGGTCATCAACACTCGCGATTTTGGCCGATTCTGACCCGTTTCGTGGACTATTACTCACCGTTTTGGGGTCTCAAAGTAATTTCCATTCTTGTTGAACCCCAAGGTGCGCTTAGGTGTCGGTCATCAACACTCACAGTTTTGGCCGATTCTGGCCCGTTTCGTGGACTATTACTCACTATTTTAGGGTCCCATAGTGATGTCCACAAGTAACGAACCCTGGGGTGCGTTTACGTGTCGGTCATCAACGCTCGTAGTTTTGGCCGATCCTGACCCGTTTCATGGACTATTACTCACTGTTTTGGGGTCCCAAAGTGATTAACATTCTTGTTGAACCCCAAGATGCGCTTACGTGTCGGTCATCAACACTCACAGTTTTGGCCGATTCTGGCCCGTTTCGTGGACTATTACTCAATGTTTTAGGATCCCGGAGTGATGTCCACGAGTATAGAACCCTGGGGTGCGTTTACGTGTAGGTCATCAACACTCGCGGTTTTGGCCTATTCTGACCCGTTTCATGGACTATTACTCACTGTTTTGGAGTCCCAAAGTGATTTCCATCTCGTTGAACCCGAACGTGCGCTTACGTGTCGGTCACCAACGCTCATGGTTTTGGCCGATTCTGGTCCGTTTCGTGAACTATTACTCACTGTTTTAGGGTCCCGGAGTGATGTCCACGAGTAACGGACCCTGGGGTGCGTTTACGTGTCGGTCATCAACACTCGCGGTTTTGGTCGATTCTGACCCGTTTCGTCGACTATTACTCACCGTTCTTGGGTCCCAAAGTGATTTCCATTCTTGTTGAACCCCAAGGTGCGCTTACGTGTCGGTCACCAACGCTCATGGTTTTGGCCGATTCTAGCCCGTTTCATGGACTATTACTCACTGTTTTAGGGTCCCGGAGTGATGTCCACGAGTAACGAACCCTGGGGTGCGTTTACATGTCGGTCATCAACGCTCGTAGTTTTGGCCGATCCTGACCCGTTTCATGTACTATTACTCACTGTTTGTGGGTCCCAAAGTGATTACCATTCTTGTTGAACCCCAAGATGCGCTTACGTGTCGGTCATCAACAGTCACAGTTTTGGCCGATTCTGGCCCGTTTCGTGGACTATTACTCAAATGTTTTAGGATCCCGGAGTGATATCCACGAGTATAGAACCCTGGGGTGCGTTTACGTGTCGGTCATCAACACTCGCGGTTTTGGCCGATTCTGACCCGTTTCGTGGACTATTACTCACCGTTTTGGGGTCCCAAAGTGATTTCCATTCTTGTTGAACCCCAAGGTGCGCTTACGTGTCGGTCACCAAAGCTCATGGTTTTGGCCGATTCTGGCCCGTTTCGTGGACTATTACTCACTGTTTTAGGGTCCCGGAGTGATGTCCACGAGTAACGAACCCTGGGGTGCGTTTACGTGTCGGTCATCAACACTCGCGATTTTGGCCGATTCTGACCCGTTTCGTGGACTATTACTCACCGTTTTGGGGTCTCAAAGTAATTTCCATTCTTGTTGAACCCCAAGGTGCGCTTAGGTGTCGGTCATCAACACTCACAGTTTTGGCCGATTCTGGCCCGTTTCGTGGACTATTACTCACTATTTTAGGGTCCCATAGTGATGTCCACAAGTAACGAACCCTGGGGTGCGTTTACGTGTCGGTCATCAACGCTCGTAGTTTTGGCCGATCCTGACCCGTTTCATGGACTATTACTCACTGTTTTGGGGTCCCAAAGTGATTAACATTCTTGTTGAACCCCAAGATGCGCTTACGTGTCGGTCATCAACACTCACAGTTTTGGCCGATTCTGGCCCGTTTCGTGGACTATTACTCAATGTTTTAGGATCCCGGAGTGATGTCCACGAGTATAGAACCCTGGGGTGCGTTTACGTGTAGGTCATCAACACTCGCGGTTTTGGCCTATTCTGACCCGTTTCATGGACTATTACTCACTGTTTTGGAGTCCCAAAGTGATTTCCATTCTCGTTGAACCCGAACGTGCGCTTACGTGTCGGTCACCAACGCTCATGGTTTTGGCCGATTCTGGTCCGTTTCGTGAACTATTACTCACTGTTTTAGGGTCCCGGAGTGATGTCCACGAGTAACGGACCCTGGGGTGCGTTTACGTGTCGGTCATCAACACTCGCGGTTTTGGTCGATTCTGACCCGTTTCGTCGACTATTACTCACCGTTCTTGGGTCCCAAAGTGATTTCCATTCTTGTTGAACCCCAAGGTGCGCTTACGTGTCGGTCACCAACGCTCATGGTTTTGGCCGATTCTAGCCCGTTTCATGGACTATTACTCACTGTTTTAGGGTCCCGGAGTGATGTCCACGAGTAACGAACCCTGGGGTGCGTTTACGTGTCGGTCATCAACACTCGCGATTTTGGCCGATTCTGACCCGTTTCGTGGACTATTACTCACCGTTTTGGGGTCTCAAAGTAATTTCCATTCTTGTTGAACCCCAAGGTGCGCTTAGGTGTCGGTCATCAACACTCACAGTTTTGGCCGATTCTGGCCCGTTTCGTGGACTATTACTCACTATTTTAGGGTCCCATAGTGATGTCCACAAGTAACGAACCCTGGGGTGCGTTTACGTGTCGGTCATCAACGCTCGTAGTTTTGGCCGATCCTGACCCGTTTCATGGACTATTACTCACTGTTTTGGGGTCCCAAAGTGATTAACATTCTTGTTGAACCCCAAGATGCGCTTACGTGTCGGTCATCAACACTCACAGTTTTGGCCGATTCTGGCCCGTTTCGTGGACTATTACTCAATGTTTTAGGATCCCGGAGTGATGTCCACGAGTATAGAACCCTGGGGTGCGTTTACGTGTAGGTCATCAACACTCGCGGTTTTGGCCTATTCTGACCCGTTTCATGGACTATTACTCACTGTTTTGGAGTCCCAAAGTGATTTCCATTCTCGTTGAACCCGAACGTGCGCTTACGTGTCGGTCACCAACGCTCATGGTTTTGGCCGATTCTGGTCCGTTTCGTGAACTATTACTCACTGTTTTAGGGTCCCGGAGTGATGTCCACGAGTAACGGACCCTGGGGTGCGTTTACGTGTCGGTCATCAACACTCGCGGTTTTGGTCGATTCTGACCCGTTTCGTCGACTATTACTCACCGTTCTTGGGTCCCAAAGTGATTTCCATTCTTGTTGAACCCCAAGGTGCGCTTACGTGTCGGTCACCAACGCTCATGGTTTTGGCCGATTCTAGCCCGTTTCATGGACTATTACTCACTGTTTTAGGGTCCCGGAGTGATGTCCACGAGTAACGAACCCTGGGGTGCGTTTACATGTCGGTCATCAACGCTCGTAGTTTTGGCCGATCCTGACCCGTTTCATGTACTATTACTCACTGTTTGTGGGTCCCAAAGTGATTACCATTCTTGTTGAACCCCAAGATGCGCTTACGTGTCGGTCATCAACAGTCACAGTTTTGGCCGATTCTGGCCCGTTTCGTGGACTATTACTCAAATGTTTTAGGATCCCGGAGTGATATCCACGAGTATAGAACCCTGGGGTGCGTTTACGTGTCGGTCATCAACACTCGCGGTTTTGGCCTATTCTGACCCGTTTCGTGGACTATTACTCACTGTTTTGGGGTCCCAAAGTGATTTCCATTCTTGTTGAACCCCAACGTGCGCTTACGTGTCAGTCACCAACGCTCATGGTTTTGGCCGATTCTGGCCCGTTTCGTGGACTATTACTCACTGTTTTAGGGTCCCGGAGTGATGTCCACGAGTAACGAACCCTGAGGTGCGTTTACGTGTCGGTCATCAACACTCGCGGTTTTGGCCGATTCTGACCCGTTTCGTGGACTATTACTCACCGTTTTTGGGTCCCAAAGTGATTTGCATTCTTGTTGAACCCCAAGGTGCGCTTACGTGTCGGTCACCAACGCTCATGGTTTTGGCCGATTCTAGCCCGTTTCATGGACTATTACTCACTGTTTTAGGGTCCCGGAGTGATGTCCACGAGTAACGAACCCTGGGGTGCGTTTACATGTCGGTCATCAACGCTCGTAGTTTTGGCCGATCCTGACCCGTTTCATGTACTATTACTCACTGTTTGTGGGTCCCAAAGTGATTACCATTCTTGTTGAACCCCAAGATGCGCTTACGTGTCGGTCATCAACAGTCACAGTTTTGGCCGATTCTGGCCCGTTTCGTGGACTATTACTCAAATGTTTTAGGATCCCGGAGTGATATCCACGAGTATAGAACCCTGGGGTGCGTTTACGTGTCGGTCATCAACACTCGCGGTTTTGGCCTATTCTGACCCGTTTCGTGGACTATTACTCACTGTTTTGGGGTCCCAAAGTGATTTCCATTCTTGTTGAACCCCAACGTGCGCTTACGTGTCAGTCACCAACGCTCATGGTTTTGGCCGATTCTGGCCCGTTTCGTGGACTATTACTCACTGTTTTAGGGTCCCGGAGTGATGTCCACGAGTAACGAACCCTGAGGTGCGTTTACGTGTCGGTCATCAACACTCGCGGTTTTGGCCGATTCTGACCCGTTTCGTGGACTATTACTCACCGTTTTTGGGTCCCAAAGTGATTTGCATTCTTGTTGAACCCCAAGGTGCGCTTACGTGTCGGTCACCAACGCTCATGGTTTTGGCCGATTCTAGCCCGTTTCATGGACTATTACTCACTGTTTTAGGGTCCCGGAGTGATGTCCACGAGTAACGAACCCTGGGGTGCGTTTACATGTCGGTCATCAACGCTCGTAGTTTTGGCCGATCCTGACCCGTTTCATGTACTATTACTCACTGTTTGTGGGTCCCAAAGTGATTACCATTCTTGTTGAACCCCAAGATGCGCTTACGTGTCGGTCATCAACAGTCACAGTTTTGGCCGATTCTGGCCCGTTTCGTGGACTATTACTCAAATGTTTTAGGATCCCGGAGTGATATCCACAAGTATAGAACCCTGGGGTGCGTTTACGTGTCGGTCATCAACACTCGCGGTTTTGGCCTATTCTGACCCGTTTCGTGGACTATTACTCACTGTTTTGGGGTCCCAAAGTGATTTCCATTCTTGTTGAACCCCAACGTGCGCTTACGTGTCAGTCACCAACGCTCATGGTTTTGGCCGATTCTGGCCCGTTTCGTGGACTATTACTCACTGTTTTAGGGTCCCGGAGTGATGTCCACGAGTAACGAACCCTGAGGTGCGTTTACGTGTCGGTCATCAACACTCGCGGTTTTGGCCGATTCTGACCCGTTTCGTGGACTATTACTCACCGTTTTTGGGTCCCAAAGTGATTTGCATTCTTGTTGAACCCCAAGGTGCGCTTACGTGTCGGTCACCAACGCTCATGGTTTTGGCCGATTCTGGCCCGTTTCGTGGACTATTACTCACTGTTTTAGGGTCCTGGAGTGATGTCCACGAGTAACGAACCCTGGGGTGCGTTTACGTGTCGGTCATCAACAATCGCGATTTTGGCCGATTCTGACCCGTTTCGTGGACTATTACTCACCGTTTTGGGGTCTCAAAGTGATTTCCATTCTTGTTGAACCCCAAGGTGCGCTTACATGTCGGTCATCAACACTCACAGTCTTGGCCGATTCTGGCCCGTTTCGTGGACTATTACTCAATGTTTTAGGATCCCGGAGTGATGTCCACGAGTAACGAACCCTGGGGTGCGTTTACGTGTCGGTCATCAACACTCGCGGTTTTGGCCGATTCTGACCCGTTTCGTGGACTATTACTCACCGTTTTGGGGTCCCAAAGTGATTTCCATTCTTGTTGAACCCCAAGGTGCGCTTACGTGTCGGTCACCAAAGCTCATGGTTTTGGCCGATTCTGGCCCGTTTCGTGGACTATTACTCACTGTTTTAGGGTCCCGGAGTGATGTCCACGAGTAACGAACCCTGGGGTGCGTTTACGTGTCGGTCATCAACACTCGCGGTATTGGCCGATTCTGACCCGTTTCGTGGACTATTACTCACCGTTTTTGGGTCCCAAAGTGATTTCCATTCTTGTTGAACCCCAAGGTGCGCTTACGTGTCGGTCACCAAAGCTCATGGTTTTGGCCGATTCTGGTCCGTTTCGTGGACTATTACTCACTGTTTTAGGGTCCCGGAGTGATGTCCACGAATAACGAACCCTGGGGTGCGTTTACGTTTTGGTCATCAACACTCGCGGTATTGGCCGATTCTGACCCGTTTCGTGGACTATTACTCACCGTTTTTGGGTCCCAAAGTGATTTCCATTCTTGTTGAACCCCAAGGTGCGCTTACGTGTCGGTCACCAACGCTCATGGTTTTGGCCGATTCTGGCCCGTTTCGTGGACTATTACTCACTGTTTTAGGGTCCCGGGGTGATGTCCACGAGTAACGAACCATGGGGTGCGTTTGCGTGTCGGTCATCAACACTCGCGATTTTGGCCGATTCTGACCCGTTTCGTGGACTATTACTCACCGTTTTGGGGTCTCAAAGTGATTTCCATTCTTTTTGAACCCCAAGGTGCGCTTACATGTCGGTCATCAACACTCACAGTTTTGGCCGATTCTGGCCCGTTTCGTGGACTATTACTCAATGTTTTAGGATCCCGGAGTGATGTCCACGAGTAACGAACCCTGGGGTGCGTTTACGTGTCGGTCATCAACACTCGCGGTTTTGGCCGATTCTGACCCGTTTCGTGGACTATTACTCACCGTTTTGGGGTCCCAAAGTGATTTCCATTCTTGTTGAACCCCAAGGTGCGCTTACGTGTCGGTCACCAAAGCTCATGGTTTTGGCCGATTCTGGCCCGTTTCGTGGACTTTACTCACTGTTTTAGGGTCCCGGAGTGATGTCCACGAGTAACGAACCCTGGGGTGCGTTTACCTGTCGGTCATCAACACTCGCGGTTTTGCCCGATTCTGACCCGTTTCGTGGACTATTACTCACCGTTTTTGGGTCCCAAAGTGATTTCCATTCTTGTTGAACCCCAAGGTGCGCTTACGTGTCGGTCACCAACGCTCATGGTTTTGGCCGATTCTGGCCCGTTTCGTGGACTATTACTCACTGTTTTAGGGTCCTGGAGTGATGTCCACGAGTAACGAACCCTGGGGTGCGTTTACGTGTCGGTCATCAACAATCGCGATTTTGGCCGATTCTGACCCGTTTCGTGGACTATTACTCACCGTTTTGGGGTCTCAAAGTGATTTCCATTCTTGTTGAACCCCAAGGTGCGCTTACATGTCGGTCATCAACACTCACAGTCTTGGCCGATTCTGGCCCGTTTCGTGGACTATTACTCAATGTTTTAGGATCCCGGAGTGATGTCCACGAGTAACGAACCCTGGGGTGCGTTTACGTGTCGGTCATCAACACTCGCGGTTTTGGCCGATTCTGACCCGTTTCGTGGACTATTACTCACCGTTTTGGGGTCCCAAAGTGATTTCCATTCTTGTTGAACCCCAAGGTGCGCTTACGTGTCGGTCACCAAAGCTCATGGTTTTGGCCGATTCTGGCCCGTTTCGTGGACTATTACTCACTGTTTTAGGGTCCCGGAGTGATGTCCACGAGTAACGAACCCTCGGGTGCGTTTACGTGTCGGTCATCAACACTCGCGGTATTGGCCGATTCTGACCCGTTTCGTGGACTATTACTCACCGTTTTTGGGTCCCAAAGTGATTTCCATTCTTGTTGAACCCCAAGGTGCGCTTACGTGTCGGTCACCAACGCTCATGGTTTTGGCCGATTCTGGCCCGTTTCGTGGACTATTACTCACTGTTTTAGGGTCCTGGAGTGATGTCCACGAGTAACGAACCCTGGGGTGCGTTTACGTGTCGGTCATCAACAATCGCGATTTTGGCCGATTCTGACCCGTTTCGTGGACTATTACTCACCGTTTTGGGGTCTCAAAGTGATTTCCATTCTTGTTGAACCCCAAGGTGCGCTTACATGTCGGTCATCAACACTCACAGTCTTGGCCGATTCTGGCCCGTTTCGTGGACTATTACTCAATGTTTTAGGATCCCGGAGTGATGTCCACGAGTAACGAACCCTGGGGTGCGTTTACGTGTCGGTCATCAACACTCGCGGTTTTGGCCGATTCTGACCCGTTTCGTGGACTATTACTCACCGTTTTGGGGTCCCAAAGTGATTTCCATTCTTGTTGAACCCCAAGGTGCGCTTACGTGTCGGTCACCAAAGCTCATGGTTTTGGCCGATTCTGGCCCGTTTCGTGGACTTTACTCACTGTTTTAGGGTCCCGGAGTGATGTCCACGAGTAACGAACCCTGGGGTGCGTTTACCTGTCGGTCATCAACACTCGCGGTTTTGCCCGATTCTGACCCGTTTCGTGGACTATTACTCACCGTTTTTGGGTCCCAAAGTGATTTCCATTCTTGTTGAACCCCAAGGTGCGCTTACGTGTCGGTCACCAACGCTCATGGTTTTGGCCGATTCTGGCCCGTTTCGTGGACTATTACTCACTGTTTTAGGGTCCCGGGGTGATGTCCACGAGTAACGAACCATGGGGTGCGTTTGCGTGTCGGTCATCAACACTCGCGATTTTGGCCGATTCTGACCCGTTTCGTGGACTATTACTCACCGTTTTGGGGTCTCAAAGTGATTTCCATTCTTTTTGAACCCCAAGGTGCGCTTACATGTCGGTCATCAACACTCACAGTTTTGGCCGATTCTGGCCCGTTTCGTGGACTATTACTCAATGTTTTAGGATCCCGGAGTGATGTCCACGAGTAACGAACCCTGGGGTGCGTTTACGTGTCGGTCATCAACACTCGCGGTTTTGGCCGATTCTGACCCGTTTCGTGGACTATTACTCACCGTTTTGGGGTCCCAAAGTGATTTCCATTCTTGTTGAACCCCAAGGTGCGCTTACGTGTCGGTCACCAAAGCTCATGGTTTTGGCCGATTCTGGCCCGTTTCGTGGACTTTACTCACTGTTTTAGGGTCCCGGAGTGATGTCCACGAGTAACGAACCCTGGGGTGCGTTTACCTGTCGGTCATCAACACTCGCGGTTTTGCCCGATTCTGACCCGTTTCGTGGACTATTACTCACCGTTTTTGGGTCCCAAAGTGATTTCCATTCTTGTTGAACCCCAAGGTGCGCTTACGTGTCGGTCACCAACGCTCATGGTTTTGGCCGATTCTGGCCCGTTTCGTGGACTATTACTCACTGTTTTAGGGTCCTGGAGTGATGTCCACGAGTAACGAACCCTGGGGTGCGTTTACGTGTCGGTCATCAACAATCGCGATTTTGGCCGATTCTGACCCGTTTCGTGGACTATTACTCACCGTTTTGGGGTCTCAAAGTGATTTCCATTCTTGTTGAACCCCAAGGTGCGCTTACATGTCGGTCATCAACACTCACAGTCTTGGCCGATTCTGGCCCGTTTCGTGGACTATTACTCAATGTTTTAGGATCCCGGAGTGATGTCCACGAGTAACGAACCCTGGGGTGCGTTTACGTGTCGGTCATCAACACTCGCGGTTTTGGCCGATTCTGACCCGTTTCGTGGACTATTACTCACCGTTTTGGGGTCCCAAAGTGATTTCCATTCTTGTTGAACCCCAAGGTGCGCTTACGTGTCGGTCACCAAAGCTCATGGTTTTGGCCGATTCTGGCCCGTTTCGTGGACTATTACTCACTGTTTTAGGGTCCCGGAGTGATGTCCACGAGTAACGAACCCTCGGGTGCGTTTACGTGTCGGTCATCAACACTCGCGGTATTGGCCGATTCTGACCCGTTTCGTGGACTATTACTCACCGTTTTTGGGTCCCAAAGTGATTTCCATTCTTGTTGAACCCCAAGGTGCGCTTACGTGTCGGTCACCAACGCTCATGGTTTTGGCCGATTCTGGCCCGTTTCGTGGACTATTACTCACTGTTTTAGGGTCCTGGAGTGATGTCCACGAGTAACGAACCCTGGGGTGCGTTTACGTGTCGGTCATCAACAATCGCGATTTTGGCCGATTCTGACCCGTTTCGTGGACTATTACTCACCGTTTTGGGGTCTCAAAGTGATTTCCATTCTTGTTGAACCCCAAGGTGCGCTTACATGTCGGTCATCAACACTCACAGTCTTGGCCGATTCTGGCCCGTTTCGTGGACTATTACTCAATGTTTTAGGATCCCGGAGTGATGTCCACGAGTAACGAACCCTGGGGTGCGTTTACGTGTCGGTCATCAACACTCGCGGTTTTGGCCGATTCTGACCCGTTTCGTGGACTATTACTCACCGTTTTGGGGTCCCAAAGTGATTTCCATTCTTGTTGAACCCCAAGGTGCGCTTACGTGTCGGTCACCAAAGCTCATGGTTTTGGCCGATTCTGGCCCGTTTCGTGGACTATTACTCACTGTTTTAGGGTCCCGGAGTGATGTCCACGAGTAACGAACCCTCGGGTGCGTTTACGTGTCGGTCATCAACACTCGCGGTATTGGCCGATTCTGACCCGTTTCGTGGACTATTACTCACCGTTTTTGGGTCCCAAAGTGATTTCCATTCTTGTTGAACCCCAAGGTGCGCTTACGTGTCGGTCACCAAAGCTCATGGTTTTGGCCGATTCTGGTCCGTTTCGTGGACTATTACTCACTGTTTTAGGGTCCCGGAGTGATGTCCACGAATAACGAACCCTGGGGTGCGTTTACGTTTTGGTCATCAACACTCGCGGTATTGGCCGATTCTGACCCGTTTCGTGGACTATTACTCACCGTTTTTGGGTCCCAAAGTGATTTCCATTCTTGTTGAACCCCAAGGTGCGCTTACGTGTCGGTCACCAACGCTCATGGTTTTGGCCGATTCTGGCCCGTTTCGTGGACTATTACTCACTGTTTTAGGGTCCCGGGGTGATGTCCATGAGTAACGAACCATGGGGTGCGTTTGCGTGTCGGTCATCAACACTCGCGATTTTGGCCGATTCTGACCCGTTTCGTGGACTATTACTCACCGTTTTGGGGTCTCAAAGTGATTTCCATTCTTGTTGAACCCCAAGGTGCGCTTAGGTGTCGGTCATCAACACTCACAGTTTTGGCCGATTCTGGCCCGTTTCGTGGACTATTACTCACTATTTTAGGGTCCCATAGTGATGTCCACAAGTAACGAACCCTGGGGTGCGTTTACGTGTCGGTCATCAACACTCGCGGTTTTGGCCGATTCTGACCCGTTTCGTGGACTATTACTCACCGTTTTGGGGTCCCAAAGTGATTTCCATTCTTGTTGAACCCCAAGGTGCGCTTACGTGTCGGTCACCAAAGCTCATGGTTTTGGCCGATTCTGGCCCGTTTCGTGGACTATTACTCACTGTTTTAGGGTCCCGGAGTGATGTCCACGAGTAACGAACCCTGGGGTGCGTTTACGTGTCGGTCATCAACACTCGCGATTTTGGCCGATTCTGACCCGTTTCGTGGACTATTACTCACCGTTTTGGGGTCTCAAAGTAATTTCCATTCTTGTTGAACCCCAAGGTGCGCTTAGGTGTCGGTCATCAACACTCATAGTTTTGGCCGATTCTGGCCCGTTTCGTGGACTATTACTCACTATTTTAGGGTCCCATAGTGATGTCCACAAGTAACGAACCCTGGGGTGCGTTTACGTGTCGGTCATCAACGCTCGTAGTTTTGGCCGATCCTGACCCGTTTCATGGACTATTACTCACTGTTTTGGGGTCCCAAAGTGATAAACATTCTTGTTGAACCCCAAGATGCGCTTACGTGTCGGTCATCAACACTCACAGTTTTGGCCGATTCTGGCCCGTTTCGTGGACTATTACTCAATGTTTTAGGATCCCGGAGTGATGTCCACGACTATAGAACCCTGGGGTGCGTTTACGTGTAGGTCATCAACACTCGCGGTTTTGGCCTATTCTGACCCGTTTCATGGACTATTACTCGCTGTTTTAGAGTCCCAAAGTGATTTCCATTCTCGTTGAACCCGAACGTGCGCTTACGTGTCGGTCACCAACGCTCATGGTTTTGGCCGATTCTGGTCCGTTTCGTGAACTATTACTCACTGTTTTAGGGTCCCGGAGTGATGTCCACGAGTAACGGACCCTGGGGTGCGTTTACGTGTCGGTCATCAACACTCGCGGATTTGGTCGATTCTGACCCGTTTCGTGGACTATTACTCACCGTTTTTGGGTCCCAAAGTGATTTCCATTCTTGTTGAACCCCAAGGTGCGCTTACGTGTCGGTCACCAACGCTCATGGTTTTGGCCGATTCTGGCCCGTTTCGTGGACTATTACTCACTGTTTTAGGGTCCTGGAGTGATGTCCACGAGTAACGAACCCTGGGGTGCGTTTACGTGTCGGTCATCAACAATCGCGATTTTGGCCGATTCTGACCCGTTTCGTGGACTATTACTCACCGTTTTGGGGTCTCAAAGTGATTTCCATTCTTGTTGAACCCCAAGGTGCGCTTACATGTCGGTCATCAACACTCACAGTCTTGGCCGATTCTGGCCCGTTTCGTGGACTATTACTCACTGTTTTAGGGTCCCGGAGTGATGTCCACGAGTAACGAACCCTGGGGTGCGTTTACGTGTCGGTCATCAACACTCGCGATTTTGGCCGATTCTGACCCGTTTCGTGGACTATTACTCACCGTTTTGGGGTCTCAAAGTTATTTCCATTCTTGTTGAACCCCAAGGTGCGCTTACATGTCGGTCATCAACACTCACAGTTTTGGCCGATTCTGGTCCGTTTCGTGGACTATTACTCACTGTTTTAGGGTCCCGGGGTGATGTCCACGAATAACGAACCCTGGGGTGCGTTTACGTGTCGGTCATCAACACTCGCGGTATTGGCCGATTCTGACCCGTTTCGTGGACTATTACTCACCGTTTTTGGGTCCCAAAGTGATTTCCATTCTTGTTGAACCCCAAGGTGCGCTTACGTGTCGGTCACCAACGCTCATGGTTTTGGCCGATTCTGGCCCGTTTCGTGGACTATTACTCACTGTTTTAGGGTCCCGGAGTGATGTCCACGAGTAACGAACCATGGGGTGCGTTTGCGTGTCCGTCATCAACACTCGCGATTTTGGCCGATTCTGACCCGTTTCGTGGACTATTACTCACCGTTTTGGGGTCTCAAAGTGATTTCCATTCTTGTTGAACCCCAAGGTGCGCTTACATGTCGGTCATCAACACTCACAGTTTTGGCCGATTCTGGCCCGTTTCATGGACTATTACTCAATGTTTTAGGATCCCGGAGTGATGTCCACGAGTAACGAACCCTGGGGTGCGTTTACGTGTCGGTCATCAACACTCGCGGTTTTGGCCGATTCTGACCCGTTTCGTGGACTATTACTCACCGTTTTGGGGTCCCAAAGTGATTTCCATTCTTGTTGAACCCCAAGGTGCGCTTACGTGTCGGTCACCAAAGCTCATGGTTTTGGCCGATTCTGGCCCGTTTCATGGACTATTACTCACTCTTTTAGGGTCCCGGAGTGATGTCCACGAGTAACGAACCCTGGGGTGCGTTTACGTGTCGGTCATCAACACTCGCGATTTTGGCCGATTCTGACCCGTTTCGTGGACTATTACTCACCGTTTTGGGGTCTCAAAGTAATTTCCATTCTTGTTGAACCCCAAGGTGCGCTTACGTGTCGGTCATCAACACTCACAGTTTTGGCCGATTCTGGCCCGTTTCGTGGACTATTACTCAATGTTTTAGGATCCCGGAGTGATGTCCACGAGTAACGAACCCTGGGGTGCGTTTACGTGTCGGTCATCAACACTCGCGGTTTTGGCCGATTCTGACCCGTTTCGTGGACTATTACTCACCGTTTTGGGGTCCCAAAGTGATTTCCATTCTTGTTGAACCCCAAGGTGCGCTTACGTGTCGGTCACCAAAGCTCATGGTTTTGGCCGATTCTGGCCCGTTTCGTGGACTATTACTCACTGTTTTAGGGTCCCGGAGTGATGTCCACGAGTAACGAACCCTGGGGTGCGTTTACGTGTCGGTCATCAACACTCGCGATTTTGGCCGATTCTGACCCGTTTCGTGGACTATTACTCACCGTTTTGGGGTCTCAAAGTAATTTCCATTCTTGTTGAACCCCAAGGTGCGCTTACGTGTCGGTCATCAACACTCACAGTTTTGGCCGATTCTGGTCCGTTTCGTGGACTATTACTCACTGTTTTAGGGTCCCGGAGTGATGTCCACGAATAACGAACCCTGGGGTGCGTTTACGTGTCGGTCATCAACACTCGCGATTTTGGCCGATTCTGACCCGTTTCGTGGACTATTACTAACCGTTTTGGGGTCTCAAAGTGATTTCCGTTCTTGTTGAACCCCAAGGTGTGCTTACATGTCGGTCATCAACACTCACAGTTTTGGCCGATTCTGGCCCGTTTCGTGGACTATTACTCAATGTTTTAGGATCCCGGAGTGATGTCCACGAGTAACGAACCCTGGGGTGCGTTTACGTGTCGGTCATCAACACTCGCGGTTTTGGCCGATTCTGACCCGTTTCGTGGACTATTACTAACCGTTTTGGGGTCTCAAAGTGATTTCCGTTCTTGTTGAACCCCAAGGTGTGCTTACATGTCGGTCATCAACACTCACAGTTTTGGCCGATTCTGGCCCGTTTCGTGGACTATTACTCAATGTTTTAGGATCCCGGAGTGATGTCCACGAGTAACGAACCCTGGGGTGCGTTTACGTGTCGGTCATCAACACTCGCGGTTTTGGCCGATTCTGACCCGTTTCGTGGACTATTACTCACCGTTTTGGGGTCCCAAAGTGATTTCCATTCTTGTTGAACCCCAAGGTGCGCTTACGTGTCGGTCACCAAAGCTCATGGTTTTGGCCGATTCTGGCCCGTTTCATGGACTATTACTCACTGTTTTAGGGTCCCGGAGTGATGTCCACGAGTAACGAACCCTGGGGTGCGTTTACGTGTCGGTCATCAACACTCGCGATTTTGGCCGATTCTGACCCGTTTCGTGGACTATTACTCACCGTTTTGGGGTCTCAAAGTAATTTCCATTCTTGTTGAACCCCAAGGTGCGCTTACGTGTCGGTCATCAACACTCACAGTTTTGGCCGATTCTGGTCCGTTTCGTGGACTATTACTCACTGTTTTAGGGTCCCGGAGTGATGTCCACGAATAACGAACCCTGGGGTGCGTTTACGTGTCGGTCATCAACACTCGTGGTATTGGCCGATTCTGACCCGTTTCGTGGACTATTACTCACCGTTTTTGGGTCCCAAAGTGATTTCCATTCTTGTTGAACCCCAAGGTGCGCTTACGTGTCGGTCATCAACACTCACAGTTTTGGCCGATTCTGGCCCGTTTCGTGGACTATTACTCAATGTTTTAGGATCCCGGAGTGATGTCCACGAGTAACGAACCCTGGGGTGCGTTTACGTGTCGGTCATCAACACTCGCGATTTTGGCCGATTCTGACCCGTTTCGTGGACTATTACTAACCGTTTTGGGGTCTCAAAGTGATTTCCGTTCTTGTTGAACCCCAAGGTGTGCTTACATGTCGGTCATCAACACTCACAGTTTTGGCCGATTCTGGCCCGTTTCGTGGACTATTACTCAATGTTTTAGGATCCCGGAGTGATGTCCACGAGTAACGAACCCTGGGGTGCGTTTACGTGTCGGTCATCAACACTCGCGGTTTTGGCCGATTCTGACCCGTTTCGTGGACTATTACTCACCGTTTTGGGGTCCCAAAGTGATTTCCATTCTTGTTGAACCCCAAGGTGCGCTTACGTGTCGGTCACCAAAGCTCATGGTTTTGGCCGATTCTGGCCCGTTTCATGGACTATTACTCACTGTTTTAGGGTCCCGGAGTGATGTCCACGAGTAACGAACCCTGGGGTGCGTTTACGTGTCGGTCATCAACACTCGCGATTTTGGCCGATTCTGACCCGTTTCGTGGACTATTACTCACCGTTTTGGGGTCTCAAAGTAATTTCCATTCTTGTTGAACCCCAAGGTGCGCTTACGTGTCGGTCATCAACACTCACAGTTTTGGCCGATTCTGGTCCGTTTCGTGGACTATTACTCACTGTTTTAGGGTCCCGGAGTGATGTCCACGAATAACGAACCCTGGGGTGCGTTTACGTGTCGGTCATCAACACTCGTGGTATTGGCCGATTCTGACCCGTTTCGTGGACTATTACTCACCGTTTTTGGGTCCCAAAGTGATTTCCATTCTTGTTGAACCCCAAGGTGCGCTTACGTGTCGGTCATCAACACTCACAGTTTTGGCCGATTCTGGCCCGTTTCGTGGACTATTACTCAATGTTTTAGGATCCCGGAGTGATGTCCATGAGTAACGAACCCTGGGGTGCGTTTACGTGTCGGTCATCAACACTCGCGATTTTGGCCGATTCTGACCCGTTTCGTGGACTATTACTAACCGTTTTGGGGTCTCAAAGTGATTTCCATTCTTGTTGAACCCCAAGGTGCGCTTACATGTCGGTCATCAACACTCACAGTTTTGGCCGATTCTGGCCCGTTTCGTGGACTATTACTCAATGTTTTAGGATCCCGGAGTGATGTCCACGAGTAACGAACCCTGGGGTGCGTTTACGTGTCGGTCATCAACACTCGCGGTTTTGGCCGATTCTGACCCGTTTCGTGGACTATTACTCACCGTTTTGGGGTCCCAAAGTGATTTCCATTCTTGTTGAACCCCAAGGTGCGCTTACGTGTCGGTCACCAAAGCTCATGGTTTTGGCCGATTCTGGCCCGTTTCATGGACTATTACTCACTGTTTTAGGGTCCCGGAGTGATGTCCACGAGTAACCAACCCTGGGGTGCGTTTACGTGTCGGTCATCAACACTCGCGATTTTGGCCGATTCTGACCCGTTTCGTGGACTATTACTCACCGTTTTGGGGTCTCAAAGTGATTTCCATTCTTGTTGAACCCCAAGGTGCGCTTACATGTCGGTCATCAACACTCACAGTTTTGGCCGATTCTGGCCCGTTTCGTGGACTATTACTCAATGTTTTAGGATCCCGGAGTGATGTCCACGAGTAACGAACCCTGGGGTGCGTTTACGTGTCGGTCATCAACACTCGCGGTTTTGGCCGATTCTGACCCGTTTCGTGGACTATTACTCACCGTTTTGGGGTCCCAAAGTGATTTCCATTCTTGTTGAACCCCAAGGTGCGCTTACGTGTCGGTCACCAAAGCTCATGGTTTTGGCCGATTCTGGCCCGTTTCGTGGACTATTACTCATTGTTTTAGGGTCCCGGAGTGATGTCCACGAGTAACGAACCCTGGGGTGCGTTTACGTGTCGGTCATCAACACTCGCGATTTTGGCCGATTCTGACCCGTTTCGTGGACTATTACTCACCGTTTTGGGGTCTCAAAGTAATTTCCATTCTTGTTGAACCCCAAGGTGCGCTTACGTGTCGGTCATCAACACTCACAGTTTTGGCCGATTCTGGTCCGTTTCGTGGACTATTACTCACTGTTTTAGGGTCCCGGAGTGATGTCCACGAATAACGAACCCTGGGGTGCGTTTACGTGTCGGTCATCAACACTCGTGGTGTTGGCCGATTCTGACCCGTTTCGTGGACTATTACTCACCGTTTTTGGGTCCCAAAGTGATTTCCATTCTTGTTGAACCCCAAGGTGCGCTTACGTGTCGGTCACCAATGCTCATGGTTTTGGCCGATTCTGGCCCGTTTCATGGACTATTACTCACTGTTTTAGGGTCCCGGAGTGATGTCCACGAGTAACGAACCCTGGGGTGCGTTTGCGTGTCGGTCATCAACACTCGCGATTTTGGCCGATTCTAACCCGTTTCGTGGACTATTACTCACCGTTTTGGGGTCTCAAAGTGATTTCCATTCTTGTTGAACCCCAAGGTGCGCTTACATGTCGGTCATCAACACTCACAGTTTTGGCCGATTCCGGCCCGTTTCGTGGACTATTACTCAATGTTTTAGGATCCCGGAGTGATGTCCACGAGTAACGAACCCTGGGGTGCGTTTACGTGTCGGTCATCAACACTCGCGGTTTTGGCCGATTCTGACCCGTTTCGTGGACTATTACTCACCGTTTTGGGGTCCCAAAGTGATTTCCATTCTTGTTGAACCCCAAGGTGCGCTTACGTGTCGGTCACCAAAGCTCATGGTTTTGGCCGATTCTGGCCCGTTTCATGGACTATTACTCACTGTTTTAGGGTCCCGGAGTGATGTCCACGAGTAACGAACCCTGGGGTGCGTTTACGTGTCGGTCATCAACACTCGCGATTTTGGCCGATTCTGACCCGTTTCGTGGACTATTACTCACCGTTTTGGGGTCTCAAAGTAATTTCCATTCTTGTTGAACCCCAAGGTGCGCTTACGTGTCGGTCATCAACACTCACAGTTTTGGCCGATTCTGGCCCGTTTCGTGGACTATTACTCAATGTTTTAGGATCCCGGAGTGATGTCCACGAGTAACGAACCCTGGGGTGCGTTTACGTGTCGGTCATCAACACTCGCGGTTTTGGCCGATTCTGACCCGTTTCGTGGACTATTACTCACCGTTTTGGGGTCCCAAAGTGATTTCCATTCTTGTTGAACCCCAAGGTGCGCTTACGTGTCGGTCACCAAAGCTCATGGTTTTGGCCGATTCTGGCCCGTTTCGTGGACTATTACTCACTGTTTTAGGGTCCCGGAGTGATGTCCACGAGTAACGAACCCTGGGGTGCGTTTACGTGTCGGTCATCAACACTCGCGATTTTGGCCGATTCTGACCCGTTTCGTGGACTATTACTCACCGTTTTGGGGTCTCAAAGTAATTTCCATTCTTGTTGAACCCCAAGGTGCGCTTACGTGTCGGTCATCAACACTCACAGTTTTGGCCGATTCTGGTCCGTTTCGTGGACTATTACTCACTGTTTTAGGGTCCCGGAGTGATGTCCACGAATAACGAACCCTGGGGTGCGTTTACGTGTCGGTCATCAACACTCGTGGTATTGGCCGATTCTGACCCGTTTCGTGGACTATTACTCACCGTTTTTGGGTCCCAAAGTGATTTCCATTCTTGTTGAACCCCAAGGTGCGCTTACGTGTCGGTCATCAACACTCACAGTTTTGGCCGATTCTGGCCCGTTTCGTGGACTATTACTCAATGTTTTAGGATCCCGGAGTGATGTCCATGAGTAACGAACCCTGGGGTGCGTTTACGTGTCGGTCATCAACACTCGCGATTTTGGCCGATTCTGACCCGTTTCGTGGACTATTACTAACCGTTTTGGGGTCTCAAAGTGATTTCCATTCTTGTTGAACCCCAAGGTGCGCTTACATGTCGGTCATCAACACTCACAGTTTTGGCCGATTCTGGCCCGTTTCGTGGACTATTACTCAATGTTTTAGGATCCCGGAGTGATGTCCACGAGTAACGAACCCTGGGGTGCGTTTACGTGTCGGTCATCAACACTCGCGGTTTTGGCCGATTCTGACCCGTTTCGTGGACTATTACTCACCGTTTTGGGGTCCCAAAGTGATTTCCATTCTTGTTGAACCCCAAGGTGCGCTTACGTGTCGGTCACCAAAGCTCATGGTTTTGGCCGATTCTGGCCCGTTTCATGGACTATTACTCACTGTTTTAGGGTCCCGGAGTGATGTCCACGAGTAACCAACCCTGGGGTGCGTTTACGTGTCGGTCATCAACACTCGCGATTTTGGCCGATTCTGACCCGTTTCGTGGACTATTACTCACCGTTTTGGGGTCTCAAAGTGATTTCCATTCTTGTTGAACCCCAAGGTGCGCTTACATGTCGGTCATCAACACTCACAGTTTTGGCCGATTCTGGCCCGTTTCGTGGACTATTACTCAATGTTTTAGGATCCCGGAGTGATGTCCACGAGTAACGAACCCTGGGGTGCGTTTACGTGTCGGTCATCAACACTCGCGGTTTTGGCCGATTCTGACCCGTTTCGTGGACTATTACTCACCGTTTTGGGGTCCCAAAGTGATTTCCATTCTTGTTGAACCCCAAGGTGCGCTTACGTGTCGGTCACCAAAGCTCATGGTTTTGGCCGATTCTGGCCCGTTTCGTGGACTATTACTCACTGTTTTAGGGTCCCGGAGTGATGTCCACGAGTAACGAACCCTGGGGTGCGTTTACGTGTCGGTCATCAACACTCGCGATTTTGGCCGATTCTGACCCGTTTCGTGGACTATTACTCACCGTTTTGGGGTCTCAAAGTAATTTCCATTCTTGTTGAACCCCAAGGTGCGCTTACGTGTCGGTCATCAACACTCACAGTTTTGGCCGATTCTGGTCCGTTTCGTGGACTATTACTCACTGTTTTAGGGTCCCGGAGTGATGTCCACGAATAACGAACCCTGGGGTGCGTTTACGTGTCGGTCATCAACACTCGTGGTGTTGGCCGATTCTGACCCGTTTCGTGGACTATTACTCACCGTTTTTGGGTCCCAAAGTGATTTCCATTCTTGTTGAACCCCAAGGTGCGCTTACGTGTCGGTCACCAATGCTCATGGTTTTGGCCGATTCTGGCCCGTTTCATGGACTATTACTCACTGTTTTAGGGTCCCGGAGTGATGTCCACGAGTAACGAACCCTGGGGTGCGTTTGCGTGTCGGTCATCAACACTCGCGATTTTGGCCGATTCTAACCCGTTTCGTGGACTATTACTCACCGTTTTGGGGTCTCAAAGTGATTTCCATTCTTGTTGAACCCCAAGGTGCGCTTACATGTCGGTCATCAACACTCACAGTTTTGGCCGATTCCGGCCCGTTTCGTGGACTATTACTCAATGTTTTAGGATCCCGGAGTGATGTCCACGAGTAACGAACCCTGGGGTGCGTTTACGTGTCGGTCATCAACACTCGCGGTTTTGGCCGATTCTGACCCGTTTCGTGGACTATTACTCACCGTTTTGGGGTCCCAAAGTGATTTCCATTCTTGTTGAACCCCAAGGTGCGCTTACGTGTCGGTCACCAAAGCTCATGGTTTTGGCCGATTCTGGCCCGTTTCATGGACTATTACTCACTGTTTTAGGGTCCCGGAGTGATGTCCACGAGTAACGAACCCTGGGGTGCGTTTACGTGTCGGTCATCAACACTCGCGATTTTGGCCGATTCTGACCCGTTTCGTGGACTATTACTCACCGTTTTGGGGTCTCAAAGTAATTTCCATTCTTGTTGAACCCCAAGGTGCGCTTACGTGTCGGTCATCAACACTCACAGTTTTGGCCGATTCTGGCCCGTTTCGTGGACTATTACTCAATGTTTTAGGATCCCGGAGTGATGTCCACGAGTAACGAACCCTGGGGTGCGTTTACGTGTCGGTCATCAACACTCGCGGTTTTGGCCGATTCTGACCCGTTTCGTGGACTATTACTCACCGTTTTGGGGTCCCAAAGTGATTTCCATTCTTGTTGAACCCCAAGGTGCGCTTACGTGTCGGTCACCAAAGCTCATGGTTTTGGCCGATTCTGGCCCGTTTCGTGGACTATTACTCACTGTTTTAGGGTCCCGGAGTGATGTCCACGAGTAACGAACCCTGGGGTGCGTTTACGTGTCGGTCATCAACACTCGCGATTTTGGCCGATTCTGACCCGTTTCGTGGACTATTACTCACCGTTTTGGGGTCTCAAAGTAATTTCCATTCTTGTTGAACCCCAAGGTGCGCTTATGTGTCGGTCATCAACACTCACAGTTTTGGCCGATTCTGGCCCGTTTCGTGGACTATTACTCAATGTTTTAGGATCCCGGAGTGATGTCCACGAGTAACGAACCCTGGGGTGCATTTACGTGTCGGTCATCAACACTCGCGGTTTTGGCCGATTCTGACCCGTTTCGTGGACTATTACTCACCGTTTTGGGGTCCCAAAGTGATTTCCATTCTTGTTGAACCCCAAGGTGCGCTTACGTGTCGGTCACCAAAGCTCATGGTTTTGGCCGATTCTGGCCCGTTTCGTGGACTATTACTCACTGTTTTAGGGTCCCGGAGTGATGTCCACGAGTAACGAACCCTGGGGTGCGTTTACGTGTCGGTCATCAACACTCGCGATTTTGGCCGATTCTGACCCGTTTCGTGGACTATTACTCACCGTTTTGGGGTCTCAAAGTAATTTCCTTTCTTGTTGAACCCCAAGGTGCGCTTACGTGTCGGTCATCAACACTCACAGTTTTGGCCGATTCTGGCCCGTTTCGTGGACTATTACTCAATGTTTTAGGATCCCGGAGTGATGTCCACGAGTAACGAACCCTGGGGTGCGTTTACGTGTCGGTCATCAACACTCGCGATTTTGGCCGATTCTGACCCGTTTCGTGGACTATTACTCACCGTTTTGGGGTCTCAAAGTAATTTCCATTCTTGTTGAACCCCAAGGTGCGCTTACGTGTCGGTCATCAACACTCACAGTTTTGGCCGATTCTGGTCCGTTTCGTGGACTATTACTCACTGTTTTAGGGTCCCGGAGTGATGTCCACGAATAACGAACCCTGGGGTGCGTTTACGTGTCGGTCATCAACACTCGTGGTATTGGCCGATTCTGACCCGTTTCGTGGACTATTACTCACCGTTTTTGGGTCCCAAAGTGATTTCCATTCTTGTTGAACCCCAAGGTGCGCTTACGTGTCGGTCACCAACGCTCATGGTTTTGGCCGATTCTGGCCCGTTTCATGGACTATTACTCACTGTTTTAGGGTCCCGGAGTGATGTCCACGAGTAACGAACCCTGGGGTGCGTTTGCGTGTCGGTCATCAACACTCGCGATTTTGGCCGATTCTGACCCGTTTCGTGGACTATTACTCACCGTTTTGGGGTCTCAAAGTGATTTCCATTCTTGTTGAACCCCAAGGTGCGCTTACATGTCGGTCATCAACACTCACAGTTTTGGCCGATTCTGGCCCGTTTCGTGGACTATTACTCAATGTTTTAGGATCCCGGAGTGATGTCCACGAGTAACGAACCCTGGGGTGCGTTTACGTGTCGGTCATCAACACTCGCGGTTTTGGCCGATTCTGACCCGTTTCGTGGACTATTACTCACCGTTTTGGGGTCCCAAAGTGATTTCCATTCTTGTTGAACCCCAAGGTGCGCTTACGTGTCGGTCACCAAAGCTCATGGTTTTGGCCGATTCTGGCCCGTTTCATGGACTATTACTCACTGTTTTAGGGTCCCGGAGTGATGTCCACGAGTAACGAACCCTGGGGTGCGTTTACGTGTCGGTCATCAACACTCGCGATTTTGGCCGATTCTGACCCGTTTCGTGGACTATTACTCACCGTTTTGGGGTCTCAAAGTAATTTCCATTCTTGTTGAACCCCAAGGTGCGCTTACGTGTCGGTCATCAACACTCACAGTTTTGGCCGATTCTGGCCCGTTTCGTGGACTATTACTCAATGTTTTAGGATCCCGGAGTGATGTCCACGAGTAACGAACCCTGGTGTGCGTTTACGTGTCGGTCATCAACACTCGCGGTTTTGGCCGATTCTGACCCGTTTCGTGGACTATTACTCACCGTTTTGGGGTCCCAAAGTGATTTCCATTCTTGTTGAACCCCAAGGTGCGCTTACGTGTCGGTCACCAAAGCTCATGGTTTTGGCCGATTCTGGCCCGTTTCGTGGACTATTACTCACTGTTTTAGGGTCCCGGAGTGATGTCCACGAGTAACGAACCCTGGGGTGCGTTTACGTGTCGGTCATCAACACTCGCGATTTTGGCCGATTCTGACCCGTTTCGTGGACTATTACTCACCGTTTTGGGGTCTCAAAGTAATTTCCATTCTTGTTGAACCCCAAGGTGCGCTTACGTGTCGGTCATCAACACTCACAGTTTTGGCCGATTCTGGTCCGTTTCGTGGACTATTACTCACTGTTTTAGGGTCCCGGAGTGATGTCCACGAATAACGAACCCTGGGGTGCGTTTACGTGTCGGTCATCAACACTCGTGGTGTTGGCCGATTCTGACCCGTTTCGTGGACTATTACTCACCGTTTTTGGGTCCCAAAGTGATTTCCATTCTTGTTGAACCCCAAGGTGCGCTTACGTGTCGGTCACCAACGCTCATGGTTTTGGCCGATTCTGGCCCGTTTCATGGACTATTACTCACTGTTTTAGGGTCCCGGAGTGATGTCCACGAGTAACGAACCCTGGGGTGCGTTTGCGTGTCGGTCATCAACACTCGCGATTTTGGCCGATTCTAACCCGTTTCGTGGACTATTACTCACCGTTTTGGGGTCTCAAAGTGATTTCCATTCTTGTTGAACCCCAAGGTGCGCTTACATGTCGGTCATCAACACTCACAGTTTTGGCCGATTCTGGCCCGTTTCGTGGACTATTACTCAATGTTTTAGGATCCCGGAGTGATGTCCACGAGTAACGAACCCTGGGGTGCGTTTACGTGTCGGTCATCAACACTCGCGGTTTTGGCCGATTCTGACCCGTTTCGTGGACTATTACTCACCGTTTTGGGGTCCCAAAGTGATTTCCATTCTTGTTGAACCCCAAGGTGCGCTTACGTGTCGGTCACCAAAGCTCATGGTTTTGGCCGATTCTGGCCCGTTTCATGGACTATTACTCACTGTTTTAGGGTCCCGGAGTGATGTCCACGAGTAACGAACCCTGGGGTGCGTTTACGTGTCGGTCATCAACACTCGCGATTTTGGCCGATTCTGACCCGTTTCGTGGACTATTACTCACCGTTTTGGGGTCTCAAAGTAATTTCCATTCTTGTTGAACCCCAAGGTGCGCTTACGTGTCGGTCATCAACACTCACAGTTTTGGCCGATTCTGGCCCGTTTCGTGGACTATTACTCAATGTTTTAGGATCCCGGAGTGATGTCCACGAGTAACGAACCCTGGTGTGCGTTTACGTGTCGGTCATCAACACTCGCGGTTTTGGCCGATTCTGACCCGTTTCGTGGACTATTACTCACCGTTTTGGGGTCCCAAAGTGATTTCCATTCTTGTTGAACCCCAAGGTGCGCTTACGTGTCGGTCACCAAAGCTCATGGTTTTGGCCGATTCTGGCCCGTTTCGTGGACTATTACTCACTGTTTTAGGGTCCCGGAGTGATGTCCACGAGTAACGAACCCTGGGGTGCGTTTACGTGTCGGTCATCAACACTCGCGATTTTGGCCGATTCTGACCCGTTTCGTGGACTATTACTCACCGTTTTGGGGTCTCAAAGTAATTTCCATTCTTGTTGAACCCCAAGGTGCGCTTACGTGTCGGTCATCAACACTCACAGTTTTGGCCGATTCTGGTCCGTTTCGTGGACTATTACTCACTGTTTTAGGGTCCCGGAGTGATGTCCACGAATAACGAACCCTGGGGTGTGTTTACGTGTCGGTCATCAACACTCGTGGTGTTGGCCGATTCTGACCCGTTTCGTGGACTATTACTCACCGTTTTTGGGTCCCAAAGTGATTTCCATTCTTGTTGAACCCCAAGGTGCGCTTACGTGTCGGTCACCAACGCTCATGGTTTTGGCCGATTCTGGCCCGTTTCATGGACTATTACTCACTGTTTTAGGGTCCCGGAGTGATGTCCACGAGTAACGAACCCTGGGGTGCGTTTGCGTGTCGGTCATCAACACTCGCGATTTTGGCCGATTCTAACCCGTTTCGTGGACTATTACTCACCGTTTTGGGGTCTCAAAGTGATTTCCATTCTTGTTGAACCCCAAGGTGCGCTTACATGTCGGTCATCAACACTCACAGTTTTGGCCGATTCCGGCCCGTTTCGTGGACTATTACTCAATGTTTTAGGATCCCGGAGTGATGTCCACGAGTAACGAACCCTGGGGTGCGTTTACGTGTCGGTCATCAACACTCGCGGTTTTGGCCGATTCTGACCCGTTTCGTGGACTATTACTCACCGTTTTGGGGTCCCAAAGTGATTTCCATTCTTGTTGAACCCCAATGTGCGCTTACGTGTCGGTCACCAAAGCTCATGGTTTTGGCCGATTCTGGCCCGTTTCATGGACTATTACTCACTGTTTTAGGGTCCCGGAGTGATGTCCACGAGTAACGAACCCTGGGGTGCGTTTACGTGTCGGTCATCAACACTCGCGATTTTGGCCGATTCTGACCCGTTTCGTGGACTATTACTCACCGTTTTGGGGTCTCAAAGTAATTTCCATTCTTGTTGAACCCCAAGGTGCGCTTACGTGTCGGTCATCAACACTCACAGTTTTGGCCGATTCTGGCCCGTTTCGTGGACTATTACTCAATGTTTTAGGATCCCGGAGTGATGTCCACGAGTAACGAACCCTGGGGTGCGTTTACGTGTCGGTCATCAACACTCGCGGTTTTGGCCGATTCTGACCCGTTTCGTGGACTATTACTCACCGTTTTGGGGTCCCAAAGTGATTTCCATTCTTGTTGAACCCCAAGGTGCGCTTACGTGTCGGTCACCAAAGCTCATGGTTTTGGCCGATTCTGGCCCGTTTCGTGGACTATTACTCACTGTTTTAGGGTCCCGGAGTGATGTCCACGAGTAACGAACCCTGGGGTGCGTTTACGTGTCGGTCATCAACACTCGCGATTTTGGCCGATTCTGACCCGTTTCGTGGACTATTACTCACCGTTTTGGGGTCTCAAAGTAATTTCCATTCTTGTTGAACCCCAAGGTGCGCTTATGTGTCGGTCATCAACACTCACAGTTTTGGCCGATTCTGGCCCGTTTCGTGGACTATTACTCAATGTTTTAAGATCCCGGAGTGATGTCCACGAGTAACGAACCCTGGGGTGCGTTTACGTGTCGGTCATCAACACTCGCGGTTTTGGCCGATTCTGACCCGTTTCGTGGACTATTACTCACCGTTTTGGGGTCCCAAAGTGATTTCCATTCTTGTTGAACCCCAAGGTGCGCTTACGTGTCGGTCACCAAAGCTCATGGTTTTGGCCGATTCTGGCCCGTTTCGTGGACTATTACTCACTGTTTTAGGGTCCCGGAGTGATGTCCACGAGTAACGAACCCTGGGGTGCGTTTACGTGTCGGTCATCAACACTCGCGATTTTGGCCGATTCTGACCCGTTTCGTGGACTATTACTCACCGTTTTGGGGTCTCAAAGTAATTTCCTTTCTTGTTGAACCCCAAGGTGCGCTTACGTGTCGGTCATCAACACTCACAGTTTTGGCCGATTCTGGCCCGTTTCGTGGACTATTACTCAATGTTTTAGGATCCCGGAGTGATGTCCACGAGTAACGAACCCTGGGGTGCGTTTACGTGTCGGTCATCAACACTCGCGATTTTGGCCGATTCTGACCCGTTTCGTGGACTATTACTCACCGTTTTGGGGTCTCAAAGTAATTTCCATTCTTGTTGAACCCCAAGGTGCGCTTACGTGTCGGTCATCAACACTCACAGTTTTGGCCGATTCTGGTCCGTTTCGTGGACTATTACTCACTGTTTTAGGGTCCCGGAGTGATGTCCACGAATAACGAACCCTGGGGTGCGTTTACGTGTCGGTCATCAACACTCGTGGTATTGGCCGATTCTGACCCGTTTCGTGGACTATTACTCACCGTTTTTGGGTCCCAAAGTGATTTCCATTCTTGTTGAACCCCAAGGTGCGCTTACGTGTCGGTCACCAACGCTCATGGTTTTGGCCGATTCTGGCCCGTTTCATGGACTATTACTCACTGTTTTAGGGTCCCGGAGTGATGTCCACGAGTAACGAACCCTGGGGTGCGTTTGCGTGTCGGTCATCAACACTCGCGATTTTGGCCGATTCTGACCCGTTTCGTGGACTATTACTCACCGTTTTGGGGTCTCAAAGTGATTTCCATTCTTGTTGAACCCCAAGGTGCGCTTACATGTCGGTCATCAACACTCACAGTTTTGGCCGATTCTGGCCCGTTTCGTGGACTATTACTCAATGTTTTAGGATCCCGGAGTGATGTCCACGAGTAACGAACCCTGGGGTGCGTTTGCGTGTCGGTCATCAACACTCGCGATTTTGGCCGATTCTGACCCGTTTCGTGGACTATTACTCACCGTTTTGGGGTCTCAAAGTAATTTCCTTTCTTGTTGAACCCCAAGGTGCGCTTACGTGTCGGTCATCAACACTCACAGTTTTGGCCGATTCTGGCCCGTTTCGTGGACTATTACTCAATGTTTTAGGATCCCGGAGTGATGTCCACGAGTAACGAACCCTGGGGTGCGTTTACGTGTCGGTCATCAACACTCGCGGTTTTGGCCGATTCTGACCCGTTTCGTGGACTATTACTCACCGTTTTGGGGTCCCAAAGTGATTTCCATTCTTGTTGAACCCCAAGGTGCGCTTACGTGTCGGTCACCAAAGCTCATGGTTTTGGCCGATTCTGGCCCGTTTCATGGACTATTACTCACTATTTTAGGGTCCCGGAGTGATGTCCACGAGTAACGAACCCTGGGGTGCGTTTACGTGTCGGTCATCAACACTCGCGATTTTGGCCGATTCTGACCCGTTTCGTGGACTATTACTCACCGTTTTGGGGTCTCAAAGTAATTTCCATTCTTGTTGAACCCCAAGGTGCGCTTACGTGTCTGTCACCAAAGCTCATGGTTTTGGCCGATTCTGGCCCGTTTCGTGGACTATTACTCACTGTTTTAGGGTCCCGGAGTGATGTCCACGAGTAACGAACCCTGGGGTCCGTTTACGTGTCGGTCATCAACACTCGCGATTTTGGCCGATTCTGACCCGTTTCGTGGACTATTACTCACCGTTTTGGGGTCTCAAAGTAATTTCCATTCTTGTTGAACCCCAAGGTGCGCTTACGTGTCGGTCATCAACACTCACAGTTTTGGCCGATTCTGGCCCGTTTCGTGGACTATTACTCAATGTTTTAGGATCCCGGAGTGATGTCCACGAGTAACGAACCCTGGTGTGCGTTTACGTGTCGGTCATCAACACTCGCGGTTTTGGCCGATTCTGACCCGTTTCGTGGACTATTACTCACCGTTTTGGGGTCCCAAAGTGATTTCCATTCTTGTTGAACCCCAAGGTGCGCTTACGTGTCGGTCACCAAAGCTCATGGTTTTGGCCGATTCTGGCCCGTTTCGTGGACTATTACTCACTGTTTTAGGGTCCCGGAGTGATGTCCACGAGTAACGAACCCTGGGGTGCGTTTACGTGTCGGTCATCAACACTCGCGATTTTGGCCGATTCTGACCCGTTTCGTGGACTATTACTCACCGTTTTGGGGTCTCAAAGTAATTTCCATTCTTGTTGAACCCCAAGGTGCGCTTACGTGTCGGTCATCAACACTCACAGTTTTGGCCGATTCTGGTCCGTTTCGTGGACTATTACTCACTGTTTTAGGGTCCCGGAGTGATGTCCACGAATAACGAACCCTGGGGTGCGTTTACGTGTCGGTCATCAACACTCGTGGTGTTGGCCGATTCTGACCCGTTTCGTGGACTATTACTCACCGTTTTTGGGTCCCAAAGTGATTTCCATTCTTGTTGAACCCCAAGGTGCGCTTACGTGTCGGTCACCAACGCTCATGGTTTTGGCCGATTCTGGCCCGTTTCATGGACTATTACTCACTGTTTTAGGGTCCCGGAGTGATGTCCACGAGTAACGAACCCTGGGGTGCGTTTGCGTGTCGGTCATCAACACTCGCGATTTTGGCCGATTCTGACCCGTTTCGTGGACTATTACTCACCGTTTTGGGGTCTCAAAGTAATTTCCATTCTTGTTGAACCCCAAGGTGCGCTTACGTGTCGGTCATCAACACTCACAGTTTTGGCCGATTCTGGTCCGTTTCGTGGACTATTACTCACTGTTTTAGGGTCCCGGAGTGATGTCCACGAATAACGAACCCTGGGGTGCGTTTACGTGTCGGTCATCAACACTCGTGGTATTGGCCGATTCTGACCCGTTTCGTGGACTATTACTCACCGTTTTTGGGTCCCAAAGTGATTTCCATTCTTGTTGAACCCCAAGGTGCGCTTACGTGTCGGTCACCAACGCTCATGGTTTTGGCCGATTCTGGCCCGTTTCATGGACTATTACTCACTGTTTTAGGGTCCCGGAGTGATGTCCACGAGTAACGAACCCTGGGGTGCGTTTGCGTGTCGGTCATCAACACTCGCGATTTTGGCCGATTCTGACCCGTTTCGTGGACTATTACTCACCGTTTTGGGGTCTCAAAGTGATTTCCATTCTTGTTGAACCCCAAGGTGCGCTTACATGTCGGTCATCAACACTCACAGTTTTGGCCGATTCTGGCCCGTTTCGTGGACTATTACTCAATGTTTTAGGATCCCGGAGTGATGTCCACGAGTAACGAACCCTGGGGTGCGTTTGCGTGTCGGTCATCAACACTCGCGATTTTGGCCGATTCTGACCCGTTTCGTGGACTATTACTCACCGTTTTGGGGTCTCAAAGTAATTTCCTTTCTTGTTGAACCCCAAGGTGCGCTTACGTGTCGGTCATCAACACTCACAGTTTTGGCCGATTCTGGCCCGTTTCGTGGACTATTACTCAATGTTTTAGGATCCCGGAGTGATGTCCACGAGTAACGAACCCTGGGGTGCGTTTACGTGTCGGTCATCAACACTCGCGGTTTTGGCCGATTCTGACCCGTTTCGTGGACTATTACTCACCGTTTTGGGGTCCCAAAGTGATTTCCATTCTTGTTGAACCCCAAGGTGCGCTTACGTGTCGGTCACCAAAGCTCATGGTTTTGGCCGATTCTGGCCCGTTTCATGGACTATTACTCACTGTTTTAGGGTCCCGGAGTGATGTCCACGAGTAACGAACCCTGGGGTGCGTTTACGTGTCGGTCATCAACACTCGCGATTTTGGCCGATTCTGACCCGTTTCGTGGACTATTACTCACCGTTTTGGGGTCTCAAAGTAATTTCCATTCTTGTTGAACCCCAAGGTGCGCTTACGTGTCTGTCACCAAAGCTCATGGTTTTGGCCGATTCTGGCCCGTTTCGTGGACTATTACTCACTGTTTTAGGGTCCCGGAGTGATGTCCACGAGTAACGAACCCTGGGGTCCGTTTACGTGTCGGTCATCAACACTCGCGATTTTGGCCGATTCTGACCCGTTTCGTGGACTATTACTCACCGTTTTGGGGTCTCAAAGTAATTTCCATTCTTGTTGAACCCCAAGGTGCGCTTACGTGTCGGTCATCAACACTCACAGTTTTGGCCGATTCTGGCCCGTTTCGTGGACTATTACTCAATGTTTTAGGATCCCGGAGTGATGTCCACGAGTAACGAACCCTGGTGTGCGTTTACGTGTCGGTCATCAACACTCGCGGTTTTGGCCGATTCTGACCCGTTTCGTGGACTATTACTCACCGTTTTGGGGTCCCAAAGTGATTTCCATTCTTGTTGAACCCCAAGGTGCGCTTACGTGTCGGTCACCAAAGCTCATGGTTTTGGCCGATTCTGGCCCGTTTCGTGGACTATTACTCACTGTTTTAGGGTCCCGGAGTGATGTCCACGAGTAACGAACCCTGGGGTGCGTTTACGTGTCGGTCATCAACACTCGCGATTTTGGCCGATTCTGACCCGTTTCGTGGACTATTACTCACCGTTTTGGGGTCTCAAAGTAATTTCCATTCTTGTTGAACCCCAAGGTGCGCTTACGTGTCGGTCATCAACACTCACAGTTTTGGCCGATTCTGGTCCGTTTCGTGGACTATTACTCACTGTTTTAGGGTCCCGGAGTGATGTCCACGAATAACGAACCCTGGGGTGCGTTTACGTGTCGGTCATCAACACTCGTGGTGTTGGCCGATTCTGACCCGTTTCGTGGACTATTACTCACCGTTTTTGGGTCCCAAAGTGATTTCCATTCTTGTTGAACCCCAAGGTGCGCTTACGTGTCGGTCACCAACGCTCATGGTTTTGGCCGATTCTGGCCCGTTTCATGGACTATTACTCACTGTTTTAGGGTCCCGGAGTGATGTCCACGAGTAACGAACCCTGGGGTGCGTTTGCGTGTCGGTCATCAACACTCGCGATTTTGGCCGATTCTGACCCGTTTCGTGGACTATTACTCACCGTTTTGGGGTCTCAAAGTAATTTCCATTCTTGTTGAACCCCAAGGTGCGCTTACGTGTCGGTCATCAACACTCACAGTTTTGGCCGATTCTGGTCCGTTTCGTGGACTATTACTCACTGTTTTAGGGTCCCGGAGTGATGTCCACGAATAACGAACCCTGGGGTGCGTTTACGTGTCGGTCATCAACACTCGTGGTATTGGCCGATTCTGACCCGTTTCGTGGACTATTACTCACCGTTTTGGGGTCTCAAAGTAATTTCCTTTCTTGTTGAACCCCAAGGTGCGCTTACGTGTCGGTCATCAACACTCACAGTTTTGGCCGATTCTGGCCCGTTTCGTGGACTATTACTCAATGTTTTAGGGTCCCGGAGTGATGTCCACGAGTAACGAACCCTGGGGTCCGTTTACGTGTCGGTCATCAACACTCGCGATTTTGGCCGATTCTGACCCGTTTCGTGGACTATTACTCACCGTTTTGGGGTCTCAAAGTAATTTCCATTCTTGTTGAACCCCAAGGTGCGCTTACGTGTCGGTCATCAACACTCACAGTTTTGGCCGATTCTGGCCCGTTTCGTGGACTATTACTCAATGTTTTAGGATCCCGGAGTGATGTCCACGAGTAACGAACCCTGGTGTGCGTTTACGTGTCGGTCATCAACACTCGCGGTTTTGGCCGATTCTGACCCGTTTCGTGGACTATTACTCACCGTTTTGGGGTCCCAAAGTGATTTCCATTCTTGTTGAACCCCAAGGTGCGCTTACGTGTCGGTCACCAAAGCTCATGGTTTTGGCCGATTCTGGCCCGTTTCGTGGACTATTACTCACTGTTTTAGGGTCCCGGAGTGATGTCCACGAGTAACGAACCCTGGGGTGCGTTTACGTGTCGGTCATCAACACTCGCGATTTTGGCCGATTCTGACCCGTTTCGTGGACTATTACTCACCGTTTTGGGGTCTCAAAGTAATTTCCATTCTTGTTGAACCCCAAGGTGCGCTTACGTGTCGGTCATCAACACTCACAGTTTTGGCCGATTCTGGTCCGTTTCGTGGACTATTACTCACTGTTTTAGGGTCCCGGAGTGATGTCCACGAATAACGAACCCTGGGGTGCGTTTACGTGTCGGTCATCAACACTCGTGGTGTTGGCCGATTCTGACCCGTTTCGTGGACTATTACTCACCGTTTTTGGGTCCCAAAGTGATTTCCATTCTTGTTGAACCCCAAGGTGCGCTTACGTGTCGGTCACCAACGCTCATGGTTTTGGCCGATTCTGGCCCGTTTCATGGACTATTACTCACTGTTTTAGGGTCCCGGAGTGATGTCCACGAGTAACGAACCCTGGGGTGCGTTTGCGTGTCGGTCATCAACACTCGCGATTTTGGCCGATTCTGACCCGTTTCGTGGACTATTACTCACCGTTTTGGGGTCTCAAAGTAATTTCCATTCTTGTTGAACCCCAAGGTGCGCTTACGTGTCGGTCATCAACACTCACAGTTTTGGCCGATTCTGGTCCGTTTCGTGGACTATTACTCACTGTTTTAGGGTCCCGGAGTGATGTCCACGAATAACGAACCCTGGGGTGCGTTTACGTGTCGGTCATCAACACTCGTGGTATTGGCCGATTCTGACCCGTTTCGTGGACTATTACTCACCGTTTTGGGGTCTCAAAGTAATTTCCTTTCTTGTTGAACCCCAAGGTGCGCTTACGTGTCGGTCATCAACACTCACAGTTTTGGCCGATTCTGGCCCGTTTCGTGGACTATTACTCAATGTTTTAGGATCCCGGAGTGATGTCCACGAGTAACGAACCCTGGGGTGCGTTTACGTGTCGGTCATCAACACTCGCGGTTTTGGCCGATTCTGACCCGTTTCGTGGACTATTACTCACCGTTTTGGGGTCCCAAAGTGATTTCCATTCTTGTTGAACCCCAAGGTGCGCTTACGTGTCGGTCACCAAAGCTCATGGTTTTGGCCGATTCTGGCCCGTTTCATGGACTATTACTCACTGTTTTAGGGTCCCGGAGTGATGTCCACGAGTAACGAACCCTGGGGTGCGTTTACGTGTCGGTCATCAACACTCGCGATTTTGGCCGATTCTGACCCGTTTCGTGGACTATTACTCACCGTTTTGGGGTCTCAAAGTAATTTCCATTCTTGTTGAACCCCAAGGTGCGCTTACGTGTCTGTCACCAAAGCTCATGGTTTTGGCCGATTCTGGCCCGTTTCGTGGACTATTACTCACTGTTTTAGGGTCCCGGAGTGATGTCCACGAGTAACGAACCCTGGGGTCCGTTTACGTGTCGGTCATCAACACTCGCGATTTTGGCCGATTCTGACCCGTTTCGTGGACTATTACTCACCGTTTTGGGGTCTCAAAGTAATTTCCATTCTTGTTGAACCCCAAGGTGCGCTTACGTGTCGGTCATCAACACTCACAGTTTTGGCCGATTCTGGCCCGTTTCGTGGACTATTACTCAATGTTTTAGGATCCCGGAGTGATGTCCACGAGTAACGAACCCTGGTGTGCGTTTACGTGTCGGTCATCAACACTCGCGGTTTTGGCCGATTCTGACCCGTTTCGTGGACTATTACTCACCGTTTTGGGGTCCCAAAGTGATTTCCATTCTTGTTGAACCCCAAGGTGCGCTTACGTGTCGGTCACCAAAGCTCATGGTTTTGGCCGATTCTGGCCCGTTTCGTGGACTATTACTCACTGTTTTAGGGTCCCGGAGTGATGTCCACGAGTAACGAACCCTGGGGTGCGTTTACGTGTCGGTCATCAACACTCGCGATTTTGGCCGATTCTGACCCGTTTCGTGGACTATTACTCACCGTTTTGGGGTCTCAAAGTAATTTCCATTCTTGTTGAACCCCAAGGTGCGCTTACGTGTCGGTCATCAACACTCATAGTTTTGGCCGATTCTGGTCCGTTTCGTGGACTATTACTCACTGTTTTAGGGTCCCGGAGTGATGTCCACGAATAACGAACCCTGGGGTGCGTTTACGTGTCGGTCATCAACACTCGTGGTGTTGGCCGATTCTGACCCGTTTCGTGGACTATTACTCACCGTTTTTGGGTCCCAAAGTGATTTCCATTCTTGTTGAACCCCAAGGTGCGCTTACGTGTCGGTCACCAACGCTCATGGTTTTGGCCGATTCTGGCCCGTTTCATGGACTATTACTCACTGTTTTAGGGTCCCGGAGTGATGTCCACGAGTAACGAACCCTGGGGTGCGTTTGCGTGTCGGTCATCAACACTCGCGATTTTGGCCGATTCTGACCCGTTTCGTGGACTATTACTCACCGTTTTGGGGTCTCAAAGTAATTTCCATTCTTGTTGAACCCCAAGGTGCGCTTACGTGTCGGTCATCAACACTCACAGTTTTGGCCGATTCTGGTCCGTTTCGTGGACTATTACTCACTGTTTTAGGGTCCCGGAGTGATGTCCACGAATAACGAACCCTGGGGTGCGTTTACGTGTCGGTCATCAACACTCGTGGTATTGGCCGATTCTGACCCGTTTCGTGGACTATTACTCACCGTTTTTGGGTCCCAAAGTGATTTCCATTCTTGTTGAACCCCAAGGTGCGCTTACGTGTCGGTCACCAACGCTCATGGTTTTGGCCGATTCTGGCCCGTTTCATGGACTATTACTCACTGTTTTAGGGTCCCGGAGTGATGTCCACGAGTAACGAACCCTGGGGTGCGTTTGCGTGTCGGTCATCAACACTCGCGATTTTGGCCGATTCTGACCCGTTTCGTGGACTATTACTCACCGTTTTGGGGTCTCAAAGTGATTTCCATTCTTGTTGAACCCCAAGGTGCGCTTACATGTCGGTCATCAACACTCACAGTTTTGGCCGATTCTGGCCCGTTTCGTGGACTATTACTCAATGTTTTAGGATCCCGGAGTGATGTCCACGAGTAACGAACCCTGGGGTGCGTTTGCGTGTCGGTCATCAACACTCGCGATTTTGGCCGATTCTGACCCGTTTCGTGGACTATTACTCACCGTTTTGGGGTCTCAAAGTAATTTCCTTTCTTGTTGAACCCCAAGGTGCGCTTACGTGTCGGTCATCAACACTCACAGTTTTGGCCGATTCTGGCCCGTTTCGTGGACTATTACTCAATGTTTTAGGATCCCGGAGTGATGTCCACGAGTAACGAACCCTGGGGTGCGTTTACGTGTCGGTCATCAACACTCGCGGTTTTGGCCGATTCTGACCCGTTTCGTGGACTATTACTCACCGTTTTGGGGTCCCAAAGTGATTTCCATTCTTGTTGAACCCCAAGGTGCGCTTACGTGTCGGTCACCAAAGCTCATGGTTTTGGCCGATTCTGGCCCGTTTCATGGACTATTACTCACTGTTTTAGGGTCCCGGAGTGATGTCCACGAGTAACGAACCCTGGGGTGCGTTTACGTGTCGGTCATCAACACTCGCGATTTTGGCCGATTCTGACCCGTTTCGTGGACTATTACTCACCGTTTTGGGGTCTCAAAGTAATTTCCATTCTTGTTGAACCCCAAGGTGCGCTTACGTGTCTGTCACCAAAGCTCATGGTTTTGGCCGATTCTGGCCCGTTTCGTGGACTATTACTCACTGTTTTAGGGTCCCGGAGTGATGTCCACGAGTAACGAACCCTGGGGTCCGTTTACGTGTCGGTCATCAACACTCGCGATTTTGGCCGATTCTGACCCGTTTCGTGGACTATTACTCACCGTTTTGGGGTCTCAAAGTAATTTCCATTCTTGTTGAACCCCAAGGTGCGCTTACGTGTCGGTCATCAACACTCACAGTTTTGGCCGATTCTGGCCCGTTTCGTGGACTATTACTCAATGTTTTAGGATCCCGGAGTGATGTCCACGAGTAACGAACCCTGGTGTGCGTTTACGTGTCGGTCATCAACACTCGCGGTTTTGGCCGATTCTGACCCGTTTCGTGGACTATTACTCACCGTTTTGGGGTCCCAAAGTGATTTCCATTCTTGTTGAACCCCAAGGTGCGCTTACGTGTCGGTCACCAAAGCTCATGGTTTTGGCCGATTCTGGCCCGTTTCGTGGACTATTACTCACTGTTTTAGGGTCCCGGAGTGATGTCCACGAGTAACGAACCCTGGGGTGCGTTTACGTGTCGGTCATCAACACTCGCGATTTTGGCCGATTCTGACCCGTTTCGTGGACTATTACTCACCGTTTTGGGGTCTCAAAGTAATTTCCATTCTTGTTGAACCCCAAGGTGCGCTTACGTGTCGGTCATCAACACTCACAGTTTTGGCCGATTCTGGTCCGTTTCGTGGACTATTACTCACTGTTTTAGGGTCCCGGAGTGATGTCCACGAATAACGAACCCTGGGGTGCGTTTACGTGTCGGTCATCAACACTCGTGGTGTTGGCCGATTCTGACCCGTTTCGTGGACTATTACTCACCGTTTTTGGGTCCCAAAGTGATTTCCATTCTTGTTGAACCCCAAGGTGCGCTTACGTGTCGGTCACCAACGCTCATGGTTTTGGCCGATTCTGGCCCGTTTCATGGACTATTACTCACTGTTTTAGGGTCCCGGAGTGATGTCCACGAGTAACGAACCCTGGGGTGCGTTTGCGTGTCGGTCATCAACACTCGCGATTTTGGCCGATTCTAACCCGTTTCGTGGACTATTACTCACCGTTTTGGGGTCTCAAAGTGATTTCCATTCTTGTTGAACCCCAAGGTGCGCTTACATGTCGGTCATCAACACTCACAGTTTTGGCCGATTCCGGCCCGTTTCGTGGACTATTACTCAATGTTTTAGGATCCCGGAGTGATGTCCACGAGTAACGAACCCTGGGGTGCGTTTACGTGTCGGTCATCAACACTCGCGGTTTTGGCCGATTCTGACCCGTTTCGTGGACTATTACTCACCGTTTTGGGGTCCCAAAGTGATTTCCATTCTTGTTGAACCCCAAGGTGCGCTTACGTGTCGGTCACCAAAGCTCATGGTTTTGGCCGATTCTGGCCCGTTTCATGGACTATTACTCACTGTTTTAGGGTCCCGGAGTGATGTCCACGAGTAACGAACCCTGGGGTGCGTTTACGTGTCGGTCATCAACACTCGCGATTTTGGCCGATTCTGACCCGTTTCGTGGACTATTACTCACCGTTTTGGGGTCTCAAAGTAATTTCCATTCTTGTTGAACCCCAAGGTGCGCTTACGTGTCGGTCATCAACACTCACAGTTTTGGCCGATTCTGGCCCGTTTCGTGGACTATTACTCAATGTTTTAGGATCCCGGAGTGATGTCCACGAGTAACGAACCCTGGGGTGCGTTTACGTGTCGGTCATCAACACTCGCGGTTTTGGCCGATTCTGACCCGTTTCGTGGACTATTACTCACCGTTTTGGGGTCCCAAAGTGATTTCCATTCTTGTTGAACCCCAAGGTGCGCTTACGTGTCGGTCACCAAAGCTCATGGTTTTGGCCGATTCTGGCCCGTTTCGTGGACTATTACTCACTGTTTTAGGGTCCCGGAGTGATGTCCACGAGTAACGAACCCTGGGGTGCGTTTACGTGTCGGTCATCAACACTCGCGATTTTGGCCGATTCTGACCCGTTTCGTGGACTATTACTCACCGTTTTGGGGTCTCAAAGTAATTTCCATTCTTGTTGAACCCCAAGGTGCGCTTATGTGTCGGTCATCAACACTCACAGTTTTGGCCGATTCTGGCCCGTTTCGTGGACTATTACTCAATGTTTTAGGATCCCGGAGTGATGTCCACGAGTAACGAACCCTGGTGTGCGTTTACGTGTCGGTCATCAACACTCGCGGTTTTGGCCGATTCTGACCCGTTTCGTGGACTATTACTCACCGTTTTGGGGTCCCAAAGTGATTTCCATTCTTGTTGAACCCCAAGGTGCGCTTACGTGTCGGTCACCAAAGCTCATGGTTTTGGCCGATTCTGGCCCGTTTCGTGGACTATTACTCACTGTTTTAGGGTCCCGGAGTGATGTCCACGAGTAACGAACCCTGGGGTGCGTTTACGTGTCGGTCATCAACACTCGCGATTTTGGCCGATTCTGACCCGTTTCGTGGACTATTACTCACCGTTTTGGGGTCTCAAAGTAATTTCCATTCTTGTTGAACCCCAAGGTGCGCTTACGTGTCGGTCATCAACACTCACAGTTTTGGCCGATTCTGGTCCGTTTCGTGGACTATTACTCACTGTTTTAGGGTCCCGGAGTGATGTCCACGAATAACGAACCCTGGGGTGCGTTTACGTGTCGGTCATCAACACTCGTGGTGTTGGCCGATTCTGACCCGTTTCGTGGACTATTACTCACCGTTTTTGGGTCCCAAAGTGATTTCCATTCTTGTTGAACCCCAAGGTGCGCTTACGTGTCGGTCACCAACGCTCATGGTTTTGGCCGATTCTGGCCCGTTTCATGGACTATTACTCACTGTTTTAGGGTCCCGGAGTGATGTCCACGAGTAACGAACCCTGGGGTGCGTTTGCGTGTCGGTCATCAACACTCGCGATTTTGGCCGATTCTAACCCGTTTCGTGGACTATTACTCACCGTTTTGGGGTCTCAAAGTGATTTCCATTCTTGTTGAACCCCAAGGTGCGCTTACATGTCGGTCATCAACACTCACAGTTTTGGCCGATTCCGGCCCGTTTCGTGGACTATTACTCAATGTTTTAGGATCCCGGAGTGATGTCCACGAGTAACGAACCCTGGGGTGCGTTTACGTGTCGGTCATCAACACTCGCGGTTTTGGCCGATTCTGACCCGTTTCGTGGACTATTACTCACCGTTTTGGGGTCCCAAAGTGATTTCCATTCTTGTTGAACCCCAAGGTGCGCTTACGTGTCGGTCACCAAAGCTCATGGTTTTGGCCGATTCTGGCCCGTTTCATGGACTATTACTCACTGTTTTAGGGTCCCGGAGTGATGTCCACGAGTAACGAACCCTGGGGTGCGTTTACGTGTCGGTCATCAACACTCGCGATTTTGGCCGATTCTGACCCGTTTCGTGGACTATTACTCACCGTTTTGGGGTCTCAAAGTAATTTCCATTCTTGTTGAACCCCAAGGTGCGCTTACGTGTCGGTCATCAACACTCACAGTTTTGGCCGATTCTGGCCCGTTTCGTGGACTATTACTCAATGTTTTAGGATCCCGGAGTGATGTCCACGAGTAACGAACCCTGGGGTGCGTTTACGTGTCGGTCATCAACACTCGCGGTTTTGGCCGATTCTGACCCGTTTCGTGGACTATTACTCACCGTTTTGGGGTCCCAAAGTGATTTCCATTCTTGTTGAACCCCAAGGTGCGCTTACGTGTCGGTCACCAAAGCTCATGGTTTTGGCCGATTCTGGCCCGTTTCGTGGACTATTACTCACTGTTTTAGGGTCCCGGAGTGATGTCCACGAGTAACGAACCCTGGGGTGCGTTTACGTGTCGGTCATCAACACTCGCGATTTTGGCCGATTCTGACCCGTTTCGTGGACTATTACTCACCGTTTTGGGGTCTCAAAGTAATTTCCATTCTTGTTGAACCCCAAGGTGCGCTTATGTGTCGGTCATCAACACTCACAGTTTTGGCCGATTCGGCCCGTTTCGTGGACTATTACTCAATGTTTTAGGATCCCGGAGTGATGTCCACGAGTAACGAACCCTGGGGTGCGTTTACGTGTCGGTCATCAACACTCGCGGTTTTGGCCGATTCTGACCCGTTTCGTGGACTATTACTCACCGTTTTGGGGTCCCAAAGTGATTTCCATTCTTGTTGAACCCCAAGGTGCGCTTACGTGTCGGTCACCAAAGCTCATGGTTTTGGCCGATTCTGGCCCGTTTCGTGGACTATTACTCACTGTTTTAGGGTCCCGGAGTGATGTCCACGAGTAACGAACCCTGGGGTGCGTTTACGTGTCGGTCATCAACACTCGCGATTTTGGCCGATTCTGACCCGTTTCGTGGACTATTACTCACCGTTTTGGGGTCTCAAAGTAATTTCCATTCTTGTTGAACCCCAAGGTGCGCTTATGTGTCGGTCATCAACACTCACAGTTTTGGCCGATTCGGCCCGTTTCGTGGACTATTACTCAATGTTTTAGGATCCCGGAGTGATGTCCACGAGTAACGAACCCTGGGGTGCGTTTACGTGTCGGTCATCAACACTCGCGGTTTTGGCCGATTCTGACCCGTTTCGTGGACTATTACTCACCGTTTTGGGGTCCCAAAGTGATTTCCATTCTTGTTGAACCCCAAGGTGCGCTTACGTGTCGGTCACCAAAGCTCATGGTTTTGGCCGATTCTGGCCCGTTTCATGGACTATTACTCACTGTTTTAGGGTCCCGGAGTGATGTCCACGAGTAACGAACCCTGGGGTGCGTTTACGTGTCGGTCATCAACACTCGCGATTTTGGCCGATTCTGACCCGTTTCGTGGACTATTACTCACCGTTTTGGGGTCTCAAAGTAATTTCCATTCTTGTTGAACCCCAAGGTGCGCTTACGTGTCTGTCACCAAAGCTCATGGTTTTGGCCGATTCTGGCCCGTTTCGTGGACTATTACTCACTGTTTTAGGGTCCCGGAGTGATGTCCACGAGTAACGAACCCTGGGGTCCGTTTACGTGTCGGTCATCAACACTCGCGATTTTGGCCGATTCTGACCCGTTTCGTGGACTATTACTCACCGTTTTGGGGTCTCAAAGTAATTTCCATTCTTGTTGAACCCCAAGGTGCGCTTACGTGTCGGTCATCAACACTCACAGTTTTGGCCGATTCTGGCCCGTTTCGTGGACTATTACTCAATGTTTTAGGATCCCGGAGTGATGTCCACGAGTAACGAACCCTGGTGTGCGTTTACGTGTCGGTCATCAACACTCGCGGTTTTGGCCGATTCTGACCCGTTTCGTGGACTATTACTCACCGTTTTGGGGTCCCAAAGTGATTTCCATTCTTGTTGAACCCCAAGGTGCGCTTACGTGTCGGTCACCAAAGCTCATGGTTTTGGCCGATTCTGGCCCGTTTCGTGGACTATTACTCACTGTTTTAGGGTCCCGGAGTGATGTCCACGAGTAACGAACCCTGGGGTGCGTTTACGTGTCGGTCATCAACACTCGCGATTTTGGCCGATTCTGACCCGTTTCGTGGACTATTACTCACCGTTTTGGGGTCTCAAAGTAATTTCCATTCTTGTTGAACCCCAAGGTGCGCTTACGTGTCGGTCATCAACACTCACAGTTTTGGCCGATTCTGGTCCGTTTCGTGGACTATTACTCACTGTTTTAGGGTCCCGGAGTGATGTCCACGAATAACGAACCCTGGGGTGCGTTTACGTGTCGGTCATCAACACTCGTGGTGTTGGCCGATTCTGACCCGTTTCGTGGACTATTACTCACCGTTTTTGGGTCCCAAAGTGATTTCCATTCTTGTTGAACCCCAAGGTGCGCTTACGTGTCGGTCACCAACGCTCATGGTTTTGGCCGATTCTGGCCCGTTTCATGGACTATTACTCACTGTTTTAGGGTCCCGGAGTGATGTCCACGAGTAACGAACCCTGGGGTGCGTTTGCGTGTCGGTCATCAACACTCGCGATTTTGGCCGATTCTAACCCGTTTCGTGGACTATTACTCACCGTTTTGGGGTCTCAAAGTGATTTCCATTCTTGTTGAACCCCAAGGTGCGCTTACATGTCGGTCATCAACACTCACAGTTTTGGCCGATTCCGGCCCGTTTCGTGGACTATTACTCAATGTTTTAGGATCCCGGAGTGATGTCCACGAGTAACGAACCCTGGGGTGCGTTTACGTGTCGGTCATCAACACTCGCGGTTTTGGCCGATTCTGACCCGTTTCGTGGACTATTACTCACCGTTTTGGGGTCCCAAAGTGATTTCCATTCTTGTTGAACCCCAAGGTGCGCTTACGTGTCGGTCACCAAAGCTCATGGTTTTGGCCGATTCTGGCCCGTTTCATGGACTATTACTCACTGTTTTAGGGTCCCGGAGTGATGTCCACGAGTAACGAACCCTGGGGTGCGTTTACGTGTCGGTCATCAACACTCGTGATTTTGGCCGATTCTGACCCGTTTCGTGGACTATTACTCACCGTTTTGGGGTCTCAAAGTAATTTCCATTCTTGTTGAACCCCAAGGTGCGCTTACGTGTCGGTCATCAACACTCACAGTTTTGGCCGATTCTGGCCCGTTTCGTGGACTATTACTCAATGTTTTAGGATCCCGGAGTGATGTCCACGAGTAACGAACCCTGGGGTGCGTTTACGTGTCGGTCATCAACACTCGCGGTTTTGGCCGATTCTGACCCGTTTCGTGGACTATTACTCACCGTTTTGGGGTCCCAAAGTGATTTCCATTCTTGTTGAACCCCAAGGTGCGCTTACGTGTCGGTCACCAAAGCTCATGGTTTTGGCCGATTCTGGCCCGTTTCGTGGACTATTACTCACTGTTTTAGGGTCCCGGAGTGATGTCCACGAGTAACGAACCCTGGGGTGCGTTTACGTGTCGGTCATCAACACTCGCGATTTTGGCCGATTCTGACCCGTTTCGTGGACTATTACTCACCGTTTTGGGGTCTCAAAGTAATTTCCATTCTTGTTGAACCCCAAGGTGCGCTTACGTGTCGGTCATCAACACTCACAGTTTTGGCCGATTCTGGTCCGTTTCGTGGACTATTACTCACTGTTTTAGGGTCCCGGAGTGATGTCCACGAATAACGAACCCTGGGGTGCGTTTACGTGTCGGTCATCAACACTCGTGGTGTTGGCCGATTCTGACCCGTTTCGTGGACTATTACTCACCGTTTTTGGGTCCCAAAGTGATTTCCATTCTTGTTGAACCCCAAGGTGCGCTTACGTGTCGGTCACCAACGCTCATGGTTTTGGCCGATTCTGGCCCGTTTCATGGACTATTACTCACTGTTTTAGGGTCCCGGAGTGATGTCCACGAGTAACGAACCCTGGGGTGCGTTTGCGTGTCGGTCATCAACACTCGCGATTTTGGCCGATTCTAACCCGTTTCGTGGACTATTACTCACCGTTTTGGGGTCTCAAAGTGATTTCCATTCTTGTTGAACCCCAAGGTGCGCTTACATGTCGGTCATCAACACTCACAGTTTTGGCCGATTCCGGCCCGTTTCGTGGACTATTACTCAATGTTTTAGGATCCCGGAGTGATGTCCACGAGTAACGAACCCTGGGGTGCGTTTACGTGTCGGTCATCAACACTCGCGGTTTTGGCCGATTCTGACCCGTTTCGTGGACTATTACTCACCGTTTTGGGGTCCCAAAGTGATTTCCATTCTTGTTGAACCCCAAGGTGCGCTTACGTGTCGGTCACCAAAGCTCATGGTTTTGGCCGATTCTGGCCCGTTTCATGGACTATTACTCACTGTTTTAGGGTCCCGGAGTGATGTCCACGAGTAACGAACCCTGGGGTGCGTTTACGTGTCGGTCATCAACACTCGTGATTTTGGCCGATTCTGACCCGTTTCGTGGACTATTACTCACCGTTTTGGGGTCTCAAAGTAATTTCCATTCTTGTTGAACCCCAAGGTGCGCTTACGTGTCGGTCATCAACACTCACAGTTTTGGCCGATTCTGGCCCGTTTCGTGGACTATTACTCAATGTTTTAGGATCCCGGAGTGATGTCCACGAGTAACGAACCCTGGGGTGCGTTTACGTGTCGGTCATCAACACTCGCGGTTTTGGCCGATTCTGACCCGTTTCGTGGACTATTACTCACCGTTTTGGGGTCCCAAAGTGATTTCCATTCTTGTTGAACCCCAAGGTGCGCTTACGTGTCGGTCACCAAAGCTCATGGTTTTGGCCGATTCTGGCCCGTTTCGTGGACTATTACTCACTGTTTTAGGGTCCCGGAGTGATGTCCACGAGTAACGAACCCTGGGGTGCGTTTACGTGTCGGTCATCAACACTCGCGATTTTGGCCGATTCTGACCCGTTTCGTGGACTATTACTCACCGTTTTGGGGTCTCAAAGTAATTTCCATTCTTGTTGAACCCCAAGGTGCGCTTATGTGTCGGTCATCAACACTCACAGTTTTGGCCGATTCTGGCCCGTTTCGTGGACTATTACTCAATGTTTTAGGATCCCGGAGTGATGTCCACGAGTAACGAACCCTGGTGTGCGTTTACGTGTCGGTCATCAACACTCGCGGTTTTGGCCGATTCTGACCCGTTTCGTGGACTATTACTCACCGTTTTGGGGTCCCAAAGTGATTTCCATTCTTGTTGAACCCCAAGGTGCGCTTACGTGTCGGTCACCAAAGCTCATGGTTTTGGCCGATTCTGGCCCGTTTCGTGGACTATTACTCACTGTTTTAGGGTCCCGGAGTGATGTCCACGAGTAACGAACCCTGGGGTGCGTTTACGTGTCGGTCATCAACACTCGCGATTTTGGCCGATTCTGACCCGTTTCGTGGACTATTACTCACCGTTTTGGGGTCTCAAAGTAATTTCCATTCTTGTTGAACCCCAAGGTGCGCTTACGTGTCGGTCATCAACACTCACAGTTTTGGCCGATTCTGGTCCGTTTCGTGGACTATTACTCACTGTTTTAGGGTCCCGGAGTGATGTCCACGAATAACGAACCCTGGGGTGCGTTTACGTGTCGGTCATCAACACTCGTGGTGTTGGCCGATTCTGACCCGTTTCGTGGACTATTACTCACCGTTTTTGGGTCCCAAAGTGATTTCCATTCTTGTTGAACCCCAAGGTGCGCTTACGTGTCGGTCACCAACGCTCATGGTTTTGGCCGATTCTGGCCCGTTTCATGGACTATTACTCACTGTTTTAGGGTCCCGGAGTGATGTCCACGAGTAACGAACCCTGGGGTGCGTTTGCGTGTCGGTCATCAACACTCGCGATTTTGGCCGATTCTAACCCGTTTCGTGGACTATTACTCACCGTTTTGGGGTCTCAAAGTGATTTCCATTCTTGTTGAACCCCAAGGTGCGCTTACATGTCGGTCATCAACACTCACAGTTTTGGCCGATTCCGGCCCGTTTCGTGGACTATTACTCAATGTTTTAGGATCCCGGAGTGATGTCCACGAGTAACGAACCCTGGGGTGCGTTTACGTGTCGGTCATCAACACTCGCGGTTTTGGCCGATTCTGACCCGTTTCGTGGACTATTACTCACCGTTTTGGGGTCCCAAAGTGATTTCCATTCTTGTTGAACCCCAAGGTGCGCTTACGTGTCGGTCACCAAAGCTCATGGTTTTGGCCGATTCTGGCCCGTTTCATGGACTATTACTCACTGTTTTAGGGTCCCGGAGTGATGTCCACGAGTAACGAACCCTGGGGTGCGTTTACGTGTCGGTCATCAACACTCGCGATTTTGGCCGATTCTGACCCGTTTCGTGGACTATTACTCACCGTTTTGGGGTCTCAAAGTAATTTCCATTCTTGTTGAACCCCAAGGTGCGCTTACGTGTCGGTCATCAACACTCACAGTTTTGGCCGATTCTGGCCCGTTTCGTGGACTATTACTCAATGTTTTAGGATCCCGGAGTGATGTCCACGAGTAACGAACCCTGGGGTGCGTTTACGTGTCGGTCATCAACACTCGCGGTTTTGGCCGATTCTGACCCGTTTCGTGGACTATTACTCACCGTTTTGGGGTCCCAAAGTGATTTCCATTCTTGTTGAACCCCAAGGTGCGCTTACGTGTCGGTCACCAAAGCTCATGGTTTTGGCCGATTCTGGCCCGTTTCGTGGACTATTACTCACTGTTTTAGGGTCCCGGAGTGATGTCCACGAGTAACGAACCCTGGGGTGCGTTTACGTGTCGGTCATCAACACTCGCGATTTTGGCCGATTCTGACCCGTTTCGTGGACTATTACTCACCGTTTTGGGGTCTCAAAGTAATTTCCATTCTTGTTGAACCCCAAGGTGCGCTTATGTGTCGGTCATCAACACTCACAGTTTTGGCCGATTCGGCCCGTTTCGTGGACTATTACTCAATGTTTTAGGATCCCGGAGTGATGTCCACGAGTAACGAACCCTGGGGTGCGTTTACGTGTCGGTCATCAACACTCGCGGTTTTGGCCGATTCTGACCCGTTTCGTGGACTATTACTCACCGTTTTGGGGTCCCAAAGTGATTTCCATTCTTGTTGAACCCCAAGGTGCGCTTACGTGTCGGTCACCAAAGCTCATGGTTTTGGCCGATTCTGGCCCGTTTCGTGGACTATTACTCACTGTTTTAGGGTCCCGGAGTGATGTCCACGAGTAACGAACCCTGGGGTGCGTTTACGTGTCGGTCATCAACACTCGCGATTTTGGCCGATTCTGACCCGTTTCGTGGACTATTACTCACCGTTTTGGGGTCTCAAAGTAATTTCCATTCTTGTTGAACCCCAAGGTGCGCTTATGTGTCGGTCATCAACACTCACAGTTTTGGCCGATTCGGCCCGTTTCGTGGACTATTACTCAATGTTTTAGGATCCCGGAGTGATGTCCACGAGTAACGAACCCTGGGGTGCGTTTACGTGTCGGTCATCAACACTCGCGGTTTTGGCCGATTCTGACCCGTTTCGTGGACTATTACTCACCGTTTTGGGGTCCCAAAGTGATTTCCATTCTTGTTGAACCCCAAGGTGCGCTTACGTGTCGGTCACCAAAGCTCATGGTTTTGGCCGATTCTGGCCCGTTTCATGGACTATTACTCACTGTTTTAGGGTCCCGGAGTGATGTCCACGAGTAACGAACCCTGGGGTGCGTTTGCGTGTCGGTCATCAACACTCGCGATTTTGGCCGATTCTAACCCGTTTCGTGGACTATTACTCACCGTTTTGGGGTCTCAAAGTGATTTCCATTCTTGTTGAACCCCAAGGTGCGCTTACATGTCGGTCATCAACACTCACAGTTTTGGCCGATTCCGGCCCGTTTCGTGGACTATTACTCAATGTTTTAGGATCCCGGAGTGATGTCCACGAGTAACGAACCCTGGGGTGCGTTTACGTGTCGGTCATCAACACTCGCGGTTTTGGCCGATTCTGACCCGTTTCGTGGACTATTACTCACCGTTTTGGGGTCCCAAAGTGATTTCCATTCTTGTTGAACCCCAAGGTGCGCTTACGTGTCGGTCACCAAAGCTCATGGTTTTGGCCGATTCTGGCCCGTTTCATGGACTATTACTCACTGTTTTAGGGTCCCGGAGTGATGTCCACGAGTAACGAACCCTGGGGTGCGTTTACGTGTCGGTCATCAACACTCGCGATTTTGGCCGATTCTGACCCGTTTCGTGGACTATTACTCACCGTTTTGGGGTCTCAAAGTAATTTCCATTCTTGTTGAACCCCAAGGTGCGCTTACGTGTCGGTCATCAACACTCACAGTTTTGGCCGATTCTGGCCCGTTTCGTGGACTATTACTCAATGTTTTAGGATCCCGGAGTGATGTCCACGAGTAACGAACCCTGGGGTGCGTTTACGTGTCGGTCATCAACACTCGCGGTTTTGGCCGATTCTGACCCGTTTCGTGGACTATTACTCACCGTTTTGGGGTCCCAAAGTGATTTCCATTCTTGTTGAACCCCAAGGTGCGCTTACGTGTCGGTCACCAAAGCTCATGGTTTTGGCCGATTCTGGCCCGTTTCGTGGACTATTACTCACTGTTTTAGGGTCCCGGAGTGATGTCCACGAGTAACGAACCCTGGGGTGCGTTTACGTGTCGGTCATCAACACTCGCGATTTTGGCCGATTCTGACCCGTTTCGTGGACTATTACTCACCGTTTTGGGGTCTCAAAGTAATTTCCATTCTTGTTGAACCCCAAGGTGCGCTTATGTGTCGGTCATCAACACTCACAGTTTTGGCCGATTCGGCCCGTTTCGTGGACTATTACTCAATGTTTTAGGATCCCGGAGTGATGTCCACGAGTAACGAACCCTGGGGTGCGTTTACGTGTCGGTCATCAACACTCGCGGTTTTGGCCGATTCTGACCCGTTTCGTGGACTATTACTCACCGTTTTGGGGTCCCAAAGTGATTTCCATTCTTGTTGAACCCCAAGGTGCGCTTACGTGTCGGTCACCAAAGCTCATGGTTTTGGCCGATTCTGGCCCGTTTCGTGGACTATTACTCACTGTTTTAGGGTCCCGGAGTGATGTCCACGAGTAACGAACCCTGGGGTGCGTTTACGTGTCGGTCATCAACACTCGCGATTTTGGCCGATTCTGACCCGTTTCGTGGACTATTACTCACCGTTTTGGGGTCTCAAAGTAATTTCCATTCTTGTTGAACCCCAAGGTGCGCTTATGTGTCGGTCATCAACACTCACAGTTTTGGCCGATTCGGCCCGTTTCGTGGACTATTACTCAATGTTTTAGGATCCCGGAGTGATGTCCACGAGTAACGAACCCTGGGGTGCGTTTACGTGTCGGTCATCAACACTCGCGGTTTTGGCCGATTCTGACCCGTTTCGTGGACTATTACTCACCGTTTTGGGGTCCCAAAGTGATTTCCATTCTTGTTGAACCCCAAGGTGCGCTTACGTGTCGGTCACCAAAGCTCATGGTTTTGGCCGATTCTGGCCCGTTTCGTGGACTATTACTCACTGTTTTAGGGTCCCGGAGTGATGTCCACGAGTAACGAACCCTGGGGTGCGTTTACGTGTCGGTCATCAACACTCGCGATTTTGGCCGATTCTGACCCGTTTCGTGGACTATTACTCACCGTTTTGGGGTCTCAAAGTAATTTCCTTTCTTGTTGAACCCCAAGGTGCGCTTACGTGTCGGTCATCAACACTCACAGTTTTGGCCGATTCTGGCCCGTTTCGTGGACTATTACTCAATGTTTTAGGATCCCGGAGTGATGTCCACGAGTAACGAACCCTGGGGTGCGTTTACGTGTCGGTCATCAACACTCGCGATTTTGGCCGATTCTGACCCGTTTCGTGGACTATTACTCACCGTTTTGGGGTCTCAAAGTAATTTCCATTCTTGTTGAACCCCAAGGTGCGCTTACGTGTCGGTCATCAACACTCACAGTTTTGGCCGATTCTGGTCCGTTTCGTGGACTATTACTCACTGTTTTAGGGTCCCGGAGTGATGTCCACGAATAACGAACCCTGGGGTGCGTTTACGTGTCGGTCATCAACACTCGTGGTATTGGCCGATTCTGACCCGTTTCGTGGACTATTACTCACCGTTTTGGGGTCCCAAAGTGATTTCCATTCTTGTTGAACCCCAAGGTGCGCTTACGTGTCGGTCACCAAAGCTCATGGTTTTGGCCGATTCTGGCCCGTTTCGTGGACTATTACTCACTGTTTTAGGGTCCCGGAGTGATGTCCACGAGTAACGAACCCTGGGGTGCGTTTACGTGTCGGTCATCAACACTCGTGGTATTGGCCGATTCTGACCCGTTTCGTGGACTATTACTCACCGTTTTGGGGTCTCAAAGTAATTTCCATTCTTGTTGAACCCCAAGGTGCGCTTATGTGTCGGTCATCAACACTCACAGTTTTGGCCGATTCGGCCCGTTTCGTTGACTATTACTCAATGTTTTAGGATCCCGGAGTGATGTCCACGAGTAACGAACCCTGGGGTGCGTTTACGTGTCGGTCATCAACACTCGCGGTTTTGGCCGATTCTGACCCGTTTCGTGGACTATTACTCACCGTTTTGGGGTCCCAAAGTGATTTCCATTCTTGTTGAACCCCAAGGTGCGCTTACGTGTCGGTCACCAAAGCTCATGGTTTTGGCCGATTCTGGCCCGTTTCGTGGACTATTACTCACTGTTTTAGGGTCCCGGAGTGATGTCCACGAGTAACGAACCCTGGGGTGCGTTTACGTGTCGGTCATCAACACTCGCGATTTTGGCCGATTCTGACCCGTTTCGTGGACTATTACTCACCGTTTTGGGGTCTCAAAGTAATTTCCATTCTTGTTGAACCCCAAGGTGCGCTTATGTGTCGGTCATCAACACTCACAGTTTTGGCCGATTCGGCCCGTTTCGTGGACTATTACTCAATGTTTTAGGATCCCGGAGTGATGTCCACGAGTAACGAACCCTGGGGTGCGTTTACGTGTCGGTCATCAACACTCGCGGTTTTGGCCGATTCTGACCCGTTTCGTGGACTATTACTCACCGTTTTGGGGTCCCAAAGTGATTTCCATTCTTGTTGAACCCCAAGGTGCGCTTACGTGTCGGTCACCAAAGCTCATGGTTTTGGCCGATTCTGGCCCGTTTCGTGGACTATTACTCACTGTTTTAGGGTCCCGGAGTGATGTCCACGAGTAACGAACCCTGGGGTGCGTTTACGTGTCGGTCATCAACACTCGCGATTTTGGCCGATTCTGACCCGTTTCGTGGACTATTACTCACCGTTTTGGGGTCTCAAAGTAATTTCCTTTCTTGTTGAACACCAAGGTGCGCTTACGTGTCGGTCATCAACACTCACAGTTTTGGCCGATTCTGGCCCGTTTCGTGGACTATTACTCAATGTTTTAGGATCCCGGAGTGATGTCCACGAGTAACGAACCCTGGGGTGCGTTTACGTGTCGGTCATCAACACTCGCGATTTTGGCCGATTCTGACCCGTTTCGTGGACTATTACTCACCGTTTTGGGGTCTCAAAGTAATTTCCATTCTTGTTGAACCCCAAGGTGCGCTTACGTGTCGGTCATCAACACTCACAGTTTTGGCCGATTCTGGTCCGTTTCGTGGACTATTACTCACTGTTTTAGGGTCCCGGAGTGATGTCCACGAATAACGAACCCTGGGGTGCGTTTACGTGTCGGTCATCAACACTCGTGGTGTTGGCCGATTCTGACCCGTTTCGTGGACTATTACTCACCGTTTTTGGGTCCCAAAGTGATTTCCATTCTTGTTGAACCCCAAGGTGCGCTTACGTGTCGGTCACCAACGCTCATGGTTTTGGCCGATTCTGGCCCGTTTCATGGACTATTACTCACTGTTTTAGGGTCCCGGAGTGATGTCCACGAGTAACGAACCCTGGGGTGCGTTTGCGTGTCGGTCATCAACACTCGCGATTTTGGCCGATTCTGACCCGTTTCGTGGACTATTACTCACCGTTTTGGGGTCTCAAAGTGATTTCCATTCTTGTTGAACCCCAAGGTGCGCTTACATGTCGGTCATCAACACTCACAGTTTTGGCCGATTCTGGCCCGTTTCGTGGACTATTACTCAATGTTTTAGGATCCCGGAGTGATGTCCACGAGTAACGAACCCTGGGGTGCGTTTGCGTGTCGGTCATCAACACTCGCGATTTTGGCCGATTCTGACCCGTTTCGTGGACTATTACTCACCGTTTTGGGGTCTCAAAGTAATTTCCTTTCTTGTTGAACCCCAAGGTGCGCTTACGTGTCGGTCATCAACACTCACAGTTTTGGCCGATTCTGGCCCGTTTCGTGGACTATTACTCAATGTTTTAGGATCCCGGAGTGATGTCCACGAGTAACGAACCCTGGGGTGCGTTTACGTGTCGGTCATCAACACTCGCGGTTTTGGCCGATTCTGACCCGTTTCGTGGACTATTACTCACCGTTTTGGGGTCCCAAAGTGATTTCCATTCTTGTTGAACCCCAAGGTGCGCTTACGTGTCGGTCACCAAAGCTCATGGTTTTGGCCGATTCTGGCCCGTTTCGTGGACTATTACTCACTGTTTTAGGGTCCCGGAGTGATGTCCACGAGTAACGAACCCTGGGGTGCGTTTACGTGTCGGTCATCAACACTCGCGATTTTGGCCGATTCTGACCCGTTTCGTGGACTATTACTCACCGTTTTGGGGTCTCAAAGTAATTTCCATTCTTGTTGAACCCCAAGGTGCGCTTATGTGTCGGTCATCAACACTCACAGTTTTGGCCGATTCTGGCCCGTTTCGTGGACTATTACTCAATGTTTTAGGATCCCGGAGTGATGTCCACGAGTAACGAACCCTGGTGTGCGTTTACGTGTCGGTCATCAACACTCGCGGTTTTGGCCGATTCTGACCCGTTTCGTGGACTATTACTCACCGTTTTGGGGTCCCAAAGTGATTTCCATTCTTGTTGAACCCCAAGGTGCGCTTACGTGTCGGTCACCAAAGCTCATGGTTTTGGCCGATTCTGGCCCGTTTCGTGGACTATTACTCACTGTTTTAGGGTCCCGGAGTGATGTCCACGAGTAACGAACCCTGGGGTGCGTTTACGTGTCGGTCATCAACACTCGCGGTTTTGGCCGATTCTGACCCGTTTCGTGGACTATTACTCACCGTTTTGGGGTCCCAAAGTGATTTCCATTCTTGTTGAACCCCAAGGTGCGCTTACGTGTCGGTCATCAACACTCACAGTTTTGGCCGATTCTGGTCCGTTTCGTGGACTATTACTCACTGTTTTAGGGTCCCGGAGTGATGTCCACGAATAACGAACCCTGGGGTGCGTTTACGTGTCGGTCATCAACACTCGTGGTATTGGCCGATTCTGACCCGTTTCGTGGACTATTACTCACCGTTTTTGGGTCCCAAAGTGATTTCCATTCTTGTTGAACCCCAAGGTGCGCTTACGTGTCGGTCACCAACGCTCATGGTTTTGGCCGATTCTGGCCCGTTTCATGGACTATTACTCACTGTTTTAGGGTCCCGGAGTGATGTCCACGAGTAACGAACCCTGGGGTGCGTTTGCGTGTCGGTCATCAACACTCACAGTTTTGGCCGATTCTGGCCCGTTTCGTGGACTATTACTCAATGTTTTAGGATCCCGGAGTGATGTCCACGAGTAACGAACCCTGGGGTGCGTTTACGTGTCGGTCATCAACACTCGCGGTTTTGGCCGATTCTGACCCGTTTTGTGGACTATTACTCACCGTTTTGGGGTCCCAAAGTGATTTCCATTCTTGTTGAACCCCAAGGTGCGCTTACGTGTCGGTCACCAAAGCTCATGGTTTTGGCCGATTCTGGCCCGTTTCGTGGACTATTACTCACTGTTTTAGGGTCCCGGAGTGATGTCCACGAGTAACGAACCCTGGGGTGCGTTTACGTGTCGGTCATCAACACTCGCGATTTTGGCCGATTCTGACCCGTTTCGTGGACTATTACTCACCGTTTTGGGGTCTCAAAGTAATTTCCATTCTTGTTGAACCCCAAGGTGCGCTTATGTGTCGGTCATCAACACTCACAGTTTTGGCCGATTCTGGCCCGTTTCGTGGACTATTACTCAATGTTTTAGGATCCCGGAGTGATGTCCACGAGTAACGAACCCTGGTGTGCGTTTACGTGTCGGTCATCAACACTCGCGGTTTTGGCCGATTCTGACCCGTTTCGTGGACTATTACTCACCGTTTTGGGGTCCCAAAGTGATTTCCATTCTTGTTGAACCCCAAGGTGCGCTTACGTGTCGGTCACCAAAGCTCATGGTTTTGGCCGATTCTGGCCCGTTTCGTGGACTATTACTCACTGTTTTAGGGTCCCGGAGTGATGTCCACGAGTAACGAACCCTGGGGTGCGTTTACGTGTCGGTCATCAACACTCGCGGTTTTGGCCGATTCTGACCCGTTTCGTGGACTATTACTCACCGTTTTGGGGTCCCAAAGTGATTTCCATTCTTGTTGAACCCCAAGGTGCGCTTACGTGTCGGTCATCAACACTCACAGTTTTGGCCGATTCTGGTCCGTTTCGTGGACTATTACTCACTGTTTTAGGGTCCCGGAGTGATGTCCACGAATAACGAACCCTGGGGTGCGTTTACGTGTCGGTCATCAACACTCGTGGTATTGGCCGATTCTGACCCGTTTCGTGGACTATTACTCACCGTTTTTGGGTCCCAAAGTGATTTCCATTCTTGTTGAACCCCAAGGTGCGCTTACGTGTCGGTCACCAACGCTCATGGTTTTGGCCGATTCTGGCCCGTTTCATGGACTATTACTCACTGTTTTAGGGTCCCGGAGTGATGTCCACGAGTAACGAACCCTGGGGTGCGTTTGCGTGTCGGTCATCAACACTCGCGATTTTGGCCGATTCTGACCCGTTTCGTGGACTATTACTCACCGTTTTGGGGTCTCAAAGTGATTTCCATTCTTGTTGAACCCCAAGGTGCGCTTACATGTCGGTCATCAACACTCACAGTTTTGGCCGATTCTGGCCCGTTTCGTGGACTATTACTCAATGTTTTAGGATCCCGGAGTGATGTCCACGAGTAACGAACCCTGGGGTGCGTTTGCGTGTCGGTCATCAACACTCGCGATTTTGGCCGATTCTGACCCGTTTCGTGGACTATTACTCACCGTTTTGGGGTCTCAAAGTAATTTCCTTTCTTGTTGAACCCCAAGGTGCGCTTACGTGTCGGTCATCAACACTCACAGTTTTGGCCGATTCTGGCCCGTTTCGTGGACTATTACTCAATGTTTTAGGATCCCGGAGTGATGTCCACGAGTAACGAACCCTGGGGTGCGTTTACGTGTCGGTCATCAACACTCGCGGTTTTGGCCGATTCTGACCCGTTTCGTGGACTATTACTCACCGTTTTGGGGTCCCAAAGTGATTTCCATTCTTGTTGAACCCCAAGGTGCGCTTACGTGTCGGTCACCAAAGCTCATGGTTTTGGCCGATTCTGGCCCGTTTCGTGGACTATTACTCACTGTTTTAGGGTCCCGGAGTGATGTCCACGAGTAACGAACCCTGGGGTGCGTTTACGTGTCGGTCATCAACACTCGCGATTTTGGCCGATTCTGACCCGTTTCGTGGACTATTACTCACCGTTTTGGGGTCTCAAAGTAATTTCCATTCTTGTTGAACCCCAAGGTGCGCTTATGTGTCGGTCATCAACACTCACAGTTTTGGCCGATTCTGGCCCGTTTCGTGGACTATTACTCAATGTTTTAGGATCCCGGAGTGATGTCCACGAGTAACGAACCCTGGTGTGCGTTTACGTGTCGGTCATCAACACTCGCGGTTTTGGCCGATTCTGACCCGTTTCGTGGACTATTACTCACCGTTTTGGGGTCCCAAAGTGATTTCCATTCTTGTTGAACCCCAAGGTGCGCTTACGTGTCGGTCACCAAAGCTCATGGTTTTGGCCGATTCTGGCCCGTTTCGTGGACTATTACTCACTGTTTTAGGGTCCCGGAGTGATGTCCACGAGTAACGAACCCTGGGGTGCGTTTACGTGTCGGTCATCAACACTCGCGATTTTGGCCGATTCTGACCCGTTTCGTGGACTATTACTCACCGTTTTGGGGTCTCAAAGTAATTTCCATTCTTGTTGAACCCCAAGGTGCGCTTACGTGTCGGTCATCAACACTCACAGTTTTGGCCGATTCTGGTCCGTTTCGTGGACTATTACTCACTGTTTTAGGGTCCCGGAGTGATGTCCACGAATAACGAACCCTGGGGTGCGTTTACGTGTCGGTCATCAACACTCGTGGTATTGGCCGATTCTGACCCGTTTCGTGGACTATTACTCACCGTTTTTGGGTCCCAAAGTGATTTCCATTCTTGTTGAACCCCAAGGTGCGCTTACGTGTCGGTCACCAACGCTCATGGTTTTGGCCGATTCTGGCCCGTTTCATGGACTATTACTCACTGTTTTAGGGTCCCGGAGTGATGTCCACGAGTAACGAACCCTGGGGTGCGTTTGCGTGTCGGTCATCAACACTCGCGATTTTGGCCGATTCTGACCCGTTTCGTGGACTATTACTCACCGTTTTGGGGTCTCAAAGTGATTTCCATTCTTGTTGAACCCCAAGGTGCGCTTACATGTCGGTCATCAACACTCACAGTTTTGGCCGATTCCGGCCCGTTTCGTGGACTATTACTCAATGTTTTAGGATCCCGGAGTGATGTCCACGAGTAACGAACCCTGGGGTGCGTTTACGTGTCGGTCATCAACACTCGCGGTTTTGGCCGATTCTGACCCATTTCGTGGACTATTACTCACCGTTTTGGGGTCCCAAAGTGATTTCCATTCTTGTTGAACCCCAAGGTGCGCTTACGTGTCGGTCACCAAAGCTCATGGTTTTGGCCGATTCTGGCCCGTTTCATGGACTATTACTCACTGTTTTAGGGTCCCGGAGTGATGTCCACGAGTAACGAACCCTGGGGTGCGTTTACGTGTCGGTCATCAACACTCGCGATTTTGGCCGATTCTGACCCGTTTCGTGGACTATTACTCACCGTTTTGGGGTCTCAAAGTAATTTCCATTCTTGTTGAACCCCAAGGTGCGCTTACGTGTCGGTCATCAACACTCACAGTTTTGGCCGATTCTGGCCCGTTTCGTGGACTATTACTCAATGTTTTAGGATCCCGGAGTGATGTCCACGAGTAACGAACCCTGGGGTGCGTTTACGTGTCGGTCATCAACACTCGCGGTTTTGGCCGATTCTGACCCGTTTCGTGGACTATTACTCACCGTTTTGGGGTCCCAAAGTGATTTCCATTCTTGTTGAACCCCAAGGTGCGCTTACGTGTCGGTCACCAAAGCTCATGGTTTTGGCCGATTCTGGCCCGTTTCGTGGACTATTACTCACTGTTTTAGGGTCCCAGAGTGATGTCCACGAGTAACGAACCCTGGGGTGCGTTTACGTGTCGGTCATCAACACTCGCGATTTTGGCCGATTCTGACCCGTTTCGTGGACTATTACTCACCGTTTTGGGGTCTCAAAGTGATTTCCATTCTTGTTGAACCCCAAGGTGCGCTTACGTGTCGGTCATCAACACTCACAGTTTTGGCCGATTCTGGCCCGTTTCGTGGACTATTACTCAATGTTTTAGGATCCCGGAGTGATGTCCACGAGTAACGAACCCTGGGGTGCGTTTGCGTGTCGGTCATCAACACTCGCGATTTTGGCCGATTCTGACCCGTTTCGTGGACTATTACTCACCGTTTTGGGGTCTCAAAGTAATTTCCTTTCTTGTTGAACCCCAAGGTGCGCTTACGTGTCGGTCATCAACACTCACAGTTTTGGCCGATTCTGGCCCGTTTCGTGGACTATTACTCAATGTTTTAGGATCCCGGAGTGATGTCCACGAGTAACGAACCCTGGGGTGCGTTTACGTGTCGGTCATCAACACTCGCGGTTTTGGCCGATTCTGACCCGTTTCGTGGACTATTACTCACCGTTTTGGGGTCCCAAAGTGATTTCCATTCTTGTTGAACCCCAAGGTGCGCTTACGTGTCGGTCACCAAAGCTCATGGTTTTGGCCGATTCTGGCCCGTTTCATGGACTATTACTCACTGTTTTAGGGTCCCGGAGTGATGTCCACGAGTAACGAACCCTGGGGTGCGTTTGCGTGTCGGTCATCAACACTCGCGATTTTGGCCGATTCTGACCCGTTTCGTGGACTATTACTCACCGTTTTGGGGTCTCAAAGTGATTTCCATTCTTGTTGAACCCCAAGGTGCGCTTACATGTCGGTCATCAACACTCACAGTTTTGGCCGATTCCGGCCCGTTTCGTGGACTATTACTCAATGTTTTAGGATCCCGGAGTGATGTCCACGAGTAACGAACCCTGGGGTGCGTTTACGTGTCGGTCATCAACACTCGCGGTTTTGGCCGATTCTGACCCGTTTCGTGGACTATTACTCACCGTTTTGGGGTCCCAAAGTGATTTCCATTCTTGTTGAACCCCAAGGTGCGCTTACGTGTCGGTCACCAAAGCTCATGGTTTTGGCCGATTCTGGCCCGTTTCATGGACTATTACTCACTGTTTTAGGGTCCCGGAGTGATGTCCACGAGTAACGAACCCTGGGGTGCGTTTACGTGTCGGTCATCAACACTCGCGATTTTGGCCGATTCTGACCCGTTTCGTGGACTATTACTCACCGTTTTGGGGTCTCAAAGTAATTTCCATTCTTGTTGAACCCCAAGGTGCGCTTACGTGTCGGTCATCAACACTCACAGTTTTGGCCGATTCTGGCCCGTTTCGTGGACTATTACTCAATGTTTTAGGATCCCGGAGTGATGTCCACGAGTAACGAACCCTGGGGTGCGTTTACGTGTCGGTCATCAACACTCGCGGTTTTGGCCGATTCTGACCCGTTTCGTGGACTATTACTCACCGTTTTGGGGTCCCAAAGTGATTTCCATTCTTGTTGAACCCCAAGGTGCGCTTACGTGTCGGTCACCAAAGCTCATGGTTTTGGCCGATTCTGGCCCGTTTCGTGGACTATTACTCACTGTTTTAGGGTCCCAGAGTGATGTCCACGAGTAACGAACCCTGGGGTGCGTTTACGTGTCGGTCATCAACACTCGCGATTTTGGCCGATTCTGACCCGTTTCGTGGACTATTACTCACCGTTTTGGGGTCTCAAAGTGATTTCCATTCTTGTTGAACCCCAAGGTGCGCTTACGTGTCGGTCATCAACACTCACAGTTTTGGCCGATTCTGGCCCGTTTCGTGGACTATTACTCAATGTTTTAGGATCCCGGAGTGATGTCCACGAGTAACGAACCCTGGGGTGCGTTTGCGTGTCGGTCATCAACACTCGCGATTTTGGCCGATTCTGACCCGTTTCGTGGACTATTACTCACCGTTTTGGGGTCTCAAAGTAATTTCCTTTCTTGTTGAACCCCAAGGTGCGCTTACGTGTCGGTCATCAACACTCACAGTTTTGGCCGATTCTGGCCCGTTTCGTGGACTATTACTCAATGTTTTAGGATCCCGGAGTGATGTCCACGAGTAACGAACCCTGGGGTGCGTTTACGTGTCGGTCATCAACACTCGCGGTTTTGGCCGATTCTGACCCGTTTCGTGGACTATTACTCACCGTTTTGGGGTCCCAAAGTGATTTCCATTCTTGTTGAACCCCAAGGTGCGCTTACGTGTCGGTCACCAAAGCTCATGGTTTTGGCCGATTCTGGCCCGTTTCGTGGACTATTACTCACTGTTTTAGGGTCCCGGAGTGATGTCCACGAGTAACGAACCCTGGGGTGCGTTTACGTGTCGGTCATCAACACTCGCGATTTTGGCCGATTCTGACCCGTTTCGTGGACTATTACTCACCGTTTTGGGGTCTCAAAGTAATTTCCATTCTTGTTGAACCCCAAGGTGCGCTTATGTGTCGGTCATCAACACTCACAGTTTTGGCCGATTCTGGCCCGTTTCGTGGACTATTACTCAATGTTTTAGGATCCCGGAGTGATGTCCACGAGTAACGAACCCTGGTGTGCGTTTACGTGTCGGTCATCAACACTCGCGGTTTTGGCCGATTCTGACCCGTTTCGTGGACTATTACTCACCGTTTTGGGGTCCCAAAGTGATTTCCATTCTTGTTGAACCCCAAGGTGCGCTTACGTGTCGGTCACCAAAGCTCATGGTTTTGGCCGATTCTGGCCCGTTTCGTGGACTATTACTCACTGTTTTAGGGTCCCGGAGTGATGTCCACGAGTAACGAACCCTGGGGTGCGTTTACGTGTCGGTCATCAACACTCGCGGTTTTGGCCGATTCTGACCCGTTTCGTGGACTATTACTCACCGTTTTGGGGTCCCAAAGTGATTTCCATTCTTGTTGAACCCCAAGGTGCGCTTACGTGTCGGTCATCAACACTCACAGTTTTGGCCGATTCTGGTCCGTTTCGTGGACTATTACTCACTGTTTTAGGGTCCCGGAGTGATGTCCACGAATAACGAACCCTGGGGTGCGTTTACGTGTCGGTCATCAACACTCGTGGTATTGGCCGATTCTGACCCGTTTCGTGGACTATTACTCACCGTTTTTGGGTCCCAAAGTGATTTCCATTCTTGTTGAACCCCAAGGTGCGCTTACGTGTCGGTCACCAACGCTCATGGTTTTGGCCGATTCTGGCCCGTTTCATGGACTATTACTCACTGTTTTAGGGTCCCGGAGTGATGTCCACGAGTAACGAACCCTGGGGTGCGTTTGCGTGTCGGTCATCAACACTCACAGTTTTGGCCGATTCTGGCCCGTTTCGTGGACTATTACTCAATGTTTTAGGATCCCGGAGTGATGTCCACGAGTAACGAACCCTGGGGTGCGTTTACGTGTCGGTCATCAACACTCGCGGTTTTGGCCGATTCTGACCCGTTTCGTGGACTATTACTCACCGTTTTGGGGTCCCAAAGTGATTTCCATTCTTGTTGAACCCCAAGGTGCGCTTACGTGTCGGTCACCAAAGCTCATGGTTTTGGCCGATTCTGGCCCGTTTCGTGGACTATTACTCACTGTTTTAGGGTCCCGGAGTGATGTCCACGAGTAACGAACCCTGGGGTGCGTTTACGTGTCGGTCATCAACACTCGCGATTTTGGCCGATTCTGACCCGTTTCGTGGACTATTACTCACCGTTTTGGGGTCTCAAAGTAATTTCCATTCTTGTTGAACCCCAAGGTGCGCTTATGTGTCGGTCATCAACACTCACAGTTTTGGCCGATTCTGGCCCGTTTCGTGGACTATTACTCAATGTTTTAGGATCCCGGAGTGATGTCCACGAGTAACGAACCCTGGTGTGCGTTTACGTGTCGGTCATCAACACTCGCGGTTTTGGCCGATTCTGACCCGTTTCGTGGACTATTACTCACCGTTTTGGGGTCCCAAAGTGATTTCCATTCTTGTTGAACCCCAAGGTGCGCTTACGTGTCGGTCACCAAAGCTCATGGTTTTGGCCGATTCTGGCCCGTTTCGTGGACTATTACTCACTGTTTTAGGGTCCCGGAGTGATGTCCACGAGTAACGAACCCTGGGGTGCGTTTACGTGTCGGTCATCAACACTCGCGGTTTTGGCCGATTCTGACCCGTTTCGTGGACTATTACTCACCGTTTTGGGGTCCCAAAGTGATTTCCATTCTTGTTGAACCCCAAGGTGCGCTTACGTGTCGGTCATCAACACTCACAGTTTTGGCCGATTCTGGTCCGTTTCGTGGACTATTACTCACTGTTTTAGGGTCCCGGAGTGATGTCCACGAATAACGAACCCTGGGGTGCGTTTACGTGTCGGTCATCAACACTCGTGGTATTGGCCGATTCTGACCCGTTTCGTGGACTATTACTCACCGTTTTTGGGTCCCAAAGTGATTTCCATTCTTGTTGAACCCCAAGGTGCGCTTACGTGTCGGTCACCAACGCTCATGGTTTTGGCCGATTCTGGCCCGTTTCATGGACTATTACTCACTGTTTTAGGGTCCCGGAGTGATGTCCACGAGTAACGAACCCTGGGGTGCGTTTGCGTGTCGGTCATCAACACTCGCGATTTTGGCCGATTCTGACCCGTTTCGTGGACTATTACTCACCGTTTTGGGGTCTCAAAGTGATTTCCATTCTTGTTGAACCCCAAGGTGCGCTTACATGTCGGTCATCAACACTCACAGTTTTGGCCGATTCTGGCCCGTTTCGTGGACTATTACTCAATGTTTTAGGATCCCGGAGTGATGTCCACGAGTAACGAACCCTGGGGTGCGTTTGCGTGTCGGTCATCAACACTCGCGATTTTGGCCGATTCTGACCCGTTTCGTGGACTATTACTCACCGTTTTGGGGTCTCAAAGTAATTTCCTTTCTTGTTGAACCCCAAGGTGCGCTTACGTGTCGGTCATCAACACTCACAGTTTTGGCCGATTCTGGCCCGTTTCGTGGACTATTACTCAATGTTTTAGGATCCCGGAGTGATGTCCACGAGTAACGAACCCTGGGGTGCGTTTACGTGTCGGTCATCAACACTCGCGGTTTTGGCCGATTCTGACCCGTTTCGTGGACTATTACTCACCGTTTTGGGGTCCCAAAGTGATTTCCATTCTTGTTGAACCCCAAGGTGCGCTTACGTGTCGGTCACCAAAGCTCATGGTTTTGGCCGATTCTGGCCCGTTTCGTGGACTATTACTCACTGTTTTAGGGTCCCGGAGTGATGTCCACGAGTAACGAACCCTGGGGTGCGTTTACGTGTCGGTCATCAACACTCGCGATTTTGGCCAATTCTGACCCGTTTCGTGGACTATTACTCACCGTTTTGGGGTCTCAAAGTAATTTCCATTCTTGTTGAACCCCAAGGTGCGCTTATGTGTCGGTCATCAACACTCACAGTTTTGGCCGATTCTGGCCCGTTTCGTGGACTATTACTCAATGTTTTAGGATCCCGGAGTGATGTCCACGAGTAACGAACCCTGGTGTGCGTTTACGTGTCGGTCATCAACACTCGCGGTTTTGGCCGATTCTGACCCGTTTCGTGGACTATTACTCACCGTTTTGGGGTCCCAAAGTGATTTCCATTCTTGTTGAACCCCAAGGTGCGCTTACGTGTCGGTCACCAAAGCTCATGGTTTTGGCCGATTCTGGCCCGTTTCGTGGACTATTACTCACTGTTTTAGGGTCCCGGAGTGATGTCCACGAGTAACGAACCCTGGGGTGCGTTTACGTGTCGGTCATCAACACTCGCGATTTTGGCCGATTCTGACCCGTTTCGTGGACTATTACTCACCGTTTTGGGGTCTCAAAGTAATTTCCATTCTTGTTGAACCCCAAGGTGCGCTTACGTGTCGGTCATCAACACTCACAGTTTTGGCCGATTCTGGTCCGTTTCGTGGACTATTACTCACTGTTTTAGGGTCCCGGAGTGATGTCCACGAATAACGAACCCTGGGGTGCGTTTACGTGTCGGTCATCAACACTCGTGGTATTGGCCGATTCTGACCCGTTTCGTGGACTATTACTCACCGTTTTTGGGTCCCAAAGTGATTTCCATTCTTGTTGAACCCCAAGGTGCGCTTACGTGTCGGTCACCAACGCTCATGGTTTTGGCCGATTCTGGCCCGTTTCATGGACTATTACTCACTGTTTTAGGGTCCCGGAGTGATGTCCACGAGTAACGAACCCTGGGGTGCGTTTGCGTGTCGGTCATCAACACTCGCGATTTTGGCCGATTCTGACCCGTTTCGTGGACTATTACTCACCGTTTTGGGGTCTCAAAGTGATTTCCATTCTTGTTGAACCCCAAGGTGCGCTTACATGTCGGTCATCAACACTCACAGTTTTGGCCGATTCCGGCCCGTTTCGTGGACTATTACTCAATGTTTTAGGATCCCGGAGTGATGTCCACGAGTAACGAACCCTGGGGTGCGTTTACGTGTCGGTCATCAACACTCGCGGTTTTGGCCGATTCTGACCCGTTTCGTGGACTATTACTCACCGTTTTGGGGTCCCAAAGTGATTTCCATTCTTGTTGAACCCCAAGGTGCGCTTACGTGTCGGTCACCAAAGCTCATGGTTTTGGCCGATTCTGGCCCGTTTCATGGACTATTACTCACTGTTTTAGGGTCCCGGAGTGATGTCCACGAGTAACGAACCCTGGGGTGCGTTTACGTGTCGGTCATCAACACTCGCGGTTTTGGCCGATTCTGACCCGTTTCGTGGACTATTACTCACCGTTTTGGGGTCTCAAAGTAATTTCCATTCTTGTTGAACCCCAAGGTGCGCTTACGTGTCGGTCATCAACACTCACAGTTTTGGCCGATTCTGGCCCGTTTCGTGGACTATTACTCAATGTTTTAGGATCCCGGAGTGATGTCCACGAGTAACGAACCCTGGGGTGCGTTTACGTGTCGGTCATCAACACTCGCGGTTTTGGCCGATTCTGACCCGTTTCGTGGACTATTACTCACCGTTTTGGGGTCCCAAAGTGATTTCCATTCTTGTTGAACCCCAAGGTGCGCTTACGTGTCGGTCACCAAAGCTCATGGTTTTGGCCGATTCTGGCCCGTTTCGTGGACTATTACTCACTGTTTTAGGGTCCCGGAGTGATGTCCACGAGTAACGAACCCTGGGGTGCGTTTACGTGTCGGTCATCAACACTCGCGATTTTGGCCAATTCTGACCCGTTTCGTGGACTATTACTCACCGTTTTGGGGTCTCAAAGTAATTTCCATTCTTGTTGAACCCCAAGGTGCGCTTATGTGTCGGTCATCAACACTCACAGTTTTGGCCGATTCTGGCCCGTTTCGTGGACTATTACTCAATGTTTTAGGATCCCGGAGTGATGTCCACGAGTAACGAACCCTGGTGTGCGTTTACGTGTCGGTCATCAACACTCGCGGTTTTGGCCGATTCTGACCCGTTTCGTGGACTATTACTCACCGTTTTGGGGTCCCAAAGTGATTTCCATTCTTGTTGAACCCCAAGGTGCGCTTACGTGTCGGTCACCAAAGCTCATGGTTTTGGCCGATTCTGGCCCGTTTCGTGGACTATTACTCACTGTTTTAGGGTCCCGGAGTGATGTCCACGAGTAACGAACCCTGGGGTGCGTTTACGTGTCGGTCATCAACACTCGCGATTTTGGCCGATTCTGACCCGTTTCGTGGACTATTACTCACCGTTTTGGGGTCTCAAAGTAATTTCCATTCTTGTTGAACCCCAAGGTGCGCTTACGTGTCGGTCATCAACACTCACAGTTTTGGCCGATTCTGGTCCGTTTCGTGGACTATTACTCACTGTTTTAGGGTCCCGGAGTGATGTCCACGAATAACGAACCCTGGGGTGCGTTTACGTGTCGGTCATCAACACTCGTGGTATTGGCCGATTCTGACCCGTTTCGTGGACTATTACTCACCGTTTTTGGGTCCCAAAGTGATTTCCATTCTTGTTGAACCCCAAGGTGCGCTTACGTGTCGGTCACCAACGCTCATGGTTTTGGCCGATTCTGGCCCGTTTCATGGACTATTACTCACTGTTTTAGGGTCCCGGAGTGATGTCCACGAGTAACGAACCCTGGGGTGCGTTTGCGTGTCGGTCATCAACACTCGCGATTTTGGCCGATTCTGACCCGTTTCGTGGACTATTACTCACCGTTTTGGGGTCTCAAAGTGATTTCCATTCTTGTTGAACCCCAAGGTGCGCTTACATGTCGGTCATCAACACTCACAGTTTTGGCCGATTCCGGCCCGTTTCGTGGACTATTACTCAATGTTTTAGGATCCCGGAGTGATGTCCACGAGTAACGAACCCTGGGGTGCGTTTACGTGTCGGTCATCAACACTCGCGGTTTTGGCCGATTCTGACCCGTTTCGTGGACTATTACTCACCGTTTTGGGGTCCCAAAGTGATTTCCATTCTTGTTGAACCCCAAGGTGCGCTTACGTGTCGGTCACCAAAGCTCATGGTTTTGGCCGATTCTGGCCCGTTTCATGGACTATTACTCACTGTTTTAGGGTCCCGGAGTGATGTCCACGAGTAACGAACCCTGGGGTGCGTTTACGTGTCGGTCATCAACACTCGCGGTTTTGGCCGATTCTGACCCGTTTCGTGGACTATTACTCACCGTTTTGGGGTCCCAAAGTGATTTCCATTCTTGTTGAACCCCAAGGTGCGCTTACGTGTCGGTCATCAACACTCACAGTTTTGGCCGATTCTGGTCCGTTTCGTGGACTATTACTCACTGTTTTAGGGTCCCGGAGTGATGTCCACGAATAACGAACCCTGGGGTGCGTTTACGTGTCGGTCATCAACACTCGTGGTATTGGCCGATTCTGACCCGTTTCGTGGACTATTACTCACCGTTTTTGGGTCCCAAAGTGATTTCCATTCTTGTTGAACCCCAAGGTGCGCTTACGTGTCGGTCACCAACGCTCATGGTTTTGGCCGATTCTGGCCCGTTTCATGGACTATTACTCACTGTTTTAGGGTCCCGGAGTGATGTCCACGAGTAACGAACCCTGGGGTGCGTTTGCGTGTCGGTCATCAACACTCACAGTTTTGGCCGATTCTGGCCCGTTTCGTGGACTATTACTCAATGTTTTAGGATCCCGGAGTGATGTCCACGAGTAACGAACCCTGGTGTGCGTTTACGTGTCGGTCATCAACACTCGCGGTTTTGGCCGATTCTGACCCGTTTCGTGGACTATTACTCACCGTTTTGGGGTCCCAAAGTGATTTCCATTCTTGTTGAACCCCAAGGTGCGCTTACGTGTCGGTCACCAAAGCTCATGGTTTTGGCCGATTCTGGCCCGTTTCGTGGACTATTACTCACTGTTTTAGGGTCCCGGAGTGATGTCCACGAGTAACGAACCCTGGGGTGCGTTTACGTGTCGGTCATCAACACTCGCGATTTTGGCCGATTCTGACCCGTTTCGTGGACTATTACTCACCGTTTTGGGGTCTCAAAGTAATTTCCATTCTTGTTGAACCCCAAGGTGCGCTTACGTGTCGGTCATCAACACTCACAGTTTTGGCCGATTCTGGTCCGTTTCGTGGACTATTACTCACTGTTTTAGGGTCCCGGAGTGATGTCCACGAATAACGAACCCTGGGGTGCGTTTACGTGTCGGTCATCAACACTCGTGGTATTGGCCGATTCTGACCCGTTTCGTGGACTATTACTCACCGTTTTTGGGTCCCAAAGTGATTTCCATTCTTGTTGAACCCCAAGGTGCGCTTACGTGTCGGTCACCAACGCTCATGGTTTTGGCCGATTCTGGCCCGTTTCATGGACTATTACTCACTGTTTTAGGGTCCCGGAGTGATGTCCACGAGTAACGAACCCTGGGGTGCGTTTGCGTGTCGGTCATCAACACTCGCGATTTTGGCCGATTCTGACCCGTTTCGTGGACTATTACTCACCGTTTTGGGGTCTCAAAGTGATTTCCATTCTTGTTGAACCCCAAGGTGCGCTTACATGTCGGTCATCAACACTCACAGTTTTGGCCGATTCCGGCCCGTTTCGTGGACTATTACTCAATGTTTTAGGATCCCGGAGTGATGTCCACGAGTAACGAACCCTGGGGTGCGTTTACGTGTCGGTCATCAACACTCGCGGTTTTCGCCGATTCTGACCCGTTTCGTGGACTATTACTCACCGTTTTGGGGTCCCAAAGTGATTTCCATTCTTGTTGAACCCCAAGGTGCGCTTACGTGTCGGTCACCAAAGCTCATGGTTTTGGCCGATTCTGGCCCGTTTCATGGACTATTACTCACTGTTTTAGGGTCCCGGAGTGATGTCCACGAGTAACGAACCCTGGGGTGCGTTTACGTGTCGGTCATCAACACTCGCGATTTTGGCCGATTCTGACCCGTTTCGTGGACTATTACTCACCGTTTTGGGGTCTCAAAGTAATTTCCATTCTTGTTGAACCCCAAGGTGCGCTTACGTGTCGGTCATCAACACTCACAGTTTTGGCCGATTCTGGCCCGTTTCGTGGACTATTACTCAATGTTTTAGGATCCCGGAGTGATGTCCACGAGTAACGAACCCTGGGGTGCGTTTACATGTCGGTCATCAACACTCGCGGTTTTGGCCGATTCTGACCCGTTTCGTGGACTATTACTCACCGTTTTGGGGTCCCAAAGTGATTTCCATTCTTGTTGAACCCCAAGGTGCGCTTACGTGTCGGTCACCAAAGCTCATGGTTTTGGCCGATTCTGGCCCGTTTCGTGGACTATTACTCACTGTTTTAGGGTCCCAGAGTGATGTCCACGAGTAACGAACCCTGGGGTGCGTTTACGTGTCGGTCATCAACACTCGCGATTTTGGCCGATTCTGACCCGTTTCGTGGACTATTACTCACCGTTTTGGGGTCTCAAAGTGATTTCCATTCTTGTTGAACCCCAAGGTGCGCTTACGTGTCGGTCATCAACACTCACAGTTTTGGCCGATTCTGGCCCGTTTCGTGGACTATTACTCAATGTTTTAGGATCCCGGAGTGATGTCCACGAGTAACGAACCCTGGGGTGCGTTTACGTGTCGGTCATCAACACTCGCGGTTTTGGCCGATTCTGACCCGTTTCGTGGACTATTACTCACCGTTTTGGGGTCCCAAAGTGATTTCCATTCTTGTTGAACCCCAAGGTGCGCTTACGTGTCGGTCACCAAAGCTCATGGTTTTGGCCGATTCTGGCCCGTTTCGTGGACTATTACTCACTGTTTTAGGGTCCCGGAGTGATGTCCACGAGTAACGAACCCTGGGGTGCGTTTACGTGTCGGTCATCAACACTCGCGATTTTGGCCGATTCTGACCCGTTTCGTGGACTATTACTCACCGTTTTGGGGTCTCAAAGTAATTTCCTTTCTTGTTGAACCCCAAGGTGCGCTTACGTGTCGGTCATCAACACTCACAGTTTTGGCCGATTCTGGCCCGTTTCGTGGACTATTACTCAATGTTTTAGGATCCCGGAGTGATGTCCACGAGTAACGAACCCTGGGGTGCGTTTACGTGTCGGTCATCAACACTCGCGGTTTTGGCCGATTCTGACCCGTTTCGTGGACTATTACTCACCGTTTTGGGGTCCCAAAGTGATTTCCATTCTTGTTGAACCCCAAGGTGCGCTTACGTGTCGGTCACCAAAGCTCATGGTTTTGGCCGATTCTGGCCCGTTTCATGGACTATTACTCACTGTTTTAGGGTCCCGGAGTGATGTCCACGAGTAACGAACCCTGGGGTGCGTTTACGTGTCGGTCATCAACACTCGCGATTTTGGCCGATTCTGACCCGTTTCGTGGACTATTACTCACCGTTTTGGGGTCTCAAAGTAATTTCCATTCTTGTTGAACCCCAAGGTGCGCTTACGTGTCGGTCATCAACACTCACAGTTTTGGCCGATTCTGGCCCGTTTCGTGGACTATTACTCAATGTTTTAGGATCCCGGAGTGATGTCCACGAGTAACGAACCCTGGGGTGCGTTTACGTGTCGGTCATCAACACTCGCGGTTTTGGCCGATTCTGACCCGTTTCGTGGACTATTACTCACCGTTTTGGGGTCCCAAAGTGATTTCCATTCTTGTTGAACCCCAAGGTGCGCTTACGTGTCGGTCACCAAAGCTCATGGTTTTGGCCGATTCTGGCCCGTTTCGTGGACTATTACTCACTGTTTTAGGGTCCCAGAGTGATGTCCACGAGTAACGAACCCTGGGGTGCGTTTACGTGTCGGTCATCAACACTCGCGATTTTGGCCGATTCTGACCCGTTTCGTGGACTATTACTCACCGTTTTGGGGTCTCAAAGTGATTTCCATTCTTGTTGAACCCCAAGGTGCGCTTACGTGTCGGTCATCAACACTCACAGTTTTGGCCGATTCTGGCCCGTTTCGTGGACTATTACTCAATGTTTTAGGATCCCGGAGTGATGTCCACGAGTAACGAACCCTGGGGTGCGTTTACGTGTCGGTCATCAACACTCGCGGTTTTGGCCGATTCTGACCCGTTTCGTGGACTATTACTCACCGTTTTGGGGTCCCAAAGTGATTTCCATTCTTGTTGAACCCCAAGGTGCGCTTACGTGTCGGTCACCAAAGCTCATGGTTTTGGCCGATTCTGGCCCGTTTCGTGGACTATTACTCACTGTTTTAGGGTCCCGGAGTGATGTCCACGAGTAACGAACCCTGGGGTGCGTTTACGTGTCGGTCATCAACACTCGCGATTTTGGCCGATTCTGACCCGTTTCGTGGACTATTACTCACCGTTTTGGGGTCTCAAAGTAATTTCCTTTCTTGTTGAACCCCAAGGTGCGCTTACGTGTCGGTCATCAACACTCACAGTTTTGGCCGATTCTGGCCCGTTTCGTGGACTATTACTCAATGTTTTAGGATCCCGGAGTGATGTCCACGAGTAACGAACCCTGGGGTGCGTTTACGTGTCGGTCATCAACACTCGCGATTTTGGCCGATTCTGACCCGTTTCGTGGACTATTACTCACCGTTTTGGGGTCTCAAAGTAATTTCCATTCTTGTTGAACCCCAAGGTGCGCTTACGTGTCGGTCATCAACACTCACAGTTTTGGCCGATTCTGGTCCGTTTCGTGGACTATTACTCACTGTTTTAGGGTCCCGGAGTGATGTCCACGAATAACGAACCCTGGGGTGCGTTTACGTGTCGGTCATCAACACTCGTGGTATTGGCCAATTCTGACCCGTTTCGTGGACTATTACTCACCGTTTTTGGGTCCCAAAGTGATTTCCATTCTTGTTGAACCCCAAGGTGCGCTTACGTGTCGGTCACCAACGCTCATGGTTTTGGCCGATTCTGGCCCGTTTCATGGACTATTACTCACTGTTTTAGGGTCCCGGAGTGATGTCCACGAGTAACGAACCCTGGGGTGCGTTTGCGTGTCGGTCATCAACACTCGCGATTTTGGCCGATTCTGACCCGTTTCGTGGACTATTACTCACCGTTTTGGGGTCTCAAAGTGATTTCCATTCTTGTTGAACCCCAAGGTGCGCTTACATGTCGGTCATCAACACTCACAGTTTTGGCCGATTCTGGCCCGTTTCGTGGACTATTACTCAATGTTTTAGGATCCCGGAGTGATGTCCACGAGTAACGAACCCTGGGGTGCGTTTACGTGTCGGTCATCAACACTCGCGGTTTTGGCCGATTCTGACCCGTTTCGTGGACTATTACTCACCGTTTTGGGGTCCCAAAGTGATTTCCATTCTTGTTGAACCCCAAGGTGCGCTTACGTGTCGGTCACCAAAGCTCATGGTTTTGGCCGATTCTGGCCCGTTTCGTGGACTATTACTCACTGTTTTAGGGTCCCGGAGTGATGTCCACGAGTAACGAACCCTGGGGTCCGTTTACGTGTCGGTCATCAACACTCGCGATTTTGGCCGATTCTGACCCGTTTCGTGGACTATTACTCACCGTTTTGGGGTCTCAAAGTAATTTCCATTCTTGTTGAACCCCAAGGTGCGCTTACGTGTCGGTCATCAACACTCACAGTTTTGGTCGATTCTGGCCCGTTTCGTGGACTATTACTCAATGTTTTAGGATCCCGGAGTGATGTCCACGAGTAACGAACCCTGGGGTGCGTTTACGTGTCGGTCATCAACACTCGCGGTTTTGGCCGATTCTGACCCGTTTCGTGGACTATTACTCACCGTTTTGGGGTCCCAAAGTGATTTCCATTCTTGTTGAACCCCAAGGTGCGCTTACGTGTCGGTCACCAAAGCTCATGGTTTTGGCCGATTCTGGCCCGTTTCGTGGACTATTACTCACTGTTTTAGGGTCCCGGAGTGATGTCCACGAGTAACGAACCCTGGGGTGCGTTTACGTGTCGGTCATCAACACTCGCGATTTTGGCCGATTCTGACCCGTTTCGTGGACTATTACTCACCGTTTTGGGGTCTCAAAGTAATTTCCTTTCTTGTTGAACCCCAAGGTGCGCTTACGTGTCGGTCATCAACACTCACAGTTTTGGCCGATTCTGGCCCGTTTCGTGGACTATTACTCAATGTTTTAGGATCCCGGAGTGATGTCCACGAGTAACGAACCCTGGGGTGCGTTTACGTGTCGGTCATCAACACTCGCGATTTTGGCCGATTCTGACCCGTTTCGTGGACTATTACTCACCGTTTTGGGGTCTCAAAGTAATTTCCATTCTTGTTGAACCCCAAGGTGCGCTTACGTGTCGGTCATCAACACTCACAGTTTTGGTCGATTCTGGCCCGTTTCGTGGACTATTACTCAATGTTTTAGGATCCCGGAGTGATGTCCACGAGTAACGAACCCTGGGGTGCGTTTACGTGTCGGTCATCAACACTCGCGGTTTTGGCCGATTCTGACCCGTTTCGTGGACTATTACTTACCGTTTTGGGGTCCCAAAGTGATTTCCATTCTTGTTGAACCCCAAGGTGCGCTTACGTGTCGGTCACCAAAGCTCATGGTTTTGGCCGATTCTGGCCCGTTTCGTGGACTATTACTCACTGTTTTAGGGTCCCGGAGTGATGTCCACGAGTAACGAACCCTGGGGTGCGTTTACGTGTCGGTCATCAACACTCGCGATTTTGGCCGATTCTGACCCGTTTCGTGGACTATTACTCACCGTTTTGGGGTCTCAAAGTAATTTCCATTCTTGTTGAACCCCAAGGTGCGCTTACGTGTCGGTCATCAACACTCACAGTTTTGGTCGATTCTGGCCCGTTTCGTGGACTATTACTCAATGTTTTAGGATCCCGGAGTGATGTCCACGAGTAACGAACCCTGGGGTGCGTTTACGTGTCGGTCATCAACACTCGCGGTTTTGGCCGATTCTGACCCGTTTCGTGGACTATTACTTACCGTTTTGGGGTCCCAAAGTGATTTCCATTCTTGTTGAACCCCAAGGTGCGCTTACGTGTCGGTCACCAAAGCTCATGGTTTTGGCCGATTCTGGCCCGTTTCGTGGACTATTACTCACTGTTTTAGGGTCCCGGAGTGATGTCCACGAGTAACGAACCCTGGGGTGCGTTTACGTGTCGGTCATCAACACTCGCGATTTTGGCCGATTCTGACCCGTTTCGTGGACTATTACTCACCGTTTTGGGGTCTCAAAGTAATTTCCTTTCTTGTTGAACCCCAAGGTGCGCTTACGTGTCGGTCATCAACACTCACAGTTTTGGCCGATTCTGGCCCGTTTCGTGGACTATTACTCAATGTTTTAGGATCCCGGAGTGATGTCCACGAGTAACGAACCCTGGGGTGCGTTTACGTGTCGGTCATCAACACTCGCGATTTTGGCCGATTCTGACCCGTTTCGTGGACTATTACTCACCGTTTTTGGGTCCCAAAGTGATTTCCATTCTTGTTGAACCCCAAGGTGCGCTTACGTGTCGGTCACCAACGCTCATGGTTTTGGCCGATTCTGGCCCGTTTCATGGACTATTACTCACTGTTTTAGGGTCCCGGAGTGATGTCCACGAGTAACGAACCCTGGGGTGCGTTTGCGTGTCGGTCATCAACACTCGCGATTTTGGCCGATTCTGACCCGTTTCGTGGACTATTACTCACCGTTTTGGGGTCTCAAAGTGATTTCCATTCTTGTTGAACCCCAAGGTGCGCTTACATGTCGGTCATCAACACTCACAGTTTTGGCCGATTCTGGCCCGTTTCGTGGACTATTACTCAATGTTTTAGGATCCCGGAGTGATGTCCACGAGTAACGAACCCTGGGGTGCGTTTACGTGTCGGTCATCAACACTCGCGGTTTTGGCCGATTCTGACCCGTTTCGTGGACTATTACTCACCGTTTTGGGGTCCCAAAGTGATTTCCATTCTTGTTGAACCCCAAGGTGCGCTTACGTGTCGGTCACCAAAGCTCATGGTTTTGGCCGATTCTGGCCCGTTTCGTGGACTATTACTCACTGTTTTAGGGTCCCGGAGTGATGTCCACGAGTAACGAACCCTGGGGTCCGTTTACGTGTCGGTCATCAACACTCGCGATTTTGGCCGATTCTGACCCGTTTCGTGGACTATTACTCACCGTTTTGGGGTCTCAAAGTAATTTCCATTCTTGTTGAACCCCAAGGTGCGCTTACGTGTCGGTCATCAACACTCACAGTTTTGGTCGATTCTGGCCCGTTTCGTGGACTATTACTCAATGTTTTAGGATCCCGGAGTGATGTCCACGAGTAACGAACCCTGGGGTGCGTTTACGTGTCGGTCATCAACACTCGCGGTTTTGGCCGATTCTGACCCGTTTCGTGGACTATTACTCACCGTTTTGGGGTCCCAAAGTGATTTCCATTCTTGTTGAACCCCAAGGTGCGCTTACGTGTCGGTCACCAAAGCTCATGGTTTTGGCCGATTCTGGCCCGTTTCGTGGACTATTACTCACTGTTTTAGGGTCCCGGAGTGATGTCCACGAGTAACGAACCCTGGGGTGCGTTTACGTGTCGGTCATCAACACTCGCGATTTTGGCCGATTCTGACCCGTTTCGTGGACTATTACTCACCGTTTTGGGGTCTCAAAGTAATTTCCTTTCTTGTTGAACCCCAAGGTGCGCTTACGTGTCGGTCATCAACACTCACAGTTTTGGCCGATTCTGGCCCGTTTCGTGGACTATTACTCAATGTTTTAGGATCCCGGAGTGATGTCCACGAGTAACGAACCCTGGGGTGCGTTTACGTGTCGGTCATCAACACTCGCGATTTTGGCCGATTCTGACCCGTTTCGTGGACTATTACTCACCGTTTTGGGGTCTCAAAGTAATTTCCATTCTTGTTGAACCCCAAGGTGCGCTTACGTGTCGGTCATCAACACTCACAGTTTTGGTCGATTCTGGCCCGTTTCGTGGACTATTACTCAATGTTTTAGGATCCCGGAGTGATGTCCACGAGTAACGAACCCTGGGGTGCGTTTACGTGTCGGTCATCAACACTCGCGGTTTTGGCCGATTCTGACCCGTTTCGTGGACTATTACTTACCGTTTTGGGGTCCCAAAGTGATTTCCATTCTTGTTGAACCCCAAGGTGCGCTTACGTGTCGGTCACCAAAGCTCATGGTTTTGGCCGATTCTGGCCCGTTTCGTGGACTATTACTCACTGTTTTAGGGTCCCGGAGTGATGTCCACGAGTAACGAACCCTGGGGTGCGTTTACGTGTCGGTCATCAACACTCGCGATTTTGGCCGATTCTGACCCGTTTCGTGGACTATTACTCACCGTTTTGGGGTCTCAAAGTAATTTCCTTTCTTGTTGAACCCCAAGGTGCGCTTACGTGTCGGTCATCAACACTCACAGTTTTGGCCGATTCTGGCCCGTTTCGTGGACTATTACTCAATGTTTTAGGATCCCGGAGTGATGTCCACGAGTAACGAACCCTGGGGTGCGTTTACGTGTCGGTCATCAACACTCGCGATTTTGGCCGATTCTGACCCGTTTCGTGGACTATTACTCACCGTTTTGGGGTCTCAAAGTAATTTCCATTCTTGTTGAACCCCAAGGTGCGCTTACGTGTCGGTCATCAACACTCACAGTTTTGGCCGATTCTGGTCCGTTTCGTGGACTATTACTCACTGTTTTAGGGTCCCGGAGTGATGTCCACGAATAACGAACCCTGGGGTGCGTTTACGTGTCGGTCATCAACACTCGTGGTATTGGCCAATTCTGACCCGTTTCGTGGACTATTACTCACCGTTTTTGGGTCCCAAAGTGATTTCCATTCTTGTTGAACCCCAAGGTGCGCTTACGTGTCGGTCACCAACGCTCATGGTTTTGGCCGATTCTGGCCCGTTTCATGGACTATTACTCACTGTTTTAGGGTCCCGGAGTGATGTCCACGAGTAACGAACCCTGGGGTGCGTTTGCGTGTCGGTCATCAACACTCGCGATTTTGGCCGATTCTGACCCGTTTCGTGGACTATTACTCACCGTTTTGGGGTCTCAAAGTGATTTCCATTCTTGTTGAACCCCAAGGTGCGCTTACATGTCGGTCATCAACACTCACAGTTTTGGCCGATTCTGGCCCGTTTCGTGGACTATTACTCAATGTTTTAGGATCCCGGAGTGATGTCCACGAGTAACGAACCCTGGGGTGCGTTTACGTGTCGGTCATCAACACTCGCGGTTTTGGCCGATTCTGACCCGTTTCGTGGACTATTACTCACCGTTTTGGGGTCCCAAAGTGATTTCCATTCTTGTTGAACCCCAAGGTGCGCTTACGTGTCGGTCACCAAAGCTCATGGTTTTGGCCGATTCTGGCCCGTTTCGTGGACTATTACTCACTGTTTTAGGGTCCCGGAGTGATGTCCACGAGTAACGAACCCTGGGGTCCGTTTACGTGTCGGTCATCAACACTCGCGATTTTGGCCGATTCTGACCCGTTTCGTGGACTATTACTCACCGTTTTGGGGTCTCAAAGTAATTTCCATTCTTGTTGAACCCCAAGGTGCGCTTACGTGTCGGTCATCAACACTCACAGTTTTGGTCGATTCTGGCCCGTTTCGTGGACTATTACTCAATGTTTTAGGATCCCGGAGTGATGTCCACGAGTAACGAACCCTGGGGTGCGTTTACGTGTCGGTCATCAACACTCGCGGTTTTGGCCGATTCTGACCCGTTTCGTGGACTATTACTCACCGTTTTGGGGTCCCAAAGTGATTTCCATTCTTGTTGAACCCCAAGGTGCGCTTACGTGTCGGTCACCAAAGCTCATGGTTTTGGCCGATTCTGGCCCGTTTCGTGGACTATTACTCACTGTTTTAGGGTCCCGGAGTGATGTCCACGAGTAACGAACCCTGGGGTCCGTTTACGTGTCGGTCATCAACACTCGCGATTTTGGCCGATTCTGACCCGTTTCGTGGACTATTACTCACCGTTTTGGGGTCTCAAAGTAATTTCCATTCTTGTTGAACCCCAAGGTGCGCTTACGTGTCGGTCATCAACACTCACAGTTTTGGTCGATTCTGGCCCGTTTCGTGGACTATTACTCAATGTTTTAGGATCCCGGAGTGATGTCCACGAGTAACGAACCCTGGGGTGCGTTTACGTGTCGGTCATCAACACTCGCGGTTTTGGCCGATTCTGACCCGTTTCGTGGACTATTACTCACCGTTTTGGGGTCCCAAAGTGATTTCCATTCTTGTTGAACCCCAAGGTGCGCTTACGTGTCGGTCACCAAAGCTCATGGTTTTGGCCGATTCTGGCCCGTTTCGTGGACTATTACTCACTGTTTTAGGGTCCCGGAGTGATGTCCACGAGTAACGAACCCTGGGGTGCGTTTACGTGTCGGTCATCAACACTCGCGATTTTGGCCGATTCTGACCTGTTTCGTGGACTATTACTCACCGTTTTGGGGTCTCAAAGTAATTTCCTTTCTTGTTGAACCCCAAGGTGCGCTTACGTGTCGGTCATCAACACTCACAGTTTTGGCCGATTCTGGCCCGTTTCGTGGACTATTACTCAATGTTTTAGGATCCCGGAGTGATGTCCACGAGTAACGAACCCTGGGGTGCGTTTACGTGTCGGTCATCAACACTCGCGGTTTTGGCCGATTCTGACCCGTTTCGTGGACTATTACTCACCGTTTTGGGGTCCCAAAGTGATTTCCATTCTTGTTGAACCCCAAGGTGCGCTTACGTGTCGGTCACCAAAGCTCATGGTTTTGGCCGATTCTGGCCCGTTTCGTGGACTATTACTCACTGTTTTAGGGTCCCGGAGTGATGTCCACGAGTAACGAACCCTGGGGTCCGTTTACGTGTCGGTCATCAACACTCGCGATTTTGGCCGATTCTGACCCGTTTCGTGGACTATTACTCACCGTTTTGGGGTCTCAAAGTAATTTCCATTCTTGTTGAACCCCAAGGTGCGCTTACGTGTCGGTCATCAACACTCACAGTTTTGGTCGATTCTGGCCCGTTTCGTGGACTATTACTCAATGTTTTAGGATCCCGGAGTGATGTCCACGAGTAACGAACCCTGGGGTGCGTTTACGTGTCGGTCATCAACACTCGCGGTTTTGGCCGATTCTGACCCGTTTCGTGGACTATTACTTACCGTTTTGGGGTCCCAAAGTGATTTCCATTCTTGTTGAACCCCAAGGTGCGCTTACGTGTCGGTCACCAAAGCTCATGGTTTTGGCCGATTCTGGCCCGTTTCGTGGACTATTACTCACTGTTTTAGGGTCCCGGAGTGATGTCCACGAGTAACGAACCCTGGGGTGCGTTTACGTGTCGGTCATCAACACTCGCGATTTTGGCCGATTCTGACCCGTTTCGTGGACTATTACTCACCGTTTTGGGGTCTCAAAGTAATTTCCTTTCTTGTTGAACCCCAAGGTGCGCTTACGTGTCGGTCATCAACACTCACAGTTTTGGCCGATTCTGGCCCGTTTCGTGGACTATTACTCAATGTTTTAGGATCCCGGAGTGATGTCCACGAGTAACGAACCCTGGGGTGCGTTTACGTGTCGGTCATCAACACTCGCGATTTTGGCCGATTCTGACCCGTTTCGTGGACTATTACTCACCGTTTTTGGGTCCCAAAGTGATTTCCATTCTTGTTGAACCCCAAGGTGCGCTTACGTGTCGGTCACCAACGCTCATGGTTTTGGCCGATTCTGGCCCGTTTCATGGACTATTACTCACTGTTTTAGGGTCCCGGAGTGATGTCCACGAGTAACGAACCCTGGGGTGCGTTTGCGTGTCGGTCATCAACACTCGCGATTTTGGCCGATTCTGACCCGTTTCGTGGACTATTACTCACCGTTTTGGGGTCTCAAAGTGATTTCCATTCTTGTTGAACCCCAAGGTGCGCTTACATGTCGGTCATCAACACTCACAGTTTTGGCCGATTCTGGCCCGTTTCGTGGACTATTACTCAATGTTTTAGGATCCCGGAGTGATGTCCACGAGTAACGAACCCTGGGGTGCGTTTACGTGTCGGTCATCAACACTCGCGGTTTTGGCCGATTCTGACCCGTTTCGTGGACTATTACTCACCGTTTTGGGGTCCCAAAGTGATTTCCATTCTTGTTGAACCCCAAGGTGCGCTTACGTGTCGGTCACCAAAGCTCATGGTTTTGGCCGATTCTGGCCCGTTTCGTGGACTATTACTCACTGTTTTAGGGTCCCGGAGTGATGTCCACGAGTAACGAACCCTGGGGTCCGTTTACGTGTCGGTCATCAACACTCGCGATTTTGGCCGATTCTGACCCGTTTCGTGGACTATTACTCACCGTTTTGGGGTCTCAAAGTAATTTCCATTCTTGTTGAACCCCAAGGTGCGCTTACGTGTCGGTCATCAACACTCACAGTTTTGGTCGATTCTGGCCCGTTTCGTGGACTATTACTCAATGTTTTAGGATCCCGGAGTGATGTCCACGAGTAACGAACCCTGGGGTGCGTTTACGTGTCGGTCATCAACACTCGCGGTTTTGGCCGATTCTGACCCGTTTCGTGGACTATTACTCACCGTTTTGGGGTCCCAAAGTGATTTCCATTCTTGTTGAACCCCAAGGTGCGCTTACGTGTCGGTCACCAAAGCTCATGGTTTTGGCCGATTCTGGCCCGTTTCGTGGACTATTACTCACTGTTTTAGGGTCCCGGAGTGATGTCCACGAGTAACGAACCCTGGGGTGCGTTTACGTGTCGGTCATCAACACTCGCGATTTTGGCCGATTCTGACCCGTTTCGTGGACTATTACTCACCGTTTTGGGGTCTCAAAGTAATTTCCTTTCTTGTTGAACCCCAAGGTGCGCTTACGTGTCGGTCATCAACACTCACAGTTTTGGCCGATTCTGGCCCGTTTCGTGGACTATTACTCAATGTTTTAGGATCCCGGAGTGATGTCCACGAGTAACGAACCCTGGGGTGCGTTTACGTGTCGGTCATCAACACTCGCGATTTTGGCCGATTCTGACCCGTTTCGTGGACTATTACTCACCGTTTTGGGGTCTCAAAGTAATTTCCATTCTTGTTGAACCCCAAGGTGCGCTTACGTGTCGGTCATCAACACTCACAGTTTTGGTCGATTCTGGCCCGTTTCGTGGACTATTACTCAATGTTTTAGGATCCCGGAGTGATGTCCACGAGTAACGAACCCTGGGGTGCGTTTACGTGTCGGTCATCAACACTCGCGGTTTTGGCCGATTCTGACCCGTTTCGTGGACTATTACTCACCGTTTTGGGGTCCCAAAGTGATTTCCATTCTTGTTGAACCCCAAGGTGCGCTTACGTGTCGGTCACCAAAGCTCATGGTTTTGGCCGATTCTGGCCCGTTTCGTGGACTATTACTCACTGTTTTAGGGTCCCGGAGTGATGTCCACGAGTAACGAACCCTGGGGTCCGTTTACGTGTCGGTCATCAACACTCGCGATTTTGGCCGATTCTGACCCGTTTCGTGGACTATTACTCACCGTTTTGGGGTCTCAAAGTAATTTCCATTCTTGTTGAACCCCAAGGTGCGCTTACGTGTCGGTCATCAACACTCACAGTTTTGGTCGATTCTGGCCCGTTTCGTGGACTATTACTCAATGTTTTAGGATCCCGGAGTGATGTCCACGAGTAACGAACCCTGGGGTGCGTTTACGTGTCGGTCATCAACACTCGCGGTTTTGGCCGATTCTGACCCGTTTCGTGGACTATTACTCACCGTTTTGGGGTCCCAAAGTGATTTCCATTCTTGTTGAACCCCAAGGTGCGCTTACGTGTCGGTCACCAAAGCTCATGGTTTTGGCCGATTCTGGCCCGTTTCGTGGACTATTACTCACTGTTTTAGGGTCCCGGAGTGATGTCCACGAGTAACGAACCCTGGGGTCCGTTTACGTGTCGGTCATCAACACTCGCGATTTTGGCCGATTCTGACCCGTTTCGTGGACTATTACTCACCGTTTTGGGGTCTCAAAGTAATTTCCATTCTTGTTGAACCCCAAGGTGCGCTTACGTGTCGGTCATCAACACTCACAGTTTTGGTCGATTCTGGCCCGTTTCGTGGACTATTACTCAATGTTTTAGGATCCCGGAGTGATGTCCACGAGTAACGAACCCTGGGGTGCGTTTACGTGTCGGTCATCAACACTCGCGGTTTTGGCCGATTCTGACCCGTTTCGTGGACTATTACTCACCGTTTTGGGGTCCCAAAGTGATTTCCATTCTTGTTGAACCCCAAGGTGCGCTTACGTGTCGGTCACCAAAGCTCATGGTTTTGGCCGATTCTGGCCCGTTTCGTGGACTATTACTCACTGTTTTAGGGTCCCGGAGTGATGTCCACGAGTAACGAACCCTGGGGTGCGTTTACGTGTCGGTCATCAACACTCGCGATTTTGGCCGATTCTGACCTGTTTCGTGGACTATTACTCACCGTTTTGGGGTCTCAAAGTAATTTCCTTTCTTGTTGAACCCCAAGGTGCGCTTACGTGTCGGTCATCAACACTCACAGTTTTGGCCGATTCTGGCCCGTTTCGTGGACTATTACTCAATGTTTTAGGATCCCGGAGTGATGTCCACGAGTAACGAACCCTGGGGTGCGTTTACGTGTCGGTCATCAACACTCGCGGTTTTGGCCGATTCTGACCCGTTTCGTGGACTATTACTCACCGTTTTGGGGTCCCAAAGTGATTTCCATTCTTGTTGAACCCCAAGGTGCGCTTACGTGTCGGTCACCAAAGCTCATGGTTTTGGCCGATTCTGGCCCGTTTCGTGGACTATTACTCACTGTTTTAGGGTCCCGGAGTGATGTCCACGAGTAACGAACCCTGGGGTCCGTTTACGTGTCGGTCATCAACACTCGCGATTTTGGCCGATTCTGACCCGTTTCGTGGACTATTACTCACCGTTTTGGGGTCTCAAAGTAATTTCCATTCTTGTTGAACCCCAAGGTGCGCTTACGTGTCGGTCATCAACACTCACAGTTTTGGTCGATTCTGGCCCGTTTCGTGGACTATTACTCAATGTTTTAGGATCCCGGAGTGATGTCCACGAGTAACGAACCCTGGGGTGCGTTTACGTGTCGGTCATCAACACTCGCGGTTTTGGCCGATTCTGACCCGTTTCGTGGACTATTACTTACCGTTTTGGGGTCCCAAAGTGATTTCCATTCTTGTTGAACCCCAAGGTGCGCTTACGTGTCGGTCACCAAAGCTCATGGTTTTGGCCGATTCTGGCCCGTTTCGTGGACTATTACTCACTGTTTTAGGGTCCCGGAGTGATGTCCACGAGTAACGAACCCTGGGGTGCGTTTACGTGTCGGTCATCAACACTCGCGATTTTGGCCGATTCTGACCCGTTTCGTGGACTATTACTCACCGTTTTGGGGTCTCAAAGTAATTTCCTTTCTTGTTGAACCCCAAGGTGCGCTTACGTGTCGGTCATCAACACTCACAGTTTTGGCCGATTCTGGCCCGTTTCGTGGACTATTACTCAATGTTTTAGGATCCCGGAGTGATGTCCACGAGTAACGAACCCTGGGGTGCGTTTACGTGTCGGTCATCAACACTCGCGATTTTGGCCGATTCTGACCCGTTTCGTGGACTATTACTCACCGTTTTTGGGTCCCAAAGTGATTTCCATTCTTGTTGAACCCCAAGGTGCGCTTACGTGTCGGTCACCAACGCTCATGGTTTTGGCCGATTCTGGCCCGTTTCATGGACTATTACTCACTGTTTTAGGGTCCCGGAGTGATGTCCACGAGTAACGAACCCTGGGGTGCGTTTGCGTGTCGGTCATCAACACTCGCGATTTTGGCCGATTCTGACCCGTTTCGTGGACTATTACTCACCGTTTTGGGGTCTCAAAGTGATTTCCATTCTTGTTGAACCCCAAGGTGCGCTTACATGTCGGTCATCAACACTCACAGTTTTGGCCGATTCTGGCCCGTTTCGTGGACTATTACTCAATGTTTTAGGATCCCGGAGTGATGTCCACGAGTAACGAACCCTGGGGTGCGTTTACGTGTCGGTCATCAACACTCGCGGTTTTGGCCGATTCTGACCCGTTTCGTGGACTATTACTCACCGTTTTGGGGTCCCAAAGTGATTTCCATTCTTGTTGAACCCCAAGGTGCGCTTACGTGTCGGTCACCAAAGCTCATGGTTTTGGCCGATTCTGGCCCGTTTCGTGGACTATTACTCACTGTTTTAGGGTCCCGGAGTGATGTCCACGAGTAACGAACCCTGGGGTCCGTTTACGTGTCGGTCATCAACACTCGCGATTTTGGCCGATTCTGACCCGTTTCGTGGACTATTACTCACCGTTTTGGGGTCTCAAAGTAATTTCCATTCTTGTTGAACCCCAAGGTGCGCTTACGTGTCGGTCATCAACACTCACAGTTTTGGTCGATTCTGGCCCGTTTCGTGGACTATTACTCAATGTTTTAGGATCCCGGAGTGATGTCCACGAGTAACGAACCCTGGGGTGCGTTTACGTGTCGGTCATCAACACTCGCGGTTTTGGCCGATTCTGACCCGTTTCGTGGACTATTACTCACCGTTTTGGGGTCCCAAAGTGATTTCCATTCTTGTTGAACCCCAAGGTGCGCTTACGTGTCGGTCACCAAAGCTCATGGTTTTGGCCGATTCTGGCCCGTTTCGTGGACTATTACTCACTGTTTTAGGGTCCCGGAGTGATGTCCACGAGTAACGAACCCTGGGGTGCGTTTACGTGTCGGTCATCAACACTCGCGATTTTGGCCGATTCTGACCCGTTTCGTGGACTATTACTCACCGTTTTGGGGTCTCAAAGTAATTTCCTTTCTTGTTGAACCCCAAGGTGCGCTTACGTGTCGGTCATCAACACTCACAGTTTTGGCCGATTCTGGCCCGTTTCGTGGACTATTACTCAATGTTTTAGGATCCCGGAGTGATGTCCACGAGTAACGAACCCTGGGGTGCGTTTACGTGTCGGTCATCAACACTCGCGATTTTGGCCGATTCTGACCCGTTTCGTGGACTATTACTCACCGTTTTGGGGTCTCAAAGTAATTTCCATTCTTGTTGAACCCCAAGGTGCGCTTACGTGTCGGTCATCAACACTCACAGTTTTGGTCGATTCTGGCCCGTTTCGTGGACTATTACTCAATGTTTTAGGATCCCGGAGTGATGTCCACGAGTAACGAACCCTGGGGTGCGTTTACGTGTCGGTCATCAACACTCGCGGTTTTGGCCGATTCTGACCCGTTTCGTGGACTATTACTTACCGTTTTGGGGTCCCAAAGTGATTTCCATTCTTGTTGAACCCCAAGGTGCGCTTACGTGTCGGTCACCAAAGCTCATGGTTTTGGCCGATTCTGGCCCGTTTCGTGGACTATTACTCACTGTTTTAGGGTCCCGGAGTGATGTCCACGAGTAACGAACCCTGGGGTGCGTTTACGTGTCGGTCATCAACACTCGCGATTTTGGCCGATTCTGACCCGTTTCGTGGACTATTACTCACCGTTTTGGGGTCTCAAAGTAATTTCCTTTCTTGTTGAACCCCAAGGTGCGCTTACGTGTCGGTCATCAACACTCACAGTTTTGGCCGATTCTGGCCCGTTTCGTGGACTATTACTCAATGTTTTAGGATCCCGGAGTGATGTCCACGAGTAACGAACCCTGGGGTGCGTTTACGTGTCGGTCATCAACACTCGCGATTTTGGCCGATTCTGACCCGTTTCGTGGACTATTACTCACCGTTTTGGGGTCTCAAAGTAATTTCCATTCTTGTTGAACCCCAAGGTGCGCTTACGTGTCGGTCATCAACACTCACAGTTTTGGCCGATTCTGGTCCGTTTCGTGGACTATTACTCACTGTTTTAGGGTCCCGGAGTGATGTCCACGAATAACGAACCCTGGGGTGCGTTTACGTGTCGGTCATCAACACTCGTGGTATTGGCCAATTCTGACCCGTTTCGTGGACTATTACTCACCGTTTTTGGGTCCCAAAGTGATTTCCATTCTTGTTGAACCCCAAGGTGCGCTTACGTGTCGGTCACCAACGCTCATGGTTTTGGCCGATTCTGGCCCGTTTCATGGACTATTACTCACTGTTTTAGGGTCCCGGAGTGATGTCCACGAGTAACGAACCCTGGGGTGCGTTTGCGTGTCGGTCATCAACACTCGCGATTTTGGCCGATTCTGACCCGTTTCGTGGACTATTACTCACCGTTTTGGGGTCTCAAAGTGATTTCCATTCTTGTTGAACCCCAAGGTGCGCTTACATGTCGGTCATCAACACTCACAGTTTTGGCCGATTCTGGCCCGTTTCGTGGACTATTACTCAATGTTTTAGGATCCCGGAGTGATGTCCACGAGTAACGAACCCTGGGGTGCGTTTACGTGTCGGTCATCAACACTCGCGGTTTTGGCCGATTCTGACCCGTTTCGTGGACTATTACTCACCGTTTTGGGGTCCCAAAGTGATTTCCATTCTTGTTGAACCCCAAGGTGCGCTTACGTGTCGGTCACCAAAGCTCATGGTTTTGGCCGATTCTGGCCCGTTTCGTGGACTATTACTCACTGTTTTAGGGTCCCGGAGTGATGTCCACGAGTAACGAACCCTGGGGTCCGTTTACGTGTCGGTCATCAACACTCGCGATTTTGGCCGATTCTGACCCGTTTCGTGGACTATTACTCACCGTTTTGGGGTCTCAAAGTAATTTCCATTCTTGTTGAACCCCAAGGTGCGCTTACGTGTCGGTCATCAACACTCACAGTTTTGGTCGATTCTGGCCCGTTTCGTGGACTATTACTCAATGTTTTAGGATCCCGGAGTGATGTCCACGAGTAACGAACCCTGGGGTGCGTTTACGTGTCGGTCATCAACACTCGCGGTTTTGGCCGATTCTGACCCGTTTCGTGGACTATTACTCACCGTTTTGGGGTCCCAAAGTGATTTCCATTCTTGTTGAACCCCAAGGTGCGCTTACGTGTCGGTCACCAAAGCTCATGGTTTTGGCCGATTCTGGCCCGTTTCGTGGACTATTACTCACTGTTTTAGGGTCCCGGAGTGATGTCCACGAGTAACGAACCCTGGGGTCCGTTTACGTGTCGGTCATCAACACTCGCGATTTTGGCCGATTCTGACCCGTTTCGTGGACTATTACTCACCGTTTTGGGGTCTCAAAGTAATTTCCATTCTTGTTGAACCCCAAGGTGCGCTTACGTGTCGGTCATCAACACTCACAGTTTTGGTCGATTCTGGCCCGTTTCGTGGACTATTACTCAATGTTTTAGGATCCCGGAGTGATGTCCACGAGTAACGAACCCTGGGGTGCGTTTACGTGTCGGTCATCAACACTCGCGGTTTTGGCCGATTCTGACCCGTTTCGTGGACTATTACTCACCGTTTTGGGGTCCCAAAGTGATTTCCATTCTTGTTGAACCCCAAGGTGCGCTTACGTGTCGGTCACCAAAGCTCATGGTTTTGGCCGATTCTGGCCCGTTTCGTGGACTATTACTCACTGTTTTAGGGTCCCGGAGTGATGTCCACGAGTAACGAACCCTGGGGTGCGTTTACGTGTCGGTCATCAACACTCGCGATTTTGGCCGATTCTGACCTGTTTCGTGGACTATTACTCACCGTTTTGGGGTCTCAAAGTAATTTCCTTTCTTGTTGAACCCCAAGGTGCGCTTACGTGTCGGTCATCAACACTCACAGTTTTGGCCGATTCTGGCCCGTTTCGTGGACTATTACTCAATGTTTTAGGATCCCGGAGTGATGTCCACGAGTAACGAACCCTGGGGTGCGTTTACGTGTCGGTCATCAACACTCGCGGTTTTGGCCGATTCTGACCCGTTTCGTGGACTATTACTCACCGTTTTGGGGTCCCAAAGTGATTTCCATTCTTGTTGAACCCCAAGGTGCGCTTACGTGTCGGTCACCAAAGCTCATGGTTTTGGCCGATTCTGGCCCGTTTCGTGGACTATTACTCACTGTTTTAGGGTCCCGGAGTGATGTCCACGAGTAACGAACCCTGGGGTCCGTTTACGTGTCGGTCATCAACACTCGCGATTTTGGCCGATTCTGACCCGTTTCGTGGACTATTACTCACCGTTTTGGGGTCTCAAAGTAATTTCCATTCTTGTTGAACCCCAAGGTGCGCTTACGTGTCGGTCATCAACACTCACAGTTTTGGTCGATTCTGGCCCGTTTCGTGGACTATTACTCAATGTTTTAGGATCCCGGAGTGATGTCCACGAGTAACGAACCCTGGGGTGCGTTTACGTGTCGGTCATCAACACTCGCGGTTTTGGCCGATTCTGACCCGTTTCGTGGACTATTACTCACCGTTTTGGGGTCCCAAAGTGATTTCCATTCTTGTTGAACCCCAAGGTGCGCTTACGTGTCGGTCACCAAAGCTCATGGTTTTGGCCGATTCTGGCCCGTTTCGTGGACTATTACTCACTGTTTTAGGGTCCCGGAGTGATGTCCACGAGTAACGAACCCTGGGGTGCGTTTACGTGTCGGTCATCAACACTCGCGATTTTGGCCGATTCTGACCTGTTTCGTGGACTATTACTCACCGTTTTGGGGTCTCAAAGTAATTTCCTTTCTTGTTGAACCCCAAGGTGCGCTTACGTGTCGGTCATCAACACTCACAGTTTTGGCCGATTCTGGCCCGTTTCGTGGACTATTACTCAATGTTTTAGGATCCCGGAGTGATGTCCATGAGTAACGAACCCTGGGGTGCGTTTACGTGTCGGTCATCAACACTCGCGATTTTGGCCGATTCTGACCCGTTTCGTGGACTATTACTCACCGTTTTGGGGTCTCAAAGTAATTTCCATTCTTGTTGAACCCCAAGGTGCGCTTACGTGTCGGTCATCAACACTCACAGTTTTGGCCGATTCTGGTCCGTTTCGTGGACTATTACTCACTGTTTTAGGGTCCCGGAGTGATGTCCACGAATAACGAACCCTGGGGTGCGTTTACGTGTCGGTCATCAACACTCGTGGTATTGGCCGATTCTGACCCGTTTCGTGGACTATTACTCACCGTTTTTGGGTCCCAAAGTGATTTCCATTCTTGTTGAACCCCAAGGTGCGCTTACGTGTCGGTCACCAACGCTCATGGTTTTGGCCGATTCTGGCCCGTTTCATGGACTGTTACTCACTGTTTTAGGGTCCCGGAGTGATGTCCACGAGTAACGAACCCTGGGGTGCGTTTGCGTGTCGGTCATCAACACTCGCGATTTTGGCCGATTCTGACCCGTTTCGAAGACTATTACTCACCGTTTTGGGGTCTCAAAGTTATTTCCATTCTTGTTGAACCCCAAGGTGCGCTTACATGTCGGTCATCAACACTCACAGTTTTGGCCGATTCTGGCCCGTTTCGTGGACTATTACTCAATGTTTTAGGATCCCGGAGTAATGTCCACGAGTAACGAACCCTGGGGTGCGTTTACGTGTCGGTCATCAACACTCGCGGTTTTGGCCGATTCTGACCCGTTTCGTGGACTATTACTCACCGTTTTGGGGTCCCAAAGTGATTTCCATTCTTGTTGAACCCCAAGGTGCGCTTACGTGTCGGTCACCAAAGCTCATGGTTTTGGCCGATTCTGGCCCGTTTCGTGGACTATTACTCACTGTTTTAGGGTCCCGGAGTGATGTCCACGAGTAACGAACCCTGGGGTCCGTTTACGTGTCGGTCATCAACACTCGCGATTTTGGCCGATTCTGACCCGTTTCGTGGACTATTACTCACCGTTTTGGGGTCTCAAAGTAATTTCCATTCTTGTTGAACCCCAAGGTGCGCTTACGTGTCGGTCATCAACACTCACAGTTTTGGCCGATTCTGGCCCGTTTCGTGGACTATTACTCAATGTTTTAGGATCCCGGAGTGATGTCCACGAGTAACGAACCCTGGGGTGCGTTTACGTGTCGGTCATCAACACTCGCGATTTTGGCCGATTCTGACCCGTTTCGTGGACTATTACTCACCGTTTTGGGGTCTCAAAGTAATTTCCATTCTTGTTGAACCCCAAGGTGCGCTTACGTGTCGGTCATCAACACTCACAGTTTTGGCCGATTCTGGTCCGTTTCGTGGACTATTACTCACTGTTTTAGGGTCCCGGAGTGATGTCCACGAATAACGAACCCTGGGGTGCGTTTACGTGTCGGTCATCAACACTCGTGGTATTGGCCAATTCTGACCCGTTTCGTGGACTATTACTCACCGTTTTTGGGTCCCAAAGTGATTTCCATTCTTGTTGAACCCCAAGGTGCGCTTACGTGTCGGTCACCAACGCTCATGGTTTTGGCCGATTCTGGCCCGTTTCATGGACTATTACTCACTGTTTTAGGGTCCCGGAGTGATGTCCACGAGTAACGAACCCTGGGGTGCGTTTGCGTGTCGGTCATCAACACTCGCGATTTTGGCCGATTCTGACCCGTTTCGTGGACTATTACTCACCGTTTTGGGGTCTCAAAGTGATTTCCATTCTTGTTGAACCCCAAGGTGCGCTTACATGTCGGTCATCAACACTCACAGTTTTGGCCGATTCTGGCCCGTTTCGTGGACTATTACTCAATGTTTTAGGATCCCGGAGTGATGTCCACGAGTAACGAACCCTGGGGTGCGTTTACGTGTCGGTCATCAACACTCGCGGTTTTGGCCGATTCTGACCCGTTTCGTGGACTATTACTCACCGTTTTGGGGTCCCAAAGTGATTTCCATTCTTGTTGAACCCCAAGGTGCGCTTACGTGTCGGTCACCAAAGCTCATGGTTTTGGCCGATTCTGGCCCGTTTCGTGGACTATTACTCACTGTTTTAGGGTCCCGGAGTGATGTCCACGAGTAACGAACCCTGGGGTCCGTTTACGTGTCGGTCATCAACACTCGCGATTTTGGCCGATTCTGACCCGTTTCGTGGACTATTACTCACCGTTTTGGGGTCTCAAAGTAATTTCCATTCTTGTTGAACCCCAAGGTGCGCTTACGTGTCGGTCATCAACACTCACAGTTTTGGTCGATTCTGGCCCGTTTCGTGGACTATTACTCAATGTTTTAGGATCCCGGAGTGATGTCCACGAGTAACGAACCCTGGGGTGCGTTTATGTGTCGGTCATCAACACTCGCGGTTTTGGCCGATTCTGACCCGTTTCGTGGACTATTACTCACCGTTTTGGGGTCCCAAAGTGATTTCCATTCTTGTTGAACCCCAAGGTGCGCTTACGTGTCGGTCACCAAAGCTCATGGTTTTGGCCGATTCTGGCCCGTTTCGTGGACTATTACTCACTGTTTTAGGGTCCCGGAGTGATGTCCACGAGTAACGAACCCTGGGGTGCGTTTACGTGTCGGTCATCAACACTCGCGATTTTGGCCGATTCTGACCCGTTTCGTGGACTATTACTCACCGTTTTGGGGTCTCAAAGTAATTTCCTTTCTTGTTGAACCCCAAGGTGCGCTTACGTGTCGGTCATCAACACTCACAGTTTTGGCCGATTCTGGCCCGTTTCGTGGACTATTACTCAATGTTTTAGGATCCCGGAGTGATGTCCACGAGTAACGAACCCTGGGGTGCGTTTACGTGTCGGTCATCAACACTCGTGGTATTGGCCGATTCTGACCCGTTTCGTGGACTATTACTCACCGTTTTTGGGTCCCAAAGTGATTTCCATTCTTGTTGAACCCCAAGGTGCGCTTACGTGTCGGTCACCAACGCTCATGGTTTTGGCCGATTCTGGCCCGTTTCATGGACTGTTACTCACTGTTTTAGGGTCCCGGAGTGATGTCCACGAGTAACGAACCCTGGGGTGCGTTTGCGTGTCGGTCATCAACACTCGCGATTTTGGCCGATTCTGACCCGTTTCGAAGACTATTACTCACCGTTTTGGGGTCTCAAAGTTATTTCCATTCTTGTTGAACCCCAAGGTGCGCTTACATGTCGGTCATCAACACTCACAGTTTTGGCCGATTCTGGCCCGTTTCGTGGACTATTACTCAATGTTTTAGGATCCCGGAGTAATGTCCACGAGTAACGAACCCTGGGGTGCGTTTACGTGTCGGTCATCAACACTCGCGGTTTTGGCCGATTCTGACCCGTTTCGTGGACTATTACTCACCGTTTTGGGGTCCCAAAGTGATTTCCATTCTTGTTGAACCCCAAGGTGCGCTTACGTGTCGGTCACCAAAGCTCATGGTTTTGGCCGATTCTGGCCCGTTTCGTGGACTATTACTCACTGTTTTAGGGTCCCGGAGTGATGTCCACGAGTAACGAACCCTGGGGTCCGTTTACGTGTCGGTCATCAACACTCGCGATTTTGGCCGATTCTGACCCGTTTCGTGGACTATTACTCACCGTTTTGGGGTCTCAAAGTAATTTCCATTCTTGTTGAACCCCAAGGTGCGCTTACGTGTCGGTCATCAACACTCACAGTTTTGGCCGATTCTGGCCCGTTTCGTGGACTATTACTCAATGTTTTAGGATCCCGGAGTGATGTCCACGAGTAACGAACCCTGGGGTGCGTTTACGTGTCGGTCATCAACACTCGCGATTTTGGCCGATTCTGACCCGTTTCGTGGACTATTACTCACCGTTTTGGGGTCTCAAAGTAATTTCCATTCTTGTTGAACCCCAAGGTGCGCTTACGTGTCGGTCATCAACACTCACAGTTTTGGCCGATTCTGGTCCGTTTCGTGGACTATTACTCACTGTTTTAGGGTCCCGGAGTGATGTCCACGAATAACGAACCCTGGGGTGCGTTTACGTGTCGGTCATCAACACTCGTGGTATTGGCCAATTCTGACCCGTTTCGTGGACTATTACTCACCGTTTTTGGGTCCCAAAGTGATTTCCATTCTTGTTGAACCCCAAGGTGCGCTTACGTGTCGGTCACCAACGCTCATGGTTTTGGCCGATTCTGGCCCGTTTCATGGACTATTACTCACTGTTTTAGGGTCCCGGAGTGATGTCCACGAGTAACGAACCCTGGGGTGCGTTTGCGTGTCGGTCATCAACACTCGCGATTTTGGCCGATTCTGACCCGTTTCGTGGACTATTACTCACCGTTTTGGGGTCTCAAAGTGATTTCCATTCTTGTTGAACCCCAAGGTGCGCTTACATGTCGGTCATCAACACTCACAGTTTTGGCCGATTCTGGCCCGTTTCGTGGACTATTACTCAATGTTTTAGGATCCCGGAGTGATGTCCACGAGTAACGAACCCTGGGGTGCGTTTACGTGTCGGTCATCAACACTCGCGGTTTTGGCCGATTCTGACCCGTTTCGTGGACTATTACTCACCGTTTTGGGGTCCCAAAGTGATTTCCATTCTTGTTGAACCCCAAGGTGCGCTTACGTGTCGGTCACCAAAGCTCATGGTTTTGGCCGATTCTGGCCCGTTTCGTGGACTATTACTCACTGTTTTAGGGTCCCGGAGTGATGTCCACGAGTAACGAACCCTGGGGTCCGTTTACGTGTCGGTCATCAACACTCGCGATTTTGGCCGATTCTGACCCGTTTCGTGGACTATTACTCACCGTTTTGGGGTCTCAAAGTAATTTCCATTCTTGTTGAACCCCAAGGTGCGCTTACGTGTCGGTCATCAACACTCACAGTTTTGGTCGATTCTGGCCCGTTTCGTGGACTATTACTCAATGTTTTAGGATCCCGGAGTGATGTCCACGAGTAACGAACCCTGGGGTGCGTTTATGTGTCGGTCATCAACACTCGCGGTTTTGGCCGATTCTGACCCGTTTCGTGGACTATTACTCACCGTTTTGGGGTCCCAAAGTGATTTCCATTCTTGTTGAACCCCAAGGTGCGCTTACGTGTCGGTCACCAAAGCTCATGGTTTTGGCCGATTCTGGCCCGTTTCGTGGACTATTACTCACTGTTTTAGGGTCCCGGAGTGATGTCCACGAGTAACGAACCCTGGGGTGCGTTTACGTGTCGGTCATCAACACTCGCGATTTTGGCCGATTCTGACCCGTTTCGTGGACTATTACTCACCGTTTTGGGGTCTCAAAGTAATTTCCTTTCTTGTTGAACCCCAAGGTGCGCTTACGTGTCGGTCATCAACACTCACAGTTTTGGCCGATTCTGGCCCGTTTCGTGGACTATTACTCAATGTTTTAGGATCCCGGAGTGATGTCCACGAGTAACGAACCCTGGGGTGCGTTTACGTGTCGGTCATCAACACTCGCGATTTTGGCCGATTCTGACCCGTTTCGTGGACTATTACTCACCGTTTTGGGGTCTCAAAGTAATTTCCATTCTTGTTGAACCCCAAGGTGCGCTTACGTGTCGGTCATCAACACTCACAGTTTTGGCCGATTCTGGTCCGTTTCGTGGACTATTACTCACTGTTTTAGGGTCCCGGAGTGATGTCCACGAATAACGAACCCTGGGGTGCGTTTACGTGTCGGTCATCAACACTCGTGGTATTGGCCGATTCTGACCCGTTTCGTGGACTATTACTCACCGTTTTTGGGTCCCAAAGTGATTTCCATTCTTGTTGAACCCCAAGGTGCGCTTACGTGTCGGTCACCAACGCTCATGGTTTTGGCCGATTCTGGCCCGTTTCATGGACTGTTACTCACTGTTTTAGGGTCCCGGAGTGATGTCCACGAGTAACGAACCCTGGGGTGCGTTTGCGTGTCGGTCATCAACACTCGCGATTTTGGCCGATTCTGACCCGTTTCGTGGACTATTACTCACCGTTTTGGGGTCTCAAAGTTATTTCCATTCTTGTTGAACCCCAAGGTGCGCTTACATGTCGGTCATCAACACTCACAGTTTTGGCCGATTCTGGCCCGTTTCGTGGACTATTACTCAATGTTTTAGGATCCCGGAGTAATGTCCACGAGTAACGAACCCTGGGGTGCGTTTACGTGTCGGTCATCAACACTCGCGGTTTTGGCCGATTCTGACCCGTTTCGTGGACTATTACTCACCGTTTTGGGGTCCCAAAGTGATTTCCATTCTTGTTGAACCCCAAGGTGCGCTTACGTGTCGGTCACCAAAGCTCATGGTTTTGGCCGATTCTGGCCCGTTTCGTGGACTATTACTCACTGTTTTAGGGTCCCGGAGTGATGTCCACGAGTAACGAACCCTGGGGTCCGTTTACGTGTCGGTCATCAACACTCGCGATTTTGGCCGATTCTGACCCGTTTCGTGGACTATTACTCACCGTTTTGGGGTCTCAAAGTAATTTCCATTCTTGTTGAACCCCAAGGTGCGCTTACGTGTCGGTCATCAACACTCACAGTTTTGGTCGATTCTGGCCCGTTTCGTGGACTATTACTCAATGTTTTAGGATCCCGGAGTGATGTCCACGAGTAACGAACCCTGGGGTGCGTTTATGTGTCGGTCATCAACACTCGCGGTTTTGGCCGATTCTGACCCGTTTCGTGGACTATTACTCACCGTTTTGGGGTCCCAAAGTGATTTCCATTCTTGTTGAACCCCAAGGTGCGCTTACGTGTCGGTCACCAAAGCTCATGGTTTTGGCCGATTCTGGCCCGTTTCGTGGACTATTACTCACTGTTTTAGGGTCCCGGAGTGATGTCCACGAGTAACGAACCCTGGGGTGCGTTTACGTGTCGGTCATCAACACTCGCGATTTTGGCCGATTCTGACCCGTTTCGTGGACTATTACTCACCGTTTTGGGGTCTCAAAGTAATTTCCTTTCTTGTTGAACCCCAAGGTGCGCTTACGTGTCGGTCATCAACACTCACAGTTTTGGCCGATTCTGGCCCGTTTCGTGGACTATTACTCAATGTTTTAGGATCCCGGAGTGATGTCCACGAGTAACGAACCCTGGGGTGCGTTTACGTATCGGTCATCAACACTCGCGATTTTGGCCGATTCTGACCCGTTTCGTGGACTATTACTCACCGTTTTGGGGTCTCAAAGTAATTTCCATTCTTGTTGAACCCCAAGGTGCGCTTACGTGTCGGTCATCAACACTCACAGTTTTGGCCGATTCTGGTCCGTTTCGTGGACTATTACTCACTGTTTTAGGGTCCCGGAGTGATGTCCACGAATAACGAACCCTGGGGTGCGTTTACGTGTCGGTCATCAACACTCGTGGTATTGGCCGATTCTGACCCGTTTCGTGGACTATTACTCACCGTTTTTGGGTCCCAAAGTGATTTCCATTCTTGTTGAACCCCAAGGTGCGCTTACGTGTCGGTCACCAACGCTCATGGTTTTGGCCGATTCTGGCCCGTTTCATGGACTGTTACTCACTGTTTTAGGGTCCCGGAGTGATGTCCACGAGTAACGAACCCTGGGGTGCGTTTGCGTGTCGGTCATCAACACTCGCGATTTTGGCCGATTCTGACCCGTTTCGTGGACTATTACTCACCGTTTTGGGGTCTCAAAGTTATTTCCATTCTTGTTGAACCCCAAGGTGCGCTTACATGTCGGTCATCAACACTCACAGTTTTGGCCGATTCTGGCCCGTTTCGTGGACTATTACTCAATGTTTTAGGATCCCGGAGTAATGTCCACGAGTAACGAACCCTGGGGTGCGTTTACGTGTCGGTCATCAACACTCGCGGTTTTGGCCGATTCTGACCCGTTTCGTGGACTATTACTCACCGTTTTGGGGTCCCAAAGTGATTTCCATTCTTGTTGAACCCCAAGGTGCGCTTACGTGTCGGTCACCAAAGCTCATGGTTTTGGCCGATTCTGGCCCGTTTCGTGGACTATTACTCACTGTTTTAGGGTCCCGGAGTGATGTCCACGAGTAACGAACCCTGGGGTCCGTTTACGTGTCGGTCATCAACACTCGCGATTTTGGCCGATTCTGACCCGTTTCGTGGACTATTACTCACCGTTTTGGGGTCTCAAAGTAATTTCCATTCTTGTTGAACCCCAAGGTGCGCTTACGTGTCGGTCATCAACACTCACAGTTTTGGCCGAGTCTGGCCCGTTTCGTGGACTATTACTCAATGTTTTAGGATCCCGGAGTGATGTCCACGAGTAACGAACCCTGGGGTGCGTTTACGTGTCGGTCATCAACACTCGCGATTTTGGCCGATTCTGACCCGTTTCGTGGACTATTACTCACCGTTTTGGGGTCTCAAAGTAATTTCCATTCTTGTTGAACCCCAAGGTGCGCTTACGTGTCGGTCATCAACACTCACAGTTTTGGCCGATTCTGGTCCGTTTCGTGGACTATTACTCACTGTTTTAGGGTCCCGGAGTGATGTCCACGAATAACGAACCCTGGGGTGCGTTTACGTGTCGGTCATCACCACTCGTGGTATTGGCCGATTCTGACCCGTTTCGTGGACTATTACTCACCGTTTTTGGGTCCCAAAGTGATTTCCATTCTTGTTGAACCCCAAGGTGCGCTTACGTGTCGGTCACCAACGCTCATGGTTTTGGCCGATTCTGGCCCGTTTCATGGACTGTTACTCACTGTTTTAGGGTCCCGGAGTGATGTCCACGAGTAACGAACCCTGGGGTGCGTTTGCGTGTCGGTCATCAACACTCGCGATTTTGGCCGATTCTGACCCGTTTCGTGGACTATTACTCACCGTTTTGGGGTCTCAAAGTGATTTCCATTCTTGTTGAACCCCAAGGTGCGCTTACATGTCGGTCATCAACACTCACAGTTTTGGCCGATTCTGGCCCGTTTCGTGGACTATTACTCAATGTTTTAGGATCCCGGAGTGATGTCCACGAGTAACGAACCCTGGGGTGCGTTTACGTGTCGGTCATCAACACTCGCGGTTTTGGCCGATTCTGACCCGTTTCGTGGACTATTACTCACCGTTTTGGGGTCCCAAAGTGATTTCCATTCTTGTTGAACCCCAAGGTGCGCTTACGTGTCGGTCACCAAAGCTCATGGTTTTGGCCGATTCTGGCCCGTTTCGTGGACTATTACTCACTGTTTTAGGGTCCCGGAGTGATGTCCACGAGTAACGAACCCTGGGGTCCGTTTACGTGTCGGTCATCAACACTCGCGATTTTGGCCGATTCTGACCCGTTTCGTGGACTATTACTCACCGTTTTGGGGTCTCAAAGTAATTTCCATTCTTGTTGAACCCCAAGGTGCGCTTACGTGTCGGTCATCAACACTCACAGTTTTGGCCGATTCTGGCCCGTTTCGTGGACTATTACTCAATGTTTTAGGATCCCGGAGTGATGTCCACGAGTAACGAACCCTGGGGTGCGTTTACGTGTCGGTCATCAACACTCGCGGTTTTGGCCGATTCTGACCCGTTTCATGGACTATTACTCACCGTTTTGGGGTCCCAAAGTGATTTCCATTCTTGTTGAACCCCAAGGTGCGCTTACGTGTCGGTCACCAAAGCTCATGGTTTTGGCCGATTCTGGCCCGTTTCGTGGACTATTACTCACTGTTTTAGGGTCCCGGAGTGATGTCCACGAGTAACGAACCCTGGGGTGCGTTTACGTGTCGGTCATCAACACTCGCGATTTTGGCCGATTCTGACCCGTTTCGTGGACTATTACTCACCGTTTTGGGGTCTCAAAGTAATTTCCTTTCTTGTTGAACCCCAAGGTGCGCTTACGTGTCGGTCATCAACACTCACAGTTTTGGCCGATTCTGGCCCGTTTCGTGGACTATTACTCAATGTTTTAGGATCCCGGAGTGATGTCCACGAGTAACGAACCCTGGGGTGCGTTTACGTGTCGGTCATCAACACTCGCGGTTTTGGCCGATTCTGACCCGTTTCGTGGACTATTACTCACCGTTTTGGGGTCCCAAAGTGATTTCCATTCTTGTTGAACCCCAAGGTGCGCTTACGTGTCTGTCACCAAAGCTCATGGTTTTGGCCGATTCTGGCCCGTTTCGTGGACTATTACTCACTGTTTTAGGGTCCCGGAGTGATGTCCACGAGTAACGAACCCTGGGGTCCGTTTACGTGTCGGTCATCAACACTCGCGGTTTTGGCCGATTCTGACCCGTTTCGTGGACTATTACTCACCGTTTTTGGGTCCCAAAGTGATTTCCATTCTTGTTGAACCCCAAGGTGCGCTTACGTGTCGGTCACCAACGCTCATGGTTTTGGCCGATTCTGGCCCGTTTCATGGACTGTTACTCACTGTTTTAGGGTCCCGGAGTGATGTCCACGAGTAACGAACCCTGGGGTGCGTTTGCGTGTCGGTCATCAACACTCGCGATTTTGGCCGATTCTGACCCGTTTCGTGGACTATTACTCACCGTTTTGGGGTCTCAAAGTGATTTCCATTCTTGTTGAACCCCAAGGTGCGCTTACATGTCGGTCATCAACACTCACAGTTTTGGCCGATTCTGGCCCGTTTCGTGGACTATTACTCAATGTTTTAGGATCCCGGAGTGATGTCCACGAGTAACGAACCCTGGGGTGCGTTTACGTGTCGGTCATCAACACTCGCGGTTTTGGCCGATTCTGACCCGTTTCGTGGACTATTACTCACCGTTTTGGGGTCCCAAAGTGATTTCCATTCTTGTTGAACCCCAAGGTGCGCTTACGTGTCGGTCACCAAAGCTCATGGTTTTGGCCGATTCTGGCCCGTTTCGTGGACTATTACTCACTGTTTTAGGGTCCCGGAGTGATGTCCACGAGTAACGAACCCTGGGGTCCGTTTACGTGTCGGTCATCAACACTCGCGATTTTGGCCGATTCTGACCCGTTTCGTGGACTATTACTCACCGTTTTGGGGTCTCAAAGTAATTTCCATTCTTGTTGAACCCCAAGGTGCGCTTACGTGTCGGTCATCAACACTCACAGTTTTGGCCGATTCTGGCCCGTTTCGTGGACTATTACTCAATGTTTTAGGATCCCGGAGTGATGTCCACGAGTAACGAACCCTGGGGTGCGTTTACGTGTCGGTCATCAACACTCGCGGTTTTGGCCGATTCTGACCCGTTTCGTGGACTATTACTCACCGTTTTGGGGTCCCAAAGTGATTTCCATTCTTGTTGAACCCCAAGGTGCGCTTACGTGTCTGTCACCAAAGCTCATGGTTTTGGCCGATTCTGGCCCGTTTCGTGGACTATTACTCACTGTTTTAGGGTCCCGGAGTGATGTCCACGAGTAACGAACCCTGGGGTGCGTTTACGTGTCGGTCATCAACACTCGCGATTTTGGCCGATTCTGACCCGTTTCGTGGACTATTACTCACCGTTTTGGGGTCTCAAAGTAATTTCCTTTCTTGTTGAACCCCAAGGTGCGCTTACGTGTCGGTCATCAACACTCACAGTTTTGGCCGATTCTGGCCCGTTTCGTGGACTATTACTCAATGTTTTAGGATCCCGGAGTGATGTCCACGAGTAACGAACCCTGGGGTGCGTTTACGTGTCGGTCATCAACACTCGCGGTTTTGGCCGATTCTGACCCGTTTCGTGGACTATTACTCACCGTTTTGGGGTCCCAAAGTGATTTCCATTCTTGTTGAACCCCAAGGTGCGCTTACGTGTCTGTCACCAAAGCTCATGGTTTTGGCCGATTCTGGCCCGTTTCGTGGACTATTACTCACTGTTTTAGGGTCCCGGAGTGATGTCCACGAGTAACGAACCCTGGGGTCCGTTTACGTGTCGGTCATCAACACTCGCGGTTTTGGCCGATTCTGACCCGTTTCGTGGACTATTACTCACCGTTTTTGGGTCCCAAAGTGATTTCCATTCTTGTTGAACCCCAAGGTGCGCTTACGTGTCGGTCACCAACGCTCATGGTTTTGGCCGATTCTGGCCCGTTTCATGGACTGTTACTCACTGTTTTAGGGTCCCGGAGTGATGTCCACGAGTAACGAACCCTGGGGTGCGTTTGCGTGTCGGTCATCAACAATCGCGATTTTGGCCGATTCTGACCCGTTTCGTGGACTATTACTCACCGTTTTGGGGTCTCAAAGTGATTTCCATTCTTGTTGAACCCCAAGGTGCGCTTACATGTCGGTCATCAACACTCACAGTTTTGGCCGATTCTGGCCCGTTTCGTGGACTATTACTCAATGTTTTAGGATCCCGGAGTGATGTCCACGAGTAACGAACCCTGGGGTGCGTTTACGTGTCGGTCATCAACACTCGCGGTTTTGGCCGATTCTGACCCGTTTCGTGGACTATTACTCACCGTTTTGGGGTCCCAAAGTGATTTCCATTCTTGTTGAACCCCAAGGTGCGCTTACGTGTCGGTCACCAAAGCTCATGGTTTTGGCCGATTCTGGCCCGTTTCGTGGACTATTACTCACTGTTTTAGGGTCCCGGAGTGATGTCCACGAGTAACGAACCCTGGGGTGCGTTTACGTGTCGGTCATCAACACTCGCGATTTTGGCCGATTCTGACCCGTTTCGTGGACTATTACTCACCGTTTTGGGGTCTCAAAGTAATTTCCTTTCTTGTTGAACCCCAAGGTGCGCTTACGTGTCGGTCATCAACACTCACAGTTTTGGCCGATTCTGGCCCGTTTCGTGGACTATTACTCAATGTTTTAGGATCCCGGAGTGATGTCCACGAGTAACGAACCCTGGGGTGCGTTTACGTGTCGGTCATCAACACTCGCGGTTTTGGCCGATTCTGACCCGTTTCGTGGACTATTACTCACCGTTTTGGGGTCCCAAAGTGATTTCCATTCTTGTTGAACCCCAAGGTGCGCTTACGTGTCTGTCACCAAAGCTCATGGTTTTGGCCGATTCTGGCCCGTTTCGTGGACTATTACTCACTGTTTTAGGGTCCCGGAGTGATGTCCACGAGTAACGAACCCTGGGGTCCGTTTACGTGTCGGTCATCAACACTCGCGGTTTTGGCCGATTCTGACCCGTTTCGTGGACTATTACTCACCGTTTTTGGGTCCCAAAGTGATTTCCATTCTTGTTGAACCCCAAGGTGCGCTTACGTGTCGGTCACCAACGCTCATGGTTTTGGCCGATTCTGGCCCGTTTCATGGACTGTTACTCACTGTTTTAGGGTCCCGGAGTGATGTCCACGAGTAACGAACCCTGGGGTGCGTTTGCGTGTCGGTCATCAACAATCGCGATTTTGGCCGATTCTGACCCGTTTCGTGGACTATTACTCACCGTTTTGGGGTCTCAAAGTGATTTCCATTCTTGTTGAACCCCAAGGTGCGCTTACATGTCGGTCATCAACACTCACAGTTTTGGCCGATTCTGGCCCGTTTCGTGGACTATTACTCAATGTTTTAGGATCCCGGAGTGATGTCCACGAGTAACGAACCCTGGGGTGCGTTTACGTGTCGGTCATCAACACTCGCGGTTTTGGCCGATTCTGACCCGTTTCGTGGACTATTACTCACCGTTTTGGGGTCCCAAAGTGATTTCCATTCTTGTTGAACCCCAAGGTGCGCTTACGTGTCGGTCACCAAAGCTCATGGTTTTGGCCGATTCTGGCCCGTTTCGTGGACTATTACTCACTGTTTTAGGGTCCCGGAGTGATGTCCACGAGTAACGAACCCTGGGGTCCGTTTACGTGTCGGTCATCAACACTCGCGATTTTGGCCGATTCTGACCCGTTTCGTGGACTATTACTCACCGTTTTGGGGTCTCAAAGTAATTTCCATTCTTGTTGAACCCCAAGGTGCGCTTACGTGTCGGTCATCAACACTCACAGTTTTGGCCGATTCTGGCCCGTTTCGTGGACTATTACTCAATGTTTTAGGATCCCGGAGTGATGTCCACGAGTAACGAACCCTGGGGTGCGTTTACGTGTCGGTCATCAACACTCGCGGTTTTGGCCGATTCTGACCCGTTTCATGGACTATTACTCACCGTTTTGGGGTCCCAAAGTGATTTCCATTCTTGTTGAACCCCAAGGTGCGCTTACGTGTCGGTCACCAAAGCTCATGGTTTTGGCCGATTCTGGCCCGTTTCGTGGACTATTACTCACTGTTTTAGGGTCCCGGAGTGATGTCCACGAGTAACGAACCCTGGGGTGCGTTTACGTGTCGGTCATCAACACTCGCGATTTTGGCCGATTCTGACCCGTTTCGTGGACTATTACTCACCGTTTTGGGGTCTCAAAGTAATTTCCTTTCTTGTTGAACCCCAAGGTGCGCTTACGTGTCGGTCATCAACACTCACAGTTTTGGCCGATTCTGGCCCGTTTCGTGGACTATTACTCAATGTTTTAGGATCCCGGAGTGATGTCCACGAGTAACGAACCCTGGGGTGCGTTTACGTGTCGGTCATCAACACTCGCGGTTTTGGCCGATTCTGACCCGTTTCGTGGACTATTACTCACCGTTTTGGGGTCCCAAAGTGATTTCCATTCTTGTTGAACCCCAAGGTGCGCTTACGTGTCTGTCACCAAAGCTCATGGTTTTGGCCGATTCTGGCCCGTTTCGTGGACTATTACTCACTGTTTTAGGGTCCCGGAGTGATGTCCACGAGTAACGAACCCTGGGGTCCGTTTACGTGTCGGTCATCAACACTCGCGATTTTGGCCGATTCTGACCCGTTTCGTGGACTATTACTCACCGTTTTGGGGTCTCAAAGTAATTTCCATTCTTGTTGAACCCCAAGGTGCGCTTACGTGTCGGTCATCAACACTCACAGTTTTGGCCGATTCTGGCCCGTTTCGTGGACTATTACTCAATGTTTTAGGATCCCGGAGTGATGTCCACGAGTAACGAACCCTGGGGTGCGTTTACGTGTCGGTCATCAACACTCGCGGTTTTGGCCGATTCTGACCCGTTTCATGGACTATTACTCACCGTTTTGGGGTCCCAAAGTGATTTCCATTCTTGTTGAACCCCAAGGTGCGCTTACGTGTCGGTCACCAAAGCTCATGGTTTTGGCCGATTCTGGCCCGTTTCGTGGACTATTACTCACTGTTTTAGGGTCCCGGAGTGATGTCCACGAGTAACGAACCCTGGGGTGCGTTTACGTGTCGGTCATCAACACTCGCGATTTTGGCCGATTCTGACCCGTTTCGTGGACTATTACTCACCGTTTTGGGGTCTCAAAGTAATTTCCTTTCTTGTTGAACCCCAAGGTGCGCTTACGTGTCGGTCATCAACACTCACAGTTTTGGCCGATTCTGGCCCGTTTCGTGGACTATTACTCAATGTTTTAGGATCCCGGAGTGATGTCCACGAGTAACGAACCCTGGGGTGCGTTTACGTGTCGGTCATCAACACTCGCGATTTTGGCCGATTCTGACCCGTTTCGTGGACTATTACTCACCGTTTCGGGGTCTCAAAGTAATTTCCATTCTTGTTGAACCCCAAGGTGCGCTTACGTGTCGGTCATCAACACTCACAGTTTTGGCCGATTCTGGTCCGTTTCGTGGACTATTACTCACTGTTTTAGGGTCCCGGAGTGATGTCCACGAATAACGAACCCTGGGGTGCGTTTACGTGTCGGTCATCAACACTCGTGGTATTGGCCGATTCTGACCCGTTTCGTGGACTATTACTCACCGTTTTTGGGTCCCAAAGTGATTTCCATTCTTGTTGAACCCCAAGGTGCGCTTACGTGTCGGTCACCAACGCTCATGGTTTTGGCCGATTCTGGCCCGTTTCATGGACTATTACTCACTGTTTTAGGGTCCCGGAGTGATGTCCACGAGTAACGAACCCTGGGGTGCGTTTGCGTGTCGGTCATCAACACTCGCGATTTTGGCCGATTCTGACCTGTTTCGTGGACTATTACTCACCGTTTTGGGGTCTCAAAGTGATTTCCATTCTTGTTGAACCCCAAGGTGTGCTTACATGTCGGTCATCAACACTCACAGTTTTGGCCGATTCTGGCCCGTTTCGTGGACTATTACTCAATGTTTTAGGATCCCGGAGTGATGTCCACGAGTAATGAACCCTGGGGTGCGTTTACGTGTCGGTCATCAACACTCGCGGTTTTGGCCGATTCTGACCCGTTTCGTGGACTATTACTCACCGTTTTGGGGTCCCAAAGTGATTTCCATTCTTGTTGAACCCCAAGGTGCGCTTACGTGTCGGTCACCAAAGCTCATGGTTTTGGCCGATTCTGGCCCGTTTCGTGGACTATTACTCACTGTTTTAGGGTCCCGGAGTGATGTCCACGAGTAACGAACCCTGGGGTCCGTTTACGTGTCGGTCATCAACACTCTTGATTTTGGCCGATTCTGACCCGTTTCGTGGACTATTACTCACCGTTTTGGGGTCTCAAAGTAATTTCCATTCTTGTTGAACCCCAAGGTGCGCTTACGTGTCGGTCATCAACACTCACAGTTTTGGCCGATTCTGGCCCGTTTCGTGGACTATTACTCAATGTTTTAGGATCCCGGAGTGATGTCCACGAGTAACGAACCCTGGGGTGCGTTTACGTGTCGGTCATCAACACTCGCGGTTTTGGCCGATTCTGACCCGTTTCGTGGACTATTACTCACCGTTTTGGGGTCCCAAAGTGATTTCCATTCTTGTTGAACCCCAAGGTGCACTTACGTGTCGGTCACCAAAGCTCATGGTTTTGGCCGATTCTGGCCCGTTTCGTGGACTATTACTCACTGTTTTAGGGTCCCGGAGTGATGTCCACGAGTAACGAACCCTGGGGTGCGTTTACGTGTCGGTCATCAACACTCGCGATTTTGGCCGATTCTGACCCGTTTCGTGGACTATTACTCACCGTTTTGGGGTCTCAAAGTCATTTCCTTTCTTGTTGAACCCCAAGGTGCGCTTACGTGTCGGTCATCAACACTCACAGTTTTGGCCGATTCTGGCCCGTTTCGTGGACTATTACTCAATGTTTTAGGATCCCGGAGTGATGTCCACGAGTAACGAACCCTGGGGTGCGTTTACGTGTCGGTCATCAACACTCGCGATTTTGGCCGATTCTGACCCGTTTCGTGGACTATTACTCACCGTTTTGGGGTCTCAAAGTAATTTCCATTCTTGTTGAACCCCAAGGTGCGCTTACGTGTCGGTCATCAACACTCACAGTTTTGGCCGATTCTGGTCCGTTTCGTGGACTATTACTCACTGTTTTAGGGTCCCGGAGTGATGTCCACGAATAACGAACCCTGGGGTGCGTTTACGTGTCGGTCATCAACACTCGTGGTATTGGCCGATTCTGACCCGTTTCGTGGACTATTACTCACCGTTTTTGGGTCCCAAAGTGATTTCCATTCTTGTTGAACCCCAAGGTGCGCTTACGTGTCGGTCACCAACGCTCATGGTTTTGGCCGATTCTGGCCCGTTTCATGGACTGTTACTCACTGTTTTAGGGTCCCGGAGTGATGTCCACGAGTAACGAACCCTGGGGTGCGTTTGCGTGTCGGTCATCAACACTCGCGATTTTGGCCGATTCTGACCCGTTTCGTGGACTATTACTCACCGTTTTGGGGTCTCAAAGTTATTTCCATTCTTGTTGAACCCCAAGGTGCGCTTACATGTCGGTCATCAACACTCACAGTTTTGGCCGATTCTGGCCCGTTTCGTGGACTATTACTCAATGTTTTAGGATCCCGGAGTAATGTCCACGAGTAACGAACCCTGGGGTGCGTTTACGTGTCGGTCATCAACACTCGCGGTTTTGGCCGATTCTGACCCGTTTCGTGGACTATTACTCACCGTTTTGGGGTCCCAAAGTGATTTCCATTCTTGTTGAACCCCAAGGTGCGCTTACGTGTCGGTCACCAAAGCTCATGGTTTTGGCCGATTCTGGCCCGTTTCGTGGACTATTACTCACTGTTTTAGGGTCCCGGAGTGATGTCCACGAGTAACGAACCCTGGGGTCCGTTTACGTGTCGGTCATCAACACTCGCGATTTTGGCCGATTCTGACCCGTTTCGTGGACTATTACTCACCGTTTTGGGGTCTCAAAGTAATTTCCATTCTTGTTGAACCCCAAGGTGCGCTTACGTGTCGGTCATCAACACTCACAGTTTTGGCCGATTCTGGCCCGTTTCGTGGACTATTACTCAATGTTTTAGGATCCCGGAGTGATGTCCACGAGTAACGAACCCTGGGGTGCGTTTACGTGTCGGTCATCAACACTCGCGATTTTGGCCGATTCTGACCCGTTTCGTGGACTATTACTCACCGTTTTGGGGTCTCAAAGTAATTTCCATTCTTGTTGAACCCCAAGGTGCGCTTACGTGTCGGTCATCAACACTCACAGTTTTGGCCGATTCTGGTCCGTTTCGTGGACTATTACTCACTGTTTTAGGGTCCCGGAGTGATGTCCACGAATAACGAACCCTGGGGTGCGTTTACGTGTCGGTCATCAACACTCGTGGTATTGGCCGATTCTGACCCGTTTCGTGGACTATTACTCACCGTTTTTGGGTCCCAAAGTGATTTCCATTCTTGTTGAACCCCAAGGTGCGCTTACGTGTCGGTCACCAACGCTCATGGTTTTGGCCGATTCTGGCCCGTTTCATGGACTGTTACTCACTGTTTTAGGGTCCCGGAGTGATGTCCACGAGTAACGAACCCTGGGGTGCGTTTGCGTGTCGGTCATCAACACTCGCGATTTTGGCCGATTCTGACCCGTTTCGTGGACTATTACTCACCGTTTTGGGGTCTCAAAGTGATTTCCATTCTTGTTGAACCCCAAGGTGCGCTTACATGTCGGTCATCAACACTCACAGTTTTGGCCGATTCTGGCCCGTTTCGTGGACTATTACTCAATGTTTTAGGATCCCGGAGTAATGTCCACGAGTAACGAACCCTGGGGTGCGTTTACGTGTCGGTCATCAACACTCGCGGTTTTGGCCGATTCTGACCCGTTTCGTGGACTATTACTCACCGTTTTGGGGTCCCAAAGTGATTTCCATTCTTGTTGAACCCCAAGGTGCGCTTACGTGTCGGTCACCAAAGCTCATGGTTTTGGCCGATTCTGGCCCGTTTCGTGGACTATTACTCACTGTTTTAGGGTCCCGGAGTGATGTCCACGAGTAACGAACCCTGGGGTCCGTTTACGTGTCGGTCATCAACACTCGCGATTTTGGCCGATTCTGACCCGTTTCGTGGACTATTACTCACCGTTTTGGGGTCTCAAAGTAATTTCCATTCTTGTTGAACCCCAAGGTGCGCTTACGTGTCGGTCATCAACACTCACAGTTTTGGCCGATTCTGGCCCGTTTCGTGGACTATTACTCAATGTTTTAGGATCCCGGAGTGATGTCCACGAGTAACGAACCCTGGGGTGCGTTTACGTGTCGGTCATCAACACTCGCGATTTTGGCCGATTCTGACCCGTTTCGTGGACTATTACTCACCGTTTTGGGGTCTCAAAGTAATTTCCATTCTTGTTGAACCCCAAGGTGCGCTTACGTGTCGGTCATCAACACTCACAGTTTTGGCCGATTCTGGTCCGTTTCGTGGACTATTACTCACTGTTTTAGGGTCCTGGAGTGATGTCCACGAATAACGAACCCTGGGGTGCGTTTACGTGTCGGTCATCAACACTCGTGGTATTGGCCGATTCTGACCCGTTTCGTGGACTATTACTCACCGTTTTTGGGTCCCAAAGTGATTTCCATTCTTGTTGAACCCCAAGGTGCGCTTACGTGTCGGTCACCAACGCTCATGGTTTTGGCCGATTCTGGCCCGTTTCATGGACTATTACTCACTGTTTTAGGGTCCCGGAGTGATGTCCACGAGTAACGAACCCTGGGGTGCGTTTGCGTGTCGGTCATCAACACTCGCGATTTTGGCCGATTCTGACCTGTTTCGTGGACTATTACTCACCGTTTTGGGGTCTCAAAGTGATTTCCATTCTTGTTGAACCCCAAGGTGCGCTTACATGTCGGTCATCAACACTCACAGTTTTGGCCGATTCTGGCCCGTTTCGTGGACTATTACTCAATGTTTTAGGATCCCGGAGTGATGTCCACGAGTAACGAACCCTGGGGTGCGTTTACGTGTCGGTCATCAACACTCGCGATTTTGGCCGATTCTGACCCGTTTCGTGGACTATTACTCACCGTTTTGGGGTCTCAAAGTAATTTCCATTCTTGTTGAACCCCAAGGTGCGCTTACGTGTCGGTCATCAACACTCACAGTTTTGGCCGATTCTGGTCCGTTTCGTGGACTATTACTCACTGTTTTAGGGTCCCGGAGTGATGTCCACGAATAACGAACCCTGGGGTGCGTTTACGTGTCGGTCATCAACACTCGTGGTATTGGCCGATTCTGACCCGTTTCGTGGACTATTACTCACCGTTTTTGGGTCCCAAAGTGATTTCCATTCTTGTTGAACCCCAAGGTGCGCTTACGTGTCGGTCACCAACGCTCATGGTTTTGGCCGATTCTGGCCCGTTTCATGGACTATTACTCACTGTTTTAGGGTCCCGGAGTGATGTCCACGAGTAACGAACCCTGGGGTGCGTTTGCGTGTCGGTCATCAACACTCGCGATTTTGGCCGATTCTGACCCGTTTCGTGGACTATTACTCACCGTTTTGGGGTCTCAAAGTGATTTCCATTCTTGTTGAACCCCAAGGTGCGCTTACATGTCGGTCATCAACACTCACAGTTTTGGCCGATTCTGGCCCGTTTCGTGGACTATTACTCAATGTTTTAGGATCCCGGAGTGATGTCCACGAGTAACGAACCCTGGGGTGCGTTTACGTGTCGGTCATCAACACTCGCGGTTTTGGCCGATTCTGACCCGTTTCGTGGACTATTACTCACCGTTTTGGGGTCCCAAAGTGATTTCCATTCTTGTTGAACCCCAAGGTGCGCTTACGTGTCGGTCACCAAAGCTCATGGTTTTGGCCGATTCTGGCCCGTTTCGTGGACTATTACTCACTGTTTTAGGGTCCCGGAGTGATGTCCACGAGTAACGAACCCTGGGGTCCGTTTACGTGTCGGTCATCAACACTCGCGATTTTGGCCGATTCTGACCCGTTTCGTGGACTATTACTCACCGTTTTGGGGTCTCAAAGTAATTTCCATTCTTGTTGAACCCCAAGGTGCGCTTACGTGTCGGTCATCAACACTCACAGTTTTGGCCGATTCTGGTCCGTTTCGTGGACTATTACTCACTGTTTTAGGGTCCCGGAGTGATGTCCACGAATAACGAACCCTGTGGTGCGTTTACGTGTCGGTCATCAACACTCGCGGTATTGGCCGATTCTGACCCGTTTCGTGGACTATTACTCACCGTTTTTGGGTCCCAAAGTGATTTCCATTCTTGTTGAACCCCAAGGTGCGCTTACGTGTCGGTCACCAAAGCTCATGGTTTTGGCCGATTCTGGCCCGTTTCGTGGACTATTACTCACTGTTTTAGGGTCCCGGAGTGATGTCCACGAGTAACGAACCATGGGGTGCGTTTGCGTGTCGGTCATCAACACTCGCGATTTTGGCCGATTCTGACCCGTTTCGTGGACTATTACTCACCGTTTTGGGGTCTCAAAGTGATTTCCATTCTTGTTGAACCCCAAGGTGCGCTTACATGTCGGTCATCAACACTCACAGTTTTGGCCGATTCTGGCCCGTTTCGTGGACTATTACTCAATGTTTTAGGATCCCGGAGTGATGTCCACGAGTAACGAACCCTGGGGTGCGTTTACGTGTCGGTCATCAACACTCGCGGTTTTGGCCGATTCTGACCCGTTTCGTGGACTATTACTCACCGTTTTGGGGTCCCAAAGTGATTTCCATTCTTGTTGAACCCCAAGGTGCGCTTACGTGTCGGTCACCAAAGCTCATGGTTTTGGCCGATTCTGGCCCGTTTCGTGGACTATTACTCACTGTTTTAGGGTCCCGGAGTGATGTCCACGAGTAACGAACCCTGGGGTCCGTTTACGTGTCGGTCATCAACACTCGCGATTTTGGCCGATTCTGACCCGTTTCGTGGACTATTACTCACCGTTTTGGGGTCTCAAAGTAATTTCCATTCTTGTTGAACCCCAAGGTGCGCTTACGTGTCGGTCATCAACACTCACAGTTTTGGCCGATTCTGGTCCGTTTCGTGGACTATTACTCACTGTTTTAGGGTCCCGGAGTGATGTCCACGAATAACGAACCCTGTGGTGCGTTTACGTGTCGGTCATCAACACTCGCGGTATTGGCCGATTCTGACCCGTTTCGTGGACTATTACTCACCGTTTTTGGGTCCCAAAGTGATTTCCATTCTTGTTGAACCCCAAGGTGCGCTTACGTGTCGGTCACCAAAGCTCATGGTTTTGGCCGATTCTGGCCCGTTTCGTGGACTATTACTCACTGTTTTAGGGTCCCGGAGTGATGTCCACGAGTAACGAACCATGGGGTGCGTTTGCGTGTCGGTCATCAACACTCGCGATTTTGGCCGATTCTGACCCGTTTCGTGGACTATTACTCACCGTTTTGGGGTCTCAAAGTGATTTCCATTCTTGTTGAACCCCAAGGTGCGCTTACATGTCGGTCATCAACACTCACAGTTTTGGCCGATTCTGGCCCGTTTCGTGGACTATTACTCAATGTTTTAGGATCCCGGAGTGATGTCCACGAGTAACGAACCCTGGGGTGCGTTTACGTGTCGGTCATCAACACTCGCGGTTTTGGCCGATTCTGACCCGTTTCGTGGACTATTACTCACCGTTTTGGGGTCCCAAAGTGATTTCCATTCTTGTTGAACCCCAAGGTGCGCTTACGTGTCGGTCACCAAAGCTCATGGTTTTGGCCGATTCTGGCCCTTTTCATGGACTATTACTCACTGTTTTAGGGTCCCGGAGTGATGTCCACGAGTAACGAACCCTGGGGTGCGTTTACGTGTCGGTCATCAACACTCGCGATTTTGGCCAATTCTGACCCGTTTCGTGGACTATTACTCACCGTTTTGGGGTCTCAAAGTGATTTCCATTCTTGTTGAACCCCAAGGTGCGCTTACATGTCGGTCATCAACACTCACAGTTTTGGCCAATTCTGGCCCGTTTCGTGGACTATTACTCAATGTTTTAGGATCCCGGAGTGATGTCCACGAGTAATGAACCCTGGGGTGCGTTTACGTGTCGGTCATCAACACTCGCGGTTTTGGCCGATTCTGACCCGTTTCGTGGACTATTACTCACCGTTTTGGGGTCCCAAAGTGATTTCCATTCTTGTTGAACCCCAAGGTGCGCTTACGTGTCGGTCACCAAAGCTCATGGTTTTGGCCGATTCTGGCCCGTTTCATGGACTATTACTCACTGTTTTAGGGTCCCGGAGTGATGTCCACGAGTAACGAACCCTGGGGTGCGTTTACGTGTCGGTCATCAACACTCGCGATTTTGGCCAATTCTGACCCGTTTCGTGGACTATTACTCACCGTTTTGGGGTCTCAAAGTAATTTCCATTCTTGTTGAACCCCAAGGTGCGCTTACGTGTCGGTCATCAACACTCACAGTTTTGGCCGATTCTGGCCCGTTTCGTGGACTATTACTCAATGTTTTAGGATCCCGGAGTGATGTCCACGAGTAACGAACCCTGGGGTGCGTTTACGTGTCGGTCATCAACACTCGCGGTTTTGGCCGATTCTGACCCGTTTCGTGGACTATTACTCACCGTTTTGGGGTCCCAAAGTGATTTCCATTCTTGTTGAACCCCAAGGTGCGCTTACGTGTCGGTCACCAAAGCTCATGGTTTTGGCCGATTCTGGCCCGTTTCGTGGACTATTACTCACTGTTTTAGGGTCCCGGAGTGATGTCCACGAGTAACGAACCCTGGGGTGCGTTTACGTGTCGGTCATCAACACTCGCGATTTTGGCCGATTCTGACCCGTTTCGTGGACTATTACTCACCGTTTTGGGGTCTCAAAGTAATTTCCATTCTTGTTGAACCCCAAGGTGCGCTTACGTGTCGGTCATCAACACTCACAGTTTTGGCCGATTCTGGTCCGTTTCGTGGACTATTACTCACTGTTTTAGGGTCCCGGAGTGATGTCCACGAATAACGAACCCTGGGGTGCGTTTACGTGTCGGTCATCAACACTCGTGGTATTGGCCGATTCTGACCCGTTTCGTGGACTATTACTCACCGTTTTTGGGTCCCAAAGTGATTTCCATTCTTGTTGAACCCCAAGGTGCGCTTACGTGTCGGTCACCAACGCTCGTGGTTTTGGCCGATTCTGGCCCGTTTCATGGACTATTACTCACTGTTTTAGGGTCCCGGAGTGATGTCCACGAGTAACGAACCATGGGGTGCGTTTGCGTGTCGGTCATCAACACTCGCGATTTTGGCCGATTCTGACCCGTTTCGTGGACTATTACTCACCGTTTTGGGGTCTCAAAGTGATTTCCATTCTTGTTGAACCCCAAGGTGCGCTTACATGTCGGTCATCAACACTCACAGTTTTGGCCGATTCTGGCCCGTTTCGTGGACTATTACTCAATGTTTTAGGATCCCGGAGTGATGTCCACGAGTAACGAACACTGGGGTGCGTTTACGTGTCGGTCATCAACACTCGCGATTTTGGCCAATTCTGACCCGTTTCGTGGACTATTACTCACCGTTTTGGGGTCTCAAAGTAATTTCCATTCTTGTTGAACCCCAAGGTGCGCTTACGTGTCGGTCATCAACACTCACAGTTTTGGCCGATTCTGGCCCGTTTCGTGGACTATTACTCAATGTTTTAGGATCCCGGAGTGATGTCCACGAGTAACGAACCCTGGGGTGCGTTTACGTGTCGGTCATCAACACTCGCGGTTTTGGCCGATTCTGACCCGTTTCGTGGACTATTACTCACCGTTTTGGGGTCCCAAAGTGATTTCCATTCTTGTTGAACCCCAAGGTGCGCTTACGTGTCGGTCACCAAAGCTCATGGTTTTGGCCGATTCTGGCCCGTTTCGTGGACTATTACTCACTGTTTTAGGGTCCCGGAGTGATGTCCACGAGTAACGAACCCTGGGGTGCGTTTACGTGTCGGTCATCAACACTCGCGATTTTGGCCAATTCTGACCCGTTTCGTGGACTATTACTCACCGTTTTGGGGTCTCAAAGTAATTTCCATTCTTGTTGAACCCCAAGGTGCGCTTACGTGTCGGTCATCAACACTCACAGTTTTGGCCGATTCTGGCCCGTTTCGTGGACTATTACTCAATGTTTTAGGATCCCGGAGTGATGTCCACGAGTAACGAACCCTGGGGTGCGTTTACGTGTCGGTCATCAACACTCGCGGTTTTGGCCGATTCTGACCCGTTTCGTGGACTATTACTCACCGTTTTGGGGTCCCAAAGTGATTTCCATTCTTGTTGAACCCCAAGGTGCGCTTACGTGTCGGTCACCAAAGCTCATGGTTTTGGCCGATTCTGGCCCGTTTCGTGGACTATTACTCACTGTTTTAGGGTCCCGGAGTGATGTCCACGAGTAACGAACCCTGGGGTGCGTTTACGTGTCGGTCATCAACACTCGCGATTTTGGCCGATTCTGACCCGTTTCGTGGACTATTACTCACCGTTTTGGGGTCTCAAAGTAATTTCCATTCTTGTTGAACCCCAAGGTGCGCTTACGTGTCGGTCATCAACACTCACAGTTTTGGCCGATTCTGGTCCGTTTCGTGGACTATTACTCACTGTTTTAGGGTCCCGGAGTGATGTCCACGAATAACGAACCCTGGGGTGCGTTTACGTGTCGGTCATCAACACTCGTGGTATTGGCCGATTCTGACCCGTTTCGTGGACTATTACTCACCGTTTTTGGGTCCCAAAGTGATTTCCATTCTTGTTGAACCCCAAGGTGCGCTTACGTGTCGGTCACCAACGCTCGTGGTTTTGGCCGATTCTGGCCCGTTTCATGGACTATTACTCACTGTTTTAGGGTCCCGGAGTGATGTCCACGAGTAACGAACCATGGGGTGCGTTTGCGTGTCGGTCATCAACACTCGCGATTTTGGCCGATTCTGACCCGTTTCGTGGACTATTACTCACCGTTTTGGGGTCTCAAAGTGATTTCCATTCTTGTTGAACCCCAAGGTGCGCTTACATGTCGGTCATCAACACTCACAGTTTTGGCCGATTCTGGCCCGTTTCGTGGACTATTACTCAATGTTTTAGGATCCCGGAGTGATGTCCACGAGTAACGAACACTGGGGTGCGTTTACGTGTCGGTCATCAACACTCGTGGTATTGGCCGATTCTGACCCGTTTCGTGGACTATTACTCACCGTTTTTGGGTCCCAAAGTGATTTCCATTCTTGTTGAACCCCAAGGTGCGCTTACGTGTCGGTCACCAAAGCTCATGGTTTTGGCCGATTCTGGCCCGTTTCGTGGACTATTACTCACTGTTTTAGGGTCCCGGAGTGATGTCCACGAGTAACGAACCATGGGGTGCGTTTGCGTGTCGGTCATCAACACTCGCGATTTTGGCCGATTCTGACCCGTTTCGTGGACTATTACTCACCGTTTTGGGGTCTCAAAGTGATTTCCATTCTTGTTGAACCCCAAGGTGCGCTTACATGTCGGTCATCAACACTCACAGTTTTGGCCGATTCTGGCCCGTTTCGTGGACTATTACTCAATGTTTTAGGATCCCGGAGTGATGTCCACGAGTAACGAACCCTGGGGTGCGTTTACGTGTCGGTCATCAACACTCGCGGTTTTGGCCGATTCTGACCCGTTTCGTGGACTATTACTCACCGTTTTGGGGTCCCAAAGTGATTTCCATTCTTGTTGAACCCCAAGGTGCGCTTACGTGTCGGTCACCAAAGCTCATGGTTTTGGCCGATTCTGGCCCTTTTCATGGACTATTACTCACTGTTTTAGGGTCCCGGAGTGATGTCCACGAGTAACGAACCCTGGGGTGCGTTTACGTGTCGGTCATCAACACTCGCGATTTTGGCCAATTCTGACCCGTTTCGTGGACTATTACTCACCGTTTTGGGGTCTCAAAGTGATTTCCATTCTTGTTGAACCCCAAGGTGCGCTTACATGTCGGTCATCAACACTCACAGTTTTGGCCAATTCTGGCCCGTTTCGTGGACTATTACTCAATGTTTTAGGATCCCGGAGTGATGTCCACGAGTAATGAACCCTGGGGTGCGTTTACGTGTCGGTCATCAACACTCGCGGTTTTGGCCGATTCTGACCCGTTTCGTGGACTATTACTCACCGTTTTGGGGTCCCAAAGTGATTTCCATTCTTGTTGAACCCCAAGGTGCGCTTACGTGTCGGTCACCAAAGCTCATGGTTTTGGCCGATTCTGGCCCGTTTCATGGACTATTACTCACTGTTTTAGGGTCCCGGAGTGATGTCCACGAGTAACGAACCCTGGGGTGCGTTTACGTGTCGGTCATCAACACTCGCGATTTTGGCCAATTCTGACCCGTTTCGTGGACTATTACTCACCGTTTTGGGGTCTCAAAGTAATTTCCATTCTTGTTGAACCCCAAGGTGCGCTTACGTGTCGGTCATCAACACTCACAGTTTTGGCCGATTCTGGCCCGTTTCGTGGACTATTACTCAATGTTTTAGGATCCCGGAGTGATGTCCACGAGTAACGAACCCTGGGGTGCGTTTACGTGTCGGTCATCAACACTCGCGGTTTTGGCCGATTCTGACCCGTTTCGTGGACTATTACTCACCGTTTTGGGGTCCCAAAGTGATTTCCATTCTTGTTGAACCCCAAGGTGCGCTTACGTGTCGGTCACCAAAGCTCATGGTTTTGGCCGATTCTGGCCCGTTTCGTGGACTATTACTCACTGTTTTAGGGTCCCGGAGTGATGTCCACGAGTAACGAACCCTGGGGTGCGTTTACGTGTCGGTCATCAACACTCGCGATTTTGGCCGATTCTGACCCGTTTCGTGGACTATTACTCACCGTTTTGGGGTCTCAAAGTAATTTCCATTCTTGTTGAACCCCAAGGTGCGCTTACGTGTCGGTCATCAACACTCACAGTTTTGGCCGATTCTGGTCCGTTTCGTGGACTATTACTCACTGTTTTAGGGTCCCGGAGTGATGTCCACGAATAACGAACCCTGGGGTGCGTTTACGTGTCGGTCATCAACACTCGTGGTATTGGCCGATTCTGACCCGTTTCGTGGACTATTACTCACCGTTTTTGGGTCCCAAAGTGATTTCCATTCTTGTTGAACCCCAAGGTGCGCTTACGTGTCGGTCACCAACGCTCGTGGTTTTGGCCGATTCTGGCCCGTTTCATGGACTATTACTCACTGTTTTAGGGTCCCGGAGTGATGTCCACGAGTAACGAACCATGGGGTGCGTTTGCGTGTCGGTCATCAACACTCGCGATTTTGGCCGATTCTGACCCGTTTCGTGGACTATTACTCACCGTTTTGGGGTCTCAAAGTGATTTCCATTCTTGTTGAACCCCAAGGTGCGCTTACATGTCGGTCATCAACACTCACAGTTTTGGCCGATTCTGGCCCGTTTCGTGGACTATTACTCAATGTTTTAGGATCCCGGAGTGATGTCCACGAGTAACGAACACTGGGGTGCGTTTACGTGTCGGTCATCAACACTCGCGATTTTGGCCAATTCTGACCCGTTTCGTGGACTATTACTCACCGTTTTGGGGTCTCAAAGTAATTTCCATTCTTGTTGAACCCCAAGGTGCGCTTACGTGTCGGTCATCAACACTCACAGTTTTGGCCGATTCTGGCCCGTTTCGTGGACTATTACTCAATGTTTTAGGATCCCGGAGTGATGTCCACGAGTAACGAACCCTGGGGTGCGTTTACGTGTCGGTCATCAACACTCGCGGTTTTGGCCGATTCTGACCCGTTTCGTGGACTATTACTCACCGTTTTGGGGTCCCAAAGTGATTTCCATTCTTGTTGAACCCCAAGGTGCGCTTACGTGTCGGTCACCAAAGCTCATGGTTTTGGCCGATTCTGGCCCGTTTCGTGGACTATTACTCACTGTTTTAGGGTCCCGGAGTGATGTCCACGAGTAACGAACCCTGGGGTGCGTTTACGTGTCGGTCATCAACACTCGCGATTTTGGCCAATTCTGACCCGTTTCGTGGACTATTACTCACCGTTTTGGGGTCTCAAAGTAATTTCCATTCTTGTTGAACCCCAAGGTGCGCTTACGTGTCGGTCATCAACACTCACAGTTTTGGCCGATTCTGGCCCGTTTCGTGGACTATTACTCAATGTTTTAGGATCCCGGAGTGATGTCCACGAGTAACGAACCCTGGGGTGCGTTTACGTGTCGGTCATCAACACTCGCGGTTTTGGCCGATTCTGACCCGTTTCGTGGACTATTACTCACCGTTTTGGGGTCCCAAAGTGATTTCCATTCTTGTTGAACCCCAAGGTGCGCTTACGTGTCGGTCACCAAAGCTCATGGTTTTGGCCGATTCTGGCCCGTTTCGTGGACTATTACTCACTGTTTTAGGGTCCCGGAGTGATGTCCACGAGTAACGAACCCTGGGGTGCGTTTACGTGTCGGTCATCAACACTCGCGATTTTGGCCGATTCTGACCCGTTTCGTGGACTATTACTCACCGTTTTGGGGTCTCAAAGTAATTTCCATTCTTGTTGAACCCCAAGGTGCGCTTACGTGTCGGTCATCAACACTCACAGTTTTGGCCGATTCTGGTCCGTTTCGTGGACTATTACTCACTGTTTTAGGGTCCCGGAGTGATGTCCACGAATAACGAACCCTGGGGTGCGTTTACGTGTCGGTCATCAACACTCGTGGTATTGGCCGATTCTGACCCGTTTCGTGGACTATTACTCACCGTTTTTGGGTCCCAAAGTGATTTCCATTCTTGTTGAACCCCAAGGTGCGCTTACGTGTCGGTCACCAACGCTCGTGGTTTTGGCCGATTCTGGCCCGTTTCATGGACTATTACTCACTGTTTTAGGGTCCCGGAGTGATGTCCACGAGTAACGAACCATGGGGTGCGTTTGCGTGTCGGTCATCAACACTCGCGATTTTGGCCGATTCTGACCCGTTTCGTGGACTATTACTCACCGTTTTGGGGTCTCAAAGTGATTTCCATTCTTGTTGAACCCCAAGGTGCGCTTACATGTCGGTCATCAACACTCACAGTTTTGGCCGATTCTGGCCCGTTTCGTGGACTATTACTCAATGTTTTAGGATCCCGGAGTGATGTCCACGAGTAACGAACACTGGGGTGCGTTTACGTGTCGGTCATCAACACTCGCGATTTTGGCCAATTCTGACCCGTTTCGTGGACTATTACTCACCGTTTTGGGGTCTCAAAGTAATTTCCATTCTTGTTGAACCCCAAGGTGCGCTTACGTGTCGGTCATCAACACTCACAGTTTTGGCCGATTCTGGCCCGTTTCGTGGACTATTACTCAATGTTTTAGGATCCCGGAGTGATGTCCACGAGTAACGAACCCTGGGGTGCGTTTACGTGTCGGTCATCAACACTCGCGGTTTTGGCCGATTCTGACCCGTTTCGTGGACTATTACTCACCGTTTTGGGGTCCCAAAGTGATTTCCATTCTTGTTGAACCCCAAGGTGCGCTTACGTGTCGGTCACCAAAGCTCATGGTTTTGGCCGATTCTGGCCCGTTTCGTGGACTATTACTCACTGTTTTAGGGTCCCGGAGTGATGTCCACGAGTAACGAACCCTGGGGTGCGTTTACGTGTCGGTCATCAACACTCGCGATTTTGGCCGATTCTGACCCGTTTCGTGGACTATTACTCACCGTTTTGGGGTCTCAAAGTAATTTCCATTCTTGTTGAACCCCAAGGTGCGCTTACGTGTCGGTCATCAACACTCACAGTTTTGGCCGATTCTGGTCCGTTTCGTGGACTATTACTCACTGTTTTAGGGTCCCGGAGTGATGTCCACGAATAACGAACCCTGGGGTGCGTTTACGTGTCGGTCATCAACACTCGTCGTATTGGCCGATTCTGACCCGTTTCGTGGACTATTACTCACCGTTTTTGGGTCCCAAAGTGATTTCCATTCTTGTTGAACCCCAAGGTGCGCTTACGTGTCGGTCACCAACGCTCATGGTTTTGGCCGATTCTGGCCCGTTTCATGGACTATTACTCACTGTTTTAGGGTCCCGGAGTGATGTCCACGAGTAACGAACCATGGGGTGCGTTTGCGTGTCGGTCATCAACACTCGCGATTTTGGCCGATTCTGACCCGTTTCGTGGACTATTACTCACCGTTTTGGGGTCTCAAAGTGATTTCCATTCTTGTTGAACCCCAAGGTGCGCTTACATGTCGGTCATCAACACTCACAGTTTTGGCCGATTCTGGCCCGTTTCGTGGACTATTACTCAATGTTTTAGGATCCCGGAGTGATGTCCACGAGTAACGAACCCTGGGGTGCGTTTACGTGTCGGTCATCAACACTCGCGGTTTTGGCCGATTCTGACCCGTTTCGTGGACTATTACTCACCGTTTTGGGGTCCCAAAGTGATTTCCATTCTTGTTGAACCCCAAGGTGCGCTTACGTGTCGGTCACCAAAGCTCATGGTTTTGGCCGATTCTGGCCCGTTTCGTGGACTATTACTCACTGTTTTAGGGTTCCGGAGTGATGTCCACGAGTAACGAACCCTGGGTGCGTTTACGTGTCGGTCATCAACACTCGCGATTTTGGCCAATTCTGACCCGTTTCGTGGACTATTACTCACCGTTTTGGGGTCTCAATGTAATTTCCATTCTTGTTGAACCCCAAGGTGCGCTTACGTGTCGGTCATCAACACTCACAGTTTTGGCCGATTCTGGCCCGTTTCGTGGACTATTACTCAATGTTTTAGGATCCCGGAGTGATGTCCACGAGTAACGAACCCTGGGGTGCGTTTACGTGTCGGTCATCAACACTCGCGGTTTTGGCCGATTCTGACCCGTTTCGTGGACTATTACTCACCGTTTTGGGGTCCCAAAGTGATTTCCATTCTTGTTGAACCCCAAGGTGCGCTTACGTGTCGGTCACCAAAGCTCATGGTTTTGGCCGATTCTGGCCCGTTTCGTGGACTATTACTCACTGTTTTAGGGTCCCGGAGTGATGTCCACGAGTAACGAACCCTGGGGTGCGTTTACGTGTCGGTCATCAACACTCGCGATTTTGGCCGATTCTGACCCGTTTCGTGGACTATTACTCACCGTTTTGGGGTCTCAAAGTAATTTCCATTCTTGTTGAACCCCAAGGTGCGCTTACGTGTCGGTCATCAACACTCACAGTTTTGGCCGATTCTGGTCCGTTTCGTGGACTATTACTCACTGTTTTAGGGTCCCGGAGTGATGTCCACGAATAACGAACCCTGGGGTGCGTTTACGTGTCGGTCATCAACACTCGTGGTATTGGCCGATTCTGACCCGTTTCGTGGACTATTACTCACCGTTTTTGGGTCCCAAAGTGATTTCCATTCTTGTTGAACCCCAAGGTGCGCTTACGTGTCGGTCACCAACGCTCATGGTTTTGGCCGATTCTGGCCCGTTTCATGGACTATTACTCACTGTTTTAGGGTCCCGGAGTGATGTCCACGAGTAACGAACCATGGGGTGCGTTTGCGTGTCGGTCATCAACACTCGCGATTTTGGCCGATTCTGACCCGTTTCGTGGACTATTACTCACCGTTTTGGGGTCTCAAAGTGATTTCCATTCTTGTTGAACCCCAAGGTGCGCTTACATGTCGGTCATCAACACTCACAGTTTTGGCCGATTCTGGCCCGTTTCGTGGACTATTACTCAATGTTTTAGGATCCCGGAGTGATGTCCACGAGTAACGAACCCTGGGGTGCGTTTACGTGTCGGTCATCAACACTCGCGGTTTTGGCCGATTCTGACCCGTTTCGTGGACTATTACTCACCGTTTTGGGGTCCCAAAGTGATTTCCATTCTTGTTGAACCCCAAGGTGCGCTTACGTGTCGGTCACCAAAGCTCATGGTTTTGGCCGATTCTGGCCCGTTTCGTGGACTATTACTCACTGTTTTAGGGTTCCGGAGTGATGTCCACGAGTAACGAACCCTGGGTGCGTTTACGTGTCGGTCATCAACACTCGCGATTTTGGCCAATTCTGACCCGTTTCGTGGACTATTACTCACCGTTTTGGGGTCTCAATGTAATTTCCATTCTTGTTGAACCCCAAGGTGCGCTTACGTGTCGGTCATCAACACTCACAGTTTTGGCCGATTCTGGCCCGTTTCGTGGACTATTACTCAATGTTTTAGGATCCCGGAGTGATGTCCACGAGTAACGAACCCTGGGGTGCGTTTACGTGTCGGTCATCAACACTCGCGGTTTTGGCCGATTCTGACCCGTTTCGTGGACTATTACTCACCGTTTTGGGGTCCCAAAGTGATTTCCATTCTTGTTGAACCCCAAGGTGCGCTTACGTGTCGGTCACCAAAGCTCATGGTTTTGGCCGATTCTGGCCCGTTTCGTGGACTATTACTCACTGTTTTAGGGTCCCGGAGTGATGTCCACGAGTAACGAACCCTGGGGTGCGTTTACGTGTCGGTCATCAACACTCGCGATTTTGGCCGATTCTGACCCGTTTCGTGGACTATTACTCACCGTTTTGGGGTCTCAAAGTAATTTCCATTCTTGTTGAACCCCAAGGTGCGCTTACGTGTCGGTCATCAACACTCACAGTTTTGGCCGATTCTGGTCCGTTTCGTGGACTATTACTCACTGTTTTAGGGTCCCGGAGTGATGTCCATGAATAACGAACCCTGGGGTGCGTTTACGTGTCGGTCATCAACACTCGTGGTATTGGCCGATTCTGACCCGTTTCGTGGACTATTACTCACCGTTTTTGGGTCCCAAAGTGATTTCCATTCTTGTTGAACCCCAAGGTGCGCTTACGTGTCGGTCACCAACGCTCATGGTTTTGGCCGATTCTGGCCCGTTTCATGGACTATTACTCACTGTTTTAGGGTCCCGGAGTGATGTCCACGAGTAACGAACCATGGGGTGCGTTTGCGTGTCGGTCATCAACACTCGCGATTTTGGCCGATTCTGACCCGTTTCGTGGACTATTACTCACCGTTTTGGGGTCTCAAAGTGATTTCCATTCTTGTTGAACCCCAAGGTGCGCTTACATGTCGGTCATCAACACTCACAGTTTTGGCCGATTCTGGCCCGTTTCGTGGACTATTACTCAATGTTTTAGGATCCCGGAGTGATGTCCACGAGTAACGAACCCTGGGGTGCGTTTACGTGTCGGTCATCAACACTCGCGGTTTTGGCCGATTCTGACCCGTTTCGTGGACTATTACTCACCGTTTTGGGGTCCCAAAGTGATTTCCATTCTTGTTGAACCCCAAGGTGCGCTTACGTGTCGGTCACCAAAGCTCATGGTTTTGGCCGATTCTGGCCCGTTTCGTGGACTATTACTCACTGTTTTAGGGTTCCGGAGTGATGTCCACGAGTAACGAACCCTGGGTGCATTTACGTGTCGGTCATCAACACTCGCGATTTTGGCCGATTCTGACCCATTTCGTGGACTATTACTCACCGTTTTGGGGTCTCAAAGTAATTTCCATTCTTGTTGAACCCCAAGGTGCGCTTACGTGTCGGTCATCAACACTCACAGTTTTGGCCGATTCTGGTCCGTTTCGTGGACTATTACTCACTGTTTTAGGGTCCCGGAGTGATGTCCACGAATAACGAACCCTGGGGTGCGTTTACGTGTCGGTCATCAACACTCGCGGTATTGGCCGATTCTGACCCGTTTCGTGGACTATTACTCACCGTTTTTGGGTCCCAAAGTGATTTCCATTCTTGTTGAACCCCAAGGTGCGCTTACGTGTCGGTCACCAACGCTCATGGTTTTGGCCGATTCTGGCCCGTTTCGTGGACTATTACTCACTGTTTTAGGGTCCCGGGGTGATGTCCACGAGTAACGAACCATGGGGTGCGTTTGCGTGTCGGTCATCAACACTCGCGATTTTGGCCGATTCTGACCCGTTTCGTGGACTATTACTCACCGTTTTGGGGTCTCAAAGTGATTTCCATTCTTTTTGAACCCCAAGGTGCGCTTACGTGTCGGTCACCAACGCTCATGGTTTTGGCCGATTCTGGCCCGTTTCATGGACTATTACTCACTGTTTTAGGGTCCCGGAGTGATGTCCACGAGTAACGAACCATGGGGTGCGTTTGCGTGTCGGTCATCAACACTCGCGATTTTGGCCGATTCTGACCCGTTTCGTGGACTATTACTCACCGTTTTGGGGTCTCAAAGTGATTTCCATTCTTGTTGAACCCCAAGGTGCGCTTACATGTCGGTCATCAACACTCACAGTTTTGGCCGATTCTGGCCCGTTTCGTGGACTATTATTCAATGTTTTAGGATCCCGGAGTGATGTCCACGAGTAACGAACCCTGGGGTGCGTTTACGTGTCGGTCATCAACACTCGCGGTTTTGGCTGATTCTGACCCGTTTCGTGGACTATTACTCACCGTTTTGGGGTCCCAAAGTGATTTCCATTCTTGTTGAACCCCAAGGTGCGCTTACGTGTCGGTCACCAAAGCTCATGGTTTTGGCCGATTCTGGCCCGTTTCGTGGACTATTACTCACTGTTTTAGGGTTCCGGAGTGATGTCCACGAGTAACGAACCCTGGGTGCATTTACGTGTCGGTCATCAACACTCGCGATTTTGGCCGATTCTGACCCATTTCGTGGACTATTACTCACCGTTTTGGGGTCTCAAAGTAATTTCCATTCTTGTTGAACCCCAAGGTGCGCTTACGTGTCGGTCATCAACACTCACAGTTTTGGCCGATTCTGGTCCGTTTCGTGGACTATTACTCACTGTTTTAGGGTCCCGGAGTGATGTCCACGAATAACGAACCCTGGGGTGCGTTTACGTGTCGGTCATCAACACTCGCGGTATTGGCCGATTCTGACCCGTTTCGTGGACTATTACTCACCGTTTTTGGGTCCCAAAGTGATTTCCATTCTTGTTGAACCCCAAGGTGCGCTTACGTGTCGGTCACCAACGCTCATGGTTTTGGCCGATTCTGGCCCGTTTCGTGGACTATTACTCACTGTTTTAGGGTCCCGGGGTGATGTCCACGAGTAACGAACCATGGGGTGCGTTTGCGTGTCGGTCATCAACACTCGCGATTTTGGCCGATTCTGACCCGTTTCGTGGACTATTACTCACCGTTTTGGGGTCTCAAAGTGATTTCCATTCTTTTTGAACCCCAAGGTGCGCTTACATGTCGGTCATCAACACTCACAGTTTTGGCCGATTCTGGCCCGTTTCGTGGACTATTACTCAATGTTTTAGGATCCCGGAGTGATGTCCACGAGTAACGAACCCTGGGGTGCGTTTACGTGTCGGTCATCAACACTCGCGATTTTGGCCGATTCTGACCCGTTTCGTGGACTATTACTCACCGTTTTGGGGTCTCAAAGTAATTTCCATTCTTGTTGAACCCCAAGGTGCGCTTACGTGTCGGTCATCAACACTCACAGTTTTGGCCGATTCTGGCCCGTTTCGTGGACTATTACTCACTATTTTAGGGTCCCATAGTGATGTCCACGAGTAACGAACCCTGGGGTGCGTTTACGTGTCGGTCATCAACGCTCGTAGTTTTGGCCGATCCTGACCCGTTTCATGGACTATTACTCACTGTTTTGGGGTCCCAAAGTGATTAACATTCTTGTTGAACCCCAAGATGCGCTTACGTGTCGGTCATCAACACTCACAGTTTTGGCCGATTCTGGCCCGTTTCGTGGACTATTACTCAATGTTTTAGGATCCCGGAGTGATGTCCACGAGTATAGAACCCTGGGGTGCGTTTACGTGTCGGTCATCAACACTCGCGGTTTTGGCCGATTCTGACCCGTTTCGTGGACTATTACTCACCATTTTGGGGTCCCAAAGTGATTTCCATTCTTGTTGAACCCCAAGGTGCGCTTACGTGTCGGTCACCAAAGCTCATGGTTTTGGCCGATTCTGGCCCGTTTCGTGGACTATTACTCACTGTTTTAGGGTTCCGGAGTGATGTCCACGAGTAACGAACCCTGGGTGCATTTACGTGTCGGTCATCAACACTCGCGATTTTGGCCGATTCTGACCCATTTCGTGGACTATTACTCACCGTTTTGGGGTCTCAAAGTAATTTCCATTCTTGTTGAACCCCAAGGTGCGCTTACGTGTCGGTCATCAACACTCACAGTTTTGGCCGATTCTGGTCCGTTTCGTGGACTATTACTCACTGTTTTAGGGTCCCGGAGTGATGTCCACGAATAACGAACCCTGGGGTGCGTTTACGTGTCGGTCATCAACACTCGCGGTATTGGCCGATTCTGACCCGTTTCGTGGACTATTACTCACCGTTTTTGGGTCCCAAAGTGATTTCCATTCTTGTTGAACCCCAAGGTGCGCTTACGTGTCGGTCACCAACGCTCATGGTTTTGGCCGATTCTGGCCCGTTTCGTGGACTATTACTCACTGTTTTAGGGTCCCGGGGTGATGTCCACGAGTAACGAACCATGGGGTGCGTTTGCGTGTCGGTCATCAACACTCGCGATTTTGGCCGATTCTGACCCGTTTCGTGGACTATTACTCACCGTTTTGGGGTCTCAAAGTGATTTCCATTCTTTTTGAACCCCAAGGTGCGCTTACATGTCGGTCATCAACACTCACAGTTTTGGCCGATTCTGGCCCGTTTCGTGGACTATTACTCAATGTTTTAGGATCCCGGAGTGATGTCCACGAGTAACGAACCCTGGGGTGCGTTTACGTGTCGGTCATCAACACTCGCGGTTTTGGCCGATTCTGACCCGTTTCATGGACTATTACTCACCGTTTTGGGGTCCCAAAGTGATTTCCATTCTTGTTGAACCCTAAGGTGCGCTTACGTGTCGGTCACCAAAGCTCATGGTTTTGGCCGATTCTGGCCCGTTTCGTGGACTATTACTCACTGTTTTAGGGTCCCGGAGTGATGTCCACGAGTAACGAACCCTGGGGTGCGTTTACGTGTCGGTCATCAACACTCGCGATTTTGGCCGATTCTGACCCGTTTCGTGGACTATTACTCACCGTTTTGGGATCTCAAAGTAATTTCCATTCTTGTTGAACCCCAAGGTGCGCTTACGTGTCGGTCATCAACACTCACAGTTTTGGCCGATTCTGGCCCGTTTCGTGGACTATTACTCACTATTTTAGGGTCCCATAGTGATGTCCACGAGTAACGAACCCTGGGGTGCGTTTACGTGTCGGTCATCAACGCTCGTAGTTTTGGCCGATCCTGACCCGTTTCATGGACTATTACTCACTGTTTTGGGGTCCCAAAGTGATTAACATTCTTGTTGAACCCCAAGATGCGCTTACGTGTCGGTCATCAACACTCACAGTTTTGGCCGATTCTGGCCCGTTTCGTGGACTATTACTCAATGTTTTAGGATCCCGGAGTGATGTCCACGAGTATAGAACCCTGGGGTGCGTTTACATGTCGGTCATCAACACTCGCGGTTTTGGCCGATTCTGACCCGTTTCGTGGACTATTACTCACCATTTTGGGGTCCCAAAGTGATTTCCATTCTTGTTGAACCCCAAGGTGCGCTTACGTGTCGGTCACCAAAGCTCATGGTTTTGGCCGATTCTGGCCCGTTTCGTGGACTATTACTCACTGTTTTAGGGTTCCGGAGTGATGTCCACGAGTAACGAACCCTGGGTGCATTTACGTGTCGGTCATCAACACTCGCGATTTTGGCCGATTCTGACCCGTTTCGTGGACTATTACTCACCGTTTTGGGGTCTCAAAGTGATTTCCATTCTTGTTGAACCCCAAGGTGCGCTTACATGTCGGTCATCAACACTCACAGTTTTGGCCGATTCTGGCCCGTTTCGTGGACTATTACTCAATGTTTTAGGATCCCGGAGTGATGTCCACGAGTAACGAACCCTGGGGTGCGTTTACGTGTCGGTCATCAACACTCGCGGTTTTGGCCGATTCTGACCCGTTTCGTGGACTATTACTCACCGTTTTGGGGTCCCAAAGTGATTTCCATTCTTGTTGAACCCCAAGGTGCGCTTACGTGTCGGTCACCAAAGCTCATGGTTTTGGCCGATTCTGGCCCGTTTCGTGGACTATTACTCACTGTTTTAGGGTTCCGGAGTGATGTCCACGAGTAACGAACCCTGGGTGCATTTACGTGTCGGTCATCAACACTCGCGATTTTGGCCGATTCTGACCCGTTTCGTGGACTATTACTCACCGTTTTGGGGTCTCAAAGTGATTTCCATTCTTGTTGAACCCCAAGGTGCGCTTACATGTCGGTCATCAACACTCACAGTTTTGGCCGATTCTGGCCCGTTTCGTGGACTATTACTCAATGTTTTAGGATCCCGGAGTGATGTCCACGAGTAACGAACCCTGGGGTGCGTTTACGTGTCGGTCATCAACACTCGCGGTTTTGGCCGATTCTGACCCGTTTCGTGGACTATTACTCACCGTTTTGGGGTCCCAAAGTGATTTCCATTCTTGTTGAACCCCAAGGTGCGCTTACGTGTCGGTCACCAAAGCTCATGGTTTTGGCCGATTCTGGCCCGTTTCGTGGACTATTACTCACTGTTTTAGGGTTCCGGAGTGATGTCCACGAGTAACGAACCCTGGGTGCATTTACGTGTCGGTCATCAACACTCGCGATTTTGGCCGATTCTGACCCATTTCGTGGACTACTACTCACCGTTTTGGGGTCTCAAAGTAATTTCCATTCTTGTTGAACCCCAAGGTGCGCTTACGTGTCGGTCATCAACACTCACAGTTTTGGCCGATTCTGGTCCGTTTCGTGGACTATTACTCACTGTTTTAGGGTCCCGGAGTGATGTCCACGAATAACGAACCCTGGGGTGCGTTTACGTGTCGGTCATCAACACTCGCGATTTTGGCCGATTCTGACCCGTTTCGTGGACTATTACTCACCGTTTTGGGGTCTCAAAGTGATTTCCATTCTTGTTGAACCCCAAGGTGCGCTTACATGTCGGTCATCAACACTCACAGTTTTGGCCGATTCTGGCCCGTTTCGTGGACTATTACTCAATGTTTTAGGATCCCGGAGTGATGTCCACGAGTAACGAACCCTGGGGTGCGTTTACGTGTCGGTCATCAACACTCGCGGTTTTGGCCGATTCTGACCCGTTTCGTGGACTATTACTCACCGTTTTGGGGTCCCAAAGTGATTTCCATTCTTGTTGAACCCCAAGGTGCGCTTACGTGTCGGTCACCAAAGCTCATGGTTTTGGCCGATTCTGGCCCGTTTCGTGGACTATTACTCACTGTTTTAGGGTTCCGGAGTGATGTCCACGAGTAACGAACCCTGGGTGCATTTACGTGTCGGTCATCAACACTCGCGATTTTGGCCGATTCTGACCCATTTCGTGGACTATTACTCACCGTTTTGGGGTCTCAAAGTAATTTCCATTCTTGTTGAACCCCAAGGTGCGCTTACGTGTCGGTCATCAACACTCACAGTTTTGGCCGATTCTGGTCCGTTTCGTGGACTATTACTCACTGTTTTAGGGTCCCGGAGTGATGTCCACGAATAACGAACCCTGGGGTGCGTTTACGTGTCGGTCATCAACACTCGCGGTATTGGCCGATTCTGACCCGTTTCGTGGACTATTACTCACCGTTTTTGGGTCCCAAAGTGATTTCCATTCTTGTTGAACCCCAAGGTGCGCTTACGTGTCGGTCACCAACGCTCATGGTTTTGGCCGATTCTGGCCCGTTTCGTGGACTATTACTCACTGTTTTAGGGTCCCGGGGTGATGTCCACGAGTAACGAACCATGGGGTGCGTTTGCGTGTCGGTCATCAACACTCGCGATTTTGGCCGATTCTGACCCGTTTCGTGGACTATTACTCACCGTTTTGGGGTCTCAAAGTGATTTCCATTCTTTTTGAACCCCAAGGTGCGCTTACATGTCGGTCATCAACACTCACAGTTTTGGCCGATTCTGGCCCGTTTCGTGGACTATTACTCAATGTTTTAGGATCCCGGAGTGATGTCCACGAGTAACGAACCCTGGGGTGCGTTTACGTGTCGGTCATCAACACTCGCGGTTTTGGCCGATTCTGACCCGTTTCATGGACTATTACTCACCGTTTTGGGGTCCCAAAGTGATTTCCATTCTTGTTGAACCCTAAGGTGCGCTTACGTGTCGGTCACCAAAGCTCATGGTTTTGGCCGATTCTGGCCCGTTTCGTGGACTATTACTCACTGTTTTAGGGTCCCGGAGTGATGTCCACGAGTAACGAACCCTGGGGTGCGTTTACGTGTCGGTCATCAACACTCGCGATTTTGGCCGATTCTGACCCGTTTCGTGGACTATTACTCACCGTTTTGGGGTCTCAAAGTAATTTCCATTCTTGTTGAACCCCAAGGTGCGCTTACGTGTCGGTCATCAACACTCACAGTTTTGGCCGATTCTGGCCCGTTTCGTGGACTATTACTCACTATTTTAGGGTCCCATAGTGATGTCCACGAGTAACGAACCCTGGGGTGCGTTTACGTGTCGGTCATCAACGCTCGTAGTTTTGGCCGATCCTGACCCGTTTCATGGACTATTACTCACTGTTTTGGGGTCCCAAAGTGATTAACATTCTTGTTGAACCCCAAGATGCGCTTACGTGTCGGTCATCAACACTCACAGTTTTGGCCGATTCTGGCCCGTTTCGTGGACTATTACTCAATGTTTTAGGATCCCGGAGTGATGTCCACGAGTATAGAACCCTGGGGTGCGTTTACGTGTAGGTCATCAACACTCGCGGTTTTGGCCTATTCTGACCCGTTTCGTGGACTATTACTCACTGTTTTGGAGTCCCAAAGTGATTTCCATTCTCGTTGAACCCGAACGTGCGCTTACGTGTCGGTCACCAACGCTCATGGTTTTGGCCGATTCTGGTCCGTTTCGTGAACTATTACTCACTGTTTTAGGGTCCCGGAGTGATGTCCACGAGTAACGGACCCTGGGGTGCGTTTACGTGTCGGTCATCAACACTCGCGGTTTTGGTCGATTCTGACCCGTTTCGTGGACTATTACTCACCGTTTTTGGGTCCCAAAGTGATTTCCATTCTTGTTGAACCCCAAGGTGCGCTTACGTGTCGGTCACCAACGCTCATGGTTTTGGCCGATTCTAGCCCGTTTCATGGACTATTACTCACTGTTTTAGGGTCCCGGAGTGATGTCCACGAGTAACGAACCCTGGGGTGTGTTTACATGTCGGTCATCAACGCTCGTAGTTTTGGCCGATCCTGACCCGTTTCATGGACTATTACTCACTGTTTGTGGGTCCCAAAGTGATTACCATTCTTGTTGAACCCCAAGATGCGCTTACGTGTCGGTCATCAACAGTCACAGTTTTGGCCGATTCTGGCCCGTTTCGTGGACTATTACTCAAATGTTTTAGGATCCCGGAGTGATGTCCACGAGTATAGAACCCTGGGGTGCGTTTACGTGTCGGTCATCAACACTCGCGGTTTTGGCCGATTCTGACCCGTTTCGTGGACTATTACTCACCGTTTTGGGGTCTCAAAGTGATTTCCATTCTTGTTGAACCCCAAGGTGCGCTTACATGTCGGTCATCAACACTCACAGTTTTGGCCGATTCTGGCCCGTTTCGTGGACTATTACTCAATGTTTTAGGATCCCGGAGTGATGTCCACGAGTAACGAACCCTGGGGTGCGTTTACGTGTCGGTCATCAACACTCGCGGTTTTGGCCGATTCTGACCCGTTTCGTGGACTATTACTCACCGTTTTGGGGTCCCAAAGTGATTTCCATTCTTGTTGAACCCCAAGGTGCGCTTACGTGTCGGTCACCAAAGCTCATGGTTTTGGCCGATTCTGGCCCGTTTCGTGGACTATTACTCACTGTTTTAGGGTTCTGGAGTGATGTCCACGAGTAACGAACCCTGGGTGCATTTACGTGTCGGTCATCAACACTCGCGATTTTGGCCGATTCTGACCCATTTCGTGGACTATTACTCACCGTTTTGGGGTCTCAAAGTAATTTCCATTCTTGTTGAACCCCAAGGTGCGCTTACGTGTCGGTCATCAACACTCACAGTTTTGGCCGATTCTGGTCCGTTTCGTGGACTATTACTCACTGTTTTAGGGTCCCGGAGTGATGTCCACGAATAACGAACCCTGGGGTGCGTTTACGTGTCGGTCATCAACACTCGCGATTTTGGCCGATTCTGACCCGTTTCGTGGACTATTACTCACCGTTTTGGGGTCTCAAAGTGATTTCCATTCTTGTTGAACCCCAAGGTGCGCTTACATGTCGGTCATCAACACTCACAGTTTTGGCCGATTCTGGCCCGTTTCGTGGACTATTACTCAATGTTTTAGGATCCCGGAGTGATGTCCACGAGTAACGAACCCTGGGGTGCGTTTACGTGTCGGTCATCAACACTCGCGGTTTTGGCCGATTCTGACCCGTTTCGTGGACTATTACTCACCGTTTTGGGGTCCCAAAGTGATTTCCATTCTTGTTGAACCCCAAGGTGCGCTTACGTGTCGGTCACCAAAGCTCATGGTTTTGGCCGATTCTGGCCCGTTTCGTGGACTATTACTCACTGTTTTAGGGTTCCGGAGTGATGTCCACGAGTAACGAACCCTGGGTGCATTTACGTGTCGGTCATCAACACTCGCGATTTTGGCCGATTCTGACCCATTTCGTGGACTATTACTCACCGTTTTGGGGTCTCAAAGTAATTTCCATTCTTGTTGAACCCCAAGGTGCGCTTACGTGTCGGTCATCAACACTCACAGTTTTGGCCGATTCTGGTCCGTTTCGTGGACTATTACTCACTGTTTTAGGGTCCCGGAGTGATGTCCACGAATAACGAACCCTGGGGTGCGTTTACGTGTCGGTCATCAACACTCGCGGTATTGGCCGATTCTGACCCGTTTCGTGGACTATTACTCACCGTTTTTGGGTCCCAAAGTGATTTCCATTCTTGTTGAACCCCAAGGTGCGCTTACGTGTCGGTCACCAACGCTCATGGTTTTGGCCGATTCTGGCCCGTTTCGTGGACTATTACTCACTGTTTTAGGGTCCCGGGGTGATGTCCACGAGTAACGAACCATGGGGTGCGTTTGCGTGTCGGTCATCAACACTCGCGATTTTGGCCGATTCTGACCCGTTTCGTGGACTATTACTCACCGTTTTGGGGTCTCAAAGTGATTTCCATTCTTTTTGAACCCCAAGGTGCGCTTACATGTCGGTCATCAACACTCACAGTTTTGGCCGATTCTGGCCCGTTTCGTGGACTATTACTCAATGTTTTAGGATCCCGGAGTGATGTCCACGAGTAACGAACCCTGGGGTGCGTTTACGTGTCGGTCATCAACACTCGCGGTTTTGGCCGATTCTGACCCGTTTCATGGACTATTACTCACCGTTTTGGGGTCCCAAAGTGATTTCCATTCTTGTTGAACCCTAAGGTGCGCTTACGTGTCGGTCACCAAAGCTCATGGTTTTGGCCGATTCTGGCCCGTTTCGTGGACTATTACTCACTGTTTTAGGGTCCCGGAGTGATGTCCACGAGTAACGAACCCTGGGGTGCGTTTACGTGTCGGTCATCAACACTCGCGATTTTGGCCGATTCTGACCCGTTTCGTGGACTATTACTCACCGTTTTGGGGTCTCAAAGTAATTTCCATTCTTGTTGAACCCCAAGGTGCGCTTACGTGTCGGTCATCAACACTCACAGTTTTGGCCGATTCTGGCCCGTTTCGTGGACTATTACTCACTATTTTAGGGGCCCATAGTGATGTCCACGAGTAACGAACCCTGGGGTGCGTTTACGTGTCGGTCATCAACGCTCGTAGTTTTGGCCGATCCTGACCCGTTTCATGGACTATTACTCACTGTTTTGGGGTCCCAAAGTGATTAACATTCTTGTTGAACCCCAAGATGCGCTTACGTGTCGGTCATCAACACTCACAGTTTTGGCCGATTCTGGCCCGTTTCGTGGACTATTACTCAATGTTTTAGGATCCCGGAGTGATGTCCACGAGTATAGAACCCTGGGGTGCGTTTACGTGTAGGTCATCAACACTCGCGGTTTTGGCCTATTCTGACCCGTTTCGTGGACTATTACTCACTGTTTTGGAGTCCCAAAGTGATTTCCATTCTCGTTGAACCCGAACGTGCGCTTACGTGTCGGTCACCAACGCTCATGGTTTTGGCCGATTCTGGTCCGTTTCGTGAACTATTACTCACTGTTTTAGGGTCCCGGAGTGATGTCCACGAGTAACGGACCCTGGGGTGCGTTTACGTGTCGGTCATCAACACTCGCGGTTTTGGTCGATTCTGACCCGTTTCGTGGACTATTACTCACCGTTTTTGGGTCCCAAAGTGATTTCCATTCTTGTTGAACCCCAAGGTGCGCTTACGTGTCGGTCACCAACGCTCATGGTTTTGGCCGATTCTAGCCCGTTTCATGGACTATTACTCACTGTTTTAGGGTCCCGGAGTGATGTCCACGAGTAACGAACCCTGGGGTGTGTTTACATGTCGGTCATCAACGCTCGTAGTTTTGGCCGATCCTGACCCGTTTCATGGACTATTACTCACTGTTTGTGGGTCCCAAAGTGATTACCATTCTTGTTGAACCCCAAGATGCGCTTACGTGTCGGTCATCAACAGTCACAGTTTTGGCCGATTCTGGCCCGTTTCGTGGACTATTACTCAAATGTTTTAGGATCCCGGAGTGATGTCCACGAGTATAGAACCCTGGGGTGCGTTTACGTGTCGGTCATCAACACTCGCGGTTTTGGCCTATTCTGACCCGTTTCGTGGACTATTACTCACTGTTTTGGGGTCCGAAAGTGATTTCCATTCTTGTTGAACCCCAACGTGCGCTTACGTGTCAGTCACCAACGCTCATGGTTTTGGCCGATTCTGGCCCGTTTCGTGGACTATTACTCACTGTTTTAGGGTCCCGGAGTGATGTCCACGAGTAACGAATCCTGGGGTGCGTTTACGTGTCGGTCATCAACACTCGCGATTTTGGCCGATTCTGACCCGTTTCGTGGACTATTACTCACCGTTTTGGGGTCTCAAAGTGATTTCCATTCTTTTTGAACCCCAAGGTGCGCTTACATGTCGGTCATCAACACTCACAGTTTTGGCCGATTCTGGCCCGTTTCGTGGACTATTACTCAATGTTTTAGGATCCCGGAGTGATGTCCACGAGTAACGAACCCTGGGGTGCGTTTACGTGTCGGTCATCAACACTCGCGGTTTTGGCCGATTCTGACCCGTTTCATGGACTATTACTCACCGTTTTGGGGTCCCAAAGTGATTTCCATTCTTGTTGAACCCTAAGGTGCGCTTACGTGTCGGTCACCAAAGCTCATGGTTTTGGCCGATTCTGGCCCGTTTCGTGGACTATTACTCACTGTTTTAGGGTCCCGGAGTGATGTCCACGAGTAACGAACCCTGGGGTGCGTTTACGTGTCGGTCATCAACACTCGCGGTATTGGCCGATTCTGACCCGTTTCGTGGACTATTACTCACCGTTTTGGGGTCCCAAAGTGATTTGCATTCTTGTTGAACCCCAAGGTGCGCTTACGTGTCGGTCACCAACGCTCATGGTTTTGGCCGATTCTGGCCCGTTTCGTGGACTATTACTCACTGTTTTAGGGTCCTGGAGTGATGTCCACGAGTAACGAACCCTGGGGTGCGTTTACGTGTCGGTCATCAACACTCGCGGTATTGGCCGATTCTGACCCGTTTCGTGGACTATTACTCACCGTTTTGGGGTCCCAAAGTGATTTGCATTCTTGTTGAACCCCAAGGTGCGCTTACGTGTCGGTCACCAACGCTCATGGTTTTGGCCGATTCTAGCCCGTTTCATGGACTATTACTCACTGTTTTAGGGTCCCGGAGTGATGTCCACGAGTAACGAACCCTGGGGTGTGTTTACATGTCGGTCATCAACGCTCGTAGTTTTGGCCGATCCTGACCCGTTTCATGGACTATTACTCACTGTTTGTGGGTCCCAAAGTGATTACCATTCTTGTTGAACCCCAAGATGCGCTTACGTGTCGGTCATCAACAGTCACAGTTTTGGCCGATTCTGGCCCGTTTCGTGGACTATTACTCAAATGTTTTAGGATCCCGGAGTGATGTCCACGAGTATAGAACCCTGGGGTGCGTTTACGTGTCGGTCATCAACACTCGCGGTTTTGGCCTATTCTGACCCGTTTCGTGGACTATTACTCACTGTTTTGGGGTCCCAAAGTGATTTCCATTCTTGTTGAACCCCAACGTGCGCTTACGTGTCAGTCACCAACGCTCATGGTTTTGGCCGATTCTGGCCCGTTTCGTGGACTATTACTCACTGTTTTAGGGTCCCGGAGTGATGTCCACGAGTAACGAATCCTGGGGTGCGTTTACGTGTCGGTCATCAACACTCGCGATTTTGGCCGATTCTGACCCGTTTCGTGGACTATTACTCACCGTTTTGGGGTCTCAAAGTGATTTCCATTCTTTTTGAACCCCAAGGTGCGCTTACATGTCGGTCATCAACACTCACAGTTTTGGCCGATTCTGGCCCGTTTCGTGGACTATTACTCAATGTTTTAGGATCCCGGAGTGATGTCCACGAGTAACGAACCCTGGGGTGCGTTTACGTGTCGGTCATCAACACTCGCGGTTTTGGCCGATTCTGACCCGTTTCATGGACTATTACTCACCGTTTTGGGGTCCCAAAGTGATTTCCATTCTTGTTGAACCCTAAGGTGCGCTTACGTGTCGGTCACCAAAGCTCATGGTTTTGGCCGATTCTGGCCCGTTTCGTGGACTATTACTCACTGTTTTAGGGTCCCGGAGTGATGTCCACGAGTAACGAACCCTGGGGTGCGTTTACGTGTCGGTCATCAACACTCGCGATTTTGGCCGATTCTGACCCGTTTCGTGGACTATTACTCACCGTTTTGGGGTCTCAAAGTAATTTCCATTCTTGTTGAACCCCAAGGTGCGCTTACGTGTCGGTCATCAACACTCACAGTTTTGGCCGATTCTGGCCCGTTTCGTGGACTATTACTCACTATTTTAGGGTCCCATAGTGATGTCCACGAGTAACGAACCCTGGGGTGCGTTTACGTGTCGGTCATCAACGCTCGTAGTTTTGGCCGATCCTGACCCGTTTCATGGACTATTACTCACTGTTTTGGGGTCCCAAAGTGATTAACATTCTTGTTGAACCCCAAGATGCGCTTACGTGTCGGTCATCAACACTCACAGTTTTGGCCGATTCTGGCCCGTTTCGTGGACTATTACTCAATGTTTTAGGATCCCGGAGTGATGTCCACGAGTATAGAACCCTGGGGTGCGTTTACGTGTAGGTCATCAACACTCGCGGTTTTGGCCTATTCTGACCCGTTTCGTGGACTATTACTCACTGTTTTGGAGTCCCAAAGTGATTTCCATTCTCGTTGAACCCGAACGTGCGCTTACGTGTCGGTCACCAACGCTCATGGTTTTGGCCGATTCTGGTCCGTTTCGTGAACTATTACTCACTGTTTTAGGGTCCCGGAGTGATGTCCACGAGTAACGGACCCTGGGGTGCGTTTACGTGTCGGTCATCAACACTCGCGGTTTTGGTCGATTCTGACCCGTTTCGTGGACTATTACTCACCGTTTTTTGGTCCCAAAGTGATTTCCATTCTTGTTGAACCCCAAGGTGCGCTTACGTGTCGGTCACCAACGCTCATGGTTTTGGCCGATTCTAGCCCGTTTCATGGACTATTACTCACTGTTTTAGGGTCCCGGAGTGATGTCCACGAGTAACGAACCCTGGGGTGTGTTTACATGTCGGTCATCAACGCTCGTAGTTTTGGCCGATCCTGACCCGTTTCATGGACTATTACTCACTGTTTGTGGGTCCCAAAGTGATTACCATTCTTGTTGAACCCCAAGATGCGCTTACGTGTCGGTCATCAACAGTCACAGTTTTGGCCGATTCTGGCCCGTTTCGTGGACTATTACTCAAATGTTTTAGGATCCCGGAGTGATGTCCACGAGTATAGAACCCTGGGGTGCGTTTACGTGTCGGTCATCAACACTCGCGGTTTTGGCCTATTCTGACCCGTTTCGTGGACTATTACTCACTGTTTTGGGGTCCGAAAGTGATTTCCATTCTTGTTGAACCCCAACGTGCGCTTACGTGTCAGTCACCAACGCTCATGGTTTTGGCCGATTCTGGCCCGTTTCGTGGACTATTACTCACTGTTTTAGGGTCCCGGAGTGATGTCCACGAGTAACGAATCCTGGGGTGCGTTTACGTGTCGGTCATCAACACTCGCGATTTTGGCCGATTCTGACCCGTTTCGTGGACTATTACTCACCGTTTTGGGGTCTCAAAGTGATTTCCATTCTTTTTGAACCCCAAGGTGCGCTTACATGTCGGTCATCAACACTCACAGTTTTGGCCGATTCTGGCCCGTTTCGTGGACTATTACTCAATGTTTTAGGATCCCGGAGTGATGTCCACGAGTAACGAACCCTGGGGTGCGTTTACGTGTCGGTCATCAACACTCGCGGTTTTGGCCGATTCTGACCCGTTTCATGGACTATTACTCACCGTTTTGGGGTCCCAAAGTGATTTCCATTCTTGTTGAACCCTAAGGTGCGCTTACGTGTCGGTCACCAAAGCTCATGGTTTTGGCCGATTCTGGCCCGTTTCGTGGACTATTACTCACTGTTTTAGGGTCCCGGAGTGATGTCCACGAGTAACGAACCCTGGGGTGCGTTTACGTGTCGGTCATCAACACTCGCGGTATTGGCCGATTCTGACCCGTTTCGTGGACTATTACTCACCGTTTTGGGGTCCCAAAGTGATTTGCATTCTTGTTGAACCCCAAGGTGCGCTTACGTGTCGGTCACCAACGCTCATGGTTTTGGCCGATTCTGGCCCGTTTCGTGGACTATTACTCACTGTTTTAGGGTCCTGGAGTGATGTCCACGAGTAACGAACCCTGGGGTGCGTTTACGTGTCGGTCATCAACACTCGCGGTATTGGCCGATTCTGACCCGTTTCGTGGACTATTACTCACCGTTTTGGGGTCCCAAAGTGATTTGCATTCTTGTTGAACCCCAAGGTGCGCTTACGTGTCGGTCACCAACGCTCATGGTTTTGGCCGATTCTAGCCCGTTTCATGGACTATTACTCACTGTTTTAGGGTCCCGGAGTGATGTCCACGAGTAACGAACCCTGGGGTGTGTTTACATGTCGGTCATCAACGCTCGTAGTTTTGGCCGATCCTGACCCGTTTCATGGACTATTACTCACTGTTTGTGGGTCCCAAAGTGATTACCATTCTTGTTGAACCCCAAGATGCGCTTACGTGTCGGTCATCAACAGTCACAGTTTTGGCCGATTCTGGCCCGTTTCGTGGACTATTACTCAAATGTTTTAGGATCCCGGAGTGATGTCCACGAGTATAGAACCCTGGGGTGCGTTTACGTGTCGGTCATCAACACTCGCGGTTTTGGCCTATTCTGACCCGTTTCGTGGACTATTACTCACTGTTTTGGGGTCCCAAAGTGATTTCCATTCTTGTTGAACCCCAACGTGCGCTTACGTGTCAGTCACCAACGCTCATGGTTTTGGCCGATTCTGGCCCGTTTCGTGGACTATTACTCACTGTTTTAGGGTCCCGGAGTGATGTCCACGAGTAACGAATCCTGGGGTGCGTTTACGTGTCGGTCATCAACACTCGCGATTTTGGCCGATTCTGACCCGTTTCGTGGACTATTACTCACCGTTTTGGGGTCTCAAAGTGATTTCCATTCTTTTTGAACCCCAAGGTGCGCTTACATGTCGGTCATCAACACTCACAGTTTTGGCCGATTCTGGCCCGTTTCGTGGACTATTACTCAATGTTTTAGGATCCCGGAGTGATGTCCACGAGTAACGAACCCTGGGGTGCGTTTACGTGTCGGTCATCAACACTCGCGGTTTTGGCCGATTCTGACCCGTTTCATGGACTATTACTCACCGTTTTGGGGTCCCAAAGTGATTTCCATTCTTGTTGAACCCTAAGGTGCGCTTACGTGTCGGTCACCAAAGCTCATGGTTTTGGCCGATTCTGGCCCGTTTCGTGGACTATTACTCACTGTTTTAGGGTCCCGGAGTGATGTCCACGAGTAACGAACCCTGGGGTGCGTTTACGTGTCGGTCATCAACACTCGCGATTTTGGCCGATTCTGACCCGTTTCGTGGACTATTACTCACCGTTTTGGGGTCTCAAAGTAATTTCCATTCTTGTTGAACCCCAAGGTGCGCTTACGTGTCGGTCATCAACACTCACAGTTTTGGCCGATTCTGGCCCGTTTCGTGGACTATTACTCACTATTTTAGGGTCCCATAGTGATGTCCACGAGTAACGAACCCTGGGGTGCGTTTACGTGTCGGTCATCAACGCTCGTAGTTTTGGCCGATCCTGACCCGTTTCATGGACTATTACTCACTGTTTTGGGGTCCCAAAGTGATTAACATTCTTGTTGAACCCCAAGATGCGCATACGTGTCGGTCATCAACACTCACAGTTTTGGCCGATTCTGGCCCGTTTCGTGGACTATTACTCAATGTTTTAGGATCCCGGAGTGATGTCCACGAGTATAGAACCCTGGGGTGCGTTTACGTGTAGGTCATCAACACTCGCGGTTTTGGCCTATTCTGACCCGTTTCGTGGACTATTACTCACTGTTTTGGAGTCCCAAAGTGATTTCCATTCTCGTTGAACCCGAACGTGCGCTTACGTGTCGGTCACCAACGCTCATGGTTTTGGCCGATTCTGGTCCGTTTCGTGAACTATTACTCACTGTTTTAGGGTCCCGGAGTGATGTCCACGAGTAACGGACCCTGGGGTGCGTTTACGTGTCGGTCATCAACACTCGCGGTTTTGGTCGATTCTGACCCGTTTCGTGGACTATTACTCACCGTTTTTTGGTCCCAAAGTGATTTCCATTCTTGTTGAACCCCAAGGTGCGCTTACATGTCGGTCACCAACGCTCATGGTTTTGGCCGATTCTAGCCCGTTTCATGGACTATTACTCACTGTTTTAGGGTCCCGGAGTGATGTCCACGAGTAACGAACCCTGGGGTGTGTTTACATGTCGGTCATCAACGCTCGTAGTTTTGGCCGATCCTGACCCGTTTCATGGACTATTACTCACTGTTTGTGGGTCCCAAAGTGATTACCATTCTTGTTGAACCCCAAGATGCGCTTACGTGTCGGTCATCAACAGTCACAGTTTTGGCCGATTCTGGCCCGTTTCGTGGACTATTACTCAAATGTTTTAGGATCCCGGAGTGATGTCCACGAGTATAGAACCCTGGGGTGCGTTTACGTGTCGGTCATCAACACTCGCGGTTTTGGCCTATTCTGACCCGTTTCGTGGACTATTACTCACTGTTTTGGGGTCCCAAAGTGATTTCCATTCTTGTTGAACCCCAACGTGCGCTTACGTGTCAGTCACCAACGCTCATGGTTTTGGCCGATTCTGGCCCGTTTCGTGGACTATTACTCACTGTTTTAGGGTCCCGGAGTGATGTCCACGAGTAACGAATCCTGGGGTGCGTTTACGTGTCGGTCATCAACACTCGCGATTTTGGCCGATTCTGACCCGTTTCGTGGACTATTACTCACCGTTTTGGGGTCTCAAAGTGATTTCCATTCTTTTTGAACCCCAAGGTGCGCTTACATGTCGGTCATCAACACTCACAGTTTTGGCCGATTCTGGCCCGTTTCGTGGACTATTACTCAATGTTTTAGGATCCCGGAGTGATGTCCACGAGTAACGAACCCTGGGGTGCGTTTACGTGTCGGTCATCAACACTCGCGGTTTTGGCCGATTCTGACCCGTTTCATGGACTATTACTCACCGTTTTGGGGTCCCAAAGTGATTTCCATTCTTGTTGAACCCTAAGGTGCGCTTACGTGTCGGTCACCAAAGCTCATGGTTTTGGCCGATTCTGGCCCGTTTCGTGGACTATTACTCACTGTTTTAGGGTCCCGGAGTGATGTCCACGAGTAACGAACCCTGGGGTGCGTTTACGTGTCGGTCATCAACACTCGCGATTTTGGCTGATTCTGACCCGTTTCGTGGACTATTACTCACCGTTTTGGGGTCTCAAAGTAATTTCCATTCTTGTTGAACCCCAAGGTGCGCTTACGTGTCGGTCATCAACACTCACAGTTTTGGCCGATTCTGGCCCGTTTCGTGGACTATTACTCACTATTTTAGGGTCCCATAGTGATGTCCACGAGTAACGAACCCTGGGGTGCGTTTACGTGTCGGTCATCAACGCTCGTAGTTTTGGCCGATCCTGACCCGTTTCATGGACTATTACTCACTGTTTTGGGGTCCCAAAGTGATTAACATTCTTGTTGAACCCCAAGATGCGCTTACGTGTCGGTCATCAACACTCACAGTTTTGGCCGATTCTGGCCCGTTTCGTGGACTATTACTCAATGTTTTAGGATCCCGGAGTGATGTCCACGAGTATAGAACCCTGGGGTGCGTTTACGTGTAGGTCATCAACACTCGCGGTTTTGGCCTATTCTGACCCGTTTCGTGGACTATTACTCACTGTTTTGGAGTCCCAAAGTGATTTCCATTCTCGTTGAACCCGAACGTGCGCTTACGTGTCGGTCACCAACGCTCATGGTTTTGGCCGATTCTGACCCGTTTCGTGGACTATTACTCACCGTTTTTGGGTCCCAAAGTGATTTCCATTCTTGTTGAACCCCAAGGTGCGCTTACGTGTCGGTCACCAACGCTCATGGTTTTGACCGATTCTAGCCCGTTTCATGGACTATTACTCACTGTTTTAGGGTCCCGGAGTGATGTCCACGAGTAACGAACCCTGGGGTGTGTTTACATGTCGGTCATCAACGCTCGTAGTTTTGGCCGATCCTGACCCGTTTCATGGACTATTACTCACTGTTTGTGGGTCCCAAAGTGATTACCATTCTTGTTGAACCCCAAGATGCGCTTACGTGTCGGTCATCAACAGTCACAGTTTTGGCCGATTCTGGCCCGTTTCGTGGACTATTACTCAAATGTTTTAGGATCCCGGAGTGATGTCCACGAGTAACGAACCCTGGGGTGCGTTTACGTGTCGGTCATCAACACTCGCGGTTTTGGCCTATTCTGACCCGTTTCGTGGACTATTACTCACTGTTTTGGGGTCCCAAAGTGATTTCCATTCTTGTTGAACCCCAACGTGCGCTTACGTGTCAGTCACCAACGCTCATGGTTTTGGCCGATTCTGGCCCGTTTCGTGGACTATTACTCACTGTTTTAGGGTCCCGGAGTGATGTCCACGAGTAACGAATCCTGGGGTGCGTTTACGTGTCGGTCATCAACACTCGCGATTTTGGCCGATTCTGACCCGTTTCGTGGACTATTACTCACCGTTTTGGGGTCTCAATGTAATTTCCATTCTTGTTGAACCCCAAGGTGCGCTTACGTGTCGGTCATCAACACTCACAGTTTTGGCCGATTCTGGTCTGTTTCGTGGACTGTTACTCACTATTTTAGGGTCCCGTAGTGATGTCCACGAGTAACGAACCCTGAGGTGCGTTTACGTGTCGGTCATCAACACTCGCGGTTTTGGCCGATTCTGACCCGTTTCGTGGACTATTACTCACCGTTTTTGGGTCCCAAAGTGATTTGCATTCTTGTTGAACCCCAAGGTGCGCTTACGTGTCGGTCACCAACGCTCATGGTTTTGGCCGATTCTGGCCCGTTTCGTGGACTATTACTCACTGTTTTAGGGTCCTGGAGTGATGTCCACGAGTAACGAACCCTGGGGTGCGTTTACGTGTCGGTCATCAACACTCGCGATTTTGGCCGATTCTGACCCGTTTCGTGGACTATTACTCACCGTTTTGGGGTCTCAAAGTTATTTCCATTCTTGTTGAAGCCCAAGGTGCGCTTACATGTCGGTCATCAACACTCACAGTTTTGGCCGATTCTGGCCCGTTTCGTGGACTATTACTCAATGTTTTAGGATCCCGGAGTGATGTCCACGAGTAACGAACCCTGGGGTGCGTTTACGTGTCGGTCATCAACACTCGCGGTTTTGGCCGATTCTGACCCGTTTCGTGGACTATTACTCACCGTTTTGGGGTCCCAAAGTGATTTCCATTCTTGTTGAACCCCAAGGTGCGCTTACGTGTCGGTCACCAAAGCTCATGGTTTTGGCCGATTCTGGCCCGTTTCGTGGACTATTACTCACTGTTTTAGGGTCCCGGAGTGATGTCCACGAGTAACGAACCCTGGGGTGCGTTTACGTGTCGGTCATCAACACTCGCGATTTTGGCCTATTCTGACCCGTTTCGTGGACTATTACTCACCGTTTTGGGGTCTCAAAGTAATTTCCATTCTTGTTGAACCCCAAGGTGCGCTTACGTGTCGGTCATCAACACTCACAGTTTTGGCCGATTCTGGTCCGTTTCGTGGACTATTACTCACTGTTTTAGGGTCCCGGAGTGATGTCCACGAATAACGAACCCTGGGGTGCGTTTACGTGTCGGTCATCAACACTCGCGGTATTGGCCGATTCTGACCCGTTTCGTGGACTATTACTCACCGTTTTTGGGTCCCAAAGTGATTTCCATTCTTGTTGAACCCCAAGGTGCGCTTACGTGTCGGTCACCAACGCTCATGGTTTTGGCCGATTCTGGCCCGTTTCGTGGACTATTACTCACTGTTTTAGGGTCCCGGAGTGATGTCCACGAGTAACGAATCCTGGGGTGCGTTTACGTGTCGGTCATCAACACTCGCGATTTTGGCCGATTCTGACCCGTTTCGTGGACTATTACTCACCGTTTTGGGGTCTCAATGTAATTTCCATTCTTGTTGAACCCCAAGGTGCGCTTACGTGTCGGTCATCAACACTCACAGTTTTGGCCGATTCTGGTCTGTTTCGTGGACTGTTACTCACTATTTTAGGGTCCCGTAGTGATGTCCACGAGTAACGAACCCTGAGGTGCGTTTACGTGTCGGTCATCAACACTCGCGGTTTTGGCCGATTCTGACCCGTTTCGTGGACTATTACTCACCGTTTTTGGGTCCCAAAGTGATTTGCATTCTTGTTGAACCCCAAGGTGCGCTTACGTGTCGGTCACCAACGCTCATGGTTTTGGCCGATTCTGGCCCGTTTCGTGGACTATTACTCACTGTTTTAGGGTCCTGGAGTGATGTCCACGAGTAACGAACCCTGGGGTGCGTTTACGTGTCGGTCATCAACACTCGCGATTTTGGCCGATTCTGACCCGTTTCGTGGACTATTACTCACCGTTTTGGGGTCTCAAAGTTATTTCCATTCTTGTTGAAGCCCAAGGTGCGCTTACATGTCGGTCATCAACACTCACAGTTTTGGCCGATTCTGGCCCGTTTCGTGGACTATTACTCAATGTTTTAGGATCCCGGAGTGATGTCCACGAGTAACGAACCCTGGGGTGCGTTTACGTGTCGGTCATCAACACTCGCGGTTTTGGCCGATTCTGACCCGTTTCGTGGACTATTACTCACCGTTTTGGGGTCCCAAAGTGATTTCCATTCTTGTTGAACCCCAAGGTGCGCTTACGTGTCGGTCACCAAAGCTCATGGTTTTGGCCGATTCTGGCCCGTTTCGTGGACTATTACTCACTGTTTTAGGGTCCCGGAGTGATGTCCACGAGTAACGAACCCTGGGGTGCGTTTACGTGTCGGTCATCAACACTCGCGATTTTGGCCTATTCTGACCCGTTTCGTGGACTATTACTCACCGTTTTGGGGTCTCAAAGTAATTTCCATTCTTGTTGAACCCCAAGGTGCGCTTACGTGTCGGTCATCAACACTCACAGTTTTGGCCGATTCTGGTCCGTTTCGTGGACTATTACTCACTGTTTTAGGGTCCCGGAGTGATGTCCACGAATAACGAACCCTGGGGTGCGTTTACGTGTCGGTCATCAACACTCGCGGTATTGGCCGATTCTGACCCGTTTCGTGGACTATTACTCACCGTTTTTGGGTCCCAAAGTGATTTCCATTCTTGTTGAACCCCAAGGTGCGCTTACGTGTCGGTCACCAACGCTCATGGTTTTGGCCGATTCTGGCCCGTTTCGTGGACTATTACTCACTGTTTTAGGGTCCCGGAGTGATGTCCACGAGTAACGAACCCTGGGGTGCGTTTATTTGTCGGTCATCAACACTCGCGATTTTGGCCGATTCTGACCCGTTTCGTGGACTATTACTCACCGTTTTGGGGTCTCAAAGTGATTTCCATTCTTTTTGAACCCCAAGGTGCGCTTACATGTCGGTCATCAACACTCACAGTTTTGGCCGATTCTGGCCCGTTTCGTGGACTATTACTCAATGTTTTAGGATCCCGGAGTGATGTCCACGAGTAACGAACCCTGGGGTGCGTTTACGTGTCGGTCATCAACACTCGCGGTTTTGGCCGATTCTGACCCGTTTCATGGACTATTACTCACCGTTTTGGGGTCCCAAAGTGATTTCCATTCTTGTTGAACCCTAAGGTGCGCTTACGTGTCGGTCACCAAAGCTCATGGTTTTGGCCGATTCTGGCCCGTTTCGTGGACTATTACTCACTGTTTTAGGGTCCCGGAGTGATGTCCACGAGTAACGAACCCTGGGGTGCGTTTACGTGTCGGTCATCAACACTCGCGGTATTGGCCGATTCTGACCCGTTTCGTGGACTATTACTCACCGTTTTGGGGTCCCAAAGTGATTTGCATTCTTGTTGAACCCCAAGGTGCGCTTACGTGTCGGTCACCAACGCTCATGGTTTTGGCCGATTCTGGCCCGTTTCGTGGACTATTACTCACTGTTTTAGGGTCCTGGAGTGATGTCCACGAGTAACGAACCCTGGGGTGCGTTTACGTGTCGGTCATCAACACTCGCGGTATTGGCCGATTCTGACCCGTTTCGTGGACTATTACTCACCGTTTTGGGGTCCCAAAGTGATTTGCATTCTTGTTGAACCCCAAGGTGCGCTTACGTGTCGGTCACCAACGCTCATGGTTTTGGCCGATTCTAGCCCGTTTCATGGACTATTACTCACTGTTTTAGGGTCCCGGAGTGATGTCCACGAGTAACGAACCCTGGGGTGTGTTTACATGTCGGTCATCAACGCTCGTAGTTTTGGCCGATCCTGACCCGTTTCATGGACTATTACTCACTGTTTGTGGGTCCCAAAGTGATTACCATTCTTGTTGAACCCCAAGATGCGCTTACGTGTCGGTCATCAACAGTCACAGTTTTGGCCGATTCTGGCCCGTTTCGTGGACTATTACTCAAATGTTTTAGGATCCCGGAGTGATGTCCACGAGTATAGAACCCTGGGGTGCGTTTACGTGTCGGTCATCAACACTCGCGGTTTTGGCCTATTCTGACCCGTTTCGTGGACTATTACTCACTGTTTTGGGGTCCCAAAGTGATTTCCATTCTTGTTGAACCCCAACGTGCGCTTACGTGTCAGTCACCAACGCTCATGGTTTTGGCCGATTCTGGCCCGTTTCGTGGACTATTACTCACTGTTTTAGGGTCCCGGAGTGATGTCCACGAGTAACGAATCCTGGGGTGCGTTTACGTGTCGGTCATCAACACTCGCGATTTTGGCCGATTCTGACCCGTTTCGTGGACTATTACTCACCGTTTTGGGGTCTCAAAGTGATTTCCATTCTTTTTGAACCCCAAGGTGCGCTTACATGTCGGTCATCAACACTCACAGTTTTGGCCGATTCTGGCCCGTTTCGTGGACTATTACTCAATGTTTTAGGATCCCGGAGTGATGTCCACGAGTAACGAACCCTGGGGTGCGTTTACGTGTCGGTCATCAACACTCGCGGTTTTGGCCGATTCTGACCCGTTTCATGGACTATTACTCACCGTTTTGGGGTCCCAAAGTGATTTCCATTCTTGTTGAACCCTAAGGTGCGCTTACGTGTCGGTCACCAAAGCTCATGGTTTTGGCCGATTCTGGCCCGTTTCGTGGACTATTACTCACTGTTTTAGGGTCCCGGAGTGATGTCCACGAGTAACGAACCCTGGGGTGCGTTTACGTGTCGGTCATCAACACTCGCGATTTTGGCCGATTCTGACCCGTTTCGTGGACTATTACTCACCGTTTTGGGGTCTCAAAGTAATTTCCATTCTTGTTGAACCCCAAGGTGCGCTTACGTGTCGGTCATCAACACTCACAGTTTTGGCCGATTCTGGCCCGTTTCGTGGACTATTACTCACTATTTTAGGGTCCCATAGTGATGTCCACGAGTAACGAACCCTGGGGTGCGTTTACGTGTCGGTCATCAACGCTCGTAGTTTTGGCCGATCCTGACCCGTTTCATGGACTATTACTCACTGTTTTGGGGTCCCAAAGTGATTAACATTCTTGTTGAACCCCAAGATGCGCATACGTGTCGGTCATCAACACTCACAGTTTTGGCCGATTCTGGCCCGTTTCGTGGACTATTACTCAATGTTTTAGGATCCCGGAGTGATGTCCACGAGTATAGAACCCTGGGGTGCGTTTACGTGTAGGTCATCAACACTCGCGGTTTTGGCCTATTCTGACCCGTTTCGTGGACTATTACTCACTGTTTTGGAGTCCCAAAGTGATTTCCATTCTCGTTGAACCCGAACGTGCGCTTACGTGTCGGTCACCAACGCTCATGGTTTTGGCCGATTCTGGTCCGTTTCGTGAACTATTACTCACTGTTTTAGGGTCCCGGAGTGATGTCCACGAGTAACGGACCCTGGGGTGCGTTTACGTGTCGGTCATCAACACTCGCGGTTTTGGTCGATTCTGACCCGTTTCGTGGACTATTACTCACCGTTTTTTGGTCCCAAAGTGATTTCCATTCTTGTTGAACCCCAAGGTGCGCTTACATGTCGGTCACCAACGCTCATGGTTTTGGCCGATTCTAGCCCGTTTCATGGACTATTACTCACTGTTTTAGGGTCCCGGAGTGATGTCCACGAGTAACGAACCCTGGGGTGTGTTTACATGTCGGTCATCAACGCTCGTAGTTTTGGCCGATCCTGACCCGTTTCATGGACTATTACTCACTGTTTGTGGGTCCCAAAGTGATTACCATTCTTGTTGAACCCCAAGATGCGCTTACGTGTCGGTCATCAACAGTCACAGTTTTGGCCGATTCTGGCCCGTTTCGTGGACTATTACTCAAATGTTTTAGGATCCCGGAGTGATGTCCACGAGTATAGAACCCTGGGGTGCGTTTACGTGTCGGTCATCAACACTCGCGGTTTTGGCCTATTCTGACCCGTTTCGTGGACTATTACTCACTGTTTTGGGGTCCCAAAGTGATTTCCATTCTTGTTGAACCCCAACGTGCGCTTACGTGTCAGTCACCAACGCTCATGGTTTTGGCCGATTCTGGCCCGTTTCGTGGACTATTACTCACTGTTTTAGGGTCCCGGAGTGATGTCCACGAGTAACGAATCCTGGGGTGCGTTTACGTGTCGGTCATCAACACTCGCGATTTTGGCCGATTCTGACCCGTTTCGTGGACTATTACTCACCGTTTTGGGGTCTCAAAGTGATTTCCATTCTTTTTGAACCCCAAGGTGCGCTTACATGTCGGTCATCAACACTCACAGTTTTGGCCGATTCTGGCCCGTTTCGTGGACTATTACTCAATGTTTTAGGATCCCGGAGTGATGTCCACGAGTAACGAACCCTGGGGTGCGTTTACGTGTCGGTCATCAACACTCGCGGTTTTGGCCGATTCTGACCCGTTTCATGGACTATTACTCACCGTTTTGGGGTCCCAAAGTGATTTCCATTCTTGTTGAACCCTAAGGTGCGCTTACGTGTCGGTCACCAAAGCTCATGGTTTTGGCCGATTCTGGCCCGTTTCGTGGACTATTACTCACTGTTTTAGGGTCCCGGAGTGATGTCCACGAGTAACGAACCCTGGGGTGCGTTTACGTGTCGGTCATCAACACTCGCGATTTTGGCTGATTCTGACCCGTTTCGTGGACTATTACTCACCGTTTTGGGGTCTCAAAGTAATTTCCATTCTTGTTGAACCCCAAGGTGCGCTTACGTGTCGGTCATCAACACTCACAGTTTTGGCCGATTCTGGCCCGTTTCGTGGACTATTACTCACTATTTTAGGGTCCCATAGTGATGTCCACGAGTAACGAACCCTGGGGTGCGTTTACGTGTCGGTCATCAACGCTCGTAGTTTTGGCCGATCCTGACCCGTTTCATGGACTATTACTCACTGTTTTGGGGTCCCAAAGTGATTAACATTCTTGTTGAACCCCAAGATGCGCTTACGTGTCGGTCATCAACACTCACAGTTTTGGCCGATTCTGGCCCGTTTCGTGGACTATTACTCAATGTTTTAGGATCCCGGAGTGATGTCCACGAGTATAGAACCCTGGGGTGCGTTTACGTGTAGGTCATCAACACTCGCGGTTTTGGCCTATTCTGACCCGTTTCGTGGACTATTACTCACTGTTTTGGAGTCCCAAAGTGATTTCCATTCTCGTTGAACCCGAACGTGCGCTTACGTGTCGGTCACCAACGCTCATGGTTTTGGCCGATTCTGACCCGTTTCGTGGACTATTACTCACCGTTTTTGGGTCCCAAAGTGATTTCCATTCTTGTTGAACCCCAAGGTGCGCTTACGTGTCGGTCACCAACGCTCATGGTTTTGACCGATTCTAGCCCGTTTCATGGACTATTACTCACTGTTTTAGGGTCCCGGAGTGATGTCCACGAGTAACGAACCCTGGGGTGTGTTTACATGTCGGTCATCAACGCTCGTAGTTTTGGCCGATCCTGACCCGTTTCATGGACTATTACTCACTGTTTGTGGGTCCCAAAGTGATTACCATTCTTGTTGAACCCCAAGATGCGCTTACGTGTCGGTCATCAACAGTCACAGTTTTGGCCGATTCTGGCCCGTTTCGTGGACTATTACTCAAATGTTTTAGGATCCCGGAGTGATGTCCACGAGTAACGAACCCTGGGGTGCGTTTACGTGTCGGTCATCAACACTCGCGGTTTTGGCCTATTCTGACCCGTTTCGTGGACTATTACTCACTGTTTTGGGGTCCCAAAGTGATTTCCATTCTTGTTGAACCCCAACGTGCGCTTACGTGTCAGTCACCAACGCTCATGGTTTTGGCCGATTCTGGCCCGTTTCGTGGACTATTACTCACTGTTTTAGGGTCCCGGAGTGATGTCCACGAGTAACGAATCCTGGGGTGCGTTTACGTGTCGGTCATCAACACTCGCGATTTTGGCCGATTCTGACCCGTTTCGTGGACTACTACTCACCGTTTTGGGGTCTCAATGTAATTTCCATTCTTGTTGAACCCCAAGGTGCGCTTACGTGTCGGTCATCAACACTCACAGTTTTGGCCGATTCTGGTCTGTTTCGTGGACTGTTACTCACTATTTTAGGGTCCCGTAGTGATGTCCACGAGTAACGAACCCTGAGGTGCGTTTACGTGTCGGTCATCAACACTCGCGGTTTTGGCCGATTCTGACCCGTTTCGTGGACTATTACTCACCGTTTTTGGGTCCCAAAGTGATTTGCATTCTTGTTGAACCCCAAGGTGCGCTTACGTGTCGGTCACCAACGCTCATGGTTTTGGCCGATTCTGGCCCGTTTCGTGGACTATTACTCACTGTTTTAGGGTCCTGGAGTGATGTCCACGAGTAACGAACCCTGGGGTGCGTTTACGTGTCGGTCATCAACACTCGCGATTTTGGCCGATTCTGACCCGTTTCGTGGACTATTACTCACCGTTTTGGGGTCTCAAAGTTATTTCCATTCTTGTTGAAGCCCAAGGTGCGCTTACATGTCGGTCATCAACACTCACAGTTTTGGCCGATTCTGGCCCGTTTCGTGGACTATTACTCAATGTTTTAGGATCCCGGAGTGATGTCCACGAGTAACGAACCCTGGGGTGCGTTTACGTGTCGGTCATCAACACTCGCGGTTTTGGCCGATTCTGACCCGTTTCGTGGACTATTACTCACCGTTTTGGGGTCCCAAAGTGATTTCCATTCTTGTTGAACCCCAAGGTGCGCTTACGTGTCGGTCACCAAAGCTCATGGTTTTGGCCGATTCTGGCCCGTTTCGTGGACTATTACTCACTGTTTTAGGGTCCCGGAGTGATGTCCACGAGTAACGAACCCTGGGGTGCGTTTACGTGTCGGTCATCAACACTCGCGATTTTGGCCTATTCTGACCCGTTTCGTGGACTATTACTCACCGTTTTGGGGTCTCAAAGTAATTTCCATTCTTGTTGAACCCAAAGGTGCGCTTACGTGTCGGTCATCAACACTCACAGTTTTGGCCGATTCTGGTCCGTTTCGTGGACTATTACTCACTGTTTTAGGGTCCCGGAGTGATGTCCACGAATAACGAACCCTGGGGTGCGTTTACGTGTCGGTCATCAACACTCGCGGTATTGGCCGATTCTGACCCGTTTCGTGGACTATTACTCACCGTTTTTGGGTCCCAAAGTGATTTCCATTCTTGTTGAACCCCAAGGTGCGCTTACGTGTCGGTCACCAACGCTCATGGTTTTGGCCGATTCTGGCCCGTTTCGTGGACTATTACTCACTGTTTTAGGGTCCCGGAGTGATGTCCACGAGTAACGAACCCTGGGGTGCGTTTATTTGTCGGTCATCAACACTCGCGATTTTGGCCGATTCTGACCCGTTTCGTGGACTATTACTCACCGTTTTGGGGTCTCAAAGTGATTTCCATTCTTGTTGAACCCCAAGGTGCGCTTACATGTCGGTCATCAACACTCACAGTTTTGGCCGATTCTGGCCCGTTTCGTGGACTATTACTCAATGTTTTAGGATCCCGGAGTGATGTCCACGAGTAACGAACCCTGGGGTGCGTTTACGTGTCGGTCATCAACACTCGCGGTATTGGCCGATTCTGACCCGTTTCGTGGACTATTACTCACCGTTTTTGGGTCCCAAAGTGATTTGCATTCTTGTTGAACCCCAAGGTGCGCTTACGTGTCGGTCACCAACGCTCATGGTTTTGGCCGATTTTGGCCCGTTTCGTGGACTATTACTCACTGTTTTAGGGTCCCGGAGTGATGTCCACGAGTAACGAACCCTGGGGTGCGTTTACGTGTCGGTCATCAACACTCGCGATTTTGGCCGATTCTGACCCGTTTCGTGGACTATTACTCACCGTTTTGGGGTCTCAAAGTGATTTCCATTCTTGTTGAACCCCAAGGTGCGCTTACATGTCGGTCATCATCACTCACAGTTTTGGCCGATTCTGGCCCGTTTCGTGGACTATTACTCAATGTTTTAGGATCCCGGAGTGATGTCCACGAGTAACGAACCCTGGGGTGCGTTTACGTGTCGGTCATCAACACTCGCGGTTTTGGCCGATTCTGACCCGTTTCGTGGACTATTACTCACCGTTTTGGGGTCCCAAAGTGATTTCCATTCTTGTTGAACCCCAAGGTGCGCTTACATGTCGGTCACCAAAGCTCATGGTTTTGGCCGATTCTGGCCCGTTTCGTGGACTATTACTCACTGTTTTAGGGTCCCGGAGTGATGTCCACGAGTAACGAACCCTGGGGTGCGTTTACGTGTCGGTCATCAACACTCGCGATTTTGGCCGATTCTGACCCGTTTCGTGGACTATTACTCACCGTTTTGGGGTCCCAAAGTGATTTCCATTCTTGTTGAACCCCAAGGTGCGCTTACGTGTCGGTCATCAACACTCACAGTTTTGGCCGATTCTGGCCCGTTTCGTGGACTATTACTCACTGTTTTAGGGTCCCGGAGTGATGTCCACGAATAACGAACCCTGGGGTGCGTTTACGTGTCGGTCATCAACACTCGCGGTATTGGCCGATTCTGACCCGTTTCGTGGACTATTACTCACCGTTTTTGGGTCCCAAAGTGATTTCCATTCTTGTTGAACCCCAAGGTGCGCTTACGTGTCGGTCACCAACGCTCATGGTTTTGGCCGATTCTGGCCCGTTTCGTGGACTATTACTCACTGTTTTAGGGTCCCGGAGTGAAGTCCACGAGTAACGAACCATGGGGTGCGTTTGCGTGTCGGTCATCAACACTCGCGATTTTGGCCGATTCTGACCCGTTTCGTGGACTATTACTCACCGTTTTGGGGTCTCAAAGTGATTTCCATTCTTGTTGAACCCCAAGGTGCGCTTACGTGTCGGTCATCAACACTCACAGTTTTGGCCGATTCTGGTCCGTTTCGTGGACTATTACTCACTGTTTTAGGGTCCCGGAGTGATGTCCACGAATAACGAACCCTGGGGTGCGTTTACGTGTCGGTCATCAACACTCGCGGTATTGGCCGATTCTGACCCGTTTCGTGGACTATTACTCACCGTTTTTGGGTCCCAAAGTGATTTCCATTCTTGTTGAACCCCAAGGTGCGCTTACGTGTCGGTCACCAACGCTCATGGTTTTGGCCGATTCTGGCCCGTTTCGTGGACTATTACTCACTGTTTTAGGGTCCCGGAGTGATGTCCACGAGTAACGAACCCTGGGGTGCGTTTATTTGTCGGTCATCAACACTCGCGATTTTGGCCGATTCTGACCCGTTTCGTGGACTATTACTCACCGTTTTGGGGTCTCAAAGTGATTTCCATTCTTGTTGAACCCCAAGGTGCGCTTACATGTCGGTCATCAACACTCACAGTTTTGGCCGATTCTGGCCCGTTTCGTGGACTATTACTCAATGTTTTAGGATCCCGGAGTGATGTCCACGAGTAACGAACCCTGGGGTGCGTTTACGTGTCGGTCATCAACACTCGCGGTATTGGCCGATTCTGACCCGTTTCGTGGACTATTACTCACCGTTTTTGGGTCCCAAAGTGATTTGCATTCTTGTTGAACCCCAAGGTGCGCTTACGTGTCGGTCACCAACGCTCATGGTTTTGGCCGATTTTGGCCCGTTTCGTGGACTATTACTCACTGTTTTAGGGTCCCGGAGTGATGTCCACGAGTAACGAACCCTGGGGTGCGTTTACGTGTCGGTCATCAACACTCGCGATTTTGGCCGATTCTGACCCGTTTCGTGGACTATTACTCACCGTTTTGGGGTCTCAAAGTGATTTCCATTCTTGTTGAACCCCAAGGTGCGCTTACATGTCGGTCATCATCACTCACAGTTTTGGCCGATTCTGGCCCGTTTCGTGGACTATTACTCAATGTTTTAGGATCCCGGAGTGATGTCCACGAGTAACGAACCCTGGGGTGCGTTTACGTGTCGGTCATCAACACTCGCGGTTTTGGCCGATTCTGACCCGTTTCGTGGACTATTACTCACCGTTTTGGGGTCCCAAAGTGATTTCCATTCTTGTTGAACCCCAAGGTGCGCTTACATGTCGGTCACCAAAGCTCATGGTTTTGGCCGATTCTGGCCCGTTTCGTGGACTATTACTCACTGTTTTAGGGTCCCGGAGTGATGTCCACGAGTAACGAACCCTGGGGTGCGTTTACGTGTCGGTCATCAACACTCGCGATTTTGGCCGATTCTGACCCGTTTCGTGGACTATTACTCACCGTTTTGGGGTCCCAAAGTGATTTCCATTCTTGTTGAACCCCAAGGTGCGCTTACGTGTCGGTCATCAACACTCACAGTTTTGGCCGATTCTGGCCCGTTTCGTGGACTATTACTCACTGTTTTAGGGTCCCGGAGTGATGTCCACGAATAACGAACCCTGGGGTGCGTTTACGTGTCGGTCATCAACACTCGCGGTATTGGCCGATTCTGACCCGTTTCGTGGACTATTACTCACCGTTTTTGGGTCCCAAAGTGATTTCCATTCTTGTTGAACCCCAAGGTGCGCTTACGTGTCGGTCACCAACGCTCATGGTTTTGGCCGATTCTGGCCCGTTTCGTGGACTATTACTCACTGTTTTAGGGTCCCGGAGTGAAGTCCACGAGTAACGAACCATGGGGTGCGTTTGCGTGTCGGTCATCAACACTCGCGATTTTGGCCGATTCTGACCCGTTTCGTGGACTATTACTCACCGTTTTGGGGTCTCAAAGTGATTTCCATTCTTGTTGAACCCCAAGGTGCGCTTACATGTCGGTCATCAACACTCACAGTTTTGGCCGATTCTAGCCCGTTTCGTGGACTATTACTCAATGTTTTAGGATCCCGGAGTGATGTCCACGAGTAACGAACCCTGGGGTGCGTTTACGTGTCGGTCATCAACACTCGCGGTTTTGGCCGATTCTAACCCGTTTCGTGGACTATTACTCACCGTTTTGGGGTCTCAAAGTGATTTCCAATCTTGTTGAACCCCAAGGTGCGCTTACATGTCGATCACCAACACTCACAGTTTTGGCCGATTCTGGCCCGTTTCGTGGACTATTACTCAATGTTTTAGGATCCCGGAGTGATGTCCACGAGTAACGAACCCTGGGGTGCGTTTACGTGTCGGTCATCAACACTCACGGTTTTGGCCGATTCTGACCCGTTTCGTGGACTATTACTCACCGTTTTGGGGTCTCAAAGTAATTTCCATTCTTGTTGAACCCCAAGGTGCGCTTATGTGTCGGTCATCAACACTCACAGTTTTGGCCGATTCTGGCCCGTTTCGTGGACTATTACTCAATGTTTTAGGATCCCGGAGTGATGTCCACGAGTAACGAACCCTGGGGTGCGTTTACGTGTCGGTCATCAACACTCGCGATTTTGGCCGATTCTGACCCGTTTCGTGGACTATTACTCACCGTTTTGGGGTCTCAAAGTAATTTCCTTTCTTGTTGAACCCCAAGGTGCGCTTACATGTCGGTCATCAACACTCACAGTTTTGGCCGATTCTAGCCCGTTTCGTGGACTATTACTCAATGTTTTAGGATCCCGGAGTGATGTCCACGAGTAACGAACCCTGGGGTGCGTTTACGTGTCGGTCATCAACACTCGCGGTTTTGGCCGATTCTAACCCGTTTCGTGGACTATTACTCACCGTTTTGGGGTCTCAAAGTGATTTCCAATCTTGTTGAACCCCAAGGTGCGCTTACATGTCGATCACCAACACTCACAGTTTTGGCCGATTCTGGCCCGTTTCGTGGACTATTACTCACTGTTTTAGGGTCCCGGAGTGATGTCCACGAATAACGAACCCTGGGGTGCGTTTACGTGTCGGTCATCAACACTCGCGGTATTGGCCGATTCTGACCCGTTTCGTGGACTATTACTCACCGTTTTTGGGTCCCAAAGTGATTTCCATTCTTGTTGAACCCCAAGGTGCGCTTACGTGTCGGTCACCAACGCTCATGGTTTTGGCCGATTCTGGCCCGTTTCGTGGACTATTACTCACTGTTTTAGGGTCCCGGAGTGATGTCCACGAGTAACGAACCATGGGGTGCGTTTGCGTGTCGGTCATCAACACTCGCGATTTTGGCCGATTCTGACCCGTTTCGTGGACTATTACTCACCGTTTTGGGGTCTCAAAGTGATTTCCATTCTTGTTGAACCCCAAGGTGCGCTTACATGTCGGTCATCAACACTCACAGTTTTGGCCGATTCTGGCCCGTTTCGTGGACTATTACTCAATGTTTTAGGATCCCGGAGTGATGTCCACGAGTAACGAACCCTGGGGTGCGTTTACGTGTCGGTCATCAACACTCGCGGTTTTGGCCGATTCTGACCCGTTTCGTGGACTATTACTCACCGTTTTGGGGTCTCAAAGTAATTTCCATTCTTGTTGAACCCCAAGGTGCGCTTACGTGTCGGTCATCAACACTCACAGTTTTGGCCGATTCTGGCCCGTTTCGTGGACTATTACTCAATGTTTTAGGATCCCGGAGTGATGTCCACGAGTAACGAACCCTCGGGTGCGTTTACGTGTCGGTCATCAACACTCGCGGTTTTGGCCGATTCTGACCCGTTTCGTGGACTATTACTCACCGTTTTGGGGTCCCAAAGTGATTTCCATTCTTGTTGAACCCCAAGGTGCGCTTACATGTCGGTCACCAAAGCTCATGGTTTTGGCCGATTTTGGCCCGTTTCGTGGACTATTACTCACTGTTTTAGGGTCCCGGAGTGATGTCCACGAGTAACGAACCCTGGGGTGCGTTTACGTGTCGGTCATCAACACTCGCGATTTTGGCCGATTCTGACCCGTTTCGTGGACTATTACTCACCGTTTTGGGGTCTCAAAGTGATTTCCATTCTTGTTGAACCCCAAGGTGCGCTTACATGTCGGTCATCAACACTCACAGTTTTGGCCGATTCTGGCCCGTTTCGTGGACTATTACTCAATGTTTTAGGATCCCGGAGTGATGTCCACGAGTAACGAACCCTGGGGTGCGTTTACGTGTCGGTCATCAACACTCGCGGTATTGGCCGATTCTGACCCGTTTCGTGGACTATTACTCACCGTTTTGGGGTCCCAAAGTGATTTGCATTCTTGTTGAACCCCAAGGTGCGCTTACGTGTCGGTCACCAACGCTCATGGTTTTGGCCGATTCTGGCCCGTTTCGTGGACTATTACTCACTGTTTTAGGGTCCCGGAGTGATGTCCACGAGTAACGAACCCTGGGGTGCGTTTACGTGTCGGTCATCAACACTCGCGATTTTGGCCGATTCTGACCCGTTTCGTGGACTATTACTCACCGTTTTGGGGTCCCAAAGTCATTTCCATTCTTGTTGAACCCCAAGGTGCGCTTACATGTCGGTCACCAAAGCTCATGGTTTTGGCCGATTCTGGCCCGTTTCGTGGACTATTACTCACTGTTTTAGGGTCCCGGAGTGATGTCCACGAGTAACGAACCCTGGGGTGCGTTTACGTGTCGGTCATCAACACTCGCGATTTTGGCCGATTCTGACCCGTTTCGTGGACTATTACTCACCGTTTTGGGGTCTCAAAGTGATTTCCATTCTTGTTGAACCCCAAGGTGCGCTTACATGTCGGTCATCAACACTCACAGTTTTGGCCGATTCTGGCCCGTTTCGTGGACTATTACTCAATGTTTTAGGATCCCGGAGTGATGTCCACGAGTAACGAACCCTGGGGTGCGTTTACGTGTCGGTCATCAACACTCGCGGTATTGGCCGATTCTGACCCGTTTCGTGGACTATTACTCACCGTTTTGGGGTCCCAAAGTGATTTGCATTCTTGTTGAACCCCAAGGTGCGCTTACGTGTCGGTCACCAACGCTCATGGTTTTGGCCGATTCTGGCCCGTTTCGTGGACTATTACTCACTGTTTTAGGGTCCCGGAGTGATGTCCACGAGTAACGAACCCTGGGGTGCGTTTACGTGTCGGTCATCAACACTCGCGATTTTGGCCGATTCTGACCCGTTTCGTGGACTATTACTCACCGTTTTGGGGTCTCAAAGTAATTTCCATTCTTGTTGAACCCCAAGGTGCGCTTACGTGTCGGTCATCAACACTCACAGTTTTGGCCGATTCTGGCCCGTTTCGTGGACTATTACTCAATGTTTTAGGATCCCGGAGTGATGTCCACGAGTAACGAACCCTGGGGTGCGTTTACGTGTCGGTCATCAACACTCGCGGTTTTGGCCGATTCTGACCCGTTTCGTGGACTATTACTCACCGTTTTGGGGTCCCAAAGTGATTTCCATTCTTGTTGAACCCCAAGGTGCGCTTACATGTCGGTCACCAAAGCTCATGGTTTTGGCCGATTCTGGCCCGTTTCGTGGACTATTACTCACTGTTTTAGGGTCCCGGAGTGATGTCCACGAGTAACGAACCCTGGGGTGCGTTTACGTGTCGGTCATCAACACTCGCGATTTTGGCCGATTCTGACCCGTTTCGTGGACTATTACTCACCGTTTTGGGGTCTCAAAGTAATTTCCATTCTTGTTGAACCCCAAGGTGCGCTTACGTGTCGGTCATCAACACTCACAGTTTTGGCCGATTCTGGCCCGTTTCGTGGACTATTACTCAATGTTTTAGGATCCCGGAGTGATGTCCACGAGTAACGAACCCTGGGGTGCGTTTACGTGTCGGTCATCAACACTCGCGGTTTTGGCCGATTCTGACCCGTTTCGTGGACTATTACTCACCGTTTTGGGGTCCCAAAGTGATTTCCATTCTTGTTGAACCCCAAGGTGCGCTTACATGTCGGTCACCAAAGCTCATGGTTTTGGCCGATTCTGGCCCGTTTCGTGGACTATTACTCACTGTTTTAGGGTCCCGGAGTGATGTCCACGAGTAACGAACCCTGGGGTGCGTTTACGTGTCGGTCATCAACACTCGCGATTTTGGCCGATTCTGACCCGTTTCGTGGACTATTACTCACCGTTTTGGGGTCTCAAAGTGATTTCCATTCTTGTTGAACCCCAAGGTGCGCTTACATGTCGGTCATCAACACTCACAGTTTTCGCCGATTCTGGCCCGTTTCGTGGACTATTACTCAATGTTTTAGGATCCCGGAGTGATGTCCACGAGTAACGAACCCTGGGGTGCGTTTACGTGTCGGTCATCAACACTCGCGGTATTGGCCGATTCTGACCCGTTTCGTGGACTATTACTCACCGTTTTTGGGTCCCAAAGTGATTTGCATTCTTGTTGAACCCCAAGGTGCGCTTACGTGTCGGTCACCAACGATCATGGTTTTGGCCGATTTTGGCCCGTTTCGTGGACTATTACTCACTGTTTTAGGGTCCCGGAGTGATGTCCACGAGTAACGAACCCTGGGGTGCGTTTACGTGTCGGTCATCAACACTCGCGATTTTGGCCGATTCTGACCCGTTTCGTGGACTATTAGTCACCGTTTTGGGGTCTCAAAGTGATTTCCATTATTGTTGAACCCCAAGGTGCGCTTACATGTCGGTCATCAACACTCACAGTTTTGGCCGATTCTGGCCCGTTTCGTGGACTATTACTCAATGTTTTAGGATCCCGGAGTGATGTCCACGAGTAACGAACCCTGGGGTGCGTTTACGTGTCGGTCATCAACACTCGCGGTTTTGGCCGATTCTGACCCGTTTCGTGGACTATTACTCACCGTTTTGGGGTCCCAAAGTGATTTCCATTCTTGTTGAACCCCAAGGTGCGCTTACATGTCGGTCACCAAAGCTCATGGTTTTGGCCGATTCTGGCCCGTTTCGTGGACTATTACTCACTGTTTTAGGGTCCCGGAGTGATGTCCACGAGTAACGAACCCTGGGGTGCGTTTACGTGTCGGTCATCAACACTCGCGATTTTGGCCGATTCTGACCCGTTTCGTGGACTATTACTCACCGTTTTGGGGTCTCAAAGTGATTTCCATTCTTGTTGAACCCCAAGGTGCGCTTACATGTCGGTCATCAACACTCACAGTTTTCGCCGATTCTGGCCCGTTTCGTGGACTATTACTCAATGTTTTAGGATCCCGGAGTGATGTCCACGAGTAACGAACCCTGGGGTGCGTTTACGTGTCGGTCATCAACACTCGCGGTATTGGCCGATTCTGACCCGTTTCGTGGACTATTACTCACCGTTTTTGGGTCCCAAAGTGATTTGCATTCTTGTTGAACCCCAAGGTGCGCTTACGTGTCGGTCACCAACGATCATGGTTTTGGCCGATTTTGGCCCGTTTCGTGGACTATTACTCACTGTTTTAGGGTCCCGGAGTGATGTCCACGAGTAACGAACCCTGGGGTGCGTTTACGTGTCGGTCATCAACACTCGCGATTTTGGCCGATTCTGACCCGTTTCGTGGACTATTAGTCACCGTTTTGGGGTCTCAAAGTGATTTCCATTATTGTTGAACCCCAAGGTGCGCTTACATGTCGGTCATCAACACTCACAGTTTTGGCCGATTCTGGCCCGTTTCGTGGACTATTACTCAATGTTTTAGGATCCCGGAGTGATGTCCACGAGTAACGAACCCTGGGGTGCGTTTACGTGTCGGTCATCAACACTCGCGGTTTTGGCCGATTCTGACCCGTTTCGTGGACTATTACTCACCGTTTTGGGGTCCCAAAGTGATTTCCATTCTTGTTGAACCCCAAGGTGCGCTTACATGTCGGTCACCAAAGCTCATGGTTTTGGCCGATTCTGGCCCGTTTCGTGGACTATTACTCACTGTTTTAGGGTCCCGGAGTGATGTCCACGAGTAACGAACCCTGGGGTGCGTTTACGTGTCGGTCATCAACACTCGCGATTTTGGCCGATTCTGACCCGTTTCGTGGACTATTACTCACCGTTTTGGGGTCCCAAAGTGATTTCCATTCTTGTTGAACCCCAAGGTGCGCTTACGTGTCGGTCATCAACACTCACAGTTTTGGCCGATTCTGGCCCGTTTCGTGGACTATTACTCACTGTTTTAGGGTCCCGGAGTGATGTCCACGAATAACGAACCCTGGGGTGCGTTTACGTGTCGGTCATCAACACTCGCGGTATTGGCCGATTCTGACCCGTTTCGTGGACTATTACTCACCGTTTTTGGGTCCCAAAGTGATTTCCATTCTTGTTGAACCCCAAGGTGCGCTTACGTGTCGGTCACCAACGCTCATGGTTTTGGCCGATTCTGGCCCATTTCGTGGACTATTACTCACTGTTTTAGGGTCCCGGAGTGATGTCCACGAGTAACGAACCATGGGGTGCGTTTGCGTGTCGGTCATCAACACTCGCGATTTTGGCCGATTCTGACCCGTTTCGTGGACTATTACTCACCGTTTTGGGGTCTCAAAGTGATTTCCATTCTTGTTGAACCCCAAGGTGCGCTTACATGTCGGTCATCAACACTCACAGTTTTGGCCGATTCTGGCCCGTTTCGTGGACTATTACTCAATGTTTTAGGATCCCGGAGTGATGTCCACGAGTAACGAACCCTGGGGTGCGTTTACGTGTCGGTCATCAACACTCGCGGTTTTGGCCGATTCTGACCCGTTTCGTGGACTATTACTCACCGTTTTGGGGTCTCAAAGTAATTTCCATTCTTGTTGAACCCCAAGGTGCGCTTACGTGTCGGTCATCAACACTCACAGTTTTGGCCGATTCTGGCCCGTTTCGTGGACTATTACTCAATGTTTTAGGATCCCGGAGTGATGTCCACGAGTAACGAACCCTGGGGTGCGTTTACGTGTCGGTCATCAACACTCGCGGTTTTGGTCGATTCTGACCCGTTTCGTGGACTATTACTCACCGTTTTGGGGTCCCAAAGTGATTTCCATTCTTGTTGAACCCCAAGGTGCGCTTACATGTCGGTCACCAAAGCTCATGGTTTTGGCCGATTCTGGCCCGTTTCGTGGACTATTACTCACTGTTTTAGGGTCCCGGAGTGATGTCCACGAGTAACGAACCCTGGGGTGCGTTTACGTGTCGGTCATCAACACTCGCGATTTTGGCCGATTCTGACCCGTTTCGTGGACTATTACTCACCGTTTTGGGGTCTCAAAGTGATTTCCATTCTTGTTGAACCCCAAGGTGCGCTTACATGTCGGTCATCAACACTCACAGTTTTGGCCGATTCTGGCCCGTTTCGTGGACTATTACTCAATGTTTTAGGATCCCGGAGTGATGTCCACGAGTAACGAACCCTGGGGTGCGTTTACGTGTCGGTCATCAACACTCGCGGTTTTGGCCGATTCTGACCCGTTTCGTGGACTATTACTCACCGTTTTGGGGTCCCAAAGTGATTTCCATTCTTGTTGAACCCCAAGGTGCGCTTACATGTCGGTCACCAAAGCTCATGGTTTTGGCCGATTCTGGCCCGTTTCGTGGACTATTACTCACTGTTTTAGGGTCCCGGAGTGATGTCCACGAGTAACGAACCCTGGGGTGCGTTTACGTGTCGGTCATCAACACTCGCGATTTTGGCCGATTCTGACCCGTTTCGTGGACTATTACTCACCGTTTTGGGGTCCCAAAGTGATTTCCATTCTTGTTGAACCCCAAGGTGCGCTTACGTGTCGGTCATCAACACTCACAGTTTTGGCCGATTCTGGCCCGTTTCGTGGACTATTACTCACTGTTTTAGGGTCCCGGAGTGATGTCCACGAATAACGAACCCTGGGGTGCGTTTACGTGTCGGTCATCAACACTCGCGGTATTGGCCGATTCTGACCCGTTTCGTGGACTATTACTCACCGTTTTTGGGTCCCAAAGTGATTTCCATTCTTGTTGAACCCCAAGGTGCGCTTACGTGTCGGTCACCAACGCTCATGGTTTTGGCCGATTCTGGCCCGTTTCGTGGACTATTACTCACTGTTTTAGGGTCCCGGAGTGATGTCCACGAGTAACGAACCATGGGGTGCGTTTGCGTGTCGGTCATCAACACTCGCGATTTTGGCCGATTCTGACCCGTTTCGTGGACTATTACTCACCGTTTTGGGGTCTCAAAGTGATTTCCATTCTTGTTGAACCCCAAGGTGCGCTTACATGTCGGTCATCAACACTCACAGTTTTGGCCGATTCTGGCCCGTTTCGTGGACTATTACTCAATGTTTTAGGATCCCGGAGTGATGTCCACGAGTAACGAACCCTGGGGTGCGTTTACGTGTCGGTCATCAACACTCGCGGTTTTGGCCGATTCTGACCCGTTTCGTGGACTATTACTCACCGTTTTGGGGTCTCAAAGTAATTTCCATTCTTGTTGAACCCCAAGGTGCGCTTACGTGTCGGTCATCAACACTCACAGTTTTGGCCGATTCTGGCCCGTTTCGTGGACTATTACTCAATGTTTTAGGATCCCGGAGTGATGTCCACGAGTAACGAACCCTGGGGTGCGTTTACGTGTCGGTCATCAACACTCGCGGTTTTGGTCGATTCTGACCCGTTTCGTGGACTATTACTCACCGTTTTGGGGTCCCAAAGTGATTTCCATTCTTGTTGAACCCCAAGGTGCGCTTACATGTCGGTCACCAAAGCTCATGGTTTTGGCCGATTCTGGCCCGTTTCGTGGACTATTACTCACTGTTTTAGGGTCCCGGAGTGATGTCCACGAGTAACGAACCCTGGGGTGCGTTTACGTGTCGGTCATCAACACTCGCGATTTTGGCCGATTCTGACCCGTTTCGTGGACTATTACTCACCGTTTTGGGGTCTCAAAGTGATTTCCATTCTTGTGGAACCCCAAGGTGCGCTTACATGTCGGTCATCAACACTCACAGTTTTGGCCGATTCTGGCCCGTTTCGTGGACTATTACTCAATGTTTTAGGATCCCGGAGTGATGTCCACGAGTAACGAACCCTGGGGTGCGTTTACGTGTCGGTCATCAACACTCGCGGTATTGGCCGATTCTGACCCGTTTCGTGGACTATTACTCACCGTTTTGGGGTCCCAAAGTGATTTGCATTCTTGTTGAACCCCAAGGTGCGCTTACGTGTCGGTCACCAACGCTCATGGTTTTGGCCGATTCTGGCCCGTTTCGTGGACTATTACTCACTGTTTTAGGGTCCCGGAGTGATGTCCACGAGTAACGAACCCTGGGGTGCGTTTACGTGTCGGTCATCAACACTCGCGATTTTGGCCGATTCTGACCCGTTTCGTGGACTATTACTCACCGTTTTGGGGTCCCAAAGTGATTTCCATTCTTGTTGAACCCCAAGGTGCGCTTACATGTCGGTCACCAAAGCTCATGGTTTTGGCCGATTCTGGCCCGTTTTGTGGACTATTACTCACTGTTTTACGGTCCCGGAGTGATGTCCACGAGTAACGAACCCTGGGGTGCGTTTACGTGTCGGTCATCAACACTCGCGATTTTGGCCGATTCTGACCCGTTTCGTGGACTATTACTCACCGTTTTGGGGTCTCAAAGTGATTTCCATTCTTGTTGAACCCCAAGGTGCGCTTACATGTCGGTCATCAACACTCACAGTTTTGGCCGATTCTGGCCCGTTTCGTGGACTATTACTCAATGTTTTAGGATCCCGGAGTGATGTCCACGAGTAACGAACCCTGGGGTGCGTTTACGTGTCGGTCATCAACACTCGCGGTATTGGCCGATTCTGACCCGTTTCGTGGACTATTACTCACCGTTTTGGGGTCCCAAAGTGATTTGCATTCTTGTTGAACCCCAAGGTGCGCTTACGTGTCGGTCACCAACGCTCATGGTTTTGGCCGATTCTGGCCCGTTTCGTGGACTATTACTCACTGTTTTAGGGTCCCGGAGTGATGTCCACGAGTAACGAACCCTGGGGTGCGTTTACGTGTCGGTCATCAACACTCGCGATTTTGGCCGATTCTGACCCGTTTCGTGGACTATTACTCACCGTTTTGGGGTCCCAAAGTGATTTCCATTCTTGTTGAACCCCAAGGTGCGCTTACATGTCGGTCACCAAAGCTCATGGTTTTGGCCGATTCTGGCCCGTTTCGTGGACTATTACTCACTGTTTTAGGGTCCCGGAGTGATGTCCACGAGTAACGAACCCTGGGGTGCGTTTACGTGTCGGTCATCAACACTCGCGATTTTGGCCGATTCTGACCCGTTTCGTGGACTATTACTCACCGTTTTGGGGTCCCAAAGTGATTTCCATTCTTGTTGAACCCCAAGGTGCGCTTACGTGTCGGTCATCAACACTCACAGTTTTGGCCGATTCTGGCCCGTTTCGTGGACTATTACTCACTGTTTTAGGGTCCCGGAGTGATGTCCACGAATAACGAACCCTGGGGTGCGTTTACGTGTCGGTCATCAACACTCGCGGTTTTGGTCGATTCTGACCCGTTTCGTGGACTATTACTCACCGTTTTGGGGTCCCAAAGTGATTTCCATTCTTGTTGAACCCCAAGGTGCGCTTACATGTCGGTCACCAAAGCTCATGGTTTTGGCCGATTCTGGCCCGTTTCGTGGACTATTACTCACTGTTTTAGGGTCCCGGAGTGATGTCCACGAGTAACGAACCCTGGGGTGCGTTTACGTGTCGGTCATCAACACTCGCGATTTTGGCCGATTCTGACCCGTTTCGTGGACTATTACTCACCGTTTTGGGGTCTCAAAGTGATTTCCATTCTTGTTGAACCCCAAGGTGCGCTTACATGTCGGTCATCAACACTCACAGTTTTGGCCGATTCTGGCCCGTTTCGTGGACTATTACTCAATGTTTTAGGATCCCGGAGTGATGTCCACGAGTAACGAACCCTGGGGTGCGTTTACGTGTCGGTCATCAACACTCGCGGTTTTGGCCGATTCTGACCCGTTTCGTGGACTATTACTCACCGTTTTGGGGTCCCAAAGTGATTTCCATTCTTGTTGAACCCCAAGGTGCGCTTACATGTCGGTCACCAAAGCTCATGGTTTTGGCCGATTCTGGCCCGTTTCGTGGACTATTACTCACTGTTTTAGGGTCCCGGAGTGATGTCCACGAGTAACGAACCCTGGGGTGCGTTTACGTGTCGGTCATCAACACTCGCGATTTTGGCCGATTCTGACCCGTTTCGTGGACTATTACTCACCGTTTTGGGGTCCCAAAGTGATTTCCATTCTTGTTGAACCCCAAGGTGCGCTTACGTGTCGGTCATCAACACTCACAGTTTTGGCCGATTCTGGCCCGTTTCGTGGACTATTACTCACTGTTTTAGGGTCCCGGAGTGATGTCCACGAATAACGAACCCTGGGGTGCGTTTACGTGTCGGTCATCAACACTCGCGGTATTGGCCGATTCTGACCCGTTTCGTGGACTATTACTCACCGTTTTTGGGTCCCAAAGTGATTTCCATTCTTGTTGAACCCCAAGGTGCGCTTACGTGTCGGTCACCAACGCTCATGGTTTTGGCCGATTCTGGCCCGTTTCGTGGACTATTACTCACTGTTTTAGGGTCCCGGAGTGATGTCCACGAGTAACGAACCATGGGGTGCGTTTGCGTGTCGGTCATCAACACTCGCGATTTTGGCCGATTCTGACCCGTTTCGTGGACTATTACTCACCGTTTTGGGGTCTCAAAGTGATTTCCATTCTTGTTGAACCCCAAGGTGCGCTTACATGTCGGTCATCAACACTCACAGTTTTGGCCGATTCTGGCCCGTTTCGTGGACTATTACTCAATGTTTTAGGATCCCGGAGTGATGTCCACGAGTAACGAACCCTGGGGTGCGTTTACGTGTCGGTCATCAACACTCGCGGTTTTGGCCGATTCTGACCCGTTTCGTGGACTATTACTCACCGTTTTGGGGTCTCAAAGTAATTTCCATTCTTGTTGAACCCCAAGGTGCGCTTACGTGTCGGTCATCAACACTCACAGTTTTGGCCGATTCTGGCCCGTTTCGTGGACTATTACTCAATGTTTTAGGATCCCGGAGTGATGTCCACGAGTAACGAACCCTGGGGTGCGTTTACGTGTCGGTCATCAACACTCGCGGTTTTGGTCGATTCTGACCCGTTTCGTGGACTATTACTCACCGTTTTGGGGTCCCAAAGTGATTTCCATTCTTGTTGAACCCCAAGGTGCGCTTACATGTCGGTCACCAAAGCTCATGGTTTTGGCCGATTCTGGCCCGTTTCGTGGACTATTACTCACTGTTTTAGGGTCCCGGAGTGATGTCCACGAGTAACGAACCCTGGGGTGCGTTTACGTGTCGGTCATCAACACTCGCGATTTTGGCCGATTCTGACCCGTTTCGTGGACTATTACTCACCGTTTTGGGGTCTCAAAGTGATTTCCATTCTTGTGGAACCCCAAGGTGCGCTTACATGTCGGTCATCAACACTCACAGTTTTGGCCGATTCTGGCCCGTTTCGTGGACTATTACTCAATGTTTTAGGATCCCGGAGTGATGTCCACGAGTAACGAACCCTGGGGTGCGTTTACGTGTCGGTCATCAACACTCGCGGTATTGGCCGATTCTGACCCGTTTCGTGGACTATTACTCACCGTTTTGGGGTCCCAAAGTGATTTGCATTCTTGTTGAACCCCAAGGTGCGCTTACGTGTCGGTCACCAACGCTCATGGTTTTGGCCGATTCTGGCCCGTTTCGTGGACTATTACTCACTGTTTTAGGGTCCCGGAGTGATGTCCACGAGTAACGAACCCTGGGGTGCGTTTACGTGTCGGTCATCAACACTCGCGATTTTGGCCGATTCTGACCCGTTTCGTGGACTATTACTCACCGTTTTGGGGTCCCAAAGTGATTTCCATTCTTGTTGAACCCCAAGGTGCGCTTACATGTCGGTCACCAAAGCTCATGGTTTTGGCCGATTCTGGCCCGTTTTGTGGACTATTACTCACTGTTTTACGGTCCCGGAGTGATGTCCACGAGTAACGAACCCTGGGGTGCGTTTACGTGTCGGTCATCAACACTCGCGATTTTGGCCGATTCTGACCCGTTTCGTGGACTATTACTCACCGTTTTGGGGTCTCAAAGTGATTTCCATTCTTGTTGAACCCCAAGGTGCGCTTACATGTCGGTCATCAACACTCACAGTTTTGGCCGATTCTGGCCCGTTTCGTGGACTATTACTCAATGTTTTAGGATCCCGGAGTGATGTCCACGAGTAACGAACCCTGGGGTGCGTTTACGTGTCGGTCATCAACACTCGCGGTATTGGCCGATTCTGACCCGTTTCGTGGACTATTACTCACCGTTTTGGGGTCCCAAAGTGATTTGCATTCTTGTTGAACCCCAAGGTGCGCTTACGTGTCGGTCACCAACGCTCATGGTTTTGGCCGATTCTGGCCCGTTTCGTGGACTATTACTCACTGTTTTAGGGTCCCGGAGTGATGTCCACGAGTAACGAACCCTGGGGTGCGTTTACGTGTCGGTCATCAACACTCGCGATTTTGGCCGATTCTGACCCGTTTCGTGGACTATTACTCACCGTTTTGGGGTCCCAAAGTGATTTCCATTCTTGTTGAACCCCAAGGTGCGCTTACATGTCGGTCACCAAAGCTCATGGTTTTGGCCGATTCTGGCCCGTTTCGTGGACTATTACTCACTGTTTTAGGGTCCCGGAGTGATGTCCACGAGTAACGAACCCTGGGGTGCGTTTACGTGTCGGTCATCAACACTCGCGATTTTGGCCGATTCTGACCCGTTTCGTGGACTATTACTCACCGTTTTGGGGTCCCAAAGTGATTTCCATTCTTGTTGAACCCCAAGGTGCGCTTACGTGTCGGTCATCAACACTCACAGTTTTGGCCGATTCTGGCCCGTTTCGTGGACTATTACTCACTGTTTTAGGGTCCCGGAGTGATGTCCACGAATAACGAACCCTGGGGTGCGTTTACGTGTCGGTCATCAACACTCGCGGTATTGGCCGATTCTGACCCGTTTCGTGGACTATTACTCACCGTTTTTGGGTCCCAAAGTGATTTCCATTCTTGTTGAACCCCAAGGTGCGCTTACGTGTCGGTCACCAACGCTCATGGTTTTGGCCGATTCTGGCCCGTTTCGTGGACTATTACTCACTGTTTTAGGGTCCCGGAGTGATGTCCACGAGTAACGAACCATGGGGTGCGTTTGCGTGTCGGTCATCAACACTCGCGATTTTGGCCGATTCTGACCCGTTTCGTGGACTATTACTCACCGTTTTGGGGTCTCAAAGTGATTTCCATTCTTGTTGAACCCCAAGGTGCGCTTACATGTCGGTCATCAACACTCACAGTTTTGGCCGATTCTGGCCCGTTTCGTGGACTATTACTCAATGTTTTAGGATCCCGGAGTGATGTCCACGAGTAACGAACCCTGGGGTGCGTTTACGTGTCGGTCATCAACACTCGCGGTTTTGGCCGATTCTGACCCGTTTCGTGGACTATTACTCACCGTTTTGGGGTCTCAAAGTAATTTCCATTCTTGTTGAACCCCAAGGTGCGCTTACGTGTCGGTCATCAACACTCACAGTTTTGGCCGATTCTGGCCCGTTTCGTGGACTATTACTCAATGTTTTAGGATCCCGGAGTGATGTCCACGAGTAACGAACCCTGGGGTGCGTTTACGTGTCGGTCATCAACACTCGCGGTTTTGGCCGATTCTGACCCGTTTCGTGGACTATTACTCACCGTTTTGGGGTCCCAAAGTGATTTCCATTCTTGTTGAACCCCAAGGTGCGCTTACATGTCGGTCACCAAAGCTCATGGTTTTGGCCGATTCTGGCCCGTTTCGTGGACTATTACTCACTGTTTTAGGGTCCCGGAGTGATGTCCACGAGTAACGAACCCTGGGGTGCGTTTACGTGTCGGTCATCAACACTCGCGATTTTGGCCGATTCTGACCCGTTTCGTGGACTATTACTCACCGTTTTGGGGTCTCAAAGTGATTTCCATTCTTGTTGAACCCCAAGGTGCGCTTACATGTCGGTCATCAACACTCACAGTTTTGGCCGATTCTGGCCCGTTTCGTGGACTATTACTCAATGTTTTAGGATCTCGGAGTGATGTCCACGAGTAACGAACCCTGGGGTGCGTTTACGTGTCGGTCATCAACACTCGCGGTATTGGCCGATTCTGACCCGTTTCGTGGACTATTACTCACCGTTTTGGGGTCCCAAAGTGATTTGCATTCTTGTTGAACCCCAAGGTGCGCTTACGTGTCGGTCACCAACGCTCATGGTTTTGGCCGATTCTGGCCCGTTTCGTGGACTATTACTCACTGTTTTAGGGTCCCGGAGTGATGTCCACGAGTAACGAACCCTGGGGTGCGTTTACGTGTCGGTCATCAACACTCGCGATTTTGGCCGATTCTGACCCGTTTCGTGGACTATTACTCACCGTTTTGGGGTCTCAAAGTGATTTCCATTCTTTTTGAACCCCAAGGTGCGCTTACATGTCGGTCATCAACACTCACAGTTTTGGCCGATTCTGGCCCGTTTCGTGGACTATTACTCAATGTTTTAGGATCCCGGACTGATGTCCACGAGTAACGAACCCTGGGGTGCGTTTACGTGTCGGTCATCAACACTCGCGGTTTTGGCCGATTCTGACCCGTTTCGTGGACTATTACTCACCGTTTTGGGGTCTCAAAGTGATTTCCAGTCTTGTTGAACCCCAAGGTGCGCTTACATGTCGGTCACCAACACTCACAGTTTTGGCCGATTCTGGCCCGTTTCGTGGACTATTACTCAATGTTTTAGGATCCCGGAGTGATGTCCACGAGTAACGAACCCTGGGGTGCGTTTACGTGTCGGTCATCAACACTCGCGGTTTTGGCCGATTCTGACCCGTTTCGTGGACTATTACTCACCGTTTTGGGGTCCCAAAGTGATTTCCATTCTTGTTGAACCCCAAGGTGCCCTTACGTGTCGGTCACCAAAGCTCATGGTTTTGGCCGATTCTGGCCCGTTTCATGGACTATTACTCACAGTTTTAGGGTCCCGGAGTGATGTCCACGAGTAACGAACCCTGGGGTGCGTTTACGTGTCGGTCATCAACACTCGCGATTTTGGCCGATTCTGACCCGTTTCGTGGACTATTACTCACCGTTTTGGGGTCTCAAAGTAATTTCCATTCTTGTTGAACCCCAAGGTGCGCTTATGTGTCGGTCATCAACACTCACAGTTTTGGCCGATTCTGGCCCGTTTCGTGGACTATTACTCAATGTTTTAGGATCCCGGAGTGATGTCCACGAGTAACGAACCCTGGGGTGCGTTTACGTGTCGGTCATCAACACTCGCGGTTTTGGCCGATTCTGACCCGTTTCGTGGACTATTACTCACCGTTTTGGGGTCCCAAAGTGATTTCCATTCTTGTTGAACCCCAAGGTGCGCTTACATGTCGGTCACCAAAGCTCATGGTTTTGGCCGATTCTGGCCCGTTTCGTGGACTATTACTCACTGTTTTAGGGTCCCGGAGTGATGTCCACGAGTAACGAACCCTGGGGTGCGTTTACGTGTCGGTCATCAACACTCGCGATTTTGGCCGATTCTGACCCGTTTCGTGGACTATTACTCACCGTTTTGGGGTCTCAAAGTGATTTCCATTCTTGTTGAACCCCAAGGTGCGCTTACATGTCGGTCATCAACACTCACAGTTTTGGCCGATTCTGGCCCGTTTCGTGGACTATTACTCAATGTTTTAGGATCCCGGAGTGATGTCCACGAGTAACGAACCCTGGGGTGCGTTTACGTGTCGGTCATCAACACTCGCGGTTTTGGCCGATTCTGACCCGTTTCGTGGACTATTACTCACCGTTTTGGGGTCCCAAAGTGATTTCCATTCTTGTTGAACCCCAAGGTGCGCTTACGTGTCGGTCATCAACACTCACAGTTTTGGCCGATTCTGGTCCGTTTCGTGGACTATTACTCACTGTTTTAGGGTCCCGGAGTGATGTCCACGAATAACGAACCCTGGGGTGCGTTTACGTGTCGGTCATCAACACTCGTGGTATTGGCCGATTCTGACCCGTTTCGTGGACTTTTACTCACCGTTTTTGGGTCCCAAAGTGATTTCCATTCTTGTTGAACCCCAAGGTGCGCTTACGTGTCGGTCACCAACGCTCATGGTTTTGGCCGATTCTGGCCCGTTTCGTGGACTATTACTCACTGTTTTAGGGTCCCGGAGTGATGTCCACGAGTAACGAACCATGGGGTGCGTTTGCGTGTCGGTCATCAACACTCGCGATTTTGGCCGATTCTGACCCGTTTCGTGGACTATTACTCACCGTTTTGGGGTCTCAAAGTGATTTCCATTCTTGTTGAACCCCAAGGTGCGCTTACATGTCGGTCATCAACACTCACAGTTTTGGCCGATTCTGGCCCGTTTCGTGGACTATTACTCAATGTTTTAGGATCCCGGAGTGATGTCCACGAGTAACGAACCCTGGGGTGCGTTTACGTGTCGGTCATCAACACTCGCGGTTTTGGCCGATTCTGACCCGTTTCGTGGACTATTACTCACCGTTTTGGGGTCCCAAAGTGATTTCCATTCTTGTTGAACCCCAAGGTGCCCTTACGTGTCGGTCACCAAAGCTCATGGTTTTGGCCGATTCTGGCCCGTTTCGTGGACTATTACTCACTGTTTTAGGGTCCCGGAGTGATGTCCACGAGTAACGAACCATGGGGTGCGTTTACGTGTCGGTCATCAACACTCGCGATTTTGGCCGATTCTGACCCGTTTCGTGGACTATTACTCACCGTTTTGGGGTCTCAAAGTAATTTCCATTCTTGTTGAACCCCAAGGTGCGCTTACGTGTCGGTCATCAACACTCACAGTTTTGGCCGATTCTGGTCCGTTTCGTGGACTATTACTCACTGTTTTAGGGTCCCGGAGTGATGTCCACGAATAACGAACCCTGGGGTGCGTTTACGTGTCGGTCATCAACACTCGTGGTATTGGCCGATTCTGACCCGTTTCGTGGACTATTACTCACCGTTTTTGGGTCCCAAAGTGATTTCCATTCTTGTTGAACCCCAAGGTGCGCTTACGTGTCGGTCACCAACGCTCATGGTTTTGGCCGATTCTGGCCCGTTTCGTGGACTATTACTCACTGTTTTAGGGTCCCGGAGTGATGTCCACGAGTAACGAACCATGGGGTGCGTTTGCGTGTCGGTCATCAACACTCGCGATTTTGGCCGATTCTGACCCGTTTCGTGGACTATTACTCACCGTTTTGGGGTCTCAAAGTGATTTCCATTCTTGTTGAACCCCAAGGTGCGCTTACATGTCGGTCATCAACACTCACAGTTTTGGCCGATTCTGGCCCGTTTCGTGGACTATTACTCAATGTTTTAGGATCCCGGAGTGATGTCCACGAGTAACGAACCCTGGGGTGCGTTTACGTGTCGGTCATCAACACTCGCGGTTTTGGCCGATTCTGACCCGTTTCGTGGACTATTACTCACCGTTTTGGGGTCCCAAAGTGATTTCCATTCTTGTTGAACCCCAAGGTGCGCTTACGTGTCGGTCACCAAAGCTCATGGTTTTGGCCGATTCTGGCCCGTTTCGTGGACTATTACTCACTGTTTTAGGGTCCCGGAGTGATGTCCACGAGTAACGAACCCTGGGGTCCGTTTACGTGTCGGTCATCAACACTCGCGATTTTGGCCGATTCTGACCCGTTTCGTGGACTATTACTCACCGTTTTGGGGTCTCAAAGTAATTTCCATTCTTGTTGAACCCCAAGGTGCGCTTACGTGTCGGTCACCAAAGCTCATGGTTTTGGCCGATTCTGGTCCGTTTCGTGGACTATTACTCACTGTTTTAGGGTCCCGGAGTGATGTCCACGAATAACGAACCCTGTGGTGCGTTTACGTGTCGGTCATCAACACTCGCGGTATTGGCCGATTCTGACCCGTTTCGTGGACTATTACTCACCGTTTTGGGGTCCCAAAGTAATTTCCATTCTTGTTGAACCCCAAGGTGCGCTTATGTGTCGGTCATCAACACTCACAGTTTTGGCCGATTCTGGCCCGTTTCATGGACTATTACTCAATGTTTTAGGATCCCGGAGTGATGTCCACGAGTAACGAACCCTGGGGTGCGTTTACGTGTCGGTCATCAACACTCGCGGTTTTGGCCGATTCTGACCCGTTTCGTGGACTATTACTCACCGTTTTGGGGTCCCAAAGTGATTTCCATTCTTGTTGAACCCCAAGGTGCGCTTACGTGTCGGTCACCAAAGCTCATGGTTTTGGCCGATTCTGGCCCGTTTCGTGGACTATTACTCACTGTTTTAGGGTCCCGGAGTGATGTCCACGAGTAACGAACCATGGGGTGCGTTTACGTGTCGGTCATCAACACTCGCGATTTTGGCCGATTCTGACCCGTTTCGTGGACTATTTCTCACCGTTTTGGGGTCTCAAAGTAATTTCCATTCTTGTTGAACCCCAAGGTGCGCTTACGTGTCGGTCATCAACACTCACAGTTTTGGCCGATTCTGGTCCGTTTCGTGGACTATTACTCACTGTTTTAGGGTCCCGGAGTGATGTCCACGAATAACGAACCCTGGGGTGCGTTTACGTGTCGGTCATCAACACTCGTGGTATTGGCCGATTCTGACCCGTTTCGTGGACTATTACTCACCGTTTTTGGGTCCCAAAGTGATTTCCATTCTTGTTGAACCCCAAGGTGCGCTTACGTGTCGGTCACCAACGCTCATGGTTTTGGCCGATTCTGGCCCGTTTCGTGGACTATTACTCACTGTTTTAGGGTCCCGGAGTGATGTCCACGAGTAACGAACCATGGGGTGCGTTTGCGTGTCGGTCATCAACACTCGCGATTTTGGCCGATTCTGACCCGTTTCGTGGACTATTACTCACCGTTTTGGGGTCTCAAAGTGATTTCCATTCTTGTTGAACCCCAAGGTGCGCTTACATGTCGGTCATCAACACTCACAGTTTTGGCCGATTCTGGCCCGTTTCGTGGACTATTACTCAATGTTTTAGGATCCCGGAGTGATGTCCACGAGTAACGAACCCTGGGGTGCGTTTACGTGTCGGTCATCAACACTCGCGGTTTTGGCCGATTCTGACCCGTTTCGTGGACTATTACTCACCGTTTTGGGGTCCCAAAGTGATTTCCATTCTTGTTGAACCCCAAGGTGCGCTTACGTGTCGGTCACCAAAGCTCATGGTTTTGGCCGATTCTGGCCCGTTTCGTGGACTATTACTCACTGTTTTAGGGTCCCGGAGTGATGTCCACGAGTAACGAACCCTGGGGTCCGTTTACGTGTCGGTCATCAACACTCGCGATTTTGGCCGATTCTGACCCGTTTCGTGGACTATTACTCACCGTTTTGGGGTCTCAAAGTAATTTCCATTCTTGTTGAACCCCAAGGTGCGCTTACGTGTCGGTCACCAAAGCTCATGGTTTTGGCCGATTCTGGTCCGTTTCGTGGACTATTACTCACTGTTTTAGGGTCCCGGAGTGATGTCCACGAATAACGAACCCTGTGGTGCATTTACGTGTCGGTCATCAACACTCGCGGTATTGGCCGATTCTGACCCGTTTCGTGGACTATTACTCACCGTTTTGGGGTCCCAAAGTAATTTCCATTCTTGTTGAACCCCAAGGTGCGCTTATGTGTCGGTCATCAACACTCACAGTTTTGGCCGATTCTGGCCCGTTTCGTGGACTATTACTCAATGTTTTAGGATCCCGGAGTGATGTCCACGAGTAACGAACCCTGGGGTGCGTTTACGTGTCGGTCATCAACACTCGCGGTTTTGGCCGATTCTGACCCGTTTCGTGGACTATTACTCACCGTTTTGGGGTCCCAAAGTGATTTCCATTCTTGTTGAACCCCAAGGTGCGCTTACGTGTCGGTCACCAAAGCTCATGGTTTTGGCCGATTCTGGCCCGTTTTGTGGACTATTACTCACTGTTTTAGGGTCCCGGAGTGATGTCCACGAGTAACGAACCATGGGGTGCGTTTACGTGTCGGTCATCAACACTCGCGATTTTGGCCGATTCTGACCCGTTTCGTGGACTATTACTCACCGTTTTGGGGTCTCAAAGTAATTTCCATTCTTGTTGAACCCCAAGGTGCGCTTACGTGTCGGTCATCAACACTCACAGTTTTGGCCGATTCTGGTCCGTTTCGTGGACTATTACTCACTGTTTTAGGGTCCCGGAGTGATGTCCACGAATAACGAACCCTGGGGTGCGTTTACGTGTCGGTCATCAACACTCGTGGTATTGGCCGATTCTGACCCGTTTCGTGGAATATTACTCACCGTTTTTGGGTCCCAAAGTGATTTCCATTCTTGTTGAACCCCAAGGTGCGCTTACGTGTCGGTCACCAACGCTCATGGTTTTGGCCGATTCTGGCCCGTTTCGTGGACTATTACTCACTGTTTTAGGGTCCCGGAGTGATGTCCACGAGTAACGAACCATGGGGTGCGTTTGCGTGTCGGTCATCAACACTCGCGATTTTGGCCGATTCTGACCCGTTTCGTGGACTATTACTCACCGTTTTGGGGTCTCAAAGTGATTTCCATTCTTGTTGAACCCCAAGGTGCGCTTACATGTCGGTCATCAACACTCACAGTTTTGGCCGATTCTGGCCCGTTTCGTGGACTATTACTCAATGTTTTAGGATCCCGGAGTGATGTCCACGAGTAACGAACCCTGGGGTGCGTTTAAGTGTCGGTCATCAACACTCGCGGTTTTGGCCGATTCTGACCCGTTTCGTGGACTATTACTCACCATTTTGGGGTCCCAAAGTGATTTCCATTCTTGTTGAACCCCAAGGTGCGCTTACGTGTCGGTCACCAAAGCTCATGGTTTTGGCCGATTCTGGCCCGTTTCGTGGACTATTACTCACTGTTTTAGGGTCCCGGAGTGATGTCCACGAGTAACGAACCCTGGGGTCCGTTTACGTGTCGGTCTTCAACACTCGCGATTTTGGCCGATTCTGACCCGTTTCGTGGACTATTACTCACCGTTTTGGGGTCTCAAAGTAATTTCCATTCTTGTTGAACCCCAAGGTGCGCTTACGTGTCGGTCATCAACACTCACAGTTTTGGCCGATTCTGGTCCGTTTCGTGGACTATTACTCACTGTTTTAGGGTCCCGGAGTGATGTCCACGAATAACGAACCCTGTGGTGCGTTTACGTGTCGGTCATCAACACTCGCGGTATTGGCCGATTCTGACCCGTTTCGTGGACTATTACTCACCGTTTTTGGGTCCCAAAGTGATTTCCATTCTTGTTGAACCCCAAGGTGCGCTTACGTGTCGGTCACCAACGCTCATGGTTTTGGCCGATTCTGGCCCGTTTCGTGGACTATTACTCACTGTTTTAGGGTCCCGGAGTGATGTCCACGAGTAACGAACCCTGGGTGCGTTTACGTGTCGGTCATCAACACTCGCGATTTTGGCCGATTATGACCCGTTTCGTGGACTATTACTCACCGTTTTGGGGTCTCAAAGTGATTTCCATTCTTGTTGAACCCCAAGGTGCGCTTACATGTCGGTCATCAACACTCACAGTTTTGGCCGATTCTGGCCCGTTTCGTGGACTATTACTCAATGTTTTAGGATCCCGGAGTGATGTCCACGAGTAACGAACCCTGGGGTGCGTTTACGTGTCGGTCATCAACACTCGCGGTTTTGGCCGATTCTGACCCGTTTCGTGGACTATTACTCACCGTTTTGGGGTCCCAAAGTGATTTCCATTCTTGTTGAACCCCAAGGTGCGCTTACGTGTCGGTCACCAAAGCTCATGGTTTTGGCCGATTCTGGCCCGTTTCGTGGACTATTACTCACTGTTTTAGGGTCCCGGAGTGATGTCCACGAGTAACGAACCCTGGGGTCCGTTTACGTGTCGGTCATCAACACTCGCGATTTTGGCCGATTCTGACCCGTTTCGTGGACTATTACTCACCGTTTTGGGGTCTCAAAGTAATTTCCATTCTTGTTGAACCCCAAGGTGCGCTTACGTGTCGGTCATCAACACTCACAGTTTTGGCCGATTCTGGTCCGTTTCGTGGACTATTACTCACTGTTTTAGGGTCCCGGAGTGATGTCCACGAATAACGAACCCTGTGGTGCGTTTACGTGTCGGTCATCAACACTCGCGGTATTGGCCGATTCTGACCCGTTTCGTGGACTATTACTCACCGTTTTTGGGTCCCAAAGTGATTTCCATTCTTGTTGAACCCCAAGGTGCGCTTACGTGTCGGTCACCAACGCTCATGGTTTTGGCCGATTCTGGCCCGTTTCGTGGACTATTACTCACTGTTTTAGGGTCCCGGAGTGATGTCCACGAGTAACGAACCCTGGGGTGCGTTTACGTGTCGGTCATCAACACTCGCGATTTAGGCCGATTATGACCCGTTTCGTGGACTATTACTCACCGTTTTGGGGTCTCAAAGTGATTTCCATTTTTGTTGAACCCCAAGGTGCGCTTACATGTCGGTCATAAACACTCACAGTTTTGGCCGATTCTGGCCCGTTTCGTGGACTATTACTCAATGTTTTAGGATCCCGGAGTGATGTCCACGAGTAACGAACCCTGGGGTGCGTTTACGTGTCGGTCATCAACACTCGCGGTTTTGGCCGATTCTGACCCGTTTCGTGGACTATTACTCACCGTTTTGGGGTCCCAAAGTGATTTCCATTCTTGTTGAACCCCAAGGTGCGCTTACATGTCAGTCACCAACGCTCATGGTTTTGGCCGATTCTGGCCCGTTTCGTGGACTATTACTCACTGTTTTAGGGTCCCGGAGTGATGTCCACGAGTAACGACCCTGGGGTGCGTTTACGTGTCGGTCATCAACACTCGCGATTTTGGCCGATTCTGACCCGTTTCGTGGACTATTACTCACCGTTTTGGGGTCTCAAAGTAATTTCCATTCTTGTTGAACCCCAAGGTGCGCTTACGTGTCGGTCATCAACACTCACAGTTTTGGCCGATTCTGGCCCGTTTCGTGGACTATTACTCACTGTTTTGGGTTACCGGAGTGATGTCCACGAGTAGCGAACCCTGGGATGCGTTTACGTGTCGGTCATCAACACTCGCGGTTTTGGCCGATTCTGACCCATTTCGTGGACTATTACTCACCGTTTTGGGGTCCCAAAGTGATTTCCATTCTTGTTGAACCCCAAGGTGCACTTACGTGTCGGTCATCAACACTCACAGTTTTGGCCGATTCTGGCCCGTTTCGTGGACTATTACTCATTGTTTTGGGGTCCCGGAGTGTTGTCCATGAGTAACGAACCCTGGGTAGCGTTTACGTGTCGGTCATCAACACTCACGGTTTTGGCCGATTTTGACCCGTTTCGTGGACTATTAATGACCGTTTCGGGGTCCCAAAGTCCATTCTTGTTGAAACCCAAGGTGTGCTTACGTGTTGGTCATCAACACTCACAGTTTTGGCCGATTCTGGCCCGTTTCGTGGACTATTACTCACTGTTTTAGGGTCTTGGAGTGATGTCCACAAGTAACAAACCCTGGGGTGCGTTTACGTGTCGGTCATCAACACTCGCGGTTTTGGCCTATTCCGACCCGTTTGGTGGACTATTACTCACCGTTTTGGGGTCCCAAAGTGATTTCCATTCTTGTTGAACCCCAAGGTGCGCTTACGTGTCGGTCATCAACACTCACAATTTTGGCCGATTCTGACCCGTTTCGTGGACTATTACTCACTGTTTTAGGGTCCCGGAGTGATGTCCACGAGTAAAGAACCCTGGGGTGCGTTTACGTGTCGGTCATCAACACTCGCGGTTTTGGCCGATTCTGACCCGTTTCGTGGACTATTACTCACTGTTTTGGGGTCCCAATGTGATTTCCATTCTTGTTGAACCCTAAGGTGCGATTACGTGTCGGTCATCAACACTCACAGTTTTGGCCGATTCTAACCCGTTTCGTGGACTATTACTCACTGTTTTGGGGTCCCAGAGTGATTTCCACGAGTAACGAACCCTGGGGTGCATTTACGTGTCGGTCATCAACACTCGCGGTTTTGGCCGATTCTGACCCATTTCGTGGACTATTACTCACCGTTTTGGGGTCCCAAAGTGATTTCCATTCTTGTTGAACCCCAAGGTGCACTTACGTGTCGGTCATCAACACTCACAGTTTTGGCCGATTCTGGCCCGTTTCGTGGACTATTACTCATTGTTTTGGGGTCCCGGAGTGTTGTCCATGAGTAACGAACCCTGGGTAGCGTTTACGTGTCGGTCATCAACACTCGCGGTTTTGGCCGATTTTGACCCGTTTCGTGGACTATTAATGACCGTTTCGGGGTCCCAAAGTCCATTCTTGTTGAAACCCAAGGTGTGCTTACGTGTTGGTCATCAACACTCACAGTTTTGGCCGATTCTGGCCCGTTTCGTGGACTATTACTCACTGTTTTAGGGTCTTGGAGTGATGTCCACAAGTAACAAACCCTGGGGTGCGTTTACGTGTCGGTCATCAACACTCGCGGTTTTGGCCTATTCCGACCCGTTTGGTTGACTATTACTCACCGTTTTGGGGTCCCAAAGTGATTTCCATTCTTGTTGAACCCCAAGGTGCGCTTACGTGTCGGTCATCAACACTCACAATTTTGGCCGACTCTGACCCGTTTCGTGGACTATTACTCACTGTTTTAGGGTCCCGGAGTGATGTCCACGAGTAAAGAACCCTGGGGTGCGTTTACGTGTCGGTCATCAACACTCGCGGTTTTGGCCGATTCTGACCCGTTTCGTGGACTATTACTCACTGTTTTGGGGTCCCAATGTGATTTCCATTCTTGTTGAACCCTAAGGTGCGATTACGTGTCGGTCATCAACACTCACAGTTTTGGCCGATTCTAACCCGTTTCGTGGACTATTACTCACTGTTTTGGGGTCCCAGAGTGATTTCCACGAGTAACGAACCCTGGGGTGCATTTACGTGTCGGTCATCAACACTCGCGGTTTTGGCCGATTCTGACCCATTTCGTGGACTATTACTCACCGTTTTGGGGTCCCAAAGTGATTTCCATTCTTGTTGAACCCCAAGGTGCACTTACGTGTCGGTCATCAACACTCACAGTTTTGGCCGATTCTGGCCCGTTTCGTGGACTATTACTCATTGTTTTGGGGTCCCGGAGTGTTGTCCATGAGTAACGAACCCTGGGTAGCGTTTACGTGTCGGTCATCAACACTCGCGGTTTTGGCCGATTTTGACCCGTTTCGTGGACTATTAATGACCGTTTCGGGGTCCCAAAGTCCATTCTTGTTGAAACCCAAGGTGTGCTTACGTGTTGGTCATCAACACTCACAGTTTTGGCCGATTCTGGCCCGTTTCGTGGACTATTACTCACTGTTTTAGGGTCTTGGAGTGATGTCCACAAGTAACAAACCCTGGGGTGCGTTTACGTGTCGGTCATCAACACTCGCGGTTTTGGCCTATTCCGACCCGTTTGGTTGACTATTACTCACCGTTTTGGGGTCCCAAAGTGATTTCCATTCTTGTTGAACCCCAAGGTGCGCTTACGTGTCGGTCATCAACACTCACAATTTTGGCCGACTCTGACCCGTTTCGTGGACTATTACTCACTGTTTTAGGGTCCCGGAGTGATGTCCACGAGTAAAGAACCCTGGGGTGCGTTTACGTGTCGGTCATCAACACTCGCGGTTTTGGCCGATTCTGACCCGTTTCGTGGACTATTACTCACTGTTTTGGGGTCCCAATGTGATTTCCATTCTTGTTGAACCCTAAGGTGCGATTACGTGTCGGTCATCAACACTCACAGTTTTGGCCGATTCTAACCCGTTTCGTGGACTATTACTCACTGTTTTGGGGTCCCAGAGTGATTTCCACGAGTAACGAACCCTGGGGTGCATTTACGTGTCGGTCATCAACACTCGCGGTTTTGGCCGATTCTGACCCATTTCGTGGACTATTACTCACCGTTTTGGGGTCCCAAAGTGATTTCCATTCTTGTTGAACCCCAAGGTGCACTTACGTGTCGGTCATCAACACTCACAGTTTTGGCCGATTCTGGCCCGTTTCGTGGACTATTACTCATTGTTTTGGGGTCCCGGAGTGTTGTCCATGAGTAACGAACCCTGGGTAGCGTTTACGTGTCGGTCATCAACACTCGCGGTTTTGGCCGATTTTGACCCGTTTCGTGGACTATTAATGACCGTTTCGGGGTCCCAAAGTCCATTCTTGTTGAAACCCAAGGTGTGCTTACGTGTTGGTCATCAACACTCACAGTTTTGGCCGATTCTGGCCCGTTTCGTGGACTATTACTCACTGTTTTAGGGTCTTGGAGTGATGTCCACAAGTAACAAACCCTGGGGTGCGTTTACGTGTCGGTCATCAACACTCGCGGTTTTGGCCTATTCCGACCCGTTTGGTTGACTATTACTCACCGTTTTGGGGTCCCAAAGTGATTTCCATTCTTGTTGAACCCCAAGGTGCGCTTACGTGTCGGTCATCAACACTCACAATTTTGGCCGACTCTGACCCGTTTCGTGGACTATTACTCACTGTTTTAGGGTCCCGGAGTGATGTCCACGAGTAAAGAACCCTGGGGTGCGTTTACGTGTCGGTCATCAACACTCGCGGTTTTGGCCGATTCTGACCCGTTTCGTGGACTATTACTCACTGTTTTGGGGTCCCAATGTGATTTCCATTCTTGTTGAACCCTAAGGTGCGATTACGTGTCGGTCATCAACACTCACAGTTTTGGCCGATTCTAACCCGTTTCGTGGACTATTACTCACTGTTTTGGGGTCCCAGAGTCATTTCCACGAGTAACGAACCCTGGGGTGCATTTACGTGTCGGTCATCAACACTCGTAGTTTTGGCTGATCCTGACACGTTTCGTGGACTATTACTCACCGTTTTGGGGTCCCAAAGTGATTTCCATTCTTGTTGAACCCCAAGGTGCGCTTACGTGGTGATCATCAACACTCACAGTTTTGGCTGATTCTGGCCCGGCGTCACAAGTTGGTATCAGAGCCGACTGCCTGTAGGAAGCCCCTTTCCAACTCCTTGGCCGAAGTTGTGTCTTGGCTTTGAAAAACTATTTACTAACAATTTTGTGAGGCTAACGGGGCCACATCGCCAATGGATGGGATTAGGATCCTTTATTCCTCTCCTTTACTCCGGGATTCTGATCTTTGTTCTATTTGGGTTAAAGATTTTGCAAACTCTAGGTTCTCGTAACTACTTCCTCCCGGAGAGCCCCTCATTCCAGATGCTAGCTTTATTCACTAGAAGATTCTGAAGATACTATTCGATGTTTTTCCAAGACCCTTATGCCCACCGCCTTTGCAATTCCCTACCACCGTTAAATCCTTATGAATAACTACATACACTTCCCATTCATATAATCATTCCCCGCTGCTCTTGTTATTACAAGGTACCCCGAAACATTTTCCTATATTCGGAGAATCCATTATGCCTACTGCTTTGCAGCTCATTCCTGCATGAATACACCTACGAACAGTTCCTCACACTTACTGGGGATTCGTTCATCCCAAAATATTCATGTGTTTTGCAAAATACTTCATAATGCTATTCGACCTTCCGAAACTCCTCTACGGCCTATTGCTCTTTAAATTCTTGTCTGCTTGCATTATGGTTAATTCCATATGTCTAGTAATCTTCATCGACATCCCTTGTTATTTCCATTTTGAGCCTAATAATTCAATGTGTGTGAATGCACGCAATTATTAGTTGACCCTTCGAAATTATCCTTCCGGCTCAGACGTCATTCCGGATGAGTTGGTTTTCAGCCAATCAAACCTTGACCGATTGTGCCTCTAAGTCTATTCAACTTACTCAAATTTGATCAGAGCATCTGATTCTGATACACCGATTTGGAAATCATGATTTCTTTGTATCTGAGCATCGAATTATTCAGATGTTTCTATAATCTGATGCCTTTGCATTCTTTCTTCCTCTGATTGAGTATCGATACTCACATCAGCTCTGTTGTGGACTGCCAGACCCATTGCTGGGATATTATTCAACAGTGTCCTTAACATTCAGAAATCTTGTGAGTTCTTCCCCTGATACATAATGCCTTTGGTAAATTGTATCCTATGCTTTTGTCAACCATGCTTTACTATTGAGCTTGTGTTATTTACTCTTGAAGTTGGTGATATATGTTCTTAAGATGCCCTAATGGGTTGAACCAATGACTTCCCTAATCTGTGTGAACCCGGAAACCTCTATGGGTCATACTCTACTAGTGTTAAGCTGGATAAAATTTCAACACTACAACTTCATCAAAGGCAAGAAGTAAATGAAAGGTTATGCATTGAAGAATTGGGAGTCTACCTTGAACTTTGTGTTCATGCCCCTGTAAATGATGTAGACCGTCACAGAAGCTCCTTGCAAAATAATTATCCATTTGTATAATTCTTTCGGTATCCTTAACTTGATTCCATGCAGTTATGGTTTTGACCATGCCGGCCTCATATTGATAACTCCATTCCCGTGCCTCGTATATTTTTGGACAAGGTTAAAGTATCTTCTATCACAAGTCAACGACCCAGTTCAGCTTCTATTATGTTCTATCTTCGAGTATTACCTCCTGGTATCTCCAGGATATCACGGCATTGCACTACATCTTATGAAGTTTTGATGAGGTAATACCTTTCCCTGTCATAGTCACTCCACGGGTACTCCACAGGTTCTAGCTTGTCGTCAACTGAGAACACCGAATAGTGAATCGAATCTGCACTGCAATTCAATACCCCTAGTAATTTGTAGCTGGGAAACCTTAAATCAATCTTGTCATTCCTAGACTACCAGCTATATCCTTATCATGCTACCTTCGACCGTGCTACCTCATCCTTCTTTGGTGCACGAATTCTTCGGACCATGATCAAGCCTAACGTCGAGTTTTCAACATCATTTTGTTGTCTTGAAAAGCAACTCTGATTCTGAGATTGCATCTTATCTGTGGTTTTGATAACCTTTTGCTTCACCATTCCTTTTGCTTGATGTCGGCGTTGTTCGATTGCATCCTCTTGAAACCTCTTGACAAAATGTGTCGTGTTCATCATCAACATTTTGACTTCTTCCAAGATGGGAATCAAATCCATGATAAGAAATGCCATCCCTGCCCCTCGATAAATTTGATTCCTGCTTAGGGGAGGAGGAGGAGGCTGAGGGGGCGACGCCTGCTGAGTGGCGTCATCGGCCTCCTAATGTCGACACCGTGCCAAAGAACGTGCTTCTCGGCTGCTCATCGGGACCATGGATGCCCCGGAGCGTCTCGACGCCATGACTCAAGCTGTGCTTGAGGATCTGAGAAGAACATCCGGCGGGGACGGTGCCGGTGTGGGAGTTAGACATCTCAATCCTCTACCTGGCGCGCCAAATGTCAGTTTCTAAGAACCTACATATGAGTTGTGAGCAACAACCCTTCGTGAGTCCAGCCAAGGACTAAACACGTCCAACAATCCTAAGTCATGGATGAAATGTGGTGGATGAACTGCGGATGAACACATGAACTACCCAGGTTCGAGCCACCTTCTTGGTGTAATACCCTACTCCTACTTTGTTTTGTATTACTCCCTCCGTTCACAAATATAAGTCTTTCTAGAGATTCCAACAAGTGGCTAAATTCAGAGCAAAATGAGTGAATCTACACTCTAAAATATGTCTACATACATCCGTATTATGTTGTAGTCCATTTAAAATGTCTAAAAAGACTTATATTTAGGAACGGAGGGAGTACAATGGTAGAGAGGTACAATGTGTCTGTTACAAGGTCAAAAGATCGACCTCCAGCGTGGCCCCGATCTTCCTCTATTTATACAAAGGGGAGAGAGGGAGAGGCGATGGAGGATAGAATCTCCCCCCTTCACCTCCGTCCAACGAGGGCACCCTTTAGACTAGCCACAGTGGGAGTAACTTCAGCAGTAACATCGAGTCCAACTCAGCAAATTTGCTTATGTGGCAGTGAGTTAATGAGGAGAGATGTAGTTATAGTAACTTAGCTAGTTACTGTAACATCACATGTCCCAATGCAATATGAGTCTATAACCTAATAAATGAAGCTTTGCATGTTACCACACTTATGTTACTACCCACTATGAAGGTAGTAACATAGTCTAGGAATATGTGTATGTTACTAGTGTATGTTACTCACCATTGTGGCTAGTCTTAACGATCGTAGTGTGCTACAGTGCAGCCCTGTGGCGTGCTCATGTGGGCCATCCCGTGACACTGTTGATAACCACCGAAGCACAAGATGTCATCAGTAGTTCGCCCAAAGTCAAACCTTATTATTTTCACTCCACGCTTCGTCTGTAGGCACAACCTGCCTCTGTACTTCTGAGCAGAACCCCTTCTCCCATCCCGCGTGGGGCGCCTGGGATGGCTTCCCGGGCAAGGAAACGTCCCAAACGGTCTTCTTGGGCCCCTCATGTCACCGTCTTCACTCCATGCTCACCACGCCACTTCCATAGAACCTCCCGGTCGTCCGGTCCTGAATACTCCGTAATCCATTGGTCCGACAGTTGCCACTGGATTGGCTCCAGTTAGTGCCCGGCTCGCCCGCCCAGTTTCTGTCCAATCCGGTCGCGATCCAGCCTCCCGTCCATCCACTGTTTGATCCTAACACAGCAGCCCACATGCATGTCGCTGCAACACAAGGAGTCCGCTTTTGCCCTGTTGTGCTCCACCCCACCTGCAGTTCGGCGCTACCTGCTGGATCCTGCCGTGAAGATCGCTCGATCATGCCTCGCTCGCTGCTTTGACCGCTTGGTGCTGGCTCCACTGACTGCTTCTGATCTTCGAGTAATAATAATAAAAAATAAAAAATAAGTATAATGTTTTCGTCTGGTACACATCTCCCTTGCCGCCCACTAACTCTAGGTGGTGTCCCTTACATAGGCCCCGTCTCGCATACACCTTTCTGCAGTTCTTGGTGCTCGTCTTCTGCTGACCGTGATGGTCGCTCTTTAACAACTCCTCTCGTGACCTCCGCCGCACATGATGATTGTCGCGTTACATCGACTACTCTCTGCCGCTTACATGTCAAACCCTCACTCACATCCTTCATCTCAATCTACTGCATGCCACTCAGTAACCAGCTATAGGAAAATAAAACTACAACCTTTGTACCAAAATGTAAGACATTTTTTGGTTTGCATAGGGTATAAAAACGTCTTACATTTTTTTACCGGCGGAGTACAAAGCAGTATTTCAAAAATGAACACCAATGATTACTTGGGAATGCCAAGACTCGACACATCTCTGAACTTTCTTCTAGCGGCTTAGTTTGCAGGTGTCTTGAGATCCAATAATTTTAGCCGTTCAACAGTAGGCCGAGCTTGAAGCTTGAACACTGTGGTCCATCAGCGACAAGTCAAGATTAGGGTACTAAAAACATTATACGTTCACGTTTCTTCTCACCAATCCTGAATTTTGGTACTGATTCATGGCTTGGTCCATAACTGTAGTATAATAAGTTACAAATTGACCTCATAACATAATTGCATCCACCACACAAATAAGGTTCCCCCGCCTTATCTTTACAATTCTTGGACCATCAGCACCTAAACGAGCAACTCCCATCAGTACCAACCATCGGTGCCAGCTTAACATGATTGTTGAAGTTAACTTGCCAAGGAAACTCGATGATAAGAGCTTGCATATATACAAAGGAAACAACATATAACAATAACCGAAACTACTACATATGTGGACTAGAAGAATTATACTATTTGTTTTTTTACCTAGAGTACAACCATTATCACCAGAATGGCCACGAAGAAGTGATTCCCGCTAGAAACCTTGGATACCGCTCATCTGTTCCATTGCATTGAACTCCTCAAACACCTTAGAAAAGAAAGATGATATGATATGTATACCCAACTATGTTAACAACATATACTTCTGATTCACATTCGACGAAACTATTAAATTACACCGGTACATCAGGAGGTAGCTACTCCTGAGCTATGAAGTTCAGAATTTAAGGCCCTGTTCGGCACTCCCCCAGCTCCGCAGAATACAAGGATCTGCGGAGTACCTCTTTTGCCCACTCCATGATTTTTTAATTACGGCTCCGGCCGCTCCGGGAGTGGAGAGCCTCCGAACACGGCCTAAGCTTCTAATCCTGAATAAATGAATACAGTAAACATGTACATAAATTGCCAAGTTATGTTCTCTATTGCCCAAATACTCGCCAAGACTACCTTATCAAAGGATCAAGGAGATACTAGTAACTAGCCAAGTTAGGAGGAATGACAGCCATATCTTGCTTTGTTTCTTCAGATCCAAACGCACGCTAAAGGCCTTTCTTCCGGATAAAAACTGGTCCGTCAAGCCCTGAAATAGTTACGCTGTACGTCGGATGTAGAAATACACATGTCACAATTGCAAGGACAAACATAACTGTTCCCCTCCTCAGTTTATCGCAAAAGATAAATTCCCTCTCTAATACATAATTAATTAAATGGAGGCGGTATCCCAGAATAATCTCATACATAATGAAGATGCACGTGTGATGATTTATAAAATGGATTATGTTAACCTTTGAGTCCTTCATTTTCCATGCACGTGGGATTTCCCACAATTTATGCAGGGGCTAAAATATCATACTGTTGAGCACCAGAATCAGCTCTTTCAGTCCTCAGTTTCACAAGAACAATTTCAACTTATGACTGCAGTAAAATTCAGTACATACTACTAACGCAAATTTCACTCTCCAACTAAGATTTTTAATGAGGCACTCTTCGCTACTAATATTATCAAGCATAATCAAATATTTCACAATATCAGCAGGCAATCAACAAGGTGGGGAAAATATCTGGTGCACCGGAGCTTGTGGTGCTACCGATGCACCGAACTCACACTGTGCTTTTAAAACGTTCAAAAAATTCTGCAAAAAAATTAGTACACTCGCACAACATCAATGTAGGTTGTCACAAAATTTCAAGTCAAAATTCGAAACATAACTCGAAAAACATAAATGAAAAATTCAACACTGAATAGTACATAACATTAACTTGGGCTTTAGATTTGGCCCATTTTCACACTGATGCCAAATTTGTCATTTTTGTATCTCAAAAAATATTTTGAATTTGTATACGATTTTTTGTGACATCATACATTGGTGTTGCGTTAACGTGCTAGAATTTTTTCAGATTTAAAAAAATATTCTATAGCATCCGGTGCACCGGTAGCACCACAAGTGTGGCACAGAGAAATACGATCAACAACTAGGGAGTGGAAATTATGCTCTTCTATTACAAAGGGATAACAGTTAGTACTTAGTACTCCCTCCGTGAAGAAATATAAGAGTGTTTAGATCACTACTTTAGTGATCTAATCACTCTTATATTTCTTTAGAGGGAGTAGCATCTAAGGCCTAATATAAATAAAGGCTTGTGTGTCTGACAGGCAAACAACAACCAATTAAAACAATATTTTTCTGCAGAACCTAAATATTGTACAAGGAACATCTTTACCTCTCGTGTGAAAGAAACCCTATGCACACAAGGTTAGACAATTAAAACTACATAGTTTATATTACCGGAAGTAAAAGGAATGCACCTTTAGTTTGAAATGGAATATCTGAAAAGCCTACCTTACAGGGAGAATCAAAAGAATTATCATGGAACCTTGATTTAAATCTTTTCAACTTGCTGATTGCTGGACTATCAAGGAGATCAAGGAGAAGATGGTTAAGTCCTCTTGGTTTGTGGGTTGAGTCGACCAAAAAATTCAGCAAATATTGACAGTCGCTCTCATTGCAATGGAAATAAATCCATCTAGAAACTGCTAGGAGCCAAGCATTTCTCCAGACAAACACAGAACAAAAGTTAAATTACTCATGTCATCAGATGGATAATCACAATAATTTTACTTGTGACATTGGGGTAGAGGTGGGATGCAAATCCTCACAATGGCAAAGTGTTGGTATGGCGCTAGCTAAGCTTGTAATTACTGTTGTTCCCCAAAAGCTCGAGACATTGCCGTTCAAATAAATCTAACTTGAATTCTGTGAAGTAGGCTAATGGCACATCGGAACCCTCTCAGCGACGCGCCACATCGGAACCCGGGTGTGGTGGAAAATGGGCAAGGGCCGGGCCGTCACCCCCCAAGTGGCGTGCCGTATCTTGATCCGGATACGGTGGCAAGTGAGCGAGGATCGGGTCGTCGCATCCTTAGTGGCGCGCTACATCGGCGCCCAGATGTAGTGGAAAATGAGCAAGGGTCTTCGCATTTGACTCGACGAGTGCGAAGGGTAAGGAAGCTAGCCGAGCCTAGGAGGATTCGCTTAGGTAGCTGGAACGTAGGGTCTCTGACAGGGAAGCTTCGGGAGCTAGTTGATGCAGCGGCGAGGAGAGGTGTTGATATCCTTTGCGTCCAAGAAACCAAATGGAGAGGACAGAAGGCGAAGGAGGTGGAGGATACCGGCTTCAAGCTGTGGTACACGGGGACGGCTGCAAACAGAAATGGCGTAGGCATCTTGATCAACAAGAGCCTCAAGTATGGAGTGGTAGACGTCAAGAGACGTGGGGACCGGATTATCCTGGTCAAGCTGGTAGTTGAGGACTTGGTTCTCAATGTTATCGGCGCGTATGCCCCGCAAGTAGGCCACAATGAGAACACCAAGAGGGAGTTCTGGGAAGGCTTGGAAGACATGGTTAGGAGTGTACCGATTAGTGAGAAGCTCTTCATAGGAGGAGACCTCAATGGCCACGTGGGTACATCTAACACAGGTTTTGAAGGGGCGCATGGGGGCTTTGGCTATGGCATTAGGAATCAAGAGGGAGAAGATGTCTTAAGCTTTGCTCTAGCCTACAAGATGATTGTAGCTAACACCCTCTTTAGAAAGAGAGAATCACATCTGGTGACTTTTAGTAGTGGCCAACACTCTAGCCAGATTGATTTCATCCTCTCGAGAAGAGAAGATAGGTGTGCGTCCCTAGAATGTAAGGTGATACCTGGAGAGAGTGTTGTACCCCAGCATAAGCTGGTGGTTGCTGACTTCCGCTTTCGGATTCGTGTCCAGCGGGATAAGCATGCCAAAGTCGCTGGAACGAAGAGCTCAAGGGGGAGGTAGCTCGGGTGTTCAAGGAGAGGGTAATTAAGGAGGGCCCTTGGGAGGAAGGAGGGGATGCGGACAATGTGTGGATGAAGATGGCGACTTGCATTCGTAAGGTGGCCTCGGAGGAGTTTGGAGTGTCCAGGGGAAGGAGAAGCGAAGATAAGGATACCTGGTGGTGGAATGATGATGTCCAGAAGACGATTAAAGAGAAGAAAGATTGCTTCAGACGCCTATACCTGGATAGGAGTGCAGACAACATAGAGAAGTACAAGATGGCGAAGAAGGCCGCAAAGCGAGCTGTTGGTGAAGCAAGGGGTCGGGCATATGAGGACCTCTACCAACGGTTAGGCACGAAGGAAGGTGAAAGGGACATCTATAAGATGGCTAAGATCCGGGAGAGGAAGATGAGGGATATTGGCCAAGTCAAATGCATCAAGGACGGAGCAGGCCAACTCTTGGTGAAGGACGAGGAGATTAAGCATAGATGGCGGGAGTACTTCGACAAGCTGTTCAATGGGGAGAATGGGAGTTCTACCATTGAACTGGACGACTCCTTTGATGAGACCAGCATGCGTTTTGTGCGGCGCATCCAGGAGTCTGAGGTGAAGGAGGCTTTAAAAAGGATGAAAGGAGGCAAGGCGATGGGCCCTGATTGTATCCCCATTGAGGTGTGGAAAGGTCTCGGGGACATAGCGATAGTATGGCTAACCAAGCTTTTCAACCTCATTTTTCAGGCAAACAAGATGCCAGAAGAATGGAGACGGAGTATATTAGTACCAATCTTCAAGAACAAGGGGGATGTTCAGAGTTGTACTAACTACCGTGGAATTAAGCTGATGAGCCATACAATGAAGCTATGGGAGAGAGTCATTGAGCACCGCTTAAGAAGAATGACAAGCGTGACCAAAAATCAGTTTGGTTTCATGCCTGGGAGGTCGACCATGGAAGCCATTTTCTTGGTACGACAACTTATGGAGAGATATAGGGGGCAAAAGAAGGACTTGCATATGGTGTTCATTGACTTGGAGAAGGCCTATGATAAGATACCGCGGAATGTCATGTGGTGGGCCTTGGAGAAACACAAAGTTCCAGCAAAGTACGTTACCCTCATCAAGGACATGTACGATAATGTTGTGACAAGTGTTCGAACAAGTGATGTCGACACCGATGACTTCCCGATTAAGATAGGACTGCATCAGGGGTCAGCTTTGAGCCCTTATCTTTTTGCATTGGTGATGGATGAGGTCACAAGGGATATACAAGGAGATATCCCATGGTGTATGCTCTTTGCGGATGATGTGGTGCTAGTTGACGATAGTCGGACGGGGGTAAATAGGAAGTTAGAGTTATGGAGACAAACCTTGGAATCGAAAGGGTTTAGGCTTAGTAGAACTAAACTCGAGTACATGATGTGCGGTTTCAGTACTACTAGGTGTGAGGAGGAGGAGGTTAGCCTTGATGGCCAGGTGGTACCTCGGAAGGACACCTTTCGGTATTTGGGGTCAATGTTGCACGAGGATGGGGGTATTGATGAAGATGTGAACCATCGAATCAAAGCCGAATGGATGAAGTGGCGCCAAGCTTCTGGCATTCTCTGTGACAAGAGAGTGCCACAAAAGCTAAAAGGCAAGTTCTACAGGACGGCGGTTCGACCCGCAATGTTGTATGGCGCGGAGTGTTGGCCGACTAAAAGGTGACATGTTCAACAGTTAGGTGTGGCGGAGATGTGTATGTTGAGATGGATGTGTGGCCACACAAGGAAGGATCGAGTCCGAAATGATGATATACGAGATAGAGTTGGGGTAGCACCAATTGAGGAGAAGCTTGTCCAACATCGTCTGAGATGGTTTGGGCATATTCAGCGCAGGCCTCCAGAAGCTCCAGTGCATAGCGGACGGCTAAAGTGTGCGGAGAATGTCAAGAGAGGGCGGGGTCGACCGAATTTGACATGGGAGGAGTCCGTTAAGAGAGACCTGAAGGATTGGAGTATCGCCAAAGAGCTAGCTATGGACAAGGGTGCGTGGAAGCTTGCTATCCATGTGCCAGAGCCATGAGTTGGTTGCGAGATCTTATGGGTTTCACCTCTAGCCTACCCCAACTTGTTTGGGACTAAATGCTTTGTTGTTGTTGTTTGTTGTTGTAGGCTAATGGCAACTAAACAAGAAAATTATGTGATGCACTATATCTGGACTTCTGGAGTGAGCAGAGATTTGGGAGCATTACTGAAGAATATACATGATTCTAAAGAATACACACGCAATGAAAAAGGGCTGAGAAACTCTGTCCTTGCCAGAATCCGTACCAGCCTCGAGGGGACATAGGCCTTCCACCGACAGGAAGATGCGATGCCCCGGGCCCGAATCCTCTGCAGTCGATTTCACACGCTGATGCCCACCCCCGAATCAACAGCAGGGACGATGTAATGTCTTGCCGCGAAGCCGAGGCCCCGATTCCTTCGCGTCTGAAGCCAAGCGTTGACGAGGACACCCAACGCAAAACCGCCCACTCGTGGCCAAAACCGATCGACCCTCGCCTCCGACCTCGATGCTGCTAGTAGTGGAGCCTGCGTTTCCCAGAAAGTGCGGGGAGGCTAGTTCGCAATACCCACGACCAAATTTTCTTTTCCTCGCTAACATAAAAAAAAAATCATTGTCTGCCAGCCGTGGTGGGAATTGTTTTTTTCTTTTGGTGGGTCAACCGAGCGGATACGAAGGGAGTCCGGCTCGGTGGGTCGTTCGACCGAGAGAGCTGGAACAGGGGCTCCAAGAGGAGGAAACAAGCAACGGGAGGAGGCGGCTGCGCCATTTGCTCTGCTTGCTTCTATGCACTTATGCAGCTGCTGGGGTTTAGGTCCAAGCCAAAGGGGACCAGCCGTCGTTTGAGGCGCCCTGACTTCCCTTAATCTTCTCCAAGAGCCTGTGCTAGACAAGGGGAGATAAAACCCCACAGTTCCTCACCTGCTACTCCTTGCGCCCCATGCCGACCTCTCCTCCACCCGCAATGCATGCACCGGCTAGAGGTCAGGCCTCGATGCTCCCTCCGCCGCTAGCAATGACCGTCCCTACGACCCTGAGCGTCTCCGCCAACCCTAAGTATGCTAACGACATGATCATCAATTGGCAACGACCCTCAGTATATTGCCTTTGTGAAGGCACGTCTTAGTGAGCAGTTTCTTATGTCTGATGTTGGCCTACTTTCTTGGGATAGAGGTCTCTTCTACCTCTGATGGTTTCTTTTATTTTCTAAGAAGAATATATCCAGAATCTTCTTGCTCATGCTGCTCTTATTGATGAGTGCACTGTTGAGACTCCCATGGAGCTCAATGTTCACCTTCGTGCTAGTGATGGTGACCCTTGCCTAATCCGACGTGTTATCATCATCTTGTTGGGAGTCTTGTTTATCTAGATGTTACTCGTCCAGATATTTCCTATCCAGTCCATAGTTTGAGTCAGTTTGTCTTTGCACCCACATTGGTTCACTAGTCACCTCCTCCTTCGTGTTCTCTGATATCTTCGTGGCACGATCTCTCACCGTATGTTCTTTCTCTGCTCTAGTTCATTACAGCTTCAGGCCTATTCAAATGCTATGTGGACTAGTGATCCCTGGGATCGTCGTTCACTTTTTGCTTACTGTGTTTTTCTTGGTGGTTCTCTCACTGCCTCGAAGACAAAGAAACAGACAAAAGTTTCACGTTTGAGTGGAGAGGTTGAGCCTCGAGCTATGGCTCTTTTGACGGCAGAGGTGACTTGGTTACGGTGGTTACTTCAGAAGTTTGGTATTTCTGTCACTACACCTACTTTGCTCTTATTTGACAATACATGTGCTCATAGTGTTGCGCACGACCCAGCGAAGAATGAGCTCACCAAGCATATTGGTGTTGATGCTTTTTTGTGTGTGCTGGTGTGCAAAATTCGGGTTATTGCTCCTCAGTATGTGCCTTCGGAGTTACTGTTGGCAGATTTCTTTAGGAAGGCCCGACCTAGAGCACAACACGACTTCTATATCTATCTCTCCAAGCTCGGCGTTGTTGATCCACCATGAGTTTGAGGGAGGGGGAGTTAAGAGTTATATATTTAGTCGTGTACCCCTTTGTATTTTCCCCGCTCTATAAAGGTTTTCTTTTGCATATTGTAGAACACCTGTACGTGTATAAAATGGCATATGGCCACCTGGAAACATAGTTGCATATTTCCTAACAGGAACCTCCCTCCTTGTTAATGGCCAAAGACTTCTTAGCACTTTTGTCCTTTCATGTTCCTCAACATACCATGCAGCTCATTTCTGGTGGTTAGATTGTTGACTCTGGTTGTCAGGTAATTCTCGACTTTGACGCATGCTTTGTTTTGGACCGTCCCACTGGTGCTGTCCTTGGTGCTGGCCCCCGATGTCATAACTCCCAGGGCCTGTGGGAGCTTGACTGGCTTCACTTTCCCTCTGTTGCCACCGCCGCCAGTCTCTCCACCTCTGTTGCCTTGTCTACCAGCTCTTTTCAGCAGTGGGATCATCGCCTTGGTTACTTGTGTTACTCTCGTCTCTCATCCTTAGTTCGGTGTGGTCTTCTTGAAATGTGTGAGGCCTTAATGCACAGACTCGAACCTTTGCCTGTTGTGTTCGCCTTAGGCACCCCCTTGGTGATTGTCAACCGTATGTGGTCCTTTAGCTTATGAAAATCGCTTTGCTTTCCTCCAAAAGCTGAGTTGTGCTCCTCGTAACCTGATCCTTGGGTCGTTATCGATGACTTCAACTTGATCTAGTAGGTAGGGGCGGGTAAGAATAACGCTAACCTAGAAAGAAGATAGATGGGCAGATTTCACCGTTTCCTTGATGACCTTGGGCTTCGCGAGATCAACCTCATCGGGCGGCGCTACAGTTCGAGCAACGAGCGACGGTCACCAATGTTGGTGCAGTAGACCGCTTGTTCTATTCAACAAATTGGGGGTAATGACATCCTAGTTGCTTTTCCATGCGCACACTCCATGGCATTAGATTTAGCCTGTACACCACGATTTTCACACCTAGGGCTCACCAGTCCCACTTCAAGGATATCTGGCCGAACTTTGATGGCTTCTACCAGGTGGTTCCTGATGCCTAACATGTGTCGTCGCACCTTTACCAATTATAGCATTTGGGTGTCCTGTTGAAGCATATGGACAACACATTGCAGTTGTGGAGCGACCGTCATAATGGCAGCATCAAGCTACAACAGCTTATGGCTAAGGAAATCATTTTTCAGCTCAACGTGGTGCAGGAGTCCCGACAGCCGTCCCAAAAGGAGTTTAATATGCGCAAAGAGTTGAAGCTTAAGTTGCTTGGTTTGGCCTCCCTCAAGTGCATCATCCCCCGCCAGCCCTCCGCTTCCACTAGCTAGCCGAGGGAGACGCAAACACGTGCTACTTCTACATCCATGCGTGCCACTGCCACTGCACAAATCACATGGTTGCCATTGCCCGTGACAGTATTGTCACCTTGACCCATGAGGATAAGGAGTAGACACTGGCAGACTACTCGTCCATCCATGGGTTGCAGCATCCCTCGTAGGGTTGTTTTACCAACTCGCTTTGGAGATCATCAAAGATGAGCTTGCCGTAGTCGTCCACCAGCTTTATTTGCTTATACCGGGTTGCCTCGTCGAGCTTAACAATACCCACATCGTCTTGGTGCCAGAGAAGAAAAACTCGAACAAGGTCACGCACTTCCACCTAATCTGTTTGCCGCATACCTTTGGTTGGCTTTTCTCCAAGCTACTTGCTCTCCACGTCATGCCTCGGCTCCCAAAACTGATCAAGGAAAACCAGAGCTCCTTCATGCTCACCACTAAGGGCTTGCACGTTAGATACATCGCAACCCTCATGCTCAAGGTTGACATTGCGAAGGCATTAGATTCAGTCTCATGGCCCTTCCTCCTATGGTCTCACGGCCACCAGCACTGGCAGCAGATTCAACGAGTTGGTGTGGATGATTCTACCGTAGACACCCTCAACAGGGTGCCCGGGAGGCATATTCTTCACCGTCATGGCCTGTGGCAAGGTGACCAACTTGTCTTTGTTGTTTCTTCTTTGTGCTGGAGGTGCTCAACGCCTTGTTGGTCCATGCGAAGAGCATTGTCATGTTAGAGCCATCGTGTTGGCGTGGCGTCAAGCACCTCATGTCAGCGTACAATGCCGACATGGTCGTCATCCTGTCTTCCACGTGCGACAACCTGGTCTTGGTGGCACATCAAGCTTATGCACCAACTTCGACAAGTGTTCCTTTGCACCAATCTATTGCAGCAACGCCAAGATTTAAGTGATTAAGCTAAGCTTCGCATGTGCTTTCCCAGCGCTCCCATGCACCTACCTTAGCATCCCCTTGTTGTGCAAGATTCGCACAGCCCACTTGTAGCTTCTTCTAGACAAAGTTCTCAATTGCATCCCCACTTGGATTGAGAATCTACTAAACATGGGAGGCTGGCTCATGCTTGTCAAATAAGTACCTCTCTCCATCCCAGTTTATCAAGCCATCGCCATGCAACTACCTCTGTGTTTACTTGCGGCGGTTGAGAAGTACAATCGCGTTTTCCTTCAGAGTGGGACCGACATAGTCAGCAACGGGCAATGCATGGTGGCCTGGAGCAAGGTGTGCTTCATGTGGAACTCAGCGGCTTCAGGATCCTTAGGCACATCTCTCATTTGCTAGGTGGATTCCTTGTTGAGCAGGGCACACTTCCTCGGTTCTCTTGTCCTGGTGCTCATGCTTAGAAGGGTGGTGCTAAGCGCAAGCAGCGTCACCTTCTTGAGGCGGTTCGTGCGTTGATGATTGTCGCCTCTCTTCCACCTCACTTTTGGGTTGAGGTAGTTTCTACTTCTACCTATCCCATCAACATTAATCCTTCCTCTGCTCTATAGACTGACATTCCTCTCGAGCATCTTTTTGGTTGTTCTCTTGACTACTCAACACTTCATTTGTTTGGTTGCATTTTCTTCTTCTTGCCCCCCGTGAATGCACCAAACTAACTATTCAGTCTGTTGAATGTGTCTTCTTAGGTTACAATGATGAGCAAGGCCTATCTGTGTTGGGATCTTGTGAGTCGTCGGATGCACATTTCTCAGGATGTGACTTTTGATGAGTCTCGTCCTTTATATCCATGTCCATCCTCTCCTTTGACCTCCCCCATTGAGGATATTTATTTCCTCACTTTTTCAAATACACCTATCACTCAAGTATTGCCCTCGTCCACCCATCCCACAATGTCTTCCCATACTACTGTTGTAGACCCCACACCGTCGTCACTTGCAGCTTCCCCACCTCATTCATTACCTGAGGCTTCCCCATTGATTCCCCCTCATCATCTTCTTTACTACACTGGTCATCCACGTGTTGTGAATTCTTCTGATGAGCCATCTCCCTCGACTACTGTCTTCTTCTGTTGGCAACGCACCGCCTCCAGCTTAGCCTACTTATGGCTTTCGAGCTCACCCGCTTCCACCTACTGACCGCTATGGTTATTCTAGCACCGCTCTTGTCGAGATGACTTATCATGACGTTATTGCTCATCCTAAATGGCAGCATGTGATGGCATCGGAGATTGATGCTCTGTCGCGCATTGGCACGTGGGATCTCATTTCCCTTCCTCCTCGTGCTCGTCTCATCACTTGTATGTGGGTCTACAAGGTTAAGACTCTGATGGTTCTCTTGAGCATTACAAAGCTCGTCTAGTGATGGGAACATGGTCATGACCACTCTTCGCACGCTTTTTGTTGTGGCTTCACTTCCTGGTGACATGGTTTGTCGTCTTTGTCGCTCTTATATGGCCTTAAGCAAACCCCTCGTGTCTCGTCTGAGTGTTTCATCTCAATAGTGATTGTGGTTGGTTTTCGGCGAGTGCTCATGATCCTGCACTTCTTGTCTACATTTCAACTTGTGGGCGAACTCTTCTTCTATATGTCGATCATCACCAATAACGATTCTAAGTACATTGCCTTTGTGAAGGCTTGTCATAGTGAGTTTCTTATGTCTGATATTGGTCCTCATCGCTACTTTCTTGAGACTGAGGTTTCTTCTACCTTTAATGGCTTCTTTATTTCCCAAGAGAAGTATATCTAGGATTTTCTTGCTCTTACTGATGAGCGCACTATTAAGACTCCTATGAAGCTCAACTTCCAATTTGTATCCACCTCCGCTCCCTACCAATCCGACTGGGCATCCGTTGCCTAGTTGTGGGTTACTATGTGTGCTGCCTCGATCCCACATCTTGTCTTCCCTTGTTGGGCAGCCGCATCACCGCACACTCAGGCACCACCATCGGCGAGCAGGAGCACGAGCAAGCATCCTTTTGACCTTGTTCAGTCTGGTGTCTGGGGCCCATCTCCCTTTGCCTTGGAAGGAGGTCATCACTAGTAAATTATCTTTATAGATGATTTCTCTTAACACACATGGATATACTTTATTTCTTCCAGGCGTGCAGTCTGCGATGGAACGGCCAATTTTCAGGGGCCATGAAATTCCTAGCACAAGGCAGCCTGTAGCAAGCAGCAGCTAGCAGGCATGCTACTCGATATCCAGCATGGGCCCGTAAGCTGCCCCGCTAGCGCTAGCGCGTCTAGCCGTCCAGGCTGCATAGTCTCCCATGGAGCCCATACAGGCTGCATAGTCTCCCATGGAGCCCATACGTCGAGCAATCAAGGCATCAAGCCATAGGTCGAGTGGATGAGTCCTCTCCAACGCCGCCTCTTGCCCTCATCTCTTGTCTGTTCGTCTCCTCTCCTCTTTTTCCAATACGGCGCTTGAAGCTCGACGATCCTCCATCGGTCCATCCCCATCCAATTCAGCATGTGACGCTTCTATCAGCTGTCGGCCATCGATCTGTGAGTTCCGCAGATTGCATTCAATCTAGCAATTTTAATTTATGCCAATAGCTTGTTGATAATTCTGTTATTTTACATCTTTTCTATACACTTTTCAAGATCCAAGTCATGTCTTCTCAGGATAGAGAACATGAACCCGGTTACCAAAAGAATTTGAAGAAAACATAAAACAAAGAAGTTAGGTCGATTACAGAAAGGAGCCATGGATAAGTTTGTTGCGAAAGAACCACGCATATCCTATAATAATCAATAACAGGATCAAGGCCTCACGGTTGATAATAATGTTGACCCTGAAGTTGACAATGATCATAGAGATGAACAAGCAGAGAAAGAAAATAATGATGAGGTTGATGATGATCTTATTGGTAACACAGACATTGATATGGATAATAATAGTGATGACATCGGGACAACTAGTATTGATGTTAACTCAGATACTTCACATGTTGCGGATGTCGGTGGTTCTTTTCATGTTAATATATTTGATCCAAGAAATTGGGGTTCTCTTGATCCTAAGCAGATTGACATTTTAGCACAAAAGGGCCCTAAAAGAGACTCACAATTTCAGAAAGATCGTAAGAATAGATATTCTAGCAGGTTTTCTGCACTATTCTATACTAGAATTATGTCAAATGGGGAGCATTGCGATAGAGATTGGCTTGTCTATTCTAAGGAACTCGATAGACTATTTTGCTTTGGTTGTAAATTATTTACAAAAGGACATAGAAAAGGTCATTTGGCAAGCGAGGGGTGTGATGATTGGATACATCTTGGCAGTACACTTAAAGAGCATGAGACAAGTGTAGATCATGTTTTGAATATGACCACATGGTATGAGCTCTGTACTACTACATTGCAAAAGCATCAAACTATTGATAAAGATGCTCAAGGACAACTTGAGAATGAAAAGGAGCACTCGAGAAAAATTTCGTTCAGAATTGTTTGCATTATTAAATCTCTTGCCAAGCATAATCTAGCCTTTCGTGGTAGTAACAGCAAACTGTATGAAGACAGCAATGGGAATTTCTTGGGTCTAGTAGAGATGTTGGATGAATTTAACACAGTTATTCAAGAGCATGCTTGTAATGAAGAAACTCATGCTCATCATCTTGATCATAAGATTTAGAATGAGTTGATACACTTGTTTGCTTCAGCTATTAATTGTTAAGAAAATAAAGAGTGCAAAATATTTCTCGGTCATACTTGATTGTACCCTGATGCAAGCCACCAAGAACAGATATCTTCAAGTGTTAGGTATGTTGATTCATCTTCAAGTCATGTTTGTGTAGAAGAATCCTTTATACGATTTTTAGATGTAAATGGTACGACTGGGCAAGGACTTTTAGAAGTGCTAGAGAATGAACTTAAGCTTCTTGATCTTGATATAGATAATGTGAGAGGACAAGGGTATGATAATGGGTCAGATGAAAGGAAAACATCATGGGGTACAAAGGAGAGTTTTGAATGTAAATCCTAGAGCTATCTATTCTGCTTGTGGATGCCATAGCCTTAATTTAACACTTTGTGATATCATCCAACACATTTATGTGACTTTCGCATTTTTTACGAAGAAATGCAATTCTAAAAGATAACATAGATAGGAGTGACGCTCAAGTTAGTATAGGTACCAAATATTTATTATATTGATTATTATGTAATTCCTTTAGCTATCTCCAACTATAACATATATTTCCTTTCTTTTCATTTTAGATATCCGCAACTGATAATGATATAAAACGAGCAGTGAGGCAAAAGGTTTGGCAAATAATGAACCTGGGGAGTATGAATTTATAGTGGCAATAGTAATTTGGTCTGAGGTACTAATATGTTGTTAATTTAGTAAGCAAACAATTGCAAGCAAAGGATATGCTTATAGATGTTGCTATTGAGAAAGTGAAAGGGTTGATTTTTTTCCGAAGGGTATAGAGAAAGTGGCTTTTTAGAAGCATTGGAGATAGCCAAAAAAATTGCAATTGATATGGTTATTAGTACAACATTTCATGAAAGACGAGAAACTAAAAGAAAGAGACATTTTGATGAGAACCCAGATGACACAACTATTGCCACATAGTCTACAGAGGAATCATTTAGAAATGGTTATTCTCCAACTATTGTCGTTCAAGCAATTATGTCACTTACAAGAAGATTTGAAAAATATGAGGTTAGCAAAAAGATTTTCGTTTCTTATTTACTTCAAATCATTGCAGTCGTTGGATAATGAGAGCTTGAAATGTTCTTGTGATAATCATGAGGCAGCCCTTAAAAAAGATGGCAAATCTGACATTCATGCCAATGAACTGTAGTGGAGTTGAGGTTACTTAAAGATTCCATTCCAAAGGATGATATGGGGCCAGTTGAAATTCTGAAGTTTTTAAAGTGACATGATTGGAAATTCTAAAGTTTTTAAAGTGACATGATTGTTTTCCCAGTACAGGTATTGTATACATAGTTCTATTGACCATTCCTATGACTGTTGCATCAGCAGAAAGAAGCTTTTCAAAATTGAAGCTATTGAAGTCATATATGTGTACTACAATGACACAACAAAGGCTTACTGATTTGGCCACAATAGCACTTGAGAGTGAAGTGTTAGAGAGCATTGATTACAAGGATATAATTGAAGATTTCATTTCAAAGAACACTAAAAGAATGTTGTTAATCAAGTAAAGACTATGCAACCAAACTTCTGATAGGTATGATTCTTGAATATATTCCTTGCTTTGTAAGAAATTATGATATATACACTACACCTGTTTTAATTTTCTATTGTGGCGATGAGTTTCGCACAGGGACTCTAATTTGCCGGCCCGGCCCTGATTTCTCCCACAGTGAGGTCTTATCTATATATAAGCATTTTGTTGCCATGGTTCACACTCGGTTCTCTACGCCTGTCCGTGTGTCCTATGTTGACTCTGCTGGAGAATATATATAGATTATTTATCTTGACACATATTGATATACTTTATTTCTTCTCGTAGTGAGGTCTTATCTAGATATGTGTTTTGCTGCCATGGTTCACACTCGGTTCTCTGTGCCTATTCAAGTGTTCATTGCTGACTTTGCTCGAGAATATATCTCCAAGCTATTACGTGTAGTCCTTGCTGAGCAAGGTAATCTTGCTCAATTCTCTTGTCCTGGTGCACATGCTCAGAATGGCGTGGCTGAGTGCAAGCATCGTCACCTTCTTCAGACGGCTCATCCGTTGATAGTCACTACCTCTCTTCGCCGCACTTTTGGGTCGAGTTTGTCCCCACTTACATCTATCTCATCAATCTTCAGCAATCCACTGCTCTGCAGGGTGGCACTCCTTTTCAAGCGTCTATTTGATTGTTTCCTGATTATTCAGCGCTTCAATTGTCTTCGTCGTTATCTATATGGCCCTAAGCAAACCCCTCGTGCCTGGTTTGAGCGCTTTGTCTTAGTGGTGATTGCGCTAGTTTTTGGCGAGTGCTCATTATCCAACACTTTTGGTCCACCATTCAACTCGTGGTCGAACACTTCTTCTACATGTCGATCAACACTGGCAAAGACTCTAAGTACATTGCCTTGGTGAAGACTCTTCATAGTGAATTTCTTATGTCTGATCTTGGTCCTCTTCGGTACTTCCTTGAGATTGAGGTTTCTTCTACCTCTAATGACTTCTTTATTTTCTAAGAGAAGTATGTCCATGATCTTCTTACTCGTGCTACTCTTACTGATGAGTGCACGGTTGAGACTCCTATGGAGTCAACGTCCACCTTTGTGACCACCTCCGCTCCCTACCAATCTGGATGGGCATCCTTTGCCTTGCTGCGGGTTGCTACGAGCATTGTCTCAATCCCACATCCCGTCTTCCCTTTATGTGTGACGCCATAACCACACGCTCGGGCACCACCAATGGTGAGCAGGAGCTCCGAAAGTCAACGCATACCTGTATTATGCACAGGACGAGCCGATGACAGGCGCTACCTAAAGTTGGGGCCAAGGGCGCACAGTAGGAGAACCTAAGGTGCTTATTCAAGCACATGGCACACAACCCACAAGCAGGAAAAGAACACCCAACTAGATCGGCAGGGTACGAAGAAGCAAGTGGGATGCCGGATCAAGTGCCTCTACTGCTAGTGCCTCCAATCTCTGCCTCTGTTGCCTTGTCTACCAGATATTTACAAGAGTGGCATCATCGTCTTGGGGTCACTTTTGATATCTCATCCTTAGTTCGACGTGATCTTCTTGGATCCGTCTCGGATGATGTCTCAAATGCATGGCCCAGTTTCCTTGTACTCATGGTGAGACAGTGTCTCGGCATCCTTTAGACCTTGTTCACTCTGATCTCGAGGGATCATCTCCTTTTGCCTCCGCTAGTGACTTCTGGCAACACACCTAGATATATACTTTTTTTTATTCTCGTAGTGAGGTCTTATTTATAAGCCTTCTGCTGCCACGGTTCACACTCAATTCTCTACGCCTATCCATGTGTTCTATGGTGACTCTGGTGGAGAGTATATCTCCAATCTGTTGCGTGGAATCCTTGCTGAGCAGACTTTGGTTCTCTTATCCTGGTGCTCATGCTCAAAATGGAGTGGCTGAGTGCAAGCATCGTCACCTTCTTGAGATGGCTCCTCCATTGATGGTCACCACCTAGATTGATGCTCTTGCCCGCATCGGCACGTGGTATCCAATTTCCCTTCCTCCTCGTGCTCGTCTCATCACTTCTAAGTGGGTGAGCGTTAAAAAGCTCGTTTAGTGGTGAGAACATGGTCATTACTATGAAGAGACATTTACTCTTATATATATAGCCCACATGACCACTCTTCGCAAACTTCCTCAATGTGGTTCTATTCGCCGCTACTCTGTCTCTCAGCTTGATGTCAAGAATGCCTACAAGTAGCCACCACCTAGATTCTCTTCCTAATGGCATGGTTTGTCGTCTTTGTCGTTGTCTATAGTGAATTCGACCCCTCGTGCCTGGTTTGACCGCTTCGTCTTAGTGGTGATCGCGGCTAGTTTTTGGCGAGTGCTCACTATCCTACATTTTCGGTCCACCATTCAACTCGTGGTCGAACACTTCTTCTATATGTCAATCATCACTTGCATCGACTCTTAAGTACATTGCCTTGGTGAAGGCTTGTCATAATGAACTTCTTATGTCCGATCTTGGTCCTCTTCCATACTTCCTTGAGATTGAGGTTTCTTCTACCTCTAATGACTTCTTTATTTTCTAAGAGAAGTATGTCTAAGATCTTCTTACTCGTGCTACTCTTACTGATACCTTTGTGACCACCTCTGCTCCCTACCAGTCTGGATGGGCATCCTTTGCCTTGCTGCGGGTTGCTACAAGCACTGTCTCAATCCCACATCATGTGTTCCCTTTATGTGTGACACCACAACCACACGCTCGAGCACCACCAATGGTGAGCAGGAGCTCGGACAGTCGACGTGTACCTAGATTATGCACGGGACGAGCCGACGACGGGCGCTACCTAAAGTCGAGGCCAATGGCGCACAGTAGGAGAACTTGGGGTGCTTAATCAAGCACGTGGCACACAACCCGCAAACAGGAAAGGAACACCCAGCCAGATCGGCGGGGTACGAAGAGTGCACAGGCAAGTGGGATGCCGGATCAAGTCCCTCTACTGCCAGTGGTGCCAGTCTGCCTATGTTGCCTTGTCTACCAGATATTTTTAAGAGTGGCATCATCGCCTTGGGTCACTTGTGATCTCTCATCCTTAGTTCGACGTGATCTTCTTGGATCCGTCTCCGATGATGTCTCTAATACGTGGTCTAGTTACCTTATACTCATAGCGAGATAGTGTCTCAGCATCCTTTAGACCTTGTTCACTCTGATCTTGAGGGATCGTCTCACTTTTCCTTCGCTAGTGACTTCTCTCAACACACCTGGATATATACTTTATTTCTTCTCATAGTGAGGTCTTATCTATAAGCCTTTTGCTGCCATCGTTCACACTCAATTCTCTACGCCTATTCATGTGTTCTAGGGTGACTCTGGTGGAGAGTATATCTCCAAGCTGTTGCGTGGAATCCTTGCTGAGCAGATTTTGGTTCTCTTATCATGGTGCTCATGCTCAAAATGGCATGGCTGAGCGCAAGCATCGTCACCTTCTTGAGACAGCTCGTCCATTGATGGTCACCGCCTCTCTTTCACCGCACTTTGGGGCCAACCCTGTCTCCACTTCCGTCTACCTCATCAACCTTCAGCAATCCACTTCTCTGCAGGGTGACGCTCCTTTCGAGCGTCTATGTGATCGTTTATTCGGCGCTTCACTTTTTTGGTTGTGTTTGCTATGTCCTTCTTGCCCCGCTTGAACGCACCAAACTGACTTCTCAGTCCGTTGAGTGTGTCTTCTTAGGATACAACATTGAGCATAAGGGATATCATTATTGGGATCATGTTGGGCGTTAGATGGTTATTTCTCGGGATATGACTTTTGATGAGTCTCATCCCTTCTACCCGTGTACATCTTCCTCGACCTTAATGGAGGAAATCTCTCTTTTTTAAAAAAAATCCAACACTCCTATCACTACCTGATCTAGTCGTCGTACTGCTCATGCTTTTCTGATTATTGTAGATCCAATGCCATCATCTCCTATGATTTCCTCACCTCGCTTATCACAGAATTCTACACCTTTATCAGTTGTGGCTTCCTTGTCTCCATCACCTGAGTTTATCCCGTTGATTTCTGCTTGTATTCTTCCATCTTTTCCTCACTTTTATATACATGGTCCACGTGTTGTGAATGTGCCTATTGATGAGCCACTTCCCGTCTCGGCCTACTTATGGCTTGCTTCCTCGTCCGCTTCCGCCTGTTGGCCGCCTTGGTCTTCCAAGCGTTGGCCCTGGTGTTCTGGAGCCGACTTCTTATCATGATGTTATGCATACCAAATGCCACCTTGCGATGGCAGGGGAGATTATTGCTCTTGAGCGCATCGGCATGTGGGATATTGTTTCTCTTCCTCGTGTTCGTCCCATCACTTGGTACGGATGTTATGACTCACTTTGACTTTTTATATGTTCCTTCTTTTGCTCATGTTCCTCGACTTTACTACACTCGTGGTCCGCGTGTTGTGGATTCTTCTGATATGCCATCTCCCTCGACTATTATATCTTCTTCCGTTGGCAACGCACGGCCTCCGGCTTAGCCTACTTATGGCTTTCGAGCTCGCCCGCTTCTGCCTATTGACCGCTATGGTTACTGCGCAGCTCTTCCCGAGACGACTTCTTGCCGTGAGCTTGTTCGTCCCAAATGTCTGCTTGTGATGGCATCGAAGATTCATGCTCTTGCCCGCATCGACACCTGGAATCTCATTTCCCTTCCTCCTCGTGCTCGTCTCATCACTTGTAAGTGGGTCTACAAGGTTAAGACTGATGATACTCTTGAACGTTACAAAGCTTGTTTAATGGTGAGAACATGGTCATGACTACGAAGAGAAATTTACTCCTATATATATGGCCCACGTGACCACTCTTCGCACACTTCCTCAACGTGGCTTCTATTCGCCGCTAGTCTCTCTCTCAGCTTGATGTCAAGAATGCCTACAAGTAGCCACCACCTAGATTATCTTCCTAATGGCATGGTCTGTCGTCTTCGTCGCTGTCTATATGGCCCTAAGCAAACCCTCGTGCCTGGTTTGACTGCTTCGTCTTAGTGGTGATTGCGGCTAGTTTTTGGCGAGTGCTCATTGGCCTACACTTTCGGTCCACCAATCAACTCGTGGTCGAACACTTCTTCTACATGTCAATCATCATTGGCAGCGACTCTCAAGTACATTGCCCTGGTGAAGGCTCGTCATAGTGAAGTTCTTATGTCCGATCTTGGTCTTCTTCCGTACTTCCTTGAGATTGAGGTTTCTTCTACCTCTAATGACTTCTTTATTTTCTAAGAGAAGTATGTCTAGGATCTTCTTACTCGTGCTACCCTTACTGATACCTTTGTGACCACCTCTGCTCCCTACCAGTCTGGATGGGCATCCTTTGCCTTGCTGCGGGTTGCTACAAGCACTGTCTCCATCCCACATCTCGTGTTCCCTTTATGTGTGACACCATAACCGCACGCTCGAGCACCACAAATGGTGAGCAGGAGCTCGGACAGTCGATGCGTACCTGGATTATGCACGGGACGAGCCGACGACAGGCGCTACCTAAAGTCGAGGCCAATGGCGCACAGTAGGAGAACTTGGGGTGCTTAATCAAGCACGTGGCACACAACCCGCAAACAGGAAAGGAACACCCAGCCAGATCGGCGGGGTACGAAGAGTGCACAGGCAAGTGGGATGCCGGATCAAGTCCCTCTACTGCGAGTGGTGCCAGTCTGCCTATGTTGCCTTGTCTACCAGATATTTTCAAGAGTGGCATCATCGCCTTGGGTCACTTGTGATCTCTCATCCTTAGTTCGACGTGATCTTCTTGGATCCATCTCCGATGATGTCTCTAATACATGGTCCAGTTACCTTATACTCATAGCGAGACAGTGTCTCAGCATCCTTTAGACCTTGTTCACTCTGATCTCGAGGGATCGTCTCCCTTTTCCTCCGCTAGTGACTTCTCTCAACACACCTGGATATATACTTTATTTCTTCTCATAGTGAGGTCTTATCTACAAGCCTTTTGCTGCCATGGTTCACACTCAATTCTCTACGCCTATTCATGTGTTCTATGGTGACTCTGGTGGAGAGTATATCTCCAAGCTGTTGCGTGGAATCCTTGCTGAGCAGACTTTGGTTCTCTTATCCTGGTGCTCATGCTCAAAATGGCATGGCTCAGCACAAGCATCGTCACCTTCTTGAGACAGCTCGTCCATTGATGGTCACCGCCTCTCTTTCACCGCACTTTTGGGCCAACCCTGTCTCCACTTCCATCTACCTCATCAATATTCAGCAATCCACAGCTCTGCAGGGTGACGCTCCTTTCGAGCGTCTATGTGATCGTTTATTCGGCGCTTCAATTTTTTGGTTGTGTTTGCTATGTCCTTCTTGCCCCGCTTGAACGCACCAAACTGACTTCTCAGTCCGTTGAGTGTGTCTTCTTAGGATACAACATTGAGCATAAGGGATATCATTATTGGGATCATGTTGGGCGTTAGATGGTTATTTCTCGGGATATGACTTTTGATGAGTCTCATCCCTTCTACCCGTGTACATCTTCCTCGACCTTCTCAATGGAGGAAATCTCTCTATTTTTAAAAATCCAACACTCCTATCACTCCCTGATCTTGTCGTCGTACTGCTCATGCTTTTCTGATTATTGTAGATCCAATGCCATCATCTCCTATGATTTCCTCACCTCGCTTATCACAGGATTCTACACCTTCATCAGTAGTGGCTTCCTTGTCTCCATCACCTGAGCTTATCCCGTTGATTTTTGCTCGTATTCTTCCATCTTTTCCTCACTTTTATATACATCGTCCACGTGTTGTGAATGTGCCTATTGATGAGCCACTTCCCCTCTCGGCCTACTTATGGCTTGCTTCCTCGTCCGCTTCCGCCTGTTGGCCACCTTGGTCTTCCAAGCGTTGGCGCTGGTGTTCTTGAGCCGACTTCTTATCATGATGTTATGCATACCAAATGCCACCTTGCGATGGCAGGGGAGATTATTGCTCTCGAGCGCATCGGCACGTGGGATATTGTTTCTCTTCCTCGTGTTCGTCCCATCACTTGGTGGGGATGTTATGACTCACTTTGACTTTTTATATGTTCCTTCTTTTGCTCATGTTCCTCGACTTTACTACACTCGTGGTCCGCGTGTTGTGGATTCTTCTGATATGCCATCTCCCTCGACTATTATATCTTCTTCCGTTGGCAACGCACGGCCTCCAGCTTAGCCTACTTATGGCTTTCGAGCTCGCCCGCTTCTGCCTATTGACCGCTATGGTTACTGCGCAGCTCTTCCCAAGACGACTTGTTGCCGTGAGGTTGTTCATCCCAAATGTCTGCTTGTGATGGCATCGAAGATTCATGCTCTTGCCCGCATCGACACGTGGAATCTCATTTCCCTTCCTCCTCGCGCTCGTCTCATCACTTGTAAGTGGGTCTACAAGGTTAAGACTGATGATACTCTTGAACGTTACAAAGCTTGTTTAATGGTGAGAACATGGTCATGACTACGAAGAGATATTAACTCCTATATATATGGCCCACGTGACCACTCTTCGCACACTTCCTCAACGTGGCTTCTATTCGCCGCTAGTCTCTCTCTCAGCTTGATGTCAAGAATGCCTACAAGTAGCCACCACCTAGATTATCTTCCTAATGGCATGGTCAGTCGTCTTCGTCGCTGTCTATATGGCCCTAAGCAAACCCTCGTGCCTGGTTTGACTGCTTCGTCTTAGTGGTGATTGCGGCTAGTTTTTGGCGAGTGCTCATTGGCCTACACTTTCGGTCCACCAATCAACTCGTGGTCGAACACTTCTTCTACATGGCAATCATCATTGGCAACGACTCTCAAGTACATTGCCCTGGTGAAGGCTCGTCATAGTGAAGTTCTTATGTCCGATCTTGGTCTTCTTCCGTACTTCCTTGAGATTGAGGTTTCTTCTACCTCGAATGACTTCTTTATTTTCTAAGAGAAGTATGTCTAGGATCTTCTTACTCGTGCTACCCTTACTGATACCTTTGTGACCACCTCTGCTCCCTACCAGTCTGGATGGGCATCCTTTGCCTTGCTGCGGGTTGCTACAAGCACTGTCTCCATCCCACATCTCGTGTTCCCTTTATGTGTGACACCATAACCGCACGCTCGAGCACCACAAATGGTGAGCAGGAGCTCGGACAGTCGATGCGTACCTGGATTATGCACGGGACGAGCCGATGACAGGCGCTACCTAAAGTCGAGGCCAATGGCGCACAGTAGGAGAACTTGGGGTGCTTAATCAAGCACGTGGCACACAACCCGCAAACAGGAAAGGAACACCCAGCCAGATCGGCGGGGTATGAAGAGTGCACAGGCAAGTGGGATGCCGGATCAAGTCCCTCTACTGCAAGTGGTGCCAGTCTGCCTATGTTGCCTTGTCTACCAGATATTTTCAAGAGTGGCATCATCGCCTTGGGTCACTTGTGATCTCTCATCCTTAGTTCGACGTGATCTTCTTGGATCCATCTCCGATGATGTCTCTAATACATGGTCCAGTTACCTTATACTCATAGCGAGACAGTGTCTCAGCATCCTTTAGACCTTGTTCACTCTGATCTCGAGGGATCGTCTCCCTTTTCCTCCGCTAGTGACTTCTCTCAACACACCTGGATATATACTTTATTTCTTCTCATAGTGAGGTCTTATCTACAAGCCTTTTGCTGCCATGGTTCACACTCAATTCTCTACGCCTATTCATGTGTTCTATGGTGACTCTGGTGGAGAGTATATCTCCAAGCTGTTGCGTGGAATCCTTGCTGAGCAGACTTTGGTTCTCTTATCCTAGTGCTCATGCTCAAAATGGCATGGCTCAGCACAAGCATCGTCACCTTCTTGAGACAGCTCGTCCATTGATGGTCACCGCCTCTCTTTCACCGCACTTTTGGGCCAACCCTGTCTCCACTTCCATCTACCTCATCAATCTTCAGCAATCCACAGTTCTGCAGGGTGACGCTCCTTTCGAGCGTCTATGTGATCGTTTATTCGGCGCTTCAATTTTTTGGTTGTGTTTGCTATGTCCTTCTTGCCCCGCTTGAACGCACCAAACTGACTTCTCAGTCCGTTGAGTGTGTCTTCTTAGGATACAACATTGAGCATAAGGGATATCATTATTGGGATCATGTTGGGCGTCAGATGGTTATTTCTCGGGATATGACTTTTGATGAGTCTCATCCCTTCTACCCGTGTACATCTTCCTCGACCTTCTAAATGGAGGAAATCTCTCTATTTTTAGAAATCCAACACTCCTATCACTCCCTGATCTAGTCGTCGTACTGCTCATGCTTTTCTGATTATTGTAGATCCAATGCCATCATCTCCTATGATTTCCTCACCTCGCTTATCACAGGATTCTACACCTTCATCAGTTGTGGCTTCCTTGTCTCCATCACCTGAGTTTATCCCGTTGATTTCTGCTCGTATTCTTCCATCTTCTCCTCACTTTTATATACATCGTCCACGTGTTGTGAATGTGCCTATTGATGAGCCACTTCCCCTCTCGGCCTACTTATGGCTTGCTTCCTCGTCCGCTTCCGCCTGTTGGCCGCCTTGGTCTTCCAAGCGTTGGCGCTGGTGTTCTTGAGCCGACTTCTTATCATGATGTTATGCATACCAAATGCCACCTTGCGATGGCAGGGGAGATTATTGCTCTTGAGCGCATCGGCACGTGAGATATTGTTTCTCTTCCTCGTGTTCGTCCCATCACTTGGTGGGGATGTTATGACTCACTTTGACTTTTTATATGTTCCTTCTTTTGCTCATGTTCCTCGACTTTACTACACTCGCGGTTCGCGTGTTGTGGATTCTTCTGATATGCCATCTCCCTCGACTATTATATCTTCTTCCGTTGGCAACGCACGGCCTCCAGCTTAGCCTACTTATGGCTTTCGAGCACGCCCGCTTCTGCCTATTGACCGCTATGGTTACTGCGCAGCTCTTCCCGAGACAACTTCTTGCCGTGAGGTTGTTCATCCCAAATGTCTGCTTGTGATGGCATCGAAGATTCATGCTCTTGCCTGCATCGACACGTGGAATCTCATTTCCCTTCCTCCTCGTGCTCGCCTCATCACTTGTAAGTGGGTGTACAAGGTTAAGACTGATGATACTCTTGAACGTTACAAAGCTTGTTTAATGGTGAGAACATGGTCATGACTACGAAGAGATATTAACTCCTATATATATGGCCCACGTGACCACTCTTCACTCACTTCCTCAACGTGGCTTCTATTCGCCGCTAGTCTCTCTCTCAGCTTGATGTCAAGAATGCCTACAAGTAGCCACCACCTAGATTCTCTTCCTAATGGCATGGTTTGTCGTCTTCGTCGCTGTCTATATGGCCCTAAGCAAACCCTCATGCCTGGTTTGACTGCTTCGTCTTAGTGGTGATTGCGGCTAGTTTTTGGCGAGTGCTCATTGTCCTACACTTTCGGTCCACCAATCAACTCGTGGTCGAACACTTCTTCTACATGTCAATCATCATTGGCAACGACTCTCAAGTACATTGCCCTGGTGAAGGCTCGTCATAGTGAAGTTCTTATGTCCGATCTTGGTCCTCTTCCATACTTCCTTGAGATTGAGGTTCCTTCTACCTCTAATGACTTCTTTATTTTCTAAGAGAAGTATGTCTAGGATCTTCTTACTTGTGCTACCCTTACTGATACCTTTGTGACCACCTCTGCTCCCTACCAGTCTGGATGGGCATCCTTTGCCTTGCTGCGGGTTGCTACAACCACTGTCTCAATCCCACATCCCGTGTTCCCTTTATGTGTGACACCATAACCGCACGCTCGAGCACCACCAATGGTGAGTAGGAGCTCGGACAGTCGACGCGTACCTGGATTATGCACGGGACGAGCCGACGACAGGCGCTACCTAAAGTCGAGGCCAATGGCGCACAGTAGGAGAACTTGGGGTGCTTAATCAAGCACGTGGCACACAACCCGCAAGCAGGAAAGGAACACCCAGCCAGATCGGCGGGGTACGAAGAGTGCACAGGCAAGTGGGATGCCGGATCAAGTCCCTCTACTGCCAGTGGTGCCAGTCTACCTATGTTGCCTTGTCTACCAGATATTTTCAAGAGTGGCATCATCGCCTTGGGTCACTTGTGATCTCTCATCCTTAGTTCGACGTGATCTTCTTGGATCCATCTCCGATGATGTCTCGAATACATGGTCCAGTTACCCTATACTCATAGCGAGACAGTGTCTCAGCATCCTTTAGACCTTGTTCACTCTGATCTCGAGGGATCGTCTCCCTTTTCCTCCGCTAGTGACTTCTCTCAAAACACCTGGATATATACTTTATTTCTTCTCATAGTGAGGTCTTATCTACAAGCCTTTTGCTGCCATGGTTCACACTCAATTCTCTACGCCTATTCATGTGTTCTATGGTTTCTCTGGTGGAGAGTATATCTCCAACCTGTTGCGTGGGATCCTTGCTGAGCAGACTTTGGTTCTCTTATCCTGGTGCTCGGGCTCAACATGGCATGGCTGAGCGCAAGCATCGTCACCTTCTTGAGACAGCTCGTCCATTGATGGTCACCGCCTCTCTTTCACCGCACTTTTGGGCCAACCCTGTCTCCACTTCCATCTACCTCATCAACCTTCAGTAATCCACCGCTCTGCAGGGTGACGCTCCTTTCGAGCGTCTATGTGATCGTTTATTCGGCGCTTCAATTTTTTGGTTGTGTTTGCTATGTCCTCCTTGCCCCGCTTGAATGCACCAATGTGACTTCTCAGTCCGTTGAGTGTGTCTTCTTAGGATACTACATTGAGCATAAGGGATATCATTATTGGGATCATGTTGGGCGTCAGATGGTTATTTCTCGGGATATGACTTTTGATGAGTCTCATCCCTTCTACCCGTGTACATCTTCCTCGACCTTCTCAATGGAGGAATATCTCTTTTTTTTTAAATCCAACACTCCTATCACTCCCTGATCTAGTCGTCGTACTGCTCATGCTTTTCTGATTATTGTAGATCCAATGCCATCATCTCCTATGATTTGCTCACCTCATTTATCACAGGATTCTACACCTTCATCGGTTGTGGCTTCCTTGTCTCCATCACCTGAGTTTATCCCGTTGATTTCTGCTCGTATTCTTCCATCTTTTCCTCACTTTTATATACGTCGTCCGCGTGTTGTGAATGTGCCAATTGATGAGCCACTTCCCCTCTCGGCCTACTTATGGCTTGCTTCCTCGTCCGCTTCCGCCTGTTGGCCGCCTTCGTCTTCCAAGCGTTGGCACTGGTGTTCTTGAGTTGACTTCTTATCATGATGTTATGCATACCAAATGCCACCCTGCGATGGCAGGGGAGATTATTGCTCTTGTGCGCATCGGCATGTGGGATATTGTTTCTCTTCCTCATGTTCGTCCCATCACTTGGTGGGGATGTTATGACTCACTTTGACTTTTTATATGTTCCTTCTTTTGCTCATGTTCCTCGACTTTACTACACTCGTGGTCCGCGTGTTGTGGATTCTTCTGATATGCCATCTCCCTCGACTATTATATCTTCTTCCGTTGGCAACGCACGGCCTCCGGCTTAGCCTACTTATGGCTTTCGAGATCGCCCGCTTCTGCCTATTGACCGCTATGGTTACTGCGCAGCTCTTCCCGAGATGACTTCTTGCCGTGAGCTTGTTCATCCCAAATGTCTGCTTGTGATGACATCGAAGATTCATGCCCTTGCCCGCATCGACACCTGGAATCTCATTTCCCTTCCTCCTCGTGCTCGTCTCATCACTTGTAAGTGGGTCTACAAGGTTAAGACTGATGATACTCTTGAACGTTACAAAGCTCGTTTAATGGTGAGAACATGGTCATGACTATGAAGAGATATTTACTCCTATATATATGGCCCACGTGACCACTCTTCGCACACTTCCTCAACGTGGCTTCTATTCGCCGCTAGTCTATCTCTCAGCTTGATGTCAAGAATGCCTACAAGTAGCCACCACCTACATTCTCTTCCTAATGGCATGGTTTGTCGTCTTCGTCGCTGTCTATATGGCCCTAAGAAAACCCTCGTGCCTGGTTTTGACTGCTTCGTCTTAGTGGTGATTGCGGCTAGTTTTTGGCGAGTGCTCATTGTCCTACACTTTCGGTCCACCAATCAACTCGTGGTCGAACACTTCTTCTACATGTCAATCATCATTGGCAATAACTCTCAAGTACATTGCCCTGGTGAAGGCACGTCATAGTGAAGTTCTTATGTCCGATCTTGGTCCTCTTCCGTACTTCCTTGAGATTGAGGTTTCTTCTACCTCGAATGACTTCTTTATTTTCTAAGAGAAGTATGTCTAGGATCTTCTTACTCGTGCTACCCTTACTGATACCTTTGTGACCACCTCTGCTCCCTACCAGTATGGATGGGCATCCTTTGCCTTGCTGCGGGTTACTACAAGCACAGTCTCAATCCCACATCCCGTGTTCCCTTTATGTGTGACACCATAACCGCACGCTCGAGCACCACCAATGGTGAGCAGGAGCTCGGACAGTCGACGCGTACCTGGATTATGCACGGGACGAGCCGACGACAGGCGCTACCTAAAGTCGAGGCCAATGGCGCACAGTAGGAGAACTTGGGGTGCTTAATCAAGCACGTGGCACACAACCCGCAAACAGGAAAGGAACACCCAGCCAGATCGGCGGGGTACGAAGAGTGCACAGGCAAGTGGGATGCCGGATCAAGTCCCTCTACTGCTAGTGGTGCCAGTCTGCCTATGTTGCCTTGTCTGCCAGATATTTTCAAGAGTGGCAACATCGCCTTGGGTCACTTGTGATCTCTCATCCTTAGTTCGACGTGATCTTCTTGGATCCGTCTCCGATGATGTCTCTAATATGTGGTCCAGTTACCTTATACTCATAGCGAGATAGTGTCTCAGCATCCTTTAGACCTTGTTCACTCTGATCTCGAGGGATCGTCTCCCTTTTCCTCCGCTAGTGACTTCTCTCAACACACCTGGATATATACTTTATTTCTTCTCATAGTGAGGTCTTATCTACAAGCCTTTTGCTGCCATGGTTCACACCCAATTCTCTACGCCTATTCATGTGTTCTATGGTGACTCTGGTGGAGAGTATATCTCCAAGCTGTTGCGTGGAAATCATGAACAATTTCTCAAAAGACAAATAATAATTGAAAAACCAACATTTTTTGAACAACATGAACAAAATTTTGAAATTTCAAACTTTGGCTAGCGGCAGTCCTTAATCAGTGAGAGGTATGTAGTTTGATTCCTTGTGCATGCACTGCTTTTCGTGAATTTCCGTTACGTTACAGTACTAGCAGGGCGAACAGGCATGCACGCCAATGGGTCGGCCCGGTCGAGGGGTCAAATAGGAACTCCCCAGTTGTAATGCAAGCTCAGCCGAACAACAACGAAAAAAGTTGTCGTTGGTGTCGCATTTTCCCTCTCTCCAGGGTTTGTCTCTTCTCTCATTGCTCTGCCGAAGTTTTAGTTTATCTTTTCTCCTCCCATCTACGGTCTTGTTCGAGCTGACCAAGGGTTGCGCTACAGTACCAGCAGGGCGAACAGGCGTGCACGCCAATGGGCCGGCCCAGGCAAGGTGTCAATTAGGAGCCCCCCGATTGTTATGCAAGCTCAGCCGAATGGTGACGAAATAAGTAGTAATTGGTGTCGCCTTTTCCCTCTCGCTAGTGTTTGTCTCTTCTCTCCTTGCTCTGTCAGTGTTTGTGTTTATCTCTTCTCCTCTCATCTGCGGTCTTGTTTGGGTTGACCAAGGGGTGGTTTTGTACTCTTGTATGACTCCCGGCCTTTGTGAGCTATGGTTTGGATTATGAGGAGGGAAGTTAGTGTGTTTATTCGATGTTGGGTAAGATTGGATTGCGGTAGTTGCTCTCATGGCATCGGGTGATTGGGCTTCATCGTTTCAATTGTTAGAGAAGGAAAAACATGAAGCCATGACGCGGGATCCGGATCTTTTTGGAAAATAGGCCAAACAACCAAGTTCAAACACAATATAGGTACAAATACACCACCATCGAGTTTGTTGGGGGCACCAACTCAATAATAAGCCCACACACACAAGTTAAAAAAGAGGGTACACTAATCCGGATTCGATGAAGGTTGTGGCGTCTAGCGCTTAGCAAGAGAGTGAGTCTAACTGATAAGTCGCCGCTAGTGTTGCGCTCTTGTTTCTTACTGAGGACCTTCCATTTGATTAGTCCCTTTAGTGATCCGGTAAAGGAGCATAAACGATTCTCGGCTTTTTACCCAGAGGTGACCCTGAGTTATCGAACCCACGAGAGGACGGTGCCCTTTAAGCAAGGGTTTCTAACAAGCTTTTGCAAAGAATTAAATTCCAGGTTTTGACTAGATCGTAAATCAAGCAGACACTAAAAACACTTATAATAAAAATAGGCATGGGTATGAGAACTTATGCTTACAACCATATGTTTGTGTTGGGATCATTATGATAGTAATTTGTGCCCTAGAAGTTATCCATCAAGATGTGCTTGCTACGCATGGAAGTGGGGGATGTGTACAAATTATGTCTCGACCGACACACATCCTGCATGAAGAGTCAATTGTCCAACCAAAGGCCTACGTCGCCTGGGGTTGCCTCGTAATTAAGATAGCAATAATCAGACAAAATCATTGGTCATTTAAGGACTACGCCTCTTGTATTCCTAAAGATAGGATCCGTGTTACCGTACTAAGGGCCAGTTCTTTTGCTGCCTTCTAAAATAAGCTGGAATAAGTCGCCCCTACCCAACTTATTCAAGAAGCCCAACCGATTTTATGGTTTTAAAATTCTACTCATTAAGACTTGACTAGTAGGCTTCTAAAAATATATTTTTGGTTGGGCTTCTAGAATAAACTTGGTAGGGGTGCTTATTCTACAATCCCCAAAAAGGCACCAAAAGAACTAGCCCTAAACCTTTCAGCCACTGGTGTTTAGAATATAACACATCGCGGTCTCCCTTCCCATAACCTCTCCGTGGCTCGCTCTCCATGATCCTGGGTATGTGCATGGATGAAGAACAGGAACGAGACAAGAGACAATTACGAAACAACTTTATGCTACACATATAGGCAATTAATTAAAAGTACTTCCATTGATCCCTCCAACAAGTACATCTGGTTGAAAGGCCCTTGCATCAACCCATGACCTTACCTAACTACTCACACATAGAGATCATATCGCATGAAGAACTCATTGAAGAACACATCATAAAGATTGATTGATTGCTAATATGTCTTACATTAGGTGTCAGATGCGATGCACGATAAAAAGTATGGCTAGATGGTTAAGAACCATGGTGGTGATGAATGTGGTGGCTATGGAGATGGAAAATGGTGACAGCTAGGGTTGATGGAGATGCTTTATGTGAAGATGATGATGTTCTCTTATGTTCTGTTGGTCATTTGGCGTCGGGCCCTTTATAAAGGTTGTTCGGGTGGATCAGACGCCTCCGTATACGAGTGAGCGCAGTCGTATGGAACACCACCTCTTTCCCTGGCTTATTCTTGGTTTATCTTTGTCCCATCCATATCTCTAGTGTTTTTTGTCTTAGCATCTAAATCAGTTTCTTCGGCGTCCTTGTTCCTTCATATGGATCATGCACACCTTGATGAGGGGATTGATGTCCTACAAATGCACAGGTTTATTTGGCTCAATTCGTGATAAGTACGTGTCAAACGTACAGGGAGAAAAGGATGGCACTACCAGCCCTGCAACTATGTTGTCACCTATGCAGCTATGTTCACACCCAACTCGTAGTTTGAAAGATAGCTTATTCTATTGGTTGCTAGGAAATCACTATTAAAAAGGGGGTTTTATCTAAACTACTTACGAGAAAGTAAGAACAATAATATAGAGGGTTAGCTCACAAGTGATGAAAAAATATATATCAAAAAGGTATGTTCATCCACCTAAGGAAAATGCTTAAGTTGATAAAACTCGGACTAGGAGTGATATCTACCCCATAAAAAGTGAAAATGCATGTGAGACAAGGTATGAAATAGGATTATGCAGCCTCCTACAAGCTTAATTGAAAAAGGGAGATCCCACTTAAGGCGAGAAACTCACTACTACAACTTATATTAAGCAAGGTTCATGTTAGAAAACAATACTAGGCACTTGTATTTGATTGTTTTTTGTCGATTCGAATCATCAAAGTGGTGCTTCTTCTCAAGTAGGAAAGTGTTGGGTCACCAAGTGCAAGGTTCTGTAGCAAGCAACAATTTCCCTTAAGTAACCTCAAGGTTTATCAAACCAATATGATTTTAGTAACACAATCAATAATCAACACCTATACACACACATACAAAACTGTGTTGGCCCCGAACAGAACTAGCAAGGTGATCAATCTCATTAGCTTTGCTAGTTACAAGGATTAAAAGTGGAAATGGTAAAAAGAAAAGGGCTTGAACTTGATGGAAGGTTAATATGAATATAAAGCAAGAAATTCAAAAGAGCGTTGATTGAGATTGAAAGTTTACAGGAAGAAGATGGATCGGAATCCATAGGTTCACGAGTGGTTTTTCTCCCAAAGAAAGCATGGCATGTTGGAAAAAAATTATAGCTGAGCATCAATTATTGCAATATTTATAGCTATAACTATCCATGGCATAACCAACATATGAGCATGATGTTCCAATATCTATAAACCATTATCCAACCGCATCTATAACTAATATTCCTCTAGCGACGTATCTTTGAGTGGCATGAGCATGGGTACTATCGGGTGCCACTACATGAATCAGCTTCTTTGTCGTTTGCCATGGTAGACGGCAAAGGACCAGAAAGCTGACGGCAAACCTCTTTGTCGTCGGCCGCGGACGGCAAACAAGCCCGACACAGTAAATAATGGTAAACAACTAATTTGCCATCTATTGTTTGGCAGCGGACGGTAAAGACCCATTTGCCGTCGGTGGCAGGCGGCAAAGAATATGGACGGCAAAACCTGACGTTAGCCACATTAGGTGGCTAATGGGAGGCTTTGTCGTTTGCCAGCTGACGGCTGTCGGTGTCAAAACCGGCGGATCTCGGGTAGGGGGTCCCGAACTGTGCGTCTAAGGCTAATGGTAACAGGAGGCAGGGGACATGATGTTTTACCCAGGTTCGGGCCCTCTCGATGGAGGTAATACCCTACTTCCTTCTTGATTGATCTTGATGATATGAGTATTACAAGAGTTGATCTACCACGAGATCGTAGAGGCTAAACCCTAGAAGCTAGCCTATAATTATGATTGTTGTTGTCCTACGGACTAAACCCTCCGGTTTATATAGACACCGGATGGGGCTAGGGTTACACAGAGTCGGTTACAGAGAAGTAAATCTACATATCCGAATATCCAAGCTTGCCTTCCACGCAAAGGAGAGTCCCATCCAGACACGGGACAAAGTCTTCAATCTTGTATCTTCATAGTCCAACAGTCCGGCCAAAGTATATAGTCCGGCTGTCCGAGGACCCCTTAATCCAGGACTCCCTCAGTAGCCCTTGAACCAGGCTTCAATGATGATGAGTCCGGCGCGCAGATTGTCTTCAGCATTGCAAGGCGGGTTCCTTCTCCGAATACTTCATAAGAGATTTAGAACACAAGGATCGTGTCTGGCTCTGCAAAACAAATTCCACATTCCACCATAGAGAGTATAATATTCCACAAATTTAATCTGCTGACAGCTTTTTATAGCATGACATCACGCCACGGTTCGGTCATTATTCGAACCGTTTTTCACAACCAGCTACCGCACGTAATGCGAGGCGGTTTTCTTGACACATCTTGTCGAAGCAGAGATCGTGTTCCCTTATCACGGGATTCTCATCGATACGGGTATGGGTAACCCAACCGCGCCATCAATCGTGGCGCTTGGGAAATAAGCGATCTTAACGGGCAAGTGGGGAGGCGCACAGTTTCTACCGCCTTTATAAAGAGATAAGGATTCTCCTCTTTCACCCACGCCTACTTCCTTCCTCATTGCATTTCAGACCTTCGCTCGCCTCCACAGCTTGACAGATGGGCTCGCTCTCCACTTCAAACTAATGGAGGGTGGCCTCCTCTCCGTCAAGATCTTCGGGCACTTCGGGACCCGCGTGAGGTGCTGCGTGGGGAGCTCCTCCGACGATGAAGATTCCTCCTCAAGCGAGAGTGGCGAGGAAGACAAGGCAGCGACGACGAGGGCAGCGGGCGGCAGGATGACTGGTCTGACTAGGTGTCGGGCGCCGCTCCGAGCGGCACCGACGACCTCATCATCCGTGTCGCCAGTTCCTTGAACTTCTCGGGGTCGTCTCCTTAGGCAGCTGGCGTAGGGAGGCTGTGTAAGAGGAAGAGGGCGGGCGGCAAGGCCGTCAAGTCGGAGTACGCGGGCACCGACGCCTTCGTCGCGTGTTGACGTCCTGCCGTATCGTCTTCGAGCTCTGCCTCCGCCGCCGCCATCACCATCCAGCCCTTGGACGGCCACCGAGATGTTCTCCTGGTGTCTTCTGCCACTCGTAGCTCGCCTAGGCGCCCCTTTTGCCCTTCTGCTTTCCTGTTCCATTTCCTGAGGAGAGGGACAAGAAAGGGTTTACAGGCACCCTATATCTTTTTAGTCTTGTAAGCCTTCGGGTCTTTGTTAGCTTTAGAACTTGTAATCCCCTTGTTCATGTTTTTCATTTCGTATGGACTGTACCTGTACGGGATGTTTTTTTAATGAAAAGGGGATGTTTGCCGGGATTTTCGTTTGCGGGAGGAACCCACGACAAGGAGTGAATCCTTGTTATCTTTAAGACAAACGCTTTTTCGCCCGGCAACAGGCCTTGCCGTCTCCCCACCTTGCTCAACCTTTCTCACGCTCTTGGCGGAGGCGGGGATGAGGTGGGCTTAGGCTCCCCGTTCCCCTTCTTTGTTGCCGCGGCTACGACCAAATTCGGACCCAGGGGATAATCCTTGGGTATCGAAAAGGGGGAGCACAGCAGCTTAGAGATAGAACGGGGTTTCACGTATCCCAGTCCATAAAAAAATGCATGATAGAGGATAAAGGACTTATCTGGATCTGCAGCCCCTGGCGACCTTGGCTCGCCGCGAAAGGACCCTCGTTCTTGTAGCCCCCGGCAACTCTGGCTTTCCTGTGGATAGAGAACCTTTTCCGGCGATCCTTTCCGCGAGCTTTCCGCACTTCTCCTCGGTGCATTCTTCATCTCCAGGCAAGCCATGACAACCACTTGCATGATAGCCATGTAGTAGCATGGTTTTCTACTTAAACAATTAAAAAGTGTTTGTTTGTATGCTACTGCTATTGTTGTTTCGGTAATGCTTATAGATCTGTGTTCACCTTCGTGCTACGGTTCGATGCATCTGCTTATTGTGTGTTCTTGCTAGTATTGCTTTCTTATGACATGCTTGGGTAGTAGTACATGTTGGTGCTGGTCATGTACTTCGGTGCATGACTACCGTCTGCTACCGAGTACCATCACTATACATGTTTCCTTTGCATCTAGATGGTTATATGCTTATTTGGTAGTATTATGGTTATATTCTTGCATGGTAGTTATTTCTGAGGCTAGTGGTCAGGTTATGCTATGAGTAGTGTCATACTTGTGATATTCATGCTCGTCAGCATGCCGTGCTCATTTGGATATATTGTTGTTGATATGCTTGATGATTATGTTGCACCCCCATGCTTATGTTGATATCATGCATTATAGTTGCATCTTGTTATTTTAATATGGCTTAACATATTGCATTCAAGTTTAACCGAACTTAAATGAACTTGAACAACTGTTGGCTGAGTCATGGTGCCACCAAATCGAGCTGACCAGTGCAGCCGCACTTGCCTTATGGGGGGGGGGTCCTAACTAGGTCTATTGTCATGCCTCTCGCCGGTGCCTCCAACGAGGGAAGGTTATGCGCGAACGCTACCTTGGCCGGGAAGGATGACATAAGCCTTGTGTGCCCGTTGTTGTTGTAAGGATCCTTGTCCCCGTTTGGGACCGTTTATGTTTTGCCACGACGGTGGCCGTTGGATGTTATGGGTTGACATCAGGGCCACCCAGGACTTAGCCCAAAGGGGAGTTTGTCAGAGTGGCTGGGAGAGTGCGATGGCAATAGATCGGTTTTGTTGGAATGCCATTGGTCCACCTGAATGGGAGTGCGAGGCCATGGATTTTGTGGTGGGTACAGTGTACTAACCTCTGCAGAGTGTGTGTTTAATCTATCGATAGCCGCGCCCGTGGATATGGGCCCAGTTCATAGTTGGTCACACTATGGGTCAACGGTAATAATAATAATGATGTGATTAATAACAACCCCGGTTTGATGATGAGAGAAGTTGGTTGATCTTTATGTGATCGTGAGAGGATCACAGTGGTATCGTGGATACCGAGTTAGTGGATATTTGTGATGTTGTGTGAGAATCATGGGTAAAGATCAAGCTCCTTGTGGTCATGTAATGATTACTACAGTATGGTTAATACCAAGCTTGATTGGATCCTAAGATGATCGTGTGAGATCCGCGGTGGTAAGTGATGCATGTGATGGTTACGAGGTAACCCCGAGCAGAGTAAGTTGGTGCATGATAGTGTCATCTTGTTGGATGCTAGTATCATCATGTTCATATGTTGTTGCCATGCTCGTAGTGTTCTAGTTGTATCGTGTTTATTTTGTTCATGCCAGGTTGTTCTGATAGTATCATGCTAATCCATGTTAACTTGTAATTGCCATGTCGTTGTCTATCTTGATTGCTATTGGTTGATGTGATCTTGCAAGTACATTCAATGTACTGAATTGGCATGTCATGCTAGCTTGCATGTCATGTCGGATTTGATTGCATGTTTTCCATGGACCCCTTGTTTGTGAGCTAGGATAAGCATTCCAGCCAGAGTCCGTGCAGAGTGGAGTTCACCATCGTTGTCGTTGCCTGCTGCTAGATTTATTCCGCTGCTTCGCATTGTTCTGCTGCTTGCATAGAGCAGCCGTGGCAGGCGTAGTGTCTTCATGCTGATGTAATCCCTTGTATCCATATAGATTGTAATAAATAGCTGATTTTTTCTATGCTAAGCAGTGTTGTACTCCAGAAGACTTCTCCTCTATCTCCGGGCTGGAATATGGGGCGTTCCGATTTCTCTGAGCCGGGGTGCCACACAATCTACTTGTGAAAACAATTCTGAACACAACGCTGGGAAGTCGCCTGGGCACTCTTGAGCCAAAAGGCATAGACACATAACAGAAAGCTCCAAAGGGGGTGATAAAAGTTGTCTTTTCCTGATCTTCCACTGCCATCTTAATCTGATGATAACCAGAATAAGTGTCTAGAAAGCACAAACTCTCACAACCTGTCGTGGCATCAACGATTTTGTCAATGCGAGGGAGAGCAAATGGGCCAGCTGGACATGCCTTATTAAGATCTGTGTAATCAACACACATACGCCAAGTGTCGTTCTTCTTAAGCACAAGCACCGGGTTAGCCAGCCACTGAGGATGAAAAACCTCAACGACGAACTCAGCAATTAGGAGCCGTGCCACTTCTTCCCAATAGCCTTACGCCTCTCTTCATTAAAATGGTGAAGGAATTGGCGAACAAGTTTCATCTTAGGATCAATATTAAGTCGGTGCTCAGCGAATTCTCTCGGTACACCTAGCATGTCAGAAGGCTTCCATGCAAAAATGTCCCGATTCTCACGGATGAACTCAATGAGCGCACTTTCCTATTTAGGATCCATCCCTGTCCCAATGGTGAACTCCTGAGAAGAGTCACCAGGACAAAATCAACTTGTTGTGTATCCTTCGCCGACTTAAATTTGAGGGGCGGGTTAGACTCTGTGGTGGGTTTCTTCAGAGGGGTCATATCAGTCAGGTCAACATTGTCCTTATAGAACTTGAGCTCTGGAGTGGCACAAGCCGCTTCCGCATAAGCAGCATCACCTTCCTCGCACTCCAGGGCGACTTCCGATCACCATGTACCATAATTGTCCCCTTCGGCCCTGGCATCTTAAGCTGCAGGTAAATATAACAAGGGCTGGCCATTAACCGAGCACAAGCTGGCCGTCCAAACAAAGCATGACATGGACTCTTGATTTTGACCACCTCAAACCACAACGTCTCTGCTCCATAGGATTAAATGACATGGAGGAGGAATTTTGTACATGACATCTCCCTCTTAGCTCATAGGATTAAATGTAAATATAGAGATAGCTTATTAGCTTGGATAGCTTCTCTCCCTTAGCTCACCTTTGTAAGTATTTCTTTTCTTGCTTTGTTTTTGTACAGTGGACAACTTGTTTTATTTTAAGGAATAAAGAGCTTTGAGGCTGTTGCCTTGCAGTACATAGTCAAAAAAACGTCTCTGCTCTATAATTGTACTCATCACCAAAAGCCACTTCTAGTGATATCTTTCCAACAGGGTAAGCTAACTTGCCAGGCACCACACCATGGAATACTATGGAGGACGGCTTGAGATCCTTGTTAGTCAGATTCATCCGGCGAAAAGTATCATAGTATAGTATGTTGATGCTGCTACCACCGTCCATAAGCACCTTGGTGAATTTATAACCACCCACCTAGGAGGGCACTACAAGGGCTAAGTGACCCGGGTTATCAACCCGAGGCGGGTGATCCACCCTGCTCCACATTATTGTGTGCTCAGACCATCTCAAATATTGCGGAACAGCCGGCTCTACTGCATGAACCGCCCACTTATGAACATTCTGGTCTCGTTTGCAAAGACTTGTAGTAAAGACATGGTATTGACCACCATTGAGCTGCTTAGGGTTACTCTGATATCCAGACTGATTATCCTGCCGATGATTCCCATGACCAGACTATTGATTTCCCTGGCCCTCATAATTGGAGTTTGAGCCGCCACCACCAAAGCCGGCTCCTTGTGACCCGGGGCCTGACCTGCCGGGCGGCCCATTACCGTTACCGTGATGTCGTGAAAACCCTTGATTCTTGAACTCCTTCATACGTAACAATTCTTCCAAGCATGTTTGGATGGCTTATTTTGATAACTATGCTTGGGACAAGGGCCATTAAGCATGTCCTCAATACTCTTATGAACAGCCGGCTGGATTGAAAGGTGGCTTGTCATTGCCATCCCGATGTTGATTCTTATAGCCAGTGTTGGTGCCAGCCACCAGATCAGACCCGCCATCGGGGTGCCTGCGCTTACCACCATTGCCCTGGTTATTGCCATTGTGCCCGGCCACATTCTACTAATGGCCCTTAGCACCACCGTTTTTCTTGCCTTTGTTAGACTTATCATCATCATCAGAACCGGGGTCCTTTGTATTGTCAGAATCTGCATATTTTGTGAGAGCGCTCATGAGTTCCCCCATGTCCCGACACGTGCGCTTGAGTCGCCCGAGCTTCTGCTTAAGAGGCACAAAGTTACAGTTCTTCTCTGGAATCAAAATAGCTTGAGCCGCCGCAATGTTGTGTGATGAGTGGATGATAGCAGAGACCCACCGAGCCCAATGATGGGCCGACTCATCCTCCCATTGTACACAATGATCTAAATCAACAATCGACCGTGACTGCTTGCATGTCCCTTGAATTTTTTTGACAAAACGCGCCTTCAACTCCGCCCATGAGCTGATAGAATTAGGAGGCAAGCCTTTTAACCATGTATGAGCCGGCCCCTCCAATATCAAAGTGAAATATTTGGCGGAAACTGCATCGCTGACTTCCAACATGTCCATGCTAACTCATAGCTCTCAACCCAAGCTGTTGGCTCAAGATTCGGCGTGTAATTGGGCACCTTTTGAGGACCTTTGAAATCCTTAGGCATACGCTCACTGTGTAGGGCCGACACTAGACACGACACTTCGATACTTCTAGTGCTTAACCCGGCTTCTGTTGAAGTTGAAGGAATCACAGGAGGCGACTCATAAGCCCCACGGTTTGCTGCTTCCGCCTCTCGACGGACCCTCGCACTGTCCACGAGTGCTTGAGTTGCGCCCCGAGGATTGGGCGGGTTTTGACGCCATTCACTGATGGAGGCTGCGGGCGACTCAATACGTCTGTTGTAACTACGGCTCAGGAGAGGGGTCAAGTGCACACGATCACGATTGTACGAATAGGCGGCTTGCTGTGCAATGGTTGTTTGCAGGAGCTCGACTGCGTTCCGAGTTTCCATCATAGCTGGTGACTCGCCGGTAATAGGAATCGCCGCCAGCGGGTCACTACTTCTAGCATGTTATCCACCAGGTTAGAGAAGTGCCCCGGTGGCGTCAGAAACATTATGGTGGCGTCTGATCGAGGGGCGGGTTGGGCGCTGGCTCTTCCCTTCGTGTCGGCTCAGGCTGCCGAGGTTGAGCCGCTGCTTCGAGTTTAACTAGGGGTTCACCCAGGCATCTGGAGTACTTGGTCCTGCTCCGAGTGTGCCAAACAAGCGCCTTGGGTCATACGTCAACGGTAGACGACTCTGGTGCCTTCTATGGAATATTGCATTGGATGCGTTCTGGTCCAGATTTAGGCGCCAAGTCTTTGCCTTCACACGCTCTGCCTCTGCGTCAACTTGAGCCTTTAGCGCAGCTGTCTATATATTCTCAGCTACGATATCCTCTTGGGCCTTGGTTATCTCCTCACAAATCTTTGCAATCTCCGCATTGCACTCTGCCTCATTCGCCGCCGTGACTTGTGTTGCCAACAAAGCTATCAAGGTGTAACGCCCTAAGACCAACACGCCAGGTGTCTTCCAGTTATTCGTCGTCGTTGCCATGTCATTCGCTTGCGTGTTGATCTTTGCCATGTCATCATGTGCATTTCACTTGCATGTTTTTTCAAAACTTGCATCCGTCCGGGTTTCCCAGTTCTTTCCGTTGTCCGATTCGGCATACGACACTCTCACATGCACCCGCCGCACCCTCTAGACCTCGTTTCGTGCGTGGGAGAAAAACGTTCTCGGAATGGGACGAGATTTGTCGAGTAGCCTTGGTACATCACCGGTAGGCCGCTTGTCAAATTTTGTTCCATTTGGAGGTCGTTTCATACCCCCAATGGTTAACCATGTTAACCGAAGCGCTCCTTCTCCTTGTAGCCCAACACCCTTCCACACAGCCCACCTAGCCCATCCAAACCCCTTCCATGCTCTCTGCCGTTGGATCACAATCATGTGCGCAAAAACCGCACCTCAATAGCCCTCTCCTAGCTCCCAGAATCTATATAAAGGCATCCCCCTTCAAAATCCGGATCAAAACCCTAGACCCCTCCTCCTCGCGCCACCGGACATGTCTGCCCGGCACCGGACACGTCCACCGCTGCCGCCCTCGTCCAACCAGTGCCCACCACGTTAGCCTCTGTCGCCTCCCACCGTCGCCGGCCCGCCAGCCTAGGGCAGGCCCGCCCGGGCCCGGGTCGCCCCATGCCTCGTGCCCGCCGCCCGCGCCGCCGCCGACTGCCGCCGCCCCGCAACGCACCACCGCCGCCGCCACACGCACCAGCCGCCGCCGCCTCGCCGCCCGCGTCGTCGCCTCCTCCTCGTCGTGCCGCCCTCGCAGGCCTCCTCCCCGCCTCGCCGGATCTCGCACCGCCCGTATCCGGTCGCCGACACCAGATCGACCAAGCCCTCGATCCAAACACGTCATCCCCGTCCTGGATCTCCTCGTCTTGCTCCTCTCCGTCCCGTTTCGTGAGGGTATAATTTTCTCTAAGTCCTAGATTTTCAACATTATGTGTGCATCTTCATGTCGTAACTTTGTGCATATTGCTCTGTTTTGCGTGTATGATATGTCAAAATGTTCGTCTCTTGATGCTCTACATGCTAGTGTAATTTGCATTCATGTTGGTGTTCATCTTGATGCCTTAATCTTTGTTGCAGAACTGCTATATAAACTGCTGAAATCTGCTGCATGTTAACATCATGTATGTATCTTGTGAGTGTTGTAACTTTGTTTCTGTTGATCCTATGGTGATGATCTTGATATGAAAATGTTCATATCAGAGTGCTCATATGTTGGTGTGCTTTGCATTCATGTTAGGGTGCGTATTGACATGTTAATCCCTGTTGCAAAAGTGATTGCTGATGTTAACTGCTGGAAACTGTTATAACATGTCATTCTGTCTTTTTTATATCTTTTTGTGTGATTTTCTTTTGAACATCATGTCAACATGTTTTAGGAGAATAATCATGCCATATTTGTAGTGGTGCAATACATTTGTTTTGATATGCCTTGTGGTGAGTGCATCAAGCTTGTGAAGTGGGCTACTTGCTGTTAATGTTCTGTCAAGTCTGAACCTGCTATAGCATGTTGCCATGTTAACTTGATGCTACTAGTGAATCCATGCATAATCTAGAGACGTTCAATAAGTATGTTTTGTAGATCTTGTTCTTCTCTATCCATTCATGCCCTTGTTTATAATTATAGCCTGCTGTAGCTTGTCATTACCATGCTCTCAAGTAGCTAAATAATGTTTCCATCAGCCTGTTATCAGTAAGTTCAATTTTGCCATGTGAATAGCTAGTGCTCTATGCATCCTATGACCATGTTCTTGCCATGAGTAGCTGCAAAAATATGCCTTATTGCTGTTGGTTGTATTCAAATGCCATGATATGCTTTATGTTGAGTTAACCAAGCTTGCAAACGTGTCTACTTGTCACTGTTTCTGCCATGTTCAGTAATTTCCACCAAGTCTGTGAATCTGTTATCATTTGCAATCTTGCCATGATGTTTTGAGCATGTTCTACTGGTTAATAGCAATAGATGAGTGATCATGTTTTGTAGTGCCTACCTGTACATGCTTGCCATGCCCTTTGATGCCATGAGTTGTTCCTGTAGCTTATACTTTTGTTGTCTCAAAGTATGCATCATGAATCTGTTTTCAGCCTTACTCTTTTTTTCACAAAGTCTGGGAATCTGTTATAACTTGCAATCTTGTCTTGATGAATGCAATTGATATAGAGGTTATATGGAGATGATTAGTAATCATGTTTTTGCCATGTATAACGTGTACTTTAATGACATGCTTTTAGTTTCTATGATATTGCACTGTAGCGTCACTGTTTCATGCCTCCAATATGTCAACATGTTATTCCTGCTCACATGTATGCCCTGTTTTTCACTGTCACAATCTGTGTTATAAAGTTGCCTTTTGCTTTGATCATATTGGTTTAATCTTGATGCCTATGAACCTGAACGTTAATGTTATTTGAGGCATGTAATCTATACTTTGAGTGTATATCAAGTTTGTGTTCATATGATTCCTGTAGCATGTTGTTTTGATGATTGCAAAGTGCCTAGTTGTTGTTTTGGGCAGATTGTTGTTATAACTTGTTTATGTGTTGCACCTTTGCTCCGTTTTGGGCATGCTCTATATGAAACTTGCTTAGATTTGCATGTAGTTTCATATTATCTTGTTGCATCCTTGATTTGAATATGTGTGCTTGATGGTTGAGTGCATTTTGCATCAATGTCATGTTTAACTTGTTTTGCTCATATCTTCTAGGCCGTAGCTCCGAATTAAATGAACTTTATATGTAACTTGACTAGAAATTCATGTAGATCATCTTGGTGCACTTTAACTTGCTGTTTAACAACTTGAACATAATGTGTTATTCAGATCTGGACCAATTTCGAAAATTGCATATGAGGACTTACCGGAATTGTTATATGTTGTTTCCGACCTCATTTAAACTTGCTTGCATGAGATGTTCTTGTATGCATCATCTCTTGCCACGAGTAGCATCATGTAGCCTTGTCATGCATCATACTTGGTTGAGCATCATGCATGTTTATGTGTTGTGTGTTTACCATGTTGTTTGCTTCTTTTCGGTTGTGCTTCTTCTCGATAGTTCCTGTTTCGTTGCGATCATGAGGATTCGTTCGACTACACTTGGTTCGTCTACGCCCGTTCATCTTCTTCATGGACTCGTTCTTCTTCCTAGCGGGATTTCAGGCAAGATAACCGTTACCCTGGATCTCACTACTATCATTGCTATGCTAGTTATCTCGATGCTATCGCTATGTCGCGCTTCCTACCACTTGTTATCAAGCCTCCCAATATGCCATGAACAACCTCTAACCTTTTCCACCATCCTAGCAGCCGTTGTTTGGCTATGTTACCGCTTTGCTCAGCCCCTCTTATAGCGTTGCTAGTTGCAGGTGCAGTTGCAGGTTGTTCCATGTTGGGACATGGATATCATGGGATATCACAATATCTCTTATATTTAATTAATGCATCTATATACTTGGTAAAGGGTGGAAGGCTCGTCCTTATGCCTGTTGTTTTGTTCCACTCTTGCCGCCTTAGTTTCCGTCATACCGGTGTTATGTTCCTTGATTTTGCGTCCCTAACACGGTGAGGGTTTATGGGCCCCTCTTGACAGTTCGCTTTGAATAAAACTCTTCTAGCAAGGCCCAACATTGGTTTTACCATTTGGCTAATAACAATTAAAAACTTGCATAGGGACCGGCTAGCACCCGAGGACTCTTAATCAACCCCCGGGCCAGTGCTCCTCTGATTGTTGGTCCAAACCGGGCGATGTTTGGCGCCCCCTGGGCAACCAGGGTCTCAGCCAACCCGACGTCTTGCCCATCTAGTGTGCCCTGAGAACGAGATATGTGCGGCTCCTATCGGCACATCGGGCGGTCTTGCTGGTTTTGTTTTACCATTGTCGAAATGTCTTGTGCACCAAGATCCCGAGTCTGATCGGATTTCCCAAGATGGAGGATTGTCTCCGCGGATCGTGAGCTTGTCATGGGCTAAGTTGGGACACCCCTGCAGGGTTTAAACTTTCAAGAGCCGTGCTCGCGGTTATGTGGCAGATGGGAATTTTTAATGTCCGGTTGTAGAGAACTTGACACCAGATTCGAATTAAAATACACAAACCGCGTGTGTAACCGTGATGTTCTCTTTTCAGGTGAGTTCGAGAGGAGAACACGATGGAGTTATGTTTGAGCGTAAGTAGTTCTGGATCACTTATTGATCATTACTAGTTTGCGACCGTTTGCGTAACTTCTCATCTTATTCTTGTACTCGTAAGTTAGCCACCATACAATGCTTAGTCGCTTGCTGCAACCTCACCACTTATCCATTCCTTTCCCATTAAGCTTTGCTAGTCTTGATACCCATGGTAATGGGATTGCTGAGTCTTCGTGGCTCACAGATTACTACAACATCAGTTGCAGGTATAGGTATGAGATGATCATGACGTGAGAGCGATGTTTACTTGTTTTGGAGTCCTTCTTCTGCTTCTTCTTCGTTCAGGGGATAGGTTCCTGGTCGGCAGCTTGGGCTAACAGGGTGACTGTCGTTTGAGTTTCTATTTGTGTTTCATCTGTAGTCAGATGTTGCTCTTATGTATGATGCTATTGTATTCATGTCGCATTGTATGCCTTTTCTATGTATCCCCATGTATTATGTAATGGCACGATGTAATGATATCCACCTTGCAAAAGCGTTTCAATATGCGGCTCTATCCTTGGTGGGACCTTTGAGTTCCTCACGGATAGGATCGCATATTGGGTGTGACACAAGGTGCCCATGAGATCCAACTATACCTGAGTTGGCAACCTTACTGAACCGGAACCCTCAACCCTTGCATTAGCCGGGTTAGAGGTTGTTGCTGCCACTGTTGAAGAATTAAGAGTCAGCCCTGTGCCAGCCATGAAGATAGTAGCCCTGCACGGCAGCCCATAGGGGGTCCGGAATACCGTGGCCATCGGAATAGTCCTCAAGCCCGACGTCTTGAATCTGATAGATTGACTCTCTCTCTCCAGTTGAGGACTCATCACCTGAATAGATGAGAGTCTCTCCCCCAGAAGCGGAATTTTCCGCAAGTTCCATCCCTAGCGTGAAACCCACGAAAGCATGCCACCGCCCGGCTTGGACCCGGGCGGGTTGCATAGGAGCCGGCTCAACATTGCCGGTGCTGAGGTCTGGCTCAGGCTCTAACCCTTCGATCTTGCCGATGAAGATGTGGATGCCATCGAAGGGGACCCGATACCCGTACTCGATTGAGTCGGCCTCGGGGCCCCCCGCCAGCGTCGTCGATTTAGAGCTTGCTGCGGTGACTCTTGGTCATCCTGTCAATGGCGTATCCCTCAATCCCTGGGAAAGAGCCCTTCAAGAACTCAAAATCACCGTGCGCTAGCCCCATGGTGGGCGCCAACTGTGGTGGTTTTGTCACGACATATGTCCTAGTGAAAGGACTTAAGCGTGAAGCCATCGCAACGGTGATTAGCTTGTTGGGGTTAAGCGGGACGAGAGACACGGGTTTACCCAGGTTCGGCCCCTCACGATGAAGGTAAAAGCCTACTCCTTCTCTTGTTGCTTATTGCTTGAGTATCGATTACAAGGGAGCGGATTCGCTTGACCTAGCTACTGATTGATTGTAACGTGTCTATTCTATGCCGGGAACTCGCCTTTATATACAGGTCGAGGTCTCTGGCTTACAAGAGTCGTGGTTGGATTATGCTTCATGACCGATCCTCGCTCCAAGTCGCCTTGCCTTCTATGGCAAGTCGCCATTGGGCAACTTACTCTTCTGGGCCATGCACAGTCTTCTAACCTTGGGCTCAATCCGGCCCATCTTGTAAGTCGCCTCTTTTACCTGGTGTTTTGATCACTTAGGCCTATCTAAAGCCCGTCGTCTTAAGTCAACAGCGGTCTAACCCGGCCCTTTCAGGGCAGGTTATATCACGGGGTTATATCCCCAACAGTTGTGTTTGTGTCTTAGAGTTGTGTTGTGATATCTTCCTGTGAGCCTCTGATCTTGATCCTGCGCATTTGCCTGTATGACTAGTGCAAGGTCGCGGCAGGGGCGTCACAAGTTGGTATCAGAGCCGACTGCATGTAGGAAGCCCCTTTCCAACTCCTTGGCCGAAGTTGAGTCTAATCTTTGAAAAACTATTTACTAACAATTTTGTGAGGCTAACGGGGCCACATCGCCAATGGATGGGATTAGGATCTTTTATTCCTCTCCTTTACTTCGGGATTCTGATCTTTGTTCTATTTGGGTTAAAGATTTTACTAACTCTAACTCTAGGTTCTCGTAACTACTTCCTCCCGGAGAGCCCCTCATTCCAGATGCTAGCTTTAATCACTAGAAGATTCTGAAGATACTATTCGATGTTTTTCCAAGACCCTTATGCCCACCGCCTTTGCAATTCCCTACCACCGTTAAATCCTTATGAATAACTACATACACTTGCCATTCATATAATCATTCCCCGCTGCTCTTGTTATTACAGGTACCCTGAAACATTTTCCTATATTCGGAGAATCCATTATGCCTACTGCTTTGCAGCTCATTCCTGCATGAATACACCTACGAACAGTTCCTCACACTTACTGGGGATTCGTTCATCCCAAAATATTCATATGTTTTGCAAAATACTTCATAATGCTATTCGATCTTCCAAAAATCCTCTACAGCCTATTGCTCTTTAAATTCTCGCCTGCTTGCATTATGGTTAATTCCATATGTCTAGTAATCTTCATCGACATCCCTTGTCATTTCCATTTTGAGCCTAATAATTCAATATGTGTGAATGCACACAATTATTAGTTGACCCTTAGAAATTATCCTTCCGGCTCAGACGTCATTCCGGATATGAGTTGGTTTTCAGCCAATCAAACCTTTACCGATTGTGCCTCTAAGTCTATTCAACTTACTCAAATTTGATCAAAGCATCTGATTCTGATACACCGATTTGGAAATCATGATTTCTTTGTATCTGAGCATCGAATTATTCAGATGTTTCTATAATCCGATGCCTTTGCATTCTTTCTTCCTCTGATTGAGTATCGGTACTCACATCAGCTCTATTGTGGACTACCAGACCCATTGCTGGGATATTATTCAACAGTGTCTTTAACATTCAGAAATCTTGTGAGTTCTTCCCCTGATACATAATGCCTTTGGTAAATTGTATCCTATGCTTTTGTCAACCATGCTTTACTATTGAGCTTGTGTTATTTACTCTTGAAGTTGGTGATATATGTTCCTAAGATGCCCTAATGGGTTGAACCAATGACTTCCTTAATCTGTGTGAACCTGGAAACCTCTATGGGTCATACTCTACTAGTGTTACGCTGGATAAAATTTCAACACTACAACTTCATCAAAGGCAAGAAGTAAATGAAAGGTTATGCGTTGAAGAATTGGGAGTCTACCTTGAACTTTGTGTTCATGCCCCTGGAAATGAAGTAGACCGTCACAGAAGCTCCTTGCAAAATAATTATCCATTTGTATAATTCTTTCGGTATCCTTAACGTGATTCCATGCAGTTATGCTTTTGACCACATTGGCCTCATATTGATAACTCCATTCCCGTGCCTCGTATATTTTTACAAGGTTAAAATATCTTCTATCGCAAGTCAACGACCCAGTTCAGCTTCTATTATGTTCTATCTTCGAGTATTACCCCCCTGGTATCTCGAGGATATCACGACATTGCACTACATCTTATGAAGTTTTGCTGAAGTAATACCTTTCCCTGTCATAGTCACTCCACGGGTTCTGGCTTGTCGTCAACCGAGAACACCGAATAGTGAATCGAATTTGCACTGTAATTCAATACCCCTAGTAATTTGTAGCTGGGAAACTTAAAATCAATCTTGTCATTCCTAGACTACCAGCTACATCCTTATCATGCTACCTTCGACCGTGCTACCTCGTCCTTCTTTGGTGCACGAATTCTTCAGACCATGATCAAGGCTAACGTCGAGTTTTCAACATCATTTTGTTGTCTTGAAAAGCAACTCTGATTCTGAGATTGCATCTTATCTGTGGTTCTGATAACCTTTTGCTTCATCATTCCTTTTGCTTGATGTTGGCGTTGTTTGATTGCATCCTCTTGAAACCTCTTGACAAAATGTGTCGTGTTCATCATCAACATTTTGACTTCTTCCAAGATGGGAATCAAATCCATGATAAGAAATGCCATTCCTGCCCCTCGATAAATTTGATTCCTGCTTAGGGGAGGAGGAGGAGGCTGAGGGGGCGACACCTGCTGAGCGGCGTCAGCGGCCTCCTGATGTCGACGCCGTGCCAAAGAACGTGCTTCTCGGCTGCTCATCGGGACCATGGATGCCCCAGAGCGTCTCGACGCCATGACTCAAACTGCGCTTGAGGATCTGAGAAGAACAGCCGACGGGGACAGTGCCGATGTGGGAGCTAGACGTCTCAATCCTCTACCTGGCGCGCCAAATGTCAGTTTCTAAGAACCTACATATGAGTTGTGAGCAATAACCCTTCGTGAGTCCAGCCAAGGACTAAACACGTCCAGCAATCCTAAGTCATGGATGAAATGTGGTGGATGAACTGCGGATGAACACATGAACTACCAAGTTCGAGCCACCTTCTTGGTGTAATACCCTACTCCTACTTTGTTTTGTATTACTCCCTCCGTTCCCAAATATAAGTCTCTCTAGAGATTCCAACAAGTGGCTACATACGGAGCAAAATGAGTGAATCTACACTCTAAAATATGTCTACATACATCTGTATGTTGTAGTCCATTTAAAATGTCCAAAAGGACTTATATTTAGGAACGGAGGGAGTACAGTGATAGAGAGGTACAATGTGTCTGTTACAAGGTCAAAAGATCGACCTCCAGCGTGGCCCCGGTCTTCCTCTATTTATACAAAGGGGAGATAGGGAGAGGCGATGGAGGATAGAATCTCCCCCCTTCACCTCCGTCCAACGAGGGCACCCTTTAACGACCGTAGCGTGCTACAGTGCAGCCCTATGGCGTGCTCATGTGGGCCATCCCGCGACACTGTTGATAACCACCAAAGGACAAGATGTCATCAGTAGGCCGCCCAAAGTCAAACCTTATCATTTTCACTCCACGCTTCGTCTGTAGGCACAACCTGCCTCTGTACTTCTGAGCAGAGCCCCTTCTCCCATCCCACGTGGGGCGGCAATTTTGATAATTTTGACCTATGGACGAAATCAATTCACGGAATGAACTGGCCGTGAAACTATTTCACAGCTCTAACCTTTTTGTGTAGCGCCCGCCACGACGGCGCCACACTCTACGGTGCAGCGCCTAGCCCGGGGGCGTTGCACACCAGTCCACCGTGGCAGCCCCTGGGCCCGCACCCAGCAGAGCAACGCCTCCGAGCTAGGCGCCACACTTGTAAAGTGCAGCGCCCAGACCGTAGGCGCCACACTTCTTAAGTGCAGCACCTAGCTCTTAGGCGCTGCACTGTGACTTATCCAGAGTGTGGTCCCCCACCCCCACACCACACACTCTCCCACTCTCCTCCCCCGAGCTTTGCCCCCTTTCCCCCTCTCTCCCCCTCTCAAATCCTCTCCCAAATCTTGCAAATTTGAAGATTTTGTCCGTGGATTTCGAAGTCAAACCCTCCCTCAAGGTAATATTCTCCATTCCCCTTGTTTTGATCCAAGTAAAGTTCCCCATTGCTCATTTGTTGCTTGTTTGGGGAAACCCTAGTTTTGTTTGGATCTAGAGATATGCATGGAAATGTGAGATGTTTGTTTGCCAATTTCTATGGTTAGGCTTTGTTAGCATGCGAGGGTTATTCTTATGGGTGTTCTTATGTTGGTGCTAGGGTTAGGTTTAGGGCTAGGGTTATGGTTATGGTTATGGTTATGGTTATGGTTATGGTTAGGGTTGTTGTTTGATATATATATTAGGGTTTCTATTCCGTGTTAATCCTTGTATTAGTACTCATGGAAGCAATGTTACCTTGTGTTATTGGAATGCTTATAGGGATGGGAAGAACATGTGTGTTTGTTCATCATGGGGACAAGGACGCATTTTTGAAAGGCAATGTAGAACCGGACCCGGATGAGGTTGACATTGTGTTTGATAGTAGTCCTAGCTATGCGGAGCTCTTGCAACAAGTTAGGGAAGATTTGAATTGGACGGACCCTAGTGATATCATAGAGTTGGAGGGAAGGCATAATGTTGGTTTTGGAATGCACATCCGTTGGAAGACAATGCGTGTCAACTCGGAGCAACGTTGGGTTGCATACAAGGAGACGGTGGCCGAATCACTAGACAAGGCTCTTGAGTTATTTGCAACAAAGAAGGTTGATTCAAGTTTGCATTTGGACTTGAACCGGAACCCCTCCCCTTTGGTTGCTAGTAGCCCCACACCTTTGAAGCGAGATGAAATTGTTGAACCTCTTTTGACCCAAGAAGTGAGGCCAACATTGAGCCCGTTTACAAACAACCAAGATGAAGATTTGCAAGAGGACAATAATGAGTATGCGGACGATGACAATGAAGTTGATCTCCATGACAACAATGTGGGTGATCTCGACAAATATCACTTGCAAGAGACAATGGACCCTTCCATCCCTTTTTCCCGTGCATATGCATCGGACTCGGATGACGATGGTCCGGATGAACAAGTTGATGCGGAGGGGTTCACGGTGAAGGAAGCCGAAGCTTTCGAGAAGGTATTTGGTCGGGATCATCGGACTACATTGTTCAAGGATGTTAGTCTCGCGGATGAAGCCGTGGTAGATGGTGGCCAATGTGTACCTCTTGGGGTTAGGCCAATCTCTATACAAGTAAGCCAGTGTCGCCGAACCCCAACTCCATTTGCTATCGAAGACGGTCAACGCCTTGAGCCACATCCATGGAGCATTCTTGCATGTGCCATCAGCAAACATAGTCCTGGATATCACGTACCACATGTAGACACGAGCATATGTCTTCACCGTGTCCTCATTAGCATCCTCAGGGCAATTACTGAAGTTTGATACAATCCACGTGAAAGTAGCACCGGCTGCGACTCTTTCCTTCTTCTTGCCTTCTACTTCTGGTTCCCGCGGCTCCGGAGGAACCATACCGATAAGGGCAAACATTTGCTCGCGCCACCCATCAGAATCGGTGCTCATACATAGAGGTTTCCCATCGATAGGAAGACCGGTGATCATAGCTATATCCTGGAGCGTCAAGGTCATCTCCCCGGTCCGAAGATGGAAAGTGTGTGTCTCCGGCCTCCAATGATCAATAAGCGCGGTGAGTGCTGGAGCATTGTTGGGTGGCGTCGACCTGCTGACCAACTGAATGAAAGGGAGAAGTCCTGTCTCCCTAACATACGGCGTGTACCGCTCATCATAGCGCATCCACCCAAGGTTGACCCCGTGAGCCCGAAGCTTCAGAGGTGCAAGCTCCTACAAGGAAACAAACAAATCATTACATATGGGGGGTATGTGTTTGAAAAAAAACACAAAAATCATAACACCGGCAACTTTCATTATTACCTGCTCCTTCACCGACATAGCGTACGACCGGTGTTGTAGATCCCAATGATCATTGAGAAGCCAAACCATCCTAGCAATTTGAAAGAAAGCTTTCTTGTCAACACGATTATCTTTTGAATACAAAAAAACTAAAGTAGGCCTACTAGATGCAACCATACCAATCTATGTATCCAACCATATCAAATCAAACATAACTAATAAAAAAGGGTTCCACAATTAACTAGGCCTACTTCATACAAATAACTTTTCCATAAACTATGCCTACTTCATAAAAATAACTCTTCCATAAACTAAACTAGGGTTCCACAAATCAAACAAACAAGGGTTCCCCAAATCAATCAAACAAATCAATACATGCAAAGTTCTAATACATGCAAGATTCAAATCTAATCTAATCAAACAAGGATTCCCCAAATCTCCAAAATATCATATTTTCTATGGATAGAAAGAAGGGGATCGGAAGAGAGTACCTTCTAGGATGGATTGGTGAAGAAATGCACGGACCAAATCGTCGGATCTGAAGGATTTGGGAGAGGGGATTGAGAGGGGGAGAGGAGGAACCCGCCGCGCCGCTGCTTCTGTTACTTCAAAACCGACCAATGTGTGGGGTGCGGGAGGGGGAGCGGGCGCCTGGCGTCTAAGTCACAGTGCAACGCCTACGGTCTGGGCGCTGCACTTTACAAGTGTGGCGCCTAGCTCGGAGGCGTTGCTCTGCTGGGTGCGGGCCCAGGGGCTGCCACGGTGGACTGGTGTGCAACGCCCCCGGGCTAGGCGCTGCACCGTAGAGTGTGGCGCCGTCGTGGCGGGCGCTACACAAAAAGGTTGGAGCTGTGAAATAGTTTCACGGCCAGTTCATTCCGTGAATTGATTTCGTCCATAGGTCAAAATTGTCAAAATTGCCACGTGGGGCGCCTGGGATGGCTTCCCGGGCAGGGAAACGTCCCAAACTTTCTTCTTGGGCCCCTCATGTCACCGCCTTCGCTCCTTGCTCACCACGGCACCTCCATAGAACCTCCCGCTCGTCCGGTCCTGAATAGTCCGTAGTCCATTGGTCCGACAGTTGCCACTGGATTGGCTCCCGTTAGTGCCCGGCTGGCCCGCCCAGTTTCTGTCCCAATCCGCTCGCGATCCAGCCTCCCGTCCATCCACTGTTTGATCCTAACACGGCAGCCCACATGCAGTCCGCTTCTGCCCTGTTGTGTTCCACCCCACCTGCAGTTCGGCGCTACCTGCGGGATCCTGCCGTGAAGGTCGCTCGATCATGCCTCGCTCGCTGCTTTGACCGCTTGGTGCTGGTTCCGCTGACTGCTTCTGATCTTCGAGTAATAATAAATAAAAAATAAAAAATAAGTACAATGTTTTCGTCCGGTACACATCTCCCTTGCCGCCCACTAACTCTTGGCGGTGTCCCTTACATAGGCCCCGTCTCGCATACACCTTTCTGCAGTTCTTGCTGCTCGTCTTCTGCTGACCGTGATGCTCGCTCTTTAACGACTCCTCTCGTGACCTCCGCCGCACATGATGATTGTCGCGTTACATCGACTACTCTCTGCCGCTTACATGTCAAACCCTCACTCACATCCTTCATCTCAATCTACTGCATGCCACTCAGTAACCAGCTATAGGAAAATAAAACTACAACCTTTGTACCAAAATGTAAGACATTTTTTGGTTTGCATAGGGTATAAAAACGTCTTACATTTTTTTACCGGCGGAGTACAAAGCAGTATTTCAAAAATGAACACCAATGATTACTTGGGAATGCCAAGACTCGACACATCTCTGAACTTTCTTCTAGCGGCTTAATTTGCAGGTGTCTTGAGATCCAATAATTTTAGCCGTTCAACAGTAGGCCGAGCTTGAAGCTTGAACACTGTGGTCCATCAGCGACAAGTCAAGATTAGGGTACTAAAAACATTATACGTTCACATTTCTTCTCACCAATCCTGAATTTTGGTACTGATTCATGGCTTGGTCCATAACTGTAGTATAATAAGTTACAAATTGACCTCATAACATAATTGCATCCACCACACAAATAAGGTTCCCCCGCCTTATCTTTACAATTCTTGGACCATCAGCACCTAAACGAGCAACTCCCATCAGTACCAACCATAGGTGCCAGCTTAACATGATTGTTGAAGTTAACTTGCCAAGGAAACTCGATGATAAGAGCTTGCATATATAGTACAAAGGAAACAACATATAACAATAACCCAAACTACTACATATGTGGACTAGAAGAATTATACTATTTGTTTTTTTACTAGAGTACAACCATTATCACCAGAATGGCCACGAAGAAGTGATTCCCGCTAGAAACCTTGGATATGTTCAGCTCATCTGTTCCATTGCATTGAACTCCTCAAACACCTTAGAAAAGAAAGATGATATGATATGTATACCCAACTATGTTAACAACATATACTTCTGATTCACATTCGACGAAACTATTAAATTACACCGGTACATCAGGAGGTAGCTACTCCTGAGCTATGAAGTTCAGAATTTAAGGCCCTGTTCGGCACTCCCCCAGCTCCGCAGAATACAAGGATCTGTGGAGTACCTCTTTTGCCCACTCCATGATTTTTAACTACGGCTCCGGCCGCTCCGGGAGTGGAGAGCCTCCGAACACGGCCTAAGCTTCTAATCCTGAATAAATGAATACAGTAAACATGTACATAAATTGCCAAGTTATGTTCTCTATTGCCCAAACACTCGCCAAGACTACCTTATCAAAGGATCAAGGAGATACTAGTAACTAGCCAAGTTAGGAGGAATGACAGCCATATCTTGCTTTGTTTCTTCAGATCCAAACGCACGCTAAAGGCCTTTCTTCCGGATAAAAACTGGTCTGTCAAGCCCTGAAATAGTTACGCTGTAAGTCAGATGTAGAAATACACATGTCACAATTGCAACGACAAACATAACTGTTCCTCTCCTCAGTTTATCGCAAAAGATAAATTCCCTCTCTAATACATAATTAATTAAATGGAGGCGGTATCCCAGAATAATCTCATACATAATGAAGATGCACGTGTGATGATTTATAAAATGGATTATGTTAACCTTTGAGTCCTTCATTTTCCATGCACGTGGGATTTCCCACAATTTATGCAAGGGCTAAAATATCATACTGTTGAGCACCAGAATCAGCTCTTTCAGTCCTCAGTTTCACAGGAACATTTTCAACTTATGACTGCAGTAAAATTCAGTACATACTACTAACGCAAATTTCACTCACCAACTAAGATTTTAATGAGGCACTCTTCGCTACTAATATTATCAAGCATAATCAAATATCTCACAATATCAGCAGGCAATCAACAAGGTGGGGAAAATATCTGGTGCACCGGAGCTTGTGGTGCTACCGATGCACCGAACTCACATTGTGCTTTTAAAACATAAATTCTGCAAAAAAAATGGTACACTCGCACAACATCAATGTAGGTTGTCACAAAATTTCAAGTCAAAATTCGAAACATAACTCGAAAAACAAAAATGAAAAATTCAACACTGAATAGTACATAACATTAACTTGGGCTTTAGATTTGGCCCATTTTCACACTGATGCCAAATTTGTCATTTTGTATCTCAAAAAATATTTTGAATTTGTATACGATTTTTTGTGACATCATACATTGATGTTGCGTTAACGTGCTAGAATTTTTTCAGATTTAAAAAAATATTCTATAGCATCCGGTGCACCGGTAGCACCACAAGTGTGGGTGCACCGGATACATTCCCCAATTAGGTGGACCATCAACATGCATTTTTGGAACTAGAATGTGGCACAGAGAAATACGATCAACAACTAGGGAGTGGAAATTATGCTCTTCTATTACAAAGGGATAACAGTTAGTACTTAGTACTCCCTCTGTGAAGAAATATAAGAGTGTTTAGATCACTACTTTAGTGATCTAATCACTCTTATATTTCTTTAGAGGGAGTAGCATCTAAGGCCTAATATAAATAAAGGCTTGTGTGTCTGACAGGCAAACAACAACCAATTAAAACAATATTTTTCTGCAGAACCTAAATATTGTACAAGGAACATCTTTACCTCTCGTGTGAAAGAAACCCTATGCACACAAGGTTAGACAATTAAAAATACATAGTTTATATTACCGGAAGTAAAAGGAATGCACCTTTAGTTTGAAATGGAATATCTGAAAAGCCTACCTTACAGGGAGATTCAAAAGAATTAGAGATATGGTAATATGGAGAAGACAAAATTGTTTGAAGCACGCACAGAACCGGAAGCGCCCCTTGTTTCAAAGAGAGGAGGACGGGTTATTCACATTTAATTTGATGGTCAGAGGCAAATTGAAAGCTAAGCAGTGGTAATTAAGACCCCCGGGGGAAAATAGGGACTCAATAGAATTGGATCCATTCCAAATAGCGAGAATTAGGATTCTTGATCCCTCTCAATCTCTCTTTCAATTCGAGGATCCAGAGAGGTGTTTTCATAGTCATCTCCGAATATTTGCCATCTCGGAATATTTTCGATTTCATTTTTCTCATGGAACCTTGATTTAAATCTTTTCAACTTGCTGATTGCTGGACTATCAAGGAGATCAAGGAGAAGAGGGTTAAGTCCTCTTGGTTTGTGGGTTGAGTCGACCAAAAAAATCAGCAAATATTGACAGTCGCTCTCATTGCAATGGAAATAAATCCATCTAGAAACTGCTAGGTGCCAAGCATTTCTCCAGACAACATGAAACACAGAACAAAAGTTAAATTACTCGTGTCATCAGATGGATAATCACAATAATTTTACTTGTGACATTGGGGTAGAGGTGGGATGCAAATCCTCACAATGGCAAAGTGTTGGTATGGCGCTAGCTAAGCTTGTAATTACTGTTGTTCCCCAAAAGCTCGAGACATTGCCGTTCAAATAAATCCAACTTGAATTCTGTGAAGTAGGCTAATGGCAACTAAACAAGAAAATTATGTGATGCACTGTATCTGGACTTCTGGAGTGAGCAGAGATTTGGGAGCATTACTGAAGAATATACATGATTCTAAAGAATACACACGCAATCAAAAAGGGCTGAGAAACTCTGTCCTTGCCAGAATCCGTACCAGCCTCGAGGGGACACAGGCCTTCCACCGACAGGAAGATGCGATGCCCCGGGCCCGAATCCTCTGCAGTCGATTTCACACGCTGATGCCCACCCCCGAATCAACAGTAGGGACGATGTAATGTCTTGCCGCGAAGCCGAGGCCCCGATTCCTCCGCGTCTGAAGCCAAGCGTTGACGAGGACACCCAACGCAAAACCGCCCGCTCGTGGCCAAAACCGATCGACCCTCGCCTCCGACCTCGATGCTGCTAGTAGTGGAGCCCGCGTTTCCCAGAAAGTGCGGGGAGGCTAGTTCGCAATACCCACGACCAAATTTTCTTTTCCTCGCTAACATAAAAAAATATCATTGTCTGCCAGCCGTGGTGGGAATTGTTTTTTTCTTTTGGTGGGTCAACCGAGCGGATACGAAGGGAGTCTGGCTCGATGGGTCGCTCGACCGAGAGAGAGCTGGAACAGGGGCTCCAAGAGGAGGAAGCAAGCAACGGGAGGAGGCGGCTGCGCCATTTGCTCTGCTTGCTTCTATGCACTTACACAGCTGCTGGGGTTTAGGTCCAAGCCAAAGGGGAGCAGCCGCCGTTTGAGGCGCCCTGACTTCCCTTAATCTTCTCCAACAGCCTGTGCTAGACAAGGGGAAATAAAACCCCACAGTTCCGCACCTGCTACTCCTTGCGCCCCATGCCGACCTCTCCTCCACCCGCGATGCATGCACCGGCTAGAGCTCAGGCCTCGATGCTCCCTCCGCCGCTAGCAATGACCGTCCCTACGACCCTGAGCGTCTCCGCCAACCCTAAGTATGCTAACGACATGATCATCAATTGGCGATGACCCTCAGTATATTACCTTTGTGAAGGCACATCTTAGTGAGCAGTTTCTTATGTCTGATTTTGGCCTACTTTCTTGGGATTGAGGTCTCTTCTACCTCTGATGGTTTCTTTTATTTTCTAAGAAAAATATATCCAGAATCTTCTTGCTCATGCTGCTCTTACTGATGAGTGCACTGTTGAGACTCCCATGGAGCTCAATGTTCACCTTCGTGCTAGTGATGGTGACCCTTGTCTAATCCGACGTGTTATCATCATCTTGTTGGGAGTCTTGTTTATCTAGATGTTACTCGTCCAGATATTTCCTATCCCGTCCATAGTTTGAGTCAGTTTGTCTTTGCACCCACATTGGTTCACTATAGTCACCTCCTCCTTCGTGTTCTCTGATATCTTCGTGGCACGATCTCTCACCGTATGTTCTTTCCCTGCTCTAGTTCATTACAGCTTCAGGCCTATTCAAATGCTACGTGGACTAGTGATCCCTGGGATCATCGTTCACTTTTTGCTTACTGTGTTTTTCTTGGTGGTTCTCTCACTGCCTCGAAGACAAAGAAACAGACTAAAGTTTCACGTTTGAGTGCAGAGGCTGAGCCTCGAGCTATTGCTCTTTTGACGGCAGAGGTGACTTGGTTACGGTGGTTACTTCAGAAGTTTGGTATTTCTGTCACTACACCTACTTTGCTCTTATTTGACAATACATGTGCTCACAGTGTTGCGCACGACCCAGCGAAGAATGAGCTCACCAAGCATATTGGTGTTGATGCTTTTTTGTGTGTGCTGGTGTGCAAAATTCGGGTTATTGCTCCTCAGTATGTGCCTTCGGAGTTACTGTTGGCAGATTTCCTTAGGAAGGCCCGACCTAGAGCACAACACGACTTCTATATCTATATCTATCTCTCTACACCTTCATCAGTTGTGGCTTCCTTGTCTCCATCACCTGAGTTTATCCCGTTGATTTCTGCTCGTATTCTTCCATCTTTTCTTCACTTTTATATACATCGTCCGCGTGTTGTGAATGTGCCTATTGATGAGCCACTTCCCCTCTCGTCCTACTTACGGCTTGCTTCCTCGTCCGCTTCCGCCTGTTGGCCGCCTTGGTCTTCCAAGCGTTGGCGCTGGTGTTCTTGAGCCGACTTCTTATCATGATGTTATGCATACCAAATGCCACCTTGCGATGGCAGGGGAGATTATTGCTCTTGAGCGCATCGGCACATGGGATATTGTTTCTCTTCCTCGTGTTCGTCCCATCACTTGGTGGGGATGTTATGACTCACTTTGACGTTTTATATGTTCCTTCTTTTGCTCATGTTCCTCGACTTTAATACACTCGTGGTATGCGTGTTGTGGATTCTTCTGATATGCCATCTCCCTCGACTATTATATCTTCTTCTGTTGGCAACGCACGGCCTCCAGCTTAGCCTACTTATGGCTTTCGAGCTCGCCCGCTTCTTCCTATTGACCGCTATGGTTACTGCGCAGCTTTTCCCGAGATGACTTCTTGCCGTGAGGTTGTTCATCCCAAATGGCTGCTTGTGATGGCATCGAAGATTCATGCTCTTGCCCGCATCGACCCGTGGAATCTCATTTCCCTTCCTCCTCGTGCTCGTCTCATCACTTGTAAGTGGGTCTACAAGGTTAAGACTGATGATACTCTTGAACGTTACAAAGCTCGTTTAATGGTGAGAACATGGTCATGACTACGAAGAGATATTTACTCCTATATATATATGGCCCACGTGACCACTCTTCGCACACTTCCTCAATGTGGCTTCTATTCGCCGCTAGTCTATCTCTCAGCTTGATGTCAAGAATGCCTACAAGTAGCCACCACCTAGATTCTCTTCCTAATGGCATGGTTTGTCGTCTTCGTCGCTGTCTACATGGCCCTAAGCAAACCCTCGTGCCTGGTTTGACTGCTTCGTCTTAGTGGTGATTGCGGCTAGTTTTTGGCGAGTGCTCATTATCCTACACTTTCGGTCCACCAATCAACTCGTGGTCGAACACTTCTTCTACATGTCAGTCATCATTGGCAATGACTCTCAAGTACATTGCCCTGGTGAAGGCTCGTCATACTGAAGTTCTTATGTCCGATCTTGGTCTTCTTCCGTACTTCCTTGAGATTGAGATTTCTTCCACCTCTAATGACTTCTTTATTTTCTAAGAGAAGTATGTCTAGGATCTTCTTACTCGTGCTACTCTTACTGATACCTTTGTGACCACCTCTGCTCCCTACCAGTCTGGATGGGCATCCTTTGCCTTGCTGCAGGTTGCTACAAGCACTGTCTCAATCCCACATCTCGTGTTCCCTTTATGTGTGACACCATAACCGCACGCTCGAGCACCACCAATGGTGAGCAGGAGCTCGGACAGTCGACGCGTACCTGGATTATGCACGGGACGAGCCGACGACAGGCGCTACCTAAAGTCGAGGCCAATGGCGCACAGTAGAACTTGGGGTGCTTAATCAAGCACATGGCACACAACCCGCAAACAGGAAAGGAACACCCAGCCAGATCGGCGGGGTACGAAGAGTGCACAGGCAAGTGGGATGCCGGATCAAGTCCCTCTAATGCGAGTGGTGCCAGTCTGCCTATGTTGCCTTGTCTACCAGATATTTTCAAGAGTGGCATCATCGCCTTGGGTCACTTGTGATCTCTCATCCTTAGTTCGACGTGATCTTCTTGGATCCGTCTCCGATGATGTCTCTAATACGTGGTCCAGTTACCTTATACTCATAGCAAGACAGTGTCTCAGCATCCTTTAGACCTTGTCCACTCTGATCTCGAGGGATCGTCTCCCTTTTCCTCCTAGTGACTTCTCTCAACACACCTGGATATATACTTTATTTCTTCTCGTGGTGAGGTCTTATCTATAAGCCTTTTGCTGCTATGGTTCACACTCAATTCTCTACGCCTATTCATGTGTTCGATGGTGACTCTGGTGGAGAGTATATCTCTAAGCTGTTGCGTGGAATCCTTGCTGAGCAGACTTTGGTTCTCTTATCCTGGTGCTCGTGCTCAAAATGGCATGGCTGAGCGCAAGCATCGTCACCTTCTTGAGACAGCTCGTCCATTGATGGTCACCGCCTCTCTTTCACCGCACTTTTGGGCCAACTCTGTCTCCACTTCCATCTATCTCATCAACCTTCAGCAATCCACTGCTCTGCAGGGTGACGCTCCTTTCGAGCGTCTATTTGATCATTTATTCGGCGCTTCAATTTTTTGGTTGTGTTTGCTATGTGCTTCTTGCCCCGCGTGAACGCACCAAACTGACTTCTCAGTCCGTTGAGTGTGTCTTCTTAGGATACAACATTGAGCATAAGGGATATCATTATTGGGATCATGTTGGGCGTCAGATGGTTATTTCTTGGGATATGACTTTTGATGAGTCTCACCCCTTCTACCCGTGTACATCTTCCTCGACCTTTTTAATGGAGGAAATCTCTCTCTTTTTTTTTTAAATCCAACACTCCAATCACTCCCTGATCTAGTCGTCGTACTGCTCATGCTTTTCTGATTATTGTAGATCCAATGCCATCATCTCCTATGATTTTCTCACCTCGCTTATCACAGGATTCTACACCTTCATCAGTTGTGGCTTCCTTGTCTCCATCACCTAAGTTTATCCCGTTGATTTCTGCTCGTATTCTTCAATCTTTTCTTCACTTTTATATACATCGTCCGCGTGTTGTGAATGTGCCTATTGATGAGCCACTTCCCCTCTCGTCCTACTTACGGCTTGCTTCCTTGTCCGCTTCCGCCTGTTGGCCGCCTTGGTCTTCCAAGCGTTGGCGCTGGTGTTCTTGAGCCGACTTCTTATCATGATGTTATGCATACCAAATGCCACCTTGCGATGGCAGGGGAGATTATTGCTCTTGAGCGCATCGGCACGTGGGATATTGTTTCTCTTCCTCGTGTTCGTCCCATCACTTGGTGGGGATGTTATGACTCACTTTGACGTTTTATATGTTCCTTCTTTTGCTCATGTTCCTCGACTTTACTACACTCGTGGTCCGCGTGTTGTGGATTCTTCTGATATGCCATCTCCCTCGACTATCATATCTTCTTCTGTTGGCAACGCACGGCCTCCAGCTTAGCCTACTTATGGCTTTCGAGCTCGCCCGCTTCTTCCTATTGACCGCTATGGTTACTGCGCAGCTTTTCCCGAGATGACTTCTTGCCGTGAGGCTGTTCATCCCAAATGGCTGCTTGTGATGGCATCGAAGATTCATGCTCTTGCCCGCATCAACACGTGGAATCTCATTTCCCTTCCTCCTCGTGCTCGTCTCATCACTTGTAAGTGGGTCTACAAGGTTAAGACTGATGATACTCTTGAACGTTACAAAGCTCGTTTAATGGTGAGAACATGGTCATGACTACGAAGAGATATTTACTCCTATATATGTGGCCCATGTGACCACTCTTCGCACACTTCCTCAATGTGGCTTCTATTCGCCGCTAGTCTATCTCTCAGCTTGATGTCAAGAATGCCTACAAGTAGCCACCACCTAGATTCTCTTCCTAATGGCATGGTTTGTCGTCTTCGTCGCTGTCTACATGGCCCTAAGCAAACCCTCATGCCTGGTTTGACTGCTTCGTCTGAGTGGTGATTGCGGCTAGCTTTTGGCGAGTGCTCATTATCCTACACTTTCGGTCCACCAATCAACTCGTGGTCGAACACTTCTTCTACATGTCAATCATCATTGGCAACTTCTCTCAAGTACATTGCCCTGGTGAAGGCTCGTCATAGTGAAGTTCTTATGTCCGATCTTGGTCCTCTTCCGTACTTCCTTGAGATTGAGGTTTCTTCTACCTCTAATGACTTCTTTATTTTCTAAGAGAAGTATGTCTAGGATCTTCTTACTCGTGCTACTCTTACTGATACCTTTGTGACCACCTCTGCTCCCTACCAGTCTGGATGGGCATCCTTTGCCTTGCTGCGGGTTGCTACAAGCACTGTCTCAATCCCACATCCCGTGTTCCCTTTATGTGTGACACCATAACCGCACGCTCGAGCACCACCAATGGTGAGCAGGAGCTCGGACAGTCGACGCGTACCTGGATTATGCACGGGACGAGCCGACGACAGGCGCTACCTAAAGTCGAGGCCAATGGCGCACAGTAGGAGAACTTGGGGTGCTTAATCAAGCACGTGGCACACAATCCGCAAACAGGAAAGGAACACCCAACCAGATCGGCGGGGTACGAAGAGTGCACAGGCAAGTGGGATGCCGGATCAAGTCCCTCTACTGCGAGTGGTGCCAGTCTGCCTATGTTGCCTTGTCTACCAGATATTTTCAAGAGTGGCATCATCGCCTTGGGTCACTTGTGATCTCTCATCCTTAGTTCGACGTGATCTTCTTGGATCCGTCTCCGATGATGTCTCTAATACGTGGTCCAGTTACCTTATACTCATAGCAAGACAGTGTCTGTTAGACCTTTCAGCCTGAGCATTGATAGTTGTGGATGACACTAGAGTTGGGACAATTTTCGTTGGTTTATTTCTCACACAATGCCATGCCAACCTGAGGGGTTGGGGATACATATTTATAGGCTGCTAGCCAGCCAAGGCATATGCTAAGATGCTGCTAAGATGCCAGTCTAAGATGCTAGTCTAAGATGCTAACTGACAGTCCTTGATGGTCAAGAACAGAACTCTATCCTAACAGCCAGTCCTTGATGGTCCAGGACTTTATCCTCCTAACTGCCACAAGGACCATGTGCTGCAGCCCCACAAAGACCCTAGTACACAGACTTATCCATCATTCTCCCCCTAAGTCTTGTACGTCGTCTTGTGGGAGAGTTGAATCATCCCAATCCTGGAGCAAAGTTCGAGGAACTTGACCCTCCCAAGGGGCTTGGTGAGCAGGTCTGCGAGCTGATCCTTGGTGTTGATGTAGCTCGCCTCGATGCTCCCTTCTTCCACACAGCTGCGGATGAAGTGATACCTCAGTCGGATGTGCTTGCTCCGTTCGTGGAACACGGGGTTCTTTGCCAGGGCCAGGGCGGACTTGCTGTCCACCAGGAGCTGCACCGTTCTGGTGTCTTGAACGAGAAGATCACCAAGCAGTCGAGCAAGCCAGAGCGCCTGAGTGCAGGCGGTGGAGGCCGCTATGTACTCAGCCTCACAGCTGGACAGGGCCACCACCTGCTGCTTGACTGATTGCCAGCTCACGAGACACTTGCCGAGGAAGAGGAGGATCCCGCTCGTGCTCTTGCTGGTGTCGATGTCGCCGGCGTGGTCGCTGTCGTTGTACCCGACGAAGTGTGCCGCCCCAGGACACCTAGGGTAGTGGAGGCCGTGATCGAGGGTCCCTGCTATGTAGCGGACGATCCTCTTCACTGCCTGCTGGTGTTCCGACGTTGGTCGCTCCATGAACCGACTGACATAGCCGACGGAGAATGCCAAGTCCGGTCGTGTGTGAGTGAGGTAGCGAAGGCTCCCCACAAGGCGTCGGTACTGCGTAGCATCCACTTCCTCCGTCGTGCTGTCGCGGCTCAGTTTCAGCCTCTCCTCCATCGGAGTGAGAGCTGGATGGCAATCGGTGAGCCCAGCTAGCTCAACGATGCGCTTGGCGTAGGCGGACTGTCGAAGCGCGATCCCGGAGTGGTCCTGGTGCACCTCAATCCCTAGATAGAAGGAGAGGAGCCCCAGGTCACTCATCTGGAACGTGGCCTTCATGTCTTCCTTGAACGCCGCCACCTCTGCATCTTTGGTGCCGGTGATCACCAGGTCGTCAACGTAGACGCCCACCAGCAGGGCATTTCCTCCACTCCCCCGTCGGTAGACGGCAGCCTCATGCGGGCTCTGCTCGAAACCCATCTTCTTCAGCGTGGAGTCCAGCTTGGCGTTCCACGCCCTGGGTGCCTGCCGCAGGCCATAGAGAGCCTTGCGCAGGCGGAGTACCTTGCCCTCCTGGCCGGGTATCGTAAAACCCGGTGGCTGATGCACGTAGACTTCCTCCTTCAAGTCGCCGTTGAGGAATGCCGACTTGACGTCCATGTGGTGGACACGCCAGCCCTCCTGGGCAGCCAGCGCAAGGAGAAGTCGCACGGACTCCATCCGTGCCACGGGAGCGAAAGCGTCGTCGAAGTCGACTCCTTCCTGCTGCAAGAAGCCTCGGGCCACCAAGCGAGCCTTGTGCTTGATGATGGCGCCGGCTCCATCCCTCTTCAGCTTGAACACCCACTTAAGGGTGATTGCGCGGTGACCTCGAGGGAGATCAGCGAGCTCCCAGGTGCGGTTTTGCTCGACCGCATCCATCTCCAACTGCATCGCGGCGCGCCATGCCGCGTCTCTCTCGGCCTCTGCAAAGGACCGTGGTTCGCCGTCTTCACACACGAGCTGTAGCTGCGCCTCCAGGTCACGTGGCACCAGTCCCGGCACCGGCTGGTCGCCGAGCAGATTATCCATCGTACGGTACCGTAGCGGTTCGCCGTCATGCCACGCGTCGATACGCTCCTCGTCGTGAGTGAGCGGGGAAGCGAACTTCATCGGGTTGTGCTCTGCGTGAGCTGGTGCTGATGAAGACGAGCCCGGAGTGGTGACCGCCGGGGCTGGAGTATGCGGCGTCGCCGGTTGTGGTGTCGTCGGCGTAGCAGGCGCCGGAGTCGATGTAGTTTTGGGGGCCGGGGTAGACATGCCCGGCGAAGAGGAGCTGCTTGCTCCCCCAGCTTCCTTGAAGTGGGCGTACTCGACGATGAAGTCGTCATAGGTCGGCGTCGAGCCGTCGTCCACCGCCTTGTCCCATTGCCACCCTCGCCCTTCGTTGAACACGACGTCTCGCGCTGTGCGCACACGTTGTGTCTTTGGGTCGAGGATGCGGTAGGCCTTTGAGCCCTCCGCGTAGCCGATGAAGACTCCCGGAGTGCTCCTGTCGTCGAGCTTGCCGATGTGGCCGAGCTCCTTGGCGAACGCAAGGCAGCCAAAGACCCGCAAATGAGAAACCGCCGGCTTCCGCCCATGCCAGGCCTCGTACGGAGTCCTGCCGTCGAGTGCCTTAGTAGGAGAGCGGGTGAGGATGTAGACGGCCGTTAGCACCGCCTCTCCCCAGAAGACAGCCGGCATCCCTCTCTGCTTGAGGAGAGCCCGAGCCATCCCCACAACCGTCTGGTTGCGCCGCTCGACGACGCCGTTTTGCTGCGGGCTGTACGGCGCGGAGTAGTGGCGCTGGATGCCCTCATCGGCGCAGTACGACGCGAATTCAGCCGCCGTGAACTCGCCGCCGTTGTCAGTGCGCAACACGCGCAATTTGCGGCCGCTCTCCGCCTCCACACCAACCTGCGCGCGCCTGATGGCGTCCGCCGCTTCTCCCTTACTGCCGAGGATCATCACCCACATGTAGCGGGAGAGATCGTCGACGAGCAGTAGGAAGTAGCGTCGACCTCCTGGTGTGGCTGGCGTCACCGGGCCGCACAGGTCTCCGTGCACGAGCTCCAGCTTCTCCTTGGCCCGAAAACTCGCCTGTTGGGGAAAGGGGAGTCGTCTCTGCTTCGTCAGCACGCAGATGTCGCAGAACTGCTCCACATGGTCGAGGCATGGCAGGCCTCGCACCATCTCCTTGGCACTTAGGCGCTTCAGGGCCTCAAAATGAAGGTGCCCAAAGCGCTCATGCCACTGCCACGCCTCGTCGTCCCGACGGACAGCGAGACAGACCGGTTGTGCCACCTGCACATCAAGGACGTAGAGTCGATTTTCACCTCTGGGTACCTTGGCGAGAAGGCGACGCTGGCGATCCCAGATGCGTAGGACCCCATGCTCAATCAGCACGCATGAGCCGTTCTCATCCAGCTGTCCCAAGCTGATGATGGAGTTCCTTAGCGCAGGGATGTAGTAGACACCGGTGAGCAGCCGGTGCTCTCCCGTCTTGGTGGTGAAGATGACGGAGCCGACGCCCTTTATCTCCACAGCGGAGGCATCCCCAAACTTGACGGAGCCTCGCGCATCGGAGTCGAGCTCGGCGAAGAATTCCCTTCGACCGGTCATGTGGTGGGTGGCGCCGGTGTCGAGGCACCACCCCGTAGTCTTGTCCTTCCCGGAGCCATCGCCAAGAAGAGCATGTGCTTTTGGCTCATCGAGGTGGATGAAAGCCTTTGCGACTGGAGTCGCTGAAGGTAGCTCAATGCTTGCATGCGCCATGAACAGAGCCGTCTCCTCCTCCTTCGCCTGTGCGACGTGAGCCTAGCCTTGTCGTGGTTGCCGACACTCATTGGCCCAATGGCCAAACCGGCCACAGTTGTGGCAACTGTTGTCTTGTGCCGGCTTGGGCTTGCCAGCGGCGCCGTCCTTGGCGCCTCCGCGGGCGTCACCCTCGGCACGTCCTTGTGCCCTGCCCGGGGGGCCTCTTCGCGCCTTACGCTGCTTGCCACGCTTGCGGCCGCCCGTCGTGGAAGAAGGCTCCCCCTTCTTCCTGTCACCAAGGCTGGCATCCCACGGCTCCCGAGTTAGGAGCAGCTTCCCGCCGGTGGTGATGGGCCCCGAGGAAGGCTGTGGCTCGTCGGTGTCGACGACCTTGAGGCGACCTATCGCCTCCTCGATCGTCATCGTGGAGAGGTCCAGCAAAGACTCGATCGACCGAGCCATCTGCTTGTACTTCTCGGGGATGCACCGAAAAAGCTTCTCGACAGCTCTCTCCTCGGTGTAGGTGTCATCGCCAAACTTCACCAACTTCTGCAGCAGAGTGTTGAGACGGAGAGCAAAGTCATCAACGTCCTCACCTGGCTTGAAACCCAGGCTCTCCCACTCCTTACGGAGTGCCTGCAGGGTGGACTTGCGAGCACGATCGCTGCCGATGCGTGCCGCGGCGATGGCGTCCCAAGCCTCCTTGGCAGTCCGCTTGTTGGAAAGCGAGAACTGCATCTCGGGCGGGACTGCGGCGATGAGGGCGTCCAGCGCCCGTCGATCCTCTAGGTGATCGACGTTGCTGTCCTGGACAGCCTCCCACATACGCCGCACCTGGAGCCTGACCTTCATGATCCCGGCCCACTCGACGTAGTTGGTTTTAGTGAGGGTAGGCCACCCAACACTGGAACCAACATCCCTGACCACAGTCCGGACCTCGTAGAGGCCGCGGTCCTGGTCGTTGCAGCCGCCGTCGCGGTGCGCGCCTCCACCTGGAGCGCGGGCGTGCTCGGCTGCCCACTGCGCCGTCCGCTCCTGCGCCACTTTGGCGCGATCTGCGTCGGCGCCGTCGTCGGCAATCGCGGAGCTGCTGGAGCTGCCGGGGCTACCGCGGAGTGCCTTGGCATCCGCCGTAGCCTCACGGGCTGCTTCTGCTGCTGCTGCTGCTTCCACCTCCGCCCTGGCTGCTTCTACCTCCGCTCTAGCTGCTGCCAGCTCCGCTGCAGCCAGCCTCGACACCCTTGCCGCCGCCGCAGCTGCTGCTACAGCCGCTCGCTCACGCTCCTCTGCCACGGCGCGCTCGGCCTCCTGCCGGCGCCGCATGCTCGAGGTAGCCGTGTGCTGAGAGCGACCTGCAGACATGGCTCGCTGCAGGGGGGCTGTTGCGTGAAGAGGAGGCTGATGAAGACGAGCTGCTGCTCGACAGTCCGGAGGGAGGAAGGTAACCAGAGGCAGACGGAGCAGCTGCTGCTACCGACTTGGGCTGCTCACAGGAAATGCTCAGGGTACAGGTTAACGAGGCTCTGATACCACTTGTTAGACCTTTCAGCCTGAGCATTGATAGTTGTGGATGACACTAGAGTTGGGACAATTTTCGTTGGTTTATTTCTCACACAATGCCATGCCAACCTGAGGGGTTGGGGATACATATTTATAGGCTGCTAGCCAGCCAAGGCATATGCTAAGATGCTGCTAAGATGCCAGTCTAAGATGCTAGTCTAAGATGCTAGTCTAAGATGCTAACTGACAGTCCTTGATGGTCAAGAACAGAACTCTATCCTAACAGCCAGTCCTTGATGGTCCAGGACTTTATCCTCCTAACTGCCACAAGGACCATGTGCTGCAGCCCCACAAAGACCCTAGTACACAGACTTATCCATCAGTGTCTCGGCATCCTTTAGACCTTGTTCACTCTGATCTCGAGGGATCGTCTCCCTTTTCCTCTGCTAGTGACTTCTCTCAACACACCTGGATATATACTTTATTTCTTCTCGTGGTGAGGTCTTATCTATAAGCCTTTTGCTGCTATGGTTTACAATCAATTCTCTACGCCTATTCATGTGTTCGATGGTGACTCTGGTGGAGAGTATATCTCCAAGCTGTTGCGTGGAATCCCTGCTGAGCAGACTTTGGTTCTCTTATCCTGGTGCTCATGCTCAAAATTGCATGGCTGAGCGCAAGCATCGTCACCTTCTTGAGACAGCTCGTCCATTGATGGTCACCGCCTCTCTTTCACCGCACTTTTGGGCCAACTCTGTCTCCACTTCCATCTATCTCATCAACCTTCAGCAATCCACTGCTCTGCAGGGTGACGCTCCTTTCGAGCATCTATTTGATCATTTATTCGGCGCTTCAATTTTTTGGTTGTGTTTGCTATGTCCTTCTTGCCCCGCGTGAACGCACCAAACTGACCTCTCAGTCCGTTGAGTGTGTCTTCTTAGGATACAACATTGAGCATAAGGGATATCATTATTGGGATCATGTTGGGCGTCAGATGGTTATTTCTCGGGATATGACTTTTGATGAGTCTCACCCCTTCTACTCGTGTACATCTTCCTCGACCTTTTTAATGGAGGAAATCTCTCTTTTTTTTAAATCCAACACTCCAATCACTCCCTGATCTAGTCGTCGTACTGCTCATGCTTTTCTAATTATTGTAGATCCAATGCCATCATCTCCTATGATTTTCTCACCTCGCTTATCACAGGATTCTACACCTTCATCAATTGTGGCTTCCTTGTCTCCATCACCTGAGTTTATCCCGTTGATTTCTGCTCGTATTCTTCCATCTTTTCTTCACTTGTATATACATCGTCCGCGTGTTGTGAATGTGCCTATTGATGAGCCACTTCCCCTCTCGTCCTACTTACGGCTTGCTTCCTCGTCTGCTTCCGCCTGTTGGCCGCCTTGGTCTTCCAAGCGTTGGCGCTGGTGTTCTTGAGCCGACTTCTTATCATGATGTTATGCATACCAAATGCCACCTTGCGATGGCAGGGGAGATTATTGCTCTTGAGCGCATCGGCACGTGGGATATTGTTTCTCTTCCTCGTGTTCGTCCCATCACTTGGTGGGGATGTTATGACTCACTTTGACTTTTTATATGTTCCTTCTTATGCTCATGTTCCTCGACTTTACTACACTCGTGGTTCGCGTGTTGTGGATTCTTCTGATATGCCATCTCCCTCGACTATCATATCTTCTTCTGTTGGCAACGCACGGCCTCCAGCTTAGCCTACTTATGGCTTTCGAGCTCGCCCGCTTCTTCCTATTGACCGCTATGGTTACTGCGCAGCTCTTCCCGAGACGACTTCTTGCCGTGAGGTTGTTCATCCCAAATGGCTGCTTGTGATGGCATTGAAGATTCATGCTCTTGCCCGCATCGACACATGGAATCTCATTTCCCTTCCTCCTCGTGCTCGTCTCATCACTTGTAAGTGGGTCTACAAGGTTAAGACTGATGATACTCTTGAACGTTACAAAGCTCGTTTAATGGTGAGAACATGGTCATGACTACTAAGAGATATTTACTCCTAGATATATGGCCCACGTGACCACTCTTCGCACACTTCCTCAATGTGGCTTCTATTCGCCGCTAGTCTATCTCTCAGCTTGATGTCAAGAATGCCTACAAGTAGCCACCACCTAGATTCTCTTCCTAATGGCATGTTTTGTCGTCTTCGTCGCTGTCTACATGGCCCTAAGCAAACCCTCGTGCCTGGTTTGACTGCTTCGTCTTATTGGTGATTGCGGCTAGTTTTTGGCGAGTGCTCATTATCCTACACTTTCGGTCCACCAATCAACTCATGGTCGAACACTTTTTCTACATGTCAATCATCATTGGCAACGACTCTCAAGTACATTGCCCTGGTGAAGGCTCGTCATACTGAAGTTCTTATGTCCGATCTTGGTCTTCTTCCGTACTTCCTTGAGATTGAGATTTCTTCCACCTCTAATGACTTCTTTATTTTCTAAGAGAAGTATGTCTAGGATCTTCTTACTCGTGCTACTCTTACTGATACCTTTATGACCACCTCTGCTCCCTACTAGTCTGGATGGGCATCCTTTGCCTTGCTGCGGGTTGCTACAAGCACTGTCTCAATCCCACATCTCGTGTTCCCTTTATGTGTGACACCATAACCGCACGCTCGAGCACCACCAATGGTGAGCAGGAGCTCGGACAGTCGACGCATACCTGGATTATGCACGGGACGAGCCGACGACAGGCGCTACCTAAAGTCGAGGCCAATGGCGCACAGTAGGAGAACTTGGGATGCTTAATCAAGCACGTGGCACACAACCCGCAAACAGGAAAGGAACACCCGGCCAGATCGGCGGGGTACGAAGAGTGCATAGGCAAGTGGGATGCCGGATCAAGTCCCTCTACTGCCAGTGGTGCCAGTCTGCCTATGTAGCCTTGTCTACCAGATATTTTCAAGAGTGGCATCATCGCCTTGGGTCACTTGTGATCTCTCATCCTTAGTTCGACGTGATCTTCTTGGATCCGTCTCCGATGATGTCTCTAATACGTGGTCCAGTTACCTTATACTCATAGCGAGACAATGTCTCAGCATCCTTTAGACCTTGTTCACTCTGATCTCGAGGGATCGTCTCCCTTTTCCTCCGCTAGTGACCTATCAACACACCTGGATATATACTTTATTTCTTCTCGTAGTGAGGTCTTATCTATAAGCCTTTTGCTACCATGGTTCACACTCAATTCTCTACGCCTATTCATGTGTTCTATGGTGACTCTGGTGGAGAGTATATCTCCAAGCTGTTGCGTGGAATCCTTGCTGAGCAGACTTTGGTCCTCTTATCCTGGTGCTCATGCTCAAAATGGCATGGCTGAGCGCAAGCATCGTCACCTTCTTGAGAAAGCTCGTCCATTGATGGTCACCGCCTCTCTTTCACCGCACTTTTGGGCCAACTCTGTCTCCAATTTCATCTATCTCATCAACCTTCAGCAATCCACTGCTCTGCAGGGTGACGCTCCTTTCGAGCGTCTATTTGATCGTTTATTCGGCGCTTCAATTTTTTGTTTGTGTTTGCTATGTCCTTCTTGCCCCGCGTGAACGCACCAAACTGACTTCTCAATCTGTTGAGTGTCTTCTTAGGATACAACATTGAGCATAAGGGATATCATTATTGGGATAATGTTGGGCGTCATATGGTTATTTCTCGGGATATGACTTTTGATGAGTCTCATCCCTGCTACCCGTATACATCTTCCTCGACCTTTTCAATGGAGGAAATCTCTCTTTTTTTTAAAATCCAACACTCCTATCACTCCCTAATCCAGTCGTTATACTGCTCATGCTTTTCTGATTAGTACGGTGACGCTCCTTTCGGGCGTCTATTTGATCGTTTATTCGGCGCTTCAATTTTTTGGTTGTGTTTGCTATGTCCTTCTTGCCCCTCGTGAACGCACCAAACTGACTTCTCAGTCTGTTGAGTGTGTCTTAGTATACAACGATGAGCATAAGGGATATCGTTGTTGGGATCATGTTTGTCGTCGGATGTCTATTTCTTAGGATATGACTTTTGTAGAGTCTCCTCCCTTCTACCAGCGTCCATGTTCTTTGGCCTTTTAAGTGGTGTATATCTCTTCCCACAATTTCCCCGACAGTCCTATTGAGCCCTTATCCAGTCGTCGTACTGCTCACGCTTCTTTGGTTATTGTAGAACCAATGCCATCATCTCCTATGATTTCCTCACCTCACTTATCACATGATTCTACACCTTCATCACCGGTGGCTTCCTTGTCTCCATCCCTTGAGTTTATCCCCCGATGATTCCAGCTTTTACTCTTCCATTTTTTTCCTAACTTCTATATAGGTCGTCTATGTGTTGTCGATGCGTCTACTGATTTGTCATCTTCCTCGTCTCAGCCTACTTATGGCTTCCGTCCTCGTCCGCTTCGTCCTGTTGACTGCCTTGGTCTTCCAAGCGTTGGCACTACTGTTCTTGAGCCGACTTCTTGTTGTGATGTTGTTTCATACCAAATGGCACCTTGTGATGACACAGGAGATTGCTGCTCTTGAGTGCATCGGCACGTGGGATATTGTTTCTGTTCCTCCTCGTGTTCGTCCCATCACTTCATGGGTCTACAAGGTTAGCATGGTCCTGATTGCCATGAGACTTTTGCTCCTGCAAAACTGTATGCTTGTGACCTCTGTTCGCCACTGGTTCGTGTCTAGGCTTGATGTTAAGAATGTCTTTCTTAATAGTGAGCTGCATGAGGAGGTTTACATACAACTTGTCTTGTGGGTCATGGCTTTCAGCAGGAGCATGGTCCTGATTACGATGAGACTTTTGCTCCTGCAAAACTGTATGCTTGTTGCCTCTGTTCGCCACTGGTTTGTGTCTAGGCTTGATGTTAAGAATGTCTTTCTTAATAGTGAGTTGCGTGAGGAGGTTTACATACAACCACCGCCTGGGTATTCAACTCCTTACAACATGCTTAGTCGTCTTCATCGCTCTCTCTATGGCTTTAAGCAAGCTTTTCGCGCCTGGTTTGAGCGTTTTGCCTCTATGGTGGATGTTACTGGTTTTCAACGAATGCTCAAGATCCGACATTGTTTGCCCTCCTTTCTACTCTTGGTGGGACTCTTCTTCATGTTGATGACATGATCATCACCGATGCAGACCGTGAGTATATTGCCTTTGTGAAGGCATGTTATGCAGTTTCTTATGTCTTATCTTGGCCCTCTCTGCTACTTTCTTGGGATTGAGGTCCCTTCTTGCTCAAAAATAATAATCTAGGATCTTCTTACTCGTGCTGCTCTTAAAGATGAGCGCAATATTGAGACTCTCATGGAGCTCAATGTTCACCTCCCTGTGCTACTGATGTTGATCGTTTGTCTAATCTAACGCTTTATCGACATTTTGTTGGGAGTCTTACTTTATCAACATTTTGTTGGGTGTCTTGTCTATCTGCCTGACACTCGCCCGGAAGAAGAAACAGACTGAAGTGCCCCCCGTTTGAGTGTACCTCTTCCCGCGGCGCCGTCGCTCCACTTTCCTACTCTACCATATGCTCTGCGGCATTGTCGTCGTGGCCAGGACGGTGGCAAAATCACTAGTGTCGATGCCTCTCGCATGATGTTCCTAGAGCCTTCATCCTCTCAAGTGCCATGAACGGCGGAAGGGGACAATGCCACCATGGATGTTGGCATTCCCTCTATTGGATCGTGAAGTGTTTGGGAGTGAGACTAAGAGAAACACGGGAAAGGAGATGATGCCTAGCATATTAGCGGAATGAGGCCTAAACAAAATTGTTGAGATGAGTTATAGGCCCGCTACCAAAATGGTTGTGTATTCTTCTCCAAAGGGGGACACGTGTTCGATGCAAACACGACTAAGAAGGATATAATCATACTCTATCAAGCCCAAATGATAATCTTCTTTTTTTACCCTGCTTCCAAATAATAATGACCCAAACACTAAACATAGAATTGATCATAATTCTTTATACATTACACCATATCCTTAGAATCTACTAACATCTAAGGCAAATTTGAAAAATAGAGTATGTGAATTAAATAGATGTTCACAAATTCAAAAAATATGTTTGTGAATTCAAAAAATGTTGCCAACCAGAAATGTTCACGTATTCAAAGAAAGTTTACGGATTAAAAAAATTGTGAATTCCAAAAATGTTCACGTATTCATAAAATGATCACATATTAAAAAATGTTCAGGTATTCAGAACAAGCTCATGGGTTCTAAAACGAAAAATTGTTAAATGTTCGGGTTGAATTCAAAAAATGTTTGTGGATTCTAAAACAATGTTCACAAATTCCAAAAATGTTATCGTGTTTGAAAAATGTTATCATTATTCCAAAAATGTTATCGTGTTCGAAAAATGCTTTCATATTCAAGACAAGTATGAATTCCAAAAATGTTCACGAATTCAAAAAATGTTCATGGTGAATTCAAAAATGTTCACGGATTCTAAAAATTCTTCACAAATTCCAAAATCGCTCATGTATTAGGAAAATGTTCACATATTCAAAAATTATTCGACCATTGGAAAAGGTTCAAAATTTTCAAAAAATATTCTCGAATTTGGAAAATATTCGGTAATTCAATATTTTAGCAAATTCAAAAATGTGAATTGAAAATTGTTCACAAATTTGAAAAAGGTTCAAAAAATTAACAAGGAAAAAGAAAAGGCGAACACGAAGAAAAACATAGCGTTGACCATACACATCACACCATATTTTTTAGAATCTACTAACATGAAAGCCGTATACAAAAAAGAATAAATCTATGCATGTAATTTACATGTACCATTATAATTATATTGTTTTAGAAATCCTAGACCAATGTCTATACTCTACAGCACCTTCTATACTCTACAACAATGTACGTTTGGTGTGGGTTAATTTATCACCATCGTCTCGACGGTAATCTCTATTCCCAACCTAGGGGTGCATTACACGATGGGGAAAAAATCTCTGAACTTCGCCAATAAACAGTTATGTATGTGATTTCAAAAGAAAGATATAAATGGCAAGGTGTTTAACAAATCTGCATGCATGTTGTATCGTGCTTATTGAGTGAACAAAACAAATATCAGGATAGAAACTAAGAAACAGAATGCATACCACCAGGAACACAGCCACCACTAGCTCTGTCACAGAATATTGCGTGATAAAAGCCCGACATGCTAACTCAGCAGCTTCCTCAACTGACATGTTGAATTTGTAACTGAAATGTAAAGCACAAACATAAGGGATGCAACTTCAAGATAATATGAACTGTGAGCAAAGCAACATATAGAGGTATAAAAAAACATACCCCTCATCCAAGATACCATAAGCATACAAAGAACTACAGAACCGGCTGCTTCCCTTGAGCCTTGCACCCTCGCTATCAACATAGTACCAAGATCAGGCCCTAGAAAAAGAGCAGAATTGTTAGGCATAGACCTAAGTACTGCTTAATGACACTATAATATGTCAAAGGGCAACTCGCAGTTCCATCAAATCCAACAATCATTGTACCGATTGGAAGTACCATCCCACGGTATGAAAAAAAAGGATATTAGCCAACGATCTTTAAAGAACTAGCAATAGGAACCCTGCGCTTGTTGATGAGCTCATCAAGCTCATCAAGCTCTGAAGGAAGAAACTATTGTTATTCCTACTATCTTTACTATTTAACGGGAGTGCGGTTGTGATGGTAAGTTGTGGTACGTCGATTCGCATGTTCGTGTGTCGCTTCCTCGCCTCCTCTCTCAAACAAATACTCGTCGACGAGTGGACCTGCCAGCTCTCTTCCCTGCCTCATCAACTCGCTAGCCCCGATCTGATTTCTTCTTTCTCTCTCGTTAAGAGCGAGCGCAGCCACAGCTAGGGTTACTATCGCGTCCAGCCGTTGCCGCCTCACACCGCTGCCCGGGTTGCTATCTGACACACCAACCAAGAACTGCAGTGTCGAACACGAGCCTAGGTTGCCCTCGTTTGTAGATGCAAGATGTAGCTCGCCATCTTCTATGTCACATACGACCTTCATCTCTACCTGCTTCCCAGAGTATTGAACAGAGGCACCGTGGCAGGACTCAAGGTGCAGCAGCTACTCCAGTTGTACATGAGCCATGGGTTCAAGAGAGGTTCTTGGAGAGAGTCCATTTGTTAAGGCTTCCCTGGTATTTGTCTTCAATACCAATGTATTATTTTCTCATCACTAAGCTTTTGTCTCACTCACTACTTGTTTCTTGCACTATATGGCCAGATCTAGCTTCTTCCTTTATCCATGATTTTTCTTTATGGCAGTTGATCCACCTTACATGAAGATTAAAGTCATCTACATCAATATATTAATTTTGCTCCTGGTATGCATCTCTTGGAGAAATCTTAGGGCAAATATTTTCTTATTTTTGCTTTCTTTAGAAATCTTGGAGAAATTTAGTGTAGGCACCTTCAGTTCTATAACATAGTTGAATGTAAAAATTACTACAATAAGCATTGTATCACAACAGTGGGCTAATTCTGTAAAGAAATGCAATGATGTAATGTTCTTGGTTAAACTTCAGTTATATATTGTACTTAGTAATGCAAACTCAAGAATTAAGTTTGCAGGCATGTCGTCATTGTAGTCCTGATAGATATTTTGCTTTTCTGTATTTACGTGCATTAATAGAGTTACTAATATTGTTTGGATATTTCGTTAGTAGAAGACTGGATTGTGTCTACAACCAATGTGCATCAATGCGATCCAAAAATAGGCAATTCGAGGTGGATTTCACTTGTGGTAGAGAGAAGCCACACAGTTCAGATAGCAACGCAGGACTTTATGGTCACAGATAGATTGTCGTGGAATAACCAATTGACGGGATGTAGGATTCACATCGGTGCAGATTGCCGAGTACCATGCAAATGAAATGTTCGTTGCAAAATTAATGATCTGCCTCTTTGTCGAGGTAAAATTGATAAGAGTTATAAACTCGAGAAATATTTTTTCCATCGGTCTTTTAGTCTAGCAAGTAAATATTTTTTCCATCATTCTTTTAGCTCAATGTAAACAATATAATTGTTTGTGCAGCCACAACTATGCTACCTTCTGTTTCATAAACAGATGTCCTACTACCAAATATGCAGTAAAAAAGATAGCTCGATGTAAAGAATATAATTTGTGCAGCCACAAGTATGCTACCTTCCGTTTCGTAAATAGATGTCCTACTACGAAACATGCAGTAAAAAAGATGTAAGTTTGACTACTACAATATAAAAGATGGTTCACATTTGTAAGATAAATGTTATTTTTGATTTATCATGTTCTGGGTTTATCATGACTGTAAATTACAGAACTATTTCTGACCAAGAGAGAGTATGTGAAACTCATGATTTAGCTCATTTAAATATCACAAAATTATTTTAGGAGAGACCATCTAGCGTACTCAATTGTGGCATTGGCCGTGCTATTATTTTATGAGTTTATTTTGATGTCTACTTATTTATTTTAAAATTAAAATTAATATTATGGGTAGCAGCACATTCACTGGTGATGCAAGAACATTCCAGCTTGCCTGAAGAACAAAAAGTTCCATTATTTTGTGAGTCTATACAATTGTTTGCTTGCATTGTATATTATAAACTTCATGTGAATTTGCATCACTTGCACCCTAATCCTTATCGGATATATACCTATACTAACTGCCAACCCCAAGAAAATTCACACGCTAATTATTAAATAAAAAGATCTGAATCATGATTATTTTTTGTTCATACAAGATAGTTTGAGTGTAATCAACTGTACATAGACCCTATATTATTAATATATGCAGATGAAGAATACAAGACTTGCACTTAATTAGTCCTGCTTCGTTCCTTTCATTTGTGCCACATCCATTGGAAGTGAGTTTTTAGCTGTCTTTCTTTGTGATAAAATGTGAAAGATTCAAATCCAATGTTGATATCTTCTTTCCAGAATGATGCTTTGTTGGTCTTTTTCACCTATTGTCTCACATGTTAAATATCTAGAGCATACTCAGATTTGCTATTTCTGTATTTTGTTTTTGTGACTTAGTATAAGGAGTAAGGACGCGGAGAAATAATATTTGAAAGGTGCAGGTTGAAATATAATTGACAAAAAACATATAAGGAAAAAGGTCTTACTAGAGATAGTAGTCATTTATGATGTCAAATTATCTCCCCTCACGATTCTTGGCTTGTTGCCTTAGGCTGATGACCCACCTAATAAAAATAACTAATAATTTGAATTACAACGCATAATGTGAGTTTTATCTCTCCGTCAAGACATGTATCCTTCAATAGTGTACTAGACCTTATGTAGAGAAAACCTTATGTAGAGAAAGAAAGATAGAGAGGACTAGTTCTTGTTAACTTTGTCAGAGAGATGGAGAGACAAACATGGAAAGATGGAGACACACAAATGGGAGAGATGGAACATCAGGGGGACTTAGGTGCTGCTTCTTGATCTGCTCGGTGCGTGAGGAGGTAAGAAACAGGGACATAGAGGAACATTGGGCTTAAAATTTATAGAAACTCGAAGATTGACAGCTGGAAGTAAACCTGGGAATAGTTTGGACTCAAACCACAATTTCAAATCGGTTTTTCTATTGGTCTCTTTTGGTTTGGACTAAATGGGCTGAGCTCCTAATGTAAGCTGGTTTGGTTTGGGCTTTTCCTATTATCGGCTTGGTCTGGTTCGGTCTGGTCACAAACCAAACAGTCTCAAACCATTTCAACCCATGGACGGAGAACTAAATCAGGGACCAGGGTAGCTGGGTAGGGTCCCGATCAAAGCAATCACCCTTTTTTTGCCGGGAAAAGCAATCAACCATTGGTAACGTCTTCTTCGTCGTCTCCACTGCTGGTACCGATGATGATGCTCCTGCTCGCCATGGCACGTCCATGCTCCAGCATGGACCCGACCGGCGCGTACTACACCAAGAATGGTACCACTGCGGAGACACAGACCAGCATCGACCAGGTTCTCGCGGCCTCATCCCGCACGCCTCCGCCTGCTACGCCACGGCCACCGCCGACCGCTCATCCTTGGCGATATGGGGCCTTGTGCAGTGCCACGGCGACATCCCGCGGTAGGACTGCATGCTCTGGTTGGCCGCGGCGGTGCGGACACAGGCTACACGCTCAGCCTTCTCAACACCCAGAACGCCACCGGCATGGACTGATGCATCTGGCCGCGTTCAACCGAGCGCAATGAAGCTCATGTCCGACGACTCCAGCAACGGTGCGAACAAGGGGCTGGCGATGGACATGGCGCAGCTCGGTGGCGACGACGGCGGCAGCGGACTGCGGGCTGTGTGTGGCGCAGGCGGTGGCCGAGCTTCCCAACTACTGCCAGACAGTGTGATATGCAATAGTCACATGGTGCCCTACGAGGTGCCCCTTCTTCTTCCCACTCGACAGCGCCGGCGAGTTGGCCGACGAGGTCGGACAGTGCGAACAAGATCGTATTATACAGTGATGGACGGAGTGCAGCTAGTCACGTACAGTATCTAACATTATGGGCCTGTTTGGATGGTAGCCCACGGCTGCCATGCCAAATTCTTGGCGTTGACTGGTGTGCTTGGCGTCCGTTTGGATTGCAGCCAAAGTTTTGGCTCACAGCCAATTATTTGGTCACCCCTTGAGCTTCTGTATCCGGCGGCGAATTCCTTCGCCAATATTTTGGCTCGCCCCCGTTTTGGTCGGGCAGGCATGGGCGCAATCCAAACAGGCCCTATAGCTTGTTCTATGTACGTACGTTATGGTGGTGAGTAACATGCAGTAGCAGCTAATCACCCTTCCAACGCCTCTCTTCCTGTAGTAATTGGACATGCCCTTGGTTTGAAACTTCAGGTTGAAACTGTATGTGGGGAATGGGTTGGATGGGTTTCGCTTGAAAATACGTACAGTTTGGATTGGTTTGGATTATAGCATTTGCAATTTGGTCTGGTCTGGTCTGATTGTTGGACTTATACTTGTATGGATTGGGCTGGGTTTAATCTGGATTACAAACTATTCCCAGGTTTAGCTGGAAGCCATGCTGCTTTCTGTTCCCATCGAATTTAGTGTGAGCAATTCGGTTGGGCATTACGTCAAACATGTGGAAGGCATAACATACATGTATTATGGTTCACCACCTATACACAGCAACTCCAGCGGCATGCAGCAATCAAGAAATTAGAGCAATGGCATGCAGTAATCAGAATATTAAGATCAAAAGAGGGAATCAAGTCATGACCAAGAAAACAGAGCAAGATGGTGAAACTTACATTTCGCCGTGGCTTCGTGCTTGGAGATGAGGCGTGCAAAGAAACGTAGAGAGGAGAAACGCTGAACGTCGCTGAGCTGATGCAATTGTTTCCCACAGGGCTCAGTTTGTCCATCGCTCTTTGTATGAGAGGCCGGCAGATAGCGGCGTAGCGCCCCCACAGCCTGCGCTAGGAGAGAACACGGAAGAGCACAGAGCCGTGGACGTCGAGGGGAGGCGGCAGACCGGACGCACGACTCGATTGCGGATCTGCGGAAGGGCGGCGCCCCGGCCCACACCGTCGAAGCCGGCGGGCAGCGAGAGCGCACCGCGAACGCAGCTTGTCCCGTGAGGAGGACTGCAGGCCGGCAACCTGTCGTGGCGCCGCCGCGACCCGGTCTGATCTGGGCTTTCGATCGAGGGACTCGAGTCCTTTTTCGGCATGCGGAACGGGCAAAGAGTCCATGCCGATGACGGGAACCATGGGAGCGGGCTTCAGCAGAGTTCGTGTCGGAGTAGGAGTTCGTGGCGGCGGTGGGGACTGGGGAGGAAGGAGGGGATCAAAGCTGCCGCCTGCGTTGGGGGCATTTTCTTTTGAGAATCCTGCGTTGTGGGCTTCAACCGTTTGTTTTACATCAGCTACACACGGGAGAAGGCCCAAGTGGATCGCAGGCCCAGCCAAGCGACAACCGCAGCGGACGACCAATTGTAAGGAATTTCCTATACGACGCTCGTTCGTATTTTTAAAATTTGATCACTTTTTTAAAAAGAGTAATTTCAAAAAATCTTCAGTTTTTAATAAAAATGTCAATACTTTTAAATTTAGTTTAAAATTGTAAAAATTGTTCACAATTTCAATAAAATAAAAATTAAAAACACAATTAAAAATGATCACATTTTTAAAAAACTGTTCATGCATTTTCAAAATTTGTTCGCGTGGTTCAATTTTTTTCCGAACATTTCTTGGAAATCATGAACAATTTCTCAAAAGACAAATAATAATTGAAAAACCAACATTTTTTGAACAACATGAACAAAATTTTGAAATTTCAAACTTTGGCTAGCGGCAGTCCTTAATCAGTGAGAGGTATGTAGTTTGATTCCTTGTGCATGCACTGCTTTTCGTGAATTTCCGTTACGTTACAGTACTAGCAGGGCGAACAGGCATGCACGCCAATGGGTCGGCCCGGTCGAGGGGTCAAATAGGAACTCCCCAGTTGTAATGCAAGCTCAGTCGGACAACAACGAAAAAAGTAGTCGTTGGTGTCGCATTTTCCCTCTCTCCAGGGTTTGTCTCTTCTCTCATTGCTCCGCCGATGTTTTAGTTTATCTTTTCTCCTCCCATCTACGGTCTTGTTCGAGCTGACCAAGGGTTGCGCTACAGTACCAGCAGGGCGAACAAGCGTGCACGCCAATGGGTCGGCCCAGGCAAGGTGCCAATTAGGAGCTCCCCGATTGTTATGCAAGCTCAGCCGAATGTTGACGAAATAAGTAGTAGTTGGTGTCGTCTTTTCCCTCTCGCTAGTGTTTGTCTCTTCTCTCCTCGTTGTGTCGGTGTTTGTGTTTATCTCTTCTCCTCTCATTTGCGGTCTTGTTTGGGTTTACCAAGGGGTGGTCTTGTACTCTTGTATGACTCCCGGCCTTTGTGAGCTATGGTTTGGATTATGAGGAGGGAAGTTAGTGGGTTTATTCGATGTTGGGTAAGATTGGATTGCGGTAGTTGATCTCATGGCATCGGGTGATTGGGCTTCATCGTTTCAATTGTTAGAGAAGGAAAAACATGAAGCCATGACGCGGGATCTGGAGCTTTTTGGAAAATAGGCCAAACAACCAAGTTCAAACACAATATAGGTACAAATACACCAACATCGAGTTTGTTGGGGGCACCAGCTCAATAATAAGCCCACGCACACAAGTTAAAAAAGAGGGTACACTAATCCGCATTCGACGAAGGTTGTGGCGTCTAGCGCTTAGCAAGAGAGTGAGTCTAACTGATAAGTCGCCGCTAGTGTTGCGCTCTTGTTGCTTACTGAGGACCTTCCATTTGATTAGTCCCTTTAGTGATCCGGTAAAGGAGCATAAACGATTCTCAGCTTTTTACCCAGAGGTGATCCTGAGTTATCGAACCCACGAGAGGACAGTGCCCTTTAAGAAAGGGTTTCTAACAAGCTTTTGCAAAAGAATTAAATTCCAGGTTTTGACCAGATCGTAAATTAAGCTGACACTAAAAGCACTTATAATAAAAATAGGCATGGGTATGAGAACTTATGCTTACAACCATATGTTTGTGTCGGGATCATTATGATAGTAATTTGTGCCCTAGAAGTTATCCATCGAGATGTGCTTGCTACGCATGGAAGTGGGGGATGTGTGCAAATTATGTCTTGACCGACACACGTCCTGCATGAAGAGTCAATTGTTCAACCGAAGGCCTCCCTCGCCCGGGGTTGCCCCGTAATTAAGATAGCAATAATCAGACAAAATCATTGGTCATTTAAGGACTACGCCTCTTGTATTCCTAAAGATAGGATCCGTGTTACCGTACTAAGGGCCAGTTCTTTTGCTGCCTTCTAAAATAAGTTGGAATAAGCCGCCCCTATCCAGCTTATTCAAGAAGCCCAACCGATTTTATGGTTTTAAAATTCTACTCATTAAGACTTGACTAGTACGCTTCTAAAAAAATATTTTTGGTTGGGCTTCTAGAATAAACTGGGTAGGGGTGCTTATTCTACAAGCCCAAAAAAGGCACCAAAAGAACTAGCCCTAAACCTTTCTGCCACTGGTGTTTAGAATATAACACATCACGGTCTCCCTTCCCTTAACCTCTCTGTGGCTCGCTCTCCATGATCCTGGGTACGTGCATGGATGAAGAACGGGAACAAGACAAGAGAAAATTACGGAACAACTTTATGCTACACATATAGGCAATTAATTAAAAGTACTTCCATTGATCCCCCAAAAAATACATCTGGTTGAAAGGCCCTTGCATCAACCCATGACCTTACCTAACTACTCACACATGGAGATCATATCGCATGAAGAACTCATTGAAGAACACATCATAAAGATTGATTGATTGGTAATATGTCTTACAATAGGTGTCAGATGCGATGCACGATAAAAAGTATGGCTAGATGGCTAAGAACCATGGTGGTGATGAAGGTGGTGGCTATGGAGATGGAAAATGGTTGTTCATTTGGGGCCGGGCCCTTTATAAAGGTTGTTCGGGTGGATCAGACGCCTCCGTATACGAGTGAGCGCAGTCATATGGAACACCACCTCTTTCTCTGGCTTATTCTTGTTTTATCTTCGTCCCATCCATATCTCTAGTGTTTTTGTCTTAGCATCTAAATCAGTTTCTTCGGCGTCCTTGTTCCTTCATATGGATCATGCACCCCTTGTTGAGGGGATTGATGTCCTACAAATGCACAGGTTTATGTGGCTTGTCGGTGTCAAAACCGGCGGATCTCGGGTAGGGGGTCCCGAACTGTGCGTCTAGGCGGATGGTAACAGGAGACAAGGGACACGATGTTTTACCCAGGTTCGGGCCCTCTTGATGGAGGTAAAACCCTACGTCCTGCTTGATTAATATTGATGATATGGGTAGTACAAGAGTGGATCTACCACGAGATCAAGGAGGCTAAACCCTAAAGCTAGCCTATGGTATGATTGTTGTAATGTATGTTGTGTCCTACGGACTAAAGCCCTCCGGTTTATATAGACACCGGAGGAGGCTAGGGTTACACAGAGTCGGTTACTATGGTAGGAGATCTACATATCCGTATCGCCAAGCTTGCCTTCCACGCCAAGGAAAGTCTCATCCGGACACGGGACGGAGTCTTCAATCTTGTATCTTCGTAGTCTTGGAGTCCGGCGGACGATGATAGTCCGGCTGTCCGGACACCCCCTAGTCTAGGACTCCCTCAGTAGCCCCTGAACCAGGCTTCAATGACGATAAGTCCGGCGCGCATAATGTTCGGCATTGCGAGGCGGGTTCCTCCTTTGAATAATCTAGAGAAGATCATGAACACCAGGATAGTGTCCGGCTCTGCAAAATAAATTCCACATTCCACCGTAGAGAGAATAAAATGTACACAAGTCCAATCTGCTGACGTATATTGTGGCACGTCATCACACCGCTACCAAGCCTTTACTTGAATCGTTTTTTATTATACCACCTCAGCACGTTTAGCGAAGCGGTTTCCTTGGCACGTCTTGTCGAAGCAGAGATCGTGTTCCCCTTATTCCAGGATTCTCATCAATACGGACGTGGGTAACCCAACCGCGCCATTGATGGTGGCGCTTGGGAGATAAGCGAGTTTTACCAGGCCGGTGGGGGGCGCATAGTCTTCGCCCGCCTATATAAGGGATAAGGATTCACCTTTTCACCCACGCCTTCTTCCTCCTTTGCTTATCCACCTCCACGCACTCAAGCTCCAACGCCCAAGCTCGCGCATCTCGTCTTAACCTTCCCCGACCATGTCCGGAGGGGGAGGCAAATGGTTGGCTTCCACCGTCAAGGAGGAGCACATCACCAAGCTGCGCAACGCCGGATACCTTTCCGGCGATATCGCGCACCGGCTGCCCGACGAGGGGCAGCTCATCCCTACCCCTGGGCCCCATGAGAGGGTCGTTTTCCTTCCCCACTTCCTCCGCGGACTGGGCTTTCCACTTCACCCCTTTGTTCAGGGGCTCATGTTTTACTACGGCCTGGATTTCCACGATCTGGCGCCGAACTTCATCCTCAACATCTCGGCGTTCATTGTCGTGTGTGAGGCCCTCCTCTGCATTCGGCCCCACTTCGGCTTGTGGCTCAAGACCTTCAACGTCAAGCCGAAGGTAGTGAAGGGCACGCAGGCAGAGTGCGGAGGCGCTATGTTGGGCAAGATGCCCAACATCCTCTGGTTCGAAGGGGCCTTCGTGGACTCCGTCAAGGGGTGGCAATCGGGGTGGTTCTATATCACCGAGCCGCGCGACCCTACGTGGGCGGCGGCCCCCGAGTTTAGATCTGGTATCCCCACGCAGCTCACCTCCTAGAAAGAGAAGGGCTTGCTGTGGGGTAATCCGAAGGAGCTGACGGGACTCCGAGCCTGTATCCAGAAGCTGGTGAACAAGAAGCTCAGGCTCGTCGACGTGGTCCAAGTCATGCTCGTCCGCCGGATCCTCCCATGCCAAGAACGGGCATTCAATCTGTGGGAGTTCGATCCGGAACAGCACCAGGCGCTAAGCGGGCTCTTCGACACGACGTACGAAGGCGCCTGGAGGGTGCTGTTTAAGGGCGCCGAAGCCCCCGCATCCGCGACGGAAGATCGCGGATTTCGCTCGCAGCATCCAGCTGACGAGATAAGTGATTCAACCCCTTTACGGGACACTTGTTGTAAATAGATTGATTCTAAGAGGTTTTCAATCTCCCTTTTCCTTTGACAGGAATGGATGGAGAAGGCCGAGCAGCTCATCTGCCCGGCTCCCATGCCAGAAGACCCAGTGAACGCCCGTTTAGCGGGGCTGCTGGTTCCGGCACCGCACGTGGTGCCGGAGAAGAAGGCCAAGAAGGCGGCCACGGGGACTCGAAAGAGTTCCCGTAATCAGGCGTCCGACGACGAGGTGGACTCCTCCCCCGAAGATGAGGAGGAGGAAGAAGACTCTCTCCCGGAGGAGGGAGAGAGGAAGAGGAAGGCTTCCTCAATAGGGGAGGCCGAAGGGTCCAAGAGGGGGAGAACTATTCCCCCGGACAGCTCCGCCAACACCGACGTTGGCGAGGAGGAGTGGCCTTTAAGGGCCAGGCCTCCGGCGAGATCGTAAGTATCTGGATCCCTAACAAGCAATTTCTTTCGTGTCACATAGTGTCCTACTAATACCGCATACCGTCCGCAGTCCGGCCAATGATGATCTCCCCGCTTCATCGAGTGGGTCGTTGGCCCCGTCGGATGTGGATTCACTTCCGACTGCCTCTACCCCCCGCGCCGATGAGGACGTCGAGGTGGGATCCCAGAAAGGGACCCATCAGGAGGAGGCTCCGGAGGCGCCGCAAGGCAGCCTCCCGGACTTTGCGCCGGACTCTACGTCGGAACCTGTAGTGGTTCCAGAGTCCGGCAGGCGGCCCCTTCGAAAGAAGGGCAAGACCGTGACTCCGGCGGCCTCCATCCAAGCGGAGGCGCCGGACAACTTGCTGGAGGCGCTCAAAGGCGCTTCCATCAAGGAAGAACACCGCACTGTTATGAGTGCGGTGATTCAGAAGGTCGAGCTCGCCAAGAGCGGGCTGACCGAAGCCTGCAGTAGCCTTTTAACAGGCTTTGAGGTAAGAAGTTAAAATTGTGTAATGTAATACCGCATAGACAGTAGCCCCTGATGCTCGGTTCGGTGTTCGGAAAGAAAAGCCGGACTGAGGATCTAAAAAGATATTCGCAGGTTGCTAATAAATTATGTCAATATGGGTTTGCAGGCTGTGCTGCTGACCTCTGCCGCACTGACTGCGGAGGTTGGTACATTAAAGCAAGATCTCGAGCGGTCCGAGCGAGAGCTCGGCCATGCCAAGAGGCAGCTCGAGGACAAAGAAGGTGAGTGGCACCACTTTGAATTGTTACCTTACAGAAAGGATTTTGGTCGCAATAAAATTAACAAGGATAATATGGGTATTGCAGGGGCCACGAACGAGGTGGCAGCCCTGAAGGAGGCTGTGTCCGCGGCCGAACGCAGTGCGGCCGCGGAACGGGCAGAGCGAGAAAAGCAGGAGGCACAGGTGGCGGAAGTGCGGCAAGAGCTCCAGGCTCTCATGGAGAAGCATGAGAGCTTGGAGCGCGACTCCAAGACTCGAGAGTCTGAGCTTGCCTCGCCTCTCGAAAGTGCCAAGTCCGCCAAGGCCGAGGCCCGTAAGGCCCTTCAGGAGGTTGAAGATGTGAAGAAGATAGCGGCGGGTAAGGCATTTTTCATGCAAAGCAAGCATGTTAATGTAAACTACCTGACACTTACCCGCATTCGGAGCTCTCCAGGGGCGTTTGCAGATCTGCCGCGTAGTGTGTCCGATGCCGCCGCATTCTACCATGGCGAGGAGGGGAGCTCGACAGAAAAGGTCTTCTGGTCTTAGTACACTGAGGCCGGCCATCCGGTGCCCCCAAGCGACCAGCTGAAGCAGCTGGTCGAACTCCACAAGGTAGCTGAGGAGGCCTTGAAGGGCCTTATAGTTCGGCTGTGGCCTGGACAGGCCATGCCTGGGAGCTACTTCGGCCTCATGCGGCGGCTGGTGGATGCGTGCCCCTGGGTGGAGGTCATCAAGCGCTCCGCCTGCATTGAAGGTGCTCGTCGGGCCCTTGCCCGCACAAAGGTGCACTGGGGCAGGCTGGATGCGGAGAAGCTTCTTACTGACCCGCCGCCACCGGGCAAGGAGTATCGTACGCCCGAAATGTATTATAAAACTGTCCTGAAGGGAGCCCGCGATATTGCGGATGAGTGCCCTAGAGATGTAATTTTTGAGTAAACCTGCTATGTATTATCCTGTGCGCTGAAAACTTTGTTCATTTGCGCTTTAAGCAACTCTTTTTTTAATTTAAAATATTACCTTCTGTGCGGCCGTTTTATAAAATCTGAGAGATGGCAAGTCATTGCCTTCAGCCCCCAAGCCGCAAGTGCTGGGATGTTCGGGATAACTTGAGCACTCTTGTTCCCATTTTTGGGTCCATCTAGGGAGGCGCTCAACACAACGAACCAGACAACCGGACTTATAGTGCTTGAACACTCTCACTTAGCCATAGAATTCTATAATTTTAAATTTCGGCGAAGCCCCTAGTATTCGGAAGACCGAATTCGGGGCGCTATCCACGCCTTCGTCGGACATTATCCGGAACTTCGCTCGAAGCGGCGTGAGTCTTTAAGGACCCGAAAAGACCTCTCGAACAGCGACCAGTCTCTCGCCTTATCATGCCGGTCAGTTTTAGCTTTCTCCACTAAGGCGCTCGCCCAGCTCAACCGGGGCGCAATCGCAGTGGTTCTCCCAGTGCCACCTTAGCCGACGGAACGGAACGTAAGGCACCAAAACGTGGGAGCCGGGCAAATCCAACTATTGACCCAAGACATGATTCGGAGCCGATTCATATAATGCTATAAGTTCGGGGTGCCGCACTTGTGAAAGTGTTCGGACTTATCACACCATAATGCGGGGAACGTAAGCCCCTGGTGTATTAAGCCGTATCAAAATATACGGGTGCAAGATGTCATGTAATGAACATATATATGTAATAACAGGCAAAAAAGGTGCTGCATCATTTATTAAAGGAAATCTGCTATGAGTGCGGACTGATACAGACAGTGCGGTAAGCAATGGTTTTGGACTAATTAAACATGTCCCCCTCCAGGGATGGGCTGCGGACTTGGTGTATATAATCAAATTTAATGCTCGTAATTGAGACCACCTGAGTGTTCGTCGCCGCATTCTTTACTCCCCGGCTGTTGCATCATGAGTTCGGCAGGTTCACCGCCGGACAGGGCCTCTGGCTAACGGGGTCCTGTGCATACAAAAAAGGAAAATAATAATAAAAAAGAGTGACACACCTGCGAGCCCCTGGTGTGGTCGAGCCGCACTCTGGGTCCATTGTGGTCGTTCCCCTTCCCCTGCGCCCATGGTACCTCCAAAGCGTAATGATGTATGCGGAGGGTTGTTCTTGCAATCATGCGAGGGCGGGGGTTAGGGCCGCATTGCTACGCGTGCTTAGATCGTGCCAGGCGGTCTTGGTTGGTGTTGCTTCGGGCGCGTTTGGCTGTATCCGGCCGTTTAACGGCTGGACTCGAAGATTGCCTTAAAAGGCTGCTTTGTACTTCTGCCGCGAGAGCCGCTGTATGTTCCTCCGTTCGGAGGGAGCGTTCCGTATTTCCCTTGACCGTGATGACTCCACGAGGGCCTGGCATCTTGAGCTTGAGGTATGCATAATGCAGCACCGCGTTGAACTTTGCAAACGCGGTTCGTCCGAGCAGAGCGTGATAGCCGCTGCGAAATGGGACTATGTCGAATATTAACTCCTCGCTTCGGAAATTATCCGGGGATCCAAAGACCACTTCCAGTGTGACTGAGCCAGTACAATTGGCTTCCACACCTGGTATGACACCTTTAAAGGTTGTCTTTGTAGGTTTAATCCTTGAGGGGTCTATGCCCATCTTGCGCACTGTATCCTGATAAAGCAGGTTCAGGCTACTGCCGCCGTCCATCAGGACTCTCGTGAGGTGAAATCCATCGACGATTGGGTCTAAAACCAATGCGGCGAATCCGCCATGGCGGATGCTGGTCGGATGGTCTCTTCGATCGAAAGTGATCGGACAAGAGGACCATGGATTGAACTTCGGGGCGACTGGCTCCATCGCGTATACGTCCCTTAGTGCACGTTTCCGCTCCCTCCTGGGTATATGGGTTGCATAGATCATGTTCATCGTCCGCACTTGTGGGGGGAAACCCTTCTGTCCTCTATTGTTCGGCGGTCGGGTCTCTTCCTCGTCGTCGCTGTTTAGCCCCTTGTCGTTGTTTTTTGCAATTAACTTGCCTGCCTGCTTGAACACCCAGCAATCTCTGTTGGTGTGATTGGCTGGCTTTTCAGGGGTGCCATGTATCTGGCATAAGCGGTCGAGTATTCGGTCCAAATTGGACGGACCCGGAGTGGTTCTTTTGAATGGCTTCTTCCGCTGACCGGCTTTAGAGCCTCGGAATCCGGCGTTGACTACCGTATCCTCCTTGTCGTCGCCGTTAATGCAGCGTTTATTTTTACTTCGACGCGACCTGCCGTTGTGGTCCTTAGTATCCGGACTGCCAGAATTTTTACTGAGGTTGTTGCTGCGGGCTAGCCAGCTATCCTCTCCCGCGCAAAAGCGGGTCATTAATGATGTGAGGACTGCCATGGATTTCGGCTTTTCCTGTCCCAGGTGCCCGGCTAGCCACTCATCGCGGATGTTATGTTTGAAGGCTGCGAGGGCCTCTGCATCCGGACAGTCGACGATTTGGTTTTTCTTTGTCAAGAACCGTGTCCAGAATTGTCTGGCCGATTCGTCTGGCTGCTGAATTATGTGGCTTAGGTCATCGGCGTCTGGTGGCCGCACATACGTGCCCTGGAAGTTGTCGAGGAATGCGGCTTCCAGGTCTTCCCAACACCCAATTGACTCTGCGGGCAAGCTATTAAGCCAATGCCGAGCTGGTCCTTTAAGCTTGAGTGGGAGATACTTGATGGCATGGAGATCGTCGCCGTGGGCCATATGGATGTGAAGGAGATAATCTTCGATCCAAACCGCGGGGTCTGTTGTTCCATCGTAGGATTCGATGTTTACGGGTTTAAACCCTTCAGGGATTTGATGATCCATTACTTCGTCAGTGAAGCATAGCGGGTGTGCGGCGCCTCTATATTGAGCAATATCACGACGTAGCTCGAGAGAGCGTTGTCTGCTGTGTTCGGCCCGGCCGGGGTTATTGTATCCGGTACGACGGTATTCGTCGTAGGTCGTGGGGCACCCACATGATCCGTAGATGGATCTGGATTGCCTTGCTTTGTCCTCCAATACATCTCGCAAGTCAGGCGCGTTCCCTCTTGGCTTCGTACTTTTGGAGCGATGCCGGGGTACGGTCTTGGTGGAGGGCCTGGATGCCTCTCTGTCGCGACCACGGGGTGGTCGGTCGGCTGTATCGTGCGCTGGTGATGAAGGTATGTATGCTTCTTCCTCTATTCGGGGGAGCAACTTGCGTCTTGGGTAGCTTTTGGAGGGGCGTTCGAGCTTATACTCTTCGGCCGCGAGGACCTCGGTCCATCGATCGGCCAGCAGGTCCTGATCAGCTTGAAGCTGCTACTGCTTTTTCTTTAGGCTATTTGCCGTGGTGATAAGCCTGCGTTTAAAATGCTCTTGTTCGACGGGATCTTCGGGCACGACGAATTCGTCGTCGTTGAGGCCTGCCTCGTCTTCGGAGGGAGGTGTATAGTTATATTCCTCGACCTCTTCGTCTGCCGCCCTCTCGTGAGGGCTTGCTTCTGCATCCTCCTGCGCTGAGTCTTGCTGGAGGGGATTGTCTTCGGCACTCTCTGGGGTATTATTATCTCCTGTGCCGGAATCTCCATTCTTGTTGTGGCGGGATTTAGAGCGGCGCCGCTGACGCCGGCGCTTGGGCTGTTTCTTTAAGGAATCTGCCTTCGCTGCTTCGTCGCTGTCCCCGTCTTTTGGGGTGTCCACCATGTATATGTCGTATGATGAGGTGGTCTTCCAGTGCCCTGTAGGCGCTGGTTCCTATTCGTCTCCGGCATCGTCGTCCATAGCGTCGATGTCTTCGGAGTCTTAGTCTAGCATGTCGGTTAGATCGTCGACAGTGGCTACAAAGTGGGTGGTGGGTGGGTTTTGAATTTCTTCGTCGTCCGAATCCCAACCATCCTGACCGTAGTCCGGCCAGGTCTTTCCGGATAGCGAGAGGTGTTTTAGCGAATTTAGGATGTCGCCAAAGGGCGAGTGTTGGAAGATGTCCGCGGCGGTGAATTCCATAATCGGCGCCCAATCAGATTCGATTGGCAGGGGCGTGGGAGGTCCAGAGTCCGGCAAGGAGTCCGGCACCTCGGAGTCACGGGCTTCGCGAGGGACAAGGTTAGTGTTCGGCTCCATCGCCGTAGGAGTTGCAGTCCCCGAGGCGGTGTCCAACCCCCGGTCCTCGATCTGGGCGATCGGCTCCGGACTAAGGGCCGGAGCGGATTCTTGTGCGGCCACCAAGGCACTGTTCGGCGGCAGAGCTAGATCATGCCCATCGTTACAGTGCGGCGCGCTTGGCTGTGGCTCAAGCCCGTCGAAGATCAAGTCCCCGCGGATGTCGGCCGTGAAGTTTAGGCTTCCGAATCTGACCTGATGGCTAGGGGCGTAGCTTTCAATCTGCTCCAGATGGCCAAGTGAATTAGCCCGCAGTGCGAAGCCACCGAATACTAAGATCTGTCCGGGGAGAAAAGTCTCACCCTGGACAGCGTTGTTGATTGAAGATGCCATCGAGCCTATCGGTGACGACACAGAGGAACTCTCAATGTAAGCACCAATGTCGGTGTCAAAACCGGCGGATCTCGGGTAGGGGGTCCCGAACTGTGCGTCTAGGCGGATGGTAACAGGAGACAAGGGACACGATGTTTTACCCAGGTTCGGGCCCTCTTGATGGAGGTAAAACCCTACGTCCTGCTTGATTAATATTGATGATATGGGTAGTACAAGAGTGGATCTACCACGAGATCAAGGAGGCTAAACCCTAAAGCTAGCCTATGGTATGATTGTTGTAATGTATGTTGTGTCCTACGGACTAAAGCCCTCCGGTTTATATAGACACCGGAGGAGGCTAGGGTTACACAGAGTCGGTTACAATGGTAGGAGATCTACATATCCATATCGCCAAGCTTGCCTTCCACGCCAAGGAAAGTCCCATCCGGACACGGGACAGAGTCTTCAATCTTGTATCTTCGTAGTCTTGAAGTCCGGCGGACGATGATAGTCCGGCAGTCCGGACACCCCCTAGTCCAGGACTCCCTCAGGGCTCAATTCGTGATAAGTATGTGTCAAACGTACAGGGAGAAAAGGATGACACTACCAGCCCTGCAACTATGTTGTCACCTATGCAGCTATGTTCACACCCAACTCGTAGTTTGGAAGATAGCTTATTCTATCGGTTGCTAGGAAATCACTATTAAAAAGGGGGTTTTATCTAAACTACTTACGAGAAAGTAAGAACAATAATATAGAGGGTTAGCTCACAAGTGATGAAAAAATATATATCAAAAAGGTACGTTCATCCACCTAAGGAAAATGCTTAAGTTGATAAAACTCAGACTAGGAATGATATCTACCCCATAAAAAGTGAAATGCATGTGAGACAAGGTATGAAATAGGATTCTGTAGCCTCCTACAAGCTTAATTGAAAAAGGGAGATCCCACTTAAGGTGAGAAACTCACTACTACAACTTTTATTAAGCAAGGTTCATGTTGGAAAACAATACTAGGCACTTGTATTTGATTGTTTTTTGTCGATTCGAATCATCAAAGTGGTGCTTCTTCTCAAGTAGGAAAGTGTTGGGCCCCCAAGTGCAAGGTTCTGTAGCAAGCAACAATTTCCTTAAGTAACCTCAAGGTTTATCAAACCAATATGAGTTTAGTAACACAATCGATAATCAACACCTATACACACACATACAAAACTGTGTTGGCCCCGAACAGAACTAGCGAGGTGATCAATCTCATTAGCTTTGCTAGTTACAACGATTAAAACTGGAAATGGTAAAAGAAAAGGGCTTGAACTTGATGGAAGGTTAATATGAATGTAAAGCAAGAAATTCAAAAGAGCGTTGATTGAGATTGAAAGTTTACAGGAAGAAGATGGATCAGAATCCATAGGTTCACGAGTGGTTTTTCTCCCAAAGAAAGCATGGCATGTTGGAAAAAATTTATAGCTGGGCATCAATTATTGCAATATTTATAGCTATAACTATCCATGGCATAACCAACATATGAGCATGATGTTCCAATATCTATAAACCATTATCCAACCGCATCTATAACTAATATTCCTCTGGCGACTTATCTTTGAGTGGCATGAGCATGGGTACTATCGGGTGCCACTACATGAATCAGCTTCTTTACCGTCTGCCATGGTAGACGGCAAAGGACCAGAAAGCTGACGGCAAACCTCTTTGTCGTCGGTCGTGGACGACAAACATGCCCGGCATAGTAAGTAACGGTAAACAGCTGATTTGCCATCTGCTGTTTGGCAGTGGACGGTAAAGACCCATTTGCCGTCGGTGGCAGGCGGCAAAGAATATGGACGGCAAACACCTGACGTTAGCCACGTTAGGTGGCTAATGGGAGGCTTTGTCGTCTGCCAGATGACGGCAAACACGCCCTCCCCTTTGTCGTCTGGCATATGACGTCAGCAGACCCGTCACTCCACCCAGCTCTTTGCCGTCTGCCACAGAAGGCAAATCACCCCAGCCTTTGCCGTCTGCCACAGACGGCAAAGTGACCAAATTGGTCAGCTCCCAGGTTGCACAGGTTGCTGTCATGTGGCCTCTTTGCCGTCTGTGGCGGACGGCAAAGACCCTTTGCCGTCTGTGGCGGACGGCAAAGACCCTTTGCCGTCTGTGGCGGACGGCAAATGGTCTTTGCCGTCAGTGGCAGGCGGCAAAGTGCCTGTATTGTTACTATTTTTTCTGTTTTCTGTTATATCCCTGCATTTTCAAAATACATATTATATATATAGTTTCAACCTCAAACATAGCCCATGTATCCAACATCTAGCAGTCCATCAATGCAACAGAACACATAGGGTATTAAAAGATCCAATACATACATAATTTCACGGAGTTCACGGAGTTCATCAACATACATACATACATACATACATACATACATACATACATACATACATACATACATAGTTTCACAGAGTTCATCAACACAAAATCAAAACAGAAAATAAAACTAGCAGTCTATCAATGCCAGCTTCCATGAAGTGAATCAAATCTGCAAAAATGGGAGTAAGCAAGTTAGAAGAAGAAGAAGAAGGTCTTTACCCTTTTCCTTCTCATTCTTCTTCTTTTATTCTTTCTTCTTCTATTCTTTCTTTTACTCCTCTTCCTTGTTTTTCTTCTTCTTATTCCTTATTTGTGTCATTTTAGAGCTAACATAGGTAATTATGCCATTTTTGAGATACTAAGCTTATTATGTCAATTTGGAGGAAAATAAGGTAAGTATAGGTCATTTTTGTGCTAACTTAGGTAATTATGCCATTTTTAGCCAACTTAGGTAAGTATAGGTCATTTCAGAGCTAACTTAGGTAATTATGCCATTTTGGAGGAAAATAAGCTAAGTATATGACATTTATGAGCTAACCAAGGTTATTATGCCATTTTTGAAATGAATAAGCTAATTATGTCATAAATGAAGAAGAAGAAGAAGAAGAAGAAGAAGAAGAAGAGAAAGAAGATATTTTATTATTATTATTCTTCTTTTCTCATCTTTCTTCTTCTCTTCTATCTTTTTATCCTTTTCCTTCTCATTCTCATTCTTCTTCTTTTATTCTTTATTTTCTTCTCTTTCTTCTTCTATTCTTTCTTTTTCTCCTCTTCCTTGTTTTTCTTCTTCCTTTTCCTTATTTGTGTCATTTTAGAGCCAACTTAGGTAATTATGCCATTTTTGAGCTAACTAAGCTTATTATGTCAATTTGGAGGAAAATAAGGTAAGTATAGGTCATTTTTGTGCTAACCTAGGTGATGATGCCATTTTTTAGCCAACTTAGGTAAGTATAACTCATTTTGATCTAACTTAGGTAATTATGCCATTTTCGATGAAAATAAGCTAAGTATATGACATTTATGAGAGAACCAATGTTATTATGCCATTTTTGAAATGAACAAGCTAATTATGTGACAAATGAACTAAATAAGCTAATTGTGAAATTTTGGAGGATAATTAGCTAAGTACGTCTTTTTTGGGGTAAATAAGCTAAGCATGTGGCATAATAGGTCTAACACGCATGTACGAAGCTAAGTATGCATTTGTTAAGCAAAAAACTAGAGAAAACTTACCCTCATCACGGAGGTGAAGCACCGGGGTTGCTCGTGTTGGTAACACCTGGAGAAGGATCATGCGATGCTTGTCTAGAGTTACGCTGCACCAAAGATCATTTGCAATGTCTCGTTAGCATGATGACACTCAAATGTTAACACTAGTAACTAATGACCATTCAAATGAAACTCATCGTGGTCCCCGGAGCAATGACTGGCATCGGCGGAGGGGTCTGACCGGTCTTCTCGCACAGAGTCTGCACATTTAGTTTGACGAGTCAGTCATAGTAGTTAGTAATGAAACGAACATCAAGTGCATGATTTGGCTAATATGCAGAAGAAACTTACCATGAGGAGCTCGTACATGGCCCGGTTCTGCATGTCATCCCGTGCCCTCTCCTCCTCCAACATCCTAGCAGTCCTCTCCTCCAAATCTCGCTCCTTCTCCGCCGCCTATCGGTCCCTCTCCGCCATAAGCGCCTGGGTTCTCTCTCTCTCTCTCTCTCTCTCTCTGTCTGTCTCTCCCTCTCCCTCTCCCTCCCCCTCCCTCTCCCTCTCTCCCTCTCTCCCTCTCTCCCTCTCTCTCTCTCTCTCTCTCTCTCTCTCTCTCTCTCCCCCTCTCTCTGAAGAGCAGCCTGCAACACCACTTGTTAGCATTGTAATCATCGATGGCCGCACACACAATGTAATGGAGGAAAGATAGCTGAGTTCATATACTAACCTCGAGGGCGAGCTCATAAGACCGTTGACGAGGCCTTATCTTAGGAGCGGAGCTCGACTGGCGCGCCTTGATCTCCGGGAGAGTACTAGGACAACGGATAAGTCCATCTTCAATGGCTATCGAGCCATGGGACCTCCTGCCAGCAGATATCATCACCAGCTCTGGATCAATGGGACCCTGTCTCAGGTCAAAGTCCTTCCCTTTCCTCACCTTCCCCTCATCTATATACTTCACGAGCTTGTTGTGGGAGGAGATGTTGGTGAAGTTCTCTGGATGATCAAGGTTAGACTCAGAGAATGCCTTGACATTCTTGTACGAGGAAGTATGGGCCATGGCATAGAGGTCGTACACCTCTAGCACCTCCGCCTTATTGTGTTGCGCCTGAAAGAGAGGAACGTAGTAAATTAGTAATTAAAGGCATCAAGCTAGCATGAAGAATGAATTGCATGAATCATGAAGCAAACACATACCCAGTTCCGCCCAAACTGATATAAGTTGGCGTTGCCTTGATGGTGTGGCACACCTTCCATTTGGGCATGCCGGCCCTTGGCATTATTGTGGAGGGCTAGCCATTGGTCTGAGCACCACTCACCGACCAACACCTCCCAACAATCCATCTGATCCCCACACCATCTCGGGGGCACCTAAGTTAGTAAAGAGAAACTTGAGCGCTATGCCTACGAATCAAATCAAGGAAACTTACAAGGCCTTAAGAATAGGTAATTACCATCATGTACTGCTCCTTCTTCAAAAACTTTCTGCGGCACGCCGACTTGGTCTTCTTAATACCACGCAAGGCATAGTAGTCTCGAACAGCCTGCACCCGAGCCTCGTGTCGTAAGTTTTATAGTAGGCGCATGCACTCGGTATCGATAACCTGTGCCGCGGCCTCCTCGTATCCCTCCTCACACCTGTAGAAGGTCTGCAATCAAACGAGACAACATTGATTAGTACAATAAGTAGCTATTTGAAGATTTTTAATTGTGTAAAGGAGAAATTACCCAAAACTTTCTGATCACCATCTCTGCCCTCGTGTGGCACAACACACCGTCGATCATCTCCTCTAGCGGGGCCGGGGCAACCAAGTAGTGCTCCCAGCTCAATCCTAGATGTGGAAGCCGACCCTCACAAGGCAACGTGACAAACCCTGGGAAATTTTGCTGGCAAAGCACACCAAGGGCGTTGTTGAGCCCGCGGACCTCCGGAGCGTGGTCCCAACCCCTGCAGTATGACAAGGCCAACGCATTAGATATTTGAAGAAATGTGAAGGCAAAAGGTAAAAAAGAGTAAATGTACTTACCTCTCCCCATCAAGGAAAATCAACCACCTCTGCTCGCGGGTCGCTGGCAGGGGCGGGAGCCATGTACAACCACGCTGGTAGACGGTGGCTCCCTCAACCACCTCGTCCTCGCTATCAACCGGATCCCCACCACCATCAGCATGGCCACTCGGCCCCTCAGGCGGATCCGGCCAGGTACCCCATCCGGACGTCTCCCGGGATGTACCCTAGTTCGGAGTCTCATGGGCCGAAGGCCCGTTGACCCGAGGCTCGTGGAACGGAGTCCGCGTAGCCTCCTCCTCAAACATGTCCACCCTAGCAGTCCTGTGCTCGGGTGAATCAGCTGGGGGTGGCAGCGAGGAAGGCATAGGAGCCTGCCTACCTCTCCCACGCCCACGTCCTCCCCAACCTCTCTTCCTCCCTCCCCGACCTCCTCTCTCGATGGGCAACGACACCAACGAAGAAGCACGAAGCCATACCCTCGTACAACGCTCTCCGGAGAGGTACGGGTGGAATGGAAGTACCACTCCCACCACGCGCCGACGAAGAAGGAGCCTTGGAGCGCTCCTTACCTGCGCCCACCATCTTTCAACACCTGCCATGACAAAGAGTAAACGAAATTAGTACAACATAAAAAAAATTAATACCGACATGAATAATAGGATGCCACCGCCAAGTTGTAAAAAGATGAGTAACATAGCATTATTGTTTTTGCCATCAACCTAACTAAACATTTACAACAGGATGCCACCGCCAAGTTGTAAAAAAAACAGTTCGCACTGCTCGTTCCTCGACCCTCGACCCCTCGGTGACCCTCGACCCTCGACCCTCGACCCTCGGCCCCTCGGCGATCCTCGACCCTCGACCCTCGGCCCCTCAACATCCTCAACCCTCGAACCTCGACCCTTGATACGTCTCCAATGTATCTATAATTTTTTATTGTTCTATGCTGTTATATTATCACTCTTGAATGTTTTATAATCATTTTATATCATTTTTTGTTCTAACCTATTGACATAGTGCCTAGTGCTAGTTGTTGATTTCTGAATGTTTTTTACATCATAGGAAATCAATACCCGTAGGTCTACAACGATGATCCAATCTAGACACCATCACGGAGGGGTTCATCATACCCATGGGTGCCTCTCCGATGCTGCGTGAGTAGTTCATTGTAGACCTATGGGTCCGTAGATAGTAGCTAGATGGCTTCCTCTCTCTCTTTTGATTCTCAATACAATGGTCTCTTGGAGATCTATTTGATGTAACTCTTTTCGCGGTGTGTTTGTTGGGATCCAATGAACTTTGAGTTTATGATCAGATGTATGTTTTATCCATGAAAGTTATTTGAGTCTTTTGATCTCTTATATGCATGATTGCTTATAGCCTTGTATTTCTTGTTTTGTTTGGCCATTTTGATCTATTTATCTTGCAATGGGAAGAGGTGCTTTGTGATGGGTTTGATCTTACGGTGCTTGATCCCAGTGACAGAAGGGGAAACAACACGTATGTATCGTTACTATTAAGGATAACAAGATGGGGTCTATTTCTACATAAATAGATCTTGTCTACATCATGTCATCATTCTTATTGCATTACTCCATTTCTCCATGAACTTAGTACACTAGATGCATGCTGGATAGCAGTCGATGTGTGGAGTAATAGTAGTAAATGCAGGCAGGAGTCAGTCTACTAATCTTGGACGTGATGCCTATATAATGATCATTGCCTGGATATCGTCATGAGTATTTTAAGTTCTATCAATTGCCCAACAGTAATTTGTTTACCCACCATTTGTTATTTTTCTCGAGAGAAGCCACTAGTGAAATCTGCGGCCCTGGGTCTCTTCTTTATTATATTTGCCTTTGCGATCTATTTTTATTTTCTTTTATTTTTCAGATCTATTAATCCAAAACCCCGAAAATACCTCACTGACTTTTATTTTCTTTTATTTGCATCTATCAGCCTATCATATTTTTATCCCATCTACTTGCCAATTTTTGGCGCCGCCCGAAAGGGATTGACAACCCCTTTAATACGCATGTTGCGAGTATCTGTTATTTGTGTGCAGGTGCCGTTCATGTAGTGTTGCGTGTTCTCCTACTGGTTTGATAACCTTGGACTCATTACTGAGGGAAATACCTACCGTAGTTGTGCGGCATCATCCCTACCTCTTTTGGGAAATACCGATGTAGTTCAAGCCGCATCAAAAGGAATTTCTGACGCCGTTGCCGAGGAGACATCGTCAACATCTACCAGATTTCTAATCACAAACCTCATCTCCTTGTAATTTACATTATTTGCCATTTGCCTCTTGTTTTCCTCTCCCCCACTTCACAAAAATTTGCCGTTTTATTTGCCCTCTTTTTGTTCGCCGTTTTCTCGTCATATCTGTTTTGAGTGCAATCTTGTTTGCTACCTTTATCATTATGGATAGCTCTTCCTTAATTGCGTGCACTCCCAAATGAGGTTCTCAACTTTAAACAAAGGGATGGGAGAATTTAAAAGATGCTTGGTATAGGATTTGCAACGCTCATAATAGATCTATTCGCAAGCAACCTACCGTTGTTCTTCTTCGTTGTTTTTATGTGGGCATAACCACTTGGTATAGATTCGTCCTTGATACGATCACCGGTGGAAATTTCTTGATGTGTCCCTCTCTTGATGCTTTTATTGCTATGGGAAATTTAGTGGGCTCACCACCTCTTATGATTAATGAAACAACTTTGACTCTTAAGCATGTCATGGAAAGACTAGATGCTATTGAAAAGAAAATGCTTACCGAAGAACATATTGAAAACTTGGATAAAAAGATGCATAATTTTGCTACTAAAATTGGGTCAAAATCGGGAGAAGTTTTTAAGTTTTTAAAAGAGAAGGGGACCGTAATTCATGAAAGAATTGGAGAAAGCCCATCTCGGATCAATAAACTAGAAGAAATCTTTAGTAATTTTTGTACGACTTTTACTTCTGCTAAAACTATTGAAAGAACTCCCGTAAAGTTTGTCAAGATTACTAAGTTACTAAGAACAAGGGTGCAACTTCTAATAATAACAGTAAAGAAGTTCTTAAGATGATTAATATTCACCCAGATTTTGTTATAAGAGATCCTTTGGGCAAGAATGAATTCCTTAAACTTGTTCCTAGGAGTATTGTCATTGAAAATCTATATGCTAAATCTCTGAAAAGTTCTAAGTGCTTGATTGAAGAGTTGGACAAGAAAGATGACAGTACTTAGATCATTGCTTTATGCCTAGGTAGGGGCGTAAAACGATAGCGCTTGTTGGGAGGCAACCCAATGAATAAAATTTCTTTTTGTCCTTTGATTCATGTTATTGAGTTTTTGCACAATTATGCTACTGTTATGATTGTGTTTTTGGTGTTTTAATTAGTGTTTGTGCCAAGCAAAGCCTTTGGGATCATGTTGGGTGATAGTTGATTTGATCTTGTTGAAAAACAGAAACTTTTGCGCTCAGAAAAATAATTTTCGTAAATCACAGAAACGTGCTTTTGCTCTGAATTTTCTACACAAGATTATTATATAAATTTCTCATGTTTCCTAATTTGTCAGAATTTTTGGAGTTATATAAGTATTCAAAGTTCCTGATTGCTACAGATTGTTCTGTTTTTGACAGATTCTGTTTTCTTTGTGTTGTGTGCTTGTTTTAATGATTCTATGGTTTTCTTTGAAGAGTTTTTGCCATAGAAAAGTTAGAATATAGTGGATACAATGCAATAATTAAATAAGAATGGGTTTGCAATAGTACTTATATTAGTGATTTGTTTTCTTATACTAACGGATGTCACGAAGGTTTTGTTGAGTTTTGTGTGATTGAAGTTTTCAAGTTTTGGGTGATATTACGATGGATGAAGGAAAAAGGAGTAAGAAGAGCCTAAGCTTGGGGATTCCCATGGAATCCCAAGCTATTATCCAAAGAGAAGCAAGCAACTAAGCTTGGGGATGCCCGAGTGGCATCCCCTCTTTCTTCTAACGACCATCGGTATCTTACTCGAAGCTATATTTTTATTTGTCACATATTATGAGTTTTGCTTGGAGCGTCTTGTATGATATGAGTCTTTGCTTGTTTTGATTTTTGTTTTAAGTCTTGAATCCTTGCTGGAAAAACCTATTTGAGAGAGCCAAAAGTATGCTATGACTTGTTAGAATTGCTCTCTATGCTTCACTTAAATCTTTATGAGCTATGGAATTGCTCTAGTGCTTCACTTATATCTTTTTGAGCACGGTGTGCTTTGTTATTTTTGAAGAAATGATCTCATGCTTCACTTAGATTTATTTGAGAGTTAGTAAAATTTTAAGAAATTCTCTCTTGCTTCACTTAAATTATTATGAGAGAAAGAAATATGATGCTCATTGATACATCTCCAACGTATCTACTTTTCCAAACTCTTTTGCCCTTGTTTTGGACTCTAATTTGCATGATTTGAATGGAACTAACTCGGACTGACGTTGTATTCAGCAAATTTTCCATGGTGTTATTTTTGTGTGTAGAAATAAAAGTTCTCAGAATGACCTGAAATTTCACGGAGTCACTTTTTGGAATTAATAAAAGATATTGACGAAAGAATCAGCAGAAGGGGCCCACACCCTATCCATGAGGGTGGGAGGCGCGCCCCCCTGCCTCGTGGGCCCCCTGGACCTCCACCGACCTTAACTCCAACTCCATATATTCAAGTTTGGGGAGAAAAATCAGAGAGAAGGATTCATTGCGTTTTACGCACGGAGCCGCCGCCAAGCTTGTTCTTCCTTGGGAGGGCTGATCTGGAGTCTGTTCGGGGCTCCGGAGAGGGGAATCCTCGCCATCGTCATCATCAACCATCCTCCATCACCAATTTCATGATGCTCACCGCCATGCGTGAGTAATCCCATCGTAGGCTTGCTGGACGGTGATGGGTTGGATGAGATTTACCATGTAATCGAGTTAGTTTTGTTAGTGTTTTATCCCTAGTATCCATTATGTTCTAAGATTGATGTTGCTATGACTTTGCCATGCTTAATGCTTGTCACTAGGGCCCGAGAGCCATTATTTCAGATCTAAACCTATTATGTTTTCATGAATATATGAGTGTTCTTGATCCTATCTTCCAATTTATAGTCACCTACTACGTATTATGATCTCGGCAAACCCCGGAGTGACAATAGTCGGGACACTTCCCGGTGATGACCATAGTTTGAGGAGTTCATGTATTCACTAAGTGCTAATGCTTTGGTCCGGTACTCTATTAAAAGGAGGCCTTAATACCCCTTAGTTTCCAATAGGACCCCACTGCCACGGGAGGGTAGGACAAAAGATGTCGTGCAAGTTCTTTTCCATAAGCACGTATGACTTTATTCGGAATACATGCCTACATTATATTGATGAACTAGAGCTAGTTTGGTGTCACCCTATGTTATAACTGTTGCATGTTGAATGCCATCCGACATAATTATCCATCATTGATCCATTTCCAACGAGCTCGTTTCATATTGATCTTTGCTAGTTACTTTTTCCGTTGCCACTGTTACGATTGCGACAAAACTGCTACCGTTACTTTTGCCACGTTACTTCCATACTACTTTGCTACTAAATACTTTGCTGCAGATATTAAGTCTTTTAGGGGTGGTTGAATTGACAACTCAGCTGCTAATACTTGAGAATATTCTTTGGCTCCCCTTGTGTCGAATCAATAAATTTGGGTTGAATACTCTACCCCCGAAAATTGTTGCGATCCCCTATACTTGTGGGTTATCACTCATGATCTTCACTTATATTTGTTTGAGCTTATTAAAAGCAACATATGAAATTAGTCCCAGAGTGATAGATATCCAAGAGGTTATAATAAAAACTTTCATGAAGATAATTGGACAAAATAAACTTGATTCCTTGTAAATTGTAATAGTTTTCAGATATGATGATATTATATGTGAGTCATGTTGATGAGTAATTATGCTTTAGTAAGAATATTGGTGTTAAGGTTTGTGATTCCCCATGCAAGCACGAAAGTCAATAGTTATGCAATGGAATTACATCCTACTTGTGGTGCATTACTCGGTGTTAATTATGCTTAATGCTCGCTTATGAGATTTTTTATTTCTTGGTTGGTCGCTTCTCAATCTTTTGCTAGCCTTCATTTTGCACTAAGTATGATCACTACTTATGCATCCAAAATCCTTTAAACCAGTTTTGCCACATGAGTCCACCATACCTACCTATATGCGGTATTTCCTTGCCGTTATAAGCAAATTTGTATGTGCCATCTCTAATTTTCAAAATAAACTTCTTTTTTGTGTGCTCGTACCGCTCATGAAATGGTAGGGGTGTCTAATATATTTCCATGCTAGATGTGTTATTCTCACGATGAGTGTTTATTCACTTGTCATTGCACGAGAGTACAACAAATGTATTAGGGATGCCCAGTTCCGAAATGAAAAATGAATTTACTTTATGTTGTCAAATAATAAATTCCTTGGGCAGTGTTGGTATAGAAGGCACCCGTGGATACGCACTACTGTAGGATGCTGCTAACGCGACACTACGATCAGAGACCCTTCCAGAAATTGTGTGCGATGCAATAATCGCAAACGGCGGTGTCAGAGAACCATCAACAATGTCCAAAACGTTTGCGATGACGGATGCATCAAACACGGTTCAGATTTTAGTTGCGTGTTTGATGCACGACATAGGGTCAGCTCAATGAACTTTTTGCGATGAGGAGGAACAAAAGAAACGGGCAGCCAGATGAAGGCATGTGCGATACACAGCATACGGTTCACTCGGATTAACTGTTTGTGATGAGGCAGAACAACAGAAACGGACAGCTAGATAAACGTGTGTGCGGTTGAGGGCATATGCTTCAGAAGGATTAACTGTTGCGATTAGGCAACAGAACAGAAACGGTCAGCCAGATCAATGGTGTGTTTGATTGATGGCATACACTTCACACGGATGAACTGTTTGCGATTAGCCACAACAAATAGAAACAGTTAGATAGATCAACGTGTGTGCGCTAGACGGACTCGCATTCTAATTAAAAGAAGTGTGTGCGATGGTAATAACGAGCGTGCACGGTTCTTGGAACAAGACGTGTGCTGAGATTGCCTATTGCGGTGCACCAAACGCCACGTACGCGGCCGAGAAAGCATGCCCACGTTACGCCGTCCGGGAATAGTGCCACACTTAGAAATTATAGAACCGTCAATAAATTTTGAGCCTGCGTCCCGTCACCTTCCAAATTGCAAACCTGTTCACACCGATCAAAAACTAAATGGCTTCCCACTTAGGAGCGTATTAGTACTCAATTATAAATACTGTACTATGCCAAGATGACTGCACATTCCTTCCTCACCTCCTCATCCACAAAAGCAAACAAATCATTCAGCATCATTCTCTTGCATCTGCCATGGCCAGATTGAGTTCTCGGTCGAGAGATTACCACCACGGAGAGGCGAGCATGGAAGCGGAAGCACGAGAGATGTCCCGCTTAGCGCGAAAGCAGCCGACATGTCCTGTCGTGCCGCCGAAGCAGCAGGAAGGTCCCGCCACGCCGTCGATGCAGCAGACTAGTCCGGTCGCGCTGCGGAAGCAGCAGAGATGTCCTTCCTCACTGTGAATGTAGCAAAGATGTCCTCCTGCGCCGCGACGGCCTGGGAAAATCTCTTGCGGGCAGGCGAGGACTCTTATAGGCGCATGCATGCGATCGTCCATAGCCAGATGGATCAGATCTCCGGCTGGATGAAGCTGCAGGACAAGTTGAATGCCTCGTTTGAACAACTCCGGGCCGACCACGAGCTGCTGAGGGCGAAGATCGCCGGAAGGGTGGAGTAGGGGGAGGAGACTTCTGCCTTGTTGAAGAGGACGGGCGCCATCGTCAAGAAACTTATGGTCGAGAATGCCATGCTCCGCATCGAGCATGAAAGGCTGGTGGAGGAATCCGCGGTTGCTTCCGAGCAGCGTATTAAGGACATGAAACTGATGAAAGAGATCATCGCCACTCGCGATGAGAACTAGTCTCCGCGACCTGCAGCGCATCAAGAAAGTAGGGATCAGCGAGCCAGATCGTTGATGCGTCTTCCTTCTTCTTTTGCCCTTGTGTATTTCGGGAGTAGCCGCATGTGGCTTTTTTAGTTATCTTCCTAGATATGTAAGACAATTATTATCCACTATCATCATCCTTATATTCATCATGCTTGCTATAAGTCGCAGTCGATGTTATATAGGTCCGTTGGATCTTACATCAAGATCCATGCAAAACTTTCTTTTCAGATTTTCACTTTTCTCTCTTAAATCTCAGTCCAGTGAGATAGCCATGCCATGAAACAGGGGCTCGGACGCCATTAATGGAGACGTTGGGAGGGAGGTGCGCGGCGGATAGAGGTCAAAGGGCTCTCCTCCCGATGAGCACGCACAGGGGTCTGATCGCACACCTCCCGTACTCAAATAGCTACCCTGCACAACACCTCCTAGCCTATAAAAAAGGGACACGTGGCGGCACGTAATAGGTAAGTAGAACTCCCACGGTTACAATAATAGTTGTGTTTCCGATTTGTAACGTGATAACACTTGTTCCAAAATGACTTTTTTGATTTTTAATGTGTGCGCCTTCACAAATCGGACAAAAAAATTACCACAACATGTTGGTGCCATGTCATGACACCATGCCAAGTTTCATGATTTTCAGGCGTGTTTTGGATTTACAGGAATTAAAAAATGAAGTTTCTCAATCTTTTCGGCCGAGCCACAACGCCTAGATGTTTGAATTTCATTCTCATTTCTTGCATGGGACCTAGAAATTCACCCAAGGACACACATGTGATTTTTCAACCAACTTTGGTGCATTGGAGCATGTGCTTGTAGTTCAAATTTGAATTATACACATTAAATGCCCAGAAATTCAACTAATGTACAAAAACAGCCAAACGAAACCAGAATAATTCCAAAATTTAGCACGATACTTCTATTTGGTCTAATCTGCCTGTGTAAACAAATTAAGGCGGGAGAAGGCAGTGTACGTATATCGTTTTGCACACGGAGGTGACACGTTCCCTCTCGGAACCACGAGTCTTCTTGAGAGAAGCTCCGGTTTGCAAGCAGCTTATACCAAAGCTTGTCCCAATTCGTCCAAAAAAATTACCGCAGCATGTGGTGCCATGTCATGACACCATGCCAAGTTTCATGATTTTTCAGGCGTGTTTTGGATTTACATGAATTAAAAAACCAAGTTTCTCAATCTTTCCGGCCGAGCCACGATGCCCAGATGTTTGAATTTCATTCCCATTTCTTGCATGGGACCTAGAAATTCACCCAAGGACACACATGTGATTTTTCAACCAACTTTGATGCACTGGAGCATGTGCTTGTAGTTCAAATTTGAATTATGCACGTTAAATGCCTAGAAATTCAAATAATGTATAAAAAAGGTCAAACGAACCTAGAATTAATGTATACAAAAATGAAATACATGCTTGGAAAACATGATGCCTAGCATGGTGCCATGGTTTGGCCTCACCGTGCCCTGGTAAAAATTTGAGAATGTTTTCCTTATGTCGTCATGCACGCCTTTCATATATAGAACCATCACCGAGGAAGTTCCATGGCTTCGAGGGGGAAATCATCAAGATTGAAGGGGGATCCAAATTTCCTTTGTCCTTTGTTCATGAGTTTTTTTCTACGATGAACATACACCCTGCAAATCACCACGTTCAAGTTTGACACTTTTCCGTGTTCATTTACCATATTTAGGGGATTATTTGCATTCTCTAGGCATTAATGCACATAATTCAAATTTGAACAATCGGTGCATGAAAAGGTGCACAAGAACGGTCTGGAAAACCATCCTCGTGCCATTTAGTAAATTCTCATGCCTTTTACAAGGAATGGACAGATATTTCGAGGAAATGTGTGGCAATAGTCAACCATAAACGTGTCATTTACTGGGTAACAACTATACAAAATATGAAATAAATGCTTGAAAAACATGACGCCTGGCGTGGTGCCATGGTATGGCCTCACCATGCCCTGGTAAAAATTTGAGAATGTTACCCTTATGTCGTCATGCACGCCTTTCATAAATCGAACCATCATCGAGGAAGTTCCTTGGTTTTGAGGGGGAACTCACCAAGATTGAAGGGGGATCCAAATTTCCTTTGTCCTTTGTCCATGAGTTTTTTTCTACGATGAACATACACCCTGCAAATCACCACGTTCGAATTTGACATTTTTCCATGTTCATTTACCGTATTTAGGGGATTATTTGCATTCTCTAGGCATTAATGCATATAATTCAAATTCGAACAATTAGTGCATGAAAAGGTGCACAAGAACAATCTGGAAAACCATCCTCGTGCCATTTAGTAAATTCTCATGCCTTTTACAAGGAATGGACAGATATTTCTAGGAAATGTGTGGCAATAGTCAACCATAAATGCGTCGTTTACTGGGTAAACACTATACAAAAAATGAAATAAATGCTTGAAAAACATGACGCCTGGCGTGGTGCCATGGTATGGCCTCACCATGCACTGGTAAAAATTTGAGAATGTTATCCTTATGTAATCGAACCATCACCGAGGAAGTTTCATGGTTTCGAGAGGGAAATCACCAAGATTGAAGGGGGGGGGGGTCCAAATTTCCTTTGTCCTTTGTCCATGAGTTTTTTTCTAAGATGAACATACACCCTGCAAATCACCACGTTCAAATTTGACACTTTTCTGGGTTCATTTACCATATTTAGGGGATTATGTCCATTTTCTAGGCATTAATGCACATAATTCAAGTTCAAACAATCGGTGCATGAAAGGGTGCACAAGAACGGTATGCAAAATGATGCTCGTGCCATTTAGTAAATTCTCATGCCTTTTACAAGGAATGGACAGATATTTTGATGAAATATGTGGCAATAGTCAAGCACAAACGTTTGTTTATTGGGTTTTCAACTATAGAAAAAATGAAATAAATGATTGAAAAACATGACGCCTCGCATGGTGCCATGGTATGACCTCACCATGCCCTGGTGAAAATTTGAGAAGGTTTGGCTTATGTCGTCATGCATGCCCTTCATAAGTCAAACCATCGTCGGGGAAGTTCCATGCTTTCGAGATGGAAATCACCAAAATTGAAGGGGAATCCAAATTTTCTTTGTTCTTTGCCCTGGAGTTTTTTTCTATGAAGAACATACACCTTGCAAATCACCATGTTCAAATTTGGCATTTTCCGGGCTCATTTACCATATTTAAGGAATTATGTGCATTTTCTAGGCATTTGACGCGTATAAATCCAATCCAGCTACAACAGCACGGATGTGATGTGAGGGACATGGATTGCCGTTCGATTGCGGCGCATCCTACGGTGCACACGAGTGATCTGCGTGGCTGGGGTTCCGGCCAATCATAACGCAACACACAATAGCCTCAGTGCACACTGTTTCCGGAAGCGACCGAGATTAACTGTGTGCAATAATGAACGAGCAAAATTGTAAGGGAAGCCAAATTTCCTTTATCATTTGTCGTTGATCTCTTAAAAATCACCGCACTGCACGGCTGCCCGGCCCCTCCGTCCCAGAGCTCTCTCCAAGCGTCGTTCATGGCACCGCGACGCACAGTAACTGGTAAGGAAGCAATGGCATCATGCGGGGCCGCGTTCCTCACCGCCCGCGGCCGCACACATGGTAAGGAAGCGACGACATCTCGCCGCGCCGAGTTCATCACCGCCGGCGTCCAGACAGTTACGTGGGTGGACTTTGAAGCTGCCATGGCCGAATGGGTGATGTATCTAGAGGCGGCCAAAGCCACACAGGAGGATCGGAAAAGGCAGAAAGCAGCCAAGAAAAGAGAGTCCCGCCACCGCAAGAAAGAAGAGGCCACACGCCGTGATGAGGAGAGCTTGGCGGAGATCGAAGCATGGTTGGCTGCCGCCTACAAGGCCGGGAAGGAGAACGCCGGCGTCTGGCCAGCATGCCCCGATGGCGGCATGTGAGAAGTAGTTTAAGTTTGTAGTATTAGAGCAAATTACCAGTAGTACTTTAAGTTTGTAGTATTAACATATAATGAGCATCCTTTGAGGGCTTCGAGCATTGATTAGCATGTGTGACCGTCTGTGCTTTTTTGCATTAATCATTAGAAGATCACAAAACACACGGTTTCTATGCCGTACCTGTGTGCATTTTTTTGCATTAATGATCCACAAGTCTGTTACCTGTGCGATGGTTCCTAATAAACCAGGCGTACCATTGACCGATAAAAATTGACTACACGTGTACATTTTTTTGGAGACAGGAACTGCCAATTTTCTGTTTTCTCGCACACGAGTATTTTATGCGCTTCGTCTCTATTGTGTGTTTGCCCTGCCCAAGTTTCAAGTTTCGCAGTGAAATTTTCATTAGGCGCGCGATTTCAGAATTTATTCCTCCAACCACATCCCCACCCATCAAATTTCCTCAGTATCCCCCCCCCCCCACTTCCCCCTCCCCCCGCCCCCTATGACTCCGACTACCGGCAGCTCAAACCGCCACCGCCGCCACCACAGCTTCAACCACATCTACGTTCTACTCGGATCCAGTCAGGTAACCCACCGATCTCTATCACGGTCCCAGCCTGATTGCTTAAATGGCGCCTGCGAAACATCCTCATGCCTCCAAATCCCCACCGTCCCTACCTCCAGAGCATCGCCGCGCAGGCCCAACCACATATCACGTGGAGGTCGAGGAGCTGATAGCGGTCCATGGAGCGATGGCCGTTGTGCGTGTTGACCCGGAGGAACACTTCGCCTCCGCCGCCGCCGACATGGTGCAGGCTCTGGCCTAGAAGAAGTGCCCCGGTGACTACCCCCCATGACTTAACAGGTATGATCTGACCAACTAAATCTTACCAATACCACTTGCAATGGCTATGCTTTGTACGGTTGATGTATTAAGCATGTTCATGCCTTGTTTATTTCAGTACTGCACACTATGTGATGTCCAAGTATTAACTGTTCAGTTCAATTTTACCAATACCAGCAACAAACTTTGCTACCATGCTACTCTCCACAATGAAGATATACTAGAGATGTTGCCCATTTGCTATTTTTGGTGGATGCTAACCCTTTTGTACTTAACATGCCTATCCATGTACTTACACAGGGCCATAACGGGCGATGCTGTTGTTTGCCGTCGAGGTTAGCTGCATCCCATGTCTTACAGTATTTTACATCATTTGTGCAATTGCAGTTTGGCTTCTAACATTTACTTGCTTCTTGTAGGTACACATGTCGGGAGCACTGGTCCATGCTTCGACCCGGAGGAAGAGCTTGCCTCCACCGCTGTTGACTTTGGGCGGGCTCTGGCCAAGATGACGTGCCCCAGCAACTACCTCTCAGGTCTTACCAAGTATGAACTCACCAGTCCAATCTTACCAATACCAGTTGCAATTAATGGCTATGTTTTGTACGGTCGATGTCTTAAGCATCTTGTAGTAAACATGCCTAACATGTTTTAGCTATTTCCCCAACCTTTTTATAGACAACTGGGCCATTATCTGCTCTAGCAGCACCTGCCTTGTGATGTTTAACTCTGCCAATTGCATTTTTATCAGTACCGGTTTCAATGGACATTAAGCCTGTTACAATTAATAGGTGTATCCATTTTTAAACAGTTGTATTTCAATGGCTACAAACTTACAAAACATGAATTAGGATGCTGTTAAGCCTGTTGCAATTAACAGTTGTATCCATTTTTTAATCCGTCCCTTTGCTACCATGCTACTCTTTCGCAATGAAGATATCCCTACAGATGCTGTCGTTTTATTATCATTTGCTATTTTTGGTGAATGTTAACCCTGTTGTAGTTAACATTGGCTTTTCATGTACTTACATAGGGCTACAATGGGGGATGCTGTTGTTTGCCATCGAGGTTAGCTGCATCCCATGTCTTATACACCATCTATTCCTAAATTTAAGTATTTTTAAAGATTCCAATATAGACTACATAAGGAGCAAAATGAGTGAATCTAGATTCTAATCTAAACTACTCCTCTGTTCCAGAATATAAGGTGTATTGGTTTCCGTGCAAGTCAACCATGTGAATGTTTGACCAATATTATAGAATAAAATATCAATATCTGCAATGCCTAGTAGAAAATATGAAACTAGTTCTCATGATGGATGAAATGATATAAATTTCGTATTGTGAATGTTGATATATTTTTCTAAAAACTCTGTCAAACTTGCACTCGTTTGACTTTACAAAAAAACAAATACACCTTATATAAAGGAATGGAGGGAGTATATCTGTAATTCTATATACATCTGTATGTAGTTCATATTGAAATCTCTAAAAATACTTGTACTTAGGAATGTAGGTAGTTGTATTTTACATCATTTGTGCAATCTCATTTAGCTTCTAACATTTACTGGTTGCTTGTAGGTACTTATATGAGCGGTACTAATCCACGCTTCGATCCCTTTTGCATATGGGGCAATGAGATATTCATGAACAAGCGTCAAGTGAGGAAACTAAGAAAGATTGTTAGGCAAAAGAAATGGGTGATGGGAGTTAAGCCCTTTATTTACACTTTGTCCAAGACATCAGTGAACTTTAGGATGGTAAGTAATCTGTGTCCTTTCCCCCTGCCCACAACAAGTTACTCTATTAGACCTCATGATCTGATATTTTTCTCTTTTCAGTGGTTTCCGAAGCTATTTACTGATGATTACCTTGCAAACTACATGACCGGAGTGGAGGCAACTAAGGTTAAAGTATATAATCCACGCTACCATGATAATGCTCTACAAGTCTTCCTGAAGGCGGTGAAGGATGAGCGGGCGATCGTCACAGGGGGTTGGACAAAAGTTGTTCGTGCCTATGGCATGCAGGAAGGCACATTATGGGCATTCCGCTTCTTCAACAACAACGACAGTCAAAATGATTTACACTTGTCTCTTCACCTTTACCGCCTATAAATATTCCTGTAATTACTGAACATATTGTACTGACAATTTTATTTATGGATTCGTTGTTGAACCATTGTGCTGAGAATTTGAATTGCACGTTTCATATTTCAAAATTTCCAATACGAATAATAAATCACAGCCAAAAAAATTGTACAGGAGCGAATAAAATAATGTGCACACGGTTAGAAAGAAAACAACGCGTGCGATGAAAAAAGAAAACAAACGGTTCTTTGACGTGAAACGTTTGCGATGCCCTTTGGACACACACACAGTTTTGTCTCATATGCGTGTGCGATTCACGGTAATACAACAAATATTTCAAACCAGTGTGCATGTGTGATAGGAATACCAATCGCACACAATTACAAAAATGTACACGTTGACGTTAGTAGAGGCAACGCACACATTTTACATTCTTGAACCGTGTGCGATAACGTACCTATCACAAACATATCAGCAAATTAAATGTTGATGTCCACCTTTTTCACACGATTATAGCAGCCTAATTGTTTGGGATGTACATACGAACGGAAACATTTTCTTGGGATTGACTATGTGGGATGTACATACGAACGAAAATATTTTCCCTGGATTCACTGTGTAGGATGTACATAAGAACGGAAACGTACTCCTTGGATTGACTGTGTGTGATATACATACGAACGGAAATGTTTTTTCTAGGATTCACCATGTCGGATGTACATACCTACGGAAATGTTTTCTGGGATTCATCGTGTGGGATGTACATACTTACAAAAATGATAGGGTTTCCATGGGTCACCCGATCGCACATGAACTCATTTGGTATCCCAGGAGGGCCTATCCCCGACGATTTCTGGGTCGTGTGGGAAGGACCCCCCATCGCCCACACTCACTTGGCAACGGTTCCAAATGCCGTCGCGGAAAGGGGTTTAAAACCATTTGTATAGCATCGACGCGTACCAGTGATGGCTAGCCATGGAAAGTAAAAGTATGGTGGAAAAATGAATAAACTTTATTTTCTGTTTGGGAACTGCCTATGATACATCTAGCATGGAAAGTATTGGGAACTACTCGGTCGTTCTCGTTGACAGGAAAAGCATGCCACCCAAAATGTTTTATCTCTATCTTTTTCGCTTTGAGCTCTGGCACCTCTAAAAATCCCTACTTCCCTCTGTGAAGGGCCTTTCTTTTACTTTATGCAATTTTTATTTTTTACTTGAGTCTCCATCTTCTCTTATAAATCACCAACTAAGGGGCACTATGATCGTATTGAGCACTGGGTGTAGCTAATATGCGAGTGTGTTTCATGAATGGATCAATGATTGAGCACAATGGGCTAGGGATAACTTGCTTTAGTGTTGATATTTTGAAAGACATGGTTGTTTGTTGATATGCTTGAGTATTAAAGTCCTCATGTCAAAACTAGACTATTGCTTTGAACCATATAAAAGTCCAAATGTCCATGCTACAAAGAAAAGAATATGTGATGAACATGTTAGGCAGCATTCCACATCAAAAATTCTGTTTTTATCATTAACCTGCTCGAGGACGAGCAGGAATTAAGCTTAGAGATGCTGATACGTCTCCAACGTATCTATGATTTTTGACTGTTCCACGCTGTTATATTATCATTCTTGGATGTTTTAAAATCATTTTATAATCATTTTGTATCATTTTTTGGTACTAACCTATTGACATAGTGCCCAGTGCCAGTTGTTGTTTTCCGTATGTTTTTCACATCACAGGAAATCAATACGAAACGGAGTCCAAACGCAACGAAACTTTTTATGGATTTTTTATCGACCAAAAGACATCCAGTGGGCCAAAGAAGTACCGAAGAGGGAGCCTGAGGTGAGCACAAGACACCAAGGCGCACCTAGAGGCCCAGGCGCGCCCTTGTGGGTTGTGCCCACTCGGTGGCCTCTTGCACCACCTCTTTGCTCTATAAATACCTCGATATTCCAAAAACCCTAGAAGAGTCGATGAAAATCAATTCCAGCCGCCGCAAGTTCCGGAACCACCATATCCAATCTAGACACCATCACGGAGGGGTTCATCATACCCATGGGTGCCTCTCCGATGATGCGTGAGTAGTTCATTGTAGACCTATGGGTCCGTAGATAGTAGCTAGATGGCTTCCTCTCTCTCTTTTGATTCTCAATACAATGGTCTCTTGGAGATCTATTTGATGTAACTCTTTTCGCGGTGTGTTTGTTGGGATCCGGTGAACTTTGAGTTTATGATCAGATGTATGTTTTTATCCATGAAAGTTATTTGAGTCTTTTGATCTCTTATATGCATGATTGCTTATAGCCTTGTATTTCTTGTTTTGTTTGGCCATTTTGATCTATTTATCTTGCAATGGGAAGAGGTGCTTTGTGATGGGTTTGATCTTACGGTGCTTGATCCCAGTGACAGAAGGGGAAACGACACGTATGTATCGTTACTATTAAGGATAACAAGATGGGGTCTATTTCTACATAAATAGATCTTGTCTACATCATGTCATCGTTCTTATTGCATTACTCCATTTCTCCATGAACTTAGTACACTAGATGCATGTTGGATAGCGGTCGATGTGTGGAGTAATAGTAGTAAATGCAGGCAGGAGTCAGTCTACTAATCTTGGACGTGATGCCTATATAATGATCATTGCCTGGATATCGTCATGAGTATTTTAAGTTCTATCAATTGCCCAACAGTAATTTGTTTACCCACCATTTGTTATTTTTCTCGAGAGAAGCCACTAGTGAAATCTACGACCCTGGGTCTCTTCTTTATTATATTTGCCTTTGCGATCTATTTTTATTTGCTTTTATTTTTCAGATCTATTAATCCAAAAACCCGAAAATACCTCACTGACTTTTATTTTCTTTTATTTGCATCTATCAATCTATCATATTTTTATCCCATCTACTTGCCAATTTTTGGCGCCACCTGAAAGGGATTGACAACCCCTTTAATACGTCGTGTTGCGAGTATTTGTTATTTGTGTGCAGGTGCCGTTCATGTAGTGTTGCGTGGTTCTCCTACTGGTTTGATAACCTTGGCCTCATTACTGAGGGAAATACCTTCCGTAGTTGTGCTGCATCATCCCTACCTCTTCTTCTTCTTCTTCTTCTTCTTCTTCTTCTTCTTCTTCTTCTTCTTCTTCTTCTTCTTCTTCTTCTTCTTCTCCAAAATGACATAAGTTAGCTCTAAGTTAGCTCTAATATGCTTAGTTCACTCAAAGATGTCATAATTAACTAGGTTGGCTCCATTTTACCTAAGTTGGCTCTAATATGCTAAGTTATCTCTAGTATGCTTAATTTTCTCTAGGTTAGCTCCAAAATTACTTATTTTAGCACAAAATGACCAAGTTTACATAATAAGCTTATAGTCTTCTTCTTCTTCTTCTTCTTCTTCTTCTTCTTCTTCTTCTTCTTCTCCAAAATGACATAAGTTAGCTCTAATATACTTAGTCAAATGGGACAGTCAGCTGGTCAACTGGGCCAGTTGACTAGTCAAATGGGTCCGCGGGTCCTGATGGCAGCGACCTGAGGTGGGGCCCGGCCAGCGCCACATGTGCAGGAGCGGCGTGCGTGGGAGGGGCATGCGGGCGCGGGCGGCCAGGGGCCATGCGGCGTGGTCGGCAAGCGGGAGGACGAGGGCGTGGGCAGCCGCGGTGTTACGCAGTGGCCCGGTGGGAGTGTCGGTGCTACCTCTTGAGCATGCGTTGTTTTTCCCTTGAAGAGGAAAGTGTGATGCAGCAAAGTAACGTAAGTATTTCCCTCAGTTTTTGAGAACCAAGGTATCAATCTAGTAGGAGGCTACATGCAAATCCCTTGTACCTGCACAAACAAATAAGAACCTTGCAACCAACGCGATAAAGGGGTTGTCAATCCCTTCACGGCCACTTGCAAAAGTGAGATCTGATAGAGATAATAAGATAAATATTTTTGGTATTTTTATGATATAGATTGGAAAGTAAAGATTGCAAAATAAAATATATCGGAAACTTATATGATGGAAAATAGACCCGGGGGCCATAGGTTTCACTAGTGGCTTCTCTCAAGATAGCATAAGTATTACGGTGGGTGAACAAATTACTGTCGAGCAATTGATAGAAAAGTGCATAGTTATGAGAATATCTAGGCATGCTCATGTATATAGGCATCACGTCTGCGACAAGTAGATCGAAACGATTTTGCATCTACTACTATTACTCCACACATCGACCGCTATTCAGCATGCATCTAGAGTATTAGGTTCATAAGAACAGAGTAACGCATTAGGCAAGATGACATGATGTAGAGGGATAAGCTCAAGAAATATGATATAAAACCCATCTTTTTATCCTCGATGGCAACAATACAATACATGCCTTGCTGCCCCTGTTGTCACTGAGAAAGGACACCGCAAGACTGAACCCAAAGCTAAGCACTTCTCCCATTGCAAGAAAGATCAATCTAGTAGGCCAAACCAAACTGATAATTCGAAGAGACTTGCAAAGATAACAAATCATACATAAAAGAATTCAGAGGAGATTCAAATATTGTTCATAGATAATCTTGATCATAAACCCACAATTCATCGGATCTCGACAAACACACCGCAAAAAGAATTACATCGAATAGATCTCCAAGAAGATCGAGGAGAACTTTGTATTGAGATCCAAAGAGAGAGAAGAAGCCATCTAGCTAATAACTATGGACCCGAAGGTTTGTGGTAAACTACTCACACTTCATCGGAGAGGCTATGGTGTTGATGTAGAAGCCCTCCGTGATTGGTTCCCCCTCTGACGGAGCGCCGGAAAAGGCCCCAAGATAGGATCTCATGGGTACAGAAGGTTGCGGCGGTGGAAATAGGGTTTCGTGGTGCTCTCGGATGTTGTCAGGGGATATGAGTATATATAGGCGAAAGAAGTCGGTTAGGGGAGCTACAAGGGGCCCACGAGGGTGGGGGCGCACCTACCCCCTGGGCGCGCCTCCCTGCCTCGTGGCCGCCTCGTTGCTTCCTTGACGTCCACTCCAAGTCTCCTGGATTGCGTTTGTTCCAAAACGACTCTCCCGAAGGTTTCATTCCGTTTGGACTCCGTTTGATATTCCTTTTCTGCAAAACATTGAAATAGGCAAAAAACAGCAATTTGGACTAGGCCTCTGATTAATAGGTTAGTCCCAAAAATAGTATAAAAGTGTATAATAAAGCCCATTAAACATCCAAAACAGATAATATAATAGCATGGAACAATAAAAAAGTATAGATATGTTGGAGACGTATTAGTCGGCAGTGGGTGCAGCGGCGCCTGCAGAGGCCGTACGGGGCACGACCATGTGGGTGCGCATGCGGTGTGTGGACGGGGAGGCATGGGCGGTCTAGAACGTGAGGGCGCACAGCCAGCGAGGGAGAGCATCGAGCAGAGGCGAAGCCGGCCGACAGCGGCAGGCGCGGATGCGGGCGAGCAAGGCGCGTGCTGGTCGCGGTGTGGGCGCGCCCTACGCGAGCAGGGGGCGCACGAGATGCGCGGGCAGGGAGCCCATGGCGCAGCTGGCGCGATGGGGAGCTGGCATGAGCAGACGAGGCGGGGCGTGCTACCTCTTGAGTACTGCGTTGGATTTCCCCGAAGAGGAGAGGATGATGCAGCAAAGTAGCATAAGTATTTCCCTCAGTTTTTGAGAACCAAGGTATCAATCCAGTAGGAGACCACGCACAAGTCCCTCGTACCTACACAAAACGATAGCTCCTCGCAACCAACGCGATTAGGGGTTGTCAATCCCTTCACGGTCACTTACGAGAGTGAGATCTGATAGAGATGATAAATAATATTTTGGTTTTTTTGATATATAGATGCAAAGTAAAAGGCAAAGTAAAAACAAAGCAAGTAATAAAGTAGTAGAGATTGATATGATGAGAATAGACCCGGGGGCCATAGGTTTCACTAGTGGCTTCTCTCAAGAGCATAGATATTCTACGGTGGGTGAACAAATTACTGTTGAGCAATTGATAGAATTGAGCATAGTTATGAGTATATCTAGGTATGATCATGTATATAGGCATCACGTCCAAGACAAGTAGATCGAAACGATTCTGCATCTACTACTATTACTCCACTCATCGACCGCTATCCAGCATGCATCTAGAGTATTAAGTTAAAAACAGAGTAACGCCTTAAGCAAGATGACATGATGTAGAGGGATAAATTCATGCAATATGATAAAACCCCATCTTGTTATCCTCCATGGCAACAATACAATATGTGCCTTGCTGCCCCTTCTGTCACTCGGAAAGGACACCGTAAGATTGAACGCAAAGCTAAGCACTTCTCCCATTGCAAGAACTACCAATCTAGTTGGCCAAACCAAACGGATAATTCGAAGAGACTTGCAAAGATAACTCAATCATACATAAAAGAATTCAGAGAAGATTCAAATATTATTCATAGATAAGCTGGATCATAAACCCACAATTCATTGGTCTCAACAAACACACCGCAAAAAGAAGATTACATCGAATAGATCTCCACGAGAGAGGGGGAGAACATTGTATTGAGATCCAAAAAGAGAGAAGAAGCCATCTAGCTATTAGCTATGGACCCGAAGGTCTGAAGTAAACTACTCACAATTCATCGGAAGGGCTATGGTGTTGATGTAGAAGCCTTCCATGGTGGATGCCCCCTCCGGCGGAGCTCCGGAACAGGCCCCAAGATGGGATCTCGTGGATACAGAAGGTTGCGGCGGTGGAATTAGGTTTTTGGCTCCTCTTCTGATCGTTTGGGGATACATAGGTATATATAGGAGGAAGGAGTACGTCGGTGGAGCAACACGGGGGCCACGAGGCAGGGGGCGCGCCCTAAGGGGGGCGCCCCCCACCCTCGTGACCGACTCTTTTGTTCCTTGGAGCAGGGTCCAAGTCTCCTAGATCACGTTCGGTGAGAAAATCATGTTCCCGAAGGTTTCATTCCATTTGGACTCCGTTTGATATTCCGTTTCTTCGAAACACTGAAATAGGCAAAAAACAGCAATTCTGGGCTGGGCCTCCGGTTAATAGGTTAGTCCCAAAAATAATGTAAAAGTGGAAAATAAAGCCCAATATAGTCCAAAACAGTAGATAAAGTAGCATGGAGCAATCAAAAATTATAGATACGTTGGAGATGTATCAGGCATCCCCAAGCTTAATTCCTTCTCGTCCTCGAGTAGGTAAATGATAAAAAAAGAATTTTTGATGCGAAGCGATATTTTGGCATAATTTCAATGTAAATCTTCTTAATTGTGGCATGAATATTCAGATTCGAAAGATTCAAGACAAAAGTTCATATTGACACAAAAATAATAATACTTCAAGCATACTAATCAAAGCAATCATGTCTTCTCAAAATAGCATGGCAAAAGAAATTTCATCCCTACAAAATCATATAGTTAGGCTATGCTTCATTTTCGTCACACAAAGATGTTCCCAACTTCTATACCCCCGATGACAAGCCAAGCAATTGTTTCATACTTAAATAATCTCAAACTTTTTCAACCTTCACGCAATACATGAACGTGAGCATGGATATAGCACTATGGGTGGAATAGAATATGATGATGGGGATTGTGTGGAGAAGACAAAAAAGGAGAAAGTCTCACATTGACGAGGATAATTAACGGGCTATGAAGATGCCCATTAATTGATGTCAACATGAGGAGTAGGGATTGCCATGCAACGGATGCACTAGAGCTAGGAATGCTCAACAAAAGAAAACTAGTGGGTGTGCATCCAACTCGCTTGCTCATGAAGACCTAGTGCATTTTGAGGAAGCCCATCGTAGGAATATACAAGCCAAGTTCTATAATGAAAAATTCCCACTAGTATAAAAATACAACTTATGAGACTCACTACATGAAGAACAAGGTGCTACTTTGAAGCACAATATATGAGACTCACTACATGAAGAACAAGGTGCTACTTTGAAGCACAAGTATGGAAAAAGAGATAGTAGCATTGCCCTTTTTTTGGGCCTTTCTTTTTTTTGTTTGGGCAATGCTCTAATAATGATGATCATCACACTTCTATTCATTACAACATAAGGATTACAATTCGAAACTTAGAACAAGATATGACTCTATATGAATGCCTCTGGCGGTGTACCGGGATGGTGCAATGAATCAAGAGTGACATGTACGAAAAATAATGCATGGTGGCTTTGCCACAAATACGATGTCAACTACATGATCATGCAATGGCAATATGACAAAAGTAATGTATGTCATGATGATGATGATGGAAGTTGCATGGCAATATATCTCGGTATTGCTATGGAAATGCCATGATAGGTAGGTATGGTGGCTGTTTTGAGGAAGATAGAAGGAGGTTTATGTGTGATAGAGCATATCGTATCACGGGGTTTGGATGCACCGGCGAAGTTTGCACCAACTCTCAAGGTGAGAAAGGGCAATGCACGGTACCGAAGAGGCTAGCAAAGGCGGAAAGATGAGAGTGCGTATAATCCATGGACTCAACATTAGTCAAAAGAACTCATATACTTATTGCAAAAATTTAGAAGTCATCAAAAATCAAGTACTACGCGCATGCTCCTAGGGGGATAGATTGGTAGGAAAAGACCATCGCTCGTCCCCGACTGCCACTCATAAGGATGCACAAGCCAGGTACACTTCATGTTTCAAATTTGTTATACAACTTTAACCATACGTGCATGCTATGGGACTTGCAAACTTCAACACAAGCATTTCTCAAATTCACAATTACTCAACTAGCATGACTTTGATATTATCACCTCCATATCTCAAAACAATTATCAAGCATCAAACTTATCTTAGTATTCAATGCACTCAAAAGAAAGTTTCACATATCATGAATACCAAGTATATTAACATTAAGCAAATTACCATGCTATTAACGACTCTCAAAATAATCTAAGTGAAGCATGAGAGATCAATAGTTTCTTTAAAACAAATCCACCACCGTGCTCTAAAAGATCTAAGTGAAGCACTAGAGCAAAAATTATCACGCTCAAAAGATATAAGTGAAGCACTATGAGCAAAACTATCAAGCTCAAAAGATATAAGTGAAGCACATAGAGTATTCTAGAAAATTCCAATTCATATATGGCTCTCTCAAAAGGTGTGTACAGCAAGGATGATTGTGGCAAACTAACAAGCAAAGACGCAAATAATACAAGACACTCCAAGTAAAACACATATCATGTGGTGAATAAAAATATAGCTCCAAGTAAATTACCGATGGAAGTAGACGAAAGAGGGGATGCCTTCCGGGGCATACCCAAGCTTTTACTTTTTGGTGTCCTTGGATTATCTTGGGGGTGCCATGGGCATCCCCAAGCTTAGGCTCTTGCCACTCCTTGTTCCATAATCCATCAAAAGAATTCACCCAAAACTTGAAAACTTCACAACACAAAACTCAATATAAATCTCGTGAGCTCCGTTAGAGAAAGAAAACAAAAGACTACTTTAAGGTACTGTAATGAACTCATTCTTTATTTATATTGGTGTTAAACCTACTGTATTCCAACTTCTCTATGGATTATAAACTATTTTACTAGCCATAGATTCATCAAAATAAGCAAACAACACACGCAAAATAGAATCTGTCAAAAACAGAACAGTCTGTAGTAATCTGTAACTAACGCAAACTTCTGGAACTCTAAAAATCCTACCAAAATAGGAAGTCCTGGACAATTTTTTTATTGAACAGCATCAAAAAGAATCAACGCAAAAGAACGTTCCTGTGATTTAACAAAAGTATATTCGTGCGCGCAAAGTTTCTGTTTTTCAGCAGAATCAAATCAACTATCATCGTAGGTTATCCTATAGGTTCTACTTGGCACAAACACTAACTAAAACATAAAACCACATAAAAACAGAGGCTAGATGGATTATTTATTCCTATACAGAAGCAAAAACAAAAATAAAATAAAATTGGGTTGCCTCCCAACAAGCGCTATTGTTTAATGCCCCTAGCTAGGCATAAAAGCAAGGATAGATCTAGGTATTGCCATCTTTGGTAGGCAATCCATAAGTGGCTCTCATGATAGATTCATATGGTAATTTTATTTTCTTTCTAGGGAAGTGTTCCATGCCCTTCTTTAAGGGAAATTGGAATCTAATATTCCCTTCCTTCATATCAATAATTGCACCAATCGTTCTAAGGAAAGGTCTACCAAGAATAATAGGACATGAAGGATTGCAATCTATATCAAGAACGATAAAATCTATGGGCACATAATTCCTATTTGCAACAATAAGAACATCATTAATTCTTCCCATAGGCTTTTTAATAGTGGAATCCGCAAGATGCAAGTTTAGACAGCAATCATCAAAGTCACGGAAATCTAGCAAATCACACAAAGTTTTGGGAATAGTAGAGACACTAGCACCCAAATCACACAAAGCATGAAACTCATAATCTTTAATTTTAATTTTGATAGTAGGTTCCCACTCATCATAGAGTTTTCTAGGGATAGAAACTTTCAACTCAAGTTTTTCTTCATAAGATTGCATCAAGGCATCAACAATGTGTTCGGTAAAGGCCTTATTTTGACTATAAGCATGAGGAGAATCTAGCACGGATTGCAACAAGGAAATACAACCAATTAAAGAGCAATTTTCATAATTAAATTCCTTGAGATCCAAAATAGTGGTTTTAGCAACATCTAGGTTTTTATTTCTTTCAATCCCACTTTAATCAATTTCATCATCAAGATCTAGAAACTTCGAATTCTTAGAACGCCTTCTAGGTAAAGGAAGATCATATTCGGTTTCATCAAGATTCATATTGCAAAACAAAGATTTAATGGGGGACACATCAATAACTTTTAGATCTTCATCTTGATTTTCATAGGAATTGGAAGAACACACTTTAATAAAGGCATCTTTGGAAGCACGCATCCTAGCGGTTCTTTCTTTGCACTCATCAATGGAAATTCTCATGGCTTTGAGAGACTCATTGATATCATGCTTAGGAGGAATAGATCTAAGCTTTAAAGAATCAATTTCAAGAGAAATTCTATCAACGTTCCTAGCCAAATCATCAACTTTAAGCAATTTCTCTTCAAGCAAAGCATTAAAATTCTTTTGTGAATTCATAAACTCTTTAACACTACTCTCAATTTCAGAGGGCATCTTATTAAAATTTCCATAAGAGTTGTTTTAGGAATTTCCATAATTATTAGAAGGATTACTAGGATAAGGCCTAGGATTAAAATTCCCTCTATACGCGTTGTTTCCAAAAATATTCCTACCAACAAAATTCACATCCATAGATTCATTATTATTCTCAATCAAAGTAGACAAAGGCATATCATTGGGATCAAGAGAAGTATTTTTAGTAGCAAACATCTTCATAAGTTCATCCATCTTTTCACTCAAAACATCGATTTCTTCTATAGCATGCACTTTTTTACTACAAGATCTTTCAATGTGCCATTGAGAATAATTAGCCATAATATTATCAGGCAATTTTGTAGCATCTCCTAACGTAATTTCCATAAACGTGCCTCCCGCGGCCGAATCTAAAAGATTTCTAGAAGCAAAATTCAATCCGGCATAAAAATTTTGTATGATCATCCATAAATTCAAACCATGAGTAAGGCAATTGCGAAGCATCAATTTCATTCTTTCCCAAGATTGGGCAACATGCTCATGATCAAGTTGTTTAAAATTCATAATATCGTTCCTAAGAGTGATGATCTTAGCAGGAGGAAAATACTTAGAGATAAAAGCATCTTTGCACTTGTTCCAAGAATCAATACTATTTTTAGGCAAAGACGAAAACCAAACTTTAGCACGATCTCTAAGTGAAAACGGAAATAACTTCAATTTGACAATATTGTTATCCGTATCTTTCTTCTTTTGCATATCACACAAATCAACAAAATTGTTTAGATGAGTAGCGGCATCTTCACTAGGAAGGCCGGCGAATTGATCTTTCATAACAAGATTCAGCAAAGCGGTATTGATTTCACAAGACTCATCATTATTATGAGGAGCAATCGGAGTACTAAGGAAATCATTATTATTGGTATTCGAGAAAACACACAATTTGGTATAATCTTGCGCCATGGCAACAAGTAATTCAACACACAAGCAAATAGAAAGGCAATGAGAAAAAGAGGAGGAGATTGGGAAAGAGAGGGAGAATAAAACGGCAAGGGTGAAGTCGGGGAGAGGAAAACGAGAGGCAAATGGCAAATAGTGTAATGCGAGAGATAGGGATTGTGATGGGTACTTGGTACGATTGACTTTCTCTTGCGTGAGCCTCCGTGACAACAGCGCCAGAAATTCTTCTTTCTACCTCTTGAGCACTGTGTTGGATTTCCCCGAAGAGGAGAGGATGATGCAGCAAAGTAGCGTAAGTATTTCCCTCAGTTTTTGAGAACCAAGGTATCAATCCAGTAGGAGACCACACACAAGTCCCTCGTACCTACACAAAACAATAGCTCCTCGCAACCAACGCGATTAGGGGTTGTCAATCCCTTCACGGTCACTTACGAGAGTGAGATCTGATGGAGATGATAAATAATAATTTTGTTTTTTTTTGATATATAGATGCAAAGTAAAAGGCAAAGTAAAAACAAAGCAGGTAATAAAGTAGTAGAGATTGATATGATGAGAATAGACCCGGGGGCCATAGGTTTCACTAGTGGCTTCTCTCAAGAGCATAGATATTCTACGGTGGGTGTAAAAATTACTGTTGAGCAATTGATAGAATTGAGCATAGTTATGAGTATATCTAGTTATGATCATGTATATAGGCATCACGTCCAAGACAAGTAGATCGAAACGATTCTGCATCTACTACTATTACTCCACTCATCGACCGCTATCCAGCATGCATCTAGAGTATTAAGTTAAAAACAGAGTAACGCCTTAAGCAAGATGACATGATGTAGAGGGATAATTCATGCAATATGATAAAACCCCAACCTTGTTATACTCGATGGCAACAATACAATACGTGCCTTGCTGCCCCTTCTGTCACTGGGAAAGGACACCGCAAGATTGAACCCAAAGCTAAGCACTTCTCCCATTGCAAGAACTACCAATCTAGTTGGCCAAACCAAATGGATAATTCGAAGAGACTTGCAAAGATAACTCAATCATACATAAAAGAATTCAAAGAAGATTCAAATATTATTCATAGATAAGCTGGATCATAAACCCACAATTCATCGGTCTCAACAAACACACCGCAAAAAGAAGATTACATCGAATAGATCTCCACGAGAGAGGGGATAACATTGTATTGAGATCCAAAAAGAGAGAAGAAGCCATCTAGCTATTAGCTATGGACCCGAAGGTCTGAAGTAAACTACTCACACTTCATCGGAAGGGCTATGTTGTTGATGTAGAAGCCCTCCATGGTGGATGCCCCCTCCGGCGGAGCTCCGGAACAGGCCCCAAGATGGGATCTCGTGGATACAGAAGGTTGCGGCGGTGGAATTAGGTTTTTGGCTCCTCTTCTGATCGTTTGGGGATACATAGGTATATATAGGAGGAAGGAGTACGTTGGTGGAGCAACAGGGGGGCCACGAGGCAGGGGGCGCGCCCTAGGGGGGCGGCGCGCCCCCCACCCTCGGGACCGACTCTTTTGTTCCTTGGAGCAAGGTCCAAGTCTCCTGGATCACGTTCGGTGAGAAAATCACGTTCCCGAAAGTTTCATTTCGTTTGGACTCCGTTTGATATTCCGTTTCTTCGAAACACTAAAATAGGCAATAAACAACAATTCTGGGCTGGGCCTCCGATTAATAGGTTAGTCCCAAAAATAATATAAAAGTGGAAAATAAAGCCCAATATAGTCCAAAACAGTAGATAAAGTAGCATGGAGAAATAAAAAATTATAGATACGTTGGAGACGTATCAGGGCGCGCCTGGAAGTAGAGTAGCTGCAGGGGAGCCAGTGGTCACGGACGAGCCGAGCATGGCCAGCGGTGGGAGTGATATGGACGGGGTTCGGGGTGTGGGCGTGTTGGGGGATGTTGCATGGAAAACAAAAGAAAATTCTATGCACACGCAAGATCTATCCATTGAGATGTATAGCTACGAGAGGGGGAGAGCATCTACATACCCTTGTAGATTGCTAAGCGAAAGCGTTTATCAATGTGGTTGATGTAGTCGTACAACTTCATGATCTGTCCTGATCAAGTACCGAACGTAAGGCACCTCCGCGTTTAGCACATGTTCAGCTCGATGACGTCCTCGCCTTCTTGATCCACTAAGAGGGGTGAAGTAGTAGATGAGTTCCGGCAACACGACGACGTGGTGACGGTGGTGCTGAAGCAATCTCCGCAGGGCTTCGCCAAGCACAATGGAAACTAAGACGGAGGATAAACTAGAGGAGGTTGGGTTGCCGACACACAGCTTGGTGAATCTTGATGTGTTCCAGGTGCTAGCCCTGTCCCTCTATTTATATGTTGAGGCCTGGGTCGTTTCTTGGAGAAAGAGACTCCTCAAAGTCGGTTTAGCACGCAAGGCAAGAGTCCTTCTCGGACTCCAGGACCAGATGCCAGGGTCCTTGGCGTCTGGCCGCAGACGCCAGGGTCCCTGGCGTCTGGCCCCCTGGCCTCCTCAAAAGTCCTTTTGCACATTCCTAAAGCCTCGTGGGCTTTACCCCTTGGCCCAAATAAAGTGTTCTCGTACCCGAACATTTCGGGAAACATATGAAACCCCTTTCGATGAATTCCGAAATCCTTCTGGAGACCAAACACTGTTATCCCATTTATCAATCTTTACCTTCGGGCCATTCTGGGGCTCCTTGTCATGTTCGTGATCTTATCTGCGAACCCAAACAACATTCAGCTCACCAACATACATAACTCATATAATACTATATAATCAACGAACGTTAAGCGCGCGGACCCTACAGGTTTGAGAATGATGTAGACATGACCGAGACACTTCTCCGGTCAATAACCAATAGAGGGACCTGGATGCCCATATGAAAGTGCAACTATCCTTAGGTGGTTTTGGTAATTCATAACAACATATAGCTCATTGAGCTAATGCTATTCCAAGACTATTATTTCAGGAAAGCTCAATGAATGGCATGGCATGGATGATGAAAGTGGATCCCTCAAAATACTAAGGACAAAGGATTGGCGCAAGCTCAAAAGCTCAAGACTCTTCATTTTATATTTTAGTGATCCAAGATCACATTGAGTCTATAGGAAAAGCCAATACTATCAAGGAGGGATGAGGTGTTGCTTAATGAGCCTCTTGCTTCATGTGCTTAGTGATATGCTCCAAAACCCTCAGCTACTTTCCCACATCCACATATGACCTAAATCCAAAGCCAAAATTGGTCACACCGATTCTTCCTATCCGGCACCACCGATTCCAAAAGTCATAGCCACTGCCACAAACCCTAAGCAAATCGGTCTTACCGATAGGGATCTCAGTCTCACCGAGATGGGGTTGTAATCTCTCTATTTCCCTTCGTAACGTTTCGGTCTAACCAAAGTGAGCGATCAGTCCCACCGAGATTGCAATGTAAACTCTCTGTTTCCTTTTTGTAACATTTCGTTCTCACCGAAAAGAGCAAATCTGTCCCACCGAGTTTACCCGACCAACTCTCTGGAAAGCTTATTACCAAATCGGTCTCACCGAGTTTGTGTAATCGGTCTTATCGAGATTACGTTATGCCCTAACCCTAACCGAATCGGTCTCACCGAGATGCATGTCAGTCCCACCGAAAATCACTAACGGTCACTAGGTTTACTAAATCGGTCCGACCGAGTCTGTTGAATCAGTCCCACTGAGTTTGGTAAATTGTGTATAACGGTTAGATTTTGTGTGGAGGCTATATATACCCCTCCACCTCCTCTTCATTCGTGGAGAGAGCCATCAGAACGAACCTACACTTCCAACTTACCATTTCTGAGAGAGAACCACCTACTCATGTGTTGAGACCAAGATGTTCCATTCCTACCATATGAATCTTGATCTCTAGCCTTCCCCAAGTTGCTTTCCACTCAAATCTTCTTTCTACCAGATCCAAAACCTATGAGAGAGAGTTGAGTGTTGGGGAGACTATCATTTGAAGCACAAGAGCAAGGAGTTCATCATCAACGCACCATTTGTTACTTCTTGGAGAGTGGTGACTCCTAGATTGGCTAGGTGTCATTTGGGAGCCTCCGACAAGATTGTGGAGTTGAACCAAGGAGTTTGTAAGGGCAAGGAGATCGCCTACTTCGTGAAGATCTACCGCTAGTGAGGCAAGTCCTTTGTGGGCGACGGCCATGGTGGGATAGACAAGGTTGCTTCTTCGTGGACCCTTCGTGGGTGGAGCCCTCCGTGGACTCGCGCAACCGTTACCCTTCGTGGGTTGAAGTCTCCATCAACGTGGATGTACGATAGCACCACCTATCGGAACCACGCCAAAAACATCCGTGTCTCCAATTGCGTTTGAATCCTCCAAACCCTTCCCTTTACTTTCTTGCAAGTTGCATGCTTTAATTTCCGCTGCCTATATACTCTTTGCATGCTTGCTTGAATAGTGTGATGATTGCTTGACTTGTCCTAAAGTAGCTAAAATCTGCCAAACTCTAAAATTGGGAAAAGGTTAAGTTTTTTGGTCAAGTAGTCTAATCACCCCCCCCTCTAGACATACTTCAAGGTCCTACACCATATTGGTTCCTACATATTCTACGAAGATCTTTATTGGTCGAACCTTTCTGACAACATACATAGTTCCCTTTGTCCGTTGGTATGTTACTTGCCCGAGATTGGATTGTCGGTATCTCCATACCTAGTTCAATCTCGTTACCGGCAAGTCTCTTTACTCGTTCTGTAATACATCATCTCGCAACTAACTCCTTAGTAACTTTGTCTGCAAGCTTCTTGTGATGATGTATTACCGAGAGGGCCCAGAGATACCACTGGTACAACGAGGTGCTATACAAACGGTTTTTAACCCCTTTCCGCGATGGTGTTCTGAATCGTCGCCTAGTGAGTGACTGCGATAGGGGGGTCCTTTCCACATGACCTAGAAACTATCAGGGATATGCCCTACTGGCACACACACTCGGAAAAATGAGGTCGTGTGCAACCGGCGCACGATCAAATATGGTTATACATACAGTAGTGCTAAAAAAATACAAATATACAGGCAAAATCGTTTCCAGTCATAAGTACATCCCACACAGTTAGTCCCCGCTAAACGTTTCCGTTCATATATACATCCCACACAGTCACTCCAAGGAAAACGTTTTTGTTCGCAGGTACATCACACACAATTTTCCCCATTAAATCGTTTGCGATAGCATTGCCATTGCGCACGACATTAACAATTTCATCGTTTGCATTATTTAATGCATCACATACGGTGCATAGAAGAAACTATGTGGCAAAGTTTGTCCATCACACATAGTTTTTATGTGGTAAACATTTACGCAAGGTGGCCTAACGCAAACAATTTTCAAGAGGATGTCCTGTGTGATTGTTCATTGATCCAACATGGTTTATCCTAGAAACTGTGTCCATTGCCTGAGGTCATCGCCCACGCTGTTTTCTCAATAACCGTTTGCAATAGAAAAACCCAATTAGCAGGCTAATTGGCCATTAGAAGGCTAATTGCCCTATTATTTATAACCCATTTATTAATCTAATTGACATTTCATATTAAGCACATGATATATTTCATTTCCATATTAAGGAAGCAGAATTTCATAATTGAAATACATCAGAGTACAACTGCACCAGCACCAAGTTTCACATGCACTCAGCTACCCCATTACACAACTACACCAGCACCAAGTTTCACATGCAACATCTAGAACCTTTCGAAATTAGCATCATAGACGGTACATAGACAGATGAATCTCATCTGGAAAACTGTTGAAGCGGAAAGCAAATATTGAACCTTCATTGATGTTGCAGGTCTTTGCAACTTTAGGCCAGTGCCTGTGGATGATTGACCATCCATCCTTTGTCCTCTTCAGGAACACTTCAATATTGAACCGTGGGTGTTATATGAAAAACTTCCTCGCCTGCTGACCATGGAGGTGGTTTGAGAGGTAATCATCAGTGAACTGCTTTGGAAAGGCTTGAAAACAAGGATGTGCATAATATCTTCTCTATATTGGAAATGGGGCAATGGAATAAAAAAAAGGCAAGGTATAATAGTTAGTACCATCTTGTAGTGAACTGATGTTTTCGTCATTGTGCAGACAAAGATCTTGTTTTGAGTTTCTTGACTTGATTGATATTCATGGACAACTCATTTCCCCATATGCAAAAAGGGTCAAACAGTGGGTCAAAACCTCTGACAACGGGACCTACATGTGAAAGACCAAATTGTTAAAAACCTAAATATTAGAATGGTTCCTGCAATTTCACAATAATGTGCTATTAGACAACAGATCATGCATGTGCTAACCTCGATTGTAAACCTTAGTGCTTCCCATTGTTTCCCTGCAACACATATAAGGTAGTTAGTCATCAGGTTAAGTGAGGGTTCACATGCTATCAGTAAAATATGATGATGAAAAATAAGCACATTGTAGATTCATCAGATTAATTCAAGCCACATGGAAAACCCATTTATCCAAACCAAGCATGATTAAGAACTAGGGAATATAGCACTTGTATATGTTTCTCATGTATTAAGTGCGGCCAAATTCGATTTATTCCTCACATGCACAGCAATACAAAATTCTACCCACAACAATTGGACATCACATTGCAGAATTGAACCAAGCAGTTAACTAAACACCACAAATGAACCAAACATTAACTGAGCACCACATTGCACAATATAACATACTCCTAATAGAAGATTAGATAGTTAACCAAACCAAGCATGCTTAACAAATTGAAAATATAGCAATTGTATTTGTTTCTCATGTATTTAGTACAACCAAATTCAATTTATTTCTCACATGGTATACAATAACAGAATGCACCCACGACAATTGAACATCACAATGCAGAATTGAACCAAACACTTAACTAAACACCACAACAAATGAACCAAGCGTTAACTGAGGACCACATTGCACCATGTAACATACTCCTAATAGAAGATCAGACAGGTAACCAAACCAAGCATGCTTAACAACTTGGAAATATAGCAATTGTATTTGTTTCTCATGTATTTAGTATAGTCAAATTCGATTTACTTCTCACATGGTATACAATAACAGAATGCACCCACAACTATTGAACATCACATTGCAGAATTGAACCAAATAGTTAACTAAACACCACAACAAATGAACCAAACGTTAACTGAGCACCACATTGCACAATGTATAACATACTAGAAGGTCAGGTAGTTAAACAAACCAAGCATGCTTGACAACTTGGAAATATAGCAATAGTATTCGTTTCTCATGTATTTCGTAAAGATAAATTTGATTTATTTCTCACATGGAAGACAATACAAAATTGCAGCCTGAAGAATTGAACATCACATTTGCATAATTGAACTAAAAAGTTAACTGAAGACGGCAACTAATTAACCAAACAGTTAATAAGTGAGCACCACATTGCACGACATATAGAACATATACACTAGAGCAACAGATTGCATGGTAAAATTAGATAGCACAATTCACTAGAATTTGTTAAGGAAAGGAAGGAGCAGCACACGCAATGGGTAAACCGAACATGCTTAACCGGCATAGCTAGCAAATTGCAAGGTACTCCTCCAAGATATGAGGGTCGGTACAAATGGCAGCCATTGCAACCTCATCCGCGCGTGCGGCCGCGATTTGCTTCTCCATTGCCAAATGCTCCTTGAGCTCCTGCCTATACTGCGTGCACCATGGCTTAGGGCGGCGCTTATTTGGTGGAGGGGTCGGTGATTTGGGTGGAAGGTGTCGCGTCGGCGGTCGGGGCATGTGGGATGTGGAAGGAGGAGGAGGATGGGGGTCGGGTGTGGATTACCTGCCTGGATAGACGAGTCCGAGCAACATGAAGGAGGGTCGCCGGTGAGGAGGCGGCTCTGCAAGCAAGGAGTGAAGGTTTCAACTTGGAAAGGAAGGCGGGAACAGGAGAAATGTGGCTTTTGGTAAGGGGAGGGGGCGGGGAGGTAGATATTTCCGCGAAATCCAAAAGTTTTGAATCGGTTCAGCGAAAAAACTGACGCGCAAAGTGTCATCAGACACGGTCCCTTATTCAAAATTGTGTACGATATGTGAACATCACAAACGATTCAGATAGCTTAACCCGTGTGTGATGGGTTTGAACATCATAAATTTTGGTTCGAATTTCCCTAGTTACAATGGTCATCCATGTCATTGCATAATTTGGGTACACAAAGGAGACTACAACACACCCACACTTCTTAATCGAGTAAGTTCAGCAATTAAACAGAGCTAGATGACCTAAACATTACTCTAACAAATTAAAGACTGACGCTCTTAATTAAACAAAACAAAGAGTACTACTATGGCTGGTGCTCGTCGATCTCCGCCACCTCCTCCATGTCCAGCTCGCGCCCGACGGTCTCCTGGGGAAGGGGATCCATGGCATCCATCACACCATACTCGGCAAGCATCTCGCCATCCATGTCCGCCATCTCTTTGGAAAAGGCCGCCATGAGCTGGGCTTGGGCGGCCGTGATCTGGACTTGGATGGGCTCCGTCATGGCAAGGTATGCGGCAGAGGAACGGACGGCTGCTCGAACACTCTCGACAATTGCCAACTCTTTGGCTGTGGATTGCCGACTATTGTCGGAGAAGCTTTGTTTGATTTCTGTGGTGACTGCCATGAGCTGGGCATGGGCGGCCTCCATCAGGGCTAAGGTCGCTGCTACGGAACGGACAACTGCTATGCCACTTTCGCCAGTTGCTATCCCCGAGGCAGATGTTGCTGCCGCCACCTAAGAAGCAACAACGGCCGTTTGAGCTGCCTTGGCCACCCGGTCGCAGATTGTGTCCGCGCTCATGCATCTTGTTAGCACACGCATGGCGGCTGCAGCTGTGCTCTCGCCGGAGTGGGCCACCGAAGATGCCCACACGACGCGGGTCCACGTCCCCATCTTTCACCGGCGACGATTGAATAGTCAAATGGTATTTGGGGAGCGAGCTAGTGTGCTTGACATGCCGGCTATGGACTGTACCCGACGCACCTTCTCGCATAAGCCATAGGCATACTATACACCAATAGTGCTCCAAAATATTTTGTACTGCATCTCACACGGTTGGTGATAATAAACTATGTGCTACTTGATTTATCATCTTGATTTGAATTACATAATGGGGTCACAGGGGCAATGGAGGGTGTTTGAATTGCTACAACTTTTATCTGCTGTGAACATGCAACTATATGTGTGTCATAAAAAATTGGAATTATTCAGGGTTTGTTTGGATATTTTATACATTAAATTGGTTTTCTAGCCATTTCAGGTGTAAATTCAAAATTAAACTACATGCACATGCTCAGGTGCACCAACATGGGTTGTAAAATCATATATGTGTCCATGGGTTTATGCTTATGTCCCATGCAAGAAATGGGGATGAATTTCGAACACCACGGCACCGTGGCTCTCCGGAAAATGTTGAGGTACTTTTGTAATTCTAGTAAATCCAAAACCCATCTGAAATTCATGAACCTTTGCATGCTATCATGGAATGGCATCAACATGCTGGGGTAAAAAGTATTGTCCCATTTGGGGCATGTTATGGTATAAGCTTCTCACAAACTAGAGCTTCTCATAAGAAGCCTCATGGTTCCATTAAGGAAACGTGTCACCTTTGTGGACAAAACGATATCCGTCGCCTCTTCTTGCTTTCAATTTTTTCCTGGTGTCAACATAGAACAACAGGAGTGTCGTGTTAAATTTTTGGAATTTTTGGGGGATCGTTTGGACATTTTTATAAGTTAACTGATTTTTCTAGGCATTTATGTGCATAATTCAAAATTGAACTACACGCACATGCTCCGGTCCATAAAAATGGGTTGCAAAATCAAATGTGTGTCCTTGGTTACAAGCTTAGGTCACATGCAAGAAATGAGAATGAATGTCAAACACCTTGGCACCGTCGCTCGGCCGCTAACATTGAGATACATGGTTTTAAAATTCTAGTAAATCAAAAACTCATGTGAAATTCATGAAACTTGACATGATATAATGGGACGGCATCGACATGTCGTGGTAAAAATATTGTCCCATTTGGGGCAGGTTTGGGTATAAGCTCTCGCAAACCAGAGCTTCTCTCACAACAAGCCTGATGGTTTCGGTAGGGAACGTGCCACCTTGGGGGACGAAACAATATTTGTTGCCTCTTCCTACTTTCAAAATTTTCTCGTGTCAACATAGAACAACAGGAGTGTTGTGTCAATTTTTGAGATTTTTGGGGGTTCGCTTGGACATTTTATACATTAACTGAGTTTTCTATGCATTTATGTGCATAATTCAAATTTGAACTACATGCACATGCTCCAGTGCATATAAATGGGTTCAAAATTGAAATGTCTGTCCTTGGTTGCATGCTTAAGTCCCATGCAAGAAATGAGAATGAATGTCACACCTTGCCACCGTCGCTCGACTGCTAACATTGAGATACATGGTTTTTAAATTCTAGTAAATCGAAAACGCGTCTAAAATTTATGAAACTTGACATGCTAGCATGGAACGACATCAACATGCCGTGGTAAAAATATTGTCCCATTTGGGGCAGGTTGGGGTATAAGGTTCTCACAACAAGCCTCATGGTTACGGCAGGGAACGTTTCAACTGTCTGGACGAAATGATATCCGTTGCCTCTTCTTGATTTCAATTTTTTTTCTAGCGTCAACATAGAACAACATGAGTGTTGTGTTAATTTTAGGAAATTTTCAGGGGTTTTTTTGGACATTTTTATATATTAAGTGAGTTTTCTATGCATTTATGTGCATAATTCAAATTTGAACTATAGGCACATGCTCCAGTGCATGTAAATTGTTTTAAAAATCAAATATGTGTCCTTGGCTGCATGCTTAGGTCCCATGCAAGAAATGGGAATGAATGTCAAACACCTTGCCACCATCGCTCGGCCGCAAACATTGAGATACATGGTTTCTATATTCTAGTAAATCCAAAAGTCGTCTGAAGTTCATGAAACTTGCGGCATCAACATGCTGTGGTAAAATTTTTGTCCAATTTGGGGCGGGTTTGGGTATTAGGTTCTCTCAAACCAGAGCTTCTCACAACAAGCCTGATGGTTTCGGTAGGGAACGTGCCACCCTTGGGGATGAAACGATATCCATTGCCTCTTCTTGCTTTCAAAAAATTTCTAGTGTCAATATGGAACGATAGGAGTGTTGTGTCAATTTTTGGGATTTTTTGGGGTTCGCTTGAACATTTTTATACATTATCTTTGTTTTCTAGGCATTTTATGTGCATAATTAAAATTTGAACTACATGCACATGCTCTAGTCAAAAAAATGGGTTGACATATGAAATGTGTGTCCTTGGTTGCATGCTTAGGTCCCATGCAAGAAATAGGAATGAATTTCAAACACCAGGGCACTGTTGATTGCCGGCAAAACATTGAGATACTTCATTTTTAAATTCTAGTAAATCCAAAACTCGTTTGAAATTCATGAAACTTGGCATGCTATCATGGAATGGCACCCGACATGTTGTGGTGCTCTCGTGTTATTTTGAGAGAAGGCGCACTCGAATAACAGCCAACAAAGGCATTTTGAAAAAAATAGCTGCCACTTTAATATCTCAAATGTTTGTATAATTTAAACCATGTGCGTTTTGTTAACCATTCATGTGACACCACGTGTCTTGGTTTTAATGTCTATAGGAGGTGCTGTGCGGACAGCTGCTTGACTGAACGGGAGGCATGCGAGCGTAGTCCGGTGTGCAGGCTGGCCGAGAGGCATGCAAGCTGTGCTCCAATGCACAGGCTCACCAGGAAGCGTGCGAGCTGTACGCTGCATAGGCTCATTGGGAAGCAAGCCCTTTGACTTCCATGGCCGCCCGCCTTGCTCGCATCCTCTCCATTAATGGCGCCCAAGCCGCTGTTTAATACAGGCGGCCTTACTGTTCTCCTCCCATTCCCCTCCCTACCGCAGACCTCCACCAACGCCATGGTGCAGAAGGATCATCTGCCACTAGTATTCAAGTTTGGTGAAGTCGACTCCGAGCCAAAGGAGATAGAAAATAAGGAGGAACGGGCCCTCATGGACATGGCCCTGAACGAGTTGGCCGTGGTGGTTGCTGCCCCCTGTCCATCCTAGCTCCCATCCCCGTGCCCGTGCCAGTGACCATCCCTGTAGCATTGACGGGCTGGTCGACGAGCACTATCATAGAGCTGTAAGCCGTGGGCGTCAGCGAGGTCTCCGCGGACCCGCGCGAGCTCGTGCACATGCCAGCACCAGTGCACGTGCTTGTGCCCATGCGCGCGCCTCCACCCACCGCGGCGCCGGTCCCCGTGAGTTTTCCTACACCTGCTGCGCCCGTGCCCGTGCCCCCCCCCCCCCCTCAGTGGCATGGGACGCTGCCGTCGACCGCTACCTCGTAGCGCCGCCAGTTGCTGCCCTCTCGTGCCCTGCCCGTCGATCGTGCGATGACATGATGTTTGATTTCCATGTGAAGAACATTCTATGCTGCTTTGAAGACTTCAACAATGGCATCTCGGAGGACAACAACAACAACGCAGGCGCGGCACGCCGCCTCCGCCACCGCCGGAAATAGTTTTTTTAGTTTAATACTGTATCTCGATCATATTAATATAAATTCGCAGTGTGACTGAATGAAAGATATGGTTTGAATGAACTTGCATTTTTTTCTCTCTTAATGTACAGACTTATCAAATGATTTTCTTTTGGAAAAACGTCAATGGTTTTTAAATATAAAACACTCATCGCAAACGTTTTAATTAGAACACCCGTATACAAATCGACAACTTCCCCACGAACCCAAGGGAAAATGTGCCGAGCAGGATTTGTGCAGCTCTTGATCGCAAATGTTTTAGATAGAACACCCGTATGCAAAGTGAGAGCTATGGTCTTCCCCCTTAAGTCAAGGGAAAATGCGCAGCGCAGGATTTGTGTATCTCTTCAATGCAAATGGTTCAGATTGAATACGGTATGCAAAGCCAGACTTCGGTGCCAAGCCAAGAGAAAATGTGTCGAGTAGGATTTGTACATCCCTTCAAAGCAAACGGTTGTTTTGGATGACCCGTGTGCAACCACGTACAGAAAATTTAGTAAGATTTGCATCTGTCATATTAGGTATATTGCCATTTGTCAAACTGGAAAGATTGACATTTGTTGATCTAGTAACATTGCCATTTGTTAACCTTGTAACACTGCGGTTTGTCAAAATATGCAGCTAAAAAATCACTAGCACTATCTAATTTTTGCAACTAAAATTCAGTAATTAAGCATAAATTTCATTCATAGATTAAGAAATCATTCTTTATACAAACAGTTCAACTCGAAAGCTGAACTGACCAAACTTTTCCCCAATTGTTGCCAACCACGTACTGAAATAGCTAGTTCAACTATATATACTAGCTAATTTTAAGTACGTTGTACAGTTTCACCACACCGATAGTCAGATGAACTGAGCAAAATAACCCCTAAATACTGCTACTATGGAGGGGCTTTGTACTACTTCTGGCAGCCTCTCCTCTATCGAGCATGCTCAGTAAGAGGCAAAGGAGGAGGAGCCTACCGATGAGCTGGATAACTGCAATACGGTGCCTACCGCTGCTGCACCTTCAGCGACGCTCACCTCGAACGCCCTCTACCGCTCCAGACGACTCGTCTCGAAGCGGTGGTTCTCCTCGTAGATCTCCTGATTCCTCGCCTCTGCGGTGGCGTGTGATGCGGCCACAACGGCGGTAAGGCTTTTTGTGTGCTTGACAAGGCGCTCCTCCTCTCGTGGGAACTCGATGTAGCGCAAGGTTGCTGACGCATGTGCGGGCCTCCACCTCCGCCTCCCACCTTCGGGCGGTGGTGGCGGAGTGGGTGATGACCCCGACGGTCGATGATGGGCTGGCGGCCACGGCAGCCAGCGATGGGGTGGCGGCCACGGCCACCACCTCCTGCCTTCGGGCCGCGGCGGCGGAGCGGGTGATGGCCATGGTGGCTGGCAGTGGGGTGGCGGCCACGACGGCCACTTTCCGCCTTCAGGCTGCGGCGATGGAGCTGTTGGGGAATGTAGCAATTCAAAAAAATCCTATGATCATGCAAGATCTATCTAGGAGATGCATAGCAACGAGACGGGAGAGTGTGCCTACCTACCCTCTAGACGAAAGCGGAAGCGTTTAGTAACGTGGTTGATGTAGTCGAACGTCTTCACGATACAACCGATCGAAGTACCAAACGTACGACACCTTCGTGTTTAGCACACGTTCAGCACGATAACATCCCTCGAGCTCTTGATCCAGTAGAGGGTCAAGGGAGAGTTCTGTCAGCATGACGTCGTGGTGACGGTGATGATGATGTTACCGGCGCAAGGCTTTGCCTAAGCACTACGACGATATGACCAAGGTGTTAAACTGTGGAGGGGGCACCGCACATGGCTAAGAGATTGCCTGTTGTCCTTTGGGGTGCCCCCTGCCCCCGTATATAAAGGAGGAGAGGGGGAGGCTGGTCGGACCTGTAGGGCCCGCCAAGAAGGAGGAGTCCTACTAGGACTCCAAGTCCTAGTAGGATTCTACTTGGTGGAAGGGGGAAGGAAGGAAGGGAGAGGGAAATGGGGGCCGCTCCCCCTCCCCTAGTCCTATTCGGACTCCCCATGGGGGGGCGTGCCTTCCCTATGTGGGATATCCTCTCTCTCCCCTATGGACCATGATGACCCATTGCTTCCCCAGGGGGTTCCGGTAACCCCTCCGACACTCCGTTTTTACCCGGTACCACTTGGAACTCTTCCGGTATCCGAATAACGTAGTGCAATATATCAATCTTTATGTCTCGACCATTTTGAGATTCCTTGTCATGTCTGTGATCTCATCCAGGACTTCGAACAAACTTCGGTCATCAAATCACATAACTCATGATACAAATCGTCATCGAACGTTAAGCATGCGGACCCTACGGGTTCGAGAACTATGTAGACATGATCGAGACACATCTCCAATCAATAACCAATAGTGGAACCTGGATGCTCATATTGGCTCCTACATATTCTACGAAGATATTTATCGGTCAAACCGCACAACAACATACGTTGTTCCCTTTGTCATCGGTATGTTACTTGCCCGAGATTCGATCGTCGGCATCATCATACCTAGTTCAATCTCGTTATCGGTAAGTCTCTTTACTCGTTCCGTAATGTTTCATCCCGTAACTAACTCATTGGTCACATTGCTTGCAAGGCTTATAGTGATGAGCATTACCGAGAGGGCCCAGAGATACCTCTCCAAAACACGGAGTGACAAATCCTAATCTTGATCTATGCCAACCCAACAAACACCTTCGGAGACACCTGGAGAGAATCTTTATAATCACCCAGTTACGTTGTGACATTTGATAGCACACAAGGTGTTCCTCCGGTATTCGGGAGTTGCATAATCTCATAGTCTGAGGAATATGTATAAGTCATGAAGAAAGCAGTAGCTATAAAACTGTACGATCATAATGCTAAGCTAACAGATGGGTCTTGTCCATCACATCATTCTCTAATGATGTGATCCCGTTTATCAAATGACAGCACATGTCCATGGTTAGGAAACATAACCATCTTTGATTAACGAGCTAGTCAAGTAGAGGCATACTAGGGACACTTTGTTTTGTCTATGTATTCACACATGTACTAAGTTTCCGGTTAAAACAATTCTAGCATGAATAATAAACATTTATCATGATATACGTAAATATAAATAACAACTTTATTATTGCCTCAAGGGCATATTCCCTTCAGTCTCCCACTTGGACTAGAGTCAATAATCTAGATTACAAAGTAATGATTCTAACACCCATGGAGTCTTGGTGCTGATCATGTTTTGCTCGTAGTAGAGGCTTAGTCAATGGGTCTGCAACATTTAGATCCGTATGTATTTTGCAAATATCTATGTCTCCCTCTGCGACTTGATGCCAGATGGAATTGAAGCACCTCTTGATGTGTTTGGTTCTCTTGTGAAATCTGGATTCTTTTGCCAAGGCAATTGCTCCAGTATTGTCAGAAAAGATTTTCATTGGACCCGATGCATTAGGTATTACACCTAGATCGGATATGAACTCCTTCATCCAGACTCCTTCATTTGATGCTTCCGAAGCAGCTATGTACTCCGCTTCACATGTAGATCCCGCCACGACACTCTGCTTGGAACTGCACCAACTGACAACTCCACCATTAAATATAAATACGTATCTGAATTGCGAGTTCGAGTCATCCGGATCAGTGTCAAAGCTTGCATCGACATAACCATTTACGACAAGCTCTTTCTCACCTCCATAAGCGAGAAACATATCCTTAGTCCTTTTTAGGTATTTCAGGATGTTCTTGACCATTGTCCAGTGCTCCACTCCTGGATTACTTTGGTACCTCCCTGCTATACTTATAGCAAGGCACACACCAGGTCTGGTACAGAGCATTGCATACATGATAGAACCAATGGCTGAAGCATAGGGAATGACTTTCATTTTCTCTCTATCTTCTGCAGTGGTCGGGCATTGAGTCTGACTCAACTTCACACCTTGTAACACAGGCAAGAACCCTTTCTTTGTATAACCCATTTTTAACTTCTTCAAAACTTTATCAAGGTATGTGCTTTGTGAAAGTCCAATTAAGCGTCTTGATCTATCTCTATAGATCGTGATGCCCAATATGTAAGAAGCTTCATCGAGGTCTTTCATTGAAATACTCTTATTCAAGTATCCTTTTATGCTATCCAGAAATTCTGTATCATTTCCAATCAACAATATTTCCTCCACATATAATATTAGAAATGCTACAGAGCTCTCACTGACTTTTTTTTGTAAATATAGGCTTCTCCAAAAGTCTGTATAAAACCATATGCTTTGATACACTATCAAAGTGTTTATTCCAACTCCGAGAGGCTTGCACCAGTCCATAAATGGATCGCTAGAGCTTGCACACTTTGTTAGCACCCTTTGGATCGACAAAACCTTCTGCTTGCATCATATACAACTCTTCTTTAAGAAATATCCATCTAAGGAATGCAGTTTTGACATACATTTGCCAGATTTCATAAAATATGGCAATTGCTAACATGATTAGGATGGATTTAAGCATCGCTACAGTTGAGGAAGTCTCATTGTAGTCAACACCTTGAACTTGTTGAAAACCTTTTGCGACGAGTTGAGCTTTGTAGATAGTAACACTACTATCAATGTCCGTCTTCCTCTCAAAGATCCATTTATTTTCTATGGCTTGCTGATCATCGGGCAAGTCCACCAAAGTCCACACTTTTTCTCATACATGGATCCCATCTCAGATTTCATGGCCTCAAGCCATTTTGCGGAATCTGGGCTCATCATCGCTTCCTCATAGTTCGTAGGTTTATCATGGTCTAGTAACATGACTTCTAGAATAGGATTACCATACCACTCTGGTGCGGATCGTCCTTTGGTTGACCTAGGAGGTTCGGTAGTAACTTGATCTGAAGTTTCATGATCATCATCATTAGCTTCCTCACTAATTGGTGTAGGAATCACTAGAACTAATTTCCGTGATGAACTACTTTCCAATTCGGGAGAAGGTACAGTTACCTCATTAAGTTCTACTTTCCTCCCACTCACTTCTTTCGAGAGAAACTCCTTCTCTAGAAAGGATCCATTCTTAGCAACGAATGTCTTGCCTTCGGATCTGTGATAGAAGGTGTACCCAACAGCTTCTTTTGGGTATCCTATGAAGACACATTTATCCGATTTGGATTCGAGCTATCAGGTTGAAGCTTTTTCACATAAGCATCGCAACCCCAAACTTTAAGAAACGACAACTTTGGTTTCTTGCCAAACCACAGTTCATAAGGCATCATCTCAACGGATTTCGATGGTGCCCTATTTAAAGTGAATGCAGCCGTCTCTAAAGCATAACCACAAGATGATAGTGGTAAATCAGTAAGAGACATCATAGGTCGCACCATATCCAATAAAGTACGGTTACGACGTTCGGACACACCATTGCGCTGTGCTGTTCCAGGTGGCGTGAGTTGCGAAACTATTCCACATTGTTTCAAATGAAGAACAAACTCGTAACTCAAATATTCGCCTCCATGATCAGATCGTAGAAACTTTATTTTCTTGTTACGTTGATTTTCCACTTCACTCTGAAATTCTTTGAACTTTTCAAACGTTTCATACTTATGGTTCATTAAGTAGATATAACCATATCTGCTCAAATCATCTGTGAAGGTAAGAAAATAACGATACCCGCCACGAGCCTCAACACTCATTGGACCGCATACATCGGTATGTACTATTTCCAGTAAGTCAGTAGCTCATTCCATTGTTCCAGAGAACGGAGTTTTAGTCATCTTGCCCATGAGGCGTGGTTCGCAAGCACCAAGTGATTCATAATCAAGTGATTCCAAAATCCCATCAGCATGGAGTTTCTTCATGCGCTTTACACCAATATGACCTAAACAACAGTGCCACAAATAAGTTGCACTATCATTATCAACTTTGCATCTTTTGGCTTCAATATTATGAACATGTGTATCACCATGATCGAGATTCAACAAAAATAGACCACTCAACAAGGGTGCATGACCATAAAAGATATTACTCATATAAATAGAACAACCATTTTTCTCTGATTTAAATGAATAACTGTCTCGCATCAAACAAGATCCAGATATACTATTCATGCTCAACGCTGGCAGCAAATAACAAGTATTCAGGTCTAAAACTAATCCCGAAGGTTGATGTAGAGGTAGCGTGCTGACAGCGATCACATCGACCTTGGAACCATTTCCGACGCGCATCGTCGCCTCGTCCTTAGCCAATCTTCGTTTAAACCGTAGCCCCTGTTTCGAGTTGCAAATATGAGCAACAGAACCAGTATCAAATACCCAAGCGCTACTACAAGCATTAGTAAGGTACACATCAATAAAATGTATATCAAATATACCTTTCACTTTGCCATACTTCTTATTCGCCAAATACTTGGGGTAGTTCCGCTTCCTGTGACCAGTCCCTTTGCAGTAGAAGCACTCAGTTTCAGGCTTAGGTCCAGACATGGGCTTCTTCCATGGAGTAGCAACTTGCCTGCTATTCTTCTTGAAGTTCCCTTATTTCCTTTGCCATTTTTCTTGAAACTAGTGGTCTTATTAACCATCAACACTTGATGCTCCTTCTTGATTTCTACCTCCACGGCCTATAGCATTGCGAAGAGCTCGGGAATCGTTTTCGTCATCCCTTGCATATTATAGTTCATCATGAAGCCTTTATAGCTTGGTGGTAGTGATTGAAGAACTCTGTCAATGACACTATCATCAGGAAGATTAAATCCCAGCCGAGTCAAGTGGTTATGGTACCCAGACATTCTGAGTATGTATTCACTGACAGAACTATTCTCCTCCATTTTGCAGCTATAGAACTTGTTGGAGACTTCATATCTCTCAACTCGGGCATTTGCTTGAAATATTAACTTCAACTCTTGGAATATCTCATATGCTCCATGATGTTCAAAACGTCTTTGAAGTCCCGATTCTAACCCGTAAATCATGGCACACTGAACTATCGAGTAGTCATCAGATCGAGCTTGCCAGACGTTCATAACATTAGCATCTGCTCCTGCAGCAGGCCTTGCACCTAGCGGTGCTTCAAGGACGTAATTCTTCTGTGCAGCAATGAGGATAATCCTCAAGTTACGGACCCAATCAATGTAGTTGCTACCATCATCTTTCAACTTAGCTTTCTCTAGGAATGCATTAAAATTCAAGGGAACGGTAGCATGGGCCATTGATCTACAACAACATAGACATGCAAAACTATCAGGACTAAGTTCACGATAAATTAAAGTTCAATTAATCATATTACTTAAGAACTCCCACTTAGATAGACATCCCTCTAGTCATCTAAATGATCACGTGATCCAAATCAACTAAACCATGTCTGATCATCACGTGAGATGGAGTAGTTTTCAATGGTGAACATCACTATGTTGATCATATCTACTATATGATTCATGTTTGACCTTTCGGTCTCAGTGTTCCGAGGCCATATATGCATATGCTAGGCTCGTCAAGTTTAACCCAAGTATTCTGCACGTGCAAAACTGGCTTGCACCCGTTGTATGTGAACGTAGAGCTTATCATACCCGATCATCGCGTGGTGTGTCGGCACGACAAACTGTAGCAATGGTGCATACTCAGGGAGAACACTTATACCTTGAAATTTAGTAAGGGATCATCTTATAATGCTACCGCCATACTAAGAAAAATAAGATGCATAAAAGATAAGCATCACATGCAATCAAAATATGTGACATGATATGGCCATCAGCATGTTGTGCTCATGATCTCCATCACCTAAGCATCGTCATGATCTCCATTGTCACCGGCTTGACACCTTGATCTCCATCGTAGCATCATTGTCGTCTCGCTAACTATTGCTACTACGACTATTGCTACCGCTTAGTGATAAAGTAAAGCAATTACATGGCGATTGTATTTCATACAATAAAGCGACAACCATATGGCTCCTGCCAGTTGCCGATAACTCTGTTACAAAACATGATCATCTCATACAACAATTTATATCGCATCATATCTTAACCATATCACATCACAACAAGCCCTACAGAAACAAGTTAGACGTCCTCTACTTTGTTGTTGCAAGTTTTACGTGGCTGCTACGGGGTTCTAGCAAGAACCGTTCTTACCTACGCATCAAAACCACAATGATTTTTTGTCAGGTGTGCTGTTTTAACCTTCAACAAGGACCAGCCGTAGTCAAACTCGATTCAACTAAAGTTGGAGAAACAGACACCCGCCAGCCACCTATGTGCAAAGCACGTCGGTAGAACCAGTCTCATGAACGCGGTTATGTAATGTCGGCCCGGGATGCTTCATCCAACAATACCGCCGAATGAAAGTAAGACGTTGGTGGTAAGCATTATGACTGTTATTGCCCACAACACTTTGTGTTCTACTCGTGCAAATATCATCTACGCATAGACCTGGCTCTGATACCACTGTTGGGGAACGTAGTAATTCAAAAAAAATTCCTATGATCACGCAAGATCTATCTAGGAGATGCATAGCAATGAGACGGGAGAGTGTGTCTATGTACCCTTGTAGACCAAAAGTGGAAACGTTTAGTAACGTAGTTGATGTAGTCGAACGTCTTCACGATCCAAACAATCCAAGTACCAAACATACGGCACCTCCGTGTTCAGCACATGTTCAGCACGATGAAGTCCCTCAAGCTCTTGATCCAGTAGGGGTTCGAGGGAGAGTTCTGTCAGCACGACAGCGTGGCGACGGTGATGATGATGTTACCGGCGTAGGGCTTTACCTAAGCACTATGACGATATGATCGAGGTGTTAAACTATGGAGGGGGCACCGCTAACGGCTAAGAGATTGTCTGTTGTCCTTTGGGGTGCCCCTACCCCCGTATATAAATGAGGAGAGGGGGAGGCCGGCCGGTCCTGTGGGGTGCACCAAGAGGGAGGAGTCCTACTAGGACTCCAAGTCCTAGTAGGATTATACTTGGTGGAAGGGGAAGGAAGGAAGGGAGAGGGAGAGGGAGAGCGAAAGGGGGGCTGTGCCCCTCCCCTTGTCCTATTCGAACTCCCCATGGGGGGGGGGCGCCTCCCCTATGTGGGCTGTCCTCTCTCTCCCCTATGGCCCATGATGGCACATTGCTTCCCCGGGGGGTTCCGGTAACCCCTCCGGCACTCCGTTTTTACCCGGTACCACTTGGAACTCTTCCGGTGTCCGAATAACATAGTCCAATATATCAACATTTATGTCTCGACCATTTCAAGACTCCTCTCCATGTCCGTGATCTCATCTGGGACTCCGAACAAACTCCGGTCATCAAATCACATAACTCATGATACAAATCGTCATCGAACGTTAAGCGTGCGAACCCTACGGGTTCGAGAACTATGTTGACATGATCGAGACACATCTTTGATCAATAACCAATAGCGGAACCTGGATGCTCATATTGGCTACTACATATTCTACGAAGATCTTTATCGGTCAAACCGCACAACAACATACATTATTCCCTTTGTCATCGGTATGTTACTTGCCCGAGATTCGATCATCGGCATCATCATACCTAGTTCAATCTCGTTATCGGCAAGTATCTTTACTTGTTCTGTAATGTTTCATCCCGTAACTAACTCATTGGTCACATTGCTTGCAAGGCTTGTAGTGATGAGCATTACCGAGAGGCCCAGAGATACCTCTCCGAAACACGGAGTGACAAATCCAAATCTTGATCTATGCCAACCCAACAAACACCTTCGGAGACACCTGTAGAGCATCTTTATAATCACCCAGTTACGTTGTGTCGTTTGATAGCACACAAGGTGTTCCTCCGGTATTCGGGAGTTGCATAATCTCATAGTCTGAGGAACATGTATAAGTCATGAAGAAAGCAGTAACAATAAAATTGTTACTATCATAATGCTAAGCTAACGGATGGGTCTTGTCCATCACATCATTCTCTAATGATGTGATCCCGTTTATCAAATGACAACACATGTCCATTGTTAGGAAACATAACCATCTTTGATTAACGAGCTAGTCAAGTAGAGGCCTACTAGGGACACTTTGTTTTGTCTATGTATTCACACATGTACTAAGTTTCTGGCTAATATAATTCTAGCATGAATAATAAACATTTATCATAATATAAGGAAATATAAATAAAAACTTTATTATGGCCTCTAGGGCATATTTCCTTTAGGAGCGGGCGATGGCCCTGGCTTTCGACGGTGGTGTGGCGGCCACGGTGGCAGACGGTGGGGTGGCGGCAACGGTAGTCGGCAACAGCTGCCAACAGGCAGCGGCGGTGGAGCATGTGGTGGGTGTTCCGCGCACACCCAACAGGGACGCCACACACACTACACTATGCCAGGGACTGCGCCGCCGCCGCGGTGTAGCCTCCTAGCTGGAGCTGTCCTTTGATGATGGCGGAGTGGTTGAGCGACGACAACGGACCGGTGCCATTGGCGATTGTGGCAAAAGCATAGTAGATAAGCTACAAGGTGGGAGGGGAAAAATGCGACGCGGGACTTGCTATCCGTGAGGGTTTATATAGCAGGCCGGTAAGCATTGGGATTTTGGGGGATTTCACCAAGTCGGGCGGGAAGCTTGCGCGGGAACATACGAGGTTGCGCGGGAATGGGCTCACCGACGATTCATTGGCACCACTTCGAGCCACCGTTTGGCCAAAAGAACGCCCCCGCGTGCTGCACAAGCTTGCGTTGTAAGCTGTCTGCGGCAGCGAGGTGACAAGACGTGCGAGAGGAGGACGAAAGGCCACGTACACGTACGGTTAATAAAAAAACATTTGCGATTTAATTACCTACTATACCCCCATCTTGGTTTATAAGTAGGATTTAACTAATAAAATACGAATGCATGTCGCCAAAGATTATATCGCTGGATTCGTATTTGAACATAGTTTCCAATTATATAATTTTTATAACATGCATTAGCATTTTGTTGGTTAAATTTAAGGGCAAAGTATGGCACAGAATATAAAGGGGACTAATAGACCAAGACAAAGGTAGTAGCACACGGCCGCTCTATGCAGCGACGTAATTGTCGGTTGGCTTGTAGGCGACCATTTCCTATGTGTTCAACTACTCTATGTGTGTTGTTGCTTGCGGTTGAGGCTGCCGCAGCGCGCTCTGCTCACATCCCGCCGCACGCGCTCTGCCCTCGCGCCCCTCCGGGCGCTTTGCCCTCGTCCCTCCACGTTCGGGTGCATGCGGTTGCACCGGGCGCGGCGCGACGATGCAGTTGCCCGTTGCAAAAACTGCCATATGGACACGCCGAAAATCAAGGCTGCCCGGCCCCCATTTATTATTGTGGCCATTTACCTTCATCTCTCGCGCCACACGACACAATAAGAACACCCATGACGACACATACAGAGAGGACATCCAGCGGTTCCAATGGCGCTCCCCGTGGCTCCAATGGCGCTCCCAATGGCCGATGACGACAAGGGCGGGCAGTTCACCATGCATCACGTAGTGGACACCCACGTGAGGGGGAAGGCCCTCTCGGTGGTGTACACGAACGAGCTAGTCTCAGTGGAGAGCTCCATTTAAACTATGGAGCAGTTGCTTGCCGAGGACAAGTACCAAGTGGTCGGCTTTGACCTCGAGTACACCATCGGTCGTGCTGGGTGTCGGTGTGAAAACCGGCAGATCTCGGGTAGGGGGGCTCAAGCTGTATGTTTGAGGATCGATGGTAACTATAATAAAAAGGACACAATGTTTACCTAGGTTCGGGCCCTCTTAATGGAGGTAAAACCCTACTCCTGCTTGATTATATTCGACGAGTATAGGGGTTACAAGAGTTGATATACCTCGAGATGTAATGGCTAAACCCTAGCTTGGCTAGCCTATCAATGTTGTGTCCCTGCCTTTGATCTAACCCTCCGGTTTATATAGATACCGGAGGGGCTTAGGGTTGTACAAAGTCGGTTTAACAGAAAGGAAATAGTATATCCGGACACCTAAACTTGCCATCCACATATGCGGGAGTCCCTACTGGACATGAGAAGTGGTCTTCTGCCTTGTATCTTGACGACCCATCAGTCCGGCCCATATCCAATAGACCGAACGCCCGAAGAACCCTTAGTCCAGGACTCCCTTAGTAGCCCCTGAACCAGTCTTCAACGACGACGTGTTCGGCGTGTAGATTATCTTCGGCATTGCGAGGCGGGTTCCCTGAACAATATACGTCAGCTTTCCTCCATAAAAGAATTGTATTTGGCCTTGTATAATTAACACAACCCTTAGTCGCGAAGGAAGGATATATAAAAAATAGGAACAGTGTCTTTACTGATAACTTTTCCGGCAAAGCGTCAGACTTGACCCTTCAGCATTTTGAACCATTTTCACACCCCGCATTTCGTGTTTCGAGTCCAAGCCTCATTGGCTAGTCTTTTCAAAACAAAGATCGTGCCAACTTATTATGGGATTGCTCATCAATAAAATTTGGGTAATCCAACCGTTTACAGCGCATGCTTTCATTGGGAATAGGCAAGTTTCAAGGCATAAGTGGAGGGGGGGGGGGGGGGGCGGTTGGCATTTTTACTGCCTATAAGAGGGCAATGGATTTCTCCTTTCTTCCCCACGCCTTCCAATCTCCTCAGCCTTCCAATCTCCCAAGCTCTCAGCGCCCGAAAAGTTTTCGTCTTCCTCACCACCACCACCTCCTCCGACCATGGCTGGATCCAGTTCCAAGGGAAAGTGGGAGGCCTCCTCCATCACGAAGAAGGAGATAAAGGATCTCCGGAGTGTGGGATACCTAGCCGCAACCATCGCGCATAGCCCCCCCCAAGGGTCAAATCATGTTCTATTACGGGCTAGATTTTCATGATCAATCCCCAAACTCTTTCCTCCACATATCATCGTTTATCGTCGTGTGTGAGGCTCTACTCTGCATCCACCCACACTTCGGCCTATGGCTGAAGATCTTCAATGTGAAACCGAAGGTGGTCGACGGGCAGCACGCGAATTGCGGCAGGGCTATGATAAGCAAGCTTCCCAACGCCACATGGCCCAAGGGGGCCTTTGTCGAGACCGTCAAGGTCTGGCAACAAGAATGGTTCTACATCACCGAGCCACGCCGCAGCAACTGGCCGGCGATTCTCTAGTTCAGATTCGGACCCTCCCGCAAGACTCACGTCGTGGAATGCCATGGGCCTTGACTGGGGGTCCCAGACGGAGGTGCAGACACTGCAAGAGCATCATCAACATGCTGGGCAAGAACGTCGGTCTCACCAACATGGTGCAAATCATGCTCTTCCGTCGCATTCTCCCTTGGCAGCGCCGGACTTCCCCCATGTGGGAGTTCAAGCCGGAGGAGCCGCGGACCCTGCAGCACTTCCTCGGCACGACACACGCCGGAATATGGAAGCTTCTTTCAAGGCACAGAAGAGCTGGCCCATGGAGACCAAAGACGTCGGTCTTGATGCCGAGAACCCGGCCACCCCGGTAAGTGTTTAACTCTCTGAAGATATGCCCGGTATATATATATATATATATATATATATATATATATATATATATATATATATCTGTGTGTGTGTGTGTGTATGTGTGTGTCTATATATATATATATATATTCGATCAATACGAATCTTATCATCCTACCTTTTTAGAGGGCTAGACAAAAAAGGCAGAGCGGATCAAGAGTCCGGCTCCGTTGCCCGAAGACCCAGTCACCCCTCAACTAGAGGAGATGCTGGTCCCGGCGCCCTATCAAGCGTCGGAGAAGAAAAGCAAGGGGCCCAAGGGCGGGCCCCGCCGCAAAGGTGTCACGCCCTCGATGCGGCTATATCTCCCACGTGTTGAAGCACGACCTAGAGGCATAACCGCATTGAAAGCAATGTCGCAAGTGAGGTAATCTTCACACAACCCATGTAATACATAAGGGAAAGAGATACATAGTTGGCTTACAATCGCCACTTCACACAATTACATGAATAAAGCATTACATCATCCAGATACAATCAAGGTCCGGCTACGGAACCAAAATAAAAGAAGAACCCCAAATGCGACAAAGGTCCCCGATCGACCCCAACTGGGCTCCACTACTGATCAACTAGAACGAAACAACACAAAGGGCAAGATCTTCATCGAGCTCCTCCTTGAGCTTGGTTGCGTCACCTGCTCGGTAACATAGGCACCTGCAAACTGGTTTTGGAAGTATCTGTGAGCCACAGGGACTCAGCAATCTCGCACCTGCGAGATCAAGACTATTTAAGCTTATAGGAAGGATGGAGTAATGAGGTGGAGCTGCAGCAAGCGACTAGCATATATGGTGGCTAACATACGCAAATGAGAGCGAGAAGAGAAGGCAAAGCACGGTCGATAAAAGTATGATCAAGAAGTGATCCTATAGCAACCTACGTCAAACATAACTCCAACACCGTGTTCACTTCCCGGACTCCGCCGGAAAGAGACCATCACGGTTACACACACGGTTGATGTATTTTAATTAAGGTCAACTTCAGGTTTTCTACAACCGGACGTTAACAAATTCCCATCTGCCACATAACCGCGGGCACGGCTCTCGAAAGTTTATAACCCTGCAGGGGTGTCCCAACTTAGCCCATGACAAGCTCTCACGGTCAACGGAGGAATAGACCTCCACCCGAGACATTCCGATCAGACTCGGTATCCCGGTACAACAAGACATTTCGACAGGGTAAAACTAAACCAGCAACACCGCCCGAATGTGCCGACAAATCCCGATAGGAGCTGCACATATCTCTTTCTCAGGGCACACTCAGATGAGACTAGCTACGAGTAAAACCAACCCTCAAGTTTCCCCGAGGTGGCCCCGCAGGCAGCTCAATTCGGACCAACACTCAGAGGAGCACTGGCCCGGGGGGGGGGGGGGGTTAGAATAAAGATGACCCTTGAGTCTGCAGAACCCAAGGGAAGGTGGTAGGTTGTTAGTGCAAATGGTAAAACCAATGTTGGGCATTGCTGGAGGAGCTTTACTTAAGGCGAACTGTCAAGGGGTTCCCATTATAGCCCAACCGTGTAAGGAACGCAAAATCCGGGAACATAACACCGATATGACGGAAACTAGGGCGGTAAGAGTGGAACAAAACACCAGGCATAAGGCCGAGCCTTCCACCCTTTACCAAGTATATAGATGCATTAATTAAATAAGATATATTGTGATATCCCAACAAGTGAACATGTTCCAACAAGGAACAACATCTCCACGTTCCAACAAGGAACAAACTTCAATCTTCACCTGCAACTAACAACGCTATAAGAGGGGCTGAGCAAAGCGGTAACATAGCCAATCAACGGTTTGCTTGGACATGGTGGGTTAGAGGTTTGACATGGCAATTTGGGAGGCTGACAAGCAAATGGTAGGCATCGTAGCATTGGCATAGCAAAAGAGCGAGCAAACTAGCATAGCAAAGATAGTAGTGATTTCGAGGGTATGATCATCTTGCCTGAGATCCCGCTAGGAAGAAGAACGAGTCCAAGAAGAATACAAACGGTCGTAGACGAACGAATCGTCACAACTCCGGAACGAAACCGAAGCTAACGAGAGAAGCAACCCGGAAAGAAACAAACAACATGGTAAACACACAAGCATAAGCATGTCATGATGCACAAACAAGTATGATGCATGTCCGGTTTAATGAGGCATGGCATGGCAAGGTGAAACAAACAACACTACAATTTAAGTGGAGCTCAATATGCAACGAGTTGCATATTGACGAAACACCACATTCAATTATTTAGTTCTCTCTCGGTTATGATACTCAACAATATTAAATGTTGTTAAACATGGCAAGAGGTGAAGCATAAATAAACTAACTATTTAGGCAAGTTTAAATGAGGCCGGAACAACAAACAACAATTCCGGTAAATCCCCACATGCATTTAACAAATTAATGCAACAACAAGTTTAAACATTTTAATTGTTGTTATCATGATGCGGATGACATATGCAAGTTTTATGCAATTTTTATGAAAATGTTGACATAAGCATGTTGTGAAGCATTTATCACCGTGGTGGAAGAAAGGGGTGCCACGGCAATGAATCCGAAAATGATGCCACGGCAACATATCGGTTCCGGTAGCTCATGGAGATACCGGTGCAAAAGGAAGCGTGCGGATGTGCGGAACATGGTAGAGATGGTGGGGTGATCCCGGTTACTGGGTTCCCACGGGTCATCGGTATGGCGAACGAGGAGGAACGTGCATGAAGCAAATGGGCACGGTGCAAACATAGGGTGCATCTCATACAACATGCATTCGGTCCACGGCGGTCATTTCGGGTTATACCTTCGAAGCGTGCATCTTCGGAGCGGTTCGAGTCGTCGAGGGAAGTAGTGGAACTCATTTCGTAGATGAACTTGACGGATTCGAATCCCTTCGGGGTTGTCGTGGTACTTGCGGTCTCGGCGACGGTAGTCGTTCACGTTTTGTAGTCGTACATGTCGACGGTAGTGGAAGTAGTGGTACACGGCGACGGTAGTTGTACACGTTTTCGTAGATGTTCAAGTCGACGATAGTGGTACACGCGACGTTTGGGTACTTGTCGGTCCGGTCTTGGCGGTGTAGATGTACACAAGGTCCTGCCCGAGGATGGTCTTGACCTTGGTAGTGATTCGAATCGGAGCCTTGCGGAGACAACCCAACGAAGCATGCTACAGTTGAAGGGCATGGGTCTTCTTCCCGCAAGGAACAAAAAAAATGGAGGCGGCTGCAGCTGATGCGGACGCAGGATGCAGGGGCGCGGTCAATGCAAGGCGAGGCGCTCGTTGACGAGAGGAAGCAGGCGGCAGAGGCGCAACAGTAGGTCGACGCCGCGGGGGCGAGGCGGCGCTGCACTTGGCGCGATCTCCGGTGAAGGCAGCGCCGCTTGAGGCGGGGTCGGGCTGCGGGTGAGGCAGTGGCGCCATGGACGAAGGGAGGATGAGCTCGGGGAGGAGGCCGAGCGCTATGGCACAGGAGAGGAAGGGAGGCGGCAGCGGGGATGGCTGCGGGCACCATGGTGGGCTCGCGGTGGAGGCAGGGAAGGAGAAGCAGGGCGCGGCGAGCTGCGGCCGGCCGGCGAGGAGGCGGGGACGAGGGCCGATGAGGGCGCGCGACGGAGCTCAGCGGGCGTGCTCCGATGGAGGTACTTGAATGGGGGCGGCGGAGCATGGGCAGGGGTGATGCGGGTCATCCTCCTCGCCCTAGACAAGACGAGGCAGGGGGGTCTTGGCGCAGGGCTCCGGCGAACCAGGGCACCGCGGCGGCGCCTGAGCGACGGAGAGGGGCGGCGGGATCGGGAGAGAGATGCGGGTGTGCGGAGTCGGGGCCAGAGGGAGAGAATGGGGATCGGGACAAAGGGGTGGCAGCGTTGTGAGGGAACGAGGGAGCGATCGAGGGAGGTTTCGGTCAGGCTAGGGTTAGGAGGGGCGGCTGGGCCTTGGGCCAAAAGGACTGGGCTGCGGATGGCTGCGGACTAATGGACTGGCTGCATCTCTCTCTCTCTCTCTAAACTCTTAGCAGAAAAGAAAGAAAGAAAAGAAAGAAAGAAAAAAAAAGGAGAAGAAAAGAAAGACTAGGAAGAGAGTTTGGGCATGGGGATATTTTCCCGAACTCGCAAAAATGCGCTGGTTCCAAGGAAATAGAAATGGCCAAGATCGAACGATAAGAATTCAAACTCATTTGAATTTAATTCAAATGGGTTTGAACTAGGACTTGATAAAAGGAAGGTCCAAAAATGTTCGGATTTTTGGTGGAGCTCCGGAAAATGATGAAATAATTACGGGCAAGGTTGGAGAACAAGAATTGAGACCACAAAGGCATTAGGATATTTTGTGAGTGTGTTTGCGTAAATCCAAATAATTGGAATATTTACTATAGCTCTCTAAATATCGAGAGGATATGTTTTAAAGAGAATCACCATGTGAGTTCCCTCGATTTAAATAGATCAAAAGATCTATGCAATTTATTTAGTTGAGGTTTTAAAAATTAATGATATGATGGCATGATGCAATGCAAATGATGCAACAAACAAAACAAATCACACGACGAAACTCGGAATAGCTGGAAGTCTTCTGGATCGTCGGTCTCGGGGCGTTACAACACTCCACCACTACAAGAGGATCTCGTCCCGAGATCTAGAATGGCACCGGAGGGAAAACAGAAGAGAAAAAGAAAGGTAAAACTAAGTTGCTTCTTTGACCAACGAGTGAAACCATGAACCTTGAGAGGTTGAGCAATTTAAAAGAAAGAGTACAACAGAGATGAACAAGATTGCAAACAATCCGTTAGAAAAGAGGAACAAGGAACATTACGAGGACTTGAAGGTTGCAAAGACATGAATCAAGAGTTTAACGGACAAGATAGAATTCGAAACCACTCCGGTTAAAACAAGATGAGAAGGAAAGAATTCGGGCAGCACTCCGGTTGAACATGGAAGGAATTGAACATGAACTTGACAAGACGAGAAGATACTTGATGAAATGAACAACACACTGCCTCCGGAACTATTGAAAGAATGGCACAAGGGGTAAGAAAGATTTCAAACAGCTCTCCAGTTGAGGAAGGAGGGAAAACTTGATAAAATTAGAGAACTCGAATGAAAACACGACACTTCGGTTAAATGGATAAGTAAGGAAAAAGAACATGATCCTCACAATTCGAGATGATGAGTGAAAAGAGCAACATCACAATGCCTCCGGAAGAAAGAATAGAAGATAGATCATTGGAATAACAGAATGGAGGGGGAAATGACAACTTCTGCCACAATTGAGCTTGGAAAGCACCCTTCCAAGAAGATTACAACGGGGTTGTTGGGGAAAAACCGACAACAAAATGAATAAGCTTGTAGTGCGCTTATGGAAAAACATCTCAAAACTATGAGGTGACAACCAGCCACTAACGGAAACAATTGCTTGCTTGAGATTAACGAAGAGATGAAAGCTTGTTCCATCAAGATGGAAAAGAGATAACTTGGGTCATTAATAAGCACCAAAATAGCAACATTCCTTAGGGAAGGCTTTAGGTGAAATCTATACCAAGATAACTCCAATGAAGAGATTGACGGTTGAAAAGATCTCTTGAACAAAGAGAAAATGATGGATTTAAATATGTCACTCTTGAAAACTTGTGAATCATGAAACGCGAAGGGAAAATTATCAAGAATGACCTAACACCACCTCAGAAGATAAGGTAGAAAGAATCGCACTTCGGAATGCAAGATGAAGAATACTTGAACTCCTCAAAACAAAACATGTGTTGAGCACCATGTTTAATTTTGAAGTATGGCTTGACAGATCTTAACTCCGAGAGAAATCTTGAAGAACAATTGAAGAATGAAAAGGGTCCTTGATAAACCATCATGTGAACCTTCCATGAAGAACTACGGTAAACAAAAGGAATGAAAAAAAGAGAAATTGAAAACACAAGGTGAATCCTTGCAATGATTTAGATGGATCTCCGTGATAATTAGAGCTTGGAACTCCGGGAAAAAAAGATGAAACAACTGAAACCGAGAATTTATTCATCATGAACAACTCCGAAAGAAGGAATTAATCACTTGGATGAAACAAGAACAAGAATTATGTTATGCATATCCTTCACCAATTTAAATTGATGACAAGCAACGGATTTGGCATACTACTTATTCTCGTAGAAAGGATTAAAAGAGATATATCAAAACTTGAGAAGGTCTTCAACGAACCACCGGTAGGATTGGAACAACAAATGAATTGATATGATGAACAAGGAAGAGAGATCTTGAAAGAACCACCGTAAGAATTGAAATTGAACGTAGCAAATGCACAAATCACCGGGAAGAATTGCAAAATGAATGAAGATACTTGAGGGTATTTAGATACAAATGAACGAATAGATCACGAGCTGATTAGAGAATACTTGAATGATGCACCGGTATGATTTGGAGAACGAGAGCTGAAAGCTTGAATGAATAATACTGAGATGATGGGCTTCAGAGAATGAAACTGAAAAGACTCCTAAAATGCTCCGGGTGGGTGAAAAAGATTCTCACAATCGAAAACAATTATGAGAGGATGGCAACAAGCTAGCACCATGAATCTTGAAGAGAATAGAGCAAGATTAAAGAGAAACTCTTCTTCGGTCTTCAAATGATGAGAATGACAACGAGAAACACCACCAAGAATTATTGAGGCACACCGGAAGAATCAAAAGCGAAGAGGTTGAGCCAACTATGAAAATAATTTGAAAGATCTTGGAGAAAAGCATTTGACTGGTGATAACTCATTCTTACGTCAAACTTGGAGAAGAATTTAGGATAGCTCTGGGAAAATAGAAGAGTCAGGTAAGATCCTGGGAAAAGACCTGTGGGTTAGGGCCCACTCAAAAGAACACCGTTGAAAAGATTTAAAAGAGATGTTGCACCGGTTGAATTAAATGACTTGAATGAGATACCAATCTCGAAAGAGCTTGAATGAATGCAGAGTGGAAACACGAATCTTCGAGATATCTTGAGCACTCCGGAATAACAAATAGCGAGAAGTAGAATGATAATGAGGTGCACCGGTATGAGAAGACATTGAAATGAGGAAAAAGGTATGATCAACAAAACTTGACTTGAATCCACCGGAGAAGAGAAAGGAATGAGGAATGGCGAACTAGTAGAACATCTTCTTAAGAACCACCGAGTAAGAACATTGACGAAAATTAATGGAGAAACTTCACAAAATAAAAGGATACTTGGTAAAGAAATCTTAGTCCTTGAGGAAAAAGGGTGGGTGGGCGGGAAAAAACAAAGGCAACTTGGAGACGGATGAAACAAACACCGTTGAGAAGAAATGATAATTGGTCTTGCTGATGTTGAAGTGATCGGATCCACTTGAAGAGAAACACGCCGGTTGAAAAGGATTGACATGACAATCTCGATTGTCGAGAAAGATTGGTATTCACATCGGAGTATGAGAACACCATTTCGGAAAGGTATGGAATCAACACTTGACATTGAAGCAACTCGAATACCACAACTCAAAACAAAAACAAAGGACTGGCTTGCAGAATAAGCCGGAACAAACATATGATAGAGATTTCGTCCGAAGTTTTCGTGGTGGGGCCTACACGGGCTCGATCGTACAGCACCATCATGTACAAGGCAGTGCACATGACATACGAAGCGTCCCCGAGTCGGCATAGCCAAGGACTCTTTAAGACACAATGAGACCACTGTAAAACCAACCATGAATAGGCGGACCACTAGACGTCGAACCCCAATTTCATATCATACATCCATCGGAAAGATATCCTAAGAGCTACTTGAATTCCCACCTATGAAACTCCCGAAATTTTCCGGTTATGCAATCAGGTGTTGGGGATACAGGGGAAGCATAATATCTCACCCAAAACTAGCAAATCCTACATCCAGCTGTATCCATCCTTCAACACATAACCAAGAAACCTTCGGAAATCGTCTACCTCAACCTTCGAAAAGCATCCGTTATACGAGTCATGGCAATACTCCCGTACTCACCTCAGTACTGGGTTATTGGGGTTATCTCACCAACAACTGCATAAAAGAGATTTTCGATGTCGGCGTACTAAACTCAGGTATTCCAGAATTGAAACGATAAAATTATGATGACAACACCTCAGAGCTCAACTCCCCGGGACACTTCCACTAAACCCCTGACAGGAGGCACCAAGACAATGTTCTCATCATAAAACCATCGGAACGATTCCAAGATACCCGCATGATCCTAAAAAAAAAAATTTAGTGAAATTTGAGAAGAGAAGAGTCAAAACTCTACGTCAGGATGCCTTACCAGAGCGATGAAGAGACTGGGGAGTAAAAAGAATTCCTAACTCTCCGATATATATAATCGTAAATGACTCAAAACATTTTTCTAGACACAACTCGGCCGCTAAAAACAATCAAGCAGTGGGGATCCTAAGGTCGGGGAAGTCTCTGATACCAACTTGTCACGCCCTCGATGCGGCTATATCTCCCACGTGTCGAAGCACGACTTAGAGGCATAACCGCATTGAAAGCAATGTCGCAAGTGAGGTAATCTTCACACAACCCATGTAATACATAAGGGAAAGAGATACATAGTTGGCTTACAATCGCCACTTCACACAATTACATGAATAAAGCATTACATCATCCAGATACAATCAAGGTCCGGCTACGGAACCAAAATAAAAGAAGAACCCTGTCGGTGTCAAAACCGGCGGATCTTGGGTAGGGGGTCCCGAACTGTGCGTCTAGGCGGATGGTAATAGGAGACAAGGGACACGATGTTTTACCCAGGTTCGGGCCCTCTCGATGGAGGTAAAACCCTACGTCCTGCTTGATTAATATTGATGATATGGGTAGTACAAGAGTAGATCTACCACGAGATCAAGGAGGCTAAACCCTAGAAGCTAGCCTATGGTATGATTGTTGTAATGTATGTTGTCCTACGGACTAAAGCCCTCCGGTTTATATAGACACCGGAGAAGGCTAGGGTTACACAGAGTCGGTTACAATGGTAGGAGATCTACATATCCGTATCGCCAAGCTTGCCTTCCACGCCAAGGAAAGTACCATCCAGACACGAGCCGGAGTCTTCAATCTTGTATCTTCGTAGTCTTGGAGTCCGGCGGATAATGATAGACCGGCTGTCCGGACACCCCCTAGTCCAGGACTCCCTCAGTAGCCCCTGAACCAGTCTTCAATGACGATAAGTCCGGCGTGCATAATGTTCGGCATTGCAAGGCGGGTTCCTCTCTTGAATAATCCGGAGAAGATCATGAACACCAGGATAGTGTCCGGCTCTGCAAAATAAATTCCACATTCCACCGTAGACAGAATAAAAGGTACACTTAGTTCAATCTGCTGACGTATTATGCGGCGTGACATCCCACCGCCACAAGGCCTTTGTTTGAATTACTATACCACCTCAGCACGTTTAGCGAAGCGGTTTCCTTGGCACGTCTTGTCGAAGCAGAGATCGTGTTCCCCTTATTCCGGGATTCTCATCAATACGTGCGTGGGTAACCCAACCGCGCCACTGATGGTGGCGCTTGGGAGGTAAGAGAGTTTACCAGGCTGGTGGGGGACGCATAGTTTTGTCCGCCTACATATAAGGGATAAGGATTCACCTTCTCACCTACGCCTTCTTCCTCCTTTGCTTATCCATCCCCGCGAACTCAAGCTCCAACGCCCGAGCTCGCGCATCTCGCCTCGACCTTCTCCGAATATGTCCGGAGCGGGAGGTAAATGGTTAGCCTCCACCGTCAAGGAGGAGTACATCACCAAGCTGCGCAGCGCCGGATACCTTTCCGGCGATATCGCGCATCGGCTGCCCGACGAGGGGCAGCTCATCCCTACCCCCGGGCCTCATGAGAGGGTCGTTTTCCTCCCCCACTTCCTCCGTGGACTGGGCTTTCCACTCCATCCATTTGTCCGGGGGCTCATGTTTTACTACGGCCTGGATTTCCACGATCTGGCGCCGAACTTTATCCTCAACATCTCGACGTTTATCGTCGTGTGCGAGGCCTTCCTCTGCATCCGGCCCCACTTTGGCCTGTGGCTCAAGACCTTCAACGTCAAGCCAAAGGTTGTGAAGGGTACGCAAGCGGAATGCGGAGGCGCCATGTTGGGCAAATTGCCCAACGTCCCTTGGCTGGAAGGGACCTTCGTGGACTCCGTCAAGGGGTGGCAATCGGGGTGGTTTTACATCACCGAGCCACGCAAATCCACATGGGCGGCGGCCCCCGAGTTTAGATCTGGCATCCCCACGCAGCTCACCTCCTGGAAAGAGAAGGGCTTGCAGTGGGGGAATCCGGTGGAGGTGACGGGACTCTGAGCACGTATCAAGAAGATGGTGAGCAATAGGCTCAGGCTCGTCGACGTGGTCCAAGTCATGCTCATCCGGCGGATCCTCCCATGCCAAGAACGGGCATTTAATTTGTGGGAGTTCAATCCGGAACAGCACCAGGCGCTAAGCGGGCTCTTCGATACAACATACAAAGGCGCCTGGAGGGTGCTGTTCAAGGGCGCCGAAGCCCCCGCGTCCGTGACCGAAGACCGCGGATTTAGCTCGCAGTATCCAACTGACGAGGTAAGTGATTCAACCCCATTACGGGACACTTGTGATAATTAGATTGACTCTAGTGAGGTTTCATTCTGCCTCTTCCTTTGACAGGAATGGATGGATAAGGCCAAGCTGCTCATCAGCCCGGCTCCCATGCCAGAAGACCCAGTGGACGCCCGCTTAACAGGGCTGCTGGTTCCGGCACCGCACGTGGTGCCGGAGAAGAAGGCCAAGAAGGTGGCCGCGGGGATTCGAAAGAGTTCCCGCAATCAGGCGTCTGATGACGACGAGGACTCCTCCCCCGAGGAGGAGGAGTACTCTCTCCCGGAGGAGGGAGAGAAGAAAAGGAAGGCTTCCCCCATCGGGGAGGCCGAAGGGTCCAAGAGGGGGAGAACTATCCCCCCGGACAGTTTCGCCAACATCAGCGTTGGTGAGGATGAGTGGCCTCCAAGGGCCAGGCGTCCCGCAAGATCGTAAGTATCCGGATCCTTGATGTGTAATTTCTTTTATGTCGCGTAGTATCCTTCTAACGCCGCATTCTGCCCGTAGTCCGGCCAATGATGATCTCCCCGACTCATCGAGCGGGTCATTGGCCTCGTCGGATGTGAATTCCATCCCGACTGCCTCCACCCCACGCGCCGACGAGGACGTCGAGGTGGGATCCCAAAGAGGGACCCATCAGGAGGAGGCTCCGGAGGCGCCGTCAGGCAACCTCCCGGACTTCGTGCCGGACTCTACATCGGAACCCGCAGTGGTTCCAGAGTCCGGCAAGCGGCCCCTTCGAAAGAAGGGCAGGACCGTGACGCCGGCGGCCTCCGTCCAACTGGAGGCGCCGGATAACCTGCTGGAGGCGCTTAAAGGTGCTTCCATCGAGGAAGAACACCGCACTATCATGAGTGCGGTAATTGAGAAGGTTCAGCTCGCTAAGAGCGGGCTGACCGAAGCCTGCAGCAGCCTTTTAACAGGCTTTGAGGTAAGAAGTTAAAATTATGTTATGTAATACCGCATAGACAGTAGCCCCTGATGCTTAGTTCGGTGTTCGGAAAGAAAAGCCGGACTAAGGATCTTTAACAAGATATACGCAGGGTTGCCTAAAATATGTCAATATGGGTTTGCAGGCTGCACTGCTGACCTCTGCCGCACTAACGGTGGAGGTTGACGTGCTGAAGAAGGATCTCGAGTGGTCCGAGCAAGATCTCGGCCATGCAAAGAAGCAGCTCGAGGAAAAAGAAGGTGAGTAACACCTCTTTGAATAAGTACCTTACAGAAAAGGATTTTGGTTGCAAATAAAATTAACAAGGATAATATGTGTATTGCAGGGGCCACTAACGAGGTGGCAGCCCTGAGGGATGTTGTGTCCGCGGCCGAACGCAGTGCGGCCGCGGAACGGGCTGAGCGAGAAAAGCAAGAGGCACGGGTGGCGGAAGTTCGGCAAGAGCTCCAGGTTCTCATGGAAAAACATGAGAGTTTGGAGCATGACTCCAAGACTCGAGAGTCCGAGCTTGCCTCGGCTCTCGAAAGTGCCAAGTCCGCCAAGGCCGAGGCCCGTAAGGCCCTTCAGGAGGTTGAGGACATAAAGAAGATAGCGGCGGGTAAGGCGTTTTTCATGCAAAGCATGCATGTTAATGTGAACTACCTGACACTTACCCGCATTCGGAGCTCTCCAGGGGCGTTTGCAGATCTGCCGCGTAGTGCGTCTGATGCCGCCGCATTCTATCGTGGCGAGGAGGGGAGCTCGACGGAGAAGGTCTTCTGGTCTCAGTATACTGAGGCCGGCCATCCGGTGCCCCCAAGCGACCAACTGAAGCAGCTGGTCGAACTCCACAAGGTAGCTGAGGAGGCCATGAAGGGCCTCATAGTCCGGCTGTGGCCTGGACAGGCCATGCCTGGTAGCTACTTTGGCCTCGTGCGGCGGCTGATGGATGCATGCCCCAGGCTGGATGTAGTCAAGCGCTCCGCCTGTGTCGAAGGCGCTCGTCGGGCCCTTGCCCGCATAAAGGTGCAATGGGGCAAATTGGATGCGGAGAAGCTTCTCACGGACCCACCGCCGCCGGGCAAGGAGTATCGCACGCCGGAGAAGTATTATAAAATTGTCCTAAAGGGAGCCTGCAATATTGCAGATGAGTGCTCCCGAAATGTAATCTTTGAGTGAACTCGCTGTTTATTTATCCTGTGCGCTGAAAACTTCGTTCATATGCGCCATGAGCAACGCTTGTTTAAGTTAAAATATTACCTTCTGTTCGGCCGTTTGTAAAATCTGAGAGATGGCAAGTCGTTGGCTTCAGCCCCCAAGCCACAAGTGCTGGGGTGTTTGGGATAAACTTGAGCACTCTTGTTCCCATTTTTGGGTCCATCTAGGGAGGCGCTCAACATGACGAACAAGGCAACCGGACTTATAATGCTTGAACACTCTCACTTAGCCATAGAATTCTATAATTTTAAATTTCGGCGAAGCCCCTGGTATTCGGAAGACCGAATCCGGGGCGCTATCCACGCCTTCATCGGACATTATCCGGAACTTCGCTCGAAGCGGCGTGAGTCTTTAAGGACCCGAAAAAACCTCTCGAACAGCGACCAGTCTCTCGCCTTATCATGCCAGTCAGTTTTAGCTTTCTCCACTGAGGCGTTAACCCGGCTCAACCGGGGCGCAATCGCAGTGGTTCTCCCAGTGCCACCTTAGCCGACAGAACGGAACGTAAGGCACCAAAACATGGGAGCCGGGCAAACCCAACTATTGACCGAAGACATGATTCGGAGCCGATTCATATAATGCTATAAGTTCGGGGTGCCACACTTGTGAAAGTGTTCGGACTTTATCACACCATAAAGTGGGGAACATAAGCCCCTGGTGTATTATGCCGTACCAAAATATACGGGTGCCAGATGTCATATAATGAGCATATATATATAAAATGTGATGCAATTGCGATCATAAAGGTGCTGCATTATTAATGAAAGAAAAGTCTGCTAGAAGAGCGGACTGATAAAAACAGTGCGGTAAGCAAGGGATTTGGACTAAATAAACATGTCCCCCTCCAGGGATGAGCTGCGGATTTGGTGTATATAATCGAATTTAATGCTCATAATTTAATGCTCATAATTGAGACCACCTGAGTGTTCGGCGCGGCCTTCTTTAGTCCCTGACTGTTGCATCATGAGTTCGGCAGGTTCACCGCCGGACAGGGCTTCTGGTTAACAGAGTCCTGTGTACAAAAAAGAAGAAAAATAATAAAAAAGAGGGGCACATTTGTGAGCCCCCGGTGTGGTCGAACCGCACTCTGGGTCCGTTGTGATCGTGCCCCCTCCCCTGTGCCCATGGTATCTCCAAAGCGTAATGATGTACGCGGAGTGTTATTCTTGCGATCATACGCGGGCGAGGGTTGGGGCCACATTGCTACGCGTGCTCTGATCGCGCTAGGAGGTCTTGGTTGGCATTGCTCCGGGCGCGCTTTGCTGTATCCGGCCGTTTAACGGCCGGACTCGATAATTGCCTTAGAAGGCTGCTCTGTACTTCTGCCGCGAGAGCCGCTGTATGTTCCTCCGTTCGGAGGGAGCGTTCCGTATTCCCATTGACCGTGATGACTCCACAAGGGCCTGGCATCTTGAGCTTTAGGTATGCATAGTGCGGCACCGCGTTGAATTTGGCAAACGCGGTTCGCCCGAGCAGAGCGTGATAGCCGCTGCGAAACGGGACTATGTCGAAGATTAACTCTTCGCTCCGGAAATTATCCGGGGATCCGAAGACCACTTCCAGTGTGACTGAGCCTGTGTAGTTGGCTTCCACTCCTGGTATGACACCTTTAAAGGTTGTCTTTGTAGGTTTAATCCTTGATGGGTCTATGCCCATTTTGCGCACTGTATCCTGATAAAGCAGGTTTAGGCTACTGCCGCTGTCCATCAGGACTCTCGTGAGGTGGAACCCATCGATGATTGGGTCTAAGACCAATGCGGCGAATCCGCCATGGCGTATGCTGGCCGGATGGTCTCTTCGATCGAAAGTGATCGGACAAGAGGACCATGGGTTGAACTTTGGGGCGACTGGCTCCATCGCATAGACGTCCCTTAGTGCGCGTTTCCTCTCCCTCTTGGGTATGTGGGTCGCGTATATCATATTCACCGTCCGTACTTGTGGGGGAAAACCCTTCTATCCTCTGTTGTTCGGCGGCCGGGTCTCTTCCTCGTCGTCGCTATTTAGCCCCTTGTCATTGTTTTCGGCAATTAACTTGCCGGCCTGCTTGAACACCCAGCAATCTCTATTGGTGTGGTTAGCTGGCTTTTCAGAGGTGCCATGTATCTGGCATAAGCGGTCGAGTATTCGGTCCAGATTGGACGGACCCGGAGTGGTTCTTTTAAATGGCTTCTTCCGCTGACCGGGTTTAGGGCCTCGGAATCTGGCATTGACTGCCGTATCCTCCTTATCGTCGCTGTTAATTCGGCGCTTGTTTTTGTTTCGACGTGACCTGCCGTTGTTGTCCTTAGTATCCGGACTGCCAGAATTTTTAAGGAGATTGTTGCTGCGGGCTAGCCAGCTGTCCTCTCCCGCACAAAAGCGGGTCATTAACGATGTGAGGGCTGCCATGGATTTCGGCTTTTCCTGCCCCAGGTGCCGGGCTAGCCATTCGTCCCGGATGTTATGTTTGAAGGCTGCAAGGGCCTCTGCGTTCGGACAATCGACGATTTGATTTTTCTTTGTCAAGAACCGTGTCCAGAATTGTCTGGCCGATTCGTCTGGCTGCTGAATGATGTGGCTTAGGTCATCGGCGTCTGGTGGCCGCACATATGTGCCTTGGAAGTTATCAAGGAATGCGGCCTCCAGGTCTTCCCAACACCCAATTGACTCTGCGGGCAAGCTGTTAAGCCAATGCCGAGCTGGTCCTTTAAGCTTGAGTGGGAGGTACTTTATGGCGTGGAGATCGTCGCCGCGGGCCATATGGATGTGGAGAAGATAGTCTTCGATCCACACCGTGGGGTCTGTTGTGCCATCGTAAGATTCGATGTTTACGGGTTTAAACCCTTCGGGGATCTGATGATCCATTACTTCGTCAGTGAAGCATAACGGGTGTGCGGCGCCCTGTATTGAGCGATATCGCGACGCAGCTCGAGAGAGCGCTGTCTGCTGTGTTCGGCCCGGCCGGGGTTATTGTATCCGGCACGATGGTATTCGTCGTGGGTCATAGGGCGCCCACGTGATCCATAGATGGATCTGGATTGCCTTGCTTTGTCCTCCAATATGTCTCGCAAGTCCGGCGCGTTCCCTCTTGGCTTCGTACTTTTGGAGCGATGCCGGGGTATGGTCTTGGCTGGGGGCCTGGATGCCTCTCTGTCACGACCACGGGGTGGTTGGTCAGCCATATCGTGCGCTGGTGATGGAGGTACGAATGCTTCCTCCTCTAATCGGGGGAGCAGCTTGCGTTTTGGGTAACTTTTGGAGGGACGTTCGAGTTTATACTCTTCGGGCGCGAGGACCTCGGTCCATCGATCGTCCAGCAGGTCCTGATCAGCTTGAAGCTGCTGCTGCTTTTTCTTTAGGCTGTTTGCTGTGGCGATAAGCCTGCGCTTGAAGCGCTCTTGTTCGACGGGATCCTCGGGTACGACGAATTCGTCATTGTTGAGGCTTGCTTCGTCTTCGGAGGGAGGCATATAATTATGATCCTCAACCTCTTCGTCTGCCGCCCCCTCATGAGGGCTTGCTTCTGCATCCTCCTGCGCTGAGTCTTGCTGGAGGGGATTGTCTTCGGCACTCTCTGGAGTATTATTATCTCCTGTGCCGGAATCTCCATTCTTGCTGTGGCAAGATTTAGAGCGGCGCCGCTGACGCCGGCGCTTGGGCTGTTTCTTTAAGGGATCTGCCTCCGCTGTTTCTTCGCCGTCCCCATCTTTTGGGGTATCCACCATGTATACGTCATATGACGAGGTGGCCTTCCAGTGCCCTGTGGGCGTTGGTTCCTGTTCGTCTCCGGCATCGTCGTCCATAGCGTCGATGTCTTCGGAGTCGTAGTCTAGCATGTCGGTTAGATCGTCGACAGTGGCTACAAAGTGGGTGGTGGGTGGGCTCTGAATTTCTTCGTCGTCCGTATCCCAACCATCCTGGCCATAATCCGGCCAGGACTCTCCTGATAACGAGAGATGCTTTAGTGAATTCAAGATATCGCCGAAAGGCGAGCATTGGAAGATGTCCGCGGCGGTGAATTCCATAACCGGCGCCCAATCCGGATCGATTGGTAGGGGCGCGGGAGGTTCGGAGTCCGGCGAGGAGTCCGGCGCCTCGGAATCACGAGTTTCGCAGGGGACAAGATTAGTGTTCGGCTCCATCGCCGTGGACTTTGGAGCCCCCAGGGCGGCGTCTATCCACCGGCCCGTGTGCGGCCACCAAGGCACTGTTCGGTGGCAGAGCTAAATCATGCCCGTCGTCACAGTGCGGCGCGCTTGGCTGTGGCTCGAGTCCGTCGAAGATCAAGTCTCCGCGGACGTCGGCCGTGAAGTTTAAGCTTCCAAATCTGACCTGACGGCCAGGGACGTAGCTTTCGATCTGCTCTAGATGGCCAAGTGAATTGGCCCACAGGGCGAAGCCGCCGAATACGAAGATCTGTCCGGGGAGAAAAGTCTCACCCTGGACAGCGTTGCAGGTTGAAGGTGCCATCAAGCCTATCGGTGACGACACAGAGGAACTCTCAATGAAAGCACCAATGTCGGTGTCAAAACCGGCGGATCTCGGGTAGGGGGTCCCAAAATGTGCGTCTAGGCGGATGGTAACAGGAGACAAGGGACACGATGTTTTACCCAGGTTCGGGCCCTCTCGATGGAGGTAAAACCCTACATCCTACTTGATTAATATTGATGATATGGGTAGTACAAGAGTAGATCTACCACGAGATCAAGGAGGCTAAACCCTAGAAGCTAGCCTATGGTATGATTGTTGTAATGTATGTTGTCCTACGGACTAAAGCCCTCCGGTTTATATAGACAACGGAGAAGGCTAGGGTTACACAGAGTCGGTTACAATGGTAGGATATCTACATATCCGTATCACCAAGCTTGCCTTCCACGCCAAGGAAAGTACCATCCGGACACGAGCCGGAGTCTTCAATCTTGTATCTTCGTAGTCTTGGAGTCCGGCGGATAATGATAGTCCGGCTGTCCGGACACCCCCTAGTCCAGGACTCCCTCAAACCCCAAATGCGACAAAGGTCCCCGATCGACCCCAACTGGGCTCCACTACTGATCAACTAGAACGAAACAACACAAAGGGCAAGATCTTCATCGAGCTCCTCCTTGAGCTTGGTTGCGTCACCTGCTCGGTAACATAGGCACCTGCAAACTGGTTTTGGAAGTATCTGTGAGCCACGGGGACTCAGCAATCTCGCACCCGCGAGATCAAGACTATTTAAGCTTATAGGAAGGATGGAGTAATGAGGTGGAGCTGCAGCAAGCGACTAGCATATATGGTGGCTAACATACGCAAATGAGAGCGAGAAGAGAAGGCAAAGAACGGTCGATAAAAGTATGATCAAGAAGTGATCCTATAGCAACCTACATCAAACATAACTCCAACACCATGTTCACTTCCCGGACTCCGCCGGAAAGAGACCATCACGGTTACACACACGGTTGATGTATTTTAATTAAGGTCAACTTCAGGTTTTCTACAACTGGACGTTAACAAATTCCCATCTGCCACATAACCACGGGCACGGCTCTCGAAAGTTTATAACCCTGCAGGGGTGTCCCAACTTAGCCCATGACAAGCTCTCACGGTCAACGGAGGAATAGACCTCCACCCGAGACATTCTGATCAGACTCGGTATCCCGGTACAACAAGACATTTCGACAGGGTAAAACTAAACCAGCAACACCGCCCGAATGTGCCGACAAATCCCTATAGGAGCTGCACATATCTCTTTCTCAGGGCACACTCAGATGAGACTAGCTACGAGTAAAACCAACCCTCAAGTTTCCCCGAGGTGGCCCCGCAGGCAGCTCAGTTCAGACCAACACTCAGAGGAGCACTGGCCCGGGGGGGGGGGGGGGGGGTTAGAATAAAGATGACCCTTGAGTCTGCAGAACCCAAGGGAAGGTGGTAGGTTGTTAGTGCAAATGGTAAAACCAATGTTGGGCATTGCTGGAGGAGCTTTACTTAAGGCGAACTGTCAAGGGGTTCCCATTATAGCCCAACCGTGTAAGGAACGCAAAATCCGGGAACATAACACCGATATGACGGAAACTAAGGCGGCAAGAGTGGAACAAAACACCAGGCATAAGGCCGAGCCTTCCACCCTTTACCAAGTATATAGATGCATTAATTAAATAAGATATATTGTGATATCCCAACAAGTGAACATGTTCCAACAAGGAACAACATCTCCACGTTCCAACAAGGAACAAACTTCAATCTTCACCTGCAACTAACAATGCTATAAGAGGGGCTGAGCAAAGCGGTAACATAGCCAATCAACGGTTTGCTAGGACATGGTGGGTTAGAGGTTTGACATGGCAATTTGGGAGGCTGACAAGCAAATGGTAGGCATTGTAGCATTGGCATAGCAAAAGAGCGAGCAAACTAGCATAGCAAAGATAGTAGTGATTTCGAGGGTATGATCATCTTGCCTGAGATCCCGCTAGGAAGAAGAACGAGTCCAAGAAGAAGACAAACGGTCGTAGATGAACGAATCCTCACAACTCCGGAACGAAACCGAAGCTAACGAGAGAAGCAACCCGGAAAGAAACAAACAACATGGTAAACACACAAGCATAAGCATGTCATGATGCACAAACAAGTATGATGCATGTCCGGTTTAATGAGGCATGGCATGGCAAGGTGAAACAAACAACACTACAATTTAAGTGGAGCTCAATATGCAACGAGTTGCATATTGACGAAACACCACATTCAATTATTTAGTTCTCTCTCGGTTATGATACTCAACAATATTAAATGTTGTTAAACATGGCAAGAGGTGAAGCATAAATAAACTAACTATTTAGGCAAGTTTAAATGAGGCCGGAACAACAAACAACAATTCCGGTAAATCCCCACATGCATTTAACAAATTAATGCAACAACAAGTTTAAACATTTTAATTGTTGTTATCATGATGCGGATGACATATGCAAGTTTTATGCAATTTTTATGTGAAGCATTTATCACCGTGGTGGAAGAAAGGGGTGCCACGGCAACGAATCCGAAAATGATGCCACGGCAACATATCGGTTCCGGTAGCTCATGGAGATACCGGTGCAAAAGGAAGCGTGCGGATGTGCGGAACATGCTAGAGATGGTGGGGTGATCCCGGTTACCGAGTTCCCGTGGATCATCGGCATGGCGAACGAGGAGGAACGTGCATGAAGCAAACGGGCACGATGCAAACATAGGGTGCATCTCATACAACATGCATTCGGTCCACGGCGGTCGTTTCGGGTTATACCTTCGAAGCGTGCATCTTCAGAGCGGCTCGAGTCGTCGAGGGAAGTAGTGGAACTCGTTTCGTAGATGAACTTGACGGATTCGAATCCCTTCGGGGTTGTCGTGGTACTTGCGGTCTCGGCGACGGTAGTCGTTCACGTTTCGTAGTCGTACATGTCGACGGTAGTGGAAGTAGTGGTACACGGCGACGGTAGTTGTACACGTTTTCGTAGATGTTCAAGTCGACGGTAGTGGTACACGCGACGTTGGGGTACTTGTCGGTCCGGTCTTGGCGGTGTAGATGTACACAAGGTCCTGCCCGGGGATGGTCTTGACATTGGTAGTGATTCGAAACGGAGCCTTGCGGAGACAACCCAACGAAGCATGCTGCAGTTGAAGGGCATGGGTCTTCTTCCCGCAATGAACAAAAAAAATGGAGGCGGCTGCAGCGGATGCGGACGCAGGATGCAGGGGCGCGGTCAACGCAAGGCGAGGCGCTCGTTGACGAGAGGAAGCAGGCGGCAGAGGCGCAACAGCAGGTCGACGCCGCGGGGGCGAGGCGGCGCTGCACTTGGCGCGATCTCCGGTGAAGGCGGCGCCGCTTGAGGCGGGGTCGGGCTGCGGGTGAGGCAGTGGCGCCATGGACGAAGGGAGCATGAGCTCGGGGAGGAGGCCGAGCGCTATGGCACAGGAGAGGAAGGGAGGCGGCAGCGGGGATGGCTGCGGGCGCCATGGTGGGCTCGCGATGGAGGCAGGGAAGGAGAAGCAGGGCGCGGCGAGCTGCGGCCGGCCGGCGAGGAGGCGGGGACGAGGGCCGATGAGGGCGCGCGACGGAGCTCAGCGGGCGTGCTCCGATGGAGGTACTTGAACGGGGGCGACGGAGCATGGGCAGGGGTGATGCGGGTCGTCCTCCTCGCCCTAGACAAGACGAGGTAGGGGGGTCTTGGCGCAGGGCTCCGGCGAAGCAGGGCACCGCGGCGGCGCCTGAGCAACGGCGAGGGGCGGCGTGATCGGGAGAGAGATGTGTGTGTGCGGAGTCGGGGCCAGAGGGAGAGAATGGGGATCGGGACGAAGGGGTGGCGGCGTTGTGAGGGAACGAGGGAGCGATCGAGGGAGGTTTCGGTCGGGCTAGGGTTAGGAGGGGCGGCTGGGCCTTGGGCCAAAAGGACTGGGCTGCGGATGGCTGCGGACTAATGGACTGGCTGCATCTCTCTCTCTCTCTCTCTAAACTCTTAGCAGAAAAGAAAGAAAGAAAAGAAAGAAAGAAAAAAAAAGGAGAAGAAAAGAAAGACTAGGAAGAGAGTTTGGGCATGGGGATATTTTCCCGAACTCGCAAAAATGCGCTGGTTCCAAGGAAATAGAAATGGCCAAGATCGAACGATAAGAATTCAAACTCATTTGAATTTAATTCAAATGGGTTTGAACTAGGACTTGATAAAAGGAAGGTCCAAAAATGTTCGGATTTTTGGTGGAGCTCCGGAAAATGATGAAATAATTACGGGCAAGGTTGGAGAACAAGAATTGAGACCACAAAGGCATTAGGATATTTTGTAAGTGTGTTTGCGATAAATCCAAATAATTGGAATATTTACTATAGCTCTCTAAATATCGAGAGGATATGTTTTAAAGAGAATCACCATGTGAGTTCCCTCGATTTAAATAGATCAAAAGATCTATGCAATTTATTTAGTTGAGGTTTTAAAAATTAATGATATGATGGCATGATGCAATGCAAATGATGCAACAAACAAAACAAATCACACGACGAAACTCGGAATAGCTGGAAGTCTTCTGGATCGTCGGTCTCGGGGCGTTACAAAAGGTCCTTCGAAAGCTGTGTCCAGAGAGACCAAGGCTGTCTCCTCTCACGAGGAAGACGAGGACGAAGAGAAGGAGGAGGAGGAAGTGGAGAGCGATTCCCCTCTCATCACGAGGAGGAAGAAGAGGATGGCCTTCGACAAACCGGAGGAGGCAAAGCCGAAGAGGAAGAAAGTTACCCTCTCGGTGAGTTTGGACTCAGAGTCCGAACACAGCGCAAGGAGAGCTCCCAGGGTCAAGCCCCTGGCCGAATCGTAAGTATCAAAACCTTACTTGTTAAGTTTCTCGCTTACCCGCCTCTGTATAAACTATATCTTCACTCATATTTCAGCCCTCCGCACAATATCCCGAACCCCTCAACTTCATTAGGGAATTCTCTACCGCCTGAAGAGGCGGAGAGCGACGGACCATCGTGAGCCTTCTCCCTCCTGCCATGGAGGACACCGACGTGTCATCCCAGAGGACCTCTCCTGGCTGAGGAGGGGCGGATGAGGCCATCCAGAAGGCACCCGAGGGTAACACCTCGGATGCCGTAGAGCAGGGCACGGCGACCCCCATGACCACCGAGGGTGGGGGGCCTCAACAGTTCGGGCCCTCACCAAACACCGTCCCGGAGACCAATGTGGCTCTGGGTTCGGACCAAGACCCCCTTCGGCAGAGAGGGGAGGAGCAGCAGCTCCATCGGTGGCCTCTGTTAATCCGGAGGCTGCTCATACTCTGGAGGAAGCGCTACAACATGCTTCCATCATGGGGGAGCACTGCACCCTGATCGGTGCAGTTATGGAAAAGGTTCGGTCGATGAAGATCGGACTGAACGAAGCCCCCATCCATAAGAACTCTAGTGATATGGTAACCGTCGATAATTGGATCAAGTACCAGGGCAGCTGAACCTCCATGACGGATACTAGTTGGGTGATCCCTGCGATCAGAAGTGATCGGACAAGCTGACCATGGGTTGAACTTTGGGGCGATAGGCTCTACGGCGTAGACGTCCCTTAGTGCGTGCTTGCGCTCACTATTTTCACCTCGGGGGGAAACTATTTTTGGCCCCCAGTATTCGATTGACGGGGCTCATCGTCGTCCTCACTTGGAGGTCCATTTCCCTTGTGTTCGGTGTTTATCTTACCGGCCTGTTTGAAAACCCAACAGTTCCTGTTGGTGTGGTTAGCAGGCTTATCGGGTGTGCCATGAATCTGGCAGGGCCTCTCAAGGATTTTATCCAAACTGGATGGACCGTCCATGTTACCTTTTAAAGGTTTCTTCTGCTAACCGGATTTAGAACCACTAAATCCGGCATTGACTGCCATATCATCTATGTCGTCATTGTTGCTCCGACATTTGTTTTTATTGCGGCATGGTTTACCATTGCCATCCCAGGCCTCAGAAGTGCCAGGGTCGCCTGAGCTGTTGCTTCTATGAGCCAACCGACTATCTTCACCCGCAGAGAAATGGGTCATGAGTGCAGTTAAGGCTGTCATGGTCTTCGGCTTCTCCTGCCCAAGGTGTCGGGCGAGCCATTCGTCCCGGACAGTGTGTTTGAAGGCTGCTAAGGCTTCAGCATCAGGACAGTCAACAATTTGGTTCTTTTTAATTAGGAACCGATTCCAAAGCTTACGAGTCGATTCTCCTGGTTGCTGGATTATGTGACTCAAGTCGTCCGCATCTAGTGGCCGGACATAAGTGCCCTGAAAGTTGGCCCGAAAAGCATCTTCCAAATCTTCCCAGGTTCCAATGGAGTTCTCTGGGAGGTTATTTAGCAAGTGCTGTGCTGGTCCTTTCAACTTTATAGAAAGATATTTAATGGCATGGAGGTCATCTCCATGAGCCATATGAATGTGGAGAAGAAAATCTTCAATCTAGATGGCCGAATCCGTTGTTCCATCATATTGTTGATGTTCACGAGTTTAAACCCGTCTGGAAACTTTGCATTACTTCATCGGTGAAGCACATGGGGTGGGCAGTGCCCCTGTATCGTCCGACATCACGACAGAGATCGGATAACATCTGAGTTCCATTCTAATCCCAAATATTGTAATGTTCATCACGCCGGACTTCATAGCCGTTATCTCGTGCCGGGGAACGGCCTCTTGATCCATAGATCGATTTGTTCTGACCGGCTTTATTGGCCAGGTCCCGTTGCAAGTCATATGTGTAACCCGCAGCTGCTGTCTCCTTGCCTCTTTGGCAAGGGGGTGCGGGCTGGTGTTCGGCTTGATATGCCGCTTTATCTCGTCCACGTGGTGGTCGGTCTTGTTAATCTGCCTGATTGTATTTCGACGGTATTGGCTCAAGGGCTTCATCATCAAATTGTGGCAGCAGCTGATCCTGTCCACCTATGCTTGAGCCGGAGTCCGGAGGGCGTGAGTCCCGTCCGAAGGAGGAGTATCCGGCTCCGGGGATTCGGAGACCCGAACATACTTGGTCTTCAATATAGGGGGGGAGTGTCTTTGGCCGGTTCCTCAACGACCGCTATGAGGTGGGTGATCGGCGGGAGATTAATTTTCCTCGGGCCGGGCTTCAGCCTGATCCGATCACAGTCCATTGAGACCCCCAGGGCGGCAATGCGGTCCAGTAGTTTGCTTAAAGACGAAACATCCACAGGATCAAACTTTTCGAAGTACTTGGGGCCAACGCGAGGACACTGTCCGGCGGCCGTAAGGGGTGTTGTGGGCTCGACGGCTGTGCAAGCTCCTACGGTGAGACCCCCGAACCAGAGGTCTGCCCAGAAGCCAGGCACCTTCCAGAGGTAATATTGTCGTTGATGACTAGGCAAGCCATAGATCGCTTTTGTAGACAACACGGCAGAGCTCTCAATGAAAGCACGAATTATGGTGTCAAAACCGACAGATCTCGGGTAGGGGGCCCAAGTTGTGCGTCTAAGGATTAATGGTAACAGGGGACCAGGGGACACATTGTTTACCCAGGTTCAGACCCTCTTAAAGGAGGTAAAACCCTACTCCTGCTTGATTATATTCGACGAGTATGAAGATTACAAGAGTTGATCTACCTCGAGATCATGATGGCTAAACCCTAGATGTCTAGCCTATCAGTATTCCGATGACGGTAATGAAGATAGCCTCTACAGACTAACCCCTCCAGTTTATATACACACTGGAGGGGCCTAGGGTTTGTACATGGTCGGTTCATAAGGAAAGGAAACACCCAGACTCTAATCTTGCCGTTTACGTATAGAGAAGTCCCATCCGGACATGGAGAATAATCTTCAGCTTGGTCTTGTATGGACCATCCACCCCGGCCCATACTCCTGGGCCAAACACATGAGGATCCCCGAATCAGGGACTCCCTCAGTAGCCCTGGACTAAGGAGTCCTTTACGGCCCATTGTCTAGCATGTCGGTTAAATCCTCGATAGTGGCTATTAAGTGGGTGGTGAGCGGGACATAAAATTCCCCACTCCCTGCCTCCAACCCGTACTGGGTGCAGTTCATAGGCGAGCTTTCTGTAATGGTGAGGGATTGCATTAAGCCCAGCACTTCGTCTAAGGGTGAAAGTTGGGCATGAGACTGCGGAGCTGCCGGACTGGGTTCGACGGCAGACACCTGATCGGGCTCGATCAACGCAGGTTTCAAAAGTTTGGATTTGTCATCCAAAGGCGAGTCCAAGATCGCGTCTGGGTCTCTGGTCGGAAATTCCATGATAGAAAAGAGTCCGGCAGGGTTGATCCTCCCGTCTTCGGACGATACGCTCTGCTCCGGATCTAAGGTCGAGGGGAGCGTGAGTTTTGACCCCTGAATGGGATCTGAGAGAGGATCCGAAGAGCTTCCTTCATAGGGGCAAGGGGCAGCGACCGAGGCTGTGAACCCCTCAAAAATCAGATCTCTTCAGACATCGGTGATACAGTTCAGGTTTCCAAACCTGATCTAGTGGCCGGGGGCGTTACTACCAAGCTGCTCAAGGTAGCCGGTCGAGTTGGCACGATGCACGAAGCCGCCGAAAAAAAAATGCCTAGGCAGAAAAGTTTCCCTGGACACAACATCGTCATTGATGAAGAGGCGAGCCATCAATCCTTCTGTCGACAATACAACGGAGCTCTCAATGGAAGCACCGATGTCGATGTCAAAACCGGCAGATCTCGGGAAGGGGGCCCAAGTTGTATGTCCAACAGTTTTTACCCAGGTTCGGGCCCTCTTAATGGAGTTAAAACCCTAATCTTGCTTTATTATATTCGACGAAAATAGGGGTTAAGAGTTGATCTACCTCGAGATCATAATGGCTAAACCCTAGCTTGGCTAGCCTATCAATGTTGTGTCCCTGCCTTCGATCTAACCCTCCGGTTTATATAGATACAGGAGGGGCTTAGGGTTGTACAAAGTTGGTTTAACAGAAAGGAAATAGTATATCCGGACACCTAAACATGCCATCCACATATACGGGAGCCCTACCGAACACAACAAGTGGTCTTCTGCCTTGTATCTTGATGGCCCATCAGTCCGGCCCATATCCAATAGACTGGATGCCCAAGGACCCCTTAGTCCAGGACTCCCTCACAGGGCACGATCAGAAGGTTGTCGTCGCCCAGTTGTGCGTGCGACATGACGTCCTCGTCTAGCACTACCACCTGGCCACAAGGCCTTGCGAGTGTTTCTCCAGGTTTATCAACAACTCCGACTACGGTTTCGCTACAGTGGACACCACAAACGATCTAAAAGCGCTCAAGGTTTTGGGCTTGAAATGCCAGAATCTTTTCAACATCCAGGACCACTACAAGGTCTGGGGCAGCGACAACAACAAACAGAACTCCCTGGTTGACCTCGCATCAGCCATCATCGACCCTACTACATGAAGATGAAGGATGAGAGCAAGAAGGACAAGAACGCCTGGCACAGTGTCTGGCATGAGAGACTGGATGAACAACACGTCAAGTACGCGGCCAAGGACGTGTACACAAGCTACAAGATGTATAGGTGGATCATTGACATGAGGGAGTGTCTTTTTCTTGCCCCAGATGAGGGATCGAGCCACAGAGCAGTGGCGGGAGCGTCACAAGGAGTAGATGACTAGACAATCATTTCTCCTAGTTTAGAATGCATGCAATTATTTATTAAGGTGTGTGTGAATGATCTGTATAGTCACTTATGTAATTGGATGTTTATTTCAGTTATATATATACATGTTATTCTTCTGTAGACAGAGCAAATCACACAGCTTATTAGCAACAATCATCTGTGTTATTTTTGGTCTTCGCACACATTTCTGATTACGGACATGTTTGCCGCGTATCACACAAGTCTTGTTCAGTTGAACCGTTTCCATTGTGTTGCCTAATCATACATAGTTCATCCTAGTGAACTATATGCCGTATATCACACACACCCTCATCTAGCTGCCCATTTCTGTTGTTCTGCATCATCGCAAACAGTTCTTCTGGATTAACCGTTTGCCACTCATCGCACACGCAACTCTTAATATGAACCATGTTTGATGTCGCCGCCATCGCAAACGTTTTGCATCTTTTTTGAAGGTTTTATTACATCACCGTTTGTGATTAACGCATTGCACACAGTTTCATTGAAGGGTCTCTAATTCGACTGTCACATTTGGACCATCCTGCAGTAGTGTACCTCTCCGTTACACAGAGTGACAAATCCCAATCTCGATCCATGCCAACTCAACAGACACCTTTGGAGATATCTGTAGAGCAACTTTGTGATCACCTAGTTAGGTTGTGATGTTTGATAGCACACAAGGTATTCCTCCTGTATCTGGGAGTTGCATGATCTCAAATATGTATTTTTCATTAAGAAAGCAGTAGCAATAAACTGAACGATAAATTGCTATGCTAATGGATGGGTCTTGTCCATCACATCATTCTCCTAATGATGTGATCCCATTATCAAATGACAACTCATGTCTATGGTTAGGAAACCTTAACCATCTTTGATCAACGAGCTAGTCTAGTAGAGGCTTACTAGGGACACAGTATTTGTTTATGTATCCACACATGTATTTAAGTTTCTGGCCAATACAATTCTAGCATGAATAATAAACCTTTATCGTTATTAAGGAAATATAATAATAACCATTTTATTATTGCCTCTAGGGCATATTTCCATCAGTCTCCCACTTGCACTAGATTCAATAATCTAGTTCATATCACCATGTGATTAGCACCCAAAGAGCTCACTAGGGTCAATAATCTAGTTCATATCGCCATGTGATTAACACCCATAGAGTTCACTAGATTCAATAATCTAGTTCACATCGCCATGTGATTAACACCCAAAGAGTTCACTAGAGTCAATAATCTAGTTCACATCGCCATGTGATTAACACCCAAAGAGTTCTAAGGTGTGAGAGAAGTTTAGTCAACGGGTCTGCCACATTCAAATCCATATGTATTTTGCAAATTTCTATGTCTACAATGCTCTGCATGGAGCTACTCTAGATAATTGCTCCCACTTTCAATACACATCCAGATTGCAACTCAGAGTCATCCGGATTGGTGTCAAAGCTTGTATCAACGTAACCCTTTACGACGGACTCTTTATCACCTCCATAACTGAGAAACATTTCCTTAGTCCTCTTAGGTAACTAAGGATAATTTTGACTGCTCACCAGTGACCCACTCCTGGATCACTATTGTACCCCCTAGCCGAACTCATGGAAGGCACACATCAGTTCTGGTACACAACATGGCATACATAATAGAACCTATGGATGAGGCATAGTGAATGACTTTCATTTTCTCTCTATCTTTTGTCGTGGTCGGACTTTGAGTCTGACTCAATTTCACACCTTGCAATGCAGGCAAGAACCCTTTCTTTGACCGACCCATTTTTGAACTTCTTCAAAACTTTGACAAGGTATGTGCTTTGTGAAAGTCCTATTAAGCGTCTTGATCTATCCCTATAGATCTTGATGCCCAATATATAAGCAGCTTCACCAAGGTCTTTCATTGAAAAATCCTTATTCAAGTATCCTTTTATGCTATCCGGAAATTCTATATCATTTCCAATCAGTAATATGTCACCCACATTTAACACTAGAAATACTACAAAGCTGCCACTCACTTTCTTGTAAATACAGACTTCTCCATAAGTCTGTATAAAACCATATGCTTTGATCACATCATCAAAGCGTATATTCCAACTCCGAGATGCTTGCACCAGTCCATAAATGGATCGCTAGAGCTTGTGCACTTTTTTAGCACCTTTAGGATCGACAAAACCTTCTGGTTGCATCATTTACAACTCTTCTTTAAGAAACCCGTTAAGGAATGCAGTTTTGACATCCATTTGCCAGATTTTGTAATCATAAAATGCAGCAAATGCTAACATGATTTGGACAGACTTAAGCATCGCTATGGGTGAGAAAGTCTCATTATAGTCAACCCCTTGAACTTGTCAAAAACCTTTTGCGACAAGTCGAGCTTTGTAGACAATGATATTACCATCAGCGTCCATCTTCTTATTGAAGAACCATTTATTCTCAATGGCTTGTCGATCATCGGGAAAGTACACCAAAGTCCATACTTTGTTCTCATACATGGATCCTATCTCAGATTTCATGGCCTCAAGCCATTTATCGGAATCTGGCTCATCATAACTTCTTCATGGTTTGTAGGTTTGCCGTTGTCTAACAACATGACTTCCAGGACATGATTACCATACCACTCTGGTGCGGTGCATGTTCTGGTCGACCTACGAGGCTCGGTAGTAACTTGATCTGAAGTTTCATGATCATCAACATTAGCTTCCTCTCTAGTTGTTGTAGGCATCACGGCAACTGTTTTCTCTGATGTACTACTTTCCAATTCGAGAGAAGGTATAACTACCTCATCGAGTTCTACTTTCCTCCCAATCACTTCTTTTGAGAGAAACTCCTTCTCTAGAAATAACCCATTCTTAGCAACAAAGATCTTGCCTTCGGATCTGTGGTAGAAGGTGTACCCAATAGTTTCTTTAGGGTATCCTATGAATACGCTCCTTTCCGATTTGGTTTCGAGTTTATCAGGCTGTAGCCTTTTGACATAAGCATCACATCCCCAAACTTTAAGAAATGACATCTTAGGTTTATTGCCAAACCATAGTTCATACGATGTCGTCTCAACGGATTTAGACGGTGCCCTATTTAACGTGAATGCAGCTATCTCTAATGCATAACCCCAAAATGATAAAGGAAAATCAGTAAGAGACATCACAGAATGCACCATATCTAATAAAGTATGGTTACGATGTTCGAGCACACCATTACGCTATGGTGTTCCAGGTGGCGTGAGTTGTGAAACAATTCCACATTGTTTTAAATGAAGGCCAAACTCGTAGCTCAAATATTCGCCTCTGCGATCAGATCGTAGAAACTTTATTTTCTTGTTATGATGGTTGATGACCCACAAGTATAGGGGGTCAATTGTAGCTCTTTTCGATAAGTAAGAGTGTCGAACCCTATGAGGAGCAGAAGGAAATGACAAGTAGTTTTCAGTAAGGTAATGTCTGCAAGTGTTGAAACTGTAAGCAGCGAGTAGTTTGATATCAAGATAATTTGTAACAAGCAAGTAGCGATAGTAGTAACAAAAGTGCAGAAGGTAGCCCAATCCTTTTTAAGGCAAAGGACAGGCCAAAACGGTTTCTCATGATAAGCAAAGCATTCTTGAGGGTACACGGGAATTTCATCTAGTTACTTCCATCATGTTGGTTTGATTTGTGTTCACTACTTTGATAATTTGATATGTGGGTGGACCGGTGCTTAGGTGTTGTTCTTACTTGAACAAACCTCCTACTTATGATTAACCCTCCCGCAAGCATCCGCAACTACGATAAAAGTATTAAGAATAAATTCTAACCATAGCATTAAATGCTAGGATCCAATTGGTCCCTTGTGGAATAGTGCATAAACTGGGGTTTAAGTTTCTCTCACTCTCGCAACCCACCATCTATTTAATACTCCACAATGCATTCCCTTAGGCCCAAATATGATGAAGTCTCATGTAGTCGATGTTCACATGACACCACTAAGGGAATCACAACATACATACTATCAAAATATCGAACACATATCAAATTCACATGATTACTTGCAACATGATTTCTCCTGTGACCTCAAGAACAAAAGTAACTACTCACAAATGATAAACATGCTCAAGATCAGAGGGGTATTGAATAACATAATGGATCTGAACATATAATCTTCCACCAAATAAATCATATAGTAATCAACTACAAGATGTAATCAACACTACTAGTCACCCCCTAACACCAATCTATAATTTTGGTAACAAGATTGAATACAAGAGATGAACTAGGGTTTGAGATGAGATGGTGTTGGTGAAGATGTTGATGAAGATTGCCCTCCCCAAGATGGGAGAGTTGTTGGTGATGATGATGACGATGATTTCCCCCTCTGGGAGGGAAGTTCCCCCAACAGAATCGCTCCACCGAAGGGCAAAAGTGCTCCTGCCCAAGTTCCACCTCGAGACGGCGGCGCTTTGTCTCGAATGTCCTCCTGCTATTTTCTCTAGGTCAAAATGACTTATATACCAGAAGATGGGCACCGGAGGTGGGCTGAGGAGGGCACAACCCACCAGGGCGTGCTTGGGCTCCCTGGCGCGCCCAGGTGGGTTGTGCCCACCTGGTGGGCCCCCTATGGTAGTTATTTGCTCCAATATTCCTTAAATATTCCATAAAAATTCCCCATGAAGGCTCAGCTTGTTTGGAGTTATGTAGAATAGGTAGCCTGACGTAGCTTTTTTAGGTCCAGATTTCCAGCTGCCAGAATTCTCCCTCTTGGTGTGTACCTTGCAAATTATGAGAGAATAGGCATTAAAATTACTCCAAAAAGCATTATTATGGATAAAAACATTATAAATAACAGTAAGAAAACATGATGCAAAATGGACGTATCAACTCCCCCAAGCTTAGACCTCGCTTGTCCTCAAGCGAAAAACAAAATCGAAAAACATGTCCACATGCTTTGAGAGAGAGGTGTCGATAAAAACAGAAATACGGTCATAGAAGCATCATGTTGATTATTATAACAACAACAAAATTGAACATAGGACTTTTATCATTGAACTTGCATCATATAATTCCCATGAATAAGTAACAGATCGTCACATAATCAAAGTATAAAGCAAAAACTCTACTAAAAACCAACAAACTATGTTCTCAGTCAACTTTGCAACTACAATTCATCATCTTTTCAGGAAGAGTCACATATCGGAGCCTTTTAGCAAGTCCACATACTCAACCATCATATAGTCTTCTATGATTGCTAACACTCACCTCGTACCCATGAGCGAAACATTTCAACCGAACACCTAGAAAGATAGGGGCTTATAGTTTCACCTCCCAACATACTCACCTCAAGGGTGATGTCAACAATAATAACTCATGCTACCTATATTCAACTGAACATATGTGCCTAGATCTTTCCTCACCACATGATGCTTGCCAAAAGATAAAATAAAAAGGAATAGAAGGAAAACTTTGACTCTTTGCATAAAAGTAAATACATAAGAGTAAAAGATAGGCCCTTCACAGAGGGAAGCAGAGGTTGCCATGCACTTATTTGTTTGCATGCTCCATCCCTTAGTGCAAGAGAACGTCATGTTGTATTGCCCCTTAAGATGACAACCTTTATTATGCAGTCTATCGCTTTTATTCTTTGTCATCCAAGTTCGTACAATACTCAATTTTCTCTTACACTAAATGATCTCACATATTTAGAAGCAATTTTTATTGCCTTTTTGCACCGATGACAACTTACTTGAGGGATCTTGCTCAATCCATAGGTAGGTATGGTGGACACTTGAAGAAGATTTGGGTTTAAGGGTTTTGGATGCACAAGTAGTATCTCTACTTGGTGCGGAATTTTTGGCTAGCAAAGATATGGGGCAAGCATCACATGTTAAAGGATCTATGACAATATGACTTCTATGTGAATATAAATATACACAAATCATTAAGTTGTCTTACTTGTCCAACGTCAACAATTTTGGCATATAATATTTTGATGAGGGCTCACAATCACAAAATATTTCTAGGATAGTATATTTATATGTGAATCTTCTCTTCCCTCATTAATTCTTTCGTGAGTTGCATCATTGACTAATTCTCTACTTGTCAATCTCTAATAAAATTTCCTACTTATACTTTTCCTTATGTGGTGCTATCACCTACCATAGGATTAGTATATGATCTTATTGATATATCTCCTTTCTTTTAATTGTTTATTTTTCTTCCTTTCTCATTTCTTTTCTTTATTTGCAACATGAAAGTAAAGAAAGCAAAACTCAGACTAACTTATTATATAACTTGCACACTATTATGAGGATAGATTACTAAGCAGATTCTCAAATAAGAAAGGATCGAACTAACTTTTTTCATCTAAAGCAAAAAGATCGAACTAAGATAAGTAAAAGCAAAAGAGAGTGGGATGATACGATACCGGGGCACCTCCCCCAAGCTTGGCGGAAGCCAAGGGGAGTGCCCATACCCAATACCCAGTTCTCCTTTGGTAGTGAAGAAGCTTCTTCCTTCTCCTAAGCCAATAGTACTTGTGTTGTCACCGGGGATGATTTTACGGTAGCTTCCTTGCTTGATAAACCTGACCAGGAACAGCAAGAAAAGAGAACAAAGGATTTCTTTGAGATACGATGGTTAACAGATTCGGGAAGTATATATAATTTTTTTATCTTGTAGGACAAGTAAACAGAAGAAAAACAGAATCCTGAAGGTGCCCCAGGTGGGCGCAACCCACCTGGGCGTGCCAGGCATGCCTGGCGCGCCCTGGTGTCTTATGCCCACCAGTGGACGTTTCCTGGGACTTTCTTTATTTCCAAAATCCTAAAAAAATCCAAAACTGACAAAAATATTTTTGTGGATTTTTCACAGACCGTTTACTTACCGTATTACGTACCTCCTTATTTTGACGATTCTGGAGTGTTCCGGAAGGACTCTTTTATGTGTTCTTCCGGTGTCAAGGTTTGGATAATATTACTTTCAACATTGATAGGCGTACCTGAGATATAATGCTTTATTCGTTGTCCGTTGACAACCTTTGGGTTAGTGCCTTCGAAATTATTTATTTTGATGGCTCCAGACCAGTAAACCTCCTCGATGACATATGGGCCTTCCCATTTTGAGAGGAGCTTTCCTGCAAAAAATCTAAAATGAGAGTTGTACAAAAGTACATATTCCGTGACTTTGAACTCACGCTTTTTGATTCTTTTGTCATGCCATCTTTTAACTTTCTCTTTGAATAATTTTGCATTTTCATAAGCCTGGGTTCTCTATTCATCTAAATAGCTAATATCAAATAACCTCTTTTCACCGGCAAGTTTGAAATCATAGTTGAGTTCTTTAATTTCCCAGTATGCTTTATGTTCTAACTCAAGAGCAAAATGACAAGCATTTCCATAAACCATTTTATAAGGAGACATACCCATAGGATTTTTGTATGTTGTTCTATAAACCCAAAGTGCATCATCTAATTTCTTAGACCAATTCTTCCAGGACCTATTGGCAGTCTTTTGCAAAATTAATGTTATTTCCCTATTACTAAGTTCAACTTGACCACTAGACTGAGGATGATAGGTGATGCAATTCTATGGTTAACATCATACTTGGCAAACATTTTATGAAAAGCACCATGAATAAAGTGTGAACCACCATCAGTCATTAAATATCTAGGGACTCCAAACCTTGGCAAAATAACTTCCTTAAGCATTTTAATAGAGGTGTTATGATCAGCACTACTAGTTGGAATAGCTTCTACCCATTTAGTAACATAATCAACAGCAACCAAAATATGTGTATACCCATTAGAGGAAGGAAAAGCTCCCATGTAATCAAATCCCCAAACATCAAATGGTTCAACAGCAAGTGAATAATTCATAGGCATTTCTTGACGCTTACCAATATTACCTATTCTTTGGCATTCATCACAAGATGATAGAAACTTACGGGCATCCTTGAAGAGAGTAGGCCAATAAAATCCATATTGCAATACCTTTTGAGTAGTTCTATCTCCAACATGATGCCCTCCATAAGCTTTGGAGTGACATTTCTGTAGGATTTGTCCCTGTTCATGCTCAGGTACACAACGTCTAATAATACCATCTACTCCTTCTTTATAAAGATGTGCATCATCCCAAAAGTAATGTCTTAAATCATAGAAGAATTTTTTTCTTTTGTTGGTAAGTAAAGCTAGGAGGTAAATATTTAGCAACAATGTAATTAGCATAATCAACATACCAAGGAGTACTATTAGCAACATTTATTGCAGCTGACTGCTCATCAGTAAAATTATCATCAATAGGTAGTGGGTCATCAAGCACATTTTCAAGCCTAGACAAGTTATCTGCTACGGGGTTCTCAGCTCCTTTTCTATCAATAATATGTAAATCAAATTCTTGTAACAAGAGAACCCAACGAATAAGTCTAGGTTTAGCATCTTTCTTTTCCATAAGATATTTAATAGCAGCATGGTCTGTATGAACAGTTACTTTGGAATCAACAATATAAGGTCTAAATTTATCACAAGCAAACACTACTGCTAAAAATTATTTTTCAGTAGTAGCATAATTTCTTTGAGCACTATCTAGAGTTTTACTAGCATAATGAATAACATTCAATTTCTTATCAACTCTTTGTCCTAGAACAGCACCAACAGCATAATCACTAGCATCACATAATTTCAAAAGGCAAGTTACAATCAGGTGGTTGAACAATAGGTGCAGAAATTAAGGCTTTCTTGAGTGTTTCAAAGGCTTCTAAACAATCATCATGAAAAACAAAAGGAACATCCTTTTGCAAAAGACTAGTAAGAGGCCTAGAAATTTTAGAGAAGTCTTTAATAAATCTCCTATAGAAACCAGCATGGCCTAGGAAACTATGACTACCTTTGATGTCCTTAGGACATGGCATTTTCTCAATTGCATCAATCTTAGCTTGGTCCACTTCAATACCTCTTTCAGAAATTTTATGACCCAAGACAATGCCCTCATTAACCATAAAGTGGCACTTCTCCCAATTCAAGACAAGAATTATTTGTTCACATCTCTGCAGAACTCACACAAGATTGCTTAAACAATCATCAAAGGACTTCCCATAAATAGAAAATTCATCCATGAAAACCTCAACAATCTTTTCACAAAAGTCAGAGAATATAGCAGTCATACATCTTTGAAAGGTAGCTGGTGCATTACATAAACCAAAAGGTATACGTCGATAAGCAAACGTTCCAAAAGGACAAGTAAAAGTGGTCTTTTCTTGATCAGATTGTAAAACAAGTATTTGTGAAAAGCCAGAGTATCCATCAAGGAAGCAAAAATGTGTGTGCTTAGATAGTCTTTCTAACATTTGATAAATAAAAGGCAGGGGGTAATGATCTTTTCTAGTAGCTTTATTTAATTTTCTATAATCAATTACCATTCTATAGCCCGTGACAATTCTTTGTGGAATAAGCTCATTCTTATCATTAGGAACAACAGTAATACCTCCCTTCTTAGAGACACAATGAACATGACTTACCCATTTACTATCAGCTATAGAATAGATTATACCTACTTCCAAAAGTTCTAATATTTCCGTTCTTACCACTTATTTCATCTTTGGATCTAACCGACCTTGATGATCAACAACTAGTTTAGCATCAGGTTCCATATTAATTTTGTGCTGACATAGAGTGGGACTAATGCCCTTTAAATCATCAAGAGTATACCCAATAGTAGCTCGATGCTTACTTAGAACTTTCCATAATTTTTCTTCTTCATGTTCTGAAAGGTTAGCACTGATAATAACAGGATATATCTTCTTTTCATCAAGATAAGCATATTTCAAAGTGGCTGGCAAAGGTTTTAATTCAAACACAGGGTCACCCTTAGGTGGAGGAGGACCTCCAAGAGTTTCAATAGACAAATTGTGTTTAAGCAGAGGACGTTGTTCAAAGAAGATCTTATCTATTTCATTTCTTTCATGCATATGTAAATCATTCTCATGGTCTAGCAAGTATTGCTCTAAAGGATCAGTAGGTGGCATGGCAATAGAAGCAAGACCAATTAATTCATCCTTACTAGGCAATTCTTTTTGATGATGATTTCTACTAAACTTGGAAAAATTAAACTCGTGAGATTCATCACCAAAGCTAACACTGACAATTTATTTCTTACAATCTATTTTAGCATTGACGATGTTCAAGAAAGGTCTACCAAATATAATGGGACAAAATTTATCTTGTGGGGTGGAAAGAACAAGAAAATCAGTAGGGTTTAGCTTCCCACACAAGACTTCAACATCTCTAAGAATCCCAATGGGTGATATAGTATCCCTATTAGAAAGTTTAATAGTAACATCTATGTCTTCTATTTCAGCAGGTACTATTTCATCTCTAATTTCTTCATATAAGGAGTGGGGAATGGCACTCACACTAGCACCCATGTCACATAAACCATGATAACAGTGATCTCCTATTTTAACTGAAACAACAGGCATGCCAACAACTGGTCTATGTTTATCTTTCCCCTCGGGTTTAACAATTCTAGCAGCTTCTTCACAGAAGTAAATAACATGCCCATCCATATCTTCTTCCAAGAGATATTTAACCATAGCGATGCTAGGTTCTACTTTAATTTTTTCATCAGGTTTAGGTGATACCTTTTGTTAACCACAGTTGAAACTTTAGCATGTTCTTTTATCCTAACAGGGGAAGGTGGTTTCTCAATATAAGCAGAAGGAACAACTGGATCAACATTATAAAGTATGGTTTCTTTTTTAACCGGTACTGGTTCTTTAATTTCATTTTTAATAGGTGGATGATATTTAACCCACTTTTCTTTAGGAAGTTCAATATGAGTAGCAAATGATTCACAAAAGGAGGCTACTATATAAGAGTCAAGTCCAATTTAGTGCTAAACCTTTGAAAGCATCGGTATCCATAAAAGATCTAACACAATCATACTCAAGCTTTATACCCGACTCTTTACCTTCGTCAAGTTCCCAATCTTCAGAGTTGAGTTTAATCCTTTCCAAAAGATCCCAACAGAATTCAATAGTCTTCTTCATAAAAGAACCAGTACATGAAGTATAGAGCATGGTTTGATCATTACAAGAAAGCCGAGCATAAAAATTCTAAATAATAATTTCTCTTGAGAGCTCATTATTGGGGCATGAATATAACATCAACTTAAGCCTCCCCCAAGCTAGAGCGGTAGTTTCTCCTTCATGAGGCCAAAAATTATATATATTATATCCCTCTTGAATACCCATCATATTAGGACTAAATTCATAACCCAAGCAAATTGCATACTATTTATAAGACTCTCAAAATAATATAAGTGAAGCATGAGAGTTCATCAATTTCTTTAACTATAACCACCGCCGCGCTTTAAAAAGATATAAGTGAAGCACTAGAGCAACTACCTAGATCAAAAGATATAAGTGAAGCACATAGAGTGCAACAACAAAAAAGCCTTTAGTCCCAAACAATTTGGGGTAGGCTAGAGGTGAAACACATAAGATCTCGCGACCAACTCATGGCGCTGGCACATGGATAGCAAGCTTCCACGCACCCCTGTCCATAGCTATTTCTTTGGTGATACTCCAATCCTTCAAGTCTCTCTTAATGGACTCCTCCCATGTCAAATTCGGTCTACACCGACCTCTCTTGACATTCTCGCACGCTTTAGTCGTCCGCTATGCACTGGAGCTTCTGGAGGCCTGCGCTGAATATGCCCAAACCATCTCAGACGATGTTGGACAAGCTTCTCTTCAATTGGTGCTAACCCAACTCTATCTCGTATATTATCATTCCGGACTCTACCCTTCCTCGTGTGACCACACATCCATCTCAACATACGCATCTCCGCCACACCTAACTGTTGAACATGTTTCCTTTTAGCCGGCCAGCACTCGACGCCATACAACATTGCAGGTCAAACAGTCGTCCTGTAGAACTTGCATTTTTGCTTTTGTGGCACTCTCTTGTCACAGAGAATGCTAGAAGCTTGGCGCCACTTCATCCGGCTTTGATTCAATAATTTGCATCTTCATCAATACCCCCATCCTCATGCAGCATTGACCCCAAATATCGAAAGGTGTCCTTCTGAGGACCACCTGCCCATCAAGGCTAAGCTCCTCCTCACACCTGGTAGTACTGAAACCGCACATCATGTACTCAGCTTTAGTTCTACTAAGCCTAAAACCTTTCGATTCCAAGGTTAGTCTCCATAACTCTAACTTCCTATTTACCCATGTCTGACCATCGTCAACTCACACCACATCATCCACAAAGAGCATACACCATGGGATATCTCCGTGTATATCCCTTGTGACCTCATCCATCACCAAAGCAAAAAGATAAGGGCTCAAAGCTGACCCTGATGCATTCTTATCTTAATCGAGAAGTCATCGGTGTCGACATCACTTGTTCGAACACTTGTCACAACATTATCCTACATGTCCTTGATGAGGGTAATGTACTTTGCTGGGACTTTGTGTTTCTCCAAGGCCCACCACATGACATTCCGTGATATCTTATCATAGGCCTTCTCCAAGTCAATGAACACCATATGCAAGTCATTCTTTTCTCCCTGTATCTCTCCATAAGTTGTCGTGCCAAGAAAATGGCTTCTATGGTCGACCTCCTAGGCATGAAACCAAACTGATTTTTGGTCACGCTTGTCATTCTTCTTAAGCGGTGCTCAATGACTCTCTCCCATAGCTTCATTGTATGGCTCATCAGCTTAATTCCATGGTAATTAGTACGACTCTGAATATCCCCCTTGTTCTTGAAGATCGGTACTAATATACTATGTCTCCATTCTTCTGGAATCTTGTTTGCCCAAAAAAATGAGGTTGAAAAGCTTGGTTAGCCATACTATCGCTATGTCCCCGAGGCCTTTCCACACCTCAATGGGGATACAATCAGGGCTCATCGCCTTGCCTCCTTTCATTCTTTTTAGAGCCTCCTTAACCTCAGACCCCTGGATTCGCCACACAAAACGTATGCTGGTCTAATCAAAGGAGTCGTCTAGTTTAATGGTAGAACTCTCATTCTTCGCATTGAACAGCTTGTCGAAGTACTCCTTCCATCTATGCTTAATCTCCTCGTCCTTCACCAAGAGTTGGCCTGCTCCGTCCTTGATGCATTTTACTTGGCCAATAACCCTCATCTTCCTCTCTCGGATCTTGGCCGTCTTATAGATGTCCCTTTCTCCTTCCTTCGTGACTAACCATTGGTAGAGGTCCTCATATGCCCGACCCCTTGCTTCACTGGTACCTCGCTTTGCGGCCTTCTTCGACATCTTGTATTTCTCTATGTTGTTTGCACTCCTATCTAGGTATAGGCGTCTGAAGCAATCTTTCTTCCCTTTAATTGCCTTCTGGACATCATCATTCCACTACCAAGTATCCTTATCTTCACTTCTCCTTCCACTGGACACTCCAAACTCTTCCGAGGACACCTTATGAATGCAAGTCACCATCTTCGTCCACACATTGTTTGCGTCCCCTCCTTCCTCCCAAGGGCCCTCTGATACGTCTCCGTCGTATCAATAACTTTTTGATTGTTCCATGCCAATATTATTCAACATTTATATACTTTTGGCAACTTTTTTAGGACTAACATATTGATCCAGTGCCCAGTGCCAGTTCCTGTCTGTTGCATGTTTTTTGTTTCGCAGAAACCCAATATCAAACGGAGTCCAAACGGAATAAAAATGGATGGAAAATTATTTTGGAATATTTGTGATTTTTGGGAAGTAAAATCAACGCGAGACGGTGCCCGAGGGGGCCAGGAGATAGGGGCGCGCCCCAGGGAGGCAGGCGCGCCCTAGACTCTCCTGGGGCCCCCGTAAGGCGGTTGATGCTCTTCTTTTGCCGCAAGAAAGCTAATTTTATGAGAAAAATCTGGGCGAAAGATTCACCCCAATCGGAGTTATGGATCTCCGGATATAAAAGAAACGGTGGAGGGGCAGAATCGGGGAACGCGGAAACAGAGAGATAGATCCAATCTTGGAGGGGATCTCGCCCCTCCCATGCCATGGGAGCCAAGGACCAGAGGGGAAACCCTTCTCCCATCTAGGGAGGAGGTCAAGGAAGAAGAAGAAGAAGAAGAAGGGGGCCTCTCTCCCCCTTGCTTCCGGTGGCGCCGGAGCGCTGCCGGGGGCCATCATCATCACCGCGATCTTCACCAACACCGCCGTCATCTTCACCAACATCTCCATCACCTTCCCCCTTCTATATTCAGCGGTCCACTCCCCCGCAACCCGCTGTACCCTCTACTTGAACATGGTGCTTTATTCTTCATATTTTTTTCCAATGATGTGTTGCTATCCTATGATGTCTGAGTAGATTTTCGTTGTCCTATCGGTGATTGATGAATTGCTATGATTGGTTTGAGTTGCGTGTTTTATTATTGGTGATGTCCTATTGTGCCCTCCGTGTTGCGCAAGCATGAGGGATTCCTGTTGTAGGGTTTGCAATATGTTTATGATTTTCTTATGGTGGGTGGCGTGACTGACAGAAGCACAGACCCGAGTAAGTAGATTGTTTGCATATGGGATAAAGGGGACTTGATACTTTAATGCTATGGTTGGGTTTTACCTTAATGAATCTTTAGTAGTTGCGGATGCTTGCTAGAGTCCAATCATAAGTGCATATGATCCAAGTAGAGAAAGTATGTTAGCTTATGCCTCTCCCTCAAATAGAGTTGCAATAGTGATTATCGGTCTAGTAACGTAGTCAATTGCTTAGGGACAATTTCACAACTCCTACCACCACTTTTCCACATTCGCTATATTTACTTTATTGCATCTTTATCTAAACAGCCCCTAATTTTTATTTATGTGTTCTTTATTATCTTGCAAACCTATCCAACAACACCTACAAAGTACTTCTAGTTTCATACTTGTTCTAGGTAAAGCGAACGTCAAGCGTGCGTAGAGTCGTATCAGTGGCCGATAGGACTTGAGAGAGTATTTGTTCTACCTTTAGCTCCTCATTGGGTTTGACACTCTTACTTATTGAAAGAGGCTACAACTATCCCATATACTTGCGGGTTATCACCCTCCTTAATGACCCTCTCCTTGAACGCCTGAGCTACCTCCCCCTTGAGCTTCCACCACTTCGTGCTAGCAACTTTGGCACGCTTATGCTGCTGGACACGAATCCAAAAGCGGAAGTCAGCAACCACCAACTTATGCTTAGGTACAACACTCTCTCCAGGTATCACCTTACAGTCAAGGCACGCAGCCTATCTTCTCTTCTCGAGAGGATGAAATCAATCTGGCTAGAGTGTTGGATACTACTAAAAGTCACCAGATGTGATTCTCTCTTTCTAAAGAGGGTGTTAGCTACAATCATGTTGTAGGCTAGAGCAAAGCTTAAGACATCTTCTCCTTCTTAATTCCTGATGCCATAGTCAAAGCCCCCATGCGCCCCTTCAGAACATGTGTTAGATGCACCCACATGGCCATTGAGCTATCCTCCTATGAAGAGCTTCTCGCCAATCGGTACACTCCTAACCATGTCTTCCAGGCCTTCCCAGAACTCCCTCTTGGTGTTCTCATTGTGGCCTACTTGCGGGGCATACACACTGATAACATTGAGAACTAAGTCCCCAACTGCCAGCTTGACCAAGATAATCCGGTCCCACGTCTCTTGACATCTACCACTCCATACTTGAGGCTCTTGTTGATCAAGATTCCTACGCCATTTCTGTTTGCAACCATCCCCGTGTACCAACGCTTGAAGCTGGTATCCTCCACCTCTTTCGCCTTCTGTCCCCTCCATTTGGTTTCTTGGACGCAAAGGATATCAACACCTCTCCTCACCGCTGCATCAACTAGCTCCCAAAGCTTCCCTATTAGAGACCCTATGTTCTAGCTACCTAAGCAAATCCTCCTAGGCTCGGCTAGCTTCCTTACCCTTCGCACTCGTCGAGTCAAATGCGAAGACCCTTGCTCATTTTCCACTACATCCGGGCATTGATGTAGCGCGCCACTAAGGATGCGACGACTCGATCCTCACTCGCTTGCCACCGTATCCGGATCAAGATACGGCACGCCACCAGGGGGTGACGGCATGTCCCTTGCCCATTTTCTACCACAACCGGGTTCCGATGTGGCGCATCGCTAAGAGGGTTATGCCCCAACAAAAATCTTTTGGGTTGCATCTCCATAAGAGTGGCTGAGTTTTTATGTTGGCTAGCCAAGCCTATCACAACCCTCCTCCTTTACCCGGGCTTTGGATCGGCTATGTTGAGACAACATAGGCGGAGTTAAGTGAAGCATATAGAGCATATTAACAAATTCACGATTAATGTGTGTCCCTCTCAAAAGGTGTGTCTAGTAAGGATGGTTGTGGCAAACTAAAAAGCAAATAAAGCAAAGACTCATATAATACAAGATGCTCCAAGAAATTTACCGATGGATTGTAGACAAAAGAGGGGATGCCATCTAGGGCATCCCCAATAAATGCTTGGTTGTCCTTGAATATTACCTTGGGGTAACATGGGCATCCCCAAGCTAAGGCTCTTGCCATTCCTTATTCCGTGGTCCATCGAAACTTCACCCAAAACTTGAAAACTTCATAACACAAAACTCAACAGAAAACTCATGAGATCCGTTAGTATAATAAAGCAAATCACCACCTTTAGGCACTATTGTGAACTCATTCCAATTTTATATTTGCATTATATCTACTGTATTCTAACTTCACCATGGTTCATGCCCCCCCACCCGATACAACCCATAGATTCATCAAAATAAGTGAACAACACAATGAAAACAGAATCTGTAAAAAATAGAACACTTTGTAGTAATCTGGACTTTAGCCAAACTTCTGTAACTCCAAAAATTCTGAAAAATTAGGAAAAGATGGGAAATTTGTATATCAATATTTTGTAAAAATGTGAATTTTATCATGCTCCAGTGAATTTTAGAACTTTCTGGACTAGGCGCAAAAGTTTCTGTTTTTTCACAAAGTCAAATCAACAATCTTCCAAATCATCCGAAAGGTCTTACTTGGCCCAAACACTAATTAAAACACCAAAACACAATCATAACATAAGTATAATTGTATATTTATTTAAAAACAAATGCAAAAACAAAAAATAAAATAAACTTGGGTTGCCTCCAAACAAGTGTTATTGTTTTACGCCCCTAGCTAGGCATTTTGCATAGATCTAGGTATTGTCATCTTTTTTCTTATTTCCCATAGACGTATTTTTGTCAGGAGGTTTTTCAAATATAACATGAAACACATCATCCAGAGAAATTTTAGCATTATCAAGTTGTCCGTCCGCATAACCCCTTTGATTCCGGCTACAATCCAGGAATATTGTTGATTAACATCATTAAAAACTTGTTGGATCATATCCATAATGAGAACTTCCTTTTTAAGATTCTCATCAAATATGTGATCATTGCCAAGCAAATGTCTTAATAAATAATCACTATTGTAAAGGATCTCATCTATTACTAGTTTTTCATGGTTCATATCATAAAAATCAAAGATCTCCCTAGCTTCCCGCACTATGTAATCAAACTCATTCATAAGGACAAGGTAGCTATCTTCTTAGCTTTAGGATCCTTTATAACGGGTAGCTAATAAAACAATCTTTTTTAGGTAGGATGAGTGCGGATAAATATTTTCTCAAGTTTAAGAACAAGTGTCGAAATAGCTTCTGCATAAGTTATAGTTCTTTTAAGTATAGGAGCATCATCACAAGTCAAAGATCCAACGCAATTAAAGAATTCTTGAATGGCACCTTTTCCTATAACATTCCCTTGTCCTAAAACAAAAGTTTTAGCATCCAGATTAGTGGAACGTCCAATTTTAGGAGTTCTACCATCATCTATTTCTTCCATACCAAAATCACTCATGATGATAGGTTCAAAGTAAGCGATCTAGCACACAAGCAAACAAAAAACAAAAGGAAAGCAGGCGAATAAAAAACAAATATTTTGTGTTTTCTGAAGACATTTTAGAAGTGGGGGACATGAAAATGAGAGGCAAATAGGGAGCAAATAATGTTAATGCAAGAGATGAGAGTTCATGATAGGTACTTAGTAGGCTTGATGTGGATCCTCCCCGGCAACAACGCCAGAATTTCTTCCTGCTACTTCTTGTGCTTGCATTGGTTTTTCCCTTGAAGAGGAAAGGGTGCTGCAGCAAAGTAGAGATAAGTATTTCCCCCAGTTAAGAACCAAGGTATCAATCCAGTAGGAGGAACACATAAGTCTCCAATGATAGCACCTGCACAAACAAACAAATACTTGCACCCAGCCGGATAAAGGGGTTGTCAATCCCTTCACGGTTACTTGCAAGGACAAGATCTGATAGTGATAGATATAAAAGATAAATAAAAGTGCAAAATAAGATAAAGGTAAATTGCAGCAAGGTATTTTTGTGTTTTTGGTTTTATAGACCTGAAATAATATGATAGAAATAGACTCGGGGACCCATAGTTTTCACTAGAGGCTTCTCTCTTGAAAGAAAGCGTACGATGGGTAAACACATTACTATTGAGCAAATTTATAGAAAAGCGCATATGATATCAAGGCAATGATCATGAATATAGGCATCACGTCCGTGACAAGTTGACTGACTCCTGCCTGCATCTACTACTATTACTCCACACATCGACTGCTCACTAGTACAGTGAGCTGCTATACAAATGGTTTTTAACCCCTTTCCATGACGGCATTTTGAACCGTTGCCTATTGAGTGTGGACGATAGGGGGGTCCTTCTCACATGACCTATAAACCATCGGTGATAGGCCCTCCTGTCACACACACTACACAAAATGAGGTCGTATGCGACGAGCAAGCAACCAAATACTATTATACGGGCCCAATCGATTCCGGTCTTAAGTACATCACACATAGTCAGTCCTAGACAAACGTTTCTGTTCGTATGTACATTCCACATAGTCAATCCGAAGAATACGTTTCCGTTCGTATGTACATACCACACAGTCGATCCAAGAAGTACATTTCCGTTCGTATGTACATCCCACACAGTCAATCCAGGGAAAACATTTCCATTCGCACTTACATCACATGGAATCTTCCCCATTAAATCATTTGTGATAGTGTTGCCATTGCAGACGATATTAACAATTTTACTGTTTGTGTTATTGAATGCATCACACACAGTGCGTAGAAGAAACTGTGTGGCATAGGTTGTCCATCACACACACTTTCTATGTGGAAAACATTTGCGCAAGGTGGCCTAACGCAAACAGTTTTCAAGAGGAAGTTATGTGTGATTATTCATTGATACAACACGTTTTCTTCCTAGAAACTATGTGCATTGTCTGAGGTCATCACCCATGGTGTTTTCTCAATAACCGCTTGCAATAGAAAAACCCAATTAGCAGGCTAATTGGCCTATTATTAATAATCCATTTATTAACCAACTGACATTTCATATTAAGCACACAATATATTTCATTTCCGTATTAAGGAAGCAGGATTTCATAATTGAAATACATTAGAATACTACATCATATAGCTTCAGCACTCAGTTATGCCATATATGCATATAGCTAGCTACCCCCATTACACAACTGCACCAGCACCAAGTTTTGCATGCAACATCTATAACCTTTCGAAATTAGCATCATAGACGATACATGGACAGATGAATCTCATCTGAAAAACTGCTGAAGCGGAAAGCGAATATTGAGCCTTCATTGATGTTGAAGGTCTTTCCAACTTTAAGCCAGTTCCTGTGGATGATTGACCGTCCATCCTTCGTCCTCTTCAGGAAGACTTCAATATTGTACTGTGGGTGTTGTATGAATACCTTCCTCGCCTCCTGACCATACAGGTGGTTTGAGAGGTAATCATTAGTGAACTACTTTGGAAAGGCCTGAAAACAAGGGCATGCATAAATATCTTATCTAGATTTGAAATGGCGCAGAGGAATAAAAAAGACAAGGTATAATAGTTAGTACCATCCTGTAGTGAACTGATGTCGTCTTCATTGTGCAGACAAAGATCTTATTGTTTTTTGTCGCTAATTTCTTTATCCTAACAATCGTTTTGAGTTTCTTGACTTGACTAATATTCATGGACAACTCATTTACCCATATGCAAAAAGGGTCGAAGAGTGGGTCAAAACCTCTAACAAGAGGACCTACATGTGCAATACCAAAATGTTAAAAACATAAATATTATAATGGTTCCTGCAATTGCACAATAATGTGCTATTGGACAAAGGACCATGCATGTGCGAACCTCGATTGTAAACCTCAGTGCTTCCCATTGTTTCCCTACAACACATATAAGGTAGTTAGTGACCAGCTTAAGTGAGGGTTGGCATGCTATCAGTAAAATATGTTGATGAAAAATAAACACATTGCAGATTCATCAGATTAATTCGAGCCACATGCAAAACCCATTTATCCAAACCAAGCATGATTAGGAACTAGGAAATATAGAAATTGTATATGTTTCTCATGTATTAAGTGCAGCCAAATTCAATTTATTCCTCACATGCATAACATTACAAAATTGTACCCACAATAATTGGACATTGCATTGCGGAACTGAACCAAACAATTAACTAAACACCACAATAAATGAACCAAACATTAACTGAGGACCACATTGCACAATATAACATACTCCTAATACAAGATTAGACAGTTAACCAAACCAAGCATGCTTAACAACTTGGAAATATAGCAATTGTATTTGTTTCTCGTGTATTTAGTACAATCAAATTCGATTTAAAGACAACACAAAGTTGCACTCAGAAGAATTGAACATCACATTGCAGAATTGAACTAAACAGTTAACTGAACACGACAACAAATTAACCAAATAGTTAATAAGTGAGCACCACATTGGATGACATATAGAACATATACACTAGGGGAACAAATTGCATGGTAAAAGTGCATAGGACAATTCACTAGAATTTGTTAAGGAAAGGAAGGAGTAGCACATGCAACGGGTAAACCGAGCATGCTTAACCGGCGTAGCTAGCTAACTGAACATGGGTCCTTATAGTGAGCTAATAAGACAAGCTACTCCTCATCGCCGGAGATATCGAGGTGATTAGCTCCTTGGACATGGAAGAGGGTGAGGCCTCCACATCATGTGTGACCTCCTCGTAGTGGTGAGTTGCCTGAGCCGCTCCGGGCACCAACTTGCTGGCTCACGAGTTGAGGTAAGCACAGGCACGCTGAGAAAACACCTCATAGTCTTCGTCGAAGGCACCGACGGTGGCCTCGAGAAAACGCCATGAACTATCATTTAAAGCAGCCAACCGCGGTGCGGCGTCGGTGCACAAGGTGTCAACGGTGGCCTCGACGGCGAGGTGCTCCTCCAATATCTGGGGGTCAGCACGAATGGCAGCCATCGCAACCTCATCCGTGCGTGCGGCCGCAATTTGCTTCTCTGCTGCCAAATGCACCTTGAACTCCTGGCTATACTGTATGCACCATGGCTTAAGGCGGCGCTTATTTGGGGTAGGGGTCGATGATATGGGTGGAAAGTGTCGCACCGGCGGTCGGGGCATGTGGGATGTAGAAGGAGGAGGAGGATGGGGGATCGGGTGTGGATTACCTGCCTGGATCGACGAGGTCGAGCAGCGTGAAGGAGGGGCGCCAGTGGGGAGGCGGCACTGCAAGCAAGGTGTGAAGGTTTGAACTTGGAAAGGAAGGCAGAAACAGGGGAAATATGGCTTTTGGTAAGGGGGAGGGGGAGGTAGATATTACCATGGAAGCCGAAAATTTCTGCGCGGTGCAGCGAAAAAACTAGCGCGCAAAGTGTCACCAAACACGGTCCCTTACTCAGCATGGTGTATGATATGTGAACATCACAAACAATTCATATAGCTTACCCCGTGTGTGATGAGTTTGAACGTGCAAATTTTGGTCCGAATTTCCCTGGTTACAGTGGTCCCCCATGCCATTGCATAATTAGGGTACACAAAGGAGCCTAGAGCACACCCACACTTCTTAATCGAGCAAGTTCAGCAATTAAGCAGAGCTAGCTAACCTAAACATTACTCTAACAAATTATAGACCGGCACTCGAAATTAAAAAATAGTACTACTCTGGCTGGCACTCGTCGACCTCCGCCGCCTCCTCCATGTACAGCTCATGCCCAATGATCTCCTAGGGAAGGGGCCCCATGGCATCCATCGCACCATAATCGACAAGCATCTCGCCATCTCTTTGGAAAAGGCTGCCAAAAGCTAGGCATGGGTAGGCTCCGTCGTGGCAAGGTATGCCGCAAAGGAATGGACGGCTGCTTGAACGCTCTCGGCGATTGCCAGTTCTTTGGCCGTGGGTTCTAACCGTTTTCGGAGAAGCTTCGTTAAATTTGTGCAGTGACCGCCACGAGCTCGGCGTGGGTAGCCTCGACATGGTCATGGCGGCTTCCATTTGGGCTAAGGCCGCCGCTATCGAATGGAAAGTTGTTGTGCCGCTCTCGCCAGTTGCTATCCCCGACATAGATGTTGCTGCCGGCTGCCACCACCTGAGTAGCAACAGCGGTCATTTGGGCTGCCTTTGCCACCTGGTCGCAGGTTGCGGCCGAGCTCATGCAGCTTGTTAGCACGCGCATGGCGGCTGTGGCCGTGCTCTCGCCGTAGTGGGTTGCCGAAGTGGACCTCATGACGCAGGTCCACATCCCCATCTTTCACCGGCGATGATTGAACAATGAAATGATATTTGGGGAGTGGGCCGAGCTCACGCAGCTTGTTAGCACGCGCATGGCGGCTGCGGCCGTGCTCTCGCCGGAGTGGGCCGCCGAAGTGGACCTCACGACGCGGGTCCACGTCCCCATATTTCACCGATGATGATTGAACAATGAAATGATATTTGGGGAGCGAGCTAGTGTGCTTGATGCGCCGGCTGTGGACTGTAGCCGACACACCTTCTTGCGTAAGCCATATACGTACTACTCCAACGGTGCTCCAAAATATTTTGTACTACATCTCACACGGTTGGTGATTATAAACTGTGGGCGATCTACTTGATTTTTCGTCTTGATTTGAAATACATAATTGGCTCACAGTGGCAAAGGAGGATGTTTGAATTGCTAGAACTTTTATATGTAGTGAACATGCAACTATAGGTGTGTTGTCACCAAAAAAGTAATTATTCAGGTTTCATTTGGACATTTTATACACTAACTTGGTTTTCTAGGCATTTCAGGTGCACAATTCAAAACTAAACTACATGCACATGCTCCAGTGCACCAAAATGGGTTGTAAAATCATATATGTGTCCATGTGTTGATGCTTATGTCCCATGCAAGAAATGGGGATGAATTTCAAACACCTCGGCACCATGGCTCGCCGGCAAACGTTGAGATACTTGGTTTTGGAATTCTAGTAAATCCAAAACTCATCTAAAATTCATGAACCTTGGCATGCTATCATGGAATGGCATCAAAATGTTGTGGTAAAAAAATTGTCCTATTTGGGGCAGGTTTGGGTATAAGCTTCTCACAAACCAGAGCTTCTCACAAGAAGCTTCATGGTTCTGGTAGGGAACGTGTCACCTTTGTGGACGAAACGATATTCGTAACCTCTTCTTGCTTTCAAATTTTTTCCGATGTAAACATAGAACAATAGGAGTGTTGTGTTCAATTTTGGAAATTTTGGGGGTCGTTTGGACATTTTCATACATCAACTGAGTTTTCTAGGCATTTATGTGCATAATTCAAAATTGAACTACAGGCACATGCTCCAGTGCACAAAAATGGGTTCAAAAATCAAATGTGTGTCCTTGGTTGCATGCTTAGGTCCCATGCAAGAAATGGGAATGAATGTTAAACACCTCGACACCATCGCTTGGCTGCAAACATTGACATGCATGGTTTTAAAATTCTAATAAATCCAAAACTCGTCTGAAATTCATGAAACTTGGCATGTTGTCATGGAATGGCATCAACATGTTGTGGTAAAAAAATTGTCCCATTTGGAGCAGGTTTGGGTATAAGCTTCTCACAAACCAGAGTTTCTCAAAACAAGCCTCATGGTTCCGGTAGGGAATGTGTCACTGTTGGGGACGAAATGATATTATTTGCTTCTTCTTGCTTTCAATTTGTTTCTAGTGTCAAAATAGAATAACAGGAGTGTCGTGTTAAATTTTGGAATTTTTCGGGGTTCGTTTGTGTCAGATTCAGGGCTCCGCAGACCCAATAAAGGTTCAAACTCTAGGGCGTGTGTGAAGAACTCAACCTCTCCAGCCAGCCAACGTGTTGATCTCACGGCCTAGCTCGATGAACAGGAAAGGAAATGGACTCGGCAGTTTACCCAGGTTCGGGCCACCTTGCGGTGTAAGACCCCTACTTCTGCTTTGTGGTGGATTAGCCTCGCGAGGGGCTGATGATGAACTAGTACAAAGGAATAACAACCTCAGGAGGTTGGTTCTTGTATTGCTGTCCGCTCGAGAGGTCTCCCCTTCCTACGGTTGTGGCTAAGCTATATTTATAGTGGCCTTGGTCCTCTTCTCCAAAACAAAGGTGGGAAGGGATCCCACAGTGGCCAATTTTGAAGGAGGGCAAGTAGTAAGGTGGTCTTCGCCTGCAAAGCTTCTGCTCGTGATGTCGTGGTGGGCTTGGCAATGACATCCGTCCTGGCGGCCTTGGTCTTGATGCACAGGAATGGAAACCTATGGATGATTCCTCGGGACCCCGCGCCTGCGCTTGCCTCCTTAGCACTGAAGAGGAAACCTGCTGCTTTGCGCCCGGTGCCGCCCGCTGGCCTTGGTCGTCATGGCTTGGGTCACCTCAACCTCATGAGGTGAGTGCTTGCATAGGAATCTCTGCTTCTCGGGAGACCGCTCCCTCGGAGGTCTTGGTGTCATTTGCCTCACGAGGCTTGGCCCCTCGCGAGGGTCTTGCCTTGCCGATGTTGAAGATGGGCCGTACTAGGCCGTCGATGGAGCCATGTTGTGGGTCGCAGGTAGGCAAGTCCGGGTACCCTGGTTCCTAGAACAGCGACAGTAGCCCCCGAGCCCAAGGCGCGCTAGCACTTGGCTTCGAGGCGAAGCCAAAGGGCAAGGGCGAAGCGCTGCGGGCCCCAATCGCCTGCAGACCGAGTCGATGGGTGGCGCTTGATGGGATGTGGGCGTCTCCACTTCCACATGCTGCCTCGGCAACCGTTCGGCTTGACGACTGCCTGCTGCATGCAGAAAAAACCATCATTGCTCGGAATCGTGGGAGGCCGGTGGTTGGCCTCCCTTCGCCTATAAATGGAAGCGGGGGCGGAGCCCCCTGCTCATCTTCGTCTTCTCGCTGCTTGCTCCTCCTCCTTCCTCTTCTCCCCTTGTCTTGTCGAAGTGTCCATGGCGCCATGAGAAGATTTTCCGCCACGGAGAAGGGAAAAGCCCCCAAGGAGGGATCAGACTCGCCACCACCAAAGAGAGGTTGTGGGCGCCCCCGAAAGCACGTCGTGATGCCAGCAGCAGCCTCGCGTGGGCGCGAGCGCACCCCTTCGAGGGTCGGCGCCACCTCGGGCAGCCGCGGAGGTGCCTCCTCCCACGGTTGAAGTTGCCATGGACGATGCAACCCTAGCGATGGAAGGAGGCGCATGTCGACCACCCAGCCACTGCGGTCGCGCTCCCACTCAGCAGATGCGTCCCCGAAGTTCGTCGTGTGGTCGGAGAGGCCCACGGGCATCTGGTTCTAGCTCCCGCGCTTCTTCGTGGGCGCGTTGCCGGCCGGGGTGGCCCGACGGTCTTTGGCTACAGGCCGACGGCTGCTGCAGCAAGGCCTCGTGGGTGGAGGTCGAGGTCACGGCCACCGGCAACGTGTTCCTGAACCACGGGTGGCAGTCATTCGCCCGTGTGCGGGGCCTGCACGAGAGGTCATCTGGTCGGTTGATGATGGTCATGCAGTTGTCATAGCTGCCGGCGGCGGGGAAGAAGATCTGAGGTGGCGAAAGACAGTCTGGTGGGCGGATCCCTGCTGTGGTGAACCCTTCCATCGTTGGAGCAGCTGAGCTAGGGTGGAACACAGTGCAGCAGGAGCGGGATAAACCACACAAGGTTTTCTTTGACACATATTTGTAATAATAAAAGTAATTGGGTAAGGGCTTGTTTAAATTTGAGGATTCTAACAATGCGGGTATTGGAAATACACAGGAATAGGATAGGAATGCACGTGCAAATAGAGAACTTAAAAACACAGGATTTCTGCCAATCTAGGTGTTTGGTTCACAAGAATTGGAAGATCACAGGATGCAAAGAAGCATGGTGAGATTAAGTCAAACCACAAGAAAATGTACGGTTATAATGCTATTATGCTACTATCTCTTAGTCTTGTGATTCATGAATAGGAATTTGAAAAGGAGGACAAGTGGATATTAAAATTCCTATGGTTTTTCTTTCAAGTAGACACTAAAGGAACAAATCCTACAGTTTTTCCTTTGCTCCATTCCTTTGAACCAAATGCATGAATAGTAGTACCATATGAAACTTTCCAATTCCTATGTTTTTCCTTCACTTTTCCTTTCAAGCAGTGGCGATTCCAGTAGGCAGGCTTGAGCAGGGAAAAGCCTACACTCAAAAAATGTTTTTATGCTACTTCTACTACTTTGGACCCAGGCCACTGCCCTACTAGCTCAACTTCCAGGCCCATCTACAAATGCACAGCTCAAACGCGCAGAGATAAATAATGATGGCATTCAAGAGAGTCCATCACGGATAGCTAAGTTGCCTGGTACCTCACTACCGGTCATATAGTAGGAGAAACTAATCGTATTTCACATTACTACGTGTGCTCAATGGACAATATATATAACATGTAGAGTAAAAAAGAGATGCAACAAGTGTACAACCTCTTTGGCGAAGCCATGTCGATCTCAGCGTGATTGGGTTGGTCGGTGAGGATGCTCCGGCTGATTTGGCTATCGGAGGAGTAGAAGAAGATCTTACGCATCTGGAGATGGAGCCCGGGGTACTGCTCCGCTCTGATGGAGGGTTTCGTCGTTGGAGCAGCTCCGGTGAGTTGTACGACGGCGAGGCTGAAGCAGGACAAGAGAGACAACGTTAACCTGAGTGGAACTCTAATAGCATCTCCAATAGATGACGTAAAATACATAACCACAAAGTGCTAGATGTAAAATACATCAGCCGCTCATCTCTGAACTTAACTGTCGAAACTGAATTTAATTCTCGAAACTGAATTTAACTGTCAAAACTGAAATTTGCTGTTGAAACTGAATTTTACTGTCGAAACTGAACGCACCAGTAGCAGAAAAGCAGTAGCAGTAGCAGCAGCGCCAGGAGCAGCAGCGCGTGTGAGAGTCGGGGCAACTGGTCGTGTAGCAGCATCTCGGGTAGCAGCTGCAGGGGCTCGAGCGAGAGCAGTATCTGTTGCTTGTGCAGTAGCAGCGCGCGCAAGAGTAGAGTGGAAGGCAGAGTTGACTAACTTTTTCATCTCTGGTCAGTCGATTTTCCAGCCGTTGGATACTAAATCAAGGGCATGGAGTTCATCTTCAACCTCCACCCCCCTGAGCGCCAGCCACCACCGGCCAAACCGCTGGTCGGCGGCGCTTCCGCACCACCTCGCCGCCCCGCCCGCCCCGAAACCACTCCCCATTGTTGGTCCGCCGCCGCCCCAGCCATCCCTCTTGCCTCCCCCCTCCCCACGCGCGCTGAGCTTTTTCTCCAACGATCCCCACGCCACCGCCCCACCACGACCGACGACCACTGCCCCCACCCTGAAACCTAAGATAGATAGTGGGGTACCTCTCCGACGAGCCCCCTCCCTGCTGCGGCTGGTTCTTCCTTAACTCCGGCGATCCACCCCCCCCCCCCACCCCCCACCCCCACCCCCACTCCCCGAAAATCGACTGACCCAAAAGTCGATTCAGTCAACTGAAGTTTAGCTAAATCGGAATAGCAACGCAAGCAAGAGCAAGAGCAGTAGCACAAGCAAGAGCAAGAGCGAGAGCAGCAGCGCAAGCAAGAGCAAGAGCGAGAGCAGCACCGCAAGCAAGAGCAGACCAGGCAGGGGACCGAGAGAAAGAGGAGAGCATCAACGCGAGCAAGAGCCAAAGCAGCAGCAATTCCTACTGATGTGGACGTCGCCGCCGAGGGAGTGACGTCGTGGAGGAAGTGGCCGGCGACGCTGCCGTGGATGGAGCCGCACCATGTCGGCTCGGGACCAAGCGCCGGCAGCACTATGAGATCGAAACAAGAAGAAAATGCGGCGATTAGTGTAGAACCTCTTTGGTGGCGCCGATTAGGCCTCAACTTCATCTGAGGAATCGGAGATGATGATGCTCTTTCGATGGTGCAGGTGAAGACAATGCTGTGGGAATGGAGGTGGCACGAAAGACGAGGGGGACGTCGGGGCAGCTACTTGGAGGTGGAGGACGGGGTGGCTGAACCGGCGGGACGACGAGATCGACTATGCATCCTCATCCGGTGCGGTAGATGAGGGACGTCGAGGTGTTGATGTGGATGACGTCGTCAGGGAAGAGGCTCTAGCTAGGTGGCAGACGGAGGAGGGTGTGGGGCTTCGCGGGTTTTTGTGGCCTCGGTGTATGAATGGGTCGGCGGATGGGATGGAAGGGGGAACCATGGCTTAGGGATGCGCTTGTCTGAAATGTGGGGTAAGTTATGAAAGTACCCCCACTGATTTGAGCTAGGCGATTCTTTTGGTTCAGGGGTATCACGGGCATTTCGCGTGTCGGGATTTCGCGGGAGGTGGGAGTTTTCACGCGCATTGTAATTTTGGGATAGCAAGGCGCGGGTTGAGATGGAGGGAGTTTTCGGAGCACAACAAGACAAAGATATATCTTAAATATTTTGGGATAACAAGGCGCGGGTTGAAATTTGCAGACAAGCCTAACGTATACTATACCAAATCAATCCGCACTTCCCTCGACGAAAACCAAAAAGAAATCAATTCACACCACACAAGAGAGTCTAGTCCCTTGTACTATACCAAATCAATTCGCACTACAAATTTCATTCAAAACTTTGAATTCATGTTATGTTCAATTACAATATTTTGCTATGTGTATAATGCATGCAACTTGCTACTCAAACGAACGTTTTAGTGCATTCCAAACGTATATACTGTCGCTTCAATATGAACTAAATTTGAATTTGTTTCTCTATTTGAATAATATCTACAATCATGATTGTTGTCAGGTAAAACCATTTGATTTTGTTTCTCTATTTTAATAAGACCTACAATCATCATTATTGTCAAGTTAAACCATCGTTTGTATATTATCTTCACAGCACACCACATGATTACTGTCGAGTTAGATATGAACTATGTGTACTATATGAACTCGAACTCGTTTTTTTGAATCCACTTTATGTTGATTTCAAATCACAGTACATTTGAAACTCGAGCTAGATCTTCATAATCTAAACCATGTCTCATATGTATAATGTGTTTATCACATAATGTATGGTGCCCCGTCCCCTACTCCTACAAGTATTTAGATGTGAGGTGCAAACGCCACACATTATCACAAATTCAAATAAAATGTGAGATTGTTCGATATATAGTATGGATTAGATTTTTTGATATTTAGTTGTGAGCTGCAAACGCCACACGTTATCACAAATTCAAATAAAATGTGAGATTGTTCGATGTATTATGGTTTAGATTGTTCGATATTTAGCTGTGAGTTGCCAATGCCACGCATTATCACATTATGGTATAACATGTCCAAAACCACACCATGCGTATCACCGCTATATTCATGCATGCATATGTTTATAACACTATGATCTCCTATTCAAATATATGAATCCACTTTCATATTGAATTATGATCTTTGTTAGTCTCTCACACCCACACAATCCTCTAACCTTTGTAGCTAGCACTAACTTTCTCTCGTGCATGCACCCGCCCTTCTCGCCCTTCCCCTCCCTCAGCATTCTATCAATCGCACACATTCATTTATTTATTTAGGTCGTTCTCCCACAGTCTCCACAACTCCTTTCCGACACACACCGATCGATAAACCTCTCCAGTGATGTTTGCCTACCACATACACACCCACCTTCCATCTCCTCCTTTCTGTGTCCATGCCTCGTGTCTCTCATATGGTCCCACACACATGTAAACTCTCGCCCCTCTTTTCATTTATCTCACAGTCGCACACTCCTCCCCCTATATAGCTAGTAGGCCTCTCGCACCACCTCCTAGCTCCATTATCTCTGTCTATCCGTCTCACTAGGCCTTATTTGCCTCTAACAAATGGATGTACACCGACCAATCTCCCGCTATATATATAGCTATCTAGGTTGTTATAACTCGTTTTCCCCAAGCGCCGATCGATCTACCTCATTCGTTATGTCTCTCCCTTCCTCCGACACACAAAAATTGATCTATCGATCTAGTTAGGTCTACTTACCAAACACATGGTCCCCCTTCATCATCCATGCATGCCACTCGACACATTTACCACGCACAGCACACACAGATACGCATCCTCACTTTTATTGATAATTTTGCAGTTTTACCCTCAGTTTGTCTATTAGGCCTCTCCCACCATCTTTGAGAAGCAACTCCACCACACATCCAACACTCTACCCCTCTCCCTCCCCCCCCCCTCTCTCTCTCTTTGTCCCAACCTATTTCCCGTCCTTCACTTATGTATGGATGTCGACCGATCTCCCTCATGACATACCTGGGTCTCTCCTTCTCAACACATATATGAGTCAGTCTACCTCTCTAGTGAGGTCTCTGCCTCCCCCCTCCCCCCACACACACCGATACATCGAGCGCTCTAGTCATGTCTCCCTGCCACACACAAACTTGCGCTGTGCCCTCTGACGTTACAATAGGTCAAGCTCCCTATATCTTTGACTTGCACAAACACAATTTTGATGACTCTCTTCATCGATCTCGCACCCACCCACTTGATCCTCTCTTTGACTCTATCGATATCTATGACCCCTCACTCTCTTCTCGTGGATCCCCCTCTATATATGATATAGATAGGCCTCTATTTCACACACATTGCATGTGTCAAATTTTTGTTTGAGATATCATCGACGCATATTCCCACAAATACATTCACGAAATCACCCCCAACAAAAAACACTCATGAGCACACGCCATCTGTATGTAAAGAGTTAGGCGTCGTACGGTGTCCAGAAAATATGGTGATAGTGTGAGGTGGGCCATGTAATCACCGAGCTTGCGTGTTTTCACTACTTTCGCACTCCTCCGCTGTAAGAATGGATAAAATTGTAATCTACATCCTTTCGCCGAAACGTGGGACATCCAGCAGTGATACCACCTCGGTAATAATGACCAATGAGCCGTCAAATCACATAGACCCAGCAGTAAGTTGGACAGATGAAGCAACCATCACTTCTGAATCCACTTTCTTCAATGCAGGTGCCAGTGAGAGGTCATGTCCGCTCTGCCCGGGCATGAATGCGGCACTGATTCTTTGGAGCGGCGCTGACCATTTCGTACGGGAAGTGCGCGCGGGCGATGGAGGGGCTTTGGGTGGGCCAGGCCGGTTAGGAGCGGGCGTGGAGCACAACCATGCGTTGATCAGTCAAGGAATCAAAGTCGGCTTGCATGCGAGTTAATATGTGGCCCTACATGGTAGCTAAAATGACATCTCTTAATTGTTGTGATTAGTTGTTGTGTTTAGAGACAGAAATTAGGGCTTTGATTGGAGGAAGGACCGGTCAAATTTCTCCTTCTCCTCCAATCTGCTTGCACCTTCGTCCCGCTGCACCTTCTAACGTGACTTATACACCTAGACGAAGGGAGTAGTATGAGATACGGTGGCACACTAACATAGATTGAATACAAGTGCCAAAAATTATTGGAAGAGAGCAAAGTGTACAAACCAAATAAGTCAAATTGAATTTCTCATTTTTTTTAAACGGAGGCAAAAGATTTGCCTCATCCACTAAAAAAGAGGTGAATAGAGTTTCACAGTTTGCAAGTGACCCTACAAATAAGCGGCATGGAAATTACTCTCAATACGCCCTAGTTTCTTAGCACCCGCTGTAACCCTTAGTGCATACGGTGGCACACCGACTTAGGCCGAATACAAGTGCCTGAAATATTTAATTATTTTTTTGAAACTCAAAATATTTAAAATTGGAAGATGGTGCATCCCACCTTTCCAATATTTTGACCATGTGTGGTTCATTTGTTGTTCACCACTTTGGAGGGTCGTGTACCACACGTGAACGTTACTAAGCGCGACCGGGAGGTGTGCAGTTGTCAATTGCGAGTTGACTCCTTCGAGTGTTAAATTTTCTTCATGTATTAGCATTGCCCCTAGTATTTTTCTTCACTACGTTAAATAAAGAGTTCTGTTTCGTGCACAATTTAAAATGATTTTTATGGAGAGAAAAAGAAAACCACTCCATCTATATACGCTGCAGCCTCGGCGCTTGTTTTCTAGGGTTTGCTCTCTTCACACCCTCTCTCCACTATATATATATATACAAGCTAGAGCCTCAGCGCTTGTAGTTGCTCTCTTCACAATCTCTCACCCTCTGCAGATCTAAACAAGACTTTGTTAGTCTCTCTCTCTCTCTCTCTCTCTCTCTCTCTCTCTCTCTCCTCACTGCTGGTCAAAGAGCCGGCAGGATCCATCCGTTGGGAAGGGAAGGAGGCTTAACGATGTCGCCGTCGGTGAGGGAGGGAATCCACTATCGGCGCAGTTGTTCTCTCTCACCCAGCGGCGGCGCGGGAGGGCCTTCAACCCCTTCTTCCTCGTTGTCGTACATAGTGTGGGCAGATCGGCCTCCGGCTGCCCACTGAGCCACACCCCAAGAACCTTAAGGTATAATTTACTTATTCCACATGCATCGCTCTAGCTGCGTGTGGGCTTTTTCCGCTTTTGCACTCGAATCTAGGTGTTGGATCAAACAGGAAAGTAGTTGGGAAAGTTGTGTAGCATGAATCTAGGACGTGGTTCAAAGAGGAAAGGAAGGGGGAAAGTAGTACAGACTGGCTATCCAACACCTACGTTGGTCGAAAAGGGAAAACAATGACAAACGCAGTACGCACATTTTGTCGGCGTTCTGGGAACAGGGGTCCCCAGACTTGCCTGCCTGCGGCCTGTAGTGTGGCTCAAGTGGTGGCCCAGTACGGCCCATCTTCGTCAGCACAAGACTCAAGACCCTCGCGAGGGGCCAGGCCTCGCAGGGCGGACGACACAAGGCTTCCTCAGGAACAGCCTCGCCAGGCAGGCTCGCAAGGAGGCGGAGAGATCAAGGCAGGGTACCTCACGAGGTGCTCATGACGCAAGCCATGACGTTTGAGACCAGGCGGGCGCCAGGCGGGCGCCGGCCTGCGTAGTGTCCTTGTTTCCTATTTGGTGCAAAGGGGGCAAGCACAAGCGTGGAGTACCGAGGCATCAGGCAAAGGTTGCCATTTCCGTGCAACGAGACCAAGACCAGCAGAGCGGCAGGATGGAGGTCACCGTGGAGCCCAAGACGGCGTCATCGCCAGTGCCTTTGGCAGCCGAAGACCAACTTTAGTCAGGATAACTTGTACTAGATGTTCCCCTTTGAAATGGCCGTTGTTGGCGCCCTTCCCGCTCAATATTTGGGAAGAGCACCAGGGCCTCTATAAATAGGACTAGCCACCACGCAGTAGGGGGGATCTGATCTGATCTGGGAGAGTACTCATTAGACCGAGAGGCGATCGAACTCACCCAAGCAGTTCATCGCACCAGCTCAAGAACACCTCTCGCGAGGCTGTTCACCCTTTGTACTGTTCATCATCAGCCCCTGAGGCAATCCACCACACCACACACTGGAGTAGGGTATTACACCACAACGGTGGCCCGAACCAGTATAAATCTTGTGTCCCTTGTGTTGTTCATCATTTTAGCTTAGATTCTCACGAGCCGATCGGACGTAGATCGGTAGGGGAAAGATCTTCATGCCCACCCCAGAGTTTGAACCTAAAGGGTCTGCCGGAACCCAACATCCGACATTTGGCATGCCAGGTAGGGGTGCGCCGAAGCTCTCCCTTCTGTCGACCCGTTCTCCATTAGCGCCGCGCTCTGCCCTCATGGTAGCGAACGCACTGCCTGCTCCGGCTGTCAATGCCTACGCGGGAACCTGGGGGCTCCGAGCCCTAGCCCCCGCCTTGCGACAGGTGCGGTGGCCAAACAAGTTCAAGCCGGACATGCCGCCACGCTACGACGGCGCAGCCGATCCGTTGGCCTTCCTGCTAGCATATGAACAAGCCATCCTCAAGGCTGGAGGCGACAACAAGGTCATGGCTAACTGGCTGCCCATGGCCCTCACCGGCGTCCCACGCATGTGGCTGCTCCACCTGCCAGCGGCTTCTATGGCCTCCTCGGAGGAGTTGTGCAGCCTCTTCCTCGACCATCACGCTGCGCCGGCAACCGCCGGTCATCGCGGCCCTCCTGGGCGGATCACAGGCACCTCCTTCAAGCCGCCATGTCAAGCCGTTCGTCCGCCAGATTGGCGCCGTCCTCAAGCGCCTCGAAGCCCCCCCCCCCAGGCTGGGTGGCACCCAAGGCTGATTTGACCTTCGGCTCGGATGATCATCCCTCCAACACCGCCTGTTCGGGCGAACTCCCGATGCTATGCACCCCCACCATCTGCCAGGTGGCCGTCACCAAGACCCTCATCGACGGTGGTGCCGGTGAAAGTGCAACTATCCCTAGGTGGTTTTGGTAATTCATAACAACATATAGCTCATTGAGCAAATGCTATTCCAAGACAAATATTTCAGGAAAGCTCAATGAATGGCATGGCATGGATGGTGAAAGTGGATCCCTCAAAATATCAAGGTCAAAGGATTGGCTCAAGCTCAAAAGATCAAGACTCTACATTTTATATTTTAGTGATCCAAGATCACATTGAGTCTATAGGAAAAGCCAATACTATCAAGGAGGGATGAGGTGTTGCTTAATGAGCCTCTTGCTTCAAGTGCTTAGTGATATGCTCCAAAAGCCCTCAACTACTTTCTCACATCCACATATGACCTAAACCCAAAGTCAAACTCGGCCCCACCGATTCTTTCTATCCGGTGCCACCGAGTTCAAATGTCATAGCCACTGCCACAAACCCTAGGCAAATCGGTCTCACTGATAGGGATCTCGGTCTCACCGAGATGGGATTGTAATCTCTCTGTTTCCCTTCGTAAGTTTCGGTCTAACCGAAGTGAGCCATCGGTCCCACCGAGATTGCAATGTAAACTCTCTGTTTCCCTTTCGTAACACTTCGGTCTCACCGAAATGAGCGAATCGGCCCCACCAAGTTTACCTGACCAACTCTCTGGTTGGCTAATTACCAAAATCAGTCTCACCGAGTTTGTGTAATTGGTCTCACCGAGATTATGTTATGCCCTAACCCTAACCATATCAGTCTCACCGAGTTGCATGTCGGTCCCACCGAAAATCCTAACGGTCACTAGATTTGCTAAATCGGTCCGACCGAGTTTGTTGATTCGGTCCCACCGAGTTTGGTAAATTGTGTGTAACGGTTAGATTTTGTGTGGAGGCTATATATACCCCTCCACCTCTTCTTCATTCTTGGAGAGAGCCATCAGAACAAACCTACACTTCCAACTTACCAGTTCTAAGAGAGAACCACCTACTCATGTGTTGAGGCCAAGATATTCCATTCCTACCATATGAATCTTGATCTCTAGTCTTCCCCAAGTTGCTTTCCACTCAAATCTTCTTTCCACCAGATCCAAATCCTATGAGAGAGAGTTGAGTGTTGGGGAGACTATCATTTGAAGCACAAGAGCAAGGAGTTCATCATCAACACACCATTTGTTACTTCTTGGAGAGTGGTGTCTCCTAGATTGGCTAGGTGTCACTTGGGAGCCTCCGACAAGATTGTGGAGTTGAACCAAGGAGTTTGTAAGGGCAAGGAGATCGCCTACTTCGTGAAGATCTACCGCTAGTGAGGCAAGTCCTTCGTGGGCGACGGCCATGGTGGGATAGACAAGGTTGCTTATTCGTGGACCCTTCGTGGGTGGACCCTCCGTGGACTCGCGCAACCGTTACCCTTCGTGGGTTGAAGTCTCCATCAACGTGGATGTACGATAGCACCACCTATCGGAACCACGACAAAAACATTCGTGTCTCCAATTGTGTTTGAATCCTCCAAACCCTTCCCTTTACATTCTTGCAAGTTGCATGCTTTAATTTCCGCTGCTCATATACTCTTTGCATGCTTGCTTGAATTGTGTGAAGATTGCTTGACTTGTCCAAAGATAGCTAAAATCTGCCAAAGTCTAAGACTGGGAAAAGGTTAAGTTTTTAATTGGTCAAGAGTCTATTCACCCCCCCCCCCCTCTAGACATACTTCAAGGTCCTACAAGTGGTATCAGAGCTTTGGTCTCCATTTGCTTTGATTTCCATAGATTTTGGTGGTCATAGCCTTGGTTTCACAACCTAGGAGAGTATGGCATCTAGCGAGGGAAATTATCATCGTAGAGGTCCTTACTTTGATGGCACTAATTTTGCTAGTTGGAAGCATAAGATGAAAATGCATATTCTCGGACATAACCCCGCCGTTTGGGCTATTGTGTGTATTGGCTTGCAAGGTGAATTCTTTGATGGGAGAGAGCCAAACTGTGAAGCTAGTGCGGATGAATTGAAGATGCTGCAATACAACGCTCAAGCTTGTGATATCCTCTTCAATGGTTTGTGCCCTGAAGAATTCAACAAAATCAGCCGTCTTGAGAATGCAAAGGAAATTTGGGATACTTTGATTGATATGCATGAAGGTACCGACTCCGTCAAGGAATCCAAGTTGGATGTGCTCCAAAGTCAGCTTGACAAGTTCAAAATGAAGGATGGTGACGGTTTCGCTGAAATGTACTCTAGGCTTGCTCTTACCACAAATGAGATTGCCGGCTTAGGAAGTGAAGAGATGACCGACAGATTCATCATCAAGAAGATCCTAAGAGCATTGGATGGAAAGTATGATACCGTGTGCACATTGATCCAAATGATGCCAAATTACAAAGATCTCAAGCCAACAGAAGTCATTTGAAGAATTGTTGCTCATGAGATGTCACTCAAGGATAAGGAGGAACTTCACAACAAGTCAAGTGGTGCTTACAAAGCCTCATGTGAAGCCCCCACATCATCAAGTGAGAAACAAACCTTCAGTGAAGAATTGAGCTTAATGGTGAAGAACTTCAACAAATTCTACACGAGTAGAAGCAAAGAAAGAAGCTCTAAGTCAAGGTCCTACAATGAAAAAAGATCTTCTAGTCGAGAGCGCAATTGCTACAATTGTGGGAGACCGGGACACTATTCCAATGAGTGTACGGCACCCTACAAAAGAAGAGAAGATTCTCCAAAAAGAAGAAGTAGAAGAGAAGAATCACCACCAAGAGAGAGAAGGAGTAGAGATGATCGTTATGAACGAAGACCCTCACGAAGAAGCAAGGACTCGGAAAGGAAGGACAAGTCATCAAAGAGCTACACAAAACAAAGACATCAAGCTCATGTTGGTGAATGGGTATCCGGCTCCGACTCCGACAATCACTCCGAGACAAGCTATCACTCCGACTCCGAATATACTCAAGATGAAGGTGTTGCCGGTCTAGCACTTGCGTCAACCAACTCCTACGACATATTTGATTCACCAAATGAACGAATTGGAAGATGCTTCATGGCCAAAGGTCCTAAGGTAACACACCCCGAGTATGTTGATTTCAATAGTGATGAGGATGACTTGTTAGGTGATGATGATTTACTTATTGACAACTCTAGTAATGAATACTATGATGAAACGTCAATTAATCATGCTAATCAAGATAAAACGAATGACAATGATAAGGATAAGATTGAGCTTCTAACTAAAGAACTAAACACTCTTAAGTTAGCTCATGAAACTATCTTCGAAGATCATCAAGAACTTTTAAGGGCTCATGAGAAGTTACGCTTTGAAAAGCTCAATCTTGAGCAAGAGCATGAGTTCTTAAAGGCAATCAATGATGATCTCCGTAAGAAAAGTTCTTCTTACATTGCCAAGCGTTTACTCTATTCTACTTACATGCCTCAAGTCAAGTCTAGTAACAAGAACAAGAAAGATTCTTCCTCTAGTAGTAACAATAATAATGCCAAATCCAATATTGTTGCTTCTAGTAGTTCTCTTGATTCCACTAATGATTCTCTTAGCCAAGTTACACTTGAGCAAGAAAATTGCTTATTTAAGGGTATTATAGAGAAAGGTGTATACAAAAGCCTTGCCGGGAGTAAGAAATTCGAGGAAATTGTACGCAAGCAAGGAAGGCACCGGAAGAATCAAGGTGTTGGTTTTGCACGAAAGTTCAATGCCAATGGAGTTGAGTGGGAAGAAGATCAATACCCCAAGACGAAGTTTGTTCCTCAACAAGAGAAGTATGATCCTACTTCCTTCAAGGGAACACAAGCACAAGATGATATTCCACCACAAGACCACAAGAACAAAGGCAAGGACAAGCTTCAAGAGGAGATTGATGCATTTGAAGAAGCACCTAAGGCCTTGGTCAAGTGGGTTCCCAAGACTACATCAAGTTCTACTTCATCAAGTACAACTACAACTCCAAGGATTCCCATCAAGATGATGAGGATCCCGAAGAAGAAGAACTAGAGAGTTCTTGAGGGTGACTCCGCCAACATTCTTCACTCATATCATTATGGCAAGGACAAGTGCAATCAACTTCCATATCTCGCACTAGTTCAAGGAGTCACAAACCCTCATGTTGGTAAGGCAAGGGACAAGGTAACCTAATGTTTTCATGGACATCATCTTGTGTGTGCATCACTCTATGTCTATGGATATTCTTGTTTGTTCCTTGTGGGACTAACCCATGTAGGTATTGAAAGTGCTACTCACTCCAAAGGATTGCTCCAAATGATCTACATCAACATTGAGCATCCACATCTTCAACACCTACATGAAGTCATCATCGACAAAACCCAAGGTTAGTTCATCCCTCTAAGGGGGGATCTCACATCTAGGGGGAGCTTAACTCTAAGAATTGAGTCAAAGCAACTCTAATGATGTGAACACATCAATGCATTATGTAAAAGTGGTAACCCCACTTGAGCTTAAACGATGAGTATGACCTATGATCAAATGTTCTCATTTGACTCCTAAGTCAATATACTCATATATATATGACCTAGTCATCGCCAATTGTTTGATAGATGCTAGAATTGGTTGTGCATGCTTTGCCACATATTTCATTTGCCATTTTATTGTGTGAGCATGTTGGTTGCATATTTTACTCATTCGAGGACATCCACTTGTTGTTTTGATTGATTGGTTTCTTTTTCTTTTGCCAAGTGGATGGACAAGAATGCCTAAGAACCTTCTCTAGCTATCTATGCTTTTCTCGTCTCAAACTCTATTCAGCTACATCACAAAATTTGATCAAGTCAGATTCGAACCACTCTGTGTGAGGAGCACTCGGAGTCCCCGATTCGTCATAGACTTAAACTTCCAAAACTTTTTTTTTCGGTCTGACCGATTCTTCCATTTCGGTCATACCGAGATCACTAAGTCGATCTAGGTTTTCAATCTCAGTGCAGCCGATTTGAACTTTTCGGTCACACCAAGTTGTTGTAACTGTCAACAGTTATGCATCTCGGTGCCACCGAGTTGTTCCACTCGGTCACACCGACAGTGTCGGGCTATATATTCACACGGGCAAAAATTTTGGAAAACTTTCTCCAAACCTCTTCGCCCACACATAGCTCGCTCTGCCTTCTCGGTCTCCGGATCATCGACTCCGTTGCCAGCCGCCTCCTGTCGCTGGTATTCGCCGCCGTCAACGGATTTCATCTCCGTTGTTGCCGCCGTAGCGAGTTCATCACCGAACTAGGGTATGAACTCGATCATAGTGCTATCCTCGTCTGATTCTCAGCACATTGTGTTCATTATGATTCTTGCCACGATTGAAACACCTCTATCCAGTCAAAACAATCCTTAGAATAGATGCGATTTGAAAATTTAGGGTTAGGTTTCCGCCGAAACCATCTCGGACCCACCGAGTTGAAAAACTCGGTCCCACCGATTCGGCTAACGCCATTGCACTAGTAACTCTCGGTCTGACCGAGAATTGCTAATCGGTGTGACCGATTTTAGAACTTTGTGAAACCCTACCAGTCTTGGTGCCACCAAACTGTGACTCGGTCTGACCGAGTTCACTAGTTTAGGTTCCGAAACTGCTTCGGTATCACCGAGTTTGAAAATTGGTTGATCTGAAATGCTTTCTGTGGAAAACTAAAACTAAGTTTTTGAATCATTCTTTTGCAAAAATCTCTGCATTTTGTGATGCTCATCCACTCTATCTCATCTATAACTATTCACAGGGTCAGCAGTCAGTGTATTCAGCATGTCAGACCAAAGTGATAGTCAGAACAGGGAAGAAGAGTAGATTCACATGAGTGAGGGCAGTAGTCCCTCTAGCACTTCAGATGATGGCAGCAGAAGCACTCCCAGCAATTTGCCCAAAGCTGCCACCAGGACAAGGAAGAAAAGAACCTCAGACTCTGAGGATGAGGATTATGTGGCAGTAGAGGATGAAGCCACTTCCAGGAAGAAGGTGCTCAAAAAGGAGTATGTCACAGCTGCATCCATTAAGCCTGGAATGAAGATCCAAGTGCCTACAAAGAGAACTCCCATGTCTAAAGCCAGAGCCTCTACTCAAGTTCATTTGAAATCTCAACCCAAAGAGGCTGCTGCAGAAGGGAAGAAGTAGGAAAGAAAGAGAGGGAGATGGTGCAAGAAAGTTGATCCCATGGCAGAATTTGAGAAGCATTCTTCTGTTGAGGAAGAGGAAGAAGATGTTGCTGCACCAGCACCCAAGGCACAAAAGCTACAACATCAAAGCCCAAATAAGCACCCAAAGCTGCCTCCAAGCCCAAGAATGCACCAAAGAGGAATACCAGGAGTATACCAGCTGCTGAGAAGAACAAGGCCCCAGTGCCTGAAACTGTTGCTGAGGAAGAAGAAGATGAAGAGCATGTGTTGAGAAAGCTGAAGCCAAAGATTCCAGACCACAATGATGCTCATCCTGTGGCTGAGAACATGAAGCTGAGGAAGGATGCAGGACTCAGATAGTGGAGGTTGTCTGATCCCTATGCTATCTGGAGAAGGATTGCTGTTGACTACAGGTTCCACACTAAGGAACAACATGATTTCTATGCGACAATGTTGTTGGACAAGAAGCCTATAGTTTGTGACATGAGGTGGGTCGACTAGACCTACATGAAGGAGAATGAGGAACACTATCCTGGAGTGCAAGACAGTTTCATTGCTTGTGGAGTTCTAGACTTTGTTGGGCAGAAGCTCACAAAGTGGAATGATGAGCTCATTATGCAATTCTACTCCACAGCACATTTCTACCCAGATGGCAGGATAGTGTGGATGTCTGAAGGTACAAGGTACCAATCAACTATTGAGGAATGGGCAAATCTAATCAATGCACCCAAGGAGAAGGAAGATGACTTGGATGTCTATGCCAAGAAGAAGATGGATCACAATTCCATGGCTCATATGTACAAGGAGATCCCAGATGCTGCAGTTGAGACACATAAATTTGGATCTGTACATTATCTTTTGTCAGGACTCCCAACGATCAACTGGATCCTCAGGCATACTCTATTGCCCAAGTCAGGTGACCACAACAGAGGCCATGCTATAAACTTGCTACACTTGTTTGATGTTCCACAGAAATTCAAGGTCATGAGCCTCATGGTTGAGACTATCAAGAGGACAGCAGCAGACCAAAAGAGAAGTTGTGGATATGCCCCACAAATTCAGGAGTTGATTAACTCAAAGATGGGCACAGGCACATACTTGCTGGACAAGGAATTTTGTTATCTATCCAGAATTTGAGGACAATCAAGTTGTGATGAATGAGAATGAACCATCATCAGTTCAAGCTCAAGAGAAGAAGGAGAAAGCAAAGAAAGAGAAGGCTGCCAAGATGCCAACTCAAGAGGAGGCATCCGAGTACTTTTTGAAGAACAAGCAGGAGCAGCTTGGTTACTTGATAGCATCAACTCTGAGGATTGAGAAGGGGTTGGCCACCCTAACTCAAAACCAGGAGAGCCTGGAAAGAATCATGGAACAAAAATTCTATGATTTAGATGTCAAAGTAACTGAGATTTAGTCAGTTGTGGAGCAGCTACAGGATGACATGCAGGAGAGGAAGGGCAGGACAACTACTGATGCATTTGCCTGAGTGCCTCGAGCTCAGAGATCAACTGCAGTACCAGTGGCAGACACCAGAGTCACTTCATCTGCACCAGCTACAGCTCCAGTGCAACCAGCTCCAGCACCAACTCCTTCAGCCCCATCCACATCAACTGAAGCCTTTGTCCAAGGAGCCATCTCTACATCACCAACTGAAGACCAAGCCGGAGAGTCGTCTAGTACTATGCATTTTCTATGAACTTTTTGGTAACTTGTTGCCAAAGGGGGAGAAAAATGTATAGATCATAGGCTTCGAGAGAGAGTGTTGCTTTTTGTTCTCTATTGCTTTGGTGGTTAAACTTTGTTTGCTTTTGATTGCTTGAGATACTATGCTATTATCTGTGAGACATTGATGATCATGTGTTTGATCATAAGCTACACTTATGCTTGTTAGATGATATTATCTTACTTATCCTTATATGATCATTCACTTTGCTTGGTGATGAGTGCATGTATTCAATCTTTATCATTTTGAGCGCTCCACCAAGATGTATGTGACATGGAAGAGTAACTCATGAGCCTAATTCCTTGTGCATTTCCAGTCCAAAGCAAATCTTAAACTATGCACAAATTTAGGGGGAGCTCTTGCTTATCGCATACTTCTCAAAGCGACGATGTTTTTCAATCTTATTATCATTTGTCGAAGCTTTGATCTATATGTTGTCATCAATTACCAAAAAGGGGGAGATTGAAAGTGCAACTATCCCTAGGTGGTTTTGATAATTCATAACAACATATAGCTCATTGAGCTAATGCTATTCCAAGACAAATATTTCAGGAAAGCTCAATGAATGGCATGGCATGGATGATGAAAGTGGATCCCTTAAAATATCAAGGTCAAAGGATTGGCTCAAGCTCAAAAGCTCAAGACTCTACATTTTAAATTTTAGTGATCCAAGATCACATTGAGTCTATAGGAAAAGCCAATACTATCAAGGAGGGATGAGGTGTTGCTTAATGAGCCTCTTGCTTCAAGTGCTTAGTGATATGCTCCAAAAGCCCTCAACTACTTTCTCAGAACCGAGATTATGTTATGCCCTAACCCTAACCATATCGGTCTCACCGAGTTTCATGTTGGTCCCACCGAAAATCCTAACGGTCACTAGATTTGCTAAATCGGTCCGACCGAGTTTGTTGATTCGGTCCCACCGAGTTTGGTAAATTGTGTGTAACGGTTAGATTTTGTGTGGAGGCTATATATACCCCTCCACCTCCTCTTCATTCGTGGAGAGAGCCATCAGAACAAACCTACACTTCCAACTTACCAGTTCAGAGAGAGAACCACCTACTCATGTGTTGAGGCCAAGATATTCCATTCCTACCATATGAATCTTGATCTGTAGCCTTCCCCAAGTTGCTTTCCACTCAAATCTTCTTTCCACCAGATCCAAATCCTATGAGAGAGAGTTGAGTGTTGGGGAGACTATCATTTGAAGCACAAGATCAAGGAGTTCATCATCAACGCACCATTTGTTACTTCTTGGAGAGTGGTGTCTCCTAGATTGGCTAGGTGTCACTTGGGAGCCTCCGACAAGATTGTGGAGTTGAACCAAGGAGTTTGTAAGGGCAAGGAGATCGCCTACTTCGTGAAGATCTACCGCTAGTGAGGCAAGTCCTTCGTGGGTGACGGACATGGTGGGATGGACATGGTTGCTTCTTCGTGGACCCTTCGTGGGTGGAGCCCTCCGTGGACTCTCGCAACTGTTACCCTTCGTGGGTCGAAGTCTCCATCAACATGGATGTATGACAGCACCACCTATCGGAACCACGACAAAAACATCCGTGTCTCCAATTGCGTTTGAATCCTCCAAACCCTTCCCTTTACATTCTTGCAAGTTGCATGCTTTAATTTCCGCTGCTCATATACTCTTTGCATGCTTGCTTGAATTGTGTAAAGATTGCTTGACTTGTCCAAAGATAGCTAAAATCTGCCAAAGTCTAAAATTGGGAAAAGGTTAAGTTTTTAATTGGTCAAGTAGTCTATTCACCCCCCCCCTCTAGACATACTTCAAGGTCCTACAGCCGGCCTCAACGTGCTCTCGGTGGAGGCCTTCAGCCTCCTCCACGTGCCGCTAGAGCGGCTCCCACCTAGCAGGCCCTTCTCGGGCGTCGGAGGTAGCTCCACCGGCTCCCTAGGGCAGATCCGCCTCCCGGCGACCTTCGGCACCCACGACAACTTCCGCATGGAGCTGGTCGACTTCGACATCGCCCCCATCAGCCTCCCGTACAATGCCATCCTCGGCTACCCAGCCTTGGCCCAGTTCATGGCAGCGACTCACCCGGCTTAAAACCTCATGAAGATGCCTGGGAGCAGCGGCGTCCTTACTGTGTCCGGAGACACAAGAGATGCGCTGCAGGCGCTCAAGCTTGCTTTCAAGACGGCCGCAGTGGCGCAGCCCGTCAGCGTGGGTATCATCGAGCCCAAGGGGGCTGCGCCGGCCAAGAAGAAGCAGCGATTCACCCAAGACAAGGCGGAGACCAAGCAAGTACCAGTCGATGAGGATGGATCCTCTGACGCCACCTTCACCATAGGCGCCAATCTCGACTCTGAGCAGGAGGAGGCCCTGGTGAAATTTCTGCGCACAAACAAGGAGGTGTTTGCGTGGGAACCTGATCGGCTGGCAGGGGTCCCGAGGAATGTGATTGAACACCACCTCAAGGTGTGCCCCAACGTGCGCCCCGTGAAGCAGAAGGCAAGGCGGCAGTCCACTGAGAAGCAGACTTTCATCGTCCAAGAAACCCGCAAGTTAGAAGCGGCAGGCTTCATTCGCGAAGTTCGCTATCCTGAATGGCTGGCCAACCCTGTTGTTGTGCCAAAAAGGGAGGAAAGGAACGCATGTGTGTCGACTTCACCAACCTCAACAAGGCCTGCCCACAAGATCCATTCCCGCTCCCCCGCATCGACCAGATCGTCGATTCTACCACCGAGTGTGACCTGTTGTGCTTCCTGGATGCCTTCTCGGGCTATCACCAGATCAAGATGGCGGTGGAAGACATGGAGAAAACGGCTTTCCTGACCCCGTGTGGAGTATACTGCTATACCTGCATGCCGTTCGGGTTGCGCAACACGGGCGCAACCTTTCAGCGACTGATGCACATCGCCTTGGGTCGTCAGCTTGGGAGGAACACCGAGGCCTACGTCAATGACATCGTGGTGAAGTCTCGGGAGGCGAAGACCCTGATACAGGACCTGGAAGAAACCTTCGCGAGCCTCCGTGAAGTGGATCTGCGGCTCAACCCAGAGAAGTGCGTATTCAGAGTCACCTCGGGCAAGCTCTTGGGTTTCCTCGTGTCCCACAGGGACATCGAGGCTAACCTAGAGAAGGTCAAGGCAGTCGAAGACATGAGTCCGCCGAAGACCCTCAGGGAAATGAAGAAGCTCACCGGGCGAGTAACCGCGTTGGGACGCTTCATCTCCAAGCTGGGGGAACGAGCACTGCCCTTCTTCAAGCTAATGAAGAAGAAGGGCCCGTTCGAATGGACTGAAGAGGCCGACAAGGCATTCCAAGATCTCAAGAAGTACCTTACCAGCCCTCCGGTGATGGTAGCTCCGCGCCCTCAGGAGCCCTTGGTGCTCTACCTTGCAGCCACACCCTACTCCGCCAGCGTAGCCCTGGTGGCGGTTAGGGAGGAGCGCCGGGCCAAGGCCTCGCCAGCCACGGCCCCGGCTGGAGTGGAGCAGAGCCAAGAAAGCCTTGTGAAGACCACGACCGCAGCAGATGAGGATCAGCCTCAGCAGGTGGACGCACCCAGAGTGGAGGAGGCCCCGCCATGCGACCAGGTGTTGGGGGCTCCACCGCCTCAGGAGGCGCCTCGACCTCCGGAAGACGCAGGCCACGCCAGCACCCTCAGCCTCGTTGAGCACCCCATGTACTTTGTTAGCACAGTGCTGCGGAACACAAGGGCACGATACACCATGCCCCAGAAACTCCTCCTTGCATTGCTAGTGGCCCCACGCAAGCTGCGGCACTACTTTCAAGGCCATCCCATCAAGGTCATCTCGGCATATCCCTTGGAAAGGGTACTCAGGAGCCCCAACTCAGCTGGAAGGGTCGCTGAATGGAACATCGAGCTGCAAGCATTTCAGCTGGAATTCAGTATGACTAGAGTCATCAAGGGAGCCGCACTTGCAGATTTTGTGGCAGAATGGACGGAAGCACCAGGGCTCGAAGCAGGCGAGGATCGGTCACTGATGACCCACAAGTATAGGGGATTTATCGTAGTCCTTTTGGTAAGTAAGAGTGTCGAACCCAACGAGGAGCAGAAGGAAATGATAAGCGGTTTTCAGTAAGGTTTTCTCTGCAAGCACTGAAATAGTAAGTGATAGATAGTTTTGTAATAAGATAAATGGTAACTAGCAAAAAGTAAATAAAGTAAATAAAGTGCAGCGAGGTGGCCCAATCCTTTATGTAGCAAAGGATAAGCCTGGACAAATTCTAATAATGAAGAAGGAGCTCCCGAGGACACATTGGGAATTATCGTCAAGCTAGTTTTCATCACGTTCGTAAGATTCGCGTTCGGTACTTTAATAATTTGATATGTGGGTGGACCGTCACTTGGGTACTACCCTAACATGGACAAGCATCCCACTTATGATTAACCCCTATTGCAAGCATCCGCAACTACAAAAAGGAGTATTAAGGTAAACCTAACCACAACATTAAACATATGGGTCCATATCAACCCCTAACGAAGCAACGCATAAACTAGGGTTTAAGCTTCTGTCACTCTAGCAACCCATCTTCTACTTATTACTTCCCTATGCCTTACTCTAGGCCCAAAAATGGTGAAGTGTCATGTAGTCGACGTTCACATAACACCACTAGAGGAAAGACAACATACATCTCATCAAAATATCGAACGAATACCAAATTCACATGACTACTAATAGCAAGACTTCACCCATGTCCTCAGGAACAAACGTAACTACTCACAAAGCATATTCATGTTCATAATCAGAGGGGTAATAATATGCATAAAGGATCTGAACATATGATCTTCCACCAAGTAAACCAAATAGCATCAACTACAAGGAGTAATCAACACTACTAGCAACCCACAGGTACCAATTTGTGGTTTTGATACAAGATTGGATACAAGAGATGAACTAGGGTTTTGAGAGGAGATGGTGCTGGTGAAGATGTTGATGGAGATTGACCCCCTCCCGATGAGAGGATCGTTGGTGATGACGTTGGTGATGATTTCCCCCTCCTGGAGGGAAGTGTCCCCGGCAGAACAGCTCCACCAAAGCTCTAGATTGATTCCGCCAAGGTTCCGCCTCGTGGCGGCGGAGTTTCGTCCCGTAAGCTTGCCCACCAATTTTTCCTGGACAAAACCCTTCATATAGCAGACGATGGACGCAGGAAGCCCACCAAGGGGCCTAGGAGATAGGGGGTCGCACCCTACAGGGGGGCCCTGTCTCCTGGACAGGGTGTGGGCCCCCCTGGCCTATTTCTTTTGCCCATAAATTCTTATAAAATCCAAAAAGTTGTTTCGTGGAGTTTCAGGATTTTTGGAGTTGTGCAGAATAGGTTTCCAACGTTTGCTCCTTTTCCAGCCAGAATTCCAGCTGCCGGCATTCCCCCTCTTCATGGTAAACCTTGTAAAATAAGAGAGAATAGCCATAAGTATTGAGATATAATGTGTAATAACAGCCCATAATGCAATAAATATTGATATAAAAGCATGATGCAAAATGGACGTATCAACTCCCCCAAGCTTAGACCTTGCTTGTCCTCAAGTGGAAGCCGAAATCGAAAAATATGTCCACATGTTTAGAGATAGAGGTGTCGATAAAAATAAAATACGGACATGAGGGCATCATGATCATTCTAATAACAGCAGCATATATAGATTTTGTCATATGATTTCCTATGTTCAAGTAATAAGAAATTCACAATGTCAAGTATGGTTCAAAAACTTCATTGGGAACCAACAAACTATAATCTCAGTCATTGAAGCAATTGCAATTTATCATAATATCAGAAAGAGTCAATAATAGAGCTTTTCAGCAAGCTCACATACTCAACTATCTTGTAGTCCCCTATAATTGTTAACACTCAGGCAATACTTGTGGTTATAGAGTTTCAGCCGGACACTGAGAAAGATAGGGGCTTATTGTGTTGCCTCCCAACATATTCACCTTTAGGTGATGTCAACAATAATAGCGTATGCCAACTTACATCCAATTGGATATATGTATCATGATCTTTCAAACACGAGGAGCTTGCCAAAGGATAGAAATAAAAAGGGAAAGGTGAGAATCACCTTGACTCAAGCATAAAGTAAAAACATAAAGTAAAAGATAGGCCCTTCGCAGAGGGAAGCAGAGGTTGTCATGCGCGTTTAGGGTTGATGCACGAAATCTTAATGCAAAAGAACGTCACTTTATATTGCCCCTTGTATGTGGACCTTTATTATGCAATCCGTCGCTTTTATTACTTCCACAACAAGTTCGTACAAAGCTTATTTTCTCTGCACTAATAAGTCATACATATTTAGCGAGCAATTTTTATTGCTTGCACTGATGACAACTTACTTGAAGGATCTTACTCAATCCATAGGTAGGTATGGTGGACTCTCATGGCAAAACTGGGTTTAAGGATATTTGGAAGCACAAGTAGTATCTCTACTTGGTGCAAGGAATTTGGCTAGCATGAGAGGGAAAGGCAAGCTCAACATGTTTGGAAGGTCAATGACAATATACTTTAACTGAGATGTCGGAAAACATAAACCATTACGTTGTCTTCCTTGTCTAACGTCAACTCTTTTAGCATGTCATACTTAATGAGTGCTTCACAATCATAAAAGATGTCCAAGATAATATATTTATATGTGAACCCCTCTTTCCTTATCACTTCCTATTAATTGCAACAATGACCAAGGCTACGTTCATCAACTCTCAACAATTTTTATGCCTCATACTTTCTATGTGTGAAGTTATCACTATCCATAAGATCAATATGAACTCTTTTGTTCTTTCTACTTTCTCAATATCATAGCAACTAAGCAAAGCCCTTGACTCAACACTAATCTTTATTATAGATAGCACGCAGACTCGATTACATAAAGGGATCACAAAGCAAAACTCAAAACTACTTGATATCAAAACTTCAGACTAATAGATCAAGATACTACTAAAAGGGATTGAACTAAATAAAGCGGTAAAAATAGGAGTGTGATGGTGATACAATACCGGGGCACCTCCCCCAAGCTTGGCAGTTGCCAAGGGGAGTGCCCATACCCATGTGATTATTTCTTTGGAGGTGGTGAAGTAGGAGTTGTTGATGATGTAGGCTTGTCGTCCGTCTTCCAAGGCATAGGCTCTCCATCATAAAAGGATGATCGAGTCTCCGGGATCCTTAAATCTGCAGCCAAACTCATTCGCTTGAATCTATATTCATAATCACAGTTCTGGTTTTGCAGGTCATAAATATGGGCTTGGAGGTGCTCGATTTTCTCTTGAAGCTTGAAGATGGTCTCCCCAATGACTTTGGCATCCAACTTGTGGTTGTTGGCGAACTCCGTGATCATCATCTGGTTGGTGTAGCGTCCACGCTCCACCATCCCTTGACACTTGAAAACTTCTTGATCCATGGCTTTGAGCTTTGTCTCCACGCTCCCGGTACGCCTTGGTCCCTCCACATCGCGGATGTGCAACACCCCCTCATGCATCTCAATGGTTTGAGGGTGATGCAGCACCTCCGCGAGATAGGGGTTGATAACCCTCTCGAAAAACTTGTCCTTGGGAGCGCTTGGAGACGACATGATGCTCTAGATCTGAAACAGAAACAACTCGAAACGAAAACAGAGGATATTTGCGTGATACGGTGGTCAAAACCTTCGGGAGTATATATAATGAATTTTTACCGACCAAAATATGTAACATACAAGAAATTGGAGTTCGGGCGGCACACGAGGTGCCCACGAGCCAGGGCGCGCCCTACAGGGGGGCGCGCCCTCCTCTCTCGTGGGAGCCTCGTGCCCCTTTCGGACTGCTTCTTTCTTCCTAAAATCTTTAAATAATCCAAAACTGATAAAATTGCCATTAGGGTTGTTTTGGAGTCGGTTTACTTACCGTACCACATACCTATGCCTTTTCGGAGTCTGGAACGTTCTGGAAAGTGTCTCTTATGTATTCCTCAGGGGTTATGGTTTCAACAATATTAGTTTCAACATTGATGGGATTACCTGAAATATAATGTTTAATTCTTTGACCGTTTACCACCCTCGGATTTGTGCCTTCAAAGTTGTTGATTTTTATAGCACCAGAACGATAGACCTCCTCGATAACGTAAGGACCTTCCCATTTTGAGAGAAGTTTTCCTGCAAAAAATCTTAAACAACAGTTGAGCAATAACACATAATCTCCTACGTTAAACTCACGCTTCTGTATCCTCTTATCATGCCAGCGTTTGACTTTTTCTTTGAAAAGCTTGGCATTCTCATATGCTTGGGTTCTCCATTCATCAAGTGAGCTAATATCAAACAACCTCTTCTCACCGGCAAGTTTGAAGTCATAATTGAGCTCTTTAATAGCCCAATATGCTTTATGTTTAAGTTCAAGAGGTAAATGACATGCTTTTCCATAAACCATCTTATATGGAGACATACCCATAGGATTTTTGTAAGTTCTATAGGCCCATAATGCATCATCAAGTTTTTTGGACCAATTCTTTCTAGATCTATTCACAGTCTTTTGCAAAATTAATTTGAGCTCTCTATTGCTCAACTCTACTTGACCACTAGACTGCGGGTGATAAGGAGATGCGATTCTATGATTGACATCATACTTAGCAAGCATCTTACGGAAAGCACCATGAATAAAGTGTGAACCACCATCAGTCATAAGATATCTAGGGACTCCAAACCTCGGAAAAATAACTTCTTTAAGCATTTTAATAGAAGTGTTATGATCAGCACTACTAGTTGGAATAGCTTCTACCCACTTAGTAACGTAATCAACAGCAACTAAAATATGTGTATAGCCATTGGAGGCAGGAAAAGGTCCCATATAATCAAAGCCCCAAACATCAAACGGTTCAATAACAAGAGAATAATTCATAGGCATTTCTTGACGTCTACTAATGTTACCTATTCTGTGACATTCATCACAAGATACGACAAACTTACGAGCATCCTTGAAAAGAGTAGGCCAATAAAAACCAGATTGTAGTACCTTGTGTGCAGTTCTATCTCCAGTGTGGTGTCCTCCGTAGGATTTAGAGTGACACTTGCGTAGGATTTGTTCTTGTTCATGCTCAGGAACACAACGTCTAATAATACCATCTACTCCTTCTTTATAAAGGTGTGGATCATCCCAGAAGTAATGTCTTAAATCATAAAAGAACTTTTTCTTTTGCTGGTATGTGAAACTAGGCGGTATATATTTAGCAACAATGTAATTAGCATAATTAGCATACCAAGGAGCAGTACGAGAAGCATTGACGACCGCTAATTGTTCATTAGGAAAACTATCATTAATAGGCAGTGGGTCATCAAGAACATTCTCTAACCTAGACAAGTTGTCTGCAATGGGGTTCTCAGCTCCCTTTCTATCAATAATATGCAAGTCAAATTCTTGGAGCAAGAGAACCCATCTAATGAGTCTAGGCTTAGCATCTTTCTTTTCCATAAGATATTTAATAGCAGCATGATCAGTATGGATAGTAACTTTGGAATCAACAATATAAGGTCTAAACTTATCACATGCAAACACAACTGCTAAGAATTCTTTTTCAAGGGTAGCATAATTTCTCTGGGCAGTATCAAGAGTCTTGCTAGCATAATGGATAACATTCAATTTCTTATCGACTCTTTGCCCTAAAACAGCCCCTACAGCATAATCACTAGCATCGCACATAATTTCAAAAGGTAAATTCCAATCAGGTGGCTGAACAATAGGTGCAATGATCAAAGCTTTCTTAAGTGTTTCAAATGCTTCTACACAATCATCATCAAAGACAAAAGGAATATCTTTTTGCAATAAATTAGTCAGAGGCCTAGAGATTTTAGAGAAGTCCTTAATGAACCTCCTATAAAAGCTGGCATGACCAAGGAAACTTCTTATACCTTGTATGTCCTTGGGACATGGCATCTTTTCAATAGCATCAACTTTGGCTTTATAAACGTCAATACCTCTCTCGGAGATCTTATGCCCCAAGACAATGCCTTCATTAACCATAAAGTGACACTTTTCCTAATTCAAGACGAGACTAGTGTATTCGCATCTCTGCAAAACTCGATCAAGGTTGCTCAAACAATCATCAAAAGAGGATCCGTAGACGGAGAAGTCATCCATGAATACCTCACAAATCTTTTCACAAAAATCAGAAAATATAGCCATCATGCATCTTTGAAAGGTAGTAGGTGCATTACATAAACCAAAAGGCATACGTCTATAAGCAAAAGTACCAAAAGGGCAAGTAAAAGTAGTTTTAGATTGATCCCCCGCTGATACAAGTATCTGAGAGAAACCAGAATAACCATCTAGAAAGCAAAAATGTGTGTGTTTGGATAGCCTTTCTAGCATTTGATCAATAAAAGGTAAAGGGTAATGATCTTTCTTAGTAGCTTTATTTAACTTACGAAAATCAATTACCATCCTATAGCCTGTAATAATTCTTTGCGGGATCAATTCATCTTTATCATTAGGAACAACGGTAATACCTCCCTTTTTAGGGACACAATGGACAGGGCTTACCCATTCACTATCAGCAATGGGATAATAATACCTGCCTCAAGCAGCTTTAGTATCTCCTTTCTTACCACTTCATTCATTTTGGGATTTAATCGTCTTTGAGGATCTCTAACTGGTTTGGCATCTTTCTCCACTAAAATTTTGTGTTGACATAATGTGGGACTAATGCCCTTAAGATCATCCAGAGTATATCCAATAGCAGCTCGGTGCTTCTTCAGAGTTTTCAATAATCTTTCTTCTTCTTTCTCTGAAAGGTTAGCACTAATAATAACAGGATATATTTCTTTTTCATCAAGATGAGCATACTTAAGATTATCAGGTAATGGTTTGAGTTCAAACAGGGATCACCCTTGGGTGGAGGGGGATCCCCAAGAATTTCAACGGGAAGGTTATGTTTCAGCATAGGTTCTTGTTTAAGGAACACTTCATCTATTTCTTCCCTTTCCTTCATAAACATATCGTTTTCATGGTCTAGCAAATATTGTTCTAACGGGTCAGTTGGTGGAACATCAATGGAAGCAAGACCAATAATTTCATCCTTACTAGGTGGTTCCCTTTCACGAGGTTGTCTACTAAACTTAGCAAAATTAAACTCATGAGACATACCATCTATGCCAACAGTGACAATATTCTTTTCACAATTAATCTTAGCACTAGCAGTATTCAAGAAGGGTCTACCAAAAATAATGGGACAAAAATCATCTTGTGGGGAACCAAGAACAAGAAAATCAGTAGGGTATTTAATCTTCCCACACAAGACTTCAACATCTCTAACAATCCCAATAGGTTTAATGGTGTCCCTATTGGCAAGCTTAATAGTAACATCAATGTCTTCTAATTCAACAGGTGCAATATCGTGCATAATTTCTTTATAAAGATCATAAGGTATCGCATTAGCACTAGCACCCATATCACATAAACCATGGTAACAATGATCTCCTATTTTAACAGAAATAACAGGTGTGCCTACAACAGGTCTACGTGTCTTAGTATCGGGTTTAGCAATATTAGCCGTTTCACCCAAGAAAGAGATAACCTGCCCATCTAAATCCTCATCCAAAAGATCTTTAATCATAGCAATACCGGGTTTGACATTAATTTGCTCAGGAGGTGTATAGGTCCTAGTATTACTCTTACGAACAACAGTCGAAGCTTTAACATGATCTTTTATCCTAACAGGAAAAGGAGGTTTTTCAACATAAGTAGTAGGAATAATGGGATCACTATATGTAATAGTCTTTTCTTCGACTGTAATGGGTGCAACTACTTTAACTTCAACAGGAGGATTATATTTAAACCACTTCTCTTTAGGGAGATCAATGTGAGTAGCAAAAGTTTCACAAAAAGTAGCTACTATCTCAGAGTCAAGTCCACACTTAGAGCTAAATCCACGGAAAGCATCAGTATCCATAAAAGATTTAACACAATCAAACTTAGGTGTCATACCTGACTCCTTACCATCGTCGGAACCCCAATCTTCAGAGTTGCGTTTAATTCTTTCCAATAAGTCCCATTTGAAATCAATAGTCTTCAGCATATAGGAACAAGCACAGGAAGTATCGAGCAAGTTGCGATTATCAAGAGAAAGCCGAGCATAAAAATTCTGAATAATCATTTCCCGAGAGAGCTCATGATTGGGGCATGAATACAACATTGGCTTAAGCCTCCCCCAAGCTTGAGTGATGCTTTCTCCTTCGCGAGGCCAGAAGTTATATATGTAATTATGATCACGATGAACAAGATGCATAGGATAGAACTTCTGGTGAAATTCCAACTTCAATCGCTTATAATTCCAATATCTCGTATCATCAGATAGCCTATACCATGTCATTGCATCTACCTTCAAAGATAAAGGGAAGATCTTCCTTTTGACAACATCATCGGGAATACCTGCAAGCTTAAATAATCCACAAACTTCATCCACAAAGATAAGGTGTAAGTCGGGATGCAATGTTCCGTCTCCTGCAAAAGGATTAGCTAGCAGTTTTTCTATCATACCCGAAGGAATCTCAAAGTGAATATTTTCATAAGGTTCAGTGGGTTGAGGAGCATCTCTTTGCTCTTCTGGTTGGGGTGAAGATTCCCCAAACAAGCCCCTCAAAGGATTAGTTTCCATAGTGACAAGTAACAGAAAATTTCAGCACACTATATAAATGTTTCCTTACCAAGTTCCGCTCACCAAGAGCGCTACGCTCCCCGGCAATGGCGCCAGAAAAGAGTCTTGATGACCCACAAGTATAGGGGATCTATCGTAGTCCTTTCGATAAGTAAGAGTGGTGAACCCAACGAGGAGCAGAAGGAAATGATAGGCGGTTTTCAGTAAGATTTTCTCTACAAGCACTAAAATAGTAGGTGATAGATAGTTTTGTAATAAGATAAATGGTAACTAGCAAAAAGTAAATAAAGTAAATAAAGTGCAGCAAGGTGGCCCAATCCTTTATGTAGCAAAGGATAAGCCTCGACAAATTCTAATAATGAAGAAGGAGCTCCCAAGGACACATTGGGAATTACCGTCAAGCTAGTTTTCATCACGTTCGTAAGATTCGCGTTCAGTACTTTGATAATTTGATATGTGGGTGGACCGGCACTTGGGTACTGCCCTAACATGGACAAGCATCCCACTTATGATTAACCCCTATTGCAAGCATCCGCAACTACAAAAAGGAGTATTAAGGTAAACCTAACCACATCATTAAACATATGGGTCCATATCAACCCCTAACGAAGCAATGCATAAACTAGGGTTTAAGCTTCTGTCACTCTAGCAACCCATCATCCACTTATTACTTCCCTATGCCTTCCTCTAGGCCCAAATAATGGTGAAGTGTCATGTAGTCGACGTTAACATAACACCACTAGAGGAAAGACAACATACATCTCATCAAAATATCGAACGAATACCAAATTCACATGACTACTAATAGCAAGACTTCACCCATGTCCTCAGGAACAAACATAACTACTCACAAAGCATATTCATGTTCATAATCAGAGGGGTAATAATATGCATAAAGGATCTGAACATATGATCTTCCACCAAGTAAACCAAATAGCATCAACTACAAGGAGTAATCAACACTACTAGCAACCCACAGGTACCAATTTGTGGTTTTGATACAAGATTGGATACAAGAGATGAACTATTGTTTATAGAGGAGATGGTGCTGGTGAATATGTTGATGGAGATTGACCCCCTCCCGATGAGAGGATTGTTGGTGATGACGTTGGTGATGATTTCCCCCTCCCGGAGGGAAGTGTGCCCGGCAGAACAGCTCCGCCAGAGCCCTAGATTGATTCCGCCAAGGTTCCGCCTCGTGGCGGCGGAGTTTTGTCCCGTAAGCTTGCCCATGATTTTTTCCAGGGGAAAAGTGATGGTATAGCAGACGATGGATGCCGGAGGCCCACCAGGGGGCCCAGGAGATAGGGGGTCATGCCCTAGGGGGGGCGCCCCCTGTCTCCTGGACAGGGTGTGGGCCCCCTGGCCTATTTCTTTTGCCCATAAATTCTTATAAAATCCAAAAATTTGTTTCATGGAGTTTCAGGATTTTTGGAGTTGTGCAGAATAGGTTTCCAACGTTTGCTCCTTTTCCAGCCAGAATTCCAGCTGTCGGCATTCCCCCTCTTCATGGTAAACCTTGTAAAATAAGAGAGAATAGCCATAAGTATTGAGATATAATTTGTAATAACAGCCCATAATGCAATAAATATTGATATAAAAGCATGATGCAAAATGGACGTATCAGTCACTTCCCCCAGGAAATGAAGCGCCGGACGACTGGGTCATGTACTTCGACGGGGCGTTCTCGCGACATGGCGTGGGGGCTAGCGCGCTGCTCATATCTCCCACTCAGGACAAGCTTTACTATGCCGTGCAACTCTGCTTCCAGCATGGAGAGAAGGTCTCCAACAACATAGCAGAATACGAGGGCCTGCTAGCTGGCTTGAAAGCTGTAGGCGCCTTAGGGGTAAAGCGCCTCGTCATCAAGGGCGATTCACAACTCCTCATCAATTTCTCGAACAAGGTATACGAGCCTAAAGACGAACACATGGAAGCATATCTTGCGGAGGTCCGCAGGATGGAGAAACAGTTTTGGGGGCTAGAGTTGCAGCATGTGCCTCGCGGCACCAATCAAGAGGCGGATGACATCGCCAAGAGGGCATCCAGGCGGTTGCCTCAGGAGCCTGGCGTCTTCGAGGAACGACTCTTCAAACCTTCAGTGGCACCATCACTATCAAGCACAGCACAGACTTGGGAGGAGCTCCCTCAACCGCATGCCTCGGGGGCCCCAGCATGTGGCCCGACCTCAGGAGCGCGTCTGCTCCTAGCGCTGGAGCCTCAGGAGGGATCCTGGACCGTGGAATTCAAGGATTACCTGGTACAGGGGATTCTACCAGAGAAGGAAGGAGGAGGACGCGGAACGCGTGGTGCGGCAGGCCACGGCCTACTGCATCCAAGATGGAGAGCTCTACCGGAAGCGGCCGAATGACATTACCCTACGTTGCATCTCCAGGGAGCAAGGGAAAGAGTTACTGGCAGACATTCACGGTGGGGACTGCGGGCACCACTCGACTTCATGGACACTCGTCGGCAAGGCATTTCGCAGCGGGTTCTATTGGCCAACGGCACTCAACGACGCAATTGAGCTGGTGAAGGCTTGTGAAGCCTGCCAGTTCCACGCCAAGCAGATTCACCAGCCGGCTCAGGGCCTTCAGACCATTCCCCTCTCATGGTCGTTCGCCGTTTGGGGACTGGACATCCTTGGCCCGTTTTCTCGGGCTCCAGGGGGCTACCGCTACCTCTACGTCGCCATTGACAAGTTCACAAAGTGGGCAGAGGTGGAAGCTGTCCGCACCATCCCGGCTGGCTCAGCGGTCAAGTTCATCAAGGGCCTCGTGAGCCGGTTTGGGGTACCGAATCGCATCATCACCGACAACGGTTCGCAGTTCACCAGCAATCTCTTCAAAACATATTGTGCTGACCTTTTAACGCAGATATGCTACGCTTCGGTGGCACACCCTCGGAGCAACGGCCAAGCTAAACGCGCTAACGTGGAGGTCCTGAAAGGCCTCAAAACCCGGACCTTCAAGAAGAAACTGGAGGCCTGCGGTAGGGGCTGACACGACGAGCTTCAGTCCGTGCTATGGTCCATCCGCACAACCGCTACCAAGTCGACCGGCGAAACCCCGTTCTTCCTCGTCTACGGTGCTGAGGCGGTCCTTCCTCACGAGGTCAGGCATCGCTCCGCGTGGGTCCTGGCTTTCGATGAAGCACAGCAGGACGCCATGCGAGGGGTGGACCTCGTGTTGGGGGAGGAACACCGTTGGGAGGCAGCGCTTCGAGCCGCAAGATACCAACAGGCGTTGCGGCGGTATCACTACCGCAGCATCCGTCCCAGGACCCTCGAGGTAGGTGACCTCGTGCTCAGGCGGGTGCTCTCCAGGGAAGGGCTGCACAAGCTCTCGCCCATGTGGGAGGGCCCGTTCAAGGTTGTTCATGTCTCCAGGCCTGGCGCCGCACACTTGGAGACTCAGGAGGGGGTGCCCATCCCAAACGCATGGAACATCTAGCACCTCTGGAAGTTCTACCCTTGAAGAAAGGCTCAGCGCCTGTAAAGAAGGCCCGGTGCCTGTGAAGCTAGACGAACCAAGAAAGGCCCGGTGCCTGTGAAGAAGGCCAACGCCTGTGAAGCTCATCTCCCCGAGAAAGGCCCGGAGCCTGTGAAGAAGGCCAATGCCTGTGAAGCTCGCTGCCCATGACACTCTCACGTAATAATGAGTTGGGGTTGTACACGCCCCGGAGTCTCCAGAGAGCCGCCCTCAGGCCTCGGGGGCTCCCGCCCACGCCTAGTGGCAGCACTTAGCTCCACGCTGGTGAGAAGATGTCGAAGACTAGATTAGGTGCCGGACGCGGCTTTTTCATTTGCTTTCTGCAGTTGGCTTGTTCGTCCCTGTTTGAAGTTTTATTGAAGTTGCTTTTAGTGTTGCCGCCTTCCCCGACCCGTGACTCTTTGTCTTTTTCGCCCACTTGACTTGTTTTCTCTCGCAAAAATCTCGCGAGGGGGCTGCGCGGGTGCCCTCGCGAGTGCTCTCTGGCCCAGTATTGTGAGGCTTTCCTACCCAAGTCCACTGCGAGAGCACCCCTCCCGGTCCGTGCCCCACGGGCATCGCGACACGAACACGGGACCTGAGTCGGTTGTCCACGCGACCGAGACCAGAAGTCACCTCTCCTGACCAATTCTTGCAGGCCTGAAGCATGCGACGAGGCCTCAGTCTCGAGAAGCGAGGACTGCGGCGAGTCCCCCCGAGTTAAGTAATTCCTACATGCAAGCACGTGGCGCCAAAACACAGCACGGGAATAATGAAGACAGCGTAATAGTTAACGGCAACAGTCCAGCACGCCCCTGCGGGGCCATACACTACTCTTTATTTACGCAGGAAAGGGAGGAAAACAAAATGGGTGCGGCTAGCTCGACACCGACTCGTGGCGAGGGCTCGTACTGCCTCTGGAGCTCAGTCGGACCCCTCCTCACGCTTCACCGAGGCGCGGCGGCGGGCTAACCCGCTACCTCCCTCAAGGCGAGCGTGACGGCGCGGAGGCTGGTCGCGGCCACCGCTGGAGGAGCTGCCGTCCAAAGGGGAGCCACCGAGGCTTGGCGAACTGCGGATGCCGCCGGCCACGCGCCCGCCTTCATCTTCGTCCCGACCATCGCCGAGGCGGGGCGCCCGGCCGCCGTCATCGTCTTCGGGGAAGCACCCAACGTGACGGTCGTCTTCTCCGAACACCCTCACGTAGAGGGTGGCATCGCCATCGAACTTGAAATGCAGGGTGCATCGCCGGCTCAGGCCACGCGCACGGGCAAACGTTTGCCAGCCGCGGGTCAGGGCCACATTCCCGGTGATGGAGATCTCCAGCGAAGCCCATGAGGCCCTACTGCAGCAACCGTCCGCTTGAAGCTAGAGGCCGCCGGGAGCGCCAGCCGGAAGTTCACCTGCAAAGAAGCGGGGGAGCTGGAGCCAGGTGCCGGTTGGGTCCACTGACCACACGACGAACTCCGGGAGCACCTCCGCCGAGTGGAAGCGCGGCCTGGGAGGCAGCGCAGCCATGGCGCGCCTTCCCTCGCTCACCAGGCGCCCATCGCCGCGCAGGACATCACATCCGCGACCGCAGGGAGCCACTACAGGAGACGAAGGACGCTTGCCGGGACGACCCCGGCCGCGCTTGGGCGGAGGAGAGCTAGGCCCTTCCCGATGAGCCTTTCCCTTCTCCGCAGCCGAGAACCTCTTCAGTGGCGCCATAAGAGATGGCGAGCAGCTGGGATGGGGAGAAAGAAGGAAGCGAGGAGGAAGATGTACAGCGGGGGCTCGCGCCCTCCCGCATTTATAACCGGAGGAGGCCAACCATCGGCCGCCACGATCACAGGTAATCATGACTCATTTCTGCACGCAGGGACTTGTCAAGTCGGGCGATTGTCGAGGCGGCATGGGGAAGCAGAGACGCTCACGTCCAATCAACCACCACGCGGCGCCCGAGGCCGCAGGCTGATGGGGCCCGCGGCGCTCTGCACTTGCCCCTTCGCTTCTCCGCTAAGCCAAGTCCGAGCGCGCCTTGGGCCCGGGGGCTACTGTCGGCGTTCTGGGAACAGGGGTCCCCAGACTTGCCTGCCTGCGGCCTGCGGCGTGGCTCAAGTGGTGGCCCAGTACTGCCCATCTTCGTCAGCACAAGACTCAAGACCCTCGCGAGGGGTCAATCCTCGCGGGTCAGACGACACAAGGCTTCCTCAGGAACGGCCTCGCCAGGCAGGCTCGCGAGGAGGCGGAGAGATCAAGGCAGGGTACCTCATGAGGTGCTCATGACGCAAGCCATGATGATCGAGACCAGGCGGGCGCCGGCCTGCACAGTGTCCTTGTTTCCTCTTTGGTGCAAAGGGGGCAACCACAGGCGTGGAGTACCGAGGCATCAGACAAAGGTTGCCATTTCAGTGCAACGAGACCAAGACCAGCAGAGCGGCAGGATGGAGGTCACCGTGGAGCCCAAGACGGCGTCATCGCCAGTGCCTTTGGCAGCCGAAGACCAACTTTAGTCAGGATAACTTGTACTAGATGTTCCCCTTTGAAATGGCCGTTGTTGGCGCCCTTCCCGCTCAATATTTGGGAAGAGGACCGGGGCCTCTATAAATAGGACTAGCCACCATGCAGTAGGGGGGATCTGATTTGATCTGATCTGGGAGAGTACTCATTAGACCGAGAGGCGATCGAACTCACCCAAGCAGTTCATCGCACCAGCTCAAGAACACCTCTCGCGAGGCTGTTCACCCTTTGTACTATTCATCATCAGCCCCTGAGGCAATCCACCACACCACACACTGGAGTAGGGTATTACACCACAACGGTGGCCCGAACCAGTATAAATCTCGTGTCCCTTGTGTTGTTCATCGTTTTAGCTTAGATTCTCACGAGGTGATCAAACGTAGATCGATAGGGGAAAGATCTTCGTGCGCACCCCAGAGTTCGAACCTAAAGGGTCTGCCGGAACCCAACATCCGACACATTTGTAATGAACTAATCTTTCTATTTTGGGGGACAAGACTGTAGAGTTTGAGCAGGACTAGATTTGCTGCCCTCACATAGGGAAAGGTTTCTAAAGATGACAAAACTAGGACCAACACAAATATGTTGCTTGGTTGTTTGTTCTTTGTTGCAACAAACTATGCATCTCCCCTTTATACATCGGTAGATGCACATGGTACTGGTGCGTCCACTGTCCCGTACAACTCTTTAGCTGTTGTTAATCTAAGGCCCTGTTTGTTTAAAAAGTCCTACGACTTTTTTTAGTCCCAACTAAAAAGCCCCTAGTCCCTACCTGTTTGGTTCCAGGGAATAAACATGGGCTAGAGGTTATTAAATGACATGCAAAAAGACCATGTTACCCCTAGTAATGAACTAATAGAGATAAGGTGCGATGCGGGGCAGGGGCAAGTGTTGGAAAAAGTCCCAAAAAGACTCTCCCTCGGGGTCTTCTTTCTTTAGACCCAAATGCCCACTTTTAGTCCCTAAAAGTCCCTCCTGCTTGGTTTAGATGGGACTAAAAGGGAATTTTTTTTAGTCCCTACACCAAAAAGTCCCTGTAAACAAACACCCTCTAATAATGCCGTTGGAAAATTGAAGCAATGCCACAGTTAAAAGCAAAATACATGTTTAACAAATTTTATTGTTAATATAATCTCTCTATTAATATGAATCAGTGCCACTGTTTGAGAAATGCTACTGTCTTGCTTTCTTTCCCATTTAGATAAGTTAGATGCTTCTTTTTGTGGGCTTCTGTGTCATCCACCGTTATTGACCAGTACTTGTTTCCTTTGCACCTTTGTGTGAATAGGGTTATCTACTTCACCGCGTTGCTATTGCGACTTTTTGTTGCACTGCACAAAACACTTTTGTTTTAAGAGTGTTTTTTGCAGTTCAACCAAAATGTCACACCGACAATGTTGCTTGATTGCTTGATCTTAGTGGAACTACACAAGAGGAGATCTGACTTCCTATCCTTGTTGGCAAATTTGTTTCAGGTCTTCTTCTTGTGAGTTGTTTGAATTCCGCGTCATGAGAGGTCAGTACTAGCCTTCTTTCACATGATTGTGCAGTGTGCTTTCATATGTTGTGCTACTTATACGGTAATGTTGCTTGATTTTAGTGAACTGCACAAATAGACAAGACTTCCAATCTGTATGTGCACCGTAGTATCCCATTGAGGTAAGATAATGATATTTCACAACTGTTGGCCTGTATTTTGCTACTGTCATCAGAAAATTAATGTCGTTGTTTAGTGCTATACTTGTGCTCCCTAATTGACATGCCAAATCTTACATTGAAGGCGAAGCTTGTCTGTTATTGAACCAAGTGAGGAAGGGGAAGAACAATTTGAAGAAAAACAAAAATCAACTCATGTTGCTATAAGGAAGCACTGGAACCGTGATGACACAAGTAATGATCTAGTTTTGCATCTTAATTTATTGCTATGGCTAGAACGAGCACTTGTTTTGCCACTGATTTGATGCCACTCTTAATGTAATGTGTAATTATCGCTACTTGTGCAAACAGGGACTTTCTTAGAAGATCACATTTATTTTAGTGGAACTGCACAAGAAGATGTTGGAAACATTAAACTAATCAAGTAGTATATAGTAAGCATGGCAACCACAGTAGATAACAATAGATGGTTCCGGAGAAGTGCTTCATCTGTATGCTCTACACAATAAGCCTCCTGACAAAGGTTGGTACCGGCCCACGGATTTCATTCATATGATTTAGCTTTGTCATCTCTATTGGTGTTGTACTACTATTTAGCTACTGTCATGAAGTGCTTCATCTGTGCTGTTTTAAATAATTCCTTTCCTTTTTTTCGAGCATTGCACAACAGGATCATCCACCTCTGAAGAAGAATATGGAGAACGTGAAGTGTCTGCTTCCAATTATGCCAGGATGAAGAAGCCAAGCCTCTCTTCTTATCAAAAGGGAGAAGTTGAAGGATGGTTTTATTGCCCACAAGAACAAACTAACTTCAACTCAGAAGCATTCACGAATCTCCATCTTTGTTGCTGTGATGGCCAATACAATGTTGTTTTAGGATTCCTTCCAGTGAGTTCCATTTTTTTTAAATGTGTACTCTGCATGGATCATGTAGGTTGCCTGTTTAAACTATCAATTCATAGTACAGTTTGTTTTATACTAATCCCTTTTTTGTATTTATGTAAACAGGGGTGCTCAACTTGATTTTAATGGGAACTGCACAAAATGTTCACGAATACATTGAGTATTCTCGAATCATTCATTTCCACCACAATAAAGGAGGTGCTAATATGTTCAAAGTGTTGCAACATATAAAGGCGAAATCATACAAGCTACGCGCGAATTTGGTTGATTTTGGTGGAACTGCACAAAAAGAACAACTGGTTTATTTAGCACGAGGTGCCATGTCAATGTCCGAACTGATGGCAAACCCTGCCTATTCCACAATTGTAGCCATTTGATATTTTGGAATGGCAAAACCTTGTCAAAGTTTGCTCATTGATGTACGCAAAACACGCATTTGACATTTTGGAATGCGAAAAGCTTGTCAAATTTCGCTCATTGATGTTAGCAATAAGACATGTGTTTGATATTTTCAAATGGGATGCCCTTTGCTATTAGCAGCATCGATTGATTTTTATTTATTCTTTAGTTGTGAAGTAAAAAATTGGCTCTGACATGTGAATCGTTGAGATGCGTAATCATCGATTGTTTTGAATGCTCTATGAATTGCCAGGCTTGTGTGTTTGATTGCAATGTACAAGAACGCTAAAAAGCAGCTCAAACTTTTTGTACCCCCTTTGTTCCTTTTTACTTCTCATATTAGATTTGTTTCAAGTCGATTTTACATTGTGAATGTTGATACTTTTTTCTATAAGATTGATCAAAGTAGAGACACTTTGACTTCAGACAAAACTTATATGCAGACTAAAAAGGACCGGAGGGGGTACGTGTGAAACTGCTGCAAACAAGGTGATCACCCTAGGAATAATGCTAGTACGTATTGTTTTACATGTTCATCCAATGCCAGTGATACAAGAATTCGAACTAATCAAACTAAATTCATTCATACACTGCCGGATTTCATATAAAAATCCTGGATTTCATTACATTTCATACATTCTTCAACTAAAAAGGGGTGCACTGTAGGTATAATTAATTAACCTAATCTATGATCTCCGGTGCTCATTTCCCGTGTCCGGCCGGTTGAGCTGAACACAAGCTTATTCTCCAGCACACCTCTCCGACTCCACGTCGCCACCAAGAAGCTAATCGGCCGTCAATGCTCAACCCGCCAAGCTTGGCTTCAACCGGAGGGTAGCAGCGATGGCCTTACTTGGACCCAAGCGGCGGCGACCTACCATGTTCTACTCTTCCTTGTTTTCTGTGTGGCGCGCCCTCGTTGGCAGCAGGGTGGGGCCTCGACAGAGCCGACGATGTCCTCTATCTCGTTGCCAGCGAGGCGGTGCCTCAATGGAGCGGGGGAAATACTCCCCCTCGTTGTTGGTAGGGCGGGGCCTCGGCGGAGCCGACGATGTCCTCTGCCTTGTTGTTGGTGGGGCGGGGCCTCGGTGGAGCAGGGCCTCGCCGAAGCCGGCAAAGTCCTCTGCCTCGGTGCCAGAGGGGCGGGGCCTCGGTAGAGCCGGCGCTGTCCTCCCCTCGTTGTTGGCGGGGCGGGGCCTCGGCGGAGCAGGGCCTCGCCGAAGCCAGCGAAGTCCTCCACCTCGGTGCCGGCGGGGCGGGGCCTCGGCGGAGCCAACATTGTCCTCCGCCTCGTTGTCGGTCTCGCCAAACAGCGCCTCGCCCGCTTCATCGTCCTCTTTGTAGGTGGCCGCAACCTCCGCCACCCGCATGCGGTACCGCCAGCGTGTGAGGCGGCTCTCACAGGCGGAGCGGTACAACTCGAGCAGCGCCTCCTACTCCGCCCGCTCCACGATGATCTGCTCCTTCGCCTGCAGGTGCTCCTGGAGGAGATGGTGGTTGTAGGCGGCATCGGCCTGCGCCTCTCGGAACTGCTCCTCACGCTTTGCCTCACCGTGTCCATGTATTGGGCACGAGCCTCACCGATGGTCATGGTGCAATGCACCGGCGAGGATGGCGTGGAGGAGGGGGTTGGCGCCGGATCGTCGACTACCATGTTCTCCATTGGGACGTTGTCGTCCTTCGGCTGCCTGCCGGCCAGCCAGTCGGCAGCAATGGCTACGATCTTCTTCTGGTCTGTCGTCTGCCCGTCCCGAAGAGCGCTGGAGCACTAGGAAGCCATGGTGGGCAGTAGTGGTGTGGACAGGAGAAAGGGAACGGAGGCAGATGACTACGTCTATGGCCGGCGCAGCAGTTTATATAGCAATGGTGGGCTGCAGAGGGACGGACAGGTGGCGCCGAATTAGCTACCTCGGCAACCGTGTATCATTAATGTGGGCGGCCGACTAATGGATGGATGGCACTTGTGTCATTTGAACACGGAGCAATCGCCTGCACCAGGAAGCAGCATTGGTGGCGCTGACCGTTTTGGGCGGAAAGCGCGCGCGGGTGAGGGAGGCGGTTTGGGTGGGCCAGGGCGGTCAGACTCGTGCTTGGCAGAAGTCCAGGCGTCCAACAACCGGACATGCTGGCTTATACGTCTCCAACGTATCTACTTTTCCAAACACTTTTGCCCTTGTTTTGGACTCTAACTTGCATGATTTGAATGAAACTAACCCAGACTGACGCTGTTTTCAGCAGAACTGCCATGATGTTGTTTTATATGTAGAAAACAAAAGTTCTCGGAATGTCCTGAAAATCCACGGAGGCACGTTTTGGAAAATATAAAAAATACTAGCGAAAGAATCAAGACCAGGGGGCCCACACCCTGTCCACGAGGGTGGGGGCGCGCCCCCTGTCTCATGGGCCCCCTGAGGCTCCACCGACCTCAACTCCAACTCCATATATTCCGTTTCGTGGAGAAAAAAATCAGAGAGAAAGTTTCATCGCATTTTACGATACGGAGCCGCCGCCAAGCCCTAATCTCTCTGGGGAGGGCTGATCTGGAGTACGTTCGGGGCTCCAGAGAGGGGGGATTCGTCGGCGTCGTCATCATCAACCATCCTCCATCACCAATTTCATGATGCTCACCACCGTGCGTGAGTAATTCCATCGTAGGTTTGCTGGACGGTGATGGGTTGGATGAGATTTACCATGTAATCAAGTTAGTTTTGTTAGGGTTTGATCCCTAGTATCCACTATGTTCTGAGATTGATGTTGCTATGACTTTGCTATGCTTAATGCTTGTCACTAGTGCCCGAGTGCCATGATTTCAGATCTGAACCTATTATGTTTTCATGAATATATGTGTGTTCTTGATCCTATCTTGCAAGTCTATAGTCACCTATTATGTGTTATGATCTGACAACCCCGAAGTGACAATAATCGGGATACTTCTTGGTGATGACCGTAGTTTGAGGAGTTCATGTATTCACTATGTGCTAATGCTTTGTTTCGGTTCTCTATTAAAAGGAGGCCTTAATATCCCTTAGTTTCCACTAGGACCCCGTTGCCACGGGAGGGTAGGACAAAATATGTCATGCAAGTTCTTTTCCATAAGCATGTATGACTATATTCGGAATACATGCCTACATTACATTGATGAACTGGAGCTAGTTCTGTGTCACACTATGTTATAGATATTACATGAGGAATCGCATCTGACATAATTATCCATCACTGATCCAATGCCTACGAGCTTTTCACATCTTGTGTTTCGCTTATTTACTTTTCCATTGCTATTGTTACAATCACTACAAAACCCAAAAATATTACTTTTGCTACCGTTACCTTTATTATCATACTACTTTGCTACTAAATACTTTGTTGCAGATACTAAGTTATCCAGGCGTGGTTGAATTGACAACTCAAGTGCTAATACTCAATAATATTCTTTGGCTCCCCTTGTGTCGAATCAATAAATTTGGGTTGAATACTTTACCCTCGAAAGTTGTTGCGATCCCCTACACTTGTGGGTTATCAAGACTAATTTCTGGCGCCGTTGTCGGGGAGAATAGCTCTATTCTTTGAGTCACTTGGGATTTATATCTGTTGATCACTATGAGGAACTTGAAAGACGAAAGAACCAAGATTTTGCCCTCAACTACGAGGGGAGGTAAGGAACTGCCATCTAGCTCCGCACTAGATTCTCCTTCTGTTATTAGTAAGCTTGCGACACCTAAACCTGCTACTGCTATGAATTCTGATACGTCGCATGTTATTGATGATGCCACTTCTGCTATACATGATACTTATGATGAAACTACTTCTGTGTGTGATACTACTTTGCCATTAGGTGAATTTCTTGATGAACAACTTGCTAGGGCTAGAGAGAATGAAATTATTGAAGATGCTATTATTGATGATAGTGATGATGAAAGTTCTCCCCTGATTATGAATTACCTGTTGTTCCTGAGGGCTATGTTATGGAAGAGGAAGCTGCTAGAGCTATCTTTGCTTGTAAAGATATATATGATCTTAAAAAGTTATTAGCTAAATGGAAGCAGCAATCTCTTAATGCTAGAATGAAACCTAGCCCTGCTTTTGCTACTTCACCTATCTGTGTTACTGATAAGGATTATGAATTCTCTGTTGATCCTGAGATTATTACTTTAGTTGAATCTGATCCTTTTTATGGCCTTGAATCCGAAACTGTTGTGGCACATCTTACCAAGTTAAATGATATAGCCACCCTGTTTACTAATGATGAGAAGTCTCGTTCTCATTAAAGGGTGATGCTAAGACTTGGTTCAATTCTCTTGCTCCTGGTTGTGTGCGTAGTCCCCAGGATATGATTTATTACTTCTCTGCTAAATATTTCCCTGCTCATAAGAAACAAGCTTCCTTGCGGGAAATATATAATTTTGTGCAAATCAAAGAAGAGAGTCTCCCACAAGCTTGGGGGAGGCTTCTCCGATTACTTAATGCTTTGCCTGATCATCCTCTTAAGAAAAACGAAATACTTGATGTCTTTTATAATGGACTAGCCGATGCTTCCAAGGACTACTTGGATAGTTGTGCTGGTTGTGTTTTCAGGGAAAGAACAGTCGACGAAACTGAATTACTATTGAATAATATGTTGACTAATGAAAATAATTGGACTCTTTCTGAGCCAATTCATGAGGCAATTCCTGAACCAATTGAGCCAACTCCTGAGCCTATTCCTAAACCCACTCCGAAGAAGAGAGGTGTTTTATTTCTCAGTCCTGAAGATATGCAAGAGGCAAAGAAATCAATGAAAGAAAAAGGTATAAAAGCTTAAGATGTTAAGAATTTACCACCTATTGAAGAAATACAAGGTCTTAATATACCGCCTGTTGAAGAACCACATTGTCTTGATAACCCGACACAGGTAGTAAAGGTAAATTCTCTCTATAGATATGATAAAGTTGAAATCCCCTCTACTAAATTTCATAGCCCATGCTTAGATGAATTTGATGACTTTATGGCTAGACAAGAAAGTTAGTGCTTATGTTGGTAGAGAATTAAAGAATAATGCTTTCGAGACAGGACGCGTGAGCGATTATATGGCTAGAGTTAAAGGTGAACTTAAACTCGTTAGCAAATATGCTTCTATGGTTGCTACTCAAGCTGAGCAAGTACTTAAAGTTCAAAATGATTTGCTTGATGAATTAAATAATAAAAATGACTTTGCTGTTAGAGTGGCTACTAGAACTGGTAGAATGACTCAGGAACCTCTGTATCCTGAAGGCCACCCTAAGAGAATCGAGCAAGATTGTCAGAGAAACAATTTATAGGCACCTAGTTTTTCCAAAAAGAAGAAAAAGGAAAATGATAGGACTTTGCATGCTTCTAGTGAACCTGTCGTAGACACACCTGAGAATCCCAATGATATCTCTATTTCTGATGCTGAAACACAATCAGGTGATGAACATGAACCTAGTGATAATGTTATTGATAATGTTCATGTTGATGCTCAACCTAGCAAAAATAATGATGTAGAGATTGAACCTGCTGTTGATCTTGATAACCCACAATCAAAGAATCAATGTCATGATAAGAGAGATTTTGTTGCTAGGAAGCACGGTAGAGAAAGAGAACCATGGGTTCAGAAACCCATGCCATTTCCTCCTAAAACATCCAAGGCAAAGGATGATGAGGATTTTGAGCACTTTGCTGAAATGATTAGACCTATCTTCTTACGTATGCGCTTAACTAATATGCTTAAAGTAAATCCTTATGCTAAATATATGAAGGATATCATTACAAACAAAAGAAAGATACCGGAAGCTGAGATTTCCACCATGCTTGCTAATTACACTTTTAAGGGTGGAATACCAAAGAAACTTGGAGACGCCGGGGTACCAACTATACCATGCTCCATTAAAAGAAATTATGTTAGAACTGCTTTATGTGATCTTGGAGCCGGTGTTAGTGTTATGCCTCTCTCTTTATATCGTAGACTTAAATTGAATAAGTTGACACCTACTGAAATATCTTTGCAAATGGCTGATAAATCAACTGCCATACCTGTCGGTATTTGTGAGGATGTGCCTGTCGTGGTTGCAAATGTCACTATCTTAACATACTTTGTTATTCTTGATATTCCCAAGGACGATAGTATGTCGATTATCCTTGGTAGACCCTTTTTGAATACTGCAGGGGCTATTATTGATTGCAACAAAGGAAATGTCACTTTTCATGTTAATGGTAATGAGCATACGGTACACTTCCCGAGGAAACAATCTCAAGTTCATAGCATTAATTCTATTGGAAAAGTTCCAACTATTATTATTGGAGGTTTTGAATTTCCTCTTCCTACTGTCAAGAAAAAGTATGATATTCTTATTGTTGGGATGTTCATATCCCCGTTGAGGTAACTTAGTGTTATTCGAAATTTCTCCAGTTTCGTGTTATTCGGAATGAGTTTGTTAACAAGACTTGATCAACCTTGTTAGTGGATTCATTTTGATGATCATGAGATGGATGAAACTAGAAGGCACAACCTTCTGTACCCTCTTTTTACTTTCTGTTATTTAGAATAGATAAAGCAAAAATAGTATTATCCATCTGTTTTCTGAATTATCCATGCAATAAAAAATTCCCGAAAATAAAAGTGCTCCAAATGCCCTGCAAATTTAGTATGATTTTTCATGGAATATTTGAGGATTTTAGGCACTGAAATCACTGCAGGAGGGGCAAGCACCAGGCCACGAGAGTGGAGGGCGCGCCCACCCCCTGGGCGCGCCCCCCTGTCTCGTGGGCCCCTGGGGGCCCCCTCCACTTATGCCAGCACCCACACACTCCATCTTCCCAAAAAAATCCCCATCCAGCTCAAGCACGAGTTCTAGCTCATTTTGCTGCGATTTTCGATCTCCTTGCTCAAAGCTCCATTCACAAAACTGCTTTGGGAGATTGTTGCTTGGTATGTGACTCCTCCATTGGTCCAATTAGTTTTTGTTCTAGTGCTTTATTCATTGCAAATTTTTGGTGCATAGGTGACCATGTTCTTGAGCTTGCATGTTAAATTTATGAGGTCCCAAGTAATTCTAATGCATGATATAGGTTCTAGGCACTTGTAGGAGTAGTTGCTATCAATCTTGTTTAGTTTTATTCACTTTTATTTTGAAGTTACTAAAATTTCAGAAAATTTTCAGAAAAAGAATTATGTCTAGGAGAATGTACCAAGGTGCTTCTTCGGTAAAGAAAGGACCCAGGATTGTTATACGTGAACAAGACGATGAACTACCAAGGGACACAGAAGTATGAGCTTGTGAGTGGCCATCCGACGATTTTATGGTTGAAGCAGGCTTTAAGGAGGAATTTGACACGTATGTGCGTAATGCTGATCTGGAGGACTTCTTACAAGATACGTGTCCTCAGTACTATCAATTAACTGATTCATTTGTGCGAAGGTTTAAATATAAATGTACACGTAATTCTCCGAGTGTCCTATTTGATATCTATGATACATCTTATACCATGGACTTAGAGGATTTTACGACTGCTTGCAAACTTCCGCAGTGGGGTAATATTAATGATCCCCACAAATCTGAATTTAGAGACTTTCTTGCTAGTATTACCGTGGGAGAATCTAGGGACATAGCACAAGCTACCATAGGGAGCGTTCATTTTCCTGCTATACATTATTTTGCTCTCTTAATTGGTAGATGCATTAACGGTAAAGATGAAGCATGTCATATGTGTGTCCCTGATCTTTGTGTCCTCAAGAGTGCCGTGTTAGGTTATAAAGATTATAACTTGGGGGCAATAGTTGCACGTAGGTTGCATAATAATGGTAGAGTTGGAGATTTATTTGGAGGAATTTATGCAGCCCGTGTGGCTAATTATCTTGGTATAGCCCCAAGAGAGGGGATATGATTTTACCTCCTGCTTATTTAGATTATGACGCTATGGTCCAACATCAATTTCTTAAGAGGAATGAACAATTTCTCCAGTATCGACTAATCTATGAAAGACGCAACGATGTCCATGTTACTCTTTCTGCTCCTCTCCTTTTTGATTACCAGGCAAAAGGAAGATATGTTGTTACCAGGGAGGAAGCAGCTGAACACGAGGGGAGAGCGGAGGCGGCTCGCCAACATGCCGCAGCTCAGGAGGCATTTGCTGCTATATCTCAGTACGACCCCAGTTACAACTACGGATATCATCCAGGCTACCCTTGGTATTAGACCAACTTAGGCCAAAAGCCTAAGCTTGGGGGAGTACGTATTTCTCACCGACTTTACATTCATGTTCACACACTATTCTAGTCGTCGGTGCTCATACTCTTTCATTGTATTATCCATGCTAGTTTAAATTTCTTTTTCTAGTCTTCTTCTTGTGTGTTTGATAAACCTTAAGAAAAATCAAAAAAATTAGTTAGTTTAATTTCCATGCTTGTAGTAGAAATTAAATTGAAAACCCAAAAAGATTTCTCGTTCTTCTTCTTACTTGTTGGGAGTTTTCCCGTGTAAATAGTTTTATTTTCTTTTCTTTCCTTTGGGGGTCGAGAGTAGAAGACCATATTGAAAATATTATGCATGATTGTTTATTTAACTTAGAGCCCATATTACTTTATCTTCTCTCTTGAGTTGAATGCTTGCAGATTCCAGCTTAGTCCAATGCACATGCGCTATTATTAGTATTATACACATCGTTCGGTCGTGCAAGTGAAAGGCAATAATGACGATATATGATGGACTAATTGAGATGAGAGAAGCTGGTACGAACTCGACCTCTCTTGCTTTTGTAAATATGATGAGTTCATCGTTCCTGGTTCAGCTTATTATGAAGTAAACATATTTGCAATGACATTTAGAGATTATAGTTGCTTGTGCCATGCTTGATTAGCTATGAGTTATAATGGTTTGCCTTGCGTGCCAACATGCTATTAGAATGATTATGATGTGGTATGATAGGATGGTATCCTCCTTTGAATGAATTGAGTGACTCGACTTGGCACATGTTCACGCATGTAGTTGAAACAAATCAATATAGCCTTCAGGATATTTATGTTCATGGTGGATTATATCCTACTCATGCTTGTATTCGGTGTGAATTAATTTTAATGCATATTTATGACTGTTATCGCTCTCTCAGTTGGTCGCTTTCCAGTCTTTTGCTAGCCTTCACTTGTACTAAGCGGGAATACTGCTTGTGCATCTAAACTCCTTAAACCCCAAAGTTGTTCCATATGAGTCCACCATACCTGCCTATATGCGGTAATTACCTGCCGTTCCAAGTAAATTTGTATGTGCCAAATCCAAACCTTCAAATGAAATTCTGTTTTGTATGCTCGAGTAGCTCATGTTTCAACTAGGGCTGTCTATATCTTCCATGATAGGTGGGTTATTCTCAAGAGGAGTGGACTCGGCTCCTCATTCACGAGAAAGGGCCGGTAACCGGGATGCCTAGTCCCATGATCCAAAAAGATCAAAGCAAATCAATATAATTAAACAAAACTCCCCCAGGGCTGTTGTTAGTTGGAGGCACTCGTTGTTTCGAGCAAGCCATGGATTGATGCTTGTTGGTGGTTGGGGGAGTATAAACCTTTACCATTCTGTTTGGGAACTGCCTATAATGCATGTTGTATGGAAGATATAGCCATCTCATAGTTGTTGCGTTGACAGTGAAAGTATGTTGCTCAAAATGTTATTCAATCTCTATTTTAAAATCGAGCTCTGGCACCTCTACAAATCCCTGCTTCCCTCTGCGAAGGGCCTATCTATTTACTTTTATGTTGAGTCATCACCTTCTTATTAAAAAGCGCCCACTGTCATTTGCATTCATTACTATTAGTTTATATTGGGTATGACTTGACTGGATCTCTTTTACCATGAATTACAATGTTTAATCAGTCCTTGATCTTTAAAGGTGCTCTGAATTTATGTTTTGCGGTCTCAGAAAGGCTAGCGAGATACCATTTTGTTATATCATGTTATGATTGTTTTGAGAAAGTGTTGTCATCCGAGTTTTATTATTATGGATCGCCAGCTGATTATGCTATTTATATGAGTAATTGTGAGACCGAGGTGTTATTGTGAGTATGGTTAGTTCATAATATTTGCTGAAACCTGATCAACAAGAGCAAACAGAGTTTGTAAAAGTTTTTCTTTATCACTTTCAGTTTATCAACTGAATTGCTTGAGGACAAGCAAAGGTTTCAGCTTGGGGGAGTTGATACGTCTCCAACGTATCTACTTTTCCAAACACTTTTGCCCTTGTTTTGGACTCTAACTTGCATGATTTGAATGAAACTAACTCGGACTGACGCTGTTTTCAGCAGAACTGCCATGATGTTGTTTTATGTGTAGAAAACAAAAGTTCTCGGAATGTCCTGAAAATCCACGGAGGCACGTTTTCGAAAATATGAAAAATACTGGCGAAAGAATCAAGACCAGGGGACCCACACCCTGTCCACGAGGGTGGGGGGCGCGCCCTCTTGTCTCGTGGGCCCCCTGAGGCTCCACCGACCTCAACTCCAACTCCATATATCCCGTTTCGCGGAGAAAAAAATCAGAGAGAAAGTTTCATCGCGTTTTACGATACGGAACCGCCGCCAAGCCCTAATCTATCTGGGGGGGGGGGCTGATCTGGAGTATGTTCGGGGCTCCGGAGAGGGGGATTCGTCGCCGTCGTCATCATCAACCATCCTCCATAACCAATTTCATGATGCTCACCGTCGTGCGTGAGTAATTCCATCGTAGGCTTGCTGGACGGTGATGGGTTGGATGAGATTTACCATGTAATCAAGTTAGTTTTGTTAGGGTTTGATCCCTAGTATCCACTATGTTCTGAGATTGATGTTGCTATGACTTTGCTATGCTTAATGCTTGTCACTAGGGCCCGAGTGCCATGATTTCAAATCTGAACCTATTATGTTTTCATGTATATATGTGTGTTCTTGATCCTATCTTGCAAGTCTATAGTCACCTATTATGTGTTATGATCCGACAACCCCGAAGTGACAATAATCGGGATACTTCTCGGTGATGACCGTAGTTTGAGGAGTTCATGTATTCACTATGTGCTAATGCTTTGTTCCGGTTCTCTATTAAATGGAGGCCTTAATATCCCTTAGTTTCCGCTAGGACCCCGCTGCCACGGGAGCGTAGGACAAAAGATGTCATGCAAGTTCTTTTCCATAAGCACGTATGACTATATACGGAATACATGCCTACATTACATTGATGAACTGGAGCTAGTTCTGTGTCACCCTATGTTATAGATATTACATGAGGAATCGCATCTGACATAATTATCCATCACTGATCTAATGCCTACGAGCTTTTCACATATTGTGTTTCACTTATTTACTTTTCCGTTGCTATTGTTACAATCACTACAAAACCCAAAAATATTACTTTTGCTACCGTTACCTTTATTATCATACTAGTTTGCTACTAAATACTTTGCTGCAGATACCAAGTTATCTAGGTGTGGTTGAATTGACAACTCAACTGCTAATACTCAATAATATTCTTTGGCTCCCCTTGTGTCGAATCAATAAATTTGGGTTGAATACTTTACCCTCGAAAGCTGTTGCGATCCCCTACACTTGTGGGTTATCACTGGCTCGCGAGCGAGCTCACCGAGCTGAGCGACGACAATCAGACGATGGACGTGGCTTCCGACCAGGAGCCGGCGGCACCTCCCGAACCGGTTCATGTCGAGTTCACCATAGAGCAGGTGCGGCCGCACTTCGACGCCCTAATGGCGGAAGAGCTACCAGCGCAAGAGGGCCCTATGGATGGTCCGATAAAACGCCTGCTGCTCATTTCAGGAAGCCAAGATCATAGGGCCACATGTCCACGACGGCATTGTGGTCACACAATTCTATTAGGGCGTCATTTGGGCGTTGGATGCCCGTTGGATGTTGGATGTCCATCTATTAGCAGTGGCTGTTGGATGTCCATCTAACGACTGTGGTGCTTCTTCAATCTCGGATATTCATGCTTCAGCCGCCCAAACCACCACAGGTGGTACCGCCTGCTACCGCCTCCTGTGGTCGGCCGTGCTGCTTCTTCAACCTATGTTCTTGCTCCTATCTCCCGTGGGCGGCAGTGCTGTCGCGCACCCGAACCAGTCAAGTTTCCCACTCCTCTCCATCTGCGACTCCACTGCCGTGTCTTCCCCATCTCCGGGTCGTTCCAGTATGGGGCCTCGCCGTCGTCCATCGACCTTGGTGCGTGCGGCATGGTGTGGTCAACGTGGTCAACAAACGAGAGTCATCGAAAGATGACTGTACGTGAGAGGCTGATAGTGGGGACACACCACGCCCATGGACGCATGCATTCAACTGCATCATTTTTACCCTGAAAAATAATGTTTTCTCCCCCTGACAGCTGGGACCCACCAGCTACATCTTTGCACGCAAGGAAGTGCGTCCTTATTACAGGAAAAAAAAGATTTCCCCCCAGACAGCTGGGACCTAGTAGCTATATCTTCGCACGCAAGGAAGTGTGTCCTTATCCTCCCTGACAGCTGGGACCCACGCGGTCGAAGCGTACGTAGCATTGTTTGTCTTTTCGCGAAGGTGTATGTACGTACTGGTCGATCGGTCACTCTGCAATGATGAACTGTGGCCGAGTAAGTAGCGGCAGATGTCATAGTAGAGCCCCCCGCGTAGCAGTTCAGGATGTCCCTCTAAACCGTGTACACGTACATACAGCCACACGCCAAAAAATAGGGCCACGTACGTACATATGAGCGGGGTCTCGAAACGCGTACTCGCGCATACGGACGGCCAGGGCTCGTGTACATGAAGAGGCAACGGACGGCAGCGATGTTGTCCTGTTCATCTTCAGCTAACCGGTTGGGTCGGAACAGAGGAAACAACGTCGTGTTCACCGGGAGCCAAGTGACTGGGTCGGAATGCGTCTTGTTCATCGGGAGGCAACAGACTGGGTCGGAATGGATCGTGTTCATCGGGAGGCAACCGGCTTGGACGGAACAGCCAATCAAAACGAGGCTTGGCGTACCGCAGAACGGAGGAAACGGCCTTGTGTTGGATCGCCTAGGGTCAAAACGGGATCCTGTTCATCGGGAGGGGTCTGGCATACCGCAAAACAGAGGAAACAGACTTGTGTTCGAGTGCCTACGGTCGAAATGGGGTCTTGTTGATCAAGAGGGGTGTGGCGTACCGCAAAACAGAGGAAACGGACTTGTGTTGGAGCGCTAGGTAGAAACGGGGGTCCTGTTCATCGGGAGGGGTCTGGCGTACCGTAAAACGGGACTCCACGGGCTACTGTTCATCTCCACCGTCGACCTCCTCCAGCCTCCACTGGCTACTGTTCATCCACTGTCGACCTCCTCCAGCCTCCACCTGCGACTGTTCATCCACAGGCTCCTGTTCATCTAGCCTCCACCGCTCCTCCACCGGCTACTTTTCAACCAGCTCGCTCCACGGGGTCCTGTTCAACCACCCCTCCACGGGGTACTGTTCATCCAACCCTCCACTGGCTACTGTTCATCCAGCCATCCACGGGATCGTCCTGTTCATCCAGCCCCAACCGGCTCGATCGGGGTCCTGTTCATCCAGTGGAAACGGCCTCTACACCCCCACGGGGTCCTGTTCATCCAGCCCCCATCAGGAACTGTTCATCCAACCCCCCAACAACGCTCACTTTTCATCAAGAGGCAGCAGGTTCGATCGGCTTCAGTTAGCAGCAGTAGCGAAGGAATCGCTCGATCGGGTTCAGTTAACAGCAAGGGATCGATCGGGGTTCAGTAACATAGCTAGTGCAATCGCCCGAGTTCAGTAGGCGAACACCTCGCTCGGGTTTAGTTAGAGCCCAACGCCTCACACCCATGCATGTACGTGTACGAGAGAAACGCACATCGCTCGGCCCTCGACCACCCACCGTAACCGGGAACTCCCCGAATTTTTCCTCGCCCTCGCTTCTACCATGATTTTTTCCGTCATGGATGGCCCAAAGATTGTCATGCAGGTGTGTCTCAGGCCCGCCCGGGACGAAAAGCCCATTTTTCTGTCATGATTTTTTGTCATAGAAGTAGGAGCCCACCACATCTATGATGATATCGGGTTTTGTCATAATTATCGTCATAGAAGTGTCATAAGTATGACAATTTTTTTTTGTTCGACCCAAAATGTCATGGATGTGTCTTTTTTTAGTGCAAGTACTGTATGGTCATGAACCATATCTGGACTTGGAAATTTGGAATAAGGATTTAAGCAAGAACAAAGGTTATCAACTAGAACAGTAACAAGCCAAACCTTTTTTTTATATAAGCCTAACTTAGATCTAATCATAAAAAGTAAAGAAAATAACACTAAGTACAAGCTAGTCATAAAAATGTCGCAGGAGGATCACATTCCATGGGTTTGGATCTAGTCGTTTGTCCTTGGCATCTCGGACCAAGTAAGCCCCTCCGGTGAACACCTTGTCAATAATGAATTGCTGACATCTTGTGCTTACCGTTTTTGTCGGGATGTAGGTGTAAAATCAAATCACCGATGTTAAAGGCCTTTGTTCGGACCTCTCAATGATGGTACCTTCACATTTGTTGCTGATAGAAGGCGGAACGTGCTTTAGCCACATCCTGCTCTCCATCCAAGGCAACAAGGTCATCCCGACAACTTTGCTCGGCCTCTTGTTCCTCGTACAAGCATACCCGAGGTGCATCATGTATGAGGTCACTTGGTAAGATGGCTTCAATATTGTACACCATAAAGAATGGTGTATAACCTGTGGACCTATTGGGGGTTGTGTGTAAACTCCACAACATGGAGCCAAGTTCTTCGACCCATTTGTTGTCGGCTTCTTTGAGAGATCAAACCAGCCGCGATTTTATACCACTTTAAGATCAATATGTTGGCCCTTTCCACCTGCCCGTTTGTTTGTGTGTGGTAGACCAAGGCGTAGACGAGCTTAATGTTGTGTTGAGCACACCATGTTTTCACCTCACCGCCCGTGAAGTTTGACCCGTTGTCTGTGATGGTGTTGTGAGGCATTCCGAGCAGTGTGTTACATCCGAGATGAACTTGATCACAAGTCTTGATTTTACTGAGGCCATAGGTCGTGCCTCATTCCACTTGGTGAACTTGTCGACCATAACCAACAAGTATTTCTTGTTGGTTGTTCCTTTACAGAGTGGCCAGACCATATCCAGCCCCTAGACTGTGAATGGCTAGATGATGAGGATTGTCTTTAAGGCTATGAGCGGTAAATTGCTCTTTTTAGTGAAGAGTTGGCATCTGATGCACTTGTCCACCAGCTCTCGTGCATCGGCCGCTGCTATAGGCCAATAAACCCCTGCTTGGAATGCTTGCTTACCAAGGTCCGAGGAGCTGCATGGTGCCCACAGGTGCCAAAATGTATATCCGACAAGAGCTGCTTCCCCTCTTCTTCGGAAATGTAGCATTGGAGGACACCGGTGATGCTGCGCTTATATAGTTATCCTTCATGAACCTTGTAAGCGGCGGATCGCCGGACAATGGACCATGCTTCCCTCTGGCCATCAGGCAATTCTTTGTGCATCAAGTATGCAAGGAAAGGTTCAGTCCAAGGTGCAATGACAACCATGATCTCGAGCCGAAGTAGTAGCTTCCAACTTCGAGCCCCCAATCGTGTTGTCATCTTGCTCTAAGGCGGGTGGGTGACTTCTTCGGTGGTTGCCCCGTCAGTTGGTTTATCTAGCTTGGGAGTACCTTTCCATTTGATGGATGGTTTGAACATCCATTCAAGGAAGGTGTTCTGAGGCACAGGTTCTCGTCATGCACCCATTCGTGCCAAACATGTCTGGAGCTTGATTATTGTCTCGCTGAACATGATGGAACTCTAGGCCCTTGAAACAAGCTGATAGGGTTATCACCACATCCTTGTAGGATGTCATTTTGGGGTCCTTGGCGTCGAAATCGCCACTGATATGTGATATTACGAGCTTTGAGTCGCCTCAGACATTCAGATGCTACATACCCGTGGATATCGCCATCTAAAATCCATGGAGCAGAGCCTCATATTTCGCCGTGTTGTTGGAATTAGTGTACATGATCTAGAGTACGTACTTCATGGTGTCACCGGTGGGTGAGATGAGAACCACCCTAGCTCCGATCCCGGCAATCATTTTGGAGTCGTTGAAGTACATTATCAAGTTCAATTACGCTGTATGCTCTTTAGGGAGTTCGACTTCCGTCCATTCTTCGACAGAATTAACCAACATCTGGGACTTAATAGCATGACATGGTTGATATAGGATTTCAAAGGGAGGAGCTCAGCTGCCCACTTCACGATGCGACCGGTAGCATCTTGATTGTTTATGATGTCTTTAAGCAACACCTCAGAAGCCATGGTTATTGAGCATTCTTGAAAGTAATGCTAGAGCTTCCGAGAAGCCATAAACACGACATAGGATATTTTTGGGCAGTGTGGATACCTCGTCTCACACATGCTTAGTACCTTGGAAACATAGTACACATGCCTTTGCACGTTGAAATTGTGTCCCTCCATGTTGCGCTCAACGACTAGAATGACGCGAACAACCTGGTTGGCTGCCGAGATGTATAACAACATAGGCTCACTGGGGTGAGGGGCGGCTAGGACGGGATTAGTAGCCAGAAGTGTTTTGATTTCTTCCAAAGCCGCGCTGGCCTCATGTTGAGAGCATGGAGTAAAGAAGACATGTGGTTAGGAGTGAGGAGAAGCCAAGGGTGTTGGGATGTGTCCTGGTAAAGTTGAGAGCATGGAGACCAGCATCCCTCATGGGCACAACAAACTCTCCTAGTTACACAGCCGTCGCGATAACGTACGTAAAGTTTAGCCGCCGCCATATGTAATCTCAAGACTGTCCTGTCTACAACGTCACCGCATTCCACCACGCTCCCCTGCCTTCTCTCTCCCTCACTGTCACCACATGCCATATCCTTCCCGTCTCTCCGTCCCCGAATCGGCTAAGTGGTGGTACGAGGAAGGAGTTGAGATGCTGAAGGGATAAACAACCACTCGGCGGCTAAGCGCATATACATGTGCTAGCGACATCTGATTTGACATGGACTGGCGAGCGAAGGAGGAGGCATCTTGCAGCCGTGACAATTTTTTAGGCGAACCAAGATGAAGCAGAAGTGGAAGGGGAAATGGAAGGCACATGATCTGGCGGCCGCGTTGGTTCTAGCGTTTTTGGAAGGTCAGGAGTCGAGGAAGGTGGAGCCAACGCGGGGATGGAGTGCAAGAGGTTGAATTCATGAGCCGCAAATCTGGTGACATGTGGTCAACCCAACGGATGGATGGATTTGTGATGACGTGGTACACTGTGAGGGCAGGGAGATCAGATAGTGAGGGTCCGCTCGATACTTCTCATTTGACATTGTTAGATTGCAAATTTAAAAGGGGCAAACAGTGATTGATCTAAACCTACCAAGTATCAACTCAGCTCACTTCCACGCATCGTCCCCATTTCCCGCATGACACATAGCACACATCGAGCACCACAGCAGTGGTCAGGAGAGCGAGGCACTATACATTTGCTCGCCATTGTTCTTGACAATGGTAATAAAAATAGACAACACCGTCACATGATAAACTAAGAAGTTTTTAAAGTGCCTCTAATTTTTTTCAATCGAGATACAAATAGTAACAAAAATCAGGATTTTGAAAGGACCCCATTACTAGTCTGTTTCTTTCTGGATCAGATATCTTTTTTCTCGATCAAGTAAAAACTCAAATCCATCTCCTCCAAACGTTTCCTCTCCACCGCTCCCGAGTCCATGACCTAACCAAAGCCCAGCAAGCTGCCAGTCGTGCGGGTCCGCAAGCACTCGCCCCCCGATCCCCCGATCTGAACTCGCCGGCAGCCGCCCCCGCCCACCTCTGTGCCTCGCCGGCCACTCGTCGCCGCCGCCTCGGCCTCCCGCCTGCCTCCGTGGTTCCGTGCCTCGTCGCGCCCTCCCACGCACACTGCTGCTGCGCCCCCGCAGTCCACTGCTCCCAGCCCCCCAGTCCGCAGACCGCAGCAGTCCTGCCCGGCGGCTGGCGGCGTGCAGCAAAGCATCCCTCCAGCGGCACAGCCTGCACCCTGCAGCAGCCAGCCCTCCGACGATTCAACACAGTACACAGGTACGGCTGTTACCCCATTCTCCAATCTTCCCAATTTCGCAATTTATTTATGATTCAAACCTTATATTGATTCATTCATTTGCTGTTGTCCAATTATGATTGTTAGAATGTTTGTACTGATAAGACGTAGTATTTCTTGTATAATTGTTGAAGAATGAAAGAGGACAGTAAACATTGCTTCTCTTTTATGGAAACACGTTGCAAAGAAGAGCTATGCTGGAGTAGGATGTGCTAATTCTTTTAAGGTGGACCATCCTATTTTAAAACCCTAGATCTGCCACTAGCTACAGTCTACCGCTGCTTTGCCTTATAGCCGCCGCCGTGCGTAGCTTACCATCACCGCCGGCACCTCAGTCCCTCACCCCTGCACCATCCTCTCCACCGCTCACGCGCAACACCGGCGCTGTTCGCATTCTACCTTATTGGGATACCACATCCCTGCTGGTTCCACCCCGTCCCCGGTGTTGGCTATTTGATTTTGAGGTATGCGCCTTTTGCCATCCAGGGATGAGTTCAACCTCTACCGACCTCCACAAATTTTGGGTGTCCCCGTACGCACCATCTAGATCCCCCCTTGGATGTGGTAGACGCAGCGGCTGCTAAGGTCCTCGGTCTCGTTCGTTTCGCAGTTTTAATTTAGCAACATGTTTCTATTCCTTCTTGTTTTGAGTTCTCATTAGCTTTCCAGTTTTAGTGGTTAGTATAACACGTCCACATCTTGCGCTTCTGCCCAAATATCGCACGTCTGAACGATGCATCTACGTATCTCAGTCTTACTGTCGCTGGCGGGAATGTTATCTCCAATACCTCAGTACGAGGACCGCTGAGACTATCGTGTGTATTTTCTCTGATTATAATAGTGTGACTGGCGTGGGGTGCATCGGGGGGGGGGGGGGGGGGGGGATTCTGGGACTGTTATAATTTGCATTTGAAGTGTACAATTCATGGTTTGGCTCATACATATAGTCTTTTATTCTGTCATCGTAGAGAAGTTCTATCCAACTCGAGCAGGCTGAATCGTTGCTTAAGTGTAGTTTGCTTGTAGGTGTTGCTCTAATGTCTGGTAATGAGACCTGGACCCATGAGATCGTGATGGATCATCTGTTAAAGTGTCATGCTTAGCAAACATAGGCGTTTGAAGTGCTAAGTCTAATTCGTTTTGTTCTATTATTTACAGAGGTGTTGAAGTTTGCAGATTACCCTTTGCCATTCTGAGATCTATTGTTTTTTGAAGCTGAAGTGAGCAATTCTCAGAATCTTGAGCACATTTGACAACAACTCCTCATTCACATGAAATGTCACTGCTTAGTAGATTCTTCTACAAGAGGCCTCCTGATGGATTACTGGAGTTCATTGACAGGATCTATGGTAAGCTTCTGAAGTGTTGTTACTCTGTTTTTTTATATTGATCACCTCATTTGTTTTATTGATTCATTATTTTGTATTCCAATTAATTTGGTATCTTATGCCATATTGCAGTTTTTGATTCATGCTTCTGCACTGAAGTTTTGCCGCATGGAATGTACCCAGTCTATTTGAATGGAATTCTTACAGAGTTGCATGAAGAGCATGCAGAATCTCAATTTCTGGCGATTAATTTCAGAGATGGGGATAAGAGAAGCCAGCTTGCTGATATCCTACATGAATACGATATTCCAGTAATTGACTACCCACGTCATTTTGAAGGCTGTCCAGTGCTTCCTCTATCTCTTATACAGCATTTTCTTCGTGTCTGTGAACACTGGCTATTTACTGGGAACAGTCAAAATATTGTACTACTCCATTGTGAGAGAGGGGGCTGGCCATCATTGGCATTTCTGCTATCTTGTTTTCTTATTTTCAAGAAGTTGCACAGCGCAGAACATAGAACTCTGGACATTGTTCACCGTGAGGCCCCTAAAGGGTTCCTACAGCTATTTTCTGCACTCAACCCAATGCCCTCTCAGCTTCGATATATGCAGTATGTAGCCAGAAGAAATATCTCTCCAGAGTGGCCTCCTGTGGAGCGGGCGCTTTCTTTGGATTGTCTGATCCTTCGAGCTATTCCAAATTTTGATTCTGATAATGGATGTAGGCCATTGATCCGAATTTTCGGTCGAAATCTTCTTGGCAAGAATGCTAGCATGACTGACATGATTTTTTCAATGCCTAAGAAGAAGTCCTTGCGCCACTATCGACAGGTAGGTGATAATTAGAATCACATGAAGTTCTTGTTTGCTTTCTTAATTTATTTTTATTTTGCATCAATCTGCATTTTTTTTCATGCAGGAGGACTGTGACGTGATAAAAATTGATATCCAGTGTCCAGTCCAGGGAGATGTTGTTCTGGAGTGCGTACATCTTGATCTTGATCCAGAAAAGGAAGTTATGATGTTCCGGATAATGTTCAATACTGCTTTTATCCGTTCAAATGTACTGATGCTGAATAGTGATGATGTTGATATACTCTGGGGTTCAAAAGATCGGTACCCAAGGAATTTTAGAGCAGAGGTAAGAGCAATGCACATACTCATTTGAATTTTTCAGGCAAGAAATCAATTACTGATGCAGATTTGGAAGTGCAGGTACTGTTTTGTGAAATTGGGGGCATTTCTCCTCCAAGGGCTCCAACAGTAACATTGAATGGTGATATGAAAGGTGGTTTACCAATTGAAGCCTTTTCAGCTGTTCAAGAACTCTTCAATGATGTTGAATGGATGGAAAGCGGTGACAATGCTGCTTTTTGGTTGCTCAAAGAATTCTCAGCAAACTCTCTGCAAGATAAATTTCAAAAGCTAATACTCAGCGACATGAAAGAGCTTTCAAAGTTCCAAGCTAAAGTTAGCCTCCAGATGCCACTAATGTCTCCACTGGATTCTGATGAAGAAAAATATTCTGCGGCTTCTGATTCCGGTTATTCAGTAGATTATGAGAAGGTTCAACATGGTGGGAACTCATCTGATTCAGAGAACATTGATCGTGCTCTTACCACTGAAGATTCTGAATCCATTGGTACATCTATTTACACAAGTCATTTTTCTTGTTGATTGCCATGTTCAATTATTTAGGGAATACGCCCTTCGAAGAAAACTTCTGTTGCTGGACCTGGTGTTTTCATGCTCTACATTCTCTCCCTTTTTCCCATCATCTTAATTAAACTCTGATTCATAACTGACACAATTTGTGCAGCTACTTCCTCAGCGAACACTTCATCTCCTCCTCCTCCACATGGTAGATCTTGTGGCCTTTCAACTGAACAAAGTCTGCTGTCAGGAGAATTACAGCACGAGTTACCTAACTGGCAGCCGCCACCACTATCAGCAGAGAATGGAGACAAACATGCTATCTCGGCACAGGTGTCACCACCAGCAGCAGCAAATGGAAGCAAACCTATTATCTCGGCGCCGCCGCCACCGCCGCCGCCACCACCACCACCACCAAGTGGCAGCAAACCTGTTTTCTCACCACCGCCACCACCACCACCGCCGCCGCCGCCGCCAAGTGGCAGCAAACCTGTTTTCTCACCGCCGCCGCCACCACCACCACCACCACCTCGGATTAGTAATGTATCTTCTCCACAGCCTCCACCTCCGCCACCGCTGCCAAATTCTCGGACAGGAGCTCCTCTATCTGCACCGACCCTGCAGCCTCGGCAAAATGTTCAACGTCATTCAGTCCCACCACCTCCACCACCTTTCCCCCAAGCTCAAGGAATAGCTAAGAAATGCCCTCCGCCGCCTCCACCTCCACCCCGCCCCCCTGCCACTTCTGACAGAACATCTACAACTACTGCCACTCTGGTGAAAGGGCCACCTCCTCCACCACCTCCACCTCCACCTGGTGCACCATGCCCACCCCCACCTCCACCATTGCCAGCTGGCGCTATTAAAGGAGCTCCTCCAACACCACCACCTCCACCCTTAATGTCAGGAAAGAAAGCTCCTGCACCGCCACCCCCACCTCCACCCGTAATGTCAGGAAAGAAAGCTCCTGCCCCCCCACCCCCACCTCCACCCGGAATGTCAGGAAAGAAAGCTCCTGCACCCCCACCCCCACCACCTCAAGCTCCAAAACCACCTGGAACTGTACCCCCTCCACCACCAAGCTCAAAAATCTCAAATGCACCAGCACCACCTCCAGTATTGGGAAGGGGAAGAGCAGCAACCGGATCAGCAAAAGGTCGTGGCATTGGATTGGCGCTTCAAAGTAACCCCCCAAAGAAAGCTTCATTAAAGCCTTTGCACTGGGTGAAAGTTACACGAGCAATGCAAGGAAGTCTCTGGGCGGATGCCCAAAATCAAGGGAATCAGGCTAGGTAACTGTTATGCTGCCAATATTTTTGCATTTAATTCAGCTGTTGATGATTTTACATCATTGAAACCACTAGGCATAAAATTCAACATCCGTTGTTTATGAACTACTCCCTCCATTCACAAACAGATGTTTTGGACATTTCATCTATATCCATATCTATCTATAACTATACCAATATAAAAAGACCCAAAGGGGCAGATCCAACAAATCCCGTCCGTCAAATCAGGTCAATCCAACGACTCAGGCTGCTCCAATGGTGAGCGCTCGACACGTTTAGTGTGCAGTTAATATCATACCAAATATTAATGCCAATGCTAATCACATAATTTGAAGGGGAGCCTTGGCGCAGTGGTAAAGCTGCTGCCTTGTGACCATGAGGTCACGGGTTCAAGTCCTGGAAACAGCCTCTTGCAGAAATGTAGGGAAAGGCTGCGTACAATAGACCCAAAGTGGTCGGACCCTTCCCCGGACCCTGCGCAAGCGGGAGCTACATGCACCGGGCTGCCCTTATTAATGCTAATCACATAATTAATACACAAATAATATCCTACCTAATATTTATGTGTAATTAATATATTACCTAATATCAACGCGCATTGCACGCACACATTTACTAGTATGTGTCTATACATCTGATTCAGAAAAAGGTTAGAACATCTTATATTTGTGAACGGAGGGAGTATATATCATGCTACAGTCGCGAAAACAATCCAAATAATACGAAGCTGGTAGCTTCCCCCCTTTTTGGGAAGAGGTTGAGTAGTAGGCCCACATGAGGCTGGTAGCCTCCCTAAAGAAAATACATGGGTCTGGCATTCTATGTCCTTGTTTAACATGTGGGAAATCTCTGTATTGAGACTGTATTTATTCATGCTGTCGAGCACTATTTTGCAGGGCTCCTGATATTGATATGTCCGAATTAGAGACCTTGTTCTCCACTGCTGTTGCAACCAATGCAAGTGAAAAAGGAGGAACGAAGCGTGGCTCAGCTATTAGCAAGCCAGAAATTGTTCACCTGGTATGGAAACTTACACTCTTAATGCACTTATTTTCTTTAGGGAACTTGAATTTTTTTGAACTTTCATTCTTGTGCTTCTACCTTAAGCACATTAATCCTTTCATACTTGTTACCTTAAACTTGTTATTTGATTTTTTTTTGTGGTATGTTGAATTATCAAGCCCTGAATCTCAGGTTTTTCAAACCATTCTTGATTAAAACTGTTTCGTGGTAATACGATATGCATGATTACTGCTCTTTCTCAAGTGAATCTATATTTTATTTCCTTGCAAGTGCTCAACTGATTGACACTAACTTATTATGTTGTATTTTCCATTTAAAGTATGAAATTATGGTTTTCATATGTATGGTACTTCCTTCTGCAATAAGTGTCCTTTTGAAGGGACTTTTGAATAGTTTTCTCTCTCGCATTCTTGTTCCATTTATCATCCCACACCAAACTTCTGTTTTCTTGACATCTTCAGTTATTTGCAATCAACAGCATTATGTTCTAGCATGAGGAGTTAGAGAAATTTTGTTGATTCCATTAGGCCATGGACTAATTGTTCTGCTAGTTTCATTACAGGTTGATATGAGAAGAGCAAATAATTGTGAGATCATGCTTACCAAAATCAAAATGCCTCTTCCTGATATGATTGTGAGTATCCTTTGTGGGTTATTACTTACCCTCTCTACTCTTTGACAAAAAAAAAAAAGATGCACATGATTTCTCCGTGGAATAGTGACATCTCAGAGAATTTTGTGCTGTGTTGATGATGTAATTATTTATACTCCCCCCGTTCCATAATGTAGTGCATATGGATTTTTCGGAAGCCAAAATTTACAAACTTTGATGGTTTGACCAAGTTTGTAGAGAAAATTATGTACATTTAGAATATGCAATGCATATTATTATATTCATCATGAGATATATTGTCATCTTGTATATGTTTGGTATTATAGATATAGATATTTTTCTCTATAAACTTGGTCAAAGTTTTTTAAGTTTGACTTTCAAAAAAAAATATATGCACTACATTGTTGAGCTGTGGGAGTACTATCCTGAATATCTGAAGCTTGTATTCATATTACTTTTCCTTTTCCCGTTTCTATTCTTATACAACTTTTGATGGAGCTAATACCTTTGTTGACAACCTTCATCTGCATTTTTTTTGGTATTTGCTTAAGTGTAAACTTGTATGCTATCATACATTAATAGATTCGGCGATGTACACAATTCTTGCTAACATATTCCATACACTATGCATGAAAGTTTCTGCCATCACAAAATTATTACTATAAGTCCTAGGTTTTTCTTGTTTAATTTGCACTCATACAGTGGTCTAACATTAGGCTGCGTAAGCCTACAGGGCACTGGGAGACTTAAATGTCTTTCAGACTCTCTTTTGGTAATGTAAAACCACTGTATATGGTTATCATACATGCAAGTTACTGCTGAGTTGTGTTGCTTTCTCGATCCATGTTTTTTATCTTCTAATTAATTTATCACACTGACATTATTAGTCTGCTCAAATGGTGCTGTTAACAAATGTCTGTTAGCCTGATACTTTTTAGTGTTCCTATGTAATTTTCTCTGAAATGGTTGTATCTTGCAGAGCGCGATCTTGGCTTTGGATACGTCTGTTCTTGATAATGACCAAGTGGAGAATCTCATTAAGTTTTGCCCTACAAACGAAGAAATCGAGATGTTGAAGGTGCTTCTGCTTACTACTATCTTTTGTTTTTTGCATTTCATGATCTGTAACATATTCCTTATCATTTAGTATCTGATGCTGTTTTGTCCTAATTCGCTATCCTTATCCTCTATGAGCTCAGAACTATAACGGCAACAAAGAAATGCTTGGAAAATGCGAACAGGTTGGTTTAATATTTTGGTTGCATATAGTGTGCCACTTTGAATATATTGATTGAAGCTTTCAACTTTGCTGTAGTTTTTCCTGGAGCTAATGAAAGTTCCTCGCGTCGAGTCCAAACTAAGAGTTTTTGCTTTCAGAATTGCATTCTCAACACAGGTCCGTTGTCTTCGTCCATCAGTTAATTTACTTGGATTATCTCGCTTTCTCCATAACTTGCAGTTGTAATGTGATGTCTTGCTCTTTGTCAGGCTGATGAGTTAAGAACTAACTTAACCACCATAAATGATGCAACAAAAGAGGTACAATGTTGTATCATCTCTTTCTTGAGTAAAATTTTAACTTACACATAGACTGGCTTAATGTTTTATTTTGTGCAGGTGAAAGAGTCTCTGAAGTTACGGCAGATAATGCAGACCATTCTCACATTAGGGAATGCATTGAATCAAGGAACAGCTCGAGGTACCAAATCAGTGTAGAAAATTTGCATGGAATGCCTTTTGTTTAATAGCATCGTCTGATACGGTGATGTGCTGAACAGGTTCTGCTGTTGGCTTCAGATTAGATAGTCTTCTTAAACTATCGGATACTCGAGCTAGGAACAATAAGATGACACTAATGCACTATTTATGCAAGGTATGCACTCGGCATAAAGTGTTATGCTATGCACACTGGTTTGCATGCTAAGATTCCTCTCAGTCCATCTTCACCACTGGCCATACCACACAATAATACAATGCTGGTTAGGGTTTAATATCTTACTGCAGAAAACTATGCCACTTCTTATGGACTTACGATACATGTTTTTTTCTATACTCCTATGCAATCTTCTTGTGCTAGTAGCTTAGTAACAGTAATTTACCTGAGCCTTTAAAGTTGGGAATCATGCATCTTGTCGTAGTTTGAATATTTTATATAGGAATAAAGTCCACATTCCAACCTAAACTCAAGCAGAGGTTCATTTTTCAACCCTGAGCTCTAAAACCGTTTGAATATCAGCCTCAACTATTGAAATACATGATGTTTTCGCGGCAATTGCAGTCATGACTCTGTGGAAGATGTCTGTTTGTTGCATATTAGCTCAGTCTGCTCAAGATTTTCTTTCACGGATCAGCTCTGGGTGTATCAATTACTAATACAGATCAAACAAACAATAATAGGGTGCTCCGAACACCCATTATTAGCTTGTCACCAGGTTGTTGTGTTTCACCCTGATGGCTGGATTCAGTGTCGGTAAATTTTCTGGTCGATTGTAAGTTCTAGGAGCATGAACAATCTGATCTTAATTGGGATCGTATCTGATTGGATTAGTTTTTCTCAAGAGCGGTCTCATCTGATGCTTGTGAGCGTAGAACTGGAACTGGCCAGCTGCAGGCACCTCAATACCTATCCTGGATCTTAATCTTGAGCGCCTTTTGATGATATAACCTATATAAATCACAATCCCTTGGGAAGTGAGGGGTCATTGGTGTAAATGTTATCGATGGCTTCCACAGGAGTTGTTAGTTGGATTGTAAACTTCTGCCAGTTCTCTGCATAGTCATGGTTTTCATGTAAACTCCAAACGGCAGGCTGTTACTGGTCACTGTCCAGGAATCAGCCTCGTTCCGGTATCCCAAATTATGGTGCTGTGCACGTGGGCAATTGTTTATCTAGTATTCTGCAGCTTAATGGAAGATTAGCTATTTTGACTCAGTTTCTAATTGCATGTACCTATGCATATTTTTAATAGTCTGCCAGTTGCTCATGCTCGTGCCAAGTGCTCCTGGGTTCGACGCGGCCTCTCTGCATTGTACTATGCAGGGGTATGGCTTGCCTTGTATAATCCTTTCCCAGGCCCCACCTGGTGTGGGAGCTTCTAGCACTGGGTCTGTCCTTTTGCCAGTTGCTTTTGCAAGCTTGTGCAGTTTACCTTATCTTTCTCTATTACATGCCAGCTTCTTGCTGAAAAGTTGCCTGAGCTTCTTGATTTTGACAAAGACTTGATTCATCTGGAAGCAGCTTCGAAGGTACTGTAGTTATCTGTTAATAGCAATTTTGGATGATCATCGAGCTACTCATCAAATATGTTGCTCCACAATTGCATTTGTTAATCACCCCAGATCCAATTGAAGTTGCTTGCTGAAGAAATGCAAGCAATAAACAAAGGTCTTGAGAAGGTCGAGCAGGAATTAGCTGCTTCAGTGAACGATGGAGCAATATCTGTTGGCTTCCGCAAGGTAAGAAATAATTCCCTTTTGTCTATTTTTCAGAGTTGTTGGATGTTGAGCTATTTGTTCTGTTTACATTTAGCCCACTGGTTTAAGGAGCTTATATTTTACTCGCTCAGGACAAGAAATGACACAACTTAAACCATATTATTATTACAAAATTATTGAATTAGCTATCCCCAGACATTCAATGTGTACTTGTTTCAGTGTTTCTCTGAACTTTATGTATAGTAGGACCACAGAGTGCATATTTTTCTGCATCATCCATTCACTAACCGCTTCTATAATGGAATAAATATGCACCACCTCTCAAGTTGAAAAGAAGTGCTGCAAGGCTCCATGTCTTGAACAAATTGCTCAGAACATAAAGTCAAAGAATGTGCCGGCTTACAAAATGTTCTGCTAGCTACTGAACAGAAGTGATGCGCAATTCAGGGAATCATCGACATTCACTTTTATGCATCAAGCTCAGCAATAACACCGTGCACAGTCCGAACTCTGGACTCGCTAGGAGTTGTGACCTTCGGGGACTCCTAAACTCTAAAGCAAGCATATCTGATGAGATTAGTTGTGCTATATCAGTAATGATTCTTTTACGAGTGAACTGAGATCAGTTGCTTTTGCAGGCATTGAAATCCTTTCTCGACTCGGCAGAAGCTGTAGTTAGGTCCCTCATTTCCTTGTATTCAGAAGTGGTGAGCCCCTGCCTTAAAAGTTATTCTTGTAAACGCCTTATGTTTGTGTAAGACCTTGATGACATTTGTTTTGCAGGGAAGGAATGCTGATTCCCTAGCTCAGTATTTTGGTGAAGATCCAGCTCGCTGCCCTTTTGAGCAAGGTTTTGTGTGGCCTTTATAATATTTTACAGCTTTATTAGGCATTGTTCTCTTAATTATGTCCACATATGTAGCTCATCATACGCCGAAGGTGGTCAGTGAAGTTACATCTTTGAGTAATATCATATTTATCAATTTCACTATGACAATTCGCTGATCGCACTAGCAGAAGGAAAAAAACTTCATAGTATTGCCCCTAATCCCTTGAGGAAGTTCCTCTCATAGGTCCAAACATTTTGTTGTCCAAACAGTGCATTTCTTCGAATCAAATTGCTGTTTCTAGGGAATGGTCTATCAAGTGGCATTCTCTGTTCTTTTAGTTCCATTATGAATTGAGTCAACATGCTTCTGTTTTTGTATTGATATGAACTTAGTTGTTTTAGCACAACAGTATTTACTTTTTGATCTTTCCTTGATGCTTTCTTGCTTTTCTGTTCTCAGTTACGTCGATTTTGGTTATTTTCGTGAATATGTTCAAGAAATCACGTGATGAAAATGCTCGAACTGTGGAAGCTGAGAAGAAGAAAATGGAAAAGGAAAAGGCAAGTATGTCTACTATAAAAGGATCGGAGTGAGGACATTTCTAAGCCAATCTTCCATCTCTGTGACCCCGCTGAGGAGCTGCCGCAGAATGTTACATACACCGGAGGCCGCTTCTGCTTTTTGATGCTCAATGAGTATACGCAGAGGTGTAACGTCAAAAGGCTTAGGCTCGTTGGCTGCGCGTCATCCACTAAAATGGTAATGCATTTAGCTACATTCCCTGTTTGAACTAAAATTATATTGCATCTTCACCAGTAACCAAGTATTAATGTTTTATATGCTGTTTTAGTGATTGCAATCTGCATGAACTTCCTGTTTCAGTTTAAATTATATCTGAATTGCAGACTTATTTACTGTTTGTATGTGCATTGTACAGATTGCCCTAGAAATACGTTTTTTATTTTTGCTGTATTTAGTGGCTGTGCTGGGATTTATTTTTCATGCTTATTTTCTTAAAACGAATACGCAGGTTGCTCGCGGTTTGCAAGCTAAGGAACTTTTTGTGATTCTCACTAGCGGGTGGGTTCGTGGCAAACATTCCTGAAACAAAATGCAGGGAGGCTTGAGGCCGCTGTAGTGTTGTACATATAGCAGTTGCTGATACATAGCTTTCTTACATGTACATAAAGTTAGCTCAAGTGGAAGCAAAGCAAAAAGTTCATGATTGTTGTAAAATTTCTTGTATCATCCAACAAACAAGCAGACTGGTGCCATTTCTGCAGAGTGCGTGAGCCAGTTAACGAAGCTCCTACAAGGCTACAATGTGTTGTGCCTTTATTCAATTATTATTATTGTTGTTATATGCAGAGCACGCCTGAAGGATGTGTCTGGTGCTAAGCAGGGCCTAATTCATGAAAAATTCCAGAAAACACCACTACTATCTGAGATAGAGAACCGACGTAATCGGGGCGTTTGTCAAAGAAATACACGAAAAAAGGGACCTTGGAGCAGACTGGATGCAAAAAGAACATTCTTCTTCTATTATTGGCACACTAGCAAGTACTTAGTGCAAACCTGCTACGCAATCCTTGTACAAACTAACGTGGTATGCTTATTCATGTACTTGTTCATCCACTCATTCACCAAATAATAATTAATTTCCTGGGCCAAACCCAGACGTGCATGCATTGTATTCATTTCCGCAGGCCGAGGAAGGTGAAGATGAAGCGGACGTAGTCGTAGCGGAAGAGGTGGCGCATCATGGCGATCTTCTGCTCGTCCCACGGCGGGTACCTCAGCATGGCCTCCACCAGGAAGCCCCGCCGCAGCACCGCCTTCTTGTGGCTGAACATCTCGAAGGAGTACTTGCCGTGGTACTGCCCGAACCCGCTCTGCCCCACGCCGCCGAACGGCAGCGTGTCGATCCCGAACTGCACGCATGCAAATCCATCCAGGAGCCATTAGTTACTTATAAACCACGTGCCGGTCAGAAGAAAATGTCCTTGGTACAGGCGGCGCGGCGTACTTGCACGACGGCGTCGTTGAAGGTGACGCTCCCCGACGACGTCTCCTCCACGATCCGGCGCTTCAGCGGCGCGCTGTCGGTGAAGGCGTACACGGCCAGCGGTTTCGACCGCGCCCTCACGAACGCGATGCTGTCCTCGATCTTCTTCACCTGCATGTACGCAACCACCACAAGGAGACACCATTTCACTCATCCTGCCGCTTTGTTTGGGGCGTTCGGTTAACAGAGCACTTAGCAGTAGTTGGTACCGTGATGATGGGGAGCAGAGGGCCGAAGATCTCCTCGGTCATGATCGCGGAGTCCAGCGGCGGGTTCAGCAGTATCGTGGGCTCGATGGACCTGGTGAAGTTTTTCATTTGATGAGGACGGAGACGAGGAAATTAATATGCAGATGGGTTCAGGGTGTACTTACAGGTTCTTGGCGTCCAAGCCGCCGCCGTGCAGGATGGATGCCGCCACCGCCGGGTCCTTGAGGAGGTTACTCAGCCGTTGGAAATGCCGCCCGTTGACGATCCGCGCCATCTGGTCCTGATCGGCGATGAACCTCTTCAGCGTTGACTTGAGCACCTTGATCTTCATCATCCAAGGAAAAACGAGCACGCGACGTGTGGTTAGAATGATCTTCCGATCAGAATTACGTAGCCACCAGACAAAACCGTGCGTGCGTGCGTGCGTACCAGGGTGGGCGCGAACCGCTCCTCGACGAGCACGTAGTCGATGGCGATGCAGGCCTGGCCGGCGCAGGACGACCACTTGGCGAAGATCACGCGGTTCACCGAGGTCTGGAGGTTCCTCCTGCCGGCAACGGCGTCGAAGATGCAGGGGCACTTCCCGCCCAGCTCCAGCGCCACGGGCGTCAGGTGCTTCGCCGCCGCCGCCATCACCACGCGCGCCACGCGCGGGCACCCTGCCAATGCCAAGGGTTCTACCTGATTAGCACTGGTACTAACTGCTTGCTGGCCAGTGGAAGTTGACCGTACCGGTGAAGAGGACCTTGTCCCATCTGTGCTCCATGAGCTGCTCCCCCACCTCCGGGCCGCCCTGGATGACCTTCACCGCCGTGGCGTCCAGGTACTCGCCTATGTTCTCCTCCAGGAACCTGGCCGTGGCCGGCGCCAGCTCCGACGGCTTCAGCGCCACGGCGTTCCCCGCCGCTATGGCCCCGATCAGCGGCTCCAGAGAAAGACCTGCGCACGTATATATATACCGACCATGCATCATCATGCATGCATTCACGATGTAGTAACGCAGAGAATTAGAATGGTTTCCTCGTTCAGTACGTTATTACTAGTATACATCCATTTCCATTGACCAACTTTGAGCAAGCACGGTAACTCTAGGATGGCCGGTTTTAACCATCGCTGGTGAGACCAGGAATTGGAGTTTTTGGCCCCGCCAGCTGAGGTGGTACCACTGTCCATGCCTGCCAGGTCGTCAATGCGATCTTTGGCGAAACCGGACAGGGTGTAATCTGAGATGTGCTACAGGATAAAGTTACGAGAGCGTGGTGCGTTGCGTCCGTTCCATAGGCAGTGGGCCAGCAGCTTATTGCCTCCCGGGATCTAGGGCATGCCACGACACAAGCTTATGCACGTCGCTGACGGAGGTAGATCCATGCGATAACAGTACGTACGTAGTGAAATCTCTGGAACTGCAAGCGCTGTTGCACGGCATGTGCGCTGAACTAGCGTAGCGTATGACTCTGCATTAAAAGGGGCATGGCGCAATCAGGGCCGGGGCTTCACCGACGCGCAAACGGACGAGGGAAGGCACATGGAAGAAATTGAAGGCGCTTGGACGGAGGCTGCGGATTGGGGGAGAAATAGAATAAGGCGGTTCTCCCTGGTCCATATGCGATCCAAGAAAAGTCCTTTGCCTCCTCCGTTGGTCCCTCACTCTCGCTGGTGAGATAAACCCCTTTGTCATACATGGCGCTCACGACACAAGTGTTTTGTTTAGACTGATATATAATACAATTGGCGACATATTACCATGTAAGCATGGCAATTGGTCGGGTTTGGATCGGGTTGAACAATATCAAATCCATATTCATATCCATGAAGACACTCTTTGCCCGCCCATGAAAAGGTCCGTGGATGAAAAATTGTGTCCATGTCCAAACCCGATGGATATCCATACCCAATGGATATCCATTGGGTCCTCTCGAGACATATAAATAAGACATAACGCAATGTTAGCATAAGCTCTTCCAGTCTTCACCTTGTGGCAGGCTAGGCCTCACTTATGGTAAACATCAACTTGTGGTAAATCAACATCCACTAACAACCTAAGATCATTTAGTATTTTTTTCTAATAGATGAGAATGACGAGTCATTTAGCAAGGTGATAATAATAACGGAAGGGGCTTTGTAGTATGTTACGGGAGGATTAAATGTCAACTAATAGAAGTTACGATGGGGATTGTGCAATTTCTTTTGCATGTTTTAGATAACAAAGTGTAAAATTGCAGTGATACATGTGACCGTGGGCAGGGATAGCAGATTTTTTCCCATTAAGTCATACTATCGGGTCGGGTTTGGATATATCCACGGTACAAGATTATATCCATGCCCTATCCACGAGAAATCGGGTCGGGTTTGGGCACCGCCCATGGACACAAAACCATATCCAAACCTTATGCATTCGGGTCGGATATCCATGGGTATCCATGTCCATAGGTAAAATTGCCATCCTTATTACCATGTGCTCGAAAATAACCACTAGTATTTTTTAGAAAATTCTCTAGGTTTCTCATATCAAAATTAGTACTACAACGCAAGATTTCCACGTAACTGAGTCATCTTTAGTCTGGGTGTTTGAAGAAATCACCATTCACCCGAAAAAAAAGAGAAAAAAAATAAAATCACCATCGAACCCTCAAGAAAACAGTCCCATCGAACAAGAGAGAAGATCAATGTTGACATGGCTTGCGTACTCTTGAAGGGATTGCCGACGTCGTAAGTGTGCCCCTGCCCATAACTCCTGGTCAACACAGCCGACGGACGATTCCTCATCTTTTTATTGTGAAAAAATGAATGCATATTCTTTCAGCTATCGGATGATTATCGGACCGCTAAAAAGGCAAGTAGTGGCCATAAATCTGCTTAATAATTCAGCTAATGTGTACTACTCCCTCCGTTCCGATTTACTCGTCGTGGTTTTAGTTCAAACTAAAATGAACTAAAACCACGACGAGTAAATCGGAACGGAAGGAGTACATGGCAATTCAGATAAGGAGTTCGAGCTAGGCGAGTGTATGCTGTGTTGTATCCCTCTCCCACTTCCTCTCTTATCTATGTTACTCTTGTTCTTTCCTACTCCCTCCGTCCCAAAATAAGTGTCTCAACTTTGTACTAGCTCTAGTACAAAGTTGTACTAAGCTTAAGACAGTTATTTCGGGACGGAGGGAGTACCTATCAATCAAATGATACGCAAGGTTTGCATATTTGCGAAAAAAAATCGACCCATTTTGATGAACGGTCCCTATTGAAGTGGTACTGTAGTACTGGACTCCCTAGGCGAGAGAGACTGATGGGGTGGTTTACTTCTGTATGTGCAGCTATCACAGCAGTGCTGTGCTAATTCATGCACGTATAGTTCCATAGCCTAGCTGGTACGCATGTGCCTGCTGTATGGAGGGAAATTAAGTGGACCAGTGAGCGAAACCGTCAAACTTCAGTAGACCCATGCGCGGAAATGTGAAATTCAGGAATGTCACTCAGTGGAAATGTGAAATTCAGTAATGCTACTAGTATCATTGAATGGAATGGACCATTTTTTTACAACCGATAACGATAGGAGCTGAGCCATTTTTCTCGCGGTGTGGGAAGTCACTGTGTCCTACTGTACTACCCTAGTTCTTGACTCTTGAGTGCAGGATTAATCGGGCTACAACTCGCAAGAAGAGAAACGAAAGAGTACAGTAGCTAAATTGGCCAAAAGTACTACAACGTAGTTCCAGTTAAAATGAGAGATTGGTTGTCAATCAAGAGAGTGCTTACCCAAGGGGAAGTTCCAGCAGGAGAAGATGAGGACGACCCCGAGCGGCTCCGGCACCACCTGCGCGCTCGCCGGGAACGCCACCAGCGGCACCCAGACCTGCGCCCCCATCCATGACACGGTGGAGTTAGGCCCCAAAAGCAGCCGGGGTGCGATGCGAACGAACAGCATGCATTGCAGAGTGACCAATAGTGAGTCGAGCTTGCCTTCTCCGGCGCCACCCATTTCCCGATCTCCCGCAGCGCGGCGTTGGCCGACTTGGTGAGCACGCCGACCTGAACACCCCCAAAACCACCAGCATAGTTCAGATTATATATATAGTGGAGTTGATGTGAGATGGACGGCTGCGCGCGCGGCGTACGGCGACGTGCGACGACGCAGATGAAACGAAGGGGGAAGAACCTCGTCTCTGTAGGCCTCGGCGCGGTGCTTGCCGAGGTCGTCGTGGAGCGCGCGGAACGCCTCCTCCTCCTTGTCGGCGAGGAGCCGGAGGAGGCCGCGCAGCTGGGACTGCCGCCACGACAGGGGCCGGGTCCTGCCGCTCTCGAAGGTCGCTCGCAGCTCGCCCAGGCGGCGCTCCACCGCCTGTGGCGCCACCGCCGCGCCGATCTCCTCTACGCTGGTCGCCATTGAGCCCATGCTCTCTGCTCTCCCTCCCTCTCGATCTCACTCGCTCGCTCTGTTCTGCTGCTCCAGTGCTCCACTGTGAGAGTGTGAGCAAGTGACGGCTCGCTCGCCTGCAGGCCCATTTATCGCGACGGTCTCGCGCCCATGCTGCGCCGGATCCCCTGACGTACGGCCCCCTGCCGTTGGGCCGCTGACGGGTGGGTCCGGGCCCACACGTCAGTGTGTGGGCCGTACGTCAGACGAGCCGCGGTCGCTGCGCACGGGGCTTCAATGCGGGTACCGGCGCAGTCGACTGCAATTATTTTCCCCATCAATGCGGTTACTGCAGCTCGGGTTTGATTGGTGAACCATTGCCGTAAGTGCATCTTCAGAGTCGGGTGTAGGTTGGCCGGCATTGTTCCTTGGAGGGCGTGCATCCTCATTCCGCGGCCCGCTGCTTCGTTGGTTGAATGCATGATATGATTGGGCATGGAGCATGGTCCGATTGGGAACTGGCGACGTGCACGCATATGCGTTCGTATCAAGTGTGCTTCACGTTGCGCGTTTTCTTACATGAACGTTGTACTCCCTCCGGTGCATTGGACGTCTTAGATGATGCATCACAACCAACACGGAGAGAAAAACAAGATAACTTTATGTTTATTTGCTAATTACTACTCCATCTGTATCGAAATACTTGTAGTTGGAGGAAACTAATAAAATATTTTGTTATAGAGGGAGTAATACTCTTGCATGCGAATCATCCTGCTAAAGTCAGTTTATTTGCTAAACTGACGACTGCATGTTGTGCTCGGTACACTAAAGTCAGTTTATTTGCTAAACTGACGACTGCATGTTGTGCTCGGTACACTCAAGTCATTGAGGGCACGTACGTCCCATGTCCTTTGGGTTGACACACGAACACGTCACGTGTACCCTCGACGTGGGGGTGATGCAAGATAGTCGGCGGGCGCTTTTGCATACCCGAAACCCCGCACGCCCGGGAGGGACCCCGTCAGGGAGTGCGGTGACTATGGGCTGCTCCAGGTAGACCTAATCGCCACTAGAGCCTCGTGGATCGCTGCCCTCCAATACGAAGAACGAACGAAGAACGAGAAAGAAAGATACAAGGGTAGAGGATAAAGATAGATGAACGCAAAAGTGTAATAGATTGATTGGTTCGATTGGCGTTGTTCAATCGGCCATCACCTCCAACATATATAAAAGGTGGCTGGACTTCCCGTACAAGCAAAGGATTCATCTAGGCTTTCCTTACACGAAAAATTACATTAATTCACGTCCTAGAGTCCTAGTTTCAGTCCAACTCGGATTCAGTCTGAATCTAGCCCAAACTTCTGTCTTCCTCCTTGCGCGGGCCGTCAAATTTGTATATGACCTCCGATCAAGATGGCCCAAATATCAAATTTGTGCGTCTCGATGAGACGAACAAGTCTCGTGTTGGTCACTTTTCCAAACAAGGCCATCTTGAACACTCTATGAGGTCATCTTTACCTTCCAGTCAGACTCGGTCATGTAGCTGACTGGACTGTCCGAGTCTTCTAGTGAATTTGCAGGCCGTATACTATCTCAGATGATGATGACACCAAAACCAAAGTTGACCGTTTCGATGACACACACAACTTCCATGTTGAACACTTTTTCATCCGAGCCAATTTAGATAACCTTTCGGGCACATCTTCAGTTTTTTGTCAGAGCACTCGGATCTCTCCACGCGGATATTAGAGCCTTCACTCGGATCGCCCGACTGGACTTCTTCACTCGGACAACAACTTTCACTAGGATGGTAAAATTTTCACTTGGAAGACAATCTTTCACTCGGATCGCCCAACTGGACTTCTTCACTAGGACGACAACTTTCACTAGGATGGCAAAATTTTCACTTGGAAGACAATCTTTCACTCGGATTACTATATTTTCACTCGGACGGCAATCTCTTACTTAATCGGCAAGCTTTTATTCCGATGATAAGCTTTTCACTCGGATGACTACATTTTCACTCGGACGACAATTTTTTACTCGATCGGTAAGTTTTCACTCGGATTTCTTACTCAATCGGCAAGCTTTCATTCTGATGATAAGTTTTTCACTCAGATGACTATGTTTTCACTTGGACGACAATCTTTTACTCGATCGGTAAGTTTTCACTCGGATGGTAAGCTTTTCACTCGGATTTCCCGACTGAAAAAACACAGCCTGGTCTTGATTTGCCTCTATAGGTCGCACACGACCTCAGATTGAGACGATTTATATATGAGAATCGATCGGCTCAACGAGACGAAACCTATTCGTGTTGAAGGTTTTTCGATTCAAGGCCTTCTTGAGGGTCGAATTGATCGCGCAACCCATCAGACTGTTGGGGAACGTAGTAATTTCAAAAAAATTCCTACGCACACGCAAGATCATGGTGATGCATAGCAATGAGAGGGGAGAGTGTTGTCCACGTACCTTCGTAGACCGAAAGCAGAAGCGTTAGCACAACGCGGTTGATGTAGTCGTACGTCTTCACGATCCGACAGATCAAGTACCGAACGTACGACACCTCCAAGTTCAGCACACGTTCAGCTCAATGACGTCCCATGAACTCCGATCCAGCAGAGCTTTGCGGGAGAGTTCCTCAGCACGATGGCGTGATGACGGTGTTGATGATGCTACCGACGCAGGGCTTCGCCTAAGCACCGCTATGATATTACCGAGGTGGAATATGGTGGAGGAGGGCACCGCACACGGCTAAGAGATCAATGATCAATTGTTATGTCTAGAGGTGCCCCCCTGCCCCCGTATATAAAGGAGCAAGGGGGGAGGCGTCCGGCCTAGGAGGAGGGTGCGCTAAGGGGGGAGTCCTGGATTAGGGGGTATCCGGACAGCCGGACTATATACTTTGGCCGGACTGTTGGGACGTGAAGGTACAAGACTCAAGACTTTGTCCCGTGTCCGGATGGGACTCTCCTTTGCGTGGAAGACAAGCTAGGCGATTCGGATATTAGATTTCCTTCTTTGTAACCGACTCTGTGTAAACCCTAGCCCCCTCCGGTGTCTATATAAACCGGAGGGTTTTGTCCGTATAGGGACGATCAAGACAATCATAATCATCATAGGCTAGCTCCTAGGGTTTAGCCTCTACGATCTCGTGGTAGATCAACTCTTGTAATACTCATATCATCAAGATCAATCAAGCAGGAAGTAGGGTTTTACCTCCATCGAGAGGGCCCGAACCTGGGTAAAACATTGTGTCCCTTGCCTCCTGTTACCATTAGCCTTAACGCACAGATCGGGACCCCTTACCCGAGATCCACCGGTTTTGACACCGACATTGGTGCTTTCATTGAGAGTTCCTCTGTGTCATCGCTGCGAGGCTCGATGGCTTCTTCAATCATCAACAACAACGCAGTCCAGGGTGAGACCTTTCTCCTCGGACAGATCTTCGTGTTCGGCGGCTTCACACTGCGAGTCAATTCGCTCGGCCATCTGGAGCAGATCGACAACTACACCCCTGGCCATCAGGTCAGGTTCGGGAACTTGAACTACACGGCCGATATCCGTGGAGACTTGATCTTCAATGGATTCGGGCCTGCGCCAGGAGCGCTGAACAGTCACGACGAGCACGGCTTAGACCTGCTGTCGGACAACACTCGGGATATCACACTTGCAGGAGCCCTGGACCTAAATCCAGGGCAGATTGCATCGTCCGAGGATGGGTGGATGGACCCCGCCCTGGAGGCCGCACACTCATCGGCAGTGGAGCCGAGCACAGACTTCACGCCCAAGGAAGCCTGTGACACCGGACCCCCGGCCTCGTGTCCGGCTGTAGGTTCTAGTCCGCGCACCCCCGAGCCCACCGAATATGGTTGGGCTCCGGTATGGAGTTCACCGCTGCGGATATCTTCCAGCACTCGCCCTTTGGCGACATGCTAAACTCGTTAAAGTATCTCTCTTTGTCAGGACACTCTTGGCTGAACTATGTCCGGCTCGAGTGGGAAGCAGGCGACGAGGGAATTCGTTGCCCACCCACCACCCACTTCATAGCCACGGTCGATGATTTGACCGGTGTGCTTGATTTCGACTCTGAAGACATCGACGGTGTGGACGACGATGTAGGAGAAGAACAGGAACCACCGCCCACGGGGCGCTGGACAGCCACCTCCTCATATGATATATATATGGTGGACACTCCGAAAGAAACCAATGGCGATGAGGCAATGGAGGATAACCCCTCAAGGAAGAAAGCAAAGCATGGGCGTCATCGGCGCCGCTCCAAGCCCCACCACAGCAATACTGGCACAGGAGACGAAAACAATCTAGATGGTGCCGAAGATGAATACAACACCGATCAGCCTGCCTTCGAGCAGGCCGAACAGGAGGACGGGCAGGTCAGCCCAAACGAACAGGCGACGGACGGATACCTGAAGGAGGACAACTACATGCCCCCCTCCGAAGACGAGATTAGCCTCGGCGATGACGAGTTCGGCGTGCCTGAGGACCCCGTAGAGCAGGAGCGCTTCAAGCGCCGGCTTATGGCCACTGCGAGGAGCCTGAAAAAGAAGCAGCAGCAGCTCCAAGCTGATCAAGACCTTCTCACAGACAGATGGACTGAGGTCCTGGCAGCCGAGGAATATGGACTCAAGCGCCACACGGCTGACCGACCACCTCGTGGCCGGGATAAAACGGCGTATCAGCCCGAATACCAGCCCGCACCCCCACGCCAATACACTACGTCCCGGGGCAATAGACAGGACCTGCAGGATATACTGGAAAACAAGGCAGGACAGCCAAGATCGATCTACGGATCGCGGGGGCGCGCCCCAACACGTGATGATTGTCATGCTGGATACCCCATCAACAAGTCCGGCCGGGCCGAACGAAGCCAACCAGACTCATTCGAACTGTGTAGCCACATAGCCCGGCATAGAGGCGCCGCACACCCCCTCTGCTTCACGACGAAGTGATGGATCATGAATTCCCAGAAGGGTTTAAACCCGTAAACATTGAATCATATGATGGCATAACAGACCCCGTAGTATGGATCGAAGATTTCCTTCTCCGCATTCACATGGCCCGCGGTGACGATCTACACGCCATCAAGTATCTTCCCCTTAAGCTCAAAGGACCGGCCCGTCACTGGCTAAATAGCCTACCGGCAAACTCCATCGGCAGTTGGGAAAACCTGGAGGACACGTTCCTCGACAACTTCCAGGGCACGTACGTGCAACCACCGGACGCTGATGACTTGAGTCACATTACCCAACAGCCCGTAGAATCAGCCAGGAAATTCTGGACTCGGTTCCTAACCAAAAAGAACCAAATTGTCGACTGTCCGGACGCCGAAGCCCTGGCGGCCTTTAAGTATAATATCCGCGACGAGTGGCTTGCCCGACACCTCGGCCAGGAAAAACCAAAGTCCATGGCGGCCCTCACGACACTCATGACCCACTTTTGCGCGGGCGAGGACAGCTGGTTGGCTCGTAGTAGCACCACACCAATAAATTCCGGTACTTCAGATGTCCGCGACAATAACGGCAAGCCACGGCACAACAGACATAAGCGACGGAACAACGACGACAACACCGAAGACACGACAGTCAACGCCGGATTCAGTGGCTCAAAATCCGGTCAGCGGAAAAAGCCGTTCAAAAGAAACAATCAGGGACCGTCCATTCTGGACCGCATATTTGATCGCTCGTGCTAAATTCACGGCACCCTGGATAAGCCAACAAACCACACTAACAGAGACTGTTGGGTGTTCAAACAGGCGGGCAAAATAAATGCCAAAAACAAGGACAAGGGGCTGCACAGTGATGATGACGAGGAGCCCCGGCGTCCGAACACGGGGGGACAGAAGAAATTTCCTCCCCAGGTGAAAATGGTCAACATGATCTACGCCACCCACATTCCCAAATGGGAACGAAAGCGAGCACTGCGGGACGTCTATGCGATGGAGCCAGTCGCCCCAAAGTTCTACCCATGGCCAGCATGTCCGATCACCTTTGATCGTAGGGATCACCCTACCAGCATCCGTCACGGTGGTTCAACCGCATTGGTCCTAGACCCACTCATTGACGGATTTCACCTCACACGAGTCCTTATGGACGGCGGCAACAGCCTGAACCTGCTTTATCATGACATAGTGCGCAAAATGGGCATCGACCCTTCAAGGATCAAGCCCACCAAAACTACCTTTAAAGGTGTAACTGGGGGGTAGAGGCCCGCTGCATGGGCTCCATAACACTGGAGGTGGTCTTCGGATCTCCGGATAACTTCCGAAGCGAGGAGTTAATCTTCGACATCGTCCCTTTCCGTAGTGGTTATCATGCACTGCTTGGACGAACCGCATTTGCTCGATTCAATGCGGTACCACACTATGCATACCTTAAGCTCAAGATGCCAGGACCTCACGGGGTCATAACAGTCAACAGAAACATGGACTGCTCTCTCCGTACAGAAGAGCATACTGTAGCCCTCGCGGCTGAAGTACAAAGCAGCCTTCTCCGGCAAACCACCAATCCGGCGACAACAACTCCGAACACCGTCAAGCGAATCCGGAGTACCCTGCAACAAGATCGCCAGGCACGCCAAGAGCGACTAGCAGTCCGGCCTCCGCCCCAGCCCCATTAAGGCAGCATTCGTGCCGTGCGTACACAATTACGCACTCAAAATACCATGGGCATAGGTGGAGGCGCAATAGTGACGCAGTCAACAGTGTGGTTCAGCCGCAATATACTTTAATAACCCCCCTTTTATCCTTCAGGACCCTGCTTTTGGGCAGCCTCTTCAGAAGAGCCGGATTATCGGACTTCCACCGGAGAGAAATCCAAGGAGGCAAGAGGCTTTGCGCACAAAGGGAATACCCAGGTGGAACCTATTCACGATCGTTATACCTGTTTTATATACCTACATGCGGCCCGCCCTTGGATAGGACATGTCAAATAGTCCTATTTACCTCTGCTTAACGCATTCATTGTAAACATACGCTTAGACGTATTATTCATCAATGGGAGATTATATATAGCGTCAACTTATTATTCCTATCTGCACATTTTTCCTATAAATGTTTATTTACTATTGCATCAGTACACCTTGGTACGTTCAGTTTGCTAGGGGCTTCTTACAGTGCCCCTTAATACGGCAAAATAAGTCCGAACACTTTCGACAGTGCGGCACCCCGAACTTATAGCATTATATGCATCAACGCTGAATCATGTCTTGGGTCAATAGTTGGGTTAGCCCGGATCCCTTGTTTTGGTACCTTACGTTCCGTTATATCGGCTAAGGTAGCGCAGGGAGAACTACCGCGATTGTGTCCCGGTTCTTCCGGACGAGCACCTCAGTAGAGAAAGCCGAAAACTGACGGGCATGATGCGGTGAGAGCTGGTCGCTGTTCGAGAGGTCTTAAAATCCTTAAAGATTTTTTCGCTTTAGGCGAGGAATCGGCCTCGTCCGAGTTAGGCGTATATAGCGCCCCAATTCGGTTATCCGAATTCTAGGGGCTTCGCTAAAATTTAAAATTGTAGACTTCTATGGCTAAGTGAAAGTTATAAAGCCACATAGTCCGATTGCCTTGTTCGCTGCGCCAAACACCTCCTTCAGGGACCAAATATTTGGATAAAGAGTGTCTGGGTTTTCCACGAACACCCCAATACTAGTTACGTGGGGGCAGAAGCCGACGACTGGCCTACTTTTCAGAATTTTATAAACAGCCGCACAGAAGGTAATATTTTAAATCAACAAAGCGCTATATAGCGCAAATAACTCCGTTTTTATATTACAAAAGCGAGAGGAGTACATTCACTCAAAGATCGTGTCCTTGGTACATTCATCGGCCATGAGGCAAGCGCCTTTCATAACGCCATCATAATATTTCTCGGGACAGCGATGCGCCTTGCCCTCCGGCGGTCCATCCCTCACCAGCTTCTCCGCATCCAGCTTGCCCCAATGCACCTTTGCACGGGCAAAGGCTCAGTGGGCACCCTCAATGCAAACAGATCGCTTGATCACTTCAAGCCGCGGATAGTCATTTACCATGCGCTTTATCAGGCCGAAGTAGCTGGCGGGCAGGGGCTCACCAGGCCACATCCGGACTATGAAATCTTTCATAGACACTTCGGCCGCCCTGTGGAGTTCAACCAATTGCTTCAATTGGTCACTCAGGGGCATCGGGTGTTCGGCTCCAGCATACTGGGACCAGAACAGCTTCTCCGTTGAGCTCCCCTCCTCGGCACGGCAGAACTCCGCATCATCTGATATGCTGCGTGGCAGATCTGCGAATGCCCCTGGAGAGCTCCGAATTCGGGTAAGTAAAAGAAACGTCTCCTCCACATGCTTGCTTTGCATAAAGAATGTCTTACCCGCCGCTATCTTCTTGGCCGCCTGGATTTCCTGCTGAGCCTTTTCGGCTTCGGCCTTGGCGTCTTTCATGCTCAACACGGCCTTCGCAAGTTCAGACTCCTTCGTCTTGAAGTCACGCTCCAAGGACTCGAACTTCTTGCTGAGCTCCTCGAGCTCTTGCTGTACCTCGCCCACCCTAGCATTCTTCTTTTCACGCTCAATGCGCTCCATGGCCGCGTTGTTTTGGGACTCGGATAGTGCTTTCTTCAGGGATGCCACTTCGATCGTGGCCCCTATTACACAATCATGACGCTCTTTTTAGCGTCACAAATTTTTTTTCTATTCTTTGTGATATGTGAATGGGGTATCACTCACCTTTGTTCTCTTCGAGCTGCCTCGTCGTGAGGCTGAGCTCTCCCTGGGCCTGCTCCAGGTCCCGTTTAAGTCCGGAGACCTCCGCTATGCGGGCAGCAGTGGCAAGCAGCACTGCCTGCTTATTCACATAGACACGTAATATTAGACTCCTATGGATTAAAATTGACCCTACATTTGGCTTTTCTTTCCGAACACCAAACAGAGTATCAGGGGCTACTGTCTATCGGGTGATAATTTCACACACTTCCGATTACTTACCTCAAAGCCTGTCAGGAGGCTGGTGTAGGCTTCGGTCAATCCGCTTTTCGCGGACCGAACCTTCTGAATCACCGCACTCATAAGAGTACGATGCTCTTCATCCATGGAAGCACCGCGAAGCGCTTCCAGCAGACTATCCGACGCCTCTGGCGTAACGGAAGTCATCAACACGAACGGCTCGCCCTCCTTAGCGAGGGGTTGCCGGCCCGAATCTGGAACCTTTGGAGGTTCCGGTACAGTGTCCGGCTGGGAGCCCGACTTGCTGTGGCTCTCGTCGGCACAATCGGCGGGGATCTTACGCCCCGTGTGCCCGGCGTCTGGAATTTCGCCTTCGGGCGTCTCCAGAGTCGCCTCCCCTTGCTCAGGGAGCCTTTGGGACAACACCTCCGTGTCATCCGCAGGCCGAGGGGAAGTGGCTGTTGGGAGCGAATTCATCGCCGAATCGCTCAAAGACCCATCCGAAGAGGATACCTCTGGATGGACCCTGGCCTGACTGCATATGCGTGTTCAACGTTATGAAAGACTATGAAGCGAAGTCGCACTAAAGTATAACAAAAGTGCGGATACTTACGATCTTACTAGGGGCTTCCCCCTGGGCAGCCACTCCTCCTCGCTCTAGGCGGCCGTGGTGGAGTAATCCGGAAGGGACGCCTTTCCCTTCTTGGGCGTCCTAGCCTCCCCCTCTAGGTCAGCTTTCCTTTTCTTCTCCTCCCCAGTGCGGGGAGGTGGAGTTTCCTCGTGTTTCCCCCCGCCTCCGTGGGAGGAATCCGCCTCGTCATCTTCGGACGACGAGTTTATGACGGCCTTGCGCCGGGGACCCTTCCTTGTCCCCTGGGCCGCCTTCTTAGGCCCCTTGGCCTCCTCGGACGGGGTGGCCCTTTCCTTTTCCTCTTCCCCTTCGTGGGAAGAGTGTGCCTCATCGTCTTTGGACGAGGCGTCCGGTACGACCTTACGTCGGAGACCCTTCCTGGTCCCTGGGGCCTTCTTTTCGGCCTTCTTTTCCGGCGCCTTGTAGGTGTAATGCCCCGGATTCGTTGCGCCAGGTGTCTTCCAGTTATTCGCCACCGTTGCCATGTCATTTGCTTGCATGTTTCACTTTGCCATGTCATCATCTGCATTTCATATCATGTCATCATGTGCATTTCATTTTGCATACATGTTCGTCTCATGCATCCGAGCATTTTTCCCGTTGTCCGTTTTGCAATCCGGCACTCCATGTCCTCCGGCGTCCCCTTTTTGTCTCTTGTTGGGAGTGGGTGTTAAACTTTCTCGGAATGGCCCGAGGTTTGTCAAGCGGCCTTGGTATAGCACTGGTAGACCGCCTGTCAAGTTTCGTGCCATTTGGAGGTCGTTTGGTACTCCAACGGTTCACCGGGAAACCGCAAAGTCCTCTTTGTTTGCAGCCCAACACCCCTTCCAAAGTGGCCTAAAACCCAGCAAACTCCCCTCCATGCTCTCGGTCGTTCGATCACGATCGCGTGGCCGAAAACCGTGCCTCCTTTGGACACCCCTAGCTCCCTCTACCTATAAATATGTGGCCTCCCCCGAAATTCCCGTAGTCCAACCCTAGCGTCTTCCTCCTCGCGCCGCCGGACACGTCCGTCCGTGCCGGACATGTCCGCCGGACACGTCGCTCCGACCAATCCCACGCCGCCACCTCACCCGCGCCGTCCTTCCACCGCGCGCCGCCGCCCGGGGCCCAGATCCGGCCCGCCCCGGGCCGACCCGGGCCTCGCCAGGCCCGTAGCCCCGCCACCTCGGCCCTCCACCGCCATCGCCGGCGCCGCTCGCCGGTGTGCCTCCCTCCGCCGTCCGGTTGCGCCTCCCGGCCCCTGCCCGAGCCGCCCAGAGCCGCGCCTTGCCCCGCCGCAGTCCGCCGCTTCCGCCGCCCACTCTCCCGCGCAGCTCGCCGTCGCCTCGATCTGCAGGAACCGCCGCCGCCGCCATGGGATCTCGCCTCCGCGACCCCGACCTCGCCGGCATCCCGCTCATCGCCGGAGCCGCCGCGCCCCCCGCGCTCCGTTCCCGGCCATCCCCGGCCTCCGCCCCTCGCCGGAGCTCCTCCATCCTCGCCGTTGACCGCCGGTCGCCGCCGCCCTGGTTCCGCTCGGGGTCGATCAGGAGGACGAGCTCCTCTCGCCTGGGTCACGTGGGCCCCGGCCTCCTCTCGTGGGCCCGACCTGCTTCACCCGGTGCCCCAGCCCAGCAGCGCCCGGCCCAGCCGGCCTGCCTCCTCCTCCTTCCTGGCCCGAGCCCACTAGGTGAGCAGGACACCTAATCCCCGCCCGGGCGTCACATAATTATATTGCGCCCGCATGTTTATTTCCGGAAAAATGACCAAGTCCCCGTTTCTGGGTAATTTTCATGCCATGTTCATGCCATCACATCTCTGCATCCGTAGTTCCGTTTCATGCGTATAATATGTCAAATTGTTCGACTCAACGAGTACTTCATTTCATTCCATTGCATCATTGTAATTTGAGCTCATCTTGATGCCCAAAATGCTGTTGGAAGAGTGCATGTTGATGTTAATCTGCTGAAACTGTTATAACATGCTCATTTGTCATTTTTGCCATGATTGATGTGTGCATCCTATGAGGTTGAGCTCTACATGTGTTTTGATCTATGCTATGCCACCTTTCCAGGGGTGCCAACCATGTATTTTTGTGATGCTTGTAGTGAGTGCATCGAGCTTGTTAAGTAGTGTACTTGCTGTTGCTGTTTTGCTAGGCAGATTCTGTTATATTTTGTTGCTATGTTAACATGCTTCTACTAATCATTCTATGCATAATCTGGAGATGTTCTATAAACATGTTTTGATCTACATGTTATGCTCTATCCATTCATGCCCTTGGTTGCAATTATAGGTTGCTGTAACTTGTTGTAATCTTGCTCTAAAGTTGCTTGATGATGTTGCTGTCAGCCTATTAACATTAAGTTCAATGTTTCCATGATTGTTTGCTAGTGATCCATGCACCCTATGAACTTGTTCTTGCCATGCTTAGCTTCACAAACATGTCTTCTTACTGTTGGTTGCCTTGCCATGCCATGTATTGCTCTGTGGTGAGTGGTTCAAGCTCACCAACATGCCTACTTGTTGTTCCTGCCATGTATGAATCTGTAATATAACTTGCCATGTTTACATGGGTGCCATCATAACTTCTGATCCTTTTTGGCTCATGGTCAGTAAGGGACTTTTGATCTATGATTTTAGTAGATTCATGACATGCCTTTGTTTGCCATGATAAGTTCCTGTAACATGTTGTTTGATAGCTCTAAACATTGCAACCTGATGTTATTTCTGCTTATGGCTGAAACTGTTATAATTTGCAATCTTCCCATGTCCTTTTGAGCATGTTCTAGTGATTTCTGGAGATAGCTCAGTGTTCATGTTTTGTTGTGCTTTACCTGTACTTCATGCCCATGCCTTTTGTTATTATGTTGGGATGCTGTAGCTTATTGTTTTGATGCTTGCAATATGCCTAGTTGCTGTTTTGGACAGATTGTTGTTATGACTTGTATAGAGTGTATGTGTTGCACCGTTGCTCCGTTTTGAGTGTGCTCTATATGAAACTTGCTTGATTTTGCATGTTGTTTCATATTATCATGTTGCATCCTTGTTTTGAGGTGTTTGCTTGATGTTTGTATGCATTTTGCACCAATGCCATGTTGATCTTGTTTTGCTCATATCTTCTAGGCCGTAGCTCCGAATCTAATGAACTTTATATGTAACTTGACTAGAATTTCGTGTAGATCCTCTTGGTGCATCTTAACTTGCTGTTTAACAACTTGAACATAAGGTTTATTCAGTTCTGGACCAATTTCGAAATTTGCATATGAGGACTTACCGGAATTGTTATATGTTGTTTCCGGCCTCATTTAAACTTGCCTTGATGTTTTGTTCTTGTTTGCATCATCTCTTGCCATGAGTAGCTTCATGTAGCCTTGTCATGCATCATGCTTGTTGTGCATCATGTCTTGCCTATGTATGGTGTGTTTACCATGTTGTGTGCTTCTTCTCGATAGTTCCCGTTTCGTTGCGATCGTGAGGATTCGTTCGTCTACGTGTGGTTCGTCTTCGTGGCTTCATCTCCTTCATGGACTCGTTCTTCTTCCTTGCGGGATTTCAGGCAAGATGACCGTTACCCTGAATCTCACTACTATCATTGCTATGCTAGGTGCTTCGTTCTATCGCTATGCTGCGTTACCTATCTTTTGCTCCTCAAGCCATCCCATATTGCCATGAACCTCTAACCTTTGACGCCATTCCTAGCAAACCATTGATTGGCTATGTTACCGCTTTGCTCAGCCCCTCTTATAGCGTTGCTAGTTGCAGGTGAAGTTGAAGATTGCTCCATGGTGGACAGGATTTTGGTTGGGATATCACAATATCTCTTATATTATTAATGCATCTATATATTTGGTAAAGGGTGGAAGGCTCGGCCTTATGCCTGGTGTTTTGTTCCACTCTTGCCGCCCTAGTTTCCGTCATAACGGTGTTATGTTCCCGGATTTTGCGTTCCTAACGCGGCCGGGTGATTTATGGGACCCCCCTGACAGTTCGCTTTGAATAAAACTTGTCCAGCAAGGCCCAACCTTGGTTTTACCATTTGCCTCACCACCACCTACTCTTCCCTTGGGAGTAATTAACCCAAGGGTCATCTTTATTTTAGCCCCCCCGGGCCAGTGCTTGTCTAAGTGCTGGTCTGAACCGGGCAGACTGCGGGGCCCCCTCGGGGCAACTCGAGGTCTGGTTTTACTCGTAGGCTGACCTATCTGGTGTTGCCCTGAGAACGAGATATGTGCAGCTCCTATCGGGATTGTCGGCGCATCGGGCGACTTTGCTGGTCTTGTTTTACCATTGTCGAAATGTCTTGTAAACCGGGATTCCGAGACTGATCGGGTCTTCCTGGGAGAAGGTCTATTCCTTCGTTGATCGCGAGAGCTTGTCGTGGGCTAAGTTGGGACACCCCTGCTGGGTATAAACTTTCGAGAGCCGTGCCCGCGGTTATGTGGCAGATGGGAATTTGTTAATGTCCGGTTGTAGATAACTTGACACCAGACCCGAATTAAAACGCATCAACCGTGTGTGTAGCCATGATGGTCTCTTCTCGGCGGAGTCCGGGAAGTGAACACGGTTTCTGGGTGATGTTTGACGTAAGTAGGTGTTCAGGATCACCTCTTGATCATTGCTAGCTTCACGACCGTTCCTTTGCTTTTCTTCTCGCTCTTATTTGCGTTGGTTAGCCACCATATATGCTTAGTCGCTGCTGCAACCTCACCACTTTACCCCTTCCTTTCCCATTAAGCTTTGCTAGTCTTGATACCCATGGTAATGGGATTGCTGAGTCCTCGTGGCTCACAGATTACTACAACAACAGTTGCAGGTACAGTTTATGTGATGATCTTGACGCGAGCGCGATGTTTGCTTGTTTGGAGTTCTTCTTCTACTTCTTCTTTGATCAGGGGATAGGTTCCAGGTCGGCAGCCTGGGCTAGCAGGGTGAATATTGTTTGAGTTTCTGTTTATGATTCATCCGTAGTCGGATGTTGTTCTTGTATGTTGTATTGTTGTATTCGTGTGGCATTGTATGCCTCTTGTATGTATCCCCATCTATTTATGTAATGTTGATGTAATGATATCCACCTTGCAAAAGCGTTCCAATGTGCGGGTCTATCCTTGGTGGGACCTTCGAGTTCCTTTTGGATAGGGTTGCACATTGGGCGTGACAAGTTGGTATCAGAGCCTCGACCGACCTTAGGAGCCCCCCTTGATTGATAGTGTAGTTTGGCCGCTGTTGAGTCTAGAAGAAAACTGTTTTCGGAGTCTAGTTATATCGGAGGGTAGGAATTCTTTTTACTCCTCAGCCCCTTCGTCGCTCTGGTGAGGAATCTTGACGTAGGTGTTTTGAACTATTCCTCTTCCCCTTCAAATTTTTCTTTAGGATCACGTGGTTAGTTTCGTGAGTTGTCCATCCTCTTTTATCCGGTGTATCTCTCGTCAAGTTGACTCAAACCTCTTTGTCTTTCGCGAGATCAATCCTCAGCTCTTTTCGATCGACGTTGTTTCCCTGTCCGAAGTTGTCCTTTATTTTTCCCACCCACCCACCCTTCTTCCTCTCGGAACTGGAGTCCGTAATCGAGTATCCATCCTACTCGTGCGAAGTCTTTGCTTTCTTTCCTCAATGATTTCAACCGGTGTTTTCTCGTCAAGATATTCGTCGGTTTCTCCCCTTCCAATTGCCTTTGTTTTATCCCGCCCTCCCACCCTCTTCTTCCCGGAGTTTGAGTCTCTCTCGACCATCTATTTCATTCATGCAGAGCCTTTTCAGTCTTCCCTCAATTATTTCAACCGGTGAATTCTCGTCTCGTTCGTCATTCTTCATCCCTTTCTTTTTCTGGTGCACTCAATTCAAGTTTTTCGGGTTGATCATATTCTTTCTCTCAGCTCAAGTGTATTCCCTGATCATTCGCCTCTCGCCAGTTTATCCTTCCAGAGTTCAAGACTTCTCAGGAGATTCGCATGTGGTCGAGTTAATTCGAGGTTGTCACCTCATTCAAATATTTCAATTGTTCCGGTGCATCATCTATCTGTTCAACATCCCTTTCCAACGGTGTTATCTTTTTAGTGGGCCCTAACCCACAGGTCTTTTCCCAAGATCTTACCTGACTCTTCTAATTTCCCTGGAGTTATTCTCAAATTCTTTTCGAAGTGTGATGTAAGGTTGAATTCCATCAGTCACAGGCCTTCCCCAAGATTGCTTTCAAATTCTTTTCATTGTTGGCTCTCGATTCTTTGCTTCTTCTCTTGAGTTCTTGTTTTACCTCATCCCTTTTTCCCTTCCGTCTCGGTCCTAAGATCTCAGGACGAGATCTCTTGTTAGTGGAGGAGTGTTGTAACGCCCCGGATTCGTTGCGCCAGGTGTCTGCCAGTTATTCGCCGCCGTTGCCATGTCATTTGCTTGTGTGTTGCACTTTGCCATGTCATCATCTGCATTTCATATCATGTCATCATGTGCATTTCATTTCGCATACATGTTCGTCTCATGCATCCGAGCATTTTTCCCGTTGTCCGTTTTGCAATCCGGCACTCCATGTCCTCCGGCGTCCCCTTTTTGTCTCTTGTTGGGAGTGGGTGTTAAACTTTCTCGGAATGGCCTGAGGTTTGTCAAGCGGCCTTGGTATAGCACCGGTAGACCGCCTGTCAAGTTTCGTGCCATTTGGAGGTCGTTTGGTACTCCAACGGTTCACCGGGTAACCGCAAAGCCCTCTTTGTTTGCAGCCCAACACCCCTTCCAAAGTGTCCCCAAACCCAGCAAACTCCCCTCCATGCTCTCGGTCGTTCGATCACGATCGCGTGGCCGAAAACCGTGCCTCATTTGGACACCCCTAGCTCCCTCTACCTATAAATAGATGGCCTCCCCCGAAATTCCCGCAGTCCAACCCTAGCGTCTTCCTCCTCGCGCCGCCGGACACGTCCGTCCGCGCCGGACATGTCCGCCGGACACGTCGCTCCGACCAATCCCACGCCGCCACCTCACCCGCGCCGTCCTTCCACCACGCCGCCGCCCGGGGCCCAGATCCGGCCCGCCCCGGGCCGATCCGGGCCTCGCCGGGCCCGTAGCCGCCGCCGCCTCGGCCCTCCACCGCCATCGCCGGCGCCGCTCGCCAGCGTGCCTCCCTCCGCCGTCCGGCTGCGCCTCCCGGCCCCTGCCCGAGCCGCCCGGAGCCGCGCCTTGCCCCGCCGCAGTCCGCCGCCTCCGCCGCCCACTCTCCCGCGCAGCTCGCCGTCGCCTCGATCTGCAGGAACCGCCACCGCTGCCATGGGATCTCGCCTCCGCGACCCCGACCTCGCCGGCATCCCGCTCGTCGCCGGAGCCGCCGCGCCCCCCGCGCTCCGTTCTCGGCCATCCCTGGCCTCCGCCCTCGCCGGAGCTCCTCCATCCTCGCCGTTGACCGCCGGTCACCGCCGCCCCTGGTTCCGCTCGGGGTCGATCAGGAGGATGAGCTCCTCTCGCCTGGGTCACGTGGGCCCTGGCCTCCTCTCGTGGGCCCGGCCTGCTTCACCCGGTGCCCCAGCCCAGCAGCGCCCGGCCCAGCCGGCCTGCCTCCTCCTCCTTCCTGGCCCGAGCCCACTAGGTGAGCAGGACACCTAATCCCCGCCCGGGCGTCACATAATTATATTGCGCCCGCATGTTTTTTCCGGAAAAATGACCAAGTCCCCGTTTCTGGGTAATTTTCATGCCATGTTCATGCCATCACATATCTGCATCCATAGTTCCGTTTCGTGCGTATAATATGTCAAATTGTTCGTCTCAACGAGTACTTCGTTTCATTCCATTGCATCATTGTCATTTGAGCTAATCTTGATGCCCGAAATGCTGTTGGAAGAGTGCATGTTGATGTTAATCTGCTGAAACTGTTATAACATGCTCATTTGTCATTTTTGCCATGATTGATGTGTGCATCCTATGAGGTTGAGCTCTACATGTGTTTTGATCTATGCTATGCCACCTTTCCAGGGGTGCCAACCATGTATTTTTGTGATGCTTGTAGTGAGTGCATCGAGCTTGTTAAGTAGTGTACTTGCTGTTGCTGTTTTGCTAGGCAGATTCTGTTATATTTCGTTGCTATGTTAACATGCTTCTACTAATCATTCTATGCATAATCTGGAGATGTTCTGTAAACATGTTTTGATCACATGTTATAATCTATCCATTCATGCCCTTGGTTGCAATTATAGGTTGCTGTAACTTGTTGTAATCTTGCTCTAAAGTTGCTTGATGATGTTGCTGTCAGCCTGTTAACATTAAGTTCAATGTTTCCATGATTGTTTGCTAGTGATCCATGCACCCTATGAACTTGTTCTTGCCATGCCTAGCTTCACAAACATGTCTTCTTACTGTTGGTTGCCTTGCCATGCCATGTATTGCTCTGTGGTGAGTGGTTCAAGCTCACCAACATGCCTACTTGTTGTTGTTCCTGCCATGTATGAATCTGTAATATAACTTGCCATGTTTACATGGGTGCCATCATAACTTCTGATCCTTTTTGGCTCATGGTCAGTAAGGGACTTTTCATCTATGATTTTAGTAGATTCATGCCATGCCTTTGTTTGCCATGATAAGTTCCTGTAACATGTTGTTTGATAGCTCTAAGCATTGCAACCTGATGTTATTTCTGCTTATGGCTGAAACTGTTATAATTTGCAATCTTCCCATGTCCTTTTGAGCATGTTCTAGTGATTTCTGGAGATAGCTCAGTGTTCATGTTTTGTTGTGCTTTACCTGTACTTCATGCCCATGACTTTTGTTATTATGTTGGGATGCTGTAGCTTATTGTTTTGATGCTTGCAATATGCCTAGTTGCTGTTTTGGACAGATTGTTGTTATGACTTGTATAGAGTGTATGTGTTGCACCGTTGCTCCGTTTTGAGTGTGCTCTATATGAAACTTGCTTGATTTTGCATGTTGTTTCATATTATCATGTTGCATCCTTGTTTTGAGGTGTTTGCTTGATGTTTGTATGCATTTTGCACCAATGCCATGTTGATCTTGTTTTGCTCATATCTTCTAGGCCGTAGCTCCGAATCTAATGAACTTTATATGTAACTTGACTAGAATTTCGTGTAGATCCTCTTGGTGCATCTTAACTTGCTGTTTAACAACTTGAACATAAGGTTTATTCAGTTCTGGACCAATTTCGAAATTTGCATATGAGGACTTACCGGAATTGTTATATGTTGTTTCCGGCCTCATTTAAACTTGCCTTGATGTTTTGTTCTTGTTTGCATCATCTCTTGCCATGAGTAGCTTCATGTAGCCTTGTCATGCATCATGCTTGTTGTGCATCATGTCTTGCCTATGTGTGGTGTGTTTACCATGTTGTGTGCTTCTTCTCGATAGTTCCCGTTTCGTTGCGATCGTGAAGATTCGTTCGTCTACGTGTGGTTCGTCTTCGTGGCTTCATCTCCTTCATGGACTCGTTCTTCTTCCTTGAGGGATTTCAGGCAAGATGACCGCTACCCTGAATCTCACTACTATCATTGCTATGCTAGTTGCTTCGTTCTATCGCTATGCTGCGTTACCTATCTTTTGCTCCTCAAGCCATCCCATATTGCCATGAACCTCTAACCTTTGACGCCATTCCTAGCAAACCATTGATTGGCTATGTTACCGCTTTGCTCAGCCCCTCTTATAGCGTTTCTAGTTGCAGGTGAAGTTGAAGATTGCTCCATGGTGGACAGGATTTTGGTTGGGATATCACAATATCTCTTATATTATTAATGCATCTATATATTTGGTAAAGGGTGGAAGGCTCGGCCTTATGTCTGGTGTTTTGTTCCACTCTTGCCGCCCTAGTTTCCGTCATACCGGTGTTATGTTCCCGGATTTTGCGTTCCTAACGCGGTCGGGTGATTTATGGGACCCCCCTGACAGTTCGCTTTGAATAAAACTTGTCCAGCAAGGCCCAACCTTGGTTTTACCATTTGCCTCACCACCACCTACTCTTCCCTTGGGAGTAATTAACCCAAGGGTCATCTTTATTTTAGCCCCCCCGGGCCAGTGCTTGTCTAAGTGCTGGTCTGAACCGGGCAGACTGCGGGGCCCCCTCGGGGCAACTCGAGGTCTGGTTTTACTCGTAGGCTGACCTATCCGGTGTTGCCCTGAGAACGAGATATGTGCAGCTCCTATCGGGATTGTCGGTGCATCGGGCGGCTTTGCTGGTCTTGTTTTACCATTGTCGAAATGTCTTGTAAACCGGGATTCCGAGACTGATCGGGTCTTCCTGGGAGAAGGTCTATTCCTTCGTTGATCGCGAGAGCTTGTCATGGGCTAAGTTGGGACACCCCTGCAGGGTATAAACTTTCGAGAGCCGTGCCCGCGGTTATGGGGCAGATGGGAATTTGTTAATGTCCGGTTGTAGATAACTTGACACCAGACCCAAATTAAAACGCATCAACCGTGTGTGTAGCCGTGATGGTCTCTTCTCGGCGGAGTCCGAGAAGTGAACACGGTTTCTGGGTTATGTTTGACGTAAGTGGGTGTTCAGGATCACCTCTTGATCATTGCTAGCTTCACGACCGTTCCTTTGCTTCTCTTCTCGCTCTTATTTGCGTTGGTTAGCCACCATATATGCTTAGTCGCTGCTGCAACCTCACCACTTTACCCCTTCCTTTCCCATTAAGCTTTGCTAGTCTTGATACCCATGGTAATGGGATTGCTGAGTCCTCGTGGCTCACAGATTACTACAACAACAGTTGCAGGTACAGTTTATGCGATGATCTTGACGCGAGCGTGATGTTTGCTTGTTTGGAGTTCTTCTTCTGCTTCTTCTTCGATCAGGGGATAGGTTCCAGGTCGGCAGCCTGGGCTAGCAGGGTGGATATTGTTTGAGTTTCTGTTTATGATTCATCCGTAGTCGGATGTTGTTCTTGTATGTTGTATTGTTGTATTCGTGTGGCATTGTATGCCTCTTGTATGTATCCCCATCTATTTATGTAATGTTGATGTAATGATATCCACCTTGCAAAAGCGTTCCAATGTGCGGATCTATCCTTGGTGGGACCTTCAAGTTCCTTTTGTATAGGGTCGCACATTGGGCGTGACAGTAGGGCGCCGGGACTAACATCTCCACCAGGAGAGCGGTCGGTGGACCTTCTGGCAGTGAATCCAGACAGTAGATCCACTCCGCCGTCTCCACGTACTCCTGATTAAGTACACACGATGACTTAAAATCCTCTCGTGAGTATGCTGGGAAAACTACATCTAGTGATGGTTATAAAACTCACCGGACGGGGGGGGGGGGGGGGGGGGGGGCGTGGCGTGAAGTCCGTGGTCCTCAGACGTGGGAGGAGCTATTTTGGAGGCCTTGAACAGCACCTTCCATGCGTCCTTGTGTGTAGTGCCGTAGAGCTCTTGAAGTGTCTGGTGTTCGGCCGGGACGAACTCCCACAGATTAAAAGCCCGTCTTTGGCACGGAATAATTCGGTGGACGAGCATGACCTGGACCACGTTGACAAGCTTGATTTTCTTGTCAATCATATTCTTGATGCAGTTCTGAAGTCCGATCAGCTCCGCAGGCTCGCCCCAGGCCAGGCCCTTCTTTTCCCAGGAGGTGAGCCGCATGGGAATTCCGGATCAGAATTCGGGGGCCGCCGCCTAGTTGGCGTCGCGCGGCTCGATGATGTAGAACCACCCCGATTGCCACCCTTTCACAGTCTCTGCAAAGGAGCCATCAAGCCAGGTGACGTTGGGCATCCTGCCCACCATGGCCCCTCCGCACTCCACTTGCTGGCCGCTCACGATCTTCGGCTTCACGCAGAAGATTCGTAGCCACAAGCCAAAGTGAGGCTTGATGCGGAGGAAGGCCTCGCACACGACGATGAATGCTGAGATGTTGAGGACGAAGTTTGGGGCTAGATCATGGAAGTCCAGCCCATAGTAAAACATAAGCCCGCGGACGAAGGGATGAAGCGGAAATCCCAGTCCACGGATGAAGTGGGCGAGGAACACGACCCTCTCGTGGGGTCCTGGAGTCGGAATGATCTTTCCGGCGTCCGACAGCCGGTGCGCGACATATGCGGCCAAGTATCCGACCGCCCGGAGCTTCGTGATATGCTCCTCCTTCATGGTGGAGGCCACCCACTTGCCTCCTACTCCAGACATGTTTGTCTATGCGGAGAAGGTGTGAACTAGGGCGCTGGAGCTCGAGGGTGCGAGGATGGATAAGCAGGGGAGGAAGAAGGCGTGGGTAAAGATGGGGAATCCTTATCCCTTTATAGAGGTGACGAAGACGGTGCGCCTCCCCACTTGCCCGTTGAAGATCGCCTATTTCCCAAGCGCCACGATTGATGGTGCGGTTGGGTTACCCATACCCGTACTGATGGGAATCCCGTGATAAGGGGACATGATCTCTGCTTCGACAAGACGTGTCAAGGAAACCGCCTCACAATATGCGATGTGGCTGGTTGTGGGAAAATGGTTCGAATAATGACTCGACCGTAGTGTCATGTCATGTTGTCTGAAGTTATTAGTAGATTACATTTGTGGAATATCGTTCTCTCTATGATGGTATGCGAAGATCATCTTGCGGATCCGGGCACGATTTAAGTGTTCGATAATTACTTTGGAGTATTCAGAGATGGAACCCGCCTTGCAATGCCGAAAACAAACTACGCGCCGGACTCATCGTCATTGAAGCCTGGTTCAGGGGCTACTGAGGGAGTCCTGGATTAGGGGGTATCCGATAGCCGGACTATATACTTTGGCCGGACTGTTGGGACGTGAAGGTACAAGACTCAAGACTTCATCCCGTGTCCGGATGGGACTCTCCTTTGCGTGGAAGACAAGCTAGGCGATTCGGATATTAGATTTCCTTCTTTGTAACCGACTCTGTGTAAACCCTAGCCCCCTCCGGTGTCTATATAAACCGGAGGGTTTTGTCCGTATAGGGACGATCAAGACAATCATAATCATCATAGGCTAGCTCCTAGGGTTTAGCCTCTATGATCTCGTGGTAGATCAACTCTTGTGATACTCGTATCTTCAAGATCAATCAAGCAGGAAGTAGGGTTTTACCTCCATCGAGAGGGCCCGAACCTGGGTAAAACATTGTGTCCCTTGCCTCCTATTACCATTAGCCTTAGACGCACAGATCGGGACCCCCTACCCGAGATCCACCGGTTTTGACACCGACACTCCTCCTTTCCTTGTTGTAGTAGGAGAGGGGAAGGAAGGGAGAGAGAGAGAGAGGAAGGAAAGGGGGGCGCCGCCCCCCTCCTTGTCCAATTCGGACTAGAGGGGGAGGGGGCACGCGGCCTGCCCTGGCCGCCCCTCCTCTTCTCCACTAGGGCCCATGAGGTCCAATAAACCCCCCGGGGGTTCCGGTAACCCCCCGGTACTCCGATATATGTCCGAAACCATTCCGGTGTCCGAACATAGTCATCCAATATATCGATCTTTACATCTCGACCATTTCGAGACTCCTCGTCATGTCTGTGATCATATCTGGGACTCTGAACTACCTTCGGTACATCAAAACACAAAAAATCATAATACAGATCGTCACCAAACTTTAAGCGTGCGGACCCTACGGGTTCAAGAACTATGTAGACATGACCGAGACTCGTTTTCGGTCAATAACCAATAGCGGAATCTGGATGCTCATATTGGTTTCCACATATTCTACGAAGATCTTTATCGGTCAAACCGCATAACTACATACGTTGTTCCCTTTGTCATTGGTATGTTACTTGCCCGAGATTCGATCGTCGGTATCTCAATACCTAGTTCAATCTCGTTACCGGCAAGTCTCTTTACTCGTTATGTAATGCATCATGCCGCAACTAACTCATTAGTCACATTGCTTGCAAGGCTTATAATGATGTGCATTACCGAGAGGGCCCAGAGATACCTCTCTGACAATCGGAGTGACAAATCCTAATCTCAAAATACACCAACTCAACATGTACCTTCGGAGACACCTGTAGAGCTCCTTTATAATCACCAGTTACTTGTGACGTATGGTAGCACACAAAGTGTTCCTCCGGTAAATGTGAGTTGCATAATCTCATAGTCATGGAACATGTATAAGTCATGAAGAAAGCAATAGCAACATACTAAACAATCAAGTGCTAAGCTAACGGAATGGGTCAAGTCAATCACATCATTCTCCTAATGATGTGATCCCATTAATCAAATGACAACTCATGTCTATGGCTAGGAAACTCAACCATCTTTAATCAACGAGCTAGTCAAGTAGAGGCATACTAGTGACACTATGTTTGTCTATGTATTCACACATGTATTATGTTTCCGGTTAATACAATTCTAGCATGAATAATAAACATTTATCATGATATGAGGAAATAAATAATAACTTTATTATTGCCTCTAGGGCATATTTCCTTCAGTCTCCCACTTGCACTAGAGTCAATAATCTAGATTACACAGTAATGATTTTAACACCCATGGAGTCTTGGTGCTGATCATGTTTTTCTCGTGGAAGAGGCTTAGTCAACGGGTCTGCAACATTCAGATCCGTATGTATCTTGCAAATCTCTATGTCTCCCACCTGGACTTGGTCCCGGATGGAATTGAAGCATCTCTTGATGTGCTTGGTTCTCTTGTGAAAACTGGATTCCTTTGTCAAGGCAATTGCACTAGTATTGTCACAAAAGATTTTCATTGGACCCTATGCACTAGGTATGACACCTAGATCGGATATGATCTCCTTCATCTAGACTCCTTCATTTGCTGCTTCTGAAGCAGCTATGTACTACGCTTCACACGTAGATCCTCCACGATGCTTTGTTTAGAACTGCACCAACTGACAGCTCCACCGCTCAATATAAACACATATCCGGTTTGCGATTTAGAATCGTCCGGATCAGTGTCAAAGCTTGCATCGACGTAACCATTTAAGACTAGCTCTTTGTCACCTCCATAAATGAGAAACATATCCTTAGTCCTTTTCAGGTACTTCAGGATGTTCTTGACCGCTGTTAGTGATCCACTCCAGGATTACTTTGGTACCTACCTGCTAAGCTAATAGCTAGGCACACATCAGGTCTGGTTCACAACATTGCATACATGATAGAGCCTATGGCTGAAGCATAGGGAACATCTTTCATTTTCTCTCTATCTTCTAGAGTGGTCGGGCATTGAGTCTGACTCAACTTCACACCTTGTAATACAGACAAAAACCCTTTCTTTGCTTGATCCATTTTGAACTTTTTCAAAACTTTATCAAGGTATGTGCTTTGTGAAAGTTCAATTAAGCGTCTTGATCTATCTCTATAGATCTTGATGCCCAATATATAAGCAGCTTCACCGAGGTCTTTTATTGAAAAACTTTTATTCAAGTATCCTTTTATGCTATCCAGAAATTCTATATCATTTCCAATCAACAATATGTTGTCTACATATAATATCAGAAATGCTACAGAGCTCCCACTCACTTTCTTGTAAATACAAGCTTCTCCAAAAGTCTGTATAAAACCATATGCTTTGATCACACTCTCAAAACGTTTATTCCAACTCCGAGAGGCTTGCACCAGTCCATAAATGGATCGCTGGAGCTTGCACACTTTGTTAGCACCTTTTGGATTGACAAAACCTTCTGGTTGCATCATATACAACTCTTCTTCTAGAAATCCATTCAGGAATGCAGTTTTGACATCCATTTGCCATATTTCATAATCATAAAATGTGGCAATTGCTAACATGATTCGGACAGACTTAAGCATCGCTACGGGTGAGAAAGTCTCATCGTAGTCAACCCCTTGAACTTGTCGAAAACCTTTCGCAACAAGTCGAGCTTTGTAGACAGTAACATTACCATCAACGTCAGTCTTCTTCTTGAAGATCCATTTATTTTCAATGGCCTGCCGATCATCGAGCAATTCAACCAAAGTCCATACTTTGTTCTCATACATGGATCCCATCTCAGATTTCATGGCCTCAAGCCATTTTGTAGAATCTGGGCTCATCATCGCTACCTCATAGTTCGTAGGTTCGCCATGGTCAAGTAACATGACCTCCAGAATAGGATTACCGTACCACTCTAGTGCGGATCTTACTCTGGTTGACCTACGAGGTTCAGTAATAACTTGATCTGAAGTTTCATGATCAATATCATCAGCTTCCTTGCTAATTGGTGTAGGCGTCGCAGGAACCGGTTTCTGTGATGAACTACTTTCCAATAAGGGAGTAGGTATAGTTACCTCATCAAGTTCTACTTCCCTCTCACTCACTTCTCTCGAGAGAAACTCCTTCTCTAGAAAGGATCCAAATTTAGCAACAGAAGTCTTGCCTTCGGATCTGTGATAGAAGGTGTACCCAATAGTCTCCTTTTGGTATGCTATGAAGACACATTTCTCCGATTTGGGTTCGAGCTTATCAGGTTGAAGTTTTTTCACATAAGCATCGCAACCCCAAACTTTAAGAAACGACAACTTTGGTTTCTTGCCAAACCACAGTTCATAAGGCGTCATTTCAACAGATTTTGATGGTGCCCTATTTAACGTGAATGCAGTCGTCTCTAAAGCATAACCCCAAAATGATAGCGGTAAATCAGTAAGAGACATCATTGATCGCACCATATCTAGTAAAGTACGATTACGACGTTCCGACACACCATTACGTTGTGGTGTTCCGGGTGGCGTGAGTTGCAAAACTATTCTGCATTGTTTCAAATGTAGACCAAACTCGTAACTCAAATATTCTCCTCCACGATCAGATTATAGAAACTTTATTTTCTTGTTATGATGATTTTCCACTTCACTCTGAAATCCTTTGAACTTTTCAAATGTTTCAGACTTATGTTTCATTAAGTAGATATACCCATATCCGCTCAAATCATCAGTGAAGGTGAGAAAATAATGATACCCGCCGCGAGCCTCAATGTTCATTGGACCACATACATATGTATGATTTCCAATAAATCTGTTGCTCGCTCCATAGTTCCGGAGAACAACGTTTTAGTCATGTTGCCCATGAGGCGTGGTTCGCAAGTACCAAGTGATTCATAATCAAGTAATTCCAAAAGTCCATCAGTATGGAGTTTCTTCATGCGTTTTACACCAATATGACCCAAACGGTAGTTGTAAGTGCATCTAGTGCCACCCCTAGTTGGTTTTGGAGTATTGACGACAAACCTGGTTGAGGGACTAATGTGGTTGTGAGAATTGCAGGATAACACAGGTTGTAGTCCCTCATTGATTCAGTTTACCTACCGGAGATGACCCCTAAAAATGTGTGAAGACATTGAAGACAATGGTGGTCCGTGAAGCTATTCACGTTGAAGACTATGACATGAGAAGACATCGCGTGAAGACTATGGAGCGCGAAGACTTAGTTGTTTTGTTGTTTCCTTTTCTTCTTTGTTGAGTCATAGGAACCACCGTACTGTTAGGTGGGGTCCAAGTGAACAAAGTCAGAGTGACTGAAGTGATGCTCAACCAAATCCTATGTCTTCGAGCGAAGACAATGAGAGCAAATCTTATCCAGAGTCGAATGAGTCAGCTTTACTTGTAGCCCAAGTCAAGCTGTCGCGTGTGTTTGAAATCTGACCGTTGCGACACGTGTCAGTTCCTTAGTGACCGAGGGTCATTTCGGACAAATCAGGTCGGGTTGCCCAGTGGCTATAAATAGCCCACCCCCTACACCATAAATTGGTGGCTGCTTAGAGTTAGTACACGGCTTTTGTCGTTTGAGAGCAACCCACCTTCGAAGCTTTTGAGAGAGAATCCTTGCAAGGACAAAGCCCAAACCACCCAGAGCCCAAAGAGTGTTTGGCATCACTGAAGTCTTTCTGTCCGCGTGATCTGAAGACTTGTTACACTTGAGGACTGTGAATCCTCCAGCCGGTTAGGCGTCGCGTTCTGAGCATCCAAGAGTCATTGTGGATTGCCGGTGAACGAAGTCTGTGAAGGTTTGGAAGTCTACCTTGAAGACTTACCAGAGTGATTGGGCGGGGACTAGGTGTCCTTAGCTCAAGGGGAATAAGGTGAAGACAACATCTTCTGAGTTGAATCTCAGCCTCCCTAACCAGACGTACAGTTGTCACTACAACTGGAACTGGTCAAACAAATCTCTGTCCTCCCGAAGCTACTGGTTCTATCCCTCACTTCTCTTTACTTACAGTTTGTGTTCGTGAAGTCATTGCCTGCTTGCATTATCTATTTGACTTCACTGTGTGACTACTTGTTCTGATTGGCTTCATACTATCTTCCATCCCGATCTTTACTACCTAGCTGCCAATAGTCTTTGTGCTTTCACTTCATTGAATACTTGACCATGGCTTGTCTAGTGTAGTCTACCTTCCACTGCATACGAATAGTATCATTTCTATCGTTTCTCTTCAAAACTCCCATGTTTTGAAGACTTTCATACAAATCGACTATTCACCCCCCTCCAGTCGATAACTAGCCCTTTCAATTGGTATCAGAGCAAGGTACTCCCATGTTCTGTGTGATTCGGTTTAACCACCTGGAGTTTTAGCTATGTCGACTGCAGGGATAATCAAAGTCTCTGCTGCGTGCCCCATCTTCGATGGCACTGAATATCCCTACTGGAAGAATAGAATGCGCATGCATCTTGAAGCCATTGATGTCGATCTATGGTATGTCGTCAAGAACGGCGTTCCCAAGACTGGTGAAGGTGTCACCCCTGCTGATGTCAAGAAGTTCGTTCAACTGGACTCTACCGCCAAGAACATCATCTGTGGTCATCTGACCAAAGGACAGTATGGCCGTGTGAGTGCTCTGGAAACATCGAAGCTAGTCTGGGACTGGCTCTCCAAGGTCAATGAAGGCGTCTCAACTCAGTGAGATCAACAGATCAATACTCTCTGCAACCTCTTCAACCGTTTCAAGAGACACGCCAATGAGAACGTCCAGCTCACATTTGATCGCCTCACTGATATCACAAATGAGCTCCAAGCACTCGGCGCCATTGAGATTACGAAGCATGAAATAGTGAAGACACTACTGAGATATCTTGACAGCTCATTTGACACCTTAGCCCTGATGATACAAGAACGCCCTGACTTCAAGACTCTCTATCCGTCTGACATACTTGAGAGGCTCAACACACATGAGTACCAGCTATCTGAGAAATGAGATATCTATGGCCCAACTATGGCTGAACTCGCGCTTTGAAGGCAAAGGCTGCTGCTTCCTCATCTGAAGAAGAATCTGACTGCAGTTCTGGTGATCCTGAAGACATTGGAAAGGAGCTTTCTATGCTTGTGAAGAAGTTCCAGAAATTTACCAAGAAGAAAAGCTTCAGAAAGTCTTCACAATCCAGCTCAAGGAATGATGAAGCATCCACCCATGACCACAAGAAGAGAACCTGCCACAAGTGCAAGAAACCTGGTCACTACATCTCTGAGTGTCCACAGTGGGACAATGAGAAGAAGAAGAAGAAGAGCAAAGAATATGATTCTGATGACAAGAAGAAGAATAAATCCTCAAATTCTTCTTCCAAGTCTTCATCACACAAGAAGAGCTCATCTGGCAAGGCTCGTGCTTTTTTTGGCAAGGAAATGGATTCAGAGGAGGAGTCTGCTTCTGAGGAGGCACAGGTGGAGTCTGAGGAGGAGTCCGACTCCGATGTTATGAGTCTGGCTCTAGCTATAGCCTACGTTGCCAAGTCCATCTTCAACACTGAAGAAAATGGCTCCGTCACCAACGCTGATGATAATGACAAGGACGACTCGGCTCCCACCTACTGCTTCATGGCACGTGGTGCCAAGGTAAACTCATGTGATGCTTACTTTCAGACATCAAGTGAAGATGACTCTGATGGTGAATCCAAACCTAGTTACAAAACACTTGCTAAAATTGCAACTGAACAACAGAAAGCTATGAAACATACTCAAAAACTGTTAGACAAAAGTGATGACCTATTGGACGCGGAAATGACCAAGTCTCAGCCCTTAATTGAAGACATCAAAAATCTTCATGTTAAGTACCAGGAACTTGAAGGTTAACATGAATCGCTCTCAACTTATCATGAAAAACTTTCCTATGATTATCTTCAAAGGAAGCAGGAACTTGAGAAATTGAGATTAGCTCATGAAGATCTTCAAAAGGAGAACGAATCACTTCGCACTCAACAGATCAGTTCCGCTCAGGAAGAATTTGAACCACCATGTCTAGAATGCATTGAGCGTGATAACGCTGCCTCTGTTGCTGAATGTTCTACTGCTACTACTGTTGCAATATCTTCGACTGCTGATGTGGTAACTAACCCCTCTGGTGAGGATACCACTACTATTGCTGATGAGAATTCCAGGTTGAAGACACTGCTTGAGACAGGTGTCAGTGTCAAAACCGGCGGATCTCGGGTAGGGGGTCCCGATCTGTGCGTCTTGGCTGATGGTAACAGGAAGCAAGGGACACAATGTTTACCCAGGTTCGGGCCCTCTCGATGGAGGTAAAGCCCTACTTCCTGCTTGATTAATATTGACGATATGAGTAGTACAAGAGTAGATCTACCACGAGATCGTAGAGGCTAAACCCTAGAAGCTAGCCTATGATGATTATGATTGTAATTGTGATCGACCTTTTAAGGACCAACCTCTCCGGTTTATATAGACACCGGAGAGGGCTAGGGTTTACACAGAGTCGGTTACAAAGAAGGAAACACAATATCCGGATCGCCAAGCTTGTCTTCCACGCAAAGGAGAGTCCCATTCGGACACGGGACGACGTCTTGAGTCTTGTATCTTCACGCTTCAATAGTCCGGACGATGTATATAGTCCGGCAGTCCGAATACCCCCGAATCTAGGACTCCCTCAGTAGCCCCTGAACCAGGCTTCAATGACGATGAGTCCGGCGCGCAGTCTTGTCTTCGGCATTGCAAGGCGGGTTCCTCCTCCGAATACTCCAAGGTGATTATCGAACACTTCAACCGTGTCCGGATCTGCGAGATGATCTTCACATACCTAGCAATCTTCATACATCGTGCCCTTGCATCGTGCCTGGTCCAACACAAACCGGCGTTTCTTGCCCCACCTCGACTTGTGTTGCGAGGCAGTTTTATTGGCACGTCCTGCCAAAGCAGAGATCGTGTTCCTCTTATTATGGGATCTTCCATCAATATGGGCATGCGTAACCCCACGACGACCGTTGGTATGACTCCGTGTGTTTTTAGATAAGCCTCAAGCGGTCGCGCTGAGGACTCTTGATATTCACCCCCTTTATAAAGGGGCCGAGGCCTATGCCTCTTTTCCACCTCCTTTGCGCCTTCTTGCACCTCAAGTTCTAACACCCAAGACCTAAGCTCCAGCACCCCAGATTCTCCAATATGTCCGGATCCAACCCTCAAGGCCGGTGGGTGGCCTCCTCGATCCAGGAGGACATGTCGAGGCTTAGGGAGGTCGGATATCTGACCGCCAACATCCAGCACAGGCTTCCTGCTCCAGGGCAGGTCATCCCTACGCTGGAGCCCAATGAGAGCATCGTGTTGGTTCCCCACTTCCTCCGCGGCTTGGGCCTCACCCTCGATCCCTTTGTGAGGGGGCTCATGTTCTATTACGGGTTGGATTTCCATGATCTAGCTCCAGACGCTATCCTCCATATCTCGTCATTCATCATTGTATGCGAGGCCTTTCTCCACGTCACTCCACACTTCGGCTTATGGCTCAAGACCTTTAATGTGAAGCCGAAGATGATCGGGGGGCGACATGTGGAGTTCGGAGGTGCCATAATAGGAAAGAATGCCGATGCCCCATGGCCAGAGGGTTCTTTCCCAGAAGTATCCGATGTATGGCAGTGCAGGTGGTTTTATGCCACAGCTCCCAGAGGCACAAAGTGGGTAGCCGCCCCCGAGTTCCACTCGGGCCCTCCGTCACAACTAGCGTCTTGGACCGACGTAGGACGGAATTGGGGGCCCGCTGGCGATGTACCAGTACTGCAGAATCGCATCCGGGAGCTTCTTGAGAGGGACATTAATCTTGTCAGCATAATTCTAGTGATGTTAATCCGACGGATGTTGCCGTGCCAACGCCGGCCTCTCCGGATGTGGGAGTTCAATCCAGAGGGTCCGCGGACTGTTAAGCACTTCTTTGGTCTGAAGCTGCAACCTAGATACCCAAGTAAGTAACCTTGATACCGGACACTATGTTTTATATTTGCCATAGTTGTTATTCTGAAAATCATCCGTGGCCAGGAATGGCTCAGCAAGGCGGAGAGAATCAGGTGTCCGGCGCCACTTCCCGAAGGCTCGCCTAGTCCAACCATTGCCAAGATGCTTGACCGGGTGCTCAGCAGAATGCCCTTAGGGAAGGACAAGGGGAAGAACAGGGAAGACGAACTTCACACACTGCGCATCCAAACCGGGGGAATTGTTACCTCCCCTGAGGAGGATAGTCGGGATGGGGAGGCTAAAGCCTCCTCTCCGCGCGGGAAGAAGAGGGCCGCCTCCGAAGACTTGGAGACGGAGATGCCCAAGCAAGGGAAAAAGGTATCACCAGGGGGCTCTGCCCCGACGGGCACCCTCACTGCGTCGTGCCCACCAATGGGCCAGCCCTCCATCGAGCTGTAAGTTACTCATTAATTCGAAGGTACTGTGTTTCTCCGAGATCCATAACCAGGATTCGTCTTTTGCATTCCGACTAGCGGCTCTTCTCAACAGAGTTCGTCTTCGGGGGATCTTCCTCCGGAGATGATGGAGAGCGAGACTCCACCCACCTCTCCGCCTCATGAAGCGGGCGACACCGAGGTGTCGTCACAGAGGAGTTCGGGCCTGCCGAAGCCGGAGGCTAATACGTCAGCCGCCCTGAGGCCGGGGCGTTTGGCTCCCATGGGGGGCAATGAGAAGGGTTCGGCATAGTTCGATGTCCGACTGGATATACTGACGGGCCTTTTGGAGCGAGCTGTGCTGTCAGAGGAGCACCGCTCATTAATGAGCGCGGTGCTCAAGAAGATTTCCTCCGCCACAAGCGGCTTGAATGAAGCATTTACAAGCCTGCTCAGAGGCTTTGAGGTATGTAGTGAAAAATCCACTATTTTTTGGCTGTGAGGCACGCGCTAGGTGTTCTCCATATGGATAGTAGCCCCTGAGACTCTGGTTGCCCGCCCTAGGCGGCAAACGGGGGATCATATAGTAATGATTGTACTTGTGCATATGCGCATGTATCTAAGTGTCCGGCAGCCAACCAGTCCGTTGAAGTTGCCGAGCTAAGGAGGCAAATCAGATCGATTGATGCCGATATCACGCTGGTGAACAAGCGGCTAGACGAGTCACAAGTTATGTGCTCTGCTTTCCTTATTATATTAGGAAAATATGAGAGGGGCATAATATTAATGCAATATGCTTGGACTGTAGATGGTGCTGCTGCCGTGGAAGCCCTGAGGGCGGAACTTGCCCAGGCCAAGGAACAGGATCGGGTTAACAGTGCGGCTGCCCTAAAGGCGGCTGAAGAATTGAGAGCCGAACAGGCTGCTCATCACCGAAGCAAGGAAAAGATAGCCGAAATGGCTGTGGAGTTGAAAAATGCCGCTGACCGGTGTGCGCTCCTTGAAAAGGAGCATAAGTCTAGTTCGTCCGACCTGAACAAGGCACGTAATGCCACCAAGGAGATGCGGACCGAGGTCAGGAGTGTACGGGACGAGCTTCAACAGGCCGGTAAAATCGCGGCTGGGGGCTCCTACTTACTGCGGACGAAATTTTTGGATCCAAAGTATGCTCCCCTGGATGGACGCTGGAGTCCCGCAGGTGCGTATGCGGATTTGGCGAAGAGTATAGCTGATGCCGCCAAGTTTTTCGAGGATCAAGGAGATAAAGAAGTGGAGAAGCTTTTCTGGTCGCAATTCAATGCTCCCACTCGCTCGCTGCCGTTAAGTGATAAGATGGCTGCTGTAGCAAAGATTCACAGGCTGTCCGGGCTTGCAATGCAGTCTGTAATAGACCATCTTTGGCCGAAGGGGCCTAAGCCGGACAGTTACTTTGGTTTGGTGCAACAATTCCTTGGGGCCGTGCCTCGGATCGACGCCATGAGAAGGTCGGCGTGCATAGAGGGTGCACGAATGGCCCTTGCCCGCGTTAAAGCCTATTGGACAGATATGAAGGCCACCATTATAGTGAACCAGAATCCGGCGGGAGGCCAGTATGCGGCCGAGCACTACTTGGAGCAGGTAACAGAAGGTGCCCCCTTAATAGAGGCGCAGTGCTCGAAGAGTATATTGTTCGAGTGAAACATCGAATCATTGTAAAAACAATGTTATTTTGATTATGAGGCTTTTTTTATACTTTTTGCCGGAAAGTATTATTGTGTCCCCTGTGCGGCCGTTTATATATATATATATATATATATATATATATATATATATATATATATATATATATATATATATATATATATATATATATATATATATATAAGTAATTTGAAAGTTAGCAGTCGTTGGCTTCAGCCCCCACGCATACAATGCGGGGGTGTTCGCAAAAAATATGCGTAATCACACTTGATCCAATGTCTTGGTCCGTTAAGGAGGTGATCGCACGTCGAACTAGGCAACCAGACTATATAGCCATAACACTTTCGCTTAGCCATGGGAGTCTGACGGTGGGGCTACTATGTAGCCCCTGGTACCTTCGCGTGCATCCGAATACGGGTGCGTGTGTACATGACCGGGAAACGGTCCTTCGTTAATGCGGAGGGATCCTAAAGATTCCGATAAGTCTTCGAGTGGTTGAACAGTCTCTCGCTGTATCATGACAGTCAGTTTTCAGCTTTCTCTACTGGGGTGCTCATTTGGAATAACCAGGGCACAATCACAGTAGTTCTCCTTTTGCCACCTTAGCCGATAAGAACGGAACATAAGGCGGCAAACCCAGGAGCCGGGCAAACCCAACATTTGACCAAAGACATGATTCGGAGCTGATGCATATAAGGCCAAACTCGTGACACCGAACACTCCCAAAGGTATTCGGACTTTATAACAGAAAATGGGCTGAAGAACGCCCTTTCATTGGAAACCCTGAATTTCCAGGTACGTGCGTTACTCTGTCGTGGCGAAATGCCAATAACGGCAGTATCCTCTATGGGTGTAGTACCCATGGGATGTGTGAACAACAAGAGGCAATATAAAAGGTTTACACAGTGGCTTAATCTAAAGAGAAACCTTTAAGGGGGCCCTGCTGCACGTCTGCGCCTTTGTCTCTATTGTGCCGTATCCTGGAAGGGTATCGCGCGAACGTTGTCTGTGAAAAATAAAACTCGTAGGAGAGTACAACGTAAGTATGCAATGGATAATAAAAGTGTAAGATGTTGGCCTGTCAATAAGGTTGAGCCAAGTATGGGGCTGTATTAAATGTTTATATCCCCTGGTGTCCTCTATGGGATTACATATATGGTGCCCTGGTTCAATTTTATCCGGGCTACCAGACTCATCTAACCGTGTCTGTGGTCTTAATGACCAGTCATGTTTTCTGATATTGGAGGCCACTTATAGTCCGGCCGCTAGGGCCATCGCATGTTCCTCTGCGTGTGAAGAGCGCTCTGTGTTTCCGTTAATGGTTATGACGCCACATGGACCTGGCATCTTGAGTGTAAGGTAGGCATAGTGTGGTACTGCATTGAAGCGGGCCGTTCTTCCAAGCAATGCATGATAGTCACTTTGGAAGGGTGCGATGGTGAAGAGTAGTTCTTCGCTTCTGGAGTTGCCTGGGGAGCCAAATGTTACCCCCAACACGACAGAGCCCCTGACATAGGCTTCAACGCTTGGTATCAGCCCTTCAAAGGTGGTGTCGCTTTGGCTGATTCAGGATGGGTCTATCCCCATCCTGCGGACAGTGTCCTCGTATATTAAATTGACACTGCTGCCGCCATCCATGAGGACGTGGGTGAGATGGTATCCGTCAATTATTGGGTCAAGCACCAAGGCCTCTGATCCTCCGCGCCGAATACTAGTTGGGCAGTCCATGTGATCGAAGGTGATCGGACAAGCCGTCCAGTAGTTAGGTGTGGGTACGATGGGCTCTGTAGCGTGCGCGTCTCTGAGCGCGCGTTCGTGCCTTCTTGTTGATGTGTGAGTCGCGTGGATCATGTTTACTGTTTTAACCTCTGGTGGGAATTTTTTCTATCCCCCAGTGTTCGGCTGGCGAGGTTCGTCCTCGTCTTCACTTGGTGTTTCCCTCCCCTTGTGTTCGGCATTTAATTTGCCGGCCTGCTTGAAGACCCAGCACTCTCTGTGCGTGTGGTTCGCAGGTTTGTCGGGGGTGCCATGGGTTTGGCACAGTCTGTCCAGGACTCTGTTCAGACCGGACGGTCCCTCTTTACTGCCTTTAAGTGGCTTCTTTTGCTGATCGGGTCGAGAGCCCCTGAATCCGGCGTTGACCGTTGTGTTGTCTAGGCTCTCTTCCTTGTTTTGGCGTTTGTTTTTATTACGCCGTGGCTTCCCGTTGCCATCCCTTATTTCGGATGTGCTAGGATCGCTGGTGCCTTTACGGGCCAGCCAGCTATCTTCACCTGCGCAAAAGCGAGTCATGAGGCTTGTTAAGGCTGCCATTGTCCTTGGCTTTTCTTGGCCGAAGTGTCTAGCGAGCCACTCGTCGCGGATGCTGTGCTTGAATGCCGCTAAGGCTTCGGCGGCGGGACAATCGACAATTTGATTCTTCTTAGTGAGGAGTATGTTCCAAAGCTTGCGGGCGGACTCTCCGGGCTGTTGGATTACGTGACTTAGATTGTCTACATCTGGAGGCCGGACATAAGTCCCTTGAAAATTGGCCCTGAAAGCGTCCTCGAGTTCCTCCCAACTCCCAATTAAATTTTCGGGGAGGCTTTTCAACCAGTGTCGAGTTGGCCCCTTCAACTTGAGGGGAAGGTATTTGATGGCGTGGAGGTCATCCCCATGAGCCATGTGAATATGCAGGATAAAATCCTTGATCCAGACTCCTGGGTCTTTCGTTCCATCGTATGCCTCTATATTCACAGGTTTAACACCCTGTGGAAATTCATGGTCCAGTACTTCTTTGGTGAAGCACAGGGGGTGAGCAGCCCCTCTGTATTTGGGCGTGCTGTGGCATGCCGTCGGCTGTTGTTGTGTCCGGTGCTTATTCCGAACTGGTATTTGGTTGGTATGATCGTTTTGGTGACCATAGTCCCTCGCCGGGGTGTGTCCCTTAGATCCGTATATGGACCTGGCCGCGCCGACTTTCTTATCCAGGTGCTCTCATAGATCGTGCGTGTCATCGGTAGCCGCCCTGTTGCGGTTATGGAGTGGTACGTCTGGCCTCCTGGTCGTGTTATTCTTTGGTGGAATGGCCTCGTCGTCGAATTCTGGCAGTAGCTTGCATTTTGGATAGCTCTTTGTATGGCGATCGTCGCCGTATCTTTCTTCAGTGTCTAGCACTTTATTCCATCTGCGACTGAGCGTTGCCTGTGCGGCTTTTAGCCATTGCTTCTGCTTCTTTAGGCTTCTCGCTGTGGCCATAAGCTTTTTGTGGAGGTTATCTCGTTCCACACGTTCTTCCAGAATGATGAATGCATCATCGTCCGGACTGTGGTCTTGTCCTGGGGCGGTTTGATGAACTCGTCCCTCGGGATCATTGTGATCGGGCGTCTGCTCCGAACTCGGTTCGGCGTGACCTGGCTCGTCCTGCTCCATTGCTGGGTCCATGTGGTTGTTGTTGCCTTTGAAGTTGACTGGTATGTCGATCTTTCTTGCGCTCTTGTCGCTATTTTTACTCTTGCTGGACTTTGACCGGCGTCTGCGCCGTCGTTTTGGCTTTTGCCCGGGGGTTTTATCTTCCGGATTGTTGCCATCGTCCTCCTTGGGCGTATTCACCATGTATATATCGTGTGACGAGGTAGTAGTCCAGCGCCCCAGAGATTCTGAATCTTCTCCTGCATCGTCATCCATACCGTCGATGCCTTCAGAGTCGAAGTCAAGCACGTCGGTTAAATCATCAACCGTGGCAATGAAGTGGGTGGTGGGTGGGCAACGAATTCCTTCGTCGTCTGCTCCCCACTTGAGCTGGACATAGTTCGGCCGAGAGCCTCCTGACAAAGAGATAGACTTTAATGAGTTCAGCATGTCGCCAAAGGGCGAGTGCTGGAAGATATCCGCAGCGATAAACTCCATTACCGGAGCCCAGCCGGGCTCAGCGGGCTCGGGAGCGCGCGGACTGGGACCGACGACCGGATACGAGTCCGGGGGTCCGGAGTCACAGGCTTCCACAGAGGTGAGACCTGTGTTCGGCTCCAACGCCGATGAGTGTACGGCCTGCAGGGCGGGGTCCATCCCTCCGTCCTTAGGCAATGCAGCCCGCTTCGGATTTAGGTCCGGGGCTACTGCCGGGGTGATATCCCGAGCATTGTCCGACAGCAGGTTTAAGCCGTGCTCATTGTGACTGTCTGGTCCTCCTGGCACAGGCCCAAATCCGTCGAAGATCAAGTCTCCGCGAATGTTGGCCGTGTAGCTCAAGTTTCCGAACCTGACCTGGTGGCCAGGGGCGTAGCTGTCGATCTGCTCCAGATGGCCAAGTGAATTGGCATGCAGTGCGAAGCCTACGAACACGAAGATCTGTCTGGGGAGAAAAGTCTCGCCCTGGACCGTGTTGTTGATGATTGAAGGCGCCATCAAGCCTTGCAGCGACGACACAGAGGAACTCTCAATGAAAGCACCAATGTCGGTGTCAAAACCGGCGGATCTCGGGTAGGGGGTCCCGATCTGTGCGTCTAGGCTGATGGTAACAGGAAGCAAGGGACACAATGTTTACCCAGGTTTGGGCCCTCTCGATGGAGGTAAAACCCTACTTCCTGCTTGATTAATATTGATGATATGAGTAGTACACGAGTAGATATACCACGAGATCGTAGAGGCTAAACCCTAGAAGCTAGCCTATGATGATTATGATTGTAATTGTGATCGGCCTTCTAAGGACCAACCTCTCCGGTTTATATAGACACCGGAGAGGGCTAGGGTTTACATGGAGTTGGTTACAAGGAAGGAAACACAATATCTGGATCGCCAAGCTTGTCTTCCACGCATAGGAGAGTCCCATCCGGACACGGGATGGCGTCTTGAGTCTTGTATCTTCACGCTTCAATAGTCCGAACGATGTATATAGTCCGGCAGTCTGGATACCCCCGAATCCAGGACTCCCTCAACAGGGATGTACAAAAGTCTCAAAGGGCATCAGACATTATGTGATTTCCTCAAAAAGCAGATTCTGAACCAGAACCCTAGGAAAGAGGGTCTTGGGTTCGAGAGGAAAATGAATGTTGATGGGTCATACTTAAAGCCTGAGCAGTACCCCAAAACCACATGGGTTGCTACAAAGGAACCTTCAGTAGATCCATCCACCTTATCTGGTTTCACTTGTGCTAACACTATTATCATTGATGAATCCTTTGATGCAAACTATAAATTGTTTAAGAATCAGAATGGCGAAGTGTTTGCCAGGTATATTGGTACTAACTACAGGAATGAGCCACCTATGAGGAAGATATGGGTACCCAAAAGTTGTATTGAGAATCTTTCGGTGAATGTCATCTTGACACCACCTGTGAAGAAGACAAACCCCATACCAAAGGCTTGATATGGTCGTAAAGCTTCATACAGACCGAGGACTCATCTGAGTCACCCTAACGTCAATGTTTTGCAGGGAAATCATACTCAGACCCATGAATATGAGCATGTTTCCTCAAACCGCTATGTTCATAGAACTAAGAATTTTTCTGCTTATTCCTATGAGTATTATTCACCTCCTACAAGGCTATTTACTAGGGCTCCAAAGCCGAAGTTCTCAGATGCTGCACTTAGACTCATTGCTTCTAAGCCACCCCTGAAAATGTGGGTGGTTAAGAAAACTTAACTCTCTTTTGCAGGGAAAGGTCTCCAGCCGGAAATCTAAGGCGTCCAATGCTAATGCTAGGGACCTTAAACATCTTGTGGGGCGCAAGATAAAATGCCAAAATGGTCTTACTTTGTATTTCGTTCCGGGATTCCTTCACACTCATCCTATCTATCCTAACCAAGACCTGAATTTCCATGTTCCACTTTTTTGTCAAATGTTTATGCTTCACAACTCGCTTGGTGAAGCCTATCCCCCAAACTGCACTGTAGGCTATGACACCTCGTACTTCAGAATGGATTATGGACAGTGGATGCACTAACCACATGACTGGTGATCGAAGTCTTCTGATGGATTCAACTCTACGTCCATCAGACAAGAGTCATATCACATTTGTGGACACTGGTAAAAGCAAGGTATTGGGTCTAGGTAGAGTTGCAATATCAAGGGATCAACACATGGATAAAGTGATGCTTGTTGAATCCCTTGGTTTCAACTTAATGTCTGTCTCAATGCTTTGTCACTTAAACATGATTGTGCTATTTGGAAAATATCGATGCCATGTGCTAATGGAATCTGACAAGTCTCTAGTCTTTGAAGGGTATCAGAAAGATGATCTGTATATGGTAGATTTCTGAGCAGGACCACAGATGGCCATATGTCTTCTAGCAAAAGCTTCAGAGTGCTGGCTTTGGCATCGAAGGCTAGGACATGATGGCATGAGGAACTTGCACACTCTCGTGAAGAAGAAGCATGTGGTGGGCATCGAAGGCGTGAAGTTCAAGAAGGATCACCCGTGTGGCGCCTGCGAAGCTGGAAAGATAACCAGGGCCAAGCATCCCTCGAAGACAATCATGACTACATCTCAACCCTTCGAGCTACTACACATGGACTTATTTGGCCCTACTCACTACTCTACTCTCAATGCTACTGCTTGCCTCTATGGCTTTGTCATTGTGGATGATTACTCTAGATATACTTGGGTGCATATAATCCTCTACAAGACTGAAGTGCAGGATGTCTTCAGACGCTTTGCCAATCGTGCCATGACAAACAATGGCGTCAAGATCAAGCACATCAGAAGCGACAACAACACCGAGTTCAAGAACACCGGCCTCGACCTTTATCTGGATGCTTTTGGTATTACTCATGATTTCTCTACTCCTTACACACCTCAGCAGAATGGTATCGCAGAGCGCAAGAACAGAACTCTTATTGAGATGGCCTGAACGATGCTTGATGAGTACAAGACTCCACGGAAGTTCTGGCCAGAAGCCATTGACACTGCATGCCACATCATCAACCGTGTTTATCTTCACAAGCTTCTGAAGAAAACATCCTATGAGCTCCTAACTGGTAAGAAGCCAAATGTAAGTTACCTCAGAGTATTTGGTGCTAGGTGCTGGATCAGGGATCCACATCACACTTCAAAATTTGCACCGAAAGCACATGAAGGTTTTATGCTTGGTTACGGAAAGGATTCACACTCCTACAGAGTCTTCAACCTCTTTCACTATAAAGTGGTTGAAACTGTGGATGTGTGGTCCGATGAGACTAACGGATCGCAAAGCGAGCACCTGCCAAATGTGCTAGATGAATTACCCCCTAGTGAGTCAATCAAGCAAATGGGAATTGGAGAGATCATACCATCTGAGAATCAGACTGAAGAAGAACTGATCGTTTTTGCACCTAATTAACGTGAAGACAATGCTCAGCCTGAAGACAATCCCCCATATAATGACATTGATCAGCATGAGCAAAATCTTCGTCCTGTTCATCCTCGAGTTGCAAATGAAGTACAGATTGAGAAGATAATTGACAGCATCAATGCACCTGGTCCACCCACTCGTTCAAGAGCTACTCAAAGAGAAACACAGCTAACCAATTTCTGTGGGCATTTTGCATTCGTCTCAATCTCAGAACCCAAGAAAGTCAATGAAGCCTTCATGGAACCTGAATGGATTCAAGCCATGCAAGAAGAGCTTCAACAGTTCGAGCTAAATAATGTGTGGGAATTGGTCAAGCGTCCTGATCCTCGGAAGCACAATATCAGTGGCACCAAATGGATATATCGCAACAAACAAGATGATCATGATCAAGTTGTCAGAAACAAGGCTCGTCTCGTTGCACAAGGTTACACTCAAGTGGAAGGAATTGACTTCGATGAAACATTTGCTCCGGTGGCAAGGCTTGAAGCCATTCGCATACTGCTAGCCTATGCAAATCATCACAACATCCTTCTGTATCAAATGGATGTGAAGAGTGCTTTTCTCAATGGAAAGATAGAAGAAGAAGTATATGTCGCACAACCTCCTGGCTTTGAAGATCCAAAACATCCTGATATGGTATACAAGCTCAACAAGGCACTGTATGGCCTCAAACAAGCCCCTTGTGCTTGGTATGACACGCTCAAATACTTCTTGAAGAGCAAAGGTTTCAAACCTGGTTCACTAGATCCTACACTCTTCACGAAGAGATACGATGGTGAACTGTTTGTGTGCCAAATCTATGTGGATGACATTATCTTCGGGTGCACCAACAAGAAATACAGTGATGAGTTTGGTCACATGATGCAAGAGCAATATCAGATGTCCATGATGGGCGAGCTGAAGTTCTTTCTGGGTCTCCAAATCCGTCAGCAACGCAACGACATCTTCATATCTCAAGAAAAATACGTCAAAGATTGTCTGAAGAAGTTTGGAATGCAATACTGCAAAGGATACACGATGCCAATGCCAACCAAAAGTCATCTGGGTCCCGACGCCAATGGTAAAGAGTTTGATCAAAAGGTATACCGCTCCATGATTGGTTCTTTGCTTTATTTATGTGCATCTAGGACAGATATAATGCTTAGTGTTTGCATGTGTGCCCGATTCCAAGTGGCACCAAAGGAATCACATCACTTAGCTGTGAAGCGAATTCTTCGATATTTGGCTTACACCCCAACACTAGGATTATGGTATCCAAAGGGTTCAAAGTTTGATCTAGTTGGATTCTCAGATGTTGATTATGCTGGTGACAAGGTTGATCGCAAGTCCACAACAGGCACATGTCACTTTCTGGGACGATCTCTTGTCTGTTGGTCTTCAAAGAAGCAGAACTGTGTATCTCTCTCTGATACGTCCATTTTGCATCATGCTTTTATATCAATATTTATTGCATTATGGGCTATTATTACACATTATATCTCAATACTTATGGCTATTCTCTCTTATATTACAAGGTTTACCATGAAGAGGGGGAATGCCGGCAGCTGGAATTCTGGCTGGAAAAGGAGCAAACATTGGAAACCTATTCTGCACTGCTCCAAAAATCCTGAAACTCCACGAAACCTCCTTTTGGAATTAATAAGAATTATTGAGCGGAAGAAATACATCAGGGGGCCCACACCCTGGCCAGGAGGGTAGGGGGCGTGCCCACCCCTACTGGGCACGCCCCTGTCTCCTGGGCCCCTAGTGGCCCCCTAGTGTCCATCTTCTGCTATATGAAGGCTTTTACCCTGGAAAAAATCGTGGGCAAGCTTACGGGACGAAACTCCGCCGCCATGAGGCGGAACCTTGGCGGAACCAATCTAGAGCTCCGGCAGAGCTGTTCTGCCGGGGACACTTCCCTCCGGGAGGGGGAAATCATCACCATCGTCATCACCAACGATCCTCTCATCAGGAGGGGGTCAATCTCCATCAACATCTTCACCAGCACCATCTCCTCTCAAAACCCCAGTTCATCTCTTGTATCCAATCTTGTATCAAAACCACAAATTGGTACCTGTGGGTTGCTAGTAGTGTTGATTACTCCTTGTAGTTGATGCTAATTGGTTTACTTGGTGGAAGATCATATGTTCAGATCCTTAATGCATATTATTACTCCTCTGATTATGAACATGGGTGAAGTCTTGCTATTAGTATTCATGTGAATTTGGTATTCGTTCGATATTTTGATGAGATGTATGTTGTCTTTTCCTCTAGTGGTGTTATGTGAACGTCGACTACATGACACTCCACCATTATTTGGGCCTAGAGGAAGGCATTGGTTAGTAATAAGTAGATGATGGGTTGCTAGAGTGACAGAAGCTTAAACCCTAGTTTATGCGTTGCTTCGTTAGGGGCTGATTTGGATCCATATGTTTAATGCTGTGGTTAGGTTTACCTTAATACTTCTTTTGTAGTTGCGGACGCTTGCAATAGGGGTTAATCATAAGTGGGATGCTTGTCCAAGTAAGGGCAGTACCCAAGCACTGGTCCACCCACATATCAAATTATCAAAGTACCGAACGCGAATCATATGAGCGTGATGAAAACTAGCTTGGCGATAATTCCCATGTGTCCTCGGGAGCTCCTTTCTCATTATAAGAAATTGTCCAAGCTTATCCTTTGCTACATAAAGGATTAGGCCACCTTGCTGCACTTTACTTACTTTCATTGCTTGTTACTCGTTACAATTTATGTTATGACAAAACTATCTATCACCTACAATTTCAGTGCCCTTAGAGAAAACCTTACTGAAAACCGCTTATCATTTCCTTCTACTCCTCATTGGGTTCGACACTCTTACTTATCAAAAGGACTACGATAGATCCCCTACACTTGTGGGTCATCAAGACTCTTTTCTGGCGCCGTTGCCGGGGAGTGTAGCGCTTTTGGTGAGTGGAACTTGGTAAGGAAACATTTATTTAGTGTGCTGAAATTTTCTGTTACTTGTCACTATGGAAACTAATCCTTTGAGGGGCATGTTCGGGGTATCTTCATCCCGACCAGAAGAGCAAAGAGTTGCTCCTCAACCTACTGAACTTTTTGAAAATATTTACTTTGAGATTCCTTCGGGTATGATAGAGAAACTTCTAGCTAATCCATTTGGTATTCATTCGATATTTTGATGAGATGTATGTTGTCTTTTCCTCTAGTGGTGTTATGTGAACGTCGACTACATGACACTCCACCATTATTTGGGCCTAGAGGAAGGCATTGGGAAGTAATAAGTAGATGATGGGTTGCTAGAGTGACAGAATCTTAAACCCTAGTTTATGCGTTGCTTCGTTAGGGGCTGATTTGGATCCATATGTTTAATGCTGTGGTTAGGTTTACCTTAATACTTCTTTTGTAGTTGTGGACGCTTGCAATAGGGGTTAATCATAAGTGGGATGCTTGTCCAAGTAAGGGCAGTACCCAAGCACCGGTCCACCCACATATCAAATTATCAAAGTACCAAACACGAATCATATGAGAGTGATGAAAACTAGCTTGACGATAATTCCCATGTCTCCTCGGGAGCTCCTTTCTCATTATAATAAATTGTCCAGGCTTATCCTTTGCTACATAAAGGATTGGGCCACCTTGCTGCACTTTATTTACTTTCATTGCTTGTTACTCGTTACAATTTATCTTATCACAAAACTATCTATCACCTACAATTTCAGTGCCCTTAGAGAAAACCTTACTGAAAACCGCTTATCATTTCCTTTTGCTCCTTGTTGGGTTCGACACTCTTACTTATCGAAAGGACTACGATAGATCCCCTACACTTGTGGGTCATCACTCTCCACTGCTGAATCCGAATACATTGCCGCTGGATCTTGTTGTGCTCAACTTCTCTGGATGAAGCAAACTCTCAAGGACTATGGTATCCACCTAAAGAATGTGCCACTCTACTGTGACAATGAGAGCGCCATCAAGATAGCCAACAACCCATTTCAGCACTCGAAGACAAAGCACATTGAAATTCGTCATCACTTTCTCAGAGATCATGTCATGAAGGAAGATATTAATATCATTCACGTCAACACTGAAGAGCAATTGGCCGATATCTTCACCAAGCCCTTGGATGAGAAAAGGTTTTGCAAGTTGCGGTGTGAGCTAAATATCTTGGAATCCTCAAATGTCCTGTGATTGGACACACACATCCTAACACTTATGCATTTTGATGACTTAGATGTGCAACACACGAAGTAATGTATATCTTCAATCAATGAAGACATACACTCTAAGTGTGAATACATTAACACGGAATTTGACTTCGGAAAGCCGCGATAATTGTGCGCCGTGTCTGGGTCTAATACTTCCTATATGGTGGGTAACGCCACCACCAAACTTTTGTTTGAAGTGTTTCCCTTGGCGTTATGATTGCAAACTCTTCGTATTTGATTTGTCTTCATTCCTGACTTATATTCAAGTTTATCTTCATCTTGTTGATTTGGTCTTATACATATTTGTGTTCTGTCCTCTACAATATTCACTTAAAGCTATGACTTCGTGCTGAATCTTTTGATCTAAGTGAATGTGATCGGACTCTAACCTATCTATGCTTCTACCTCAACTCTATCTATCCAAATCATATGCATTCTATTGAAAACTGTCGATTGTCTTCACTGAGACCTTGTCAGCTGAAGTCAATCTGACAAACATTTATATCTATTTTTAATGATATATCCTTATTTCCTAAAAGCCGGAGAATTCGGAACGACCACCACGACAATCCAGGCGTGCATGGGAACATGGAACAACTTCCAAGGTGTTGCATGCTTGCCACGTGCCCCTCAGATGTGAACCACCAGGGGCACCTGCGTAATTGCGCCGTGTCGTCCCTTTCCTTTTAAATACCCATCACATCATGGTCAAAATCCTTCTTCCACCTCGCCACCTCTCGCAAACCCTAGCGCCTATGCTAGCTCTCGACGGCGTCGGCGACGAAGCGCCTAGCTGCCACGACTTCACCGACGCCGTCCTCACGCCGGCCGCGGACCTCGTCTTCTCCGCCGCCGCCGTAGGTATCTTCCGTCGCCAAGTTAGGGCACAGAAGATCGAACTGCTCGGCCTCCAACTTTGCTCCGTCTAGCAGTTCTTCGTGTGGTAATTAAAACTCACTTTTTACCGTCTTTTTGATCTGATAGATTCATCCTTATTCACCAAAAGTTGTTTCTAGATCTCCTAAGTTGAATCTATCTCTTTCTGCATCTCATACTCTACCTAGTCTGTTCACTTGTGCTTCTTTACAAGTTAGATTCCTCACTTGTACTTATTCTTGGATTCGTACAAATCTGGAACCAACTCTCAACAAATAAGTGAATGTCTTCGCGTTATGAGGTCAATGTCTTCAAACTGATTTATCTTCAAAATCTTCTGAGAATGCATATGACCTCTTCCCCTTCCCTGGCACCTCTAATGCTGTCACAGGTACATGTCCGTGGGAGAATCCCTTGGTTCTCATAGTCTGCATTCATTTGCAGAATTCTTACAGAGTCACATAAATTCTCCTGAAGCCAGTTCTTGTCTGACCAGCCGCCGGAAGCCCTTGCTAGTACTGAAGCCTTTCAGGTTAAGCTTCATGGCTACAGAGAAGTCATCTAGAAAGGGTGGCAGACAGCGCCGTGGGAATACTTCCAAAGATTTGGCACCTGACCTGCACGAACTATACAAAATAGACCCCGAAGAAACCTATGGAGAACACAAGAATCGAATCCAGTGGATTCGAAGATATTGGGCAGAGGAATGGTTCAAGTACAGATTCGTCACAGAAGAGTATGCCGAGAAGAATGCCATCAAGCGACCCTGGGGAGATATACCATACAAAAAATCTTCCTCCCGGGTCCAAGACTGAAGCTATTGAGCAAGGCTTCTATCCGTGCATGGTTCGCGGACCACAGCCAGAGAATGCAGACCCTTCTTATCTGTTGTGGTATCGTGAAGACAATCTGTTCAAGCGCAACTTCAAATTCGCCAAAGACTCTGCTGTGAAGAACAAGAAGGCATTTGGACTTGACTTCAACCCAGGTCCGTCTGCTCCTGGGGAAGATGGCACCCGTGAAGCCAATGAAAACAGAATCGGCCCCTTCTACAACCTCGAAGGCCTCATCACTCACATTGCCATCCAAGGAGCAAATGTGGATCACTCTGGTGATGATGCTGACTCAGATGATGCACCAGCTCGTCCTCCTAAGCCGCAGAAGCAAAAGAAATCCAAGGCTTCAAAACCTATTGCTGCACCCACTGTAATACTCTAGATGCAGGCAGGAGTCGGTCGATGTGTGGAGTAATAGTAGTAGATGCAGGCAGGAGTCGGTCTACTTGTTGCGGACGTGATGCCTATATACATGATCATGCCTAGATAATCTCATAATTATTCTCTTTTCTATCAATTGCTCGACAGTAATTTGTTCACCCATCGTAATACTTATGCTATCTTGAGAGAAGCCTCTAGTGAAACCTATGGGCCCCGGGTCTATCTTTTATCATATTTGCTTTCAATCTACTTTTAATTGCATCTTTACTTTTTGCATCTATATTATAAAATACCAAAAATATATTTATCTTATCATATTATCTCTATCAGATCTCACTTTCGCAAGTGGCCGTGAAGGGATTGACAACCCCTTTATTGCGTTGGTTGTGAGTTCTTTGTTTGTTTGTGTAGGTGCGTGGGAGTTTTGAGGAGCCTCCTACTGGATTGATACCTTGGTTCTCAAAAACTAAGGGAAATACTTACGCTACTTTGCTGCATCACCCTTTCCTCTTCATGGAAAACCAATGCAAGCTCAAGACGTAGTAAGGAGGATTTCTAGAGCCGTTGTCGGGGAGGTCTTCGCTCAAGTCAAGACATACCAAGTACCCATCACAAACTCATCTCCCTCGCATTTACATTATTTGCCATTTGCCTCTCGTTTTCCTCTCCCCCACTTCACCCTTGCCGTTTTATTTGCCCTCTCTTTCCCAATCTCCTTCGCTCTTTTTCGCTTGCCTTTTTCTGTTTGCTTGTGTGTTGGATTACTTGTTGCCATGGCGCAAGATAATACCAAATTGTGTGATTTCTCGAATACCAATAATAATGATTTCTGTAGTACTCCGATTGCTCCTCTTAATGATGTTGAGTCTTGTGAAATCAATACTGCTTTGCTGTATCTTGTTATGAAAGATCAATTCGTCGGCCTTCCTAGTGAAGATGCCGCTACTCATCTAAACAACTTTGTTGATTTGTGTGATATGCAAAAGAAGAAAGATACGGATAATGATATTGTTAAATTGAAGTTATTTCTGTTTTCACTTAGAGATCGTGCTAAAGTTTGGTTTTCGTCTTTGCCTAAAAATAGTATTGATTCTTGGAACAAGTGCAAAGATGCTTTTATCTCTAAGTATTTTCCTCCCGCTAAGATTATCACTCTTAGGAATGATATTATGAACTTGATCATGAGCATGTTGCCCAATCTTGGGAAAGAATGAAATTGATGATTCACAATTGCCCTACTCATGGTTTGAATTTATGGATGATCATACAAAAATTTTATGCCGGTTTGAACTTTGCTTCTAGAAATCTCTTAGATTCAGCCGCGGGAGGCAGTTTATGGAAATCACGTTAGGAGATGCTACAAAACTTCTTGATAATATTATGGCTAATTATTCTCAATGGCACACCGAAAGATCCTCTAGTAAAAAAGTGCATGCTATAGAAGAAATCAATGTTTTGAGTGGAAAGATGCATGAACTTATGAAGTTGTTTGCTACTGAAAATACTCCTCTTGATCCCAGTGATATGCCTTTGTCTACTTTGATTGAGAATAATAATGAATCTATGGATGTGAATTTTGTTGGTAGGAATAGTTTTGGAAACAATGCTTACAGAGGAAACTTTAATTCTACACCGTTCCCTAGTAATTCCTCTAATAATTAAGGAAATTCCTAAAATAATTCTTATGTTAATTTTAATAAGATGCCCTCTGATTTTGAGAATAGTGTGAAAGAATTTATGATTTCTCAAAAGAATTTTAATGCTTTACTTGAAGAAAAATTGCTCAAAGTTGATGATTTGGCTTGGAACGTTGATAGACTTTCACTTGATGTTGATTCTCTTAAACTTAGACCTTCTCCTCCTAAGCATGATATCAATGAGTCTATCAAAGCCATGAGAATTTCCATTGATGAGTGCAAGGAAAGAACCGCTAGATTGCGTGCTAAGAAAGATTGCTTTATAAAAGCGTGTTCTTCTAGTTTCCATGAAAATAATGATGAAGATCTCAAAGTTATTGATGTGTCTCCTATTAGATCTTTGTTTTGCAATACGAATCTTGATAATAATGGGACTGGAGATGAGTCAACTTTAGTTAGAAGGTGTCCCAAGAATTCGGAGTTTTTAGATCTTGATGCTAAATTTGGTAAAAGTGGGATTGGAGAGGTCATGACTTTAAATAGCATTGAACCCACTATCTCGGATTTCAAGGAATTTGATTATGATAATTGTTCTTTATAAGGATGCATTTCCTTGTTGCAATCCGTTGTTAATTCTCCTCATGCTTATAGTCAAAATGAAGCTTTTACCAAACACATTGTTGATGCCTTGATGCAATCTGATGATGAAAAACTTAATTCAGAAGTTTCTATACCTAGAAAACTTAATGATGAGTGGGAACCTACTATAAAGATTAGAATTAAAGATCATGAGTGTTTTGCTTTGTGTGATTTGGGTGCTAGTGTTTCCACGATTCCAAACACTTTATGTGATATTCTAGGATTCCATGATCTTGATGATTGCTCTTTAAATTTACACCTTGCGGATTCTACCATTAAAAAGCCAATGGGAAGGATCAAAGATGTTCTCATTGTTGCAAATAGAAATTTGGTGCCCGTAAATTTTATCATTCTTGATATAGATTGCAATCTTTCTTGCCCTATTATTCTTGGTAGACCTTTCCTTAGAACGATTGGCGCGATTATTGATATGAAGGAAGGGAATATTAGATTCCAATTTCCATTAAAGAAAGGCATGGAGCACTTTCCAAGAAAGAAAGTCAAATTACCTTATGAATCTATCATGCAAGCTACTTATGAATTGAGTGCCAAAGATGGCACTACTTAGATCTATCTTCGCTTTTATGCCTAGCTAGGGGCGTTAAACGATAGCGCTAGTTGGCAGGCAACCCAATTTTATTTGTGTTTTTTGTTTTTGTTCCTGTTTAGTAATAAATTTTGCTTCTACCTTCTGGTTAGATTTGTTTTTATCTCTTAATTAGTGTTTGTGCCAAGTAGAACCTATATGATAACCTATGATGATAGTTGATTTGATTCTGCTGAAAAACAGAAACTTTGTGTGCACGAATTTAGTTTTGTTAAATCACAGAAACGTGATTTTGCGTTGATTCTTTTTGCTTCTGATCAACAGACAAATTTTCCAGGACTTCCTATTTTTGTAGGATTTTTAGAGTTTCAAAAGTTTGCGTTAGTTACAGATTGCTACAGACTGTTCTGTTTTTAACAGATTCTGTTTTTTGTGTGTTGTTTGCTTATTTTGATGCATATATGGCTAGTAAAATAGTTTATAAACCATAGAGAAGTCGGAATACAGTAGGTTTAACACCAAAATAAAGAAAGAATGAGTTCATTACAGTACCTTATGTGGTGGTTTTGTTTTCTTTCACTAACGGAGCTTATGATATTTCCTGTTGAGTTTTGTGTTGTGAAGTTTTCAAGTTTTGGGTAAAGATTTGATGGACTATGGAACTAGGAGTGGCAAGAGACTAAGCTTGGGGATGACCATGGAACCCCAAGATATTCAAGAATAGCCAAAAGTCTAAGCTTGGGGATGCCCCGGGAAAGCATCCCCTCTTTCGTCTTCGTTCATTGGTAACTTTACTTGGAGCTATATTTTTATTCACCACATGATATGTGTTTTGCTTGGAGCGTCGTGTATTATATTAGTCTTTGCTTTTTAGTTTACCACAATCATACTTGCTGTACACACATTTTTGGGAGAAGCCTACTTGATTAGAATTTGCTAGAATACTCTATGTGCTTCACTTATATCTTTTGAGCTTGATAGTTTTTGCTCTAGTGCTTCACTTATATCTTTTAGAGCACGGCGGTGGCTTATTTTTGTAGAAATTGCTAGTCTCTAATGCTTCACTTATATTATTTTGAGAGTATTTTAGAACAGCATGGTATTTGCTATGGTTATAAAATTGGTCCTAGAATGGTAGGCATCCAAGTTGGGTATAATAAAAACTATCATAGGAAGTGAATTGGATGCTATGATCAATTTGATACTTGATAATTGTTTTGAGATATGGAGGTTGTGATATCAAAGTCATGCTAGTTGGGTGATTATGAATTTAAAGAATGCTTGTGTTGAAGTTAGCAAGTCCCGTAGCATGCACGTATGGTTAAAGTTGTGTAACAAATTTGAAACATGAAGTGTACCTGGCTTGTGCATCCTTATGAGTGGCGGTTGGGGACGAGTGATGGTCTTTTCCTACCAATCTATCCCCCTAGGAGCATGCACGTAGTGCTTGATTTTTGATGACTTCTAAATTTTTGCAATAAGTATATGAGTTCTTTTGACTAATGTTGAGTCCATGGATTGTATGCACTTTTACCTTTCCACCATTGCTAGCCTCTTCGGTACCGTGCATTGCCCTTTCTCACCTTGAGAGTTGGTGCAAACTTCGCCGGTGCATCCAAACCCCGTGATGCGATACGCTCTATCACACATAAACCTCCTTATATCTTCCTTAAAACAGCCACCATACCTACCTATTATGGCATTTCCATAGCCATTCCGAGATATATTGCCATGCAACTTTCCAGCGTTCCGTTCATCATCATCATGACATACTTTACTTTTGTCATATTGCCATTGCATGATCATGTAGTTGACATCGTATTTGTGGCAAAGCCACCATGCATAATTTTTATACATGTCACTCTTGATTCATTGCACCATCCCGGTACACCGCCGGAGGCATTCATATAGAGTCATATCTTGTTCTAGTTTTGAGTTGTAATTCATATGTTGTAGTCAATAAAAGTGTGATGATCATCATTATTAGAGCATTGCCCAAAAAGAAAAAAAAGGGAAAAAAAGAAGAAATACCAAAAAAAAGAAAGGCCCAAAAAAAGGAAAAAAGGGGCAATGTTACTATCTCTTTTTCCATACTTGTGCTTCAAAGTAGCACCTTGTTCTTCATGTAGTGAGTCTCCTATATTGTGCTTCAAAGTAGCACCATGTTTTTCATGTAGTGAGTCTCATAGGTTGTCTTTTCATACTAGTGGGAATTTTTCATTATAGAACTTGGCTTGTATATTCCTACAATGGGCTTCCTCAAATGCCCTAGGTCTTCGTGAGCAAGCAAGTTGGATGCACACCCACTAGTTTTCTTTTGTTGAACATTCATTTATAGCTCTAGTGCATCCGTTGCATGGCAATCCCTACTCCTCATGTTGACATCAATTGATGGGCATCTCCATATCCCGTTGATTATCCTCGTCAATGTGAGACTTTCTCCTTTTTGTCTTCTCCACACAATCCCCATCATCATATTCTATTCCACCCATAGTGCTATATCCATGGTTCACGCTCAGGTATTGCGTGAAGGTTGAAAAAGTTTGAGATTATTTAAGTACGAAACAATTTCTTGGCTTGTCATCGGGGGTATAGAAGTTGGGAACATCTTTGTGTGACGAAAATGAAGCATAGCCTAACTATATGATTTTGTAGGGATGAATTTTCTTTTGCCATGTTATTTTGAGAAGACATGATTACTTTGATTAGTATGCTTGAAGTGTTACTATTTCTTTTATCAATATGAACTTTTATTTTGAATCATTTGGATCTGAACATTCATGCCACAATAAAGAAAATTACATTGAGAATTATGCTAGGTAGCATTCCACATCAAAAATTCTGTTTTTATCATTTACCTACTCGAGGACAAGCAGGAATTAAGCTTGGGGATGCTTGATACGTCTCCAACGTATCTATAATTTTTGATTGTTCCATGCTATTATATTACCCCTTTTGGATGTTTATGGGCTTTATTTTACACATTTATACCATTTTTGGGACTAACCTACTAACCGGAGGCCCAGCCTGTATTGCTGTTTTTTTTGCCTATTTCAGTATTTCGTAGAAAAGGAATATCAAACGGAGTCCAAACGGAATGAAACCTTCGGGAGCGTGATTTTTGGAACGAACGTGATCCAGAGGACTTGGAGTGCAAGTCAAGAAGCAGCCGAGGCGGCCACGAGATAGGAGGGCGCGCCCACCCCTACAGGGCGCGCCCCTGTCTCGTGGGCCCCTCGGGCGGCCACTGTCGGTGTCAAAACCGGCGGATCTCGGGTAGGGAGTCCCGATCTGTGCGTCAAGGCTGATGGTAACAAGAAGTAAGGGACACAGATGTTTACCCAGGTTCGGGCCCTCTCGATGGAGGTAAAACCCTACTTCCTGCTTGATTAATATTGATGATATGGGTAGTACAAGAGTAGATCTACCACGAGATTGTAGAGGCTGAACCCTAAGAGCTAGCCTATGATGGTATGAATGTAATTGTGATCGGCCTTCTAAGGACCAACCTATCCGGTTTATATAGACACCGGAGAGGGCTAGGGTTTACATGTAGTCGGTTACAAAGAAGGAAATATAATATCCTGATCGCCAAGCTTGCCTTCCACGCCAAGGAAAGTCCCATCTGGACACGGGCCTAAGTCTTGAGTCTTGTATCTTCACGCTTCAATAGTCCGGACGTTGTACACAGTCCGGCTGTCTGGGTACACCCTAATCCAGGACTCCCTCGGTAGCCCCTGAACCAGGCTTCAATGATGATGAGTCCGGCGCGTAGTATTGTCTTTGGCATTGCAAGGCGGGTTCCTCCACCGAATACTCCAAAGTAATCACCGAACACCCAAATCGTGTCCGGATCTGAAAAATGATCTTCGCATACCACCGTAGAGAGGAGGATATTTCACAAATGCAATCTGCTGACAACTTTTCCTGATGACGTGACACGTTATTATGATTGGATCCATTACGAACCGTTTCCACAGAACCAGCTACAACGCATATCACGAGGCGGTTTCTGTGACACGTCTTATCGAAGTAGAGATCGTGTCCCTTATTACGGGATTCTCATCAATACGGGCATGGGTAATCTAACCGTGCCATTAACCGTGGTGCTTGGGAAACAAGCGATTCCCAACAGGCAAGTGGGGAGGCGCATCGCTTCCGGTGCCTCTATAAAGGGATAAGATTCCCCCATTTTCACCCACGCCTTCTTCCTCCTTTGCCCACACTTGCCCCCTCGAGCTCCAGCGCCCAAGCCCAAGTCTTCCCCGCATAGCTAAACATGTCCGGAGCAGGAGGCAAGTGGGTGGCTTCCACCGTCAAGGAGAAGCACATCACCAATCTTCGGGCGGCCGGATACTTGGCCGCGGACATAGCGCACCGTCTACTAGACGCCGGGCAGGTCATTCGACCCCAGGACCCCACGAGAGGGTCGTATTCATCGCCCACTTCGTCTGTGGACTAGGATTCCCACTCCATCCCTTGGTCCGCGGGCTTATGTTCTACTACGGGCTAGATTTCCATGATCTAGCCCTGAATTTCGTCCTCAACATCTCGGCGTTCATCGTCGTGTGCGAGGCCTTCGTCCGCATCCGGCCTCACTTCGGCCTATGGCTGCAAACTTTCTGCGTGAAGCCGAAGGTGGTAAGAGGCCAACAGGCGGAGTGCGGAGGGGCCTTGGTGGGCCAAATGCCCAACGTCACATGGCTCGACGGTTCCTTTGCGGAGACCGTAAAAGGATGGAAATCGGGGTGGTTCTACATCACTGAGCCGCGCGGCGCCAACTGGGCGGCGGCCCCCGAGTTCCTATCGGGAGCCCCCATGCGGCTCACCTCCTGGGAGAGGAAGGGTCTGTCCTGGGGTGATTCCGCGGAGCTGGCCGGAGTCCAAACATGTGTCAAAAGCATGAAGGACAAGAACATCAAGCTTGTCAATGTGATCTAGGTCATGCTCGTTTGCCGAATCCTACCCTGCCAGAGGCGGGCAGTCAATCTGTGGGAGTTCGTCCCCACCGAGCACCGGACGCTCCAGAGGCTCTATGACATGACACACAAAGGCGCATGGAAGGAGCTGTTCAAGGCCTCCGAAGTGCCTCCTCCGACATCCGAGGACCGCGGGCTCCTAGGCCGGTGAGTTCTTAGACCGACACCGGACCCAGTTCTTCCCGATATATTCACGGGAGTGCCTTAAGTAGTTGTGTATATTTATTTCAGGATTACATGGAGACTGCGGAGCAGGTTTACCGCACGGCTCCGTTGCCAGAAGACCCAGCAGATGTTCTCCTGACGGAGATGCTGGTCCCGGCACCGTACAAGGTGCCGGAGAATAAGGCCGAGAAGAAGGCCCCGGGGATCTGAAAGGGTCTCCGGCGCAAGGTTGTGCCAGAAGCCTCGTCTGAAGACGACGAGGTGGAATCCTCCCACGAAGGGGAGGAGGAAGAAGAAGAAGACGCCCCATCCGGAAAGGATGAGGGGTCCGGGGAGGCAGACCCGGAGGCCGAAAAAGGTCCTAGGCGCAGGGCCGTTATTCCCCTGTCGTCCGATGACGACGAGTCGAATTCCTCCCGCGGAGGCGGGGGGAATCAGGAAGAGATCCTACCTTCCCCCACCGGGGGGGGGGGGGGAGAGGAGAAAAGCCTCCCTAGGAGGGGAGGCTGGGGTGTCCAAGGAGGGGAAGGGGCCCCTTCCGGACTACTCCGCCACGGCCGCTCTCAGCGAGGAGGGGTGGCTGCCCAGGGGGAAGCCCCTAGCGCGATCGTATGTGTTTGCACTCTATCATGACTTCACTTCACAGTTTTTGTATTTATAATGCCGAACATATGTGCAGTCCGACCAGGGATCACCCCGAGGTATCCTCCTCCGGGTCCCTGAGCAATTCGGAGATGAATTCGCTTCCGACGGCCACTACTCCTCAACCCGCGGACGACACGGAGGTGTTGTCCCAAAGGCTCCCAGAGTGGGGGAAGGTGACTCTGGAGACGCCCCGAGGCGGGGTCCTAGACGTCGGACACGTGGGGTTCAAGATCCTCGCGGATCGTGTCGACGAGAGCCACGGCCAGCCGGGCTGTGAGCCGAACACACTTCCGGAACCTTCGATGGTTCCGGACTCAGGCAGGCGACCCCTCGCTAAGGAGGGCGAGCCGTTTGTGTCGCGGACTTCCGTTGCGCATGAAGTGCCGGACGGTCTGCTGAAAGCACTTTGCGGCGCTTCGCTGGACGAAGGGCACCGTACTCTTATGAGTACGGTGATTCGGAAGGTTTCGTCCGCCAAGAGCGGACTAACCGAAGCTTGCACCAGCCTCCTAACAGGCTTCGAGGTAAGTAATAAATATGTGCAAAATTACCACCCGATAGGTAGTAGCCCCTGATACTCTGTTTGGCATTCGGAAGGAAAAACCTAACAGAGGGTCAATTAAAATACGCAGGAGTCTAATCATAGGTATTATTTTGAATAAGCAGGCTGTGCTGCTTGCTGCTGCTGCCCGTACTGCCGAGGTTGCCGATCTGAAGCGGGACCTGGAGCAGGCGCAGGGAGAGCTCGACCTCACGAAGAGGCAGCTCAAAGAGAACAAGGGTAAGTAATTCCCGTTCTTATGTATTTTTGGATAGGCAGAATTGGTGTGTCTAACAACTAAGTGTCGTGACCGTGTAACAGGGGCCCCTGCCGAAGTGGCGGCCCTGAAGAAGGTGCTGTCCGAGGCCGAAGACAAGACAACCTCGGAATGTAAGGAGCGCGAAAAGCAAAGTCCTAGGGTAGGTGAGGTACATCAGGAGCTCCAGGACCTCGGCAAGAAATGCGAGTCCGTGGAGCATGATCTGAAGGCCAAAGAGGCCGAGCTTGCGAAGGCCCTTATGAGCTTAAAAGACGCCAAGGCCGAAGCCGAGAAAGCACAGCAGGAGATCCAGGAGGCCAAGAAGATAGCAGCGGGTAATAAGTTCTTTATGCAAAGCAAACATGTGGAGGAGGTGTTTCTATTACTTACTCGAATTCGGAGCTCTCCAGGGGCATTCGTAGATCTGCCACACATCGTCTCAGACGCTGCGGAGTTCTACCGTGCGCAGGAGGGGAACTCAACAGAGAAGCCGTTCTGGTCCCAGTATGCTGGGGCCGAACACCCGATGCCTCTGAGTGACCAACTGAAGCAGTTGGTCGAACTCCACAGGGCGGCCGAACTGGCTATGAAAGGGTTCATAGTCCGGATGTAGCCTGGTGAGCTCGTGCTCAGTAGCTATTTCAGCCTGATCAAGCGGATGGTGGATGCCTGCCCGCGGCTTGAGGTGATCAAGCAATCCGTGTGCATCGAGGGTGCCCGCCGGGCCCTTGCCCGCGTCAAAGTGCATTGGGGCAAGATGGATGCGGAGAAGCTGGTCAAGGACGGACCACCGGAGGGCAAGGCGCATCGCCATCCCGAGCTGCACTATGATGGCGTTATGAAGGGTGCGCGTCTCGTGGCTGACGAATGTACCAAGGACACCATTTTTGAATGAATTCGCTTCTGTCATGTTTGTATTTTAAGGATGAAGCTACTTGCGCCATGTAGCTCTTTTGTTATTTAAAATATTACGTTCTGTGCGGCTGTTTATAAAATCCTAAAAGTAGGCTAGTCGTCGGCTTCCGCCCCTGTGTGACTAGCACTGGGGTCTTCGTGGAAAACCCGGACACTCTTTATCCAAATGTTTGGTCCCTTAAGGAGGTATCCAGCGCTGAGAACGAGGCAATCAGACTATGCGGCTTTATAACTTTCACTTAGCCATAGAAGTCTACAATTTTGAATTTCGGCGAAGCCCCTAGAATCTGGAAGGCCGAATTGGGGCACTATATACGCCTTTGTCGGACAAAGCCGATTTATTGCCTAAAGCGGAAAATCTTTAAGGATTTTAGTACCTCTTGAACAGCGACCAGCTCTCGCCACATCATGCCGGTCAGTTTTCGGCTTTCTCTGCTGAGGTGCTCGTCCGGAAGAACCGGGACACAATCGCAATAGTTCTCCCTGCGCTACCTTAGCCGATATAACAGAATGTAAGGCACCAAAACAAGGGAGCCGGGCTATCCCAACTGTAGACCCAAGACATGATTTGGAGCTGATGCATATAGTGCTATAAGTTTGGGGTGCCGCACTATTGAAAGTGTTCGGACTTTTAGTTGCCATATTACGGGGCATCATAAGAAGCCCCTAGCAAACTGGCCGTACCAAGGTGTACGGATGTAATACCAAATAAACATTTATAAGAGAAAAATACTCAAATAAGGATAATAAGCTGACGCTATATATAATCTCCATTTGACAAAAAATACGTTTAAGCGTATGTTTACAATGGATGCATTAGGCAGAGATAAAAATAGGACTATTTGACATGTCCTATCCAGGGGCAAGCCGTGTGCGGATAGATGAAGCAGGTATAATGATCGTAAATAGATTCCACCTGGGTATTTTCTTCTGCGCACAACGTCTGTTGCCTCCTTGGGTGTCTCTTCCATATGAGTCCGGCAATTCGGCTCTTCTAAGGATGCTGCACTAACGCGGTGTCCTGAAAGGTAAAAGGGGAAGAGTATGAAGGTATTTAGTGGTTACCCGCATTATCGACTGAGTCGTTGATGCGCCTCCGCCTATGCCCAAGGTATCTTGAGTGCGTAATTGTGTATGCGTGGCACGAATGCTACTTTGGAGGGGCTTGAGCGGAGGCCAGACTGCTAATCACGATCTTGACGTTCGTGTTGATTCTGTTGCGGGGTGTTCCGGACTCTTTTGACTGTGCTCGAAGTTGTCGCCGGATTGGTTTGTCGGAGGAGGCCGCATTGTACTTCTGCCGCGAGGGCTGCCGTATGCTCTTCTATTCGAAGGGAGCGGTCCATATTTCCATTGACAGTGATGACCCCGCGCGGTCCTGGCATCTTGAGCTTGAGATATGCGTAGTGTGGCACCGCATTGAATCTTGCGAATGCGGTCTGCCCGAGCAGTGCGTGGTAGCCGCTGCGGAAAGGGATGATGCCGAAGATCAGCTCTTCGCTCCTGAAGTTGTCTGGGGATCCGAAGACCACTTCCAGTGTTCTTGAACCCGTGCAGTGGGCCTCTACTCCAGGAATAACACCCTTAAAGATGGTTTTGGTGGGCTTGATCCTTGAAGGATCAATGCCCATCTTGCGCACTGTGTCCTGATAAAGCAGGTTCAGGCTGCTGCCGCCGTCCATAAGGACACGCGTGAGGTGGAATCCGTTGATGATTGGGTCTAAGACCAATGCGGCTGAGCCGCCGTGACGGATGCTGGTAGGGTGATCCCTACGGTCAAAGGTGATCGGACAAGCTGACCATGGGTTGAACTTGGGGGCAACTGGCTCCATCGCATAGACGTCCCGTAGTGCCCGCTTCCGTTCCCGCTTGGGGATGTGGGTGGCGTAGATCATATTGACCATTTTCACCTGGGAGGGAAATTTCTTCTGCCCCCCCCCATATTCGGATGCCGGGGCTCATCGTCATCGTCGCAGTGCAGCCCCTTGTCCTTGTTTTCGGTGTTTATCTTGCCGGCCTGTTTGAACACCCAGCAGTCTCTATTGGTGTGGTTGGCTGGTTTGTCCGGTGTGCCATGAATTTGGCAGAGCGCTCTAGTATGCGGTCCAGACTGGACGGTCCCTGATTATTTCTTTTGAACGGCTTTTTCCGCCGTCCGGATTTAGGCCCGCTGAATCCGGCGTTGACTGCCGTGTCTTTCGTGCTGTCGCCGTTGTTCCGTCTCTTATGTCTGTTGCGCCGTGGCTTGCCGTTAGCATCACGGCCGTCCGAAGTGCCAGCATGTGGTGTGGTGCCGCTATGAGCCAACCAGCTATCCTCACCCGCACAAAAACGGGTCATTAGGGTTGTGAGAGCTACCATAGACTTGAGTTTTTCCTGGCCGAGGTGTCAAGCGAGCCACTCATCACGGATATTATGCTTAAAAGCCGCCAGGGCTTCGACGTCCGGACAGTCGACTATTTGGTTCTTTTTAGTGAGGAACCGAGCCTAGAATTTTCGGGCTAACTGTCCGGGCTGTTGAGTAATATGGCTCAGGTCATCAGTGTCTGGTGGTCGCACATGTGTGCCCTAGAAGTTGTCAAGGAATGCATCTTCCAGGTTTTCCCAACTGCCAATGGAATTTGCTGGCAGGCTGTTTAACCAGTGACGGGCTGGTCCTTTGAGCTTAAGGGGGAGATACTTGATGGCGTGTAGATCATCTCCGTGGTCCATGTGAATGTGGAGAAGGAAATCTTCGATCCATACTGCGGGGTCTGTTGTGCCATCGTATGATTCGATGTTTACGGGTTTGAACCCTTCTGGGAATTCATGATCCATTACTTCGTCCATGAAGCAGAGGGGGTGTGCGGCGCCTCTATGCCGGGCTATGTGGCTACACAGGTCGGATTGGTCTGGGTTGTTGTGTTCAGCCCGGCCGAAGTTGTTGATGATGTATCCGGTGTGACGGTCGTCGTCGCGCGCTGGGGCACGCCCCCTCAATCCGTAGATCGATCTTGGCTGTCCTGCTTTATTGTCCAGAATATCTTGCAGGTCGTGCATGTTGCCCTGAGTCGTAGTGTATCGGCGTGGGGGTGCGGGCTGGTGTCCCGTTTTGTCCCGGCCACGGGGTGGCCGGTCAGCCGCTTGGCGTTCGAGTCCATATTCCTCGGCTGCCAGGACTTCAGTCCATCTATCTGTGAGCAGGTCTTGATCAGCTTGTAGTTGCTGTTGCTTATTCTTCAGGCTCCTTGCCGTGGCTATAAGCCTACGCTTGAAGCGCTCCTGCTCCACGGGATCCTCAGGTACACCGAACTCATCGTCGCCGAGGCTGATCTCGTCTTCGGAGGGGGGCATGTAGTTGTTCTCCTTCGGGTATGCGTCTGTCGCCTGTTCTTCTGGGATGACCTGCTCGTCTTCCTGTTCGGCCTGCTCAAAGGCGGGCTGATCAGGGTCATATTCTTCTTCGGCGCCATCCGGATTATTTTCACCTCTGGGGCCGGTGTTGCTATGGCGGGGCTTGGGGCGGCGCTGACGACACCCATTCTTTGATTTTCTTCCCAAGGGGTTGTCCTCCGTTGCCTCGTCGCCATTAGTTTCCTTCGGAGTGTCCACCATATATATATATATATGTATATATATATATATATATATATATATATATATATATATATATATATATATATATATATATATGTATATATATCATATGAGGAGGTGGCCGTCCACCGCCCGGTGAGCGGTGGCTCCTGTGATTCTCCTACATCGTCGTCCATATCATTGATGTCTTCGGAGTCGAAATCAAGCACGTCGGTTAGATCATAGATCGTGGCAATGAAGTGGGTGGTGGGTGGGCAACAAATTCTATCGTTGTCTGCTTCCCACTCGAGCTGGACATAGTTCGGCCCGGAGTCTCTTGACAAGGAGAGAGACTTCAATAAGTCCAGCATGTCGCCAAAGGGCGAGTGCTGAAAAATGTCCGCTGTGGTGAACTCCATCACAAGAGCTTAACCAGGATCGGCGGGCTCGGGGGCCCGCGGACTGGAATTTGCGTCCGGATATGAATCCGGGGGTCCAGAGTCACAGGTTCCCTCAGAAGTGAAACCTGTGTTTGGCCCCATCACCGATGAAGGTACGGCCTGCGGGGCGGGGTCCAGCCCTCCGTCCTTAGGCGAAGCAACCTGTCCCGGATTTATATCCGAGGCTTCTGCCAGGACGATATCTCGAGCAACGTCTGACAACAGGTCTAAGCCATGCTCATCGCGACTGTTTGGCGCTTCTGGCGCTGGCCCGAATTCGTCAAAGATCAAGTCTCCGCGGATAGCCGCCGTGTAGTTCAGGTTTCCGAACCTTATTTGATGGCCGGGGGCATAGCTATCGATCTGCTCCAAGTGGCCAAGCAAATTGGCCCGCAGCGCGAAGCCGCCGAACACGAAGATCTACCCGGGGAGGAAAGTCTCACCCTGGACGGCATCGTTGATGACGATTGAAGGAGCCATCGAGCCTGACGACGACGTCACAGAGGAACTCTCAATGAAAGCACCAATGTCGGTGTCAAAACCGGCGGATCTCGGGTAGGGGGTCCCGATCTGTGCGTCAAGGCTGATGGTAACAAGAAGTAAGGGACACAGATGTTTACCCAGGTTCGGGCCCTCTCGATGGAGGTAAAACCCTACTTCCTGCTTGATTAATATTGATGATATGGGCACAAGAGTAGATCTACCACGAGATCGTAGAGGCTGAACCCTAAGAGCTAGCCTACGATGGTATAAATGTAATTGTGATCGGCCTTCTAAGGACCAACCTCTCCGATTTATATAGACACGGAGAGGGCTAGGGTTTACATGGAGTCAGTTACAAAGAAGGAAATATAATATCCGGATCGCCAAGCTTGCCTTCCACACCAAGGAAAGTCCCATCCGGACACGGGCCGAAGTCTTGAGTCTTGTATCTTCACGCTTCAATAGTCCGGACGTTATACACAGTCCGGCTGTCCGGATACCCCCTAATCCAGGACTCCCTCAGCCACCGACGTACTTCTTCCTCCTATATATGCCTACGTACCCCGAAAACATCCAGGGAGCCAACGAAACACAATTTCCACCACCGTAACCTTCTATATCCGCGAGATCCCATCTTGGAGCCTTTGCCGACGCTCCGCCGGAGTGGGAATCGACCATGGAGGGCTTCTACATCAACACCATAGCCCCTCCGATGAGTTGTGAGTAGTTTACCACAGACCTTGGGGTCCATAGTTATTAGCTAGATGGCTTCTTCTCCCTTTTTGGATCTCAATACAATGTTCTCCCCCTCTCTTGTGGAGATCTATTCGATGTAAACTCTTTTTGCGGTGTGTTTGTCGAGATCCGATGAATTGTGGGTTTACGATCAAGTTTATCTATGAGAAATATTTGAATCTCCCCTGAATTCTTTTATGTATGATTGAGCTTTCTTTGCATGTCTCTTCGAATTATCAGTTTGGTTTGGCCTACTCGATTGATCTTTCTTGCCATGGGAGAAGTGCTTAGCTTTGGGTTCAATCTTGCGGTGTCCTTTCCCAGTGACAGCAGGGGCAGCAAGCCACGTATTGTATTGTTACCATCGAGGATAAAAAGATGGGGTTTATATCATATTGCTTGAGTTTATCCCTCTACATCATGTCATCTTGCTTAATGCGTTACTGTGTTCTTTATGAACTTAATACTCTAGATGCAGGCAAGAGTCGGTCGATGTGTGGAGTAATAGTAGTAGATGCAGGCAGGAGTCGGTCTACTTGTTGCGGACGTGATGCCTATATACATGATCATGCCTAGATAATCTCATAATTATTCGCTTTTCTATCAATTGCCCGACAGTAATTTGTTCACCCACCGTAATACTTATGCTATCTTGAGAGAAGCTTCTAGTGAAACCATGGCCCCCGGGTCTATCTTTTATCATATTTGCTTTCAATCTACTTTTATTTGCATCTTTACTTTTTGCATCTATATTACAAAATACCAAAAATTTATTTATCTTATCATATTATCTCTATGAGATCTCGCTTTCGCAAGTGGCCGTGAAGGGATTGACAACCCCTTTATTGCGTTGGTTGCGAGTTCTTTGTTTGTTTGTGTAGGTGCGTGGGACTTTTGAGGAGCCTCCTACTGGAATGATACCTTGGTTCTAAAAAACTGAGGGAAATACTTACGCTACTTTGCTGCATCACCCTTCCCTCTTCAAGGAAAACCAACGCAAGCTCAAGACGTAGCACTTGCGGCAGCGGGCCTCTCTTTTCTTGAGTGCTTTCTGACTTTTCCGCTTGCTCTGTGCGGCTTTGGCCGCCTCTTGCTCTACCGCCCATTTGGCCTTGGCATCTTCAAATTCCTCCCACATAGTTGTGAGGTCGCGAGCAGCGATGAACTCAGCACGGCAGGATGTCATCGCTTCCCTACCATTTTGTGTGCGGTCGTGGGCGGCGAGGAACTCGGCGCGGCGGGATGCCATCGCTGCCTTACCGGTTAGTGTGCGGCGCGGTGGCATGAACGTCGCTTGGTGAGAGCTCTGGGGTGGAGTGGCCGGAAAACCGTATAGTGCATTGGTTTGTCAAGAGCTCAAGGATAGAAGATGAAGCAAATTTGGATTCCCCTTCAATCCTGGTCATTTATTACCGAGTAAAATGCATTGGCGGTCATCGAACTTGTCTTGATAGCTCACTTTGATCATTGTATACGAGATTTGGTGATTATACGGTCACTGGCTCAGCGTATAGCTCTGTATTTGTCTGGTTGACCAGTCAAAGTCCGCATGCGCCTCATTAGCTCGTGTTCTTTATCTATCTACACAGGCCTACCTGTCATTGGAGAAAGAAATACTGTAAAAACCAAAATTATGTGTATGTGGGGAATCAAACCACGGACTCGTCGCTGCAATGCACCCTTGTCAGCCAAATGAAAATGAAATACTTCGCGTCAGACACTCACGCTCACGCTGTCAAAGCATGCTAATGCATGCACGTCGCCCTCTAAATCAAAGTCCTGCTCATGGCGCAACGCAAATGGCGAGCCCATCACCTGCGCGCCCCGGCGGTGCCTGACATTACTGTTTAGACGTTTGATGGAGGCCTACGTGAATGCCGAGCATGTATTCACCTGGCTTAACACCAACGGTCATACTCGGACTGCCTTGCTCATGTATATCGTCCATCACAACGACAATCTATAAAACAGCCTAGCTAGAGAGGGTACTATGGTAGTATGGTACGGAGTATGTACTATCGTGAGCGACCGATCTTAGTGCCACTGCACACCGAAACCCCTTCCATCGCTACCGCGCGCTTCCCGCCTGAAACGGTCACCGTCTCTCCAAAATGTCAATGCCGCATTCACCGGACTTAACTGCAGGTGCAATTGGTGTGTCACTGACATGCGGGCCAGATGCCCGTTGGGCCCACATGTCAGTAACCCAACGCATCCGCAGTTAAGTCACTGAAGCAGCGTCCACATTCACGCCTGACGAACCTACTCCGGCGCCAGTTGTCCATCTGTCTGCCGCGGCTCATTGCCATTCGCCCGCTATATTAACTTGAGCCCCGACTCCCAGCCATTGCCAAAGACCCACACTTATTCTCCACCGGTCCTTTCCTTTTGTTGGCACCACTCCAACCATGGCCTCCTGGCGCTACGAAGCTCTCTTGGACGTACTGTCGCAGGAGCAGACGAGGGACATCGGCGGCTCCGCTCCGGGCGTGCTCCAAAGCTCTCTTCGACGTACTATCACAGGAGCAAACAAAGGAGATCGCCCGCACCCCCCCGACCGCCCTCCGCTGCCACGACCACGAAGCCAGCGCGCGTGCGCGGGCACAGCCGGCAGCGAGGAAGAGTAGTACATGGTAGGTCGCCGCCGCTCTGGTCCCGGGAAGGCCACCGCTACTCCACTCAGTCGATGCCAAGCTTGGTGAGGTAAACATCGGCCGCCGATTAGCCGCTTGACGGCGACGTGGAGGCGGAAATCTTCAAAACCTTGTGCTCCGGAGGAGGAGGTTATCGAGGCGGATGAGGAGGAGGCAAAGGCAATGGCCGGCTTTCTCGGGTTCATGGCCGGACATGGTGGTCGGGCGCCGGCGGTCGTTTAGATTAGGTTTACAATAGGTTTTAGTACAGTTTGTGCGAAATATGTAATGAATTTCGTCCAGTTTGTAGGAAGAGTTTTCGAAATGTAATGAATTTCATCTGGTTAATTTGAAATTTGCTTTGTTTGCATGAATTTCATCCGGTTAGTTCATATAGTTGTCGAAAGGTATGCAGGCAACATCGGATGGCATCCATCAGTGTCCTCGGATAGATGCCGTTGTAAATTTGTGGGCCAGCGCTGGAGATGCCCTAACTATCATGCTATAATTGTTGGGGAACGTAGCAGAAATTCAAAATTTTCCTACGTGTCACCAAGATCTATCTATGGAGAAACCAACAACGAGGGGAAGGAGAGTGCATCTACATACCCTTGTGGATCGCTAAGCGGAAGCGTTCAAGAGAACGGGGTTGAAGGAGTCATACTCATCGTGATCCAAATCACCGGAGATCCTAGTGCCGAACGGACGGCACCTCCGCGTTCAACACACGTACAGCCCGATGACGTCTCCCATGCCTTGATCCAGCAAGGTGAGAGGGAGAGGTTGGGGAAGACTCCGTCCAGCAGTAGCACGACGGTGTGGTGGTGATGGAGGAGCGTGGCAATCCCGCAGGGCTTCGCCAAGCACCGCGGGAGAGGAGGAGTACTTGGGAGAGGCGGAGGGCTGCGCCAGGACTTGTGGTGCGGCTGCCCTCCCACCCCCCACATATATATAGGGGCAAGGGAGAGGGGGGCCACCCCATCCAATCTGAGGAGGGGGCGGCGGCCAAGGGGGGGAGGAGTGCCTCCCAAGTCAAGTGGAGGCCCTCCCCCCTTAGGGTTTTCCCTCCCCATGCGCATGGGCCTTGGGGGGGCTGGTGTCCCTGGCCCATTAAGGCTAGGGCGCCCCCCTACAGCCCATGCTACTGTATTGGACGTGGTGGAACAATTTCCGGACCTCCGGACCCCTCCGAAATCCTCCGGAACCTTCTGGAAGCTTCCCGGTACAATACCGAAAAAACCCAAACTTTTTCCGGAACCCGAACAACAACTTTCCATATATAAATCTTTACCTCCGGACCATTCCAGAACTCATCGTGACGTCCGGGATCTCATCCGGGACTCCGAACAACATTCGGTAACCACATACAAACTTCCTTTATAACCCTAGCGTCATCGAACCTTAAGTGTGTAGACCCTACGGGTTCGGGAGACATGTAGACATGACCGAGACGTTCTCCGGTCAATAACCAACAGCGGGATCTGGATACCCATGTTGGCTCCCACATGTTCCAGGATGATCTCATCGGATGAACCACGATGTCAAGGACTCAATCGATCCTGTATACAATTCCCTTTGTCTAGCGGTATTATACTTGCCCGAGATTCGATCGTCGGTATGCCGATACCTTGTTCAATCTCGTTACCGGCAAGTCTCTTTACTCGTTCCGTAACACCTCATCCCGTGATCAACCCCTTGGTCACATTGTGCACATTATGATGATGTCCTACCGAGTGGGCCCAGAGATACCTCTCTGTTTACCGGAGTGACAAATCCTAGTCTCGATTCATGACAACCCAACAGACACTTTCGGAGATACCTGTAGTGCACCTTTATAGCCACCCAGTTACGTTGTAACGTTTGGTACACCCAAAGCATTCCTACGATATCCGGGAGTTGCACAATCTCATGGTCTAAGGAAATGATACTTGACATTAGAAAAGCTTTAGCATACGAACTACCGATCTTTGTGCTAGGCTTAGGATTGGGTCTTGTCCATCACATCATTCTCCTAATGATGTGATCCCGTTATCAACGACATCCAATGTCCATGGTCAGGAAACCGTAACCATCTATTGATCAACGAGCTAGTCAACTAGAGGCTTACTAGGGACATGGTGTTGTCTATGTATCCACACATGTATCTGAGTTTCCTATCAATACAATTATAGCATGGATAATAAACAATTATCATGAACAAGGAAATATAATAATAACTAATTTATTATTGCCTCTAGGGCATATTTCCAACAGTCTCCCACTTGCACTAGAGTCAATAATCTAGTTCACATCGCCATGTGATTAACACTCACAGGTCACATCACCATGTGACCAACATCCAAAGAGTTTACTAGTGTCATTAAACTAGTTCACATCATCATGTGATTAAGACTCAATGAGTTCTGGGGTTTTGATCATGTTTTGCTTGTGAGAGAGGTTTTAGTCAACGGGTTTGCAACATTCAGATCCGTATGTACTTTGCAAATCTCTAGGTCATATTGTAAATGCTGCTTCCACGCTCCACTTGGAGCTATTCCAAATGGTTGCTCCACTATACGTATCCGGTTTGCTACTCAGAGTCATTCGGATAGGTGTTAAAGCTTGCATCGACGTAACCCTTTATGCCGAACTCTTTATCACCTCCATAATCGAGAAACATGTCCTTATTTACTCCAAGGACAATTTTGATTGCTGTCCAATGATCCATTCCTGGATCATTCTTGTACCCCTTGACTGACTCATGGCAAGGCACACTTCCGGTGCGGTACACAGCATAGCATACTATAGAGCCTACGTCTGAAGTATAGGGGACGACCTTCATCCTTTCTCTCTATTCTGTCGTGGTCGAGCTTTTAAGTATTAACTTCATACCTTACATCTCAGGCAAGAACTCCTTCTTTGACTGATCCATCTTGAACACCTTCAAGATCATGTCAAGGTACGTGCTCAATTTGAAAGTACTATTAAGCATTTTGATCTATCTTATAGATCTTGATGCTAATTGTTCAAGTAGCCTAATCCAGGTTTTCCATTGAAAAACACTTTTTAAATAACCCTATATGCTTTCCAGAAATTCTACATCATTTCTGATCAACAATATGTCAATAACATATACTCATCAGAAATTCTATAGTGCTCCCACTCACTTCTTTGGAAATACAAGTTTCTCATAAACTTTTGTATAAACCCAAAATCTTTGATCATCTCATCAAAACGTACATTCCAACTCCGAGATGCTTACTCCAGTCCTTAGAAGGATCGCTGGAGCCAGCATACCTTTTAGCATCCTTAGGATCGACAAAAACTTTCGGATTGTATCACACACAACCTTTCCTTACAAAGACTGGTAAGGAAACTCGTTTTGACACCCATCTGCCAGATTTCATAAATGCAGCTAATGCTAACATGATTCCGACGGACTTAAGCATCTCCACGGATGAGAAAATCTCATCGTAGTCAACTCCTTGAACTTGTGAAAAACTCTTCGCCACAAGTCGAGCTTCATAGACGGTGACATCACTGTCCACGTCCGTCTTCTTCTTAAAGATCCATTTATCTCAATGGCTTGCCGATCATCGGGCAAGTCCACCAAAGTCCATGCTTTGTTCTGATACATGGATCCTATCTCGGATTTCATGGCTTCTAACCATTTGTCGGAATTTGGGCCCACCATTGCTTCTCCATAGCTCGTAGGTTCATTGTTGTCTAGCAACATGACCTTCAAGACAAGATTACTGTACCACTCTGAAGCAGTACGCATCCTTGTCACCCTACGAGGTACGGTAGTGACTTGATCCGAAGTTTCATGATCACAATCATAAGCTTCTACTTCAATTGGTGTAGGTGCCACAGGAACAACTTCCTGTGCCCTGCTACACACTAGTTGTAGTGACGGTTCAATAACCATATCAAGTCTCCACCATCCTCCCACTCAACTTTTCGAGACAAACTTTTCCTCGAGAAAGGACCCGATTCAAGAAACAATCCCTATTGCTTTCGGATCTGAATTAGGAGGTATACCCAACTGTTTTGGGTGTCCTATGAAGATGCATTTTATCCGCTTTGGGTTCGAGCTTATCAACCTGAAACTTTTTCACATAAGCGTCGCAGCCCCAAACCTTTAAGAAATGACAGCTTAGGTTTCTCTAAACCATAGTTCATACGGTGTCATCTCAACGGAATTGCGTGGTGCCCTATTTAAAGTGAATGTGGTTGTCTCTAATGCCTAACCCATAAACGATAGTGGTAATTCGATAAGAGACATCATGGTACGCACCATATCCAATAGGGTGCAACTATGATGTTCGGACACACCATCAAACTATGGTGTTCCAGGCGGTATTAATTGTGAAAAAATTTCCACAATGTCTTAATTGCGTGCCAAAGCTCGTAACTCAGATATTCATCTCTATGATCATATCATAGACATTTCATCCTCTTGTCACGATGATCTTCAACTTCACTCTGAAATTACTTTAACCATTCAATAATTCAGACTTGTGTTTCATCAAGTAAATATACTCTACATCTACTCGAATCATCTGTGAAGTAAGAACATAACGATATTCACTGCATGCCTCAGCACTCATTGGACTGCACACATCAAAATGTGTTACTTCCAACAAGTTGCTATCTTGTTCCATTTTACTGAAAAACGAGGCTTTTTAGTCATATTGCCCATGTGGTATGATTTGCATATCTCAAGTGATTCAAAATCAAGTGAGTCCAAACGATCCATCTGCATGGAGTTTCTTCATGCGTATACACCAATAGACATGGTTCGCATGTCTCAAACTTTTCAAAACGAGTGAGTCCAAAGATCCATCAACATGGAGCTTCTTCATGCGTTTTACACCAATATGACTTACATGGCAGTGCCACAAGTAAGTGGTACTATCATTACTATCTTATATCTTTTTGGCATGAAAATGTGTATCACTACGATCGAGATTCAATAAACCATTCCTTTAGGTGCAAGACCATTGAAGGTATTATTCAAATAAATAGAGTAACCATTAATCTCCTTAAATGAATAACCGTATTGCGATAGACATAATCCAATCATTTCTATGCTCAACGCAAACACCAAATCTCGATGGTAGAGGGAGCGTGTGATGCTTGATCACATCAACCTTGGAAATACTTCCAACACATATCGTCAGCTCACCTTTAGCTAGTCTCCCCTTATTCCGTAGCTTTTATTTTGAGTTACTAACACTTAGCAACCGAACCGGTATCTAATACCCTCGTGCTACTAGGAGTACTAGTAAAGTACACATTAACATAATGTATATCCAATATACTTCTATCGACCTTGCCAGCCTTCTCATCTACCAAGTATCTAGGGTAATTCCGCTCCAGTGGTTGTTCCCCTTATTACAGAAGCACTTTGTCTCGGGTTTGGGTTCAACCTTGGGTTTCTTCACTAGAGCAGCAGCTGATTTGCCGTTTCATGAAGTATTCCTTCTTGCCCTTGCCCTTCTTGAAACTAGTGGTTTCACCAACCATCAACAATTGATGCTCCTTCTTGATTTCTACTTTCACGGTGTCAAACATCGCAAATACCTCAAGGATCATCATATCTATCCCTGATATGTTATAGCTCATCACAAAGCTCTAGCAACTTGGTGGCAATGACTTTGGAGAAATATCACTATCTCATCTGGAAGATCAACTCCCACTCGATTCAAGTGATTGTTGCACTCAGACAATCTGAGCACAAGCTCAACGATTGAGCTTTTCTCCCTTAGTTTGCAGGCTAAGAAAATCGTCGGAGGTCCCATACCTCTTGACGTGGGCACGAGCCTGAAATCTCAATTTCAGCCCTCGAAACATCTCATATGTTCCGCGACGTTTCGAAAACGTCTTTGGTGCCTCAACTCTAAAGCGTTTAACTGAACTATCACGTAGTTATCAAAACGTGCATGTCTGATGTTTGCAACATCCACAAACGACGTTTGGGGTTCAGCACACTGAGCGGTGCATTAAGGACATAAGCTTTCTACTGTCCGCATAATCGCTATTGTCAACTTTCAACTATATTTTCTCTAGGAACATATCCAAACAGTGGAACTAAAGCGTGAGCTTACGGCATAATTTGCAAAGATCTTTTGACTATGTTCAGGATAATTAAGTTCATCTTATGAACTCCCACTCAGATAGACATCCCTCTAGTCATCTAAGTGATTACGTGATTCGAGTCAACTAGGCCGTGTCCGATCATCACGTGAGACGGACTAGTCATCATCAGTGAACATCTTCATGTTGATCGTATCCTCCATACGACTCATGCTCGACCTTTCGATCTCTGTGTTCCGAGGCCATGTCTGTACATGCTAGGCTTGTCAATTTAACCCTAAGTGTTTTGCATGTGTAAAACTATCTTACACCCGTTGTATGTGAACGTAAGGATCTATCACACCCGATCATCACGTGGTGCTTCGAAACGACGAACTTTAGCAACGGTGCACAGTTGGGAGAGAACACTTCTTGAAATTGTTGTAAGGGATCATCTTATTTACTACCGTCGTTCTAAGTAAACAAGATGAATAAACATGATAAACATCACATGCAATCAAATAGTGACATGATATGGCCAATATCATTTTCTCCTTTTGATCTCCATCTTCGGGGCTCCATGATCATCATCGTCACCGGCATGACACCATGATCTCCATCATCATGATCTCCATCATCGTGTCTCCATGAAGTTGTCTCGCCAACTTATTACTTCTACTACTATGGCTACCGGTTAGCAATAAAGTAAAGTAATTACATGGCGTTGTTCAATGACACACAGGTCATACAATAAATAAAGACAACTCCTATGGCTCCTGCCGGTTGTCATACTCATCGACATGCAAGTCGTGATTCCTATTACAAGAACATGATCAATCTCATACATCACATATCATTCATCACATTCTTCTTGGCCATATCACATCACATAGCATACCCTGCAAAAACAAGTTAGACGTCCTCTAATTGTTGTTGCATGTTTTACGTGGCTGCTATGGGTTTCTAGCAAGAACGTTTCTTACCTACGCAAAACCACAACGTGATATGCCAATTGCTATTTACCCTTCATAAGGACCCTTTTCATCGAATCTGTTCCGACTAAAGTGGGAGAGACTGGCACCCGCTAGCCACCTTATGCACCAAGTGCATGTCAATCGGTGGAACCTGTCTCACGTAAGAGTACGTGTAAGGTCGGTCCGGGCCACTTCATCCCACAATACCTTCGAAACAAGATTGGACTAGTAACGGTAAGCATATTGAACAAAATCAACGCCCACAACTACTTTGTGTTCTACTCGTGCAAAGAATCTACGCAATAGACCTAGCTCATGATGCCACTGTTGGGGAACGTAGCAGAAATTCAAAATTTTCCTACGTGTCACCAAGATCTATCTATGGAGAAACCAGCAATGAGGGGAAGGAGAGTGCATCTACATACCCTTGTAGATCGCTAAGCGGAAGCGTTCAAGAGAACGGGGTTGAAGGAGTCGTACTCGTCGTGATCCAAATCACCGGAGATCCTAGTGCCGAACGGACGGCACATCCGCGTTCAACACACGTACAGCCCGGTGACGTCTCCCATGCCTTGATCCAGCAAGGTGAGAGGGAGAGGTTGGGGAAGACTCCGTCCAGCAGCAGCACGACAGCGTGGTGGTGATGGAGGAGCGTGGCAATCCCGCAGGGCTTCGCCAAGCACCGCGGGAGAGGAGGAGTACTTGGGAGAGGGGGAGGGCTGCGCCAGGACTTGTGGTGTGGCTGCCCTCCCACCCCCCACATATATATAGGGGAAAGGGAGAGGGGGGCCGGCCCCCTCAGATCCAATCTGAGGAGGGGGCGGCGGCCAAGGGGGGGAGGAGTGCCTCCCAAGTCAAGTGGAGGCCCTCCCCCCTTAGGGTTTTCCCTCCCCATGCGCATGGGCCTTGGGGGGGCTGGTGTCCCTGGCCCATTAAGGCTAGGGCACCCCCCTACAGCCCATGCTACTGTATTGGACGTGGTGGAACAATTTCCGGACCTCCGGACCCCTCCGGAATCCTCCGGAACCTTCTGGAAGCTTCCCGGTACAATACCGAAAAAACCCAAACTTTTTCCGGAACCCGAACAACAACTTTCCATATATAAATCTTTACCTCCGGACCATTCCAGAACTCCTCATGACGTCCGGGATCTGATCCGGGACTCCGAACAACATTCGGTAACCACATACAAACTTCCTTTATAGCCCTAGCGTCATCGAACCTTAAGTGTGTAGACCCTACGGGTTCGGGAGACATGTAGACATGACCGAGACGTTCTCCGGTCAATAACCAACGGCGGGATCTGGATACCCATGTTGGCTCCCACATGTTCCAGGATGATCTCATCGGATGAACCACGATGTCAAGGACTCAATCGATCCCGTATACAATTCCCTTTGTCTAGCGGTATTATACTTGCCCGAGATTCGATCGTCGGTATGCCGATACCTTGTTCAATCTCGTTACCGGCAAGTCTCTTTACTCGTTCCGTAACACCTCATCCCGTGATCAACCCCTTGGTCACATTGTGCACATTATGATGATGTCCTACCGAGTGGGCCCAGAGATACCTCTCTGTTTACCAGAGTGACAAATCCTAGTCTCGATTCATGACAACCCAATAGACACTTTCGGAGATACCTGTAGTGCACCTTTATAGCCACCCAGTTACGTTGTAACGTTTGGTACACCCAAAGCATTCCTACGATATCCGGGAGTTGCACAATCTCATGGTCTAAGGAAATGATACTTGACATTAGAAAAGCTTTAGCATACGAACTACCGATCTTTGTGCTAGGCTTAGGATTGGGTCTTGTCCATCACATCATTCTCCTAATGATGTGATCCCGTTATCAACGACATCCAATGTCCATGGTCAGGAAACCGTAACCATCTATTGATCAACGAGCTAGTCAACTAGAGGCTTACTAGGGACATGGTGTTGTCTATGTATCCACACATGTATCTGAGTTTCCTATCAATACAATTATAGCATGGATAATAAACGATTATAATGAACAAGGAAATATAATAATAACTAATTTATTATTGCCTCTAGGGCATATTTCCAACAATAATGGCGAACAGTCCTCCATTATTTCGTAGGGAACAATTATCCCTCGATCAAAATCAGATCCGCGGTGTTTCGCACTCCTCCCGCGTAAGATTGTAAACTCTTGCTTACATAAAAATGGAGCAAGTGGACGGTACTGTAGCACGCCATATCACTCGAACTAGCCCGCCTAACGATCGGGAAAGCACCGCCCTTGTCATTTTGTTCTGGATTTCTATTGATCGATCACGTGAAAATGTTATGCTTCGCAAGTTCTAAAGGAAAAGGCGGCACACTTACGACTCATATGCGTCGCACCCCCGACAGTCCGGCTCGCACGCCGCTCACCAGAGGGGACACGCGTTGTCTTGCAATTTCACTGACATGTGGGACCGTAATTGAATAAACCGTCGATAGCCAAAATCTAATCGCTCGGCGGGCGTCGGCTGAGAAGAGAGAAACGGGGGAGGGAGAAGAGATTGCCCGCCTGCCGCGCACGGACTCCAAGAAATATATGGTGATAATGTGAGGTGGGCCATGCTGGAGTCCGGACCGCTTCTGGAGCCTGCTCTCACCGCCCTGGCCCCTCAAGACGTCAGCTGCCCGCCGCATGCATGCATAGCAAGTAGTACTCCTTATGTGAAGGAGAGAGAGGCATTGACAAAGTCAAGGAGTGGGCTCTGCAAGAGCCCGTCTCTACACATGCTCCTAGGTATAAAAAATAATTCTAAAAAAGGCATAAAAACAATTGTGTCTTAAAAAAAGAAAGGTAAAAAACATTTGAGAGGAAATAGATAGAGAGAAAGTGAGAAAAAGCTGTAACCTGGGCATTACATGAGGAAGGAGGGAGTGGTTCACATGCCAAGTTCACTGGGCTGTCGTGTTTCACACTCCTCTGTCGTAACAGTGGAGACAATAGCTTTCATCAAAAATAAACAATGAATACTCGTTGCTCGTCCTCTATATCGGAAAGAATACTTTCATTCACCGACATGTGGGACATCGACCATCCTGGTCCACTTGCCATGCACAAAATTATCCTGGTCTACCCCGGTCGTATCGCAGGCCCAACCTTTCCCACTGTGAGTTGTTCGGATGAAGGAACCATCATGACTTCGTTGAATTCTGCTTCTTCAAGAAAACTTACTGTACCCGCAATACTGCTACCACACACGAAGACTGGACGGCACTGTACCATGTCATATCACTGAAACCCACTAGGCCAAACTAGCCCGCCTAGGTCATCTATTTTGGAACGGAGGGAGTACGTCTCTGCACTGCTATGATTTTGTGTTGCACGTTCTCTGTACTTTTGCCAAATGAGGCCTGAATGTATCCGTGGCCCTGTTTGGATACTCTAACTCAGTTAGAGGTTAGAATTAGATTCTAACCTTGAACTAACCTTAAACTAACTCTAACCAAAGAGTTGTTTGGATGGTAGGGTTAGATTGACAACAAAAATTCTTTCTCAATCATTTGACTACTTTGGATCCTGTTTGGATGGGAGGGGTAACTTTTTTTACTAATTTTTCTAGTGGGCCTAGGAGAACGACCCAAATAGGCTCCTCTAGTGTGGGCTAGTTTTTTGGGGTGGGTTAGATCCAACTAACCCAAACTAACCCATCATGTTTGGATACTTTTGGGTTATTTGAGCCTCAACTAACTAAAACTAACTCTAACTTAGGGATCCAAACAGGGCCTGTGTCGACTATTGTCTGATCGATCGCTAAGCCTACAATTTTAGGAGCTAGGGCTATTGGTCGATTGACGGGGGATAAGTATAAGCGTACCATGAGCTCATCAGCCCCAACGTTTCTCTTCGGTGAGTGTTTTGCAAGTACTATAGCTCGCACAGTAGCTAGCCTACTAACACCAAGAATCATCAAACAAGCCCTGCTGATATGATAAACCGTTCAAACTTACATCTAAGCATGCCATATATTACATCAAAAGCTGGTGAGGATACATATGTTTCCATAACTCGGAGAGGGTTCGCATGATTCATCGCATGATTCACTATCAAGATCCGCCCACACAAGACAGTGCACTAGCCCTAAGATGGTTTGATAACACGCATCGTTCTGGTAATTAAACACAGGGCAATGAAAAATGCCCTGAAGGATTAGCGTGACCAACTATTTCTTGTCATCGATTTCTCAGGAAATGACCACAGCATGGACAGTGGCATGGGAATCGATTTCTGGGGCGATGTCCACAGGACTGACCGCGACATCGGAATCGATCTCTGGGGTGATGTCCGCAGGATGGACAGCGGCATCGGAATCGATCTCCGGGGTGATGCGAACAGGAGGCCACGACATCGGAATCATCAAGGACGTCCACCGGCACTTGCACAACCCTAACATATTAGCAAGCGCATTGCAAATAATCAAAAACCACAACTAAGGTAATAAGCCATTATTTTTTACCTTGTGCAGCTCACCGGGGGATCTCATCCCTCTAGGGGCCATCTCCTCGTCCTCGATGGAGGCATCACCTTGCCAGGGGAATACTGCTTCTCAATGGCGACTATCTCCTCAAACTCGGTCTTGAGCCTCACATAGGTGGCAATCAGAGTTCCTGGGGTAGGCATGGTGGGGCCCTTGCTATTCTTCCAACTTTCTTTGAGGAGTTCGTCCGCCAACATCCTCAACTCTTTGGCCAGTGCTTGTTTCTTGGTGTTCTTCGTCTGCATGGGTTGGCCCACCAACATGGTCAACTCGTTGGTCGGTGCTCGCTTCCTGGAGATTGCTGTCTCCAGTGGGTTGTCCGCCGGCAACTCTTTGCCTAGTGCTCCAGGATCCATCAATGAACTGACAAACAAAAAGCAATCGAAAGGAAACCACAATCGCAATGAAAACGGGAAAAGAATATGATGTGAGAATCGGTCGGTGCTTCGCAAAAGGAAGATTCTTGGAATGAAAATATAGCAGCATAACTGATTCGCCCACCTTTCCTTCGTCGGTACAGAAGAAAAATGGCAGAAGTGAGTAGCTTGGAGTGAGGTTTTCTTCAAGAAAGGGAAGAGAGGGCTTGAACGAGCGTTCTAGTGAAATGATGGTTGCTTCATCCAGTCCAACTTGGAGGCCACCTTACCACTGCTGGTAAAGGTGTGGGTTTTGTGATATGACGGGTCATGACGGCCACACCGGGGTGACAGGTGAGTCTCGACTGTAGCACCTCGCTGTAATTTGGTGGATGGCACGCGGGCCCGGATGCTTTGAAATGTCCCGCATGTAGATAGAGCGGATAGTCATATAGGAGTGCTCAATATTGTGCACCGCGACCAAGGCCGAGAGGAAAACGAGAGAACTACGTAATTAATGCATGAGTTTAATTAGTAGTTTTGTAAAGTACGAGATACATTCCTCCAATCGCAAAATGCCTTGGTTCATGAGATTTGAGAGTTGAGATTTTGTCTCATGCAAGAGCCTGGCTAGTATATGCGTGCTCCAAGGCACTGCACCACGCGAGCGTTCGCAACTGCCACGTTCGGGTTGCGCTTGGCTCTTCGCCTCTTCGAGAAGACGAACAATGATGTTACTCCTACTTCTACAGTATCGAATCCACTGCTGCATGTCCGTCCACCTCGTGCGGGAGGGATAGCGTGTAGCGAAAGCTTCTACTTACTGCTCCTGTCTTTGCGTCTATGATAGGTGGGCCCAACAGGTGGTTAGCCCTCCTGTCATGCAGCCAAAGGCAGGTGAAGTTAAGGCACCGGAGCTCAGTCCGCGAGGGAGACGGCGTTGTAGTAATCAAATTTCTTGGTCTTGTACGAGTTGACGCGACACATCAAAGAACTGCACTCGATACAAGTCTTTTTGCACATTTCAAATGGACTACTTCGTATGTAGACATATTCTGCTTCGTAAGTAGTCACTTGTTGCAATCTCTAAAAAGACTTATATTTGGAAATGGAGGGATTACAACGCATGCATGCATGCCGTGACTTTCCTTTTGATACTTGCATGTGTTGATTTGATGCACCTTGCCAAATTTTGACTATAAATTTAACTAACCAAATTTTCATGCATGTCACAAAAAATTACGGGGCTGTTTAGATTGTGACTATGTTTGTCTTATGTTGCCACATTATTTTTCCCACACTTGCCACACTTGCCTAACCTGAGTTGCTCAAATTGTTAGACACACTTTGGCTTGCCTAAGGGAATCTTGCCACAATTTTTGTGTCTATGGCATGTGGGGTTCACTCTTAGTAAAAAAATTCTTATCTTAGGTGTGGCTAATAAAAAAGACTTATATTTAGGAATGGAGGGAGTAGAAAATATAAATAATAATGCATGTTGGGGCAACCCACGTTTCCGCTAATTTTAGCCGTGGGCTTGTTCACAATTTTTATGAGGGGGTGGTTGTTCATTTAATGGAGGGACTTGTAGTACCAGACTTGAACGATACAAAGTGCGACCTGGCACACCGTAACACCACTTGGAACAAGCGGGTAGCTATCTCAAAAAACAATCAACAACTAAAAAAATCGCGACCTGGCATGTAGTAGTACACAATTTTAAACGATTGTTTTGATGGACTGAAAAAGGAAAACTACCCCACTACGTATATATAGGCCGGAGCCTCCGTGCTTGCTTGCTAGGGTTGCTCTATTCACACACTCTCATCCTCTCCAGATCTAAACACGATAGGGGTAGTAACACTGTCTTTCTCCCTTTAAAAAACACTGGCTTTCTATCCTCACCGCTGGTTACAGATCCGGACGTATCCCCCTCCACCGGTGAAGGGGAGGAGGGGCAGCGTTTAGGCCGTCGTCAACAGCGAGGGAGGAGACCCACTGCCGGCTGCACCGTTATCTCTGGCCGAGCGCCGGCGCAGGAGGTCCTCCGATCCCTTCGTCGTTGCCTGTGGGCGGATCCGGCCTCCCGCCGCCCACTTATCCACATCCCGATGACTTTCAGGTATATCTTCGTTCGAAACCGCCTTACCTCTACTTCCCCAGCTCGCTACGTCGCTGCATGTGCATTTTCTACCTCTCAGCCCCTCTTGATCGGATGGTCCAACGTCACCTATTTTTTTCTTCTATTATTAGAGGTAAAGCTACTTCATGGAGTCAAATCTTGTACTCCCTCCGTCCGAAAATACTTGTCATCGAAATGGATGTATCTAGATGTATTTTAGTTCTAGACACATCCATTTTGATGACAAGTAATTCCGGATGGAGGGAGTACTTGGTTCAAACAAGAAATAAAGTGGGGGTGGGGGAATTTAGTATGTACATTGGACTTGGTACAAACAGGAAGGAAAGGGGGTGAAAGTAGTACAGACTGGTCATCCAACCGGTCTCTTGGTCGAAAAGGGAAATATAGGGGTAACGCTGTACACAGTGGTATGACCAGGACTAGATTTGCTATCCACACATAGGAGTAGGTGGCTAGAGTGAACAAAAATGGGACCAACCCAGATAAGTTTCTTGGATGTTTGTTTCTCGGGGCAACAAACTATGAATCACCGCTTTATGCCCCTGTTTACGTACATGGTGCTGGACTGCTGGTGCACCCACTGTCCCATGCCCTTATACCAAATATTTAGGCTCCGTTTGGAATAAAGGGGTAGAAAACATAGGTCTTGATGAAAATAGAGGAATAGGAAAGGAATGTAAGTATAAAACTATGGAACAACGAACCGGAGGAAACTCTCAAGAGAATGTGTTCGGATGGACTACGAAATGTACATATTTTTTTTAGAGTAGCATGCTTGGCAGTATGAGATGCTATTTGTTTATTCAGCTGCATAGTGACTACTCTTGTCCTCACCTCACGTACCACACATAGGTTGATTTTTTATTCCGGCAAAGACAGCACAACAACCTGTCTAACGCATGGCAGCGAGCGCCTGCCTCGGGCTTCCGCCCAAAAAATGAGCAGTGTGTGGCTGTTTCTAATCCTATGGAATCAGTACTACCAGACCAGCTTTCCTATGAAACACTATTCACCTTTCCCGTGTTCCGAACGGTTGGAAGGGAAAGAATACCGTAGGAATTGTGTTCCTACGAAAATCCTGCACCTAACCTATGAACCGAACGCAGCCTTAGCTGTTCTTAATCTAATGTCCCTGGTAAAAATGAAGCCATGCCACCGTTATAAGCTATGACAAGTTTAGCCAAATGTTTTTGTCTGTAATTGTTTGAGACTCTGACTGTTTCCTCTGTACCTTTTTGTGCAAACAGGGATATCCAATTCACCTGGTTGCTGTTGTGATCTTTTGGTGCACTGCACAAAACTCTTCTTAAAAGAAGTGACTTTTGTGCTGTTTAACTGGAATGTCAGAATGGAACAGCTGGTTCATTTCGGCGGAACTGCACAAAGGGAGATCTATGTTCCAATCCTCATCATCCATATTGGCGCCATAACCTTCCTTTAGGTAAGAATGATATTTAATGCATGTGTTCATCTCTATTTTCTGACTGCCATGAGAAAATAATGCTATTTTTTACTAGTGCACTTGTACTCCCTCACTGACAAAACCAATTCTAAATTAGAAGGCTAATCGTGTACTTGGTTTCACCAACTGGTGAGGAGAAAGAGAAACAGAGCATGAAGAGGAAGAAGAAGAAGAATAAACAGTGCCAAGGCGATCTTGCTGAAGCCAGAGGCCTCAGTCGAGGCCATTCAAGGGCTCCGGCAACGACTACCTTACATGTGAGATGATCCTCCAGGGAGCCCTTCCACTTCTGCTGTCTCACTTAATTAACTAGGAGTACTTAAGTACCACTAATTTATTACTGCCTAATTTTCCTGTTGGAGTTAAACAAATCTTTAGTAGGACCCTATGTTGAATCATGTGCGTGTGTATGTTTGTCTATGGAGGTGAATCATGTGGTGGAGCAGGGAGGGAATATTATTAGTGTCATGACATAATAGTGTTATTGTTTTGCATGTCAATTTATTGCCATTGGTTCAATGAGGCAATGTTTTGTGTATTATCCATCATGAATTTGATGGTACTGTTTGAGTAATATGCTAATGTCTTCCTATCCTTTCTCACTCAGCTAATGAAGGTTTCACCTTGTTCCTACTTGTGCAAACAGGGATCATGTTGTGCCAATCATACATTTTAATGGAACTACACAAGACAATACAATGAACTATATCCCAGCCAGTGCTTTAACTCTGCTGGAAGTTCTTGATAATCTTTCGATATAATCTCAGCACTGGTAAACAAGAGTGATTTCAACCATACATTTGAAGTGCACAAAAATATATACTATTGTGTGATTCCAGTGAGTGCTTTATCATCTCTTATGGGACTACATGAATAAGCTTTTTTCTCAGGTTGTTACAGGCCTAAGGCCTTCATCCATATTAGTTTGTTGTCATCTCTATTTGTATCGTGCTACTGTCATGAGAAACTCCTTTATCTTTGCATGTTAAAGTTTTGCAACTATGATAAATGGCAATGCTTTGAGTGTTGAGCTAATTGGCACTGATTAAATAAACTAATACCTCTCTTTAAGCAAGACTACTATGTTGCTAACTTTACCCATTAAGACAATGAGGGTGCTTCTATTTGTTAGTGTATGTTTCATCAACTAGTCCCACTATTACAATAATCTCACTCTCTCAATATATGTGCCAACAGGGATGCTCGATTTTGGTGGAACTACACAAAAACTTTGGGTGCTTCATTGCCTCGACAGCTTTCGTCCTTTCCTGTCAGTCACTAATCTCCGCTTGCTTTCTTCCTTTGCTGTCAGTCGCTTGGCTTATCCCGGCTTCCAGTCAAAGGAAATAGTAATTGATATGCTACCTCACATAGGTTGGTACTGGTCTTTATCTTGATTATTGTGCCTGTCATATGTATTGGTAATTTGGTATTGTGCTACTGTTTGCCAATTTCATAAAGGAGTAATTTGGAGCCTGAACTCGCATGCAAATCATTACATCGGGTGATTTCAGTAGAATTGCACAAAATGATCAGATGGACAGGTACTTATGCTGATGCTATGTACTCCAAAGTTCACTCAGACAAGCATCAATGTTGACAAGAAGAAGTGCCTATATTCATTCGAGTATCAACCGACGTCAAACAATTGTCAAACTCCAAGTATTAGGAGAGTGAACGCCAAAAATATTGCTTGATGCATAGCCCAGAAAAATGCAGTTCAGTCTTTGGTCCCAACTTGTGCCTCTTGGTTATCGGCACATATGGTAGAGAATTATATGGCATGGAGTCTAAAGATTCCAGACAAGTTGGTTGACGCGCATATTCGTGTGGCACTTAATCAGTCTGCACACCAAGGATGCTCCATTTCAGTTGAACTGCACAAAATATTTGCGTGGTCCATTTTCTCAACTGCCTCCTTTCTCGGCTGCAATGTAAAATTTTGGCGAGATACAGGACCAAGATGAGCCAGTAAACTAGTTGGATGAAAGTAGTCGCCAAGTTGCTCAAACCTCCCTCGGCACGAGGCCACTATTTGAGGATAAACCTACAAGCAAAGTTCAGATTGTCTATGCTGCCTCATATGTACTCGAAAGTTTACTCGTACAAGAACTAATTTTAGCAAGGAGTACCTCCGATTGAACACCATTTACCAGTCTGTACCCTAGGTAATTAAAGTTCATCCATGGATCATATTGGCTGTGATCTCAATCATTTGGATGCATAAGCATACTGAACATGTGTATATCTGAATCTTTTTGTGAATTATGTATGAATATTGTCATGTGATCTATCAATCATTTGGATGCATAGATATGCTGAGCTTGTGTATATATGAATCTTTTGAGTTGTTGATAGTGAATGTTGGCTATGAATATGAACGTGTCCTATGAACCTGAGTTTGATACGAATGTTTACCTTTTCTGTTGTATTTGTGTGTGAACTTGCTAGTATGCCTACTGTGGGGTATAAAACACCAGTCTCTTATAAAAGTAATGATGTGTCCAATTTATGTTTTCCCTTCTAACCACATTATATATATTTATATTATTACTATTATCGTATATTTTATAGAGACTTATGTATACATTATAAAAACATCCCACGTGTTATTAACTTATAAAAGTAAATGTTTAACGGAAGTTGGCAAGGAAAATCCTGGTTGTTTTTTACTCACATGCAAGGAAAATCCTGGTGATTGCATACAAAAGCTTGCGAAGGTTTTAAGGACCAATTTAATAATAACACGCTCATTTTTATTTTGAGCAATAACTCGCTAATTTGTTAATTATATATATATAAAAAATGTGCCTCTCCGGTTTATTCTTTGATATTAATTGCTCCTTCTAACATAACATTATATATATAATGAGCCCACCTAATACGTGTATTTCAAGGAAGTGCAAATGGGCTGGGATTTCTTAGAAAATATAAATGGGCCTGATTGACGCGAAATTATTTGTTCACCCAGCCCAGCAAATGGACTGTACATTCTAGAAAACATGGGTTAAATATATGCCACATTTTTGCAGGCTGACATGTGGGCCAATAGGTCGAAGCCTACGCGGGGCGTTGTCAACTTGGTCAACAAATGATTGTGTCGTCCACAACCATTGGATTTATATCCAACGGCCGGCATGCACCTTCAATCTCTCGTCTTCTTCCTCCAGCATCGCCGGGACCGCCTGATCCGGCCTCCAGCGGCTAGCGGCTCTGCTTAGCACGCGTCGCTGTGAAGCGCTACCCCACCGCCGGCCAGGCTATCCCTCCACCCCTCGACACCTGTTATTCTCCACAGACTACAACCCCACGCCGCAACAGAACCAGTTATAACCCTTCTCCTCCTCTCAATCTGCGACTCCACTGCCCGTTTTCCCATCTCCGAGTCGTTCCCGTCCGGGGCCTCGCCGTCGTCCACCACCTCGCTGCGCTCGGTGCAGCGTGGTCAACAAACGAGAGTCATCGGAAGAGGACTGTACATGGAGAGCCTGACGAATGGGACCCACGAGGTCCATGGTCGCACGCAAGGAAAGTTCCTCCTTGTTAAGCTGAAAAAAATGTTTCCTCCACCTGACAGCTGGGACCCACCAGCTGTATCTTCGCACGGAAAGAAGTGCCTCCTTATTTTGCGAAAAAAATTATTCATCCCGTTGATAGCTGGGACCCGTCAGATTTGGTGACTGACTTGTGGGCCTACTAAGAGGACGTGTACGCACGGCTTTGTCAACTTAATCAACAAATAATTCTAGCAGCTGGACCGTTGGATGTTAATCCAACAGCCGTGCTCCTTCTTCAACCTCGGTTCTTGCTCCTGTCTCCCGTGGGCGGCACCGCGGCTGTGCTGCCGCGCACCCAAACCAGTGAAGTTTCCCACTCCTCTCCATCTGCGACTCCACTGCCCCGCCTTCCCATCTCCGGGTCGTTCTAGTCTGGGTGCGCTCGGCACGGTGTGGTCAACGTGGTCAACAACCAAGAGTCATCGGAATATGACTGTACGTCAGAGGCTGACAGTGGGGACGCACCATGCCCATGGACGCATGCATGCAACGGAACGCGGCGTGGTCAATGTGGTCAAGGAACGACTTCCATTGGAAGTATACTGTATGTGGAGAGTCTCAACTGGGTCCACGGCCGCAGCAAGTAAGTGCCTCCTTATTACGCGGAAAATAATGATTCCTCCAACTGATAGCAAGGACCCACTGGACGGGCCACCATACTTTGCCAAAAAAACGTTTGCCCCTTGACTGCTGGGACCCACCTGACGGGCCACCGTATTTCGTGAAAAAAACGTTCCCCCCGTTGTCAGCTCGGACCCACCGGAAGTGCCTCCTTATTAAGAAGAAACAATGAATACTCCCCCTGCTAGCTGGGACCCACCTCGGTGGGAGGCTGACTTGTGGGCCCACTAAGTTGACGGGGACGGAGGGCTTTGTCAATTTAGTCAATATGAACGATTCTAGCTGCAGTGATCATACGATGTCCATCCAACGGCCATCGTGCTTCTTCAACCTCTGGTCTTCTTGCTCCAGCCGCCCAAAGCAGCGCCGATCGTGCTGCGTGCTCCTGCCTCCCGTGGCCGGCTTTGATGCCGCGGAGGCCTCACCGCCCCTACTACTCCTGCCGCTAGCCAGGCCATCCCTCCACTCACCCACACCCCCTGTTATTATGCGGTGACGGCAGCCTCACACTGCAGCCGAACGAGGGAACCCTCATACTCCTCTACGCGTGGGCATCCACTGCCGCGTCTTCCCCAGCTCCGCATCGTCCCCTTCCTAGGCCTCGCCATCGTCCACCGCCGTGGTGCTCTTGGCGCGGCGTGGTCAATGTGGTCAACGATCAAATTCCATTGGAAGAGTACTGTACATGGAGAGGCTGACAACTGGGTCCACGGCAGCCGCAAGGAAGTGCCTCCTTATTACGCGGAAAATATTTATTCCTTCACCTGACAGCAGGGACCCACCGGATGGGCCCCCAGTATTTTGCGAAAAAAACATTTCCCCGTGACTGCTGGGACCCACCGTACGGGCAACCGTATTTCGCGAAAAAACGTTCCCCCGGCTGTCAGCTCGGACCCACCGGAAGTGCCTCCTTATTATGCACAAAAAAATGAATACTCCCCCGGCTAGCTGGGACCCACCTTGGTGGGAGGCTGACTTGTGGGCCTTCTAAGTCGACGGGGACGAAGGGCTTTGTCAACTTAGTCAATATGAACGATTCTAGCTCCAGTGACCGTACGATGTCCATCCAATGACCGTAGTGCTTCTTCAACCTTTGGTCTTCTTGCTCCAGCCGCCCAAAGCAGCGCCGATCGTGCCGCATGCTCCTGCCTCCCATGGCCGGCTGTGCTGCCACAGAGGCCTCACCGCCCCCTACTATTCCCACCGCTGGCCAGGCCCTGCGGCGACGGCAGCCTCACACCGCAGCCGAACCAGTGAACCCTCGTACTCCTCTCCGTGCTGGCTTCCACTGCCGCGTCTTCCCCGGCTCCGTGTCGCCCCTTCCTAGGCCTCGCCGTCGTCCACCGCCGTGGTGCTCTCCGCGTGGCGTGGTCAACATGGTCAAGAAACGACTTCCATCGGAAGAGTACTGTACGTGGAGAGGCTGACAGCTGGGTCCACGGCCACAGCCCACTTTTTTTGTTATTTGCCAAGTAAGTCGCTTTGTCAGGCCTGTTGGGCTGCAAATCTTTCAAGACGAGGAGAGCTTTCATTCGGCTGGCCGAGAAAATGGCCCATCAGTAATGAGAAATGGGTTTTACATTTTTAAAACACATCAAACCGGCAATTAGTTTCAAATATCTTTTTTTCATTCTGAGATTTTAAATTACATTAATTTTTATGCGTGGAGAATTTGTTGGATTTTATATTGATATACATTTATTTCTAAAATCAATTTGAATGTGAGTCGAAATTTCGGGATTAAAAACAGTTCGGACCGCATTGAAATATGCAAAATATCGTACAATTTTTTAACCGTGGCCACAATATGGGCTGTAATGCTAACAAAAAGAATATGGGCTAAAAAAACCTTAAGAATTAGCAAATGGGCTATAAATTATTAGAAATAATGGCAGATGGGTTGTATGTTGTTTTCCACAGATTTGAGGCTTACCTAAAAAAAGGTTGATGCACAAGCAGTGACTGTTGGATGTCCATCCAACGGCCGTCGTGCTTCTTCAATCTCTTGTCTTCCTGCTCCAGCCGCTCAAACAAGCACCGGCGGGACTGCCTACTCCCTCCTCCCCGCGGCCGGCTGTGCTGCTGCGCAGGCCTCACCACCCCACCGTACTCCCATCACTGGCCTAGCCATCTCTCTACTCACCCACACCTGCTGTTATTCCCTGACGACGGCAGACGAACCAGTGAACCCTCGTACATTCGTTGAGGGAGTCCTGGATTAGGGGGTGTCCGGATGGCCGGACTATAGCCTTTGGCCGGACTCCTGGACTATGAAGACACAAGATTGAAGACTTTGTCCCGTGTCCGGATGGGACTTTCCTTGGCGTGGAAGGCAAGCTTGGCGATACGGATATGTAGATCTCCTACCATTGTAACCGACTCTGTGTAACCTTAACCCTCTTTGGTGCCTATATAAACCGGAGGGTTTTAGTCCGTAGGACAGAACAACAATCATACCATAGGCTAGCTTCTAGGGTTTATCCTCTCTGATCTCGTGGTAGATCTACTCTTGTACTACCCATATCATCAATATTAATCAAGCAGGAGTAGGGTTTTACCTCCATCGAGAGGGCCCGAACCTGGGTAAAAACATCGTGTCCCTTGTCTCCTGTTACCATCCGCCTAGACGCACAGTTCGTGACCCCCTACCCGAGATCCGCCGGTTTTTACACCGACATTGGTGCTTTCATTGAGAGTTCCTCTGTGTCGTCATCTTTAGGCCTGATGGCTCCTCCGATCATCAACAATGATGCGGTCTAGGGTGAGACTTTTCTCCCCGGACAGATCTTCGTATTCGGCGGCTTTGCACTGCGGGCCAATTCGCTTGGCCGTCTGGAGCAGATCGAAAGCTACGGCCCTGGCCATCAGGTCAGATTTGGAAGTTTGAACTATACGGCTGATGTCCGCGGAGACTTGGTCTTGGACGGGTTCGAGCCACAGCCAAGCACGCCGCACTGTCGCGAAGGGCATGATCTAGCTCTGCCACCGGACAGTGCCTTGGAGGCCGCACCAGTGTCCGCTCTGACCCTTATCTCGGAGCCGACTGCGCCGATCGAGGACAGGTGGCTGGACACCGCCTCGGGGGCTGCTCTCTATGGCGATTGAGCCAAACACCAACCTGTCCTTTGCGAAGCTCGTGACTCCAAGGTGTCGGACTCCTCTCCGGACTCCAAACCTTCCGCGCCCCCGCCAATTGAATCCGATTGGGCGCCGATCATGGAGTCCACTGCCGCGGACATCTTTTAGCACTCGCCCTTTGGCGACATCCTGAATTCGCTAAAGTCTCTCTCTCTATCAGGAGAGCCCTGGCCGGATTATGGTCAGGAAGGTTGGGATGCGGACGACGAAGAAATTCAAAACCCACCCACCGCCCACTTCGCAGCCATTGTCGATGATTTAACCGACATGCTCGACTTCGACTCTGAAGACATCGACGGTATGGAGGATGATGCAGGAGACGACCAAGAACCAGCGCCTACAGGGCACTGGAAGGCCACCTCATCATACGACATATACATGGTGGACATCCCAAATTATGGGAATGGCAAGGGAACAACGGAGGATGATTCCCTCCAAGAAACAGTCTAAGCGCCGGCGTCAGCGGCGCCGCTCTAATTCCCGCCACAGCAAAAACGGAGATTCCGGCACCGGAGACAATAACACCCCAGACAGTGCCGAAGACAACCCCCTCCAGCAGGATTCAGCGCAGGAGGATGGAGAAGCCAGCCCTCATGAGGGAGCGGCAGACAGAGAGGTAGAGGACGATAATTACATGCCTCCCTCCAAAGACGAGGCAAGCCTCGACGACGATGAATTTGTCGTGCCTGAGGATCCCGTCGAACAAGAGCGTTTCAAATGCAGGCTTATGGCCACGGCAAGCATCCTCAAGAAAAAGAAGCAACGGCTTAGAGCTGACCAAAATTTGTTGGCCGATAGATGGACTGAAGTCCTGGCGGCCGAAGAGCACGAACTCGAATGCCCCTCCAAGAACTACCCAAAACGCAGGCTGCTACCCCGATTAGAGGAGGAAGCACCTAAACCTACATCACCAGCGCATGATACGGCCGACCGGCCACCTCGTGGCCGCGATAGAGAGGCCTCTTGGCCCTCCACTCAAGCCGTACCCCGGCGCCACTCAAAAAATACCAAGGCGCGGGAAAATGCGCCAGACCTGCGGGATATACTGGAGGACAAGGCAAGGCAAACAAGATCGATCTACGGATCGCGTGGGTGCCCCACGATACGTGATGATAACCGTCACGCCGGATATGGCAATTCCGGCCGGGCCAAACACAGTAGACAAAGCTCATTTGATCTACGTCGTGATATACCCCGGCGCCGCACACCCACTATGCTTCACAGATGAAGTAATGGATCATCAAATCCCCGAGGGTTTCAAACCCGTAAACATCGAATCATACAATGGCAGAACAAATCCTATGGTATGGATCCCGGACTACCTCCTTCATATCCTCATGGCCCGCGGTGATGATCTACACGCCATCAAATACCTCCCACTCAAGCTTAAAGGACCAGCTCGGCATTGGCTTAACAGCTTGCCAGCAGAGTCAATTGGTTGTTGGGAAGACCTGGAAGCCGCATTCCTCGACAATTTCCAGGGCACTTATGTGCGACCACCAGACGCCGATGACCTAAGCCACATAATTCAGCAGCCAGAGGAATCGGCCAGACAATTCTGGACACGGTTCCTAACCAAGAAAAATCAAATCGTCGATTGTCCGGATGCAGAGGCCCTCGCAGCCTTCAAACATAACATCCGCGACGAGTGGCTTGCCCGGCACCTAGGACAGGAAAAGCCGAAATCCATGGCAGCCCTCACAACACTCATGACCCGCTTTTGCGCGGGAGAGGACAGCTGGCTAGCTCGTAGTAACAACATGACCAAGAGCCCTGGTAATTCGGATACCAAGGACAGCAATGGCAGGTTCTAACGCCCCGAGACCGACGCTTCAGAAGACTTCCAGCTATTCCGAGTTTCGCCGTCTGTTTCATTTGTGCTTGCTCTTTTATTTTATTTTTTGCATTGCATCATGTCATCATGCCATCATGTCATTAATCTTTGCATCTCAACTCAAATAAATAAATTGCATAGATCTTTTGATCTATTTGAATCGAGGGATATTCACATGGTGATTTCTCTTTAAAACATATTCAAAGTCTCCTACTATTATTAGGGAGCTATAATAAAATTATTCCATTTATTTGGAATTAACCATAACACACTTGCAAATAAATCTCAATGCCTTTGTTATCTCAATTCTTGGTCTCCGACTTGTCCTCTTATTCTTTTATCGTTTTATCGAGGCTCTTCCTAAATGTTCAACATTTTCGGAAACTTCGGATTCCTACTCCTTGTTCAAACCATTTGAATTAAATTCAAATGTAAACCTTGCAATCTTGCCCACTCCATTTTTCTCGGAACAAGCACATTTTTGTGAGTTCGGGAGAACTATCTGCGTGTCCAACTTCTTCCCCTAACCCCTCTTTCTTTTCTTTCTTAATCTCTGTTTTTTTCTTTTTTTTAGTAGTGAGAGAGAGCCCAGCCGCAACCTGCAGCCAGGCCGGCCCTGCCCCCAAGGCTCATCTGCGCCTAGGCCCAGCCGCCTCTAACCCTAGCCCCGAACCCCCCCCTCCTCGTCCTCCCTCAGCACCGCACTCGATCCCCATCGCACACATGCTCGCATCGCCAGGGAGAGCCCCGCTCCTCCCGATCCACCTCGCCCATGCCTCCCCGCCAATCTCCCGTGCGCCGCCACCCACTAAAGGGCCACCTTGCGCGCGACCCTGCCGTCAGCGTCCCTCATGCCGCCGCCTACTCGCTCGGCCCTCTCCGTCCTCGTCCCGATCGGGAGAGGCTCCCGAGCCGCGGCCGCCGCCCGGATCCATCGTCCCCGACCCCATGGCGCGCCTCCCCTGCCAGTGATGCCGCCCTCCTTCCTCATCTGCGCCGGCCCCGTCCATCCCAGCCCTGCCTCCATCTCGAGCGCCCTAGGGTCGCGACCTCGCTCCTCCTCGACGACATCCTCGCCGCCATCCTTCGTGCCCGCGGTTCCCCTCGTCGCACCTCTTCGAGCAGGAGCTCTGCCTCCCCTGCTCCGCGTCAACCGGTGCCGAGCGCTGCTCCTCCTGGCCTCCTCGCGCCCATCCGCCCCTGCTGGCGTTGCTCAGCTCCGGCCCCGACCTCCATCTCTCGACAGCAGTGTTGCCCGCTGCCATTTCGCTCGTGCTGGTGACCCCTCAGGCCGCCGCGTTGCCATTCGCCAGAGATCGCGCCGCCTTGTTTGCTTCCTCTTCCGGCAACTTTCGTTGACCAGCAGTCGTGGCCCTCTGCTGCCTCACCCCGTTGTGGCCATCCCCTGCTCATTTTGTCGCCGTGTTCCGTTTCTTCACTGTCAAGGCCGAGAGGACGCCAAGAACCATGAAGACGAGGACCCGTGTACGATTACACCCGGTGATGTGACAAGTACCCCGACAATGTGTACATCTACACCGCCAAGACCGGACCGACAAGTACCCCGACGTTGCATGTACCACTACCGTCGACCTGGACATCTACGAAAACGTGTACAACTACCGTCGCCACGTGAACAACTACTTCCACTACCGTCGACACGTGAACAACTACTTCCCTCGACGTTTTTGAACCGCCCCAAAATGCACGCTTCAAAGGTATAATCCCGAGATGACGACCGCCCGTGAACGAATGCATGCTTGGTTGTATGAGATGCTCGAGTTTTGCACCGTGATCGAATTGTCCTTGCGACGCCCCTCTTTTGCCATGCCACCGACACGTGGGAACCCGGTATCCGGGATCACCCCACCATCTTTTGCATCACACGCTCACCCACACTTTCTTTTGCACCGACATCTCGATGAGTTGTCGGATCACCGGAATGTTGCCGTGGCACCATTTCCGTTTCGCCGCCGTGGCACCCTTTTTCCTTCCGCCATGGCGACAAATGCCTCGTATCATGCTAATGTCAACATTTTCTTAAAAATTGCATAAAACTTGCATATGTCATCCACATCATGATAACAACATTTAAATGTTTAAAATTGTGGTTTGCGTTAAATTGCTAAATGACATATGGGGATTTTCCGGAATTGTTGTTTGTTGTTTCCGGCCTCATTTAAACTTGCCTAAATAGATAGTTTTATTATGCTTTCACCTCTTGCCATGCTTAACCACAGTTAATTTTGTTGGGTACATAAACGGGAGAGAACTAAATAATTGATGTGGTGTTTTGTCAATATGCAACTCATTGCATATTGAGCTCCACTTAACTTGTAGTGTTGTTTGTGCATATTGCCATGCCATGCCTCATTAAACTGGACATGCATCATACTTGATTGTGCATCATGCCATGATTATGCTTGTGTATTTACCATGTTGTTTGCTTCTTTCCGGTTTGCTTCTCTCGTTAGCTTCGGTTTCGTTCCGGAGTTGTGAGGATTCGTTCGACTACATCCGTTTGTCTTCTTCATGGACTCGTTCTTCTTCCTAGCGGGATTTCAGGCAAGATGATCGTCACCTTGGATCTCATTACTATCATTGCTATGCTAGTTGCTTCGTTCTATCGCTTTGCCGCGCTACCTATCTCTTGTTGCTCAAGCCTCCCAAATTGCCATGTCAGCCTCTAACCTTTGTCACCCTTCCTAGCAAACCGTTGCTTGGCTATGTTACCGCTTTGCTCAGCCCCTCTTATAGCGTTGATAGTTGCAGGTGAAGTTGAAGATTGCTCCATGGTGAACAGGATTATGTTGGGATATCACAATATCTCTTATATTATTAATGCATCTATATACTTGGTAAAGGGTGGAAGACTCGGCCTTATGCCTGGTGTTTTGTTCCACTCTTGCCGCCCTAGTTTCCGTCATACCGGTGTTATGTTCCCGGATTTTGCGTTCCTTACGCGGTCGGGTGATTTATGGGACCCCCCTGACAGTTTGCTTTGAATAAAACTCCTCCAGCAAGGCCCAACCTTGGTTTTACCATTTGCCTTACCTAGCCCTTTTTCCCTTGGGTTTCCGGAGCCCGAGGGTCATCTTTATTTTACCCCCCCGGGCCAGCGCTCCTTCGAGTGTTGGTCCAACCTGAGCGATGTCCGGCGCCCCCTGGGCAACCAGGGTCTATGCCAACCCGTCATCTTGCTCATCCGGTGTGCCCTGAGAACGAGATATGTGCAGCTCCTATCGGGATTTGTCGGCACATCGGGCGGCTTTGCTGGTCTTGTTTTACCATTGTCAAAATGTCTTGTAAACCGGGATTCCGAGACTGATCGGGTCTTCCTGGGAGAAGGTATATCCTTCGTTGATCGCGAGAGCTTATCATGGGCTAAGTTGGGACACCCCCTGCAGGGTATAAACTTTCGAGAGCCGTGCCCGCGGTTATGTGGCAGATGGGAATTTGTTAATGTCCGGTTGTAGATAACTTGACACCAGATCCGAATTAAAATGCATCAACCGCGTGTGTAGCCATGATGGTCTCTTCTCGGCGGAGTCCGGGAAGCGAACACGGTTTTGGGTTATGTTTGACGTAAGTAGGAGTTCAGGATCACCTCTTGATCATTGCTAGCTTCACGACCGTTCCGCTTGTTCTCTTCTCGCTCTTATTTGCGTATGTTAGCCACCATATATGCTTAGTCGCTGCTGCAACCTCACCACTTTACCCCTTCCTTTCCCATTAAGCTTTGCTAGTCTTGATACCCATGGTAATGGGATTGCTGAGTCCTCGTGGCTCACAGATTACTACAACAACAGTTGCAGGTACAGGTTATGCGATGATCATGACGCGAGAGCAATGTTTGCTTGTTTGGAGTTCTTCTTCTGCTTCTTCTTTGATCAGGGGATAGGTTCCAGGTCGGCAGCCTGGGCTAGCAGGGTGGATGTCGTTTGAGTTTCTGTTTGTGTTTCATCCATAGTCGGATGGTGCTCTTATGTATGATGATGTTGTAATCGTGTGGCATTGTATGCCTCTTGTATGTATCCCCATCTATTATGTAATGTTGATGTAATGATATCCACCTTGCAAAAGCGTCTTCAAGATGCGCTTCTATCCTTGGTGGGACCTTTGAGTTCCTTTAGGATAGGGTCGCATCTTGGGCGTGACACAGGTCGCGTCGCAACAAGCACAAGCGCCGCCTTAATGGTGATAATGCTGAAGATACGGCAGTCAACGCCGGATTCAGAGGCTCTAAACCAGGTCAGCAGAAAAAGCTATTCAAAAGAAATACTCCGGGACCGTCCAATTTGGACCGAATACTCGAGCGCTCGTGCCAGATACACGGCACCCCCGAAAAACCAGCCAACCACACCAACAGGGACTGTTGGGTGTTCAAGTAGGCAGGCAAGTTAAATGCCGAAAACAATGACAAGGGGCTGCATAGCAACGACGAGGAGGAGCCCCGGCCGCTGAACAATAGAGGACAGAAGGGTTTTCCCCTACAAGTGCGGACGGTGAACATGATATACGCAACCCACATACCCAAAAGGGAGCGGAAGCGTGCACTAAGGGACGTATATGCGATGGAGCCAGTCGCCCCAAAGTTCAATCTGTGGTCCTCCTGCCCGATCACTTTTGATCGAAGGGACCACCCCACTAGCATCGGCCATGGCGGATTCGCCGCATTGGTTCTAGACCCAATCGTTGACGGATTTCACCTCACTAGAGTCCTGATGGACGGCAGCAACAGCCTGAACCTACTTTATTAGGATACAATGCGCAAAATGGGCATAGACCCCTCAAGGATTAAACACACAAAGACGACCTTTAAAGGCGTCATACCAGGTGTAGAGGCCAATTGTACAGGCTCAGTTACACTTGAAGTGGTCTTCGGATCCCCGGATAACTTCCGAAGCGAGGAGTTAATCTTCGACATAGTCCCGTTCCGCAGCGGCTATCACGCACTACTCGGACGAACCGCATTTGCAAAGTTCAATGCGGTGCCACACTACACATACATCAAGCTCAAGATGCCAGGCCCTCGAGGAGTCATTACGGTCAACGGAAACACCGAACGCTCTCTCCGAACAAAGGAGCATACGGCGGCCCTCGCGGCGGAAATACAAAGCAGCCTCTCAAGGCAATTCTCGAGTCCGGCTATTAAACGTCCGGACACCGTCAAGCACGCCCGGAGTAACCTACAACAAGACCGCCTGGCATGTCCCGAGCACGTGTAGCAATGCGGCCCCAACCCCAGCCCTCACGAAATTGCGAAACCAGTACTATGCGTACATAATTACGCTCTAGATATACCATGGGCATAGGGGGAGGGGCACGACCACGGCAGGCCCAGAATGCGGCTCAACCGCACCAGGGGCTCCCGATTGTGTCATTCTTTTTTCTCTTACTTTCAGGACTCCTTTATCAAGAAGCCCTGTCCGGCAGTAGAATCGCCGAACAAATGATGCAACAGCCAGGGAAGCAGAAAGCTACGCCGATTGTCCAGGTGGTCTCTATAACGAGCAATATAGTAGTTTTACATATCATCCCGCAGCTCGCTCCTGGAGGGAGACATGTCAAATAGTCCCCTCCCCTGCTTATCGCACTATTTGCATCGTTCTGCTTTTACCGCAGCTTTTTCGAATAAACAATGCATAGCTTTTGCCTATTATTGCATTCCTTTTTTATCTATATATGTTCACTTATGACATGTTGCATCCGTACACTGTGGTATGGCCAAATACACCAGGGTCTTAAGTACCCCAAAATATGGTGTGATAAGTCCGAACACTTTCACAAGTACGGCACCCCGAACTTATAGCATTATATGCATCAGCTCCGAATCATGTATTGGGTCAATAGTTGGGTTTGCCCGGCTCCCATGTTTTGGTACCTTATGTTCCGTTATATCGGCTAAGGTAGCGCTGGGAGAACCACTGCGATTGTGCCCCGGTTGAGCTGGGTTAAGCACCTCAGTGGAGAAAGCTAAAACTGACCGTCATGATAGGACGAGAGCCGGTCACTGTTCGAGAGGTTTTTTGAGTCCCTAAAGACTTATGCTGCTTAGAGCGAGGAGTCGGCTTTGTCCGGCCCAGGCGTGGATAGCGCCCTGAACTCGGTCTTCCGAATACTAGGGGCTTCGCCGAAATTTAAAATTATAGAATTCTATGGCTAAATGAGAGTGTTCAAGCATTATAGTCCGGTTGCCTTGTTCGTTGTGTTGAGCGCCTCCCTCGAAGGACCCAAGAATGGGAAAAAGAGTGCTCAAGTTTATCCCGAACACCCCAGCACTCGTGGCATGGGGGCAGAAGCCGACGACTCGCCATCTCTCAAATTTAATAAACGGCCGCACAGAAGGCAATATTTTAAATTCACAAGCGTTGCTTAGCGCATATGAACAAGTTTTCAAGCGTACAGGATAACAGATGCGAGTTTACTCAAAAATTACATCCTTGGAGCATTCACCCGCTATAAGGCGGGCGCCCTTCAGGATGCCCTCACAATACATCTCGGGCTTGTGATACTCCCTGCCCGGCGGTGGAGCGTCCGTCACAAGCTTCTCAGCGTCCATCTTGCCCCAGTGCACATTAGCACTGGCAAGGGCCCTACGGGCACCTTCGATACATACGGAGCGCTTGACGACTTCAATCCATGGACAGGCGTCCACCAGCCGCCTTACCAGCCCAAAGTAGCTCCCAGGCATGGCTTCCTTAGGCCACAGCCGAACTATGAGGCCCTTCATGGCCTATTCGGCCACCTTATGGAGCTCGACCAGCTGCTTCAGCTGGTCGCTCAAGGGCACCGGATGTCCGGCCTCAGCATACTGAGACCAGAACACCTTCTCCATCGAGCTCCCCTCCTTGGCCCGGTAGAATGCGGCAGCGTCAGACACACTATGGGGCAGATCTGTGAATGCTCCTGGAGAGCTCCAGATTCGGGTAAGTAACAAGTAATTCACTTTCACGTGCTTGCTTTGCATGAAGAATGCCTTACCCGCCGCTATCTTCTTCATTGCCTCAATTTCCTGGAGGGCTTTTTGGGCTTCGGCCTTAGCGGCTTTGGCGCTCCCAAGGGCCGAGGCGAGCTCGGACTCTCGAGTCTTTGAGTCACGCTCCAACCCCTCGTGTTTTTCCACGAGAGCCTGGAGCTCTTGCCGCCCCTCCGCCACCCGCGCCTCCTGCTTCTCTCGCTCGGTGCGCTCTGCGGCCGCATTGCTTTCGGCCTTGGACACCGCTTCCTTTAGGGTCACCACCTCATTCGTGGCCCCTGCAATTCTCACATTATTCCTGTTATTTTTTGCAACCACATCTTTTACATACTTCCATAAGGTATTACTTACCTTCCTTGTCCTCGAGCTGCTTTTTGGCAAGGCCGAGCTCGTTCTCGGATTGCTCGAGGCTCTGCTTCAATGCATTGACCTCCGCAGTCAGTGCGGCAGAGGTCAACAACGCAGCCTGCATTCCCATATTGACATACTTATGTTAGACTCCTGCGTACATCTTTTTAGATCCTCAGTTCTGCTTTTCTTTCCGAACACCAAACTGAGCATCAGGGGCTATTGTCTATGTGGTAATATTTTTACATATCTTAAGACATAACTCAAAGCCTGCTAGAAGGCTGGCACAGGCTTCAGTCAGCCCGCTCTTGGCGGACTGAACTTTCTGGATCACCACACTCATAACAGTGCGGTGCTCCTCGTCGATGGAGGCGCCGTTAAGCGCCTCCAGCAAATTATCCGGTGCCTCCAGTTGGACGGAGGTCACCGGTGTAGCAGTCTCGCCCTTCTTATGAAGGGGCCGCCTGCTGGACTCCGGAACCACTGAAGGTTCTGGTACGGAGTCCAGCCCAGGGCCGGACTTAGAGCCCTTTGGGGTTTTATCCGCCTCGCGCCTAGAGTCCGGGAGGTTGCCTGGCGGCGCCTCCTGGACCACCTCCTCCTGGCCGGGCCCCTTTTGGGACCCCACCTCAGCGTCATCCGCAGCGCGAGGAGAGGAGGCAGCTGGAAGTGAGGTGCTGTTCACATCCGACGAATCCAAGGAGCCGCTCGTTGAAGCATCGAGCTCGTCCTTGGGCCGGCTGCAGGGCTATATTCGGCGTTAGGAGATTCTATATGAGTTATTCTGGTATCCGGACACTTACGATGTTGCCAGGGGCTTAATCCTCGGTGGCCACTCCTCTTCCCCGTTGTCGATGTTGGTGGAGTAGTCCGGAGGAAGGGTCCTTCCCTTCTTGGACCCTTCGGCCTCCCCCATTGGGGCGGCCTTCCTTTTCTTCTCTCCCCCCGCTGGGGGAGAGGCCTCTTTTTCCTCCTCCTCGTCTTTGCGGGAGGAGTCCGCCTCGGAGTCATCGGACGATGAGTCCGACAACACCTGGCGCCAGGAACTCCTTCGAGTTTGCGTGGCCTTCTTCTTAGCCTTCTTCTCCGGCACCACGTGAGGTGCCGGAACCAGCAGCCCCATCAATCGGGCGTCCGCTGGGTCTTCTGGCAAGGGAGCTGGACAGTTAACCTGCCCGGACGTCTTTTGCTAGGCCTGTCAAAGGTAAGGGAGTTTAGATCCCAAATAGAGTCAAACTATGGAAAATAAGAGTCCGGTAAAGGGTAAAATAGCTTACCTCGCTGGCTTGACGCTGCGAGCTGTATCCGCGATCTTCGGTAGCGGATGCGGGAGCCTCGGCACCCTTGAATAGCACCTTCCAGGCATCTTCGTACGTAGTGTCGAAGAGCCTGCTCAAGGTTTGGTGCTGTGCCGGATCAAACTCCCACAAGCCGAAGGCCCGTTGTTGGCACGGGAGGATCGGGCGGATGAGCATGACCTGGACTACGTTGACAAGCTTGAGCTTCTTGTTCACCAGGCTTTGGATGCAGGATTGAAGTCCGGTCAGCTTTTGCGAATTACCCCACGTCAAGCCCGTCTCTTTTCAAGAGGTGAGCCATGTAGGGAAGCCAGATCGAAATTCGGGGGCCGCTGCCCATTTAGGGTCACGAGGCTAGGTGATGTAGAACCACCCTGACTGCCACCCCTTTATGGTCTCCACGAAGGAGCCCTGGAGCCATAATACGTTGGGCATCCTGCCCACCATGGCACCTCTGCACTCCGCTTGGCGGCCACCCATTACCTTCAGCTTGACATTGAAGGTCTTCAGCCATAAGCCGAAGTGGGGCTGGATGCAGAGGAAGGCCTCGCAAACGACGATGAACGCCCAGATGTTGAGGATGAAATTCGGGGCCAAATCGTGGAAATCCAGGCCATAGTAGAACAAGTATCCGGCCTTCCGCAGCTTTTTGATGTGCCCCTCCGAGACGGAGGAGACCATCCACTTGCCTCCCCCTCCGGACATGGCTGGGGAAGGTTGAGGCGAGATGTGCGGACTTGGGCGCTGGAGCTCGAGTGTGCGGAAATGAATGAGCAAAGGAGGAAGAAGGTGTGTGTGAAAAAGTGGATCCTTATCCCCTTATATGGATGGACGAAGTTATGCGTCCGCACCAGCCTGGTAAAACTCACTTATCTCCCAAGCGCCGTAATCAATGGCGCGGTTGGGTTACCCACGCCCATATTGATGAGAATCCCGGAATAAGGGGACACGATCTCTGCTTTGACAAGACGTGTCAAGGAAACCGCCTCGCTAAACGCGCTGAGGTGGGACAGTAAAAATGATTCAAATAAAGGCTTGGTCGTGGTGTGATGTCACGCCACGAAATACGTCAGCAGATTGAATTTGTGTAAATATTATTCTCTCTACGGTGGTATGTGGAACTTATTTTGCAGAGCCGGACACTATTCTTGTGTTCAAAATCTTGTATGAAGTATTCGGAAGAGGAACCCGCCTTGCAATGCCGAAGACAATATGCGCGCCCGACTCGTCGTCATTGAAGCCTTGTTCAGGGGCTACTGAGGGAGTCCTGGATTAGGGGGTGTCCGGATGGCCGGACTATAGCCTTTGGCTGGACTCCTGGACTATGAAGATATAAGATTGAAGACTTCGTCCCGTGTCCGGATGGGACTTTCCTTGGCGTGGAAGGCAAGCTTGGCGATACGGATATGTAGATCTCCTACCATTGTAACTAACTCTGTGTAACCCTAACCCTCTTCGGTGCCTATATAAACTGGAGGGTTTTAGTCCATGGGACAGAACAACAATCATACCATAGGCTAGCTTCTACGGTTTAGCCTCTCTGATCTCATGGTAGATCTACTCTTGTACTACCCATATAATCAATATTAATCAAGCAGGAGTAGGGTTTTACCTCCATCGAGAGGGCCCGAACCTGGGTAAAAACATCGTGTCCCTTGTCTCCTGTTACCATCCGCCTAGACGCACAGTTCGGGACCCCCTACCCGAGATCCGCCAGTTTTTACACCGACAGTCGTACTCCCCTCCGCGTGGGAAACAACTGCCGAGTCTTCCCTGCCTCTGTGTCATTCCCTTCCTAGGCCTCGCTGTCATCCACCGCCCTGGTGCTCTCGGCGTGACGTGGTCAACATGGTCAAGGAACAACTTCCATCGGACGTGGACTGTACGTGGAGAGGCTGACAGCTGGGTCCACGGCCGCAGCAAGGAAGTGCCTCCTTATTACGCGCAAAATAATTATTCCTCCACCTAACAGTTCGGACCCACCAGATGGGCCACCGTATTTCGCGAAAAAAAATTTCCCCCTGACTGCTGGAACCCACCAGCTACATCTTCGCATGCAAGGAAGTGCGTCCGGGAAAAAAAAATGATTCGCCACCCTGACTGCTGGGACCCACCATCTACATCTTCGCGGGCAAGAAAGTGCTTGACAGTCGGGACCCACCTGGTCGAAGCGTACGTAGCGTTGTCATTTTGGGCGCGAACGTGTACGTACATACTGGTTGTTGTAGAGGCGCGCACGTGTCGTAGTAGAGGCACGCACGTAGCATGTACACGTACGTACATCGGCCAGGGTGCAAGAAAGAAAATATGGCCACGTATGTACATACGGGCAGGGTCTCGAACACCTACTCGCGCATACGTACGGCCAGGGCTCGTTTACATGGTTGGGTCAGAACAGAAAAACAACGTCATCGTCGTGTTCATGGGGAGCCAACCGGCTGGGTCGGAACGGAATGCGTCGTCGTGTTTATCGGGATGGCTTGGACGGAACAGACGATGGAAACGAGGCCTGGCATACCGCCGAACGGAGGAAATGGCCTTGTGTTCGACCGGCCACGTTCGAAACGGGATCCTGTTCATCGGGAGGGGTCTGGCATACCGTAAAACGGAGGAAACGGCCCTCCTACGGTCGAAACGGGGGTCCTGTTGATCGGGAGTGGTGTGGCGTACCACAAAACGGATGAAACGGACCTCCTACGGTCGAAACGGGGGTCCTGTTGATAGGGAGGGGTTTGGCGTACCGCAAAACGGACAAAACGGACTTGTGTTGGAGCGCTACGGTCGAAACGGGGGTCCTGTTCATTGGGAGGGGTGTGGCGTACCGCAAAACGGGACTCCATAGGATACTGTTCATCTCCACCGTCGACCTCCTCCAGCCTCCACGGGCTACCGTCGACCTCCTCCAGCCTCCACGGGCTCCTGTTCATCCAGCCTCCATCGGGTGCTACTCCACCAGCTACTGTTCAACCACCCCTCCTCGGTCACCCCTGCACCATCTACCGTTCATCCAGCCCTCCACACCACGGGGTCCTGTTCATCCAGAGGCAACGCCACCACTCACTGTTCATCCAACCCCCCCCCCCCCCCCCCCGCAACGCTCACTGTTCATCCCAGAGGCAGCATCGATCAGCTTCAGTTAGCAGCAGTAGCGAAGGAATCGCTCGATCGGGTTCAGTTAACAGCCGTCGATCGATTGCGCGGGTTTAGTAACGCGTAGCCTGCAGTGCAATCGCTCGGGTTCAGTTAGAGCCCAACGCTTCGCTCGGGTTCAGTTAGAGCCAACGCCTCGCACACACGCGCGTACGTGTATGAGAGAAACGTGCATCGCTCGGCCCCCTACCTCCCACCGTAACCGGGAACTCCCCGAAATTTTCCTCGCCCTCGCTTCTACCATGGTTTTTTCCGTCATGGATGGCCCAAAGAATGTCATGCAGCTGCGTCTCCGGCCCGTCCAGGACGAAAAGCCCATTTTTTGTCATGATTTTTTGTCATAGAAGTAGGAGCCCACCACATCTATGATGATACCGGGTTTTGTCACAATTATCATCATAGAAGTGTCATATGTATGACAGAATTTTTTTTGTTCGGCCCAAAATGTCACGGATGTGTCTTTTTTTGGTAGTGCAAGAAGAAGAAGCCTAATGTGGCCCAAACTGAAGCACCAAGGCGGGAAGAACCTCGCATTGTCTTCCCTGCCAGTATGACAGGCTCGAAGCCAAAGGTCCCCACAGTGGCTTCAGAACAGAAGAAAACCAGGGCAGCTGAAGCCGAAGCCAGAAAGCGCAAACTCAAGAACACCACTAACGATGCACCACCCACCAACAAAAGAAAGACCAAGAAGAAAGATCAGGTTGCTCCCACAAAGCCCCTCATTGTCGAGCCTATTGCTTTTGCTCGTCCTGCGTCCGAACACCAAGAGCGTCAGCTGATAGTTCATGAGCCTGCTTCCACATAGGCTCCTAAAGCTGAAGAAGTTCCAGCTGTTGACCCCATCACGGCTGAAGACATTGGTCCCCAAGACAATGTAGTTGATGATGAAGTCCTTCCTCAGATCGAGCGCCCAACGGTATCATCGCCTGTTCTCACGACCAGCGAACTCATCAGTATTGGTCGTCCTTTGACGCCAATCTCCCAAGATGCCTCATGGGCTGATCGCCCCCAACCAGCTACACCAACTCAAGACTCACCTCAAACTCCCCCACCTCAAGTCACCAATCCGGTGCTTGATGATGACGAAGACTATGTGCTCCATCCCACTCCAACTCCAAAGGCGTCGCCTGCATTTCGCAGGCTTCGCAAAGGACCAAGGCCACAAGTCACTCCGTCAAGCGTTCCAGAAGGAGAAGTGCAACCCAATGTGGCTGAACAACTAGAATTTCCTGAAGCCACTCCTTTTGCTAATGTCTCTGCGTATGAAGCAAATGTTGCTGAAGACTTACTGGCTACATCAGCTGAGGAAAATCAAGAACCCCGTCAAGAAGAAGAACATGTCGCCACACCCCCTACCAACCAAGAAGATGTTCTTGAGGAGAACGTGTCTGTGCCCAACCCTCCAGCTACTCAAGTGGAGGTTGAAAATCCTGAGGCGGCCACCAACAACACTACTGAAGCCAATGATGTTGTCATGACTGAAGATAATGTGGTGCCTACAATGAACACCGTGCATGAAGCCAATGATGCACCTGCAACAAATGTGCAGACTGACGCCCTTGCTAATGCCACTGCTCCTTTTCCGCCACCAAGGCCACATACTATTGAGCAAGCATTTTACCAAGGCGAGCTTGTCACTGTCAGATGGCCAATTCTGGTTCCTCCACCTGCTCCCAGACCACAGTTTGATTATCATGTGGAGCACAAGCCACAGGTTCAGAAGCCAAAGCCTAGGCTGCCAAGGTTTCCAGGTACTGCACCCACGCCAGGATCATTCAATGTCAATGGCTTCATTGCACACAACACCTTCTTCGATAGGGCCAAGAACCCATATTCCAAGCCAAGAATATCATCTGATCGGTTCTGGAGTTATCAGCAGCGCAACTATTACTCTTGTGTTTTATACAATCAAGGGTGCATATTTCCTCATCTGCGTCTGGATTCCGAAGCCATTGCTGGCCTGCCCTGCTTAGAAGAAGTCCTTGACTGTTTCTGAGATGCAGGCCTTCTGTAGTTTGTGACTGATAAGGAGAATTGGAATGAAGAGCTTCTGCTGCAATACTATGCAACTCTCCACATTCGCGGCTACAACAGGGATCCAAAGACATGGGTCCTTGAGTGGATGACAGGCAAAGTCCATCATGAAGCCAAAGCTCTTGATCTCATTAAGCTTACTGTCCTGTCCACTCCAGGTGAACTTTATGAACCTGGTTGTCAGCATCACCGCAATGCGTTGGAAAGCATCTTTCAGAAGCCTGAGCCTAATATGAGCCAAATGATGAGTATGATGAAGCCACTGCCACAGGATGCTGAATATCCCAAGGAATTCTTTGTTGAAGACCTAGAGAATCTTCCCCGCACCATCTATCACATTATCAGGCAAACTCTATGGACCATCAAAGGACATTCTTCCTCTACAAAGCTCGAAGGCGCAATGAAGACATTGGTCTTCTATATTCTCAATGGCATCAGCTTCAATGCTCAGGATTTCTTCATTCGCCAATTTGCTGCATCTGGCTCAGACATATTTGGTCTGAAATTCTATGCTCCATGGGTTATGCGACTGATCAAGCTTCACTCTGCTATTGACTATCAGCCCTCTGCACGCAACCATCTCATATTTCTACCAGAGGTTGATATGTCCATAGAAGTGCTACGTCTTGAGCTTGCGTTGGTTTTCCTTGAAGAGGAAAGGGTGATGCAGCAATAGTAGCGTAAGTATTTCCCTCAGTTTTTGAGAACCAAGGTATCAATCCAGTAGGAGGCTCCTCAAAAGTCCCACACACCTACACAAACAAAAAAAAGAACTCGCAACCAACAAAATAAAGGGGTTGTCAATCCCTTCACGGCCACTTGCGAAAGTGAGATCTGATAGAGATAGTATGATAAGATAAATATTTTTAGTATTTTATAATATAGATTGGAAAAGTAAAGATGCAAATAAAAGTAGATTGAAAGCTTATATGATAAAAGATAGACCCGGGGGCCATAGGTTTCACTAGTGGCTTCTCTCAACATAGCATAAGTATTACGGTGGGTGAACAAATTACTGTCGAGCAATTGATAGAAAAGCGAATAATTATGAGATTATCTAGGCATGATCATGTATATTAGCATCACGTCCGCAACAAGTAGACCGACTCCTGCTTGCATCTACTACTATTACTCCACACATCGACCGCTATCCAGCATGCATCTAGAGTATTATGTTCATAAGAACATAGTAACGCATTAAGAAAGATGATATGATGTAGAGGGATAAACTCAAGCAATATGATATAAACCCCATCTTTTTATCCTCGATGGCAACAATACAATACGTGCCTTGCAACCCCTACTGTCACTGGGTAAGGACACCGCAAGATTGAACCCAAAGCTAAGCACTTCTCCCATGGCAAGAAAGATCAATCTAGTAGGCCAAACCAAACTGATAATTTGAAGAGACTTGTAAAGATAACTCAATCATACATAAAATAATTCAGTGGATATTCAAATATTTCTCATAGATAAAATTGATCATAAACCCACAATTCATCGGATCTCGACAAACACACCGCAAAAAGAGTTACATCGAATAGATCTCCACAAGAGAGGGGGAGAACATGGTATTGAGATCCAAAAAGAGAGAAGAAGCCATCTAGCTAATAACTATGGACCCGAAGGTCTGTGGTAAACTACTCACAACTCATTGGAAGGGCTATGGTGTTGATGTAGAAGCCCTCCATGGTCGATTCCCCCTCCGGCGGAGCACCGGCGAAGGCTCCAAGATGGGATCTCGCGGATACAGAAGGTTACGGCGGTGGAAATTGTTTTCCATTGGCTCCCCGGATGTTTCCGGGGTACGTGGGTATATATAGGAGGAAGAAGTACGTCGGTGGCCGCCCGAGGGGCCCACAAGACAGGGGGCGCGCCCTCCTATCTCGTGGCCGCCTTGGTTGTTTATTGGCTTGCACTCCAAGTCCTCTGGATCACGTTCGTTCCAAAAATCACGCTCCCGAAGGTTTCAGTCCGTTTGGACTCCGTTTGATATTCCTTTTCTTCGAAATACTGAAATAGACAAAAAAAACAGCAATACGGGTTGGGCCTCCGGTTAGTAGGTTAGTCCCAAAAATGATATAATTGTGTAAAATAAAGCCCATAAACATCTAAAATGGGTAATATAATAGCATGGAACAATCAAAAATTATAGATACGTTGGAGACGTAGCAAGCATCCCAAGCTTAATTCCTGCTCGTCCTCGAGTACATAAATGATAAAAACAGAATTTTTGATGTGGAATGCTACCTAGCATAATTCTCGATGTAATTTTCTTTATTGTGGCATGAATGTTCAGATCCAAATGATTCAAAATAAAAGTTCAAATTGACATAAGAAATAATAATACTTCAAGCATACTAAATCAAGCAATCATGTCTTCTCAAAATAACATGGCTAAAGAGTTATCCGTACAAAATCATATAGTCTGGCTGTTGCTCTATCTTCATCACACAAAGTATTTAATCATGCACAACCCCGATGACAAGCCAAGCAATTGTTTCATACTTTAGTAATCTCAAACTTCTTCAACTTTCACGCAATACATGAGCGTGAGCCATGGACATAGCACTATATGTGGAATAGAATGGTGGTTGTGGAGAAGACAAAAAGGAGAAGATAGTCTCACATCAACTAGGCATATCAATGGGCTATGGAGATGCCCATTTATAGATATCAATGTGAGTGAGTAGGGATTTCCATGCAACGGATGCACTAGATTTATAAATGTATGAAAGCTCAACAAAAGAAACTAAGTGGGTGTGCATCCAACTCGCTTGCTCACGAAGACCTAGGGCATTTGAGGAAGCCCATCATTGGAATATACAAGCCAATTTCTATAATGAAAAATTCCCACTAGTATATGAAAGTGACAAAATGAGAGACTCTCTATCATGAAGATCATGGTGCTACTTTGAAGCACAAGTGTGGTAAAAAGGATAGTAGCATTTTCCCTTCTCTCTTTTTCTTTCATTTTTTCTTCTCTCCTTTTTTCTTTTTTTCTTCTTTTTTTTCTTTGGCCTTTCCCTTTTTTGGCCTTTCTATCTTTTTTTAATGAAGTCCGAAGTCTCATCCCGACTTGTGGGGGCATCATAGTATCCATCATCCTTTCCTTACTGGAACAATGCTCTAATAATGAAGATCATCACACTTTTATTGATTTACAACTCGAAATTACAACTCAAAACTAGAACAAGATATGACTATATGAATGCCTCCGGCGGTGTACCGGGATATGCAATGAATCAAGAGCGACATGTATGAAAATTATGAAGGTGTCCTTGCCAAAAATACGATGTCAACTACATGATCATGCAAAGAGCAATATGACAATGATGATGCGTGTCATATAAATGGAACAGTGGAAAGTTGCATGGCAATATATCTCGGAATGGCTATGGAAATGCCATAATAGGTAGGTATGGTGGCTGTTTTGAGGAAGGTATATGGTGGGTGTATGGTACCGGCGAAAGTTGCGCGACACAAGAGAGGCTAGCAATGGTGGAAGGGTGAGAGTGCGTATAATCCATGGACTCAACATTAGTCAAAATAACTCATATACTTATTGCAAAAATCTACAAGTCATCAAAAACAAAGTATTACGCGCATGCTCCTAGGGGGATATATTGGTAGGAAAAGACCATCGCTCGTCCCCGACCGCCACTCATAAGGAAGACATCAATAAATAAAATTGTGCTCCAACTTCATCACAAAGCGGTTCACCATACGTGCATGCTACGGGAATTACAAACTTCAACACAAGTATTCTTCAAATTCATAATCACCCAACTAGCATGACTTTAATATCACGACTTCCATATCTCAGAAAAATTATCAAGTATCAGATTGATCATAGCATCTAATTCACTTTCTATGATAGTTTTTATTATACCCAACTTGGATGCCTACCATTCTAGGACCAATTTTATAACCATAGAAAATACCATGCTGTTCTAAAAGACTCTCAAAATAATATAAGTGAAGCATGAGAGACTAGCAATTTCTACAAAATTAAGCCACCGCCGTGCTCTAAAAAATATAAGTGAAGCAGTAGAGCAAAAACTATTTAGCTCAAAAGATATAAGTGAAGCACATAGAGTATTCTAATAAATTCTAATCAAGTAGGCTTCTCCCAAAAGGTGTATACAGCAAGGATGATTGTGGAAAACTAAAAATCAAATACTAATATCATACACGACGCTCCAAGCAAAACACATATCATGTGGCGAATAAAAATATAGCTCCAAGTAAAGTTACCAATGAACGAAGACGAAAGAGGGGATGCCTTCCGAGGGCATCCCCAAGCTTAGGATTTTGGCTATTCTTGAATATCTTGGGGTTCCATGGGCATCCCCAAGCTTAGGCTCTCACCACTCCTTGTTCCATAGTCCATCAAATCTTTACCCAAAACTTGAAAACTTCACAGCACAAAACTCAACAGGAAATCTCATAAGCTCCGTTAGTGAAAGAAAACAAAACCACCACATAAGGTACTGTAATTAACTCATTATTTATTTATTTTGGTGTTAAACCTACTGTATTCCAAGTTCTCTATGGTTCATACCACTTAATACTAGCCATAGATGCATCAAAATGAGCAAACAACACACGAAAAACAGAATCTGTCAAAAACAGAACAGTCTGTAGCAATCTATAACTAACGCAAACTTCTAGAACTTTAAAAATCCTACAAAAAATAGGAAGTCCTGGGAAATTTATCTATTGATCAGTAGCAAAAATAATCAATGCAAAAGCATGTTTCTGTGATTTAACAAAACTAATTTCGTGAACGCAAAGTTTCTGTTTTCAGCAGAATCAAATTAACTATCACCATAGGCTATCCTATAGGTTCTAATTGGAACAAACACTAATTAAAACATAAAAAAACATCTAAACATAAGGTAGATGCAAAATTTATTACTAAACAGAAACAAAAAACACAAATAAAATTGGGTTGCCTCCCAACTAGCGCTATCATTTAACGCCCCTAGCTAGACATTGATAATTTTAATGATGCTCACATGAAAGACAAGAATTGAAGCGCAAAGAGAGCATCATAAAACACGTGACAAGCACACCTAAGTCTAACATACTTCCTATGCATAGGCATTTTGTAAGCAAACCAATTTGCAAGGCAAACAAAAACTAGCATATGCAAGGAATAGGAAAGAGACGATAGCAATCTCAACATGACGAGAGGTAATTTAGTAAGATAAAGATTTCTATGACCATATTTTCCTCATAATAATTACATGTAGGATCATAGGCAAATTCAACGAAATAGCTATCACATAACATATTCTTAACACAATCCACATGCATGCAAAGTTGACACTCTTCCAAGATAGTGGGATTAACACTAACTAAAGTTATGACCTCTCCAAACCCACTTTTATCAAAAATATTATAAGATTGAACATACTCCAAATATGTGGGATCTAAAGTTGACACTCTTCCAAACCCACTTTCAATATTATTGCAAACACTAGTATCAATCTCATATTCATCATGGGGCTTAAATAAATTTTCAAGATAAGAAGAATCACCCCAATCATGATCATTGCAACAAGTAACAGGCATAGCAAAACTAGCATCCCCAAGCTTAGGGTTTTGCATATTATTAGCATAATTGACATCAAGAGAATTTATAGTAAATCATTACAATCATGCTTTTTATTCAAAGAGTTATCGTGAATCTCTTCATAAAGTTCTTCATCATAATTTTCAGATTCACGAATTTCAAGCAAGGCTTTATAAAGATAATCTAATGCACAAAATTCAGTAGCAATTGGTTCATCATAATTGGATCTCTTAAAAATATTAGCAAGCGGATGAGGATCCATAGATCTTAGCTTCTCTGTTTAGTAAAAAAATAAGCAACTATTCCAACTAAACGACCAAACGAGCCAAGTAAGACATCAAAGCAAATGAAAAGACGAACAGAAGAAGGGCGAATAAAACGACAAGGGTGAAGTGGGGAAGAGGAAAACAAGAGGCAAATGCAAATAATGTAAATGCGAGGGAGATGAGTTTGTGATGGGTACTTGGTATGTATTGACTTGAGCGAAGACCTCCCCGGCAACGGCGCCAGAAATCCTTCTTGCTACGTCTTGAGCTTGCGTTGGTTTTCCTTGAAGAGGAAAGGGTGATGCAGCAATAGTAGCGTAAGTATTTCCCTCAGTTTTTGAGAACCAAGATATCAATCTAGTAGGAGGCTCCTCAAAAGTCCCACACACCTACACAAACAAACAAAGAACTCACAACCAACGCAATAAAGGGGTTGTCAATCCCTTCATGGCCACTTGCAAAAGTGAGATCTGATAGAGATAGTATGATAAGATAAATATTTTTGGTATTTTATAATATAGATTGGAAAAGTAAAGATGCAAATAAAAGTAGATTGAAAGCTTATATGATAAAAGATAGACCCGGGGGCCATAGGTTTCACTAGTGGCTTCTCTCAAGATAGCATAAGTATGACGGTGGGTGAACAAATTACTGTCGAGCAATTGATAGAAAAGCGAATAATTATGAGATCATCTAGGCATGATCATGTATATAGGCATCACGTCCGCAACAAGTAGACCGACTCCTGCCTGCATCTACTACTATTACTCCACACATCGACCGCTATCTAGCATGCATCTAGAGTATTCAGTTCATAAGAACAGAGTAACGCATTAAAAAAGATGACATGATGTAGAGGGATAAACTCAAGCAATATGATATAAACCCCATCTTTTTATCCTCGATGGCAACAATACAATACGTGCCTTGCAATCCCTGCTGTCACTGGGTAAGGACACCGCAAGGTTGAACCCAAAGCTAAGCACTTCTCCCATGGCAAGAAAGATCAATCTAGAAGGCCAAACCAAACTGATAATTCGAAGAGACTTGCAAAGATAACTCAATCATACATAAAAGAATTCAGAGGAGATTCAAATATTTCTCATAGATAAAATTGATCATAAACCCACAATTCATCGGATCTCGACAAACACACCGCAAAAAGAGTTACATCGAATAGATCTCCACAAGAGAGGGGGAGAACATGGTATTGAGATCCAAAAAGAGAGAAGAAGCCATCTAGCTAATAACTATGGACCCGAATGTATGTGGTAAACTACTCACAACTCACTGGAGGGGCTATGGTGTTGATGTAGAAGCCCTCCATGGTCGATTCCCCCTCCGGCGGAGCGCCGACGAAGGCTCCAATATGGGATCTCGCGGATACAGAAGGTTATGACGGTGGAAATTGTTTCTCGTTGGCTCCCCGGATGTTTTCGGGGTACGTGGGTATATATAGGAGGAAGAAGTACGTCGGTGGCTGCCCGAGGGGCCCATGAGACAGGGGGCGCGCCCTCCTATATCATGGCCGCCTTGGCTGCTTCTTGGCTTGCACTCCAAGTCCTTTGGATCACGTTTGTTCCAAAAATCACCCTCCCGAAGGTTTCATTCCGTTTGGACTCCGTTTGATATTCCTTTTCTTCGAAATACTGAAATAGGCAAAAAAAACAGCAATACGGGTTGGGCCTCCGGTTAGTAGGTTAGTCCCAAAAATGATATAATTGTGTAAAATAAAGCCCATAAACATCCAAAAGGGGTAATATAATAGCATGGAACAATCAAAAATTATAGATACGTTGGATACGTATCAAGAAGCCATTTACCCAGAGCCTGCCAAGGAGGCAATCACTACAAAAAAATACACTTCCGTGATGATACGTGTTTGTCACAGTAGGTCGCATTTTTTGTCATGCATGTACATCCATGACAAATTTATGACAGAATCAAGATAGTCATACCTGTGCTGTCGTAGAAGTGTTCCATGACATTACCAAAATTATCATCACGGAAGTGTCCACTTCCATGACAATAAATCGGGCGTCAGAGAAGTGCTTTCATCAAGGGTGACCAACACGTGGCATCCACCGTAACGGAACGCTGTTAAGCTATCGGGTCGGGTTTCGGATTCGATAACCCGTTAACAGCCCCGACCAATGGGGATTTTCCACATGTAAAATCATCATTGGCTGGAGGAAACACGTGTCGGCTCACCGTTGGGACAGATGTCATCCACTCATTGGACAGAAGGCGCCTATGATACGTCGACACGTGGCACGGCCCAACAGAGGCCCATTCCTATGAAAAGGCCGGCCCGTTTGACTTGGTCAAAAGGTGGCGGGCCGGCCCATGTAAAGCCTGTTAATGGCCTGCTCGCATATAGCCCATTTACAGCCCGCTAACCCATGGCCCGTTACGCCCTATCCAAATTAGGCCCAATAGCGTCATTTGGGCCACCCAATATGATTCCAGCCCGTTTTCACTTCTAGCCCATGTATGGCCCATGACGTCTTTCGGCCCATATGAGGCCTTATGTAACTCTTGGCCTATTAACGACCCGTGGTGAAACTGGCTCGTAATGAACAGTGTATTACTTTACACCCATTAACGGCCAGTGGTGAAACTGGCCCGTAATGAACAGTGTATCACTTTATACCCATTAAGGGCCCGTTATTCCATCGGGCCGTTTCCAGCCCATGTTATCTTTTGGCCTTCTCAGAGCCCATTTATTCTTGGGCTCATTTCCAGCATTCGTTTACTTACGGCCAGTTACTGTCATTTTCTGCTTATGGGCCAAATTCAGCCCGTGGTTACAGTCGGCCCGTTTGTGGTCCGTTAACACGTTGGGCCGTTTTCATAGTGTCATGGAATACGGCCTATTAACGATGGCCCGTTATGGTTGGACCATGAACGGACGATTCCAACTCTAGCCCGTTTACGGCCATAATGTGGCCTGTTATTGGCCCATGTTTGGCCAATCGATCATACTGCCCATATAAGGCCCATTGATGATACGGCCCGTAGAAGGCCCATTGTTTCTACGGCCTGTAGAAGGCCCATTGTTTCTACGGCCCGTAGAAGGCCCACTATTTCTACGGCCCGTAGAAGGCCCACTGTTTCTATGGCCCGTAGGAGGCCCAGTGTCACTACAGTAAATATTAGCCCATGGTTATTGTGGCCTAGTTTTAAAAAATAGGTTATTGCAGCCACTAGCAAACCGTGTAAAAAGAACTGCAATCACTACAAGCAAACAAATAAACAAGACAACAAGGAAATAAATAAGCCAGCAACTTACGCTAGGCTATCACGGCTATCACACATATTACATCCACTGGGCATCAAAGTTCGCCACCAGTGCAAATAAACGCGCCGACAAAAGAATATACTAAACTGAGAGCACTTCAGAAGGCACTACGCCTGGCCAGGTCGGGCCCCCAAACAGCTGAAGAAGCTGAGTAGACCTCAGTTGTGTCAACGATAGATGCATCAACACTAGATTTAAGGCATGATGGTGTGCAGGGCAGTCCTCTGACATCTTCATTGCATCTTTGACTTCAAGTCGGAGCTGAGCTGAAGCAAGCCTTTCCGTTTTAAGTTGAGACTGAAGAAGTCGAACTGATGAGGCAGTGACTGCACAGAGGTTGTCTCACACCTGCTGGTGAGTAGCTTCAACTCACTGTCTTCATCAAGACAGGACCTTGGGGTCATCTCGCTGTCCTCAAGATTGTTTGCCTCACTATCTTCCCTAAAGTTCTGCCTGGCGTAAGAGATACGACTCTGAAAGAGAAACAAGGAGACACGTAACAGGTTTCACAATTTTATAAGCAAATAAATGGATCTGTTCTGCATAAGGAACATGTTTTTACAACTACAATTTGAAACTAGTAGTTGTTGCAAACATCCAATCAGATGTAAACAGCAAAGCAAACAGCAGTGGAGGCAATGATGCCTATCCAAATCTATAATAGAACAAAGTTTGAAGGCTTGAGAAGGATGAACTTACATTACATGTTAACACGGGCTCGACAAAGCCCTTCTCCATCTTGATGGAAGGATAATTCAATAAATTCCCCAAAGAAAATTCTTTATAAGCGTTGCCATTATTCTACATTTTGCAAAGAGTAAATACAGATCAAATAATATAGGAAGAAACAGAGGATAATGAAGCTTAGGTGCAGACTGATGATACATAATCAAATAGCAATTAATTAAGTACAGCGTTACAAGGCAAAAGGGAGAGAGGTACTGACAAGAGCAATGCAGAGCCCATTATTGTTTTGAGATCGTATGATCCTTTGAGCAAGGAGATTCATCTGAAATTAGTTTTCATACAAGAGAGAAGGTAAGGCACAAGCAGAAATTTAGGAGTTCAAAGAATTGATATCATAGACAGTACCTGACGCTGGGCTCCCAGCAGTTCTAATAGGGGTTTAGCCACTGGAGTAGGGGTAAAGTGTGGTACAGTTGGGCCTGTGTTTTCTGTGGCTGCTGATCTATCTGATTTAACAGGTACCACTACCTTTTCCAAATACCTAGTTTGTACTCCTTGAGGATCTGCACTCACCCTCTTCCTTTTGGACATCTATCACGAAAGAACAACATTTGACTGGAAAAACATAGTGTGACGACACATGGAATAGGTACAGAAAATGGATAGTTATGGCATATACTCATATATGATGCTTAAATTAAGCAGATGGTGTAACAAAGTAGAAGAAATGCAAGAGGTCAGATGCAAAATATGTGCGACCAATACAACTTTGCAAAGTTAGAGCAAGCACCTTGATGGGTGAATAAGATAGGCCATCCTCCACCATGCCAAGTTTGTTAGCCAGTGGATCGTTCCGCAATATTCCTCTCGTGCGCCCATTCTCATATTCATTTTGATAATGTTCAATATATGACATGCATGAAAACATAAAAACAAGTGAGATTTTCTTTGTAATGCAGAAGTGATTCTAATCCAATACTACCTCCCTGTAAACCCCTTTGTGCTATCTCTGCAATTCTTTTAAAAGATGCCATGCATGCTGTAATTTGGTGTGTGCATTAATATAATGTGGCCTACTACTCAAAATATGAGAGCTCCAGAAGTGATGACACTTCGCAGATGATAGCTTCAACATATATTAAAGAAGAACAAGTCGACCTGACCTGACAGATTCAAAATATACTAAGGGAGAACAACTGGACCTGACCAGTCGACCGCAAGAGAATAGTATCATCTTAAAGAAGAGCAGAAGAGCAAGCAGATTGAAGATATTACAACTGTTTCAATACAATGTCGGTTGGCCACCCATGATTAACCACAGCGCACAGAGAAATACTATTCTTTCCGGTCTCTCCATATGTGGCTCACATGCATTTCGAAACTAAAGTAGGAACATTTAGCTAACCAATTAAACATCTCTCAGTTTTACTAATATCAGCAATAATATCAGATATGAATTTGTACAACTAAGCTTGTTTAGCTCGATGGGTGGAGCAGTGCTATTATGACACGAACCACGTAGGCTGATTGTGGTCATCATAAAATGGGGAAAACATAAGCATGATCAGTACAGTGTTGACCGTGGCAGTGGCATGGCAGATCTGAAGCTACAAACCGCGCAAAGGGTAGTTAGCAACCGATGTTTGCTTTGAAATAACAACTAAGATTTGGTATGGACAAGAAAGTACGGTCAACAAGTGACAAAGAAATGCAATTATGTTGTCTCTCTATATGCCGCGACATGCATTTGGAAACTCAAGTGGGACCTTTAGCTAACCAATTAAATGTGTCGGTAACTAATATCAGTATCATATCACAATAATATTTGAACAACTAAGCTTTCGAATTCTTAGTGTTGTGTTGTTTAGCTTGAAGGGTGGAGTAATGCTAGTATGACAGAAAGCACCTACGGAGATCATAGTAGAGTAGATAAAAGGGGAAAACCCTAAGCATCAAGAGAAAAATCAGGAAAGTGGAACTAGCTGGACTAGTGGGTGGCGCACATGCTTTTCGAAACGAATATAGGAACAGTAGGTGACCAATTAAACGTTCTCTATTTTAGTGATATGAGCATCATATCAGATTCGTATTTGAACACGTAAGCTTTGGGTTGAGGTCTTGAGGAGCAGTGCTAGCATGACATGAAGCACCTACGATGATGGTAGTGAATATAAAGGGGGGAAACCATAAGCTTTACGAGTATAGTGCCCGTGCCATGGCGGATCTGAAGGTGCAAACTGGACAAAGCTACTTTGCAACCAATGTGTGCTTTCAACTAGCCACTACGATTTGGTACGGACAAGAAAAGTATAGTAAACAAATTACGATCTATTTTTCGGGTGAGATCAATAACTAAAGCACATATGGAAGAGTACCACCTCTCTTGCGATGCCGTGTAGGCCTATGCTAATACATTGAGGGTGCTGCGGGTGCGATGGCTGTCGGCGGCGGGGAAGAAGACTTTAGACGGCAAACGGCCGGGTCAGGGGATATATCCTATTGCCGTGGACGAGGCGGTCGTAGGAGCGGCAACGGCAAGGTGGACTACTGCGCCGATGAAGCGAGAGGAGCATATGAAAGGATCCTGGTCCAGCGCCGTGGATGAGAGACGTCCATCTCTTGCAGTGGACGACGGGGTAGGGGTAGCGGCTCCGGCAAGGTGGAGGATGGGGTGGCGGACGGAGGAGGCTGGCCGCAGTGCGGAGGTTGTTGTGCCGCCGATGGTCTATGAATGGGGAAATGGAGGGGAGGGGGGCGATCTCAAACTTTGTGATGCGCTTCTCTGAAATGGGGGAAAGTTACGAACTTATCCCCAATTTAAAATTTCAGACATCGCGTCGGTTGGGGATAAGACGGTAATCTCGCATCTCCCAAATATTTGCCGGTAACTATTTCGGGCGAGGAGAGGGTGTTTTGCCGCCCACCGTTGGCGCCCATGATGTATGAACAAGGCTGACAGGTAGGGCGGTTGTGTCACGTCTGATGGAAGTTACACATCTGCCCCTATTTAAAATATTAGCCTACATCGATTTCGGACGAGGAGAGTTTGTTTTGCCGCCCACCGTGTATGAATGGGGAAATGGAGGAAGCGACACATGTCTTTCGGACGAGCTTGAATCAAATGTGTTTTGCCGCCCATGTTTAGCGCCCATCGTGTCTGAATGAGCTCAGAGGCCGTCGTGTCACGTCTGATTGAAGTGACTAGTCTACCCATATCAACAGCAGTGTAAATCCGGTCGATAAGGATGTCAAGTGTCAGGGGTAGACAGTAATTTCCATCTCACAAACACTTGCTTCGGGCAGCCCACAAATTATAGTGGGTGTTTAGCCGCTTCATTCAAAACTTGGGAGAATTAGCATTCATGTTTGCCCTGGGACCTGGCAAACTAAATTCAAATCCAGTTTGTATTCGATTACGAATATCCACAGATAATTATATGTTTTGTTATTTATTTCTTCAAAACCACAACAAAGATTTATTCCACCTTTATATATGATTATGATTTAGAAATGTCGTGATCTTCGAATTCAGTAGGTTGGATACACTCTGATTCAAATAGTTATTTCATCCAATACAATATGCTCACACGAAAAACAGTTCACCTGATGTCAATCATACAAGTACTGAGGATTACCTCGCCTAAAAAATTTGGATCATTACAACACATGGACAACATGGAATTCCGAACAACATAGGGGGTCTTGCAACATAATCCATTCAGAGACATGACACAACATGCAAGTACAATAATCTAATGACAATTTCAACTGGTATCTAAAGAAGAACCGGGATTACCTTGGGCTTCAGATAGCAGAAACAGCAAGAGCTCCTCCGGCTTCAAATGCAACATTCTTACTTCCTCCAATTCTTGGGTTGCTTGCATAATGTGTGCCGCTAATTCCGTAATTTCCAGCCTCAAGATAAAGATTACCTCATTCATGGTAGCCACACCATCTCTTTCTGCCTCTAGTAGAGCCTCAAGCACTATAATATCTATGCTCAGACTGCTCTCCGGCGGTGTTGCCTCTGAACTGCTACCATCTGGTAACATGGATGGCGGACTGCTTCCACAAATAGATTCTGGGGTTGTAGATTGCGTCCTAGTGTGAACGGCATCCTGAAAGGTTTCCGCTGGACATAAGTACGAGATAGTTATTGTATGATCCAGGCAATAAGCTTACATGGTAAACGACGGACGAATTATTGCCGAGCATGGCACACTATATTTAAATGGTTCGAAGCAGCATCAGCTGAAAAGAAATTAAAATGGTAAGATGAAAGTTGAAAGGGAGTGTATAACCGCTATATTTAAGTTGCCAAGGCATCTAAGCAGTTGAAATAATCTGAGAAAGCACTTAACAGTGTGGCCTCATATAAACTACGAAGACAGACTTGTGATGAAGTTGAGAGGAAAAGTTAAGGACTCAAATGAAATAGGCATGCATTTCTTTACGATAGTACAGCAGGCACTGCTGACATATTGGCCAACTCAGGTATAACGTAACAACGAACAAGCATTCGAATCAAGCAATACAGCAAAGCAGACAACTGAACTATTTGTAATTCGGTAGGATTACATGTTGAGGGCACAAGCCAAGAAAGCAGCCCACTCGCATTACATTTAACATGTACTAAAACACACTGGCTTACCATATGTTGCTGTGAAGCCTAGCTGCTGTTGCAATGTTCTTTGAAGATATCGTCAGCATCCCGTGGTTGCATATCTAGTTGTTGTAGTTTATTCTGCACCATCTATTTAGGTAAAATTAATTTTAATCGCATGCACTGGTCCGAATTGATCATCAATGGTTCATCTAAACTAATGAAAGAAGGGTGTGTGCATACACGACAATATATCTGCTTCCCTCTATTTTTATGCTTGTTTGAGGTGCCAGCACCAAAAGACCAAATATTTTGCTTGATGGGGTTGGCAGCTCCATAATTAATAGAAGCATCAAATTAGTCATGCAACTTGGGAAGATCAAGAACACACAAACAAGTAATGAACAGAGGCTCGGAGCAGTGATGTAATGGCTAGCATCAGAAAATGCAGGGTAAAACGAACAAAAAGCAGCGGAACCACATGCTAGTTTGCTGATGTGTAATTAAGCATAGAGAACATTAAGCAGTCTGATGGAACCAACAGGTGGCATCAGAACAAAACTAAAGCATATTAACTATATGTGCACTGGTATGTAATTTAACACATGTAACATGTTCACTGCCAGAAGTATGGCCCTACAGGTGCAAGCAGAATAACGCGTCTCATGAAAAACTGAATGATGCCCTGAAGAAATTCAAAGGTGCGGTGCTTATGCTAGGAAAGTGAACGTAGGCGTCGGCCGTTGGATAATATACCTGATTCTTGGCGGCGTATGGGTATCATTGTCATACTTGATAGCTAAGAATCGTCGATGGTGCTCGTGTTGCGGTTGAGTTTGGGCCGGCTGTCGCCGTCGCTGAAGCTGCTCCGGTGCTACGGTTGCGGCGCCTGTCGACATACAAGAAAGCTCATCTATGGTAAGTGAACAGTTGCATGATAAAGAGAAAAACCGAAGGAGTACAAATCAAAATAACCTGATGAGGCTGCGGCATCGGTAAAGCAGGGCCGGTGGAGTTGAATATGGCATCCGTGGAGCGGGTCCGGTGCAGTGGACGAAGGCTTCGGCGGGCGCGTTGTATAGTGCATTCGGTGAAGCGGATCTGTTGCGTCGGACGAGGGCTTGTATGAAGGGCTAGCGAAGGGGCGGACGAGGGAGTCAGTGAAGGGCCTACGCTGTGGTGGAGGGCGCCGGTTAAGCAGATCCGGTGCGGTGGACCATGATGGCGGTCAAGGACATCTGGAGCGGTGGACAAGCCAATCGCTGAAGCGGCTCCGGTGAAGTGGTGAGTTGGTAGTTGGGGGTTCCAAGGTGCGGAAGGTAGATCCGGCGGGGTGTGAGGTCCACCGCTGTGGCGGGGGACTAGATTCGGCGGCTTGCCGTGGTTGGGGGGGTCGGGGAGGGTAAGGGGAGGGGCTCTGGGGAAGAATGTTGGGGGCAAAGAGGGGAAAACAATGGAGTTACCAAAGCAGCCCTTTTCCGTTCATGTGGCAGGGGTAAAATAGGAATATCGCAGGGCTAAACTTTCGGGCGCGTGATATTTTGATGTGAGCGGGAAGTTTGAAAGCTTTTGGCGCCTAAAATTATAAGTATTCTGCTCTCGTACGGCCGACTATGATGTCATGGCCGACAATTTGTTTGTTTTGCACGCAAAAAAATGTGCAAGTTTTGAAAATCAAAGTCTCCAACTCGAAACTTAGATTGTCCATTCAATTCAAATATGGATAATTGAGCTACTACAAGCAAATACCATCATACGGTCCAATTCAAATGAAATTCCAAATGTGTTTATCCTAAATATGATAACAAAAGCAAAAATGTGTATGTGTATGAATAAAGTAGATGATTATAAAGTTTGAACATGCCCGTATGTGTATACCTCTAGGTTTGATATATGAATTTGAAATCACGAAATCTCGGCTTAAAAAATGTACCTCCGTTTAAATGAATTACAAAAGCTAATGATGGAGTCGAATTCCACAATTCCAATCTTAGGTTTGTAATTCTCGTACATCAAGGTATATCACGCATGTTCAAAAGTATCGTTATCTCATAGTACAAACTATGAAACAAATGGATCAACCATGAGTGCACAATATCTCAATTACGCTAAAGTCCCTCAAATATAGACACCTCACTCTTTATCTGAAGTCAACCCCCCCCCCCCCACCACCACCACACACACACACACACATAAAGAAGTCGTTCTCTCCCCCAAACACCAACACACGAGCACATTAACACCCCTCTCTCTTGTAAAGTCCAGACCCCAACATAGGTCTCTATCACTTTGTCTTTTGGGCATGCACACATCTCTTCCCTCACTCTCTAGGTCTCCCGCTATCTCTCTTACCCAAGCACACGCACTATGTAGAGTGTATATTTCCCATACACACAAAACGTCGCCCCCAAACGTCTATCTCCCTAGTTATGTGGTTCTCGCGCACTCACCTCACACACCACCCCCACTGCAAACAAGCACACTTTGTCTCCTTGTGCACCACTCTCCTCTTTCTATCTCTCCCACATGCGGACCCGCCCCGGCTCCTTCCCTGCATACATATATGTCGTGACTATTTGCATAGCTCCCTAATGTATAATTGTTCTCGATTTCGCACATTGTTCTCTACACCATCTATTCTAGATCTCTCATGAAGTCCCTATCACACACACGATGACTCGCTTCCCTTGCGTCTCCGTTCATAGGCCAATTTCAGACAACATCAACATTGTCTCCCTATCTATACGCCATTTATGGACTCAAACGACCCCTCTCGCCCCCTCTCTTCCTGTCTCTCTCTGTCGCTAGCTCTCTCTTTCTCTCGCTCTCACACCCCTCTCCCACACACACACTCGATGTCTCTTCCAAATAGTCTGCTCCCCCAGCCCGCACCCGTGCTATCCCGCTACTACACATGTCACACCATTCCCCTTCCCTTATACTAGGTTTACATCATCAGTGGTCTCTCTACTCCACGTACACTCTCTCCCTCTCACACACAAACGCGTGCAAACACACACAAACACGCACAAACACCCATTTATCTGGATCCTCATCTCTCCCCATGTCCGCATGTGTATCTCACACACTCACTCTCTAATTATGTATATGTGTCTCCACGTTACACAACACAAAGCCCCATGTACATGTCTCTCTCTATCCTCCACACACATAGACACAAAGAATCTGTTATCATTGCCTCGGTCTCTAACATATCACACACGCACACTGTCTCTCTCTCTCTCGCAAACACGCTCATCAAGGGTTTCCCCGTGAATAACTTACCGTCTATTCATCAATAGTCGTGGCAGTACGGCGAACACGAGACATGAAAAAGAATAAATCTACACGTGCTTAGACCACCAAGTATGACTACTAGGACTAGAGCAAGCCAAAAAGCGCGCCGCCGTCACCCCCTCCTTGTCGGCGACGAGAAAATCTTTGTTTTACACAGTCGAGAAGTCATTGTGCTAAGGCCCCACATGCCGAGGCGTTGAATAGAATGTAGATGCTAGTTTACGGAAGCAAGTATCGAGGTGGTGATGATGGTACGTGTGCCATCTTGCAATATAGACCGTCCGATCTATATCTGACGGATGGAAATTAGACTAAAAGATACCCGCACCCCTCTCCACATTTGCAGACAAGGCCTTCTCCCTCGTTCATCCCTATCTCCAACAAACCTCATTGTTGAGCAATTAAGAAAGGAAGCCTCTGGAACAAACTGGCCTGGTGGCCGCTGCCGGCGTCGTCAATCCCCATGCCTCCGCTCAGTCCGACCACCAACCACCACCACACCCCACTCCTCTTCACCTTATCTCATATTTCTCGAGATATCATTAGTTTTTACACATGGGATTACTCCCGCAAGGGTCAATCACAACAAGTGTTTTATAAAAAATGCATCTTGATGTTTCGTGCAATGCACGGATCTTGCTAGTACTCCTACACAAGACTAAGTTGGTGATGCTGGTGTGTCTGCCATCCGTCGTTTCTGACCATTAGATCTACATCTAATGATTGTGAGGTAAGTTTTTGCCTTTTCTCACCAACATCCCACTTGTCTACCAATTTGCAGAAAAACCCATAATTAGTATCTTAAAACCAACCACATCCCTCCCTGACCTCACCAAAGCAGCCAAGGAATATATTCTAATTGAAACATATGTATATCAAAATTAGATTGTTTTGTACCAAGTTTGTGAATAAGTATTATTCTAATTATGATTCGTTGCAACAGACATGAACATTGCTAGTATTTCCAACCATGCATTTTTTTCCTAGTATTCCATAGTTTCGAGTTTTCCATCAAGATATTAGTCACTCATGGTTGATATTTACTTTCAATCATGTACAAATATGCACTATGTAACTAGCCTTGCTTATTGGCTTCTAAAGCTTAAATTTCACTCCTACTTACAATATGTAGAGTATTTAACAAAAAACTACCACTTTCAACCAGCCCTAGGAAGAATCTATTGTACAAAAAGTAGCAAAAACATACCCAAAATTTCTTAATCCACGCCAAAAACTACTACCTAGTACTCCTACCGATTAGGTTTGTTTAAACCCATTTATGACAGGGTTGGCCCACACATCCGTGCTGACGAGGCAGCTTAAACCAATACATTTTGTTTGACCGTTGACACAAGGGACCCACATCTGACCTTCTATCATGTTATTCCCCCTCAAATCATTATTTTTCCTGAACATTACTTCAAACAGTACTGACGTGTGTTCGTCGGTGGCGCCGGTGATGAGCGAGTTGGCCGCTGCTCCGCCGGACGGGCCGGACGCCGCGCTGGCCTTCGCACAGGTTGACAGCCTGGCCCGAGCATGACTCACGAGCGAGCAAGCCGTCGCGCTGGCCTTCGCTCGAGCCAGATGGCTGGCCTGAGCGTGGCGCGCGCGAGCAAGCCGCCGCGCTGCCGTGCCATTCTAGCTAGCAAACCTTGCAGACAAGCAGCTGGACAGAGCTATCTTGGCTAGCTAGCGGCCGCGAGCGCTGGACGGAGCTGGCATACGGGCTGCCGCAACATGGGCTCCGCACTGCCGGCGGTTTTGACCTCACCTTCTGCCGGCGGCGGTAGCTGCGTCCCATGGCCGAGGATGACTAGGTGGATGGGCCGGAGGTAGGAGGTCACTCGAGGATTTTTGTTGGTAAGAGCATGTACAATGGTTGATAAGGTAGTCTTATCTTAAGTCTGCCACGTATGCAAGTGGTAGTAGTTTCTTGGCATTTTGGTGGTTTCTTGTAAGGAACAATGTACGTACTACTAGCGACAAAAGGCGATTCTAGGTAGCGTTGTACTCCAACGAGTACTACTAGTGGTCGCGGGAGTGTATACCTCGTTTTGTGGGTTCGATCCCGGCCGAACGCACGACGGCCTTTTTTTAAAATAGTACTGCTACACTTTGCTGCGAGCCATATTTTACACGGGTAGTTTGAGTTTTGAAGTCGAACGGACGTGCGGCCCCACAATCTGGGTGCACTGGACAGCCTAGCCACGTGAACGGGTTTTCCTTCCCAGCATCCCGTGGCTCGCGTGCTCGCCCTAGCCGCACCTCGCTTGCAGCTTCCTCATCAGCTAGTAGCATATTTAAACTAGCGCCTCCCAATTAAGCCCCAGGAGCCGGAAAAGCCTGGCGGGGCATTGGGAACTGTGCAATATGGCTCCATACGTAAAGTGCTCTACTACTACTCTGTAGCTTGTGGCGTTGCACGCATGGACTTCACTCCATTATCGGCTCTCCTATAAAAGAAATTCCTCTTGGCGTGTTTTTTTAAAACGGAGGCAAAAGCTTTGCTTCATCTCATTCATAAAGAAGGAACTACTAACAAAGTTCGACGAGATCCATTACACCTCCACCAATGGAAGCGAAAAGCCTAGTCTCGCTGTATCAAATAACTCAAATGTTCTACCCCCGCAGTAACCATCGCTGATAAACAAGCTGCTAGTGTGTGCGTGAGAGGAGCGGCTGAGTAGGCCAGCTACTCCTACGTGAGAGGAGCGGCTGAATATATCACCGAGAGTACCCACTAGGCCACTACGCAGGTGTACTTCCCCTGCATTGATAGTACAGCGATGGTTCTAGAGAACAATAATACCCTCCACTTCCAACTGTAGCTCCTTGGCCCTGAGTTTCAAGAGTTCAAAACTGGTGCACTATACTAGACTAGACTAGAAGTACAGTACATCACACTACTAGTTGAGAAAAGTAGTACTGGTACTGCTACAGTACGAGTACGTACTCCTCCGTCACATAATGTAAGACGTTTTTTGACACTAGTTGGCGTGTACAAAAAATGACAAAAACATACCCAAAAATTTCTTAATCCACGCCAAAAATTACTACCTAGTGCCAAAAATTTCTTACTAGTGCTATTATTTACAGTATAATGCAATCCCATAACGTTCCATAATGCTAGTACTAGTAGTAAATAATAGCCTCACCCCTTCGCTGAGGAACGATCTACAGTTGGAAGGGACGAGGCCCTGCGGTTACTACGCTCGTATCTCCTCCTCGCCAGTTCCCCTCCCCCCGAAGAGAAGGCAGTTCGTCGCTGCTCCCATGGATTCGCCAGGTGGTTCTCCTCCTCGTCGGGGCTGGGAGACCTTGGACGACGATCCTCTGGGAGAAATCGGACGCCGCTTCGACGTCCTCACCACCACAAGACTCGGTGCTTCCTGCACCAACTTTTTCAAGACGTTGCTTAAACAGGCTTGGGAAAAGGCCATGCTTGTTGGTCTTCCATGCGTGCTCGAGGAGAAGGTTCTTCTATGGGACAATCCTTCGAACAGTCCACCGCTCCCTGGCCATGGTTGCACGTTGGCTTCGCTAGAGTTGCCGACGTTGAGAGGTAGTCGGATTTTGTCCGATGAGCAGGTCAATAATGGAGTTTGATCATGTAGTACTTAGTTATTCCATTTCCATCCCGTAATTTCTCTGCTGCCCACCGTCTTATATATAGGTCTGGGTCGGTGCCAACGAAGATTGGCTTGCATACCTCCGGCCGAATACCACCATCATTTTGCACAACATCCATAGTAGTGCGGCCGTTCCGGTAGACCCCTTCTCCACCATTGGGATCGGCCTTCCGGACTGGCTGGCTTGAATACGTATGATGATGCCTACATGAGATTGAAGAAGATAGCAATTGCAAACCCGCCGACAAAGCGACGCGGAAACGACGATTACTATCTCATCGCGGTGTTCGACATAAGGATTTCCATCAATGCAAGACGCAGTAACGGCAGAGGTTGGCGCATGTTGGTGACGGCAGATTTGTACCCCTACACGTTCGAAGACGCCGTGCGCCATCTAGGCCGCATCTTCGCGGTGACAAGCCAGGGGACTTGTTTCATCTGGTTGCCATCCTATGGTACGAGAGATTACAATCGGAATGCACAAAGCATCATTTGCATCCCTAACGGTACTCCATTATTTTGCAGGGACCAGTCATCCCCCGATCAAAATAAGATTGCCGATCCTGGATGTGCATTTGCATCCACGATTCGGTCTAACCTGGAACCTTGTAGCTGACTTTGGCATATTGGGATCAACTATCTTAGGAATCGTTACCCATGGTACCACTGATGTGCAACATGGTCACACAATCTACCACGATCGAACAGTCACCATCTACCCAGGTATTCCATTTTTTAACCCTATCGCCTTCTCTTTCATTGTTGTACTAGTACTTAGTAGTACTAGTAGGAGTAATTTTTACCTTGGAGGACGCGTATAGCTAGCCAGGCCCTTGAAGACTTGAACCCACTAGTTGCCACCATTTTTGTTTTTCCATGTCTTACTATCTCTTCCATGTAGCCAAGAGTGGCTATATATAATAAGCCGGTTATTTTACTTACTCTATACCGGAGTAGTACTATTTGTTGCACAGTATTACTGACCGCCATATTTGAGCACAACATTATTATGCATGGACCTTGACTATGTACGTCACCATGTGTCCAGATCTGGGATGCCGCATGTACCAGATGAACGGCGCCGAGTTCGACCCCCGTGATGCTACGTGGGTGCCGAGGAACACTCTTGGAGAGTACTCGCTTTTCATCGGGGACAACTACCCCATTGTGAAGCGGGTGCCACCTTCCGCGCACGACACGGAAGGCCTGCCGTTCATGAAGCATGATTGTGTCTTCATTGCGCACCGCCGGATGAACGACATGCTGGGACACGCTATCCCTAATTTATGCTACTTCAGCTTGGATGAGTCTCCATCGTGTGGAACCGGACTAGAAACCTGCGCAATGATTCCCGTTGCCTACCGCTATGGATCGTGCCATCCATGAAGAACACTTGGGATTGGAACCTGGAGGAGGACATGCATGTAGCCCATCTATAAAGTGTAAGTGGAGTACGGTAATTGTGAACGGTAGCAAAGTGAATATATGTAGACTAGTCGTGCACAAATTTATCACATGAATTGGAGATGAACTTGTGTGGCATACTGGCATTTGTCCTTTAGAATTTATTACTAGTAAATGTGTTATGTGTTGATACGTCTCCAACGTATCTATAATTTTTGATTGCTCCATGCTACTTTATCTACTGTTTTGGACTATATTGGCTTTATTTTCCACTTTTATATTACTTTTGGGACTAACCTACTAACCGGAGGCCCAGCCCAGAATTGCTGTTTTTTGCCTTTGTCAGTATTTCGAAGAAACAGAATATCAAACGGAGTCCAAACGGAATGAAACCTTCGGGATCGTGATTTTCCAACCGAACGTGCTCCAGGAGACTTGGACCCTACTCCAAGCAGTGCCCGAGGAGGTCACGAGGGTGGAGGGCACCCCCCCGGGCGCACCCCCTACCTCGTGGGCCCCTCGGAGCTCCCCCGACGTACTCCTTCCTCCTATATATACATACGTATCCCCGAACGATCAGAATAGGAGCCAAAAACCTAATTCCACCGGCGCAACCTTCTGTATCCACGAGATCCCATCTTGGGGCCTGTTCTGGAGCTCCGCCGGAGGGGGCATCCACCACGGAGGGCTTCTACATCATCACCATAGCCCCTCCGATGAAGTGTGAGTAGTTTACTTCAGACCTTCGGGTCCATAGCTTGTAGCTAGATGGCTTCTTCTCTCTTTTTGGATCTCAATACAATGTTCTCCCCCTCTCTCGTGGAGATCTATTCGATGTAATCTTCTTTTTGCGGTGTGTTTGTTGAGACTGCTGAATTGTGGGTTTATGATCCAGTATTATCTATGGAAAATATTTGATTCTTCTCTGAATTCTTTTATGTATTATTGAGTTATCTTTGCAAGTCTCTTCGAATTATCCTTTTTGTTTTGGCCAACTAGATTGGTAGTTCTTGCAATGGGAGAAGTGCTTAGCTTTGGGTTCAATCTTGCGATGTCCTTACCCAGTGACAGGAGGGGCAGCAAGGCAAGTATTGTATTGTTGCCATCGAGGATAACAAGATGGGGTTTTATCATATTGCATGAATTTATCCCTCTACATCATGTCATCTTGCTTACGGCGTTACTCTGTTTTTAACTTAATACTCTAGATGCATGCTGGATAGCGGTCGATGAGTGGAGTAATAGTAGTAGATGCAGAATCGTTTCGATCTACTTGTCTTGGACGTGATGCCTATATACATGATCATTGCCTAGATATACTCATAACTATGCTCAATTCTGTCAATTGCTCAACAGTAATTTGTTCACCCACCGTAGAATATCTATGTTCTTGAGAGAAGCCACTAGTGAAAACTATGGCCCCCGGGTCTATTCTCATCATATCAATCTATATCACTTTATTTACTTGCTTTGTTTTTACTTTGCCTTTTACTTTTTACTTTGCATCTATCTATCAAAAATACCAAAAATATTATCTCTATCAGATCTCACTCTCGTAAGTGACCGTGAAGGGATTGACAACCCCTAAGCGTTGGTTGCGAGTTGCTATCGTTTTGTGTAGGTACGAGGGACTTGTGCGTGGTCTCCTACTGGATTGATACCTTGGTTCTCAAAAACTAAGGGAAATACTTACGCTACTTTGCTGCATCATCCTCTCCTCTTAGGGAAATCCAACGCAGTGCTCAAGAGGTAGCAAGAAGAATTTCTGGCGCCGTTTCCGGGGAGGCTCACGCAAGCAAGTCAACCATACAAAGTACCCATCGCAATCCCTATCTCTCGCATTACATTATTTGCCATTTGCCTCTCGTTTTCCTCTCCCCCACTTCACCCTTGCCATTTTATTTGCCCTCTCTTTCCCAATCTCCTCCTCTCTTTCCTGTTTGCCTTTCTATCTGCTTGTGTGTTGGATTACTTGTTGCCATGGCGCAAGATAATACCAAATTGTGTGATTTCTCGAATACCAATAATAATGATTTCCTTAGTACTCCGATTGCTTCTCTTAATAATGATGAGTCTTGTGAAATCAACACCGCTTTGCTGAATCTTGTTATGAAAGATCAATTCACCGGCCTTCCTAGTGAAGATGTCGCTACTCATCTAAACAATTTTGTTGATTTGTGTGATATGCAAAAGAAGAAAGATATAGATAACAGTATTGTCAAATTAAAGTTATTTCCATTTTCACTTAGAGATCATGCTAAAGTTTGGTTTCCATCTTTGCCTAAAAATAGTATTGATTCTTGGAACAAGTGCAAAGATGCTTTTATCTCTAAGTATTTTCCTCCCGCTAAGATTATCACTCTTAGGAACGATATTATGAATATTAAACAACTTGATCATGAGCATGTTGCCCAATCTTGGGAAAGAATGAAATTAATGCTTCGCAATTGCCCTAGTCATGGTTTGAATTTATGGATGATCATACAAAAAATTTATGCCGGATTGAATTTTGCTTCTAGAAATCTTTTAGATTCGGCCGCGGGAGGCACTTTTATGGAAATTACGTTAGGGGATGCTACCAAATTGCTTGATAATATTATGGCTAATTATTCTCAATGGCACACCGAAAGATCTTCTAGTAAGAAAGTGCATGCTATAGAAGAAATGAATGTTTTGAGTGAAAAGATGGATGAACGTATGAAGATGTTTGCTCCTAAAAATACTCCTCTTGATCCCAATGATATGCCTTTATCTACTTTTCTTGAGAATAATAATGAATCTATGGATGTGAATTTTGTTGGTAGGAATAGTTTTGGAAACAACGCTTATAGAGGAAATTTTAATCCTAGGCCTTATCCTAGTAATCCTTCTAATAATTATGGAAATTCCTACAATAACTCTTATGGAAATTTTAATAAGATGCCCTCTGAATTTGAGAGTAGTGTTAAAGAGTTTATGAATGCACAAAAGAATTTTAATGCTTTGCTTGAAGAGAAATTGCTTAAAGTTGATGATTTGGCTAGGAACATTGATAGAATTTCTCTTGAAATTGATTCTTTAAAGCTTAGATCTATTCCTCCTAAGCATGATATCAATGAGTCTCTCAAATCCATGAGAATTTCCATTGATGAGTGCAAGGAAAGAACCGCTAGGATGCGTGCTTCCAAAGATATCTTTATTAAAGCGTGTTCTTCCAATCCCTATGAAAATCAAGATGAAGATCTAAAAGTTATTGATGTGTCCCCCATTAAATCTTTGTTTTGCAATATCAATCTTGATGAATCTGAATATGATCTTCCTTTACCTAGAAGGCGTTCTAAGAATTCGGAGTTTCTAGATCTTGATGATGAAATTGATGAAAGTGGGATTGAAATAAATAAAAACCGTGATGGTGCTAAACCCACTATTTTGGATCTCAAGGAATTTAATTATGAGAATTGCTCTTTGATTGGTTGTATTTCCTTGTTGCAATCCGTGCTAGATTCTCCTCATGCTTATAGTCAAAATAAAGCCTTTACCGAACATATTGTTGATGCTTTGATGCAATCTTATCAAGAAAAACTTGAGTTGAAAGTTCCTATCCCTAGAAAACTCTATGATGAATGGGAACCTACTATTAAAATTAAAATTAAAGATTTTGAGTTTCATGCTTTGTGTGATTTGGGTGCTAGTGTCTCTACTATTCCCAAAACTTTATGTGATTTGCTAGATTTCCATGATTTTGATGATTGCTCTGTAAACTTGCATCTTGCGGATTCCACTATTAAAAAACCTATGGGAAGAATTAATGATGTTCTTATTGTTGCAAATAGGAATTATGTGCCCGTAGATTTTATCGTTCTTGATATAGATTGCAATCCTTCATGTCCTATTATTCTTGGTAGACCTTTCCTTAGAACGATTGGTGCAATTATTGATATGAAGGAAGGGAATATTAGATTCCAATTTCCCTTAAAGAAGGGTATGGAACACTTCCCTAGAAGAAAATAAAATTACCATATGAATCTATCATGAGAGCCACTTATGGATTGCCTACCAAAGATGACAATACCTAGATCTATCCTTGCTTTTATGCCTAGCTAGGGGCGTTAAACGATAGCGCTTGTTGGGAGGCAACCCAATTTTATTTTGTGTTTTTTGTTTTTGCTTCTGTTTAGGAATAAATAATCCATATACCTTCTGTTTGGATGTGATTTTGTGTTTTAATTAGTGTTTGTGCCAAGTAGAACCTATAGGATAACCTACGATGATAGTTGATTTGATTCTGCTGAAAAACAGAAACTTTGCGCGCACGAATTTAGTTATGATAAATCACAGGAACGTGATTTTGCGTTGATTCTTTTTTCTGCTGATCAACAAACAAATTGTCCAGGACTTCCTATTTTGTTAGAATTTATAGAGTTCCAGAAGTTTGCGTTAGTTACAGATTGCTACAGACTGTTCTGTTTTTGACAGATTCTGTTTTTCGTGTGTTGTTTGCTTATTTTGATGAATCTATGGCTAGTAAATTAGTTTATAAACCATATAGAAGTTGGAATACAGTAGGTTTAACACCAATATAAATAAAGAATGATTTCATTACAGTACCTTGAAGTAGTCTTTTGTTTTCTTTCTCTAACGGAGCTCACGAGATTTCTGTTGAGTTTTGTGTTGTGAAGTTTTCAAGTTTTGGGTGAATTCTTTTGATGGATTATGGAACAAGGAGTGGAAAGAGCCTAAGCTTGGGGATGCCCATGGCACCCCCAAGATAATCCAAGGACACCAAAAAGTCAAAGCTTGGGGATGCCCCGGAAGGCATCCCCTCTTTCGTCCACTTTCATCGGTAATTTACTTGTAGCTATATTTTTATTCACCAACATGATATGTGTTTTGCTTGGAGCGTCTTGTATTATTTGTGTCTTTGCTTGTTAGTCTACCACAATCATCCTTGTTGTACACATCTTTTGAGAGAGCCATACATGAATTGGAATTTGTTAGAATACTCTATGTGCTTCATTATATCTTTTGAGCTTGATAGTTTTGCTCATAGTGCTTCACTTATATCTTTTGAGCGTGATAATTTTTGCTCTAGTACTTCACTTAGATCTTTTAGAGCACGGTGGTGGATTTGTTTTAAAGAAACTATTAATCTCTCATGCTTCACTTAGATTATTTTGAGATTCTTTAACAGCATGGTAATTTGCTTAATGTTAATATACTTGGTGTTCAAGATATGTGAAACTTTCTTTTGAGTGAATTGAATACTAAGATAAGTTTGATGCTTGATAATTGTTTTGAGATATGGAGGTGATAATATCAAATTCGTGCTAGTTGGGTGATTATGAATTTGAGAAATACTTGTGTTGAAGTTTGCAAGTCCCGTAGCATGCACGTATGGTTAAAGTTGTGTAAAAAATTTGAAACATGAAGTGTACCTGGCTTGTGCATCCTTATGAGTGGCGGTCGGGGACGAGCGATGGTCTTTTCCTACCAATCTATCCCCCTAGGAGCATGTGCGTAGTATTTGAATTTTTGATGACTTCTAAATTTTTGCAATAAGTATATGAGTTCTTTTGACTAATGTTGAGTCCATGGATTATACGCACTCTCACCTTTCCACCTTTGCTAGCCTCTTCGGTACCGTGCATTGCCCTTTATCACCTTGAGAGTTGGCGCAAACTTCGCCGGTGCATCCAAACCCCGTGATACGATATACTCTATCACACATAAACCTCCTTATATCTTCCTCAAAACATCCACCATACCTACCTATCATGGCATTCCCACAGCCATTCCGAGATATATTGCCATGCAACTTCCACCATCATCATCATGACATACATTACTTTTGTCATATTGCCATTGCATGATCTTGTAGTTGACATCGTATTTGTGGCAAAGCCACCATGCATTATTTTCCATACATGTCACTCTTGATTCATTGCACCATCCCGGTACACCGCCGGAGGCATTCATATAGAGTCATATCTTGTTCTAAGTTTCGAGTTGTAATCCTTGTGTTGTAATCAATAGAAGTGTGATGATCATCATTATTAGAGCATTGCCCAAATAAAAAAAAGAGAAAGGCCAAAAAGAAAAAAAGGCCCAAAATAAAATAAAATAAAATAAAATAAAAGGGCAATGCTACTATCTCTTTTTCCACACTTGTGCTTCAAAGTAGCACCTTGTTCTTCATGTAGTGAGTCTCATATATTGTGCTTCAAAGTAGCACCTTGTGCCTCATGTAGTGAGTCTCATAAGTTGTCTTTTTATACTAGTGGGAATTTTTCATTATAGAACTTGGCTTGTATATTCCTACGATGGGCTTCCTCAAATGCCCTAGGTCTTCGTGAGCAAGCGAGTTGGATGCACACCCACTAGTTTTCTTTTGTTGAGCATTCATAGCTCTAGTGCATCCGTTGCATGGCAATCCCTACTCCTCATGTTGACATCAATTGATGGGCAACTCCATAGCCCACTGATTAGCCTCGTCAATGTGAGACTTTCTCCTTTTTTGTCTTCTCCACACAATCCCCATCATCATATTCTATTCCACCCATAGTGCTATATCCATGGCTCACGCTCATGTATTGCGTGAAGGTTGAAAAAGTTTGAGATTATTTAATTATGAAACAATTGCTTAGCTTGTCATCGGGGGTATAGAAGTTGGGAACACCTTTATGTGATGAAAATGAAGCATAGCCTAACCATATGATTTTGTAGGGATGAACTTTCTTTTGCCATGTTATTTTGAGAAGACATGATTGCTTTGATTAGTATGCTTGAAGTATTATTATTTTTGTGTCAATATGAACTTTTGTCTTGAATCTTTTGGATCTGAATATTCATATCACAATTAAGAAGATTTACATTGAAATTATGCCAAAGTATCAATCCGCATAAAAAATTCCTTTTTTATCATTTACCTACTCGAGGACGAGCAGGAATTAAGCTTGGGGATGCCCGATACGTCTCCAACGTATCTATAATTTTTGACTGCTCCATGCTACTTTATCTACTGTTTTGGACTAAATTGGGCTTTATTTTCCACTTTTATATTACTTTTGGGACTAACCTACTAACCGGAGGCCCAGCCCAGAATTGTTGTTTTTTGCCTTTTTCAGTATTTCGAAGAAACAGAATATCAAACGGAGTCCAAATGGAATGAAACCTTCAGGATCATGATTTTCCAACCGAACGTGATCCAGGAGACTTGTACCCTACTCCAAGCAGTGCCCGAGGAGGTCACGAGGGTCGAGGGCGCCCCCCCTGGGCGCGCCCCCTACCTCATGGGCCCCTCGGAGCTCCACCGACGTACTCCTTCCTCCTATATATACCTACGTATCCCCGAACGATCAGAACAGGAGCCAAAAACCTAATTCCACCACCGCAACCTTCTGTATCCATGAGATCCCATCTTGGGGCCTGTTCCGGAGATCCACCGGAGGGGGCATCCACCACGGAGGGCTTCTACATCATCACCATAGCCCCTCCGATGAAGTGTGAGTAGTTTACTTCAGACCTTCGGGTCCATAGCTAGTAGCTAGATGGCTTCTTCTCTCTTTTTGGATCTCAATACAATGTTCTCCCCCTCTCTCGTGGAGATCTATTCGATGTAATCTTCTTTTTGCGGTGTGTTTGTTGAGACCGATGAATTATGGGTTTATGATCCAGTATTATCTATGGAAAATATTTGATTCTTCTCTGAATTCTTTTATGTATGATTGAGTTATCTTTGCAAGTCTCTTCAAATTATCCTTTTTGGTTTGGCCAACTAGATTGGTAGTTCTTGCAATGGGAGAAGTGCTTAGCTTTGGGTTCAATCTTGCGGTGTCCTTACCCAGTGACAGAAGGGGAAGCAAGGCACGTATTGTATTGTTGCCATCGAGGATAACAAGATGGTTTTTTATCATATTGCATGAATTTATCCCTCTACATCATGTCATCTTGCTTACGGTGTTACTCTGTTTTTAACTTAATACTCTAGATGCATGCTGGATAGCAGTCAATGAGTGGAGAAATAGTAGTAGCTGCAGAATCGTTTCGATCTACTTGTCTCGGACGTGATGCCTATATACATGATCATTGCCTAGATATACTCATAACTATGCTCAATTCTGTCAATTGCTCAACAGTAATTTGTTCACCCACCATAGAATATCTATGCTCTTGAGAGAAGCCACTAGTGAAACCTATGGCCCCCGGGTCTATTCTCATCATATCAATCTATATCACTTTATTTACTTGCTTTGTTTTTACTTTGCCTTTTACTTTTTACTTTGCATCTATCTATCAAAAATACCAAAAATATTATCTCTATCAGATCTCACTCTCGTAAGTGACCGTGAAGGGATTGACAACCCCTAAGCGTTGGTTGTGAGTTGCTATCATTTTGTGTAGGTACGAGGGACTTGTGCGTGGTCTCCTACTGGATTGATACCTTGGTTCTCAAAAACTGAGGGAAATACTTACGCTACTTTGCTGCATCATCCTCTCCTCTTCGGGGAAATCCAACGCAGTGCTCAAGAGGTAGCATATGTACATGCAACTTGTGTTGTTGTTGCACAGGCTTCAGCTTTGGATATACGTGACGTGGCGGCATCATACAGTAGCATAGTTCGCTATAGTTGTAGTACACTCCTACTAGGACGACAACTCCTATAAAACCTTGCGCTTGGCTCTTTGCCTCTTCGGGAGGTTCAACAGTTCGTACTCGTGTGAACCTTGCACTTGGCTCTTCGCCTCTTCGGAAGGTCCAACAATGATGATACTACAGTTCAATATGCTTCTGGCAATCTGACACCAATTGAACTGCTGCACGTCCACCGTGAGGGCGAGGGCGAGGGCGAGGGAGAGGGAGAGGGAGGGAGAGGGAGAGGGCGCTGTAGTCAAAACCCTCTCCTCGTCCTGCGAACCATCGCGCGCGTGGGCGAGGGAGAGGCGTAGTAAGAAAGCTTCTCCTCGTTCGGCGAGTTGACTGGACACATCAAAGGAGTACTAGTACTAGTAGTAGTCCATACTGCATCCTTTCCGATTAATATGGCTTAATTTGAAACGAGAAAAATAAACTGGCGGTCAAGTATGTAACAATACGCTCTTTACGGTCACTATATATAGTTTTGCGGCGATTATACGACCACTAGGTCATCGTAGAGCACCATATTGCACCCTACTGACCGGCCACATAGTCGACATGGCACTTTGTTGACTGGTTAAATTGTCACCTGGTTTCTGGGTCCCACATGTCAGTTGGCAGAGCAAAGAAATCAGTTAAACAAAACTTTACGCAGGCGCGACACGAGTCCAACCCTTGCGCACGAACCGCCCTGGCTGTGTATGTGAGTGCATGCATGTGTCCTCCCTCGGTCTTCCAACAAAGAGTGTACATCGGCTACAAAACAAAGAGTGTGGTACATAATGTACATCTACACTTCCAATGCATTTAGCCTTTAATCTAAATCGATATTGGTTGACTAATGCACCAACTTGTGCTGTAGGTATAGGCTACATGTCTATCCTTAATTACAGCATGCAACGGCCTTCATTTAATCTTCTTATCTCAATGGTCGCATGCACACATAAGTCTGCTACTTTTGGGCATTAATTATGCCCTGGTCAATGTGTAAATCTCTAAATGTACAGTCTTTCACGGACGTAGGGAGTAGGTTGAGCACTTGAGCGTGAGCTGTGTGTGTTGCGTCGTGTGCTGTGTGCCGCATGGGTGCGTGAGTGTTGCGTGCATCCATGTGTACGTGTGAGTGTTGCATGTTGCATGCATGCATGCATGGGGCTTACTCCCTGCCATTGACATGTTCATATTTCAAGCTTCCTCTGTTCCCTCCATATGGTGATACTCCCTCTGTTCCCAAATAATACGGAGTAAAAGCCCCCTTTGTTCCCAAATACGGAGTATTTGTCTTTCTACATATTTCAACAAGTGACTAGGTACGGAGCAAAATGAGTGAAGTGAGTGTAGAGGCATAGGGATACTGTAGAAAGGAAGTCCTCGCGATCCATTATTCCCCATCTCGATTAGAGAGAACTATTCAACTGGTCTTCGCAGTGAAGTGACAATACAAGCTGCAGCAGATGGGACACGTAATTAATAAGCTGAACCAGCGTGTTGTTGTTACTAAATCAGCCTTACCCAGTACTGCCATCATGTTTGCCAATAGAGCACGCTTCCGCAAATACGCCTACGCACCTCTGTCCTCCATTAACTGACATATGGGCCCTCTTGTGGTAGACCCACATGTCATCGGTGTAACTATTTACACTCCGAAGGACAGTACATCCTGGTAGTAGTACTAGTAGAATTGAGATTTAATGCACTTTCTTCCCCGTCTTCCACTCTTCTTCCTCCTCTCTTCTTCTTCCTCCTCTCTTCCCCATCGTCGGCAGCACACCATTTACCCCCACTCACTGCTCGCCCGCCCGCGCCATCTTCCTTGGTAGCTCGCGCGTACCATATCCCCCCGCTTACTGCTCGGCCACACGAGGAGAAGCTTCTTCGCTTGCCCGCCCGAATCCACTTCCCCGCTGGCTCGTAGGCACCGAAAACCCCAATGGCAGAACCGATTGACACACAGAGCCGTGATTGGAATTCCCTCCCCGATGTTCTCTTGGAGAAGATCTGTAGTCGTATGGACCTACTCAGCACCGTCCGTCTGGCCGCATGCTTGGTGTCTTTGTACCGTCCACTCGTCTGCAACCGGCCGGCACTTTTCAAGACACCCTGCTTGCTGATGCACGATCCTCGCAGGTGGCCCAGACACCGACTTGACGATCCTACGGAGGTTGTCGTGGTGCCCCTCGACATGCTACCACTACCCGTCCACCTGTCCTTCATGCGCGGACACTACTGGGCGGGCATGAAGGCCAACTAGATCGTCCTCATCCACCACACCGGTAGTCTGTGGCGTCTCGTGGATATCTACACCCAGCAAGAGATCACCCTTCCATTGTTGGATACCGCCGACATCGAGCCTCGCGGCCCGCTGGACACTGCTGCCTACTATGCACGAGACGCGTCAAGCTTTTGGCTTGACCTCTGTTTGCAGAAAGTTGTAATCTGTGAAGTGCCCACACCATCAGTATACTACATGGATTACAAGCTCATTGCCTTGTTCAACATGGGATTAGTCTATCTAGAATCCGGTCGCCATACATGGTTATGGCTCATCATCAATCCTGTTGAGGCAACATTTCTGTCTGATGCTATAGTGCACGATGCATGGCATCGTTTACGCGGTCGACGCACAGATTTGCTGCCTATACTGGTGGAATCTATCGTCGTGTAATTGTTCTATCTCATCTCATCTTTACCTTATGAATACGACTGCCTGTTCATTTGTTACAAATTTAGAATGCATAGCATGTCTATAACCACATCATTGTTATGTGTTCCTCTCATTTCCTAGATTTTTATGACCACACATGTTATTGTTAGAGTTGATATGAGAACAATTGGCATCTAATGATTGTTAGAATACATATTATGAGCATGACATCATGATTGCTATATGTTACTCTCATTTACAAGATTTTTATAACAACGCATGTTATTGCTTAGGGTTGATATGAGAACAGTAGTAGTAAGTGCTATGGTAGAATATGAGTAGGCGATGTCATAGCTGTTTTCCTCTCATTGTTACATGATGTTTGAACCATGACATGCTGCTAGAATATGAAAGCCATTGGCTTATTTTTTTAACTTGGGGTATGATTATGACCACAGCATTGCAATTCTCTGTCTATGATTATGACCACAGCATTGCAATTCTCTGTCTATGATATGTGATTATGACCACACATACTCTGAACATGATGGTTTATTTTTGTCCTTTTGGTCTCCAATTTGAATTGTTGCAGCAGATGCAAATGCGCTGGCCTTCATGATTCCAGGACCTGGAATCATACCAGCCGATGGGTGGTGGTTTATCGCTCGTTCAGCTGACAGCAGTCATTTGATCCTCATTCGCACGTACCAAATTGACCAAACCATTACATCAAACCACATGCAGTACAATGCGTGGGGCATTCGTGACATTGATGGCTATGGCTGCTTCGTGTTCGAGAAGGATCCCAACTCCGTTGGGCCAGGTGTATTCAACTGGAGGCGGGTTTACAGCCTCGGCAACCACTCCTTGTTCCTTGGGCTCAATTATCCGATCATCCAACCAATCATCAATCATATCACTGGCGATGATTACTGTGCTATGCAACTTCCATTCGCGAGGGGGGGGCTGTGTTTTACACATCATACCATGGGTTTCATGAATCACCATATCCAGAGATTCGTCGACACAGCTTGTTGCCAGGTAATCTTCAGTGTGTGAAAGGCATAAAGCTTCCATGCGATGGATGGCTTTTGCAAACCCAACATGCGGCGATGTGGTTCATGCCAACAGCAAATATGCACAACTTGATTCGTGCTGATATGTAGACTGAGCCATGTATTCTGCTGCTGTAGCACGACCCTCTTTTGTTGGATATTATGTACTGTTGTTAGTTTGAAGCACTCCTCTGGTTTGAAGGATAGATACCTTCCTGGGATCAAGTGCATCCTAACTCACCTGCATAGGATGTACTGATAATGATGATGGAGATGTTGTGCAGAAGCCATATATATATCAGTTACGCTTCAAGTGTGTACTTGTTAGTTAAACCTATGTTTAAATTGTGACACTAAATACGACTAGTAAGTAGTACAGTAGCAGTACTAGTATACGTCGGTCAAATTATTCATCATGTCCACACATTGTATTGACGTGACAACACGCTGCGCGTGAGGTGACACAAGAATCTCGGTGGCGTGTTCGGGTATTCTGGAGTTCAGATTTGGAGTATCATCATTCACTTAAAACAGTCGATTGATCATACATTGAGTACCATATAACTAGAATTATCGATTCAAGTCGAAGAAGGATTGGCCGGTGCTGCCGGCTGGCGTCAAGTTCGATCCCACGGATCAGGAGCTGATCGAGCACCTTGAGGCCAAAGTGAGTGCTGACAGCACGAGATTTCAGTCTCTCATCGATTTGTTCATACCAACCATCGACAGCGAGCACAGCATATGCTACACCCAACCTGAGAAACTTCCAGGTAAGACACCGATCGGCCGTCTACTTGCACAAACATATTCCTTTGTTTATAGCTCTATTTTTATTTTTAGACGCAGACCTGGTGAAGCAATTACAATTTGACACTAAATAAAAAGTGAAACAAGTGACTGCAACATGCCAAAGATGTTATGAAAATGCCAACTACGTACACTAAAACCTGTATTCCACAATACTGCAGGTATCGCACTGAGTGGCCAATTTGACACTACATATTCTAGGGCGTTCAAAAGGGGCACGTGGACGCGTCGCAAGATATAGTCGGAGTGCGGCATGCACGCGATGTGGCACAAGACCAGCAATAGCTTGCCGGTGATGGTCAACGGCTGGCAAACGGGCAGCAAAAAAGGTTCTGGTGCTGCACACCAACAAGAACTTCGACCAGCAGAGGACCAACTGGGTGGTGCACCAGTACCACCTCGGGGACCTGGAGCAAGAGAAGGAGCGGGAACTGGTCCTCTGCAAGATTTTCTACCAGACGAACACTAGGGCCAGGAGTAAAAAGATTATAAGTTAGTTAGGTATTGGTAGTTGTAATACCTTGTCGTCCGCAAGTTGGTATTGTTGTTAACGATCTTTTGGTATGAACTTGCATTTGCTTCCAACCATCATGCCAAGGGTCGGCGTGGATATAAAGCTGAATCATTTGTTTCGAAACGAATTTTCAGGCACCTGAGTTTTATTTGATGGGTAGCATAAGCACTCGCCATTCGAATTTCCGGTTCTCAAATTTTTTCGAAACAAGTGCATGCACTTATTATCATGATAAAAAACAATATCCGTGTTGCATCCTAGTAATCAGTCTGTACTTGCAGAATTCTCTCGTTTATTGAGCACGTATATTGTTTTTTCAGGTCGAGCAAGTTTCAACTGGGCTGCAGACTGCCCAGGGTTGGTTTTGTTTTTAACAGGCCCAGCCCATGATGACAATGAGGCACAAAGATCCAGCAGGTATCTACTCGCCTCTGGCCTGCCAGTGTTAGTAATATTTTGTCTTACAACATCCGCAGGCAGTTTTTTTTACTGAATCAAACACACAGCCCAGTTCTATTTTCCTCTTGAAACGCATGTCCTACATCCGTTTTCTAATCTCTACATATAGTTTTACTAGTTCATATACACGTATCATTATATTGAAAACACATGAAATTCCCTTTTCATATTTACATCCTTATTTTTGTTGTTTTTTCCCACCCAGCGCTAATTTTTTTACCACTGGTTTTCCCTTAAACCAACTCAATTTTCCCACGTCTTATTTGCTCACAAAAACAAAACAATTTTTTGGCAAATCAATAAGTTCTTAAAAAAATGTTTATCATTTCGGGATTACAACAGTTCGGACTGCACCGAAATATGCAAAATAAGGTTGAACTTTTTGACCGTGGTCCTGGGCAGAAAATGGGCTGTAATAAATTACTTAAGAATTAGCAAATGGGCTGCAAATTATAAAAAATAGCAAATGGGCTTTATGTTGTCTGCCACAGATTTGGAGGATGACTTGTGGGCCTACCAAGTTCATGCGTACACAAGGTTTCGCAAAAAAGAAACTTAGTCAACAACCGACTCTACCAGCGTCAGACCGTTAGATGTCAATCTAACGGCAATCGTGCTTCTTCAGTCTCTGATCTTCCTGCCCCAGCCGCCCCAACCAGCGCCGTTGGAACCGCCTGCTCCCGCCTCCCGTGGCCGGCAGTGCTGCCGGGCAGGCCTCACGGCCCCATCATACTTGCATCCCTGGCCTGTCTATCCCTCTACTCACCCACACCTCCTGTTATTTTCCGACGACGGCAGCCGAACCAGTCAAACCTCGTACTCTCCACCGCGTGGGCAGCCACTGCCGTGTCTTCCCCGACTCCGTGTCGTTCCCTTCGTAGGCCTTGCCGTCGTCCACCGCCCTGGTGCTCTCGGCGCGGCATGGTCAACGATGTCCATCCAACAGCCGTAGTGCTGCTTCAACCTCTGGTCTTCTTGCCCCAGCCGCCCAAAGCAGCGCCGGTCGTGCCGCATGCTCCTGCCTCCCGTGGTCGGCTGTGCTGCCGCGGAGGCCTCACCGTCCCCATACTGATCCCACCGCTGGCCAAGCCATCCCTCCACTCACCCACTCCCCCTGTTATTCCGCGGCGACGGCAGCCTCTCCGGGTGGGCATCCACTACCGCGTCTTCCCCGGCTCCGCGTCGTTCCCTTCCTAGGCCTCGCCGCCGTCCACCACCGTGGTGCTCTCGGCACGGCGTGGTCAATGTGGTCAATGACCGACTTCCATCAGAAGAATACTGTACGTGGAGAGGCTGACAACTGGGTCCACGGCAGCCGCAAGGAAGTGCCTCCTTATTACGCGCAAAATAATTATTCCTCCACCTGACAGCAGGGACCCACCGGACGGGCCACCAGTATTTTGCGGAAAAAACGTTTCCCCCCTAACTGCTGGGACCCACCAGACGGGCCACCGTATTTCGTGAAAAAAACATTTGCGCCTGACTGCTGGGACCCACCGGACGGACCACCGTATTTCGCAAAAAAAAACGTTCCCCCCGCTGTCAGCTCAGAGCCACCGGAAGTGCCTCCTTATTACGCACAGAAAAATGAATACGCCCCCTGCTAGCTAGGACCCACCATGGTGGGTGGCTGACTTGTGGGCATACCAAGTTGACAGGGACGGAGGGCTTTGTCAACTTAGTCAACATGAACGATTCTAGCTCCAGTGACCGTACGATATCCATCCAATGGCCGTCGTGCTTCTTCAATCTCTGCTAAGCGCCGGCGGGACTGCCTGCTCCCTCCTCCCCACGGCCGGCTGTGCTGCCGCGCAGCCCTCACCGCCCCACCGTACTCCCATCACTGGCCTAGCCATCCCTCTACTCACCCACACCTGCTGTTATTCTCCGGCGACGGTAGACAAACCAGTAAACCCTCGTACAGTCGTACTCCCCTCCGCGTGGGAAACAACTGTCGAGTCTTCCCCGCCTCCGTGTCGTTCCCTTCCTAGGCCACGCCGTCGTCCACCGCCCTGGTACTCTCGGCGCGGCCTGGTCAACGTGGTCAACAACCGACATGCATCTGAAGTGGACTGTACGTGGAGAGGCTGACAGCTGGGTCCACGGCCGCACGCAAGGAAATGCCTCCTTATTACACGCAAAATAATGATTCCTCCACTTGACATCGGGGACCCACCGAAAGGGCCTCTGTATTTCGTGAAAAAACGTTACCGCCGCTGACAGCTCGAACCCACCAGCTATATCGTCGCAGGCAAGGAAGTGCCTGATAACCCACAAGTATAGGGGATCGCAACAGTTTTCGAGGGTAGAGTATTCAACCCAAATTTATTGATTTGACACCAGGGGAGCCAAAGAATATTCTCAAGTATTAGCAGCTGAGTTGTCAATTCAACCACACCTGGAAACTTAGTATGTGCAGCAAAGTGTTTAGTAGCAAAGTAATATGATAGTGGTGGTAACGGTAACAAAAGTAAAGACAACAAAAGTAATGATTTTGGTATTTTGTAGTGATTGTAACAGTAGTAACGGAAAACTAAATAAGTGTAAACCAGCATATGGAAAACTGGCACCGGATTAGCGATGGATAATTATGTCGGATGCGGTTCGTCATGTAACAGTCATAACATAGGGTGACACAGAACTAGCTCTAGTTCATCAATGTAATGTAGGCATGTATTCCGTATATAGTCATATGTGCTTATGGAAAAGAACTTGCATGACATCTTTTGTCCTACCCTCCCGTGGCAGCGGGGTCCTATTGGAAACTAAGGGATATTAAGGCCTCCTTTTAATAGAGAACCGAAAGAAAGCATTAGCACATAGTGAATACATGAACTCCTCAAACTATGGTCATCACCGGGAGTGGTCCCGATTATTGTCACTTCGGGGTTGCCGCATCATAACACATAGTAGGTGACTATAGACTTGCAAGATAGGATCAAGAACACACATATATTCATGAAAACATAATAGGTTCAGATCTGAAATCATGGCACTCGGGCCCTAGCGACAAGCATTAAGCATAGCAAAGTCATAGAAACATCAATCTCAGAACATAATGGATACTAGGGATCAAACCCTAACAAAACTAACTCGATTACATGATAAATCTCATCCAACCCATCACCATTCAGCAAGCCTACGATGCAATTACTCACGCACGGCGGTGACAATCATGAAATTGGTGATGGAGGATGGTTGATGATGACAACGGCGACGAATCCCCCTCTCCGTAGCCCCGAACGGACTCCAGATCTGCCCTCCCGAGAGAGATTAGGGCTTGGCGCCGGCTCCGTATCGTAAAACGCGATGATTTCTTCTCTTTGATTTTTTTCTCCCCGAAAGCCAATATATGGAGTTGGAGTTGGCGTCGGAGGGTCACCAGGGGGCCCACGAGGTAGGGGGCGCGCCCAGGGGGGCGCCCCCCACCCTCGTGGACAGGGTGTGGGCCCCCTGGTCTTCATCTTTTGCGAGGATTTTTTATTGTTTTTTCTAAGGTGTTCCGTGGAGTTTCAGGTCATTCCGAGAACTTTTATTTTCTACACAAAAAACAACACCATGGCAGTTCTGCTGAAAACAGCGTCAGTCCGGGATAGTTCCATTCAAATCATACAAGTTAGAGTCCAAAACAAGGGCAAAAGTGTTTGGAAAAGTAGATACGACGGAGACGTATCAGTGCCTCCTTATTACGCACAAAAAAATGAATACTCCCCCTGTTAGCTGGGACCCAGTATAGTGGCAGGCTGACTTGTGGGCCTACTAAGTTGACGGGGATGGAGGGCTTTGTCAACTTAGTCAATATGCACGATTCTAGCTCCAGTGACCGTATGATGTCCATCCAACGGCTGTAGTGCTTCTTCAACCTTTGGTCTTCTTGCTCCAGCCGCCCAAACCAGCGCCAGTCGTGCCTCGTGCTCGTGCCTCCCGTGGCCATCTGCGATGCGGCGGAGGCGTCACCGCCCCTACTACTCCCACTGCTGGCCGGGCCATCCCTCTACTCACCCACACCCCCCGTTATTCTGCGGCGACGGCAGCCTCACACCGCACCGAACCAGTGAACCCTCGTACTCCTCTACGCGTGGGCATCCACTACCGCGTCTTCCCCGGCTCCGCGTCGTCCCCTTCCTAGGCCTCGCCGTTGTCCACCGCCCTGGTGCTCTCGGCGCTGTGTGGTCAACGTGGTCAAGGAACGGCTTCCATCGGACGTGGACTGTACGTGGAGAGGCCGACAGCTGGGTCCACGGCCGCAGCAAGGATGTGCCTCCTTATTACGTGCAAAATAATTATTCCTCCAGCTGACAGCGGGGACCCACTGGACGGTCCACCATATTTCGTGAAAAAAATGTTCCCCCTGACTGCTGGGACCCACCAGCTACATCTTCGCACGCAAGGAAGTGCGTCCGGGCAAAAAAATGATTCGCCCCCCTGACTGCTGGGACCCACCAGCTACATCTTCGCACGCAAGGAAGTGTGTCCGGGCAAAAAAACGATTCGCCCCTCTGACTGCTGGGATCCACCAGCTACATTTTCGCACGCAAGGAAGTGCCTGACAGTCGGGACCCACCTGGTCGAAGCGTACGTAGCGTTGTCATTCTGGTCGCGAACGTGTACGTACATACTGGTCATTGTAGAGGCGCGCACGTGTCGTAGTAGAGGCGTGCACGTAGCATGTACACGTACATACAGCGGCCAGGGTGCAAGAAAGAAAATACGGCCACGTATGTGTATATACGGGCGGGGTCTCGAACGCCTACTCGCGCATACATACATGGCTGGGTCGGAATGGAGAAACAGCATCCTTGTTGTGTTCATGGGGAGCCAACCGGCTGGGTCGGAACGGAATGCGTGGTCGTGTTCACCGGGAGGGCTTGGATGGAACAGGCGATGGAAACGAGGCCTGGCGTACCGCAGAACGGAGGAAACGGACCTCCTACGTTCGGAACGGGGTCCTGTTGATCGGGAGGGGTGTGGCGTACCGGAAAACGGACAAAACGGACCTCCTACGGTCGAAACGGGGGTCCTGTTGATCGGGAGGGGTGTGGCGTACCGCAAAACGGAAGAAACAGACCTCCTACAGTCAAAACGGGGGTCCTGTTGATCGAGAGGGGTGTGGCGTACCGCAAAACGGACGAAACGGACTTGTGTTGGAGCGCTACGGTTAAAACGGGGGTCATGTTCATTGGGAGGGGTGTGGCGTACCGCAAAACGGGACTCCACGGGATACTGTTCATTTCCACCGTCGACCTCCTCCAGCCTCCACGGGCTACCGTCGACCTCCTCCAGCCTCCACGGGCTCCTGTTCATCCATCCTCCACCGCGCGCTACTCCACCGACTACTGTTCAACCACCCCTCCACGGGCACCCCTCCACTGTCTACTGTTCATCCAGCCCTCCACCGTCTACTGTTCATCCAGCCCTCCACACCATGGGGTCCTGTTCAACCACCCCTCCACGGCCACCCCTCCACCGTCTACTGTTCATCCAACCGTCCACACCACGGGTTCCTGTTCATCCAGAGGCAACGCCACCGCTCACTGTTCATCCAACCCCCCCCCCCCCCCCCGCAACGCTCACTGTTCATCGCAGAGGCAGCATCGATCGGCTTCAGTTAGTAGCAGTAGCAAAGGAATAGCTCCATCGGGTTCAGTTAACAGCCATCGATCGATTGCTCGGGTTCAGTAACGCGTAGCCTACAGTGCAATCGCTCGGGTTCAGTTAGAGCCCAACGCCTCGCTCGGGTTCAGTTCGAGACAACGCCTCGCACACACACGCGTACGTGTACGAGAGAAACGCGCATCGCTCGGCCTCCGACCTCCCACCGTAACCGGCAACTCCCCGAAATTTTCCTCCCCCTCGCTTCTACCACAGTTTTTTCTGTCATGGACGGCCCAAAGAATGTCATGCAGCTGCGTCTCCAGCCCGCCCAGGATGAAAAGCCCATTTTTTGTCATGATTTTTTGTCATAGAAGTAGGAGCCCACCACATGTATGATGATACCGGGTTTTGTCACAATTATCGTCATAGAAGTGTCATATGTATGACAGAAAAAATTTCGTTCGGCCCAAAATGTCACGGATGTGTCTTTTTTGTAGTGAATTTATCTTCACAATGTTGATCGTCAGAGTTTCTGTCAGCATGTTGAAGGTATTCAGGCTACTTCTCATGTTTATCCACTGGCTGGCAATACTCGTCGTGCACGTACTGAAGCCACAGAAAGCACTATTGCTCCAAGGCCTCGGAAGCGATCTCGTGTGCTCAATGACCGAGAGCTTCTCGTGGCCTTGCATCAAAAACACGACAAGCATCATTACTGGCTAAAGCGTCAGATGCAAAGCCTCTTGGTGGATGTCAATCGCATTCGCAACCTTGCCACCAAGAATGCCTTTGTCACTCATGAAACCTGTCGGCGGTCCTGGAAGAGTTTGACATTGCTCAGTGCTGAAGCTAATCTTCAAGATGATGGCTTCACAGAAAGATTCAAGTTCAACACCACTCCTCCTAGGAATGCTGTCTTGCGTGGAACCCCGTCTCTTGAAGATTCAGAGTACTCCTCCTCCGCGGCAACTATTAATTCCAGAGTCCTTGGTGACACCGATGATGCTACTTCACCACCTCCAACTTCGGCGCATATCAACATTGCACCAAGTTCGTCTGCACCACCAAACCTCAACGATGACCCTGTTGCCTCACCTACTCCTCATGGGAAAGAGTAGAGACTATGTCTTCAAACCTTTTTGGTCCTTACTGACAAAAGGGGGAGAAGCATATGTTGATAGTCTTCAAGCGGGTCCATATGGGTGGTTGCTATACTTTTGCCTAGTGTTTACAACTCTTGCTATTGATACATTTGGTTCTTTGAGTTGTAACACTTAAACTTGATGGTCGTCTGCTACTTTTTCTGCTATTTTGTGATGCGACGATAAATTCCGCATGTGCGATGATAAATCCCGCATGAAGTCATTCCGCATACGTCCATTTTTCATTATGCATGTCATTATTCATGTATATCTGTTCATGCATGATGTATTGTCTTCATGTGGTGAAGAGGATCTCCACAAGTACAACCTGACATGTGCATTTGCATTCCAACGCAAAACATTTATATGCACATCTTCACGGGGAGCCTTTTTGCCATCTATGAAGACAATATCTTAATCCTTTACAATTTCACATACTTTTATCCCCGTTGAAAACTTCAACCAGTTTGTCATCAATCACCAAAAAGGGGGAGATTGTAAGTGCATCTAGTGCCACCCCTAGTTGGTTTTGGAGTATTGACGACAAACCTGGTTGAGGGACTAATGTGTTTGTGAGAATTGCAGGATAACACAGGTTGTAGTCCCTCATTGATTCGGTTTACCTACCGAAGATGACCCCTAAAAATGTGTGAAGACATTGAAGACAATGGTGATCTGTGAAGCTATTCACGTTGAAGACTATGACATGAGAAGACATCGCGTGAAGACTATGGAGCGCGAAGACTTAGTTGTTTTGTTGTTTCCTTTTCTTCTTTGTTGAGTCATAGGAACCACCGTACTGTTAAGTGGGGTCCAAGTGAACAAAGTCAGAGTGACTGAAGTGATGCTCAACCAAATCCTATGTCTTCGAATAAAGACAATGAGAGCAAATCTTATCCAGAGTCGGATGAGCCAGCTTTACTTGTAGCCCAAGTCAAGCTGCCGCGTGTGTTTTAAATCTGACCGTTGCGACACGTGTCAGTTCCTTAGTGACCTAGGGTCATTTCGGACAAATCAAGTCAGGTCGCCTAGTGGCTATAAATAGCCCACCCCCTACACAATAAATTGGTGGTTGCTCAGAGTTAGTACACGGCTTTTGTCGTTTCAGAGCAACCCACCTTCGAAGCTTTTGAGAGAGAATCCTTGCGAGGACAAAGCCCAAACCACCCAGAGCCCAAAGAGTGTTTGTGTAACGCCCCGGATACAACGTTCCATATTCGTAACTCCAACTCTTGCCTTTTCCGGAGATGCGATATGTTATTTTCCTCCGTGGTTGGGTTTTTGTTTTTTTTGTCTTGCATTTTGTTTTGTTCGTTGCATTCATCATTGCATCATTTGCATTGCATCATGTCATCATGCCATCATCTCATAAATCTTTGGCAACTCAACTAAATAAATGGCATGGATCTTTGATCCATTCAAATCGAGGGAATTCACTTGTGATTTCTCTTTATAACATATTAAAGCCTCTCAATATTATTAGGGAGCTACAATAAAATTATTCCATTTATTTGGAAATCACCATAACACACTTGCAAATTATCCCAATGGCTTTGTTATCTTAATTCTTGGTCTCCAACCTTGCCATATATTCTTTCATCATATTCCGGAGCTCCACCAAACATCCGAACATTTTTGGACCTTCCCAACCCTCACTTCCTATTCAAATCATTTGAATTTAAATCAAATGAGTTTGAATTTAAATCTTTCAATCATGGCCTTTTCTATTTTCTCGGAACAAGCACATTTTTGTGAGTCCGGGAAAATTATCCGCGTGTCCAACTTCTTCCCCTAACCTCTCTTTCTTTTCTTTCTTATCTCTGTTTTGTTTTATTTTTCTTTAGAGGGAGAGAGGGAGAGACCTAGCTAGGCCAGGTCGGCCCACCTATCCCCGTGAGGCCCAATCCTTCCTAACCCTAGCCCAATCGATCCCCTTAATCCCTCGCTCGCTAGCCCTCTCTCTCTCTCTCGATCCCGTGCCTCTCCCTCGACTCCCTCCAGCGCCGCCGCATGCTCACAGCCAGCGCAGAGAGCGAGAGCTCCTTCGACCCGATCCCCTCGTCCTCCTCCGTCGCGAGCCCCCTCGACCCCTTCCTCCTGATCCCACGCAACCTGCTCGCTAGCCGGCCACCAGCGAGGCCCCTCACCAGCACTCGGCCTCCTCCCCGAGCTCCTGCTCCCTTCGTCCATGGTGCCGCTGCCTCGCCCGAGCCCTTTGCTTGACCAGGAGCTCGTCAACTCCGGCGCGTGACCAGCCTCCTCTGCTTCGCCTTCTCGCCGGAGATTGCGTCCTCTGCATCGCCAGCCACCGACGCCGTTCAGATCGGGTCGTCCCCGACCCCCACGGCCCTGGCCTCCTCCCCGTGCCCGAACCTCCATGGCGCCGCCACCCCAAGCTCCGCCACCTGTCGCCTCAACCTCCAGGTCCAACGACATCCTTGAGATCCGCGTCGGTGTCCAGTCTCGTCCGCCGACCTCGCTGGGCCTCCACCTCCGTCCCGCGCCTGCAACCATGCTCTGGATCGAGAGGAGCTCGATCCCGAGCGCCTTCTGCCCGTCCATGCCGCCCATGAGCCCTGACGCCCCCTTTGCTCTGTTGCACGCCCATGGCATCTCACCGCTCAAGCCTTGCCTCGCACCCTGTTGTTTTCGGTCGCTATTGGTTTGTTTGGCCATCATGGAGATGTTGCTGCGGACGCCAAGTACGACTACACCACGATGACACGTGAACGACTACATGGATATGACAAGTTCCTCTCCGAAACGTGTACCACTACCGTCGACCCGAACATCTACGAACGTGTACGACTATCGTTGCCGTGTACCACTACTTCCACTACCGTCGCCCCGAAGGCGTTGGATTCGTCAAGTACCTCTCCGAAACGAACGTGTACAACTACTTCCACTACGATCATTGCGAGAACGTCTACTTCCTATACATTGCTACGAACTCGACCCGCTCCGGAAATGCACGCTTCAAAGGTATAACCTCGAGACGTCGCCCGTGAACGAATGCATGTTGTATGAGATGCTCGTGTTTGCACCGTGCCCGTTTGCTTCATGCACATTCCTCCTTGTTTGCCATGCCGTAGACCCGTGGGAACCCCGTAACCGGGATCACCCCACCATGTTCCGCACATCCGCACATTTCTCATTTGCATCGGTATCTCCTCAAGTTACCGGAACCGGAATGTTGCCGAGGCACCATTTCCGTTTCACCGTCGTGGCACCCCTTTTCGTTCCGCCATGGTGACAAATGCTTCATAACATGCTCATGTCAACATTTTCATAAAAATTGATTAAAACTTGTGCATGTCATCCGCATCATGATAACAACATTTAAAATGTTTAAAATTGATGTTTGCATTATATTGCTAAATAACATGTGGGGATTTACCAGGATTGTTGTTTCTTGTTTCTGGCCTCACTTAAACTTGCCTAAATAGTTAGCTCAATTATGTTTCACCTTTTGCCATGTTTAACAACATTTAATATTGTTGTGTACCTAAACGAGAGCGAACTAAATAACTCGAATGTGGTGTTTCGTCAATATGCAACTCTCTGCATATTGAGCTCCACTTAACTTGTAGTATTGTTTGTTGCACTTTGCCATGCTTCGCCATGCTTTTAAACCGGACATGCATCATACTTGTTTGTGCATCATGACATGTTTATGCTTGTGCATTTACCATGTTGTTTGCTTCTTTTCGGTTTGCTTCTCTCGTTAGTTACGGTTTCGTTCCGGAGTTGCGAGGATTCGTTCGACTACGCCCGTTCGTCTTCTTCATGGGCTCGTTCTTCTTCCTAGCGGGATTTCAGGCAAGATGACCGCTACCCTGGATCTCACTACTATCATTGCTATGGTAGTTGCTTTGTTCTATTGCTATGCTGCACTACCTATCATTTGCTCTTCAAGCCTCCCAAATTGCCATGAACCTCTAACCTTTGACACCATTCCTAGCAAACCATTGATTGGCTATGTTACCGCTTTGCTTAGCCCCTCTTATAGCGTTGCTAGTTGCAGGTGAAGTTGAAGATTGCTCCAGGGTGGACAGGGTTATGTTGGGATATCACAATATCTATTATATTATTAATGCATCTATATATTTGGTAAAGGGTGGAAGGCTCGGCCTTATGCCTGGTGTTTTGTTCCAGTCTTGTCGCCCTAGTTTCCGTCATACCGGTGTTATGTTCCCGGATTTTGCGTTCCTAACGCGGTCGGGTGATTTATGGGACCCCCTTACAGTTCGCTTTGAATAAGATTCCTCCAGCAAGGCCCAACATTGGTTTTACCATTTGCCTCACCTATTACCTTTTTCCCTTGGGAGTCGTGCATCCCAAGGGTCATCTTTATTTTACCCCCCCCCCCCCCGGGCCAATGCTTGTCTAAGTGTTGGTCCAAACTGGAGCCACTTGCAGCGCCACCTCGGGGAAACTTGAGGGTTGGTTCTAGTTGTACGTACTGCTCATCCGGTCGTGGCCTGAGACGAGATACACGCGGCTACTATCAGGATGTCGGCACGCCGGGAGGTCTTGCTGGTCTTGTTTTATTACTGTCGAAATGTCTTCTAGCCGGGATTCCGAGACTGATCGGGTCTTCCCCGGGAGAAGGAATATCCTTCGTTGATCGCGAGAGCTTATCATGGGCTAAGTTGGGACACCCCTGCAGGGTATTATCTTTCGAAAGCCGTGCCCGCGGTTATGTGGAAGATGGGAATTTGTTAATGTCCGGTTGTAGATAACTTGACACCAGATCCGAAATAAAACGCATCAATCGTGTGTGTAGCCGTGATGGTCTCTTTTCGGCGGAGTCCGGGAAGTGAACACAGTTTCTGGGTTATGTCTGACGTAAGTAGGAGTTCAGGATCACCTCTTGATCATTGCTAGCTTCACGACCGTTCCTTTGTTTCTCTTCTCGCTCTCATTTGCGTATGTTAGCCACCATATATGCTTAGCCGCTGCTGCAACCTCACCACTTTACCCCTTCCTTTCCCATTAAGCTTTGCTAGTCTTGATACCCATGGTAATGGGATTGCTGAGTCCTCGTGGCTCACAGATTACTACAACAACAGTTGCAGGTACAGGTTATGCGATGATCATGACGCGAGAGCGATGTTGCTTGTTTTGGAGTTCTTCTTCTGCTTCTTCGATCAGGGGACAGGTTCCAGGTCGGCAGTCTGCGCTAGCAGGGTGGATATTGTTTGAGTTTCTGTTTATGATTCATCCGTAGTCGGATGTTGTTCTTGTATGTTGTATTGTTGTATTCATGTGACATTGTATGTATTGGATGTATCCCCACTATTATGTAATGTTGATGTAATGATATCCACCTTGCAAAAGCTTCTTCAAGATGCGCTTCTATCCTTGGTGGGACCTTCGAGTTCCTTTAGGATAGGGTCGCATCTTGGGCGTGACAGTTTGGCATCACTGAAGTCTTTCTATCCGCGTGATCTGAAGACTTGTTACACTTGAGGACTGTGAATCCTCCAGCCGGTTTGGCATCGCGTTCTGAGCATCCAAGAGTCATTGTGGATTTCCGGTGAACGAAGTCTATGAAGGTTTGGAAGTCTACCTTGAAGACTTACCAGAGTGATTGGGCGGGGACTAGGTGTCCTTAGCTCAAGGTAAATAATGTGAAGACACGGTCTTCTGAGTTGAATCTCAGCCTCCCTAACCAGACGTACAGTTGTCACAGCAACTGGAATTGGTCGAACAAATCTCTGTCCTCCCGAAGCTACTGGTTCTATCTCTCACTTCTCTTTACTTATAGTTTGTCTTCGTGAAGCCATTGCCTGCTTGCATTATCTATTTGACTTCACTGTGTGGCTACTTGTCCTGATTGGCTTCATACTATCTTCCATCCTGATCTTTACTACCTAGCTGCCAATAGTCTTTGTGCTTTCACTTCATTGAATACTTGACCATGGCTTGTCTAGTGTAGTCTACCTTCCGCTGCATACGAATAGTATCGTTTCTATTGTTTGTCTTCGAAACTTCCATGCTTTGAAGACTTTCATAAAAATCGCCTATTCACCCCCCTCTAGTCGATAATTAGCCCTTTCAGCAGTGCCACAAATAAGTTGCACTATCATTATCAACTCTGCATCTTTTGGCTTCAACATTATGAATATGTGTATCACTACTATCGAGATTCAACAAAAATAGACCACTCTTCAAGGGTGCATGACCATAAAAGATATTACTCATATAAATAGAACAACCATTATTCTCTGATTTAAATGAATAACCGTCTCGCATCAAACAAGATCCAGATATAATGTTCATGCTTAACGCTGGCACCAAATAACAATTATTCAGGTCTAAAACTAATCCCGAAGGTAGATGTAGAGGTAGCGTACCAACCGCGATCACATCAACTTTGGAACCATTTCCCACGCGCATCGTCACCTCGTCCTTAGCCAATCTTTGCTTAGTCCGTAGTCCCTGTTTCGAGTTGCAAATATTAGCAACAGAACCAGTATCAAATACCCAGGTGCTACTGCGAGCATTAGTAAGGTACACATCAATAACATGTATATCACATATACCTTTGTTCACCTTGCCATCCTTCTTATCCGCCAAATACTTGGGGCACTTCCGCTTCCAGTGACCAGTCCCTTTGCAGTAGAAGCACTCAGTCCCAGGCTTAGGTCCAGACTTGGGTTTCTTCTCCTGAGCGGCAACTTGCTTGCCGTTCTTCTTGAAGTTCCCCTTCTTCTTTCCTTTACCCTTTTTCTTGAAACTGGTGATCTTGTTGACCATCAACACTTGATGCTCCTTCTTGATTTCTACCTCCGCAGCTTTTAGCATTGCGAAGAGCTCGTGAATAGTCTCGTTCGTCCCTTGCATATTATAGTTCATCACGAAGCTCTTGTAGCTTGGTGGCAGTGATTGAAAAATTCTGTCAATGACACTATCATCAGGGAGATTAACTCCCAGTTGAATCAAGTGATTATTATACCTAGACATTTTGAGTGTATGTTCACTGATAGAACTACTCTCCTCCATCTTGCAGCTATAGAACTTATTGGAGACTTCATATCTCTCAATCCGGGCATTTGCTTGAAATATTAACTTCAACTCCTGGAACATCTCATATGCTCCATGACGTTCAAAACATCGTTGAAGTCCCGGTTCTAAGCCGTAAAGCATGGCACACTGAACTATCGAGTAGTCATCAGCTTTGCTCTGCCAGACGTTCTTAACGTCGTCAGTTGCATCTGCAGCAGGCCTGGCACCCAGCGGTGCTTCCAGGACGTAATTCTTCTGTGCAGCAATGAGGATAATCCTCAAGTTACGGACCCAGTCCGTGTAATTGCTACCATCATCTTTCAACTTAGCTTTCTCAAGGAATGCATTAAAATTCAACGGAACAATAGCACGAGCCATCTCTCTATAATAACATAGACAAGCAAAAATACTATCAGGTACTAAGTTCATGATAAATTAAAGTTCAATTAATCATATTACTTAAGAATTCCCACTCGGATAGACATCCCTCTAATCATCTAAGTGATCACGTGATCCAAATCAACTAAACCATGTCTGATCATCATGTGAGATGGAGTAGTTTTCAATGGTGAACATCACTATGTTGATCATATCTACTATATGATTCATGCTCGGCCTTTCAGTCTCAGTGTTCCGAGGCCATATTTGTATATGCTAGGCTCGTCAAGTTTAACCCGAGTATTCTACGTGTGTAAAACTGTCTTACACCCGTTGTATTTGAACATAGAGCTTATCACACCCGATCATCACGTGGTGTCTCAGCATGAAGAACTTTCGCAATGGTGCATACTCAGGGAGAACACTTATACCTTAAAATTTAGTGAGAGATCATCTTATAATGCTACCGTCAATCAAGCAAAATAAGATGCATAAAGGATAAACATCACATGCAATCAATATAAGTGATATGATATGGCCATCATCATCTTGTGCTTGTGATCTCCATCTCCGAAGCACCGTCATGATCACCATCGTCACCGGCGCGACACCTTGATCTCCATCATAGCATCGTTGTCGTCTCGCCAACTATTGCTTCTACAACTATCGCTACCGCTTAGTGATAAAGTAAAGCAATTACAGGGCGATTACATTGCATACAATAAAGCGACAACCATATGGCTCCTGCCAGTTGCCGATAACTTTGTTACAAAACATGATCATCTCATACAATAAAATTTAGCATCATGTCTTGACCATATCACATCACAACACGCCCTGCAAAAACAAGTTAGATGTCCTCTACTTTGTTGTTGCAAGTTTTACGTGGCTGCTACGGGCTGAGCAAGAACCGTTCTTACCTACGCATCAAAACCACAACGATAGTTCGTCAAGTTAGTGTTGTTTTAACCTTCTCAAGGACCGGGCGTAGCCACACTCGGTTCAACTAGAGTTGGAGAAACTGACACCCGCCAGCCACCTATGTGCAAAGCACGTCGGTATAACCAGTCTCACGTAAGCGTACGCGTAATGTCGGCCCGGGCCGCTTCATCCAACAATACCGCCGAACCAAAGTATGACATGCTGATAAGCAGTATGACTTGTATCGCCCACAACTCACTTGTGTTCTACTCGTGCATCTAACATCTACGCATAAAACCTGGCTCTGATACCACTGTTGGGGAACGTAGTAATTTCGAAAAAAAATCCTATGCACATGCAAGATCATGGTGATGCATAGCAACAAGAGGGGAGAGTGTTGTCCACGTACCCTCGTAGACCGAAAGCGGAAGCGTTAGCACAACGTGGTTGATGTAGTTGTACGTCTTCACGATCCAACCGATCAAGTACCGAACATACGGCACCTCCGAGTTCAGCACACGTTCAACTCGATGACGTCCCACGAACTCCGATCCAGCAGAGCTTTGCGGGAGAGTTCCATCAGCACGACGCGTGATGACGGTGCTGATGATGCTACCGACGCGGGGCTTCGCCTAAGCACCGCTACGATATTACCGAGGTGGAATATGGTGGAGGAGAGCACCGCACACGGCTAAGAGATCAATGATCAATTGTTGTGTCTAGAGGTGCCCTCCTGCCCCCGTATACAAAGGAGCAAGGGGGAGGCAGCCGGCCTAGGAGGAGGGCGCGCCAAGGGGGGAGTCCTACTCCCACCGGGAGTAGGACTCCTCCTTTCCTTGTTGGAGTAGGAGAGGGGAAGGAAGGGAGAGAGAGAGGAAGGAAAGGGGGCGCCGCACCTCCTCCTTGTCCTATTCGGACTAGAGGGGGAGGAGCACGTGGCCTGCCCTGGCCACCCCTCCTCTTGTCCACTAGGGCCCATGAAGCCCAATAAACCCCCCGGGTGGTTCCGGTAACCCCCCGGTACTCCGGTATATGTCCGAAACCATTCCGGTGTCTGAACATAGTCATCCAATATATCTATCTTTACGTCTCAACCATTTCGAGGCTCCTCGTCATGTCCGTGATCATATCCGGGACTCCGAACTACCTTCAGTACATCAAAACACAAAAACTCATAATACCGATCGTCACCAAACTTTAAGCGTGCGGACCCTATGGGTTCGAGAACTATGTAGACATGACTGAGACTCGTTTCCGGTCAATAAAAAATAGCAGAACCTGGATGCTCATATTGGTTCCCACATATTCTACGAAGATCTTTATCGGTCAAACCGCATAACTACATACGGTGTTCCCTTTGTCATCGGTATGTTACTTGCCCGAGATTCGATCGTCGGTATCTCAATACCTAGTTCAATCTCGTTACCGGCAAGTCTCTTTACTCGTTATGTAATGCTCCCGCAACTAACTCATTAGTCACATTGCTTGCAAGGCTTATAATGATGTGCATTATCGAGAGGGTCCAGAGATACCTCTCCGACAATCGGAGTGACAAATCCTAATCTCAAAATACGCCAACTCAACATGTACCTTCGGAGACACCTGTAGAGCTCCTTTATAATCACCCAGTTACTTTGTGACGTTTGGTAGCACACAAAGTATTCCTCCGGTAAATGGGAGTTGCACAATCTCATAGTCATAGGAACATGTATAAGTCATGAAGAAAGCAATAGCAACATACTAAACGATCAAGTGCTAAGTTAACGGAATGGGTCAAGTCAATCACATCATTCTCCTAATGATGTGATCCCGTTAATCAAATGACAACTCATGTCTATGGCTAGGAAACTCAACCATTTTTTATCAATGAGCTAGTCAAGTAGAGGCATACTAGTGACACTATGTTTGTCTATGTATTCACACATGTATTATGTTTCCAGTTAATATAATTCTAGCATGAATAATAAACATTTATCATGATATGAGGAAATAAATAATAACTTTATTATTGCCTTTAGGGCATATTTCCTTCACAGACAGGGTGTCTGGTACCTCGTGCCATATTTTTGTTTAGGTTCGATCTGCAGTGTATTGTCTCTAACTTTTGTATATGAACTCGGATTGAGATGATTTATATATGAAAATCGATCGCCTCAACAAGACGAAGACAATCCATGTAGAGTGCTCCTTCATCCAAGGTCGTCTTGAAGGCGTAACTGTCCGAAAAGAACTCAGGACACTAAATTCTGCCACTCGGAGTATAGTTTCGGCCACTAAGATAAGGTCGGATGACGATAACCAAAACATCAAAGTTGTTCCACTCGGCGATGTGAAAATTTTCATGCTGAAAACTCTTTCACTTGAGGCCATCTTATTTGCCTTTTGTACCGTGCCAAAATCTCGTGCCAACACTCTGCTGATTGATTCCTTTGTTTGTGGCAGGAAACGGGAAACAAGATGGATGTTATTGCATCGTAAGCGTTTTAGCATTATCTGATTTTCGTAATGTGCCTAATGCATTGGTACAGAAGGTGTACTGTTCTGGGATGTCCCCAAGGCACATTTCACAGATAGTGCTACATTAGGTTGTCATTTGTGTGGTCATTCTTTTTTCCTTACCTTCTCCTTTTCTATTTTTTGGACTTCTTAATTTGGAAGGGATAGTTTCACCATGGATTTTGGCCCTTGGTTTTCTCCAAGAATATATATTAGATGGCAATAAATTTTAGTTTACATTCTTTTTGTGATAGTTAGAAGCAACCAGCTTGAACAAATCCCCCTCCCCCTCGACTTCCCCTAAACTTCCACGAGCGTGTCCGGATAGTGTCGCCCCGCCCCTCAAATGACCTTTTTTGCAACCACAACCCTCACTTTAAAAACCTCAAATCCATGATTTGTACATAAAAAATACTTAGTTCAAACATAACAAAAAAATTGGAGTGCATAGTTGAAACATAAAACTCATCGATTTCCTGTGTAGATCCAAATATATTCCACAAGATTATTGAGTAGTTGTATGCACCTATTGATCTCAAAGTTACCGATGCATCTCTAGAAAGTTCACAACATGCTCCGCATCTTGTTCCGTGAGGCGTACTTGAACTCCAGGCTTCTCAGAATCATGTGTGGGGATGTCCCATCGCTCTCATCCTCCACAATCATGTTGTGCAAGATGACATAACATGTCATCAGCTGCCCAAGTGTCTCTTGTTTCCACATCATTGCACCTCCATGAGAAATACCGACAATGAGCTTGGTGCACTCCAAATGCCGTCTCCAAATCCTTCCTAGCACCTTATTGCATTTGTGCAAAGAGACAGTGTTTGTTACCTTAGGGCTTGGATATAGTCTTCACAAACATCGCCCATTGAGTATAGATGCCATCAACAAGGTAGTACCCCATTTTCTAGTTGTGCTAGTTGCACACCGAAGCATCCCCATCACAAAATTAAACAAAGGAGATCGCTGGAGCACATTGATATCATTGTGAGAACCAGGCGTGTGAAAGAAAGCATGCTAAATCCATAAATCCTTGTAAGCCAATGTTTCAAGTATGATGGTGGTCTCTTTAGTGTGACCTTTTACTACCTGCGGAAACCTTCCGGGCAGTTCTTCCATTGCAGTGCATGCAATCGATTGAACCAAGAATACCTAGGAATCCTCTTGATGCTCCAATGCCCAACAATTTTTTTGTCTTCTCCACAATTGGTTCTCTTAGGTACTCTAGTCCAAACACCTTCACTGCGGTGCCTGCAAAATTAACTATGGATTTGGTCTCTCCCATCTGGAATCCTTGCCATCCAAGACAAGGAAGCCAGGTCAGTGGGGGACTCCCCTCCACCAACGTAGCCAACTAGGTTTTGTAATGTCGGGGCCCCAATATGGGGAAATTTTTGTTTTTGCCACTCTAGATTTTGCCAATTTTCCTTATGCCACTCTAGATTTTGACATTTCACTTTTGCCACTCTTAGTTTTTGACAATTATCACAATTGCCATTGCCGTGGATTGAACAAGAGCACTACTTGTTCAATCTACTTGTTTTTGCCAAATCTTGACAAGTAGATTGAACAAGTGGTGCTCTTTTTGCCATCGAGAAGTGAAATGATCAGATAAACTATCGACACAGAGCATGAGAGTAAACTGCCGAATGTAATGCAGTAAAGTAGATTGAACAAGTGGTGCTCGATGGAGACAGAGAGATTTGGTTGACCAGTTTGCCCTTCTGCCAAAGGACTATGTCTGGTTGGAGGCGTAGAACATAAACTCTCTTCGCCCTATTCTCCTTCAACTCGGAGCTGATCAGACTCCAGTTGATTTCACTCATGGTAAATACTTGTCGGCGATCCCCAAACCTTCGGTTGACCTTCGTGAACCACAATCACTCTTGATTGATGAAGATCTATCTCGGTGAAGGCAACAACTTTTAAAAACACGGGCCGAAACCTGTCCGTCTAGAGATTGCGCAGCTCTCAAGAGTAATAGGTACAAGAACTCTAACTCAGAACTACTGTGATGCTCAACCACTATCTAAGTTTGCGCTCTTGATTTTTCTCTTGGTGGATCTCAAACTCAAATCACCCAGAGAGGGGATGCTCAGTCAATCTTCTCAGAAATCTTAAGCGGAGCAGCCAACAGACAACGTTGGAGCGGGGTGGCTATTTATAGCCGCAGCCTTCCCAGAAGGGAAAAGACCAAACTGGACATGTGCAGCAGCCAATGGTCGAACGACACAAGTCCAACGGTCGGATTTTGAGCACAACTGTAACATTACTTGTGGAGTGAGTAATGCTAACTCCTCAGTTCGAAGGATATCTCCTACAACATGAAGAACAACGTCTACTGCTGCCAAGTAACCTTTCGAAGCATAAAGAGATTTCTCTCGCATCTTGCATAGGTTTGGGCTAAGCATCATAGTGGATCTAAGCTTCGAGAACCTATACCCATTTTAATAGTACAGAGGTCCTATGACTCAAACAAATGAAAGAAGAACAACGAAATTAATACTATGTCTTCACTTTGTCTTCAACTTCCATTCGCTGCAGTGATTTTTCTTCGGATAACAGCTCCGAACCAATTGCTTTGCGACCACAATAATTTTTTGAGAGGCTAACTCCTTCACATCAATCTTCTCGCCTACATGGCTTCAACAGATGTAGCTCATTCATCTCTGCAACGCAGATACTCTTCGGTGAAGTTCCTTGAACTTGACACCTGAGATAGCATTCTCTTCGGTTCTACATGGACTATTTCTCTCTGTGTGAACTAGCAAACAAATCAGTCCATGAATGTTTTTGTCAACAATCTCCAACACACAGGAGGGAAAATATTGCACCAATAGATAGTAGATATAGGTTTTGTAATCTAAAAATAAAAAAATGGCATGGTAGAAAGTGATAAAACGGAGCACAAATGGTATTGCGATGCTTAGAAACAAGACATAGGGTTCATACTTTCACTAGTGCAATCTCTCAATAGTGCTACCATAATTGAATCATATAACAATCCCTCAGCATGCGACAAAGATTCACTCCAAAGTTCTTATCTAGCGGAGAACATAAGATGAAATTGTTTGTAGGGTACGAAACCACCTCAAGTTATCCTTCCCGATCAATCTATTGAGCTATTCCTATAAGTGTCACGAAAAGCCCTAGAGTTCGTAGTAAAATAACACCACATGGTACGCATCAACCAACTCTAATGTCACCTAGATACTCCAGTGTCACCAAAAATATCTATGAGTCAATTATATGATACGCATCAAACAACTTGAGATTCATAATATTCGATCCAACACAAAGAACTTCAAATAGTGCCCCAAGATTTCTACTAGAGAAAGTAATAAGAAATCGTGCGTCAACCCCTATGCATCGATTACCCCAATGTCACATTGCGAATCTGCGAGTTGAGTGCCAAAACATACATCAAGTGAATCAATATAATACCCCCATTGTCACCATGCGTTTTCATATGCAAGACATACATCAACTGCTCTCAAATCTAACAAGTATCCCATCCAATAATAGTGAAACCTCAAAGGTAAAAACTCAATTCATCACAACAAGATAGAGAGAGGGAAACACCATATGATCCAACTATATTAACAAAGCTCACGGTACATGAAGATCATGATAAGAACATGAGAGAGAGAGAGAGAGAGATCAAACACATAGCTACTACTACATACCTCAGCCACGAGGGTGAACTACTCCATCCTCGTCATGGAGACCGCCGGGATGATGAAGATGGCCTCCGGTGATGATTTCCCTCTCCGCCAAGGTGCCAGAATAGGACTCCAGATGGTATTTTGAAGGACAGAGGCTTGCGGCAGCGAAGTCGAGGTTCTAGGCTTATTTCTGGGGGTTTCACTATTTATAGGATTTTTGGCACCGGTCTCACGTCTAGATGGCTACGAGGGACCCATGAGGCAATAGGGCGCGACCACCCCCTGGGCGTGCCATGGTGGCTTGTGTGGCCCTTGTGTCTCTTTTGGTCCTCCCATGAAGCTTCTAGTGTCTCTTTTGTTCCAAAAAAATCATCAAAAAGTTTCATTGCATTTGGAGAACTTCTATTTCTGCACAAAAAAACAACACCACGGTAGTTCTGCTGAAAACAACGTCAGTACGAGTTAATCGTACCAAAACCATATAAAATTGTTGTGAACATGGCAAGAATACTTCATAAATTATAGATACGTTGGAGACATATTAGCGCTCATTTCTAACAACTTGCAAGACATTTCGAAGGAGCGTGCCATGATCTTTAAGAGAATGACTAAACACAAGAATGTCATCAAAATAGACCATAACACAAATGCCAATGTATTTTCGTAGAACATAATGCATGACTCTCATGAAATTTCTAGGCGCTTCGGATAAACCCATAGGAATTACTAACCATTCATATAAGCCAAATTTGATTTTGAAAGCCATTTCCCATTCATCACCCTCTTGAACGCGAATTTGATAGTAACCACTTTTAAGATCAATTATGGATAAAAATGTGGCAATGGTAAGTTCATCTAGCATGTCATCTAGGTGTGGAATGGGGTGAAGATATCTAACGGTGATAGCATTGATGGGATGACAATAGGAACACAAGCGAAAACTACCATCTTTCTTAGGCACAAGTCTGACCAAAATGGCACATGGACTTAAGCTCTCGTGTACATATATACCCATTCTCCATGAGATGTTGCACTTGCCTTTGGATCTCTTTTGTTTCGTCAGGGTTGACGCGGTATGGTGCCTTGTTCAGTAGAGGTGTGCCAGGGTCGTGGTCTATGCGGTGTTTGATACGTCTTCAACGTATCTATAATTTATGAAGCCTTCATGCTATTTTATTATCTGTTTTGAATGATTACGGGCTTTATTATACACTTTTATATTACTTTTGGGACTAACCTATTAACCGGAGGCCCAGCCCATATTGTTGTTTTATTGCCTATTTTGGTGTTTCGAAGAAAAGGAATATAAAACAGAGTCCAAACGGAATGAAACCTTCGGGAGCGTGATTTTTGGAACAAACATGATCCGGGAGACTTGGAGTACAAGCCAGGGAAGCTTCGAGGAGGCCAGGAGATAGGAGGGCGCGCCCACCCCCCTAGGCGCGCCCCCTTGTCTCGTGGGCCCCTCGTGGTTCCCCCGACCGACTTCTTTTGCCTATATATTCCCATATACCCTAAAACCATCGAATACGACAATAGATCAGGAGTTCCGCCGCCACAAGCCTCTGTAGCCACCAAAAACCTCTTGGGAGCCCGTTCCGGCACCCTGCCGGAGGGGGGATCCCTCACCGGTGGCCATCTTCATCATCCCGGCGCACTCCATGACGAGGAGGGAGTAGTGCACCCTCGGGGCTAAGGGTATGTACCAGTAGCTATGTGTTTGATCTCTCTCTCTCTCGTGTTCTCTCTATGGCACGATCTTGATGTATCGCGAGCTTTGCTATTATAGTTGGATCTTATGATGTTTCTCCCCCTCTACTCTCTTGTGATGAATTGAGTTTTCCTCTTGAAGTTATCTTATCGGATTGAGTCTTTAAGGATTTGAGAACACTTGATGTATGTCTTGCCGTGCTTATCTGTGGTGACAATGGGATATCACGTGATCCACTTGATGTATGTTTTGGTGATCAACTTGCGGGTTCCGCCCATGAACCTATGCATAGGGGTTGGCACACGTTTTCGTCTTGACTCTCCGGTAGAAACTTTGGGCCACTCTTTGAAGTACTTTGTGTTGATTGAATAGATGAATCTGAGATTGTGTGATGCATATCGTATAATCATGCCCACGGATACTTGAGGTGACAATGGAGTATTGATAATCCCCAAGTGCAAGGAATCATCATAGCACTTTCCAAAGGTGGAAGTGATAAGTATGGAGTGTCGAACCCACAAGGAGCTAAAGTTAAGATCAATATTCTCTCAAGCCCTATCTGCCACTGATACGACTCTACGTGCACCGAACGTTTGCTTCCAACTAGCAACGAGAAATAAACTACGTTGTGGGTATGAAGAGGATAACTTTGTATGATATCGGAGAGCTAAAACATAAAAGTAGGTGCTGTTATCATAAAGTTAGAATATAATACTAAATATTATAAATAGTGAGTGTGGAATAATGGTGGATCGGTGTGCGGAATTGTCCTAGGCAATTGTTAACAAGACCGGTAATCACTATTGCAGTTTCATATGAGGGAGAGGCATAAGCTAACATACTTTCTCTACTTGGATCATATGCACTTATGATTGGAACTCTAGCAAGCATCCGCAACTACTAAAGATCATTAAGGTAAAACCCAACCATAGCATTAAGGCGTCAAGTCCTCTTTATTCCCATACGCAACAATCCCTCTTACTCGGGTTTGTGTTTCAGTCACTGACCAACCCACTATAAGCGAATCATGAATGTATTGCAACACCCTATAGAGGGAATCCCTCACGCTTGCGCGACACGGAGGGCACCATAGGACAACACCAAAGTAAAACATACAACTCATACCAATCTAGATCATCAATCAACCAAAAGACAAAAGATATCTACTCAAAACATCATAGGATGGCAACACATCATTGGATCATAATATGCGGCATAAAGCACCATGTTCAAGTAGGGATTACAGTGGGGTGCGGGAGAGTGGACCGCGTAAAAACAGATGAGATTGGTGATGATGATGGTGATGTTGATGAAGACAATCACCGCGGCGATGATTCCCCTCCCGGTGGCACTCCGGCACCATCGGAAGAGAGGAGGAGAGGTTCTCCCCCTTGTGCTTCTTCCTCCATGGCTTCCACCTTCTGGTCCTTGGCCTTCATGGTGATGAAGACCCCTCTGGGATACTCCTCCATGGCCACAGGTGATGATGGCCCCCTCCGGCAGGGTGCCGAAGAGGGGCCCGATTGGTTTTTCGTGGCTACAGAGGCTTGCGGCGGCGGAACTTCTGATCTAATCTCCGTTCTGGAAGTTTTAGGGTACGAGAGTATATATGGGTGCAGGGGGTACGTCGGAGGAGCTACGGGGGCCCAATGAGGCAGGGGGGCGCGCCCCCCACCCTCGTGAGCACCTCCCGTATCTCCTGACGTGCACTCCAAGTCCATCGGGTGGCTTTCCTTCCAAAAGTAACTTCTCCAGTTGATTTCGTTCCGTTTTGACTCCGTCTGATATTCCTTTTCCTCGAAACACTGAAATAGGCACAAACAGGAAATCTGGGTTGGGCCTCCGGTTAATAGGTTAGTCCCAAAAATAATATAAAAGTGGATAATAAATCCCAATATTGCCCAAAACAGTAGATAAAGTAGCATGGAGCAATCAAAAATTATAGATACGTTGGAGACGTATCAGGCATCCCCAAGCTTAATTCCTGCTCGTCCTCGAGTAGGTAAATGATAAAAAGATAATTTTTGATGCGGAATGCTAGTAAGTGCTTAAGTTTGATCAATGATAATTCCAATCACTTTTTCTAGCATCAATAGGTGTCATATAGCAGCTTATCTCATAAAACTTTTCATGATCAAGTAACAATCTATTCACAATGTCAAGCATGGTTCAGAAACTTTATTGAGAACTAACAAACTATAATCTCAGTCATTGAAGCAATTGTAATTTATCATAACATCAGAAAGAGTCAAGAATAGAGCTTTTTAGCAAGTCCACATACTCAACTATCATATAGTCTTCTACAATTGCTAACACTCACGCAATACTTGTGGTTATGGAGTTTCAGTCGGACACTGAGAAAGATAGGGGCTTATTGTGTTGCCTCCCAACGTATTCACCTTTTGATGATGTCAACAATAATAGCCCATGCTAACTTACATCCAATTGGATATATATATCATAATCTTTCAAACACAAGGAGCTTGCCAAAGGATAAAATGAAAAAGGGAATGGTGAGGATCGCCTTAACTCAAGCATAAAGTAAAAACATAAAGTAAAAGATAGGCCCTTCGCAGAGGGAAGAAGAGGTTGTCATGCGCGTTTAGGGTTGATGCACAAAATCTTAATGCAAAAGAACGTCACTTTACATTGCCCCTTTGCATGTGAACCTTTATTATACAGTCCGTCGCTTTTATTGCGTCCATAACAAGTTCGTGCAAAGTTTATTTTCTCCGCACTAATAAGTCATGCATATTTAGAGAGCAATTTTTATTGCTTGCACCGATGACAACTTACTTGAAGGATCTTACTCAATCCATAGGTAGATATAGTGGACTCTCATGGCAAAACTGGTTTAAGGGTATTTGGAAACACAAGTAGTATTTCTACTTAGTGCTGAGAATTGGCTAGCATGAGGGGGAAAGGCAAGCTCAACATGTTTGGAAGGTCAATGACAATATACTTTAACTGAGATGTCGAAAAACATAAACCATTAGATTGTCTTCCTTGTCCAACGTCAACTCTTTTAGCAGGTCATACTTAATGAGTGCTTCACAATCATAAAAGATGTCTAAGATAATATATTTGTATGTGAACCTCTCTTTCCTTATTACTTCCTATTAATTGCAACGATGACCAAAACTACGTTTGCCAACTCTCAATAACATTTATGCCTCATACTTTCTACGTGTGAAGTCATCACTAACCATGTTATAAGCATATGAAGCATATAAAAATTCAGATTTATGACATTCAATTCATTCCCCCCATTTACTCAAAAGATAAACATGAAGCACATGAGTAAATGACAAACTACTCCAAAAGATATGAGTGAAGGACACTGAGTAGTCAAATAATTAAGTAGCCATGGGAGGGTTCCTTTTCTATTCAAAATTTCAGATCCAATGATTTTAATCAAACAGCAAGTAAAAAATAAAATGACATTGCAAGGATAGCACAACTCATGTGAAGAAGCAAAAACTTAGGTTCAACCGATACTAACCGATAGATGTTGAAGAGAAAAGGTGGGATGCCTACCGGGGCATCCCCAAGCTTAGATGCTTGAGACTTCTTGAAATAATGTCTTGGGGTGCCTTGGGCATCCCCAAGCTTGAGCTTTTGTGTCTCCTTAATTCCTTTTATACATCGGTTTCCTAAATCTCAAAAGCTTCATACACACCAAACTCAACAAGAACTCGTGAGATAGGTTAGTATAAACCAATGCAAAACCTTATCATTTTCTACTGTAACAAATTACTAAAATTATTATTCAACATTGCATACTAAATGCCTCTGCATATTTAACATTCCTATCCTCAAATAGAATCATTAAACAAGCAAACAATGCAACCATAACAGCAATCTGCCAAAACAGTATAGTCTGTAAAGAATGCAAGATTCATCATACTTCCCTAACTCCAAAAATTATGAAAGAAATTTCCCACTGTATTATTTTTATCAGAGCTCATTATGCAAAAAATTTCAACATTATATCATGCTCTGACTTTTCTAGGGAAATTTTGCAACAGTGGTAAACTTTCTGTTTTCAAACAGCAGCATGTATACTAGCAAAATAAGCATGGTAAAGGCTATCCTTGACATTTTCATTGAAACTAAAAATGCAAAACATTATTAACAGCAAGAAAATACTAACAAAAGAAAATGACGCTCCAAGCAAAACACATATCATGTGACGAATAAAAATATAGCTCCGAGTAAGGTGTACCGATAGTTTTGAAGACGAAAGAGGGGATGCCTTCCGGGGCATCCCCAAGCTTAGGCGCTTGAATCTTCCTTGAATATTACCTGGGGGTGCCTTGTGCATCCCCAAGCTTAGGACCTTTCCACTCCTTATTCTCCTCATATCGATATCTCACCCAAAACTTGAAAACTTCAATCACACAAAACTCATCCAAACTTCGTGAGATAGGTTAGTATGATAAAGAGTAAACCATGCACTTGGGTACTGTCAAAGACAAGGTTCATAATTGTTCTCACACAATTCCTACTGTACCATATCATTTCTACAATTTATATTGAAGAATATAAGTCATAGAAGCTAGAGAACAAGCAAACTATGCAATGAAAACAGAATCTGTCAGAAACAGAACAGTCTGTAATGATCTGAACAATAACCATACTTCTTCTACTCCAAAAATTATGAAATAAATTGGTGGACGTGAGTAATTTGTCTATTAATCTTCTGAAAAAAGAATCAACTCAAAATAACTCTTCTGTAAAAAATGACATCTATTCTCGTGAGCGCAAAGTTTCTGTTTTTTTTACAGCAAGATCACATTAACTTTCACCCAAGTCTTCCCAAAGGTATTACTTGGAACTTTATTGAAACAAAAAGCATAAAACATGATTACTACAGTAGCTTAATCATGTAAACACACAAAAACAGTAAGGGTAAATATTGGGTTGTCTCCCAACAAGCGCTTTTCTTTAATGCCTTTTAGCTAGGCATGATGATTTCAATGATGCTCACTTTAAAGATAGGGATTAAAACACAAAGAGAGCATCTTGAAGAATATGACTAGCATATTTAAATCTAACACACCTCTTATGCCTAGGGATTTTGTGAGCACACAACTTATGGGAACAAGAATCAACTAGCATAGGAAGGCAAAACAAGTATAACTTCAAAACTTTAAGCACATAGAGAGGAAACGTAATATTATTGCAACTCCTACAAGCATGTATTCCTCCCTCATAATAATTTTCAGAGGCATCATGGATAACAACTTTGTTCTCATACTCAATTGGAACCTCTTCCGAAATAGTGGAATCATTACTAACTAAAGTTGACACTCTTCCAAATCCACTTTCATAAATATCACACTAAGATTCAATATCTTCCAAAATAGTGGGATCACTAATTCCTAAAGTTGACACTCTTCCAAACCCACTTTAAATGATAGTATTATTCATACTCCAAAACATATAAGTGAAGTTCATGGAGCATTCTACAACTGACCAATATCCAAGCTCAAAATGTATAAGTGAAGCACATGAAGCATTCTATAAAACCATACTCAAAAGATTTAAGTGAAGCACAAAGAGCAATTCTATAAGATCATACTTAAAAGATTTAAGTGAAGCAAATGAAGTATTCTATAAATCATTGAAGGGATAACTCATGCTATCATGGATCTTAAAGGGAAAACAAAAACACAAAGGACACAAATCATGTGAACAAAACAAAAACCGAGGTATACCGATAATCGTTGAAGAAGAAAGATGGGATGCCAACCGGGGCATCCCCAAGCTTAGATGCTTGAGTACCCTTTGAAATATTTACTTGGGGTGCCTTGGGCATCCCCAAGCTTGAACTCTTGCCTCTCTTTATTCTTCTCACATCGGTAACTCCTCGTTCTTCAAACACTTCATTCACAAAAAACTTAAACAAAAACTTGTGAGATCCATTAGTGTAATAAAACCAATCACTACCTTTAGGTACTGTAACGAACTCATTCTTTATTTGTATGGGTGTTAAACCTACCGTATTCCAACTTCTCTATGGTTCATACCTTCCGATACTACTCATAGATTCATCAAAATAAGCAAACAACACATGCAAAGCAGAATCTGTTAAAAATGGAACAGTCTGTAGTAATCTGGAAGTTTGGCAAACTTCTGTAACTCCTAAAATTATCAACTAAATTTGAAAATTTTAACAATTTGTACATAAGTAACGTGCAAAAAGAATCAGAACCATATGATCTTCCAGTTAAAAATGTAAATTCATGCACTACAGCCAAAGTTTCTGTTTTTGTTTTGCACAAAGCAAACAAGCAATCTAATCATCCTAAAACCAAGGCTTGGCATAATATTTTTATAATACAAGGAATATATACAAAGGGATAATTATTTACAGAGAAACTTCCATGAAAAATTCTACATTGTTTCCGTGAGCATGAGCACAAGTGCTCAAGGTCGACCCTCACTTCTTCAATGCAAAACCTTCCAATCACTTCTCTTTTTGAAAAACTTTTTAGGCATGAAAGGCAAGTAATATTATTTTTTTGTATTTTCATTGTTTTTAAAAAAATTTTGTATGTTTCACCCACAACTAAACAGAAACAAAAAGGAAAAACAAAAATCTACTAAGTAAAGAAAGCAAACAAGCACACACGAGAATATCAACCCCACGCTATTGCTCTCCGGCAACGGCACCAGAAAAGAGCTTGATAATCCCCAAGTGCAAGGAATCATCGTAGCACTTTCCAAAGGTGGAAGTGATAAGTATGGAGTGTCGAACCCACAAGGAGCTAAAGGTAAGATCAATATTCTCTCAAGCCCTATCTGCCACTGATACGACTCTACGTGCACCGAACGTTTGCTTCCAACTAGCAACGAGAAATAAACTACGTTGTGGGTATGAAGAGGATAACTTTGTATGATATCGGAGAGCTAAAACATAAAAGTAGGTGCTGTTATCATAAAGTTAGAATATAATACTAAATATTATAAATAGCGAGTGTGGAATAATGGTGGATCGGTGTGCGGAATTGTCCTAGGCAATTGTTAACAAGACCGGTAATCACTATTGCAGTTTCATATGAGGGAGAGGCATAAGCTAACATACTTTCTCTACTTGGATCATATGCACTTATGATTGGAACTCTAGCAAGCATCCGCAACTACTAAAGATCATTAAGGTAAAACCCAACCATAGCATTAAGGCGTCAAGTCCTCTTTATTCCCATACGCAACAATCCCTCTTACTCGGGTTTGTGTTTCAGTCACTGACCAACCCACTATAAGCGAATCATGAACGTATTGCAACACCCTACAGCGGGAATCCCTCATGCTTGCGCGACACGGAGGGCACCATAGGACAACACCAAAGTAAAACATACAACTCATACCAATCTAGATCATCAATCAACCAAAAGACAAAAGATATCTACTCAAAACATCATAGGATGGCAACACATCATTGGATCATAATATGCGGCATAAAGCACCATGTTCAAGTAGGGATTACAGCGGGGTGAGGGAGAGTGGACCGCGTAAAAAGAGATGAGGATGGTGATGATGATGGTGATGTTGATGAAGACGATCACCACGGCGATGATTACCCTCCCGGTGGCACTCCGGCACCACCGGAAGAGAGGAGGAGAGGTTCTCCCCCTTGTGCTTCTTCCTCCATGGCTTCCACCTTCTGGTCCTTGGCCTTCATGGTGATGAAGACCCCTCCGGGATACTCCTCCATGGCCACCGGTGATGATGGCCCCCTCCGGCAGGGTGCCGGAGAGGGCCCCGATTGGTTTTTCGTGGCTACAGAGGCTTGCGGCGGCGGAACTTCTGATCTAATCTCCGTTCTGGAAGTTTTAGGGTACGAGAGTATATATGGATGCAGGGGGTATGTCGGAGGAGCTACGGGGGCCCAACGAGGCAGGGGGCGCGCCCCCCACCCTCGTGAGCACCTCCTGTATCTCCTGACGTGCACTCCAAGTCCATTGGGTGGCTTTCCTTCCAAAAATAACTTCTCCAGTTGATTTCGTTCCATTTTGACTCCGTCTGATATTCCTTTTCCTTGAAACACTGAAATAGGCATAAAATAGCAAATCTGGGCTGGGCCTCCGGTTAATAGGTTAGTCCCAAAAATAATATAAAAGTGGATAATAAAGCCCAATATTGCCCAAAACAGTAGATAAAGTAGCATGGAGCAATCAAAAATTATAGATACGTTGGAGACATATCAAGTATCTAGGTGACATTAGGGTTTTGTTTGATTTTTGTCTTAAGGTGTTATTCTAGTACGAACTCTATGATAGATTGAACGGAAAGAATAGCTTCATTTATTTTACTATGGACACTTGAATAGATAGAACATAAAGGATATCTTTGAGGTGGTTTCGTACCCTACCATAATTTCTTCATTTGTTCTCCCCTATTAGTGGCTTTGGAGTGACTCTTTGTTGCATGTTGAGGGATTGTTATATGATCCAATTATGTTATTATTGTTGAGAGAACTTGCACTAGTGAAAGTATGAACCCTATGCCTTGTTTCCTACCATTGCAATACCGTTTACGCTCACTTTTATCATTAGTTATCTTGCTTTTTTATATTTTCAGATTACAAAAACCTATATCCACCATCCATATTGCACTTGTATCACCATCTCTTCGTCGAACTAGTGCACCTATACAATTTACCATTGTATTGGGTGTGTTGGGTACACAAGAGAATCTTTGTTATTTGGTTGTAGGGTTGCTTGAGAGAGACCATCTTCATCCTATGCCTCCTACGGATTGATAAACCTTAGTTCATCCACTTGAGGGAAATTTGCTACTGTCCTACAAACATGTGCACTTGCAGGACCAACAACGTCTACAAGAAGAATGTTGTGTAGTACACATCAAGCTATTTTATGGTGCCGTTGCCGGGGAGGTGAGTGCCTTGAAGGTATATCTTTAGATCTTGCAATCGAATCTTTTTGTTTCTTGTTTTATCACTAGTTTAGTTTATAAAAGAAAAACTACAAAAAAATGGAGTTAAGCTTGTCTCACACGCTTCATCTTTTAAATATCTTTCTTGAGTACGATGGAAAGGAAAATTGTGCTCAAGTGCTAGAAGAAGAATGCATTAAAATGCTTGGTACTAAATATGTGAATGATGAGCATGATTGCAATGTTGTTAGTATGAATTCCTTGAATATCCATAGTACTAATGATGATTGCACTAGTTATGATGAAAATGTCTCTTATAAGCATGTCGATTTTTGTGGAGTAGATTGGGTTTGCAAGTACACACCAAATAGGGAAAATAGATATTGCAAGAGGCATAAGTATTTAGAAACTAAAGGGTTGCAACAAAGTCTTGATGTTTGTGCTGAAAAATTCAATATTTTTCACGCCCCTTGTGAACTTTGCAATGAACGTGGTCATTTAAATCTCCAATGCAAATGTTTCATGATCGAATCGTGTCCAAAAATTGTGATAACTTGATTACCCTTGAGCATCATAAAGAGCTTAGTCTTCTTTTGGGGTATGAAGAAATGAAACGTATAACTGAGGTATTCCAAAATTTAATCTTGATAGATGTCTTGATTTTGATCTAGAGAAGATTTATTTGTATTGTGCGGTGAATTGCATTGAAAATCCTTATATTGGCAATTACCTAAAGAAAATAAAGCAATTAGAAGGTGAAGAGAATACTAGTGAAAGGGAAGAGTGAGGGAGTCCTGGATTAGGGGGTATCCGGACAGCCGGACTATGTGCAACGTCCGGACTATTGAAGCGTGAAGACACAAGACTCAAGACTTCGGCCCGTGTCCGGATGGGACTCTCCTTTGCGTGGAAGGCAAGCTTGGCGATCCAGATATTATGTTTCCTTCCTTGTAACCGACTCCATGTAAACCCTAGCCCTCTCCGGTGTCTATATAAACCGGAGAGGTTGGTCCTTAGAAGACCGATCACAATTACAATCATACCATCATAGGCTAGCTCCTAGGGTTTAGCCTCTACGATCTCGTGGTAGATCTACTCTTGTACTACCCATATCATCAATATTAATCAAGTAGGAAGTAGGGTTTTACCTCCATCGAGAGGGCCCGAACCTGGGTAAACATCTGTGTCCCTCGCTTCCTGTTACCATCAGCCTTGACGCACAGATCGGGACCCCCTACCCGAGATCCGCCAGTTTTGACACCGACATTGGTGCTCTCATTGAGAGTTCCTCTGTGACGTCGCCGCAAGGCTCGATGGCTCCTCCAATCATCGTCGGCAACGCGGTCCAGGGTGAGACTTTCCTCCCCGGACAGATCTTCGTGGTCGGCGGCTTCGCACTGCGGGCCAATTCGCTTGGCCATCTGGAGCAGATCAACAGCTACGCCCCTGGCCATCAAATCAGGTTCAGAAGCCTGAACTACACGGCGGATATCCGTGGAGACTTGATCTTCGACGGGTTCGGGCCCGTGCCAGGAGCACCGGACAGTCACGATGAGCATGGCCTAGACCTGCTGTCGGACGACGCTCGGGGTATCACCCCTGCAGCAGCCCCGAACTCGAATCTGGAGCAGGCTGCGTTGCCTAGGGATGGAGGGATGGACCCCGCCCCGCAGGCCGTACCATCATCGGCGGTGGAGCTGAACATAGGCCTCGCTTCTGAGGAAGCCTGTGACTACGGACCCCCGGATTTGTATCCGGATGTAGGCTCCAGTCCGCGCGTTCCCGAGCCCGCCGAGCCGAGTTGGGCTCCGGTAATGGAGTTCACCGCAGCGGACATCTTTCAGCACTCGCCCTTTGGCGACATACTGAACTCATTGAAGTCTCTCTCTTTGTCAGGAGGCTTTGGGCCGAACTATGTCCGGCTTGAGTGGGAACCAGACGATGACGGTATTCGTTGCCCACCCACCACCCACTTCATTGCCACGATCGATGATTTAACCGACGTGCTTAACCTAGACTCCGAAGACATCGACGGTATGGACGACGATGCAGGAGAATTACAGGAGACACCGCTCACAGGGCGGTGGACGGCCACCTCCTCACACGATATATACACGGTAGACACTCCGAAGGAAACTAGTGGCGACGAGGCAACGGAGGATAACCCCGCAGGAGGAAAAGCAAAGCACGGGCGTCTTCGACGGCGCGCCCCGCCACATCAACACCAGCCACGGAGATGAAAGTATTCCGGAAGGTACCGAAGAGGAATACAAACCCAATCAGCCTACCTTCAAGCAGCCCGGACCGGCCACGGTGGGATACCTGGAGAGGGAAAACTGCACACCCCCGTCCGAAGACGAGGAAAGCCTCGGCAATGATGAGTTCCGCGTGCATGAAGGTCCAGCGGAAAAATTCGCTTCAAGCGACGGCTCATGGCCACGACAAGGATCCTGCAAAGGAAGCAAGAGCAGCTCAAAGCTGACCAATATTTGCTGGTAGACAGGTGGACCAATATCCTGGCCACCGAAAAGTATGGATCCAACCACCCTAACAAACGGCATACCCAGCACAACTGGCTACCTCAACTCAAGCAGGAAAACCACAGGCACACACCCAGGCACTCACACATCACTACGGTCCAAGACAGTAAGAAGTATACACAAAGAGGCATCCTCAAGCCCCGACACAATGGTCATAAACGTCAAGACAGAGAAACCACTGCCAGGTCCAGCAACCCTCAGTCCGGTAAACGGACAAAAAACAGCTCATGCCTACTCAACCAAAGCCACACACTCGACCAACCGTGTGAAATTCACGGTACTCCTAGAAGGACGGCAAAGCATACCTGTCGGTGTCAAAACCGGCGGATCTCGGGTAGGGCGTCCCGAACTGTGCGTCTAGGCGGATGGTAACAGGAGACAAGGGACACGATGTTTTTACCCAGGTTTGGGCCCTCTCAATGGAGGTAAAACCCTACTCCTGCTTGATTGATATTGATGATATGGGTAGTACAAGAGTGGATCTACCACGAGATCAAGGAGGCTAAACCCTAGAAGCTAGCCTATGGTATGATTATTGTTGTGTCCTACGGACTAAAACCCTCTGGTTTATATAGACACCGGAGAGGGCTAGGGTTACACAGAGTCGGTTACAATGGTAGGAGATCTACATATCCGTATCGCCAAGCTTGCCTTCCACGCCAAGGAAAGTCCCATCCGGACACGGGACGAAGTCTTCAATCTTGTATCTTCATAGTCTTGGAGTCCGGCCGATAATGATAGTTCGGCTATCCGGACACCCCCTAGTCCAGGACTTCCTCAGTAGCCCCTGAACCAGGCTTCAATGACGACGAGTCCGGCGCACATATTGTCTTCGGCATTGCAAGGCGGGTTCCTCCTCCGAATAATTCATAGAAGATTGTGAACACCAGGATAGTGTCCGGCTCTGTAAAATAAATTCCACATACCACCGTAGAGAGAATAATATTTACACAAGTTTCAATCTGCTGAAGTATTTGATGGCATGATGTCACACCACAACCAAGCTTTTACTCCAATCGTTTTTATTATACCACCTCAGCGCGTTTAGCGAAGCGGTTTCCTTGGCACGTCTTGTCGAAGCAGAGATCGTGTTCCCCTTATTCCGGGATTCCCATCAATACGGACGTGGGTAACCCAACCACGCCATTGATTGCGGCGCTTGGGAGATAAGCAAGTTTTACCAGGCCAGTAGGGACACATAGTTTCATCCGCCCATATATAAGGGGATAAGGATCCACCTTTTTTACCTACGCCTTCTTCCTCCTTTGTTTATCCATCTCCGTGCACTCGAGCTCCAGCGCCCAAGTCCGCACATCTCACCTCGACCTTCTCCAGCCATGTCCGGAGCGGGAGGCAAGTGGATGGCCTCCTCCGTTACGGAGGGGCACATCGAGAAGCTGCGCAGCGCCGGATATCTGTCCAGCGACATCGCGCATCGACTGTCCAACGAGGGGCAGCTCATCCCCACCCCCAGGCCCCACGAGAGGGTGGTATTCCTTCCCCATTTCCTCCACGGACTGGGCTTCCCACTCCACCCCTTTGTCCGGGGGCTCATGTTCTACTACGGCCTGGATTTCCGCGATCTGGCCCCAAATTTCATCCTCAATATCTCGGCGTTTATCATCGTGTGTGAGGCCTTCCTCTGCATCCAGCCCCACTTTGGCTTGTGGCTAAAGACCTTCAATGTCAAGCCGAAGGTTGTGAAGGGCAGCCAAGCGGAGTGCGGAGGCGCCATGGTGGGCAAAATGCCCAACGTCAGTTGGCTCGAGGGTGCAATCGGGGTGGTTCTACATCACCGAGCCGCGTGACCCTAAATGGGCAGCGGCCCCCGAATTCAGATCTGGCATCCCCATGCAGCTCACCTCCTGGAAAGAGAAGGGCTTGCTATGGGGTAGTTCGGAAGAGCTGACCGGACTCCAGTCCTGTCTCCAGACCCTGGTGAACAAGAAGTTCAAGCTTGTCAATGTGATCCAGGTCATGCTCGTTCGCCGGATTCTCCCCTGCCAGCAACGGGACTTCAATTTGTGGGAGTTTGATCCGGCGCAGCACCGGACTTTGAGCAGGCTCTTCGACACTACGTACGAAGCTGCCTGGAGGGTGTTGTTCAAGGGCGCCGAAGCTCCCGCATCCACTACCGAAGATTGCGGATTCAGCACGCAGCGTCCGGCTGGCGAGGTAAGCTATGTTATCCTTTATGGGACACTTGCTTTTCATAGTTTGACTCTATGCGGGATCTAAACTCCCAATACCTTTAACAGGCCTGGCAGAAGACGTCCGGATAGATTAACTGTCCGGCTCCCCTTCCAGAGGACCCAGCGGATGCCCGTTTGACAAGGCTGCTGGTCCCGGCACTTTACGTGGTGCCGGAGAAGAAGGCCAAGAAGAAGGCCACGGGAACCCGAAGGAGTTCCCAGCGTTAGGTGGTATCGGACTCATCGTCCGATGACTCCGAAGCGGACTCCTCCCACAAGGACGAGGAGGAGAAGAAAGAGGCCTCTCCCCCAGCGGGGGGAGAGAAGAAGAGGAAGGCCTCCCCAACGAGGGAGGCCGAAGGGTCCGAGAAGGGAAGGACCCTTCCCCCGGACTGTTCCGCCAACATCGGCGACGGCGACGAGGAGTGGCCCTTAAGGGCCAAGCCCCTGGCGAGATCGTAAGTATCCGGACTCCTATATGATTTACAATTTTTCTTTTTGTCACATAGTGTCTTTCTAATGCCGCATACAACCCTGTAGTCCGCCCAAGGACGATCTTCCCGCTTCGTCGAGCGGGACCTTGGGCACGTCGGATATGGATTCCCTTCCGACCGCCTCCACCCCCCGTGACGCTGACGATGCCGAGGTGGGATCCCAGGAGGGGACCCACCAGGAGGAGGAGGCTCCGGAGGTGCCGCAGGGCAACCTCCCGGACTTTGCACCGGACTCCGCACCGGAACCTGCAGTGGTTCCAGAGTCCGGCGGGCGGCCTCTTAGTAAGAAGGGCAAGACTGTGACACCGGCGGCCTCCGTCCAACCGGAGGCGCCGGATAACTTGCTGGAGGCGATCAACGGCGCTTCCATCGAAGAAGAACACCGCACTGTCATGAGTGCGGTGATTCAGAAGGTTCAGGTCGCCAAGAGCGGGCTGACCGAAGCCTGCAGCAGCCTTCTAACAGGCTTTGAGGTAAGAATTTTAAGATCTGTAATATAATACCGCATAGACAGTAGCCCCTGATGCTCGGTTCGGTGTTCGGAAACAAAAGCCGGACTAAGGATCTAAAAAGATATACGCAGGAGTCTGAAAAAATGTGTCAATATGGGATTGCAGGCTGCGCTGCTGACCTCTGCGGCACTGACTGCGGAGGTCAATACCTTGAAGCAGAGCCTCGAGCGGTCCGAGAGCGAGCTCGGCCGTGCCAAGAAGCAGCTCGAGGACAACGAAGGTGAGTAACACCGTATTAAAGTTGTACCTTACAGAAAAGGATTTGGTTGCAAGAGAAATAACAAGGATAACGTGGGTACTACAGGGGCCACGAACGAGGTGGCGACCCTGAAGGAGGCGGTGTCCGCGGCTGAATGCAATGCGGCCACGGAACGAGCCGAGCAAGAGAAGCAGGAGGCGCGGGTGGCGGAGGTACATCAAGAGCTCCAGGCTCTCGTGGAGAAGCACGAGAGTTTGGAGTGTGACTCGAAGGCTCGAGAGTCCGAGCTTGCATCGGCTCTTGAGAGTGCCAAAGCCGCTAAGGCCGATGCCCACAAGGCCCTCCAGGAAATAGAGGATTTGAAGAAAATAGCGGCGGGTAAGGCATTCTTCATGCAAAGCAAGCATGTTAAAGTGAATTACCTGTTACTTACCCGGATTCGAAGCTCTCCAGGAACGTTCACAGATCTGCCCCGCAGCGTGTCCGATGTTGCCGCTTTCTATAGAGCCGAGGAGGGGAGCTCGACGGAGAAGGTCTTCTGGTCTCAGTATGCTGAGGCCGGACATCCGGTGCCCCTTAGCGGCCAGCTGAAGCAGCTGGTCGAGCTCCACAAGGTGGCCGAACAGGCCATGAAGGGCCTCATAGTTCGGCTGTGGTCCAAGGAGGCCATGCCTGGGAGCTACTTCGGCCTGGTGCGGCGGCTGGTGGATGCGTGTCCCTGGGTTGAAGTCGTCAAGCACTCCGCCTGCATTGAAGGTGCCCGTCGGGCCCTTGCCCGTGCAAAGGTGCACTGGGGCAGGATGGACGCTGAGAAGCTTGTGACGGACGCGCCACCGACGGGCAAGGAGTATCGCACGCCCGAGATGTATTATAAGAGTGTCCTGAAGGGTGCCCGCGTGATTGCGGGTGAGTGCTCCAAAGATGTAATATTTGAGTAGACTCGCATTTTGTTATCCTGTGCGCTAAAAACTTTGTTCATATGCGCTAAGCAACGCTTATTGATTTCAAATATTACCTTCTATGCGGCCGTTTATCAAATCTGAGAGATGGCAAGTCGTCGGCTTCAGCCCCCATGCCACGAGTGCTGGGGTGTTCGGGATAAACTTGAGCGCTCTTGTTCCCATTTTGGGTCCACCTAGGGAGGCGCTCAACACAACGAACGAGGCAACCGGACTTATAGTGCATGAACACTCTCACTTAGCCATAGAATTCTATAATTTTAAATTTCGGCAAAGCCCCTAGTGTTCGGAAGACTGAATTCGGGGCGCTATCCACGCCTGGGCCGGACAAAGCCGATTCCTTGCTCTAAGCGGCATAAGTCTTTAGGGACTCGAAAAAACCTCTCGAACAGCGACCGGCTCTCGCCTCATCATGACGGTCAGTTTTAGCTTTCTCCACTGAGGCGCTCGCCCAGCTCAACTGGGGCGCAATCGCAGTGGTTCTCCCAGTGCTACCTTAGCCGATACAATGGAACGTAAGGTACCAAAACATGGGAGCCGGGCAAACCCAACTATTGACCCAAGACATGATTCGGAGCCGATGCATATAATGCTATAAGTTCGGGGTGCCGCACTTGTGAAAGTGTTCGGACTTATCACACCATAATGTGGGGAACTTAAGCCCCTGGTGTATTTAGTCGTACCAAAGTGTACGGATGCAACATGTCATAAATGAACATATGTATAAGAAAGAAATGCAATTATAGGCAAAAAGCGATGCATTGTTTATTCAAGGGGTACTGCCGTGAATGCAGAACGATACAAATAGTGCGGTAAGCAAGGGATGGGACTATTAAACATGTCCCCCTCTAGGGGTAGGCTGCGGAATGGTGTATAAAACAGATTTAATGCTCGTAATGGAGACCACCTGGATACTCATCATAGCCTTTCTCCTTCCCTGGCTGTTGCATCGTGAGTTCGGCAGGTCTACTGCCGGACAGGGCCTCTGGTGAACGGAGTCCTGTGGGTAAGAAAAAAATAAAAAGGAAATAGAATGACACACTTGGGAGCCCCTGGTGTGGTTGAACCGCACTCTGGGCCTGTTGTGGTCGTGCCCCTCCCCCTATGCCCATGGTATCTCTAGAGCGTAATGATGTACGCGAAGGACTAGTCTTGCGATTTTGCAAGGGCTGGGTTGGGGCCGCATTGCTACGCGTGCTCAGAACGTGCAAGGTGGTCTTGTTGTAGGTTACTCCGGGCGCGTTTAGCCGTGTCCGGTCGCTTAATGGCCGGACTCGAGAATTTCCTTAAGAGGCTGCTCTGTACTTCTGCCGCGAGAGCCGCTGTGTGTTCCTCCGTTCGGAGGGAGCGTTCAGTGTTTCTGTTGACCGTGATGACTCCTCGAGGGCCTGGCATCTTGAGCTTGAGGTATGCGTAGTGCGGCACCACGTTGAATTTTGCAAACGCGGTCCGTCCGAGCAGAGCATGATAGCCGCTGCGGAACGGAACTATGTCGAAGATTAACTCCTCGCTTCGGAAGTTATCCGGGGATCCGAAGACCACTTCGAGTGTGACTGAGCCTGTGCAATTGCCCTCTACACCTGGTATGATGCCTTTGAAGGTCGTCTTTGTGGGTTTAATCCTTGAGGGGTCTATGCCCATCTTGCGCACTGTATCCTGATAAAGCAGGTTCAGGCTGCTGCCGCCGTCCATCAGGACTCTGGTGAGGTGAAATCCATCGACGATTCGGTCTAAAACCAATGCGGCGAATCCGCCGTGGCGGATACTGGTGGGGTGGTCCCTTCGATCAAAAGTGATCGGGCAGGAGGACCATGGGTTGAACTTCGGGGCGACTGGCTCCATCGCGTATACGTCCCTAAGTGCACGCTTCCGCTCCCTCTTGGGTATGTGGGTTGCATAGATCATGTTCACCGTCCGCACTTGTGGGGGGAAACCTTTCTGTCCTCTACTGTTCGGCGGCCGGGTCTCTTCCTCGTCATTGCTGTGCAGCCCCTTGTCATTGTTTTCGGCAATTAACTTGCCTGCCTGCTTGAATACCCAACAATCCCTGTTGGTGTGATTAGCTGGCTTTTCGGGGGTGCCGTGTATCTGGCAAGAGCGGTCGAGTATTCGGTCCAAATTGGACGGACCCGGAGTAGTTCTTTTGAATGGCTTTTTCCGCTGACCGGGTTTGGAGCCTCTGAATCCAGCGTTGACTGCCGTATCCTCAGTGTTATCGTTGTTAACGCGGTGTTTGTTTTTGTTGCAACGTGACCTGCCATTGCGGTCCTTGGTATTTGGACTGCCAGAATTTTTGCTGAGGTTGTTACTGCGGGCTAGCCAGCTGTCCTCTCCCGCACAGAAGCGGGTCATGAGTGATGTGAGGGCTGCCATGGATTTCGGCTTTTCCTGTCCTAGGTGCCGGGCAAGCCACTCGTCGCGGATGTTATGTTTGAAGGCTGCGAGGGCCTCTGCATCCGGACAGTCGACGATTTGATTTTTCTTTATTAAGAACCGTGTCCAGAATTGTCTGGCCGATTCGTCTGGCTGCTGAATTATGTGGCTTAGGTCATCGGCGTCTGGTGGTCGCACATATGTGCCCTGGAAGTTGTCAAGGAATGCGGCTTCCAGGTCCTCCCAACATCCAATTGATTCTGCTGGCAAGCTGTTAAGCCAATGCCGAGCTGGTCCTTTAAGCTTGAGTGGGAGATATTTGATGGCGTGAAGATCGTCACCGCGGGCCATGTGGATATGAAGGAGATAGTCCTCGATCCAAACCGCGGGGTCCGTTGTGCCATCATATGATTCAATATTCATGGGTTTGAACCCTTCGGGGATTTGATGATCTGTTACTTCATCTGTGAAGCATAGTGGGTGTGCGGCGCCTCTGTATTGGGCTATATCACGACGTAGCTCAAACGAGCTTTGTCTACTGTGTTCGGCCCGGCCGGACTTGCTGTGTCCGGCGCGATGGTTGTCGTCGCGTATCATGGGGCGCCCACGCGATCCGTAGATCGATCTTGATTTTCTTGCCTTATCCTCCAATATATCTCGCAAGTCCAGAGCGTTCCCCTGTGGCTTTGTGCTTTTCAAGCGATGCCGGGGTACGGTTTTAGTGTAGGGCCTAGAGGCCTCTCTGTCGCGGCCACGGGGTGGTTGGTCAGCCGTATTGTGCGTTGGTGATGCAGGTTTATATGCCTCCTCCTCTAATCGGGGGAGTAGCTTGCGTTTGGGGTAACTTTTGGAGGGTCGTTCGAGTTCATGCTCTTTGGCCGCAAGGACTTCAGTCCATCTGTCGGCTAGCAGATCTTGATCAGCTCTAAGCTGTTGCTGCTTTTTCTTTAGGTTGTTTGCCGTGGCCATAAGCCTTCGTTTAAAACGCTCTTGTTCGACGGGATCCTCAGGCACGACGAATTCGTCGTCATCGAGGCTTGCCTCGTCTTCAGAGGGAGGCATGTAATTATCATCCTCTACCTCTTCGTCTGCCGCTCTCTCATGAGGGCTGGCTTCTCCATCCTCCTGTGCTGAATCTTGCTGGAGGGGGTTGTCTTCGGCACTGTGTGGGGTGTTATTATCTCCGGTGCTGGAATCTCCATTCTTGTTGTGGCGGGATTTAGAGCGGCGCCGCTGACGCCGGCGCTTAGGCTGTTTCTTGGAGGGGTCTTCCTCCGCTGCTTCCTCGCCATTCCCATCCTTTGGGATGTCCACCATGTATATGTCATATGACGAGGTGGCCTTCCAGTGCCCCGTAGGCGCCGGTTCTTGGTCGTCTCCGGCATCGTTGTCCATACCGTCGATGTCTTCGGAGTCGTAGTCTAGCATGTCTGTTAGATCGTCGACAGTGGCTACAAAGTGGGTGCTGGGTGGGCTTTGAATTTCTTCGTCGTCCGCATCCCAACCGTCCTGACCGTAGTTCGGCCAGGGCTCTCCTGATAACGAGAGATACTTTAGCGAATTCAAGATGTCGCCGAAAGGTGAGTGTTGAAAGATGTCCGCGGCGGTGAACTCCATGATCGGCGCCCAATCAGATTCGATTGGAGGGGGCGCGGGAGGTTTGGAGTCCAGCGAGAAGTCCGACACCTCGGAGTCGCGAGCCTCACAAGGGACAAGGTCGTTATTTGGCTCCATCGCCGTAGATGTAGCAGCCCCCGAGGCGGTGTCTAGCCACCCGTCCTCGATCTGCGCAGCCGCCTCCGAATTGAGGATCGGAGCGGACTCGTGTGCGGCCTCCAGGGCACTGTCCGGCAGCAGAGCTAAGTCATGCCCATCGTGGCAGTGTGGCGCGCTCGACTGTGGCTCGAATCCATCGAAGATCAAGTCTCCGTGGATGTCAGCCGTGAAGTTCAGACTTCCAAATCTGACCTGATGGCCAGGGGCGTAGCTTTCAATCTGCTCCAGATGGCCAAGCGAATTGGCCCGCAGTGCAAAGCCGCCGAATACGAAGATCTGTCCGGGGAGAAAAGTCTCACCCTGGACCGCGTCGTAGTGGATGATCGAAGGAGCCATCAAGCCTATCGGTGACGACACAGAGGAACTCTCAATGAAAGCACCAATGTCGGTGTCAAAACCGGCGGATCTCGGGTAGGGGGTCCCGAACTGTGCGTCTAGGCGGATGGTAACAGGAGACAAGGGACACGATGTTTTTACCCAGGTTTGGGCCCTCTCGATGGAGGTAAAACCCTACTCCTCCTTGATTGATATTGATGATATGGGTAGTACAAGAGTGGATCTACCACGAGATCAAGGAGGCTAAACCCTAGAAGCTGGCCTATGGTATGATTGTTGTTGTGTCCTACGGACTAAAACCCTCCGGTTTATATAGACACCGAAGAGGGCTAGGGTTACACAGAGTCAGTTACAATGGTAGGAGATCTACATATCCGTATCACCAAGCTTGCCTTCCACGCCAAGGAAAGTCCCATCCGGACACGGGACGAAGTCTTCAATCTTGTATCTTCATAGTCTTGGAGTCCGGCCGATAATGATAGTTCGGCTATCCGGACACCCCCTAGTCCAGGACTCCCTCAATACCAATAGAGAATGTCAGATCCTCAAAACAAAGCGGCTGGTCGTGCGCCGGAAGCAACAAGGGGAGGCGTCTCGTCAAGAGCCCCTGAGCATAAAAGTACGGCCGATCGCCCATGATCACATCAACCACAGCAAGTTCATTGCAGTACCTCCAGACCTAGTGTTCCGGGGGGCTCCATAACACACAAAGCCCACACAGGTATGAAGCCACGAATAACATCTCCTAAAAGATGTAAATGCGCAAAGGCCAAGTTTCATTGGCCCACCACTCTAAAGGTTGTCTTTGGATCACCCAAAACTCTATGCCAAAGAATAAATCTTCGGCACCTTCCCACCATGCGGTAGTTTACCGTATGTCAACGGGATAAACCACGTTGACTAGATTCCACATGGTAAATCACTCAGGCCAACTAATCCGGACACCCATTGAGGAGTCCGCATTACCTCACGGTATAACGGCTGGGCCCACCAGGGTCCAGTCAGGGACCTTTAGACCAACCACAAGAGGACGCCCAGCCGCCTTCAAACATTTGCCTTTACAAACTAACGATTGACACAGAACAGGATTGGCGGCGCGGAATCAGCACCAGACACACAATGACAGGAACGTGCGGGTAGAAGGCAGTTCGGATTCACTCTTGATCCACTCACAACCCCCTCCAGTCCGGCCACCACAGGTTCCGCCAAATAACACCTCTTTTCACACATCATACTCATATGCATAGACATATCATCCTACTACAATGCGTAGACTTAAATAACACTTACCAGCCGTCATTTATCGTCGAATGCCTCTTTACCGAAAATGACAGCCACGCTTCGCGTTCGCCCGGTCACACCAGGGGCTTCATAGTATGGCAATAAAGTCCGACCACCTTTTCGGTCGCTCGGCACCCTGAACTTATAGCACTATATGCATCAGCTCCGAATCATGTCTTGGGTCATTGGTTGGGTTTGCCCGGCTCCCATGTTTTGGTACCTTACGTTCCGTTCTGTCGGCTAAGGTAGCGCTGGGAGAACTACTGCGATTGTGTCCTGGTTCAGCCGGACGAGCACCTCAGTAGAGAAAGCCGAAAACCGACTATCATAATGAAGCGAGAGCTGGTCAGCTGTTCGAGAGGTTGTAAAATCCTTAAAGATTTATTCCGCACAATGCCATTATAAATGCAGAGTGCGACGGATCTGTCTTCTTATCAGGCGCCAATAGAGCCCCTAGTTCGGCCTTCCGAACACTAGGGGTTGCGTCGACCATACTCGAATTCCTAAGGCTAAGTGAGAGTAATAAAGCCTTATAGTCCGATTGCCTGGTTCGTAGAGAGAAGCACCTCCTTAAAAGGACCCAACTATGGGATAAAGAGCATTCAGATATATCCCAAACACCCCCGTATTCTTTTACGAGGCGGTAGAAGCCGACGACTGGCCAACTCTCAGGATTTGCATACAATAAACAGCCGCACAGGAAGAACATATGTTCAAACAAAACAGGCAATATATAATGCCATTATCCCATATTACAAAAAGCGGCACAAATGCCCTCAGGGAAATATAATGTCTTTGGCACACTTATCCTCCGCAAGGCGGGCCCCTTTCATCACACCTTCATAGTACAGCTCGGGCTTGCGGTGCTCCTTACCATCCGGCGGCCCCTCAGTCATCAGCTTCTCCGCGTCAAGCTTCCCCCAATGCACTTTCGCACGGGCAAATGCCATGCGCGCGCCTTCTATACAGACTGATCGCTTGATAACATCAAGCCGAGGACAGGCACCCACAATCTGCTTGACGAGTCCGAAGTAACTGCTTGGAATAGGCTCCGCAGGCCACAGCCGGACAACTAAGTCCTTCATGGCTAGTTCGGTCGCCTGGTGCAGTTCGACCAGCTGTTTTAGCTGATCGATAAATGGCACCGGATAGTTCGGCGCCAAATACTGCGACCAGAAATCCCTCTCCGCAGACTTCTTCTCCTCGGTGCGATAGAATTGGGCGGCATCAGATATGCTGCGAGGAAGATCCGCAAAAGCCCCTGGAAAAATAAAGAATTCAGCTTGCCGCTTAGGATTCTTTCCATTCTCACGTACAAAGGGCTAAGATTACAGAAGGCCTTACCAGCCGCAACTTTCTGGGCCTCCTGAATGTCCCGTGCAGCACCTCGGGCTTCTTCCCGAGCACCTTCCACAGCCTCGAGAGCTTGGGCGAGTTCAGATTCTTTCCCTATTAGACTCTGCTCCAAGCCCTCGCTTTTCTTCACAGCCTCCTGGAGCTCTCGCTCAGCTGCGACGACCCTGGCCTCGTGTTTCTCACAAAGCACCTATTCGGCCTCAGCCTTCTTATTAGCATCTGCCACAGCCTTCTTTAGTGCCTCGTACTCGGCACTCGCTCCTAGAGCATACAATACAAATACTTCTCACTATGCACAACTATTAATTCGTGCCGATTTCAAGACAAATGTTTTCCACATACCTTGCTTGTCTTCCAATTGCTTCCTCACACAGCCAAGTTCTTCCTCGGCCCGGGCAAGACTGCTTCAGTTCGGACACCTCCGCATTATAAGTGGTCGTCCTCTCCATAGACACCTGTTTTCACATAATGAGTATACCTCATTCACATAGGCTCCTACGATTGCAGAGGATTTGATCCCCTGCCCGGCTTCGTCTCCTCCGCCGGACAGTGCATCAGGGGCTACTACTCATATTATGACAAACCCTCAAAGGTTTGTTAGGAAACATACCTCAAAGGTCTTTATAAGGCCAAAACAGGACTCGTTCAGCCCGCTCTCGGCAGACTGAATCTTCTCAACCACCACGCCCATGAGAGTGTGGTGCTCATCGACGATGGATGCGTTCTTCAACACCATCGATAGACCGCCGGGAAGCTCTGCTCGAACAGAGGATGCCTGCGGGATAGGCAGGCCTCCCACCATCAAAGGTGGTTGTTTGCTCGACCCTGGAACCTTAGAGGTCCCGGGGGCCTTATCCGCCCACGTGTGTCCGGCAATGGGGACGCGTCCTCCCTAGGACGGGTCCTGTTGGGATGACACCTCAGCGTCGCGCCTGGACTTTGGGGAAGGGGCCTGCGGAGGCGTCTCGCTCGCCAAGGCGTCCGAGCCCAGCGAATCCTTCGATGAGGACTGTCCAGCGCGAGACCTCGCCGGGCTGTGCAAAACACGACAACGGTTAAAGCCAATAAATCCAACAACAATCCCAGACGCATACGCGTGTTCGGATTCCGTATACTTACGACTTCCCCAGGGGCTGGGCCCTGGGATCCCACTCTGGGCTGCTATCGGCAGTCGTGGTGGATGTCTCTGGGAGGGAACCTTTCCCCCTCTTGGGCAATTCGTCCTCCAGGGACGGGGAAGCTACGCGCTTCCTCCCACCTGCAGAGTGAGGCTCGTCCTCCACTGCTTCTTCCTCTTCGCCTTCTGAAGAAGGAGAGTCGCTTGAGTCTCCGGATTTTGCGTCCGAAGCCTCGCGGTGACGGAGGCCACTCCGGGTCTTCTTGACCTTCTTAGAGGCCTCCTTCTTTGGCGCCTCGTAAGGCGCAGGGACCAGCATCTTCAACAGAAGGGGTCCGGCTGGTTCCTCCGGCAGTGGGGCCGGACAATGTGTCCGCTCCACTTTCTTTATCCATCCCTGAGGTCACAATGAAACACGATTAAGATGTCTCCCTCAGGACATGCCAGCTGAAGCATGAGTGAACAGAGCGCAACTATATCTTACCGAGCTTGCGGAATGGGATAATTGATACCCACGGTCCTCGGCGGGTGTCGGTGTCAAAACCGGCGGATCTCGGGTAGGGGGTCCCGAACTGTGCGTCTAGGCGGATGGTAACAGGAGACAAGGGACACGATGTTTTACCCAGGTTCGGGCCCTCTCGATGGAGGTAAAACCCTACTCCTGCTTGATTGATATTGATGATATGGGTAGTACAAGAGTAGATCTACCACGAGATCAAGGAGGTTAAACCCTAGAAGCTAGCCTATGGTCTGATTTTTATATGTCCTACGGACCAAAACCCTCCGGTTTATATAGACACCGGAGAGGGCTAGGGTTACATAGAGTCAGTTACAATGGTAGGAGATCTAAATATCCGTATCGCCAAGCTTGCCTTCCACGCCAAGGAAAGTCCCATCCGGACACGGGACGAAGTCTTGAATCTTGTATCTTCATAGTTTTGGAGTCCGGCCAATGATGATAGTTCGGCTATCCGGACATCCCCTAGTCCAGGACTCCCTCAATAGCCCCTGAACCAGGCTTCAATGACGACGAGTCCGGCGCGCATATTGTCTTCGGCATTGCAAGGCGGGTTCCTCCTCTGAATAATTCATAGAAGATTTTGAACACCAGGATAGTGTCCGGCTCTGCAAAATAAATTCCACATACCACCATAGAGAGAATAATATTTACACAGGTTCAATCTACTGACGTATTTCGTGGCATGACGTCATACCACGGCCAAGCCTTTATTCGAATTGTTTTTATTGTTCCACCTCAGCGCATTTAGCGAAGCGGTTTCCTTGGCACGTCTTGTCAAAGCAGAGATCGTGTCCCCTTATTCCGGGATTCTCATCAATACGGACGTGGGTAATCCAACCGTGCCCGTTGGCACGCCCCCTCCATCGAAGGCGAGTCCCAAACGGTCATGGGGACGGCTCTTGGTATTCTACCCCTTTATAATGAGACCAAGGCACGTTCCTTTTCTTCAATCTAAATCGAATCCGCCCCTCGCCTCGAGTTCCCACACCCAAGGTTCCAGATTCGGGCGCTTCGGACCCTTTACAATGTCCGACTCCGACCTACAGGGCCGGTGGATGCCCTCTTCCATCACGGAAGAAGACGTGCGAAAGCTAAGAGACGCCAGGTATCTAACCGGCGAGATCTCGCATAGGCTGCCCACCCAAGGGCAAGTCATTCCCTCTCCCGGGACTGGTGAGAGCGTGGTGTTCGTGTCTCACTTCCGTCGGGGCTTAGGCTTCCCGATGGACCCCTTCGTGAGGGGGCTCATGTTTTATTATGGGCTGGAATTCCATGACTTGGCTCCGGAGTCCATCCTCCATATCTCATCGTTCATTGTTGTCTACGAAGCCTTCCTCCACACTACCCCTCACTTCGGATTGTGGCTCAAGACCTTCAACGTGGAGCCGAAGATGATCGAGGGGCGACGGGCAGAGTGCGGAGGGGCAGTTATAAGCAAGAGGGTCTATGCTTCATGGCCCGAGGGCTCTTTTCAAGAGGAGCTTGGTTTGTGGCAACAGGAGTGGTTCTACATCACCGCTCCTAGGGGCACCAGGCAGGTGGCACCACCTGCCTTTCGCTCGTGCCCTCCACAACGGCTGGCGTCATGGGTCAACAAAGGGCTTGACTGGGGGCTATCCAAGGACGTACCAATATTGCAGGGCTGGATTCGAGACCTCCAAGAGAGGGAGATCAATCTGGTCGTAGTGGCGCAGGTTATGCTGATTCGGCTCCTTCTGCCCTGCAAACGTTGCCCTCTCTGCTTGTGGGAATTCAATCCGGAGGGACCGCGAGCTCTCCACCACTTCGTGGGTGTGACGCCCGTGGAGATGTATAAACTGTTCTTCGGATCACAAGAGATGTGTCCGGACTTGATCGAGGACGCAGGTCTGAGCTGCAATTGCCCGGATACTCAAGTAAGTAGTTCCTTTGCCTGGACGTGCTATCCGTACATTCATCATAATACTTGCCCTTTAAAGAGCTGTCCCTTGAACAGGAATGGATAGCAAAAGCAAAGCTAATAAGGTGTCCGGCCCCCCTCCCTGAGACCACGCTGGATCCTGTGTTAACCAAGATGCTGGAGACTGTGCCTTTGGAAGAGGATGAAGGGGGGAACAAGAAAGCTACCGCCTCCGCTAAGGAGGCCTTTAAGGAAGGGGGGATCGAGAATCCCTCCCTCCAAGGGGAGAAGAGGATTGCTTCTGAAGATCCGGAGGTCAAGGCCTCAAAACGGGGGAAGAAATCTTCGCCAGAGGGTCCTGCGCCAGGAGAGGCCCCAGCCGCACCATTTCCCCAAGGGAATCAGCCCTCCAGCGAGCCGTAAGTAGAAAAGGGGAGTTCTGTAATAAGAGACATCCCTGTTTTTATTTCTAAGGATGACTGAAGTTTTTACCTTGTAGTTCGGATCTCAGCCCTTCTCAGCAAAGCTCATCCTCGGGGGATCTTCGTCCGGAGATGATGGAGAGCGAAACGCCTCCATCTGCCGCGCCCTCCGGCGGGGTGGACGGCCCTGAGGTGTCATCGCGGAGGGTTCTCCCGAGTCCGGCAGGGCCGGGAGGTCCGGGACCAACTAGTGTGCAGTCGGAAGAGCTGAAGGATCTGCTCGGGCGAGCATCTATCTCAGAAGATCATCGTGCGTTAATGGGTATGGTGATTGAAAGGATTTCATCCGCTGAGAGTGGATTGCATGAAGCTGTCAGAAGTTTACTGATGGGGTTTGAGGTACGCAAGAATGATGTACCTTCTAACAGTTTTGCATATAGAATGCGCCCTGTATAGATAGTAGCCCCTGAGACTCGGTACGTTGTTAAAAGTGACGGTGTGCCGAGGATCACAATCTCAGTTATAAGATGTCGCCCTTCCTATTCAGGGGGCGGAGCGTTCGGTGGCCAGCCGGACTGATAGAGTTGCCGAACTGAAGCGGCAACTGGACGTCGCGGATGCGGACATCGCGTTGGTCAATAAGCGACTTGACGAGTCACAAGGTATGTGGCTTCTCCGCGAACACCTGGTAAGGGAGCTTGACGCCCATGCCTTACTACATGTATGGTTAATGCAGATGGTGCCGCTGCTATGGAGGACCTTCGGGCAGAGCTTGCCCGAGCCAAGGAGCAAGCCAGAAAAAGTAATACGGCTGCCTTGAAGGCGGCAAAGAGCTAAAAGCCGAACAGGCTGCTCACTGCCGAAGCAGGGAGGAAATGGCCGAAATGGCCGCAAAGCTGAAGGATGCTACCGACCGCTATGAGTTTCTTGAAAGAGAACGCCGAGCGGAGCAAGAGGACCTGAAGAAGGCCTCCGTCGAAGCCAAGGATGCCCGCTCCACGATGAGAGCTATGAAGGAGGAGCTATGTCAGGCCGGGGATATTGCGGCTGGAAAGCCCTTTCTGCAGTGTAGGAAGTTCACGGATCCGAAATATGCTCAGTTGGGCCAGTTGTGGGGTGCGGAGGATGCCTATCTGAATTTGGCGGCGAGTGCCGCAGACGCGGTTGCACACTTCCGAGGCCAGAAGGACCACGGAATGGAAGAGCTTTTTTGGTCGCAATTCCATAGTCCGGAGCGTCCACTTCCATTGACCGATCGGTTAGCCGAGTGGGCTGAGCTGAATAGGTTGTCCGGACTTGCCATGAAGGATGTCGTGGCTCATCTGTGGCCGAAAAGGCCCGGGCCGAAGAGTTATTTTGGCTTGGTGCAGCAGTTCCTTGATGCGGTGCCGCATATCAAGGCGATGAAGTGGTCGGCATGCATAGAGGGTGCACGGATGGCGCTCGCCCGTGTCAAAACATACTGGGCAGAGATGGAGGCCACCGACGTTGCTTCCCAGGATTCGGACAGGAGCCGATTACCAGCTGAGCACTACTATGGGGAAGTCCTGCAGGGCGCTCGTTTAATAGAGACGCAGTGCTCAAAAAATGTTATGTTCAAATGACATGTATGATTTGTGAAGCCATGCTTTGAATATAATATAAGGGCTTTTTATACTTGTGCGTTCAAGTGTTTAAATTCCTCCTGTGCGGCCGTTTAACGTATATGTGTATATAACCTGAAAGATGGCAGTCTTCGGCTTCAGCCCCCACGCACATAGTGCGGGGGTGTTTGCAAGAAACAGCGCATTTTCACACTTAATCCAACGTCTTGGTCCTGTGAAGGAGGTGATAGCGTAGCAAACTAGGCAACCAGACTATAATGCTTTATCACTTTCACTTAGCCATAGGAGTTCAATGGTGGGGCTACTATATAGCCCCTAGGGGCAGTGCGCTCTCTAAATTTCGGGGCGCATATGTGCCTGACCGGGAAACGGTCCTTCGTTAAAGCGGAGGAATTCTAAACATTCTGGTGGTCGATCGAGTGGTTGACCAGTCTCTCGCTATATCATGACAGTCAGTTTTCGGCTTTCTCTACTGAGGTGCTCACCTGGACGAACCGGGGCACAATCGCAGTAGTTCTCCTGGTGCCGCGTTAGCCGATAGAGTGGAACGTAAGGTAGCAAAACACAGGAGCCGGGCAAACCCAACATTTTACCAAAGATATGATTCGGAGTTGATGCATATAAGGTCTAACTCGAGACGCCGAACACTCCCTAAGGTATTCGGTCTTTACGAAAACGGGCAGAACTATGCCCTAAGCCCCTAGTGTCCAGGTACGCGCAAAATTTCTGACGCGGCCGATGCCAAAATGCCAGCCTCCCCCTCGGTTATAGTGAGGAACCAGGGGATGTGTATCAACAAGAGACAGTAAGAAAGGTTTACGCAGGGTCTTAATCTGAAAAGAATCCTTGTAACGGGTCCCTACTGCACGTCTGCGCCTGTGTCTCCGTTGTGCCGTATCCTGGACGGGCGTAGCACGGTGTTCATCTGTAAAAGAGAAGAACTTAGTTTGAAAAAGGATCATGCGAAAAATGTATAAACAGAGTATAATTCAAAAAACGAATAAGATTGAGCTTTATTGTCTCTTATGGTACATGCGTGCAGCCCCTTGTAAGGGGGTACGCGGCTGGTAAGCCCCTTGTTTATTTGCGCCGGACTCGCCTAACCGTGTCCGGGGTCTAGATGACCTGTTTGGGGGCTTTGATCGACAAAGCCAGATTAATGTGTGGTTGTCAAGGCGGTCTCACTTTCTTCCTTATTCGAGGAACACTCGAGGTTTCCCTTTAATGAGATTATGCCACGTGGACCGGGCATTTTGAGTGTAAGAGATGCATAATGCGGTATTGCGTTAAAGCGGGCGAAATCTTCGCGTCCCAATAGTGCTTGATAGCTACTTTTAAATGGGGCGATGTGGAAGACTAGCTTTTCATGACGGGAGTTGTCGGATGAGCCGAACACAACTTCTAGTGGTAGAGAGCCCGTACAATGGGCATATGGGCCTGGCATCACTCCTTTAAAGGAAGTGTTGCTATGGCGTATTTTGGTTGGGTCTATCCCCATTCTGCGGATTTTGTCCTGATATAGCAGGTTTAGATCACTGCCGCCGTCCATTAGGACTTGTGTAAATTGCAGTCCGTCGATTATAGGATCTAATATCAGGGCAGTCCATCCTGCGTTCCGGATGCTTCCGGAGTAGTCCTGATGGTCGAAGGTGATTGGTTTTGACATCCAGTGTCTGGGCTCCGCTGGGGTGGACCGTGCGGCGCGCATTTTAATGAGTGCCGCTCTATTTTTGCCTGTTATCATATGAAGTGAATTTACTGTTTTGACCTTTTGTGGGAAATTCCTTTGTTTGCCGGTGCTCCGCTTGTGGAGCTCGTCATCGTCCTCACTTGGTGTTTCGAGCCCCTTGTGTTCGGCATTAAGTCGGCCGGACTGTTTGAAGACCCAACAACCTCTGTGGGTATGGTTTGCAGGCTTCCCGGAGGTGCTGTGGATTTGGCATATCTTGTCCAAGATTTTGTTTAGGTTGGATAGCTCGTCGCTGCTGTCCTTGAGAGGCAGTGTTTTGTTGTTCTGTCGAGAGCTTTTGAACCCAGCGTTGACTGTCATGCTCTTTGGGCCGTTTCCCTTAGTTCGGCGCTGGTCCTTTTTGCGTTGTGGTTTCCCATTTCCATCCCTGACTTCGGATGTACTTGGGTCGCTGGTGCTGCGTCTTGCCAGCCAGCTATCCTCTCCCACGCAAAAGCGGGTCATGAGGTTTGTTAGTGCGGCCATTGTCCTTGGCTTTTCCTGGCCGAGGTGTCTGGCGAGCCATTCATCTCGGACGTTATGTTTGAAGGCTGCTAAGGCTTCGGCGTCCGGACAGTCGACTATTTGGTTCCTTTTGGTGAGGAACCTGTTCCAGAATTTGCGGGCTGACTCTCCGGGCTGGTGAGTTATGTGACTTAAATCGTCTGCATCCGGAGGGCGGACATAAGTCCCCTGAAAATTTGCCCGAAACGCATCCTTGAGCTCTTCCCAACTTCCAATGGTATTTTCTGGGAGGCCTTTGAGCCAATGCCGGGCTGGCCCTTTAAGCTTGAGGGGTAGGTATTTTATGGCGTGGAGGTCGTCTCCTATGGCCATATGTATGTGCAGGATATAATCCTCAATCCAGACTCCAGGGTCTGTTGTTCCGTCGTATGCCTCTATGTTTACGGGTTTGAATCCCGCTGAAAATTCATGATCCAGCACTTCATCGGTGAAACATAAGGGGTGTGCGGCGCCCCTGTATTTGGGTGTGCCGTGATTTTCGAATACTCGACGTGTTGTTTTGCTTTCTGAAGCTTGCTTTCTGGACCCATAAATGGACCTGACCGGGCCGTCCTCTTTACGAGGATCCTTATATGGATCACGTGCCAGCTTGTGTGCGGCGCCGCTTGCCGCTCTTTGTTTTCCATGTGGTTGTCCATCCGACCGGGCGACCTCTTTGTTTTTTGATTGTGGGGGCTCTACCGCCTCCTCGTCAAATTCGGGCAGTAGTTTACGCTTCGGGTAGCTTTTTGCTTGGTGACTATCGCCATATTTGTCTGCGGTCTTGAGTACTTTGCTCCATCTCATTCTGAGTACGTCTTCCGCTGTTTTGAGCTTCCGCTTCTGCTTCTTCAGGCTTCGTGCCGTGGCGACGAGCCTTTTGTGGAGGTTCTTCTGCTCCAACGATGTGTCCGGTGTGAGATCATCCGGACTGTTGTTTTCGCCGGGGATGGGTTTGTCCAATTCATCCTGTTCGGATGGTTGCTTGGGGGTATTTTCATCGTCCACCAGTTCTCCCTGCTCTATGGCTGGGTCTACATGGGTGCTGTCGTTGTCGAGGCAGGACTTTTGGCGGTGCTTGCGTTGCTGTTTCGGCTGTTTTTCAGTGGAATTATCCTTCGCAGCGTCCCGTTGTTCCTCGTTATCGCTTCCTTTAGGTGTATCCACCATATATACATCGTGAGTTGAGGTGGCCTTCAGGTACCCTGTGGGTGCTGGTTCTTGGTCGTCTCCGGCATCATCGTCCATACCATCGATGTTTTCGGAGTCGAAGTCTAGCATGTCGGTTAAGTCATCGACAGTGGCTACGAAGTGGGTGGTGGGTGGGCTTTGAATTTCTTTGTCGTCCGCATCCCAACCGTCCTGGCCATAATCCGGCCAAGGCTCTCCTGATAAAGAGAGACACTTTAGCGAATTCAGGATGTCGCCGAAAGGCGAGTGCTGAAAGATGTCCGTAGCGGTGAACTCCATGATCGGCGCCCAATCGGATTCGATTGGTAGGGGCGCGGAATGTTCGGGGTCCGGAGAGGAGTTCGGCACCTTGGAGTCACGAGCTTCATGAGGGACAGGGTCGGTATTCGGCTCTATTGCCGTAGAGGTAGCAGCCCCCGAGGTGGCATCCAACCACCCATCCTCGATTGGCGCCGTCTGCTCCGAACCAAGGGTCGGAGCGAACTCTTGTGCGGCCTCCAGGGCACTGTCCGGTAGCAGAGCTAAATCATGCCCATCGTGACAGTGCGGCACGCCTGGCTGTGGCTCAAATCCGTCGAAGATCAAGTCTCCGCGGATCTCGGCCGTATAGTTCAAACTTCCGAATCTGACCTGATGGCCAGGGGAGTAGCTTTTGATCTGCTCCAGATGGCCAAGTGAATTGGCCCGCAGTTGGAAGCCGCCGAACACGAAGATCTGTCCGGGGAGAAAAATCTCACCCTGGACCGCGTTGTTTTTGATGATCGAAGGAGCCATCGGGCCTATAGGTGACGACACAGAGGAACTCTCAGTGAAAGCACCAATGTCGGTGTCAAAACCGGCGGATCTCGGGTAGGGGGTCCCGAACTGTGCGTCTAGGCGGATGGTAACAGGAGACAAGGGACACGATGTTTTTACCCAGGTTCGGGCCCTCTCGATGGAGGTAAAACCCTGCTCCTGCTTGATTGATATTGATGATATGGGTAGTACAAGAGTAGATCTACCACGTGATCAAGGAGGCTAAACCCTAGAAGCTAGCCTATGGTCTGATTGTTATATGTCCTACGGACCAAAACCCTCTGGTTTATATAGACACCAGAGAGGGCTAGGGTTACACAGAGTCAGTTACAATGGTAGGAGATCTACATATCCGTATCGCCAAGCTTGCCTTCCACACCAGGAAAGTCCCATCCGGACACGGGACGAAGTCTTCAATCTTGTATCTTCATAGTTTTGGAGTCCGGCCAATGATGATAGTTCGGCTATCTGGACACCCCCTAGTCCAGGACTCCCTCAGCGGGGCCCGACCACGATTTGTCGGGCTTGAAGAGCACCTTCCAGATATCCCTATGGGAGGAATCATAAAGCCCCTGAAGGGTTTGGTGCTCGGTCAGGTCGAACTCCCACAGAGTGCAAGCTCGGCACTGGCAGGGGAGAACTAGGCGCACTAGCATCACCTGGACTACGTCAACAAGTTTGACGTCCCTATCAACCATGCTCTGAACGCGCGTCTGGAGCAACGATAGCTCGTCAGGCGAAGACCAGTTCGGGCCCTTCTTGGGCCAGGACGTAAGCCGCAGTGGAGCTCCGGATCTTAACTCGGGGGCCGTCGCACACTTTTTGCCGCGTGGTTCGGTGATATAGAACCACTGCTGCTGCCACTCCTTGACGGAGTCGTTGAAGGCACCCTTCGGCCAAGCGGCCTTGGGCATCTTGCTTACCATGGCGCCGCCGCACTCGGTGTGTTCGCCACTCACCACCTTGGGTTTTACATTGAAAGTCTTCAGCCACAGGCCAAAGTGAGGTGGGGTCCGGAGAAAGGCCTTGCACACGACGATGAACGTCGAAATGTTGAGGAAGGAGTTGGGGGAAAGATCATGAAAATCGATCCCGTAGTAATACATGACTCCGCGAACAAATGGGTGAAGGGGAAACCCGAGCCCACGGACAAAATGGGGAAGGAACACGACTCTCTCGTGAGGTTCCAAAGTAGGGACAACCTGTCCCGCCGGTGGGAGACAGTGGCCGATCTTCTAGACCAGATACCCGGCTCCCCGGAGCTTCTTGATGTCCTTCTCCTGGACGGTCGAGGCCATCCATCTGCCTCCTGCTCCGGATCGGACATCTTTGGAAGACCTCTCTTTGATGGAGAAAAAGAGTGCTTGGGTGCTAGGGCTCGGGCAGAGGGGAATGAGCTAACGGGAGGAGAAGGCGTGGGTAAAGAGAAAGGGGCATTACCTCTTTTATAGGGGTGGTAGAAGTTTTTTGCGCCTCCCCACTTGCCTGGTGAAGCCCGTCCACCTCCCATTCGCTGCGATTAGTGGTGTGGTTGGGTTACCCATACCCGTATTGATGAGAATCCCGTGATAAGGGGACACGATCTCTGCTTCGACAAGACGTGTCAAAGAAACCGCCTCGCAATATGCGTTGTAGCTGGTTGCAGGAAAAGGGTTCGAATAATGATCTGGTCGTAATGGCATGTCACGTCGTCAGAAAAAGTTGTCAGCAGATTGCATTTGTGAAATATCATTCTCTCTACAGCGGTGTGTAAAGATCATTTTGTGGATCCGGACACGATTCAAGTGTTCAATAATTACTTTGGAGCATTCGGAGAAGGAACCCGCCTTGCAATGCCGAAGACAATACTGCGCGCCGGTCTCATCGTCATTGAAGCCTGGTTCAGGGGCTACTGAGGGAGTCCTGGATTAGGGGGTATCCGGACAGCCGGACTATGTGAAACGTCCGGACTATTTAAGCGTGAAGATACAAGACTCAAGACTTCGACCCATGTCCGGATGGGACTCTCCTTTGCGTGGAAGGCAAGCTTGGCGATCCGGATATTATGTTTCCTTCCTTTAACCGGCTCCATGTAAATCCTATCCCTCTCCAGTGTCTATATAAACCAGAGAGGTTGGTCCTTAGAAGGCCGATCACAATTACAATCATACCATCATAGGCTAGCTCCTAGGGTTTAGCCTCTACGATCTCGTGGTAGATCTACTCTTGTACTACCCATATCATCAATATTAATCAAGCAGGAAGTAGAGTTTTACCTCCATCGAGAGGGCCCGAACCTGGGTAAACATCTGTGTCCCTCGCTTCCTGTTACCATCAGCCTTAACGCACAGATCGGGACCCCCTACCCGAGATCCGCCGGTTTTGACACCGACAAAGAGACTTCCCAATATCCTCCTATTATTTCTTATGATGAATCAGGTAACGAGGAGGAGCTTTCTATTCAACCAATCTCATCAATAAGGAGCTCAAAGAAGAAGGTTGAACCCACACATAATGTGAAGAAGAAAAAGAAAAGAAGGAGCAACAAAGGTAAAAAGGTATCCCACACAAATGAAGTTGCTCCTACTACTCATTGTGATGATGATAATTGCTATACTATTGGTGCTATCCATACTATTAATGATGAGAGTGACTATGCTTATGATATGAAAAGGCCCAAGCTTGGGGAAGCTATGTTTGATGAGGATGAAATATTTGAGAATATGTTTGCTGAAATTAATGTTTGTCCCAAGCTTGGGGATGCTACACTTAATGAAGATGATATTTTTAGCATCCCAAGTTTTGATATGCAAAGTTGTTGTGATGATAGCATGCCTCTTACCTATAATGATTATATCGATGAAAGTGGGTTTGGAAGAGTGTCAACTTTAGGAAGTAGTGATCCCACTATTTTGGAAGATGTTGAATCTTATTGTGATGAATATGAAAGTGGATTTGGAAGAGTGTCAACTTTATTTAGTGATGATTCCACTATATTGGAAGAGGTTTCAATCGATTATGATGAGAACGAGTTGCTACTTATGATTATTATTGTGATGAAACTTATGCTATAAAAAGTAGTGGTGATTATATTTATAAAACTTGTCATGATTATGATTACCCTTTTTCTGAACATTACTCTTTTAATGTGGAAACAATTTATAGTATTCAAGTCTCTTATGATACTCTCATTTTTCCGAATGAGAAGAATTGTGCTTATGTGGAGAGTAGTAAAAATTCTATGCTTGTAGATCATGAAAATAATGTTGTAGGTGCTGGTTATATTGTTGAATTTATTCATGATGCTACTGAAAATTATTATGAGGGAGGAATATATGCTTGTAGGAATTGCAATAATATCAAGTTTCCTCCCTATGTGCTTAAAATCATGAAGCTATGCTTGTTTTGCCTTCCTATGTTAGTTGATTATTGTTCCCATAAGTTGTTTGCTCACAAAATCCCTATGCATAGGAAGTGGGTTAGACTTAAATGTGCTAGTCATATTCTTCATGATGCTCTCTTTATGTTTCAATTCTTATCTTTTATGTGAGCATCATTGAAATCATCATGCCTAGCTAAAAGGCATTAAAGAAAAGCGCTTGTTGGGAGACAACCCAATATTTATCCTTACTGTTTTTGTGTGTTCACATGATTATGCTACTGTATTAATCATGTTTTATAGCTTTTGTTTCAATAAAGTGCCAAGTAAGACCTTTAGGATAGCTTACGGTGATAGTTGTGTTGATCCTGCTGAAAATCAGAAACTTTTGCACACAGTAAATTAGTTTTGTTAATTCACATAAATGTGCTCTTGATCTTATTATTTTTGCTCTGGATTTGTACAAGAATTTCCTAGGACTTCCTAATTTGTTAGCATTTTTGGAGTTCCAGAAGTACACTTTTGATACAGATTACTACTGACTGTTCTGTTTTTGACAGATTCTGTTTTCTATATGTTGTTTACTTATTTTGATGAATCTATGAGTAGTATCGGAGTGTATGAACCATAGAGAAGTTAGAATACAGTAGATATTACACCAATTTGAATTTAGAATGAGTTCATTATAGTACCTAAGTGGTGGTTTCATTTTCTTATACTAACGGAGCTTACGAGTTTTCTGTTGAGTTTTGTGTTGTGAAGTTTTCAAGTTTTGGGTAAAGATTTGATGGACTATGGAATAAAGAGTGGCAAGAGCCTAAGCTTGGGGATGACCAAGGCACCCCAAGGTAATATTCAAGGACGACCAAGAGCCTAAGCTTGGGGATGCCCCAGAAGGCATCCCCTCTTTCGTCTTCGTTCATCAGTAACTTTACTTGGAGCTATATTTTTATTCACCACATGATATGTGTTTTGCTTGGAGCGTCATTTTATTTTGTTAGTATTAGCTTTCTGTTATTTATAATAATTTTTTGCATCTTTATTTTCAATAAAAATGTCATGGATAGCCTTTACCATGCTTATTTTGATAGTATACATGTTGCTGTTTGAAAACAGAAAGTTTACCGCTGTTGCAAAAATTCCCTAGAAAAGTCACAGAATGATATAATGTTGAAACTTTTTGCATACTGAGCTCTGATAAATCTTCTACATCTTAGTATTTTTCTCATAATTTTTGGAGTTAGGTAAGTATGATGAATCTGGAACTGCAACTCTGCAAGTGTAGAAACCTATTTACATTACTGGCGACACGGGGGTAACCGCACCCGTCGCCGCCGGGAACCCTCCCCCTCCGCCACCCCCGCTGCGCCGTCGTCGGAGGGCCGGCCGGCGAAGCCGCGCCGCGCCTCGGGATGGCGGCGGCGAGGCGGATCCGTTCCCCCGCAACCCCCCACGCGCTTCCTCGCCTCCGCCCCGCGCCCCCCAGATCCACCACCGCCGGGGGATCCCCCTGCCCACTTCCGCCGCGCCGCCGCTGGAGTGCCAGCCGGCAAGGCCGTGTCGTGCTCCAGGAAGGTGGCTGCAGGGCGGATCCGTCCCCCGCGCGCCATCCACCCCCGCCCCCTGCCCCCGGCTCCGCGTCCTATTGCTCCTGCGCGGGGGCCCTCTTCCCAGCTGCTGCACGTCTCTGCCGGTCCGCGGCGGGCGCGGTGTGCCGGCCACGGCTGCTCGGCACCGCCCCCTGCAGTCCTCCTCTCCTCCCTCCGTGCGCGGCCCAGCTCCACTGGTGCTGCTGGTCTTGGGTTGGACACAGGTACTGCAGCCGGTCACGGAGGTGCTCGCGGCCTCCCTTCCTGCAGGCAGCCCCCTTCGTCACCGGTGGTCCTTCCTCTCCCCCCGAGCCATGGAGACAGCTCACGCGGTGGCAACGAGACTACAGTGTTAGTGGCAGTGTTGAAGCCCCTCAAGGAGGGTACTTGCTGGAGCTGCTCCGGTCCCGGCGACCTTGGACCCGCGTCTCTCCGGTGTCCATGGCTGCCAGCATCCTTCGGCGGGTGGCTCCGGCCTCGGTGACCCAGCGGCTGCGTTCCTTCCAGCTCGCGTGGCTCCCCGACGTTCCGATGGCTATGGCCACGGTAGCTAGGATCTGCGTCCCTCCAGTCCTAGCTTGCCGGCGTTGTTGTTCGCCGTCGCCCAACCCTCCTTGTGGTCTGCTTCGCCTCCTGCCCTACTTTGTACACCTTAATGCTTCCCCTTTGCTAGTGAAGGAAATATGCCCTAGAGGCAATAATAAAGTTATTATTTATTTCCTTATTTCATGATAAATGTTTATTATTCATGCTAGAATTGTATTAACCGGAAACAAAATACATGTGTGAATACATAGACAAACATAGTGTCACTAGTATGCCTCTACTTGACTAGCTCGTTAATCAAAGATGGTTAAGTTTCCTAACCATAGACATGAGTTGTCATTTGATTAACGGGATCACATCATTAGGAGAATGATGTGATTGACTTGACCCATTCCGTTAGCCTAGCACTTGATCGTTTAGTATGTGATTGCTTTCTTCATGACTTATACGTGTTCCTGTAACTATGAGATTATGCAACTCCCGTTTACCGGAGGAACACTTTGTGTGCTACCAAACGTCACAACGTAACTGGGTGATTATAATGGAGCTTTACAGGTGTCTCCGAAGGTACATGTTGGGTTGGCGTATTTCGAGATTAGGTTTTGTCACTCCGACTGTCGGAGAGGTATCTCTGGGCCCTCTCGGTAATGCACATCACTATAAGCCTTGCAAGCAATGTAGCTAATGATTTAGTTACGGAATGATGCATTACGTAACGAGTAAAGAGACTTGCCGGTAACGAGATTGAACTAGGTATTAGATACCGACGATCGAATCTCGGGCAAGTAACATACCGATGACAAAGGGAACAAAATATGTTGTTATGCGGTTTGACCGATAAAGATCTTCGTAGAATATGTAGGAGCCAATATGAGCATCCAGGTTCCGCTATTGGTTATTGACAGAGAATAGTTCTAGGTCATGTCTACATAGTTCTCGAACCCGTAGGGTCCGCATGCTTAACGTTACGATGACAGTTTTATTATGAGTTTATAAATTTTGATGTACCTAAGGAGTTCGGAGACCCGGATGAGATCGGGGACATGACGAGGAGTCTCAAAATGGTCGAGACGTAAAGATCAATATATTGGACGACTATATTCGGACTTCTAAAAGGTTCCGAGTGATTCGGGTATTTATCGGAGTACCGGAGAGTTACGGGAATTCGCCGGGGAGAAGTATTGGGCCTTATTGGGCCATACGGGAAAGAGAGAGGGGCTGCCTAGGGCAGGCCGCGCGCCCCCCAAGGCCTAGTCCGAATTGGACTAGGGGGAGGGGCCGCACCCCCTCCTTCCTTCCCTTCTCTCTTCCCTTTCCTTCTCTCCTACTCCTACTACATGAAAGGGCTCCTAGTTCTACTAGGAAAGGGGGACTCCTACTCCAGGTGGGAGTAGGACTCCCCTAGGGCGCGCCATAGAGAGGGCCGGCCCTCCCCCTCCTCCACTCCTTTATACACGGGGGCAGGGGGCACCCCATAGACACACAAGTTGATCTTCGTGATCGTTCCTTAGCCGTGTGCGGTGCCCCCTCCACCATATTCCACCTCGGTCATATCGTTGCGGTGCTTAGGCGAAGCCCTGCGTCGGTAGAACATCATCATCGTCACCACGCCGTCGTGCTGATGGAACTCATCCCCGAAACCCTACTGGAACGGAGTCCGGGGATCGTCATCGAGCTGAACGTGTGCTGAACTCGGAGGTGCCGTACGTTCGGTACTTGGATCGGTCGGATCGTGAAGACATACGACTACATCAACCGCGTTGTCATAACGCTTCCGCTTAAGGTCTACGAGGGTACGTGTACAACACTCTCCCCTCTCATTGCTATGCCTCACCATGATCTTGCGTGTGCGTAGGAAATTTTTTGAAATTACTATGTTTCCCAACAGTGGCATCCGAGCCTAGGTTTTATGCGTTGATTTTATATGCATGAGTAGAACACAAGTGAGTTGTGGGTGATACAAGTCATACTGCTTACCAGCATGTCATACTTTGGTTCAGCGGTATTGTTGGATGAAGCGGCCCAGACCGACATTACGCGTACGCTTACGCGAGACTGGTTTTACCGCCGTGCTTTGCACACAGGTGACTAGCGGGTGTCTGTTTCTCCAACTTTAGTTGAACCGAGTGTGGCTATGCCCGGTCCTTGCGAAGGTTAAAACAACACCAACTTGACAAACTATCATTGTGGTTTTGATGCGTAGGTAAGAACGGTTCTTGCTCAGCCCGTAGCAGCCACGTAAAACTTGCAACAACAAAGTAGAGGACGTCTAACTTGTTTTTGCAGGGCATGTTGTGATGTGATATGGTCAAGACATGATGAGATATAAGTTGTTGTATGAGATGATCATGTTTTGTTGAAATTATCGGCAACTGGCAGAAGCCCTATGGTTGTCTCTTTGTTGCATAAGATGCAAGTGCCAAATAATTGCTTTACTTTATTGCTATGCGATAGCAATAGTTGCAAGAGCAATAGTTGGCGAGACGACCATGTGACGACACATTGATATAGATCAAGATGATGAAGATCATGGTGTCATGCCAGTGACGATAGAGATCATGACAGTACTTTCGAGATGGAGATCAAAGGCGCAAGATGATCATGGCCATATCATGTCACATATTTTGATTGCATATGATGTTTATCTGTTATACATCTTATTCTGTTTTGTTTGACGGTAGCATTTTAAGATGATCTCTCACTAATTATCAAGAAGTGTTCTCCCTGAGTATGCACCGTTGCGAAAGTTCTTCGTGCTGAGACACCATGTGATGATCGGGTGTGATAGGCTCTACGTTCAAATACAACGGGTGCAAAACAGTTGCACACGCGGAATACTCAGGTTAAACTTGACGAGCCTAGCATATAACAGATATGGCCTTGGAACACGGAGACCGAAAGGTCGAGCGTGAATCATACAGTAGATATGATCAACATATTGATGTTCACCATTGAAACTACTCCATCTCATGTGATGATCGGACATGGTGTAGTGGATATGGATCACGTAATCACTTAGAGGATTAGAGGGATGTCTATCTAAGTGGGAGTTCTTTAGTAATATGATTAATTGAACTTAAATTTATCATGAACTTAGTCCTGGTAGTATTTTGCAAATTATGTTGTAGATCAATAGCTCGCGTTGTTGCTTTCATATGTTTATTTTGATATGTTCCTAGAGAAAATTATGTTGAAAGATGTTAGTAGCAATGATGCGGATTGGATCCGTGATCCGATGTTTATCCTCATTGCTGCACAGAAAAATTATGTCCTTAATGCACCGCTAGGTGACAGACCTATTGTAGGAGCATATGCAGACGTTATGAACGTTTGGCTAGCTCAATATGATGACTACTTGATAGTTTAGTGCACCATGCTTAACGGCTTAGAATCGGGACTTCAAGGAAGTTTTGAACGTCATGGACCATATGAGATGTTCCAGAAATTGAAGTTGATATTTCAAGCAAATACCCGAGTTGAGAGATATGAAGTCTCCAACAAGTTCTATAGCTAAAAGATGGAGGAGAATCGCTCAACTAGTGAGCATGTGCTCAGATTGTTTGTGTACTTCAATCGCTTGAATCAAGTGGGGTTAATCTTCCAGATAAGATAGTGATTGACAGAATTCTCTAGTCACCATCACTAAGTTACTAGAACTTTGTGATGAACTATAGTATGCAAGGGATGACGTAAACGATTCCCGAGCTCTTCGTGATGTTGAAATCGACGAAGGTAGAAATCAAGAAAGAGCATCAAGTGTTGATGATTGACAAGACCACTAGTTTCAAGAAAAGGGCAAAGGGAAAGAAAGGGAAACTTCAAATAGAATGGCAAACAAGTTGTCACTCCCGTGAAGAAGACCAAAGCTGGACCAAAGCCTGAAACTGAGTGCTTACACTGCAAAGGGAATGGTCACTGGAAGCGGAAATGCCCTGAATATTTGGTGGATAAGAAGGATGGCAAGTTGAACAAGGGTATATTTGATATACAGGTTATTGATGTATGCCTTACTAGTGTTTATAGTAGCCCCTGAGTATTTGATACTTGTTCGGTTGCTGTAATTAGTAACTCAAAACAGGAGTTACAGAATAAACAGAGACTAGTTGAAGGGGAAGTGATGATGAGTGTTGGAAATAGTTCCAAGATTGATATGATCATCATCGCACACTCCCTATACTTTCGGGATTAGTGTTAAACCTAAATAAATGTTATTTGGCGTTTGCGTTGAGCATGAATATGATTTGATCATGTTTATTGCAATACGGTTATTCATTTAAAGTCAGAGAATAATAGTTGTTCTGTTTACATGAATAAAACCTTCAATGGTCATACACCCAATGAAAATAGTTTGTTGGATCTCGATCGTAGTGATACACATATTCATAATATTGATGCCAAAAGATGCAAAGTTAATAATGATAGTGCAACTTATTTGTGGCACTGCCGTTTGGGTCATATCGGTGTAAAGCGCATGAAGAAACTCCATAAAGATGGATTTTCGGAATCACTTGGTTATGAATCATTTGATGCTTGCTAACCGTGCCTTTTGGGCAAGATGACTAAAACTCCGTTCTTCGGAACAATGGAACAAGCTACTGACTTGTTCGAAATAATACATACTGATGTATGCAGACCAATGAGTATGAAGGCTCATGGCAAGTATCGTTATTTTCTGACCTTCACAAGATGATTTGAGCAGATATGGGTATATCTACTTGATGAAACATAAGTCTGAAATAGTTGAAAGGTTCAAAGAATTTCAGAGTGAAGTGGAAAAATCATCGTAACAAGAAAATAAAGTTTCTGCGATCTGATCGCGGAGAAGAATATTTGAGTTACGAGTTTGGTCTTCAATTAAAACAATGTGGAATAGTTTCACAGCTCACGCCACCTGGAACACCACAACGTTATGGTGTGTCTGAACATCGTAATCGCACTTTATTGGATATGGTGCGATCTATGATGTCTCTTACTGATTTACCAATATTGTTTTGGGGTTATGCATTAGAGACAGTTGCATTCACGTTAAAAGGGCACCATCTAAATCTGTTGAGACGACAGCATATGAACTGTGGTTTAGCAAGAAACCCAAGTTGTCGTTTCTTAAAGTTTGGGGTTGCGATGCTTGTGTGAAAAAGTTTCATCCTGATAAGCTCAAACCCAAATTGGAGAAGTGCATCTTCATAGAATACCCAAAGGAAACTGTTGGGTACACCTTCTATCACAGATCCGAAGGCAAGATATTCGTTGCTAAAAATGGATCCTTTCTAGAGAAGGAGTTTCTCTCGAAAGAAGTGAGTGGGAGGAAAGTAGAACTTGATGAGGTAACTGTACCTTATCCTGAATTGGAAAATAGTTCATCACTGAAATCAGTTCCAGTGATTCCTACACCAATTAGTGAGGAAGCTAATGATGATGATCATGAAACTTCTGATCAAGTTACTACAGAACCTCGTAGGTCTTCCAGAGTACGGTCCGCACCAGAGTGGTACGGTAATCCTGTTCTGAAAGTCATGTTACTAGACCATGATAAACCTACGAACTATGAGGAAGCGATGACGAGCCCAGATTCCGCAAAATGGTTTGAGGCCATGAAATCTGAGATGGGATCCATGTATGAGAACAAAGTATGGACTTTGGTGGACTTGCCCGATGATCGGCAAGCCATAGAAAATAAATGGATCTTCAAGAGGAAGACGGATGCTGATAGTAGTGTTACTATCTACAAAGCTATACTTGTCGAAAAAGGTTTTCTGACAAAAGTTCAAGGTGTTGAATACAATGAGATTTTCTCACTCGTATCGATGCTTAAAAGTCTGTCCGAATCATGTCAGCAATTGCCACATTTTATGAAATTTGGCAAATGGATGTCAAAACTACATTCCTTAATGGATTTATTAAAGAAGAGTTGTATATGATACAACCAGAAGGTTTTGTCAATCCTAAAGGTGCTAACAAAATGTGCTAGCTCCAGCGATCCATCTATGGACTGGTGCAAGCATCTCAGAGTTGGAATATACGCTTTGATAAGTTGATCAAAGCATATAGTTTTATATAGAATTGCGGTGAAGCCTGTATTTACAATAAAGTGAGTGGGAGCACTACCGCCTTTCTGATAAATATATGTGAGTTGATCAGAAATGATGTATAATTTTTCTGGAAAGCATAAAGGAGTATTTGAAAGGAGTTCTTTAAAAAGACCTCAGTAAAGCTACATACATATTGAGCATCAAAATCTATTGAGATAGATCAAGATGCTTGATGAGTTTTTCAATAAATACATACCTTATCAAGATTTTGAAGTAGTTCAAAATGGAACAGTCAAAGAAAGAGTTCTTGCCTGTGTTGCAAAGGTGTGAAATTGAGTAAGACTCAAATCCCGATCACGGCATAAAATAGAAAAGAGAATGAAAGTCATTCCCTATGCCTCAGTCATAGGTTCTATAAAGTATGCTATGCTATGTACCAGACCTATTGTATACCTTGCTCCGAATTTGGCAAGGGAGTACAATAGTGATCTAGGAGTAGATCATTGGACATTGGTCAAGAATATCCTTAGTGAGGACTAAGGAAATATTTCTCGATTATGGAGGTGATAAAAGAACCCATCGTAAAGAGTTACATCGATGCAAGCTTTTACACTAATCCAGATGACTCTAAGCCTCAATCTGGATACATATTGAAAGTGGGAGCAATTAGCTAGAGTAGCTCCGTGCAGAGCATTGTAGACATAGAATATTTGAAAAAATACATACGGCTCTGAATATGACAGACCTGTTGACTAAGCTTCTCTCATGAGCAAAACATGATCACACCTTAGTACTCTTTGGGTGTTAATCACATAGCGATGTGAACTAGATTATTGACTCTAGTAAACCCTTTGGGTGTTGGTCACATGACGATGTGAACTATGGGTGTTAATCATATACAAATATGAATATTGATGTTAAATCACATGGCGATGTGAACTAGATTATTGACTCTAGTGCAAGTGGGAGACTGAAGGAAATATGCCCTAGAGGCAATAATAAAGTTATTATTTATTTCCTTATTTCATGATAAATGTTTATTATTCATTCTAGAATTGTATTAACCGGAAACAAAATACATGTGTGAATACATAGACAAACATAGTGTCACTAGTATGCCTCTACTTGACTAGCTCGTTAATCAAAGATGGTTAAGTTTCCTAACCATAGACATGAGTTGTCATTTGATTAACGGGATCACATCATTAGGAGAATGATGTGATTGACTTGACCCATTCCGTTAGCCTAGCACTTGATCGTTTAGTATGTGATTGCTTTCTTCATGACTTATACATGTTCTTGTAACTATGAGATTATGCAACTCCCGTTTACCGGAGGAACACTTTGTGTGCTACCAAATGTCACAACGTAACTGGGTGATTATAATGGAGCTTTACAGGTGTCTCCGAAGGTACATGTTGGGTTGGCGTATTTCGAGATTAGGTTTTGTCACTCCGATTGTCGGAGAGGTATCTCTGGGCCCTCTCGATAACGCACATCACTATAAGCCTTGCAAGCAATGTAGCTAATGAGTTAGTTACGGAATGATGCATTACGTAACGAGTAAAGAGACTTGCCGGTAACGAGATTGAACTAGGTATTAGATACCGACGATCGAATCTCGGGCAAGTAACATACCGATGACAAAGGGAACAACGTATGTTGTTATGCGGTTTGACCGATAAAGATCTTCGTAGAATATGTAGGAGCCAATATGAGCATCCAGGTTCCGCTATTGGTTATTGACCGAGAATAGTTCTAGGTCATGTCTACATAGTTCTCGAACCCGTAGGGTCCGCACGCTTAACGTTACGATGACAGTTTTATTATGAGTTTATAAGTTTTGATGTACCTAAGGAGTTCGGAGTCCCGGATGAGATCGGAGACATGACGAGGAGTCTCGAAATGGTCGAGACGTAAAGATCGATATATTGGACGACTATATTCGGACTTTGGAAAGGTTCCGAGTGATTCGGGTATTTATCGGAGTACCGGAGAGTTACGGGAATTCGCCGGGGAGAGGTATTGGGCCTTATTGGGCCATACAGGAAAGAGAGAGGGGCTGCCTAGGGCAGGCCGCGCGCCCCCCCAAGGCCTAGTCCGAATTGGACTAGGGGGAGGGGCCGCACCCCCTCCTTCCTTCCCTTCTCTCTTCCCTTTCCTTCTCTCCTACTCCTACTACGTGGAAGGGCTCCTAGTTCTACTAGGAAAGGGGGACTCCTACTCCCGGTGGGAGTAGGACTCCCCTAGGGCGCGCCATAGAGAGGGCCGGCCCTCCCCCTCCTCCACTCCTTTATATACGGGGGCAGGGGGCACCCCATAGACACACAAGTTGATCTTCGTGATCGTTCCTTAGCCGTGTGCGGTGCCCCCCTCCACCATATTCCACCTCGGTCATATCGTTGCGGTGCTTAGGCGAAGCCCTGCGTCGGTAGAACATCATCATCGTCACCACACCGTCGTGCTGATGGAACTCATCCCCGAAACCCTGCTAGATTGGAGTCCGGGGATCGTCATCGAGCTGAACGTGTGCTGAACTCGGAGGTGCCATACGTTCGGTACTTGGATCGGTCGGATCGTGAAGACGTATGACTACATCAACCGCGTTGTCATAACCCTTCCGCTTACGGTCTACGAGGGTACGTGGACAACACTCTCCCCTCTCATTGCTATGCCTCACCATGATCTTGCGTGTGCGTAGATTTTTTTTTTTGAAATTACTACGTTTCCCAACAGCTAGATCCGTGCTCGTGGGTTCGGAGGCGGTGCCATCCTCCGACGGCAGATGCAGCCCCGCCAACTCCCTTCCGACATGGTGGCTCCGACCGACGTTGTCCTCCTCATCTTCATTTCCAAACACGGTGGCTATGGGATTACTCAGCCTCAGGCCAAGGAGAAATCCCTGCTCGGCTTACCGATGCTGGCAGCGGAGGCATCTGCGGATGTCGTTTCCTTCTTGGAGGCATTGTCAAGGCCCTTGGCTGCGCCCCTCTTCGAGCTCACGGGAAACCCTAGGTCTGGTTCCTCTGGACCGGATGGCGACGACGTCTTGGCGTCGTCCTCCTTCTTGAAGGTGCTATCTTGCTCGCTCGCGGTGTCCCCTGTTTCGGTTCTAGAGATGTTAGTGCTCTTGTTGGTTCGGCACTGTCGTGCTTGGGTCGGGTTTGGTAGGTTTAGCTGTGATGTATCCTCTATTCGGGCCGAGCATCCCTTGTTCCCCTGCTCCGGGCATCATGTTCACGCCTATCTGCGTTCGTGTGATGTGTTGTACCCTTAACTGTACTCATTCTTCCTCCTATCAATGAAATGATACGCAAGCTTTGCGTATTCGCGAAAAAAGTATGATGAATCTTGCATTCTTTATAGACTATACTGTTTTGGCAGATTGCTGTTATGGTTGCATTGTTTGCATATGTTTGCTTGTTTAATGATTCTATTTTAGGATAGGAGTATTAAATATGCAGAGGCATTTAGTATCCAATGTTGAATAATAATTTTAGTGATTTTTTACAGTAGAAAATGATAAGGTTTTGCATTGGTTTATACTAACCTATCTCACAAGTTCTTGTTGAGTTTGGTGTTGATGAAGCTTTTGACAAAAAGAGAAACCATGATATGAGAGGAATTAAGGAGACACAAAAGTTTAAGCTTGGGGATGCCCAAGGCACCGCAAGATAATATTTCAAGATGTCTCAAGCATCTAAGCTTGGGGATGCCCCGGTAGGCATCCCACCTTTCTTCTTCAACCACTATCGGTTAGTATCGGTTGAGCCGAAGTTTTTTGCTTCTTCACATGAGTTGTGCTATCCTTGCAATGTCATTTTATTTTGTTTTGCTTGCTGTTTGAATACAATACCAAGATCTAAAATTCTTAAATGAGAGAGAGTCTTCACATAGTTACATAGTTATTTAGCTACTCATTGATCTTCACTTATATCTTTTTGGAGTAGTTTGTCATTTACTCGTGTGCTTCACTTATATCCTATGAGTAAGTGGTTGAATGAGTTGAATGTCATAAATATGAATTTATATATGTTTCATTTGCTTATACCATGGGGAGTAATGACTTCACATCTAAAAAGTAGAGGTTGTAAATTTATTGAAGGTTAGCAAGCATTGTATTGGCCATTTGAACAATTCATGAAAGAATATTGAAGGAAGAGAGATTTCACATATAAATATACTATCCTAGACATCTTTTATAAGTGTGAGCACTCATTAAGTATGACATGCTAAAGAGTTGATGTTGGGCAAGGAAGACAACATAATGGGTTATGTTTTCTCACATCTCAGTTAAAGTATATTGTCATGGATCATTCAAACATGTTGAGCTTGCCTTTCCCCCTCATGCTAGCCAAAATTCCTTGCACCAAGTAGAGATACTACTTGTGCTTCCAAATATCCTTAAACCCAGTTTTGCCATGAGAGTCCACTATACCTACCTATGGATTGAGTAAGATCCTTCAAGTAAGTTGTCGTCGGTGCAAGCAATAAAAATTGCTCTCTAAATATGTATGTTCTATTAGTGTGAAGAAAATAAGCTTTATACGATCTTGTTATGGAAGCAATAAAAGCGACGGACTGCATAATAAAGGTCCATATACAAGTGGCAATATAAAGTGACGTTCTTTTACATTAAGATTTTGTGCATCCAACCATAAAAGCGCATGACAACCTCTGCTTCCCTCTGCGAAGGGCCTATCTTTTACTTTATGCAAGAGTCAAGGCGATCTTCACCTTTCCCTTTTTCATTTTATCCTTTGGCAAGCACCTCGTGTTGGAAAGATCCTGATATATATATCCAATTGGATGTAAGTTAGCATGAACTATTATTGTTGACATCACCCAAAGGTGAATACGTTGGGAGGCAACACTATAAGCCCCTATCTTTCTCAATGTCCGATTAAAACTGCATAACCATAAGTATTGCGTGAGTGTTAGCAATTGTAGAAGACTATATGATAGTTGAGTATGTGGAGTTTGTTAAATCAAAGCTCTGACATAGACCCTTCCTGAAAATAAGATGAATTGTAATTGTTTGATGACTGAGAATGAAGTTTGCTAGTTTTCAAGAAAGTTTATGGTCTATGCTTTAACATGTGAATAGCTTGTTACTTGATCTTGAGAAGTTTTATGAGATGAACTATTGTTATGACATATATTCATGCTAGAAAAGGTGATTGAAATTATCATTGATCAAACTTGTGCACCTTCTAGCATTCACACTTCATAATTTCTTTCTTTTATCATTTACCTACTCGAGGACGAGCAGGAATTAAGCTTGGGGATGCTAATACGTCTTCAACAAATCTATAATTTATGAAGCATTCATGCTATTTTATTATCTGTTTTGAATGATTACGGGCTTTATTATACACTTTTATATTACTTTTGGGACTAACCTATTAACCGGAGGCCCAGCCCATATTGCTGTTATATTGCCTATTTCAGTGTTTTGAAGAAAAGGAATATCAAACGTAGTCCAAATGGAATGAAACCTTCGGGAGCGTGATTTTTGGAACGAACATGATCCGGGAGACTTGGAGTACAAGCCAGGGAAGCTTCGAGGAGACCAGGAGATACGAGGGCGGCCCACCCCCTGGGCGCGCCCCCTGTCTCGTGGGCCCCTCGTGGCTCCCCCGACCGACTTCTTTCGCCTATATATTCCCATATACCCTAAAACCATCGAATACGACAATAGATCAGGAGTTCCACCGCCGCAAGCCTCTATAGCCGCCAAAAAACCCTCAGGAGCCCGTTTCGGCACCCTGCCGGAGGGGGGATCCCTCACCGATGGCCATCTTCATCATCCCGGCGCTCTCCATGACGAGGAGGGAGTAGTTCACCCTCGGGGCTGAGGGTATGTACCAGTAGCTATGTGTTTGATCTCTCTCTCTCTCTCTTGTGTTCTCTCTATGGCACGATCTTGATGTATCGCGAGCTTTGCTATTATAGTTAGATCTTATGATGTTTCTCCCCCTCTACTCTCTTGTGATGAATTGAGTTTTCCTGTTGAAGTTATCTTATCAGATTGAGTCTTTAAGGATTTGAGAACACTTGATGTATGTCTTGCCGTGCTTATCTGTGGTGACAATGGGATATCACGTGATCCGCTTGATGTATGTTTTGGTGATCAACTTGCGGGTTCCGCCCATGAACCTATGCATAGGGGTTGGCACATGTTTTCGTCTTGAATCTCTGGTAGAAACTTTGGGGCACTCTTTGAAGTACTTTGTGTTGGTTGAATAGATGAATCTGAGATTGTGTGATGCATATCGTATAATCATGCCCATGGATACTTGAGGTGACAATGGAGTATCTAGGTGACATTAGGGTTTTGGTTGATTTGTGTCTTAAGGTGTTATTCTAGTACGAACTCTATGATAGATTGAATGGAAAGAATAGCTTCATGTTATTTTACTACGGACTCTTGAATAGATAGAACAGAAAGGATAACTTTGAGGTGGTTTCGTACCCTACCATAATCTCTTCGTTTGTTCTCTGCTATTAGTGGCTTTGGAGTGACTCTTTGTTGCATGTTGAGGAATTGTTATATGATCCAATTATGTTATTATTGTTGAGAGAACTTGCACTAGTGAAAGTATGAACCCTATGCCTTGTTTCCTACCATTGCAATACCATTTACGCTCACTTTTATCATTAGTTACCTTGCTTTTTTATATTTTCATATTACAAAAACCTATATCTACCATCCATATTGCACTTGTATCACCATCTCTTCGCCGAACTAGTGCACCTATACAATTTACCATTGTATTGGGTGTGTTGGGGACACAAGAGACTCTTTGTTATTTGGTTGCAGAGTTGCTTGAGAGGGACCATCTTCATCCTATGCCTCCTACGGATTGATAAACCTTAGGTCATCCACTTGAGTGAAATTTGCTACTGTCCTACAAACCTGTACACTTGCAGGCCCAACAACGTCTACAAGAAGAAGGTTGTGTAGTAGACATCAGCGTTCGATTCCGCAAAGTGGAGGAAGTCCTGGAGGTAGCTTATCGGGAAACACATCCTCAAATTCCTGCAATAAATGAGACACCACTAGAGTTAGTATTAGTTCTTACCACTTCATCTTTGCACACAAGTACGAAGTGAATAACACCCAATGGTTTCTCACTCACATCCCTCAAATCTCTTTTAGTGCCTAAGAGGACTAGTTCTTGTCGCTCATCGTGGAGTCACTCACTTTTGGCTTGTGGCGCTCACTTTCTTTTTGGTGGTTCACTCTCTCACTAGTCTCTCCGTGATGCTTTGAAGCTTGCTTATTGGCGATCACTTGACTTGGCGACATTGGTTGTAGTACATACTCCTTGCCCTTTATCTTGAAACTATAGTGATTGGTCCAGCCGTTATAGATGACACATCCATCGAATTGCCATGGCCTTCCTAAGAGAAGATGGCACACAAACATGGGAACCACATCACGTTCCAAGGTGTCTTCACATGTGCCGATCTTGAAGGAAACTTGAATGGTTCCGCAGTTGCTTATCCATTGGACCTTGCAAGGGTGAGGGTGCTTCTTCTTGACCAATTGTAGCTTGGGGCATAATTCTTCACTTGCCAAATTATGGCAACTTCCACCGTCGATTATGACCTTGACGGAATGTCCTTTGATGCCCACTTTAATGTGGAAGATATGGCAACGTTGATCCTCATCTTGTTGTTGTTGAAGTGTCAGGACCTTGGAGATAATGAGAGTGGGTCTTTAATCATTGTCACAAAAGACTTGAGCATCTTCCGCTTCATTCACTTGTCGATGCATGGCCATGTGTTCAAGTGCTTCCATTTCTTCTTTGCTCATGGAGTTGTAGGTGCCGTCATCATTTGCAATCATGGCGCGTCTCATTGGGCATTGGTACGTCTTGTGGCCACGACATTGGTAAGTGAAGCATTGAATCAAACTTGTATTGGCGGTAGCCTTCGTTGGAGTAGTTGATGAAGAAGATTTGGACTTGTAGGTGCTTGCTGGTGGAAGACTCAAAGTTGTCGTTGCTTGCTTGGAACTTGATTTGTCATCGGTACTTGGTGAAGCTCGAGTTATGGAAGATGGTGCGGGAGTCGTAAAAGCTTGATTGTATGATTCGTAGATCTTGGAAGAGTACTTGAAGTACTAGTCATCTTGCACTTGCCGCTCCGCCTTGGTCGCTTGGCAAACTACCTCGAGGAGGTTGGAGTAAGGTTGGAAGTCGGCAATCTTCTTTTTGGGTGATTTAAGCCATTCAAGAAGCGTGCCATAGTTTGTTCATCATCTTCCTTGACATTGGCTCGGATCATGGCAATCTCCATCTCTTGATGTATTGTTCCACCGTATGTGTGCCTTGCTTGAGAAGTCGCAACTTCTTGAAGAGATCACACATATAGTGTGTAGGCATGAAGCGAGCTCTCATGACATCCTTCATTTGTGTCCAAGTTGTGATGGGTGGTTCACCTTTCTCCCTTCATCGCTCAATCACGTGTTCCAACCAAATGAGAACATAGTCTTGAAACTCGAGGGAGGCCATGGCAATTTTGTTTTCCTAGTCATAGTTGTGGACATGGAATATCTTGTCGACCTTCAATGCCCGTGAGAGATATTCTTCGAGATCGGTGCTTCTGGAGAACTTGGGCATGGTGAGCTTGATCTTGCCGTATTGTTGTTCTTCATCATAGTGACGATGGTGATGTCGCTCTTGGCATGGTGGAGGTTCCTCAAATTCTCGCTCCGCTTGATGTTCTTGACGTTGAGGCCTAGGTATTCATGCCCGGTTCCTCCTTTCTTGTTGCTCCTCAATGTGAGTGGCTTCATCTTGTTGCTCTTGCCGGCGTGCGTCCTCTTGTTCACGCGCTCGTCAGTTGTTCTCTTCAACGACACATGTGGCTTCATGTAGAGGTCGTTGTGCCTCTAGTGGATGTTCTTCGTGGCGTTGTTGTTCTTGCCAAAGTGTGTTGCCGTCTTGAGTAGCTTGACGTTGTGTTCATCGAGGTTGCCCTTGGTGCATGGCATCCTATGCTTGGCAAGGATGTCGTTCTCAGTCTCGAAGTCGGTCTTGCAACCCATTACCATGGAATGGATTGTGATTGTCATCCCGACGATGTGAACGAGATCGAGGAGGACTTGTGTTGGAGGAAGAGTCCGAAGAGTGTCGACTTGAGTGGCGTCGTATTGAAGAGGATGTAGTGGAGGACGCGCAGCTCACTATCATGTGACAAAATTCTTCCATTTGAGTGGTGAGCTTCGCGTCAAGATAGTATTGGTTTCTTGCTTCCGATTGACAAGGGTCGGTGGCTGTTTGCTTGATCCATCGCCCAAAGCTTCACTTTCTTGATGTAGATCTCGTTGAACGCTGAAGTGATGATTTTTGGTGACGTGGTCGTGCGCTTCATCTTGATCCTCGAAGAGTGGGTTTGCCGAAGTGCTTGGCCTATCTATCATACACAAGTTGTGGTGAGTAGGAAAATGAGAGAAGTTATCTTTTCCGAAGATTGATGATGTATCGAGTATCACCCAACGTAATGCTATAATAGTAGAACTGGAACCTGGTTTTGTTTCTCACACCTACAAGTAAAGGCTTATCGAGGAGCTTTGTTAGGATGAGTGGCACAAAATTCAAGCAAGTGCCAGGCAAGATATTGATCATGTTGAAGAGATTCACAAATGCATGTAAGACAAATAGATCAACCCTATGAGATCACTTGGAAACACGCACATAAAAGATAAGTGGGATCTGCGCAACCAAGTAATGAGCTCAAAATGTGAAACCACGGAAAATGCTCTTGTTGCATGGATGCTAGAGAGACAATAGCTCGATTGCTCAGGTGGGCTAGATATGCTTGTGCACCCACCTATGAGAGTAATGTGCGGTCTTCAATCCCAAATATATGTATGGGCCAATATGATGAAACTATGCAACATGGCTCAATGTTATTGCTTACAAGCTCTATGTTTCTCCTCTTTTGCTTACAAGCTTTTTTACTATACCAAAATGCTTGATGCGTGTGCTGATATGCGAGACAAATGTGTAAGATATGCACAAGAGAGACTTATGTCACAATGATGATAGCAAGACTATTGCACACTAAATGTAGCTACGCAGAGTAAGCGTATCACTAAGGTGCACAAAAAGCGTGGCCCATCAATTCTCAACTCGCTAGTCTCAATGGTTAAGTGACACAAAACAACTCAAAGCTATCAATGCAATGGCAAGGGAATAAGTACAAGATGTCGTCGAGGTTACCGTCCTTGCTTACGATTGATATGAAGATGAAGTGCTTATTGTCGATGTTGAGTCCATCGTGATGATAATTAGCGTTGATGTTGATGTCGAACCATTCCTAATTAGCCGAAACACCTTAGGAAACGGAAACCACAACTCAAGATCTCAAACAAATGTGCGGTAATAGAAATGTGTGTATGTATGTGGCGAGGTGGGGTAGTGCAAAAGGCAAATGGTGGTGGTAGGAGTGGAAAACTGGAACAAATGGTCGATGGCCAACCTCTCTGGTCAGCCAGTGTGCATGGGGTAAGTGATGCCTGTGTGCACGGGGTCCCATGGACACGGGGTCTCGAGGGCACGTGCACACAGGGTGTTTCGCCTACGCAAGAACACGCCAAATCTGTGGAAAAAACTCAGAATTATGAGGAATTCGTTAGTGGTGATGGTTGGGGATGGTGAGTAGGGGTAGATCCAGTTGCCAAACAAGAAATTTGTGTACCAAATCAACAAAATCCAACAAAGGCAAAATAAAATAAAATAAAATTGGTAGGGCTATTTTTGTGGGGATTTTTGAATTGGGACTAAAAGCAACAAAATTAGGCTAGAATATGGGGGGTAGGGACTCCAAGATGTGAATCAACCTTGCTCATAATACCAAGATGTTGTAGGGTGGAACCCAAAGTGGAGATCTTTTCACACTTTGAAGGAGTAAAGAGGAAGATTTCGGAATCGGGGCTCCGGGGACCCAAGAGGTTTGAACTCTGGGGTGCGCTCGTTCCTACCGCCCTACCCCTTTGATCACGATCTCACGGCGACGCTCCAGCAATGCTCCGGCTAAGGAAGAAGAACTACGAACACGACAGTTACCCAGGTTTGGGCCACCTTGCGGTGTAAGACCCTACTCCTGCTTGTCTGGATTGCTTGATGACGAGAGAGTACAACAGTGGGTTCTAGCTAGCCTGCAGGGGGTCCTCCTCCTATGGTGGCGACCTGCCCTCCTTTTATACTATGCCTATGGTCCTCTTCCCTCCAAATTACTTGGCGGGAAGGGTTTTCACAATGGCCGTTTTGAAGGGGGACATGAGCACAACTTATCCTGGCTAAAGGTGGTCTTCGCCTGCAAAAACCTCCAGTCGTGATGCATCGGTGGGCTCGGGAATGACCTCCGCCCTGGCGCGTCCTTGCCTTGGTCTTCTTGCACCGGTTGGGGAGCCTTTGGAGATTGCTTTGGGAACCGGCGAGCTGGTTCTGCTCCCTTAGCACAAAAGAGGAAAGCCTCCCTATCCGCGCCTGCTGGCGCGGCCTCTACGCAGCGTGTCGCCTAGCGCGTCACCCACGTGAAGGTGCGGGCCCGCGCGGCCGGGCTGAAGAGCCCTCGAGTCATCTGCTCCCGCCAGGGGGCTCGGGAGACCGCCTCGCGAGGCTCCTAGCGACGCTCACTGACGTGCGCCTCGCCAGGGTCTTGCTCGTGAAGTTTTGTAGTGGGCCATCTGCTAGGTCTGCGCACACGTGCCGTGTTCTGGGCCGCGGGTAGACGGGCCTGGGTACCCCCAGTCCCACGGGCCCAACAGTATTCCCCGGGCCTGCGGTGCGCACTACTCCGCCAGTTGGGGGGAGAAACAATGCGGGCCCCAACCGCCCGCGGGCCAGGCTCGATGCGTGGCGCACGATGGGTCGTGGGAGGGGGCGCTCCCACTTCTTCCTCGCTGCCTCGGGAACCGCACAGATTGATATAAAGCCTGCACACGTAGGGCGTTGGGCCCTCATTGCCTTCCCGCGCGCTGCCGCCTCCTAACACCTTCCTTCTCGCACACGAATTCACTCTTCCAATGCAATCCTCGCCGCCTCCGGCCCCGGCCGTGCCGCCATGACGACTCCTAACAGGAAGAGGAGGGCTTACCACTACTATCAAGCTATCATATTCCTGTGCTACTAATCACTTTGCTGCAGATATTTAGTTCTCGAGGTGTGGTTGAACTGACAACTCAACTGCTAATACTTACAAATATTCTTTGGCCCCCCTTGTGTCGAATCAATAAATTTGGGTTGAATACTCTACCCTCGAAAACCGTTGCAATCCCCTATACTTGTGGGTTATCAGCGGCGCCGACGGACGTGTCAGCTTCGTGGTCTTTGCGTCGGGGCGCGGACTCGGCGACGTCCTCCTCCTCGTCATCGGTCTCGCCAAACACCGCCTTGCCCGCGACGTCGCTCTCCTTGTATGCGGCCGCCACCTCCACCACCTACTGGCGGTACCGCCAGCAGGCGAGGCAGATCTCGCGTGCGGAGCTGTAGGACTCGAGCAGCCCCTCCTGCTCCGCCAGGTCCGCGTCTTGTGTGACAGCCCTGCCGGCAGTGAGCTGCTCCTCCGCCTGCACGAGCTCCCGCAGGAGGTGGTTGTTGTAGGAGGCGTCGGTCCGCGCCTCCCGGAACTGCTCCCCCCGCTCCTCGCGCACCATGTCCATGTAATGGGCATGGGCCCTGCCGATGGTCAACGTGCAATGCATCGGCGAGGGTGGTGTGGAGGGTGAGGGCGGTGCCGGTTCGTCGTCGGCGACGTCCTCCATTGAGACGTTTTCGTCCTTCGGCTGCTTGCTGGCCAGCCAGCCGCCAGCAATGGCGGCCACCTCCTTCTTGTCCGACGTCAGCCCGTCCCAGAGAGCTTTAGCGGGTGGGGGATCCATGGCGAGAGTGGTGCGGAGAAGGATCAGAGGTGGATGAGTGCGGCTATGGACGGGGCAGCGGTTTATATAGCCATGATGGGCAGCAGAGGGACGGACGGGTGACGCTGGAGGAGACACCTCAGCAACCACGTGCCATCAATGTGGGCGGTAGACGGACGAGCGACCGTCATGTCATTTGAAAGCGCGGCAGTCGCCTGCATCGGAAAGCGGGCCGGGCAACGCTCTCGTGCCGCTTCAATGCCGGCGCTACTAAGCGGTCGCGTCCGCTCTGGCCGGACATGAATGCGAGCGCTAACGTCTAGAGCGGTGCTGGCCGAAAACACGCGAGAGGGTAGAGGGTTTTTTGGTGGGCCACGACGGTCAGAAACAATTTTTTGGGAGGGCTGTCCGGACTCCCGCAAACCTTCCCATGTTTGTCTCCGATTGTGGGAGAAAACATGCCCGAACCGTGCCATGGACCCATAGAGGCCCTAGTTGGATGACTTCCCCGGTTCGGACAGCGGCGGTCAAATCGTCCAACGATCGCGGGGTTCGAGAGTCCGCGTTGAAGATGCGCTTAACACGTGTAAAGTGTGAAACACTAGAAGCGTAAGAAACGAGGAGAGGGTAGTACTCCCTCCTTTCCAAAATATAATGTGTCCTCGATTCCCGTGCTTCAACTTTGATCATAAATTTAACCAACAAGACCGATTGTGGCGCGTCGTAGTCGTTGGTTAAACTTGTGGTCAAAGTTGAACCTCGAGAAGCGCGGATGAATTATACTACTATTTTGAAACGGAGGGAGTACTGTATAATATTCTAATACTATTATATTGGGGGAATGGGAGAACCACCGATTGCGACTCGAGAACCTTTCGTTCATCTCCAAAATATCTTCCTCATCTGTCCTGCGTCTCCACTATCCCCTGCGTGGTTTTAGTCTGTGAACTCGAGAGACCGAGCGAGGAAAGTTGCCGTGTGAGACCTGAGAGTTAGGGAGATATGGCTGGGATTGGTCCTATCAGGCAGGACTGGGAGCCGATAGTGGTGCGGAAGAAGGCGCAGAACGCCGCCGACAAGAAGGACGAAAAGGCCGTCAACGCTGCCCGCCGCTCCGGCGCCGAGATCGACACCACCAAGAAGTGTAGGTGTCCGATTGGATCGATCCCTTTAGCCGTCTTGCTATCCGATTTACTGCTCGCTGATTCTGTGGATTTCTTGCTAGTCGTCCTGGCTTGGAGATGCTCTAGATTTGTGCTTTTTTTGTCGGTTTGCTTATTATATGGGTTTTATATGTTTAATTATGTGATTCGTTTGCTATTCTGTCTGCCATAGAACAGCTCGCAGTGTAGAGTACCACAGTTTTTTTGTTTTTCTTTCTCGGTTTGCCATTGATCCAGTTCCGTTTGCAGACAACGCTGGAACGAACAAGGCTGCATCTAGCGGAACTTCCCTCAACACCAAGCGGCTCGACGACGACACGGAGAACCTTTCCCGTGAGCAGCAATCACTCTCTCGCTATGTGCTTATTCTTCCATTATGAATGATGTGCTAATACAAATTTGATTCGTTCATACATGGCGTAGCTGGGTTGTTTTGGAAAAAGTTCTCTTTATATGAACTAGATGCTGAAGCTGTTGGTTGTCCTAATTCTTAAATTACCTCTAAATCGTTACTCAACACTTCTGTATCTATACCATTATTTACTTATCACTGTGTATAGCATATGTGTTTCTTATCTATTGTGGATTATAGCTCGAGCCTAACTGTGCTATCTTCATATATTCTACTTGTAATGAAAGTATCTGTTTAGTTTAGGAAACTTCTCCATGGTACTGTAGCATGTGTTAGGATGAAATTAGTTTTTCATGTTAAATGAGCTGTTGATATCAACTGGCACCTGTAGCAGCTTGGTGGGAACACCAAGTACCAGACTGATATATCCTTGTTGATATGGTATTGAATATTTTACTGAATAGAGTGCTCAACATATTCTTTTTCACATCTTTTTTAGTGCACTTGTGAATATTTTGTAGCCCCACAGTTGTTTTTTTGTTTGCCAGTGTTTTTTGCGATAAAATAAAAATGCTACATCTGTATGGGGGACTTGTTTTAGGGAGTGTGCTGACATATACCAAGTTGGTAGCTGTGTTTATTGTGGAGTTCAAATCATGTGCTATGGGTTACTGTTTATTTTTGCTGCTGGAAAAACTTCACTTCCTGACTATGTGGTGATGGTGGTGTGTTAATCTGTTAACTGTCCTGATACCTGAATGCCCCTTGTTGCAAATGCCCCTGCACTGCTTGATGCCGACTTTTTTTCCCTCATGAAAAGAATGCACATGGAACATACTCTACCCTATAGCTAATTGGAAATCTCACTTCTGTTTGGAAATTCTTCTGTTGTATTATCGCACTTCACTTTATTGGATGGCATTAGTTCTGATGTTGCATCTTTGTATGAATTCTGATAACAAATGAAACTTAAAACTAATGTTGTAATAGTCTTTGAAATTCACAGGTTCTTCAATATTTAACGAAACATGTTATATCTTGTTTTACAGATCCTTCTTTTATAAGTGCACCTGTGAATGTTGTGAGGTTTAGAATCATTCTTATGCGTTTGTATGATCACCCTTAATTTTATTAGGGGTTAACCAGAATGCGGCTCAGTTACTTCATGGGTTGGTTGCATTTGCGGTGTTATATATAATTGTACCATTTAGATCATTGTTTTTAATGCGTCCCTTAGATGGCATGGCGTCTAGCTCGCCTTTGCCAGCTTTGAAAGGCACCTGCAGCGTCTGCCTAGGCCCACATGGGGGCGCTGTCAGCTAAATCAGACGCCACGGATAGAGCAGCCGGGGCGTGGTGGTGGTGGGGGGTCGCACGGGCCCGGCACCGTCAGTTCGTCTCCTGCCAGCATCAACCTTCTCTGCCTGCAGTCGCATGTGACTCTCGGTCTCTCTTTCCCTGCCTTCTTGTTCTCTCGTCTCCTCTCTCATGTGTCACCCTGCTGTGCACTTGTGCTCCTTTGATTTAGGAATTCCTAGTGCTCTGCTTTCATTTGTGAATCTGATTTGTAGTGCTATGCATATGCTCCGCCATGAATGTGTGTTGTACTGCTCTCCGATTTATGATGGGACTTCAAGGTGTGTAACGGTGTATGTCCACTAAATGCTACTCTACTCTGTTGCCCATAGAAGTTCAGAACTGTCTTAAGGCGTTGCCTCGCCTTACGCTTAAAAGGTGAGGCGCCCCCAGCGCCTTGCCTTGTCTTACAGCCTTATAAACATTGATTTAGATGGTGAAATGAGATTTTCACCATTAATTATATTTTCAAAACACAAACTTCATCTGAGATGTGCATAAAGTCTACATCATCACCTTTTGATAAAAATAAGTACTGTGACATGGAATGGCTATCACCGATGGTTAGCAATTGTATGTTTGGTCGGTCACCTACATTGGTAACTCCGCAACAATCCTTTATTTGTGAAATAAGCACAAGTCAAGGTTTCCCAACCTGTAATTTAGCAGCTCTAGCTTACTGCTCTTGAATTTGGGGAATGCCCTACTTCTCTATCACCCAGTTTGCTGCCACCTGGCACCTTTAGCTTGCCCCATCTAATTTGGTTCTACCTGTGTCTGGTTGGGCTTATTCGTAACTGATACTGTTCCATTGTGTGCTGAAATTTGGTAATAGCAAAACTCGCTCATATAATTTTTGTTGCCTATGAGTTGGCCACAATTGTTTTGAAAATACTAATCTGCAAACAAGTAGAGTTGGTGTTTGGACAATTATTTTATAGCAAACTTGCTGCAGGAAAATTGTGTTGATGCAACTTAGTGGGTTTTGGTCGGTATGTGGCTTAGAAATAAGAAGCCGTCGGCTGTATACGCTGTGGATAGCTGTTTTACTGGGAAAGCTACTGTGTGAAGTCCTTGTATAATAAAAAGTCTTGAGTTCCCCTAGGATGCTCAGAGTCTGTTTATGTAACTATTTAACTATAATAGCCTGATTTTTGCTGCATTTCACCGGAAATTCGTTTTGGAGCTCGGGCTCCATGAAGCCATTTTTTAGAATTCAAAAATCAATTTTCAAGTTCCTAAAAATCTGAAAAAAACACACATGTACATATGGTTGTATTCTACATGTGTCTAAAATTTCATGATGAGACCTGAGCTCCCAGAGGGCAGGCCTGGCAGTGGTGAAGTCCTCCCCACTTGTGCCAAGAGGTCCTGGGTTCGAACCAACCTCTCTGCATTGCACTTTGCAGGGATAAGACTAGGTTCCTATAATCCCTCCCCAGACCCCACCTTATGTGTGAGCTTCTATGCACTGGGTCCGTCCTTTTTAGACCTGAGCTCTGAAATGCCTCTCATATTTCACTGCTTAGTCCACATCACATATGTACATGATATCTTCTTTTATCTAATTTTATTTTAAATGGTGTGTTGTCCACTAAATAAATATCATAAAATTAATCTGCAACCAAAATTGTATGTGTATATCATAATGCAATTAACTAAAGTTGACATAGCGTGACATCCTGTACATAGACGATAATCCATAAGGCATTCATCATCACACTGCATGATCAGTACAATCTGATCCATGGCAGAAAAAATGAATCAATCTTGTGCTCAAAGTAATCAGTCAACGCACCAGTTGGGGTCTCACATGGATTGGACTTGGGGATGGAATGAGGAGACAAGCTGGTTTGAAGTGATTTCTATGGGAGGCGAGCCAATTGTATATATTGGCAATCCCTTCGCAATTTATCTGAAATGGGCAATGGCTGAGTGTGGGATTTTTCAAAAGCCAGAAAAGCACCTCCAGTGGTGCTTTTGCTCCTATGAATTAATAAACCACCGTGCTTGGGTACAGAATGTTTGCTTTAAGCCCCAAAATAAGCTAGCTGTTTGCTTGGGTACAGAATGCCAAAGCCCAATCCCAACCAAACGCCCCTTTAACCTTGGGAACCATAGGATTCAAACTAGCACAGATTGTGTGCCTAAAATTGCCTTATCTATGTGCAGATATTCGGCCATCAAATTTGTCAGTTCTATTAAGATAACCACACATTTTTGGTGATCAAATTGGCTCAGTTCTATGTAGAGAACAAACTAGGTTGCCTCTTGGGCCTTTTTAATTTCTTGGAAATTTTTCATCTTGCTGCAGGAATTCAACCGTTTCCTGTAATGCTCCTATAAATCAAAATGGCTTTTCTGTCATTCAACATTTTTTGGCTATCAGTCTAAATATCTGTTCTGTAGTATTGTGCTTTCTTAACGAGGTTATTTTTTGTTCGTCGTTACCGAGTACCGCACGTAGAATTTCACATACAAATCTGATTTTGTTTTCCCCGGTCTCACCCCCAAGATGCTTGAGATTCCAACAGCCAAGCTTTCTCTGCTTGTTTTGTGTGCCAATCCCTAATCCTTTGTGCTCTCATCTGATGCTAGATGAGCGTGTTTCAAGTGACCTGAAGAAAAACCTTATGCAGGCAAGGCTGGATAAGAAGATGACCCAGGCACAACTTGCTCAGGTATCTAGTTGAATATCAAGATTTTAGAACTTGCAGAGTTCTTCCTGAGATAAAAAGCTTGTCACCTTCTAATTTAACATGCACTATTACCTCAATCTAAGGGTGTGATGTGTTGTAACAGATGATCAATGAGAAGCCACAGGTGATCCAGGAGTACGAGTCGGGCAAGGCGATTCCGAACAATCAGATAATTGGAAAGCTCGAGAGGGCACTTGGAGCTAAGCTGCGTAGCAAGAAGTAATGCCTTGAAGTAGCCAAGCCGTGTCTATTTGCCTTGCACTGCATTTGCTAGGTCCTAAAAGCTCTTACAGGCTGTTTCTGTTGGTTGATACTGAATAACTATGCCACAGAACGACTTTATGTATCATTATATTCCCTTGTTCTAAAATGTGTCGTCATATGTCCCAGTGTAAGAGCTGCATTTAGCATGCAGATTGACATGATAACCTGCGTGGTTTGTGCGTGGTGTTTGTTACTGGCTTTTGCTAATACAAGTGTCTATTGTGAGGTAACTACAGGGTCAACAAATTGCCGCCATAATTGAGGAAAATCATACAGAACCACCACTTTTAAAATCTTTGAGTAATAGAGCGCATCAATTCTTGAAGAAAAAAGTCCATTTTACTACCTTGAATAAAGTGGGTGGTTCACTTTACCCCTTGATCTATTTTTTTGCTTCTTTTACACTCAAACAAACCCAAACTGAACAAAACACCCCTTTGGTTGGTTTTTCTCCACGGTGTTTTTGACCTGGCTGGGGCCCCCTTGTCAGGTGGGGCTGGGATAGAGCTGCCGCTGCACCCGTCGACGAGCAGAGCAGGGCCAAGCGGGGTCGACAGGAGGCAGTTGCGTGCGGGGTCGAGGCAGTGGTGGCAACCATCGGCGTTGGGTACTTGGGGCGGGCTCGCGCGGCGGCGGGATGGCGTGGCCGGCGAGGCAGCGGCGGCGCGGGACGGGGCTCCTCTGGCAGGACGCTGACGCGATGGCGGGGAGAGGGTGGCGGCTCCTAGGCGACGCGCTGAGGGAGGTGGGGCGCGGGTGGCTCGGGCCCGAGGCGAGCTCCTTCGGGCGGCCGCGGATCCGACTTGGAGAGAGAGGTGAGAGAAACCTGACAAGGGGGCCCCACCCAGGTCAAAACCGCCGTTGACTAGTGCCACATCGGCAACTGGTGGAGAAAAACCAGCTAGGGGGATGTTTTGTCCGGTTTGGATTTGTTTGGGGAGGGGAAAGAAAGAAACAGAAAAAATAGAATAGAGGATAAAGTATACCACCCACTTTATTCGGGGTAATAAAATGGACTTTTTTTATTCTTGAATAAGGTCGTTATAGTAGCCAAACTGACTGTGGGCCCTGCCTGTTTGGCTGATGTGGCATGCCTATGTGTACATTTTGCTAAGGTGGACATGGGACGCACTGCCAGCCCCCAATCTTCTTCCTCTTTGCCTCTCTCACTCCTCATTGAACCCCTCCAACTAATGTTTGATTTTGCACTTGCAGCAATGCTCTTCTCTGTCCCACACTGCTTTCTCTTGCTCACTCCCGTGCCACTACATGCATCATTATTTTTGTAGGGAAGCATGGATCATTGTTGAGACCAAGCCTTTACCAGCCCAGCCAATGTGTGTGTCCTCATGAACGCTGCCGCACCATGCATCGCCCCCCAATGCGAGTTTGTGTGGTGCGGGAAACCCCATTGACATCACCATGGAATCCTACATCAACGCCGCAGCGCCAAGTGGACCAATGACTAGAGCACATATGTGCCATTGAAAATGAGGTGAATTCACTCCTAAACTCCATGTATACATATAAGACAGGACTACTACCTCATTATGAAACCTTGTGCATACTTAAGTATGAAGATATCAAGCATGGAGAAGCGAGGAAGGAATCCCAAGGTCAAGGTTTCGAAGTGGAGAAAGGAGACGAAGGAGAGGGGAAAGGATGGCTAAAGTCAGGCCGCCGGATAGTTGGACCAATGTCCGGCCACGCCTGAACTGTTCGGTCAAGCGTCCGGGAAAACGCCCGACGACACCTAAGACCTCAAAAACATAGCCGGACGACTCCCATACTGTCCGGCCACCTGAGCCCTGAAGCTGATCGACGCTCGTGTTAGACCGGAAGCCGATGCAGCCCAGTGCCCAGCTGTTCGGCCTAATTTCGGCTAGACTGGCTAGCCAAGTGCCTACGCAGGAATTTGGCCTTTCGGCTTTGTAATTCTCTCTCCCACCTACTCCTTCGTACTTAGACAATATAATTCGTTCCCCCTGCACTTTCTAGGGTTAGCAAAGCATATTAGATATACTTGAGAAAGCTTTTGGTGCGGAAGAACTATCTCCCAAGCACTACCTTGTATACTTTATTTCCTTTGTTGTTCTTGGATCTAGATGCACCTCTTGTATTGACTTGAGATTTGAGGAGTACTTTGTTTGGATCTTGTCCAATTAGTGTTCTCTCTTGTGTTTTCCCCATGTGTTCTTCGTGTTCTTCGTGAATCCACCCCAAATCCATCTCCAATTTGTGAAGATCAGGCTACCATAGGTTTGATCCTACATCAGCTTTGCTCATCTATCTCTTCTCCATTGAAGACCAAGATCTCCATTAGGAGAAGAATCCCAAGGGATTACCAAGACCTGCATATCTCCAAGAGATTTGGGGAAGGTCTATCCCTCAAGACCTCAGTTCTCCATAGAGATTTGGAAATAACTACCTAGCTACTTGTTCCCTTTATTGATTCTGGACCTAGTAGTGTCTCTTTGCTTGGATGCTTGAAGAGCACATGTGTGATGTGGATCTTGTTCTTATAGTGATTTCCCCCCATGTTCAGTTCTTTGTGTTCTTCCTCTTATTCACCTCCAAATTGTGAAGATTAGGCACAATTCGGGCTTTGCCCTACGTTATTTTGTATCATGAGCTTTGGTTGCCACAATTTGGAGCCCCTTTCCCTCATCCTTAGCCTAATTTTGTTTTTCTCTTACCCAATTTGACTATAAATCCCCACAAAAATAGCCTCACCCAATTCCTTGCAATTTGCACGGTTTCATGAGATTTTGTTGGTTTTAATCTATGGATCCGATGTGCTAAACGTAGATCTAGCCTCCTTTGCATTTCTTGATCCAAATTTATCAATTTAGACCAAAAGGTTTTCTTTCTTCTTCCAATTTCCAAGTGCCATTTTCTCCCAGATTTGGCATTTGACATGCTCGGACAGTCCAGTCAAATTATGCTCGGACAATCCGGACAAGTTACCTCATGTCTGGTTTGGCCTTGTTATCGTGCATCTTCACCAGTTTGCCGCTACGTTGGTTCCCGTATGGCAACGACATAGGAACCTCCTATGATATGTTTCCAATGATTCCACCGCAAACGAATTCATCAACAACAACGATCATCTCTGCCCCTTTGGCACCAAAACCGGAAGCAAGGTAGGTTACCTTCGACCTCGATGAAGGTGTCCATTCTGTCAATCACTATCTTCTCTTGACACTGTACTTGATAGCCCCACCATTCTTTGCGCATACCTACCTATTGGGACTAGCTATTTGAGAATTGCCGGGCCTCATTAACTTTCACATCATGGTGATAGCTTTGCATTCTATTGTGTGCTATAGTTACTTTGTGCATATCTTAAATACTTGTCTTGCATATTTGGCCGAGGCTCAAGGAAAGTGGTAAAGGGAAAATTAGTTAAAAAAAAGGATACAAAGAAAACGATACAATAAAGCTTATAAGCAAAAATTTGAGCATGAAAAAAAAATACTTGGGATAGGAAAGTGATACGTTGTTCTTGTAGGTTGGTGCACAAGTGTGAATCTAGCCACAAGAGCAATCAAGCTAGAGTCTCTCATAGTGTTTGTGCAACACGAGCTTAGTCTTCGCTAGGAAAAAATCTGTATGCTCCTTCCTTGGTTGCACAATCCCTGTTTATCTTTTGGCGTGTGTATCCACCTTGCTCTATTACTACCCTTTGATCTACTTGTACACATTTGCATTTGTGGATCTTACCCAACATTTTCAACATCTTGATCCATTATTGCGTGATATTGTGCCACTAACCCTCACCAAGCCACTCTATAAGACTTTTATATGTAGGTGTGAGATTGAACAAGATCCCGTACCAATTGCACTCTCTTCAGATTCCATAGTGAGGGATTGCTTGATCCATTCTCAACATCGGGAAGAGGTAATTTATGTATTGTTCTTTTCATTCTCTACTCAAACTTGATTTGATGTTGTGATGGATAGGGAAGGTACACCCCCTCCAGTCTTTGACGACCAAGAGGACGCAAATAACTACATCATCAAGCTTCATCACTTCAGACTTCAATAAGCTATGAACGACACACACCACACCTTGAATGCGCGCATTGAGCACCACTCCACCGACATGCGCCAATCTAAAGCTCGCACGATGGACTACCTGGACACATGATTAGACACCCAAGTGGCTCAAATTCAAGACATGTTCAGAAGACACAAGTCTTCATCATCATCATCATCCTCAAGAAGGCGCTCAAGTTGACACTCCTTTGAGCTACCATTCGGCACAATTACACCAAAACATCGTCTCACCGTGAAGACCGAGAAGACTATCAAGTTTCAAATCCTTTCCATGGCAATGGATTGCAAGGCCACATTCTTGAGTGTGAACGACGTCAACATGAAGCTCCAGTGCATCAAGATGACTTCGACCGCCAAGTACACTAAGATGATGAAAGGTGTTGACAACAAGAAGAGCATCATCGCCAAGATGAAGAACCTTGCACATTGGCAAGAAATAAGCACGTTGTGTGGAGCAAGAAAATCAAGCCCACCGATCTCTATGTGACACAACTTACAACCTTCAAGAGTGAAACCAAAGGAAATGAAGAGAGTAAAGAATAGGCTCACATCGAGCTATGCCATGAGACGGGGAGCATCTAGAACATACCTTACTTTTCTTGCCAAGTATATCATGAGGAGCATGAAGAAAGTCGACCTCCACAACATCAAGATCATCGCCAACCTTGCAACAATCAAGGCATTGAAGAGTGCTTCAGCAAGCTCAAGTTCAATATGCCAAAGTTCTCCGGTGGCACTGACCCCGAAGAATATCTATCATGCATGGGATCTCAAAGTGGAATTTTTTTTTCTAACTCCACAAGTTCGATGAAGCAAAGAATATAATGGTGTCCTCCCTCAAGTTTCATGAATATGTCCTCACATGGTGGGAGCAAGTGATTGAATGGTCACAAGGAAAAAGTGAATTGCCCATCACAACTTGGGACATCATGAAGCAAGTTATGCGAGCATGATTCGTGCCTACACATTATACTAGAGATCCATTCAAGAAGTTGCAAGTCCTCAAGCAAGGCACAAAGTTCGTGGAGGAATACTACAAGGAAATGGAGATCGCAATGATCTGGGCAAATTTGAAGGAGTTCGATGAGCAAACCATGGCTCGTTTACTCAATGGTCTCAACTACCCCATTAAGAATATAGCGGATTTCCAACCGTACAAAAACCTACTTGAGCTCGTGCACCAAGCAACAAAGGTGATGCCAGATAGAGATTCCCTTATGATCTAATTCCGAGCGAAGATATCAAGTACTCCAAGTACTCCGACTATCCTTCAAGAAATTTTGACACCAACAATAATCAAGCTCGTCCAAGTGTGGCACCATACACTCGAGCTTCACCCACTAGTGGTGCTACTTCAAGCTCAAGGCCGTCGACTACTACTAATATGTCTCAAATGTATTATACTTTTTATATGTTTCATGGCATTATATTATCATTTTTACATACTTTGGGCACATTTTTATGATTTTTATTGGACTAACCTATTAATTAAGTGTCCAACGTCAATTCATGTTTTCTAATGTTTTTTGCATTTCACGGAAAATAATTATTTTAACCCCAAAAAAAATCCAAAAAATAGATTGTAGAGTTTTGAACTAGAAGACACCCAGGGGTCTGGGCCCCACACCTAGAGATGCTTAGGGTGCCTAGGCGCCAAAAATGCCATGGCGCTTAGGCACTCAAGGTACCTTATGGATCCCTCCTTTGCCGCAAGCTTGCCCACCCCCACCCCGAAGTTGTGGAATCACCATAAAAATTTATGGGAAATTACAAAATGGTGGCAGGACTCAGATTTTAGCATCGAGAAATAGCTCCCCTCGAAAAGTTAGATCCCATCTGATGGGAGGATCTCATCCCCACAACCATGACCACCAAAAACCACTGGGGAAACCCTTCTCCCACTAGGGGGGAGGCCAAAGAGGAAGGAGAAGGAGGGGTTTCCCCCTCTTCTGGTGGCGCCAAAACATCGTCGGGGGAACCCTCATCACCACCGTCATCTCCAAAAACACCTCCATCATCACCATGGCCACCAACAACCCCTTCATCATCGCCATCATGTTCCTCTCCTCCTTCATGTGAGAGTGACTTCTTGTAGGCACATGGGGTGGATCTGATACGGGTGATGCAAAATCATGTAATAGTGTTAAGATTTATGTAGTATTGACCTATGGTGTTTGAGAATTAATGTTACAATGACTTTGTTGTGCCCAATGTTTATTACTACTAGGGCTCGGGTTATATGATTTCACCTCAGAACCATGTTTGTATTTTGTGTGTTTTAAATCATGATCGTATGTGCAAATCATATGCACCTAATTTAATTTTGAACCAGAGACCCTGACGGTGATAGAGCTGGGTATTAAAGGGAATGACTATAATTTGAGGATCACATGTATTCATGAAGTGTTAATGCATTGTTTTAGTTGGTGCAAAGTCAACTTAATTACCCTTAGTTTCCTTTATGGAACCTAAAGAAAGGGGGGTTGGACTATAAATGAAAGACAAGTTTTTCTGAGCACATTTCTCGGTTTAAGGAATACATGTCTACATTGTTTGAGATAATTCAGAAGTCATGTTACATCAATGCACCATGTAATGATTTATTTCGCCCGGGCGGTATCCACCCTATGCCTACACTTTTGATCACTTCTTACTCTCTCTAAAATATTTCATATGTGGCAACGGTTGGGTATTTGCTTCTTGTTAGTGTGCTCTTTGTTACTTTGCTGCAACCTACACCAATCAATCAACTTGTTACTTAGTAAGGTAAACACTAAAATTGCAAAGATAGTTTTGTGAGTGATACATATGACTTGAAAGAATATGAAACCTACCTTTAGCTCCCACGGCGTTCAACACTCATATAGTTAGGGCATCTCCAATGCCAACCTGCAAAACTCCTACATCAGTCTCGACCACGGAAGCCATCCAAAGCGGGCATGTATCGGCCCGCAACACGGTCCGAACGTGTTTTCTCCTGCAAACCGGAGACAAACATGGGGGAGGTTTGTGGGAGTCCGAACCACTGTCACGCCCGCTTCTGACCGCCCTGGCCCACCAAAAAACCCTTCCCATCTTGCGCGCGCTTCCTTCCCATTGCTAGTTGCCCGCATTCATGCTGTTGTAAAGCGCGCCACTCCACATTGAACGCGGCTCAGGGTGTACGCAACCTCTCACTGCCTCCGCCATTGAAGCGGCACATCGGTCGAGGGTGCCACCCGCTGCACACCCGGCTGAACACGCCTCCTCATCGCATTCGAACACCTCCATTAAACCCGCGTGGAAGCCGAGAAACCTACTCCGACCACACATCCATTCACGAGTGGCCGACATTAAACGCAACACCGGGCAAGCTCCTCCCGTCCGCCCTCTATTTAAACGAGGCCAGATGTCGTGCAAGAATCGCACCACTCCGCCGCTCCCCATCTCCTCCTTCCACCATTTTCTCCCCTCTTTTGATGGCATCTGACGAGTAGGAAGAGCAGTTCTTCGGCATAGAAGTCGGTTGGGTGGCCCATCGAGCCCAGCAGATACGAGCGAGGCAGCTTGCTTCTCCACCTCCTTCTCCTAGTCCGACGGAGCAAGTTGCCTCCCGAAGCCGGCGCATGGTTTAGCAACTTGCCACTCCAAGCCAGCCCGCGGAGGAGTGGCGAGTTGCTCTAGGTCAGCACGGTGGGGAGCATGGAGGCACAGGCATTATCGTTGCCGTCCACAACGCCACATCATACTATGCCTCCAGTGCCTGCGACCACGCCATCCACTGATACGTCTCCAACGAATCTAAATTTTTTGATTGTTCCATACTGTTATATTATCATTCTTAGATGTTTTACAATCATTTTATAGTCATTTTATATCATTTTTGATACTAACCTATTGACATAGTGCCCAGTGCAAGTTGCTGTTTTCTGCATGTTTTTTACATCGCAGGAAATCAATACCAAACGGAGTCCAAACGCAGCGAAACTTTTTGAGGATTTTTTTTGGGGCCAGAAGACATCCAATGGGCCAGGAAAGCACCTAGGGATGCTCCGAGGGGAGCACAACCCACCAGGGCGGGCCTGGAGGCCCAGGCGCGCCCTAGTGGGTTGTGCCCACCTCGAGTGCCCCCTCAACCGCCTCTTTGCTCTATAAATACCCCAATATTCCAGAAACCCTAGGGGAGCCGACGAAAATTAATTCCAGTCGCCGTAGAGTCCAGAAACACCAGATCCAATCTAGACACCATCTCAGAGGGGTGCATCATGTCCATTGGTGCCTCTCCGATGATGTGTGAGTAGTTCTTTGTAGACCTTCGGGTCCGTAGTTAGTAGCTAGATGGCTTCCTCTCTCTCTCTCTCTCTCGCTTGATTATCAATACAATGGTCTCTTGGAGATCCATATGATGTAAGTCTTTTTGCAGTGTGTTTGTTGGGATCCGATGAACTTTGAGTTTATGATCAGATCTATGTTTTTATCCATGAAAGTTATTTGAGTCTTCTTTGATCTCTTATATGCGTGATTGATTGTATCCTTGTATTTCTTCTTCGATATTTGGGTTTGTTTGGCCAACTTGATATATTTATCTTGCAATGAGAGGAGGTGCTTTGTGATGGGTTCGATCTTACAGTGCTTGATCCCAGTGACAGAAAGGGAAACAACACGTATGTGTCGTTGCTATTAAGGATAACAAGATGGGGTCTCTTTCTACATAAATAGATCTTGTCTACATCATGTCATCATTCTTATGGCATTACTCCGTTTCTCCATGAACTTAATACACTAGATGCATGCTGGATAGCGATCGATGTGTAGAGTAATAGTAGTAGATGCAGGCAGAAGTCGGTCTACTAATCTTGGACGTGATGCCTATATAATGATCATTGCCTAGATATTGTCATGATTTTTTTGAAGTTCTATCAATTGCCCAACAGTAATTGTTTTCCCACCGTTTGCTATTTTTCTCGAGAGAAGCCACTAGTGAAACCTACGGCCCCCGGGTCTCTTTTCATCATATTTTCCTTTGCATTTATTTTCAGATCTATTAAACCAAAAATACAAAAATATCTTGCTACAATTTATTTGTTCCGCGTTCTATTTATCCTATCTACCACTTTTACCTCACGTTATTTGCCTATCTTGAGGCGTCGTACCCGAAAGGGATTGACAACCCCTTTAACACGTCGGGTTGCGAGTATTTGTTATTCGTGTGTAGGTGTTGTTTACGTGGTGTGAGAAGGTTCTCCTACTGGTTCAATAACCTTGGTCTCATCACTGAGGGAAATACCTACCATCGCTATAATGCATCATCCCTTCCTCTTTGGGGAAATACCGACGTAGTTCTAGCAGACATCAAAAGGAATTTCTGGCACTGTTGCCGGGGAGGATCTTCAACATCAACCAGGTTCCTAATCACAAATCTTATCTCCTCTATTTCGTTTGCCCTTATGTCTTTCTTGGTTTGTTTGCTTGTTTGTTTGGCATAATTGTGTGTTTTATTGGAAATCCGAAACCAAAAACCTTATGGATCCACGTCCACTTGCTAATCTTTTTAAAACATCCAACTATGATGAACCGGTTGCTAGTGAATTGAGTACACTAGATTATCTTTACGAAGTTTTGCTTGAGATTCATGATTCTGAAAATTGTGGTGAAGTGATAAAATAAGAAATTTATGAAGTGATTCATGATAGCTTCTTGAATGAAAAGCATGATTGCAATGGTGTTATAATAAATTCTATTAATGTCAATTATGCTAGTAATATACAAAACCCCAAGTTTAGGGATGCTAATTTTGATATGTCCTCTACATATTGCAATGATCATGATTGGGGTGATTCTTCTTACGATCTTGAAAATTTATTTAAGCCTCATGATGAATATGTTTGCGATAATATTGAAGGTGGGTTTGGAAGAGTGTCAACTTTAGGTAATAATGATCCCACTACTTTGAAGAATTATCAATCTTATGATTTTTTTGATAAAAGTGGGTTTGGAGAGGTCATGACTTTATTTTATGATAATCCCACTATTTTGGAAGAGTGTCAACTTTGCATGCATGTGGGTCATGTAGAGAATATGTTATGTGATAGCTATATCGTTGAATTTGAGTATGATCATACATGTAATTATTATGAGAGAGGAAAATATGGTTGTAGAAATTTTCATTCCACTAATTTATCTCTCGTCATGTTGAGATTGCTATTGTCTCTTTCTTCTTCCTTGCATATGCTAGATGTTTCTTGTCTTGATAATGTGGTTGCCTACAAAATGCCTATGCATAGAAAGTATGTTAGACTTAAATGTGTTTGTCACATGTTTTATGATGCTCTCTTTGTGCTTCAATTCTTGTCTTTCATGTGCATCATTGAAATCTCATGCCTATCTTAATGGCTATAAAGGAAGAGCTTGTTGGGAGGCAACCCAACGAATAAAATATTTTTTTGCTTTTTATTTTCTGCTCTTGTGTAACTGCACAATTATACCTCTTGTTAGATGTGTTTTTGTGGTTTAAATTAGTGTTTGTGCCAAGCAAGGCCTTTGGGTTGATTTGGGTGAAAGTTGATTTGATATTGCTGAAAAACAGAAACTTATGCACTCACGGAAATAGTTTTCATAAACCGCAGAAACGTGATTTTGAGTTGATTATTTTTGCAGAAGATTAATATACAAATTACTCAGGTTTTCCTAATTTCTCAAGATTTTTGGAGTTACATACGTATTCGAAATATCCAGATTGCTACAGACTGTTTTGTTTTTGACAGATTCTGTTTTCTTTGAGTTGTGTGCTTGTTTTGATGATTCTATGGTTTTCTTTGATGAGTTTTTGCCATAGAAAAGTTGGAATACAGTAGATATAATGCAAAAACAAAATATGAATAGGTTTGCAGCAATACTTATAGTAGTGGTTTGCTTTCTTATACTAAGGATCTCACGAAGGTTTTGTTGAGTTTTGTGTGATTGAAGTTTTCAAGTTTTGGGTGATATTATGATGGATGAAGGAATAAGGATTAGAAAAAGGCTAAGCTTGGGGATGCCCGAGGCACCCCAAGATAATATTCAAGAAGTATCAAGCAACTAAGCTTGGGGATGCTCCCCCCGAGTGGCATCCCCGCTTTCTTCTAACAACCATCGGCTTGAAGCTATATTTTTATTCGTCACATATTATGAATTTTGCTTGGAGCGTCTTGTATAATATGATTCTTTTATTGTTTTGCTTTGTGTTTTAAGTGTTGAATAATTGTTGAACACACCTTTTTGAGAGAGCCAAAAATTATGTTATGCTTTCTCCTATGCTTCACTTAAATTTTTAGAGCCATGGATTTGCTCTAATACTTCACTTATATCTTTTTGAGCACGGTGTGCTTTGTTATTTTTGAAGAAATGCTCTCATGCTTCACTTAGATTTATTTGGGAGTTAGTAGAATTTTCAGAAATTCTCTCTTGCTTCACTTAGATTATTTTGAGAGAAAGAAAAATTATGCTCACGTTCTTCACTTATATTTGTTTGAGCTTATCAAAAGAAACTTATGAAAATAGTTCCAAACTGATAGATATCCAAGGAGGATATAATAAAAACTTTCATGAAGATCACTGGACAAAAGAAACTTGATTCTTAGTAATGGTTTTGAGATATGACGATATGATATGCGAGTCATGTTGATGAGTAATTGTGCTTTAGTAAGAATATTGATGTTAAGGTTTGTGATTCCCTATGCAAGCACAAAAGTCAATAGTTATGCAATGAAATTTATATCCTACTTGTGGTGCATTATTCGGTGTTACTTATGCTTAATGCTTGGGTATGAGATTTTTCGCCTCTTGGTTGGTCGCCTCTCAATCTTTTTGCTAGCCTTTATTTTGCACTAAGTATGATCACTACTTGTGCATCCAAAACCCTTTAAACCAGTTTTGCCATATGAGTCCACTATACCTACCTATATGTGTTATTTCCATGTCGTTCTAAGCAAATTTGCATGTGCCATCTCTAATTTTCAAAATAAATTTCTCTTTTGTGTGCTCTACCGCTCGCGAGGTGGTGAGGGGTGGCCAATATTTTCCATGCTAGATGTGTTATTCTCACGATGAGTGTTTATTCACTTGTAATTGTACAAGAGTACGGCAAAGGTATTAGGGATGCCCAGTTCCGACATGAAAAATGAATTTACTTTATGTTGTCAAATAATAAATTCCTTGCAAAGTGTTGGTATGGAGGACAACCGTGGATTCGGCTAGCCATGGAAAGTGAAAGTAATGGTGGAAAAAGAAATAAACTATATTTTCTGTTGGGAACCGCCTATGATGTATCTAGCATGGAAAGTGTTGGGAGCTCTAAGTCGTTTTCGTTGGTGGGAAAAGTATGCCTCTCAAAAATATTTTACCTCTCAATTTAAGCTTTGAGCCCTGGCACCTCTACAAATCCCTACTTCCCTCCGCGAAGGGCCTTTCTTTTACTTGTGCAACTTTTATTTTGAATTTGAGTCTCCATCTTCTCTTATAAAGCACCAACTATGGGGCACTATGATCGTGTTTGAGCATTGGGTGTAGCTAATATTCGAGTGTGTTTCATGAATGGATCAATGACTGAGCATAATGGGCTAGGGATAACTTGCTTTAGTGTTGATATTTTGAAAGACATGGTTGCTTTTTGGTATGCTTGAGTATTAAAGTCCTCATGTCAAAACAAGACTATTGCTTTGAATCATATAAAAGTCCAAATGTCCATGCTATAAAGAAAAGAAATTGATGAACATGTTAGGCAACATTCCACATCAAAAATTGTGTTTTTATCATTTACCTACTCGAGGACAAGTAGGAAGTAAGCTTGGGGATGCCGATACGTCTCCAACGTATCTATAATTTTTGATTGTTCCATGTTGTTATCTTATCGTTCTTGGATGTTTTAGAATCATTTTATAGTCATCTTATATCATTTTTTGGTACTAACCTATTGACATAGTGCCCAGTGTCAGTTGCTGTTTTCTGCATGTTTTTTACATCGCAGGAAATCAATACCAAACGGAGTCCAAACGCAGCGAAACTTTTTGAGGATTTTTTTGGGCCAGAAGACATCCAGTGGGACAGGAGAGCACCTGGGGGTGCTCTGAGGGGAGCACAACCCGCCAGGGCGCGCCTGGAGGTCCAGGCGTGCCCTGGTGGGTTGTGCCCACCTCGGGTGCCCCCTAAACCGCCTCTTTGCTCTATAAATACCCCAATATTCCAGAAATCCTAGGGAAGTCGACAAAAATCAATTCCAGCCACCGCAGAGTCCAGAAACACCAGATCCAATCTAGACACCATCTCGGAGGGGTGCATCATGTCCATTGGTGCCTCTCCGATGATGCGTGTGTAGTTCTTTGTAGACCTTCGGGTCCGTAGTTAGTAGTTAGATGGCTTCCTCTCTCTCTCTCTCTCTCTCTCTCTCTCTCTCTTGATTATCAATACAATGGTCTCTTGGAGATCCATATGATGTAAGTCTTTTTGCGGTGTGTTTGTTGGGATCCGATGAACTTTGAGTTTTTTTATCAGATCTATGTTTTTATCCATGAAAGTTATTTGAGTCTTCTTTGATCTCTTATATGCATGATTGATTATAGCCTCATATTTCTTCTCCGATATTTGGGTTTTGTTTGGCCAACTTGATCTATTTATCTTGCAATGGGAAGAGGTGCTTTGTGATGGGTTCGATCTTACGGTGCTTGATCCCACTGACAGAAAGGGAAACGACATGTATGTACCGTTGCTATTAAGGATAACAACATGGGGTCTATTTCTACATAAATAGATCTTTTCTACATCATGTCATCATTCTTATGGCATTACTCCGTTTCTCCATGAACTTAATACACTAGATGCATGATGGATAGCGGTCGATGCGTGGAGTAATAGTAGTAGATGCAGGCAGGAGTCCATCTACTGATCTTGGACGTGATGCCTATATAATGATCATTGCCTGGATATCATCATGATTATTTGAAGTTCTATCAATTTTCCAACAATAGTTGTTTTCCCATCGTTTGCTATTCTTCTCAAGAGAAGCCACCAGTGACACCTACGGCCCCTGGGTCTGTTTTCATCACATTTGTCTTTGCGATCTATTTTCCTTTGCAATTATTTTCAGATCTATTAAACCAAAAAATACAAAAATACCTTGCTGCAATTTATTTGTTCCATGATCTATTTATCCTATCTACCACTTTTACCTGACGTTATTTGCCTATCTTGAGGCGCCGTACCCGAAAGGGATTGACAACCCTTTAACACGTCGGCTTGTGAGTATTTGTTATTTGTGTGCAGGTGTTGTTTACGTGGTGTGAGGAGGTTCTCCTACTGGTTTGATATCATTGGTCTCATCACTGAGGGAAATACCTACCATCGCTATACTGCATCATCCCTTCCTCTTTGGGGAAATACCGACGTAGTTGTAGTAGATGTCATCCACCGTCAACACATTCGTAGCTGCGCCATGCTGGTAGAGAAAGAAGCCGGCTGCGCGGATGTTGACGAGGTGGCGGCCCGCATGTCCGCGCCCGCTGCAATCATCAAGGAGAAGTAGAACACGGGAAGCCGCCGCCGCTTGGGTCCCAGGAAGGCCACCGCTGATGACCTGTGTGGTTCTTCTTTATCTCAGACTATCCTAGACACCCACCTGAGCTCACTGGAAGCACCCTTCCCCTTTGTATAAAGCACCCTCTTTGCCACTCTGATGAGCGGCGCAACCGGACATAGGGAAGATACGGGTAAGAATATGCCTCTGGGACTCCCGGCAGTCCGTTAGCAGGTTGCCAAACATGGGAAAGACAAAGGGATCCTCCACGGTCGGTCGTAGACTAGTGTAGTGTATCTGTGTCATGGGACTGGAGCTCCGCGCGACCTTACGTGCACATAGTTTTACCTTTTTAGTTGAAAATATGTCCAAAATGTAATCGTTTTCGTCTGGATTGTATGAAATTCGTCATGTTTATATGAAATCTAGTCGAGTTTGCATGAATTTCATCCAGTTTGTTAAAAAGGAGTTTGAATTGTATGCGCCTACGGTTGGATGGCGGCCTCCTGCATCTGTATCCGCGGACTGGACCCCCCTCCCCCCTGTCCGCGGACGGATGCAGGAGGAAATTTGCGGGTCACCGTTGGAGATGCCCTTACACATCCATATTGGAGAGTGCTACAATAAATGTCTGGACCGCGCGGTTCAAACACTCTATCCTCTCCAACGTCGTCCATCAGACGTCCGGGACTGGTCTGCATGTCCAAAAATTCTACAAATCGGAAGCAAACTGGAGGAGGTTTGTGGACGTCCGGAGCTCTATCGGGTAGGCGTCCAACAACGTGGCCCACACAAATCCATCTCTCTCTCTCTCTCTCTCTCTCTCCCCCGCTCCAATCGCTACTCTGCTCTCCACGTCACATTCATGTCGCTCTAGAGCGGACGTGGCCGATCACTAGCGCATGTCGGTTGAACAACGCGGCATTCACACCAGTGTGGCAGTCTAGGCGCCTGCTCCGGCCCGCTGCTCACGTCGTGTTAATGCTATTTCAAATTGGACGTGGTCGGATGAGTAATGGGACGACTTCCTACCGCATTCAAGCGGTCTGACCGTTCGTCCACCTGCCCGGCATTCACGCCAGCGCGACGAACATGAAGTCGTCGCTCCGCCTTCCCGGCGCATTCAAATCAGCGATTCTCCTGCCCGGGCGCCCACTATTTAAATTGTGTTGGCCACGGCACAAATTTGCACCACCTTCGAGCCCCACCTCCCTCCGTCCAAGCTCCACCGGCGTACAACCGTTTCCTTCCCTCCTCCTTCCACGACTGTAGACACAATGGCAGGGACCGCATGCGGGTGGTGAAACAAGCTCTTGCAGCGACGTAGACATGAGATCATGGAGCTTGTGAATGACTTGGAAGTCGTGTGTGCGTGTCGCATTGAGGCGGGACTGCCTCCGAGCTCACCGGAGGAGAGCTCAGACGACAAGGACCAGATGATAGAGGAGGCATCCGACGAGGAGCAGGCGCCCGCGCTGGTCGTGGGCTACATCATGGCGTAGGCTTGGACGCACTTCGATGATGTCATGGCGGGGAAGGAGCAGCAGGAGCAGGCGGCAGTGCCGATCTCCGCTTCTCTCATGCACCAGGAGGAGTAGTGGTACAACCTTTAGCTCCTCGAGCAGCACTGACTCGCGGAAGGTAAATCATCAACGAGCAGACCGTCAGTGCCATGGTCGCAGAGGATTCGGGCTTCATCGATGAGCAGCGGGGGCTCTACATGTACGTGTACAACACCCTCACTATCCGCCGCGAGCGGTGGCAGCTCCGTGTCAACGAGGCGGTGCACGACCTCCTGTTCGAGCAGATCGTGATAGAGGAGGACTTGGAGGCGGAGCAAGCGGCGGCAGACGGGAACGCTACCAATGGCGGCAGCTCGACATAGTTCGCGCCGGGCCACTAGGACGACCAAAATGGCCCGTCCCACTCGATCGTCAACCTTGCCTCCATCGCCGATGCCGGCGGCCAGGAGTTAATAAAAATGACGTGTCCACTCTTTTTTTTACGAGAGTGTTCACTCTTATTTGATGTATCGGGTTGGATGGTCAGCTCCGTTAAGACCGTCCGCGGACACGTTCCAACATTTTTTTAGGACGTTTTGTGTGTCCGTTTTGGACGACATGTGAGATGCCCTAAGACTAGTGGCCCGTCGAGAAAACACAAGAGGGGAGCAGCTTGTCTACGAGTAACGCTGCATCTACATAATTTCGTTAACCTGTAAACCACTCATTTCTGTTTTTCTACAGAGAAAAACCAAAGGAGTCGTTCTACTCTCGTCGGAGTCGAGCCCCGGGCTTTACGAACAAATTTCGCACATGAGATGAGTGATCGTTTCTCATATCACGTGCACGCAAGGCATCATCCTTTATTTTACAGAAAAGAAACGAGTATCAAAATGCAAACATACAGTACCAGATGCCGCTCCCCTCTAACCGCAACTACTACCCCGTTGTTCACTAGCGAAACCTTTCAGAAAGCTGCTAGATCCGTCGCGCACGTGATCGGAACGGAGGCCGTGGTAGATTTCATCATTTCAAGCCTCACCAGCCTGGATCGCATAAGCAAGAAAACATCCTTAATTAGCCTGCTCCAGGGCCAATCAGAGCACGTACATGCTCCTAAGGCTGGTCATAGTGGGGAGTAACTTAGACTAGTGTCATGCATATGACACTAGTCTAAGTTACTATCTTCATAGTACAAAGTAACATAGTAGTAGTATCATAGAGGACTTCATTAATTAGCTTTTAGACTCATCTTGTCTTGGAAAGCGCTATGCTACAGTAACATATTATGTTACCACTTCTCATTAACTACATGCCACATAAGCAAAAGATTTTTGAAGTGCGCTATGTTACTTGCTAAGTTACTTCCACTATGACTAGCCTAATACCGTTGTCCCGAGTTGTTTTCTAATCCAATCCACATTCCACAGCGAGGCCTGCATGTGGCTATCAACGAGAAAAGCTGCTGAAACCCAACCAAACCAGCCGCTCTTCATTAATCTCGCTGTCTTTCCATGCATTATTGGGCTAGTTTATTCATCACAGCTGGGGTTTGCAGGCACACACATCCAGCAGTTTTCATCCAGAGCAATGATCACGTAGGGTTTTTTCTGTTATTTCAGATAGAACGACAGGGTTTCCTGAATTATTCTCCCAGGGTTTCTGCATTCTGCAACCATGTTTCTGATGATTCTGACTGTTGAACACCAATCCAGCGATCTTCCACGGTGGTTAATGAAATCCCTGTATACAAGGCTACGCATCGTCAGATAACTACATATGTGGTCACCAGCAAAAGAAGTCGCGTGAGTGATGGAAAACTGCCCTGAATAAATAAAGACGAGACTTTTATGCAGTACTTCGTACTGAAAAGTGACATGCCAGTGAGCCACAAGCTAGAATTTCGTTGTTGCATTAGTTGGCCAGGCACGTACATCGCTCTACTGATTCAAAGTTCGCAACAGCAACGCCCTTTTTATTTATTTATGATGAGTTACAGCCAGCCAATTAAGAACACGGCCAATCTTCTCTGCACTGTATTTGACAATTTCTATTGCCGCCGGTAGGTTTGTTAGGATGTCACACGCAACACCTAATCTGCATCATTTTCATGCGTGGTTTTCATGTTCGTGACAAGCTCGCTCGCCGATCACAGGCTTGTTTTTAAAGTGAAATATCATCACGTAAAGCTTTTCGTCATCATGCACACCACACGGGCTGATGGTTGCTTCCTGTCGCTAGCTTGCTCTCCTTTCTCGTGCTTGAAAACAGAAATTTATTTGGTAATTATTTATGCAAGCAAAGCAGGGAGATCTTCCCTCCAGAGAAGAAAAATAGAGAAAAAATCTCGAAAGGGAAAAGCGGCAGCATCTTCACTGATACAGTATACTAAACTAAGATAAAGGGAGAAAGAGGAGATATATCGAATCTGTAAAAAAAAAAGAATATGTGTCATCTTATAGTATTACTAAACTAAGATAAAGGGAGAAAGAGGAGATATATCGAATCTTTTTATAAAAAATATGTGTCATCTTAGTATAAACGGAAAAGTTATGCTGGCCACACCTTTACACAACGTACTACAAACGAAATGAAGTGGCCAATAGATCTAGATCACATACTTTGCTGCTAACATACAACATATATGGTTAAACAAAAGAACAAAAAGGGAGGAAAGGAGTTGGAGACACACAACTGCCGTGGAGAAAGGAATCGAGCTTTGAGTGGCCAGAACACTTTCTCCCTGGTGGCTTTCGTTTCGGAATGCTTACTGGTGAAGCTGATATAAAACTGGAAATTTCTTTACCGCAAAAGAAAGAAACTGGAAATTTATTTATGTTAATAATAACAGTGTGAGTTTAAAGTTGCAGCCAAAGCCCGAAGCGACCAAAACGGTAAACTAGTTCTTCACAACCATTTCAACAAACATTATGGCCCAGTTCTTTTGGGCAATTCTCCCAGAATCTTGAGAATCGACCCTCCACCCAGCTTTTCCCAGAATTTTGTATCCATATTTTTTGTACAATCCTAGTTGTTCGAATCCTAACTAGTTCGGATTATAAAAAAAATATGGGTTCAAGATTCTGGGAGAAGCTGGGTGGAGGGTTGATTCTCAAGATTATGGGAGAATCGGCCAAAAGAACTGGGCCTATAGTGCATATAAAAAATCTGAACCATATCATAAATTCCACGAGCACCAAGTTGTCAGTATTTACTTCTACCTCCGTTCCTAAATATAAGTGTTTGTAGAGACTTTACTGTGGGCTACATACGGATGTATATAGATGCATTTAGAATTTACATTCACGTATTTTGCTCCGTATGTAGCCTATAGTGAAGTTTCTACAAAGACTTATATTTAGAAATAGAGGGAGCACAGCAATGCATGTAAGCCAAGAACTCATATGTCATGCCTCACAATATTTTATATAGTGCCAAAAACATTCTTATTTTATGGGACGGAGGGAGTAGAAGATTAGAACGGCTTTAAACAGGGTAAAATAAGAGCCGCAGAATTTTCACAATGTAACTGCCCGTTTGAAACCCGCTTGACTTTGTTCACATGCATGTTAACGTACATGGTTGGTGTTGTAGTACGTCTGTCAACAAAAACAGCTTGTCCACATTCAATCGTTGATGGCCAGGGTGGATTAATTTTCTACGGCACGGCGTTAACAAAAACAGCTTGTCCTCCACCAGCTATATAAATAAAACAAAGTGCCTCAAAAACCAGATAGGCCTAATATAAAATTACCCGTTCATTGGACCTGATACGCGCCAGAATTAGACCACTGAACTACCACTGCCATTGTCATACCACTGGTGCTACAATATAGTAGGAGTATGTGCCATGACATCACAAAAATTTCTACCTAATCCCAAGGCAGGCAGGCTAGAGACATTCATTCTTCTACCTGCCCTAACATCACTAATTACTATTACAAATCACAATCAACGCCACCAGCCATGAGCCAGGCAGGCTAGAACATGATCCTGCGGTCCAATCTGGGTCCGACGGCCGAGATCAACGCGGTGGTCTTCTCCTGGAGCACGTGCACCACGTCCGCCATGGACGGCCTGAGCCCGGGGGTGTCGCTGACGCACCGCATCGCGAGCTCCGCGACGACGCTCGCCTCGTCGGCGCTGTACTTGCCGGTAAGGCTCCGGTCCACCACATCGGCCACGTTCCCCTCGCTGACCGTGGGACACACCACCGCGGTAAGACGGCGTCCGGTCTCGCGGCACACGGCCTCCCTCCCGGTCACCAGCTCGAGCAGCAGCATGCCGAAGCTGTACACGTCGCTCTCCTTGTTGGCCACGCCGGTTCGGAGGAGCTGGGGGTCGACGTAGCCCGGGGAGCCCATGATGGCGCGCCCAGACGACCTGCCCCGGCCAGCCGTGGTCGAGACGCCGGAGTGCGCGAAGCCGAAGTCGCAGAGCTTGGCGTCCATGTTACCGTCGAGGAGGACGTTGGACGCCTTGATGTCCCCGTGGATGACCGCCGGGCTGCTGCCCTCGTGGAGGTACTCCAGCGCCGTGGCGACCTGGAACGCAATCGCCACGCGGCGCGACCACGGCAGCGGCGCGGCGTCCTCGGCGCCGTGGAGCCTCTGGTGGAGGTCGCCGTTGGGCGCGTACTCGAAGACCAGCACGCCCTCGTCCCGCTCGTCGCAGTAGCCGAGCAGGCGGACGATGTGCGGGTGGCGGAGGGAGAGCAGCACGTCGAGCTCCTGGCGGAAGGCGCGGTGGAGGCGCTCGCTGCTGCAGTGCACCTTGACGGCGGCGAGGCGGGCGGAGGAGAGCGAGGCGAGGTAGACGGTGCTGAAGCCGCCGTGGCCGATGACACGGGACGAGAAGGCCCCCGTGGCGGACTCCACCTCCGCCCACGTCATCTGCCTGGCGGCGCCGTCGGCCTCCTCCTCCTCCCACACCGCCGGCTCCGCGGCGACCCGCGAGCTGGCCGCGCCCGCCTCGCCCCGCTTCCTGACGTCCGCGCCGCGCCGGGTCACGCACGCGAACAGGCCGCACCCTTGAAACATTGTGCGCGCGGATCGATCGATCGACTCTCCAACTCCAAGTGAGGCGAGGAGTGGGAGTGGGGGGAGAATAGGTTCTCTCGTCTCCTGCCCTTGCTTGGGTTTTGTTGCTGGTTCTTGGCGCTGCTGCCTTCCTGGATAAGCTGCTGGGGCAGATGAAAGAATCAATGGGCACCGGCTGCTCTCTCGCTGGCTCACTGGCGCCTTGTATGCTACGGGTCAAATGCATACCTGTGTATATATATGCCAGACCGCTGGCCGCTTGCTTTGCATCTTGTGTTCTTCTCGCGTGAGTGGGCCACGCACCAAGCAAATCATTGCGCTGCGTGACAAGGGACGTACTACGTCATCAACATCTCTCTCCAACTTTGTTTTTTCTTTTATGCTCAAAAAAAAAACTTTGTTTTCTTTTAAATATTTCGTTTTCTTTCCTACAGTGGGTCGTCCAACGTGTTCTTGACCCGGTTGCTTGAGGGCTGGAAATGGTTATTTATTGACGATCGCTCTAAGTGGGAATGTTCAGAGACGCGGCTAGCTTGAGTCCTACGTTCTTTGATATTCAAGCTTTTTCGACGGGGAGGAGGATTTTAAACATGTTTCCAGTTGGAGTGCGCCGGTGGAACTCTGCTTTAAGCCCATTGCTTCAATGCTAGCGGAGTCAGGAGTGTCGGTTCCAGCGGACCTGACTGAAAAAACCGTGTCAGTCTACTATTGCCCGTGTTGACTGCAATGAGTTTGATTTATTGCAGAGTTCAGTTGCGCCGTTGCCAACATCTACATGGCAAGCAAAGCATCACTTCATATACATATATGAGTATCTACAACCGGACCTACCACCCCTTATTTTTCGGGCACCCCTGCCCTGATCAAAAATCTGCACCCTATATGACCCCTCGTACCTGGCTCAAATGTCCGAGCTATCTCGTACCCCTTAAATCCAACTCGTAAGTGGAGCGGATATGAGGAAATCCGGACACGCCTGAACGTGATCTTCATGTCGGACCGGCCCACGGTGGCCATTCTCATCCGTTCCGCTTTTGCACTCCGCTACCCCCCCCCCCCCCTCTGCCAACTCCCTTTCTTGAGCCACCATGGTCGGCTCAGGTGGCGAGGCCGACCCCATTGATTGAGACGAGCTCGCACTATGTCGGATTCGCCACGTCCTTCTAGTACTCCCTCTGTTTCTTTTTAGTTTGCATATAAAATTTTGTCAAAGTCAAACTTTGTAAAGTTTGATTGACTTTATAAGGAAAAAAAATTTAAATTCACAATATGAAATCAATATTATTGGATGCATCATGAAATTAACTTTCATACCATATAACTTTAGTGTTGTAGATGTTGTTATTTTTTTATATAAATTTGATCAAACTTTGTTGAGTTTGACTCTGACCAAATTTATATGCAAAGTAAAAAGAACGGAGGGAGTACGATTAACATGTAGGGGCTAGGGTCACCTATGACCTATGAATTACACCAAATGTGGTGTTTTTAGTCAAATTGCAAACAAAAACATGTCATTTATTAAATTTGTATAATACTTTGTATGTTCTAGATTATAATGTGCATCACTTTTCGTGTAAGTCAAAAATGTGTTTTGACCAAGATTATAGAATAAAATATCAACATCTACAATACACCTGATATAAAATATCTACAAATTGGGTATTGTAGATATGGATAGTTCTTCCTAAAAGTTTGGTCAAGCATGCTGGTTTGCGTTTGAAAAATTAATACACCTTATATTTTGAAATGGAGGGAGTATGGTGTTGTTGTAAGTGTCAACTCTTAAATGCAAGTTAAAATACAACTAATTACTCATGATGGGAATGGGACAGCATTAGCCATTGGGACACTCGTCTGGCCCATAATTTCAAGGCTGGCGGGTCTTTTGGTTGGCTTCATAAAAAAATTGGCCTGGGAGAGCCGATCATCATCAGTCCACCAGGACAAAGCGGGTCGACTCAATTTTTGTTGCCCCGGGTTGTAGTCTGCTGTGACAATGTACATGTCTTTGCAAGGTTGTTACCCTTGTGCTTATATGAATTTTTCAAACTATTGACTAAAGGCTGGTTTTGTTCGAAAGTTACAAGTATGCTACCTTATGATGCAATCGATTCATGGTAGAAAATAGAGGCGTAGTTGCACATGTTTTTTTTCCATGGAACCAAAAAAAAGTTAAACATCATAACTTACTAAAAATCCATACAACTAAATAGTACTATAATATTAGTTGAAATAATGTTGTTGTGTAAATGCGAGTGTGGCTATTTGGCTCCTGAGCTCATCTACTCCCGTGGTGAACAGTAAATTTGAAAAGAATACCAGAAAAGTTCAAACAAATCGGTTTTTTTCCATGGAAGAGGCTTAGGTGCGTGATGTCTGCTCCAGATTTTAGCTCATTTGGACATTTGAGCTGCTCCCGGCAAAAAACATAAATTTAGGGCCTGTGGAAAAGTTTATTGTTCATGTATTATTCTGACCCAATTTGTCTTTTTTCCTGAGAGCTACTCATAGGCACAAAGAAGCTGAAATTTGGAGCGGACCTCACGCACCAAATCATCTTCCATGCAAAAAAATTGGTTTTTCTATTGAATTTTTCCTTAATCGGGTGCAGATGAGCCCAGCGTCAGAAATGGATATTCGTGTAAATGCTTCATATTCTTGTTTTTAAGCACAATACTATTTTATGGATCAATGATTAAGGGGATTCAAATATGATCTTAGGCTTTGTTGAAATAATGCCTACCTTGATCGAAGGATGATGCAAACCTAGCTAACTTGCGAGCTTCATAATTAGAGTCTGTTTTCTCATGGACAAATTACAGAGGGGTAAAATAAGACCGTAGAGTTGCTATTTCGTTGATGACGGCTTCATATCCCCGTCATTAGGATAATACGAGCCAACATGCACATTTTGAATATAAGGAAATCTTCAAAGCAGACTCTCAAACCACTCGTACCCGTTCGGACAGCACTGTCCGGACGTGTTTTGTCATCCAACGCGGTATTGTATCTGTCCGCTCGATAGGTCGGACGTGCTTTTACCCCCAAACTAAAGACAAACTGGGGGCTTTAGAGCATCTACAACGGGACCTTTCATACCCATCTCAAACGCCAGGGCAGGCTGTCCGGTCACTGACCGGTCAAAAAAAAACCCGACCCAACTGAACCTCGCAAATCGCCCTCAGACGCCTGAGCTGACCGGCACCCCTCATATGCAGCCCAAATCTAGGGCGGATATCCGCCGGAGACACACCTCTACACGCCCACCGATGATGCTAGACACATCGTCGGGACAGGGGCTAGGCGGAGAACCTTAGGGAGCCGATGCCGCCATCGTCTTCCTAAGCAGGACACAAACCCTAACAAAACACGAACAAAAACAGAGCTCTCCCGCCGGCAAGGGCCGAAATCCACTGCGCTGCCATGACCGTAAAGCCACCGGAGACGAGTTGGATCGACGGCGGCGCCGGTGGAAAGCAGGGGAACCCTAGAGTTTCTTGTGGAGGAGGGCGAGATACTCGATGGTTTGGACATGAGGCCACTTGATATTGAACCATTGGGCCAGCTTCATGTCCATAAACAGAATAGAGGGGCCGGCAGAGACCAGATCCGGGCCGGAGCGGGCGGGCCCAATCTCATCCTGACCAGTTGCACGGGGTGGTATATTTTTGACAGTATAAATGATACAGAGCTTTAGGCTTCGGCTGGCAGGACGATCTTATTTTCGTCCATATATAAACATTGTGACCCTGTAATAAAGTTTTGTGAGATTCTAAAAAAATGATACGGAGCTATCAAGCTCGGAACACTAGCCGAGCATCGGAAAAAGAAGGGCACCAAACTACGTGCAGGCCCAGCCACGCACGCGCCTTCTCAACAGGCAGGCGGGAAGCAACCTGCGCACTGTTGACAAGACACAGTACGATTCCCCCGGACCGGCCCCGGGTCTAGCACAGTGGCAGCACGACCCGACGACCGCCGTCTGCCGACGCACAGTAGCAGAGCAATCCTGCGTTCGCAGTCGCAGCCATGCAACCCACGAGGCCGGGCGGAGCTCCGAATCCAAGCCGGCCACCCCCCGCACGCCATAAACACGAACACGGAAAGCACCTGCCTTGCCATGATCGCATCACGCACGCGGTCCGTCGCGATCCTCCGACGCTGACCCACCTAACGGGATCTTCCTTTCTTCTCCTCCGCCCTTTCTTTCTTTTGGCCGCGGAAGACAGTGATCTCTCATCCTCTGCTACTGCTAGCAGCATTATGCATGCACCACTCGTGCTGCAAATCTAATCCGTGTAGGCGTAGGCGTAGCTAGTGCTGGTCGTTGGGCTCTCTCTCTATCCACTTTTATCCATACCAAAACCATCGCCCAAATCCAAATATTTGCGATACGTGATCGGCCGATCATTGATCGGTCGAGGAGACCAGACAGGGGCATCACCGACGCGCGCGTGCGGCCCCCGTAGTCCACGCACCGGCGCTGCCGCATCGCGGTTCCCGGCGACACAGGGATGGAAAAATACGTGCTCGGAAGCTTCGTGCTGGGAGCCTGGGAGGGCAGCGGCGGGCGCTCGAGAGTCGAGATCACAATGAAGACTGAACGTGGCAACAACCTTTGGTTGGGACGCGACATGCAGTGCATGTACTCTACTTCGACGGTGCGACTCTAGTCGCGTCGAGTCGAGTCTCGCTCCTCGGTGCTCTGAACCGAAACCCTGTTCCAGGTTTAATATCGTGCATGTCGTATGGGCCTAGACGGACCAGCAAACAGCGCATAGGTTTGCGAGGCACGTCGAGATGCCTGTCGGCGTTGCACGAGCCTCGCTGAATAACAAATTCTCGTCTCGAATTTCAAGCCGTCCGGCCGGCCTATTTCCCTCCATTTTCATGGCGTCGAGCTACAACATCTGTCGAACAGTATCTATTATTTGTGATTTGCTACTGTTTTGTATTCGGGGCTTCAGGCTCTCTACTTCTCTAGGCACGAGGTTTGTCAGTTATCACGGTAGTAGTACTAGTAGATTGGGAGCAGCAAGGCACATCTTGAACACGAGCCTTTTTGTACCACTACGCTACGTACTGTTCGTGCATGGTACCAGCACTGGCATGAAGTGGCCTGGGTGTCAAATTGATGGCAGGTTCGTGCCTTTTCCGTGCATATGCCTGTTCAATCATCAAACGTACAGTACGCCAACAGTGGTGCCACGTACGGGAAGGAGTAGCTACCATTCCAGCTTAAGACTGCCACACGGGCACTCAATTCGCCACAGTGTCATCCCACTTCTTGGATTGGAATTTGGAAACGAGAAGGTCGCGTCACAACTCACAAATCAGCCGTGGATATTGCACTGCATCGTATCCCTGGTTGGTTAACCCGTGCATGCACGCGTGCACGCTACAGGAACCGGAATCGGAACGGGAATCGCGCTGCTGCGTGTGTCCGGGGGCCGGAGTTGACACGGGGACACGCGTACACCGCTTTGCCTTGTTCGCGCGGCAGGAATCTTGCACCGGGATGCTGCTGCGTGCTTGCCTCTTGCCGCACGGCCGGATAGGAAATCTTTGCCTCTTGCCACTGGGATGATCATCGACGACTAACCGGTGAGCAGTCGCAGAAAATTGCAGGTCTGGGAATCAGTCTGTCGTGTGGGAACATCCACGAAAAAACATGAAGCGAGGAACAAATAAAATCGGCATGTTCTCCTTGCTTGAGACATGAGGATCATCAGGCGTCAACATAGAATAGATATGGCTAGAGAGATCAGCATGCACGCAAAGATGCGTCTCGGACCACATTATCCAAGGATGCGGAGGCCCGTCGAATATTTCTTTTCTAGAGAAGTCCCATCGAATAATTAGTGTCTCGAATTCTAAAAAGGACCAAATAGGGATTGTAAATTTATCTGCAAGAAAACAAGTGATTGCAAATCTAGTTAGGAAACAAGAATTTTAGTTTGTACGTTGACATGTCTATATCTCCCTGTGGATGTGGAGAACGAGGAAGCACAAAGCGTGGACTTTGGCTCCTACAAACAAAGAAGAGCCTATGAGCCATGTCAGAACGGAGCAAATACTTGTTGAGATCCGTAAAAAAATACTCTTGGCATGGTCAACTAATTCTCAACTCTATAATTGTCTAATTTATGCGGAGATACGTGTGAAATTTCTGGGTTTTCGTTTCTTGGTGCACGTTTCACATCTTTTTATTGGGTTCCCATTTTTCTTTTCGGTGTGCAACTATAAATGTGCTTGTGATTGGCAACTCGTAACTACAATTCCATACCCCTCATCAGCCGCACACGGAAATGGAAGCGAAAGAGCAAAAGGAAGAAGGAAATGAAAAAATGGAAATACAAAACGTCTTATTTTGATGTCACTCGAGTGAGATTTAGGTTAATTCTTAATGGGTCAATAATTACTTAAATCATGTGAACATTTTAAAATAAGTGGATTTTTTAATATGCACATTTTTTCAAAAATCTGTAAACACTCTTAAATTCTGGAAAATTTCTAAATTCATGAAACTTTTACAAATTCGTGCAAAATAAATAAATTCCTAAGATAGTATTTCAAATTTAATGAACATTTTAAATTTTCAGGGATATTTTCTAAAACACATAAACATTTCCTTTTTAAGATATTAAAAAATATATTTTATTTCAAATTTATTTTGAGATGATGAAATAAAAGTTTTAACTGAAAAAGAAGAGCAAAAATAAAAGGAAAATTAAGGTGAAAAAGCGAAAACCAAGATGGAAAAAACGAAAAAAGAAGAAGGAAAAGTAGAAGAAAACGAAAAGTGACCGATGGAAGAATGGAAACTATTCGAAAGAACACTAAATTTTTTAGCATTTGCAAAAAACAATTTTCTCCTTGCCTCGCTGGCCCATGGCGTGCCCATGTTCCAAGACATTTTATCGCAGCGAGCCCCTAATATGGATTTACCACCAAAGCAGGTTCTCTGTTCCGGATATCAGACGAGATCATGGGCCAACACAATATGGGCAATGGGAAGCAGTTTTACGAAACTTCTATGACCTCCTTTTGTACTTGTTTTAGAAGCTTCTATGTGCTTTTTCCCCGTTTCCGTTTTTCTGTGTATCTTCACCGGGTTTTTTTTCCTCAACACATGTCTACTTTCTTCACTACACATTGTACATTTTTCTTATGGAACATTTTTTTTGTTACATAATGAAAAAATTTCTGAATACATTATGTCATTTTTTCAAATGCATGTTGAATTTTCTAATGACATGATTCCTTTTGAAAAATAAGCGAACATTTTTTTCATTATGCGAACATTGTTTTTAAAATGTTATAAACAATGTTTGTAACACATGATTTTTTTCAGAATGTTTAGGACATTTTTTGTTACAAAAACATTTTATTAAACTTGCGTAAACATTTATAAAGAATCACTAAACAATTTTTTGTAACTCATGCACATTTTTGAATGTCATGATTTTTTAATTAGTACTATCACTGTTTTAAAGTCGTGCGAACAAATTTTATACACAACACACAGTGAGTACCTTTATAGAAATTAAAGTTCAAAGTGTATGTATTTATAATATTTTCAAATATAAGAAAAAGAAACAAACAAAGCAAAGCGAAATGACCCAGTCTAATACAGCGGTTCCTTGAGGCAGAGTGGTTGTTCGGTCTCGCGTGAGAGCTGTATCTCGCATACTGCAAGATGTAGCTCTCGGTCGCTTACCGTGCGAAGACAGTGGACAGTAACAGATGTAGCTCTTGGTTTTTTTCCTTCTGTTTTTTTTGTTTTTTCACAGTTTTTCTGCGTTTCTTCACCAGGCATTAGTTTTCTTCGGCTTCTTAGGTTACCTTTTGCATTTGTGTTCACTGTTTTATTTCATTTTCCTGTTTTTTGGCATTTCTTCACTGGTTTTCTCCGTTTTTAACTCATGTTTACTTTTTTCGAAAGACATTTTTACCTTTTTCACTTACATGTGACATATGTTTTGGTAGAAATTCAACATTTTGTAAATTCATGATGTACATTTTTAAAAATAGATGTTTTGAAGATTACTTTGATACATGTTCATATTTTTTCCAATACACATCGACCATTTTTTTAAATGTCACGAAACATTTTTGTCAAACCACGGGAACATTTTTTTACATTGAATAAACTCTTTTTTTAAAGGATATATTATTTCTTTAAAACACGCGCACAATTTTTTGTATGGTACAAACATTTTTTTATACTAAGAAAAATATTTTTACATTTTATCATTTATTTTCGAAAATTTTCATGTATATATTTTTGAAATACATGAACACATTTTTTAAATGTCACTTACACTTATTGGGTACAACATATTTTTGAATGGTATGAACATTTTTTTGCATTAAGCACACACTTTTTTACATTGTATACACATTTAAAATAAAATATCATACACATTTTTTAAATAAGGGACCATGTTAAGTTGTCCTGATATTTTTTTGAATTCTATTAACATTTTTTAAAAGTTGTGCCAGCATTTTGTTAACGCTGACTCAACATCTTTGTAACGTGTGGTCAACATTCGTAAAATTTAACAAAATTTGTTTCTATTTACGAATATAAATAGAAGTAAAAAAATTGAGTGTTAACACCAAGTTTTATTTAGCAAAATTCACAGAGAGTGGGATACATATCAGGTAATGGGGTTGGCCTAACCAAACATGGCGGCCCAAACCCAGCGAGAGTGCGAACTTTGCTACACTATGTGCCTCGGTGTTTGCGGCACGACCCTCAAAAGTAAAATTACAAATAAAAGAAGCTGCTAAGCTATTAATCTCACTTATGATTGCACCATTTTCTCCTTTGGCTCCCGTGTTGATAGCCCCGACCACTCCCTTTGAACCTGAAGCAATCACTAGCTGATGGAGATTAAGATCTTGTGCCAACGCAAGTGCCTCCCTGCACGCTATAGTCTCCAAAATTGCTGGGTCATCAACACCCCCGATGACTAGTACAGAGCTACCCAAGTAGTGCCCGTCTGCATCTCTACATACCGCTGCAGCGGTGCCCCCGGCTCCCTTGCGGCAAGCAGCATCGACATGTATTTTTGCATAACCCACCGGAGCCTTTTGTCTCTGTCTTGTAACATTCGATGTACTCGTCGTCCACTGGTTCAGTGTGTGTGTGGTCTCTGTCAACATGTTCAGCTCCTCAATATATCAGTTGATAAAACCATGGATAGCCTGAGGGCTTTGAAATATGCCCTCGTGGATAGCCTTCCGACGCGCAGCCCAAATAGCCCAGAGGGTAACAGCCAGCTTCACAAACAGAGCATGTGATAATGAACTCATGAGGGTAAACACCCACTGTTTTGCATTTGGTTCTGTGATTGTTGCCATAGTTTGCGCCAACTCCCCATCCACATGAACCCATGTACATGTTGACATCGTATATTCCAAAAGGGAGTGCCTCCATGAGTCAGGTGATCCACACATGCTGCATGCGCTCGAGTCTGCCATGTGTAGATGTGCTCTAACATCGTTGGTTTTTATTGATTGTTTTGACAGTCTCCATATGAACATTCTGACCTTTCCCGGTACTTGTGTTTTCCACATCTTCTTCCATTCCCCTTCCTCTTTAGCTGAGCTAGAAGGAACAGCTCGATTCTCTAGCCATGCCTCTCGGCGTTGTCATGTACTAACAAGCATGTGATATGCTGACTTCACGGAGAAGACTCCGTTCTTTTCATGGGCCCAGCTCCAAAAATCTTCAACATTGCTTGTACATAAAGGGACACCCAGTATAATATCGGCGTCCATAGACCAGAATGTCGCCCACACCCTCTGTCTGTTCTATGTTGCGTATGTAGCATCTATAAGTTCTGAAACAAGGACAGGCGGGTTGTTGCACAAACAACCATAAGGCCTCATCATCTCAAGTCTCGGGAGCCAGTTATCATCCCAAATAGCAGTCCGCCCACCATTACCAATACGGCGAATCAGGCCTTGCTTCAGCGTGTCCCTTCCCTCGTGGATTGCTCTCCAAACCTGACTCGGGTTGCTACCAAGAGGAGCATCCAGAATAGAGCCATTTGGATAGTATATGCTCCTAAGCAGACGTGCACACAAACTGTCAGGATTTTGCAAGAGTCGCCATGCTTGCCGAGCTAGCATTGCTAGGTTAAAAAGCTCAAAATCCTTGAATCCCAAAACCCCCATGCTTTTCGGTTGGGTCATATGCTTCCAAGAAACCCAGTGTGGCTTCCGTTTACCATCCTTACTTCCCCACCAAAATTTTCTGATGATCTTATTTAGATGTTCACACGAACCACGTGGGAGCTTATTAAAGCAGGACATAGAATAAACTGGCACTGCGCCACTGCCAGGGCAACTGATTTAACTAGTACCTCTTTACCTGCAGATGAGATTGTGTTCTCTATCCACCCTTGAACTTTGCTCCATAGTCTATTGATACATCTCAAACGTATCTATAATTTTTTATTGTTCCATTCTATTATATTATCTGTTTTGGATGTTTAATGGGATCTACTATGCACTTTTATATTATTTTTGGTACTAACCTATTAACCGGAGGCCCAGTCCAAATAGTTGTTTTTTTTGCCTATTTTAGTGTTTCATAGAAAAGGAATATCAAACGGAGTCCAAACGGAATGAAACCTTCGGGAGAGTTATTTTTGGAACAAACGCAATCCAGGAGACTTAGAGTGGACGTCAACAAAGAAACGAGGAGGCCACGAGGCAGGGAGGCACGCCCAGGGGGGTAGGCGCGCCCCCACCCTCGTGGGCCCCTCGTGGCTCCTCTGACCGACTTCTTTCGCCCATATATACTCATATACCCTGAAAACATCCAGGAGCACCACGAAACCATATTTCCACCACCGCAACCTTCTGTACCAGTGAGATCCCATCTTGGAGCCTTTTCCGGCGCTCCGCCGGAGGGGGAATTGATCACGGAGGCCTTCTACATCAACACCATAGCCTCTTCAATGAAGTGTGAGTAGTTTATCTTAGACCTTCGGGTCCATAGTTATTAGCTAGATGGCTTCTTCTCTCTCTTTGGATCTCAATACAAAGTTCTCCTCGATCTTCTTGAAGATCTATTCGATGTAATACTTTTTTTGTGGTGTGTATGTCGAGATCCGATGAATTATGGGTTTATGATCAAGATTATCTATTAACAATATTTGAATCTCCTCTTAATTCTTTTATGTATGATTTGTTATCTTTGCAAGTCTCTTCGAATTATCAGTTTGGTTTGGCCTACTAGATTGATCTTTCTTGCAATGGGAGAAGTGCTTAGCTTTGGGTTCAATCTTGCGGTGTCCTTTCCCAGTGACAGCAGGGGCAGCAAGGCACGTATTGTATTGTTGCCATCGAGGATAAAAAGATGGGGTTTATATCATATTGCTTGAGTTTATCCCTCTACATCATGGCATCTTGCCTAATGCGTTACTCTGTTCTTATGAACTTAATACTCTAGATGATGTTGGATAGCGGTCGATGTGTGGAGTAATAGTGGTAGATGCAGAATCGTTTCGATCTACTTGTCGTGGGCGTGATGCCTATATACATGATCATGCCTAGATATTCTCATAACTATGCACTTTTCTATCAATTGCTCGACAGTAATTTGTTCACCCACCGTAATACTTATGCTATCTTGAGAGAAGGCACTAGTGAAACCTATGGCCCCCGGGTCTATTTTCCATCATTTAAGTTTCCGATCTATTTTATTTTGCAATCTTTACTTTCCAATCTATATCATAAAAATACCAAAAATATTTATCTTATTATCTCTATCAGATCTCACTTTTGCAAGTGGCCGAGAAGGGATTGACACCCTCTTTATCGCATTGGTTGCAAGGTTCTTATTTGTTTGTGCAGGTACGAGGGATTTGAGTGTAGCCTCCTACTGGATTTATACCTTGGTTCTCAAAAATTGAGGGAAATACTTACGCTACTTTGCTGCATCACCTTTTCCTCTTCAAGGGAAAACCAACACATGCTCAAGAGGTAGAATCTATCTTTGAGGTACCTGAAGGCACCGTTTTTATTGTTTCCTATGTCCGAAGGCATGCCGAGGTATTTTTCATTCAGAGTTTTGGTGGGTACATTAAGGAGTTCCTTAACTTCATCATGTATGCTTTCAGGTACCCCTTTGCTGAACAATATGGATGACTCACTTCTCGATTTTAACAGGCACGACAGGCCCTCTGCTGCTATCAAGAACAAGTATGGGGATATTGGGTCCCCCTGTCTGATTCCTCATGACGGTTTAAACATATCCAGTTTCTGACCATTAAACATTACAAAAAAATAACTGTGGTAACTAGGCCCATGACAATGCTCACCCAGTTTTCTGTGAAGCCCGGCTTTAACATCATTGCTTGCAGATAGAGCCATTCAACTCTATCGTAGGTCTTCAACATATCGAGCTTCAAGGCACAAGACCGGTGTTTCTTTGCCGTGATGATGTTGTCAGTGATCATTCTGCCAGGCACAAACGTTGATTGTTCCTCAGAGATAATGTCAGGTAAAACCAACTTGAGCCGATTGGAAATTACCTTTGATGCAATCTTGTAAAGAATATTACATAAGCTGATTGGGCGGAATTGGGACAAAAGGGTGGGGTTTTTTACTTTTGGAATCAACACCAAAATGGTCTCATTAATGCACTCGGCTGACTCCTTACCTTGAACTATTTTCAAGACCACACTGGTAACCTCCTCTCCACAAATATTCCAGTGTTGCTGGAAAAAATGTGCTGGAAACCCGTCTGGGCCGGGTGCCTTTGCAGGGAACATCTGAAAAAGAGTTGTCTTGACCTTTTGAACGCTATAGGGAGCATTTAGAATTTCATTCATTGTCGTGGTTACTTTTCTAGGAACTGTCGTAAGAACCCAGTCCATCTCATTAACCCCTTGAGAAGTATACAACTCTTTATAGAATTCCGTAGCCATTATCTCCATCTCCCCTCTGTCCTCGGTCAATTGCTCATCATGGCGTTGGAGAGACTTTATCTAATTTTTCCTTCTGCGGCGGCTCGCTCATAGATGGAAAAAGTATGTATTTTTGTCACTGTGCCTTAACCATTTAATCCTCGCCCTCTGCCGCCAAAGGATTTCCTCACAGTGATATAATTCCACCAGATGATCAACAATTTTAATTTAGCAGCAGACGGACCGGATCTTCCTCGAGAGTTATGCATCTCATGTAGCTGTCCCTGCAACTGACGAAGCTGCAGCCGAATATTGCCAAAATGAACTCGATCCCAATGCGACAGATCGCCCACCAGGTTGTTTAGCTTGTCCTGCATGTCTGCTATAGAATTACTCGGACTCCGTGTTCGACCAGTTCCAACAATGCCCACTAGCGCTGGATCTCGCTCCCAACAAACTTCATATTTAAACCCGCGTGGGGCCCGTCTGCATGCATGCATGTCTTTCAGCTTGAAAAACATTGGTACGCGATCGGATGAAGCAACCTCTTTATGCTCTGTAATTGCATCTGGAAACACCAAACACCAGGCCGTATTGGCCACACTTCTGTCTAGGCATACCTTGGTGTAGGTTCCCCCTGTTACCTTCTTCTCAAAGGTCCAGCTTCTCCTAATGTAACCGATATCCTTCTATCTACACGTATCCAAAGTATCCCGAAATGCATCCATTTGAGCTTGGCTACGATTCCCCACACCGTCATGTTCATGAGCATGTAACACTTCATTAAAGTCACACATGACGACCCATGGAAGGTTGTTTGATCCAACGATCCCCCTTAGCATATCCCACGTTTTGTGTCGCTCATTAACTTGTGCTTCTCCGTAAACAAATGTAACCCTGATCTTTGTGTCAACAAGCTCATCAACTGTCACATCTATGTGGTACTCAGAATAACCAATAACTTCAAGCTTTACTTCCTCCTTCCAAAAAATTCCTAAGCCGCTGCTTCTACCAGAGCTACTGACAACAAAACTTTTATTAAAAGCTAAAGAGCCTACCATATTCTCTACTCGAGAGCCCTCTATTTGAGTTTCAACAATGCAGACAATAGAGGGGGCAAGTTGCCTCGTGAGATCACGAAGCTCGCGAACTATCGCAGGTTTGCCAACCCCGCGGCAGTTCCAGCACAGGAGTCTCATTGCGCTAGGCAAGCCCCTCCCTATGAGCCCGCCAAATGCGCATCAGTATTTTTGTTTGCTTCAGTATTCTTTGCCTGGATTATTTCATGAACAAATGGACTCGGTTTGTCCCCCTTGGGTTCCTGCTTCAGGGGGGACTTACCGGAATCTGTGTTGGTGGCGGTAGCAATGGCATGTTTGATTTCATGGGAGGCGATGGATTGGTTTGCAATGCATTCGGGTCGGCAACAATGGTCGCGCCCCTCTTCCTGTTTCTCTTCGCATCTTCCATGGTCACATCATATTCTGACTCCTCATGTGCGGACACTTCAAAAGGATTTTGCTGAAAAGCTCCATGACCTCGGCCTCTGCCAGACCGGCCCCTGCCTCGTCCGCCTATATTCCTATTTCCTTCTCCAGCCCCCCTGCTTGGGCCTCTGAACCAATATGCTCTGAGATCCTTATATACCAGCGCCGATGGAGGGTGAACCCCATCTCCACACTCCTTGAATAGATGCCCCAGATTTCCACATATCGCGCACCAATAGGGCAGTCTTTCATATTTCACCCTAAAGATCTCTCTGTGGATCACATATTTCTTCTTGACTACCAGCGAGACGACGTTCTTGAGAGGTTTGGTCACGTCAATCCTGACATGGACACGAGCGGAATTGCCTTCAAAGTCTTGTGACTTTGGTTCTGCAAAGATAAACTCTCCTATCGTTGTCGACAAGCCTTTGATTTTGGAGAAGAAACCATCAGGTAGATCATGGATCTGAACCCAGATATCTATCTTCTTGAGTTCTATCAATGAGGGCTTTGTGAATCCATCATAGGGTGCCAGCACAATGGCATTTCCTTTGAAATTCCATGGTCCCTCTTCCATCATGCGTTCCCAATCACCAAGACAAGAAAACTGCAACGTATACAGGTTGTCCTCGAGCGACCGGATCTTCACCTCCTGTGCCAAGTCCCAAGCAACCCTCATGGTCTTGTATAACCAGTATTGGCTGTAGGGTTTGTCCGTGTGAACCCTGGCAATCGCCATCCACCGAGTAGCCTCCTCTGGAAGTTCAGCATCTTCAATCACGACATCCTGCAGATCATGTTCTTTTAGACCCAGTTCGGCCATCATTGCTTCGAGGTCGGATGAGGCAGATCCCGAATTTGCCGCAGCTCTCGCCACTAGTTCTCTAGCCCGAGGTTGTTTTCTATCTGCGGGCGGTATGGACCCAAGCCGATCCCAAAACCGGAGCCCTGCCAAGGTCCCGAGACCCAGCAGTCACCAGCGAGGAGGGAAGGGTAGGGGAGACCAGATCTCTACGGGGAGACAACCGCCGCCGCCGAGAAGAGAACCAGAACCCTAACGAGAGGGGAGAACCAGGGACCACATGATTTATATAAATAGAAGTAATAAATAAGGAATAACGACACGGTGAGATAAAGACCCAGTGCTCCTCCCACCCCCGTGGTCTTGAGGGAGGCGAGATGCATATGTGCCCAAGTGAGCCTCCGCCCCGCAATGCGAGTTTGCAAACCTGCCCCCGACGGATCCTATATAGCGCGTAAGGAGCCCGCTAGCTCCGTGGCGCTCACCTGCGCGACATTCTGGGCCGACCCATGTAGGGTGCGAGGTCCCCCAGTTTTTTTTTTCCTTTTTTATGTCTCCTTTTCTTTTCTTTTCTGTTTTCCTATTTCTTTCCTCTTTTTTAATCTTTACTTTTCACTATTTTTGTTAATTTTCTTCTCAAGTTCTCGAACACTTATTTGTTCATTGAATTCAAAAAATGTTCATCGAATTCAACTTTTTAGTTCATCGGTTTCAAAAATGTTGACGAAAATTTAAAATTTGTTCACCAATCTAGAAAAATGTTCATTAAATTTTTGTTCATCATTTTCAAAAAGTCTTCATTAGACTTAAATTTTTTCATGGATTGCAAAATTTGTTCATCCATTTTTCAACAGAAATGTTCTTGAATACAAAATTTGTTCATCAGGTTCAAAAATTGTTCATCGAATATCAAAATTTTGGAATACTAGAAATGTTCATCGTTATTAAAAAATGTTCATCAAATTCAACTCTTTTGTTCATCGGATTTAAAAATGTTCACGAAAATTCAAAATTTGTTCACCGACCTAAACAAATGTCCATTAAATTCAATTTTTTTTCATCATTCTTAAAAAATGTTCATCAGACTCAAAATTTGTTCATTGATTGCAAAATTTGTTCATCCATTTTTCAACCAAAATGTTCTTGAATACAAATTTTGTTCATCAAATGAAAAAATTGTTCATCAAATTTCAAAATTTATTCATGAAATATTAAAATGTTCATCATTATTAAAAATGTTTGTATAAATTGTTCATCATAAAAATAAAGAAAGTAGTTAAAATTTAAAAAATGTTATGTGGTGAGGTGCTGGAGTGGGTCGGCGACGTCCTCGGCATGCGGGTTGACGGCACCATGCAACAAAGGGAGGAGTTGCATGGCGTCTAGATCAATGCATCCGTGCGCGAGGGTCGCCGCTGAAGGTGGCGAAGTATAAAGATGAGGCCGCCGCCATGGCTCAAACCCAGGTCTCCCGGATAGAAGTTTGAAACTCTAGCCAGTTCACCACTTGAGTTTTTGTGCTATATTTGGAGATCGCTGGTAAATAAACGAAAGGCCACTCCGTGTCTCACGAAGAAAAAAAACGAATTATTTTCCTGACTTATGTGTGGCATAATGGGTAATTTGTGACAACTTTAGGGGTTAATCTAATGACGGACAACCAGAAGCAATAAGTGGCAAGTGCTTTATTATTAGGGAAAAATTGTGTTTTTGTCTGGTAGAAAAAACCCGGACGGTTTTTAAATACGTTTGAATAAAATTATGAAATCAAAAAAGGTTTATAAACTTTATAAAAAAGGCCATCCGTTTGTGAATTGAAATTAAAAAAAATGAAATTATTGCAAAAATATTCATAAAAATTGAAAAAGTTCTTTGTTTTTTCTAAATAAATCATGATTTTGAAAAAAGTTTGACGAGTTTAAAAAATTCCACCAATTTGAAAAACAATTCATTGATTTTGAAAAAATTAACTTTTAAAACAAATTCATAAATGTGAAAAAAATCCATAAATTTTTAAAGGAAGTTCTTGAATTTGAAAAAAATTCATCATATTTGAAAAAAGTTCACGGACTTGGAAAAGGTTCATTAATTTATAAAAAGCTCACAAACTAAAGAAAATGTGAAAATGAAGAAGAATGAGCAAAGTAAAAAACACGAGAAAAAACCGGCAAGGAGAAAAAAGAAATGCAAACAGGGAAACATATTTTTAGCGTTGCATTTCAATAACTAAAAAAAAGTATAATAAGCACAATAGGTCAGGTGTCCCACTTGGAGGTTTGCAGTTCAAAACATGTCGAGCACAAGTTTTTGGGAGTTTAAATCAGAAAAAATAGTAAATGGACCGCCCAAACTAGCTATATTCCGGTTTTGGGAAGGTTCCCAGACCAATTTTTAGGTTTTTTTGTTTCTCACTACGGTTTTTTCTTCTAATTCATTTTTTATTTCCTTTCTTTTTTCATTTTAGTTTTCTACCATTATTTCCTTTTTATTTTCATTTTATTGTTTTTCTTTTCCAAATTTCATAAATTTTTTTGGAAATCTAGGAACATTTTTTTGATATCTGGGTGGAAATTTTTTTGAATCCAAAATTACTTCATCGAATTTAGAAAATATTAATTTTAAAATAGCGAACATTTTGTTTACAAAACTGTTATCACTTTTCGAATTGCATACAATATTTTAGAACTCGTGAACAAGTTTTTTGCATAGGCGAACATTGTTTGAAAGTCAGGAACAACTTTTGAAACTGAAGGACATTTTTTTTGTGAATATTGGTTGAAGTCATGATTTTTTTTGAATCAGCGAATAGTATTTTTGAATTTTGTGATTTTTTCTAAACTTTTGGAACAATTTTGATTATTTTGTAAAAGTTCATGAATTTATTTTAAATTTTATGATCTTGTTTCGGAATTGTGAACATTTTGTGAATATCCGAACTTTTTTTTGCAATCATGAACATTTTCGGACCAATGATTGTGTTTCCAAAATTCTTGAACATTTTTGAGAAATCCATGAACATTTTTTTTCAAAATCATGAACATTTTTTCAAATTATGCACATTTTATGATTTCTCTAACATTTTTCCAAAGTTCGGTTTTTCGCATTTGAATTATTTTTAAAAAGAAAAAATAAGAACGAAAAAAAACAAAAAACAAGAAAAAACGAAATAACAAAACAACGTGTCATCCAGGATCGCTCATGGGCCGGCCTTATAGGGCACGCGGGAGGGGAGGGGTGTGCGCGCTGAGTATACCAGCATGCCTATCATGAAGGATGCACACATTAGGCTTCTCCTTCACAACTGATATTTTCAGCCGCCTGAAGAACCATGTCCAACTTTCAATGTTCTCACTCTCCACAAAAGCAAATGCGAGTGAGGCAATTTGTTTTTGGCCATCTTGACCAATGGTTGTCAGGATTTGACCCTTGTACTTGCCAGTGAGAAAAGTACCATTTACACATATCACCGGTCGCCAATGTCTGAAAGCTTTGATGCATACACCAAAAGAGAAGAAGAGACAATGCAACTCCCTCACAGTTGGGAACTCTGGCATGAAGAGGTCTTGGATATCGACATAAGTGCCTGGATTCCGCTATTGCAATGTGTGGAGGAGCTGGACAACAGAGTCATATGCATCAAAATAAGAACCAAATCTCCTCTCAAGCGCCGTATTCTTAGCCCTCCAAGCCTCGCCAAATTATGTAATTGTGTTGGGGAACGTATTAATTTCAAAAATTTTCCTACGCACACGCAAGGATCATGGTGATGCATAGCAACGAGAGGGGAGAGTGTTGTCCACGTACCCTCGTAGACCGTAAGCGGAAGCGTCATGACAACACGGTTGATGTAGTCGTACGTCTTCACGATCCGACCGATCCAAGTACCGAACTTACGGCACCTCCGAGTTCAGCACACGTTTAGCTCGATGACAATCCCCAGACTCCGATCCAACAGGGTGTCGGGGATGAGTTCCGTCAGCACGACGGCGTGGTGACGATGATGATGTTCTACCGACGCAGGGCTTCGCCTAAGCACCGCAACGATATGACCGAGGTGGAATATGATGGAGGGGGGCACCGCACACGGCTAAGGAACGATCACGAAGATTAACTTGTGTGTCATGGGGTGTCCCCTTGCCCTCGTATATAAAGGAGTGGAGGAGGGGGAGGGTCGGCCCTCTCTATGGCGCGCCCTAGGGGAGTCCTACTCCCACCGGGAGTAGGAGTCCCCCTTTCCTAGTAGAACTAGGAGCCCTTCCATGTAGTAGGAGTAGGAGAGAAGGAAAGGGAAGAGAGAAGGGAAGGAAGGAGGGGGTGCGGCCCCTCCCCCTAGTCCAATTCGGACTAGGCCTTGGGGGGGGGGGGCGCGTGGCCTGCCCTAGGCAGCCCCTCTCTCTTTCCTGTATGGCCCAATAAGGCCCAATACCTCTCCCCGGCGAATTCCCGTAACTCTCCGGTACTCCGATAAATACCCGAATCACTCGGAACCTTTCTGAAGTCCGAATATAGTCGTCCAATATATCGATCTTTACATCTCGACCATTTCGAGGCTCCTCGTCATGTCCCCGATCTCATCCGGGACTCCAAAATCCTTCGGTACATCAAAACTCATGAACTCATAATAAAACTGTCATCGAAACCTTAAGCGTGCGGACCCTACGGGTTCGAGAACTATGTAGACATGACCGAGACACGTCTCCAGTCAATAATCAATAGCGGAACCTGGATGCTCATATTGGCTCCCACATATTCTACGAAGATCTTTATCGGTCAAACCGCATAACAACATACGTTGTTCCCTTTATCATTGGCATGTTACTTGCCCGAGATTCGATCGTCGGTATCTCAATACCTAGTTCAATCTCGTTACCGGCAAGTCTCTTTACTCGTTCCGTAATGCATCATCCCGCAACTAACTCATTAGTCACATTGCTTGCAAGGCTTATAGTGATGTGCATTACCGAGTGGGCCCAAAGATACCTCTCCGACAATCGGAGTGACAAATCCTAATCTCGAAATACGCCAACCCAACATGTACCTTCGGAGACACCTATAGAGCTCCTTTATAATCACCCAGTTACGTTGTGACGTTTGGTAGCACACAAAGTGTTCCTCCGGTAAACGGGAGTTGCATAATCTCATAGTCATAGGAACATGTATAAGTCATGAAGAAAGCAATAGCAACATACTAAACGATCAAGTGCTAAGGCTAACGGAATAGGTCAAGTCAATCACATTATTCTCCTAATGATGTGATCCCGTTAATCAAATGAAAACTCTTTTGTCCATGGCTAGGAAACATAACCATCTTTGATAAACGAGCTAGTCAAGTAGAGGCATACTAGTGACACTATGTTTGTCTATGTATTCACACATGTATTATGTTTCTGGTTAATACAATTCTAGCATGAATAATAAACATTTATCATGAAATAAGGAAATAAATAATAACTTTATTATTGCCTCTAGGGCATATTTCCTTCAGTCTCCCACTTGCACTAGAGTCAATAATCTAGTTCACATCGCCATGTGATTTAACACCAATATTCACATCTGTATGTGATTAATACCCATGGTTCACATCGTCATGTGATCAACACCCAAAGGGTTTACTAGAGTCAATAATCTAGTTCACATCGCTATGTGATTAACACCCAAAGAGTACTAAGGTATGATCATGTTTTGCTTGTGAGAGAAGTTTAGTCAACGGGTCTGTCATATTCAGAGCCATATGTATTTTGCAAATATTCTATGTCCACAATGCTCTGCACGGAGCTACTCTAGCTAATTGCTCCCACTTTCAATATGTATCCAAATTGAGACTTAGAGTCATCTGGATTGGTGTAAAAGCTTGCATCGTTGTAACTTTTATGACGAGCTCTTTTATCACTTCCATTATCGAGAAATATTTTCTTAGTCCTCACTAAGGATATTCTCGACCGCTGTCCAGTGATCTACTCTTAGATCAAAATTGTACTCCCTTGCCAAACTCAGAGCAAGGTATACAATAGGTCTGGTACACAGCATAGCATACTTTATAGAACCTATGACTGAGGCATAGGGAATGACTTTTTAATTCTCTTTCTATTTTCTGCCATAGTCGGGATTTGAGTCTTACTCAATTTCACACCTTTGTAACACATGCAAGAACTTCTTTCTTTGACTGTTCCATTTTGAACTACTTCAAAATCTTGACAAGGTATGTACTTATTGAAAAACTTATCAAGCGTCTCGATCTATCTTAATAGATCTTGATGCTCAATATGTAAGTATCTTTACCGAGGTTTTTCTTTGAAAAAACTCCTTTCAGACACTCCTTTATACTTTTGCAGAATAATTCTACATTATTTCCGATCAATAATATGTCATTCACATATACTTATCAGAAATGTTGTAGTGCTCCCACTCACTTTCTTGTAAATACAGGCTTCACCGCAAGTCTGTATAAAACTATATGCTTTGATCAACTTATCAAAGCGAATATTCCAACTCCGAGATGCTTGCACCAGTCCATAGATGGATTGCTGGAGCTTGCACATTTTGTTAGCACCTTTAGGATTGCCAAAATCTTCTGGTTGCATCATATACAACTCTTCTTTAAGAAAACTATTAAGGAATGCAGTTTTGACATCCATTTGCCGGATTTCATAAAATGTGGCAATTGCTAACATGATTCGGACAAACTTAAGCATCGCTACAGTTGAGAAAATATCATTGTAGTCAACATCTTGAACTTGTCAAAAACCTTTTTGCGACAAGTCGAGCTTTGTAGATAGTAACACTACTATCAACGTCCGTCTTCCTCATGAAGATCCATTTATTTTCTATGGTTTGCCGATCATCGGGCAAGTCCACCAAAGTCCACACTTTGTTCTCATACATGGATCCTATCTCAGATTTCATGGCCTCCAGCCATTTTGCAGAATCTGGGCTCATCATCGCTTCCTCATAGTTCGTAGGTTTATCATGGTCTAGTAACATGACTTCCAGAACAGGATTACCGTACCACTTTGGTGCGGACCGTACTCTAGAAGACCTACGAGGTTCTGTAGTAACTTGATCTGAAGTTTCATGATCATCATCATTAGCTTCCTCACTAATTGGTGTAGGAATCACTGGAACTGATTTCAGTGAAGAACTATTTTCCAATTCAGGAGAAGGTATAGTTACCTCATCAAATTCTACTTTCCTCCCACTCACTTCTTTCGAGAAAAAACTCCTTCTCTAGAAAGGATCCATTTTTAGCAACGAATATCTTGCCTTCGGATATGTGATAGAAGGTGTACCCAACAGTTTCCTTTGGGTATTCTATGAAGACGCACTTCTCCGATTTGGGTTCGAGCTTATCAGGTTGAAAACCTTTTTCATATAAGCATCGCAACTCCAAACTTTAAGAAACGACAACTTAGGTTTACTACTAAACCATAGTTCATACGGTGTCGTCTCAACGGATTTAGATGGTGCCCTATTAAACGTGAATGCAGCTGTCTCTAATGCATAACCTCAAAATGATAGTGGTAAACCGATAAGAGACATCATAGATCGCACCATATCTAGTAAAGTACGATTACGACGTTCAGACACACCATTACATTGTGGTGTTCCAGGTGGCGTGAGTTGCAAAACTATTTCACATTGTTTCAAATGAAGACCAAACTCGTAACTCAAATATTCGTCTCCACGATAAGATCGTAGAAACTTTATTTTTCTTGTTATGATGATTTTCCACTTCACTTTGAAATTCTTTGAACTTTTCAAATATTTCAGACTTTATGTTTCATCAAGTAGATATACCCATATCTGCTCAAATCATCTATGAAGGTCAGAAAATAACGATACACGCCGCGAGCCTTAACAGTCATCGGATCGCATACATCGATATGTATTATTTCCAATAAGTCAGTAGCTCGTTCCATTGTTCCAGGGAACGGACTTTTAGTCATCTTGCCCAAAAGGCATGGTTCAAAAGCATCAAATGATTCATAACCAAGTGATTCTGAAAATCCATCTTTATGGAGTTTCTTCATGCGCTTTACACCGATATGACCCAAAACGGCAGTGCCACAAATAAGTTGCACTATCATTATTAACTTTGCATCTTTTGGCATCAATATTATGAATATGTATATCACTATGATCGAGATCCAACAAACTATTTTCATTGGGTGTATGACCATCGAGGGTCTTATTCATGTAAACAGAATAACAATTATTCTTTAACTTCAAATGAATAACTGTATCGCAATAAACATGATCAAATCATATTCATGCTCAACGCAAATGGTAAATAACATTTATTTAGGTTTAACACTAATCCCGAAAGTATAGGGAGTGTGCGATGATGATCATATCAATCTTGGAACCACTTCCAATACACATCGCCACTTCACCCTCAACTAGTCTCTGTTTATTCTGTAACTTCTGTTTCGAGTTACTAATATTTAGCAACCGAAAAAGTATCAAATACTCAGTGGCTACTATAAACACTAGTAAAGTACACATCAATAACATGTATATCAAATATACCCTTGTTTACTTTGCCATCCTTCTTATCCACCAAATATTCATAATATTTCCGTTTCCAGTGACCATTTCCTTTGCAGTGTAAGCACTCAGTTTTAGGCTTTGGTTCAGCTTTGGGCTTCTTCGTGGGAGTGACAACTTGCTTGTCATTCTACTTGAAGTTCCCCTTTCTTTCCCTTTGCTCTTTTCTTGAAACTAGTGATCTTGTCAACCATCAACATTTGATGCTCTTTCTTGATTTCTACCTTCATTGATTTCAACATCACGAAGAGCTCGGGGATCGCTTTCGTCATCCCTTGCATACTATAGTTCATTACAAAGTTCTACTAACTTGGTGGTGGTGACTAGAGAACTCTGTCAATCACTATCTTATCTGGAAGATTAAATCCCACTTGATTCAAGCGATTGTAGTACCCAGACAATCTGAGCACATGCTCACTAGTTGAGCGATTCTCTTCCATCTTTTAGCCATAGAACTTGTTGGAGACTTCATATCTCTCAACTCGGGTATTTGCTTGAAATATTAACTTCAACTCCTGGAACATCTCATATGGTCCATGACGTTCAAAACATCTTTGAAGTCCCGATTCTAAGCCGTTAAGCATGGTGCACTAAACTATTAAGTAGTCATCATATTGAGCTAGCCAAACATTCATAACGTCTGCATCTGCTCCTGCAATAGGTATGTCACCTAGCGGTGCATTAAGGACATAATTCTTCTGTGTAGCAATGAGGATAAACCTCAGATCACAGATCCAATCCGCATCATTGCTACTAACATCTTTCAACACAATTTTCTCTAGGAACATATCAAAATAAACATATGAAAGCAACAAGCAAGCTATTGATCTACAACATAATTTGCAAAATACTACCAGGACTAAGTTCATGATAAATTTAAGTTCAATTAATCATATTACTTAAGAACTCCCACTTAGACAGACATCTCTCTAGTCATCTAAGTGATCACGTGATCCAAATCAACTAAACCATGTCCGATCATCACGTGAGATGGAGTAGTTTTCAATGGCGAACATCACTATGTTGATCATATCTACTATATGATTCACCTCGACCTTTCGGTCTCGGTGTTCCGAGGCCATATCTGTTATATGCTAGTCTCGTCAAGTTTAACCTGAGTATTCCGTGTGTGCAACTGTTTTGCACCCGTTGTATTTGAACGTAGAGCCTATCACACCCGATCATCACGTGGTGTCTCAGCATGAAGAACTTTCGCAACGGTGCATACTCAGGGAGAACACTTCTTGATAATTTGTGAGAGATCATCTTAAAATGGTACCGTCAATCAAAACAGAATAAGATGTATAACAGATAAACATCATATGCAATCAAAATATGTGACATGATATGGCCATGATCATCTTGTGCCTTTGATCTCCATCTCCAAAGTACTGTCATGATCTCTATCGTCACCGGCACGACACCATGATCTTTATCATCTTGATCTATATCAATGTGTCGTCACATGGTCGTCTTGCCAACTATTGCTCTTGCAATTATTGCTATCGCATAGCGATAAAGTAAAGCAATTATTTGGCACTTGCATCTTATGCAACAAAGAGACAACCATAGGGCTTCTGCTAGTTGCCGATAACTTCAACAAAACATGATCATCTCATACAAAAACTTATATCTCATCACGTCTTGACCATATCACATCACAACATGCCCTGCAAAAACAAGTTAGACGTCCTCTACTTTGTTGTTGCAAGTTTTACGTGGCTGCTACGGGCTGAGCAAGAACCGTTCTTACCTACGCATCAAAACCACAATGATAGTTCGTCAAGTTAGTGCTGTTTTAACCTTCGCAAGGACCGGGCGTAGCCACACTCGGTTCAACTAAAGTTGGAGAAACAGACACCCGCTAGTCATCTGTGTGCAAAGCAAGGCGGTAAAACCAGTCTCGCGTAAGCGTACGCATAATGTCGGTACGGGCCACTTCATCCAACAATACCGCTGAACCAAAGTATGACATGCTGGTAAGCAGTATGACTTGTATCGCCCACAACTCACTTGTGTTCTACTCGTGCAAATAACATCAATATATAAAACCTAGGCTCTGATACCACTGTTGGGAACGTAGTAATTTCAAAAAATTTCCTACGCACACGCAAGGATCATGGCGATGCATAGCAACAAGAGGGGAGAGTGTTGTCCACGTACCCTCGTAGACCGTAAGCGGAAGCGTTATGACAACACGGTTGATGTAGTCGTACGTCTTCACGATCCGATCGATCCAAGTACCGAACGTACGGCACCTCCGAGTTCAGCACATGTTCAGCTCGATGACGATCCCCGGACTCCGATCCAGCAAGGTGTCGGGGATGTTTCCGTCAGCACGACGGCGTGGTGACGATGATGATGTTATACCGACGCAGGGCTTTGCCTAAGCACCACAACGATATGACCGAGGTGGAATATGGTGGAGGGGGGCACCGCACACGGCTAAGGAACGATCACGAAGATCAACTTGTGTGTCATGGGGTGTCCCCTTGCCCCCGTATATAAAGGAGTGGAGGAGGGGGAGGGCCGGCCCTCTCTATGGTGCGCCCTAGGGGAGTCCTACTCCCACCGGGAGTAGGATTTCCCCTTTCCTAGTAGAACTAGGAGCCCTTCCATGTAGTAGGAGTAGGAGAGAAGGAAAGGGAAGAGAGAAGGGAAGGAAGGAGGGGGCGCAGCCCCTCCCCCTAGTCCAATTCGGACTAGGCCTTGGGGGGGGGGGGGGGGGGCGCGGCCTGCCCTAGGAAGCCCCTCTCTCTTTCCCGTATGGCCCAATAAGGCCCAATACTTCTCCCGGCGAATTCCCGTAACTCTCCGGTACTCCAAAAAATATCCGAATCACTCGGAACCTTTCCGAAGTCCGAATATAGTTGTCCAATATATCGATCTTTACGTCTCGACCATTTCGAGACTCCTCGTCATTTCCCCGATCTCATCCGGGACGCCGAACTCCTTTGGTACATCAAAACTCATGAACTCATAATAAAACTGTCATCGAAACCTTAAGCGTGCGGACCCTACGGGTTCGAGAACTATGTAGACATGACCGAGACACGTCTCCAGTCAATAACCAATAGCGGAACCTAGATGCTCATATTGGCTCCCACATATTCTACGAAGATCTTTATCGGTCAAACCGCATAACAACATACGTTGTTCCCTTTGTCATCGACATGTTACTTGCCCGAGATTCGATCATCGGTATCTCAATACCTAGTTCAATCTCGTTACCGGCAAGTGTCTTTACTCGTTCCGTAATGCATTATCCCGCAACTAACTCATTAGTCATATTGCTTGCAAGGCTTATAGTGATGTGCATTACCGAGTGGGCCCAGAGATACCTCTTCGACAATCGGAGTGACAAATCCTAATCTCGAAATACGCCAACCCAACATGTACCTTCGGAGACACCTGTAGAGATCCTTTATAATCACCCAGTTACGTTGTGACGTTTGATAGCACACAAAGTGTTCCTTCGGTAAACTGGAGTTGCATAATCTCATAGTCATAGGAACATGTATAAGTCATGAAGAAAGCAATAGCAACATACTAAACGATCAAGTGCTAAGGCTAACGGAATGGGTCAAGTCAATCACATTATTCTCCTAATGATGTGATCCCGTTAATCAAATGACAACTCTTTTGTCCATGGCTAGGAAACATAACCATCTTTGATAAACGAGCTAGTCAAGTAGAGGCATACTAGTGACACTATGTTTGTCTATGTATTCACACATGTATTATGTTTCCGGTTAATAAAATTCTAGCATGAATAATAAACATTTATCATGAAATAAGGAAATAAATAATAACTTTATTATTGCATCTAGGGCATATTTCCTTCAAATTGAAAATGGCGAAGACTTTTGTCTGGATTGCCTTCACTTCCATAGCTTTGCCCTTCACTATCTCGTTGTATAACAACCGATGAATAAGCATGGATGAAAGGTTGGCATGATCTTGAGGGATGCAGGGAATAAGACAAGTGTGATTAACTAAGTCACTGATCACCCAACTTGTGCCATACTTAGGGAGATAGTCGTGCACCCTGGCGGGACATTCTGCGTTCTTGCATACCATTGTCAGGTATTTTCTGACTTGAAACCTGAGCTGTGAAAACCCTTTGCGTGGACCTTACCCATTTAATTATTGCATCCTTCAAAGCTTGCTTGTTGGGATACATAGCACCCGTCGCAATATTGTTTTGGTGATATTGCCAGGTAAAATCATGTCCAACATTCACGAACATTGCAGATGAGAAGTCATGATTCCGTGATGCAGGATTCAGGACATCCTCTACATTTTCTTCTTTATCCAACTCATCAGAATCATCGGCATGACCCCTATCAACATCGGTGTCTTCTTCTTCCATCTGGTCCTGCATGTGCCCACCTACCTCGTCAGCGTCCACCTCGCCACTGTAATCACCATCGGCACTTCCTCCCTCTACCTGACTACTCTGCCTTGGTTCGTAACCATCAGCATTTCCTCCTTCTTCCTGACTGCTCTGTCCTAGCTCGTAACCATCATCTCCAGCATTTGACATAGATAACTGCATCCCTTCACTGCTCTGGATAGGATTGTAGCCACCCTCGCCTTCATATGCACTTACCTCCTTCACGATGGGAAGCACCAACGCAACATGATTGCACCCCCTGCATTCACAACCTTGTAATCATCGCACCCACTCAGAGTCTTGCTCTATTGGCCTCAAAGAAAGGTAAATGATTGAACTTGACCGTGTCCATAATGCATGAACACCGACGGTGTGCGTTTCAGTATCAAGCCCTAAACTTACTGTCAACCATTCTTTCAACTCACTGATAGACCAGGTTGGAGGTGCGGTCATTGGCACCTCTATGTGATCAAATTCACTCAGATCAGCTCACATCTCAGTTGTTTGGACAGTACCAGGACACTACATCAGACATCTCGGCTCACCTAATTTTTTTCCAACAACGACAGACAAGTATTAAGCAGCAACTTAAAATATCCACACTACTAAATATTTGACATGTATATATATTACGGAATATTAATGGAGCAACTAAAAAAAATTCACACACCTACAAATATATTTCGAATATTGCCGGAGCAACTACAAATATTGACATATTTAAATATTTGACATCTATATATATTACGGATATTACCGGAGCAACTAAAAATACTGACACACATAATATTTAACATCCACATATAGTACATAATTTACCGGAGCAACTGCAAATTTTCACACCACTAAATAGTTGACATCTAAATTTGTTATGAATACTACCGGAGCAAATAACAATAATCGCACACCTAATTTATTTCACATTGAAACATATTACCGAATACTACTGGAGCAACTACGAAAGATAAAATGTGTGTTCAAATATACCCTTGAAGCGTGCGAGCAAACGACGAACAACAACCTTCAATCACCGGAACCGGTGTCGGAAACTCCATGAAACTGCCGGAGCTTCACCTCCACCACCTCCACCACACTGCCCGAGCTTCACCACCACCTCCTCCACCTCCACCACCGCCACAACCTCCACCAATATGCTAAAAAGCTCCAACGAAATGCTCACCACGACCACCATGAGCTACCCCATCAGTAGATCGAGGTCTCCCTTGGCTCCCCTAACTATGTAGAATGCATCCAGGGTGCCAAATCCGCAAAAAAAACCCGGCTCAGTTTGGTGTAGAAATTGGAGGCATTTCGGGTCAGAGAGAGGAGAAAGAAGAAAGAACAGAGATGGCTGTGCGTGGGAGAAGAAAGGAGAAAGAGAAAGGGAGAAGGAAGACAACCACGATGGGGCCCGCACCCTGTCGGCTCGCAGCTGGCCGATCGGCCCACAGCTGGCCGATAGGGGCACCCGTGACCGACAACGTTGAGCCAGCGCCGACAGCTCCCCCCGCGATGTGGCCTAGCCACTACTTGGCCTACACGTGGCCGATAGGCCATCTATCGGCCAACGGTTGGCTGACGCGGTCCAACCAGCCAGCGATGGGCTGACTGGATCCAATCGGCCACCAGTAGGCTGAAGGTGTATTATTTTTGAAAAAAATAAATCTGCCGTAGTATTTCTGAAAATAATAAAAAATGTATTATTAAAAAAAATTAGCCATTCGCTCATTAGGCGCCACATAGGAACTCCCCTCTCATAGACCCATCCACATATTTGTGCGATGATGGGCTGATAATTAAGTTGCGAGTTTACATATCGTGCCTGCCTAGCAGCTAGTGGCTAGTGTGTCGTATTTACCGTTTAGCGTGTTCTAAGAAAAAATAAAGCTGAACGACCTAATAGAAAAATCCCGCATGTGAATAAAATGGCACACATTTTCCGGCAGAAAAAAGAGATAAAATGGCACACATTTTCTCGGCGGGTCTTAGGACTATTGTTTATGCAGTCTCAGTAAATGTTCTGTGCTGCTTATGTTGTTCACAAAAATATTGGCTAAGATACAGTTGTGAGTACTTTGTGAGCTGTCACTATTAAAATATGCAATTGTCCACTGCTTCATCCTGGAATATGAGAGATCAAACATGAGAACAAGAATGAGATGACCAAAACAATCTAACTCCAATCTGTTCCCAGGAACAGAGTGGTGCTTTTTCTAAACATAAACAAACAAGTGCATCTTACAACAATAGGCACAGCATAGCAACGGCCATGGAATTTTCCACGGATTGCCATATTGACAGTCAGGATTCTTGGATGAACTCGTGGCAAACTTGATGAATCAGTGAAGCAAAGGTTATTTCGTTGTGCTCAGAATAGAACACCAAATAGTTACTGCATCAACGCATGTGCTGTTCAAACGTTTTTGCAGAAGGGGGATGCGACCTGTCCATTTCAGAAGGCCCCATGGATCACCAATGTGTTGACACCATCTCCCAGTCCCAGCCAGTCGACTGAGCGACCTGAAACTCGCAATCACCACCCATAAAAAACTCAGTTGCCGATGTTGCTCAAAGCCTCCCCAGTTGCACGAGGGGTCCTCCTGTTACTGCCAGGCCTAGGCATCATCAACGTCACAAACCGCTCATGCTATGCTAAAAGAAGAATAAAAGCAGGGGAGGGGAGATAAGAGGAAAGGAAAAGGGAGGGCCACCGCAACACTCCACTCCACTGGCCTTTTCTTTAATGTCAGTCAGTCTAATCCCAAGCTTGGCCGCTGCTGCCTGTGCTATCATGGTTAAGCTGATAGCAATCCACGCATCGTGAGAGGGGCGAGGCATGTGATGGTGACTTTGGGCCAAAGCATCTAGACCTCCCTGCTCAGATGTAAAAGGAGAGGCAGCTCAGATCATGAGGCATTAGTTATTACTACTACTGCCTTCAACGCCAAAGCCGCCGTCAATCTGCATCATCTGATCACTACAAGAAATATGTCAACTAGTGACCTTTTGTCAGTGACCCTGGAAGAATTGGTCATAGATCTATGGCCATTTCAGACCAATTGGTCAAAAACTGTTCGAGGGGCTCCAAACCCTAAACCATTGCGACCATTTTGGTCAGAAAGGTCGTAATTTCCTTACACGAAAAGGTCACAAAGCAAACAGTGCTAGTCCGCTGCCTTATTTCTAGTTGTTAATGACCAATAGATGGTCATAGCCTTGTAGATTGTGGTGGGTTGTGATGACTAGGCGCCATCTCATCAGTTTTGCCTATGTGTCATATCCATGTGGCGGTTTTTGCCCTAGGTTGTGAAGCAACCTATATTTCTGTTATTCCCAAAATTCCCAAAAAAATCTCATAAATTCTTTGGGTCATATCTTCGTCAAATATGTAAAAACCTTCCTTGCCTAATTCAAAAATAACTCAAAAATATTCATTTTCCTATTCTGATCAAAGCAGCACTTTGTGAAGGAAGTAGCACTTTGGCATGTTCAAATGGTATCCATTTTCTACAGTGCTTTCCTATGCCCAAATAACCATCCTCCACCAAATGCTAGCTCAATCCATTCATTGTTTTGAGCCCAGCTTCAACATTCGTATTTATGTCCAGTGTGGTACTTTGTAAAGCAAGTACCACCTAGGCTCCTCCTTTTGAGGTGAAAATTTGTGAAGATGGTCTTCTTAGTAACTGATCATCCTCAGCCAAAACTCACGCCCATTAGCCATGTGCATTTCCCGTACTGCAAATCAAACACTTGGCTGCTTATTCATGTTTGAGCATCGATCGGTCTCCTCGTGAGAATCTTATGTTGTGATTTTCTTCCTAGCACCTACCTGGGGAGTGCCCAACCCATTAGACATGCCTAGGCCGCCCAGAACACATGGCAACGCCACGGTCACGCGGTGACCACGCGGCGTGCATGCGAGCTTACGCGCTCTAGAGTTGGGGCCCTCGACCACCGTCCAAACCTCGACGTATCGCCCCCAAACCATGTATTTATGATTTAATAGGTCCTTATGTAACTACAAATGATTTTTGGAAAAAATAAATAGCAAACTATGAGGCAGCTGCAGTTCAAATTTGACCCGCTTCCAGCTGAATCATCGGAAATTTGTCTTTTTCACGAGAGGTGGATCAAAACTTTTTACACCCAATCATTTTTTCAATTATTCATTAAATATGGCCTAGTATTTTATAAATTTGATTTGGTCCATTTTTGCAACAATTATTTGGTAGTTCCTTCACAAAAAAACCACCTTTTGGGCACTCGGAAAATGAAAAATGAATTTTCCGTGCAAAAATGGTTGTCTACAAGATGTTTTTAGTTCATATTTCCTGGTTGATGGATTCAAACCTGTGCAACAACATAAGTTTGATGCGCTCTGCGATCATGTATGCAGGACGAGCAGTACCTGGGGAAGATGAAGCAGCCGCACCTGGACAACATCCAGTTCCAGAAGTAGGTGCAGCTGCAGGTGATCAGACGTCGATCTGTTGGGAACGGAAAGGAGCTGTTCCATGCACCGAATCTGGGGAGAAAATCACCTTCGGCATGTACGCCATCACCTTGGGCATGCTCGTGGTGCTGCTGCTCGGGCTCGATCGACTCCAGCAGCACCCCCACGGTGATGCTACGCTCCTCCTAGCCCCCGTCTCATATGCGTTTTGTTCCTGTAGTCGTCTTTCCGTTTGATTTTGAGCCATGGCCGCCATGGACAACACTCAGGATATATACGCCTTTCTTATCATATAATATATTGTCTGTTTCCCCTGCTGAAATAGTGTGCCTACCAGTATTATGTGATTTCTATCCTGTAATGCTATGGCGGTACTGTAATTGTTGCTGCTGTATTCTTATATTGTCTGTATCCACCAATCAGCTAGCAAATTAATTAATTCGTGAGTGGTATCCTCTACACCCATGTTCTGCTGTAGCTTCTAGTATGTGTTTATCTACAAAATTTTTATGGTCAAAATCTGTAGTTATTGTGGATAGCAATCTGTTACTAAATTTACTTTATTTGTATGTATGGTTATCTACAGATGCATATCTTGTAGAAAAATATATCTTGTAGAAAAATAGCTTGTGAATGTCAATCTCATGTATCAGGGTCCTGTTCTTGTAAACCTTATGTAAAGCTAAAATTCTTGCTGTGCAGGGTGACTAGTGATGCAACACACCAAGCAGTAGCAGGCAACCAAGCAGCAGCAGGGGGAGGGGCTCTCTCGAACATCGCCGCTGCCACTCATTGCTACTGTCACTGATTGATGATGGATGATCGCTGTTAGTTTAGCTCGGTCGCTGTTCGTTTAGCTCCTTGGTAGTCCCTACTACTGCTGGTAGAAATAGAAATGGTAGTTGTAGTCCCATGTAGTTGTAGTACCATGTAGTTCCTCTGCTCGGGCTGCCCTTTGTTGCTTCATTTCTATGTTAATTTAGTCTGTTGAATGTATCTACTATCTACTTTGTGGCTGTGGCCGTTGAAAGAAATAAAATGGTTTGGATACATGCGTACATGCTGATATGTCAAGCTGGAATAGCTGCCCTTGTGATGTCAAGCTTCTAAATGTATGTTGTGGAGGCCCAAAATAAATTGGATTGTAAAAGGGCTGAGGCCCAAAAAAAGAAATGAATTATAGAAGGCCACGTCCTAGAAAATAAAATGGGCCAGGCCCATCTACCTAGCCAAAATTAATATGAGAGAAAAAATACATTAAAAAGGCCGAAATGTTGGGCTAGGCCCATGTAGAAAACTGAATTGGACCGGGCTGAATCTTATGCCACATCAGCTTGCCACGCTGGATGCCTACGTGGCCTGGGGAGGTTGCTAGTGACCAAAACGCCACAGTAGGAATATTTTGGTCGTAAACGTCTACGACCTTCTCACAGAGAAGGTCGCTATAGTCAGCTAACGACCCTCAGCTTTTGACCTTATGTTTTTGGTCACAAAAAGGTCACAAATTGAAAACAGTGACCTTTCAGTGACCAATAGTGGTGGTCATAAGTTGACATATTTCTTGTAGTGGATGAGATGCGTCCGACCAAAACAAAGTTGTCGTGGATGCTACGTTCCAACCCTCCTCTCCACTGCCAGCTCTCGGATTGTGGTAAATGGGTGTGCTGGAGATAAGTTCAAACACGCCTGTGGCTTAAGGCAGGGTGAATCCCTCTCACCTCTTCTATTCGTCATTGCCATGGATGTCCTCACGGCGATCATCGTCAAGGCTCATGATTTGCAGATTTTGGGAAAGTTGAATGGATGTGGACCGCTGCAGAGACTGTCACTTTATGCTGACGATGTGGTGCTATTCATCAAGCCGACGCTCGCAGATCTGTCCTTTGTAGTGGAGACATTGAGGATTTTTGGAGAAGCGTCCAGCCTCAAAGTTAACTTTGGCAAGTCGTCTGCCATCCTCATCAGGAGCAGCGAAGAAGATGAGGCCTTGGTTCGGAGCAGGGTGCCTTGGCAGATCACCAAGTTTCCATGCAAATACTTGGGTCTGCAACTCAGCATCAAGCAAATGACGAGGTCGGATTGGCAGCCCATTGTTGATGCGGCTCTGAAGATCCTCCCAGGATGGCAGAGAGGTCTTGTGACTCGGCCTGGCAGGTTGATCCTCGTGAACCAGGTAATGCGCGAGATCGACCCACCATTTGCTCGTGGCTGAAGCTCCAAAGTGGGCTCTGGATAAGGTGGATAGTGGATGTCGAGCTTTCTTCTGGGCTGGCTCTGAACAAATTCATGGAGGAAAGTGCGCGGTGGCATGGCAGAGGGTCTGTAGGCCGAAGCAGTTGGGAGGGCTGGGAGTTATTGACCTTCACCGTCATGGCATCGCTCTTAGGATGAGGTGGGAGTGGCTCAAGAGGCATGATGAAAATAGACCATGGCAAGGCCTTATGGCGAAGGTGGACAAGGAGGCAAGCGCGGCCTTCTCGAGCATGGTTCATTAGCAGGTAGGGGATGGTTCAAAGGCCCTATTTTGGAAGGACAGATGGATTAGAGGATCAACGGTGGATGAGCTGGCACCATTGTTGGTGGCCAAGGTTAAAACTCAGGTGATCAACAAGAGATTGGTAAAGGATGGCCTCTACCTCAATAACTGGATGAACGATGTGAATGGAGATCTGGATACGGAGGGGCTCGCTCAACTCATCAGGCTTTGCGAGGCCACCATGACCTTCGAGCTGCATTCAGGTGAGGAGGACAGAGTGATCTGGAGATGGAACACTGCAGGCACATACTCTGCAGCCTCTGCGTACGCGATGATGTGTGAAGGAGGGATCAGATTCCAGCTTGCGGATGCTATATGGAAGAGTGGGGCTCCTCTCTCCTGCAAGCTCTTTATGTGGCTGGCGGTCCAATAAGGGTCTGGACATCGGATAGGCGAGTGCGTCATGGACTTCAGGACACGATCTTCCCATGCTTTCTATGCGATCAGGAGCAAGACACGGTGGATCACATTCTCATGCAATGTGTCTACGCTAGACAGGTTTGGTTCCAGTGCTTCTCCAAGGTTGAGATACCGTTGGAGCTGCTGCCTCATGACCATGACAGGGTGGAAGAATGGTGGGGAGCTTCGAGGAAGAGGATACCCCAGGCTCAACGGAAGGATTTTGACTCGTTTGTCATGTTAATTTGTTGGAGCATTTGGAAGCAGAGAAATGGTAGGGTCTTCGGTAGGAACGACTTATGTAATGAAATTCAACTGGTAGGGAACATTTTCAGGGAGCGCCAGCTTTGGGCGCTAGCAAAAGGGAGTGGAGTTTTTCACTTTTGTGAGTAGCCGCCTAGGTGGATAAGGAGGTGTTGGTAGGCACGCCTCGGCGATGCCTGCGGCCATGTAATATCTTGTAAATATTTTTTCTCCTTTTCTATAAAGCTAAGGCACGCCTTTCGCGTGCTCTTGAAAAAAAAATGAGATGCGTCCGGAATTATTAAACTAGCAGATAAGGCATGGGCCTGTCTCCCTAAATCTCAACTGTAAAACTTGGGTGTTCGTGATGTCACGGATCACAAATTTCTTATGCCGGAGGTGTGCGCCTGTGTGTGCTGAAAGGCGTCTTTTTTTTGCGAACAAAAGGTGTCTCTTTTTACTTGGTTAAACAACACTTTGTTCCTAAATTTGGATGGATCAACGCTGTGGTTATCCATCCATCAGGCATGTACCCGGAGCAATAGCCACAGCTTTATTTTTTGTGGTTGTGTGCAGAAATGGAAGTGAGAGAGATCAGAGTGGCACAAGCGGGTAAAGCAGCGATGAAGCAACCGACTTAGTGCTACTGTAGCTTATTCAGCTCAAGCTGGTCCACTCTATAAACATAGACTTGAGACTTGCTAGTTACTACTTGGACTAACGTGCCTACAAAAAAGAAGATACTACTTGCTAGCGAGGCGATTCCCTCTGTCTCCCCGAAACATGGAAAACAACACATACAGATTGTAAAGCATAGTTGCTAATTTTGCATCTAGTTGTCACCCTAATTTGATACAACCTCTAAGGGATTTGAACACCGACGCCTCTTTGGTTTTGAGGGGATTTCTACAGAATGTTTTTAGAGCCCTTTAGTTTGTAGTAATGAAAATCTATTTCTATGGAGGAATTCTTCCTATCCTCCACATTTTATAGGAAAATGATACGAGCCTAGACTCAATGAAAAAAATCCTATAGTGTGCATGAAAGGGCATCTACTTTCCTATTCCTATTCATAGAACTTGAGATACATTTCATCTCATTTCCTATGATTTTTCTATTTCTACAATTTTCCTACCCAATTATAATTCCTACTCTATGAACCAAAAGATAGTAATCGTCATAGCCGCGTCGCTTTGTTGGCGGGTCCGCAATTGCTATCTTCTTCAATCTCATGTAGGCATCATCATACGTATTCAAGCCCAGCCAGTCCGGAAGGCCGATCCCAATGGTGGAGAAGGGGTCTACCGGAACAGCCGCACTGCTGTGGATGTTGTGCAAAATGATGATGGTATCCGGCCGGAGGTATGCAAGCCAATCTTCGTTGGCACTGACCCAGACCTATATATAAGATGGTGGGCAGCGGAAAAATTACGGGATGGAAATGGAATAACTAAGTACTACATGATCAAACTCCATTACTGACCTGCTCATCGGATAAAATCCGACTACCTCTCAACGTCGGCAACTCTAGCGGAGTCAACGTGCAACCATGGCCAGGGAGCGGTGGACTGTTCGAAGGATTGTCCCATAGAAGAACCTTCTCCTCGAGGACACATGGAAGACCAACAAGTATGGCCTTTTCCCAAGCCTGTTTAAGCACCGTCTTGAAAAAGTTGGTGCAGGAAGCACCGAGTCTTGCGGCGGTGAGGACGTCGGAGCGGCGTGCGATTTCTCCCAGAGGACCGTCGTCCAAGGTCTCCCAGCCCCGACGAGGAGGAGAACCGCCTGGCAAATCCATGGGAGCAGTGACGAACTGCCTTCTCTTCCGCGGGGGGGGGGGGGGGGGGGGGAGGGGAACTGGCGAGGAGAAGATAAAGAGCGTAGTAACCGCAGGGCCTCGTCCCTTCGAATTGTAGATCGTTCCTTAGCGAAGGGGTGAGGCTACTATTTACTACTAGTACTAGCATTATGGAACGTTAAGCCTTCCACTAAGTAGCCGGTGCCCGTCGTGTTAAAATATAGTAGACTGGGCATCGATGCCCTGGTAAATTTCTTTGGCACCGGCCTCACACCGTGCGGGTGCAGCCCGTAGAAAGATGGGACCCACATGTACATAGAAAAATCAAAGCAGGCCAACCTCTGGTCAATCCTTTACGCCAGTTCCTCTCGTCCACCTTCAGAAAAATGAGGCATCGGAGTAGCAAGTACATATGGTAGTATATTCTATTGCAATGCTCGAATGGGGCATCGGAGCAGGAACTTGCTTCGGTTCCCAGAAAACTTTTTATGTCACCGCATGAGCTATGGAGGGCACCGATACCAAATAATGTAAAAGTAGATTTGGCACCTCTTTTGGCCTACATAGTGGAAGGCCTTATGGGATTGCATTATGCTGTAAATAATAGCACTAGTAAGAAATTTTGGCACTAGGTAGTAGTTTTTGGCGTGGATTAAGAAATTTTGGGTCTGTTTTTGCTATTTTTTGTACAGTCAACTAGTGTCAAAAAATGTCTTACATTATGTGACGGAGGAGTACGTACTCGTACTGTAGCAGTACTAGTACTACTTTCTCTCAACTAGTAGTGCGATATACTGTACTTCTAGTCTAGTCTAGTATAATGCACCAGTTTTGAACTCTTGAATCTCAGGACCAAGGAGCTACAGTTGGAAGTGGAGGGTACTACTGTTCTCTAGAACCATTGCTGTACTATCAATGCAGGGAAAGCACACCTGTGTAGTGGCCTAGTGGGTACTCTCGGTGCTCTATTCAGCCGCTCCTCTCACATAGCTGGCCTACTCAGCCGCTCCTCTCACGCACACACTAGCAGCCTGTTTATCAGCAATGGTTACTGCGGGGGTAGAACATTTGAGTTATTTGATACAGTGAGACTAGGCTTTTCGCTTCCATTTGTGGAGGTGTAATGGATCTCGTTGAACTTTGTTAGTAGTTCCTTCTTTATGAATGAGATGAAGCAAAGCTTTTGCCTCCATTTCAAAAAAAAACACGTCAAGAGGAATTTCTTTTATAGTAGAGCCGATATGGAGTGAAGTCCATGCGTGCAATGCCACAAGCTACAAAGTAGTAGTAGAGCACTTTACGTACATAGCCATATTGCACAGTTCCCAATGCCCCGCCAGGCTTTTCCGGCTCCTCGGGCTTAATTAGGAGGCACTAGTTTAAATTTAAATCTGCTACTAGCTGATGAGGAAGCTGCAAGCGAGGTGCGGCTAGGGCGAGCACGCGAGCCACAGGATGCCGGGAAGGAAAACCCGTTCACATGGCTAGGCTATCCAATGCACCCAAATTGTGGTGCCGCACGTCTGTTTGACTTCAAAACTCAAACTACCTATGTAAAATATTGGCTCACAGCGAAGTTACTGTTTAAAAAAAAAGGCCGCCGTGCGTTCTGCCGGGATTGAACCCACAAAACGAGGTATGCACTCCCGCGACCACTAGTAGTACTCGTTGGAGTACAACGCAACCTAGAATCACCTTTTGTCGCTAGTAGTACGTACATTGTTCCTTACAAGAAACCCCTAATAATGCAAGAAACCACTAAAATGCCAAGAAACTACTACCACTTGCATACGTGGCAGACTTAAGATAAGACTACCTTATCAACCATTATACATGCTCTTACCAACCAGCCCTACCAAGAAACGACTACTGTACAAAGTGCCGTTATAGACACGTTTCAACCCATGGCCCTGTTTGGATACATTTGTTGTCAATCTAACCCTGCCATCCAAACACCACTTTCGTTAGAGTTAGTTCAGGGTTAGAATCTAACTCTAACCTCTGATAGGGCCCATGTCGCCCATTAAGTCAACGCCTTCTATTCGACCGGGCGTTATGACTTGTGGGACCTACATGTCAGTCTGCACAAAAATCCCCGAGTGACCTCCTACCTCCGGCCTGTCCACCTAGTCATCCTCGGCCATGAGACGTAGCTACCGCCGCCGGCAGAAGGCGAGGTCAAAACCGCCGGCGATGCGGAGCCCATGTTGCGGCAGCCCGGATGCTAGCTCCGTCCAACTGCTTGTCTACAAGGTTTGCTAGCTAGTTTGGCACGGCAGCGCGGCGGCTTGCTCGTGCGCGCCACGCTAAGGCCAGCCATCTGGCTCGAGCAAAGGCCAGCGCGGCGGCTTGCTCGCTCGTGAGTCACGCTCGGGCCAGCCTGCCAACCCATGCGGAGGCCAGCGCGGCGTCCGGCCCGTCCGGCGGAGCAGGGCCAACTCGCTCATCACCGGCGCCACCGATGAACACGCATCAGTACTGTTTGAAGTAATGTTCAGGAAAAATAATGATTTGAGGGGGAATAACAGGATAGAAGGTTAGATATGGGTCCCTCGTGTCAACGGTCAAACAAAATGTGTTGGTTTAAGCTACCTCGTCAGCATGGATGTGTGGGCCAACCCTGTCATAAATGGGTTTAAACGAACCTAATCAGTAGGAGTACTAGGTAGTAGTTTTTGGCGTGGATTAAGAAATTTTGGGTATGTTTTTGCTATTTTTTGTACAATAGATTCTTCCTAGGGCTGGTTAAAAGTGGTAGTTTTTTGTTAAATACTCTACATATTGTAAGTAGGAGTGAAAGTTAAGCTTTGGAAGCCAATAAGCAAGGCTAGTTACATAGTGCATATGTGTACATGATTGAAAGTAAATATCAACCACGAGTGACTAATATCTTGATGGAAAACTCGAAACTATGGAATACTAGGAAAAAAAATGCATGGTTGGAAATACTAGCAATGTTCATGTGCGCTGCAACGAATCATAATTAGAATAATACTTATTCACAAACTTGATACAAAACACTCTAATTTTGATATACATATGTCACTATAGATATATTATGTTTCAATTAGAATATATTCCTTGGGCTTTTTTGGTGAGGTCAGGGAGGGATGTGGTTGGTTTTAAGATACTAATTATGGATTTTTCTGCAAATCGGTAGACAAGTGGGATGTTGGTGAGAAAGGGCAACAAACTTACCTCACAGCCATTAGATGTAGATCTAATGGTCAGAAACGACTGATGGCAGACACACCATCATCACCAACTTACTCTTCTGTAGGAGTACTAGCAAGATCCGTGCATTGCACGGAACATCAAGATGCATTTTTTATAATACACTTGTTGTGATTGACCCTTGCGGGAGTAACCCCATGTGTAAAAACTAATGATATCTTGAGAAATATGAGATAAGGTGAAGAGGAGTGGGTGTGGTGGTGATTGGTGGTCGGACTGAGCGGAGGCATGGGGATTGACGACGCCGGCAGCGGCCACCAGGCCAGTTTGTTCCAGAGGCTTCCTTTCTTAATTGCTCAACAATGAGGTTTGTTGGAGATAAGGATGAACAAGGGAAGGCCTTGTCTGCAAATGTGGAGAGGGGTGCGTGTATCTTTTAGTTTAATTTCCATCTGTCATATATAGATCGGACGGTCTATATTGCAAGATGGCACACGTACCATCATCACCAACTTTGTTTTTTATAAGAGAAGAAATATAAGTATGGAGATACAAACGTATTATCGATACTTGCTTCCGTAAACTAGCATCTACATTCTATGCAACGCCTCGGCATGTGGGGCCTTAGCACAGTGACTTCTCGACTGTGTAAAACAAAGATTTTCCCGTCGCCGATAAGGAGGGGGTGACGGCGGCACGCTTTTTGGCTTGCTCTAGTCCTAGTAGTCATAGTAGGTGGTCTAAGCACATGTAGATTTATTCTTTTCGTGTCTCGTGTTCACCGTACTGCCACGACTGTTGATGAATAGACAGTAAATATTCACGGGGAAACCCTTGTTGAGCGTGTTTGCGAGAGAGAGAGAGAGACAGTGTGCATGTGTGATATGTTAGAGACTGAGGCAATGATAACAGATTCTTGTGTCTATGTGTGTGGAGGATAGGGAGAGACATGTACATGGGGCTTTGTGTTGTGTAACGTGGAGACACATATACATAATTAGAGATTGAGTGTGTGAGATACACATGCGGACATGGGGAGACATGAGGATCCAGATAAATGGGTGTTTGTGCGTGTCTGTGTGTGTTTGTGCACGCGTTTGCGTGTGAGAGGGAGTGTGTGTATGTGGAGTAGAGAGACCACTAATGATGTAAACCTAGTATAAGGGAAGGGGGAATGGTGTGACATGTGTAGTAGCGGGATAGCATGGGTGCGGGCGGGGGCAACATACTATTTGGAAGAGACATCGAGTGTGTGTGGGAGAGGGGTGTGAGAGCGCGCGCGCGCGCGCGCGCGCGCGAGAGAGAGAGAGAGAGAGAGAGAGAGAGAGAGAGAGAGAGAGAGAGAGAGAGAGAGAGGGCGAGAGGGGTCGTTTGTGTCCATAAATGGCGTATAGATAGGGAGACAATGTTGATGTTGTTCGAAATTGGCCTATGTACGGAGACGCAAGGGAAGCGAGTCATCGTGTGTGTGATAGGGACTTCATGAGAGATCTAGAATAGATGGTGTACAAAACAATGTGCGAAATCGAGAACGATGATACATTAGGGAGCTATGGAAAGAGTCACGACATATATGTATACAGGGAAGGAGCTGGGGCGGGTCCGCATGTGGGAGAGATAGAAAGAGGAGAGTGGTGCACAAGGAGACAATGTGTGCTTGTTTGCAGTGGGGGGTGGTGTGTGAGGTGAGTACGCAAGAACCACATAACTAGGAAGATAGACGTTTGGGGGCGACGTTTTGTGTGTATGGGAAATATACACTCTACATAGTACGTGTGCTTGGGAAAGAGAGATAGCGGGAGACCTAGAGAGTGATGGAAGAGATGTGTGCATGCCCGAGAGACAAAGTGATATAGACCTATATTGGAGTCCGGACTTTAGAAGAGAGATGGGTGTTAATGTGCTTGTGTGTTGGTGTTTGGGGGAGAGACCGACTTCTCTATGTGTGTGTGGGGGGGGGGGGGACGAGGGGAGGGGGGTTGGCTTCAGATAAAGAATGAGGTGTCTATATTTGAGGGTGAGGGAGTCCTGGATTGGGGGGTATCCGGACAGCCGGACTGTATACAACGTCCGGACTATTGAAGCGTGAAGATACAAGACTCAAGACTTCGGCCCGTGTCGGATGGGACTCTCCTTGGCGTGGAAGGCAAGCTTGGCAATCCGGATATTGTGTTTCCTTCCTTGTAACCGACTCCATGTAAACCCTAGCCCTCTCCGGTGTCTATATAAACCGGAGAGGTTGGTCCTTAGAAGGCCGATCACAATTACAATCATACAATCATAGGCTAGCTCTTAGGGTTTAGCCTCTACGATCTCGTGGTAGATCTACTCTTGTACTACCCATATCATCAATATTAATCAAGCAGGAAGTAGGGTTTTACCTCCATCGAGAGGGCCCGAACCTGGGTAAACATCTGTGTCCCTTGCTTCCTGTTACCATCAGCCTTGACGCACAGATCAGGACCCCCTACCCGAGATCCGCCAGTTTTGACACCGACATTGGTGCTTTCATTGAGAGTTCCTCTGTGACGTCGCTGCAAGGCTCGATGGCTCGTCTCATCGTCAAGGACGACATTACCTCGGAGGGAGCTCTAGATATAGGCCAGACGCTCCGACTCGGCAGCTTTATCATGGCCGCCCCATCGGCAGTAGTGCCGATGATGGCCTCTCGGGTCATCAATCATGACCTTCGCGTCAGTTCAGAACTTACCGAACAGATGGATCCAATGGAGCTCTCCTCCCTTAATGAACTCTTGGATCGCATCGCCCCTCTGGGAGTCGCTATGGACTATGACCGGATAGGGCTTAAACCCGACCGAAGGGACATCAGGTCCCCGCCGGCCACCCATGAGATAGCGATAGTGGAGGAACCACACGCGGATTGTCCCTCAACTTTGAGGACGAATTGTGTTCGGATCACCGAACTCCTTGAGCTGAAGACCTGCTCAAAGGAAAACATGACCCAGGTCCCGGACTTAGAGTCGGGCGTTGGGCCGAAGAAATTGGGCAGCACTCCGGATTCTGAGCTGTTAAGCTCGGAACCGCCCACGCCCTTGGGCGTTAGATCGGATCAAAATCCGAATTCTGCTAACAGCACCTACATGGACTTAAACTTTCTTTCCCGCATCAGGCAAGAGCCCCAGGAAACCATACATCGCTACTTGGCCAGATTCCTCCTTGCGCTTAACAAGGTCAGGGACTGCCGTGAGGAGAACATGGTCTCACTCTTCTGCGAAAACTGCACGGACGAAGGACTCCTCAATGCTATAAGCCGCCGCGACATAGTACGCTTTGCGGACTTGGCAATCATAGTATGGAAGTACTGTGCGATGGAGAGCGCTTGGAAAACCCAAATAGAATTTTGGGATAGCACTGCTCTCACCAAGACCTTTGTCTAAACTAAACGGACAAACTCTCGTAAGTCGTCCGATCCAATCCCCAAGAAACCAAAACCCACCCCAGGGCGGGAATCCGTATTGGAAGAATGGCTCGACGGGCCATGTAAGCTCCACAGTACTCTAGATACAATACCAACTCATAGCCTTAGGGCATGTTGGATACTCCGGCAGGTGGCAAAAAGTGGCAAGGATCTCCTTGTAGGCCATAAAGCGGAACAACATCCTGTCAGCGAACACAATACGGTACTAACAGTCTTCGAGACTTTTGCCTCGAACAATAGGCGCAAGCGGGCTCGTCGAAGCTCCGCGGAAATTTGCCATGTGGCAAAGATAAACCCCTGGAACGACACTGCTATAACTTTCAATGCCAGTGATGAACCTCGATTCCAGACTGTCCGGGCACCAGCCGCTCTGGTCCTTAGCCCAATCGTGGATGGCTTTCGGCTCACCAAAGTACTCATGGACGGCGGAAGCGTATTAAACTTGACCTATGAGGAAACACTCAACAAGATGGAAATTGATAAAGGCCGCATTGAGCAAAGTGGCACCACCTTCAGGGGAATCATCCCTACTCGAGAAGCGCGGTGTGCGGGAAAAATCACACTCGATGTGGTATTCGGCACCCCGGAGAATTATAGGTCCTAAGAAATCACATTCCAAGTGGCTCCCTTTAGCAGCGGATACCACGCCCTTCTAGGGTGGGACGCGTTTACAAGCTTTCAAGCTATACCCCATTACGGGTACATGAAGCTTAAAATGCCCGGACCCAACGGAATCATCACTCTAGCCAGTGATACGGACGTCGCACTTCGCGCTGAAAAAACCCCGCAGCACTAGCCCTGGAAGCATTATCTGAAGCCCTAGCAGCCAAAGAGTTAACAACACTGCGGGCCACCATGGACAGGGACGACGTGATACTCGACAAGCGACCCAAGTCCACCTCATTTAAACCTGCAGACGAGATAGTCAAATTCCAAGTCCATCCAACAGACCCCACGAAGACAACATCCATCGGGACACAGTTGAGCCCCGCGATGGACGCCGCACTGCGAGATTTCTTACGCGAGAATTGGGACATTTTCGCCTAGCACCCTTTGGACATGCCAGGCATCCCATGCTGGTTGGCTGAACACAACCTCAATATACTAAAGGGATATAAGCTGGTCAAACAGACTCTAAGGCGGTTTTCAGAACCCGAACAGCAAGCCATGGGGGAAGAGCTAGCCAAGCTACTTGAGGCTGGATTCATCAGAGATATTAAACATCTGGATTGGCTGGCAAATTTGGTAATGGTACCAAAAAAGGACAAATCCTGGCGCCTATGCGTCGACTTCAAATACCTCAACAAGGCTTGCCCCAAGGATCCCTTTCCCCTCCCTCGCATCGATCAGATTATCGATGCCAGAGCTGGACACGACTCGCTGTGCTTTCTCGACGCATACTCTGGATACCATCAAATAAAGATGGCAGAGTCTGACCAAGCCGCAATAGCTTTCATAACGCCATACGGCCCTTTTTGCTTCAACACTATGCCTTTCGGGCTTAAGAATGCTGGCGCAACCTATCAACGCATGATTCAAACATGCCTGGAAAAACAAATCGGCAAAACAGTGGAGGCATATGTGGACGACGCGGTCATAAAAACGAGACACGTCGAAACCCTAATAGATGACTTGAGGCTTACATTCGATAACCTTCGGACATACGACATCAACTTGAATCCGGAAAAATGCGTTTTCGGTGTCCCCTCGGGGAAGCTGCTGGGATTCATTGTTTCCAATAGAGGAATCGAAGCGAATCCAGCAAAAGTCCGAGCTCTGTCGCAGTTGGCTATACCAACAGACCTCAAGCACATCCAGAAGCTAGCTAGATGCGTGGCCGCTTTGAGCCGCTTTATATCCAGGCTAGGAGAAAAGGCATTGCCTCTTTACCGCCTCCTTCGGCTTACCAAACACTTCGTATGGACGAATGCAGCCGCAGCCGGACTCGATGAGATAAAGACCTTATTGGCCAGTAATCCAGTCCTACAACGCCAAACATCGACAAACCTATGCTATTATACATAGCTGCAACACATCAAGTGGTAAGCGCAGTGCTCGTCGTCAAACGAGAGGTGGACGGATACAAATTCCCGCTTCAAAAGCCGGTTTATTACGTATTCATGGTCCTCACCCCATGCAAATCCCGATACCCACACTATCAAAAAATAGCATATGCGGTCTTTATGGCATCTCGGAAGCTAAGACACTACTTTCAAGAGTGTTCGATTACCGTCGCCTCCGAAGTACCACTCAATGACATAATTAATAACCACGACGCTATGGGCCGGATTGCTAAATGGGCTATCGAGCTCCTTCCGTTCGACATAATATACAAACCACGGTGAGCCATTAAGTCGCAAGTACTGGCCGACTTTGTCGCCGAATGGACAGAAGCCGAACTCCCTAAAGAGTACGACGCGTACTCCAACTGGATCATGCATTTCGACGGCTCCAAAATGCTGGCCGGACTGGGAGCAGGGGTAGTCCTGACGTCTCCCACCGGAGACACGGTCTAGTACGTCCTTCAAATATTATATACAGACTCCAACAACACAGCCGAATACGAGGCGCTGTTGCACGGTCTTCGGATGGCAGTCTCTATGGGCATCTAACGCCTAGAAGTGCGCGGGGATTCGAACCTCGCAATATCACAAATAAACGGATACTTTGATGCCAAGGATCCGAAAATGGCGGCCTACCGTAATGCCGTCCTCAAAATGTCAGCTCGGTTCGAGGGGCTCGAATTCCACCATGTGGCTCAAGAAAACAATCAAGCGGCGGACGTTCTCGCCTGCATGGGCGGCAAGCGCGACCCTGTCCCACCTAACATATTCCTGGAAAGGCTGTTCAAGCCATCCGTGGTATGGGAAGGGGAGTCCGGCAATACCAGCATGGATCGGAACACACCCCCATATTCCGAACCATCAGACACAATCGGAGGCTCTGCCACCGAAATAAATGTTCGGCCCACGAAATCATGGCCGTAATTACCCCGTGGACTGAGCCTTTCTTGGCTTACCTAAATAGGCAAGAGCTCCCCGAAGACGAAAACGAAGCACGCTGCATAGTTCGGCATTCTAAATCTTACAAAGTCCACGAAGGGGAACTCTACAAGAAAAGCACGACTGGCCACGCCGGACTGGGTGGACACCACGCCGCAACCCGAGCACTAGTCAGCAAGGCCTTCCGTACAGGCTTCTATTGGCCGACGGCCCGAGCAGACGCACAGGACCTTGTCCAACATTGCGTCGGTTGCCAGCTCTTCGCCAATCAGAGTCATATGCCCCCTACCGCTCTCCAAACAATCCCCATAACTTGGCCCTTCGCGGTCTGGGGGCTGGATATGGTTGGACACCTTAAAGGGGAAGCCACAAGAAAAAATACTTATTGGTCATGGTAGACAAGTTCACCAAATGGATAGAAGCCAAACCAGTTAAAACGGTCGAATCCGGACCAGTAATAGACTTCATATCCGGGGTCGTACACCGATACGGTGTCCCCCACAACATCATCACTGATAATGGCTCAAATTTCACAGCCGATGAGATGAAAACTTGGTGCGGCAAAATGGGCATTAAGCTCGACTACGCTTCCGTCTACCACCCCCAAACAAACGGCCAGGTCAAACGGGCAAATGGTCTCATCATGAGCAGCATAAAGCCCAGACTAGTGCGATCTTTAACAGAATCGGATACGCACTGGGTGGAGGAGCTCGACTCCGTACTCTAGGGGCTGCGGACCACACCGAATCGCACCACCGGATATACATCATTTTTATGGTGTACGGTGCGGAAGCAGTACTACCCTGCGACATAATACATGATTCGCAACGCGTATGCATGTACGAAGAGAAGGAAGCCGAGTTAGATCGGCAAGATAACTTGGATGCCCTGGAGGAGGAGCGCGATGTTGCAAAATCCCGTTCCGCATTCTATCAGCAGCACGCTCGAGGATATCAAAGCAGATAAGTGCGGGCCAAAACTTACAACATTAGCGAGCTCGTTCTACGCCTACCGGAGAAGAAGAAGGACAAACTCAAACCCAAGTGGGAAGGTCCCTTCGTCATTGACAAAGTTCTCACCGGAGGAGCGTACCGCTTACGTAATGCATCGGATAACAGACTCGAGCCGAACCCATGGAACGTGACCAGACTCCGGAGATTCTACGCCTAACGCCGAACTCTATGTTCGTCTCCTTACTCCCCCTTTGTTACTTACGCTCCACCCCACTTTTCCTTTCTCGACCCTCCTTTTTTTCCTTTTTCTGTTTCTCTCTTCACACAAAGTACTTTATAATGCGGACTCTCGGATTACTCCGGCCTCACTATGTGTGTAAGAAATACCTGGGGGCTTCCTATTCGGAAGCTAAACATAATTACTTTAAATTGGCCTTTTGCCCATCACATATGCGTTCTTATTCCATATGTGCCTTTTCTTCACCATTATATGCATCGATATGACTTAAGATGTGGCCAAGCTAGGTTGCCTGGCTCTTGTGTTTATGCCCTACGTTCCCGTTAATTCGGCTAGGGCATAAGGGGAGCACCTCTGCGATTGTTACTGCCGGTTCAGCCGGATGTGTACCTCAGACTGGGTGAAGCCGAAAGCTAGTTTCCTTAAGAGAATATTCGATCAGTGAACAAAGGAAGTATTCATTGGTTACAACGAAAATCCCCAGAAGTCTTGCATACTGCACCATCATTCACAGTCCGGACATGTGCATTGACACATGCATACCCAGGGAAAGGACCCCTAACGGAACTATTCTCCTTGGAAGATGTTTCTTACCATCCATGTAATATAACATAACTAGTTGGGTACTTGTCTGTTCAAGCACTTATGACCCCTACGCCTGGTCTCCACGCATACCCCGGTTTCGTATAACTGAGCGGGATACACCCCGAACTGTAGGACCGGGGGCTGAAGCGAAAAGGTCCGTCATGACAAATGATTTTAATCCGGCTAGGGGCTACTTATGCCCATTAAATTACACAGTCACTTGGACTGACTATATTCCTCCTCTATACCATCTAACAGGCTATCTAGCTTACAATCCTGTTGAGAATACTTAGCGGCTAACGCTACCTGGTCATATACCAGACTTATGGGAATTTCTTGCCCATCGGGCCCCGCCGGTCCTACTTCGGCCATATGGTTCGGGTCCAGCTTGGTGTACCGCGTCTTCACCATTTCCCAGGCTTCTCTTGCACCTTGCCGGCATGCTGATATCTTCCAGAAATGAAAGCGCCGCCGGGCTCCTTGAAGCAGGTCCGCAAGCTCCCCCATTCCATTTGGCAGGAGGCTTGACGGCCACAAGGCCTTGCTACCTCTTGAGCACTGCGTTGGATTTCCCCGAAGAGGAGAGAATGATGCAGTAAAGTAGCGTAAGTATTTCCCTCAATTTTTGAGAACCAAGGTATCAATCCAGTAGGAGACCACACACAAGTCCCTCGTACCTACACAAAATGATAGCAACTCGCAACCAACGCTTAGGGGTTGTCAATCCCTTCACGGTCACTTACGAGGGTGAGATCTGATAGAGATAATATTTTTGGTATTTTTGATAGATAGATGCAAAGTAAAAGTAAAGGCAAAATAAAAACAAAGCAAGTAAATAAAGTGATATAGATTGATATGATGAGAATAGACCCGGGGGCCATAAGTTTCACTAGTGGCTTCTCTCAAGAGCATAAGTATTCTACGGTGGGTGAACAAATTACTGTTGAGCAATTGACAGAATTGAGAATAGTTATGAGTATATCTAGGCAATGATCATGTATATAGGCATCACATCCAAAACAAGTAGATCGAAATGATTCTGCATCTACTACTATTACTCCACTCATCGACCGCTATCCAGCATGCATCTAGAGTATTAAGTTAAAAACAAAGTAACGCCGTAAGCAAGATGAGATGATGTAGAGGGATAAATTCATGCAATATGATAAAAACCCCATCTTGTTATCCTCGATGGCAACAATACAATACGTGCCTTGCAACTCTTTCCGTCACTGAGTAAGGACACCGCATTGAACCCAAAGCTAAGCACTTCTCCCATTGCAAGAACTACCAATCTAGTTGGCCAAACCAAAAAGATAATTCAAAGAGACTTGCAAATATAACTCAATCATACATAAAAGAATTCAGAGAAGAATCAAATATTTTCCATAGATAATACTAGATCATAAATCCACAATTCATCGATCTCAACAAACACACCGCAAAAAGAAGATTACATCGAATAGATCTCCACAAGAGAGGGGGAGAACATTGTATTAAGATCCAAAAAGAGAGAAGAAGCCATCTAGCTACTAGCTATGGACCCGAAGGTCTGAAGTAAACTACTCACACTTCATCGGAGGGGCTATGGTGATGATGTAGAAGCCCTCCATGGTGGATGCCCCCTCCGGCGGAGCTCCAGAACAGGCCCCAAGATGGGATCTCGTGGATACAGAAGGTTGCGGCGGTGGAATTAGGTTTTTGGCTCCTGTTCTGATCGTTCGGGGATACGTAGGTATATATAGGAGGAAGGAGTACGTCGGTGGAGCTCCGAGGGGCCCACGAGATAGGGGGCATGCCCAGGGGGGTGCCCTCCACCCTCGTGACCTCCTTGGGCACTGCTTGGAGTAGGGTCCAAGTCTCCTGGGTCACGTTCGGTTGGAAAATCACGATCCCGAAGGTTTCATTCCGTTTGGACTCCGTTTGATATTCTGCTTCTTCGAAATACTAAAAAAGGCAAAAAACAACAATTCTGGGCTGGGCATCCGGTTAATAGGTTAGTCCCAAAAGTAATATAAAAGTGTAAAATAAAGCCCAATATAGTCCAAAACAGTAGATAAAGTAGCATGGAGCAATCAAAAATTATAGATACGTTGGAGACGTATCAAGCATCCCCAAGCTTAATTCCTGCTCGTCCTCAAGTAGGTAAATGATAAAAAAAGAATTTTTGATGCGGAGTGATATTTTGGCATAATTTTAATGTAAATCTTCTTAATTGTGATATGAATATTTAGATCCGAAAGATTCAAGACAAAAGTTCATATTGACACAAAAATAATAATACTTCAAGCATACTAATCAAAGCAATCATGTCTTCTCAAAATAACATGGTAAAAGAAAGTTATCCCTACAAAATCATATAGTCTGGCTATGCTCCATCTTCCCCACACAAAATATTTAACTCATGCACAACCCCGATGACAAGCCAAGCAATTGTTTCATACTTATGACATTCTCAAAACTTTTTCAATCTTCACGCAGTACATGAGCGTGAGCCATGGATATAGCACTATGTGGAATAGAAGGGTGGTTGTGGAGAAGACAAAAAGAGGGAAGATAGTCTCACATCAACTAGGCGTATCAATAGGCTATGGAGATGCCCATTAATAGAAACCGGGATATGCAATGAATCATGAGTGACATGTATGAAAGAATTATGAACGGTGGCTTTTCCACAAATACAATGTCAACTACATGATCATGCTAGCAATATGACAATGATGGAGCGTGTCATAATAAACGGAACAGTGAAAGTTGCATGGCAATATATCTCGGAATGGCTATGGAAATGCCATAATAGGTAGGTATGGTGGCTGTTTTGAGGAAGGTATATGGTGGGTGTATGATACCGGCGAAAAGTGCGCGGTATTAGAGAGGCTAGCAAAGATGGAAGGATGGGAAAAGTGCGTATAATCCATGGACTCAACATTAGTCATAAAGAACTCATATACTTATTGCAAAAACCTAGAAGTTATCAAAGCAAAGTATTACGCGCATGCTCCTAGGCGGATAGATTGGTAGGAAAAGACCATCGCTCGTCCCCGACCGCCACTCATAAGGAAGACAATCAATAAATAAATCATGCTCCGAGTTCATCACATAACGGTTCACCATACGTGCATGCTACAGGAATCACAAACTTCAACACAAGCATTCTTTGAATTCATAACTACTCAACTAGCATGACTCTAATATCACCATCTTCATATCTCAAAACAATTATCAAGCATCAAACTTATCTTAGTATTCAACGCACTCAAAAGAAAGTTTCACATATCTTGAACACCAAGTATATTAACATTAAGCAAATTACCATGCTATTAATGACTCTCAAAATAATCTAAGTGAAGCATGAGAGATCAATAGTTTCTTTAAAACAAATCCATCACCGTGCTCTAAAAGATCTAAGTGAAGCACTAGAGGCAAAATTATCACGCTCAAAAGATATAAGTGAAGCACTATGAGTAAAACTATCAAGCTCAAAAGATATAAGTGAAGCACATAGAGTATTCTAACAAATTCCAATTCATGTATGGCTCTCTCAAAATATGTGTACAGCAAGGATGATTGTGGTAGACTAACAAGCAAAGACACAAATAATACAAGATGCTCCAAGCAAAACACATATCATGTTGGTGAATAAAAATATAGCTCCAAGTAAATTACCGATGGAAGTGGACGAAAGAGGGGATGCCTTCCGGGGCATCCCCAAGCTTTGACTTTTTAGTGTCCTTGGATTATCTTGGGGGTGCCATGGGCATACCCAAGCTTAGGCTCTTGCTACTCCTTGTTCCATAATCCATCAAAAGAATTCACCAAAAACTTGAAAACTTCACAACACAAAACTCAACAGAAATCTCATGAGCTCCGTTAGAGAAAGAAAATGAAAGACTACTTCAAGGTACTGTAATGAACTCATTCTTTATTTATATTGGTGTTAAACCTACTGTATTCCAACTTCTCTCTGGTTTATAAACTAATTTACTAGCCATAGATTCATCAAAATAAGCAAACAACAGACGAAAAACAGAATCTGTCAAAAACAGAACAGTCTGTAGCAATATGTAACTAACGCAAACTTCTGGAACTCTAAAAATTCTACCAAAATAGTAAGTCCTGGACAATTTGTTTGTTGATCTGCAGCGAAAAGAGTCAACGCAAAAGCACGTTCCTGTGATTTATCATAACTAAATTCGTGCGTGCAAAGTTTCTGTTTTTCAGCAGAATCAAATCAACTATCATCGTAGGTTATTCTATAGGTCCTACTTGGCACAAACACTAATTAAAACATAAAACCACATCCAAACAGAAGGTAGATGGATTATTTATTCCTAAACAGAAGCAAAAACAAAAAACACAAAATAAAATTGGGTTGCCTCCCAACAAGCGCTATCGTTTAACGCCCCTAGCTAGGCATAAAAGCAAGGATAGATCTAAGTCGTGCCGTAATAATAAGATAGATCTTGACAACTCATCTCGTATTCCCTACGTTCGGCAGCAAGTTTCCTTTAAGGCAAGCAAAGATAATCAAAAGGGCTAAATTTAGCGGGACAAAAATCCCCAAGATCAATCACGGGAGGAACGGGTTCCTCCCTTGGCCCTTCATAGTGCACAACTATTTCATCACTGAAAGCATTCTTTTGGCAAAATCTTGTGAGCTTATACTTGAGAGAGTATCCTAGCTCATTATTTCTAAGGGAAAAATCATTATTAAGCTCGTTAATGCAATCAACTAAGATATTGATAGGGACCTTTTTTCCTAAGGTTTTCATTGAAAGCGACATAGTCCGAAGATTGAAAACGTCTAATTTCCTCTTGATCATAGAGGATTGCTTCTATGGGTGGACGACCGGCGTCCACCCTATAGTGCGAAAAGATTTCTTTGGCTTCTCTTATGATAAATCTAAATTCATGAGCCAAAAAGATAGTAACAGCGCGCTTAATAGAAGAGTGCTCAATATTAGAGAATTCTAAGAAAATTCTCTGTATGCAAGGGTGCATATGCATAAATTGTCTTTCAAGTTCAACCACAAGCATAGCTATAGCATCCGCAAGGCTACTAGTTCTATGAAGAATAGAACAACCCATGGAAGGTAAAGCACTGGCACAAGTAAAGAAATCTTGAATAACGCCTTTGCCAATGATGTTACCACTACCGATTTGAAACTTTTTGGTATGCAAGATAGGAGGTTCATCGGCCGGAGCCTCGGGATTTTCTGTATTATCATTGTTGTCCATATCAACGATAATCTCCCCAATTTCAGACATAGCGGCAGAAAAAGTAAGGTGGAAGAGAGCAAAACAAAAGGGAAAGGAGGAGGAGATTGGAAAAGAGAGGGCAAATAAAACGGCAAGGGTGAAGTGGGGGAGAGGAAAACGAGAGGCAAATGGCAAATAATGTAATGCGAGATATAGGGATTGCGATGGGTACTTGGTATGGTTGACTTGCTTGCGTGAGCCTCCCCGGCAACGGCGCCAGAAATTCTTCTTGCTACCTCTTGAGCACTGCGTTGGATTTCCCCGAAGAGGAGAGGATGATGCAGTAAAGTAGCGTAAGTATTTCCCTCAGTTTTTGAGAACCAAGGTATCAATCCAGTAGGAGACCACGCACAAGTCCCTCGTACCTACACAAAACAATAGCAAATCGCAACCAACGCTTAGGGGTTGTCAATCCCTTCACGGTCACTTATGAGAGTGAGATCTGATAGAGATAATATTTTTGGTATTTTTGATAGATAGATGCAAAGTAAAAGTAAAGGCAAAATAAAAACAAAGCAAGTAAATAAAGTGATATAGATTGATATGATGAGAATAGACCCCGGGGCCATAGGTTTCACTAGTGGCTTCTCTCAAGAGCATAAGTATTCTACGGTGGGTGAACAAATTACTGTTGAGCAATTGATAGATTTGAGCATAGTTATGAGTATATCTAGGCAATGATCATGTATATAGGCATCACGTCCAAAACAAGTAGATCGAAACGATTCTGCATCTACTACTATTACTCCACTCATCGACCGCTATCCAGCATGCATCTAGAGTATTAAGTTAAAAACAGAGTAACGTCGTAAGCAAGATGACATGATGTAGAGGGATAAATTCATGCAATATGATAAAAAAACCCCATCTTGTTATCCTCGATGGCAACAATACAATACATGCCTTGCAACTCTTTCCGTCACTGAGTAAGGACACCGCAAGATTGAACCCAAAGCTAAGCACTTCTCCCATTGCAAGAACTACCAATCTAGTTGGCCAAACCAAAAAGATAATTCGAAGAGACTTGCAAAGATAACTCAATCATACATAAAAGAATTCAGAGAAAAATCAAATATTTTCCATAGATAATACTGGATCATAAACCCACAATTCATCGGTCTCAACAAACACACCGCAAAAAGAAGATTACATCGAATATATCTCCACAAGAGAGGGGGAGAACATTGTATTGAGATCCAAAAAGAGAGAAGAAGCCATCTAGCTACTAGCTATGGACCCGAAGGTCTGAAGTAAACTACTCACACTTCATGGGAGGGGATATGGTGATGATGGAGAAGCCCTATGTGGTGGATTCCCCCTCCGGTGGAGCTCCGGAACAAGCCCCAAGATGGGATCTCGTGGATACAGAAGGTTGCAGCGGTGGAATTAGGTTTTGGCTCCTGTTCTAATCGTTCGGGGATACGTAGGTATATATAGGAGGAAGGAGTACGTCGATGGAGCTCTAAGAGGCCCACGAGGTAGGGGGGCGCACCCGGGGGGGGGGGGGGGGGCGCCCTCCACCCTCGTGACCTCCTCGGGCACTGCTTGGAGTAGGGTCCAAGTCTCCTGGGTCACGTTCGGTTGGAAAATCACGATCCCGAAGGTTTCATTCCGTTTGGACTCCGTTTGATATTCTGTTTCTTCGAAATACTGAAAAAGGCAAAAAACAGCAATTCTGGGCTGGGCCTCTGGTTAATAGGTTAGTCCCAAAAGTAATATAGAAGTGTAAAATAAAGCCCAATATAGTCCAAAACAGTAGATAAAGTAGCATGGAACAACCAAAAATTATAGATACGTTGGAGACGTATCAGGCCTGAGCAACGCCGTGCATCACCAGCCGAGCACGCTCGTGCAACTGTGACAGTTCTTGCAGCAAATCACTTGCAGATGAGGGCATCTCCTCTTCAAGGCGACCTATTAACATTCCTGCAAGCAAAATTCTTTCAAAATACTTCCTCGCCGAACTATCATACAGTTCGTTTGAGCACTCACCATAAATGCCGCGTCGAAGCCTTTTGTTCTCCTTCACAGAGTCTGCCAGTTGAGAGCGGACGTCCTTCAATTCCACGTCCAACCGAATATTGGCATCTTGTAGCTTGTTCTTCTCTTGCGTCACTTGCGTAAGGATGCGCTCGCCGGCCTTTAGCTGTCTTTTGAGATGCGAGTCGTCATTCGTTACGCCTTCCGAATTCACCCCAGGATTGTCTGTAGAATTTTCTGTTAGACTAACCAGACCAACCATTTACTAACTGGTATATCGACGCATAATTAAGATAAATATTACCAGAGGGGGCCTTCTAGGATTCCTCTAACTTGGCAACCGCGTCAATCAGCTGGGCCTTACATGCCTCCAGCTCCCGAGCAAATTGTTCATTCTTGTCCACGAGGACCTGTACATAAATTGATCCTTCAAACAGTTGTCCCAATTATTTCAAATCTCAGGGGCTACTACTATATATACTTGTCAAAATTTCTTACCTGTATATCTTTGGTGTACTGGTTCGTCGCCTGGGCCAGCCCGCCTCGAGTGGCTCGGACGTATGCGTCTGCCAAATGGAAGGCATTAAAGGCCTCTTCGGAGAAGATGTTGTTCCAAAGCACGGCCCTCCAGCGCCGGTGATTCATGGCGCTCTCCACCTTGGAGTTTGTGGCCGAACACATATCCACGTACCTCTGTCAGAGAATTGCTTGGTTCTGGCCCCGTGTCCGCCTCCGCCCTCGAAGCCGGTTCTGGAACCTTGCTAGTGGAGGCATGATTGGTGGGACCCCCGGATATAGTCCGGCTGCTCCTCTTCTTGCCAGACACGAAGGGCGTTGTCATACTTCAAATTTATAACTACAGGACAGGTTATTACTTTACCTCTGCAGCGGAGTGTCCACCCTCACTGCCTTCCTCTTGAGCCTGCCCGATCCGGATGCCCGTGGTTGACGAGTCCCTAGGGGCTCGGCCCCGTGCTCCGACCGTCACCTCTGCAAACAGCACGACGCCTCAAGGGTAAATCATAATTCGGAGGGGAATCCTCCTCGAAGGATAGGGTTTTTAGTTTGGCTTACACTCGACACAGGGAGCAGTCCGGGATAGTCGGCCGTAATGGCCATTGGGGCGCCGTCCCAGCTCGCTTGAAAAAATACCCCGTTGACAAGCTCCACGGTGATATTTAGACTTCTTTGAGTCCCGGATCTAGGGCCCTTCCGGGGTCCTCTGGCTGCGGGGAGGGGCTGAAGATTCCTTCTACGGCCCTCCTCAGTTCCTGCTCAGAAACATCGATGCAGGCAATCTTAGCAGAAGGACGCTAAAGTAAGTGAAGCAGGGAAAAGAGTGGCAACTTACCCACTCTGGAGGGTTGTACATGGAGTATCCATCCCGCGTTTTAATGCGGAGGAACTCCTCCTCTTCCCCTTTGTATAAATCGGACAATACCCTTGCTAAAGCGGTGGCGGAATCTGGACCCTTACGGCCGTAACGGGTGGCGTCGTCTTCCCCGTTGAAGTGCCACATGGGCTTCCCCTGATATTGAAGCGGTTGCACTCCCTGCCTTATGCATATCGCCATAACCTTGACTGTTGCCAGTCCGGATTTGGCCAGCAACTTTATCCTGCTCATCAGGAAGTGTATTTCCCTTGTATCCTCTTCTTGAGGGCTGCGGGGGCGCCAACTTAGGCGTGCCCTCGGCGGGGTGTTGCTGAACTTGGGGAGGCCTGTCCGGACTGGATCCGGAAGGGGAACGTCATCAATATAAAACCACTCTGAAGGCTAGTCTTCTGGTGCCTTCTTGGGAGTGCCGGATAGGTATCCGGTCTCGGCAATACGCCATACTTCAGCCCCTCCCACTTGATATAGGGACTCTCCCTGGGTGCGGGGAACAAGGCAGAACAACTTCCTCCATAATCCGAAGTGAGGTTCGCAGCCTAGAAACAGCTCGCAAAGTGTGACATACCCCGCTATGTGCAGAATAGAGGCAGGGGTAAGATTGTGCAACTGGAGGCTGTAGAACTCCAGGAGCCCACGAAGAAACGGGTGAATAGGAAACCCGACGCCCCTTAGCAGATGTGGCATGAGGCATACGCGCTCCTCTGGAGATGGGCTTGGAGATCCCTCCTCTTGTTCCCCTCCATCATAAGTGGCTATCCCGGCTCGAACAGAGACCATGAACGCCGGTGGGAGAAACCCTTGGGTTTGTAACTTTATCAAACGGCTGTGAGGAACTGAACACTCTCCCCAATCCCCCGACTTAGAGCGAGGAGGGCAAGCAGAAGAGCTGCGGCGGCTGGCTATGTTGGATTGGTTTTTTACGGAGCGCTCTACTGGATGCTAGCTCAAGGGAGGAGAGTGAGGTTTGGATCTGAGAATCCCAGTCCCTTCAAATAGGCAGTCAGCCCGGAGGATCGAGGGTGTCAAATGCAAAAGCGCATCGGCTCCTCACATTCGCTCGACACGTGGAGGTGGTCATTATTGAGGCACTGAAGCCGAGGATCACAACATTGATTGGGGGCCAGACATTATTCGTCATAACAGGTACTTTGGAGTATTCGGAGAAGGAACCCGCCTTGCAATGGTGAATACAATACTGCGCGCCGGACTCATCGTCATTGAAGCCTGGTTCAGGGGCTACTGAGGGAGTCCTGGATTAGGGGGTATCCGGACAGCCGGACTGTGTACAACGTCCTGACTATTGAAGCGTGAAGATACAAGACTCAAGACTTCGGCCCGTGTCCGGATGGGACTCTCCTTGGCGTGGAAGGCAAGCTTGGCGATCCGGATATTGTGTTTCCTTCCTTGTAACCGACTCCAAGTAAACCCTAGCCCTCTCCGGTGTCTATATAAACCGGAGAGGTTGGTCCTTAGAAGGCCGATCACAATTACAATCATACCATCATAGGCTAGCTCTTAGGGTTTAGCCTCTATGATCTCGTGGTAGATCTACTCTTGTACTACCCATATCACCAATATTAATCAAGCAGGAAGTAGGGTTTTACCTCCATCAAGAGGGCGCGAACCTAGGTAAACATCTGTGTCCCTTGCTTCCTGTTACCATCAGCCTTGACGCACAGATCAGGACCCCCTACCCGAGATCCATCGGTTTTGACACCGACAGAGGGACTTTAGCGTAATTGAGATATTGTGCACTCATGGTTGATCAATTTGTTTCACAGTTTGGACTATGAGATAACGATACTTTTGAACATGCGTGATATACCTTGATGTACCAGAATTACAAACCTAAAATTGGAATTTTGGAATTCGACTCCATTATTAGCTTTTGTAATTCATTTAAATGGAGGTACATTTTTTAAGCCGGGATTTCGTGATTTCAAATTCATATATCAAACCTAGAGATATACACATACGGGCATGTTCAAACTTTATAATCATCCACTTTATTCATACACATACACATTTTTGCTTTTGTCATCATATTTAGGATAAACACATTTGGAATTTCATTTGAATTGGACCGTATGACGGTATTTGCTTGTAGTAGCTCAATGATCCATATTTAAATTGAATGGACAATCTAAGTTTTGAGTTGGAGACATTGATTTTCAAAACTTGCACTTTTTTTGCGTGCAAAATAAACAAATTGTCGGCCAGGATATCATAGTCGGCCGTACAAGAGCAGAACACTTATAATTTTAGGCACCAAAAGCTTTCAAACTTCCCGCTCACATCGAAATATCACGCACCCGAAAGTTTAGCCCTGCGATATTCCTGTTTTACCCCTGCCACATGAACAGAAAAGGGCTGCTTTGGTAACTCCATTGGTTTCCCCTCTTTGCCCCCAACATTCTTCCCCAGAGCCCCTCCCCTTCCCCTCCCCGACCCCCAACCACGGCAAGCCGCAGAATCTAGTCCTCCGCCGCAGCGGTGGACCTCACACCCCGCCGGATCTACCTTCCGCACCTTAGAACCCCCAACTGCCAACTCACCACTTCACCAGAGCCGCTTCGGCGACTGGCTTGTCCACCGCTCCAGATCTCCTTGACCGCCATCAAGGTCCACTGCACTGGATCTGCTTAACCGACACCCTCGTCCACCACAGTGTAGGCCCTTCACTGACTCCCTCATCCGCCCCTTCGCTGGCCCTTCATACAAGCCGTCGTCCGCCACAACAGATCTGCCTCACCAAAAGCACTGTACAACGCGCTCGCCGAAGCCTTCGTCCACTGCACCGGACCCGCTCCACGGACGCCATATTCAACTCCATTGGCCTTGCTTTATCGACTCCGCAGCCTCATCAGGTTATTTCGATTTGTACTCCTTTGGTTTTTCTCTTTATCGTGCAACTGTTCACTTACCACAGATGAGCTTTCTTGTATGTCGACAGGCGCCGCAAGCGTAGCACCAGAGCCGCTTCAGCGACGATGACAACCGACCCAAACTCAAGCGCAACACGAGCACCATCGACGATCCTTAGCTATCAAGTATGACAATGATACCCATACACCACAGAGAATCAGGTACTATCATCCAACGGCCGGTGCCTACGTTCACTTTCCTAGCATAAGCATCGCACCTTTGAATTTCTTCAGGGCATCATTCAGTTTTTCATGAGACGCGTTATTCTGCTTGCACCTGTAGGGCCATACTTCTGGCAGTGAACATGTTACATGTGCTAAGTTACATACCAGTGCACATATAGTTAATATGCTTTAGTTTTGTCTTAAGTACTCCCTCTGTTCCAAAATAGATGACCCAACTTTGTACTAACTTTGTACTAACTTTGTACTGAAGTTAGTACAAACTTGAGTCATCTATTTTGGAACGGAGGGAGTATTACTGTACTTCCTAGATATCACTGCCTACTATTTTACTTCTTGAATGCTACATTTATGATAATGGTGTTGTTCTGATGCCACCTGTTGGTTCCATCAGACTGCTTAATGTTCTCTATGCTTAATTATACATCAGCAAACTAGCATGTGGTTCCGCTGCTTTTTGTTTGTTTTACCCTACATTTTCTGATGCTAGCTATTACATCACTGCTCCGAGCCTATGTTCATTACTTGTTTGTGTGTTCTTGATCTTCCCAAGTTGCATGACTAATTTGATGCTTCTATTAATTATGGAGCTGCCTACCCCATCAAGCAAAATATTTGTTCTTTTGGGGCTGGCACCTCGAACAAGCATAAAAATAGAGGGAAGCAGATATATTGTCGTGTATGCACACATCCTTCTTTCATTAGTTTAGATGAACCATTGATGATCAATTCGGACCAGTGCATGCAATTAAAATTAATTTTACCTAAATAGGGGGTGCAGAATAAACTACAACAACTAGATTTGCAACCACGGGATGCTGACGATATCTTCAAAGAACATTGCAATAGCAGCGAGGCTTCACAGCAACATATGGTAAGCTAGTGTGTTTAAGTACATGTGAAATGTAATGCGAGTGGGCTGCTTTCTTGGCTTGTGCCCTCAACTTGTAATCCTACCGAATTACAAATAGTTCAGTTGTCTGCTTTGCTGTATTGCTTGATTCGAATGCTTGTTTGTTGTTATGCTATACATGAGTTGGCCAATATGTCAGCAGTGCCTGCTGTACTATCGTAAAGAAATGCATGCCTATTTCATTTGAGTCCTTAACTTTTCCTCTCAACTTCATCACAAGACTGTCTTTGTAGTTTATATGAGGCCACACTATTAAGTGCTTTCTCAGATTATTTCAACTGCTTAGTTGCCTTGGCAACTTAAATATAGCGGTGGTACACTCCCTTTCAACTAGGGATGTCAACTGGGTCCCGTTTAATCCCAATTAAAGTCCACTAGTGGTATGATAGTTCAAAAGAGTTTTTGTTTTTTTTGAGGAATATGAACTAGGGAGCTAGCAAAAACTAACTAGATGGGACTGGCGGATGTCGTTTATTTGCCACTTACATCCCTAGTTTCATCTTACCATTCTAATTTCTTTTCGGCTGATGCTGCTTCGAACCATTTAAATATAACTTGCCATGCTCGGCAATAATTCGTCTGTCGTTTACTATGTAAGCTTACTGCTTGGATCATACGATAACTATCTCTTACTTATGTCCAGCGGAAACCTTTCAGGATGCCGTTCACACTAGGACACAATGTACAACCCTAGAGTCTATTTGTGGAAGCAGTGCGCCATCCATGTTACTAGATGGTAGCAGTTCAGAGGCAACACTGCCGGAGAGCAGTCTGAGCACAAATATTATAGTGCTTGAGGCTCTACTAGAGGCAGAAAGAGATGGTGTGGCTGCCATGAATGAGGTAATCTTTATCTTGAGGCTAGAAATTACGGAATTAGCGGCACACATTATGCAAGCAACCCAAGAATTGGAGGAAGTAAGAATGTTGCATTTGAAGATGGAGGAGGTCCTGCTGTTTCTGCTATCTGAAGCCCAGGGTAATCCCGTTTCTTCTTTAGATACCAGTTGAAATTGTCATTAGATTATTATACTTGTATGTTGTGTCATGTCTCTGAATGGATTATGTTGCAAGACCCCCTATGTTGTCCATGTGTTGTAATGATCCGAATTTTTTAGGCGAGGTAACCCTCAGTACTTGTATGCTTGACATAAGGTGAACTGTTTTTCGTGTGAGCATATTGTATTGGATGAAATAACTATTTGACTCAGAGTGTATCCAACCTACTGAATTTGAAGATCACAACATTTCTAAATCATAATCATATATAAAGGTGGAATAAATCTTTGTTGTGGTTTTGAAGAAATAAATAACAAAACGTAGAATTATCTGTGGATATTCGTAATTGAATACAAATTGGATTTGAATTTAGTTTGTCAGGGCCCAGGGAAAACGTGAATGCTAATTCTCCCAAGTTTTGAACGAAGCGGCTAAACACCCACTATAATTTGTGGGCTGCCCGAAGCAAGTGTTTGCGAGATGGAAATTACTGTCTACCCCTGACACTTGACATCCTTATCGACCGGATTTACACTGCTGTCGATAGGGGTAAACTAGTAACTTCAATCAGACGTGACACGACGGCTTCTGAGCCCATTCAGACACGGTGGGTGCCAAACATGGGCGGCAAAACACATTTGATTCAAGCTCGTCTGAAAGACATGTGTCTCTTCCTCCATTTCCCCATTCATACACGGTGGGTGTCAAAACAAACTCTCCTCGTCCAAAATCGATGTAGGCTAAAATTTTAAATAGGGGCAGATGTGTAACTTCCCTCAGACGTGACACAACCGCCCTACTTGTCAGCCCCGTTCATACACCGTGGGCGCCAACCGTGGGTGGCAAAACACCCTCTCCTCGCCCAAAATAGTTACCGGCAAATATTTGGGAGATGCGAGATTATCGTCCTATCCCCAACCGACGCAATGTCCGAAGTTTTAAACGGGGGATAAGTTTGTAACTTTCCCACATTTCAGACAACCGCGTCCCAAAGTTTGAGATCCCCCCCTCCCCTCCATTTCCCCATTCATACACCATCGGCGGCACGACAACCTCCGCACTGCGGCCATCCTCCTCCATCCGCCACCCCATCCTCCACCTTGCCGGAGCCGCTACCCCTACCCCATCGTCCACTGCAAGAAATGGCGTCTCTCATCCACGGCGCTGGACCAGGATCCTTTCATCGCCTCCTCTCGCTTAATTGGCGCCGTCGTCCACCTTGCCGTTACCGCTCCTACGACCGCCTCATCCACGACAACATGATTTATCCCCCGACCCGGCCGTCTGCCGTCTAAAGTCTTCTTCCCCGCCGCCGACAGCCATCGCACCCGCAGCACCCTCAACGTATCAGCATAGGCCTACACGGCGTTGCAAGAGAGGTGGTACTCTTCCATATGTGCTTAAGTTATTGATCTCACCCGAAAAATAGATCGTAATTTGTTTACTGTACTTTTCTTGTCCGTACCAAATCGTAGTGGCTAGTTGAAAGCAAACATTGGTTGCGAAGTAGCTTTGTCCGGTTTGCACCTTCAGATCCGCCATGGCACGGGCACTATACTCGTAAAGCTTATGGTTACCCCTTTTATATTCATTACCATCATTGTAGGTGCTTCGTGTCGTGCTAGCACTGCTCCTCAAGACCTCAACCCAAAGCTTACGTGTTGAAATACGAATGTGATATGATGCTCATATCACTAAAACAGAGAACGTTTAATTGGTCACCTAATGTTCCTATATCCGTTTTGAAAAGCATGTGCGCCACCCACTGGTCCAGCTAGTTCCACTTTCCTGATTTTTCTCTTGATGCTTAGGGTTTTCCCCTTTTTCTACTCTACTATGATCTGCGTAGGTGCTTTCTGTCGTACTAGCATTACTCCACCCTTCAAGCTAAACAACACAACACTCAGAATTCAAAAGCTTAGTTTTCAAATATAATTGTGATATGATACTGATATTAGTTAACTGACACATTTAGTTGGTTAGCTAAAGGTCCCACTTGAGTTTCCAAATGCATGTCGCGACATATAGAGAGACAGCATAATTGCATTTCTTTGTCACTTGTTGACCGTACTTTCTTGTCCATACCAAATCTTAGTTGTTATTTCAAAGCAAACATCGGTTGCTAACTACCCTTTGCGCGGTTTGCAGCTTCAGATCTGCCATCCCACTGCCACGGTCAACACTGTACTCATCATGCTTATGGTTTCCCCATTTTATGATGACCACAATCAGCCTACATGGTTCGTGTCGTAATAGCACTGCTCCACCCATCGAGCTAAACAAGCTTAGTTGTACAAATTCATATCTAATATTATTGCTGATATTAGTAAAACTGAGAGATATTTAATTGGTTAGCTAAATGTTCCTACTTTAGTTTCGAAATGCATGTGAGCCACATATGGAGAGACTGGAAAGAATAGTATTTCTCTGTGCGCTCTGGTTCATCATGGGTGGTCAACCGACATTGTATTGAAAGACTTGTAATATCTTCAATCTGCTTGCTCTTCTGCTCTTCTTTAAGATGATCCTCTTCTCTTGCGGTCGACTCGTCAGGTCGAGTTGTTCTCTCTTAGTATATTTTGAATCTGTCAGGTCAGGTCGACTTGTTCTTCTTTACTATATGTTGAAGCTGTCATCTGCGAAGTGTCATCACTTCTGGAGCTCTCATATTTTGAGTAGTAGGCCACATTATATTAATGCACACACCAAATTATAGCATGCATGGCATCTCTTAAAAGAATTGCAGAGATCGCACAAAGGGGTTTACAGGGAGGCAGTATTGGATTAGAATCACTTCTGCATTACAAAGAAAATCTCACTTGTTTTTATGTTTTCATGCATGTCAGATATTGAACATTATCAAAATGAATATGAGAATGGGCGCACGAGAGGAATATGGCGGAACAATCCACTGGCTAACAAACTTGGCATGGTGGAGGATGGCCTATCTTATTCACCCATCAAGGTGCTTGCTCTAACTTTGCAAAGTTGTATTGGTCGCACATATTTTGCATCTGACCTCTTGCATTACTTCTACTTTGTTACACCATCTGCTTAGTTTAAGCATCATATATGAGTATATGCCATACCTATCCATTTTCTGTACCTATTCCATGTGCCGTCACACTATGTTTTTCCAGTCAAATGTTGTTCTTTCGTAATAGATGTCCAAAAGGAAGAGGGTGAGTGCAGATCCTCAAGGAGTACAAACTAGGTATTTGGAAAAGGTAGTGATACCTGTTAAATCAGATAGATCAGCAGCCACAGAAAACACAGTCCCAACTGTACCACACTTTACCCCTACTCCAGTGGCCAAACCCCTATTAGAACTTCTGAGAGCCCACGTCAGGTATTGTCTATGATATCAATTCAAAATTTGAACTCCTAAATTTCTGCTTGTGCCTTACCTTCTCTCTTATATGAAAACTAATTTCAGATGAATCTCCTTGCTCAAAGGATCATACGATCTCACAACAATACTGGGCTTTGCATTGCTCTTGTCAGTACCTCTCTCCCTTTTGCCTTGTAACGCTGTACTTAATTAATTGCTATTTGATTATGTATCATCAGTCTGCACCTGAGCTTCATTATCCTCTGTTTCTTCTAACATTATTTGATCTATATTTATCTTTGCAAAATGTAGAATAATGGCAACGCTTATAAAGAATTTTCTTTGGGGAATTTATTGAATTATCCTTCCATCAACATGGAGAAGGGCTTTGTCCAGCCCGTGTTAACATGTAATGTAAGTTCATCCTTCTCAAGCCTTCAAACTTTGTTCTAGTATAGATTTGGATAGGCATCATTTCCTCCACTGTTGTTTGCTTTGTTGTTTACATCTGATTGGATGTTTGCAACAACTACCAGTTTCAAATTGTAGTTGTAAAAACATGTTCCTTATGCAGAATAGATCCATTTATTTGCTTATATAATTGTGAAACCTGTTACGTGTCTCCTTGTTTCTCTTTCAGAGTCGTATCTCTTACGCTAGCCAGAACTTTAGGGAAGATAGTGAGCCAAACCATCTTGAGGACAGCGAGATGACCCCAAGGTCCTGTCTTGATGAAGACAGTGAGTTGAAGCTACTCACCAACAGGTGTGAGACAACCTCTGTGCAGTCGCTGCCTCAATCAGTTTGACTTCTTCTGTCTCAACTTAAAGCGGAAAGGCTTGCTTCAGCTCAGCTCCGACTTGAAGTCAAAGATGCAATGAAGATGTCAGAGGATTGCCGTGCGCACCATCATGCCATACATCTACTGTTGATGCATCTATCGTTGACACAACTGAGGTCTACTTAGCTTCTTCAGCTGTTTGGGGGGCCCGACCTGGCTAGGCCTAGTGCCTTCTGAAGTGCTCTCAGTTTTGTATATTCTATTGTCGGCCCGTTTATTTGCACTGGTGGCGAACTTTGATGCCCAGTGGATGTAATATGTGTGATAGCCGTGATAGCCTAGCGTAAGTTGCTGGCTTATTTATTTCCTTGTTGTCTTGTTTATTTGTTTGCTTGTAGTGATTGCAGTTCTTTTTACGCGGTTTGCTAGTGGCCGCAATAACCTATTTTTTAAAACTAGGCCACAATAACCATGGGCTAATATTTACTGTAGTGACACTGCGCCTCCTAGGGGTTGTAGAAACAATGGGCCTTCTACGGGCCGTAGAAACAATGGGCCTTCTACGGGCCGTAGAAACAATGGGCCTTCTATGGTCCGTATCATCAATGGGCCTTATACGGGCCGTATGATCGATTGGCCAAACATGGGCCAATAACAGGCCGCATTATGGCCGTAAACGGGCGAGAGTTGGAATCGTCCATTCATGGGCCGACCATAACATGCCATCGTTAATAGGTCGTATTTGATGACGCTATGAAAACGACCCATCGTATTAACGGACCACAAACGGGCCGACTGTAACCACGGGCTGAATTTGGCCCACAAGCAGAAAATGACAGTAATGGGCCGTAAGTAAACGAATGCTGGAAATGAGCCCAATAATTAATGGGCTTTGAGAAGGCCGAAAGATAAAATGGGCTGGAAACGGCCCAATGGAATAACGGGCCGTTAATGGGTATAAAGTGATACACTGTTCATTACAGGACAGTTTCACCACGAGCCGTTAATGGGTGTAAAGTGATACACTGTTCATTATGGGCCAGTTTCACCATGGGCCGTTAATGGGCCAAGAGTTACAAAGGTCCTCATATGGGCCGAAAGACGTAATGGGCCATACATGGGCCAGATGTGAAAACGGGCTGAAATCATATTGGATGGCCCAGATGACGCTACTGGGCCTAATTCGGATAGGGCGTAACGGGCCTTGGGTTGGCGGGCTGTAAATGGGCTATATGCGAACAGGCCATTAACAGGCTTTCCATGGGCCGGCCCACCACCTTTTGACCAAGTCAAATGGGCCGGCCTTTTCACAGGAATGGGCCTCTGTTGGGCTGTGCCACATGTCGATGTATCATAGGCGCCTTCTGTCCAATGAGTGGATGACATTGATACGTCTCCAACGTATCTACTTTTCCAAACACTTTTTCCCTTGTTTTGGACTCTAAGTTGCATGATTTGAATGAAACTAACCCAGACTGATGCTATTTTCAGCAGAACTGCCATGACGTTGTTTTATGTGTAGAAAAGAAAAGTTCTCGGAATGTCCTGGAAATCCACGGAGGCACTTTTTGGAATTAATAAGAATTTTTGGCGAAAGAATCAACACCAGGGGACCCAGGGCCTGTCCACGAGACAGGGGGGCGCGCCCCCCTGTAGGGCGCGCCCTCCTATCTCGTGGCCCCCCTGGACCTCCACCGACCTCAACTCCAACTCCATATATTCACGTTCGGGGAGAAAAAAAATCAGAGAGAAAGTTTGATCGCATTTTACAACACGGAGCCGCCGCCAAGCCCTAATCTCTCTCGGCAGGGCTGATCCGGAGTCCGTTCGGGGCTCCGGAGAGGGGGATTCATCGCCGGCATCATCATCAACCATCCTCCATCACTAATTTCATGATGCTCACCGTCGTGCGTGAGTAATTCCATCGTAGGCTTGCTGGACGGTGATGGGTTGGATGAGATTTATCATGTAATCAAGTTAGTTTTGTTAGGGTTTGATCCATAGTATCCACTATGTTCTGAGATTGATGTTGCTATGACCTTGCTATGCTTAATGCTTGTCACTAGGGCCCGAGTGCCATGATTTCAGATCTGAACCTATTATGTTTTCATGAATATATGTGTGTTCTTGATCCTATCTTGCAAGTCTATAGTCACCTATTATGTGTTATGACCCGACAACCCCGAAGTGACAATAATCGGGATACTTCTCGGTGATGACCGTAGTTTGAGGCATGTATTCACTATGTGCTAATGCTTTGTTCCAGCTCTCTATTAAAAGGAGGCCTTAATATCCCTTAGTTTCCGCTAGGACCCCGCTGCCACGCGAGGGTAGGACAAAAGATGTCATGCAAGTTCTTTTCCATAAGCACGTGTGACTATTTACGGAATACATGCCTACATTACATTGATGAACTAGAGCTAGTTCTATATCACCCTATGTTATAACTATTGCATGAGGAATCACATCCGGCATAATTATCCATCACTGATCCATTGCCTACGAGCTTTTCACATGTTGTTCTTCGCTTATTTACTTTTCCGTTCCTGCTGTTACAACTACTACAAAAACCCAAAAACATTTATCTTTACTTTTGCTACCGCTACCTTTATTATCATACCACTTTTGCTACTAAATACTTTGCTGCAGATACTAAGTTATCCAGGTGTGGTTGAATTGACAACTCAACTGCTAATACTCAAGAATACTCTTTGGCTCCCCTTGTGTCGAATCAATAAATTTGGGTTGAATACTTTACCCTCGAAAGCTGTTGCGATCCCCTACACTTGTGGGTTATCAAGACCAATTTCTGGCGCCGTTGCCGCGGAGCATAGCTCTATTCTCTGAGTCACTTTGGATTTATATTTTTTGATCACTATGAAGAACTTGAAAGACGACCGAACTACTATTTTGCCCTCAACTACAAGGGGAGGTAAGGAACTGCCATCTAGCCTTGCACTAGATTCTCCTTCTGTTATTAGTAAACTTGCGACACCTAAACCTGCTACTGCTATGAATTCTGGTATGTCGCATGTTATTGATGATGCCACTTCTGCTATGCATGATGAAACTACTTATGTGCGTGATACTGCTTTGCCATTAGGTGAATTTCTTAATGAACAACTTGCTAGAGTTAGGGGGAATGATATTACTGAAGAACCTATTATTGATGATAGTGATGATGAAGGTTCTCCCAATGATTATGTACTACCTGTTGTTCCTAAGGGTTATGTTATGAATGAAGAAGCTGCTAGGGAAATCTTTGCTTGCAATGATAGATATGATCTTAAGAAATTATTAGCTAAATGGAAGCAGCAATCTCTTAATGCTAGAATGAAACCTGACCCTGCTTTTGCTACTTTACCTATTTGTGTTACTAATAAGGATTATGAAGTCTCTGTTGATCCTGAGATTATTACTTTAGTTGAATCTGATCCTTTTTATGGCCTTGAATCTAAAACTGTTGTGGCACATCTTACCAAGTTGAATGATATAGCCACCTTGTTTACTAATGATGAGAAGTCTCGCTATTTTTATATCCTTAAGATATTTCCGTTCTCATTAAAGGGTGATGCTAAGACTTGGTATAATTCTCTTACTCCTGGTTGTGTGCGTAGTCCCCAGGATATGATTTATTACTTCTCTGCTAAATATTTCCCTGCACATAAGAAACAAGCTGCCTTGCGGGAAATATATAATTTTGTGCAAATCAAAGAAGAGAGTCTCCCACAAGCTTGGGGGAGGCTTCTCCGATTACTTAATGCTTTGCCTGATCATCCTCTTAAGAAAAATGAAATACTTGATATCTTTTATAATGGACTAACCGATGCTTCCAAGGACTACTTGGATAGTTGTGCTGGTTGTGTTTTCAGGGAAAGAACAGTCGACGAAGCTAAAATATTATTGAATAATATGTTGACTAATGAAAATAATTGGACTCTTCCTGAGCCAATTCCTGAAGTAATTCCTGAACCAATTGAGCCAACTCCTGAGCCTATTCCTAAACCCACTCCGAAGAAGAGAGGTGTTTTATTTCTCACTCCTGAAGATATGCAAGAGGCAAAGAAATCAATGGAAGAAAAAGGTATTAAAGCTGAAGATGTTAAGAATTTACCTCCTATTGAAGAAATACATGGTCTTAATATACCGCCTGAAGAACCAAATTGTCTTGATAACCCGACACAGGTAGTAAAGGTAAATTCTCTCTATAGATATGATAAAGTTGAAATCCCCTCTACTAAATTTCATAGCCCATGCTTAGATGAATTTGATGACTTTATGGCTAGACAAGAAAGTTTTAATGCTTATATTGGTAGAGAGTTAAAGAATAATGCTTTTGAGATAGGACGCGTAGGCGATAATCTTGCTAGAGTTAAAGATGAATTTCACCGCGTTAGCAAATATGCTTCTATGGTTGCTACTCAAGCTGAGCAAGTACTTAAAGCTCAAAATGATTTGCTTGAGGAATTAAATAATAAAAATGATTTTTCTATTAGAGTGGCTACAAGAACAGGTATAATGACTCAGGAACCTTTGTATCGTGAAGGCCACCCTAAGAGAATCGAGCAAGATTCTCAGAGAAATAGTTTAGAGGCACCTAGTTCTTCTAAAAAGAAGAAAAAGAAAGATGATAGAACTTTGCATGCTTCTAGTGAACCTACTGTAGACACACCTGAGAATCCCAATGATATTTCTATCTCTGATGCTGAAACTCTATCAGGTGATGAACATGAACCTAGTGATAATGTTCATGTTGATGCTCAACCTAGCAAAAACAATGATGTAGAAATTGAACCTGCTGTTGATCTTGATAACCCACAATCAAAGAATCAATGTTATGATAAGAGAGATTTTGTTGCTAGGAAGCACGGTAAAGAAAGAGAACCATGGGTTCAGAAACCCATTCCCTTTCCTCCTAAACCATCCGAGTCAAAGGATGATGAGGATTTTGAGCGCTTTGCTGAAATGATTAGACCTATTTTCTTACGTATGCGCTTAACTGATATGCTGAAAGTAAATCCTTATGCTAAGTATATGAAGGATATCATTACAAATAAAAGAAAGACACCGGAAGCTGAAATTTCCACCATGCTTGCTAAATACACTTTTAAGGGTGGAATACCAAAGAAACTTGGAGATCCGGGTGTTCCAACTATACCATGCTCCATTAAAAGAAATTATGTTAGAACTGCTTTATGTGATCTTAGAGCGGGTGTTAGTGTAATGTCTCTCTCTTTATATCGTAGACTTGAATTGAATAAGTTGACACCTACTGAAATATCTTTACAAATGGCTGATAAATCAACTGCTATACCTGTCAGTATTTGTGAAGATGTGCCTGTTGTGGTTGCAAATGTCACTATCTTAACGGACTTTGTTATTCTTGATATTCCCGAGGACGATAGTATGTCTATTATCCTTGGTAGATCTTTTCTTAATACTGCAGGGGCTGTTATTGATTGCAACAAAGGCAATGTCACTTTTCATGTTAATGGTAATGAGCATATGGTACACTTTCCGAGGAAACAATCTCAAGTTCATAGCATCAATTCTATTGAAAAAGTTCCAACTATAATTTTTGGAGGTTTTGAATTTCCTCTCCCTACTGTCAAGAAAAAGTATGATATTCTTATTGTAGGGGATTTTCATATCCCCGTTGAGGTAACTTAGTGTTATTCCAAATTTCTCCGGTTCCGTGTTATTCGGAATGAGTTTGTTAACAAGACTTGATCAACCTTGTTAGTGGATTCATTTTGATGACCGCGAGATGGATGAAACTAGAAGGCACAACCTTCTGTACCCTCTTTTTACTTTCTGTTATTTAGAATAAATAAAGCAAAAATAGTATTATCCGTCTGTTTTCTGAATTATTCGTGCAATAAAAAATAGCCTGAAAATAAAAGTGCTCCAAATGCCCTGCAAATTTAGTATGATTTTTTTTGGAATATTTGAGGATTTTAGGCACTGAAAACACTACAGGAGGGGCAAGCACCAGGCCACAAGAGAGGAGGGCGCACCCCCCCTATAGGGCGCGCCCCCTGTCTCGTGGGCCCCTGGTGGCCCCCTCCACTTATGCTAGCACCCACACACTTCATCTTCTACCCAAAAAATTCCCCATCCAGCTCAAGCACGAGTTCTAGCTCGTTTTGCTACGATTTTCGATCTCCTTGCTCAAAGCTCCATTTACAAAACTGGTTTGAGAGATTGTTGCTTGGTATGTGACTCCTCCATTTGTCCAATTAGTTTTTGTTCTAGTGCTTTATACATTGCAAATTTTTGCTGCATAGGTGACCATGTTCTTGAGCTTGCATGTTAAATTTTTGAGGTCCCAAGCAATTCCAATGCATGATATAGGCTCTAGGCACTTGTAGGAGTAGTTGCTATCAATCTTGTTTAGTTTTATTCACTTTTATTTTGAAGTTACTAAAATTTCAGAAATTTTCAGAAAAATAAATATGCTTAGAAGAATGTACCAAGGTGGTTCCTCGGCAAAGAAAGGGCTAAGGATTGCTATACGTGAGAATGATGTAGAATTGCTGAGGGACGCAAATGTACGAGCTTGTGTGTGGCTATCTGATGATTTTTTTGTCGAAGCAGGCTTCAAGGAGGAATTTGACGCGTATGTGCGTGATGCCGAGCTGGAGGACTTCTTACAAGATAAGTGTCCTCAATACTATCAATTGACTGATTCCTTTGTGCGGAGGTTCCAATATATCTGTGCGCGTAATTCTCCTAGTGTCATGTTTGATATTTATGATACATCTTATATCATGGATTTAGAGGATTTCACAACTGCTTGCAAACTCCCGCAGTGGGGCAATATTAATGATCCTCGCAAATCTGAATTTAGAGATTTTCTTGCTAGTATTACTGTGGGAGAATTTAGGGACATAGCACAAGCTACCATAGGGAGCATTCATTTTCCTGCTATACATTATTTTGCTCTCTTTATCAGTAGATGTATTAATGGTAAGGACGAAGCATGTCACATGTGTGTCCCTGATCTTTGTGTCCTCAAGAGTGCTGTTTCAGGTTATAAAGGTTATAACTTGGGGACAATAGTTGCACGTAGGTTGCAGAATAATAGTAGAAGGGGAGATTTATTTGGAGGAATTTATGCAACGCGTGTGGCTAATTTTCTTAATATAGCCCCACGAGAGGGGGATATGATTTACCTCCTGTTTATTTGGATAAGGAAGCTATGTTTGATCATCATTTTCTTGAGAGGAATGAACAATTCATCCATTATCAACTAATCTATGACAGGCATAACATCGTCCCTGTTACTCTTCCTGCCCCCTACCTTTTTGATTATTAGGCAAAAGGAAGATATGTTGTCACCAGGGAAGAAGCACCTGAGTACGAGAGGGGAATGGAGGCAGCTCGCCAACACGCTGCTGCTCAGGAGGCTGTTGCCTCTACATCTTAGTATAACCCCCAGTTTCACTTATGGATATCAGCCAGGCGGTCATTGGTACTAGACCAACTTAGGCCAAAAGCCTAAGCTTGTGGGAGTACGTATTTCCCACCGACTTTACATTCATGTTCACACACTAGTCATCGGTGCTCATACTCTTTCATTGTACTATCCATGCTAGTTTAAATTTCTTTTTCTAGTTTTCTTCTTGTGTGTTTGATAAACACTACTGGAATCAGCTACTTTGCCATCCGCCAGCTCTTTGTCGTCAGCTAGCAGACGGCAAAGAAGCTCTTTGCCATCAGCTACCCGAAAGCAGACGGCAAAGAACTGGCTGATGGCAAAGAAAGCCTTTGCCATCAGCCTATTCTTTGCCGTCCGCTAGCAGACGGCAAAGAATCTTTGCCGTCCGCTAGCGGACGGCAAAGAGGGAGGGGGGCCCCACTGAGGAGCTGGTTAAAAAATACTTAAGGGCCCCCCTCTTTGCCGTCCGCTAGCGGACGGCAAAGAGCACATTAGCGGATGACAAAGGTGGCGGACGGCAAAGATTAAACATATCTAACGGCCGGCGCGCCCCCCCACACCCCGCCCCTCTCTCTGTTTCTCTCCCCCCTGCTCCCACACGCGCGCCGCCACCCCCACCACTAGCCGCCGCCCGGTCGCACCACCGCCCCGCCGCCCCACCGCCCCCGCCCCGTCGCCCCACCGCCCCCGCCGCCCTGCCGTCTCGGCACCGCTGCGCCCCGGCCCCCGGGCCCCCCCCGCGCCCCACCGCCCCGGGCCCGGCGCCGACGCCCCGCCCCCCTCCTCCACCGGCCCCTCGCCTCGTCGCCACTGCCGCTAGGCGCCGTCGCCCCACCGGGCCCCCGCCCCGTCGCCCCCGCCACCCTGTCGTCTCGGCGCCGCCGCGCCCCGGCCCCCCGCGCCCCACCGCCCTGGGCCCGGCGTCGCCGCCCTAGGCCGCCCCGCCCCCCTCCTCCACCGGCCACCTCCTCCACCGACCAAGGTGAGCTCTACCTCTCCTCTATTTTTCCTTTTTTTCTTCTGTTTTTTTAGTTTTAGGTTTATGTTTAGTTTAGATTTAGATTTAGTTTTAGTTTTAGGTTTAGTTTTAGGTTTAGGTTTAGTTTTAGTAGTTTTAGGTTTAGATTTAGTTTTTTCCTTTTTTTCTTCTGTTTTTTTAGTTTTAGGTTTATGTTTAGATTAGATTTAGGTTTAGTTCAGTTTTAGGAAAGAAAAAGAAGAAGAAGAAAAAAACAGGAGAGGAGGAGAAGAAGAAGAGGAAAAAGGAAAGGAAGAAGAAGAGGAGGAGGAGGAGAAGAAAAAAGAAGAAGAGGAAGAAGAAGAAGAAAAAAGAGGAGAGGATGAGAAGAAGAAGAGGAAAAAGGAAAGGAGGAGGAAGAAGAAGAAGAAGAAGAAGAAGAAGAAGAAGAAGAAGAAGAAGAAGAAGGAAAAAAAGGAAGAAAAGGAAGAAAAGGAAGAAGAGGAAGAAGAAGAAAAGGAAAAAAAAGAGGAAAAAACCCCGACCCGACACGGCACCCGACCCCGACCCGGCACCCCGACACGACACCCCGACCCCGAGACCCCGACCCCGACACCCCGACCCCGACCCCGACACCGACACCCCGACCCTGAGCCTGACCGGACACCCCGACCCCGACCCGGCACCCCGACCCGACACCCCGACCCTGAGACCCCGACCCCGACCCCGACCCCGACACCCCGACCCCGACCCCGACACCGACACCGATACCCCGACCCCGAGCCTGACCCGACACCCCGACCCCGACACCGACATGGCACCCCGACCCAACCCGGCACCCCGACCCCGAGCTTGACCCGACACCCCGACCCCGACACCGACACCGACACGACACCCCGACCCCGACCCAGCACCCCGACCCGACACCCCGACCCCGAGACCCCGACCTCGACCCCGACCCCAACACCGACATCCCGACCCCGAGCCTGACCCGACACCCCGACCCAGACACCGACACGCACCCCGACCCCGACCCGACACCCCGACCCCGAGACCCCGACCCCGACCCCGACACGGCACCCCGACACCGACACGACACCCCGACCCCCGACACCTCCCAAAAAGGTGTTCTTTGGCCTTCCAGAGGCCAACGGGGTCATATATTTGTGAATTATTAGTTAGGTCATATATTTTTCGATTTTGTTATGAAAAACATCATATATAATTGTGTTGATCGGGTAGTTTTAAATGTGCAGTTGTTTATGTTGTACTTGATGATGATACACTTAAGTGATATACATATTATTATTCATGTCGGTACTTTTTTTCATGTTGTAAAAATTTCATTTATTCTTTGTCATGGCAGGTGTTGAAAGATGGTGGGCGCTGGTCGGGAGCGCGCCGAGGCCCCTTCTTCATCGGCGCGTAGTGTGAGGTCTTCCATTCCGCACGCACCTCTCCGCCAAGCGTTGCTGGACAGTATGGCGACACCGCCGGGCCCTTCTTCATCGACCGTGGTGCCCAGCAGGGGACGAGGTAAGAAGAAGGGCCAAGGTGGAGCATGTGGTCATGGGAGAGGAGGTAGGGTGACTCTTACGGCGCCTTCCTCGCCGCCCCCCAGCTGTTTCACCCGAGCACATGACTGCTAGGGTGGACTCGTCTGAGGAGGAGGCCACACGGACTCCGGTCCACGAGCCTCCGGTCCACGGGTCTTCGGCCCACGAGCCTCGGGTCGACGGGCCTTCGGCCCACGAGACCCCGGAGGAGCACACGTCTGGTTGGGGTACTTGGTCGGGTCAGCCTGAGGAGCCGAGTGGCCATGCTGATGATGGCGGGGAGTCGAGTGGCCATGCTGATGATGGCGGGGAGCCGACTGATTTTGAGGAGGAGGGGGAGGAGGGGGGCAACGTCTACCAGCGTGGTGCTACACGGCTCCCGTCCGTGCCGGCGACCCGCGAGCAGAGGTGGTTGATTTTCCCTGATGGGGAGAGGTAAGTGCATTTAATCTTTTTGTACCTTCTGCATTCACGTTTCTTCAAATAACTAATGCGTTGGCCTTGTCATGCTACAGGGGTTGGGACCACCATGAAAGTGTCCGCCGGCCCAACTCCGTCCTTGGAGTTCTGATTCAGCAAAACTTTCCGGGGTTTGTCACGTTGCCTGGTGAGGGTCGGCTTCCAGAGGTTGGATTGAGTTGGGAGCACTACTTGGCTGCCCCGGCCCCGCCGGGTGAGATTATCGACGGTGTCTTGTGCAAGACGAGGGCAGACATGGTGATCAGAAAGTTCTGGGTAATTTGTCCTTTACACAATTAAAAATCTTCAACTAGCTAGTTATTAATTGTACTAATCAATATTGTCTCATTTGATTGCAGAGATTCTACAGGTGTGAGGAGGGATACGAGGAGGAGGCGGCAGATGTTATCCACAAGGAGTGCAAGCGCCTACTTCAGAACTTACGGCATGAGGCTCGGGTGCAGTCTGTTCGAGACTACTACGCCGACAGTGGTATCAAGAAGTCCAAGCAAGAGTGCCGCGATAAGTTCTTGAGTAAGGAGCAGTACATGAAGGTAATTCTTAAGGCCTTGTACTTAATTCCTTTATTTAGTAATTCATAGCCGTAGCGCTGAAGTTTCTATTTGCTAACTTAGGCCCCTCAGAGATGGTGTGCGGATCGGATGGATTGTTGGGAGGTGTTGGTCGATGGGTGGTGCTCAAAAGAATGGCGGGCCACCCACAACGAGGCCAAGGACAAACGTGCCCAAATGGAAGGTGTGCCACACCACCAAGGCAGCTCTAACTTATTTCAGTATGGGTGGAACTGGGTATGTGGTTTGCTTCATGATTCATGCAATTCATTCATCATGCTAGCTTTAGCCATTTAATTACTAATTTACTTTGTTTCTCTCTTTCAGGCACGCTACAATAAGGCGGATAAGGTGCCAGAGGTGTACGACCTGTATGCCATGGCCCACACTGGCTCTTACAAGAAAGTCAAGGCATTCTCTGCGTCTGACCTCGATGATCCAAAGAACTTCACCAACATCTCCGCCCACGACAAGCTCGTGCAATATAGAGATCAGGGGAAGGCGAGGAAAGGGGAGGACTTTAACCCGAGCCAGGGTCCCATTGATACAGAGTTGCTGATGATATCTGGTGGCGGGAGGTCCCATGGCTCCATAGCCATGGGAGATGTACTTATCCGTTGTCCTAGCACTCTCCCGGAGATCAAGGCGCGCCAGTCAAGCTCCGCTCCTGAGATAAGGCCTCGCGAACAGCCAGTCCAACTCGCCATCAAGGTTAGTTATAAGTACTCAGCTATCTTTCTCCATTACATTGTGTGCGCTTCCATCAATGATTACAAATGGTCATGTGAGTGGTGTTGCAGGCTGCTATACAGAGTGAGAGAGATAGAACAGAGAAACTTCTGGCGGAGGCGGAGGAGAGGCAGCGGGAGTTGGAGGAGAGGACGACAAAGATGTTGGAGGAGGAGAGGGCACGGAATGACATGCAGGCAAGGGCCATGTATGAGCTCCTTGTGGTAAGTTTCTTCTGCAGATTACTTGCTAGTCTTAACATTTGAGTCTCATTACTAACTAGTATGACTCTGTTGTGAAAACCAAATGTGCAGTCTGTGTGCGAGAAGTCCAGTCAGACCGCTCCGCCGATGCCAGTGCTTGCTCCTGGGAGCACGGTGAGTTTAATTTGAGTGGACATTACTTGCTAGTCTTAACATTTGAGTGTCATAATGCTAACGAGACATTGGAAATGATCTTTGGCACAGTGTAACTCCAGAAATGCATCGCACGATCCTTCTCCAGCTACCGGCACGAGCCAGCCCGCTCCTACACCTCCCTGATCACGGTAAGTTTCTCTAGACTTAGACTTAGCTTTATTTCCTCCAATATGCTTACCATAATGACCTAGAGTTAGCTTCTTTTCCTTCAAAATGACTTAATAAGCTTACTTATATCAAAAATTGCATAATTAACTTAGTTAGCTCATAAACGATCCATTTTACCTAAGTTAGCTCTAATATGACTCATTTTACCTTAGTTAGCTTACAAGTGATCCAATTTATCCAAGTTAGCTCTAAAATGACCCATTTTAGTAGATTAGCTCGTAAATGATCCATTTTACCTACGTTAGCTTTAAAATGACCCATTTCACCTAGGTTAGCTCCAAAATGACCCATTTCACCTAGGTTAGCTCCAAAATGACCCATTTCACCTAGGTTAGCTCCAAAATGACCCATTTCACATAGGTTAGCTCCAAAATGACCCATTTCACCTAGATTTGCTCCTAAACGATCAATTTCACCTAAGTTAGCTAAATACGATCCATTTCACCTAAATTAGCTCTTAAATGATCCATTTCACCTAAGTTAGGTCATAAACGACCCATTTCAACTAAGTTAGCTCATAAAAGCTCATAAATGATCCATTTCACCTAAGTAAGCTCAAAAATGATCCATTTCACCTTACTTAGCTAAAAAATTATGCCCTTAACCTTAGTTAGCTCATAAACAACCCATTTCAACTAAGTTAGCTGATAAATGATCCATTTCAACTAAGTTAGCTCATAAACAACCCATTTCAACTTTGTTAGCTCATATATGATCCATTTCACCTAAGTTAGCTCATAAATGACATATACTTCTTGTTCTAGTCTTCTTCTTGTTCTAGTCACCTATTTCTAACTTTCTTATTTTACCATTTTGCAGATTTCATTCACTTCATGGAAGCTAGCTTGCTATGATGGAGTGCTTGCTTTTCCTTTGATGAAACTTTGCATTGTATCTAGCTTGCTATCATGGAACTTGCTTATGTATGAACAATGTGTATGGATGGAACTTGCTTATGTATGAACAATGTGTATGGATGAAACTGATGTGATATGTGATATGAAACTTATGTGCTGGATATGTGATATGAAACTTATGTGCTGGATATGTGATATATATTTGCTATCATATATATTTGCTGTGAAAATTGTTGGAGTAAAAAAAACAGAAAAAAAGAGACAATATGCAGGATCTTTGCCGTCTGCCACCGACGGCAAAGAGGTCTTTGCCATGAGCAGCGGAAGGCAAAGAGGCCACGTGGCAGGCAACTGTGCTTCCTGGGAGGCTGACCAATTTGGTCAGTTTGCCCACAGTGGCTGACGGCAAAGGCTTTGCCGTCCGCAGCGGACGGCAAAGGCCTGCCGTTAACCACCTAACGGAGTAACAGTGCACTTATTGCTGTCCGTCTTCTTTGCCGTCCGCTGCTGATGGCAAAGGCCACTTTGCCGTCAGCTGCCCGAAGCAGACGGCAACGCAGCTCTTTGCCATCCCCTACTTTGCCGTCACCTTTTGCTGTCCGCGGCTGACAGCAAAGGTCTTTGCCGTCCGCCATCCATGCCTTTGCCGTCCGCCGTGGCAGATGGCAAAGTAGCAGATTCCTATAGTGAAACCTTAAGAAAAACCAAAAAAATTAGTTAGTTTAATTTCCATGCTTGTAATAGAAATTAAATGAAAACCCAAAAATATTTCTAGTTCTTCTTCTTACTTGTTGGGAGCTTTCCCGTGTAAATAGTTTTCTTTTCTTTTCTTTCCTTTGGGCATCGAGAAGACTATATTGAAAATGCTTAGTGGCTCTCATATGCATGATTGTTTATTTAACTTAGAGCCCATATTACCCTGTTTTCTCTCTTGAGTTGAATGCTTGCAGATTCCAGCTTAGTCCAATGCACGTGCACTCTTATTATTATACACACCATTCGGTCGTGCGAGTGAAAGGCAATAATGACGATATATGATGGACTTATTGAGATTGAGAAAAGCTGGTATGAACTCGACTTCTCTTGTTTTTGTAAATATGATGAGTTCATCGTTCCTGATTTAGCTTATTACGAAGTAAACATATTTGCAATGACATTTAGAGATTATAGTTGCTTGTGCCATGCTTGATTAGCTATGAGTTATAATGGTTTACCTTGCGTGCCAACATGCTATTAGAATGATCATGATGTGATATGGTGGGATGGTATCCTCCTTTGAATGAATTGAGTGACTCGACTTGGCACATGTTCATGCATGTAGTTGAATCAAATCAACACAGCCTTCACAATATTTATGTTCATGGTGGATTATATCCTACTCATGCTTGTACTCGGTGTAAATTAATTTTAATGCATGCTTACGACTGTTGTCGCTCTCTCAGTTGGTCGCTTCCCAGTCTTTTGCTAGCTTTCACCTGTACTAAGCAGGAATACTGCTTGTGCATCCAAACTCCTTAAACCCCAAAGTTGTTCCATATGAGTCCACTATACCTACCTATATGCGGTGTTTACCTACCGTTCCAAGTAAATTTGTATGTGCCAAACTCCAAACCTTCAAATGAAATTCTGTTTTGTATGCTCGAGCAGCTCATGTTTCAACTAGGGATGCCTATATCTTCCATGCTAGGTGGGTTATTCTCACGAGGAGTGGACTCCGCTCCTCATTCACGAGAAAGGGCCGGTAACCGGGATGCCCAGTCCCATGATCCAAAACGATCAAAGCAAATCAAAATAACTAAACAAAACTCCCCCAGGGCTGTTGTATGTTGGAGGCACTCGTTGTTTCGAGAAAGCCATGGATTGATGCTTGTTGGTGGATGGGGGAGTATAAACCTTTACCATTCTGTTTGGGAACTGCCTATAATGCATGTAGTATGGAAGATACAACCATCTCATAGTTGTTGCGTTGACAGCAAAAGTATGCCGCTCAAAATGTTATTCAATCTCTATTTTAAAATCGAGCTCTCGCACCTCTACAAATCCCTGCTTCCCTCTACGAAGGGCCTATTTATTTACTTTTATGTTGAGTCATCACCCTTCTTATTGAAAGCACCCGCTGGAGAGCACACTACCATTTGCATTCATTACTAATGGTTTATATTGGGTATGACTTGACTGGGTCTCTTTTACCATGAATTACAATGTTTAGTCAGTCCTTGATCTTTAAAGGTGCTCTGCATTTATGTTTTGCGGTCTCGGAAAGGGCTAGCGAGATACCATTTTGTTATATCATGTTATAATTATTTTTAGACAGTGTTGTCATCCGAGTTTTATTATTATGGCTCGCTAGCTGATTATGTTATTGATATGAGTAATTGTGAGACCTACGTATTATTGTGAGTATGGTTAGTTCATAATATTTGCTGAAACTTGAATGCTGGCTATTCATGTTTACAACAACAAGAGCAAACAGAGTTTGTAAAAGTTTTTCTTTATCACTTTCAGTTTATCAACTGAATTGCTTGAGGACAAGCAAATGTTTAATCTTGGGGGAGTTGATACGCCTCCAACGTATCTACTTTTCCAAACACTTTTGCCCTTGTTTTGGACTCTAACTTGCATGATTTGAATGAAACTAACCCGGACTGACGCTGTTTTCAGCAGAACTGCCATGATGTTGTTTTATGTGTAGAAAAGAAAAGTTCTCGGAATGTCCTGGAAATCTACGGAGGCACTTTTTGGAATTAATAAGAATTTTTGGCGAAAGAATCAACACCAGGGGGCCCAGGGCCTGTCCACGAGACAGGGGGGCGCGCCCCCCTATAGGGCGCGCCCTCCTATCTTGTGGGCCCCCTGGACCTCCACCGACCTCAACTCCAACTCCATATATTCACGTTCGGGGAGATAAAAATCAGAGAGAAAGTTTCATCGCGTTTTACGACATGGAGCCACCGCCAAGCCCTAATCTCTCTCGGGAGGGCTGATCCAGAGTCCGTTCGGGGCTCCGGAGAGGGGGATTCATCGTCGTCGTCATCATCAACCATCCTCCATCACCAATTTCATGATGCTCACCGCCGTGCGTGAGTAATTCCATCGTAGGCTTGTTGTACGGTGATGGGTTGGATGAGATTTACCATGTAATCAAGTTAGTTTTGTTAGGTTTGATCCCTAGTATCCACTATGTTCTGAGATTGATGTTGCTATGACTTTGCTATGCTTAATGCTTGTCACTAGGGCCCGAGTGTCATGATTTCAGATCTGAACCTATTATGTTTTCATGAATATATGTGTGTTCTTGATCCTATCTTGCAAGTCTATATTCACCTATTATGTGTTATGATCTGACAACCCCGAAGTGACAATAATCGGGATACTTCTCGGTGATGACCGTAGTTTGAGGAGTTCATGTATTCACTATGTGCTAATGCTTTGTTCCAGTTCTCTATTAAAAGAGGCCTTAATATCCCTTAGTTTCCGCTAGGACCCCGCTGCCACGGGAGGGTAGGACAAAAGATGTCATGCAAGTTCTTTTCCATAAGCACGTGTGACTATTTACGGAATACATGCCTACATTACATTGATGAACTGGAGCTAGTTCTATATCACCCTATGTTATAACTATTGCATGAGGAATCGCATCCGGCATAATTATCCATCACTGATCCATTGCCTACGAGCTTTTCACATATTGTTCTTCGCTTATTTACTTTTCCATTGCTGCTGTTACAACTTACAACTACTACAAAACCCCAAAAACATTTATCTTTACTTTTGCTACCATTACCTTTATTATCATACCACTTTTGCTACTAAATACTTTGCTGCAGATACTAAGTTATCCAGGTGTGGTTGAATTGACAACTCAACTGCTAATACTCAATAATATTCTTTGGCTCCCCTTGTGTCGAATCAATAAATTTGGGTTGAGTAATTTACCCTCGAAAGTTGTTGCGATCCCCTACACTTGTGGGTTATCAGACATCTGTCCCAACGATGAGCCGACACATGTTTCCTCCAGCCAATGATGATTTTACACGTGAAAAATCCCCATTGGTCGGAGCTGTTAACGGGTTCTCGGATCCAAAACCCGACACGATAGCTTAACGGTGTTCCGTTACGGTGGATGCCACATGTCGGTCACCCTTGATGAACGCACTTCTGTGACGCGTGATTTATCGTCATGGAAGTGGACACTTCCGTGATGATAATTTTGGTAATGTCATGGAACGCTTCTACGACAGCACAGGTATGACTATCTTGATTCTGTCATAAAATCGTCATGGATGTACATGCGTGACAAAAAACGCGACCTACTGTGACAAACACGTATCATCACGGAAGTGTATTTTTTGTAGTGATCCCTCGCAATCTCAAAAATATCTGCTCTCCCTTGATCCAAATTTTTAGTAGCCCCGCCTTGTTACTCTCGCCTTGTAAAATTTTCAATTGCTGCAGTATTTCCTCAAAGCTCTTCTTGTGTGCCGGGGAGCTCGAGGAGCCAATGGCCAAAAAGAGGTTTATCCCGGCCTTTTCGCCCGACGCCGGTGAGGTGGCCGCCGAGGTGTCCCCGTCGTCCTCCGCGGGCCCGATCCGCCGTCGCTGGTCCCCCGATCCGCCCGCCGCCACGCCCCTACGCTGGTTCGAGGACATCCCCGTCCTCCCTCGGACCCGGCAGCCGATGAAGTCCTACCTCGGGGTCCGGCAGCGGCGGTGGGGGACGTGGGTCGCCAAGATTACAGATCGAGAGACCCACACCCGCGGGTGGCTCGGTAGCCTCCACACGGCCGAGCTCGCGGCCATGAAGTACGACCGCTTGCAGGTCTGCTACCACGGCGCGGCAGCTAGGCTCAATTTCTCCTTTGGCACACGTCTGGTCCACCTCGTTTCGCTGGAGCCAGGGGCGGTGAGCTCCACTATGGCGCAGGAGGACCGCGAGGCGTGGGAGCGCCTCGGGGCCGAGGCCGCTGACGAGGCCTACATGCAAGAGCTCCGCCGGCAGCACCCGGAGCTCGTGGAGGAGAGCGGGTGATCTTTGCCAGCACAGTGGGCGGCGAGGTTATCGCGCTCTCCTCTGATGACGAGGTCGAAGGCAGCGAGGTCGTTGGCGCGGAGGGCGACGAGGTTATCGCACTCTCCTCTGATGACGAGGTCAAAGGCGGCGGCGACGGTGACACGGAGGGCGTCGAGGTGGTCCCCGAGGATGAGATCGACATCGACGAGTGAAGGAGTGCCTTCCCCAACGACCCCGATGATGGTACTGGCCCGGACCCGGCTCGCGGCACACTGTACATGACCAGGAAGGATTGGCTCGACCTCTACTTCGACTGAAAGTAGTTTAGCCTAGTTTAAATTTATGTTTTATGTTCGGTTATGCAAAACTATCTATGTTTATGTTTGAATGCATGCTACTTTCGGTTGAACCTGCTTTGAACTTGATCAAATTGAAGTTTACAACCTTAAGTTTAGGGGATCGACTAGAAAAGGCCAAAAATTACTGGAGTATATATATCCACTAAGGGTTTTAGTCCTTTAACTTTTTAAGGATCGCCTAGAGATGTCCTTATGACTTGTTTATTTCAGTTCTTCATAATGTGATGCTCTATATGTGCAACTATTTGCCTTGCAGTTCAATTTCATCAATAATAGTTTCGACACTATGAATTACGATATTTGTTTGCTGTTAAGGATATTGCAGTTAACATTCCTTCTCGTTTTTCAAATATCGTTTAGCAACATGCATTGTACTGAATGACTAAATATGCAATCCCATGCTACATAGCAATAAGGAAGAGTGTTACCTTAATGTTTTGATGATGTCTAGATATACATCTAATAAAATCTTATATAATGGGATGGATGGAGTGTTGTACTACATCATTTTTCAATTGTTGTTTAGCTTCTAATATTAACCTGGTGCTTTTAGGTACATATATCATTGCCAAAGGTCCACACTTCGACCCTTTCTGCGTATGGGGCAATGAGATATTCATGAACCAGCATCAAGTGAGGAAACCGATAAAGATTGTTATTAAAATGGGTCAAAAGATGTCAATCAAACTAGTTGTTTACACTTTTTGCAAGACAACAGTGAACTGCAGGATGGTAAGTAAGAACCCTGTAGCCTTATTTTTACTGCCCGTAGTGAGTAGTGTTAGATGACAATATCTGAATCTTTTTTCTTTTGCAGTGGATCCTGAAGCAGTTTACTCAAGATTACATCTCAAACTACATGATTGGCGGCCGACCATCACAAGGGGTTGGACTAGAGTCCTACATGCCTTCTGCATCCAGGAGAGCACAATAGGGCCATTCCGCTTCACCATGTTCAGCAACTGGAATGTCTGTCGCCTCTTTCTTTACCATCTGTAATAGTACAAGTATAGAACCCTGGTACATCATTCTTTATTTGGTGCTTATGTAATTCTTAAACATATGTACCTGTGAATCAAATAATGCATTCGTTGTTTGAACTTGATGGATATGAATAAAGCTATAGTCTACTTTCAAGTTTAAATTAGGTACAATTTTAAATAGCAGCAATTAAAATAGGGCGAAATTACGTTGTGCAGGTCATTACGGCACATACGGTTGGTAAAACACAAACGTTTGTGATATACACCATAATCCGAGACTATTCACAGAGAGGAAACGTGTGCAAGCATGCACACAGTTGTCGTTCGCAAAGCGTGTGTGATGTCAAACACTATCACATACGGTGCAAGAAAACTAAATTTGTGTGATTGTCTACCTATCGTACACGGTTTATAATCATGAACTGTTTGTGATGTGCCAGGCATCATAAATCTCCCGTGCCTGGAATCTTCCTGGAAAGCTCCCGTGCCTAGAATCTGCCTGGTTTTAGGTAAAACCACAAAACTCTGACTGCGATGGCAATGCGAGCACAAACGAGTAGCAACGATGAAGCATTTGGGATATTCAAGATATCGAAAACGGTTATATAGGGACAACTGTATGCATCAAGGCTCCCTATCCCCGACGGTTTTTGGGTCGTGTGGGAAGGACCCCCCTATCGCCCACACTCACTTGGTGACGGTTCCAAATGCCGTCCCAGAAAGGGGTTAAAAACTGTTTGTTTAGGACCAGCGCGTACCAGTGTTCATGAAGAACAAAGTAACGCTTTAAGTAAGATGACATGATGTAGAGGAATAACCTCAAGCAATATGATGTAAACCCCATCTTTTTATCCTTGATGGCAACAATGCAATACATGCCTTGCTACCCCTACTGTCACTACATGAGGACACCACAAGATTGAACCCAAAGCTAAGCACTTCTCCCATTATAAGTAAAACCAATCTAGTTGGCCAAACTAAACCGGTAGTTCGAAGAGAATTACAAAGATATCAAATTGGCCCTCTGTGATCGAATCCCCCTCCGGTAGGATGTCGAAAAAGGCCCCAAGATGAGATCTCACGGGAACAGAAGGTTGCGCGGTGGAAAAGTGTTTTCGTGGATGCTTCTGGTGGTTTGGGAATATATGTGAATATATAGTGCCAAGGGTTAGGTCAGAGGAGTCTCGAGGAGGCGGCAAGGCAGGGGGTGCGCCCCCCTAGGGCGCGTCCTCCCCCCTTGCCGCCGCCTCCCGGCTCTTCTGACTTGATCTCCAAGTCTCCGGGGTGTCTTCTGGTCCAAGAAAAATCATCGCGAAGGTTTTATTCCATTTGGACTCTGTTTGGTATTCCTTTTCTGCGAAGCTCAAAAACAAGGAAAAAACAGAAACTGGCACTAGGCTCTAGGTTAATAGGTTAGTCCCAAAAATAATATAAAGTAGCATATTAATGCATATAAAACATCCAAAACATATAATATAATATCATGGAACAATAAAAAATTATAGATACGTTGGAGACGTATCAAGCATCCCCAAGCTTAATTCCTGCTCGTCCTCGAGTAGGTAAATGATAAAAACAGAATTTTTGATGTGGAATGCTACCTAACATATTATCCATGTAATTTTTATTTATTGTGGCATGAATGTTCAGATCCATAAGATTCGAAACAAAAGTTTAATATTGACCTAAAAACAATAATATTTCAAGCATACTAACAAGGCAATTATGTCTTCTCGAAATAACATGGCCAAAGAAAGTTTATCCCTACAAAATCATATAGTCTGGCTATGCTTCATCTTCATCACACAAGATATTCAAATAATGCACAACCCCGATGACAAGCCAAGCAATTGTTTCATACTTTTGGTGTTCTCAAACCTTTTCAACTTTCACGCAATACATGAGCGTGAGCCATGGACATAGCACTATAGGTGGAATAGAATATGGTGGTTGTGGAGAAGACAAAAAGAGGGAGATAGTCTCACATCAACTAGGCGTATTAACGGGCTATGGAGATGCCCATCAATAGATACCAATGTGAGTGAGTAGGGATTGCCATGCAATCGATGCACTAGAGCTATAAGTTTATGAAAGCTCAAAAGAAAACTAAGTGGGTGTGCATCCAACTTGCTTGCTCATGAAGACCTAGGAAATTTTGAGGAAGCCCAACGTTGGAATATACAAGCCAAGTTCTATAATAAAAAATTCCCACTAGCATATCAAAGTGATAACATAGGAGACTCTCTATCATGAAGATCATGGTGCTACTTTGAAGCACAAGTGTGGATAAAAAGATAGTAACATTGCCCCTTCTCTCTTTTTCTCTCATTTTTATTTATCTTTTTTTGTTTGGCTTCTTTGGCCTCCCCTTTTTTCCTCACATGGGACAATGCTCTAATAATGAATATCATCACACTCTTATTTACTTACAACTTAGAAATTACAACTCGATACTTAGAACAAAATATGACTCTATATGAATGCCTCCGGCGGTGTACAGGGATGTGCAATGACTCAAGAGTGACATGTATGAAAGAATTATGAAAGGTGGCTTTGCCACAAATATGATGTCAACTACGTGATCATGCATAGCAATATGACAATGATGGAACGTGTCATAATAGCACGAAACTATGGAAAGTTGCATGGCAATATATCGCGGAATGGCTATGGAAATGTCATAATAGGTAGGTATGGTAGCTGTTTTGAGGAAGGTATATGGTGGATGTATGGTACCTGTGAAGGTTGCGCGACACTAGAGGCTAGCAATGGTGGAAAGGTGAGAGTGCGTACAATCCATGGACTCAACATTAGTCATAAAGAACTCACATACTTATTGCAAAAATCTATTAGTCATCAAAACAAAGTACTACACGCATGCTCCTAGGGGGATAGATTGGTAGGAAAAGACCATCGCTCATCCCCGACCGCGACTCATAAGGAAGACAATCATAAAATATCTCATGCTCCAACTTCGTTACATAATGGTTCACCATACGTGCATGCTACAGGAATCACAAACCTTAACACAAGTATTTCTCCAATTCACAATTACTCACTAGCATGACTCTAATATCACCATCTCTATATCTCAAAACAATCATGACGAATCAAACTTCTCATAGTATTCAATGCACTTTATATGAAAGTTTTTATTATACCCCTCTTGGATACCTATCATATTAGGACTAAATTCATAACCAAATAAAATTACCATGCTGTTTAAAAAGACTCTCAAAATAATATAAGTGAAGCATGAGAGTTCAATAATTTCTATAAAATAAAGCCACCGCCGTGCTTTTAAAAAAATATAAGTGAAATACTAGAGCAAAATTGCCTAGCTCAAAAGATATAAGTGAAGCACATAGAGTATTCTAATAAATGACGATTCATGCGTGCCCCTCTCAAAAGGTGTGTACAGCAAGGATGATTGTGGAAAACTAAAAATTAAAGACTCATATCATACAAGACGCTCCAAGCAAAACACATATCATGTGGTGAATAAACATATAGCCTCAAGTAAAGTTACCAATAGAGGAAGACGAAAGAGGGGATGCCTTCCGGGGCATCCCCAAGCTTAGGCTCTTGGTTGTCCTTGAATATTACCTTGGAGTGCCTTGGGCATCCCCAAGCTTAGGCGCTTGCCACTCCTTATTCCATAGTCCATCAAATCCTTACCCAAAACTTGAAAACTTCACAGCACAAAACTCAACAGAAAATCAAATAAGCTCCATTAGTACAAGAAAATAAATCACCACTTTTGGTAGTGTTGTGAACTCATTCTTTATTTATATTGGTGTAATATCTACTGTATTCGAACTTTTGCATGGTCCATACCCCCCGATACTACCCATAGATTCATCAAAATAAGCAAACAACACATAGAAAACAGAATCTGTCAAAAACAGAACAGTCTATAGTAATCTGTAAGCTTCGAATACTTCTGTAGCTTCAAAAATTCTGAAAAATTAGGATAACAGAGGAAATTTGTATCTTAATCTTGTGTAAAAACATCAGAATTTTATCATGCTTTTGTTGTTCTTAACAATTCTGGGACTAAGCGCAAAAGTTTCTATTTTTCGGCAAGATCAAATCAACTATCACCGTAAGCCATCCCAAAGGTCTTAGTTGGCACAAACGCTAATTAAAACACAAAAACACATCTAACCATAGGCTACATTAATTATTTATTGCAAAACAGCAAGGAAAAATATTGGTTATCTCACAACAAGCGCTTTTCTTTAAAGCCTTTTAGCTAGGCATTGAGATTTCAATGATGCTCACATGAAAGACAAGAATTGAAGCGCAAACAGAGCATCATAAAACATGTGACAAACACATCTAAGTCTAGCATACTTCCTATGCATACGCATTTTATAAGCAAACAAATTACCAAGGCAAGCAAAAACTGGCATATGCATGGAAGAAGAAAGAAACAATAGCAATCTCAACATAACGAGAGGTAATTTAGTGACATGAGAATTTCTACAACCATATTTTCCTCTCTCATAATAATTACATGTAGGATCATAAACAAATTCAACAATATAGCTATCACATAATTTTTTCTTCATGATCTACAAGCATGCAAAGTTGACACTCTTCCAAAATAGTGGGATTATCATAAAATAAAGTCATGACCTCTCCGAACGCACTTCTATCAAAAACTTCATAAGATTGAAAATTATCCAAATATGTGGGATCTAAAGTTGACACTCTTCCAAACCCACTTTCAATATTATAGCAAACATATCAATCATGAGGCTTAAATAAATTTTCAAGATCATAAGATGTATTATCACCCCAATCATGATCATTGCAATAAGTAGTTGACATAGCAAAACAAGCATCCCCAAGCTTAGGGTTTTGCATATTATTAGCACAATTGACACTAATAGAATTCCATTGCAATCATGCTTTTCATCCAAGGAGCTATCGTGAATCACTTCATAAATTTCTTGTTTTAACACTTCATCACAATTTTTAGATTCATGAATTTCAAGCAAAACTTCATAAAGATAATCTAGCGCACTCAACTGACTAGCAATTGTTTCATCATAATTGGATCTCTTAAAAAGATTAGCAAGTGGATGAGGATCCATAAACTCTTTGCTTACTAATTTTCAATAAAATACACAATTATGCCAAGCAAACGAGCGAACAAACCAAGTAAGACATAAGGGAAAACGAAAAGAGGGTGAATAAAAAGGAAAATATTTTTGAAAATCGTTTTAGAAGTGCGGGAGAGGAAAACGAGAGGCAATTGGAAATAATGTAATGCAAGAGATGACAGTTTTATGATGGGTACTTGGTAGGCTTGATGTTGATCTTGACTTGGCGTAGATCTCCCCGGCAACGGCGCCAGAAATTATTTCTGCTACTTCTTGAGCTTGCGTTGGTTAGTAGAGATAGTATTTCCCTCAGTTTGAGAACCAAGGTATCAATCCAGTAGGAGATAACGCATAGATTAAATCACCAATACTTGCACAAACAATCAAACACTTGCACCCAACGCGATAAAGGGGTTGTCAATCCCTTCACGGTCACTTGCAAAAGTGAGATCTGATAGAGATAGATAAAGCTAAACAAAAGATAAAGTAAATATTTTTTGGATTTTTGGTTTATAGATCGGAAAGTAAAAGATTGCAAAATAGTAGATCGTAAACTTATATGATGGAAAATAGACCCGAGGGCCATAGCTTTCACTAGAGGCTTCTCTCAAGATAGCAAATAATATGGTGGGTCAACAAATTACTGTCGAGCAATTGATAGAAAAGCGCAAAGTTATGATGACATCTATGGCAATGATTATGTAATATAGGCATCACGTCCGTGTCAAGTAGACCACCTCTTGCCTGCATCTTCTACTATTACTCCACACATCGACCGACTCCTGCCTGCATCTAGAGTATTAAGTTCATGAAGAATAGAGTAAGACTTTAAGTAAGATGACATGATGTAGTGGAATAAACTCAAGCAATATGATGTAAACACCATTTTTTTATCCTCGATGGTAACAATACAATACGTGCCTCTCTACCCTTACTGTCACTGCATGAGGACACCGCAAGATTGAACCCAAAGCTAAGCACTTCTCCCATTACAAGAAAAATCAATCTAGTTGGCCAAATTAAACCGATAGTTCGAAGAGAATTACAAAGATATCAAATCATGCATAAAAGAATTTAGAGAAGATTCAAATAATATTCATAGATAAGCTGATCATAAATCCACAATTCATCGGATCTCGACAAACACATCGCAAAAGAAGATCACATCGGATAGATCTCCAAGAACATCGAGGAGAACTTGGTATTGAGAATCAAAGAGAGAGAAGGAGCCATCTAGATACTAGCTATGGATCCGTAGGTCTGTGGTAAACTACTCACGCTTCATCGGAAGGACAATAGCACTACAAAAAAATACACTTCCGTGATGATACGTGTTTGTCATAGTAGGTCGCATTTTTTGTCAGACATGTACATCCATGACGATTTTATGACAGAATCAAGATAGTCATACCTGTGCTATCATAGAAGTGTTCCATGACATTACCAAAATTATCATCATGGAAGTGTCCACTTCCATGACGATAAATCGCGCATCACAGAAGTGCTTTCTTCAAGGGTGTCCGACACGTGGCATCCACCGTAACGGAACGCCGTTAAGCTACCGGGTCGGATTTTGGATCCGATAACCCGTTAACAACCCTGACCAATGGGAAATTTCCACATGTAAAATTCTGATTGGCCGAAGGGAACACCTGTCAGCTCGTCAGTGGCCCAGATGTCGCCCGTCCATTGGAGGAGACATGCCTATGATACATCAACACATGGCTGGGCCCAACAAAGGCCCATATAGGTTAAAAAGGCTGGCCCAGTCAAAGGCCCGTAGTACTTAATCAGGTACTAGTGGGCCAGCCCAATAACGGCCTGCTTAATAAAGGCCCATATATGGCCCGAAGCCAGATCTGGCCCGTTAATTATTTGCCCAATATTTGGGACCAATTACGGCCCAAAGCCAGATCTAGCCCGTTAATTGTTCGCCCAATATTTGGGCCCATTTGCGGCCCGAAGCCAGATCTGGCCCGTTAATTGTTCGCCAAATATTTGGGCCCAACTACAGCCTAGTGATTTTTGGTCTGTTAGAGGCCTGATGTAGACATGGGCCCATTTCAGCCCGGTGTGACTTTCGGCCTGGGAATGGCCCGTGCTGCCCATGGGCCATATATGGTAAAACAGGACATCGGACCCACTAACGGCCCGTGCTAAAGGTGGCAACAGTTAAGCCCAACGTGACTTTGGGCCTGTTAAAGGCCTATCACGTAATTCGGCCCGTTGATGCCTGTACTAAGCTTTTGGCCTCTTAAAGGCCCATGATATCAGTGGGCCAACTAAGGGCCGAGATATGTTTCGGCCTGGTAATGGCATGTGAGCTAACTGGGCCCAAAAAGGTCCGGTCTACATTTTGGCCTGCTGAAGGCCCATCGAAGACTAGTGAAAATTGAGGCCCAACATGCATTTTTGGCCTGCTAAAGGCCCATGGTTTCATATCGGCCGTAACAGGCCAGTACAATATTCAACATGTTAATGGCCCAACACTACCTGGTCCAAACTAAGTGTTGGGTCCACAAAAGGCCCAACTAAAATATAGGCCGTGTAAGTTTGGGCCTGGCGCAATGTGTGAAGGCCCCAATCATTCGGGCCGAAGAAAGACGCAGGCTGGCCCAATTGTGGCCCGCTAAAAACCAGGCCTGTTAGAGTCGAATGTTTCGGCCCGGTCGACTACATCTGATTTTTTTAGATAGCGAATGATGGCAGTAACTAGTAGGAATTAAGAACAAACCTACTCTATACAATAAAGAAATTAAGCCATAGTAACTAAGAATAAACCTACACTATACAATAAAGGATTTAAGGTATATTACATCCACTGGGCATCGAAGTTCGCCACCAGCGATCATAAAGCGCAACGAAGAAGCAGATTACAAAAATTGGGCACCATTGCAGCGTAACAAAATAATACTAAACCGAGACCACTTCCACGATAGTTCAAGAAAGGTTAGCCTTGCGGGGGAACTGCTGCGCAAGCTGCTGAGCAAGGCTGTGAGACCGGCCTAGCATGTCGGTCATAGCTTCCAGGTGTAGCTGTTTAGCGATGAGGTTCTCATTGGTGTTCTCCGCAATCTTTCTTAGAGATAGGACTTCAAATCGAAGTTGAGTTGTAGAATGCCTTTCTGCTAGAACTTGGGACTGAAGAAGTCGAACTGATTAAGACAACGAATTCTGTGAGCTTGTCTGACTGTTAGTCTCAAGTAACTTGAACACTGCATCAAGACAAGACTTTTTGGTTGTCTTGCTATCTTCAAGATGTTTTGCCTTCTTTGCTGCAATATATGTTGGGTTTGCTATCTTCAAGGTGAGAAAACTTTGTATGTATCAAGCATATGACCACACACACACACACACACACACACAGACACACACGCACAAACACAACAACGATCCAATAAGTATAGTGCATCTATTTTTCCAAACCATGCATGTATGACACGAATTCAAAATACTCCTTCTATTCCTAAATATTAGTCTTTTAGAGAGTTCAACAAGTGACTACATACGGAGCAAAACGAGTGAATCTAGACTCTAAAATATGTCTATATACATCCGTATGTGCTAGTCCATTTGAAACCTCTAAAAATACTAATATTTAGGAACGAAGGGAGTAAAATGTAAGACATCCATGGTCCTCAGTTCAATATTTAAAATGAACATGAAACTGAAACATGAATATTAAGTCTAGTACTACACTACATGCAAATGTTTTGTTTAGGCGGAGCTATGATTGTCGGGGGTCAACCCCTGGACCGTAGATAAAATTTTGGAGCTCTGTTTAGGGTTGTTTAGATTATATTTGTCCCCACCCTCCCAACCACCGATTGGTTGTGCACCCAGTCGGATTTAGGGTTCCGGCAGACCCTTGAGGTTCGAACACTAGGGTGCGCGTGGAGATTTCGCCCTCTACCTACCTGTTCCTCACCACCTCGCTAAGATCTAAACTACGGAAGAAACAACACAAGAGACACAGAGTTTATACTAGTTCAGGACACCATTGTGGTGTAATACCCTACTCCAGTGTGTGGTGTGGTGGATTGCCTCTTGGGCTGATGATGAACAATACAAAGAAGAACAGCCTCACGAGGGTCTGTTCTTGGTTGGGACGACGAACTGCTAGGAGTGGTTCAGTCGCTCTCTCTACTGGTTTCTTGGCTAGGGTTCAGATTCTAGATCGGGTCCAGATGCTAGATCGGGTCCAGATGCCTCTACCCTGGGGGTGGCTAGTCCTATTTATAGGCAAAGGCCCTGGGCCTCTCCCCAAATATTGAGCGGGAAGGGGGCCAACAATTGGCCATTTTGAAGGGGAACATCTGGTACACTTATCCTGACTAAAGTTGGTCCTCGCCCGCCAAAGGCTCTGGTGGTGACGCCTGCTTGGGCTCCACAATGACTTCCTTCCTGCCGTTGGGCTGGTCTTGGTCTTGTTGCACCGAAACGGATGCCTTTGCTCGATGCTCTCGCCTGCGCTTGCTCCCTTTGCACCAAAGAGGAAAGGAGGACACTGCGCGGGCTGGCGCCCAACTGGCGCCCTTGGTCGTCATGGCTTGCGTCATGGGCACCTCGTGAGGTACCCCGCCTTGAACTCTCTGCCTCCTCGCGAGCCAGCCTGATGAGGCCGCGCCTGAGGAAGCTCCTTGTCGTCCGCCCCGCGAGGCTTGGCCCCTCGCGAGGGTCTTGAGCTTGTGTTGATGAAGATGGGCTGTGCTGGGCCCCCCTTTGAGCCACGCCGCGGGCCGCAGGCAGGAAAGTCAGGGACCCCCGTTCCCAGAACGCTGACAGTAGCCCCCGGGCCCAAGGCGCGCCCGGACTTGGCCGAGCAGAGAGACGAAAGGGCAAGTGCGAAGCGCCGCGGGCCGTAACAGCCTGCGGCCTTGGGCGACGCGTGGTGGTTGATTGGACGTGGGCGTCTCCACTTCCCCACGACGCCTCGGCAACTGCACGAATTGACAAGTCCCTGCATGCAAAGCGGGTCATGATTACCTGCGATCATGGAGGTCGGCGGTTGGCCTCCTCTGGCTTTAAGTACGGCACGGCGCGTGCCCTTCCAGTCTATCTCGTCTTGCTTCTCCTTCTTCCCTGTCCTTGCTCCGTCTTGCTGCAATGGCTCGGATCCGCTGGTTCTCTGCGACAGAGAAGGGAAAGGCTCCCCGAGAGGATGCTGACCCGCTTCCACCAAAGAAACGGCTAGCCCTCTACCATCGGGGTGAGGGCGCCCATCAGGAAGCGTCGAGGCCCTGGTGTGAGCGGCCACCACCAGGGTTCCCGCTTCCCTTGTACGCCCGCATCGAGGGCTCTGAAGGTGTCGATGCCGAACGCCACGGGCGGCACCGTCGTTGGCGCCGGTGGGTCACAAGGGTGTGCGTCTATCCCCCTGGAGTCCACGCCGAGGGCTCCTCCCGAGAGTTCGTGCTCTACGCCGCCATGCCTCCTCAATCTTGGATTCGCCTTCCTCCTTTCTTCGCCTCTGTCATCCCGTAGGGGGAACTCCTGGGGATCTGGCTGCAGCACGCCGGCTGCGGCACCCTCGCGACCGGGGCAGAGGTCGCGGTCGTTGCCCCGGGTGAGGTCTTCATGACTCGAGGCTGGGGCGAGATCGCCCGGGTCTACAGGGCAAGGGGCGCCCTCGCGATCCACCTGGAGTACAACGGTGCTTCGGTGATGTTCTTCAAGGTCTTCGATGCGGAGGGTCACCGGCTGGAGTGCTGCCCTGGGAGAGGTGGTCGGGACCCCACTGCGGCGAGGCCGAGGCCAGCTAACCGCTCCCTTGGCAGCTCCTCAGGTGGTGGAGGCGACGGAGGATCCAACGACTCCGCCGAGCTCTTCGCAACTCCGGAGACGAGCGACGACAGCTACGAGCCCCTGAGCCTGCGCCGCTCCCGGAGCAGGGCGGGTTCGTCAGGCCGTCGCCGCCCCTGATCTGGATGGGGTTGGCGCTGGTGGCAGGCGGCCCACTGTTGATGATGGCGTCTACCACGGTGGTTCCTGTAGTTAGGACTCCTTAGGATACACGTCTTTTGTTCCTGCGAGGAGCCAAGAATGTACCTCGTGGGGGCTTGTAAGGTGTCTGTAGCTCCGTTTGTCAATATGATCCTTATCGTGAAGCAGTGCGAGATGCTTATTCTGTCTTAGCTTAGTTTCTTCCTTTCGGACCTCACGAGGGCTTGTCGCTCTGTGCTGACAGGTCCCGGTCCCAAGGCGGCTTCAGCCGTCGCTGGTATGTCAGGTCGCGATGCCATGGTCAAGGCCAGGAGGTGAGCGGCACGGGGTCTAGTAAGAGCCCCTGAGTCGTGATGCTTAGGAGGTCCCCTTTACTGCCCAATCAGCCATCGTTCGGTGAGAAAGGAATGCGACGTTGCTAACACGAGATTGGATTGGATTCAGTGACGGTGCTGCGATAGCTAGTGCTTCCGGAGAGCGACTTATCTCGGGGGTCAGGAAACACTTCCTGGTGCGGCGCTAGGTCCGTGCCTTAGTCGGTGAGGGGTTGCCTGGCGAGGTCCCTACGTGCCTCCTTCCTCTCGCCTCTGCTCCCCTTTATGCTCTACGTCCTCGGGTCCCGGCCCTCGAGCAGGTCTCAGCCGTCGCTGGTTTGCCGGGGCGCGATGCCGTGGACAAAGCCAGAGGGTGAGGGCTGGAGAGCCGGTAGGAGCCCTGAGTCGCGATGCTCAGGTACCCCCCTTTAACGTGCGAGCGGTTCGCGCGGACGAGAGTGAAGAGGACGCCTTGAGGGCCTCGCCTGGCACTTCTCCTTGGGGGATCCTGCAGACCCACCACAAAAAGAGCAAAAGTTCGCTATGACAAGCGGCAGTCAGCCGTTAGTTGCTTTGGAGAGGTGACGAGGCACGATGGGCCTGGCGAGGTGTATTGGGGCACCCGTGAGCCAGCGCGGGACTTACGGGGCCCTACCCCGAGGCGGGTTGCGCCTGGCACTGGGCCTCATCTTGGGGTGTGTTCCTACAAATTGGTTAGATGCTGAAGCTCTACGTCCTCGGGTCCCGGCCCTCGAGCTGGTCTCAGCCTTCGCTGGTATGCCAGGTCGCGATGCCATGGACAAGGCCAGAGGGTGAGGGCTGGAGAGCCGGTTGGAGCCCTGAGTCGTGATGCTCAGGCACCCCCCCTTTAACGTGCAAGCTTGGTTAGGTGTCGGAGCTCTACGTCCTCGGGTCCCGGCCCTCGATCTGTTCTCAGCCGTCGCTGGTATGCCAGGTCGCGATGCCATGGACAAGGCCAGAGGGTGAGGGCTGGAGAGCCGGTAGGAGCCCTGAGTCGCGATGCTCAGGCACCCCCCCCCCTTTAACGTGCAAGCTTCCGACACCCAGGGAGAAAAGGTGCCACAGACAGGCACCAAATAACAAGCATGATGGGTCGAATGCATGGCCCGAAGATAAATGCAAAAGGAGTACACGCCGCTGGGTCTAACCCAAGCGACTTGGGGATAATGCAGCCTGAGGGGCGCCCCCAACAAAGTAAGCTAAAAACACGAGCAAAAGGGATACACGCCGCAGGGACGGACCCACGCGGCCTGGGAATGATGCAGCCCTGAGGGCGCTCCCAGCTGGAAATGAAACTTGAAACATGTCACCTGATAGCGTTGACGACGAAGGGGTGTTGGTGTAGCAGACTCGGTGGGCTGCGGTAGCCGATCCTCACGAGCTCCCAGGCCCTGAGCCCTCGAGAGGCTCCGGAGGCGCTGGTGGCTCCTCGCGGACCATCTCCATCTCCGCCAGGGCGGCAGAACGCCTGACCTCTTGAGCCTCCAGGATGCCCCTCATGAGGCGCTGGTACGTGGCAGCCGCGTTCGGCAATCCATAAGGCATGCGAACGTAGCTGTGGGGTGGACCTTCGCAGCGCCCCACTCGCGAGGGCCAGAGGTGCTCCTGAGAGGCGTGTTGGTGTACTAAAGTAGGGGTACCTTAGTATCCCGAACTTGTGCACGGGCAGTCGCAGCGTCCCGCGGCAAGGCTTGCCGGGTGTCCGCCAAGATCCTCCGTAGCTCCTATTGATGCCATTCAAGAACAAAGTGTTTCAACTAAGAAGACAAGACTCCGGCAAGAGGAGCTTGCCGGGAAGGACAAGGCCCCGGCAAGAGGAGCTTGCCGGGAAGGCCGACCCAGGCACTTCAAAGAACTTGCCGCGACGCGCCGCGCGTCCCGGCAAGACCCGACGAGCGACAAGCTTTCGGGTGCGACAAGACAACGACCGCGGCAAGGCGCTTGCCACGGCGAAGCCACCACTCTGCGCCCATGCTCCAGAGCATCCGTCGACGTGTCACTGCAGGACCGTTCTAGGCGCACGTGGCGGGAAGCTGTGCAGCCAAGCGGTGCGAGGTGGCAAGTGGAGATGACGAGAAGGCCATCGTGGCAGGCGATGGCGCCCCTAACGGTCGCTTTTCTGCACTGTTTAGGCGATGCGGACGGGCATTAAATGCCCTTGTCCCCTACCATCAGAGTTAGGTAGGGTGCACCGTAGATAGCAGTTGTACCAACCACCCTTTTTACATTTGTACCCTCGACTGCGTTGCCACCTGTCGGTGACCCCTTGTGCCTATAAAAGGAGGCCCATGCGCAACGTAGAAGGGGTTCGACTCATTCGAAACTACACCACTCTCACGCTCTCAAGCAAGAACAGAATACAATCACAAAGCAGCAGTAGGAGTATTATCTCTCCGGAGAGCTCCGAAGCTGGGCAAAAATCGCTCGCGTGCTCCGCCTCGATCCGCTCTTTGCGCGCTCTCCTCTCCCTTGCCGGACCGAAAAGGGGCCCTGCCCCATAGGTGTTCGTTCCCCACGACATCTTTGGCGCGCCATGTAGGGGTCGCGTCGAGGTTGTGGGAACCCGATCCGGCGTTCACGCGAGCCAGTTCATCATCATCTTCATCGATATGCAACCGAAGAAGAAGGCTTCGGAGGTGGCTACTCCGGCCGCGTCGATCCCACCGCCACCGGAGCAAACGGGCGGTGGGGTAGACGCCGGCGGAGGAGCGGGCATCGACGAGGGAGCTCACATCGTTACCAGATCCAAGGACAAGGCCCCGCAAACTTCGGCATCCTTACATGCACCGCGCCCATCTCAGGAGGCGCGGGATCGACAGCGCCACGGTGCTCGTAGCACCGTACTCGCATTAGAGCAAGGCCAAGCTGGTGGATCTTGGGGCGTTCAAGACCAGCATGCACGCCAGCATGCTGGCACAAGTGAAGTACGGTCGCCTGGACGGGGTACTGCTCCTTCCAACCCAGTTGGAAGTCCGAGCATATCCCGCTCCTCGCGCCATTCACCACCGCCGCCGAAGACTCCAGAAGAAGCGCTGGCTCGAGCCCAACTGCTTCTAGATTACCCTCCAGCGCCAGACAAGATCGACGATTGGAGGGCCACCATTCAGAGCCTCATCGGCTTCGCTAACGGCGACACTCCCCGGCAACCGAGCGCATCGAAGCCGCGGCAAGACGTCCAGGCGCGAGCCGATGGCGACAAGACTGGTGGGGGTGCAACCACCGTGCATTCCCCGCCCCGAAGGCCAAGGTCGCCGACTTGCCGGTTCAACCACGACACCGACTCCACGGCGTCATCAGATCCACGAGCTCGTCGCGATCAACGCCAGGTTCTTCAAGAACGACAACACGAAGACGCTCGCACCCGCATCGAGCGTCGGAGAGAAGCGCGGCGTCGGTCAGACCAGCGCGCTAGGCCCGCTGTTGACACGCATGCGCCAGGGGAACCAGGCGACTTGCCGTACGCGGTAGGTTGCCCTGCATTTACTCGTGAGCTACTGCAAGTCCAGTGGCCCAGCACAAAGAACTTCAAGCCAGATGTACCGGAGAAGTATGATGGCAGGTTGCATCCGTCGGAGTTCCTCAGCATCTACACCATTGCGGTGCAGGTTGCCGGGGGGCGCGACGAGAAGATCCTTGCCAACTACTTCCCGCTGGTGCTTAAGCCTAACGTCAGATCTTGGCTCATGCACTTGCCGGACAACTCCATCTCCTCATGGGCAGATCTGTGCCATCAGTTTGTCGGCGCCTTCACAGGCGGCCACAAACCTCATGGCCAGGAGAGTGATCTGCATATGCTCGCCCAGAAGGAAGGAGAGCCTCTGTGCAAGTACATTCAAAGATTCAGCCAAGTGCAGCGCAACATCCCAGACGTCCACCCTGCCGCGGTTATCAGCGTGTTTCATCAGAACGTGCGTAATCGCAGGATGAGGGAGGAGATAGCGATGTGCAAGATCAGGGATGTCAGCGAGCTATATGCCCTGGCTGATAGGTGCGCACGTGCTGAAGAGGGGAGGAAACTCCCCGGAGAGAATGCAGGAGCAGAAGGGTCTGACAGTGAGGATGCCGCCCCGGCAAGGAAAAACCGGAGGCGGAACAACAGGAAGAGGAAAGCTAAGGATGTGCTAGTTGTCGAGCAGTCTGGCAACGAAGGAGGCGCCGAGAAGGCAAAAGCTGGTAACTCCAGCGAGGCTGTGGTGGCCGCTGACAAGCAGGACGGCTCCGGGAAGCAGTACTGCAAAATCCACCGCACCAAAGGCCATGATCTCCAGACCTGCAAGAAAGTTGAGCAGCTTGTAGAACTGCAAAAAGCTGAATACGAGCGGCGCGACAAGGAGAAGGCCCAAGAAGGTGGTGGAGGATCCGGCAAGAAGCGTCCCGGCCGGGGAGGGCGCCGCGGCAAGGCCAAGCAGCGGCAAGGAGACAGGCCTCCCCACGGCCGCGACAAAGATGAAGACGAAGACGAAGATGAAGAGATGGATGAGGATGATGCCGACGAGCAGGAGTTCCAGAAGGCAACAGAGGTTCTCTGCGTTGACGGTGGTGCTTCTCTGCATACTTCGCATCGCCAGCTCAAACAATGGATGCGGGAAGTGAATGCAGCAGAACCACCAGTTGAGTCACGCAAACCTCTGAAGTGGTCCAGCACGCCCATCATCTTTGACGTTGAGGATCACCCTGATCGCATAACTGCGGTCGGGTGCTTGCCGATGTTGGTTTCGCCAACTATCCACAACCTCAAGGTCACAAAGATGCTGGTTGACGGCGGGGCCGGCTTGAATCTGATTTCCTCCGCGGTGCTCAAGAAGCTTCAGATCCCCGACAGCGAGCTCGAAGAGACCGGTACCTTCCAAGGAATCAATCCGGGAAGGAGCAAGCTGAAGGGGAAGATCACGTTGCCAGTGACATTTGGCAGCGAGCTAAACTTTAGGACTGAGAGGGTCACCTTTGACGTTGCTGATTTCCCATTGCCCTACAATGGGATACTCGGCCGTCCAGCGCTCGCCAAATTCATGGCAGCCCCTCACTACGCCTACAACGTGCTCAAGATGCCAGGTCCGATAAGTGTCATCTCTGTCCCTGGCGACAAGAAAGATGCCCTTATCTGCACTGACAAGATCTACTGGGAAGTAGCAGCCGCAGTAGAACACAAGACACTTGCCGCTGAAGCTCCCGGGGGGAAGAAGAAGACTAAGTCCGGCAAGAGCTCTGATGCCCACTCCAGCAAGCGCACCTCTTCGGAGTGCTGCGCTACCGTCGAGGACGCACCATCGAGCTCCACCGGCAAGTGTAAGAAGGCGAAAGCAGCTCCACCGGAGACCAAGAAAGTGGCCGCCAAGGAGGACAGCACTGGTGGTACCTTCACCATTAGTGCCACGCTTGATCCTAAATAGGAAAGCGCGCTCGTTGCTTTCCTGCGGGCGAATGTCAATGTGTTTGCATGGCAACCGTCTGACATCCCCGGTGTTCCCAGGAAAGTAATTGAGAACCATCTCACCGTCTGTCCTCACGCGCGGCCCGTCAAGCAGAAAGTTAGGAAGCAAGCAGTGGAGCGCCAAGAATTCATTGCTGAAGAGATCAAGAAGTTGGAAGCAGCAGGCCTTGTCAGAGGAGTGCTCCATCCTACGTGGTTGGCCAATCCCGTGGTCGTGCGCAAGGCGAACGGGAAATGGAGGCTTTGTATTGACTTCACTGATGTTAATAAAGCTTGTCCCAAGGATCCATTTCCCTTGCCACGCATTGACCAGATTGTCGACTCCACGGCAGGATGTGATTTGCTTTCATTTCTTGATGCATACTCAGGATATCATCAGATCTTTATGGCAGAAGAGGATGAGGAGAAAACCGCATTCATTACTCCATGTGGCACATACTGCTTTGTACGGATGCCTTTCGGACTAAAGAATGCTGGTTCAACATTCGCAAGGGTAGTTCACGAAGCTTTTGAGCCACAGTTGCACAAAAATGTAGAAGCTTACATGGATGACATAGTGGTCAAGATCAAAGACAGAGCAACCCTGATTCAAGATTTGGATGAGACCTTTGCAAATCTGCGCAAGATCAACATCAAGCTCAACCCCGAGAAGTGCGTGTTTGGAGTCCCTTCCGGCAAGCTTCTCGGGTTCTTTGTGTCTCAACGGGGGATCGAAGCCAACCCCGACAAGATCAAGGCCATTGAGCAGATCGAAGCAACGAAGCGCGTCAAGGATGTACGAAGGCTTGCCGGCTGCGTAGCTGCTCTCAGCAGGTTCATCTCTAAGTCTGCTGAGCGCGCCCTGCTGTTTTTCAAAATTTTGAAAAAGGCAGGTCCAATGAAATGGACTCCAGAAGCGGAGGCTGCGCTGCAGGACTTGAAGAGATATCTGTCCTCCACTCCAATACTTGTCGCACCTAAGCCACAAGAGAAGTTGCTGCTATATCTGGCGGCAACCAATCAAGTGGTTAGTGCTGCGTTAGTAGCGGAGAGGGAGGCAGATGATGAGCCAGCGGCCGCGGCAAGCGCATCCAACGACAAGCAGGGGGCTTCCCCGACAAGCTCTGGTCCCGACAAGGACGGATCTGTGCAGCCACAAGAGGAGAAGCAGAAGAAAATGGTGCAGCGCCCAGTTTACTTTGTCAGTTCCCTTCTGCAGGGGGCTAGATCAAGGTACTCTGGTGTGCAGAAATTGCTTTTCGGCCTTCTCATGGCCTCGAGAAAGCTGCGCCATTACTTTCAAGCACATGAGATTACAGTTGTCACTCGCTTTCCGTTGAAGAGGATATTGCAAAATCCAAAAGCAACAGGCAGGATTGTCGAGTGGGCACTGGAATTGTCAAGCTTTGGACTCAAGTTTGAGAGTACTTCAACTATCCAGAGCCGAGCATTGGCAGAATTCATAGCAGAATGGACGCCAACACCTGATGAAGAAACTCCAGAGATGAGCATCCCCGTCAAGGAAGCAAGCAAAGAATGGATCATGTACTTTGATGGTGCCTTTTCGCTGCAAGGCGCCGGTGCGGGCGTGTTACTTGTCGCACCCACCGGAGAGCACCTCAAGTACGTCGTCCAAATGCACTTTCCCAAGGAGCAAGTGACAAACAATACTGCAGAGTATGAAGGCTTGCTTGCCGGACTCAGGATCGCGGCAGACCTTGGGATCAGGAAGCTTATTGTCAGGGGTGACTCGCAGCTTGTCGTCCGCCAAGTTAACAAAGATTACCAGAGTCCGTTGATGGAAGCCTACATTGATGAAGTGAGAAAGTTGGAAGAGCACTTTGACGGCCTATAGATGGAACATGTTCCGAGAGCTCAAAACGACATTGCAGATGGCCTGTCAAAGTGCGCCGCACTCAAGTTACCTGTGGAACCAGGGATTTTTGTGCTCAGGCTGACTCAACCATCTGTGATACCATCAACTGGACAGAGCAAGAAGAGGAAGTTGATTTCTGGTGACTACTTTCCAGCTGAGCTCCCCGAAGCCGCCGCCAAGAAGGTCCCCAAGATCAACACAAAAAGTGCTGAGGGGCAGTCTGCTCCGGCAAGCCCTAGGGTTTGTTCCGTTGAAGCAGACGCTCCCGACAAGTTTTGCTCCGGCAAGCTTGCCGGGGGACATCAGGCTCCGGCTGAACCACAGGTTCTTGCCATAGAAGCAGATGTTCCCACAGCGGCATTTGTGCCTTTATCCTTGTAGTTGAGCCGCAAGCTCCAGCATGGGCACAGTAGATTGTCCATTTCCTTCAAACAGGAGAACTTCCCGAAGAGCAAGAAGAAGCGGAGAGAGTAGCCTGGCAATCAAGTATGTACCAGTTTGTCGACGACATACTGTACAGAAGGAGATTCAACGGAGTGAAATTGAAGTGCATTCCCTGGGAAGATGGACAGAAGCTGTGGGCAGAGATACATGGAGGCATATGTGGTCATCACATTGGCGCAAGAGTGCTTGCCAGCAAAGCATTTCGGCAAGGTTTCTTTTGGCCAACAGCCCTCTAAGATGCAAATGCACAAGTAACCAAGTGTGAAGCATGCCAGTTCCACTCCAAGCAGATACATCAACCAGCTCAAGCTCTCCAAACAATCCCTTTGTCCTGGCCATTTTCGGTCTGGGGGCTCGACATCCTCGGCCCTTTTCCCCGAGCTTTCGGGGGCTTTGAGTACTTGTACGTGGCAATCGACAAGTTCACAAAGTGGTCGGAAGTGGAAGTAGTGAGGAAGGTGACAGCACAGTCAGCAGTCAAGTTCTTCAGGTCAATTGTTTGCCGTTTCGGAGTCCCTAACATGATCATCACCGACAATGGCACACAATTCACGAGCCGCACCTTCATGCAGTACGTCCAAGATCTTGGCGCCAAGGTCTGCTTCGCTTCTGTTTCTCACCCGAGAAGCAACGGTCAAGCGGAGAGGGAAAACACTGAAGTGCTGCGTGGGCTCAAGACCAGAACTTTTGACAGGTTGCACAAGTGCGGAAAGAATTGGATCGAGGAGTTGCCAGTGGTTCTTTGGTCAATCAGGACGACGCCAAATCGAGCCACTGGACAGACACCTTTTGCTCTAGTCTATGGAGCAGAGGCAGTTCTCCCCACGGAACTCGTATACGGATTGCCTCGAGTGCTCGCTTATGATGAGTTTGAGCAAGAGCAGCTGCAGCAAGATGACGCGCTGCTCCTTGAGGAAGATCGTCTTCAGGCTGCTGTACGAGCTGCTCGCTATCAGCAAACTTTGCGCCGCTACCATAGCCGCAAAGTCAATGCCAGAAGTCTCGAGGAGGGCGACCTTGTTCTTCGGCACGTTCAATCCGCCAAGAATTCCAACAAGTTGACGCCAAAGTGGGAAGGCCCTTATCGGGTGAAACGAGTCACTAGGCCTGGCGCTGTCTGCCTTGAGACCAAAGATGGCTTTCCGGTGAGCAACTCCTGGAACATTGAGCATCTTCATAAGTTTTACTCATAAGGCGCAGTTGTCAGAACCTGTTCCGCCAACCCCCTTTTGTACAAGCCTTGCCGCTGTTGCATGTAACCCTTTGTACAAAGCCGGGCGCAGATCCCGTGCATAAATAAAGCTCACGTGCTTCGCACATCTTGTCAAATTTCATGCCTTTTTCTTTTTTGCATGTATTATCTGACACTTTGTGCAGCACTTACCCCTGGTAAGCAATAACGAGCCTTAAAGCTCCATATCTTTATTTTCTCTTCTTTCTTTTTCTCAAAAAAGAAGGATCCTTCGCCCACAAGTTCACTGGGGGGGAAGAAGATAATGATGTGGACCAGGCGTCGTTCAAAGAAGTATAGCCTTGCCGGAACGCAGACGACAGAAAAGCTAAGTTGCCAAAGTTTGAGCACAATCAGTTTTAAAATTTCTTAAGTTATCTTCGTTGAACGACCGTGCTTTGTATGGAGAACCTGTGCGCGGAGGAACCAACTCGTAACTAGTTGCGCCCTTACTTTGTTTCGAGTCCGCTCAACAACTTAAGTGTGCTGCGACTAGTTGCGGCAAGGTTTCTTGCCGGAAGCGGCACCGCCAGCAGGCTGCTGATGTTCCGCACTCAGTGCTCGCGGCAAGGGTGCCTGCGCCGGCAAGTTCCCTAAAAGCGTAGGGCAAAAACATACAAAGGAGGGAATCAAGTAAAGGAAATAACATAGCAAATACTGCCCAAGATAAAGTTATATTACAAATATAACTTGTCGTGGCACTGACTAAATTGTTCTCATAACATAAACGACAGCGGCAAGGAAAGGAGAAAAAGGGCGGCCTAATCCACGCGCTCGCCATCGATCCTCCTGACTTCATTCACCTTGTCCACAATGGGTGCGACAAGGGCCTTGAGCTCTTCAAGATCAGCACCCGCCGGCAGCTTCTTGAGGACGTTGGTGAGGTTGAGGCCCGGATTGCGGAAGAGCACCTTCTCCAAGACTCTGGCGTAGATTGTGCGTGACTCGACGGCCAGCTGCTTTGGGATCCTTTCCCGGAGTTGCTGGAGAGCCGTCGCCACGCCCTTGAAGAACAGAGTGAGCTTGGCGCTAGGCTGGAGGTTTTCGTCGGAGGAGTACTCGAAGCCCTCCAGTTCCAACTGCGCCAGCTCCTCGTCGATGACTGCGGCGATGTTGACGAGGCCCTCCGTCCAGAGCTCCACAGTAGCTCTGAAGGTGTTCTGGGTTTCGGCGGCCCTCGTCAACAGCGCCTCATTGGCCTTGATCTCCTGCTTCAAGTCCTCTTCTCGCTTCTTGGCGCCGTCCAGCGTCTCCGTCAGCGTGGCCAGCTTCAGCTCGAGATCGGCATTGGCGTCATTGGTGGCGTTCAGCTCCCTGCCCTTCTCAGAGAGCCAACCCTGTAGCTCACCATGGGCAAGGGCATCCTTCTCGCGCTCGCGCTGGAGCGCGGCAAGCTCTTCATTCTTTGTCTTGAGGGTGGCTTCTAGCTCCGTCACCCTCACCTCCAGCTCCTTCTTGGCGGCCTCGGCAGCTGCTGCGGCATCTTTCGCTTCCTTGAGAGCCCCGCCAAGTGTCTCCTCACGTGCAACGAGCTCCTCCTCATAGCTGTCCAAGTTGACCTTCTTCTGCGTCAGCTCGCCTTCCCGCACGGATAGCTCCTCGGCGGCAAGCCGCTGTTGCTCTTCGGCTTCTGCTTTCTCGAGGATGAAAGCCTTCCGCGCCTCGACGAGCTGCGACCTCTCCTCCGCAATGGACCGGAGGGCCTCTTTGTTGCGGCTCTGGAGCTCCTCCGCATGCTTCTCTATGTCTACTCCCGCCTGCGCGACAAGCGCTTCCCGGGACTCCAGTTTCGCTTGGCGGGCGCGGTAGAGTGACACCAACTTCCAGAGCAGCTGCTCCTCCTCAGACTCGCCGCTGCTGCTGCTTGGCGCGTCAACCACCGTCAGCCCAGCGGAGGCGAGTACTTCTCCGTCAAAGGCCTCTCCCTCGACCGGCGCCCTGGAGCTTGACGCCCAGGGAAGCTTGATGAAGACACCTTTGCCGGCCTTCAAGTAGGCGCCGGGCTGGGGCTCTTCGGAGCCTGGCGCTATGTCAGCGGCGGAGGGATCGGTGGTCGGCGTAGCGCCTTGCGCTCCTGCGGCCCCCGGGTCGTCAGTACGATCACCGGACCCCTCGCCAGCTCCAGCACCAGCAGCCTTGGCGGCCTCTTCGTTGGCGGGATCATCAGCGCCGGCCTCTTCTTTAGTAGCAGCGGCATCGTTAGTATCGCCGCGCACGTTCTCCTCGCCGGTGGCCTCGGTTTCCATTGGCTCCAAGGAGGGAGGATCTGAAGACAGGAAAGGGGAGAAAAAGTCAAGCAAATATCCAAAAGAGAAGATCAGAAGAAGAAGAATCCAAGGAAAGTTTCGAACAAGGGAAATTACCAGTGCTGGGATCCACGGTCATGGGCTCCACCACCGGAGGGTCGCTGGTGCTGCCCCTTGCCGGAGACTCCTCCCTTGCCGGGGACCTCTCCCTTGCCGGAGAGTCACCCCTTGGCGGCGTAGTCGAAGCAGATAGCACCTCGGGGGCAGCTTCTGGTTGTTCCTGGTGGGCCTGTTCTGCTCCTACACAAGAAAACCAATAATCAAGATATCAGCAAGGAAAGGGCACCCATGCGCGCCCCATAACATGAAATGAACAGATACTTATGCTGGGGGCTGCGCTGGGGGCTGCTTCGGGGAGAGATTGCCGGGTCTGACAAGGTGGTCTCGGACGCATCCTCTGCTGTCACAGCAGGATCGTCCTCGATGACAACCAGGGGGACCTTGGCCCTCTTCGCCGCTCTCTGGGCCAGAGTCCTGGAAAGGAACAAAGTTCAGAGGGAAGCGGATCAGACACAAGACAAGAAACAACAAGAATTGAAGAACCATAAGTACAACAAAAGAAAGTCTTACTCGTCCTCCTCTTCTTCCTCCTCGTCGGAGCTGAGCGCGGAGAGATCGAAGTCTGGTACTCTTTCAGAGCGATGAGGCGGAGGAGTAGGCTCCCTCGGACGCTTGGCGGGAGCTGCGGCAGGATCGGAAGTAGCGGCCCGAGAAGACCCCGCTCCAGTTGCCGGCACGGCGTGGGGCGCTCCCGCGGCAACGGTGCTTGCCGCGGTAGAGCGTGTTCCGCGGCGCTGCGGCTGTTGACCCGCTTGCCACCCTGCTGTGTCTCCGGTCCTGCGGAGGCGCCTTCTTGGTTGAGCTGGGGGCTGCACTGAGGGCTCCACCTGCGACAAGTTGCTCGAAGACGGCTGGCCACTTGCGCCCCCGGCGGGCTCGCTCGCTTCGGCTTCGGGCTCTCCTCGCCAACGACCTCCCCGACAAGCTCCTCTCGGTCGGCAAGGCTTGCCGCCTCGGCCGCCTCTGCCTCCTCCAAAGTGAAACCAAATTCGCCTGCGGCGGCGGCCGCAGCCGCCTCTTCTGCCCTGGTGGCGATGCACCGCATCTCGTCGTCAGTGGTGTCGCGGGTGAGAAGCCTCTGCTCGTCGGGGCGGACCGCCACCTCCACCAAGTCGTCGAAGAACTGCTGCACGACGTCGTCGGCGGGCTCCTGCCAAGTTGGGATAATCCCATGCGAGTCGCACTCCGGCATCATGGCGCGGATGCGATCGAGCGCGGAGTTGTTGCACAATGGGACGACGCCCTGCGGCAGCCTGAACCACTCGGGATGGTTGGGGTCGTGCTTGAACAGCTCCTTCAGCGTCCCGTCCAACTCCATGACAGTAAAATTAAAGTTGAGGCCCGGGCGCATCCTCATGATGTCCGCCGGGCCCCCGAACAGCCAAGCAGGTCTCCCCCTCTCCTGTAGAGGGGCGATGCAACGGCGGAGAAAGTCTGCGCCAACGGCGCCAACCGTGAGCCCGGCAAGCCTGAGCCGCAAGATCCGGGTGGTGGCGGTCTTCAACCTAGCATCGTCCGCCGCCAGGGCGCTCCAGTCGCCGCCGCGCACTACTCGGGATCGACGCAAGTTGGTGAATGGCCGCGGGTTCTCGTCAACAATCCAACACCACTCCGCTCTCCACTCCTCCCATTTGCTACGGAGTTCCCCCTCCAGATAAACCTCCTTCATACCGGCTCTCGAGATCCAGGCGATCCCGCCGGACAAGGGCTCTCCTTTCTCGACCCGGGGCATGAAGTAGTGGCGGAAGAGGGCTACATTTGGGTGGATTCCGACGAAGTTCTCGCAGAGGTGTGCGAAAACCGCCATGGTCAGAACGGCGTTGGGGGTGAAGTCAAGGAGATGGAGTCCGTATGTGTTCATGATGTCGCAAAAGAAATCGAAAAAGGGCGGGCAGAGCCCGCAGCAGAAGAACAGTGGGAAGAAATAGTATCCTTTTGGACACTTTTTTGAAGTGGAAGCTTCGGCGGAGAGTACCTGCGTGCGCCTTCATGGTGAGATCAGAGGGGAAAAGAGCTCGCTCCTTGCGCAGCGCCTCGAGCCGCAGCGCCTCGGCTGACTTCGCGCCCTTCCCGGTCTTTGGAGCCATGGCGGGGGAGGGCAAGGGCGTTGGCGGCAACAGCGGCGACAAGGGCGGAGCGCTGCTCTCTTTCGGCTCTAGGAAGCGGAGGGGAGCGGCGGAGCTTTCTAAGGAAGGAACTGCAAGTGGCGAAGGTGGGGTAACGGCCCCTGTTTCCCCCGCTTATAAAGAGGAGGAGGCAAATGTTACGCCTTTTTTGATTAAAGAATCGCCCACGATCTCTCCCACGACGCCGCGTTTGACGCGTGCCGTTACGGGAGAGCGCGGTAGATACGGAGTTAGATTTGGTATGGTCCAGGCCGCGTGTGCCCGTGCCCTATTTTGGGCCTGGCCCAACAGCGTTCGGCACCGTGTGTGGCCCAGGCCCGGGGGCTCCTATCGGTGTACTAAAGTAGGGGTACCTTAGTATCCCGAACTTGTGCACGGGCAGTCACAGCGTCCCGCGGCAAGGCTTGCCGGGTGTCCGCCAAGATCCTCCGTAGCTCCTACTGATGCCATTCAAGAACAAAGTGTTTCAACTAAGAAGACAAGACTCCGGCAAGAGGAGCTTGCCGGGAAGGACAAGGCCCCGGCAAGAGGAGCTTGCCGGGAAGGCCGACCCAGGCACTTCAAAGAACTTGCCGCGACGCGCCGTGCGTCCCGGCAAGACCCGACGAGCGACAAGCTTTCGGGTGCGACAAGACAACGACCGCGGCAAGGCGCTTGCCGCGGCGAAGCCACCACTCTGCGCCCATGCTCCAGCGTATCCGTCGACGTGTCACTGCAGGACCGTTCTAGGCGCACGTGGCGGGAAGCTGTGCAGCCAAGCGGTGCGAGGTGGCAAGTGGAGATGACGAGAAGGCCATCGTGGCAGGCGATGGCCGCCCTAACGGTCACTTTTCTGCACTGTTTAGGCGATGCGGACGGGCATTAAATGCCCTTGTCCCCTGCCATCAGAGTTAGGTAGGGTGCACTGTAGATAGCAGTTGTACCAACCACCCTTTTTACATTTGTACCCTCAACTGCGTTGCCACCTGTCGGTGACCCCTTGTGCTTATAAAAGGAGGCCCATGCGCAATGTAGAAGGGGTTCGACTCATTCGAAACTACACCACTCCCACACTCTCAAGCAAGAACATAATACAATCACAAAGCAGCAGTAGGAGTATTATCTCTCCGGAGAGCTCCGAAGCTGGGTAAAAATTGCTCGCGTGCTCCGCCTCGATCCGCTCTTTGCGCGCTCTCCGCTCCCTTGCCGGACCGAAAAGGGGCCCTACCCCATAGGTGTTCGTTCCCCATGACATGTCGGCTTGGTTGAGCCCTGGTATGTCGATGCAGACGCGTAGCCCACCATCCTCGCCTGGATGGGGGGCCACAGCGGGTAAGCGGCGGCTGCCTCTCATGATCCTTGACTCCTGTAGCTCCTGAATGGCCTTGCTGACGAACTCCTGAGGGTTTATCCCTCCTTGCCTTGCTCCTCCCTAAGAGAAACGTGCTTCAAAACACGCCTCCAAGTGGTGCCCAAGCGCCTCCCTCGTGACCTCGGCGAGGTCGGCGGCCCTCCAGGGGAGAGCCCCCGAGCCTCGGCGAGGAGGGCACCGGGCGCACTTTCCTATGCGATGGAAGGAGGTTCCCCCTGGGCAGGCGCGGGCCCTGAGGGGCCTGCCTCCTGAGGGGCCTGGCCGGACAATGTCTTCTTCTTCTTGGGGGCGGTCGCGGGAAGCCTCCTGCTTCCGCGATCCGGGTCTTCCAGTGATGCGGCCTGAAAGTCTCGTTCCAGGGAGCACACCGCGTCTTTTTCTTCGCAGGGCACCGTGATGACTCCGCCACTTCCTGGCATCTTGAGGACGTTGTAGCCGTGGTGGGTTACGGACATGAACTTGGCCAGCACCGGGTACCCGAGGATGGCGTTGTATGGCAGGCGGATGTGGGCGATGTCGAAGTCGATGAGCTCGGTGCGGTAGTTGTCGCGTGCCCCGAAGGTGACAGGGAGGCGGACCTGCCCAATCGGGACCGTGGAGCCGTCGGTGACTCCGGAGAAGGGCTTGGTTGGCTGAAGTTGATTGTAAGGCACCTGGAGATTGTTGAATGTTTCCACGGACAGGATGTTGAGCCCTGCCCCACCATCGATGAGGGTCCTGGTGACTAGCACGTTGCCGATGATTGGGGAACAGAGCATTGGGAGGACTCCGGCGGTGGCCGCGCACTTGAGCTGATCTGCTGAGCTGAACGTGATGGTGCACGCCGACCACCTGAGAGGGCGCGTGGCCTCGAGCTTGGGGAGGACTGCATTTACTTTGTGGGCGAACTGCTTGAAGATGCACTGAGAGGCTGGGGCTTGAGCTCCGCCCAGGATGCAGGCGATCGCACGTGGCTCTTGGAAGCCCCCAGCCCCCTCGTCCTGATGACGGTCCTCATTTCTACTTGGCTGTGGCGGCAGTGGAGGGAGGCCTGCGTGGCCTTGCGGGCGATCCTCGCGAGGCTGATCTCTCCAGGCTCCCTCGCGAGGTGGATCCTGCCAGCGGTCCTCGCGAGGTTGGTCGCACCACCCTTGTCGAGGGCCGCGGTCTTCCCAACGTCCTGCGTTCCTTCCTCGTCCTCGACCGTAGCCCCGGTTGCTGCGGTCAGGACGTCGGCCGACCCTTCCTTCATGCACGGCTTGGAGCTCTTAGCATTCATTGGTGTTGTGGGTGTGGAGGTCGTGGTATACGCAGTACCGGCTGCCCTTGGAAGACTCGGGCTGATCTCTGCCCCGCTTGGTGTCTGGTTCTGCCGCGAGCACGGCAGCCCCCTGGCGCTTCACATCCTTGGCCTTGGGTATCTTCTCTTCTGGGTCTGCGGCAGGCAGCTCGAGGAGGGAGAGACGCCCTTCCTCAGCCCTGGCGCACTTGGTCGCCAAGTTGAATAGCTCCAAGGAAGTGCACAGATCCTCATGCATCGCCAGCTCCTCCTTCATCTTGACGTCACGCACGCCGTCGGAGAAGGCTGAGATGATGGCCTCCTCGGTCACCTTGGGAATCTTGAGGTGCACGTTGTTGAAGTGCTGGATGTACTTCTGCAGGGTTTCCCCTGGTTGCTGCTTGATACGGCGCATGTCGCTCACTGCGGGTGGCCGGTCGCGTGTACCCTGGAAGTTGGCGATGAAGTGGGTGCGCATCTCGTCCCAGGAGGAGATCGTGCCTGGAGCCAGGTTCAGGAGCCAGGTGCGGGCCCTGTCTTGGAGCACCATGGGAAACCAGTTCGCCATGACCTTCTTGTCTCCATTGGCAGCCTCGATGCCCAGCTTGTAGAGCTGGAGGAACTCTGCGGGGTCAGCCGTACCATCGTAGCGAGGAGGCAGGTCTGGCTTGAACTTGCCGGGCCACGTGACGCTGCGCAGCTCGGTGGTGAAGGCGCGGCAGCCCGCCGTGGCCACAGGAGGCCTTGGGTGACGAAGAACTTGGTCCTGCAGGTCCCCATGCACTGCAGCTGGGAGCAGCGAGGGGTCTTGACGTGCTGGAGCAGGAGCATGGTCGCGACGAGCCGGAGCGGGGAGCGCTCGGGCAGCTCCGCTCTTGCTGCCCTGGCGCCTGACGGAGCGGGTTCCGCCCAGGAGCCATGCGCCTTGGGGCCAGGGCGCCCTCTTGAGGGGGAGGCGGCTGAGGCGCCCCCGGAGCTTCGTCGCCCGTGCAGGGCAGGGCGCGGTGTAGCGAGAAAGACGGCGCGGGGGAGCCCCCTGCGGTGCGGACGAGCTCGGTGACGCGGTCGAGCCATTCTTTGTAGACGTTGTCGACAGGACGGTAGCGTAGGAGCTCGTTTGCCGCGATGAGCGCAGCTCGTGCCTCCATGGCCGCGCGGGGTGCGCGGGACGAAGAGCCAGCCAGGGTGAGCGAGGGTGTAGCTGTGCGGCCGTCTCGCCTCATGGATGGATGCTTGGACGATGCTTGCTGCTCGTTCCCCGCCGGGCCGGTGGCGGCGTTGACGGCAGGCGACGGGGAACGACGAGGGCGCCCACCGACGGGAGCCGTCTCGGCGACACGGGAAGCGAGGGCGGCTCGGCACTTGGCGCGGGCCCGACGAGCGTCAGACATGGATGCGATGGTCGGAGAAGAACAGGGCGACGGAAGACGAGTTCCGGCGCACCCCTACCTAGCACACCAAATGTCGGATTTAGGGTTCCAGCAGATCCTTGAGGTTCGAACACTGGGGAGCGCGCGGAGATTTCGCCCTCTACCTACCTGTTCCTCACCGCCTCGCTAAGATCTAAACTACAGAAGAAACAACACAAGAGACATAGAGTTTATACTGGTTCAGGCCATCATTGTGGTGTAATACCCTACTCCAGTGTGTGGTGTGGTGGATTGCCTCTTGGGCTGATGATGAACAATACAAGGAAGAACAGCCTCGCGAGAGTCTGTTCTTGGTTGGGACGACGAACTGCTAGGAGTGGTTCAGTCGCTCTCTCTACTGGTTTCTTGGCAGGGTTCAGATTCTAGATCGGGTCCAGATGCTAGATCGGGTCCAGATGCCTCTACCCTAGGGTGGCTAGTCCTATTTATAGGCAAAGGCCCTGGGCCTCTCCCCAAATATTGAGCGGGAAGGGCGCCAACAATTGGCCATTTTGAAGGGGAACATCTGGTACACTTATCCTAACTAAAGTTGGTCCTCGCCTGCCAAAGGCTCTGGTGGTGACGCCTGCTTGGGCTCCACAATGACTTCCTTCCTGCCGTTGGGCTGGTCTTGGTCTTGTTGCACCGAAACAGATGCCTTTGCTCGATGCTCTCGCCTCCGCTTGCTCCCTTTGCACCAAAGAGGAAAGGAGGACACTGCGCGGGCTGGCGCCCGACTGGCGCCCTTGGTCGTCACGGCTTGCGTCATGGGCACCTCGTGAGGTACCCCGCCTTGAACTCTCCGCCTCCTCGCGAGCCAGCCTGATGAGACCGCGCCTGAGGAAGCTCCTTGTCATCCACCCCGCGAGGCTTGGCCCCTCGCGAGGGTCTTGAGCTTGTGTTGATGAAGATGGGCCGTGCTGGCCCCCCTTTGAGCCACGCCGCGGGCTGCAGGCAGGCAAGTCTGGGGATCCCCATTCCCAGAACACCGACACACCCCCCACCCCTCCTCCCCAGGAGAATATCATGTGCCCCCGTACCTTAGATGCTATATGCCGATACGAGTTGCTTGGAGCTTGTAGATATGAGATATAGCAGTTCACATGATGTGTCTTAATATTTTTGCAGGAAACCTTGATGAGTTTGAGAATTGCACACAATTTGTACAAAAACTACTCAGATGCCCTTGGATCCCATATCCAATGACCTCGAAGCTTGTATCACCGTAGCATCTAAGATGAAGGAGGACATCATATTCTCTTGTATGTAAGAATATCATGTGCTACCACACCTTAGATGCTTTGGTGATACAAGCTCTTCGGAGCCGTTGGATTTGTGACCCAACACCTCCTCGGTGGTTCGAATGGTTTTTTGCAGAAAAGCCCCAAAAGAGTTCGGCCACTGCTTACAAGCATAAAGACTGCTCAGATGCCATTGGATCTCAGATGAAACGACCTCCAAGCTCGTATCACCGTAGCATCCAAGCTGCGATATCACCTTATGTTTTCTCGCACGGGAGAATATGAGGTGCTCCCGCACCGTAGATTCTGTGGTGATACGAGTTCACTGAGATCTAACGGCCCACAGTAGGAGGTTTGAATGTTTTTGCAATATACGACTGATAGAGTTTGGGAAATGTGCAGAAAGTACAAGTACTACGCATGTGCCATCTGATCACTGATCATACGACCTAGATGCTCATATCACTTTAGCGGGTAATTAAGCTACGGGGAGCACCTAATATGAGCACCGGGGAGCCGTTGGATCGAAGATGCAGCGGCACACACGAGGCCTGAATGTTTTATTTGCAAAAAAAACCTTTGGAGAGTTTGGAAATTGCGCATAATTACAAAGACTACTCCCAAGCCATTGGATCTCACTTCCAACGGTGTAAAAACTCGTATCACCATAGTATCTAAGCTACGGGGTGGATGTGATATTCTATGCCGCTGTCATTTTTGTTCTAAACTTGCAAAATACGTGTAACTCGTGTCGTTACTTGTCTAACCACGCAAAGTGTTTGTTCAAAAAAACCATCCTACACTGAAATATCGGAACAACACACGGGGGTCCCACTTGTCATTAATCAAATTTGGACCTAAAACTAACAAATCTGAAAGACGAGATTCGAACTGGCAACCTGGACTACAAAGCGTAAGTCGATAGCCTGAAACAACAACGGTTGTTGGCTTTGTCCCATAACTTGATTTTATACAGTACTTGCATTGAGTAGAGTGGAGGGAGTGCCTCGTCAACACGTGCATGACCGTTGTCTCACTTACTGGTGGGTCCCAGGTCTGCGATCTCAATCTCTCTTCTCTCCATCGTCTAATCTTTGCACGGGCACACACGAAGAGCGGCGCTAGCTTGTCGTGGTGTTATTACAATTAAAAAAAGCTTGGAAAATAGAAGAATCGCCTAGAACAAGAGACGTTGTGGCTGGTCGAGATGGAGCTAACCACATCTATCCTCCGTGCCACGTTTGCATGATGAAGCTATGTGGCTAGTGGGGTGTTTTCGACCGATGGGCTGGGTCCCGAGGTCGAACCATAGGTACTACGTCTGATACAGTATATTTTTACATGCACATTTTTCCTCCGTGCTGAGACGTGGCACACCCTACCGCGCGGTTTCGGGATTCTCCCAGGTGGTGCACGCATATATTCTTCCTGACGTGGGACGCCCTACCGCACGTTTTTTGGGTCCTCCTCGGTCATAGCGCCGAAGCAAGTAAATGAGTCGTCAAATCACGAAAGACCACTGTCGGTGTCAAAACCGGCGGATCTCGGGTAGGGGGTCCCGAACTGTTCGTCTAGGCGGATGGTAACAGGAGACGAGGGACACGATGTTTTACCCAGGTTCGGGCCCTCTCGATGGAGGTAAAACCCTACGTCCTGCTTGATTAATATTGATGATATGGGTAGTACAAGAGTGGATCTACCACGAGATCAAGGAGGCTAAACCCTAAAGCTAGCCTATGGTATGATTGTTGTAATGTATCTTGTCCTACGGACTAAAGCCCTCCGGTTTATATAGACACTGGAGGAGGCTAGGGTTACACAAAGTCGGTTACAATGGTAGGAGATCTACATATCCGTATCACCAAGCTTGCCCTCCACGCCAAGGAAAGTCCCATTCAGACACGGGACGGAGTCTTCAATCTTGTATCTTCGTAGTCTTGGAGTCCGGCGGACGATGATAGTCCGGCTGTCTGGACACCCCCTAGTCCAGGACTCCCTCAGTAGCCCTTGAACCAGGCTTCAATGACGATAAGTCCGGCGCGCATAATGTTCGGCATTGCAAGGCGGGTTCCTCCCTTGAATAATCCAGAGAAGATCATGAACACTAGGATAGTGTCCGGCTCTGCAAAACAAATTCCACATTCCACCGTAGAGAGAATAAAATGTACACCAGTCCAATCTGCTGACGTATTATGCGGCGTGACATCACACCGCTACCAAGCTTTTGTTTGAATTGTTTTTTACCATACCACCTCAGCACTTTTAGCGAGGCATTTTCCTTGGCACGTCTTGTCGAAGCAGAGATCGTGTTCCCCTTATTCCGGGATTCTCATCAATACGTGCGTGGGTAACCCAACCGTGCCCGTCGCCACGCCTCCTCCATCGAAGGTGAATCCCAAACGGTCACGGAGACGACCCTTGGTATTTTTCCCCTTTATAAGAGGACCAAGGACCATTCCTTTTCTTCAATCTCGCATCGAATCTCCTTCTCGCTCCTAGTTCCAGCACCCAGAGCCCCAGATTCGAGCGCTCCGGATTCTCAACCATGTCCGGCTCCGACCTCCATGGTCGGTGGATGCCCTCCTCCGTCACGGAGGAGGACGTGTCAAAGCTGCGGGGGGCCAAATACCTGTCCTACGAGATTTCGCATAGGTTGGCTGCCCAAGGGCAGGCCGTGCCCGCCCCCGAGCCCGGTGAGTACGTTGTCTTCGTACCCCCCCTCCGTTGGGGTTTAGGCTTCTCGACGGACCCCTTCGTGAGAGGGCTCATGTTCTACTACGGGCTGGATTTTCACGATTTGGTTCCGGAGTCCATCCTCCATATCTCCGCATTCATTATCGTCTGTGAGGCCTTCCTCCGCGTCACCCCCCACTTCGGCCTGTGGCTGAAAACCTTCAATGTGGAGCCGAAGATGATCGGGGGGCGTCAAGCAGAGTGCGGCGGGGCAGCCATAAGCATAAGGGCCGATGCCCCGTGGCCGGAGGGTTCCTTCCAAGAGGAACTCGGATTGTGGCAACAGGAGTGGTTCTATATCACCGCTCTGAAGGGCAGCAAGCAAAAGCCGCCGCCTTCATTCCGCCCGGGACCTCCACGCCAACTGATGTCATGGGTCAACCAAGGGCTCAATTGGGGGCCGTTCGAAGACGTGCCCTCACTGCAGGGCCGGATTCGAGACCTCCAAGCGAGGGAGATCAATCTGGTCATGGTGATGCAGGTAATGCTAACCAGGCATCTCCTGCCCTGCAAACGCCGTCCTCTCCGTCTATGGGAGTCAACCCGGAGGGACCTCAAATTCTCCAACACTTCATGGGTGCAACACCCGTGGAGATGTACAGGTTGTTCTTCGGACCGCAGGTGGCGTGTTCGGAATTGACCGAGGACGCAGGCCTAAGCCGCAATCGCCCGGATACTCAGGTAAATAGCTCAGAGTCCGGACGTTTTATTTATCTGCTTTTCTAGGGTTCGCCTCCTGACCCATAACTTTTCACAGGAGTGGGTAGCATGATCGAAGCTGATAAGGTGTCCGGCTCCCCTCCCAAAGACCGCACTAGAGCCCGTGCTGGTCAGAATGTTGGAGGTCGCGCCCGTAAAAGGGGGCGATGGGAAAGATAAAGGAGCTATTACTTCGCCCAAAGGGGCGTCTGAAGAGGGGGGAATCAAAAACTCCTCCTTCCAGGGGGAGAAGAGGACCGCCTCCAAAGATCCGGAGGCCAAAGACCCTAAACGGGGGAAGAGATCTTCACCGGGGGGTCCGGCGTCCGGGGAGAATCCGGACGTACAATCATCACCAAAGGATCAGCCCTCCAATGAGCCGTGAGTATGAAAAGGGGAGTTCATTAGTAAGAAAATACCTCCATTTGTGCTTCTGTGGGTGACCGAAATTTTTATCTTGCAGTTCGGATTTGCAGCCTTCGCAGATGAGTTTGTCTTCGGGGGACCTTCTTCCGGAGATGATGGAGAGCGAAACGCCCCCGTCTGCTGCGCCGTCAGATAGGGCAGACGAGCCTGAAGTATCGTCACAAAGGGCGTCCCCGAGTCCAGAGGAGCCGGGGAGTTCGGCGCCCGCTAGTGTCCGGCCGGGAGAACTGAAGAATCTGCTGGAGAGGGCGTCCATCTCAGAAGATCACCGTGCGTTGATGCGTATGGTGATTGGAAGGATTTCATCTGCCGAGAGCGGATTGCGTGATGCCGCTACGAGTTTGCTGGCGGGATTTGAGGTACGCGAAAATGGCGCACCTGTTTTTTTGGCCGTTTTGCACATAAAAGTGTGTACTATATAGGTAGTAGCCCCTGAGACTCGGTAGGTTGTCGAAAGCGACAGCGTGCCGAGGATCGAAATCGCAAGTAATGAATGTCGCCGTTCCTATGCAGGTGGCGGATAGTCCGAGGGCTAGCCGGACTAGTGGGGTTGCCGAGTTAATGCGGCAACCTGATGTGGCGGTTGCGGACATCGCACTTGTCAACCGGCGATTTGACGAGTCGCAAGGTAAATGAGTTCTCCACAGTCGCTTTATTAAGGGGGTCAAAACCCTCCTCTGATAAATTAAATGCTGTTATACAGACGGTGCTGCTGCTGTGGAGAGCCTTCGGGCCGAACTTGCTCAAGCTAAGGAGCAAGCCCGAAGGAGTGACGCGGCTGCCTCTAGGGCGGCCGAGGAGTTGAAAGCCGAAAGGGCTGCACACTACCTAAGCAGGGAAGAGGTGGCCGAATTGGCCATGGAAGTAAAAGATGCTGCCGACCGCAATGAGGCTCTTGAAAAGGAGCGCTTACTGGAGCGGGAAGACCTGAGGAAGGCCACCGCCGAGGCCAAGGATGCCCGCTCTGCAATGCGGGCCGTGAAGGAGGAGCTGCGCCAGGCCGGAGATATCGTGGCTGGCAAGCCTTTTCTGCTGCGTCGCCGGTTTATGGATCAAAAGTATGCTCAATTTGATCGGCTGTGGAGTCCGGAGGATCCGTATATGGACTTAGCGGCAAGTGCGGCAGATGCCGTTGAGCACTTCCGGAGCCAGAAGGATCACAAGACGGAAGAGCTATTTTGGTCTCAATTCCATAGTCCGGATCGCTCACTTCCGTTGACCGACCGGTTGGCCGAATGGGCCGAGCTAAATAGATTATCCGGACTTGCCATGACTGACATCGTGGCTCATGTCTGGCCAGAGAGGCCCAAGGCGACGAGCTACTTCGGCTTACTACAGCAATTCCTTGGAGCGGTGCCGCATATCAAGGAGATGAAGCGGTCGGCCTGCATCGAAGGCGCGCGGATGGCTCTTGCCCACATGAAGGCGCATTGAACAGAGATGGATGCCACCGTTGTTGCTGCCCAGGGTTCGGATGAAAGCCGGCTCCCCGCCGAGCACTATTTCGGGGAAGTTATGCATGGTGCTCGTGTAATAGAGTCGCAGTGCTCAAAAAATGTCATGTTCAAATGAACGTTTTAGCTTGTAAAACGATGATTATGCTATAACTGCTTTTTATACTTATGCGTCCCAAGTAGTAAAACTTCTCCTATGCGGCCGTTTACGTATACATTTGTATAACCTGAAAGATAGCAGTCTTCGGCTTCAGCCCCCACGCACAAGGTGCGGGGGTGTTCGCAAAAATAGCGCGTGTTCACACTTAATCCGACGTCTCGATCCTGTTTAGGAGGTGGTAGCGTAGCAAACGAGGCAATCCGGACTATAATGCTTTATCACTTTCACTTAGCCAGTGGAGTTCGAGGGTGGGGCTACGATATAGCCCCTGGGGGCACCGCACTTCTCCGATTTCGGGGCGCATGTGTGCCTGACCGGGAAACGGTCCTTCGTCAAAGCGGGGAATTCTAAACATTCCGGTAGTCGATCGAGTGGTTGACCAGTCTCTTGCTATATCATGACAGTCAGTTTTCGGCTTTCTCTACTGAGGTGCTCGCCCAGCCAAACTGGGGCACAATCGCAGTAGTTCTCCTGGTGCCGCGTTAGCCGATGATACGGAACGTAAGGCAGCAAAACACAGGAGCCGGGCAAACCCAACATTTGACCAAAGACATGATTCGGAGCTGATGCATATAATGCCTAACTCGAGACGCCGAACACTCCCTAAGGTGTTCGGTCTTTATGATAATGGGCAGAATAATGCCCTAAGCCCCTAGTGTCCAGGTACGGGCATGGTCTTTTGACGCGGCCAATGCCAAAACGTCAGGCTTCGCTTTGGTTATAGGAAGAAACCAAGGGAGAATAACAACAAGTGACAGTAAAAAAGGTTTACGCAGGGTCTTAATCTGGAAAGAATCCTCGCAATGGGTCCCTACTGCACGTCTACGCCTGTGTCTCCGTTGTGCCGTTATCCTGGACGGGTATGCATGTTGTTCATCTGTAAAAAAGAGAGGAACACTTAGTTTGAAAACAATTCGTGCGAAAAAGGGTATGTGTGAAAGAAAAAATATGAATAAGCAAAGCAGGGTTTGAATAAACCCGCGGTTGTTTGTGCGCGCAGCCCCTTGTGAAGGGGTGTGCGGCTAGGGAGCCCCTAGCCTACTGATGCCGGACTCGTCTATCCGAGTCTGGGGTCTTTGGGTGACCCTCGCACTGAGATGATGCCACGCGGACCGGGCATCTTGAGTGTAAGAGACGCGTAATGTGGTATGGCGTTGAAACGGACAAAAGCCTTTCGTCCCAAGAGTGCTTGATATCCACTTTTAAATGGGACGATATGAAAAATTAGTTTTTCGCGCCGAAAGTTGTTCGGTAATCCGAACACGACTTCTAGTAATAGGGAGCCTGTGCACTTGGCATAAGGGCCTGGCGTCACTCCTTTGAAGGAAGTGCGGCTGTGTCGAATTTTGGTAGGGTCTATCCCCATCTTGCGGATTGTGTTTGAATACAGCAGGTTTAAGTCGCTGCCTCCGTCCATTAGGACTTTAGTAAATTGTAATCCGTCGATTATGGGATTCAATATCATCGTAGTCCGTCCCGCGTTTCGAACGCTTCTATAATAGTCCAGGTGGTCGAAAGTGATTGGTTTTGATATCCAATCTCTATGGTCTGCTGGGTTGGACCGTGCGAGGCTCTTTTTAGGAAGTGCCGCACTATTTTTCTGTATTATCACATGAAGTGAGTTTACTGCTTTGACCTCTTGTGGGAAAGTCTTTTGTTTTCCTTTGCTCTGCTGGTGGGGTTTATCGTCTTCGCTTGACGCGTCGAGCCCCTTGTGTTCGGCGTTTAGTCGGCTGGACTGTTTGAAAACCCAACAGTCTCGATGGGTATGGTTTGCAGGCCTTCGGGGGTACTGTGGATTTGACATATCCGACCCAAAATCTTGTTTAAGTTGGACAGCTCATCGCCGTCATCCTTAAGAGGCGGTGTTTTGTTGTTTGGCCGCGAGCTTTTGAATCCGGCGTTGACTGCCGTGCTCTTTGGGCTTTTCTCTTGATTCCGGCGCTGCTCTTTTTTGCGCCGTGATTTTCTGTTTCGATCTCTTATCTCGGATGTACTTGGGTCGCTGGTGCTGCATCTTGCTAGCCAGCTATCCTCTCCCGCGCAGAAGCGGGTCATGAGGCTTGTTAGCGCGGACATTGTCCTCGGTTTCTCTTGGCCGAGGTGTCTGGCAAGCCATTCATCTCGGACGTTGTGTTTAAAAGCTGCTAAGGCTTTGGCGTCCGGACAGTTGACTATTTGGTTCTTTTTAGTGAGGAACCTGTTCCAGAATTTGCGCGCTGACTCTCCGGGCTGTTGAGTTATGTGACTTAGATCATCTGCATCCGGAGGGCGGACATAAGTCCCTTGAAAATTTGCTCTAAACGCGTCCTCGAGCTCTTCCCAACTTCCCATAGTGTTTTCTGGGAGGCCTTTAAGCCAATGACAGGCTGGCCCTTTGAGCTTGAGGGGTAGGTATTTTATGGCGTGGAGATCATCTCCTCTGGCCATGTGTATATGTAGTATATAATCTTCTATCCAGACTCCAGGGTCTGTTGTTCCATCGTAGGCCTCTATGTTTATTGGTTTAAATCCTGCTGGGAATTCATGGTCCAGCACCTCATTGGTGAAACATAGTGGGTGTGCGGCGCCCCTGTATTTGGGTGTGCCGCTATCTTCGGACACTTGACGTGTTGCCTTGCTTCCTGGGGCCTTCTTCTTTGGCCCGTAGATGGACCTGGCTGGGCCATCTATCCTTCCAAGTTCATTGGTTGGTTTATGTGTGGCGCCGCTTTCAGAATTTGGCCTGTCATCCGGCCGTCTATCCAACCAGGCAGCCTCTTTATTTTTTGACTGTGGGGGCTCTATGGCCTCGTCGTCGAATTCTGGTAGCAGCTTGCGCTTGGGGTAGCTCTTTGATTGGAGGCCATTGCCGTATTTATCCGCGGTTTTGAGTACTTTGCTCCACCTCATTCTGAGTGTGTCTTCCGCTGTTTTGAGCTTCCACTTTTCCTTCTTCAAGCTTCTTGCAGTGTTGACGAGTCTTTTCCGAAGGTTTTTACCTTCCGGCGGCGTGTCCGGCGTGAGATCGTCCGAACCGTCGTTTTCGCCGGGCCTGGACTGATTATCTGACTCGTCCTGTTTGGACGGTTGCTTATCTGCATGTTCGTCGTCCACTTTTGTGCCCTGCTGTATTGTGGGGTCCTTAGGAGCGTTGTTGTTGTCGAGGCGGGGCTTAGGGCGGCGTCTGCACCACCGTTTTGGTTGTTTATCGGTGGGGTTATCCTCTGCCGCGGCCCGTTGGTCCTTGTTATCGCTCTCTTTTGGGGTATCCACCATGTATATGTCGTATGACGAGGTGGTCCTCGTGTTCCCTATAGGCGCTGTTTCTTGTTCGTCTCTGGCGTCGTCGTCTATACCGTCGATGTCTTCGGAGCCGTAGTCTAGCATGTCGGTTAGATCATCGACAGTGGCTACAAAGTGGGTGGTGGGTGGGCTCTGAATTTCTTCGTCGTCCGTATCCCGACCGTCCCGGCCATAGTCCGGCCAGGACTCTCCCGATAACGAGAGATGCTTTAGTGAATTCAGGATGTCGCCAAAAGGCGAGTATTGGAAGATGTCCGCGGCGGTGAATTCCATAACCGGCGCCCAATCCGATTTGGTTGGTAGGGGTGCAGGAGGTTCGGAGTCCGGCAAGGAGTCCGGCACCTCGGAATCACGAGTTTTGCGAGGGACAAGATTAGTGTTCGGCTCCATCGCCGTGGAAGTTGAAGCCCCCGAGGCGGTGTCCATCCACCGATCCTCTATCAGGGCAATCGGCTCCGGACTAATGGCCGAAGCGGATTCGCGTGCGGCCACCAAGGCACTGTTCGGCGGCAGAGCTAGATCATGCCCATCGTCATAGTGCGGCGCGCTTGGCCGTGGCTCGAGTCCGTCGAAGATCAAGTCTCCGTGGACATTGGCCGTGAAGTTTAGGCTTCCGAATCTGACCTGACGGCCATTGGCGTAGCTTTCGATCTGCTCCAGATGACCAAGCGAATTAGCCCGCAGTGCGAAGCCGCCGAATACGAAGATCTTTTCGGGGAGAAAAGTCTCACCCTTTATAGCGTCGTTGGTTGAAGATGCCATCGGGCCTATTGGTGACGACACAGAGGAACTCTCAATGAAAGCACCAATGTCGGTGTCAAAACCGGCGGATCTCGGGTAGGGGGTCCCGAACTGTTCGTCTAGGCGGATGGTAACAGGAGACGAGGGACACAATGTTTTACCCAAGTTCGGGCCCTCTCGATGGAGGTAAAACCCTACGTCCTGCTTGATTAATATTGATGATATGGGTAGTACAAGAGTGGATCTACCACGAGATCAAGGAGGCTAAACCCTAAAGCTAGCCTATGGTATGATTGTTGTAATGTATCTTGTCCTACGGACTAAAGCCCTCCGGTTTATATAGACACCGGAGGAGGCTAGGGTTACACAGAGTCGGTTACAATGGTAGGAGATCTACATATCCGTATCGCCAAGCTTGCCCTCCACGCCAAGGAAAGTCCCATCCGGACACGGGACGGAGTCTTCAATCTTGTATCTTCGTAGTCTTGGAGTCCGGCGGACGATGATAGTCCGGCTGTCCGGACACCCCCTAGTACAGGACTCCCTCAACCACCTTTCCCGCTGAGTACATCAGTGAAGCATGGTGGCTAGCTAGTTGGGCTAGTTCGACCGATTAGCTAGGCCGCCGCCACATTTGTTTTTTCACCCCTTTTTTTATCTACTTGCCGGCAGGTAAATTTAAATATCCACCGCGGCGTTGCTCTGGTGTTAGTGGCAGGATTTTTAATTTTTTGATTGACGGGAGCAGGCGCGGTAGGATTTTTAATTTTTTGATTGATGGGAGCAGGCGCGGCAGCAATTAGTCATGATGACTCTGCCTGTAAAAACCCATTGCTCCCTGATGTGAGAAGTCGTCGACTAGTGTTTTACCATGGTGAAAATCAAAAGATTCCCCGCTCCTCGGCTGGCTCCCTCCGCCTTCCCGTAGATTGCATTGCCTTTCAGCCTTTTCACCCCCTTTGCTTCCTCTCCCCATTGCTTCTACCTGGTGCCATGGCGGCGCAACAGATCACGGAGTCCGAGGTGAGGCGCCTGACACGGGAGCTCCATGCCAAGGATGCAGAGCTCAGGGTCAAGGACGTGGAGCTCCATGAGCTCAAGGAGGAGAGGAGTGCCATGCTCCTCCGCTATGTGCAGGAGTTCACGGAGCTTCGAAAGCAGCAGGCGTCCACCACAAAGATGCTTGAGGCGTCGGCGGCGTTGCTGCAGAAAGCGGGAGATACGATAGGCCATCATGGGAGCCGACTGGAGCGCGGGCCGATTGTGACAAGGTCCAGGATCGCCTCAGCCACTTGGTGAACCAAGTTGACACACACGTGTTGCGGCTGCGAGATGCCTACCGTTGTGCCAGCGCGACGATGCCGGCCGTCGGGATAAACCCGTTCGACCACCCGGTTGACTTCAATGAGCCGCGGCTTCCTGACCTGGTCTCCTTCACCTATATCTCCAAGGAGCTGAGCCGTCTCCGCGCGATGGTGGGGGCTGAGCTGGACAAGGAGGGGTTGCGGGTTTTCGTCGCCGTTGCCGGGCGAATCCTTTCAGGGCTCCGTCACCGGAATCCATTCGTCCCATTGGACGCCGTCTTTGACGAGCTGGCTCCCGTCGACCAGGAGTGGGCTCTGCGGGCAGTTGCACCCTGCCTCACCAACGTCGTGCGCCTCGAGAAGCAGAGGGACTGCGGTGGTGTTTAGGCGCCCTCTGCATGGGCATGTCCATGTCTCGGCGCAACATGACCGTTGGATCAAACTCAGACGGTGCAGATCAGTCACTGTAGCACAAAGCGTGTGGGTGTGTTTGATTGCATTCTCATCTCAATATAGTTGTTTCCTCTTCGTGTATTTTTGTAAACCTACTAGTTTGGACTCATGCACCCTTCATGCACTCTGCCAAACACCCAAAAGTGGGACGAGAAGGGAACTTTTGCTCCCATCCCGTGCACCCTTCATACACCCTGCCTAACACTATTCGTGCTTCGTATGGTTCATGTTTCGTGGAGTACTGTAGCACCGTACTCTCCATGCACTATGGACCTAGTTCTGTTAACATTGATCTCACCGTTCATTCTCGACCGGACAGTCGAAAAAGCGGTACTATGTTACATATAGGAGTAGTTGACATGCGCACAACATCATTTGTTATCGTCATATCTTACTAGACTAGCAACAAGATTGTGTAGTACTGACGTATGAACCACTGCACATGCCTAGTAGTAGGAGCACTATGTATGTTCAAGTGGCTGCCGTGTTTCGCACTCCTCCGTCGTAAGAGTGGAAACGCTTGCTGTAATCATTTTTCTCTACAAAAAACAGTGGACACGCTCTACCATGTGGATCCTCCTCCAGCCATGCAATAAATTACTCACCTTCGCCGACGTGTGGGATAGCCAGCACCTGGGTCCACCAGCCATGCACTAAATTACTCCGTAGTAGAGTGACGGTAGACTACCCCGATCAAACCGCCACAGTAATGCCCAATGAGCCGTCAAATCACAAAACCCCCTCCTTTCCAGCAGTAAGTTGGACGGACAAAGCAACCATCATTTCACTCTTCTCTCTCAGCTTCCTCTCTTGAAGAAAACCCCCACTCGCTTCGCTTCTCCCTCATCTCATTCCTCCTTTCACTCTTCTCTCCCAGCTTCCTCTCTTGGATGGATGCTGGAGCACCGACCGACGTGATGTCTATGGCTCTGGCCAAAACCGTCGAGGCTCATGGTACGAAGAAGCGCAAGCACCCCGCCGAGACTACCGCAGACAAGCTCAAAGCCATCGCCCTGTCCAAGCCCCCCTCTCCGGGATCCCTCATTAAGCAAGTCCAGGTAATGTCTCTTGTTGACGATCTTTTTCTCGATCTTGATCGTGTTTTTTCATCTAACACGCAGTACTAGTACTGGTAGTACAACTTTCTGGGTGATCTTGCATGTGATTTTAGTGTGCCAAATGACGGTTCTAAATTCCTCTTTTGACCAAAACATGTGAGAGGTTGACACTGATTTCTTATAGATTACTTTCAATTACTCACTCTGTCCCAAATTTCTTGTCTTAGATTTGTCTAGATACGGATGTATCAAATACTAAAATGTTACTTGATACATCCGTATCTAGACAAATCTAAGACAAGAATTTTGGGATGGAGGGAGTACTTTATGAACATCAATGCTACCTTTTAAGAGGGTATATTTGCCTCAGTAACTTGTGTTATGGATATTGCATGTAATCCCTCTGCTCTCATGCCTTTGAAGACATGTTCTAGTGTCTTTGTTCACTCATTTCTGTGCGTATATGTAGTCATATATGGAGTATAATATCGAAAATCATCTTATATTTATGAACGGAGGTAGTAATAAAATATGGTTTCTATTTGAATTAGAACCAGGTCCGCGGTGGAGATGAAGTTCTCAAAGTCATGTCGTGTGAACTGGAAGACGTGATGATGAGTGCTACTGCTGAACTATCCAGCTGCTGTGTCCTTGTCGCCACGTGTCCTGAACTAGTGTTTTCCTGTAGCTTTGTTGTCAGGCGTGTTCTCGAGGTTGTATCTGACCACAACAATTTCTTGGTTGTGCCTTCGATTACGAAGGGTGTGGTTCTTATAAAGCTTTCCAACAAATCTGATGCGGCATGTCTTGATTATCATGTTTATGAGTGGAAAGACCACTCTGTTAGGTTCTCCAAGGTTGACAAGATGCTGATGGTGCATGTAGACATCTCACACGAAGTCCATGGCCTAGTCAGTTATGCGGGGTTCATCCCATAGGTCGGTGGCAAGAAATAGTCTGCAGAGTTTAGTTAGTGCAACTTTGCTTGTCTGTAGTAAGTACTATTGTTCAGTACTTGATTTGTGTTTGTGAACCCTGTATTGTTTGTTAGTATTGCCGCTTTTGGTGTGTGGTCAGTCCTGAGAATGGTCTATGTTAATATCTGTCCACTCAATTCAGTCTGTATATTTTGAAGTATCCAGATCATATTTTTTGTGAGGACGATTTATCAATTATGGTTACACTCCAATATCTGTATGCATTGCAAGGTTTATTGCACCCACCAGGATTTCCAGTCCCATGGATGTTCGGTCTATACGATTTGTCACGACCTTTGGACTGTCCTGCTTGTGGGAGTAGGCGGGGCCCCTGCATGCCACGCGTAGTTGGACGATCAATCTTCTGTTTAGTACTTCAACATAGTGATTTCCTGGTAAGGATTCACTCGTGTCACATCAAGTAAATCTTATTAATTTACTGTCTAAATCTTATTGATTTAATGTCATGTTTTCTTTCTTTTCCTGCAATTTTATGATGCAGGTTTTGCCATGTGACGTTCATCACAGAATAAACCGTTTGGTTTGCTCTATGATGGCTATTTTTGCAGGTTTCACTTCTTATGTTGTGCCAGTAATGAAGGCACTGTCCATCACTTATATTATTGGAAAAATTGGATCAGCCTATTGTCTTAGTACAAGCTGAATCCCTATGATGAACTGCAGTTTGGTTTAACAAAAACGCCACAATTAGTCCTTCTCACGTTTAAAAGAAATGAAGAAAAAAATTGGATCGCGGTCACGAATCCTAGTCAAGTTAGAAAGTTGATCATAGCAGACCAGACACGATCGCCGCTGTTTTGCACATCGGTACCACCTTCAGCAACAGATCGAGCGCCGGCAGTTGCTCTAGCACTGACAGCGGCAGCAGCTCAGTCTGATCCAGCTGAGGATTGGGCACCGAACGCGTCAGCGGGTCAGTCTGATCTACCGGAGGATCGGGCATCAACACCGGCACCTGCTCCGACACCGGCACAAGCTCTACAAGGAGCACCATCTTCGGCAGCAGCAGCGGCTTCGACACCTGCACCAACACTTGCACTTGCATCTGTTCTGGCCCGTGCAGTTGCACCGGCAATAGACTGGGCTGTAGTTCGCACTTCATATACCAAAGTCCTTACAAAAACCGACATGTCCACCTTCTTGGTAAGCATTGGCCGCCCAAGTGCTTCGTTCTTTTTTCTTTCCATGTTGTTTCACATGATTCACTGTGTTGATCTACCTTTTTGGATATGTCTTCTTGTTTGCAAACAGAGAATTTCTAGAGCAACGAGGGAGTCGTTCAACAATCCAGGCGACCACGGCCAAGTTTCTCTTACCATGTGCAACCTTGGTGTGAATGAACCTGCTCAATATACTGTAAGTACAAAGGATGGTCGCATGATGATCGATGCTAAAGGATGGTTAAGGTTCAAATCTAAATCATCTCTTGCGGTAGGTGATGATGTCAAAATCGAACTTTCTCGGCAAGGAGAGCTGGTCCAAATCAACTTTGAAATTCTTCAGTAGCAGCACGCAACTGCCGAACTGATCTATCCTCTGAGAGATTTTGATGTAATAATCTGGCATGGTGAAACAAGTGTCCTGTGTGTATAAGTAGTATGACAGTATTATTTATCACATGGTATATCGTTGATAGAATTGCAACTCTGATTGCTGGTTAGGAACTGTCGTTCGATTTCATTCCAACAGCTGACGTGCTTTATTCAATTTTGTGTATTCGCCTTGCGACAACATCTAAAACCAGCGCCGTACCGATCGCTTGCAATATGAAAAGCGCCGAGGTAGAACACATGGGCCCCCAAACATGCAGGGCCGGCCTGCGGCTCAAAGTACAGAACCGTGAGCCTATCTGAGTATTATATTCTCAGCTGAACCCCCATAAAAAAAGCTGAACCCCCATAATGCCCATGCGTTGAAGAGGGAGTATATTTGTCGGCAAGGTGAGCCTGTCTGTGATATAAAAGATTTGTATATTTCTTTACAGAGGGAGTATCTCTCTGTCAAAAAATATATTTATGTGTAACTAGTTACTCCTGTCTTTCTACTTCCTTTCGCTGATATGTGGGGCAACCGGCAACGGGGTCCACGTGCCATATGCACAAATTAGAGTGCACAACTTCACGGTAGACACACCTCGGTCGTAGCGCCGCAGTAATGCCCAATGAGCCGTCAAATCACAACCCCCCTTTCCAGCTTTAGCAGTAAGCTGGATGGATGAAGCAACAATATTTCACTCGGCCTGAATCCCCTTCTCCCTCGTCTGCTTGTTCATAGAAAAACCCCTCTCGGCGATTGCATAGGGTTTTCTCATGGAGAACCTGGTACGAATTCTTCATCCATCCCCATTAAATCCAAGTCCCTTGGTCGCAGGTAATCCTAGGATGGCAGCCGCCACCGTTGATGCATTTTTCTTCCTACTGAATCTAGTGTGTTTCATTTGCAGTGCCCAAAGTGCGAGTACACTACAGGTTTATGCGCCCTCGATGAGACGCCACACTTGTTCCTTCTCATCCTAACACAACATTTTGAAATGCGCACAGTATGTTCCTAGAATCCTCTTTTCTATCCGGGAGGGTGGGGTTTTTTGAACATGCTGTGTTCTCATATCATTTTTCCTGCAGTGTATTATTTGCTCTAACAGAACACATGTACTCAAGATGCTCGGCCTTGCCATAACTGAATACACTAGTTTAATGGTCACAGTGAAGACAAGCCATGGATATAAGTTCCGAGTTGGGTTCATGAACCAAGAAGATCGCTGCTTTTTTATGGCCGAACTTGGATAAACTTTCTCAAGTGTTACAGACTGAAAGTTGGTGCACGAATGTTGATGGAAATAGCAGAACCTGGTCTCATCTTCACTGCGATCTTCCACCCCGACGTCGTTCCAATTGTTCATCCATGTTAGTTTTGTATCTGCTTTTTGCTTGTTGCCTCGATTACTTCTTAATCCAATTATTCTGTCTAACTAATCACAATTTAACTTTAGAAGTAGCAACAAATCTCTCACGAAGATGCTACTTCTAACTAATATTTTCTTATAATTGGTGGCACATGTAGGTTTTTTCGGAGTTAAGCAGTCTACTCGTTTGTTACTCTGTAATAACTCGGCTGTTACTTATGGCACTGAAGTTGACTGGATCGACATCCACAAGTTCCTACACTTTATTGATCGTCTTGAGGTCCTTGTGGGGCATTTCAATGGTGGAAGGCCACGTGGGATATGTGTGCCACTGCTGCACTCGTTGAACATGTCGAACTATGTTGAGAAACTTATGGTACGAGCTGTTTTCTGTTATATATGTTGTTCATAAACTATTGCTTATACATAGTTTTGCAGCTGTGATCTTCTTGAAACAGGAACTGCCCAGTTCTATTGTTCCTATAGAGATGCCTGACCATGGTCGGGTCAGACTTGCACTTGGTCACAACATGATGTTTATGTCGACCTATTCAATTCCCCTTGGAGGTGAAAAGATACTTATTCATGGGTGGTCTCAAATAATGAAGGCCAGTCCATCTTGGAGAATAGGACAGAAGATTACGTTCATGCTTTTCCATGGCTCTAAAGCGAATATCCTGTTTATTGACCACATTGCGAGATGAAGCCGCTTTCAGAAGGTTGTGGATGCGCGGGGTGGCGTCTGGGCCTTGTCCTGGGGCTTGGCGGCCTCACCCTTGGTTAACTGTAGGCAAAGTAGCACTGTTCGAGGCGTGCTTTGTACGGTTGAACCTGTATAAGTACTCATACTGCTTTTAGCTTTGGTTGTTAAGTGCCCCTACTGGTTTCAGTTAAGGTTGTTAAGTACTCCTGCTGCTTTTATAGTCTGTCATGTTTCTTCAATCCTGTCTTCCTCCAGCCGCCAAAACCAAACCAGCACCGGCGGGGCCGCCTGCTTCCGCCTCCCACGGCTGGCTGCGCCTCAGCGCACGCATCGCCGCCCCACTGTCTCCTAAATCGTTAACGCCGACGTCCTCCGCGCGCTTTGGTGCGCTTGCCACGGCGCCGCGTTCTCAACATGGTCAACAAACAACAGGAATCGGCAGAAGTACGTGGAGAGGATGACAGTAGGGGGCCACCACGTCAGCGTATGGAAAAATAAAATGCTTCCTCCTAGTGTTTTCCTGACATCTGGGACCCACGACATTGTGAGCGTATATAGTCAATAGATAAGAAAACAACACATCGGCTGACACCTGGGACGTAGCTACTCGAGCAGTATTTTTTTTGTTATTGTTGAGATGGAGCAGGGTTTGAACTGGGCTGTGGCCCGTCTAGCCCAGGCTTATATTTTATGTTTACCACATGACCAGCCCAGCTATTTTTTCTTTGTGAAAATGAGCCCACTTTATTTTTTCTGAAGAATACCCAATCCAGGCCCACTTATTTTTCTACGCCCTGATGGGCTGCAACTCTTTCAAGACGCCTGCAAATCTTGAAAGTAATATGAAATGGGTTGTAAATATAAAAACAGATGACAAATTGGCAATTAGTTTATAATTTCTGAATTTTTTCACATTTTCAGATTCCTATTTCACTGGGCATTAACCTAATTTAAATATATCTTCAAAGTACTTTAAATCTGGGACCCACAAAAATATGCGAAATTGGCCCTCGCCAACCAAAAAAAAATGACTGCAATAAATTGCATAAGAAGTTGCCATGAGCTATATATAAATTATTAAAAAAAAGAGGGAGTGGTCTGACTTGTGGGCCTGTTTAGTTGACGCGTATGCAAGATTTTTTTAGTTATTATATACATCAACAAACGATTCTAGCAGACGTAACCATTGGATGTCAATCCAACGGCCATCGTGTTTCTTCAATCTCTGATCTTCTTGCTCCAGCCGCCAAAGCAGTGCCGGCGGGACCGCCTGCTCCCGCCTCCCGTGGCCGGCTGTGCTGCCGCGCAGGCCTCAGCGCCCCCTACTACTCCCACCGCTGGCTAGCGCATCCCTCTACCCACCCACACCCCTGTTATTCTGCGATGACGGCAGCCTCACGCCGCAGCCAAACCGGTGAACCCTCGTACTCCTCTCCGCGCGGTCTTCCACTGTCGCGTCTTCCCTGGCTCCACGTCGTCCCCTTCCTAGGCCTCGCCGTCGTCCACCGCCGTGGTGCTCTTGGCGTGGCGTGGTCAATGTGGTCAATGACCGACTTCCATCGGAAGAGTACTGTACGTGGAGAGGCTGACAGCTGGGTCCACGGCAGCTGCAAGGATGTGCCTCCTTATTACGCGCAAAATAATTATTCCTCCACCTGACAGCAGGGACCCACCGGATGGGCCACCAGTATTTTTCGAAAAAACGTTTCCCCCTGACTGCTGGGACCCACCGAACGGGCCACCATGTTTCGCTAAAAAAACGTTCCCCTCGCTGTCAGCTCGGACCCACCGGAAGTGCCTCCTTATTACGCACAAAAAAATGAATACCCCCTGACTTGTGGGCCTAATAAGTTGACTAGGACGGAGGCCTTTGTCAACTTTAGTCAATATATGAATGATTCTAGCTCCAATGACCGTATGATGTCCATCCAACGGCCGTAGTGCTTCTTCAACCTCTGGTCTTCTGCTCCAGCCGCCCAAAGCAGCGCCCGTCGTGCCGCCTGCTCCTGCCGCCTGTGGCTGGCTATGATGCCGCGGAGGCCTCACCGCCCCCTACTACTCCCACCGCTGGCCAAGCCATCCCTCTACGCACCCACACCCCCTGTTATTCTGTGGCGACGGCAGCCTCACACCGCAGCCGAACGAGTGAACCCTCATACTCCTCTACGCGTGGGCATCCACTGCCGCGTCTTCCCCGGCTCCATGTCGTCCCCTTCCTAGCCTCGCCATCGTCCACTGCCCTGGTGCTCTCGACGCGGCATGGTCAACATGGTCAAGGAACGACTTCCATCGGACGTGAACTATACGTGGAGAGGCTGACAGCTGGGTCCACGGCAGCCGCAAGGAAGTGCCTCCTTATTACACGCAAAATAATTATTCCTCCACCTGACAGTGGGGACCCACCGGACGGGCCACCGTATTTCGTGAAAAAAATGATTCGTCCCCTGACTGCTGGGACCCACCAGCTACATCTTCGCACGCAAGGAAGTGCGTCCGAAAAAAAACGATTCGCCCCTTGACTGCTGGGACCCACCAGCTACATCTTCACACACAAGGAAGTACGTCCTGGAAAAAAGAAATGATTCTCCCCCCTGACTGCTGGGACCCACCAGCTACACCTTCGCACGGAAGGAAGTGCATCCGGGCAAAAAAAAAACGATTCGCCTCCCCGACTGCTGGGACCCACCAGCTACATCTTCGCACGCAAGGAAGTGCCTAACAGTCGGGACCCACCTGGTCAAAGCGTACGTAGCATTGTCATTCTGGTCGCGAACGTGTACGTACATACTGGTGGATGTAGAGGCGCGCATGTGTCGTAGTAGAGGCGCGCATGTAGCATGTACACGTACGTACAACGGCCAGGGTGCAAGAAAGAAAATACGGCCACATACGTACATATGGGCGGGGTCGCGCATAAGTACGGTCAGGGCTCGTGTACATGGCTGGGTCGGAACGGAGAAACAACATCGTCGTCATGTTCATGGGGAGGCAACGGAATGCATCGTGTTCATGGGGAGGGCTTGGACGGAACAGGCGATGGAAATGAGGCCTGACGTACCGCCGAACGGAGGAAATGACCTTGTGTTCGAACGGCCATGTTCGAAACGGGATCCTGTTCATCGGGAGGGGTCTGGCATACCGCAAAACGGAGGAAACGGACCTCCTACGATCAAAACGGGGGTCCTGTTGATCTGGAGGGGTGTGGCGTACCGCAAAACGGATGAAACGGACCTCCTACGGTCGAAACGGGGGTCCTGTTGATCGGGAGGGGTGTGGCGTACCGCAAAACGGACGAAACGGACCTCCTACGGTCGAAACGGGGGTCCTGTTGATCGGGAGGGGTGTGGCGTACCGCAAAACGGACGAAACAGACTTGTGTTGGAGCGCTACGGTCGAAACGGGGGTCCTGTTCATCGGGAGGGGTGTGGCGTACCACAAAACAGGACTCCACGGGATAGTGTTCATCTCCACCGTCGACCTCCTCCAGCCTCCATGGGGTACCGTCGACCTCCTCCAGCCTCCACGGACTCCTGTTCATCCAGCCTCCACCGTGCGCTACTCCACCGGCTACTGTTCAACCACCCCTCCACGGGAACCCCTCCACCTTCTACTGTTCATCCAGCCCACCACACCACGGGGTCATGTTCATCCAGAGACAACGCCACCGCTCACTGTACATCCAACCTCTCTGCAATGCTCACTGTTCATCTAGAGAGGCAGCATTGGTCGGCTTCAGTTAGCAGCAGTAGCGAAGGAATCGCTCGATCGGGTTCAGTTAGCAGCCATCGATCGATCGCTCGAGTTCAGTAACGCGTAGCCTGCAGTGCAATCGCTCGGGTTCAGTTAGAGCCCAACGCCTCGCTCGGGTTCAGTTAGAGCCAACGCCTTGCACACACGCGCATACGTGTATGAGAGAAACGCGCATCGCTCGGCCCCTGACCGCCCACCGTAACCGGGAACTCCACGAAATTTTCCTCGCCCTTGCTTCTACCATGGTTTTTCCCGTCATGGACGGCCCAAAGAATGTCATGCAGCTGCGTCTTCGGCCCGCCCAGGACGAAAAGTCCATTTTCTGTCATGACATTTTGTCATAGAAGTAGGATCCCACCACATCTATGATGATACCGGGTTTTGTCACAATTATCGTCATAGAAGTGTCATATGTATGACAGATTTTTTTTCCGTCCGACCCAAAATGTCACGGATGTGTCTTTTTTTGTAGTGTAGAGTTGATGTAGAAGCCCTCCATGATCGAATCCCCCTCCGGCAGGATGCCGGAAAAGGCCCCAAGATGGGATCTCACGGGAATAGAAGGTTGCAATGGTGGAAAAGTGTTTTCGTGGACGCTTCTGGTGGTTTTGGAATATATGTGAATATATAGGGCCAAGGGTTAGGTTAGAAGAGTCCTGAGGAGCCGGCAAGGCAGCCCCCCCTAGGGCTCGCCCTCCCCTGTTGTCGCCGCCTCGCGGCTCTTCTGACTTGATCTCCAAGTCTTCAGGGTGTCTTCTGGTCCAAGAAAAATCATCGCGAAGGTTTTTGAGGGAGTCCTGGACTAGGGGGTGTCCGGACAGCCGGACTATCAATGTCCGCCGGACTCCAAGACTACGAAGATACAAGATTGAAGACTCCATCCCGTGTCCGGATGGGACTTTCCTTGGCGTGGAAGGCAAGCTTGGCAATACGGACATATAGATCTCCTACCATTGTAACCGACTCTGTGTAACCCTAGCCCTCTCCGGTGTCTATATAAACCGGAGGGCTTTAGTCCGTAGGACAACATACATTACAACAATCATACCATAGGCTAGCTTCTAGGGTTTAGCCTCCTTGATCTCGTGGTAGATCTACTCTTGTACTACCCATATCATCAATATTAATCAAGCAGGACGTAGGGTTTTACCTCCGTCGAGAGGGCCCGAACCTGGGTAAAAACATCGTGTCCCTCGTCTCCTGTTACCATCCGCCTAGACGCACAGTTCGGGACCCCCTACCCGAGATCCGCCGGTTTTGACACCGACATTGGTGCTTTCATTGAGAGTTCCTCTGTGTCGTCACCGATAGAGCGGATGCCTCCACCCGTCTTCAAAGACGGTATTTTCGCCGGAGGGGCCTTGGCCGCCGGCCAAACTATCCGGCTTGGTGGTTTTCTCATGACCGCCTGTCCGGCCGCCGCTTCGGCAATGACTTCTCAAGTCATCGAAAGCAATCTTCGCGTCAGCCCTAAAGCTGCCAAACAGTTAGATCCAATAGAGCTCTCGTCTGTTAACGAGCTCTTGGATCGCATCGCCGCCCTGGGAGTCGCTACGGACTACAGCCAGATTGGGCTTAAAACCGATCTGAGAGAGATTAACTCTCCCCAGGCCACCCACCACGTCGCAGTGGTGGAAGAGCAATACGGCAACTCTTTGCCAGTGTTGAAAAGAATTCATGTCCGGATTCCCGAACCCTCCATGCCGGATTCCCGCAGAGGGACGGACTTCGATCGAGCATCGAACTTAAAATCATGCATCGCCCCGGACTCGCTGGATTGTCCCCAGCAAACCACACTTCCGAATTCGGAAACCCCTTGGCCTTTGAGCCTCAAGATGGGCAGGGATCCGGATTTTATTCCACCCACCCGCCCAGACATATGCGATCTATCTCTAATACGGCAAGAGCCTACAGAAACAGTACATCACTACTGGGCCAGATTCCTCCTGGTTATGGACAGGATAAAGGACTGCCGAGAGGAAAACGCAATATCAATCTTCCGCAATAACTGCACGGACAAGGGAATACTAAACGCCATTGATCGTCGCAAAATTACGTGCTTCACCGATCTGGCATCCATTGTACGAAAGTACTGTGCGATGGAGAGTTTCCGGAAAACTAAAAATCAATTTTGGGATAATCCGGCCCCAAACCCAGTCCGCAGTAAAAGGGCGCCTTACAATCAGGCCCCAGATGCAATAACGAAAAAACAAAAACCCAATCAGGGAAACGGAACCGTACTGGAGGGATGGCTCAATGGACCCTGTAAGCTTCATAATACAGAGGGAGCCGTCCCAACACATAGCCTTCGAGCATGTTAGATATTACGGCAGGTGGCCAAAAGTGGCGAAGAGCTTCTAGCTCCGGGAAACCACTCCAACAATACCAGCACGGTATCAACAGTCTTCGAGACTTTCGCATCAAATAATATGCGAAAACGATCAATCCGCGAACTCGCCGAAGTCTACCAAGTAGCAACAGCAAATCCATGGAGCGACACAGCCATTACCTTCAATGGCAGCGACGAGCCCACATTCCGAACAACCAGAGCCCCAGCCGCACTGGTACTTAGTCCCATAGTGGACGGCTTTCGACTAACAAAAGTCCTCATGGACGGCGGCAGCGGACTAAACCTCATTTACGAGGAAACTCTGCGAAAAATGGAAATCGATCGGAGCCGTATTGAGCGAAGCAGCACAACCTTTAGAGGAATAATCCCTAGCCGGGAAGCGCGCTGCACCGGAAAAATCACACTCGATGTGGTGTTCGGCTCTCCGGACAATTACAGATCCGAAGAAGTCACGTTCCAGGTGGCCTCGTTCAGTAGTGGGTATCACGCCATATTAGGACGAGAGGCATTCACAATTTTTCAAGCAATACCTCATTACAGGTACATGAAGCTTAAAATGCCTGGGCCCAGCGGAACAATCACTCTCGCTAGTGATCCGGACATAGCACTCCGCGCCAAAAACAAGACAGCCACACTAGCCCTCGAGGCACTATCCGAAGCCTTGGCGGCAGAGGAACTCACCGCGCTGCGCTCTACGGTGAACAGGGACGATGTGATACTCGATAAAAGATCCATGTCCACCTCCTTCAAACCAGCAGACGAGATAATAAAATTCCAGGTCCATCCAACGGACCCAACGAAGACGGCCTCCATTGGGGCACATTTGAACCCCGAAGTAGACACCGCACTGCGCGAATTCCTTCGGGAAAATTGGGATATCTTCGCCTGGCATCCTTCGGACATGCCCGGAATCCCTCGCAGGTTGGCAGAACACAGCCTAAACATCCTAAAAGGATTCAAGCCAGTCAAACAGGCTCTTCGACGATTTTCCGAGCCCAAGAGACAGGCAATGGGAGAAGAGCTAGCCAAACTATTGGAAGCCGGATTCATTAGAGATATCAAACATCTGGACTGGCTAGCAAATTTGGTGATGGTACCAAAGAAGGATAAATCCTGGCGCCTCTGTGTCGATTTTAAAGACCTCAATAAAGCTTGCCCAAAGGATCCCTTCCCTCTCCCCCGCATCGATCAAATTATCGATTCCATAGCAGGGCACGATTCGCTGTGCTTCCTGGACGCATACTCTGGCTATCATCAAATCAAGATGGCGGAAGCAGACCAAGCCGCAACGGCATTTATCACTCCATATGGACCATTCTGCTTCAACACGATGCCCTTCGGACTCAAAAACGCCGGCGCAACATATCAGCGCATGATTCAAACATGTCTGGCCACCCAGATCGGCAAAACAGTCGAGGCATACGTAGACGACATAGTCGTCAAAACAAAACACGTCGAAACTTTAGTAGACGATTTGAGGCTCACATTCGACAACCTCAGAGCATATGACATCAAGCTGAATCCGGATAAATGCGTTTTCGGCGTACCAGTCGGTAAGCTGCTGGGCTTCATCGTATCCGGTAGAGGAATTGAAGCAAATCCGGCCAAAATCCGAGCTCTGTCACAGTTGGATATTCCAAAAGACCTCAAACAAATACAAAAATTAACAGGATGCGTGGCAGCCTTAAGCCGCTTTATCTCCCGTTTAGGAGAAAAGGCGTTGCCCCTCTATCGCCTCCTCAGGCGCACCGAACACTTCGAGTGGACGGATGCTGCCACTGCCGGACTCGAAGAAATAAAGGCCATACTGGCAACAAATCCAGTCTTGGCTGCACCCACTCTGGGTGAACCAATGTTGTTATACATCGCAGCAACACATCAAGTTGTGAGCGCAGTCCTCATCGTCGAACGAGCGACAGAAGGGCATAAATTCCCTCTTCAAAAACCAGTGTATTATGTATCCACTGTGTTAACCCCCTGCAAATCCCGTTACCCGCACTATCAGAAGATAGCATACGCGGTGTTCATGGCGTCTCGAAAGCTCCGGCACTACTTTCAAGAGTGATCGATAAAAGTGGCCTCTGAAGTACCACTCAATGACATTATAAATAACCGCGACGCAACGGGCAGGATAGCAAAATGGGCCATAGAGCTCTTACCATTCGACATCACTTACAAACCTCGACGAGCTATAAAGTCACAAGTTTTGGCTGACTTCGTCGCCGAATGGACTGAAGCCGAACTCCCTAAAGAGTACGTCGCATACTCCAATTGGACTATGCATTTCGACGGCTCCAAAATGTTGGCCGGACTGGGGGCTGGCGTCGTACTGACGTCCCCCACCGGAGATACAGTCCAGTATGTACTTCAAATAATGTACACGGACTCCAATAATGCAGCCGAATACGAGGCCCTGTTACATGGTCTCCGGATGGCGGTCTCCATGGGCATTCAACGCCTAGAGGTGCGCGGGGACTCAAACCTTGCAATATCCCAAATAAATGGAGACTTTGACGCCAAGGATCCGAAAATGGCAGCATATCGCAACGCTGTCCTAAAAATGTCAGCTCGGTTTGAAGGACTCGAATTCCATCACATAGCCCGAGATAATAACCAAGCGGCCGACGTCCTGGCACGCATCGGTGCGAAACGTGATGTTGTCCCTCCAAATATCTTCCTGGAACGGCTCTTCAAGCCATCCGTACTATGGGAAGAGGAGCCCGGTAGCTACAAACCGGAGAAAACCGCACCAACTGGTGATTCGGCAGGCGACATAACACCCTCCGCCCACGTCATAATGGCAGTAATTGCCGCGTGGACAGAACCATTCCTAGCCTACTTACTTAGGCAGGAACTTCCCGAAGACCAAAATGAGGCCCGCTGCATAGTCCGGCGATCGAAGGCCTACAAGGTCCATGAGGGAGAACTTTATATGAAAAGTACCACCGGAGTCCTTCAAAGGTGTATCTCCGAAGAAGAAGGGCGAAACCTCCTGGCTGAAATTCATGCCAGACTAGGCGGACACCACGCAGCAGCCCGGGCCCTTGTAGGAAAGGCATTCCGTACAGGATTTTATTGGCCGACGGCTCGGGCAGACGCACAGGACTTGGTCCAGCGATGCGTTGGTTGTCAGCTCTTTGCTAATCAGAGCCATATGCCACCCACCGCCCTCAAAACCATACCCATTACCTGGCCGTTCGCGGTCTGGGGGCTTGACATGGTTGGACCCCTTAAAGGGGGAACCCACAAGAAAAAATACCTATTGGTCATGGTGGATAAATTCACCAAATGGATAGAGGCCAAACCGGTCAAAACGGCAGAGTCCGGACCAGTGATAGACTTTATATCAGGGGTGGTACACCGTTACGGAGTCCCCCACAGCATCATCACCGACAACGGCACGAACTGCACAGCCGACGAGGTTAAGTCATGGTGCAAAAATATGGGCATTAAGCTCGACTATGCGTCAGTCTATCACCCTCAAACCAACGGTCAAGTGGAAAGAGCAAATGGTCTAATAATGAGCGGCATTAAACCCAGACTAGTGAGGTCACTCACCAAATCCGACACACAATGGGTCGAGGAGCTCGACTTCGTACTCTGGGGGCTGCGGACAACGCCTAACCGTACTACCGGATTCACACCATTTTTTATGGTATACGGCGCAGAGGCAGTCTTGCCATGTGACATTATTCATGACTCACCTCGAGTGCGCATGTATGAGGAAAGAGAGGCCGAGCTTGATCGGCAGGACAGCTTGGACACATTGGAGGAAGAACGTGACGTCGCGAAGGCTCGTTCCGCATTCTATCAGCAGCAGGCCCGAAGATATCAAAGCAGAGAAGTACGGGCCAAGACTTACAACGTTGGTGAACTAGTTCTACGCCTGCCGGACAAGAAAAAGGACAAGCTCAAGCCCAAATGGGAGGGCCCCTTCATTATCGATCAAGTACTGACCGGCGGAGCATACCGTCTACGAAATGCGTCGGATCACCGACTCGAGCCGAACCCATGGAACGCAGCCCGCCTCCGACGATTCTATGCCTAGCGCCGGACTAAGAGTTCGTCCCCTTCCCCCGTCCAAACTTTTACACTTCGGTTGTCTTTTGTTTCTCTTCTTATCCTTCTCATTTAAAAGCCCTTCCGGGACTATTTTTGCATTCTTTGCATACGCATGATGTGCCATCCGCACTCATTATTCCTGGGGGCTTCTTTTACAGAAGCTCAATTATACGCATGATGTGCCATCCGCACTCATTATTCCTGGGGGCTTCTTTTACAGAAGCTCAATTATACGGGTTTTATGCCCAGCACATGTGTCAAGCTTCCACATGTACCTTTTACTCGCCATTACATGCATCGATATGACTTAAGTTTTGGCCAAGCTGGGTTGCCTGGCTCCTGTGCTTACCCCTACGTTCCCGATTGTTCGGCTAGGAGGTAAAGGGAGCACCTCTGTGATTGTTACTGCCGGGTCAGCCGGATGTGTACCTCAGACTGGGTGAAGCCGAAAGCTAGCATTCTTAAGGGAATATTCAGTCGGTGACTTAAAAGATGACTTTTTACCTATTTATCTATCTGCCCCCAGATGTTTTACTGCTTTCTTTGCAGTCCGGACATGCACTTTAGGGCATGCCTCCCAGCGAAAGGAACCCTTAACGGAACTATTCTCCCTGGAAGATGTTTCTTACTAACCATGTAATATAACATAACTAGTTGGGCACTTGTCTGATAAAGCACTAATGACCCCTACGCCTGGTCTCCATGCATACCACGGTTGTTTCTTAACCAAAAAGGTATTCGGACACACTCCGGACTCTAGGGTCCCGAGGTCGAAGCGAAAAGGTCGGCAAAGACAAATGATCTACAATCCGGCTAGAAGGCATTTCACATGTCACTTTAAAGGATAACATACATTGTCAAATTTATTGATTGTATTCCTCCTCAATCCCGTCTAACAGGCTGTCTAGTTTACAGTCCTGTTGGGAAAATTTAGCAGCCAACTCTACTTGGCTATACACTAAACTCACAGGGATCTCCTTCCCATCGGGCCCCACCGGTCCAACTTCGGCCATGTGGTTGGGATCCGCCTTCTTGTACCGCGTCTTCACCATGGCCCAAGCCTCCCTCGCACCTTGACGGCAAGCCGAAATCTTCCACAAACGGTAGCACTACCGCACTCCCTGCAGCTTCTCCGCAAGCTCCCCGAGGCCCTCGGGTAGGGTGAGGGCTGGCCATAAAGCCTGAACGACGCCGCTCATTGCCTGCCGAACTCGTTCGAGTAGCCGCAATAGTTCGGGAAGTTGATCACCCATTGATATGGGCATCTCCTCTGCAGGACGACCCGTGAGTATGCCTACAAGACATATCATGTCAAAATGCTTCCTCGCCAAATCTTCTTTTCAAAAGAGTTCGCTCAAGCACTCACTATAAATGCCGCGATGAAGCCGCTGATTCTCCTTAACGGAGCCGGACAGCTCTGCCTGAGCGCCTTTCAGCTCTTCTCCGAGCTTGGCGTTGGCATCTTGGAGCTTGTTCCTTTCCTGCTGAACCCTATTCAGCACACTCTCGCCGGCCTTTAGCTGGCGTAGCAATGCTTGCCTGTCCGGATCTTGTCCGGCGGCACCTGCAAATGTCATTATTAGACTCGTACGCACGCCGCACAGCGCTTATATTTATTAATAAAAATGTGTTACCAGGAGGGGTCTTTCCGTCTCCTCATGCGGCAGCAAGTGCGGCCTCAAGTTGGGCCTTGCAATCTTGCAGTTCCCGAGACAGCTGGGCGTTCTTCTCGTTAAGTGCCTGAAATTTACAATGATCCTTAAATCAGTTAGCATAACTAATTTAAGTCTCGGGGGCTACTGGTATATACAACCATTAAAATTTCCTTACCCGTATGTCTTTCACATACTGCTCCGTGGCTCTGGTAAAACCATTTTGAGCAGCACGGAGATGCGCGTCCCCTGCGTTAAAAGCATCCAATGCTTCAGGGGAAAAGCACGCTTCTTGAAATACTGTCCGGCGGCGCCTATGGTTCATGGCGCTCTCCACCTCAGACTTGGTGGCGGACATTCTATCGGTATCCTCCGTTGGAGAAGGATCCGGCTCGCGTCTTGCGCTTGCCTCCCCCTCCAGGCCGGGCGCTGGGGCCTGGCCGGTGTTGCTCGGATTGGCAATTCCTGCGTTCGTAGTCCGGCAAGCGCTTTTTCTCCTACAAATATCATGAGCACTCAGACGTTTCCTCGGAACGTTGCTCTAAAAATTCAAATACGAGCTATACCTTTGCAGCGACGTTTCCGTCCGCACTACGCTCCTTTTCCGCCTGCTGGTTCGGACTGACCTCTGTTGGTCGGCCACCGCGGGCTCGGCTTCCTGCCGTAAAGGCGCTTCCTGCAAAATACCATCGTTCGCGAAGGTCAGAAATGGGCAGGGATGAGATAATGGTGTCCGGACTTCGGTCGCGGTCACCTGGGAAGCCGGACTTAGCCCGGGGTAGTCCGCTGTAATGGCGACCAAAGCATTGTCTATGCTGAGCTGGTGATACACCCCGTCGATCAGCTCCACCTCGATATCCAGGTCCTCTTCGGAGGCCGGATCCAGGGATCCTTCTGGATCCTCGGGTTGCGGAGCAGGACTTACCATGTCCTCCACAGTCCGGCGTAGACCCTGCGCCGAAGACATAATGTAAGAAGCTTAAACTTCGAAAGCATGGGTTGGGCCCTTCAAGGTGTTCACTTACCCATCCTCTGGGTTTGATCATGGAGAACCCATCCAAAGGGTTCATTCGAAGGAAATCCTCCTTCTCCCCCTTGTACAGGCTGGACAGGATCTTCACCAGGTCCTCGGCCGAATCTGACCCTTTGCAGCCGTGTCGGGTAGCATCGTCTTCCCCGTTGAAATCCCACATAGGGTGGCCTCTGTATTGCAGTGGCTGTACCCCTCGCTTGATGCATGTCGCCATGACTCCGATCATGGTCAAGCCGGAATGAGCCATTAATCTTATCCGGCCCATCAAGTAGTGGACGCTCTTGTCTTCCTCCAATCGGGGGCTCCGTGGGCGCCAGCTGAGGCGTTTCTTCAAGGGACCAGCACTAAACTCCGGGAGGCCGATCCGAACTGGGTTTGGCAGCGGAGCGTCTCCTATATAAAACCACTCCGAGGGCCAGTCTTCGGACGCCTTCTTGGGAGTGCCGGATAGGTATCCGGTCCCGGCGATGCGCCATATTTCGGCGCCGCCCACTTGATATATGGACCCCTGGTAAGAACGGGGTACGAGGCAAAACAGCCTCTTCCACAATGCGAAATGGGGCTTAATGCCCAGGAATAGCTCGCAAAGAGCTACGTAGCCCGCGATATGCCGGACAGAGGCGGGCGTGAGGTGGTGGAGCTGGAGTCCGTAGAACTTCAGGAGCCCGCGGAGGAACGGATGTATTGGAAATCCGAGTCCCCTTGTCAGATAAGGGACAAAACATACTCGCTCCCCCTTATTGGGGCTTGGAGTGTCCTCCGCCTGTCTCCCACCTTGATAAGTAACCAGTCCGGCCCAGACTGGGATCATGAAGGCCGGAGGGAGGAATCCCCCCGTTTGGAGCTTCTCAAGCTTGTTGTGCGAAATAGAGCACCTCCTCCAATTCCCCGGCGGTGGGCTGGGAGCGCGTGAAGAAGAGCCGCGTTGACGATCCATGGTGGAATGGACTTCTAGGTCAAAGGCGCTTTGATGGAGTATTCGCGGGAGGAAGACGGTGTGGTTTGGATCTGGATTCTTGCCTCTTTTATAGGCGGGCGACTCGCACAATTGGGGGGTGAAATGCAAAATACACCCTGGCTTTTCACATTCATGCGACGCGTGGAAGAGGGCCATTATTTGGCGTAGAAGCCGAGGAACACAGTATTCAAGATGAAGCCGGACACTGTTCGGCAGGTACATGGAATTTGAAGGGAGAACCCGCCTTGCAATGCCGAAGACTATGAACGCGCTGGACTTATCGTCATTGAAGCCTGGTCCAGGGGCTACTTAGGGAGTCCTGGACTAGGGGGTGTCCGGACAGCCGGACTATCAATGTCCGCCGGACTCCAAGACTACGAAGATACAAGATTGAAGACTCCGTCCCGTGTCCGGATGGGACTTCCCTTGGCGTGGAAGGCAAGCTTGGCAATACGGACATATAGATCTCCTACCATTGTAACCGACTCTGTGTAACCCTAGCCCTCTCCGGTGTCTATATAAACCGGAGGGCTTTAGTGCGTAGGACAACATACATTACAACAATCATACCATAGGCTAGCTTCTAGGGTTTAGCCTCCTTGATCTCGTGGTAGATCTACTCTTGTACTACCCATATCATCAATATTAATGAAGCAGGGCGTAGGGTTTTACCTCCATCGAGAGGGCCCGAACCTGGGTAAAAACATCGTGTCCCTCGTCTCCTGTTACCATCCGCCTAGACGCACAGTTCGGGACCCCCTACCCGAGATCCGCCGGTTTTGACACCGACAGTTTTCTTCCGTTTGGACTCTGTTTGGTATTCCTTTTCTACGAAGCTCAAAAACAAGGAAAAACGGAAACTGGCACTAGGGTCTAGGTTAATAGGTTAGTACCAAAAATAATATAAAATAGCATATTAATGCTTATAAAACATACAAAGTAGGTAATATAATAGCATGGAACAATAAAAAAGTATTGATACGTTGGATACGTATCAATCATTACCAAGTCCGAGTAGCAGCGGAAGTAGATGAGTCGATGTAGATCATACTTGGAGTCCCTCGAACTGTAGATGAATGATAACCCACAAGTATAGGGGATCGCAACAGTTTTCGAGTGTAGAGTATTCAACCCAACTTTATTGATTCGACACACGGGAAGCCAAAGAATATTCTCAAGTATTAGCAACTGAGTTTTCAATTCAATCACACCTGAAAGACTTAATATTTGCAGCAAAGTAGTATGGAAGTAACGGTAAAAGTGGCAAAAGTAACAATAGCAATTTTTTAGCAATCGTAATAGTGGCAACGGAAAAGTAATAGAGCAAAGATCAATATGAAACGAGCTCGTAGGGAATAGATCAATGATGGATAATTATGTCGGATGGCATTCATCATGCAACAATTATAACATAGGGTGACACAGAACTAGCTCCAATTCATCAATATAATGTAGGCATGTATTCTGAATATAGTCATACACGCTTATGGAAAATAACTTGCATGACATCTTTTGTCCTACCCTCCCGTGGCAGCAAGGTCCTATTGGAAACTAAGGGATATTAAGGCCTCCCTTTCATAGAGTACCAGACCAAAGCATTAGCACTTAGTGAATACATGAACTCCTCAAACTACGGTCATCACCGGGAGTGGTCCCGACTATTGTCACTCAGGGGTTACCAAATTATAACACGTAGTAGGTGACTATTGACTTGCAAGATATGATCAAGAACACAAATATATTCATGAAAACATAATAGGTTCAGATCTGAAATCATGGCACTCGGGCCCTAGTGACAAGCATTAAGCATAGCAAAGTCATAGCAACATCAATCTTAGAACATAGTGGATACTTGGGATCAAACCCTAACAAAACTAACTTGATTACATGGTAAATATCATCCAACCCATCACCGTCTAGCAAGCCTACGATGGGATTACTTACGCACGGCGGTGAGCATCATGAAATTGGTGATGGATGATGGTTGATGATGACGATGGCGACGGATTCCCCTCTCCAGAGCCCCGAACGGACTCCATAGCTTCCCTCCCGAGGAAGAACAGGGTTTGATGGTGGCTCCGTATCGTAAAACGCGATGAATCCTTCTCTTTGGGTTTTTTCTCCCCGAACATGAATATATGGAGTTGGAGATGAGGTCGGTGGAGGTCCAATGGGCCCACAAGGTCGGGAGGCACGCCTTAGGGGGGTGGGCGCGCCCCCCACCCTTGTGGCTAGGGTGTGAGCCCCCTTCACTTGATTCTTTCGCCAATTTTTTTTTAATTCCAAAACTTATCTCCGTGAAGTTTCAGGTCATTCCGAGAACTTTTTATTCTGCACAAAAAAAACACCATGGCAATTCTGCTGAAAACAACGTCAGTTCGGGTTAGTTCCATTCAAAAAAGGCAAGTTAGAGTCCAAAACAAGGGCAAAAGAGTTTGGAAAAGTAGATACGATGGAGACGTATCAACTCCCCAAGCTTAACCCATTGCTTGTCCTCAAGCAATTAAGTTGACAAACTGAAAGTGATAAAGATAAACTTTTACAAACTCTATTTCATCTTGTTGTTGCAAATATGTAAAGCCAGCATTCAAGTTTTCAGCAAAGATTATGAACTAGTCATATTCACAATAACATTTAGGTCCCACAATTACTCATATCAATGGCATAATCAACTAGCGAGCAATAATAATAAATCTCGGATGACAACTCTTTCTCAAAACAATCATGATATGATATAACAAGATGGTATCTTGCAAGCCCTTTCGGAGACCGCAAAACATAAATGCAGAGCACCTCTGAAGATCGAGGACTAACTAGACATTGTAATTCATGGTAACAGAAATCCAGTCACAGTCATACTCAATATCAGTTAATAACAATGCATACAAATGACAGCGGTGCTCTCTAACTGGTGCTTTTTATAAGAGGATGATGACTGAGCAACGGGTACCGTCCAACTAACAACAATCTTGGGGGAGTTTTGTTTGCAATTATTTTTGATTTGATTTTGAGCATGGGACTGGGCATCCCGGTTACCAGCCATTTTCTTGTGAATGATAAGCGGAGTCCACTCATCGTGAGATTAACCCACCTAGCATGGAAGATATTGACAGCCCTAGTTGGTACATGAGTGATTCAAGCATACAAAACAGATTATCATTTGAAAGTTTAGAGTTTGGCACTTGCAGATTTACTTGGAGCGGTAGGTAAATACCGCATATAGGAAGGTATGGTGGACTCATATGGAACAACTTTGGGGTTTATGGAAGTGGATGCACAAGCAATATTCCCGCTTAGTACAAGTGAAGGTTAGAAAGAGACTAGGAAGCGACCAACTAGAGAGCGACAACAGTCATAAACATGCCTTGAGATTAACTAACATTGAATGCAAGCATGAGTAGGATATAAATCACCATGAACATAAATATCGTAGAGGCTATGTTGGTTTTGTTTTCACTACATGCGTGAACATGTGCCAAGTCAATCCACTCGAATTATTCAAAGGAGGATACCATCCTATCATACTACATCACAACCATTTTAATTTTCATGTTGGCACACAAGGTAAACCATTATAAACTCCTAGCTAATTAAGCATGGCATGAGTAACTATAATCTCTAGTTGTGATTGCAAACATGTTTCATTCATAATAGGCTGAATCAGGAATGATGAACTAATCATATTTACAAAAACAATATAGGTCGAGTTCAGACCAGCTTTTACTCATCTCAATCATTCCATCATATATCATCATTATTTCCTTTCACTTGCACGACCGAACGGTGTGGAAAATATAATAGTGCACGTGCATTGGACTAAGCTGGAATCTGCAAATATTTATTCAAAGGAGAAGACAAGGTAATATGGGCTCTTTGTTAGATCAACAATAATGCATATGAGAGCCACTCAACATTTTCATCATGGTCTTCTCCTCTCGAGCCCCAAAGAAAAGAAAATAATTTCAAAGAAACACATTGAAATATTTTTGGAGTTTTTGTTTTTCTGAGGCAAGTAAAAGAAGAACGAGAAAAACTATTTACATGGGAAAGCTCCCAACAAGCAAAAGAAGACCGAGAAATCTTTTTGGGTTTTCATTTAATATTATAACTAAGCATGCATGGAAAGTAAACTAAATACAACCATTTTTTTGGTTTTCTTAAGGTTATTCAAGCACACAAGAAGAAAGCGGGAAAAAGAAATAAACTAACATGGATAATACAATGAAAGAGTATGAACACTGACAACTAGAATGAGTGTGTGAACATGAATGTAATGTCGGTGAGAAATACATACTCCCCCAAGCTTAGGCTTTTGGCCTAAGTTGGTCTATGCCCATGGATCAAAGTAGTTCTCTCCAGCGTACTGAGGAGGATCCTGGGGGTTCCACTAGTTAGCGAGCTCATGTGGATCCCAATGATAAATAGACTCCTGATATGGATCAGGTGATGGCTCTGGCTCAGGAGGTGGGGATCGTGTCCACTCCCAGTATGCATGAATGTCCACGCGCAAAACAAAATACCCGCCTGAATGAATATCAAACAAAATAGGTGCAGTCAAGGTAATAATCTGAAAAGTATTCTCGCTAAATACTAAGTTATAAATGAGCCTCTTTTCCTCATCATGGCGAATAAACTTATGTGCTACCACGCTGTCATAATCTAAATATATAGTGGGTAGCAGTTTCTCCTCTTTTTCATAATGCCTAATGGGTATCTCAAAGTGTTTAGCAAGGCGGGAGGCGAAGATACCTCCGAAAATAGGACCCTTTGTATGGTTTAAACTCAATAGTGACCATAGCACCCAAACTGTAAGTTCTATCTCTATATAAAGCATGGCGCAAAATAGCGAGGTCAGGGGCACTAAGGCCTCCACTCTCTCCACGACCAATTAAACATCTCCCGGCAAATAATGAGTAATAGCGTAAAACAGGGAAATGTATACTAGCCACTCTTGCTCCCGATACTCCTCAGTTTTCCCCTACGGTAATTTCATTAATAAAACCTTCCACATCACTAGGACGTGGTTCTTCGACGCTACTCTCATAAGGAAATTTACATGCCTCACAAAAGTCATAAAGTGTCATTTCCTTATACTCATCATATAAGTAAAAGTCTACCATAGGTGGTGATTTCCTAGCATGAAAATGAAAATTTTGCACGAAAGTGTTAGTGAGTAGGAGGTACTGATCTCACTGGTCGAGGAGGAAGCCGGTGATGCCTGCATTCTCAGCCAAATAATAGAAATCATCATAAATTCCAGCCGCCTGTAAGAATGCATCACATGGGCATTCACACGGCCAAATCTCCGTGGAGCGAGGAAGATTATACTTGGGCTTTTCCTTCTCCTCATTTTCTTTTTCCTTCGAACCCCGGCTCGAGGAGCCTCTCAACAATCTCCACATCATTTTCTCCCTCTAAAATTTTTAGTGACTCAAAATAAAAGTGAACAAAACTCAACAAAATTGATAGCAACTACTCCTACTAGTGCCTAGAGGCTATATCATGCATCAAAACTACTTTGGACCATATACATTTGACATGCAAGCTCAAGAACAAGGTCATCACAGCAGCAAAAATTTGCAATGAATAAAGCACTAGAATAAAAACTAATTGGACCATTGGGGGAGTCATATACCTAGGGCTGGAATTCGAGCCGAGTCGAGCTAACTCGGCTGGACTCGCTAAAGCTCGTTTCGTTAACGAGCTAGCTTGACTCGACTCATTACTATAGCAAGCTCAAATCCAAGATTGGCTCGACTTGTATAACTCGCGAGCTAGCTCGTTTATCTTGTTAAGCTCGTTAAGGATATGGACATAAAACATTATGAATAAAATAAAAATGAACATTTGTTTGTGAACATTATACATGTTTAATATGTACACTTTGCATTAGCAAGTAATATTTTTTTCATATTCATAAGGTGCCTTGCATGGCTGGGCCTTGTGTTGTGTGCCTAGGACGCTGGGTGCTTGGCTGATCTCTTGTAACGAGCCTAACGAGTTACACGAGTACTCGTGAGATTGGCTCGTTTAATGTGGTCTATAAACGATCTTAAACTAAAGCTCGGCTTGACTCGTTATTCTTTGAGTTCGAGTCGATTCGAGCCGAGCCACGAGTTACTCGTTTAGCTCACGAGCTTCAAGCTTTTTTCCAGCCCTACATATACCGAAGAACAATCCCCCAAAGTAGTTTTCTGAATGGGGCTTTGAGCAAGGAGATCGAAAATGGTAGCAAGATGAGCAAGAACACGAGTTTGAGCTATGGAGTGATTTTTTCTAGAGGAAGAAGGAGTGGATGGGTGCTAGAAAAAGTGGAGGGGGGCCACGTGGGGCCCATAAGGGCAGGGGTGCACCCAAGGGGTAGGGCGCACCTCTCGACCTTGTGGCCCACTGGTGAGGCCCCCTGGTGTGTGTTCAATGCCATAAATTCTCAGATATTCCATAAAAATCATACTAAATTTTCAGGGCATTTGGAGAACTTTTATTTTTGGGACATTTTTATTGCACGGATAATTCAGAAAACAGACAGAAAATACTATTTGGCTTTATTTAATCTAAATAACAAATAGTAAAAGATGGGTACACAGAGTTGTGCTTTCTAAATTCATCCATCTCATGCTCATCAAAAGGAATCCATAATAAGGTTGATCAAGTCTTATTAACAAAAGTCTTCTGAATAACATGAAACCGGAGAATTTTTGAATAACACTAGGTTACCTCAACGGGGATATGCATTTCCTCAACAATAAGAATATCATATTTCTTTTTGACAGTAGGTAGAGGTAATTCAAAACCTCATATAGTGATAGTTGAATTTTTTCCAATAGAATTGATACTATGAACTTGAGGTTGTTTCTTCAAAAAGTGTACCGTGTGCTCATTACCATTAACATGAAAAGTGAAATTGCCTTTGTTGCAATCAATAACAGCCCCTGCAGTATTCAAAAAGGGTCTACAAAGAATAATCGGCATAGTATCATCCTCGGGAATATCAAGAATAACAAAGTCCATTAAGATAGTAACGTTTGCAACCACAACAGGCACATCGTCACAAATACCGATGGGTATAGCAGTTGATTTATCAGCCATTTGCAAAGAAATTTCAGTAGGTGCCAACTTATTCAGTTCAAGTCTACGATACAAAGAGAAAGGCGTAACACTAACATCAGCTCCAAGATCACATAAAGCAGTTTTAACATAGTTCCTTTTAATGGAGCATGGTATAGTTGGTACTCCTGGATCTCCAAGTTTCTTTAGTATTCCACCCTTAAAAGTATAATTAGCAAGCATGGTGGAAATTTCAGCTTCCAGTATCTTTTTATTTGTAACAATATCTTTCATGTACTTAGCATAAGGAGGCATTTTAAGCATATCAGTCAAACGCATACGCAAAAAGATAGATCTAATCATTTCAGCAAAGCACTCAACTCATCATCCTTTTTCTTGAATGGCTTAGGAGGAAAGGGCATGTGTTTCTGAACCCATGGTTCTCTTTATTTATGATGTTTACTAGCAATGAACTCTCTCTTTTCATAACGTTGATTCTTTGATTGTGGGTTATCAAGATCAACAACAGGTTCTATCTCTACATCATTATCATTACTAGGTTGAGCATCAACATGAACATCATTATTAACATTATCATCGGGTTCATGTTCATCACCGGACTGTGTCTCAGCATTAGAAATAGAAATATCATTGGGATTCTCAAGTGTGGCTATAGCAATTCACTAGCATGCAAAATCCTATCAGTTTTCTTTTTCTTTTTATTATTAGGACTAGGTGCATCAGTATCAGTTCTCTGAGAAACTTGTTCAACTCTCTTAGGATGGCCCTCAGGATACAAAGGTTCCTGGGTCATTTTACCACCTCTAGTCATAACCCTAACAGCATTATCATTATTTTTACTATTCAACTTATTAAGCAAATCATCTTGTGCCTGAAGTACTTGTTCTACTTGAGTTGTAACCATGGAAGCATGTTTACTAATAAGCTTAAGATCATTAACAGTTCTACTCATATAATTACCCAAGTGGTCAAGCATGTAAGCATTACGTTTCAATTGTCTACTAACATAAGCATTGAAATTTTCTTGTTTACCAATAAAATTCTCAAACTCATCCAAGCATTGACTAGCAAACTTATTATGAGGAATATCACTTTCATCAAAACTATGGAGAGAGTTTACCTCTGCTACCTGTGTCAGGTTATCAAGATCATGTATTTCTTCAATAGGCAGTAATTTTTTAATATCTTCAGATTTAATACCTTTTTCTTTCATAGATATCTTTGCTTCTTGCATATCTTCAGGACTAAGAAATAGAATACCCCTTTTCTTTGGAGTTGGATTAGGAGTTGGTTCAGGAAGTGTCCAATCATTATCATTACTCAATATATTATTCAATAGCAATTCAGCTTGCTCAACAGTTCTTTCCCTAAAAACACAACCAACACAACTAATCAGGTGGTCTCAGGAAGCATCGATTAGTCTATTATAAAAGATATCAAGTATTTCATTTTTCTCGAGAGGATGACCATGCAAAGCATTAAGTAATTGGAGAAGCCTCCCCCAAGCTTGTGGGAGACTCTCTTCTTCAATTTGCACAAAATTAAATATTTCCTTAAAGCAGCTTGTTTCTTATGAACAGGGAAATATTTTGCAGAGAAGTAGTATATCATATCCTGAGGACTACGCACACAACCAGGAGCAAGAGAATTAAACCATAACTTAGCATCACCCTTTAAAGAGAAAGGAAACAATTTAAGAATATAGTAATAGAGAATATTTTCCTCATGAGCAAATAGGGTGGCTATATCATTCAATTTAGTAAGATGTGCCACAACAGTTCCAGATTCATAACCATGAAAAGGATCAGATTCAGCCAAAGTAATTAACTCTGGAGCGACAGAGAATTCATAATCCTTATCAGTAAAAAATATAGGTGAAGTAGCAAAAGCAGGATCATATTTCATTCTAGCATTCAAGGATTTTTCTTTCAGCTTAGCTAACAATTTCTTAAGATCCTCTCTATCATTGCAAGCAAAGAAGTCTCTAGCAGTTTCTTCATCCATAACATAGCCCTCAGGTACGATAGGCAATTCATATCTAGGGGGAGAATCATAATAATCAATTTCAATAATATCATCAGTTTTAGTAATTTCATTCTCTCTAACCGTAGCAAGTTGTTCATCAAGAAATTCACCTAGTGGTACAGTATTATCAAGCAGAGAAGTAGTTTCATCATAAGAATCATGCATAGCAGAAGTGGCATCATCAATAACATGCGACATATCAAAATCAATAGCAGGTGTAGGCGTCGCAAGTTTACTCAAAACAGAAGGCGAATGTAGTGCAGAGCTAGATGGCAGTTCCTTACCTCCCCTCGTAGTTGAGGGAAAAATCTTAGTTATTTGATCTTTCAAATTCCTCATAGTGATAACCAGATATAACTCCCAAGTGACTCAGAGAATAGAGCTATGCTCCCTGGCAACGGTGCCAGAAAAAGGTCTCGATAACCCACAAGTATAGGGGATCGCAACAATTTTTGAGGGTAGAGTACTCAACCCCAATTTATTGATTTGACACAAGGGGAGCTAAAGAATATTCTCAAGTATTAGCAGATGAGTTGTCAATTCAACCACACCTGAAAGACTTAATATCAATAGCAAAGTATTTAGTAGCAAAGTAGTATGTAAGTAGCGCTAACAGTGGCAAAAGTAACAGTAGCAATTTTGTAGCAATTGTAATAGTGGCAATGGAAAAGTAACGGAGCAAAGATCAATATGAAACGAGCTCGTAGGAAATGGATCAATAATGGGTAATTATGTTAGATGGCATTCATCAAGCAACAGTTATAACATAGGGTGACACAGAACTAGCTCCAATTCATCAATATAATGTAGGCATGTATTCCGAATATAGTCATACGTGCTTATGGAAAAGAACTTGCCTGACATCTTTTGTCCTACGTATCCTCCTGTGGCAGAGGGGTCCTATTGGAAACTAAGGGATATTAAGGCCTCCTTTTAATAGAGTACTGGGCCAAAGCATTAGCACTTAGTGAATACATGAACTCCTCAAACTACGGTCATCACCAGGAGTGGTCCCGACTATTGTCACTCCGGGGTTGCCGGATCATAACACGTAGTAGATGACTATTGACTTGCAAGTTATGATCAAGAACACAAACATATTCATGAAAACATAATAGGTTCAGCTCTGAAATCATGGCACTTGGGCCCTTGTGACAACCATTAAGCATAGCAAAGTCATAGCACATCAATCTTAGAACGTAGTGGATACTAGGGATCAAACCCTAACAAAACTAACTCAATTACATGGTAAATCTCATCCAACCCATCACCGTACAGCAAGCCTACGATGGGATTACTCACGCTTGGCGGTGAGCATCATGAAATTGGTGATGGAGGATGGTTGATGATGACGATGGCGAAGGATTCCCCTCTCCGGAGCCCCGAACGGACTCCAGATCTACCCTCCCAAGGAAGAACAGGGCTTGGCGACGGCTTCGTATTGTAAAACGCAATGAATCCTTCTCTCTGGTTTTTTCTACCCGAACGTGAATATATGGAGTTGGAGCTGAGGTCGGTGGAGGTCCAGGGGGCCCACAAGGTTGGGAGGCGTGCCCCAGGGGGTGGGCGCGCCCCCACCCTTGTGGCCAGGGTGTGGGCCCCCTTCACTTGATTCTTTTTCCAATATTTTTTATTAATTCCAAAACTTATCTCCGTGAAGTATCAGGTCATTCCGAGAACTTTTTATTCTGCACAAAAATAACACCATGGCAATTCTGCTGAAAACAGCGTCAGTCCGGGTTAGTTCTATTCAAATCATGCAAGTTAGAGTCCAAAACAAGGGCAAAAGAGTTTGGAAAAGTAGATACGATGGAGACGTATCAATGAACGATCCCGCGAACCACCCATGAAAGATCCATTGAATGGAAGACCGAAAGCATGACCTCTTTGCAAGCGAACAATCTTCACGATCTGGCAGCGCTTCGCCATCCAGAGCTAACCGTTATTGGAGAATTAGAGTGATGATACTATAACCACACTAGGCTTCTAGTTGTGAGGATTAGAGGATCTAGATCAAGCTCTAATTGATCGACTTGGACGAACTAGAACTAGAACTAGAACTAGAGAACTAGAGGAGGCTCCAAGACTTGTTTGTTCAAATAGTGCAAAAACCTCTAGTATATATAGGTTGGAGGGAGAGGGAGGGGATCCACACAAGGAGGGGATTTTTCCCTCCTTGGTGCGCCGACTTAGGGGGAGGGGAAACCCACCCCTAGTCTAATTCGACCTTCCCTTCAAGGAAAGGTAGGTGCCTTCCCCTATTGGGCCTATGTGGCCCAATTCTCCTTCCACCACTTTGATATTAAATTAAATATAAAAGCCTCCTAAAATTACTTAGAGTCTTTTATTATTAATTTAACATCACCAAAAACATTTTCCACCTATATATTATTTATCGGTAATGCCTGTTATTGCCCGATAAGCTCTGAAACCCTTATGGTGACCCTGAAACGCTTCTGGTTCTTCTTGAAACCATTTTGAATATGAATAAAACAACTTCACAAATAAATCCTCGATACTCTCATCCTGCTAAAACTCAGAAGATCGTGATTACCATAATCTTGTGACCCTGTAGGTTCAGTAAAACATACACATGAACGAAACCCCTTCATTTAATGACCGACAGCGGAACCGTGGACGTCCATATCAATCCCTATGAATACATGAATGGCATTCGAGTGAAGATTTGGTTATCATGTGATGTTCCCTTTGCTTCACGATACTTTACAAAACCCGAGATGCATTGGTATCCTCCTGAGTCATACACATGCTCACTAAACCATTATCCTTGTTATCGGTTTTGTACTTCTTTCTCGTTGAAGTGTTTAGGCATCTCCATGACGTAGTCACCTATGTCTGGCCAGACAATTATTGATGCCATCACACTGAGAGGGACCTAGTAATATCTCTCCATCGCCGGAGGAGCAAATTCCACTCTTGAGCTATCTAGTCCCTTGTCAAATTTTTCGATGAACCTATAAATTGTCGTTATGATCATCGTGTTACAGATGATGTTTGAGCAACCCCAAAGTCCACCGTAAGGTAAGAAGTGACTAAGATACTCTCATGGTCTAAGGAACTAAAAACACATGCTGACACTCCATGTTATAATAATAGATTTCAGACAATATAATCTCAAAGTATAATAAACAATTTGGGTCGATTCAATATAATCGTTCTTCTAACGTCATAATCTCAATGTTATTTTAGGATTATTGTTACACTTAATGATATCTTAAGATCCGGAAAACATGATCACCAACAACACTTGAGCCTGTCTTAGAGGAAATACTAGGAAACTATTCTTTACTGTTTATCATTCCACATGTGCATATGAGTTTTCCTCTGAATTACATATTCCAGATCATAGCAGTTATAGCATGAAATATGAACTCTTAAATATGAAAATGGAAATATAATAATACAATATTATTGCCTCTAGGGCATATTTCCAACATAGCAATCAAAGGACCATGCGGTCTGATAACATTATCAATTAAAGCTTGAGCCACTATTTGCGCAACGAATGGGTTTGATAATGGAATAAAATGGGCAAACTTATTCAGTCTGTACACAATCACAAAAATCACATCCTTTCGACGATATTTAGGCAATCCTTCACTCAAATGAGTCCAACCCATGTCGGGAATGCGGAGAGGGTATAATAAACCTGGGTAGTAGCAGTTTTCACCCTTGTTCTTTTGTCAAACAGGGCACATAGTAAGCCATTTATCCATATCAAACTTGAGACCATGCTAGTATTTTTTTCATTATCCTGTGGCAAGAGACTTTTCCGCCTGAATGATCACCTAAGATTGATGAGTGTAGGGCAGTCCATAACTTGGTCTTGAGGTTTTTATCATCCCCAATATAAATTCTCCCCTTATGTTTGATTAATCCATTGTGCAAAACATCATGTTGATCGGTATCATTAGGATCTAGAAGTAGTTTTTCCAAGAGGTTTTTGCTCTTGGGGTCCATTTCATAGAATTTCTCCATTTGTGCTATCCATTGGGAGTGAGTAGAGAGATTGCACGTAGTGAATATTTCCTGGGTAGGGCATCTGGCACAATACTATCCCTGCCTTTCTTATATTCCAGCTAAAAATCAAACTCAAGCAACTTAATCATGAGCTTGTGTTGAATTCCAGTGTTATTATTTTGACCTGTCATAAGCTTCAAGCTTTGGTGACCAGTTTTGATAACTCATGCCCAACAAAGTAATGTCTCCATCTTCTGAGAGCTTCTATAATTGCTAATGCCTCTTTTTCATAAGTGGGCAATGTTGCATTCTTAGGAAACAATGTAGAACTACAATAAGCAATGGCCCCGCCCATTTGCATAATTACTGCGCCTAAACCAATTCCAGAGGCATCACTTTCCAAAATGAAAGGAATAGAAAAATCTGGTACGACCAATATAGTTGTTGTAATTAAGGCTTGCTTTAGAGCATTAAAAGCATCTTCTTGCAACTATGTCCTGATAAAATTGTCATTTCTAAGTATATCATGTAGTGGTGTGGAAATCACACCAAAATCTTTCACAAATCTTCTATAAGCCATATAGCCCGAAAAACCTCTTAATTGTGTAATTGTACTAAGTGTGGGCCAATTAGGTATAACAAATAATTTGGATGGGTCAGTAGAAACCCCCTTTCCAGAAATTATGTGCCACAGGTAGTCCACCTGATTAACTACAAATAGGCACTTAAATAGTTTGACTGTTAGTTTATCCTTATTGAGAATAGTAAGTATTGTTTTCAGATGTTCCAAGTGCTCCTCCAAACTCTTACTATATGTTATCAAACAAGACTAATGTGAATTTACGACGATTATGGAGCAAGTATGACGTTGATAAGAGTTTGGAATGTACCAGGTGCATTGGAAAATCCAAAAGGCATTAGTATTCAAAATGTCGAAAATGTGTAGTGAAAGTAGTCTTGTGTTTGTATTTTTCACTCATTCTAATTTGATGTTACCCAGATCTTTGGTCTAGCTTAGTGAAATATTTTTCTACAAGTCCATCCAATAGATCTTTTATTATGGTATTGGAATTTTGTTCTTTGTAGTGACAACATTTAGCTTTCTAAAATTTTGACACACTCTCCATGTCTTGTCTTTCTTGCCAACTAAAATTGCTGGTGTAGCATATGGAAGTTGGATTTCTCTAATCACTTTTGATTGTAGCAATTTTTTACTTGGTGTTCCATCTCATTCCTATGCTTGTGAGGAATCCTATAAGGTGTGGAATATGGAGGAACCGCTTCAGGTTGCAATTTTATGGTCAAAAGCTCTCATAGGAGGCAACCCCTCTCGTTCTGCAAATAATTGAGGAAATCAATTTAATAATTCAGCAGCTGAATTAGGGTTTCATGCTTGTTATTGTTGGAAGGTTTATTGTCATTGTTTAGGTGTAACAAATCTCCTGATGCTCCTTCATTCAGCAGTTTGAGCAACACAATTGCACCTATTTTAGTTGCATCAGCTATAGTCTCACAGGCAGGAATAGTGACATGGTATTTCCCTTCTTTAACTATAGTTATCGATTTGTGAATATGATCAAATGATGTTGGTGTCAGGACCCTGACTCAATGCCACATCGATCTAGCATGTAACACCTCATATCACTTTGCGGCCTCACGCATGGTATTCCCACGGGTGTCGCCTTACCTTTGCCCGGGACCGTTTGCGCCTTTTGGCACACGTATATGATAGTGTCGCTAGCATCCATATGATAAGGAGCCCGGGCTGACATGGCTAGTCGTAAACCCAAAGTGGCACAAACTTACAGGGACACGCATCCATGACCCAGCATCGAACATGTCAATCATCAGCGAGTGGATCCAGGCTGTAGCACTGGGCTAGCAGGACTCCGATGAACCGGGCTGTAGCGGGCTAACAGGACTCCGGTATTCATCGCGTGACATTTCCCCGAAGGGACAGACACAGGAACGAAGAAGGACACATGCCGGCCAGCCTAAGTGTTCCGGAGCAGTAGCAAGCTACCATGGCTCAGTGGAAGCACTAGGAGACATTTCCCGGTAAGAGACACTACTAAGGATAAACAACTTGATAGTCAGATCCCACACATACCAAGCATTTCAATAACATACACACAATATGCTCGATATGTGCAAATACAACATGGCATCACAACATGACTCTACAACTCAAGCATTTATTCAATAGGCTCCGAGGAGCAAGATATTACAAACATGGGTCTCATGACCCAACATTCAGAGCATACAAGTCAAAGCACATGCGGAAGCTTAACATGTCTGAGTACAGACATCTACAAATAAAAAAGGCTGATAAGCCTGACTATCTACCAGATCCTGCCGAGGGCATAAGATCATAGCTGAGGTAACAAGCTAAACATCAAAGTCCACGCGGAACTACTAGCGAGACTAAAGTCTCTCTGCAAAACATAAAATAGGCAAACGTGAGTACAAATGTACCCAGCAAGACTTACATCAGAACTATCTACATATGCATCATTATCAACAAAGGGGATGGTGGGATTTAACTGTAGCAAGCCAGCTTTGACTCGGTGGCTATCCTGAACTATGACTGCAAGTAACTCTTTTGAGGTGGCGCACACGAGTCCACATATTCACCATATCAATACACCACTATGGATACGCTCCCGTCTCCCTACAAGAACGCCATCCATAGCACTCATGCTTATCTTGCGTATTTTAGAGTATCCACTTTCACTTGTCTATGAACTGTACAGTCAACCCAGAAGTCCTTTACCGCAAACACGGCTATTCGAATAGATAATGTTAACCCTGCAGGGGTGTACTCCTTCACACACGCTCTCACCACTTATCGCCGTTTACACGACATGTACTCGACAACCTTCAAGCGGAAGCCCAGCGAGGGTGTCGGCCACGATCTGACTAACCACACAAGTCTATCGTCCAGGTTTATCGCCTATTCGGGCTCCATCCGCAAGGAGATCCGGCCGGGGTGTCGCTCACGGCCCCAAACGATGTGAGCAGGGTTCCCAACCCCACCATTCGGGTGCCACTTGGTACATCGTGCCACTGTGCCTAGTCTGTTCCAAGCCCACCCGTACCGGGTGCCACTTGTTAGACTACTAACACTACCTACAAACACCAGAAACTAGTTGCAACTCCTGGACAGAGATCGAGTTGATTAATAAGCCGAGAGGGGTCGAGTTACCGGAACCAAATGTGTGGTAGTAACTGTTCATGGATCACAAACACAGAACTCAGTTCCTAAGGGCGGCTTCAATGAGACAACCCACCATGTACTCCTACATGGCCTCTCACCGCTACCTTTACCAAATCGTGTTCACACACTTAGCTCTCAACAGTAGGACATGTTCACACACCTCCAATTCATCCCCGATGAATCAGACCTAACACAACGAGCAATAGCAGGCATGACAAACAAGCATGAATGAGTAGGCACATCAGGGCTCAAACAACTCCTACTCATGCTAGTGGGTTTCATCTATTTACTGTGGCAATGACAGGTCATGCAGAGGATAAAGGGATTCAACTACCGCAGCATGTAACAGTTGTATTGTTGTTGTCCTAATGCAGTAAAATAGAGCAGGAGCGAGAAAGTGGGATTGTATCAGAATGAACAAGGGGGTTTTGCTTGCCTGGCACTTCTGAAGATAATATAGTTCTTCATCGGTGTCATTGTACTCATCGTCGAACGTCGTCTACTGAGAGGGGACAATCACGGGCAAACGAGAGGGAACACAATCAATGCAATGCACAATATGATGCATGATCATGACATGGCAAAATGAGTGTGTTTGGTTAATGCAACTTAGAACAGATTGGTTTGAGTTCATTTGAATCAAGGATTCAAATGCAAACCCAAAATAAGAGGTCATATTAGTGCATTAACTTGTTTCACCTAAACAGCAAGGTTAAGTGTTCTAACATGCATGAAACCAATGCAGATGGAAAGATTGGATTTTTCTGATCATTTTTCATATATAAATTATTTCATTTGGAGTTATAGATTAATTTATATGATTTTTAGAAGTTTTGGGTATTTTCTGGAATTTCCTGTATAAGAATAAATCTAGAAAAAGAGTTACTGCGTCAGTACTACGTCACTGTGACGTCAGCGGTCAACGGGGCCGGTCCAGTCAAACTGACCAGTGGGTCCCGTCTGTCAGTAGTTAGTTAAACTAACTAAGTTTAGTTAGCGTTAAACTAATACTAGCTTGGTTTAGTTAGTGGCCTGGGGCCCACACGTCAGTGACCAAGGGGGTCAAACTGGGTCCACCCAGGGTCAACGGTCAGCGGGGTCAAACTCGCCGGAGACTCGACGCCGGCGAGGCCAGACACGGCGGGGCGATGCGGGTTTCGTGCTCCGTTGACCAAAACGACGGCGGAGCACGTCTACGCGTAGCTGGGAACGGGCCGCATCTATTGGTGGTGTTGGTTAGGCTCGGGGTTGCCGGAAATGTCGCCGGCAACGATCTGGGCGGCCGCCGGGGTTCGGATGAGGTCGAGCTCGTCGTTAGGGGGCACGGCGAGGCGCGTGGGGGGTGTTTTGGGCTCCTACGAGTGCGGTGAGGGCGGTGGTGTGCTCGGAATCGAGCCAACGTGGCTGTGGCCACGACGGCGACGTGCGGTGGCGGCGGCGAGTGCGGCCGAGCTCGGTGCGGTCGATGCAGGGCTCGAGAGCGAGAAGGAGAGGGATGGAGAGGTGTAGCAGCTCACGGCGAACACGACGGTGCAGACGACACGGTCGGGGACGAGCTGGTGCGGCGGATACGGCGAGGGGGATCTGCGGCGGCGTTCGGTGAAGACGAGCTCGATGGAGACGAGGGAGAGCATGCGAGCGCTCGGGGCTCGGCTAGCTTGACGTTGCGGACGATGGCGAAGCTCTTGGACAAGTCAGCCGGCGCGGGGTCGACGGCGAACGCGGGTTTTACGATGGCGCGGGCGCGGCAGCGTCGACCATGGCGGGAGAGGGCGAGGGAGAGAGGCAGGGGGCGTGTGAGGTGTCTGTGGGGTCGGGGCGACAACGTGGAGCCTGCCCAGGTGTCCACAGGCGCGGGCGGCAAGCAGGTGGCACCGTGGCGAGCTCGCGCTCGTCGGCGTCACCTCTGTGCCTGCCTGGCAAGGACGAAGCAGCTGGCTGGCATGGGCCAGCATAGTGCTGGGCCTGCCAGGTGGGCTGCGGCCAGGTAAGTTCCCTCCTTCTCTTTTAAATTCTGTTTTTCTATTTTTCTGTAAGTTTGTGGCTTTATTAAAAATAGTTAGACACCTTCAAAAATCCTGAAAATAATCATAGGCTCTGTTTAGATTAATTCCAACAGCCCACACTTATTTCCAGAATGATTTGAGCATTTAAAATATTTACTAGCATTTAAATGCCCAAATGCAAAGTACATACAATTTAATTCAGTGACCAAATATGTCATGGAAAAATGTGCAACACCTCTGGTTATGGTTTCTAGCATTTTCCAGAAATGATGAACATTTTTGAAAGCCATTTGGATTCACTGAAAATAATTTTAGGTTGAACCTATTTGAATTCCATTTGGTACTAGGGTTTGGACATCCCCATTTCAAGTTTCTATCAAAGTTTAAACATGATGCACACATGAAGTTAGCCTAGTGCAATGCCAGAAGCTAGGGATGTGACAACTCACCCCTACTAAACAAGAATCTCGTCCCGAGATTCAGGCGTAGGGTAAGATGAAGGGGAAACACAACTAACGCAATCTTCACGATCCAGGTTGCACTTTAAATGAACGTTGATTCAATCACTATCTTTGTCTTGTCGTCTTGCTCTGAGAACTCCAGCCAACATGACAACGAGAGGAGAAGGAGACTCTACAAGGATCGATCTTCTCAAAGATCGAACAACTTAGGATCAACTCACAAAATGAGACATAGCAACATCACTCGAGCTGAGACACGAAACACACATTTAGAGGGAAGGAGTGGAACAAATGATGAGGGTTCACTAGGTAGACAACAATTCCACGCTTAAAAGGGTGGTGAACGGTTGTCAACGTAGCGAGGAGTTGAGTTGCCATGATGCCACAGCCGGACATCCTGGAGGAGGGTGATTCGTAGATTATTACCTTAAGTGGCAAAAAGAATTACCTTTGATATAGAGATCATTGAGACTCTCTATACAAGCCTAGGGCAAATCTCGAGCGGTCGTTTGGAGGGGTTCAGTAGAATGGCATACCCGGATTAGAATGGATGATGTGGATTACCTTGTTGAAATCAACACAAAGGACGATTTTAGTAACTGGGGAAAAGCTCAATAGTAGAGAGTGAGTCTACTGTTTGAAAAGTTTTAGCATAACCGAAGAAACTAGGAGCAATCCCAGTTAGTGCTGATGATAACACCTAGTGCTTTTGCGAGCTCTCAAGAACTTGAGCATCTCCATATTCATCAAGGTTTTACTAATATCCGTGTCAAGGATCCTGGCAACACAACATACTACCATGATGAATAGTGATCGATAATGCAGATGCAAAGGAAGATAACACCTTCTCAGATTTCACCTTAGTGAGGCCAAGGGATGAAATCTGAATGATCGACTGTAAGTGCATCTAGTGCCCCTTAGTGATTTTGGTGTATTGAAGACTTATAGGTTAAGGGACTATGTGTTTATGAGTGTACACAGGTCTATAAGTCTATGAGGAGTTTGATATTTACAGAGAAAGTTGACCCCTAAAAATGAATATCTTCGACTGAAGATTTTGGTATTCCTGAAGACTTTCATGAAGACTTTGAAAGTGAAGAAATTGGTTTGTCCATGAAGACTTGATATTCATGCGAGGAATATGAAGCTTGAAGACTTTCGTTTTCATAGTTTTGTTTTTTCTCTTTCTTGAGTCATAGGAAACACTGTACTGTTAAAGGGGGTCGAGGAAATACTAAGGAAAAATTTCCATGTGATGCTCAACTCAAAATCCTACACCTACCAATCCCTTCTAGTGAAGCCATTGGAAATCTCATACAGTTCAGTCAATTTCTTTAGTGATAGAGACGAAGTTCTTCTGGTCGCTGAGGAATTTGTCCTGACTGAGGAGTTAGGAATTCGCCAGTGCGGATTGCCTACACAGTGAGGAACATGATAGCCCTGTGGAATTTGAGAGTGAAATTTCCGACCGTTGCTGTGCTGCGCGCCAGCTGTCCCAAATATCTTATCCACCTAACGGTCATATCATTGAAGGGCATTTATGTCTTATCATGTCGGGCTGCTCCCAAGGCTATAAATAGCCGCCCCCTACAACCACTAGCTGGTTGGCTGCTCCGAGAGAAACTGACACTTGTTATTTGAGAGCAACCCATCCTCCGAGGACTTTGAGTGAAAATCATCGAGTGAGGAAAATCCAAACCCAAACACCCACAAACCCAAAGTGATTGAGCATCACTGAAGATATTGATCCTGCGTGGATCCGATGCTTGTTACCTTTGAAGACTGTGCTTCTTCCAGACGGTTAGGCGTCATGGTCTAGAGCATCCAAAAGGAATTGTGGATTGCCGAGATGACCGAAGTCTGTGAAGGTTTGGAAGTCGCCTGAAGACTTACCACGAGTGATTGGACGGGGTCTGTGTGACCTTAGTTCAAGGAGAATACGGTGAGGACTTGGTGTCCTGAGCTGCGTGCTCAATGACTGGGTGTCCGGGACTATGTGTCCTCGAGTTTAAATACTCAGCCGCTCCAACCAGACATACAACTGAGACATCAGTTGGAACTGGTCTACCAAATCATTGTCTTCACCAACCCTACTGGTTCTATTTCCTCAACTCATTCATTTCCTCATCATTGTGTTGAGTGTTTGTTCATATCTGTGTTTGAAGACTTTGACTGAAGACTTTCTCAATTTCCTTAGTTCAATTTCTTCAATCTGTTTGTCTTCATCTTGTGTTATCCTGTGTTTACGCTTTCTGTACTCTGTGATTGTCTTCATTTCATCATGATGACTATGTGTGTATTCTGCTATGCTTACTTCTGAGTACTTATTCCGCTGCAAGTAGTTCTTCGCTAAGGAATTTCCTCACCGGCAAATTCCTCAGTGAAGAATTCATAAAATTCGCCTATTCACCCCCCCTCTAGTCGATATAACGCACTTTCAATTGGTATCAGAGTAAGGTACTCCCTTGTTCTGTGTGATTTTGGTTTAACCGCCTGGAGTTTTAGTTATGTCGACTGCAGGATCGAGGAACGTTTCCTGCCCCATCTTTGACGGTCATGAGTATCCTCGGTGGAAGGCCATGATGAAAAAGGGACTCATGGCTATGGACAGCAAACTGTGGACCGTCACCGAGATCGGTCTTGCCGATCTATGTAAGATGGCTGAGGCTGATGACATTCGCAAGTATACACTGCTCAACCTCACAGCAAAGGATGTCATCTGCTCTAGTCTGTCCCAAAATCAGTTCAGGAACATCATGCATCTCAATCACGCGAAGCTAATCTGGGACCGTCTCTCTGAGGTCTATGAAGGTCATCGGACTCGTAATGATCCTTGGTTTGAGGATTACAAGGAATCTCTCGATGCGATGACATTCGAACCAGAATCATCATCATCTACCACCCCCTGCCTTATGGCAAACAGTGATGAGGTAACCGAATCCTACCTATCCAAATCTAGTGATGATGAATCTGGCGATGAATTTGGACCTAGCTATGTCAAACTTGCTTCCCTTGCCCATAAACAACAAAGAGCCTTGGAAAAAGTTCACTACATGCTAAAAAAGAGCGATGATATGTTGGGTGAAGAAATGGATCAGTCAAAAGCATTGGCTGAAAGTCTTCAGAGACTTCATTCCAAGTTTGACGCCCTTCAAGATCAACACAATACTCTCTTGTCTGATCACGAGAAGCTTTCTTATGAATCTATTCAAAGAAAGAAAGATCTTGAGAAGCTAAGAGTGAGTTATGAAGATCTTCAGAAGGAGCGCGATTCATTACTTGCTCAACAAATCAGTGCCACTCAGGAAGAATTTGATCCTCCATGTTTAAAGTGCATTGAACGTGAATCTGCTAATTCTTCCCCTGAATGTTCAAATGCTTCAAATGTTACAAATTCTTCACCTGCCTCTGCTATCACTAATTCCTCATCTGAGGACATTGCTAGTATCACTGACAATGCAGGGCTGAAGGAATTGTATATGACAGGCATGTACAAAAGCCTCAAAGGGCATCAGACTCTTTGTGATGTGCTTAAAAAGCAGATCCTCAATAGAAACCCTAGGAAAGAGGGTATTGCCTTTGAGAGGAAACTCAATGCTGATGGAACATATTGGTAGCCTGAGCAGTACCCCAAAACCCCATGGGTTGCTGCAAAGCGACCTCCAGTTGATCCATCTAACTTATCTGGCTTTACATGTGAATCTCCTCATTCTTCTGATGAGTCATTTGACTCCAACTATAAACTGTTCAAGAATCAGAATGGTGAAGTATTTGCTAGATATGCTGGCACTAACTGCAGGAACGGTTCCCCTATGAAGAAAATTTGGGTTCCCAAAAGTTATGTTCAAAATCTTCAGGTGAATGTCCTCATGACACCACCAGTGAAGAACAGGAACCCCAGATCAAACTCTTCATATGGACCAAATTCTTCATATGGATCCAAGTCCTCATACGGACCAAATTCCTCACATGGATCAAATTCCTCAAAAGGATCAAAATCCTCATATGAACATCATCGTGCTAACAACTCTGTTTCGCAGGGTAGAGCTAATGGATATTAATATGAGCATTATTCTTCAAATCATTATGTTCATAAGTCCTCGAAGAATTTCTTTGCTTATTCATATGCTTACCCTAACCCCTCTTATGTGAAACGAAATGGTTTGGCATCTTTGCCACCTTTCTCATATGGTGCTCGTAGAGTGATGAACTCTTTGCCACCCCTCCAGATGTGGGTGGTGAAGAAAAAGAACTAATCTCTTATGCAGGGTCAGGTCTCCAGACGTGCTTTAACGTCTGAAGAATTTGCTGGGGGCTTGACAAAATGCCTGAGAGGACGCAGGCTAATCATGATGAAATGAACCTTCATTTCACACGTCCTCAATACTGCTTATCTGTGCTATTGCTTGATGAAATTGAACTGATGATACAGATGTCATATTCTTCATTGATGAAGTATATGAGTTTGTAAGCTGCACTAATTCATCTGCAGGATGATCAACCCAAAGCAAACGAGTGGGTCCTCGACAGTGGTTGTACAAATCACATGACTGGTGACAAGAATCTATTGATGGATGCTCCATTAACACCGTCACATCTGAAGCATATCATCTTCGCTGACAAAGGCAAAAGTCAGGTATTGGGTCTAGGTAAGGTTGCGATCTCTAAGGATCAACACATGGACAAAGTCATGCTTGTCGAGTCCTTGGGATACAACCTCATTCTGTCTCAATGCTTTGTGATCTTGATATGGTTGTTGTCTTTGGCAAGTATCGTTGTGTTGTGATCATGGAAGCTGACAATTCCAAAGTCTTCGAAGGCTTTAGGAGAGGAGACTTGTACATTGTTGATTTCTCTACAGGACCACAACCTGCCGTGTGCTTACTTGCAAAAGCTTCAGAAGGCTGGCTATGGCATCGACGACTTGGTCACGCAGGCATGAGGAATCTGCACACGCTCGCGAAGAAGAAGCATGTCATTGGCATTGAGAATGTCAAATTCCTCAAGGATCACTTGTGTGGTGCCTGTGAAGCTGGAAAAATGACCAAGGCCAAGCATCCAGCGAAGACTATCATGACCACCACTCAACTAGTTGAATTGCTTCACATGGATCTCTTCGGTCCTAATCATTATTCTGCTGTGACTAATGATGCATCTCTATATGGCTTTGTTATTGTTGATGATTACTCTCGTTACACATGGGTACACATTGTTACTTACAAACATGAAGTGCAGGAAGTCTTCAAACGATTTTCCTCGAGGGCTTCAACCAACTTTGGTGTGAAGATCAAGCACATCAGGAGTGACAATGGAACTGAGTTCAAGAATTTCGGTCTTGATGGCTATCTTGATGAACTTGGTATTACTCATGAATTATTTGCTCCTTATACTCCTCAGCAAAATGGTGTCGTGGAGCGCAAGAACAGAACTCTTGTTGAGATGGCTCGCACTATGCTTGATGAATACAAAACACCTCATCGGTTTTGGATTGATGCAATTGATACCGCATGCCACATCATCAACAGAGTATATCTTCACAAATTCTTCAAGAAGATTGCCTATGAACTCCTCACTGACAAGAAACCAAATGTGAGTTATTTCAAAGTCTTCGGTGCTAAATGTTGGATTAGAGATCCTCATCACAATGCTAAATTTGCACCGAAAGCACATGAAGGTTTTATGCTTGGTTACGGACAGGACTCGCACACCTACAGAGTCTTCAACATCGCTCTTCACAAGATTGTTGAAACTGTAGATGTGCGGTTCGATGAAACTAATGGCTCGCAAAGAGAGCACCTACCTTCTGTGATAGATGAACCAGCACCTGAAGATTCTATCAAGCTCAAGGCTACTGAGGATGTTATTCCTACCGAAGAATCCACTGAAGAATTCATTCCCGAACACGAAGACCATCCAGCTGATGTACCTGAGGAAAATGCTGAAGAAAATGGTGCTGAAGAAAATGCTGATCAAATTCCTCGATGACAACCAGCTCATCCTCGCGTTGCAAAAGAAGTGCAAGTTGAAAAGATCATCGATGACATTGAAGCACCAGGTCCTCTCACACGCTCAAAAGATTCACATTTATCTAACTTTTGTGGGCACTACGCTTTTGTCTCTATCACAGAGCCCACTAAGGTAGATGAAGCATTTCTGGAGCCTGAGTGGATTCAGGCTATGCAAGAAGAATTACATCAGTTCGAGCTCAATAATGTCTGGGAACTGGTCAAACGTCCAAATCCTCGCAAGCATAATATCATCGGCACAAAGTGGATCTACCGCAACAAGCAAGATGAAAATGGCCTTGTGGTGAGGAATAAGGCACGACTTGTAGCTCAAGGCTACACACAGGTTGAAGGAATTGATTTCGATGAAACTTTTGCACCTGTTGCTAGACTTGAGGCAATTCACATATTACTTGCATATGCTAATCATCATAATATCACTTTATATCAAATGGATGTGAAAAGTGCATTCCTCAATGGTAAACTTGAGGAAGAAGTATATGTTGCTCAACCCCCAGGTTTTGAAGATCCTAAGAATCCTGACAAAGTCTTCAGACTCAACAAGGACCTCTATGGCCTCAAGCAGGCCCCTCGGGCGTGGTATGATACTTTGAAGGAATCCTTCGTGAAGAATGGCTTCACACCCGGTTCACTCGACCCTAATCTCTTTACTAAATCTTATGATGGTGAACTGTTTGTGTGCCAAATATACGTTGATGATATTATCTTTGGCTGTACTGACCAACGTTATAGTGATGAATTTGCCTATATGATGAGTGAAGAATATCAAATGTCTATCATGGGAGAGTTGAAATTCTTCTTAGGTCTTCAAATTCGTCAACAACACAATGGCATATTCATATCTCAGGAGAAATACCTCAAGGATGTTCTGAGGAAATTTGGCATGCAAGATTGCAAAGGAGTCAAAATTCCTGTGCCCACAAATGGCCATCTATGCACTGATGAAAATGGTATTGACTTCGATCACAAGGTATACCGCTCCATGATTGGTTCTTTATTGTACTTATGTGCATCTAGGCCAGATATAATGCTTAGTGTTTGCATGTGTGCCCGATTTCAAGCAACACCGAAGGAATCACACCATAAGGCTGTGAAGCATATTCTTCGATATCTAGCTCACACACCAACACTAGGACTATGGTACCCCAAGGGATCTCCCTTTGATCTCATTGGATATTCTGACCCTGACTATGCTGGTGATCGTGTGGACCACAAGTCAACATCTGGTACTTGTCATTTCCTTGGACGATCTCTGGTCTGTTTGTCCTCGAAGAAACAGAACTGCGTATCACTGTCTATTGCTGAAGCTGAGTATATTCCTGTTGGTTCTTGTTGTGCTCAATTGCTGTGGATGAAGCAAACTCTCAAGGACTACGGCATCAACATGAAGAACGTGCCTCTCTACTCTGACAATGAGAGTGCCATCAAGATTGCTATAACCCAGTTCAGCACTCGAAGACAAAGCACATTCAGATCCGTCATCATTTTCTTCGTGATCATGTGTTGAAGGGCGATATTGCTATTGAACATGTGAAGACTGAAGAACAGCTAGCCGATATCTTCACAAAGCCCTTGGATGAGAAGAAATTTAGCAAGTTGCGGTGTGAGCTAAATATCTTAGAATCTTCGAATGTTCTTTGAAAAGGACACACATCCTAACACTTATGCAAAATTGATGAATTAGATGTGCAACACATGAAGAAACGTTTTTCTTCAATCAATGAAGAATAACACTCTAAGTGTGAAGAAATTAATGAAGAATTTGATTCTCAGAACCCTACGACAATTGTACGTGGTGTCTGAAATCATCATTCTTATACGGTGGGTCACGCCACCACCAAAGTTGGAAATCTTCAATTTGAGTTATTCCTCAGTTTTGAAATTCTTCAGTTTTTCAAATTCTTCAACTTTGCAAAATCTTCACTGTTTCCGTCGTCTTTCTTCATTGGCTATATGTATATATATATGGGTTTATGTCCTCTACAGCATTCACTTATGGCTATTTCTTCAAGTTGCATTTTCTGCTAAGTAAATGTGATCGGACCCTTCCCCCTCTATGCTATACTCAACCCAATCCATTCACAAATTCTTCATGTGCGTTCTATTTGAAACCCGTTCAAAATCTTCACTGTGTCCTTGTCAGCTGAAGAAATTGCGAATGAAACTTTAAAACCTATCTTATCCAAATTTTTCAGTTTTGCCGCTCAAACCGTCTCGTTTCCCATGATAGACTTATCTATTCACCCACGATCTAACACGATCTCCACTATTCAGTACGTGGGTGACACATGTCAAGCGAATGAGAAGGGCCAAGGGCACGTTCGTCCTAAATCTTTGGGCGAACAGTTTTTCACTATGACTATAAATACCCCCTCACCCTTCCTCACTTCCTTTACTCCGCTCAACAGCTCTCTCCCGCACTCGAGCTTCTCAAACCCTAGCGCCGCCGCTACTCCATCATCGACGATGAGTAAGAACTTCACTGCCTCGACCTCGTCGCCGTCGTACTCGCGCCGACCGCGGAAATCTTCACTCCGCCGCCGCCGTAGCTGTCTTCCTCCGCCAAGTTAGGGCGTGGAAGATCTGAACTGACGAGCTTCAAATCTACTCTTCTCAGTTCGTCGTGTTCTTCAATTAGGGTAATTAAAAGTTACTTTTACTGCCCTCTTTGATTCATTTTTTTCCACAAAAACATCAAAGGTGTTGTTATTCTTTAAATCCTCACACACAAAACACCTCACTAGTCATCTGTTCTTGATTCGTTTCCCTAAGCATCATTTTCTTCAAGATTCCTCAATTGTGTGGATCGTCGATCTATACAACTCTTGAACCTAAGACAAAGAACGCTTAGTGAAATTCTTCAAGACTCATCTGGTCAAATTCCTCAAACTTGTTCATTTTGAAAACCTTCTGAGAACGCATATGACCTCTTCAAATTCCTCGCAACTATACTTTGTTCACAGGTACTCATGTCCGCTGCTGAATCACTAGGTTCTCATCAACTTAACTCATTTGCAGCGTTCCTTGAAGAAAAGATGCATACTTCTTCAGAGTGTTCAATTGTTCAAATTCCTCATCTGAAGAATATGGCTGAAGGTAAGAAACCACAGAAAGGAGTAAAGAAGCCTAAGGTCATGATTGCTTTTGAGATCCCTGATGACATTTATAAGGACTATTGCACACCTGATGAGGCCAAGTTTGGCAAAGAGAACAAAAATCAGCACACGGTGCGCATACAGAGGATTGAAAGGAGATGGGCAAGAGAATGGAGGGAGTACAGATATGTAACTCCAAAGTATATGAAGAAATTTGCTCTAAATCCTCCATGCCCAAGAGCTCCATTGGCACCTGGCCAAGAAGCTGATCCCACCAGCATCAAGCGTGGTGAGGATTTTCCTGAAGAATGGGCCAGGCGCCAAGCCAAGTTTGCTAGACAAGCCAAAGAAGCAGTGAGGAAATTTAATGAAGACTCTGCTGCTGCTGCCACAAAGGCCTCTGACAAGCCTAGGAAATCAATGGCAAAGAAGCCCGCTCACAAGCCAAGTGCTTCCACAACTGTGCCATCACGGCCAAGTTCCTCAGCTATGCCCTCACGGCCAGAATCTTCAAAGTCCTCACGGCCAATTCCTCAAGCTGCACCAGCTCCTCCAAAGTCCTTAGTTGGTCCAGCAAAGTCCTCAACCCCTATTCACATGGCCACATGCCAAAGGAATGCAGGCATCTCCATTGCCTCTGGTGTCGCAGCAAGTTCCTCAGCTGCACCAAATTCTTCATCTGGCCCCACTCTGCTAAAGACAAAGGCCACTGCTGGACGAGGTCCTCGGCCCAGTCCAAAGAAGAAACAAGTTGCCTTCCATGTGCCATCTGACGATGAAGCTGATGATGAAGAACTTGCAGATATCATCAGAGACAGGCAGGAAAGGGCTGCTAGAGCCAAAGGCACAAATGTTCCACTGCTTTTGGATCCTAAGGTGATCCTCGACTGCATTGATCTCTGGCACAAGGACCCAAACACTCCTATGCCTGATTTTCATCTGACACCTGGCCAAAGTCACGTGCTGACCCATTTCATCAATGAAGAAAAATGGAAATTTGAGAAGGCCAGGCAGATCAAGAAGGCTCAGTTCAGGAAAGAGAAGCTCCTGAAGAACAATGTTGTCAAAATGACACCTGATGAACTCCTCAAGATCCAGTCTGAGATCAAAACCCTCAGCGACAATTTCAATTCCTATTATGCTGATTGGCAAGGAGCCAAAGTCAGGTTTGTTAAACTGACTGAGAAGTTCACCAATATTGCAGCCCCATCACAACAAGAAATTTCTCAAGCTGAAGCCTCTGCGCAGCAAACTGAAGAACATGCCAGCACCGCTGATGATTTTTAGCCTGCTGATGAAAATACTAGTTCCAGAGCTGATGACTCCATTCCAACTGCTGAAGAAACTGCCAGGGCATCCACTAGTGGTGCGCCTGAAGAAACTGAAGAAGTCAGGGCAACTGCATCAGTTGCGCCTGAAGAAATTCAACCAGATTCCTCAGCTCCTCCTGCGCCTACACCAACTCCTACCCTTCCGTCTGCATCAGATGTGAGGAAGACCAAGGCTGCAGAAAAAGCTGCAGTGAAGAAAACGAAAGCATCATCTGCTTCAGATTCTTCAGCTCCGAAGAAAATGAAGACAATGACCAGCTCTTGAAAGTGCTAGTATCGACTAGAGGGGGTGAATAGGTGATTTTTATGAAAGTCTTCAAAACTTGGAAGTTTCGAAGACAAACAACAGAAATGACCTAGTTAATATGCAGCGGAAGATAAACTACCATAAGCAAGCCATAGTCAAGTAGGCAATGATGTGAAAGTACAGGACTAATAGCAGCTAAGTAGTAAGGATCAAGATGGAAGATAGTATGAAGCCAATCAACAGTAGTAGTCAACCAATGAAGTCAAACAGATACACAGATAGGAAATGACTTCACGAAGACAAACTTAAGTAAAGGATGGAAAGGGATAGAACCAGTCGCTTGTTGAAGACACATGATTTGTTGGACCAGTTCCAGTTGCTGTGACAACTGTACGTCTGGTTAGGGAGGCTGAGATTTAACTCAGAAGACCGTGTCTTCATCTTATTCCCCTTGAGCCAAGGACACCCAGTCCTCGCCCAATCACTCTGGTAAGTCTTCAAGGTAGACTTCCAAACCTTCACAGACTTCGTTCACCGGCAATCCACAATGACTCTTGGATGCTCAAAACGCGACGCCTAACCGGCTGGAGGTCTCACAGTCCTCAAGTGTAATAAGTCTTCAGGTCACACAGACAGAAAGACTTCAGTGATGCCTAACACTCTTTGGCTCTGGGTGTTTGGGCTTTGTCCTCGCAAGGATTTATCTCTCTCAAATGCTTCGAGGTGGGTTTCTCTCAAACGACAAAAGCCGTGCACTAACTCTGAGCAGCCACCAATTTATGGTGTAGGGGTGGGCTATTTATAGCCACAAGGCAACCCGACCTGATTTGTCCAAAATGACCCTGGGTCACTAAGGAACTGACACGTGTTCCAACGGTCAGATTTCAAACACACGTGGCAACTTTACTTGGGCTACAAGCAAAGCTGACTCATCCAGCTCTGGATAAGATTTGCTCTCATTGTCTTCGCTCGAAGACATAGGATTTGGTTGAGCATCACTTCAGTCACTCTGACTTAGTTCACTTGGACCCCACTTAACAGTAGGGTGGTTCCTATGACTCAACAAGGAAGAAAAGGAAACGACGAAACCACACAGTCTTCGCGCTCCATAGTCTTCGCGTAATGTCTTCTCATGTCATAGTCTTCAATATGAATATCTTCTCATACCACCATTGTCTTCAATGTATTCATACATTTTTAGGGGTCATCTCCGGTAGGTAAACCGAATCAATGAGGGACACTACCTGCGTTATCCTGCAATTCTCACAAACGCATTAGTCCCTCAACCAACTTTGTCGTCAATACTCCAAAACCAACTAGGGGTGGCACTAGATGCACTTACAATCTCCCCCTTTTTGGTGATTGATGACAAACTAGTTGAAGTTTTCAACGGGGATAAAGTATGTGAAATTGTAAGGATAGGGAATTGTCTTCATAAGTAGCAAGGGCTCCCCCTGAAGATGTGCATATAAATAATTTGCTTTTGGAATGCAAATGCACATGGCAGGTTGTACTTGTGGAGATCCTCTTCAACTTATGAAGATAATTCATCATGCATGAAATGATATAGCAAGTAGAATGACATGCATAATGAAAAATGGACGTCTGCAGAATGATCTAAGTGCGGAAGTTGTCATCGCACATGCGGAATTTATCATCGCATCACAGTAAAGCAAATAAGTAGCAGACGACCATCAAGTTTAGGTGTTACAACTCAAAGAACCAAATGTTTCAAAAGCAAGAGTTGTAAGCACAAGGCAAAATATAATGCAACCGCCCATATGAACCCGCTTGAAGACTATCAACTCATACGCTTCTCCTGCTTTTGTCAGTAAGGACCAAAAAGGTTTGAAGACATAGAGCATCTACTCATCCTCATGAGTAGGTAAAGCAGAAGGGTTGTCGTCGTTGGTTGGCGGTGCAGACGAACTTGGTGTAGTGTCGATGCGTGCAGTAGTAGGAGGTGGTGAAGTAGCATCATCTTCATCATCGATCACTCTGGCATTTACCGTTTCCGCGGAGGAAGAATATTCAGAGTCTTCAAGAGATGGAGTGCGACGTAGGACAGCAGTCCGTGGAGGAGTGAAGTCAAACTGGAATCTTTCATTGAAGCCATCGTCTTGAAGATCTGCTTCAGCACTAAGCAGGGTCAAACTCTTCCATGATCACCGGCAAGTCTCATGAGCAACAAAGGCATTCTTGGTGGCAAGGTTATGAATGAGATTGACATCCACCAAGAGGCTTTGCATCTGTCTCTTGAGCCAATAGTGATGCTTATCCTATTTCTGATGAAGGGCCACAAGGAGTTCTCGGTCATTGAGAACGCGAGAATGCTTCCGAGGCCTTTGTGCAATGGTGCTTTCAGTGGCTTCAGTAGGTGCTCGATGAGGCAGACGAGTATTTCCAGCCAATGGATAGATTCGTGTTGCTGCTTGAACACCTTCAATGGGTTGAGTGAAGCTTTGGTGCTCGGCATTCTGAAGACAAAGAGGACTCTTGGCGGGGTCAGAGTATATAGCTTCAACTGACATATCAACCTCTGGCAAAAAGATCAGATGATTGCGAGTAGAGGGCTGATAGTTGACAGATGAGTGTCTCTTGATGAGGCGCATGACCCATGGAGCATAAAACTTCAGACCAAATAGGTCAGATCAAGAAGCAGCAAGTTGCCTGATGAAGAATTCTTGAGTATTGAAGCTGATGCCATTGAGAATGTAGAAGACCAAAGTCTTCATAGCTCCTTCAAGCTTGGCCGCTGATGAATGTCCTTTGATAGGCCATAGAGTTCGCCTGATGATATGATATATGGTGCGAGGTAGCTACTCAAGGTCTTCAACAAAGAACTCTGTTGGATATTCAGCGTCATATGGCAAAGGCTTCATCATGCTCAACATCTGGCTAATATTGGGTTCTGGCTTATGGAAGATGCTCTCCAATGCATTGCGGTGTAGCTGACAATCAGGTTCATATAGCTCTCCAGGAGTGTCTAGCCCTGTAAGCTCGATGATGTCAAGAGCTTTGGCTTCATGATGAACATTTCTGGTCATCTACTCGAGGACCCATGTCTTGATATCTCTGTAGTAGCCGCAAATGTGTAGAGTAGCATAGAATTGAAGCAATAGCTCTTCATTCCAGTGTTCTTTGTCTGTCACAAAGTTAAGCAGACCAGCATCACGAAAGCAATCAAGTGCTTCTTCTAAGCACAGCAATGGCTTCAGTGTCAAGGCGCATATGAGGGAAAATTCGCCCTTGATCATATAGAACGCAGGAGTAATAGCTTCTCTGTTGATAGCTCCAGAACCGATCTAATGATATCCTTGGCTTGGAGTAGGGGTTCTTGGCGCTGTCAAAGAAGGTATTGTGGCTTTTCAAGCCATTTGCATTGAAGGACCCTGGTGAGTTTGCAATACCTGGAAACCTTGGCAGTCTTGGCTTGGGCTTCTGGACCTGAGGCCTATGCTCAACATGATAATCAAATTGAGGTCCAGAGGCAGTAGGCGGAGGTACCAGAATGGGCCATCGGACAGTGGTTAGCTGACCATGATTGTATGCTTGCTCGATTGTATGGGGCCTTGGTCGCGGAATAGGAGCAGGGGCAATAGCTGAGGCTTCAGGCTATACAACAGGTGCTTCAGGAGCAGTTGTCTCATTAGCTTCAGGCGCAGTGGCCTCATTGGCTTCAGACTCAGTGGCCACATTGGCTTCAGGCACACTGGTAGGTGCAGGCTCCACATTAGCGTCAGCCATGACTACATCATTGGCTTCATTGGCGTTGGTGGTGGTAGCTTCAACATTTTCAGCCTCCTCTTAATGAACAGGAGGGTCGGGCACTGGCACGTTCACATCAGGAATAGCTTCTTCAATCACTGGGGGAGTAGGGACACGTACGTCTTCTTGATTTTCCTCGGCTGATGCAGCCGGAATGTCTTCAGCAGCTTGTGCTTCAGACTCAGAGACCTTCACAGTTGGAGTGGGTTCAAAAAAGACTTGACGTGCAACAGGTGGACGTTGCACTTCTCCTTCTGGAATGCTCGACAGAGGGACTTGAGGCCTTTGTCCTTTGCGAAGCCTGCGAAATGCTGGCAACGCCTTAGGAGATGGAGTTGGCTGGGCCTCAAAGTCTTCATCTTCTTCTTGCACGGGAGGTGTAGCTTGTTATTGTTGTTGGAGAGTACTAGGGGAGTCTTGTTGCTGTGGGTGATCAGCCCACGATGCATCCTGAGCAATTGGTGTCAGAGGATGACCAATGCTGATGAGTTCGCTGTTCGTAAGAACAGGCGATGATACCATGTTGTGTTCAATCTGAGGAAGAACTTCATCATCTTCAACATTGTCATCATGACCAATGTCTTCAGCAGCGGTGGGTTCAGCTGTTGGAATATCTTCAGCTTCATGAGCCTCTGTGGAAGCAGGCTCATGGACTATCATCCTTCTTTCTTGATATTCTGACGCAGGGCGAACCACTGAAATGGGTTCAACAACTAAGGGCTCTGTGGGAGCAGCCCTAGTCTTCTTGGTCTTTCGCTTCTTCTAGGAGGGAGCGGCATCAGAGGCTTCAATATTCTTCCTCTTTCTGGCTTTAGCCTCGGCAGCCCTCGTCTTCTTCTGTTCTGAAGCGGTTGTGGTGACCTTTGGCTTCGAGCCAGTCATGCTGCTTGGGAAGATAATGTGAGGGGCTTCTTGGCTTGAAGGTGCAGGCTGTTCAGCAGGAAGCTTGTTCTTTTTCTTTGCAGCCATCCTGGGGTCAATGCCAGGACGGCCAAGCGACTTGCACTTCTCAGCCTCATTGTAGGCAAGCACACACTTATCAGCCAAACTCTTCATGCGCTCTCAAGAGCCTTGAGCTTCTTGGCGCTTCTTGAGAAAAGCTTCTTTAAGCTCATGCAGCATGACCTTGAAGTTTTTGACATCTTGAACACTTAGCTTGGCCACATGCTTCTTGAATTGAACCTTCTCATAATCAATCTTGTTCTTCAGCTCAACGATGCGCTGAGCGAGAGCTAGCTCAGAAGCAATGGCGCCATTAAAAGAGACGCTGAGGCCAATTGGAAGCTGTAAATCTTCAAAGCTGAGATTGGGGGTGTCGAACCACTCATCAATGAAGTTGTGGATGATTGCCACATCGAAGAGAGGCAAGTTGTTGAAGATTTCTGCTTCTTCCTTGCTGGACAGATCAATGGGTTCTTCGCGCAGAATGGCGGCAGGAGTCAAGGCTTGATCAGTATGCCTGACAATTTGTTTTTTCTTCTCCGTTCTCTTGGAGACACGGGATTGATCTTCAGACTGCACACTGTCTTCAGGAGGTGCAGTGGCAAGTGGCTTCACACGTGAAGTTTTTGGAGGTGCTGATTTAGAAGCCTTTTGCTTCTTTTGCTTCTGCGGCTTTGGAGGAGGAGCTGGGGCTTCATCAGAGTCAGCATCATTGTCAGAATGATCCACTCTGGCACCCTGGACCAAGATGTAGGTGATGATGCCATCGAGATTGGAGAAGGGGCCGATGACATTGGGTTCAGCATCACGGGAGCCGTCAGCATGAGGAGCAGAGGGACCAGGGTTGAAGTCTAATCCCAATGACTTCTTGTTTTTCTTGGCCGAAGCCACAGCGAACTGGAAGTTGCGCTTGAAGAGAGCATCGTCACGACACCAGAGTAATGAAGTGGGATCGGCGTTCTCAGGCTGAGGTCCACGGACCATGCAGGGATAGAAGCCTTTCTCAATAGCTTCAGCTCTGTTCTTGGGTTGAAGGCCTCGATAGAGAATATCACCCCAAGGTCTCTTGATAGCATTCTTCTCTGCATATTCCTTGGTTACAAACTTGTACTTGAACCATTCTTCAGCCCAATAGCGTCGAATCCATTGGATTCGTGTCTTGCGCTGATGATAAGTTTCTTCAGGGTCTGTCTTGTAGAGCTCTGCTAGATCATCAGGCAGATCTTTGGACCTTCTCTGCGCTGTCTGCCACCCTTCCTTACTGATTTTTCTGCAGCCATGAACTTCAAACTGAATGGCTTCAATACGTTCAAAGGCTTCAGAGACTTACGCTTGCTGGTCAAGCAGGAACTGGCTTCAGGAGAATTGATATGATGTTGTAAGTATTCTGCAAACGAATGCAGACTATGAGAACCAAGGGATTCTCCCACGGACATGTACCTGTGACAGCATTATAGATGCGAGGGAAGGGGAAGAGGTCATATGCATTCTCAGAAGATTTTGAAGATAAATCAGTTTGAAGACATTGACCTCATGATGCGAAGACATTCACTTATATAGGTGAGTTGGTTCCAGATTTGTACCAATCCGTGAATAAGTACAAGTGAGGAATCAAACTAGACAGGAAATCTAAGTGAATTGACTAGGCAATATGAGATGCAGACAGAGTAGATCTAACATTGAATAGGCAGAAACCACTTTCGGTAAACAGGATGAATCTTGAAGATCAAAAAGGTGGTAAAAATAGAGTTATAATTACCGCATGAAGAACTGCTAGATGGGATGAATAGGAGACCGAGCAATTCAGCCCACCGTGCCCTAACTTGGCGACGGAGGACACCTACAGCGACGGCGGAGAGGACGATGTCCACGGCCGGCGTGAGGACGGCGTCGGAGAAGTCGCGGCAGCTAAGCACTTCGTCGCCGGCATCGTCGAGAGCTAGCGGTGGCGCTAGGGTTTTGATAGAGGTGGAGAGGTGGAAGAAGGATTTCTTTACCGCAGGGGACAAGTATTTATAAGTAGGTGAGCAGCACAGCGCAATTACGCCGGTGCCCCTGGCGGTTCACATCTGAGGGGCACGTGGCAAGCATGCAACATACTCAGAGTTGTTCCACGTTCCCACGCCCGCCAGGCATGTCGGAGAGTTGTTCCGGCTTCTCCGGATTTCAACAATAAAGATAAGTCATTTAAAATAGATTTAATGTTTGTCTCTTTGCCTTCTACTGACTAGGACACAGAGAAGACATTCGACAGTTTCAATAGAATGCATATGATTTGGACAGATAGAGTTTGAGATAGAAAGCATAGAGAGGTTTGGGTCCGATCACATTCACTTAGTTCAAAAGATCCAACTTGAAGACATAGCTATAAGTGAATGCTGTAGAGGACAGAACACTAGTATATATATATATATCAGAAAGCAATCAAATCATCAAAGTGCAGAAAATCATGAAGATAAATTGAAACTGAAGACAAACCAAATGCGAAGTCATTGCAATATAACGCCATGAGTGAAACACTTCAAACAGAGAAATTTGGTGATGGCGTTACCCACCGTATAGGAAGTATTAGACTCAGACACGGCTCACAATTATTGTGGCGCTCCGAAGTCAAATTCCATGTTAATGTATTCACACTCAGAGTGTAAATCTTCATTGATTGAAGATATACATTACTTTGTGTGTTGCACATCTAAGTCATCAACATGCATAAGTGTTAGGATGTGTGCCTGATCACAGGACATTAGAGGATTCCAAGATATTCAGCTCACACCATAACTTGCAAAACCTTTTCTCATCCAAGGGCTTTGTGAAGATATCTGCCAGTTGCTCTTCAGTGTTGACGTGAATGATATCAATATCTTTCTTCATGACATGATCTCTGAGAAAGTGATGACAAATTTCAATGTGCTTTGTCTTCGAGTGCTGGACTGGATTGTTGGCTATGTTGATGGCACTTTCGTTGTCGCAGAAGAGAGGTACTTGTTTCAGGTTGATGCCATAGTCCTTGAGAGTTTGCTTCATCCATAGAAGCTGAGCACAACAGGATCCAGCAGCAATGTATTCAGATTCAGCAGTTGAGAGTGATACACAATTTTGCTTCTTTGAAGACCAACAGACAAGTGATCGCCCAAGAAAATGACATGTGCCTGATGTAGACTTGCGATCCACTTTGTCACCAGCATAATCAGCATCCGAGAATCCAACCAAATCAAATTTTGAGCCCTTGGGATACCATAATCCAAGTGTTGGGGTGTAAGCCAAATATCGAAGAATTCGCTTCACAGCTAAGTGATGCGATTCCTTTGGTGCCGCTTGGAATCGAGCACACATGCAAACACTAAGCATAATATCTGGCCTAGATGCACATAGATAAAGTAAAGAACCAATCATGGAGCGGTATACCTTTTGATCGAACGCTTTACCATTGTCGTCGGGACCAAGATGGTGTTTGGCTGGCATTAGCGTCGTGTAGCCTTTGCAGTCTTCCATTCCAAACTTCTTCAGACAATCTTTGAGGTATTTTTCTTGAGATATGAAGATGCCATTCCTTTGCTGATGGATTTGAAGACCAAGGAAGAACTTCAGCTCGCCCATCATGGACATCTGATATTGCTCTTGCATCATGTACCCAAACTGATCAGTATATTTCTGGTTGGTGCAGTCGAAGATTATGTCATCCACATATATTTGGCACACAAACAGTTCACCATCATATGTCTTTGTGAAGAGTGTGGGATTGAGGGATCCTGGTTTGAAGCCTTTGCTCTTCAGGAAGTCTTTGATCGTATCATACCATGCACGAGGAGCTTGTTTGAGGCCATACAGTGCTTTGTTTAGCTTGTACACCATATCAGGATGTTTTGGATCTTCAAAGCCAGGTGGTTGAGCGACATATACTTCTTCTTCAATCTTGCCATTGAGAAATGCACTCTTCACATCCATTTGATATAGCAATATGTTGTGATGATTAGCGTAGGCTAACAGTATGAGAATAGCTTCAAGCCTAGCAACAGGAGCAAAAGTTTCATCGAAGTCAATTCCTTCAACCTGAGTATAAACTTGAGCCACAAGACGTGCTTTGTTTCTGACGACTTGACCATGCTCATGTTGCTTGTTTTGATATATCCATTTTGTTCCAATAATGTTATGCTTGCGAGGGTCAGGTCGCTTGACAAGTTCCCAAACATTATTCAGCTTGAACTGTTGAAGTTCTTCTTGCATGGCTTGAATCCATTCAGGTTCCATAAAAAAGCTTCAGCAACTTTCTTGGGTTCTGATATTGAGACAAATGAAAAGTGCCCACAGAAGTTTGCTAGCTGTGTTGCTCTTGATCGAGTGAGTGGACCAGGTGCATTGATGCTGTCAATTATCTTCTCTATTTGAACTTCACTTGCAACACGAGGATGAACAGGACGAAGACTTTGCTCTTGCTGATCATTGTCATCATTGGGAGGATTATCTTCGGTCTGAGCATTGTCTTCAGGTTGATTTGATGCTGAGATGATAAGTTCCTCTTCAGGCTGTGCTTCAGAAGGAATGATTTCACCAGTTCCCATCAGCTTGATAGATTCACTTGGAGAAGCTTCATCTAGTGTACTAGGCAGGAGTTCTCTTTGTGAACCATTAGTTTCAACAAATTTCACATCCACAGTTTCGACAATCTTATAGAGATAAAGGTTGAAGACTCTGTAGGAGTTTGAGTCCTTTCCATAGCCAAGCATGAAGCCTTCGTGAGCCTTAGGTGCAAATTTTGACTTGTGATGGGGATCCTTGATCCAGCATCTAGCTCCAAATACTCTGAAGTAACTGACGTTTGGCTTCGTGCCAGTAAGGAGCTCATACGATGTTTTGTTCAGAAGCTTATGGATGTACACACGGTTGATGATGTGACAGGCTGTATCAATAGCTTCAGGCCAGAACTTTCTTGGTGTCTTGTATTCATCTAGCATTGTTCGAGCCATCTCAATGAGGGTTCTATTTTTGCGCTCAACGATGCCATTTTGCTGAGGTGTGTATGGAGCAGAGAACTGATGAGTGATTCCCATTGTATCCAGATAAAGATCAAGTCCGGTGTTCTTGAATTCAGTGCCATTGTCACTCTTGATATGCTTTATCTTCACACCATAATTGTTCATTGCTCAATTGGCGAAGCGCCTGAAGACATCTTGCACTTCAGTCTTGTAAAGAATTATATGAACCCATGTGTATATTGAGTAGTCATAAACAATGACAAGGCCATAGAGACAGGCAGTTGTTGTGAGGGTGGAGTAGTGAGTAGGTCCAAATAAGTCCATGTGTAACAGCTCGAAGGGTTGAGATGTTGTCATGATTGTCTTCGAGGGGTGCTTTGCCCTTGTCATCTTTCCAGCTTCACAGGCACCACACAGATGATCCTTCTTGAACTTGACATCCTCGATGCCAATGACATGCTTCTTCTTGGCGAGTGAGTGTAAGTTCCTCATGCCAGCATGTCCTAGCCTTCGATGCCAAAGCCAGCATTCTGAAGCTTTTGTGAGAATACATACGGCAAGCTGTGGACCTGCTGAGAAATCTACCATGTATAGATCATCTTTTCGATACCCTTCAAAGACTAGAGATTTGTCAGATTCCATTAGTACAAGGCAACGATATTTTCTGAATATCACAATGATGTTCAAGTCACAAAGTATTGAGACAGACATTAAGTTGAAACCAAGGGATTCAACAAGCATCACTTTATCCATGTATTGATCCTTTGAGATTGCAACTCTACCTAGACCCAATACCTTGCTTTTACCAGTGTCAGCGAATGTGATGTGAGTCTTGTCGGATGGACGTAAGGTTGAGTCCATGGGAAGACTTCGATCACCAGTCATATGATTAGTGCATCCACTGTCCATTATCCATTCTGAAGCTTTTGGTGATGTACCCTACAGTGCAGTTAGGAGGATAGGCTTCACAAGAGTGTTGTGAAGCATAAGTATTTGACACATATAGGGATTGTCACAGCTTATATCAAAGTTAGGACATATAGTATGACTGATAAGCGATTCAGATGTGAAGTATATAGAATGACATTTTATCATGCGTCCTGAATGTGTTTTAGGTCCCCAGCAATAGTATCGGACACCATTGATTGCTGGCTGGAGACCGTATTCTGCAAAAGAGAGTTAGTTCTTCTTTGCCACCCACATCTTTAGGGGTGGCTTAGAAGCAATGAGTCTAAGTGCAGCATCTGAGAATTTTGGCTTTGGAGCCCTAGCAAATAGCCTTGCAGGAGATGAATGATACTCATATGAATAAGCAGAAAAGTTCTTAGTCCTATGAACATAGCGGTTCGAAGATACACGCTCATATTCATAAGTCTGAGCATGATTTCACTGCAAAACATTGGCGTTAGGGTGACTCATGTGAGTCCTGTATCTGTATGAAGCCTTTGGGCCATATGAAGCTATAGGTCTGGGGTTAGTCTTCTTCCTTGGTGGTGTCATGACGACATTCACAGGAAGATTCTCAATGTACTGCTTAGGTACCCAGATCTTCTTCATAGGTGGTCCATTCCTACAGTTAGTACCAATGTACCTGGCAAACACTTCACCATTCTGATTCTTGAACAGCTTATAGTTTGCATCAAAGGATTCATCAATGATAATAGCATTAGCACAGGTAAAGCCAGATAAAGTGAATGGATATACTGAAGGTTCCTTTGCAGCATCCCATGTGGTTTCGGGATACTGCTCAGGCTTCCAGTACGAGCCATCAACATTCATTTTCCTCTCGAACCCAACACCCTCTTTCCTAGGGTTTCAGTTCAGAATCTGCTTTTTGAGGACATCGCAGAGTGTCTTCAAACTTTTGTGCATCCCTGTTTCAAGCAATGTCTTCAACATAGCATTTTCATCATCAATAGCAGTGGTATCCTCCGCAGAGGGGTTAGTAACCACGTCAGTAGGTGAAGACAATGAAACAGTAGCAGCAGTGGAACATTCAGCAACAGATGTAGCGTTATCACGCTCAATGCATTTTAGACATGGTGCTTCAAATCCATTCTGAGCGGGACTGCCCTGTTGAGCACGAAGTGACTCATTCACTTTTTGAAGATCTTCATGAGCCGCTCTCAATTTCTCAAGCTCTTGTTTCCTATGAAGATAATCATAGGAGAGCCTTTCATAAGTAGTTGAGAGCGTTTCATGACGACCTTCAAGTTCTTGGTACTTAGCATGAAGATTTTTTATGTCATCAACTAAGGACTGTGAATGTGTCATTTCCACGTCCAACAGGTCATCGCTTTTGTCTAACAGTTTTTGAGTATGTTCCATAGCCTTTTGTTGTTCAGTTGCAATTTTAGCAAGTGTTTTGTAGCTTGGTTTGGATTCACAATCAGAGTCATTTTCACTTGATGTTTGAAAGTAAGCATCGCGTGATTTTACCTTGGCACCACGTGCCATGAAGCAGTAGGTGGGAGTAGGATCGTCTTCGACATCAGCTTTAGCGTTGGTGTGGAAATCACTATCTTCAGTGTTGAAGATGGACTTGGAAACATAGGCTGTGGCTAGAGCCAGACTTGCTACGCCAGGGTCAGACTCCTCTCCAGACTCCACCTCCGCCTCCTCAGAAGCAGACTCCTCCTCTGAATCCATTTCCTTGCCAACAAAAGCACGAGCCTTGCCAGATGAGCTCTTCTTGTATGATGAAGACTTGGAAGAAGACTTAGAAGAAGACTTTGAGGATTTCTTCTTCTTCTTGTCATCAGAATCATATTCCTTGCTCTTCTTTTTCTTCTCATTGTCCCACTGTGGACACTCAGATATGTAGTGACCAGGTTTCTTGCACTTGTGGCAGGTTCTCTTCTTGTGATCATGAGTGGAAGCTTCATCATTCCTTGAGCTGGATCGTGAAGACTTTCTAAAACCTTTCTTCTTAGTAAATTTCTGGAACTTCTTCACAAGCATAGCAAGTTCCTTCCCAATGTCTTCGGGATCTTCAGAACTGCAGTCAGATTCTTCTTCAGATGAGGAAACAACTTTTGCCTTCAAAGCGCGAGTTCGGCCATAGTTTGGGCCATAGATATCTCTTTTCTCAGATAGCTGGAACTCATGTGTGTTGAGCCTCTCAAGTATGTCAGACGGATCGAGTGTCTTGAAATCAGGACGTTCTTGTATCATGAGGGCAAGGGTGTCAAAGGAGCTATCAAGTGATCTCAGCAGTGTCTTGACGATTTCATGCTTGGTAATCTCAGTTGCGCCAAGAGCTTGAAGCTCATTTGTGATGTCAGTGAGGCAATCGAATGTGAGCTGGACATTCTCATTGTCGTTTCTCTTGAAGCGGTTGAAGAGGTTGCGAAGAACACTAATCCTTTGATCTCTCTGGGTTGATACACCTTCATTGACCTTGGATAGCCAGTCCCAGACTAGCTTTGAAGTTTCCAAAGCACTCACACGACCATACTGTCCTTTGGTCAGATGACCACAGATAATGTTCTTGGCAGTAGAGTCTAGTTGAATGAACTTCTTGACATCAGCAGGGGTGACACCTTCACCAGTTTTGGGAACGCCATTCTTGACAACATACCAGAGGTCGACATCAATGGCTTCAAGATGCATACGCATCTTATTCTTCCAGTAGGGATATTCAGTTCCATCAAAAACGGGGCAAGCAGCAGAGACTTTGATTATCCCTGCAGTCGACATAGCTAAACTCTAGGTGGTTAAACCGAATCACACAGAACAAGGGAGTACCTTGCTCTGATACCAATTGAAAGTGCTAGTATCGACTACAGGGGGGTGAATAGGTGATTTTTATGGAAGTCTTCAAAACTTCGAAGTTTCGAAGACAAACAACAGAAATGACCTAGTTAATATGCAGCGGAAGATAAACTACCATAAACAAGCCATAGTCAAGTATGCAATGATGTGAAAGTACAGGACTAATAGCAGCTAAGTAGTAAGGATCAAGATGGAAGATAGTATGAAGCCAATCAACAGTAGTAGTCAACCAATGAAGTCAAACAGATACACAGATAGGCAATGACTTCACAAAGACAAACTTAAGTAAAGGATGGAAAGGGATAGAACCAGTCGCTTGTTGAAGACACAAGATTTGTTGGACCAGTTCCAGTTGCTGTGACAATTGTACGTCTGGTTAGGGAGGCTGAGATTTAACTCAGAAGACCGTGTCTTCACCTTATTCCCCTTGAGCCAAGGACACCCAGTCCTCACCCAATCACTCTGGTAAGTCTTCAAGGTAGACTTCCAAACCTTCACAGACTTTGTTCACCGGCAATCCACAATGACTCTTGGATTCTCAGAACGCGACGCCTAACCGGCTGGAGGATTCACAGTCCTCAAGTGTAATAAGTCTTCAGGTCACACAGACAGAAAGACTTCAGTGATGCCTAACACTCTTTGGCTCTGGGTGTTTGGGCTTTGTCCTCACAAGGATTTCTCTCTCTCAAATGCTTCGAGGTGGGTTGCTCTCAAACGACAAAAGCCGTGCACAAACTCTGAGCAGCCACCAATTTATGGTGTAGGGGTAGGCTATTTATAGCCACAAGGCAACCCGACCTGATTTGTCCAAAATGACCCTGGGTCACTAAGGAACTAACACGTGTTCCAACGGTCAGATTTCAGACACACGCGGCAACTTTACTTGGTCTACAAGCAAAGCTGACTCATCCAGCTCTGGATAAGATTTGCTCTCATTGTCTTCGCTCGAAGACATAGGATTTGGTTGAGCATCACTTCAGTCACTCTGACTTAGTTCACTTGGACCCCACTTAACAGTAGGGTGATTCCTATGACTCAACAAGGAAGAAAAGGAAACGACGAAACCACACAGTCTTCACGCTCCATAGTCTTCGCGTAATGTCTTCTCATGTCATAGTCTTCAATATGAATATCTTCTCATACCACCATTGTCTTCAATGTCTTCATACATATTTAGGGGTCATCTCCGGTAGGTAAACCGAATCAATGAGGGACACTACCTGCGTTATCCTGCAATTCTCACAAACGCATTAGTCCCTCAACCAACTTTGTCGTCAATACTCCAAAACCAACTAGGGGTGGCACTAGATGCACTTACAGCTCTTATGAAAACCCTATTGATGCTGTTCCGATTTCCACCATGACATCAAAGGAGCTTGTTCCTTATGGTGAAGAATATGTGATCCCTAGTGGATATGATGAAGAACATCATTCTGCTGCTTCATCAGAGCAGATTGATGAAGAAATTGAAGTGGATGTGATCCCTTCAACTCCTGCTGCTTCCTCGCCCATGCCTCAGTTCACAGCTAAAGTGGCTGGCATTGAAGAACTTGAAGATGAAGACGTGGACATTGGATGCACCACGCCTGTGATGAATGATGACTTTTGGGAAAGTCAGCATCCCAATTCCCCACACTTCACTCCACTACAGCAAATACCTCAGTCCCCTGCACCAACTGTTCAAATGTGCTCTGAAGAAACTCATCCCACCTCATCTGTGCATGAAGAAATTCTAGCCACTAGTGCTGAAGAAACTGCTGCTGCTGATAACTTGAACATGCAGACTGCCACTGAAGAGGAACTAGAAATTCCTCAGCCTGAAGAACCTGAGATTGTGATTCCTGAGGTTGTGTTGCAAATCACTAACACTCCTGTGCCCAAGCCAAAGGATCCTTTCTCAAAGAAGCAAAAGTTCAAGGCTGCTGATTTCTTCAACGAGCATGTGTTCTTCACTGACTATAATCCATATGATTCTGCTCGCATAAGGAAGAGGCGTTTCTGGACTGCTAGTCAAGCAAATTTCTATTCCTCTGTGCTTTTTGACAAAGACAAAGTCTTCGAGCATGCACACATTCCTCACGTGGACATGGAATCTCTGCTGTGCTTCGAGTCAGTCCTCAGTGTTCTTCACGATGCTGGATTACTGAATTTCAGCACTGACATATGTGATTGGAATGAAGAACTCATTCTTCAATTCTATGCAACGCTGCACATCACAGGAAATTCTGAAGATGTGAACACTTGGGTGCTGGACTGGATGTCTGAAAATACTCACTACAAGGCACCAGCAACTAAATTGCTTCGTGTCCTCCCACTCAGTCCTCCCCTTGATGGTGCTCGTTGCATCTACAACGAACCTGAGCTTACAAATCATTACATGCAAGTGCTAATGAAGCCTTTGAAGCCAGGGCAGGCCCCACGAACCAAATTCCTCGTTAAGGAATTACTATATGTGCCTCGGACTGTCTATCGCATTCTGACGAGGACAATGAGTCCTATCAAAGGCCACGACTCAAATGATGAAGAAGTCGTTGGCATCATGAAGAATATGCTTTTCAATATCATTCATGAGGACTCTGGCCAATATTGCTATGTCACCGTTTGAGCTGAAGCCTTATGCACCATGGATTATGAAATTCATCAAGACAAGGTCTTCACTCAATTATAAGGCTGATACTTTGAACCACGACAACTTCTTGCCTCCAATTGAAGTCCTCAAAAGGACAAATTCCTCAGCTTATGACAAAGGCAAGGCAACTGCTGTGATAGATGAAGGCATTCGTCCATTGGATGGTCAATTTCGCAAGGCTGCATCTTATTCCACCAATGATGACTCTGCCACACATGATTCTGCCGCCAACACCTCTGCCAAGCAAATTCCTCAAGCCACAGCTCCCAGGGTGATGACTGACCGTGAGTTACTCCTCAGTCTTCATCAGAAAGTTGATCGCAATCATAAATGGGTCAAGCGTCAGTTTGGTTCAATTCTTCACAACATGACCTCAACCCACAATGCAGTGAGGAAAAACCAATACTACCTCCATGAAACCTTCAACCGTACCTGGGTTGTTCTATCTCATATCTACAGCGATGATGATCTGAAGAGCATGGGACTCAAGAAAGAATTTGACTGGTCTGCACCTCCACCGAAGAAATTCAAGAAGGTCAAGGTTCCTTCCTTGGAAGCCAGCTCCTATTCTTCATCGCGCGCCACTGATGAAAATGAAGACTTGGATGACACTACAGCAGGCCCTACTACGACAACCAACCCCGACAACGCTGGCGCTCCTCCATCAACTTGATAATCTTCAGGGGCGTTAGTCCTCAGTTTCAATCCTTTTGGTCATTCGATGACAAAAGGGGGAGAAATCTGAGTTAGTCTTCAAGCGGGTCTATTATATGGGCGTTTTTTTTTGTTAAGTTACAACTCTCGCTCTTCTGAAACTTTTATTGGATCGAGTTGTAATCTTAAAACCGATGGTGCTCTGATACTTTTTATGCACTATGCTCTGATGCTTTTGATGCGTGACTCTGCATGCTTGTTCATCATTAATATTATTGCTCGCATGCTGAATCTCTTCAGGCACCATATTTCATCATGCATTTCAAATTCTTCATATTATATGTCAAATGCATGTATGAATTACAAGATATAGGGGGAGATCTCCATGATTCAACTCTTCAAGTGTGCATTGCTTCAAAAGCCAATTCCTCACTATGCACAGCTTCAGGGGGAGTTCTTCTATATCTTGCAATCAAATTCCTCAATATCAGTACTTACACTTCACATGTTTATCCCCGTTGAAAACATAACCTATATTGTCATCAATCACCAAAAAGGGGGAAATTGTAAGTGCATCTAGTGCCCCTTAGTGATTTTGGTGTATTGAAGACTTATAGGTTAAGGGACTAATGTGTTTATGAGTGTACACAAGTCTATAAGTCTATGAGGAGTTTGATATTTACAGAGAAAGTCGACCCCTAAAAATGAATATCTTCGACTGAAGATTTTGGTATTCCTGAAGACTTTCAAGAAGACTTTGAAAGTGAAGAAATTGGTGTGTCCGTGAAGACTTGATATTCATGCGAGGAATATGAAGCTTGAAGACTTTCGTTTTCATAGTTTTGTTTTTCTCTTTCTTGAGTCATAGGAAACACCGTACTGTTAAAGGGGGTCGAGGAAATACTAAGGAAAAATTTCCATGTGATGCTCAACTCAAAATCCTACACCTACCAATCCCTTCGAGTGAAGCCATTGGAAATCTCATACAGTTCAGTCAATTTCTTCAGTGACAGAGACGAAGTTCTTCTAGTCGCTGAGGAATTTGTCCTGACTGAGGAGTTAGGAATTCGCCAGTGCGGATTGCCTACACAGTGAGGAACATGATAGCCCTGTGGAATTTGAGAGTCAAATTTCTGACCGTTGTTGTGCTGCGCGCCAGCTGTCCCAAATATCTTATCCACCTAACGGTCATATCATTGAAGGGCATTTATGTCTTATCATGTCGGGCTGCTCCCAAGGCTATAAATAGCCGCCCCTACAACCACTAGCTGGTTGGCTGCTCTGAGAGAAACTGACACTTGTCATTTGAGAGCAACCCATCCTCCAAGGACTTTGAGTGAAAATCATCAAGTGAGGAAAATCCAAACCCAAACACCCACAAACCCAAAGTGATTGAGCATCACTGAAGAGATTGATCCTGCGTGGATCCGACGCTTGTTACCTTTGAAGACTGTGCTTCTTCCAGACGGTTAGGCGTCATGGTCTAGAGCATCCAAGAGGAATTGTGGATTGCCGAGTGACCGAAGTCTGTGAAGGTTTGGAAGTCGCCTGAAGACTTACCATGAGTGATTGGACGGGGTCTGTGTGACCTTAGTTCAAGGAGAATACGGTGAGGACTTGGTGTCCTGAGCTGTGTGCTCAGTGATTGGGTGTCCGGGGCTGTGTGTCCTCGAGTTTAAATACTCAGCCGCTCCAACCAGACGTACAACTGAGACAGCAGTTGGAACTGGTCTACCAAATGATTGTCTTCACCAACCCTACTGGTTCTATTTCCTCAACTCATTCATTTCCTCATTACTGTGTTGAGTGTTTTTTCATATCTGTGTTTGAAGACTTTGACTGAAGACTTTCTCAATTTCCTCAGTTCAATTTCTTCAGTCTGTTTGTCTTCATCTTGTGTTATCCCGTGTTGATGCTTTCTGTACTCTGTGATTGTCTTCATTTCATCATGATGACTATGTGTGTATTCTGCTATGCTTACTTCTGAGTACTTATTCCGCTGCAAGTAGTTCTTCACTAAGGAATTTCCTCACCGGCAAATTCCTTAGTGAAGAATTCATAAAAATCGCCTATTCACCCCCCTCTAGTCGATATAACGCACTTTCATCGACCGAGAGACATTTAGCACTCCGCTTTTAATGTTCTCCTTGATGTGCTAGTGCAACCCATTTATTAAAATGGTTTGATACATAGAACATCAAGTAAAGGTCGGACTTCGGGAGCACAAGAATCCATAAGGAATAACTACGGAAGTAGTATCCTACGAAATCCTTATAGGGAGGTGGCCAACTTCCTCAATCAAGATACTACAGTAATAGGTCTTCCGGATGGACGTGTTGGCCACGACATCCTCTTTACCGGTTACAGAGAGACCAATATATAGTTCTTGGAAAATGCTCCAACCATCATATCTGCCTGAGATTCAGATCTGGTTGGTGTCAGAACAATCCAGACTCATCGAGTCTAGAAAGAAAAATGAAAGTTTGCAACACAAATTGACGAGATGACGTTGCGAGATTCTCGGGGAATGAACTACGATAGTAAGCTCCAAAACATGAGTTGGTTCTGCTAAAAGCATGTGAACACGCTGTCCCAGACAAGCATGACCATGCAGTATTCTTATAATAAAACACTACCGAGTTTTGGCAGGGAACCATCATCAATGATATCGGAGTCTCCACGCGTGGAAGTCCAAAGATTTCACCTTAGAACAGACTCCTTTATATTGAACAAGTCAATCAGTGGCTTGGTGTGCTAGGGACACATATAGAATGGAGGTAGGCGAGCCTGTCAAACCATAGCATACTTCGCACATGCATGACTGACCTGGGCTGATTCCAGGGAAAACAAAACAATCTTTCTCGAACTCACGGCGGCAACTTGCACCAAATGCACATGAATTCGAGGAAGTCACTTCTTCCATCCAAGCATAAGCTTCATGAATGGAACACGAAGGCATTCCTTACAAAATTTTCAACACTAGGTTGATGTTCAACATGAATCATGGGGAGACAAAATGCTGCTGATGGACTCAACAGCAACTCATCGAAATTTCCATATCACTGGACTTCCACCATCATGTGAACACGGGGATAGCATTGGTCAGACCAAAAAAATATAATGATGTATGCTCGAGGGATCAACCACGAGTAAGACAACATTATGAACATCGTTGGTTCTGATTTGATTTGACGATAGCCCATACTCAAATCAAAGATGGGGTAACACAATAGGTCCAACAACTGATCACAAGGACCAATTTATGAAGATATCATCTTTATTCAACACACACACACATAAAGATATCCCTTAACATGAACTAAGTCAGACAAGCTTTTATCTTCCAACTCTCCAAGTTGTTTTTAGCTTGACCAACTAGCTCAGGGGTATCCCACACAGATTCTTGGAGAAGGAGTGGTTTACAAGAAACCATCTTGATCACGAACTCAACATAGCGGTCAGGTGACAACCTAGTAATACTTCTGTCGGTGTCAAAACCGGCAGATCTCGGGTAGGGGGTCCCGAACTGTGCATCTAGGCGGATGGTAACAGGAGACAAGGGACACGATGTTTTACCCAGGTTCGGGCCCTCTTGATGGAGGTAAAACCCTACGTCCTGCTTGATTAATATTGATGATATGGGTAGTACAAGAGTGGATCTACCACGAGATCAAGGAGGCTAAACCCTAAAGCTAGCCTATGGTATGATTGTTGTAATGTATGTTGTGTCCTACGGACTAAAGCCCTCCGGTTTATATAGACACCGGAGAAGGCTAGGGTTACATAGAGTCGGTTACAATGGTAGGAGATCTACATATCCGTATCGCCGAGCTTGCCTTCCACGCCAAGGATAGTCCCATCCGGACACGGGACGGAGTCTTCAATCTTGTATCTTCGTAGTCTTGGAGTCCGGCGGACGATGATAGTCCGGCTGTCCGGACACCCCCTAGTCCAGGACTCCCTCAGTAGCCCCTGAACCAGGCTTCAATGACGATAAGTCTGGCGTGCATAATGTTCGGCATTGCAAGGCGGGTTCCTCCCTTGAATAATCCAGAGAAGATCATGAACACCAGGATAGTGTTCGGCTCTGCATAATAAATTCCACATTCCACCGTAGAGAGAATAGTGCACATAAATCCAATCTGCTAACGTATTTTACGGCATGACATCACACCGCTACCAGGCCTTTACTTGAATCGTTTTTTATTATACCACCTCAGCACGTTTAGCGAAGCGGTTTCCTTGGCACGTCTTGTCGAAGCAGAGATCGTGCTCCCCTTATTCCGGGATTCTCATCAATACGAGCGTGGGTAACCCAACCGTGCCCGTCGCCACGCCTCCTCTATGGAAGGTGAATCCCGAACGGTCACGGAGATGGCTCTTGGTATTTTCCCCCTTTATAAGGGGACCAAGGCTCATTTCTTTCTCTTAATCTTCCATCGAATCCTCTCCTTGCTCCAAGTTCCAACACCCAAAGCCCCAGATTCGAGCGCTTCGGATCTTCAACAATGTCCGGCTCCGACCTTCAGGGCCGGTGGATGCCCTCCTCCGTCACGGAGGAGGACGTGTTAAAGCTGCGTGAGGCCAAGTACTTGTCCTATGAGATTTCGCACAGGTTGCTCGCCCGAGGGCAGGCCGTACCCACTCCCGATCCCGGTGAGTACATCGTCTTTGTATCCCACCTCCGTTGGGGTTTAGGATTCTTGATGGACCCCTTCGTGGGAGGGCTCATGTTCTACTACGGGCTGGATTTTCACGACTTGGCTCCAGAGTCCATTCTCCATATTTCCGCATTCATTATTGTCTGTGAAGCCTTCCTCCGCGTCACCCCCCACTTCGGCCTATGGATGAAGACCTTCAATGTGGAGCCGAAGATGATCGGGGGGCGTCAAGCAGATTGTGGCGGGGCGGCCATAAGCAGGAGGGCCGATGCCCCGTGGCCCAAGGGCTCCTTCCAAGAGGAGCTCGGCTTGTGGCAGCAGGAGTGGTTCTATGTCACCGCTCCGAAGGGCAGCAAGCAAAAGCCGTCGCCTTCATTCTGCCCGGGACCTCCACGCCGAATGATGTCGTGGGTCAACCAAGGGATCAATTGGGGGCCGTCCGAAGACGTGCCCTTATTGCAGGGCCGGATTCGAGACCTCCAAGCGAGGGAGATCAATCTGGTTGTGGTGATGCAGGTCATGCTAATCAGGCGTCTTCTGCCCTGCAAACGCCGTCCTCTCCGGTTATGGGAGTTCAATCCGGAGGGGCCACAAACTCTCCAATGTTGGAAATATGCCCTAGAGGCAATAATAAAAGTATTATTATGTTTCCTTGTTCATGATAATTGTCTTTTATTCATGCTATAACTGTATTATCCGGAAATCGTAATACACGTGTGAATACATAGACCACAATATGTCCCTAGTGAGCCTCTAGTTGACTAGCTCGTTGTGATCAACAGATAGTCATGGTTTCCTGGCTATGGACATTGGATGTCGTTGATAACGGGATCACATCATTAGGAGAATGATGTGATGGACAAGACCCAATCCTAAGCCTAGCACTAAGATCGTGTAGTTCGTTTGCTAGAGCTTTTCCAATGTCAAGTATCTCTTCCTTAGACCATGAGATTGTGCAACTCCCGGATACCGTAGGAATGCTTTGGGTGTACCAAACGTCACAACGTAACTGGGTGGCTATAAAGGTGCATTACAGGTATCTCCGAAAGTATCTGTTGGCTTGGCACGAATCGAGACTGGGATTTGTCACTCCGTGTAAACGGAGAGGTATCTCTGGGCCCACTCGGTAAGACATCATCATATGCGCAATGTGACCAAGGAGTTGATCACGGGATGATGTGTTACGGAACGAGTAAAGAGACTTGCCGGTAACGAGATTGAACAGGGTATAAGGATACCGACGATCGAATCTCGGGCAAGTACAATACCGCTAGACAAAGGGAATTGTATACGGGATTGATTAAGTCCTTGACATCGTGGTTCATCCGATGAGATCATCGTGGAACATGTGGGAGCCATCATGGGTATCCAGATCCCGCTGTTGGTTATTGACCGGAGAACGTCTCGGTCATGTCTACATGTCTCCCGAACCCGTAGGGTCTACACACTTAAGGTTCGATGACGCTAGGGTTATAAAGGAAGTTTGTATGTGGTTACCGAATGTTGTTCGGAGTCCCAGATGAGATCCCGGACGTCACGAGGAGTTCTGGAATGGTCCGGAGGTAAAGATTTATATATGGGAAGTCCTATTTTGGCCACCGGAAAATGTTCGGGATTTTTCGGTATTGTACCGGGAAGGTTCTAGAAGGTTCCGGAGTGGGGCCCACCTGCATGGGGGGACCCACATGAACGTGGGTAGTGGGGGCAAGGCCCCACACCCCTGGTCAAGGCGCACCAAGATCCCCCCTTAGAAGGAATAAGATCATATCCCAAAGGGATAAGATCAAGATCCCTAAAAGGGGGGGATAGCAATCGGTGGGGAAGGAAATGATGGGATTTCTTTCCTCCCACCTTTGACAACGCCCCAATGGACTTGGAGGGCAAGAAACCAGCCCCTCCACCGCTATATAAAGTGGGGAGACGCATAGGAGCTACACACGAAGTTCTGGCGCAGCCCTCCCCCTCTCCCAAGTCCTCCTCCTCTCCCGCGGTGCTTGGCGAAGCCCTGCAGGATTGCCACGCTCCTCCACCACCACCATGCCGTCGTGCTGCTATTGGATGGAGTCTTCATCAACCTCTCCCTCTCTCCTTGCTGGATCAAGGCATGGGAGACGTCACCGGGCTGTACGTGTGTTGAACGCGGAGGTGCCGTCCGTTCGGCACTAGGATCTCCGGTGATTTGGATCACGACGAGTACGACTCCTTCAACCCCGTTCTCTTGAACGCTTCCGCTTAGAGATCTACAAGGGTATGTAGATGCACTCTCTTTCTACTCGTTGCTGGTCTCTCCATAGATAGATCTTGGTGATACGTAGGAAAATTTTTGAATTTCTGCTACGTTCCCCAACAGTGGCATCATGAGCTAGGTCTATTGCGTAGATTCTTTGCACGAGTAGAACATAAAGTAGTTGTGGGCGTTGATTTTGTTCAATATGCTTACCGTTACTAGTCCAATCTTGTTTCGACGGTATTGTGGGATGAAGCGGCCCGGGCCGACCTTACACGTACTCTTACGTGAGACAGGTTCCACCGATTGACATGCACTTGGTGCATAAGGTGGCTAGCGGGTGCCAGTCTCTCCCACTTTAGTCGGAACGGATTCGATGAAAAGGGTCCTTATGAAGGGTAAATAGCAATTGGCATATCACGTTGTGGTTTTGCGTAGGTAAGAAACGTTCTTGCTAGAAACCCATAGCAGCCACGTAAAACATGCAAACAACAATTAGAGGACGTCTAACTTGTTTTTGCAGGGTATGCTATGTGATGTGATATGGCCAACAAGAATGTGATGAATGATATGTGATGTATGAGATTGATCATGTTCTTGTAATAGGAATCACGACTTGCATGTCGATGAGCATGACAACCGGCAGGAGCCATAGGAGTTGTCTTTATTTATTGTATGACCTGCGTGTCATTGAACAACGCCATGTAATTACTTCACTTTATTGCTAACCGGTAGCCATAGTAGTAGAAGTAATAAGTTGGCGAGACGACTTCATGGAGACACAATGATGGAGATCATGATGATGGAGATCATGGTGTCATGCCGGTGACGATGATGATCATGGAGCCCCGAAGATGGAGATCAATGGAGCTATATGATATTGGCCATATCATGTCACTACTATATAATTGCATGTGATGTTTATTATGTTTATGCATCTTGTTTACTTAGGACGACGGTAGTAAATAAGATGATCCCTTACAACAATTTCAAGAAGTGTTCTCCCCTAATTGTGCACCGTTGCTACAGTTCGTCGCTTCTAAGCACCACGTGATGATCGGGTGTGATGGATTCTTACGTTCACATACAACGGGTGTAAGACAGATTTACACAGCGAAAACACTTAGGGTTAACTTGACGAGCCTAGCATGTACAGACATGGCCTCGGAACACGGAGACCGAAATGTCGAGCATGAGTCGTATAGTAGATACGATCAACATGAAGATGTTCACCAACGATGACTAGTCCGTCTCACGTGATGATCGGACACGGCCTAGTTGACTCGGATCATGTAATCACTTAAATGACCAGAGGGATGTCTATCTAAGTGGGAGTTCATAAGATGAACTTAATTATCTTGAACATAGTCAAAAGACCTTTTGCAAATTATGTCGTAGCTCACGCTATAGTTCTACTGTTTAGATATGTTCCTAGAGAAAATATAGTTGAAAGTTGATAGTAGCTATTATGCGGACAGTAGAAAGCTTATGTCCTTAATGCACCGCTCAGTGTGCTGAACCCCAAACGTCTTTTGTGGATGTTACGAACATCAGACATACACGTTTTGATAACTACATGATAGTTCAGTGAAACGGTTTAGAGTTGAGGCACCAAAGACGTTTTTTTCGAAATGTCGCGGAACATATGAGATGTTTTGAGGGCTGAAATTGGGATTTCAGGCTCGTGCCCACGTCAAGAGGTATTAGACCTCCGACGATTTTCTTAACCTGCAAACTAACAGAGAAAAGCTCAATTGTTGTGCTTGTGCTCAGATTGTCTGAGTACAACAATCACTTGAATCAAGTGGGAGTTGATCTTCCATATGAGATAGTGATGTTTCTCCAAAGTCATTGCCACCAAGCTGCTAGAGCTTCGTGATGAACTATAAACATATCAGGGATATATATGATGATCCTTGAGGTATTCGTGATGTTTGACACCACGAAAGTAGAAATCAAGAAGGAGCATCAATTGTTGATGGTTGGTGAAACCACTAGTTTCAAGAAGGGCAAGGGCAAGAAGGGATACTTCATGAAACAGCAAATCAGCTGCTGCTCTAATGAAGAAACCCAAGGTTGAACCCAAACCCGAGACTGAGTGCTTCTGTAATAAGGGGAACATCCACTGGAGCAGAATTACCCTAGATACTTGGTAGATGAGAAGGCTGGCTAGGTCGATAGAAGTATATTGGATATACATTATGTTAATGTGTACTTTACTAGTACTCCTAGTAGCACCAGGGTATTAGATACCGGTTCAGTTGCTAAGTGTTAGTAACTCGAAATAAAAGAGCTATGGAATAAACGGAGACTAGCTAAAGGAGAGCTGACGATATGTGTTGGAAGTATTTCCAAGATTGATGTGATCAAGCATCGCACGCTCCCTCTACCATCGAGATTGGTGTTTGCGTTGAGCATAGACATGATTGGATTATGTCTATCGCAATACGGTTATTCATTTAAGGAGAATAATGGTTACTTTGAATAATACCTTGAATGGTCTTGCACCTAAAATGAATGGTTTACTGAATCTCGATCGTAGTGATACACATGTTCATGCCGAAAGATAGTAATGATAGTACCACCTACTTGTGGCACTGCCACGTAAGTCATATCGGTATAAAACGCATGAAGAAGCTCCATGTTGATGGATCTTTGGGCTCACTCGTTTTTGAAAAGTTTAAGACATGCGAACCATGTCTATTGGTGTATATGCATGAAGAAACTCCATGCAAATGGACCATTTGAACTCACTTGATCTTGAATCACTTGAGACATGCAAATCATACCACATGGGCAAGATGACTGAAATCCTCGGTTTCAGTAAAATGGAACAAGATAGAAACTTGTTGGAAGTAACACATTTTGATGTGTGCAATACAATAAGTGCTGAGGCATGTAGTGGATATCGTTATGTTCTTACTTCACAGATGATTCGAGTAGATGTTGAGAATATTTACTTGATGAAACACAAGTCTGAATTATTGAATGGTTCAAGTAATTTCAGAGTGAAGTAAAAGATCATTGTGACAGGAGGATAAAATGTCTATGATATGATCATAGAGATGAATATCTGAGTTACGAGTTTTGGCACACAATTAAGACATTGTGGAAATTGTTTCACAATTAAAACCACCTGGAACACCATAGTGTGATGGTGTGTCCGAACATCATAGTTGCACCCTATTGTATATGGTGCGTACCATGATGTCTCTTATCGAATTACCACTATCGTTCATGGGTTAGGCATTAGAGACAACCACATTCACTTTAATAGGGTACCACATAATTCCGTTGAGACGACACCGTTTGAACTATGGTTTGGAGAAACCTAAGTTGTCGTTTCTTAAAAGTTTGGGGCTGCGACTCTTATGTGAAAAAGTTTCAGGTTGATAAGCTCGAACCCAAAGCGGATAAAATGCATCTTCATAGGACACCCAAAACAGTTGGGTATACCTCCTAATTCAGATCCGATAGCAATATGGATTGTTTCTTGAATCGGGTCCCTTCTCGAGGAAAGGTTTCTCTTGAAAAGTTGAGTGGGAGGATGGTGGAGACTTGATGAGGTTATTGAACCATCACTTCAACCAGTGTGAAGCAGGGCACAGGAAGTCGTTCCCGTGGCACCTACACCAATTGAAGTGGAAGCTTATGATAGTGATCATGAAGCTTCAGATCAAGTCACTACCGAACCTCGTAGGACGACAAGGACGCGTACTACTTCGGAGTGGTACAGTAATCCTGTCTTGAAGGTCATGTTGCTAGACAACAATGAACCTACGAGCTATGGAGAAGCGATGGTGGGCCCAAATTCCGACAAATGGTTAGAAGCCATAAAGTCCGAGATAGGATCCATGTATCAGAACAAAGCATGGACTTTGGTGGACTTGCCCGATGATCGGCAAGCCATTGAGGTAAATGGATCTTTAAGAAGAAGACGGACGTGGACGGTAATGTCACCGTCCATGAAGCTCGACTTGTGGCGAAGAATTTTTCACAAGTTCAAGGAGTTGACTACGATGAGATTTTCTCATCCGTAGCGATGCTTAAAGTCTGTCGGAATCATGTTAGCATTGGCTGCATTTATGAAATCTGGCAGATGGATGTCAAGACAAGTTTCCTTACCAGTTTTTGTAAGGAAAGGTTGTATGTGATACAATCAGAAAAGTTTTGTCAATCCTAAGGATGCTAAAAGGTATGCTAGCTCCAGCGATCCTTCTAAGGACTGGTGTAAGCATCTCGGAGTTGGAATGTACACTTTGATAAGATGATCAAAGATTTTGGGTTTATACAAAGTTTATGAGAAACTTGTATTTCCAAAGAAGTGAGTGGGAGCACTATAGAATTTCTGATGAGTATATGTTGTTGACATATTGATGATCAGAAATGATGTAGAATTTCTAGAAAGCATATAGGGTTATTTGAAAACTGTTTTTCAATGGAAAACCTGGATTAGGCTACTTGAACAATAAGCATCAAGATCTATAAGATAGATCAAAATGCTTAATAGTACTTTCAAATGAGCACGTACCTTGACATGATCTTGAAGGTGTTCAAGATGAATCAGTCAAAGAAGGAATTCTTGCCTGAGATGTAAGGTATGAAGTTAAGACTTAAAATCTCGACCACGGCAGAATAGAGAGAAAGGACGAAGGTCGTCCCCTATGCTTTTATCATAGGCTCTCTACAGTATGCTATGCTGTGTACCGCACCTGTAGTGTGCCTTGCCATGAGTCAGTCAAGGGGTACAAGAGTGATCCAAGAATGGATCACAGGACAGCGGTCAAAGTTATCCTTAGTAACTAGTGGACTAAGGAATTTTCTCGATTATGGAGGTGATAAAGAGTTCGACGTAAAGAGTTATGTCGATGCAAGCTTAACACCTATCCGGATAGCTCTGAGTAGAAATACCGGATACGTATAATGGAGCAACTTTTAGTATAGCTCCAAGTAGAACAGTTATTTGGAATAGCTCCAAATAGAGCGTGGTAGCTACATCTAGGAGATGACATAGAGATTTGTAAAGCACACACAGATCTAAAAGGTTCAGACCCGTTGACTATAACCTCTCTCACAAGCATAACATGATCAAACCCAGAACTCATCGAGTGTTAATCACATGGTAAATGTGAACTAGATTATTGACTCTAGTAAACTCTTTGGGTGTAAGTCACATGGGGATGTGACCTTGAGTGTTAATCACATATCGATGTGAACTAGATTATTGACTCTAGTGCAAGTGGGAGACTGTTGGAAATATGCCCTAGAGGCAATAATAAAAGTATTATTATATTTCCTTGTTCATGATAATTGTCTTTTATTCATGCTATAACTGTATTATCCGGAAATCGTAATACACGTGTGAATACATAGACCACAATATGTCCCTAGTGAGCCTCTAGTTGACTAGCTCGTTGTGATCAACAGATAGTCATGGTTTCCTGGCTATGGACATTGGATGTCGTTGATAACGGGATCACATCATTAGGAGAATGATGTGATGGACAAGACCCAATCCTAAGCCTAGCACTAAGATCGTGTAGTTCGTTTGCTAGAGCTTTTCCAATGTCAAGTATCTCTTCCTTAGACCATGAGATTGTGCAACCCCCGGATACCATAGGAATGCTTTGGGTGTACCAAACGTCACAACGTAACTGGGTGGCTATAAAGGTGCATTACAGGTATCTCCGAAAGTATCTGTTGGGTTGGCACGAATCGAGACTGGGATTTGTCACTCCGTGTAGCGGAGAGGTATCTCTGGGCCCACTCGGTAAGACATCATCATATGCGCAATGTGACCAAGGAGTTGATCACGGGATGATGTGTTACGGAACGAGTAAAGAGACTTGCCGGTAACGAGATTGAACAAGGTATAAGGATACCGACGATCGAATCTCGGGCAAGTACAATACCGCTAGACAAAGGGAATTGTATACGGGATTGATTAAGTCCTTGACATCGTGGTTCATCCGATGAGATCATCGTGGAACATGTGGGAGCCATCATGGGTATCCAGATCCCGCTGTTGGTTATTGACCGGAGAACGTCTCAGTCATGTCTACATGTCTCCCGAACCCGTAGGGTCTACACACTTAAGGTTCGATGACGCTAGGGTTATAAAGGAAGTTTGTATGTGGTTACCGAATGTTGCTCGGAGTCCCGGATGAGATCCCGGACGTCACGAGGAGTTCCGGAATGGTCCGGAGGTAAAGATTTATATATGGGAAGTCCTATTTTGGCCACCGGAAAATGTTCGAGATTTTTCGGTATTGTACCGGGAAGGTTCTAGAAGGTTCCGGAGTGGGGCCCACCTGCATGGGGGGACCCACATGAACGTGGGTAGTGGGGGCAAGGCCCCACACCCCTGGTCAAGGCGCACCAAGATCCCCCCTTAGAAGGAATAAGATCATATCCCAAAGGGATAAGATCAAGATCCCTAAAAGGGGGGGATAGCAATCGGTGGGGAAGGAAATGATGGGATTTCTTTCCTCCCACCTTTGCCAACGCCCCAATGGACTTGGAGGGCAAGAAACCAGCCCCTCCACCCCTATATAAAGTGGGGAGACGCATAGGAGCTACACACGAAGTTCTGGCGCAGCCCTCCCCCTCTCCCAAGTCCTCCTCCTCTCCCGCGGTGCTTGGCGAAGCCCTGCAGGATTTCCACGCTCCTCCACCACCACCATGCCGTCGTGCTGCTATTAGATGGAGTCTTCCTCAACCTCTCCCTCTTGCCTTGCTGGATCAAGGCATGGGAGACGTCACCGGGCTGTACGTGTGTTGAACACGGAGGTGCCGTCCGTTCGACACTAGGATCTCCGGTGATTTGGATCACGATGAGTACGACTCCTTCAACCCCGTTCTCTTGAACGCTTCCGCTTAGCGATCTACAAGGGTATGTAGATGCACTCTCTTTCTACTCGTTGCTGGTCTCTCCATAGATAGATCTTGGTGATACGTAGGAAATTTTTTGAATTTCTGCTACGTTCCCCAACATCCAACACTTCATGGGTATGACGCCCGTGGAGATGTACAAGTTGTTCTTCGGACCGCAGGTGGCGTGTCCGGAATTGACCGAGGATGCAGGCCTAAGCTGCAATCACCCGGATACACAGGTAAGTAGCTCAGAGTCCAGACGTTCTGTTTGTTTGCTTTTCTGAAATTCGCCTTCTAACCCATTATTCTTCATCAGGAGTGGGTAGCGCGATCGAAGCTGATAAGGTGTCCGGCCCCCCTCCCAGAGACCGCACCGGAGCCCGTGCTGGTCAGAATGTTGGAGGTCGCACCCGTAGAAGGGGGCGATCGGAAAAATAGAAGAGCTATCACCTCGCCCAAGGGGGCGCCTGAAGAGGGGGGATCGACAGTCCCTCCTTCCAGGGGGAGAAGAGGACCGCCTCCAAAGACCCGGAGGCCAAAGCCCCTAAGCGGGGGAAGAAATCTTTACCGGAGGGTCCTGCGTCTGGGGAAAGTCCGAACATACAATCGTCTCTAAAGGATCAGCCCTCCAGCGAGCCGTGAGTAAAAAAAGGGGGGTTCATTAATGAGAAAATACCCCTATTTGTGCTTCTATGGATGACCGAAATTTTTACCTTGCAGTTCGGATCTGCGGCCTTCTCAGATGAGTTCGTCTTCGGGGGATCTTCGTCCGGAGATGATGGAGAGCGAAACGCCTCCGTCTGCTGCGCCGTCGGATAGGGCAGACGAGCCTGAAGTATCGTCATGGAGGGTATCCCAGAGTCCAGAGGGGCCGGAGAGTTTGGCGCCCACTTGTGTCCGGCCGGGGGAGCTGAAGAATCTGCTTGAGAGGGCGTCCATCTCAGAAGATCATCGTGCTTTGATGCGTATGGTGATTGGAAGGATTTCGTCCGCCGAAAGCGGATTGCATAATGCCGTCGGGAGTTTACTGACGGGATTTGAGGTTCGCAAGAACGACGCACCTTTTTGACAGTTTGGCACATAGAAGTGCGCCCTGTATAGATAGTAGCCCCTGAGACTCGGTAGGTTGTAGAAAGCGACAGCGTGCCGAGGATCAAAATCTCAGGTAATGAATGTCGTCGTTCATATGCAGGTGGCGGATAGTCCGGGGGCTAGCCGGACTAGTGGAGTTGCCGAGTTAATGCGGCAACTTGACGTGGCGGATGCGGACATCGCGCTTGTCAACCGGCGACTTGACGAGTCGCAAGGTAAATGAATTCTCCGCAGTCACTTATTTAAGGGAGTCAAAGCCCGCCTCTGATACTGTATATGCTGTGATACAGACGGTGCTTCTACTGTGGAGAGCCTTCGGGCCGAGCTTGCTCAAGCTAAGGAGCAAGCCCGAAGGAGTGATGCGGCTGCCTTGAGGGCGGCCGAGGAGTTGGAAGCCGAAAAGGCTGCACACTGCCTAAGCAGGGAAAAGATGGCCGAATTGGCCGTGAAATTGAAGGATGCTGCCGACCGCAATGAGGCTCTTGAAAAGGAGCGCCTATCGGAGCGGGAAGACCTGGGAAAGGCCACCGCCGAAGCCAAGGATGCCCGTTCTGCGATGCGGGCTATGAAGGAGGAGCTGCGCCAGGCCGGAGATATTGTGGCTGGCAGGCCTTTTCTGCTGCGTCGCCGGTTTACGGATCCAAAGTATGCCCAACTTGGCCAGCTGTGGGGTCCGGAGGATCCATATATGGACTTAGCGGCAAGTGCGGCTGATGCCGTTGTACACTTCCGGAGCCAGAAGGATCACAAGACGGAAGAGCTATTTTGGTCTCAATTCGATAGTCCGGACGTTCACTTCCGTTGACCGATCGGTTGGCCGAATGGGCTAAGCTAAATAGGTTGTCCAGACTTGCCATGACTGATATTGTGGCTCATGTCTGGCCAGAGAGGCCCAAGGCGACGAGCTATTTCGGCTTATTGCAGCAATTTCTTGGAGCGGTGCCGCATATCAAGGAGATGAAGCGGTCGGCCTGCATAGAAGGTGCGCGGATGGCCCTTGCCCGTGTAAAACAATGATGATGTTGTAACCGCCTTTTATACTTGTGCGTTCCAAGTATTTAAAATATCTCCTATGCGGCCATTTATGTATACGTTTGTATAACTTGAAAGATTGCAGTCTTCGGCTTCAGCCCCCACGCACAAGGTGCGGGGGTGTTCGCAAAAAATAGCGCGTTTTCACACTTAATCCGACGTCTCGATCCTGTTAAGGAGGTGGTAGCGTAGCAAACGAGGCAATCCGGACTATGATGCTTTATCACTTTCACTTAGCCATTGGAGTTCGAGGGTGGGGCTACGACATAGCCCCTTGGGGCACCGCGCTTCTCCGAATTCGGGGCGCGTGTGTGCCTGACCGGGAAACGGTCCTTCATCAAAGCGGGGAATTCTAAACATTCCGGTAGTCGATCGAGTGGTTGACCAGTCTCTCGCTATATCATGACAGTCAGTTTTCGGCTTTCTCTACTGAGGTGCTCGCCCAGCCGAACTAGGGCACAATCGCAGTAGTTCTCCTGGTGCCGCGTTAGCCGATGATACGGAACGTAAGGCACCAAAACACAGGAGCCGGGCAAACCCAACATTTGACCAAAGACATGATTCGGAGCTGATGCATATAAGGCCTAACTCGAGACGCCGAACACTCCCTAAGGTGTTCAGTCTTTATGGTAATGGGCAGAACAATGCCCTAAGCCCCTAGTGTCCAGGTACGAGCATGGTCCTCTGACGCGGCCGATGCCAAAACGTCAGGCTCCGCTTTGGTTATAATAAGAAACCAAGGGATTATAACAACAAGAGACAGTAAAAAAAGGTTTACGCAGTGTCTTAATCTGAAAAGAATCCTCGCGACGGGTCCCTACTGCACGTCTGCGCCTGTGTCTCCGTTGTGCCGTTATCTTGGACGGGTGTGCACGTTGTTCATCTGTAAAAAGAGAGGAACTTAGTTTGAAAGGAATTCGTTTGAAAGGAATATATACGAAAGAAGAAATAAAAATAAGTAAAGCGGAGTCTGTATGAGCTCGCTGTTCTTGTTCGCGCAGCCCCTTGTGAAGGGGTGGGTGGCTGGGGAGCCCCTAGCTTACTTATGCCGGACTCGTCTAACCGTGTCCGGGGTCTTTAAGTGACCCTCGAACTGAAATGATGCCACGTGGACCAGGCATCTTGAGTGTAAGAGACGCGTAATGTGGTATGGCGTTGAAACGGACAAAAGCCTCTCATCCCAAGAGTGCTTGATAGCCACTTTTAAATGGGACGATATGAAAAATTAGTTTTTCTCGTCGAAAGTTGTTCGGTGATCCGAACACGACTTCTAGTAATAGGGAGCCTGTGCACTTGGCGTAAGTGCCTGGCGTCACTCCTTTAAAGGAAGTGCGGCTGTGTCGAATTTTAGTAGGGTCTATGCCCAACTTGCGGATTGTGTTTGGATACGGCAGGTTTAAGTCGCTGCCTCCGTCCATCAGGACTTGAGTAAATTGTAGTCCGTCGATTATAGAATCCAATATCAGGGCAGTCCATCCTGCATTTCGAACGCTTCTGGAATAATCCAGGTGGTCGAAAGTGATTGGTTTTGATGTCCAATCTCTATGTTCCGCTTGGTTGGATCGTGCGAGACCCATTTTAACGGGTGCCACACTGTTTTTTCATATTATCACATGAAGTGAATTTACTATTTTAACCTCTTGTGGGAAATTCTTTTGTTTTCCGGTGCTCTGCTGGTGGGGTTTATCGTCTTCGCTTGACGCGTCGAGCCCCTTGTGTTCGGCGTTTAGTCGGCCGGACTATTTGAAAACCCAACAATCTCTGTGGGTATGGTTTGCAAGCCTTCCAGGGGTACTGTGGATTTGACATATCCGACCCAAAATCTTGTTTAAGTTGGATAGCTCATCGCTGTTATCCTTAAGAGCGGTGTTTTGTTGTTTGGCCGCGAGCTTTTGAATTCGGCGTTAACTACCGTGCTCTTTGGGCTTTTCTCTTTATTCCGGCGCTGCTCTTTTCTGCGCCGTGATTTTCCGTTTCCATCTCTGATCTCGGATGTACTTGGGTCGCTGGTGCTGCATCTTGCTAGCCAGCTGTCCTCTCCCGCACAAAAGCGGGTCATGAGGCTTGTTAGCGCGGACATTGTCCTCGGCTTCTCTTGGCCGAGGTGTCTGGCGAGCCATTCGTCTCGGACGTTGTGTTTAAAAGCTGCTAAGGCTTCGGCGTCCGGACAGTCGACTATTTGGTTCTTTTTGGTGAGGAACCTGTTCCAGAATTTGCGCGCTGACTCCCCGGGCTGTTGAGTTATATGACTTAGATCGTCTGCATCCGGAGGGCGGACATAAGTTCCTTGAAAATTTGCTCTAAACGCGTCCTCGAGCTCTTCCCAACTTCCAACAGTGTTTTCTGAGAGGCTTTTGAGCCAATGACGGGCTGGCCCTTTGAGCTTGAGGGGTAGGTATTTTATGGCGTGGAGATCGTCTCCTCTAGCCATGTGTATGTGTAGTATATAATCTTCTATCCAGACTCCCGGGTCTGTTGTTCCGTCGTAGGCCTCTATGTTTATGGGTTAAAATCCTGCTGGGAATTCATGATCCAGCACCTCGCTGGTGAAACATAGTGGGTGTGCGGCGCCCCTGTATTTGGGTGTACCACTGTCTTCGGACACTTGGCGTGTTGTATTGCTTCCTGGGGCCCTCTTCTTTGGCCCATAAATGGACCTGGCTGGGCCATCTGTCTTTTTAGTCGGTTTATATGCGGCGCCGCTTTCAGATTTTGGCCTATCATCTGGCCGTCTATCTGACCAGGCGGCTTCTTTTTTTTTTGACAGTGGGGGCTCTATGGCCTCCTCGTCAAATTCTGGCAGTAGCTTGCGCTTCGGGTAGCTCTTTGATTGATGGCCATTGCCGTATTTGTCTGCGGTTTTGAGCACTTTGCTCCACCTCATTCTGAGTGTATCTTCCGCTGTTTTGAGTTTCCGTTTTTCCTTCGTCAAGCTTCTTGCGGTGTTGACGAGTCTTTTCCGAAGGTTTTTATTCTCCGGCGGTGTGTCCGGCGTGAGATCGTCTGGACTATTTTTTCCGTCGGGCCTGGACTGATTGTCTGACTCTTCTTGTTCGGACGGTTGCTTGTCGTCGTCCACTGGTTTGCCCTGTTGTATTGCTGGGTCATTAAGAGCGTTGTTGTTGTCGAGGCGGGACTTAGGGCGGCGTCTACGCCGCCGTTTTCGTTGTTTGTCGGCGGGATTATCTTCTGCCGCGCCCCGTTGGCCCTCGTTGTCGCTTCCTTTTGGGGTATCCACCATATATACGTCGTATGACAAGGTGGTCTTTGCGTGCCTTATAGGCGCTGGTTCTTGTTCGTCTCCGGCATCGTCGTCCATGCCGTCGATGTCTTCGGAGTCATAATCTAGCATGTCGGTTAGGTCGTCGACAGTGGCTACAAAGTGGGTGGTGGGTGGGATCTGAATTTCTTCATCGTCCGTGTCCCAACCATCCTGGCCATAATCCGGCCAGGACTCTCCGGATAGCGAGAGATGCTTTAGCGAATTTAGAACGTCGCCAAAGGGTGAGTGTTGGAAGATGTCCGCGGTGGTGAATTCCATAACCGGCGTCCAATCAGATTCGATTGGTAGGGGCGTGGGAGGTCCAGAGTCCGGCAAGGAGTCCGGCACCTCGGAATCACGAGTTTCGCGAGGGACAAGGCTAGTGTTCGGCTCCATCGCCGTGGAAGTTGAAGCCCCCGAGGTGGTGTCCAGCCACCGGTCCTCGATCTGGGCAGTTGGCTCCGGACTAAGGGCCGAAGCAGATTCGTGTGCGGCCACCAAGGCATTGTTCGGCGGCAGAGCTAGATCATGCCCCTCGCAACAGTGCGGCATGCTTGGCTTTGGCTCGAGCCCGTCGAAGATCAAGTCCCCGCGGATGTCGGTTGTGAAGTTTAGGCTTCCGAATCTGACCTGATGGCCAGGGGCGTAGCTTTCGATCTGCTCCAGATGGCCAAGTGAATTAGCCCGCAGTGCGAAGCCGCCGAATACGAAGATCTGTCCGGGGAGAAAAGTCTCACCCTGGATAGCGTTGTTGATTGAAGATGCCATCGAGCCTATCGGTGACGACACAGAGGAACTCTCAATGAAAGCACCAATGTCGGTGTCAAAACCGGCGGATCTCGGGTAGGGGGTCCCGAACTGTGCGTCTAGGCGGATGGTAACACGAGACAAGGGACACGATGTTTTACCCAGGTTCGGGCCCTCTTGATGGAGGTAAAACCCTACGTCCTGCTTGATTAATATTGATGATATGGGTAGTACAAGAGTGGATCTACCACGAGATCAAGGAGGCTAAACCCTAAAGCTAGCCTATGGTATGATTGTTGTAATGTATTGTGTCCTACAGACTAAAGCCCTCCGGTTTATATAGACACCGGAGAAGGCTAGGGTTACACAGAGTCGGTTACAATGGTAGGAGATCTACATATCCGTATCGCCGAGCTTGCCTTCCACGCCAAGGAAAGTCCCATCCGGACACGGGACGGAGTCTTCAATCTTGTATCTTCGTAGTCTTGGAGTCCGGCGGACGATGATAGTCCGGCTGTCCGGACACCCCCTAGTCCAGGACTCCCTCAACTTCCGAGAAGATATTCGGAAAATCACAAACCACCGATATGTTACTAAGCTCGAGAACAACCTTGCCTTTCAGGGCAAGACGATATGATCACAAGATCAAGGGACTGGCACAATCTTAACTCATTGATCGAGGAGTGCACCGGAAATAAGGACTAGGTAGCACGATCAACCTTAGGGTGATGATTCAAGAAGCAACACGCTAAGAATGAAATTTATTGCCCATTTAACTACCAAACAACGGAGTTGCTAGGAGTATAGATTTCACACATCATGATTCACTTCTCGGCGTTCCGGTTACAATAACACAGGGACCAAAGAATGAATAATGATGGCGAGAAGTATCACTACGTCAAGAATCCATAAGAGAAGGTGCAATCCTCATGACATTACGACATAAGTGAGTAATACTTCGGGGTGGAACAGATCAAAAGCTAGATTAGTATTTGATCTGCGGAACACAACTGCTTTGACCAATTCCTAGAAATGGATAAGGCACTGGAGTTTGTTTCTCCTAGTCATTTCGGAATAGAATGGCTTGGCGGACCACAAGAGTAATAGGCACCGATAAACAAATGCATGCATACTCTTGACTATCAATTGATAGACGAGGTCAGAAGACAACTAAAGAGGGACAACCCAAAAGAACATATGATTTTCTGAGTTGTGGATGCATGGACTAGCATGTCGAACGAGTTCAACATATTTCTTCCGGATAACCCATGCAGAAAGGTTGAACTGGCAGAGTCACAATATAGAATGGAGAACTCATCGAGAGCACACTTGTTGTGATCTTGTGGTTCAAAGAACTTCTGCCATAAGCAGTTCATGGTATTTGGAAGAAAGAAATACCACGGACCTCGAGGACTATCGCAAAGGTTACTAATAACCTAAAGGAACGAGCAAACACTATCAAGACGAGGTAAGTAGGGTGAATCTCGGTTCAAGAACCCAGGGATAGAATGCCTACTAACTAAATGGCATCACGGGATGCTTTCGAGAATAATGTCCAGAATCATCACACTAGGAATGCAAAATATGGTTCGATTACTAGGTGGCACTCTAAGACACCTAGGGTCATAATAATAACTCCAACATATATTTCAAGGCAACAGAGTACCTCAACTCAGTAACTAGTGTGATTAACCTGGCCCAAAGGGACATCAAAACGGGAGGAAGGAATTTTGCAAATGCTTCAGACTATTTAGAAACCTGGGATGACTCGGACAGCATAACGACTGTAAATGCTCAAAAGATTTGAGACATCCTGCAAAAATGGTGGCATAACCACTCAGAAGCACAATATCAAGGTTCCGAGACCAACTATGAACACACAGAGGTAGTAGAAACTGAACCGAGGCTTAAATCCAACAATCTTACAAGTCTACGGATTAGTAACACGTGATCCTAATAGAAAGAAGAGATGGCCTAGTTCCTTAACCCCGTAGGAAAGATAGGATGACTCAGATCAGAAGGCCATAAGGTATAAGGAGTAAAAAGAGCCTTACGTTCCATCCCACAATCAATTCCCTTATATAACTAAAGAATTTCTAGACTCAACTTCGACCAGTTTGGCTTGGTAATCCTACAGGCAGTCAAGCTCTGATACCAAAACTGTCAGGACCCCGACTCAATGCCACATCGATTTAGCATGTAACACCTCATATCACTTTGTGGCCTCACGCATGGTATTCCCACGGTTTTCGCCTTACCTTTGCCCGGGACCGTTTGCGCCTTTTGGCACACGTATATGATAGTGTCGCTAGCATCCATATGATAAGGAGCCCGGGCTGACATGGCTAGTCGTAAACCCAAAGTGGCACAAACTTACAGGGACAGGCATCCATGACCCAGGATCGAACGTGTCGGTCATCAGCGAGTGGATCAAGGCTGTAGCACTGGGCTAGCAGGACTTCTGTGAACCGGGCTGTAGCGGGCTAACAGGACTCCGGTATTTATCGCGTGACATTTCCCCGAAGGGACAGACACAGGAACGAAGAAGGACACATGCAGGCCAGCCTAAGTGTTCCGGAGTAGTAGCAAGCTACCATGGCTCAGTGGAAGCACTAGGAGACATTTCCCGGTAAGAGAGACTACTAAGGATAAACAACTAGATAGTTAGATCCCACACATACCAAGCATTTCAATAACATACACACAATATGCTCGATATGTGCGAATACAACATGGCATCACAACATGACTCTACAACTCAAGCATTTATTCAATAGGCTCCGAGGAGCGAGATATTACAAACATGGGTCTCATGACCCAACATTCAGAGCATACAAGTCAAAGCACATGCGGAAGCTTAACATGTCTGAGTACAGACATCTACAAATGAAAAAGGTTGATAAGCCTGACTATCTACCAGATCCTGCCGAGGGCACAAGATCATAGCAGAGGTAACAAGCTAAACGTCGAAGTCCACGCGGAACTACTAGCGAGACTAAAGTCTCTCTGCAAAACATAAAATAGGCAAACGTGAGTACAAATGTACCCAGCAAGACTTACATCATAACTATCTACATATGCATCATTATCAACAAAGGGGATGGTGGGGTTTAACTGCAGCAAGCCAGCTTTGACTCGGTGGCTATCCTAAACTATGACTGCAAGTAACTCTTTTGAGGTGGCGCACACGAGTCCACATATTCACCATATCAATACACCACTATGGATCTACTCCCGTCTCCCTACGAGAACGCCATCCATAGCACTCACGCTTATCTTGCGTATTTTAGAGTATCCACTTTCACTTGTCTATGAACTGTACAGGCAACCCAGAAGTCCTTTACCGCAGACACGGCTATTCGAATAGATAATGTTAACCCTGCAGGGGTGTACTTCTTCACACACGCTCTCACCACTTATCGTCGTTTACATGACATGTACTCGGCAACCTTCAAGCGGAAGCCCAGCGAGGGTGTCGGCCACGATCTGACTAACCACACAAGTCTCTCATCCAGGTTTATCGCCTATTCGGGTTCCATCCGCAAGGAGATCCGGCCGGGGTGTCGCTCACGGCCCCAAACAATGTGAGCAGGGTTCCCAAGCCCGCCATCCGGGTGCCACTTGGTACACTGTGCCACTGTGCCTAGTCTGTCCCAAGCACACCTGTACCGGGTGCCACTTGGTAGACTACTAACACTACCTACAAACACCAGAAACTAGTTGCAACTCCTGGACAGAGATCGACTTGATTAATAAGCCGAGAGGGGTCGAGTTACCGGAACCCAATGTGTGGTAGTAACTGTTCATGGATCACAAACACAGAACTCAGTTCCTAAGGACGGCTTCAATGAGACAACCCACCATATACTCCTACATGGCCTCTCACCGCTACCTTTACCAAATCGTGTTCACACACTTAGCTCTCAACAGTAGGACATGTTCACATACCTCCAATTCATTCTCGATGAATCAGACCTGACACAACTCTAAGCAATAGCAGGCATGACAAACAAGCATGAATGAGTAGGCACATCAGGGCTCAAACAACTCCTACTCATGCTAGTGGGTTTCATCTATTTACTGTGGCAATGACAGGTCATGCAGAGGATAAAGGGGTTCAACTACCGCAGCAAGTAACAGTTGTATCGTTGTTGTCCTAATGCAGTAAAATAGAGCAGGAGCGAGAAAGTGGGATTGTATCGGAATGAACAAGGGGGTTTTGCTTGCCTGGCACTTCTGAAGATAATATAGTTCTTCATCAGTGTCATCGAACTCATCGTCGAACGTCGTCTACTGAGAGGGGACAATCACAGGCAAACGAGAGGGAACACAATCAATGCAATGCAAAATATGATGCATGATCATGACATGGCAAAATGGGTGTGTTTGGCTAATGCAACTTAGAACAGATTGGTTTGAGTTCATTTGAATCAAGGATTCAAATGCAAAACCAAAATAAGAGGTCATATTAGTGCATTAACTTGTTTCACCTAAACAGCAAGGTTAAGTGTTCTAACATGCATGAAACCAATGCAGATGGAAAGATTGGATTTTTCTGATCATTTTTCATGTATAAATTATTTCATTTGGAGTTATAGATTAATTTATATGATTTTTAGAAGTTTTGGGTATTTTCTGGAATTTCCTGTATAAGAATAAATCCAGAAAAAGAGTTACTGCGCCAATACTACGTCACTGTGACGTCAGCGGTCAACGGGGCCGGTCCAGTCAAACTGACCAGTGGGTCCCGTCTGTCAGTAGTTAGTTAAACTAACTAAGTTTAGTTAGCGTTAAACTAATACTAACTTGGTTTAGTTAGTGGCGTGGGGCCCACACGTCAGTGACCCAGGGGGTCAAACTGGGTCAACCTGGGGTCAACGGTCAGCGGGGTCAAACTTGCCGACGACTCGACGTCGGCGAGGCCAGACACGGCGGGGCGATGCGGGTTTCGTGCTCCTGTGACCAAAACAACGGCGGAGCACGTCTACGCGTAGCTGGGAACGGGCCGCATCCATTGGTGGTGTTGGTTAGGCTCGGGGTCGCCGGAAATGTCGCCGGCGACGAGCTGGGCGGCCGCCGGGGTTCGGATGAGGTCGAGCTCGTCATTAGGGGGCACGGCGAGGCGCGTGGGGTGGTGCTTTGGGCTCCTGCGAGTGCGGTGAGGGCGGTGGTGTGCTCGGAATCGAGCCAACATGGCTGTGGCCACGACAGCGACGTGCGATGGCGGCGGCGAGTGCGACCGAGCTCGGTGCGGTCGATGCAGGGCTCGAGAGCGAGAAGGAGAGGGATGGAGAGGTGTAGCAGCTCACGGCGAACACGACGGTGCAGACGACGCGGTCGGGGACGAGCTGGTGCGGCGGATACGGCGAGGGGGGATCTGCGGCAGCGTTCGGTGAAGACGAGCTCGATGGAGACGAGGGAGAGCGTGCGAGCACTCGGGGCTCGGCTAGCTCGACGTTGCGGACGACGGCGGAGCTCTTGGACAAGTCAGCGCGGCGCGGGGACGACGGCGAACGCGGGTTTAACGGTGGCGCGGGCGCGGCAGCGTCGGACAGGAGAGGGCGAGGGAGAGAGGCAGGGGGCGTCTGAGGTGTCTGCGGGGTCGGGGCGGCAACGTGGAGCCTGTCCAGGTGTCCACGGGCGCGGGCGGCAAGCAGGTGGCGTCGTGGCGAGCTCGCGCTCGTCGGCGTCACCTCTGTGTCTGCCTGGCGAGGACGAAGCAGCTGGCTGGCATGGGCCAGCACAGTGCTGGGCCTACCAGGTGGGCTGCCAGGTGGGCTGCGGCCAGGTAAGTTCCCTCCTTCTCTTTTAAATTCTATTTTTCTATTTTTCTGTAAGTTTGTGGCTTTATTAAAAATAGTTAGACACCTTCAAAAATCCTGAAAATAATCATAGGCTCTGTTTAGATTAATTCCAATAGCCCACACTTATTTCCAGAATTATTTGAGCATTTAAAATATTTACTAGCATTTAAATGCCCAAATGCAAAGTACATATTATTTAATTCAGTGACCAAATATGTCATGGAAAATGTGCAACACCTCTGGTTATGGTTTCTAGCATTTTCCAGAAATGATGAACATTTTTGAAAGCCATTTGGATTCACTGAAAATATTTTTAGGTTGAACCTATTTGAATTCCATTTGGTACTAGGGTTTGGACATCCCCATTTCAAGTTTCTATCAAAGTTTAAACATGATGCACACATGAAGTTAGCCTAGTGCAATGCCAGAAGCTAGGGATGTGACAGTTGGACTGTGTTTGGCCAACCAGTCACAACCCTAAACTAGATCATTACCAGGTATGTCCAAAATTCTGATAGTTTGCAATAAAAAATCTTGAGGCATTGCAAATACAGTTTCAAGAATGTAAGCTCCAGACCATAATTTGCCTCCCCCAGCTACTGCCACTTCTCTGGTCTTGTCTTTCAATATAGTACATGAAGTTTTTTGTGCAAATTTTAGGTTCATAAAAGTAGAATTACTACCAAAGTCTACTAATGCTACAACTTGTCTCTCTCCAATGGATATTAACATATATATGGTGTTCATACTATCAGATGCCATAGCCTGCAAATATATTTTCATACGCTTTTCTTGGTCAGGTTGTTTGTTTTCTTGTTCCTCATATGAACCAGTATATCTTTCTTCATTTTGATTGTTGTTTCTTCCCCAGTTAACATGTTCATCACTAGTGCTTGTTTGCATTTATACCCATGGAACCAAGCATCTCCATATCCCCAACACCTCACTCTTTCTCTTGCTCTCTGAATTCCCACTTGAGCTTAAGTCTGCTTGTTTATTGTCAAAACCCATAGATTTTAAAGCATTGTAAGGTGATTGTCCATTCTCTGGCCTTGTGATTGATAAGCTTTCTTTGGGGACAATGACTATTCTATGTCAATTGCCAACCAATAAGATTTTGTAAGAGTAAGAGGACAAAGAGTTCTTATCTGAAACTTAATATGAGATCTCATCCCATTCACATAACATTTTTATAAACCATTCCTCTCACAATGTGTGATTATCCTCTTGGATTTCTACCACCAAATCCTCATATCTACCAGTGTGTTCATTGATGCTTAAACTATTTTGTTTCAGAGAGTTAAACCTATCTGTCAAGTCATAGGAGCTAGTAGGGGAAAAATTTGTGCAACACTTCCTCACAAAGTTGTTGCCAAGTGAGTTATTTCTTTAGAATGCGAGATCTTCGCAGTCAAATATCTTCTTTGCATGTCACATATAGTTGAGCTAGTGGAACTTTGTAATCATTTGGTGCTCCTACCATATATCTAGAAATATTGTTCACATTTCCTTATTCAACCTCCTGGATTTTGATCATCAAACTTGGGAAATTCAATTCTGAGGCCCATTATAATTCATTTCAGAAATTGGATTCTCATTTCTCTTTGATAGTTTCTGTAGTATTCATCCCATACAACATTTACTTTAGGTTGTGGTGCTACACTGAAAGCCGAAGTTCTTGCAGTTCTCATGGGTGTTGTAGGTGAAGCAGCTTCAAATTGAAGCTCAAAGCCAATAACTCTGCTAAAATAAGGAGGTCCCAAACGCTGTCTTATATTAATGGAAGGGAACCTCTGCGAATTTAACATAGTGAATTGTCTTGTTTTCTCTTGCTCCACTAACAAACACTTGAGCAATTCTTCAGTCAAAGGCCTAGCAGGAATTTCTATTGCTTCCTTTTGCTGTTCCATGGGGTTCTTCAGTGCTTCTTGTTCAGTTTCCTAATGAGCATCAGTGCCACACAGTGTACTCTGAGGATGAAATACAAAATAGATGAATCATTGTTGTCAAGGATATAAGGACATCTATAATTGCAGAGAGGTGTTGACTGAAAGCCATAACTGCCGTTTGCACACTCCCAAATACCTTGTTCATACTGCCATGTTTGGAGTTTATGGATAATACATCCTTCCTAAGAAGAATCTTCCTTAAGCTTAGCAGTTTCCTCCTGATTCGCAACCACATCTACTTTCATCGCAAGCAAATTTGCCATCTCGGCCTCGTCGATGCTTGGCTACGAATGCCCCATAGTGACTAATAAACTCCGAGAGGAATTTTACTGCCAATAGAGCTGGTAACCAAAATAGAGCCCATAGTCCTGCCACCGGAAACACATGTGCCTCAAGATACAACATCGTTCGTTCTTGACCTGGAATTTTACCACTAGAGGAAGGTGATCGAGGAACCGGTCGAGTCTCACGAACTGCTACCGAATTTGTCTACCGCCAGCAACTCCACCGGTCTACCGCCGCCAACGCCCCCAAAATTCCCTGCCACTAGCGCCGCCAACATGATCGCCGCCGCCGAGAAAAAGGGTGAGGAGGGCGGAAAATTTCTATCCCCACCCCCCCCCCCCCGGGTGGATCTCGACTTACCAAATGAGCCCTCAGTGTAGGAACAAACGTTCGCTGTAGGAATAGTTCGTGTGAGTCGTGACATCATGTGACTATTGGAAGGGTGAGAAGGTATCGATAAGATAGCAATCCTAATCTTGCCTAACACAAACAAATAGGTTTTGCTTGATGTCGCTGTTAATTCAAGCAAATCTGCTTGACATTGTTGTTACTTTAAATTTATTGACAGTACTATTTATTTTTGTTTATTTTTTAAAAAAAGCACATACCATCAAGTCTAAAACTATTATAATTGTTTTTTCAATTTTACTTTGAAATCTAAGTACGAACTATTAATCGGAACTATAAGTTGACCAGAAAATTGCAAGCACCGGTGTTCAAGTTCAGAACTTGAACTTTTCTGGGTTGAGGATATCACTATCCTCCTAACAATTCAACCATAGGTTGGTGCACAAATATTGAGTTTGTTAAAAGAGACGAGAAGATATAGGATTGGGTGTGGGTGGGCTCTATCATGACTCGTGGCGCACAAAGTGAGCGGTTTACACTTCATTCGATTGAAAACAAATGTTTTCCATAAAATAAAGGTGGAGTAATTAGATGGCATAATTAAAGGAATACCATTCCATACATGGTGGTTGTGTTGGCTAATGAAAATTAAGGATGAGCTAAGTAAATGACATAATTAAAGGAACACAATGCATGTGGATGATGTTCTAATTAAACACCTTGAGTGTGGGAACAACAGGCCGCTAATGTGCAGTTGTAGGAATAGTTCGCGAGGGTATTTACATCATGCGGCCATTGGAAGGGGAGAAGGTCTCGACAAGATAACAATCCTAATTAATCTTACCTAACACAACCAAATAGAGGTGTCTTGATGCCACTGTTAATTCAGGTTAATCCGCTTGACGTTGTTGTTACTTTAAATTTATTGATAGTGTTATTTGTTTTTCTTTTATTAAAAAAAACTCTTGCATTCAAGTCTAAAATTGTTATAATTATGTTTTCAATTTTACTTTGAAATCTTAGTATGAACTAATAAGCAAAACTATAAGTTGACTCAGAACAATATCTCATATTTCAAACTCGCACCCGAAAAGAACCTACCCACAGCTGATCCATTGTCCATCATATTAAAATAAAGGGTGTGCATCTTTGGAGGATCTTGAGCATTATTTATCTTTGTTGCAACACATGGACATGTTTGCTAGTATTGCTCATGTGCGAAACAAGATGTCATGCAAGACAGCTTAAAACTGAATTAATTGCCATCAATCTAGATACATTATTAGAAACTACGAGACCAGCACCTGAACAAAGAGCTACAAGTAGATTCACAATATTTATCCAAGCCTCCTCTTCAAGCGTACCCAACTGGGGTGCAGCCAAATCCTTGCGGTGCTGTCCAGTTGGTGCTCCAGTACTAATTGCCAGGGGCCAAGACTCGGCACCGGTACTCTCCCAGAGCCCAAATTGGAAAGATATTCCTGTACTGGGAGTTACTGATGGTGCAGTTTTTGTTGAACACTCCTATTATCTCCTGTGTAATGCACACAAAAAGTTATTCAACATCTAGAACTTGATTATGAACTAAAGTGCATGGTAGATAATCATGAATTACAAGTTAGTATTGATGTAACTCGAACTTGGTTTAAAAGGAGTGCTTCATCTAAGAACTTGGTTTTAAGGAGCGCTTCATCCAAAACCAGTTGAAAGAATTTTTTTTATCGAAAAAGGGTTTCCCCCACTTATAGATAAAGCCATCACCGCATAACAACTTCGAAACTGATACAAACACACACGACCACCACACACAACACACACACCCAAGGCAAGATACACAGTGTCGGGTACCCCACGACGAAGCCAGGTCTCCAAGGCGGCTCCAAGAAGGTAATGACCTCAGATGGCCGCCACCGCCCGACCCGTAGATCAAGTTTTCACCCGAAGCAAGACGGAGGGAGGGTGAACGCCGCGATGAAGCCTTCAAGAAGGTTACACCATCCGCGGATGCCGCCCCCGTCAGCCAGACCATGGCTGGCCAGGCGATGTACCCCGGTGCCCATGTTGATGACACCAATGTACCAACCTTGGCTTCACAAGACTAGGTGTGGATAGATCTCATCGGAGCTCCAGCGCCCACAAGGAGGCCACACGCATGAGATGCACTCATGCACATGCAAGAGCCCAACACTGAAATGGAGCTCACTAGGCTACATTTAGTGAGGTAGCTCTGTGGTGGATGATTCCACACAGTTAATCACCTCGCAGGTCCCCCACGACCTCAGGTCCGTGGCCTCTAAGAAGCAGTGGTGGGCAACGTGGATACGCTGCCGAGGCGTGCATAAGAGAAATACCTGGGGGCACTGGGCAGTGACAAACTGACAACAGGGTGGGACGTGCAACCGAGAAAGAGATCCAGAAAAAAAAGTAGATTACAATCCATCAATCAGTACTAAGAGTCTAAGACTGATTTTTTCTTTCTCAGGAATATATAGTGTATGCCTGAATATTCATACATATATTTTGATTTTGTTTTAAGGGTAAACCTTAAAAAGATATTTTTTTTAGGAACTTAAAAGGAGAATATTGTATGGAAGAATGAACTAATTTTATTCTTTGGAAAAACTGCAACTTACTTGCTGAGGAAATTCTCCATCCACTGATTGCAAGTTGATCAAAACCTTGGCTGCTCGATGTAGAGGCGATGGATCTCTTGCAGCCTGTACCAACAAGATTTTAGTACATTATGAACGAGCACATTGTATCAAAGTGCCAGAGCCCATAAAGCAAATCATAGAAACAAAGGAGACCTGTCCAGCATCAATTAGGGCCAGCATGGACCAACTAGTGTTCACTGCATGAGCACGTTTTCCTTCAAGATTGGTGTAAACCTGATTGAATATAAGCCAGAAGATGGTTAGTGCAGTGGTGCTCACAAATTAAGGTCGAGGACGAGCTATTTAAAAAGAAGGGGAGAGACGAGAGAGGTCATGCTGTGCGTTCCATACAAAAGGCATCACCAGGGCCACAAGGACCCAGGACAAAGCAGTGACACACGGCTGGCTTGCCTGATGCGCCACAGTAGTACCAGATAGGCCAAGAACCAGGAGAAAAGAGAGTTGGTTAGTTTATTTCCCTTCCAAAGATCTGGATTGATTAGCCTTTTTCTAGTGAGATTGGTTTGTCAGTGCCAGTTGGTTAAGCAAGAAATAAACCTATCTTCCCTGCCACAATGGTATCCAGTGGGATTTGGTTTGTTAGGGAGTTGGTTAGACGGTTCTTACCAAATGTAATCTGCCTCCTATAAGAGGCAACGTCGATGAATAAAGGCAAGAAAAGAATTGCCCTAATCTCTCCCTCTCTCCCTCTCCCTCCCTCCCTCCCTCCCTCCCTCCCTCCCTCTCTCTCTCTCTCTCTCTCTCTCTCTTGTTGAACGACACATGTTGCACCATTACCCACGTTCAAGTTGCATCGGTGGAGGAGTCCAAGCCAAGATAGACTAGGATCTCTAGTTAGTTATCATATGGTTGTAATCTCCTCTTATCTCTTTATCTCTTTCTCTCCAAGTCTCGATGTAATCTGAACAACATTGTACGCTATGCCAGGAGTTGCGCCCTGGCCTATATTAACACGTAGCCGTCGCCCAGGATGGGTACGACGTTCCTCCACATGGTATACAGAGCCTGACTCTTCCCATGTAGCGTTCCTCCTCTCCACCGCAGCCTCCTGTCATGGCTTCATCCGCCGCCGCTTCCTCCCCTCTCTCCGGCCAGATCACCGAGCGCCTCACCCGCACCAACTACGTCTTATGGCGCACCCAGATCATGCCACAGCTGAGAGGGGCTGGAGTCTTCGGATACGTTGATGGAAGCACGGCGGAGCCGGCCGAGTTCGTCGTCAGCAAGGACAAGGATGGAAAGGAGGAAGCCATCCCCAATCCCCTCCATGCCGTCTGGTTCAGAGAGGACCAGCAGGTACTTGGGTATCTTCTCAATAATCTGTCAAAAGAAGTATTAGTGCAGGTGACTTCCATCGCGCATGCACGAGAGCTCTGGACAGCGTTGGCGAGCATGTTCTCGTCGACGTCCCTGTCCCGCGTCAACAACATCTGATCTGCCCTCACAAACGCGCAGAAGGGGACGCAATCGGTGGCTACCTTCTTCGCGTACATGCGGGGACTCGCCGACGAGCTCGCCGCGGCTGGCAAGCCGTTGAAGGATGATGAACTCATCTCGTACATCCTCAACGCACTCGACATGGAGTATCAGCCGCTGGTTTCCGCCCTCGACGCCAGAACCACTCCGGTCACCCTCGACGAATTGTTCGGACAGATGAGCAATTTTGATCAGAGGGTGGCTCTTTTCCAAGGCGCGGGAGGTGGCTTCAAGTCATCTGCCAATGCTGCCACCCGCGGCCGTGGCGGGGGCTCTCGTTACCGCGGTCCACCGCGGAACGGAAAGGGCAGGGGCGCCCACAACAGCAACAGCAGCGGCGCCAACAACACGCGCGGCGGCCGGCCTCCCTCCTCCAACAACAGAGGCCGCCGCAACAGCAGCTCCAACAACAGATCACGCCCTGACATCAGGTGCCAAATCTGTGGCAAGCCGGGTCACTCGGCAAAGGACTGCTGGTATCGTTTTGAGGAGGATGAAGATGACTCATCTCAGGATGAGAAGGTGGCCGGAGCTGCTGATGGCTCCTACGGCGTCGACACCAATTGGTACGTCGACAGCGGCGCCACAAACCACATCACCGGTGAGCTAGAGAAGGTGACCATGCGTGAGAAGTACCGTGGCAAAGATCACATCCACACTGCAAGTGGAGAAGGTATGAAAATTAGTCACGTTGGTCACTCAATTTTCAAAACCCCTCATCGAAAAATTCACCTTAGAAAATTTTTGCATGTCCCTAGTGCCTCAAAGAGTCTTCTTTCAGTCCATCGTATTGCTATTGACAATCATGTCTTTCTTGAATTTCACCCTTACTTCTTTTTGATCAAGGATCAGGCAACGAAGAAGGTGCTTTATCGAGGTAGATGCGTTCGTGGGCTTTACCCTTTGATTCCGGAGATTAGAAGACTCGATAAACAAGTTTTTAGTGCCACCAAAGTGTCTTCAACATGATGGCACAATCGTTTAGGGCATGCATCTTTCTCTTTAGTTGAGCGTTTGCTTAGGAAAAATAAGCTCCCATATGTTGGAGAGCGTGATGTCGAAACAATTTGTGATTCATGTCAAAGGGCTAAAAGCCATCAATTACCTTATCCAGTTTCTACCAGCATTTCCACAAAACCTTTACAACTTGTTTTCTCCGATGTGTGGGGTCCTGCCCCCTCTTCTGTTGGTAGACACACGTATTATGTGAGTTTCATAGACGACTATAGCAAATTTTCCTGGATTTACCTTCTCAAGAAGCGATCCGATGTGTTTCAAGTTTTTCTGAACTTCCAAGCTCTTGTTGAGCGCCAATTTGATTGCAAAATTCTTGCTCTCCAATCCGACTGGGGTGGAGAATATGAAAAGTTAAATTCTTTCTTTCAGAAAATTGGCATATCTCATCACGTATCTTGCCCACATGCTCATCAACAAAACGGGTCTGCTGAACGCAAGCACAGACACATCGTTGAAGTTGGTCTAGCATTACTTGCTGGTGCCTCTATGCCCCTCAAATTTTGGGATGAGGCTTTCCTTGCGGCTGTTCACATCATCAACATGCTACCTAGTCGTGTCATCAACTATGAAACCCCTATTGAGCGTCTCCTTCACACCAAACCCGACTACACTACTCTTCGATTGTTTGGTTGCGCTTGTTGGCCCAATCTTCGTCCCTACAACTCTCGCAAGCTCATGTTTCGCTCCAAACAATGCGTCTTCCTAGGCTATAGTGCTCAACACAAAGGTGTAAAGTGCCTCGATGTTTCTACTGGTCGCATTTATATCTCTCGGGACGTTGTCTTTGACGAGACAAAGTTCCCTTTCTCCGACCTACACCCCAATGCCGGAGCCCTACTCTGCAAAGAAATTCTTCTCTTGCCTTCTAGTCTCACCGGCATCACCCAAGGGGAAAATAATTGTAGTGACTCAATGTTGACTAATGCTCATAACCACTTCCATGAGTTTTGTGATGATGCAGATGATGCAAACTCTGAAGAAAATGGTGCAGAAATCAACAAAAACAATGAAGAAAACGCTCCCAACACGCCACATTTTATGTGTCCAGGTTTGGGGAGCAGATCGTCCTCGGGATTGATTCCCTTGCAGGCTGGCAGTGGATCGCCCTCGGGATCTGGGCTGTCCCAGACTGACAGGGCGCGGGATCCCGCCTCGTCTGGCGAGCGGCGCAGCCCCGACTCCGCGCCTGCCACGTCGCACCTCGCCACTGGCTCAGGGGCTCCCTCCGGCCCGCACCACTCGGACGCCCCCGCGCGGCGCACCGAGAGTCGCTGGGCCCCTCCACTACGAGTGCCGCCAGCCGATTGGCGCACAACCTCGTCACCTGGCGCCAGACGCGGCCCCCGACGTTGATTCGGGCCGATCTCCTGATGCGGCCCCAGACGCGCGATCCGACACGGATTTGGTCGGGCCCGCCTCATCATTGCTACATGATGGGCCTGAGCCGGACGTGCCGCTCCGTCGTGGATCTTCTGCGCCACGACCCGCTTCGCCCGTACCACCTCCCGCTCCCGATGCCGCAGACGATCCGTCTGCCCTGCGTGATGACAAGGTGGCCAGGGCAGGGGGCGCCATCGGGGGATCTACTGCGCCGGATATATCTGCTGCACCTCCTGTTGCTTCACGCACACGTCTCCAAAAAGGGGTAACTAAACCAGTTAACTACAAGCAAATAACAAAGTTTGGTCTTGCCTGCTCTACAGATGAACCACGCTCTCTTGGTGAGGCACTCAGTGATACAAAGTGGAAGAAGGCCATGGAAGAAGAACACCTGGCACTTCTGAAAAATCACACATGGCATCTGGTTCCTCCAAGGCAAGGTAAAAATTTGATTGATTGTAAGTGGGTTTTCAGAGTCAAACGGAAATCTGATGGAACCATAGATCGCTACAAAGCCAGACTCGTTGCAAAAGGCTTTAAACAACGATATGGTATTGACTATGAGGACACTTTTAGTCCTGTTGTCAAAGCTGCAACTATTCGTCTTGTGCTCTCTATTGTTGTTTCCAGGGGATGGAGCCTTCGGCAGCTAGATGTGCAGAATGCGTTTCTCCATGGCGTTCTGGAAGAGGAAGTATATATGAAACAACCTCCTGGGTTTGAGAACAAAAACAAACCATTTCATGTTTGCAAACTTGATAAAGCTCTATATGGACTGAAGCAAGCTCCCAGGGCCTGGTACTCTAGACTCAGTCAGAAACTACAAGCTCTTGGTTTTATTCCTTCTAAGTCTAACACGTCTCTGTTCATTTACAATAAACTGAAAACATCCATATTTGTTCTCATATATGTTGATGATATTATAGTCACAAGTTCATCTGATGAAGCAATATCCGGGCTGCTGAAGGATTTGAGTGCTGAATTTGCTCTCAAGGACTTGGGAGACTTGCATTTCTTCCTAGGGATTGAGGTAAAGAAACAAGGTGATAGCCTCCATCTCTCTCAAGAAAAGTATGCTACTGACCTGGTGAGAAGAGTTGGGTTGCAAGGTTGCAAACCGTCACCAACTCCGTTATCTAGCACAGAAAAATTGTCACTTGCAGAAGGAGAACTTTTGAGTCCTGATGATAGCACCAGGTACAGAAGCTTGGTAGGAGCACTTCAGTACTTGACCTTGACACGACCTGATATTTCTTTTGCTGTGAACAAAGTCTGTCAGTTTCTTCATGCACCTACTAAAAATTATTGGACTGCTGCTAAACGTATTGTGAGATATGTGAAAAATACCATGAACCTTGGTCTTACTTTCACCAAGTCCTCATCCACACTAGTCAGTGCTTTCTCTGACTCTGACTGGGCAGGATGTGTAGATGACAGACGCTCCACTGGTGGGTTTGCAGTGTTCTTTGGTCCCAACTTGATATCATGGTGTGCAAAGAAACAAGCTACCGTGTCACGCTCAAGCACAGAAGCTGAGTACAAGGCCCTAGCCAATGCCACAGCTGAGATCATTTGGGTTCAGTCCATGTTGAGAGAGCTTGGTGTGAGAAACACTCAAGCCCCATGCTTGTGGTGTGACAATCTTGGTGCTACTTATCTGTCTGCTAATCCTGTTTTTCATGCAAGGACTAAACATATTGAAATTGATTTTCATTTTGTTAGAGAACGAGTTGCCAATAAGCAATTGGACATTCGTTTTGTACATTCTCGAGATCAGGTTGCAGATGGATTCACCAAAGCCTTGCCCACAAGAAACTTTGAAGAATTCAAGCGTAATCTCAACTTAACAAAGTTGTGATTAAGGGAGGGTGTTGAACGACACATGTTGCACCGTTACCCACGTTCAGGTTGCATCGGTGGAGGAGTCCAAGCCAAGATAGACTAGGATCTCTAGTTAGTTATCATATGGTTGTAATCTCCTCTTATCTCTTTATCTCTTTCTCTCCAAGTCTCGATGTAATCTGAACAACATTGTACGCTATGCCAGGAGTTGCGCCCTGGCCTATATTAACACGTAGCCGTCGCCCAGGATGGGTACGACGTTCCTCCACATCTCTCTCTCTCTCTCTCTCTCTCTCTCTCTCTCTCTCTCTCTCTCTCTCTCTCTCTCTGTGTGTGTGTGTGTGTGCGCGCGCGCTATGCACTCGATCTCTCTACCATAGATAGCTCAGGGGAGGCGAGGGGTATAGATCTTGCCCTCCGTGTTGAGCATGCTTACAACCTCCGTACCAACCCTCAACCCCTCATAAGTCTAGAACATCATGATTACAAACTCGTCCTATGAGTTGCTGGGCGTGACACTACCCCTGGTTTAGCCACTAGCTGATCAACATTTCTGTCAGGTGAAAGCGGGGAAGAACGGACAGAGAACACTTAAGATAAATAATGTAACATTCTGGAATGTGCATGGACAGAATATAAAGAGTTCCTCCCTCAACTTAGTTTTCACTGTATCAGTACATAAATTAGGAACATCAAATCCCAATACAGATAATACTATGAAACCTTGACTGTAGCACACAATGCAGCAAAAAAGACCATAAATATAACCATGATACTGGTAGTGGGGAGGTGGCGGCTTTTTTGAAGAAACTTGTAAAAATTACCTGGTCTTGAGATGATAGATAGCTTTCTCCCCAACCACCGGAAGGAAGCTCTTTTGACAGCAGAAATTCACAAGCCTTTCTGATTGCAGGACTATTCTTGAATGTCCTACCAACAGCAGTTAATCCCTTCACTCCAAACCAAGTGCCGTAGGTGAAACAAACAGCCCAAGAACCATACCTGTTGGAGAAAAATAGAGAACATCAATGTTAATTATATGCATTTAGTAATGGTATTCTTTTTTCAGAACAGTACAGGAGGACCAACTCAATATGTGAATAAGGATAAATAATATAAAAGTCTTAAAACTGATACGACCAACTAATTAGACTGCAAAATCAGCAAAACCAACCAAGTCAAACGACAAGGTTGGAACGTTCCGTTGGCACTTTCCTTGAGCAGCTCCAAATCAGCTAAAGTAGACCTTTTTTTACCTGTAACTATCTGGATGCACCGTATTATAAAAAGCATGTTTAATGCCCAAATACTAACCATGAACCGTCACTTTTTTGAATAGACTCAATGAAATTAGCAGCTTTGCTGATACAGTTGTCCACCTCTTTCCTGAGGTGCCCAGGGTAGAACTTTCTGAATAATGTCAAAGCTTGGATTGCTGCTGATGTACATTCAACATACCTGCCAATTGAGTGTTGCATTATTCAGTTTGTTTCACACATGACAATTAGCGCTAAGGATTGATGATTGAAGAGATATTGTATCTTACGGGTAATCAGTCATAATGTCCCCAAAGGTCTCAGAGGGATTAATAATCTGGATGATTTCAATGAAGTGTCTCAGTATGGAAGTAACATATTCAACATTAGATAAATGAGTTGGAGCTTAAATGAATATTGTTTAGTTCTATTTTTGAACTTTGCAAGAATCTAACTGAAGTGACAAGGAAATTTGTATTCAATTCAACTTGAATAATTAAGAAGTTTACAAGCAACCTGATGGACTTGGCCTTCGGCATTCTATGGTACCAATTACTTCAAAAAGTACAAAAGAGAAGGGTAACTCCCCAGTTTTGATGCTAGCACATCAAAAATTGATTTACAGCACTGCCGCGCTTAGACATGACAAACAAGTAAACAAGGGTCCTGAAAAGAGTTCACTGCTCACCTCCAGCCAGGTATAAGCCCTTGTGAGTTCATATGATGCAAAACCGCCATTATCATTCTGTGAAGGTTAACAAAAAAAATTATAATGAATATGCATCAGATATTTCAAATATATATAAATAGAAGAAATGGTGAAATCAAACAGAAACTGCTGGCAACGAAAACTTGATTTCATCCATACCGAATATAAGTGTGTTGCTGCCATTTCAAGGAGACAACTACCATATTCGACATTCTGTGACCATTTCAATGATCAACAGAAGATGAACATACATAGCCGTCATTTTCCATGACATTTTGCTACGTTAGCAGCCCTTGTCTTAAAGGCATGAAGAAACTTAAAAACAGAGGTAACCTATTTGCATTTACCTAACTGCTGTTATGGAAAATATGAAAAGCTTTATTATCCCAGTACTATTATCTATAGGGCTCAGTGAATATTTCCATGATGTATGTAACTGAAGTTTTTAATCTAACAGTTACCATTCTGCCGGGAAAAACTAATTCAGTAGCTACAAATCTACAATTGACAAAAAGTCCAAAGATGCATTACGTTGGAGACTGGATTTTCTACTATCGGGTGTAGTGGTGTACTACACCCGAGTTAGCAAAAACTTTGAAAAAAGTTTATCAAACGAAATCCAAAAAATCTGAAATTTTGCTACATCAAACTTTATCATATGTTTGAGGTTCGTGTCAAGTTTCATCGAAAAATAACATCCGAGGAGCTCTCACCGAAAAAAACAAAATCGCTGCTGAAAGTTTTGTGCACTGTTTGAGCAGTGATTTTGTTATTTTTGGTGAGAGCTCCTCAGATGTTATATTTAGATGAAATTTTGCAAGGACCTCACACATCTGATAATGTTTTATGTCCCAAAAGTTTAGATTTTTTGGACAATGTTTGATCACATTTTTTCAATCTTTTGCTAACTCTGGTGTACTACACCCGAGAGTAGCCACTACTTTCCGATTACGTTGCTAGTAAGGAATGAAATCCGGGTCCTCTCTATAAAAAAGAAAGTCCAAAGATGCCTACCATATAAGACATCAAACAATTGAGAGCATCATAAAGCCTATTATCTTCCAGAGGATCTCCTACAACTTGTGGAGAAATCTTCGCTAACAATAATGAGGCCTGCAGGTAAAAGAAAAGGCAACAATGAAAATATATAAGCAAATAATCATTATGGTGTGCTTAGGCCTATATTCAAGCATACCAGCACATGAATGCCAAAGAACACACTTCAACCTGAGAGAGCTATGTTAGCATAAACCTTGTGTAAGCTTCCTAATAGCTTCCCATTGTGATGTAAAAAGTTTCCTTAGGATGCAAGTCCCAAGTCTAAATCAAGTTTTTAGCTTAGCAAACAAGCCACTAGCGCTTCTGCCTTGTAATCCTTTCCTATAAATAGAGGAGTAGAACACCAGCAAGCTCCAGCTCAAGCAGCCCCAATATCCACCGTTTGTGCAGAGCGTCAAAAATAAGCCTGTGTGTTTTTCTAACATTTGGTATTCAGAGCATGTGCCAAAGCTCCTGGAGACATGCTTGTTCCACTAAGAGGTCCGTCTATGAGTCTCTAAGGCGCAACCGCCGTCGCTCCATATCACCGCATCCGCTCCGTGGTTTGCACCGAGATGTCGATGGCTGTGAGGTGCGAGTCAAGCGGGTGATCAAGTAGGTTGGTGGGTTGGCCAAGTACCCGGCGCTCACGCGGATGAACTATGGCGACATGAGCCTGCTCATGAAAGTCATGCTAAAGGCTCGTGGCCTATGGGACGTGGTGGAGAGCTCGGCAATGCGGACTTCCAAGAAGACTCCCATGGCACTGGAGGCCATCCTCCATGCTGTACCTATAGACATGATGCCAAAGCTTGCTATCAAGGCGAGTGCCAAGGAGGCTTGGGAGTTGGGACGCGATAAAGGTGATGGGCGTCAGTGGCGATTATGTCCAGAAGGCCGAGGTGCAGCAGCTGAAGGAGTTCAAGTCGATCTTGTTCTGCGACGAGAAACCATCGATGACTTCACACTGCGCCTCTCAGTCGCGCCTCTCACTCTCATCTCATCACCCTATCGCCTATCGGCACGCTCGGAGAAACCATAGAGTCAAAAGTAGTAGGGAAATTTCTGCATGTTGTTCCTTCCAAATACACGCAGATTGCTATAGCTATCGAGACTCTTCTCAACCTCTCGACGCAGTCCATCGAAGAGGTGGTTGGAGGACTAAAGGTGACAAAGGATCGGTCTGCACTGAGGCATGGCATGTTGCGGCTCGCAGAGGAGCAGTGGCTTGCACGCTGCAAGGAGCATCAGGCCAAGGAAGGAGGTCCTAAGGCCACCAAGAGCGGTGGCTATGGCTATCAACCAAGGAATAAGGGAGGTGGTGGAGGCAATAATTTGAAGGATGGTGCCTAAATTGTGGCCACTATAGCAACTGGGCCAAGGACTGCCGCCAGCCCAAGCGTGAGTAGGTCAATCTGGCCAAGGAGAAAGACGACGTCCACAGTGCCTACTCTGCTCATGGCATAGGATTGTGTGCTCTCCATCACGCCCTACGCTGATCATGGCACAAGATTGTGCGCTCTCCATCACGCCAAAGCCTTCGCAAAGCCAAGTTCACCTCGACGACAGATGCTCGGGTGTTCCTTGGACCACCGATGATGCCCAATGCCTGGAGGGTTGGTACCTCAACATCGGCGCAACAAACCACATGATGGGCCGAGCAGACATCTTCTCTGAGCTTGACTTATCACGGGTCCGTCTGGTTTGGAGATGGATCAATTGTTAGCATCTAAGGGTGCGGGGCGATGCAGGGAGAACACAAGGCGCTCACCAGGGTGTACTACATCCCGTGCTTGAAGAACTCTATCATCTCCGTCGAGCAACTGGACGAGAGCAGCTCCAAGGTGCTAATCGAGGATGGGCTGCTATTCATCTAGGATCAACAGCGCTGCCTCATGGCTCGATCAGTCGAGGCGTCAATCGCCTGTACATGATCACCTCCGCTTGGCTCGTTTAATCTACCTGCTCACCACAATGGCGATGCATGGCTTTGGCATGACCACTTCGGCCGCCTGAACTTCGAGGCGCTGCGCCGCAGGGCGCGCCAGGACACAGTCTATGGCTTGCTAGAGCTAGAGCATGTTGGATAGTTATATGACGTTTGCATCACTATTAAGCATCTTTGCTGTTCGTCCTTCCCCAAACAAGCGAACTTCCGTGCCAATGATCACGTCGACCTTGTCTACAATGACATTTGCAGCACTATCATGCCGGTGACACCAGGAGGGCAGCGCTTCTTTCTATTGTTGGTTAACAATACCACTAGCTTCCTGTGGGTGATTCTCCTAGCCACGAAGAGCGACACATTAGCTACCACCATGTAGATCAAGGCGGCCGTAGAAAACAGGTCTAGGCAATAGTTGCACGTCTTCCGCACAGACAATGATGACAAATTCACCTCGGCAGAGTTCGCACGCTACTGCGAAGAGAGTGGAGTCCAGCGGCACTTCTCTATGCTATACTCACCCTAAAAAATGGGATTGTAAAGCTCCGAAACCATACGTGGTCGCCACTTCACGCTTAAGCAGAGTTGTCTTCCAGCTGAGTTATGGGGGGAGGAAGTAAACACGGTGGTGTACCTTCTCAACCGTGCACCCACAAAGAGTCCTACCGGGAAGACACCCTTTAAGGCTTGGCACGGCCGCAAGCCGGCGACTCACTACGTTTGCTCCTTCAGGTGTGGTGTACTTGAATGACGTGCGCCCTAACCTACATAACCTCAGTGACCACATCACTGCCATGGTCTTCATCGTCTATGACGACAACATCAAGGGTTACCATGCGTGCGTGTGCATTTGACCCGTGACGCCATCTTCGACGAGGGCGCCAACTGGGATTGGGCGGCAGAAGCCGGCAATTGCTGCTCCAACCTGCGAATTCATCATCACATAGGCAGTGAACGAAGAGGTACCTGCGGGGATCTCCACCTCCTATCGGTACGGTAGCATCCCCTACGCCCCAACCTTTGATACCTCTCAACGCCCCTTCACCTGCAGCAGCACCAAAGTTTGTGTAGGCACCGCTGAATGATGAAGACTATCTCAACGCGCACCGCGCCAACACGCTAGTCCGCTATCGTCAACAACATTCTAGGAGATGCAACTCGTACAAGCCATGCACCGCGAATGTTGGACGACAGCAAACTTCACTTGTCATGTGCTGGCGAGCTAATCTCTTACGCGAAGGAATCCTACGATGATGCTTGGTTGGCATCGAGTGAGGAGATGAACTCAATCGAGAAGAATCGCACTTGGGAGCTCGTTGACCAATCGGCTGATTGGGCTGAACTGGGTCTTCAAGCTGAAGAAGAAAGAGGTGGGCGCGGTGATCAAGCAAAAAGCATGCCACGTCGCCAAGGGATACATGCAGCAGGCTGGCATTGACTTTGACTAAGTGCTCGCGCCCGGCACGCATCTCGAACGAGATGCGTGCGACTGCTGCTCGCCTGGCTGCCTAGGAGGGGTGGTCCATCCATCACATGAACTTAAGCCAGCGTTCCTCAACGGCATGCTCAAGGATGTGGTATATGTGATTTAGGCTCCCAGATTCGTCGTCGCCAAAGAAGAAGGCAAGTTCTATGCCTCAAGAAGGTATTGTACAAGCATCAATGTTGACTTTTTCGGCACCAAGGACCAGGTCATAGACATCCTACAAAAGGAACTAGGGCGAGTTCCATTCCAGGAGCTTCGTGTAGGAATTGGAATGGTCCAAATCAACTCAAAGTTGTCACACAAGGTTTAGGGGGAGAGTTGTCCTGGTTCTGAGATTGCGCTGTCTTTCTCCGGGGTGAAAACTCAAGATTAGGCGACGACGGCGCTAGTGCACTGTTCTCTTCATGGAGGCATCATCTTTGGAGAACCTTTTCGAAGTTCAGGTGTTGCCATTGGTGGTGGATGTTCCTGCTACGAGGTGTTTTCTATCTCGACATGGCCTTTTTTCTTTCTTTTTTGTTTTTTTGGCTGTGTGCATCCTTAATGTCTAGACTCAGCTCTTGACATTACATTATTGCAAAAGCTGGGTATAATTAGTATCTACTTGATATTAATATATTACCTTTATCGAAAAAACAGCAAAAGTATTAAAACTACTTCAGGATTTTTTTTTGAGTGACTTCAGGATTAACTCTTTTAGCATGATGCAAATAGCTATAAGGGACAAGCAGCTCTCGTTCTTCATGGAAGTCTTCATATTGCAGCATGGAAAGTTTTGAAGCAAAGAAATATGTATTTTTGGAAATAGATAACCTAATTTTCAGGCATGGAAAAGAGGATTAGGTGATTATCTCCTCATGCAAACTAATAGAGTCAAACAAAGTCTGAAACCTGTTTTTTGTTGTCTTTGCTCGATTCTCTTCTATACCTTTTCCTCCTCCCCTGTTTCAGTATAGCTTTCGTTTGAAATTATTTTATTTATTTTGCTTGTATACAGTTTTGGTTTTCCTCTCAGGCATGTTTACGAGGTTTATGTGTAACGCTCCGGCCATAGCCACCGGCCCCTGACCATTAGGCCTGGTGGAATCTAGACTGACCCCACAGACCAACACTAATTTTTTCTGCGCACTTTGTCCTCCCTCGTGCGCACCTGGGATCAACTTTCCAGTCGGTCACCCATCCTCAAATTGCTCCAAGCCAAACATGCTTAATTTTGAAGTTCTTTGGAGATGGGCTTCCGGAAAAGAAGGTGCACCTTGTTGATATGAGTAGCCTATCATTCCTATTAAGCCAGGATGTCACATTATGGTTCCAGTTTCTAGAGAGAAACCAAGAAATCACACCAATCAAAAACAATTTCTTAAGATAGAATTAGGAACATTTCTTGATTTCTAACCAGAGACCAGAAAAAGGGTTTCTTAGTTTTTCAAAAACTAGAAATTGTTTCCTTGAGAAACCGATTCACTACCAAACGGGAGCGAAATATTGAGTTAGAATAACCCTTATAAGTAATGTTTGGACAAAATTCACCTTTAGTCCTTCTGCAGTGCAGTCCGATATAGGCCAACCATGATCAGCCGTAGAGTATGACCATGCACCTTTAGATATGTGCCGGTACCAGTCTTTCTGCTCTCCAGGAGAGTCATCAAGAACCTTCCATACAAAAATTGCCATTTATAAGTACGGAAATTGGCCAAATATTCACCTATAGTTGATAAAAAAAGGAGCATGTACCTGTGAATTCTTAATGTATTCATGTGCTAGTTTAAGGGTGGGACCAAACTCTTCAATAAGATTGGTAGCTACAAAGCCTACAATGGCTTGAACAGTGAAAGCTGTGTCCCAAAGTTGGCTGCCATTATAACCCTACACGGACAGACGTTAAGTCTCTTGTTACCAAAGCAAAAGGTATGTTAGTTCTGCAAACTTCTCAAAACTTATGATATGCTAAATATTTTAAATAATTATTTTTGTCGACAACGTTAAGTTTTTCAAGGTAGGGATCGAAAAAACAAGTTTCTCAGGGAGGCATCCCAAAATGGTGAGGCCTGGAACCAAGCCCAGTTGGCCGTCCCCTTCACTGGAGATACTAACAAACCAACCTGCTGCTCGGTTATCATTCGGAAGACTGAATAAATAAAGCAAAAGTAAGGGGTAACCGAGCACAGGGAAACAGTTTGTCAGTTCCATAAATGATCACTCAAGTATATACATTAATAAGTTTGTTACTGGAAAATCCATAGAATGGTAAGCAAAAGATGCGAAAAGAAATGGCCCATAGAAGAAATAGTAGATACCTGCATCTTCATGCCATCTTCAGCAATCCACAAGTAATCATAGACTCGTGGAATATGGAGTTTGAATGCCTCTGAGTTCTGATCTTCAATCCAGCACGCAAGCATATTCATTACCTGCAAAGAATTTCTTTCAGCTATAAGTTGAATCATGTTTAAAGAACCAATTAACAAATATTGCATAAATATAGTAAGATAGATCTACAATTCTGATACCAGTTTGCAACCTACAAACATGAAATCAAATCAGCTAGAGATGGAAGCGGGTCAGGATGAGGGTACCCTTTACTCTTTTTAGTTCAACAAAATGAACTAACTTTTCCAATGACATCATCATTTTGAAAAAGTTAGTTCATTTTCTTGAACTAAAGAGAATAACTCCACAAATATACAGATCCTTTCTCCAGTAAGGCAACATGAAGTGGAGAAGAAGTAACTTCACAAAAAGTGACAAGCAGAAAGCCAGAAACACAATGTAGTTCAACATGACTGAGGAACTCAAGATGTCAAGATGAAAGAAGATAACATTTCGAGATTATTGGAGAAAAATGAAACTAAATAAAGGGCAATAGTTCGCATGTTCAGCACTGTTCAGCAGTCCTCATGGCACAGCAAAATGATTCTTTTACCAATTGGACGCTAGAGCTGACAATATGTAATTATGGTACAAGCAGTGATGGCAAAATTAACAAATCATAAAACATTCTGTTGCAACTTTAATTTAACCGAAAGCTATAGCGGAAATATTTTTAGTCCACAGAGCAAGTAAGGTGGAAAAAAGAAGGGCAGTGAAAACTGCATGCTACAAAGCAGCGCAAACATGAGAAATAAATAAATGTATATTGAAGTTGCAAGAGAATGGCCTTGTTGTGTAACAATGTTTTTTATATTAGAAGCAAGGAACAGAGAAAAGAAAATGACTCCTTTCCTTTTGTCAAGATTGAACGTGTCACTCCCCAACGAACCTTGTTTACAGGACCAATGCAAATGTATCGAGTGTTCTCATCTTCATAGTGAATGTGCTTCATGGCAGTTTCCAAAGCTTTCTCCCTCAGTTTGCTCCCAGGCCAATGCATCATAAGTGGTTCAACAAATTTATGGAGAGTGGCCCATAAGATATCTTGAACGAATAGATGCGGATAGTACAAGTCTTCCTGCAGTGCAGTCATATAAGAACTCCAGACAAAACTAAATGGACATCTCGCAAACAAAGCGAGATAAATATTATTGTATGAAAGCTTATATAAGCTTCAAGACTGACAACTTTTCAAATAGCATCTATCACCTGTTAATTAGAAGCTCATGTGAACAGAAGGACTTTGACACAAATTTGTGTCAGAGATGTCCCATGATGGTATTTGGCATTACAGATCTGGATCACTCGACCTCATCAATCTACTTACATTTTGACTGAACTAATATTTCCTGCACCAAGCTGTGCCCACGGAGACTTCTAAGCATGGGAATACATGCATGCTAGGAAACCTCTCCAAGATTCTTGGCAGTTTATATCTTCTGAGTATGAGTCAAAGCTATAACTGACCACAGATAATAAATAAGTAAACAATCCATCCCTAGATGTACTTCTGAAACTGTGTTTTTAACACAGACACGGTTAAAATGAGGCTATTTCAGCAACTCAGCATACTATTTTTGGCAGTGGGACTTCTCAAGAACTAGAAGCGATGACCACCTTCGCCAAGATCAACTTAAAAACTAATGGAAAAAATCTGTGCTCTGTGGCACATCATGCAACGAACTTGTGCCACAGTTTATCCCATATATTAATACCAATAGGTAAGATTAAGCATAAAAGTTAATGAACCTTAGCACATTGATTGCGAGTCTTGTCCCAATCAATCTCATTATAGGGGCCTTTGTAAAGTTCCTTTCTCAATTCCAAAACAAGTGGCGTAACTTGTCCGACAAATCTCTTTCCATAAATGTAACACATTGGCAAATACACCATTCGACAGTGACACCACATTCGCCCTGCAAGGTGTTGTAAAGCGTAATAGCTATCAGCAAGGAACAACATAGCAACCTAGAAAAGAATGCAGATTAATATGCAGTAATTAAAGTTGATTGTTGGCCATTAAATGAAGTAAAATTGATATATGGTTGAAGAATTTTATTGTGTGAGATTAATGGCAATTAGAACATACAAACAAGTCATGATACTAAAGATACAATCGAACTTTATGTGGTAAGTTAACATAGGACGAAATCATGCGCCGATGCTCACACCTGTAAGACAGAGGGTCGAAATATCTATTGTTTAATACAAAAAACTGGGCCGGTAGGGGAAAGACTTCCCCCACGGTATTCTCAATAAGAAAAGCTCAAACGGAGCCCGACCTAGAAAGCTCATCAAAGCTGCCCACACCCAAATGGGGAGTCCGCCCCCTGTGGTTTGAGGCCTAGCCCCGTACATGAGGGCCCTCCCACCACACAGGTTGGTTCGACTCATGCCAACCAGGGGAGCCAGCAAGTGACCTTTTTAAGGAGACCTGAAATTCGCTCTTATGGGGAGGCGAACCCAGGGCCTGGAGGTCTAAAGCATCACAACCACTACTCTGAGCTTGTTTGCTATCTATTGTTTAATATTTAATGCAAATTCTATATGAACCCATAACATATAAACTATGTCATTGTTTCATTAAAGTCAGCGGCCAGGGCAAACTTGTATCTCAAATATTTTATGCCCTGGACACTTGTAAAAGAGTACACACTTGGCAATGTTTGTCATCTGAGTGGTAGCATACACTCCTCCTGTCCCAAAATGAGTGTCGTAAATATGTTTAGATATGGATGTATATAGAAAAACTAAGTCTAGATACATCCATATCTAGACAAATTGAGACACTTATTTTGGGATGGAGGAAGTATACATTGTGTAAAGTTATGGATAATTAAAGAAAGAAACGAGAACCTGGATGAAATGGCAGGCAATATGGTAGCAACCATGCTTCTGGTGGCACTGGGTTGTTACCAGACCAATCAAATACACCAAGTACCTTAAATAGTTGGGGAGTTAGATTAATTCAATCCCACCAAAGAAGGAATCGACTAAGAAACAAACAAAGAAATGTTAATTCCCTACCGAGAGCCAAAATTTTCCCCATGATGTTACAAACGTTGCTCCTCCATGATCTAGAATCCAATTTCGACCTTTCTCCATAGCTCCATATCCACTATCTGTTCCCTCTCCAAGCAATCTCAAACTGACATAGGTCAAGGCTGAACCAAACATGGTGCTTGGTCCCTCGATGTGCAAACCCCAGCCTCCATCTCCGTTCTATGCTTCCAATAAAAAAAAGTGTAATTTTTACCCAAATTATGGGTGACAAAATTTAGAACTGAAACCTTGCCTGATGATTATAGAGATACCGGCGGATCTCAATCTGATGTTCTGATGACAAGACAGTGTTCAGTGCTCCAGTCACATACAAGGTTATAATCTGAAGGGGAAAAGACAATGAGTAGCTTTCATTTAGGACAAGAAACGTGGAAAATATGTTTCCACATAATCCAAAGATGATATTCCTGTCACAGTTTCCATTTTAGAAAGAATCCATATTCGTGCTTAGTGCTTACACACAAATACGAGACAAGTAAGACAATTTCCTATAAAGCATCATAAGATTAGACACAGAATGCGGTTGAGCAATGTGTATCCAAATAAAGCAAGCAAGTTTGACATTTTACTGTTATGTTCAAGGAAGTACCAAGCCTGGCATAAGGAACATTGGACCACCATAATCCCCCGGCCAGTGTCCATCATGTGCCTGGAGAGTAGAAAGGCGACTGATGGCCCTTTTCAAAGTAGTTGATACAACTTCCTCAGTAACATCTTCATGCTCTTCCAGCTTGACAGCAAGAAGGTCCAGCTCAAGAGGATTTGCTTTAGCAAACTGCAGTATACAAGAGAATAAACATTTTAAGTGATTGGAGATAATATGCCATGGTAAAGAAGATTTCGATGCCATGTGTTTGGTCAGTAACAGTACGTATCATGCAAAAACCCCTCAGTGCTCAACTTTGTAACCATTTTTCAGGGGCTCAGTGAATTTGACATGGAAGTAGGATAAATTAGTAAAAGAAGAACACGTTGACATCAAGTCATCAAGCATTGCACGCTTGACAAACGTGTGCTGTGTGATGGACTGATGGTAAACTATGGTTTGAAAGATGGAATTGAAGCACTGCGCACGTTTTAACACACAACAGTAACGGAAGAAGAATAATGCCACAATTTTGCAGCCATCTGCTAATCTGACAGATGAAGGCTGAAGCTCTGCAACCAGTGAGAGCCTATCCCGGCTCACATACCGTACCGATCATTAAAATAAACTAGCCATAATCCCACAATATCACAAGTTCAGTTCACCCATCGCTAATTGAAAGCAATGGTGGTTAAGGGCTGGTTCACGGGAGACGGGACCTCCTCTAGAATCTGCCAAAGTGATGCTACTACCGCTTGTTCCAGTCGAACGCATGATGATCGATGGATTGATCGACTAACACGCAGCTCGCGCCAGCCAGGCAAGGCAAGGAGACGCATCAGGGCATCGGCGACGAACCAGGACAGCCGGGAACCATTACCTGGTTTCGCATGACGAGGTCGGCGCTGTGCTTGAGCTGGTGCCTCCGCGCGACGAACCCCTGGCGCGCGGCCTCAACGGCGGCGACCTCCTCGGGGTCGGGCTCCACGGCGGCGTCGAACTCCCACACCTGGCGGCCCAAGTAGCCGTTGGTCGTGCGCAGCCACGGGTCGTCCCCGCCCTCCGCGATCCTCAGCCGCCACATCTCCTCCTCCGGTTCTCCTGCTCCTCCCTCGCAAGGATCCCACCACCACTGCGGAATCCGCAGGCGATGCAGCGACGGCGTCGAGATTCGGCTCGCGTCGCGCAGGTGGGCGTGGGCGTCTCGTTAGTACAGTATGAGCGAGATTGCGAGAGGGAATGACTGCCTGCAAACTGCAACTCTATAGCAGGAGGGTTTGTTTTGAAATTGGAATTTGGGTTATCAAGACTGTCCGTGTGCATTAAGATTGTGATAGGGGGTTGGTGAGCTAGAAAAAAGACTGGGTAGGTGAGATAATTGTGTAGTAGGTGGGTAGTTAAATGTTACTATATCTCTACCACTATAAAGAGATAGATTTGGTATATACTAGCATTTAACAACTCACCTTCCTCTTCATACCCATTTATTGGGTTTTTTAGAGCTAGCTTTACGATTAAAGGCACGAATGAATTGTTCATGTGAAACAAACATTTTTTTCTCTCGTCCTAGAGGCGATTGACCTAACGATTTAGGTTGGTGCGTCGCCACCGCCCAGAACATATCCAGTGAAACGGGTCAACTCATGCACCAGGTGCACCACAAGGTTCTAGACCATTAGATTTAAAAGCTACGGACGAGATGCAGATATGAGAGAGGCTGATGGTAAATTTGCGAAACGGACCTTGAAGTGCACCTGCATTCTGTACCCATCATCTTCTCTTCCGTTCGCCGTCTTCTATCCTGTGTCGCCGCTCAAATCGCCTATGTGACTGTCGTATCTTTTCTTCTCCTCCCTCTCCTGTACGTAGGCAGGGATCCCCATCCCGCCCCTTTATTCTACCTGGGGTGGTTGTCCGCCATAGAAGATTAAGGGCCTGTTAGGTAACGTCCCATGGCCACCAACTCCTCAAATCCTCAGCCAGCAGCCAGCTCCTAACCCTGCGTACAAATAACTGGAAGTTGTGTTTCGCTCGTCACGGCAGCTTCCAACTCTTGTGCGTTTTCTCCAGGTCAAAGCCCATTTATTGTTTTGTGGCCCAGTGGACAACAGTTGTTGGGCTGCTAGCTGAAGGAATGGTAACGAGCTCAAGCGCATAATGGGACCGGGAGGGAATTAGATAGCGAACCGGTATGCTAGCCTTCACTTGGCGGTGGCAAGGGGCTTGTAATTTGTATGAACTCCAGCTTCTCTGATTTTGGAGAGATGGAAAAGGCCAGCTCCTCAACTCCAGCAAAATTACACGCAGGTGGGCTGCCAGCTTCTCCTTCTCAGCTTCTTGGAGTTGCCCTATTTGGCTCGACTCCAGCCACGGAGTTGGAGAAGCTGGCAGCTGGAGAGCTGCTGAACAGGCCCTAAGCGTCCCTCATTCCTCTGAAGCTACTTTGCATATCGAGGTATTGGGAGTGATGGCTTGTCGACGTTGAATCTTTAGAGGAACATGAGTTGACAGTTTGATGCAGTTCAAGGATCAAAGGTATGGTTTCTCCAGTTCTCCTTCCCTTGACCATCAGTCACACTGTATTTTGTTCTTCCAAATTGCGCATAATTTTCACTAATTCATTTCAAATCAACTGTATCGGTATACGGAAATTATGTGAAACGAATTGATGTATGATCTGCAATTATAAGGGTTAAGTTTACCCACAGCTGGAGTGGTAAGATTAGAAAATAGACAAACGATGTCCTCACTTTTCTGACCTTTCATGATTATAAACACTTTCTATGTTTGCCAAGTGAAAAGAAGTTTCCACATGACTGCTACTACTTGATATGAAGAAATTAGTACATGGGAATTATGGTACAGGTCAGCAGTACATTATTTGGTACACATCTCTTGTGAGGTACCTTTTTTTATGTCCAACTGAGGAAGCCCTCACTAATTTTCATATCTCAGATTTTGCTCTGAAGACTCTAAAGGTATCATACTTGTTGTATACTGCTTGTGAGTCATCCAAACCTTAAATTGTTTTTTCATGGAAAGTTGGCTCAAAAAAATTATAAGATGGAAAACACTACAAGAAACCTGCTTATCTGTGACGGATTTCTGATGACAGTCTGGGATTCTGTCACAGACTATGACGGCCCTTCGCACACTGTCATAGAAACTGTCACCGGTTAGCAAGCCGCGGATGGGCCTACGAAGGGCTAGAACTCGATGACGGCCGTGCATTACTGTCACACAAATCGTCAAGGATTGAACAACGAATCGGGCTTATTATTTATTTTATATAGAAATAGACATACCGTCATGGATTACCTGGTTGGTTAACCCGTGCATGCACGCGTGCACGATACAGGAATCGGAATCGGAACGGGAATCACGCTGCTGCGTGTGTCCGGGGGCCGGAGTTGACACGGGGACACGCGTACGCCGCTTTGCCTTGTTTGCGCGGAAGGAATCTTGCACCAGGATGCTGCTGCGTGCTTGCCTCTTGCCGCATGGCCGGATAGGAAATCTTTGCCTCTTGCCACTGCGATGATCATCGATGACTAACCGGTGAGCAGTCGTAGAAAAAGCAACTTGTTAATTGCAGGTCTGGGAATCAGTCTGGTGTCTATATATGCAGCTCGTGTGGGAACATCTATGAAAAAACATGAAGCGGGGAACAAAGAAAATCGGCATGTTCTCCTTGCTTGAGACAAGAGGATCATCAGGCGTCAACATAGAATAGATAGCTAGAGAGATCAACACGCACGCAAAGATGTGTCCCGGACCACATTACCTAAGGATGCAGAGGCCCGTTGAATATTTCTTTTCTAGAGAAGTCCTGTCTGTAAAGATTGGAGGAAGCGTTGAACCCTTTGGTCTCGGGCCGCTGTATATACTGAGAATCTGTCGTGGGTTACAAGTTTGGGAGGTCGTTAGGACTCTCCGGAATTACAAGAGAGAGAGACAGAAGATTACACGAGAGGGAGAAGAGATAGAAGTTTGAATACAACATATATCTCTACTTTTCTATCTAACATCCTCCCTCAATCTAAACCTATGAAACTCTGTCAAGATTTAGATTGTATATGAACTCGTTCATGCTCCTCGTGGAAAGTGGCTTAGTAAACTCATCAGCAAGTTGATCTCCTATTGGAATAAACCTGATGTCAAGTAGCTTCCGAGCCACTCGTTCTCTGACAAAATGGAAATCAACTTCTATATGTTTTAATCGTGCATGGAAAACATGATTTGCTGAAAGGTAGGTTGCACCAATGTTGTCACACCATAACCTTGCAGCTTGTGGAACTTTTATCCCAAGTTCACATAACAAAGTCTGAATCCACATGACTTCAGCAGTTGCATTTGCCAGTGTTTTATACTCTGCTTCAGTACTAGATCTAGAGACAGTAGCCTGTTTTCTTGCACTCCATGATATAAGATTTGATCCCAAGAATACAGCGAACCCACCTGTGGACCTTCTATCATCAACACATCCTGCCCAATCTGCATCAGAATATGCACTCACTAGCATAGATGGTGACTTAGTAATCTTAACTCCAAGCCCCATTGTATACTTGAGATACCTCACAATCCGCTTAACAGTTGTCCAATGAACTGTACTAGGAGCATGCAAATACTGACATACCTTGTTCACAGAATATGAAATATCTGGACGAGTTAAAGTCAAATGCTGAAGCGCGCCAACAATGCTTCTGTAATTTGTTGCATCCTCTGGACCAAGTATCTCTCCTCCCTCAACTGAAAGTTTTTCTGAAGTTGAGAGTGGTGTACTTACAGGCTTGCAGTATTCCAGTCCAATCCTTTTTATAATATCAGCAGTATATTTTTCTTGTGTCAAAAGTATTCCATCTTTCACCTGTTTTACTTCAATACCAAGAAAATAGTGAAGATTGCCCAAATCCTTCAATGCAAACTCCATATTAAGATCATGAAGAAGACTTGTAGTGGCATCTGGATTGGAACTAGCAACAATAATGTCATCAACGTAAACAAGAACAAATATTGTTATATTGCCTTTGTTATAGAAGAATAGTGAGGTATCTGCCTTTGATGGAGTAAACCCAAGTCGTTGTAACTGAGTACTTAGCCTTGAGTACCAGGCTCTAGGTGCCTGCTTTAATCCATACAAGGCTTTATCTAGCTTGCAAACATGATGTGGTGTGTTTTTGTTTTCATACCCTGGTGGTTGCCTTATGAACACTTCTTCCTCAAGAACACCATGAAGAAACGCGTTCTGTACATCTAGTTGTCGTAAACTCCAACCTCTAGAAATAGCAATAGACAATACAAGTCTGATGGTAGCTAATTTAATAACAGGACTGAATGTATCCTCATAATCAATCACAAATCTCTGCTTAAAACCCTTTGCAACTAGCCTAGCCTTGTATCTGTCTAAGCTTCCATCTGCCTTTCTTTTGATCTTGTAAACCCATTTGCAATCAATCACATTTTTACCTTTCCCTGGTGGAACTAAGTGCCAGGTTTTATTTTTCATGAGTGCTAGATATTCTCCATCCATAGCTTCTTTCCACTCTTTATGTGCTAATGCATCACTAAGACTTTCTGGTTCACCAACACTAGTAAGAAAAGCATATTTGCATTTGTCATACCTTATGGTGCCATCTTTGTATTCCTTCGGCTTGAATATCCCAGATTGAGACCTGGTAGTTCGCTAAGACACCTGAGGTACAACAATTGTAGCAGCAGAATCATTATTTTCGGAACCACATGTCTTTGATGTAGCAGATCCTGAGACAGCAGGGTGAGTCATAGAAGATCCAGGCACATTACACAGAGAGGATCGGCCGCCCTGGCGCTCCAGATCCGAGACATCCAGATCGGCAGAGGGAATCAGCCTCATATCGGGCGTCATCCTCGTACCGGGCGACCCAACAGGGGAACCCCGCGTGGCGTCCGCTGTGACCGCCCGCTCGGGTGTGCGGCAGGCCGCCTCGTCACTACAAGAAATATGTCAACTTATGACCTTCTGTCAGTGACCCTGGAAGAAATGGTCATAAATTTATGACAATTTTAGACCAATTGGTCAAAAGCTGTCTGGGGGGCTCCAAACCCTAAACCATTGCGACCATTTTGGTCAGAAAGGTCATAATTTCCTTACACGAAATGGTCATAAAGCAAACAACGCTAGTCCGCTGCCTTATTTCTAGTTGTTAACGACCAATATAGATGGTCATAGCCTTGTAAATTGTGGTGGGTTGCGATGATTAGGCGCCATCTCATCAGTTTTGCCTATGTGTCATGTCCATGTGGCAGTTTTTGCCCTAGGTTGTGAAGCAACCTATATTTCTGTCATTCCCAAAATTCCCAAAAAAATCTCATAAATTCTTTGGGTCATATATTTGTCAAATATGTAAAAACCTTCGTTTCCTAGTTCAAAAATAATTCATAAATATTCATTTTCCTATTCTGTTCAGAACAACAGTTTGTGAAGGAAGTACCACTTTGGCATGTCCAAATAGTATCCATTTTCTACAGTGCTTTCCTATGCCCAGATAACCATCCTCCACCAAATATTAGCTCAATACATTCATTATTTTGAGCCGAGCTTCAACATTCGTAGTTATGTCCAGTGTGGTAGTTTGCAAAGCAAGTACCACCTAGGCTCCTCCTTTTGAGCTGAAAATTTGTGAACACGGTCTTCTTAGTAATTGATCATCCTCAGCCAAAACTCACGCCCATTATCCATGTACATTTCCCGTACCGCTAATCAAACACTTGGCTGCTAATTCATGTTTGAGCATCGATCGGTCTCCTCGTGAGAATCTTATGTTGTAATTTTCTTCCTAGCACCAACCTGGGGAGTGCCCAACCCACTAGACATGCCTAGGCCGCGCAGAACACATGGCAACGTCACGGTCGCGCGGTGACCACGCGGCGGGCATGCGAGTTTACGCGCTCTAGAGTTGGGGCCCTCGGCCGCCGCCCAAACCTCGACGTATCGCCACCAAACCATGTATTTATGATTAAATAGGTCCTTATGTAACTATAAAAGATTTCTGGAAAAAATAAATAGCAAACTATGAGGCATCTGCAGTTCAAATTTGACCCGCTTCCAACTGAATCGGCGGAAATTTGTCTTTTTCACGAGAGGTGGATCAAAAATTTTTACACCCAACCATTTTGTCAATTGTGCATTAAATATGTCCTATTATTTTATAAAAATGATTTGGTCCAATTTTGCAACAATTATTTGGTAGTTCCTTCACAAAAAAACCTCCTTTCGGGCACTCGAAAAATGGAAAATGGTTTTTTCGTCCAAAGAAAATGAAAGCTTCCTTAGACAACATTGTTTGCCATTCCAATATGCACTCTTGTGCACAATATGAGATTTTTTGAACAAACTATGCCATGGATGTGGGCATAAGATTGATCATTTGGCTTGAAAGCCATTGATCTCCAGACATGATAGCTCGTTTCTGAGAACACTTTTTTATAATAATTGCCGTATTACAAGTTTGTTATTTTTCCTGGGAACTTGGCCACATATGATGACACAATGCGAATGTTTCCCAATTTTTTGATTTTTTTTGAATTTTTTATGCCCGTTTCAAAATGCGGTCAAAACGGCGGGAATGACCGTACCTAGCTAGTGGTTGAATCTTGGAATTTTTTTGGTGTTTCTCTGATTAAATAGGTCCTTATGTACCTATAAATGTTTTTTGGAAAAAATAAATAGCAAACTATGAGGCAGCTGCAGTTCAAATTTGACCCGCTTCCAACTAAATCGGCGGGAATTTGTCTTTTTCACGAGAGGTGGATCAAAACTTTTTGCACCCAACCATTTGGTCAATTTTGCATTAAATATGGCCTCTTATTTTATAAAAATGATTTGGTCCAATTTTGCAACAATTATTTGGTAGTTCCTTCACAAAAAAACCTCCTTTCGGGCACTCGAAAAATGGAAAATGGTTTTTTCGTCCAAAGAAAATGAAAACTTCCTTAAGCAACATTGTTTGTCATTTCAATATGCACCCTTGTGCACAATATGAGATCATTTGAACAAACTATGCCATGAATGTGGCCATAAGATTGATCATTTGGCTTGAAAGCCATGAATCTTCACACTTGATAACTCATTTCTGAGAACACTTTTTTAAAATAATTACTGTATTACAATTTTATTATTTTTCCTGGAAACTTGTTCACATATAATGACACAATGCGAAGGTTTTCCAATTTTTTGGTTTTTTTTTTGAATTTTGAATGCCCGTTTCAAAATGCGGTCAAAACGGCGGGCTTGACCGTTCCTAGCTAGTGGTTGAATATTGTAATTTTTTTGGTGTTTCTCTTATTAAATAGATACTTATGTACCTAGAAATTATTTTTGGAAAAAATAAATAGCAAACTATAAGGCAGCTGCAGTTCAAATTTGACCCGCTTCCAACTGAATCGGCGGGAATTTGTCTTTTTCACCAGAGGTGGATCAAAACTTCTGACACCCAACCATTTGGTCAATTGTGCATTAAATATGTCCTAGTATTTTACAAAATTGACTTGGTCCAATTCTGCAACAAATATATGGTAGGCCCTTCACAAAAAAATCTCTTTTCGGGCACTCGAAAAATGGAAAATGAATTTTTCGTCCAAAGAAAATGAAAACTTCCTTAAGCAACATTGTTTGTCATTCTAATATGCACCTTTGTGCACAATATGAGATCATTTGAACAAACTATGCCATGTATGTGGCCATAAGATTGAGCATTTGGGTTGAAAGCCATTCATCTTCACACTTGATAGCTTGTTTCTGAGAACACTTTTTTTAAATATTTGCCGTATTATAAGTTTATAATTTTTTCTGGTAACTTGGTCACATATAATGACGCAATGCGAAAGTTTTCCAATTTTTTGATATTTTTTGAATTTTTATGCCCGTTTCAAAATGCGGTCAAAATGGCGGGAATGTCCGTTCCTAGCTAGTGGTTGAATCTTGGAATTTTTTTGGTGTTTCTCTGATTAAATAGATACTTATGTACCTAGAAATGATTTTTGGGAAAAATAAATAGCAAACTATGAGGCACCTGCAGTTCAAATTTGACCCGCTTCCAGCTGAATCGGCGGAGATTTGTCTTTTTCACCAGAGGTGGATCAAGGCTTTTGACACCCAACCATTTTGTCAATTGTGCATTAAATATGTCCTAGTATTTTAGAAAATTTATTTGGTCCAATTTTGCAACAAATATATGGTAGGTCCTTCACAAAAAAAAACTCATTTCGGGCACTCGAAAAATGGAAAATGATTTTTTTGCCAAAAAACTCATTTCTCATGACATATTTTTAAAGATATTTATCTTATTTCATGTTTGTTACTTTTCCTGAAAACTTATTCACATTTGGTGACACAATGAGAATGTTTTTCATTTTCTTTTTGAATTTTCTCAGGTCATAAAATAGCTGATATGATTTTAACACGCTATTTTTAGTCAACTACGACCAATTTAAATGGTCATAACGTTGTACCGCATTTTGATTGGTTCGTGGACGTCTCACGCGGATCGTGCCTGGAGCACCGTCGGATGCTCACGGATCCAACGGCAGTCCTCGGCCCACCACACCAACCCCAAGCCCACCTAAGCCGAAACCCTAGCTCTACTCGTGGACGTTTTCCATCCACCCCCCGGCCTCCTTTCTTTCTCTGCCTCCTTTCTTTCTCTGCTCCTCGTTCCCTCACACACCCACAATCCCTCCCCCGAAACCCTTGCTGCCGCCACCTACGCCTCTTGTTCCGGCGTGTTCCGGCGGGCCTCGCCGGTGTGCAGCCCAGATCTGAGCTCCCCTGCCTCCGCTTCCCTCCCCTCTGGCCAGATCCGCCTCTTGCGTCCCGGGTAGCTCATCCCCAACCCCTTCCCACGGCTAGGATTTCGAGGGTGGCGTTCCCACCAATTCCGGCGCGGCGGCGGTGACTGTGCTCCGCCCTCTTCGACGCCCACCAATCTAGCCGCACGGCACGGCCATGGCCATGGCGGAGGCCAGATCCACCCCTCCCTCATCTCCTCGCTGCCGCCACCTCCTCCCCGTCCTGCAGTAGCGCGTCCCGCCACCACCTCCTTCCTCGATGCGTCCTGCAGTGACGCCCATCGCGTCCCGGAGCTGGACGAGGGCGCGGTGGAGAGGGAGTCGGCGGCAGCGTCGCGCGATGGCAGGTGACGAGTCCTCATCTTTTCCTTGGTCCTCTCTGCTCCCTCCCTAGTTCCATCTGATTCGATTTGCTGAATCGGTTGCTTGCTACTGACAGGTGCGTCAAGCGGGCCGTCGCCGCGTCGAGCTCGACCGCCCAAGTCCGGCGTCCCGCCGCCCGCCGGACCTCCCTGGCTGTCTTCCTCCACTACATCCCGTCGCTCCTCGAACGCATCAAGTCCCCCTGCATCAAGCGTCGCCCTCACCAAGACGCATCGAGCGCACTCACGTGCGTGGGGTCAAGGGCATTGACCGCGCCCCTGCCTGGCCAGATCGCCAGCGCCTCCCCGCTCGATCCCCTGCTCGACCGCTCGCATGGTTGGGCCACCACTAAATTTCAGTCGTGATTTATATAGATCCTCTCTTTCTCTTTCTACGAATCAATCAAACAAATAGCTAACAGTCTTAATTCACTACACAACTAGCCAGGCTTGTGTCGCTATCTTATTATTATCAAATCAACTGGCCTCTATCTCCAGTTCAGATGACAAATACCTACTACTAGTAGGACTACTTTGTTAAGATGACTGCTCTACTCTAGGCCCAACACCAGCGATTCTTATCGGATCCTAAAAATGAACAGCACCCAAACAAACGCATGGTGGTAATCTGAGGCTTTTAATGGATGCCTGGACTATTTTACAAGGATTCCATTTTGCGCACCTGTACTGAACTGCCTGATTGCTTTCAATTCAGTACCAATTTGTCTTACCACTCGCAATCTATGTTGCACATTGCACTGCTGTATGAGATAAACAAACTATGCATCTAACAGATGCTTGTACTGGATACTCTAATACTAGTATTTAGCGATCCACTTCGCTGTCGAAATTGTCTTATGATTCTTACAACCCTACTCAGGATTGGGCTCCAAACTGAATTCGATGCGGCTGTTCAATACAATTTGATTTTGATTTTATGGCAGAATTTAGTAATGGTTATGTATACTTGATCAGGGTAGTCCTATTTCCTGTGATCTTTCCTATCATTTGCTAGTGTGATGCTTCAAGATGACAAATTTTAAAACCCAAACTATTGTAAACAAGCTTTCTGCATCTTGAGAATTAATTGTTCATGATAGCCGAATAGTGTAGTTGATCATCACTATTGCTAAATGCTATTGCCTGCTATAATATAAGATGAGCACTCAACCATTGTACAACTATTTGCATATTTGTTTATTATATTTTATAAATGATGATAGTTTGTATAAGATGTTCACATGTTTTTTTGTCACGCCCAATATGCGACCCTATCCAAAAGGAACTCAAAGGTCCCACCAAGGATAGACCCGCATATTGAGACGCTTTTGCAAGGTGGATATCATTACATCAACATTACATAATAGATGGGGATACATACAAGAGGCATACAGCGCCACACGGATACAACATCACAATACATAAAAGCACCATCCGACTACGGATGAAACACAAACAGAAACTCAAACGACATCCACCCTGCTAGCCCAGGCTACCGACCTGGAACCTATCCCTTGATCGAAGAAGAAGCAGAAGAAGAACTCCAAAAAGAAGCAAACATCGCTCTCGCGTCATGAACATCGCATAACCTGTACCTGCAACTGTTGTTGTAGTAATCTGTGAGCCACGAGGACTCAACAATCCCATTACCATGGGTATCAAGACTAGCAAAGATTAATGGGAAAGGAAGGGGTAAAGTGGTGAGGTTGCAGCAGCGACTAAGCATGATATGGTGGCTAACATACGCAAAAGAGAGCGAGAAGAGAAACAAAGGAACGGTCGTGAAGCTAGTAATGATCAAGAGGTGATCCTGAACTCCTACTTACGTCAAACATGACACAGAAACCGTGTTCACTTCCCGGACTCCGCCGAGAAGAGACCATCACGGCTACACACGTGGTTGATGCGTTTTAATTCGGATCAGGTGTCAAGTTATCTACAACCGGACATTAACAAATTCCCATCTACCACATAACCGCGGGCACGGATCTCGAAAGTTTAAACCCTGCAGGGGTGTCCCAACTTAGCCCATGACAAGCTCTTGCGATCAACGAAGGAATAGACCTTCTCCCAGGAAGACCTGATCAGTCTCGGAATCCTGGTTTACAAGACATTTCGACAATGGTAAAACAAGACCAGCAAGACCGCCCGATGCGCCGACAATCCCGATAGGAGCTGCACATATCTTGTTCTCAGGGCAACACCGGATAAGCTAAGCGTACAGGTACCGACGTAACCCAAGTTGCCAAGGGATGGTCCCGCACGGTGCTCTAGTTTGGACCAACACTTAGACAAGCATTGGCCCGGAGGCTAATAAAGATGACCCTCGAGAGAGCGACTCCCAAGGGAAAAGTAGGTGGTGGTGAGGCAAATGGTAAAACCAAGGTTGGGCCTTGCTGGAGGAGTTTTATTCAAAGCGAACTGTCAAGGGGGTCCCATAAATCACCCGATCGCGTAAGGAACGCAAAATCTGGGAACATAATACCCGTATGACGGAAACTAGGGCGGCAAGAGTGGAACAAAACACCAGGCATAAGGCCGAGCCTTCCACCCTTTACCAAGTATATAGATGCATTAATAATATAAGAGATATTGTGATATCCCAACCAAAATCCTGTCCACCATGGAGCAATCTTCAACTTCACCTACAACTAGCAACGCTATAAGAGGGGCTGAGCAAAGCGGTAACATAGCCAAACAACGGTTTGCTAGGAAGGGTGTCAAAGGTTAGAGGTTCATGGCAATTTGGGAGGCTTGAAGAACAAATGATAGGTAGCGCAGCAAAGCGATAGAACGAAGTAACTAGCATAGCAATGATAGTAGTGAGATCCAGGGTAGCGGTCATCTTGCCTGAAATCCCGCAAGGAAGAAGAACGAGTCCATGAAGAAGATGAAGCCACGAAGACGAACCAAGCGTAGACGAACGCATCCTCACGATCGCAACGAAACGAGAACTATCGAGAAGAAGCACATAACATAGTAAACACACCACACATGAACAAGACATGATGCACAACAAGCATGATGCATGACAAAACTAGATGAGGCTACTCATGGCAAGAGACAATGCAAACAAGAGCAACACATCAAAGCAAGTTTAAATGAGGCCGGGAACAACATATAACAATTCCGGTAAGTCCTCATATGCATATTTCAAAATTGGTCCAGATCTGAATAAACATTAAGTTGAAGTTGTTAAACAGCAAGTTAAAGAGCACCAAGATGATCTACACGAGATTCTAGTCAAGTTACATATAAAGTTCATTTAGTCCGGAGCTACGGCCTAGAAGATATGAGCAAAACAAGTTAAGCATGGCATTGACGCAAAATGCATACAAACATCAAGCAAACACACCTAAACAAGGATGAAACATGATAATATGAAGCTACATGCAAAATCAAGCAAGTTTCATATAGAGCACACTCAAAACGGAGCAACGGTTCAACACATGCACACTATACAAAGCATAACAACAATCTGTCCGTAACAGCAACTAGGCATCTTACAAGCATCAAAAAAACAAGCTACAGCACCCCAACATAATAACAAAAGGCATGAGCATGAAGTACAGGTAAAGCACAACAAAACATGAACACTGAGCTATCTCCAGAAACAACTAGAACATGCTCAAAAGACATGGAAATATTGCAAATAATAATAGTTTCAGACTTATCAGGAAATAACATCAGGTTGCAATGTTTAGAGCTATCAAACAATATGTTACAGGAACTTATCATGGCAAACAAAGGCATGGCATGAATCTAATAATTGCATAGATCAAAAGTCCCTTATTTACCATGAGCCAAAAAGGAAAAGAAAATATGATGGCACCCATTTAAACATGGCAAATTATATTACAGATTCATACATGGCAGGAACAACAATAAGTAGGCATGTTGCTGAGCTTGAACCACTCACCACAGAGCAATACATGGCATGGCAAGGCAACCAACAGTAATAAGACATGTTTATGAAGCTAAGCATGGCAAGAGCAAGTTCATAGGGTGCATGGAACACTAGCAAAACACATGAGAACTAGTGAACTTAATGTTAGTAGGCTGATAGCAACATTATCAAGGAACTTTGGAGCAAGATATGAACAATCTACAGCAAGCTATAAATGCAACCAGGAGCATGGATGGATAGGGCATAACATGTAGATCAAAACATGTTTATAGAACATCTCCAGATTATGCATAGAATGATTAGTAGCAACATGTTTATATAGCATCACGCAATAACAGATTCAGCCTAGCAAAACAGTAACAACAAGTACACTACTTAGCAAGCTCGATTCACTCACCACAAGTCATTGCATGACAAGATAAGCATAGCATCATCAAGAAGACATGTTTATGAAACAAACCAAGTCAAGAACAAGTCCATAGCATGCAAGGATCAACTATAGCAAGCTTGGCCAAATTGAATAACACGTAAACAATCTGCCAGGAAACATTTTGAAGCAAAAGTAGAGCACTCAAATGACATGCTAGACTACTCCATAATTTCAAACAAGGGCATGAATGGATAGACAATAATCATATGTTCAAAACACCCTTACTGAAGTATCTAAAAATAAGCATGGTTCTCTCTGTAGCATCAAGTTTATATGGCATCAAAATAACAGCAGAACAGGGACTAAAATCAGCAATATCGTGAAGCCTAGTTTGCATGCTTGTGCTAGTCACCACATTGATCACAAAAATACATGGCATACACCCCTGGAAAGATGGCATGGCATAGATCAGAACACATGTAGACATCAACCTCATAGGATGCACACATCAATCATGGCAAAAATGACAAATGAGCAAGTTATAACAGTTTCAGCAGGTTAACATCAACATGCACTCTTCCAACAGCATTTCGGGCATCAAGACGAACTCAAATGAAAATGATTCAATGGAACGAAATGAAGTACTCGTTGAGACGAACAATTTGACATATTACACGCACGAAACGGAGCTACAGATGCAGAGATAAAATGCGATGAACATGGCATCATTATGCTAAAACTTCGGGGACTTGACAGATTTTGGACCTCGGGGAAAAGTCAACGGCGCCGGGATCTCGCCGGAGTTCGTCGCCGGAGATGACGAAGGAGGGCCCGGGGTGACGGATCCGGGCGGCTCCGGCCCGGATCTGGCCGGAGGCGAAGCCCGGCGGCGAAGGGAAGGCCGGAGTCGGCGCGGGGAACGGCGGAAGGCGCGGGCTCTGGCAAGCCTCCGGTGGCCGGAGCTGTGAGGCGGGGCGGCGGGGCCAGCGGCGGCGCGTGGCCGGCGAGGCGCGGCCAGGCCGCGGAGGGGCGGGGCCGGCCGAGGAGCACGGGGAGGCGCCGGCACGGCCGGGCAGACGGGCGCGCCGGCGAGGCGGCGGCGGGCGCCGGCGAGGCGGCGGGCGCCGGCGAGGCGGCGGCGGGCGCCGGCGCGGGAGCCGGGCGGCGCGCGGGCCGCGCGGGAGGCGGCGGCGGGCCGAGCGGGCCGCGGGCAGCGGACGGCGGCGGCGGCCACGTGGCGACCTCCGATTGGGCAGGGCGCGGCGGCCGACTTTGTCCGGCGGCGGGCGGACATGTCCGGTGGCGGCGGGGGAAGAGGCTAGGGTTTTCATCCGCGAAAATGGAAGGGGAGGGCAAATTTATAGGTAGAGGGAGCTAGGAGAGTCCGAATGAGGAGCGGTTTTCGGCCACGCGATTGTGATCGAACGACCGAGAGCATGGAGGGGAGTTAGATGGGTTTTGGGCCACTTTGGAAGGGGTGTTGGGCTGCACACAAAAGAGGCCTGTGCGGTTATCCGGTTAATCGTTGGAGTATCAAACGACCTCCAAATGGCACGAAACTTGACAGGCGGTATACCGGTGCTATACCAAGGCTGCTTGGCAAACCTCGGTCCATTCCGAGAATGTTTAACACCCACGCATGAAAAGAGGCAAAAGGGGGCGCTGGGGGACATAGGAGTGCCGGATTGCAAAACGGACAACGGGGAAAATGCTCGGATGCAAGAGACGAACACGTATGCAAAATGAGATGCACATTATGACATGATATGAAATGCAGATGATGACATGGCAAAGTGCAACACGCAAGTAAATGACATGGCAACGACAACGAATAACTGGCAGACACCTGGCGCAACGAATCCGGGGCGTTACAACACTCCTCCACTAACAAGAGATCTCGTCCCGAGATCTTTGGACCGAGACGGAAGGGAAAATGGATGAGGTGAAACAAGAACTCAAGAGAAGAAACAAAGAATCGAGAGTACTCGAGAAGAAGAGAGGAACAACGAGAATGACGAGAATCGAAAGCTCACTGAATCAGATAGACTATGAAACTACCCCGGTTAGAATGAGATAAGAAACGAATAAGACTGGAAGGATTTAGGCAGCACTCCGGCTAAAACATGGGAGGATTAGAACGAACTTGAGAGGATGGAATGGTACTTGATGAACTCTTGAATAATGAATTAAATCATGATGATCCACCGTGAAGAACTCCGGTAATAAAAGGATGATGAGATAGAATAATGGATGAAAGAATAAGATGAGCCTTGCGATGATTTAGATGGAGGTTCCGACGAAATGGCTGAGGAAATTTTGAACTCCGGAAAAGAAAAGATAGATCACTTGGAACTAGAATTTATTCCTCAAGAACAAACTCCGAAGAAAAGGATTAATCACTTGGATGAAATAAGAATAAGATTTATTGTATGCTTATCCTTCATCAAATTAAATTGATGACAAGCAATGGATTTTTCATACTACTTATTCTTCTTGAAAAGGATTGAGAAGAGATATAGCGCAAACTTGAGAAGGTCTTCATGAACCACCGGTAGGATTGGAAAGAACGAATGAATTAATATGATAAACAAGGAAAAGAATCTGAAAGAACCACCGTGAGAAATCGAAAATGACTGATGAAAGGGACTGAATCACCGGGAAGAATTGGAAAACGAATGAAGATACTTGAGGGGATTTAAATACATGAGAATGAAGAGAACATGAACTGATTAGAGGATATTTGAACGATGCACCGGTAAGATTTGGAGAATGATAGCTACATGCTGAGAATGAAGAATTATGACATGATGGCCTTCGGAGGAAAGAAATGGAAACAACTCATGAAATGCTCCGGATGGTAAGAAAAGAATTGTCACAATCAAAACAATTATGAGGATAGCATGAAGCTAGAACCATGAATATTCAAGAGAATGCACCAAGATTTAGGAGAAATCCTTCTTCGGTCTTCAAATGTTGAGAATGATGATGAGAACCACCATGAATTGTTGAGATACTCCGGGAGAATCAAAAGATGAAAGGTTTAGCCAAAGATGAAAAGAATTTGGAAGCGATCTTGAAGAAGAAATCTGACTGATGAAAATTCATTCTTACGTCAAACTTGGAAATGAATTTGAGAATCGCTCCTGATAATTCGAAGAGTCAGGTAAGATCCTGGGAAAAGACTTGTGGGTTAGGGTCCACTAAATAGAAAAACACCGTTGAAAATGATTATAAAGAGAGATTGCACCGGTTGAATTAAATGGCTTGAATGAGATAACAATCTCGAAATAGTTAGAATTGATGCGGAGTGGAAACACGAATTTTCAAAGATATCTTCAGCACTTCGGAACAATTGAATAGCAAGCGGGGAATGATTAAGAGATACACCGGTATACAAAAACAATTGAAACGAGGAAGGGAAAATGATCAACACCGAAAACTTGACTTGAATCCACCGGAGAAGAAAAATAACGAAGAATGATGAACTCAAAGTTCCGTTAGTGTCTTCCTGAGAATCACCGGATAAGAACATTGACGGAAAGGAATGGAGAGACTTCCCATCAATAAAAAGGATACTTGATTAAGAAATCTGAGTCCTTGAAGAAAAAGGGTGGGAGGGCGGGAAAACAGAGGCAACTTGGGGATGGATGAAGCGGATACCATTGAAAAAAAACTTAGAATTGATCTTGCGAATGTTTGAAATGATCGGATCCACTTGAAGAGAAGCACGCCGGTTGGAAAGAATTGACATGACAATCTCGATGATCAAAAGGATTAGTACTCCCATAGAAATATGAGAACACCGCTTGAAAGGTATGGAATCAATACTTGACATTGAAGCAACTCAAATACCACAAATAAAACAAAACGAAGGATTTGGCTTGCAGAATAAGCCGGAACAAACATATGATAGAGATTTCGTCTGAAGTTTTCGTGGTGGGGCCCACACGGGCTCGATCGTACAGCACCATCATGTACAAGGCAGTGCACATGACATACGAAGTGTCCCCGAACCAGCATAGCCAAGGGTTCTTTAAGACACAACGAGACCACTGTAAAAAACGACCGTGGATAGGCGGACCACTAGACGTCGAACCCCAATCTCATATCATGCATCTGCCGGAAAGATATTCTAGGAGCTACTTGAATTCCCACCTATAAACTCCCGAAACTTTTTGGTTATGCAATCTGGTGTTGGGGATACAGGGGAAGCAATATATCTCACCCAAACTAACAGTACCTACATCCAAGCTGTATCCATCCCTCAACACATAACCAAGAAAACTCCGGAAATCGTGTACCTCAACCTTCGAAAAGCATCCATTATACAAGCTATGGCAATACTCCCGAACTCCCCAGTACTGGGTGACGTCGAGGTTATCTCACCAACGACAGCATAAAAGAGATTTTCGATGTCGGCAAAACTCAGGTATTCCAGAACTACAACGATAAAATCATGACGACAACACCTCGGAGCTCAACTCCCCGGGACACTGCCACAACCCCTAAATGTCAGGAGGCACCAAGAACAATGTTCTCGTCATAAGAATATCGGAACAATCCCAAGATACCCGTGTGATCCTAAATTTTTTTTAGCGAAATTGAGGAGAGGAAAGACAAAACATCTACGTCAAGAGTCCTCACCAGAGCGACGAAGGGGGCTGAGGAGTAAAAAGAATTCCTACTCAACGATATATATAATCCTAAGACTGAAAATAGTTTTCTTCTAGACTCAACAACGGCCAACAAACAAGGGGGCTCCTATGGTTGGTCGAGGCTCTGATACCAACTTGTCACGCCCAATATGCGACCCTATCCAAAAGGAACTCGAAGGTCCCACCAAGGATAGACCCGCATATTGAGACGCTTTTGCAAGGTGGATATCATTACATCAACATTACATAATAGATGGGGATACATACAAGAGGCATACAATGCCACACGGATACAACATCACAATACATAAAAGCACCATCCGACTACGGATGAAACACAAACAGAAACTCAAACGACATCCACCCTGCTAGCCCAGGCTACCGACCTGGAACCTATCCCTTGATCGAAGAAGAAGCAGAAGAAGAACTCCAAAAAGAAGCAAACATCACTCTCGCGTCATGAACATCGCATAACCTGTACCTGCAACTGTTGTTGTAGTAATCTGTGAGCCACGAGGACTCAGCAATCCCATTACCATGGGTATCAAGACTAGCAAAGCTTAATGGGAAAGGAAGGGGTAAAGTGGTGAGGTTGCAGCAGCGACTAAGCATGATATGGTGGCTAACATACGCAAAAGAGAGCGAGAAGAGAAACAAAGGAACGGTCGTGAAGCTAGTAATGATCAAGAGGTGATCCTGAACTCCTACTTACGTCAAACATAACACAGAAACCGTGTTCACTTCCCGGACTCCGCCGAGAAGAGACCATCACGGCTACACACGCGGTTGATGCGTTTTAATTCGGATCAGGTGTCAAGTTATCTACAACCGGACATTAACAAATTCCCATCTACCACATAACCGCGGGCACGGCTCTTGAAAGTTTAAACCCTGCAGGGGTGTCCCAACTTAGCCCATGACAAGCTCTCGCGATCAACGAAGGAATAGACCTTCTCCCAGGAAGACCCGATCAGTCTCGAAATCCTGGTTTACAAGACATTTCGACAATGGTAAAACAAGACCAGCAAGACCGCCCGATGCGCCGACAATCTCGATAGGAGCTGCACATATCTCGTTCTCAGGGTAACACCGGATTAGCTAAGCGTACAGGTACTGACGTAACCCAAGTCGCCAAGGGATGGTCCCGCACGGTGCTCTAGTTTGGACCAACACTTAGACAAGCATTGGCCCGGGGGCTAATAAAGATGACCCTCGAGAGAGCGACTCCCAAGGGAAAAGTAGGTGGTGGTGAGGCAAATGGTAAAACCAAGGTTGGGCCTTGCTGGAGGAGTTTTATTCAAAGCGAACTGTCAAGGGGGTCCCATAAATCACCCGATCGCGTAAGGAACGCAAAATCTGGGAACATAATACCGGTATGACGGAAACTAGGGCGGCAAGAGTGGAACAAAACACCAGGCATAAGGCCGAGCCTTCCACCCTTTACCAAGTATATAGATGCATTAATAATATAAGAGATATTGTGATATCCCAACCAAAATCCTGTCCACCATGGAGCAATCTTCAACTTCACTTACAACTAGCAACGCTATAAGAGGGGCTGAGCAAAGCGGTAACATAGCCAAACAACGGTTTGCTAGGAAGGGTGTCAAAGGTTAGAGGTTCATGGCAATTTGGGAGGCTTGAAGAACAAATGATAGGTAGCGCAGCAAAGCGATAGAACGAAGCAACTAGCATAGCAATGATAGTAGTGAGATCCAGGGTAGCGGCCATCTTGCCTGAAATCCCGCAAGGAAGAAGCACGAGTCCATGAAGAAGATGAAGCCACGAAGACGAACCAAGCGTAGACGAACGCATCCTCACGATCGCAACAAAACGAGAACTATCGAGAAGAAGCATACAACATAGTAAACACACCACACATGAACAAGACATGATGCACAACAAGCATGATGCATGACAAAACTAGATGAGGCTACTCATGGCAAGAGACGATGCAAACAAGAGCAACACATCAAAGCAAGTTTAAATGAGGCCGGGAACAACATATAACAATTCCGGTAAGTCCTCATATGCATATTTCGAAATTGGTCCAGATCTGAATAAACATTAAGTTGAAGTTGTTAAACAGCAAGTTAAAGAGCACCAAGATGATCTACACGAGATTCTAGTCAAGTTACATATAAAGTTCATTTAGTCCAGAGCTACGGCCTAGAAGATATGAGCAAAACAAGTTAAGCATGGCATTGACGCAAAATGCATACAAACATCAAGCAAACACACCAAAACAAGGATGCAACATGATAATATGAAGCTACATGCAAAATCAAGCAAGTTTCATATAGAGCACACTCAAAACGGAGCAACGGTTCAACACATGCACACTATACAAAGCATAACAACAATCTGTCCATAACAGCAACTAGGCATCTTACAAGCATCAAAACAACAAGCTACAGCACCCCAACATAATAACAAAAGGCATGAGCATGAAGTACAGGTAAAGCACAACAAAACATGAACACTGAGCTATCTCCAGAAACAACTAGAACATGCTCAAAAGACATGGAAATATTGCAAATAATAATAGTTTCAGACTTATCAGGAAATAACATCAGGTTGCAATGTTTAGAGCTATCAAACAACATGTTACAGGAACTTATCATGGCAAACAAAGGCATGGCATGAATCTACTAATTGCATAGATCAAAAGTCCCTTACTGACCATGAGCCAAAAAGGAATAGGAAATATGATGGCACCCATGTAAACATGGCAAATTATATTACAGATTCATACATGGCAGGAACAACAATAAGTAGGCATGTTGCTGAGCTTGAACCACTCACCACAGAGCAATACATGGCATGGCAAGGCAACCAACAGTAATAAGACATGTTTATGAAGCTAAGCATGGCAAGAGCAAGTTCATAGGGTGCATGGAACACTAGCAAAACACATGAGAACTAGTGAACTTAACGTTAATAGGCTGATAGCAACATTATCAAGCAACTTTGGAGCAAGATATGAACAATCTACAACAAGCTATAAATGCAACCAGGGGCATGGATGGATAAGGCATAACATGTAGATCAAAACATGTTTATAGAACATCTCCAGATTATGCATAGAATGATTAGTAGCAACATGTTTATATAGCATCACGCAATAACAGATTCAGCCTAGCAAAACAGTAACAGCAAGTACACTACTTAACAAGCTCGATTCACTCACCACAAGTCATTGCATGACAAGATAAGCATAGCATCATCAAGAAGACTTGTTTATGAAACAAACCAAGTCAAGAACAAGTCCATAGCATGCAAGGATCAACTATAGCAAGCTTGGCCAAATTGAATAACACGTAAACAATCTGCCAGGGAACATTTTGAAGCAAAAGTAGAGCACTCAAATGACATGCTAGACTACTCCATAATTTCAAACAAGGGCATAAATGGATATACAATAACCATATGTTCAAAACACCCTTACTGAAGTATCTCAAAATAAGCATGGTTCTCTCTGTAGCATCAAGTTTATATGGCATCAAAATAACAGCAGAACAGGGACTAAAATCAGCAATATCGTGAAGCCTAGTTTGCATGCTTGTGCTAGTCACCACATTGATCACAAAAATACATGGCATACACCCCTGGAAAGATGGCATGGCATAGATCAAAACACATGTAGACATCAACCTCATAGGATGCACACATCAATCATGGCAAAAATGACAAATGAGCAAATTATAACAGTTTCAGCAGGTTAACATCAACATGCACTCTTCCAACAACATTTCGGGCATCAAGATGAACCCAAATGAAAATGATTCAATGGAACAAAATGAAGTACTCGTTGAGACGAACAATTTGACATATTACACGCACGAAACGGATCTACGGATGCAGAGATAAAATGCGATGAACATGGCATCATTATGCTAAAACTTCGGGGACTTGGCAGATTTTGGACCTCGGGGAAAAGTCAACAGCGCCGGGATCTCGCCGGAGTTCGTCGCCGGAGATGACGAAGGAGGGCCCGGGGTGGCCGGATCGGAGGCGGGGCGACGGATCCGGGCGGCTCCTGCCCGGATCTGGCTGGAGGCGAAGCCCAGCGGCGAGGGGAAGGCCGGAGTCGGCGCGGGGAACAGCGGAAGGCGCGGGCTCCGGCAAGCCTCCGGTGGCCGGAGCTGCGAGGCGGGGCGGCGGGGCCAGCGGTGGTGCGGGGCCGGCGAGGCGCGGCCCGGCCACGGAGGGGCAGGGCCGGCCGAGGAGCACGGGGAGGCGCCGGCATGGCCGGGCAGACGGGCGCGCCGGCGAGGCGCCGGCAGGCGCCGGCGCGGGAGCCGGGCGGCGCGCTGGAGGCGGCGGCGGCGCGCGGACCGGCTGTGGGCCGGGCGGGCCACGGGCAGCGGACGGCGGCGGCGGCCACGTGGCGACCTCCGATTGGGCAGGGCGCGGCGGCGGACTTTGTGCGGCGGCGGGCGGACATGTCCGGTGGCGGCGGGGGAAGAGGCTAGGGTTTTCATCCGCGAAAATGGAAGGGGAGGGCATATTTATAGGTAGAGGGAGCTAGGAGAGTCCAAATGAGGAGCGGTTTTTGGCCACGCGATCGTGATCGAACGACCGAGAGCATGGAGGGGAGTTAGATGGGTTTTGGGCCACTTTGGAAGGGGTGTTGGGCTGCGCACAAAATAGGCCTTTGCGGTTATCCGGTTAACGGTTGTAGTATCATACGACCTCCAAATGGCACGAAACTTGACAGGCGGTCTACCGGTGCTATACCAAGGCTGCTTGGCAAACCTCGGTCCATTCCGAGAACGTTTAACACCCGCACATGAAAAGAGGCAAAAGGGGGCGCCGGGGGACATAGGAGTGCCGGATTGCAAAACGGACAACGGGGAAAATGCTCGGATGCAAGAGACGAACACGTATGCAAAATGAGATGCATATGATGACATGATATGAAATGCAGATGATGACATGGCAAAGTGCAACACGCAAGCAAATGACATGGCAACGACGACGAATAACTGGCAGACACCTGGCGCAACGAATCCGGGGCATTACATTTTTTTTACTAAAATATCTTATGCCCTTGACTTAGCTTAACCCAGAATAGCAGCATCCTTGATGCGTACTGACCTTCACCTCGTTCTTTCTCTCGCAGACTCGAAGGAGACCATATGCAAGGCACCTCCTCTTCGGCTGAGAGAGTGTCCAGGGGTCGTGGGTGCGGCTAATGCCTATGTCTGTGGCCGCACTTGACACTGTCCTCTCTTTAAGGGCACATATCTTTTTTTATAACTCTACTATCTTTTCCCAAGTCTTTATTATCTTGCCTAGCCTTGTACTGATATGTATTGTTTGATGCTAATTACCCAAGCTAGTGCATGATGTTAGGGATAACCTGAGAGCACTTGCCTAAGTTTATAAGATATGACATGTGTCAGTCCAAGCCTACTGCTCTTTCAATGCTTTTGCTGCTGTACTGTGTTTCTCTAGTTGTTCGAATGTTTCTGCTTCTTTTGGACCTGATGATAAGGACCTTTCTTTTCTCCCGTGGGTTAAAACAATGGGAGTTTGCATGGAAGGTTCTCTCGCTGTATGTGAACAGCAGTATGATGTTACTTGGCAAATGGTTTTTCTATGACATGAGGGAAGAGCTACTATCATGTGCATGGAAGGTTTTCAAGTGAGCACTTGTTAGTTTGTTTAGTACTTATGTAGTATGGGAAATATGCATAGGTATGTCCATGTGATTTTTAAGCATGCTTACTGCCTACCTGATACAGAGTTCTATAACTGATGTTCTTTATTTGACATTCTATAGCCTCTTATAGTTGAAAACTTGAATAGTTACATTATGTGTGTTGCTATGTCTCTTATAGTTTCAGAAAAACATTAATTTATCTGTCCTGTTCTATTAATCCTAAAGATGAAACTCATGCATATGTTGCTTAACCTGACTGGCTTGAGTATTGTTCCGAACAAATTATACTACAGATTCCCTTCACTGTTTTTCTTCTAGTTATCTCATAGGATTACTCATGAGGCACATCTATTCTCTCCATTTTTTAGAACAAAAATGTGATTAATTCAGCATGCTTATGAGTATCATGCTTCTGAATATCTCCAAGCTGGATATTTCCATTAAACATGTTTCTGAATACCTCCCATATATATTTCCGTTAGTCTGCTTAGTGCATCATTAAGATTATAAGCATCATTTTCATTGAATCCTGGTTACATATTTGTGTGTACTCAAGTTGAAAATGGGACTTAGAATAATATGCAAGTTTCATCTTTTCTATTGCAGCGAGTGGGTCGGTTATGCACTGGCAGCATCCTTGCTACTAGCGGTGGGCGCGATGGTCCGGGCCAAGCAGAGAAAGATAGGTGAGATATGCTCAGAGGTGATCATCGACAAGTCCTCGGACAAGATGACGATGGAGAGTATAGTGGAGGCACAACACATCATGAAGAAGGTGCACGAGTACGTCAAGACGACGAACGTCGTGATCCCCAGGCTATGGTCCATTATTCTAGCCCGATCACCAAAGGTATATATCATTGCACACTAGTCTTGATCATTGACCATCCTTTGTGTAATGTTGGGGTACCCTCCGTCACATATGGTCCTGGACTATAATGTTTTGTGTACTGTTCATTGTCCTGATCATTGTTTCAGTTAAATTCAGTCCAAATTCAGTCCAGGAGTACTCCAAATTTAGTCCAAACATAGTCTAGATATTGTTTTGGTTTCCTTGTACTCCAAATTCATTCCAAACAGTCCAGGAGTATAAACAAGTTTACAGATTCAGTCCAATTTCACTTGTGCAGGAAATTCACCTGTGCGGCGGCGGCGGGGAAGGAGTAGCATCGGCAACCCTGACAGTGGAAGTCATGTTGCCATTTTGTTTGTTCCCACCCTTGACTATGGTTGTCCAGCGAGTCCGGCATGTCGTCATTTTCTTGTAAAGCAGTATTGTATCACACTTGTAGAGCTCATTACACATGTAGATCTTGTAAAGTACTGTATTACACATGGTCATACATATTGGCAACGTGATCTGGTTGCTCTTATTTGAAGTATCATGTGTGCTTTTGTCTGCCAAGTTAAATACTAGTTGAAATATGAAGAATATGAGCCTGATAGATGGGACTCACTTACCAGACCCAAACCTGACAACTGGGACCCATCTGACTGGTGGACCCATTTAATAAAAAAAGGAAATTATAATTATTTAGACGAAAAGGCCAAGGCTCAATAATAAAAAAGGCTGCAATGTTGGGCCAGGCCCATGAAGTCGACCAAAAATTGATAAAAAAATATAGAAAGGCTGAATTAATGGGCTAGGCCCATGTAGAAAACTGAATTGGACCGGGCTGAATCTTGTGCCACATCAGCTTGCCACGCTGGATGCCTACGTGGCCTGGGGAGGTTGCTAGTGACCAAAACGCCACAGTGGGAATATTTTGGTCGTAAACGTCTTTGACCATTCCAGAAGAAAGGTCGCTATAGTTAGTTTACGACCGCCAGCTTTTGACCTTCTGTTTTTGGTCACAAAAAGGTCGTAAATGGAAATTTGTGACCTTTCAGTGACCAATAGTGGTGGTCACAATTTGACATATTTCTTGTAGTGCGTGTGCAGGCTCCGCCTCGGTCGGCTTGTCTCCCATGGGCCTGGCCAGCCCACGCGTGGCGGCTGACGACTCGCAACGACCGCCCGCATCCAGGCCCGCGCCTGGGCTAGCGGGGCCACCTGCTGCTGGCGCTGGCGCTGCTACAGAATCCTCCTCGGATCACGCGCTCTGGAAGCTGCTGCGCTGCACCAAATCATCATAGGATCTAGCGCCAGTTTCGTCTTGTTCTGCACACATAAAATCATGCCTAGAAACTGCATTGCTGCCATTAGATGCACTGTTTTCATCTGAATATTTTCTGGTTGGATTAATCTCATGATCAGTTTCAATTAATTCACCCTCGTGATCAGGAGAAGTCAAAGGATCAGAAAGAAGAGAGATTTCTTGACGAAGGAGAGCACCTGCATTTGGATGAAGTTGAGCAAACGGAAAAAGAGTTTCATCAAAAACAACATCACGAGAGATATAGACTCGTCCTGTGGAAACTTCAATACACTTGTAGCCTTTGTGGAGATTTCTATAGCGAATGAAGACACATTGAGTTGACCGAAAATCGAGTTTATGACGATTGTATGGTCGAAGATTTGGGTAACAAGCACACCCAAATATTTTGAGGGAGTTGTAATCAGGTTTTTGATGATATAGGCGCTCTAAAGAAGGTGAATTTCCAATGACTTTACTAGGAAGCCGATTTATGAGATATGTGGCAGCAATAAAAGCCTCATCCCAATTTGAGAGGCATAGAAGCATGAGCAAGTAGTGACAACCCAACTTCGACAATGTGACGGTGTTTGTGCTCGGCAGAACCGTTCTGTTGATGGGCATGAGGACAAGAAACATGATGTTCAATGCCTATACTTCGAAAGAAGGAGTTGAGTTTTTCATACTCCCGGCCCCAATCACTTTGGACGGCAAGAATTTTTCTGTCAAAGTGACGTTCAACAAGCTTTTGAAATTCTTGAAAAATAGCAAAAACTTCAGATTTGTGTTTAAGAAGATATATCCACGCAAACTTGCTGTAATCATCAATGAAACTAACATAATATTTCTTTCTTCCAAAAGAATCTCTTGCATGAACCCGTACATCACTGAATATAAGCTCTAAAGGAGCACGAGAAACACTACTAGACTTCGGATAGGGAAGTTGGTGACTCTTGGCACATTGACAAGCTTCACAAACAGACTCACTATTTTCTCTACCTGACAATGAAGATTGTCTTTATTAACTACTTGCTCAACTATAATAGAAGATGGATGTCCTAATCTTTGATGCCATCTAGCCAAGGAGGGCTTAACGATGGAGTAAACTTGATGATGATGCTTGCGGCTAAGAAACTTTGATGAAATGGGGTAGAGACCACCGATGCATCTACCGAGATGAAGAAGTTCCCTCGTTGCCCGATCCTTGATGAAAAAATATTTTGGATGAGTTTCAAAAAAGACATTATTATTAGCTGATAAACGAGACATAGATGCAAGATTTTTGTTAGCTTGAGGAACATGAAGGACATCTTCAAGAACAAGGTCACGTTTAGAGGTGGGGGAATTAATGAAAGCACGACCAATATGATGTATGTCCATACCTCCACCGGTTGCAGCAGTGTTCACTTGATCGTTGCCGTAGTATCTTTCACGAGTTGCAAGCTTCTCAAGTTCACTCGTGATGTGATCGGTTGCACCAGAGTCAGCGTACCACATGGTTTCTCCTTCTCCTTCTTGTTCTCTCAAGGCAGCAAGGACATGGAGCTCTTCAGGCACAAAGTCCTCATCATACCTGAGGGAGTCCTGGACTAGGGGGTGTCCGGACAACCGGACTATCATCGTCCGCCGGACTCCAAGACTACGAAGATACAAGATTGAAGACTCCGTCCCGTGTCCGGATGGGACTTTCCTTGGCGTGGAGGGCAAGCTTGGTGATACGGATATGTAGATCTCCTACCATTGTAACCGACTCTGTGTAACCCTAGCCTCCTCCAGTGTCTATATAAACCGGAGGGCTTTAGTCCGTAGGACAACATACATTACAACAATCATACCATAGGCTAGCTTTAGGGTTTAGCCTCCTTGATCTCGTGGTAGATCCACTCTTGTACTACCCATATCATCAATATTAATCAAGCAGGACGTAGGGTTTTACCTCCATCGAGAGGGCCCGAACCTGGGTAAAACATCGTGTCCCTCGTCTCCTGTTACCATCCGCCTAGACGCACAGTTCGGGACCCCCTACCCGAGATCCACCGGTTTTGACACCGACATTGGTGCTTTCATTGAGAGTTCCTCTGTGTCGTCACCAATAGGCCCGATGGCATCTTCAACCAACGACACTGTCCGGGGTGAGACTTTTCTCCCCGGACAGATCTTCGTATTCGGCGGCTTCGCACTGCGGGCTAATTCGCTTGGTCATCTGGAGCAGATCGAAAGCTACGCCCCTGGACGTCAGGTCAGATTCGGAAGCCTAAACTTCACGGCCGATGTCCGCAGAGACTTGATCTTCGACGGACTCGAGCCACAGCCAAGCGCGCCGCACTGTGACTATGGGCATGATCTAGCTCTGCCGCCGAACAGTGCCTTGGTGGCCGCACGCGAATCCGCTTGGGCCATTAGTCCGGAGCCGATTGCCCTGATAGAGGATCGGTGGATGGACACCGCCTCGGGGGCTTCAACTTCCACGGCGATGGAGCCGAACACTAATCTTGTCCCTCGCAAAACTCGTGATTCCGAGGTGCCGGACTCCGAACCTCCCGCACCCCTACCAACCAAATCGGATTGGGCGCCGGTTATGGAATTCACCGCCACGGACATCTTCCAATACTCGCCTTTTGGCGACATCCTGAATTCACTAAAGCATCTCTCGTTATCGGGAGAGTCCTGGCCGGACTATGGCCAGGATGGTTGGGATACGGACAACAAAGAAATTCAGAGCCCACCCACCACCCACTTTGTAGCCACTATCGACGATCTAACTGACATTCTAGACTACGACTCCGAAGACATCGACGCTATGGACGACGATGCCGGAGACGAACAGGAACCAGCGCCTACAGGGCACTGGAAGACCACCTCGTCATATGACATATACATGGTGGATACCCCAAAAGACGGGGACGGCGAAGAAACAGCGGAGGCAGATTCTTTAAAGAAATAGCCCAAGCGCCGGCGTCAGCGGCGCCGCTCTAAATCTCTCCACAGCAAGAATGGAGATTCGGGCACAGGAGATAATAATACCCCAGAAAGTGCCGAAGACAACCCCCTCCAGCAAGACTCAGCGCAGGAGGATGCAGAAGCAAGCCCTCACGAGAGGGCGGCAGACGAAGAGGTTGAGGATTACAACTATATGCCTCCCTCCGAAGATGAGGCAAGCCTCAACGATGACGAATTCGTCGTGCCCGAGGATCTCGTCGAACAAGAGCGTTTTAAACGCAGGCTTATCGCCACGGCAAACAGCCTAAAGAAAAAGCAGCAGCAACTTCAAGCTGATCAGGACCTGCTGGCCGATCGATGGACCGAGGTCCTCGCGGCCGAAGAGTATAAACTCGAACGCCCCTCCAAAAGCTATCCAAGACGCAAGCTGCTCCCCCGATTAGAGGAGTAAGCATACATACCTCCATCACCAGCGCACGATACGGCTGACCGACCACCCCGCGGTCGTGACAGAGAGGCATCCAGGCCCCCAACCAAGACCGTACCCCGGTATCGCTCCAAAAGTACGAAGCCAAGAGGGAACGCGCCAGACTTGCGAGATATATTGGAGGACAAAGCAAGGCAATCCAGATCCATCTACGGATCACGTGGGCGCTCCACGACCCATGACGAATACCGTCGCACCGGATATAATAACCCCGGCCGGGCCGAACACGGCAGACAGCGCTCTCTCGAGCTGCGTCGTGATATTGCTCAATACAGAGGCGCCGCACACCCGCTATGCTTCACTGACGAAGTAATGGATCATCAAATCCCTGAAGGGTTTAAACCTGTAAACATTGAATCCTACGATGGCACAACAGACCCCGCGGTTTGGATCGAAGATTATCTTCTCCACATCCATATGGCCCGCGGCGACGATCTCCACGCCATCAAGTATCTCCCACTCAAGCTTAAAGGACCAGCTCGGCATTGGCTTAACAGCTTGCCCGCAGAGTCAATTGGGTGTTGGGAAGACCTGGAAGCCGCATTCCTTGATAACTTCCAGGGCACGTATGTGCGACCACCAGACGCCGATGACATAAGCCACATCATTCAGCAGCCAGACGAATCGGCTAGACAATTCTGGACATGGTTCTTGATGAAGAAAAATCAAATCGTCGACTGTCCGGATGCAGAGGCCCTTGCAGCCTTCAAGCATAACATCTGCGACGAATGGCTAGCCCGGCACCTGGGACAGGAAAAGCCGAAATCTATGGCAGCCCTCACATCATTAATGACCCGCTTCTGCGCGGGAGAGGATAGCTGGCTAGCTCGCAGCAACAATCTCCATAAAAATTCTGGCAGTCCGGATACTAAGGACAACAATGGCAGGTCACGTCGAAACAAAAACAAACGCCGCAATAACGGCGACGACAAGGAGGATACGGCAGTCAACGCCGGATTCCGAGGCTCTAAACCCGGTCAACGGAAGAAGCCATTCAAAAGAACCACTCCGGGTCCGTCCAATTTGGACCGAATACTCGACCGCTTATGCCAGATACATGGCACCCCTGAAAAACCAGCCAATCACACTAATAGAGATTGCTGGGTGTTCAAGCAGGCAGGCAAGTTAATTGCCGAAAACAACGACAAGGGGCTAAACAGCAACGATGAGGAGGAGACCCGACCGCCGAACAATAGAGGACAGAAGGGTTTTCCCCCACAAGTGCGAACGGTGAACATGATTTACGCGACCCATATACCCAAGAGGGAGAGGAAGCACGCACTAAGGGACGTCTATGCGATGGAGCCAGTCGCCCCGAAGTTCAACCCATGGTCCTCTTGTTCGATCACTTTCGATCGAAGAGACCATCCGACCAGCATACGCCATGGCGGATTCGCCGCACTGGTTTTAGACCCAATCATCGATGGATTTCACCTCACGAGAGTCCTGATGGACGGCGGTAGTAGCCTGAACCTGCTTTATCAGGATACAGTGCGCAAAATTGGCATAGACCCCTCAAGGATTAAACCTACAAAGACAACCTTTAAAGGTGTCATACCAGGTGTGGAAGCCAACTGTACAGGCTCAGTAACACTGGAAGTGGTCTTCGGATCCCCGGACAATTTCCGGAGCGAGGAGATAATCTTTGACATAGTCCCGTTTTGCAGCGGCTATCACGCTCTGCTCGGACGAACCGCGTTTGCAAAATTCAACGCGGTGCCGCAATATGCATACCTCAAGCTCAAGATGCCAGGCCCTCGTGGAGTCATCACGGTCAACGGGAATACGGAACGCTCCCTCCGAACGGAGGAACATACAGCGGCTCTCGCGGCAGAAGTACAGAGCAGCCTCTTAAGGCAATTCTCGAGTCCGGCCGTTAAACGGCCGGATACAGCAAAACGCGCCCGAAGCAATACCAACCAAGACCACCTGGCGCGATCAGAGCACGCGTAGCAATGCGGCCCCAACCCCCGCCCGCGCATGATCGCAAGAATAACACTCCGCGTACATCATTACGCTTTGGAGATACCATGGGCGCAGGGGAAGGGGCACGATCGCAATGGACCCAGAGTGCGGTTCGACCACACCAGGGGCTCGCAAGCGTGCCCCCCTTTTTTTATTATTATTTTCCTTCTTTGTGTACACAGGACTCCGATAACCAGAGGCCCTGTCCGGCGGCGAACCTGCCGAACTCGTGATGCAACAGTCAGGTACGAAAGAAGGCTGCGACGAACACTCAGGTGGTCTCAATTACGAGCATTAAATTCGATTATATACACCAAGTCCGCAGCTCACCCCTGGAGGGGGACATGTTTACTTAGTCCAAATCCCTTGCTTACCGCACTATTTGTATCAGTCCGCAATCATAGCAGACTTCCTTTAATAAATAATGCAGCACTTTTCGACTGCAATTACATTACCTTATATATATATATGTTCATTACATAACATCTTGCACCCGTATATTTTGGTACGGCCTAATACACCAGGGGCTTATGTTCCCCACATAGTGGTGTGATAAGTCCGAACACTTTCATAAGTGCGGCACCCCGAACTTATAGCATTATATGAATCAGCTCCGAATCATGTCTTGGGTCAATAGTTGGGTTTGCCCGGCTCCCACGTTTTGGTGCCTTACGTTCCATTCTGTCGGCTAAGGTGGCACTGGGAGAACCACTGCGATTGCGCCCCGGTTGAGCCGGGCGAGCGCCTCAGTGGAAAAAGCTAAAACTGACCGGCATGATAAGGCGAGTGACTGGTCGCTATTCGAGAGGTTTCTTTGGGTCCTTAAAGACTCACGCTGCTTCGAGCGAAGTTCCAGACCATGTCCGACGAAGGCGTGGATAGCGCCCCGGATTCGGCCTTCCGAATAACAGGGGCTTCGCCGAAATTTAAAATTATAGAATTCTATGGCTAAGTGAGAGTGTTCAAGCATTATAAGTCCGGTCGCCTTGTTCATTGTGTGGAGCGCCTCCCTAGATGGACCCAAAAATGGGAACAAGAGTGCTCAAGGTTATCCCGAACACCCCAGCACTCGCGGCTCGGGGGCTGAAGCCAACGACTTGCCATCTCTCAGATTTTATAAACGGCCGAACAGAAGGTAATATTTTAAATTAAAACAAGCGTTGCTCAAGGCGCATATGAACGCAGTTTTCAGCGCACAGGATAATACACAACGAGTTTACTCAAAGATTACATTTCTGGGGCACTCATCCGCAATATCGCGGGCTCCCTTCAGGACAGTTTTATAATACATTTCAGGCGTGCGATACTCCTTGCCCGGTGGCAGTGGGTCCGTGAGAAGCTTCTCCGCATCCAACTTGCCCCAATGCACCTTTGTGCGGGCAAGGGCCCGACGAGCACCTTCAATACAGGCGGAGCGCTTGACGACCTCCACCCAGGGGCATGCATCCACCAGCCGTCGCACGAGGCCAAAGTAGCTCCCAGGCATGGACTGTCCAGGCCACAGCCGGACTATAAGGCCCTTCATGGCCTCCTCAGCTACCTTGTGGAGTTCGACCAGCTGCTTCAGCTGGTCGCTTGGGGGCACCGGGTGTCCGGCCTCAGCATACTGAGACCAGAAGACTTTCTCCGTCGAGCTCCCCTCCTTGCCACGATAGAATGCAGCGGCATCGGACGCACTACGCGGCAGATCTGCGAACACCCCTGGATAGCTCCGAATGCGGGTAAGCGTCAGGTATTTTACATTAACATGCTTGCTTTGCATGAAAAATGCCTTACCCACCACTATCTTCTTCACATCTTCAACCTCCTGAAGGGCCTTACGGGCCTCGGCCTTGGCGGACTTGGCACTTTCGAGAGCCGAGGCAAGCTCGGACTCTCGAGTCTTGGAGTCACGCTCCAAACTCTCATGGTTCTCCATGAGAGTCTGGAGCTCTTGCCGTACTTCCGCCACCCGTGCCTCCTGCTTCTCTTGCTCTTCCCGCTCCACGGCCGCACTGCGTTCGGCCGCAGACACAGCCTCCTTCAGGGCTGCCACCTCGTTCGTGGCCCCTGCAATACCCATATTATCCTTGTTAATTTTATTGCAACCAAAATCCTTTTCTGTAAGGTAACTATTCAAAGTGGTGTGACTCACCTTCTTTGTCCTCGAGCTGCTTCTTCGCATGGCCGAGCTCTTGCTCGGACTGCTCGAGATCCTTCTTCAACACATCGACCTCCGCCGATAGTGCGGCAGAGGTCAGCAACGCAGCCTGCAAACCCATATTGACATATTTTAAGCAATCCTGCATATATCTTGTTAGATCCTCAGTCCGGCTTTTCTTTACGAACACCGAACTGAGCATCAGGGGCTACTGTCTATGCGGTATTACATTACATAATTTTAACTTCTTACCTCAAAGCCTGTTAGAAGGTTGCTGCAGGCTTCGGTCAGCCTGCTTTTGGCGAGCTGAACCTTTTGAATCACCGCACTCATGATAGTGCGGTGTTCTTCCTCGATGGAAGCGCCTTTAAGCGCCTCCAGCAAGTTATCCGGCGCCTCCGGTTGGACGGAGGTCGCCGGTGTCACGGTCTTGCCCTTCTTTCGAAGGGGCCGCCCGCCGGACTCTGGAACCACTGCGGGTTCCGATGTAGAGTCCGGCACAAAGTCCGGGTGGCAGCCTGACGGTGCCTCCGGAGCCTCCTCCTGATGGGTCCTTCTCTGGGATCCCACCTCGGCATCCTTGTTGGCGCGGGGGGTAGAGGCGGTCGGAAGTGAGTCCACATCCGACGGGGCCAACGACCCGCTCGATGAAGCGGGGAGATCATCATCGGTCGGGCTACGGACAGAACGCGGCATTAGAAGGACACTACGCGACACGAAAGAAATTGCACATCAAGGATCCGGATACTTACGATCTTGCCGGACGCCTGGCCCTTGGAGGCCACTCATCCTCGCCAACGGTGGTGTTGGCGAAACTGTCCGGGGGGATAGTCCTCCCCCTCTTGGACCCTTCGGCCTCCCCTATTGGGGAAGCCTTCCTCTTCTTCTCTTCCTCCTCCGGGAGAGAGTCCTCCTCCTCCTCCTCGTCTTCGGGGGAGGAGTCCGCCTCGTCGTCGGACTCCTGATTGCGGGAACTCTTTCGAGTCCCCGCGGCCACCTTCTTGGCCTTCTTCTCCGGCACCACGTGCGGTGCCGGAACCAGCAGCCCTGCTAAACGGGCGTTCTCTGGGTCTTCTGGCATGGGAGCCGGGCTGATGAGCTGCTTGGCCTTCTCCATCCATTCCTGTCAAAGGAAAAGAGAGATTGAAACCCTCTTAGAATCGGTTTAATTACCACAAGTGTCCCGTAACGGGGTTGAATCACTTATCTCGTCAGCTGGATGCTGCAAGCGAAATCCGCGATCTTCCGTCGCGGATGCAGGGGCTTCGGCGCCCTTAAACAGCACCCTCCAGGCGCCTTCGTATGTCGTATCGAAGAGCCCACTCAGTGCCTGGTGCTGTTCCGGATTGAACTCCCACAGATTGAATGCCCGTTCTTAGCATGGGAGAATCCGGCGGATGAGCATGACTTGGACCACGTCGACGAGCCTGAGCTTATTGCTCACCAGCTTCTGGATGCAGGCTTGGAGTCTTGTCACCTCCTTCTGATTGCCCCACAGCAAGCCCTTCTCTTTCCAGGAGGTGAGCTGCGTGGGGACGCCAGATCTAAACTCGGGGGCCGCAGCCCATGTGGGCTTGCGCGGCTCGGTGATGTAGAACCACCCCGATTGCCACCCCTTGACGGAGTCCACGAAGGCCCCTTCGAGCCAAAGGACGTTGGGCAACTTACCCAACATGGCGCCTCTGCATTCCGCTTGCGTGCCCTTCACAACCTTCGGCTTGACGTTGAAGGTCTTGAGCCACAGGCCGAAGTGGGGCCGGATGCAGAGGAAGGCCTCGCACACGACAATAAACACCGAGATGTTGAGGATGAAGTTCGGTGCCAGATCGTGGAAATCCAGGCCGTAGTAAAACATGATGAAGACGACCCTCTCATGGGGCCCAGGGGTAGGGATGAGCTGCCCCTCGTCGGGCAGCCGATGCGCGATATCGCCGGAAAGGTATCCGGCGCTGCGCAGTTTGGTGATGTGCTCCTCCTTAACGGTGGAGGCCAACCATTTGCCTCCCGCTCCGGACATATTCGAAGAAGGTCGGGGCGAGATGCGCGAGCTTGGGCGTTGGAGCTTGAGTACGCGGAGATGGATAAGCAAAGGAGGAAGAAGGCGTAGGTGAGAAGGTAAATCCTTATCCCTTATATATAGGCGGACGAAAACTATGCATCCCCACCGGCCTGATAAAACTCGCTTATCTCCCAAGCGCCACCATCAATGGCGCGGTTGGGTTACCCACGTCCGTATTGATGAGAATCCCGGAATAAGGGCAACACGATCTCTGCTTCGACAAGACGTGCCAAGGAAACCGCTTCGCTAAACGTGCTGAGGTGGTATGGTAAAAAACAATTCAAACAAAAGCTTGGTAGCAGTGTGATATCACGCCGCATAATACGTCAGCAGATTGGACTGGTGTACATTTTATTCTCTCTACGGTGGAATGTGGAATTTGTTTTGCAGAGCCGGACACTATCCTGGTGTTCATGATCTTCTCTGGATTATTCAAGGGAGGAACCCGCCTTGCAATGCCGAACATTATGCGCGCCGGACTTATCGTCATTGAAGCCTGGTTCAGGGGCTACTGAGGGAGTCCTGGACTAGGGGGTGTCCGGACAGCCGGACTATCATCCTCCGCCGGACTCCAAGACTATGAAGATACAAGATTGAAGACTCCGTCCCGTGTCCGGATGGGACTTTCCTTGGCGTGGAGGGAAAGCTTGGCGATACGGATATGTAGATCTCCTACCATTGTAACCGACTGTGTGTAACCCTAGCCTCCTCCGGTGTCTATATAAACCGGAGGGCTTTAGTCCGTAGGACAACATACATTACAACAATCATACCATAGGCTAGCTTTAGGGTTTAGCCTCCTTGATCTCGTGGTAGATCCACTCTTGTACTACCCATATCATCAATATTAATCAAGCAGGACGTAGGGTTTTACCTCCATCGAGAGGGCCCGAACCTGGGTAAAACATCGTGTCCCTCGTCTCCTGTTACCATCCGCCTAGACGCACAGTTCGGGACCCCCTACCCGAGATCCGCCGGTTTTGACACCGACAATACCTATGCCAGCACTCCAATACTTCATGACCAGGCTTCTTGCAGAGCTGGCAACGGGGTCGAGGCTGTCCACCAGATCGGCCTCCATCGTTGTTGTTGTTGGAGCGTGCACCGTTATTGTTGTTGCTGGAGCACCCGCGCCCATAGCCGCTGCTGTTTCCGCCTCGGCCACGCCCTTGCTGACCTTGGTGACCACGGCCTCGGCCACCATAGCCACGACCACGAATCAGAGCGTTTGCCGAGGATTGACGCGGATTTCCCTGTTGGAGCAGATTAATGCGGGCTTCAAAACTAAGAAGCTGGTTGTAGAGCTCGGTGACGGTGACGGGCTCGACGCAGGCAGAGAGGGCCGAGACAACTGCGTTGTACTCCATGTCCAAGCCCTTCAAAACGAAGGAGATGATCTCGCCTTCGCCAAGCGGGGATCCGGTGCACGCAATTTCATCCGTCAGAGCTTTGATCTTGGCGAGGTACTCTGGCATCCCCATGTTGCCCTTCTGGAGGTTTGCAAGGGCGATGCGAGTATTGACGAGCCGCGACTGTGTTTGCACAGCGAAGAAGGCGTGGATGGCGCTCCACACCTCGGCCGGCGTCTGGAGAGTTATGACCTGCGCAAGAACCTCACGTGATAGAGATCCCATGAGATAACCTTGTAGCTGCTGCTGCTGGGCGTACCAGATCGTCCTGGCATAGTTGAAGACATGCTCTTCCTTCCCATCTTTGGTGATGGTGATGGTGGCAGGGGGCGCCATATTTGTGGTGTCCAGGAAGTGCTCCATCTGTGCCCCCTTGATCTGGGGTAGCACGATGGCCTTCCAGAGAAGAAAATTCGTCCTTGTCTCTCTGACGGAGGCGACCCGAGGGAGCTAGCGCCGTTGCTAGAGATGGAAGAAGAGGCGTAGGAGGAACCGGCGAATTGGGTAGTCAGGGTGCTTGCGGTGGATGTGCTAAGTGTGGAGAAGGTAGAGGCGGAGGCGGTGGATGCATCGGTTCCTGCCATGGCTTCGATCTATGGTGGCTAGATTGGTTTTCCTCTCGGGGTTGAAAGCTTTCTCGTGGGTTGCTAGACACGATGAGGATTGGCTCTGATGACCATGTAAAGATTGGAGGAAGCGTTGAACCCTTTGGTCTCGGGCCGCTGTATATATTGAGAATCTGTCATGGGTTACAAGTTTGGGAGGTCGCTAGGACTCTCTAGAATTACAAGAGAGAGAGACAGAAGATTACACGAGAGGGAGAAGAGATAGAAGTTTGAATACAACATATATCTCTGCTTTTCTATCTAACACCGTTGAATAATTAGTGTCTCGAATTCTAAAAAGGACCAAATTGGGATTGTAAATTTATCTACAAAAAAACAATGATTGCAAATCTGGTTAGGAAACAAGAGTTTTAGTTTGTACGTCGACATGTCTATATCTCCCTGTGGATGTGGAGAACGAGGAAGCACGAAGCGTGGACTTCGGCTCCTACAAACAAAGAAGAGTCATGTCAGAACGTAGCTAATACTTGTTGAGATCCCTAAAAAAAATTACTCTTGGCATGATCAACTAATTCTCAACACTATAATTATCTGATTTATGCAGAGATACGTGTGAAATTTCTGGGTTTTTGTTTTTTGATGCACGCTTCGCATCTTTTTATTGGGTTTCCATTTTTCTTTTCAGTGTGCAACTATAAATGCGCATGTGATCGGCAATGCGTAATTACAATTCCATTCCCCTCACCAGCCTTACGCAAAAAATGGAAATGAAAGAAGAAGAGGAAAAATGAAATGAAACAAAATGGAAATACATAACGGCCTATGTTGATGTCACTTGAGTAAGATTTAGGTTAACAAAGTAGAGAACATATAAAATACTTACCGTATAATAATTTACAACTGGGATGATCAACATGAACAATTTTCTGAATAAGTCAATAATTACTTAAATCATGTGAACATTTAAAAATAAGTGGATTTTTTTAGAAGCGCATTTTTTCAAAAGAAATTGTAAATACAGTTAGATTCTGGAATATTTTCTAAATTCATGAAACTTTTACAAATTGGTACAAAAAAGTAAATTCCTGAGAAATTATTTCAAATTTAATGAATATTTTTAATTTTCAGGGATATTTTCTAAAACTCATCAACATTTCATTTTTAAGATATTAAAATTAAAATATATTTTACATTTTATTTGAAATTTATTTTGAAGTGATGAAATAAAAGTTCCAACTGAAAAAGAAGAGCAAAAAAAGGGAAATTAAGGTACAAATAAAAAATGAAAGAAAGATGAAAAAATGAAAAAAGAAGAAGGAAATACAGAAGAAAACGAAAAGTAGCCGATAAAAGAATGTAAACTATTCTAAAAAAACACTAACTTTTTAGCACTTAAAAAAATCTTTGCCTCTAATTTCCCGGCCCGTGGTGCTCCCATGTTCGGCGACATTGTATCGCAGTGAGCACCTAATATGGATTTACCACCATCAGACGAGATCATGGGCCGACACAATATGGGTTATGGGAAGCAGTTTTACAAAACTTCTAAGACCCCGTTTTGGACTGGTTTAAATGATGTAATGGACAAGACCCAATCCTAAGCTCATAATTCAATTGTATCACTTGAGTTTACTGCTATAGCTTTCTTCATGTCAAGTTTCTATTCCTAAGACCATGAGATAATGCATCTCCCAGATACCGGAGGAATACTTTCTTCGTTGATGCAAGAAAGAAGCTAGAAACGTTGAAGACTTTGAGGATACCGAATTTCTATATATGTACATCGTTAGATGCGTTTTGTGAGTTGTCATTGAGCTCAACACTATATATTATTTCCCAATGATGTATGGCTATCCTTCACTAAAACGGTCATAACTTTGTCATTTGGAGTCCTTTTGGGACCCACAAGTACCCAAAATGCTCGTGACGAGAGTTGGAATCTAGAAAATACTCCCCGCTTATGACAGGAGGACCGGAGGACCCTCAAATTTGGCCCATAAGAGACTAAAGGGCTAATCGAGTGAGGGTATATCAGAGGGTACTTCAAGATCTGGTATTGATCGCCTGATTAAAGGCCTGCATGAAGTGGCATGACCCATGTTCAGCATTATGGCGTTCGCATGCATTGGTTCGGCCTTCGGAGGCGCATCTTTGGGACTTGGGTGGGAGAGGACCTTCGGAGAAACCTACCATATTGTTGGGAAACATAGCATGCAATTTCAAAAAAAAATCATACGCTCACGCAAGATCTATCTAGAAGATGCATAGCAACGAGAAGGGGGAGAGTGTGTCTACGTACCCTCGTAGACCGAAAGCGGAAGCGTTTGACAACACGGTTGATGTAGTCGAACTTCTTCTCGTCTCGACTGTCGGTGTCAAAACCGGCAGATCTCGGGTAGGGGGTCCCGAACTGTGCGTCTAAGGCTAATGGTAACAGGAGGCAGGGGACACAATGTTTACCCAGGTTTGGGCCCTCTCTATGGCGGTAATACCCTACTTCCTACTTGATTGATCTTGATGATATGAGTATTACAAGAGTTGATCTACCACGAGATCATAGAGGCTAAACCCTAGAAGCTAGCCTATGATTATGATTGTTGTTGTCCTACGGACTAAAACCTCCGGTTTATATAGACATTGGACGGGGCTAGGGTTACACAGAGTCAGTTACTGAGAAGGAAATCTACATATACGAATTGCCAAGCTTGCCTTCCACGCAAAGGAGAGTCCCACCCGGACACAGGACGAAGTCTTCAATCTTGTATCTTCATAGTCCAACAGTCCAGCATGAGCATATAGTCCGGCCATCCGAGGACCCCCTAATCCTGGACTCCCTCAGTAGCCCCTGAACCAGGCTTCAATGATGATGAGTCCGACGCGCAGATTGTCTTCGGCATTGCAAGGCGGGTTCCTTCTCCGAATACTCCAAAGAAGATCTTGAACACAAGGATCGTGTCCGGCTCTGCAAATCAAATTCCACATACCACCATACAGAGCACAATATTCCACGAACCTAATCTACTGACAACTTTTCATAGCGTGACATCACGCCATGGCCTGGTCATTATTCGAACCATTTTTCTGAACCTGCTGATGCACGTCTTGTGAGGTGGTTTTATTGGCATGTCTTGTCGAAGCAGAGATCGCGTTCCCCTTATCACGGGATTCTCATCAATACGGGCGTGGGTAACCCAACCGTGCCGTTAGTATGACTCCTCGGTTTTAGGCAAGTTCAAACGGCCACGAGGAGGACGCTTGATATTCACCCTCTTTATAAGGAGTTCAAGGCCTGTCCTTTTCTTTCCACGCCCGATCCTTCCCTTCCCCTACCTCGAGTTCCAACACCCAAGGTTCAGTCTAAGCACTCCGGACCTTCAACCATGTCCGGATCCAACCTTCAAAGCCGGTGGATGACCTCTTCCGCCATAGAGGAGGACATCAAGAAGCTTAGGGAGGCTAGGTATCTGACCGCCGAAATTCTTCACAGGCTACCTGCTCAAGGGCAGGTTATCCCCACTCCCGAACCAAACAAGAGTGTTGTATTCGTTTCCCACTTCCTCTGAGGGATAGGCTTCAGTCTTAATCCCTTCGTTAGAGGGCTCATGTTCTATTACGGGCTAGATTTCCATGATCTAGCTCCAGATTCCTTCCTTCACATCTCGTCGTTTATCGTCGTGTGTGAGGCCTTCCTCCGCATTACCCCACACTTCGGCTTATGGCTCAAGATCTTCAATGTGAAGCCGAAGATGATCGACGGGCGACACGCGGAGTGCGGAGGCGCTATAATAAGCAAAGGTGCTGATGCCCTATGGCCAAAGGGCTCCTTCCCGGAGGTGTCCGACCTATGGCAACGGGAGTGGTTTTACATCACAGCACCCCGAGGTACAAAGTGGGCAGCCGCCCCAGCCTTCCGCTCTGCCCCTCCACCCCAACTGGCATCATGGGTCAACAAAGGGCTAGACTGGGGCCAGTTAATGACGTGCTAACATTGCAAAGCCGCATCTGAGATCTCCTCAAGAGGGATATCAGTCTCGTCAAAGTAATTCAAGTAATGTTAGTTCATCGGGTCCTGCCATGCCAACGCCGATCTCTTCGTATGTGGGAGTTCAACCCGGAAGGACCGCGAACCATTCAGCACTTCTTCGGCGTGACGCTCGAAGGGATGTATCGATTATCCTTCAGATCACGAATAAAGTGTCCGGACACCACCGAGGATGCGGGTCTCAACTGCAACCGTCCAGATACCCAAGTAAGTAACTCCGCGACCGAGCATGCTGTCATTATATTTGTCACAACATTATTCTGAAAAACTACCCTCGGCCAGGATTGGATAAGAAAGGCGGAGAGGATCAGGTGTTCGGACCCTCTTCCTGAAGGGTCGCCGGATGCTGTACTAACCAGGATGCTGGCTCGTGCACCTTATCAAGTGCCATCAGGAGAAGACGAGGGGAGGAATAGAGAAGCCAAAAGCGGGCTTCATACATTACACATCCGACCTAGGGAAATTAGTGCCTCCGCGTCAGAGGATGATCGGGGAGGTGAATCTAGAATCCCCTCTCCCCACGGGAAGAAAAGGACTGCCCCTGAAGACTTGGAAACGGAGGTTTCCAAACGAGGGAAGAAACCTTCACCAGGGGGCCTTGCCCCGGAGGGCATCCTTGGCGCCCAGCGCCCACAAGGGGGCCAGCCGTCAACCGAGCTGTAAGTGAACAAAGGCACATTAGTCAATATGCCTTGCTCTTTTCCTGAGAATAACAACCGAGACATATGTTTTGCAGTCTGGCTCATAGCCCTTCTCAACAATGTTTGTCCTCAGGAGATCTTCTTCCGGAGATGATGGAGAGCGAAACGCCTCCTCCTGCTTCCCTGCCTCATGAGACGGACGACCCTGAGGTGTCGTCGCGGAGAATTTCTCCTGATGCGCAAAGGACAGAAGGTAACTCTTCGGCTGCCCGAAGTCCGGAGTTCTCGGCTCCTAAGGAGACCAACAGAAAAAGCTCGGGATTGTCCGGTGTACAACCGGACACATTGATAGGTCTTCTGGAGCAAGCGGCTATCTCAGAGGCACATCATACCTTAATGGGTACGGTGGTTGAGAGGATTTCATCCACAAAAAGCGGGTTGAATGAAGCTTTTACGAGCCTGCTAAGAGGCTTTGAGGTACGCAAAGTAATATATATTTTTGACTGTACCGCACACGCAAGGTGTGCTTTGTATAGATAGTAGCCCTGAGACTCTGGTTGCCGTCTAGACGCGGTGAGCAGAGGGTCATAGTCTCAGGTAATGATAGCGCTACTTTCATGCGTAGGCGGCTGTAGATCCGGCGGCTGACCGAGCTGCTGAATTTGCCAAATTGAGGCGGCAACTTGATATGGCGGATGCGGACATCACGCTTGTTAACAAGCAGCTTGACGAGGCACAGGGTATGTATATTCGGGTGGTCAACAAATATTAAGAAGAGCATGATGCTAGTATTTATAGTATGCCTTGACTGCAGATGGAGCTGCCGCCATGGAGACCCTTCGGGCAGAACTTGCCCGAGCCAAGGAGCAAGCCAGGAGAAGTGATGCGGCCTCCCTAAAGGCAGCCAAAGAATTAAAAGGCGAACAGGCTGCGCATCGCCAAAGTGAGGATAAAATAGCCAACATGGCTATTGAGCTACAAAATGATGCCAGCCGGTATGAGCTTCTCGAAAGGGAAAACCAAACAAAAATGGCTGACCTAGAGAAGGCCTTGCAAGCAGCAAAGGAAACTCGCTCAGAAATCAGAGCGGCGTGGGAGGAGCTTCGGCAAGCCGGTGATATCGCGGCTGGGAAGCCCTTTCTATTGCGAACGAAGTTCGGCGATCCGAGATATGCCGCTCTTGATCAGTTGTGGAGCTCTACAGATGCATACTTTGATTTAGCAAAGAGTGTTGCTGATGCGACGGAGTATTTCAAGGATCGGAAAGATCATGAGGTGGAAAGATTGTTCTGGTCGCAGTTTAGTGCTCCAAAGCATCCGCTGCTATTGAATGAGCAAATGGCCGAGTGGGCCGAGCTCCATAGGTTGTCCGGGCTTGCCATGAAGGCCGTCGTGGACCATCTGTGGCCGAAGGAACCGAGCCCGGGTAGTTATTTTGGTTTAGTGCAGCAATTTCTTCATGTTGTGCCGCATATCAATGCTGTCAAGAGGTCGGCGTGCATAGAGGGTGCGCGGATGGCTCTTGCCCGTGTTAAGACATATTGGGCGGAGATGGAGGCCACTGATGTTGCAACCAGGGGTCCGCCCGGGGGTCCGGACTCGCCCGAGCACTATTTTGAAGAAGTCTTAGAAGGTGCCCGTTTAATAGAGGCTCAGTGCTCAAAGAGTACCATGTTCCAGTGACATGTATCTTGATTGTAAAAACAATGCTTTTTTGATAATAAAGGCTATATTTATACTTTTGCCCGTAAAGTATTGTAGTGCCTCCTGTGTGGCCATTTATGTATGTATATAACCTGAAAGTTTGCAGTCGTCAGCTTCAGCCCCCACGCATATAATGTGGGGGTGTTCGGTAAAGGCGTAATCACACTTGATCCAACGTCTTGGTCCGTTAAGGAGGTGACAGCACGGCGAACAAGGCAATCAGACTATATAGCTTTAACACTTTCACTTAGCCATAGGAGTTTAACGGTGGGGCTACTATATAGCCCCTGGTATGTCTGCGCTCATCCGAATATGGTGTGTGTACATACGTGACCGGGAAACCAGTCCTTCATTAATGCGGAGGAATCGCGAAGATTCCGCTGGGTCATCGAGTGGTTGACCAGTCTCTTGCTTTATCATGACAGTCAGTTTTCGGCTTTCTCTACTGAGGTGCTCATCCAGATGAACCAGGGCACAATCGCAGTAGTTCTCCCGGTGCCACCTTAGCCGATAGAGCGGAATGTAAGGTAGCAGAACACAGGAGCCGGGCAAACCCAACTATTGACCAAAGACATGATTCGGAGCTGATGCATATAAGGCCAAACTCGCGACGCCGAACACTCCTGAAGGTATTCGAACTTTACAACATATACTGGGCTGAGTACCACCCTCGATAATGATCCCTGAATTTCCGGGTACGTGCACAAATTTGGCGTGACGAAAGAGCGGCTGTGGTAAGGGTATAAATCCCAAAAACACATTGGATGCTGCCCTTGTAACGTCCATTTTAAATCGGCGAATATTAAGTTAGCCAATAACGCCGGTAGCCCTCTTGGTCATTTTAAGTACCAGGAGGGTGTGAGCCAACAAGAGACAATAAAAAGGTTTACACAGGGTCTTAATCTAAAAAAAACTTAGGACGGGGCCCTGCTGCACGTCTGCGCCTTTGTCTTCATTGTGATGTATCCTAGAAGGGTATAGCACAGTAGAAATCTGTAAAAAGAAAGAAAAACTCAGTTGAAAGAATCTTTTTGTGTGACCGTGCGTAACGTTGATTAAACTTAATGAACCATGAAAATTCAATTTCTTGGGTGTGAAAATTCAATTTTATTCGTGCGGGCAGCCCCTAGCACCACATATGGGGGTATAGCCGTTAGTCAAGCTCAGGTTTATCTGGGCTGCTACAAATAGTGGTGCGCCGAACACGTCTAGCCGTGTCTGTGGTCTCAACGACCGATTAGTTACTTGGGTTGGAGAGGCCGGTCGATGGTTCGGCTGCTAGAGCCGTCACATATTCTTCCGCACGCAGGGAACGCTCTATGTTTCCGGTAATTGTGATGACGCCATGTGGACCGGGCATCTTAAGTTTATGATAAGCATAATGCGGAACTACATTGAAAGGACCGAAGGTCGTTCTACTGAGTAGTGCATGGTAGCCACTTCGGAATGGAGCGATGTCGAAGATTAGTTCTTCGCTTCGGAAGTTGTCGGGAGAACCGAGTACAACCTCTAGTGTTAGTGAGCCCGTGCAGCGGGCCTCTACGCCTGGTATTACTCCTTTAAAGGTAGTATTGCTTTGACTGATTCTTGACGGGTCTATCCCCATCTTACGGATAGTGTCCTGATATATCAGATTAAGACTACTGCCGCCGTCCATGAGGACTCGGGTGAGATGGTATCCGTCAATTATTGGGTCGAGCACCAGGGCAGCCGAACCTCCATGCCGGATACTAGTCGGATGATCCCTGCGGTCGAAGGTGATCGGGCAGGCCGACCATGGGTTGAATTTGGGGGCAACTGGTTCTACAGTGTATATGTCTCGGAGTGCGCATTTGCGCTTCCTCTTTGGTATGTGAGTTGCGTAAATCATGTTCCGTGTTTTGACCCTGATGGAAATTTTTTCTGTGCCCCAGTGTTCCGCTGGCGAGGTTCATCCTCGTCTTCACTTGGCGGCTCCCTCCCCTTGTGTTCGGCGTTTAGCTTGTCGGCCTGCTTGAAGACCCAACATTCCCTGTTGGTGTGATTCGCAGGTTTCTCGGGGGTGCCATGAATCTGACATGATCTATCGAGAATTTTGTTTAGGCTGGACGGTCCATCTCTGCTGCCTTTAAATGGCTTTTTCCGTTGACCGGGTCGAGAGCCCCTGAATTCGGCATTTACCGTCGTGTTGTTTGGGCTGTCTTCATTATTTCGACGCTTGTTTTTATTGCGTCGTGGCTTCCCATTGCCGTCCCTGACTTCGGATGTGCCTGGGTCGCTGGCGCCGCTGCGGGCCAACCAACTGTCCTCGCTTGCGCAAAAGCGGGTCATAAGGCTTGTTAGGGCTGCCATTGTCCTTGGTTTTTCCTGGCCGAGGTGTCTGGCGAGCCATTCATCCTGGACACTGTGTTTGAAAGCCTCTAAGGCTTCAGCATCCGGGCAATCGACGATTTGGTTCTTCTTGGTGAGAAATCTGTTCCAAAGTTTACGGCCTGACTATCCAGGTTGTTGGATTATGTGACTTAAATCGCCTGCGTCCGGAGGTCAGACATAGGTCCCTTGAAAATTGGCCCTGAAAGCGTCCTCAAGTTCCTCCCAACTTCCAATTGAGTTTTCGGGGAGGCTTTTCAACCAATGTCGAGCTGGTCCTTTCAACTTGAGGGGCAGGCATTTGATGGTGTGGAGATCGTCTCCGCGAGCCATATGGATGTGAAGAATAAAGTCCTCAATCTAGACTGCAGGGTCTGTCGTTCCATCATATGCCATTATGTTTACAGGTTTAAATCCCTCAGGAAATTCATGATCCAGCACCTCATCGGTGAAGCACAGGGGGTGCACGGCACCCCTGTATTTGGATGTGTCGTGGCATGCTTCCAGCGGATATAGTGTTCGGTGCTGATTCCGAGCTGGTATTCGATCAATATAGTCGTTTTGGTGGTTGTGATCCTGCGTAGGAGTACGCTTCCTAGATCCATAGATGGACCTGGCCATACCGACTCTTTTTTCCAGGTGCTCACGTAGATCGTGTGTTGACTTGTGTGCGGCGTCATTAGCCACTCTGTCTCGGCCACGGGGTTGTTGGTCCGGCAGATCGGCCATATTATTTTTCAGCGGGATGGGCTCTATAGCCTCGTCGTCGAATTCGGGCAGCAGATTGCGCTTTGGGTAGCTCTTTGTGTGGCGATCGCCACCGTATTTTTCGTCAGTGTCGAGCACTTTGTTCCATCTATGGTTGAGCGTATCCTGCGCAGCCTTAAGCCTTTGCTTCTGCTTCTTCAAGCTCCTCGCGGTGGCGATAAGCCTTCTGTGGAGGTTCTCTTGTTCCAAGTGCTTTTCCGGGATGATGAGTGTATCATCGTCCGGGCTGTTCTCCTCTCCGGAGACAGGTTTATAAGTTTTATCTTCGGCATCGATGTGATCGGACAGCGGCCCCGGACTATGTTCGCCGTCCCCTGGCTCATCCTGCTCCATCGTTGGGTCCATGGGGTCGTCGTTACCTTTGGAGTCATCCTGGGTATTAATCTTTCTTGTGTCGTTATCGCTGTTTTTGCTGTGGCGGGATTTAGAGCGCCGCTGCTGACGTCGGCGCTTTGGTTGCTTCTCCAGAGGATTATCCTCCGTTGCATCCTTCCGTTCCTCGCCGTTGTTTTCTTTGGGTGTGTCCACCATGTATATACCATATGATGAGGTGGCTGTCCAGCGCCCTGTGGGCGGTGGTTCCTGTTCTTCTCCGGCATCGTCATTCATACCGTCAATGTCTTCGGAGTCAAAGTCAAGCATGTCAGTTAAGTCGTCGAAAGTGGATTTCAAGTGGGTGGTGGGTGGGCAACGAATTTCTTCGTCGTCCGCTTCCCACTCAAGGCGGACATAGTTCGGCCAAGAGTCGCCTGATAGGGAGAGAGATTTTAATGAGTTTAGCACATCACCCAAGGGCGAGCATTGAAAGATATCCGTGGAGCTAAACTCCATGATCGGTGCGCACTCCGGTTTGGTGGGCACGGATGTGCGCGGTTCAGAGCCTGTGGTCGGAGACAAGTCTGGGGGTCCGACGACGCAGACCTCATTGGAGGCGAAGTTTGTGTCCGGCTCTATCGCCGATAAGCGTGCGGCCTCCATGGCGGGGTCTATCCACCCGTCCTAGGATGGCACGATCTGCTCCGGATATAAGGCCAGGGCAGCTGTGGGTGCGTTCTCCTTAACACCGTCCGATGGCAGATCTAAATCATGCTTATCGTGACTGTACGGCACACCTATCATGGGCTCGAATCCGTCGAAGATCAAGTCTCCACGGATGTAGGCAGTGTAGTTCAGGCTTCCAAACCTGACCTGATGGCCAGGGGCATAGCTATCGATCTGCTCCAGATGGCCAAGCGAGTTGGCCCGCAGTGCGAAGCCGCCGAAGACGAAGATCTGTCTAGGGAGGAAAACCTCACCCTGGATCGCATCGTTGTGGATGATTGAAGGAGCCATCAAGCCTTATGGTGACCTCTCTATGGAGGTAATACCCTACTTGCTGCTTGATTGATCTTGGTGATATGAGTATTACAAGAGTTGACCTACCACGAGATCATAGAGGCTAAACCCTAGAAGCTAGCCTATGATTATGATTGTTGTTGTCCTACGGACTAAACCCTCCAGTTTATATAGACACCGGAGGGGGCTAGGGTTACATAGAGTCGGTTACAGAGAAGGAAATCTACATATCCGAATTGCCAAGCTTGCCTTCCATGCAAAGGAGAGTCCCACCCGGACACGAGACGAAGTCTTCAATCTTGTATCTTCATAGTCCAACAGTTCGGCATAAGCATATAGTCCGGCCATCCGAGGACCCCCTAATCATGGACTCCCTCACCGACCGATCAAGCACCAAATGTACGACGCCTCCGAGTTCTGCACACGTTGAACTCAATGACGTCCCTCGAACTATTGATCCAGCAGAGTGTCGAGGAAGTAGATGAGTTCCGTCAGCTTGACGGCGTGGTGACGGTTATGGTGAAGTGATCCGCACAGTGCTTTGCCTAAGCACTACGAGAATATGACCGGAGGCGTAAACTGTGGAAGGGGGCTGAGGGAGTCCTGGACTAGGGGTTGTCCGGACAGCCGGACTATCATCGTTCGTCGGACTCCAAGACTACGAAGATACAAGATTGAAGACTCCGTCCCGTGTCCGGATGGGACTTTCCTTGGCGTGGAAGGCAAGCTTGGCAATACGGATATGTAGATCTCCTACCATTGTAACCGACTCTGTGTAACCCTAGCCCTCTCAGGTGTCTATATAAATTGGAGGGCTTTAGTCCGTAGGACAACACATCCATTACAACAATCATACCGTAGGCTAGCTTCTAGGGTTTAGCCTCCTTGATCTCGTGGTAGATCCACTCTTTTACTACCCATATCATCAATATTAATCAAGCAGGACGTAGGGTTTTACCTCCAACAATAGGGCCCGAACCTGGGTAAAACATCGTGTCCCTCGTCTCCTGTTACCATCCGCCTAGACGCATAGTTCGGGACCCCCTACCCGAGATCCGCCGGTTTTGACACCGACATTGGTGCTTTCATTGAGAGTTCCTCTGTGCCGTCACCGATAGGAAGGAAGCCTCCTCCCGTCTTCAAGGACGGTATTTTCGCCAAAGGAGCCTTGGCCGCCGGCCAAACTATATGGCTAGGTGGTTTTCTTATGACCGCCTGTCCGGCCACCGCTTCGACAATGACTTCTCAAGTCGTCAAAAGCAATCTTCACGTCAGCTCGGAATTTGCCGAGTGGCTGGATCCAATAGAGCTCTCGTCTGTGAACGAGCTCTTGGATCGCATCGCCGCCCTGGGAGTCGCTACAGACTACAATCAGATTGGGCTTAAAACCGATCTGAGAGAGATTAACTCTCCCCAGGTCACCCACCACGTTGCAGTGGTAGAGGAACAATGCGGCGACTCTTCTTCTGTATTGAAAACTAGTCATGTCCGGGCTCCCGAACCCTCCATGCCGGATTCCCGTGGAGGGACGGACTGTGATCGAGCACTGAACTTAAAGTCAGGCATCGTTCCGGACTCGTTGGACAACGTCCAGCAATCCAAGCTTCCAAATTTGGAAACTTCCCGGTCTTCGAGCCTTGAGATGGGTAGGGTTCCGGACTTAATTCCACCCACCCGCCCAGACATATGCGATCTATCTCTAATCCGAAAGAGCCCGCTGAAACAGTACATCACTACTGGGCCGGATTCCTCCTGGTTATGGACAGGATAAAGGACTGGCGAGAGGAAAACGCAATCTCAATTTTTTGCAATAATTGCACGGACGAGGGAATCTTGAACGCCGTCAGCCATCGTGAAATTACACGCTTCGCCGACCTGGCGTCTATAGTACGGAAGTATTGTGCGATGGAGAGTTTCTGGAAAACCAAAAATAAGTTTTGGGACAATCCGGCCCCGAATACAACCCTAGTCCAGAACAAAAGGGTGCATTACACTCAGGCACCAGACACAAAAACCAAAGAGCAAAAACCCCATAGAGGGCACGGAACTGTATTGGAGGGATGGCTTAGCGGACCCTGTAAAATTCACAGTACAGAGGGCGCCATCCCAACACATAGCCTTCGGGCATGTTGGATATTACGACAGGTGGCCAAAAGTGGCAAGGAGCTTCTAGCCCCGGAAAACCACTCCAACAACACCGGTACGGTATGAACAGTCTTCGAGACTTTCGCATCAAATAATATGCGGAAACAAACAATCCGCAGCCTCGCCGAAGTCTACCAAGTAGCAACAACAAATCCATGGAGCGACACAGCCATCACTTTCAACGCCAGCGACAAACCTAAATTCCGAACAGCCCGAGCACCAGCCGCACTGGTACTCAGTCCAATAGTGGATGGCTTTCGACTTACAAAGGTCCTCATGGATGGCGGCAGCGGATTAAACCTCATCTACGAGGAAACTCTTCAAAAAATGGAAATAGACTGGAGTCGCATTGAGCGAAGCAGCACAACCTTCAGAGGAATAATCCCTAGCCGGGAAGCGCGCTGCACCGGAAAAATCACACTCGATGTGGTGTTCGGCTCGTCGGACAATTATAGATCCGAAGAAGTCACGTTCCGGGTGGCCCCGTTCAACAGCGGATATCACGCTATATTAGGACGAGAGGCATTCACAATTTTTCAAGCTGTACCCCATTACGGGTACATGAAGCTCAAAATGCCTGGGCCTGGCGGAATAATCACTCTCGTTAGTGATCCATACATAGCACTTTGCGCCGAAAACAAGACAGCCGCATTAGCCCTGGAGGCACTATCCGAAGCCCTAGCGGCAGAAGAACTTACTGCGCTACGCTCTACTGTGAATAGAGACGATGTGATACTCGATAAGAGATCCAAGTCCACCTCCTTTAAACCAGCGAACGAAATAGTAAAATTCCAGGTCCATCCAACGAACCCGACAAAAACGGCTTCCATCGGGGCACAGTTGAACCCTGATGTAGACGCCGCACTGCGAGAATTCCTTCGGGAAAATTGGGACATTTTCGCCAGGCACCCTTCGGATATGCCCGGAATCCCACGCAGATTGGCAGAACACAGCCTAAATATTCTAAAAGGATTCAAGCCAGTCAAGCAGGCTCTTCGACGATTTTCCGAACCCAAAAGACAGGCAATGGGAGAAGAGCTAGCCAAACTATTGGAAGCCGGATTCATCAGAGATATCAAACATTCGGATTGGCTAGCAAACCTGGTAATGGTACCAAAGAAGGACAAATCCTGGCGCCTATGTGTCGATTTTAAGGACCTCAACAAGGCTTGCCCAAAGGATCCCTTCCCCCTCCCTCGCATCGACCAGATAATCGATGCTACCACAGGACACGATTCATTGTGCTTCCTCGACGCATACTCCGGCTACCATCAAATCAAGATGGCAGAAACGGACCAAGCCGCAACGGCATTCATCACTCCATATGGACCATTCTGCTTCAACACGATGCCCTTCGGACTTAAAAACACCGGCGCAACATATCAGCGCATGATTCAAACATGTCTGGCCACCTAGATCGGCAAAACAGTAGAGGCATACGTAGACGACGTAGTCGTCAAAACAAAACACGTCGAAACTCTAGTAGACGACTTGAGGCTCACATTCGACAACCTCAGAGCATATGACATCAAGCTGAATCCGGAAAAATGCGTTTTTGGCGTACCAACCGGAAAGCTACTGCGCTTCATTATATCCGGTAGAGGAATTGAAGCAAACCCAGCCAAGATCCGAGCTCTGTCACAGCTAGATATACCAAAAGACCTCAAACAAATACAAAAATTGACTGGATGCGTGGCGGCTCTAAGCCGCTTTATCTCCCGTTTAGGAGAAAAGGCATTGCCCCTCTATCGCCTCCTTAGGCGCACCGAACACTTCGAGTGGACGGATGCTGCCACTGCCGGACTCGAAGAAATAAAAGCCATATTGGCAACAAATCCGGTCCTGGCTGCGCCCAACCTGGGCGAACCAGTGTTGTTATACTTCGCAGCAACACATCAAGTTGTAAGCGCGGTACTCGTCGTCGAGCGAGAGGCAGATGGGCATAAGTTCCCTCTTCAAAAACCAGTGTACTACGTATCCACTGTGTTAACCCCCTGCAAGTCCCGTTACCCGCACTATCAAAAGATAGCGTATGCAGTGTTCATGGCATCCCGGAAGCTCCGACACTACTTTCAAGAGTGTTCGATAACAGTGGCCTCTGAAGTACCACTCAACGACATTATAAACAACCGCGACGCGACGGGCAGGATTGCAAAATGGGCCATTGAGCTCTTACCATTCGATATAACTTACAAACCTCGGCGAGCTATAAAGTCACAAGTTTTGGCTGACTTTGTCGCTGAATGGACTGAAGCCGAACTCCCTAAAGAGTACCGCGCATACTCCAATTGGATTATGCACTTCGACGGCTCTAAAATGTTGGCCGGATTGGGGGCTGGCATCGTATTGACGTCCCCGACCGGGGACACAGTCCAATACGTACTTCAGATAATGTACACGGACTCCAACAACGCAGCCGAATACGAGGCCCTTTTACATGGTCTCCGGATGGCAATCTCCATGGGCATTCAACGCCTAGAGGTGCGCGGGGATTCAAACCTTGCAATATCCCAAATAAATGGAGACTTTGACGCTAAGGATCCGAAAATGGCAGCATATCGCAACGCTGTCCTAAAAATGTCAGCTCGGTTTGAAGGACTTGAATTCCATCACGTAGCCCGGGATAATAACCAAGCAGCCGACGCACTGGCACGCATCAGCGCAAAACGTGACGCTGTCCCTCCAAACATCTTCCTGGAATGGCTCTTCAAGCCATCCGTACTATGGGAAGAGGAGTCCGGAAATAACAAACCGGAAAAAGCCGCACTAACCGGCAATTCAGCCGACGACATAACACCTTCAGCCCACGACATAATGGCAGTAATCACCCCGTGGACAGAACCATTCCTAGCCTACTTGCTTTGGCAGGAACTCCCCGAAGACCAAAATGAGGCCCGCTGTATTGTCCGGCGATCTAAAGCCTACAAGGTCCATGAGGGAGATCTTTATAAGAAAAGCACAACCGGAGTCCTTCAAAGGTGTATCTCCGAAGAAGAAGGGCGAAACCTTCTGGCTGAAATTCATGCCGGACTAGGCGGACACCACGCCGCAGCTCGGGCCCTTGTAGGACAGGCATTCCGTACAGGATTTTATTGGCTGACGGCCCGGGCAGATGCTCAGGATTTAGTCCAAAGATGCGTCGGTTGTCAGCTCTTTGCTAATCAGAGCCATATGCCACCTACCGCCCTCAAAACTATACCCATTACCTGGCCGTTCGCGGTCTGGGGGCTTGACATGGTTGGACCCCTTAAAGGAGGAACCCACAAGCAAAGGTACCTATTGGTCATGGTGGAAAAATTCACCAAATGGATAGAGGCCAAGCCAGTCAAAACGGCAGAGTCCGGACCAGTGATAGACTTTATCTCCGGGGTAGTACACCGTTTTGGTGTACCCCACAGCATCATCACCGATAACGGCACGAATTTTACGGTCGACGAGGTTAAATCATGGTGCAAAAATATGGGCATTAAGCTCGATTACGCTTCAGTCTATCATCCTCAAACCAACGGTCAAGTGGAACAAGCAAATGGTCTAATAATGAGCGGCATCAAACCCAGACTAGTGCGGTCACTTACGAAATCTGACACGCACTGGGTAGAGGAGCTCGACTCCATACTCTGGGGGCTGCGGACAACGCCCAACCATACTACCGGATTCACACCATTTTTTATGGTATACGGCACAGAGGCAGTTCTGCCCTGCGACATCATTCATGACTCACCTCGAGTGCGCATGTACGAAGAAAGAGAAGCCGAGCTGGATCGGCAGGACAGCTTGGACGCATTGGGGGAAGAATGCGATGTCGCCAAGGCTCGTTCCGCATTCTATCAGCAGCAGGCTCGAAGATATCAAAGCAGAGAAGTACGGGCCAAGAATAACAACGTTGGCGAACTAGTTCTACGCCTGCCGGACAATAAAAAGGACAACCTCAAGCCCAAATGGGAGGGCCCCTTCATTATCGATCAAGTCCTGACCGGCGGAGCGTACCATCTACGAAATGCGTCGGACAACCGACTCGAGCCGAACCCATGGAACGCAGCCTGCCTCCGAAGATTCTATGCCTAGCGCCGGACTAAGAGTTCATCCCCTTCCCCCGTTCAAATTTTTACACTTCAGCTGTCTTTTGTTTCTCTTTCTTCTCTTAACCCTTTTACTAAAAAGCCGTTAAGGGCCTACTTGCGCATTGTTCGCATACACTTGATGTGCCATCCGCACTCATTATACCTGGGGGCTTCTTTACCAGAAGCTTAATTATAAGGGCTTCATGCCCAGCACATGTGTCAAGCTTCCACATGTACCTTTTATTCACCATTATATGCATCGATATGACTTAACCAAGCTGGGTTGCCTGGCTCCTGTGCTTACCCCTACGTTCCCGATTGTTCGGCTAGGAGGTAAAGGGAGCACCTCTGCGATTGTTACTGCCAGGTCAGCCGGATGTGTACCTCAGACTGGGTGAGGCCGAAAGCTAGCGTTCTTAAGGGAATATTCGGTCGGTGACTTGAAAGATGATTTTTTACCTACTTATTTATCTGCCCCCAGATGTTTTTCTGCTCTTTTCGCAGTCCGGACATGCACTTTAGGGCATGCCTCCCAGGGAAAGGAACCCTTAACGGAACTATTCTCCCTGGAAGATGTTTCTTACTAACCATGTAATATAACATAACTAGTTGGGCACTTGTCTGATAAAGCACTAATGACCCCTACGCCTGGTCTCCATGCATGCCCCGGTTGTTTCTTAACCGAGAAGGTATTCGGACACAGTCCGGACTCTAGGGTCCCGAGGTTGAAGCGAAAAGGTCGGCAAAGACAAACGATCTACAATCCGGCTAGAAGGCATTTCACATGTCATTTTAAAAATACATTGTCAAATCGACTGACTGTATTCCTCCTCAATCCCGTCTAACAGGATGTCTAATTTACAGTCCCGTTGGGAAAATTTGGCGGCCAATTCTACTTGGCCGTATACTAAACTCACAGGGACCTCCTTCCCATCGGGCCCCACAGGTCCGACCTCGGCCATGTGATTGGGATCCGCCTTCTTGTACCGCGTCTTCAGCATGGCCCAGGCCTCCCTGGCACCTTGGCGGCAGGCCGAAATATTCCATAAACGGAAGCGCTGCCGCACTCCCTGAAGCTTCTTCGCAAGCTCCCCAAGGCCTTCGGGCAGGGAGAGGGCCGGCCATAAAGCCTGGACGACGCCGTTCATTGCCTGCCGAACTCGTCCGAGCAGCTGCAACAGTTCGAGAAATTGATCACCCGTTCGAGCAGTTGCACCAGCTCGGGAAGTTGATCACCCGTTGAGACGGGCATCTCCTCCGCAGGGCGACCTGTGAGTATACCTACAGACATATTTTGTCAATTGACTTCCTCGCCGAACTCTTCTTTTCAAAGGAGTTTGCTCAATCACTTACTATAGATGCCGTGACGAAGCCGCTGATTCTCCTTAACGGAGCCGGACAGCTCGGCCCGAACGCCTTTCAGCTCTTCCCCAAGCTGGGCGTGGGCATCCTGGAGCTTGTTCCTTTCCTGCTGCACTCTATTCAGCACCCTCTCGCCGGCCTTCAGCTGGCGCAGTAGTTCTTGACTATCTGGATCTTGCCCGGCAGCACCTGCAATGTCATTATTAGACTTGCGCGCACGCCGCATAGCGCTTATATTTTTTTTTTTTTAAAATAATGTGTTACCAGGAGGGGTCTCTGTGTTTCCTCCTGCGGCAGCAAGTGCGGCCTCAAGTTGGGCCTTGCACTCTTGCAGCTCCTGAGACAGTTGGGTATTCTTCTCGGTAAGATCATGCGTTTGAAATGATCCTTAAATCAGTTAATATAACTACTTTAAGTCTCGGGGGCTACTGGCATATACAACTATTAAATTCTCTTACCCGTATGTCTTTTACATACTGCTCCGTGGCTCTGGTAAAACCATCTTGAGCAGCACGGAGGTGCGCGTCCCCCGCGTTAAAGGCATTCAACGCCTCAGGGGAGAAGCACGCGTCGTGAAATACTGTCCGGCAGCGCCTGTGGTTCATGGCGCTCTCCACCTCAGACTTGGTGGCGGACAGTCTGTCGGCATCCTCCGTTGGAGGAGTGTCCGGCCTACGCCTAGCGCTCGCCTCCCCCTCCAGACCAGGTGCTGGAGCCTGGCTGGTAGAGGCTGGATTGGCAACCTCTACGCCCGCAGTCCGGCAGGCGCTTTTTCTCCTACAAAAGTCGTGAGCACTCAAACGCTTCCTAGGAATGTTGCTCCAAATAATGAACTGTGAGCTATACCTTTGCGGCGACGTTTCAGTCCGCGCCGCGCTCCTCTTCTGCCTACTGGTCCGGACTGGCCTCTGTTGGTCAGCCACCGCGGGCTCGGCTTCCCGCCCTGAAGGCGCTTCCTGCAAAACACCATCGTATGTGAAGGTCAGAAATGAGCGAGGAAGAAATAATGGTGTCGGGACTTCGGTCACAATAACCTGGGAAGCCGGATATAGTCTGGGGTAGTCAGCCGTAATGGCGACTAAAGCATTATCCATGCTGAGCTGGTGGAACACCCCGTCGATTAGCTCCACCTTTATGTCCGGATCCTCTTCGGAGGCCGGATCCCGGGATCTCTCTGGATCCTCAGGTTGCGGAGCTGGACTTTGCATGTCCTCCACAACCCGACGCAGCTCCTGCGTCGAAAAACACAATATAAGAAACCTAAACTTTGAAAGCATGGGTTGGGCACATAAAGTGTCCGCTTACCCAACACCGAGGGTTATTCATGGAGAACCCATTCAACGGGTTCGTCTGGAGAAAGTCCTCCTTCTCTCCCTTGTACAGGCCGGACAGGATCTTCGCCAGGTCCTCGGCCGAACCCGGCCCTTTGCGGCCATGACGGGGGGGCATCGTCCTCCCCATTGAAATCCCATATGGGGTGGCCCCTGTATCGTAATGGCTGCACCCCCCGCATAATGCATGTTGCCAAGACTCCAATCATGGTCAACCCGGAATGGGCCAGTAACCTTATCCGGCTCATCAGATAATGGACGCTCTTGTCTTCCTCCAATTGGGGGCTCCGTGGACGCCAACTAAGGCGTTTCTTCAGAGGAGCGGTACTGAACTCCGGTAGGCCGATCCGAACAGGGTCCGGCAGCGGAGTGTCTTCTATGTAAAACCATTCCGAAGGCCAGTCTTCAGACGCCTTCTTAGGGGTTCCAGATGGATATCCGGTCCCGGCGATGCGCCAAATTTCGGCGCCACCCACTTGATATATGGACCCCTCATGAGAGCGGGGTACAAGGTAGAACAACCTCCTCCACAGCGCGAAATGGGGCTCGACTCCTAGGAATAGCTCGCAAAGAGCTACGTAACCTGCAATATGCAGGATAGAGGCGGGCGTGAGGTGATGAAGCTGGAGTCCGTAGAACTCCAGGAGCCCGCGGAGGAACGGATGTACAGGAAATCCGAGCCCCCTTATCAGATAGGGGACGAAGCATACCCGCTCCCCTTTGTTGGGACTCGGGGTAGCCTCCGCTTGCTTCCCACCTTTGTAGGTGGCCAGCCCGGCTCGAACCGGAACCATGAAGGCCGGAGGGAGATATCCCTCCGCTTGGAGCTTCACCAGCTCGTTGTGCGGAACAGAGCATCTCCTTCAATCTCCTGTCAGAGGGCTGGGAGCGCGAGAAGAGGAGCCGCGTCGACGGTCCATGGTGGAATGGATTCTTGGTCAGAAGCGCTCCGATGAGTACTCGCGGAGGGAGGGTGGTGTGATTTGGATCTGGATTCTTGCCTCTCTTAAAGGCAGATTATTTGCGCAGCTAGGGGGTAAAACATAAAAGATACCCTGGCTTTTCGCATTCATGCGACGCGTGGAAGATGGCCATTATTGGGCGTGGAAGCCAAGAAGCGCAACATTGATAAGGAAGCCGGACACTGTTCGGCAGGTACATGGAACTTAAAAGGAGAACCCGCCTTGCAACGCCGAAGACTACATACGAGCTGGACTTATCGTCATTGAAGCCTGGTTCGGGGGCTACTGAGGGAGTCCTGGACTAGGGGGTGTCCGGACAGCCGGACTATCATCGTCCGCCGGACTCCAAGACTACGAAGATACACGATTGAAGACTCTGTCCCGTGTTCGGATGGGACTTTCCTTGGCGTGGAAGGCAAGCTTGGCAATACGGATATGTAGATCTCCTACCATTGTAACCGACTCTGTGTAACCCTAGCCCTCTCCGGTGTCTATATAAACCGGAGGGCTTTAGTCCGTAGGACAACACATCCATTACAACAATCATACCGTAGGCTAACTTCTAGGGTTTAGCCTCCTTGATCTCGTGGTAGATCCACTCTTGTACTACCCATATCATCAATATTAATCAAGCAGGACGTAGGGTTTTACCTCCATCAAGAGGGCCCGAACCTGGGTAAAACATCGTGTCCCTCGTCTCCTGTTACCATCCGCCTAGACGCACAGTTCGGGACCCCCTACCCGAGATCTGCCGGTTTTGACACCGACAGGGGCGTCGCACACGGCTAACAATAGTTGATGTATGTTGTAGGCGGCTCCCCCTTCATATATATATATATATATATATATATATATATATATATATATATATAGGTGGGAGGGAGAGGGAGCAGCCCTAGGGGCGCCCCAAGTAGGAGGGATCCTACTTGGGATCCTGCCCTAGGCCGGCACCCCCCTTTCCTTCTTTTGGCAATGAGGGGAAGGAAGGAGGAGGTGGCGCCCCCCCCCCCCCTTTCCTTTCTCCCACCAAGGGGGAAAGGCAGGAGGAGGTGGCACCCCCTCCTTTCCTTCCTCTAGGGCCTGCGGCCAGGGAAAGGGGTGCACCAGCCCCTTGTGGGCTGGTCTGTCCCTCCCTCGGCCCATTAAGCCCATATCTTTGCCGGGGTTGCCCGAAACTCCTTTTCGGTGACCGATATGTACCCGGTACCCTCCGGAACACTTCCGATGTCCGAATACTATCGTCCTATATATCAATCTTTACCTCTCGACCATTTCGAGACTCCATGTCATGTCCGTGATCTCATCCAGGACTCTGAACAACATTCGGTCACCAAATCACATAACTCATATAATATAATATCATCATCGAACGTTAAGCATGCGGACCCTACGGGTTCGAGAACTATGTAGACATGACCGAGACACCTCTCCGGTCAATAACCAATAGAGGAACCTGTATGCTCATATTGACTCCTACATATTCTATGAAGATCTTTACCGATCTAACCGTTATGACAACATACACTATTCCCTTTGTCCATCGGTATGTTACTTGCCTGAGATTCAATCGTCGATATCTTCATACATAGTTCAATCTCATTAACGGAAGTTTCTTTACTCATTCCGTAAGGCATCATCCTGCAACTAACTCATTAGTCACTTTGCTTGCAAGGCTTCTTATGATGTGCATTACTGAGAGGGCCTAGAGATACCTCTCCGATACTCGGAGTGACAAATCCTAATCTTGATCTATGCCAACCCAAAAAACACCTTCGGAGATACCTGTATAGAATATTTATAGTCACCCAATTATGCTGTGATGTTTGATATCACACAAGGTATTCCTCCGGTATCCGGGAGTTGCATAATCTCATAGTCGAAGGAATATGTATATGACATGAAGAAAGCAATAGCAATAAAACTGAACGATCATAATGCTAAGCTAACAAATGGGTCTTGTCAATCACATCATTCTCCTAATGATGTGATCCCGCTCATCAAATGACAACACATGTCTATGGTTAGGAAACTTAACCATCTTTGATTAACGAGCTAGTCTAGTTGAGGCCTACTAGGGACACATTGTTTTTTCTATGTATCCACACATGTATCAAGTTTCTGGTTAATACAATTCTAGCATGAGTAATAAACATTTATCATGGTATGAGGAAATATAAAATAGTAACTTTATTATTGCCTCTAGGGCATATTTTCTTCAATCTCCCACTTGCACTAGAGTTAATAATCTAGTTCACATCGCCATGTGATTTAACACTAACAATTCACATATTTATGTGATTAACACCCATAGTTCACATCGCCATGTGACCAACACCTAAGGGGTTTACTAGAGTCAAAAATCTCGTTCACATTGCTATGTGATTAACACCCAAAGAGTACTTAGGTGTGATCATGTTTTGCTTGTGAGAGAGGTTTAGTCAATGGGTCTGCCACATTAAGATCCGTATATATGTATTTTGCAAATTTCTATGTCGACAATGCTCTGCATGTAGCTACTCTAGATAATTTCTCCCACTTTCAATATGTATCCAGATTGAGACTCAGAGTCATCTGGATCGGTGTAAAAGCTTGCATCGATGTAACTATTTACGACGAACTCTTTATCGCCTCCATAACCGAGAAACATTTCCTTAGTCCTCTCTAAGGATAATTTTGACTGCCGTCCAGCGATCTATTCCTAGATCACTATTGTACCCCTTTGCCAAACTCATGGCAAGGTACACAACAGGTTTGGTACACAATATGGCATAATTTATAGAACCTATGGCTGATGCATAGGGAATGACTTTCATTATTTCTCTATCTTCTGCCATGGTCAGACTTTGAGTCTTACTCAACTTACACCTTGTTATACAGGAAAGAACTCCTTCTTTGGTTGATCCATTTTGAACTCCTTCAAAATCTTGTGAAGGTTGTACTCATTGAAAATCTTACCAAGCGTCTTGATCTATCTCTATAGATATGCCCAATGTGTAAGCAACTTCACCGAGGTTTTTCATTGAAAAATTCTTATTCAAGTATCCTTTGATGCTATCCAGAAATTCTATATCATTTCCAATCAAAAATATGTCATCCACATATAATATTAGAAATGGTACGGAGCTCCCATTCACTTTGTTGTAAATACAGGCTTCACTGTAAGTTTGTATAAAACCATATGTTTTGATCACCTCATGAAAGCATATATTCCAACTCCGAGATGCTTGCACCAGTCCATTTATGGATCTCTAGAGCTTGCACACTTTGTTAGCACCTTTAGGATCAACAAAACCTTCTATTTGCATCATATACATCTCTTCTTAGAGATATCCATTTAAGGAATCCATTTTTGACATCCATTTGCCAGATTTCATAAAATGTGGCAATTGCCACTACTGCAGGATGCTGCTAATGCGACACTATGATCAGAGACCCTTCGAGAAACTGTGTGCAATGCAATAATTGCAAATGCTGGTGTAAGAGAACCGTCAAAAATGTGCAAAATGTTTGCGATGACGGATGCATCAAACACGATTCAGATTTTTGTTGCGTGTGCGATGCAGGGCATATGATTCAGTTCAATTAACTATTTACGATGAGGAGGAACAAAAGAAACGGGCAGCTAGATGAAGGTGTGTGTGATACATAGCATACGGTTCACTCGGATGAACTGTTTGTGATTAGGCAACACAGAAGAAACGGTCAGCTAGATCAAGGTGTGTGCGATATACAGCATGCGGTTCACTCGGATGAACTATTTGTGTTGAGACAGGAGAACAGAAACAGTTCAATATAACAAGATGTGTGTGATACGTGGCAAACAGGTCTGTAATTAGAAATATGTGGGAAGACCGATAACAACATAGATGATTCCTGTTGACAAGCCGTGTGTGTTGTGAGCAAACGATTGCTGGTATACAATTGTTAGTGATTGATGAAATCATCACCGACGGGTTCCCTTGTTTAGTCCATGTGCGATGTGATTTGCTCTATCTACAGAGCATCAACATATATACTTAAAAAAACAACATTGCATAGCCAAATTAAACATAAAATTACACAAGTGACTACACAGATAACATCTTCACACACCAAAGTAAGCAATTACATGCATACTAAACTAGGAGAAACGAGGATCTAATCATCTACTTCTTGTTGCAATCACGCTTCCCATTGCTCTGCTTCCGGCTAGATCCCTGGCCGTTTTGGGGAAGGAGGCACTTCCTCATGTCAATGATCCGCCTGTACATGTCATAGCACGTTTATTACTCCTTGGCCGCGTACACGACGTGAGCTTTGTCGAGTTCCTCCATCTAGGCCGAGTGTCAGGCATGCTTGTCGTTGTTGCAGGAATCCTTCATGTCTCTATAGTAGGGGTCGATGATGGCCTCAATGAGGTGAACCAGTGAGTCCTTCTCATGCTCCTTGCTGCCCCAGATCTTGTATTGGCCCTGGATGTCGACAAGATTTTGGCAGGCGATGCCCGAATTCTTGAGCAGCTTGACATCGTTGGTGATGTCGACCATAGCGAACATGTAGTGGGGGTTGTTGACAAACCTGGCGAAATGCTCGCATGGCCTTGTGGCCAGGTAGTAGTGGTAGACGAGGACGTGGTGGCCCATGCACATCTGGGCAACGGCGAACTTGGGATGAGACCCAACACGAGCGCGGGTGTGCTCGATGTTGAACCCGACCACCTTGTACTTCTCGTCGGCAAGCAAGAGCTCCATTATGCGGATGGAGTGCTCCACCCAGGCTGGGTGGTTGGTGTACACCACCGAGAGCTCCTGGAACCTTTGGTGGGTGTCCACCACGGCATGGATGGTGAACTGCTGCTCGTCGTCGGTAGCCGCTCGGAGCGCCATTGGAGCCGCGCAGGATACTCTGTAAGAATTTGTCGTGGTGGGTGTGCTTCTTGCAATGGTGGGGCTTGATCGAAAGGTTGAAGAGACACAAGGGTTAAATAGGCACTGTAGCAAATGTGGGCCAGTCGGCCTGTAATCATCACGTCTTGTCACGATGTTCATAGCGGAGGATTCCAGTGCATGCTTGACAACACCGCACCACAGTTTGACCATGTGTGGGCTCGAAGAGGCGCCAAATGTATCGTTGGTGAGCATATTCCCGCGCTACCGCACATTTTACCATGCTAGCTTCCCGCCTGGCTTGGTTTGCCACGCGTCGGCTAGAAGAGGGACAAATCGTGGGCGTTTATTGGCAAAATCTTTGTAAAAACGAAGTTTGTGGAATGAATCAGTCGTAAGTTTACCCATGGGTGATGAGGTCAAAGTTACATAGAAGGGTGATGAGGTCAAAGTTACACAGAAGGGTGATGAGGTCAAAGTTACAGAGAAGGGTGATGATGGACACTTGAGTGCAATAATTAATTCTATGCACTACAGAGCACACGGTGGAAGAAACCAACTGTGTGCAATAATGTCCAAGATCGCAGTCGAGTTAGCTATACAGATCATGTGCTGTGAGACTGACAAGGTAAACATATTCGAGAATGGTTAATAAAATCAAATCTAAGACCATTGCATATTATGTTCAAAATAGTGCTACCAATATACAAGTCTCATACGATGCCATTTCAACAATTGTACCACAAAGGCTCAAAATATTACAAGGTTCAAATTCCAAAGTTATATGGCTCAAATTCAAAGATTACAAGGTTCAAACTGATATTAGAAATGAAATTCATCTCATCAGCTGCAAACGCTCGCGCTGATCCGCTGAACATGGATATTAGAGAGGTTCAAACTAATATTACCACTTCTAAGTCTGGTTTAGAAACCTCACAACTTTTGCAAAGGGGTCAGCCACTGAGAAGTCACGTATGGGGTTGACATGAAGAGTTCCGATTACTCTATCATCTGAAGTTCCAAAATGAAATTCAGCATTTTTGGAGCCTATTCCATTCTGCCGCAGGCACCAACGCTGATCAACAAACCATTCATTTTTTCAAAATAAATGTAGGGCAAACTTCACTACCTTCAGCACCCTTGCTCTGACAACAAAGAATCTGGCGAATATAATCTCCATTAAGGTCCCTCGGTAGGAGTTCAAAGTAATTTTTGAGAGATGCAGATCTAGGTATTTGACGTGATTGTTATATTGTATCACATTATCCACCACTGGGCCTAATCTTATCTACAAAAGAAGAAAACATGTTAGTGCCTAGATGCAGTTTTGGACACTACTACAGGCCTATTTGGTTTGCAGGATTTGTAAAATGCACTAACATGCCATCTTTGATCTGACATGATTAACATGGGCATTAACATGCCATCTTCCATCTTCAAAAGATGTTGGAGTGGATGAAAAGTTCCCTAAGAAAACTGGTACAGATGAATCCAAAGGAGAAATGCATATGGATTGTAACCATATGGATCAAGCATTGTCATTGTAAACTTGGAAAAGGAGACATGTATGTACTAAAATCGTCCAAAAGAATCCTTCAGAAATCGTAGTACATTGTCATTGTAAACTTGGAAAAGGGTGTCACAAATTGAACTCCCTTATGGTTAACATTTAACAAGAAAGGAACATCACCTTGATATATAGCTTCTCCAGGCACGGAAAGCATCTCAGGAAAGTGACAACTTGCTCCAGGTTGGGGTCGATAGATTCTAGTGCCAAGACCCACTATGCGCAGTTTCGCGGTCAGGCTTGTCGGAATCATTTTCTGAATGACACACGAACAAACATCTTCAAAATTAGAAATAATGTTAATTTGTAGGAGAGGTAGAAGGAGGCTGTTGTACCTGAACGGGTGTGGATCCAATAGCAAGTTCGGAGTATTTGTTCGACGAGTAGCCCAACACTGTCAATTTCGGCGCAGAAATGACATTGATTCTTGTTGGACCTACTTGATCAAGTACAAGTAATATCTCAAGTGAAGGTGTGTCCTCAATGACCATACCGTGGTACACATCTTGTGATGTCTTCCTGCCGAACCAGCAATACACATAAATAGTCCGGAGAGTCATGGAGGTGATGTGGAATGTACTCAATCCATTGATCACCTGAAGACGAAGGTACTCAAGTGCAGTACATCCACGGAGCAGGCGTTCCATGTCACCGTTTGAGAGGTAGATGGTGATGAGCTCGAGGTGCTTTAGTCGTGGTAGAATAAGAGCGGGCACGTCATTAAGGGGGATGGCAGTTCATGAACTTGGCGACGCGCAGCGTGGGTGCGAGGCAGAGAGCGGACGTTGGCAACGAGTGCATATGCCCATCATCAAAAGTGAGCTCCTCGAGCTGATCTAGGGCGGGGGATCTGAACCAGTCATCAAGCATGGCTCGGTCCCTGCCGTTGGAATGGAACTTGCCCATTCTAAGGCCTCTGGTTGGGCCAGGATGACTGCCGAGGATCTTGGAGAACGTATCCAAGCTTTTGTGATAGCCATGGCAGAGCTCGTGGGTGTCGATGAGGTTGAGAGGGGTGAAGTTCTATAGGGGGCGCCACCGCCGGGAAAGGACGGTTGTCCGCGCCCCACATTTGATTGGGAGGAGGGATATGATGACTGTCAACATATCATCAGGGAGGTTGCTGATGAAGTCTATGCCTGCTAGAGTTGCTTGCGGTTCTATCTCGCCCCGCCTCCGCTTGTTGGCAGCCCTGTTCTCCACCTCTGGAGTCTCCTTGTCAGCGGCGCTTTCTGTTAGAAATGAGAGTACAGGGAATATTTAGTTAAAATAGGGTGTCGGTGTCAAAACCGGCGGATCTCGGGTAGGGGGTCCCGAACTATGCGTCTAGGCGGATGGTAACAGGAGACAAGGGACACGATGTTTTTACCCAGGTTCGGGCCCTCTCGATGGAGGTAAAACCCTACTCCTGGTTGATTAATATTGATGATATGGGTAGTACAAGAGTGGATCTACCACGAGATCAAGGAGGCTAAACCCTAGAAGCTAGCCTATGGTATGATTATTGTGATGGTTGTTCGTCCTGCAGACTAAAACCCTCCGGTTTATATAGACACCGGAGAGGGCTAGGGTTACACAGAGTCGGTTATAATGGTAGGAGATCTATATATCCGTATCGCCAAGCTTGCCTTCCACGCCAAGGAAAGTCCCATCCGGACACGGGACGAAGTCTTAAATCTTGTATCTTCATAGTCTTGGAGTCCGGCTGATGATGATAGTCCGGCTATCCGGACACCCCCTAGTCCAGGACTCCCTCAGTAGCCCCCGAACCAGGCTTCAATGACGTCGAGTCCAGCGCATATATAGTCTTCGGTGTTGCAAGGCGGGTTCTCCTTCAAATTCCATGTGTTTGCCGGATAGTGTTCGGCTCCCTTATAAATGTTGTGCTCCTTGGCCTCCAAGCCCAATAATGGCCTTCTTCCACGCGTCGCACGAATGCGAAAAGCCAGGGTATCTTTTATGTTTTACCCCCTAGCTACGCAAGTAATCTGCCTATAAGAGAGATAAGAATCCAGATCCAAATCACACCATCCTCCTTCCGCGAGTACTCATCGGAGTGCTTCCGACCGAAAACCCATTCCATCATGGACCGTCGACGTGGCTCCTCTTCTCGCGCTCCAAGCCCTCCGCCAGGAGATTGGGGGAGATGCTCAGTTCCGCACAACGAGCTGGTGAAGCTTCAAGCGGAGGGATATATTCCTCCGGACTTTATGGTCCCGATTCAAGCCGGGCTGGCCACCTACAAAGGCGGGAAGCAAGCGGAGGCCACCCCTAGTCCCTCCAAAGGAGAGCGGGTGTGCTTCGTCCCCTATCTGATAAGGGGGCTCGGATTTCCCATGCATCCGTTCCTCCGCGGAATTCTGGAGTTCTATCGACTCCAGCTCCATCACCTTACGCCCGCCTCTATTCTGCATATCGCAGGTTTCGTAGCTCTTTGCGAGCTATTTTTGGGCATCGAGCCCCATTTTGCACTGTGGAAGAGGCTATTCTGCCTCGTACCCCGTTCTCACAAGGGGTCAATATATCAAGTGGGCGGTGCCGAAATATGGCGCATCGCCGGGACCGGATATCCATCCTGAACCCCAAAGAAGGCGTCCGAAGACTGGCCTTCGGAATGGTTTTACATAGAAGACGCTCCACTGCCGGACCCAGTTCGGATCGGCCTCCCGGAGTTCAGCAAGGCTCCTGTGAAGAAACGCCTAAGTTGGCGCCCATGGAGCCCTCAACTGGAGGAAGACAAGGGCGTCCATTATTTGATGGGCCGGATAAGGTTGCTGGCCCATTCCAGATTGACCATGATTGGAGTCATGGCCACATGCATAATACGGGGGGTGCAGCCGCTACAATACAGGGGCCACCCTATGTGGGATTTCAATGGGGAAAATGATGCCACCCGTCATGGCCGCAAAGGGCCGGGATCGACCGAAGATCTGGTGAAGATTCTGTCCGGTCTGTACAAGGGGGAGAAGGAGGACTTCCTCCAGACAAGCCCATTGAATGGGTTCTCCATGAATAACCCTCGGCGCTGGGTAAGCGGACATTTTGTTTATCCGACCCACGCTTTCAAAGTTAAGTACCTTACTTTATGATTTCGACGCAGGAGTTGCGTCGGGATGTGGAGGGCATACATAGTCCGGCTCCACAACCCGAGGATCTAGGAAGATCCCTCGATCCGGCCTCCGAAGAGGATCCGGACATAAAGGTGGAGCTAATCGACGGGGTGTTCCACCAACTCAGCATGGACAATGCTCTAGTCGCCATTACGGCTGACTACCCCGGCCTATCTCCAGCTCCCCAGGTGATTGTGACCGAAGTCCTGACACCATTATTTCGTCCTTGCGCATTTCTGACCACCGTATACAATGGTGTCTCGCAGGAGGTGCCTTCAAGGCAGGAAGCCGAGCCCACAGCGGCTGGCCAACAAGGGTCAGTCCGGCCCAGCAGGCGGAAGAGGAGTGCGGCGCGGATCAAAACGTCACCGCAACGGTATAGCTCGCGACTGTTATTTAGTAAAAGGATCCCCAGGGGGTGTATTAACGCTCATGACCTTTCCAGGAGAAAGAGCACTCGTCGGACTATGTCCGGAGAGGTTGCCAACCAAGCCTCCAACCGCCAGGCTCCAACACCTGGTCTGGAGGGGGAGGCGAGTGCAAGGCGCAGGCCGGATTCTCCTCCAGCGGAGGATGCCGACCGGCTGTCCGCCACCAGGTCTGAGGTGGAGAGCGCCATGAATCATAGGCGTCGCCGGACAGTTCTGCATGACGCGTGTTTCTCCCCAGAGGCGTTGAATGCCTTTAACGCGGGAGACGCGCACCTCCGTGCCGCTCAAGATGGTTTAACCAGAGCCACGGAGCAATATGTAAAAGACATACGGGTAAGAGATTTTAATGGTTGTATATGCCAGTAGCCCCCGAGACTTAAAGTAGTTAAAGTAGCTGATTTAAGGATCATATAATTTGCAGGATCTTACAGAGAAGAATACCCGATTGTCCCAGGAGCTACAAGGGTGCAAAGCCCAACTTGAGGCCGCACTAGCTGCCGCAGAAGGAGGCACGGAAACCCCCTCCGGTAACACATTATTTCAAAAAAAATAAGCGGTGTGCGGCGTGTGTATAAATCTGACAATGGTATTGTAGATGTTGCCGGACTTGAACCGTACAAGCAGCAACTACTGCGCTAGTTGAAGGCCGGCGAGAGGGTGCTTACGAAGGTGCAGCAGGAAAGGAACAAACTCCAGGATGCCCACGCCCAGCTTGAAGAAGAGATGAAAGGTGTTCGGGCCGAGCTGTCTGGCTCCGTGAAGGAGAATCAGCGGCTTCGTCGCGGCATCTATAGTAAGTGCTTGAGCGAACTCTTTGAAAAGAAGAGGGCGAGGAAGTCAATTGACAGAAATATGTCTGTAGATGTGCTCACAGGTCGCCCTGCGGAGGAGATGCCCGTCTCAACGGGTGATCAACTTCCCGAGCTGGTGCAACTGCTCGAACGTGTTCGGCAGGCGATGAGCGGCGTCGTCCAGGCCTTATGGCCGTCCCTCTCCCTACCCGAGGGCCTTGGAGAGCTTGCGGAGAAGCTTCAGGGAGCGAGGCAGCGCTTCCATTTATGGAAGATATCGGCCTGCCGCCAAGGTGCCAGGGCGGCCTAGGCCATGGTGAAGACGCGGTACAAGAAGGCGGATCCAAACCACATGGCTGAGGTCGGACCTGTGGGGCCCGATGGGAAGGAGATCCCTGTGAGCTTAGTGTACGGCCAAGTAGAGTTGGCCGCTAAATATTCCCCACGGGACTGTAAATTAGACAGCCTGTTAGACGGGATTGAGGAGGAGTACAGTTAGTCGATTTGATGATGTATTTAAAATGATATGTAAAATGACTTCTAGCCGGATTGTAGATCGTTTGTCTTTGTCGACCTTTTCGCTTCAACCTCGGGACCCTAGAGTCCGGAGTGTGTCCGAATACCTTCTCGGTTAAGAAAAAAACCGGGGCATGCATGGAGACCAGGCGTAGGGGTCATTAGTGCTTTATCAGACAAGTGCCCAACTAGTTATGTTATATTACATGGTTAGTAAGAAACATCTTCCAGGAAGAATAGTTCCGTTAAGGGTTCCTTTCCCTGGGAGGCATGCCCTAAAGTGCATGTCCGGACTGCGAAAAGAGTAGGAAAACATCTGGGGGCAGATAAATAAATAGGTAAAAATCATCTTTCAAGTCATCGACCGGATATTCCCTTAAGAACGCTAGCTTTCGGCTTCACCCAGTCTGAGGTACACATCCGGCTGACCCGGCAGTAACAATTGCAGAGGTGCTCCCTTTACCTCCTAGCCGAACAATCGGGAACGTAGGGGTAAGCACAGGAGCCAGGCAACCCAGCTTGGCCAAAACTTAAGTCATATCGATGCATATAATGGTGAATAAAAGGTACATGTTGAAGTTTGACACATGTGCTGGGCATGAAGCCCGTATAAGTAAGCTTCTGGTAAAGAAGCCCCCAGGTATAATGAGTGTGGATAGCACATCAAGTGTGTGCGAACAATGCACAAGTAGGCCTTTAAGGGATTTTATGAAAAAGGTGAGAGAAAAGAGAGAAACGAAAGACAGCTGAAGTATAAAAATTTGGACGGAGGAAGGAGACGAACTCTTAGTCCGGCGCTAGGCATAGAATCTTCGGAGGCGGGCTGCGTTCCATGGGTTCGGCTCGAGTCGGTTGTCCGATGCATTTCACAAACGGTACGCTCCGCCGGTCAGGACTTGATCGATAATGAAGGGACCTTCCCATTTGGGCTTGAGCTTGTCCTTTTTCTTGTCCGGCAGGCGTAGAACTAGTTCGCCAACATTGTAAGTTTTAGCCCGTACTTCTCTACTTTGGTATCTTCGAGCCTGCTGCTGATAGAATGCGGAACGAGCCTTTGCCATGTCGCGTTCTTCCTCCAATGCGTCCAAGCTGTCCTGCCGATCCAGCTCGGCTTCTCTTTCTTCATACATGCGCACTCGAGGTGAGTCATGAATTATGTCGCAGGGCAAAACTGCCTCTGCACCGTACACCATGAAGAATGGTGTGAATCCGGTAGTACGGTTCGGCGTGGTCCGCAGCCCCCAGAGTACGGAGTCAAGCTCCTCTACCCAGTGCGTGTTAGATTCCGTAAGGGACCGCACTAGTCTGGGCTTGATGCCGCTCATTATCAGACCATTTGCTCGCTCAACTTGACCGTTGGTTTGAGGGTGATAGACTGAAGCGTAATCGAGCTTGATGCCCATATTTTTGCACCAGAGTTTGACCTCGTCGGCCGTGAAGTTCATGCCGTTATCGGTGATGATGCTATGGGGGACGCCATAACGGTGTACTACCCCGGATATGAAGTCTATCACCGGTCCGGACTCTGCCGTTTTAACTGGCTTGGCCTCTATCCATTTGGTGAATTTGTCCACCATGACCAATAGGTACCTTTGCTTGTGGGTTCCCCCTTTGAGGGGTCCGACCATGTCAAGCCCCCAGACCGCGAACGGCCAGGTAATGGGTATAGTGTTGAGGGCGGTGGGCGGCATATGGCTCTGATTAGCAAAGAGCTGACAACCGACGCATCTTTGGACTAAGTCCTGAGCATCTGCACGGGCGGTCGGCCAATAAAATCCTATACGGAAAGCCTTACCTACAAGGGCCCGGGCTGCAGCGTGGTGTCCGCCTAGTCCGGCGTGAATTTCAGCCAGAAGACTTCGCCCTTCCTCTTCGGAGATACATCTTTGAAGGACTCCGGTTGTGCTTTTCTTGTAAAGTTCTCCCTCATGGACCTTGTAGGCTTTAGACCGCCGAACTATGCAGCGAGCCTCGTTTTGGTCTTCGGGAAGTTCCTGCCTAATCAAGTAGGCTAGGAATGGTTCTGTCCACGGGGCAATTACTGCCATTATTTCATGGGCTGAAGGCGTTATTTCATCGGCTGAACCGCCAATTATGTCAGACTGTTATGTGTTGGGTGGTGCGGTTGCTTCCGGGTTGTTATTTCCGGACTCCTCTTCCCATAGTACGGATGGCTTAAAGAGCCGTTCCAGGAAGATGTTTGGAGGGTCAGTGTCGCGTTTCGCGCCGATGCGTGCCAATACGTCGGCTGCTTGGTTATTATCCCAGGCTACGTGGTGGAATTCGAGTCCTTCGAACCGAGCTGACATTTTTAGGACAGTGTTACGATAGGCTGCCATTTTCGGATCCTTGGCGTCAAAGTCTCCATTTACTTGGGATATTGCAAGGTTTGAATCCCCGCGCACCTCTAGGCGTTGAATGCCCATGGAGATTGCCATCCGGAGGCCATGTAGGAGGGCCTCGTATTCGGATGCATTGTTGGAGTCTGTGTACATTATCTGAAGTACGTATTGGACTGTATCCCCGATTGGGGACGTCAATACGACGCCAACCCCAAGCCGGCCAACATTTTGGAGCCGTCGAAATGCATAATCCAATTGGAGTATGCGCCGTACTCTTTAGGGAGTTCGGCTTCAATCCATTCAGCGACAAAGTCAGCCAAGACTTGCGACTTTATAGCTCGCCGAGGTTTGTAAGTTATATCGAATGGTAAGAGCTCAATGGCCCATTTTGCAATCCTGCCCATCGCATCGCGGTTGTTTATAATGTCGTTGAGGGGCACTTCGGAGGCCACTATTATCGAACACTCTTGAAAGTAGTGTCGAAGCTTCCGGGATGCCATGAACACCGCGTATGCTATCTTTTGATAATGCGGGTACCGGGACTTGCAGGGAGTTAAGACAGTGGATACGTAGTACACTAGTTTTTGAAGAGGGAATTTATGCCCTTCTGTTTCTTGTTCGACGACGAGCACCGCGCTTACAACTTGATGTGTTGCCGCGATGTATAACAACATTGGTTCGCCCAAGTTAGGCGCAGCCAGGACCGGATTTGTTGCCAGTACGGTTTTTATTTCTTCGAGTCCGGCAGTGGCGGCATCCGTCCACTCGAAGTGTTCGGTGCGCCTAAGGAGCCGATAGAGGGGCAATGCCTTTTCTCCCAAATGGGAGATGAAGCGGCTTAGAGCCGCCACGCATCCAGTCAATTTTTGTATTTGTTTGAGGTCTTTTGGAATATCCAGCTGTGACAGAGCTCGGATCTTGGCTGGGTTCGCTTCAATTCCTCTACCGGATACAATGAAGCCCAGGAGCTTTCCGGCTGGTACGCCGAAAACGCATTTTTCCGGATTCAGCTTAATGTCATATGCCCGGAGGTTGTCGAATGTGATCCTCAAATCGTCTACTAGAGTTTCGATGTGTTTGGTTTTGATGACTACGTCGTCTACGTATGCCTCTACTGTTTTGCCAATCTGGGTAGCCAGACATGTCTGAATCATGCGCTGATATGTTGCGCCAGCGTTTTTGAGTCCGAAGGGCATCGTGTTGAAGCAGAATGGTCCATATGGAGTAATGAATGCCGTTGCGGCTTGGTCCGCCTCCGCCATCTTGATTTGATGGTAGCCGGAGTATGCGTCAAGGAAGCACAATGAATCGTGCCCTGCAGTAGCATCGATTATTTGGTCGATGCGGGGAAGGGGGAAGGGATCCTTTGGGCAAGCCTTGTTGAGGTCTTTAAAATCGACACATAGGCGCCAGGATTTGTCCTTCTTTGGTACCATTACCAGGTTTGCTAGCCAGTTCGGATGTTTGATGTCTCTGATGAATCCGGCTTCCAGTAGTTTGGCTAGCTCTTCTCCCGTTGCCTGTCTTTTGGGTTCGGAAAATCGCCGAAGAGCCTGTTTGACTGGCTTGAATCCTTTTAGGACGTTTAGGCTGTGTTCCGCCAATCTGCGTGGGATTCCTGGCATATCTGAAGGGTGCCAGGCAAAGATGTCCCAATTTTCCCGAAGGAATTCTCGTAGGGCGGCGTCTACATCAGGGTTCAACTGTGCCCCGATGGAGGCCGTCTTTGTTGGGTCCGTTGGATGGACCTGGAATTTGACTATTTCATCCGCTGGTTTAAAGGAGGTGGACTTGGATCTCTTATCGAGTATCACATCATCCCTGTTCACCGTAGAGCGCAGCGCAGTGAGTTCCTCTGCTGCTAGGGCTTCGAATAGTGCCTCCAGGGCTAATGCGGCTGTCTTGTTTTCGGCGCGGAGTGCTGTGTCCGGATCACTAACGAGAGTGATTATTCCGCCGGGCCCGGGCATCTTAAGCTTCATGTACCCATAATGGGGTATGGCTTGGAAAATTGTGAATGCCTCTCGTCCTAATATAGCGTGATATCCACTGCTGAACGGGGCCACTTGGAACGTGACTTCCTCGGACCTGTAATTGTCCGGCGAGCCGAACACCACATCAAGTGTGATTTTTCCTGTGCAGCGTGCTTCCCGGCTAGGGATTATTCCTCTAAAGGTTGTGCTGCTTCGCTCAATGCGGCTCCAGTCTATTTCCATTTTTTGAAGAGTTTCCTCGTAGATGAGGTTTAATCCGCTGCCGCCATCCATGAGTACCTTTGTAAGCCGAAAGCCGTCCACTATTGGACTGAGGACCAATGCGGCTGGTGCTCGGGCTGTTCGGAATTTAGGTTCGTCGCTGGCGTTGAAGGTGATGGCCGTGTCGCTCCATGGGTTTGTTGTTTCTACTTGGCAGACTTCGGCGAGGCTGCGGATTGTTCGTTTCCGCATATTATTTGATGCGAAAGTCTCAAAGACTGTTGACACCGTACTGGTACTGTTGGAATGGTTCTCCGGGGCTAGAAGCTCTTCGCCACTTTTGGCCACCTGCCGCAGTATCCAGCATGCTCGAAGGCTATGTGTTGGAGTGGCGCCTTCTGTACTGTGAATTTTACAGGGTCCGCTGAGCCATCCCTCCAGTACGGTTTCATTCCCTTTATGGGGTTTTTGCTTTTTGGTTTTTGTACCTGGTGCCTGAGTGTGATGCACGCTTTTGTTTCGGACTAGGGTTGTATTCGGGGCCGGATTGTCCCAAAACTTGGTTTCGGTTTTCCGGAAACTCTCTATCGCATAGTACTTTCGTACTATGGACGTCAGATCGGCGAAATGTGTAATTTCCTGACGACTGACGGTGTTCAAGATTCCCTCGTCCATGCAATTGTTGCAGAAAACTGAAATTGCATTTTCCTCTCGGCAGTCCTTTATCCTGTCCATAACCAGGAGGAATCTGGCCCAGTAATGATGTACTGTTTCTATGGGCTCTTGCCGGATTTGATATAGATCGAGTATGTCTGGGTGGGTGGGTGGAATTCAGTCCGGAACCCTACCCATCTCGAGGCTCAAGGGCCGCAAAGTTTCCGGATTTGGAAGCTTGGATTGCTGGACGTTGTCCGACGAGTCTGGTCCGATATCTGACTTTAGGTTCAGTGCTTGATTGATGTTCGTCCCTCCGCGGGAATCCGGCAAGGAGGGTTTGGGAGTTTGGACATGACTAGTTTTCAACAAAGAAGAGGAGTCGCCGCGTTGTTCCTCTACCACCGCAACGTGGTGGGTAGCCTGGGGAGAGTTAATCTCTCTCAGATCGGTTTTAAGCCCAATCTGATTGTAGTCTGTAGCGACTCCTAGGGCGGCGATGCGATCCAAGAGCTCGTTTACGGACGAGAGCTCTATTGGATCCAGCTGCTCGGCGAATTCCGAGTTGACGTGAAGATTGCTTTTGATGACCCGAGAGGTCATAGTTGAAGCGGTGGCCGAACAGGCGGTCATGAGAAAACCACCTAGCCGGATAGTTTGGCCGGTGGCCAGGGCTTCTTTGATGATGACACCATCTTTAAAGATGGGAAGAGGCATCCTTCCTGATCGCGACGGCACAGAGGAACTCTCAATGAAAGCACCAATGTTGGTGTCAAAACCGGCGGATCTCGGGTAGGGGGTCCCGAAGTGTGCGTCTAGGCGGATGGTAACAGGAGACAAGGGACACGATGTTTTTACCCAGGTTCGGGCCCTCTCGATGGAGGTAAAACCCTAATCCTGCTTGATTAATATTGATGATATGGGTAGTACAAGAGTGGATCTACCACGAGATCAAGGAGGCTAAACCCTAGAAGCTAGCCTATGGTATGATTGTTGTGATGGTTGTTCGTCCTATGGACTAAAACCCTCCGGTTTATATAGACACCGGAGAGGGCTAGGGTTACACAGAGTCGGTTATAATGGTAGGAGATCTACATATCCGTATCGCCAAGCTTGCCTTCCATGCCAAGGAAAGTCCCATCCGGACACGGAACGAAGTCTTCAATCTTGTATCTTCATAGTCTTGGAGTCCGACCGATGATGATAGTCCGGCTATCCGGACACCCCCTAGTCCGGGACTCCCTCATAGGGCAATAGAAGAGTGTATTGGTAACTAGAAGTTATTAGGTAGGAATATAGTAAGACAAGGGAATAACAATTGGTTGCTTAAATACTACACACTTCATTTAAAATTGCTGGGTAAGTCAACATGCAGATAGTTGAAAAGAAAATTTACTTCGAACAAACTCAGGATGGATGATTTGTCGGGGTAGTTAGCATATATCTCATGCCATCTCATGACTAGGCCCTTTTATGTGCAGTCCAATTTTAGTGCCAGCTTTCAGTACCTAAAACTTAGAAATTTATTTCCAAAAGCCAGTGCCAAAATAGGAGTCACCATGTTCATCAAGTCTTACAATAACAACGATTGTAAATCCATGGTTTGTGTGCAGTATGACATCCGTGCAGCCTTGATCTATGTAAAGGGAAAAATTGTGCACTACATAATCTGTTGCATAGCAAGGGATGCGCTGCAGAAAATAGTAGGATTGTTAAAGAAAATATGGTAACATGCAAATATGGGCCCAAATTGAAAGAACTATACAGCAGTTGAAATCGAAGGACAAAAATCTATAATTAAACAGATAGGGTAAACATGATGTCATGGAAATATGAGAGTAATCAAAAGAACAATACATCATTAATTTGCCTAATATAGAAACAAGAGGGGGGAATCCCCTTTGACATATATGGTGCATGTGGCACCTTTTATCCAAATGTAGTAATATTTAGAATAACTTCAGGAAAGTAGGCCATGCCAACTGATTTAGGGTGAGATTGAACATACCGCGCACATGCTCAAGTCATCTGGTACGGTGAGATGGAATCTCTGGCGGAGGTCGCAAGTTCCTGATGTGTCAGCGCACTGTACACTCTATGAATGAAAGAAAACCCTCAAATCAGCACGAATAAAAATGAATTCACGACAATTTCTGCCGGGTGATTAAAGGAGGAAGATGAACTGGGATGAGAGATGAGATAATATCTCATTAAATTAGTTACCTTTTCGTCCATGAGAAAAAACCCTTAGTACGGCAGATTCTCCAACCGAGTGGAGCTGGGTCGACCGTGAGCAGCGTCGAGAAAGTCGATGGCGATAGGCAACGGCAAGCGGAAGTGGTGAAATGCGGTGGGGTTTGCCGGCAGCCTGGCGGCGGCGGCATGCGGCGAGCTAAGTGGTTACCGCCACGATAGGCAGTGCCATGCATACAGGTGGAGGAGCTTGTGCAGGTGTGAATGGGGACCGGAGGCATGGGGTGGCAGGCAGGGGTGAGGGTTTTTGTGACGTGGGGATGGCGAGGGTTTTCTTTTTTTTTCTTTTTTGAATTGGGTGGTGAGGGTTTTCTGTCCCACAAAGAATTTCAGAGGCAACGGTTTGCTAGGTCCAACCGTGTGTGATTGACGCAACAAGCAACACGAAAGTCATTGCACACAGTTCCAATTTTGGGAACCGTGTGTGATTGAAGCAACATGCAAATGAAAGTCATTGCACACGGTTCCAATTTTGGGAATCGTGTGTGATTGACGTACTACATCCATCCTTGTTTATTGGTCCCCTCTGTAATTTGTATCAAATTTCGACCAAATATTTGACTAAAAAATGTTTATGCATGTCACCAAAAATTATATCATTGAACACTATGTTCAAATACGCATCCAACAATATAATTTTTGATGACCTGCACTAACATTTGTCCGTTAAATCTTTGGTCAACATTTAACACAAATTACAAAGGGGACCAATAAACGAGGACGGAGGTAGATTCCATCAACCGAAATGATTGCGTCCATATCCCACAGTTAGACATAAGTAAACATAGATTAAACATACTCAGACATAGATAATAAGCGTACACGTACACAAGCATAGTACAACCGTCATTAAGCATGCTCAAGCGTACATAGTTCGATCCCACATCTCATCTCACAAGCAGGGACGATCCTTAATCTTCTCTAGGTACTCGGCGTACGCGTCGTGCTCCACCCTGCAAGCATACTTCTACTTGAAGGAGCCAACAACCAGTCCTCTTTCATGCGCCAGAACACTTTGATACGCATCATGAAGCTTGTGGTTGCAAAATGGGCATCGATAGCCGCCGTTCCAGGTCCTAATACGCCTGTTATGCATTCCCGCATAAAGCTCCCTTAGGATTTTCCTCTTGCACCTCCTCTGGACATCTTCATCCTTGTTGTCCACATCATCAGACAACACCTATACAAATAGTAAAAAAAATGTGGCCCCAAATTAATGGTTACAAACTAATCTCTAGCGAACATTTGGCAGTTGCCAAAAATTGGCATGAAATCAGCGATTACATGCCATGAAGTAGGATTAGGAATTTATGGCTATTTATTTATTCATATCCAGAGATTATGGTTTGATTTTTAAGCACATTTGTCCATGTACAGACCAATCTTGAAGAAAATAATGGCACAAACATATGTAGGTCATTCAAAATCAATTGTAAAGTCCTAGCTAGGAATTATTAGCACGAACACTAACCCTAGTCGGATTACTAGCAGAAATCATTTCCAGAGATGAAACAACTAATCACTTATCACTTGTACCATTCAAACAATCAATACACTACATGATCTAACAAAACTTACTCAGATTTCATGGATTGGGAGAACATAACCATAGGATTTCTATTCCAAAAAGGGGGAGGCAGGAGTAACCAGAGAAACCCTGGGATCTATTTGGCACATAAATGGGTATAGATGACTAACCAGTTGTCCATCGTCGTCGGAGTCGTCGCCGGAGTGGTCATCGGAGTCGTCGCCCGAGTCGTCACTAGAGTCGGTGTGGAACTCCGCCTCTGGCTGTGGAAGCTCGACGCCGTCGACGACGTCAGGTTGCAGCGATAACTCACCGGTGGTGTGAAGGAAATATGCCCTAGAGGTAATAATAAAGTTATTATTTATTTCCTTATTTCATGATAAATGTTTATTATTCATGCTAGAATTGTATTAACCGGAAACATAATACATGTGTGAATACATAGACAAACATAGTGTCACTAGTATGCCTCTACTTGACTAGCTCGTTTATCAGAGATGGTTATGTTTCCTAGCCATGGACAAAAGAGTTGTCATTTGATTAACAGGATCACATCATTAGGAGAATGATGTGATTGACTTGACCCATTCCGTTAGCTTAGCACCTGATCGTTTAGTATGTTGCTATTGCTTTCTTCATGACTTATACATGTTCCTGTAACTATGAGATTATGCAACTCCCATTTACCGGAGGAACACTTTGGGTACTACCAAACGTCACAACGTAACTGGGTGATTATAAAGGAGTACTACAAGTGTCTCCGAAGGTACATGTTGAGTTGGCGTATTTCGAGATTAGGTTTTGTCACTCCGATTGTCGGAGAGGTATCTCTGGGCCCTCTCGGTAATGCACATCATTATAAGCCTTGCAAGCAATGTGCCCAATGAGTTGGTTACGGGATGATGCATTACAGAACGAGTAAAGAGACTTGCCGGTGATGAGATTGAACTAGGTATTGGATACCGACGATCGAATCTCGGGCAAGTAACATACCGATGACAAAGGGAACAACGTATGTTGTTATGCGGTTTGACCAATAAAGATCTTCGTAGAATATGTAGGAGCCAATATGGGCATCCAGGTCCCGCTATTGGTTATTGACCGAGAATAGTTCTAGGTCATGTCTACATAGTTCTCGAACCCGTAGGGTCCGCACGCTTAAGGTTTCGATGACAGTTATGTTATGAGTTTATGAGTTTTGATGTACCGAAGGAGTTCAGAGTCCCGGATGAGATCGGGGACATGATGAGGAATCTCGAAATGGTTGAGACGTAAAGATTGATATATTGGACGACTATATTCGGAGTTCGGAAAGGTTCCGAGTGATTCGGCTATTTTTCGGAGTACCGGAGAGTTACGAGAATTCGCCGGGGAGAAGTATTGGGCCTTATTGGGCCCTGCGGGAAAGAGAGAGGGGCTGCCTAGGGCAGGCCGCGCGCCCCCCCATGGCCTAGTCCGAATTGGACTAGGGGGAGGGGCCGCACCCCCTCCTTCCTTCCCTTCTCTCTTCCCCTTCCTTGTCTCCTACTCCTAATACATGGAAGGACTCCTAGTTGGACTAGGAAAGGGGGAATCCTACTCCCGGTGGGAGTAGGACTCCCCTAGGGCGCGCCATAGAAGAGGGCCGGCCCTCCCCTCCTCCACTCCTTTATATATGGGGGTAGGGGGCACCCCATGGACACACAAGTTGATCTACGGATCGTTCCTTAGCCGTGTGCGGTGCCCCCTTCCACCATATTCCACCTCGGTCATATCGTCGCGGAGTTTAGGCGAAGCCCTGCGCCGGTAGAACATCAACATCGTCACCATGCCGTCGTGCTGATGGAACTCATCTCCGGAGCCTTTGCTGGATCGGAGGGCCGGAGATCGTCATCGAGCTGAACGTGTGCTGAACTCGGAGGCCCCGTACGTTCGGTGCTTGGATCGGTCGGATCGTGAAGATGTACGACTACATCAACCGCGTTGTGCTAACGCTTCCGCTTACGGTCTACGAGGGTACGTGGACAAACACTCTCCCCTCTCGTTGCGATATCATCACCATGATCTTGCGTGTGCGTAGGAAATTTTTTGAAATTACTACGTTCCCCAACAGTGGCATCCGAGCCTAGGTTTTTATGGTTTGATGTTATATGCACGAGTAGAACACAAGTGAGTTGTGGACGATATAAGTCATACTGCCTACCAGCATGTCATACTTTGGTTTGGCGGTATTGTTGGATGAAGCGGCCCGGACCGACATTACGCGTACGCTTACGCGAGACTGGTTCTACCGATGTGCTTTGCACACAGGTGGCTGGCGGGTGTCAGTTTCTCCAACTTTACTTGAACCGAGTGTGGCTACGCCCGGTCCTTGCAAAGGTTAAAACGGAGTCTATTTGACAAACTATCGTTGTGGTTTTGATGCGTAGGTGAGATTGGTTCTTGCTTAAGCCTGTAGCAGCCACGTAAAACTTGCAACAACAAAGTAGAGGACGTCTAACTTGTTTTTTCAGGGCATGTTGTGATGTGATATGGTCAAAACGTGATGAGATATAAGTTGTTGTATGAGATGATCATGTTTTGTTGAAGTTATCGGCGACTAGCAGAAGCTCTATGGTTGTCTCTTTGTTGCATAAGATGCAAGTGCCAAATAATTGCTTTACTTTATCGCTATGCGATAGCAATAGTTGCAAGAGCAATAGTTGGTGAGACGACCATGTGATGACACATTGATATAGATCAAGATGATGAAGATCATGGTGTCGTGCCGGTGGCGATAGAGATCATGACAGTACTTTGGAGATGGAGATCAAAGGCGCAAGATGATCATGGCCATATCATGTCACATATTTTGATTGCATATGATGTTTATCTGTTATACATCTTATTATGTTTTGTTTGACGGTAGCATTTTAAGATGATCTCTCACTAATTATCAATAAGTGTTCTCCCTGAGTATGCACCATTGCGAAAGTTCTTCGTGCCGAGACACCACGTGATGATCGGGTGTGATAGGCTCTACGTTCAAATACAACGGGTGCAAAACAGTTGCACACGCGGAATACTCAGGTTAAACTTGACGAGCCTAGCATATACAGATATGGCCTCGGAACATGGAGACCGAAAGGTCGAGCGTGAATCATATAGTAGATATGATCAACATAGTGATGTTCACCATTGAAACTACTCCATCTCACGTGATGATCGGACATGGTTTAGTTGATTTGGATCACGTGATCACTTAGAGGATTAGAGGGATGTCTATCTAAGTGGGAGTTCTTAAGTAATATGATTAATTGAACTTTGATTTATCATAAACTTAGTCCTAGTAGTATTTTGCAAATTATGTTGTAGATCAATAGCTCGCGTTGTTGCTTTCATATGTTTATTTTGATATGTTCCTAGAGAAAACCGTGTTGAAAGATGTTAGTAGCAATGATGCGGATTAGATCCGTGACATGAGGTTTATCCTCATTGCTGCACAGAAGAATTATGTCCCTGATGCACCGCTAGGTGACAGACCTATTGCAGGAGCAGATGCAGACGTTATGAACGTTTAGCTAGCTCAATATGATGACTACTTGATAGTTTAGTGCACCATGCTTAACGGCATAGAATCGGGAATTCAAAGACGTTTTGAACGTCATGGACCATATGAGATGTTCCAGGAGTTGAAGTTAATATTTCCAGCAAATACCCGAGTTGAGAGATATGAAGTCTCCAACAAGTTCTATAGCTAAAAGATGGAGGAGAATCGCTCAACTAGTGAGCATGTGCTCAGATTGTCTGGGTACTTCAATCGCTTGAATCAAGTGGGAGTTAATCTTCCAGATAAGATAGTGATTGACAGAATTCTCTAGTCACCATCACCAAGTTAGTAGAACTTCGTGATGAACTATAGTATGCAAGGGATGACGAAAACGATTCCCGAGCTCTTCGTGATGTTGAAATCGACGAAGGTAGAAATCAAGAAAGAGCATCAAGGGTTGATGATTGACAAGACCACTAGTTTCAAGAAAAGGGCAAAGGGAAAGAAAGGGAACTTCAAGTGGAAAGACAAGCAAGTTGTCACTCCTGCGAAGAAGCCCAAAGCTGGACCATAGCCTGAAACCAAGTGCTTACACTGCAAAGGAAATAGTCACTGGAAGCGAAAATGCCCTGAATATTTGGTAGATAAGAAGGATGGCAAAGTGAACAAGGGTATATTTGATATACATGTTATTAATGTGTGCCTCACTAGTGTTTATAGTAGCCCCTGAGTATTTGATACTTGTTCGGTTGCTAAGATTAGTAACTCGAAATAGGAGTTACAGAATAAACAGAGACTAGTTGAAGGGGAAGTGACAATGAGTGCTGGAAGTAGTTCCAAGATTGATATGATCATCATCGCACACTCCCTATACTTTCGGGATTAGTGTTAAACCTAAATAAATGTTATTTGGCGTTTACGTTGAGCATGAATATGATTTGATCATGTTTATTGCAATACGGTTATTCATTTAAAATTAGAGAATAATTGTTGTTCTGTTTACATGAATAAAACCTTCAATGGTCATACACCCAATGAAAATAGTTTGTTGGATCTCGATCGTGATGATACACATATTCATAATATTGATGCCAAAAGATGCAAAGTTAATAATGATAGTGCAACTTATTTGTGGCACTGCCGTTTGGGTCATATCGGTGTAAAGCGCATGAAGAAACTCCATAAAGATGGATTTTTGGAATCACTTGGTTATGAATCATTTGATGCTTGCGAACCATGCCTTTTGGGCAAGATGGCTAAAAATCCGTTCTCCGGAACAATGGAATGAGCTACTAACTTGTTGGAAATAATACATACAGATGTATGCGATCCAATGAGTATTGATGCTCGTGGCAAGTAATATTATTTTCTGACCTTCACAAGATGATTTGAGCAGATATGGGTATATCTACTTGATGAAACATAAGTCTGAAATAGTTGAAAGGTTCAAAGAATTTCAGAGTGAAGTGGAAAAATCATCGTAACAAGAAAATAAAGTTTCTGCGATCTGATCGCGGAGACGAATATTTGAGTTACGAGTTTGGTCTTCAATTAAAACAATGTGAAATAGTTTCATAGCTCACGCCACCTGGAACACCACAATGTTATGGTGTGTCCGAACGTCGTAACCGCACTTTATTGGATATGGTGCGATCTATGATGTCTCTTACTGATTTACCAATATTGTTTTGGGGTTATGCATTAGAGACAGCTGCATTCACATTAAAAGGGCACCATCTAAATCCGTTGAGACGACAACATATGAACTGTGGTTTAGCAAGAAACCCAAGTTATCGTTTCTTAAAGTTTGGGGCTACGATGCTTATGTGAAAAAGTTTCATCCTGATAAGCTCGAACCCAAATCGGAGAAGTGCGTCTTCATAGAATACCCAAAGGAAATAGTTGGGTACACCTTCTATCACAGATCCGAAGGCAAGATATTCGTTGCTAAAAATGGATCCTTTCTAGAGAAGGAGTTTCTCTCGAAAGAAGTGAGTGGAAGGAAAGTAGAGCTTGATAAGGTAATTTGTACCTTCTCCCGAATTGGAAAGTAGTTCATCACGGAAATCAGTTCCAGTGATTCCTACACCAATTAGTGAAGAAGCTAATGATGATGATCATGAAACTTTAGATCAAGTTACTACAAAACCTCGTAGGTCTTCCAAAGTACAGTCCGCACCAGAGTAGTACGGTAATACTGTTCTGGAAGTCATGTTACTAGACCATGATGAACCTACGAACTATGAGGAAGCGATGATGAGCCCAGATTCCGCGAAATGGCTTGAGGCCATAAAATCTGAGATATGATCCATGTATGAGAACAAAGTATGGACTTTGATTGACTTGCTCGATGATCAGCAAGCCATGTTAAATAAATGGATCTTCAAGAGGAAGACGGACACTGATAGTAGTGTTACTATCCACTAAGCTCGACTTGTTGCAAAAGGTTTTCAACAAAGTTCAAGGGGTTGAATACGATGAGATTTTCTCACTCGTATCGATGCTAAGTCTGTCCGAATCATGTTAGCAATTGCCGGATTTTATGAAATCTGGCAAATGGATAAACAAAACTGCATTCCTTAATGGAGTTATTAAAGAAGAGTTGTATGTGATGCAACCAAGAGGTTTTGTCGATCCTAAAGGTGTTAACAAAATGTGCATCTATGGACTAGTGCAAGCATCTCGGAGTTGGAATATACGCTTTGATAAGTTGATCAAAGCATATAGTTTTATACAGACTTGCGGTGAAGCCTGTATTTACAAGAAAGTGAGTGGGAGCACTACAACATTTCTGATAAGTATATGTGAATGACATATTGTTGATCGGAAGTAATGTAGAATTATTCTGCAAAGCATAAAGGAGTATTTGAAAGGAGTTTTTTGAAGAAAGACCTCAGTAAAGCTACTTACATATTGAGCATCAAGATCTATTGAGATAGATCAAGACGCTTGATAAGATTTTCAATGAGTACATACCTTGACAAGATTTTGAAGTAGTTCAAAATGGAACAGTCAAAGAAAGAGTTCTTGCCTGTGTTGCAAAGGTATGAAATTGAGTAAGACTCAAATCCCGACCACAGCAAAAAATAGAAAGAGAATGAAAAGTCATTCCCTATGCCTCAGTCATAGGTTCTATAAAGTATGCTATGCTATGTACCAGACCTATTGTATACCTTGCTCTGTATTTGACAAGGGAGTACAATAGTGATCTACGAGTAGATCACTGGACATTGGTCAAGAATATGCTTAGTGATGACTCTAAGTCTCAATCTGGATACATATTGAAAGTGGGAGAGATTAGCTAGAGTGGCTCCGTGCAGAGCATTGTAGACATAGAATATTTGCAAAATACATACGGCTCTGAAAGTGACAGACCCATTGACTAAGCTTCTCTCACGAGCAAAACATGATCACACCTTAGTACTCTTTGGGTGTTAATCACATAGCAATGTGAACTAGATTATTGACTCTAGTAAACCTTTTGGGTGTTGGTCACATGATGATGTGAACTATGGGTGTTAATCATATATAGATATGAATATTGGTGTTAAATCACATGGCGATGTGAACTAGATTATTGACTCTAGTGCAAGTGGGAGACTGAAGGAAATATGCCCTAGAGGCAATAATAAAGTTATTATTTATTTCCTTATTTCATGATAAATGTTTATTATTCATGCTAGAATTGTATTAACCGGAAACATAATACATGTGTGAATACATAGACAAACATAGTGTCACTAGTATGCCTCTACTTGACTAGCTCGTTTATCAGAGATGGTTATGTTTCCTAGTCATGGACAAAAGAGTTGTCATTTGATTAACGGGATCACATCATTAGGAGAATGATGTGATTGACTTGACCCATTCCGTTAGCTTAGCACTTGATCGTTTAGTATGTTGCTATTGCTTTCTTCATGACTTATACATGTTCCTGTAACTATGAGATTATGCAACTCCTGTTTACCGGAGGAACACTTTGGGTACTACCAAACGTCACAACGTAACTGGGTGATTATAAAGGAGTACTACAGGTGTCTCCGAAGGTACATGTTGAGTTGGCGTATTTCGAGATTAGGTTTTGTCACTCCGATTGTCGGAGAGGTATCTCTGGGCCCTCTCGGTAATGCACATCATTATAAGCCTTGCAAGCAATGTGACCAATGAGTTGGTTACGGGATGATGCATTACAGAACGAGTAAAGAGACTTGCCGGTGACGAGATTGAACTAGGTATTGGATACCGATGATCGAATCTCGGGCAAGTAACATACCGATGACAAAGGGAACAACGTATGTTGTTATGCGGTTTGACCGATAAAGATCTTCGTAGAATATGTAGGAGCCAATATGGGCATCCAGGTCCCGCTATTGGTTATTGACCGAGAATAGTTCTAGGTCATGTCTACATAGTTCTCGAACCCGTAGGGTCCGCACGCTTAAGGTTTCGATGACAGTTATGTTATGAGTTTATGAGTTTTGATGTACCGAAGGAGTTCAGAGTCCCGGATGAGATCGGGGACATGATGAGGAATCTCGAAATGGTTGAGACGTAAAGATTGATATATTGGACGACTATATTCGGAGTTCGGAAAGGTTCCGAGTGATTCGGCTATTTTTCGGAGTACCGGAGAGTTACGAGAATTCGCCGGGGAGAAGTATTGGGCCTTATTGGGCCCTGCGGGAAAGAGAGAGGGGCTGCCTAGGGCAGGCCGCGCGCCCCCCCATGGCCTAGTCCGAATTGGACTAGGGGGGAGGGGCCGCACCCCCTCCTTCCTTCCCTTCTCTCTTCCCCTTCCTTGTCTCCTACTCCTAATACATGGAAGGACTCCTAGTTGGACTAGGAAAGGGGGAATCCTACTCCCGGTGGGAGTAGGACTCCCCTAGGGCGCGCCATAGAAGAGGGCCGGCCCTCCCCTCCTCCACTCCTTTATATATGGGGGTAGGGGGCACCCCATGGACACACAAGTTGATCTACGGATCGTTCCTTAGCCGTGTGCGGTGCCCCCTTCCACCATATTCCACCTCGGTCATATCGTCGCGGAGTTTAGGCGAAGCCCTGCGCCGGTAGAACATCAACATCGTCACCATGCCGTCGTGCTGATGGAACTCATCTCCGGAGCCTTTGCTGGATCGGAGGGCCGGAGATCGTCATCGAGCTGAACGTGTGCTGAACTCGGAGGCCCCGTACGTTCGGTGCTTGGATCGGTCGGATCGTGAAGACGTACGACTACATCAACCGCGTTGTGCTAACGCTTCCGCTTATGGTCTATGAGGGTACGTGGACAAACACTCTCCCCTCTTGTTGCTATATCATCACCATGATCTTGCGTGTGCGTAGGAAATTTTTTGAAATTACTATGTTCCCCAACATGGTGATGGCAACCTCTGTCTTCATCTCCACGCCGTGCTCCGGTGCTTTAGCAGCCCCGACGTCGCCACTCCCTCCGATGGGGCGCTTCGGCGGCATCCTCATACACTGATGGCTTTGATGACTGAGAGCAGTGTCGAGGATGCAAGCAGAGATAGGGGATTGTGTGTGTGGCGAGGATGGGGGGCGCGGCCGCTCGGGCGCACCATTAATATGGAGTAGTGGGAGAGAGGCAGGCGGCGGTCAAACCGCTGGGTCGCCTCCCGGTGAGCCTGCGCACCGGACTGCTAGCATGCCTACTGTCGTTTCACACAGCTACTCACACGCCTCCCGATGACACTATGCAGCGAGCACGCCTTCGTCGATTCACACACCTGCACGCATGCCTCCCGGTCTGCGTGCGCGGCGGACTGCTCGCATGCGTCCCGTCAACTCACGCCTGCTCGCACAGTACACGGGTCGCGTGGCGGCACATATATTGTTTTTCTATTTGGATAATTAATGATGCCGCTTTATTTTTTGCTTAACCAAAGCATGGCACGTATCCATTGTTGGTATGACGCTCACAGTTCGAATAAATAGTCCGTTTGGGATATTGGTTCCCAATTATTAATAATCTCCTGTTTGTAATTAGATAAAGATTACATCAAAACTGGTCTCAAATTTGACCAAAAAAAGTACAATACAACTTTGTATTGGTGTCCATATGACTACAAGATAAGTTCATGAACTTCAAATATGTTTTGGATGTACTAGAATTTAAAAATCAAGATTCTCATTGTTTGAAATTTGTTGCATGGGGAGTAAACATGCAACCAGTGAGACACATGTGTTTTTGCAATCCATTTAGGTGCACTGTCACGTGTGCATGTAGCTCGAATTTGATTTTTGCACATTATACCCCTAAAAAATCAATCAATTAATGTACTAAAACATCTTAATGATGTCTGATTTTTTTAATTAAAACGTCCCTCCTTTGGTAACATACATATGTTCACCGCGGATATTAATTTAACATGCATCGTAGTTGTGGTGGATTCGCGGTATGTGGATGGGTGTGTGTGTCTGGGGGTGGCGAGTGGCTCGCAATACACTACGAGTTGTGATCCACCGTGTGGGTTGGCCATTTTGTTAGGTAGGCCGGTGCCACATCAGAGTCGTGAATTCGTAATTTAAAACATTACACAACCCTTTCATACATACATGTTTTGGCCACATGCAGTCGATGGTTGTCCTACACGACACTCGATACTCGCGTATGACGCTTTCTGTGGGCCTGCGAGGTCATCGTCCATCACTTTGACGAACAACCGGTAGTGAGGTTAATTTGACCAGCAAGGTAGAATCTTTTTTGTTTGTGTTATGGTGGTATCTAGTATGCGTCGAAGAGGTGGGAGGGGTATATACTATATGTACGCGTCCGTGAACAAATACACCTCACTCAGTGTCGGGAATTTTCGGTTTCCGGGGCACGTGCCACATCAAAATTGTGAAAATGGCTATTCAAACATCACACAACACCTTTTTGCGCCACATGCATGCAGGCGGTGGTTATCCTAGCTAGGACACTCACGTGTGATGCTTCCATCTATGGGCCCATGAGGCCATCGTCGATGCATGTGCATCACTTTGACCTGCATCGGGAGAGGTTAATTAATTAATTTCACCATCGATGAGGATTCTTTTTGGGTTGTATTATGGTAGGAGCATATAGTATGCGTCGAAGAGGGGGAAGGGGACCATCATATGTAGTACGCTTCATGAACCTCGCTCTGTGTGGGTGCATGGTTTATGGTTTTGAGGCATGTGTGGCACATCAAAGCTGTGCATTTTAGGTATTATATTCAACATATGTTTGGCTCACTTGCAAAGCGATGGTGGTTGTCCTCTCGCACCCACTTAAGCGGTTATCAGCGGTATCGATGCTTTCCATGTGTGGGCCCACTTGGTCCGTCACTACTTTTTGCCTGACAACGAGAGTGGTTAATTTGACTTAGGAGGGGGTTATTTTTTTCTTGTAAATAAGGTGTGTGTGTGTGTGTGTGTGTGTATAGGGTGACACTATTCTAATCCTGGGATCAGAATAGTTATTTGGATCACGGAGCACCCCTATATAGGCCCGACCAACTTATTCCCGAGATCCCAAAAACAAAAAAACAAAGAAACTGAACCCCATGGCGTCCGCCTCCTCCCCGCCGACGGCCGACCCCATGGCGGCGCGCCTCCTCCCGCGCGGCCGGCGCCACTCCCCGTCGGCGGCGCGCCTCCTCCCGCGCGGCCGGCTCCCCTCATCGACGGTGGCGCGCCTCCTCCTGCGCCGCCGGCGCCCCTCCCCGACGGAGGCGCACCTCCTCCCGCATGGCCGACGCCCCTCCTCCCGCGCGGCCGGCGCCACTCCCCGTTGGCGACGCGCCTCCTCCCGCGCGGCCGGCGCCACTCCCCGTTGGCGGCGCGCCTCCTCCCGTGCGGTCGGCGCCCCTTCCCGACGTCGGCGCACCTCCTCCCGAACGGCCGACGCCCCTCCTCTCGCGCGGACGGCATCCCTCCTCCATGTAGATCCCCGTGTGTTGCCGCCGGCCGGGGATCCATCAAAGAAATTGACGACGGCAGCAACAGCGCGCCGGATCCCCACTTCCCGCCGCCGCCAGAGCCCCACTTCGCTGCGCCGCCAAGTGCCTGCATCCCCTAGCGCCACCAACCTACGACGGGGCTCCCACCTTCCGCCTCCTCCTGGCTATCCCCTTCTTCTCGCGCCTTCGGCCTCCTCTCGGTGGTGCTCCACCATCGCAGCATGGACGACGCTCGTCGCCGCCACACTCCGGCCGTTCAACTACATGGCCCCAGGGAGTTCACAGCCGCAACGCCCCGTGAATCCCACTTCTGCTATGCATCTCACCCTCCTACCACATCCTCGCCCCCATGTACTGAATCTGAAACGTCTATGCTTTTACCTGAATGCGAACAGGAGGAGCTGGAGTACGCAGAGCAGGGCGGCAGCGTAGGTTGGGGTAGGTCTGTGGCGACGCGCACCTCCCACCTCTGCCTGCCTACTTCCTCACCTGACCCCTTTCAGCTCCGGCCGGCGGCCAAGCTTGCACCTCCCACGGCCGCACGTGCTCAGCACGAACTGCCATGGCTTGTACTTCTTCTCTCGCTCTGCTTACGCAGTGCAGCTTCAGCTTTTTGCGGCGACTTGGACTTGGCATGCTGATGGAGATGACCTGCACTCCAGTAGGATGGGACCTGCCCACGTCGAGGCCATAGAGATGTACAACTCATATGCTCCTTCCCCCATTTGGTTGCATGGAACGTATTAGTGCAAATGCTCATGTGAGCATTGTATTTGTTACAGGGTGATACTTCTTGGTCAACAATGATATAGCATTGACGTATAGCGTTATAATGTCTCATTTTTGTATGATCAGTCTGTACTAGAACACCTGTAAATTTTTGGAAAATATTCAGACAGCAACCTGAGAAGTTCGTGGGTAAAAAAATCATGAAAAATGGAGAAACAAAAACAAGTGAAAACACATGGAGAAAAGTTTCATGAGTACATGGGAAAAAGGTTTCAAATGAACGTGTGAAGTCCAGGTTTCAGAAGTTGGTAAGTTTGAAAACAATAAGCCAGATCAAATAAGTGCAGAGGAAAAGAAGTTACATCCGAAAAACAATAAAGAGACCATGATAAAAAAATCTCAAGAAAAAGAAAGGGACAAATGTGGTGTGAACAAAGACGAGAGAGAGAGGGAGGGAGGGAGGGAGAGAGAGAGAGAGACGTTGCAAAATTATAAAAAGTTCTTTTGTGGGTTTTTTGACAAAACCCAGACGGAATTCCCACAATTTTTTCTAAATAAAACCATGAAGTTTGAATTAAAAAATTGAAGTGAATAGAATCGAGAAGTTCGAATTAAAATAACAAAGCAATTTGATGTTTATATACCAACAAGAAAACATGCCTCACCTAGAAAATGTTAGCTTTGGAAGTGCAAAATCAAAAAAGGTTCACCGCGTGAAACATAGCAAGTTCGGAAAATAACACGACATTATATTTGTTAATAAGATTAACCGGTCAATTCAAAATTTTGATGAAAATAAAACTTCATAAAAAAGGGATTCTGTGCTTCTAAATAAGAAAACATGAAGTTCAAATAAGAAAACACAAATGACGCCTCATAAAAAAGGGATTTCGTGCTTCATAAAAAAATTGTATCCATATTTTGGGGCCTCATGACACCCAGTAGTTTGCATTATTCACCGATGCACCGCTCTTCTCTGGAGCAGAAAGACAGAAGTTCATCCCAACAACCTATATGGTTCAATGTGTATATTAAATGAAGGAAAAAAGCAATAGTAGGTGTCCAGTAGCATCAGTGTGTGGCTGCCTATAATTCTTCTATGTGCGCACGCATGTTGTGCACATGAGCATTAGTTCGAGGAAAATGGAGACCGGTCAGCGCAATAAGTTCAAAAAAAATGAGCAATAAGTTCAAATAAAAAAGTACTACAAAAACCATTATAAAAAAGGATTTTTATCGTTTGTAAAAAAACAGAGAAGTCCAAATTAAAAAGAGGAACATTTCAAAAGAATTTATGAAAAAAATCCCCGTTATACAAAACTAGAAGTTCAAATTAGAATAAAAGGAACAAGTAAAAAAGTTTTTAAAAAATCTCGTTTCTTTAAAAACTAGAAGTTCAAATTTAAATAACAGAGCATGAAAGTTGCGTGTTTTCAACAGCTTATTCATGTGCAGCAGAAGTTCAAGTCAAACTAATGGGGCGATTCAGCGCTTATTCTTGAAAGAGTGGAGAAAATTATACATGCTCTATAGGTCAAAATTTTGGCTTTAATTTATGTTTTGCGAAGGTCAAAATGTTGTGTTCTAGAAGGTCAAGTGTGTTATCTCAGCAAGTTCAAAATAAATTTAAACATGCAAGGTAAAACATGCAAGAAAACAAAAAGGGAGAAGTTCAATTTCTAAAGATGACGCGGTTCAACGTGTAAACCAACGTTGAAAGAAAACAAAAAGAAAATGAGAAGTTCAATTTCTAAAGATGAAGCGGTCCGATGTGCAACCCAATGTTGAAAGAAAACAAAAAGAAAGGAGAAGTTCAATTTCTAAAGATGACGTGGTTCAACGTGCCAAACAATGTTGAATGAAAATAAAAAAGAAAAGGAGAAGTTCAATTTCTAAAGATGACGCGGTTTGATGTGCAAACCAATGTAAAAACACACACGAAAATGTTGTTTCGGTGTCTTAAAATATTTTTATTCATAAAAAATATTTAAGAACTAAATCCAAGAAGGCCATATAAAAAAGATGGAGAAGTTCGATGATTATAGAAAACTTAGATTTTCCTCGTTATTAAAAATACATCATAGTGAAAACAGCAAGAAGTTCAACATGAAAACAGCAGGAAGTTCAATTACTACACTGAATGAATTTCGGATGAAAAACTTTTAAAACCGTCGTGAGTATGAAAAAATGATCAACACGGGAAAGTTGCATGTTTACAGCAGCTTTCCACAGGTATATCACTTGCTCAATTCTGATGAGTGAATGAAGAGCTACGAGCAAGAAAGCACATGAAAAACAGAGTGAAGTTCAAGCAGAACTGCCACAGAAGTTCAAGTACTTCATGCGATGCATTTTCGATGATTCTGTTTCACGATAAAGGCAGAACGAGTGATCTAATTGTTTCTGAAATTACTTGAAAATGGCGAGGAATCAGAGAAAATCATCAACATGAAAAAGTTTCGCATTTTTCGTAGCTTTTGAATGGTATATTATTCGCCCCATTCCGACAAAGTTTGTAGAAATTACGGCGAAAATATGTTTTAACTCATTTTCAAAACTGACATAAAACCGTAAGGAATTAGGAGAAATAATACATATCAAAAAGTTTTGGATTTACTCAGACTTTCCAACACCATATCATTTGCTGCATTCGGACGTACGGCTAAAAAATTAGATCGAAAATACGAACTCGGTGGAACTTGTATTGCTTTCTAAATTACTCTTAAACCGTTCAAAATTAGGAAAAACCTTCAACATGAAAAAGTAGCGCATTTTCATAAGCTTTCCAACTCCATATTACTTGCCTCAATTGGATTAGCCGTTTAGAAATGGCATCGAAAATACAAACTCGGCTGTTCGGTTTGCGAAATTTTATGTTTCTCCAAATTACTCTTTAACCATAGGGAATTAGGGAAAACTTTCAACATATGGAAGGAGCGGTTTTGCAGTAGCTTTCCAATGCCATATTATTTGCCTCATTCCGATAAATAGTTTAGAAATGCGATCAAAAATACGATTCACGTTTTTTGTGTGAAGAAAAAACGATTATCAAAACTGCTCTTAAACCATTTACATTTTGATAAAAATTTAAGTTGGGTCATGATGCTGGTGTTCATAGCTTTCCAACGGTATATCGCAAGCCCCATTCGGGCAATGTTGACGGAAGTTCAACCTAGCACTAGGGGAAGTTCAGGTCGAGCAAATCAGGCAGTAAATTTGCAAAAAACGCAATTTCATCATGACCTGAGAGCAAAATCCGCCAGCGAGCAAGATTTCTTTTTAAAACCGGTATTTAGTTGCTAAAAAACCTTTCTAGATTACACTAACATCATATAGAACACTACTAACCAGAATAATTCGCGGAGGAAGCCATGGTTGCAAAGATAGCCCGAAGGTCGGGTTCGTACAGAGGGAAGTTCAGGCGCGTGTACAAACAAAAATACGTCACAGAAGTTCAACGTGAAAATAGCATGAAGTTCAACTACTACGCTGAATGAATTTCAGATGAAACACTTTTAAAATCATTGCAAGTATGAAAAAATGATCAACACGGGAAAGTTGCGTGTTTACAGCAGCTTTCCATCGGTATATCACTTGCTCAATTTTGGTGAGTGGATGTAGAGTTAGGAGTAGTGGATAGAGATATACGAGGAAACAAAAAGCACGAGAAAAACAGAGTGAAGTTCAAGGTTTCATACCGAGAAGTTCAGGTACTTCACGCGATGCATTTTTGGCGAATCTGTTTCGCGATAAAGGCAGAACGAATGATCTCGCCGTTTTTGAAATTACTTGAAAACGGCTAGGAATCAGACAAAACTGTCAACATGAAAAAGTTTAGCATTTTCCGTGGCTTTTCAGCGGTATATTATTTGTGCCATTCTGATAAAGTTTGTAGAAAATACAGCGAAAATACATTTTCCGCCATTTTCGAAACTGATTTAAAACCGTAAAGAATTGGGAGAAATAATACATACCAAAAAGTTTCGCATTTGTTCAAGCTTTCCAATGCCATATGATTTGCTGCATTAGGACGCACGGTTAAAACATTAGCTCGAAAATACGAACTCGGTAGGACTTGTAACTTTTTCTAAATTACTTTTAAACCGTTCAAAACTAGAAAAAACTTTCAAAATTAAAGAGTAGCGCATTTTCATAAGCTTTCCAAAGCCATATCATATGGCTCAATTGGATTAGCCGTTTAGAAATGACGTAGAAAATACGAAGTCGGCTGTTCAGTTTGCGAAATTTTACGTTTTTTCAAATTACTCTTTAACCATAGAGAATTAGAGGAAACTTTCAACATGTGGAAGTAGCGATTTTGACTCAGGTTTAAAATGCTATATTATATGCCTCATTCCGATAAACGGTTTATAAATGCGATTGAAAATATGATTCACGTTTTTTGTGTGAAGAAAAAACGGTTTTCAAAACTGCTCTTAAATCGCTTACATTTTGCCAAAAAATTAAGTTGGGTCATGATACTGGTGTCCATAGCTTTCCAACGGTATATCGCCAGCCCCATTTGGGCAATGTTGGCGGAAATTCAACCTACTACTAGCGGGGCAGGTCATGTTGTGATCAGAATACTATTCTCATCCCGTGATCAGAATAGTGTTTATGTATATATATATATACCAACAATATATGGAAACAAATTTTTTAATAATATATTCTAATCAATATTAGTTAAGATTTTGATTAGGTTAATATGTGATTAGGTGAAAGTGGTAGACAGGACGTACTTTTTATCTTGAATAGTATTTACTATTCACTAGATAGGGCACTATTCACGAAAGTGCTTTACTATTTAAAACACTATTTGGAATAGTATTTTCACTATTCACAATAATATTTAATTCAATATGATTACCTTCACGTTCTAACTAGATTAATTATTTGATACAGGATCTATTCTGGGCTGGCGAGGCCAACAAATCGACCGACGAATGTACGCAGTGGTGTAAAATCCTACTCAGTACTCACCATATTTATCATTATGTTGTATCAGATGTAGCTAATTATGTTCACTTAGCAGTTTTAATTGCAAATTTATGAGGTAAATTCATATATATCGTCTTCCCAGGCAGTTCCACCCGAAGGGAACACTTTTCTACGGTCACAAGGTTCTCATTCAAACGCCACTCTGGGCTACACAGAGAACTACACACGCAGAGGTTTCTCCTATAGGATCCCTAGCATAAGAACTCGTCCCATAAATTCATAAATAAAAGCACTAAGTGAAACCAAGAAACTACATCATTTCAACAACATAATTTGCATATGGTTTTCCCTTTCGGGAGGCCCCGAAGGGATTACACACAACTAGGAAATTACCTTCAAATTCTTGGCGAACTAAGTGCCTTCTTGGCTATTCTACTAGCAGTGGTGGTGGCTAAACTATAAAGGAAGTGGTGCTCTGGTGGAGGGTCTCTATGCTCTGAGTGCTTCATGCTCTCCCGTCTTGTGTTGTGTCTCTTCTTGAGCCCAGCGTCTCCTTTTATAGCCGCGAGGGGTGGCTGCAAGGTGGCCTTCGGGAGCCTTCCTTCACTTATTTTACACACGGTAGCATGCACACGTGTCCTACTAGGGTATACGCGTGTCCTTCTAATAATATAGAAAAGTGCGAGAGAGTGCTGACAAGCTTCAATCTTCAGGAATCTTTGCTTTCTTCACGTGGCATTGTCTCTCGGTGAATAATTGGCTGGTCTTTGTGTACCAGTCTTTGCTCTTTGGCCATACAGATCTTCATGCAATTAGCCTTGAGAGCTTCTTCTGCCTTCAAGAATCCTTGTGCCAGTGTATGCGTACATACATGCCAAGGCTGCTTACATTTTCAACATTGCTTAATATTATTATTTATTTATTTTATAAATAATTTTTTTACAGGGGGTCTTCCCTGCCCATATGATTAATAATACCTTATCAATATTTAAAGGATCTATTATGGGAATTTCTATCAATATTTGGGTCGGGTATAGGTCCTCCGCGCCCGAATAATTGATAGCAATATCAATATATGCAGTTTGGGCTTTATTCAGGTCGCTGCCCATGCCCTGCTATGTCCATATGATCATCATCATTTAACAGATTGAAATCATATTTTTCATCACATTCTTTCTTTATTTCTTCAAATTTTTCATCCATTTCTTGCCTTAATTCTTTTAATATTTCCTCCTTTAATTCTTTCTTTATTATCTTTGAAAATTCTTCAAACCTTTTATCCATTTCTTGATCTATGTATTCACTGCCTAAAGGGTCAAGCCCCTTTAGAAGGCATTCTTGATATGTCTTATATTTTGGGGATTCTTCTTTCTTTATATTTTTTGAGCTTGATGCCTCCCCCTTTGTGGGAGTTGGTGAAGGAGGTATGCCTCTTTTCATTTGGATATAGTTTTTAGCCTTTGGGTCAATATAATAATCCGGTCCTAATACCTTCCTTGCCCAAAGTAAGGCCTCATCTATACTGTAATATCTTTTGAATGTTAAATCTTGTCCATTTCTTTTTTCATCTAATTTTTCAATCATAATATTTTCCCATTCCAAATATATGCCAGGTTTATTTACATCGAATATAAGATATAGAGTTTCTCCTTTTGGTATTTCAACCTTTTCTGGCTTTGGCACATTTTTGTTTAATTCGTTAAAATATTCAGCCAAACTATTGAGAATTGATAAAAAATATCCTTTTTCCTCTCTTTTGAGAGTATATTGGTACCAAAAGTTATCCAATATGCATCTTTGAGCTTCATCAAGCTTGATATGGGTTTTTGGCTTGAAATTGAATGTATTTGGCTGGAAAACTTTCAGCCTATTTTCTTCTCCAAAGAAGAGGTATTCATCCCTGGAGGAGAACAATGCTTTCCTCATTCCTGCAAATTTGTTGCACGAGAAAATATGTCAGGTAGGGTATTATCCTTCCCCTTAATATGCTCAAAAATGACTTTATAACCATTCCCAGCTATGGTGTCCTCAAATAAGACCCATCTTCTGGTTGAGATTTTCTTACTATTAATTTTATTGTAATATCGGCATATGGCTTCACAGTCCGTCCGTACTGTAAACTCTTTAAATCCTAGATATAGCCTAAATGCATTTATTGCATTTACAACTGCAAGGATTTCTCTATCAATATTATTTACCGTCTTTAGTTTGTAACTTCCTGAAGCATATCTGCATATTTTTTCATCTGCTTTTGGAGAGTATTTATTGGGTTTTTGTTTGAGTATCGCACCCCATCCTACCTTAGATGCATCTGTCTCAATTACAAAATAATTGTCTTCCAGAGGCAATTCTAGGGGTTTTAAATTCTTGAGCTTTTCTTTGATGGCCTTTACTAATTTTATATCTTCAGAATTGAAGTATCTTTGACCATTTTTTCTTAATTTAGCATATAAAGGTCCTGCTAGCTTTGCTAAGTTATCTATATAGTTTCGCGCATAGTTTACAATTCCTAAGAACTGTTGTAAAACCTTTTTATCACTCATATTATTAGGAAACTCTAATATTTTCTTTGCAATATGTTCTTGTAGATATATCTTTCCTTCTCCTATTTCATGACCAAGGAAATTTATTTTCTGTTTGCAAATTTCCATCTTCTTTTTAGATAGTATGAGCCCATTTTGTTCTACCTTTTGAAAGAACACTTCAAGATGGGCTATATGCTCTTTGTATGATTTTGAGAATACTAACAAATCATCTACGTATACTAAGGTAAATGCTTGATTCTCATTAAATATATTTTGCATCTTTCTTTGAAATAGTGCAGGTGCATTCTTTAGGCCTAATGGCATTACTAGCCATTCATAATGGCCTTGTGGACAAGTAAATGTTGTCCAGGGAATAGATTCTTCAGCCATTTTTACTTGCCAAAATCCTGCCTTTAAATCAAATTTGGAGAAATATTTACTTCCTTGAATTCTGTTAATCCATTCCTGCTTATTAGGTATGTTGTATGCATCATCAACTGTATTATCATGAAGCCTTTTAAAGTTAATTACCATTCTAGATTTACCTCTAACTTCTTCAGCATGATTTCTAACTATAAAAGCAGCAGATCGATGAGTGCTTCTGCTTTCTCTTATAGCTTTTAACTTTAATAACTCTTCAATATGCATTTTGAACTCTTCGATATCTTTAGGAGTTGCTTCTATTGGTCCTGACTTAATTATATAATCTGGATTTATGATATTTATTTTGCAAACTATAGAGTTCTTATCCCAATTTTCATTGATATTTCTCCAATAATTTGTATGCTTTCTAGTCTTTGCACAATCTTATATATATCCTTTTTAGATTTTATATCTCTATACCAATTTGGAGAGAATGATTGCAACCCAATGCATTCTGTACATGTATTTTCTATATGATATTCTTCTATGGTCTCACTAAGTTCTTCATCTTTACAGAATTCAAGGGGATCTGGACTTGTGCTATATTCATCATCTAAATTAGATATTTCTACATTTTGCAAAGACTTTCTTTGTTTTCGCACTTCAGATATGTATGGAACATTATCTTGATAAGGGATAAATGTTACCCCCTCTTCATGTATGATTGTGGTTTGTAAAGATTGTTGTAAAAATCTTAACCCTATTATCATGTCATCATTTATTACTGATAAATCTCTTATTGTAATTTCATCTATTATATATTTTGTGCCATTTATGTAAGCTTCAATATTATATGCTAGCTGATTATGGATTTTCTTTATTCCTGACATATCGGTAGATACTTCAGCTTTATTATCATCTATAGTTTCAACTATTTCGGGACATCTCATAAAATATTTATCATGGATGATATTCTTAGTGAAACCAGTATCTAATAGTGCCAGTATTTTATATGAAATATTCGGCTTCAGAACAATCTTAACTGGGATCCTTATTCCTAACACTTCTTTGAATGGTAATCGAACAATATATTTGTTTCCAAAACTAGTAATTGCATCTTTCAATTGTATTAATTTGTCTCCTTTTTTATCCCTTACTATTGTCATTTGCTCTTTCATTTCAGTGTTTTTTGGAACATTATTATTTTGCTCTTTACTATTTTCTAACTCATCTTTAAGTTTTTCTAGCTCTGCTTCTAGCTTATTTATTCTATTTTCTAAATTTCTAACCCTACTGGATAATATTCGCTCTTCTGGTTCCAATTCTATCTCTTGTGTCCACTTTTGATTATTGGCTCTTAGACATGAGGCACATGCTTGTTTTAAACACAAGCTACATGTAAACCTATTATCTTGGCTTGGATAATATATACAGAAAGCACATTTTATGTTATAATCACCTTTTCCTCTAATCCAATCATGTTCACAATCTACTTGGTTCATCATTTCAATTTTTAAACCGACTAAATCATCTATTAGGTCTATTTCATCTTCACTTGATTCATATTCTGGAGCCTCATTTTCTACTTCATCTGTTTCTATAATAGAATATATTGACTCATCGTCTTTTATTTCATCATCACATACTAATATATTTTCATTAACGCTATCTATAATTAACACTCTCTCTTGTTCTTCATATTTGCTAGAGTATCTTTTCTGGTCTTTATTAGGGCAAGTTCTACTTAGATGATCTGGTGAGTTACATATGAAACACCTGCATGTTTTATCATAGGTTTTCTTAGGATTGTATCTTCTTACATTTCTTTTATGCAAGAATGGGGCTCTATTGTCTGATCTTCTTAAGAAATATCTTTTCTTTGTTCTAAAATTTCTATTATCTCTCTTTTGTGGTTTATAATATTTGTTTTTCCTATGCCTTTATTCTCCATATGTAAGTGGTATTTGGACTATGTTATTGCAAAAATTATAATCTGATTTCTTCATAGATCTTTGGGCTTGAATACCAGTACACACCTTTCTTAATTGTTTGAAAACAAATGTTACAGCTTGAGATATGTTTACCATGTTTCCCGCCGTTTCCTTTTTATATTCTTCAAATATTATTGACCCTAGGGGATCAGGCAAGTTATTAAAATATCTTTCTACTACGCCTACATTAAAACCTTATTTAGCAGTAGTAGCATTATACAAATAATGCTGGGAAAACACTTTAATACCTTTCCAGCTAGTTAATGTTAATTTTTCTATTTCTCTTAACCTTTCATTTTGCAATGAGGTATGTCCTAATTCCGGATCTTCTGCTATGATCATATTTGAGATAACATTCGCAAAGTTATTAGGGTTACTTCCTGCCCTTTTTAGTTCTTCATATTGACTAGGGTATGATTCTACCCATTGTTCCCAAAGAACTTTTACAGATTCTCCTAAAAATGTTTCAAGATATGTTAACATATCTTCTACCTTAGTGCCTATGCTATACTGATTTTGTATATATTTTTGTACTATTAAACCTTTCCATATGCTGATTATATTCGGCCAGTCTATTGGGTCATGAGCTGCTAGGTTTAATATAGCACCATCATTTTTATAATTTTGGAATTGCACTGGTTTTTCAAAATCTCTTCTTTTAGTACCCATGTATCTATATTGTCCTGGGATATAAGTAGGCTGATAATCATCTTTTTCTGGAGGCCATTGTCCAGCTGTCATGGTAGGTCTTTCTCTTTCTCCTTCTCTTTTTACAGATGATTCTCCATATCCCCTTCTTCTTTTACCACTACTTTCTACTTCCATGGCTTCCATTGCATTGTCTAAATTATGTAGTCCCACATCATCTAGTGAGTTATAGAAATCACTATTTTGTTCTGAATCATCATATCTTTCATCTTCTAACCACATTTCTTTTATTAATTCCTCCTCTTCATCATAACTTTCTAATAATAACTTATTACTGATATCCCATTGATCTTCCTCACTAACAATTTCTTCTTTTTGAATAATATTCTTATCTTTATTATTATTATTAATGATAGAATTTTTATTAATGATCGCTTTGCTTTTCTTTCTGCGGATGCTATAATTTTATCTTCCATGCTTGAACTACTAGTGGCAGACACTTTATCGTTTTTTAGTTTCTTTAACCTTGCAATTTCTCGAATGATAAATAGTTCTCTTTCTCTAATTTTCGGCCAATCCTTTGTCATAGAATGACTATATTCCCATTCAATATGCTTTAGCTTCTTTTCCCAATGAATTATTTCGTCATCTAAATTAGCCTTTTCCATACATTCAGATATACCTTTATTCTTATCATCATTAATTTCTGATTCTGACATAAATGATTCAGAGTCTTCTATTGATGCAGCTTTATAGTTCATAAATCGAATGCTGCTACTTCCTTCACAATTTTGATAGCTTATGTAAATTTCAGGTTGCTTTAATTCTTTTTTCTCTATTAGTTCTCCTATCTTCCATTCTTCTCCTGCTCTTTCTTCAGAGCCAATTTTAAGAGGGTTCATAAATTTAATACATTTTGATTGCATGCTATCAATTACGTCATTCACATTCACTCTATATCTGGAGCTACTTCTATTAGTGAGCCTTCCTATAAATTCTATGCTTACTAGCAAATTTGTTCCTTTAAAATCTTCATAACCTTTAGTTTGGAAACCAAAACTCATTTTTTCAATAAATTCTTTTACGGGCATCATTAGGTCTGGAGCTATATAGGTTATTAATCTATTTTCATTCATGTCTCCTTCCAAAAATCCTAATGCTGCTTTATCTACAGATTCCCATCTCTTGTCTAATAAAGTTATCAAAACCTTCGCTCCTAATTTCTTCCCTGTCATACCTTTGACTCATATGATATACATGCCTTGATGAATATATTTGTAACCAGAATATTTTAATTCATTTTCAATATTTTTGCTTACAATTCTTAAATCTACTGGATGTGTTAACACACTTAATTCTACTTCTCGAGATATTCTGTATAGACCACTCTTACTTTCAAACATACCCATGTGGTATACTTGCTGCGGTTTTATTTTTCTTAGGGTATCCTTTTGATATCTCTCTAGATCTCTTTGTATATCAATAACTTCTTCAATGCTATCAATATCATCAGCTTTGCATGATAACCTATGCTTCATGGCCAAAGGTCTCGAATCTTGCCTTACTAATTGGAGGGTTTTGTCTCTTCTAAGGAAGCCTTTAGATACGTCCATTTTTCTGAATTAATATTTCTAGCAGAGGCAACTATTCCGGATGATGGAAGGACAATTTCTTTGTTGCTTTGAACACTATTTAGTTTATCTAAAATCTGGATTAATAGCTGGAGGATGGTGTTATTATGTCTTATTATAACTTTAGAATCTTCTTTTGGGGAGTCATGATCGGAGAATCCGACAGGAGGTGACAGATATTTAGCTACTTCGTTTAATGCTTGAGTATATTCACTCATATAATTATGAGATAATCAAAGTTTTAACCTCTTGCACCAACTTTTTTATTTCAAGTATATCTTGTCTTGATTCAGTGCGTGGGAGTGCCTCTTTGCCTTTACTTAGGTAACGGCCTATTGATAACACTTCCTCTTTAATATAATCGTTATTCTTGCAGACTGTATTCTGTCTTGCTTTTGCTTCCTCTAGCTTATGTAAAGCTAGATCAATTTTATTATTTAACCCTGAATACTTATCCGCAAGTTTTTGGTATTCTTTGAATAAACCTTCAAATTTTTGGTTTAAATTATCTTGTCTTTTTCCCCAAGATATGTAAAAGTTATATATCAAATCAACGACTGTATTTAACTGGCTATGAGATGTATGCCAGATATGCTCTTCAGAGGGATTTATTCTACACCTTATATTTAAATTTTCCTTAGTATTTATTACTTTACCTGCGATAACTTCTAAGTTTAAATATTTTAACCTTTCAATGGTTAAACACTGGACCTTATACCAACAATATATGGAAACAAATTTTTTACTAATATATTCTAATCAATATTAGTTAAGATTTTGATTAGGTTAATATGTGATTAGGTGAAAGTGGTAGACAGGACGTACTTTTTATCTTGAATAGTATTTACTATTCACTAGGTAGGGCACTATTCACGAAAGTGCTTTACTATTTAAAACACTATTTGGAATAGTATTTTCACTATTCACAATAATATTTAATTCAATATGATTACCTTCACATTCTAACTAGATTAATTATTTGATACAGGATCTATTCTGGGCTGGCGAGGCCAACAAATCGACCGACGAATGTACACAGTGGTGTAAAATCCTACTCAGTACTCACCATATTTATCATTATGTTGTATCAGATGTAGCTAATTACGTTCACTTAGCAGTTTTAATTGCAAATTTATGGGGTAAATTCCTATCGTCTTCCCAGGCAGTTCCACCCGAAGGGAACGCTTCTCTACGGTCACAAGGTTCTCATTCAAACGCCACTCTGGGCTACACAGAGAACTACACACGCAGAGGTTTCTCCTATAGGATCCCTAGCATAAGAACTCGTCCCATAAATTCATAAATAAAAGCACTAAGTGAAACCAAGAAACTACATCATTTCAACAACATAATTTACATATGGTTTTCCCTTTCGGGAGGCCTCGAAGGGATTACACACAACTAGGAAATTACCTTCAAATTCTTGGCGAACTAAGCGCCTTCTTGGCTATTCTACTAGAAGTGGTGGTGGCTAAACTACAAAGGAAGTGATGCTCTGGTGGAGGGTCTCTATGCTCTGAGTGCTTTGTGCTCTCCCGTCTTGTGTTGTCTCTTCTTGAGCCCAGCGTCTCCTTTTATAGCTGCGAGGGGTGGCTACAAGGTGGCCTTCGGGAGCCTTCCTTCACTTATTTTACACACGGTAGCATGCACACGTGTCCTACTAGGGTATACGCGTGTCCTTCTAATAATATAGAAAAGTGCGAGAGAGTGCCGACAAGCTTCAATCTTCAGGAATCTTTGCTTTCTTCACGTGGCATTGTCTCTCGGTGAATAATTGGCTGGTCTTTGTGTACTAGTCTTTGCTCTTTGGCCATACAGATCTTCATGCGATTAGCCTTGAGAGCTTCTTCTGCCTTAAAGAATCCTTGTGCCAGTGTATGCGTACATACATGCCAAGGCTACTTACATTTTCAGCATTGCTTAATATTATTATTTATTTATTTTATAAATACATTTTTTACAGGGGGTCTTCCCTGCCCATATGATTGATAATACCTTATCAATACTTGAAGGATCTATTTGTGGGAATTTTTATCAATATTCGGGTCGGGCCCTGCTATATATATATGTGTGTGTGTGTGTGTGTGTGTGTGTGTGTGTGTGTGTGTGTGTGTATGAGCACACATGCATGCATGTGTACGCATGAATCCCTCCCATCGAGTCGAAGTGGCTAGTACGACGACACATCATGAACCGATCTCGCTCTGTGTGAGGAGAGTGTACGGTTTTCGACACACGCGCCACATCAATGTTGTGAGATGGTATTCAAACATGCATGCACGCATCACCTCCATACATATGCATGTATCCGGTTTCAAATGCTATCTTTGGTTGTTCATAGTATGCCTTGTTTATTCCAGTTATTCACAACGTGATGTTCTATATGTGCAAGTATGAACTGTGCAGTTCATTCATGAGTACCAGTTTCAACAATACCACTATAGCCCTGTTTGTTTCGGATTCTGGACCAGATTCAGCTTTGCCAGTGAAGCCGAATCTGGAATCTGAAACAAATAGCTATTTCGAATCAGCTTTGCCAGTGAAGCTGAATCTGGATTTGGGTCATTTTAAGTGCAATTTCCTGAAGCACCTCAAAGTGTACTTCGGTGGTGAAGTTGATTCGCAGAAACAGCTTCGCCACTGAAGTGAATCCATAGGTGATTAAAATCCAAGAAAAGCTGAAACAAACAGGGCATGAATGACTACATTTGGTTGATGCACCTTGTAGTTAAACATGCTTTTCCATTTTTATTTAACAATAACCAGTGTACTTAGACCGGCACAATACCAGTTTGAATGACTATGTTTGCTTGTTGTTAAATGTTAGGCCTATTGCAGTTAACACACCTTTTCACTTGTTTTGCTTTACTAGCGTGCTTAAACCTACACACTGAAGCTACCTTTTGGATATTATTTTGTCTGTCATGGATAATTTTGGTTGATGTTTAGCCTGTTGTGCTTAACATGCTTCTCGATGTCCCTACACAGGACAATTTTGGGAACGACTGTTGTTTCCCATCGAGGTTAGTTTCATCCCATAGCTTATATATATGCTCACTATTCAGGATATCGGTAGCTGGTACCATATAGGCCAGGGGCTTATAAGGGACTACTCGGTGAATCGGACTTTTAACTGGATATATCTGCATCGTTAGGTTAACTAGGGCCATATGTAATATATCTGAGGCTACATAGCAACATGCACTGTACTTAATGTCTACATATGCAATCCTAGGCTACATAGCAACAAGGAAGAGTGTTACCTTGATGTTTTGATGATGTCTAGATACACGTAGAAGAGCAGCAGGAACAAAAACAACAACAACACAGCGTTGTTTGGATACTCAACTTAGCTTAGAGGTTAGAGTTAGTTTCTAGCTCATGACTAACCCTGAACTAACTCCATCCAAAGAGGTGTTTGGATGACAGGGTTAGATACTTAGATTGACAATAAATGCACTAGGAGAACTAGCTGCAATTAGCACTTATTGGGTTGGATAGTTTTTTTGGGTGGGTTATAGATGCAAGTAGCTCAAACTAGCCCTCATGTTTAGATATACTTTAGGGCTATTTGAGCCCGAACTAGCTCAAACTAACTCTAACCCATGGATACAGCAGCAGTTAATCAGCCGATAATTTGTAAGAATGCAATAAACTCCTTCTGGCCCATAATATAAGATGTTAATTCATCTAATATGTGACTATATTGGATGTTATAAGATATTATAAAAGAGTGTTGTACTATATCATTGTGCAATTGGTGTTTATCTTCTATTAACTTGGTGCTTTTAGGTACATATGTCATTGGTAAAGATCCGCGCTTCGACCCTTTCTGTGTATGGGGAAATGAGATATCGATGAACCAGCATCAAGTGAGGAAGCTGATAAAGATTGTTAGTAAAATGGGTCAAAAGATGGCAATTAAACTATTTGTTTACACTTTATCCAATACAACAGCGAACTGCAGGATGGTAAGTAAGAACTCTGCAGGGCTTCTTTTTACTGCCCATAATGAGTTGTGTTGGATGACAATGTCTGAATCTTTTTTCCTTTGAAGTGGTTCCCAAAGGAGTTTACTAAAGATTACCTCTCAAACTACATGATTGGTGGGCATGCAAAGGTTAAAGTATTTCTACCAGAACACGATGATTATCTAGATGTTTCCATGAAGACCGTGAAGGGTGGGTGGTCGGCCATCACAAGGGGGTGGACTAGAGTCGTGCGTGCCTTCTGTATGGAGGAGGGCACAATATGGGCATTCTGCTTCACCTTGTTCAACAACCAGAATGTATTATATTTCACCTCTTTCTTTACTGTCTTTAATAGTACAAGTATACAACTGTGGTTCATCATTCTTTATTTGGTTCTTATGTAATTATTGATGTGTACCTATGAATTAGTTGTCTGAACCTGATGGATATGAATAAAGCTGTAGCATACATTCAATTTCAATTTCAATTTCAATTTGATGTAGCAGTAATTAAATTACGGTGAAATTACGCTCTCTAGGTTGTTACGGCACACATGGTTGGTAAAACACAAATGTTTACGATATACACCATAATCCGAGACGGTTCACAGAGAGGAAACGTGTGCAAGCGTGCACATAGTTGCCATTTGCAAAGCGTGTGCGTTGTCAGACAATATCACAAACGGTGCTGGCAAACTAACCGTTTGCGATAGTTGCATTATCGTACACGATTCTCAACCATGAACTAATTCTGATGAAGTATGCATCATAAATGTTGCACCACAGAATAGCGTGTGCGATAGTTGCCTTATCGTACACGATTCGCAACCATGAACTATTTCTGATGAAATATGCATCGTAAATGTTGCACCACAGAATAGCGCGTGTGATAGTTGTCGTGTACAACGATGTTATGATGGTCCGACGTTTCGTAATCCTATCTGACACTCGTACGACGATTAGCTAATCTTCTTAATTAGTTATCGCATATGGTTTGTGAAAAGAGAATGTGTGATTGTATGCTTATCATACACATCCTATAATAGTGAACTGATGGGCTACGCATCGTAAACGTAACACCACAGAATACCGACTGCGATGGCAATGTGACCACAAATAAAAAGGAGTATTGTAGGGTCCCTATCCCCGACGGTTTCTGGGTCGTGTGGGGAGGACCCCCCTATCACCGTCACTCACTAGGCGACGGTTCCAAATGCCATCGCGGAAAGGGGTTAAAAACCGTTTGTATAGCATCGACGTGTACTAGTGTGCTAACATGATTCAGACGGACTTAAGCATCTCTACAGTGGAGAAAGTCTCATCATAGTCAACCCCTTGAACTTGTCGAAAACCTTTTGCGACAAATCGAGCTTTATAGACAGTAACATTACCATCAGCGTCAGTCTTCTTCTTGAAGATACATTTATTCTCTATGGGTTTCCGATCATCGGGAAAATCCACCAAAGTCCACACTTTGTTCTCATACATGGATCAAATCTCAGATTTCATGGCCTCAAGCCATTTATTAGAATCTGGGTTCATCATAGCTTCTTCATAGTTTGTAGGTTCACCATGGTCTAGTAACATGACTTCCAGAACAGGATTACCGTACCACTCTGGTGTTGATCGTATCCTGGATGACCTACGAGGTTTGGTAGTAACTTGATCTGAAGTTTCATGATCATCATCATGAGCTTCCTCTCTAGTTGGTGTAGGCATCACGAGAACGGATTTCTCGGATGACCTACTTTCCAAATTGAGAGACGGTACAATTACCTCATCAAGTTCTACATTCCTCCCACTCACTTCTTTTGAGAGAAACTCCTTATCTAGAAAGGTTCCGTTCTTGGCAACAAAGATCTTGCCTTCGGATCTGTCGTAGAAGGTGTACCTAATTGTTTCCTTAGGGTACCCTATGAAGACGCACTTCTCCAATTTGGGTTCGAGCTTATCAGGCCGAAGCCTTTTGACATAAGCATCGCATCCCCAAACTTTAAGAAACGACAACTTAGGTTTATTGCCAAACCATAGTTCATACGGTGTCGTCTCAACGGATTTTGACGGTGCCCTATTTAACGTGAATGCTGTTGTCTCTAATGCATAACCCCAGAACGATAGTGGTAAATTGATAAGAGACATCATAGATCGCACCATAATTAATAAAGTACGGTTACGATGTTCGGACACACCATTACGTTGTGGTGTTCCAGGTGGCGTGAGTCGTGAAACTATTCAACATTGTTTTAAATGAAGGCCAAACTCGTAACTCAAATATTCACCTCCGCGATCAGATCGTACAAACTTTACTTGTTACGATGATTCTCCACTTCACTCTAAAATTCGTTGAACTTTTCAAATGTTTCAGACTTGTGTTTCATTAAGTAGATATACCCATATCTGCTCAAATCATCTGCGAAGGTCAGAAAATAACGATACCCGCCGCGAGCCTCAACACTCATCGGACCACATACATTGGTACGTATTATTTCCAATAAGTCATTGGCTCACTCCATTGTTTCGGAGAACGGAGTTCTAGTCATCTTGCCTATGAGGCATGGTTCGCAAGTATCAAATGATTCATAATCAAGTGATTCCAAAAGTCCATCTACATGGAGTTTCTTCATGCGCTTTACACCAATATGACCTAAACGGAAGTGCCACAAATATGTTGCACTATTATTATTAACTTTGCATCTTTTGGCATCAATATTATGAATATATGTATCACCACAATCGAGATTCAAAAGAAATAGACCACTCTTCAAGGGTGCATGACCATAAAAAATATTACTCATATAAATAGAACAAACATTATTCTCCGATTTAAATGAATAACCATCTCGCATTAAACAAGATCCAGATATAATGTTCATGCTCAATGCTGGCACCAAATAATTATTATTCAGGTCTAAAACTAATCCCGAATGTAGATGTAGAGGTAGCGTGCCGACGACGACCACATCGACCTTGGAACCATTCCCGGCGCGCATCATCACCTTGTCCTTAGCCAATCTTCATTTAATCCGTAGTCCCTGTTTCGAGTTACAAATATGAGAAACCGAACTGGTATCAAATACCCAGGCACTACTATGAGCATTAGTAAGGTACACATCAATAACATGTATATCAAATATACATTTGTTCACTTTGCCATCCTTTTTATCTGCTAAATACTTGGGGCAGTTCCGCTTCCAGTGACCAGTCCCTTTGCGGTAGAAGCACTCAGTTTCAAGCTTGGGTCCAGCTTTGGGCTTCTTCCCGGGAGTGGCAACTTGCTTGCCATTCTTCTTGAAGTTCCCCTTCTTTCCCTTGCCCTTTTTCTTGAAACTAGTGGTCTTGTTAACCATCAACACTTAATGCTCCTTCTTGATTTCTACCTCCGCAGCTTTGAGCATTGCGAAGAGCTCGAGAATAGTATTTTCCATCCCTTGCATATTATAGTTCATCACGAAGCCTTTGTAGCTTGGTGGCAGTGATTGTAGAACTCTATCAATGACACAATCATCTAGAAGATTAACTCTAGCTGAGTCTCCTCCATCTTGCAACTATAGAACTTGTTGGAGACTTCATATCTCTCAACTCGAGCATTTTCTTGAAATATTAACTTCAACTCCTAGAACATCTCATATAGTCCATGACGTTCAAAACGTCTTTGAAGTCCTGATTCTAAGCCGCAAAGCATGGCGCACTGAACTATCGAGTAGTCAGCAGATCGAGCTTGCCAGACGCTCATAACATCAGTATCTGCTCCTGTAGCAGGCCTTTCACCGAGCGGTGCATCAAGGACATAATTCTTCTATGCAGCAAAGAGGATAATCCTCAAGTTACAGAACCAGTCCGTGTAGTTGCTACCATCTTCTTTCAACTTAGCTTTCTCTAGGAACGCATTAAAATTCAAAGGAACGGTAGCACGGGCCATTGATCTACAACATAGATATGAAAAACTATCAGGACTAAGTTCATGATAAATTAAGTTCAATTAATCATATTACTTAAGAACTCCCACTTAGATAGACATCCCTCAAGTCATCTAACTGATGCGTGATTCAAATCAACTAAACCATGTCCAATCATCACGTTAGATGGAGTAGTCATCAATGGTGAACATCTCTATGTTGATCATATCTACTATATGATTCACATTCGACCTTTCGGTCTCCAGTGTTCCGAGGCCATGTCTGTACATGCTAGGCTTGTCAAGTTTAACCCGAGTATTCCGCATGTGCAAAACTGTCTTGCACCCGTTGTATGTGAACGTAGAGCCTATCACACCCGATCATCACGTGGTGTCTCGCACGAAGAACTGTCGCAACGGTGCATACTCGGGGAGAACACTTATACCTTAAAATTTAGTTAAGGGATCATCTTATAATGCTACCGCTGTACTAAGCAAAATAAGATGCATAAAGATAAACATCACATGCAATCAAAATATGTGACATGATATGGCCATCATCATCTTGTGATATCTCCATCTCAGAAGCGTCGTCATGATCTCCATCGTCACCAGTTCGACACCTTTACCTCCATCTTAGCGTCGTGGTCGTCCCGCCAACTATTGCTTCTACAACTATCGCTATCACTTAGTGATAAAGTAAAGCAATTACATGGCGTTTGTATTTCATACAATAAAGCGACAACCATAAGGATCCTGCCAGTTGCCGTTAACTTTTACAAAACATGATCATCTCATACAACAACGTATATCACATCATGTCTTGACCATATCACATCACAACGTGCCCTGCAAAAACAGGTTAGATGTCCTATACTTTGTTGTTGCAAGTTTTACGTGGCTGCTACGGGCTTCTAGCAAGAACCGTTCTTACCTACGGCACAAAACCACAACGGTGATTTATCAAGTTTGCTATTTTAACCTTAAACAAGGACCGGCCGTAGTCAAATTTGATTCAACTAAAGTTGCAGAAACAGACACCCGCCAGCCACATTTATGCAAAACTAGTTGCATGTCTGTCGGTGGAACCGGTCTCATGAACGTGGTCATGTAAGGTTGGTCCGGGCCGCTTCATCCAACAATACCGCTGAATCAAAATAAGACATTGGTGGTAAACAGTATGACGATCACCGCGCACAACTCTTTGTGTTCTACTCGTCCATATCATCTACGCATAGACCTGGCTCGGATGCCACTGTTGGGGAACGTAGCATGCAATTTCAAAAAAACAGCAAGATCTATCTAGCAGATGCATAGGAACGAGAGGAGGAGAGTGTGTCTACGTACCCTCGTAGACCAAAAGCGGAAGAATTTGAGAATGTGGTTGATGTAGTCGAACTTCTTGTCGTTCCGATCGATCAAGCACCGAACGTACGTCACCTCCGAGTTCTGCACACGTTCAGCTCGATGACGTCCCTTGAACTCTTGATCTAGCAGATTGTCGAGGAAGTAGATGAGTTCCGTCAGCATGATGGCATGGTGACGGTGATGGTGAAGTGATCCGCGCAGGGCTTCGCCTAAGCACTATGAGAATATAACCGGAGGCGTAAACTGTGGAGGGGGCGCCGCACACGGCTAACAATAGTTGATGTGTGTTCTAGGCGCCTCCCCCTTCATATATATAGGTGGGAGGGAGAGGGAGCAGCCCTAGGGGCGCCCCAAGTAGGAGGGATCCTACTTGGGCTCCTGCCCTAGGCCGGCGCCCCCCCCCCCCCCCCCCACCTTTTCCTTCTTTTGGCGATGAGGGGAAGGAAGGAGGAGGTGGCGCCCCCCCCCCTTCCTTTCTCCCACCAAGGGGGAAAGGCAGGAGGAGGTGGCGCCCCCTCCCTTCCTTCCTCTAGGGCCTGCTGCCAGGGAAACGGGCGTACCAGCCCCTTGTGGGATGGTCTATCCCTCTCTCGGCCCATTAAGCCCATATATGTGCTGGGGTTGCCCGAAACTCCTTTCCGGTGACCCGTTATGTACTTGGTACCCTCTGGAGCACTTCCGGTGTCCGAATACTATCGTCCTATATATCAATCTTTACCTCTTGACCATTTCAAGACTCCTTGTCATGTCCGCGATCTCACCCAGGACTCCGGACAACATTCGATCACCAAATCACATAACTCATATAATACAATATCGTCATCAAACGTTAAGCGTGCGGACCCTATGGGTTCAAGAACTATGTAGACATGACCGAGATACCTTCCGCTCAATAACCAATAGCGGAACCTGGATGCTCATATTGGCTCCTACATATTTTACCGGTCGAACCATTATGACAACATATGTTATTCCCTTTGTCCATCGATATGTTACTTGCCCGAGATTCGATCGTCGGTATCTTAATACCTAGTTCAATCTTGTTACCTGAAGTCCCTTTACTCGTTTTGTAATGCGTCATCCCGTAACTAACTCATTAGCCACTTTGCTTGCAAGGCTTCTTATGATGTGCATTACCGAGAGGGCCCAGAGATACCTCTCCGATACTCGGAGTGACAAATCCTAATCTTGATCTATGCCAACCCAACAAACACCTTCGAAGATACTTGTATACCATCTTTATAATCACCCAGTTACGTTCTGACGTTTGATTGCACACAAGGTATTCATCCGGTATCCGGGAGTTGCATAATCTCATAGTCGAAGGAATATGTATATGACATGAAGAAAGCAATAGAAATAAAACTGAATGATCATAATGCTAAGCTAACGAATGGGTCTTGTCCATCACATCATTCTCCTAATGATGTGATCACATTCATCAAATGACAACAAATGTCTATGGTTAGGAAACTTAACCATCTTTGGTTAATGAGCTAGTCTAGTAGAGGCTTACACTACTAGGGAAAAGCCTAGCAGCAGCGCGGGTTTTGGGCCTATTAGTAGCGCGAGGGCCGGCGCTACTAATAAGGCGCTACAGCTAACGTATAGCAGTAGCGCGGGTGCCACCCGCGCTACAGCTAACGTATAGTAGTAGCATGGGTGAAAACCCGCGCTACTACTAATCTGTAATCTCTGATTTTTTTTTCTATTTTTTTTTGATTTTTTTGAAAAAAAAATCGATTTTTTTCCTAATTTTCAAATTTCTGAATTATTTTAACCTCAAATATCTAATCACCCCTCATTGCTGCTCAATTTAATCTCTAATCACCCCTCATCATTCAAAATCATCTAACTTCCCAGACGGTCACCCATCCTCTCACTACTCTAGCCTGAGCACGCTTAACTTCCGGGTTCTATTCTCCCTCGTTTCCAAGTCTGCACTTGTTGTTTTCCTGACAATAGTAAGATGTCAATCCTATTAACCTCAGGAATTTAGCTTGAGCATGAAGTCACACATTTCACTGTTTGAGTTTGAAACTATTGTTCTAAAAAATTAGTAACACTAATATTTCTTGAATAATTAGTTTGACCACAGTTTGACCATAGTTTGACCAAATTTGACCATAGTTTGACCATAGTTTGACCAGATTTGACCAAAATTCAAAAAAACTAAAATAATTATTTAGTAACACTAATATTCTTGAATAATTAGTTTGACCATAGTTTGACCAGATTTAACAAAAATAAAAAAACTGAAATTTGATGAATTTTTTTCCTCTCGATCTTAAAAGCCCATAACTTTTTTCTGTTAGGTTTTGGATGTAACTTTTTGAGTAGATGATTTTTCATATAAAAAACTTTTTCATCCGAGTTAGTATGCAAAAGTTATGCCCATTTTTACAAATTCTCGAGAGATTTTGCAAATAAAGTCGAAATTCATATTTGCAAATTTTCTCAACAACTAGACCACATATCACATGGGAAACTTATTTTATTTTTTATTTTTTGACATTTTCATCATTTTCTTTTATTTTTTTAAAACTGAAAAGGCGATCCGGGGGGGTAGAGTTTGAAAATGGGACCTTTAGTAGTAGCGCGGGTTTTTACCCCTCGCTACTACTATGGCTAAAAACCAGCGCTATTGCTATCGACTTAGTAGTAGCAAGGGCTAAAAACCAGTGCTACTGCTATCAACTTAGTAGTAGCGAGGGTTAAAACCCCGCGCTACTACTATGGCATGTCCCGGGGGGCACGGTAGAGACCGCTTAGTAGTAGCGAGGGTTAAAGACTCGCGCTACTGCTATCAACTTAGTAGTAGCGAGGTTTAAAAACCTGCGCTACTAGTAAGTAGCAGTAGCGAGTGTTTTTAACCCTCGCTACTAGTAAGATTCTGTGTATAGGTTATTCCCTAGTAGTGTTACTAGGGACACATTGTTTTGTCTATGTATCCACACATGTATCAAGTTTTCGGTTAATACGATTATAGCGTGAATAATAAACATTTATCATGATACGAGGAAATATAAATTAATAACTTTATTATTGCCTCTAGGGCATATTTCCTTCACATATACAGATCACCTCTTCGATAACCTTTGGAGACTCGAGATTTTCCAGAAGCCATTAGCACAAGAAATTGATATTTTCCGAATAACACAGTCATGTCAAGATCACAAAGCATTGAGATAGACATGAGCTTGTATCCAAGGGATTCAACAAAATCATCTAGGAAAAAGGATGGGGAAGAATTTGAACGCTTTGCTGAAATAGCAGATCTTGAAGAATTTGATGGCGGATATTGAACAATCAATCTAACATTGCTCAGATTAAGAATTTGATGGATTTTAATGGGCCAATTTTGAGGGTTCTCTGGTCCTCCTAGCGCAAGCGGATAGTATTTTCTAGATTATCACGCTCGTCGAGAGCATTTTGAGTACTTGTGGGTCCGAAACGGACTCCGAATGACAAAGTTATGACCGTGTGACACGGCAAAATCACCAAGGATTTGTAGAGTCAAACCTTGTCATCGTATCGCTTATCAGTTCGCGCTTACTCCGATGGTCACTTTTCGGCTTTCTCCTCCTGAGGTACTTGACCGGGCGAGCCAGAAGTACAATCGCAGGGGTTCTCCCTTTGCCCTCTTGTCATTAGGAGTCCGTTTGGGACCCACAAGTACTCAAAATGCTCGCAACAACCATGAGAATCTAGAAAATACTCCTCGATTGCGCCGGGAGGACTGGAGGACCCTCAAATTTGGCCCATAAGCAGGACTTTTTGCCCTGAAAGTAGGAAATCCATGAGATTATGGTGAGTATAAACATTATTCTGCCTAGTAAGGACAAAGTTGCATTCTACAAATGCTCTATGATCTGGGGAATCCCATACGATTGTTAATTCATGGAAATACGGCGACTATAAGTCTTATTCTCCTCCAGGTTGATACTCCTAGTCATCCGAATTGGTGTCAAAGCTTGCATCGACGTAACTCTTTACGACGAACTCGTTATCACCTCCATAACCGAGAAAATATTTCCTTAGTTCTCTAAGGATAATTTTAACCGCTGTCCAGTGATCTACTCTGCTTACGGGCCAAATATGATAGTCCTCCGGGCCTCCTAACTCAAGCTGGTAGTATTTTCTGGATTCCCACGCTCGTCGCGAGCATTTTGAATACTTGTGGGTCTGAAACGGACCTAAAAAAAGAAGCTTCTATGTGTTTTTTCCTTTTTCTGGTTTTCTGTGTTTCTTAACCAGGTTTTTTTCCACGACACATGTCTACTTTCTTCACAACACATTGTACATTCTTCTTATGGTACATTTTTTATGATACACATTGAACATTTTTCGGAATACATTATGTCAATTTTTCAAATACGTGTTTTGACGTCTTTTGAGAACATGGTTTTTTTTAATGACATGAAGCCTTTTGAAAAATACAAGAACATTTTTTTACATTATATGAACATTGTTTTAAAAATGTTATAAACATTTTTTGTAACACGTGATTTTTTTAAATGTCTCAGGTCATTTTTTAGTTACACAAACATTTTATTAGACATGTGTAAACATTTTTAAAGAATCACTAAATAATTTTATGTAACGCATGAACATTTTCTAAATGCCATGATTTTTTAATAGCACTATCATTGTTTTAAACTCGTGCAGACAATTTTTATACACAATGCGCAGAGATCCTTTTTAAAAATTAAAGTTGAATGTATGTATTTATAATCAAATTCAAATCTCTCCCTAATAATAAAGCACGGATTGGGTCTCCGGGTTCACCGTCACAATACGCTTTCTTTCCGTGAATTTACGCTTTCAGTTTTTTCGCTCATATTATCCGAGGTGGTACTATTCATATGCATTTTAGTAATTGAATCCCGCTATTAATTTGCTTTTTAGCAATTGGGCTGAATTTCGTCTGAGTGTCCTGCATGGGCCAACCTGGGCCTTATTGGGGAGCAGCTAAAAATTAGGCGCTTGTGTGAGTTTCGAACTCACAAACGCAAAAACAGAGGGCGGCTGGAGAATCGAACTCAAGACCTCCCATTTAGTACCCGCGCGCGCTTGCCATTGCACCACTAAATGTTATTTGCAAATGTTGAGCAGCAAACACTATAAGAACATAATACACAACAGATCTAAACGTTTTTAGAAGTTTGAATGCAGTTCATTCTTTTCTTTGCAGAAAAAACGCAGTTTACTTTCAAAACCTGTATCTTTCTTTGAACGCGGACTATTCCAAAAATAGCAAATAATTATTTTAAAATGTTGAACATTTTTTGACCTGTGAACAAATTTTTGAAAAACAGCAAAGCCTTTTTGTAATGTTCAACAAATTTTAAAAACAAGAACATTTCATAAAATTTAGACGAAAAAAATAAAAAGCGAACATTTTTTGAAACTTGGAACAAAATTAGAAGAAAGCGGACATATTTTTGGATCTGGAAACAATTTTTGAGAAAGGGAACATTTTTTGTAACTCTGAACAAAATTTGGCAATCGAACATTATTTTGAATTGTGAACATTTTTTGAAAAAGCGAACAAGATTTGAAACTCAAACATTTTTTGAATTAATTTAAATAAGATTTCAAATGTGATTTTTTTTGAAAATCTGAACATATTTTGAAAATGTGAGCAAATTTTGGAACTCGAACATTTTTTGAATTAATGGAAACAACGTTTGAAAATGTGAACAAAATTTTGAAAATGCGAACAAGTTTTGAAACTCGAACATTTTTTAAATTAATAGAAACAAAATTTCAAAACGTGAACAAAAATTTGAAAATCTGAACATTTTTAAAAATGTGAAACTCAAACATTTTTTGTATTAATAGAACAAGTTTCCTATATTTGAACAAACTTTTGAAAATCTGAACATTTTTTATTTTTTATCATTTATTGAATAACATGATCAAAATTCAATTTTTCCGAACATTATTTGAAATTTTGTACTAAATTTGAAATTCCAAACAAATAATGAAATTCTGAATTTATTTAAAATTGGAAACTGAAAAGGAAACAAAGAAGAACAGAAAAAGGAAAAAACAAAACAGAATTTTTTTAAAAAAACGAACAAAAAGAAAACAAAAAAGAAACAAAAGAACCGGTTTACGAACCTTCTAGAAGATTCCTCAAACCGGAAAAGACCGGCTGAAACCTCCTACTAGAAGCGTCCCGAAACCGGGAACGAAGAACACATGAACGGGCCGGGCCATCGCAACGCTAGATCGCGACCTCCTGTGCGAAAGGTCGACATCTTGACGCAGAATGCGTCATATAGGATTTTCCGGGAGCGAAGCCCGCAACCAATAGAGCCAGCATGCCTGTCTGTTGAAAAACAAGGCTCTGTACCTAATAGTCTGTAATTAAGAGAATAATTAATGCAGGGAGGAACGCGCTTTGTGCATGGCTAGGGAAATTAAGAGGAATTGATCCCTAAGTAGTAAAAGGGATTGATTTGGTGAGAGTCAGCCGTTTGGATTTGTGCCTCTGATGTGTTACCATGAAAGCATCACCACAGGGATCGCAGCTGCCAGGACACGTACGTACATGACCAGCAGCGACCGGTGACCGCCGTGTTGCAAAGCCGACTATGCATACCCTACAAGGATGGTTGGTGGTATTTTAAGTCGGAAGGACGAGCCAATTATGCATACCTTACAAGGACGGCTGGTGGTATTTTAAGTCAGAAGGACGACGTCGCAAAGCTGACCACATGAACACGGTAAGAACGACCGACATTGATGTAAAGTCAGACGTATATCGTTGCGAGGTCAATCTATGTTACAGCAAATTGTATGTCATCCAATGCTATCATATCATGCATGTGGATATTTTGATGAACACGTCAATTTTCTCTCCTTTATTACCCCGTTGCAACGCACGGGCGTATGTGCTAGTATAACAAACAAACAAAGCAAAGCGAATGGCCCAGCCCAATACAACGGTTCCTTGAGGCATGGTGGTTGTTCGGTCTCGCGTGAGAGCTGTATCTCGCATATTGGAAGATGTAGCTTTGGCTCGCCTGCCGTGCAAAGCCGACGGACAACTGATGCACACCTTCGATTTTCGATTCATTTATTTTGGTTTGTTCCTTCAGGTTTCTTTGTTTTTTCACAGGTTTTCTGAGTTTCTTCACTAGGCATTGGTTTTCTTCGGTTTCTTATGTCACCTTTTGCATTTTTTTCACTTTTTTCTTTTGTTTTCCTGTTTTTTGGCGTTTCTTCACTGGTTTTCTCCTTTTTTAACTCATGTTTACATTTTTCAAAACGCATTGTACCTTTTTCACATACACGTGGCGTATGTTTTGGTACGCATTGAACATTTTCTAAATCCATGATGTACATTTTTTAAATAGATCTTTCGAACATTTATTCGATACATGTTCCTATTTTTCGGTTACACATTGAACATTTTTTTAAATGTCATGAAACATTTTTGCCAAACCACGAGACATTTTTTAACATTGAATAAACAGTTTTTGAAACTAGATATTATTTCGTTAAAACACAAGTACCTTTTTTTAATGGTACGAAACATTTTTTTTATACTAAGAAAATATTTTTTACGTTGTATCAACTTTTTTTCTTCTAAAAATGTCATGTACATATTTTTGAAATGTCACGTTCACTTTTTTGAACTAGTAAATACGCACGTGCAACGCACGTGTAATCTTAATCTGGCTTGAAGATATACCTGAATTTTCTTTAGAAAAGTAGCATCAAAAGAAATAGTTTGTGTAAGCACCACCGGCGGTAGGTTCATCTCTTCCTTCAAATGAGTTGAAAATTGTACTAATCCAACATAGTTAATGGTATATGCAAGTGACCAGGGGAGGGGGCACATACCTTGTCCTCGGGCCGCTAAAAGAGATCCAAGATCTAAGCACAATCCATTGAAATCAGCACACCTGATGCACTACCCAGCTGCTACCAAAAGTTCCATATCACTGTGTAATCTAGTTGTTTAATAGTGCACATTGGTAACGCTGCGTGTTTGATAGCGGCATGCCCCCTGATGGCGGCGTTGACGACCTAGGCCCGACGGAGAGGGACGGGCAGGCGGTCCAGGCAGTGTCCATGATGGTCCGATGACCCGAAGCCAACAGACGACCATGCAGCGTCCCTGACAGGTCCGACGACAATGGGAGGTCCAGGCGGCGCCCTCGATGGGCCCCCGCCAGTCAGCCGGGCGGTCTAGGCAGCGTCCCGGCGCTATGGTCGAGGTCACACAAAGGCGATGGGTAGAGGCGGCACGGAGATGTGAGGGGCGGCGTCCTTGAAGCTGCTGCGGGCCGAGGCGATGGGGGCGGCGTGCGTCGCTGAAGCGAGGTGATGGGGCGGCGCTGTTGGGCGGTTCGTTGTGGCAGTTTCCTTTTGTGTGAAAGGGCACGTAAGGAAGGGGATCTAACGACGGTTCGCTGTGGCAGTTTCCTTTTGTGTGAAAGGGTACGTAGGAATGGGGATCGGGAGAGAAAGGATTGATTAGCTGTAAATGCATTTAGCACTAAACGTGTTTAGTTGCTCACCATTGAGACAATAAGCACTGTCGGATTAACACTAATGGATGGCCGAGATCTGTTGGATGTGCCGCGGTCTTTTTATATTGGTATAGATTGTATGAACATTTTTCTGCATTGAGCACACACTTTTTTTTTACATTGTACAGACACTTAAAATAAAATATCATATACATTTTTTAAACACGGGGCGTGTTTAAGTTGTCCCTACTATTTTTTTGAATTGTATTAAAAGAAATTAAAGTTGCGCCAACATTTTTTTTAACACTGACTCAACCTTTTTGGAACGTGTGGTCAACATTTGTAAAATTTTCACTAAATTGGTTTCCATTTTTCAAATATACATAGAAGTAATAGAAAAGGAATAAAGAAATTGTGTGCTAGGGAGCTAGTGCTCCTCCCGCCCCCAGCATAGCCGCCACCATGTGATGACCGAGGGGTCCTATTCCGCGCCTTCAGCCCCAGAAAGGAGAGCTGGCGCTCACATGTGCCCAAGCGGGCCACCGCCCTTCAATGCGAATTCGTAAGCCTGCCCCTCCGCTCGCTCCAGTTGCTAGGCCGCTCGTTTTGTGGGCTATTTTCTTTTCCATTTATAGTGTTGTTGGTTTGGTGAAATAATCTGGCCGGTTTTTAAATACGTTTGAAGAAAATTCTGAAATCAAAAACGGTTTGCAGATTTAATAAAAAAGTTCATCCATTTGTGAATTTGAAAGCTTTCGTATAAATATCAAATATTTTGCAACTTATTTTGAAAATTTCTTCTATTAAAAAAATAATTTATTGATTTTGAAAAAAGTTCATAAATTTATAAACAAATTCATGAATTTGAAAAAAGTTCATCGGTTTTGAAAAAATATTCATCAATTTTGAAAGGAGGTTCTTGAATTTGAAAAAAAGTTCGTCAATTCTGAATAAAAGTACATCTAATTTGAAAAAAAGTTCACGGACTTGGATAAAGTTAACTAATTTAGAAAAAGTGTATGAATTTTGAAAAGGGAAAAGAAAATGATAAAATGAAGAAGAATGATAAAAGCAAAACAAAACACCAGGAAAAACCGGACAAGCAAACAAAAAAGAAAAACCAAACAGGAAAAAGATTTTGGGCGTTGTATTTCAAGAAGCAAAATTTTTTATGATAAGCACAACAGTCTAGGTATCCCACTTGGAGGTTTGCAGTTTGAGTCATGTTCAGCACACGTTTTTTTGAGTTTAAAGCAGCAAACATAGTAAATTGCCGGCCCAAACTAGCTCCATTCCGGTTTTGGGAAGGTATCCTAGACCATTTTTTCTCTCTTTTTCTTTCTCCTTGCAGTTTTTAATTATTTTTTAAATTTATATTTACTATATTTTTTCACTTTAGTTTTCTCTCATTATTTCCTTTTTTCGTTTTCATTTTTATTTTCCTTTTTTCTTTTCCAAATTTCTCGAATATTTTTTTTAAATCTAGCAACATTTCTTATATCGGGGTGGACATTTTTCCAAATCCAAAACTTAACCATTGAGTTCAAAAATATTCATCATATTTTTGACATTGCGAACATATTTTGACAAAACTGTGAAGATTTTTTGAAATTAGGAACATTTTTTAAAATTGCGTACATTTTTTGGAACTCGTGATCAAGTTTTTTGCGTAGGTGAACATTTTTTCAAAGTCGGGAACAACTTTTGAAATTCCAAGGTAGTTTTTGGAATTCATGAATATTTATTAAAATCTTGATTATTTTCTTGAATCAACGGACATTTTTTGAATTTTATGAACATTTTTAGAAACTTTGGGAACAATCTTTTGTAATTCCTGAACAATGTTTTGCACATGTTGATTATTTCAAAAATTCATGAACATTTTTTTTACTAAATTATGATATTTTCGCAATTTTGAACATTTCTTGAATACACAAACATTTTTTTGAAATCATGAACATTTTCGTTATTCTGAAATTCATGATTTTCTTTTTGAGAAATGCATGAACGTTTTTCAGTACATGAACATTTTAAAAAAATCATGAACAATTTTTTAACGCCATGGGCATTTTTTGATTTTTGGAATATTTTTCCAGAGTTCAGTTTTTTAAATATGATTTCTTTTAAATTCCGATTATTTTAAAGAAGAAAAATAAGAACTGAAGAAGAAACAAAAAAGAAAAAAAAGGAAATAGTGAAACTGGGGTCGTCCAGCCCCGCTCATGGGCCGGTCCTATATGGGCACAAGGGAGGGGGGTATTGCCGCGCTGGTTCCTATTCGGCGCCTTTAGCGCCCGTTACAGGCGTTTTCGCTAACGGGCGCATACCCCCCTCGCCACGTTGGGCCGGCCCAGTTTTAACTTGTTTTTCCTGTTTTCTAAAACTGCAAAAAGGTGCGCCAGAGCTAGGTCTCGAACCCGCGACCAGTTGGTTTAGTGTAAGACGCCACGACCGACCCACCACATCCTTTCATGTGATTTTTTGCTTGTTTTCCCTTTTTTTATTTCCTTTTCTTTTCCATTTTCTTTCCTTTTTTTCCTTTTTATAAATTCGCGAAATTTTTTTCCTTCACGAATATTTCTGCAAAATCGATGACATTTTCTTGAATTTGATGATTTTTTTCGAAAATTTGATGAACGTTTTTTAAATCCGAGGAACTTTTTTCAAATTTTATGAACTTTTTTTGAATTTGGTGAACTTTTTCCGAATTCGGTGCACTTTTTTCCGAATTCTGTGAACTTTTTTTGAATTCGGTGAACTTTTTTTTGAATACGGTGAACTTTTTCCGAATTTGATGAACTTTTTTTTAACTCGTTGAACTTTTTTTCGAATTCGGTGAACTTTTTCCGAATTCGGTAAACTTTTTTCTGAATTCTGTGAACTTTTTTTGAATTCGGTGAACTTTTTTCTGAATACGGTGAACTTTTTCCGAATTTGATGAACTTTTTTCGAACTCGTTGAACTTTTTTTCGAATTCGGTGAACTTTTTTCGAAGGACCAGAGTACATACTGTAGCAAACCAGTTCATTTTTTCAAGAGAAACCACCACATACTGTAGCATTTTTTTAGCGAACGAAAAAAATGATCGAGCAGGCAGCTTTTTTTTTCAGTATGCGACACAACTAGCGAGCGAACGGCAGGAGTCCACGATCGAGCGACGGCAGCAGCCAGCGAGCGTTGCTGGGCCAGGCCCATGCAAGCGACTCAGCGGGCGCTAGCTTGGGTAACGGGCGCTAAAGGCGCCAAGGAGGAGCTCTCCGGGAGCTCCTAGTCGGCGCTGCGAGCGCCGGTTAGCCCTAACAGCGCTCGCAGCGGGAGCTAGCGGGCCGGCCCAATCGAGGAGAACAAACAGTAAAAAACGTACTGGTATAGCCATGCAGAAACTGGGATTCGTAACGTAATGCCCGAACCACTAGACCAAGATGCTAAGTTAGTCATCTAACAGAAACGAGTTACATTTAACCCTACCTATACAGATATAATATAGACCCAGAGTTAATTATTTGAAAAAGAAATTCACAAAAAAGCCCACGAATTCTGAAAAAAGGTTTGTGAAAAATGGAAAAAGATAATCAATTTTGGAGAAACCTTCAACCATTTTTAAAAATAGTTCACTGTTTTCGAAGAAAAGTTCCTCGAATTCAAAAAAAGTTCATCCAATTTCAAGAAAAGTTCATTGAATTGAAAAAAGTTCATCGATTTTCAAAAAAGTTCATCAAAATTTAAAAAGTTCATGGGTTTCAAAAAAAAGTTCATGGATTCCAAAAAAAGTTCATCGAATTTGAACAAAAGTTCATACAAAATGTTCATCAAGTATGAAAGAAGTTCACCGTAATTGAAAAAAGTTCACTAAATTTGAGAAAAGCTCATCAAATTTCAAAAAAAGTTCATCGGATTTCAAAAAAAGTTCGTCCATTCAGGAAAAGTTCATTGATTTCCAAAAACGTTCACGAATTTAAAGAAAAAGTTCACTGATTTTAAAAAAGTGCGCAAAAAAAAGTTGAGAAATAAAAGAAAAAGGAGTAGACCGAAGTGAAGGAGGAATAAAAAGAAGAAAACGAACTAACCATACAGCTGTGAATGTATAGGTAGTTGGGTTGCGAGTTCGAAACCCCGTGCCAGCACTCTTTTTTGGCGTTTACGAAACACAAGAAGGAGAAAGATGGAATGGGCCGGCCCATCTTGGACTGCTGCAGGCGCCCGTTTGCAAATTGCACTGTAACGGGCGCCTGCAGCGCCAAATAGGAGATGCCCCCGTGGCTGGCATCATTTTATGGAATTTATCGGTACATCCGGTGCAGGTTGCTAACAACAATGGGCCGAGCCCAGCTAACGCGCTGCAGGCGCCGGTTTGCAGAAACAGTTGTAACCGGCGCCTGCAGAGCCAAATAGGAAATGCCCTCTCAGAGACCCATCCACATATTTGCGTGATAATTGGCTGATAATTAAGTTGCGAGTTTACATATCCCGCCTGCCTATAGTAAACTAATATAAGAGCGTTTAGATTGCTAAAGATCTAAACGCTCTTATATTAGTTTACGGAGGGAATAGTGGCTACTGTGTCGTATTTACCATTTAGCGTGTTCTAATTCTAAAGAAAAAAAGTTGAACGACTTAATAGAAAAATCCTGCATGTGAATAAAATGGCACACATTTTCCCGTAGAAAAAAGAGAATAAAACGGCACACATTTTCTCGGCGGGTCTCAGGACTATTGTTTATGCAGTCTCATTAAATGTTCTGTGCTGCTCATGAGCTGTCACTACTAAAATATGCAATTGTCCACTGCTTCATCCTGGAATATGTGAGATCAAACATGAGAACAAGAATCAGATGACCAAAACAATCTAAACTCTAATATGTTCCCATGAACAGAGTGGTACATTTTGTAAACAAACAAGTGCATCTTATAACAATAGGCACAGCATAACAACGGTCGTGGAATTTTCCTCGGATTGTCATGTTGACAGTAAAGATTCTTGGATGAACTCGAGGCAAACTTCATGCACCAGTGAAGCAGTGGAGCAAAGTTTATTTCGTTGTCCTCTGAATAGAACACCAAATAGTTACTGCATCAAAGCATGTGTTGTCCAAATATTTTTGCAGAAGGGGGATGCGATGCGACCTGTCCATCTCAGAAGGCCCCATGGATCACCAATGTGTTGACATCATCTCCCAGCCAGTCGATTGAGCGACCACAAACTCGCAATCACCACGCATAAAAAACTCAGTTGCCGATGTTGCTCAAAAGCCTCCCCAGTTGCACGAGGGGTCCTCCTCCTGTTACTGGCAGGCCCAGGCATCATCAACGTCACAAACCGCTCATGCTGTGCTAAAAGAAGAATAAAAGCAGGGGAGGGGAGATGAGAGGAAAGGAAAAGGGCCACCGCAGCACTCCGCTCCGCTGGCCTTTTCTTTAGTGTCAGTCAGTCTAATCTCAAGCTTGGCCGCTGCTGCCTGTGCTGTCATGGTTGAGCTGATAGCAACCCATGCATCGTGAGAGGGGAGAGGCATGTGATGGTGACTTTGGGCCAAAGCATCTAACCTCCCTGCTCAGATGTAAAAGGAGAGGCAGCTCGGATCATGAGGCATTAGTTTATTACTACTGCCTCCAACGCCAAAGCCGCCGCCAATCTGCATCATCTGATGAGATGCGTCCGGAATTATTAAACTACCAGATAAGGCATGGGCCTGTCTCCCTAAATCCCAACTGTAAAACTTGGGCGTTCGTGATGTCACGGATCACAAAAATTTATGCAGGGAGGTGTGCGCCTGTGTGTGTTGAAAGGCGTCTCCTTTTACTAGATTAAACAGCACTTTTGTCCCAAATTTGGATAGATCAACACCGTGGTTATCCATCCATCTGGCATGTTCCTGGAGCAATAGCCACAACTTTATTTTTGTGGTAGTGTGCCGAAATGGAAGCGAGAGAGATCAGAGTGGCACAAGCGGGTAAAGCAGCGATGAAGCAACTGAATTAATGCTACTGTAGCTTATTCGGCTAAAGCTGGTCCACTCTATAAACATAGACTTCAGACTTGCTAGTTACTACTACTTGGACTAACGTGCCTACAAAAAAGAAGATACTTGCTAGGGAGGCGATTCCCCTGTCTCTCCGAAACATGGAAAACAGCACATACAGATTGTAAAGCATGGTTGTTAATTTTGCATCTACTAGTTGTCACCCTAATTTGATACAACCACTAAGAGCATCTCCAACAGACGCGCTATATAAGCGTTGCGCTGAAAAATGAGTGCTTTTTGCACGCGCGCAACTGCTCCGGGCGCTCCAGCGGAGGCGCAAAAACCGCGCGCGCGGCATGACTAGTTCAACGCGCGGTCAAAACGCCATCGCGCGCCGTTTATTTGCTGCGCCCGCTCCCGCGCGCTGGACACTCGAGCGCCCGCTCGCAACTCCACCTACCCCATCCAGCCGCTGGCGCCGCCTCCGCTCGCGCCATCCCATTTCTTCCGGCGGCCGTTCCGACGCTTCCCCGACCTATCCCCGCGCCGCCGCAGCTCCCTTAGTCACCGTCGCCCCTCGCGCGCGGCAGTCCTCCGACGAACAGCGCCCGGCCGTCCACTGCCGCTCGGCGCCCGCATGGTGTTCGACAAAACGCCCGCAAGGTATGTATTGCTTCAACTTCACATTTTTACATGAATTTGGTGCATGTTGTTTGCAATTTTATAGCCTAGTTTAAATTGAACATTGTAGATGAGTTCATCATATGATTCTTTCGAAGAAGAATTTGATATGGAAGAGGAGGAGGATCTTGCAATGATCCTAACTATGCACATCAATAAAAAACTGAAGCACGGTGGTTCGGTTATGGGTCGGCAGAAAATTTGGAGGGACAGGATCATGCCCACAATAGATTGATTAGGCACTATTTTGCGGATAATCCCGTGAACCCCGAGTCGTACTTCCGGCGCCAGTTTAGGATGAGGACCGAGTTGTTCAGGCGCGTTGCAGAGAAACTAGCGAGCCATGACCGGTTTTTTCAGCAAAGGAGGAATGCTGCCGAAGAGCTTGGGCATAGCACCTTTCAGAAGGTGACAACCACTTTGCGTATGTTGGCATACGGTATCCCCGCTGATCTAGTTGATGATCACTTGGCCATGGGTGAGAGTCAAGCCATCATGTGTGTCAAGCGCTTCGCAGTCGGAATTGTGCAAGTGTTTGGCCAGGAGTATTTGAGATCTCCCAATGTTGAAGATGCCGCAAGGCTATTGGAGATGAACAAAGCTCGTGGCTTCCCGGGTATGCTTGGCTCAATAGATTGCATGCATTGCAGTTGGAAGAATTGTCTTAAAGCATGGCATGGGCAATTCCACGGCCAAAAAAAGGGTTCCACTATAATCCTTGAAGCGGTGGCCGATCAAGAGACTTGGATTTGGCATGCTTTTTTCGAATGCCTGGATCTTTGAATGACATGAACGTTGTCAACCGGTCATCACTGATGAATAAGATTGCCAATGGTGAACTGCCACCGGTGCATTTTAGTGCACCTGCTGGAGCTACGCGCGCGCTAAAGTTTACAGCGGCCGCTGGAGCCAGCGCTCCCCACCGCACCAAAACAGACAATCGCCGCGCTGCAAACACATTTTTAGCGTGCCGCGCGTTGGGCGGCTGTTGGAGATGCTCTAAGGGATAAATCTAAGGCACTACGTGCAGATTAATTTGAACACTGACGCCTCTTTGGTTTGGAGGGGATTTCTACAGAAAATTTTTTAGAGCCCTTTATTTTGTAGGAACGAAAACCTATTTCTATGGAGAAATTCTTCTTATCCTCCACATTTTATAGGAAAATGACATTAGCCTAGACTCAATGAAAAAAAATCCTATGGTCTGCATGAAAGGGCATCTCCTTTCCTATTCCTATTCATATAACTCGAGATAGATTTCATCTCATTTGCTATGATTTTTCTATTTCTATAATTTTCCTACCCTATGAAACAAAAGATGCTTGAATTCAGTTAAGACAGGTAGCCTTGTCGCTGGTTTCTTTCATGCAATTGAATCGGGAACGGTGATCCCTTTTCATCTAAGAAAAAGTTAAGACACCTATCACCTAGTCTTAGATCTAGCTGTAACAAACAAACAAATAAATTACAAGACATAGATAATATAAACGAATCATGGTCTATTTTTTTTGTGGGTAACGAATCATGGTCTTGACAGACATTGCCGTGGCGGTCCATCGGATGGCCGCCACATCACATCATCTCCTCACAGTCCCCGGCTAGAAGCCTGAAGGCGAGGCACCCCTGTCACCTAAACCCTAGCTTTCCCCCTCCCCCTAGCGCCCCCTCTTCCCATCACCTAGCAATCAGATAATGTCATTGCACCAGAATGCAACATACTAGCTCTTCATTCTTGCGAATGAAAATATGCGTTGCAGATCTCTCCCCGCTCATTCTTCCTGCAGTCATCAGAGCATCCTCCTCTGGTCACGGTGTGCGCACCGTGCTGTGGTGGGCCTGACGGCTCTCATGGCGGGGGCGTGGGGGATCTGGCGCCTCCAGTGCCATCGTCCCCATCATGTTGATGTCCTCATCGACGCTGCACCAGTGGGTCGAATCCGATAACAGCGAGGAGGAGGAAGAGGTCATTGCCTCTGATGCCCCCTCGTCTGCTTCCCCGCAGAGGCCCAACCCTAGCTAGAGCCTGAGGAACCACACTAATCATCATGGAGCTCTTTGCCCATGAAGCAGAGGACTGCCTTTGTGAGCACTCTGGCCCCACAACCAACATGGGGACGACCATAGGTACATCACCCTCCTCGCTCGCCTCTTCGAGGAGGATGTCACGGTCGACGCAAAGCGCGACCACCACTGGAGGCTCGGGCTGCCACTCGACGACCACACTTTTGTCTACCTCAACGAGATCGAGGAGGAGGAGGAGAGGGAGAAAGGCGACGATGACCAGGGCTAGACGGCGTCAACATCAGATTAGCTAGTGTTGGTGGTAGCTAGCATTGTCGAATAACAACATTGCATATTTTGACAACGTCACTTCACAACATTTCAACATTGCAAAATATATCTAAATGGGAATAATTTTGACCCCTATTATAACTCTCGAATGTAGTATGTTTAGTTAACTTTAATTTCTGTTTGATTGCCCAAAATGATATCTATAAAATTCAAACAAAAGAACCGAGACAATAAATATGAAAGCTCTATTATGGTGAGTTCTAGATTGCTCGTCGCCTCCAAATTATTTATGAAACACACTTCATACACGTTACTAGAAGACAACTAATATGGCGGTTGTTCTTAGCTGACCTAGCTCTCGCATGCATGTGACAACTAAGAGCATCTACATCCGGACTTGGCAAATCCGCCCCCTATACGCCTGCGGGCGCTTTCACGGATAGCGCCGGGCAGCCCCTCATAAGGGCCGCCACACATCCACACAACTCAAATGTGGAGCCTCAAATCCATGCAATCCATGCACGTCGATCACACAATAGAAATTGTCCAAATTCAACAATTCGAAACAGAGCAAAACAAATCACAGTTCAAGAATCCGAACATGCCCAAATAAAATCAATGTTCGAGCTTGACGGATGCTTCGCTGGCTGGCCAGATCACTCGTCGGACGCCATCCATGTTGTCTGTTCCGAGGCCATCCTTGTGTCCTGCTCTGCCTGCATCCGGGCCGCATGCTCCGCCTGCATCCTTGCTGTATGTTCCGCTGCTGCCGCATCCGCCCTCACCATCTTGTACTCCCTACGATCATTGATATCCTTCCTCTCCGCAAGCCACTTCTTTGCATGCTCATCCAAGAGGGTATCGTCTGCCAACATGATATTCGCATCCTCCGTGTCCCGCGCGAGTTGCAACCTATCCTTCTCAAGCTCAATCTCTCCAAATGTCTTGGCCTTCTCGAGCTCTCATTTGATCGCCGCCTCATGCTTCTCCAACTCGACCTTCTCCCTCTCAATTTCCACCTTCTTCTCCGCCCTCTTCCGGTCGCAATCCATCCTCTCCTTTTGTGCATCCAACATGAGCTTGTACCTCTCCTGTTTCTTGTTCTCACTTGCCAAAAAATGCCGGTCCATGTGGAGGATATTTTTGTAGTCACGGTGTCATGGGAGGCCCTTGCCTTCTCCCACTTATTTCCCATGACTTCCCGGTTATCCTTTGGCACAGTGGCTCTTCTATTCTCAACGAAAATCTCTTCCTCTTCATCGCCCAAACCAATTGATTGGTGGGAGCTTGAGCCATCATTCCTCTTCTTGTCAGCCTTGAGATTGGCCATAGATTCTCTCCACTTTGGATTGCCATTCAATATGATCCAACAATGGCTAAAAGCAAATGGCTTCTTCTGTATTTCGTGATACATAGTGGCCGCCACCACCGTCTAGCAAACAACATATGTATGAGCATGAGAATGCAAAACAAACAAGCATACAAAAATGATGACAAGATGAAGTAGCTTACATGAATTTCCACTCCCATCCCACTTTGAGGGCGACCGGTCACTTGTGAGTAGTACCCGACGTACTTGTTCACTTCCCTTGAATGACCCCCACAGATACTAGAGACATGCCACATTGGGGTTGGTGACGATAGGATGCGGCTCCACATATTCCTTTTTTTCACGATATTCCTTCCAAATCTTCTACGAATACTTGTTCCCCTTTTGCTCGGTGCCACATATTGGATCCATTGTTGTGGCCAACCAAACTTTAACCAACGTTGAGAATGTCAGACCTCTTGCCTTTGTGTTCTTCTTGATTATCATTGATCATGTCCGGCAGGAACACCTCCAAATTGAAGGGCAAGTTGGATCCCCCAATTCGTACTCCATTTGGGTCGGACCTTAATTATCATTGATCATGTCCGACAGGAACACCTCCAAAATGATCATGGTTTGCAGCATTCATCATGTCCGATATGAACTAGCGGTATATTCAAAACATTGAACATGCCATATGCAAAGTTTATCGGGAATGAGCAATAAGAACATACCGACTCTTGTTGTGTCATTCTGTCGAGCAGGTCGTCGGGAGCCCGGACACCGCTGGTGCATGTGCTCATCCGTTCCTGTACGAGCTGCAGCGAGTGACATACTTCCACCATCGGCATCTGCATGGGAGGAAAGCTCTCTAGAATGCCCCCGGCAGCCGGATCCTCATCTATCCCAACCTGGTCCTAAGCACAATCCGTGTTAGTGGACAGATGGATGGATTGCGGGGTTCCTAGCGCGGCGTGAGGGACAACTGCTCGTCCATGTCTGCATCCGTTCCCTACGATGCCACCGCTTCCCTCTCTAGCTGCCGGCGTCGCCGGTTCCTTGGGGCGATGTTCTCGGGGTTGCACAACAAAGTTGAGGATGGGACGAATGACACTTCAGTTTTCCCATAGGCTAAGGTTGCCCACTAGCTAGTGCATAGCCTTATTTTTAGGCAAAGCTCGTGCCTCGCCCATGGACCATGGGCTGACCGGCTGAATTGAAGCCAGCAACCCACGTGCGGGTGTGCCACCAGCCGAGTCTGGATACCTTGCTCTCTTTTAGTCCCACCGCGCTTGGGTAAGCACTAGAGTCGGTGAGTTCTAGCTATATAAGAGGATGTCACTGTCAATTGTTAAGCAACTGCTCACATGATGGTCCATTCAGTTTAACCAAAAATTGGATAGAATTACTCGCTTAACCAAATTTTCGGTTAGCAATTATTTGTTGGAAAATTAGGTTTCCAATTTTTCCAACCGAATTTAAAATTAAATTGAATGGTAGAAACCGAATGCCCACCCCTAGTTTCCACCATTTGCAGCCAACTTTTCTTTCTCTAACACAGGGGCTAAGTTGAACATATTGCAAGTCATTGATCTACAACAATAAACACAAATTCACTTAGAATTGATTCATAATTAATTTGCACTAGTGTTTAAACAAATTTTTATATAAAGTGCACTCCCGCTGAAATCAATATCTCTCATAATTGATAGTGAATGATTCAAGACCCTGATCTTATTCTCAGCCATTGATGTGGACATCACTGATGACGAGAATTTTGACCAGTAGGAAGACTTTTGCCAATCACATCTCCATATGACTCTTTTTTATCTTTCGATGCTTCGTGCTCCGAGCTCAGAACGATTCTACCAGAACTCCAAGACAACTGAGTGTTATCTGCACACATGGTCTGACCATCCATCCGTCTTACACCTCACAACCCGTTTGTACTCATGCGGACATGACGCACTCCGGAATGCTACACGCTATAGACGGTTGCAACACCGGGGAAAACACCATTTAACTTGATATTTATCGTGAGAGATCACCCTAATAATTGACTACTGCGCAATCGAAGGATGAAAACAACAAAGGGATAAACATCTCAGGCAATTCATAATAGCATGATATGGTATAGCCCGGGGCGTCGGGAAGTCTTCACGGGCTTCTTGAATCTTCAATTGAAACGTCATCGTGGTGGTAGAAAAATCGTTGCCGTGGCAACCGTTTCAAAAACGCTGCTGTGGTGGCAATTTCAGAAAATGTTATCGTGGCAACCGTTTCAGAAACATTGTCGTGGCACCAATTTCAGAAAAGGCTATCATGGCACGAAATTTTTGGCACCTCCTCTCTGCGCCTGGTGAAGCTCTGAGTCCTCCATGTACACTTGCCAACATCACCTGTAACCTGTAGGCTCTCTCTACATCTACTACATTAAAGTGACAATCCCGTGGCTCCAGCCATCATGCCGTGATGCGTAGGCCACTTAACATTACAACATATAGCCATCTCATATATAAATTCATTATCATGACGAAGGCTATACCACATCACACACAATTCTACAAAACCAAGTTAGACGTCCTCTAATCGGTTTGGCAAATTTTAATTATGTGGTTTTTAGAATTTTTGGATAACACTAGCTACCTACGTCCGCCATCAAGGCGATCAATATTTTTGCTAGATTAACTTTTCAGGGTGTGTGAGGGAAGAGACTTAATTAAAAATATCTAGCCCCACACTAAAATTTGTCAAATATGCATGACCCCCTAGAAGATCATTCATCTTCATCGCCCTCTTGTGTTTGTGATGGTTCACTATTACTGATTATGATGAAGCCCAAAGAACTGTTAACAGATCATCGACAACCAGAGCTGATCGATTGTCAGAACTTTGTACAAAGGTACATCATGTCGCCAATGAACTAAACCAAAGCAACACTCAAGGGAAGCATAGGAAGAACATCAAATCCTCAGATTCATATGTAATCTAGATCGAAGCCTACATCTACTCATAGAACCTCTCATGATGGCACTGTTGGGAAACCTAGTAGAAAAACAAAAAAAATCGCCCTATGATCACCCAGGAACAATATGAAGATGCATAAACAGTTTGGATCACGATCATTACCGAGTTCGAGTAGCGGCAGAAGTAGACGAGTCGGTGTAGATCATACTTGGAGTCCCTCGAACTATAGATGAATGATCTCGCGAACCGCCCATGAAAGATCCCCTAAACGGACGACCGAAAGCACGAACTCTCTACTTGGTTGCAAGCGAACAATCTTCATGATCCGGTAGTGCTTCACCATCCAGAGCTAACCGTCACTGGAGAATTAGAGGGATGAGACTAGAACGACAATAGGCTTCTATTTATGAGGAGTAGAGGATCTAGATCAGGCTCTAATTGATCGACATAGACCAACAAGAACTAGAACTAGAGAACTAGAGGAGGCTCAAAACTTGTTTGTTCAAATAGTGCAAAAGCCTATAGTATATATAGGTTGGAGGGAGAGATAGGGGTGCACACAAGGAGGGGAGTTCTCCCTATCGGCGTCCTGGATATGGGGGTATCCAGCCCTGCTTGCTTGCGGCCCACCACGTGGCTGCATCGACGGCCTGGTACGGCCTAGCTTCAGCATCAACAACTCAAGACCCTCGCGAGGGGCCAAGCCTCGTGAGGCGGACGACGTCAAGACCCCCGAGGGGATCGGCCTCACCAAGCTGGCTCCCGAGAGGCGGAGAGTTCTATGCAAGGTTCACCTCATGAGGCTTAGCTGACGTGAGCCATGACGACCAAGGCCAGGCGGGCGCAGAGCGCAGGTTTCCCCTTTGGTGCAAAGGAGGCAAGCCATAGGTGGGGAGTCCCGATGAATCAACCAAAGGTTTCCATTCTCGTGCAACGAGACCAAGACCGCCAGGACGGTAGGACGGAGGTCATCGATGAGCCCACCGCTGCGTCATGACTAGAGGCTTTTCGCAGGCAAAGACTACTTTTGTCAGGATAAGTTGTACTACTTGTCCCCTTTCAAATCTGGCCGTTGTGGGATCCCTTCCCGCCAACATTTGGGAAGAGTACTAAGGCCATTATAAATAGGACTAGCCACTACCATATAGAGGGGGGCAAGCCGAACAAGCTCACACCACAGCAGCTCCCTCGAGCTCAAGAACACTCACCTCCTGAGGCCAGTTCATCCTATGTACTAGTTCATCCTCAGCCCTCCGAGGCAATCCACCAAAACGCTGGAGTAGGGTATTACACCGCAAGGTGGCCCAAACCAGGATAAACTGTTGTGTCTCTTTGTCTCTTTGAGCTTGACACGCTGGGTAGGTTGAGATCTCCGCACGCACACCAGAGTTCAGACCTCTCAAGGGTTTGTGGAACTCGTAATCCGACATTTGGCGCGCCAGGTAGGGGTGCGTCAGAAATCTTCTACCCCGACCGCCAAATCGTGCCACAGGCTCCGATGGCGGGTGCTCCTCCGTTGGCCCAGCCAACGCGCGCTCCCGAAGAAGCGCCGGGGTTGCGCTGCTTCACCCTCTCCCTGCGGCAGGTGCAGTGGCCGCTCAAGTTCCAACCGAAGATGCCGCCGCGTTATGACGGCATGGCGGATCCGACCGCCTTTCTTCAAGCATACGAGGAGGCAGTCTGGGCGGTCGGTAGAGACGACAAGGTGAAGGCCAAATGGCTCCCCATGGCCCTTGTAGGCGCACCGCGCGCCTGGTTGCTCAACCCGTCGGCATCCTCTGTGGCCTCCTGGGAAGAGCTGCGCGACCTCTTCCTCGCACAACGCGGCACCGGCGCCCCCGATCGTCGCATCTCTCCTAGGTGGCTCGCAGGCACCACCCTTCGACCGCCAGATCAAGCAGTTCTACCAGTGAGTAGGCGCCACCCAGGAGGGCTCGAGGGCTCCCCTGGGCTGGGCGGTGCCCAAGGCCGACCTCACCTTCGGCCCCGAGGATCATCCTACCGCCACGACGGGAGCAGGCGCGCTCCCAATGCTTTGCACCCCCATCGTCTGCCATGTGGCGGTCACCAGAACCCTCATCGACGGTGGAGCCGGCCTCAACATGCTCGTCCCGGAGGCATTCGGCCCGCTGCACGTGCCGCCCAGCCGGCTCCGCCTTCCAAGCCTTCCCCGGGGTCGGCGGCGGATCCACCAGCCCCTGGGGCAGATCCACCTCCCTGTCACCTTCGGGACCCACAACAACAAATGCACTGAGCTCATCGACTTCGACATCACCAGGATCGACCTACCGTACAATGCTATTCTGGGGTACCTGGCCTTGGCCCAGTTTATGGCTGCGACCCACCTTGCATACAACCTCATGAAGATGCCCAACAGCAACGGTGTCCTCACGGTGGCGGGGGACACCAAAGGCGCGCTGCAGGCCCTCAAGCTCGCCTTCAGGTCAGCCGTGTCCATGCTGCCCGACGAGAAGGGGGGTCAGGAGGCCCCAGAAGCAGCGCCAGCCAAGAAGAAGCAGTTGTTCTCCCAAGACCGAGCCGAGACGAAGCAAGTGCTGGTCAGTGAGGATGGGGCGGCCAGTGCCACCTTCACCATAGGGGCTGGCCTCCCTCAGGACCAAGAGGAGGTGTCGGTGTCAAAACCGGCGGATCTCGGGTAGGGGGTCCCGAACTGTGCGTCTAGGCGGATGGTAACAGGAGACGAGGGACACGATGTTCTACCCAGGTTCGCGCCCTCTCGATGGAGGTAAAACCCTACGTCCTGCTTGATTAATATTGATGATATGGGTAGTACAAGAGTGGATCTACCACGAGATCAAGGAGGCTAAACCCTAAAGCTAGCCTATGGTATGATTGTTGTAATGTATGTTGTCCTACGGACTAAAGCCCTCCGGTTTATATAGACACCGGAGGAGCCTAGGGTTACACAGAGTCGGTTACAATGGTAGGAGATCTACATATCCGTATCGCCAAGCTTGCCTTCCACGCCAAGGAAAGTCCCATCCGGACACGGGACGGAGTCTTCAATATTGTATCTTTGTAGTCTTGGAGTCCGGCGGACGATGATAGTCCGGCTATCCGGACACCCCCTAGTCCAGGACTCCCTCAGTAGCCCCTGAACCAGGCTTCAATGACGATAAGTCCGGCGCGCATAATGTTCGGCATTGCAAGGCGGGTTCCTCCCTTGAATAATCCAGAGAAGATTATGAACACCAGGATAGTGTCCGGCTCTGCAAAACAAATTCCACATTCCACCGTAGAGAGAATAAAATGTACACCAGTCCAATCTGCTGACGTATTATGCGGCATGACATCACACCGCTACCAAGCCTTTGTTTGAATCATTTTTTACTATACCACCTCAGCACGTTTAGCGAAGCGGTTTCCTTGGCACGTCTTGTCGAAGCAGAGATCGTGTTCCCCTTATCCCGGGATTCTCATCAATACGGACGTGGGTAACCCAACCGCGCCATTGATGGTGGCGCTTGGGAGATAAGCGAGTTTTATCAGGCCGGTGGGGACGCATAGTTTTCGTCCGCCTATATATAAGGGATAAGGATTTAGCTTCTCACCTACGCCTTCTTCCTCCTTTGCTTATCCATCTCCGCGTACTCAAGCTCCAACGCCCGAGCTCGCGCATCTCGCCCCGACCTTCTCCGAATATGTCCGGAGCGGGAGGCAAATGGTTGGCCTCCACCGTTAAGGAGGAGCACATCACCAAACTGCGCAACGCCGGATACCTTTCCGGCGATATCGCGCATCGGCTGCCCGACGGGGGGCAGCTTGTCCCTACCCCTGGGCCCCATGAGAGGGTTGTCTTCCTTCCCCACTTCCTCCGCAGACTGGGCTTTCCACTGCACCCATTCGTCCGGGGGATCATGTTTTACTACGGCCTGGATTTCCACGATCTGGCGCCAAACTTCATCCTCAACATCTCGGCGTTTATCGTTGTGTGCGAGGCCTTCCTCTGCATCCGGCCCCACTTCGGCCTGTGGCTCAAGACCTTCAACTTCAAGCCGAAGGTTGTGAAGGGCACGCAAGCGGAATGCGGAGGCGCCATGTTGGGTAAGTTGCCCAACGTCCTTTGGCTCAAAGGGGCCTTCGTGGACTCCGTCAAGGGGTGGCAATCGGGATGGTTCTACATCACCGAGCCGCGCAAGCCCACATGGGCTGCGGCCCTCGAGTTTAGATCTGGCATCCCCATGCAGCTCACCTCCTAGAAAGAGAAGGGCTTGCTGTGGGGCAATCCGAAGGAGGTGACAGGACTCCGAGCCTGCATCCAGAAGTTGGTGAGCAATAAGCTCAGGCTCGTCGACGTGGTCCAAGTCATGCTCATCCGCCGGATTCTCCCATGCCAAGAACGGGCATTCAATCTGTGGGAGTTCAATCCGGAATAGCACCAGGCGCTGAGCGGGCTCTTCGATACGACATATGAAGGCGCCTGGAGGGTGCTGTTTAAGGGCGCCGAAGCCCCCGCATCCGCGATGGAAGATCGCGGATTTCGCTCGCAGCATCCAGCTGACGAGGTAAGTGATTCAACCCCGTTACGGGACACTTGTGGTAATTAAACCGATTCTAAGAGGGTTTCAATCTCTCTTTTCCTTTGACAGGAATGGATGGAGAAGGCCAAGCAGCTCATCAGCCCGGCTCCCATGCCAGAAGACCCAGAGAACGCCCGTTTAGCAGGGCTGCTGGTTCCGGCACCGCATGTGGTGCCGGAGAAGAAGGCCAAGAAGGTGGCCGCGGGGATTCGAAAGAGTTCCTGCAATCAGGCGTCCGACAACGAGGCGGACTCCTCCCCCGAAGACGAGGAGGAGGAGGAGGAGGACTCTCTCCCGGATGAGGGAGAGAAGAAGAGGAAGGCTTCCCCAATAGGGGAGGCCGAAGGGTCCAAGAGGGGGAGGACTATCCCCCCGGACAGTTTCGCCAACACCATCGTTGGCGAGGATGAGTGGCCTCCAAGGGCTAGGCGTCCGGCAAGATCGTAAGTATCCGGATCCTTGATGTGAAATTTCTTTCGTGTCGCGTAGTGTCCTTCTAATGCCGCGTTCTGTCCGTAGCCCGACCGATGATGATCTCCCCGCTTCATCGAGCGGGTCGTTGGCCCCATCGGATGTGGATTCACATACGACCGCCTCTACTCCCCGCGCCAACGAGGACGCCGAGGTGGGATCCCAGAGAAGGACCCATCAGGAGGAGGCTCCGGAGGCGCCGTCAGGCTGCCTCCCGGACTTTGTGCCGGACTCTACGTCGGAACCCGCAGTGGTTCCAGAGTCCGGCGGGCGGCCCCTTCGAAAGAAGGGCAAGACCGTGACACCGGCGACCTCCGTCCAACCGGAGGCGCCGGATAACTTGCTGGAGGCGCTTAAAGGCGCTTCCATCGAGGAAGAACACCACACTATCATGAGTGCGGTGATTCAAAAGGTTTAGCTCGCCAAAAGCGGGATGACCGAAGCCTGCAGCAGCCTTCTAACAGGTTTTGAGCTAAGAAGTTAAAATTATGTAATGTGATACCGCATAGATAGTAGCCCCTGATGCTCAGTTCGGTGTTCGGAAAGAAAAGCCGGACTGAGGATCTAACAAGATATACGCAGGGTTGCTTAAAATATGTCAATATGGGCTTGCAGGCTGCGCTACTGACCTCTGCCGCACTATCGGCGGAGGTCGGTGTGTTAAAGAAGGATCTCGAGCGGTCCGAGCAAGACCTCGGCCATGCCAAGAAGCAGCTCGAGGACAAAGAAGGTGAGTCACACCACTTTGAATAGTTACCTTACAGAAAAGGATTTTTGTTGCAATAAAATTAACAAGGATAATATGGGTATTGCAGGGGCCACGAACGAGGTGGCAGCCCTGAAGGAGGCTGTGTCCGCGGCCGAACGCAATGCGGCCGCGGAGCGGGAAGAGCGAGAGAAGCAGGAGGCACGGGTGGCGGAAGTACGGCAAGAGCTCCAGGCTCTCATGGAGAAGCATGAGAGTTTGGAGCGTGACTCCAAGACTCGAGAGTCCGAGCTTGCCTCGGCTCTCGAAAGTGCCAAGTCCGCCAAGGCCGAGGCCTGTAAGGCCCTTCAGGAGGTTGAAGATGTGAAGAAGATAGCGGCGGGTAAGGCATTTTTCATGCAAAGCAAGCATGTTAATGTAAAATACCTGACACTTACCCGCATTCGGAGCTCTCCAGGGGCGTTTGCAGATCTGCCACGTAGTGCGTCCGATGCCGCCGCATTCTATCGTGGCGAGGAGGGGAGCTCGACGGAGAAAGTCTTCTGGTCTCAGTACGCTGAGGCCGGACACCCGGTGCCCCCAAGCGACCAGCTGAAGCAGCTGGTCGAACTCCACAAGGTAGCTGAGGAGGCCATGAAGGGCCTTATAGTCTGGCTGTGGCCTGGACAGGCCATGCCTGGGAGCTACTTTGGCCTCGTGCGGCGGCTGGTGGATGCATGCCCCTGGGTGGAGGTCGTCAAGCGCTCCGCCTGTATTGAAGGTGCTCGTCGGGCCCTTGCCCGCACAAAGGTGCATTGGGGCAAGTTGGATGCGGAGAAGCTTCTCACGGACCCACCGCCGCCGGGCAAGGAGTATCATACGCCCGAAATGTATTATAAAACTGTCCTGAAGGGAGCCCGTGATATTGCGGATGAGTGCCCTAGAAATGTAATCTTTGAGTAAACTCGTTATGTATTATCCTATGCACTGAAACTTTGTTCATGTGCGCATTAAGCAACGCTTGTTTAATTTAAAATATTACCTTCTGTGCGGCCGTTTATAAAATCCGAGAGATGGCAAGTCGTTGGCTTCAGCCCCCAAGCCATGAGTGCTGGCGTGTTCGGGATAACCTTGAGCGCTCTTGTTCCCATCTTTGGGTCCATCTAGGGAGGCGCTCAACACAGCGAACAAGGCAACCGGACTTATAATGCTTGAACACTCTCACTTAGCCATAGAATTCTATAATTTTAAATTTCGGCAAAGCCCCTGGTATTCGGAAGGTCGAATCCGGGGCACTATCCACGCCTTCGTCGGACATTGTCCGGAACTTCGCTCGAAGCGGCGTGGGTCTTTAAGGACCCGAAAAAACCTCTCCAACAGCGACCAGTCTCTCGCCTTATCATGCCAGTCAGTTTTAGCTTTCTCCACTGAGGCGCTCGCCCGGCTCAACCGGGGCGCAATCGCAGTGGTTCTCCCAGTGCCACCTTAGCCGACAGAACGGAACGTAAGGCACCAAAACGTGGGAGCCGGGCAAACCCAACTATTGACCCAAGACATGATTCGGAGCCGATTCATATAATGCTATAAGTTCGGGGTGCTGCACTTGTGAAAGTGTTCGGACTTATCACACCATAATGCGGGGAACATAAGCCCCTGGTGTATTCGGCCGTACCAAAATATACGGGTGCAAGATGTCATATAATGAACATATATATATAAAAGGTAATGTGATTGCAGTCGAAAAGTGCTGCATTATTTATTAAAGGAAGTCTGCTATGAGTGCGGACTGATACAAATAGTGCGGTAAGCAACGGATTTGGACTAAGTAAACATGTCCCCCTCCAGGGGTGAGCTGCGGACTTGGTGTATATAATCGAATTTAATGCTCGTAATTGAGACCACCTGAGTGTTCGTCGCAGCCTTCTTTCGTCCCTGACTGTTGCATCATGAGTTCGGCAGGTTCGCCGCCGGACAGGGCCTCTAGTTACCGGAGTCCTGTGTACACAAAGAAGGAAAATAATAGATATAAAAAAAGGGGGGCACGCTTGCGAGCCCCTGGTGTGGTCGAACCGTACTTTGGGTCCATTGCGATCGTGCCCCCTTCCCCTGCGCCCATGGTATCTCCAAAGCGTAATGATGCGATCATGCACGGGCGGGGGTTGGGGCCGCATTGCTACGCGTGCTCTGATCATGCCAGGTGGTCTTGGTTGGTATTGCTTAGGGCGCGTTTTACTGTATCCGGCCGTTTAACGACCGGACTCGAGAATTGCCTTAAGAGGCTGCTCTGTACTTCTGCCGCGAGGGCCGCTGTATGTTCCTCCGTTCGGAGGGAGCGTTCCGTATTCCCGTTGACCGTGATGACTCCACGAGGGCCTGGCATCTTGAGCTTGAGGTATGCATAATGCGGCACCGCGTTGAATTTTGCAAACGCGGTTCGTCCGAGCAGAGCGTGATAGCCGCTGCAAAACAGGACTATGTCGAAGATTAACTCCTCGCTCCGGAAATTGTCCGGGGATCCGAAGACCACCTCCAGTGTTACTGAGCCTGTACAGTTGGCTTCCACACCTGGTATGAAACCTTTAAAGGTTGTCTTTGTAGGTTTAATCCTTGAGGGGTCTATGCCCATTTTGCGCACTGTATCCTGATAAAGCAGGTTCAGGCTACTACCACCGTCCATTAGGACTCTTGTGAGGTGAAATCCATCGACGATTGGGTCTAAAACCAATGCGGCGAATCCGCCATGGCGTATGCTGGTCGGATGGTCTCTTCGATCGAAAGTGATCGGACAAGAGGACCATGGATTGAACTTCGGGGCGACTGGCTCCATCGCATAGAGGTCCCTTAGTGCGCGCTTCCTCTCCCTTTTGGGTATATGGGTTGCGTAAATCATGTTTACCGTCCGCACTTGTGGGGGAAAACCCTTCTGTCCTCTATTGTTCGACGGTCGGGTCTCTTCCTCGTCGTCGCTGTTTAGCCCCTTGTCATTGTTTTCGGCAATTAACTTGCCTGCCTGCTTGAACACCTAGCAATCTCTATTAGTGTGATTGGCTGGTTTTTCAGGGGTGCCATGTATCTGGCATAAGCGGTCGAGTATTCGGTCCAAGTTGGACGGACCCGGAGTGGTTCTTTTGAATGGCTTCTTCCGTTGACCAGGTTTAGAGCCTCGGAATCTGGCGTTGACTGCCGTATCCTCCTTGTCGTCGCCGTTAATGCGGCGTTTGTTTTTGTTTCGATGTGACCTACCGTTGTTGTCCTTAGTATCCGGACTGCCAGAATTTTTACGGAGATTGTTGCTGCGGGCTAGCCAGCTATCCTCTCCCGCGCAGAAGCGGGTCATTAATGATGTGAGGGCTGCCATAGATTTCGGCTTTTCCTGTCCCAGGTGCCGGGCTAGCCATTCGTCGCGGATGTTATGCTTGAAGGCTGCAAGGGCCTCTGCATCCAGACAGTCGACGATTTGATTTTTCTTCGTCAAGAACCGTGTCCAGAATTGTCTGGCCGATTCGTCTGGCTGCTGAATGATGTGGCTTAGGTCATCGGCGTCTGGTGGTCGCACATACGTACCCTGGAAGTTATCAAGGAATGCGGCTTCCAGGTCTTCCCAACACCCAATTGACTCTGTGGGCAAGCTGTTGAGCCAATGCCAAGCTGGTCCTTTAAGCTTGAGTGGGAGGTACTTGATGGCGTGGAGATCGTCGCCGCGGGCCATATGGATGTGGAGAAGATAATCTTCGATCCAAACCGCGGGGTCTGTTGTGCCATTGTAGGATTCAATGTTTACGGGTTTAAACCCTTCAGGGATTTGATGATCCATTACTTTGTCAGTGAAGCATAGCGGGTGTGCGGCGCCTCTGTATTGAGCAATATCACGGTGCAGCTTGAGAGAGTGCTGTCTGCCGTGTTCGGCCCAGCCGAGGTTATTATATCCAGTGCGACGGTATTCGTCATGGGTCGTGGGGCGCCCACGTGATCCGTAGATGGATCTGGATTGCCTTGCTTTATCCTCCAATATATCTCGCAAGTCCGGCGCGTTCCCTCTTGGCTTCATACTTTTGGAGCGATGCCGGGGTACGGTCTTGGTTGGGGGCCTGGATGCCTCTCTGTCACGACCACGGGGTGGTCGGTCAGCCGTATCGTGCGCTGGTGATGGAGGTATGTATGCTTCCTCCTCTAATCAGGGGAGCAGCTTGCGTCTTGGATAGCTTTTGGAGGGGCATTCGAGTTTATACTCTTCAGCCGCGAGGACCTCGGTCCATCGATCGGCTAGCAGGTCCTGATCAGCTTGAAGCTGCTGCTGCTTTTTCTTTAGGCTGTTTGCCGTGGCGATAAGCCTGCGTTTAAAACGCTCTTGTTCGACGGGATCCTCGGGCACGACGAATTCGTCATCGTTGAGGCTTGCCTCGTCTTCGGAGGGAGGCATATAGTTGTAATCCTCAACCTCTTCATCTGCCGCCCTCTCGTGAGGGGTTGCTTCTGCATCCTCCTGCGCTGAGTCTTGCTGGAGGGGGTTGTCTTTGGCACTTTCTGGGGTATTATTATCTCCTGTGCCGGAATCTCCATTCTTGCTGTGGCGGGATTTAGAGCGGCGCCGCTGACGCCGGCGCTTGGGCTGTTTCTTTAAAGAATCTGCCTCCGCTGTTTCTTCGCCATCCCCGTCTTTTGGGGTATCCACCATGTATATGTCATATGACGAGGTGGTCTTCCAGTGCCCTGTAGGCGCTGGTTCCTGTTCATCTCCGGCATCGCCGTCCATAGTGTCGATGTCTTCGGAGTCGTAGTCTAGCATGTCGGTTAGATCGTCGACAGTGGCTACAAAGTGGGTGGTGGGTGGGCTCTGAATTTCTTCGTTGTCCGTACCCCAACCATCCTGGCCATAGTCTGGCCAGGGCTCTCCTGATAACGAGAGATGCTTTAGTGAATTCAGGATGTCGCCAAAAGGCGAGTATTGGAAGATGTCCGCGGTGGTGAATTCCATAACCGGCGCCCAATCCGATTTGGTTGGTAGGGGCGTGGGAGGTTCGGAGTCCGGCAAGGAGTCCGGCACCTCGGAATCACGAGTTTTGCGAGGGACAAGATTAGTGTTCGGCTCCATCACCGTGGAAGTTGCAGCCCCCGAGGCGGTGTCCATCCACCGATCCTCTATCAGGGCAATCGGCCCCGGACTAATGGCCAAGGTGGATTCGCGTGCGGCCACCAAGGCACTGTTCGGCGGCAGAGCTAGATCATGCCCATCGTCACAGTGCGGCGCGCTTGGCTGTGGCTTGAGTCCGTCGAAGATCAAGTCTCCGCAGACATCGGCCGTGAAGTTTAGGCTTCCGAATCTGACCTGACGGCCAGGGGCGTAGCTTTCGATCTGCTCCAGATGACCAAGCGAATTAGCCCGCAGTGCGAAGCCGCCGAATATGAAGATCTGTCCGGGGAGAAAAGTCTCACTCTGGACAGCGTCGTTGGTTGAAGATGCCATCAGGACTATCGGTGACGACACAGAGGAACTCTCAATGAAAGCACCAATGTCGGTGTCAAAACCGGCGGATCCCGGGTAGGGGGTCCCGAACTGTGCGTCTAGGCGGATGGTAACAGGAGACGAGGGACACGATGTTTTACCCAGGTTCGGGCCCTCTCGATGGAGGTAAAACCCTACGTCCTGCTTGATTAATATTGATGATATGGGTAGTACAAGAGTGGATCTACCACGAGATCAAGGAGGCTAAACCCTAAAGCTAGCCTATGGTATGATTGTTGTAATGTATGTTGTCCTACGGACTAAATCCCTCCGGTTTATATAGACACCGGAGGAGGCTAGGGTTACACAGAGTCGGTTACAATGGTAGGAGATCTACATATCCGTATCGCCAAGCTTGCCTTCCACGCCAAGGAAAGTCCCATCCAGACACGGGACGGAGTCTTCAAGCTTGTATCTTCGTAGTCTTGGAGTCCGGCGGACGATGATAGTCCGGCTATCCGGACAATCCCTAGTCCAAGACTCCCTCAGGAGGCATTGATCAACTTTTTGCGAGCCAGCAAGGATGTATTCGCTTGGAAACCCAAACACCTGGCTGGTGTCCCAAGGGGGATAATCGAGCACCACCTGAGGGTATGCCCAAATGTGCGGCCAGTGAAGCAGAAGGCTCACCGCCAGTCCACCGAGAAGTAGGCCTTCATCATCTAGGAAACTCGTAAGCTACAAGCCGCAGGGGTCATCAGAGAGGTACGATACCCAGAGTGGCTGGCGAATCCCGTCATCGTCCCCAAGAAAGGAGGGAAGGAGCGCATTGTGTCGACTTCACCAACCTCAACAAGGCCTGCCCGCAAGATCCCTTCCTGCTCCCTCGCATCGACCAGATCGTCAACTCCACCGCCGAATGTGACCTGTTGTGCTTCCTGGATGCCTTCTTAGGCTACCACCAGATCAAGATGGCCGTGGAGGATGTGGAGAAAACGACATTCCTCACCCCTGCGGGGTGTACTGCTACACCTGCATGCCCTTCGGGCTGCGTAATGCCGGGGCAACCTTCCAGCGACTGATGCATATTTCCCTAGGCTTGCAGCTCGGGAGGAACGCAGAGGCCTATGTTGATGATATAGTGGTGAAGTCTCGGGAGGCCGGGACCCTGATAGGAGATCTGGAGGAGACGTTCACCAACCTGCGCAAGGTGGATCTTCGGCTTAATCCCGAGAAGTGTGTGTTCGGGGTTCCCTCTGGCAAGTTGCTAGGCTTTTTGGTGGCACACATAGGGATCGAGGCCAACCCAGAGAAGGTCAAGGAAATAGAGGATATGAGCCACCCCACAGACCCTGAAGGAGATGCAGAAGCTGGCGGGCTGCATAACCTCGCTTGGTCGCTTCATTTCCAAGCTGGGGGAGCGTGCCCTCCCGTTCTTCAAGCTGATGAAAAGGAAGGAGCTATTCGAGTGGACCCCGAAGGCGGACGCAGCCTTTCAAGACCTCAAGAGATACCTGACCAACCCACCAGTAATGGTGGCACCGCACCCTCTCGAGCCCTTGGTGCTTTATCTGGCAGCCACCCCTCACTCAGCCAGCGCCACCCTGGTGGCACTAAGGAAGGAACGCCCGTCCAAGAAGCCTCAGCAGGATGCACAACCACCAAGCAAGGCACAACACCCTGAGGAAGGAACATCTAGGGACTCAATCGACCCGATGGTCGACATTCCTCCTGAGGCCATGATCGACCTCGCGGCCACCGAGGCTCCTGAGGGCAGGCCTCATGAAGCCGTGGAGAACCCGCACCCTCACGAAGAACAAGACTCCGCTGATGCCTCCCCCTCGTCAAGCACCATGTCTACTTTGTCAGCACGGTACCGAGGGAGGCCCGAGCGCGCTACCCCATGCCTCAGAAACTCCTGCTCGTGCTCCTGGTCACCTCCAGAAAACTGCGCCACTACTTTCAAGGCCACCCCATCAAGGTTGTTTCAGCGTACCCGCTGGAGAGGGTGCTCCGGAGCCCGAATGCCGTCGGGCGAGTTGCTGAATGGAACATCGAGCTTCAGGCATTCAATCTTGAGTTCAGCACCACCAGGGTCATCAAGGGTGCGGCCCTCGCGGACTTCATGGCCGAGTGGACTGACGCTCCCGACCATGGAGTAGGCGAGAACCTCTCCCTCCTGCCAGGAAACAAGGAGCCGGACAGATGGATCGTGTGCTTTGATGGGGCGTTTGCACAACAAGGCGCAGGAGCGGGGGCCGTCCTCATCTCACCCACCAAGGACAAGCTCTGTTATGCGATGCAACTCTGCTTTCAACAGGGTGAGAAGGTCTCCAACAACATCACAGAATTCAAAGGCTTGCTCACCAGACTTAGGGCCGCGGCCGCGCTGGGAGTGAAGCGCCTCACCATCAAGGGCGACTCTCAGCTTCTCATCAACTTCTCCAACACGGAGTACACGCGTAAGGACAAGCACATGAAGGCGTACCTAGAAGAGGTGCGCAAGATGGTGAAGCGGTTCATGGGTGTGGAGCTGCATCACGTGCCGCGTGGAACGAACAAGGAAGCGGACGACATCGCCAAGAGAGCCTCCTACAGGCTCCCTCAGGAGCCAGGGGTGTTTGAGGAGCAGCTCTTCAAGCCGTCTGCGACCCCCCCATGCCGTGACTCCAGCACCGCCTCAGGAGGACTTGCCACAGGCACCCAAGACGGGAGCTCCAGCCTGTGGCCACCCCTCGGTAGCCCGCCTGCTGCTTACGCTCGAGCCTCAAGAGGGGTGCTGGACCAAAGAGTTCAAGACGTACTTGCTTCAAGGGACCCTGCCAGAGAAGGAGGAGGACGTTGAGCGCGTGGCCCGCCAAGCCACCACATACTACATCAATGATGGTGAGTTATATCGCAAGAGGCCCAATGACGTTTCGTTGCAGTGCATCTCCAGGGAACAGGGGCTCGAGCTGCTAGCGGACATACATGGTGGGGACTGCGGGCATCATTCCTCGTCACACACTCTGGGGGGCAAGGCGTTCCGCAATGGCTTCTACTGGCCCACCACGCTCAACGACGCCGCAGAGTTGGTGCGCTCTTGTGAAGCGTACCAGTTTCATGCCAAGCAAATCCACCAGCCCGCGCAGGGCCTCCAGACAATCCCGCTCACATGGCCATTTGCGTTCTAGGGGCTGGACATCTTGGGACCGTTCCCTCGAGCGCTAGGGGGCTACCTGTACCTCTACGTCTCCATAAACAAGTTCACCAAGTGGGCGGAGGTAGAAGCCGTGTGCACTATTCCAGCTGGATTGGTCGTCAAGTTCATCAAGGGAATCGTGAGCCGGTTTGGGGTCCCCAACCGTATCATCACCGACAACGACTCGCAGTTCTCCAGCAACCTTTTCAAAACATAAAGTGCTAACCTTGGAACACAGATATGCTATGCCTCAGTGGCACACCCACGGAGCAACGGCCAGGCCGAGCGGGCCAATGCAGAAGTCCTGAGGGTCCTCAAGACCAGGACCTTCAAGAAGAAGCTAGGGGCCTGCGGCAGGGGCTGGCTCGACGAGCTGCAGTCCGTGCTATGGTCCATCCGCACCACCGCGACCAAGCCAACGGGAGAGGCACCGTTCTTCCTCGTCTATGGAGCAGAAGCGGTTCTCCCTCACAAGGTCAAGCATCACTCCACGCGGGTCTTGGTGTTCGACGAGGCACGACGGGACGCCATGCAGGGGATGGATCTCGTGCTGGGGGAGGAACGCCGCCGCCAAGCCTCGCTCCGGGCGGTGAGGTACCAGCAGGCGCTGCGGCGGTACCACTGCCGCAGCGTCCGCTCCAGGACGTTAGAGGTAGGCGACCTTGTCCTAAGGCGGGTGCTCTCCAGGGAGGGGCTGCACAAGCTCTCTCCCATGTGGAAGGCCCCATTTAAGATTGCCCGTGTCTCTAGGCCTAGCGCCGTGAGCCTGGAGACACAGAACGGGGTCCCCATCCAGAACGCCTGGAACATCCAGCACCTCCGGAAGTTCTACCCCTGAAGAAAGGCTCCGTCCTATGAAGCAAGGGTCCGGCCAGTGAAGGTCTCCGCTCGTGACACTCTCACGTAACAATGAGTGGGGCTGTACACGCCCCGGAGTCTCCTGAGAGTCGCACTGGGGCCTCATGGGGGCTCCCTCCCACGTCTTAGTGGCATCACTTAGCTCCGCGCTGGTGAGAAGACTAGATTAGATGTTGGACGCAGCTGTTCATTTGCTTTCCGAAGTTGCTTGCAGCTTTTTAGTAACCTTTCAATGGATTTGGTACTTTCAAACCCTACTTCCTTGTGCTGTTTCCTTCTCCTGAGCTATTTTTGGTCTAACGGCACGAGAGAGGTGGCAGTCGCCCGTCACCTCCTCTCGCGCGCCTCATGCATGGGGATAGGTAGGTGTGTGCGCCTTGGGCCTGCTCTCGCGCGCATGCACCACGCCGAACCCTGCTGCTTCGCCTTCATCCTCGTGAGCAGCCCTCGATCAAGCTCACGGGCACCAGCACCCCTCATGTCCGTGCCCCCCCGGGCAGCGCGACACAGTGCAACAAGTCCGGGCTAATCTATGGCAGGGGGCTCACGTAAGGGGGAGTGGGCCGCTCGCCATTTCTCTCTTCCTTCGAAGGCAGCTCTGTAGCGGCTCCTGAGACCCCAAGACAATTCTTCCCCATCGAGTACCCGAGGCCAGGTTTTCGTGAGGCGGAAAACTACTACACACATACCAAGCTAAGCTTTCCTACCTAGCTTACTCAGATCGCAACAATACAAACATCAAGATAGCAAGCATAGCATAAAGGGCATAACTGCCATAGTTCATTACATGCCCCCAGGGTACATCTCTTTTTTCGAATTACAGGAGAAAGGAAAGGCTAAACAAAGAAGGCCCAAAGGTGTACGAGCTCGGCACCAGTGCCGCATCCTCAAGCAGCGCCTCAAGGTGGCCCGACGCTTCACCAGCTCTCCCATAAGGTGACCTGGGGCCGCTGGCCTTGAGTCCAGGTTCACTGGCCCCCAGCCTCACGTCGGGCTCCTCTCCAGCTTCACTGGAGCGCTGCAGCGGGACGAACCACCGACTTCCTCGACCCGGGCACGACGACGCGGAGGCCAGTCGTAGCCGCCACTGCTCGAGCTCTCATCCGAGGAAGAGCTACCATCGCGGGAGGAGGGGCGCGCATCGCCAAGACCAAGCTCGCCTTCGCCACCATCATCGTCGCTACCATCCTCCGGGCAGCACCCCACACGGCGGCCATCCTCCCTGAACTCCCTCACATAAAGGGTCGCCAGGCCATTGTACTTGAAGTGGAGGATACACCTTCCGCCCAGGCCACTCGCGCGGGCGGAAGTATGCCAGCCATGGGTCAGGACCACACTGCCGGAGGCGGCAACCTCGGCACCAACCCACGAAGCTCTGCTGCAGCAACCGTCGGCCTACAGCTAGAGACCATCAAGCCCCGAGGAAGGAAGTTCGCCGGAGAAGAAACGTGGAAGCCGAAGCGAGGTGCCGGTTGGGCTCTCCGACCACACCACAAATTTAGGGGGCACGTCCAGCGAAGAGAAGTGCGGCCGAGGCGGGCGCACGATCACGGCGCGCTTCCCTTCATCATGGGGGCTGCTCCGAAGCCGGTGGCTGTCGGTGTCAAAACCGGCGGATCTCGGGTAGGGGGTCCCGAACTATGCGTCTAAGGCTAATGGTAACAGGAGGCAGGGGACATAATGTTTACCCAGGTTTGGGCCCTCTCTATGGAGGTAATACCCTACTTCCTGCTTGATTGATCTTGATGAATATGAGTATTACAAGAGTTGATCTACCACGAGATCGTAATGGCTAAACCCTAGAAGTCTAGCCTATGAGGAAATGATGGTTGTGGCTTAACCCTAGAAGTCTAAACCCTCCGGTTTATAGAGACACCATGGGGGACCAGGGTTGTACAAAGTCGATTACAGAGAAAGGAATCTACATATCCAAATCGCCAAGCTTGCCGTCCACGCCAAGGAGAGTCCCATCCAGACACGGGACGAAGTCTTCTATCTTGTATCTTCATAGCCCAACAGTCTGGCCCCAGTATATAGTCCGGCTGTCCGAGGACCCCTTAGTCCAGGACTCCCTCAGTAGTCCCTAAACCAGGCTTCAATGACAATGAGTCCGGCGCGCAGATTGTCTTCGATATTGCAAGGCGGGTTCCTTCTCCGAATACTCCAACATAGTCTTCCGAACATAGAAAACGTGTCCGGCTCTGCAAAACAAGTACCACACACAACCGTAGAGAGTATAATATTTCACGAGTCCAATCCGCTGGCAAATTTTTGTAGCGTGACATCAGCCACTGCCCGACCATAATTCAAATCGTTTTTAGCCTGTCGCTCCGTATTTCGAGGTGCGGTTTCACTGGCACGTCTTGTCGAAGCAGAGATCGTGTCCCCTTATCACGGGATTCTCATCAATACAGGCATGGGTAACCCAACCGTGTCATCTACACAGCGCTTGGGGAATAGGCGGATTTTAAGGTGAGCAAGGAGGCACATAACTTTCACTGCATTTATAAAGGGATAAGGATTCATCCTCGTCCACCCATGCCTTCTCCTTCCTCTGCCCATCCATTCTCAAGCTCCAGCGCCCAAGTTCTTGCCTTCTCCGCCCAAAAAATTACTCCAACCATGTCCGGTTCCGGAGCTGGAGGCAAGTGGATGGCCTCTTCTGTCAAGAAGGAGGACATCAAGAAGCTCCGGGAGGCCGGGTACCTGAGCAAGGGCATCCCTCATCGACTTCCAGCCAAGGGACAGATCGTCCCTACCCTGGAGCCCCAGGAAAGGGTGGTGTTTCTCACCCACTTCGTCCATGGGCTGGGATTCCCCCTACACCCGTTCGTCCGCGGACTGATGTTTTACTATGGGCTAGACTTCCATGACTTGGATCCCAACTCCATCCTCAACATCTCAGCATTTATTGTCGTGTGCGAGGCCTTCCTCTGCATCCCACCTCACTTCGGCCTATGGCTGAAGACTTTCAATGTGAAGCCAAAGGTGGTGAGTGGCCAACAAGCGGAGTGCGGAGGCGCCATGGTGGGTAAAATGCCCAACGTCGTCAGGCCCGAAGGCTCCTTTGTGGAGACCGTGAAGGGGTGGCAATCATGGTGGTTCTACATCACCTATCCGCGCGGCCCCAACTGGGCGGCGGCCCCCGAATTCCAATCCGGAGTACCAATGCGGCTCACCTCCTGGCAAGAGAATGGCCTGGCACGGGGCTCTTCGGACGAGATGACGGGGCTCCAGACATGTGTCAAGAACATGATAAGCAAGAGAATCAAACTCGTCAACATGGTCCAGGTTATGCTCTTCCACCGGATCCTTCCGTGCCAGCGCCGGACTTGCAATTTGTGGGAGTTCGACCTGGCTAAGCACCAGATGCTGCTGGAGCTCTTCGGCACGATGCACGAAGACGTCTGGAAGGTGCTCTTCAAGGTCGGCGAGGTACCACCGCCCACGACCAAGGACCGTGGGCTTAGCTCAAAACACCGGGCTAAACCAGTAAGTTCTTTCATGTTTTCAAGGTACATCCTTTAGTGGCATATCTGAGGGAGGAATCTAAGCCTCCCTACCAATTTTTCAGGCCTGGGTAGAGATAGCGGAGCAGATTAACTGTCCAATTCCGCTGCACGAACATTCAGAAAATCCTCTTCTGACGAAGATGTTGTTTCCGATGCCTTATGAGGTGCTGGAGAAGAAGGCCAAGAAGAAGGACCTGGGGACCAGAGGTGGTCTCCGTCACAAGGGTACTTCGGACGTGACGTCCGAAGACGCCGAGATGCACTCCTCCACGGAAGACGATGAGGAAGAGGAGGAGGAAGAAGAAATCCATTCCCCCCTTCTCGGGGGCGAAAGAAGAGGAAGGACTCCACCCATGGGGAGGCCGAGGCATCCAAGAAGGGGAAAACTTCCCTTCCGGACAACTCCGCAACGGCCACCAATAGCGGCAGGGAGTGGGAGCCTAGGGTCAAGCCCCTAGCCAACTCGTAAGTGTCCGGACACAGTAATATATCCGACATTTTTTACTTTATTGTTTTTAACGTGCTGGATCATGCATTTGCAGCCCAGACCAGTCCAACATCGTGCTGTCCTCCTCTTCGGAGGGATCGTTGGGCCCGTCGGCGATGAACAGCGAGTCCCTTCCGACGGCCACTTCCCCCAAGGCCCCGGACAACACCGAGGTGTTGTCTCGAAGGATCCCCAGCCAAGGAGAGGATCAGGAGGCCATCCCGGTGATGCCAGAGGGTAAAACCCTGGTTACCGAACACATGGGGGGACAGACCCCTGTGGACACCGAAGATGGGGGCCGTATCCAATACGGCCCCCAGCCGAACACAGCTCCAGAGACCCAAGTGGCTCCGGATTTAGGAAGGTCACCTCTTTCAAACGAGGGGGGCGAGCCAACTCCACCGGTGGCCTCTGTCCATCTAGAGGCACCGGATAGATTACTGGAAGCGCTGCAAGGTGCTTCCGTTGTGGAAGAACACCGTACTCTTATGAGTGCGGTGATTGAGAAGGTTTAGTCTGCCAAAAGCGGACTGACCGATGCCTGTACTAGCCTGCTAACAGGCTTTGAGGTAAGTAATGTAATTGTAAAATAATATCATAGTGTAGATAGTAGCCCCTGATGCTCTGTTCGGTGTTTGGAAAGAAAAGACGAACGGAGGATCAAAATAATTTTCACAGGAGTCTAACATAATATGTCTATGTGAATAAGCAGGCATCACTGTTAGCTTCTGCCGCTCATACTGCGGAGGTCTCTGGACTGAAGCAGAACCTGGAGCAGGCCGAGCAAGAGCTCGACCTCTTGAAGAAGCAGCTGGAGGAAAGCAAAGCTATGTATTTAACCTGCGTGTATATTTTAGGAAGGATAAATGGTTCATGCTGACTAAAGTGTCATGAACTTTATTCGGGGCCACGACCGAGGTGGCAGCCCTCAAGAAGGCGTTAACCAAGGTCGAGGACAAAGCAGCCAAGGAACTCGCCGCGCGCGAAAAGCAAGAGGCCCGGGTCAGCGAGGTCCAGCAAGAGCTCCAGGACACCATCAAGAAGTATGAGTCCTTGGAGCGTGATTCGATGATTCAAGAGTCCGAACTTGCCAAGGCCCGCCAGAGCGCACAAGACGCCTGAGCCGAAGCCCAGGGTGCCCGCCAGGAGATCCAGGCGGCCAAGAAAATTACAACAGGTAAGGATTTCATTATGCAAAGCAGATATGTGAAGGAAACATTCTTGTTACTTACCCAGGTTTGGAGCTCTCCAGGGGTGTTTACGGATATGCCGCGCAGCATATCAGCTGCTGCAGAATTTTATTGAGCCGAAGAAGGGAGCTCCACGGAGAAGCTGTTCTGGTCTCAATACCTTGGACTAGAACTTCCGGTGACCTTTAGCGACCAGCTGAAGTAGCTGATCGAGCTGCATAAGGCGGCCGAACTAGCCATGAAGGACTTAATAGTCCAGCTATGGCCTACCGAGCCCATGCCCAGCAGCTGCTTCGGACTTGTCAAGCGGTTTGTGAGTGCCTGCCCGCGGCTTGAAGCCATCAAGCGGTCGGTATGTATCGAAGGCGCGTGGATGGCCTTTGCCCGCGCCAAGGTGCACTGGGCGAAGCTGGATGCCAAGAAGCTGATGACCGAGGGGCCACCTGAGGGCAGGGAGCACCTGGAGGGATCTCGCCTTGTGGCGGAGCAATGTGCCAAGGATATCATATTCCCGTGAAAACATTAATGTTATCCTGTCCTGTAATGTGAAACAAGATCTTTATGTAATATAATGCTTGTTTGTTTTAAAATTTTACCTCCTGTGCGGCCGTTTATGAAATCTGAGAGTTGGCCAGTTGTTGGCTTCTGCCCCCACATAGATAGTACGGGGGTGTTCGGGATAAATATAAACACTCTTTACTCCAACTTTTGGTCCTTAAAGGAGGTGTTTAATGCAACGAACAAGGCAATCAGACTATACGGCTTTATCACCCTCACTTAGCCATAGGAGTTTGACAATGAAAATTTTGGCGAAGCCACTGGTATTCGGAAGACTGAAGTTGGGGCGCTATACACGCCTAATCGGATAAAAACCGATTCCTCGCATAAAGCGGAAAAAATCTCTAAGGATTTGAAAACCTCTCGAACAGCTGACCAGCTCTCGTCGCATCATGACAGTCAGCTTTCGACTTTTTCTACTGAGGTGCTCGTCCGGAAGAACCGGGACACAATCGCAGTAGTTCTCCCTTTATTACTCTAGCCGATATAGCAGAACGTAAGGTAGTAAGCACAGGAGCCGGGCAACCCAACTATTGACCAAAGACATGATTCGAAGCCGATGCATATAATGCTATAAGTTCGGGGTGCCGAACTATTCTGTAAAAGTGTTCGGACTTTATTGTCGTATTGCAGGGCACGATGAAGCCCCTACTGAAGTAATGCGTACCAGAGTGTATGGGTGCAATTGATAAAAATACAAAGACAAGGAAAAAAATCAAGTAATAAGCTGACGCTGCAAATTATTTTCCATTATAATTTGGTTAATACATCGAGGCGTAGTTGTACAAGTAATGCGATAAGCAAGTAAGGCTATTTAACATGCCATGACCAAGAGCGAGCTGAGTGCGGGTATGTAAAACAGGTATAGCGATCGTTAGCAGAGACCACCTCGGGATTCCCTTTGTATGTCAAAGCTCCTTGCATCCTTCGTGTATCCATCCTGTGATGGGTCCGATTATCAGGTAAAAAGCCTCAAGAAGAGAAAAACCTGAAATGAAAAAGAAAAAGTGAAGGTATGTGGATCCAGGGGCGGTTGAACCACATTATGGATCATGGTATAGCTATGCCTCCGACCGTCCCCATGGTATTTTGAGTGCGTAGTTATGTACGCGTGGCACCAATGTCACCGCTTGATCGGGACTGGGACAGAGGCCGGATTTCTAATCAAGCTCTGGACGTAGTGGACCGTCCTGCCGTAGAGTAGTACGGACTCGCTTGATGGTGTCCGGGGGCTTTACTGCCGAATTGAGGTTCTGCCTAAAAAGGCTACTATGTGCTTCTGCTGCAAGGGCCGCAGTGTGCTCCTCAGTATGGAGGGAGCGCTCTGTATTTCCGTTGACTGTTATGACACCGTGTGGTCCGGGCATCTTGAGCTTGAGGTAGGCGTAGTGCGGCACCGAATTGAATGCGGTTCGTCCAAGTAGTGCATGATAACCACTGCGGAAAGGGACGATATCGAGGATTAATTCTTCGCTTCGGAAATTATCCGGGGATCCGAAGACCACTTCCAGTGTGATTGAGCCCATACAACAGGCCTCTACACCTGGCATGACACCTTTAAAGGTGGTTTTTGTGGGCTTGATCCTTGAGGGATCGATAACCATTTTGTGCACTGTATCCTGATAGAGCAGGTTCAGGCTACTGCCACCATCCATGAGGACTCGCATGAGATGGAATCCATCAATAATTGGGTCAAGAACCAGTGCGGCTGAACCGCCATGACGGATACTGGTCGGGTGGTCCCTGCGATCGAAGGTGATCGGACAGGAGGACCATGGGTTGAACTTTGGAGCGACAGGCTCCATCGCGTAGACGTCCCTGAGTGCACGCTTGCGCTCCCTCTTGGGGATATGGGTGGAGTATATCATGTTCACCATTTTAACTTGGGGGGGGGGGGATTTCTTCTGTCCCCCTATGTTTGGTGGTCGGGATTTCTCATCATCGTCATCGCTTTGTGACCATTTCTCCTTATTCTCGGCATTTAACTTGCCGACCTGTTTGAAGACCCAACATTCCCTGTTGGTATGATTGGCTGGTTTATCAGGAGTGCCATGTATTTGGCATGGTCGATCGAGTATGCGGTCCAGACTGGATGGGCCCGTATTGTTCCTTTTAAATGGCTTCTTCCGCTGACCAGACTTAGAGCCACTGAATCCGGCGTTGACTGCGGTGTCTTCGGTACTATCACCGTTGTTTAGACGCTTGTGTCTATTGCGTCGGGGCTAGCTGTTGTTGTTTCTGGCTTCAGAAGTGCCAGGTTCGCTTGTATTGTTGTTGCTGCGGGCTAGCCAGCTGTCTTTGCCCACACAGAAGCGGGTCATGAGTGCCATAAGGGCTGACATGGACTTCGGTTTTTCCTGGCCGAGGTGTCTGGCCAACCATTCATCATGGATGCTGTGCTTAAAGGCCGCTAGGGCTTCGGCGTCCGGACAGTCGATGATCTGGTTCTTTTTAGTTAGGAACCGACTCCAGAATTTCCTGGCTGACTCTCCGGGCTGTTGGATTATATGACTTAGGTCATCGGCATCCGGAGGTCGGACATATGTGCCTTGGAAGTTGTCCAGGAAGGCGCCTCAAATTCCTCCCAGCTGCCAATGGAGTTTTTGGGCAGGTTGTTTAACCAGTACCTAGCTGGTCCCTTGTGTTTGAGCGGGAGGTATTTGATGGCGTGAAGATCATCGCCGTGGGCCATATGAATGTGGAGAAGAAAATCCTCAATCCACACTGCGGGGTCTGTTGTGCCACCATATGATTCGATGTTTACGAGTTTAAACCCTTCTAGGAAATCATGTCCCATTACTTCATCAGTGAAGCAAAGGGGGTGTGCGGCGCCTCCGTATCAGGCCAAGTCGTGACGTAGCTCAGATGGAGCTCGTCTGTGTTTTTTGGCCCGGACGTGGTTATGTTTGTCACGTTCAGCTAGATGGCCATCATCGCACGTCGAGGCACGTCCCCGTGATCCATAAATCGATCCTGTCTGACATGCTCTCTTTTCCAAGTCGCGTCGCAGGTCATGTGTATACCCTCGAGCTGTTGTATTTCTGTTTGTTCGGCGAGGTAGCGCGGGCTGGTGTTCGACTTGAAGTGCCACTTTGTCCCAGCCACGTGGTGGTCGGTCAGCCGTATTGTACCTTGGTAGGATGGGCTCCAGCGCCTCGTCATCGAACTGTGGTAATAGTTTGCGCTTCGGGTTGCTTTTGGTTGGGCGCTCGAGGCCGTATTCCTCGGCTGCCAGGACATCAGTCCATCTTTTATTGAGCAGATCTTGATCAGCTTGAAGCTACTGATGCTTCTTTTTCAGGCTTCTTGCAGTGGCAATTAGCTAACGCTTAAAGCTTTCCTGTTCGGCGGGCTCTTCAGGCACGATGAAATCTTCGTCACCGAGGCTAACCTCATCCTCGGAGAGCGGAAGGTAGTTATCCTCCGAGTCTTCGTTCATGGCCTGTTCGCCAGGGCTGACTCGCCCATCGTCCCGTTCCTCCTGTTTGGAGGTTGGCTCAATGGGGTTGTCGGATATCGGGTTTCGAAAAACCCTTAAGGTTCGAACTCTGGGGTGCGCACGAAGATCTTCTTCCTACCGAAACACGCCCACAACCTCGCCGCGATTCTAAGCTAGCACGATGAACAACACAAGAGACACGAGGTTTATACTGGTTCGGGCCACCGTTGTGGTGTAATACCCTAATCCAGTGTGTGGTATGGTGGATTGCCTCTTGGGCTGATGATGAATAGTATAGAGGAAGAACAGCCTCGAGAGGAGAGGTGTTCTTGTGGTGGTGTGTTTGGAGAGGATTCGATCCGTCTCTCTTGGCTCTCGATTAGATTTTCTTCTATTGTGGTGGCTAGCCCTATTTATAGAGGCCCTGGTCCTCTTCCCAAATATTGAGCGGGAAGGGAGCCAACAACGGACATTTTGAAAGGGGACAGCTAGTGAAAGCTATCCTGACTAAAGGTGGTCTTCAACTGCAAAAGGCACTGGTGATGACGCCGTCTTGGGCTCCACGGTGACCTCCGTCCTGCTGTCCTGCTGGTCTCAGTCTCGTTGCACCAATATGGAAACCTTTGCCTGATGCCTCGGTACTCCACGCCTGTGCTTCCCCCCTTTGCACCAAAGAGGAAACGAGAACACTGCACAAGCTGGCGCCCGCCTGGTGCCCGCCTGGTCTTGATCGTCAGGGCTTGCATCATGAGCACCTCGCAAGGTACCCCCGCCTTGATCTCTCCGCCTCCTAGCGAGCCTGCCTGGTGAGGCCGCCCCTGAGGAGGCCTTGGGTCGTCCGCCCCGTGAGGCTTGGCCCCTCGCGAGGGTCTTGAGTGTTCGTTGATGAAGATGGGCCGTACTGGGCCCCTGGCTGAGCCACGCTGCAGGCCGCAGGCAGGCAAGTCTGGGGACCCCCTTTCTCAGGATGCCGACAGTAGCCCCTGGGCCCAAGGAGCGGTCGGACTTGGCTTAGTAGCGAAGCCAAAGGGCAAGTGCGGAGCGCCACGGGCCCCCACAGCCCGCGGCCTTGGTTACCACGTGGCGATTGATTGGACGTGGGTGTCTCCGCTTCCACATGCTGCCTGGGCAACTGCCCGATATGACGAGTCCCTGCTGCATGCAAAAAGAGTCATCATTACCTGTGATCGTGGAGGTCGACGGTTGTCCTCCCTTGGGCTATAAGTACGGAGGGGCGGGATCCCCCGTTGTGCATCTCTTGTTGCTCCGCCTGCTTCTTCTCCCTTGCTCCACCCCCATTCTCGACGCCAATGGCATCAATCCACAGGTTCTCAGCCGAAGAGAAGGGGAAGGCCCCCCGAGAGGGGCCTGACCCGCTCCCGCCAAAGAAACGGCCGGTCCCTTGCCACCGCGACGAGGTTGCGAGGCCGGAGATGATGAGGCCCTGGTGCGAGCGGCCACCTCCTGGGTTCCCGCTACCCCTGTACGCCCAGGCCGAGGGCCCAAGAGGAAGGGACGACGAGCAATGCCGCCCGCGCTGCAGGCGAGGTCGACGAGCCGTGGCGGCGCGCGCCGTTGCTCCTGGAGTCCACGCCGCGGACTCCTCTCGCGAGCTCGTGCTTCACGCTGCGATGCCTCCAAGCACCTGGATTCGCTTCCCTTCATTCTTCATTGGCGAGATGCCGCCGAGGGGGCCTCTCGAGCTTTGGCTGCAGCACGCCGACTGTGGTGCTCCGGCGACCGGAGCGGAGGTTGAAGTCGTCGCTCTAGGCAAGGTCTTCTTGACCCGAGGTCGGGGCGAGGTCGCCCAGGTCTGCCGAATAGGGGGTGCCCTCGTGATTCATTTTGAATACGATGGCGCCTCCTTGATGTTCTTCAAGGTCTTCGACGCAGAGGGCCACCGCCTGGAGTGCTGCCCCAGGGGAGGCAGCCGGGACATCATCATGGCAGGGGCTAGGCCTGCCATCCGCTTCACCAATGGCTCCTCCGGCAGCAGGGGCGATGCTTGGGAGTCCAGCGACTCTCCCGAGGTCTTCGCGACTCCGGAGACGAGCGACGATAGCTACATGCCCCCCAGCTCACACCGTGCCTGGAGCAAGGCGGCTGCATCAGGCCATCGGCGTAGATGATCTGGTTGGAGTTGGCGCCGGCCTCCCGTGGCCCACTGTTGATGATGGTGTTGGCCATGGAGGCACGTGTAGTTTAGGCTCCTTAGGATTTGCATCTTTTGTTCTCTGCGAGGAATCAAGAAAACACCCCGTGGGGACATGTAAAGGGTCCGTGATGTATTTTGTTGGTATTATCCCTATCTTGAAGTAGTGCGAATGCTTGTCCTGTCCTGGCTTGGTTCCCCCTTTATAACCTCACGAAGGTTTTAGCCCTCTACGCTGATAGGTCCGGGTCCCCAGGCAGGCTGCAGCCATCGTTGGTATGCCAGGTCGCGATGCCGGGGTCAAGGCCAGGAGGTGAGCGGCCTGAGGTCCAGTAAGAGCCCCTGAGGCACAATGCTCAAGAGGTCCCCTTTAGCATGCAAGCAACCGCCGAAAGGTGAGAAAGGAAGGCAATGTTGCCGCCACAGAGCCGCATTAAGTGGAGATTCTATGCCACATCAATTAGCTATTCCAGGCGCGAAACTTATCTTGAAAACATGGAGTCGTTCTCCGCGTTGCACCGGACTTGTACACCGACAGCTGGGATGTAGATGGGTTTGGCCCTCGCGAGCTTCCCCTCTTTTCCCCACACTCTCCTTTATGCTCTACGTCCTCAGGTCCCGGCCCTCGAGCAAGCTCAGCCGCCGCTGGTATGCCAGGTCGCGATGCCGTGGACAAGGCCAGGGGTGAGGGCTGGAGAGCCAGTAAGAGCTCCTGAGTCACGATGCTCAGGAGCCCCCTTTCAACACGCAAGCGGATCGCGCGGGAAAGAGAGAGAGAGAGAGAGCTCGTGGTGCCACCCGCTTCAGACCTCAGGAGGTTCTTGTCAACCAACACGAGAAAAGCACGGGTTGCCATTATGATTGTCGGCCGGCCATTGGTTGCTCTGAGAGAGGGGTGAGGGCACTAAGGGCCTGGTGACGTGACGCTTGCAGGGCTGCCGCGGGCCAGAGCTCGACCACTCAGATTTGTCGATGTTGCAGGGACGGACCCATGCGCAAGCGCCGTGCTAGCGCGAGTGGCTCCAAAGGTAAGTGTCAATCGTGCAGGCGATAATCACAGGCAGGTTAGGCATGAAGGGCAAATCAGCTGGATGGATACATGCCACTGGGTCAGGCCCGAGCGGCTTGGGGATGATGCAGCCCGAGGGGCGCCCCCAGCAAGGTAAACTAAAGACATAAGTGAAAGAGATACATGCCGCAGGGACAGACCCACGCGGCCTGGGAATGATGCAGCCCTGAGGGCGCTCCCAGCTGAAATGAACTTGGAAGATGTCACCTGGTACCATTGTAGCAGGGGTGTCGGAGTAGCTGATGATGCGTGGTGAAGAGGCTGACCCTCACGAGCCACCGGAGCTGTGAGCCTCGGGAGGCTCTGGGGGTCCAGGCGGTTCCTTAGGACCATCTCCATCTCCGCCAGGACTGTGTGGTGCGTGGCCTCCTGAGCCGCCAGAATGCTCCGCAGATGGCGCTGGTGAGTAGCAGCCGCGTTTGGCAGGCCGAAAGGCATGCGAACTTAGTTGTGTGGCGGACCTTCGCAACGTCCCATGCGTGAAGGAGGCACTCCTGAGATGCGGCTCGGTTGAGCCCTGGGACATCGATGCAGACGCACAGCCCGCCATCCTCGCTTGGATGGGGGCTACGCCAGGCAAATGGCAATCGCCGTGCATGGCTCTTGCTTCTTGAAGATCCTGAGTGGTCTTGGTGATGAACTCCTGAGGGTTGGGCTTTCCACGCCTTGAGACTTCCTGAGGGAAACGTGCCACGAAGCACGCCTCCAAGTGGTTCCCGAGCGCCTCCCTCGTGATTTTGGCAAAGTCTGAGGCCCTCCAGAAAAGAGCCCCCGAGCCCTGCCTGAGGAGGGCGTCGGGCATGCCTTCCTATGCGATGGAAGGAGGCTCCCCTTGCACGGGCACAAATCCTGATGCGACACCTCCTGAGATGCCAACCTCTTGAGGCCTTGAACTAGACGATGTCTTCTTCTTCTTGGGGACTACCTCAGGAGGGTTCTTGCCCTTGCTGTCCGGGTCCTCGATTGATGCAGCTTGGAAGGCGCGCTCGAGGGAGCACACCGCATCTTTCTCTTCGCAGGGGACTGTGATCATTCCGCCGCTTCCTGGCATCTCGAGGACATTGTAGCCATTGTGGGTCACCACCATGAACTTGGCCATGGCTGGATACCCGAGGATGGCATTGTATGGCAGGCGAATGTGGGCGACGTCGAAGTCGATGAGCTCGGTGTGGTAGTTGTTGTGCTGCCTGAAAGTGACAGGGAGGCGGACCTACCCTATCGGGGTGGTGGAGCCGTCAGTAACTCCTGAGAAAGGCTTGGTAGGCTGAAGTTGATCATATGGCACTTGAAGGTTGTTGAACATCTCGACGGACAGAATGTTGAGCCCTGGGCCGCCATCGATGAGGGTCCTGGTAACTTGCACGTTGCTGATGACCGGGGAACAAAGCATCGGGAGGATGCCAGCGGTAGCCACACACTTGAGTTGATCTACTGAGATGAAAGTGATGGCGCACTTGGACCACCTGAGCGGGCACATGGCCTCGAGCTTGAGGAGGACTGCATTCACCTTGCAAGCAAACTGCTTGAAGATGCATTGAGAAGCTGGGGCCTGGGCACCGCCCAAGATGCAAGCGATAGCACGTGGCTCCTGGAAGCCCCCAGCCCCCTCGTCCTGGTGGTGGTCATCATTCTTTCTTGGTGGTGGCATCAGAGGAGGAAGGCCTGCGTTACCCTGCGGGCGGTCCTCGCGAGGCTTATCCCTCCATGCTCCCTCGCGAGGCTGGTCCTGCCAGCGATCCTTGCAACGTCGGTCACGCCACTCCTGGCGAGGGCCTCGGTCATCCCATCGTCCTTCGCCTCATCCTCCTCCTCGGCCGTAGCCCCGGTCGTTGCTCTCGGGGCGTCGACCAAAGCGTCCTTCTCGAACGGCCCTGAGCTCCTGGCATTCGTTGTTGTGGGTGTGGAGGTTGTGGTAGGCGCAGAATCAGCTGCTGATACGTCCATTTTGCATCATGCTTTTATATCAATATTTATTGCATTATGGGCTGTTATTACACATTATATCTCAATACTTATGGCTATTCTCTCTTATTTTACAAGGTTTACCATGAAGAGAGGGAATGCCGGCAGCTGGAATTCTGGCCGGAAAAGGAGCAAACGTTGGAAACCTATTCTGCACAGCTCCAAAAGTCCTGAAATTCCACGAAACATATTTTTAGAATTAATAAGAATTATTGAGCGAAAGAAATACACCAGGGGGCCCACACCCTGTCCAGGAGACAGGAGGGCGTGCCCCCCCTACAGGGCGCGCCCCTTATCTCCTGGGCCCCCTGGTGGGCCTCTGGTGTCCATCTTCTGCTATACCAGAGCTTTTACCCTGGAAAAAATCGTGGGCAAGCTTACGGGACGAAACTCCGCTGCCACGAGGAGAAACCTTGGCGGAACCAATCTAGGGCTCCGGCGGAGCTGTTCTGCCGGGGACACTTCTCATCGGGAGGCGGTCAATATCCATCAACATCTTCACCAGCACCATCTCCTCTCAAAACCCTAGTTCATCTCTTGTATCAAAACCACAAATTGGTACCTATGGGTTGCTAGTAGTGTTGATTACTCCTTGTAGTTGATGCTAATTGGTTTACTTGGTGGAAGATCATATGTTCAGATCCTTTATGCATATTATTACTCCTCTGATTATGAACATGAATATGCTTTGTTAGTAGTTACGTTTGTTCCTGAGGACATGGGTGAAGTCTTTCTATTAGCAGTCATGTGAATTTGGTATTCGTTCGATATTTTGATGAGATGTATGTTGTCTTTTCCTCTAGTGGTGTTATGTGAACGTCAACTACATGACACTTCACCATTATTTGAGCCTAGAGGAAGGCATGGGGAAGTAATAAGTAGATGATGGGTTGCTAGAGTGACAGAAGCTTAAACCCTAGTTTATGCGTTGCTTCATTAGGGGCTGATTTGGATCCATATGCTTAATGCTGTGGTTAGGTTTACCTTAATACTTCTTTTGTAGTTGCGGCCGCTTGCAATAGGGGTTAATCATAAGTGGGATGCTTGTCCAAGTAAGGGCAGCACCCAAGTACCGGTTGATACGTCTCCGTCGTATCTACTTTTCCAAACACTTTTGCCCTTGTCTTGGACTCTAACTTGTATGATTTGAATGGAACTAACCCAGACTGACACTGTTTTCAGCAGAATTGCCATGATGTTGTTTTATGTGCAGAAAACAAAAGTTCTCGGAATGACCTGAAACTCCACGGAACACCTTAGAAAAAATAATAAAAAATCTTCGCCAAAGATGAAGACCAGGGGGGCCACACCCTGTCCACAAGGGTGGGGAGCGCGCCCCCCTACCTCGTGGGTCCCCTGGTGTCCCTCTGACGCCAACTCCAACTCCATATATTGGCTTTCGGGGAGAAAAAAATCATAGAGAAGAAATCATCGCATTTTACGATACGGAGCCGCCGCCAAGCCCTAATCTCTCTCGGGAGGGCTTATCTGGAGTCCGTTCAGGGCTCTGGAGAGGGGGATTCGTTGCTGTCGTCATCATCAACCATCCTCCATCACCAATTTCATGATGCTCACCGCCGTGCGTGAGTAATTCCATCGTAGGCTTGCTGGACGGTGATGGGTTGGATGAGATTTATCATGTAATCGAGTTAGTTTTGTTAGGGTTTGATCCCTAGTATCCACTATGTTCTGAGATTGATGTTGCTATGACTTTGCTATGCTTAATGCTTGTCACTAGGGCCCGAGTGCCATGATTTCAGATCTGAACCTATTATGTTTTCATGAATATATGTGTGTTCTTGATCCTATCTTGCAAGTCTATAGTCACCTACTATGTGTTATGATCTGGCAACCCCGAAGTCACAATAATCGGGACCACTCCCGGTGATGACCATAGTTTGAGGAGTTCATGTATTCACTATGTGCTAATGCTTTGTTCCGGTTCTCTATTAAAAGGAGGCCTTAATATCCCTTAGTTTCCAAAAGGACCCCACTGCCACGGGAGGGTAGGACAAAAGATGTCATGCAAGTTCTTTTCCATAAGAACGTTTGACTATATACGGAATACATGCCTACATTACATTGACGAACTAGAGCTAGTTTTGTGTCACCCTATGTTATGACTGTTACATGACAAACCGCATCCGGCATAATTATCCATCACTAATCCGGTGCCTACGAGTTTTCCATATACTGGTTCTCGCTTATTTACTTTTCCGTTGTTACTGTTACAATCACTACAAAATACCAAAAATATTACTTTTGCTGTCTTTACTTTTGTTACCGTTACCAACACTATCATATTACTTTGCTACTAAACACTTTGCTGCAGATACTAAGTTTCCAGGTGTGGTTTAATTGACAACTCAGCTGCTAATACTTGAGAATATTCTTTGGCTCCCCTTGTGTCGAATCAATAAATTTGGGTTGAATGCTCTACCCTCGAAAACCGTTGCGCTCCCCTATACTTGTGGGTTATCAGGACCTTTTTCTGGCGCCGTTGCCGGGGAGCATAGCTCTATTCTTTGAGTCACTTGGGATTTATATCTGCTGGAAACTATGAAGAACTTGAAAGATGATCGAACTACTATTTTCCCCTCAACTACGAGGGGAGGTAAGGAACTGCCATCTAGCCTTGCACTAGATTCTCCTTTTGTTATGAGTAAGCTAGTGACACCTAAACCTGCTACTGCTATGAATTCTGATATGTCGCATGTTATTGATGATGCCACTTCTGCTATGCATGATACTTATGATGAAACTATTTCTATGCTTGATACTACTATGCCCCTTGGTGAATTTCTTGATGAGCAAATTGCTAGGTCTAGAAAAAGAGAAATTATTGAACCTGAATACAATGATGATAGTGATGATGAGAATATGCCTGCTATTCCTGAGGGTTATCTTTTTGATGCGGAATCTTCTGCAACTATTTTTGCTTGCCAGGATAGATATGAACTTAAGAGGTTGCTAGTTAAATGGAGTAAAGAATCTTTTAGAGATAGAATGAGACCCGACCCTGCTTTTGCTACTTCACCTATTTGTGTTCCCGATAAGGATTATTATGATTTTTTTGTTGATCCAGATATAATTACTTTGGTTGAATCTGATCCTTTTTATGGCTATGAATCTGAAACTGTGGTGGCACATCTTACTAAGTTAAATGATATAGCTGCCCTGTTTACTAATAATGAGAGATCGCGCTACCTTTATATTTCCGTTCTCATTAAAGGGTGATGCTAAGATATGGTTTAATTCTCTTGATCCTGGTTGTGTGCAAAGTCCCCAGGATATGATTTATTACTTCTCTGCTAAATATTTCCCTGCTCATAAGAAACAAGCTGCTTTGAGGGAAATATACAACTTTGTGCAAATTGAAGAAGAGAGTCTCCCACAAGCTTGGGGAAGGCTTCTCAAGTTACTTAATGCTTTGCCTGATCATCCTCTTAATAAACCTGAAATACTTGATATCTTATATAATGGACTAACTGATGCTTCCAGAGATTACCTGGATAGTTGTGCTAGTTCTCTTTTCAGGGAAAGAACAACGGATGAAGCTGAAATTCTATTGAATAATATGTCGACAAATGAAAATAATTGGGCACCTCCCAAGCCAACTCCTGAGCCAGCTCCAGAGCCAATTACCAAGCCTATTCCTAAACCAACTCCGAAGAAGAGAGGTGTTCTATTTCTCAGTCCCGAAGATACGCAAGAGGCAAAGAAATCTATGAAAGAAAAAGGTATTAAAGCTGAAGATGTTAAGAATTTACCTCCTATTGAAGAAATACATGGTCTTAATTTACCGCCTGTTAAAGAAGTATATGATCTCAATTGCTTATTTACTGAAGAACCTCCCGATATCCCGACACAGGTATTAAAGGTAAATTCTCTCTATAGATATGATAAAGCTGAAGTCCCTCCTACTAAAATTGCTAGTCAGTGCTTGGATGAGTTTGATGACTTTATGTTTAAGCAAGATGACTTTAGTGCTTATTTTGGTAGACAATTAAAACAAAATACCTTTATGATTAAACGCTTGGGTGATTATATGGCTGATATTAGAGGTGAACTTAAACTTTTTAGCAAACATGCTTCTATGGTTACCACTCAAGTAGAACAAGTACTTAAAGCTCAAAAAGAAGTGCTTGATGAAATGAATAGTAAGAAAAATGATTATGCTGTTAGAGTGGCTACTAGAACTGGTAGAATGACTCAGGAACCTTTGTATCCTGAAGGCCACCCTAAGAGAATCGAGCAAGATTCTCAGAGAAATAATATTGATGTACCTAGTTCTTCTAAAAGGAAGAAAAAGAAAAATGATAGGACTTTGCAAACTTCTAGTGAACCTATTGCTGAACCACCTGAGAATCCGAATGATATCTCTATTTCTGATGCTGAGACACAATCAGGTGATGAACATGAACCTAGTGATAATGTTAATGATGATGTTCATGATAACGCTCAACCTAGTAATGATAATGATGTAGAGATTGAACCTGCTGTTGATCTTGATAACTCACAATCAAAGAATCAATGTTATGATAAAAGAGACTTTGTTGCTAGGAAACATGGTAAAGAAAGGGAACCATGGGTTCAGAAACCCATGCCTTTTCCTCCGAAACCATCCAAGAAAAAGGATGATGAGGATTTTGAGCGCTTTGCTGAAATGATTAGACCCATCTTTTTGCGTATGCAATTAACTGATGTGCTCAAAACAAATCCTTATGCTAAGTATATGAAGGATATCATTACTAATAAAAGAAAGATACCGGAAGCTAAAATTTCCACCATGCTTGCTAATTATACTTTTAAGGGTGGAATACCAAAGAAACTTGGAGATCCAGGAGTGCCTACTATACCATGCTCCATTAAGAGAAATTATGTTAAAACTGCTTTATGTGATCTTGGAGCCGGTGTCAGTGTTATGCCTCTCTCTTTATATCGTAGACTTGACTTGAATAAGTTGACACCTACTGAAATATCTTTGCAAATGGCTGATAAATCAACTGCTATACCTGTCGGTATCTGCGAGGATGTGCCTGTTGTAGTTGCAAACATTACTATTTTAATGGACTTTGTTATTCTTGATATTCCCGAGGATGATAGTATGTCTATTATTCATGGAAGACCTTTCCTTAATACTGCAGGGGCTGTTATTGATTGCAACAAAGGAAATGTCACTTTTCATGTTAATGGCAATGAGCACACAGTACATTTTCCGAGGAAACAACCTCAAGTTTATAGTATCAACTCAATTGGGAAAATTCCATCGATTATATTTGGAGGTTTTGAATTTCCTCTCCCTATTGTCAAGAAAAAGTATGATATTCTTATTGTTGGGGATTTTCATATCCCCGTTGAGGTAACTTAGTGTAATTCGGAATGAGTTTGTTAACAAGACTTGATCAACCTTGTTAGTGGGTTCATTTTGATGATCACGAGATGGATGAAACTAGAAGCACAACCTTCTGTACCCTCTTTATATTTTCTGTTATTTAGTAGAAATAAAGTAAAATAGTATTTTTCTGTCTGTCTCCTGACTTATCCATGCAATATAAAAATATCCCGAAAATAAAAGTCCTCAGAATGCCATGACAATTTAATATGATTTTTTCGGGAATATTTTAGGATTTACTATGCAAAAGTTACCGCGGGGGGAGCTACCACCTGGTCACGAGGGTGGAGGGCGCGCCCTAACCCTCTGGGCGCCCCTGCCTTGTGGGCCCATGGTGGCCCTCCTCCACTTATTCCCGCACCCATCTTCTTCCTCTGCTTCACACAAACACGAAAAACCAACTCAAGCATGAGTTCCAGCCTCCGTTGCTGTGATTTTCGATCTCCTTACTCAAATCACCTCTCGCAAAACTGCTTAGGGAGATTGTTCCTTGGTATGTGACTCCTCCATTAGTCCAATTAGTTTTTGTTCTAGTGCTTTATACATTGCAAATTTGTGCTGCATAGGTGACCATGTTCTTGAGCTTGCATGTCAAATTTATATGGTTCCAAGTAGTTCCAATGCTTTATATAGGCTCTAGGCACTTGTGGGAGTTGTTGCTATCAATTTTATTGAAGTTGGTTCACTTTCTATTTGAAGTTACTAAAAATTTCAGAAATTTTTCAGAGAAAACAATATGTTTAGGAGGATGTTACAAGGTGGTTCTTGAAGGAAGCAAGGTCCCAGACTTGCAATACGTGATGCTAACGAGGAACCACCAAGAGACGCTCCTGTGAGGCCCTGTGAATGGCCATCGAAATTTTTTATGAATCAAGCGGGAATCAAAGAAGAATTTAGTGCATATTTGCGTAATGCCGGTCTTGAGGAATTTGAAGCTGACAAATGCCCCCAATGTCATGATCTCACAAGTTCATTTTTTAGGAGGTTTGAGTTTTCATCTTCGCGTAATTCTCCTTCAGTCATGTTTGACCTTTATGACAAATCTTATACCATGGACTCAGAGGATTTCACTTCTGCTTGCAAACTTCCATCTTGGGGTAATGTCAGGGATCCCACTAAATTTGAATATAGAGACTTTCTTGCTAGAATAACTGTGGGGGAATCTAGAGATATAACACAAGCCACTATAGGGAGCGTTCACTTTCCTACTGTACATTATTTTGCTCTCTTGATAGGTAGATGCATAAATGCTAAGGATGAAGCATGTCACATGTGTGTCCCTGATCTCAGCATTCTCAGGAGTGCTGTGTTAGGAGACCAATCTTATCATATGGGAGCCATTGTAGCTCGCAGGTTGCATCAGAATAGACATAACGGAGATTTCTTTGGAGGAATTTATGCAACCCGCTTAGCTAATTTTCTTGAGATAGACATTCGTGAGGGTGATATGGAGTTACCCCCTTCTTATTTAGATTTTGATTCTATGGTTTCCCACCAGTTTGTTGAGAGGACTGAACCACCTCTCCAGTATCGATTAATCTTTAACAAACGTCATGTAGTCCATATTGCTCTTCCTGCTCCTGCCTTCTTTGATTCTCAAACAAAAGGAAGATATATTATTACCAGAGAGGAGAGAGATGAGTACGAGAGGAGAGCGGAGGCTGCTCGACGCCACACTACAGCTCAGGCGGCGATAGCCGCTGCAACGCAGTATGACCCCAGCTTCACCTACGGGTATCCGCCAGGCTATCGCTGGCAATAGACCAACTTAGGCCAAAAGCCTAAGCTTGGGGGAGTACATATTTTCCACCGACATTACATTCATGTTCCCACACACTCATTGCTAGATGTCGGTGCTCATACTCTTTCATTGTATTATCCATGCTATTTTATTTTCTTTTTTCCTGCTTTCTTCTTGTGTGTTTAATAAACCTTAAGAAAAAACCAAAAAAATTAGTAGTAGTTTATCTCTTTGCTGTAGTAATTAAAAAGAAAACCCAAAAATATTTCCCGTTCTTCTTTTGTTTGTTGGGAGCTTTCCCGTGTAAATAGTTTTTATTTCTTTTATTTTCTTTGGGGGTCAGTAGGATAAGACCATGATTAAAATGTTGAAGTGGCTATCATATGCATGATTGTTTATTTAACTTAGAGCCCATATTACTTGTCTTCTCTCTTGAGTTGAATGCTTGCAGATTCCATCTTAGTCCAATGCACGTGCACTCTTATTATTACACACATCGTTCGGTCATGCAAGTGAAAGGCAATAATGATGATATATGATGGACTTATTGGGATGAGAAAAGCTGGTATGAACTCGACCTCTCTTGTTTTTGTAAATATGATGATTCATCATTCCCGAGTCAGCTATTATGAAGTAAACATATTTGCAATGACATTTAGAGATTATAGTTGCTTGTGCCATGCTTGATTAGCTATGAGTGATAATGGTTTACCTTGCATGCCAACATGCTATTAGAATGATTATGATGTGGTATGATGGGATGGTATCCTCCTTTAAATGAATTGAGTGACTCGACTAGTTGAATCAAATCAACATAGCCTTCATGATATTTATGTTCATGGTGGATTATATCCTACTCATGCTTGTATTCGGTGTAAATTAATTTTAATGCATGTTTACGACTGATGTCGCTCTCTCAGTTGGTCGCTTCCCAGTCTTTTGCTAGCCTTCACCTGTACTAAGCGGGAATACTGCTTGTGCATCCAAACTCCTTAAACCCCAAAGTTGTTCCATATGAGTCCACTATACCTACCTATATGCGGAATTTACCTGCCGTTCCAAGTAAATTTGTATGTGCCAAACTCTAAACCTTCAAATAAACATTCTGTTTTGCATGCTCTAATAGCTCATATGTCAACTAGGGCTGCCCTTATCTTCCGTGTTAGGCGGGTTATTCTCAAGAGGAGTGGACTCCGCTCCTCATTCACGAGAAAATGGCAGGTATCCGGGATGCCCAGTCCCATGCTTTATGCAAACTAAATCAAAATAATTGCAAACAAAACTCCCCCTGGGACCTGTTGAATGTTGGAGGCGTTGTTTCGAGCAAGCCATGGATTGATGCTTGTGGAGGAGGGGGAGCATAAACTTTACCATTCTGTTTGGGAACCGCCTATAATCTGTTTAGCATGGAAGATATCATCGTCTTTTACTTGTTATGTTGACAATGAAAGTATGCGGCTCAAATATAATTTATCTCTATTTCAAAACCGAGCTCTAGCACCTCTACAAATCCTTGCTTCCCTCTGCGAAGGGCCTATCTATTTACTTTTATGTTGAGTCATCACCCTTCTTATTAAAAGCACCCGCTGGAGAGCACACTGTCGTTTGCATTCATTATAATTGGTTTATATTGGGTATGACTTGACTGGATCTCTTTTACCATGAATTATGATGTTTAGTCAGTCCTTGATCTTTAAAGGTGCTCTGCATTTATGTTTTGCGGTCTCAGAAAGGGCTAGCAAGATACCATTTTGTTATATCATGTTATGATTATTTTGAGAAAGTGTTGTCATCCGAGTTTTATTATTATAGCTCGCTAGCTGATTATGCTATTGATATGAGTAATTGTGAGACCTAAGTGTTATTGTTAGTATGGTTAGTTCATAATATTTGCTGAAACTTGAATGCTGGCTTTTCATGTTTACAACAACAAGAGCAAACAGAGTTTGTAAAAGTTTTTCTTTTTCTCTTTCAGTTTGTCAACTGAATTGCTTGAGGACAAGCAAGGGTTTAAGCTTGGGGGAGTTGATACATCTCCGTCGTATCTACTTTTCCAAACACTTTTGCCCTTGTTTTGGACTCTAACTTGTATGCTTTGAATGGAACTAACCCAGACTGACGCTGTTTTCAGCATAATTGCCATGATGTTGTTTTATGTGCAGAAAACAAAAGTTCTCGGAATGACCTGAAACTCCATGGAACACCTTAGAAAAAATAATAAAAAATCTTCGACAAAGATGAAGACCAAGGGCCCACACCCTGTCCACAAGGGTGGGGGGCGCGCCCCCTACCTCGTGGGCCCCCTGGTGGCCCTCCGACGCCAACTCCAACTCCATATATTGGCTTTCGGGGAGAAAAAAATCAGAGAGAAGAAATCATCGCGTTTTACGATACGGAGCCGCCGCCAAGCCCTAATCTCTCTCGGGAGGGCTGATCTGGAGTCCATTCGGGGCTCCGGGGAGGGGGATTCGTCGCCGTCGTCATCATAAACCATCCTCCATCACCAATTTCATGATGCTCACCGCCGTGCGTGAGTAATTCCATCGTAGGCTTGCTGGACGGTGATGGGTTGGATGATATTTATCATGTAATCGAGTTAGTTTTGTTAGGGTTTGATCCCTAGTATCCACTATGTTCTGAGATTGATGTTTCTATGACTTTGCTATGCTTAATGCTTATCACTAGGGCCTGAGTGCCATGATTTCAGATCTGAACCTATTATGTTTTCATGAATATATGTGTGTTCTTGATCCTATCTTGCAAGTCTATAGTCACCTACTCTGTGTTATGATCCGGCAACCCCGAAGTGACAATAATCGGGACCACTCCCGGTGATGACCATAGTTTGAGGAGTTCATGTATTCACTATGTGCTAATGCTTTGTTCCGGTTCTCTATTAAAAGGAGGCCTTAATATCCCTTAGTTTCCAATAGAACCCCGCTGCCACAGGAGGGTAGGACAAAAGATGTCATGCAAGTTCTTTTCCATAAGCACGTATGACTATATACGGAATACATGCCTACATTACATTGACGAACTGGAGCTAATTCTGTGTCACCCTATGTTATGACTGTTACATGACGAACTGCATCCGGCATAATTATCCATCACTAATCCGGTGCCTACGAGTTTTCCATATACTGGTTCTCGCTTATTTACTTTTCCGTTGCTACTGTTACAATCACTACAAAATACCAAAAACATTACTTTTGCTGTCTTTACTTTTGTTACCGTTACCACCACTATCATATTACTTTGCAACTAAACACTTTGCTGCAGATACTAAGTTTCCAGGTGTGGTTGAATTGACAACTCAGCTGCTAATACTTCAGAATATTCTTTGGCTCCCCTTGTGTCGAATCAATAAATTTGGGTTGAATACTCTACCCTCGAAAACTGTTGCAATCATGAGCTCTCTCGGGAAATGATTATTCAGAACTTTTATGCTCGGCTTTCTCTTGATAATCGCAACCTGCTCGATACTTCCTGTACTGGTTCTTGTATGCTGAAGACTATTGATTTCAAATGGGACTTATTGGAAAGAATTAAATGCAACACTGAAGATTGGGGTTCCGACGATGGTAAGGAGTCATGTATGACACCTAAGTTCGATTGTGTTAAATCTTTTATGGATACCGATGCTTTTCGTGGATTTAGCGCTAAGTATGGACTTGACTCTGAGATAGTAGCTTCTTTCTATGAATCTTTTGCTACTCACGTTGATCTCCCTAAAGAGAAGTGGTTTAAATATAATCCTCCTATTGAAGTGAAAGTAGTTTCACCTATTACAGTTGAAGAAAAGACTATCACCTATAGTGACCCTATTGTTCCTACTACTTATGTTGAAAGACCTCCTTTTCCTGTTAGGATAAAGGATCATGCTAAAGCTTCGACTGTTGTTCATAAGAGTAGTACTAGGACTGATACACCTCCTGATCAAATTAATGTTGAACCCAGTATTGCTATGGTTAAAGATCTCTTGGATGATGATTTAGATGGGCATGTTATTTATTTCTGTGGTGAGACTGCTAATATTGCTAGACCAGATACTAAGACACGTAGACCTGTCGTAGGCATGCATGTTATTTCTGTTAAAATAGGAGATCATTGTTATCATGGATTATGTGATATGGGTGCTAGTGCTAGTGCAATACCTTATACCTTATATCAAGAAATTATGCATGACATTGCACCCATTGAATTAGAAGACATTGATGCTACTATTAAGCTTGCTAATAGGGATACCATTAAACCCTTTGGGATTGTTAGAGATGTTGAAGTTTTGTGTGGGAAGGTTAAATACCCTGCTAATTTTCTTGTTCTTGGTTCCCCACAAGATGATTTTTGTCCCATTATTTTTGGTAGACCCTTCTTGAATACGGCTAGTGCTAAGATTAATTGTGAAAAGAATATTGTCACTGTGGGCATAGATGGTATGTCTCATGAGTTTAATTTCGCTAAGTTTAGTAGACAACCTCGTGATAGGGAACCACCTAGTAAGGATGAAATTATTGGTCTTGCTTGCATTGTTGTTCCTCCAACTGATCCGTTAGAACAATATTTGCTAGACCATGAAAATGATATGTTTATGAAAGAAACAGAGGAAATAGCTGAACTGTTCCTTAAATAGGAACCTATGCTGAAACATAACCTTCCCGTTGAAATTCTTGGGGATCCCCCTCCTCCCAAGGGTGATCCCGTGTTTGAACTCAAACCATTACTTGATAATCTTAAGTATGCTTATCTTGATGAGAAGGAAATATATCCTGTTATTATTAGTGCTAACCTTTCACAGAAAGAAGAAGAAAGATTATTGAAAACTCTCAAGAAGTACCGAGCAACTATTGGATATACTCTGGATGATCTTAAGGGCGTTAGTCCCATGTTATGTCAAAACAAAATTACATTGGAGGACGATGCCAAACCAGTTAGAGATCCTCAAAGACGATTAAATCCCAAGATGAAGGAAGTGGTAAGAAAGGAGATACTAAAGCTCCTTGAGGCAGGTATTATTTATCTCGTTGCTGATGGTGAATGGGTAAGCCCTGTTCATTGCATTCCTAAAAAGGGAGGTATTACCGTTGTTCCTAATGATAAAGATGAATTGATCCCGCAAAGAATTATTACAGGTTATAGGATGGTAATTGATTTTCGTAAGTTAAATAAAGCTACTAAGAAAGATCATTACCCTTTACCTTTTATTGATCAAATGCTAGAAAGACTATCCAAACACACACATTTCTGCTTTCTAGATGGTTATTCTGGCTTCTCTCAAATACCTGTGTCAGCGAAGGATCAATCTAAGACTACTTTTACTTGCCCTTTTGGTACTTTTGCTTATAGACGTATGCCTTTTGGTTTATGTAATGCACCTGCTACCTTTCAAAGATGCATGATGGCTATATTCTCTGATTTTTGTGAAAAGATTTGTGAGGTATTCATGGATGATTTCTCTGTTTATGGATCCTCTTTTGATGATTGTTTGAGCAACCTTGATCGAGTTTTGCAGAGATGCGAAGACACTAGTCTCGCCCCGAATTGGGAAAAGTGTCACTTTATGGTTAATGAAGGCATTGTCTTGGGGCATAAGATCTCCAAGAGAGGTATTGAAGTTGATAAAGCCAAAGTTGATGCTATTGAAAAGATGCCATGTCCCAAGGACATAAAAGGTATAAGAAGTTTCCTTGGTCATGCCGGTTTTTATAGGAGGTTCATTAAGGACTTTTCTAAAACCTCTAGGCCTCTGACTAATTTATTGCAAAAATATATTCCTTTTGTCTTTGATGATGATTGTGTAGAAGCATTTGAAATACTTAAGAAAGCTTTGATCACTGCACCTATTGTTCAGCCACCTGATTGGAATTTACCTTTTGAAATTATGTGCGATGCTAGTGATTATGCTGTAGGTGCTGTTCTAGGGCAAAGAGTCGATAAGAAATTGAATGTTATCCAGTATGCTAGTAAGACTCTTGATACTGCCCAAAGAAATTATGCTACTACTGAAAAAGAGTTCTAAGCAGTTGTGTTTGCATGTGATAAGTTTAGACCTTATATTGTTGATTCAAAGTTACTATTCACACTGATCATGCTACTATTAAATATCTCATGGAAAAGAAAGATGCTAAGCCTAGACTCATTAGATGGGTTCTCTTGCTCCAAGAATTTGACTTGCATATTATAGATAGAAAGGGAGCTGAGAACCCCGTTGCAGATAACTTGTCTAGGTTAGAGAATGTTCTTGATGACCCACTGCCTATTAATGATAGCTTTCCTGATGAACAATTAGTGGTCATTAATGCTTCTCGTACTGCTCCTTGGTATGCTGATTATGCTAATTACATTGTTGCTAAATTTATACCGCCTAGTTTCACATACCAGCAAAAGAAAAAGTTCTTTTATGATTTAAGACATTACTTCTGGGATGACCCACGCCTTTATAAAGAAGGAGTAGATGGTGTTATTAGACGTTGTGTGCTTGAGCATGAACATGAGCGGATTCTACGTAAGTGTCAATCTGAATCTTATGGAGGACAGCACGCTGGAGATAGAACTGCACACAAGGTACTACAATCTAGTTTTTATTGGCCTACTCTTTTCAAAGATGCTCGTAAGTTTGTCTTATCTTGTGATGAATGCCAAAGAGTAGGTAACATTAGTAGACGCCAAGAAATGCCTATGAATTATTCTCTTGTTATTGAACAATTTGATGTTTGGGGCTTTGATTATATGGGACCTTTGCCTCTAATGGTTATACACATATTTTAGTTGTTGTTGATTACATTACTAAGTGGGTAGAAGCTATTCCAACTAGTAGCGCTGATCATAACACTTCTATTAAAATGCTTAAAGAAGTTTTTTTTTTCTGAGGTTTGGAGTCCCTAGATATCTTATGACTGGTGGTGGTTCACATTTTATTCATGGTGCTTTCCGTAAGATGCTTGCTAAGTATGATGTCAATCATAGAATCGCATCTCCTTATCATCCGCAGTCTAGTGGTCAAGTAGAGTTGAGCAATAGAGAGCTCAAATTAATTTTGCAAAAGACTATGAATAGATCTAGAAAGAATTGGTCCAAAAAACTTGATGATGCATTATGGGCCTATAGAACTGCGTACAAAAATCCTATGGGTATGTCTCCATATAAGATGGTCTATGGAAAAGCGTGTCATTTACCTCTTGAACTTGAACATAAGGTATATTGGGCTATTAAAGAGCTCAATTATGACTTCAAACTTGCCGGAGAGAAGAGGTTATTTGATATTAGCTCACTTGATGAATGGAGAACTCAAGCCTATGAGAATGCCAAGCTATTCAAAGAAAAAGTCAAACGCTGGCATGATAAGAGGATACAAAAGCGTGAATTTAACGTAGGAGACTATGTATTATTATTCAACTCTCGTTTAAGATTTCTTGCAGGAAAACTCCTTTCAAAATGGGAAGGTCCTTATGTTACCGAGGACGTCTATTGTTCTGGTGCCATAAAAATCAACAACTTCGAAGGCATGGGTCCAAGGGTGGTAAACGTTCAAAGAATTAAACATTATATTTCAGGTAATCCTATCAATGTTGAAACTAATATCATTGAAACCGTAACCCCTGAGGAATACATAAGGGACACTTTCTAGAATGTTCCAGACTCTGAAAAGGAATAGGTATGTGGTACGGTAAGTAAACCGACTCCAAAACGACTCCAATGGCAATTTTTATCAGTTTTGGAATATTTAAGAATTTTAGGAAGAAAGAAGTAATCCGAAAGGGACACGAGGCCCCCACGAGAGTGGAGGGCGCCCCCCTGTCTCGTGGGCACCTCGTGTGCCTCCCGGACTCCGTTTTCTTGCATGTTACGTATTTTGGTCGGTAAAAATTCATTATATATACTCCCGAAGCTTTGACCACCGTATCATGCAAATATCCTCTATTTTCTTTTCGAGCTGTTTCTGTTTCAGATCTAGAGCATCATGACGTCTCCAAGCACTCCCAAGGACAAGTTTTTCGAGAGGGTTATCAACCCCTATATCGCGGAGGTGCTGCAATACCCTCAAACCATTGAGATGCATGAGGGGGTGCTGCACATCCGCGATGTGGAGGGACCAAGGCGTACGGGAGTGTGGAGACAAAGCTCGAAGCCATGGAGCAGCAAGTTTTCAAGTGTCAAAGGATGGTGGAGCATGGACTCAACGCTAACCAGATGATGATCACGGAGTTCACCAACAACCACAAGCTGGATGCCAAAGTCATTGGGGAGACCATCTTCAAGCTTCAAGAGAAAATCGAGCACCTCCAAGCCCAAATCTATGACCTGCAAAACCAGAACCGTGAGTATGAATATAGATTCAAGAGGATGAGTTTTGCTGCAGATTTAAGGATCTTGGAGACTCGATCATCCTTCTATGATGGAGAGCCGATGCCCTGGAAGACGGACGACAAGCCTACATCATCAACAACTCCTACTTCACCACCTCCGAGGACATAATCACATGGGTATGGGCACTCCCCCTGGCAACTGCCAAGCTTGGGGGAGGTGCCCCGGTATAGTATCACCATTACACTCCTATCTTTACCGCTTTATTTAGTTCGATCCTTTTAGTAGTATATTGATCTATTAGATTGAAGTTTTGATATCAAGTAGTTTGAGTTTTGCTTTGTGATCTCTTTTTGTAATCGAGTCTGTGAGCTATCTATAATAAAGATTAGTGTTGAGTCAAGGGCTTTGCTATGTTGCTATGATCTTCGGAAAGAAGAAAGAATAAAAGAGTTCATATTGATCTTATGGATAGTGATAACTTCACACATAGAAAGTATGATGCATAAAAATTGTTGAGAGTTGATGAACGTAGTTTTGGTCATCGTTGCAATTAATAGGAAGTGAAAAGGAAAGAGGGGTTCGCATACAAATATATTATCTTGGACATCTTTTTATAATTGGGAGCACTCATTAGGTATGACATGTTAAAAGAGTTGACGTTGGACAAGGAAGACAACGTAATGGTTTATGTTTTCGCGCATCTCAGTTAAAGTATATTGTCATTGACCTTCCAAACATGTTGAGCTTGCCTTTCTCCTTCATGCTAGCCAAATTCCTTGCACCAAGTAGAGATACTACTTGTGCTTCCATATACCCTTAAACCCAGTTTTGCCATGAGAGTCCACCATACCTACCTATGGATTGAGTAAGATCCTTCAAGTAAGTTGTCATGCTGCAAGCAATAAAAATTGCTATCTAAATATGTATGACTTATTAGTGCAAAGAAAATAAGCTTTGTACGAACTTGTTGTGGAAGTAATAAAAGCGATGGACTGCATAATAAAGGTCCACATACAAGGGGCAATATAAAGTGACGTTCTTTTGCATTAAGATTTTGTGCATCAACCCTAAACGCACATGACAACCTCTGATTCCCTCTGCGAAGGGCCTATCTTTTACTTTATGTTTTTACTTTATGCTTGAGTCAAGGTGATTCTCACCTTTCCCTTTTTCATTTTATCCTTTGGCAAGCTCCTCGTGTTTGAAAAGATCATGATATATATATCCAATTGGATATTAGTTAGCATGGGCTATTATTGTTGACATCACCTAGTGAATACGTTGGGAGGCAACACAATAAGCCCCTATCTTTCTTAGTGTTCGGCTGAAACTCCATAACCACAAGTATTGCGTGAGTGTTAGCAATTATAGAAGAATACAAGATAGTTGAGTATGTGAGCTTGCTGAAAAGCTCTATTGTTGACTCTTTCTGATGTTACGATAAATTGCAATTGCTTCAGTGACTGAGATTATAGTTTGTTAGTTCCCAATGAAGTTTTTGAACCATACTTGACATTGTGAATTGATTGTTACTTGAGCATAAGAAATCATATGATAAAATCTATATATGTTGCTGTTATAAGAATGATCATGATGCCCTCATGTCCGTATTTTATTTTTATCGACACCTCTACCTCTAAACATGTGGACATATTCTTCGATTTCGGCTTCCGCTTGAGGACAAGCGAGGTCTAAGCTTGGGGGAGTTGATACGTCCATTTTGCATCATGCTTTTATATCAATATTTATTGCATTATGGGCTGTTATTACACATTATATCTCAATACTTATGGCTATTCTCTCTTATTTTACAAGGTTTACCATGAAGAGGGGGAATGCCGGCAGCTGGAATTCTGGCTGGGAAAGGAGCAAATGTTGGAAACCTATTTTGCACAGCTCCAAAAGTCCTAAAACTCCACGAAACATCTTTTTGGAATTAATAAGAATTATTGAGCGAAAGAAATACACCAGGGGGCCCACACCCTGTCCAAGAGATAGGAGGGTGCACCCCCCCCCCCTACAGGGCACGCCCCCTATCTCCTGGGCCCCCTGGTGGGCCACCGGTGTCCATCTTCTGCTATGTTAGTGCTTTTACCCTAGAAAAAATCGTGGGCAAGCTTACGGGACGAAACTCCGCCGCCACGAGGCGGAACCTTGGCGGAACCAATCTAGGGCTCCGGCGGAGCTGTTCTGCCGGGGACACTTCCCTCCGGGAGGGGGAAATCATCACCAACGTCATCACCAACGATCCTCTCATCGGGAGGCGGTCAATCTCCATCAACATCTTCACCAGCACCATCTCCTCTCAAAACCCTAGTTCATCTCTTGTATCCAATCTTGTATCAAAACCACAAATTGGTACCTGTGGGTTGCTAGTAGTGTTGATTACTCCTTGTAGTTGATGCTAATTGGTTTACTTGGTGGAAGATCATATGTTCAGATCCTTTATGCATATTATTACTCCTCTGATTATGAACATGAATATGCTTTGTGAGTAGTTACGTTTGTTCTTGAGGACATGGGTGAAGTCTTGCTATTAGTAGTCATGTGAATGTGGTATTCGTTCGATATTTTGATGAGATGTATGTTGTCTTTTCCTCTAGTGGTGTTATGTGAACATCGACTACATGACACTTCACCATTATTTGGGCCTAGAGGAAGGCATGGGGAAGTAATAAGTAGATGATGAGTTGTATAGTGACAGAAGCTTAAACCCTAGTTTATGTGTTGCTCCGTTAGGGGATGATTTGGATACATATGCTTAATGCTGTGGTTAGGTTTACCTTAATACTTCTTTTGTAGTTGCGGACGCTTGCAATAGGGGTTAATCATAAGTGGGATGCATGTCCAAGTAAGGGCAGCACCCAAGTATCGGTCCACCCACATATCAAATTATCAAAGTACTGAACGCGAATCATATGAACGTGATGAAAACTAGCTTGACGATAATTCCCATGTGTCCTCAGGAGCTCCTTTCTCATTATTAGAAATTGTCCAGGATTATCCTTTGCTACATAAAGGATTGGGCCACCTTGCTTCACTTTATTTACTTTATTTACTTCTTACTCGTTACCATTTATCTTGTCACAAAACTATCTATCACCTACAATTTCAGTGCTTGCAGAGAAAACCTTACCGAAAATCGCTTATCATTTCCTTCTGCTCCTCGTTGGGTTGGACACTCTTACTTATCGAAAGGACTACGATTGATCCCCTACACTTGTGGGTCATCAGCTGCCCCTGGACGACTCCGGCTGGTCCCTACCATGCTTCGTGTCTGGCTCTGCTGCGAGCACGGTTGCTCCTTTGCGCTTCACGTCCTTGGCCTTGGCCTTCTTCTCTTCTGGGTCAGCAGCTGGAAGCTCGAGGAGGGAGATGCATCCCTCCTCAGCTCTTGCGCACTTGGTCGCCAGGTTGAACAGCTCCAGGGATCTGCACAGATCCTCGTGGATGGCAGCTCCTCCTTCATCTTGACGTCGCGGACGCCATCAGAGAATGCTGAGATGATGGCCTCGTCCGTCACCTTGGGGATCTTGAGGCAGGCGCTGTTGAAACGCTGGATGTACTTCTGTAGGGACTCTCCAGACTGCTGCTTGATGCAGCGCAGGTCACCCACGGCCGGGGGGCGGTCGCGAGTGAACTGGAAGTTGGCGATGAAATGGCCGCGCATCTCGTCCCAAGAGGAGATCGTGCCGGGAGGCAGGTTCAGGAGCCAGGTGCGGGCGCCATCCTTGAGCGCCATGGGAAACCAGTTCGCCATGACCTTCTCGTCTCTGTTGGCCGCCTCGATGCCCAGCCAGGGTCGGCTGTGCCGTCGTAGCGAGGAGGCAGGTCCGGCTTGAACTTGCCCGGCCAGGCGACGCTATGCAGCTTGGTGGTGAAGGCACGGCAACCTGGTGTGGCCACCGGAGCCCTTTGCAGACGCGGGGCTTGCTCTTGATGGTTCCCGCGCGCCGCCGCCAGGGGCAGCACGGGGTCTTGGCATGCTGGTGCAGGGATGCGGTCTTGTCGTGCTAGTGCAGGGAGCACGTGAGCGCGTTCTTGATGCCGAGGGATTTCTTGGCAGCTTCTTTCTTGCCGCGCGGGCGCCGGACATGGTGGGTCACGTCCAGGGGCCGCGCGCCTTGGAGCCAGGGCGCCTTCTTGGGGAGGAGGTGGCGGAGGCGCTCCCTGAGCCGCATCACCCATGCATGACAGAGGGCAAGGCAGCGAGAGGGACGACACGGAAGAGTCCCATGCAGCGCTGATGAGCTCGGTGATGCGAGTGAGCCATTCTTCATAGAGGTCATCGATGGGGCGGTAGTGCAGGAGCTCACATGCTAGGAGCAATGCAGCCTGCGCGTCTGTGGGGGCGCGACGAGCGTGAGATGGCGAACCAGCTTGGGTCAGCGACGGAGTGGCGGTGCAGCCTTCCCGCCGCACTGAGGGGTGCACTAAAGATGCTTGCTGCTCGTTCCCCATCGGGCCGGTGGCGGCGTTGGCGGAAGGCGACAGAGAGCGACAAGGAGGCCCACCGATGGGAGCCGTCTGGGCAACACGGGCGGCAAGAACAGCTCGGCACTCAGCGCGAGCTCGGCGAGCGTCTGCCATGGATGTGATGAAGCGATGGGACGCAGATCAGCGGAGAAAAGATTTTGGCACACCCCTACCTGGCGCGCCAAATGTCGGATATCAGGTTCCGGCAAAACCCTTAAGGTTTGAACTCTCGGGTGCGCACAAAGATCTTCTCCCTACGGAAACACGCCCACAACCTCGCCGCGATTCTAAGCTAGCACGATGAACAACACAAGAGACACGAGGTTTATACTGGTTCGGCCCACCGTTGTTGTGTAATACCCTAATCCAGTGTGTGGTGTGGTGGATTGCCTCTTTGGCTGATGATGAATAGTACAGAGGAAGAACAGCCTCGCGAGGAGAGGTGTTCTTGTGGTGGTGTATTTGGAGAGGAGTCGATCCATCTCTCTTGGCTCTTGATTATATTTTCTTCTATTGTGGTGGCTAGCCCTATTTATAGAGGCCCTGGTCCTCTTCCCAAATATTGAGTGGGAAGGGAGCCAACAACGGCCATTTTGAAAGGGGACAACTAGTACAAGCTATCCTGACTAAATGTGGTCCTCGACTACGAAAGGCACTGGTGATGACGCCGTCTTGGGCTCCACGGTGACCTCCGTCCTGCCGTCCTGTTGGTCTCGATCTCATTGCACCGATATGCAAACCTTTGCCTGATGCCTCGGTACTCCGTGCCTGTGCTTACCCCCTTGGCACCAAAGACGAAATGAGGACACTGCGCAAGCTGGCGCCCGCTTGGTCTTGATCGTCATGGCTTGCGTTATGAGCACCTCGCGAGGTACCCCCCGCCTTGATCTCTCCGCCTTCTCCCGAGGCTGCCTGGTGAGGCCGCACCTGAGGAGGCCTTGCATCGTCCGCCCCACGAGGCTTGGCCCCTCGCGAGGGTCTTGAGTGTTCATTGATGAAGACGAGCTGTACTGGGCCACTGGCTGAGCCACGCTGCAGGCCGTAGGCAGGCAAGCCTGGGGACCCCCATTCCCAGGATGCCGACATGGGTCTTCATTGTTTTCGGCACCATCCGGAGTGTTATCCTCTTCTGTGACGGTATTGCTGTTTTTACTAAGGCATGCCTTAGAGCGGCGCCGCTGACATCGGCGCTTCAGCTGTATCCTGTAGGGTTTATCCTCGACTGGATTTTCATCATCGCCGTTATTTTCTTTGGGTGTATCCACCATGTATATATCATATGAGGAGGTGGCTGTCCAACGCCCTATAGGCGGTGGTTCTTGCTCCTCTCCGGCATCGTCGTCCATACCATCGGTGTCAACAGAGTCGTATCAATCATGTCAGTTAAGTCATCGACAGTGGCTACAAAGTGGGTGGTGGGTGGGAAACTAATTTCTTCGTCGTCCGCTTCCCATTCAAACCGGACATAGTTCGACCGAAAATCCCCTGACAAGGAGAGGGATTTTATTGAATTTAAAACGTCACCAAAAGGCGAGTGCTGGAAGGTGTCTGCGGAGCTGAACTCCAAGACCGGTGCCCAATCAGGTTCGATGGACACGGATGCCTGCGGTCCGGAACCCATGTCTGGAGACGAGTCTGGGGTACCGGTAACACCAGCCCAACCTGATATTGGGTCTGTGTGTGGCTTGATCACCGCTGAGTCTGCAGCCTCCGCGGCGGGGTTGAGCCTCCCGTCTTCAGACGTAGCAGTCCGCTCCGGCTCTAGGGCTAGGGCGGTCACAGGTGCTATCTCCTATATGTGGCCAGATGACAGACCTAGGTCATGTTCATCGTAGTGGCCGAGGATAGCCATCATGGGTTCGAATCCATCGAAGATCAAGTCTCCGCGGATATCGGCCACAAAATTCAGGCTTCCAAATCTGACCTGATGGCCAGGGGCGTAGCTATCAATATGCTCTAGATGGCCACGCGTGTTGGCCCGCAGTGCGAAGTCGCCAAATACGAAGATCTGTCTGGGTAGGAAAATCTCCCCTGGACTGCATTGCTGTAGATGATTGATGGAGCCATCAAGCCTATCTTCGACGACACAGCGGAACTCTCAAAAAAGCACCAATGTCGGTGTCAAAACCGGCGGATCTCGGGTAGGGGATCCCGAACTGTTCGTCTAAGGCTAATGGACACAATGTTTACCTAGGTTCGGGCCCTCTCTATGGAGGTAATACCCTACTTCTGCTTGATTGATCTTGATGAATATGAGTATTACAAGAGTTGATCAACCACGAGATCGTAATGGCTAAACCCTAGAAGTCTAGCCTATGAGGATAAGATGGTTGTGGCTTAACCCTAGATCTCTAAACCCTCTGGTTTATATAGACACCGGGGGGACTAGGGTTGTACAAAGTCGGTTACAGAGAAAGGAATCTACATATCCGGATCGCCAAGCTTGCCTTCCACGCCAAGGAGAGTCTCATCCGGACACGGGATGAAGTCTTCTATCTTGTATCCTCATAGCCCACCGGTCCGGCCCCAGTATATAGTCTAGCTGTCCAAGGACCCCTTAGTCCAGGACTCCCTCAATGGCCGCTGCTGCGAGAAGAGGTGCCATCGCGGGAACCAAGAGCAGTGCCAGCTCTGAGGGGTGCGCGCCCGCGCCCCCTGGGGGCCACCATGGGTGCCGCAGGATGCTTGCGGGGGCGACTGCGACCTCTCTTAGGAGGCGGAGCGGCAAGCCCCTCCTTGGAAGCCTTCCCCTTCTCAGCCATTGAAAACCTCCTCGGCGACGCCATGGGCGCAAGGTGGAGATGGGAAGAGGCAGGCGAAAGCAAGGAGGAAAGATGGGCGAGGGGCTCTGCCTCTCCATAATATTTATAGCCAAGGGAGGCCAACCGCCGGCCTCCACGACCTCGCGCCATCATGACCATCTGCATGCCGCATCGTCCCGTCAAGTCGAACGGTTGCCGAGGCAGCTTGGGGAAGCGGAGTCGCCCACGTCCCATCAATCTCCATGCGTCATCAAGGTCGTAGGCGGTTAGGGCCCACGGCGCTCTGCACTTGCCCTTTGGCTTCGCCTGGAAGCCAAGTCCGAGCGCGCCTTAGGCCCGGGGGCTACTGTCAGCGTCCTGTATAGGGGGGTATCCAGCCCTGCCTGCCTGCGGCCCACCACATGGCTGCATCGATGGCCTGGTATGACCCAGCTTCAGCATCAACAACTCAAGTCCCTCACGAGGGACCAAGCCTCGCGAGGCGGACGATGTCAAGACCCTCGAGGGGATCGGCCTCACCAGGCTGGCTCCCGAGGGGCGGAGAGTTCTATGCAAGGTTCATGTCACGAGGCTCAGCTGACGTGAGCCATGACGACCAAGGCCATGCGGGCGCTAGGCGGGTGCAGAGCGCAGGTTTCCTCTTCAGTGCAAAGGAGGCAAGCCACAGGTGCGGAGTCCCGAGGAATCCGCCAAAGGTTTCCATTCTGGTGCAACGAGACCAAGACCACCAGGATGGCAGGACGGAGGTCATCGACGAGCCCACCGCTGCATCACGACCAGAGGCTTTTCGCAGGCGAAGACTACTTTTGTCAGGATAAGTTGTACTACTTGTCCCCTTTCAAATCGGGCAGTTGCGGGATCCCTTCCCGCCAACATTTGGGAAGAGGACCAAGGCCACTATAAATAGGACTATCCACCACCATAGAGAGGGGGACAAGCCGAACGAGCTCACACCACACCAGCTCCCTCGAGCTCAAGAACACCTCACCTCCTGAGTCCAGTTCATCCAATGTACTAGTTCATCCTCAGCCCTCCGAGGCAATCCACCAAAATGCTGGAGTAGGGTATTACACCGCAAGATGGCCCAAACCAGGATAAACTATTGTGTCTCTTTGTCTCTTTGAGCTTGACGCGCTAGGCTTAGGAGGATCACGATTAGGCAGGTTGGGTAGGTTGAGATCTCTGCACGCACCCTAAAGTTTGAACCTCTCAAGGGTTTGCGGAACCCATAATCCGACACTCCCTCCTTGGTGCGCTAGCCTATGGGGAGGGGAAACCCTCCCCTAGTCCAATTCGGCCTCCCCTCCAAGGAAAGGGAGGCGCCTTCCCCTATTGGGCCTATGTGGCCCAATTCTCCTTCCACCACCTTGATATTAAATTAAATATAAAAGCCTCCTAAAAATTACTAGAGCCTTTTATTATTAATTTAACATCACCAAAAACATTTTCCACCTATATATTATTTAACGGTAATACCTTTTATTGCCCGATAAACTCTGAAACCCTTCCAGTGATCCTGAAACGCTTCCGGTTCCTCTCAAAACTATTTTGAATATTAATAAAACAATTTCACAAATAAATCCTTGATACTCTGATCCTACTAATACTCAGTAGATCGTGATTACCATAATCTTGTAACCCTGTAGTTCAGTAAAACATAGACATGAACAAAACCCCTTAGTTTAATGACCGATAGTGGAACCGTGGACGTCCATATCGATCCCTATGAATACATAAATGACATTTGAGTGAAGCTTTGGTTGTCTTGTGATGTTCCCTTTGCTTCACGATACTTTACAAAACCCGATATGCATTGGTTTCCTCCTAAGACATACACATGCTCACTATACCATTATCCTCGTTATCACTTTTGTTCTTCTTTTTCGTTGAAGTGTTCCGGCATCTCCGTGACATAGTCACCTATGTATTGCCAGATGATGATTGATGCTGTCACACTGAGAGGGTCCTATGAATATCTATCCATCGTCGGAGGAGCAAATTCCACTCTTGATCTCTCTAGTCTCTTGTCAAAATTTGTGATCAACCAGTAAATCGTCGTTATGATCACCGTGTTATAGACGATGTTTGAGCAAACCCAAAGTCCACCGTATGGTAAGAAGTGACTAAGATACTCTCATGGTCTAAGGAACTAAAAACACATGCTAACACTCCATGTTATAATAAAATATTTCGGACGATATAATCTCAAAGTATAGCAAACAAGTTTGGGTCGATTCAATATAATCGTTCTTCTATGGTCATACTCTCAATGTTATTTTAGGACTATCGTTACACTTAACGATATCCTAAGATCCGGAAAATATGATCACCAACAACACTTGAGCCAGTCTTAGAGGCAAGACTAGGAACCTATTCTTTACTGCTTATGATTGCACATGTGCATATGAGTTTTCCACTGAATTACATATTCCAGGATCATAGAGGTTATAGCATGAAATATAAACTCTTAATTATGAAAATGGAAATATAATAATACAATATTATTGCCACTAGGGCATATTTCCAACATAGCAATGGGAGGTCCATGCAGTCTGATAACATTATCAATTAAATCTTGAGCCACTGTTTGCAGAATGAATGGGTCTGATAATGGAATAAAATCGGAAACTTAGTTATTCTATACACAACCACAAAAATCACATCCTTTCGATGATATTTAGGCAATCCTTCACTCAAATGAGTCCAACCCATGTCGGGAATGTGGAGAGGGTCGAATAAACCTAGGTAGTAGCAGTTTTCACCCTTGTTATTTTGGCAAACAGGACACACAGTTAGCCATTTGCCCAATATAAATTCTTCCCTTATGCCTGATTAATCCATTGTGCAAATAATCATGTTGATCAGTATGATTTGGATCTAGAAGTAGTTTTTCCAAGAGGTTTTTGCTCTTGGGTCTGTTGGGGATATGACCCCATGGTATAACCCGCCCTATGAAGGCCGGGTTAAATCGATGGCGACTCTTGGAGCTAGACTTCATATGGGCCAGAATCAAGACGCAGGACCGGAAGGGCCGCTCACAAGATGGGTCGGCTTAGGGCCCGGGGCCGGAAGGCAAAAGGCGGCCCGGAGGTGTAAGCCGTCATATGGCGACTTTTCGTAGAAGGTAAGATGATTTATAGTTAGGCTCGGTCACGTGTCATGACCGAGCCGGACTGTTGTAAAAACTTATGGACGAGAATGCCATGCTCCGCATCAAGCGTGAAAGGCCGGTGGAGGAATCTGTGCCTGCTGTCGAGCAATGTGTTGAGGACAAGAAAGAGACCATCATCGCTCGTCACCAGAACTAGTGTACATCCTCCTTATTCTTCTTTTTTTGGCGGGATGTCTTCCTTATTATTTTGCCCTTGTGTCTTTCGGGCGTTGCCGCATGTGGCATTTTTATTTTTCTTCCTAGATATCTAACACAATTATAAAACTATTATCAATTGACATCGTCATTATATTGCCTCCATTCTATTTATATCAGTCTTGCTAAGTCTCAGTCGATGCTATATATGTCCGTCAGATCTTATATCAAGATCCGTGCAAAATTTTCTTGTCAGATTTCTTTTTTTCTCTTAAATCTCAGTCAAGTGAGACATAGCCACACCATTAAGCGGCTATAAAATAATCATGGGCTCAGGCGCCATTACTGGAGAAGTTGGGAGAGAGGTGCACGGCGGATGGAGGTCAAAGGGCTTGCCTCCAGATAAGCACGCACATCGGTCTGTTCGCACGCCTCCCGTACTGAAATAGCTACCCCGCGCAACGCCTCATAGCGAATAAAAAGGGGACGTGTGGAAGTATGTAAATGGTTAGTACAACGCTCATGGTTTCAATAATACTTGTGTTTCCGATTGTAACCTGACAGCTCTTGTTCCAAAATGACTTTGTTGGTTGTTAATGTGTGCACCTTCTGAATTCGGATAATTTTTTACCACAACACGTTGATGCCATGTCATGAAACCATGCCAATTTTCATGATTTCCAGACAAGTTTTGGATTTATAGGAATTTAAAAATGAAGCATCTCAATGTTTCCAGCCGAGCCACGACACCAGGATGTTTGAATTTCATTCTCATTTCTTGCATGTGAGCTATAAATTCACCCAAGGAAACACATGTGATTTCTCAACCAACTTCGGTGCACTGGAGCATGTGCTTGTAGGTCAAATTTGAATTGTGCACATTAAATGCCCAGAAACTCAATTAATGTATAAAAGGCCAAATGAACCCGGAATAATTCCAAATTTTAACACGACAGTCATATAGTTCTATGTTGCCTCTGTAAAAAAAGTCAAGGGGGAGGCAGTGTATGTCATTTCGCACACAAATGTGACACATTCTCGGAACCACGAGCCTTCTTGAGAGAAGCTCCGGTTTCCAAGAAGCTTATGCCAAAACTTGTCCCAATTTGGCCAATAAATTTACCACACCATGTTGGTGCCATGTCATGACACCATGCCAAGTTTCATGATTTTCAGACGAGTTTTGGATTTACAGGAATTTAGAAAACAAGCTTCTCAATGTTTTCAACTGAGCCACGATTCCCAGATGTTTGAATTTCACTCCCATTTCTTGCATGGGACCTATAAATTCACCCAAAGACACACATGTGATTTTTCAACCAACTTTGGTGCATTGGAGCATGTTATTGTAGTTCAAATTTGAATTATGCACATTAAATGCCCAAAAACTTGATTAATGTATAAAAAGGCAAAATGAACCTAGAATAATTCCAAATTTTAACACGACACTCATATAGTTCTATTTTTTCCTCTGTAAAAAAATGAAAGGGGGTAGGACAGCGTATGTCGTTTTGCACACAAAGGTGACACGTACCCTCTCGGAATCATGAGCCTTCTCGAGAGAAGACCTGGTTCGCAAGAAGCTTAGACCAAAACTTGTCTCAATTCGGCCAAATGTTTTACCACAACATGTTGGTGCCATCTGATGACACCATGCCAAGTTTCATGATTTTTAGGTGAGTTTTGGATTTAGAGGAATTTAAAATCAAGCTTCTCAAAGTTTCCGGCCGAGCCATGATGCCCAGATGTTTGAATTTTGTTCCCATTTCTTACATGGGACCTATAAATTCACCCAAAGACACACATGTGATTTTTCAACAAACTTTGGTGCACTAGAGCATGTGCTTGTAGTTGAAATTTGAATTATGCACATTAAATTCCTAGAAACTCAATTAATTTACAGAAAAGGCCAAACGAACTCGGAATAATTCCAAATTTTAATACGACACTCATATAGTTGCATGTTCACTGCATAATAATGCTCTAGCAATTCAAACCCCGTCCTCTCCCTCCGTAATACCATTTTTTCTTTCAAATCAGAATGAAAATATCAGGTATAACACAAACAGTTTACTAGCAAGAATCGTGTGGGATGCGATATAAATATCTTGGTGCACCCTCTTATCTGTCTTACGCAGGAAGCTTTGTTGTCTATAGTGCATGGCCCGCGCTTGAACTACACTTGCACGCCAGTTTCTGGCGGCACCAAGAATTTTTTTTGCCACCACGGAAATATCTAGCTCCCCGCCCCTCCCATCGACCAAAAGCCATACTTCCATTGTTCCTCCTTGCTTTGCAAGTTCATACCTGCACTACTGCTTACTGGCAGTGCCACCTCCTCGCCGGCGACCCTTCTTCTTGCAACGTCGCCTTCTCGCCGGTGACCCTTCTTCTTGCCGCGTGGCCTCGTCGATATGGTCAGGTAATACACACCCACCCCATCATCCTCCTCCTTCTCCATCCCACATGCCCCGACCGATAGCGTGACACCTTCCACCCAAATCACTATCCTGTCCTCCAGTTAAGCACCACCCACAGCCATTTTGCACGCAGTATAGCGAGGATCTCAGCTGCATCTGGCAGTGGAGAAGCAAATCGCGGCCGCACGCGTGAAGGTCGTGATGGCTGCCATGCGTGGCGACCGCCAGATCTTGGAGGAGCACCTCGTCTTCGAGACCACCGTCGACGCCGTCACACGGTTGTCTACTTTAAAATACAGTTCTTGGTGTTTTCTCGAGGCCACCATCCGTGCCTTCTAGTGATTTGTCCTCTGTAATGTTAATATGCAATCTGATATTCTGAAAAGTAATGTTCAGTTAACAGTTTGGTCCACCAATTGCTACATTCCCTAGCAGTTCTTAAGCATTATTGGTTTCATGAACTGCCTTATCTTCTAGTATATGTCCTATTTTGCAATGTCGTGCCTAGTTAACTGTTTTTGGTTCATTTGTTCTGCTCTCCAGCTAAATGTTTGTTTCAGCTCTACAATTTAATGTCTATTTGTTGTGGGTACAATTTTGTATTGTTATGCACGTGAGAAATAAATTGAATTTGGCTGTACTCAATACATGAGAAACATAAATAATTTCTCTATTCCCAAGTTGTTTAGCATGCTTGGTTAGGTTAACTGGCTTTTCCATGCATCTCGAGTTAATCTATTGGATATGTAATTTATTTATTTTTCATTAACATATTCTGCTGATAGTATGCTAACTCTCAGTTAACCTGATCAAGATTGAGGGAGTCCTGGACTAGGGGGTGTCCGGACAGCCGGACTATCATCGTCCGCCGGACTCCAAGACTACGAAGATACAAGATTAAAGACTCCGTCCCGTGTCCGGATGGGACTTTCCTTGGCGTGGAAGGCAAGCTTGGCGATACGGATATGTAGATCTCCTACCATTGTAACCGACTCTGTGTAACCCTAGCCCTCTCCGGTGTCTATATAAACCGGAGGGTTTTAGTCCGTAGGACACAACATACATTACAACAATCATACCATAGGCTAGCTTCTAGGGTTTAGCCTCCTTGATCTCGTGGTAGATCCACTCTTGTACTACCCATATCATCAATATTAATCAAGCAGGACGTAGGGTTTTACCTCCATCGAGAGGGCCCGAACCTGGGTAAAACATCGTGTCCCTCGTCTCCTGTTCCCATCCGCCTAGACGCACAGTTCGGGACCCCCTACCCGAGATCCGCCGGTTTTGGCACCGACATTGGTGCTTTCATTGAGAGTTCCTCTGTGTCGTCACCGATAGGCTCGATGGCTTCTTCAATCAACAACAACGCTGTCCAGGGTGAGACTTTTCTCCCCGGACAGATTTTCGTATTCGGCGGCTTCGCACTGCGGGCCAATTCACTTGGCCATCTGGAGCAGATCGAAAGCTACGCCCCTGGCCGTCAGGTCAGATTTGGAAGCCTAAACTTCACGGCCGACATCCGCGGGGACTTGATCTCCGACAGACTCGAGCCATAGCCGAGCGTGCCGCACTGTCACGATGGGCATGATCTAACTCTGCCGCCGGACAGTGCCCTGGTGGCCGCACACGAATCCGCTCCGGCCCTCCGTCCGGAGCCGATCGCCCAGATCGAGGACCGGTGGCAGGACACCGCCTCGGGGGCTGCAACTTCCGCGGCGATGGAGCCGAACACTGACCTTGTCCCCTATGAAGCTCGTGACTCCGAGGTGCCGGACTCCCTGCCGGACTCCGAACCTCCTGCGCCCTTGCCAATCGAATCCGATTGGGTGCCGATCATGGAGTTCACCGCTGCGGACATCTTTCAGCACTCGCCCTTTGGCGACATTCTAAATTTGTTAAAGCATCTCTCGCTATCCGGAGAGCCCTGGCCGGATTACGGCCAGAATGGTTGGGATGCGGACGACGAAGAAATTCAAACTCCACCCACCTCCCACTTTGTAGCCACTGTCGACGATCTAACCGACATGCTAGACTATGACTCCGAAGACATCGACGGTATGGACGACGATGCCGGAGACGAACAAGAACCAGCACCTACAGGGCACTGGAAGACCACCTCATCATATGACATATATATGGTGGATACCCCAAAAGGAAGCGATAACAAGGACCAACGGGGCGCGGCAAAGGATAATCCCACCGATAAACAACCAAAACGGCGACGCAGACGCCACCCTAAATCCCGCCTAGACAACAACAGTGCTCCTAATGACCCAGCAATAGAGCAGGGCAAACGAGTGGACGACGAATATGTAGCCAAGCAACCGTCCGAACAGGACGAGTCGGATAATCAATCCATGCCCGGCGAAACCAACAGTCCAGACGACCTCACGCCAGACACACCATCGGAGAATAAGAGCCTTCGGAAAAGACTCGTCGCCACTGCAAGAAGTTTGAAGAAGGAAAAACGGAAGCTCAAAACAGCGGAAGACATACTCAGAATGAGGTGGAGCAAAGTGCTCAAAACCGCAGACAAATACGACAATGGCCATCAATCAAAGAGCTACCCGAAGCGCAAGCTGCTGCCAGAATTTGACGAGGAAGCCATAGAGCCTCCACAGTCAAAAAATAAAGAGGCTGCCTAGCCGGATAGACGGCCAGAGGATAGGCCAAAATCTACAAGCGGCGCCGCACACAAGCCGACTCATGACTCTGGGAAAATAGATGGCCCAGCCAGGTCCATTTACGGGCCAAAAAAGAGGGCCCCAGGAAGCAACACAGCACGCCAAGTGCTCGAAGACAGCGGTACACCCAAATACAGGGGCGCTGCATACCCACTATGTTTCACCAATGAGGTGCTGGATCATGAATTCCCGGCAGGGTTTAAACCCATAAACATAGAGGCTTACGATTTAACAACAGACCCTGGAGTCTGGATAGAGGATTATATAGTACACATACACATGGCTAGAGGAGATGACCTCCACGCCAAAAAATACCTACCCCTCAAGCTCAAAGGGCCAGCTCGGCATTGGCTCAAAAGCCTCCCAGAAAATACTGTTGGAAGTTGGGAAGAGCTTGAGGATGCGTTTAGAGCAAATTTTCAAGGGACTTATGTCTTCCCTCCGGATGCAGACGACCTAAGTCATATAACTCAACAGCCCGGAGAGTCAGCGCGCAAATTCTGGAACAGATTCCTTACTAAAAAGAACCAAATAGTCGACTGTCCGGACGCCGAAGCCCTAGCAGCTTTTAAACACAATGTCCGAGACGAATGGCTCGCCAGGCACCTCGGCCAAGAGAAGCCAAGGACAATGTCCGCGGTAACAAGCCTCATGACCTGCTTTTGCACGGGGGAAGATAGCTGGCTAGCAAAATGCAGCACCAGCGACCCAAGTACATCCGAAATCAAAGATGGAAACGGAAAATCACGGCGCAGAAAAGATCAGCGCCGAAATAAAGAGAAAAGCCCAAAGAACACGGCGGTCAACGCGGATTCAAAAGCTCGCGGCCAAACAACAAAACACTGCCTCTTAAGGACAACAGTGACGAGCTATCCAACTTGAACAAAATTTTGGATCGGATATGTCAAATCCATAGTACCCCCGGAAGGCCTGCAAACCACACCCACCGAGATTGTTGGGTTTTCAAACAGTCCGGCCGACTCAACGCCGAACACAAGGGGCTCGACGCATCAAGCGAGGACGATGACAAACCCCACCAGCAGAGCACCGGAAAACAAAAGACTTTCCCACAAGAAGTCAAAGTAGTAAACTCACTTCATGTGATAATACGGAAAAACAATGCGGCACCCGTACGGTCCACCCCAGCGGAACCTCGAGATTGGATGTCAAAACCAATTACTTTTGATCACATGGATTATTCCAGAAGTGTCCGAAATGCAGGATGGACTACTCTGATATTGGACCCTATAATTGACGGACTACAATTTACACAAGTCCTGATGGACGGCGGCAGCGATTTAAACCTACTATATCCGAACACAATCCGCAAGCTGGGGATAGACCTCACTACAATTCGATATAGCCGCACTTCCTTTAAAGGAGTGACGCCAGGCCCTTACGCCGAGTGCACAGGCTCCCTATTACTAGAAGTTGTGTTCGGGTCACCGAACAACTTCCGACGCGAAAAACTAATCTTTCATGTCGCCCCATTTAAAAGTAGCTACCAAGCACTATTGGGACGTGAAGCTTTTGTCCACTTCAACGCCATACCACATTACGCGTCTCTTACACTTAAAATGCCCGGTCCACGTGGCATCATTTCATTACAAGGGTCATTTAAAGACCCCGGACACGGCTAGACGAGTCCGGCATATAAGCTAGGGGCTCCCTAGCCGCACACCCCTTCACAAGGGGCTGTGCGTATAAGCAACAATGAGCTAATATAGACTCCGGTTTACTTATTTATTAATATTTTTCATATACCTTTTTCGCACGATTTCCTTTCAAACTAAGTTCCTCTCTTTTTACAGATGAACAACGTGCACACCCATCCAGGATAACGGCACAACGGAGACACAGGCGCAGACATGCAGTAGGGACCCGTCGCAAGGATTCTTTTCAGATTAAGACCATGCGTAAACCTTTTTTACTGTCTCTTGTTGATATAATCCCCTGGTTTCTCATTATAACCAGAGTGGAGCCCGACGTTTTGGCATCGGCCGCGTCAGAGGACCTTGCCCGTACCTGGACACTAGGGGCTTAGGGCATTGTTCTGCCCATTATTATAAAGACCGAACACCTTAGGGAGTGTTCGGCGTCTCGAGTTAGGCCTTATATGCATCAGCTCCAAATCATGTCTTTGGTCAAATGTTGGGTTTGGCCGGCTCCTGTGCTTTGCTGCCTTACGTTCCGTATCATCGGCTAACGCGGCACCAGGAGAACTACTGCGATTGTGCCCCAGTTCGGCTGGGTGAGCACCTCAGTGGAGAAAGCCGAAAACTGACTGTCATGATACAACGAGAGACTGGTCAACCACTCGATCGACCACCGGAATGTTTAGAATTCCTTCGCTTTGACGAAGGACCGCTTCCCGGTCAGGCACACAAGCGCCCCGAATTTGGAGAGCACGGTGCCCCTAGGGGCTATATCGTAGCCCCACCCTCGAACTCCAATGGCTAAGTGAAAGTGATAAAGCATCATAGTCCGGTTGCCTCGTTTTCTACGCTACCACCTCCTCAACAGGACCGAGACATCGGATTAAGTGTGAAAATGCGCTATTTTTGCGAACACCCCACCTTGTGCATGGGGGCTGAAGCCGAAGACTGCCATCTTTCAGGTTATACACACGTATACATAAACAGCCGCATAGGAGATATTTCAATACTTGGAACGCACAAGTATAAAAAGCGATTACATCATAACCATTGTTTTACAAAATAGAACGTTCATTTGAACGTGACATTTTTCGAGCACTGCGACTCTATTACAGGAGCACCACGCATAACTTCCCCAAAATAGTGCTCGGCGGGTAACCGGCTTTCGTCCGAACCCTGGGTTGCAACAGCGGTGGCATCCATCTCTGTCCAATGTGTCTTCACACGAGCAAGGGCCATCCGCGCACCCTCTATGCAGGCCGACCGATTCATCTCCTTGATATGCGGCACCGCCCCAAGAAACTCCTGCAATAAGCCAAAATAGCTCGTCGGCTTGGGCCTCTTCGGCCAGACATGAGTCACGATATCCGTCAGGGCAAGTCCGGACAACCTATTCAGCTCAGCCCATTTGGCCAACCGATCGGTCAGCGGAAGTGAACGATCCGGACTATGGAATTGAGACCAAAATAGCTCTTCCGTCTTGTGATCCTTCTGACTTCGGAAGTGCACAACGGCATCCGCCGCACTCGCCGCTAAGTCCATATATGGATCCTCCGGACCCCACAGCTGGCCAAGCTGGACATACTTTGTATCCGTAAATCTGCGGCGTAGCAGAAAAGGCTTGCCAGCCACAATGTCTCTGGCTTGACGCAGCTCCTCCTTCATAGCCCGCATTGCAGAACGGACATCCTTGGCTTCGGCAGTGGCCTTCCCCAGGTCTTCTCGCTCCGATAGGCGCTCCTTTTCAAGAGCCTCATTGCGGTCGGTAGCATCCTTCAATTTAACGGCCAATTCGGCCATCTCTTCCCTGCTTCGGCAGTGTGCAGCCCTTTCGGCTTCTAACTCGTCGGCCGCCCTCGAGGCAGCCGCATCACTCCTTCTGGCTTGCTCCTTGGCTTGAGCAAGTTCTGCCCGAAGGCTCTCCACAGCAGCAGCACCATCTGTGTCAAGCATAAATATTGTAAGAGGTGGCTTTAGCCCCCTTAATAGGTGACTGCGGAGAATTAATTTACCTTGCGACTCGTCAAGTCGCTTGTTGACTAGCGCGATGTCTGCATCCGCCACATCGAGTTGCCGCATTAATTCAGCAACTCCTTCAGTCGGGCTAGCCCCCGGACTATCCGCCACCTACATAGGAAAGGCGACACTCAATACCTGCGATTTTGATCCTCGGCATGCTGTCGCTTTCGACAACCTACCGAGTCTCAGGGGCTACTATCTATACAGGGCGCACTTTCATGTGCAAAACTGTCAAAAAGGTGGGTCGTTTTTACGTACCACAAACCCCGCCAGCAAACTCCTGACGGCATTATGCAATCCGCTTTCGGCAGACGAAATCCTTCCAATCACCATGCTCATCAATGCACGGTGATCTTCTGAGATGGACGCCTTCTCAAGCAGATCCTTCAGCTCCCCCAGCCGAACACTAGTCGGTGCCGAACTCTTCGGCTCTGCCGGGCTCGGGGATACCCTCCGTGACGACACTTCAGGCTCGTCCGCCCTATCCGACGGCGCAGCAGACGGAGGCGTCTCGCTCTCCATCATCTCCGGATGAAGATACCCCGAAGACGAGCTCATCTGAGAAGGTCGCAGATCCGAACTACAAGGTAAAAATTTCTGTTATCCTCAGAAGCACAAATAGGGATGTTTCTTATTAATGAACTCCCCTTTTTCTACTCACGGCTCGCTGGAGGGCTGATTCTTTAGAGAAGATTGTGCGGCCGGGACCTCCCCGGATGCAGGACCCTCCGGTGAAGATTTCTTCCCCCGCTTAGGGGCTTTGGCCTCCGGGTTTTCGGAGGCGGTCCTATTCTCCCCCTGGAGGGAGGGATTCTCGATCCCCCCTTCTTCAAGCGCCCCCTTGGGCGAGGTGGTAGCTCCTCTATTTTCCCCTTCGCCTTCTTCTGAAGGCGCGACCTCCAACATTCTGACCAGCACAGGCTCCGGCGCGGTCTCTGGGAGGGGGGCTGGACACCGTATCAGCTTTGCTCGCGCTATCCACTCCTCTTGAAGGCTAACAGGTTAAAAGGCGAATTGTAGAAAGGCAAACAAACGGTGCGTCCAAACACTGAGCTACTTACTTGAGTATCCGGGCGATTGCAGCTTAGGCCGGCATCCTCGGTCAATTCCGGACACGCCGCCTGCGGTCCGAAGAATAACTTGTACATCTCCACGGGTGTCGTACCCATGAAGTGTTGGAGAATCCGTGGTCCCTCCGGATTGAACTCCCATAGCCGGAGAGGACGGCGTTTGCAGGGCAGAAGACGCCTGATTAGCATAACCTGCATCACCACGACCAGATTGATCTCCCTCGCTTGGAGGTCTCGAATCCGGCCCTGCAATAGGGGCACGTCTTTTGACGGCCCCCAATTGAGCCCTTGGTTGACCCACGACATCAACCGTCGTGGAGGTCCCGAGCGGAACGGAGGCAGCGGCTTCTGCCTGCTGCCCTTTGGAGCGGTGGCATGGAACCACTCCTGCTGCCACAAGCCGAGCTCCTCTTGGAAGGAGCCCTCGGGCCACGGGGCGTCGGCCCTCCTGCTTACGGCCTCCCCGCCGCACTCTGCTTGACGCCCCCCGATCATCTTCGGCTCCACATTGAAGGTCTTCAGCCACAGGCCGAAGTGGGGGGTGACGCACATGAAGGCTTCGTAGACGACGATGAATGCGGAGATATGGAGGATGGACTCCGGAGCCAAGTCATGGAATTCCAACCCATAGTAAAACATGAGCCCTCTCACAAAAGGATCCGTCGGGAAGCCTAAACCCCGACGGAGGTGGGATACAAAGACGACATACTCGCCGGTCTCGGGGGTGGGGATGGCCTGCCCTTCGGCGGGCAACCTGTGCGAAATCTCGTAGGATAGGTACTTCGCTTCTCGCAGCTTTAGCACGTCCTCCTCCGTGACGGAGGAGGGCATCCACTGGCCCTGAAGGTCGGAGCCGGACATTGTTGAAGGTCCGAAGCGCTCGAATCTGGGGCTCTGGGTGTTAGAACTTGGAGCAAGGAGAAGATTCGGTGGAAGATTGAAGAAAAGAAACGAGCCTTGGTCCTATTATAAAGAGGGAGAATACCAAGAGCTGTCTCCATGACCGTTCGGGACTCGCCTTCGATAGAGGAGGCGTGGCGACGGGCGCAGTTGGGTTACCCACGTCCGTATTGATGAGAATCCCGGAATAAGGGGAACACAATCTCTGCTTCGACAAGGCGTGCCAAGGAAACCGCTTCGCTAAACGCGCTGATGTGGAATAATAAAAAACGATTCAAGTAAAGGCTTGGTAATGGTGTGACGTCATGCCGCAGAATACGTCAGCAGATTGAGCTTGTGTATATATTATTCTCTCTACGGTGGAACATGGAATATATTTTGCAGAGCCGGACACTATCCTGGTGTTCACAATCTTCTCTGGATTATTCAAGGGAGGAACCCGCCTTGGAATGCCGAGCATTATGCGCGCCGGACTTATCGTCATTGAAGCCAGGTTCAGGGGCTACTGAGGGAGTCCTGGACTAGGGGGTGTCCGGACAGCCAGACTATCATCGTCCGCCTGACTCCAAGACTACGAAGATACAAGATTGAAGACTCCGTCCCATGTCCGGATGGGACTTTCCTTGGCGTGGAAGGCAAGCTTGGAGATACGGATATGTAGATCTCCTACCATTGTAACCGACTCTGTGTAACCCTAGCCCTCTCCGGTGTCTATATAAACCGGAGGGTTTTAGTCCGTAGGACACAACATACATTACAACAATCATCCATAGGCTAGTTTCTAGGGTTTAGCCTCCTTGATCTCGTGGTAGATCCACTCTTGTACTACCCATATCATCAATATTAATCAAGCAGGACGTAGGGTTTTACCTCCATCGAGAGGGCCCGAACTTGGGTAAAACATGGTGTCCCTCATCTCCTGTTACCATCTGCCTAGACGCACAGTTCGGGACCCGCTACCCGAGATCCGCCGGTTTTGACACCGACAAAGATCTTCCTTATATGTGTTGCAGGGAAATAATGGGAGGCACTAAGTTTTACCATCGAGGTTTGCTCATGCATAGACCTTTCGCTAATAGCACATTATTGTGCAGTTGCAGGAATCATTCTAATATTTAGGTTTTTAACAATTTGGTCTTGAACATGTAGGTCCTACTGTAAAAGGCTAGACCCACTGTTTGACCCATTTTGCATATGGGGAAATGAGATGTCCATGAATATCAGTCAAGTCAAGAAACTCAGAAAGATTGTTAGGATAAAGAAACTTGTGACGAATAACAACAAGATCTTTGTTTGCACAATGAAGAAGACACCAGTCAACTATAGGATGGTACTAACTCTTTTACCTTGTTTTTCCCCTTGTGCCATTTCAAAATCTATAACAACTATTTATGCATATATTAGTTTTTAGTACTTTCCAAAGCAGTGCACCGATGATTACCTCTCAGACCGCCTGTATGGTCAAGAGGGGAGGAAGGTATTCATTCAACACCCACGATACAATATTGAAGTCTTCCTCAAGAGGACAAAGGTTGGGTGGGCAATTATGCATAGCCACTGGCCTAAAGTTGCAAGGATATTCGACATTACTAAAGGCTCAATATTCGCCTTCCTCTTCTGCAGTTTCCTATATGAGATTCATTAGTCTATTTACCGTGTATGATGCTACTTTCCAAAGGTTTTCGATGTTGCATGTGAAACTTGGTGCTGCTACGCAATGGCATAGCTAGCTATATCCCTATATGGTGTAACTGAGTGTTGAAGCTATATGATGTAATTCGATTATCAAATCTTGGTTGACGTTATACGGATAGGAAATATATGGTTTGTTATAAGAAATGTAAATTTGATTACTACATGGATTATCAATAATTAGGCCAATTATGCTGCTTATTTGGATTTTCTACTGCAGACGGTTTCTCAGGTAATACCGCGGGCGATGAACTCAAACAACCCACATAGTTTCTAGAAAGTAGGCATGTTGGATCAATGAAGAATCACACACAGGAATGGAAAGTGCACTGTATGATGGCTCTCCCACCCACCCACCCACCGCACCCCAACTGTCGGTGTCAAAACCGGCGGATCTCGGGTAGGGGGCCCCGAACTGTGCGTCTAGGCGGATGGTAACAGGAGACGAGGGACACAATGTTTTACCCAGGTTCGGGCCCTCTTGATGGAGGTAAAACCCTACGTCCTGCTTGATTAATATTGATGATATGGGTAGTACAAGAGTGGATCTACCGCGAGATCAAGGAGGCTAAACCCTAGAAGCTAGCCTATGGTATGATTGTTGTAATGGATGTTATGTCCTACGGACTAAAGCCCTCCGGTTTATATAGACACCGGAGAGGGCTAGGGTTACACAGAGTCGGTTACAATGGTAGGAGATCTACATATCCGTATCGCCAAGCTTACCTTCCACGCCAAGGAAAGTCCCATCCGGACACGGGACGGAGTCTTCAATCTTGTATCTTCGTAGTCTTGGAGTCCGGCGGACGATGATAGTCCGGCTGTCCGGACACCCCCTAGTCCAGGACTCCCTCAGTAGCCCCTGAACCTGGCTTCAATGACGATGAGTCCGGCGTGCATAATGTTCGGCATTGCAAGGCGGGTTCCTCCTCCGAATAATCCATAGAAGATTGTGAACACCAGGATAGTGTCCGGCTCTGCAAAATAAATTCTACATTCCACCATAGAGAGAATATTATGTACACAAGTTCAATCTGCTGACGTATCTTGTAGCATGACGTCATGCCACTACCAAGCCTTTACTTGAATCGTTTTTTATTATACCACCTCAGCGCGTTTAGCGAAGCGGTTTCCTTGGCACGTCTTGTCGAAGCAGAGATCGTGTTCCCCTTATTCCGGGATTCTCATCAATACGAACGTTGGTAACCCAACCGCGCCATTGATGGTGGCGCTTGGGAGATAAGCGAGTTTTACTAGGCCGGCGAGGACGCATAGTCTTCATCTGCCTATATATAAGGGGATAAGGATCCACCTTTTCACCTACGCCTTCTTCCTCGTTTGCTTATCCATCTCCGCGCACTCGAGCTCCAGCGCCCGAGTTCGCGCATCTCGTCTCAACCTTCTCCGACCATGTCTGGAGCGGGAGGCAAATGGTTGGCCTCCTCCGTCACGGAGGAGCACATCGCAAGACTGCGCAGCACCGGATATCTTCCCGGCGATATCGCGCACAGGCTGCCCGACAAGGGGCAGCTCATCCCCACCCCCAGGCCCCATGAGAGGGTCGTTTTCCTTCCCCACTTCATCTGCGGACTTGGCTTTCCACTTCACCCCTTTGTCCGGGGGCTCATGTTCTACTACGGCCTAGATTTCCACGATCTGGCGCCGAACTTCATCCTCAACATCTCGGCGTTTATCGTCGTGTGCGAGGCCTTCCTCTGCATCCGGCCCCACTTCGGCTTGTGGCTCAAGACCTTTAATGTCAAGCCGAAGGTAGTGAAGGGCACTCAAGCGGAGTGCGGAGGCGCCATGTTGGGCAAGATGCCCAACATCCTTTGGTTTGAAGGGGCCTTTGTGGAGTCCGTCAAGGGGTGGCAGTCCGGGTGGTTCTACATCACCGAGCCACGCGACCCTACATGGGCAGCAACCCCCGAGTTTAGGTCTGGTATCCCCATGCAACTTACCTCCTGGAAAGAGAAGGGCTTGCTATGGGGTAGTTCGGAGGAGCTTACGGGACTCCAAGCCTGTATCCAGAAGCTGGTGAACAAGAAGCTCAGGCTTGTTAATGTGATCCAAGTCATGCTCGTCCGCCGGATTCTCCCATGCCAAGAACGGGCATTCAACCTGTGGGAGTTCAATCTGGCACAGCACCAGGCGTTGATCGGGCTCTTCGACACGACGTACAAAGGCGCCTGGAGGGTGCTGTTCAAGGGCGCCGAGGCTCCCACATCCGCCACTGAAGATCGCGGATTTCGCTCGCAGCGTCCAGCTGACGAGGTAAGTGATTCTACCCCTTTATGGGACACTTATTTTCAACAGTTTGACTCTGCGCGGGTTTCAATCACCCTTTTCCTTTGACAGGACTGGATGAGGAAGGCCGAGCAGCTCATCTGCCCGGCTCCTATGCCAGAAAACCCAGTAGACGCCCGCCTAGCGGGGCTGTTGGTTCCGGCACCGCATGTGGTGCCGGAGAAGAAGGCCAAGAAGGTGGCCACGGGAACTCGAAGAAGTTCCCGGCGCCAGGTGGTATTGGACTCATCGTTCGATGGCTCCGAGGCGGACTCCTCCCCCGAAGACGAGGAGGAGAAGGAGGACTCTCTCCCAGAGGAGGGAGAGAGAAAGAGGAATGCCTCCCCGACAGGGGAGGCCGAAGGCTCCAAGAGGGGAAGGAATATTCCCCTGGACAGCTCCGCCAACACAAACGTTGGCGACGAAGAGTGGCCCTCAAGGGCCAGGCCTCTGGCAAGATCGTAAGTATCCGGATTCCTGAATGATTTGTAATTTCTTATGTGTCACATAGTGTCCTTCTAATGCCGCATACTGCCTGCAGTCCGGCCGATGATGATCTCCCCGCTTCATCAAGCGGGTCATTGGCTCCGTCGGATGTGGATTCCATCCCGACTGCCTCCACCCCTCGCGCCGCTGAGGACGCCGAGGTGGGATCCCAGGAAGGGACCCATCAGGAGGAGGCTCCGGAGGCGCCGCAAGGCAGCCTCCTGGACTTTGCGCTGGACTCCATACCGGAACCCGTAGTGGTTCCGGAGTCCGGCAGGCGGCCCCTTCGCAAGAAGGGCAAGACCGTGACGCCGGCGGCCCCCGTCCAACCGGAGGCGCAGGACAACTTGCTGGAGGCGCTCAAAGGCGCTTCCATCGAGGAAGAACGCCGCACTATCATGAGTGCGGTGATTCAGAAGGTTCAGCTCGCCAAGAGCGGGCTGACCGAAGCTTGCAGCAGCCTTCTAACAGGCTTTGAGGTAAGAAGTTAAAATTATGTAATGTAATACCGCATAGACAGTAGCCCCTGATGCTCGGTTCGGTGTTCGGAAAGAAAATCCGTACTGAGGATCTAAAAAAGATATACGCAGGGTTTGCTAAATTTTTTTGTCAATATGGGTTTGCAGGTTGCGCTGCTGACCTCTGCCACACTGACTGCGGAGGTCGGTGCTTTGAAGCAGGACCTCGAGCGGTCCGAGCAAGAGCTCGGCCGTGCCAAGAAGCAGCTCGAGGACAAAGAAGGTGAGTAACACCACTTTGAATAGTTACCTTACAGAAAAGGATTTAGGTTGCAAGAAAAATAACAAGGATAACGTGGGTACTGCAGGGGCCACGAACGAGGTGGCGGCCCTGAAGGAGGCTGTGTCCGCGGCCGAACGCAATGCGGCCGCGGAACGGGCAGAGCGCGAGAAGCAGGAGGCGTGGGTGGCGGAGGTGCGGCAAGAGCTCCAGGCTCTCATGGAAAAGCATGAGAGTTTGGAGCGCGACTCAAAGACTCGGGAGTCTGAGCTTGCCTCGGCTCTCGAAAGTGCCAAAGCCGCCAAGGCCGAGGCCCATAAGGCCCTTCAGGAGGTTGAGGATGTGAAGAAAATAGCAGCGGGTAAGGCATTTTTCATGCAAAGCAAGCATGTTAATGTAAACTACCTGACACTTACCCGAATTCGGAGCTCTCCAGGGGCGTTTGGAGATCTGCCTTGCAGTGCGTCCGATGCCGCCGCATTCTACCGTGGCGAAGAGGGGATCTCAACGGAGAAGGTCTTCTGGTCTCAGTATGCTGAGGCCGACCATCCGGTGCCCCCTAGTGACCAGCTGAAGCAGCTGGTCGAGCTCCACAAGGTAGCCGAGAAGGCCATGAAGGGCCTCATAGTCCGGCTGTGGCCTGGAGAGGCCATGCCTGGGAGCTACTTCGGCCTCGTGCGGCGGCTGGTGGATGCGTGCCCTTGGGTGGAGGTCATCAAGCGCTCCGCCTATATTGAAGGCGCTCGTCGGGCCCTTGCCCGCGCAAAGGTGCACTGGGGCAGGCTGGATGCGGAAAGGCTTATCACTGACGTGCCGCCAGCGGGCAAGGAGTATCGTACGCCCGAGATGTACTATAAGACTGTCCTGAAGGGTGCCCGCAAGATTGCGGATGAGTGCCCCAGAGATGTAATTATTGAGTAAACTCACTATGTGTTATCCTGTGCGCTGAAAACTTTGTTCGTATGCGCTAAGCAACTCTTGTTTAATTTAAAATATTACCTTCTGTGCGGCCGTTTAGAAAATCTGAGAGATGGCAAGTCGTCGGCTTCAGCCCCCATGCCACTAGTGCTGGGGTGTTCGGGATAAACTTGAGCACTCTTGTTCCCATTTTTGGGTCCATCTAGGGAGGCGCTCAACACAACGAACAAGGCAACCGGACTTATAATGCTTGAACACTCTCACTTAGCCATAGAATTCTATAATTTTAAATTTCAGCGAAGCCCCTAGTATTCGGAAGGCCGAATTCGGGGCGCTATCCACGCCTTCGTCGGACATTATCCGGTTCTTCGCTCGAACCGACATAAGTCTTTAAGGGCTCGAAAATACCTCTCGAACAGCGACCAGTCTCCCGCCTTATCATGACAGTCAGTTTTAGCTTTCTCCACTGAGGCACTCGCCCAGCTCAACCGGGGCGCAATCGCAGTGGTTCTCCCAGTGCCGCTGTCGGTGTCAAAACCGGCGGATCTCGGGTAGGGGGTCCCGAACTGTGCGTCTAGGCGGATGGTAACAGGAGACGAGGGACATGATGTTTTACCCTGGTTCGGGCCCTCTCGATGGAGGTAAAACCCTACGTCCTGCTTGATTAATATTGATGATATGGGTAGTACAAGAGTGGATCTACCACGAGATCAAGGAGGCTAAACCCTAGAAGCTAGCCTATGGTATGATTATTGTAATGTATGTTGTGTCCTACGGACTAAAACCCTCCGGTTTATATAGACACCGGAGAGGACTAAGGTTACACAGAGTCGGTTACAATGGTAGGAGATCTACATATCCGTATCGCCAAGCTTGCCTTCCACGCCAAGGAAAGTCCCATCCGGACATGGGATGGAGTCTTCAATCTTGTATCTTCGTAGTCTTGGAGTCCGGCGGACGATGATAGTCCGGCTGTCCGGACACCCCCTAGTCCAGGACTCCCTTAGTAGCCCCTGAACCTGGCTTCAATGACGATGAGTCTGGCGCGCATAATGTACGGCATTTCAAGACGGGTTCCTCCTTCGAATAATCCAGAGAAGATCATGAACACCAGGATAGTGTCCGGCTCTGCAAAATAAATTCCACATTCCACCGTAGAGAGAATAATATGTGCACAAGCTCAATCTGCTGACGTATTCTGCGGCATGACGTCACACCATTACCAAGCCTTTACTTGAATTGTTTTTTATTATACCACCTCAGCGCGTTTAGCGAAGCGGTTTCCTTGGCACGCCTTGTTGAAGCAGAGATCGTGTTCCCCTTATTCCGGGATTCTCATCAATACAGACGTGGGTAACCCAACCGCGCCCGTCGCCACACCTCCTCTATCGAAGGCGAGTCCCGAATGTTCACGGAGACGGCTCTGGGTATTCTCCCTCTTTATAATAGGACCAAGGCTCGTTTCTTTTCTTCAATCTTCCACCGAATCTTCTCCTTGCTCCAAGTTCCAACACCCAGAGCCCCAGATTCGAGCGCTTCGGACCTTCAACAATGTCCGGCTCCGACCTTCAGGGCCGGTGGCTGCCCTCCTCCGTCACGGAGGAGGACGTGCTAAAGCTGCGAGAAGCCAAGTTCCTGTCCTATGAGATTTCGCACAGGTTGCCCGCCGAAGGGCAGGCCATCCCCACCCCCGAGCCCGGCGAGTATGTCGTCTTTGTATCCCACCTCCATCGGGGTTTAGGCTTCCTGACGGATCCTTTTGTGAGAGGGCTCATGTTTTACTATGGGTTGGAATTCCATGACTTGGCTCCGGAGTCCATCCTCCATATCTCCGCATTCACCGTCGTCTGCGAAGCCTTCCTCCGCGTCACCCCCCACTTTGGCCTGTGGCTGAAGACCTTCAATGTGGAGCCGAAGATGATCGGGGGGCGTCAAGCAGAGTGCGGAGGGGCGGCCGTAAGCAGGAGGGCCGACGCCTCGTGGCCCGAGGGCTCCTTCCAAGAGGAGCTCGGCTTGTGGCAGCAGGAGTGGTTCTATATGACCGCTCCAAAGGGCAGCAGGCAGAAGCCGCTGCCTCCATTCCGCTCGGGACCTCCACGACGGTTGATGTCGTGGGTCAACCAAGGGCTCAATTGGGGGCCATCAAAAGACGTGCCCCTATTGCAGGGCCGGATTCGAGACCTCCAAGCGAGGGAGATCGATCTGGTCGTGGTGATGCAGGTTATGCTAATCAGGCGTCTTCTGCCCTGCAAACGCCGTCCTCTCCGGCTATGGGAGTTCAATCCGGTGGGACCACGGATTCTCCAACATTTCATGGGTACGACACCCGTGGAGATGTACAAGTTATTCTTCGGACCGCAGGCGGCGTGTCCGGAACTGACCGAGGATGCCGGCCTAAGCTGCAATCGCCCGGATACTCAAGTAAGTAGCTCAGTGTTTGGACGCACCGTTTGTTTGCCTTTCTACAATTCGCCTTTTAACCTGTTAGCCTTCAAGAGGAGTGGATAGCGCGAGCAAAGCTGATACGGTGTCCAGCCCCCCTCCCAGAGACCGCGCCGGAGCCCGTGCTGGTCAGAATGTTGGAGGTCGCGCCTTCAGAAGAAGGCGAAGGGGAAAATAGAGGAGCTACCACCTCGCCCAAGGGGGCGCTTGAAGAAGGGGGGATCGAGAATCCCTCCCTCCAGGGGGAGAATAGGACCGCCTCCGAAAACCCGGAGGCCAAAGCCCCTAAGCGGGGGAAGAAATCTTCACCGGAGGGTCCTGCATCCGGGGAGGTCCCGGCCGCACAATCTTCTCTAAAGAATCAGCCCTCTAGCAAGCCGTGAGTAGAAAAAGGGGAGTTCATTAATAAGAAACATCCCTATTTGTGCTTCTGAGGATAACCGAAATTTTTACCTTGTAGTTCGGATCTGCGACCTTCTCAGATGAGCTCGTCTTCGGGGGATCTTTGTCCGGAGATGATGGAGAGCGAGACGCCTCCGTCTGCTGCGCCGTCGGATAGGGCGGACGAGCCTGAAGTGTCGTCACGGAGGGTATCCCCGAGCCCGGCAGAGCCGAAGAGTTCGGCGCCGACTAGTGTTCGCCCGGGGGAGCTGAAGGATCTGCTTGAGAAGGCGTCCATCTCAGAAGATCACCGTGCATTGATGAGCATGGTGATTGGAAGGATTTCGTCCGCCGAAAGCGGATTGCATAATGCCGTCAGGAGTTTGCTGGCGTAAAAACGACGCACCTTTTTGATAGTTTTGCACATGAAAGTGTGCCCTGTATAGATAGTAGCCCCTGAGACTCGATAGGTTGTCGAAAGCGACAGCGTGCCGAGAATCAAAATCGCAGGTATTGAGTGTCGCGTTTCCTATGCAGGTGGCGGATAGTCCGAGGGCTAGCCGGACTGAAGGAGTTGCTGAATTAATGCGGCAACTCGATGTGGCGGATGCAGACATCGCGCTAGTCAACAAGCGACTTGACGCAGATGGTGCTGCTGCTAAGGGGGCTAAAGCCCACCTCTTACAATATTTATGCTTGACGCAGATGGTGCTGCTGCTGTGGAGAGCCTTCGGGCAGAACTTGCTCAAGCCAAGGAGCAAGCCAGAAGGAGTGATGCGGCTGCCTCAAGGGCGGCCGAGGAGTTAGAAGCTGAAAGGGCTGCACACTACCGAAGCAGGGAAGAGATGGCCGAATTGGCCGTTAAATTGAAGGATGCTACCGACCGCAATGAGGCTCTTGAAAAGGAGCACCTATCGGAGCGAGAAGACCTGGGGAAGGCCACCGCCGAAGCCAAGGATGCCCGTTCTGCAATGCGGGATATGAAGGAGGAGCTGCGTCAAGCCGGAGACATTGTGGCTGGCAAGCCTTTTCTGCTACGCCGCAGATTTACGGATCCAAAGTATGTCCAGCTTGGCCAGCTGTGGGGTCTGGAGGATCCATATATGGACTTAGCGGCGAGTGCGGCAGATGCCATTGTGCACTTCCGAAGTCAGAAGGATCACAAGACAGAAGAGCTATTTTGGTCTCAATTCCATAGTTCGGATCGTTCACTTCCGCTGACCGATCGGTTGGCCGAATGGGCTGAGCTGAATAGGTTGTCCGGGCTTGCCATGACGGATATCGTGACTCATGTCTAGCCGAAGAGGCCCAAGCCGACGAGCTATTTTGGCTTATTGCAGGAGTTTCTTGGGGCGGTGCCGCATATCAAGGAGATGAAGCGGTCGGCCTGCATAGAGGCTGCGCGAATGGCCCTTGCCCGTGTGAAGACACATTGGACAGAGATGGATGCCACCGCTGTTGCAACCCAGGGTTCGGACGAAAGCCGGTTACCCGCCGAGCACTATTTTGGGGAAGTTATGCGTGGTGCTCGTGTAATAGAGTCGCAATGCTCGAAAAATGTCACGTTCAAATGAACGTTTTATTTTGTAAAACAATGGTTATGATGTAATCGCTTTTTATACTTCTGCGTTCCAAGTATTGAAATATCTCCTATGCGGCCGTTTATGTATATGTGTGTATAACCTGAAAGATGGCAGTCTTCGGCTTCAGCCCCCACGCACAAGGTGCAGGGGTGTTCGAAAAAATAGCGCATTTTCACACTTAATCCGACGTCTCGGTCCTGTTGAGGAGGTGGTAGGTAGCAAACGAGGCAACCGTACTATGATGCTTTATCACTTTCACTTAGCCATTGGAGTTCGAGGGTGGGGCTACGATATAGCCCCTGGGGGCACCGCGCTCTCCGAATTCGGGGCGCATGTGTGCCTGACCGGGAAGCGGTCCTTCGTCAAAGCAGAGGAATTCTAAACATTCCGGTGGTCAATCGAGTGGTTGACCAGTCTCTCACTTTATCATGAAAGTCAGTTTTCGGCTTTCTCCACTGAGGTGCTCGCCCAGACGAACTGGGGCACAATCACAGTAGTTCTCCTAGTGCCGCGTTAGCCGATGATATGGAACGTAAGGCAGCAAAACATAGGAGCCAGGCAAACCCAACATTTGACCAAAGACATGATTCGGAGCTGATGCATATAAGGCCTAACTCGAGACGCCGAACACTCCCTAAGGTGTTCGGTCTTTATAATAATGCGCAGAACAATGCCCTAAGCCCCTAGTGTCCAGGTACGGGCAAGGTCCTCTGACGCGGCCGATGCCAAAACGTCGGGCTCCACTCTGGTTATAATGAGAAACCAGGGGATTATATCAACAAGAGACAGTAAAAAAGGTTTACGAAGGGTCTTAATCTGATAAGAATCCTTGCGACGGGTCCCTACTGCACGTCTGCGCCTGTGTCTCCGTTGTGCCGTTATCCTGGACAGGTGTGCACGTTGTTCATCTGTAAAAAGAGAGGAACTTAGTTTGAAAGGAAATCATGCGAAAAAGCTATATGAAAAATATTAATAAATAAGTAAAGCGGAGTCTATATTAGCTCATTGTTGCTTATACGCACAGCCCCTTGTGAAGGGGTGTGCGGCTAGGGAGCCCCTAGCTTATATGCCGGACTCGTCTAGCCGTGTCCGGGGTCTTTAAATGACCCTTGTAATGAAATGATGCCACGTGGACCGGGCATTTTAAGTGTAAGAGACGCGTAATGTGGTATGGCGTTGAAGCGGACAAAAGCTTCACGTCCCAATAGTGCTTGGTAGCTACTTTTAAATGGGGCGACATGAAAGATTAGTTTTTCGCGTCAGAAGTTGTTCGGTGATCCGAACACAACTTCTAGTAATAGGGAGCCTGTGCACTTGGTGTAAGGGCCTGGCGTCACTCCTTTAAAGGAAGTGCGGCTATATCGAATTGTAGTGAGGTCTATCCCCAACTTGCGGATTGTGTTCGGATATAGCAGGTTTAAATCGCTGCCACCGTCCATCAGGACTTGTGTAAATTGTAGTCCGTCAATTATAGGGTCCAATATCAGAGCAATCCATCCTGCATTTCGGACACTTCTGGAATAATCCAGGTGATCAAAATTAATTGGTTTTGACATCCAATCTCGAGGTTCCGCTGGGGTGGACAGTGCGGGTGCCACATTGTTTTTCCGTATTATCACATGAAGTGAGTTTACTGCTTTGACTTCTTGTGGGAAAGTCTTTTGTTTTCCGGTGCTCTGCTGGTGGGGTTTATCATCGTCCTTGCTTGATGCGTCGAGCCCCTTGTGTTTGGCGTTGAGTCGTCCGGACTGTTTGAAAACCCAACAATCTCGGTGGGTGTGGTTTGCAGGCCTTCCGGGGGTACTGTGGATTTGACATATCCGATCCAAAATTTTGTTTAAGTTGGATAGCTCGTCACTATGGTCCTTAAGAGGCAGTGTTTTGTTGTTTAGCCGCGAGCTTTTGAATCTGGCATTGACCGCCGTGTTCTTTGGGCTTTTCTCTTTATTCCGGCGCTGATCTTTTCTGCGCCGTGATTTTCCGTTTCCATCTCTGATTTCGGATGTACTTGGGTCGCTGGTGCTGCATCTTGCTAGCCAGCTATCTTCCCCCGTGCAAAAGCGGGTCATGAGGCTTGTTAGCGCGGACATTGTCCTTGGCTTCTCTTGGCAGAGGTGTCTGGCGAGCCATTCGTCTCGGACGTTGTGTTTAAAAGCTGCTAGGGCTTCGGCGTCCGGACAGTCGACTATATGGTTCTTTTTAGTAAGGAACCTGTTCCAGAATTTGCGCGCTGACTCTCCGGGCTGTTGAGTTATATGACTTAGATCGTCTGCATCCGGAGGGCGGACATAAGTCCCTTGAAAATTTGCTCTAAATGCGTCCTCAAGCTCTTCCCAACTTCCAACAGTATTTTCTGGGAGGCTTTTGAGCCAATGTCGAGCTGGCCCTTTGAGCTTGAGGGGTAGGTATTTTATGGTGTGGAGGTCATCTCCTCTAGCCATGTGTATGTGTAGTATATAATCCTCTATCCAGACTCCAGGGTCTGTTGTTTCATCGTAAGCCTCTATGTTTATGGGTTTAAACCCTGCTGGGAATTCATGATCCAGCACCTCATTGGTGAAACATACTGGGTGTGCGGCGCCCCTGTATTTTGGTGTACCGCTGTCTTCGAACACTTGGCGTTTTATGTTGCTTCCCGGGGCCCTCTTTTTTGGCCCGTAAATGGACCTGGCTGGGCCATCTATTTTCCTAGGGTCATGAGTCGGCTTGTGTGCGGCGCCGCTTGTAGATTTTGCCCTATCCTCTGGCCGCCTATCCGGCCAGGCGGCCTCTTTATTTTTTGACTGTGGAGGCTCTATGGCTTCCTCATAAAATTCTGGCAGCAGCTTGCGCTTCGGGTAGCTCTTTGATTGATGGCCATTGCCGTGTTTGTCTGCGGTTTTGAGCACTTTGCTCCACCTCATTCTGAGTATGTCTTCCGCTGTTTTGAGCTTCCGTTTTTCCTTCTTCAAACTTCTTGCAGTGGCGACAGTATTTTTCGAAGGCTCTTATTCTCCGGTGGTGTGTCTGGCGTGAGGTCGTCTGGACTGTTGGTTTCACCGGGCATGGATTGATTATCCGACTCGTCCTGTTCGGACGGTTGCTTGGCTACATGTTCGTCGTCCACTGGTTTGCCCTGCTCTATTGCTGGGTCATTAGGAACGTTGTTGTTGTCGAGGCGAGACTTAGGGCGGCGTCTGCGTTGCTGTTTTGGTTGTTTCCGGCAGGATTATCCTTTGCCGCGCCCCGTTGGTCCTCGTTATCGCTTCCTTTTGGGGTATCCACCATATATATGTCATATGATGAGGTGGTCTTCCAGTGCCCTGTAGGTGCTGGTTCTTGTTCGTCTCCGGCATCGTCGTCCATACCGCCGATGTCTTCGGAGTCATAGTCTTGCATGTCGGTTAGATCGTCGACAGTGGCTACAAAGTGGGTGGTGGGTAGGGTTTGAATTTCTTTGTCGTCCGCATCACAACCATCCTGGCCGTAATCCGGCCAGGGCTCTCCGGATAGTGAGGGATGCTTTAGAGAATTTAGAATGTCGCCAAAGGACGAGTGCTGAAAGATATCCACAGCGGTGAACTCCATAATCGGCGAGCAATCGGATTCCATTGGCAGGGGCGCAGGAGGTTCGGAGTCCGGCAGGGAGTCCGGCACCTCGGAGTCACGAGCTTCATAGGGGACAAGGTCAGTGTTCGGCTCCATCGCCGTGGAAGTTGCAGCCCCCGAGGCGGTGTCCAGCCACCGGTCCTCGATCTGGGCGATCGGCTCCGGACGGAGGGCCGGAGCAGATTCGTGTGCGGCCACCAGGGCCTCCGGTGGCAGAGTTAGATCATGCCCATCGTGACAGTGCGGCACGCTCGGCTATGGCTCGAGTCCATCGGAGATCAAGTCCCCGCGGATGTCGGCCGTGAAGTTTAGGCTTCCAAATCTGACCTGACGGCCAGGGGCGTAGCTTTCAATCTGCTCCAGATGGCCAAGTGAATTGGCCCGTAATGCGAAGCCGCCGAATACGAAGATCTGTCCGGGGAGAAAAGTCTCACCCTGGACGGCGTTGTTGTTGATTGAAGAAGCCATCGAGCCTATCGGTGACGACACAGAGGAACTCTCAATGAAAGCACCAATGTCGGTGTCAAAACCGGCAGATCTCGGGTAGGGGGTCCCGAACTGTGCGTCTAGGCGGATGGTAACAGGAGACGAGGGACACGATGTTTTACCCAGGTTCGAGCCCTCTCGATGGAGGTAAAACCCTACATCCTGCTTGATTAATATTGCTGATATGGGTAGTACAAGAGTGGATCTACCACGAGATCAAGGAGGCTAAACCCTAGAAGCTAGCCTATGGTATGATTGTTGTAACGTATGTTGTGTCCTACGGACTAAAACCCTCCGGTTTATATAGACACCGGAGAGGGCTAGGGTTACACAGAGTCGGTTACAATGTTAGGAGATCTACATATTCGTATCGCCAAGCTTGCCTTCCATGCCAAGGAAAGTCCCATCCGGACACGGGACGGAGTATTCAATCTTGTATCTTCGTAGTCTTGGAGTCCGGCGGACGATGATAGTCCAGCTGTCCGGACACCCCCTAGTCCAGGACTCCCTCAGCCACCTTAGCCGACAGAACGGAACGTAAGGTACCAAAACGTGGGGGCCGGGCAAACCCAACTATTGACCCAAGACATGATTCGGAGCCGATTCATATAATGCTATAAGTTCGGGGTGCCGCACTTGTGAAAGTGTTCGGACTTATCATACCATAATGCAGGGAACATAAGCCCCTGGTGTATTCGGCCGTAACAAAATATACGGGTGGAAGATGTCATTAATGAACATATATGTAAAGTGATACAATTATAGGCAAAAAATGCTGCATTATTTATTTAAGGGATTCTGCTATTAGTGCGGAATGATACAAGTAGTGCGGTAAGCAAGGGATTGGACTAATTAAACATGTCCCCCTCCAGGGGTGGGCTGCGGACTGGTGTGTATAATCAAATTTAATGCTCTTAATGGAGACCACCTGAGTGTTCGTCGCAGCCTTTTTCCCTCCCTGGCTGTTGCATCATGAGTTCGGCGGGTTCACCGCCGGACAGGGCCTCTGGTGAACGGAGTCCTGTATATAAAAAGAAGGAAAAATAAAAGTAAGAAGAGTGACACACTTGGGAGCCCCTGGTGTGGTCGAGCCGCACTCTGGGTCTGTTGTGGTCTTGCCCCTCCCCCTAGGCCCATGGTATCTCCAGAGCGTAATGATGTACGCGGAGGGTTGGCCTTGCAATCATGTGAGGGCTGGGGTTGGGGCCGCATTGCTACGCGTGCTCGAAATTTGCCAGGTGGTCTTCGTTGATGTTGCTCCGGGCGCGTTTGGCCGTGTCCGCCCGTTTAACGGCCGGACTCGAAAATTGCCTTAGAAGGTTGCTCTGTACTTCTGCCACGAGAGCCGCTGTATGTTCCTCCGTTCGGAGGGAGCATTCCGTATTTCTATTGACCGTGATGACTCGACGAGGGCCTGGCATCTTGAGCTTGAGGTATGCATAATGCGGCACCACGTTGAACTTTGCAAACGCGGTTCGTCCGAGCAGAGCGTGATAGCCGCTGCGGAACGGGACTATGTCGAAGATTAACTCCTCGCTCCGGAAATTATCCGGGGATCCAAATACCACTTCCGGCGTGACTTCCAGCGTATCCGAAGATCAACACCTGGTATGACGCCTTTGAAGGTCGTCTTTGTAGGTTTAATCCTTGATGGGTCTATGCCCATCTTGCGCACTGTATCCTGATAAAGCAAGTTCAGGCTACTGCCGCCGTCCATCAGGACTCTCATGAGGTGAAATCCATTGATGATTGGGTCTAAAACTAATGCGGCGAATCCGCCATGGCGGATGCTGGTCGGATGGTCTCTTCGATTGAAAGTGATCGGGCAAGAGGACCATAGATTGAACTTCGGGGCGACTGGCTCCATCGCGTATACGCCCCTTAGTGCACGCTTCCGCTCCCTCTTGGGTATATGGGTTGCCTATATCATGTTTACCGTCCGCACTTGTGGGGGGAAACCCTTCTGTCCTCTACTGTTCGGCGGCCGGGTCTCTTCCTCGTCGTCGCTATGCAGCCCCTTGTCATTGTTTTCGGCAATTAACTTGCCTGCCTGCTTGAATACCCAACAACCTCTGTTGGTGTGGTTAGCTGGCTTTTCGGGGGTGCCGTGTATCTGGCATGAGCGGTCGAGTATTCGGTCCAAATTGGACGGACCCGGAGTGGTTCTTTTAAATGGCTTCTTCCGCTGACCGGGTTTAGAGCCTCGGAATCCGGCGTTGACTGCCGTATCCTCCTTGTCGTCGCCGTTACCGCGGCGTTTGTTTTTGCTTCGACGCGACCTGCCATTGTGGTCCTTGGTATCCGGACTACCAGAATTTTTACTGAGGTTGTTGCTGCGAGCTAGCCAGCTATCCTCTCCCGCACAGAAGCGGGTCATTAATGACGTGAGGGCTGCCATGGATTTCGGCTTTTCCTGTCCTAGGTGCCGGGCTAGCCACTCGTCGCGGATGTTATGTTTGAAGGCTGCGAGGGCCTCTGCATCCGGACAGTCGACAATTTGATTTTTCTTTGTTAAGAACCGTGTCCAGAACTGTCTGGCCGATTCGTCTGGCTGCTGAATTATGTGGCTTAGGTCATCGGTGTCTGGTGGTCGCACATATGTGCCCTGGAAGTTGTCGAGGAATGCGGCTTCCAGGTCTTCCCAACACCCAATTGACTCTGCAGGCAGGCTGTTAAGCCAATGTCGAGCTGGTCCTTTAAGCTTGAGTGGGAGATATTTGATGGCGTGGAGATCGTCGCCGTGGGCCATATGGATGTGAAGGAGATAATCTTCGATCCAAACCGCGGGGTCTGTCGTGCCATCATAGGATTCAATGTTTACGGGTTTAAACCCTTCAGGGATTTGATGATCCATTACTTCGTCAGTGAAGCATAGCGGGTGTGCGGCGCCTCTGTATTGAGCAATATCACGACGTAGCTCAAGGGAGCATTATCCGCTTTGTTCGGCCTGGCCGGAGTTGTTGTATCCGGCTCGACGGTATTCGTCGTGGGTCGTGGGGCGCCCACGTGATCCATAGATAGATCTGGATTGTCTTGCCTTGTCCTCCAATATATCTCGCAAGTCCGGCGCGTTCCCTCGTGGCTTCGTACTTTTGGAGAGATGCCGGGGTACGGTCTTGGTGGAGGGCCTGGATGCCTCTCTGTCGCGACCACGGGGTGGTCGGTCGGCCGTATTGTGCGCCGGTGATGAAGGTATGTGTGCTTCCTCCTCTAATCAGGGGAGCAACTTGCGTTTTGGGTAACTCTTGGAGGGACGTTCGAGTTCGTACTCTTCGGCCACGAGGACCTCGGTCCATCTGTCGGCCAGCAGGTCTTGATCAGCTTGAAGCTACTGCTGCTTTTTCTTTAGGCTGTTTGCTGTGGCCATTAGCCTGCGTTTGAAACGCTCTTGTTCGACGGGATCCTCGGGCACGACGAATTCGTCGTCGTCGAGGCTTGCCTCGTCTCCGGAGGGAGGTATGTAATTATCATCCTCAACCTCTTCATCTGCTGCTCTTTCGTGCGGGCTTTCTTCTGCGTCCTCCTGCGCTGAATCTTGCTGCAGGGGATTGTCTTCGGCACTTTCTGGGGTGTTATTATCTCCTGTGCCGGAATCTCCATTCTTGCTGTGGCGGGATTTAGAGCGGCGCCGCTGACGTCGGTGCTTGGGCTGTTTCTTTAAGGAATCGGCCTCCGCTGCTTCTTCGCCGTCCCCATCTTTTGGGGTGTCCACCATGTATATGTCATATGACGAGGTGGTCTTCCAGTGCCCTGTAGGCGCTGGTTCCTGATCGTCTCCAGCATCGTCGTCCATACCGTCGATGTCTTCGGAGTCATAATCTAGCATGTCGGTTAGATCGTCGACAGTGGCTACAAAGTGGGTGGTGGGTGGGCTTTGAATTTCTTCGTCGTTCGCATCCCAACCATCCTGGCCATAATCCGGCCAGTGCTCTCCGGATAGCGAGAGGTGATTTAGCAAATTTAAGATGTCGCCAAAGGGTGAGTGCTGAAAGATGTCCGCAGCAGTGAACTCCATGATCGGCGCCCAATCGGATTCGATTGGCAGGGGTGCAGGAGGTTCGGAGTCCGGCACCTCGGAATCACGGGATTTATAAGGGACGCGGTCAGTGTTTGGCTCCATCACTGTGGAAGTTGCAGCTCCCAAGGCGGTGTCCAGCCACCCGTTCTCGGTCTGTGCGATCTGCTCCGGACTATGGATCGGAGCGGATCCGGGTGCGGCCTCCAAGGTACTGTCCGGCGGCAGAGCTAAATCGTGCCCATCGCGACAGTGCGGCACGCTCGGCTGTGGATCGGATCCGTCGAAGATCAAATCTCCGCGGATGTCCGCCGTGAAGTTTAGGCTTCCAAATCTGACCTGACGGCCAGGGGCGTAGCTTTCGATCTGCTCCAGATGGCCAAGTGAATTGGCCCGCAGTGCGAAGCCGCCGAATACGAAGATCTGTCCGGGGAGAAAAGTCTCACCCTGGACGGCGTTTTTGTTGATTGAAGAAGCCATCAAGCCCATCGGTGACGGCACAGAGGAACTCTCAATGAAAGCACCAATGTCGGTGTCAAAACCGGCGGATCTCGGGTTGGGGGTCCCGAACTGTGCGTCTAGGCGGATGGTAACAGGAGACGAGGGACACGATGTTTTACCCAGGTTCGGGCCCTCTTGATGGAGGTAAAACCCTACGTCCTGCTTGATTAATATTGATGATATGGGTAGTACAAGAGTGGATCTACCGCGAGATCAAGGAGGCTAAACCCTAGAAGCTAGCCTATGGTATGATTGTTGTAATGGATGTTATGTCCTACGGACTAAAGCCCTCCGGTTTATATAGACACCGTAAAGGTCTAGGGTTACACAGAGTCGGTTACAATGGTAGGAGATCTACATATCCGTATCGCCAAGCTTGCCTTCCACGCCAAGGAAAGTCCCATCTGGATACGGGACGGAGTCTTCAATCTTGTATCTTCGTAGTCTTGGAGTCCGGTGGACGATGATAGTCCGGCTGTCCGGAGACCCCCTAGTCCAGGACTCCCTCACCAACCCTAGACACCTTAGTTGCTGGAGATCTCCATGTCTGATCGTGGAATTCTACATCTGACCCGACCATCGTGTTTGGCGTCGCCCACTCTCTCTCTCCTGGTTGGCATCTCTATGGCGGTCCATGCTTCCATCTCCCTTGGCTTGGATTTTTCATCGGGGATGGGCATGGCACATGAGATCAGAAGTTTGTTTCACCGTATGGTACATCCTACGGATCGCTCTGGTCATTTTGTTATGGTGGCTTATTTTGCGAGGCATTCTTTTTGTTTGGATGAAGATAATGTTGGCCTGGCCCTTGAATCAGCCATTGGAGGGCATTGTTCAACCCTTAAGGTATGTCAACTCCATGACCATGTCTTTTCTTTCAATGTTTCATGCAAGGAGGTTGGATTCTTTATCTTGCTCAAAGGAGTTTTGTTTGTCCCCAATTCAAGTGCTTCTTCCATCTCTGCGGCCATGGCGGCCTAGATTGGGAAAAGGATTTTAGGCTTTGGCAAAAAGAATGTCAAGAGGAGTGGACGCTGGTTAGTCCATTGATGTCTACTACACAACCTTCTTATTGTAGACGTTGTTGGGCCTGCAAGTGCACAGGTTTGTAGGACAGTAGCAAATTTCCCTCAAGTGGATGACCTAAGGTTTATCAATCCGTAGGAGGCATAGGATGAAGATGGTCTCTCTCAAGCAACCCTGCAACCAAATAACATCAAGTGTTCCCATTGTCACCACAGATAATCACGGCGAGACATACATCAAGTGTTCTCATAAAAGACTCAATTCGATAAGATAACTTCAAAGGGGAAACTCAATTCATCACAAGAGAGTAGAGGGGGAGAAACATCATAAGATCCAACTACAATAGCAAAGCTCGGGATACATCAAGATCGTGCCATAGAGGGAACACAAGAGAGAACACGAGAGAGAGATATCAAACACATAGCTACTGGTAAATACCCTCAGCCCCGAGGGTGAACTACTCCCTCCTCGTCATGGATAGCGCCGGGATGATGAAGATGGCCACCGGTGATGGGATCCCCCTCCGGCAGGGTGCCGGAACAGGCTCCCAAGAGGTTTTTGGTGGCTACAGAGGCTTGCGGCGGCGGAACTCCCGATCTATCTTTTGTTCTGGAAGTTTTAGGGTACGAGAGTATATATGGGTGCAGGGGGTACATCGGAGGAGCTATGAGGGCCCCACGAGGCAGGGGGCGCGCCCCGGGGGGTGGGCGCGCCCCCCACCCTCGTGGGCAGCCCGTATCTCCCCTGACGTGCACTCCAAGTTCCCTGGGTTGCTTTCCTTCCCAAAATAACTTCTCCAGTTGATTTCATTCCGTTTTGACTCCGTCTGATATTCCTTTTCCTCGAAACACTAAAATAGGCATAAAACAACAAATCTGGGTTGGGCCTCCGGTTAATAGGTTACTCCCAAAAATAATATAAAAGTGGATAATAAAACCCAATATTGCCCAAAACAGTAGATAAAGTAGCGTGGAGCAATCAAAAATTATAGGTACGTTGGAGACGTATCATCCATCCAAACGCAGAGCTGCCCTAGGGCTTTCTGCTTTGCAAAAACATCCACCAAAGCCAGCCATTAAAACCTCCACCTCACACAAATCCAAGAAGAAGCTACGTTTTGCCACTTCCTTAATTATGATTCTTGTAAGGGTTACCATTATAATGCCTCTACTGATGACATCTGCACCGTTTCTGAGGCTGGTCATACTCATGATGTTCATGAGATCCACCCGGCCTCGTCGCCGGCAATGTCAACTCCGATGATAGACTCTGCACTGGCCATTCAGTTAGAGTTGTTTCCGCCATCTCTAGAGAGATCGTTTTCGGTGAGCGGCAACCGCAGATCTTCTAGTGGTTTCAATTCTTTTCCTGGGTCTTTTTTCCTAGAAATCTCCTCTTCGCCATGTAAGGTCTGCTCAAGCCCACCACCTCGCTTGTTGGGCTCTGCTATGCAGCCCATTGAGCTATCTGATAACGAGGGGGACAGTCCTAAAGTGGATGAAATTGCTAGTCCGGCTACCCCAGCTACTACTCTTCCTTCTCCTATGGGTATTATCCAGGTTCTGCAAAGTTTTGATGATTTGATTGAAAATTGGGCTGCAAGTTTTTGGGATTGCCAAAACTGTTTGGGGACGGGCCAGCAGTCAGTGACGTGCACAAATAGGGTGAGATGTGATAATTGTTTTCGTTTGGGCCACATTAAAAAGAGTTGTACTGGCCAACCTCTCGTCTCGTCAATCTAGGTCCCCAAAGTCCCGTCGCTTGCCTTTGGAACACATGCCAAGCCGGAGTCCTCCCCTGCCTCTCCGGCTTCTAATACACATGCCACCAAGAAACCTCAATCTCCTCCTCAGATCAATCCACCGCCGCCACCTCCGCAGTCGTCGACAAGCCCTATTTCTCCAACTTCGGGTGCTACCTCAGCTTCACCACCATCATGCTCTGCTGCTGCTCCCTCAATGGCAGTCTATGACATTGACCCGCATTGGTTCCTCCCTGCGGGATACGACATCATTGATGGAGGCGCGGATATATTGCCTCGAACTTTCTACATGCCGGCAATACCGCCTCCCCGCCATCATGAGTAGTATATAGTGGCCATCGTCGAGCCCATCCCACCAGCTCACCTTGTTGGCATCCGTCGAGAGCAGTTTATTCAGACCTTGCATGTTCCTGTGATTTCTGCTCAAACTTGGTTTCAAGGCGTTGGTCTATTTGAGATGGAGGATCCCGTGGTCCGTGGATCTTTTACACAGCACCCCCCTTCCCTCTAGGTCTGGATGAGGGTGGGAATGAGTTCTTTGTTAGATTCATCCCCCACAATGAGGGTGAAGGTTTTCATGCAATCCATGGTCATCGAACTAGTTGGCTGATGTTTATTGAGTGTCATTGGATTATCGCAACATGCAGTGTTTAGCTGATGTAGTGGGCACCTTTGGACAGTTCCACTACTGGAATAGTACTGATCCCCGCATGGTCTATTCTCTGGTTGTGCCTCTTTTCCTAATAATGCTCTGGTTCCACATAGCATCGTGTTCAGAGAGTTTGCAAACTGGGGAGGATCAGTTGTTTCTTGGACTGCTAGCTGTTATATTCTCACCACTGAGTTTGCTGAAGCTATGATCCATGCGGAAGAAGATCCAATGCCTTTGGATAGAAATCCACATCCTATGCATGCCGTTCATCACAACAACCATTTTGGGCTATGCCCCCGTACCCTGCTTTGGAATGGGACATTGTGCCGCAGGATCATAATCCAAACAATGGTGGCCATGGCAATGCTTGGGGCAATGACATGCAAGAGGAAGATGGATGGGGCCAATGGAATGTCCAGGCTCAGTAGCCTGAGCATCAGGAGGAACTAGACGCACAAGTCCAAGACCAGAACTCCATGGTACTGAACCCTTCTTTTGATTCTAGCTAGGGCATGGATTTGGACCATGAGGTAAATCAACCAATAATGCATAATAATGGTTGCTCCTTTGGACCTGATTCAGCTGGGTATTGTCAGAGTAGTTTATGGGCCCATTCTGCCTCAAGAGATGATCTGGGAAAGGTCTTTCAGAACTTTGATGCTTGAGATTCTTATGTCTTGCATCCCTGCACCTATCAACACAATTGTTCTCCCACCCTCTGTTGTGCCACTTCAGTTTTGGCCATATAAATATGAGGCCCAGTTTATTACTATGCTTTATGGTCCTCTTGGAGTGAAGCACTCTGTTCCAATGTCTTCTATAGTGATTGAGGAACTCCCAGCAGAGGATAATCAGATCCCAGCAGAGGAAAACTTCAATCTTCCATGATGCCAGATGATGACAGTCAAAAATACATGCTCTTGGGGAGCTACAGTCTCTTGAATTCAATGCCACACCTCCCCCTGTGCTTGGGAAGTGTAACCGAGGACGTGGTCGATCAAAGACAGCGATGGTGGTTCCTGTACCTAATTTCAGTACCAGACGGGTGAATCGTAGCTTTGCAAAAGAAAATGGTTTCAAGCCGGTGTCTACAGTTCCTGTCAAGCCCTCTGCCCTTTGTCGCCCACGAGCAAAGAAGATCAAGATGGTGGCCTAGGTGGAGCCACAACCAGATGATGCTGAAGACCCTCAAGTTCCCCCTCCAGTGCCCATTCATGTCATGTAGGATCTAGGCTCCACACCGGGTATTGCACCTGACAAGTTGATGGTGGAGAAGCTTACGACCTCTCCCAAGCAAGCTGCTCAAGACGACCCTCCTAAAATGATGGTTCATTCTATGTTTAGTTTCTCACACGTGTGTTGCGCTTTTGTCTTTGGCTGCTACTTTATCGTGTCATGTCCTTTATTTTCTGTACCTCGGTCTGTCTGGTTGTCGTTTGCTGTGAACCTTGAAGTGTTCTGCTTTCTGAACTGTTATGCGGTTTGGCTATATTATCTGCTTGCACATGTTCCTTATGAATAGTTCATCCTTTCGTAACTGGAATGTTTTATGTTGGAACATGCGGGGGCTCAATTCTGAAGCAAGGCAACATGATGATAGAAGAAAGATTGAGGAGAGTCAGTGCTCTATTCTATGTCTTCAAGAAACTAAATGCTCTGATTTTGATATTCGAGCGATTCACAAATTTGGTCCTAGGCGGTTTGACAGTTTTGCTTTTGCTCCTTCTGTTGGTGCATATGGGGGAATATTGGTTATTTGGAATTCTTCCATCTTTAGGGTTCAGTTAATTCAAGTTCAGAGTTTTGGCATTGTTATATCCTTCACCTCAGTACATAATGATGAACAATGGACACTGGTTTCTGTCTATGGGCCATGCGAGGGCCAGCTCGGGGATCATTTTGTGAAGTGGTTATATCACCTAAATATCCCCCTCGATGAACATTGGCTCCTCCTAGGTGATTTTAATTTTATTCGCTCTCTAGAAAACAAAAACTTACAAGGAGGAGATGTCAATGACATGTTTTTGTCTAACGAAATTATTGGTCATCTTGGTCTCTTGGAGCTTCCTTTGAAGGGAAGACACTTCACATGGTCCAATATGCAGGATAATCCATTGTTGGAGCAGTTAGATTGGTTCATCAGAACATCTGAGTGGATCTCTTTCTACCCAAATACAGTGGTTGTTCCCCTTGCCAAAACGTCCTCAGTTCGCGTGCCAGTGGTGGTCAAAATTGATACAACCATACCTGCAGCAAGAGTGTTTCATTTTGAGAATTTTTGGATGGATATGCCTTGTTTCTTCGATTGTGTTAGACAGTCTTGGGAGGCACCGGTTTTTGATGATCTCTTTGCAACGACTGTGATCTCAAAGAAGTTTAAATGTCTATGACAGGACCTTAAGAGGTGGAGCAAACAATCATCTTATATCAAGAGGCTCGCAATGGAATGCAGCAAGGTCATCCTGCTTTTTGATCACCTTGAAGAGATGAGACAACTCACCACGCCTGAATTCAACTTCAGGAAAATAGTCAAGTTACACCATGAAGAGCTTCTGAGAATATATTACATTTATTGGAAGCAAAGATGTACTATTCGGTACATCAAGGTGGGGGAAGAAAATTCAAAATTCTTCCATGCGATGTCATCTAAAAGGATGAGAAAGAATTCCATACCAAGCCTCACAGTTGAGGGGGGGGGGAGCTCATGTGTCTGATCATCAGAAAATGGCGAGAATCCTATGGTCATCTTTCAAAAGTAGAATGGGCCAAGCCCAAGGTATATCCATGGGCTTTGACCTGAAACATCTAATAGAACAGGTCCGGGGCCTTGATGAGTTGTCTAGGCATTTCTCCTTTGAGGAAATAAGCAGGGTTTTAAGAGAGCTACCCGTTGATCTAGCACCTGGGCCGGATGGGTTTAATGGTATGTTTGTCAAGCCCTGCTGGCCCATCATTGAATGAGATTTTTGAGACTCATCAAGGATTTCTATGAAGGCAGAGTCTCTTTCGGGAATATCAATGGATCTCTCATAACTCTCATTCCCAAAATGCTCTCACCTGAAAGCCCTAATAATTTTTGGCCCATCTCATTGACCAATACTTGTCTTAAATTTTTAACCAAGCTGCTAGCTAATCGTTTGCAAGGGGTAGTCCTAAAATGCATACACAAAAACCAGTATGGGTTCCTCAAGAGTCGATCCATGCAAGACTATTTGGCATGGACTTTTGAATATATTCACGAGTGTAAGCAGTCTAAGCGACCTATTGTCATTCTCAAGCTGGATTTTGCCAAGGCTTTTGACAAAGTAGAGCATGAGGTTATATTGCAAATATTGCGGTGCAAAGGGTTTGATGACAGACGGATGTCATGGATAAAACAAATACTTTCTTCTGGCAGCTCTTCTATCCTGTTAAATGGTGTTCCTGGAAAGCAGTTTAAATGCAAGTGTGGTGTCAGGCAAGGGGATCCTCTGTCACCCCTCCTCTTTGTTTTGGCAGTTGATCTCCTCCAATCTGTGGTCAATGATATGTTCGCTCGAGGAGTACTCACACTGCCCATCCCCTCTTATGACCCGGACTTTCCTATCATCCAGTATGTTGATGATACTATATTGTCATCCTTCCTGCCATTGAGGAACAATTGGTAGCTATGGAAAATATGCTCATTACCTTCCAATAATCAATTGGCCTAAAAGTGAACTTTGGGAAGTCATCTTTGATCCCTCTGAATATGGATGACAGCCTGGCTACAAGACTGGCAGCAACCCTGGCTTGTTAAATTGGTACCACTCCTTTCACTTATCTTGGATTACCAATGGGCACCACTCGGCCTAGAATCATAGACGTCATGCCTCTGGTTGATCGAGGGGAAAGAAGACTCTCTTGCAGCTCCTCCATGCTAAACCAGGGTTCCAGAATTCAGTAGCTTGCATCAGTCTTGGACTTGATGCCTATCTACTTCTTGTGCACTCTGAGCATCCCTCCTGGAATCATTAAGCAACTTGGCAGGATTTTTAGGCAGTGTTTATAGAGAGGGAACAGTGACACTCCTAAGCAATCCCTTGCTGCATGGGACATGGTTTGTAGACCCAAGGATAAAGGGGGGCTTGGTATACTCAATCTCAATATTCAGAACTAGGGTCTCCTCATTAAACACCTACATCATTTTTATAATAAAGTGGAAATTCCTTGGGTTTCCTTGATATGGACTTCATATTATGATGGGGTGGTTCCTCAAGCTACAATTCTGACAGGCTCTTTCTGGTGGAGAGATATTTTCAAGTTCTCTGACTCATATAGAGCAATTGCTTCAGCTCCTGTTAATATGGGTGACTCGGTGCTGTTCTGGTTAGATGCTTGGCATATTGGTGGCTCCATTGTACCGTTACACAGATGGATGCCAAGGCTTTTATCCTTTGTAAAGGATGATAAATCTTCAACAAGGGATATTTTAAACTCCACAGACCTATTCCAACTGTTTTACCTACCAATATCTCAAGACGCCACTGAAGAGCTTAGAGTTTTGGAAGAATGGATCCTCAACCTCCAAAGAGACATCCATCTAGATGATATTTGGACTTGGGTTGGAAAATTAGGTTCATACTCTGCAAAGAGTTTCTACAACATCATGCACACTCACTTGCCCACTATACCCTACAAGTGGCTACGGCAAAGCAAGTGCACCATGAATATCAAGGTCTTTGGTTGGTTGTTATTTTTTGACCGACTGAACACCAAATACATGCTTGACAGAAGACATTGGAGGTTTCCTGAGGATGATAATTTGTGTGTCATTTGTGCTGTCCAGGTTTATGAAGACAAGCTTCACCTTTTCTTTAACTGCAATTTAGTTTCAGAGTCTGGAACTACCTGAGGATTGAGTGGACAAGTGGCAATGATATTCAACAGTGTATCTCACATGCCAGGAACTCTTTCAGGCATCCTTTCTTCTTTGAGGCGATGCCCACAACTGCTTGGAACATCTGGATCTTGCGCAATGGAAGAACATTCAAAGGGGAAAGAGCATCCTTTGCTGTTTGGAAATGTAATTTTGTACATGATGTAACTCTATTGTCTCATAGGTTAGCTTCTCCCACCAGAGATAAGCTCCTAGCTTAGGTTAACACTCTAGCTTAGATGATAGGTAAGTATTGTTAAGTAACTCTCTAGTTTAGATGTAACTTTTGTACTTCATACTTTTTCTTGTTTGATTTTGGAATAAAAGGCTGTGGGGCTTCTCGTATGTATATCACACACAGCTTTGGCCAGTGAACTGTTTGCATTAGGCCACCTTGCACAAATGTTTCCACATAAATAATCGTGTGTGATATACATACGAACGGAAACGTTTTTCTGGGATTCACTGTGTGGGATGTACATAGGAACAGAAATGATTGGTCTCTGCTGCCTCCCCGGATCCACACGAGCTCATGTTGCGCAGCCTATGTGACCGGAGGGCCTATCCCCGACGGTTTCTGGGTCGTGTGGGAAGGACCCCCCTATCGCACACGCCGACAAGGCCATGGTTTAAAACTCCGTCGTGGAAAGGTGTAAAAACTGTTTGTATAGGACGTCTCTGACAAGGATAAATCAGGCAAGGGCAAGAAAAGCGGCAGGGCTAAGGGTCAGCAACAGCATGGCCAGGCGTAGAATGGTAACAACCAGGGTAATGGTGGTATGCACAAACACCCCGATGGCGGGTCAGATCTGGTGGCTAACAACGGATTTAAGAATCAACGTTGTAATGGTAATGGCAAGCCGCCCTTCAATGAAGGAAGGTCGAAGAATCTCGAGGAAGTACTCAATGGCCCTTGGCCAAAGAATAGTCATCCTAATAAACCATCTCATCATGCCCGGAAGGATTGTTATATCATGCAGCAGTTGAAGAATCAATCTTTTCAGCACCATGGTAATGATAATGGGCTATCCGGTGGGTCAGGCCCAGGCGGATTCTCGGGAGCCGGCTTCAGCGGAGGCGGCTCATGCTCCGGGTATCAGAGCGAGGGAAACCATGGAGATCACAACCAACAGTCTGGTCAGGGTCATCAACAGCAGAATAGCCAGTCTAGGTATCAGAGCAATCCTAAACAATTAAACAACGATGAGTATCGCATTTTTACTACAAGCACTTGCAAGCGTGATCAGAAAGTTCATAAGCGGGTGGTTCACGCAGTTGAGCCGGTGATGTCTACTATGCGACTTTATTCTTGTAGACTCGTGTTGGGCCTCCAAGCGCAGAGTTTTATAGGACAGTAGCAATTTTCCCTCAAATGGATGACCTAAGGTTTATCAATCCGTGGGAGGCGTAGGATGAAGATGGTCTCTCTCAATCAACCCTGCAACCAAATAACAAAGAGTCTATTGTGTCCCCAATGCTCCAAATACAATGGTAATTGGGCCATTTGCATTTCTGTCCCTAACTCGAACCACCTACTCAGATTTACCCCTAATTCCAAAGCCTACTCAAAAATGCCCCTCCGCCGTTAGTTCCCCTTACAGAATTGCCCTTCTGTTCCGTTTCCGTTAGGTCAAAGGGGTTTGACCGTTTACTTGATGTTTTCTGGACATTTTGCCCCTACCTCCTTTGGTCACCGACATGTAGGACCCACTGTCAAGGTCAAATGGTTAGAAGTTGACTGGGTCAACAAGGGAATGGGTCCACTTGTCATAGGTTTGTTATTTTGGGTTGATTATTTTAGATTGATTTAATATGCCGTTAACATATTAATTAACTAATTAATACCCACATCATGGATTAACCCTAATCTAACTCACAAAAAAGATTAACCCTAATCTAACATCCCCATGTGGTGGTGGGGCCACTGGCAGCGGTTTGGCCGGAAAAAATTGGGCGGCGCCGGCGCTGGTCCAAGCGAGGACGCACGGTGGCGAACAAGGCGGCGCACGGGAGCGAGGCAGAGGGGACGCGCGGTGGCGAACACGGTGGCGCACGGGAGCGAGGCAGAGGGGGAGCATGGTGGCGAACACGGCGGCGCACGGGAACACGACAGCCCATGGTGACAGATCGGGGCAAGATGGCGGCTGGCCGGAGGCAAGGAAGACAGCAATGGCGCGGACTAATGAAGGCGCGCCACATCAATTCGATCTGCGCGGAGGGCACATAGATCTTTGCAAAGCTCCTGGACATGGAGGTTGAGCCCGAGGAGGCCATTGGCCCTACGAAGAAGAAGGCAGCGGCGGCAGATCTCTGCACAAGGAGGGAGGAAGGGAAAGTGAGGGAGAGGGGGGAGTGAGAGGGAGGATGGGATGGAGACAGGGCACCGGCGTGTGGGGAGCTAGCAGTGGCAGCGCCCGGTCCAGGGTAGCCGGAGCTCACCGAAGGTGAGAGAGAAAGGCTGTGAGGTAGGGGAGAGAGGTGGGTGATTTCCCCCTTTTCTTTTTATTTCTCTGTTTTGTTCAGGTCCCACATGTAAGTGACATGTGAAGCTAGCGACAAAATGTCCAGTAAACGCCCCGTAAATGGTCAAACCCCTTTGACCAGACGGAAACGGAGCGGAAGGGTATTTCTGTAAGGGCACCTAACGGCGGAGGGTCATTTTTGAGCAGGCTTTGGAATTAGGGGAAAATGTGAGTAGTGGGTTCGAGTTAGGGACACAGATGTAAAAGACCCATGGTAATTTGTATAGGTGCACTAGTTCGGCAAAGATATGGTGAACAAGTGTAGTAATGATAGTAGATATTGATTTTTTTAATAAGAACAATAAAAAACAGCAAGGTAACCAGTAGCAGGAGTGATCACAAACGGTACTGCGATGCTTGAAATTGAGGCCTAGGGTCTGTACTTTCGCTAGTGCAATCTCTCAACAATGCTAATCCAATTGTATCATATAAGCATCCCCCAACGTGCGATGAAGAATCACACCAAAGTTCTTATCTAGCGGAGATATTAAGAAGAAATTGTTTGTAGCTATTCTTTTCGATCGATCTATCCAAGAGTTCGTACTAAAATAACACCAAGTTATTCTTTCCGATCGATCTATCAAGAGTTCATACTAAAATAACACCAAGTTATTCTTTCCGTTTGATCTATCAAGAGTTCATACTAAAATAACACCAAAGCAAATTCAGATTCATAATACTCAATCCAACACAAAGAACCTCAAAGAGTGCCCCAAGATTTCTACCGGAGAAAGAAAAGATGAGAACGTGCATCAACACCTATGCATAGATTACCCCAATGTGATCTCGGGAATCTGCGAGTTGAGTGCCAAAACATATCTCAAGTGAATCAATATAATACCCCATTGTCACCATGAGTATTCATATGAAAGACATATATCAAGTGCTCTCAAATCCATAAAAGTATTCAATCTGATAAAATGAAATCTCAAAGGGAAAACTCAATTTATCACAACAAGATAGAGAGGGAGAAACACCATAAGATCCAACTATGTTAACAAAGCCCGCGATACATCAAGATCATGCCATCTCAAGAACATAAGAGAGAGAGAGAGAGAGAGAGAGAGAGAGATTAAACACATAGCTACTGGTACAAACCCTCAGCCCCGAGAGTTGACTACTCCCTCATCATCATGGAGACCATAGGGATGATGAAGATGGCATCCGGTGATGATTTCCCCCTCCGGCAGGGTGCCGGAACGGGCTCCCGATTGGTTTTTCATGGCTACAGAGGCTTGCGGTGGCGAAACTTCTGATCTAGGGTTATTAATGATGGTTTCCTGATTTATAGAATTTTTAGCGTAGGAATCATGCAAAGATAGGCGTCGAGGTGGACATAACCCACCTGGGCGCGCCTCGGTCTCTTGGCACGCCCAGGTGTCTTGTGCTCACCTCCTTCACCTTCTTGTCCTCCCACGAAGCTTCTAGTGCCTCTTTTGTTCCAAAAAAATCATCAAAAAGTTTTGTTGCATTTGGAGAACTTTTATTTCTGCACAAAAAACAACACCATGGTACTTGTGCTGAAAACAGCGTTAGTCCGGGTTAGTTCCATGGAAATCATACCAAAACCATATAAAATTGTTGTAAACATGGCATGAATACTTCATAAATTATAGATACATTGGATACGTATCAGCATTCCCAAGCTTAATTCCTACTCGTCCTCGAGTACGTAAATGATAAAAGAAATAATTTATGCAGTGTGAATACTAGTTTAGTGCATAAGTTTGATCAATGATAATTTCAATCACTTTTCCTAGCATCACAACAACAATTCTTTCTCATAAAACTTCTCCTATTAAAGTAGCAACCAATTCACATGTTAAGGTTCAAACAATGAATTCTCTTGAAACTGAATAACATATATTCTTAGTCACCAAATAATTGCAATTCAACTTTATTCAACAGAGTCTAGGTAAGAGCTCCGCATACTCAATCATCATATAGTCTTCTATGATTGCTAGTACTCAAAGCATATTTTTAGAACAAATGGCATCCATCAAACACAGAGAAAGATAGGGGCTTAATGTTTTTCCTACCAACTCATTTATTATAGAGATAATTGTCAACAATAATAAATCATGATCAAATGTATTTGACTGGCCATATGTGCCTAGATCTTTCCCCGCCACATGATGCTTGCCAACTAGAGGATAATTGAGGTGGAAATGAGAATGCATACTATTGACTCTTGCATAAAAGTAAATATTGAAAAGTAAAAGATAGGCCCTTCATAGATGGAAGCAGAGGTTGTCATGTGCTTTTTATTTTTGGATGCCCAAACTCTTAATGCAAAGGAACATCATGTTATATTGCCCCTTATGATAGCATACTTTATTATGCAGTCCATCACTTTTATTACTTTGCCATCACAAGTTCGTACAACTCTCCATTTTCCCTTACAATAAAAGATCAAACATATTCAGGAGCAATTTTTATTGCTTTATGGCACCAATGACAACTTACTTGAAGGATCTTACTCAATCCATAGGTAGGTATGGTGGACACTCATGGCAAGAAACTGGGTTTAAGGGGTTTCGGATGCACAAGTAGTATCTCTACTTAGTGCGAATTTTTGGCGAGCAAAAGATTCTAAGCAAACACCACATGTTGGAGGATCCATAACAATATAAATTATATGCAAATATACACAACCATAACTCATTACGTTGTCTTCCTTGTCCAACTTCAAGTAATTTACTCAAGTTTCATAATAATTAATGGGTATTCACAATCAGAGAAGATGTCCAAGATAATATATTTGTATGTGAAAGTTCTCTTCCTTATACTAATCATTCATGAATTGCTTGTATGACCAATATTGTGATTGTTAAGCTTCAAAAGATTTCACTTTCTAAACCCATGAAGATATTACTAGGCATGATATGAACATATAATTTCAACTTCATGACATTCAACTCATTCAACAGTTTACACATAAGATATAAGTGAAGCACGTGAGTAAATGACAAACTACTCCAAAAAGATATAAGTGGAGATCAAATGAGTAGCTAAGTAAATGCATAGCTATTTGAGGACTCCTTCTCATTTAAAAACTTCCAGATCTATGTATTTTATTAAAACAGTAAGCGAAACAAAATAAAATGACATTCCAAGAATAGCACACATCATGTGAAGAAGCAAAAAACTTAGGCTCAACCGAGGATAACCGATAATTGTTGAGGAAGAAAGGTGGGATGCCTACCGAGGCATCCCCAAGCTTAGATGCTTGAGACTTCTTGAAATATTATCTTGGGATGCCTTGGGAATCCCCAAGGTTGAGCTTTTGTGTCTCCTTAATTCCTTTTATATCACGGTTTCCCTAAATCTTAAAAACTTCATCCACACAAAACTCAGCAAGAACTCGTGAGATAAGTTAGTACAAATGAATGGAAAACCTTATCATTCTCTACCGTAGCAAACCACCAAAATTATTATTTAACATTGCATACTAAATGCCTCTACATATTTAATAGTCATATTCTCAAATAGAATCATTAAACCAGCAAACATATGCAAACATAACATCAATGTATCTAAACAGGATAGTCTGTAAAGAACGCAAGAAGATCCATCTCTGAAAATTCTGAAAAATTACCACACTGTAGAAAATTTATCATAGCTTATTTTGCAAAGAAAATCAACATTTTATCACATTCTGAATTTTCTCGGGAATTTTTGCAACATCGATAAACTTTCTATTTTGAAATAGCAACTCATGTACTTGCAAAATAAACATGGTGAAGGCTATCTGTGCCACTTATTGAAATAAAAGATGCAAAACATTATTCTAAGTAATAGCAAGCAAATACAACTAAAATAAAATGGCGCTCCAAGAAAAACTCATAGCATGTGAGGAATGAAAATATAGCTCCAACTGAGGTTACTGGTAATGTTGGAGACGGAAGAGGGGATGCCTTCCGGGGCATAACCAAGCTTAGTTGCTTGGATATTCCTTGAATATTACCTTAGAGGTGCCTTGTGAAACCCCAAACTTAGGGTATTGTCACTCCTTATTCTCCTCATATCGATATCTCACCCAAAACTTGAAAACTTCAATCAGACAAAACTTAACGGAACTTCGTGAGATGTGTTAGTATGATAAAGAGAAAACCATTCAATTTGGTATAGTCAGGACAAGATTCATAAATTTTCTCACACAATGCCTACTGTACCATATTATTTCTACAATTTTTATTGACTAATATAAGCCATAGAAACTAGAAAACAAGCAAACTATGCATTGAAAACAGAATCTATCAAAAACAGAACAGTCTGTAGTGATCTGAATAATCACCATACTTATGCAACTCTAAAAATTCTGAAACATTAGGACAACATAGAGAATTTATATATCAATCATTTATAAAAATTTCAGATCAAAAGCACATTCCAGTGAATTTTAGAAATTCCTGGACTGGGTGCAAAAGTTTCTGTTTTTGCATAGAATCAAGTCAACTATCATCCACACTATCCCAAAGGATTTACTTGGCACTTTATTGAAACAAAAGCAATAACACATGATTACTACAGTATCTTAATGATGTCAACACAAAAAAACAGTAGGTAAAAGTGTTGGGTTGTCTCCCAACAAGCGCTTTTCTTTTATGCCTTTTATGCTAGGCATGATCATTTCAATGATGCTCACATAAAAGTAAAGAATTGAAACATGAAAAAGAGCATCATGGATCACACGGCAAGCACATTTAATACTAACCACTTTCTATGCATAGGGATTTTGTGAACAAATAATTTAGGGGAGCAAGAATCAACTAGCATAGGAAGGCAAAACAAGCATGACTTTAAAACTTTCAACACATAGTGAGAAAGCTTGATATTATTGAGATATGTAAAAGCATATGTTCCTCTCTTATAATAATTTTCAGTAGCATCATGAATAAATTCAACAATATAACTATCACATAAAACATTCTTTTCATGATCTACAAGCATAGAAATTTTATTACTCTCCACATAAGAAAATTTCTTCGCATCAATAGTAGTGGGAGCAAACTCAACAAAATAACTATCATGTGATTGAAAATTAAAATCATGATGAAAAGTTTCATGGTTATCATTATTGAATATAGTATACATGTCATCACCATAATCATCATATATATAGCAACTTTATTGTCATAATCAATTGAAACCTCTTCCAAATTAGTGGATTCATCACTAAATAAAGTCATGGCCTCTCCAAATCCACTTTTATCATTATTCCAATAAGATTCAACACCCCTCCAAAATAATGGGATCATTCTTACATAAAGTTTACACTCTTACAAACCCACTTTCATCAATATAATCATCATAAATAGGAGGCATGCTTTCATCATAATAAATTTTCTCATCAAAACTTGGGGGACTAAAAATATCATCTTCATCAAACATAACATCCCCAAGCTTATGGCTTTGCATATCATTAGCATCATGGATATTCAAAGAATTCATATTAACAACATTACAATCATGCTCATCACCCAACGATTTTGTGCCAAACATTTTATTGAATTCTTCTTCTATCAATTGAGCACAATTTTCCTTTCCATAATTTTCAAGAAAGACATTATAAAGATGAACAATATGAGACCACCTCAATTCCCCTTTTTAGTTTTTCTTTTTATAAACCAAACTAGTGATAAAACAAGAAACTAAAAGATTCAATTGCAATACCTAAGGATATACCTTCAAGCACTCACCTCCCCAGCAACGGCGCCAGGAAAGAGCTTGATGTCTACTACGCAACTTTATTCTTGTAGACCCATGTTGGGCCTCCAAGCGCAGAGTTTTGTAGGACAATAGCAATTTTCCCTCGAGTGGATGACCTAAGGTTTATCAATCCATGGGAGGCGTAGGATGAAGATGGTATCTCTCAAACAACCCTGCAACCAAATAACAAAGAGTCTCTTGTGTCCCCAACACACCCAATACAATGGTAAATTGTATAGGTGCACTAGTTCGGCAAAGAGATGGTGATACAAGTGCAATATGGATGGTAGATATAGGTATTTGTAATCTCAAAATATAAAAACAGCAAAAGTGATCACAAACGATATTGCAATGCTTGAAAATGAGGCCTAGGGTCCATACTTTCGCTAGTGCAATCTCTCGACAATGCTAATCTAACTGGATCATATAACCATCCGTCAACGTGTGATGAAGAATCATTCCAAAGTTCTTATCTAGCAGAGAACATAAGAAGAAACTGCTTGTAGCTATTCTTTCCGATGGATCTATCCAAGAGTTCGTACTAAAATAACACCAAGTTATTCTTTCCAATCGATCTATCAAGAGTTCATACAAAAATAACACTAAGTTATTCTTTCCGTTCGATCTATTAAGAGTTCGTACTAAAATAACACCAAAGCAAATTCAAATTCATAATACTCAATCCAACACAAAGAACCTCAGAGAGTGCCCCAAGATTTCTACCGGAGAAACAAAAGACAAGAACGTGCATCAACCCCTATACATAGATTACCCCAATGTCACCTCGGGAATCTGTGAGTTGAGTGCCAAAACATATCTCAAGTGAATCAATATAATACCCCATCGTCACCATGGGTATCCATATGCAAGACATATATCAAGTGCTCTCAAATCCATAAAAGTATTCAATCTGATAAAACAAAATCTCAAAGGGAAAACTGAATTCATCACAACAAGATAGAGAGGGAGAAACACTATATGATCCAACTATATTAACAAAGCCCGCGATACATCAAGATTGTGCCATCTCAAAAACAAGAGAGAGAGAGAGAGAGAGAGAGAGAGAGAGAGAGATTAAACATATAGCTACTGGTACAAACCCTCAGCCCCGAGGGTGGACTACTCCCTCCTCATCATGGATACCATAGGGATGATGCAAATGGCCTCCAGTGATGATTTCCCCCTCCGGCAGGGTGCCAGAACAGGCTCCCAATTGGTTTTCATGGCGATAGAGGCTTGCGGTGGAGGAACTTCTGATCTAGGGTTATTTCTGATGGTTACTCTATTTATAGGATTTTTCAGTGTTGGAATCACGCAAAAATGGGCTCGAGGTGGGCAAAACCCACATGGGCCCGCGTGGGCCTCCTGGCATGCCCAGGTGTCTTTTTCTCACCTCCTTCACCTGCTGGTCCTCCCATGAAGCTTCTAATGCCTCTTTTGTTCCAAAAAAAATCATCGAAAAGTTTCGTTGCATTTGGAGAACTTCTATTTATGCACAAAAAAACAATACCACGATAGTTCAGCTGAAAACAACGTTAGTCTGGGTTAGTTCAATGGAAATCATACCAAAACCATATAAAATTGTTGTCAAAATGGCATGAATACTTCATAAATTATAGATATGCTGGAGACGCTATTCCACAGTATTTAAGGTGGTCAGAGCACACAATAATGTGGAGCCGGGTGGATCACCCGCCCCGGGTTGATAATCCGGGTCACCTTGCCCTTGTGGTAGCCCCCCAAGTGGGTGGTTATAAGTTCACTAAAGTACTTATGGATGGTGGCTGTAGCATCAACATTTTGTACTATGACAGTTTTCGACGGATGAATCTCACTGAGAAGGATCTTAAGCCGTCTTCTATGTCTTTCATGGTGTTGTGCCTGACAAGTCGGCTTATCCTATCGGGAAGATTGCCCTGGAGGTGGCTTTCTGTGATGAATACAACTACAGAGCAAAGACTTTGTTGTTTGAGGTGGTCATGATTAAGAGTCCATATCATACATTGTTTGGACGGCTGGCTTACACTCGATTTATGGCTCACCCTTGTTATATCTACTTGCATCTTAAAATGCCAGGGATAAAAGGTACAACTAAGGTTCATGCTAATCGGAAAGTCACCTTGGAGTGTGAAGAAGGTGATGCAGCTTATGCAAAGGCGGCTTATGCAACTAAGAAGCTCAAGTTCTATAAGGACAATGTTGACCCGGCTGACATGACCCCTATGAAGTAGCCCACTACTGATCAGTACCCTCTGCTCAAGTTTAAGTCGTCTGGTGATACAAAGCAAGTGGATTTCGTCTCCGGCGACTCATCCGAGCAGTTCACCATTGGAGCTGGGATGGATCCCAAATAGGAAAGCGCGCTCATCGAGTTCATCCATGAGAATCGAGACATCTTTGTATGGAAACCTTCTGACATGCCGGGTGTACCGAGAGAATTTTCTGAGCACCACCTTAATGTGGATCCTAAAGTTAAGCCGGTCAAATAGTTCCTCCGTTGTTTCAATGAAGAACAGCGTAAAGCTATTGGAGAAGATGTAGCCCGGCTCTTGGTGGCCGGGTTTATCATTGAAGTTTTTCACCCTCAGTGGTTGGCTAACCCTGTGCTTGTGCTTAAGAAAAATGGCACATAGCGTATGTGTGTGGATTACACGAACCTCAATAAAGCCTGTCCGGTTGATCCGTTTGCTCTCCCCCGTATCAACCAGATTATTGATGCAACGGCGGGTTGTGAAAGCCTATGTTTCCTGGACGCTTATTCTGGTTATCATCAGATCAAGATTGCCGTTGTGATCGAGAAAACGGCTTTTATCATGCCCTTTGGAGCTTTCTGCTTTGTCTCCATGCCTTTTAGGCTCAAAAGTGCCCAGGCGACTTACCAACGTTGTGTTCGGAATTGTTTTCATGGACAGATTGGGCGTAATGTTCATACTTATGTGGACAACATTGTAGTTAATTCAAGGAAGAAGGACACCTTGCTTGATGATTTGAAGGAAACTTTTGACAACCTTCAGGTTAACAAGATGAACCCAGCCAAGTGTGTTTTTGGTGTACCTGCAGGAAAATTGCCAGGGTTTCTGGTTCCAGAACGGGGCATCGAGGCTAACCCAGAGAAGATCAAGGCTATCACCTCTCTGTCTAAGCTGGCTTGTATCAATGATATTCAACGCCTGGCGGGTCGTATTGCAGCCCTGAGCCGGTTTATAACCTGCCTGGGTGAGAAGGTGATTCCTTTTTATCAGATGATGAAAAAGACTGACCACTTTGTCTGGAGTGATGTTGCTAACAAGGCTTTGAGGTGCTTAAAAAGCAGTTGGCTGAGCCGCCATCTTTGCTGCTCTAATCGACAAAGAGCCTATGCCCCTGTATGTGGCGGCTAATAACAAAGCTATCGGTGTAGCAGTTGTTGTAGAGCGCAAGGAGGCAGGGAAAGAATACCCAGTCAAGCGGTCGGTTTATTATGTCAGTGAAGTTTTAACTGAGTCTAAGCAGAGATACCCACACTGGCAGAAGATGGTATTTAGAGTGTTCATGGCGAGTCGCAAGTTGAAGCATTATTTCCTTGGACACCCAATCACGGTGGTCAGTTCAGCCCCTCTGGGAGAAACCATACAAATCAGAGAGGCTACAAGCCGGGTTGCTAAGTGGGAAATTGAGCTTGGGCCACATCATCTGAAATATGTGCCCAGGACTGCTATCAAGTCTTAGGTTCTGGTGGATTTTATTAATGATTGGACAGAGCTGCAAGCACCTGAGGAAGTCAGATAACACATACTGGATGATACACTTTGATGGTTCCAGGCTATTGGAAGGCTCGGGAGCTGGAGCTATTTTATCCTCCCCACGAGGTGACAAGTTCTGTTATGTTTTGAGGCTTATGTTTCCCTGTACTAACAATGCAGCTAAGTATTAAGCTTTGCTCCATGGGCTCCGTATGGCCAAGGAAATAAATTTGAGCCGAGTTAGGTGCTAGGACGACTCAAACCTCGTTGCACAACAAGTTTCAGTGAAGTGGGATTCTAAAGACCCCCTCATGGCTGCTTCGTCAGGTAGTCACCAACATTGCTGGTCACTTTAATGGGTATCAGGTGGATCACATCGACCGCCGGAAAAATGAGGCGGATGATGCTTTGTCTCAGCTTGGATCTCAGCGCAAGCTGGTCCCCCCTAATGGGTTCCTAGATGTTCTGCATAACCTATCTATTAGGTGACCTTCAGAGGAAGACCTTGCTACTCCTGACCCGGAGGGCAGCTGGTGGTGGCTCTGCGTGCTATTTTAGACTGGACTTTGCCTTATTTGACTTATTTGACCAGAGGCGAGTTACCAGAAGATGAGCCCTTGGTGCGACAAATCATCTGGTGATCTAAGTCCATGACAATTTTCATTGGCGAGTTGCACAGGTGCAGCGTAACGGGCATGTTTTTCAATGTTGTGTGTTCCCCTGAGGAAGGCCGTGAGATTATCCAAGAAATACATGCTGGGAACTATGGTCATCATGCTGGGTCAAGGTCTCTAGTGCCTAAAGCTTTTAGTCACGGTTTTTTCTGGCTGACGGCTCATGAAGATGTAGAGGATATTGTCCGCAAGTGTGATGGTTGCCAGAAATTTGCAAGGCAGGCTCATGTGTCGGCTCAAGAGTTGAGGATGATTCCAATAACTTGGCCGTTTGCAGTCTGGGGGCTTGATATGGTTGGAGCCTTTAAAAGGTCTAAGGATAAGAAAACTCACCTACTAGTGCCAGTTGATAAGTTTACCAAGTGGGTTGAAGCAGAGCATGTGAGTAATTGTGAGGCGGCAACTACAGTTCATTTTTTGAAAAAGCTAATCTTCCACTTTGGTTATTTTCATAGTATCATCACTGATAATGGGACAAATCTATCTAAAGGTGCTATGAAAGAATTTTGTCAAAAGGAACATATCTGGCTTGATGTTTCATCTGTGGCTCATCGACAGTCCAATGGCCAAGTTGAGCGTGCTAACAAAGAGATACTAAAAGGGATCAATCTCGGCTCATGGTTCCTCTGGAATGCACTCTGGGTTGTTGGGTTGAAGAGCTTCTGGCGGTTCTTTGAAGTATAAGGACTACTGCCAACAGGTAAACATGCTATACGCCATTTTTCATGGTTTATAGTGTAGAGGCGGTTCTTCCAAGTGACATCCGTCATGACTCGCCCCGTGTAGCGGCTTACATTGAGGCAAATAACAAGAAGACTCACCAAGATGCTCTCAATGCTTTGGAAGAGGGACGTGATCTCGCGGCGGCTCGATCGGCAATTTAGCAACAAGACCCGCGTCGCTATCATAGCTGTAGAGTTCGAAGGCAGACGTTCCAGGAGAGCGACTTAGTGCTCCGTTTGATTTAGGATCAGACATGCATGCATAAGCTTTTACCTCCTTGGGAAGGACCTTTTGTGGTTAGTAAGAATCTCAACAACGGGTCATATTATCTCATCGACATACGTGAGCACAATAAGTCACGTACCATTGAGGAGGAGACCAACAGGCCGTGGAACATCGCTCATCTTCGGCCTTACTATACGTGAGTCACCGGTTCTCTTCATTGTACATACATATCATGTATATAAATTTTATGATCGAATATAATAAAGCCAGCACCCCCGAAACTCGGGTTCTCTGTCGTTTCATCTCGTATATCATGCATGAGTCTTTTATTTGTTGATCGTAGGTCACTTGGGGGCTTCCAACTCAACGAGTTTAGCTTTCTCACCCACTTGACTAGGCAAAAAAGCCACATTATTGGTTAAACCTGCCCGTATGCTTGATGCTACTCCTAACAAGATGACCCGCCGTACTCTTGACAAGTCAATCTTTAAGACCCTGAACTTGTCAAAGTTAAAACATCGACTTAAGTCACGTGAGAGCCAACTTACTGAAAGCGAGGATAAACCAAGGCTATTATGCCAAGCTTTACCGGAGCAAGATTCGAGCCTTGAAATTCGGTCTTTTTGTTGAGCTTCACAAGCCAACTTATAATCAAAATTCGATATATACTTGTGCTCTTTATTTCTGTGTTATCAGGAATTCTTCGCACTTGATCATATTATTTCTCAGAATATATGTCTTCGGGTTATAAAAACTCTGGATTAGCACTGATCAGTATTGAGCTTATGGTGGCTATGATCCACCAGGTGATCACCTCAAGTTTTTCATGACCATGAGTCATTGGGTTACTAACCTGCCATTGCTTCTAAGCAATCACGTATTACGACTATAAGTCGCCAGTATGAAAATTGTTGGGTTATTGTTACAATCCTTTAAAACTTATGTTTTACTATATTAGATAACCACCCTTATTGAAAGGATGGGGAAAAGAAGAAGAGGCATATAAGATTAGACATGATATCCAAGGCGATTTATAAACATGGCAAATTGGATCAAAAGTCAGATAAAAGTGCACGAAGGCACAACAGAGCAACCAAGTATTTTCAGCTAGTCCTATTACAAGGCTACAGTTGAGCCCATGATATTCAGTCAAGTTTTTCCAAGAGGTTGAAACTACTCTTGTAAGCCGGCTTCTGTGCCATATGGGTTAGCACCCTGGTGGCCTCCCACTGATGAAGCTTCTGGGTTATCCTGCCCCGCCTCTTCCGTTTCTTGAATCTAAAGGTTGTCTAGTTTTCAACTGATATTTGTTAAAGCCTGGAAGATAGCTTCATCGTTCAAGATTGGAGATGGGTCAACATTGGGTCCAAAGAGATGCTTACGCCGTTGTGGAGTTAGGTCACAGGAAATCAAGCTTGGTGGCGGATTCATGAGTTATTGCTATCATAAGCCGGTTGGTACCTTTTCAGCTCGATGTCGGCAACAAGTTGACTCACCAATACTCGCGACACAGCGCTCATAGTCAGCTTGAGAAAACAGAGTCCCATCATCTTTATATTCTGGGAACCCGCTAGCCATCTCAGAAATATCCAACTCTGGAGAATAAGACATTGCCCGGCTTGGCGCTGTGGTTTCTCCTGAGCAGGCTGATGATCTCTTCAGTTCTTCCACCTGCGAGAGGATAGTGGACAGCTTCTTCAAGGTATCTTTGATAAATTTTGGCAAATCCTTGTCGCCCATCATGACCTTTAAAGTCCGCATGCTTCCAGTATACAGCTGCTCCGTGAGAGCGCATACTGCCTTAAGCTTGACAATGCTATCTAGACGGTTGCGAGTTTTATCACCTGTACAAAAGTTGGTATATATGAGTCACCAGACGAGTTAAACGTTTCTTTCAAAGTTTCAGGATAACCTATCAAATATGGTTGGTCCATTAAGGTTATACGGTGCTTCAAGCCGACCAGTTCCTCGGTAACTAGAGCCAATTGCTGCTCGACGGCTTCGGCCCTTTGGATCAAGGCGGTTTTTTCCGTTTAAAAGGATCATGTCGCTGTCTCAAAACCAGCCTTGATTTTTTCTAATTTTTCCAAGGAGGATTGCGGGCTTGATTCTGCTCTGGTCCATTGGGCATGTTCAGCTTCCATGTCTTTCCTCAAGCTAGTCAAGTTTGACTCGGCGGTATTTAAAGCCTCGTGCATAAGGAGTTAATTCAGTTTATCAATGCAGATGGAATATTAAACCCAAATCCTGGGGGCTATAAAAGTTCAAGTTCATTGGATAAGTCCCAAGCAGATTGCAAGCAATATACTTGGCACATTGGGGCTAATGCATGTCATTTTTCTCTATTTTAGAGAACACCCGACTCATCTCAAGAAGATGAGTCGAGCCTTGGGGGCCACAGGACAATTCTTCAAAGTCGTCATGTTGAAAGACCCAGCTTAGTTCATGAAGATAAGCCGACCTTTGGGGGCTACATGATGTTCTTTTAATATGGAGTTTGTTAAAGAACCGGCTTACCATTATCATGATAACCCGGCCCCTGGGGGATATGATACGTCTCCAATGTATCTACTTTTCCAAACACTTTTGCCCTTGTTTTGGACTCTAACTTGCATGATTTGAATGAAACTAACCCGGATTGACGTTGTTTTCAACAGAACTACCATGACATTGTTTTATGTGTAGAAAAGAAAAGTTCTCGAAATGTCCTAAAAATCCATGGAGGCACTTTTTGGAATTAATAAGAATTTCTGGGTGAAAGAAATACACCAGGGGGGCCACACCCTATCCACGAGACAGGGGGCGCCCCCCCTATAGGGCGCTGTCGGTGTCAAAACCGGCGGATCTCGGGTAGGGGGTCCCGAACTGTGCGTCTAGGCGGATGGTAACAGGAGACAAGGGACACGATGTTTTACCCAGGTTCGGGCCCTCTTGATGGAGGTAAAACCCTATGTCCTGCTTGATTAATATTGATGATATGGGTAGTACAAGAGTAGATCTACCACGGGATCAAGGAGGCTAAACCCTAAAGCTAGCCTATGGTATGATTGTTGTAATGTATGTTGTGTCCTATGGACTAAAGCCCTCTGGTTTATATAGACACCGGAGGAGGCTAGGGTTACACAGAGTCGGTTACAATGGTAGGAGATCTACATATTCGTATTGCCAAGCTTGCCTTCCACGCCAAGGAAAGTCCCATCCGGACACGGGACGGAGTCTTCAATCTTGTATCTTCGTAGTCTTGGAGTCCGGCGGACGATGATAGTCCGGCTGTCCGGACACCCCCTAGTCCAGGACTCCCTCAGTAGCCCCTGAACCAGGCTTCAATGACGATGAGTCTGGCGCGCATTATGTTCGGCATTGCAAGGCGGGTTCCTCCTTTGAATAATCCAGAGAAGATCATGAACACCAAGATAGTGTCCGGCTCTCAGCACGTTTAGTGAAGCGGTTCCCTTGGCATGTCTTGTCGAAGCAGAGATCGTGTTCCCCTTATTCCGGGATTCTCATCAATACGGACGTGGGTAACCCAACCGCGCCATTGATGGTGGCGCTTGGGAGATAAGCGAGTTTTACCAGGCCGGTGGGGGCGCATAGTCTTCGCCCGCCTATATATAAGGGATAAGGATTCACCTTTTCACCCACGCCTTCTTCCTCCTTTGCTTATCCCCCTCCGCGCACTAAGGCTCCAACGCCCAAGCTCGCGCATCTCGTCTTAACCTTCCCCGACCATGTCCGGAGGGGGAGGCAAATGGTTGGCTTCCACCGTCAAGGAGGAGCACATCACCAAGCTGCGCAGCGCCGGATACCTTTCCGGCGATATCGCGCACCGGCTGCCCGACGAGGGGCAGCTCATCCCTACCCCCGGGCCCCATGAGAGGGTCGTTTTCCTTCCCCACTTCCTCCGCGGACTGGGCTTTCCACTTCACCCCTTTGTCCGGGGGCTCATGTTCTACTACGGCCTGGATTTCCACGATCTGGCGCCGAACTTCATCCTCAACATCTCGGCGTTCATCGTCGTGTGTGAGGCCCTCCTCTGCATCCGGCCCCACTTCGGCTTGTGGCTCAAGACCTTCAACATCAAGCCGAAGGTAGTGAAGGGCACGCAGGCGGAGTTCGGAGGCGCCATGTTGGGCAAAATGCCCAACGTCCTCTGGTTCGAAGGGGCCTTTGTGGACTCCGTCAAGGGGTGGCAATCGGGGTGGTTCTATATCACCGAGCCGCGCGACCCCGCGTGGGCGGCGGCCCCCGAGTTTAGATCTGGTATCCCTACGCAGCTCACCTCCTGGAAAGAGAAGGGCTTGCTGTGGGGTAATCCGAAGGAGCTGACGGGACTCCGAGCCTGCATCCAGAAGCTGGTGAACAAGAAGCTCAGGCTCGTCGACGTGGTCCAAGTCATGCTCGTCCGCCGGATCCTCCCATGCCAAGAACGGGCATTCAATCTGTGGGAGTTTGATCCGGAATAGCACCAGGCGCTAAGCGGGCTCTTCGACACGATGTACGAAGGCGCCTGGAGGGTGCTGTTTAAGGGCGCCGAAGCCCCCGCATCCGTGACGGAAGATCGCGGATTTCGCTCGCAGCATCCAGCTGACGAGGTAAGTGATTCAACCCTTTTACGGGATACTTGTTGTAAATAGATTGATTCTAAGAGGGTTTCAATCTCCCTTTTCCTTCGATAGGAATGGATGAAGAAGGCCGAGCAGCTCATCTGCCCGGCTCCCATGCCAGAAGACCCAGTGGACGCCCGTCTAGCGGGGCTGCTAGTTCCGGCACCGCACGTGGTGCCGGAGAAGAAGGCCAAGAAGGTGGCCACGGGGACTCGAAAGAGTTCCCGTAATCAGGCGTCCGACGACGAGGTGGATTCCTCCCCCGAAGATGAGGACGAGGAAGAAGACTCTCTCCCGAAGGAGGGAGAGAGGAAGAGGAAGGCTTCCCCAACAGGGGAGGCCGAAGGGTCCAAGAGGGGGAGAACTATCCCCCCGGACAGCTCCGCCAACACCGATGTTGGCGAGGAGGAGTGGCCTTCAAGGGCCAGGCCTCCGGCGAGAATCCGGATCCCTGATATGCAATTTCTTTCATGTCACATAGTGTCCTACTAATGCCGCATACTGTCCGCAGTCCGGCCGATGATGATCTCCACGCTTCATCGAGCGGGTCGTTGGCCCCGTCGGATGTGGATTCACTTCCGATGGCCTCTACCCCCCGCGCCGATGAGGACGCCGAGGCGGGATCCCAGAAAGGGACCCATCAGGAGGAGGCTCCGGAGGCGCAGCAAGGCAGCCTCCCGGACTTTGCGCGGGACTCTACGTCGGAACCTGTAGTGGTTCCAGAGTCCGGCGGGCGGCCCCTTTGAAAGAAGGGCAAGACCATGACTCCGGTGGCCTCCGTCCAACCGGAGGCGCCGGACAACTTGCTGGAGGCGCTCAAAGGCGCTTCCATCGAGGAAGAACACCGCACTGTTATGAGTGCGGTGATTCAGAAGGTCCAGCTCGCCAAGAGCGGGCTAACCGAAGCCTGTAGTAGCCTTTTAACAGGCTTTGAGGTAAGAAGTTAAAATTGTGTAATATAATACCGCATAGACAGTAGCCCCTGATGCTCGGTTCGTTGTTCGGAAAGAAAAGCCGGACTGAGGATCTAAAAAGATATTCGCAGGTTGCTAATAAATTATGTCAATATGGGTTTGCAGGATGTGCTGCTGACCTCTGCCGCACTGACTGCGGAGGTTGGTACATTAAAGCAAGATCTCGAGCGGTCCAAGCGAGAGCTCGGCTATGCCAAGAGGCAGCTCGAGGACAAAGAAGGTGAGTAGCACCACTTTGAATTGTTACCTTACAGAAAGGATTTTGGTCGCAATAAAATTAACAAGGATAATATGGGTATTGCAGGGGCCACAAACGAGGTGGCAGCCCTGAAGGAGGCTGTGTCCGCGGCCGAACGCAGTGCGGCCGCAGAACGGGCAGAGCGAGAAAAGCAGGAGACACAGGTGGCGGAAGTGCGGCAAGAGCTCCAGGCTCTCATGGTGAAGCATGAGAGCTTGGAGCGCGACTCCAAGACTCGAGAGTCCGAGCTTGCCTCGACTCTCAAAAGTGCCAAGTCCGCCAAGGCCGAGGCCCGTAAGGCCCTTCAGGAGGTTGAAGATGTAAAGAAGATAGCGGCGGGTAAGGCATTTTTCATGCAAAGCAAGCATGTTAATGTAAACTACCTGACACTTACCCGCATTCAGAGCTCTCAAGGGGCATTTGCAGATCTGCCGCGTAGTGTGTCTGATGCCGCCGCATTCTACCGTGGCGAGGAGGAGAGCTCAACGGAGAAGGTCTTCTAGTCTCAGTATGCTGAGGCCGGCCATCCGGTGCCCCCAAGCGACCAGCTGAAGCAGCTGGTCGAACTCCACAAGGTAGCTGAGGAGGCCATGAAGGGCCTTATAGTCCGGCTGTGGCCTGGACAGGCCATGCCTGGGAGCTACTTCGGCCTCGTGCGGCGGCTGATGGATGCGTGCCCCTGGGTGGAAGTCATCAAGCATTCCGCGTGTATTGAAGGTGCTCGGCGGGCCCTTGCCCGCACAAAGGTGCACTGGGGCAGGCTGGATGCGGAGAAGCTTCTTACTGATCCGCCGCCACCGGGCAAGGAGTATCGTACCCCCGAAATGTATTATAAAACTGTCCTGAAGGGGGCCCGCGATATTGCGGATGAATGCCCTAGAGATGTAATTTTTGAGTAAGCTCGCTATGTATTATCCTGTGCGCTGAAACTTTGTTCATGTGCGCTTTAAGCAACGCTTGTTTAATTTAAAATATTACCTTCTGTGCGGCCGTTTATAAAATCTGAGAGATGGCAAGTCGTTGGCTTCAGCCCCCAAGCCGCAGGTGCTGGGGTGTTCGGGATAACTTGAGCACTCTTGTTCCCACTTTTGGGTCCATCTAGGGAGGCGCTCAACACAACGAACAAGGCAACCGGACTTATAATGCTTGAACACTCTCACTTAGCCATAGAATTCTATAATTTTAAATTTCGGCGAAGCCCCTAGTATTCGGAAGACCGAATTCGGGGCGCTATCCACGCCTTCGTCGGACATTATCCAGAACTTCGCTCGAAGCGGCGTGAGTCTTTAAGGACCCGAAAAAACCTCTCGAACAGCGACCAGTCTCTCGCCTTATCATGCCGGTCAGTTTTAGCTTTCTCCACTGAGGCGCTCGCCCGGCTCAACCGGGGCGCAATCGCAGTGGTTCTCCCAGTGCCACCTTAGCCGACGGAACGGAACGTAAGGCACCAAAACGTGGGAGTCGAGCAAACCCAACTATTGACCCAAGGCATGATTCGGAGCCGATTCATATAATGCTATAAGTTCGGGGTGCCGTACTTGTGAAAGTGTTCGGACTTATCACACCATAATGTGGGGAACATAAGCCCCTGGTGTATTAGGCCGTATCAAAATATACGGGTGCAAGATGTCATGTAATGAACATATATATGTAATAACAAGCAAAAAGGTGCTGCATCATTTATTAAAGGAAATCTGCTATGAGTGCGGACTGATACAAATAGTGCAGCAAGCAAGGGTTTTGGACTAGTTGAACATGTCCCCCTCCAGGGATGGGCTGCGGACTTGGTGTATATAATCAAATTTAATGCTCGTCATTGAGACCACCTGAGTGTTCGTCGCCGCATTCTTTACTCCCTGGCTGTTGCATCATGAGTTCGACAGGTTCACCGCCGGACAGGGCCTCTGGCTAACGGAGTCCTGTGTACATAAAGAAGGAAAATAATAATAAGAAAGAGTGGCACACTTGCGAGCCCCTGGTGTGGTCGAGCCGCACTCTGGGTCCATTGTGGTCGTGCCCCTTCCCCTGTGCCCATGGTATCTCCAAAGCGTAATGATGTCCGCGGAGGGTTGTTCTTGCAATCATGCAAGGGCGGGGGTTAGGGCCACATTGCTATGCGTGCTCGGACGTGCTAGGTGGTCTTGGTTGAGGTTGTTCCGGGCGCGTTTGGCTGTATCCGGCCGTTTAACGGCCGGACTCGAAAATTGCCTTAAAAGGCTGCTCTGTACTTCTGCCGCGAGAGCCGCTGTGTGCTCCTCCGTTCGGAGGGAGCATTCCGTATTTCCGTTGACCGTGATGACTCCACGAGGGCCTGGCATCTTGAGCTTGAGGTATGCATAATGCGGCACCACGTTGAACTTTGCAAACGCAGTTCGTCCGAGCACAGCGTGATAGCCGCTGCGAAATGGGACTATGTCGAAGATTAATTCCTCGCTCCTTAAATTATCTGGGGATCCGAAGACCACTTCCAGTGTGACTGAGCCTGTACAATTGGCCTCCACACCTGGTATGACGCCTTTGAAGGTTGTCTTTGTAGGTTTAATCCTTGAGGGGTCTATGCCCATCTTGCGCACTGTATCCTGATAAAGCAGGTTCAGGCTACTGCCGCCGTCCATCAGGACTCTCGTGAGGTGAAATCCATTGACGATTGGGTCTAAAACCAATGCGGCGAACCCGCCATGGCGGATGCTCTCTTCGATCGAAAGTGATCGGACAAGAGGACCATGGATTGAACTTTGGGGCGACTGGCTCCATCGCGTATACGTCCCGTAGTGCACGCTTCCGCTCCCTCTTGGGTATATGGGTTGCGTAGATCATGTTCACCGTCCGCACTTGTGGGGGGAAACCCTTCTGTCCTCTATTGTTCGGCGGTCGGGTCTCTTCCTCGTCGTCGCTGTTTACCCCCTTGTCATTGTTTTCGGCAATTAACTTGCCTGCCTGCTTGAACACCCAGCAATCTCTGTTGGTGTGATTAGCTGGCTTTTCAGGGGTGCCATGTATCTGGCATAAGCGGTCGAGTATTCGATCCAAATTAGACGGACCCGGAGTGGTTCTTTTGAATGGCTTCTTCCGGTGACCGGGTTTAGAGCCTCGGAATCCGGCGTTGGCTGTCGTATCCTCCTTGTCGTTGCCGTTAATGCGGCATTTATTTTTACTTTGACGCGACCTGCCGTTGTGGTCCTTAGTATCCGGACTGCCAGAATTTTTACTGAGGTTGTTGCTGCGAGCTAGCCAGCTATCCTCTCCCGCGCAAAAGTGGGTTATTAATGATGTGAGGGCTGCCATGGATTTCGGCTTTTCCTGTCCCAGGTGCCGGGCTAGCCACTCGTCGCGGATGTTATGTTTGAAGGCTGCGAGGGCCTCTGCATCCGGACAGTCGACGATTTGGTTTTTCTTTGTCAAGAACCGTGTCTAGAATTGTCTGGCCGATTCGTCTGGCTGCTGAATTATGTGGCTTAGGTCATCGGCGTCTGGTGGCCGCACATACGTGCCCTGGAAGTTATCGAGGAATGCGGCTTCCAGGTCTTCCCAACAGCCAATTGACTCTGCGGGCAAGCTGTTAAGCCAATGCCGAGCTGGTCCTTTAAGCTTGAGTGGGAGATACTTGATGGCATGGAGATCGTCACCGCGGGCCATATGGACGTGAAGGAGATAATCTTCGATCCAAACTGCGGTGTCTGTTGTTCCATCGTAGGATTCAATGTTTACGGGTTTAAACCCTTCAGGGATTTGATGATCCATTACTTCGTCAGTGAAGCATAGCGGGTGTGCGGCGCCTCTATATTGGGCAATATCACGACGTAGCTCGAGAGAGCGTTGTCTGCTGTGTTCGGCCCGGCCGGGGTTATTGTATCCGGCGCGACAGTATTCGTCGTGGGTCGTGGGGCGCCCACATGATCCGTAGATGGATCTGGATTGCCTTGCTTTGTCCTCCAATACATCTCACAAGTCCGGCGCGTTCCCTCTTGGCTTCGTACTTTTGGAGCGATGCCGGGGTACGGTCCTGGTGGAGGGCCTGGATGCCTCTCTGTCGCGACCACGGGGTGGTCGGTCGGCCGTATCGTGTGCTGGTGATGAAGGTATGTATGCTTCTTCCTCTAATCGGGGGAGCAACTTGCGTCTTGGGTAGCTTTTGGAGGGGTGTTCTAGTTTATACTCTTCGGCCGCGAGGACCTTGGTCCATCTATCGGCCAGCAGGTCCTGATCAGCTTGAAGCTGCTGCTGCTTTTTCTTTAGGCTATTTGCCGTGGTGATAAGCCTGCGTTTAAAATGCTCTTGTTCGACGGGATCCTCAGGCACGACGAATTCCTCGTCGTTGAGGCTTACCTCGTCTTCGGAGGGAGGTATATAGTTATATTCCTCGACCTCTTCGTGTGCCGCCCTCTCGTGGGGGCTTGCTTCTGCATCCTCCTGCGCTAAGTCTTGCTGGAGGGGATTGTCTTCGGCACTCTCTGGGGTATTATTATCTCCTGTGCCGGAATCTCCATTCTTGCTGTGGCGGGATTTAGAGCGGCGCCGCTGACGCCGGCGCTTGGGCTATTTCTTTAGAGAATCTGCCTCCGCTGCTTCTTCGCCGTCCCCATCTTTTGGGGTATCCACCATGTATATGTCATATGACGAGGTGGTCTTCCAGTGCCCTGTAGGCGCTGGTTCCTATTCGTCTCTGGCATCATCGTCCATAGCGTCGATGTCTTCGGAGTCATAGTATAACATGTCGGTTAGATCATCGACAGTGGCTACAAAGTGGGTGGTGGGTGGGCTCTGAATTTCTTCGTCGTCCGTATCCCAACCATCCTGGCCATAATCCAGCCAGGACTCTCCGGATAGCGAGAGATGCTTTAGCGAATTTAGGATGTCGCCAAAGGGCGAGTGTTGGAAGATGTCCGCGATGGTGAATTCCATAACTGGCGCCAATCAGATTCGATTGGCAGGGGCGTGGGAGGTCCAGAGTCCGGCAAGGAGTCCGGCACCTCGGAGTCACGAGCTTCGTGAGGGATAAGGTTAGTTTTCGGCTCCATCGCCATAGAAGTTGCAGCCCCCGAGGCGGTGTCCATCCACCGGTCCTCGATATGGGCAATCGGCCCCGGACTAAGGGCCGGAGCGGATTCGTGTGCGGCCACCAAGGCACTGTTCGGCGGCAGAGCTAGATCATGCCCATTGTAACAGTGCGGCACGCTTGGCTGTGGCTCGAGCCCGTCGAAGATCAAGTCCCCGCGGATGTCGGCCGTGAAGTTTAGGCTTCCGAATCTGACCTGATGGCCAGGGGCGTAGCTTTCGATCTGCTCCATATGGCCAAGAGAATTAGCCCGCAGTGCGAAGCCGCCGAATACGAAGATCTGTCCGGGGAGAAAAGTCTCACCCTGGACAGTGTCGTTGATTGAAGATGCCATCGAGCCTATCGGTGACGACACAGAAGAACTCTCAATGGAAGCACCAATGTCGGTGTCAAAACCGGCGGATCTCGGGTAGGGGGTCCCGAACTGTGCGTCTAGGCGGATGGTAACAGGAGACAAGGGACACGATGTTTTACCCAGGTTCGGGCCCTCTTGATGGAGGTAAAACCCTACGTCCTACTTGATTAATATTGATGATATGGGTAGTACAAGAGTAGATCTACCACGAGATCAAGGAGGCTAAACCCTAAAGCTAGCCTATGGTATGATTGTTGTAATGTATGTTGTGTCCTACGGACTAAAGCCCTCCGGTTTATATAGACACCGGAGGAGGCTAGGGTTACACAGAGTCGGATACAATGGTAGGAGATCTACATATCCGTATTGCCAAGCTTGCCTTCCACGCCAAGGAAAGTCCCATTCGGACACGGGACGGAGTCTTCAATCTTGTATCTTCGTAGTCTTGGAGTCCGGTGGACGATGATAGTCCGGCTGTCCGGACACCCCCTAGTCCAGGACTCCCTCAGGCGCGCCCCCTATCTCGTGGGCCCCCTGGTCCTCCATCGACCTCAACTCCAACTCCATATATTCACGTTCGGGGAGAAAAAAATCAGAGAGAAAGATTCATCGCGTTTTACGACACGGAGCCGCCGCCAAGCCCTAATCTCTCTCGGGAGGGCTGATCTGGAGTCCATTCGGGGCTCCGAAGAGGGGGATTCGTCGCCGTCGTCATCATCAACCGTCCTCCATCACCAATTTCATGATGCTCACTGCCGTGCGTGAGTAATTCCATCGTAGGCTTGCTGGACGGTGATGGGTTGGATGATATTTACCATGTAATCAAGTTAGTTTTGGTAGGGTTTGATCCCTAGTATCCACTATGTTCTGAAATTGATGTTGCTATGACTTTGCTATGCTTAATGCTTGTCACTAGGGCCCGAGTGCCATGATTTCAGATCTGAACCTATTATGTTTTCATGAATATATGTGTGTTCTTGATCCTATCTTGCAAGTCTATAGGCACCTATTATGTGTTATGATCCGACAACCCCGAAGTGACAATAATCGGGATAATTCTCAGTGATGACCATAGTTTGAGGAGTTCATGTATTCACTATGTGCTAATGCTTTGTTCCGGTTCTCTATTAAAAGGAGGCCTTAATATCCCTTAGTTTCCGCTAGGACCCTGCTGCCACGGGAGGGTAGGACAAAAGATGTCATGCAAATTCTTTTCCATAAGCACGTATGACTATTTACGGAATACATGCCTACATTACATTGATGAACTGGAGCTAGTTCTATATCACCCTATGTTATAGCTATTACATGAGGAATCGCATCCGGCATAATTATCCATCATTGATCCATTGCCTACGAGCTTTTCACATATTTTTCTTCGCTTATTTACTTTTCCGTTGCTACTGTTACAACTACTACAAAAACCCAAAAACTATTATCTTTACTTTTGCTACTGTTACCTTTATTATCATACCACTTTTGCTACTAAATACTTTGCTGCAGATACTAAGTTATCCAGGTGTGGTTGAATTGACAACTCAACTTCTAATACTCAAGAATATTCTTTGGCTCCCCTTGTGTCGAATCAATAAATTTGGGTTGAATACTTTACCCTCGAAAGCTGTTGCAATCCCCTACACTTGTGGGTTATCAAGACTAATTTCTGGTGCCGTTTCCGGGGAGTGTAGCTCTATTCTCTGAGTCACTTGGGATTTATATCTGTTGATCACGATGAAGAACTTGAAAGATGACAGAACTACTATTTTGCCCTCAACTACGAGGGGAGGTAAGGAACTGCCAATCTAGCTCTGCACTAGATTCTCCTTCCCTTATTAGTAAGCTTGCGACACCTAAACCTGCTACTGCTATTAATTCTGATATGTTGCATGTTATTGATGATGCCACTTCTGCTATGCATGATGAAACTACTTCTGTGCGTAATACTACTTTGCCATTAGGTGAATTTCTTGATGAACAACTTGCTAGAGTTAGGGGGAATGAAATTATTGAGGATGCTATTATTGATGATAGTGATGATGACGGTTCTCCTAATGATTATGAATTTCCTGTTGTTTCTGAGGGTTATGTTATGAATGAAGAAGCTTCTAGAGCTAACTTTACTTGCAATGATAGATATGATCTTAAGAAATTATTAGCTAAATGGAAGCAGCAGTCTCTTAATGCTAGAACGAAACCTGACCCTGCTTTTGCTACTTCACCTATCTGTGTTACCGATAAGGATTATGAATTCTCTGTTGATCCTGTGATTATTACTTTAGTTGAATCTGATCCTTTTTATGGCCTTGAATCTGAAACTGTTGTGGCACATCTTACCAAGTTAAATGATATAGCCACCCTGTTTACTAATGATGAGAAGTCTCGCTATTATTATATCCTTAAGATATTTCCGTTCTCGTTAAAGGGTGATGCTAAGACTTGGTATAATTCTCTCGCTCCTGGTTGTGTGTGCAGTCCCCAGGATAAGATTTATTACTTCTCTGCTAAATATTTCCCTGTTCATAAGAAACAAGCTGCCTTGCGGGAAATATATAATTTTGTGCAAATCAAAGAAGAGAGTCTCCCACAAGCTTGGGGAAGGCTTCTCCGGTTACTTAATGCTTTGCCTAATCATCCTCTTAAGAAAAATGAAATACTTGATATCTTTTATAATGGACTAACCGATGCTTCCAATGACTACTTGGATAGCTATGCTGGTTGTGTTTTCAGGGAAAGAACCGTCGACGAAGCTGAAATATTATTGAATAATATGTTGACTAATGAAAATAATTGTACTCTTCCTGAGCCAATTCCTGAACCAATTGAGCCAACTCCTGAGTCTATTCCTAAACCCACTCCGAAGAAGAGAGGTGTTTTATTTCTCAGTCCTGAAGATATGCAAGCGGCAATGAAATCAATGAAAGAAAAAGGTATTAAAGCTGAAGATGTTAAGAATTTATCTCCTATTGAAGAAATACATGGTCTTAATATACCGCCTGTTGAAGAACCACATTGTCTTGATAACCCGACACAGGTAGTAAAGGTAAATTCTCTCTATAGATATGATAAAGTTGAAATCCCCTCTACTAAATTTCATAGCCCATGCTTAGATGAATTTGATGACTTTATGGCTAGACAGGAAAGTTTTAATGCTTATGTTGGTAGAGAGTTAAAGAATAATGCTTTCGATGTAGGACGTGTTAGCGATAATATGGCTAGACTTAAAGGTGAACTTAAACTCATTAGCAAATATACTTCTATGGTTGCTACTCAAGCTGAGCAAGTACTTAAAGCTCAAAATGATTTGTTTGATGAATTAAATAATAAAAATGACTTTGTTGTTAGAGTGGCTACTAGAACTGGTAGAATGACTCAGGAACCTTTGTATCCTGAAGGCCACCCTAAGAGAATCGAGCAAGATTCTCAGAGAAACAATTTAGAGGCACCTAGTTCTTCCAAAAAGAAGAAAAAGAAAAAGGATAGAACTTTGCATGCTTCTAGTGAACCTACTGTAGACACACCTGTGAATCCCAATGACATTTCTATTTATGATGCTGAAACTCAATCAGGTGATGAACATGAACCTAGTGATAATGTTAATGATAACGTTCATATTGATGCTCAACCTAGCAAAAACAATGATGTAGAGATTGAAACTGCTGTTGATCTTCATAACCCACAATCAAAGAATCAACATTATGATAAGAGAGATTTTGTTGCTAGGAAGCACGGTAGAGAAAGAGAACCATGGGTTCAGAAACCCATGCCCTTTCCTCCTAAACCATCCAAGACAAAGGATGATGAGGATTTTGAGCGCTTTGCTGAAATGATTAGACCTATTTTCTTGCGTATGCGCTTAACTGATATGCTCAAAGTAAATCCTTATGCTAAGTATATGAAGGATATCATCACAAATAAAACAAAGATATCGGAAGCTGAAATTCCCACCATGCTTGCTAATTACACTTTTAAGGGTGGAATACCAAAGAAACTTGGAGATCCCGGGGTACCAACTATACCATGCTCCATTAAAAGAAATTATGTTAGAATTGCTTTATGTGATCTTGGAGCCGGTGTTAGTGTTATGCCTCTCTCTTTATATCGTAGACTTGAATTGAATAAGTTGACACCTACTGAAATATCTTTTCAAATGGCCGACAAATCAACTGCTATACCTGTTGGTATTTGTGAGGATGTGCCTGTTGTGGTTGCAAATGTCACTATCTTAACAGACTTTGTCATTCTTGATATTCCCGAGGACGATAGTATGTCGATTATCCTTGGTAAACCTTTTCTGAATACTGCAGGGGCTGTTATTGATTGCAACAAAGGCAATGTCACTTTTCATGTTAATGGTAATGAGCATACGGTACACTTTCCGAGGAAACAATCTCAAGTTCATAGCATCAATTCTATTGGAAAAGTTCCAACTATTATTATTGGAGGTTTTGAATTTCCTCTCCCTACTGTCAAGAAAAAGTATGATATTCTTATTGTTGGGGATCTTCATATCCCGTTGAGGTAACTTAGTGTTATTCAAAATTTCACCACTTTCGTGTTATTCGGAATGAGTTTGTTAACAAGACTTGATCAACCTTGTTAGTGGATTCATTTTGATGATCATGAGATGGATGAAACTAGAAGGCACAACCTTCTGTCCCTACTTTTTACTTTTTGTTATTTAGAATAAATAAAGAAAAAATAGTATTATCCGTCTGTTTTCTGAATTACCCGTGCATTAAAAATATCCCGAAAATAAAAGTGCTCCAAATGCCCTGCAAATTTAGTATGATTTTTTATGGAATATTTGAGGATTTTAGGCACTGAAAACACTGCAGGAGGGGCAAGCACCAGGCCACGAGAGTGGAGGGCGCGCCCCCCCTACAGGGCACGTCCCCTGTCTCGTGGGCCCTTGGTGGCCCCCCTCCACTTATGCCAGCACCCACTCACTTCATCTTCTACCCAAAAAAATCCCCATCCAGCTCAAGCACGAGTTCTAGCTCATTTTTCTGTGATTTTTGATCTCCTTGCTCAAAGCTCCATTCACACAACTGCTTTGGGAGATTGTTGCTTGGTATGTGACTCCTCCATTGGTCCAATTAATTTTTGTTCTAGTGCTTTATTCATTGCAAATTTTTGCTGCATAGGTGACCATGTTCTTGAGCTTGCATGTTAAATTTATGAGGTCCCAAGCAATTCTAATGCATGATATAGGCTCTGGGCACTTGTAGGAGTGGTTGCTACCAATCTTGTTTAGTTTTATTCACCTTTATTTTGAAGTTACAAAAATTTCAGAAATTTTTAGAAAATGTTAAGGAAGTTTTTGAGGGGCTCTTCTAGCCAAAGCTCTCAGGAAAAACAAGCCAAAGAGAAGGAAAAAAGCCAAGTATAATCTTCCTCGCTTAGCGGAAGTACGGTCGTGTGAATGGCCATGCAATGATTTCTTGAAAGAAGCTGGAATTCACGAAGATTTTTATTCTTTGATCGAGACTGCAGGCCTCACCGGTTTCATCAAAGACCTGATCGATCAGTATCTCTTACTCACCAATACTTTCGAGCAAAACTTTTATTATTATCCTAAGAAGTCACTGCCTGCAGTATCATTTCATTTATATGATTAATTCAAAGAAATATCTTTACGTAATTTTTCCGCGTTGTGTAGGATACCTTATGAGGGAGAATTAGAGGAACCCCATCGTGAAGATGTGGATGGCTTTGTTAAAACTATAGCTGTAGAGGAGCCAAAGAAGGGCTCCGAGGGAAAATTCTCTAGCATACACTTTCCTGTTTTACGCTACTTTGCCATATTTTCTAGTAGATGCTTGATTGGTCATGGAAATAGTGGAAACTTAAGTGTTCCTGATATTATCATTCTTCAACATGCCCTGCTTGGACACAATACTTTTAGTATGGGTGCCGTCGTTGCTAAACGGCTAGCCCTGAATCATACAAAAGGCCCCATATTTGGAGGTATCTATGCTGCACGTCTTGCTAGACATTTTCAGATACCCATTAGGCACCATGAGAAAGAGGAGACAAAATTGCCTCCTCACATTTTAGATTACAAGAGCATGGTAGCACACAAGTTTATTGTTGACAACGAAGAGAGGATGCTCTTGTATAAACTTAGATTTAAGAAGAAACACTTTGAGATTATTATTTTGCCTCCGCCTCTATTGTTTGATTTGCTTGCAGAAAATTTTCTTGTCACACCGGAAGCGGTGAACAATCATCGAGCCCAAGCTTTTACTCCAGAACCTGAAACAGAGCCGGAACCTGAATTGGACCCTTATCGTGCATCATCTGTCTAGTGGGATCCGGAGATGACCAGCCAGTGGTATCCTGATTACACCTCCCATTACACCGGGGAGAGTAGCGGCGGTCCTTGGTACTAGACCAACTTAGGCCAAAAGCCTAAGCTTGGAGGAGTACGTATTTCTCACCGACTTTACATTCATGTTCACACACTAGTCGTCGGTGCTCATACTCTTTCATTGTATTATCCATGCTAGTTTAAATTTTGTTTTTCTACCTTTCTTCTTGTGTGTTTTATAAACCTTAAGAAAAATCAAAAAAATTAGTTAGTTTAATTTCCATGCTTGTGGTAGAAATTAAATTGAAAACCCAAAAAGTTTTCTAGTTCTTCTTCTTACTTGTTGGGAGCTTTCCCGTGTAAATAGTTTTATTTTCTTTTCTTTCCTTTGGAGGTCGAGAAGACCATATTGAAAATGCTTAGTGGCTCTCATATGCATGATTGTTAATTTAACTTAGAGCCATATTACTTGTCTTCTCTCTTGAGTTGAATGCTTACAGATTCCAGCTTAGTCCAATGCACGTGCACTCTTATTATTATACACATCGTTCGGTCGTGCAAGTGAAAGGCAATAATGACGATATATGATGGACTTATTGGGATGAGAAAAGCCGGTATGAAGTCGACCTCTCTTGTTTTTGTAAATATGATGAGTTCATCCTTTCTGAGTCAGCTTATTATGAAGTAAACATATTTGCAATGACATTTAGAGATTATGGTTGCTTGTGCCATGCTTGATTAGCTATGAGTTATAATGGTTTACCTTGCGTGCCAACATGCTACTAGAAGGATTATGGTGTGGTATGATGGGATGGTATCCTCCTTTGAATGAATTGAGTGACTCGACTTGGCACATGTTCACGCATATAGTTGAACCAAATCAACATAGCCTTCATGATATTCATGTTCATGGTGGATTATATCCTACTCATGCTTGTATTCGGTGTGAATTAATTTTAATGCATGTTTATGACTGTTGTCGCTCTCTCAGTTGGTCGCTTCCCAGTCTTTTGCTAGCCTTCACCTGTACTAAGCGGGAATACTGCTTGTGCATCCAAACTCCTTAAACCCCAAAGTTGTTCCATATGAGTCCACTATACCTTCCTATATGCGGTATTTACCTGCCGTTCCAAGTAAATTTGTATGTGCCAAACTCCAAATCTTCGAATGAAATTCTGTTTTGTATGCTCGAGCAGCTCATGTTACAACTAGGGCTGCCTATATCTTCCATGCTAGGTGGGTTATTCTCAAGAGGAGTGGACTCCGCTTCTCATTCACGACAAAGGGCCGGTAACCGGGATGCCCAGTCCCATGATCCAAAAAGATGAAAGCAAATCAAAATAATTAAACAAAACTACCCTAGAGCTGTTATTAGTTGGAGGCACTCGTTGTTTCGAGCAAGCCATGCATTGATGATTGTTGGTGGTCGGGGGAGTATAAACCTTTACCATTCTGTTTGGGAACTGCCTATAATGCATGTAGTATGGAAGATACAACCATATCATAGTTGTTGCGCTGACAGCAAAAGTATGCCGCTCAAAATGTTATTCAATCTCTATTTTAAAATCGAGCTCTGGCACCTCTACAAATCCCTGCTTCCCTCTGTGAAGGGCCTATCTATTTACTTTTATGTTGAGTCATCACCCTTCTTACTAAAAGCACCCGCTGGAGAGCACACTGTCATTTGCATTCATAACTATTGGTTTATATTGGGTATGACTTGACTGGATCTCTTTTACCATGAATTACAATGTTTATTCAGTCCTTGATCTTTAAAGGTGCTCTACATTTATGTTTTGCGGTCTGAGAAAGGGCTAGCGAGATACCATTTTGTTATATCATGTTATGATTATTTTGAGAAAGTGTTGTCATCCTAGTTTTATTATTATGGCTCGCTAGCTGATTATGCTATTGATATGAGTAATTGTGAGACCTAAGTGTTATTGTGAGTATGGTTAGTTCATAATATTTGCTGAAACTTGAATGCTGGCTTTTCATGTTTACAACAACAAGAGCAAACAGAGTTTGTAAAAGATTTTCCTTATCACTTTCAGTTTGTCAACTGTTGCTTGAGGACAAGCAAAGGTTTAAGCTTGGGGGAGTTGATACATCTCCAACGTATCTACTTTTCCAAACACTTTTGCCCTTGTTTTGGACTTTAACTTGCATGACTTGAATGAAACTAACCCAGACTGACACTGTTTTCAGTAGAACTACCATGATGTTGTTTTACATGTAGAAAAGAAAAGTTCTCGAAATGTCCTGAAAATCCATGGAGGCACTTTTTGGAATTAATAAGAATTTCTGGGCGAAAGAAATACACCAGGGGGCCCACACCCTGTCCACGAGACAGGGGGCGCCCCCCCTATAGGGCGTGCCCCCCTATCTCGTGGCCCCCCTGGTCCTCCAGCGACCTCAACTCCAACTCCATATATTCACGTTCGGGGAGAAAAAAAATCAGAGAGAAAGTTTCATTGCGTTTTACGACATGGAGCTGCCGCCAAGCCCTAATCTCTCTCGGGAAGGCTGATCTGGAGTCCGTTCGGGGATCCGGAGAGGGGGATTCATCGCTGTCGTCATCATCAACCATCCTCCATCACCAATTTCATGATGCTCACCGCCGTGCGTGAGTAATTCCATTGTAGGTGAGGGAGTCCTGGACTAGGGGGTGTCCGGATAGCCGAACTATCACCATCAGCCGGACTCCAAGACTATGAATATACAAGATTGAAGACTTCGTCCCGTGTCCGGATGGGACTTTCCTTGCCGTGGAAGGCAAGCTTGGCGATACGGATATGTAGATCTCCTACCATAGTAACCGACTCTGTGTAACCCTAGCCCTCTCCGGTGTCTATATAAACCGGAGGGTTTTAGTCCATAGGACGAACAACAATCATACCATAGGCTAGCTTCTAGGGTTTAGCCTCCTTGATCTCGTGGTAGATCTACTCTTGTACTACCCATATCATCAATATTAATCAAGCAGGAGTAGGGTTTTACCTCCACCGAGAGGGCCCGAACCTGGGTAAAAACATCGTGTCCCGTGTCTCCTGTTACCATCCGCCTAGACGCACAGTTCGGGACCCCCTACCCGAGATCCGCCGGTTTTGACACCGACATTGGTGCTTTCATTGAGAGTTCCTCTGTGTCGTCACCTATAGGCCCGATGGCTCCTTCGATCATCAACAACAACGCGGTCCAGGGTGAGACTTTTCTCCCCGGACAGATCTTCGTATTCGGCGGCTTCGCACTGCGGGCCAATTCACTTGGCCATCTGGAGCAGATCGAAAGCTACGCCCCTGGCCATCAGGTCAGATTTGGGAGTTTGAACTATACGGCCGACATCCACGGAGACTTGATCTTCGAAAGATTGGAGCCATAGTCGGGCGTGCCGCACTGTCACGATGGGCATGATTTAGCTCTGCTACCGGACAGTGCCCTGGAGGCCGCACAAGAGTCCGCTCCGACCCTTAGTTCGGAGCCAACGACGCCAATCGAGGATGGGTGGCTGAACACCACCTCGGGGGCTGCTACCTCTACGGCGATAGAGCCGAATACCGACCCTGTCCCTCGTAAAGCTCGTAACTCCAAGGTGTCGGACTCCTCTCCGGACCATGAACCTTCCGCGCCCCTGCCAATCGAATCCGATTGGTCGCCGATCATGGAGTTCACTGCTGCAGACATCTTTCAGCACTCGCCTTTTGGCGACATCCTGAATTCACTAAAGTGTCTCTCTTTATCAGGAAAGCCCTGGCTGGATTATGGTCAGAACGGTTGGGATGCGGACGACGAAGAAATTCAATGCCCACCCACCACCCACTTTATAGCCACTGTCGATGACTTAACCAATATGCTAGACTTCGACTCCGAAGACATCGACGGTATGGACGACAATGCCGGAGACAACCAAGAACTAGCACCCACAGGGAACTGGAAGGCCACCTCAACTCACGATGTATATATGGTGGATACACCTAAAGGAAGCGATAAAGAGGAACAACGGGACGCTGTGAAGGATAATTCCCTCGAAAAACAGCCGAAACAGCGACGCAAGCGCTGCCAAAAGTCCCGCCTCGACTACGACAGCACCCATATGGACCCAGCCATAGAGTAGGGTGAACCGGTGGATGAGGAACATGCCCCCGAGCAACCATCCGAACAGGATAAATTGGATAAGCAATCCATCCCCGGCGAAAACAACAGTCCGGATGATCTCACGCCGGACACATTGTTGGAGCAGAAGAACCTCCACAAAAAGCTCGTCACCACTGCACAAAGTCTGAAGAAGCAGAAGCGAAAGCTCAAAACAGCGAAAGACATACTCAGAATGAGATGGAGCAAAGTACTCAAGACCGCAGACAAATACGGCGATAGTCGCCAAGCAAAAAGCTACCCGAAGCGCAAACTACTGTCCGAATTTGATGAGGAGGCCGTAGAGCCCCCACAATCAAAAAACAAAGAGGCCGCCTGGTCGGATAGACGACTACATGGCAAACAAAGAGCGGCAACCGGCACCGCACACAAGCCGGCACGTGATCCATATAAGGATCCTCGCAAAGAGGACGGCCCGGTCAGGTCCATTTATGGGTCAAGAAAGCAAGCCCCTGAAAGCAAAACAACACGTCGAGTATTCGAAAATCACGGCACACTCAAATACAGGGGCGCCGCACACCCCCTATGTTTCACCGATGAGGTGCTGGATCATGGATTTCCAGCAGGATTCAAGCTCGTAAACATAGAGGCATACGACGGAACAACAGACCCCGGAGTCTGGATTGAGGAGTACATCCTGCACATACATATGGCTAGAGGAGATGACCTCCACGCCATAAAATACTTACCCCTCAAGCTCAAAGGGCCAGCCCGGCACTGGCTCAAAAGCCTCCCAGAAAATACCATTGGAAGTTGGGAAGAGCTCGAGGATGCGTTTCGAGCAAATTTTCAGGGGACTTACGTCCGCCCTCTGGATGCAGACGATTTAAGTCACATAACTCAACAGCCCGGAGAGTCAGCCCGCAAGTTCTGGAACAGGTTCCTCACCAAAAAGAACCAAATAGTCGACTGTCCGGACGCCGAAGCCTTAGCAGCCTTCAAACATAACGTCCGAGACGAATGGCTCGCCAGACACCTCGGCCAGGAAAAGCCAAGGACAATGGCCGCGCTAACAAGCCTCATGACCCGCTTTTGCGCGAGAGAGGATAGCTGGCTGGAAAGATGCAGCACCAGCGACCCAAGTACATCCGAGGTCAGGGATGGAAATGGGAAACCACAACGCAGAAAGGACCAGCGCCGGACTAAGGGAAATGGCCCAAAGAGCACGGCAGTCAACGCCGGGTTCAAAAGCTCTCGGCAGAACAACAAAACACTGCCTCTCAAAGACAACAGCGACGAGCTATCCAACCTAAACAAAACCTTGGACAAGATATGCCAAATCCACAGCACCTCCGGGAAGCCTGCAAACCATACCCAAAGAGATTCTTGGGTCTTCAAATAGTCCGGCCGACTTAACGCCGAACACAAGGGGCTCGAAACACCAAGTGAGGACGATGACGAACTCCACAAGCAGAGCACCAGAAAACAAAGGAATTTCCCGCAAGAGGTCAAAACAGTAAACTCACTTCAAGTGACAACAGGAAAAAATAGAGCGGCGCCCATTAAAGTACGCGCCGCACGGTCCACCCCAGCGGATTCCCGACACTGGATGTCAAAACCAATCACTTTCGACCATCAGGATTACTCCGGAAGTATCCGAAACGCAGGATGGACTGCTCTGATATTAGATCCTATAATCGACGGACTACAATTTATGCAAGTCCTAATGGACGGCGGCAGTGATCTAAACCTATTATATCAGGATACAATCAGCAGAATGGGGATAGACCTAACTAAAATACGCCATAGCAAAACTTCCTTTAAAGGAGTGATGCCAGGCACATATGCTCATTGTATGGGCTCTCTACCACTGGAAGTTGTGTTTGGCTCATCCGACAACTCCCGCCGTGAAAAGTTAGTCTTCCACATCACCCCATTTAAAAGTAGCTATCAAGCACTATTGGGACGCGAAGCTTTTGCCCGCTTTAACGCAATACCGCATTATGCATCTCTTACACTTAAAATGCCTGGTCCACGCGGCATAATCTCATTAAGGGGAAACCTCGAGTGTTCCTTGAATACGGAAGAAAGTGAGACTGCCTTGACAGCCACACATTAATCCGGCTTTGCCGATCAAAGCACCCAAACAGGTCATTCAGATCCCGGACACGGTTAGGCGAGTCCGGCACTGTCGGAGTAATGGGCCACGGGTAGGCTGACCCGGGACCCAGGATCTTTCAAGACATCTGGGCAGGCCACGCCCCTCCAGCCGAGTCCCAGTTGGCGACCTCCAGAGAGGCCGAGTCCCGGCTGGCGATCTCCTGAGAAGCCGAGTCTCAGCTGGCGATCTCTAGAGGAGCCAAGTCGCAGATGACGACTTCGAAGCAAGCCGACTCCAGACTGGCGACCTCCGAGAGGGCCGACTATGGGAGTCGGCCCATGACACTTCACGAAGCCCAATGCGAGGTACGGTCACGACGTGGCCGTCCCTCCCTGCCTACGAGGGGCTGGCATGGCTACAGTGGGCCGTATCGCTGGGAGATCTCCGGCGAGGCGCGGCACTGTTGCCATGCCTGCCCTGACCTCAGCCAAAGTGCGCGACGCACTGTGCCCACGACGCCGGCCTGTACGGCCCGAAGACCGTGGGGCCGCCTGTCAGTGGGTGAATCAAAGGTGGCTAGAGTGCCCGAAGGCGGCCCTGTGGGAGTCGGCCTCCCCGGAGTCGGCCGTCTCCCCGCCAGGGCCCCACAAGCCATAATCCAGATTGGATGGGGAGTGGCGACAGTGATCGCCTGATAGACGGCGGTACTGTTGCCACGAGCCAGCGACCGAGCCTGCGTCATCAGGAGTACCGCATAGTGTCCGGCCTGTCCACGGGACCCACCAGTCGGCGGGCCCCAGAAGCCGGCGGGAAGGATGGCAACATGAGAGACAGACGTCTGGGACCCACGCCCAGTCGAATTACCATTGTACCCCCGGGGGGTAGGCCTATATAAACCCCCCGGGGCACCCATGCAAAGGGTTCAGACCTTGATAGAGATAGGCACACAGCCCAGGGAGGAGAGAACTAGCCTCGCTCTCTCCTGCCTCCCGATACAGCTCTAGGAGCACCATTGTAGTCGCCTTGCTATAGTGACCATGCGGAGACCCCGCAGAGCAGCAGTAGGGGTGTTATCTCCCCGGAGAGCCCTGAAGCTGGGTAAGATTCGCCGGCGTGCATGTCTACGCCTTATCCCGTTTCCAGGCACCGGCGATGTTCTACTCGCCCCCACCATGATAAGCCATCCTTTGGCATATGTCGCACCCAACCCGCGACATTTGGCGCCCACCGTGGGGCGAGGTGCACCGTCGTCCGGAGATCTGTTCTGGACGGGAACCCTCTTCCTCCCTGGCGAGCGCAGCCAGCCAGGCTCGCCAGATGGAGTCTGCATCGACACGCTGCGCGGTGCTGAAGCCGCCTGCGCCGCGAGTGGCCTCGCTGAACTTATCGGCGAGGTGCGCCTCTCCGACGAACCTGCATCCTACGCAGGCGCAGGTGGCCCCGAGAGCCTTCTCGCGGGCCTCCTCGACCAACTCCACGTCGCCGGCGAGCCTGCCGTAGACTTGGAGTCCGTAGGCTCCTCTGACCCGATGCTGGTCGACTCCGACGCCGTGTCGCTTGACATTTTCCCCACCAATGTGGTGGTCTACGACGAGCTGCTTCCGTACGAGGAGAGTGACAAAAGCGTCGTCACGAAGGTGCTCGTCATCAGCCACGGCGAGCACTCCGGGGAAGAAGCCCAGGACCCGCTAGCTGCGGCCCAGCAAGACCTAACCGCGCCCATTCTAGAGGACACAGACGCTGAGACGCTGGAGGCGCGCCGCCTTCAGATCATCGAAGGCGCCAAGAAGCTGGCAAGCATGAGGCGCTTGTCAGAGGCATACCAGCGCGAGATGGATCGCGCTATAGGCGGCTCGCCGGCTCCAACTGGGCCGAGCTGTCTAGGTGCGGTCCGGCAGCGTGGCGCGGCCATCGCCGACTTGCTCGGGGCAAAACGCCCCGTGTACGCCACCCCAGCGGAGAATATCCGCGCCGCCCAAGCGGCGACTAACGAGCTGAAGAACTTCGAGGGCGAAGAGCGCCGTGTGATGATGGAGCGAGTCCAGCAGCTCCTTGACGCGGTTGATGTGCAAAACATGGCCGGCGGCCGTGCAGATGCGCTGCAGCAGCCGAACGACGACTTGCGTCCCCGCCGAGATCAAGGCGCGACCTCCCGGACGCCGACTGGAGGAGTCCGCGGAAGGAAAGAGAAGGAGCCGGCTGTCAGTCATAGTCGGACCCATATCACCATCGAGCGCGACCAAGACGGCCGCTCGAGAGGAGTAGAGCGGCGGGACGATTATCTGCCTCCCCCGCCCAGAAGAGAACGGCGAGTTTCCCCGCCACCTGTTGAGCATCCGACTCTCGGAGGTCGCCTTGGCTGCCGAGAGGGAGTCGGAGAGAATGACGCCCGCCATCGGATCGACCGACTTCACCGATCCCCGGCGCTGGAGGAAGAAGATGAGCTGGGTCCACCTTGCTTCAGGCCCCGCATCAGAGACGAGCCCTTCCCCAAAGGGTTCACGCTCCCCCGAGACACACCCAAGTACACCGGCTCCGTGAAGCCGGAAGACTGGCTGATAGACTACTCCACAGCAGTTAGCATAGCAAACGGCAACAAGCGAGTCGCCGTGAAGTACGTTCCTCTCATGCTCCAGGGCACGGCCCGGACATGGCTGAACAGCCTGAAGCCCCGCAGCATCAACAGTTGGGTCGACTTCGCCGAAGCCTTCATCCACAACTTCACGAGCACGTACAAGCGACCTCCCAAGCCGCGCCAGCTCTCCTTGTGCATGCAAGGCCCTGAAGAATCAACACGCGACTACCTCACGCGCCGGGGCGAGCTTCGAAACTCCTGCGAGGGCATGCACGAGGTGCAGGCTATCGAGTACTTCACTGCCGGGTGCCGAGAGGGCACCCTCCTCAAGCACAAAGTCCTCTGCGACGAGCCAGAAACCCTCGACGAACTGCTAGTCATAGCAGACAAGTACGCCACGGCCGACTCTTCCATGAAGACGGAGATTCAAGTCAACGCGACTGGCAAAGTGACTCCCCAGGCTCCCAGAACTCCGGCTGGAGACACCAGTCGGCGACAGCAACAGAATGACAACAAACGCAAGGCCTAGCAGCCGACTTCCATCAGTCGGCAGGTCGCAGCAGTAGAAGATCAGCAGCCGGAGGGGCAGCCTCCGGCCAAGCGGCAGAAGGGCGGCAAGTCCAATTGGTTGCCAGCCTTCTCCTATGAGCAGACTTTGGATGGTCCTTGCAAGTTCCACAGCGGCGCGAAGCCGTCGAACCACACCACCAGAAAGTGCCATTGGCTCACCAGGATTGCCAAGGGAGATGGCCTCACTCCTCCACCGCCTGCTAGGCCGCCGCCTCAGCCGTCGCCCCAGCAGCCGGCGGCTCGGCCAGTCGGCGCAGTGCAAGACGAGTTCCCAGAAGAGCATGGAGCCTATGTAGTGTTCACCAGTGTGGCAGATGACCGGCGCAGCAGGCGCCAACAGCGGCAAGAAGTAAATGCAGTAGCAACGGATGCCCCAGAGTTCATGCATTGGTCCGAGAGGCCTATCAGCTGGAGTCGAGCGGATCACCCGGAGGTGATGCCGAGTCCGGGCTCTTATGCCCTGGTCCTAGGTGCGACCTTGGCCACTGATAGGCGGGCCGCCCGTTTTTCGCGGGTCCTGATAGATGGAGGCAGCAACATAAACATCCTGTACAAGGACACCATTGAGAAGCTAGGAATCAAGCGAAGACAGCTGCAGAGCAGCCGCACCGTGTTCGATGGAATTATGCCCGGCCTCTCCTGTTCACCGATCGGCAAGATCCTGATAGACGTCCTCTTCGGAGACAAAGATCACTTCCGCCGAGAGCCGGTCTGGTTCGAGGTGGTGGACTTGGAGAGCCCGTACCACGCTCTGCTTGGCCGACCTGCCTTGGCCAAGTTCATGGCGGTTCCCCACTACGCCTACCTCAAGATGAAGATGCCGAGTTCCAAGGGGATCCTGACCGTAGCCGGCGACTACAAGAAGTCGTCCGCCTGCGCGGCCGAGAGCAGTCGGCTGGCCGAGTCCTTGGTGATCGCGGCCGAGAAGCGGCTCCTTGACCAAGTCGTGGCGATGGCCGGAAAGCAGCCAGAGATGTCGCCCGACCCCAAGGAGTCGGAGGTAGAAGGATCATTCAAGCTGGCCAAAGAGACCAAGAAGATACCCTTGGACCCAGAGCACCCAGAAAGGTACGCTGTCATGGGCACGGGCCTTGACAGCAAATAGGAAGGCGAGCTCGTCGATTTCCTCCGTGAGAATCGGGACATCTTTGCATGGTCCCCCAAAGACATGCCGGGTGTACCGACGGAATTCGCCGAGCACAAGCTACACGTCAGGCCAGATGTGAAGCCCGTCAGGTAGCCCTTGCGCCGCCTGTCAGAAGAGAAAAGAAGAGTTGTTGGAGAAGAGATAGCCCGGCTCCTGGCAGCCGGTTTCATCATGGAAGTGTTTTTTCCAGAGTGGCTGGCAAACCCGGTTTTGGTACTGAAGAAGAACAAGCAGTGGCGGATGTGCATCGACTACACAAGCCTCAACAAAGCCTGCCCAAAGGACCCGTTTGCTCTGCCAAGAATTGATCAGGTGATAGACTCCACAGCCGGATGCGAGATGCTGAGTTTCCTAGATGCATACTCAGGATACCACCAGATCGAGCTGAACCCAGCAGACAGACTGAAGACCGCATTCATCACACCATTTGGAGCCTTCTGCTACCTGACAATGACGTTCGGCTTGAGGAATGCCGGCGCCACCTTTCAGCGTTGCATGCAGAAGTGCCTCCTCAAGCAACTCGGCAGGAACGGCCACGTCTATGTGGACGATGTGGTGGTGAAGACGGAGAAGCGTGGGACGCTGCTGGAAGACCTCAAGGAGACCTTTGAAAATCTGCGCCGATTCCAGATCAAGCTCAACCCTGAGAAGTGCGTTTTCGGAGTACCAGCCGGCCAGCTCCTTGGCTTCCTAGTCTCCGAACGCGGCATAGAGTGCAACCCCGTGAAGATCAAGGCCATCGAGAGAATGGAGGTACCCCGCTGACTGTTGGATGTGCAGAAGTTCACCGGCTGCCTGGCGTCCATCAGCCGATTTATCAGTCGGCTGGGTGAGAAAGCTCTGCCATTGTATCGATTGATGAAGAAGACCACCTTTTTTGAGTGGAACCACAAGGCGGATGAGGCATTTCTCAAGCTGAAGAAGATGTTGACTACTCCCCCCGTGTTGGCGGCTCCGACTCCCAAAGAGCCCATGCTCTTGTACATCGCTGCCACCAGCCGAGTAGTCAGCATAGTCATTGTAGTCGAGCGCAAGGAGGAAGGCAAGGCGCTCCCTGTCCAGAGACCGGTATATTACCTGAGCGAGGTACTGTCGACCTCCAAGCAGAACTACCCTCATTACCAGAAGATGTGCTACGGCGTGCATTTTGCCGCCAAGAAGCTGAAGCCCTACTTTCAAGAGCATCCAATCACTGTTGTTTGCACCGCTCCACTCGCCGAAATCATTGGAAGCCGAGACGCCTCCGGCCGAGTGGCCAAATGGGCTATAGATCTAGCTCCTTACACCATCTACTACCATCCCCGCACCGCCATCAAGTCGCAGGCGCTGGCCAACTTCCTCGTCGACTGGGCTGAGACCCAGTACCTGCCGCCAGCGCCTGACTCCACCCATTGGCGGATGCATTTCGATGGCTCCAAGATGTGCACCGGCCTTGGAGCCGGCGTCGTCCTCACCTCCCCTAAGGGCGACAAGCTCAAGTATGTGCTGCAGATCCACTTTGCCGCCTCCAACAATGTCGCCGAATATGAGGCGCTCATTCATGGGCTCCGGCTTGCCAAAGAACTCGGCATTCGCCGGATCCTATGTTATGGCGACTCCGACTTGGTGGTTCAGCAGTCATCCGGCGACTGGGACGCCAAAGACGCAAACATGGCGAGCTACCGCTTCCTGGTACAGCAACTCAGCGGATACTTCGAGGGGTGCGAATTCCTTCACGTGCCAAGAAATGATAATGAGCAAGCAGATGCCTTGGCACGAGTCGGCTCCACTCGCCAAGCGATACGTTCCGGCGTTGCCCTTCAGCGCCTCCTCAAGCCGTCTATCAAGCCTTCACCAGAGTCGGACTCCATCTTTGTGCCGGCTCCTCCAGAAGTAGTCGGATCCAACTCCAAGGACCCAGCAGGCAACCTCAAGAAAACCACAGTTGAAACCGGCCCGGGGACTGCGCCAGTCGGCCCGGGGACTTCAGAGCCCGGCCCGGGGACTGCGCCAGTCGGCCCGGGGACTTCAGAGCCCGGCCCGGGGACTGTGCCAGTCGGCCTGGGGACTTCAGAACCCGGCCCGGGAGCTGCCCCAGTCGGCCCAGAGACTCCGTCAATCCAGCAAACGGCCGCAGACTCCAGCCCGCCGCCTCCCAGCCCAGCCACCCTTGTCCAAGTCGCTGTGGTAGCAGTTGAAGAGATAGCAGCACCTTCATGGGCGCAGCCCATCCTCAAATTTCTAGTGAACAGAGAGTTTCCAATAGATGAGATCCTGGCACGGCAAGTGCAGCGCCGAGCAGCAGCATACACCATTGTCAACAGAGAGCTAGTCAGGCGCAGTATCACTGGTGTCTACCAGCGCTGCGTAGAATCAGAGCAAGGCCAAGCAATTCTCAGAGACATCCACCAGGGCGAGTGCGGCCACCATGCGGCTTCAAGGGCACTCGTCGCCAAAGCCTTTCGGCACGGCTTCTTTTGGCCGACTGCCCTGGAAGAAGCTAAAGAGCTAGTCCAAAAATGCAAGGGGTGCCAGATGTTCCGCTCCAAGCCACTTAAGCCGGCTTCCGCGCTGAAGACAATCCCCATCGGCTTGCCCTTCGCAGTTTGGGGCCTGGACATGGTAGGACCATTCAAGACGGCCCGAGGCAGCCTAACTCATCTGCTTGTTGCGGTGGACAAGTTCACCAAGTGGGTGGAAGAAAAGCCCATAAAGAAGTTGAACGGGCCGACTGCAGTGACCTTCATCGAAGGACATCACGGTGTGATACGGCATACCGCACAACATCATCACCGACAATGGCACAAACTTTGCCAAGGGCGCCTTGGCTCGTTTCTGCGTGACGCAGGGCATCCGACTGGACTTAGCGTCCGTTGCCCATCCACAATCAAACGGCCAGGTGGAACGAGCCAATGGCCTCATCCTGTCCGGCATCAAGCCTCGACTGGTCGAACCACTCGAGCGTTCGGCCGGCTGTTGGGTCAAGGAGCGGCCAGCCGTCCTCTGGAGTCTGCGCACGACTCCAAACAAGTCAACCGACTTCACGCCTTTCTTCCTCGTCTACGGTGCCGAAGCTGTCATCCCGACGGATATAGAGTTCGACTCTCCACGAGTCACCATGTACACCGAAGAGGAAGCTGAAGAAGCACGCCAAGACGGCGTCGATCTGCTGGAAGAGGGCCGACTATTGGCACTCAGTCGGTCCAGCATCTACCAGCAGAGTCTGCGCCGATACTACAACCGCAAGGTCAAGCCGAGATTTTTCCAAGAGGGCGACCTTGTGCTCCGGCTGATTCAGAGAATAGCCGGCTAGCACAAGTTGTCGGCACCTTGGGAGGGTCCCTTCATCATCAGCAAGGTGCTAGGGAACGACGCCTGAGGGAGTCCTGGACTAGGGGGTGTCCAGACAGCCGGACTATCATTATCCGCCGGACTCCAAGACTACGAAGATACAAGATTGAAGACTCCGGATCGTGTCCGGATGGTACTTTCCTTGGCGTGGAAGGCAAGCTTGGCGATACGGATATGTAGATCTCCTACCATTGTAACCGACTCTGTGTAACCCTAGCCCTCTCCGGTGTCTATATAAACCGGAGGGCTTTAGTCCGTAGGACAACATACATTACAACAATCATACCATAGGCTAGCTTCTAGGGTTTAGCCTCCTTGATCTCGTGGTAGATCTACTCTTGTACTACCCATATCATCAATATTAATCAAGCAGGACGTAGGGTTTTACCTCCATCGAGAGGGCCCGAACCTGGGTAAAAACATCGTGTCCCTCGTCTCCTGTTACCATCCGCCTAGACGCACAGTTCGGGACCCCCTACCCGAGATCCGCCGGTTTTGACACCGACATTGGTGCTTTCATTGAGAGTTCCTCTGTGTCATCACCGATAGGCTTGATGGCATCTTCAACCTGCAACGCTGTCCAGGGTGAGACTTTTCTCCCCGGACAGATCTTCGTATTCGGCGGCTTCGCCCTGCGGGCCAATTCGCTTGGTCATCTGGAGCAGATCGAAAGCTACGCCCCTGGCCGTCAGGTCAGATTTGGAAGCTTAAACTTCACGGCCGACGTCCGCGGAGACTTGATCTTCGACGGACTTGAGCCACAGCCAAGCGCGCCGCACTGTGACGACGGGCATGATTTAGCTCTACCACCGAACAGTGCCTTGGTGGCCGCACACGCATCCGCTTCGGCCATTAGCCCGGAGCCGATCGCCCAGATCGAGGGTCGGTGGATAGGCGCCGCCCTGGGGGCTTCAACATCCACGGCGATGGAGCCGAACACCAATCTTGTCCCCTGCGAAACTCGTGATTCTGAGGCGCCGGACTCCTCGCCGGACTCCGAACCTCCCGCGCCCCTACCAATCGATCCGGATTGGGCGCCGGTTATGGAATTCACCGCCGCGGACATCTTCCAATGCTCGCCTTTCGGCGATATCTTGAATTCACTAAAGCATCTCTCGTTATCAGGAGAGTCCTGGCCGGATTATGGCCAGGATGGTTGGGATGCGGATGACGAAGAAATTCAGAGCCCACCCACCACCCACTTTGTAGCCACTGTCGACGATCTAACCGACATGCTAGACTATGACTCCGAAGACATCGACGCTATGGACGACGATGCCGGAGACGAACAGGAACCAGCGCCCACAGGGCACTAGAAGGCCACCTCGTCATATGACGTATACATGGTGGATACCCCAAAAGATGGGGACGGCGAAGAAACAGCGGAGGCAGATCCCTTAAAGAAACAGCCCAAGCGCCGGCGTCAGCGGCGCCGCTCTAAATCTCGCCACAGCAAGAATGGAGATTCTGGCACAGGAGATAATAATACTCCAGAGAGTGCCGAAGACAATCCCCTCCAGCAAGACTCAACGCAGGAGGATGCAGAAGCAAGCCCTCATGAGGGGGCGACAGACGAAGAGGTTGAGGATCATAATTATATGCCTCCCTCCGAAGACGAAGCAAGCCTCAATGATGACGAATTCGTCGTACCCGAGGATCCCGTCGAACAAGAGCGCTTCAAGCGCAGGCTCATCGCCACAGCAAACAGTCTAAAGAAAAAGCAGCAGCAGCTTCAAGCTGATCAGGACCTGCTGGCCGATCGATGGACCGAGGTCCTCGCGGCCGAAGAGTATAAACTCGAACGTCCCTCCAAAAGTTACCCAAAACGCAAGCTGCTCCCCTGATTAGAGGAGGAAGCATACGTACATCCATCACCAGCGCAGGATATGGCTGACCGACCACCCCGTGGTCGTGACAGAGAGGCATCCAGGCCCCCAGCCAAGACCATACCCCGGCATCGCTCCAAAAGTACGAAGCCAAGAGGGAACGCGCCGGACTTGCGAGACATATTGGAGGACAAAGCAAGGCAATCCAGATCCATCTATGGATCACGTGGGCGCCCTACGACCCACGACGAATACCGTCGTGCCGGATACGATAACCCCGGCCGGGCCGAACACAGCAGACAGCGCTCTCTCGAGCTGCGTCGCGATATCGCTCAATACAGGGGTGCCGCACACCCGTTATGCTTCACTGACGAAGTAATGGATCATCAGATCCCCGAATGGTTTAAACCCGTAAACATCGAATCTTACGATGGCACAACAGACCCCGCGGTGTGGATCGAAGACTATCTTCTCCACATCCATATGGCCCGCGGCGATGATCTCCACGCCATAAAGTACCTCCCACTCAAGCTTAAAGGACCAGCTCGACATTGGCTTAACAGCTTGCCCGCAGAGTCAATTGGGTGTTGGGAAGACCTGGAGGCCGCATTCCTTGATAACTTCCAAGGCACATATGTGCGACCACCAGACGCCGATGACCTAAGCCACATCATTCAGCAGCCAGACGAATCGGCTAGACAATTCTGGACACGGTTCTTGACAAAGAAAAATCAAATCGTCGATTGTCCGGACGCAGAGGCCCTTGCAGCCTTCAAACATAACATCCAGGACGAATGGCTAGCCCGGCACCTGGGGCAGGAAAAGCCGAAATCCATGGCAGCCCTCACATCGCTAATGACCCGCTTTTGTGCGGGAGAGGACAGCTGACTAGCCCGCAGCAACAATCTCCGTAAAAATTCTGGCAGTCCGGATACTAAGGACAACAATGGCAGGTCACGTCGAAACAAAAACAAGCGCCGAATTAACGGCGACGATAAGGAGGATACGGCGGTCAATGCCGGATTCCGAGGCTCTAAACCCGATCAACGGAAGAAGCCATTTAAAAGAACCACTCTGGGTCCGTCCAATCTGGACCGAATACTCGACCGCTCATGCCAGATACATGGCACCTCTGAAAAGCCAGCTAACCACACCAATAGAGATTGCTGGGTGTTCAAGCAGGCGGGCAATTTAATTGCCAAAAACAATGACAAGGGGCTAAATAGCGACGACGAGGAAGAGACCCGGCCGCCGAACAACAAAGGATAGAAGGGTTTTCCCTCACAAGTACGGACGGTGAATATGATATACGCGACCCACATACCCAAGCGGGAGAGGAAACGCGCACTAAGGGACGTCTATGCGATGGAGCCAGTCGCCCCAAAGTTCAATCCATGGTCCTCTTGTCCGATCACTTTCGATCGAAGAGACCATCCGACCAGCATACCCCATGACGGATTCGCCGCATTGGTCTTAGACCCAATCGTCGATGGGTTCCACCTCACGAGAGTCCTGATGGACGGCGGCAGTAGCCTGAACCTGCTTTATCAGGATACAGTGCGCAAAATGGGCATAAACCCATCAAGGATTAAACCTACAAAGACAACCTTTAAAGGTGTCATACCAGGAGTGGAAGCCAACTGCACAGGCTCAGTCACACTGGAAGTGGTCTTCGGATCCCCGGATAATTTCCGGAGCGAAGAGTTAATCTTCGACATAGTCCCGTTTCGCAGCGGCTATCACGCCCTGCTCGGGCGAACCGCGTTTGCCAAATTCAACGCAGTGCCGCACTATGCATACCTAAAGCTTCAAGATGCCAGGCCCTCGTGGAGTCATCACGGTCAATGGGAATACGGAACGCTCCCTCCGAACGGAGGAACATACAGCGGCTCTCGCGGCAGAAGTACAGAGTAGCCTTCTAAGGCAATTCTCGAGTCCGGCCGTTAAATTGCCGGATACAGCAAAGCGCGCCCGGAGCAATGCCAACCAAGACCAACTGGGCCGATCAGAGCACGCGTAGCAATGCGGCCCCAACCCTCGCCCGCGTATGATCGCAAGAATAACACTCCGCGTACATCATTACGCTTTGGAGATACCATGGGCACAGGGGAGGGGGCACGATCACAACGGACCCAGAGTGCGGTTCGACCACACCAGGGGCTCGTAAATGTGCCCCTCTTTTTTTTATTATTTTTCTTCTTTTTTGTACAGAGGACTCTGTTAACCAGAAGCCCTGTCCGGCGGTGAACCTGCCGAATTCATGATGCAACAGTCAGGGACTACAGAAGGCCGCGTCAAACACTCAGGTGGTCTCAATTACGAGCATTAAAATTCGATTATATACACCAAATCCGCAGCTCATCCCTGGAGGGGGACATGTTTATTTAGTCCAAATCCCTTGCTTACCGCACTATTTGTATCAGTCCGCTCTACTAGCAGACTTTTTCTTGCATTAATATTGCATCACATTTTATATATATATCCTCATTATATGACATCTTGCACCCGTATATTTTGGTACGGCATAATACACCAGGGGCTTATGTTCCCCACTCTATGGTGTGATAAAGTCCGAACACTTTCACAAGTGCGGCACCCCGAACTTATAGCATTATATGAATCGGCTCCGAATCATGTCTTGGGTCAATAGTTGGGTTTGCCCGGCTCCCACGTTTTGGTGCCTTATGTTCCGTTCTGTCGGCTAAGGTGGCACTGGGAAAACCACTGCGATTGCGCCCCGGTTGAGCCGGGTTAATGCCTCAGTGGAGAAAGCTAAAACTGACTGGCATGATAAGGCGAGAGACTGGTCGCTGTTCGAGAGGTTTTTTCGGGTCCTTAAAGACTCACGCCGCTTCGAGCGAAGTTCCGGATAATGTCCGATGAAGGCATGGATAGCGCCCCAGATTCGGTCTTCCGAATACCAGGGGCTTCGCCGAAATTTAAAATTATAGAATTCTATGGCTAAGCGAGAGTGTTCAAGCATTATAAGTCCGGTTGCCTTGTTCGTCGTGTTGAGCGCCCCCTAGATGGACCCAAAAATGGGAACAAGAGTGCTCAAGTTTATCCTGAACAGCCCAGCACTTGTGGCTTGGGGGCTGAAGCCAACGACTTGCCATCTCTCAGATTTTATAAACGGCCGCACAGAAGGTAATATTTTAAATCAAACAAGCGTTGCTCATGGCGCATATGAACGAAGTTTTCAGCGCACAGGATAAATAAACAGCGAGTTCACTCAAAGATTACATTTCGGGAGCACTCATCTGCAATATTGCAGGCTCCCTTCAGGAAAATTTTATAATACTTCTCTGGCGTGCGATACTCCTTGCCCGGCGGCGGTGGGTCCGTGAGAAGCTTCTCCGCATCCAATTTGCCCCATTGCACCTTTATGCGGGCAAGGGCCCGACGAGCGCCTTCGATACAGGCGGAGCGCTTGACTACATCCAACCTGGGGCATGCATCTACAAGCCGCCGCACGAGGCCAAAGTAGCTACCAGGCATGGCCTGTCCAGGCCACAGCCGGACTATGAGGCCCTTCATGGCCTCCTCAGCTACCTTGTGGAGTTCGACCAGCTGCTTCAGCTGGTCGCTTGGGGGCACCGGATGGCCGGCCTCAGTATACTGAGACCAGAAGACCTTCTCCGTGGAGCTCCCCTCCTCGCCACGATAGAATGCGGCGGCATCAGACGCACTACGTGGCAGATCTGCAAACGCCCCTGGAGAGCTCCGAATACGGGTAAGTGTCAGGTAGTTCACATTAATATGCCTGCTTTGCATGAAAAACGCCTTACCCGCCGCTATCTTCTTTATGTCCTCAACCTCCTGAAGGGCCTTACGGGTCTCGGCCTTGGTGGACTTGGCACTTTCGAGAGCCGAGGCAAGCTCGGACTCTCGAGTCTTGGAGTCACGCTCCAAACTCTCATGTTTTTCCATGAGAGCCTGGAGCTCTTGCCGAACTTCTGCCACCCGTGCCTCTTGCTTTTCTCGCTCAGCCCGTTCCGCGGCCGCATTGCGTTCGGCCGCGGACACAGCATCCTTCAGGGTTGCCACCTTGTTAGTGGCCCCTGCAATACACATATTATCCTTGTTAATTTTATTTGCAACCAAAATCCTTTTCTGTAAGGTACTTATTCAAAGAGGTGTTACTCACCTTCTTTTTCCTCAAGCTGCTTCTTTGCATGGCCGAGCTCTTGCTCGGACCGCTCGAGTTCCTTCTTCAGCATGTCAACCTCCGCCGTTAGTGCGGCAGAGGTCAGCAGTGCAGCCTGCAAACCCATATTGACATATTTTAGGCAACCCTGCGTATATCTTGTTATAGATCCTTAGTCCGGCTTTTCTTTCCAAACACCGAACTAAGCATTAGGGGCTACTGTCTATGTGGTATTACATTACATAATTTTAACTTTTTACCTCAAAGCCTGTTAAAAGGCTGCTGCAGGCTTCGGTCAGCCCTTTCTTAGCGAGCTGAACCTTCTCAATCACCGCACTCATGATAGTGCGGTGTTCTTCCTCGATGGAAGCGCCTTTAAGCGCCTCCAGCAGGCTATCCGGCGCCTCCGGTTGGACGGGGGCCGCCGGCGCCACGGTCCTGCACTTCTTTCGAAGGGGCCGCTTGCCGGACTCTGGAACCACTGCGGGTTCCGGTGTAGAGTCCGGCACGAAGTCTGGGAGGCTGCCTGACGGCGCCTCCGGAGCCTCCTCCTGATGGGTCCCTCTCGGGGATCCCACCTCGACGTCCTTGTCGGCGCGTGGGGTGGAGGCAGTCGGGATGGAATTCACATCCGACGAGGCCAATGACCCGCTCGATGAGTCGGGTAGATCATCATTGGCCGGACTACGGGCAGAATGCGGCGTTAGAAGGATACTACGCGACATAAAAAAATTACACATCAAGGATCCGGATACTTACGATCTTGCCGGACGCCTGGCCCTTGGAGGCCACTCATCCTCACCAACGCTGATGTTGGCGGAACTGTCCGGGTGGATAGTTCTCCCCCTCTTGGACCCTTTGGCCTCCCCGATGGGGGAAGCCTTCCTTTTCTTCTCTCCCTCCTCCGGGAGAGAGTAATCCTCCTCGTCTTCGGGAGAGGAGTCCTCGTCGTCATCAGACGCCTGATTGCGGGAACTCTTTCGAGTCCCCGCGGCCACCTTCTTGGCCTTCTTCTCCGGCACCACGTGCGGTGCTGGAACCAGCAGCCCTGTTAAACGGGCGTCCACTGGGTCTTCTGGCATGGGAGTCGGGCTGATGAGCAGCTTGGCCTTCTCCATCCATTCCTGTCAAAGGAAGAGGCAGAATGAAACCTCACTAGAGTCAATCTAATTATCACAAGTGTCCCATAATGGGGTTGAATCACTTACCTCGTCAGTTGGATACTGCGAGCTGAATCCGCGGTCTTCGGTCGCGGACGCGGGGGCTTCGGCGCCCTTGAACAGCACCCTCCAGGCGCCTTCGTATGTTGTATCGAAGAGCCCGCTTAGCGCCTAGTGCTGTTCCGGATTGAACTCCCACAAATTAAATGCCCGTTCTTGGCATGGGAGGATCCGCCGGATGAGCATGACTTGGACCACGTCGACGAGCTTGAGCCTATTGCTCACCATCTTCTTGATACATGCTCGGAGTCCCGTCACCTCCACCGGATTCCCCCACTGCAAGCCCTTCTCTTTCCAGGAGGTGAGCTGCGTGGGGATGCCAGATCTAAACTCGGGGGCCGCCGCCCATGTGGATTTGTGCGGCTCGGTGATGTAAAACCACCCCGATTGCCACCCCTTGACGGAGTCCACGAAGGTCCCTTCCAGCCAAGGGACATTGGGCAATTTGCCCAACATGGCGCCTCCGCATTCCGCTTGCGTACCCTTCACAACCTTCGGCTTGACGTTGAAGGTCTTGAGCCACAGGCCGAAGTGGGGCCGGATGCAGAGGAAGGCCTCGCACACGACGATAAACGCCGAGATGTTGAGGATAAAGTTCGGCGCCAGATCGTGGAAATCCAGGCCGTAGTAAAACATGAGCCCCCGGACAAATGGATGGAGCGGAAAGCCCAGTCCGCGGAGGAAGTGGGGGAGGAAGACGACCCTCTCATGAGGCCCGGGGGGTAGGGATGAGCTGCCCCTCGTCGGGCAGCCGATGCGCGATATCGCCGGAGAGGTCTCCGGTGCTGCGCAGCTTGGTGATCTCCTCCTCCTTGACGGTGGAGGCTAACCATTTACCTCCCGCTCCCGACATATTCGGAGAAGGTCGAGGCGAGATGCGCGAGCTCGGGCGTTGGAGCTTGAGTTCGCGGGGATGGATAAGCAAAGGAGGAAGAAGGCGTAGGTGAGAAGGTGGATCCTTATCCCTTATATATAGGCGGACAAAACTATACGTCCCCCACCAGCCTGGTAAAACTCGCTTATCGCCCAAGCGCCACCATCAATGGCGCGGTTGGGTTACCCACGCACGTATTGATGAGAATCCCGGAATAAGGGGAACACGATCTCTGTTTCGACAAGACGTGCCAAGGAAACCGCTTCGCTAAACATGCTGAGGTGGTATAGTAATTCAAACAAAGGCCTGGTGGCGTTGTGATATCACGCCGCATAATACGTCAGCAGATTGAACTAAGTGTACATTTTATTCTCTCTACGGTGGAATGTGGAATTTATTTTGCAGAGCCGGACACTATCCTGGTGTTCATGATCTTCTCTGGATTATTCACGGGAGGAACCCGCCTTGCAATGCCGAACATTATGCACGCCAGACTTATCGTCATTGAAGACTGGTTCAGGGGCTACTGAGGGAGTCCTGGACTAGGGGGTGTCTGGACAGCCGGACTATCATTATCCGCCGGACTCCAAGACTACGAAGATACAAGATTGAAGACTCCGGCTCGTGTCCGGATGGTACTTTCCTTGGTGTGGAAGGCAAGCTTGGCGATACGGATATGTAGATCTCCTACCATTGTAACCGACTCTATGTAACCCTAGCCCTCTCCGATGTCTATATAAACTGGAGGGCTTTAGTCCGTAGGACAACATACATTACAACAATCATACCATAGGCTAGCTTCTAGGGTTTAGCCTCCTTGATCTCGTGGTAGATCTACCCATATCATCAATATTAATCAAGCAGGACGTAGGGTTTTACCTCCATCGAGAGGGCCCGAACCTGGGTAAAAACATTGTGTCCCTCGTCTCCTGTTACCATCCGCCTAGACGCACAGTTTGGGACCCCCTACCCGAGATCCGCCGGTTTTGACACCGACAACGCCTACTATCTGATTGACGCTCGGAAGCCTCGAGCGCGCAAGAGGGACGACTCCGGCAAAGAAACAGAGCGCCCGTGGAACGCGAATCTTCTTCGAAGATTTTACAGTTGATGCAGTATGTATCGCACTACCCCCTTTTGTATTAAAGTACTAAGACCTTAGGCCCCCCGAGACGAGCTCGGGGACTGCCTTTTTGTTATCTGTATGATAAGAATTACGCTTCCGAATATGCTACTCTTCTTCATCATACTGTCTGGCACCGGGTCCGACTAGTCGGCCCGGGGACTTGCCGTCTTGCGCTATGAAATGCTTCCTGCAGTCAGACAAGTAATGTGTTGCGCTCAAGCCGTCTCCTGTCGACAGCCACAGCTTGCAGGGCGACTGCCGGTAGGCAGAGAACAAGCAAGAATGAGCGCGCATAATGAAAAAATGGCTAAGGACCTAAAAGCTTATGCATAGCTCAAGCCGGCTACCAGCCCCCCCCCCCCCCCCCCCCCAGAGCCGACTCATGAGTAGTCGGCTCGCCGTCTTAGCTTTTAGCAAAGACAGTCGACTTTCGGATAGTCGGCCTGTCGCCTTCTAGCCGACTTGCTAAAGAAACTCTAAATGGCTAAGTACTTGCCTTCCTGAAGTAGCCAAGCACTTGACCTAGCGACAGTCCGCAGAGCGGCTGTCCAGCCGGCAAGGCGGCAACTAAAGGAAGGCGACAAAGGAAAAAAGTCTAAGGAGCAATAATCAAGGAAAGGCGGAAATCAGATAAATATTTACATAGGCCCTCGGCCGAATCTCCGAATAGAAATTCAGGATACACCCCGCGGGTGGAATTGTTCGAACCTAACAAGTCTCTCAAAAGATTACTGAAGACAGATAAACAGAAGCGGAAAAAGCAGTCTAGGAGGCGGCCTTCGGGGCCAGAGGATCGGAGGTGACGGCTGTGTCGGGTGCCGGGGCAGTCGGCTGGGCGGTCTCAGCTTGGTCGCCTCCGGCGGCAGCCGCCTTGTCTCCACGCGGCTCATTGCTGGAGGCGCGATCGGGCTGAGGCTGGCCGCCTGCTTCATCTTCTGGCGCCTCCTCCTCGCCCCCGTCCTCCGACTCGTCCTCCTCCTCGGCGCTGGAGTCGATCACCTCTGCCGAGTCTTCGTCATACTCCGGGTTCATCCCGAACCAGTCCGGCGGCACTTCCTCGCCGCCTTCAGTCCGCTCGGGCACGAAGACGCTGGTGTCCGTGTACTCGGCGATGGCTGCCGCGCGCTCAACAGGGGCGCCTTCTATGGCCTCCAGCTCGGCCTGGGCTTCTGACTGGAACGCGGCCAGACGGTCCAGGTCCAACCCCGGATACCACGCCTTGACGAACTCCAAGGCCCGGCGTGCTCCGGCCCGGGCCGAGGAGCCCTTCCAAGCCTCAAAACGGCCGGCGGCGACTTCCAGCCAGTCGGCGGTCTGACTGGCGGTGCGCAGAGCCGGCATGTCCGGCCACAGGGCGGCAACCGCCTGCGCACCGGCACGCTGAAGACGGCGCAGCAGCGGGTGAGCCGGACGAAGACGGGCCCCAATGCTCAGGAGCTGCTCATCGATGGTTCGGGGGGCATTGGCGGTGATCACCTCACCCTTCGCCCTTCGTGCCTCCCGAGCCGCCTCGATGGCCAGAGGAAGGCCTGTGAATGACCGGGAAAGAAGTCTGCCAAGACAAAAAAGAAGATAGTCAGAAAATCAGAAGTCGGCCTGACACGTAGTCGGAAGACCAAAGAAACGAAACAGACTTACCATCAACGATGTCCTCGAGCTCGTGGTAGCCAGAGGTCAGCATCGCCTCCCTGTCGGTCCAGGCAGAACGCTCGATCTCGAACTCGGCCATGAGGGCGGCCTCCCGCGTCTTGGCCTCGTCTTGCGCCTTCTGGAGCAGCTCCTTCTGCTCGGCCAGCTGCGTCGCCAGCAGATCGCGCTCTTTGGCGAGCCAGCCGCACTCCTCTTCCTTGGCACGACGAGCAGTGTTGGCCTTGCCCAGCTGCTCCTGAAGGGCGGCGTTGGCGCCTGAAGAACGAAGAAAGAGACAAGAAAGTCATCAGTAAATTAGATCGCCGGGGAGATCCGGCCTGACTGCTCAGCAGTCGGCCCGAATCTCGGGGACTACAGCCCGCGGGTGCGCCAGCGCGCCCCCGCGAAGAAGAAAGAAAAGAGCTCACGCCGGCTTTCCACCAAATCAGCGGTCCGCTTGTTCAGCTCCTCGACATTGCGGTTGAAGGCAGTGGCGCGGAGGTTATGATATTCCTACAAAAAGCTGACAAGGGCAAAGTTAGTATTCGAAGCTCGCCAGAGGGTGTTCCGAACCGCCTGCTCAGCAGCCGGCCCAGAACTCGGGGACTACACCCAGTGGGTGCGCTGGCGCGCCCCCACAGAGAAAGACAGGAATCAAAAAAGAGGAAGGAAACATACTCGGACGGATGTCCGCACGGCCAGATGCGCTCTGGTGCAGACTTGGAGGGCGTCGCTTTCTGCGCGTAGCTTCGCCTGGACGTCCAGGAGGGCTTGGTTCAGCGGACCGGTGCCGCCTCCGCGTAACCACCCGGTGGGCGCGGCACTGGAGGCCTCGACGTCCAGACTCGCCGAGCTGGCTGCGCCGGTCTCCCGAGCCCGCGGCGCCGAGCTCGTCCTCTCAAGCCGGCGGCGTGCCGGCACGGCGACTTGAAGAAGCAGCCGCGCCTCAGCATCGTCCGTGATCGGCGGGTCCTGCGGGCCCACCAGCTGTTTGCCGTGCGGCCTCCCAGACGGTGGCGGATGCGGCGGAGGCGGCGCAAGGGTGTCCGAGCCTGAAGCCTCGCCACCCTCCTCCACGAGGGGGTTCTCGGTGCCGACCTCTCCGGTCTGCCCTGTGAACTCTGGAGCCGGCGGCGCCGACGACAACGGAGGGACGAGAATCACCGATCGGCGACGCGCGGCCTCCTCAGCACGCCGCTTCGCCGCGGCGGCGGTTTCGGCCTCCTCCAGCCTCTTCTGGGCGTTGGCGGCCGCCTTCTCAGCCTGCGTCTTCTCCAGGCGGTCGGCCTCCTCCTCGTCGCGCTTCTCCCGCGCGTTCCGCTCCGTCGCCTCCCAAAGGTCGGCGGCGGGATCGACCCGCCGGTTGTTGGCGGACGTCTCTACCGACCCCATGACAGAGGGGACGGCGGCTCTCTCAAGGGAGAGGGGGGCTCTGGAGAAGAATGGAGGAAAAATCAAAGAAGACTCGAACAAGATCCAACAGAGAAAATAAAGCGCGTAAAGACTTACGCGGAAACTAACGGCGGCCTTCTCACTTCCCTTCGGAAGCGGTTGGCCTTCGCGGCCGCCTCCTCCCGTTTGGTCGCGGCGGCCGCCCCCTTGAACTTCTTCGGCTTGCTACCGGGCGCGCTCGGCCCGGCGTGACGCCTCTTCGCGCCGCCTTGGCCGGATTGGCCGGCTCTCGGCTGGTGGCGTGGGACGACTTCCACGTCGGCGTCGTCTTCGGGCCAGTCAGCGAAGGTGGCCGAGGGCCTGAAGCCGCCGTCTGCCCCTTCTTCGCCGCCTTCGGCGTCGGCCTCCAGCGCCGCCGCGCCCAAGTCGGGGTCGTCGACGTCGCTGTCCTCGCGGTCTGGGACGTAGTCGCGGGGCTCCCTCACGGTGCCGGCTGCGGGCTCCATGAGGGGGTTCTGCCCAGAAGAAACCAACAAAGATTAGAAGCCAGAGTCGGCTGCAAAGAAGACCAAACTGCATAAAGATACGACTTACCACTGGAGGGGGGTTGTCGCGCGAGTACGGCTCCTTGTCGAACTGCCAGTCCTCCGTGAACTCGCAGTGCGCGATGTGGTTCACCAAGTTCGCCACCTCCCTGCGGGGCATCTCCTTGGTGCACAGTTGGCTCGGGTCGTGGCGGCCGCTCATCTGACAGATGAGGTGAGGCCGGCCTTGGAGTGGGAGGACTCGGCGCGCCACGAAGGCGGCCAGAAGGTCGGATCCGACGAGGCCCTCCGACTGCAGCAGAACTCAGAGTCGCGCCACGGCGGTGGCTCCGGAGGGAGTCAGCGACTTGGACCGGTGAGACCAACTGGGAAGCCTCCCAGTTAAAGGAGCGGGGCTGAAGGGCGGTAGGTTGACCCAGTCGCCGTCGGTGGAGAGGTTCTTCACATAGAAGTAAGAGTGCTGCCACATCTTCACCGACTTCACCAGCGAGATGGGAGGAAAAGGGTTGTCGGCCGTCGAGCGCCACACCGCGATGTAGGTGCCGCACTGAGCCGGCGTGCCGGCGGCCTGCGTGCCGAGCTTCGAAGAGAAAAATTCTCCCCACAACTCGAGGGTGGGGAGAACGCTGAGGAAGCCTTCGCACAGAGTGGCGAAGGCAGAGAGCAGCACCACCGCGTTTGGGGTGAGGTGGTGCGGCTGGAGATTGTGGAACTCCAAGAACAAGCGGAAGAACCCGCTCGCCGGCAGCCCTAACCCGCGCATGAGGTGCGAGCGGAAGACGACCCGCTCGCCCTCCTCCGGCGCGGGCCGGATCTCTCCCGCCGGCGCAGGACGGGCGTGAACGAGGTCCGCGCTGGGGAGACGATGGGTCCGGCGGAGGAACTCGATATGCTCCGCCTCCACGTCCGAGCCGTCCCACACGCCGGAGCGCGAGGCAGGGGGCGCGGCGGAGGAAGAACTCATCGCCGTGGTGTGAAGTGCTCCTGCTCGCGGCGGAGGAAGAAGAGAAGGCAGGAGAATGGGGGAGAGGATGCGCGTGTAATGCCGCCCCGCTCCTCCCCGCCTATTTATAGCCCTGCGGGCTTAGGAGCCGAGGGGGCGGGCGTGGGATTAACTGTGCACGAAGCCCCACGCCACCCACGATTTACCCCACGAAGTTACTGCGCGCAGTAACGATGTGGGGAAGCCAACCGTTCGCGACCGCAGCGGATCCGCTCGGAAGCCAAGGCGCGGTAGTGGCGGGCCCCGCCTGGCGGCCCGTCCCGTCGCGCGCGTGGGTGAGCAGACTATCCTCCCCACGTGGCGCCGCGCGATAGGACCGCCTCGATGGCAGTAGGGAAGCGTATCCGATACGCCGCCTGATTTCCCACCGCGACTTACAAACAGTGGCCCCTCGCTGAACAAGTCCGACTTCGGCGAGTTGGCCCAAGGAAGACAGCGGCCGGGTCTCAGAGTCGGCGCTGGGGAGTTTGAAATTGTTGAAGCCCCACGAGGCGGCGTCCGCAGGGCTTCACCAGCTTCGGGGACTACTGTCGGAGTAATGGGCCACGGGTAGGCTGGCCCGGGACCCAGGATCTTTCAAGACATCGGGGCAGGCCACGCCCCTCCAGCCGAGTCCCAGCTGGCGACCTCCAGAGATGCCGAGTCCCAGCTGGCGATCTCCTGAGAAGCCGAGTCTCAGCTGGCGATCTCTAGAGGAGCCGAGTCCCAGATGACGACTTCGAAGCAAGCCGACTCCAGGCTGGCGACCTCCGGGAGGGCCGACTATGGGAGTCGGCCCATGACACTTCACGAAGCCCAATGCGAGGTACGGTCACGACGTGGACGTCCCTCCCTGCCTACGAGGGGCTGGCATGGCTACAGTGGGCCGTATCGCTGGGAGATCTCCGGCGAGGCGCGACACTGTTGCCATGCCTGCCCTGACCTCAGCCATAGTGTGCGACGCACTATGCCCACGACGCCGACCTGTACGGCCTGAAGACCGTGGGGCCGCCTGTCAGTGGGTGAATCAAAGGTGGCGAGAGCGCCCGAAGGCAGCCCTGTGGGAGTCAGCCTCCCCGGAGTCGGCCGTCTCCCCACCAGGGCCCCACAAGCCATAAACCAGATTGGATGGGGAGTGGCGACAGTGATCGCCTGATAGACGGCAGTACTGTTCCCACGACCCAGCGACCGAGCCTGCGTTATCAGGAGTACCGCATAGTGTCCGGCCTGTTCGCGGGACCCACCAGTCGGCGGGCCCCAGAAGCCGGCGGGAAGGACGGTAACATGAGAGACAGACGGCTGGGACCCACGCCCAGTCGGATTACCATTGTACCCCCGGGGGGTAGGCCTATTTAGACCCCCCGGGGCACCCATGCAAAGGGTTCGGACCTTGATAGAGATAGACACACAGCCCAGGGAGGAGAGAACTAGCCTCGCTCTCTCCTGCCTCCCGATACAGCTCTAGGAGCACCATTGTAGTCGCCTTGCTATAGTGACCATGCGGAGACCCCGCAGAGTAGCAGTAGGGGTGTTATCTCCCCGGAGAGCCCCGAAGCTGGGTAAGATTCGCCGGCGTGCATGTCTACGCCTTATCCCGTTTCCAGGCACCGGCGACGTTCTACTCGCCCCCACCATGATAAGCCATCCTTTGGCATATGTCGCACCCAACCCCCGACAGGCACAAATAAACAAGGGGCTTGCTAGCCACGTACCCCCTTACAAGGGGCTGCACGCACATACAATAAGAGACAATAAAGCTCAATTTTATTCGTTTTTTTGACTTATACTATGTTTATACATTTTTCGCACGATCCCTTTTTAAAACTAAGTTCTTCTCTTTTACAGATGGACACCGTGCTACGCCCGTCCAGGATACGGCACAACGGAGACACAGGCGCAGACGTGCAGTAGGGACCCGTTGCAAGGATTCTTTTCAGATTAAGACCTTGCGTAAACCTTTCTTATTGTGTCTTGTTGATACACATCCCCCGGTTTCTCACTATAACCGAGGAGGAGGCTGGCGTTTTGGCATCGGCCACGTCAGAACTTTTTGCGCGTACCTGGACACTAGGGGCTTAGGGCATTGTTCTGCCCATTTTCATAAAGACCGAATACCTTAGGGAGTGTTCGGCGTCTCGAGTTAGGCCTTATATGCATCAGCTCCGAATCATGTCTTTCGTCAAATGTTGGGTTTGCCTGGCTCCAGTGTTTTGCTGCCTTACATTCCGCTCTATCGGCTAACGCGGCACCAGGAGAACTACTGCGATTGTGCCCTGGTTCGTCCAGGTGAGCACCTCAGTAGAGAAAGCTGAAAACTGACTGTCATGATATAGCGAGAGACTGGTCAACCACTCGATCGACCACCGGAATGTTTAGAATTCCTCCGCTTTAACGAAGGACCGTTTCTCGGTCAGGCACATACGCGCCCCAAAATTTGGAGAGCGTAGTGCCCCTAGGGGCTATATAATAGCCCCACCATCGAACTCCTATGGCTAAGTGAAAGTGATAAAGCATTATAGTCCAGTTGCCTAGTTTGCTATGCTACCACCTCCTTCACAGGACCAAGACGTTGGATTAAGTGTGAAAATGCGCTTTTTTGCAAACACCCCCGCACCATGTGCGTGGGGGCTGAAGCCGAAGACTGCCATCTTTCAGGTTATATACACATATACCTTAACGGCCGTGCAGGAGGTATTTCAACACTTGAACGCACAAGTATAAAAAAGCCCTTATATTATATTCGGAACATGGTTTCACAAATCATACATGTCATTTGAACACAACATCTTTCGAGCACTGCGTCTCTATTAAACGAGCGCCCTGCAGGACTTCCTCAAAATAGTCCTCGGCTGGTAATCGGTTTCTGTCTGAATCCCGGGGTGCAACGGCGGTGGCCTCCATCTCTGCCCAGTATGTCTTGACATGGGCGAGAGCCATCTGTGCACCCTCTATGCAGGCCGACTGCTTCATCGCCTCGATATGCGGCACCGCATCAAGGAACTGCTGCACCAAGCCAAAATAACTCTTTGGCTCGGGCCTTTTTGGCCACAAATGAGCCACGACATCCTTCATGGCAAGTCCGGACAACCTATTCAGCTCAGCCCACTCGGCTAACCGATCGGTTAATGGAAGTGGACGCTCCGGACTATGGAATTGCGACTAAAAAAGATCTTCCATTCCGTGATCCTTTTGGCCTAGGAAGTGTGCGACTGCGTCTGCGACACTCGCTACCAAATTCAGATAAGCATCCTCCGCACCCCACAACTGGCCCAACTGAGCATACTTCGGATCCGTGAACTTCCTACGCAGCAGAAAGGGCTTTCCAGCCGCAATATCCCCGGCCTGACGTAGCTCCTCTTTTATAGCTCTCATCGCGGAGCGGGCATCCTTGGCTTCGGCGGTGGCCTTCTTCAGGTCCTCTTGCTCCGCTCGGCGTTCTCTTTCAAGAAACTCATAGCGGTCGGTAGCATCCTTCAGCTTCACGGCCATTTCGGCCATTTCCTCCCTGCTTTGGCAGTGAGCAGCCTGTTCGGCTTTTAGCTCTTCGGCCGCCTTCAAGGCAGCCGCATTACTTTTTCTGGCTTGCTCCTTGGCTCGGGCAAGCTCTGCCCGAAGGTCCTCCATACCAGCGGCACCATCTGCATTAAGCATACATGTAGTAAGGCACGGGAATCAAGCTCCCTTACCAGGTGTCCGCGGAGAAGCCACATACCTTGTGACTCGTCAAGTCGCTTATTGACCAGCGCGATGTCCGCATCCGCAACGTCAAGTTGCCGCTTCAGTTCGGCAAATCTATCAGTCCGGTTGGCCACCGAACGCTCCGCCCCCTGAATAGGAAGGGCGACATCTTCTAACTGAGATTATGATCCTCGGCACGCTGTCACTTTTGACAACGTACCGAGTCTCAGGGGCTACTATCTATAAAGGACGCATTCTATGTGCAAAACTGTTAGAAGGTATATCAATTTTGCGTACCTCAAACCCCGTCAGTAAACTTCTGACGGCCTCATGCAACCCGCTCTCTGCGGATGAAATCCTTTCAATCACCATACCCATTAACGAACGGTGATCTTCTGAGACAGACGCCCGCCCGAGCAGATCCTTCAGCTCCTCCGACCGTACACCAGTTGGCGCCGAACTTTCTGGCCTGGCCGGACTCGGGGAAGCCCTTCGCGACGATACCTCAGGGTCCGCCCAACGGTGCGGCAGATGGAGGCGTTTCGCTCTCCATCATCTCCGGACGAAGATCCCCCGAAGATGAACTCTGCTGAGAAGGGCTGAGATCCAAACTACAAGGTAATAACTTCGTTTATCTTCAGAAATAAAAATGGGGATGTCCCTTATTACAAAACTCCCCTCTCTACTTACGTCTTGCTAGAGGGTTGATTTCCTTGGGGAAATAGTGCGGCCGGGGCTCCTCCCGGCGCAGGACCCTTTGGTGAAGATTTCTTCCCCCGCTTTGAGGCCTTGGTCTCCGGATCTTCAGAAGCGGTCCTCTTCTCCCCTTGGAGGGGGGGATTTTCGATCCCCCCTTCCTTAAAAGCCTCCTTAGCGGAGGCGGTAGCTTTCCTGTTCCCCCCTTCGCTCTCTTCCAAAGGCGCAGCCTCCAACGTTTTGGCTAACACAGGATCCGGCGTGGTCTCAGGGAGGGGGGCCGGACACCTTATTAGTTTTGCTTTTGCTATCCATTCCTGTTCAAGGGACAGCTCTTTGAAGGGCAAGTTTATGATAAATGTACGGATGGCATGTCCGGACACAGGACTACTTACTTGAGTATACGGGCGATTGCAGCTCAGACCTGCGTCCTTAGTCAAGTCCGGACACATCTCTTGTCATCCGAAGAAAAGTTTATACATCTCCACGGGCATCGCGCCCATGAAGTGTTGGAGAGCACGCGGTCCCTCCGAATTGAATTCCCACAGGCGGAGGGGGCAATGTTTGCAGGGTAGAAGGCGCCGAATCAGCATGACCCGTGCCACTACAACCAAATTGATCTCCCTCTCTTGGAGGTCTCGAATACGACCCTGCAATAATGGTACGTCCTTGGACGGCCCCCAGTCAAGCCCTTTGTTGACCCATGACGCCAACCGTTGTGGAGGGCCCGAACGAAAGGCAGGCGGCGCCACCCATCTGGTGCCCCTGGGAGCGGTGATGTAGAACCACTCCTGGTGCCACAAACCAAGCTCCTCTTGAAAAAAGCACTCGGGCCATGGAGCGTCTGCCCTCTTGCTTATAACTGCCCCTCCGCACTCTGCCTGCTGCCCCTCAATCATATTCGGCTCCACGTTGAAGGTCTTGAGCCACAATCCGAAGTGAGGGGTAGTGCGGAGGAAGGCTTCGCATACAACAATGAACGATGAGATGTGGAGGATGGACTCCGGATCCAAGTCATGGAATTCCATCCCATAGTAAAACATGAGCCCCCTCACAAAGGGGTCCGTCGGGAAACCTAGACCCCGAAGGAAGTGAGACACGAACAACACACTCTCGCCGGGCTCGGGAGTAGGAATGACTTGCCCTTGGGCGGGCAGCCTATGCGGGATTTCGCCGGTTAGATACCTGGCGTCTCTCAGCTTTAGCACATCTTCTTCCGTGACGGAAGAAGGCATCCACCGGCCTTGTAGGTCGGAGCCGGACATTGTCGAAGGTCCGAAGCGCTTGAATCTGGAGCCTTGGGTGTTGGAACTCGAGGCGAGGAGCAGATTCGATTGAGATCGAAGAAAAGGAACAGGCCTTGGTCTCGTTATAAAGGGGTTGAATACCAAGAGCCGTCCCCGTGACCGTTTGGGACTCGCCTTCGATCGAGGGGGCGTGCCAATGGGCGCGGTTGGGTTACCCACGCTCGTATTGATGAGAATCTCGGAATAAGGGGACACGATCTCTGCTTTGACAAGATGTGCCAAGGAAACCGCTTCGCTAAACGCGCTGAGGTGGAACAACAAAAATGATTCGAATAAAGGCTTGGCCGTGGTGTGACGTCATGCCAAGAAATATGTCAGTAGATTGAACTTGTGTAAATATTATTCTCTCTACGATGGTACATGGAATTTATTTTGCAGAGCCGGACACTATCCTGATGTTCAAAATCTTCTATGAATTATTCGGAGGAGGAACCCGCCTTGCAATGCCGAAGACAATATGCGCGCCGGACTCGTCGTCATTGAAGCCTGGTTCAGGCGCTACTGAGGGAGTCCTGGACTAGGGGGTGTCCGGATAGCCGAACTATCACCGTCAGCCAAACTCCAAGACTATGAAGATACAAGATTGAAGACTTCGTCCCGTGTCCGGATGGGACTTTCCTTGGCGTGGAAGGCAAGATTGGCGATACGGATATGTAGATCTCCTACCATTGTAACCGACTCTGTGTAACCCTAGCCCTCTCCGGTGTCTATATAAACCGGAGGGTTTTAGTCCGTAGGACGAACAACAATCATACCATAGGCTAGCTTCTAGGGTTTATCCTCCTTGATCTCGTGGTAGATCTACTCTTGTACTACCCATATCATCAATATTAATCAAGCAGGAGTAGGGTTTTACCTCCACCAAGAGGGCCCGAACCTAGGTAAAAACATCGTGTCCCTTGTCTCCTGTTACCATCCACCTAGACGCACAGTTCGGGACCCCCTACCCGGGATCCGCCGGTTTTGAGACCGACAGTAGGCTTGCTGGACGGTGATGGGTTGGACGAGATTTACCATGTAATCAAGTTAGTTTTGTTAGGGTTTGATCCCTAGTATCCACTATGTTCTGAGATTGATGTTGCTATGACTTTGCTATGCTTAATGCTTGTCACTAGGGCCCGAGTGCCATGATTTCATATCTGAACCTATTATGTTTTCATGAATATATGTGTGTTCTTGATCCTATCTTGCAAGTCTATAGTCACCTATTATGTGTTATGATCCGACAACCCCGAAGTGACAATAAGCGGGATACTTCTCGGTGATGACCATAGTTTGAGGAGTTCATGTATTCACTATGTGCTAATGCTTTGTTTCGGTTCTCTATTGAAAGGAGGCCTTAATATACCTTAGTTTCCGCTAGGACCCCGTGATGACCCGCAAGTATACGAGATAGTTGTAGCCTGTTTCGATAAGTAAGAGTGTAGAACCCAACGAGGAGCTAAAGGTAGAACAAATACTCTCTCAAGTCCTATCGGCCGCTGATACGACTCTACGCACGCTTGACGTTCGCTTTACCTAGAACAAGTATGAAACTAGAAGTACTTTGTAGGTTTTGTTGGGTAGGTTTGCAAGATAATAAAGAACACGTAAATAAGTACGGGCTGTTTAGATAAAGATGCAATAAAGTAAATATAGCGAGTATGGAAAAGTGGTGGTAGGAGTTGTAAAAGTGTCCCTCAGCAATTGACTACTTTACTAGACCGATAGTAAGTTTTATGTGGGAGAGGCCACTACTAGCATGTCATCCCTGACCTGGAATTATATGCACTTATGATTGGAACTCTAGCAAGCATCCGCAAATAATAAATATTCATTAAGGTAAAACCCAACCATAGCATTAACATATATTGGTCCCCCTTCAATCCCATACGCAACAATCCCCTTACTCGGGTTTGTGTTGCAGTCACTCATGCAACCCACTATAAGCGAATCATGTACGCATTGCAACACCCTATAGCGGGAATCCCTCACACTTGCGCGACACAGAGGGCACAATAGGACAGCAACATAACCACAAGCAAATTAAATCAATCATAGCAATTCATCAACCACCAATAGAACAACGAAAATCTACTCAGACATCATAGGATGGCAACACATCATTGGATAATAATATGAAGCATAAAGCACCATGTTCAAGTAGAGGGTACAGCGGGTTGCAGGAGAGTGGACCACTGTAGATAGAGGGGGGAAGGTGATGGAGATGTTGGTGAAGATGGCGGAGGTGTTGGTGAAGATCGCGATGATGATGATGGCCCCCGATGGCGTTCCGGCGCCACCGGAAGCAAGGGGGAGAGAGCCCCCCTTCTTCTTCTTCCTTGACCTTCTCCCTAGATGGGAGAAGGGTTTCCCCTCTAGTCCTTGGCTTCCATGGCTAGGAAGGGGCGAGAGCCCCTCCGAGATTGGATCTATCTCTCTATTTCTGTGTTCTCAGATTCTACCCCTTCACCGTTTCTTAAATATCCGGATATCTGTAACTCCGATTGAGGTGAATCTTTCGCCCAGATTTTTCTCGTAAAATTAGCTTTCGTGCCAAAAGAAGTGCGTCAACCGCCTTATAGGTGGCCCACGAGAGCCCAGGGCGCGCCCCCTGTCTCGTGGCCACCCCGGACACCATTTCGTGTTGATTTTACTTCCCAAAAATCATAAATATTCCAAAAAAAATCTCCGTCCGTTTTTATCCCGTTTGCACTCTGTTTGATATTGGGTTTCTGTGAAACAAAAAACATGCAACAGACAGGAACTGGACTGGGCACTGGATCAATATGTTAGCCCAAAAAATAGTATAAAAAGTTGCCAAAAATATATAAAAGTTGTAGCATATTGTCATGGAACAATCAAAAATTATAGATACGATGGAGACATATCACCCCACTGCCACGGGAGGGTAGCACAAAATATGTCATGCAAGTTCTTTTCCATAAGCACGTATGACTATTTACGGAATACATGCCTACATTACATTGATGAACTGGAGCTAGTTCTATATCACCCTATGTTATAGCTATTACATGAGGAATCACATCCGGCATAATTATCCATCACTGATCCATTGCCTACAAGCTTTTCACATATTGTTCTTCGCTTATTTACTTTTCCGTTGCTACTGTTACAACTACTACAAAAACCCAAAAACTATTATCTTTACTTTTGTTACTGTTACCTTTATTATCATACCACTTTTGCTACTAAATACTTTGCTGCAGATACTAAGTTATCCAGGTGTGGTTGAATTGACAACTCAACTGCTAATACTCAAGAATATTCTTTGGCTCCCCTTGTGTTGAATCAATAAATTGTGGTTGAATACTTTACCCTCGAAAGCTGTTGCGGTCCCCTACACTTGTGGGTTATCAGGATACACTTTAGACTAAAGATTTTTCTTCAAGTCTTAATCATATACTCAAGTTTTTCCTATAATCAACACTTGGGGGCTACATAAGGATATATAACAGGAGAAGATAGAGTGTACCTCATATTTCTTTTTCATCATGCTGACTAAACTGGCTTTGATGTCCCGGCTTGTAGCCAGTCGGCTTAGGTAGCCAGCATGTAATTCTTCAGCACCGAGGCCTTCATAATTTGCCCTTTTCGAGCAAGGGCGTCTCCTCCTTAGCTATGTGTTTAGTTAGCACATTGGAGATTTCTGGTGCTTTATAACCCACCCCGATAATGGCAATGTCGTCATCATTCTTCTCAGGAGGGGTCTCTACAGTTGCCTTGACAGGGCTTGAAGAAGGAATAGGACTTGGCAGGTCAAGGTTGTTTGTCGGGTTGGCATCGACACCCATAGCATCAGAGGCTGGGGCGGGTCACCCCGATCATCATGGCGTTCTTCGGGATGCTCAATATTCGCATCAGGGGTTACCAATACCTGTTCTGACTCAGGGATTATGGGGGTTTTCAAAGACTCACCCGTTTTTTCTTTTCTTAATTTTGGCTTTGGCCCTGTGATTAAGAGGGTATGTTCACAAATGCATGACAATAAATGATGAGGTTAGTGCTCAAGTATAGTTGCTTACCCAGGGTTGATAACAAAAATGGCAGATGAGTGGAAGTCGAATCTCCTGATGACGGTGGCGACTCCTGAATATTTGAGTCAGAAGGGTTAAGAGGCTGCCTGATGAGGCCGACTTTGGGTAAAGAAGGAGTTTTGGACTATGTGGCACCTCGTTATGCCGCTTGCGGGCAGAGGGTTCCTGAGTTAACCCGGCTACCAGGTCGCCAGTGCCGCCACTCCAAGTTTGGCGCCTCACCTCATACTGAGCCTTCTTCAAAATAAAGTTCGGGTCTAAATTAGCATCTGGATAAGAAAAGGGTACTTTCCAGACGACCCGGCTTATCTTCTTTGGCGACTAGGAGTTTGAGCTGGAAGAGATGGAAATTATCTCAGTATCATCGAACCGGCTTGTTGCTACCTCATCCTGAGAGTAAGGGGTGTCAGCTAATTCGATAAATAGAAGTCCAAGAGAATCATGTTCTACCTCTGATTGATCATCAGTTTCCGTTGACTCGCCAACAACAGTTGGCTTAGTCATAGTGGCGGGTTTGCTCTTTCTCTAGGATGGTGTAGTCTTGGTTTTGGCCGCCTCAGTTTTCCTTTTCCTATTCCAAAAGGCAAAGCCGGGATGCATAATTAAGAAGGATTAGAAAGTTAAAGTACAAAGTAATATGAATATATATAAGCTAGATATAAAGGAATGCTTACAGGAGGGGCCGGGTTAAGCTTGGAGAACGGCAACAGACCCGTCTTGTTACAGTTTTCCCGAGTTTTACCGAGCGGACTCTTGACAGTTTTGCTGACTTCATCAATGGTAAAATTATCGGGGCTGTACCACTGAGGATCGTTTGGCTCGCCTGAGTATTTACACATTAAGCCGGGCCGACAGCTTAAAGGGAGGATTTACTATGCAACCCAACACCAGGCTAGATCAACCCCTATTAACCCATTGGCTAGCAAGGCTCTTACTTTTGAATAAGCCGGGACAACTTCAATGTGCTCTTCTGGAGTAATCTTGCTTGGCGGATTAAAATCCATGGGAAGGTGGTCAACTCTATAGCCCGGCAGAGGGTTCTCATCGACTAGGGCGGTTATCTTGCAATAGAACCAAGTTCTGACCCATCCCTTAGGGTGACTTGGCAGGGTGGCTAAAGGAAAACAACCATCTCTGCGTCTCTGGATTGAGATTCCACCAAGTTCTAGGCTCGGGCCATCCACACATTCAGTTTGCAGTTAATTCTTTGAAGAGAGCGACAGTGGGCTCCATTTGTATATATGCTTCACAAGATTTGAAAGTGGCAGATATAGGATATGGAGTTTCGGCCCAATACTTGAGGATGAAGGTTGAAATAGTTCAAGATGCCCCGAAAGAATTTTGAGCTGGGGAGAGTAAAACCTCTATGGACATGGTCAGTAAATACCACAAATTCTCCTTCACTGGGGCGTGGAACATCATCCCCTTGGCCGGCTCGCCATCCAATTTCTTCTTGAGGCGCAGAAGACCTTGATCTTGATAATCTTTAAGAATTTGCTCAGGTACTTGGGAAGGCACCCAATTGCACATGGTAGACTTTGACATATTAAGTCGCTTAAATACAAGAGAAGGCTGTGGAAATATAAATGGTGGGTTAATCAAGAAATAATGACCCATCACTACAGAGATATGAACAAAACAACATAAGATAAGTCACCTTAAATGGTGACCCGGCTCCAGCTTAGAAACGAAGACAATTTTTAAATACCTAGTGAATTATGATACGATGGTAAGCCACCCAAGATACGTAGGAGAGTTAACTAAGAGCCGTGGATTGCTAAAGTTTTCTACCAAGTGTGGAATAAACAAGTTTCAAACAAATCAGCTACAATTTTGGATCTACAAGCAGTTTGAAAAAAGAAAACAATTACTAAACCTAATGGTAGCGACGGAGCTATGGATGAAGTGTTCATGGATTATACAGGAAGCATACTTTATTCAAATGTAAGACCAGTGTTGAATCTATTACCACAATATTTCTATGGCCATCTCAGATTAAATACAAGATCTACTCAGGATATTATGGGAAAGAATGGATGAACAACGATGAACTCTATGAACTCCGATGAGATAATGTGAATCTAAGGAAGGGAGATTCAAGTACTTGGTTGCAGGGGCGGAGAGCGCAGATGCGCCGCTGAACTCCGGCGAAGGCAGAGCGGCACTCTTGTCTCGAGCGAGGCGGCTGGTGAAGGTCGACGAGCACGGCTGGGCTCTGGTCGTACAAAGCTGTGAGAGAAAGAAGAAGAAGCGAAGGAGACCAAGTCAAAAATGAAGAGGAGCCCTCGTGTGTATTTATAAGGGGGAGGTAACAGTAAATGGCAAGCTTGAAAATCGAGAAGGCACAATAACTTCTGGAACAAAAATATGCCTCGGTTTCGGGATAAATGGATATGCACAAGATTCGCTATGACGTCCTGAAAGACTCCCAAATTTTCAGAAGTGACATCATCATTTTAAATGGCGGGTTGTATGTGTTTGAGACTGAGAGTGAGACTTAGAGGGAAGACTCACTAAGATGGATGGATTGAAGATTGACATGAACAATTTCAAATCAATCTGGGGCCTAATGTTGGGGATATGACCCCATGGCCGCCCTGTGAAGGCCGGGTTAAATTGATGGCGACTCTTGGAGCTAGACTTCAGATGGGCCAGAACAATCAAAACGCATGACCGGAAGGGCAGCTCACAAGATGGGCCGGCTTAGGGCCCAGAGCCAGAAGGCTACAGGCGCCCTACAGGTGTAAGCCGCCATATGGTGACTTGTTATCGAAGGCAAGATGATTTAGAGTTAGGCTCAGTTGCGTGTCATTACCGAGCCGGACTCTTGTAAAGCTAGAGGCCTCGCCCTGTATATAAAGGCGAGCCCCCGTCACATAATAGGGCAAGTTACAATCAAGAGCTAGGTCAAGCAAATCCGCTCCCTTGTAATCGATACTCAAGCAATAAGCAGGAAAGCAGGAGTAGGCTTTTACCTCCACTGTGAGGGGCCGAACCTGGGTAAATCCATGTCTCTCGTTTCCGATCAACCCCAACAAGCTAACCTAGTTGCGATGGCCTCACAATTAAGTCCTCACACTAGGACATCTACCATGACAAAACCATGACAGGGTCCATTTCATAGGATTTCTCCATTTCTGCTATCCATTCGGAGTGACTAGAGAGATTGTATGAAGTGAATATTTCCTGGGTAGGGCATCTACCACAATATTATCCCTGCCTTTCTTATATTCTAGATGAAAAACAAACTCTAGCAACTTAAGCATGAGCTTGTGTTGAATTCCAGTGTTAATATTTTGACCAGTCATAAGCTTCAAGCTTTGGTGTTTAGTATTGATAATTAATTCATGCCCAAAAAATTAATGTATCCATATTTTGAGAGCTTCTATAATTATTGGTGCCTCTTTTTCATAAGTGAGCAATGTTGCATTCTTAGGAAACAATGTAGAATTGTAATAAGCAATGGCCCAACCCATTTGCATAATTACTGCAACTAAACCAATTCCAGAGGCATCAGTTTCCAAAATGAAAGGAATAGAAAAATACGGAAGGCCAATGCAGTTGTTGTAATTAAGGCTGTCTTTAGAGCATTAAAATGATCTTCTTGCAACTGTGTCCCGATAAAATTTTCATTTCCAAGTATATCATGTAGTGGTGTGGAAATCACACCAAAATCTATTACAAATCTTCTGTAAGCCGTATAGCCCTAAAAACTTCATACTTGTGTAACTGTACTAAGTGTGGGCCAATTAGACACAACAAATAATTTGGATGGGTCAGTAGAAACCCCCTCTCCAAAAATTATGTGCCACAGGTAGTCCACCCGATTAACTGCAAATAGGCACTTAAACAGTTTTGACTGATAGTTTCTCCTTGTTGAGAATAGTAAGTATTGTTTTCACATGTTCCAAGTGCTCCTCCAAACTCTTACTATATATTAATATGTTATTAAAGAAGACTAATGTGAATTTCCTGAGATTATGGAGAAAGTATGACGTTGATAAGAGTTTGGGATGTACCAGGTGCATTGGAAAATCCAAAAAGCATTACAAGATATTCAAAATGTCGAAAATCTGTAGTGAAAGCAGTCTTGTATTTGTATTTTTCACCCATTCTAATTTGATGGTACCCAAATCTCTGGTCTAGGTTAGTGAAATATTTTTCTCCAAGTCCATCCAATAGATCTTCTATTATGGTATTGGAATTTTGTTCTTTGTAGTGACAACATTTAGCTTTCTAAAATCTTGACACACTCTCCATGTCTTGTCTTTCTTGCCAACTAAAATTGCTGGTGTAGTATATGGAACTTGGATTTCTCTGATAACTTTTGACTATAGCAATTTGTTTACATGGTGTTCATTCCCATTCCTATGCATGTGAGGAATTCTATAAGGTGTGGAATATGGAGGAACCGCTTCAGGTTTCAATTTTATGGTCAAAAGCTCTCACAAGAGGCAATCCCTCTAGTTCTGCAAATACTTGAGGAAATAGTTTTGATAATTCAGTAACAAATCTCCTGATGCAACTTAATTCAGCAGTTTGAGCAACTCAATTTCATCTATTTTAGTTGCATCAGCTGTAGTCTCACATGCAGGAATAGTGACAGGGTATTTCCCTTCTTTAACTATAGTTACCGATTTGTGAATATAATCAAATGATGCTGGACTATGTTTGGCCAACCAGTCACAACCCAAAACTAGATCATTACTAGGTATGTCCAAAATTCTGATAGTTTGCAGAATTTTTTCTTGAGCCATTGAAATACAATTTCAAGAATGTAAGCTCCAGACCATAATTTTTCCTCCCCCAACTACTGCCACTTCTCTGGTCTTGTCTTTCAAGATAGTACATGAAGTTTTTAGTGCAATTTTTTAGGTTATAAAAGTAGAACTACTACCAGAGTCTACTAATGCTACAACTTGTCTCTCACCAATGGATATGAAGATATATATGGTATTCATACTATCAGATGGCACAACATGCAAATACATTTTCATACACTTTTCTTGGTCATGTTATTTTTTTTTCCTGTTCCTCATCTAAACCAGCATATTGTTTCTCATTTTGATTGTTGTTTCTTCCTGAGTTAAAATGTTCATCACTAGTGCTTGTTTGCATTTATACCCACGGAACCAAGCATCTCCATACTCTAACACTTCACTCTTTCTCTTGCTCTCTGAATTGCCACTTGAGCTTAAGTCTGCTTGTTTATTGTTAAAACCCATAGAGTTTAAAGAATTGTAAGGTGATTGTCCATTCTCTAGCCCTGTGATTGATAAGCTTTCTTTGGGGATAATGACTATTCTATGTCAATTGCCAACTAACAAGCTTTTGTAAGAGTAAGAGGACGAAGAGGTCTTAACTGAAACTTAATATGAGATCTCATCCCATTCACATAACATTTTATAAACCATTCCTCTGACAATGTGGGATTATCCTCTTGGATTTTTGCCACCAAATCCTCAAATCTATCAGTGTGTTCATTGATGCTTAAACTATTTTGTTTCGGAGAGTTTAAATCTATCTGTCAGTTCATAGGAGCTAGTAGGGGGAAAATCTATGCAACACTTCCTCAAAAAGTTGTTGCCAAGTGAGTTATTTCTTGAGAATGCTATATCTTACAGTCAAATATCTTCTCTGGTCGTCACATATAGTTGAGCTAGTGGAACTTTGTAATCATTTGGTGCTCGTGCCATATATCTAGAAATATTTTTCACATTTCCTTATTCAACCTCTTGGATTTTGATCATCAAACTTCGGAAATTCAATTCTGAGGCCCATTATAATTCATTTCAGAAATTGGATTATCATATCTCTTTGATAGTTTTTGTAGTATTCATCCCATACGACATTTACTTTACGTTGTGGTGATACATTGAAAGCCAAAGTACTTGCAGTTTCATGGGTGTAGTAGGTCAAGCAGCTTCAGATTGAAGCTCAAAGCCAGTACTGCTAAAATAAGGAGGTCCCAAACACTGTCATATATTAATGGGAGGTAATCTCTGCGAATTTAACATAGTAAATTGTCTTGTTTTATCTTGCGCCACTAACAAACACTTGCGTAATTCTTCAGTCAAAGGTCTAGCAGGAATTTCTGTTTCCTCTGTTGTTCCATGGGGTTTTTCAGTACTTCTTATTTAGTTTCCTGATGAGCATTAGCGCCACACAATGTACTCTGAGGAGGGAATACAAAATAGATGAATCATTGTTGTCAAGGATATAAGGACATCTATAATTGCAAAGAGGTGTTGACTGAAAGCCATAACTGCCATTTGCATACGCCCAAATACCTTGTTCGCACTGCCCTGTTTGGAGTTTATGGGTAATACATATAGGACTCTTCCTTAAGCTCGGCCATTTCCTCCTGATTCGCAACCATATTTGCTTTCATCGCTAGCAAATTCGCCATCTCGGTCTCGCCGATGCTTGGCTATGAACTCACCATAGTGACTAATAAACTTCTAGAGGAATTTTACTACCAATAGAGTTGGTAACCCGAATAGAGCCCATAGTCCTGCCGCCGCCAACACCTGCACCTCCAGATACAACATCGTTCATTCTTGACCTGGAATTTTACAACTAGAGGAAGGTGCTCGAGGGGGTTTCAATCTTGATCACGAAAACAACACCCCCCCCCCCCCCGAATATCCATTTCTACTATAAGATATATGTTGACAGTGTAGTAGCGTTTATCTAAAATGGGGAATGAGTTACGGGCACTTAGTGCCGACTCTTATATAATCGGACAATGGTAGAAGATAAACAGTTGAAAGTGACGGTGAAATGGTACAGCAAATAGGCGAGCGAATGTGAGCCGTTGGATCTTCATAACTGCACTTAACCTATACCGTCCATTAACTGAACCTCAGTCTATCTCAACTAAATACCAAAACCACTATATCTCGAAAAGTTTTTGCCTCCAAGTTTACCCACTTGTGTGAATCTGACTTCTTGATCAGCTGGATGGCGACACGTGTATTATTTTGGTAGATTACCATGTAGAATCACGTGGTGGACGTAGGTCTTTGATAAAATTTTTGTTAACTCATTCGCATTTTCCCGAGTGCATTTGGGGTGTCTTTAGCGATTTTGGTTCAGATGATTGTTTTATCTTGAAAGCAACCTATGGGTGGTTGGGCTGTTGATGCGTGCATTTTTTTGGATGTGGTTGTGTACAAATGCATGTGTGGGCGTATATGCATCAGCTAAATTTTTTGAACGTGCCTGCTTCACTGCCATGTGCTTCTAGCCATTTATGTTGTAATTAAGTCGGCCATGCGGTGTGTTGGTTTCCAGTTTTGCTTTCATCGTCGGGAACAGATAAGAAATAAGCAAATCGATGCTCAACAAAGGAACGTGGGCAAATTAGTCACCGCATGCATGCATACCAATCAGAACACATTGCTTGGATATGCGGCCGAGCAATAGCATTCTGATGAAGCGGTGATCGGGGGATGGGAAACTACGTCCAGTTACAAGGCACATGCAAGCAGCAGGACGGGCGACTACATCCAATTACAAGACAATAGAGGGATATGGACAAGACAACCACCACACCGCTCGGGCGCGATTCTAGGCCAGATACGTGACATTCCTTCTATCTCCCTCGCATGTGCACTGCATGCATCCCATCCAATCCACCGCTTTCGTTGATTTTTTATCTGCCTCACCACTTACTTCTCCTTCCTTATCTCTTCTTTTTATGGATGCCTCTACGGCTTACCGCCCTTTATGATCGAGGTGTTTTCCGGAAGATTCTAGTTGAACCGTCCACCGCCATAAGCATCTATAAATCTCTCCTTCCTCTTCTCTGTGGTCATCACTTGCTTTCGCATCTCAACCGAAGCACCACCGAGAAATAGCATTGGCGCAAAACATCGAGCCTCTCTCCACTTCTCCCGTGTGGGATGGAAATGAGCTTCGTTTACTGCCTCGCCGGGTATGCCCCTCCCTCCTAGGCTCCTCCTTTATTCAACGTGTAGTACGGAGCAAGCTCGGCCATCGTGAGATGTGGACCCGTGCTCCAAGGTTCAGAGTGGCTTCCCGCGGGCTCTCCTGATGATGCACCTTCGAGCTTGCCGGGGAGGAGCTGCATCCAGCCTTCGTCGCTGCTACTCCGCTGAGCAAGAAATTGCATCATTATCGCTACCATGTGGTGGTTGTTGTCGGTGTCAAAACCGGCGGATCTCAGGTAGGGGGTCCCGATCTGTGCGTCTAAGGTTAAAGGTAAGAGGAAGCAAGGGACACGATGTTTTACCCAGGTTCGGGCCCTCTCGATGGAGGTAAAACCCTACTTCCTGCTTGATTGATCTTGATGATATGAGTATTACAAGAGTTGATCTACCACGAGATCGTAGAGGCTAAACCCTAGAAGCTAGCCTATGATGATTATGATTGTCCCTCTAAGGACTAAAACCTCCGGTTTATATAGACACAAGAGGGGGCTAGGGTTTATACAAAGTCGGTTACAAAGAAGGGGATCTAATATTCGGATCGCCAAGCTTGTCTTCCACGCAAAGGAGAGTCCCATCCGGACACGGGACGAAGTCTTGAGTCTTGTATCTTCATGGTCTATCAGTCCAGCCAAAGTATATAGTCCGGCTGTTTGGATACCCCCTAATCCAGGACCCCCTTAGTAGCCCCTGAACCAGGCTTCAATGATGATGAGTCCGGCACGTAGTTTATCCTCGACATTGCAAGGCGGGCTCCGTCTCCGAATACTCCAAAGTAATTACCTAACACTTAAATCGTGTCCGGATCTGCAAGACGATCTTCACATGCCATCATGGGGAGAATGACATTCCACAAATATAACCTGCTGACATCTTTAGATAACATGACATAACACCATGGTCGAGTCATTCTTGAACCGTCTCTCCACAACCAACGACCATACATATTGCGAGGCGGTTTCCCGGGCACGTCTCGTCGAAGCAGAGACCATGTTCCCCTTATCGCGGGGCTTTCATTAATACGGGCACGGGCAGCCCAATCGCACCGTCAGTCATGGCGAGTGGGGAACGAGCGGGTTCCAGTAGGCAAGTGGGGAGGCGCAAAAGCTTTTATCGCCTCTATAAAGAGATAAGGTATCTTCCCTTTTACCCACGCCTTTCTCCTCCACTCGTCCATTCCCCTCTGCTCAAGCCCTAGCGCCCAAGCACTCGTCTTCTCCACCGAAGAGAGGTTCTCCGAAGATATCCGGATCCGGAGCAGGAGGCAAATGGATGTCCTCTACCGTCCGGGAGAAGGATATCAAAAAGCTCCGAGAGGCCGGGTACCTGGCCAAGAAAATCGGCCACCGTCTCCCGACGACGGGACAGATCGTCCCCACACCGGAGCCTAACAAGAGGGTCGTGTTTCTTCCTCATTTCATCTGAGGGCTCAGGTTTCCCCTCCACCCATTTGTTCGCGGCATCATGTATTATTACAGGATTGATTTTCATGATTTGTCCCCTAATTCCTTCCTCGATATCTCGACATTTATCGTCGTGTGTGAGGCCCTCCTCCGCATTTTGCCCCACTTCGGCTTATGGCTGAAGATCTTCAATGTGAAGCCCAAGGTGGTTAACGGCGAGCGCGCTAAGTGCGGCGGCGCCATGGTGAGCAAGATGCCCAAGGTCACATGGCCGACGGGCACCATCAATGATTCCGTCAAGGAGTGGCAGCAGCAGTGGTCCTATATCACTGAGCCGCGCGGTAAAAAGTGGGTCGCTCCTCCTGAATTCAGATCCGGAGCCCTGATGTGGCTCATGTCCTGGCCCAAGAAAGGCCTGAACTGGTCCTCATCCGATGAGCTATCGATTCTCCAAACACGCGTCCAGAGCGTGGTTGACAAGGACGTCAAACTCGTCAATGTAGTTCAGGTGATGTTAGTTCGCCTGGTTCTCCCTTGCCAACACCGAGCCTGCAATTTGTGGGAATACAACCCGGCCGAGCACCGGACTCTACAGGAGCTCTACGGCTCCTCACACAAGGACATCTGGAAGGTGCTCTTCAAGTCTGGCAAACCATGGCCGGGCTCCGCCGAGGACCGCGGGTATCAACTGTCCCACTCTGCAAGTCCGGTAAGTCATTGCTATGTTCTGTCTATCCATGTTTTGCTGCCATATCCTGAGGGAAACACTTTTATCATGCTTTCTTCAATAATCTCAGGAATGGACTAAGAAGGTGGGGCGGATACATTGTCCGGCCCCGCTGCCGGAGGAACCGGCAGGACCTCTTCTGACGAAGATGCTGGTCCTAGCGCCTTACGAGGCGCCAAAGAAAGAGGCCTCCAAGAGGATCAAGGAAACCCGGAGCGGCCTCCGTCGCCGCGACGCTTCGGACGCAAAATCCGAAGACTCCAGCGACCATCCCTCCTCCGAAGACGAAGAGGAGGAGGAAGAAGATGAGTCCCCCACGGGGGAAGGGAAGAAAAGGACGGCTTCGTCATCCCTAGAGGTCAAATCGCCAAAGAGGGGGAAAAGTTCCCTCCCGGAGGCGTCCACCATGGCTGCCAATAGCAGCCCGGAGTGGGATCCCAGGGCCCAGCCCCTGGTAAAGTCATGAGTACACGAAATCCGAACACGCATACGCTCCCGGGGTTATTAGGATGTAGTAGTTTAACTATCACCATACTTTGTGCAGCCCGGCGAGGTCCCACGCCGGATGGTCGTCATCGGAGGATCCACTAAGCTTAGATGCCCTGGAAAGCAAGACGCCTCCAAAGGCCCCTTCTCCGAAGCCTAGGCGTGACACCGAGGTGTCGCCTCAGCGAGACCCGGACCAGGGAGGGCATACCTCTGGGGCCGGATACACGGGAGCTGCGGTTCCCATGATCATCGACGGCGGGGGCGATCTTAGATTCGGCCCATAGCCGGACATGGTCCTGGAGACTTTTAAAGCTCCAGGATCGGGCTAGCAGCCCCCCTCGACGGAGGGAGGCAAGCCTGCTCTGCCAGCAACCTCTGTCCAAGCAGAGTTGCCGGACGGCCTATCGACGGCGCTAAAGAGTGCGTCTATCATCGATGAACATCGCACCCACATGGGTGCGGTGATTGAAAAGATTCAGTCCGCTAAGAGCAGACTGAATGAATCCTGCCTTAGCCTTATAAAAGGCTTTGAGGTATGTTTTTAGAAATCTTTGAAGATTATCATAGTATGAGTGGTAGCCCCTGATGCACCATTCGGTGAAAGAGAGAGAGCCGGACAGGGGATCAAATTTCCGCTTCGCAGGAGACTCAGTTAATGACATATATCCCTTTGTTTGAAAATAGGCGTCTGTAGCAACAACCGCCTCTCGTAATGCGGAGGTGTCCGGACTAAAGCAGAGTCTAGAACGGGCCAAAGAAGAACTTGGCCGCGTGAAGAAGCAGTTGGAGGACAAGCAAGGTACGTCGAAACATTTTGCTAAGTTGAGTGTGAACGAGTAGTTGTGCCTCATGAGAATATTTGTATTGTATGCTCCAGGAGCGAGTGCCGAAATTGAGGCACTGAAGAAGGCTGTGGCCAAAGCCAACAAGAAGGCCGCCGCAGAGCAGGCTCTTCGCGAGAAGCACGAGGCCAGGGTCATTGAAGCTGAGCAAGAGCTCCAGGAGGCCGTGAAGAAAAGCGAGACCTTGGAGCAGAGTCTAACAGGGAAAGAATCCGAACTCTCCCAAGCTCTCCAAGCCGCAGATAATGCTCGGGAAGAAGCCCGAGGTGCTCTGAAGGATATTCAGGAGGCACGGAGGGTTGCGGCTGGTAAGGCTTTTTGTACTCAAAGCAATTTTTACATAGTAATGGGAGGAACTCTAAGTGACAAACTGAATTCTTGTTTCTCCAGGGGCGTTTGCGGACCTGCCATGCAGCATATCTGATGCTGCCCAATTCTACCGAGCTGAGGAGAAGAAGTCTGCGGAGAAGCGTTTCTGGTCGCAGTATTTGTCACTGAATTATCCGGTGCCCTTTATCGATCAGCTGAAGCAGCTGGTCGAACTGCACCAGGCGGCCGAACTAGCCATGAAGGATATAGTTGTCCGGCTGTGGCCCGCGGAGCCAATTCCAAGCAGTTACTTCGGACTCGTGAAGCGGATTGTTGGTACTTGCCCTCAGCTCAAAGTCATTAAGCAATTGGTCTGTATAGAGGGTGCACGCATGGCGTTTGCCCGTGCGAAGGTGCACTGGGGGAAGCTTGATGCTGAAAAGCTGATGACTGAGGGACCACCAGAGGGTAAGGAGCATCGCAAGCCCGAATTATACTATGAAGGTGTCCTGAAAGGAGCCTGCCTTGTGGCGGAACAGTGTACCAAAGACACTATATTTCCCTGAAGGCAGTCATGTTGTCCTTTGTAATGCGGGATACTGGCACTGTTATTGTTTATTGCTTGTTATATGAATATTTTTTCTTCCTATGCGGTGATACGTCTCCGTCGTATTTACTTTTCCAAATACTTTTGCCCTTGTTTTGGACTCTAAATTGTATGATTTGAATGGAACTAACCCGGACTGACGCTATTTTCAGCAGAACTGCCATGGTCTTGTTTTTTGTGCAGAAAATAAAAATTCTCGGAATGTCCTGAAACTCCACGGAACATCTTACAAAAAATAAAGAAAAATCCTCGCAAAAGGTGAAGACCAGGGGCCCCACACCCTGCCCCCCCCCCCCCCGGGCGCGCCCCCCTACCTCGTGGGCCCCCTGGTGGCCTTCCGACGCCAACTCCAACTCCATATATTGGCTTTCGGGGAGAAAAAATTAGAGAGAAGAAATAATCGCATTTTACGATACAGAGCCGCCGCCAAGCCCTAATCTCTCTCGGGAGGGCTGATCTGGAGTCCGTTCGGGGATTCGTTGCCGTCATCATCATCAACCATCCTCCATCTCCAATTTCATGATGAGTAATTGCATCGTAGGCTTGCTGGACGGTGATGGGTTGGATGAGATTTATCATGTAATCGAGTTAGTTTTGTCTATCCATTATGTTCTTAGATTGATGTTGCTATGACTTTGCTATGCTTAATGCTTGTCACTAGGGCCCAAGTGCCATGATTTCAGATCTGAACCTATTATGTTTTCATGAATATATGAGTGTTCTAGATCCTATCTTGCAAGTCTATAGTCACCTACTATGTGTTATGATCCGGCAACCCCGAAGTGACAATAATCGGGACCACTCCCGGTGATGACCATAATTTGAGGAGTTAATGTATTCACTATGTGCGAATGCTTTGTTCCGGTTCTCTATTAAAAGGAGGCCTTAATATCCCTTAGTTTCCAATAGGACCCCGCTGCCACGGGAGGGTAGGACAAAAGATGTCATGCAAGTTCTTTTCCATAAGCACGTATGACTATATACGGAATACATGCCTACATTACATTGATGAACTGGAGCTAGTTCTGTGTCACCCTATGTTATGACTGCTACATGATGAACCACATCCGACATAATTATCCATCTCTAATCCGGTGAATACGAGTTTTCCATATACTGGTTCTCGCTTATTTACTTTTCCGTTGCTACTGTTATAATCACTACAAAATACCAAAAACATTACTTTTGCTGTCTTTACTTTTGTTACCTTTACCACCACTATCATATTACTTTGCTAGTAAACACTTTGCTGCAGATACTAAGTTTCCAGGTGTGGTTGAATTGACAACTCAGCTGCTAATACTTGAGAATATTCTTTGGCTCCCCTTGTGTCGAATCAATAAATTTGGGTTGAATACTCTACCCTCGAAAACTATTGCGATTCCCTATACTTGTGGGTTATCAAGACCTTTTTCTGGCGCCGTTGTTTGGGAGCAAAGCTCTATTCTTTGAGTCACTTGGGATTTATATCTGCTGGACACTATGAAGAACTTGAAAGATGATCGAACTACTATTTTGCCCTCAACTACGAGGGAAGGTAAGGGACTGCCATCTAGCCTTGCACTAGACTCTCCTTCTATTATGAGTAAGTTTGCGACACCTAAACCTACTAGTGCTATTGATTCTGATATGTCGCATGTTATTGATGATGCCACTTCTGCTATGCATGATAGTTATGATGAAACTACTTCTATGCTTGATACTACTGTGCCACTTGGTGAATATCTTGATGAGCAAATTGCTAGGTCTAGAGAAAGAGAAATTGTTGAACCTGAACACGATGATGTTAGTGATGATGAACCTATGCTTGCTATTCCCGAGGGTTATCTTTTTGATGATGAATCTTTAGCAGCTATTTTTGCTTGCCAGGATAGACGTGAACTTAAGAGGTTGCTAGTTAAATGGAGTGAAGAATCTTTTAGAGATAGAATGAGACCCGACCCTGCTTTTGCTACTTCACCTATCTGTGTTCCTGATCAGGATTATTATGATTTTTCTGTTGATCCAGATATAATTACTTTGGTTGAATCTGATCCTTTTTATGGCTATGAATCTGAAACTGTTGTGGCACATCTTACTAAGTTAAATGATATAGCTGCCCAGTTTACAAATAATGAGAGATCGCGCTACCTTTATTTACTCAAAATATTTCTGTTCTCATTAAAGGGTGATGCTAAGATATGGTATAATTCTCTTGATCCTGGTTGTGTGCAAAGTCCCCAGGATATGATTTATTACTTCTCTGCTAAATATTTCCCCGCTCATAAGAAACAAGCTGCTTTGAGGGAAATATACAATTTTGTGCAAATTGAAGAAGAGAGTCTCCCACAATCTTGGGGGAGGCTTCTCAAGTTACTTAATGCTTTGCCTGATCATCCTCTTAAGAAACCTGAAATATTTGATATCTTTTACAATGGACTAACTGATGCTTCCAGAGATTACCTGGATAGTTGTGCTGGTTCTCTTTTCAAGGAAAGAACACCGGATGACGCTGAACTTCTATTGAATAATATGTTGGCTAATGAAAATAATTGGGCACCTCCCGAGCTACCTCCTGAGCCAGTTCCTGAGCCCATTACTGAACCTATTCCTAAACCAACTCCGAAGAAGAGAGGTGTTCTATTTCTCAGTCCCAAAGATATGCAAGAGGCAAAGAAATCTATGAAAGAAAAAGGTATTAAAGCTGAAGATGTTGAGAATTTACCTCCTATTGAAGAAATACATGGTCTTAATTTACCGCCTATTGAAGAAGTATATGATCTCAATTACTTATTTAATGAAGAACCTCCCGATATCCTGACACAGGTAGTAAAGGTAAATTCTCTCTATAGATATGATAAAGCTGAAGTCCCTCCTACTAAAATTGCTAGTCAGTGCTTGGATGAGTTTGATGACTTTATGTTTAAGCAAGATGACTTTAATGCTTATTTTGGTAGACAATTAAAATAGAATAATTTCATGATTAAACGCTTGGGTGATTATATGGCTGATATTAGATGTGAACTTAAACTTGTTAGCAAACATGCATCTATGGTCACCACTCAAGTAGAACAAGTACTTAAAGCTCAGAAAGAAGCGCTTGATGAAATGAATAGTAAGAAAAATGATTATGCTGTTAGAGTGGCTACTAGAACTGGTAGAATGACTCAGGAACCTTTGTATCCTGACGGCCACTGAGGGAGTCCTGGACTAGGGGGTGTCCGGATAGCCGAACTATCATCTTTGGCCGGACTCCAAGATTATGAAGATACAAGATTTAAGACTTCGTCCTGTGTCCGGATGGGACTTTCCTTGGCGTGAAAGGCAAGCTTGGCGATACGGATATGTAGATCTCCTACCATTGTAACCGACTCTGTGTAACCCTAGCCCTCTCCGGTGTCTATATAAAACGGAGGGTTTTAGTCCGTAGGACGAAGAACAATCATACCATAGGCTAGCTTCTAGGGTTTAGCCTCCTTGATCTCGTGGTAGATCTACTCTTGTACTATCCATATCATCAATATTAATCAAGCAGGAGTAGGGTTTTACCTCCACCGAGAGGGCCCGAACCTGGGTAAAAACATCATGTCCTTTGTCTCCTGTTACCATCTGCCTAGACGCACAGTTCGGGACCCCCTACCCGAGACCCGCCGGTTTTGACACCGACATTGGTGCTTTCATTGAGAGTTCCTCCGTGCCGTCGCCATCAGGAAGGATGCCTTGTCCCATCTTTAAAGACGGCACCGTAGCTAAAGGAGCTTTGGCCATCAGCCAATCTCTCCGGCTAGGCGGTTTTCTCATGACCGCCTGTTATGCCGCCGTGCCGACGATGACTTCTTGGGTCATCAAAAGCAATCTTCACGACAACTCGGAACTGGCCGAGCAGCTTGATCCAATGGAGCTCTCCTCATTAAACGAGCTCTTGGATCGCATCGCCGCCCTGGGAGTCACTACAGACTACGATCAGATCATCCCTAAAACCGATCTGGTAGAGATCAACTCTCCCCAGGCTACCCACCACGTCACTGTGGTGGAGGAACAGTACGCCGACTCTTCTTCTATATTAAAGACTAGTTATTCCCGCGGAGGGATGGACGTCGATCAAGTCCTGAACCTAAAGTCAGGCAGCGGGCGGGATTCATTGGACAATATCCAAAAACCCAAGCTTCCAAGTTCGGAAACTTTTCAGCCCTCAAGTCTTAGATTGGACGGGATTCCGAATTTAATTCCACCCGCCCACCCAAACATAAGCGATCTATCCCGAATCCGGCAAGAGCCCGCTGAAACAGTACACCATTACTGGGCCAGATTCCTCCTGGTTATGGACAGGATAAAGGACTGCCGCGAGGAAGATGCAATCTTACTTTTCTGCAATAATTGCACGGACAAGGGAATCATAAACGCCATAAGTCATCGTGAAATTACATGCTTTGTGGACTTGGCGTCCATAGTACGAAAGTACTATGTGATGGAGAGCGCCTGGAAAACCGAAACCAAATTTTGGGATAATTCGGCTCCGAATACAACCCTAGTCCAAAATAAAAGGGTGCATCATCGCCAGGCACCCGGGTTAAATACCAAAAAGCAGAAACCCCCTAAAGGGCACGGAACTGTACTGGAGGGATGGCTCAATGGACCCTGCAAAATTTATAATACAGAGGGCGCCACTCCAATTCATAGCCTTCGAGCATGTTGGATACTACGGCAGGTGGCCAAAAGTGGCGAAGAGCTTCTAGCTCCAGAGAACTAGCCCAACAATACCAGTACGGTATTAACAGTCTTCGAGACTTTGGCATCAAATAATATGCGGAAACGAACACTCCGCAGCCTCGCCGAAGTCTACCAAGTAGCGATAATAAAACAATGGAGTTATACGGCTATTACCTTCAAAGCCAGTGACGAACCTAAATTCCGAACAGCCCGAGCACCAGCCGCATTGGTCCTCAGTCCAATAGTGGACGGATTTTGCCTTACCAAGGTACTCATGGATGGCGGCAGCGGATTAAACCTCATTTACGAGCAAACCCTTCGAAAAATGGAAATAGACTGGAGCCGCATTTAGCAAAGAAGCACAACCTTTAGAGGAATAATCCCTAGTCGGGAAGCACACTGCACAGGAAAAATTACACTGGATGTGGTGTTCGGCTCGCCGGACAATTACAGGTCCGAGGAGGTCACGTTCCAAGTGGCCTCGTTCAGCAGCGGATATCACGCTTTATTAGGGCGAGAGGCATTCACAATTTTTCAAGCCATACCCCATTATGGGTACATGAAGCTCAAAATGCCCGGTCCCAACGGAATCATCACTCTTGCCAGTGATCCGGACATAGCACTCCGTGCCAAAAATAAGACAGCCGCTCTAGCCCTCGAGGCACTATCCGAAGCCCTAGCGGCCGAAGAACTCACTGTGTTGCGCTCCACGATGAACTGGGACGATGTGATACTCGATAAGAGATCCAAGTCCACCTCTTTTAAACCAGTGGACGAAATAATCAAATTCCAAGTCCATCCAACGTACCCTACAAAGACGGCCTCCATTGGGGCACAATTAAACCCCGATGTAGACGCCGCACTACGAGAAAATTGGGACATTTTTGCCTGGCACCCTTCAGACATGCCAGGAATCCCATGCCGGCTGGCAGAGCATAGCCTAAATATCCTAAAAGGATTCAAGCCAGTCAAACAGGCTCTTCGGTGATTTTCCGAACCCAAGAGACAGGCAATGGGAGAGGAGCTAGCCAAACTATTAGAAGCCGGATTCATTAGAGATATAAAACATCCGGACTGGCTAGCAAACCTGGTAATGGTACCAAAGAAGGACAAATCCTGGCACCTGTGTGTTGATTTCAAGGACCTTAACAAGGCTTGCCCAAAGGATCCCTTCCCCCTTCCCCGCATCGATCAAATTATCAACGCTACCGCAGGGCACGATTCATTGTGCTTCCTCGACGCATACTCTGGCTACCATCAAATCAAGATGGCGGAGCCAGACCAAGCCGCAACGGCATTCATTACTCCATACGGACCATTCTGCTTCAACACAATGCCCTTCGGGCTCAAAAACGCCGGCGCAACATATCAGCGCATGATTCAGACATGTCTGGCAGACCAGATCGGCAAAACAGTGGAGGCATGCGTAGACGATGTGGTCATCAAATCCAAGCACGTCAAAACTCTAGTAGACGACTTGAGGCTCACATTCGACAATCTCCGAGCATATGACATTAAGCTCAACCCGGAAAAATGCGTTTTCGGCGTACCAGCCGGAAAACTCTTGGGCTTCATTATATCCGACAGAGGAATTGAAGCAAACCCAGCCAAGATCCGAGCTCTGTCACAATTGGATATCCCAAAAAACCTCAAGCAAATACAAAAATTGACTGGATGTGTGGCGGCTCTAAGCCGCTTCATCTCCTGCTTAGGAGAAAAGGCATTACCCCTTTACCGCCTCCTTCGGCGCACCGAACACCTCGAGTGGACGGATGCCGCCACGGCCGGACTCGAAGAAATCAAAGCCATATTGGCAACAAATCCGGTCCTGGCCGCGTGTAACGCCCCGGATTTGATGCGCCAGGTGTCTTCCAGTTATTCGCCGTAGTTGCCATGTCATTTGCTCGCATGTTGCATTTTGCCATGTCATCATCTTCATTTCATATCATGTCATCATGTGCATCGCATTGGCATACGTGTTCGTCTCATGCATCCTAGCATTTTCCCCGTTGTCCGTTTTGCAATCCGGCACTCCTATGTCCCCCGGCGCCCCCTTTTGCCTCTTTTCATGAGTGGGTGTTAAACATTCTCGGAATGGCCCGAGGTTTGCCAAGCGGCTTGGTATAGCACCGGTAGACCTCCTGTCAAGTTTCGTTCCATTTGGAGGTCATTTGATGCTCCAACGGTTAACCGGGGAACCGTAAAAGCCTCTTTTGTGTGCAGCCCAACACCCCTTCAAAGTGTCCCAAAACCCATCCTAACCCCCTCCATGCTCTCGATCGTTCGATCATGATCGTGTGGGCGAAAACCGCACCTCATTTGGAGCTTCCTAGCTCCCTCAACCTATAAATATGCCCTCTCCCCCGAAATTCACGGACGAAACCCTAGCCTTCTTCCTCCTCCCGTCGACGGACACGTCCACCCGCCGCCCGGACATGTCTGATCCCGCCGGACGCATCTCGGCCGCCGTCTGTATCCAATGGCGCGCCGCCAAGTGGCCTCCCGCGTCGTCTCCAGCGCACCAGCGCCGCCGCGGCCCGCCAGGCCCGCGGGAGGCCCGCAGCAGACCGATCTGGGCCCGGCTCCCGATCGCCTGCGCCCGAGCGCCTCCCCTCGTAGAGCCCCATCGCGCGGCCGTCCGCCTGCTCGCCGATGCGTGCCGCCTCGCAGGTGCGCCGCCCCGGCCACCGAAGGCCCACGCCGCCGTCGGACCCCAGGTCCCGCCGCCCTCTCTCTCCTTTCCTTTTCCCTCTCTCTCCCTCACGGTCCCTCTCTCTCTCCCGCAGGTCCAGCCGCCGCCATGGAGTTGCGCCTCTCCGAGCTTCGTTGACGCCAGAAATGCGTTCCCCGGGGCCAGATCCGCCCGGATCCACTCCCTATCGGCCTCGCCTCAACCTCCTCGCCGGCCGTCCCTGCAGGTGGCGCCGCCCCCTCCCAAGGCCGCCTCCTCCCTGTTCGAGCGGGAGGAGGACGAGCGCCCGTTGACCGGCCCGTTCTCGCGTGGGCCACCTCTCCTCCCACGGCCCAGCCCAGCCCCCTCAAGCCGGCCTGCCTCGCCTCCTTTGCTTATGGGCCGAAGCCCGTGGTGAGCAACCCCCTACCCCTCGCTCTAGGCGTCTTTTAGCTATTCGGCGCGCGTCTGTTTTTTTTCTTCAGAAAATGACCAAGCCCTGACATTTTCATGCTAAGTTTGACATGCCATAACTCCCTGTGTGCTGCTCCGTTTTGTGCGCGTAATATGTCAAAATGTTCGTTGTGAGCTGCTCTTCATTTTGTTCCATTGTGCCATGTTCATTTGAGTCCATCTTAATGCCTGAATCATCGTTGCAAGAGTGCTATATGATGTTAATCTGCTGAAACTGTTATAACTTGGTGTTTTGTCATTTTTGTTGCATTTGATGTGTGCATCCTATGAGCATGAGCTCTACACGAGTTTTGAACTATGATATGCCATATTTACAGTGGTGCCATCCATGTATTTTTGTGGGTCTTGTAGTGAGTGCATCAAGCTTGTTAAGTAGTGTACTTGCTGTTGCTGTTTTGCTAGACAGATTCTGCTATTTCATGATGCTATGTAAACCTGCTGCTACAAGTCATTCTATGCATAATATGAAGATGTTAACTAAGGATGTTTTGTTATACATGTCATGCTCTATCCATTCATGCCCCTGGTTGCATTTATGGCTTGTTGTAGCTTGTTGTTATCTTGCTCCAAACTTGCTAAATAATGTTGCTGTCAGCCTGTTAATATTAAGTTCAATGTTGCCGTGATTGTTTTTAGTTAGCCATGTACCCTATGAACTTGCTCTTGCCATGCTTAACTTCATAAACATGCATTCTTGCTGTTGTTCACCTTGCCATGCCATGTATTGCTCTGTGGTGAGTGCGTCAAGCTCACCAACATGCCTACTTATCGTTGTTCCTGCCATGTATGAATCTGTCATATCATTTGCCATGTTTACATGGGTGCCACCATATCTTCTGATCCTTTTTGGCTCATGGTCAGTAAGGGACTTTTGTTATATGTAATTAGTAGATTCATTTCATGCCTTTTTTTGGCATGTTAAGCTCCTGTAGCATGTTGTTTGATAGCTCTAGACATTGCAACCTGATGTTATTTCTGCTAATGACTGAAACTGTTATTATTTGCAATCTTGCCATGTCCTTTTGAGCATGTTCTAGTTGTTTCTGGAGATAGCTCAGTGTTCATGTTTTGTCATGCTTTACCTTTACATCATGCCCATGCCTTTTGTTCTTATGTTGAGGTGTTGTAGCATATTGTTTTGATGCTTGCAATATGCCTAGTTGCTGTTATGGACAGATTGTTGTCATATCTTGTATAGTGTGTGTGTGTGTGTTGAACCGTTGCTCCGTTTTGAGTGTGTTCTATATGAAACTCGCTTGATTTTGCATGTAGCTTCGTATTATCATGTTGCATCCTCGTTTTGAGGTGTTTGCTTGATGTTTGTATGCATTTAGCATCAATGCCATGCTTAACTTGTTTCGCTCATATCTTCTAGGCCGTAGCTCCGAACTAAATGAACTTTATATGTAACCTGACTAGAATTTCGTGTACATCATCTTGGTGCATCTTAACTTGCTGTTTAACAACTTGAACATAAGGTTGATTCAGTTCTGGACCAATTTTGAAACTTGCATACGAGGACTTACCCGAATTGTTATATGTTGTTTCCGGCCTCATTTAAACTTGTCTTGATATGTTGTTCTTGTTTGTATCATCTCTTGCCATGAGTAGCCTCATCTAGCCTTGTCATGCATCATACTTGGTTGAGCATCATGTCATGTTCAAGTGTGGTGTGTTTACCATGTTGTGTGCTTCTTCTCGATAGTTCCCGTTTCGTTGCGATCGTGAGGATTCGTTCATCTATGCTTGGTTCATCTTCGTGGCTTCATCTTCTTCATGGACTCGTTCTTCTTCCTAGCGGGATTTTAGGCAAGATGACCGCTACCCTGGATCTCACTACTATCATTGCTATGCTAGTTGCTTCGTTCTATCGCTATGCTGCGCTTCCTATCCCTTGTTCTTCAAGCCTCCCCAAATTGCCATGAACCTCTAACCTTTGACACCGTTCCTAGCAAACCGTTGTTTTACTATGTTACCGCTTTGCTCAGCCCCTCTTATAGCATTGTTAGTTGCAGGTGAAGTTGAAGATTGCTCCATGGTGGACAGGGTTATGTTGGGATATCACAATATCTCTTATATTATTTAATGCATCTATATACTTGGTAAAGGGTGGAAGGCTCGGCCTTATGCCTGGTGTTTTGTTCCACTCCTGCCGCCCTAGTTTCCGTCATACCGGTATTATGTTCCTGGATTTTGCGTTCCTTACGCGGTTGGGTGCTTTATGGGACCCCCTTGACAGTTCGCTTTGAATAAAACTCCTCCAGCAAGGCCCAACCTTGGTTTTACCATTTGCCTCACCACCACCTATTTTTCCCTTGGGAGTCGCTCTCTCGAGGGTCATCTTTATTTTAGCCCCCCCGGGCCAATGATTGTCTAAGTGTTGGTCCAAACCGACCGATGTCCGGCGCCCCCTAGGCAACCAGGGTCTATGCCAACCCGACGTCTGGCTCATTCGGTGTGCCCTGAGAAGGAGATATGTGCAGCTCCTATCGGGATTTGTCGGCACAGCGGGCAGTCTTGCTGGTCTTGTTTTACCATTGCCAAAATGTCTTGTAAACCGGGATTCCGAGACTGATCGGGCCTTCATGGGAGAAGGAATATCCTTCGTTGATCGCGAGAGCTTATCATGGGCTAAGTTGGGACACCCCTGCAGGGTATAAACTTTCGAAAGTTGTGCCCGCGGTTATGTGGCAGATGGGAATTTGTTAATGTCCGGTTGTAGATAACTTGACACCAGATCCGAACTAAAACGCATCAACCGCGTGTGTAGCCGAGATAGTCTCTTCTCGGCGGAGTCCGGGAAGTGAACAAGATTTTGGGTTACGTTTGATGTAAGTAGGAGTTCAGGATCACCTCTTGATCATTACTAGTTGACGACCGTTCCTTTGCTTCTCTTCTCGCTCTTATTTGCGTATGTTAGCCACCATACTTGCTTAGCCGCTGCTGCAACCTCACCACTTTACCCCTTCCTTTCCCATACCCCTTCCTTTCCCATTAAGCTTTGCTAGTCTTGATACCCATGGTAATGGGATGGCTGAGTCCTCGTGGCTCACAGATTACTACAACAACAGTTGCAGGTACAGGTTATGCGATGATCATGACGCGAGAGCGATATTTGCTTGTTTTGGAGTTCTCCTTCTGCTTCTTCTTTGATCAGGGGATAGGTTCCAGGTCGGCAGCCTGGGCTAGCAGGGTGGATGTCGTTTGAGTTTTTGTTTGTGTTTCATTCGTAGTCGGATGTTGATCTGATGTATGAGATGATGTTGTATTCGTGTGGCATTGTATGCCTTTTGTATGTATCCCCATCTATTATGTAATGTTGATGTAATGATATCCACCTTGCAAAAGCGTCTTCAAGATGCGCTTCTATCCTTGGTGGGACCTTCGAGGTCCTTTAGGGTAGGGCCGCATCTTGGGCATGACAAGTTGGTATCAGAGCCTCGACCGACCCTAGGAGCCCCCTTGTTTGATCGTGTAGTTTGGCCGTTGTTGAGTCTAGAAGAAAACTATTTTCGGAGTCTAGTTATATCGGAGAGTAGGAATTCTTTTTACTCCTCAGCCTCTTCGTCGCTCTGGTAAGGAATCTTGACGTAGGTGTTTTGGACTACTTCTCTTCCCTTTCAAATTTTTCTTTAGGATCACGTGGTTAGTTTTCCGTTCGTTGGTTCTCAACTCTTTTTCTCCAGTGCTTTTCTCGTCAAGTTGAGTCGACCCTCTTCATCTTTGCAAGTTCAATCCTCAGTTTGCTCTCAACGAAGTTGTTTCTCTACCCTCAGTTGCTTTATTTTCCCACCCACCCACCCTTTTTCTTCTCAGAGCCGCAGTCCATAATCGAGTATCCATCCTACTCGTGCGAAGTCTTTGCTTTCTTTCCTCAATGATTTCAACCGGTGTTTTTCTCTTCAAGATATTCGTCGGTTTCCCCTTCCAAGTTACCTTTATTTTCCTGCCCTCCCACCCTCTTCTTCCCGGAGCCTGAGCCTCTTTCGAGCATCAATTTCATTCGTGTGGAGCCTCTTCAGTCTTCCCTCAATCATTTCAACCGGTGAATTCTCATTTTGTTCGACATTCTTCATCTCTTTTTCTTCTCCGATGGACTCAATTCAAGTTTTTCGGTGTTGATCATATTCTTTTCCTCGGCTCAAGTGTTTTCCCTACTCGTTCCCCTCTCGCCAGTTTATCCTTCCGGAGTGTTCAAGACATCTCAGGAGATTTGTCTGTGTTCGACTTAATTAGAGGTTGTCACCTCATTCAAATATTTCAATTGTTACGGTGCTTCATCTATCTTTTCAACAATCCCTTCCAACGGTGTTTTCTTTTAGTGGGCTGAGGGAGTCCTGGACTAGGGGGTGTCCGGATAGCCGGACTATCATCATCGGCCGGACTCCAAGACTATGAAGATACAAGATTGAAGACTTCGTCCCGTGTCCGGATGGGACTTTCCTTGGAGTCGAAGGCAAGCTTGGCAATACGGATATGTAGATCTCCTACCATTGTAACCGACTCTGTGTAACCCTAGCCCTCTCTGGTGTCTATATAAACCGGAGGGTTTTAGTCCGTAGGACAAACAACCATTACAACAATCATACCATAGGCTAGCTTCTAGGGTTTAGCCTCCTTGATCTCGTGGTAGATCCACTCTTGTACTACCCATATCATCAATATCAATCAAGAAGGAGTAGGGTTTTACCTCCATCGAGAGGGCCCGAACCTGGGTAAAAACATCGTGTCCCTTGTCTCCTGTTACCATCCGCCTAGACGCACAGTTCGGGACCCCCTACCCGAGATCCGCCGGTTTTGACACCGACATTGGTGCTTTCATTGAGAGTTCCTCTGTACCGTCGCGATCAGGAAGGATGCCTCTTCCCGTCTTTAAAGACGGTATCATCGCTAAGGGAGCCCTGGCCACCGGCCAAACTATCCGGCTAGGTGGTTTTCTCATGACCGCCTGTTCGGCCACCGCTTCGACGATGACCTCTCGGGTCATCGAAAGAAATCTTCACGTCAACTCGGAATTCGCCGAGCAGCTGGATCCAATAGAGCTCTGGTCCGTAAACGAGCTCTTGGATCGCATCGCCGCCCTGGGAGTCGCTACAGACTACAATCAGATTGGGCTTAAAACCGATCTGAGAGAGATTAACTCTCCCCAGGTTACCCACCACGTTGCTGTGGTAGAGGAACAACGCGGCAATTCTTCTTCTACATTGAAAACTAGTTATGTCCGGACTCCCGAACCCTCCATGCCGGATTTCCGTGGAGGGACGGATGTCGATCAAGCACTGAACCTAAAGTCAGAAATCGGACCAGACTCATTGGACAACATCCAGCAATCCAAGCTTCCAAATTTGGAAACTTTCCGGCCCTTGAGCCTCGAGATGGGTAGGGTTCAGGACTCAATTCCACCCACCCACCCAAACATATGCGATCTATCCCAAATCCGGCAAGAGGCCGCTGAAAAGTACATCATTACTGGGCCAGATTCCTCCTGGTTATGGACAGGATAAAAGACTGCCGTGAGGAAAACGCAATTTCAATTTTCTACAATAATTGCACGGACGAGGGAATCTTGAACGCTGTAAGTCGTCGCGAAATTACACGATTCACCGACGGGGCGTCCATAGTACGCAAGTACTGTGCGATGGAGAGTTTCCGGAAAACCGAAACTAAGTTTTGGGACAATCCGGCTCCGAATACAACCCTAGTCCGAAACAAAAGGGTGCATCATACTCAAGCACTAGGTACAAAAACCAAAAAGCAAAAACCCCATAAAGGGCACGGAACCGTACTGGAGGGATGGCTCAGCGGACCCTATAAAATTCACAGTATAGAAGGCGCCACTCCAACACATAGCCTTCGAGCATGTTGGATACTGCGGCAGGTGGCCAAAAGTGGCGAAGACCTTCTAACCCCAGAGAACCACTCTAATGGTACCTGTACGGTGTCAACGGTCTTCGAGACTTTCACATCAAATAATATGCGGAAACGAACAATCCGCAGCCTCGCCGAAGTCTACCAAGTAGCAACAACAAATCCATGGAGCGACACGGCCATCACCTTCAACGCCAGCGATGAACCTAAATTCCGAACAGCCCGAGCACCAGCCGCATTGGTCCTCAGTCCAATAGTGGACGACTTTTGTCTTACCAAGGTACTCATGGATGGCGGCAGCGGATTAAACCTCATCTACGAGGAAACTCTTCAAAAAATAGAAATAGACTAGAGCCGCATTGAGCAAAGCAGCACAACCTTTAGAGGAATAATCCCTAGCCGGGAAGCGCGCTGCACAGGAAAAATCACACTTGATGTGGTGTTCGGCTCACTGGACAATTATAGGTCCGAGGAGGTCACGTTCCAAGTGGCCCCGTTCAGCAGCGGATATCACGCCATATTAGGACGAGAGGCATTCACAATTTTTCAAGCCATACCCCATTACGGGTACATGAAGCTTAAGATGCCCGGGCCCGGCGGAATAATCACTCTCGTCAGTGATCTGGACACAGCGCTCCGCGCCAAAAACAAGATAGCCGCATTAGACCTGGAGGCACTATCCGAAGCCCTAGCGGCGGAGGAACTCACTGCGCTGTGCTCTACGGTGAATAGGGATGATGTGATACTCGATAAGAGATCCAAGTCCACCTCCTTTAAACCAGCGGACGAAATAGTCAAATTCCAGGTCCATCCAACGGACCCAACAAAGACGGCCTCCATCGGGGCATAGTTAAACCCTGATGTAGACGCCGCACTGCGAGAATTCCTTCGGGAAAATTGGGACATCTTTGCCTGGCACCCTTCAGATATGCCAGGAATCCCATGCAGATTGGCAGAACACAGCCTAAACATCCTAAAAGGATTCAAGCCAGTCAAACAGGCACTTCGGCGATTCTCCGAACCCAAAATACAGGCAATGGGAGAAGAGCTAGCCAAACTACTGGAAGCCGGATTCATCAGAGACATCAAACATCCGGACTGGCTAGCAAACCTGGTAATGGTACCAAAGAAGGACAAATCCTCGCGCCTATGTGTCGATTTTAAAGACCTTAACAAGGCCTGCCCAAAGGACCCTTTTCCCCTCCCCCGTATCGACCAAATAATTGATGCTACTGCAGGGCACGATTCATTGTGCTTCCTTGACACATACTCCAGATACCATAAAATCAAGATGGCGGAGGCAGACCAAGCTGCAACGGCATTCATTACTCCATACGGACCATTCTGCTTCAACACGATGCCCTTCAGACTCAAAAACGCCGGCGCAACATATCAGCGCATGATTCAGACATGTCTGGCTACCCAGATCGGCAAAACAGTAGAGGCATACGTAGACGATGTAGTCGTCAAAACCAAACACGTCGAAACTCTAGTAGACGACTTGAGGCTCACGTTCGACAACCTCCGAGCATATGACATTAAGCTGAGTCCGGAAAAATGCGTCTTCGGCGTACCAGCCGGAAAGCTCCTGAGCTTCATTGTATCCGGTAGAGGAATTGAAGCAAACCCAGCCAAGATCCGAGCTCTTTCACAGCTTGTCGGTGTACTAAAGTAGGGGTACCTTAGTACCCCGAACTTGTGCACGGGCAGTCGCAGCGACCCGCGGCAGGGCTTGCCGGGCGTCCGCCAAGATCCTCAAAGGCTACTTTGACGCTGTTCAAGAGCAGAGTACTCAAGCTAAAGCCCCGGCAAGAGGAGCCTGCCGGGAAGGCTGACCAAGGCCCCGGCAAGAGGAGCTTGCCGGGAAGGCCAACCAAGGCCCCGGCAAGAGGAGCTTGCCGGGAAGAAGACAAGACCCCGACAAGAGGAGCTTGCCGGGAAGGCCACTCAAGGCATTCCAAGGAAACTTGCCGCGACGCCCCGCGCGTCCCGGCAAGGCCCAGCGAGCGGCAAGCTTGCTGGTGCGACAAGATAAGGGCCGCGGCAAGGCGCTTGCCGCGGCAAGGCGCTTGCCGCGGCAAGGCTACCACTATGCACCCAAGCTCCAGCGCATCCAGCGACGTTTCACCCCAGGACTATCCCAGGAGCACGTGGCAAGGCGCTGTGCAGCCATGCGGTGCGAGGTGGCAAGAGGAGCTAACAAGGAGGCCATCATGGCGATCGGTGGCGCCCCTAACGGTCGTTTCTTTGCACTGTTGGGGCGACCGGACGGGCATTAAATGCCCCTGTCCCCTGCCGTCAGAGTTAGGTAGGGGACACTGTTGGTCGCAGTTGTACCAACCCGCGTTTTTACCTTTCTACCCCTCTTTCTACACTGCCACCTGTCGGTGACCCCTTTAGCCTATAAAAAGGAGGCCCATGCGCACGTAGAGGGGGTTCGGAGTTTTTTCCGCAGCTACGCCACACCCGCTCTCTCGAGCAAGAACAGAATACAAACACACAAAGCAGCAGTAGGAGTTTTATCTCTCCGGAGAGCTCCGAAGCTGGGTAAAAATCCCTCGCGCGCTCTCTCGCCTCGATCTGCTCTGCGTGTGCCCTCCGCTCCCTTGCCGGACAAGAAGGGGCCCTCCTGCCCCATAGGTGCTTGTGCTCCCAGCCACCACGACATCTCTGGCGCGTCAGGTAGGGGGGCGTCGAAGTCGTGCGTATCTGATCCGGCGTCTGCGCGCGCTACATCCACATCTTCCTCGACATGCCACTGAAGAAGAAGACTTCGGAGGTGGCCGCTCCGTCTGCGACTTCCCTACCGCCACCGGAGCAAACGGGCGGTGGGGTGGACGCCGGCGGAGGAGCGAGCGCCGGCGGGGGGACGCGCATCGTCACCCGGTCCAAAGACAAGGCCCCGCAAGGTTCAGCATCTGCATATCCACCGCACCCCTCCCAGGAGGTGCAGGATCGACAGCGCCACGATGCTCCTAGCACCGTACTCGCGATGGAACAAGGCCAAGCTGGTGGGTCGCGGGACGCTCAAGGCCAACATGCGCGTCAACACGCTGGCTCGAGCGCAGTGCGGTTGCCTGGGCGAGATGTTACTCCTTCTAACACTGTTAGAAGCTTGAGCATGTCTCGCACCTCACGTCGCTCGCCACCGCCACCCAAGACTCCAGAGGAAGCGCTGGCCCGAGCCCAGCTGCTTCTAGATTACCCTCCAATGCCGGACAAGATCGACGACTGGAGGGCAGCCATTTATAGCCTCATTGGCTTCGCCAACGGCGACAAGCCCCGGCGACCGAGCACCTCGAAGCCCCGACAAGGCGCCCAGGCGCAAGCAGATGCTGACAAGACCGCTGGGGGTGCCACCACTGCGCACTCCCCGCCCCGAAGGCCAAGATCGCCGACTCGCCGGGCCAACCTCAACACCGACTCCACCGCGCCGTCGGACCCGCGAGCTCGCCGCGATCAACGCCAAGTTCTCCAAGAACGATGACACGAAGACGCTCGCATTCGCATCGAGCGTCGAAGAGAAGCACGATGTCAATCTGACCGGCGCGCTGGACCCACTGTCAACATGCATGCGCCAGGGGAGCCAGGCGACTTGCCGTACGCGGTAGGTTGCCCTGCGTTCACTCGTGAGCTGCGGCAGGTCCAGTGGCCCAGCACCAAGAGCTTCAAGCCAGACGTGCCCGAGAAGTACGATGGCAGGATACATCCGTCAGAGTTCCTCAGCATCTACACCATCGCGGTGCAGGCTACCGGGGGACGCGACGAGAAGATCCTCGCCAACTACTTCCCGCTGGTGCTCAAGCCCAACGTCAGATCTTGGCTCATGCACTTGCCAGACAACTCCATCTCTTCGTGGGCGGACCTGTGCCATCAGTTTGTTGGCGCCTTCACAGGTGTCCACAAACCCCATGGCTAGGAGAGTGATCTTCACCTGCTCGCCCAGAAGGAAGGAGAACCCCTGCACAAGTATATACAGAGATTCAGTCAGGTGCAGCGCAACATCCCAGACGTCCACCCTGCCGCGGTTATCAACGCTTTCCATCAGAACGTGCGTAACCGCAGGATGAGGGAGGAGATGGCGATGTGCAAAATCAGAGATGTCAGCGAGCTATATGCTCTGGCCGACAAGTGTGCACGGGCTGAAGAGGGGAGGAGGCTCCCCGGAGAGAATGCAGGAGCAGAGGGATCTGACAGCGAGGACGCCCCTCCGACAAAGAGGAAACGGAGGCGGAATAACAGAAAGAGGAAGGTTAAGGATGTGCTAGTTGTTGAGCAATCTAGCAGCGGAGGCGGTTCCGAGAAGGCTAGAGCTGGTAACTCCGGCGAGGCTGTGGTGGCCGCCGACAAGCAGGATGGCTCCGGCAAGCAGTATTGCAAGATCCACCGCACCAAGGGCCACGACCTCCAAGCCTGCAAGAAAGTTGAGCGGATGGCGGAGCTACAGAAAGCTGAATACGAGCGCCGCGACAAGGAGAAGGCCCGGCAAGGTGGCGGAGGGTCCGACAAGAAGAATCCCGCCCGGGGAGGGCGCCGCGGCAAGGCCAAGCCGCGGCATGGAGACAGGGCTCCCCGCGGCCGCGACAAAGACGAAGACGAAGATGAGGATGATGAGATGGAGGAAGATGAGACTGACAAGCAGGAGTTCCAGAAGGCAACAGAGGTGTTGTTCATCGACGGCGGTGCTTCTCTGCACACCTCGCACCGCCAACTCAAATAGTGGGTCCGGGAAGTGAACGCAGCAGAACCGTCCGTTGAGTGGCACAAGCCCCTGAAGTGGTCCGGCACGCCCATCATCTTCGACATTGAAGATCACCCTGATCGCATCACTGCGGTCGGGTGCTTGCCGATGTTGGTTTCGCCAACAATCCGCAACCTTAGGGTCAAGAAGATGCTGGTTGACGGCGGGGCCGGCCTGAATCTAATCTCCTCCGCAGTGCTCAAGAAGCTCCAGATCCCCGACAGCAAGCTCGAAGAGACTGGTACCTTTCAAGGAATAAACCCGGGAAGGAGCAAGCCGAAGGGGAAGATCACACTGCCAGTGACATTTGGCAGCGAGCTGAATTTTAGGATAGAGAGAGTCACATTTGACATTGCTGATTTCCCATTGCCCTACAATGGGATACTTGGCCCTCCAGCGCTCGCTAAGTTCATGGCAGCCTCTCACTATGCCTATAATGTGCTCAAGATGCCTGGTCCGATAAGTGTCATTTCTGTCCAAGGCGACAAGAAGGATGCACTCATCTGTACCGACAAGATCTACCGGGAAGCAGCAGCCGCAGCAGAACGCAAACCACTTGCCGCTGAAGCTCCCGGGGGGGAAGAAGAAGACCAAGTCCGGCAAGAGTAGCTCTGATGCCCACTCCGGCAAGCGCACCTCTTCGGAGTGCTGCGCTACCGTCGAGGACGCACCATCGAGCTCCACCGGCAAGTGCAAGAAGGCAAAGACAGCTTCACGAGAGACCAAGAAAGTGGCCGCCAAGGAGGACGGCGCTGGTGGCACCTTCACCATCAGTGCCACGCTTGATCCTAAATAGGAAAGCGCGCTCGTTGCTTTCCTGCGGGCGAATGTCGATGTGTTTGCATGGCAACCATCTGACATCCCCAGTGTTCCCAGGAAAGTAATTGAGCACCACCTTGCCGTCTGTCCTCACGCACGGCCCATCAAGCAGAGAGTTAGGAAGCAAGCAGTGGAGAGACAAGAGTTCATTGCAGAGGAGATCAAGAAGTTGGAAGCAGCGGGCCTGGTCCGAGGAGTACTCCATCCGACGTGGTTAGCCAATCCAGTAGTCGTGCGCAAAGCAAACGGGAAATGGAGGCTTTGTATTGACTTCACTGATGTTAATAAAGCTTGTCCCAAAGATCCATTTCCCTTGCCGCGCATTGATCAGATTGTCGACTCCACGGCGGGATGTGATCTGCTTTCATTCCTTGATGCATATTCAGGATATCATCAGATCTTCATGGCAGAAGAGGATGAAGAGAAAACTGCATTCATTACTCCATGTGGCACGTACTGCTTTATACGAATGCCCTTCGGACTAAAGAATGCTGGTTCAACATTTGCAAGAGTAGTCAGTCATGCTTTTGGGCCACAGTTGCACAGGAATGTAGAAGCTTACATGGATGACATAGTGGTCACGAGCAAGGACAAAGAGACTTTGATCCAAGACTTGGACGAGACTTTTGCAAATCTGCGCAGGATCAACCTCAAGTTGAATCCCGAGAAGTGTGTGTTTGGAGTTCCTTCCAGCAAGCTTCTCGGATTCTTTGTGTCCCAGAGGGGGATTGAAGCTAATCCCGACAAGATCAAGGCCATTGAGCAAATCGAAGCACCAAAGCGCGTTAAAGATGTGCGGAGACTTGCCGGCTGTGTTGCTGCTCTCAGTAGGTTCATCTCTAAGTCTGCTGAGCGCGCCCTGCCCTTTTTCAAAATTTTGAAAAAGGCAGGTCCAATGAAATGGACTCCGGAAGCGGAGGCTGCGCTGCAGGACTTGAAGAGATACCTATCCTCTACTCCAACACTTGTTGCACCTAAGCCACAAGAGAAGTTGCTGCTATATCTGGCGGCAACCAATCAAGTGGTTAGTGCTGCGTTAGTAGCGGAGAGGGAGGCAGATGATGAGCCAGCGACCGTAGCAAGCAAGCCCAGCGACAAGAAGGGGGTTTCTCTGACAAGCTCTGGCCCGACAAGCCCTGATCCGGCAAGTTTCGGTTCCGGCAAAGATGGATCTGCGCATCCACAAGAAGAGAAACAGAAGAAGATGGTGCAGCGCCCAGTTTACTTTGTCAGTTCCCTTCTGCAGGGGGCTAGATCAAGGTACTCTAGTGTGCAGAAGTTGCTTTTCGGCCTCCTAATGGCCTCGAGGAAGCTGCGCCATTACTTTCAAGCACATGAGATTACAGTGGTCACTCGCTTTCCGTTGAAGAGGATATTGCAGAATCCAGAGGCAACGGGCAGGATTGTCGAGTGGGCACTGGAATTGTCAAGCTTTGGCCTCAAGTTCGAGAGTACCTCGACTATCCAGAGCCGAGCATTGGCAGAATTCATAGCAGAATGGACGCCGACACCTGATGAAGAAACTCCGGAGAGGAGCATCCCCGTCAAGGAAGCTAGCAAGAAATGGACCATGTACTTTGATGGTGCCTTCTCGCTGCAAGGCGCCGGTGCGGGCGTACTACTTGTTGCACCTACCAGAGAGCACCTCAAGTACGTGGTACAGATGCACTTTCCCAAGGAGCAAGCAACAAATAATATTGCAGAGTATGAAGGCTTGCTTGCCGGACTCAGGATCGTGGCAGAACTTGGGATCAAGAAGCTCATTGTCAGGGGTGACTCACAGCTTGTCGTCCACCAAGTTAACAAAGATTATCAGAGTCCGTTGATGGAAGCCTACATCGATGAAGTGAGGAAGCTAGAAGAGCATTTTGACGGCCTGCAAATGGAGCATGTTTGAGAGCTCAGAATGACATTGCAGATGGACTGTCAAAGTGCGCCGCACTCAAGTTGCCTGTGGAACCAGGGATTTTTGTGCTCAAGCTGACTCAGCCATCGGTGACACCATCAACTTGACAGAACAAGAAAAGAAAGTTGGTTACCGGCGATTACTTTCCGGCAGAGCTCCCCGGAGCCGCCGCCAAGAAGGTCCCCGGGATCAACGCAGAAAGTGCTGAGGAGCGGGCTGCTCCGACAAGCCCCAGGGCTTGTTTCGTTGAAGCAGACGCTCCCGACAAGCTGTGTCCCGACACGCTTGCCGGGGAGCATCACGCTCCGGCAGGATCCCAGATTCTTGCCGTAGAAGCGGATGTTCCCGCAGCAGCATTCGCGCCTTTAGTCCTTGTCGTCGAGCCACAGGCTCCGGCATGGGCACAGCAGATCGTCCATTTCCTTCAGACAGGAGAACTTCCCGAGGAACAAGAAGAAGCGGAGAAAGTAGCCCGGCAATCAAGTATGTACCAGTTTGTTGATGACATACTGTACAGAAAAAGATTCAACGGAGTGAAATTGAAGTGCATTTCCCGGGAAGATGGACAGGAGCTGTTGGCGGAGATACATGAAGGCATATGTGGTCACCACGTTGGCGCAAGAGCACTTGCCGGCAAAGCCTTCCGGCAAGGTTTCTTCTGGCCGACAGCCCTCCAGGATGCAATTGCACAAGTAACCAAGTGTGAAGCGTGCCAGTTCCACTCCAAACAGATTCATCAGCCAGCTCAAGCTCTCCAAACAATCCCTTTATCCTGGCCATTTTCGGTCTGGGGACTCGATATACTCGGCCCCTTCCCTCGAGCTGTCCGGGGCTTTGAGTACTTGTACGTTGCAATTGACAAGTTCACAAAGTGGCCGGAAGTGGAGGTAGTGAGGAAGGTGACAGCACAGTCAGCAGTCAAGTTCTTCAGGTCAATTGTTTGCCGTTTCGGAATCCCTAACAGGATCATCACCGACAAATGGCACACAATTCACAAGCCGCACCTTCATGCAGTACTTCCAGGATCTGCTTCGCTTCTGTTGCTCATCCAAGAAGCAACGGTCAAGCGGAGAGGGCAAACGCTGAAGTGCTGCGCGGGCTCAAGACCAGAACTTTCGACAGGCTGCACAAGTGCGGAAGAAATTGGATCGAAGAGCTGCCAGTGGTTCTTTGGTCGATCAGGATGACGCCAAATCGAGCCACTGGCCAGACACCTTTTGCTCTTGTCTATGGACCAGAAGCAGTTCTCCCCATGGAACTCGTATGCGGATCACCTTGAGTGCTCGCTTATGATGAGCTTGAGCAAGAGCAGCTGCGACAAGATGACGCGCTGCTCCTTGAGGAAGATCATCTTCAGGCTGCTGTGCGAGCTGCTCGCTACCAGCAAGCTTTGCGTCGCTATCATAGCCGCAAAGTTAAAGCCGGAAGCTTCGAGGAAGGCGACCTTGTTCTTCGGCGTGTTCAATCCGCCTAGAATTCCAGCAAGTTGATGCCGAAGTGGGAAGGCCCTTATCGGGTGAAACGAGTCACTAGGCCCGGCGCTGTCCGCCTTGAGACCGAAGACGGCTTTCCGGTGAGCAATTCCTGGAACATAGAGCATCTTCGTAAGTTTTACCCATAAGGCGCGGTTGCCGGAATCCGTTCCGGCAACCAACTTTTGTACAAGCCTTGCCGCTGTTGCATGTAACCCTTCGTACAAAGCCGGGCACAGATCCCGTGCATAAATAAAGTTCATGTGCTCCGCACATCTTGTCAAGTTTCATGCATCCTTTCTTTCTTGCATGTTTTACCTGACACTTTGTGCAGCACTCATCCCTGGTAAGAAATAACGAGCCTTAAGGCCACATACCATTACTTTCTCTTCTTTCTTTCTCTCAAAAAGAAGGTCCCTTCGCCCACAAGTTCACGGGGGAGGGAGGAGAGGATGAAGGTGTGGACCAAGCGTCGCCCAAAGAAGTGCAGCCTTGCCGGGACACAGACGACAAAAAAGCTAAGTTGCCAAAGTTTGAGCACGATCATTTTCTTAAAATTTTAAGCTATCTTCCTTGAATGATTCTGCTTTGTACGAAAAACTTGTGCGCGGAGGAACCTCCTCCTAGCTAGTTGCGCCCTTACTTCGTTCCGAGTCGGCTCAACAACTTAAGTGAGCTGCTAAGCACCCTTACTTTGCTTCGAGTCCGCTCAGCAACTTAAGTGAGCCGCTAAGCGCCCTTACATTGTTTTCGAGCCCGCTCAACAACTTAAGTGCGCTACAACTAGTTGCGGCAAGGTTTCTTGCCGGAACGGGCACTGCCAGCAGGCTGATGATGTCCCGCACTCAGCGCCCACGGCAAGCGTGCTCCGGCACCGCCAGCAAGCTGCTGATGTTCCACACTCAGCACTCACGGCAAGCGTGCCCGTGTCGGCAAGTTCCCTAAAAGCGTAGGGTAAGAACATACAAAGAAAGGACCAAGTAAAGGAGATAGCATAGCAAGCATTGCCCGGAATAAAGTTATATTACAAATGTAACTTGTTGCGGCACTGACTAAATTGTCCCATGACTTAGATAAACGGCGACAAGGAAAGGAGGAGGGAGATGGTCTAATCCACGCGCTCGCCGTCAACCCTCTTGACCTCATTCACCTTGTCCATGATGGGTGCGACAACGGCTTTGAGTTCTTCAAGATCGGCACCCGCCGGCAGCTTCTTGAGGACGCGGGTGAGGTCGAGGCCCGGGTTGCAGAAGAGTATCTTCACCAACACCTTCTCCAAGACCTTGGCACAGATCGCGCGTGACTTATCTGCCAGCTTCTTCCGGATCCTTTCTCGGAGTTGCTGGAGGGCCGTCGCCACGCCCTTGAAGAAAAGAGTGAGCCTGGCGCTGGGCGGGAGATTTTCGTCGGTGGAGTACCCGAAGCCCGCCAAGTCCAGTTCCGCCAGCTCCTCGTCGATGGATGCAGCGATATTGACGAGGCCCTCCGTCCAGAGCTCCACCGTGACCTTGAAGGTGTTTTGAGCCTCGGCGGCCCTCGGTAGCAGCTCTTCATTGCCGTTGAGATCTTTCCTCAAGTCATCTTCTTGCTTCTTGCCGGCGTCCAGCGTCTCCGACAAGGTAGCTAGTTTCAGCTCCAGGTCAGCGCTCGAGTCCTTGGCGGCGTTCAGCTCCTTGATCTTCTCGGCGAGCTGAACTTGCAGATTGCCATGGGCACGCGCATCCTTCTCGCGTTCGCGCTGGAGTGCGGCAAGCTCTCCGTTCTTCATTTTCACGTCCGCCTCCAACTGTGTTGCCTTCACCTCCAATTCCTTCTTGGCGGCCTCAGCAGCCGCGGCGGCATCCTTAGCCTCCTTGAGTGCCCTGCCAAGTGATTGCTCCCGGGCGGCGAGCTCCTCTTCGTGGCTGTCCAAGTTCACCTTCTTCTGTATCAGCTCACCATCCCGCTTGGACAGCTCCTCGGCGGCGAGCCTCTGCTGCTCTTCGGCTTCAGCCTTCTCCAGGAGGAACGCCTTCTTCGCCTCCTCGAGCTGCGCCCTCTCCTCGGCAATGGACCGGAGGGCCTCCTGGTTGCGGCTCTTAAGCTCCTCCGCGTGCTTTTCTATGTCAACTCCTGCCCGTGCGACAAGCGCTTCCCGGGACTCAAGCTTTGCTTGCCGGCCGCGATAGAGTGACACCAGCTTTCAGAGCAGCTTCTCCTCCTTGGACTCGCCACTGCTGCTGCTTGGCTCATCAACCACTGCCAGCCCAGCAGAGGCGAGTACTTCTCCGTCGAACTCCTCTCCTTCCACCGGCGCCCTGGAGCTCGACGCCCAGGGAAGCTTGATGTACACGCCCTCGCCGGCCTTCAAGTATGCGCCTGGCTGGGGCTCCTCGGAGCCCGGCGCTGCATCAGCGGCGGAGGGGTCGGCGGACGGTGTAGTGCCTTGCGCTCCAGCGTCCTCCGGGTCGTCAGTGTGATCACCGGATCCCTCGCCGGCCCCTACGCCAGCAGCCTTGGCGGCCTCCTCGTCGGCGGGATCATCAGTACCGACCTCTTCCTCGTCAGCGGCGGCATCTTCAGTGTTGCCGCGTGCGCCTTCCTCGCCGGCGGCCTCGGTCTCCATCGGGTCTACGAGAGGGGGATCTGAGGATAGGAAGAGGAAGGAAGAGCCAAGCGAATATCCAAAAAAAAGAGAAGATCAGAAGAAGGACCCAAGGGAAGATTTCTGACAAGGAAGGTTACCTGTGCTGGGCTCTGTGACCGTGGGCTCCTCCACTAAAGGCTCGCTGGTCCCGCCCCTCGCCGGGGAACTGCCCCTTGCCGGGGACCGCTCCCTTGCCGGAGAGCGCTCCCTTGTCGGAAGGTCGCCCCTTGGCGGCGTAGTTGAAGCAGACAGCACCTCCGGAGCGGCTTCTGGTTCCTCCTGACGGGCTTGCTCTGCTCCTACATGCGCAAGTCAACAATCAAGATGCCAGCGAAAGAAGAAGCACCCATGTGCGCCCCACAACCGGAAGTGAACCAAATGCTTATTCTGGGGGCTGTGCTGGGGGCTGCCGCGAGGAGAAGGAATCGGGTCCGTCAAGGTGGTCTCGGACGTGGCTTCTGCAGTCACAGCAGGATCGTCCTTGATGATAACCACAGGAATCCTGGACCTCTTCGCCGCCCTCTCGGCCAGAGTCCTGAAATGGAACAGGGATTCAGAGGGAAGCAAATCGGATACAAGATAAGCAACAACAAAGATCAAAAGAAGATCAAGAACAGCGAAAAGAAAGCCTCACTCCTCCTCCTCCTCCTCTTCATCATCATCGAGCTCAGCGCGGAGATGTCGAAGTCCGGTACCCTCTCTGCGCGGTGTGATGGAGGAGTAGGCTCCCTTCGGCGTTTGTCGGGGGCTGCGGCAGGATCAGGCGTGGCAGCCCGGGAAGACCCCGCCTCAGTTGCCGGCACATCCTGGGATCCTCCCGCGGCAACGGTACTTGCCGTGGTGGAGCGTGTCCCGTGGCGCCCCGGTTGCTGGCCGGCCTGCTCCTCTGCCGTATCTCCAACTCGACGGAGGCGTCTTCTCGGTTGGAATTGAGGCCGCGCTGGGGGCTCCGCCTGCGGCAAGCTGCTTGAAGACGGCTGGCCGCTCGTGCCCTCGGCGGGTTCCCTCACTTCGACCTCGGGCCCCCCCTCTCCAGCAACTTCTCTGGCGAGGTCCTCCCTGTCGGCAAGACTTGCCGCCTCGGCCGCCTCCGCCTCCGCCAACGTGAAGTCATACTCGCCCGCGGCAGCGGCTGCCGCCGCCTCTTCGGCCCTAGTGGCGATGTACACCATCTCATTGTCGGTGGTGGCGCGGGTGAGAAGCTTCTGCTCATTGGGGTTGACCGCTACCTCCGTCAAATTATCGAAGAATCGCTGCACGTCCTCGGCGGCGGGCTCTATCCAAGTTGCACTTATCCCGTGCGAGTCGCACTCTGGCATCATTGCGCAGATGCGATCACGCCGAGAGTTGTTGCACAAGGGGATGACACCCTGCGGCAACCTGAACCATTCTGGATGGTTGGCGTCATGCTTGAACATCTCCCTCAGCATCCCGTCAAGCTCCAGGACGGTGAAGTTGAAGTTGAGGCCTGGACGCAGCCTCATGATATCCCCCGGGCCGCCAAACAGCCAGGCGGGCCTCCCCCTCTTTTGCAGAGGGGCGATGCGACGGCGAAGAAAATCCGCGCCAACCGCCCCTGCTGTGAGCCCGGCATGCCTGAGCCGGAGGATTCGGGTGGTGTCAATCTTCAACTTGGCGTCGTCCGGCGACAGAGCGCTCCAGTCGCCGCCACGCACCACCCGGGTCTGGCGCAGCTTGGTGAACGGCTGCGGATCGGCATCACAGATCCAGCACCACTCCGCCCTCCACTCGTCCCACTTGCTGCGGAGCTCGCCCATCAAGTACACCTCCTTCATGCCAATCCAGGAGGTCCAGGAAATTCCGCCAGCTAGTGGCTCCCCTTTCTCGGCACGGGGGGAGAAATAATGGCGAAAAAGAGCGACATTGGGGAGGATGCCAACGAAGTTCTCGTAGAGGTGTGTGAAAACCGCCATTGTCAGAACGGCGTTGGGGGTGAAATCAAGAAGATGAAACCCGTAGGTGTTCATGATGTCGCAGAAAAAATCGGAAAAAGGCGGGCAAAGCTCGCAGTAGAAGAACACAGGGAATAAGTAGTAACCTCTGGGGCACTTTTTCGATTTGGAAGCCTCAGCGGAAAGCACCGGCGTGCGCGGATGCGCCCGCGTCTCCGTCGACCAGAAGAGGTAGAACTCCTCCCGCAGCGCCTGCCGGATGAGCTCAGGGGGGAAAAGCACTCGCTTCTTGCGTCGTTCCTCAAGCTGCAGCGCCTCGGCCGACTTCGCAGCCTACGCAGCCTTCGCAGCCTTCCCGGTCTTCGGAGCCATGGCGGAAGCGGTGGGAGAAGGCGAGGACGACGGTGGCGACAGCGGCGGTGAGCGGCGGAGCGCTGCTCTCTTTCGGCTTGGGAAGCGGAGGGGAGCGACGGAGCTTTCGGAGGAAGGAACTGCAAGTGGCGAAGGTGGGGGAACGGCCCTGTTTCCTCTGCTTATAAACAGGGGAGGCGGACGTTACGCATTCCCTGGATTAAAAAATTACCCACGTTCTCTCCCACAACGCCGCGATTGACGCGTGCCGTTGCGGGAGAGCGCGGTGGATGTGGAGTCAGATTCAGTGTGGACCCAGGCCGCGCGTGCCCGTGCACTGTTTTGGGCCTGGCCCAACAGCGCTCGGCACCGTGTATGGCCCAGGCCCGGGGGCTCCTGTCGGTGTACTAAAGTAGGGGTACCTTAGTACCCCGAACTTGTGCACGGGCAGTCGCAGCGACCCGCGGCAGGGCTTGCCGGGCGTCCGCCAAGATCCTCAACGGCTACTTTGACGCCGTTCAAGAGCAGAGTACTCAAGCTAAAGCCCCGGCAAGAGGAGCCTGCCGGGAAGGCCGACCAAGGCCCCGGCAAGAGGAGCCTGCCGGGAAGGCCAACCAAGGCCCCGGCAAGAGGAGCTTGCCGGGAAGAAGACAAGACCCCGGCAAGAGGAGCTTGCCGGGAAGGCCACTCAAGGAATTCCAAGGAAACTTGCTGCGACGCCCCGCGCGTCCCGGCAAGGCCCAGCGAGCGGCAAGCTTGCTGGTGAGACAAGATAAGGGCCGCAGCAAGGCTGCCACTATGCACCCAAGCTCCAGCGCATCCAGCGACGTGTCACCCCAGGACTATCCCAGGAGCACGTGGCAAGGCGCTGTGCAGCCATGCGGTGCGAGGTGGCAAGAGGAGCTGACAAGGAGGCCATCGTGGCGATCGGTGGCGCCCCTAACGGTCGTTTCCTTACACTGTTGGGGCGACCGGACGGGCATTAAATGCCCCTGTCCCCTGCCGTCAGAGTTAGGCAGGGGACACTGTTGGTCGCAGTTGTACCAACCCGCGTTTTTACCTTTCTACCCCTCTTTCTACGCTGCCACATGTCGGTGACCCCTTTAGCCTATAAAAAGGAGGCCCATGCGCACGTAGAGGGGGTTCGGAGTTTTTTCCGCAGCTACGCCACACCCGCTCTCTCGAGCAAGAACAGAATACAGACACACAAAGCAGCAGTAGGAGTTTTATCTCTCCGGAGAGCTCCGAAGCTGGGTAAAAATCCCTCGCGCGCTCTCTCGCCTCGATCTGCTCTGCGTGCGCCCTCCGCTCCCTTGCCGGACAAGAAGGGGCCCTCCTGCCCCATAGGTGCTCGTGCTCCCAGCCACCATGACACAGCTGGATATTCCAAAAGACCTCAAACAAATACAAAAATTGACTGGATGCATGGCGGCTCTAAGCCGCTTCATCTCCCGTTTGGGAGAAAAGGCATTGCCGCTCTATCGCCTCCTCAGGCGCACCGAACACTTCGAGTGGACGGATGCTGCCACCACCGGACTCGAAGAAATAAAAGCCATATTGGCAACAAATATGGTCCTGGCTGCGCCTAACCTGGGCGAACCAATGTTGTTATATATCGCAGCAACACATCAAGTTGTAAGCGCGGTGCTCGTCATCGAACAAGAAACAGAAGGGCATAAATTCCCTCTTCAAAAACCAGTGTACTACGTATCCACTGTCTTAACTCCCTGCAAGTCCCGGTACCCACATTATCAAAAGATAGCGTACACGATGTTCATGGCATCCTGGAATCTCCGACACTACTTTCAAGAGTGTTCAATAACAGTGGCCTCCGAAGTGCCCCTCAACGACATTATAAACAACCGCGACGCGACGGGCAGGATTGCAAAATGGGCCATCGAGCTCTTACCATTCGATATAACTTATAAACCTGGGCGAGCTATAAAGTCGCAAGTCTTGGCTGACTTCATCGCTGAATGGACCGAAGCCGAACTCCCTAAAGAGTATGGCGCATACTCCAATTGGATTATGCATTTCGACGGCTCCAAAATGTTGGCCGGCTTGGGGGCTAGCGTCGTACTGACGTCCCCAACCGGAGACACAGTCCAATACGTACTTCAGATAATGTACACGGACTCCAACAATGCAGCCAAATATGAGGCCCTCCTACATGGCCTCCGTATGGCAATCTCCATGGGTATTCAACGCCTAGAGGTGCGCGGGGATTCAAACCTCCCAATATCCCAAGTAAATGGATACTTTGACGCCAAGGACCCGAAAATGGCAGCCTATCATAACGTTGTCCTAAAAATGTCAGCTCGGTTCGAAGGACTCAAATTCCACCACGTAGCCCAGGATAATAACCAAGTAGCCGACGTGTTGGCGCGCATCGGTGCGAAACGCGACACTGTCCCTCCAAACATCTTCCTGGAATGGCTCTTTAAGCCATCCGTACTATGGGAAGAGGAGTCCGGAAATAACAACCTGGAAACAACCGCGCCACCCAACACAGAACAATCTGACATAATCGGCGGTTCAGCCGATGAAGTAACACCTTCAGCCCACGAAATAATGGCGGTAATTGCCCCGTGGACAGAACCATTCCTAGCCTACTTAATTAGGCAGGAACTTCCAGAAGACCAAAATGTGGCCCGCTGCATAGTTCGGCGATCTAAAGCCTACAAGGTCCATGAGGGAGAACTTTATAACAAAAGCACAACCGGAGTCCTTCAAAGGTGCATCTCCGAAGAGGAAGGGCGAAATCTTCTGGCTGAAATTCACGCCGGACTAGGCGGACACCACGCTGCAGCCCAGGCCCTCGTAGGTAAGGCCTTCCGTACAGGATTTTATTGGCCGACGGCTCGGGCAGATGCTCAGGACTTAGTCCAAACATGCGTCGGCTGTCAGCTCTTTGCTAATCAGAGCCATATGCCACCCACCGCCCTCAAAACTATACCCATTACCTGGCCATTCGCGGTCTGGGGGCTTGACATGGTCGGACCCCTTAAAGGGGGAACCCACAAGCAAAAGTACCTATTGGTCATGGTGGACAAATTCACCAAATGGATAGAGGCCAAGCCAGTTAAAACGGCAGAGTCCGGACCAGTGATAGACTTCATATCCGGGGTAGTACACCGTTATGGTGTCCCCCACAGCATCATTACTGATAATGGCACGAACTTCACGGCCGACGAGGTCAAATTCTGGTGCAAAAATATGGGCATTAAGCTCGATTACGCTTCAGTCTATCATCCTCAAACCAACGGTCAAGTTGAGCGAGCAAATAGTATGATAATGAGCGGCATCAAGCCCAAGCTAGTGCGGTCCCTTACGGAATCTAACACGCACTGGGTAGAGGAGCTTGACTCTGTACTCTAGGGGCTGCGGACCACGCCAAACCGTACTACCGGATTCACACCATTCTTTATGCTATACGGTGCAAAGGCAGTTTTGCCCTGCGACATAATTCATGACTCACCTCGAGTACGCATGTACGAAGAAAGAGAAGCCGAGCTGGATCGGCAGGACAGCTTGGACGCATTGGAGGAGGAACGCGATGTGGCAAAGGCCCGTTCCGCATTCTATCAGCAGCAGGCTCGAAGATATCAAAGCAGAGAAGTACTGGCTAAAACTTACAATATTGGCAAACTAGTTCTACGCCTGCCGGACAAGAAAAAGGACAAACTCAAGCCCAAATGGGAAGGTCCGTTCATCATCAACCATGTCCTGACCGGCGGAGCATACCGTCTGCGAAATGCATCAGACAACCGACTCGAGCCAAACCCATGGAACGCAGCCCGCCTCCGAAGATTCTACGCCTAGCACCGGACTAAGAGTTCGTCTCCTTCCTCTGTCCACATTTTTACAATTCAGCTGTCTTTCGTTTCTCTCTTTTCTCCCACCTTTTTCATAAAAGCCCTTAAAGGCCTATTTGCGCATTGTTCGCACACACTTGATGTGCTATCCGCACTCATTATACCTGGGGGCTTCTTTGACAGAAGCTTACTTATACGGGCTTCATGCCCAGCACATGTGTCAAACTTCCACATGTACCTTTTATTCACCATTATATGCATCGATATGACTTAAGTTTTGGCCAAGCTGGGTTGCCTGGCTCCTGTGCTTACCCCTACGTTCCCGATTGTTCGGCTAGGAGGTAAAGGGAGCACCTCTGCGATTGTTACTGCCGGGTCAGCCGGATGTGTACCTCAGACTGGGTGAAGCCGAAAGCTAGCGTTCTTAAGGGAATATTCGGTCGGTGACTGGAAAGATGATTTTTTACATATTTATTTATCTGCCCCCAGATGTTTTCCTGCTCTTTTCGCAGTCCGGACATGCACTTTAGGGCATGCCTCCCAGGGAAAGGAACCCTTAACGGAACTATTCTCCCTGGAAGATGTTTCTTACTAACCATGTAATATAACATAACTAGTTGGGCACTTGTCTGATAAAGCACTAATCACCCCTACGCCTGGTCTCCATGCATGCCCCGGTTTTTTCTTAACCGAGAAGGTATTCGGACACACTCCGGACTCTAGGGTCCCGAGGTTGAAGCGAAAAGGTCGGCAAAGACAAACAATCTACAATCCGGCTAGAAGGCATTTTACATGTCATTTTATATACATCGTCAAATCGACTGACTGTACTCCTCGTCAATCCCGTCTAACAGGCCGTCTAATTTACAGTCCCGTTGGGAATATTTAGCGGCCAACTCTACTTGGCCATACACTAAGCTCACAGGGATCTCCTTCCCGTCGGGCCCCACAGGTCCGACCTCGGCCATGTGGTTTGGATCTGCCTTCTTGTACCGCGTCTTCACCATGGCCCAGGCCTCCCTGGCACCTTGACAACAGGCCGATATCTTCCATAAACGGAAGCGCTGCCGCACTCCCTGAAGCTTCTCCGCAAGCTCTCCAAGGCCCTCGGGTAGGGAGAGGGACGGCCATAAGGCCTGGACGACGCCACTCATCGCCTGCCGAACACGTTCGAGGAGTTGCACCAGCTCGGGAAGTTGGTCACCCGTTGAACCGGGCATTTCTTCCGCAGGGCGACCTGTGAGCACACCTACAGACAAATTTCTGTCAGTTGATTTCCTCGCTGAACTCTTCTTTTCAAAGGAGTTCGCTCAAGCACCTACTATAGATGCCGCGACGAAGCCGCTGATTCTCCTTTACGGAGCCAGACAGCTCGGCCCGAACACCTTTCAGCTCTTCTCCAAGCTGGGCATGGGCATCCTGGAGTTTGTTCCTTTCCTGCTGCACCTTTGTCAGCACCCTCTCGCCGGCCTTCAGCTGACGCACTAGTTGTTGCTTGTCCGGATCAAGTCCGGCAACATCTGCAATACCATTGTCAGATTTGTACGCACGCCGCACACCGCTTATCTTTTTGAAATAATGTGTTACCGGAGGGGGTCTCTGTGCCTCCTTCTGCGGCAGCTAGTGCGGCCTCAAGTTGGGCCTTGCACTCTTGCAGCTCCTGGGACAATCGGGTATTCTTCTCTGTAATATCCTGCAAATTATATGATCCTTAAATCAGTTATTTTAACTACCTTAAGTCTCGGGGGCTACTGGCATATACAACTATTATAATCCCTTACCCGTATGTCTTTTACATACTGCTCCGTGGCTCTGGTTAAACCATCTTGAGCGGCACGGAGGTGCGCGTCTCTCGCGTTAAAGGCATTGAACGCCTCTGGGGAGAAACACGCGTCACGCAGAACTGTCCGGCGACGCCTATGATTCATGGCGCTCTCCACCTCAGACTTGGTAGCGGACAGCTTGTCGGCATCCTCCGCTGGAGGAGTATCCGGCTCACGCCTTGCGCTCGCCTCCCCCTTCGGACCAGGTGTTGGAGCCTGGCGGGCGGAGGCTTGGTTGGCAACCTCTCCGGGCACAGTCCGCCGAGCGCACTTTCTCCTAGAAAAGTCATGAGCATTAATACACCTCCTGGAAATCCTTTTCCTGAATAACGGTCACGAGCTATACTGTTGCGGTGACGTTTCGATCCGCACCGCACTCCTCTTCCGCCTGCTGGGCCGGACTGACCCTTGTTGGTCAGCCGCCGTGGGTTCGGCTTCCTGCCTTGAAGGCACCTCCTGCGAGGAACCATTGTATATGGTGGTCAGAAATGCGCAAGGACGAAATAATGGTGTCAGGACTTCGGTCACAATCACTTGGGGAGCCGGAGATAAGCCGGGGTAGTCGGCCGTAGTGGCGGCTAGAGCATTGTCCATGCTGAATTGGTGGAACACCCCGTCAATTAGCTCCACCTTTATGTCCAGGTCCTCTTCGGAGGACAGATCAAGGGATCTTCCCGGGTCCTCGGGCTGCGGAGCCGGACTATGTATGCTCTCCACATTCCGGCGCAGCTCCTGCGTCAAAACCATAAAATAAGGTACTTAACTTTGAAAGCACGGGTCGGATAAATAAACGTCCGCTTACCAAGCTCCGAGGGTTATTCATGGAGAACCCATTCAATGGGCTCGTTTGGAGGAAGTCTTCTTTATCCCCCTTGTACAGGCCGGACAGGATCTTTACCAGATCTGTGGCCGATCCCGGCCCCTTACGGCCGTGACGGGTGGCGTTGTTCTCCCCGTTGAAATCCCACATGGGGTGGCCCCTATACTGGAGCAGCTGCACCCCTCGCATGATGCATACGGCCATGACTCCAATCATGGTTAATCCGGAATGGGCCATCAACCTAATCCGGCCCATCAAATAATGGACGCTCCTGTCTTCCTCCTGTTGAGGGCTCCGTGGGCGCCAACTTAGGCGCTTCTTCAGAGGAGCCTTGTTAAACTCCGGGAGGCCGATCCGAACTGGGTCCGGCAGTGGAGCGTCTTCCACATAAAACCATTCCGAGGGCCAGTCTTCGGACGCCTTCTTAGGGGTTCCGGATAGATATCTGGTCCCGGCGATGCGCCATATTTCGGCTCCGCCCACTTGATATATTGACCCCTCGTGAGAACGGGGTACGAGGCAGAATAACCTCTTCCACAGCGCAAAATGGGGCTCGATGCCCAGGAACAGCTCGCGAAGAGCTACGTAACCCGCGATGTGCAGAATGGAGGCGGGCGTGAGGTGATGAAGCTGGATTCCGCAGAACTCCAGGAGCCCCTGGAGAAACGGGTGTATGGGAAACCCGAGCCCCCTTATTAGATAAGGGACGAAACACACCTGCTCTCCTTTGGATGGACTAGGGGTGGCCTCCGCTTGCTTTCCACCTTTGTAGGTGGTGAGCCCGGCTCGAACCGGGACCATAAAGGCCGGAAGGAGGTATCCCTCCGCTTGGAGCATCGCCAGCTCATTGTACGGAACTGAACATCTCCTCCAATCTCCTGGCGGAGGGCTGGGAGCACGAGAGGAGGAACCGCGTCGACGGTCCATGATGGAATGGATCTTTTGGTCAGGAGCGCTCCGATGAGTACTCGCGGAAGGAAGATGGTATGATTTGGATCTGGATTCTTGCCTCTCTTATAGGCAGGTTATTTGCGCAGCCAAGGGGTAAAATATAAAAGATACCCTGGTCTTTCGCATTCGTGCGACGCGTGGAAGAGGGCCATTACTGGGCGTGGAAGCCAAGGAGCGCAACATCTGTAAGGAAGCCGGACACTATTCGGCGAGCACATGGAATTTGAAGGAGAACCCTCCTTGCAACGCCGAAGACAATATATGCGCTGGACTCGTCGTCATTGAAGCCTGGTTCGGGGGCTAATGAGGGAGTCCTGGACTAGGGGGTGTCCGAATAGCCGGACTATCATCATCGGCCGGACTCCAAGACTATGAAGATACAAGATTGAAGACTTCGTCCCGTGTCCGGATGGGACTTTCCTTGGCGTGGAAGGCAAGCTTGGCAATACGGATATGTAGATCTCCTACCATTGTAACCGACTCTGTGTAACCCTAGCCCTCTCCGGTGTCTATATAAACCGGAGGGTTTTAGTCCGTAGGACAAACAACCATTACAACAATCATACCATAGGCTAGCTTCTAGGGTTTAGCTTCCTTGATCTCGTGGTAGGTCCATTCTTGTACTACCCATATCATTAATATCAATCAAGCAGGAGTAGGGTTTTACCTCCATCAAGAGGGACAGAACCTGGGTAAAAACATCGTGTCCCTTGTCTCCTGTTACCATCCGCCTAGACGCACAGTTCGGGACCCCCTACCCGAGATCCGCCGGTTTTGACACCGACATGGGCCCTAACCGACAGGTCTTTTTCCAGGATCTTACCTGACTTTTCTAAATTCCCCCGGAGTTATTCGCAATTCTTTTCAAGTGTGACGTTAGAATGGATTTCATTAGTCAGATGCCTTTCCAAGATCGATTTCAAATCATTTTTATTGTTGTCCCAACCACTTCGCTTTTCATTCTCCCGGAGTGCATCAGTAATTTTGGTGGTGTTTCTCGTCATCATTTGAAGACCGAAGAAGAGTTTTTCCTCAAAATCTTGCCCATTCTCTCGAAGATTCATGGTTCTAGCTTCGTATTATCGTCTCGAATTATTCCATTTGCCAGAAATTCTTTTTCTTACCCATCCAGAGTACGTCAGAAGTTGTTTTCCCGTTTCTTTTCACTGGAGGCCATCATTCCAGTTATCGTTCTCTATTTATCCCGGTGCTTCGTTCAAGTGTTCTTTAATCAGCTCATGATCTCTTTGTTCTTTTGCATCTAAATCCCCCTCTAGCATATTGGTTCTTCTAATTCTTCCCGGTGATTCAGTCTCTTTCGTCATTCAACTTTGAATTCTTACGGTGGTTCATTCAAGATTCTTTTCCTTGATTATCATTTTAATCCTTTCGTTCTTCTCAATCCTACCGGTGGTTCATGAAGACTTTCTCAAATTTTCGTGCTATATCCCCTCTTAATCTTTTCCAACGCGAATATGTAGTATGCAAATCCGTTGCTTCGCATCAATTTATTTGATGAAGGATAAGCATACAATAAATCTTATTCTTATTTCATCCAAGTGAGTAATCCCTTCCTTCGGAGTTTGTTCTTGGTGAATAAATTCTAGTTCCAAGTGTTTTCATCTTTTCTTTTCCGGAGTTCAAATCTTCATCGGCCATTTCGCCGGAACCTTCATCTAAATCACCGCAAGGCTCATCTTACTCTTTCATCCTTCTTTCTATCTCATCATCCTTTTGTTTCCGGAGTTCTTCATGGTGGTTCTTCATGATTTAATTCATTCTTCAAGAGTTCATCAAGATTCTTGTTGGAGGAGTTCAAGTATCTTATCTTCTTGCATCTCGAAGTGCAAATAATTCTTCATTTTCTTCTGAAGTGGAGTTTTGCATTTCTTTGTTCCTCTCAGCTATCCAGTCATTTTTGTTTGTGGCCGGTTATCACCTTATGATATTGAGATGTTACCTATCAGAGCACAACTAGCTTATTCTTTTCGTTGTTGATTTTCTCAATAAATCTGTTTAAAACCTTCCTTCTAAACTCTTTTTATTCAATTCTTTCAATTGTTTCCGGAGGATTTGTGTCATGTCTTCATCAAGTATCATTCCATCCTCTCAAGCTCGTGTTCTATTCCTCCATGTTTCAGCCGGAGTGCTGCCTAAATCCTTTCAGTCTTATTCGTTTCTTATCTCGTTCTAGCCGGAGTGGTTTCATAGTCTATCTGATTCCGTGAGCTTTCGATTCTCGTCATTCTCGTTGTTCCTCTCTTCTTCTCGAGTGCTCTTGATTCTTTGCTTCTTCTCTTGAGTTCTTGTTTCACCTCATCCCTTTTTCCCTTCCGTTTCGGTCCTAAGATCTCGGGACGAGATCTCTTGTTAGTGGAGGAGTGTTGTAACACCCCGGATTCGATGCACCAGGTGTCTTCCAGTTATTCGCCATAGTTGCCATGCCATTTGCTTGCATGTTGCATTTTGCCATGTCATCATCTGCATTTCATATCATGTCATCATGTGCATCGCATTGGCATACGTATTCGTCTCATGCATCCGAGCATTTTCCCTGTTGTCCGTTTTGCAATCCGGCACTACTATGTCCCCCGGCGCCCCCTTTTGCCTCTTTTCGTGAGTGGGTGTTAAACATTCTCGGAATGGCCCGAGGTTTGCCAAGCGGCCTTGGTATAGCACCGGTAGACCGCCTGTCAAGTTTCGTTCCATTTGAAGGTCGTTTGATGCTCCAACGGTTAACCGGGGAACCGTAAAAGCCTCTTTTGTGTGCAGCCCAACACCCCTTCAAAGTGGCCCAAAACCCATCCTAACCCCCTCCATGCTCTCGGTCGTTCGATCACGATCGTGTGGGCGAAAACCGCACCTCATTTGGAGCTTCCTAGCTCCCTCAACCTATAAATACGCCCTCTCCCCCGAAATTCACGGACGAAACCCTAGCCTTCTTCCTCCTCCCGCCGACGGACATGTCCACCCGCCGCCCAGACATGTCCGATCCCGCCGGACGGATCTCCGCCGCCGTCCGTAGCCAATGGCGCGCTGCCACATGGCCTCCCGCGTCGCCTCCAGCGCCCCAGCGCCGCCGCGGGCCTGAGGCCCGCAGCGGACCGATCTGGGCCCGGCCCCCGCTCGCCTGCGCCCGAGCGCCTCCCCTCGCAGAGCCCCGCTGCGTGGCTGTTCGCCCGCTCGTCGATGCACGCCGCCTCGCAGGTACACCGCCCCGGCCACCGAAGGCCCGAGACGCCGTCGGACCCCAGGTCCCGCAGCCCTCTCTCTCCTTTCCTTTTCCCTCTCTCTCCCTCATGGTCCCTCTCTCTCCCTCAGGTCCAGCCGCCACCATGGAGTTGCGCCTCTCCGAGCTTCATCAACGCCGGAAATGCGTTCCCCGGGGCCAGATCCGCCCGGATCCACTCCCTATCTGTAAGTGCATCTAGTGCCCCTTAGTGATTTTGGTGTATTGAAGACTTATAGGTTAAGTGACTGATGGGTTTGTGAGTGTACACAGGTCTATAAGTCTATGAGGAGTTTGATATTTACAGAGAAAGTCGACCCCTAAAAATGAACCTCTTCGACTGAAGACTTTGACATTCTGAAGACTTTCTGAAGACTTTGAAAGTGAAGAAAATGGTGTGACCATGAAGACTTACTATTCATCTGAGGAATATGAAGCGTGAAGACATTTGTTTTCGTAGTTTCATTTTCTCTTTATTGAGTCATAGGAAACACCGTACTGTTAAAGGGGGTCGAGGAAATACTAAGGAAAATTTTCCATGTGATGCTGAACTCAAAATCCTACACCTACCAATCCCTTCGAGTGAAGCCATTGGAAATCTCATACAGTTCAATCAAGTTCTTCAGTGACAGAGACGCAGTTCTTCTGGTCATTGATGACTTTGCCCTGACTGAGGAGTTAGGAATTCGCCAGTGCGAATTGCCTACACAGTGAGGAACATGATAGCCCTGAGGAATTTGAGAGTCAAATTTCCGACCGTTGCTGTGCTGCGCGCCGGCTGTCCCAAAATATCTTATCCACCTAACGGTCATATCATTGAAGGGCATTTATGTCTTATCATGCCGGTCTGCTCCCTAGGCTATAAATAGCCGCCCCCTACAACCACTAGTTGGTTGGCTGCTCCGAGAGAACTTGACACTTGTCATTTGAGAGCAACCCATCCTCCGAGGACTTTGAGCGAAAATCATCAAGTGAGGAAAATCCCAAAACCAAACCCCCACAAACCCAAAGTGATTGAGCATCACTGAAGAAATTGATCCCGCGTGGATCCGACGCTTGTTACCTTTGAAGACTGTGCTTCTACCAGACGGTTAGGCCTCAAGGTCTAGAGCATCCAAGAGGAATTGTGGATTGCCGAGTGACCAAGTCTGTGAAGGTTTGGAAGTCACCTGAAGACTTACCATCAGTGATTGGATGAGACCTGCGTGGTCTTAGTTCAAGGAGAATATGGTGAGGACTGGGTGTCCTGAGTTGCGGCTCAGAGACTGGGTGTCCGGGACTGCGTGTCCTCGAGTTTAAATACTCAGCCGCTCCAACCAGACGTACAACTAAGACAGCAGTTGGAACTGGTTTACCAAATCATTGTCTTCACCAACTAACTGGTTCTATTTCCTCATCCCTTCCATTTCATCATTACTGTGTTGAATGTTGTTCATATCTGTGCTTGGAGACTTTGACTAAAGACTTTCACAAATTCCTCAGTTCAATTTCTTCAGTCTGTTTGTCTTCATCTTGTTATCCTGTGTTTACGCTTTCTGTACTCTGTGCTTGTCTTCATTTCATCATGATGACCATGCTTGTATCCTGTTTTGTTTACCTCTGAGTACTTATTCCGCTGCAAGTAGTTCTTCACTAAGGAATTTCCTCACCAGCAAATTCCTCAGTGAAGAATTCATAAAAATCGCCCATTCACCCCCCCCCTCTAGTCGATATAACGCACTTTCAATTGGTATCAGAGCAAGGTACTCCCTTGTTATGTGTGATTTTGCTTTAACCGCCTGGAGTTTTAGTTATGTCGACCGCAGGTATGATCAAGGTCTCGGCTGGGTGTCCTACCTTTGATGGGACGGACTACCCCTACTGGAAGAACAAGATGCGAATGCATCTTGAGGCAATTGATAACGATCTCTGGTATGTTGTGGAAAATGGTGTTCCATCTGTCACACCCTCACTGAACGCTACCGATGTGAAGAGATTCAAACAACTCGATTCTCAAGCGAAGAATATCATATGTGGCCATCTGAGCAAAGGACAGTATGGAAGAGTGGGTGCTTTGGAAACTGCTAAGCTTATCTGGGATCGGCTGTCCAAAGTAAATGAAGGAGTCTCAACTCAGCGTGACTCTCGAGTTGATGTTCTTTGGAATCTGTTCAACCGCTTCAAAAGACTCGACAATGAGAATGTCCAACAAACCTTTGATCGCCTCACTGACATTTCAAATGAGCTTCAAGCCCTCGGTGCCACTGACATCACTGATCATGAAGTAGTGAAGAAACTGTTGAGATCGCTTAGTTTCCTCATTTGATACTCTGGGACTGATGATACAAGAACGTGCTAACTACAAGTCTCTTGATCCTGCTGATATCCTCGAAAGGCTAAACACTCACGAGTTCCAGCTTGCTGAAAAGAGAGATCTCTATGGTTCAAACTATGGCAAACCACGTGCCCTGAAGGCCAAGGCTGTGTCCAACTCTGAATATGAGGATTCTGGTAGTAGCCTTGGTGATCCTGAAGAATTGAGCCAGGAGCTAGCACTGCTCGTGAAGAAATTCCAGAAGTTCTCACGACGTGGTCGCTTTGGAAAATCCTCAAGAAGCAGTGATTCCTCATCCAGTGACTATAAGAGAAGGCTGTGCCACAAATGCAAGAAACCTGGTCACTATATTCAAGATTGTCCTCAGTGGGAAAAGGAAATGAAGAAGAAGAAATACAAGGATTACAGTTCTGATGATGCAAAGAAGAAGAAGAAATCGTCAAAATCTTCATCATAAAAATCCTCGAAGTCTTCATCTCACAAGAAGAGCAGCTCCAAGAAGGCTCGGGCATTCATTGGCAAGGAAATGGACTCTGAAGCTGAATCTGAGGAAAATGATGAAGAGGAGGCGTCTGAAGAATCTGAGTCTGGTGTGGCGAGTCTGGCCGTTGCTACTGCTTTCGTCAGCAAGTCCATCTTCAACACTGAAGAAACTGACTACACCGACAAGCCTGATGAAGATAATGATGGCTACGCTCCCACCTATTGCTTCATGGCAAAAGGTGCAAAGGTACTCAAATACAACTCCTCTGAATCTAGTGAAAATGAATCTGATGAGGATCTCAAACCCAGCTACTCTAAACTTGCTAAGATTGCTGTGAAACAACAAATGGCTTTTGAGAAGGTTCAAAACATGCTAGACAAAAGTGATGATATGTTAGGTGAAGAAATGGATAGCACTAAAGCCCTGACTGAAAATCTTCAGAGACTTCAGTCTAGGTTTGATAACCTTCAAGGTCATCATAACACTCTCTTATCTGATCATGAGAAACTTTCTTATGAATTTCTTCAAGAAAAGCAAGATCATGAGAAGCTTTCTTATGAATTTCTTCAAAGAAAGCAAGATCTTGAAAAGCTAAAAGTGTGTTATGAAGATCTTCAGAAGGAGTGCGATTCATTACTAGCTCAACAAATCAGCGCTTCTCAGGAGGAATTTGTTCCTCCATGCTTAAAGTGCATTGAACGTGAATCTGCTAATTCTTCACCTGAATGTTCAAATGCTTCAACTGTTACAAATTCTTCATCTGCCTTTGCTATCACTAATTCCTCATCTGAGGACTTTGCTAGTATCACTGACAATGCAGGGCTGAAGGAATTGTACATGACAGGCATGTACAAAAGCCTCAAAGGGCATCAGACTCTTTGTGATGTGCTTAAAAAGCAGATCCTCAACAGAAACCCTAGGAAAGAGGGTATTGCCTTTGAGAGGAAACTCAATGCTGATGGAACATATTGGAAACCTGAGCAGTACCCCAAAACCACATGGGTTGCTGCAAAGGGACCTCCAGTTGATCCATCTAACTTATCTAGCTTTACATGTGAATCTCCTCATTCTTCTGATGAGTCATTTGACTCCAACTATAAACTGTTCAAAAATCAGAATGGTGAAGTATTTGCTAGATATGTTGGCACTAACTGCAGGAACGGTTCCCCTATGAAGAAAATCTGGGTTCCCAAAAGTTATGTTGAAAGTCTTCAGGTGAATGTCCTCATGACACCACCTGTGAAGAACAGGAACCCCAGATCAAATTCTTCATATGGACCAAGCTCTTTATATGGATCCAAGTCCTCATACGGAGCAAATTCCTCACATGGATCAAATTCCTCAAAAGGATCAAAGTTCTCATATGATTATCGTCGTGCTAACAACTCTGTCTCGCAGGGTAGAGCTAAGGGCTATGAATATGCGCATTATTCTTCAAATCATTATGTTCATAAGTCCTTGAAGAATTACTCTGCTTATTCATATGCTTACCCTAACCCCTCTTATGTGAAATGAAACGGTTTGGCATCTTTGCCACCTTTCTCATATGGTGCTCGCAGAGTGATGAATTCTTTGCCAACCTCCAGATGTGGGTGGTGAAGAAAAAGAACTAATCTCTTCTGCAGGGTCAGGTCTCCAGACGTGCTTTAACGTCTGAAGAATTTGCTGGGGACCTGACAAAATTGCCTGAAAGGACACAGGTGAATCATGATGAAATGAACTTTCATTTCACACGTCCTCATACTTCTATATCTGTTTACTGCTTGATGAAATTCATCTGATGAACTTGATATCATATTCTTCACTGATGAAGCATATGAGATTGTAAGTTACACTAATTCATCTACAGGATGATCAACCCAAAACTACTGAATGGGTCCTCGATAGTGGATGTACAAATCACATGACTGGTGACAAGAATCTATTGATGGATACTCCTCTATCACCGTCACCTCTGAAGCATATCATCTTTGCTGACAAAGGCAAAAGTCAGGTATTGGGTCTTGGTAAGGTTGCGATCTCTAAGGATAAACACATGGACAAAGTCATGCTTGTTGAGTCCTTAGGATACAATCTCATGTCAGTCTCAATGCTTTGTGATCTTGATATGGTTGTTGTCTTTGGCAAGTATCGCTGTGTTGTGATTATAGAAGCTGACAATTCCAAAGTCTTCGAAGGCTTTAGGAGAGGAGATCTGTATATTGTTGATTTCTCTACAGGACCACAACCAGCCGTGTGTCTACTTGCAAAAGCTTCATAAGGCTGGCTATGGCATCGACGACTTGGTCACGCAGGCATGAGGAATTTGAACACGCTTGCAAAGAAGAAGCATGTCATTGGCATTGAGAATGTCAAATTCCTCAAGGATCACTTATGCGGAGCTTGTGAAGCTGGAAAAATGACCAAGGCCAAGCATCCAGCAAAGACTATCATGACCACTACCCGTCCATTCGAATTGCTTCACATGGACCTCTTCGGACCTAATCATTACTCAGCAGTCACTAATGATGCATCTCTATATGGTTTTGTCATTGTTGATGATTATTCTCGATATACATGGGTACACATTGTTACTTACAAACATGAAGTGCAGGAAGTCTTCAAACGATTTTCCTCGAGGGCTTCAACCAACTTTGGTGTGAAGATCAAGCACATCAGAAGTGACAATGGAACTGAGTTCAAGAATTCCGGTCTTGATGCCTATCTTGATGAACTTGGTATTACTCATGAATTATCTGCTCCTTATACTCCTCAGCGGAATGGTGTCATGGAGCGCAAGAACAGAACTCTTGTTGAGATGGCTCGCACTATGCTTGATGAATACAAAACGCCTCAGCGTTTTTGGATTGATGCAATTGATACAGTGTGCCACATCATCAACAGAGTATATCTTCACAAATTCTTCAAGGAGACTGCCTATGAACTCACTGACAAGAAACCCAATGTGAGTTATTTCAAAGTCTTCAGTGATAAATGTTGGATTAGAGATCCTCACCACAACTCTAAATTTGCACCGAAAGCACATGAAGGTTTTATGCTTCGTTACGGAAAGGACTCGCACACCTACAGAGTCTTCAACATTGTCCTTCACAAGATTGTTGACACTGTAGATGTGCGGTTCGATGAAACTAATGGCTCGCAAACAGAGCACCTACCTTCTGTGTTAGATGAACCAGCACCTGAGGATGCTATCAAGATCAAGGCAACTGAGGATGTCATTCCTACTGAAGAATCTGCTGAAGAATTCATTCCTGTTCATGAAGATCGTCGAGCTGATGCACCTGAAGAACATGATGAGGAAAATGGTGCTGAAGAAAATGCTGATCAAAATCCTCAGCGACAACCATCCTCGCGTTGCAAAAGAAGTGCAAGTGGAAAAGATCATCGATGACATTAGCGCACCAGGTCCTCTCACACGCTCAAAAGCTTCACATTTATCTAACTTTTGTGGGCACTATGCTTTTGTCTCTATCACAGAGCCCACTGAGGTACATGAAGCATTTCTGGAGCCGGAGTGGATTCAGAATATGCAAGAAGAATTACATCAGTTCGAGCTAAACAATGTCTGGGAATTGGTCAATCGCCCAGATCCTCGCAAGCATAATATCATTGGCACGAAGTGGATCTACCGCAACAAGCAAGATGAAAATTGCCTTGTGGTGAGGAATAAGGCACGACTAGTAGCTCAAGGCTACACACAGGTTGAAGGAATTGATTTCGATGAAACTTTTGCACCTGTTGCTAGACTTGAGGCTATTCGCATATTACTTGCTTACGCTAACCATCATGATATCATCTTATATCAAATGGATGTGAAAAGTGCATTCCTCAATGGTAAGCTTGAGGAAGAAGTATATGTTGCTCAACCCCCAGGTTTTGAAGATCCAAAGAATCCTGACAAAGTCTTCAGACTCAATAAGGCCCTCTATGGCCTCAAGCAAGCCCCTCGGGCGTGGTATGATACATTGAAGGAATTCTTCATGAAGAATGGCTTCACACCCGGTTCACTTGACCCTACTCTCTTTACTAAATCTTATGATAGTGAACTGTTTGTGTGCCAAATATATGTTGATGATATTATCTTTGGCTGTACTGACCAACGTTATAGTGATGAATTTTCCTATATGATGAGTGAAGAATATCAAATGTCTATGATGGGAGAGTTGAAATTCTTCTTAGGTCTTCAAATTCGTCAGCAGCGCAATGGCATATTCATATCTCAGGAGAAATACCTCAAGGATGTACTGAGGAAATTCGGCATGCAAGATTGCAAAGGCGTCAAAATTCCTATGCCCACAAATGGCCATCTATGCACTGATGAAAATGGTATTGACTTCGATCATAAGGTATACCGCTCCATGATTGGTTCTTTATTGTACTTATGTGCATCTAGGCCAGATATAATGCTTAGCGTTTGCATGTGTGCCCGATTTCAAGCTGCACCGAAGGACTCACACCATAAAGCTGTGAAGCATATTCTACGATATCTAGCTCACACACCAACACTAGGATTATGGTACCCCAAGGGCTCTGCTTTTGATATCATTGGATATTCTGACTCTGACTATGCTGGTGATCGTGTGGACCGCAAGTCAACATCTGGCACTTGTCATTTCCTCGGACGATCTTTGGTCTGTTGGTCCTCGAAGAAACAGAACTGCGTATCACTGTCTACTGCTGAAGCTGAATAAATTGCTGCTGGCTCATGCTGTGCTCAACTGCTTTGGATGAAGCAAACCCTCAAGGACTATGGCGTCAACGTGAAGAATGTGCCTCTCCTCTGCGACAATGAGAGTGCCATCAAGATTGCTCACAACCCAGTTCAGCACTCGAAGACAAAGCACATCCAGATTCGTCATCATTTTCTTCGTGATCATGTGTTGAAGGGCGACATCTCCATCAAGCACGTGAAGACTGAAGAACAGCTGGCTGATATCTTCACTAAGCCCTTGGATGAGAAGAGATTTAGCAAGTTGCGGTGTGAGCTAAATATCTTAGAATCTTCGAATGTTCTTTAAAAAGGACACACATCCTAACCCTTATGCAGAATTGATGACTTAGATGTGCAACACATGAAGAAACGTTTTTCTTCAATCAATGAAGAATAACACTCTAAGTGTGAAGAAATTAATGAAGAATTTGATTCTCAGAACCCTACGACAATTGTACGCGGTGTCTGAAATCATCATTCTCATACGGTGGGCCACGCCACCACAAAAACTTGAAAATCTTCAATTTGAGTTTTTCCTCATTTTTGAAATTCTTCAGTTTTTCAAATTCTTCAACTTTGCAAAATCTTCACTGTTTCCGTCGTTTTTCTTCATTTACTATATACATATATATGAGTTATGTCCTCTACAGCATTCACTTATGGCTATTTCTTCAAGTTGCATTCTCTGCTAAGTTAATGTGATCGGACCCTTCCCCCTCTATGCTATACTCAACCCAATCTATTCACAAATTCTTCATGTGCGTTCTACTTGAAACTCGTTCAAAGTCTTCTCTGTGTCCTTGTCAGCTGAAGAAATTGCGAACGAAACTTTAAAACAAATCTTATCCAGATTTTTGGTTTTACCGCTCAAACCGTTCCGCATCCCACGATGCATTATTATAATCACCCACGATCTTACACGATCTCATCTGCACAGTACATGGGTGACACATATCGCGTGAAGGAGAAAGGGCAGGGGCATGTTCGACCCAAAATCTTCGGGCGAACAGTTTTTACCGTGGCTATAAATACCCCTCTCCCCTTCCTCACTTCATTTACTCCGCTCGGTCGCTGTCTCTCGCTCGAGCTCCTCAAACCCTAGCACCGCCGCTACTCCATCGCCGCCGGTGAGGAAGAGCTTCACTTCCTCGACCTCGTCGCCGTCGTACTCGCGCCGGCTGCGGAAATCTTCACTCCGCCGCCGCCGTAGCTGTCTCCCTCTGCCAAGTTAGGGCGTGGGAGATCGAACCGAACGAACTTCACATCTGTTCATATCAGTTCATCGTGTTCTTTAGTTCGGGTAATTAAAAGTTACTTTTATTACTCACTTCGATTCTCAAGCTTTCCTGAAAATCTTCAAAGGTGTTTTATTCTTCAACTCTTCACACATATGAACACCTTACACACTGTATGCTCTTGATCCATCTCTCTAAGCACTCATTTTCTTCAAGATTCCTCAATTGTGCGGATTTTCAATCTGTACAACTCTGGAACCTAAGACAAGAACGCTTAGTGAAATTCCTCAAGGCTCAACTGGTCAAATTCCTCAAAACTTGTCTTTTCAAAAATATTCTGAGAACGCATATGACCTCTTCAAATTCCTCGCACCTACACTCTGTTCACAGGTACCCATGTCCGCTGCTGAATCACTAGGTTCTCATCAACTTAACTCATTTGCAGCGTTCCTCGAAGAAAAATCACATACTTCTTCAGAGTGTTCAATTGTTCAAATTCCTCATCTGAAGAAAATGTCTGAAGGAAAGAGACCGCAGAAAGGAGGAAAGAAACCTGAGGTCATGACTACTTTCGAAATCCCTGATGAAATATACAAGGATTATTGCACACCTGATGAAGCCAAGTTTGGCAGAGAAAACAAGAATCAGCGCAAAGTGCGCATCCAGAGGATTGAACGAAGATGGGCACGAGAATGGAGGGAATATCGCTATGTTACTCCTAAGTACATGAAGAAATTCGCCTTAAATCCTCCATGCCCAAGAGCTCCATTGGCACCTGGCCAACTAGCTGAACCCACCAGCATCAAGCGTGGTGAGGACTTTCCTGAAGAATGGGCTAGGCGCCAAGCAAAACTGGCAAGACAAGCCAAGGAGGCAATGAGGAAGTTCAATGAGGATTCTACCGCTGCTGCTGCTGCTGAGACCTCGGTCAAACCGAGGAAATCAATGCCGAAGAAGCCTGCTTGTAAGCCAAGCGCTTCACCTTCAGCGCCCTCATGGCCAAGTTCCTCAGCTGCGCCCTCATGGCAAATTCCTCAGACTGCCACTGCTCCACCAAGTTCCTCAACAGCTCCCTCAAAGTCCTCAACTCCTGTGCATCTGGCTACATGCCAAAGGACTCAGGGTTTCTCAATTGCTTCTGGTGTCTCAGCAAGTTCCTCAGCTGCACCAATGTCCTCATCAGGTCCCTCACTGTTGAAGACAAAAGCAACAGCTGGACGCGGTCCTCGGCCAAGTCCAAGGAAGAAACAGGTTGCATTCCAAGTGCCATCTGATGATGAGGCCTCTGATGAAGAACTTGCAGAAATCATCAGAGACAGACAAGCAAAGGCCGCTAGAGCCAAAGGAACATCTGTGCCACTGCTTTTGGATCCGAAGAAGATCCTCGACTACATTGATCGCTGGCACAAGGATCCGAACACTCCAATGCCTGATCTGCCTCTGACTCCCGGTCAAAGTCACATGCTGACCCATTTCATCTCTCAAGAGAAATGGAAGTTTGAAAAGGCTCGTGAGATAAAAAGAGCTCAAGCTAGAAAGGAGAAGCTTCTGAAGAAGAACGTGATCAGACTGACACCTGAAGAACTTCTCAAGGCTCAATCTGAAATCCAAGCCCTCAGCAAGGACTTCGATGCATACAATGCTGATTGGCAAGGAGCCAAAGTGAGATTCGTCAACCTGACGAAGAAAATGTCAACTGTTGCAGCTCCATCACAACAAGAAAATCCTCAGGCTGCAGACTCTGCTCAGCCTGCTGAAGAACATGCCAGCACCGCTGATGACTTTCAGCCTGCTGATGAAAACACAAGTTCCAGGGTTGATGACTCCATCCTAGCCGCTGAAGAAATTGCCAGGGCATCCACTAGTGGTGCGCCTGAAGAAACTGAAGAGATCAGGGCAACTGTATCAGTTGCGCCTGAAGAAAATCAACCATAGTCCTCAGCTCCTCCCGCGCCTACTCCAACTCCTATTCTTCCTTCTGCCTATGAAGTGAAGAAGACCAAGGCTGCAGAGCGAGCTGCAGTGAAGAAAAGGAAGGCATCAGCTGCGTCAAATTCTTCGGTTGCGAAGAAAATGAAGCCAATGACCAGCTCTCTTGAAAATCCTATTGATGTCGTTCCGATTTCCTCCATGACCTCAAAGGAAATTGTTCCTTATGGAGAAGACTACAAGAACCCAAGCGGATCTGATGAATAAAATCATTCTGCTGCTACGTCAGAGCAGTTTGATAAAGAAATTGAAGTGTAAGCTTTCCCTTCAACGCCAGTCATTTCCTCACCTATGCCTCAGTTCATAGCTGAAGAGGCTGGTGTTGAGGAAATTGAAAAAGAAGATGAAGACGTGGATATTGGATGCACTACACCAGTAATGAATGATGACTTTTGGGAAAGTCAGCATCCCAATACTCCTCTCTTCACTCCTATTCAACAGATTCCTCAGTCCCCGGCTACAACTGTTCAAATGGGCTCTGAAGAAACTCATCCCACTTCATCTGTTCATGAAGAAATTCCAGCCGCTAGTGCTGAAGAACCTCCTGTTGTTAATTCTCAAGTTGCACAAGAAGAGGAACCAGAAATTCCTCAGCCTGCAGTACCTGAGCTCGTGATTCCTGAGATTGTGCTACAAATCACTGACACTCCTCTTCTCAAACCGAAGAATCCGTTCTCAAGCAAGCAAAAATTCAAGGCTGAAGACTTCTTTTCTGAGCATGTGTTCTTCACTGATTATAATCCATATGACTCTGCTCGCATAAGGAAGAGGCGTTTCTGGACAGCAAGTCAAGCCAACTTCTATTCCTCAGTGCTCTTTGACAAGGACAAAATCTTCGATCATGAACATATTCCTCATGTGGATATGGAATCTCTGACGTGCTTCGAGCCAGTCCTCAGTGTTATTCACGATGCTGGACTACTGAACTTCTGCACTGATATCTGTGGTTGGAATGAAGAACTCATTCTTCAGTTCTACACCACACTGCACATCACCGGAGATGCTGAAGACGTCAATTCATGGGTACTGGATTGGATGACCGAAAACACTCAATACAAGGCACCGGCAACTGAATTGCTTCGTGTCCTTCCTCTTGATCCTCCCCATGACAGTGCACGTTGCATCTACAATGACCCTGAACTGACGAATCATTATATGCAAGTGCTCATGAAACCTTTGAAGCCAGGGCAGGCCCCACAAACCAAATTCCTCGTCAAGGAATTGCTATATGTGCCTCGGACTGTCTATCGAATTTTGACGAAGACAATGAGTCCTATCAAAGGCCACGACTCAAACGATGAAGATGTCGTTGGCATCATGAAGAACATGCTTTTCAACATCATTCATGGCGTTCCCGTCAACTTCCATGATTTATTCATGAGGACTCTGGCAAATGTTGCTATGTCACCTTTTGAGCTGAAGCCCTATGCGCCTTGGATTTTAGATTCATACGGGAAAGATCTTCACTGAATTACAAGGCTGACACTCTGAACCATGGTAGCTACTTGCCTCCCATTGAAGTCCTCAAGCGACCAATTTCATCATCTGATGATAAAGGCAAGGCAACTGTTGTGATCGATGAAGGCACTTGTCCATTGGATGGTCAATTTCGTCTGGCTACTTCTTACTCCACCAATGACGACTCTGCTACACATGACACTGCCGCAAATACCTCAGCTAAGCAAAATCCTCAAGCCACAGCACCCAGGGTGATGACTGACCGTGAGTTACTCCTCAGTCTTCATCAGAAGGTTGATCGCAATCACAAATGGGTGAAGCGTCAGTTTGCTGCAATTCTTCACAACATGACCTCAACACATAATGCAGTGAAGAAAAACCAGTATCACCTTCATGAAACCCTCAACCGCACCTGGGCTGTTCTCACTCATGTATAATCCGCGGAAGAACTGAAGACTATGGGTCTCCAGGAAGCATTTGACTGGTCTGAACCACCTCCGAAGAAATTCAAGAGAGTCAAAGTTCCTGATCTGGTGGCCAGCTCTTATTCTTCATCGCGTGAAACTAATGAGCATGAAGATTTGGACAACACTGCGGCAGGCCCTACTTCAACAAACAACCCCGACAACGCTGGCGCTCCTCCATCAACTTGAAATTCTTCAGGGGCGTTAGTCCCCAGTTTCGATCCTTTTGGTCATTTGATGACAAAGGGGGAGAAATCTGAGTTAGTCTTCCAGCGGGTTTATATTATGGGCGTTTTGTTAAGTTACAACTCTCGTTCGTCTGAAACTTTTTATTGGATCGAGTTGTAATCTTAAATCCGATGGTGCCTTGATACTTTTGGAAGGTGCATAGTGCTCTGACTTTGATGCACTGTGCTCTGATACTTTTTATGTGTTATTCTGCATGCTTATTCCTCGTTAATGTTATTGTATGCATGTTGAATCTCATCAGGCACCATATTTCATCATGCATTTCAAATTCTTCATATTATATATCAAATGCGTGTACGAATTACAAGATATAGGGGGAGATCTCCATGATTCAATTCTTCAAATGTGCATTGCCTCAAAAGCAAATTCCTCACTATGCACATATTCAGGGGGAGTTCTTCTATATCTTGCAATCAAATTCCTCAATATCAGTATTTACACTTCATATGTTTATCCCCGTTGAAAACTTAACCTATGTTGTCATCAATCACCAAAAAGGGGGAGATTGTAAGTGCATCTAGTGCCCCTTAGTGATTTTGGTGTATTGAAGACTTATAGGTTAAGTGACTGATGCGTTTGTGAGTGTACACAGGTCTATAAATCTATGAGGAGTTTGATATTTACAGAGAAAGTCAGCCCCTAAAAATGAAGTTCTTCGACTGAAGACTTTGACATTCTGAAGACTTTCTGAAGACTTTGAAAGTGAAGAAAATGGTGTGACCATGAAGACTTACTATTCATTTGAGGAATATGAAGCGTGAAGACTTTTGTTTTCGTAGTTTCATTTTCTCTTTCTTGAGTCATAGGAAACACCGTACTATTAAAGGGGGTCGAGGAAATACTAAGGAAAAATTTCCATGTGATGCTCAACTCAAAATCCTACACCTACCAATCCCTTCGAGTGAAGCCATTAGAAATCTCATACAGTTCAGTCAAGTTCTTCAGTGACAGAGACGCAGTTCTTCTGGTCATTGATGACTTTGCTCTGACTGAGGAGTTAGGAATTCGCCAGTGCGAATTGCCTACACAGTGAGGAACATGATAGCCCTGAGGAATTTGAGAGTCAAATTTCCGACCGTTGCTGTGCTGCGCGCCGGCTGTCCCAAAATATCTTATCCACCTAACAGTCATATCATTGAAGGGCATTTATGTCTTATCATGCCGGGCTGCTCCCTAGGCTATAAATAGCTGCCCCCTACAACCACTAGTTGGTTGGCTGCTCCGAGAGAATTTGACACTTGTCATTTGAGAGCAACCCATCCTCCGAGGACTTTGAGCGAAAATCATCAAGTAAGGAAAATCCCAAAACCAAACCCCCACAAACCCAAAGTGATTGACCATCACTGAAGAAATTGATCCCGCGTGGATCTGACGCTTGTTACCTTTGAAGATTGTGCTTCTTCCAGACGGTTAGGCGTCAAGGTCTAGAGCATCCAAGAGGAATTGTGGATTGCCGAGTGACCAAGTCTGTGAAGGTTTGGAAGTCACCTAAAGACTTACCATGAGTGATTGGACGAGACCTGCGTGGTATTAGTTCAAGGAGAATATGGTGAGGACTGGGTGTCCTGAGTTGCGGCTCAGAGACTGGGTGTCCGGGACTGCGTGTCCTCGAGTTTAAATACTCATCCGCTCCAACCAGACGTACAACTGAGACAGCAGTTGGAACTGGTTTATCAAATCATTGTCTTCACCAACTAACTGGTTCTATTTCCTCATCCCTTCCATTTCATCATTACTGTGTTGAATGTTGTTCATATCTGTGCTTGAAGACTTTGACTGAAGACTTTCACAAATTCCTCGGTTCAATTTCTTCAGTCTGTTTGTCTTCATCTTGTTATCCTGTGTTTACGCTTTCTGTACTCTGTGCTTGTCTTCATTTCATCATGATGACCATGCTTGTATCCTGTTTTGTTTACCTCTGAGTACTTATTCCGCCGCAAGTAGTTCTTCGCTAAGGAATTTCCTCACTAGCAAATTCCTCAGTGAAGAATTCATAAAAATCGCCTATTCACCCCCCCTCTAGTCGATATAACGCACTTTCACTATCGGCCTCGCCTCAACCTCCTCGCCGGCCGTCCCTGCAGGTGGCGCCGCCCCCTGCCATGGCCGCCTCCTCCCTGTTCGAGTGGGAGGAGGACGAGCGGCCGTTGACCGGCCTGTTCCCGCGTGGGCCACCTCTCCTCGCACGGCCCAGCCCAGCCCCCTCAAGCCAGCCTGCCTCACCTCCTCTGCTTATGGGCCGAAGCCCGTGGTGAGCAACCCCCTACCCTTCTCCCTAGGCGTCTTTTAGCTATTCAGCGCGCCTGTTTTTTTTCTTCAGAAAATGACGAAGTCCCTGACATTTTCATGCTAAGTTTGACATGCCATAACTCCCTGTGTGTTGCTCCGTTTTGTGTGTGTAATATGTCAAAATGTTCGTTGTGAGATGCTCTTCACTTTGTTCCATTGTGCCATGTTCATTCGAGTCCATCTTGATGCCTGAATCATCGTTGCAAGAGTGCTATATGATGTTAATCTGCTGAAACTGTTATAACTTGGTGTTTTGTCATTTTTGTTGCATTTGATGTGTGCATCCTATGAGCATGAGCTCTACATGAGTTTTGAACTATGATATGCCATCTTTATAGTGGTGCCATCCATGTATTTTTGTGGGTCTTGTAGTGAGTGCATCAAGCTTGTTAAGTAGTGTACTTGCTGTTGCTGTTTTGCTAGACAGATTCTGCTATTTCATGATGCCATGTAAACCTGCCGCTACAAGTCATTCTGTGCATAATCTGGAGATGTTCACTAAGGATGTTTTGTTATACGTGTCATGCTCTATCCATTCATTCCCCTGGTTGCATTTATGGCTTGCTGTAGCTTGTTGTTATCTTGCTCCAAACATGCTAAATAATGTTGCTGTCAGCCTGTTAACATTAAGTTCAATGATGCCATGATTGTCTTTAGTGAGCCATGTACCCTATGAACTTGCTCTTGCCATGCTTAACTTCATAAACATGTATTCTTGCTGTCGGTGACCTTTCCATGCCATGTATTGCTCTGTGGTGAGTGGGTCAAGCTCACCAACCTGCCTACTTATCGTTGTTCCTGCCATGTATGAATCTGTCATATCACTGGCATGTTTACATGGGTGCCACCATATCTTCTGATCCTTTTTGGCTCATGGTCAGTAAGGGACTTTTGTTCTATTTAATTAGTAGATTCATGTCATGCCTTTGTTTGCCATGTTAAGTTCCTGTAGCATGTTGTTTGATAGCTCTAGACATTGCAACCTGATGTTATTTCTGCTAATGACTGAAACTGTTATTATTTGCAATCTTGCCATGTCCTTTTGAGCATGTTAGTTGTTTCTGGAGATAGCTCAGTGTTCATGTTTTGTCATGCTTTACCTGTACATCATGCCCATGCCTTTTGTTCTTATGTTGAGGTGCTGTAGCATATTGTTTTGATGCTTGCAATATGCCTAGTTGCTGTTATGGACAGATTGTTGTCATATCTTGTATAGTGTGTGTGTGTTGAACCGTTCCTCCGTTTTGAGTGTGTTCTATATCAAACTCGCTTGATTTTGCATGTAGCTTCATATTATCATGTTGCATCCTTGTTTTGAGGTGTTTGCTTGATGTTTGTATGCATTTAGCATCAATGCCATGCTTAACTTGTTTTGCTCATATCTTCTAGGCCGTAGCTCCGAACTAAATGAACTTTATATGTAACTTGACTAGAATTTCGTGTAGATCATCTTGGTGCATCTTAACTTGCTGTTTAACAAATTGAACATAAGGTTTATTCAGTTCTGGAACAATTTCGAAACTTGCATATGAGGACTAACCGGAATTGTTATATGTTGTTTCCGGCCTCATTTGAACTTGCCTTGATATGTTGTTCTTGTTTGCATCATCTCTTGCCATGAGTAGCCTCATCTAGCCTTGTCATGCATCATACTTTGTTGAGCATCATGTTATGTTCAAGTGTGGTGTGTTTACCATGTTGTTTGCTTCTTCTCGATATTTCCCGTTTCATTGCGATCGTGAGGATTCGTTCGTCTACGCTTGGTGCGTCTTCGTGGCTTCATCTTCTTCATGGACTCGTTCTTCTTCCTAGCGGGATTTCAGGCAAGATGACCGCTACCCTGGATCTCACTACTATCATTGCTATGCTAGTTGCTTTGTTCTATCGCTATGCTGCGCTTCCTATCACTTGTTCTTCAATCCTCCCCAAATTGCCATGAACCTCTAACCTATGACACCCTTCCTAGCAAACCGTTGTTTGGCTATGTTACCGCTTTGCTCAGCCCCTCTTATAGTGTTGTTAGTTGCAGGTGAAGTTGAAGATTGCTCCATGGTGGACAGCGTTACGTTGGGATATCACAATATCTCTTATAATATTTAATGCATCTATATACTTGGTAAAGGGTGGAAGGCTCGGCCTTATGCCTGGTGTTTTGTTCCACTCTTGCCGCCCTAGTTTCCGTCATACCGGTATTATGTTCTCGGATTTTGCGTTCCTTACGCGGTCGGGTGATTTATGGGACCCCCTTGACAGTTTGCTTTGAATAAAACTCCTCCAGCAAGGCCCAACCTTGGTTTTACCATTTGCCTCACCACCACCTATTTCCCCTTGGGAGTCGCTCTCTCGAGGGTCATCTTTATTTTAGCCCCCCCGGGCCAATGCTTGTCTAAGTGTTGGTCCAAACCGAGCGATGTCCGGCGCCCCCTGGGCAACCAGGGTCTATGCCAACCCGACGTCTGGCTCATCCGCTGTGCCCTGAGAACGAGATATGTGCAGCTCCTATCGGGATTTGTCGGCACAGCGGGCGGTCTTGCTGGTCTTGTTTTACCATTGCCGAAATGTCTTGTAAACCGGGATTCCGAGACTGATCGGGCCTTCCTGGGAGAAGGAATATCCTTCGTCGATCGCGAGAGCTTATCATGGGCTAAGTTGGGACACCCCTGCAGGGTATAAACTTTCGAAAGTTGTGCCCGCGGTTATGTGGCAGATGGGAATTTGTTAATGTCCGCTTGTAGATAACTTGACACCAGATCCGAATTAAAACGCATCAACCGCATGTGTAGCCGTGATGGTCTCTTCTTGGCGGAGTGCGGGAAGTGAACATGGTTTTGGGTTATGTTTGACGTAAGTAGGAGTTCAGGATCACCTCTTGATCATTACTAGTTGACGACCGTTCCTTTGCTTCTCTTCTCACTCTTATTTGCGTATGTTAGCCACCATACTTGCTTAGCCGCTGCTGCAACCTCACCACTTTACCCCTACCTTTCCCATTAAGCTTTGCTAGTCTTGATACCCGTGGTAATGGGATTGCTGAGTCCTCGTGGCTCACAGATTACTACAACAACAGTTCTACAACAATAGTTGCAGGTACAGGTTATGCGATGATCATGACGTGAGAGCGATGTTTGCTTGTTTTGGAGTTCTCCTTCTGCTTCTTCTTCGATCAGGGGATAGGTTCCAGGTCGGCAGCCTGGGCTAGCAGGGTGGATGGCGTTTGAGTTTCTCTTTGTGTTTCATCCGTAGTCGGATGTTGATCTTATGTATGAGATGATGTTGTATTCGTGTGGCATTGTATGCCTTTTGTATGTATCCCCATCTATTATGTAATGTTGACGTAATGTTATCCACCTTGCAAAAGCGTCTTCAAGATGCGCTTCTATCCTTGGTGGGACCTTCGAGTTCCTTTAGGATGGGGCCGCATCTTGGGCGTGACACCGCGCCCAACTTGGGCGAACCAATGTTATTATATATCGCGGCAACACATCAAGTTGTAAGCGCGGTGCTAGTCGTCGAACGGGAAACGGACGGACACAAGTTCCCTCTTCAAAAACCAGTGTACTACGTGTCCAGTGTCCTAACCCCATGCAAGTCCCGGTATCCACACTATCAAAAGATAGCATACGCGGTGTTCATGGCATCCCAGAAGCTGCGACACTACTTTCAAGAGTGTTCGATAACAGTAGCCTCCGAAGTACCCCTTAATGACATTATAAACAACCGCAACGCGACTGGCCGAATTGCAAAATGGGCCATTGAGCTCCTCCCATTCGACATAACCTATAAGCCACAGTGAGCTATCAAGTCGCAAGTTTTGGCTGACTTCATCGCCGAATGGACTGAAGCCGAACTCCCTAAAGAGTACGGCGCATATTCCAATTGGATCATGCACTTCGATGGGTCCAAAATGTTGGCCGGCCTAGGGGCTGGCATCGTTCTGACGTCCCCAACCGGAGACACAGTCCAATACATACTCCAGATAATGTACACGGACTCCAACAACGCAGCCGAATACGAGGCCCTCCTACATGGTCTCCGGATGGCAGTCTCCATGGGCATTCAGCGCCTAGAGGTCCGCGGGGATTCAAACCTCGCAATATCCCAAATAAATGGAGACTTTGACGCCAAGGATCCAAAAATGGCAGCTTACCGTAACGTCGTCTTAAAAATGTCAGCTCGGTTTGAAGGGCTCGAATTTCACCATATAGCCCGGGATAATAACCAAGCGGCGGACGTATTGGCACGCATCGGCGCAAAGCGCGATGCCATCCCTCCCAACATCTTCTTGGAGCGGCTTTTCAAGCCATCCGTACTATGGGAAGGGGAGTCCTAAAACAACAATCCGGACCCAACCGCACCACCCAACACCGAACATTCTGACACGATCTATGGTTCTGCCAACGAAATAACACCTTCAGCCCACGAAATAATGGCAGTTATTGCCCCGTGGACCGAGCCATTCCTAGCCTACTTAACTAGGCAGGAACTTCCTGAGGACCAAACGAGGCCCTTTGCATAGTACGGCAATCTAAAGCCTATAAGGTCCATGAGGGAGAGCTTCATAAGAAAAGCACAACCGGAGTCCTTCAAAGTGTATCTCCGAAGAGTAAGGGCAAAATCTTCTGGCTGAAATTCATGCCGGACTCGGCGGGCACCACGCCGCAGCCCGGGCCCTTGTAAGCAAGGCATTCCGTACAGGATTTTATTGGCCAACGGCCCGGGCAGACGCATAGGACTTAGTCCAACGATGCGTCGGTTGCCAGCTCTTTGCTAATCAAAGCCACATGCCACGCACCGCCCTCAAAACTATACCCATCACCTGGCCGTTCGCGGTCTGGGGGCTTGACATGGTTGGACCCCTTAAAGGAGGAACCCACAAGCAAAAATACCTATTGGTCATGGTGGACAAATTCACCAAATGGATAGAGGCCAAGCCAGTTAAGACGGCCGAATCCGGACCCATGATAGACTTCATATCGGGGGTAGTACACCGTTACGGCGTCCCCCATAGCATCATCACTGATAACAGCACGAACTTCACGGCTGACAAGGTTAAACTCTGGTGCAAAAACATGGGCATCAAGCTTGACTACGCCTCAGTCTATCACCCTCAAACTAACGGACAAGTCGAGCGACCAAATGGTCTAATCATGAGCGGCATCAAACCCAGACTAGTGCGGTCCCTTAAGGAATCTAACACGCACTGGGTAGAGGAGCTCGACTCCGTACTCTGGGGGCTGCGAACCACGCCGAATTGCACGACCGGATTCACACCATTTTTATGGTATATGGCGCAGAGGCAGTTTTGCCCTGCGACATAATTCATGACTCACCTCGCGTGCGCATGTACGAAGAAAGAGAAGCCGAGCTGGATCGGCAGGACAGTTTGGACGCCTTAGAGGAGGAGTGCGACGTGGCAAAAGCTCGTTCCACATTCTATCAACAGCAGGCTCGAAGATATCAAAGCAGAGAAGTACGGGCCAAAACTTACAATGTTGGCGAACTAGTTCTACGCCTGCCGGACAAGAAAAAGGACAAGCTCAAGCCCAAATGGGAAGGTCCGTTCATCATCGGCCAAGTCCTGACCGGCAGAGCGTACCGTCTGCGAAACGCATCGGATAACCGACTTGAGCCAAACCCATGGAACGCAGCCCGTCTCCGAAGATTCTACGCCTAGCACCGGACTCTGAGTTCGTCTCCTTCCTCGGTCTACATTTTATATTTTAGCTGTCTTTTATTTCTCTCCTTCTCCCCCCTTTCTTTTTTTCTCTCAAAGCCTTTTGCGGCTCTCCTGCACATTGTTCGCACACACTTGATGTGCTACTCGCACTCATTATACCTGGGGGCTTCTTTAACAGAAGCTTATCTATACGGGCTCTATGCCCAACACATGTGTCACACTTCCGCATGTACCTTTTATTCACCATTATATGCATCGATATGACTTAAGTTTTGGCCAAGATGGGTTGCCTGGCTCCTGTGCTTACCCCTACGTTCCCGATTGTTCGGCTAGGAGGTAAAGGGAGAACCTCTGCGATTGTTACTGCCGGGTCAGCCGGATGTGTACCTCAGACTGGGTGAAGCCGAAATCTAGCGTTCTTAAGGGAATATTTGGTCGGTGAATTAAAAGATGATTTATTACCTATTTATTTATCTGCCCCCAGATGATTTCCTGCTTTTTTCGCAGTCCGGACATGCACTTTAGGGCATGCCTCCCAGGGAAAGGAACCCCTAACGGAACTATTCTCCCTGGAAGATGTTTCTTACTAACCATGTAATATAACATAACTAGTTGGGTACTTGTCTGATAAAGCACTAATGACCCCTACGCCTGGTCTCCACGCATGCCCCGGTTTTTTATATAACCGTGAGGGTATTTGAACACACTCCGGACTGTCGGGTCCCGAGGTTGAAGCGAAAAGGTCCGCAACGACAAACGATCTACAATCCGGCTAGAAGGCATTTTACATGTCATTTTAAATTACATAGTCAAGCTGACTGATTGTATTCCTCTTCGATACCATCTAATAGACTGTCTAGTTTACAGTCCCGCTGGGAATACTTTGCAGCCAACTCTACTTGGCCGTACACTAAGCTCACAGGGATCTCCTTCCCATCAGGCCCCACAGGTCCGACCTCGGCCATGTGGTTCAGGTCAACCTTCGCATACCGCGTCTTTACCATGGCCCAGGCCTCCCTGGCGCCTTGACGGCAGGCCGATATCTTCCATAGCCGGAAGCACCGCCGTGCTCCCTGAAGCTTCTCCGCAAGCTCTCCAAGACCTTCGGGTAGGGAGATGGATGGCCATAAGGCCTGGGCGACGTCGATCATCACCTGCCGAACTCGTTCTTGAAGTTGCAGCAGCTCGAGAAGTAGGTCACCCGTTAAACCGGGCATTTCCTCTGCAGGATGACCCGTGAGCATACCTACAGACATATTTCTGTTAATCGACTTCCTCGCTGAACTCTTCTTTTCAAAAAAGTTCGCTCAAGCACTTACTATAAATGTCGCGACGAAGCCGCCGATTCTCCTTCACGGAGTCAGACAGCTAGGCCCGAACATCTTTTAGTTCCTCGACCAGCTGGGTGTTGGCATCTTGGAGGCTATTTTTCTCTTGCCGCACCCTTGTCAACACCTTCTCGCTGGCCTTTAGCTGGCGTTGTAGCTGTTGCTTGTCCGGATGCAGTCCGGCGACATCTGCAATATTATTGTCAGACTTATACACACGCCGCATTGCACAAACTACTTATCTTCCGAAGTATATATTACCGGAGGGGGTCTCTGTGGCTCCCCCTGTGGCGGCTAGTGCGGCCTCAAGTTGGGCCTTGCACTCTTGAAGCTCCTGGGACAGGTGGGTATTCTTTTCCGTAAGATCCTGCATAACAAATGATCCTTAAATCAGTTATTCTAACTATTTTAAGTCTCGGGGGCTACTGGCATATATAACTGTCAAAATTTCTCACCCGTATGTCTTTCACATACTGCTCCATGGCTCTGGCTAGACCATGTTGAGCGGCACAGAGATGCGCATCTCCCGAATTAAAGGCATTCAATGCCTCTTGGGAGAAACATGCGTCACGAAGAACCATCCGGCGGCGCCTATGATTCACACACTCTCCACCTCAGATCTGGTGGCGGACAACCTGTCGGCATCCTCCATTGGAGGAGCACCCAACGCGCGCCTTGTGTTCGCCTCCCCCTCCGGACCTGGCGTTGGAGCCTGGCTGGCGGAAGCTTGATTGGCAACCTCTCCGGACACAGTCCGGCGAGCGCTCTTTCTCCTGAAAAAATCACGAGCGTTAGTATGCCTTCCAGCAATCTTTCCTGGAAACATGGTGGCGCACCATACCGTTGCGGTGACGTCTCGATGCGCACCGCACTTCTTTTCCGCCTGCTGGGCCGAGCTGCCCCTTGTTGGCCAGCCGCCGCAGGCTCGGCTTCCCGCCTCAAAGGCACCTCCCGCAGAACACCATTGATATACGGTAATCAGAGATAAGAACAGATGGAAAATGGTATTAGGACTTCGGTCATAGTTACCTGGGAAGCTGTATATATTCCGGGGTAGTCGGCCGTAATGGCAACCAAAGCATTGTCGATGCTAAGTTGGTGGAACACCCCATCGATCAGCTCCACCTTTATGTCCGAATCCTCTTTGGAGGCCGGATCGAGGGACCGTTCCGGATCCTCAGGTTGCGGAGCCGGTCTGTGTATATCCTCTACGGCCCGGCGTAGTTCCTGCGTTGAAATCACAAAATGAGACACTTAACTTTGGGAATATGGATCGGACAGACAAGTATCCGCTTACCCAGCTGCGACGGTTGTTCATGGAAAATCCATTCAATGGACTGGCACGGAGGAAGTCCTCCTTCTCCCCTTTATACAAGCCAGATAGGATCTTCACCAGATCGGTGACCGATCCCGGCCCCTTGCGGCCATGACGGGTGGCATCATCCTCCCCGTTGAAATCCCACATGGGGTGGCACCTATACTGGAGCGGCTGCACCCCCCGCATGATGCATGTGGCCATGACCCCAATCATGGTCAATCCGGAATGAGCGAATAATCTTATTCGGCCCATCAGGTACTGGACGTCCCTGTCATTCTCCCGTTGAGGGCTCCGCGGACGCCAACTTAGGCGTTTCTTCAGAGGAGCATTACTGAACTCCGGGAGGCCGATCCTAACTGGATCCGGTAGCGGGGCGTCCTCTATTTAAAACCATTCCGAAGGCCAGTCTTCGGACGCCTTCTTCGGGGTTCCGGATAGATATCCGGTCCCGGTGATGCGCCATAGTTCGGCTCCGCCCACTTGATATATCGACCCCTCATGAGAACGGGGTACGAGGCAGAATAATCTCTTCCACAGCGCAAAATGAGCCTCGTCGCCCAAGAACAGCTCCCAAAGGGCCACAAAGCCCGCGATGTGCAGAATGGAGGCAGGCGTAAGGTGGTGCAACTGGAGGCCGTAAAACTCCAGGAGCCCCTGGAGAAACGGATGATGGGAAATTCGAGTCCTCTTATTAGATAAGGGATAAAGCATACCCGCTCTCCTTTGGAGGGATTGGGAACGCTTTCCGCCTGCTTTCTGCCCTTGTAGGTGGCGCGTCCGGCTCGAACCAGAACCATAAAGGCTGGGGGAAGATATCCCTCGGCTTGGAGTGTCACTAACTCGCTATGCGGGACTGAGCATCTCCCCCAATCTCCTAGCTAAGGGCTGGGAGCACGAGAGGAGGAGCCGCGTCGACTGTCCATGATGGAATGGATTTTTGTCAAAGGCTCTCCGGTGAGTACTCGCGGAGGTAGGATGGTGTGGTTCGGATCTAGATCCCCGTCTCTTTTTATAGGCGGCTCATTTGCGCAGCTAGGGGGGAAAGTATAAAAATACCCTGGCTTTTCGCATCCATTCGACACGTGGAAGATGGCCATTATTGGGCGTGGAAGCCGAGGAGCGCAACATTTATAAGAAGTCGGACACTATTCGACAAGTATATGGAATTTGGATAAGAACCTGCCTTGCAATGCCGAAGACAATCAATATGCCAGATTCATCATCATTGAAGCCTGGTTTAGGGGCTACTGACGGAGTCCTGGACTAGGGGGTGTCCGGATAGCCGAACTATCATCTTCAGCCGGACTCCAAGATCATGAAGATACAAGATTGAAGACTTTGTCCCGTGTCCGGATGGGACTTTCCTTGGCGTGGAAGGCAAGCTTGGCGATACGGATATGTAGATCTCCTACCATTGGAACCGACTCTGTGTAACCCTAGCCCTCTCCGGTGTCTATATAAACCAGAGGGTTTTAGTCCGTAGGACAAAGAACAATCATACCATAGGCTAGCTTCTAGGGTTTAGCCTCCTTGATCTCGTGGTAGATCTACTCTTGTACTACCCATATCATCAATATTAATCAAGCAGGAGTAGGGTTTTACCTCCTCCGAGAGGGCCCGAACCAGGGTAAAAACATTGTGTCCCTTGTCTCCTGTTACCGTCCGCCTAGACGCACAGTTCTGGACCCCCTACCCGAGATCCGCCAGTTTTGACACCGACGGCCACCCTAAGAGAATCGAGCAAGATTCTCAGAGAAACAATATTGATGTACCTAGTTCTTCTAAGAGGAAGAAAAAGAAAAACGATAGGACTTTGCAAACTTCTAGTGAACTTATTGTTGAACCACCTCAGAATCCAAATGATATCTTTGTTTCTGATGCTAAAACACAATCAGGTGATGAACATGAACCTAGTGATAATGTTAATGATAATGTTCATGTTGATGCTCAACCTAGTAATGATAATAATGTAGAAGTTGAACCTGTTGTTGATCTTGATACCCACAATCAAGGAATCAACATTATGATAAAAGAGACTTTGTTGCTAGGAAACATGGTAAAGAAAGGGAACCATGGGTTCAGAAACCCATGCCTTTTCCTCCTAAACCATCCAAGAAAAAGGATGATGAGGACTTTGAGCACTTTGCTGAAATGATTAGACCCATCTTTTTGCGTACGCGATTAACTGATGTGCTCAAAACAAATCCTTATGCTAAGTATACGAAAGATATTATTACTAATAAAAGAAAGATACCTGAAGCTGAAATTTCCACGATGCTCACTAATTATACTTTTAAGCGTGGAATACCAAAGAAACTTGGAGATCCAGGAGTACCTACTATACCATGCTCCATTAAGAGAAATTATGTTAAAACTGCATTATGTGATCTTGGAGCTGGTGTTAGTGTTATGCCTCTCTCTTTATATCATAGACTTGACTTGAATAAGTTGACACCTACTAAAATATCTTTGCAAATGGCTTATAAATCAACTGCTATACCTGTCGGTATTTGTGAGGATGTGCCTGTTGTAGTTGCAAATGTTACTATTTTAACGAACTTCGTTATTCTTGATATTCCCGAGGATGATAGTATGTCTATTATTCTTGAAAGACCTTTCCTTAATACTGCTGGGGCTGTTATTGATTGCAACAAAGGCAATTTCACTTTTCATGTTAATGGCAATGAGCACACGGTACATTTTCCGAGGAAACAACCTCAAGTTTATAGTATCAACTCTATTGGAAAAAATCCATCAATTATATTTGGAGGCTTTGAATTTCCTCTCCCTGCTGTCAAGAAAAAGTATGATATTCTTATTGTTGGGAATTTTCATATCCCCGTTGAGGTAACTTAGTGTCATTCGAAATTTCTCCGGTTCCGCGATTATTCGAAATGAGTTTGTTAACAAGACTTGATCAACCTTGTTAGTGGGTTCATTTTGATGATCACGAGATGGATGAAACTAGAAGCACAACCTTCTGTACCCTCTTTATATTTTCTGTTATTTAGTAGAAATAAAGTAAAATAATATTTTTCTGTCTGTTTCCTGACTTATCTGTGCAATATAAAAATATCTCGAAAATAAAAGTCCTCAGAATGCCATGCCAATTTAATATGATTTTTTCAGGAATATTTAAGAATTTACTGTGTAACAATCACCGTGGGGGGAGCTGCCACCTGGCCACGAGGGTGGAGGGCGCGCCCTACCCCCCTGGGTGCGCCCCCTGCCTCGTGGGCCCACGGTGGCCGTCCTCCACTTATTCCTGCATCCATCTTCTTCCTCTGCCTCACACAAACACGAAAAACCAACTCAAGCACGAGTTCCAGCCCCGTTTACTGTGATTTTCGATTTCCTTGCTCAAAGCACCTCTCGCAAAACTGCTTGGGGAGATTGTTCCTTGGTATGTGACTCCTCCATTGGTCCAATTAGTTTTTGTTCTAGTGCTTTATTCATTGCAAATTTGTGTTGCATAGGTGACCATGTTCTTGTGCTTGCATGTCAAATTTATATGGTTCTAAGTAGTTCCAATGCTTTATTTAGGCTCTAGTCACTTGTGGGAGTTGTTACTATCAATTTTATTGAAGTTGGTTCACTTTTATTTGAAGTTACTAAAATTTTCAGATTGTTTCAGAAATAATGAAGAGACTTTTGAGGGGCTCGTCGAGCCGAAGCTCTAAGGAAAAACAAAAGGAAGAAGAGGAGAGGCCCAAATTTAATTTGCCTCGCACCGTGGAGGTCCGCCGTGTGAATGGCCCTCCGCTGACTTCTTGAGTAAATCCGAGATTTATGAGGATTTCTATTTATTGATTGAGAACACCGGCCTCACCAACTTCCTCCACGACCAACGTCATCAGTATCTCTTACTCACAAATACTTTTGTGCAAAACTTCTACTTTTCCCTAAGAAATCACCCCCAATAGTAGAGTTTCATTTATATGATGTTGTTAAAGAGATGACATTAGCTGAATTCTGCGAGGTTTGCAGAATACCCTTTGAGGGCACCTTAGATGAACCCCACCGTAATGAAGTAGAAGCTTTTATTAACACTATCATGGTGGGAGAAACCAGGAAGGTTTCTGATGCAAGGATCACTAGCATACATTATCCTGTTTTACGCTACTTTGCCTTATTTGCTAGTCGTTGCTTGACTGGACGCAGGAACTGTGGGAACCTTAGTATTCCTGATATTATTATTTTGCTCCATGGTTTATACCGAAATAACTCTGTTAGTATGGGTGGAATTGTTGCTAGACGGTTATGTCTGAACCGCACTAAGGGCCCCATCTTTGGAGGCATTTATGCTTCACGCCTAGCTGAACATTTTGAAATACCTATTAGGCATGAGGAGGAAGAGACAGCGCTGCCCCGTGTTTATTTAGATTATAAGAGTATGATAGCGCATGATTTTCTTGTTAAGAGTCGCGATGGGGAGCTCAAATATAAAACATCACCCTGAGACTATTACTTTGCCTGCTCCTTCTTTGTTTAACATGTCTGCAGAACCTCACATCGTTCCATGGTCGGCTGTTCAAGCCTATCGGAACCTTGCACCAGCCCTAGAGCCGGAGCCACAAGATGAGCCTCCATGACTATCTGTTTATTCTTGGGATCCAGAGGAGGCTGCCAGCCAGTGGCAGTCAGAGTCTTCTTCGTCACACTATGACCCCAGCTTCACCTATGGGTATCCGCCAGGCTATCCCTGGCATTAGACCAACTTAGGCCAAAAGCCTAAGCTTGGGGGAGTACGTATTTCCCACCGACTTTACATTCATGTTCACACACTAGATGTCGGTGCTCATACTCTTTGTCTGTAATATCCATGCTAGTTTAAATTTCTTTTTCCTGCTTTCTTCTTGTGTGTTTGATAAACTTTAAGAAAAACCAAAAAAATATTAGTTAGTCTACTTTCCATGCTTGTAATATAATTAAAAAGAAAACCCAAAAATATTTCCCGTTCTTCTTTTACTTGTTGGGAGCTTTCCCGTGTAAATAAATTTTATTTTCTTTTCTTTCTTTTGGGGGTCGATAAGACTGTATTGAAAATGCTTAGTGGCTCTTATATGCATGATTGATTATATAAACTTAGAGCCCATATTACTCGTCTTCTCTTGAGTTGAATGCTTGCAGATTCCAGCTTAGTCCAATGCACGTGCACTCTTATTATTATACACACCGTTCGGTCGTGCAAGTGAAAGGCAATAATGATAATATATGATGGACTTATTGGGAAGAGAAAAGCTGGTATGAACTCGACCTCTTTTGTTTTCGTAAATATGATGATTCATCGTTCTTGATTCAGCTATTATGAAGTAAACATATTTGCAATGACATTTAGAAATTGTTGTTGCTTGTGCCATGCTTGATTAGCTGTGAGTTATAATGGTTTACCTTGCGTGCCAACATGCTATTAGAATGATTATGATGTGGTATGATGGGATGGTATCCTCCTTTAAATGTATTGAGTGACTCGACTTGGCACATGTTCACGCATGTAGTTGAATCCAATCAACATAGCCTTCATGATATTTATGTTCATGGTGGATTATATCCTACTCATGCTTGTATTCGGTGTGAATTAATTTTAATGCATGTCTACGACTGTTGTCGCTCTCTTAGTTGATCGCTTCCCAGTCTCTTGCTAGCCTTCACCTGTACTAAGCGGGAATACTGCTTGTGCATCCAAACTCCTTAAAACCCCAAAGTTATTCCATATGAGTCCACTATACCTACCTATATGCGGTATTTACCTGCCGTTCCAAGTAAATTTGTATGTGCTAAACTCTAAACCTTCAAATAAACATTCTGTTTTGCATGCTCGAATAGCTCATATGTCAACTAGAGCTGCCCTTATCTTCCGTGTTAGGCGGGTTATTCTCAAGAGGAGTGGACTCCGCTCCTCATTCACGAGAAAATGGCTGGTATCCGGGATGCCCAGTCCAATGCTTCGTGCAAACTAAGTCAAAACAACTGCAAACAAAACTCCCCTTGGGACCCGTTGAATGTTGGACGCACTCGTTGTTTCGAGCAAGCCATGGATTGATGCTTGTGGAGGAAGGGGAGTATAAACTTTACCATTCTGTTTGGGAACCGCCTATAATCTGTTTAGCATGGAAGATATCATCGTATTTTAGTTATTATGATGACAATGAAAGTATGCCGCTCAAAATATAATTTATCTCTATTTCAAAACCGAGCTCTAGCACCTCTACAAATCCCTGCTTCCCTCTGCAAAGGGCCTATCTATTTACTTTTATGTTGAGTCATCACCCTTCTTATTAAAAAGCACCCGCTGGAGAGCACACTGTCATTTGCATTCATTATTATTGGTTTATATTGGGTATGACTTGACTGGATCTCTTTTACCATGAATTACAATGTTTAGTCAGTCCTTGATCTTTAAAGGTGCTCTGCATTTATGTTTTGCGGTCTCGCAAAGGGCTAGAGAGATACCATTTTGTTATATCATGTTATGATTATTTTGAGCAAGTGTTGTCATCCGAGTTTTATTATTATGGCTCGCTAGCTGATTATGCTATTGATATGAGTAATTATGAGACCTACGTGTCATTGTGAGTATGGTTAGTTCATAATAATTGCTGAAACTTGAATGTTGGCTTTTCATGTCTACAACAACAAGAGCAAACAGAGTTTGTAAAAGTTTTTCTTTTTCTCTTTCAGTTTGTCAACTGAATTGCTTGAGGACAAGCAAGGGTTTAAGCTTGGGGGAGTTGATATGTCTCCGTCGTATTTACTTTTCCAAACACTTTTGCCCTTGTTTTGGACTCTAACTTGTATGATTTGAATGGAACTAACCCGGACTGACGCTGTTTTCAGCAGAACTGCCATGGTGTTGTCTTTTGTGCAGAAAATAAAAATTCTTGGAATGTCCTAAAACTCCACGGAACACCTTAGAAAAAATAAATAAAAATCCTCGCAAAAGATGAAGACCAGGGGGCCCACACCCTGCTCACGAGGGTGGGGGCGCCCCCCTGGGCGCGCCCCCCTACCTCGTGGGCCCCCTGGTGGCCCTCCGACGCCAACTCCAACTCCATATATTGGATTTCGGGGAGAAAAAAATAGAGAGAAGAAATAATCGTGTTTTACGATACGGAGCCGCCGCCAAGCCCTAATCTCTCTCGGGAGGGCTGATCTGGAGTCCGTTCGGGGCTCCGGAGAGGGGGATTCGTCGCCGTCGTCATCATCAACCATCCTCCATCACCAATTTCATGATGCTCACTGCCGTGCGTGAGTAATTGCATCGTAGGCTTGCTGGACGGTGATGGGTTGGATGAGATTTATCATGTAATCAAGTTAGTTTTGTTAGGGTTTGATCCCTAGTATCCATTATGTTCTGAGATTGATGTTGCTATGACTTTGCTATGCTTAATGCTTGTCACTAGGGCCCGAGTGCCATGATTTCAGATCTGAACCTATTATGTTTTCGTGAATATATGAGTGTTCTAGATCCTATCTTGCAAGTCTATAGTCACCTACTATGTGTTATGATCCGGCAACCCCGAAGTGACAATAATCGGGACCACTCTCGGTGATGACCGTAGTTTGAGGAGTTCATGTATTCACAATGTGCTAATGCTTTGTTCCGGTTCTCTATTAAAAGGAGGCCTTAATATTCCTTAGTTTACAATAGGACCCCGCTGCCACGGGAGGGTAGGACAGAAGATGTCATGCAAATTCTTTTCCATAAGCACGTATGACTATATACGGAATACATGCCTACATTACATTGATGAACTGGAGCTAGTTCTGTGTCACCCTATGTTATGACTGCTACATGATGAACCACATCCGGCATAATTATCCATCGCTAATCCGGTGCCTATGAGTTTTCCATATACTGGTTCTCGCTTATTTACTTTTCCGTTGCTACTGTTATAATCACTACAAAATACCAAAAACATTACTTTTGCTGTCTTTACTTTTGTTACCATTACCACCACTATCATATTACTTTGCTACTAAACACTTTGCTGCAGATACTAAGTTTCTAGGTGTGGTTGAATTGACAACTCAGCTGCTAATACTTGAGAATATTCTTTGGCTCCCCTTGTGTCGAACCAATAAATTTGGGTTGAATACTCTACCCTCGAAAACTGTTGCAATCCCCTATACTTGTGGGTTATCATGCGGCCATTTAGTGTATATAAATCCTGAGAGTTGGCCAGTCGTCGGCTTCTGCCCCCACGTAGAAAGTACGGGGGTGTTCGGGACATACCTAAACACTCTTTATCCCGTTTTTGGGTCCTTGAAGAAGGTGTTCATCACCGCGAACTAGGCAATCAGACTATAGGGCTTTATCACTCTCACTTAGCCATAGGAATTCGAGTATGGTAGGCGCAGCCCCTAGTGTTCGGAAGAACGTACGAGGAGCTCTAACGGCGCCTGATCGGAAGACCGATCCGTCGCACTTTGCATTTGTTATGGCATTATGCGGAATAAATCTTTAAAGATTTTACAACCTCTCGAACAGCTGACCAGCTCTCGTTGTATCATGACAGTCAGTTTTCGGCTTTCTCTACTGAGGTGCTCGTCCAGAAGAACCGGGACACAATCGCAGTAGTTCTCCCAGAGCTACCTTAGCCGATGGAGCGGAACGTAAGGTACCAAAACATGGGAGCCGGGCAAACCCAACTAATGACCCAAGACATGATTAGGAGTTGATGCATATAGTGCTATTAGTTCGGGGTGCCGAGCGACCGAGAAGGTGGTCGGACTTTGTTGCCATATTATGAGTATTAGGAAGCCCCTGGCGTAGTGGGGCATGCCACTATGTGCGGGTGCCGATATGATGAAAAAAGCGTCAGTGAGGGACGACGGTCGGTAAGTGTTATTTTAAGTCTACGTATTGTAGTACGCGTATTAGTATGATTTATGCTTATGAAAAGAGGTGTGCTGGCGGAACCTGTCGTGGCCGGACTAGAGGAGGCTGTGTGCGGATCCGAAGTGTATCCGGACTGTCTCCTTGGGGGGTACTTATGTGTTCCCGCCTTGCGCGTTCGAGCTGATTCCATGTCGCCAGTCCTGTTCTGCGCAAAAGTCAGTCTGTAAAGACAAATGCTTGGAGGCAGTTACATGTCATATGGTGGTTGAACCGCGGGTGCTTGATCGGAGCCTGTTCGAACCAGGCTATCATGCCGTAAAGTAACTCGGACTCCTCTGTTGGTGTCCGGGTGGTTGGCTGCCGACTCGAAGTTCGATAAACGGGCACAACTCGCTATCTCAGCGGTGGTATAATTTCCACTGTTAGGGTGGAGTTCGGCTTTGCCCATAATTGTGACCATGTCACGTGGGTTTGGCCTGATGTTGTACCGCGTTGAGTCTAGCCAACGCGGTTCGTCCCGGTAGTATATGATAGTTACTATATGAGGGGACAATGCCGAAGACTTATTCTTCGGCATGGTATTTGTTTGGTTATCCGAAGACAACCTCCAGGGTCGTGGGCCTGTAAAACTTAGCCTTTGCACCTGGGACGGCATATTTTAGAAGATTTTATTAATGGGATTGATCCTCGAGCGGTCAATACCTATCTGGCAAATTTTGTCCTGGCGTGGCGAGTTTGGGCTGCTATTTATGCCCATAGGGGTTCGTGTGAGATGGAACCCACAAACTATTGGGTCGATGATAAGTGCAATTAAATTGCTATGGTTGATATTGTCCAGACAGTCTATGCGACCGGAGATGATTGGCCGTATACTGCGGAGGATCTTCCTTTGACCTCACCATGTTTGGTGCTCGGGGTTTCTCGTTGTTTGAGACCTCCTTTGGTCGTTTTGTTTTGAGGATCCGGCATTCTATATTGGTATGCTTGGCCGCCATTCTAGGGGTACCATCAATTTGACATGGTTGGTCGAGTATGCTGCTCGGGCCGGATGGGCCTGAGCTGTTCTTTTTCTGCTGACCGGACAGGGGGCCGCGGAATTCGGCACCAACTCTCTTATCTTGGTTGTCATCATTATTTTTGTGACGCTTATGTCTGTTGTGTCGAGGTTTATGGATGCTGCCTCGTGTTTCCTGCATATTGCCCCTGACCGTGGTGTATTGGTGTCGGGGTGTGGGCTTTAGGACCTCCTTCTCAGGTTGAGGTAGCGAATTGTGCTTTGTGTGCCCCTTGGTGGGACGGGCGAGTCCGTAGTCCTCGGTTGCCAGGACCTTGGTCCATCTGTCTGTGAGCAAATCTTGGTCAGTTTTGAGCTGCTGTTGCTTCTTTTTCAGGCTTTTCGCCGTGGCCATAAGCCGTCGCTTAAAGCGAACTTGCTCTGCGAGATCCTCAGGCATGCTGAATTCATCGTCGTCGAGGCTCACCTCGTCTTCGGAGGGGGCATGTAGTTGTCCTCCTCCAAGTATCCGTCCGTCGCCTGTTCGGCCTGCTCGAAGGCAGGCTGATCGGGATTGTATGCATCTTCGGCACCACCCGGATTGTTTTCGTCTCCTATGCCGGTATTGCTGTGGCGGGGCTTGGAGTGGCGCCGATGACGCCCATTCTTTGCTATCTTCCTTGAGGGGTTAGCCTCCATTGCCTCATCGCCATTGGTTTCTTTCAGAGTGTCCACCATATATATATATATATCATATGAGGAGGTGGTTGTCCAGCGCCCCGTGGGCGGTGGTTCCTGTTCTTCTCCTACATCGTCATCTACACCGTCGATGTCTTCAGAGTCGAAGTCAAGCACGTCGGTCAAATCATTGATCGTGGCAATGAAGTGGGTGGTGGGTGGGCAACGAATTCCCTTGTCGCCTGCTTCCCACTCAAGTCGGACATAGTTCGGCCAAGAGCCTCCTGACAAAGAGAGAGACTTTAACGAGTTCAGCATGTCGCCAAAGGGCGAGTGCTGGAAGATATCCGCAGCGGTGAACTCCCTTACCGGAGCCCAACCAGATTCGGTGAGTTCGAGGGTGCGCGGACTGGAACCCACAGCCGGACTCGAGTCCGGGGGTCCGGCGCCACAGGCTTCCTTGGGGGTGAAGTCTGTGTATGGCTCTACCGCCGATGAGTGTGCGGCCTCCGGGGCGGGGTCCATCCACCCGTCCTCAAACGACGCAATCTGCCCCGGATTTAGGTCCGGAGCTCCTGCAGGTGCGATATCCCGAGTATTGTCTGACAGCAGGTCTAAGCCGTGCTCATCGTGACTGTTCGGCGCTCCAGGCGTAGGCCCGAATCCGTCGAAGATCAAGTCTCTGTGGATATCGGCAACGTTCAAGTTTCTGAACCTGACCTGATAGCTAGGGGCGTAGCTGTCGATCTGCTTCAGATGGCCAAGCGAATTGGCCCGCAGTGCGAAGCCGCCAAACACGAAGATCTGTCCGGGGAGAAAAGTCTCACCCTGGACCACGTTGTTGTTGATGATTGAAGGAGCCATCGAGCCTTGCAGCGACGACACAGAGGAACGCTCAATGAAAGCACCAATGTCAGTGTCAAAACCGTCGGATCTCGGGTAGGGGGTCCTAATCTGTGCGTCTAAGGCTAATGGTAACAGGAGGCAAGGGACACGATGTTTTACCCAGGTTCGGGCCCTCTCGATGGAGGTAAAACCCTACTTCCTGCTTGATTGATCTTCATGATATGAGTATTACAAGAATTGATCTACCACGAGATCGTAGAGGCTAAACCCTAAAAGCTAGCCTATGATGATTATGATTGTCCCTCTAAGGACTAAACCCTCCGGTTTATATAGACACCGGAGGAGGATAGGGTTTACACAAAGTCGGTTACAAAGAAGGGGATCTAATATCCGGATCGCCAAGCTTGTCTTCCATGCAAAGGAGAGTCCCATCCGGACACGGGACGAAGTCTTGAGTCTTGCATCTTCATAGTCTATCAGTCTGGCCAAAGTATATAGTCCGGCTGTCCGGATACCCCCTAATCCAGGACTCCCTCAGTTGTCGACGTCCACAATAGGATAGCGAGGTGCTCAACGGCTGACGGGCACGCCGGCGAGTTGGTTCCACTTGGGCGCCTCAAAGGCATGGGCGACCGCTGGCGACGTGTCTGTGGCATTGCTGGACCCGATTGCTTCCCTGGAGTAGTCGGCGACAGTGCACGAGATTGGCCACCTGCTTGGCTCGGTCACTTCTCGGTGATAGTAAAAAAATGTATGAAAGAAGGAAAAAAATATTAACTACATATGGCGTATATATAATTCCGACTATTTGCGTCTCTCTACTACTTCATCATAGGAGCTAATCTAATGGGAGGCTACACCAGATGATCTAATATGGCAATGACTCGCACCATGTTTGACAAAATAAATCATCCCTACTAGAGATGTGTCATCGTGTATTCCCCTAATTGTTCACATGCATCATCCTCCCATTTTTTTCCTACATCCATAGTTTTTCATGCGATCATCTGGCATCCTAAAATAACAACACTTATTACAAAGAAGAAACATCCATATAACCGCAACGTATCGACGGGCGTAGCATGCCGCCGCGCGGGGGTAAGCTGATGTGGGCGACGGTTAGAGCATCTCCAGCCGTTGAGCCCCCCGGGAGGCATTTTTTCGTCCCTTGGGGGGCTGTCGGCAAATTTTTTTGCCTGGGGTTGAGAAGATATCCACTCGTTGCCCCAGCCACCACCACCACGCGAACTGCCGAACTAGCTGGCGCTCCGCGGCGGTGGAGTACCTCTGCTTCCTCCTCTTCCTCGAGCTCCCTCTGTCTCCGTCGCACCCGTCCCCACCCTCGACCAGGACAGCGCAAGGGAAGGCAGACGCCGCAAAGCTGCTAGGAGCGGGTCTGAGCCGTAGCTGCTGCTGCGCATGCACGCGCCGGCTAGCACACGCGCGGCGGCCTGCGCTCGGGCACGCACGCGAGCTCCAATCACGGCGCAACACACACACACGAGCTCCGAGCACGGCGTCGCTTTGTCGGTGGGTAGCTCCGGCGCGGCACAACACACGTCGGCGGCTTCGGACTATGCGCACCATGTCCAACGCACGCACGCGACAACGGCTGCCAACCCGGCCAGCACGCGGCGGCTGTGGCCACCAAGCCCGGTCAGCATGCAACCCCGACGACGCGGCGGCCAACACGCGGCTACGTAGGCACCGCGGCCAATGTTCGCAAGCATGCGACAGCGGTGGCTAGCACGGCCAGCACGCGGCGGCTGCGGCCACCAAGCCCGGCCAGCATGCAAGCCCGTGCACGCTCGTGCGGCTGCGGAGCCCGACCAACACGCCCGCTAGGTCGCAGCTAGCATACCGCGGGCAACGCACGCATGCACGCGGCGGACAGCCCGGCCAGCACACGAAGGAGGCCGGACGGCGACCCTACAGGGGCTCAGGAGGCCAGCGGGAGGGCTCGGGGAGGCGGTTGGAGGCGCGGCGACCCGGTAGGGGGCTCCAGAGGCTGGCGGGGTGGCGCGGGAGACTGGGCGCGGCACCGCCGGCGGGAGGGAGCGCAGGCGGCCAGGTGAGGCGGAACCGGCCGGGGGCGCAGTGGCGCGAGGGGCCGACGTGAGTCGTGGGCGAGGCGGCGGAGTCCGTCAGCTCGTGGGGTAGGTGATGAAGTCATGTACCTAGGGTAGGGTCATGGACATGTCCAAAGTACCCTCCCCAAGGACATCTTTAGAAGAAGCTGCCTTCCAGTCGACCAAGAGGGATTCCACTCGACGGACTCGAAGACGCTCGACCATGAAGACTCACTCGACCACCAGGAGATCAAGAGACACTCTGTATCCAAACGGTCTGTAATTAAGTAGTCTTTATGGCCATGATGACACTTTATGTAGAGCATTACCAGTAATGCCAGGCCTTTATGTACTTTAAACCCTGCATAACTGAGGGCCGGAGGGGTCTGGTAGACACTATATAAGCCACCCCCCTCCTCAGTGTAAAGGGTTCGCACCCCTGTAACTCATACGCATATAATCCAGTCGACCGCCTCCGGGCTCTGAGACGTAGGGCTATTAATTCCTCTGAGAAGGGCCTGAACTCCTAAATCCCTTGCGTATACAACTACTCCATAGCTAGGATCTTGCCTCTTCATACCTACCCCCTATTCTACTGTCAGTCTTAGTACCATGACAGTTGGCGCCCACCTTGGGGCAGGTGTCTCAGCGACTTTTTGGAGAAGTTGCAGTTGTTCCGATCGCCTTCATCATGGTTTTTGGCAGAGTTCTGGTCGAGGGCCGCGAGATCCATCTCGGCGCGCTCGCGTTCATTGTCGACGACTCTACTTGGCTCCAGGAGGCTCCACTCGACGTTGACGCACTCCCCATCCGCGGGGCGATGCATTTTCGTGCATGTGTCCGCGGCGTCCTGCTGCGGCAACCGTCCACTCCGTATCGGTCGACTCCTGTGTCGTCCCCCCTCCCTGTCTCCCGGCAGCGCAAGCGCTCTGGTCGGTCGAGGCTCCAGCGGTGGGTGAGACACTCGGTGGCTTGCCAATCGGCCACCACCCAAGTCGCAGCAATCGAGCCCGACGAATCTCTCTACGGCCTGCTCGATCTGTCGACTGGCTCCATAGAGACTGCATCCGAGTGCGACAGGAATGATCCAGCGGCGGAGGTTCTGATGGTCAACGGACCTCGTAGTCCTCCCAACTTCCCCCGCACCAACGGGATGGACGGCGGAGGCGACCCCGTTCAGGTCCACGAGGAATATCAACCCGAGCCACTCACTTCTCTGCAAAGGGAAGATCTTCGCCGCCGGAACATGGATGCCCTGCATATATAACGCCCTTGATGCGGCTGTATCTCCCACGTGTCAAAGCACGACTTAGAGGCATAACCGCATTGAAAGCAATGTCGCAAGTGAGGTAATCTTCACACAACCCATGTAATACATAAGGGAAAAAGATACATAGTTGGCTTACAATCGCCACTTCACACAATTACAAGAATAAAGCATTACATCATCCAGATACAATCAAGGTCCGACTACGGAACCAAAATAAAAGAAGAACCCCAAATGCGACAAAGGTCCCCGATCGACCCCAACTGGGCTCCACTACTGACAAACTAGAACGAAACAACACAAAGAGCAAGATCTTCATCGAGCTCCTCCTTGAGCTTGGTTGCATCACCTGCTCGGTAACATAGGCACCTGCAAACTGGTTTTGGAAGTATCTGTGAGCCACGAGGACTCAGCAATCCCATTACCATGGGTATCAAGACTAGCAAAGCTTAATGGGTAAGGAAGGGGTAAAGTGGTGAGGTTGCAGCAGCGGCTAAGAATGATATGGTGGCTAACATACGCAAAGGAGGGCGAGAAGAGAAACAAGCGGAACGGTCGTGAAGCTAGCAATGATCAAGAGGTGATCCTGAACTCCTACTTACGTCAAACATAACACAGAAACCGTGTTCACTTCCCGGACTCCGCCTAGAAGAGACCATCACGGCTATACACACGGTTGATGCGTTTTATTTCGGATCTGGTGTCAAGTTATCTGCAACCGGACATTAACAAATTCCCATCTGCCACATAACCGCGGGCATGGCTCTCGAAAGTTTATACCCTGCAGGGGTGTCCCAACTTAGCCCATGACAAGCTCTCGCGATCAACGAAGGAATAGACCTTCTCCCAGGAAGACCCGATCAGTCTCGGAATCCCGGTTTACAAGACATTTCGACAATGGTAAAACAAGACCAGCAAAGCCGCCCGATGCGCCGACAATCCCGATAGGAGCTGCACATATCTCGTTCTCAGGGCAACACCGGATAAGTCAAGCTACGAGTAAAACCAGCCCTCGAGTTGCCACGAGGTGGCCCCGCAGGCTGCTCGGTTCGGACCAACACTTAGACAAGCACTGGCCCGGGGGGGCTAAAATAAAGATGACCCTCGGGTTGGCCGACCCAAGGGAAAGGGATAGGTGGTGGTGAGGCAAATGGTAAAACCAAGGTTGGGCCTTGCTGGACAAGTTTTATTCAAAGCGAACTGTCAGGGGGGTCCCATAAACCACCCGACCGCGTAAGGAATGCAAAATCCGGTAACATAACACCGGTATGACGGAAACTAGGGCGGCCAGAGTGGAACAAAACACCAGGCATAAGGCCGAGCCTTCCACCCTTTACCAAATATATAGATGCATTAATAATATAAGAGATATTGTGATATCCCAACATAACCTGTCCACCATGGAGCAATCTTCAACTTCACCTGCAACTAGCAACGCTATAAGAGGGGCTGAGCAAAGCGGTAACATAGCCAAACAACGGTTTGCTAGGAATGGTGTCAAAGGTTAGGGGTTCATGGCAATTTGGGAGGCTTGATCAACAAGAGATAGGTAGCGCGGCAAAACAATAGAACGAAGCAACTAGCATAGCAATGATAGTAGTGAGATCCAAGGTGACGGTCATCTTGCCTGAAATCCTGCTAGGAAGAAGAACGAGTCCATGAAGAAGACAAACGGACGTAGTCGAACGAATCCTCACAATCGCAACATTACCGGAACTAAGAAGCAACACCGGAAAGAAACAAACAACATGGTAAACAACCATCACATAAGCATGGCATGATGCACAATAAAGTATGATGCATGTCCGGTTAAATGAAGCATGGCATGGCAAAGTGCAACAAATAATACTACAAGTTAAGTGGAGCTCAATATGCAACGAGTTGCATATTGACGAAACCCCACATCCGAGTTATTTAGTTCGCTCTCGTTTAGGTACACAACAATGTTAAATGTTGTTAAACATGTCAAGGGGTGTAACAAAAGTAAACTAAATATTTAGGCAAGTTTAAATGAGGCCGGAACAACAAACAACATTTCCGAAAAAACCTCATATGCAATTTATGAATTTGCTACTGTTCTGCCCTAAAACATATTTTAAAGTTGTTAAACAGGAAAATAAAATGGACCATGTTAATCTAGGCATTTTTCCACCCCATTTACATATAAAGAACATTTAAAACCGAGCTACGGTTATTTAGTTATGAATTAAATCATTTTAGCATGGCATTTAGCAAATTTAAACAAACAACATTTTAAATATTTTAAACATGGATGAAAGTGGGATATTATTAATCTACACAAAATTCTAAGCATTTTACATATATAAATTATTTACATATGATGCACCACTTGTGAGTTATTAAATGCATGAACTCGACGAACTTTTCTGTAAAATGACGTTCTCTGAATAATGTCTAAATTCGCAGAACTGAAAAAAATCATCCACGGGCCGAATCTGGCTGGCCCGATAGTGCACAGGAGAGGCTGGGGGGGTTTCTCACCATGGGCTTCGGCCCAGTTGAGGAAGAGGAGGCCGGGCAGGCCGGCTGGGCCTTGCGGGCTGCTGCGGGACTTGGCGCTCTCGAGGCCACCCGGCTGCGACGCGCTGCGGGCGCAGTCAACGCGCCTGAGCGGATCAGGGGAAGCAGAGGGCGGCGACAGAGACTTGGCGGGGCGACGGCAGGGCTTCAGTTGATCCTGGAAACAGCGCAAGAACGACGGGGAGGAGCTGCGGCGAGCTTGAGGCGGATCCGGTCCCTGGGCCATGGATCCGACGGAAGAGGGAGGCGCGGTCAACGAAGAAAAAGCAGAGGAGGCCATGGCACTGCAGAGGCGTTCGTCCTCCTCTGGACGCACGGATGGCAGCGGCGCGAAGCAGGGAGCATGCAGAGGGACTTGGCGGAGCGAGGGACCGCGGGAACCGACCGGATCCGAGGCCATGGCGGCGGCGTGGGGAGGCGGACGAGCTCCAGGACGGCAGCTCCATGGCGGCAGGGACGGCCTCCTGTAGAGAGAGAGAGAGATGCATGGGAAGGAAGGGAGAGATGGGGAGAAGAAGGCGACGGTCCTGGGGTCGCTGGGCGACGGCAGGAGGTGGAGGCGAGGGGAGCTCGAGGCGGCTCGGGACTGCTGCTGCTTTGGTGGCCGGCGGCCATCTACTGGGTTGCTGGCACCGACCAGTGGCGCAGCCGCGGTCAGGGACGAAGGGGCTGCGGGAGGCCGGAATTGTCCAGGAGGCAGGGGAGGCAGATGCCCGGTGGCGCTGGTTGGGTGGATCGGGAAGGAGGAGGCTTCGGGGGTTGGTCAGGCGTGGAAACTAAGGAGGAGCGGTGGCGGCTGTGGCTGGTGGTTTTGGATCGGGAGGGGATCCCAAGGAGGAGAAAGTGGGCTGGCGGCGGCGGAGGATGGGACAAGATCCCTGGTTTCTAGGGTTGATCTGTTTATATAGCAAGTAGGTAAAATAGGAGGGCATTTGGTCCCTTCGATTAAAATTGGACGGTCGCGAATAAAATAGTTAGGGAGCCCAAATAACAAAACGGAGATGTTTTGTAGACGATAGGGGATGATCCGGACCCAACGGTAATGACTGCCCGGGTCGGGTTCAGGGGAGTTTCGGACGCGCACACGAGGGGGTCTGAGAGAGGTTAGTTGGTTTGACAAGAGGGAATGGAAAACTCGGTTGGTCTCGGAACGTCCAACAAAAGCAAGGGAGGACACGGCAACTGCGAGCGGATGCAAGTTTTATGAAAACGATGCCAATGCAATGCGAATGATGCGATGATGAAAATGCATGACATGAACAAAATGCAAAACGAAAGACAAAAACCCAACCACGGAGAAAAAAATATATCGCATCTCCGGAAAAGGCAAGAGTTGGAGTTACGAATATGAAAAAGTTACATCCGGGGCGTTACAACACTCCACCACTACGAGAGGATCTCATCCCGAGATCTAGGATGGCACCGGAGGGAAAACGGAAGAGGAAGAGAAGAGGTAAAACTAAGTTGCTTCTTTGACCAATGAGTGAAACCAAAGAACCTTGAGAGGTTGAACAAATTGAAAGAAAACAAAACAACGGAGATGACCAAGATTGCAAACAATTCGTTGGACAAGAGGAACAAGGAATATGATGAGAACCAAGAGGTTTAGTGATAAGATAGATATTGAAACCACTATGGTTAAAACTAGATAGAGGAGGAATAAGATTGATATAATTTGGGCAGCACTCCGACTGTAAATGGAAGGAATTGAACATGAACTTGATAAGATGAGAGGATACATGATGAAATCAACAACACACTGCCTCCGGAATTGAAAGAATGGCACAAGGGGTAAGAAACATTACAAACCGCACTCCGGTTGAGAAGGGAGGCAAAACTTGATAAGATGAGAGAACTCGAATGAAACACGACACTCCGGCTAAACGGATAAGCAAGGAAAATTACATGATATTTACAAAATGAGATGATGGGTCAAAGAGAGTAACATCACAATGCCTCTGGAACAAAAGAATAGAAGATAGATCACTGGAATAACAGAATGTAGGAGAAAATGAAAACTTCTGCCACAAATGAGCTCGGAAAGCACCCTTCCAAGAAGGTTATAACGGAGTTGTTGGAAAACCAACAACGAAAAGAATAAGCTTGTGGCGGGCTTATGAAAACATCTCAAAATTATGAGGTGAGCTTCTGCCACCAACGGAAACAAATGATTGGGTTGTCATCAACAAGGAGGCAAGAAACTTATTTCACTGGGAGGACAAATGAAGAACTTGGGTCATTTATAAGCACCATAAATAGCAACAATCCTTAGGGAAAGCTTTAGGTGAAATATAACCCAAGATAACTCCAATGAAGAGACTGATGGATTTAAAATACCTCATTCTTGACAACAATATGAATCATGAAACATGAAGGAAATTGTCAAGAGTGACATAACACCATCTCAAAAGATAAGATAGAAGGAATTGCACTTTGGAATGCAAGACGGAGAAAACTTGAGCTTCTCAAAACAAAACAAGTGTTGGGCACCCTGTTTAATTTTGAGTATAGCTTGGCGGATCATAACTTCGAGCGAAATCTTGAAGAACAATTGAAGAATGAAAAGAATCCTTGACGACCCACCATTTAGAGCCTCCATGAAGAACTCCGGTAATAGAAGGATGATGAAAAGAAAGAGAAGTTGAAAACACAAGGTGAAGCCTTGCAATGATTTAGATGGAGCTTCGCGATTATATAACCGAGATAACTTGGAACTCCGAAAAAGAAGGATGAGCAATTGAAACCAAGAATTTTTGATGAACCTCCGGAATAAGGAATTGAATTTACTCGATGAAACAAGAATAAGAATTACATTATGCTTATCACTCATCAATTAAATTAATGACCCACAATGGATTTGGCATGCCACTTATTCTCGTAGAAAGGATTAAGATAGATATGGCGCAAGCTTGGGAAGGTCTTCAACGAACCACCGGTAGGATTAGAAAGAACGAATGAATTAAATGATAAGGAAAGAGGTGAAATCTTGAACGAACCACCGTAAGAATTGAAAATGAACGTAGCAAAGGCACAATTCACCGGGAAGAATTGGAAAACGAATGAAGATATTTGAGGGGATTTAGATAGATGAGAACGAAGAGAACATGAACTGATTAGAGGATATTTGAACGAATCACCGGTAAGATTTGGAGAATGATAGCTACACGCTGAGAATGAAGAATTATGATATGATGGCCTTCGGAGGAAAGAAATGGAAACAACTCATGAAATGCTCCGGATGGTAAGAAAAGAGTTGTCTCAATCAAAAACAATTATGAGAGGATGGCATCAAGCTAGGACCATGAATATTCAAGAGAATGGACCAAGATTTAAGAGAAATCCTTCTTCGGTCTTCAAATGATGAGAATGACAACGAGAAACACCACCAAGGATTATTGAGGCACACCGGAAGAATCAAAAGCGAAGAGGTTGAGCCAACTATGAAAAGAATTTGAAAGATCTTCGAGAAAAGCATTTGACTGATGATAACTCATTCTTACATCAAACTTGGAGAAGAATTTAGGATAGCTCTCGGAAAATAGAAGAGTCAGGTCAGATCCGGGGAAAAGACCTGTGGGTTAGGGCCCACTCAGAAGAACACCGTTGAAAAGATTTAAAAGAGATGTTGCACCGGTTGAATTAAATGACTTGAATGAGATACCAATCTCGAAAGAGCTTGAAGGAATGCAGAGTGGAAACACGAATCTTCGAGATATCTTGAGCACTCCGGAATAACAAATAGCGAGAAGTAGAATGATAATGAGCTGCACCGGTATGAGAAGACATTGAAATGAGGAAAAAGGTACGATCAACAAAACTTGACTTGAATCCACCGGAGAAGAGAAAGGAATGAGGAATGACGAACTAGTAGAACATCTTCTTGAGAACCACCGGGTAAGAACATTGATGGAAAAGAATGGAGAAACTTCACAAAAATAAAAGGATACTTGGTAAAGAAATCTTAGTCCTTGAGGAAAAAGGGTGGGTGGGCGGGGAAAAACAAAGGCAACTTGGAGACGCATGAAACAAACACCGTTGAGAAGAAATGATAATTGGTCTTGCTGATGTTGAAGTGATCGGATCCACTTGAAGAGAAACACGTTGGTTGAAAAGGATTGACATGACAATCTCGATTGTCGAGAAGGATTGGTATTCACATCGGAGTATGAGAGCACCATTTCGGAAAGGTATGGAATCAACACTTGACATTGAAGCAACTCGAATACCACAACTCAAAACAAAAACAAAGGACTGGCTTGCAGAATAAGCCGGAACAAACATATGATAGAGATTTCGTCCGAAGTTTTCGTGGTGGGGCCTACACGGGCTCGATCGTACAGCACCATCATGTACAAGGCAGTGCACATGACATACGAAGCGTCCCCGAGTCGGCATAGCCAAGGACTCTTTAAGACACAATGAGACCACTGTAAAACCAACCGTGAATAGGCGGACCACTAGACGTCGAACCCCAATTTCATATCATACATCCGTCGGAAAGATATCCTAAGAGCTACTTGAATTCCCACCTATGAAACTCCCGAAATTCTCCGGTTATGCAATCAGGTGTTGGGGATACAGGGGAAGCATAATATCTCACCCAAAACTAGCAAATCCTACATCCAGCTGTATCCATCCTTCAACACATAACCAAGAAACCTTCGGAAATCGTCTACCTCAACCTTCGAAAAGCATCTGTTATACAAGTTATCGCGATACTCCCGTACTCACCTCAGTACTGGGCTATCGGGGTTATCTCACCAACAACTGCATAAAAGAGATTTTCGATGTCGGTGTACTAAACTCAGGTATTTCAGAACTGCAACGATAAAATTATGACGACAACACCTCAGAGCTCAACTCCCCGGGACACTTCCACTAAACCCCTGACAGGAGGCACCAAGACAATGTTCTCATCATAAAACCATCGGAACGATTCCAAAATACCCGCGTGATCCTAAAAAAAATTTAGTGAAATTTGAGAAGAGAAGAGTCAAAACTCTACGTCAGGATGCCTTACCAGAGCGATGAAGAGATCGGGGAGTAAAAAGAATTCCTAACTCTCCGATATATATAATCCTAAATGACTCAAAACATTTTTCTAGACACAACTCGGCCGCTAAAAACGATCAAGCAGTGGGGCTCCTAAGGTCGGGGAAGGCTCTGATTACCAACTTATAACGCCCTCGATGCGGCTATATCTCCCACGTGTCAAAGCACGACTTAGAGGCATAACCGCATTGAAAGCAATGTCGCAAGTGAGGTAATCTTCACACAACCCATGTAATACATAAGGGAAAAAGATACATAGTTGGCTTACAATCGCCACTTCACACAATTACAAGAATAAAGCATTACATCATCCAGATACAATCAAGGTCCGACTATGGAACCAAAATAAAAGAAGAACCCCAGATGCGACAAAGGTCCCCGATCGACCCCAACTGGGCTCCACTACTGACCAACTAGAACGAAACAACACAAAGGGCAAGATCTTCATCGAGCTCCTCCTTGAGCTTGGTTGCATCACCTGCTCGGTAACATAGGCACCTGCAAACTGGTTTTGGAAGTATCTGTGAGCCACGAGGACTCAGCAATCCCATTACCATGGGTATCAAGACTAGCAAAGCTTAATGGGTAAGGAAGGGGTAAAGTGGTGAGGTTGCAGCAGCGGCTAAGCATGATATGGTGGCTAACATACGCAAATGAGGGCGAGAAGAGAAACAAGCGGAACGATCGTGAAGCTAGCAATGATCAAGAGGTGATCCTGAACTCCTACTTACGTCAAACATAACACAGAAACCGTGTTCACTTCCCGGACTCCGCCGATAAGAGACCATCACGGCTACACACATGGTTGATTCGTTTTATTTCGGATCTGGTGTCAAGTTATCTACAACCGGACATTAACAAATTCCCATCTGCCACATAACCGCGGGCACGGCGCTCTAAAGTTTATACCCTGCAGGGGTGTCCCAACTTAGCCCATGACAAGCTCTCGCGATCAACGAAGGAATAGACCTTCTTCCAGGAAGACCCGATCAGTCTCGGAATCCCGGTTTACAAGACATTTCGACAATGGTAAAAACAAGACCAGCAAAGCCGCCCGATGCGCCGACAATCCCGATAGGAGCTGCACATATCTCGTTCTCAGGGCAACACCGGATAAGTCAAGCTACGAGTAAAACCATCCCTCGAGTTGCCACGAGGTGGCCCCGCAGGCTGCTCGGTTCGTACCAACACTTAGACAAGCACTGGCCCGGGGGAGGCTAAAATAAAGATGACCCTCGGGTTGGCCGACCCAAGGGAAAGGGATAGGTGGTGGTGAGGCAAATGGTAAAACCAAGGTTGGGCCTTGCTGGACAAGTTTTATTCAAAGCGAACTGTCAGGGGGGTCCCATAAATCACCCGACCGCATAAGGAACGCAAAATCCGGGAACATAACACCGGTATGACGGAAACTAGGGCGGCAAGAGTGGAACAAAACACCAGGCATAAGGCCGAGCCTTCCACCCTTTACCAAATATATAGATGCATTAATAATATAAGAGATATTGTGATATCCCAACATAACCCTGTCCACCATGGAGCAATCTTCAACTTCACCTGCAACTAGCAACGCTATAAGAGGGGCTGAGCAAAGCAGTAACATAGCCAAACAACAGTTTGCTAGGAATGGTGTCAAAGGTTAGGGGTTCATGGCAATTTGGGAGGCTTGCTCAACAAGAGATAGGTAGCGCGGCAAAACAATAGAACGAAGCAACTAGCATAGCAATGATAGTAGTGAGATCCAAGGTGACGGTCATCTTGCCTGAAATCCCGCTAGGAAGAAGAACGAGTCCATGAAGAAGACAAACGGACGTAGTCGAACGAATCCTCACAATCGCAACATTACCGGAACTAAGAAGCAACACCGGAAAGAAACAAACAACATGGTAAACAACCATCACATAAGCATGGCATGATGCACAATCAAGTATGATGCATGTCCGGTTAAATGAAGCATGGCATGGCAAAGTGCAACAAATAATACTACAAGTTAAGTGGAGCTCAATATGCAACGAGTTGCATATTGACAAAACACCACATCCGAGTTATTTAGTTCGCTCTCGTTTAGGTAACCAACAATGTTAAATGTTGTTAAACATGTCAAGGGGTGTAAAAAAAGTAAACTAAATATTTAGGCAAGTTTAAATGAGGCCGGAACAACAAACAACATTTCCGAAAAAACCTCATATGCAATTTATGAATTTGCTACTGTTCTGCCCTAAAACATATTTTAAAGTTGTTAAACAGGAAAATAAAATGGACCATGTTAATCTAGGCATTTTTCCACCCCATTTACATATAAAGAACATTTAAAACCGAGCTACGATTATTTATTTATGAATTAAATCATTTTAACATGGCATTTAGCAAATTTAAACAAACAACATTTTAAATATTTTAAACATGGATGAAAGTGGGATATTATTAATCTACACAAAATTCTAAGCATTTTACATATATAAATTATTTACATATGATGCACCACTTGTGAGTTATTAAATGCATGAACTCGACGAACTTTTCTGTAAAATGACGTTCTCTGGATAATGTCTAAATTCGCAGAACTGAAAAAAATCATCCACGGGCCGAATCTGGCTGGCCCGATAGTGCACAGGAGAGGCTGGGGGGGTTTCTCACCATGGGCTTCGGCCCAGTTGAGGAAGAGGAGGCCGGGCAGGCCGGCTGGGCCTTGCGGGCTGCTGCGGGAATTTGCGCTCTCGAGGCCACCCGGCTACGACGCGCTGCGGGCGCAGTCAACGCGCCTGAGCGGCTCGAGCCATGCTCGATGCAGGGGAAGCAGAGGGCGGCGACAGAGACTTGGCGGGGCGACGGCAGGGCTTCAGTTGATCCTGGAAACAGCGCAAGAACGACGGGGAGGAGCTGCGGCGAGCTTGAGGCGGATCCGGTCCCTGGGCCATGGATCCGACGGAAGAGGGAGGCGCGGTCAACGAAGAAGAAGCAGAGGAGGCCATGGCACTGCAGAGGCATTCGTCCTCCTCTGGACGCACGGAAGGCAGCGGCGCGAAGCAGGGAGCATGCAGAGGGACTTGGCGGAGCGAGGGACCGCGGGAACCGGCCGGATCCGAGGCCATGGCGGCGGCGTGGGGAGGCGGACGAGCTCCAGGACGGCAGCTCCATGGCAGCGGGGACGGCCTCCTGTAGGGAGAGAGAGATGCACGGGAAGGAAGGGAGAGATGGGGAGAAGAAGGCGACGGTCCTGGGGTCGCTGGGCGACGGCAGGAGGTGGAGGCGAGGGGAGCTCGAGGCGGCTCGGGACTGCTGCTGCTTTGGTGGCCGGCGGTCATCTGCTGGGTTGCTGGCACCGACCGGCGGCGCGGCCGCGGCCAGGGACGAAGGGGCTGCGGGAGGCCGGACTTGTCCAGGAGGCAGGGGAGGCAGATGCCCAGTGGCGCTGGTTGGGTGGATCGGGAAGGAGGAGGCTTCGAGGGTTGGTCAGGCGTGGAAACTGAGGAGGAGCGGTGGCGGCTGTGGCTGGTGGTTTTGGATCGGGAGGGGATCCCAAGGAGGAGAAAGTGGGCTGGCGGCGACGGAGGATGGGACAAGATCCCTGGTTTCTAGGGTTGATCTGTTTATATAGCAAGTAGGTAAAATAGGAGGGCATTTGGTCCCTTCGATTAAAATCGGACGGTCGCGAATAAAATAGTTAGGGAGCCCAATTAACAAAACGGAGATGTTTTGTAGACGTTAGGGGATGATCCGGACCCAACGATAATGACTGCCCAGGTCGGGTTCAGGGGAGTTTCGGACGCGCACACGAGGGGTCTGAGAGAGGTTAGTTGGTTTGACAAGAGGGAATGGAAAACTCGGTTGGTCTCGGAACGGCCAACAAAAGCAAGGGGGGACACGGCAACTGCGAGCGGATGCAAGTTTTATGAAAACGATGCCAATGCAATGCGAATGATGCGATGATGAAAATGCATGACATGAACAAAATGCAAAACGAAAGATAAAAACCCAACCACGGAGAAAAAAATATATCGCATCTCCGGAAAAGGCAAGAGTTGGAGTTACGAATATGGAAAGTTACATCCGGGGCGTTACAGCATACTCCCATCGCAGGAGAAACTCCCGAGGCTCGTGACTTGGAGGACGCGCATTTGGCCAACTTGGCTGAACGCACTCGACTGGAGAACCTCCAGCGAGCACTCGACAAACGCGCGCGGTAACGAGTACCCGACTCCAGTCGACGTCAACTCTTTCCGCAACCAACTCAGTCAGAGGCTGGCAGAGGCTTGATGCAGATCCGAGATTTGCTCCGGGCAGCAGGAGATCAGAATTCAGCGGTGTCACAGTCACGCAATAGGATTCACAGTCGATCCGTCGCTGCGAATACAGTCCAATCTGCTCACAGCCCAAGATCGCCTCTGCGGCATGAGGAACGTGGAGGTCGACGTGACCAGTATGATGATCGGTTCGATCGCGATGATCGGCGTCGAGTGCCCACTCCTCCCCCAAGGGGTGGGTCTTACGCACATCAGCAGCAAGATGACAGGCGCCAACTCAGTGTTGGACGGAGAGCTCCGGTCAACCCCAGGGAGCCAGGCTTTGATGCGAGATCCATCATCGTGCAAGGTTTGGTCGACCGGAACAGAGCTCATCGAGAAGGCCATGACAGAGATGCGCCCACCAGCAGCCGAGTCCATGTTTCAGGACCAGAATGTTTTAGCAGAGCCATCAGAGCCGCGGTGATCCCTCCCAACTTCAGGTTGGCGACGGGGGTAAGTAAGTTCACTGGTGAGTCCAAGCCCGAAACTTGGCTCGAGGACTACCGAGTGGCTGTGCAGATTGGCGGCGGCAATGATGAAGTGGCCATGAAACACCTACCACTCATGTTGGAGGGTTCAGCTAGGGCCTGGTTGAATCAGCTAGCTCCTAGCAGCATCTACACTTGGGAAGATCTTTCCCGAGTGTTCGTCAGGACGTTTGAGGGAACTTGCAAGCGACCAGCAGGGCTGACAGAGCTGCAGGTCTGCGTGCAAAAGTCGAATGAGACCCTGAGAGATTACATCCAGAGATGGATCACATTGCATCATACGGTGGAGAACGTATCTGACCATCAAGCAGTCTGTGCCTTCAAGGATGGCGTTAAGAACAGAGAGTTAAGTTTGAAGTTTGGTCGGACCGGAGATATGACCCTGAGTCGAATGATGGAGATTGCCACCAAGTACGCCAATGGTGAAGAAGAGGATCGACTCTGGAGTGGCAAGTACAAGCCGAGTCAGTCGGAAAAAGGAAACTCCAGTCGGAAGCAGAAGCGGAAAGCCGAGCCAGCTGCTCCTGGAGAGGCCCTGGCCGTGACTCAGGGCAAATTCAAAGGGAAGCCCAAAGGATCCTGGAACACCAATAAGGTAAAGGATAAGGAAGGAAATGACGTGATGGATCTGCCGTGTCACATCCACACGAAGAAAGACGAAGAGGGTAACTTCATCTACCCGAAACATACCACTCGCCAGTGCTAGCTCTTAATCCAGCAGTTTCAAGGGAAACAGTCCAAGGATAAGGAGAAGGAGTCAGACAAGGCTATGGACAAAGAGGACAGTGACGAAGGGTACCCCCATGTCAATTCCACTTTGATGATTTTTGCTGATGTGGAGAGCAAAAGTCGATTGAAAGTTATCAACCGTGAGGTGAATATGGTCGCTCCGGCGACACCCAGCTATCTGAAATGGTCTCAAACTGCCATTACGTTCGACCAGTCCGATCATCCGACTCACATAGCCACCCCTGGGAGGCAAGCTTTGGTGGTCGACCCAGTCGTCGAAGGCACTCGACTGACTAAGGTGCTGATGGACGGTGGCAGTGGACTGAATATATTGTATGCGGAGACGCTAAAGGGGATGGGCATTCCGATGTCCAGACTCAGCTCCAGCAACATGAGTTTTCATGAAGTCATTCCAGGAAAGAAGGCTGAGTCACTCGGCCAAATAGCTCTAGATGTGGTGTTCGGCGACTCGAAGCATTTCCGCAAAGAGAAGCTGACATTTGAAGTCGTAGATTTCCAGAGTGCTTATCATGCTATTTTGGGCAGGCCAGCTTATGCACGTTTTATGGCTCGGCCATGTTACGTATACCTCAAACTAAAGATGCCTAGCCCCAAGGGTGTGATCACCATCACTGGCAATTGGAAAAAGGAAGAAGAGTGCTTTCAGAAGGGCTCAAAGATTGCCGATTCCCAGATAACAGTGGTGGAACTGGAAGAGTATAAGAAAGACGCAAATCCGAGTGATTTATTGAGGGCCAAGAAGCCTGCCACGGAGTCAGCATTCCAGTCGTCTGGTGAGACGAAGCCCGTTCATATTCACCCGACCGACCCCAGCGCTGCTCCGACTCATATTTCCACCACACTCGACTCTAAATAGGAAGAAGCGCTCATCCAGTTCCTCCGTGAGAACTGGGACATCTTCGCATGGAAGCCTGCTGACATGCTGGGTGTTCCCAGGGGGCTGGCTGAGCATCATTTCTGAGTCGACCAAAAGGCAAAAACTGTCAAAGAACATCTTCGACGGTCCGCCGTCCAGAAAAGAAAGGCCATTGGCGAAAAGGTGGCTCGGCTTCTGGCAGCAGAGTTTATGCGAGAGATTTACCACTCCGAGTGGCTCGCCAAAGTTGTCATGGTCCCCAAGAAGGACAAGTCACTTCGCATGTGCATTGATTTCAAACATATCAATCGGGCCTGCCCGAAAGATCATTTTCCTCTCCCTCGCATCGACCAAATAGTCGACTCGACTGCGGGATGTGAGAGATTGTCTTTTTTAGACGCCTATTCCGGGTACCATCAGATCCGTCTGTATGGACCTGACGAGATCAAAACAGCTTTCATTACTCCATTCGCGTGCTTCTGCTATGTCACCATGCCATTCGGTCTCAAGAATGCCGGAGCCACGTTCATGAGGATGATTCAAAAGTGTTTACTCACTCAAATCAGTCGGAATGTGGAGGCGTACATGGATGATATTGTGGTCAAGTCACGAAAAGGTTCCGACCTATTAACTAACCTCGCTGAAACATTTGCCAATCTCAGGAGGTATGATATCAAGCTTAATCCATCAAAGTGCACATTCAGAGTTCCTGTGGAAAGTTACTCGGTTTTCTCGTTTCAGAACGAGGAATCGACGCTAACCCAGAAAAAGTTGGCACCATACTCCGAATGAAACGCCCTGTGCGTGTGCACGATATCCAGAAGCTTACTGGATTCTTGGCCGCGTTAAGTCGATTTATCTCTCGCCTCGGTGAAAAGGCATTGCCTCTTTACCGACTGATGAAGAAGGCAGACAAGTTCGAGTGGACTCCAGAAGATGATGCAACGTTTGCCGAGCTAAAAGCTCTGCTCTCCACCCAGCCGGTGCTTGCTGCTCCAATCAGCAAAGTGCCTCTGTTGCTTTACATTGCAGCCACAGGACAAGTCGTCAGTACAGTACTTAAAGTCGAGCGGGAAGAAGAAGGGAAAGCCTTCAAAGTTCAGCGCCCAGTGTATTATCTTTCTGAAGTTTTGACCCCATCGAAGCAAAGATATCCTCATTATCAGAAGCTTGTGTATGGGATCTACATGACCACGAAGAAGGTTGCTCATTATTTCTCTTATCATTCCATTACAGTCGTCAGCGACGCCCCATTGTCAGAGATTCTGCACAACAGAGATGCAACTGGTCAAGTGGCGAAATGGGCGATTGAACTCCTTCCCCTTGATATCAAGTTTGAGGCAAAGAAAGCCATTAAGTCCCAAGCAATAGCAGATTTCCTTGCCGAGTGGATTGAACAACAGCAGCCGACTCAAGTTCACTCGGAGCATTGGACCATGTTCTTTGATGGCTCTAAGATGTTAAATGGTTCCGGTGCTGGGGTAGTATTGGTTTCCCCACGAAGAGATAAGCTCAGATATGTGCTCCAGATCCACTTTGATTCCTCCAACAATGAAGCAGAATACGAGGCATTTTTATATGGGTTGCGCATGGCCATTTCACTCGGCGTCCGTCACCTTATGGTTTATGGCGACTCAGATTTGGTGGTCAATCAGGTGATGAAGGAGTGGGACGTTAGAAGCCCAGCCATGACTGGATACTGCAATGCAGTAAGAAAGCTTGAAAAGAAATTTGAGGGGTTAGAACTCCATCATATACCCCGACTAAAGAATCAAGCGGCTGATGATTTGGCAAAGATAGGTTCCAAGAGGGAAGCCATTCCCAGTGATGTGTTCTTGGAACATATCCATACTCCATCAGTTAAAGAAGATCCTTTTACCGAAGAAGCTCCGCAGCCTAAAAGTGTCATAGATCCGACTGAAGTTGAAGTTCCAGCAGTGGTCGACCTGATCATGGAAGCATTGGTGATCACTCCCGATTGGACAGTGCCATATATCGCGTATATTTTAAGGAAAGATCTCCCAGAGGATGAAGAAGAGGCTCGACAGATCATCCGCCGATCTAAAGCCTTTACCGTGATAAGGGGACAATTGTACAGAGAAAGCGCGACTGGAGTTGGTCAGAAATGCATAACGCCAGAAGAAGGTCGAATAATCTTGGATGACATCCACTCGGGGACCTGTGGCCATCATGCGTCCTCTCGGACCATTTTAGCCAAAGCATACCAAGCCGGATTTTACTGGCCAAGAGCGAATGAAATGGCAAAGGAGATAGTCGACAAGTGTGAAGGATGTCAATTTTACTCCAATATGTCACACAAGCCCGCCTCAGCTTTAAAGACCATACCACTCGTCTGGCCCTTCGCTGTATGGGGATTGGATATGGTTGGACCTCTGAGAACAGGCAGAAGCGGTTTCACCCATGTGCTGGTAGTAGTCGACAAGTTCACCAAGTGGACTGAGGCTAAACCCATCAAGAACCTTGATGCCGGCACTGCTGTCAGCTTCATCAGAGAGTTGATATTCAGATATGGAGTCCCACACAGCATCATCACTGACAACGGGTCAAACTTCGATTCCGAGGAATTCAGAGCATTTCGCACATCTCAGGGTACATGAGTCGACTATGCTTCAGTCGCTCATCCTCAGTCGAATGGACAGGCAGAACGAGCCAATGGCTTGATTCTCAAAGGGTTGAAATCCCGATTGATGCGTGACCTCAAGCATGCAGCTGGTGCATGGGTCGACGAGCTTCCGTCGGTGCTTTGGGAGTTAAGGACCATGCCTAACCGGTCGACTGGGAGAACTCCGTTCTTCTTGGTCTACGGAGCTGAAGCAGTCTTGCCGAGTGACCTGCTTCATAACGCTCCCCGAGTCGAGCTCTACACCGAAGCTGAAGCAGAACAAGCCCGGTAGGACGCAGTCGACCTTCTAGAAGAAGGAAGGGAGATGGCTTTGATTCGATCGACCATTTACCAGTAGGACTTGTGTCGCTTCCACGCTAAAAACGTGAGGAGTCGAGCCTTCCAAGAAGGAGATTTGGTTCTCCGAGTGGATCAGCAGAAACCACACAAGCTCGCTCCTTCTTGGGAAGGCCCCTTCATCGTCACCAAGGTTCTCCACAATGGAGCATACCGTCTTTACAATGTCGAGCACCAGATCGACGAGCCCCGAGCTTGGAATGCGGAGCTGCTCCGCCCCTTTTACACTTAAGTGTGCACTCGGAAATGTAATAAAAATACTTATGTAGTTCATATTTCAAAGACAATAGTGTTATAATTTTCCCAGTGATTGTTTTTACTTTTGTTTGTTCAATAAAATCCCCCCCAGTGGGTGGCTTAGCTGCGAATCCGTTTCGCCTAAGTTTGTAAAAGTCCTACCGAGTGGTGAGCCGGCCTCTCACTCGAAGGCTTAGCTGAGAATCCGTTTCGCCTAAGTTTGTAAAAGTCCTACCGAGTGGTGAGCCGGCCTCTCACTCGGAGGCTTAGATGCGAATCCGTTTCGCCTAAGTTTGTAAAAATCCTACCGAGTGGTGAGCCAGCCACTCACTCGAAGGCTTAGCCGCGAATCCATTTCGCCTAAGTTTAAATAAAATCCTACCGAGTGGTGAGCCAGCCTCTCCCTCGGAGGCTTAGCTGCAGTCCAAGTACTCGCCTAAGTTTAAATAAAATCCTGCCGAGTGGTGAGCCAGCCTCCCACTCGGAGGCTTAGCTGCAGTCCAAGTACTCGCCTAAGTTTCAAAAAAATCCTACCAAGTGGTGAGCCAGTCTCCCACTCGGAGGCTTAGCTGCAGCATAGCGCTCGCCTAAGTACAAGCATAACATGTGCTCCGCAAGGAAGACGAGGTGCAGGTCGACCGCTGCTCTCCTCTTCCGAGCTACGCCACAAGTATAATGTGCTCTCCGCAAGGAGGACGAGGTTCAGGTCGACTGCTACTTCTCCTTCCGAGCTACGCCACAAGTATAATGTGCGCTCCACAAGGAAGACGAAGTGTAGGTCGATTGATGCCTTTTCCCTCGGAGGAACGCCGCAAAAATCCTTCCGAGTGGAGAGCAGACCTCCCACTCGGGGGCTTAGCTGTAGCCCAGTGCTCGCCTAAGTTTTTGAAAATCCTACCGAGTGGAGAGCAGACCTCCCACTCGGGGGCTTAGCTGCAGCCCAGTGCTCGCCTAAGTTTTTGAAAATCCTGTCGAGTGGAGAGCAGAACTCCCACTAGGGGGATTAGCTGCAGCCCAGTGCTCGCCTAAGTTTTTGAAAATCCTACCGAGTGGAGAGCAGACCTCCCACTCGGGGGCTTAGCTGCATCCCAGTGCTCGCCTAAGTTTTTGAAAATCCTGCCGAGTGGAGAGCAGACCTCCCACTCGGGGGCTTAGCTGCAGCCCGGTGCTCGCCTAAGTTTTTGAAAATCCTACCGAGTGGAGAGCAGACCTCCCACTTGGGGGCTTAGCTGCAGCCCAATGCTCGCCTAAGGGTGTTGAGGAACAAGTCGATTGCAATAAGTGCTTCATCCTAGCCTGCAAAAGACACCTCAAACCAGATGCCAACATATTCAATGTCGAATTCAAGTTCAGATAACGTCTTACAGAACCATAAGTGCTCAGGCGCTAAGCCCGTTAAGGTTTATCGGTTACAAAAATCACTCGGCATACCGAGGAAAATTTAAAGTATCAAGCACAGAAGTTTTTTACCCCTCCTGCGGAGGACTGGAAGGCGCAACGAATTCGTCCAGGTCGATTCCATCTGCGATCCAAGTGGCATCAGCGATAAAGGCCTCCATGAAGAATCGGAAATCATGCTTCTTGGTATTGGCCACTTTGAGGGATGCCAGCTTGTCCTCTCGCGCTTCCTTGCAGTGAACACGGGCCAGAGACAGAGCAACATCCGCACCGCACGTGGCAGAAGACTTCTTCCATTCTTGCACTCGACTTGGAACATCGTTCAGTCGAGTCATCAGAGACTCGGGGTCGTTCTGAAGTGTCTCTCCTAGCCAGAGTGTTGTGTCGATGCGGGAAGTTGCGACCTTCAGTCTTGCGAGATAGTCGACAACGGCAGCAACGCGAGACTCAAGTCAGAGTACATTCATGGCGACTTCGTCCTTCATAGGAGAGTTGATGGGATCTAGGTTCGTCTCTAGTCGACCAGTCTCCTCTTCAAAGTTCTGGCAGAACTCTACAAGCACAACCCCAAAGTCAAGACAGCGGTCTGATGGTGAGATCATAGTTAAAATATCTGTTTGATACAAAAGATTACCTTCAAGCATGAGGAATAGCTTCTTGGCGAGTCCTCCCAGATAAGCCTCCAGATCATTCTTCTTTCCCTCCAACTCACTGGCCTTGTCACTCAAGGCAATCTTGTCATTCTTCAGTCAACCGACCTCCTTGTTGGCCGCATCAAGAGCACCTTTCAGATTGGTATTTTCCTCTTAAAGCTTGGTGATTGAAGCCAGCTTCTCTTCTGCGAGCTTGGTCTTCTCTAAAGCCGCTTTCTGCGCCTCAGCCAAGTCAAGGTCTTTCTTCTTCAGAGCATCCCTCAGTTTATCTGCAAAATCACAGTGAGAACAGACTCAGAAATGGACAAGAGACAAAAGCAGTCGTCGAGATTCTCACCAAACATACCTTTTGCCTCCTCCTTCGCCTTCGTGAAGTTCTCCTGGACAAGCTTCAGATCAAGTTCGAGCTGGATATGCTTGTTCTCCAACTCAGTATAACGAGCTGCAAGCTTGCAAGATTTCTGCGAAGAACCAATCGACAGATGTCAAAGACAGGTCACTTCCGAGTGACTAAGGAACAATCGTAGCATTTCTAAGACTACAGCCAAATCTGAACATTCAACTGTAGTCTCGGGGACTACACCCAGTGGGTGCACTCAGCGTGCCCCCACTAGTTCTATCAGCTAGAGTTGATCAGTCGACCAAAAAAGACAGAAAGGCTAACCACCAGCAGATAGCCGCAAAAAAAGAGGTGTTCTTCAGACTGTAGTCGACTACCAGCAGTCGACCACAGTCTCGGGGACTACACCCAGTGGGTGCACTCAGCATGCCCCCACCGGTCTATGATTCCATTCGACCCGATCGAGTAAAGAAAAAGCTTAAGACATAAAGACTATGGTCGACTGCCAGCAGTCCACCATAGCCTTGAAGACTACACCCAGTGGGTGCACTCAGCGTGCCCCCACCAATCCAGAATTTCAATCGACGCACCCAGTGGGTGTACGACAGATACTAAAGATTTTCAGAAAGAAAAGTTTTCAGATATCATATCCTAACAGAACAAGCGGTGATCGACTAACCTGAACATTGCTCTGAAGAGCTGAACTGGCGTCATAAGCCGCCTGACTGGCGTCTCGGATCGCCTTCACTTGCTCCATCATGACCCCTGCCTGGCGTATTGCTTCTTTAGCAGCGCTTGCTTGGTCTTCTGGGACGTGGTGGGTCGAGAAAAGTGAAGGCTGAGCAGCACTCGACGATGAAGGGCGAAAACTCGTCAACGGCACCGCAAAGGATACGGTAGGCTGAGTGACGTTGTCCCCCTCCACAACCAACGTCTCGGGTGCTGACACGTCCTGAGTTGCCTTGCCAGCAGACACTTTCCTATTCCTCCTCTGCCTCAGTGGTTCCTCGTCATCGTCGTCAGGAAGGTCAATAACGACGTTAGGCGGAGCCGCAGAAAAGAGTCAAAGTTAAAGACAAAAGTCCAACCGACTGAAGACGGAACTACAAAAGTCATACCAAGTTTTGAAGTGACGGCATCTTCCATTTCGTGATCTTCGGGTCTGGTCGAGGTATCAGAAGTAGCAGCACTGCAATTCCAGAAGTCAGTCGGTCAGCCCACAAATCGACCAAGAATAAATCCATGTGAAACAAGAAAACTCAAGTTACACCATTACCCTGAGATAGTGGGGATCACCATCTTCATCTTCGGCAAGACCTTCGTCGGCTTCGACGGCGCCACTCGAGATTGCTTCGGATCTTTCTCAGTCGGGGCCGGAGAAGTCGTCCGAGGACGCTTGGTCGACTACGCGACGGGCACAACCCCCTTACCACGCTCAGCTGCAGGGTCATGGACAAGCTTCGAGCGTCTTTCAGAACGGGGAGGTGCAACTTCCTCCTCCTCTTCCTCTTCCTCCTCATCAGAGTCATCATCTTCATCGTCGTCATCACCATCCGAATCCCACTCCTCCGGGATTTCGCCTCCACTTCCTTCCTCCTCCTCGGTCGGTGCCTGCGCCCCATTGGGCATCGAGTACAACTCAGTGGTGGCCTGACAGACAACAAAACAAGACAAAGGTCAATCGACCGATTTGCAGTGAAACAGAGTGAATAAAATAGGACCACAACCGGGGATAAGTGGTCATACCGTGTTCGGTTCATAAGTATGGTCGAGTGGTGGGATCCTCCTAGCCCCACGAGGGTTATCCTTATTCCCTGTGATGGCAGTCATCCACCTCTCCAGTGTGGCGTCGCTGACCGCCTCTGGATGGACCCGAGTGGTATCTTCAGTACCACAGTACAGCCACATCGGGTGGCCTCGGTATTGGAGTGGTTGAATACGCCGTCGAAGGAAAACCTCCAGAAGGTCCATGCCAGTCACTCCGTCCCGAATGAGCTGGACTACGCGCTCCATCAACATTTTAACCTGAGCCTTCTCCTCCGGAAGCACCTTCAGGGAAGATGGCTTGTTCACTCGGTCCATAGAGAACGAGGGAGACCAGTCGACTGCCCGGCGTCGACTCGTCTTGGCAGTAGAACCAGGTCGACTGCCACCCTCTAACCGACTCGGGAAGGGTCATGGCCGGAAAAGCACTCTTACTCCTCACTTGGATCCCAAGACCCCCACACATCTGGATAACCTTGGTCCTCTCATCATCCGGACTCACCTTTTTCACCGTCTGAGAGCGACAAGTGAATATGTGCTTAAAGAGACCCCAGTGCGGCCGACAACCCAGGAAGTTTTCACACAGAGACACGAAAGCGGCGAGGTAGGCAATGGAATTGGGAGTGAAATGATGAAGTTGTGCCCCAAAGAAGTTCAGAAACCCTCGAAAGAAAAGATTCGGTGGCAGAGAGAATCCGCGATCTACATGAGTGGCTAAGAGAACACACTCACCCTCCAGCGGCTGCGGTTGCCACTCTGTCCCTGGAAGTCTTGCTGACCCATGGGAGATCAGTCCCTCATTGGCCAGGTCGTCGAGATCCTACTGGGTGATGGTCGAGCGGATCCAATCTCCTTGGACCCAACCTTGCGGCAGGCGGGACCGCGATGAAGATCCACCCCGACTGGTCGCTCTCCCCTTTGCTTTCGTTGTCGTCGTAGCCTTCTTCGCTCGCTCCAAGGCCGCCGCCTTCTCCTTCACCATCGTCGCCGGCGAGGCGTGCGAGGAGTGGATGGGCGGAGGAAAAAGCGGGCGCAGCAGGCGAGGTTGAGGAAGGTGGAGAGGGGAATGGAGACGCACTGTTCAGAAAACCCGTCTGGCACCTTATATAAGGACACTTCCGAGTGGCTGACAGGTAGGCCCGGGCGATCCTGTCAAATCCTGAAACAGTCGCGCGCGCGATACGTGGTGAAAAAGGCGGCACGGAAATCGAGGCGTCTTTGCCTTATCCCATCCGAGTACCGCGGTCCTCTCCGTTTCATGCGCTTCCCAAAATTCGGATCCCACTAAATCCGCTAACAGCAGAGCAACTTGTCAGACGGTAGATTTCCTATGATCCGTCGCTCGGAAAACCATCAAGTTCAAAAGTTCACTCGACAGAGGAAAAGAATGGATCAAGGCGACTGAAAGAAAAGTTGATGCCATCTCTAAAAAGTCATTGATCCAGAATGAGACATACTCAGAGCACAAAAACAGGTCGGAAAGATTATCAACTCCTTCCTCATTCAAACCTCGATCCATTTGGGGGCTAATGATGAAGTCATGTACCTAGGGTAGGGTCATGGACCTGTCCAAAGTACCCTCCCCAAGGACATCTTTAGAAGAAGCTGCCTTCCAGTCGACCAAGAGGGATTCCACTCGACGGACTCGAAGACACTCGACCATGAAGACTCACTCGACCACCAGAAGATGAAGAGCCACTCTGTATCCAAACGGTCTGCAATTAAGTAGTCTTTATGGCCATGATGACACTTTACGTAGAGCGTTACCAGTAACGCCAGGCCTTTATGTACTTTAAACCCTGCATAACTGAGGGTCGGAGGGGTCTGGCAGACACTATATAAGCCACCCCCCTCCTCAGTGTAAAGGGTTCGCACCCCTGTAACTCATACGCATATAATCCAGTCAACCGCCTCCGGGCTTCGAGACGTAGGGCTGTTACTTCCTCCGAGAAGGGTCTGAACTCGTAAATCCCTTGCGTATACAACTACTCCATAGCTAGAATCTTGCCTCTCCATACCTACCCCCTATTCTACTGTCAGTCTTAGTACCACGACAGCAGGCCGGCGGCGAGCCGGAGGCGGCAAAGCCAGCTGGAGGCGCGGGGGCTGCCGGCCGCAGCAGGTAGCACTGCACACTGGCAGTGGGCTTGTGCATGCAAAAAGGCAACTGCCGGCGTCCCCAGCTGCCCCTTAGGGGGCTAGGTCTGAGGTGGGAGCGCCGGCCGTAAATGTCGTCAAAACCGATGAAAATCGGGTCTCTGGGAGCCCGAGTGGGCCGTTTTTTGCTCGCCAGCGCCCAAAAAATGGTTCGGGAAGGCTTCTTAGCGAGGCGGCTGGAGATCCTCTTTAGACAGGCTTGACAGAAGAACCGAGTGAAAACGAGAACTCGTAGGTGGGCACCGATGTCCGGTGCCATAACCATAAACATGATGTTGATTTACTCGTGGGCACTGGGCTGCCTGGTCCGCACATGGAGCCAGCGAGTAGTGGTGTGCAGAGCGAGCATAATGACGAAAACCGAAACGCCAACCTGTAAACTGTCTTTTCGTTCCTTCTTTGCTCTGAACATGCATCGCCATCAAGGGAAAAAGAAACCGGACACTGACAATTGGAGAGGAACCGAGGGAATTTCAGCGGGCTGGCAGTCGATTGTCGGTTCTGCACATGCTCCCTCTGTAAACTAATATAAGAACGTTTAGATCACTACTTTAGTATTCTAAATGCTCTTATATTAGTTTACGGAGGGAGTACGTTATATACCCCGCTGTGGTAACCGCAGTTAATCCGGTTAAAAAATGGCTGAATTCCCAAGGTAAAGCTGGTCTGAGATTAGCCCAAGGAACAGGAGTTTGAAAAAAACAGTGAGGCTTGTACTGTAAAGTGCAGCCTGCCGGTGTGAACGGGCGATGTGGCCGTGTTAGGCCGCGTGGGGGTCATTATCGGCCACTTACCACCAAATTTACCGTCACTTTCCGCGTCGTAATGATTCCGTGCTTCTGATCCAATCGGAGCTCATGGGCAAGCCCTCTTTACCTGTTCCTCGACTGGTTTGTATATGGTGCTGCCGCATGATCCAGGCCCCTTTTTAGATCCATCAACCCTCGCGCGCTAGTGATGCCTATCGGTACAGTCTAATCCGGTAGAATTGCATGATTGATCTGTGTAGTTATTATTACCGGCCTGCGCCTACAGCTAGGATACACACCGAGGAATCTTTTGCTGGCTTAACCCATCTTTGCCCCACTCGCTGACAAAGGCAGTAGAACTGTCATCATCTTGGTACTATACGCGTCTTACAACTATACACATTAAAGAAAAACGTAATAGTGGCACAAAGGTCTATTTGCTACTCAGAACATCTAGGAACACTATAGTCTGAAAATGCTATCTGGTCCCGAGCAGTAAAACATACACATGCATCTTGATAAACAGTAAATAAAATCTGAAAAACGATTTCGAATTTTTTTTGGCAACAAACATTGACGTGTGTGTCAGCTGCGTGCAAATTTCATGATGGAATCACACTGGTGGATTAGTCTAGAGGATTGGTATTTAGTTCTAACTTGCCGATCACATCGACAATTAACTGCCTGCAGAATGGTCAATAAAATGTTTATTGGCAAACAAAAATACAATAAAAGAACATGTTGTACAATAGAATATGTTTCTCCCAGACATATCTATCGATCGACGTTGCATGTTTCAAAAGTTACATGATATGAAGGTTACCCTAGAAAGTTGGTGACTAACAGCAACTCCAACACGTCGACCCATTTTATCCGCGCGTATTTGTTTGGGTTAAAACAAACACAAAAGTCAGCCCAGCAGGTCGACCCAAACGAACACGCGTCTGCTTTTCGTCCGTCGGGTGACCCATTCCAGACCCAAATTTGGGCCTTTTTTTGTGTTGGCACGGACATGAGGCGAACGCACGCGACGCCCGCCTAGTCCTCCTTGGCCCGCCGGGCGACCCATTCCAGGCCCAAATTTGGGCCTCATTTGCGTTAGCGCGAACACGAGGTGGACACGTGCGACGCCCGCCTACTCTCCCTGGCACGTCAGTTCGTGGCGCATAGGTCATTCTCTTCCTCCCATCGACAGCAAGCACTCTACCGGCCCACCCGCCGCCGCCGCCGGTGCCCTCGCTAGCCGTCTGCACCCACATACCTCCCCGCCGTACGCCACCTTCCAACGCCACTGCCACCATCGCCTCGCCGCTGGGCCACCGCACCTTCCCCCGACGTCTCTGCGAGCACCACCTCGCCCACCGCGCCCCCGGCCAGCTCCTTTGACGATGACGCCAGGCCAACTACCTAGTCCAGGGGAGGCGCGCGGCTCTTCACCGGCCTGCTTCTTCCACGACGCCCGCAAGTTGTTCAACGGTTTGCCCGCAAGGTACAAATTGACTCCGCCGATGAGCTTTTTTCCACAATTTCATTTGCAACTCAGATGATCTTCATCCGACGATGACGAGATGGTGGTTGTTGTGTTGGTCATCCATGACCACCTTAGTCGGCAGCGGCCGTTGTTCTGGGGCTCGATCTTGGGGCACACTCCGGCGTTGAATCACAACCGAGAGAGCAGTCATTTCCTTCTTTGGGGACTACTTTGAGACACCCAACCCGCTCTTCAAACATCACCTATTCCGGCGCCGTTTCCGTATGGCCAAGCATGTTTTCAACCATATCCGAGAGGGGGTGGTGGCATACAATAAGTATTTCGAGTGCAAGCAGGATGCCCTTGGAAAGATTGGCTTCTCTTCTTATCAAAAATGCATTGCAGCTATCCGGATTCTTGCATACGGAGTTCCCGGTGATCTCATTGATGAGTATGTCCGTATGAGTGAGTCCACGTGCCTAGACTCCATGTATAAGTCCTGCCGGGTTGGGATAGTTGTGTTTGGCCCTGAGTACTTGAGAGAGCCAACTACTGCACATACAACCCGCTTGTCGATGATGAATGCCATCAGAGACTTTCCGGGGATGCTTGGTAGCATATATTGTATGCACTGGCAGTGGAAGAACTGCCCTTTTGCTTGGCAGGGGCAGTATAGGGGCCATGTCAAAGCTTGGACCATCATACTAGAGGTCGTGGCCTCACGAGATCTATGGATTTGGAACTATTTCTTCGGCATGGCAGAATCTCATAATGATATCAACGAGCTTCAACGCTCTCCGATGTTTGCAAGGCTTGCCGAAGGCAACTACCCGGATGTGAATGTTAACATCAATTCCCACAACAACAATAAAGGATACTATCTAGCTGACAGTATCTACCCTCAGTGGACTACTCTGGTGAAGACAATTGCCAACCCTGTAGGAGAGAAGAGGAAGAGATTTTCCCAAGTGCAAGTGAGTTCTAGGAAGGATGTGGAGCGTGACTTCAGTTTTCTGCAATCTCGATGGGGCATCGTTCGGTATCCTACAAGAACTTGAAGCACCAAGAAGTTGTGGGAGGTGATGACTGCTTGTGTGATCATGCACAATATGATCATAGAGGATGAGCACGGAACGTATCTATGACCAAGGTTTCAGTTTCAGGGTGACAATGTTGTGCCCGAGCATGGAGGAGCTTCAACATTTGCACAGTACACTCAATTTCATCATCAAATTTGTGATTGGGGAACTCACATTCAGCTGCAAAATGATTTGGTTGAGCATACGCTGGCTCACGTGGGCAATCAATAGATGTATTTTTCTCAAATGTATTCGAGACAATTTAATTTTTATTTGGCTTGTAAACTATGATATGTTTCTTTGTCTTGTAAACTATGATATATTTGTTTGGTTGTGAAACAATGTAAAATGCACGCCAGGCCGGTCGCGAGGGCGAAAATGGGTCTGCGGGTTGAGCACACAGCCGACCCAAACGCAAAAAGGGGCGAACATCGAGCGGACGGCCGACCGAAACGAACAAAAAGCAGACAAAGAACATGTTTGTTTGGGTCGCCGTGTTGGAGTTGCTCTAAGAGAAGGCATGAAGAAACATGAGTTCAATGATGAAGAGTGCTCAGAATTGCAGCTCTGTGACACTAGTCCTATGTGGCACTAGTCCTTAAGGAAACATGTACGAAGAGTTCTCGGCTTTCATCGACAAAATCAAGCCATCTCTGATAGGGGAGCAGCGATACCGGTGCGTCAGTGACTCATTTTGCCGGCGATAGTGGTTGTTCGATGATGGAGGCTCCTCAATGTAACTTTTATTATATTTAGGATGCTTTGTACTTCTTACGAATCATTACAATAGATTTGGATCTTTTCAAATAAAATAACTTGTAGAATAGTCATAAGTTCTAGGATACCTTTAAAAAAAATTGTACTGCAGTTACTTCTTGGCCAAGGAAACCGTGAGGAAAAAGTTTTTACTTCCCCTACACCAGCCGCCACTTTTTATTTCCATTTAGCGAGGAGGTGCCTCCAAAATGTTACCACTCTCATTCTTAGACCATTCATTTATATAGTTTTTCTCACACGTCTCTTTGATTCATAAATTGGTAACGGACTTCCCTTTCTCAAAATGAAAAAATGAAAAAAAATAACAGACTTCCTATGCCTTAGTCATTGGCTTGTATTGCCAATCCATTTTACAAAGTTAGGATTCAAGACACCTAACTTCATAAATATGTGGCCATGATCGTTACCCTCGATTCTTGATTGATGATTGCATTTTACATCACTAAGATTAGGAGAGCTGATACATGCATTTTAGATCACTATCTCATAAGATAAATTGTTCTTTTATCATTTATATTCAACAATGTCTTCTACCTTTTGCATCTATTACTGCATTTACAGATAACCAGAGAAAAACCCCACTGAAGCTGAAAAATGAGGAAACTCATAAAAAACATTTCTGAAGCGGAAAAATCCAACAAAAATACTAAGCCAAAACATAAGGCAAAAGGAGCGAGGAGCCGGGACGCCACTCCTGGGCCTAGGAGAGGTAGGGTAGGGATGTTGGCCAGGCCGGTCCTGAGATTTCGGGGGCCCAGAGAAAAACTACAATCCAGGGTTCGGGACCATTAATATAAATGTCTAATCGTAATCATCATAAGTAGATATAATTTGTATCACAGAAAATAATTAAGTGCGTCCAAAATGATTGTGTATAACACATAATGTATTACGTATTACATTTAAAAGTTTCTCCTAATATTATGAGATGCAAAATCGCTAATGATAGTATCAATATCAATTTCATCAAGCAATTTTTTCTCAATGCATAAAGTTGCCAACCCATTTAACCTCTCTCGCGACATTGTTTATCTCACGTAGTTCTTCAACAATTTCAACTTTGAAAAACTTTCTTTCAGTTGATGCCACAGTAACAGGCATAGTAAAGAAAATCCAATATGCAATAGAAATAAATATGGGCTCATGATCACTCACATTGCTATCATCCATGTTGACGTCAACATTACCTTCTATAGGAATATGACCATCATCTTCCTTATCGCCATTAGTTTGGCCACCCGCAAGAACTATCGCCAATATCTCTTGAAGTGCTTGTATCACTTTTGCAATATTTAAAAAGAGATCCTCTCAATTCCTCTATCTCCTCATCTGCCTCCTTCCTTTTTCTTTTATCACTTCCGGATGCATACTTTCTACCCGAACTCGACATGACTCCTGCTGAAATTAAAAGGAACAAATTAGCTTATAAAATTAGCACAAAGCTAATTAAAATATTAGATTAAGTATAGAAGATCATCTAATGTAATGACAATCTGCTAGCGCATAGTATAGTATATTCTCTCTGAAATCTAATCTGGCTACGTGCGCACAATGATTCAACCGCCCTAACAACAATTCCATGTTAACCTGTTCGATCGATCGACAAGCTGGGTACCAGGATTAGAAAGAAAAGAAACAGAAAAAAGAACATGCAAGGGAAAAGGGCGCGGCGAGACGTACCTGCCGCGGTCATCGCGTCGTTCGTGTGAAGGCGGAGTTTATACTGACTTTATAGATTTAGCTTTATACTGGCTTTATAGATTTAGCAGAAGGGAGCAGGGGAGAAAACATCGTGCGGACACGATGAAAAACAACAGAAATAATCTTCAGTCGCTATCTCGCAGTACGTTCCCCGAACTGGGGCGCTTTATCCTTTGCTCCCGCAAGTCTCCAAAGCTTAAAGGCGGCATGGATGGCACTAAGGTGTTTTGATCTCAAAGACATCAACGTTCCTCTCCTTCTAGAGCTCCCACGTAACCAGAATGATCAAGGTATTGATGCCCCATCGGTACTCCTTTGTTGTTTTCCCGATGATCGCCTCGTAGATTGAAGTCATGGTGACCAGACGGGAGCACTCCCGTGCATTGAGAGACGAGCATCCCACCCAGGAAGAGACCTCCCGCCACACTTGAGAGGAGAAAGGGAAGCTCCAAAATAGGTGCATCGAGCACTCCAGGTTCCTCTGGCAGAGCGCACAGAAGTAACCGTTTGGCCAGCCTCTGCGCAGGAGACGGTCATTGCACAATATAGCCTGTGCAGATGCAACATCCAGAAGAACATCTTGAGCTTTGTCAGCACCCATGGCTTCCAAATACATGTCCTGAGGCAAGTTTCTTCTGAGATCTGAAACTGCATCTTGTATGCTGAACTCGTAGTGTAAGCCCCCTCCTTTTTCTCTGAGCCAGCGAATCTTGTCTTGCTCGTCTGGGTTGAGCTGCATGTCATGCACCAGCCTCCAAATCATGAGGGCGTCTACAACAATTGCCAAAGTGTTGACATGTTGTACGTCAGACAGCCACCTGTCGTAACTCAAGGCATCCACGACCGTTCTATTCTTCCTTCTCGAGTGCTTGAAGATTACCAGTAAACTTCTCTGAAACGGCTCGGTTCCAATCCAATGGCTCTTCCAGAAGCTCGTCATTCTTCCATCCCCAACAGACATGGCAGTGGCCTCGTGAAAAGCCGATACGTCTCCAACGTATTGACTTTTTCTCACGCTTTTCCTCTTGTTTTGGACTCTAATTTGCATGATTCAGCAAAACTACCATGGTGTTGTTTTTGTGCAGAAATAAAAGTTTTCGGAATGGAACAAAACTTTGCGAGGAATTTTTATGGAATAAAAGAGGATTTTAGGAGCCAAGACCCACCAGAGAGGGGCCCTTGGGTGGTCACAACCCACTAGGACGCTCCCCCTCTCCTGGCGCGCCCAGGTGCGTTGTACCCACCTGGTGGCCCCGCGGATGACCCCCCTGATACTATAAAATCACATTTTTTTCCAGAAAAAAATCAGGGAGAAAGAATTATCACGATCCACGAGACGCAGCCGCCAAGCCCTGTTCTTCCTCGGGAGGGCACATCTGGAGTCCATTTGGGGCTCCAGAGAGGGGGACCTTCATTCTTCATCACCACCAACCCATCTCCATTGCCTATTCGATGATGCTCCCCACTGGGAGTGAGTAATTCCTTCGTAGGCTCGCTGGTCAGTGAGCAGTTGGATGAGATTCATCATGTAATCGAGTTAGTTTTGTTAGGGCCTGATCCCTAGTATCCACTATGTTCTTAGATTGATGTTTCTTTGCTATGCTTAATGCTTGTCACTTTGGGCCCGGGTGCCATGAACTCATATCTGAACCGTACATGAATTCATCATTATATCCATGTTTTAGATCCGATCTTGCAAGTTATAGTCACCTGCTATGGTTATGATCCGACAACCCCAGAGTGACAACAACCGGGCCCACTCACCGTAGTTTGAGGAGCTCATGTATTCACTATGTGTTAATGCTTTGTTCCAGTTCTCTATGAAAAGGAGGCCTTAATATCCCTTAGTTTCCAATATGGACCCCGCTGCCACGGGAGGGTAGGACAAAAGATGTCATGCAAGTTCTTTTAATAAAGCATATATGACTATTTTCGGAATACATGCCTACATTACATCGATGAACTAGAGCTAGTGCCATATCGCCCTAGGTTATAATTGTCACATGATGAATATCATCCAACAAGTCACCGATCCAATGCCTATGAATTAATCTTGTATTTCTTCTGCTAAGTTACTATTGTCGCTAATCCTATCGTTACTGCTACAATATCACTGCCATCACTATTACTGTTACCATTACTACTTCTGCTATCATCAAAACTATCATACTACTGTGCTACTAATCACTTTGTTGCAGATAATTAATCTCCAGGCGTGGTTGAATTTACAACTCAGCTGCTAATACCTTCAAATACTCTTTGGCTCCCCTTGTGTCGAATCTATAAATTTGGGTTAAACACTTACCCTCGAAAACTGTTGCGATCCCCTATACTTGTGGGTTATCAAGACCTTTTTCTGGTGCCGTTGCCGGGGAGCATAGCTATATTTGTTGAGCCACTTGGGATTATTATCAATTTATCACTGTGAAGAATCTGAAGGATCCAAAGACTATGATATTTCCCTCAAGGACGAGGGGAGGTAAGGAACTTCCATCTAGTTTTGTTGTAGATTCACCTTCTGTTATGAGTAAACTTGAAACACCACCACATGCTGTTAATTCTGATATGTCGCAAGTTATTTATGATGCTACTTCTACTATGAACGCTACTCATGATGATGCTAGTACCATGCTTGATAATGATGATGTGCCACTTGGTGAATTTCTTGATGAACAAATTGCTAGAGTAATACAACATGATGTTGTTGAATCTGATGATGAGCTTGAAACTGAAACTCCTGAAACACTTGCTAGAGCTAGCCCTCCTAGATATGAATTGCCTAAGGTACCGGAAGGCTATGTTATGAGCGAAGAGGCAACTAGAGATATTCTTGCTTGTAAGGATAAAGATGATCTAGAGAAATTATTACACAAGTATAAAGAAAAATCTCTGAATGCTAGAATGAAATGTGTTCCTAAGTTTGATACTTCACCTATTGCTATTGCTGATAAGGATTATGAATTCTCTGTCGAGCCAGAGTTAATTACTTTGGTTGAATCTGATCCTTTCCATGGTTATGAAACTGAAACTGTTGTGGCACATCTTACTAAGTTGAATGATTTAGCAACCCTTTTAACTCATGATGAGAAGCGCGTTGACCTCCTCCTTCATTGGGCTAGCGAAGATCACCGCATCATCGGCGTATAGGCTGACACGCATGCTCGTGACGCGGCCGAGCAGAGGGGCAAGCACTCCATGATCAGTGGTCATGAGTAGTAGGCGGTAGAGCGGGTCAATGGCGAGGATGAAGAGGAGCGGCGAAAGGGGGTCACCCGGTCAGAGACCACGACTGTGCCAGAAAGGTTGGCCGGGGCAGCCGTTGAGCAGGACCGTAGAGGAGGCCGTGGAAAGGATTGAAGTAATCCAATCATGCCAAAGAGGGATGAATCCCATCGCCTGAAGAAGCTCTAACAAATAATCCCAGGACAATGAGTTGAAAGCTTTTGCAATATCCAGTTTGAAGAGCAAAGCATACTTTTTGGCCCGATGTAAAGCACGGACGCAGACCTGGACATACAAGAAGCTGTCATGCATACATTTTTCTTCCAAAAAGCAGATTGCGCTAGTGAGATGACGTGCTTGATTGCATTTGATACACTCATGGACATGACTTTTGTTATCACTTTGGCAATTGAGTGAATTAAATTGATTGGCTTGTAGTGACCGAGCATCGTGGCTCCCTCCTTTGGGATCAGGGCGATGAGAGTCGTGTTTAACTCTGCAAAATTCTCATCGGTAACGTGATAAAACTTGTGGAAAACCTCCATTATGTCTTCCTTTATAGTTCCCCAACAGACTCTGAAGAATTCGCCAGTGAAGTTGTCAGGCCCGGGGGCCCTTTCTAGGGGGGAGGTGACAATGGCTGCCCAAACCTCATCTTCTATAAAAGGTACATCAAGGTCGTGCATGTTAATCATCAGCAGATTCATCTCCTCCAGGTTTAGTGCGTGTGGTCGTTGCTTCGTCTCCCCAAGCAGATTTCGGAAGTGAAGGCAACTTGCGCTTTTTCAGAGTGTTCTGTAACCTATATGTCGTCAGTCCTGATGGAATGAACAAAAAATATCTGCCTTCTGGAGCGCATCTTAGTTTCGAAAAGCTTTGTGTTTGCATCCCCGGCGCGAAGCCAGGTAATCCTCGACGACTGCCGCCTCCTAGCTCTCTCGAGGCAGCCAACCCCAACACTTTCATTTTCAGAAGCTTTCATGGATTGAACTCTTCCGGCTTAACAATCTTGACTCCTGCGCCACATCCAATCGAAGGATTACCTCATTTGCAATGTGAAATTGCAGTGTTGCGCCCCTAAAATGGGATTTACTCCATCTCCTGAGATCAACAGCTATCCTCTGAAGTTTGATTTTGATCCTAGTTAGTGGGCAGGTGTGGTTGACTGGCCACTCCCATGCATGTTGCACCGTTTCTTAGAAATGTGGGGATGTTGGCTAGAAATTTTCGATGCAAAATCTAGTCGGGCGGATCGGAGCCTCCATGTTTGCAAGCAGTAACAGGCAATGGCCCGAGAAGGATGTCAAAGCAGCCATGAGCATGTACCCCGGGTGTAGTGTTTCCTAGGCGATGTTGTAGAAAACCTTGTTGATGTTGCAGAGTGTTGGATCCTCTTGCTTGCTGCTCTAGGTGTATTTCCTATTTTTGCACTTGATTTCTCGGATGCCAGCAGAGTCGACCGCCTAATGAAAACACCCCATCATCCTATGGTTTAGGTTGGAGTTGTTTCTATCTCTAGCCTCGCGGATCATGTTGAAGTCACCGCAAATCATCCACAGATCTACTTGTGGAAGGGCTACCGTTACTAATTCAGTTAAGAAATTATCATTTTGACTATCGATAGAGGGCCCGTATATTGTCGTCATCCAGTAGGAGAACCTAGGGCTAAGTACCTCTACTCGAACCGTGATGAAGGAGGCGATGGCGTGGGTCACTACATCGACTACACTCTTATCCCAGAAGATTGTAGCTCCTCCCTGGTTCCGATCGCCGGCAGCACAACACACCCCTGCAAAAGAGCACCTCCAACTTCTGAAGCCAAGTTAGTAGACCAAGATTCAATCCTTGTCTTCTACAGGTTTAGGATCGTGCGCCACCTCTCTAATGGCGGATCGCTTTGCCGGCATGTTAAGACTTCACATATTCCATGACATAATCTTGATGTTGGCATCATTCATGGGAACACAAAGAAATACTCTGTCAACTAGAATTTTTTTAAGAAGAAAGCAAACAACACCATACAACCAACCGTGGGGCGACGATGGCCACCAACAGTCCCAAAACCCCGTCGTCGTTGATGACCTAACCACATTACCCGAAGACTACACATGGGGGAAAGTAGACCTAGCTCAAGCTGATCACTAATCAGCCACCGATGGAGACTACAAATGATGAAACACATAATTAAACTGAAACATCCTCTGTGCCGGCCATGCCCGCCGTGATCTTCAGCACCTCACAATCTAGGCCCGTCAGCTTGGCGATGACCATGATGTCACTAGTCAAGAGTGGCTCATCGAACTTCTTTAGCAGCTCTACAATAGCCTTGGGTGTCATCTTGTCCTTTGGTCCCAGCGCACCGAGCTCCTAGATGAGGTGCAGGGCATCGCGCTGAGGCACGGGAGCAGAGGAGCCCACAGACGCCCGACGAGTACTGCGGCGTGATGGTATAGAGTTGGCTCTGAACTTTGGTGGAGCAGATGATCGGGAGCGAGGCTCCGCCAGAGCGGAAAGGATGGTCGGCTAAACGTTGGAGAAGAGCTATGGTGTGGCGACCTGGGCCGTCCATCTCCCGTGCCACCCAGGTGCAGCCGACCCACCTGGTGTGTGACGCTGGTGATGTGGAAGGCAGTAGTCGCGGGCGCCAGAGTGGTGATGCAGTGGTGCACCATGGGTTGCGCCAGGTTAGCAATGCACGACAGCATGTCTTCAATCGAGGGCTCCGGGTATGATGTCTATGATAACCCACAAGTATAGGGTATTGCAATAGTTTTTGATCGAGGGTAGAGTATTCCACCCAAATTTATTGATTCGACACAAGGGGAGCCAAAGAATATTCTCAAGTATTAGCAGTTGAGTTGTCAATTCAACCACACCTGAGAGACTTAATATCTGCAGCAAAGTATTTAGTAGCAAAATAGTATGGAAATAACGGTAACAGTGGCAAAGGTAATAGTAGCAGTTTTGTAGCAATCGTAACAGTGGCAACGGAAAAGTAACTTACAAAGATCAATATGAAACGAGCTCGTAGGCAATGGATCAATGATGGATAATTATGTCGGATGGCATTCATCATGCAAGAGTTATAACATAGGGTGACACGGAACTAGCTCCAATTCATCAATATAATGTAGGCATGTATTCCGAATATAGTCATACGTGCTTATGGAAAAGAACTTGCATGACATCTTTTGTCCTACCCTCCCGTGGCAGCGGGGTCGTATTGGAAACTAAGGGATATTAAGGTCTCCGTTTAATAGAGTACCGGACCAAAGCATTAGCACTTAGTGAATACATGAACTCCTCAAACTACGGTCATCACCGAGAAGTGTCCCGACTATTGTCACTCCGGGGTTGCCGGATCATAACACGTAGTAGGTGACTATAACTTGCAAGATAGGATCAAGAACACAAATATATTCATGAAAACATAAAGGGTACAAATCTGAAATCATGGCACTCGGGCCCTAGTGACAAGCATTAAGCATGGCAAAGTCATAGCAACATCAATCTTAGAACATAGTGGATACTAGGGATCAAACCCTAACAAAACTAACTCGATTACATGGTAAATCTCATCCAACCAATCACCGTCCAGCAAGCCTCTGATGGGATTACTCACACACGGCGGTGAGCATCACGAAATTGGTGATGGAGGATGGTTGATGATGACGATGGCGACGGATTCCCCTCTCCGGAGCCCCGAACGGACTCCAGATCTGCCCTCCCGAGGAAGAACAAAGCTCGGCTCCGTATCGTAAAACGTGGTGAATCCTTATCTCTGATTTTTTTTCTCCCGGAACGTGAATATATGGAGTTGGAGTTGAGGTTGTGATACGTCTCCAACGTATCTACTTTTCCAAACACTTTTGCCCTTGTTTTGGCCTCTAACTTGCATGATTTGAATGAAACTAACCCGGACTGGCGCTGTTTTCAGCAGAACTGCCATGATGTTGTTTTATGTGTAGAAAGCAAAAGTTCTTCGAATGTTCTGAAAATCCACGGAGGCACTTTTTGGAAAATATAAAAAATACTGGCGAAAGAATCAAGACCAGGGGGCCCACACCCTGTCCACGAGGGTGGGGGGCGCGCCCCCTCCCCCTGGGCACACCCCCTGTCTCGTGGGCCCCCTGAGGCTCCGCCAACCTCAACTCCAACTCCATATATTCCGTCTCGCGGAGAAAAAAATCAGAGAGAAAGTTTCATCGCGTTTTACGATATGGAGCCGCCGCCAAGCCCTAATCTCTCTCGGGAGGGCTGATCTGGAGTCCGTTCGGGGCTCCGAAGAGGGGGATTCGTCGCCGTCGTCATCATCAACCATCCTCCAGCACCAATTTCATGATGCTCACCGCCGCGCTTGAGTAATCCCATCAGAGGCTTGCTGGACGGTGATTGGTTGGATGAGATTTACCATGTAATCGAGTTAGTTTTGTTAGGGTTTGATCCCTAGTATCCACTATGTTCTAAGATTGATGTTGCTATGACTTTGCTATGCTTAATGCTTGTCACTAGGGCCCGAGTGCCATGATTTCAGATCTGAACCTATTATGTTTTCATGAATATATGTGTGTTCTTGATCCTATCTTGCAAGTCTATAGTCACCTATTATGTGTTATGATCCGACAACCCCGAAGTGACAATAATCGGGATACTTCTCGGTGATGACCATAGTTTGAGGAGTTCATGTATTCACTATATGCTAATGCTTTGTTCCGGTTCTCTATTAAAAGGAGGCCTTAATATCCCTTAGTTTCCACTAGGACCCCGCTGCCACGGGAGGGTAGGACAAAAGATGTCATGCAAGTTCTTTTCCATAAGCACGTATGACTATTTACGGAATACATGCCTACATTACATTGATAAACTGGAGCTAGTTCTGTGTCACCCTATGTTATAACTATGACATGAGGAATCAAATCCGACATAATTATCCCTCACTGATCCATTGCCTACGAGCTTTTCACATCTTGTGTTTTGCTTATTTACTTTTCCGCTGCTATTGTTACAATCACTACAAAATCCAAAAATAATACTTTTGCTACCGTTACCTTTATTATCATACTACTTTGCTACTAAATACTTTGCTGCAGATACTAGGTTATCCAGGTGTGGTTGAATTGACAACTCAACTGCTAATACTCAAGAATATTCTTTGGCTCCCCTTGTGTCGAATCAATAAATTTGGGTTGAATACTTTACCCTCGAAAGCTGTTGCGATCCCCTACACTTGTGAGTTATCACGACTAATTTCTGGCGCCATTGCCGGGGATCATAGCTCTATTCTCTGACTCACTTGGGATTTATATCTGTTGATCACTATGAAGAACTTGAAAGACGACAGAACTACGACTTTCCCTCAACTACGAGGGGAGGTAAGGAACTACCATCTAGCTCTGCACTAGATTCTCCTTCTGTTTTGAGTAAGCTTGCGACACCTAAACCTGCTACTACTATGAATTCTGTTGTCGCATGTTATTGATGATGCCAGTTCTGCTTTGCATGATACTTATGATGAAACTACTTCTGTGCGTGATACTACTTTGCCATTTGGTGAATTTCTTGATGAACAACTTGCTAGAGTTAGGGGGAATGAAATTATTGAAGGTGCTATTATTGATGATAGTGATGATGAAAATTCTCCCATGATTATGAATTGCCTGTTGTTCCTGAGGGTTATGTTATGAATGAAGAAGCTGCTCGAGCTATCTTTGCTTGCAATGATAGATATGATCTTAAGAAGTTATTAGCTAAATGGAAGCAGCAGTCTCTTAATGCTAGAATGAAACCTGACCCTACTTTTGCTACTTCACCTATCTGTGTTACTGATAAGGATTATGAATTCTCTGTTGATCCTGAGATTATTACTTTAGTTGAAATCTGATCCTTTTTATGGCCTTGAATCTGAAACTGTTGTGGCACATCTTACCAAGTTGAATGATATAGCTACCCTGTTTACTCATGATGATAAATCTCGCTATTATTATATCCTTAAGATATTTCCGTTCTCATTAAAGGGTGATGTTAAGACTTGGTTTAATTCTCTTGATCCTGGTTGTGTGCGTAGTCCCCAGGATATGATTTATTACTTCTCTGCTAAATATTTCCCTTCTCATAAGAAACAAGCTGCCTTGCGGGAAATATATAATTTTGTGCAAATCAAAGAAGAGAGTCTCCCACAAGCTTGGGGGAGGCTTCTCCGGCTACTTAATGCTTTTCCTGATCATCCTCTTAAGAAAACTGAAATACTTGATATCTTTTATAAGGGACTAACCGATGCTTCCAAGGACTACTTGGATAGTTGTGTTGGTTGTGTTTTCAGGGAAAGAATGGTCGACGAAGCTGAATTACTATTGAATAATATGTTGACTAATGAAAATAATTGGACTCTCCCTAATCCAGTTCCTGAGGCAATTCCTGAACCAATTAAGCCAACTCCTGAGCCTATTCCTAAACCCACTCCAAAGAAGAGAGGTGTTCTATTTCTTAGTCCTGAAGATATGCAAGAGGCAAAGAAATCAATGAAAGAAAAAGGTATTAAAGCTGAAGATGTTAAGAATTTACCACCTATTGAAGAAATACATGGTCTTAATATACCGCCTGTTAAAGAACCACATTGTCTTGATAACCCGACACAGGTAGTAAAGGTAAATTCTCTCTACAGATATGATAAAGTTGAAATTCCCTCTACTAAATTTCATAGCCCATGCTTAGATGAATTTGATGATTTTATGGCTAGACAAGAAAGTTTTAATGCTTATGTTAGTAGAGAGTTAAAGAATAATGCTTTCGAGATAGGACGTGTGAGCGATAATATGGCTAGAGTTAAAGGTGAACTCAAACTCATTAGCAAATATACTTATATGGTTGCTACTCAAGTTGAGCAAGTACTCAAAGCTCAAAATGATTTGCTTGATGAATTAAATAATAAAAATGACTTTGCTGTTAGAGTGGATACTAGAACTGGTAGAATGACTCAGGAACCTTTGTATCCTGAAGGCCACCCTAAGAGAATCGAGCAAGATTCTCAGAGAAATAATTTAGAGGCACCTAGTTCTTCTAAAAAGAAGAAAAAGAAAGACGATAGAACTTTGCATGCTTCTAGTGAACCTATTGTAGACACACCTGAGAATCCCAATGATATTTCTATCTCTGATGCTGAAACACAATCAGGAGATGAACATGAACCTAGTGATAATATTAATAATGATGTTCATGTTGATGCTCAACCTAGCAAAAACAATGAAGTAGAGATTGAACCTGCTGTTGATCTTGATAACCCACAATCAAAGAATCAACGTTATGATAAGAGAGATTTTGTTGCTAGGAAGCACGGTAGATAAGGAGAACCATGGGTTCAGAAACCCATGCCCTTTCCTCCTAAACCATCCAAGACAAAGGATGATGAGGATTTTGAGCGCTTTGCTGAAATGATTAGACCTATTTTCTTACGTATGCGCTTAACTGATATGCTCAAAGTAAATCCTTATGCTAAGTATATGAAGGATATCATTACAAACAAAAGAAAGATACCGGAAGCTGAAATTTCCACTGCTTGCTAATTACACTTTTAAGGGTGGAATATCAAAGAAACTTGGAGATCCGGGTGTACCAACTATACCATGCTCCATCAAAAGAAATTATGTTAGAACTGCTTTATGTGATCTTGGAGCCGGTGTTAGTGTTATGCCTCTCTCTTTATATCGTAGACTTGAATTGAATAAGTTGACACCTACTGAAATATCTTTGCAAATGGCTGATAAATCAACTGCTATACCTGTCGGGATTTGTGAGGATGTGCCTGTTGTGGTTGCAAATGTCACTATCTTAACGGACTTTGTCATTCTTGATATTCCCGAGGACGATAGTATGTCTATTATCCTGGGTAGACCTTTTTTGAATACTGTAGTAGCTGTTATTGATTGCAACAAAGGCAATGTCACTTTTCATGTTAATGGTAATGAGCATATGGTACACTTTCCGAGGAAACAATCTCAAGTTCATAGCATCAGTTCTATTGGAAAAGTTCCAACTATTATTATTGGAGGTTTTAAATTTCCTCTGCCTACTGTCAAGAAAATGTATGATATTCTTATTGTTGGGGTTTTTCATATCCCCGTTGAGGTAACTTAGTGTTATTCAAAACTACTCCGGTTCCGTGTTATTCAGAATGAGTTTGTTAACAAGACTTGATCATCCTTGTTAGTGGATTCATTTTGATGATCATGAGATGGATGAAACTAGAAGGCACAACCTTCTGGACCATCTTTTTACCTTCTGTTATTTAGAATAAATAAAGCAAAAATAGTATTATATGTCTGTTTTCTGAATTATCCATGCATTAAAAAATATCCCAAAAATAAAAGTGCTCCAAATGCCCTGCAAATTTAGTATGAACTTTTATGGAATATTTGAGGATTTTAGGCACTGAAATCACTACAGGAGGGGCAAGCACCAAGCCACGAGAGTGGAGGGCGCGCCCTCCCCCCTAGGCATGCCCCCTGTCTTGTGGGCCCCTGGTGGCCCCCCTCCACTTATGCCAGCACCCACACACTTCATCTTCTACCCAAAAAATCCCCATCCAGCTCAAACACGAGTTCTAGCTCATTTTGCTGCGATTTTCGATCTCCTTGCTCAAAGCTCCATTCACAAAACTGCTTTGGAAGATTGTTGCTTGGTATGTGACTCCTCCATTGGTCCAATTAGTTTTTGTTCTAGTGTTTTATTCATTGCAAATTTTTGATGCATAGGTGACCATGTTCTTGAGCTTGCATGTTGAATTTATAAGGTCCCAAGCAATTCTAATCCATGATATAGGCTCTAGGCACTTGTAGGAGTAGTTGCTACCAATCTTGTTTAGTTTTATTCACTTTTATTTTGAAGTTACTAAAATTTCAGAATTTTTTCAAAAAAAGAATTATGTCTAGGAGAATGTACCAAGGTGGTTCCTCGGTGAAGAAAAGGCCCAGGATTGCTATACGTGAGCAAAATGTTGAATTACCGAGGGACGCGGATGTACGAGCTTGTGAGTGGCCATCCGATGATTTTATGGTCAAAGCAGGCTTTAAGGAGGAATTTGACGCGTATGTGCGTAATGCTGAGCTGGAGGACTTCTTACAAGATAAGTGTCCTCAGTACTATCAATTGACTGATTCCTTTGTGCGGAGGTTTAAATATAACTGTACGCGTAATTCTCCTAGTGTCATATTTGATATTTATGATACATCTTATACCATGGACCTAGAGGATTTTACAACTGCTTGCAAACTCCCGCAGTGGGGTAATGTTAATGATCCTCACAAATCTGAATTTAGAGATATCCTTGCTAGTATTACTATGGGAGAATCTAGGGACATAGCACAAGCTGCCATAGGGAGCATTCATTTTCCTGCTATACATTATTTTGCTCTCTTTATTGGTAGATGCATTAACGGTAAAGATGAAGCATGTCATATGTGTGTCCCTGATCTTTGTGTCCTCAAGAGTGCTGTGTTGGGTTATAAAGTTTATAACTTGGGGCAATAGTTGCACGTAGGTTTCAGAATAATAGTAGAACTAGAGATTTGTTTGGAGGAATCTATGCAACCCGTGTGGCTAATTATCTTGGTATAGCCCCACGAGAAGGGGATATGATGATACCTCCTACTTATTTAGATTATGACGCTATGGTCAATCATCAATTTCTTAGGAGGAATGAACAATTCCTCCATTATCGACTAATCTATGACAGATGCAACGTCGTCCATGTTACTCTTCCTGCTCCTCTCCTTTTTGATTATCAAGCAAAATGAAGACATGTTGTTACCAGGGAGGAAGCTGCTGAACACGAGGGGAGAGCGGAGGCAGCTCGCCAACATGCCGCAGCTCAGGAGGCGGTTGCTGCTGCATCTCAGTACGACCCCAGCTACAACTACGGATATCAGCCAGGCGGTCCTTGGTATTAGACCAACTTAGGCCAAAAGCCTAAGCTTGGGGGAGTACGTATTTCTCACCGACTTTACATTCATGTTCACACACTAGTCGTCAGTGCTCATACTCTTTCATTGTATTATCCATGTTAGTTTAATTTTCTTTCTCGCTTTCTTCCTGTGTGTTTGATAAACCTTAAGAAAAAGCCAAAAAAAAATAGTTAGTTTAATTTCCATGCTTGTAGTAGAATTAAAATTAAAACCCAAAAAGATTTCTCGTTCTTTTCTTACTTGTTGGGAGCTTTCCCGTGTAAATAGTTTTATTTTCTTTTCTTTCCTTTGGGGGTCGAGAAGACCATATTGAAAATGCTTAGTGGCTCTCATATGCATGATTGTTTATTTAACTTAGTGCCCATATTATCTTGTCTTCTCTCTTGAGTTGAATGCTTGCAGATTCCAGCTTAGTCCAATGCACGTGCACTATTATTATTATTATACACATCGTTCGGTCGTGCAAGTGAAAGGCAATAATGATGATATATGATGGACTTATTGAGATGAGAAAAGCTGGTATGAACTCGACCTCTCTTGTTTTTGTAAATATGATAAGTTCATCGTTTCTGATTCAGCTTATTATGAAGTAAACATATTTCCAATGACATTTAGAGATTATAGTTGCTTGTGCCATGCTTGATTAGCTATGAGTTATAATGGTTTAACTTGCGTGCCAACATGCTATTAGAATGATTATGATGTGGTATGATGGGATGGTATCCTCCTTTGAATGGATTGAGTGACTCGATTTGGCACATGTTCATGCATGTAGTTGAAACAAATCAACATAGCCTTCATGATATTTATGTTCATGGTGGATTATATCCTACTCATGCTTGTACTTGGTGTGAATTAATTTTAATGCATGTTTATGACTGTTGTCGCTCTCTCAGTTGGTCACTTCCCAGTCTTTTGCTAGCCTTCACCTGTACTAAGCGGGAATACTGCTTGTGCATCCAAACTCCTTAAACCCCAAAGTTGTTCCATATGAGTCCACCATACCTACCTATATGCGGTATTTACCTGCCGTTCCAAGTAAATTTGTATGTGCCAAACTCCAAACCTTCAAATGAAATTTTGTTTTGTATGCTCGAGCAGCTCATGTTTCAACTAGGGCTGCCTATATATTCCATGCTAGGTGGGTTATTCTCAAGAGGAGTGGACTCCGCTCCTCATTCACGAGAAAGGGCCGGTAACCGGGATGCCCAGTCCCATGATCCAAAAAGATGAAAGCAAATCAAAATAATTAAACAAAACTCCCCCAGGGTTGTTGTTAGTTGGAGGCACTCGTTGTTTCGGGCAAGCCATGGATTGATGCTTGTTGGTGGTTGGGGGAGTATAAACCTTTACCATTCTGTTTGGGAACTTCCTATAATGCATGTAGTATGGAAGATACAGCCATCTCATAGTTGTTGCATTGACAGCAAAAGTATGGCACTCCAAATGTTATTTAGTCTCTATTTTAAAATCGAGCTCTGGCACCTCTGCAAATCCCTGCTTCCCTCTGCGAAGGGCCTATATATTTACTTTTCTGTTGAGTCATCACCCTTCTTATTCAAAAGCACCCGCTGGAGAGCACATTGTCATTTGCATTCATTACTATTGGTTTATATTGGGTATGACTTGACTGGATCTCTTTTACCAGGAATTACAATGTTTAGTCAGTCCTTGATCTTTAAAGGTGCTCTGCATTTATATTTTGCGGTCTCAAAAAGGGCTAGCGAGATACCATTTTGTTATATCATGTTATGATTCTTTTGAGTAAGTGTTGTCATCCGAGTTTTATTATTATGGCTCGCTAGATGATTATGCTATTGATATAAGTAATTGTGAGACTTAAGTGTTATTGTGAGTATGGTTAGTTGATAATATTTGCTGAAACCTGAATGATGGCTTTGCATGTTTACAACAACAAGAGCAAACAGAGTTTGTAAAAGTTTTTCTTTATCACTTTCAGTTTATCAACTAAATTGCTTGAGGACAAGCAAAGGCTTAAGCTTGGGGTAGTTGATATGTCTCCAACGTATCTACTTTTACAAACACTTTTGCCCTTGTTTTGCACTCTAACTTGCATGATTTGAATGAAACTAACCCGGACTGACGCTGTTTTCAGCAGAACTGCCATGATGTTGTTTTATGTGTAGAAAGCAAAAGTTCTCGGAATGTCCTGAAAATCCACGGAGGCACTTTTTGGAAAATATAAAAAATACTGGCGAAAGAATCAAGACCAGGGGGCCCACACCCTGTCCACGAGGGTGGGGGGCGCGCCCCCTCTCCCTGGGCGCGCCCCCTCTCCCTGGGCGCGCCCCCTGTCTCTTGGCCCCCCTGAGGCTCCGCCGACCTCAACTCCAACTCCATATATTCCGTCTCACGGAGAAAAAAATCAGAGAGAAAGTTTCATCGCGTTTTACGATATGGACCACCGCCAAGCCCTAATCTCTCTCGGGAGGGCTGATCTGGAGTCCGTTCGGGGCTCCAGAGAGGGGGATTCGTCGCTGTCGTAATCATCAACCATCCTCCATCACCAATTTCATGATGCTCACTGCCGTGCGTGAGTAATTCCATCGTAGGCTTGCTGGACGATGATGGGTTGGATGAGATTTATCATGTAATCAAGTTAGTTTTGTTAGGGTTTGATCCCTAGTATCCACTATGTTTAGAGATTGATGTTGCTATGACTTTGCTATGCTTAATGCTTGTCACTAGGGCCCGAGTGCCATGATTTCAGATTTGAACCTATTATGTTTTCATGAATATATGGGTGTTCTTGATCCTATCTTGCAAGTCTATAGTCACCTATTATGTGTTATGATCCGACAACCCCGAAGTGACAATAATCGTGATACTTCTCGGTGATGACCATACTTTGAGGAGTTCATGTATTCACTATGTGCTAATGCTTTGTTCCGGTTCTCTATTAAAAGGAGGCCTTAATATCCCTTAGTTTCCACTAGGACCCCGCTGCCACGGGAGGGTAGGACAAAAGATGTCATGCATGTTCTTTTCCATAAGCACGTATGACTATTTGCGGAATAAATGCCTACATTACATTGATGAACTGGAGCTAGTTCTATGTCACCCTATGTTATAACTATTACATGAGGAATCGCATCCGACATAATTATCCCTCACTGATCCATTGCCTACGAGCTTTTCACATCTTGTGTTTCGCTTATTTACTTTTCTGTTGCTATTGTTACAATCACTACAAAACCCAAAAATATTACTTTTGCTACCATTACCTTTATTATCATACTACTTTGCTACTAAATACTTTGCTGCAGATACAAAGTTATCCAGGTGTGGTTGAATTGACAACTCAACTGCTAATACTCAAGAATGTTCTTTGGCTCCCCTTCCGTCGAATCAATAAATTTGGGTTGAATACTTTACCCTCGAAAGCTATTGCGATCCCCTACACTTGTGGGTTATCACGTTGGTGGAGGTCCAGGGGACCCACAAGACAGGGGGCGCGCCCCCCACCCTTGTGGATAGGGTGTGGGTCCCCTTCGGTTGATTCTTTCACCAATATTTTTTTATTTATTCTAAAAGTTATCTTCGTGAAGTTTCAGGTCATTCCGAGAACTTCTATTTCTCCACAAAAATAACACCATAGTAGTTCTACTGAAAACAACGTCAATCCGGGTTAGTTCCATTCAAATCATGTTCATATCATGCATATGTCCTAAACCTAAAGTCAAACTCAGCCCCACAGATTTGATCTATCCGGCGCCACCGAGTTCACTCGACATAGCCACTGCCAGAAACCCTATTTAGTTCGGTCTCACCAATGGGATCTCGGTCTCACCGAGATGGCCCTCCAAACTCTGTGTTACCTATTGCAGTTATTTTGATCTCATCGAGATATGCAGTCGGTCCCATCGAGTTTGCTTGACATGGTCTATGTTTGCTTATTGCTGAAATCGGTCTCACCGAGTTTGTGCAATCGGTCTCACCGAGATGAGGTTTTTCCCTAACCCTAGCACATCGGTCCCACCGAGTTGACCTTGTCGGTCCCACCGAAAACTCTAACATTCACATTTTGAACCATATCGGTGTGACCGAGTTTGGTAAATTGTGTGTCATGGCTAGATTTTGTGTGGGGGCTATATATACCCCTCCACCCCCTTCTCCATTTGAGAGAGAGCCATCAGAACATGCCTACAGTTCCACTACTCATTTCCTGAGAGAGAAAACCACCTACTCATGTGTTGAGACCAAGACATTCCAATCCAACCACAAGAATCTTGATCTCTAGCCTTCCCCAAGTTGGTTTCCACTCAAATCATCTTTCCACCATATCCAAATCTGAGAGAGAGAGAGAGAGAGTTGAGTGTTGGGGAGACTATCACTTGAAGCACAAGAGCAAGGAGTTCATCATCAACACACCATCTATTACTTTTTGGAGAGTGGTATCTCCTAGACTGGTTAGGTGTCACTTGGGAGCCTCCGTCAAGATTGTGGAGTTGAACCAAGGAGGTTGTAAGGGCAAGGAGATCGCCTACTTTGTGAAGATCTACCCAAGTGAGTCAAGTCCTTCGTGGGCGATGTCCATGGTGGATAGACAAGGTCGCTTCTTTGTGGACCCTTTGTGGGTGGAGCCCTCCGTGGACTCGTGCAACCGTTACCCTTCGTGGGTTGAAGTCTCCACCAATGTGTGATGACCCACTAGTATAGGGGATCTATCGTAGTCCTTTTGATAAGTAAGGGTGTCAAACCCAACGAGGAGTAGAAGGAAATGAGAAGCGGTTTTCAGTAAGGAATTCTTTGCAAGCACTGAAATTATCGGTAACAGATAGTTTTGTGATAAGGTAATTCGTAACGGGTAACAAGTAACAAAAGTAAAGAAAGTGCAGCAAGGTGGCCCAATCCTTTTGTGTAGCAAAGGACAAGCCTGGACAAACTCTTTTATAAAGCAAAGCGCTCCCAAGGACACATGGGAACTTCTGTCAAGCTAATTTTCATCACGCTCATATGATTCGCGTTCGTTACTTTGATAGTTTGATATGTGGGTGGACCGGTGCTTGGGTACTGCCTTCCTTGGACAAGCATCCCACTTATGATTAATCCCTCTCGCAAGCATCCGCAACTACGAAAAAATAATTAAGGTAAACCTAACCATAGCATGAAACATATGGATCCAAATCAGCCCCTTACAAAGCAACGCATAAACTAGGGTTTAAGCTTCTGTCACTCTAGCAACCCATCATCTACTTATTACTTCCCAATGCCTTCCCCTAGGCCCAAATCATGGTGAAGTTTCATGTAGTCGACATTCACATAACACCACTAGAGGAGAGACAACATACATCTCAGCAAAATATCGAATGAATACCAAATTCACGTGATTACCAATAACAAGACTTCTCCCATGTCCTCAGGAACAAATGTAACTACTCACAAATCATATTCATGTTAATAATCAGAGGGGTATTGAATAACATAAAGGATCTGAACATATGATCTTCCACCGAATAAACCAACTAGCATCAACTACAAGGAGTAATCAACACTACTAGCAACCCACAGGTACCAATCTGAGGTTTTAAGACAAAGATCGGATACAAGAGATGAACTAGGGTTTGAGAGGAGATGGTGCTGGTGAAGATGTTGATGGAGATTTACCCCCTCTCGATGAGGGGATCGAAGGTGATGACGATGGCGATGATTTCCCCCTCCTGGAGGGATGTTTCCCCGACAGAACAGCTCCGCCAGAGCCCTAGATTGGTTGCGCCTAGGTTCCACCTCGAGACAGCGGTGCCTCGTCCTGAAAGCTTCCTTATGATTTTTTCCGGGGAAAAAGACACCATATAGCAGAACGTGGGCATCGGGGGCCTGCCTGGTGGCCCACGAGGCAGGGGCGCGCCTAGGGGGGTAGGGCGCACCCTCCACCCTCGTGGCTGCTGGGTGGCCCCCCTATGGTGCTTTCTTCGCCCAATATTTTTAACATATTCCAAACTGACTTTTGTGGAGTTTCAGGACTTTTGGAGCTGTGCAAAATAGGTCTCTAATATTTTCTCCTTTTCCAGCCCAGAATTCCAGCTGCCGGCATTCTCCCTCTTCATGTAAACCTTGTAAAATAAGAGAGAAAAGGCATAAGTATTGTAATATAATGTGTAGTAACAGCCCATAATGCAATAAATATTGATATAAAAGCATGATGCAAAATGGACGTATTGTGACGCCCTCTATTCAATTGTACACTAATCATACACGCAAATGTGTACGATCAAGATCAAGGACTCACGGGAAGATATCACAACACAACTCTAGACACAAATTAAAATAATACAAGCTTTATATTACAAGCCAGGGGCCTCGAGGGCTCGAATACATCAGCTTGAATACAAACGAGTCAGCGGAAGCAACAATATCTAAGTACAGACATAAGTTAAACAAGTTTGCCTTAAGAAGGCTAGCACAAAAGTAGCAAATATCGAAAAGGCAAGGCCTCCTGCCTTGGAGCCTCCTAACTACTCCTGGTCATCGGCGGTCTCCACGTAGTAGTAGGCATCGACGATGGCATCTGGCTCCTGGACTCCAACATCTGGTTGCATCAACCGGAAAGAAGAAGAAAGGAGGAAAAGGGGGAGCAAAGCAACCGTGAGTACTCATCCAAAGTACTTGCAAGCAAGGATCTACACTACATATGCAACATTATCAAAGGAAGGCTGTATATGTGGACTGGGCTGCAGAAATGCCAGAATAGAGAGAAGGCCTAGTCCTATCAAAGACTAGCATCTTCTAGAAACCACCATCTTGCAACAAACAGGAGGGAGTAGAGTAGCATAAAGTAAAGTAGTAGTAGTGTTATCAACCTCGGCCAGAGATCCTTTCTCGACTCCCTGCGAGAAAGAAATCCCAGAGCCATACTATCCAATTGTCATCATAATCCAATTCTCATCACCATCCAATTCTCATCACAAGTATCCAGTTCTAGTTGTATCGATCGGGATACAACTCCAAGTGTCCGTTACCGTAGGACAGGCTATGCATAGATTAGTTCTTCCCTGCAGGGGTGCACCAACTTACCCACCACGCTCGCTTAACTCCGGCCGGACACACTTTCCTGGGTCATGCCCGGCCTCGGCCAAACAATACGCCGCAACCCGACCTAGACTTAATAGAGAGGTCAGCACGCCGGACTAAACCTATGCCCCCAGGGGTCATGGGCCATCTCCCTGGGAACTCCTGCACGTTGCGTACGCGGCCGGTGAGCAGACCTAGCTACCTCCTTGAAAAAGGTAGGAGCTTACTAGTCCAACCCGGCGCGCGCCACTCAGTCGCTGACATCTATTAAACTTCGGCTGATGTATACGACGCAGAATGCCCATACTATGCCCACGTGATGGTTAGTGCTATCAGGCCATAGGCCCCTCGGATCAAATATCCAAATCGTAGTGGATTAGGAGCACGCGGTAACAAGCAGAGACTCACGAAAGATGTGACCCCGTTGCCCCGTCTCGAGGACTTGCGGCAAGGGCTAGGAATGCCCGGCCACGCCTCGTAATTATCTCGCGGGCACCTTCCAGGTCAACCCGACTCCACATCACTCGTGGGTACCCCTCAGGGTCGACCTGCCTTTCCAAGTAACAGCTGTAAAGTCCAAGTATCCGTGTGTCCAAAACATTAAGGGGAAAACTCGAGGAATCACCCCAGGTGAATTCCACTCGATGTAATCATCAAGGTGAACGTAAGAGGAATCACCCCCGAGGTTCACACTTGAGGGGTTGCACGACAGAGTCGTATCAGAAGTGGTTAAAGAGGAAATCACCCTCGATGACCACGACCGAATAACTACACTACAGGGTTAACATCAGAAGTGCTGTAGAGGTGTCACCCTCGGCACTCGATAGTAACCTAGTAGTGTCGAGCAACTAAGGGTAAAGTGATGTGCGGTGCCGGGGTCTGGTCTTCGATCCCGTTGATCGGGTCTTCGATGATGAAGCAGGGCAACAAGGACAAGGTGGGGGTCACTGATGGATCACTAACCAACCTATACTAAGCAGTTTAGGATAAGCCGGTAAGGTAACAATAAGCAGGTTACAAAAGCAGGCTATGCATCAGAATAGGAGCAAACAATAACAATAGCAAAATCTAATGCAAGCATGAGAGAATGGAATGGGCGATATCGGGATGATCAAAGGGGGGGCTTGCCTGGTTGCTCAGACAAGGAGGGTCGTCGGTGACGTAGTCGAACATAGTGGCATCGGCAGCTGTCTCGGGATCTACCGGAAAGAAGAGGGGGGAGAAATAGTAAATACATAGCAATCAAGTGCATAACAGGACAACATGCAGAGCTAGACGTGTTCTAACGCGGTGCTACACGATACCGGCGAAGGGGGAAGTCAACCGGGAATGTTTTCCCGGTTCCGGACCTGTGTCAGATAGATGACCAGAGGGGGAAAGTTCCATGTTCAGCATGCTAGGGGCATGTGATAGAGGAACGGACCACATATTCGGATTCGTTGGATTTTTCTGAGGAACTTTCATGTAGAAAACATTTCCATCCGAGTTACGGTTTATTTTCTATGATTATTCAAAGATTAAACCATTTTCTGGATTTATTTAAATTAACAGAAACGGAAAATGACGTCAGCATGACCTACGTGTGATGTCAGCAGTCAATAGACCAATTGACTGGTCAAAACTGACATGGGGGGCCCACCTGTCGTAGACAGTGGGTTAAACAGAGTTCAAACTAATCTAAATTTAGTTAGTAAAACTTCTGGGCCCACCTGTCAGTGTCTAATTAACTACACTAATTAGTTTTAATTATTAAATTATTTTAGTTAGAGGATTAAGCGGTGGGGCCCGCGCGTCAGTGACTGGGCTTGCCCAGTCAGCATAGTTGACCAGGTCAACTGGTCAACAGGGGGCCAGGGGCCCCACTGGCAGTGACCCAGGGGGGTGGGGCCAGGCCAGCCACGTCGGCGTGGCCGGCAGTGATGCTCCGGCGACGCAGATCGCGGCGGCGCGGCTCGGGACTTCGCCGGAGAAGCGCCACAAGGGGCGTTTTGAGCTCGGTCGGGCTCGTTCGGACGCGGTAGGAGTGGCGCATCCAACTGTGGCCTTGGCTCGGGCGGGTGCGGGCTGCAACGACGACGGCGTCGAGGTGTTGGGCCCCTGGGAACCCCAGGAGCACGATGCGGCGCTCGGCCGTATGTGAAGGCGACCATGGCCACGGCGTCGAGCTCGTCGGTGGCAACGCGCTCGGGCGACGGCGGGCGAGCTAGCTAGGAGGCGCGCGAGAGCGAAAGGAGAGGGGGAGGAGGGGGAGAAGCTCACGTAGAGGCTGTAGGAGGACGGCAGCGTGCTCGGGGAAGACCGACGGCGACGAATCGGCGACGAAGGCGAAGACGGCCGTAGGGGAAGAAGAGGTTGCCGGGCTCGCTGCTGTGGCTCCCTTCTCGCTCCGGTTGGTGCAGAGGGACTAGTCGAGGAAGGCGCGTCGTTGTGGCACGGTGTGGCGGCGGAGAGGTGACGGTGGCCGCAATCGAGCGGGGGACGGCGGCGACCGCGTTCGTGCTTCGATGGGGAACGAGGCGGAGAACGAGGAGGGATCTGGGGGAGAGGAAAAATATCTGCTCGGGGAGGGGGGGCTGACGAGGACGAGGTCGAGGGGGGAGGGCTCGTCCTTATCCCCGGCGTTGCCGCGGCGTGGGGCGGCGACCACGAGCACGGGCGCTCGGTCGCCCGCACAGTGAAGACGACGCGGGAGGGGGAGCTGGTCGGCCTGGGTCGGTCATGTGGGCTGAGGCCCAAGGGGGGGCGCGGTGGCCAGCTGGGCCAATCGGCCCAGTTGAGGGGGGGGGCTTTTCCTTTTTTTAAACTTCTTTGTTTTCTTTTAAAAATCAAAGGGCAAAATAGTTTTATAAAATACAAAGCTTGAACCTAAATTATTATTATAATGTAGACTACTGCCACAATTAGTTTGGTAGTTAACTAAATTAGCTTAGCATTTTTATAAAACAAAAAAAGGCATTTAAACAATGTTTTAACCATTGTTTTAATTAGCTTAGGGCATTTAAACACTTTTCAAAAATGTTGGTTCACCACCAATATTGTCAAAAGGATATTTGCCACATGATGCACATTTTAGTTTTCATGTTTGGGAAATTTAGAATTTTGACTTTAATTTGAAACTGAGATTTGGACTGGAATAGAATCAAAGTGAGATTAGCAACAGTAACAATGATGACAAGGCATCATTTAGAGTGGATTACTGTAGCATGATTCTCGGGGTGTTACAAATCTCCTCCACTACAAGAAATCTCGTCCCAAGATTTAAGTAGGGAAGTAAAGAGTAACTTCAGGAGAACTGACCCTTAAAGGGTTAATTATCTGGTGAAAAATTCAGGGAAAGAGGCAGAAGTATCTCTCGAGTTGAAACATAATAAAACATCGAGAGCAAAGTATGAAGGTACAATAGAAAGTTTCAACCGAATGGACAAATGATTGATACCTGAACAGAGTGAGAGAAAGGGGTTCAGAGCATCGGGAATAGATCATCTCTCGGAAGGTGGCTCGTGACATGATACGAAGCCAAATGCAAGAATATTTCGGAATCAAAGATATACAAGAGAGTCAGGTTTCGATCCTGTGGAACTGTGGGTTATGGGCCCACCATGTGGGTTAAAAGTAGAAAGGGAGCCGATAGCAACGCATGCCAGATGATAGACTGTCAGTTATGTTGCCAACAACATCGGTACCACGGGCGAGGGACGAAGAGAACCATTTTCTTGCTCGTTGAACGAGGCGGACCAGTAGGCAAAGTTCTCGTCCATCGGTGGTTACCGGAATGTCATCAACAAAAGTAACAGGGTCTTTCTGACAGAATTGTACACTGAGAAGTTTACATAAGCAGGCGAATATTACTGCTTAGATCATATGGAACACCAGAAATGTCAAACAAACCAATGGAAAAGAAAATGTGATCATTAGGTTAAATAGAACAATGGAAAGGAAAAATGTGTTTAAACACATATCTCAACATAATTCAAGGGTATATCCTTCCCAAGGATAAGCAGAGCATAATATCCATGACATGATATAATGTAGAAAACTTTGTAGGTAAGGGGAAGAATTTTCATGACATTACCCATACAGCGGTGTTTGGATAATTGAGCAGGAAACATTTAGCATTGGGCTTCAATGTTCTTGTTGAAAATCAAAGTACCATAGACATGCTTCGAGATAGCATTGACATGGTTATCAGGGAAATGTCAGACTTCGGATACACAAAGGATCCATCGGAAACAACTTACAAAATAAGTCATACAATTTCAGCAAGGAAAAGATGAGGGTGTGGCCGACAGGCTCAGCAACAATCCATCGGCATGTCAAAAAGAATGTATTTCCAAAATTATATGAACAAGTTTGTGTTGGGGAAGGCAAGAATGTTGTCAATGATAATTCAAATCATCGAGGGGCAAGGATGGTATTTATCACCATGAATTCGATTGATATCCTGGAAGAAGTCAAAATGTTGACGGTGATCACGACAAATTTTGTTGAGAAACTCTATGAAGATGCCATCAAGCAGTGACGACATTAAGCAAAAGGAAGGATGAAGTAAAAGGCTATGAGAACCACAGATTCGACACAAGCTCGAAATCAAAATTGTTGTTCGAGATGAAATGATAGGATGCGAAAGATCGACGCAAGCTTAGCTCGTCGTCAGGAGTTGTGCTCCGGGAAGAAGGACCGGGTAGCACAGTTAAAAATAGCTCGATAATGATATAGCCGATCAGGCTATGAATGAAGTGATGGAGTATCATTCCAATGAGAATTCATAAGAGGTAGTGCAATGACACAATATCCTCGAGATAACAGGGGGCAATACTCGAGGTAGATCAAAATAGAGGTTGCGGAGATGCATTGGTCTGCAGAAGACAAGTGCTTTAACTTGTCCGAGAAAAGGAATCAAAGAATATCAATATGGCCAGGACCATGATTGCAAAAGATCAAATCCCAGAGACCGGATGATATTATATCAAGGAAGTTATTATTGCAAGAAGCTACATGATAGGATCTACATCGTTTCCATGGGCATGAACATAAAGTTCAAGGTCGACTCCCACTTCTTCAACGCATAACCTCTCATTTACTTCTCACTTTTGACGAAGTTGTAGTGTAGAAAATCTTTATCCGGTGTAACACCAATAGAGTATGACCCATAGAAATTTCCGGGTTCACACAAATTAGGGAAAGCATTAGTTCAACCCATCGGGGCATCTTAGGAACATTTGCAAAAACTGTAGAGGTAATTAACTCAAGCTCGGAAGCAGAGCATGGTTGACAAAGCAGAGAATACAATTTACCAAAGGCAATATGTATCAGGGGAAGAGTGCACAAAATTTTGAATATGAAGGAAATTGCCGGATAATAATCCAACAAAGGATTCAACGGTCCTCAATGGATCTGATTTGAGTATCAGTACTCAATCAGAAGAAGCAAAGAATGCAAAGGCATTGGAATATAGAAACATCTGAATAATTCGATGCTTAATGCAAGGAAATTATTATTTCCAAATTAGAAGATCAGAAGCAGACACTCTGATCAAAAGACAAGTAAGTTGAATAAATATAGATCGACAATCAATTAAGGTTGGTTTCCCGAGAACCAGCTCATGTCCGGAGTGACGTCTGAGCCGGAAAGATCATTTAAAAGGATCAACTGATGATTGCGCGCATTCGCTCACATGTTGAATCAATAGGAACAAAAATGACGGTGTCAAATGATACTAATGAATATTGCTAGACATATGAGAAGCATCCATCATGTAAGCAGACAAGTAATTGCTGAGCCATAGTTTGAAGAGGATTCTCGGAAGATCGAATAGTATTTCAGAGAATCTTATGAAGCATACGAACAACTGGGGATGAACGGATAATCGATAATTGCGAGTAATTATCCGTAGGGGTATTCATGTGGTAAAGAACTGCAAGGCAGTAAGCTCAAAGGATTATCGGGGCAACGGAGAGTATTTTATGGCATCTTGAAATAACAAGAGCAACAAGGAATGATTGTATGAATGACAAGTGTATGTAGTTATCCATAAAGATATATCGGTGGTAGGGAATTGCAAAAGCGACAGGCACAAATTCTCAAGAGAACATCGTAGAGTATCTTCGAAGTCTTCTAGCAAAGCAAGCGATCATCGATAATGTCGGGGCTCTCCGGGAGGAAGTGGGTACGAGAGCCTAATGTCAGAGTTAGTAAAAATTTTAACCTGAATAGACGAGAGATCAGAGTCCCAGAGTATAGACAAGGAATAAAAGATCCTAATACCACCCAATGGCGACGTGGGCCCGTAAGCCACACATCCATGTTAGTAAAAGTTTTTAAAGTGACTAGACTCAACTTCGGCCAAGGAGTTGGAAAGGGGGCTACCTACAGGCAGTCGGCTCTAATACCAACTTGTGACGCCCTCGATTCAATCGTACACTAATCATACACGCAAATGTGTATGATCAAGATCAAGGACTCACGGGAAGATATCACAACACAACTCTAGACACAAATTAAAATAATACAAGCTTTATATTACAAGCCAGGGGCCTCGAGGGCTCGAATACATCAGCTTGAATACAAACGAGTCAGTGGAAGCAACAATATCTGAGTACAGACATAAGTTAAACAAGTTTGCCTTAAGAAGGCTAGCACAAAAGTAGCAACGATCGAAAAGGCAAGGCCTCCTACCTTGGAGCCTCCTAACTACTCCTAGTCGTCGGCGGTCTCCACGTAGTAGTAGGCATCGACGATGGCATCTGGCTCCTGGACTCCAACATCTAGTTGCATCAACCGGAAAGAAGAAGAAAGGAGGAAAAGGGGGAGCAAAGCAACCGTGAGTACTCATCCAAAGTACTTGCAAGCAAGGATCTACACTACATATGCAACATTATCAAAGGAAGGCTGTATATGTGGACTGGGCTGCAGAAATGCCAGAATAGAGAGAAGGCCTAGTCCTATCGAAGACTAGCATCTTCTAGAAACCACCATCTTGCAGCAAACAGGAGGGAGTAGAGTAGCATAAAGTAAAGTAGTAGTAGTGTTATCAACCTCGGCCAGAGATCCTTTCTCGACTCCCTGCGAGAAAGAAATCCCAGAGCCATACTATCCAATTGTCATCATAATCCAATTCTCATCACCATCCAATTCTCATCACAAGTATCCAGTTCTAGTTGTATCGATCGAGATACAACTCCAAGTGTCCGTTACCGTAGGACAGGCTATGCATAGATTAGTTCTTCCCTGCAGGGGTGCACCAACTTACCCACCACGCTCGCTTAACTCCGGCCGGACACACTTTCCTGGGTCATGCCCGGCCTCGGCCAAACAATATGCCGCAACCCGACCTAGACTTAACACAGAGGTCAGCACGCCGGACTAAACCTATGCCCCCAGGGGTCATGGGCCATCTCCCCAGGAACTCCTGCACGTTGCGTACGCGGCCGGTGAGCAGACCTAGCTACCTCCTTGAAAAAGGTAGGAGCTTACCAGTCCAACCCGGCGCGCGCCACTCAGTCGCTGACGTCTATTAAACTTCGGCTGATGTATACGACGCAGAACGCCCATACTATGCCCACGTGATGGTTAGTGCTATCAGGCCAGAGGCCCCTCGGATCAAATATCCAAATGGTAGTGGATTAGGAGCACGCGGTAACAAGCAGAGACTCACGAAAGATGTGACCCCGTTGCCCCGTCTCGAGGACTTGCGGCAAGGGCTAGGAATGCCCGGCCATGCCTCGTAATTATCTCGCGGGCACCTTCCAGGTCAACCCGACTCCACATCACTCGCGGGTACCCCTCAGGGTCGACCCGCCTTTCCAAGTAACAGCTGTAAAGTCCAAGTATCCGTGTGTCCAAAACATTAAGGAGAAAACCCGAGGAATCACCCCAGGTGAATTCCACTCGATGTAATCATCAAGGTGAACGTAAGAGGAATCACCCCCGAGGTTCACACTTGAGGGGTTGCACGACAGAGTCGTACCGGAAGTGGTTAAAGAGGAAATCACCCTCGATGACCACGACTGAATAACTACACTACAGGGTTAACATCAGAAGTGCTGTAGAGGTGTCACCCTCGGCACTCGATAGTAACCTAGTAGTGTCGAGCAACTAAGGGTAAAGTGATGTGCGGTGCCGGGGTCTGGTCTTCGATCCCGTTGATCGGGTCTTCGATGATGAAGCAGGGCAACAAGGATAAGGTGGGGGTCACTGATGGATCACTAACCAACCTATACTAAGCAGTTTAGGATAAGCCGGTAAGGTAACAATAAGCAGGTTACAAAAGCAGGCTATGCATCAGAATAGGAGCAAACAATAACAATAGCAAAATCTAATGCAAGCATGAGAGAATGGAATGGGCGATATCGGGATGATCAAAGGGGGGGCTTGCCTGGTTGCTCAGACAAGGAGGGTCGTCGGTGACGTAGTCGAACATAGTGGCATCGGCAGCCATCTCGGTATCTACCGGAAAGAAGAGGGGGGAGAAATAGTAAATACATAGCAATCAAGTGCATAACAGGACAATATGCAGAGCTAGACGTGTTCTAACGCGGTGCTACACGATACCGGCGAAGGGGGAAGTCAACTGGGAATGTTTTCCCGGTTCCGGACCTGTGTCAGATAGATGACCAGAGGGGGAAAGTTCCATGTTCAGCATGCTAGGGGCATGTGACAGAGGAACGGACCACATATTCGGATTCGTTGGATTTTTCTGAGGAACTTTCATGTAGAAAACATTTCCATCCGAGTTACGGTTTATTTTCTATGATTATTCAAAGATTAAACCATTTTCTGGATTTATTTAAATTAACAGAAACGGAAAATGACGTCAGCATGACCTACGTGTGATGTCAGCAGTCAACAGACCAATTGACTGGTCAAAACTGACATGGGGGGCCCACCTGTCGTAGACAGTGGGTTAAACAAAGTTCAAACTAATCTAAATTTAGTTAGTAAAACTTCTGGGCCCACCTGTCAGTGTCTAATTAACTACACTAATTAGTTTTAATTATTAAATTGTTTTAGTTAGAGGATTAAGCGGTGGGGCCCACGCGTCAGTGACTGGGCTTGCCCAGTCAGCATAGTTGACCAGGTCAACTGGTCAACAGGGGGCCAGGGGCCCCACTGGCAGTGACCCAGGGGGGTGGGGCCAGGCTAGCCACGTCGGCTTGGCCGGCAGTGATGCTCCGGCAACGCAGATCGCGGCGGCGCGGCTCGGGACTTCGCCGGAGAAGCGCCACAAGGGGCCGTTTCGAGCTCGGCCGGGCTCGTTCGGACGCGGTAGGAGTGGCGCATCCAACTGTGGCCTTGGCTCGGGCGGGTGCGCGCTGCAATGACGACGGCGTCGAGCGGGGCGGACGGCCGAAACGGGCGTTGGCGGGGATCGGGCTACGGGGCATCGGCGAGAGCCGCGGACGCGCATGTTGGGCCCCTGGGAACCCCAGGAGCACGATGTGGTGCTCGGCCGTATGTGAAGGCGACCATGGCCACGGCGTCGAGCTCGTCGGCGGCAACGCGCTCGGGCGACGGCGGGCGAGCTAGCTAGGAGGCGCGCGAGAGCGAAAGGAGAGGGGGAGGAGGGGAAGAAGCTCACATAGAGGCTGTAGGAGGACGGCAGCGTGCTCGGGGAAGACCGACGGCAACGAATCGGCGACGAAGGCGAAGACGGCCGTAGGGGAAGAAGAGGTTGCCGGGCTCGCTGTTGTGGCTCCCTTCTCGCTCCGGTTGGTGCAGAGGGAGTAGTCAAGGAAGGCGCGTCGTTGTGGCACCGTGTGGCGGCGGAGAGGTGACGGTGGCCGCGGGATCGAGCGGGGGACGGCGGCGACCGCGTTCGTGCTTCGATGGGGAACGAGGCGGAGAACGAGGAGGGATCTGGGGGAGAGGAAAAATATCTGCTCGGGGAGGGGGGGCTGACGAGGACGAGGTCGAGGGGGGAGGGCTCGTCCTTATCCCCGGCGTTGCCGCGGCGTGGGGCGGCGACCACGAGCACGGGCGCTCGGTCGCCCGCACAGTGAAGACGACGCGGGAGGGGGAGCTGGTCGGCCTGGGTCGGTCATGTGGGCTGAGGCCCAAGGGGGGGCGCGGTGGCCAGCTGGGCCAATCGGCCCAGTTGAGGGGGGGGGCTTTTCCTTTTTTTAAACTTCTTTGTTTTCTTTTAAAAATCAAAGGGCAAAATAGTTTTATAAAATACAAAGCTTGAACCTAAATTATTATTATAATGTAGACTACTGCCACAATTAGTTTGGTAGTTAACTAAATTAGCTTAGCATTTTTATAAAACAAAAAAAGGCATTTAAACAATGTTTTAACCATTGTTTTAATTAGCTTAGGGCATTTAAACACTTTTCAAAAATGTTGGTTCACCACCAATATTGTCAAAAGGATATTTGCCACATGATGCACATTTTAGTTTTCATGTTTGAGAAATTTAGAATTTTGACTTTAATTTGAAACTGAGATTTGGACTGGAATAGAATCAAAGTGAGATTAGCAACAGTAACAATGATGACAAGGCATCATTTAGAGGGGATTACTGTAGCATGATTCTCGGGGTGTTACACGTATCAACTCCCCCAAGCTTAGACCTCGCTTGTCCTCAAGCGAAAGCTGATATCAAAAAATATGTCCACATGTTTAGAGATAGAGGTGTCGATATAATAAAATAAAATACGGACATGAGGGCATCATGATCATTGTTAGAACAACAACATATATATTGTCATACGATTTCTTATGCTAAAGTAACAATCTATTCACAATGTAAAGTATGAATCTGAAACTTCACTGAAAACTAGCAAGCTATAATCTCAGTCATTGAAGCAATTGCAATTTATCATAACATCAGAAAGAATCAATATAAGAGCTTATCATCAAGTCCACATACTCAACTATCATTTAGTCTTTCACAATTGCTAACACTCACGCGATACTTATGGCTATGAAATTTCAATCGGGCACAGAGAAAGATAGGGGCTTATAATTATGCCTCCCAACCTTTTACCTCAAGGGTAATGTCAACAATAATAATTTATTAAAACCTACATCCAAGTGGATATATATATCAGGATATTTCCAACACATAGTGCTTGCTAAAAGATAAAGTGTGAAAAGGAAACGTGAAGATCACCATGACTCTTGTATGAGGGTACAAGATAAAAATAAAGATATGCCCTTCGCAGAGGGAAGCAGAGGTTGTCATGCGCTTTTAAGGTTAGATGCACAAAATCTTAATGCAAAAGAACGTCACTTTATATTGTCACTTGTGATAGGGACCTTTATTATGCAGTCCGTCGCTTTTAGTTCTTCCATATCACAAGCTCGTATAAAGCTTATTTTCTCCACACTAATAGATCATAAATATTTAGAGAGCAATTTTTATTGCTTGCATAGATGACAACTTACTTGAAGGATCTTGCTCAATCCATAGGTAGGTATGGTGGACTCTCATGGCAAAACTGGGTTTACGGATGTTTGGAAGCACAAGTAGTATCTCTACTTGGTGCAAAGAATTTGGCTAGCATGAGGGGGAAAGGCAATCTCAACATGTTGGATGATCCATGACAATATACTTTATTCGGATATAAGAAAACATAACTGAAAGATCGTGGACGTCGCCTAGAGGGGGGTGAATAGGCGTTTTAAAATAATTACGGCAGAGGCTTGAACAAATGCGGAATAAACCTAGCGGTTAATTTGTTAAGCACAAAATCTACAACAACTAGGCTCACCTATGTGCACCAACAACTTATGCTAAGCAAGATAAGCAACTATGTGATAGCAAAATATATGACAAATAACAATATGGCTATCACAAAGTAAAGTGCATAAGTAAAGGGCTCGGGTAAGAGATAACCGAGGCACACGGAGACGATGATGTATCCCGAAGTTCACACCCTTGCGGATGCTAATCTCCGTTTGGAGCGGTGTGGAGGCACAATACTCCCCAATAAGCCACTAGGGCCACCATAATCTCCTCACGCCCTCGCACAATGCAAGATGCCATGATTCCACTAAGGGACCCTTGAGGGCGGTCATCTAACCCGTACAAATGGCAACCCTTGGGGGCGGTCACCGAACCCGTACACTTTGGCAACCCTTGGGGACGGTCACCGGTACCTGTCAAATTGCTCAAGGCGATCTCCACAACCTAATTAGAGACCCCGACGCTTGCCCGAAGCTTTACAGCACAATGATTGAGCTCCGAATAACACCAACCGTCTAGGGCGCCAAGGCACCCAAGAGGAACAAGCTCTAGGGTGTCCAAACACCCAAGTGTAACAAGCTCAAGGGTACCAAGCACCCAAGAGAAATAAGCTTCTCAACTTGTAACTTCCACGTATCACATGGAGACCTCAAACCGATGCACCAAATGCAATGGCAAGGTCACACGGAGTGCCCAAGTCCTTCTCTCCCAAATCCCACCAAAGCAACTAATGCTAGGGAGGAAAATGAGAGGAAGAAAGAAAGAAGAACACGAAGAACTCCAAGATCTAGATCCAAGGGGTTCCCCTCACTTAGAGGAGAAAGTGATTGTTGGAAAGGTGGATCTAGATCTCCTCTCTCTTTTCCCTCAAGAACTAGCAAGAATCATTGGAGGGATTGGGAGTTAGCAAGCTCGAAGAAGGTCAACAATGGGGGAAGAACACGAGCTTAACAGATTAGGTTGAATGGGGAAGAAGACCCCCTTTTATAGGAGCTCCCGAATCCAACCGTTATGTGCTCAGTCCGTGCACGAGTGGTACTACCGCTCAGGGGAGAGGTACTACCGCCCGGGCGGTAGAACACAGAGAGCGGAGAAAAATAGAGGGCGAGGAAGAGCCGTACGAGCGGCAGTACTGCTGCAGCCAGTGGTGCCACTATTGGCCGCAGCGGTACTGCCGCTTGGCCCAGCGGTACTAGGGGCGGTGGTATGCCTAACAAAAAGAGGAGAGAAACCTCCAACAGAGAAGAACCGGTAGAATCTCCAACATCGAAAACATCATAGAAGATGCATGTGAACTCCGTTTTCGATGAACTCGAGCTTGTCATCAAGATGACCATAAGCTCCAAAACTCACAAAGAGAACCAAACAAGAACCAAGAAAGATGATGCAAGGATGCAATGGTTTGAGCTCTCTACGAATGATTCGATCAAGTTACTCATTGAGAGCCCCCCTTGATAGTACGGCCATCGAACCTAAAACCCGGTCTCCCAACTACCATCATGAGACCGGTAAAATGGAAAACCTATCAAGGGCACCTTTGCCTTACACATGGTCCACTTGAGCTAGATGATGATGATCTTGACTCCCTCAAGTTGGACCACCTTTCTGGATTGCGTTGGCTCGATGAAGACTAGTTGATTGCTCCCCCATACTCCACTATGGGTGAGCCACTCTTCTGCACATATTCACAAGTCCATTGTCACCACAATGGACCGCAAGCTTCAAGCATTTGATCTCTTCGTGATGCTTCACTTGAACTTGCACACCACAACCTAACCCCACAAAGAACTCTCACAAAGATCATGGGTTAGTACACAAAGCGTAATTGACAATGCTTACCATACCATGGGATCGCTTGATCCCTCTCGGTACATCTTCTATGCTTTGTGTGATGATCAACTTGATTCACTCTTTGACTTAGTCTTGATCAACCTCTCACATGACCAATCTTTAGGTAATTCCTTGAATGGCACCATGGTCATCACAAACTCTTCTTGAAACCAACAAATGGACTCCAAGAAAAGCCTATGGACAAATCCTTCAAATAAAACTCAAGGCAACCATTAGTCCATAGAGATTGTCATCAATTACCAAAACCAAACATGGGGCCACCGCATGTTCTTTCAATAACCCATTATGTTGTCTTCCTTGCCCAACATCAACTTTTTAGCATGTCATATTTTAATGAGTGCTCACAATCATAAAAGATGTCCAAGATAGTATATTTATATGTGAAAACGTCTCTTTATTTATCACTTCCCATTAATTGCAATGATGGACAAAACTATGTTTGTCACCTCTCAACAACTTTTATTCATCATACTCTTCATATGTGAAGTCATTACTCTCCATAAGGTCAATATGATCTTTTTATTTCCTTTTATTCTTTCTTTTTATTCCCTCAAGATCATAGCAAGATAGCAAAGCCCTCAACTCAAACTAATCTTTATTATATATAACTCACGGACTCAATTACATAGATAGGGATCAACACAAAACTCAAAGCTAGATCAAACTAAAACTTTATTCTACTAGATCAATATATAACCAAAAGGATCGAACTAAGAAAAACGGTAAAGATAGAAGTGTGATGGTGATACGATACCGGGGCACCTCCCCAAAGCTTGGCAGTTGGCAAGGGGAGTGCCCATACCCTTGTATTTATGTCTCTTGCTTCGGAAGTGGTGATGTGATATTCTTGGCGATGATGCCCCTTAGGATATGGTTCTCTTCCTCAAGCTTATTGACTTGCTGCTTAAGATCCATTATTTCCTTACGGAGTTTACCTTTGACGGCCAAGGCTCCGTTCACCCATGGATGTTGCATAGCTGCGGGAGAACAAGTAACACTCTTTTTCATATTTTCATAAGAATGAAATCTAGCATTGGGAGGGATGACTGAGTTTGGAATTGCTGAGCTCTGAAGTTCCTCCAACATGAATCTGGCTTGGAGACGAGAGGTAATTTCTTGATCCTCCTCCATGGCATCTATCCTTTTCAAGTCGGCCTCCATCTCTTCCTACGTTGATGGCCCAAAGTGGTCAGCATCGCTATTTGCTCTTGGCCCCAATGTCGGATGAGATACCCGACTCTCCCCGACTGACTCTTGAGAAGACATCATGCTCTAAATCTGCTGCAGAAACAACTCAAAACAAAAACAGAGGGTTTCGTCGTGGTACGAAGGTCAAAACCTTTGGGAGATTATATAATAAATATTTACCGACCAAAAGAAGTATCGTGCAAGAAAATGGAGTCCGGAGGGCACACGGGGTAGGGGGTGCACCCTCCACCCTCATTGATGCCTCGTGTCTCCTTCAGACTGCTTCTTAATTTCTTAATTTTTTAAATATTCCAAAACAGAGAAAAATTGCTATTTGAGCAGTTTTGGAGTCGATTTACTTACCGTACCACATACCTATTCCTTTTCGGAGTCTGAAACATTCTAGAAAGTGTCCCTATGTACTCCTCCGGGGTTACGGTGTCAATAACATTGGTTTCAACATTTATGGGATTACCTGAGATATAATGTTTGATTCTCTGACCGTTCACCACCTTCGGATTTGTGCCTTTAGTGTTGTTGAATTTTATGGCACCGGAACGATAGACCTCCTCGATAACGTAAGGACCTTCCCATTTAGAGAGAAGTTTTCTTGCAAAAAATCTTAAACGAGAGTTGTATAGCAAAACATAATCACCTACATTAAACTCACGCTTTTGTATCCTTTTGTGATGCCATCTCTTAACTTTTTCTTTAAACAATTTGGCATTCTCATAGGCCCAGGTTCTCCATTCATCAAGTGAGCTAATGTCAAAAACCCTCTTCTCACCGGCAAGTTTGAAATCGTAATTGAGCTCTTTAACAGCCCAATATGCCTTATGTTCTAGTTCGAGAGGTAAGTGACATGCTTTTCCATAAACCATTTTATACGGAGACATACCCATAGGATTTTTATATGCAGTTCTATAGGCCCACAATGCATCATCAAGTTTCTTGGACCAATTCTTTCTAGATCTATTAACAGTCTTTTGCAAGATCAATTTAATCTCCCTATTACTCAATTCTACATGATCACTTGACAGAGGGTGGTGTGGAGATGCAATTCTATGATTAGCATCATACTTAGCAAGCATTTTACGAAAAGCACCATGAATAAAATGTGAACCACCATCAGTCATTAAATATCAAGGGACTCCAAACCTTGGAAAAATAACTTCTTTAAGCATCTTAATAGAGGTGTTATGGTCAGCATACTAGTTGGAATAGCTTCTACCCACTTAGTAACGTAATCAACAACAACTAAAATATGTGTATACCCATTTGAGGAAGGAAAAGGTCCCATATAATCAAAGCCCCAAAGATCAAATGGTTCAATAACAAGTGAATAGTTCATAGGCATTTCTTGATGTCTACCAATATTACCAATTCTTTGACATTCGTCACAAGACAAGACAAACTTACGGGCATTTTTGAAGAGAGTAGGCTAATAAAAACCGGATTGCAATACCTTATGTGCAGTTCTATCTCCAATGTGGTGTCCTCCGTAAGCCTTGGAGTGACACTTGCGTAGGATCTGTTCCTGTTCATGCTCAGGTACACAAGGTCTAATAACACCATCTACTCCTTTATAAAGGTGTGGGTCATCCCAAAAGTAATGTCTTAAATCATAGAAAAACTTTTTCTTTTGCTGGTATGTGAAACTAGGTGGTATAAATTTAGCAACAATGTAATTAGCATAATCAGCATACCATGGAGCAGTACGAGAAGCATTTATGACAATTAATTGTTCATCAGGAAAGCTATCATCAATAGGTAGTGGGTCATCAAGAACATTCTCTAACCTAGACAAGTTGTCTGCAACGGGGTTCTCAGCTCCCTTTCTATCAATAATATGAAAATCAAATTCTTGTAGCAAGAGAACCCATCTAATAAGTCTAGGCTTAGAATCTTTCTTTTCCATAAGATATTTAATAGCAGCATGATCAATGTGAACAGTTACTTTGGAATCAACAATATAAGGTCTGAACTTATCACAAGCAAACACAACTGCTAAAAATTATTTTTCAGTAGTAGCATAATTTCTCTGGGCACTGTCTAGAGTTTTACTAGCATATTGGGTAACATTTAATTTCTTAGCAACTCTTTGTCCTAGAACAGCACCTACAACATAATCACTAGAATCACACATAATTTCAAAGGGTAAATTCCAATCAGGTGGCTGAACAATAGGTGCAAAAATCAAAGATTTCTTAAGTATTTCAAATGCTTCTACACAATCATCATCAAAGGCGAAAGGCACATCTTTTTGTAAGAGATTAGCCAGAGGCCTAGAAATTTTAGAGAAGTCTTTAATGAACCTCCTATAAAAACCAGCATGACCAAGGAAACTTCTTATACCTTTGATGTCCTTAGGACACGACATCTTTTCAATAGCAAGTACTTTAGCTTTGTCAACTTCAATGCCTCTTTCAGAAATTTTATGCCCCAAGACAATACCTTCATTAACCCTAAAGTGGCACTTCACTCAATTCAAGACAAGATTAGTTTCTTCACATCTTTGCAAAACTCAATCAAGGTTGCTTAAGCAATCATCAAAAGAAGTTCCATACACGGAGAAATCATCCATGAAAACCTCAACAATCTTTTCACAAAAGTCAGAGAATATAGCAGTCATACATCCTTGAAAGGTAGCAGGTGCATTGCATAAACCAAAAGGCATACGTCTATAAGCCAAGGTGCCGAAAGGGCAAGTAAAAGTGGTCTTATCCTGATCCTCTTTTGACACAGGTATTTGTGAGAAACCAGAATAACCATCTAGAAAGCAAAAATGTGTATGTTTAGATAGTCTTTCTAGCATTTGATCAATAAAAGGTAGAGGGTAATGATCCTTTCTAGTAGCTTTATTTAATTTGCGGAAATCAATTACCATCTATAACCTGTAACAATTCTTTGTGGGATCAACTCATCCTTATCATTAGGAACAACAATAATACCTCCCTTCTTAGGGACACAATGGACAGGACTTACCCACTAACTATCAGCAATAGGATAAATTATACCTGCCTCCAGAAGCTTTAGTATTTCATTTCTTACCACTTCTTTCATCTTAGGATTTAACCGTCATTGATGATCAACAACTGGTTTAGCATCTTTTCCAAGTTTTATTTTGTGCTGGCATAGAGTGGGACTAATGCCCTTAAGATCATCAAGAGTATATCCAATAGCAGCACGGTGCTTCTTCAGAGTTTTCAATAATTTCTCTTCTTCATGTTCTGAAAGGTTAGCACTAATAATAACAGGATATATCTTCTTTTCATCAAGATAAGCATATTTCAAAGTATCAGGTAATTGTTTAAGCTCAAACACGGCATCTCCCTTGGGTGGACGAGGATCCCCTAGGATTTCAACAGGCAAGTTGTGTTTCAAAATAGGTCCCTATTTAGATAATACTTCATCTGTTTCCCTTCTTTCATTCATAAACATATCATTTTCGTGGTCGAGCAAATATTGTTCTAAAGGATCATTAGGAGGCACGGCAATAGAAGCAAGACCAATAATTTCATCTTTACTAGGCAATTATTTATCATGGGGTTATCTACGAAATTTAGCAAAGTTAAAGTCATGAGACATATCCCCTAAACCAACAGTAACAATATCCTTTTCGCAGTCTATCCTAGCATTAACAATATTCAAGAAGGGTCTACCAAATATAATGGGACAAAAGTCATCTTGTGGGGAACCAAGAACAAGAAAATCAGTAGGATATTTAATTTTTCCACACAAGACTTCATCATCTCTAACAATCCCAATTGGTGAAATAGTATCTCTACTGGCAAGCTTAATAGTAACATCAATATCTTCTATCTCAGCAGGTGCAATATCATGCATAATTTCTTTGTATATGGAATGGGGTATTGCACTCGCACTAGCACCCATATCACATAAACCATGATAACAATGATCTCCTATTTTAACAGAAATAACATGCATGCCAACAACAGGTCTATGTTTATTTTTAGTATCGGGTCTAACAATTCTAACAGCTTCATCACAGAAATAAATAACATGCCCATCAATATTATCGACCAAGAGATCTTTAACCATAGCAATACTAGGTTCAACTTTAATTTGCTCAGGGGGTGTAGGTGTTCTAGAATTACTCTTATGAACCATAGTTGAAGCTTTAGCATGATCCTTTATTCTAACAGGAAAAGGTGGTTTCTCAATATAAGCGGTAGGAACAATAGGATCAACATTATAAGTGATAGTCTTTTCTTCAACTTTAATAGGTTCTACTACTTTTGCTTCAACATGAGTAGCAAATGATTCACAGAAAGAAGCTTCTATCTCAGAGTCAAGTCCATATTTAGTGCTAAATTCCCGAAAAGCATCGGTATCCGTGAAACATTTAACATAATCAAACTTAGGTGTTATACCTCACTCCTTACCTTCATCGAGTTCCCAATCTTCAGAGTTGCGTTTAATTCTTTCCAATAAATCCCATCTGAATTCAGTAGTCTTCATCATAAAAGAACCAGTACAAGAAAGTATCGAGCATGGGGCGATTACTAAGAGAAAGTCGAGCATAAAATTTTTGAATAATAATTTCTCTTGAGAGCTCATGATTGGGGCATGAATATAACGTTAAGCCTCCCCCAAGATTGAGCGATACTTTCTCCTTCATGAGGCCAAAAATTATATATGTAATTACGATCACGATGAACCAGATGCATAGGATAAAACTTCTGATGAAATTCCAATTTCAATCGGTTGTAGTTCCATGATCCAATATCATCACATAGCCTAAACCATGTCAATGCATTTCCCTTCAAAGATAAAGGGAAGACCTTCTTCTCGATAACATCCCCGGGCATATCTGCAAGCTTAAATAATCCACAAACTTCATCCACATAGATTAGGTGCATATCGGGATGTAATTTTCCATCTCCTGTATAGGGATTAGCTAGCAGTTTCTCTATCATACCCGAAGGAATTTCAAAATAAATATTTTCAGTAGGTTCAGTAGGTTGAGGAGCAACTCTTTGCACTTCTTGTCGGGGTGAAGATACCCCGAACAAGCCCCTCAAAGGATTATTTTCCATAATAACAAATGACAGTAAATTTCAGCACACTATATAAATGTTTCCTTACCAAATTCCACCTACCAAAGGCGCTTCACTCAAGGCAATGGCGCCAGAAAAGAGTCTTGATGACCCATAAGTATAGGGGATCTATCGTAGTCCTTTAGATAAGTAAGAGTGTCGAACCCAACAAGGAGCAGAAGGAAATGGCAAGCGGTTTTCAGTAAGGTATTCTCTGCAAGCACTGAAATTATCGGTAATAGATAGTTTTGTGACAAGGTAATTCGTAACGGGTAACAAGTAACGGATACCTCCATTTTTCATCATGCTTTTATATCGATATTTATTGCATTATGGGCTGTTATTACACGTTATGTCACAATACTTATGCCTATTCTCTCTTATTTTACAAGGTTTACATGAAGAGGGAGAATGCCGGCAGCTGGGATTCTGGGCTGGAAAATGAGCAAATATTGGAGACCTATTCTGCACAGCTCCAAAAGTCCTGAAACTCCACGAAAGTGAGGGGGGCCACACCCTACCCCCTGGGCGCGCCCCCCTGCCTCGTGGGCCACCTGGCAGCCCTCCGGTGCCCATCTTCTGCTATCTGAAGTCTTTTACCCTGAAAAAAATCATAAGCAATCTTACGGGATGAAACTCCGCCACTACGAGGCGGAACCTTGGCGGAACCAATCTAGGGCTCCGGCGGAGCTGTTCTGCCGGGGAAACTTCCCTCTGGGAGGGGGAAATCATCACCATCGTCATCACCAACGATCCTCTCATCGGGAGGGCGTCAATCTCGATCAACATCTTCCCTAGCACCATCTCCTCTCAAACCCTAGTTCATCTCTTGTATCCAATCTTTGTACCAAAACCTCAGATTGGTGCATGTGGGTTGCTAGTAGTGTTGATTACTCCTTGTAGTTGATGCTAGTTGGTTTATTTGGTGGAAGATCATATGTTCAGATCCTTAATGCATATTAATACCCCTCTGATTATGAACATGAATATGCTTTTTGAGTAGTTATGCTTGTTCCTGAGGACATTGGAGAATTCTTGCTATTAGTAGTCATGTGAATTTGGTATTCGTTCGATATTTTGATGAGATGTATGTTGTCTCTCCTCTAGTGGTGTTATGTGAATGTCAACTACATGACACTTCACCATTGTTTGGGCCTAGAGGAAGGCATTGGGAAGTAATAAGTAGATGATGGGTTGCTAGAGTGACAGATGCTTAAACCCTAGTGTCGGTGTCAAAACCGGGGGATCTCGGGTAGGGGGTCCCGAACTGTGCGTCTAGGCGGATGGTAACAGGAGACAAGGGACACGATGTTTTTTACCCAGGTTCGGGCCCTCTCGATGGAGGTAAAACCCTACTCCTGCTTGATTGATATTGATGATATGGGTAGTACAAGAGTGGATCTACCACGAGATCAAGGAGGCTAAACCCTAGAAGCTAGCCTATGGTATGATTGTTGTTGTTATTGTGTCCTACGGACTAAAACCCTCTGGTTTATATAGACATCGGAGAGGGCTAGGGTTACACAGAGTCGGTTACAATGGTAGGAGATCTACATATCCGTATTGCCAAGCTTGCCTTCCACGCCAAGGAAAGTCCCATCCAGACACGGGACGAAGTCTTCAATCTTGTATCTTCATAGTCTTGGAATCCGGCCGATGATGATAGTTCGACTATCCAGACACCCCCTAGTCCTGGACTCCCTCAGTAGCCCCTGAACCAGGCTTCAATGACGACGAGTCCGGCGCGCATATTGTCTTCGGCATTGCAAGGCGGGTTCCTCCTCCGAATAGTTCATAGAAGATTGTGAACACCAGGATAGTGTCCGGCTCTGTAAAATAAATTCTACGTACCACCGTAGAGAGAATAATATTTAGACAAGTTCAATCTGCTGACGTATTTTGTGGCGTGACGTCACACCACTACCAAGCCTTTACTTGAATTGTTTTTATTATACCACCTCAACGCGTTTAGCAAAGCGGTTTCCTTGGCACGTCTTGTCGAAGCAGAGATCGTGTTCCCCTTATTCCGGGATTCCCATCAATACGGACGTGGGTAACCCAACCGCGCCATTGATTGTGGCGCTTGGGAGGTAAGCGAGTTTTACCAGGCCGGTGGGGACATACAGTTTTGTCCGCCCATATATAAGGGGATAAGGATCCACCTTTTTACCTATGCCTTCTTCCTCCTTTGCTTATCCATCTCCGCGCACTCGAGCTCCAGCGCCCAAGTCCGCACATCTCACCTCGACCTTCTCCAGCCATGTCCGGAGCGGGAGGTAAGTGGATGGCCTCCTCCGTTACGGAGGGGCACATCAAGAAACTGCGCAACGCCGGATATCTGTCCAGCGACATCACGCATCGGCTCCCCGATGAGGGGCAGCTCATCCCCACCCCCAGGCCCCATGAGAGGGTGGTATTCCTTCCCCATTTCCTCCGCGGACTGGGCTTCCCACTCCACCCCTTTGTCCGGGGGCTCATGTTCTACTACGGCCTGGATTTCCACAATCTGGACCCAAATTTCATCCTCAATATCTCGGCGTTTATTGTCGTGTGTGAGGCCTTCCTCTACATCCAGCCCCACTTCGGCTTGTGGCTAAAGACCTTCAATGTCAAGCCGAAGGTTGTGAAGGGCAGCCAAGCGGAGTGCGGAGGCGCCATGGTGGGCAAAATGCCCAACGTCACCTGGCTCGAGGGTGCCTTTGTGGAATCCATCAAAGGATGGCAATCGGGGTGGTTCTACATCACCGAGCCGCGTGACCCTAAATGGGCAGCGGCCCCCGAATTCAGATCTGGAATCCCCATGTAGCTCACCTCCTGGAAACAGAAGGGCTTGCTATGGGGTAGTTCGGAAGAGCTGACCGGACTCCAGTACTGTCTCCAGACCCTGGTGAACAAGAAGCTCAAGCTTGTCAATGTGGTCCAGGTCATGCTCATCCGCCGGATTCTCCCCTGCCAGCAATGGGACTTCAATTTGTGGGAGTTTGATCCGGCACAGCACCGGACCTTGAGCGGGCTCTTCGACACTACATACGAAGCTGCCTGGAGGGTGCTGTTCAAGGGCGCCGAAGCTCCCGCATCCGCTACCGAAGATCGCGGATTCAGCACGCAGCGTCCGGTTGGCAAGGTAGGCTATGTTATCCTTTATGGGACACTTGCTTTTTATAGTTTGACTCTATGCGGGATCTAAAACTCCCAATACCTTTAACAGGACTGGCAGAAGACGTCCGGACAGGTTAACTGTCCGGATCCCCTTCCAGAAGACCCAGCGGACACCCGTTTGACGGGGCTGCTGGTCCCGGCACTTTACGTGGTGCCGGAGAAGAAGGCCAAGAAGAAGGCCACGGGAACCCGAAGGAGTTCCCAGTGTCAGGTGGTATCGGACTCATCATCCGATGACTCCGAGGCGGAATCCTCCCATGAGGACGAGGAGGAGAAGAAAGAGGCCTCTCCCCCAGCGGGGGAGAGAAGAAGAGGAAGGCCTCCCCAGCGAGGGAGGCCGAAGGGTCCAAGAAGGGAAGGACCATTCCCCCGGACTGTTCCGCCAACGTCGGCGGCGGCGACGAGGAGTGGCCCTCAAGGGCCAAGCCCATGGCGCGATCGTAAGTATCCGGACTCCTAGATGATTTATGATTTTTCTTTTTGTCGCATGGTGTCTTTCTAATGCCGCATACAACCCTGTAGTCCGCCCAAGGGTGATCTTCCCGCTTCATCGAGCGGGTCCTTGGGCACGTCGGATATGGATTCTCCTCCGACCGCCTCCACCCCCCGTGATGCTGACGACGCCGAGGTGGGATCCCGGGAAGGGACCCACCAGGAGGAGGAGGCTCCGGAGGTGCCGCAGGGCAACCTCCCGGACTTTGCACCGGACTCCGCTCCGGAACCTACAGTGGTTCCGGGGTCCGGCGGGCGGCCCCTTCGTAAGAAGGGCAAGACTGTGACGCCGGCAGCCTCCGTCCAATCGGAGGCGCCAGATAACTTGCTGGAGGCGCTCAACGGCGCTTCCATCGAAGAAGAACACCGCACTGTCATGAGTGCGGTGATTCAGAAGGTTCAGCTCGCCAAGAGCAGGCTGACCGAAGCCTGCAGCAGCCTTCTAACAGGCTTTGAGTTAAGAATTTTAAGATATGTAATATAATATGGCATAGACAGTAGCCCCTGATGCTCGGTTCAGTGTTCGGAAACAAAAGCCCGACTGAGGATCTAAAAATATATACGCAGGAGTCTAAAAAATATGTCAATATGGGATTGCAGGCTGCGCTGCTGACCTCTGCAGCACTGACTACGGAGGTCAATACCTTGAAGCAGAGCCTCGAGCGGTCCAAGAGCGAGCTCGGCCGTGCCAAGAAGCAGCTCGAGGACAAAGAAGGTGAGTGACACCATATTAAAGTTGTACCTTACAGAAAACGATTTGGTTGCAAGAGAAATAACGAGGATAACGTGGGTACTCCAGGGGCTACGAACGAGGTGGCAACCCTGAAGGAGGCGGTGTCCGCGTCTGAACGCAATGTGGCCGCGGAACGAGCCGAGCGAGAGAAGCAGGAGGCGCGGGTGGCGGAGGTACAGCAAGAGCTCCAGGCTCTCGTGGAAAAGCACGAGAGTTTGGAGCATGACTCGAAGACTCGAGAGTCCGAGCTTGCGTCGGCTCTTGAGAGTGCCAAAGCCGCAAAGGCCGAAGCCCACATGGCCCTCCAGGAGATTGAGGCATTGAAGAAAATAGCGGCAGGTAAGGCATTTTTCATGCAAAGCAAGCATGTGGATGTGAATTACCTATTACTTACCCGAATTCGGAGCTCTCCAGGAGTGTTCGTAGATTTGCCCCGCAGCGTGTCCGATGCTGCCGCTTTCTACCGGGCCGGGGAGGGGAGCTCGACGGAGAAGGTCTTCTGGTCTCAGTATGCTAAGGCCGGAAATCCGGTGCCCCTTAGTGACCAGCTGAAGCAGCTGGTCGAGCTCCACAAGGTGGCCGAACAGGCCATGAAGGGCCTCATAGTTCGGCTGTGGCCCAAGGAGGCCATGCATGAGAGCTACTTCGGCCTGGTGCGGCGGCTGGTGGATGCGTGTCCCTGGGTTGAAGTCGTCAAGCACTCTGCCTGCATTGAAGGTGCCCGTCGGGCCCTTGCCCGTGCAAAGGTGCACTGGGGCAGGATCGACGCTGAGAAGCTTGTGACGGACGCGCCACCGATGGGCAAGGAGTATCGCATGCCCGAAATATATTATAAGAGTGTCCTGAAGGGTGCCCGCATGATTGCGGGTGAGTGCTCCAAAGATGTAATATTTGAGTAGAATCGCATTTTGTTATCCTGTGCGCTGAAAACGTTGTTCATATGCGCTAAGCAACGCTTGTTAATTTAAAATATTACCTTCTGTGCGGCCATTTATCAAATCTAAGAGATGGCAAGTCGTCGGCTTTAGCCCCCATGCCACGAGTGCTGGGGTGTTCGGGATAAACTTGAGCGCTCTTGTTCCCATTTTTGGGTCCATCTAGGGAGGCGCTCAACACAATGAACGAGGCAACCGGACTTATAATGCTTGAACACTCTCACTTAGCCATAGAATTCTATAATTTTAAATTTTGGCGAAGCCCCTAGTGTCTGGAAGACCGAGTTCGGGGCGCTATCCACGCCTGGGCCGGACAAAGCCGGTTCCTCGCTCTAAGCGGCATAAGTCTTTAGGGACTCAAAAAAAACCTCTCGAACAGCGACCAGCTCTCGCCTTATCATGACGGTCAGTTTTTGCTTTCTCCACTGAGGCGCTCGCCCAGCTCAACTGGGGCGCAATCGCAGTGGTTCTCCCAGTGCTACCTTAGCCGATACAACGGAACGTAAGGTACCAAAACATGGGAGCCGGGCAAACCCAACTATTGACCCAAGACATGATTCGGAGCCGATGCATATAATGCTATAAGTTCGAGGTGCCGCACTTGTGAAAGTGTTCGGACTTATCACACCATAATGTGGGGAACTTAAGCCCCTGGTGTATTTAGCCGTACCAAAGTGTATGGATGCAACATGTCATAAATGAACATATGTATAAGAAAGAAATGCAATTATAAGAAAAAAGTGATGCATTGTTTATTCAAGAAATACTGCCATGAATGCAGAACGATACAAATAGTGCAGTAAGCAAGGGATGGGACTATTAAACATGTCCCCCTCCAAGGGTAGGCTGCGGAATGGTGTATAAAACAGATTTAATGCTCGTAATGGAGACCACCTGGATACTCGTCGTAGCCTTTCTCCTTCCCTGGCTGTTGCATCGTGAGTTCGGCAGGTCTACTGCCGGACAGGACCTCTGGTGAACGGAGTCCTGTGGGTAAGAGAAAGAAAAAAAAGAAAAAAAAGATGACACACTTGGGAGCCCCTGGTGTGGTTGAGCCGCACTCTGGGCCTGTCGTGGTCGTGCCCCTCCCCCTATGCCCATGGTATCTCCAGAGCGTAATGATGTATGCGAAGGACTAGTCTTGCAATTTTGCAAGGGCAGGGGTTGGGGCCGCATTGCTACGCGTGCTAACGTGCCAGGTGGTCTTGTTATAGGTTACTCCGGGCGCGTTTAGCCGTGTCCGGTCGCTTAACGGCCGGACTCGAGAATTGCCTTAAGAGGCTGCTCTGTACTTATGCCGCGAGAGCCGCTATGTGTTCCTCCGTTCAGAGGGAGCGTTTAGTGTTTCCGTTGACTGTGATGACTCCTCGAGGGCCTGGCATCTTGAGCTTGAGGTATGCGTAGTGCAGCACCGCGTTGAACTGTGTGAACGTGGTCCGTCCGAGCAGAGCATGATAGCCGCTACGGAACGGAACGATGTCGAAGATTAATTCCTCGCTTCGGAAGTTATCCGGGGATCCGAAGACCACTTCAAGTGTGACTGAGCCTGTACAATTGGCCTCTACACCTGGTATGACGCCTTTGAAGGTCGTTTTTGTGGGTTTAATCCTTGAGAGGTCTATGCCCATATCGCGCACTGTATCCTGGTAAAGCAGGTTCAGGCTGCTGCCACCATCCATCAGGACTCTGGTGAGGTGAAATCCATTGACCATTGGGTCTAAAACCAATGCGGCGAATCCGCCATGGCGGATACTGGTGGGGTGGTCCCTTCGATCAAAACTGATCGGGCAGGAGGACCATGGGTTGAACTTCGGGGCGACTGGCTCCATCGCGTATACGTCCCTGAGTGCACGCTTCTACTCCCTTTTGGGTATGTGGGTTGCGTATATCATGTTCACCGTCTGCACTTGTGGGGGGAAACCCTTCTGTCCTCTATTGTTTGGCGGCTGGGTCTCTTCCTCGTCATCGCTGTGCAGCCCCTTGTAGTTGTTTTCGGCAATTAATTTGCCTACCTGCTTGAGTACCCAACAATCCCTGTTGGTGTGATTAGCTGGCTTTTCGGGGGTGCCGTGTATCTGGCACGAGCGGTCGAGTATTCGGTCCAAATTGGACGGACCCGGAGTAGTTCTTTTGAATGGCTTTTTCTGCTGACCGGGTTTGGAGCCTCTAAATCCGGCGTTGACTGCCGTATCCTCAGTGTTGTCGCCGTTAAAGCGGCGTTTGTTTTTGTTGCGACGCGACCTGCCATTGCGGTCCTTGGTATCCGGACTGCCAGAATTTTTGCTGAGGTTGTTACTGCGGGCTAGCCAGCTGTCCTCTCCCGCGCAGAAGCGGGTCATGAGTGATGTGAGGGCTATAATGGATTTCGGCTTTTCCTGTCCTAGGTGCCGGGCAAGCCATTCATCGCGGATGTTATCTTTGAAGGCTGCAAGGGCCTCTGCATCTGGACAGTCAATGATTTGATTTTTCTTTGTTAAGAACCGTGTCCAGAATTGTCTGGCCGATTTGTCTGGCTGCTGAATTATGTGGCTTAGGTCATCGACGTCTGGTGGTCGCACATATGTGCCCTGGAAGTTGTCAAGGAATGCGGCTTCCAGGTCCTCCCAACACCCAATTGATTCTGCTGGCAAGCTGTTAAGCCAATGCCGAGCTGGTCCTTTAAGCTTGAGTGGGAGATATTTGATGGCGTGGAGATCGTCACCGCGGGCCATGTGGATATGAAGGAGATAGTCTTCGATCCAAACTGCGGGGTCTGTTGTGCCATAATAGGATTCAATATTCATGGGTTTGAACCCTTCGGGGATTTGATGGTCCATTACTTCATCTGTGAAGCATACTGGGTGTGCGGCGCCTCTGTATTGGGCTATATCACGACGTAGCTCAAACGAGCTTTGTCTACTATGTTCGGCCCGGCCGGACTTGTTGTATCCGGCGCAACGGTTGTCGTCGCGTGTCTTGGGGCGCCCATGCGATCCGTAGATCGATCTTGATTGTCTTGCCTTATCCTCCAATATATCTCGCAAGTCCGGAGCGTTCCCCTGTGGCTTTGTGCTTTTCGAGCGATGCTGGGGTACAGTTCTAATGGAGGGCCTAAAGGCCTCTCTGTCGCGGCCACGAGGTGGTCGGTCAGCCGTATCGTGCTCTGGTGATGCAGGTTTATATGCCTCCTCCTCTAATCGGGGGAGCAACTTGCGTTTGGGGTAGATTTTGGAGGGGCGTTCGAGTTCATACTCTTCGGCCGCAAGGACTTCAGTCCATCTGTCGGCTAGCAGGTCTTGATCAGCTCTAAGCTGTTGCTGCTTTTTCTTTAGGTTGTTCGCCGTGGCCATAAGCCTGTGTTTAAAACGCTCTTGTTCGACGGGATCCTCGGGCACGACGAATTCATCGTCGTCGAGGCTTGCCTCGTCTTCGGAGGGAGGCATGTAATTATCATCCTCTACCTGTTCGTCTGCCGCCCTCTCATGAGGGCTGGCTTCTCCGTCCCCCTGTGCTGAAACTTGCTGGAGGGGGTTGTCTTCGGCACTCTCTGGGGTGTTATTATCTCCGGTGCCGGAATCTCCATTCTTGTTGTGGCAGGATTTAGAGCGGCGCCGCTGACGCCAGCGCTTGGGCTGTTTCTTGGAGGAGTCTTCCTCCGCTGCTTCCTCGCCATTCCCATCCTTTGGGATGCCCACCATGTATATGTCGTATGACGAGGTGGTCTTCCAGTGCCCCGTAGGTGCTGGTTCTTGGTCGTCTCCGGCATCGTCGTCTATACCGTCGATGTCTTCGGAGTCGTAGTCTAGCATGTCGGTTAGATCATCGACAGTGGCTACAAAGTGGGTGGTGGGTGGGCTTTGAATTTCTTCGTCGTCCGCATCCCAACCATCCTGACCGTAGTTCGGCCAGGGCTCTCCTGATAACGAGAGATACTTTAGCGAATTCAGGATGTCGCCGAAAGGTGAGTGTTGAAAGATGTCTGTGGCGGTGAACTCCATGATCGGCGCCCAATCGGATTCGCTTAGAGGGGGCGCGGGAGGTTTGGAGTCCGGCGAGGAGTCCGGCACCTCGGAGTCACGAGCTTCACAAGGGACAAGGTCAGTATTCGGCTCCATGGCCATAGAGGTAGCAGCCCCCGAGGCGGTGTCTAGCCACCCGTCCTCGATCTGCGCAGTCGGCTCCGAATTGAGGATCGGAGCGGACTCGTGTGCGGCCTCCAGGGCACTGTCCGGCAGCAGAGCTAAATCATGCCCATCATGACAGTGCGGCGCGCTCGGTTGTGGCTCGAATCCATCGAAGATCAAGTCTCCACGGATGTCAGTCGTGAAGTTCAGACTTCCAAACCTGACCTGATGGCCAGGGGCGTAGCTTTCAATCTGCTCCAGATGGCCAAGCGAATTGGCCCGCAGTGCAAAGCTGCCGAATACGAGGATCTGTCTGGGGAGAAAAGTCTCACCCTGGACCGCGTCGTTGTTGATGATCGAAGGAGCCATCAAGCCTATCAGTGACGACATAGAGGAACTCTCAATGAAAGCACCAATGTCGGTGTCAAAACCGGCGGATCTCGGGTAGGGGGTCCCGAACTGTGCGTCTAGGCGGATGGTAACAGGAGACAAGGGACACGACGTTTTTTACCCAGGTTCGGGCCCTCTCGATGGAGGTAAAACCCTACTCCTGCTTGATTGATATTGATGATATGGGTAGTACAAGAGTGGATCTACCACGAGATCAAGGAGGCTAAACCATAGAATCTAGCCTATGGTATGATTGTTGTTGTTATTGTGTCCTACGGACTAAAACCCTCCGATTTATATAGACACCGGAGAGGGCTAGGGTTACACAGAGTCGGTTACAATGGTAGGAGATCTACATATCTGTATCGCCAAGCTTTCCTTCCACGCCAAGGAAAGTCCCATATGGACACGGGACGAAGTCTTCGATCTTGTATGTTCATAGTCTTGGAGTCCGGCCGATGATGATAGTTCGGCTATCCGGACACCCCCTAGTCCAGGACTCCCTCACCTAGTTTATAAGTTGCTTTGTAAGGGGCTGATTTGGATCCATAGGTTTCATTCCATGGTTAGGTTTACCTTAATACTTCTTTTGCAGTTGCGGATGCTTGCAATAGGGGTTAATCGTAAGTGGGATGTTTGTCCAAGAAAGGGCAGCACCCAAGCACCGGTCCAACCACATATCAAATTATCAAAGAAACGAACGCGTATCATATGAGCGTGATGAAAACTAGCTTGACGATAATTCCCATGTGTCCTCGGGAGCGCTTTTCTCATTATAAGAACTTGTCCAGGCTTGTCCTTTGCTACAAAAAGGATTGGGCCACCTTGCTGCACGTTATTTACTTTCATTGCTTGTTACCCATTACAAATTATTCTATCACAAAACTATCTGTTACCTACAATTTCAGTGCTTGCAGAGAATACCTTACTGAAAATCGCTTGTCATTTCCTTCTACTCCTTGTTGGGTTTGACACTCGTACTTATCGAAAGGACTATGATAGATCCCCTACACTTATGGGTCATCAAGACTCTTTTCTAGCGCCGTTGCTGGGGAGTGAAGCGCCTTTGGTGAGTGGAACTTGGTAAGGAAACATTTATATAGTGTGCTGAAATTTGCTGTCACTTGTTACTATGGAACATAATCCTTTGAGGGGCTTGTTCGGGGTATCTTCACCACAACCAGTAGAGCAAAGAGTTGCTCCTCAACCTACTGAACCTACTGAAAATGTTTACATTGAAATTCCTTCGGGTATGGTAGAGAAACTGCTAGCTAATCCCTTTGTAGGAGATGGAACATTGCATCCCGATTTACACCTTATCTATGTGGATGAAGTTTGTGGATTATTTAAGCTTGCAGGTATGCCCAATGGTGTTGTTAAGAAGAAGTTCTTCCCTTTATCTTTGAAGGGAGACGCTTGACATGATATAGGCTATGTGATGATATGGGATCCTAGGACTATAAACGATTGAAATTGGAATTTCACCAGAAGTTTTATCCTATGCATCTTGTTCATTGTCATCGTAATTATATATATAATTTTTGGCCTCGCGAAGGAGAAAGTATCGCTCAAGCTTGGGGGAGGCTTAAATCAATGTTATATTCATGCCCCAATCATGAGCTCTCAAGAGAAATGATTATGCAAAACTTTTATGCTCGGCTTTCTCTCAATAATCGCACCATGCTTGATACTTCTTGTGCTGGGTCTTTTATGATGAAGACTATTGAATTCAAATGGGATTTATTGGAAAGAATTAAACGCAACTCTGAATATTGGGATTCCGATGATGGTAAGGAGTCGGGTATGACACCTAAGTTTGATTGTGTTAAATCTTTTATGGATACCGATGCTTTTCGTGGATTTAGCACTAAATATGGACTTGACTCTGAGATAGTAGCTTATTTCTGTGAATCATTTGCTACTCATGTTGATGTCCCTAAGGAGAAGTGGTTTAAATATAATCCTCTCACTGAAGTAAAAGTAGTTGCACCTGTTACAGTTGAAGAAAAGACTATCACTTATAATGATCCTATTGTTCCTACTACTTATGTTGAGAAACCACCTTTCCCTGTTAGGATAAAGGATCATGCTAAAGCTTCAACTGTGGTTCGTAAGAGTAATACTAGAACATATACACCTCCTGAGCAAATTAAAGTTGAACCTAGTATTGCTAAGGTTAAAGATCTCTTGGCCGATAATATCGATGGGCATGTTATTTATTTCTGTGACAAAGCTGCTAATATTGCTAGACCCGATGCTAAGAAACATAGACATGTTGTAGGCATGCCTGTTACTTCTGTTAAAATAGGAGATCATTGTTATCATGGCTTATGTGATATGGGTGCTAGCGCTAGTGCAATACCTCATTCCTTATATAAAGAAATTTTGCATGACATTGCACCTGCTGATATAGAAGATATTGCTGTTACAATTAAGCTTGCCAATAGAGATACTATTTCACCAATTGGGATTGTTAGAGATGTTGAAGTCTTGTGTGGGGAAGTTAAATATCCTGCTGATTTTCTTGTTCTTGGTTCCCCACAAGATGACTTTTGTCCCATTATATTTGGTAGACCCTTCTTGAACACTGTTAATGATAAGATTGATTGCAAAAAGGTTGTTGTTACGATTGGCTTAGGAGATATGTCTCATGAGTTTAATTTTGATAAATTTCATAGACAACCCCATGATAAAGAATTGCCTAGTAAGGATGAAATTATTGGTCTTTCTTCTATTGCCATGCCTCCTACTGATCCGCCAGAACAATATTTGCTAGACCATGAAAATGATATGTTCATGAATGAAAGAAGGGAAATAGATGAAGTATTCTTTAAACAGGGTCCTATTTTGAAACACAACTTGCCTGTTGAAATCCTAGGGGATCCTCCTCCACCCAAGGGTGATCCCGTGTTCGAGCTTAAACCATTACCTGATACTCTTAAATATGCTTATCTTGATGAAAAGAAGATATATCCTGTTATTATTAGTGCTAACCTTTCAGAACAAGAAGAGGAAAGATTATTGAAAACTCTGAAGAAGCACCGTGCTTCTATTGGATATACTCTTGATGATCTTAAGGGCATTAGTCCCACTTTATGCCAACACAAAATAAATTTGGAAGAAGATGCCAAACCAGTTAGATATCATCAACGATAGTTAAATCCTAAGATGAAAGAAGTGGTAAGAAAGGAAATACTAAAGCTCCTTGAGGCAGGTATAATTTACCACGTTGCTGATAGTCAGTGGGTAAGTCATGTCCATTGTGTCCCTAAGAAGGGAGGTATTACTGTTGTTCCTAATGATAAATATGAATTGATCCCGCAAAGAATTATTACAGGTTATAGGATGGTAATTGATTTTCGTAAATTAAATAAGGCTACTAAAAAAGATCATTACCCTTTACCTTTTATTGATCAAATGCTAGAAAGACTATCCAAACATACACATTTCTGCTTTCTAGATGGTTATTCTGGTTTCTCTCAAATACCTGTGTCAGTGGACGATCAAGCAAAGACTACTTTTAATTGACCTTTCGGTAGTTTTACTTATAGACGTATGCCTTCTGTTTATGTAATGCACCTTCTACCTTCCAAAGATGCATGATGGCTATATTCTCTGACTTCTATGAAAAGATTTGTGAGGTATTCATGGATGATTTCTCCATTTATGGATCCACCTTTGATGATTGTTTGAGCAACCTTGAATGAGTTTTGCAGAGATGCGAAGATACTAGTCTTATTTTGAATTGGGAGAAGTGCCACTTTATGGTTAATGAAGGCATTGTCTTGGGGCATAAAATTTCTGAAAGAGGTATTGAAGTTGATAAAGCTAAAGTTGATGCTATTGAAAAGATGCCGTGTCCCAAGGACATTAAAGGTATACGAAGTTTCCTTGGTCATGCCGGTTTTTATAGGAGGTTCACTAAGGACTTTTCTAAAATCTCTAGGCCTCTGACTAATTTACTGCAAAAAGATATTCCTTTTGTCGTCGATGATAATCGTGTAGAAGCATTTGAAATACTTAAGAAAGCTTTGATTTCTGCACCTATTGTTCAGCCACCTGATTGGAATTTACCCTTTGAAATTATGTGTGATGCTAGTGATTATGCTGTAGGTGCTGTTCTAGGGCAAAGAGTCGATAAGAAATTAAATGTTATTCAATATGCTAGTAAAACTCTAGACACTGCCCAGAGAAATTATGCTACTACTGAAAAAGAATTCTTAGTAGTTGTATTTGCTTGTGATAAATTCAGACCTTATATTGTTGATTCTAAAGTAACTATTCACACTGATAATGCTGCTATTAAATATCTTATGGAAAAGAAAGAAGCTAAACCTAGACTTATTAGATGAGTTCTCTTGCTACAAGAATTTGATTTGCATATTATTGATAGAAAGGGAGCTGAGAACCCCGTTGCAGACAACTTGTCTAGGTTAGAGAATGTTCTTGATGACCCACTACCTATTGATGATAGCTTTCCTGATGAACAATTAGCTGTCATAAATGCTTCTCGTACTGCTCCATGGTATGCTGATTATGCTAATTACATTGTTGCTAAATTTATACCACCTAGTTTCACATACCAGCAAAAGAAAAAGTTCTTTTATGATTTAAGACATTACTTCTAGGATGACCCACACCTTTATAAAGAAGGATTAGGTGGTGTTATTAGACTTTGTGTACCTGAGCATGAACAGGAACAGATCCTACGCAAGTGTCACTCCGAGGCATATGGGGGAGACCACGCTGGAGATAGAACTGCACATAAGGTATTGCAATCTGCTTTTTATTGGCCTACTCTCTTCAAAGATGCCAGTAAGTTTGTCTTGTCTTGTGATGAATGTCAGAGAATTGGTAATATTAGTAGACGTCAAGAAATGCCTATGAATTATTCTCTTGTTATTGAAATGTTTGATGTTTGGGGCTTTGATTATATGGGACCTTTTCCTGCCTCTAATGGATATACACATATTTTAGTTGTTGTTGATTACGTTACTAAGTGGGTAGAAGCTATCCCAACTAGTAGTGCTGATCATAACACCTCTATTAAGATGCTTAAAGAAGTTATTTTTTTAAGGTTTGGAGTCCCTAGATACTTAATGACTGATGGTGGTTCACATTTTATGCATGGTGCTTTCCGTAAAATACTTGCTAAGTATGATGTTAATCATAGAATTGCATCTCCATATCACACACAGTCTAGTGGTCAAGTAGAGTTGAGTAATACAGAGCTCAAATTAATTTTGCAAAAGGCTGTTAATAGATCTAGAAATAATTGGTCTAAGAAACTTGATGATGCATTATGGGCTTATAGTACTGCATATAAGAATCCTATGGGTATGTCTCCATATAAAATGGTTTATGGAAAAGCATGTCACTTACCTCTCGAACTAGAACATAAGGCATATTGGGCTATTAAAGAGCTCAATTATGATTTCAAACTTGCTGGTGAAAAGAGGTTATTTGATATTAGCTCACTTGATGAATGGAGAACCCAAGTGTATGAGAATGCCAAGCTGTTTAAAGAAAAAGTTAAAAGATGGCATGACAAAAGGATACAAAAGCGTGATTTTAATGTAGGTGATTATGTGTTGCTATTCAACTCTCGTTTAAGATTTTTTGCAGGAAAACTTCTCTCTAAATGGGAAGGCCCTTACATTATCGAGGAGGTCTATTGTTCCAGTGCCATAAAAATCAACAACTTCGAAGGCACAAATCCGAAGGTGGTGAACGGTCAAAGAATTAAACATTATATCTCAAGTAATCCTATAAATGTTGAAATTAATATTATTGACACCGTAACCTTGGAGGAATACATAAGAGACACTTTCCAAAATGTTTCAGACTCCGAAAAGGAATAGGTATGTGGTACGGTAAGTAAACCGACTCCAAAACAGTTCTAATAGCAATTTTTCTCCGTTTTGGAATATTTAAGAAAATAGGAAAATAAGAAGTAGTCCGGGAAGGACACGAGGTGTCCATGAGGCTGGAGAGCGCGCCCTACCCCTAGGCGCGCCCCCCTGCCTCGTTGGCACCTCGTGTGCTCTCTGGACTCCGTTTTCTTGCACGACACTTCTTTTGGTCGGTAAAAATTCATTATATAATCTCCCGAAGGTTTTGACCACCGTATCACGCAAAAATCTTCTGTCTTTGTTTCGAGCTGTTTTTCTGACAGATCTAGAGCAGCATGACATCTTCAAGCGTTCCCAAGGACAAGTTTTTCGAGAGGTTCATCAACCCCTATCTCGCGGAGGGGCTGCATCACCCTCAAACCATTGAGATGTATGAGGGGGTGATGCACATCCCGATGTGGAAGGACCAAGGAGTATCGGAAGCATGGAGACAAAGCTCGAAGCGATGGAACTACAAGTTTTCAAGTGCCAAGGGATGGTGGAGCGCGGACTTAACGCCAACCAGATGATGATCGCGGAGTTCACCAACAACCACAAGCTGGACGCCAAGAAGATTGGGGAGACCATCTTCAAGCTTCATGAGAAAATCGAGCACCTCCAAGCCTAGATCTATGGCCTGCAAAACAAAAACTGTGAGTATGAATATAGATTCAAGAGGATGAGTTTGGCTGCATATTTGAGGATCCCGGAGACTCGATCATCCTTCTATGATGGTGACCCTATGCCTTGGAAGACGGACGACAAGCCTACATCATCAACAACTCCTTCTTCACCACCTCTGAGGACATAATCACATGGGTATGGGCACTCCCCTTGGCAACTTCCAAGCTTGGGGGAGGTGCCCCGGTATCGTATCACCATCACACTCTTATCTTTACCGTTTTACTTAGTTCGATCCTTTTGGTAATATCTTGATCTAGTAGAATAAAATTTTGGTATGAATTAGTTTTGAGTTTTGCCTTGTGATCCCTCTTTGTAATCGAGTCCGTGAGCTATATATAATAAAGATTAGTGTTGAGTCAAGGGCTTTGCTATCTTGCTATGATCTTGAGTGCATAAAAGAGATAAAAAGAAATAAAAGAGATCATATTGATCTTATGGATAGTAATGACTTCACATATAGAGAGTATGATGATTAAAAGTTGTTGAGAGTTGGCAAACATAGTTTAGGTCATCGTTGCAATTAATAGGAAGTAATAAAGAAAGAGAGGTTCTCAGATATAAATATACTATCTTGGACATCTTTTATGATTGTGAGCACTCATTAAAGTATGACATGCTAAAGAGTTGATGTTGGACAAGGAAGACAACGTAATGGGTTATGTTTTCTCACATCTTAGTTAAAGTATATTTTCATGGATTGTCCAACATGTTGAGCTTGCCTTTCCCCCTCATGCTAGCCAAATTCCTTGCACCAAGTAGAGATACTACTTGTGCTTCCAAATATCCTTAAACCCAGTTTCGCCATGAGAGTCCACCATACCTACCTATGGATTGAGCAAGATCCTTCAAGTAAGTTGTCATGTTGCATGCAATAATAATTGCTCTCTAAATATGTATGACTTATTAGTGTGGAGAAAATAAGCTTTATACGATCTTGTGATATGGAAGTAATAAAAGAGACGGACTGCATAATAAAGGTTCATATCACAAGTGGCAATATAAAGTGACGTTCTTTTGCATTAAGATTTTGTGCATCCAACCGAAGAGCACATGACAACCTTTGTTTCCCTCTGCGAAGGGCCTATCTTTTACCTTATGTCTTTTACTTTATGCAAGAGTCAAGGTGATCTTCACCTTTCCCTTTTACATTTTATCCTTTGGCAAGCACCTCGTGTTGGAAAGATCCTGATATATATATCCAATTGGATGTAAGTTAGCATGAACTATTATTGTTGACATTACCCTTGAGGTAAAAGGTTGGGAGGCAACACAATAAGACCCTATCTTTCTCTGTGTCCGATTAAAACTCCATAACCATAAGTATTGCGTGTGTTAGCAATTGTGGAAGACTAAATGATAGTTGAGTATGTGGACTTACTGAAAATCTCTATTATTGACTCTTTCCGATGTTATGATAAATTGCAATCAGTTCAATGACTGAGATTATCGTTTGTTAGTTCTCAATGAAGTTTCTGAATCATACTTGACATTGTGAATAGATTGTTACTTGAGCATAAGAAATCATATGACAAAATATCTATATGTTGTTGTTATAAGAATGATCATGATGCCCTCATGTCCGTATTTTATTTTTTATCAACACCTCTATCTCTAAACATGCGGACATATTTTTTGATATCGGCTTCCGCTTGAGGACAAGCGAGGTCTAAGCTTGGGGGAGTTGATACGTCCATTTTGCATCATGCTTTTATATCAATATTTATTGCTTTATGGGCTGTTATTACACGTTATGTCACAATACTTATGCCTATTCTATCTTATTTTACAAGGTTCACATGAAGAGGGAGAATGTCGGTAACTAGGATTCTCGGCTGGAAAAGGAGCAAACATGTAGACCTATTCTGCACAGCTCCAAAAGTCCTGAAACTCCACGAAAGTCATTTTTGGAATTAATGATAAATATTCAGCGGAAGAAGTACCAGAGGGGGCCCACACCCTGGTCATGAGGGTGGGGGCGCTCCCTACGCCCCTGGGCACGCCCCCTGCCTCGTGGGCCACCTGGCAGCCCTCCGGTGCCCATCTTCTGCTATATGAAGTATTTTACCCTGAAAAAAAATCATAAGCAAGCTTACGGGATGAAACTCCGCCGCCACGAGGCAGAACCTTGGCGGAACCAATCTAGGGCTCTGGCGGAGCTGTTCTGCCGGGGAAACTTCCCTCCGGGAGGGGGAAATCATCACCATCATCATCACCAACGATCCTCTTATTGGGAGCGGGTCAATCTCCATCAACATCTTCACCAGCACCATCTCCTCTCAAACCCTAGTTCATCTCTTGTATCCAATCTTTGTACCAAAACCTCAGATTGGTACCTGTGGGTTGCTAGTAGTGTTGATTACTCCTTGTAGTTGATGCTAGTTGGTTTATTTGGTAGAAGATCATATGTTCAGATCCTTAATGCATATTAATACCCCTCTGATTATGAACATGAATATGCTTTGTCAGTAGTTACGTTTGTTCCTGAGGGCATGGGAGAAGTCTTGCTATTAGTAGTCATGTGAATTTGGTATTCGTTCGATATTTTGATGAGATGTATGTTGTCTCTTGATGTCTACTACACAACCTTCTTCTTGTAGATGTTGTTGGGCCTGCAAGTGCACAGGTTTGTAGGACAGTAGCAAATTTCCCTCAAGTGGATGACCTAAGGTTTATCAATCCGTGGTAGGCGTAGGATGAAGATGGTCTCTCTCAAACAACCCTGCAACCAAATAACAAAGAGTCTCTTGTGTCCCCAACACACCCAATACAATGGTAAATTGTATAGGTGCACTAGTTCGGCGAAGAGATGGTGATACAAGTGCAATATGGATAGTAGATATAGGTTTTTGTAATCTGAAAATATAAAAATAGAAAGGTAACTAATGATAAAACTGAGTGTAAACGGTATTGCAATTGTAGGAAACAAGGCCTAGGGTTCATACTTTCACCAGTGCAAGTTCTCTCAACAATAATAACATAGATAGATCATATAACAATCCCTCAACATGCAACAAAGAGTCACTCCAAAGCCACTAATAGCGGAGAACAAACAAAGAGATTATGGTAGGGTACGAAACCACCTCAAAGTTATTCTTTCGGATCGATCTATTCAAGAGTTCGTACTAGAATAACACCTTAAGACACAAATCAACCAAAACCCTAATGTCACCTAGATACTCCATTGTCACCTCAAGTATCCGTGGGCATGATTATACGATATGCATCACACAATCTCAGATTCATCTATTCAACCAACACAACATACTTCAAAGAGTGCCCCAAAGTTTCTATCGAAGAGTCAAGACGAAAACGTGTGCCAACCCCTATGCATAGGTTCATGGGCGGAACCCGCAAGTTGATCACCAAAACATACATCAAGTGGCACGTGATATCCCATTGTCACCACAGATAAACACGGCAAGACATACATCAAGTGTTCTCAAATCATTAAAGACTCAATCCGATAAGATAACTTCAAGAGGAAAACTCAATTCATCACAACAGAGTAGAGGGGGAGAAACATCATAAGATCCAACTAAATATTAAAGCTCGCGATACATCAAGATCGTGCCATAGAGAGAACACGAGAGAGAGAGGGATCAAACACATAGCTACTGGTACATACCCTCAGCCCCGAGGGTGAACTACTCCCTCCTCGTCATGGAGAGCGCCGGGATGATGAAGATGGACATGGGTGATGGATTCCCCCTCCGGCAGGGTGCCGGAACGGGCTCCTGAGAGGTTTTTTGTGGCTACAGAGGCTTGCGGCGGCGGAACTCCCGATCTATTGTTATTCGATGGTTTTAGGGTATGTGGACTTATATAGGCGAAAGAAGTTGGTCGGGGGAGCCTCGAGGGGCCCATGAGAGTGGAGGGCGTGCCCAGGGGGGTGGGCGCGCCCCCCTATCTCGTGGCTTCCTCGATGCTCCCCTGGCTTGCACTCCAAGTTTCCTGGGTCACGTTCGTTCCAAAAATCACACTGCCGAAGGTTTCATTCCGTTTGGACTCCGTTTAATATTCCTTTTCTTCAAAACACTGAAATAGACAATAAAACAGCAATATGGGCTGGGCCTCCGGTTAATAGGTTAGTCCCAAAAGTAATATAAAAGTGTATAATAAAGCCCGTAAACATTCAAAACACATAATAATATAGCATGAATGCTTCATAAATTATAGATACGTTGGCGACGTATCATCTCTCCTCTACTGGTGTTATGTGAACGTCGACTACATGAAACTTCACCATTGTTTGGGCCTAGATGAAGGCATTGGGAAGTAATAAGTAGATGATGGGTTGCTAGAGTGACAGAAGCTTAAACCCTAGTTTATAAGTTGCTTCGTAAGGGGCTGATTTGGATCCATATGTTTCATGCTATGGTTAGGTTTACCTTAATACTTCTTTTGTAGTTGCGGATGCTTGCAATAGGGGTTAATCATAAGTGGGATGTTTGTCCAAGAAAGGGTACCACCCTAGCACCGGTCCACCCACATATCAAATTATCAAAGTAACGAACGCGAATCATATGAGCGTGATGAAAACTAGCTTGACGATAATTCCCATGTGTCCTCGGGAGCGCTTTTCTCATTATAAGAACTTGTACAGGCTTGTCCTTTGCTACAAAAAGGATTGGGCCACCTTGCTGCACTTTATTTACTTTCATTGCTTGTTACCCGTTACAAATTATCCTATCACAAAACTATCTATTACCTACAATTTCAGTGCTTGTAGAGAATACCTTACTGAAAACCGCTTGTCATTTCCTTCTGCTCCTCGTTGGGTTCGACACTCTTACTTATCGAAAGGACTACGATAGATCCCCTACACTTGTGGGTCATCAGTAACAAAAGTAAACAAAGTGCAGCAAGGTGTCCCAATCCTTTTTTGTAACAAAGTACAAGCCTGGACAAACTCTTATATAAAGCAAAGCACTCTCGAGGACACATGGGAATTTCTGTCAAGCTAGTTCTCATCATGCTCATATGATTCGCGTTCGTTACTTTGATAATTTGATATGTGTGTGGACTGGTGCTTGGTTAATGTCCTTCCTTGGACAAGCATCCCACTTATGATTAACCCCTCTCGCAAGCATCCGCAACTACGAAAGAAGAATTAAGGTAAACCTAACCATAGCATGAAACATATGGATCCAAATTAGCCCCTTACGAAGCAACGCATAAACTAGGTTTAAGCTTCTGTCACTCCAGCAACCCATCATCTACTTATTACTTCCCAATGCCTTCCCCTAGTCCCAAATCATGGGGAAGTGTCATGTAGTCGACGTTCACATGACACCACTAGTGGAGAGACAACATACATCTCATCAAAATACCGAACGAATACCAAATTCACATGATTACTTATAACAAGACTTCTCCCATGTCCTCAGGAACAAACATAACTACTCACAAATCATATTCATGTTCATAATCAGAGGGGTATTGAATAGCATTAAGGATCTGAACATATGATTTTTCACCGAATAAACCAACTAGCATCACCTACAAGGAGTAATCAACACTACTAGCAACCCACAGGTACCAATCTGAGGTTTTGAGACAAAGATCGGATACAAGAGATGAACTAGGGTTTGAGAGGAGATGGTGCTAGTGAATATGTTGATGGAGATTGAACCCCTCACGATGAGAGGATCGATGGTGATGACGATGGCGATGATTTCCCCCTCCCGTAGGGATGTTTCCTCGGCAGAACAGCTCCGCCGGAGCCCTAGATTGGTTCCGTCTAGGTTCCGCCTCGAGACGGCGGTGCTTCGTCCCGAAAGCTTCCATATGATTTTTTCCAGGGCAAAAGACACCATATAGCAGAAGATGGGCATCGGGGGCCTGCCTGGTGGCCCACAAGGCAGGGGGCGCGCCCTCCACCCTCGTGGCTGCTGGGTGGGCCCCCTCTGGTTCTTTCTTCGCCCAATATTTTTAATATATTCCAAAACTAACTTCCGTGGAGTTTCAGGACTTTTGGAGTTGTCCAGAATAGGTCTCTAATATTTTCTCCTTTTCCAGCCCAGAATTCCAGCTGTCGGCATTCTCCCTCTTGATGTAAACCTTGTAAAATAAGAGAGAAACGGCATAAGTATTGTAACATAATGTGTAGTAATAGCCCATAATGCAATAAATATTGATATAAAAGCATGATGCAAAATGGACGTGTCAAGGTGGATGTACGATAGCACCATCTATCGGAACCATGCCAAAAATCTCCGTCTCTCCAATTGCGTTTGCTCACTCGAATCCCATCCCCTTACTTTATTGCAAGTTGCATGCTTTACTTTTCGCTGCTCACATACTCTTGCCATGCTTGCTTGAAATGTATTGGGAATGTTTGAAATCATGCCAATCTCCAACCTCAACTTGAAAAACCTAAAAACTGCTTCCTTTACTTGTTGAGGATCTAATCACCCCCCCCCCTCTAGACACCTCTTCTTGATCCTTTCATGCTCGAACGGCCTAAAATTCTATTGCAATGCTATGCTACTAGTTCAATCAGTTTTGATAGTAAAATTTAGTTCCGACTATAAAGTTTAGTTTCTTCAGTTAAGTTCAGAGTGAACAGCATTTACAACATCTGTCGATGCTCTACTACTAGTTCAATCAACTTCAATAGTAAAATTCAGTTCCAACTATAAAGTTCAATTTCTTCAGGTAAGTTCAGAGTGAACAGCATTTACAACATCTGGCAGAGCGGCCATGGCGCGGCTGATGCATTTTAAATCTAGCACTTTTTGGTGATGTATTTTACATCGTCTATTGCAGATGATATTAGAGTCCCACTTCAGATTAACGTTGTTTCTCTTGTCCTGCTTCAGCCTCGCCGTCGTACACCTCACTGGAGCTTCTCCAACAAAGGAACCATCCATCACAGCGGAGTAGTACCCTCAGCGCCGTATCCACAGGCTTCGGATCTTCTTCCCCGCCTCCGACAGTCACACCAGCATCACCATCCTCCACATCCAACCCAATGATGCTGAGGTCGACAAGGCTATGCCAAAGAGGTTGTACACTCATCGCATCACTTTGTTACTCTGCATTCATGTCGATCCCTCAGGGATCCTTTGGTTCAAAGGAGTTGCAAATCTAGAAATAAATGAATTGTGGTCACAAAGTTAACAGGGAGAGAACTAAATGCTCTTTTGAACCACAATTTTAATCGATTTAGCAAGATAGCCATTATATGATACTAATGTGGACCAAATCTAAATATTTCGAGGGCAAGCTTTAGCCTGTTGAAGACTACCTACTAGAATCGCCATTGGTTCAAAGAAAAAGTTAAGGAAAACATATGAATTGGAAACTTTACTATGGTACTACTATTCTTGCATTTGGTTAGAAGGAATGGAGCAAAGCAAAACTAGAGGATTTTTTTCGTTGGTGTCTCTTTCAAAGAAAAGACGTAGGAATTTTAATATCCACTTGGACGTCCTTTTCAAATTAATATGCATGGAGAACAGGACTAATTGCATTACTGGCATAATAAGATTATTATTTTTTTCATTTTCACGTGGTTTGACTTTAATTTGACCAGGTTTCTCCATTCCTGTGTTCTTCCAATTCATCTGAACCAAACCCCCAGGTTGACAGAAATCCTATGTTTGCAAATGCTCTGTTTTGCACGTGCATTCCTATCCTATTCATGTGTTTTTCCTGTCCCTGTGTTTATAGAATCGTCCAATTCTAAGGAGCCCTTATAGATTTACTTCATTTTCACATAGGTGTCAAAGAAAAACTTTGTGTGTTATGTCCTGCTCCTGCCGTGTCGTCATCCACCCCACCTGAGGTGCACCATCGACGGAAGCGTTCACTGCAGCAGAGATTCCCCCTGCAGACTTTCTTTCACCACATCAGATCATCTTCCCCATTGTCGGCAGCCACGCCAACTGCATTAACATCATCGACTGAGCAGATGAACCTGAGGACTACACAGTTCCGGAAGACAGGTCAGACTCTTTCGTGTCTGCTTACGTTATACATCGGTTATTATTACCTGCTACTTTATTATCCTATTCACCTCTTAAACTCCGAGTCAGGTCCAAACTAATGTCCAAACTTGAGTTTTAAAATGCCTGTGGGGCACATATCAAGGCAGCAACGAATAGTACCTGTCTACTATCTGGTTCATCTGGGGTCTTCTATGTAGTTCATGTTGGGTGGGCAAGAAACAGTAGATGATCCATCGTCTATCTTTTTAAACTAAAGCTATAATCTACCTGCTATCATTAGTTTTGGATCTATCCAATCATTTGCTACCATCAGTCTTGATTTCTGCATGCACCCCTTAGGCCTTACATAATCTAACTATGTTTTTTTATTATGCATGTCAGTTATTGTACACAATCATACTGAACATGTAGAGAAAAAGAGAAGGCCTATTGTGTCGGAATATAATGTCATGCAGATGCCGCTCCATGGTAGGCAAAGTGCCCCCCCCCCTCCTGCCATCCAGATTGTATTCCAGAGGAAGATAACTGTTCAGAAGGGGATTCAGAGGGAGCCGACCACTCCTATTTACCCCCTGAGGTGTTTGCTCTAACCTGGCATGCTGATGTTGGTCATATCATGCATATGGCGCCTCGCATTGCTTACATTATACATCTTATATGTCATCGGCTTGGTTAGATTTGCTTTGTGTGAATGCCATCTGTTTGGTTTCTATATCATACTCCCACCATTCCTAAATATTTTTCTTTTTAGAGATTTCAACAAGTGATTACATACAGAGCAAAATGAGTGAATCTACACTCTAAAATATGTCTATATACAACTGTATGTGGTAGTCCATTTGAAATCTCTAAAAAGACAAATATTTAGGAACGGAGGGAGTATATGGGAATTATGCAATGCCATCTTCTTTAGCCATGCATCATATACATGAATCATGCAATGCCTCCTGTTTAGCCAGTCATCGTATATGTGAATTGTATCGTGCCATATTTTTTCATAATGTATTCCATTTGTCAACAATGTTTATACATTCATCTACTCTTCCTGTCCATCAGCCATTTGAGTCGGTCATGGGAAAATCTGGAGTGAAAACAAGGTCTTCTAAGCAGTCAATGCTACCTATCGATGCAAATTTCTTGCTGGTTACAGATAGCTCCTCAGAAGAGGATTCAGAGACAGATGACCAATCGTATCCCCCCCAAGGTGCATGCTCTAACTTGGCATGGTTATATTGCTCATATCATGCATATGGTGTCTTGCATTGCCATGCCATCTGCTTAGATTAGACATGCTTTGTGTGAATGCCTCATGTTTGCTTTCTATATTAGATATGTGAATTATACAATGCCATGTTTTTCAGCTAGTTATCATATATGTGAATTATGCACCGCCATGTAGCTAGGCATCATATATGTGAATTATCTCATGCCATTGATAACCCACAAGTATAGGGGATCAATTGTAGCCTCTTTCGATAAGTAAGAGTGTCGAACCCAACGAGGAGCTAAATGTAGAACAAATATTCCCTCAAGTTTTATCGACCATCAATACAACTCTACGCACGCTTAATGTTTGCTTTACCTAGAACAAGTATGAAACTAGAAGGGCTTTGTAGGTGTTGTTGGATAGGTTTGCAAGAATATAAAGAGCACGTAAATAAAAACTAGGGGCTATTTACATAAAGACGCAATAAAGTTATATAGCAAGTGTGGAAAAGTGGTGGTAGGAGTTGCGAAATTGTCCCTAAGCAATTGACTACTTTACTAGACCGATAGTAAGTTTTATGTGGGAGAGGCCACTGCTAGCATGTCATCCCTGACTTGGAATTCTATGCACTTATGATTGGAACTATTAGCGAGCATCCGCAACTACTAACATTCATTAAGGTAAAACCCAACCATAGCATTAAGATATATTGGTCCCCCTTCAATCCTGTATGCATCAATTTCTATGCTAGGTTGAAGCTTCTGTCACTCTTGCCCTCCAATAATTAGTCCTATCAACATACAACTAACCCTATGGTGTGATCCACGCGCGCGCTCATATGATGGGCACCAAAGGACGGCAACATAACCACAAGCAAATTAAACCAATCATAGCAATTCACCAATTACCGATAGGAAAACAAAAATCTACTCAGACATCATAGGATGGCAACACATCATTGGATAATAATATGAAGCATAAAGCACCATGTTCAAGTAGAGGGTACAGCGGGTTGCGGGAGAGTGTACCTCTGTAGATAGATGGGGGAAGGTGATGGAGATGTTAGTGAAGATGACGGAGGTGTTGGTGTAGATCACGGTGAAGATGATGGCCCTGGCGGCGTTCCGGTGCCACCAGGAGAGAGGGGGAGAGAGCCCCCCTTCTTCTTCTTCTTCTTCCTTGACCTTCTCCCTATATGGGAGAAGGATTTCCCCTCTGGTCCATGTTCTCCATGGCGTGGGAAGGGCGAGAGCCCCTCCGATATTGGATCTCTCTCTCTCTCTCTCTCTCTCTCTCTCTCTCTCTCTCTCTCTCTCTCTCTCTCTCTCTCTCTTTCTACGTTTCAGATTCTTGCCTTTCACCGTTTCTTATATTCCCGGAGATCCGTAACTCCGATTGGGCTGAAATTCTAACACGATTTCTATTCGGATATTAGCTTTCTTGTGGCGAAAGAAGGGCACCAACCGCCTTAGGGGTGGCCACGAGGGCCCAGGGCGCGCCTGACCCCCTAGGCGCGCCCCCCTGCCTCGTGGCCCCCTCGGGCATCGTCTCGCATTGATTCTTCTTCCCAAAAATCATAAATATTCCAAAAAAATCTTCGTCGGTTTTTATCCCGTTTGGACTCCGTTTGATATGGGTTTTCTACGAAACAAAAAACATGCAACAAACAGGAACTAGCATTGGGCACTGGATCAATATGTTAGTCCCAAAAATAGTATAAAAAGTTGCCAAAAGTATATGAAACTTGTAGAATATTGGCATGGAACAATAAAAAATTATAGATACGATGGAGACGTATCAGCCATCCTTTTTTTTCATTACATATTCCATTTGTCAACAATCTGTGTATATTGAACTACTCTTCATGTGTATCACCCATTTGAGCTGGTTATGGAAAAATCAGGAGTGAAAACAAGGTCTTCAGAGTAGGCAATGGTACCTGTTGAAGCATATATCTCGCTGGTTACAGGTAGCTCCTCAGAGGAGGATTCAGAGATAGATGACCAGTCCTATATCCCACCTGAGGTGTATGCTCTAATTTGCATTTATATTTCTCATATCATGCATATGGTGTTTTGCATTGCTTAGTTTAGACATCATATGCACAATATTCAATTCCGTCTGCTTAGTTTATAGATCATACATGTGAGTGCCAGCTGCTTAGTATATGAATCAATTATGTAAATTATATCACGCAAAGCAAATGCTTGCACCCAACGAAGGCAGGATGGTCATCAATCCCCTTGTTCTTGCCAATTGCAAGGATTAAATCTAATAGTGGTAGATAGATAAAATAAAATAAAATAAAAACAACAAGAAATTTTTTGGGTTGTAGTAAATATGGAAGATGAACCGGGGGGGCATAGGTTCACTAGCATTCCTAGTCCAACAGTTTTTGTGACACTAGAAAACATCACCGAATATACACATGTCTCACGACATTGAACCTATGTCACCTAAAATCTGACCAAACCATCGCTAAAGATGACAGCCGGGGGGGCGGGGGGAGGGGTGGCTGACATCAGCTAGTGAAGGTCACTGGCACCGAAAATGGTCTCCGGTGATGGTTCTAACTCCATCACAAGAAATAGTGATTTTTGTAGTGATATGAGAATTTATTTAGAGCATAAATATAAAAGATTCCTCTGGCTTCTATTGTGATTTTTTTGAAAAGGGGGGTGTCGGTGTCAAAACCGGCGGATCTCAGGTAGGGGGTCCCGAACTGTGCGTCTAGGCGGATGGTAACAGGAGACGAGGGACACGATGTTTTACCCAGGTTCGGGCCTCGATGGAGGTAAAACCCTACGTCCTGCTTGATTAATATTGATGATATGGGTAGTACAAGAGTGGATCTACCACGAGATCAAGGAGGCTAAACCCTAGAAGCTAGCCTATGGTATGATTGTTGTAATGTATGTTGTGTCCTACGGACTAAAGCCCTCCGGTTTATATAGACACCAGAGGATGCTAGGGTTACACAGAGTCGGTTACAATGGTAGGAGATCTACATATCCGTATCGCCAAGCTTGCCTTCCACACCAAGGATAGTCCCATCCGGACACGGGACGGAGTCTTAAATCTTGTATCTTCGTAGTCTTGGAGTCCGGCGGACGATGATAGTCCGGCTGTCCGGACACCCCCTAGTCCAGGACTCCCTCAGTAGCCCCTGAACCAGGCTTCAATGACGATAAGTCCGGCGCGCATAATGTTCGGCATTGGAAGGCGGGTTCCTCCCTTGAATAATCCAGAGAAGATCATGAACACCAGGATAGTGTCCGGCTCTGCAAAGTAAATTCCACATTCCACCGTAGAGAGAATAAAATGTACACCAGTCCAATATGCTGACGTATTATGCGGCGTGACATCACACCGCGACCAAGCCTTTGTTTGAATCGTTTTTTACTATACCACCTCAGCACGTTTAGCGAAGCAGTTTCCTTGGCACGTCTTGTCGAAGCAGAGATCGTGTTCCCCTTATTCCGGGATTCTCATCAATACGTGCGTGGGTAACCCAACCGTGCCCGTCGCCACGCCTCCTCCATCGAAGGTGAATCCCGAACGGTCACGGAGACGACCCTTGGTATTTTTCCCCTTTATAAGAGGACCAAGGACCGTTCCTTTTCTTCAATCTCGCATCGAATCTCCTCCTCGCTCCTAGTTCCAACACCCAGAGCCTCAGATTCGAGCGCTTCGGATCCTCAACCATGTCCGGCTCCGACCTCCAGGGCCGGTGGATGCCCTCCTCCGTCACGGAGGAGGACATATTGAAGTTACGTGAGGCCAAGTACCTGGCCTACGAGGTTTCGCACAGGTTGCCTGCCCAAGGGCAGGCCGTGCCCGCCCCCGAGCCCGGCGAATACGTCGTCTTCGTATCCCACCTCCGTCGGGGTTTAGGCTTCCCGACGAACCCCTTCGTGAGAGGGCTCATGTTCTACTACGGGCTAGATTTTCACGACTTGGCTCCGGAGTCCATCCTCCATATCTCCGCATTCATTATCGTCTGCGAGGCCTTCCTCCGCGTCACTTCCCACTTCGGCATGTGGCTGAAGACCTTCAATGTGAAGCCTAAGATGATCGGGGGGCGACAAGCAGAGTGCGGCGGGGCGGCCATAAGCAAAAAGGCCGATGCCCCGTGGCCCGAGGGTTCCTTCCAAGAGGAACTCGGACTGTGGCAGCAGGAGTGGTTCTATATCACCGCTCCGAGGGGCGGCAAACAAAAGCCGCCGCCTTCATTCCGCCCGGGACCTCCACGCCAACTGATGTCGTGGGTCAACCAAGGGCTCGATTGGGGGCCGTCCGAAGACGTGCCCTCACTGCAGGGCCGGATTCGAGACCTCCAAGCGAGGGAGATTAATCTGGTCGTGGTGATGCAGGTTATGCTAATCAGGCATCTTCTGCCCTGCAAACGCCATCCTCTCCGTCTATGGGAGTTCAACCCGGAGGGACCTCGGATTCTCCAACACTTCATGGGTGCGACACCCGTCGAGATGTAAAAGTTGTTCATCGGACCGCAGGTGGCGTGTCCGGAATTAGCCGAGGATGCAGGCCTAAGCCGCAATCGCCCGGATACTCAGGTAAATAGCTCAGAGTCCGGACATTCTGTTTATCTGCCTTGCTAGAGTTCGCCTCCTGACCCATTACTCTTCATAGGAGTGGGTGGCGCGATCAAGGCTGATAAGGTGTCCGCCCCCCCTCCCAGAGACCGCACTGGAGCCCGTGCTGGTCAGAATGTTGGAGGTCGCGCCCACAGAAGGGAGCGAAGGGGAAAATAGAGGAGCTAATATTTCGCCCAAAGGGGCGTCTGAAGAGGGGGGAATCAAGAACCCCTCCTTCCAGGGGGAGAAGAGGACCGCCTCCGAAGATCCGGAGGCCAAAGCCCCTAAACGGGGGAAGAGATCTTCCCCTGGGGGTCCGGCGTCCGGGGAGAATCCGGACGCACAATCATCGCCAAAGAATCAGCCCTCCAGCGAGTCGTGAGTATGAAAGGGGAATTTCATCAGTAAGAAAATACCTCCATTTATGCTTCTGTGGGTGACCGAAATTTTTATTTTGCAGTTCGGATTTGCAGCCCTCGCAGATGAGTTCGTCTTCGGGGGACCTTCTTCTGGAGATGATGGAGAGCGAAACGCCCCCGTCTGCTGCGCCATCAGATAAGGCAGACGAGCTTGAAGTATCGTCACGGAGGGTATCCCCATGTCCGGAGGGGCCGGAGAGTTCGGCGCCCGCTAGTATTCGGCCGGGAGGACTGAAGAATCTGCTTGAGAGGGCGTCCATCTCAGAAGATCATCATGCGCTAATGCACATGGTGATTGGAAGGATTTCGTCCGCCGAGAGCGGATTGCGTAACGCCGCTATGAGTTTACTGGCGGGATTTGAGGTACGCGAAAATGACGCACCTTCTATTTTTGATAGTTTTGCACATAAAAGTGTGCTCTGTATAGATAGTAGCCCCTGAGACTCGGTAGGTTGTCGAAGATGACAGCGTGCCGAGGATCGAAATTGCAAGTAATAAATGTCGCTGTTCCTATGTAGGTGGCGGAATGTCCGAGGGCTAGCCGGACTAGTGGGGTTGCCGAGTTAATGCGGCAACTTGACGCGGCGGATGCGGACATCGCACTTGTCAACCGGCTACTTGACGAGTCGCAAGGTAAATGAGTTCTCCACGGTCGCTTTATTAATGGGGTCAAAGCCCTCCTCTGATAAATTATATGATGTTATACAGACGGTGCTGCTGCTGTGGAGAGCCTTCGGGCCAAACTTGCTCAAGCTAAGGAGCAAGCCCGAAGGAGTGACGCGGCTACTTCGAGGGCGGCCGAGGAGTTGAAAGCCGAAAAGGCTGCTCACTGTCTAAGCAGGGAAGAGGTGGCCGAATTGGCCGTAAAAGTGAAAGATGCTACCGACCGTAATGAGGATCTTGAAAAGGAGCGCTTATCGGAGCGGGAAGACCTGAAGAAGGCCACCGCCGAGGCCAAGGTTGCCCGCTCTGCAATGCGGGCCATGAGGGAGGAGCTGCGCCAGGCCGGAGATATCGTGGCTGGCAAGCCTTATCTGCTGCGTCGCCGGTTTATGGATCAAAAGTATGCTCAATTGGATCGGCTGTGGAGTCCGGAGGATCCGTATATGGACTTAGCGGCAAGTGCGGCTGATGCCGTTGAGCACTTCCGGAGCCAGAAGGATCACAAGACGGAAGAGCTGTTTTGGTCTCAATTCCATAGTCCGGATCGCTCACTTCCGTTGACCGACCGGTTGGCCGAATGGGCCAAGCTAAATAGATTATCCAGACTTGCCATGACTGACATCGTGGCTCATGTCTGGCCAGAGAGGCCCAAGGCGACGAGCTACTTCGGCTTACTGCAGCAATTCCTTGGAGCGGTGCCGCATATCAAGGAGATGAAGCGGTCGGCCTGCATCGAGGGCGCGCGGATGGCTCTTGCCCGCGTGAAGGCGCATTGGACGGAGATGGATGCCACCGCTGTTGCCGCCCAGGGGTCGGATGAAGACCGACTCCCCGCCGAGCACTATTTCGGGGAAGTTATGCGTGGTGCTCATGTAATAGAGTCGCAGTGCTCAAAAAATGTCACGTTCAAATGAACGATTTAGCTTGTAAAACGATGATTATGCTATAACTGCTTTTTATACTTGTGCGTCCCAAGTAGTAAAACTGCTCCTATGCGGCCGTTTACGTATACACTTGTATAACCTGAAAGATTGCAGTCTTCGGCTTCAGCCCCCACGCACAAGGTGCGGGGGTGTTTGCAAAAATAGCGCGCTTTCACACTTAATCCGACGTCTCGGTCCTGTTAAGGAGGTGGTAGCGTAGCAAACGAGGCAATCCGGACTATAATGCTTTATCACTTTCACTTAGCCAGTGGAGTTCGAGGGTCGGGCTACGATATAGCCCCTTGGGGCACCACACTTCTCCGAGTTCGGGGCACGTGTGTGCCTGACCGGGAAACGGTCCTTCATCAAAGCGGGGAATTCTAAACATTCCTGTGGTCGATCGAGTGGTTGACCAGTCTCTCGCTATATCATGACAGTCAGTTTTCGGCTTTCTCTACTGAGGTGTTCGCCCAGCCGAACTGGGGCACAATCGCAGTAGTTCTCCTGGTGCCGCGTTAGCCGATGATACAGAACGTAAGGCAGCAAAACACAGGAGCCGGGCAAACCCAACATTTGACCAAAGACATGATTCGGAGCTGATGCATATAATGCCTAACTCGAGACGCCGAACACTCCCTGAGGTGTTCGGTCTTTATAATAATGGGCAGAACAATGCCCTAAGCCCCTGGTGTCCAGGTACAGGCATGGTCTTCTGATGCGGCCGATGCCAAAACGTCAGGCTCCGCTTTGGCTATAGGAAGAAACCAAGGGATAATAACAACAAGAGACAGTAAAAAAAGGTCTACGCAGGGTCTTAATCTGAAAAGAATCCTCACAACAGGTCCCTACTGCACGTCTGCGCATGTGTCTCCGTTGCGCCGTTATCCTGGATGGGTATGTACGTTGTTCATCTGTAAAAAAGAGAGGAACGCTCAGTTTGAAAACAATTTGTGTGGAAAATATATGTGTAAAATGAGAAGTACAAATAAGTAAAGCGGGGTTTGTATGAACCCGCGGTTTTTTGTGCGCACAGCCCCCTGTGAAGAGGTGTGTGGCTAGGGAGCCCCTAGCCTGCTGAAGCCGGACTGGTCTATCCGAGTCCGGGGTCTTTGAGTGACCCTCGCACTGAAATGATGCCTCGAGGACCGGGCATCTTGAGTGTAAGAGACGCGTAATGCGGTATGGCGTTAAAACGGACGAAAGCCTTTCGTCCCAAGAGTGCTTGATATTCACTTTTAAATGGGACGATATGAAAAATTAGTGTTTCGCGCCGAAAATTGTTCGGTGATCCGAACACGACTTCTAGTAATAGGGAGCCTGTGCACTTGGCATAAGGGCCTGGCGTCACTCCTTTGAAGGAAGTGCGGTTGTGTCGAATTTTGGTAGGGTCTATCCCCATCTTGCGGATTGTGTTTGAATACAGCAGGTTTAAGTCGCTGCCTCCGTCCATTAGGACTTTAGTAAATTGTAATCCGTCGATTATGGGATTCAATATCAGGGCAGTCCGTCCCTCGCTTCGAACGCTTCTGGAATAGTCCAGGTGGTCGAAAGTGATTGGTTTTTATATCCAATCTCTATGGTCTGCTGGGTTGGACCGTGCGAGGCTCTTTTTAGGAAGTGCCGCACTATTTTTCCGCATTATCACATGAAGTGAGTTCACTGCTTTGACCTCTTGTGGGAAAGTCTTTTGTTTTCCGGAGCTCTGCTGGTGGGGTTTATCTTCTTCGCTTGACGCGTCGAGCCCCTTGTGTTCGGTGTTTAGTCGGTCGGACAGTTTGAAAACCCAACAATCCCTGTGGGTGTGATTCGCAGGCCTTCCGGGGGTACTGTGGATTTGACATATCCGACCCAAGATCTTGTTTAAGTTGGACAATTCATCGCTGTCATCCTTAAGAGGTTGTGTTTTGTTGTTTGGCCGCGAGCTTTTGAATCCGGCGTTGACTGTCGTGCTCTTTGGGCCTTTCTCTTTATTCTGGCGCTGCTCTTTTCTGTGCCGTGATTTTCCGTTTCCATCTCTTATCTCGGATGTACTTGGGTCGCTGGTGCTGCGTCTTGCTAGCCAGCTATCCTCTCCCGCACAGAAGCGGGTCATGAGGCTTGTTAGTGCGGACATTGTCCTCGGTTTCTCTTGGCCGAGGTGCCTGGCAAGCCATTCGTCTCGGACATTGTGTTTGAAAGCTGCTAAGGCTTCGGCGTCCGGACAGTCGACTATTTGGTTCTTTTTGGTGAGAAACCTGTTCCAGAATTTCCGCGCTGACTCTCCGGGCTGTTGAGTTATATGACTTAGATCATCTGCATCCGGAGGGCGGACATAAGTCCCTTGAAAATTTGCCCTAAACGCGTCCTCGAGCTCTTCCCAACTTCCAACAGTGTTTTCTGGGAGGCTTTTAAGCCAATGACGGGCTGGCCCTTTGAGCTTGAGGGGTAGGTATTTTATGGCGTGGAGATCGTCTCCTCTGGCCATGTGTATATGCAGTATATAATCTTCTATCCAGACTCCAGGGTCTGTTGTTCCATCGTAGGCCTCTATGTTTATGGGTTTGAATCCTGCTGAGAATTCATGGTCCAGCACCTCATCGGTGAAACATAGTGGGTGTGCGGCGCCCCTGTATTTGTGTGTGCCGCTATCTTCGGACACTTGACGTGTTGCCTTGCTTCCTGGGGCCTTCTTCTTTGGCCCGTAGATGGACCTGGCTGGGCCATCTGTCTTTCCGGGTTCATTAGTTGGTTTATGTGCAGTGCCGCTTTCAGAATTTGGCCTATCATCTGGCCGTCTATCCAACCAGGCCGCCTCTTTATTTTTTGACGGTGGAGGCTCTATGGCCTCCTCGTCGAATTCTGGTAGCAGCTTACGCTTCGGGTAGCTCTTTGATTGGTGGCCATTGCCGTATTTATCTGCGGTTTTGAGCACTTTGCTCCATCTCATTCTGAGTGTGTCTTCCGCTGTTTTGAGCTTCCGCTTTTCCTTCTTCAGGCTTCTTGCAGTGTTGACGAGTCTTTTCCGAAGGTTTTTGCTCTCCGGCGGCGTGTCCGGCATGAGGTCGTCCGGACTGTCATTTTCGCTGGGCCTGGACTGATTATCTGACTCGTCATGTTCGGACGGTTGCTTATCTGCATGTTCGTCGTCCACTTGTGGGCCCTGCTGTATTACGGGCTTCTTGGGAGCGTTGTTGTCGTCGAGGCGGGACTTAGGGCGGCGTTTGCGTCGCCGTTTTGGTTGTTTATCGGCGGGGTTATCTTCTGCCGCGGCCCGTTGGTCCTCGTCATCGCTCTCCTTTGGGGTATCCACCATGTATATGTCATATGACGAGGTGGTCTTCCAGTGCCCTATGGGCGCTGGTTCCTGTTCGTCTCCGGCATCATCGTCCATAGCGTCGATGTCTTCGGAGTCGTAGTCTAGCATGTCGGTTAGATCGTCGACAGTGGCTATAAAGTGGGTGGTGGGTGGGCTCTGAATTTCTTCGTCGTCCGCATCCCAACCATCCTGGCCATAGTCCGGCCAGGGCTCTCCTGATAACAAGAGATGCTTTAGTGAATTCAGGATATCGCCAAAAGGCGAGTATTGGAAGATGTCCGCGGCGGTGAATTCCATAACCGGCGCCCAATCCGATTTGATTGGTAGGGGCATGGGAGGTTCGGAGTCCGGCAAGGAGTCCGGTACCTCGGAATCACAAATTTCGCGGGGGACAAGATTAACGTTCGGCTCCATCGCCGAGGAAGTTGAAGCCCCTGAGGCGGCGTCTATCCACCGATCCTCGATCTGGGCGATCGGCTCCAGACTGATGGCCGAAGCGGATTCATGTGGGGCCACCAAGGCACTGTTCGGCGGTAGAGCTAGATCATGCCCATCGTCACAGTGCGGCGCGCTCGGCTGTGGCTCGAGTCCGTCGAAGATCAAGTCTCCGCGGACATTGGCCGTGAAGTTTAGGCTTCCGAATCTGACCTGACGGCCAGGGGCGTAGCTTTCGATCTGCTCCAGATGGCCAAGCAAATTAGCCCGCAGTGCGAAGCCGCCGAATACGAAGATCTGTCCGGGGAGAAAAGTCTCACCCTGGACAGCGTTGTTGGTTGAAGATGCCATCAAGCCTATCGGTGACGACACAAAGGAACTCTCAATGAAAGCACCAATGTCGGTGTCAAAACCGGCGGATCTCGGGTAGGGGGTCCCGAACTGTGCGTCTAGGCGGATGGTAACAGGAGACGAGGGACACGATGTTTTACCCAGGTTCGGGCCTCGATGGAGGTAAAACCCTACGTCCTGCTTGATTAATATTGATGATATGGGTAGTACAAGAGTGGATCTACCACGAGATCAAGGAGGCTAAACCCTAGAAGCTAGCCTATGGTATGATTGTTGTAATGTATGTTGTGTCCTACGGACTAAAGCCCTCCGGTTTATATAGACACCGGAGGAGGCTAGGGTTACACAGAGTCGGTTACAATGGTAGGAGATCTACATATCCGTATCGCCAAGCTTGCCTTCCACGCCAAGGAAAGTCCCATCCGGACACGGGACGGAGTCTTCAATCTTGTATCTTCGTAGTCTTGGAGTCCGGCGGACGATGATAGTCCGGCTGTCCGGACACCCCCTAGTCCAGGACTCCCTCAGGGGGACTCCCCGGCCTCTGCATCAGAACGATGGATACGGCCACTTAAATAAATAAAATAGGTTCAACAATGTCAAAGAGTCTTGAAACAAAATAAAGGCGAGCTCACATAGAGCCTGGATGCCAAAACAAGAAAAGGCCATAAAGCCACAACCGGCTGGCAAAATAAAGATAGGAAAACTAATCGCCTATCCTATTACATGACCGCCATCCAAACCGGTTGAAGATATCCCGTGCTACCATCTCCCGCCGGACAGATCCAGTAACCAAACGCTCCCTGGCCTCCGTCGGAGTGAGTAAGGACCACATACGGATCAGCGCTGTAGCACGGAATACAACCTGCAAAAAATGAATAGTAGTTATTCTGTTAAAAGCCAAATCATTTTTGCAGTTCCAAATTGCCCATAACAATGCACAAAATCCTACACGAATATGTCTAGCTGTATCGGACTCTATCCCATCCAGCCATGTTCCAAATAATGACCCGACCGAACTCGGAGGAGTAATGTTAAAGGCAATTTGCACGGTGCGCCACGGAATTCTCGCCAACGGACACTCAAAGAAGAGATGCTTAATGGTCTCGTCCTGATCACAGAAACTACACCTAGTAGATCATGTCCAATTGCGCTTAACCAAGTTGTCCTTTGTTAAAATAACCTGTTTTTGGACAAACTACATAAACACTTTAATTTTCAAAGGAACTTTTACTTTCCAAACATGTTTGGAACTAGGAATGACAGTCGAGTTAATGACATCGATGTACATTGACTTAACAGTAAATTGTCCAGACCTAGTAAGTTTCCAACACAACTGATCGGGCTGATGAGTTAGCTGGACTTCCATCAGTCTACGCACCAGATGAAGCCAAGCTTCCCATCTATAACCAATAAGCACCCTCCGAAACTGAATATTAAGGGGAATGGACTGCATAATCGTTGCAACTAGCGCATCACGTTGCTGGACAATACGATACAGGGTTGGGTACTGTAGTGCCAATGGTGTATTACCCAGCCAAGTATCCTCCCAGAACCGTGTATCATTGCCATCACCGACAATAAACTTTGTTCTATTAAAGAAGGCTGCCTTAACTCTCATAAGCCCCTTCCAAAATGGTGAATCAATTGGTCTCACTGTCACCTGTGACAAAGTTTTGGAATGCAGATACTTGTTGCGGAGAATCTGCGCCCAAGTTGCGTCAGTCTGAACTGAAAGCTTATACAGCCACTTACTAAGCAGGCATCTGTTCTTGACCTCAAGATTCTCGATACCCAAACCCCCTTGGTCCTTTGGTCGACAAATAACATCCCACTTGGCAAGTCTATACTTTCTCTTAAGTTCATCACTCTGCCAAAAAAATCTTGATCGGTAGAAGTCCAGCCTTTTCCTAACCCCCACTAGAACCTCAAAGAAAGATAGTAGGAACATCGGCATACTCGTGAGCACCGAATTAATAAGAATTAACCGGCCTCCAACTGACATAAGTTTGCCCTTCCAGCAACTAAGTTTCTTTTCAAACCGATCTTTGATGCATTTCCACTCTCTGTTCGTTAGCTTACGATGGTGAATGGGTATACCTAGGTAAGTAAAAGGTAAAGCCCCTAATTCGCATCCAAACAATTGCCTATAAGCCTCTTGTTCCTCCTTGGCTCTACCAAAGCAGAACAACTCGCTTTTATGAAAGTTAATCTTTAAGTCGGTCAATTGTTCAAATAAGCATAACACCAGCTTCATATTTCTCGCTTTTGCCAGGTCATGCTCCATAAAGATGATTGTATCATCAGCGTACTACAGAATGAACACACACCCATCAACTAGGTTGGGCACCAAGCCACCCACCTGACTGGCCTCCTTTGCCCTACCTATGAGAATTGCCAACATGTCAACCACAATGTTGAACAAAATAGGGGACATTGGATCTCCTTGCCTCAGGCCTTTGTGTGTCTGGAAATAATGCCATATATCATCATTTACTTTAATTCCAACGCTCCCTTTTTTGCGTAAAGGATTCTACCTGGCGTCGCCAAGCCTCATCAAAACCCTTCATACGCAAGGCCTGTTGAAGGAATGGCCATTTGACTTTGTCGTACGCTTTTTCGAAATCCACTTTGAAAACAACCCCATCCAGCTTTTTCGTGTGGATTTCATGGAGCATTTCATGAAGGACCACTACCCCCTCAAGGATATTCATGTCCCGCATGAAAGCAGTTTGGGTAGGCTGCACAACAGCATGCGCGATCTGTTTGAGCCTATTGGTCCCGACCTTGGTGAAAATTTTGAAACTAACATTAAGAAGACAGATTGGCCTAAATTGCTCAATTCTCACAGCCTCTGTTTCCTTAGGAAGAAGGGTGATCATTCCAAAATTGAGCTGAAAAAGATGAAGCTGTCCAGCAAACAGATCATTGAACAAAGGCAACAAATCCCCTTTAATGATATGCCAGCATTTCTTATAAAACTCCGCTGGAAATCCATCGGGGCCCGGCGCCTTGTTGTTTTTCATTTGTGAAATGGCCTCCAACACCTCTTTCTCAGAGAAAGGGGCCGCAAGAACATCATTCTCCACCGCTGTGAGTTGAGGAACATCCTCAACCCTGGACTCATCCAGCGACACACAGTTCTCTTCTGGAGGGCCAAACAGCTGCTTATAGTACTCGGTAATGTACAATTTTAGGTTTTCCTGTCCTACAATTGTACCCTCATCTTGCTCAAGCTGAAAGATCCTCTTCTTTCGATGCTTACCATTAGCGATCATGTGAAAGAATTGAGTGTTCGCATCCCCCTAGACTACTCGCCGGACCTTGGCCTGCAACGCCCACTTCAACTCTTCTTCCCTAAGAAGTTCTTTCAGCCTCAATTCCGCATCAAGCTTGGCATGAAGCTCCGCGGCCGGCAGCACCATGGTTTCTGCTTTTACATCCAGGGACTGAATAAGGGAAAGGAGCCTTTCCTTTTCGACATTATAAATCCTGCAAAGATGCTTAGCCCACCCACGCAGGAAACTCCTCAAATGCCTAATCTTATTCTACCAGCGCTGAAGCGCAGTCTTCCCTCCTGAATCCTTAGCCCACTCTCTGGCCACGAGATCAAGAAAGCCTTCTTGTTCAAACCAATCCATCTCAAAGGAGAACACATTTTTGTTCCCTAGGTGGGTGGGCTCACCAGAGTCCACCAATAACGGCGTGTAGTCAGAAATACCACGGGACAAGGCCTGGACTGTTACTAGAGGGAACTTCCGTTCCCAATCGACACTGGCTAACACTCGATCCAACTTCTCATACGTCGGATTTGGCAGCGCGTTAGCCCAGGTGAATTTTCTACCCGAGAGCTCAATTTCTCTCAGGTCCAAACTTTCAATGATAGTATTGAACATGAACGACCATATGCCATCAAAGTTATCATTGTTCTTATCTTCACGCCTTCTAATTATATTGAAATCACCCCCCACCAGGATAGGCAACTGCTCGGAACCACAAATCCGAACGAGATCAGCCAAGAACTCGGGCTTGAGCTCGGGCTGCGCAGCACCATATACCGCAACCAGAGCCCAATTAAACCCATCTTCCTTCGGCCGCACCCGAAACTTGACTGCAAAGTCACCCATCACCACACTGCGAACCTCAAGCGCTTCGCACCTAACGCCGAGTAAGATTCCACCCGATCTCCCTCTCGGCGGCAAGCAATGCCAATCAAAATCTATACCCCCTCCCCCGACAAAGTATTAGAATTGAGGCGCAAAGTTATCTCTACCCGTCTTCGATAGAGCGATAAAATCTAAACGATGCTCGACGACGCCTCAGCAAGAAACCTTCTTTTAGCCAAGTCCTTTAGACCTCTGCTATTCCAAAAGATTCCTTTCATTGTTCATCATGGAATTTTTTGTCGTACGAATCCTAGCACTCCTACGCATTGCGGACACCGGGTACACCTTCCGTTTCCACTTGCGCTTGGGGACAGTTTGACGCTGCAACTGGTCCTCACAACCAGTCTCAGAGGGGCTAGCCAAAACTATCTCAGTAGAATCATCCTCTACATCCGCCTCAGTAATAGGTTGCATAAGATCCGCACAAAAATTGTCGAGCACCCTGACCCCGAGCGCATCAACCTCAGAATCACTCATGGGTTTAACAGCCGCAATATTATGAATCATCTCTAAGGCTCGCTCAGCCTCTAGATCCAGAAGATCATTAACAGAATTAAAGATTTCAGTGTCATTACTACCCAGCGAAAGTCCTAATTGATTTGCATTTTCAACAATCTCATCATTTGAAAAATGTAGAATGGAATTAGAAGTATTGACCGACATACCAGTAGTGACCTCTACGTCACGAAGCTTGGCCGCCCTCATGGCGCACCACTGCTGAATGTCGTCCACATCCGGCTGTGCCTGGAGACGGCCACTCACCCGGTGCCCCTCAGACATCAGATCCTGAATCCCTCCAAACGCAATGACCTCCTCCCTAGAGATCGCGGTCGGGGTCCGGCCTCCTGCCTCACCCCAACCAGCTGGCCGATCCATCTGCACGGGCTCACCCACAGCCTCGCCAGAGAGTGGACAGGCACTCACCAAGGTCTCAGACTCCTGGCGTGCCCCGTAGGACGAGGCCGGCAGGGAGGGCGGTGGAGGCAGTACAAGGGCCGCCTGCCCTCGCTCCCCACCCAGCACCGGAGAAGCCACCCTCACAGGCGCCGTCGGAGGAGAAGGCTCCGAGGCCACCTGCCCCGAGCCCTCTCCCGAAGGCAGAGCCGCCACCAACCGAAAGTTAGACGTGACGGGAGAGGATGTATCCGAGGCCCCCTGCCCTAGACCCCCTCCCAACGAAGAAAAGGACACGGGAGCCACCTTCCCCGAGTCCCCTTCCTCAGCAGTAGGAGAGCAACCCGAGGCCGCCTGCCCCAGGGCTCCGCCCGACAAGCCAGGCACGACAAGCTGCGTCACCTCCTGAGGAGGTATCGTGTGCTGAGCACGAGAGGGAGTGGCCACCTGCCGACTCACCTCCTCCCCCCCCCCCCCCCAGATCGAGATCGATGAAACCCCAAGATCCCCAGGAATGGTATCCACAGCACCCTCAAACCCCAAAGCAGGCAACTCGAGCTCAACAGCCTCCTCGGACTCGACCCGATCACTCCACAGCCTCGAAGGTGCAGAAGAGGGCTTCTATTGTGCTTGACATGCTTAACACGAGAGATCATCTCCTCCTCAAGAAAAACTCCCATGTCCATCATCATCATGTATCCTATGTATGGGCAATGCCCATGTATTCTTTGAGCGTGACTTTGGTCAAAATTTATGGTGGATGCTAAATCAGGAATGGAGCTTTGGACCAACCTATCATGGAGATCCTGGACAGTAAAACCAGTGAGACAACAAATCTTTCTATGAGATGATGATCCTTGGATGTTGGAGCACTTGGATTCATAGAAATGGGATCATATTTGAGGGTGATAATGTGAATATTCATGAATGCTTTAGGATGTTTAAGAAGTACTTTTCTTACGAGTTTACTCTATGCATAGCAATGGGTGGGTTTACATGTGAATGAGTACATAACGATATAAATGATAAAGCTAGTCTCAAAGAGGGCATGCAATTTTATGAGTATATTCCAGATGAACCCACCATTGTACATACTATGCACTTTTTTTTTGGAAACACGGTAGGGGCTTTCCCTGTATTTTTTCGTCACAAAGAATCCATGCAAAACAATTTTATTTAGTTCTTCAATTGTATAAATGGAATTTCTATTTCAAAATGTATGCAAGTCATATGGATTTTGTGTTAGTACAGTCAAATGCTTTCTTTTACCAATTTCTTCCATTTCACTTAAATGGCAGAGTGCATTCAAGTAAATAATTGACTAAAGGACACGTGGCCATGTCACTAGAGAGAGAATTTCAATATGCTGTGCGCACAGTTCAGTTTCCTGATCCTACTACCAGTACATTGTGTGTGTGGGGGGGGGGGGGGAGAAAATAATTCTAACAGTACAAGTGGCTTCTTCTATAAACTAGTCTTTATTTGAGGGAATTCTATGAACTAGTCTAGTGGTACTTACACTGATGAGCTTAACACCGAGCAAGAAAAGTCATATTGGCAAGGTAAAAAGAAAAGGTGGGCCACGTAGAATCTCTACAATGAAAACCAAAAACATGGGAACATATGATCGAATAACTACAGAGTATACACTGTACCAACATTTATACTTGCAGGTAAAACAAGGGGGGCGACACCACGGTAAAAACAGTTTTCGGACCTCTGATCCAAGTTGCTTGAAATGTATGTAATTCATGTATACCCGTATACAAACCTGTATACCGCCGAAAGAAGAAGAAGAAGAAGAAGAAAACAGACATCAGGAACTCTTACATCGATGTACAATTCTTGGCCTTGACACGACGATGAACACCTATGTTACGCAGGGACTTGCTTGCTCTACCGGCCACCCCCTCTGCCTCCTTGGCCGGTTTAGGGGACAGAAGGGAGGCTCTTATTACACAGAACGAATCAATAAATAATGGAATGGCACGAGAGGAATTACAAGGTGGAAAGGAACAGTCGTCGTCGGTGATGCTGTGATGTGATGGCGATGATCGACTCGAGGAGGTGACGCATGGAACGGTGACTCGGTGATGGTGATGGTGATGATGCTTCGAGGTTATTGTCTGTTTGGAACTGGAAGTATACTGATGATCCATGGTGCTGAGCACCTACTGAACCATGGCGAGGAAGGAGCTCGCGGGGGTCGATGTCGGCGCTGCTGTCGCCGCGGTGGTTGGCGGTGGAGGCGCATTGTTGGTGCCGACCGGGTTTGGCCTCTGGAACTGTATCCTGTACTGCATTTTGCCGTCGTCCTCGCCGTCCTCGCCGTCGTCAGTGTAGTCATCGCCCATGTCGTCGCTGTCGGTCTCGTCCGTCGTGAACTCCCGGTGCGGCTGCTCGTTCAGCTCCCTCACAGCGTCTTCTGGCTTTACGGCAAGCGCATATCCGGTTAGTTTCCACCCCAAAAACATCCATCGAGATCGACTGATCGAGCTCAAACATGCTAGGCTGCAAGGTAAAAATGGTGTGCGCGATTACCTTTTTTACGCCCAGGTCGAACGTGGCCGTCGTCGGCGTTGTCTGCCCGTTGCTTGTCGGCACCTGCGCGGCTCCGACTCCTCCGTTGTTCCTCTTGTCGGTGTCGTTGATCTTCTTCCCCTCGATCTCGATCTCGTGCCGGTTCAGGTTCTGATGCTCCGCGACGGCAGGGACAGACACGACCTTGTTGTTGGCAGCGGCGCCGCCGCTGCTGCCGCCGCCGTTGTGCTTCTTGCGGTAGATGGCCTCAAGCTGGTGGAAGTACGGGCATGTCTTGGAGTCCTCCGGCCGCCTCTTGTTGCTCTCCTTCACCTTCTTGAAGTACTTGTTGATGTTCTCCCACTTCTCCTTGCACCGTTTGGAGTTGCGGCTGTAACCCAGCCGCCGCATCCCGGCGGAGATCTCCTCCCACAGCGGGCCCTTTGGTCCGTTCTCCTGGTAGCGATTGTCCATGTCCATGCGCAGCTGGATAAGCGCGTGCACCTCCGTCTTGGGCCACCGTGACGACGACGGCCCCCCTCCGCTCTCCCCTCCTCCCAGACCAGCGGCCTCGACGACGTGCTGCTCCGTGGCGACGGGAACCAGCGCGAGTGATAAACCGGCAGAAGTCGGGGCTGGTGCGCTGCGGGGCGTTCCGGCCTCTTCGCGCGTCGTTTCCTTGTGCTGCGGTGGTTGCGGCGGCGGTTGCTGTTGGAGCGGCGCAGCTGGGATGGGTTGCGGCTGCGGCTGCTGTGTGGCCTGTGACGGCGGCGGTGGTGGTGGCAGGTGCTGTCGAGGTTTCTTTGGCGGTGGCGGGGTCTGGACCTGCATCGGCGTTGGCATGGGGATGACGACGGGTGGGACATGCACGGTCTGACCACCGATGCGCTGGAGGAAGGCGATGATGGAGGCATCGCGCGAAGCTGCCGCGGCGCGCTCCTGCGCGAGCTGCTCCTGCTCGCGGTTAAGGCGGGCCACCTCCTGCCGGCGCCAGGCCTCCTCCCTCGCCGTGCGCTCGGCCTCCCTCTTCTCCATGGTCTCCAGGAACCGCTGCTGCATCTCCTCTTGCCTCTGTACGACCTGCTTCATCAGGCCCTCGAAGAAAGCCATCATCTTCTTGCTGCCGCCGCCGACGCGCTTGCGCTTGCCGAGGCCATCCGGGCTGCCGCCGGTCTCCGCCGTCATGTCGTCGTCCTCGGAGTCGTCGTCGTCGTCCGACTCAGAGTCGGACATGGACGGGAAGCTCAAGCCTTGCAGGCTGACGGGCGGTGGCTGGGGAAGCTCCACGGCCGGCGCAGGGGCGGCCGAAGATATAGGGGCCGGCTGCATCGGCCCCGGCGGCGGCGGCATTGCGCTCATCGGCTGCGGCGCCGAGAAGGCGTGCATCTGCGGCGGGGGGGCAGCACTGACGACCAGGGGCAAGTGCTCCTGGTGCTGGTGCTGCGCGGCGGCGGTGGCGGCGTGCAGCGCCTCGAGCTCCTGGAAGAAGCGGTAGCTCTTGCCGTCCTGCCTGCCGGCCCGGCCCTCCTTGGTGCGCTTGTAGTACTTGTGCACGTTCTCGAACTTCTCCTTGCACTTCTTGGCGCTCCTCTTGTAGCCCAGCTCCGCAAGCTTCCTGAGATCAAATCAAGACAGAAACGGAAGGTTAATTACTCGCGTTGCGTGGTACTACGAGAGGGGAATTGAAGCCGATGGCGCTCCACTTGAGTACTATAATCAATCAATCAACCAATCAAAGGACTGAAAGCAAGAGAAACAGAGCGGATTAAATGAGCAGCGGTGCGTTTACAGGAGGAGGAAGAAGAAGCTTCGAGTGTGTGTTTCCTCTTTTTCTTCCTCTCCGGGCCGACGAAAGAGACAAGGAGAGGGAAGGACGAGAGAGAGAGGGCAAGGAAGGAAGCATATAGGCAGAATGGGAATTAGTTAACCGCAGGCCATCTCGTCTTTTTAGGGATGAGAGGGGAATTGAAGCCGATGGCAGTAGAAAAATGAGGGAAATAAACAAAGGAAGATGAGTGAGGCCGCATTGGGATGGGAGAGAAAGGCTGCCTTCCTTCTTTTCCCAAAAACTGAAAGCGGAAAACAGTGGCAGACTGCGCCTGCAGCCTGCCTGCCTGCGCCTGCCCCTGCACTCACACCGTGGTACGAACGATCCCCAGGAGCCCAGATTCTTACCACCACCCTACGCCTACCCAGCCGCTGAAACCGAGGAGCATTTGATTAGATCGGCCAGGAAAGGCAAGGAAAACTGCGAATTCGAGGGGAATCGCTGGCAGTAACAACAAGGGCGCATAATTTGCCATCATTTCATGTGGAACCATTCCATTCCAACCAGCGCTAAATTCCACGAAACCGTTAGTCGCTTGCGCAGGGGGAAATCATGCCCAAGACAAGATGCTGCTGCGGTGAATTGCAAAATGTGTGTGTGGAAATTACCGTGCGGTTTTACTTTCTCGACCTCTTACCTGGAGACCTCTTCCCAGAGGGGGCCCTTGAGGGTGGCGTCGCGGAAGGTGGTGTCCATCTCCGACCGGATCCTGATGAGGGCCAGCGTCTCCTCCCGCGGCCACCGGTTGCCGCCCGACCCCAGCCCGCCGCCGCTGTGCCCGCCGGAGTCGCCCAGCATGTCGTCGTCGGGGAAGCTGCTTCCGCCGGCGCCCAATTCCTGTTCGTAGCTCGGCTGCGGGTTCTGCTGCTGCTGCTGCTGCGTCGGCGGCGGCCGCACGCTCAGCGGCACCGGGCCCGGAGCCGGCTGCGCGGAGAACGGCCCCATGTCCGCCGGCGGCGGCGCCCCGTACTGAGACCCGCCACCCTGGTGCTGGTGCTGCTGCTGCTGCTGCATGGATGATGCGGCCACAGCACCACCGCCTTGAACGCGCGCTCTCAAATTGTCCGGCGGTACCAAGCTAGCAAAGGAAGGCGAAATCTGTATGCGCAACAGGTGGTTGGCTGTAGAACTGTGCAGAGCAATCGAGAGGGGGGAAGGACTGGTGAATTGTAGGGAATTAATTGTGGCTTCTAGGCTGTCTAGCTCATCTCCTTCCTCTCTCTCGCACACACACCGAGTGAGTGTGGTGTGGGCGGAGAGGGAGGGAGTTAGAATTGGAGGGAGAGGATGAAATAGGAAAAGGAGCCCTGGTGGTACAAGTAGGGGAGGGGTGGGAACTGGGAAGGGGAGGTCCGGAGGAGGAGGACGCTGGCTGGGGAGGGGGATGGGAGCGAGCGAGAGGATGGTGAAAAAGAGTGGGGGGAGCGTGGACAACTGGAAAGGGCCCAAAGAGTGTAAGAAAGAGGGAGGAGAGAGGAAGCTGGCTAGGCAAAGGAGAAGAAAAAAGAGAGGGAAAGTAAGGGGGTGCCCCTACAAAAGGGAGGGCTGCTGGTGCCTCTACTGATTGATCTCTACTTCTCTGTACCCTACGCCTCCCTCCATCTCCCACCAAGAACCGAAGCGCAACCAAACTCCACCGCAGTATACGTATACGTACGAGATGTATGTATGTGTGTATGATTTTTGCGGACTTTGTGTGCGCCGACGACGCCGTTTGTTACGGGGGCGGTGGCGTTTTATAGCGGCTGGTCCAGGGCCAGGGCCCGGTCTGGGCCTGGTGAGGCGATAGATAGATATGGGGGGATTAATGAGCCGGGCATGGGGACAAAAGAGGGAGGGTGCGGACTGCGCAGGCGGTGAAACGGAAACGCCTGCGTGAGGCGAGGCCTCACCGGACACGTGTGCGGCCCCCGGACCGACGTGGCACGGCCGCGCAGGGACAAGTGCGCCGCGCTGACATCGCCCTCCTCCGCGTCCGAGCGCGGCACATGACACACTCACTCACGCCGCGCGCATGCCTGCATGCATGCATGCATGGGCGCCCAGCAGCCCGCGCACCACCTTGCCGCATACGCGATCAATTGTCTCTCACCCCTCGCGAAATACGGTGGAGATAAAGCTTTTTTGTAGATAGAAACGGTGGAGATACAGTGACTGGATAGGTATATCTCCTAGCCCGCTTTCTATCTTGGAGCTACACGGATATATTTTGTGCTACTCCAGTAGTAGAAAAGATTTGCCTTTGCGTGCATGCCGGCCGCGTGCCCGCGCGCATGGACATCCTCTCACCGCGTACGTGTTGCCGCGCTGCATGCATGGCGTGCCGTGTCGTGCTCGGGCCGAGCGAGCCCCTCCTCCTTCCGACCCGCCGGATGGGCAGGCCGGCGCCCCTTGTATCTACCCGCCGCGGGTCGTACCGTGCCCGGACGCCCCTCGTCACGGTGTCGGCAGGTTCAATGCGCGCCCGCGCGCGTGGTGAAAAAACGTACTGCATGCGGCGCAGGTTGGCGCCGCTGCTCCACAATTAATAACCCAACTCGTCATCTAGTTCCAGATAGATAGATAGATAGATGTCGCGCATTAGTTCTGCGGATTTCAGCATTAGTCTGGCGAGATATGCGCATTTGTTTTGCGCGTTCGGTCACTAATCTGGTATGATATGCGTATCCTTTTTCCCGATCTATACTCGGCTGGCTAGATCTACGTATGCATGTGCATGAGAAGCATGCCCGCGTGGTTGGTCTGTTTAGGCAATTAATCACCGCACCCGCGTCGTGAATGAACCGATCGATCCATAATCCTCGTGCTGCAGCTGTAGCTATAATTTCGACGACGGAGAATTAATAGTGGCTTATACTACCTCCGTTTTAGTTTACAAGTCCTACGCATATACCTAGGTTGCCAATTTGATCACCTTAATAGAAACTATATAACACAAAAATTATATCTTTTGAAAATAGAACATCTAAAGTTTATATTGGTATACATTTTGTAATATATAACTTGTATTAGGTTGGTCAAATTGACAACCTAGGGGTACGCGCACGCCGTGTAAACTGAGAGAGATAGTACATAAAAATAAGCAGAGTATAAAAATAAGAGAGTATGGTATGAGCCATGGACGCTAACGGCTCAAAACGGGATAGTACATCGGTGCTGGGCCCCGGGCGAAACGGACGGTTCTGAATTTCTGATGAGGTGTGGACGCCGCCGCTGTACAACAGCATGGTTGGTGGTGGGCCGGGTACCCTGTAGGCCCACAGTAGCAGTAAAAACTGTCTTTTTACTTCCACATCTGTTGCTAAAAAAGTTATACTGTACTATCTCAAAAGATAAAAAAACTGTTTCTCAATATGCATTCGGACAAACTATAAATGTGCAAATTAAAGGCACTCCGTTTATACCCGTACTAGCCCATACATAATTAGACGTGTACAGTGCTGTACAACTGCACATGTGTCCGGTATACTAATATTACGGTAAAATACCACTTGTTGAGGCCCACCGCGGCCTGTGGTTTTAGATTCCATTGGAAGCGTCCCGTCACAGGGCTCACATGTCAACCAGTAATCATGTTTGCAACTCTGGCACGTATCAAATTAGTTGCATTTTTGTATCAATATGCCAAATATAAGACGATCTGTGTGGGTATATATACTACTACAAGGATAAGCTAGGCGATCAATCAATAAGGCTGGTCGTAATGGTAGTATCATAGCTAGTATCATGCATGCCAACTAGGCAATTTTGATGAGGTGTCATAGCATTAAATGTAGAAAGAGAGGGTGTAGTATCATATCATGATACCGTATCATATTAAATGCTATACTACTTTGTGTCATGCATGGCAATAAATAAAGTACAGCATGATACTAATATATGATACTATGCATTAGGAAGGTAGTATCATACACTAGTATCATATGCATGATAGTAGTATATGATACTCCTCATTACAACCAGCCTAATTACAAGAAGTGTGGACGAAGCAACAAAGAATATGCAGTGCAGTACATGCCTTGGTTGAAAATTTCACACCCAACCACCCGGCCGCCACTGCTAATTAATTATTTGTGACTACCGCAGGAAAAATATACTATGCACGTGGCCATGATTAATCGAAGCATCAGGCTGACTGTTTATTTACTGCAATGAAAAACCTATCTATTTGGACCACGAACAGATGGACAGAGCCCAGTTAGTTCATATTATTAGGCCCAATCAATCAGTATCTTAATTGAGCAGTCGTGTACATGTACCTTTCAACTATCTGCTGATCGTACTCAATTTTCCCTGATTTCTTTCTTTTATTTACTAGAAATAGACGGGGCCAGTTAAACAGATGGCTTGTGAGCCTGGAAGAGAGCAATAATACAAGATGCATAATACCCACCACTCCCCTGATATATTTGTTTACTTATTACCAAAAGTGAGGTATTTTGCGTATTCATGCGAGGACGGCGGGCCCAGTGAAACAGAATGGCTTGTGAGCTTGGAAGAGGGCAATAATACAAATCTTTTTGCGGCTAACCAACAAAATGTGTTTGGGATTATCTAGAAAGGAAAAAAAAACGTTCGGTGCTGGCTGGACCCTCGCTCTTTGCTGCACCATCCGCCTAACAGTCATGCATGTCGCATTTGTTGCCATTCCACCGCTGTGCTGTCTTCCCGCTGAATTATTGCGTGCACGGAAAAAATAGCACGCCAAATCACCTCTTCCTTCATTTTTTTTCTGGTACTAGTACCTGCCAAGTTACCTGACGAACCGTGCGGCGAAATGTTGGAAGCCAGCGTGCGTGTAGGCGGCAGAGTTGAAATTCTTTCCCAGAAGAGACGATGAAGGGGGGTTGCTTGCGTCGTTAAAAAGTTAGCCATGCACCGCAACAGCGGTGCGGGGGGCGGGGAGGTCCACCCTACGGGACGGGGAAGCGGGCGTAACAGGGAGGCTACAACGGAACGTGGCGGGCGTTTATCGCGGATCCTTACCCCCACACCTACATCCAAAATTCCTACCGTGCCAGCCTGGTAATACCACCTCGGCACACCACCCGTGCACCATGCTCCCGGGCATGCGCGGAGGAAAAAAGAGCGCACCAAATCTCTACTTGGGGTTTAGAGAACGTTTGTGCAATTTGACAAAGTGCAGTACCTTGTCGACGCGCAGCCGCCCGATGCCAGCGATTACAGCCGTTCAATCTGCCTTCCCCGTTTTGTCCACCTCGCCTCGCACGGGATTGACTCTGTCCGCACTCCGCCTGTGCCGCCCCATGAACCCTACCGCCTCTACCTTCGCCTCCGCCTCCGTTTGCCTCGCCCCCGCCTGCTTGCAGCTCCGGTGGACACTCATGTCATCGACGCCGTCGTGCCCGGGCGCAGCCCTGCCGTCATGGTTCCAGCTCTGCTTTGGCTGGTTGTAGCAAAAACGATTGCTAGTTCCAGCAAAATCAAATATGGTTTCAGCAAAAAGCAAAAATTGTAGCAAAAATCATGACGGTGATGGCAACATATTCCCGATTTGTAGAACAATAGAAAAGGGGTTCCAGCAAAAATCGGATGTGGTTCCAGCAAAAAAAATGATGTAGCAAAAAAGGCATGGCGGCGGCACCACAAACCTCTCAATTGCAACAAAACGAAAAGAAGGTTCCAACAAAAATCGATTGTGGTTCCAGCAAAAAAATTGATGTAGCAAAAAAAAGTGATGGCGATGACGGCACCACCATCCTTCAATTGCAGCAAAATCAAAAGAAGGTTCCAGCAAAACATGAAATGGTTCCAGAAAAAAAAATACAACAAGCAAATTCTCCCCGGCTGGTCCCCTAGCACCGCACCTCGTAGGTGTCGCCGGGCATGTTCGGTCGCCTAGCACCGCACCTCGTCGGTGTCGCCGGCCATGTCCTCCCCTCTTTGATGCGCGCAGTGGTGGGTGCCTCCCAAAGTAGTGCCATTTGTGTGGGGGTGGGGGCATGTGAATGGTGGTTGTCAGGTTAGCGCGGGCTCGGCGGCGCTCATCACCAGCGAGATTTATTCGAGCCGTGGGGATAGAAAGATGTGTGAGGGGATAAGAGGAGGCTTAGCGTTGAAAAAAAGTGGCTAGGAAGGCATCGTGTGACGGGATAAGGAAGGCTGAAGCGGTGTGTGCGTGGACCCGTTGCCAGGTTGGACGTGACCGGTGGAGTTTCAGCCGATTGTCCGACCCGCAACGTTTTCCTTTTTCAAAACACGTTCATACAATGGTTTTAGAGAAGGGTTGTAGTATAATATTTCATGTCCATAACGAAGGATGGTAGAAGAGATAAATAATGAACAGGGAGGATCTCCCGCTCAAAAAAAGAAAGAAAACAGGGAGGAGCTCACCCATGAACGCTCTCGTATTTCGTGAGCCCAGCACCTACGGCCTAGTTATTTTGGCAGCTTACAATGAGCCCCCCCCCCCCCCCCCCCCCCCTCCCCCAAGCAAATGGGTGGAGGAAGTGGGATCTCGGATACAGTTGACTTATTTCACGATCTAGTGAAAAGTGATGGCCACGGGGAGACGACATCCTAAAAAACGTCGATCAAGAGGGCGGTTCTGGCGGTGGTGTGGGCTTCGAAGGAGGAGTAGGCGAGGATGTTTGCAGCGGGAATGCCAGCACACTGACCAGGTTGTGTGGGCAGCGATAGAGGCAGAGTTCTTATTCCGGGCCCAACGACGCAGGGTGGAAGGACTTTTGGGGTGCAAGCTCCTCCTTCCTAAATCCAAATCTCACCGGAGCCCAGTCATTATCGTCTTCCCCACTCGATTTGAGCAATTTTCTCTGTCGCACACAATTATACAAGGCTCAAAAGGGAAAATACATTCACATCCCTCCATCAAAACACTTCAATCCTTTAAGATAAACCTTGAGGAGCCCCTGATTTAAATCAATCCCCTTTGAGTTCATCACTTACTTGTTACTCTTAGAGGTTGGAGACTCCTAAGCAGTAGAAGTCCACGGAAAGGATTGAAGTCTTTTGGCGTCTTACAAAATAAGCTGTCACTCTCCAAATTCACTCGTAAACCATTTGCCCCATTGGTTGGGACTCATGGACTACTTATCCATTGGTTCCTCGGAGTGCCTCGGCTATCTTCTATATTATCCTATGTATGAGCTCACGAAGGAAGAAGTAGCAAATGGGTGGATGAAGTGGGATCTCTGATGTGGTGGATGATACGTCTCCAACGTATCTATAATTTTTTATTGTTCCATGCAATTATATTACCCGTTTTGAATGTTTATGGGCTTTACTTTACACATTTATATCATTTTTTGGACTAACCTACTAACCGGAGGCCCAACCCGTATTGCTGTTTTTTTTGCCTATTTCAGTGTTTGGAAGAAAAGGAATATCAAACGGAGTCCAAATGGAATGAAACCTTCGGGAGCATGATTTTTGGAACGAACGTGATCCAGAGGACTTGGAGTGGAAGTCAAGAAACAATCGAGGCGGCCACGAGGGTGGAGGGTGATACGTCTCCGTCGTATCTATAATTTTTGATTGTTCCATGCCAATATTATTCAACTTTCATATACTTTTGGCAACTTCTTATATTATTTTTGGGACTAACATATTGATCCAGTGCCCAGTGCCAGTTCCTGTCTGTTGCATGTTTTATGTTTCGCGAAAACCCCATATCAAACGGAGTCCAAACGAGATAAAAACAGACGGAGAATTATTTTGGAATATTTATGATTTTTGGGAAGTAAAATCAACGCGAGACGGTACCCGAGGTGGCCACGAGACAGGGGCCCATGCCCACTCCAAGCGGGCGCGCCCCCCACCCTCCTGGGCCCCTCATAAGGCGGTTGATGCCCTTCTTTGGCCGCAAGAAAGATAATTTTTGTAAAAAGATCTGGGCGAAGGTTTCAATCCAATCGGAGTTATGGATCTCCGGATATAAAAGAAACGGTGTCAGGGCAGAATACCAGAACGCAGAAACAGAGAGAGACAGAGAGACAGATCCAATCTCGGAGGGGCTTGTTGGTATGCTCTTCAACTATGCTACGTTGGTATGCTCGTCAACTATGCTTGATATATGATTATACTTGTTGCTCTAGGATGGAGGCTCCACACCTTCCCTTTTCGTGCAAATTCAATGATAATAAAACCTTAGCTTCTTATGCTAATGGTAGATATAATTACTATGATGTGGAACAAATAGAAGAATTTATTGCTTTTATGGGTGCTTATGAGATTGAATCTATGTTTAAAGAGTTTGATGATTTTGATGATTCAGTTTATAGACCTGAAAATTTTGCTATACTTAAATATTGTTATAAGAATTATGAACACAATTACAATATTGATGCATTTATTGAGAAAATCTCCGCTGTCCAAGAAGAGACTAATATTTTGCAGGAAGCTATGGAAGAAGAAATTCATGAAACTAGGGAGCAATTAGCTAGAGTAGCTCCATGCAGAGCATTGTAGACATAGAAATTTGAAAAATACATATGGATCTGAATGCGTCAGACCCATTGACTAAACTTCTCTCACAAGCAAAATATGATCACACCTTAGTACTCTTTGGGTGTTAATCACATAGCATTGTGAACTAGATTATTGACTCTAGTAAACCCTTTGGGTGTTGGTCACATGGCGATGTGAACTATGGGTGTTAATCACATAAAGATGTGAACTATTTGTGTTAAATCATATGGCGATGTGAACTAGATTACTGACTCTAGTGCAAGTGGGAGACTGAAGGAAATATGCCCTGGAGGCAATAATAAAGTTGTTATTTTATATTTCCTTATATCATGATAAATGTTTATTATTCATGCTAGAATTATATTAACCAGAAACTTGATACATGTGTGGATACATAGAAAAAACACTGTGTCCCTAGTAAGCCTCTACTAGACTAGCTCGATAATCAAAGATGGTTAAGTTTCCTAACCATAGACATGTGTTGTCATTTGATGAACGGGATCACATCATTAGGAGAATGATGTGATGGACAAGACCCATCCGTTAGCTTAGCATATTGATCATTCAGTTTTATTGCTATTACTTTCTTCATGTCAAATACATATTCTTTCGACTATGAGATAATGCAACTCCCAGATACCGGAGGAATACCTTGTGTGCTATCAAACGTCACAACGTAACTGGGTGATTATAAAGATGCTATACAGGTATCTCCAAAGGTATTTGTTGGGTTGGCATAGATCGAGATTAGGATTTGTCACTCCGAGTATCGGAGAGGTATCTCTGGGCCCTCTCAGTAATGCACATCACAAGAAGCCTTGCAAGCAATGTGAATAATGAGTTAGTTGCGGGATGATGCATTACAGAATGAGTAAAGAGACTTGCCGGTAAAGAGATTGAACTAGGTATGAAGATACCGATGATCGAATCTCGGGCAAGTAACATATCGATGACAAAGGGAATAACGTATGTTGTCTTTACGGTACGACTGATAAAGATCTTCGTAGAATATGTAGGAACCAATATGAGCATCCAGGTTCTGCTATTGGTTATTGACCGGAGAGGTGTCTGGGTCATGTCTACATAGTTCTCGAACCCGTAGGGTCCGCACGCTTAACGTTCGATGACGATTTTGTATTATATGAGTTATGTGATTTGGTGACCGAATGTTGTTCGGAGTCCCGGATGAGATCACGGACATGATGAGGGGTCTCGAAATGATCGAGAGGTAAAGATTAATATATTGGACGATGATATTCGGACATCGGAAGTGTTCCGGGGGTACCGGGTACATATCGGGTCACTGGAAGGGGTTCCGGGCATCCCCCCGGCAACTACACGGGCCTAATGGGCCAAGAAGGGGACAGACCAGCCCCTAGGGGGCTGGTGCACCCCATGTAGGCCAAAATAAGGGGGAAGGAAAGAGGGGAGGAGAGAAAGGAAGGGGAGCAATTCGGCCTCCCCCTTCCTTCTCTCCTCCCTCCACCTTCCTCCCCCCTCCGGATGAATATGGAAGGGGGGAGACCGAGTCGGAAGGCTCCCAAGTAGGATTCCTCCTACTTGGGGCGCCCCCTTGGCTGCCTTTCCTCCCCTCCAACCTATATATATATGAGGGGGGCACCACCAGAACACAGACCAACAATTGTTAGCCGTGTGCGGCGCCCCCTCCACAGTTTACGTCTCCGGTCATATCTTCGTAGTGCATAGGCGAAGCCCTGCGCTGATCACTTCACCATCACCGTCACCACGCTGTCGTGCTGATGGAACTCTCCCTCGACACTTTGCTGGATCAAGAGTTCGAGGGATGTCATCGAGCTGAACGTGTGCAGAACTCGGAGGTGCCGTATGTTTGTTGTTTGATCGGTTAGAATGAGAAGAAGTTCGACTACATCAACCGCGTTGTCAAACGCTTCCGCTTTCGGTCTACGAGGGTGCGTAGACACACTCTCCCCCTCTAGTTGCTATGCATCTCCTAGATAGATCTTGCATGAGCGTAGGAAATTTTTGAAATTGCATGCTACATTTCCCACCACTCATTCCAAACCCAACCGGGCAGATGGAAGGACTTGGGGGTGCAAGCTCCTCCTTCCTAAATCCAAATCTCACCGGAGCCCGACCATTATGCTCTTCCCCACTCCAATTGAGAAATTTTCTCTCTCACACTCAATTATTCCAAGGCTCAAAAGGTCAAATACATTCACGCCCCCCCCCCCCCCATCATAACACTCCAATCCTTTGAGGAAAAAGTTAGAGGATCCCCCAATCTAAATCAAGCCCCTTTGAGTTCATTATTGGCTTGTAACTCTTAGAGGTTGAAGACTCCTAGGTGGTAGAAGTCCCCGGGGAGGAATCAACCTATGATATACCCCAAAGTTTGTAAATGTTTGGAAGCCTCCTCGAGGCTGGTTAGAAAGCTCATCTATTCGAGTACATCATACAACACCAAGGAAAAAATAATCAGTACCTAAACATATATAAAAAAATTAAGCACCCCCCCCCCCCCCCCCCTCTCCGAAATATCGTTGTGGGCACTCGATGATGCCACATTACTCTGTAAGTTTCAGTCTATATATATATATATTTTAGCCGTAAGTGTTACTTGGCTCTAAAAATATAGGCACCCCAACCATATCACACATGCACACACCATGACAACTTTAAGCAAATTTGTAATGCATGGCAAAATTGCAAAAAATTGATATTAATCACACGGCAACTGTACTTCTTTTTTCCTTTTCTTCATCATGGTATATTGTAAGACATGGCATTTTTTTCTTTTTTCCCTACACATATTGATGGTCACATGGCAATTTTCAAAGGTTTTTGTTTATTCAATATTTGCAAATTATAAAAATAATTGTAGGACTTTTTTGTACCACCGGCATTATAATTTTATTTTCCACAGTTATTGTAATTGTCAAAATGGCAACTTTTTCCAGAATTTTTAGTGGTAGACAGTTACAATATGTGGTAGTTTATTCACTAAAGAATGAAAACTTTCTTTTTTGTGATGCAGCTGTACATAGATGGATTTCGCTAGTCATAGAGAATGCGAGTAATGCTACACTTATGGGAAGATTTTTACGGATTGAATTTACAGGATGATGTATTGATGTGCTGGTTCACAGTGAAAATCACGGGGGTTCTACAATGAAATCAGGGAAGGTTAGTGTGGAAGAGGACATTTACATAATGCCGACTTAAATTTCTGTCACGGGAGAGCACAGAACTAGTAGGTGTTAATCAACTACTAGGATATAAGGATTTGGAGCATAGTACATTCTGGTTGCCAGCCAGCCCATCACTAATGCAGGGGCACTACAACCGCTGGAATCAATAGTAGTACTAGCCTTGCGTCTACCGTAGTGGTAGTTCTATACCGTAATCATACTCCGTTGATCATTGTCAAAGCAAAGTTAGAAAAGGAGGGGAGTATTTGCGTGTGTCTGGTGCGGAATCTAATCTCGCGTGCATCCAGGTGGCGCACGATCGACCTCCTGCGCTTGGCATCTCCGTGATTGTACAGCCTGATCCATCTTAACTCGAGGTGATAATGATTGATGATGCCCATGGGAGCATTATAAAAGTGGACCTCAGACTCCAAGTAGACAAATGATGGGCATACATAAAGCGGCCAGAACGAAATAACTTCTTTTAACTGCCGGTAGCAGACATGTCGCGAGGTTGACATTGTTTACGGGGTTAACGCCTGAAGCCTGACGTGCTGGTTTCCATGTAAGTACTAACGCCTGCCTGTCGTCGCGGCAGTTGTGGTTAGATGCTGTCAACATGGGAATGCGATGAAGCAAGCTATAATTTACACGTATCATCCTGCCTGTTGTGCTCTGGGTGTGCAAGAGCATGCCGTTCGCATTGTCCGCGCATTTGCTAGACGCAGAAGCCACATCGTTACTTGTCGAGCGCGATGATCTCATATGAGGCCTGAAGCCTGAAGAAAAACACTTGCTCAGTTGGTCATGTGAATTCAACATATACCAGCAGAGTGGTGAGTATGTCTCGTCAATTTTCACGCATTTGGAGACCCTTGGAAGGAAAGGAATGTTGAATCGTCGAAGAAACGGAATCTGCTGATAAACTAAACAGCTACTCCCTCCGTTCCTAAATACTCCCTCCGTTCCTAAATATTTGTCTTTTTTGAGATTTCAAATAGACTACCACATACGGATGTATATAGACATATTTTAGAGTGTACATTCACTCATTTTGCTTCGTATGTAGTCACTTGTTGAAAACTCTAGAAAGACAAATATTTAGGAACGGAGGGAGTATAAGTCTTTCTAAGGACTTTACTATGGACTACATACGGATGTATATAGACGTAGTTTAGAGTGTAGATTCACTCATTTTGCTTCGTATGTAGTCTCTTATTGAAATCTTTAGAAAGACTTGTATTTAGGAACAAAGGAAGTACTACTTTGGACCCATTGATATGAGGTGCTCCTGATCTGGTCAATAAACAATGGTGCAGCTTACCCATCGGTTCCTGTTTAACGTGAAAATCCACCCCCCTTGATACCCACAAGTAAGAAGAGAAGAGTTACTGCAATGCAGCGGGATTAAATGTGAAAACTTGACAAACGTCTTACTCCCTTCGTTCCTAAATAATTGTCTTTCTAGAGATTTTAACAAGTGACTACATACGGAGCAAAATGAGTGAACCTACATTCTAAAACATGTCTACATACATCGGTATGTTGTAGTCCATTTGAGATGGCTAGAAAGACAATTATTTGGAAACGGAGGGAGTATATGTGACGACGGATCGAAACGGTCAGAGGCAGCATCTGAAATTTGATCCCCAAAATTTCGATTTTTTTTCTGAAACTAACGGCAGCATGCAGGTTGTTGCCCTGTTGCTGTACTAAAAATAAGCGAACATCTGATCGTATAAACTTTCCTGTCGGCCTTCGTTTTTTCTTCAGAAGAAAAAAAAATACTTAATCTGTTCCAATACACGCTGTATTATACTAGTGGTAGTAAACAGTTAGAACGTGCCTATCTTGATTGTTGCTGAAGAAATGAGGCGGAAAGCAGACACAGGCTGGATGCCGCAGCGGTCCGGGAAAGCATAATTTATTTGTTTTCAACCTTGGGGAAGCATAATTACAAGCTGTAACAACAGCGCAGCAATCATGCACAGTTGGTTATCTGAAACAAAACAATTGTTTCTTATTGGTTTAGCTGTTGGATAGTTAATCATTGACAAGATACTGGATGAGATAGGCTACGCCCAGAAGCACGCCTAGCTAGCTAGCATGCATGACGCTGGCTACTATTTTCTCCAGATAAATATCATGATGATCCGGTGATACACGCATAAATATTACTTAAACATTGTGTTTGCTAATAGCAGCAAAGTCAAGCATCTGTTCTTTTCCATGTATAGGTATGGCCCGCTTTCAGTTCAGTTGCTAGCCTTGACAGTTGACGCTTCCCCCGTCATTGCACGGCTCTTTCCTGACATCGGGGATTCAGAAATGTTACTGTCGGGCACGTCTGTTTCTCTGCAGTTCTTCTTAACGTTGGGTCAGGGTTCGGGGATTAAAAATGTTACTGGCGCGTCTAGTAATTCTCTGCGATCCTTGGAATTATGAGCTGCTAGTCAACGACGGTTGTATTTGTCTCTCTCTTTTGCCCTTTGTAACACGGGCACGGGCTTATCAAATTATTCGGGTTAATTAAGCGGCTTGACGAGATGATCGACTGTGTACGATGTAGCGCCAGAAAAGCACTACGAGACAAGCGCCTGTGCCATCAATAGATGATTGATTAGTTCGTCCGCGGAATGGACAGCTCTCTAACCTATTCAATGAACGGCATTCATCAAGGTTGTGTTAATCGGCGATCCACTGTCTGACAACTACTCTACGCTGATCGAATTATTTCCGTGCTCTAGCGTATACGTTTTCTTTTCTCATATATATGGTTTTAACCATAAAAATAAGAGACCGGCAGAAAAGAAAGAAAGAAAACCCTGCATCCGTATGTGTGTGGCTGCCGGGGGGACCGTGTGAAGTTGGGCATGGAGGGGATGGGCTCGCTCCAACAAGCGTGAGGGTGGCCCGTCGCTCCAGTCTGTATTCTCTAGTGGCGCGACGTCGTCCCTCCGTCGACCTTGGATGCGTCGCGCCATCTTCGATCCATCCATCCATCAGGACCACACTGCCGCTGTAGCAGCTTGGTCTTTTTCTTTCTTTCCTTCCTTCCTCACTCGCTTCCCCTACTTCCTTCTTTGTTTATGCGCAGCACAAGACGGATCGCATCTGGATGCCGCCCGGAAACGGCCTGCGCCTGCGCCGATCGAGCAAGCTTGGATTCCACTTCGGTTTTGTTTTACTGTCACAGGCACTCGGCTCCTCCGTATCCGCATTTAAACGCCCATGGCGCCAAGAAGAAAGAGATGCCTCCGCTCCTCCTGTACAGTCTCCAGAACAGTACACCCTGGGCCGCGTGCCTAGCTCGCTCTATCTATCTACATATGGCCGGGGGTTATCATGTTGGCTTTTACTCGTCCCGCGCTCATGCCGGCACATGACCCTGTTCTTCCTGGACGGTCGATCCGTCTCCTCGCCAGCCAGGCGCGCGCTATGGCTACGAGCTCGATCGATCGTCGCACGCATGTGTGGCCAAGGGTGTGCGTGGCAAAAGCGCTTGGCTTTCCGCAAAAGGATGCGCTCCCTCCCGGCGTGGGCGTGGGTTAAACCGCACCGCGCCGCACCACCCGGCACGGCGGCCTCCATGTTACCCTGTTCCCCGCGCCCGCTTCCCCGTCTGGCTGGCTGGCCTTCCCTTTTAGCGAGCGACTCGCTACGCCCGAACCAGCCTGGCCTGGCACATACGCGCGGTTGAGCCCGTGCAAGGCGTTCGATACATGATGGTCGGCTGCGATTGCTCGGTCGACCGGCCGGCGTAAAAAAAGGGGGCTTCCTCCGGTGGCGCGAGCTGGGGGAAGGGGTAGTAAATAAATTGATGGGCTGATTGATCGATCAATTAACGCCGCCCGCGCGCGGCCACGCAGGGCTGGTGTACGTGTGTCGGCCGGCTGCATGCGCGGGAGGGCGATACGATTGCGCTGTGGCTTTGCAGAGTACGGTGAAAATGGGCAGACACCAGTACCGCGGAATGAAAGCCGCCGGGGCCTCACCTCCTCCTCGTCGTCCTGTGCGCGCGGACGGACACTACACTACTCTTCTATGTACCAAACCGCGCCGGACCGGACCGGACGTACGCATGGCATGACTCGACCGTTGCCACGAAGCTGCACATTGGTGAGAGGCGGCCAGCAGCGTGGACGAGTGGAGTGGGTGGTCGTATATAATCCATTCATGATTCATTTCATCTCCGGCAGGCAAGGCAAGCACCAACTGATGTGAATGAACGCGAGCTTTGTGGGGAGCTCTTGTGTGGCTGTCAGAGACTCAGAGCTGCTGTCTTTCAGTAGTAGTACTCTGCTGCCGCACGCCTGGCGCCACCACTGTGGTGTCAGATCGGCCGGGTTCCATGCGCTGCGATGCCGCCATGCGAGTAGGAGTAGTACTACTATGCTGCAACCGAATTTCACTGGCTGCTGGTACGGACCGCGTGACAGAAAGGCGCGCGCACGTACGCTCACGGTCACTCACGGTTTAGATGCCTGCCTGCCTGCCCCGGGGCCCTGGACGGGCGACTCGACTCAACCTGAGAGAATAATTAACGCCAGCGACTCTGGACAAACCTACAGCGCGGCGCATCGATCGTCCGGTGCGAGCGAGCGAGCGAGTGACACTGTCGCCGTCGTGTCGCGCTGGATGCCCCTGCTGCTTACTGGCAAATCCAAGATGACAGGCACTGATCGATCATGCACGCCCCACTGTTCCAAGCATCGATCGGTCTCCACTGATCCGGTCGACCATTCGTTCGTTCGACTCATAACTTGCTGCCCCATCCCTCTCCATCGGCGGTCGGTCGGGTCGATTACGTGACGCGAGAGGGCGCGCGCACGCGTCCGGCGTGCATGGCGAGCCCGGCCACCGTGCCTCTACCGCCGTGAAACCAGAGTTACCACGTGGTACGTTCGACGGACCTCTCCCACGTAGGCCATGCAGCGCAAATGCAACCCCTCGCAGCTCCAGGGCGGATGAGCTGGGGTGCGAGGGCTACTGTTCACGCAAGTAGCTACCCCTCACCACATGCCTTGTGTGGTGGTCCCTTGACGCAACGCGAATGCACAAGTGCTAGCACCGCACTGCAGGTACGGCCGAATCTCACAGGGATTAACGCGCGCCTCCTTAACAGTCCATCCCAGGCTTAGGTTAGTGTAGGTATCAGCAGCAATACTACTGCAATTAGGCTGTGGATAGCTGCATATAAAGAGAGGGGGCCAGGCCCGAGCACCCGCCCGAGAATATAACCATGTTCATCTCACATCCCGCGCGTAAAGACGCCACGTTGTGTGTCATGATTACCATGATGCACTGCTGCTCACCTGTATTTGCCTCCGATAACCAAGCTGTAACGGGCTAGCGAACTAGCTAGCTGCCGGCCTCACACATGTTTTCATGCATGGTTGTACAAGGCTACTAGCACGGGAGCACCTACGTGTAGATGGATGGGTGGGATGCAGATGCACGCGCGCAAGCACACATATGCGTGCGGAGTTATACGGCACCACATCGCCCCCATCTCCTGCCCACGAGACGAGCTTAGGCTGTGGGGGCTGGCGGTGCATGCATGCTTGGTTGGTTGCAACTGTCAACCTCCACATAAAGCGTGCGTGACACCTTCATTATTCGCCGTCGCTTAGGCCACCGTAACCCATCACGAGCAGTAACCGTGATCCGCCGTTCGCCGGGCTTTCCACGCCCGCGCCGACAGGCTAGAACCGGGTGCAGCGGCCGGCCCCCGCCCATGCCTGCCCGTCCGCTCGTGCGTTCCCCGGCCGACCCATCCGTGCGCGCGCGCGCAGCCTACCCCGGCCGATCCCGCGCCGGCGCGCATCACCCTGCACCTTGTCTCGCCGACGTCGAATCTGGCCGCCGGTCCACTGGTCGATCTCACGTTTCTCGCCTCGCGGCTCTGGCATGGTCACGTATGCCGTCCCATTACGGCATGCCGCCGGTCCACTGGTCGATCTCACTATTTTTTTTTTCAGAATTTTTTCATTCATATCCCGAATCAGGACAACGAAGTTGACCCTTACAAGCACATTGAAACGCAAACACAAAGGACCATGAACATCTAGAGTACCCTAAGACAACCATAACATGAGAAGATCTCTGAAGCCCTGTGTCATCATCCCTGAATCTTGACAGAAGACCCCTGCAGCAAAAGAATCTGCAACCAGTCGCAAGCAGGTCATCATCTTCGACCACGGTACAATTGTCGCCACGCTGCTTCCTCCTTTCTTGACACCAGCGCTGAGAGGGCATGGACATCAATCCAACACACATGCAACAGCCGTCGCCATCTTTGGCTTTGAGTACCGCGAAAAGTGTCCCTTCCGGAAAGAAGAGAACTCGAGTCATCCGAACGGTCCAGCACCGCGGCCGGGCCATCCGCCTGGACAAAGCAGGATCTCCCACCAGCATCAGCGCAGAGGAAGGAAAAGAACAGCAGCAGCAAATCATACCAACAAGGAAGAAGAAGGGTCTTTGTCTCCCTATATCCATCGCCCATCTGAGGACCCAAACGGCCAGTGCCGATGGACCTCCAGCCACCAAAGCCCGCGACCTCGACGAGACCCGGGATCCCCAACTCCGCTGGCTCCTAGACGAAGGCAAAAGCCTCGCCTGACCGCGAACGGAGTCCAGAAAAACTTATTCCGACGCGACACCACCGCAATGGCCTCGACAGCGTCTTCCTCAACCCTAACCCTACCATACACCCACCTAACGAACAGACCCGAGGTTCCCCCTCTCTCCCGCCGCCGGAGCGGCCGACGGAGAGAGAGGGAACCGGCAGCGTCACTGACGGCGCGCAAGGGAACCCTCGTCGCCTCCCTGATCGCCTGTGCGATCCTACTTTTCCGTTGTGTTGGTTCCGCTCTCTTGTCGATCTCACTATTTACTGGTCAGTACTGGTAGTAGAATCTTACTGCCGCTGAAAACAATTAACCACCGCGAGACGACAGGCGATTATATTGGATCCAATCACGGCCGGGGTGCATCCAGATCTGACAGACAGACAGGCCTGGATCCATCGCAAGTGAATCCCGATCTAACTGCCTGCCCGATTTGACACCTCGTCCACGTTCGCGCGTGGGACGGGCGGGCGGTTCCTTGCTGGCGCCCGGTGATTAAACGTGACGACGACGCGCCCGATCGAGCATCCGTAGCAGCTGGCCCCATCCGCGCAGATGAACCAACAGCTTGCCGGGGAGTAAAAAAGAGTATATACACACATAAAAGCACGACATGATGCAGCCGTTGCAGCTAACTTAACCGCAGATCGAATCGCGGCGGTGGATCGATCCATCCATCAGAGATACAGTATAAAAAGGTCCCATGATTCCACCATGACCTCAAGTAGCCGCCGGTTGCAGGCTTTGCAGCCGCCCGCCTACCTGCCTGCCTGCACAAATCCCTGAAGCCGTGTACTTTGCTGGCTCCTCTTTGCCATATTATACTCGTGGTAGGATCGGCCTGATCTAATCTAATCCAGCTCTCTCCCCCTCGGACATCTGACGGAGCATCTTTCAAATGGCCGGCCGGCCGGCCGGTGTTCACCGCGCGCATGTTCGCCGCGCACCGCGTCACTTCGATCGGGAATGTTCGCGCCAAAAGGGGAGGGGCAGCTCGGGCCATTCCCCTTCCGCTGCTGGCGCGGATGCTGCTGTTGGTGTTGCATGCGAACTGCATAGCACCGGGGAAGGCTTCTTTTGCGGAGATCCAACTGAAATGATGCCCGTAAAAAAAAAAGCGTGCCTGATGATATCTCTCAAAGAATCCTTGCTTTTCTGGTCTCGTTCCATAGGCCGAATCAAAGTAGGGTTCGTCGCTCGTACTGGCTAATACTTTTGCCGAAAGAACGCAAGACCCGTGATTCATACACCACACCTACTGCAAGGGCACCGGCAGTGCAGCGAGTACTTATAATGCGGGTACTTAACCAATAATACAGTGAACACGCAGCGCAGGTGCGTCGTTGTCGGTGTTGCCAAAGACAATGGGGCTTTTGGAGCTTCCGAGGTGGCATCAATTAGAGAAAAATCAGTTCGGTGTTCACACTTCACACGGAGAAGAATGTGCCACGGCGAAGCAGATTCTTTCTTTCTTTGCCGTGGTAATTGTTGTGTTGAGGTTGTTGTTGTGTAGCAGAGCATATGTCGTTATAGTTATAGTACCAACTGCCTCTGAAAGAAGATAGCTTGTGCTTTCCTGAAGCCTGACAGAAAGATTGTACTGTAAAGCTTGCAAAGCTGGGGCAAAAGAAGTGGACAACGAGCACACCAGTGTGCCACGCATATTATCCTTCGTTGCACATGCTTTTAGGAAGGCTTCTGACACAAGAAGAATCCGTTTTGGGCGTACGACTCCACTCTGCTCAACCACATGACCCAGTGTCGAAAGAAAGCTTGATTGACGGTGCTACTCCCTTGGGACCTCCTATATGCTGCTCTTTGCGGCAAGTAGTCACCCAATCACACAGGTGGCAGTACACTTCGACCGGCCCATAGCGGTGCGGGCAGAGCGAGAATGAAAAATCACTAAAATCATTCACGGAACCTGGGAATCAAACCCACAACCGCGTGCTGTTTTGCGCTCGAGGTAAACCAACACGTCCAAAGTGCTCTTGCGACAAATATACATCACCACTTTTGAAGAACTATGGAAGAATCAAACTTAAGACTTTTTGATAAAATCACAAAGAATTTTCCAAAAAATGAGAAAATTTTAGATTTTCTGAAATCGTGAACTCATTTTGAAAGTCCCAAACTTTTGGGACCAAACTTTTTGAAAGAAACAATTTTTGAAAGCACGAACATTTTTAATTTTAAGAACAAATTTCCAAACGAAGAACAATTTTAAAAATCACATACAGGTTTCAAATTGCAAACATTGTTTGATACGTGAACAATCATTTGAAAAAAGGAACATTTTAAGAAAACTCCAAACAGTTTTTGCAAAAACTGAACCATTTTTGAAACATCGAACAATTTTTATGAACATTTTTTAGAATGCAAACAAATTTGGAATATTTTTGAAAAAATGGAATTTACGAAAAAATGAAAACAGGAACAAGTTTTTATAGAAACAAAATTTGAAAGGATGAACAGGTTTTGAACTTTAAAAACAAATGTTGAAACAGAGAACAAATTTGAAAATCTCAAACAACTTTGGAAACACGAAGATGCTTTGAATACATGAACAAAAATTTGAAAACCGAAACATATTTTGACAACTTTGATCAATTTTTGCAAAACAGACGCAATTTTTGAAATTCAAATAATTATTTTAAAATGAACATTTTTTCGAAACACAAACATATTTTGAATATTTTTCTAAATTCATATAAAAATTAAAAATGAAAAATAAACAAAAAATAAATAGGAAGAAAATACATTTTGAATAAAGAAAAAGGGGGGAAATAAAGAAACAGAAACCAAAAAAGGAAAAAATAATTTGAAAAACAAAAAATAAAAAGCAAAAAAGAAACAAAAAGGGTTAAAAAGTAACAAGAAAAAGAAACTGAAAAAGGAAAGGAAAAGGAAAAGAAAGAAGAAAAATAAACACAAAAAGGAAAAAGAATTTGAAAAAGATAAACCATGAAAACCAAAAGGAAACAGGAAAACCAGTTCAGGGAATCAGAGAAAAAGACCGGCTGGGAAACTCTAGAAGGTTCCGAAAATCGGAAATGCTGAAACAGGTTAACGGGGCGGCTCGGGTCAGCGCTTGATCGGTAGCTCAAAACATGTTCTTTGTAGTGCGAATGGTCGATAGTTGGACGCAGAATGTGTCAAATAGGATATTCTCCTACTCCCTGAAGAACCATGTACTGTACTGCATACATACGATGGGCCATTAGCCTACTCGGGCTGACCATTACAGGGAACTTTACTGAGCCGAGAGCTCTTTCAGAATGGAAGCCCATCAATTAGCAAGCCACAACAAACATAACGTTTCTTTTAAGAGGACACAAGCGTCGCTGGGCCCCACTTCTAGTAATGCTAACTACAAGCAGTGCCCCATTTGAGTTGGATCTCCAAAAAGAGGACACAAGTTTAGCTGTGCAAACTGAAACTCTAAATGAAAAGTATCTTGGCATGCCATCGCATATTGGAACTAGTAAAACAGGGGCTTTCAAGTATCTAAAGGATAGGCTTTGGGGCAAGGTGAAGGGGTGGATTGAGAAAGCAATCTCTGCTGCATGCAAAGAGATTTTGATCAAGTCAGTGGCGCAAGCAGTCCCCGTTTTTTCTATGTCATGTTTTAAGCTCCCGAGGGGGTTGTGTGAACACCTAAACAAGCTCATCCGAGAGTTCTTTTGGGGGAGCAAAGCGGGCAAGCGAAAGCCTCACTGGGTCTCTTGGCACACAATGACACAGCCAAAGAAGTATGGAGGTTTGGGCTTTAGAGATCTTGAGCTCTTCAACCTTGCGTTATTAGCTCGCCAGGCATGGCGTGTGTTGACTACGCCCGACTCTCTATGTGCAAAGTTACTCAAGGCGATTTACTATCGGGAGGTGAATTTCTTGGACGCTGTTGTGGGCTCTCACCCTTCGCAAGTATGGCGAGCGTTAATTGAGGGAAGAGATATGCTAGCTCAAGGCTTAATAAGAAGAATAGGAGATGGGGGTTCCACGTAGATTTGGACACACAATTGGATTCCCAGAGACACTTCAATGAAGCCAATTGCCTGCTTGTCACCTAATCCGCCAACTTTGGTGGCGGAATTGATCGATCTTACAACTGTAACATGGCGAGCTGATGTGCTACAACAGTATTTTTTGCCGGTTGATGTTGAGGCCATCAAGAATATACCGTTGTGCACCATCCCCATGTCCGACTTTTGGGCTTGGCAGTATGAAAAGAAAGGATCTTTCTCAGTGAAATCAGCCTATAAACTGCTCGCAGAAACTAACAGAAGATGAGAGGATTTGCTTGGGGGGCGAACGTCAGTTTCAAATATGTCACAGGAAGAGAAGGGATGGAGCTCACTCTGGAATATTAGGATCCCTTCAAAAATCAAAACCTTCCTGTGGAGACTTGCTAGACAATCCTTGTCAACAGAAGATGTGAGAAATCATAGGAATATGAGTGTTGTCGAGAACTGTCAACTGTGCGGTTGCATTGATTCTTGGAAACATTCATTAACAGAGTGCTCGATGGCACGCTGTGTATGGGCTTTGGCTGATGAGGAGATAGTGGAAGTAATGGCTGATATCTGTGAGCCAAGTGCGAAATACTGGTTATTCCATGCTCAGGAAACTCTAACGCAAGCACAATTTGTGGAGATGGCAGTCACCTTGTGGGCGATTTGGACAGCTAGGCGCAAGGCAATCCACGAAGATGTCTATCAAAGCCCGATGGCAACGCACAAGTTTGTACAACACTTCTTGACTGAGTTGGAAACAATCAATGAACTGAACCGTAGGACGAGGAGGAGACCACCAGTTCGATTGGTGGCGCAGCCAAAGTCGTCTTGGATGGCCCCGCCCAACGGACTTATGAAAATCAGTGTTGATGCAGGCCTATCTGACACAGGTATAGCAGCAGCAGCAGTTTGCCGGGATAGTGCAGGATTATATTTGGGCTCTTCGGCTCTGGTGCTCTCAGGAATTACTGACCCTGCAGTGGTCGAAGCCATAGCTTGCCGTGAAGCACTTGCACTTGCGGAAGACCTCTCACTTCAGAATTTTGTGGTGGCAAGTGATTGCAAGACAGTAGTTGATGACATACATAAAGGAGAGGGCGGAGCTTATATGTCAGTCATCAAGGAGATTTCCATGCGTAGATCATCCTTTAATTCTTGTAACTTTATTTTCGAAGGTAGAGCATCGAACTTTGATGCACACAATCTTGCCAAATACTCTTTATCACTTGATCGGGGTCGCCACCTGTGGCTCATTCAACCTCATGACCCTCTTTGTATCCGGCCTTATGCCCGGCTAGATGAATAAAGTGATGGCATTTCTCAAAAAAAAAAAAAATACTGCGGCAAATCCTAGTTGACGCCGCAAGTGTCAACTAGCGGATGACACGCCCGCGCGCAAGACAGTTGGCCCGACCCAGTCTACCGAACGTTGTTGCAGGTTTTATTTTTCTATTTTCTTTCTACTGTGTTAGTTCCCTTTTTTGATTACTTTTGGCCTTTTCTTCTGAGTTTTATCTCTTTCTACTTTCTTTTTCCCTTTTGATCTAGTTTTGCTTCTGGTTTTCTATTTTGTTTTTTCTCCAGTTTCCTTTTTTTCTTCAAAAATGTTCGCACTTTTTAAAAAAAATATTGTTTGAAATTTTGAAAAAAATTCAGAATCTCAAAACATGATCATGCTTTAAAAATAATGACCATAAATTTCAAATTACATCCGTAAATTTATATTTTGTTCAGAATTTCAAAAAACATCTGTTTTCAGAATTTGTTAGGAATTTCACAAAAAAATGGTGTCAAATTTTGATCACCAATTAGAAAATGTTCTTGTTTCGAAAAAGTATTCCCAACTTCAAACAATCTTTTGAAATTATTAATATTTAATGGATGGAGAATAAATTTAATACAAGATGAACAATTGTTTAATACTAAATGATGCCCCGCGCATTGCGACGGGAACCTTGATAAAACATATGAAGTATGTGATAAAATATACACCAGGACCCATTTTGATATATTTGCTCCAAATGTCCAATGTATATACCATCTATGACCACACAAATATTAGTGAAACACCATGCATGATTGTTGACGTGGCATGATTGCATGGATAGATTAGTGCACAAACTGAAAATTATGACCGCGTACATGATTTGATGATATGGCATAGTTGCATGAAGATAAAAAATAGATAGTGGGTTGCAACTATTTAGGAATAGAGGATACGATGAACATTTTTGAATTACACATCAAAAAAATTAGAACACACTAAACATTTTCTAAAATATATTTTTCATTGTATATAATATGAACATATTATTGGTATACATTGAACATCTTTTCTAATTTTTGAACTTTTTTATTTCAGAATTATTTTTAAAATTTGAAACAGTTTTGAAAATTTATTTATTAAAAAAAAGGAACAAAAATTGAAATAAAGAAATATTTTTTAAGTACGAGATTATTTTGATCTGGACATTTTTTGAAGTTCGGAACATTCCTCAAAAATAAAAAAAAGGAACAAGTGAAAAAAAACCCGCGCGAGAATGGGTTGCACATTGGCACACGCTTCCATGTTTTCTTAGAACACAACACAGACGCAGACGCTCACCTATATGCGCATACATTCATCCTTATGAACCGTCATATCGAGATTGAAGAAGTCACCACAGGCGCCTCTTTGCCGACGGGAACATCTCTTCACACTGAACGCGCATCGCTTTAAATCCTAAAATAAATCCAGTAATAGTCCAAGCACGAGGACTTGAACCCTGGTGTGACGAGGATACCATTATACTCCTAAGCATCCAATCACAAGTTGATTCACCACACGCTTCCGTGTTGCTTGCACGGTTTGACGCCTACATACTGTTGGGGAACGCAGTAATTTCAAAATTTTCCTACGATCACGCAAGATCTATCTCTAGGTGATGCATAGCAACGAGAGGGGAGAGTGTTGTCTACGTACCCTTATAGACCGAAAGCAGAAGCGTTATAACAACGTGGTTGATGTAGTCGTACGTCTTCACGATCCGACCGATCCTAGTGAAAGTGCTAGTATTCGACTAGAGCGGGGGGTGAATAGGCGATTTTTATGAATGTCTTCAAAACATTGGTGTTTCGAAGACAATCGATAGAAAATACCCTATTGATATGCAGCGGAAGGTAAACTACACTAGACAAGCCATAGTCATGTAAGCAATAAAGTGAAAGCACGAAGACTATAAGCAGCTAGGTAGTTGGATCAGGATGGAAGATAGTATGAAGCCAAACAGAGAACAGTCTTCACACAGTGAAGTCAAACAGATAAGACAAGTAGGCAAAGACTTCACGAAGACAAACTGTAAGTAAGGCAAGAGAGGAAGGATAGAACCAGTTGCTCGGAGAGGACAAGGGGTTTGTTAGACCAGTTCCAGTTGCTGTGACAACTGTACGCCTGGTTAGGGAGGCTGAGATTTAACTCAGAAGACCGCGTCTTCACCTTATTCCCCTTGAGCTAAGAACACTTAGTCCTCGCCCAATCACTCTGGTAAGTCTTCAAGGGAGACTTCCAAACCTTCACAGACTTTGTTCACCGGCAATCCACAATGACTCTTGGATGCTCAGAACGCGACGCCAAACCGGCTGGAGGATTCACAGTCCTCAAGTGTAATAAGTTTTCAGATCACGCGGACAGAAAGACTTCAGTGATGCCTAACACTCTTTGGCTCTGGGTGTTTTGGGCTTTGTCCTCGCAAGGATTCTTTCTCAAAGGGTTCGGAGGTGGGTTGCTCTCAAACGACAAAAGCCGTGCACTTACTCCGAGTAGCCACCAATTTATGGTGTAGGGGTGGGCTATTTATAGCCAGGAGGCAACCTGACCTGATTTGTCCAAAATGACCCTGGGTCACTAAGGAACTGACACGTGTCCAACGGTCAGATTTCGAACACACGCGTCAGCTTGACTTGGGATACAAGTAAAGTTGACTCATCCAGCTCTGGATAAGATTTGCTCTCATTGTCTTCGCTCAAAGACATAGGATTTGGTTGAGCATCACATCAATCACTCTGACTTTGTTCACTTGGACCCCACTTAACAGTACGGTGGTTCCTATGACTCAACAAAGAAGAAAGGGAAACTACAAAACAACTATGTCTTCGCACTCCATAGTCTTCACGTGATGTCTTCTCCTGTCATAGCCTTCAATGTGAATGTCTTCACAGACCACCATTGTCTTCAATGTATTCACACATTTTTAGGGGTCATCTCTGGTAGGTAAACCGAATCAATATGGGACTACTACCTGTGTTATCCTGCAATTCTCACAAACACATTAGTCCCTCAACCAAGTTTGTCGTCAATACTCTAAAGCCAACTAGGGGTGGCACTAGATGCACTTACAATCCCCCCTTTTTGGTGATTGATGACAAACTGGTTGAAGTTTTCAACAGGAATAAAAGTATGTGAAAGTTTAGTGTTGTGAATATTGTCTTCATACATAAGACGAGGCTCCCCCTGAAGATGTGCATATAAATGATTTGCGTTTGAATGCAAATGCACATGGCAGGTTTTGCTTTGTGGAGGCCACCATCAAAGTGCGAAGACAATGCATTATGCATATAAGAAGTAACGAAGATAATGATATGCATAATGACAAATGGACGTCTGCAGAATGACTTCATGCGGGATTTATCATCGCATCACAAAATAGCAAATAAAGTAGCAGACGACCATCAAGTTTAAGTGTTACAACTCAGAGAACCAAATGTATCAAAAGACGAGAGTTGTAAGACTTGAAAAAAGTAATGCAGCCACCCATAAGGACCCGCTTGAAGACTATCAACTCATATGCTTCTCCCCCTTTTGTCAGTAATGACCAAAAAGGTTTGAAGACATAGAGCGTCTACTCGTTCCCAGAAGGAGCAGTAGGAGGAGCAGGGTCGACGTTGGAGTTTGGTGGTGCAGAGGGGCCTGGTGCAGTGTCGATACATGCCGAAGTGGTAGTAGGTGAAGTAGCATCATCTTCATCATCGATGACTCTGGTATTGACAGTTGCCGCTGAGGAGGAGTACTCAGAGTCTTCGAGTGAAGGAGTCCGATGCAACACAGCGTTCCTGGGAGGAGTGGAATCAAACTTGAATCTCTCTGTGAAGCCATCTTGTTGAAGATCATCTTCAGAACTGAGTAGTGTCAGACTCTTCCACGATCGCCGATAGGTTTCATGAGTGAGAAATGCATTCTTGGTGGCTAGATTGCAAATGCGATTAACATCCATCAAGAGACTTTGCATTTGACGCTGGAGCCAATAATGATGCTTATCCTGTTTCTGATGCAAAGCCACAAGAGGCTCTCGGTCATTGAGCACACGAGATCTCTTCCGAGGCCTTTGAGCAATAGTGCTTTCAGTGGCTTCAGTATGGGCACGATGAGGTGCACGTGTATTTCCAGCCAAAGGATAAACACGAGTGGCAGCATGAACTCCTTCAACATGTTGAGAGAAACTTTGACGATCGACATTCTGAAGATAAATTGGCTCCTTGGCAGGCTCTGGGTATATGGCTTCGGCAGACATATCAACCTCTAACAGGAATATGAGATGGCTGCGCGCAGAGGGCTGATAGTTGACAGTAGAGTGAAGCTTGATAAGTCGCATTACCCATGGAGCATAGAACTTCAGACCAAATATATCTGAGCCAGACACAACAAGTTGTCGAATGAAGAAATCCTGGGCATTGAAGCTGATGCCAATGAGAATATAGAAGACCAATGTCTTCATTGATCCTTCAAGCTTTGATGCAGAAGAATGTCCTTTGATGGGCCATAGAGTTCGCCTGATAATGTGATAGATGGTGCGGGGCAGATACTCTAGGTCTTCAACAAAGAATTCCTTAGGATATTCAGCATCTTGTGGCAGAGGCTTCATCATACTCAACATTTGGCTCATGTTGGGCTCAGGCTTCTAGAATATGCTTTCTAAGGCATTGCGGTGAAGCTGACAACCAGGTTCATAAAGTTCACCTGGAGTGGGCAGGCTAGCAAGCTCAATGATATCAATAGCTTTGGCTTCATGATGGACATTGCCTGTCATCCACTCAAGGACCCAAGTTTTGATATCCCTGTTGTAGCCGCGAATGTGAAGTGTAGCATAGAATTGTAACAGAAGCTCTTCATTCCAATTTTCCTTGTCGGTCACAAACTGCAGAAGGTCAGCATCTCTGAAGCAGTCTAGGGCTTCTTCCAAGCAGGGCAAACCAGCAATGGCTTTGCAGTCTAGACTCATATGAGGAAAAATGCGCCCTTGACTGTATAAGACACAGGAATAATAACTGTGCTGCTGATAGCTCTAGAACCGATCAGATGAAATTCTTGGCCTTGAATATGGGTTCTTGGCACTATCAAAGAAAGTGTTGTGTTCAATGAAGACATATGCTTTGAATGATCCTAGCGCAGATGCAGTACCTGAAAACCTTGGCAGCCTCGGTTTTGGCTTCTGAACCTGAGGCCTGTGCTCCACATGATAGTCAAATTGAGGTCCAGGAGCAGGCGGAGGAACCAGAATGGAAGCTCGCCTTGATAAAATGCTTGCTCAATGGTGTGAGGCCTTGGAGGCGGCACAGGAGCAGTGGCATTGACAAGGGGTTCAGACTGCACATTGGTTGCAGGTGCATCATTGGCTTCAGACACGGTATTCACTGAAGGCGCCACATTAGCTTCAGCCATGACAGTGTCATTGGCTTCAGTAGTTTTGTTGGTGGCCGCCTCAGTATTTTCAACCTCCACTTGAGTAGCTAGAGGGTCTGGCACAAACACGTTCTCCTCGAGAATAGTTTCTTGATTGGTGGGGGGTGTGACAACACACTCTTCTTCTTCTTCACGGAGTTCTTGATTTTCATCGGCTGATGCAGCCGGTATGTCTTCAGCATCCTTGGCTTCTAACTCAGAGACATTCACAGTAGGAGTGGCTTCAGGAAACACTTGACGTGCTATCGAGTTGGGTTGCACTTCTCCTGCTGGAATGCTCGGCATAGTGACTTGTGGCCTTGGTCCTTTGCGAAGCCTACGGAATGCAGGCATCGCTTGTGGAGTGGGAGTTGGATGGACCACATAGTCATCATCATCATCAAGCACCGGATTGGTGACTTCAGGTGGGGGAGTACTTGGTGAACTTTGACTTGGAGTTTCTGGTTGGGGACGATCAACCCACGATGCATCCTGAGCAATTGGCGTCAAGGGACGACCAATGCTAATGATATCGCTGTTCGTGAGAACAGGCGATGATACCTTTTGGTGCTCGATCTGAGGAAGAACTACATCATCTTCTACATTGTCTTGGGGACCAATGTCTTCAGCTGTAGTGGGGTCAACAACTAGAACTTCTTCAGCTTCAGGAGCCTCTGTGAAAGCAGGCTCGTGAACAACTAGCTGACGCTCTTGGTGGGGGGATGCAGGACGAGCAACTGCGAGGGGCTCGACAAGAAGGGGCTCTGAAGGAGCAGCCCGATTCTTCTTTGAAGACTTTGTCTTCCGCTTCTTGGTCAGTGGAGCATCATCAGAGACATTATTGTTCTTGTGTTTTCTGGCTTCGGCCTCAGCTGCCCTTGTCTTCTTAAGTTCTGAAGCAACTGTGGGGACCTTAGGCTTCGAGCCTGTCATGCTGGCAGGGAAGACGATGCGAGGTGCTTCCTGACTTGACGCTTCAGCTTGGGCCACAGTTGGCTTCTTCTTTTTGGTAGCCATCCCGGGGTCGATGCCTGGACGCCCAAGAGCCTTGCGCTTTCCAGCTTCATTGTGAGCTTGAACACATTTGGCAGCAAGGTGTTTCATCCGCTCTCTTGAACCTTTTGCCTCTTCACGTTTCTTGTGAAATGCTTCGTTGAGATCATGCAGCAGCTTCTTGAAGTTCTGAACATCAGTGACATTGAGCTTGGCCATGTGCTTCTTGAATTGAGCCTTTTCATAGTCAATCTTGTTCTTGAGCTCAACTATCTTCTGAGCCAGAGCTAGATCATTTGCAATGGCACTATGGAAAGCGACACTAATGCCAATGGGAAGTTGAAGATCATCAATGCTGAGATCCGGATTGGCAAACTACTCATCAATGAAGTTGTTTAGGATGTCCACATCAAAGAGGGGCAAATCGTTGAAGATTTTCGCCTCTTGTTTGCTCTTTATCAGCAGCTCAAGAGCATCTTCACCAAGATCATCGTCACTTGACAGATCAATGGCTTCATACTCGTTCCTCAGAATAGCAGCTGGGGTTAGTGCTTGACCAGAACTCGGAATGAGCTTCTTCTTCTGAATAGACTTCTCGGTCTTCTTGGAGATGCGAGAGAGATCTTCAGATTGCATACTGGAAGCAGGAGGAGCAGTTGCCAATGGCTTTGCACGTGAAGCTTTTGGTGCAGTAGAGAGTTTTGAAGCCTTAGATTTCTTCTGCTTCTGTGGCTTAGGAGGAGCTGGCGCTTCATCAGAATCTGCATCATCAGCTGAGTGATCCACATCAGCCCCTTGAACTACAATGTGAGTGATGAGGCCTTCGAGGTTGTAGAAGGGGCCGATTCTGTTTTCATTGGCTTCATGGGTGCCATCAGCCCGAGGAGCAGATGGATCGGGGTTGAAGTCGAGTCCAAATGCCTTCTTGTTCGTCACAGCAGAATCCTTGGCAAACTTGAAGTTGCACTTGAACAGATTGTCTTCACGACACCATATCAGAGAAGATGGGCCAGCATTCTCTGGCTGTGGTCCGCGAACCATGCACGGGTAGAAGCCTTGATCAATAGCTTTAGACAGGGACCGGGGTTGAAGATTTTTTTATAATATATCTCCCCAGGGTTGCTTGATGGCATTCTTCTTAGCATACTCAGCAGTGACAAATCTGTACTTAAACCATTCCTCAGCCCAATATCTTCGAATCCATTGGATTCAAGTTTTGCGTTCACCATAGGTTTCTTCGAGGCCTGTCTTGTACATTTCATGCAGATCTGGTGGCAAGTCTTTGGATGTATTTCCATGGCGTTGCCTGCCACCCTTTCTAGCCGACTTTTCTGTTGCCATGAAGCTTAATCTGAATGGCTTCAGAACTTGCAGAGGCTTTCGACGGCTGGTCAGACAGGAACTGGCTTCAGGAGAATTGATGTGACTGCAAGAATTCTGCAAATGAATGCAGACTATGAGAACCAAGGGATTCTCCCACGGACATGTACCTGTGACAGCATTAGAGGTGCGAGGGAAGGGGAAGAGGTCATATGCATTCTCAGAAGATTTTGAAGATAGATCAGTTTGAAGACATTGACCTCATAACGCGAAGACATTCACTTATTTGTTGAGAGTTGGTTCCAGATTTGTACGAATCCAAGAATAGGTACAAGTGAGGAATCTAACTTGTAGTGAAGCATAAGTGAATATACTAGGCATAATATGAGATTCAGACTAGGATAGATTCCACTTTGTGAGCATAGAAACCACTTTTGGTAGAGAGGGATGAATCTATCAGATCAAAAAGGCAGTAAAAAGTAAGTTTTAATTACCACATGAAGAATTGCTAGACGGAACAGAGCAGGAGGCCGAGCAGTTCAATCTCCCGTGCCCTAACTTGGCGACGGAAGACACCTACAACGGCGGTGGAGAAGATGAGGTCCGCGTCCGGCGTGAGGACGGCGTCAGTGAGGTCGCGGCAGCTAAGCGCTTTGTCGCCGGCGTCGTCACGAGCTAGCGGTGGCGCTAGGGTTTTGAGCGAGGTGTGGAGGTGGAAGAAGGATTTTTGACCGTGTTGTGATGTGTATTTATAAGGAAAGGGACAACACAGCACAATTACTCAGGTGCCCCTGGTGGTTCACATCCGAGGGACACGTGGCAAACATGCAACACATTGGAAGTTGTCCATGTTCCCACGCACGCCTGGATTGTCGGGTGCTCGTTCCGGCTTCTCCAGTTTTCAGGCAATAAGGGTGCAGCATTAAAAACTGAATAAATGTTTGTCAGATTGTCATCAGCAGACAAGGACTCAGAGAAGACAATCGACAGGTTTCAATAGAATGCATATGATTTGGACAAATAGAGTTGAGGTAGAAGCATAGAATAGGTTAGGGTCCGATCACATTCACTTAGTTCAAAAGATTCAAGAGTGAAGACATAGCTATAAGTGAATGATGTAGAGGACAGAACACAAATGTATATGAACCAAATCAACATTGAATATAAATCATGAAGATAAATTAATGTTGAAGACAATCCAAATGCAAAGACTTTGCAATTGTAACACCAGGAGAAACACTTCATTGAGAATTTGGTGGTGGCGTTACCCACCATATAGGCAGTATTAGACCCAGACACGATGCACAATTACCGTGGCGCTCCAAAGTCAAATTCCACATTAATGAATTCACACTCAGAAGGTAAGTCTTCATTAATTGAAGATATACGTTACTTCGTGTGTCATCTAAGTCGTCAACATGCATAAGCGTTAGGATGTGTGTCCATTCACAGGACATTCGAGGATTCCAAGATATTTAGCTCACACCACAACTTGCAAAACCTTTTCTCATCCAAGGGCTTAGTGAAGATATCAGCCAATTGCTCTTCAGTGTTGACGTGAATGATATCAATGTCTTCCTTGTTGACATGATCTCTGAGAAAGTGATGCGGATCTGAATGTGCTTCGTCTTCGAGTGTTGAACTGGATTCTTGGAAATCTTGATGACGCTTTCATTGTCACAGAAGAGTGGCACATTCTTCGTGTTGATGCCATAGTCCTTGAGAGTTTGCTTCATCCACAGAAGCTGAGCACAGCATGATCCAGCAGCAATGTATTCAGATTCAGTAGTGGAGAGTGACACACAGTTCTGCTTCTTTGAAGACCAACAGAAAAGTGATCGATCGAGAAAGTGACATGTTCCTGAGGTGGACTTGCGATCAACCTTGTCACCAGCATAATCAGCATCAGAATACCCAATCAGATCAAATGTTGAGCCCTTTGGATACCATAATCATGTTGTTGGGGTGTAACCAAATATCTAAGAATTTGCTTCACCGTTAGGTGATGCGACTCCTTTGGTGCCGCTTGGAATTGGGCACACATGCAAACTCTAAGCATTATATCTGGCCTAGATGCACATAAGTAAAGTAAGGAACCAATCATGGAGTGGTATACCTTTTGATTGAACTCTTTACCATTGTCGTTAGGACCCAGATGACTTTTGGTTGGCATTGGCGTTGTGTAACCTTTGCAGTCTTGCATTCCAAACTTCTTCAGGCATTCTTTGAGGTATTTATCTTGAGATATGAAGATGTCGTTTCTCTGCTGACGGATTTGAAGACCAAGGAAGAACTTCAGCTCACCCATCATGGACATATGATATTACTCTTGCATCATGTGCTCAAACTCATCGCTGTATCTCTTGTCAGTGCAGCCAAAGATAATGTCATCCACATAAATTTGGCACACAAACAGTTCACCGTCGTATGACTTCGTGAAGAGTGTTGGGTCTAGTGAACCAGGTTTTAATCCTTTGCTCTTCAAGAAGTCTTTGAGCGTGTCATACCAAGCGCGAGGAGCTTGTTTGAGGCCATACAGTGCCTTGTTGAGTTTGTACACCATATTAGGATGTTTTGGATCTTCAAAGCCAGGTGGTTGTGCAACATATACTTATTCTTCAATCTTGCCATTGAGAAAGGCACTCTTTAAATCCATTTGGTACAGAAGGATATTTTGATGGTTGGCATATGCAAGCAGTATGCGAATGGCTTCAAGTCTTGCCACAGGAGCAAATGTTTCATCGAAGTTAATCCCTTCAACTTGAGTGTAGCCTTGAGCAACTAGACGAGCTTTGTTTCTAACAACTTGACCATGTTCATCTTGTTTGTTGCGATAGATCCATTTGGTGCCAATGATATTATGCTTGCGAGGATCAGGACGCTTGACTAGTTCCTAGACATTGTTCAGCTCAAACTGATAAAGCTCTTCTTGCATGGCTTGAATCCATTCAGGTTCCATGAAGGCTTCATCAAATTTCTTGGGTTCAAATATTGAGAAAAATGCAAAGTGCCCATAGAAATTTGCCAGCTGTGTTGCTCTTGAACGAGTGAGTGGACCAGGTGCATTGATGCTGTCAATGATCTTCTCAATCTGTACTTCATTTGCAACACGGGGATGTACTGGATGAAGATTTTGCCCTTGCAAATCATTGTCTTCAGCTTCAACATTGATTTCAGGCTGAGCATTGTTGTCGGTGTCAAAACCGGCGGATCTCGGGTAGGGGGTCCCGAACTGTGCGTCTAGGCAGATGGTAACAGGAGACGAGGGACACGATGTTTTACCCAGGTTCGGGCCCTCTCGATGGAGGTAAAACCCTACGTCCTGCTTGATTAATATTGATGATATGGGTAGTACAAGAGTGGATCTACCACGAGATCAAGGAGGCTAAACCCTAAAGCTAGCCTATGGTATGATTGTTGTAATGTATGTTGTGTCCTACGGACTAAAGCCCTCCGGTTTATATAGACACCGGAGGAGGCTAGGGTTACACAGAGTCGGTTACAATGGTAGGAGATCTACATATCCGTATCGCCAAGCTTGCCTTCCACGCCAAGGAAAGTCCCATCCGGACACGGGATGGAGTCTTCAATCTTGTATCTTCGTAGTCTTGGAGTCCGGCGGACGATGATAGTCCGGCTGTCCGGACACCCCCTAGTCCAGGACTCCCTCAGTAGCCCCCGAACCAGGCTTCAATGACGATAAGTCCATCGCGTTTATAGTCTTCGGCATTGCAAGGCGGGTTCTCCCTTCAAATTCCACGTACCTGCCGAACAGTGTCCGGCTCCATCTTAAATACTGTGTTCCTCGGCCTCTACGCCAAATAATGGCCTTTTTCCACGCGTCGCACGAATGCGAAAAGCCAGGGTGTCTTTTGCGTTTCACCCCCTAGTCGTGCGAGCCGTCCGCCTACAAAGGAGGCAAAAATCTAGATCCAAACCACACCATCTTCCTCCCGCGAATACTTCATCGGAGCGCTTTTGACCTAAAAATTCATTCCATCATGGACCGTCGACGCGGCTCCTCTTGTCGCGCTCCCAGCCCACCGCCGGGGGATTGGAGGAGGTGCTCTGTTCCGCACAACGAGCTAGTGAAGCTCCAAGCGGGGGGATACCTCCCTCCGGCCTTCATGGTCCCGGTTCGAGCTGGGCTGGTCACTTATCAAGGTGGGAGGCAAGCGGAGGCTACCCCAAGCCCCAATAAGGGGGAGCGGGTATGCTTCGTCCCTTATCTGATAAGGGGACTCGGATTCCCAATACATCCGTTCCTCCGCGGGCTCCTGGAGTTCTACGGACTCCAGCTCCACCACCTCACACCCGCCTCTGTCTTGCATATCGCGGGCTACGTAGCTCTTTGCGAGCTGTTCCTGGGCATTGAGCCCCATTTTGCATTGTGGAAGAGGCTGTTCTGCCTCGTACCCCATTCTCACGAGGGGTCCATATATCAAGTGGGCGGCGCCGAAATATGGCACATCGCCGGGACTGGATACCCATCCGGTACTCCCAAGAAGGCGTCCGAAGACTGGCCTTCAGAGTGGTTTTACATAGGAGACGCCCCGCTGCCGGACCCAGAGTTTAGTGCTGCTCCCCTGAAGAAACGCCTCAGCTGGCGCCCACGGAGCCCCCGATTGGAGGAAGACAAGAGCGTCCATTACTTGATGGGCCGAATAAGATTGCTGGCCCACTCTGGGTTGACCATGATTGGAGTCATGGTGATATGCATCATGCAGGGGGTACAGCCATTGCAATATAGAGGCCACCCTATGTGAGATTTCAACGGGGAAGATGATGCTACCCGTCATGGCCGCAAAGGGCCGGACTCGACCGAGGACCTGGTGAAGATCCTGTCCAGTCTGTACAAGGGGGAGAAGGAGGACTTCCTTCGAACGAACCCCTTAAATGGGTTTTCCATGAACAACCCTAGAGGATGGGTAAGCGAACACCTTTAAGGGCTCAACCCATGCTTTCAAAGTTTAGGCTTCTTACATTATGTCTTCGGCGCAGGATCTACGCCGGACTGTGGAGGACATGGTAAGTCCTGCTCCGCAACCCGAGGATCCGGAAAGATCCCTAGATCCGGCCTCCGAAGAGGATCCGGACATCGAGGTGGAGCTGATCGACGGGGTATTTCACCAGCTCAGCATGGACAATGCTTTGGTTGCCATTACGGCGGACTACCCCGGACTGTGTCCGGCTTCCCAGGTGACTGTGACCGAAGTCCGGACACCATTATCTCTTCCTTGCCCATTTATAACCTTCGCGAATGATGGTATTTTGTAGGAAGCGCCTTCACGGCGGGAAGCCGAGCCCGCGGCGGCTGACCTACAGAGGTCAGTCCGGACCAGCAGGCGGAAAAGGAGCGCGGTGCGGACAGAAACGTCGCCGCAAAGGTATAGCTCGTATTTGAATTTTCAGAGCAACATTCCTAGGAAGCGTCTGAGTGCTCATGACCTTTATAGGAGAAAAAATGCTCGCCGGACTGCGGGCGCGGAAGTTGCTGATCCAACCCACACCGGCCAGGCTCCAGCGCCCGGCCTGGAGGGGGAGGCAAGCGCAAGACGCGGGCCGGATCCTTCTCCAACGGAGGATACCGACAGACTGTCCGCCACCAAGTCTGAGGTGGAGAGCGCCATGAACCATAGGCGCCGCCGGACAGTATTTCGTGAAGCATGCTTCTCCCCTGAGGCATTAGACACCTTTAACGCGGGGGACGCGCATCTCCGTGCCGCTCAAGATGGTTTTACCAGAGCCATGGAGCAGTATGTGAAAGACATACGGGTAAAGGAATTTTAATGGTTATATATACCAGTAGCCCCCGAGACTTAAAGTCGTTATGTTAACTGATTTAAGGATCATTTGAAACGCAGGCTCTTACCGAGAAGAATGCCCAGCTGTCTCAGGAGCTGCAAGAGTGCAAGGCCCAACTTGAGGCCGTACTTGCTGCCGCAGGAGGAGACGCAGAGACCCCTCCTGGTAACAGATTTTTATTAATAAATATAAGCGTTGTGCGGCGTGCGCGCAAGTCTAATAATGACATTGCAGGTGCCGCCGGACAAGATCCGGACAGGCAAGCATTGCTGCGCCAGCTAAAGGCCGGCGAGAGTGTGCTGAAGAGGGTGCAGCAAGAAAGGAACAAGCTCCAGGATGCCAACGCCAAGCTCGGAGAAGAGCTGAAAGGCGCTCGAGCCGAGCTGTCCGGCTCCGTTAAGGAGAATCAGCGGCTTCGTCACGGCATTTATAGTAAGTGCTTGAGCGGACTCCTTTTAAAAGAAGAGTTCGGCGAAGAAGCAAACTGACATAGTATGTCTTGTAGGTATACTCACAGGTCGCCCTGCGGAGGAGATGCCCATATCAACGGGTGATCAACTTCCCGAGCTGTTGCAACTGCTCGAACGAGTTCGGCAGGCAATGAGTGGCGTCGTCCAGGCTTTATGGCCAGCCCTCTCCCTACCCGAGGGCCTTGGGGAGCTTTCGGAGAAGCTTCAGGGAGTGCGGCAGCGCTTCTGTTTGTGGAAGATTTCGGCTTGCCGTCAAGGTGCCAGGGAGGCTTGGGCCATGGTGAAGACGCGTTACAAGAAGGCGGATCCCAACCACATGGCCGAAGTTGGACCGGTGGGACCCGATGGGAAGGAGATCCCTGTGAGTTTAGTATACAGCCAGGTAGAGTTGGCTGCTAAATTTTCCCAATGGGACTGTAAATTAGACAGCCTGTTAGACGAGATTGAGGAGGAATACAATCAGTAAATTTGACAATGTATGTTTTCCTTTTAAAGTGACATGTGAAATGCCTTCTAGCCGGATTGTAGATCGTTTGTCTTTGCCGACCTTTTCGCTTCAACCTCGAGACCCTAGAGTCCGGAGTGCGTCCGAATACCTTTTTGGTTAAGAAACAACCGTGGTATGCATGGAGACCAGGCGTAGGGGTCATTAGTGCTTTATCAGACAAGTGCCCAACTAGTTATGTTATATTACATGGTTAGTAAGAAACATCTTCCAGGGAGAATAGTTCCGTTAAGGGTTCCTTTCCCTGGGAGGCATGCCCTAAAGTGCATGTCCGGACTGCAAAGAAAGCAGAAAAACATCTGGGGGCGGATAAATAAATAGGTAAAAAGTCATCTTTTAAGTCACCGACCGAATATTCCCTTAAGAACGCTAGCTTTCGGCTTCACCCAGTCTGAGGTACACATCCGGCTGACCCGGCAGTAACAATCGCAGAGGTGCTCCCTTTACCTCCTAGCCGAACAATCGGGAACGTAGGGGTAAGCACAGGAGCCAGGCAACCCAGCTTGGCCAAAACTTAAGTCATATCGATGCATATAATGGTGAGTAAAAGGTACATGTGGAAGCTTGACACATGTGCTGGGTATGAAACCCTTATAATTGAGCTTCTGTAAAAGAAGCCCCCAGGAATAATGAGTGCGGATGTCACATCATGTGTATGCGAAAATAGGCCCGTAAGGGCTTTTGAATAAAAAGGTATGAAAAGAGAAACAAAAGACAACAGAAGTGTAAAAGTTTGGACGGGGGAAGGGGACGAACTCTTAGTCCGGCGCTAGGCATAGAATCGTCGGAGGCGGGCTGCGTTCCATGGGTTCGGCTCGAGTCGGTTATCCGACGCATTTCGTAGACGGTATGCTCCGCCGGTCAGGACTTGATCGATAATGAAGGGGCCCTCCCATTTGGGCTTGAGCTTGTCCTTTTTCTTGTCCGGCAGGCGTAGAACTAGTTCACCAACGTTGTAAGTCTTGGCCCGTACTTCTCTGCTTTGATATCTTCGGGCCTGCTGCTGATAGAATGCGGAACGAGCCTTCGCGACGTCGCGTTCTTCCTCCAATGTGTCCAAGTTGTCCTGCCGATCAAGCTCGGCCTCTCTTTCCTCGTACATGCGCACTCGAGGTGAGTCATGAATAATGTCGCAGGGCAGGACTGCCTCTGCGCCGTATACCATAAAAAATGGTGTGAATCCGGTAGTGCGGTTAGGCGTTGTCCGCAGCCCCCAGAGTACGGAGTCGAGCTCCTCGACCCAGTGCGTGTCAGATTTAGTAAGTGACCGCACTAGTCTGGGCTTAATGCCGCTCATAATTAGACCATTTGCTCGTTCCACTTGACCGTTGGTTTGAGGGTGATAGACTGAAGCGTAGTCGAGCTTGATGGCCATATTTTTGCACCATGACTTAACCTTGTCGGCTGTGAAGTTCGTGCCGTTGTCGGTGATGATGCTGTGGGGGACTCTGTAGCGGTGTACTACCCCGGATATAAAGTCTATCACTGGTCCGGACTCTACCGTTTTGACCGGTTTGGCCTCTATCCATTTGGTGAATTTATCCACCATGACCAATAGGTATCTTTGCTTGTGGGTTCCCCCTTTTAGGGGTCCAACCATATCAAGCCCCCAGACCGCGAACGGCCAGGTAGTGGGTATAGTTTTGAGTGCGGTGGGCGGCATGTGGCTCTGATTAGCAAAGAGCTGACAACCAACGCATTTCTGGACTAAGTCCTGGGCATCTGCCAGGGCCGTCGGCCAATAAAATCCTATACGGAATGCCTTTCCTACAAGGGCCCGGGCTGCCGCGTGGTGTCCGCCTAGTCCGGCATGAATTTCAGCCAGGAGGTTTCGCCCTTCCTCTTCGGAGATACACCTTTGAAGGACTCCGGTTGTACTTTTCTTATAAAGTTCTCCCTCATGGACCTTGTAGGCTTTCGATCGCCGGACTATGGAGCGGGCCTCGTTTTGGTCTTCGGGAAGTTCCTGCCTAAGCAAGTAGGCTAGGAAAGGTTCTGTCCACGGGGCGATTACTGCCATTATGACGTGGGCTGAAGGTGTTATGTCATCGGCTGAATCGCCGATTGGCGTGGTTTTCTCCGGTTTGTCACTTCCGGGCTCCTCTTCCCATAGTACGGATGGCTTGAAGAGCCGTTCCAGGAAGATATTTGGAGGGACAATGTCACGTTTGGCACCGATGCGTGCCAGTATGTCGGCCGCTTGGTTATTATCTCGGGCTATGTGATGGAATTCGAGTCCTTCAAACCGAGCTGACATTTTTAGGACAGCGTTGCGATATGCTGCCATTTTTGGATCCTTGGCGTCGAAGTCTCCGTTTATTTGGTATATTGCGAGATTTGAATCCCCGCGCACCTCTAGGCGTTGAATGCCCATGGAGACAGCCATCCGGAGACCATGTAACAGGGCCTCGTATTCGGCTGCATTGTTGGAGTCCGTGTACATAATTTGAAGTACATACTGGACTGTGTCTCCGGTTGGGGACGTCAATACGACGCCAGCCCCCAGTCCGGCCAACATTTTAGAGCCGTCGAAATGCATAGTCCAATTGGAGTATGCGCCGTACTCTTTAGGGAGTTCGGCTTCGGTCCATTCGGCGACAAAGTCAGCCAGGACTTGTGACTTCATAGCTCGCCGGGGTTTGTAAGTTATATCGAATGGTAAGAGCTCAATGGCCCATTTTGCAATCCTGCCCGTTGCGTTGCGGTTATTTATAATGTCATTGAGTGGTACTTTAGAGGCCACTGTTATCGAACACTCTTGAAAGTAGTGCCGGAGCTTCCGGGACGCCATGAACACCGCATATGCTATCTTCTGATAGTGCGGGTAACGGGACTTGCAGGGGGTTAACATAGTGGATACATAATACACTGGTTTTTGAAGAGGGAATTTGTGCCCTTCTGTCTCTCGTTCGACGACGAGGACCGCGCTTACAACTTGATGCGTTGCTGTGATGTATAACAACATTGGTTCGCCCAGATTGGGCGCAGCCAGGACCGGATTTGTTGCCAATATGGCCTTTATTTCTTCGAGTCCGGCAGTGGCAGCATCCGTCCACTCGAAGTGTTCGGTGCGCCTGAGGAGGCGATAGAGGGGCAACGCCTTTTCTCCCAGACGGGAGATAAAGCGGCTTAGAGCTGCCACGCATCCTGTTAATTTTTGTATTTGTTTGAGGTCTTTTGGAATGTCCAACTATGACAGAGCTCGGATTTTAGCCGGGTTTGCTTCGATTCCTCTACCGGACACGATGAAGCCTAGCAGCTTTCCGGCTGGTACGCCGAAACCACATTTTTCCGGATTCAACTTGATGTCGTATGCTCTGAGGTTGTCGAACGTGAGCCCCAAATCGTCTACTAGAGTTTCGACGTGTTTTGTTTTGACGACTACGTCGTCTACGTATGCCTCGACTGTTTTGCCGATCTGGGTGGCCAGACATGTTTGAATCATGCGCTGATATGTTGCGCTGGTGTTTTTAAGTCCGAAGGGCATCGTGTTGAAGCAGAATGGTCCATAAGGGGTGATGAATGCCGTGGCGGCTTGGTCTGCTTCCGCCATCTTGATTTGATGGTAGCCAGAGTATGCGTCAAGGAAACACAATGAATCGTGCCCTGCGGTAGCATCGATAATTTGGTCGATGCGGGGGAGAGGGAAGGGATCATTTGGGCAAGCCTTATTAAGGTCTTTAAAATCGACACAAAGGCGCCAGGATTTGTCCTTCTTTGGTACCATTACCAGATTTGCTAGCCAATCCGGATGTTTGATATCTCTGATGAATCCGGCTTCCAATAGTTTGGCTAGCTCTTCTCCCATTGCCTGTCTTTTGGGTTCGGAAAATCGTCGAAGAGCCTGTTTGACTGGCTTGAATCCTTTTAGGATGTTTAGGCTGTGTTCTGCCAATCTGCGTGGGATTCCGGGCATATCCGAAGGATGCCAGGCGAAGATGTCCCAATTTTCTCGAAGGAATTCGCGCAGTGCGGCGTCTACTTCGGGGTTCAGTTGTGCCCCGATGGAGGCCGTCTTTGTTGGGTCCGTTGGATGGACTTAGAATTTTGTTATTTCATCTGCTGGTTTGAAGGAGGTGGACTTGGATCTTTTATCGAGTATCACATCGTCCCTGTTCACCGTAGAGCGCAGCGCGGTGAGTTCTTCTGCCGCTAGGGCTTCGGATAGTGCCTCGAGGGCTAGTGCGGCTGTCTTGTTTTCGGCGCGGAGTGCTATGTCCGGATCACTAACGAGAGTGATTATTCCGCTGGGCCCAGGCATTTTGAGCTTCATGTACCCGTAATGAGGTACTGCTTGAAAAATTGTGAATGCCTCTCGTCCCAATATGGCGTGATATCCGCTGCTGAACGGGGCCACTTGGAACGTGACTTCTTCGGATCTATAATTGTCCGGCGAGCCGAACACCACATCGAGTGTGATTTTTCCGGTGCAGCGCACCTCCCGGCTAGGGATTATTTCCCTGAAGGTTGTGCTGCTTCTCTCAATACGGTTCCAATCGATTTCCATTTTTCGCAGAGTTTCCTCGTAAATGAGGTTTAGTCCGCTGCCGCCATCCATGAGGACTTTTGTCAGTCAAAAGCCGTCCACTATGGGACTAAGCACCAGTGCAGCTGGCGCTCTGGCTGTTCGGAATTTAGGCTCGTCGCTGGCGTTGAAGGTAATAGCCGTGTCGCTCCATGGATTTGTTGTTGCTACTTGGTAGACTTCGGCGAGTCCGCGGATTGTTCGCTTTCGCGTATTGTTTGATGCGAAGGTCTCGAAGACTGTTTCTACCGTACTGGTATTGTTGGAGTGGTTTCCCGGGGCTAGAAGCTCCTCGCCATTTTTGGCCACCAGCCGTAATATCCAACATGCTCGAAGGCTATGTGTTGGGACGGCTCCCTCTGTACTATGAAGCTTACAGGGTCCATTGAGCCATCCCTCCAGTACGGTTCCGTTTCCCTTATTGGGTTTTTGTTTTTTCGTTTTTGCATCTGGGGCCTGAGTGTAAGGCGCCCTTTTGCCGCGGACTAGGTTTGGGGCCGGATTATCCCAAAATTGATTTTTGGTTTTCCGGAAACTCTCCATCGTGCAGTACTTTCGTACTATGGACGCCAGATCGGCGAAGCGTGCAATTTTGCAATGATCGATGGCATTCAATATTCCCTTGTCCGTGCAATTATTGCAGAAAATTGAGATTGCGTTTTCCTCTCGGCAGTCCTTTAACCAGGAGGAATCTGGCCCAGTAGTGATGTACTGTTTCAGCGGGCTCTTGCCGGATTAGAGATAGATCGCATATGTCTGGGCGGGTGGGTGGACTAAAGTCCAGATCCCTGCCCATCTTGGGGCTCAAAGGCCGAGGAGTTTCCGAATTTGGAAGCTTGGGTTGCTGGACACGATCCAGCGAGTCCGGAGCGATGCACGGTTTTAAGTTCAATGCTCGATCGAAGTCCGTCCCTCTGCGGAAATCTGGCATGGAGGGTTCGGGAATCCGGACATGAATAGTTTTCAATACAGGCGTAGAGTTGCCGTATTGCTCCTCTACCACTGCGACGTGGTGGGTGGCCTGGGGAGAGTTAATCTCTCTCAGATCAGTTTTAAGCCCAATCTAATTGTAGTCCGTAGCGACTCCCAGGGCGGCGATGCGATCCAAGAGCTCGTTAACAGACGAGAGCTCTATTGGATCCACCTGTTCGGCAGCTTTTGAGCTGACACGAAGATTGCTTCTGACGACTTGAGAAGTCATTGTTGAAGCGGCGGCCGGACAGGCGGTCATAAGAAAACCACCTAGCCGGATAGTTTGGCCGGCGGCCAAGGCCCCTTCGGTGAAAACACCGTCTTTGAAGACAGGTGGAGGCATCCGCCCTATTGGTGACGACACAGAGGAACTCTCAATGAAAGCACCAATGTCGGTGTCAAAACCGGCGGATCTCGGGTAGGGGGTCCCGAACTGTGCGTCTAGGCGGATGGTAACAGGAGACGAGGGACACGATGTTTTACCCAGGTTCGGGCCCTCTCGATGGAGGTAAAACCCTACGTCTTGCTTGATTAATATTGATGATATGGGTAGTACAAGAGTGGATCTACCACGAGATCAAGGAGGCTAATCCCTAAAGCTAGCCTATGGTATGATTGTTGTAATGTATGTTGTGTCCTACGGACTAAAGCCCTCCGGTTTATATAGACACCGGAGGAGGCTAGGGTTACACAGAGTCGGTTACAATGGTAGGAGATCTACATATCCGTATCGCCAAGCTTGCCTTCCACGCCAAGGAAAGTCCCATCCGGACACGGGATGGAGTCTTCAATCTTGTATCTTCGTAGTCTTGGAGTCCGGCGGACGATGATAGTCCGGCTGTCCGGACACCCCCTAGTCCAGGACTCCCTCAATTGTCATCAAGTTGACTTGGTGCAATGATGAGTTCTTCTTCAGCCTGAGATTCGGACGGTATGACCTCTCCAGTACCCATGAGCTTGATAGATTCACTAGGAGGAACTTCATCTAGCACATTTGGCAGGTGCTCTCTTTGCAAGCCGTTAGTCTCATCGAACCACACATCCACAGTTTCAACCACTTTATAGTGAAAGAGGTTGAAGACTCTGTAGGAGTGCGAGTCCTTTCCGTAACCAAGCATAAAACCTTCATGTGCTTTTGGTGCAAATTTTGAAGTGTGATGTGGATCCTTGATCCAGCACCTAGCACCAAATACTCTAAATTAACTGACGTTTGGCTTCTTACCAGTTAGCAGCTCATATGATGTCTTCTTCAGAAGCTTGTGAAGATAAACTCGGTTGATGATGTGGCATGCAGTGTCAATGGCTTCAGGCCAGAACTTTTTTGGAGTCTTGTACTCATCTAGCATCGTCCGAGCCATCTCGATGAGAGTTCTATTCTTGCGCTCCATGATGCCATTCTGCTGAGGTGTGTAGGGAGCAGAAAACTCATGAGTGATGCCAAGTGTATCAAGGTAAGTGTCAAGGCTGGTGTTCTTGAATTCTATGCCGTTGTCACTTCTGATATGCTTGATCTTGACACCGTAGTTCGTCATGGCACGATTGGCGAAGCATCTGAAGACATCCTGCACTTCATTCTTCTAGAGAATTATATGCACCCAGGTATATCTTGAGTAATCATCAACAATAATGAAGCCATAGAGACAAGCAGTGGTAGTAAGAGTAGAGTAATGAGTAGGTCCGAATAAGTCCATGTGAAGCAGCTCTAAGGGTTGAGACATCGTCATGATTGTCTTCGAGGGTTGCTTGGCCCTAGTCATCTTCCCAGCTTCACAGGCACCACACAGATGGTCTTTCTTGAACTTGACGCCTTTGATGCCCACGACATGCTTCTTCTTCGCGAGGATGTACAAGTTCCTCATGCCCGCATGTCCTAGCCTCCGATGCCAAAGCCAGCACTCTGAAGCTTTTGCTAGAAGACATGTGGCAAGCTGTGGTCCTGCTGAGAAATCTACCATATACAAATCATTTTTTCGATACCCTTCAAAGATTAGAGATTTATCAGATTCCATAAGGTCAAGGCAATGATATTTTCTAAATATCACAAAGCATTGATACAAACATTAAGTTGAAACCAAGGGATTCAACAAGCATCACTTTATCCATGTGCTGATCCTTTGAGATTGCAACTCTACCAAGACCCAATACCTTACTTTTACCAGTGTTAGCAAATGTGATATGACTCTTATCAGACGACCGAAATTGAATCCATCAGAAGACTTCGATCACCAGTAACATGGTTGGTGCAGCCACTATCCATAATCCATTCTGAAGCATGAGGTGTCATAGCCTACAATACAGTTTGGGGGATAGGCTTCACCAAGCGAGTTGTGAAGCATAAACATTTAACGAACAAGTGGAACATAGAAGTTCAGATCTTGGTTAGGATAGATAGGATGAGTGTCAAGGAATCCCGGGACGAAATACATAGTAAGACCACTTGGGCATTCTATCATGCGCCCCACAAGATGTTTAAGGTCCCCAGCATAAGCATCAGACGCCTTTGATTTCCGGCTGGAGACCTTTCCCTGCAAAAGAGAGTTAAGTTTTCTTAACCACCCACATTTTTAGGGGTGGCTTAGAAGCAATGAGTCTAAGTGCAGCATCTGAGAACTTCGGCTTTGAAGCCCTAGCAAATAGCCTTGCAGGAGGCGAATAATACTCATATGAATAAGCAGAAAAGTTCTTAGACTTACGAACATAGCGATTTGATGAAACACGCTCATATTCAAAGGTCTGAGTATGATTTCCCTGCAAAACTAGGGTGACTCAGGTGAGTCTTCTATCGATATGAAGCCTTTGGACCATATGAAGCTTTTTGTAACGCCCCGGATCCGATGCGCCAGGTGTCTGCCAGTTATTCGTCGTTGTTGCCATGTCATTGCTTGCGTGTTGCATTTTGCCATGTCATCATCTGCATTTCATATCATGTCATCATGTGCATCTCATTTTGCATACGTGTTCGTCTCATGCATCCGAGCATTTTCCCCGTTGTCTGTTTTGCAATCCGGCACTCCTATGGCCTCCGGCGTTCCCCTGTTGTCTCTCGTTATGAGCGGGTATTAAACTTCCTTGGAATGGCCCGAGGTTTGCCAAGCGGCCTTGGTATAGCACCGGTAGACCGCCTGTCAAGTTTCGTGCCATTTGGAGGTCGTTTGATACTCCAACGGTTAACCGGGTAACCGTAAAGCCCTCTTTTGTGTGCAACCCAACACCCCTTCCAAAGTGGCCCAAAAACCCAGCCAACTCCCCTCCATGCTCTCGGTCGCTCGATCACGATCGTGTGGGCGAAAACCGCTCCTCATTTGGACTCTCCTAGCTCCCTCTACCTATATATAGACCTCCCCCTCCGAAATTTCGGGTCCAAACCCTAGTCATCTTCATCCTCGCGCCGCCGGACACGTCCGCCCGAGACGGACATGTCCGCCCATCCCCGCGCCGCCGCCCGCAGCCTATCCGGAGCCGCCACATGTCGCCTCCCGGGCTTCTCCGCCGCCGCAGCCCGCCAGGCCCTTGCGGAGCCCGCCCGAGCCCATCTGGCGCCCGGGTCGGACCCCGTGCGCCATCGCCCGCCTGGCCGGGTCCGTGCCCGCGCCGCCGCCGTTGCCCCCGACGCCGGCTGCCGCTCCGACTCCCGGCCGCCGCGCCGCGCGGGTCGCCGCCCCGGCCGTCGTGTGCCACGGCCTCGCTCCGCCGCCCGCGCCCCGAGGCGCCCCCGAGCCCCGAGCGCTCCGGCCGCGTCCTTGCACCGCCGCCGCCGCGAGCCCCCACGCCGGACCCCGCCGCCCGCGCCGAAGCGCCTCACCGCGCCGCCGCCGTCCCCTATCCCCGCCGCGGAAGCCCGGCCCCGCCGCCGCCAAGGCGCCCTGCGCGCCTCCTCGCCGGACCGCCATCCTCCTGGCCGGATCCGCCGCCCCCGCCGGCGACAACCTCGCCGGAGCTCCGGCCAGATCCGATCCGGGGAGTGGGACGAGATCCACCATTCCCCCGATCCAAACGCCTCCCCTCCGTCCCGGATCCCTCCATCCCGCACGGCTCTGTCCCGGTTTCTGCGTGGTGAGAAATTTGGCTAAGTCCCGAAATATCTTGCATTATCATGCCATGTTCATTGCATTGTATCTCTGCATCCGTAGCTCCGTTTCGTGCATGTAATATGTCAAATTGTTTGTATCGACGAGTACTTCAATTCATTATATTGCATCATTTTCATTTGAGCTCATCTTGATGCCCGAAATGCTGTTGGAAGAGTGCATGTTGATGTTAATCTGCTGAAACTGTTATAACTTGCTCATTTGTCATTTTTGCCATGATTGATGTGTGCATCCTATGAGGTTGATGTCTACATGTATTTTTATCTATGCCATGCCATCTTTCCAGGGGTGTATGCCATGTATTTTTGTGATCAATGTGGTGACTAGCACAAGCATGCAAACTAGGCTTCGTGATATTGCTGATTTTAGTCCCTGTTCTGCTGTTATTTTTATGCCATGTAAACTTGATGCTACAGAGAGATCCATGCATATTTTGAGATACTTCAGTAAGGGTGTTTTGAACATATGGTTATGTTCTATCCATTAATGCCCTTGGTTGCAATTATGGAGTAGCCTAGCATGTCATTTGAGTGCTCTACTTTTGCTTCAAAATGTTTCCTGGCAGATTGTTTACATGTTATTCAATTTGGCCAAGGTTGCTATATTTGATCCTTGCATGCTATGGACTTGTTCTTGACTTTGTTTGTTTCACAAACATGTATTCTTGATGATGCTATGCATAACTTGTCATGCAATGACTTGTGATGCGTGAATCGAGCTTGTTAAGTAGTGTACTTGCTGTTGCTGTTTTGCTAGGCTGAATCTGTTATTTCGTGATGCTATATAAACATGTTGCTACTAATCGTTCTATGCATAATCTGGAGATGTACTATAAACATGTATTGATCTACATGTCATGATCTATCCATTCATGCCCTTGGTTGCAATTATAGCCTGCTGTATCATCTTGTTATCTTGCTCCAAAGTTGCTTGATAATGTTGCTGTCAGCCTGTTAACATTAAGTTCAATGTTTCCATGATTGTTTCCTAGTGATCCATGCACACTATGACCTTGCTCTTGCCATGCTTAGCTTCATAAACATGCCTTCTTACTGTTGGTTGCCTTGCCATGCCATGTATTGCTCTGTGGTGAGTGTTTCAAGCTCACCAACATGCCTACTTATTGTTGTTCCTGCCATGTTTGAATCTGTCATATAACTTGCCATGTTTACATGGGTGCCATCTTATCTTCTGATCCTTTTTGGCTCATGGTCAGTAAGGGACTTTTGATCTATGCAATTAGTAATATCATGCCATGCCTTTGTTTGCCATGATATGTTCCTGTAACATGTCGTTTGATAGCTCTAAACATTGCAACCTGATGTTATTTCTGCCAAAGTCTGTAACTGTTATTCTTTGCAATCTTTCCATGTGTTTTTGAGCATGTTCTAGTTGTTTCTGGATATAGCTTAGTGTTCATGTTTTGTAGTGCTTTACCTGTACTTCATGCCCATGCCTTTTGTTATTATGTTGGGGTGTTGTAGCATATTGTTTTGATGCTTGCAATATGCCTAGTTGCTGTTTTGGATAGATTGTTGCTATAACTTGTATAGTGTGTGTGTGTGTGTTGAACCGTTGCTCCGTTTTGAGTGTGCTCTATATGAAACTTGCTTGATCTTGCATGTAGTTTCATATTATCATGTTGCATCCTTGTTTTGAGGTGTTTGCTTGATGTTTGGGTGCATTTTGCATCAATGCCATGTTTAACTTGTTTTGCTCATATCTTCTAGGCCGTAGCTCCGAATCTAATGAACTTTATATGTAACTTGACTAGAATCTCGTGTAGATCATCTTGGTGCAACTAAACTTGCTGTTTAACAACTTGAACATAAGGTTTATTCAGATCTGGACCAATTTCGAAATTTGCATATGAGGACTTACCGGAATTGTTATATGTTGTTTCTGGCCTCATTTAAACTTGCCTTGATGTGTTGTTCTTGTTTGCATCATCTCTTGCCATGGGTAGCCTCATGTAGCTTTGTCATGCATCATGCTTGTTGTGCATCATGTCTTGTCTATTTTTGGTGTGTTTACCATGTTGTGTGCTTCTTCTCGATAGTTCCCGTTTCGTTGCGATCGTGAGGATTCGTTCATCTCCGCTTGGTTCGTCTTCGTGGCTTCATCTTCTTCATGGACTCGTTCTTCTTCCTAGCGGGATTTCAGGCAAGATGACCGCTACCCTGGATCTCACTACTATCATTGCTATGCTAGTTGCTTCGTTCTATCGCTATGCTGCATTACCTATCATTTGCTCTTCAAGCCTCCCATATTTCCATGAACCTCTAACCTTTGACACCTTTCCTATGCAAACCGTTGTTTGGCTATGTTACCGCTTTGCTCAGCCCCTCTTATAGCGTTGCTAGTTGTAGGTGAAGTTGAAGATTGCTCCATGGTGGACAGGATTTATGTTGGGATATCACAATATCTCTTATATTATTAATGCATCTATATATTTGGTAAATGGTGGAAGGCTCGGCCTTATGCCTGGTGTTTTGTTCCACTCTTGCCGCCCTAGTTTCCGTCATACCGGTGTTATGTTCCCGGATTTTGCGTTCCTAACGCGGTCGGGTGATTTATGGGACCCCCCTGACAGTTCGCTTTGAATAAAACTTGTCCAGCAAGGCCCAACCTTGGTTTTACCATTTGCCTCACCTAGCCCTTTTTCCCTTGGGTTTCCATGTTGGAAATATGCCCTAGAGGCAATAATAAAAGTATTATTATATTTCCTTGTTCATGATAATTGTCTTTTATTCATGCTATAACTGTATTATCCGGAAATCGTAATACACATGTGAATACATAGACCACAATATGTCCCTAGTGAGCCTCTAGTTGACTAGCTCGTTGTGACCAACAGATAGTCATGGTTTCCTGGCTATGGACATTGGATGTCGTTGATAACGGGATCACATCATTAGGAGAATGATGTAATGGACAAGACCCAATCCTAAGCATAGCACAAAGATCGTGTAGTTCGTTTGCTAGAGCTTTTCTAATGTCAAGTATCTTTTCCTTAGACCATGAGATTGTGCAACTCCCGGATACCGTAGGAGTGCTTTGGGTGTACCAAACGTCACAACGTAACTGGGTGGCTATAAAGGTACATTACAGGTATCTCCGAAAGTGTCTGTTGGGTTGGCACGGATCGAGACTGGGATTTGTCACTCCGTGTAAGCGGAGAGGTATCTCTGGGCCCACTCGATAGGACATCATCATATGCGCAATGGGACCAAGGAGTTGATCACGGGATGATGTGTTATGGAACGAGTAAAGAGACTTGCCGGTAACGAGATTGAACAAGGTATAAGGATACCGACGATCGAATCTCGGGCAAGTACAATACCGCTAGACAAAGGGAATTGTATACGGGATTGATTAAGTCCTTGACATCGTGGTTCATCCGATGAGATCATCGTGGAACATGTGGGAGCCATCATGGGTATCCAGATCCCGCTGTTGGTTATTGACCAGAGAACGTCTCGGTCATGTCTGCATGTCTCCCGAACCCGTAGGGTCTACACACTTAAGGTTCGATGACGCTAGGGTTATAAAGGAAGTTTGTATGTGGATTACCGAATGTTGTTCGGAGTCCCGGATGAGATCCCGGACATCACGAGGAGTTCCGGAATGGTCCGGAGGTAAAGATTTATATATGGGAAGTCCTGTTTTGGTCACCGGAAGAGTTTCGGGGTTTATCGGTAACGTACCGGGACCACCGGGAGGGTCCCGGGGGTCCACCAAGTGGGGCCACCAACCCCGGAGGGCTGGATGGGCCATGTGTGGAAGGGAACCAGCCCCAGGTGGGCTGGTGCGCCCCCCCACAAGGGGCCCAAGGCGCAGGGGAGAGTGGGAGGGGGCAAACCCTAGGGCAGATGGGCCCTAAGGCCCATGCTCCCTATGCCTCCCTCTCCTCCCCCTCTTGGCCGCCTCCCCAAATCCCATCTAGGGCTGGCCGCACCCCTTGGGGGTGGGAAACCCTAGAGGGTGGGCGCAGCCCCCTCTCCCCCTATATATATTGAGGCATTGGGCTGCCCTAGACACACGAGAATCTCTCCCTTCTCCCTCTTGGTGCAGCCCTGCTTCTCCTCCTCCTCTCCCATGGTGCTTGGCGAAGCCCTGCTGGATAGCCACGCTCCTCCATCACCACCACGCCATTGTGCTACTGCTGGATGGAGTCTTCCTCAACCTCTCCCTCTTTGCTTGCTGGATCAAGGCGTGGGAGACGTCACCGGGCTGTACGTGTGTTGAATGCGGAGGTGCCGTGCGTTCGGCACTTGATCATCGGTGATTTGAATCACGACGAGTACGACTCCATCAACCCCGTTCACTTGAACGCTTCCGCTTAGCGATCTACATGGGTATGTAGATGCACTCTCCTTCCCCTCGTTGCTAGTCTCTCCATAGATAGATCTTGGTGATACGTAGGAAAATTTTGAATTTCTGCTACGTTCCCCAACAGTGGCATCATGAGCTAGGTCTATTGCGTATATTCTTTGCACGAGTAGAACAGAAAGTAGTTGTGGGCTTTGATGTTGTTCAATATGCTTACCGTTACTAGTCCAATCTTGTTTCGACGGTATTGTGGGATGAAGCGGCCCGGACCGACCTTACACGTACTCTTATGTGAGACAGGTTCCACCGATTGACATGCACTTGGTGCATAAGGTGGCTAGCGGGTGCCAGTCTCTCCCCCTTTAGTCGAAACGGATTCGATGAAAAGGGTCCTTATGAAGGGTAAATAGCAATTGACATATCACGTTGTGGTTTTGCGTAGGTAAGAAACGTTCTTGCTAGAAACCCATAGCAGCCACGTAAAACATGCAACAACAATTAGAGGACGTCTAACTTGTTTTTGCAGGGTATGCTATGTGATGTGATATGGCCAAGAAGAATGTGATGAATGATATGTGATGTATGAGATTGATCATGTTCTTGTAATAGGATTCACGACTTGCATGTCGATGAGTATGACAACCGGCAGGAGCCATAGGAGTTGTCTTAATTTATTGTATGGCCTGCGTGTCATTGAACAACGCCATGTAATTACTTTACTTTATTGCTAACCGGTAGCCATAGTAGTAGAAGTAATAAGTTGGCGAGACGACTTCATGGAGACACGATGATGGAGATCATGATGATGGAGATCATGGTGTCATGCCGGTGACGATGATGATCATGGAGCCCCGAAGATGGAGATCAAAAGGAGCAAAATGATATTGGCCATATCATGTCACTATTTGATTGCATGTGATGTTTATCATGTTTATGCATCTTGTTTACTTAGGACGACGGTAGTAAATAAGATGATCCCTTACAACAATTTCAAGAAGTGTTCTCCCCTAACTGTGCACCGTTGCTACAGTTCGTCGCTTCTAAGCACCACGTGATGATCGGGTGTGATGGATTCTTACGTTCACATACAACGGGTGTAAGACAGATTTACACAGCGAAAACACTTAGGGTTAACTTGATGAGCCTAGCATGTACAGACATGGCCTCGGAACACGGAGACCGAAAGGTCGAGCATGAGTCGTATAGTAGATACGATCAACATGAAGATGTTCACCGACGATGACTAGTCCGTCTCACGTGATGATCGGACACGACCTAGTTGACTCGGATCATGTAATCACTTAGATGACCAGAGGGATGTCTATCTAAGTGGGAGTTCATAAGATGAACTTAATTATCTTGAACATAGTCAAAAGACCTTTTGCAAATTATGTCGTAAGCTCGCGCTGTAGTTCCACTATTTAGATATGTTCCTAGAGAAAATATAGTTGAAAGTTGACAGTAGCGATTATGCGGACAGTAGAAAGCTTATGTCCTTAATGCACCGCTCAGTGTGCTGAACCCCAAATGTCGTTTGTGGATGTTGCGAACATCGGACATACATGTTTTTGATAACTACGTGATAGTTCAGTTAAACGGTTTAGAATTGAGGCACCAAAGATGTTTTTGAAACGTCGCGGAACATATGAGATGTTTTGAGGGCTGAAATTGGGATTTCAGGCTCGTGCCCACGTCAAGAGGTATAAGACCTCCGACGATTTTCTTAGCCTACAAACTAAGGAGAAAAGCTCAATTGTTGAGCTTGTGCTCAGATTGTCTGAGTACAACAATCGCTTGAATCAAGTGGGAGTTGATCTTCCAAATGAAATAGTGATGGTTCTCCGAAGTCATTACCACCAAGCTGCTAGAGCTTCGTGATGAACTATGATATATCAGGGACATATAGGATGATCCTTGAGATATTCGCGATGTTTGACACCGCGAAAGTAGAAATCAAGAAGGAGCATCAATTGTTGATGAAACCACTAGTTTCAAGAAGGGCAAGGGCAAGAAGGGATACTTCATGAAACAGCAATTCAGCTGCTGCTCTAGTGAAGAAACCCAAGGTTGAACCCAAACCCGAAACTGAGTGCTTCTGTAATAAGGGGAACAGCCACTGGAGCAGAATTACCCTAGATACTTGGTAGATGAGAAGGCTGACAAGGTCGATAGAAGTATATTGGATATACATTATGTTAATGTGTACTTTACTAGTACTCCTAGTAGCACCAGGGTATTAAGATACCGGTTCGGTTGCTAAGTGTTAGTAACTCGAAATAAAAGGCTACGAAATAAACGGAGACTAGCTAAAGGTGAGCTGACGATATATGTTGGAAGTGTTTCCAAGTTTGATGTGATCAAACATCGCACGCTCCCTCTACCATCAAGATTAGTATTAAACCTGAATGGTTTATTGAATCTCGATCGTAGTGATACACATTTTCATGCCAAAAGATATAAGATAGTAATGATAGTACCACTTACTTGTGGCACTGCCATGTAAGTCATATTGGTGTAAAACGCATGAAGAAGCTCCATGTTGATGGATCTTTGGACTCACACATTTTTGAAAAGTTTGAGACATGCGAACCATGTCTATTGGTGCATACGCATGAAGAAACTCCATGCAGATGGATCGTTTAGACTCACTTGATTTTGAATCACTTGAGATATGCAAATCATACCACATGGGCAAGATGACTGAAAAGCCTCGTTTTCAGCAACACGGAACAAGATAGCAACTTGTTGGAAGTAATACATTTTGATGTGTGCAGTCCAATGAGTGCTGAAGCATGCAGTGAATATCGTTATGTTCTTACTTCACAGATGATTCGAGTAGATGTAGAGTATATTTACTTGATGAAACACAAGTCTGAATTATTGAATGGTTCAAGTAATTTCAGAGTGAAGTTGAAGATCACCGTGACAAGAGGATGAAATGTCTATGATATGATCATAGAGATGAGTATCTGAGTTACGAGCTTTGGCACGCAATTAAGACATTGTGGAAATTGTTTCACAATTAATACCGCCTGGAACACCATAGTGAGTGTGTGTCCAAACATCATAGTTGCACCCTATTGGATATGGTGCGTACCATGATGTCTCTTATCGAATTACCACTATTGTTCATGGGTTAGGCATTAGAGACAACCACATTCACTTTAAATAGGGCACCACGTAATTCCGTTGAGATGACACCGTATGAATTATGGTTTAGAGAAACCTAAGTTGTCGTTTCTTAAAGGTTTGGGGCTGCGACGCTTATGTGAAAAAGTTTCAGGTTGATAAGCTCGAACCCAAAGCGGATAAAATGCATCTTCATAGGACACCCAAAACAGTTGGGTATACCTCCTAATTCAGATCCGAAAGCAATAAGGATTGTTTCTTGAATCGGGTCCTTTCTCGAGGAAAAGTTTGTCTCGGAAAGTTGAGTGGGAGGATGGTGGAGACTTGATGAGGTTATTGAACCGTCATTTCAACAAGTGTGTAGCAGGGCACAGGAAGTTGTTCCTGTGGCACCTATACCAATTGAAGTGGAAGCTTATGATAGTGATCATGAAGTTTCGGATCAAGTCACTACCGAACCTTGTAGGACGACAAGGACACGTACTGCTTCGGAGTGGTACGGTAATCCTGTCTTGAAGGTCATGTTGCTAGACAACAATGAACCTACGAGCTATGGAGAAGTGATGGTGGGCCCAAATTCCGACAAATGGTTAGAAGCCATGAAATCCGAGATAGGATCCATGGACTTTGGTGGACTTGCCCAATGATCGGCAAGCCGTTGAGATAAATGGATATTTAAGAAGAAGACGGACGTGGACGGTAATATCACCGTCTATGAAGCTCGACTTGTGGCGAAGAGTTTTTCACAAGTTCAAGGAGTTGACTACGATGAGATTTTCTCATCCGTAGCGATGCTTAAGTCCGTCGGAATCATATTAGCACAAGCTGCATTTATGAAATCTGGCAGATGGATATCAAGACAAGTTTCCTTACCAGTTTTCGTAAGGAAAGGTTGTATGTGATAAAACCAGAAAAGTTTTGTCAATCCTAAGGATGCTAAAAGGTATGCTGGCTCCAGCGATCCTTCTAAGGACTGGAGTAAGCATCTCGGAGTTGGAATATGCACTTTGATAAGATGATCAAAGATTTTTGGTTTATACAAAGTTTATGAGAAACTTGTATTTCCAAAGAAGTGAGTGGGAGCACTATAGAATTTCTGATAAGTATATGTTGTAAACATATTGTTGATCAAAAATGATGTAGAATTTCTAGAAAGCGTATAGGGTTATTTGAAAAGTATTTTTCAATGGAAAACCTGGATTAGGCTACTTGAACATTGAGCATCAAGATCTATGAGGATAGATCAAAACGCTTAATAGTACTTTCAAATGAGCACATACCTTGACATGATCTTGAAAGTGTTCAAGATGGATCAGTCAAAGAAGGAGTTCTTGCCTGAGTTGTAAGGTATGAAGTTAAGACTTAAAGCTCGACCATGGCAGAAGAAAGAGGAAGGACGAAGGTCGTCCCCTATGCTTTTATCATTGGCTCTCTACAGTATGCTATGCTGTGTACCGCACCTGAAGTGTGCCTTGCCATGAGTCAGTCAAGGGGTACAAGAGTGATCCAAGAATGGATCACAGGACAGCGGTCAAAGTTATCCTTAGTAACTAGTGGACTAAGAAATTTTCTCGATTATGGAGGTGATAAAGAGTTCGACGTAAAGAGTTACGTCGATGCAAGCTTAACACCTATCCGGATAGCTCTGAGTAGAGATACCGGATACGTATAATGGAGAAACTTTTAGTATAGCTCCTAGTAGAACATTTATTTGGAATAGCTCCAAATAGAGCGTGATAGCTACATTTAGGAGATGACATAGAGATTTGTAAAGCACACACGGATCTAAAAGGTTCAGACCCGTTGACTATAACCTCTCTCACAAGCATAACATGATCAAACCCAGAACTCATCGAGTGTTAATCACATGGTAAATGTGAACTAGATTATTGACTCTAGTAAACTCTTTGGGTGTAAGTCACATGGGGATGTGACCTTGAGTGTTAATCACATATCGATGTGAACTAGATTATTGACTCTAGTGCAAGTGGGAGACTGTTGGAAATATGCCCTAGAGGCAATAATAAAAGTATTATTATATTTCCTTGTTCATGATAATTGTCTTTTATTCATGCTATAACTGTATTATCCGGAAATCGTAATACACGTGTGAATACATAGACCACAATATGTCCCTTGTGAGCCTCTAGTTGACTAGCTCATTGTGATCAACAGATAGTCATGGTTTCCTGGCTATGGACATTGGATGTCGTTGATAACGGGATCACATCATTAGGAGAATGATGTGATGGACAAGACCCAATTCTAAGCATAGCACAAAGATCGTGTAGTTCGTTTGCTAGAGCTTTTCTAATGTCAAGTATCTTTTCCTTAGACCATGAGATTGTGCAACTCCCGGATACCGTAGGAGTGCTTTGGGTGGACCAAACGTCACAACATAACTGGGTGGCTATAAAGGTGCATTACAGGTATCTCCGAAAGTGTCTGTTGGGTTGGCACGAATCGAGACTGGGATTTGTCACTCCGTGTAAGCGGAGAGGTATCTCTGGGCCCACTCGGTAGGACATCATCATATGCGCAATGTGACCAAGGAGTTGATCACGGGATGATGTGTTATGGAACGAGTAAAGAGACTTGCCGGTAACGAGATTGAACAAGGTATAAGGATACCGACGATCGAATCTCGGGCAAGTACAATACCGCTAGACAAAGGGAATTGTATACGGGATTGATTAAGTCCTTGACATCGTGGTTCATCCGATGAGATCATCGTGGAACATGTGGGAGCCATCATGGGTATCCAGATCCCGCTCTTGGTTATTGACCGGAGAATGTCTCGGTCATGTCTGCATGTCTCCCGAACCCGTAGGGTCTACACACTTAAGGTTCGATGACGCTAGGGTTATAAAGGAAGTTTGTATGTGGATTACCGAATGTTGTTCGGAGTCCCGGATGAGATCCCGGACGTCACGAGGAGTTCCGGAATGGTCCGGAGGTAAAGATTTATATATGGGAAGTCCTGTTTTGGTCACCGGAAGAGTTTCGGGGTTTATCGGTAACGTATCGGGACCACCGGGAGGGTCCCGGGGGTCCACCAAGTGGGGCCACCAACCCCGGAGGGCTGCATGGGCCATGTGTGGAAGGGAACCAGCCCCAGGTGGGCTGGTGCACCCCCCCACAAGGGGCCCAAGGCGCAGGGGAGAGTGGGAGGGGGCAAACCCTAGGGCAGATGGGCCCTAAGGCCCATGCTCCCTGCGCCTCCCTCTCCTCCCCCTCTTGGCCGCCTCCCCAAATCCCATCTAGGGCTGGCCGCACCCCTTGGGGGTGGGAAACCCTAGAGGGGGGGCGCAGCCCCCTCTCCCCCTATATATATTGAGGCATTGGGCTGCCCTAGACACACGAGAATCTCTCCCTTCTCCCTCTTGGTGCAGCTCTGCTTCTCCTCCTCCTCTCCCGTGGTGCTTGGCGAAGCCCTGCTGGATAGCCACGCTGCTCCATCACCACCACGCCGTTGTGCTGCTGCTGGATGGAGTGTTCCTCAACCTCTCCCTCTCTCCTTGCTGGATCAAGGCGTGGGAGACGTCACCGGGCTGTACGTGTGTTGAACGCGGAGGTGCCGTGCATTCGGCACTTGATCATCGGTGATTTGAATCACGACGAGTACGACTCCATCAACCCCGTTCACTTGAACGCTTCCGCTTAGAGATCTACAAGGGTATGTAGATGCACTCTCCTTCCCCTCGTTGCTAGTCTCTCCATAGATAGATCTTGGTGATACGTAGGAAAATTTGGAATTTCTGCTACGTTCCCCAACATTCCGGAGCCCGAGGGTCATCTTTATTTACCCCCCGCCCCCCCGTGCCAGTGCTCGTTGTGAGTGTTGGTCCAAACTGTCAGCCGCCGGTGGCCACCAGGGGCAAATCTGGGCTCGCCTACCGGAAGTTTGGACAATCCGGTGTGCCCTGAGAACGAGATATGTGCAGCTCCTATCAGGATTTGTCGGCACATCAGGGCGGCTTTGCTGGTCTTGTTTTACCATTGTCGAAATGTCTTGTAAACCGGGATTCCGAGACTGATCGGGTCTTCCTGGGAGAAGGTCTATTCCTTCGTTGATCGCGAGAGCTTGTCATGGGCTAAGTTGGGACACCCCTGCAGGGTTAAAACTTTCGAGAGCCGTGCCCGCGGTTATGTGGCAGATGGGAATTTGTTAATGTCCGGTTGTAGATAACTTGACACTAGATCCGAATTAAAATGCATCAACCGCGTGTGTAGCCGTGATGGTCTCTTCTCGGCGGAGTCCGGGAAGTGAACACGGTTTCTGGGTTATGTTTGGCGTAAGTAGGTGTTCAGGATCACCTCTTGATCATTGCTAGCTTCACGACCGTTCCGCTTGTTCTCTTCTCGCTCTCCTTTGCGTATGCTAGCCACCATATCATGCTTAGTCGCTGCTGCAACCTGACCACTTTACCCCTTCCTTTCCCTTTAAGCTTTGCTAGTCTTGTACCCATGGTAATGGGATTGCTGAGTCCTCGTGGCTCACAGATTACTACAACAACAGTTGCAGGTACAGGTTATGCGATGTTCATGACGCGAGAGCGATGTTTGCTTGATTTGGAGTTCTTCTTCTGCTTCTTCTTCGATCAGGGGATAGGTTCCAGGTCGGCAGCCTGGGCTAGCAGGGTGGATGTCGTTTGAGTTCCTGTTTGTGTTTCATCGGTAGTCGGATGGTGCTCTTATGTATGATGATGTTGAATCCGTGTGGCATTGTATGCCTTTTGTATGTATCCCCATCTATTATGTAATGTTGATGTAATGATATCCACCTTGCAAAAGCGTTTCAATATGCGGGTCTATCCTTGGTGGGACCTTCGAGTTCCTTTTGGATAGGGTCGCATATTGGGCGTGACAAGTTGGTATCAGAGCCTCGACCGACCTTAGGAGCCCCCCTTGATTGATCGTGTAGTTTGGCCGCTGTTGAGTCTAGAAGAAAACTGTTTTTGGAGTCTAGTTATATCGGAGAGTAGGAATTCTTTTTACTCCTCTGCCCCTTCGTCGCTCTGGTGAGGAATCTTGACGTAGGTGTTTTGAATTACTCCTCTTCCCATTCAAATTTTTCTTTAGGATCACGTGGTTAGTTTCGTGAGTTGTCCATCCTCTTTTTATCCGGTGCATTTCTCGTCAAGTTGACTCGAGCCTCTTCTTCTTCACCAAGTTCAATCCTCAGTTGTTTTTCTTTTTCCCACCCGCCCTCCCTTTTCTTCTCGGAACCGGAGTCCGTAATCGAGTACCCATTCTACTCGTGTGAAGTTTTTGCTTTCTTTCCTCAATTATTTCAACCGGTGTTTTCTCTTCAAGATATTCATCGATTCCCCTTCCAGTTGCCTTTGTTTTATCCCGCCCTCCCACCCTCTTCTTCCCGGAGTCTGAGTCTGTTTCGAGCATCAATTTCATTCGCTCGGAGCCTCTTCAGTCTTCCCTTAATTATTTCAACCGGTGAGTTCTCGTCTCGTTCGTCATTCTTCATTTCTTTTTCTTTCCGGTGGTTTTCTACTCAATTTTCTCGGTTCGATCATATTCTTTTCCTCGACTCAAGTATTTCCCCTTGCTTGTTCGCCTCTCGCCAGTTTATCCTTCCGGAGTGTTCAAGACATCTTAGGAGATTCGTCCGTGTTCCAATTAATTCAAGGTTGTCACCTCATTCAAATATTTGAATTGATCCGGTGTATCATCTATCTCTTCAACATCCCTTTCCAACGGTGTTATCGCTTTAGTGGGCCCTAACCCACAGGTCTTTTCCCAGGATCTTACCTGACTCTTCTAATTCCCCCGGAGTTATTCTCAAATTCTTTTCAAAGTGTGATGTAAGAATGGATTCCATCAGTCACATGCCTTTTCCAAGATGGATTTCAAATCATTTTTCATTGTTGGTTTAACATCTTTTGGTGGTTTTTTCCGTCGCCATTTGAAGACCGAAGAAGAGTTTTTCCTCTAAATCTTGTCCGTTCCCCAGAGATTCGTGGTGCTAGCTTGATGTTATCCTCTCAAATTGTTTTCCAGTCATGCAAATTCTTTTCACCCATCCGGAGTATGTCAGGAGTTGTTTTTCCATTTCTTTTCACCGGAGGCCATCATTCCAGTTACCGTTATCCAATTATCCCGGTGCTTCATTCAAGTGTTCTTTAATCAGCTCAGGATCTCCTCGTTCTTTTGCATCTAAATCCCCCTAGCTTATTTGTTCTTCTATTTCTTCCCGGTGATTAAGTCTCTTTCATCAGTCATTTTCGAATTCTCACGGTGGTTCTTTCAGATTCTTTTCCTTGTTTATCATATTAATCCATTCGTTCGTTTCAATCCTACCGGTGGTTCATGAAGACCTTCCCAACTTTGCGTTATGCCACTTCTCAATCCTTTTTCAAGAAGAATAAGTAGTATGCAAAATCCATTGCTTGTCATCAATTTAATTTGATGAAGGATAAGCATACAATAAATCTTATTCTTATTTCATCCAGGTGATTAATTCCTTTCTTCAGAGTTTGCTCTTGAGGAATAAATTCTAGTTCCAAGTGTTTTCATCTTTTCTTTTCCGGAGTTCAATTTTCCTCGGCCATTTCGGCGGATCCTCCATCTAAATCACCGCAAGGCTCATCTTATTCTTTCTTCCTTCATTCTATCTCATCATCTTTTTGTCACCGGAGGTCTTCATGGTAGTTCTTCATGATTTAATTCATTCTTCAAGAGTTTATCAAGTATCATTCCGTCCTCTCAAGCTCGTGTTCTATTCTTCCATGTTAAGCCGGAGTGCTACCTAAATCCTTTCAGTCTTATTCGTTTCTTTTCTCATTCTAACCACTCCGGTTAGAACGAGTGCTTTCATAGTCTATCTGATTTCGTGAACTTTCGATTCTCGTCATTCTCGTCGTTCCCCTCTTCTTCTCAAGTGCTCTCGATTCTTTGTTTCTTCTCTTGAGTTCTTGTTTCACCTCATCCCTTTTCTCTTCCGTCTCGGTCCTAAGATCTTGGGACGAGATCTCTTGTTAGTGGAGGAGTGTTGTAACGCCCCGGATCCGATGCACCAGGTGTCTGCCAGTTATTCGTCGTTGTTGCCATGTCATTGCTTGCGTGTTGCATTTTGCCATGTCATCATCTGCATTTCATATCATGTCATCATGTGCATCTCATTTTGCATACGTGTTCGTCTCATGCATCCGAGCATTTCCCCGTTGTCCGTTTTGCAATCCGGCACTCCTATGTCCTCCGGCGTTCCCCTGTTGTCTCTCGTTATGACCGGGTATTAAACTTTCTCGGAATGGACCGAGGTTTGCCAAGCGGCCTTGGTATAGCACCGGTAGACCGCCTGTCAAGTTTCGTACCATTTGGAGGTCGTTTGATACTCCAACGGTTAACCGGGTAACCGTAAAGCCCTCTTTTGTGCGCAGCCCAACACCCCTTCCAAAGTGGCCCAAAAACCCAGCCAACTCCCCTCCATGCTCTCAGTCGTTCGATCATGATCGTGTGGGCGAAAACCGCTCCTCATTTGGACTCTCCTAGCTCCCTCTACCTATATATAGACCTCCCCCTCCGAAATTTCGGGTCCAAACCCTAGTCATCTTCATCCTCGCGCCGCCGGACACGTCCGCCCGAGACGGACATGTCCGCCTGTCCCCGCGCCGCTGCCCGCAGCCTATCCGGAGCCGCCACATGTTGCCTCCCGGGCTTCTCCGCCGCCGCAGCCCGCCAGGCCCTTGCGGAGCCCGCCCGAGCCCATCCGGGGCCCAGGTCGGACCCCGTGCGCCGCCGCCCGCCTGGCCGGGTCCGTGCCCGCGCCGCCGCCGTTGCCCCCGACGCCGGCCGCCGCTACGCCTCCCGGCCGCCGCGCCGCGCGGGTCGCCGCCCCGGCCGTCGTGTGCCACGGCCTTGCTCCGCCGCCCGCGCCCCGAGGCGCCCCCGAGCCCCGAGCGCTCCCGCCGCGTCCTTGCGCCGCCGCTGCCGCGAGCCCCCGCGCCGGACCCCGCCGCCCGCGCCGGAGAGCCTCACCACGCCGCCGCCGTCCCCTGTCCCCGCCGCGGAAGCCCGGCCCCGCCGCCGCCAAGGCGCCCCGCGCGCCTCCTCGCCGGCCCGCCATCCTCCCGGCCGGATCCGCCGCCCCCGCCGGCGACAACCTCGCTGGAGCTCCGGCCATATCCGATCCGGGGTGTGGGACGAGATCCACCACTCCCCCGATCCAAAATCCTCCCCTCTGTCCCGGATCCCTCCATCCCGCACGGCTCCGTCCCAGTTTCTGCGTGGTGAGAAATTTGGCTAAGTCCCGAAATATCTTGCATTATCATGCCATGTTCATCGCATTGTATCTCTGCATTCGTAGCTCAGTTTCGTGCGTGTAATATGTCAAATTGTTCATATCGACGAGTACTTCATTTCATTACATTGCATCATTTTCATTTGAGCTCATCTTGATGCCCGAAATGCTGTTGGAAGAGTGCATGTTGATGTTAATCTGCTGAAACTGTTATAACTTGCTCATTTGTCATTTTTGTCATGATTGATGTGTGCATCCTATGAGGTTGATGTCTACATGTATTTTGATCTATGCCATGCCATCTTTCCAGGGGTGTATGCCATGTATTTTTGTGATCAATGTGGTGACTAGAACAAGCATGCAAACTAGGCTTCGTGATATTGCTGATTTTAGTCCCTGTTCTGCTGTTATTTTTATGCCATGTAAACTTGATGCTACAGAGAGATCCATGCATATTTTGAGATACTTCAGTAAGAGTGTTTTGAACATATGGTTATGTTCTATCCATTCATGCCCTTGGTTGCAATTATGGAGTAGCCTAGCATGTCATTTGAGTGCTCTACTTTTGCTTCAAAATGTTTCCTGGCAGATTGTTTACATGTTATTCAATTTGGCCAAGGTTGCTATATTTGATCCTTGCATGCTATGGACTTGTTCTTGACTTTGTTTGTTTCACAAACATGTCTTCTTGATGATCCTATGCTTAACTTGTCATGCAATGACTTGTGATGAGTGAATCGAGCTTGTTAAGTAGTGTACTTGCTGTTGCTGTTTTGCTAGGTTGAATCTGTTATTTCGTGATGCTATATAAACATGTTGCTACTAATCATTCTATGCATAATCTGGAGATGCCCTTGGTTGCAATTATAGACTGTTGTATCATGTTGTTATCTTGCTCCAAAGTTGCCTGATAATGTTGCTGTCAGCCTGTTAACATTAAGTTCAATGTTTCCATGATTGTTTCCTAGTGATCCATGCACCCTATGACCTTGCTATTGCCATGATTAGCTTCATAAACATGCCTTCTTACTGTTGGTTGCCTTGCCATGCCATGTAGTGCTCTGTGGTGAGTGGTTCAAGCTCACCAACATGCCTACTTATTGTTGTTCCTGCCATGTTTGAATCTGTCATATAACTTGCCATGTTTACATGGGTGCCATCTTATCTTCTGATCCTTTTTGGCTCATGGTCAGTAAGGGACTTTTGATCTATGCAATTAGTAGTATCATGCTATGACTTTGTTTGCCATGATATGTTCCTGCAACATGTCGTTTGATAGCTCTAAACATTGCAACCTGATGTTATTTCTGTTAAAGTCTGTAACTGTTATTCTTTGCAATCTTTCCATGTGTTTTTGAGCATGTTCTAGTTGTTTCTGGAGATAGCTTAGTGTTCATGTTTTGTAGTGCTTTACATGTACTTCATGCCCATGCCTTTTGTTATTATGTTGGGGTGCTGTAGCATATTGTTTTGATGCTTGCAATATGCCTAGTTGCTGTTTTGGACAGATTGTTGCTATAACTTGTATAGTGTGTGTGTGTGTTGAACCGTTGCTCCGTATTGAGTGTGCTCTATATGAAACTTGCTTGATCTTGCATGTAGTTTCATATTATCATGTTGCATCCTTGTTTTGAGGTGTTTGCTTGATGTTTGGGTGCATTTTGCATCAATGCCATGTTTAACTTGTTTTGCTCATATTTTCTAGGCTGTAGCTCCGAATCTAATGAACTTTATATGTAAATTTACTAGAATCTCGTGTAGATCATCTTGGTGCATCTTAACTTGCTATTTGACAACTTGAACATAAGGTTTATTCAGATCTGGACCAATTTCGAAATTTGCATATAAGGACTTACCGAAATTGTTATGTGTTGTTTCCGGCCTCATTTAAACTTGCCTTGATGTGTTGTTCTTGTTTGCATCATCTCTTGCCATGGGTAGCCTCATGTAGCTTTGTCATGCATCATGCTTGTTGTGCATCATGTCTTGTCTATGTGTGGTGTGTTTACCATGTTGTGTGCTTCTTCTCGATAGTTCCCGTTTCGTTGCAATCGTGAGGATTCGTTCATCTCCGCTTGGTTCGTCTTCGTGGCTTCATCTTCTTCATGGACTCGTTCTTCTTCCTAGCGGGATTTCAGGCAAGATGACCGCTACCCTGGATCTCACTACTATCATTGCTATGCTAGTTGCTTCGTTCTATCGCTATGCTGCGTTACCTATCATTTGCTCTTCAAGCCTCCCATATTGCCATGAACCTCTAACCTTTGACACCTTTCCTATGCAAACTGTTGTTTGGCTATGTTACCGCTTTGCTCAGCCCCTCTTATAGCGTTGCTAGTTGTAGGTGAAGTTGAAGATTGCTCCATGGTGGACAGGATTTATGTTGGGATATCACAATATCTCTTATATTATTAATGCATCTATATATTTGGTAAAGGGTGGAAGGCTCGGCCTTATGCCTAGTGTTTTTTCCACTCTTGCCGCCCTAGTTTTCGTCATACCGGTGTTATGTTCCCGGATTTTGCGTTCCTAACGCGGTCGGGTGATTTATGGGACCCCCCTGACAGTTCGCTTTGAATAAAACTTGTCCAGCAAGGCCCAACCTTGGTTTTACCATTTGCCTCACCTAGCCCTTTTTCCCTTGGGTTTCCGGAGCCCGAGGGTCATCTTTATTTACCCCCCCGGGCCAGTGCTCGTTGTGAGTGTTGGTCCAAACTGTCAGCCGCCGGTGGCCACCAGGGGCAACTCTGGGCTCGCCTACCGGAAGTTTGGACAATCTGGTGTGCCTTGAGAACGAGATATGTGCAGCTCCTATCAGGATTTGTCGGCACATCCGGGCGGCTTTGCTGGTCTTGTTTTACCATTGTCGAAATGTCTTGTAAACCGGGATTCCAAGACTGATCGGGTCTTCCTGGGAGAAGGTCTATTCCTTCATTGATCGCGAGAGCTTGTCATGGGCTAAGTTGGGACACCCCTGCAGGGTTAAAACTTTCGAGAGCCGTGCCCGCGGCTATGTGGCAGATGGGAATTTGTTAATGTCCGGTTGTAGATAACTTGACACCAGATCCGAATTAAAACGCATCAACCGCGTGTGTAGCCGTGATGGTCTCTTCTCGGCGGAGTCCGGGAAGTGAACACGGTTTCTGGGTTATGTTTGGCGTAAGTAGGTGTTCAGGATCACCTCTTGATCATTGCTAGCTTCACGACCGTTCCGCTTGTTCTCTTCTCGCTCTCATTTGCGTATGTTAGCCACCATATCATGCTTAGTCGCTGCTGCAACCTGACCACTTTACCCCTTCCTTTCCCTTTAAGCTTTGCTAGTCTTGATACCCATGGTAATGGGATTGCTGAGTCCTCGTGGCTCACAGATTACTACAACAACAGTTGCAGGTACAGGTTATGCGATGTTCATGACGCGAGAGCGATGTTTGCTTGATTTGGAGTTCTTCTTCTGCTTCTTCTTCGATCAGGGGATAGGTTCCAGGTCGGCAGCCTGGGCTAGCAGGGTGGATGTCGTTTGAGTTCCTGTTGTGTTTCATCCATAGTCGGATGGTGCTCTTATGTATGATGATGTTGAATCCGTGTGGCATTGTATGCCTTTTGTATGTATCCCCATCTATTATGTAATGTTGATGTAATGATATCCACCTTGCAAAAGCGTTTCAATATGCGGGTCTATCCTTGGTGGGACCTTCGAGTTCCTTTTGGATAGGGTCGCATATTGGGCGTGACACTTTTGGTCTGGGGTTTGTCTTCTTCCCAGGTGGTGTCATAAGGACATTCACGGGAAGACTTTCAAGACACCTTTTGGGTACCCAGATCTTCTTAAGAGGTGGTCCATTCCTGCAGTTAGTACCAATATACCTAGCAAACACTTCGCCATTCTGATTCCTGAACATTTTATAGTTTGCATCAAAGGATTCATCAATGATAATTGGGTTAGCACTAGTGAAGCCAGATAAGGTAGATGGATCTACTGAAGGTTACTTAGCAGCAAACCATGTGGTTTTGGGGTACTGCTCAGGCATCCAGTAAGAACCATCAACATTCATTTTCCTCTCGAACCCAACACCCTCTTTCCTAGGGTTTCGGTTCAGAATCTGCTTTTAAGGACATCGCATAGTGTCTGATGCCCTTTGAGACTTTTGTACATTCCTGTCTCAAGTAATGACTTCAACCTGGCATTCTCATCAGCAATAGTAGTGGTATCCTCAGATGAGGGGTTAGTTACCACATCAGCAGTTGAAGATATTGCAACAGTAGTAGCAGTTGAACATTCAGCAACAAAGACAGCATTATCACGCTCAATACATTTCAAACATGGTGGTTCAAATCCTTCCTGAATGGAACTGATCTGTTGAGCACGGAGTGGCTCGTTTTCCTTGTGAAGATCTTCATGAGCCGATCTCAATTTCTCAAGTTCCTGCTTCCTTTGAAGATAATCATAGGAAAGATTTTCATGAGAGGTTGAGAGCGATTCATGACGACTTTCAAGTTCCTCATACTTAACATGAAGATTTTTTATGTCTTCAATTAAGGACTGAGATCGGGTCATTTTCGCGTCCAACAGGTCATCGTTTTTGTCTAACAGTTTTTGAATATGTTCCATGGCATTCTGTTGTTCAGTTGCAATTTTAGCAAGTGTTTTGTAGCTAGGTTTAGAATCAACAGAGGTTACCTTGACACTACGTGCCATGAGGCAGTAGTTTTGATCTGATGGCTCGGGTTCGAAAGACATCGTTTTAAGAGATTCTTTGAACTCGCAGAACCATGGGTCTTGATGGGTTCGATGACCCTCATAGACATCAGAAATCCGGTACCAGATAAGCTTCGCATTACAAAGATGCTTGACGCGCCTGAACTCGTCAATGGATAGACATAAGCATATAATATCCTTAGCCGTAATATCCAGAGGAGTGTACTTTCGAATGTCGTCAGCATTCGCCATCTTGCATAAATCTATCAGACCAATTTCTGAGACAGTCCACAGTTCACTGTTCATGGCAAGAAGGCGCTTATTCGTCATTACTTTCCATTTGGGATAATCTTGAACATCAAAGATAGGACACGCAGCGGAGACCTTGATTATCCCTGCAGTCGACATAGCTAAACTCCAGGTGGTTAAACCGAATCACACAGAACAAGGGAGCACCTTGCTCTGATACCAATTGAAAGTGCTAGTATTCGACTAGAGGGGGGGGGGGGTGAATAGGCGATTTTTATGAATGTCTTCAAAACATGGGTGTTTCGAAGACAATCGATAGAAAAGACCCTATTGATATGCAGCGGAAGGTAGACTACACTAGACAAGCCATAGTCATGTAAGCAATGAAGTGAAAGCACGAAGACTATAAGCAGCTAGGTAGTTGGGTCAGGATGGAAGATAGTATGAAGCCAAACAGACAACAGTCTTCACACAGTGAAGTCAAACAGATAAGGCAAGTAGGCAAAGACTTCACGAACACAAAATGTAAGTAAGGCAAGAGAGGAAGGATAGAACCAGTTGCTCGGAGAGGACAAGGGGTTTGTTGGACCAGTTCCAGTTGCTGTGACAACTGTACGTCTGGTTAGGGAGGCTGAGATTTAACGCAGAAGACCGCATCTTCACCTTATTCCCCTTGAGCTAAGAACACTTAGTCCTCGCCCAATCACTCTGGTAAGTGTTCAAGGGAGACTTCCAAACCTTCACAGACTTCGTTCACCGGCAATCCACAATGACTCTTGGTTGCTCAGAATGCAACGCCTAACCAGCTAGAGGATTCACAGTCCTCAAGTGTAATAAGTCTTCAGATCACGCAGACAGAAAGACTTCGGTGATGCCTAACACTCTTTGGCTCTGGGTGTTTTGGGCTTTGTCCTTGCAAGGATTCTCTCTAAAAGGGTTTGGAGGTGGGTTACTCTCAAACGACAAAAGCCGTGCACTTACTCTGAGCATCCACCAATTTATGGTGTAGGGGGTGGGCTATTTATAGCCAGGACGCAACCCGACCTGATTTGTCCAAAATGACCCTGGGTCACTAAGGAACTAACACGTGTCCAATGGTCAGATTTCAAACACACGCGACAGCTTGACTTGGGCTACAAGTAAAGCTGACTCATCCAACTTTGGATAAGATTTGCTCTCATTGCCTTTGCTCGAAGACATAGGATTTGGTTGAGCATCACATCAGTCACTCTGACTTTGTTCACTTGGACCCCACTTAACAGTACGGTGGTTCCTATGACTCAACAAAGAAGAAAGGGAAACTGCGAAACAACTATGTATTCGCACTCCATAGTCTTCACGCGATGTCTTCTCCTGTCATAGTCTTCAATGTGAATGTTGTCAGTGTTCTGGGAACGGGGGTCCCCAGACTTGCCTGCCTGCAGCCTGCAGCGTGGCTCACCAGTGGCCCAGTACCACCCGTCTTCATCAACCCAAGTTCAAGACCCTCGCGAGGGGCCAAGCCTCGTGGGGCGGACGACACAAGGCCTCCTCAGGGGCGGCCTCACCAGGCAGGCTCGCGAGGAGGTGAAGAGATCAAGGCGAGGGGTACCTCGCGAGGTGCTCACGACGCAAGCCATGAAGATCAAGACCAGGCGGGCGCCAAGCGGGCGCCAGCCTGCGCAGTGTCCTCGTTTCCTATTTGGTGCAAAGGGGGCAAGTGCAGGCACGGAGTACGAAGGCATCAGGCAAAGGTTTCCATATCGGTGCAACGACACCAAGACCAGCAGAGCGGCAGGACGGAGGTCACCGTGGAGCCCAAGACAGCGTCATCACCAGTGCCTTTGGCAGTTGAAGATCACCTTTAGTCAGGAGCTTGTACTAGTTGTCTCCTTTCAAAATGGCCGTTGTTGGCTCCCTTCCCACTCAATATTTAGGAAGAGGACCAGGGCCTCTATAAATAGAGATAGCCACCACAGTAGAGGGGATGATCTCATATAGAGCCAACAGAGATGGATAAATTCCTCTCCAAGCACACCACCACAAGAACACCCCTCGCGAGGCTGTTCTTCCTTTGTACTGTTCATCCTCAGCCCAAGAGGCAATCCACCACACCACACACTGGATTAGGGTATTACACCACAACGGTGGCCTGAACCAGTATAAACCTCGTGTCTCTTGTGTTGTTCATCGTGTTAGCTTAGAATCACGAAGAGGTTGCAGGCGTGTTTCGGTAGGGAGAATTATTTGCACTTCGAGACGCGAGAAGAAAAAATAGTTGAACTCCACCAACCAAATCTTGATGAACTCTTGAAGAATGAATTAAATCATGAAGAACCACCATAAAGAACTCCGGTGACGAAAAGGATGATGAGATAGAATAAAGGATGAAAGAATAAGATGAGCCTTGCGATGATTTAGCTGGAGGTTCCGACGAAATGGTCGAGGAAATTAGAACTCCGGAAAAGAAAAGATGAAAACACTTGGACCTAGAATTTATTCATCAAGAACAAACTCCGAAGAAAGGGATTACTCACTTGGATGGAACAAGAATAAGATTTATTGTATGCTTATCCTTCATCAAATTAAATTGATGACAAGCAATGGATTTTGCATATTACTTATTCTTGTTGAAAAAGAATTAAGGGGAATGTGGCACAAAACTTGAGAAAGTCTTCATGAACCACCGGTAGGATTGGAAAGAACGAATGGATTAATATGATAATCAAAGAAAAAGAATCTTGAACAAACCACCATAAGAATTCAAAAATGACTGACGAAAGAGAATGAATCACCGGGAAGAATTAGAAGAACAAATAAGCTAGAGGGGATTTAGATGCAAAAGAACAAAGAGATCATGAGCTGATTAAAGAACACTTGAACAAAGCACAGAGATAATTGGATAATGGTAGCTGAAATGTGAGGACGAAGAATTCTTCTGGAATGATGGCCTCCGGTGAAAAGAAACAGAAATCAACTCCTGACATACTCCAGATGGGTAAGAAAATAATATCGGACAAATGGAATAATTCACGAGGATAACATGAAGCTAGAACCACGAAACTTTGAGAGAACAGACAAGATATAGAGGAAAAACTCTTCTTCCGTCTTTAAATGACGACAAAAAACACCACCAAAATTACTAAGATACTCCAGGAGAATGAAAAACCGAAAGGTTGAGCCAACAATGAAAAGATTTTGAATGAGATCTTGGAGAACATCTGACTGATGAAATCCATTCTTACGTCACCTCGAAAAGAATTTGAGAATAACTCCGGGAGAATTTGAAGAGTTAGGTAAGATCCTGGGAAAAGACCAGTGAGTTATGGGCCCACTAAAGAGAAAAACACTGTTGGAAAGGGATGTTGGACAGATATATGATGTACCAGTACAATTGAAATATTTGAATGAGGTGACAACCTCGACTTAATTGAAACACAGACGAATCTTCTGAGATGTCTTGAACACTCCGGAAGGATAAATTGGCGAGAGGCAAATGAGCAAGGGGAAAACATTTGAGCCGAGGAAAGAATATAATCACTACCGAAAAATGGAATTGAATCCACTAGAGAAGATAAGGAGATGAAGAATGTCAAACGGGACGAGAATTCACCGGTTGAAATAATTGAGGAAAGACTGAAGAGGCTCCACACGGATGAAATTGATGGTCGAAATAGACTCAAGCTCCAGGAAGAAGAGGGTGGGAGGGCGGGAAAAACAAAGGCAACTTGGAAGGGGAACCGACGAATAACTTGAAGAGAAAACACCGGTTGAAATGATTGAGGAGAGAATGCAAAGGCTTCACACGAGTAGAATGGATAGTCGATTACGTACTCCGGATTCAAGAAGAAAAGGGTGGGCGGGTGGGAAAAAACAAATACAAGTCCGGATGGGAAGAACAACATCGATTTAAAAGAGCTGAGGATTGATCTCCCAAAGACAAAGAGCGTCGAATCAGCTTGCCGAGAAACGCACCGGACACAAGAGGATGGATAACGAATGAAAACTAACTGAGTGATCCTAAAGAAAAATTTGATGGGGAAGAGCAGTAGTTCAAAACACCTACGTCGAGCTTCCTTACCAGAGCGACGAAGGGGCAGAGGAGTAAAAAGAAGTCCTACTCTCCGATATAACTAGACTCCGAAAACAGTTTTGTTCTAGACCCAACAACGACCAAACTACATGATCAAACAAGGGGGGCTCCTATGGTCGGTCGAGGCTCTGATACCAACTTGTCACGCCCAATATGCGATACTATCCTAAAGATACTCGAAGGTCCCACCAAGGATAGAACCGCATATTGATATGATTTTGCAAGATGGATATCATTACATCAACATTACATAATGGATGGGGATACATACAAAAGGCATACAATGCCACACGAATACAACATCATCTTACATAAGAGCACCATCCGACTACGGATGAAACACAAATAGAAACTCAAATGACATCCACACTGCTAGCCCAGGCTGCCGACCTGGAACCTATCCCCTGAACGAAGAAGAAGCAGAAGAAGAACTCCAAAACAAGCAAACATCGCTCTCGCATCATGATCATCACAAACATGTACCCGCAACTGTTGTTGTAGTAATCTGTGAGCCACGAGGACTCAGCAATCCCATTACCATGGGTATCAGGACTAGCAAAGCTTAATGGGTGAGGAATGGATAAGTGGTGAGGTTGCAGCAGCGACTAAGCATGATATGGTGGCTAACATACGCAAAATAAGAGCGAGAAGAGAAGCAACGGAACGGTCGTGAAGCTAGCAATGATCAAGAGGTGATCCTGAACTCCTACTTACGTCAAACATAACCCAAAACCATGTTCTCCTCTCGAACAACCCCGAAAAGAGACGATCACGGTTACGCACACGATTGGTGTATTTTAGAAGAGTTTACTTCAAGTTTACTACAACTGGATACTAACAAATTCCCATCTGCCATATAACCGCGGGCACGGCTCTCGAAAGTTTAAAACCCTGCAGGGGTGTCCCAACTTAGCCCATGATAAGTTCTCGCGATCAACGAAGGATATACCTTCTCCCAGGAAGACCCGATCAATCTCGGAATCTTGGTTTACATGACATTTTGACAATGGTAGAACAAGACCAATAAAGCCGCCCGATGCGCCGACAATCCCAATAGGAGCTGCACATATCTCGTTCTCAGGGCAACACCGGATGAGACAGGCTACGAGTAAAACCAGACCTCGAGTTTCCCCGAGGGGGCCCCGCAGGCGGCTCGGTTCGGACCAACACTTAGAGAAGCACTGGCCCGGGGGGGCTAAAATAAAGATGACCCTCGGGTTAATTACTCCCAAGGGAAAGGTATAGGTGGTAGGTAAATGGTAAAACCAATGTTGGGCCTTGCTGGAGGAGTTTTATTCAAGGCAAACTGTCAAGGGGGTCCCATAAATCACCCAACCGCGTTAGGGACGCAAAATCTGGGAACATAATACTGATATGACGGAAACTAGGGCGGCAAGAGTGGAACAAAACACCAGGCATAAGGCCGAGCCTTCCACCCTTTACCAAGTATATAGATGCATTAATTAGATAAGAGATATTGTGATATCCCAACATAATCCTGTCCACCATGGAGCAATCTTCAACTTCACCTGCAACTAGCAACGCTATAAGAGGGGCTGAGCAAAAGCGGTAATGTAGCCAAGCAACGGTTTGCTAGGAAGGATGAAAAGGTTAGAGGCTGACATGGCAATTTGGGAGGCTTGAAGAGCAAGTGATAGGTAGTGCAGCATAGCGATAGAACGAAGCAACTAGCATAGCAATGATAGTAATGAGATCCAGGGTGACGGTCATCTTGCCTGAAATCCCGCTAGGAAGAAGAACGAGTCCATGAAGAAAACGAACGGATGAAGCCGAACCAAGCGTAGACGAACGAATCCTCACGATCGCACGAAACAGGAACTATCGAGAAGAAGCACACAACATGGTAAACACACCACACATATACATGACATGATGCTCAACCAAGTATGATGCATGACAAAGGCTACATGAAGCTACTCATGGCAAGAGATGATGCATACAAGAACAACACATCAAAGCAAGGTTAAATGAGGCCGGAAACAACATATAGCAATTCCGGTAAGTCCTCATATGCAAATTTCGAAATTGGTCCAGAACTGAATAAACCTTATGTTCAAGTTGTTAAACAGCAGGTTAAGATGCACCAAGATGATCTACACGAGATTCTAGTCAAGTTACATATAAAGTTCATTTAATTTGGAGCTACGGCCTAGAAGATATGTGCAAAACAAGCTAAACATGGCATTGATGCAAAATACATACAAACATCAAGCAAACACTTTCAAAACAAGGATGCAACATGATAATATGAAACTACATGCAATTCTAAGCAAGTTTCATACAGGGCACGCTCAAAACGGAGCAACGGTTCAACACATACACTATACAAGTTTAAAGGACAAGCTGTCCAAAACAGCAACTAGGCATCTAGCAAGCATCAAAACAATATGCTACAGCACCTCAACGTAAGAACAAAAGGCATGGGCATGAAGTACAGGTAGAGCATGACAAAACATGAACACTGAGATATCTCCAGAAATCATTAGAACATGCTCAAAAGGACATCGCAAAATTGCAAATAATAACAGTTTCAGACTTCACAGAAATAACATCAGGTTGCAATGTTTAGAGCTATCAAACAACATGTTACAGGAACTTAACATGGCAAACAAAGGCATGGCATGCTAATACTAAAGACAAAGAACACACTCCCTTACTGAACTAATTCCAAAGATCAACAGAAAACATGGTAGCATCTATGCAAACATGGCAAATGATATGACAGATTCAGACATGGCAGGAACAACAATAAGTAGGCATGTTGGTGAGCTTGTACCACTCACCACAGAGCAGTAAATGGAACAAAAAGGTAACCAACAGTACGAAGACATTTTTATGAAGCTAAGCATGGCAAGAGCAAGTTCATAGGGTGCATGGGTTACTAGCAAAGCTCATGGCAAAACTGAACTTAATGTTAACAGGCTGACAACAACATTATTTAGCAACTTAAGAGCAAGATTACAACAAGCTACAGCAGGCCATAAATGCAACAAGGGGCATGGATGGATAGAGCATGACATGTATAACAAAACATTCTTAGTGAAAATCTCCAGATTATGTATAGAATGACTTGTGCAGCAGGTTTACATAGCATCATGATTTAACAGATTCAGCCTAGCAAAACAGCAACAAGAAGTACCCTACTTCACGAGCTCGATGCACTCACTACAAGTCTCACAAAAATACATGGATTGCACCACTGTGAAGATGACATGATTTAGTACAAAACTCATGTAGTCATCAAGTTCATAGGATGCACACACAAAATGCAATGAAAAAGACAAAACAACAAGTTGTGTTAACAGACAGCAGTTAACAACATATAGCACTCTTGCAACAATGATTTGGGCATCAAGATGGACTCAAACAAGCATGGCACAATGGAACAAAATGAGGATCACCTCATGATGAACATTTCGATATATCGTATGCATGAAACAGAGCTATATGCAAGGAGTTATGGCATGTTGAACAGGGCAACATAATGCAAAAATCTTAGGGACAGGAATTTTCGGGGTCAACCTCAGATTTCCAGATCTAGGGTTCCTCGGTGGCGCGCGAACCGAGGCGGCCGGAGCTCGCCAGAGACGGCACGGAGAGGACGAGGATGCACCGGGGAGGTGGCCCCGGACCGGACCGGCCGGCGGCGGGCGCGGTCGGCGGCGAGTGTACGGAGGCGAGGCGCGGCGCGGGGGAGGCCGGCGCTCGGCGACGAGGTGCCCGGCGGCGGACGGCGGCACCCGAGGCGGCGGGGAGCAGGACGACCGGGCGGCGGCGGTCGACGACGGTCGGTGGCGGGGAGGCATCGGCGGGGCGCGGGAGCCCGCGGGAGGCGGCGCTTGGCAGGCGCGGGGCGGCGTGCGGGAAGGGCGCAGGCCGCGGGGGCCGGCGGCGGGGCTGGCGGGCCGCGGGCGGCGCGCGGTGGACGGGGGCCACGTGGCGCGCCCTGGGTGGCTGCGGGCGGCGGCGCGGGTTTTTGTCCGGTGCGGGGGCGGACGTGTCCGGGCGCGGAGGAAGAAGGAGGCTAGGGTTAGGAGAATTCATCCGCGAATTTGGACGGGGGGGGGGGGGGCATATTTATAGGTAGAGGGAGCTAGGAGAGTCCAAATGAGGAGCGGTTTTCGCCCACATGATCGTGATCGAACGTCTGAGAGCATGGAGGGGGTTTGGATGGGTTATTGGGCCGCTTTGGATGGGTGTTGGGCTGCAACATAAAGAGGCCTTTGCGGCTACCCGGTTAACCGTTGGGGCGTCAAATGGACTCCGAATGCGACAAAAATTGACAGGCGGTCTGCCTACTCTAAAACAACACTGCACGCCAAGTTTCATCCCATTTCGAAAACATTTTTATCCCGCTAATGAAACAAGGTCTGAGAGGGGGCGACTGGGCACGGCAAGAGTGTCGGGGCTCAGAACGGACAACAGAGAGAACCGGGGAAACCCGAGCGGATGCAAGTTTTGAAAAACATGCAGATGAAATGCAGATGATGACATGGGAAAATGCAAAACGCAAGCATATGACATGTCAACTACGACGAATAACTGAAGGACACCTGGCGCATCGAATCCGGGGCGTTACAAGCCCAAGACGGCGTCATCACCAGTGCCTTTGGCAGTCGAAGACCACCTTTAGTGAGGATAGCTTGTACTAGTTGTCCCCTTTCAAAATGGCTGTTGTTGGCCCCCTTCGTGCTCAATATTTGGGAAGAGGACCAGGGCCTCTATAAATAGAGATAGCCACCACAGTAGAGGGGATGATCTCATCTAGAGCCAAAAGAGACGGATAAATTCCTCTCCAAGCACATCACCACAAGAACACCCCTCGCGAGGCTGTTCTTCCTTTGTACTATTCATCCTCAGCCCAAGAGGCAATCCACCACACCACACACTGGATTAGGGTATTACACCACAACGGTGGCCCGAACCAGTATAAACCTCGTGTCTCTTGTGTTGTTCATCGTGTTAGCCTAGAATCACGGCGAGGTTGCAGGCGTGTTTCGGCAGGGAGAAGACCTTCGCGTGCACCCCAGAGTTCGAACCATAAGGGTTTTGCCGGAACACGATATCCGACATTTGGAGCGCCAGGTTGTGGTGCGCCGGAATCTCCTTTCCGCTAATCTGCGTTACACCGCTTTGTTGCATCCATGTCCAGCGACCCGACGGCCAACGCCGACCGCTAGGTGGCATGGCCATCCCATGCCGTGCCGCCTGCCCAAGGTGACCCCAAATAGCCCGCGTTCTACAGAACACTGCGGGGCGCGGGCGACGCGGTCAAGCGCCGCCTGCCCTCACGCCGCGGCAGGTGCGATCAGCCGCAAGGGCCTCAAACCACACCGCGTCCACGACGCCGCATACCTGACGGGAACAAGTGATCATGAAGGCCACGCTCACTGTAGCTCAAGAGCTGCTGCGGTGCAGGTTGCAGGAGAGCGGCCGAGACGTGCTGCTGGAGCGCGTCACCAAGCTCCTGGATGCTGCAGCTTCTGGGGTGCCTCCCTTCTGCATCCAGCTTCCACCCCAGGCCCTGGGCGGATTGCACGGAGGGCCCATCCGCGCCCGCGCACCCTCAGGCGTGCCCCAAGGCTTCATCAACACCAGCTCAACCATCGGCGCTGGGCGTCAAGCTGCACCACCCCCCGGTGAGCGAGGGCATGCGCATCTCCGCCTACGGTCCGGGCGGGCCGCCGCCCTATCATCCGCAAGACGGTGTGTTAGGCCAAGCCGCATGGAGCATGGGGCACTACGGTGAAGTCTTCGGAGCGGCGGCCTCGGAGGCTTATGTGCCCCACATGGTAGATCGGGAGTACGCGCTAGAAGACGACCCTGGCTCGTTTCTCGGGTCAGGCTGGGAGGAAGATACGCCAGAAGTTGAGACTTTCCAGGAGCCCCAAGGAAGCCTCGCCAACTGCGCTGGCAGCAGCAACTATCGGGTACCGCTAATTCCTCAAGAGCAAGCTTATGCTAACCATGGGCCGCAGGAAGTTCAGGTCACTGTCGTGGAAGGCTGTCCCAGCTCAGCGGCCTCCCTCCCTCCAGGAGGAGCGCACTGGGGGCTACATGAGAGGGGCCGGGAGCCAGGCCCCTCCCCATGGCGCACGGAGCAAGGGGTTTCTCGGAGGTAGGCCCTCTGCCAAGGAGGTGCTGCAAAGCCTGCCCCCGGCAGAGGACCCGTGGTCGCCGGGGGAACCGCTGGCGTCCCCTTTACCCCATTGGCGTCATCCCTGGTTCCCGGTCACCGTCAATAGTGGTCGAGGGTGCTGCAAGGCAGGGCCCTCGTCTGGCGATATGAAGCAAGGCCGGTACCTGTGAAGAAGGCCCAGTGCCTGTGAAGCTCGCCGCCCATGACACTCTCATGTAATAATGAGTTGGGGCTGTACACGCACCGGAGTCTCCGGAGAGCCACCCTCGGGCCTTGGGGGCTCCCTCCCATGCCCAGTGGTAGCACTTAGCTCCGCGCTGGTGAGAAGATGTCAAAGATTAGACTAGGTGCCGGACGCGGCCTTTTGCTTTTTGCCCCCCTTTCTGTGGTTGAGCTTCCTTGCTTTGGATTTAAGTTGAAATTGAATTTGTGTTTGCATATGTAGGGAGGGGTGTCTTGTCTCGTTCGTGTGTTCTCTCGTGTTCTGGTTTCTGCCCTAGTCCGGAGTTTGCACTAGCTGCCTCCCCCTCGCGAGCCTCTCGCGGGCGGGGCTGGGCTAAGCACATGCGCGCATGCCATCCCGCGGCCGGCACTTGCTCTTGCGACGCTCTCACCACGTGGTCAGCAGGTCCCCCAGGGGACCCTCGGAGGATCACGGCCTCGCAAGCCTACTCAAGGCTTGTCCGGGCTAAAGGTAAACCACAACAACTAACTCATCACAGGACCAGTAACATCATGCAAGCGCACGCTCTGGATCGCTCCTAAAAAGCATGCGGACAACAATCTTTTTATATGAGGGGCCTCCCCTCCCAAAACGCTCTTACAACCTTCAGGATCCGCGCCCGTGCAAGGGGCGCCTTCCTCCATCGCATAGGAAGGCGCGCCCGGCACCCTCCTCGGGCAGGGCTTGGGGGCTCTCTTCTGGAGGGCCTCAGACTTCGCCAAGATCATGAGGGAGGCGCTCGGGCACCACTTGGAGGCGTGCTTTGCAGCACGTTTCCCTCAGGAAGGCATGGGGCAAGGAAGGCCCAACCATCAGGAGTTCATCACCAAGGCCACTCAGGAGCTTCAGGAATCAAGAGTCATACACGGCGATCGCCGCTTGCCTGGCGTAGCTCCCCATCAAGGCGAGGATGGCGGGCTGCGCGTCTGCATCAACTTCCCAGGCATCATACGAGCCACAACTCAAGAGCGCCTCTAGCCTTCGCGCGTGGGACGTTGCATGGGTACACCTCATAGCTACGTTCGCATGCCTTTCGGCCTGCCGAACGCGGCTGCTACTCACCAGCGCCATCTGCGGAGCATTCTCGCGGCTCAGGAGGCTAGGCACCACGCGGTCCTGGCGGAGATGGAGATTGTCCTCGAGGAATCTCCTGGACCCCTAGAGCCCCCCAAGGCTTAGGGCTCCGGTGGCTCGTGAGGATCGGCCTCTTCATTGCGCATCTTCAGCTACTCCAACACCCCCTCTACAATGGTACCAGGTGACACCTTTCGAATTCATTTCAGCTAGGAGCGCCCTCAAGGCTGCATCATTCCCAGGTCGCCTGGGCCTGTCCCTGTGGCATGTATCCCTTTTGCTTATGTCTTTAGTTTACCTTGCTGGGGGCGCCCCTCAGGCTGCATCATCCCCAAGCCGCTCGGGCCTGACCCAGTGGCGTGTACCCCTCCTGCTTTTATCTAAGTCGATTTGCCTTTCATGCTTAACCTGCCTGTGATAATCGCCTGCTCGATTGACACCTACCCTTGGAGCCGCTCGCGCTGGCACGACGCTTGCGCATGGGTCCGTCCCTGCAACATTGACAAATCTGAGTGGCCGAGCTCTGACCCACGGCAGCCCCGCAAGCGTCACCTCACCAGGCCCTCAGTGCCCTCACCACTCTCTCGGAGCAACCAATGGTCGGCCGGCAATCGTAATGGCAACCCGTGCTTTTCTCGTGTTGGTTTACAGGAACTTCCTAAGGCCTAAAGCGGGAGACACCGTGAGCGCTCTCTCTCTCTCTCTTTCCCGTGCGATCCGCTTGTGCGTTAAAAGGGGGTTCCTGAGCATCGCGACTCACGAGCTCTTACTGGCTCTCCAGCCCTCACCCCCTGGCCTTGTCCACGGCATCGTGACCTGGCATACCAGCGGCGACTGAGCTCGCTCGAGGGCCGGGACCTGAGGACGTAGAGCACTAAGGAGAGTGTGGAGAAGAGAGAGGAAGCTCGCGAGGGCCTAACCTAGCTGCATCCCAGCGGCTGACGTCCAAGTCCGGCGCAACGCAAAGGAACGACTCCATGTTTTCGAGATAAGATTCGCACCTGGAATAGCTAATTGATGCGACACAAAATCTCCACTTAATGCGGCTCTGTAACGGTGACGTTGCCTTCCTTTCTCACCTTTCGACGGCTGCTTGTGCGCTAAAGGGGACCTCCTGAGCATCGCGCCTCAGGGGCTCTTACTAGACCTCGGGCCGTTCACCTCCTAGCATTGACCACGGCATCGCGACCTGACATACCAGCGACGGATGAAGCCTGCCTAGGGACTGGGACCTGTCAGCGTAGAGCACCAAGTCATCGCGAGGTTAGAAAGGGGGAACCAAGCCGGAACGGGACAAGCATTTGCAACACTTCATAATAAGGATAATATCAACAAAGGACATTGCGGACTCCTTTACACGCCCCCACGGGGTGTTTCCTCGACTCCTCGCAGGGAACAAAAGACGTGAATGCTAAGAATCCCTAACTACACGCGCCTCCATGGCCGACACCATCATCAACAGTGGGCCACAGGAGGCCGGCGCCAACCCCATCCAGGTCAGCTGCGCCTGCGGCCCGAGGCAGTCGCCTTGCTCCGGGCACGACGCGAGCTCGGGGGCACGTAGCTGTCGTCGCTTGTCTCAGGAGTCACGAAGAGCTCAGAAGAGTCGCTTGACTCCCAAGCATCACTGCCGCTGCCGGAGGAGCTGGTGGGGGAGCAAGCGGCAGGCCTAGCCCTTGCCACGTCGATGTCCTGGCTGCCTCCTCTGGGGCAGCACTCCAGTCGGCGGCCTTTTATGTTGAAGACCTTGAAGAACATCAAGGAGGCGCCATCGTATTCAAAATGAATCACGAGGGCACCCCCTATTCGGCAGACCTGGGCGACCTCACCCCAACCTCGGGTCATGAAGACTTTGCCTGGAGCGACGACTTCAACCTCCGCTCCGGTCGCCGGAGCGCCACAGTCGGCGTGCTGCAGCCAAAGCTCGAGAGGCCCCCTCGGCGGCATCTCGAAGGCGAAGAATGGAGGGAAGCGGATCCAGGTGCTTGGAGGCATCGCAATGTGGAGCACGAGCTCACGAGAGCACTCCGCGGCATGGACTCCAGGAGCAATGGCGCGCACCGCCATGGCTCGTCGACCTCGCCTGCGGCGCGGGCGGCATCGCTCGTCGTTCCTTTCTCCAGGGCCCTCGGCCCGGGCGTACAGGGGTATCAGGAACCCAGGAGGTGGCCGCTCGCACCAAGGCCTCGTCATCTCTGGCCTGGCAACCTCATCCCAGCGGCACGGGACCGGCCGTTTCTTCGGCGGAAGCAGGTCAGGCCCCTCTCGGGGGGCCTTTCCTTTCTCCTCGGCTGAGTACCGGTGAATCGGTGCCATTGGTGTCGAGAATGAAGGTGTAGCAAGGGGAAGAAGTGGGCGGAGAAAGAAGGGGATGGACAACGGGGGCTCACGCCCCTCCATACTTATATCCCAAGGGAGGCCAACCGTCGGCCTCCACGATCATAGGTAATCATGACTCTTTTTGCATGCAGCAGGGACTCGTCAAATCGAGCAGTTGCCGAGGCAGCATGGGGAAGCAGAGACGCCTACATCCAATCAACCGCCACGCGGCGACCAAGGCCGCAGGCTGTGGGGGCCCACGGTGCTCCGCACTTGCCCTTTGACTTTGCTACTAAGCCAAGTCCGAGCGCGCCTTGGGCCGGGGGCTACTGTCAGCGTTCTGGGAACAGGGGTCCCCAGACTTGCCTACCTGTGGCCTGCAGCATGCCTCAGTAGTGGCCCAGTATGGCCCGTCTTCATCAACCCAAGTTCAAGACCCTCGCGAGGGGCCAAGCCTCGCGGGGCAGACGACACAAGGCATCCTCAGGGGCGGCCTCACCAGACAGGCCCGCGAGGAGGCGGAGAGATCAAGGCGAGGGGTACCTCGTGAGGTGTTCATGACGCAAGCCATTACGATCAAGACCAGGCGGGAGCCAGCCTGCGTAGTGTCCTCGTTTCCTCTTTGGTGCAAAGGGGGCAAGCGCAGGCGCGGAGTACCAAGGCATCGGGCAAAGGTTTCCATATCGGTGCAACGAGACCAAGACCAGCAGAGCGGCAGGACGGAGGTCACCATGGACCCCAAGACGGCGTCATCACCAGTGCCTTTGGAAGTCGAAGACCACCTTTAGTCAGGATAGCTTGTACTAGTTGTCCCCTTTCGAAATGGCCGTTGTTAGCTCCCTTCCTGCTCAATATTTGGGAAGAGGACCAGGGCCTCTATAAATAGAGATAGCCACCACAGTAAAGGGGATGATCTCATCTAGAGCCAACAGAGACGGATAAATTCCTCTCCAACACACCACCGCAAGAACACCCCTCGCGAGGCTGTTCTTCCTTTGTACTATTCATCCTCAGCCCAAGAGGCAATCCACCACACCACACACTGGATTAGGGTATTACACCACAACGGTGGCTCGAACCAGTATAAACCTCGTGTATCTTGTGTTGTTCATCGTGTTAGCTTAGAATCACGGCGAGGTTGCAGGCGTGTTTCGGTAGGGAGAAGATCTTCGCGCGCACCCCAGAGTTCGAACCTTAAGGGTTTTGCCGGAACCCGATATCCGACAAATGTCTTCACAGACCACCATTGTCTTCAATGTCTTCACACATTTTTAGGGGTCATCTCTAGTAGGTAAACCGAATCAATATGGGACTACTACCTATGTTATCCTGCAATTCTCACAAACACATTAGTCCCTCAACCAAGTTTGTCGTCAATACTCCAAAACCAACTAGGGGTGGCACTAGATGCACTTACACCTAGCACCGAAGGTACGGAACCTCCGTGATCTGCACACGTTCAGCTCGGTGATGTCCCATGGACTCTAGATCCAGCTGAGGTCGAGGGAGAGTTTCGTCAGCACGACGGCATGGTGACGGTGATGATGAAGTTACCGGCGCAGGGCTTCGCCTAAGCACTACGATGATATGACCGAGGTGGAAATCTGTGGAGGGGGCACCGCACACGGCTAAACAATTAACTTGTGTGTTCTAGGGTGCCCCCTGCCCCCCTATATAAAGGAGCAAGGGGAAAGGCCGGCCGACCCCTGTAGGCAAGCCCCAAGAGGGGAGTCCTACTAGGACTACTAGTCCTAGTAGGATCCCACCAAGAGGGGAAGAGGGGGAAGGAAGGAGAGGAAAACGGGGAAGGAAAGGGGGGCGCTACCCCCCTTCCTTGTCCTACTCGGACCCAAGGAGAGGGGGCGCGCGGCCTGCCCTAGCCGCTCCTCTCTCTCTCCACTAAGGCCCATCGAGGCCCATTAGTTCCCCCGAGGGTCCGATAACCCTCCGGCACTCCGGTTTTATCTGAAACTTCTTCGGAACACTTCCGGTGTCCGAATATAGTCGTCCAATATATCAATCTTTATGTCTCAACCATTTCGAGACTCCTTGTCATGTCCGTGATCATATCCAGGACTCCGAACAACCTTCGGTACATCATATCACATAAACTCATTATACCAATCGTCATCGAACGTTAAGTGTGCAGACCCTATGGGTTCGAGAACTATGTAGACATGACTGAGACATGTCTCCGGTCAATAACCAATAGCGGAACCTAGATTCTCATATTGGTTCCTACATATTCTAAGAAGATCTTTATCGGTCAAACCGCATAACAACATACGTTGTTCCCTTTGTCATCGGTATGTTACTTGCCTGAGATTCGATCATCGGTATCTCAATACCTAGTTCAATCTCATTACCGGCAAGTCTCTTTACTCATTCCGTAATACTTCATCCCGCAACTAACTTATTAGTCACAATGCTTGCAAGGCTTATAGTGATGAGTATTATCGAGTGGCCCAAAGAAACCTCTCCAAAACACGGAGTGACAAATCCTAATCTTGATCTATGCCAACCCAACAAAAACCTTTGGAGACACCTGTAGAGCACCTTTATAATCACACATTTATGTTGTGACATTTGGTAGCACATAAAGTGTTCCTCTGGTATTCGGGAGTTGCATAATCTCATAGTCTGAGGAACTTGTATAAGTCATGAAGAAAGCAGTAGCAATGAAACTAACACGATCGTAATGCTAAGCTAACGGATGGGTAATGTCCATCACATCATTCTCCTAATGATGTGATCCTGTTCATCAAATGACAACACATGTCTATGGTTAGGAAACATAACCATCTTTGATTAACGAGATAGTCAAGTAGAGGCATACTAGGGACTATATGTTTTGTCTATGTATTCACACATGTACTAAGTTTCCGGTTGATACAATTATAGCATGAATAATAAACATTTATCATGAATTAAGGAAATAAATAATAACTTTATTATTGCCTCTAGGGCATATTTTCTTCAGTCTCCCACTTGCACTAGAGTCAGTAATCTAGAATACATTGTAATGATACTAACACCCATGGAGCTTTGGAGCTGATCATGTTTTGCTAGTGGAAGAGGCTTAGTCAACGGGTCTGCAACATTCAGATTCGTGTGTATCTTGCATATCTCTATGCCCCCCTCCGACACTTGATGACGGATGGAATTGAAGCGTCTCTTGATGTGCCTGGTTCTCTTGTGAAACCTGGATTCCTTTGCCAAGGCAATTGCACCAGTATTGTCACAAAATATTTTCATTGGACCCGATGCACTAGGTATGACACCTAGATCGGATATGAACTCCTTCATTCGCTACTTCCGAAGCAGAAATGTACTCCGCTTCACACGTAGATCCCGCCATGATGCTCTGCTTGGAACTGCACCAACTGACAGCTCCCCCATTCAATAAAAATACATATCCGGTTTGTGACTTAGAGTCATCCGGATCAGTGTCAAAGCTTGCATCGACGCAACCGTTTACGACGAGCTCTTTTTCACCTCCATAAATGAGAAACATATCCTTAGTCCTTTTTAGGTATTTCAGGATGTTCTTGACCGCTGTCCAGTGCTCCACTCCAGGATTACTTTGGTACCTCCCTGCTATGCTTATAGCAAGACATACATCAGGTCTGGTGCACATCATTGCATACATGATAGAACCTATGGCTGAAGCATAGGGAATGACTTTCATTTCTCTCTATCTTCTGCAGTGGTCGAGCATTGAGTCTGACTCAACTTCACATCTTGTAACACACGCAAGAACCCTTTCTTTGACTGATCCATTTTGAACTTCTTCAAAACTTTATCAAGGTATGTGCTTTGTGAAAGTCCAATTAAGCATCTTGATCTATCTCTATAGATCTTGATGCCCAATATGTAAGCAGCTTCACCGAGGTCTTTCATGGAAAAGCTCTTATTCAAGTATCCCTTTACGCTTTCCAAAAATTCTATATCATTTCCAATCAACAATATGTCATCCACATATAGTATCAGAAATTCTACAAAGCTCCCAGTCACTTTCTTGTAAATACAGGCTTCTCCAAAAGTCTGTATAAACCATATGCTTTGATCACACTATCAAAGCGTTTATTCCAACTCCGAGAGGCTTGCACCAGTCCATAAATGGATCGCTGGAGCTTGCACACTTTGTTAGCACCCTTTGGATCGATAAAACCTTCTGGTTGCATCATATATAACTCTTCTTCCAGAAATCCATTCAGGAATGCAGTTTTTACATCCATTTGCCAAATTTCATAATCATAAAATGCAGCAATTGCTAACATGATTCGGACAGACTTAAGCATCGCTACAGGTGAGAAAGTCTCATCATAGTCAACTCGTTGAACTTGTCAAAAACCTTTCGCAACAAGTCGAGCTTTGTAAACAGTAACATTACCGTCTACGTCGATCTTCTTCTTAAAGATCTATTTATTTTCTATGGCTTGCCGATCATCGGGCAAGTCCACCAAAGTCCACACTTTGTTCTCATACATGGATCCCATCTCAGATTTCATGGCCTCAAGCTATTTCGCGGAATCTGGGCACATCATCGCTTCCTCATAGTTCGTAGATTCATAATGGTCTAGTAACATGACTTCCAGAAGAGGATCACTGTACCACTCTAGTGTGGATCTTACTCTGGAGGACCTACGAAGTTCGGTAGTAACTTGATCTGAGGTTTCATGATCATCATTATTAACTTCCTCACTAATTGGTGTAGGAATCACGGGAACTGATTTCTGTGATGAACTACTTTCCAATAAGGGAGAAGGTACAACTACCTCATCAAGTTCTACTTTCCTCCCACTCACTTCTTTCGAGAGAAACTCCTTCTCTAGAAAGGATCCATTCTTAGCAACAAAGATTTTGCCTTCGGATCTGTGATAGAAGGTGTACCCAATAGTTTCCTTTCGGTATCCTATGAAGACGCACTTCTCCGATTTGGGTTCAAGCTTATTAGGTTGAAGCTTTTTCACATAAGCATCGCAACCCCAAACTTTAAGAAACAACAACTTTGGTTTCTTGGCAAACCACAGTTCATAAGGCGTCGTCTCAACGGATTTTGATGGTGCCCTATTTAAAGTGAATGCAACCGTCTCTAAAGCATAACCCCAAAATGATAGCGGTAAATCAGTAAGAGACGTCATAGATCACACCATATCCAATAAAGTTCGGTTACGACGTTCGGACACACCATTTCGCTGTGGTGTTCCAGGTGGCGTTAATTGTGAAACTACCCCATGTTGTTTCAAATGAAGACCAAACTCGTAACTCAAATATTCTCCTCCATGATCAGATCGTAGAAACTTTATTTTCTTGTGACGATGATTTTCCACTTCACTATGAAATTCTTTGAACTTTTCAAATGTTTCAAACTTATGCTTCATTAAGTAGATATAACTATATCTGCTTAAATCATCTGTGAAGGTAAGAAAATAATGATACCCACCACGAGCCTCAATACTCATTGGACCGTATACATCCGTATGTATTATTTCCAATAAGTCAGTAGCTCGTTCCATTGTTCCGGAGAACGGAGTTTTAGTCATCTTGCCCATAAGGCACGGTTCGCAAGCACCAAGTGATTCATAATCAAGTGATTCCAAAAATCCATCAGCATGGAGTTTCTTCATGCGCTTTACACCGATATGACCCAAATGGCAGTGCCACAAATAAGTTGCACTATCATTATTAAACTTATATCTTTTGGCTTCAACACTATGAATATGTGTATCACTATTATCGAGATTCAACAAAAATAGACCACTCAGCAGGGGTGCATGACCATAAAAGATATTCCTCATATAAATAGAACAACCATTATTCTCTGATTTAAATGAATAACCATCTCGCATTAAACAAGATCTAGATATAATGTTCATGCTCAACGCTGGCACCAAATAACAATTATTCAGGTCTAAAACTAATCCCGAAGTTAGATGTAGAGGTAGCGTGCCGACCGCGATCACATCGACTTTGGAACCATTTCCCATGCGCATTGTCACCTCGTCCTTAGCCAATCTTCGCTTAATCTGTGGCCCCTATTTCGAGTTGCAAATATGAGCAATAGAACCAGTATCAAATACCCAGGCATTACTGCGAGCATCAGTTAAGTACACATCAATAACATGTATATCAAATATACCTTTCACTTTGCCATCCTTCTTATCCGCCAAATACTTGGGGCAGTTCCGCTTCCAGTGACCAGTCTCTTTGCAATAGAAGCACTCAGTTTCAGGCTTAGGTCCAGACTTGGGTTTCTTCTCTTGAGCAGCAACCTTTTTGTCGTTCTTCTTAAAGTTCCCCTTCTTCCCTTTTCCATTTTTCTTGAAACTAGTGGTCTTATTGACCATCAACACTTGATGCTACTTTTTGATTTCTACCTCTGCGGCCTTTAGCATCGCGAAGAGCTCGGGAATAGTCTTGTTCATCCCTTGCATATTATAGTTCATCACGAAGCCTTTATAGCTTGGTGGCAGTGATTGAAGAACTTTGTCAATGACACAATCAACTGGAAGATCAACTCCCAGCTGAGTCAAGTGGTTATGGTACCCAGACATTTTGAGTATGTGTTCACTGACAGAACTATTCTCCTCCATTTTGCAGCTGTAGAACTTGTTGGAGACTTCATATCTCTCAACTTGGGCATTTGCTTGTAATATTAACTTCAACTCCTGGAACATCTCATATGCTCCATGATGTTCAAAACGTCTTCGAAGTCCCAATTCTAAGCCGTAAAGCATGGCACACTGAACTATCGAGTAGTCATCAGCTTTGCTCTGCCAGACGTTCTTAACATCATCAGTAGCATCTACAACAGGCCTGGCACACAGTGGTGCTTCCAGGACGCAATTCTTCTGTGCAGCAATGAGGATAATCCTCAAGTTACAGACCCAGTCCGTGTAGTTGCTTCCATCATCTTTCAACTTAGCTTTCTCTAGGAACGCATTAAAATACAAAGGAACAGTAGCACAGGCCATTGATCTACAACAACATAGACATGCAAAATACTATCAGGTACTAAGTTCATGATAAATTAAAGTTCAATTGATTATATTACTTAAGAACTCCCACTTAGATAGACATCCCTCTAATTATCTAAGTGATCACGTGATCCAAATCAACTAAACCATGTCCGATCATCACGCGAGATGGAGTGGTTTTCAATGGTGAACATCACTATGTTGATCATATCTACTATATAATTCACGCTCGACCTTTCGGTCTCAGTGTTCCGAGGCCATATCTGCATATGCTAGGCTCGTCAATTTTAACCCGAGTATTCTGCGTGTGCAAAACTGGCTTGCACCCATTGTATGTGAACGTAGAGCTTATCACACCCGATCATCATGTGGTGTCTCAGCACGACGAACTGTAGCAACAGTGCATACTCAGGAACAACACTTATACCTTGAAATTTAGTAAGGGATCATCTTATAATGCTACTGATGTTCTAAGCAAAATAAGATGCATAATGGATAAACATCTCATGCAATCATAATATGTGACATAATATGGCCATCATCATCTTGTGCTCATGATCTCCATCACCAAAGCATCGTCATGATCTCCATCGTCACCGGCGCAACACCTTGATCTCCATTGTAGCATCATTGTCGTCTCGCCAGCTATTGTTACTACGACTATTTTTACTACTTAGTGATAAAGTAAAACAATTACATGGTGATTGCATTGCATACAATAAAGCGACAACCATATGGCTCCTACCAGTTGCCGACAACTTTGTTACAAAACATAATCATCTCATACAACAAATTATATCACATCATGCCTTGACCATATCACATCACAGCAAGCCCTGCAAAAACAAATTAGACGTCCTCTACTTTGTTGTTGCAAGTTCTACGTGGCTGCTACGGGCTTCTAGCAAGAAGCGTTCTTACCTACGCATCAAAACCACAACGATTTTTGTCAAGTGTGTTGTTTTAACCTTCAACAAGGATTGGGCGTAGCCACACTCGATTCAACTAAAGTTGGAGAAACTGACACTCATCAGCCACCTATGTGCGAAGCACGTCGGTAGAACCAGTCTCGCGTAAGCGTACGCGTAATGTCAGTCTGAGCCGCTTCATCCAACAATACCGCCGAATCAAAGTATGACATGCAGGTAAGCACTATGACTATTATCGCCCACAACTCTTTGTGTTCTACTCATGCATATAACATCTACGCATAGATCTGGCTCAGATGCCACTGTTGGGGAACGCAGTAATTTCAAAATTTTCCTACGATCACGCAAGATCTATCTCTAGGTTATGCATAGCAATGAGAGGGGAGAGTGTTGTCTACGTACCCTCGTAGACCGAAAGCAGAAGCGTTATGATAGCACGGTTGATGTAGTCGTACGTCTTCACGATCCGACCGATCCTAGCACCGAAGGTACGTCACCTCCGCGATTTGCACATGTTCAGCTCGATGACGTCCCACGAACTCTAGATCCAGCTGAGGTCGAGGGAGAGTTTCGTCAGCACGACGACATGGTGATGGTGATAATGAAGTTACCGGCACAGAGCTTCGCCTAAGCACTACGACGATATGACCGAGGTGGAAATCTGTGGAGGGGGCACCGCACACGGATAAACAATTAACTTGTGTGTTCTAGGGTGCCCCATGCCCCCGTATATAAAGGAGCAAGGGGGGAGGCCGGACGGCCCCTGTAGGCGCGCCCCAAGGGGGGAGGAAGGAGAGGGAGAGGGGGAAGGAAAGGGGGGGCGTTGATGATGCCATAGACCTAGGGTAGGGTCATAGGCCTGACCTATACGCCCCACCCAAGGTCACTACCCTAGAAGCAAACACATTCAAAGAACAGTAGAGATTATCAATTGAAGTCGTCAAGTGATATCCACTCGACCAGTCATCTCACTCGGATACCCCTCCCTCCTAATTTCACTCGAGCAAGACGAAGCCATTCAACTATACAAGAAACCAGTCGACCTACAGGAGACCAGGAGTCACTCAGGACAGCAACAGTCAGGCGTTCACTCCGTAGTCTTAAAGGTCATTAAATACACTTTATAGCTGGCGTTATTAGTAACACCCTATCTTAATCTACATTGAACCCCTGTAACGGAGGTGGGCTGAGGTCCTGGGGCACTCTATATAAGCCACCCCCTCCTCTGAGACAAGGGTTCGCACCCCCTGTAACACACACACCCATATTCCAGTCGACCGCCGCAGGGCATCAAGACATAGGGCTTTTACCTCCCCCGAGAGGGGCCTGAACTCGTCAACTAGTGTGTACAACCTCGCCGTAGCTAGGGCCTCGCCTCCTCATACGTACCCCCTATTCTTACTGTCAGACTTAGTACACGACAGTTGGCGCCCATCGTGGGGCAAAGCGTCTTAGCGACTTCCGGCGAGGTTGCATTTTCTCCGATCTTCATCAACACGGTTTCCAGCGGCAGTTTGATCATGGGCCGTGAGGTTCGACTCGGCGCGCTCACTTTCGTCGCCGCCGACTCCGCCTGGCTCCAGGAAGCCCCCCTCAACATCGAGGCTCTCCCGGTCCGTGGTTCATCGCACTTCCGCGCGAGTGCCTGCGGCATCCTCCTTCGGCAGCCATCGACCCTGTATCCGTCGGTCCTCGCAGTGCCTTCTCACTCTGCTGGACACCGCCGCAAGCGATCTGGTCAGTCGCGGCTCCAGCAGTGGGTGAAGCACGCGGTGGCTCATCAGACGACCACCCTCCAAGTCGCGGAAATCGAGCCCGACGTATTTCACTGCGGTCCAGTCGACCTATTGACTGACTTTGAAGACACATTTTCCGAGAGCGGGAGCTGTGACCCCGCGGCAGAAGTCCTTATGGTCGACTCCCATCGCAACCCACCTGGTTTCCATCGCAGCGGCGGCAATGGTGGCGGCGATGGCCCGTCATTCGACCACGAGGAGTATCAGCCCCAACCTCTCAACTCGCAGCAGAGGGAAGAGCTGCACCGCCGCAATGTGGAGGCCCTCCAGACCCCCATCATAGGGGAGACCACCGAGGCTCGGGCCTTGGAGGCAGTGCGCTTAGCCACGCTGGCTGAGCGCACTCGTTTGAAGAATCTCCAACATTCTCTCGACGAGCGTGCCCATCGACTGATCCATGAGTCCAGTCGTCGTCCATGATAGTTGTTTCCACCGGAAACTCAGGTATTCCGCACTCCGATCCAGAATCTTGCAGCTGCTGCGCGTATTGCAAAGTCTACTCAGCCGCCCCATTCAGAAGCTGGAAGGGGTTTGGAATAGATCAGAGCGCTGCTCCGAGCAGCAGGAGACCTGAACTCCACCGTTTCTCAGTCGCGGAACAAGATCCACAACACATCGGTAAGGGCAGATACTGTTCAGCTGGCACACAGCCCTGGGTCACCTTTGCAATGTGAAGATCATGATCACCACCGAGATCGGCACCTGGGAAGAGCTCATGGAGAGTATGATCGTGAGTACGCCCGCGACAACCACCGTCGAGCGCCTTCGCCCCTTCCGAGGGACGGGTCATTTGCGCCCCGGTGATATGATGACAGGCGTCCGTATGGTAATGACTGCAGAGTTCCAGTCGACCCAAGAGAGCCTGGTTTCAACGCAAGGTCAGTCCTTGTTCGGGGTTTGGTCGACCGGAACAGAGCATACAGAGAGGGGCTGGATAGAGACAGGCCCAGCGGAAGCAGGGTCCATGTTTCTGGCCCTGAGTGTTACGGAAGAGCCATCAGAGCCGCTGAGATCCCTCACAACTTCAGATTGGCAACTGGCGTCAGTAAGTTCACAGGAGAATCAAAGCCCGACACTTGGCTTGAAGACTACCGAGTGGTTGTGCACATTGGTGGCAACAGCGATGAGGTAGCCATGAAGCACCTCCCTCTGATGCTTGAAGGTTCTGCCAGGGCCTGGCTGAATCAGCTAGCCCCTGGGAGCATTTTGAGTTGGGATGAGTTGGCCTGAGTGTTTACCAGGACATTTGAGGGCACCTGCAAGAGACCTGATGGTTTGCCAGAATTGCAGCATTGCATGCAGAAACCGAATGAGACCTTGAGAGACTATATCAGAGATGGATCACTCTACACCACACAGTGGAGAATGTACCAGATCACCAAGCAGTCTGTGCCTTTAAAGAAGGCATTCGCTACAGAGAGCTCAGTCTGAAGTTCGGTCGGACAGGAGATATGTCTCTGGCTTTGATGATGGAGATTACCACCAAGTACGCTAACAACAAAGAAGAAGACCGACTCCTTAGTGGCAAGAACAGACCAGTCGTCCAGGACACCGGAGGAGGAAATTCCAGTCGGAGGCAGAAGCGAAAGGCTGAGGCACCAGGCCCTGCCGAGGCAGCAGTGTTGAACCAAGGAAAGTTCAAGGGGAAGCCCAAAGGGCCTTGGATCCCTAAGAAAGTGAAGGATCAAGCAGGAAATGATGTGATGGATTTGTCGTGTCATATACACACCAAAAAGGATGAGGAGCGGAACCTGATTCTCCCCAAGCATACGACTCGACAATGTCGACTCCTAATCCAGAGCTTCCGAGAAAGACAACCCAGTGAAAAGGACAAAGAGTCCGATAAGGAGGAAGACAAAGACGATGATGGTGGTTACCCCAATGTTAATGCCACCTTGGTGTTTTTTGCTGATCTCGAGAGCAAAAGTCGACTGAAAGTCATTTACAGAGAGGTGAACATGGTTGCTCCGGCAACACCAAAGTATTTGAAGTGGTCAAAAACCCCTATTACATTCGACCAATCCGACCACCCGCCACGCGTTGCTATCCCTGGGAGGTAAGCGTTGGTGGTCGACCCAGTCATTGGGGGCACCCAACTGACCAAGGTTTTGATGGATGGTGGCAGTGGTCTGAATATCCTATACACTGAGGCCCTCAAAGGGATGGGCATTCCAATGTCCAAGCTCAGCGAGAGCAACATGCGATTCCACGGAGTCATCCCAGGAAACAAAGCCGACTCACTTGGTCAGATCACTTTGGACGTGGTTTTCGGTGATGAGAAGAATTACCGCAAGGAAAAATTGACGTTTGAGGTTGTGGATTTCGAAAGTGCCTATCATGCCATTTTGGGCAGACCTGCCTATGCTAGCTTCATGGCTCGACTGTGTTATGTGTACCTCAAGATGAAGATGCCTGGCCCCAAAGGCGTGATAACGGTCGCCGGTAACCGGCAGAGAGCAGAGGATTGTCTTCAGGATGGTGCGAAGATAGCAAATGAGGAGATGGCAACAGTGGAGTTTCAAGAGTACCAGAAGACTGCAGATCTGAGTGATTTGCTGCGTGCCAAGAGGCCTGCTTCGGAGTCTGCATTTCAGTCGGCCGGCAAGACCAAGCCAGTCCACATTCACCCGACCGACCCCAATGCTGCTCCGACCCATATCTCAACGACACTCGACAGCAAATAGGAAGAAGCGCTCATCCAGTTCTTCCGTGAGAACTGAGACATCTTTGCATGGAAGCCATCTGACATGCCAGGTGTACCCAGGGGGCTGGCTGAGCACCGTTTGCGAGTCGACCCAAAGGCAAAACCTGTTAAGGAGCATCTTCGTCGGTCCACCGCGGAGAAAAGAAAGGCGATTGGCGAGGAGGTGGCTCAGCTTCTGGCCTCCAAGTTCATCCGTGAGATATACCACTCCGAGTGGCTCGCCAATGTCGTTATAGTCCCCAAGAAAGATAAATCACTTCGATTGTCTATTGACTTCAAGCACATCAATCGGCCTGCCCGAAAGATCATTTTCCTCTGCCCCACATCGACCAGATAGTCGACTCAACTGCGGGATGTGAGCGATTCTCCTTTCTGGACGCTTATTCTGGGTACCATCAGATCCGACGTATGGACCCAATGAGATAAAGACAACTTTCATCACCCCGTTCGAGTGTTTTTGCTATGTTACTATGCCCTTTGGCCTCAAGAATGCTGGTACCACATTCATGCGCATGATTCAGAAGTGCCTGCTCACTCAAATCAGTCGAAATGTGGAAGCATACATGGATGACATAGTGGTTAAGTCACACAAAGGTTCCGACCTGCTGACTGACCTCGCTGAAACCTTTGCCAATTTAAGAAGATATTATATCAAGCTCAATCCATTAAAATGCACATTCGGAGTCCCCGGCGGAAAGTTACTCAGTTTTCTTGTTTCCGAACAAGGGATCGATGCGAATCTAGAAAAGATTGGCACAATCCTCCGAATGAAGCGCCCAGTGCATGTGCACGATGTTCAGATGCTTACTGGTTGTTTGGCTGCATTGAGCCAATTCATCTCATGCCTCGGTGAAAAGGCACTCCTCTTTACCGACTGATGAAGAAGTCTGACAAGTTCGAGTGGAATGACGAAGCTGAAGCAGCGTTTGAAGAGCTCAAAGCCCTGCTTTCCACCCAGCCGGTGCTTGCTGCTCCAGTCAGCAAGGAGCCTTTACTGCTTTACATCGTAGCCACGAGATAGGTTGTTAGCACAGTGCTCATGGTCGAGCAGGAAGAAGAAGGCAAAGCCTTCAAAGTTCAGCGCCCTTTGTATTACATTTCAGAAGTCTTGACCCTGTCCAAGCAGAGATACCCTCATTATCAGAAGCTTGTTTATGGGATTTACCTGACCACGAAGAAATTTGCACACTATTTCTCTGATGATACGTCCAATTTGCATCATGCTTTTATATCGATATTTATTGCATTATGGGCTATTATTACAGGTTATGTCACAATACTTATGCCTATTCTCTCTTATTTTACAAGGTTTACATGAAGAGGGAGAATGCTGATAGCTGGAATTCTGGGCTGGAAAAGGAGCAAATATTAGAGACCTATTCTACACAACTCCAAAAGTCCTGAAACTCCACGGACGTTATTTTTGGTATTAATAAAACATATTGAGCGAAGAAAGTACCAGAGGGGGCCCACACCCTGGCCACGAGGGTGGGGGCGCGCCCTACCCCCCTGGGCGCGCCCCCTGCCTCGTAGGCCCCCTAGCAGGCCTCCGATGCCCATCTTCTGCTATATGAAGTCTTTTACCCTAGAAAAAATCATAGGCAAGTTTTCAGGACGAGACACCGCCGCCACGAGGCGGAACCTTGGCGAAACCGATCTAAGACTCCGGCAGAGCTGTTCTGCCGGGGAAACATCCCCCCGGGAGGGGGAAATCATCACCATCGTCATCACCATTGACCCTCTCATTGGGAGGGGGTCAATCTCCATCAACATCTTCACCAGCACCATTTCCTCTCAAACCCTAGTTCATCTCTTGTATCCAATCTTTGTCTCAAAACCTCAGATTGGTACCTGTGGGTCGCTAGTAGTGTTGATTACCCCTTGTAGTTGATGCTAGTTGGTTTATTCGGTGGAAGATCATATATTCAGATCCTTTATGCATATGAATACCCCTCTGATTATGAACATTAATATGATTTGTGAGTAGTTACGTTTGTTCCTGAGGACATGGGAGAAGTCTTGCTATAAGTAGTCATGTGAATTTGGTATTCGTTCGATATTTTGATGAGATGTATGTTGTCTCTCCTCTTAGTGGTGTTATGTGAACGTCGACTACATGACACTTCACCATTGTTTGGGCCTAGAGGAAGGCATTGGGAAGTAATAAGTAGATGATGGGTTGCTAGAGTGACAGAAGCTTAAACCCTAGTTTATGCGTTGCTTCGTAAGGGCTGATTTGGATCCATATGTTTCATGCTATGGTTAGGTTTACCTTAATACTTCTTTTGTAGTTGCGGATGCTTGCAATAGGGGTTAATCATAAGTGGGACACTTGTCCAAGAAAGGGCAGTACCCAAGCACCGGTCCACCAACATACCAAATTATCAAAGTCACGAACGCGAATCATATGAGCGTGATGAAAACTAGCTTGACGATAATTCCCATGTGTCCTCGGGAGCGTTTTCCTTCATATAAGAATTTGTCCAGGCTTGTCCTTTGCTACAAAAAGGATTGGGCCACCTTGCTGCACCTTATTTACTTTTTTTACTTGTTACCCATTACGAATTACCTTATCACAAAACTATCTGTTACCGATAATTTCTGTGCTTGGAGAGAATACCTTACTGAAAATCGCTTGTCATTTCCATTTGCTCCTTGTTGGGTTTGACACTCTTACTTATCGAAAGGACTATGATAGATCCCCTACACTTGTGGGTCATCAAGACTCTTTTCTGGTGCCGTTGCCGGGGAGTGAAGCGCCTTTGGTAAGTGGAACTTGGTAAGGAAAAATTTATATAGTATGCTGAAATTTACTGTCACTTGTTACTATGGAACATAATCCTTTGAGGGGCTTGTTCGGGGTATCTTCACCCCGAACAGTAGAGCAAAGAGTTGCTCCTCGACCTACTGAACCTACTGAAAATGTTTACTTTGAAATTCCCTCGGGTATGATAGAGAAACTGCTAGCTAATCATTTTACAGGAGATGGAACATTGCATCCCGATTTGCACCTAATCCATGTGGATGAAGTTTGTGGATTATTTAAGCTTGCAGGTATGCTCGAGGATGTTATCAAGAAGAAGGTCTTCCCTTTATCTTTGAAGGGAGAGGCATTGACATGGTTTAGGCTATGTGATGATATGGGATCATGGAACTACAACCGATTGAAATTGGAATTTCATCAGAAGTTTTATCCTATGCATCTTGTTCATCGTGATCGTAATTATATATATAATTTTTGGCCTCGCAAAGGAGAAAGCATCGCTCAAGCTTGGGGGAGGCTTAAGTCAATGTTATATTCATGCCCCAATCACGAGTTCTCAAGAGAAATGATTATTCAAAAAATTTATGCTCGGCTTTCTCTCAACAATTGCTCCATTGCTCGATACTTCCTGTACTGGTTCTTTTATGATGAAGACTATTGAATTCAGATGGGATTTATTGGAAAGAACTAAACGCAACTCTAAAGATTGGGATCTCGACGAAGGTAAGGAGTCAGGTATGACACCTAAGTTTGATTGTGTTAAATCTTTTATGGATACGATGCTTTTCGTGAATTTAGCACTAAATATGGACTTGACTCTGAGATAGTAGCTTCTTTCTGTGAATCATTTGCTACTCATGTTGACCTCCCCGAGGAGAAGTGGTCCTCCCATTGAAGTAAAAGTAGTTGCACCTATTAAAGTTGAAGAAAAGACTATCACTTATAATGATCCTATTGTTCCTACTACCTATATTGAGAAACAACCTTTCCCTGTTAGGATAAAGGATCATGCTAAAGCTTCAACTGTGGTTCGTAAGAGTAATACTAGAACACCTACACCACCTGAGCAAATTAAAGTTGAACCTAGTATTGCTATGGTTAAAGATCTCTTGGCTGATAATATTGATGGGCAAGTTATTTACTTTTGTGATGAAGCTGCTAGAATTGCTAGACCAGATACTAAGAATAAACATAGACCTGTTGTAGGCATGCCTATTATTTTTGTTAAAATAGGAGATCATTGTTATCATGGATTATGTGATATGGGTGCTAGTGCAAGTGCAATACCTCATTCCTTATACAAATAAATTATGCATGATATTGCACCTGCTGAGATAGAAGAAATCAATGTTACAATTAAGCTTGCCAATAGAGATACTATTTCACTAGTTGGGATTGTTATAGATGTTGAATTCTTGTGTGGGAAAGTTAAATATCCTGCTGATTTTCTTGTTCTTGGCTCTCCACAAGATGACTTTTGTCCCACTATATTTGGTAGACCCTTCTTGAATACTTTTAATGCTAAGATAGACTACAAAAAGGATATTGTTACGATTGGTTTAGGGGATATGTCTCATGACTTTAATTTTGCTAAATTTTGTAGACAACCCCATGATAAAGAATTTCCTAGTAAGGATGAAATTATTGGTCTTGTTTCTATTGCCGTGCCTCCTAATGATCCTTTAGAACAATATTTGCTAGACCATGAAAATGATATGTTTATGAATGAAAGAAGGGAGATAGATGAAGTATTCTTTAAACAGGCACCTATTTTGAAACACAATTTGCCTGTTGAAATTCTAGGGGATCCTCCACCACCCAAGGGTGATCCCGTGTTTGAGCTTAAACCACTACCTGATACCCTTAAATATGCTTATCTTGATGAAAGGAAGATATATCCTGTTATTGTTAGTGCTAACCTTTTAGAGCAGGAAGAGGAGAAATTATTGAAAACTCTGAAGAAGCACCGTGCTACTATTGGATATACTCTTGATGATCTTAAGGGCATTAGTCCCGCTCTATGCCAACACAAAATAAAATTGGAGAAAGACGCTAAACTGGTTGCTGATCACCAACGATGGTTAAATCCTAAGATGAAAGAAGTGGTAAGAAAGGAAATACTAAAGCTCCTGGGGGCAGGTATAATTTATCCTGTTGCTGATAGTCAGTGGGTAAGTCCTGTCCATTGTGTCCCTAAGAAGGGAGGTATTACTATCGTTCCTAATGATAAAGATGAATTGATCCCGCAAAGAATTGTTACAAGTTATAGGATGGTAATTGATTTCCGCAATTTAAATAAAGCTACTAAAAAGGATCATTACCCTTTGCCTTTTATTGATCAAATGCTAGAAATATTATCCAAACATACACATTTTTGCTTTCTAGATGGTTACTCTGGTTTCTCTCAAATACCTGTGCCAAAAGAGGATCAAGAAAAGACCACTTTTACTTGCCCTTTCGGTACTTCTGCTTATAGACGTATGCCTTTTGGTTTATGCAATGCACCTGCTACCTTTCAAAGATGCATGATGGCTATATTCTCTAACTTTTGTGAAAAGATTGTTGAGGTTTTCATGGATGATTTCTCCGTTTGTGGATCTTCTTTTGATGACTGCTTGAGCAACCTTGATCGAGTTTTGCAGAGATGCGAAGAAACTAACCTTGTCTTGAATTGGGAGAAGCAACATTTTATGGTTAATGAAGGCATTGTCTTGGGGCATAAAATTTCTGAAAGAGGTATTGAAGTTGATAAAGCTAAAGTTGACGCTATTGAAAAGATGCCATGTCCCAAGGACATTAAAGTTATAAGAAGTTTCCTTGGTCATGCCGGTTTTTATAGGAGGTTCATTAAGGACTTCTCTAAAATTTCTAGGCCTCTGACTAATCTCTTACAAAAAGATATTCCTTTTGTCTTCGATGCTGATTGTGTAGAAGCATTTGAAATACTTAAGAAAGCTTTGATTTCTGCACCTATTGTTCAACCACCTGATTGGAATTTACCCTTTGAAATTATGTGTGATGCTAGTGATTATGCCGTAGGTGCTGTTCTAGGACAAAGAGTTGAAAAGAAACTAAATGTTATTCAATATGCCAGTAAAACTCTAGACAGTGCCCAGAGAAATTATGCTACTACTGAAAAAGAATTTTTAGCAGTTGTATTTGCTTGTGATAAGTTTAGACCCTATATTGTTGACTCTAAAGTAACTGTTCACACGGATCATGCTGCTATTAAATATCTTATGGAAAAGAAAGATGCTAAAGCTAGACTTATTAGATGGGTTCTCTTACTACAAGAATTTGATTTGCATATTATTGATAGAAAGGGAGCTGAGAACCTCGTTGCAGACAACTTGTCTAGGTTAGAGAATGTTCTTGATGACCCACTACCTATTGATGATAGCTTTCCTGATGAACAATCAGCTCTCACAAATGCTTCTCGTACTGCTCCATGGTATGCTGATTATGCTAATTACATTGTTGCTAAATTTATACCACCTAGTTTCACGTACCAGCAAAAGAAAAAGTTTTTCTACGATTTAAGACATTACTTCTGGGATGACCCACACCTTTATAAAGAAGGAGTATATGGCGTTATTAGACGTTGTGTACCTGAGCAGGAACAGGAACAGATCCTACGCAAGTGTCACTCCGAGGCTTCTGGAGGGCACCACACTGGAGATAGAACTGCACATAAGGTATTGCAATCCGGTTTTTATTGGCCTACTCTTTTCAAGGATGCCCTAAGTTTGTCTTGTCTTGCGATGAATGTCAATGAATTGGTAATATTAGTAGACGTCAAGAAATGCCTATGAATTATTCTCTTGTTATTGAACCATTTGATGTTTGGGGCTTTGATTATATGGGACCATTTCCTTCCTCTAATGGGTATACACATATTTTATTTGCTGTTGATTAAGTTACTAAGAGGATAGAAGCTATTCCAACTAGTAGTGCTGATTATAACACCTCTATTAAGATGCTTAAAGAAGTTATTTTTCCGAGGTTTGGAGTCCCTAGATACCTAATGATTGATGGTGGTTCACATTTTATTCATGGTGCCTTTCGTAAAATGCTTGCTAAGTATGATGTTAATCATAGAATTGCATCTCCATATCACCCACAGTCTAGTGGCCAAGTAGAACTGAGTAATGATGTCTACTATGCAAACTTCTTATTGTAGACGTTGTTGGGCCTGCAAGTGCATAGGTTTGTAGGACAGTAGCAAATTTCCCTCAAGTGGATGACCTAAGGTTTATCAATCCGTGTGAGGCATAGGATGAAGATGGTCTCTCTGAAACAACCCTGCAACCAAATAACAAAGAGTCTCTTGTGTCCCCAACACACCCAATACAATAGTAAATTGTATAGGTGCACTAGTTCGGCGAAGAGATGAAGATACAAGTGCAATATGGATAGTAGATAAAGGTATTTGTAATCTGAAATTATAAAAACAGCAAGGTAACTAATGATAAAAGTGAGCGTAAACGGTATTGAAATGATAGGAAACAAGGCATAGGGTTCATACTTTCACTAGTGCAAGTTCTCTTAACAATAATAACATAGATAGATCATATAACAATCCCTCAACATGCAACAAAGAGTCACTCCAAAGCCACTAATAGCGGAGAACAAACGAATAGATTATGGTAGGGTATGAAACCACCTCAAAGTTATTCTTTCGGATCGATCTATTCAAGAGTTCGTACTAGAATAACACCTTAAGACACAAATCAACCAAAACCCTAATGTCACCTAGATACTCCATTGTCACCTCAAGTATCCGTGGGCATGATTATACGATATGCATCACACAATCTCAGATTCATCCAACCAACACAAAGTACTTCAAAGAGTGCCCCAAAGTTTCTACTGGAGAGTCAAGAAAACGTGTGCCAACCCCTATGCATAGGTTCATGGGTGGAACCCGCAAGTTGGTCACCAAAACATACATCAAGTGGCACGTGATATCCCATTGTCACCACAGATAAACATGGAAAGACAGACATCAAGTGTTCTCAAATCAAAGACTCAATCCGATAAGATAACTTCAAGAGGGAAACTCAATTCATTACAAGAGAGTAGAGGGGGAAGAACATCATAAGATCCAACTATAATAGCAAAGCTCGCGATACATCAAGATCGTGCCATAGAGAGAACACGAGAGAGAGAGAGAGAGAGAGAGAGAGAGAGAGAGAGAGATCAAACACATAGCTACTGGTACATACCCTCAGCCCCGAGGGTAAACTACTCCCTCCTCGTCATGGATAGCGCCGGGATGATGAAGATGGCCACCGGTGATGGGTTCCCCCTCCGGCAGGGTGCCAGAATGGGCTCCCAAGAGGTTTTTGGTGGCTACAGAGGCTTGCAGCGGTAGAACTCCCGATCTATCTTGATATTTGATGTTTTTAGGGTACGTATGCTTATATAGACGAAACAAGTCGGTCAGGAGGTGCTCGAGGGGCCCACGAGACAGGGGCGCGCCCAGTAGGGGGGGTGCCCTACTATCTCGTGGCCTCCTTGAGGATCTTCTGACGTGAACTCCAAGTCTCCCGGATCATATTCTTCCAAAAAATCACATTGCCAAAGGTTTCATTCCGTTTGGACTCCGTTTGATATTCCTTTTCTTTGAAATACTGAAACAGGCAATAAAACATCAATATGGGCTAGGCCTCCGGTTAATAGGTTAGTCCCAAAAGTAATATAAAAGTGTATAATAAAGCCCATAATCATTCAAAACAGATAATAAAATAGCATGAATGCTTCATAAATTATAGATACGTTGGAGACGTATCAGCATCCCCAAGCTTAATTCCTACTCGTCCTCGAGTAGTTAAATGATAAAAGAAAGAATTTATGAAGTGTGAATGCTAGAAGGTGCACAAGTTTGATCAATGATAATTTCAATCACTTTTTCTAGCATGATAATATGTCATAACAGTAGTTCATCTCATAAAACTTCTCACGATAAAGTAACAAGCAATTCACATGTCAAAGCATAGACCATAAACTTTCTTGAAAACTAGCAAACTTCATTCTCAGCCATCAAACAATTGCAATTCATCTTATTTTCAGGAATAGCAAACTTCACATACTCAACTATCAAATAGTCTTCTACAATTGCTAACACTCACGCAATACTTGTGGTTATGAAGTCTTAATCGAACACTAAGAAAGATAGGGGCTTATAGTGTTGCCTCCCAATGTATTCACCTTTGGGTGATGTCAACAATAATATTTCATGCTAACTTCATCCAATTGGATATATATATATATATCAGGATCACCCCAACACAAAGTGCTTGCCAAAGGATAAAAATGAAAAAGGGAAAGGTGAATATCACCTTGACTCTTGCATAAAAGTAAAAGACATAAAATAAAAGATAGGCCCTTCGCAGAGGGAAGCAGAGGTTATCATGCGCTTTTAGGGTTGGATGCACAAAATCTTAATGCGAATGAATGTCACTTTATATTGCCACTTGTATATGGACCTTTATTATGCAGTCCATTGCTTTTATTGCTTCCATAACTAGATCGTATAAAGCTATTTTCTTCACACCAAAAGATCATACATATTTAAGCAATTTTTATTGCTTGCACCGATGACAACTTACTTGAAGGATCTTACTCAATCCATAGGTAGGTATGGTGGACTCTCATGGCAAAACTGGGTTTAAGGATATTTGGAAGCACAAGTAGTATCTCTACTTGGTGCAAGGAATTTTGGCTAGCATGAGGGGGAAAGGCAATCTCAACATGTTTGAATGATCCATGACAATATACTTTAACTGAGATGTCAGAAAACATAACCCATTATGTTGTCTTCCTTGTCCAACATCAACTCTTTAGCATGTCATAATTAATGAGTTCTCCCAACTATAAAAGATGTCTAGGATAGTATATTTATATGTGAAATCTCTCTTCCTTCAATATTCTTTCATGAATTGTTCAAATGACCAATACAATGCTTGCTAACCTTCAATAAATTTACAACCTCTACTTCTTAGATGTGAAGTCATTAATCCCCATGGGATAAGCAAACAAGACATATATAATTTCAGATTTATGACAATCAACTCATTCAACAATTTACTCATAGGATGTAAGTGAAGCACACGAGTAAATGAAAAACTGCTCCAAAAAGATATAAGTGAAGATCAATGAGTAGCTAAATAATTGTGTAACTCTGTGAAGACTCTCTCTCATTTAAGAATTTAATATCTTGGTATTGTATTCAAACATCAAGCAAAACAAAATAAAATGACATTGCAAGGATAGCACAACTCATGTGAAGAAGCAAAAACTTAGGCTCAACCGATACTAACCGATAGTTGTTGGAGAAGAAAGGTGGGATGCCTAACGGGGCATCCCCAAGCTTAGATGCTTGAGACTTCTTGATATATTATCTTGGGGTGCCTTGGGCATCCCCAAGATTGAACTTTTGTGTCTCCTTAATTCCTCTCATATCATGGTTTCTCTTTTTATCAAAAGCTTCATCCACACCAAACTCAACAAGAACTCGTGATATAGGTTAGTATAAACCAGTGCAAAACCTTATCATTTTCTACTGTAACAAATCACTAAAATTATTATTCAACATTGCATACTAAATGCCTCTGCATATTTAATACTCCTATCCTCAAATAGAATCATTAAACAAGCAAACATATGCAAACAATGCAAACATAACAGCAATCTGTCAAAACAGTACAGTCTGTAAAGAATGCAAGATTCATCATATTTCCATAACTACAAAAATTATGAAATAAAATTCCCACCGTAATAAATTTATTATAGCTCATTATGCAAAATGTTTCAACATTATATCATGCTCTGACTTTTCTAGGGAATTTTTGCAACAGCGGTAAACTTTCTGTTTTCAAACAGCAACATGTATACTAGCAAAATAAGCATGGCAAAGGCTATCCTTGACATTTTTATTGAAACTAAAGATGCAAAATATTATTTTAAATAACAAAAAGCAAATACTAACAAAAGAAAACAACGCTCCAAGCAAAACACATATCATGTGGCGAATAAAAATATAGCTCCAAGTAAAGTTACCGATGAACGAAGACGAAAGAGGGGATGCCTTCCGGGGCATCCCCAAGCTTAGGCTCTTGGTTGTCCTTGAATATTACCTTGGGGGTGACTTGGGCATCCCCAAGCTTAGGCTCTTGCCACTCCTTATTCCATAGTCCATCGAATCTTTACCCAAAACATGAAAACTCCACAACACAAAACTCAACAGAAAACTTGTAAGCTCCGTTAGTATAAGAAAATAAAACCACCTCTTAGGTACTGTAATGAATTCATTATAAATTAATATTGGTGTAATATCTACTGTAATCCAACTTATCTATGGTTCATACCCTTCGATACCACTCATAGATTCATCAAAATAAGCAAACAACACATAGAAAACAGAATGTGTCAAAAACAGAACAGTGTGTAGTAATCTGTATCAAACGTATACTTTTGGAACTCCAAAAATTCTACCAAATTAGGAAGTCCTAATAAATTTGTGTACCAATCCATATAAAAAATAATCATATCAGAATCATGTTTATGTGAATTAACAAAACTAATTTACTGAGTGCAAAAGTTTCTGATTTTCAGCAGGATCAACACAACTATCACCGTAAGCTATCCTAAAGGTCTTACTTGGCTCTTTATTGAAAGAAAAGCTATAAAACATGATTAATAAAGTAGCATAATCATGTGAACACACAAAAACAGTAAGGATAAATATTGGGATGTATCCCAACAAGCACTTTTCTTTAATGCCTTTCTAGCTAGGCATAATGATAACAATGATGCTCACATAAAAGATAAGAATTGAAACATAACGGGAGCATCATGAAGCATATGACTAGAACTTTTAAGTCTAACCCACTTCCTATGCATAGGGATTTTGTGAGCAAACAACTTATGGGAACAAATAATCAACAAGCATAGGAAGGCAAAACAAGCATAACTTCAAAATTTCAAGCACATAGAGAGGAAACTTGACATTATTGCAATTCCTACAAGCATATGTTCCTCCCCCATAATAATTTTTAGTAGCATCGTGAATGAATTAAACAATATAACCAGAACCTAAAGCATTATTTTCATGATCTACAAGCATAGAAAATTTACTACTCTCCACATAAGCAAATTTCTTCTCATGAATAGTAGTGGGAGCAAACTCAACAAAATAATTATCATGTGAGGCATAATCCAATTGAAAACTAAAATCATGATGACAAGTTTCATGGTTACCATTATTCTTAATAGCATACAAGTCATCACAATAATCATCATAGATAGCAACTTTGTTCTCATAATCAATTGGAACCTCTTCCGAAATAGTGGAATCATCACTAAATAAAGTTGACACTCTTCCAAATCCACTTTCATATTCATCACAATAACATTCAACATCCTCCAAAATAGTGGGATCACTACTTCCTAAAGTTGACACTCTTCCAAACCCACTTTCATCAATATAATCATCATAAATAGGAGGCATGCTTTCATCAAAATAAATATTCTCATCAAAACTTGGGGGACTAAAAATATCATATTCATCAAACATAGCTTCACCAAGCTTGTGGCTTTGCATATCATTAGCATCATGGATATTCAAGGAATTCATACTAACAACATTGCAATCATGCCCATCACACAAAGATCTAGTACCAAACATTCTAATGCATTCTTTTTCTAGCACTTGAGCACAGTTTTCCTTTCCATCATTCTCACGAAAGATATTAAAAAGATGAAGCGTATGAGACAAACTCACATCCATTTTTTTAGTTTTCTTTTATAGACTAAACTAGTGATAAAACAAGAAACAAAAAGATTCGATTGCAAGATCTAAAGATATACCTTCAAGCGCTAACCTCCCCGGCAAGGGCGCCAGAAAAGAGCTTGATGTCTACTACGCAACCTTCTTCTTGTAGAGGTTGTTGGGCCTGCAAGTGCACAGGTTTGTAGGACAGTAGCAAATTTCTCAAGTGGATGACCTAAGGTTTATTAATCCGTGGGAGGCGTAGGATGAAGATGGTCTCTCTCAAACAACCCTGCAACCAAATAACAAAGAGTCTCTTGTGTCCCCAACACACCCAATACAATAGTAAATTGTATAGGTGCACTAGTTCGGCGAAGAGATGAAGATACAAGTGCAATATGGATAGTAGATAAAGGTATTTGTAATCTGAAATTATAAAAACAGCAAGGTAACTAATGATAAAAGTGAGCGTAAACGGTATTGAAATGATAGGAAACAAGGCATAGGGTTCATACTTTCACTAGTGCAAGTTCTCTTAACAATAATAACATAGATAGATCATATAACAATCCCTCAACATGCAACAAAGAGTCACTCCAAAGCCACTAATAGCAGAGAACAAATGAAGAGATTGTGGTAGGGTACGAAACCACCTCAAAGTTATTCTTTCGGATCGATCTATTCAAGAGTTCATACTAGAATAACACCTTAATACACAAATCAACCAAAACCCTAATGTCACCTAGATATTCCATTGTCACCTCAAGTATCCGTGGGCATGATTATACGATATGCATCACAAAATCTCAGATTCATCCAACCAACACAAAGTACTTCAAAAAGTGCCCCAAAGTTTCTACCGAGAGTCAAGAAAACGTGTGCCAACCCCTATGCATAGGTTCATGGGCATAACCCGCAAGTTGGTCACCAAAACATACATCAAGTGGCACGTGATATCCCATTGTCACCACAAATAAACACGGCAAGACATACATCAAGTGTTCTCAAATCAAAGACTCAATCCGATAAGATAACTTCAAGAGGGAAACTCAATTCATCACAAGAGAGTAGAAGGGGAAGAAACATCATAAGATCCAACTATAATAGCAAAGCCCGTGATACATCAAGATCGTGCCATAGAGAGAACACGAGAGAGAGAGAGAGAGAGATCAAACACATAGCTACTGGTACATACCCTCAGCCCCGAGGGTAAACTACTCCCTCCTCGTCATGGATAGCGCCGGGATGATGAAGATGGCCACCGGTGATGGGTTCCCCTCCGGCAGGGTGCCGGAATGGGCTCTCGAGAGGTTTTTGGTGGCTACTGAGGCTTGCGGCAGCGGAACTCCCGATCTATCTTGATATTCGTTGTTTTTAGGGTACGTAGGCTTATATAGGCGAAAGAAGTCGGTCGGGAGGTGCTCGAGGGGCCCACGAGACAGGGGGGCTCCCAATACGGGGGGCGCGCCCTCCTATCTCGTGGCCTACTCGAGGATCTTCTGACGTGGGTCATCATCTGACCACTCAGTTTCAGTCGTCAGCGATGCTCCATTGTCAGAAATTCTGAATAACAGAGATGCAACTGGTCGACTGGAAAAATGGGCGATTGAACTCCTTCCTTTAGATATCAAGTTTGAGGCAAAGAAGGCCATCAAGACTCAAGCAATTGCAGATTTCCTCGCAGAGTGGATAGAACAACAGCAGCCGACTCAGATTCAGTCGGAACATTGGACCATGTTCTTTGATGGGTCCAAGATGTTGAATGGCTCTAGTGCAGGAGTGGTTTTAGTGTCCCCAGAGGTGACAAGCTTAGTTATGTCCTCCAGATTTACTTGGATTCTTCAAACAACATAGCTGAGTATGAGGCGCTATTGTATGGGTTGCTTATGGCCATTTCACTCGGCGTCTGGCGCTTGATGGTCTACGATGACTCAGACTTAGTGATTAATCAAGTAATGGATGGGACGTCAGGAGTCCAGCAATGATCGGTTATTGCAATGCAGTGAGAAAGCTAGAGACGAAGTTTGAGGGGTTAGAGTTCCACCACATACCACGAATCAAGAATCAAGCTACTGATGATCTGGCGAAGATAGGTTCCACTCGGAAGCCTATCCCCAGCAATGTGTTCTTGGAGCATCTCCATACCTCGTCAGTACAAGAAGATCCCTTCAAGGAAGAGCCCCCACAACCAATAAGTTCAACCAACCCGACTGAGATTGAGGTTCCAGCTGTGGTCGACTTGATCATGGAGGTCTTGGTGATTACGCCCGATTGGACGGTACCGTACATCGCATACATTCTCAGGCAGGAGCTCCCAGAGGATGAGGATGAGGCTCACCAGATAGTCGGTCGATCAAAAGCTTTCACCGTGGTAAAAGGAAAGCTTTACAGAGAAAGTGTCACATGAGTGGCTCAACGCCGCATCACCCCGGAAGAAGGTCGAATGATCCTAAACGATATCCACTCGGGGACCTGTGGTCACCATGCATCCTCTCGGACCATCGTGGCCAAAGCATATCGAGCGGGGTTTTATTGGCCTCGAGCAAATGAGATAGCAAAAGATATAGTCGACAAGTGCGCAGGTTGCCAGTTCTACTCCAACATGTCTCACAAGCCTGCGTCTGCCTTGAAGACTACTCCACTCATCTGGCCGTTTACAGTCTGGGGGTTGGATATGGTTGGACCCTTCAAGACCGGCAGAAGTGGTTTCACTCATTTGCTCCTAGCAGTCGACAAGTTCACTAAGTGGATCGAAGCCAAGCCCATCAAAAACCTTGACTCACGCACTGCCGTCAGTTTCATCAAGGAGTTGATATTTAGATATGGAGTTCCTCGCAGCATTATCACAGATAACGACTCCAATTTTGATTCTGAAGAGTTCAAGGCGTTCTGTGCATCCCAAGGCACTTGGGTCGACTATGCGTCTGTCGCACATCCGCAGTCGAATGGGCAAGCAGAAACGGCGAATGGTTTGATCCTCCAAGGGTTAAAACCCCGACTGATGCGCGACCTCAAGCATGCCGCTGGAGCTTGGGTGACTGAGTTACCATCCGTCCTATGGGGGCTGAGAACAACGCCGAACCGGTCGACTGACCGAACCCCTTTCTTCCTAGTGTATGACGCCGAGGCTGTGCTTCCCTGTGACTTGCTGCACAATGCTCCCCGGGTGGAACTCTTCTCAGAAGCTGAAGCAGGGCAGGCACGCGAAGACGCAGTTGATCTCCTGGAAGAGGAATGCGAGATGGCTTTGATTCGGTCGACCATCTATTAGCAAGATCTGTGTTGATTCCACGCCCGTAATGTCAGAGGTCGAGCGTTCCAGGAAGGAGACCTTGTGCTCTGAGTGGATCAGAAACGGCCTCACAACCTTGCTCCGGCCTGGGAAGGTCCCTTCATCATCACCAAGGTGCTTCACAATGGAGCGTACCACATCTACAACGTAGCCAAGAACATGGACGGGCCACGTGCATGGAACGCAGAGCTGCTTTGTCCTTTCTATACCTAAAATCACTCGACCCAACGAGTTGTAATAAGAGTACTTCAGTTTGCTTACAAAGACAAGATTTTTATAGTATCTTAATGATTGATTTCCCGTAATCATTTGTGTCTGAATCCCCCAGTGGGTGGCTTAGCCGCGAACCTGATTCGCCTAAGTTAAAAAAAACATTTAGAGTGGAGAGCAATCCTCCCACTCGGGGGCTTAGCTGCGACCTCGTACTCGCCTAAGTTAAAAACATTCTGAGTGGAGAGCAATCCTCCCACTCGAGGGCTTAGCTGCGACCCCGTACTCGCCTAAGTTAAAAACACTCTGAGTGGAGAGCAATCCTCCCAATCGGAGGCTTAGTTGCAAACCTGACTCGCCTGAGTTAAAAACACTCCAAGTGGAGAATAATCCTCCCACTCGGGGGCTTAGCTGCGACCCCGTGCTCGCCTAAGTTTAAAAAACACACCGAGTGGAGAGTAATCCTCCCACTCGGGGGCTTAGCTGCAACCCTGTACTCGCCTAAGTTAAAAAACACTCCGAGTGGAGAGCAATCCTCCCACTCGGGGCTTAGCTGCGACCCCGTACTCGCTTAAGTTAAAAAACACTCCGAGTGGAGAGCAATCCTCCCACTTGGGGGATTAGCTGTGTTCATGTACTTGCCTAAGTTAAAAAACACTCCGAGTGGAGAGCAATCCTCCCACTTGGGGGATTAGCTGTGTTCATGTACTTGCCTAAGTTAAAAAACACTCTGAGTGGAGAGCAATCCTCCCACTCTGGGGCTTAGCTGTGACCCCGTACTCGCCTAAGTTAAAAAACACTCCTAATGGAGAGCAATCCTCCCACTCGGGGGCTTAGCTGCAACCCCGTACTCACCTAAGTTAAAAACGCTCCGAGTGGAGAGCAACCCTCCCACTCAGAGGCTTAGCCACGACCCTGTACTCGCCTAAGTCACGAAGATCTTCTGAGCTGTTTCACAAGTACAACATGCGCTCCATCTCGATCTGCAAGGATGACAAGGTGTTGACTAACCACAACATCAGAGCTGTGTCACAAGTACAACGTATGCTCCATCTCGATCCGCAAGGACGATGAGGTGTCAATTGAACACAGCGTCAGAGCTGTGTCACAAGTACAATGCATGCTCCATCCCGATCCGCAAGGACGACGGGGTGTTGATTGAACACATCGTCAGAGCCACTCGACGAAAGGTGAAAAGATAAAGTTTCACTTGGAATCGAGAGATATTCAAAAGCTATAAATGCAAAGCCATCGTATTCAAGGAAAACCAAGTTCAGATAAATCCCGCAAAAGCTCAGAACCGCAATAGGCAGAAGTACTCAGGCATCAAGCCTGAAAGAGTTTAATGGTTACATAACCACTCGGCATTCCGAGGGAAATAAAGGCGGAGCATAATGTTTGTTCACTCGGCAGGAGGAGGACTGGCTGGCTAGACGAAGCTGTCAAGGTCGATGTTGTCTGCGATGCGAGTGGCGTCGTCAAGGAAGGTGTCCATGAAGGACTGGAAGCTGAGCTTCTTAGTGTTGGCAACCTTGAGAGACGCCAGCTTGTCTTCTCTGACATCCTTGCAGTGGACTCGGACCAACGACAGAGCAACATCGGCGCCAAAACGAGCAGATGACTTCTTCCGTTCCTGCACTCAACTAGGGATTTGATTCAGTCGAGTCATCAGAGACTCGAGATCCCGTGGGAGTTCCGTCTGAGGCTAGAGTTCAGCTTCGATCCATGACATTGCCACCTTCAGACGAGCGAGATAATCCATAGCACTGTCTAGGTGAGACTCCAATCGCAGCACATTCATCGCAACATCATCTTTGACAGGAGAGTTTATGGGGTCAAGACATGTCTCGACCCGCCCAGTTTCTGCTTCAAAGTCTTGACAAAGTTCTGCACAGTCGGAAAAGCGGTGAGTCAACGGTTTAACAAGACATGTCATTCAACATCCGCAAGCCAGTTGGACAAAAGGAAATACCTTCAAGTTTCAAGACCAACTTTCAGCAAGCTGTCCCAGATATGCCTCCAGTTCACCCATCTTGCCCTTGAGACTTCCAACTTTGTCAGTCAAGCTTTCCTTGTCCTTCTTCAGCCGCGCAACCTCCTGGTTGGCTTCGGTAACGGCAGTCTTCAACTTGGAGTTCTCCTATTCCAACTTGTTGAATGAGGCCAGCTTCTTGTAAGCAAGTGCCGTTTTATCTCGCGCCTCCTTCTAAGCTGCGGCAAGGTCTTGATCCTTATTTCTCCAGAGCCTGCTTCATTTTCTCTAAAGAAATAACATTCTTCAGACGAGCTTGGAGTTGACGGTTTTCACTATGCACATCTGTTCGAGTGGAATCACTCAGTTCAAGAGACTAAAAAAAGAGAGTCATAAGGAAGACAGTCGACGAATCGTTACCTCCCATGGTAGCTGCTTCGTCCTGGGCCTTCTTGAGATTCTTCTTGGCTAGCTCCAGATCAAAGTTGAGGCTGATCTGCTTCTTCTCCAGTTCAGCAAATTGAGCTCCAAGATCACAAGATTTCTGCAGTCAGCAAATGAGATATGTCAGTCGGCGGAAACAAAAGTCAATCACAGTGAAAATTGCTCTAAGGCTACTGCTGAATCAAACATTCAATAGTAGTCTCGGGGACTACACCCAGTGGGTGCACTTGGCGCGCCCCACTGGTCCAGTTTTCCACTTGGCATGGTCTTCCCGACATGAGTAAAAAAAGACGAGATTCTCAGACCCTAGCCGACTACCAGCAATCGATCGCGGTCTCGGGGACTACACCCAGTGGGTGCACTCTGCGTGCCCCCACTGGTTCAGAAAAACACTCGACTCAACCTGGTCGACTCAAGTGGAAGAACTATTCAACACTAAGACAGAACACCCAGTGGGTGATTGGATGTGAAATGCAGACCCATGATAGATGCACATAAAAGGTTCCAAAACGCTCATCCAAGGACACCTTATGGACAATGAAGCAACAGTTGCAACTACCACTAGTCAAGAGACCAGTCGGAAACCAATTAACCTTGACGTTGGCTTGCAGCGTGGTGCTGACATTTTAGGTAACCTGACTGGCCTCGTGTCGGGGGTTGGGTGCGACATATGCCAAAGGATGGCTTATCATGGTGGGAGCGAGTAGAACGTCCCCGGTGCCCGAAAGCGGGATGAGGCGTAGACACAAACATCGTCGTACTTTACCCAGGTTCGAGGCTCTCCTAGGAGACAACACCCCTAGTCCTGCTCTGCGGGGTCTCCGCATGATCACTAAAGGCACAAGTGATACAAAGTTGCTCCTTGAGCTGTATGCTAGAGGAAGGAGAAGGCAAGGCTAGCTCTCTCCTGCCCTAGGAATGTGGCTAGATCTAATGGGGTGGGAACCCTTTGCATGGGTGCCCTGGGGGGTTTATATAGGCCTACCCCCCAGGGGTACAATGGTAATATGGCCGGCTGTTGGGCCCGGCTGTCAGCGTCTTCGGCCTCCGGCTTCTCCGCCGACTACTGGGGCCCGCCGCCTGGTGGGCTCCGCCGACTAGTCTGGTACGGAGCCGATAGGCCGCTCCCGCCGCTGGCGGGTCTGGTTGGTGGCTACCATGCTACTAATGATGCTGGCTTGGTCATCTCAGTGTGGCTACAGTCCCGCCGCCTGGTGGGAGATCACTATAGCCACACCTGGTCTTATCAGGTTAATGGTGCACGGACCTCGGGGAGGGGGGGGAGGGACGGCCGCCTGCTGGAGGCCGGCCCTCTCTTGGTCCAACTGGTTCGGCGTGCTCCGTCTTCCGGGATGTCACTGCCCAGTTGGGCCCGCAGCCTGCGGGCCATACCACAGGCCATCGTGGGGAGAAGGGCTCTACCTGCCCAGAATGACGTCAAGGGAGAGTGGCAACAGTACCACGCCGTGCGGAGATCTCCGCCCGTACGGGATACTGTGGCCACGCCAATCCCAAGATTCGGGGGTGAGGGCTTCACTGTAGCCACGCCCCATCTCGTCCTCTTGATGGGGGCACAAACTCTGAGGGTGCATGGTGGCCGCCTGCTAGATGTCGTCTTCCATAGAGACCGGCCGGCTGGAGTCGGCCGCTCGTGATTCCGTCTATGGGTGGTTGGTCGCGCTCTGGTGGCCGGCCGTCGAGCTAGCCGGCCCCCAAGGGGCGGAGCTTCAGCTTGGGGCGCAGCAAGGTGGAGTTGGCCCAAAGTCTTGATAAATCCAGGGACTCGAGTGAGGCTACCCGTGGCCCATAACTCCGACAGTAGTCCCCGAAGCCGGTGAGGTGTTGTGGTCGAGGGGCCGCGAAGTCTCAGCGGATTCCCCCCTCACCGGGCTCTGGGAGAGCGTTGATCCATCTTGCGGTAGGCCGGCTGCCAAGCCGGCTTTGTCTAGGTGGGGCTGTTGGTCGATTTTGAACTCCAAGGCGGGAAAGTGGGTGTCGTGCCTGCTAAGCTTCCCGGGCCACCGCCCGCCGCAGTCATGCCACGCAGCGCATGCCAGTACAGCCAGCCTGCCATCCCACGCCCCTGATGGGACGTGACAGTGGGCCGGGCCCGCCACTACCGCGCCTCGGCACCCGGGCGGATTTGCTGTGCCGAGGGGGGGCGGTTGCAATTCCCACGCCCGCCCGAGGTGTGGTGAATGCGCACGATAAATGGGGGGTCATGGGGTCGTGGGCGCAGTTAATCCCATGACCCACGCCCCGCCCCCTCGGCTTCGTAGCCCGAGGGCTATAAGTAGGGGGAAGGGAGGGGTGCGGCAAAGCTTGCGCGCCCCCTTCCCACTCTCTCTTCTTCCTCTGCTCTCTCCTCCATTGCCGTCGTTGCTGCTCAGTGCTACCGTGGAGCTGCCGCCATCATTCGTCGCCGACGCATCCCTCCTCCTCACGCGGCCCGCCCGAAGCCATGGCGCGCGAGAAGGGCGGCGATTGGGAGGGGTCGACCGTGATCGAGGATCACATTTCCTTCCTCCGCGACACGTGCCGGATGCCGAAGGCGGCATTCGTCAAGGCGCGGGTGCTGCCGGAGGAGGAGACCTCGTCGGCACCGAGGGGGAACGAGCGGGTCGTGTTCCGCTCGCACTTCCTCCATGCCTTCCGCCTTCCGGTGAGCGGCTTCCTCCGCTCCTTCCTCGACTTTAAAAACCTCCAGCCTCATCATCTCACGCCCAACGCCGTGACCCTGCTCTCCGCCTTCGTCACGGCATGCAAGGGCTACATCAGCGTCCTCCCCACACTCGAGCTGTGGGGAGCGTTCTTCTACGGGAAGCTTGGCACCTCCGCCAAGGATACAGCGGCCGAGTGTGGCGGGTTCGTCGCTGTGCGCCGGCCGGCGAAGCGGAACGCCTTCCCCGTCATCAAGCTAGCGCAGTCTGTGAAGATGTGGCAGCAGTCCTATTTCTACGTTGAGAACGTGGATCCGGCTGCCGACTTCCTCAATCTGCCGGCCTACGAAGCCGGCCCTCCCACCGGGCTCCGGCCTAACTGGGGCTACAAGCCGAAGCCGGTGACGCCAGACGCAGCGGCCGCCATCAGCCGTCTCCGGGTGCTCCAGGAGTCGGAGGGCCTCGTGGCCTCCGACCTCCTGATCGCCTTTGTCGAGCACCAGGTTCTCCCGCTCCAGAGCCGCCCTCATCCAATCTTCCGGATGAGCGGGCACCGCGACCCCAGCCGATTGTACACGAAGCAGATGCCGACTGCTGAGGTCGCGCGGATGGTGAATGAGATCTTCGATCTCAAGGTGTCGGAGGCAGAGTGGCGGTGCGGGAAACGGCCGTACTCGCGCGACGATCCACCGCCTACCATAAGTTTCTTCATCTCTTCCTTCTGATCTATTTTTTCAGTCTTGTTCTTTCGTGATGCGACTCCCTTCTGGAGTGTAGATTTATATGTCCAAAGCGACGGCCGCCCTCCTAGGGCCGGGTGATGACTACCTGCCAGACAGGGCGGTGAGCGACTTGGACGACCCCGACTTGGGGGCGGCCGCCCTGGCGGACGATGCAACAGGCGGCGGCGGCGACGGAGTAGGCGGCTCCGAGGAGGGCGGCGGCATGGAGATTTGGCCCGATGACGACGACGATGTAGACGAGTCGTGCCCCGCCCGGAGCACTGCCAACACCGGTGCAGGCCCCTCTACTGGGGCGCCCGCCCGTGGCAGCAAGCGCAAGCGGAAGCAGGGCGCTGCCCTGTTTGGCAGTGCCCCGAAGAAGCCCAAGAACCCGGCCGCGGTGACCAGGCGGAAAGAAGCCGCGGCCAAGGTGGCCAAGTATCAGAGGCGGCCGAAGGTGCCCGTCATGGTGTCGGCGTAAGTATCCTTTCCATGTTTTCCGTCTTCTCGCCAATCCAGCCTAAAAGCTTTTTTGACTTGTCTTCTTATTTCAGGGCCCCGCTGACCCTCGAGAAGTCGAGCGCCGCCTCGGTCATCAGGTCAGCGGCGACCTCCTCCACCAGCCGACGAATTGACCCGGCCGCCGACCTCCGGGAGGCGACAGAGCGGAATGCGCGGGAGGCGCGTGAGGAAGAGGCCGACCATCTGGCCAAGGAGCAGGCGGACAAGGCCGCCTCGTCTGCTGAGAGGGCACTGGCGCAGGCGAAGGCCGAAGCCGCAGAGAAGGAGCGGCTCGCGGAGGCCGCATGCCGCCAAGAGCCGCTGCTCGTGACGCCCCTAAAGACTGCGTCGCCTCCGCCTGAGTTTGTGGCGACGGCCGGAGGAGCCGGCGACGATCATCCGATCCGGGAGCGGGAGGGCGGCGACGTAGCCATGCCGGACGTCTTTGCGCCGCCGCCGCCAGCCAGCGGGACGCAGGACGAGCAGCCGGCCACACCGCCGGTGCCACCGGTCAAGGACATGGTAGTGACGGACCTGATTCCTGAGGTCCGCACACCTGCGCGCCGCCGCCTTGAGAAGGTGGCCTCAGCACCGCGGCCGCAGGAGGTCGGCGCCACAAGCTCATCGGTCCCCGACATCGAGGCGACCAGCGCCGCGCCCGCAGGCTGGATACACGGGGGCGGGACGGGCGCCCTGAACCAGGTGTCCCTTGACGTCCAGGCCAAGTGCTGCAACGAAGCCTTCCTGGAGTCGCGGGCAGCCATCCGTGTAAGCTTCCCTCACTTTCCTTTTTCCCTTTTTTTCCTTGATCTTCTTGCTTTCTTCGTGGGGGCGCGCTAGCACACCCACTGGGTATAGTCCCCAAGTTTCGGGTCGGCTGCTGAGCAGGCGGTCCGGAACTTCAACTTGTATGTATCGAATGTTGACTTGTCTGATATCCCTTCTGCAGGACTACCACAATCTTCGCGCTCTCTCCTTCAACTCCAGGGTTCGGGAGCTGGAGACGCAGACCGCCCATCTGTCCGAGAGCCGGAGTAAGTTTCGACTTCCTTTCTTTGCGGGAGCGCGCTGGCGCACCCGCGGGCTGTAGTCCCCGAGGTTTGGGCCGACTGCTGAGCAGTCGGGCCGAATTTCCTCAGTGTTTCTATTTTTGTTAATTACTTCTTCTTTGCGGGGGCGCAATGGCGCACCCGCGGGCTGTAGTCCCCGAGATTCGGGCCGACTACTGAGCAGTCAGGCCGGATCTCCCCGGCAACTACATTCTTCCTTGACTTCTTGACTGATGCTCTTTCTTCTTTCCCTTTTTTCAGAGGCCAACGCCGCCTTGCAACAGCAGCTGGGCGAAGCCAACACCGCTCTACGCAGCAAGGAGGCGGAGTGCAGCAAGCTGATCGAGGAGCGGGACCGGCTGGTCGCCAAACTCGCCGAGCAGACGGAGGCTCTCACGATGGCCCAGCGGGATGCGAAGGCGAAGGAGGCCGATCTCCTTGCCGGGTTTGAAACCGAGCGCGTCGCCTGGGCAGATAAGGAGGTGCAGACGACGGCCTGCTTCAGCAGCATCGAGGACTTGGTCGACAGTGAGTTTTATTCTTCTTGTTCGTTGTCTTGAGCTGCCGGCCTCTTCTAAGCTGACTGCTTGTTTCTGACTTTGTTTTTCCTTGCTTTCTGCCCAAGCAGATTTCTTCCCGGGTCACTCCGTCGCCGCAAGACAAACCATCGAGGCCCTGCGTGAGGAGCGGCGGGCGGAAGGCTCGCAGATTTTTGCTGACGCCCCCCGGACCCTCAATGAGCAGATCCTCAGCATCCAGGCCCGTCTTCGGCCCGCCCATCAAGTGTTGTGCCGTCTTTAGCGCGTTGGTGCCCAGGCGATTTCCGCCCTCTGTCCTGGCTTGCTGCCTCCGCGCACTCCGAGCCGGACCGCCGACTGGCTGGAGGTGGCGGCCGGCCACTTGGAGGCCTGGAAGGATTCTGCAGCCCGGGCAGGAGCGCGTCGCGCCCTTGAGTTCGTCAAGGCGTGGTATCCTAGGCTAGACTTAGCCCAGTTGGGCACGTTCCGGCTGGAAGCGCAGGAGGAGCTGACAACGGTGGAGGCCGAGCTTGTCAACAAGGCGGCGATCGTCGACTTCACGGACACCAGCATCTTCGTTCCGGAGGTGGTCGAGGAAGGCGGCGAAGCCCCGCAAGAGTGGCTCGGGCTGAACCCGGAGGACAGCGAGGACTCGGCCGAAGTCATCGACTCCAGCGATGAAGGAGAGGAGGGGGAGGAGGAGGAGGAGGAAGAGGATAGAGACATCGACATGCCGGAGGCTGGTGCGGATGATCAGCCCCACCCCGACCGGGCCTCAAGCAACGATCCGCACTCCAAAGCGCCGACTGCTGCTGGAGGCGGCCAGGTGGTGACCGACCAGCCGCCCATGCCTCCGACAGACGCCACCGACTCCGTCATCCAGCCTTCCGCCACCCCGACTGGCATTGCCGACTCCAGCGCCCAGCCAGAGCCGCCTGTCGCGCCAATCGGCGCAGCTGACTCCGTCATCCAGCCGGAGCCGCCTGCTGCACCAACTGGCACCGTCGACCCCAGCATTCAGTCGGAGCCGTCTGCTACGCCAACCGGCACTATCGACATCAGCACCCAGTCGGAGCCGTCTTCTGCGCCAACCGACACTGCCGACCCCAGCGCCCAGCCGGAATCCTTCGCTGCTCCTTAGGGATTTTATCTTTTTTCTTTTCCTGCTTGCTAGTCTGAACACTTTTGTTAAATTCGCACAATTCCACCTGCGGGGTGTATATCAAACTTTGCTGAATGTCGGCCGATGGGCCTTTATCTATGTAAATATTCTATAGCAACTTTGTGCTTTGTTCTGCCGATCTCTAGCTTTCCTTGCGTGTACGCCCTGCTCTTTTCCTTTGCCGCCCTCCTTTAGCTAACCTCTTGCCAGCCAGGTAGCCGCTCTGCGGACTGCGGCTGGTTTGAGTACTTAGCTTTTTGCAGGAGGGCAAGTACTTAGCCGTTTGGAGGTTTTTTGCAAGGAAGGTAGAGGCCGGCCGGCCGGCTGCTCGGCAGCTGGCCGAGCAGGTATGGTGCCGACCTCGACTATATGTGCTTTTTCCTTAACCATTTTTCATGTGGGCACTGTCTTGCCACCTCTGCCCGCCATGCAGTCGCTCTGCGAACTATGGCTTCTTGACAGAAGAAGTTTAAGGTGCCAACACATTACTTGTCCGGCTGTAGCAGGCGACATATAGTAGAAGGCGGCAAACCTCCGGGCCGACTGGTCAACCCGATGCCAGGTGGAATAATAACAAGGCACACACATGGGCATAACGCTCATCATATGGATAAAAGAAGGGCAGTCCCCGAGTTCGTCTCGGGGGACCCGGAGTCTTGGTACATAATACAAAAGGTAGCGTGATACATACTGCTTTCAACTGTAAAATCCCCGGAGGAGTTTTGCATTCCACGGCCTCTCCGTCTCCTTGCCTGAATCATCTCTTTTGCATGCTCTGGGCTTCTGAGCGTCGATCAGATAGTAGGAGTCATTGCCCAGCACCTTGCTGATGATGAAGGGGCCTTCCCAAGGCACCGAGAGCTTGTGCTGGCCGGCTGTTCGATGGATCAGCCGGAGCACAAGGTCTCCCTCTTGGAAGGATCTTGGTTTCACCTTGCGGTTGTAGTATCGGTGCAGACTCTGCTGGTAGATGGCGGACCGGCTGAGTGCCAACAGCCGGCCCTCTTCTAGTAGGTCGACGCCGTCTTCTCACGCCTCCTTGGCGTCCGCCTCGGTGTACATGGTGACTCGCGGGGAGTCGAACTCTATGTCCGTCGGGATGACGGCTTCAGCACCGTAGACGAGGAAGAAGGGCATGAAGTCGGTCGACTTGTTCGGAGTTGTGCGCAAGCTCTAGAGGACGGCCGACAGCTCATCGAGCCAGCAGCCGGCCGAATGCTCAAGAGGCTCGACCAGTCGGGGCTTGATGCCGGACAAGATGAGGCCGTTTGCTCGCTCAACCTGGCCGTTTGACCGCGGATGGGCAACGGATGCTAAGTCCAGTCGGATGCCCTGCATCGCGCAGAAACGAGCCAAGGCTCCTTTGGCAAAGTTTGTGCCGTTGTCGATGATGACTCTATGCGGTAAAGCCATACCGAGTGGTGATGTTGGCGATGAAGGTCACGGCACTCGGCCCATTCAGTTTCTTGATTGGCTTGGCTTCTATCCACTTGGTGAACTTGTCCACAGCGACAAGCAAATGAGTCATGCCGCCACAGGCTGTCTTGAATGGCCCCACTATATCCAAACCCCAAACAACAAAGGGCCAAGCAATGGGAATAGTCTTGAGTGCAGAAGCTGGCAAGTGTGGCTTAGAGCGAAATCTCTGGCACCCCTAGCACTTCTGGACCAACTCTTTGGCTTCTTCAAGAGCAGCCGGCCAGAAGAAACCATGGCGAAAGGCTTTGGCAACAAGTGCTCTTGAGGCCGCGTGGTGGCCACATTCACCCTGGTGAATATCTCTAAGGATTGCTTGGCCCTGGTCCGGCTCTACACAGCGTTGGTACACACTAGTGACACTACGCCGAACCAGCTCTTTGTTGACTATGGTGTATGCCGCCACCCGTCGTTGCACTTGTCGGGCCAGGGTCTCGTCGGCTGGCAGCTCTTTGTTTACCAGGAATTTGAGGATGGTGCTGCTATCTCTCCGACTGCTACGACAACAACTTGTACGAGGGTGGTTGGGCCGGGAGGCGGCAGGTTGGAATCGGCTGCCGCCTGCTGTCTTGAAGAAGCCCCCGGGCCGACTGCTGCAGTCCCCGGGCCGGGCTCTGGAGTTCCCTGGCCGGGCGCGACGGCTGCAGTCCCCGGGCCGCCTGGCGAAGTCCCCGCGCCGGCTTCTGGTATCCTCAAGTCGGATCCGACCGCTTCAGGAGGGGCCGACACGAAGATGGTGTCGGACTCTGGAGATGGCTTGACAGACGGCTTGAGGAGGCGCTACAAGACGACGCCGGCTGGTATCGCCTGTCGGGTGGAGCCGATCCGTGCCAAAGCATCTGCTTGCTCATTATCATTTCTTGGTACATGAAGGAACTCGCACCCGTCAAAGTATCCACTGATTTGCTGCACGAGGAAACGGTAGCTTGCCATATTCGCGTCCTTGGCATCCCAGTCGCCTGATGACTGCTGGACCACCAAGTTAGAGTCACCATAGCATAGGATCCGGCGAATGCCGAGTTCCTTGGCAAGCCGGAGTCCGTGTATGAGTGCCTCATATTCTGCTACATTGTTGGAGGCGACAAATGGACTTGCAACACATATTTGAGCTTGTCACCTTTGGGAGAGGTGAGGACGATGCCGGCTCCCAGACCGGTGCGCATCTTCGAACCATCAAAATGCATCCGCCAATGAGTGGAGTCTGGTGCCGGCGGTAGGTACTGGGTTTCGGCCCAGTCGACGAGGAAGTCGGCCAACACTTGCGACTTGATGGCGGTGCGAGACTGGTAGTAGATGGTGTAAGGGGTCAGATCAATAGCCCACTTGGCCACTCGGCGAGAAGCATCCCGGCTTCCGAGGATCTCAGCAAGCGGAGCCGTGCAGACGACGGTTATTGGGTGCTCTTGAAAGTAAGGCTTCAGCTTCTTGGCAGCAAAGTGCACACCATAGCACATCTTCTGATAATGTGGGTAGTTTTGCTTGGAGGCGGACAATACTTCACTCAAGTAATACACCGGTCTCTGGACCGGCAATGCTCTGCCCTCCTCTTTGCGCTCTACCACAATGACTGTGCTGACAACCCGACTGGTGGCAGCTATGTAGAGGAGCATGGGCTCCTTCTCAGTCAGAGCTGCCAGGATAGGCGGGCTTGCCAACATCTTCTTGAGCTGGGAGAAGGCTTCATCCGCCTTGTCGTTCCACTCGAAAAAGGTGGTCTTCTTCATAAGTTGGTACAGAGGAAGAGCTTTCTCGCTCGGCCGACTGATGAAATGGCTAATTGATGCCAGGCAGCCAATGAAATTCTGCACGTCCAGCAGTCGGGTGGGACGTACTTCATGGCAACACGCTTGTTGCCGTTTGCTATGCTGATGGCTGTCGAGTAGTCGACCAGCCAATCCTCCGGCTTCACAGAGTTGGTGTACTTGGGCGTCTCTCGAGGGAGGGTGAACCCTTTGGGAAAGGGATCATCCCGGATTCATGGGCCGAAACAGGGCGGACCCAGCGCGTCTTCTTCTTCTAGTGCCAGGGATCGGTTGAGGTGGTTGATCCGATGGCGGGCATCGTTCTCTCCGACTCCCTCTCGGCGGCCAAGGCGGTCGCCGAGTGTCGGGTGCGTGATAGGCGGCGGAGTGGGATGCCTTTCTCCGTGAGGTGGAGGAGGCGGAGGATCGCCTCGGCGCTCCACCGCTCGAGGGCGGCCGTCTCCATCACGCTCGATGGAAAGGCGAGTCCGGTTTCGGCTTGCCGCCGGCTCGTTGCCTCGTCTTTCGCAAGCGCCGCCAGTCGGCGTTCGGGATGTCGCACCGTGATCTTGGCGATGGGGCGGCTCTTCATTCTGCAGGGCGGGCTCTTCAGCGCGGCAGCCGGCTTCGTGCAATGTGACAGCCGCGTCTAGGAGCTGCTGGACTCGCTCCGTCATGTGGTGACGCTCGTCGCCCTCGTATTTGTCAAATTCCTGGTAAACAAACATTTTTGAGGTGATGAACTTTTTGGAATTTTACAAACATTTTTTGAATTTTTTGAATATTGTTTGAAAAAAATTAATATATCTTGAATTCATGAGCATTTTGTTCAAATTCTTGATTATTATTTGAATACGCTATCTTTTTCAAAATCATGAGGTTTCTTTTATTTCCCAAACAAAATTTTCAAATTTGTGAACATTTTTTGAAGATCACAAACATCTTATGATTTCCCAACATTTTTCAAAATCACGAACTTTTTGTGATTTCTTGGACTTTTTTAAAATTTTGCAAAAAATGAACCTTTTTGAAATCCTGAATTATTGTAAAGAAGAAAAAAAAACATAGCACCGAAAATGTCTCACGCCTCAAGTGATTCGCCGAAGCGACGAGACCTTGAAAGCATCTTTTTCAAGTGTTAGTAGCGGGACGTTCTGTCAATTGTTGAAGGTTTTTGGTGACAAGACCTGGATATATTACAAATGAGAATGATGTATGGGGGACTTACTTCTCAATGTTATCGGCGCGTATGCCCCGCAAGTAGGTCACAATGAGAACACCTTGACGAGAAGCTCTTCATAGGAGGAGACCTCAATGACCACATGGGTACACCTAACACTGTTTTGAACGGGTGCATGGGGGCTTTGGCCATGACAACGAGAATCAAGAATGAGAAGATGTCTTCAGTTTTGCTCTAGCCTACAACTTGATCGTAGCTAACACCCTCTTTAACAAAAGAGAATCACATCTAGTGACTTTTAGTAATGGTCAACACTCTAGCTAAATTGATTTCATCCTCTCGAGAAGAGAAGATAGGCGTACGTGCCTAGATTGTAAGGTGATACCTGGAGAGAGTGTTTTCCCTCGGCATAAGCTTGTGGTTGTTGACTTCCGCTTTCGGATTTGTGTCCAGCGGGATAAGTGTGCCAAAGTTGCTAGAAATAAGTGGTGGAAGCACAAGGGGGAGGTAGCTCATGCTTTCCAGGAGAGGGTCATTAAGAAGGGCCCTTGAGAGGAAGGAGGGGATGCAGACAATGTGTGGATGAAGATGGCGACTTGCATTCGTAAGGTGGCCTCAGAGGAGCTTGGAGTGTTTAGGGGAAGTAGAAGCGAAGCCAAAGATACGTGATGGTGCAATGATGATGTCCATACGGATATTAAGGATAAGAAAGATTGTTTTAGATGCCTATACTTGGATATGAGTGTAGACAACATACAGAAGTACAAGATGGCGAACAAGGCCGCAAAATGAGCTATGAGTGAAGCAAGGGGTTAGGCATATGAGGACCTCTACCAGTGGTTAGACACGAAAGAAGATGAAAGGGACATCTATAAGATGGCCAAGATCCGAGACAGGAAGACGAGGAATGTTGACCAAGTCAAATGCATCAAGGATGGGGCAGACCAGCTCCTGGTGAAGGGCGAGAAGATTAAGCATAGATGGAGGGAGTACTTCAACAAGTTGTACAATGGGGAGAATGAGAGCTCTACCATTGAACTAGATGACTCTTTGATGATACTAACAGACATTTTGTGTGGAAAATCCAGGAGTCTGAGGTCAATGAGGCTTTAAAAGGATGAAAAGAGGCAAGGTGATGGCCCCTGATAGTATCCCCATTGAGATGTAGAGAGACCTTGGGGACATATCGATAGTATGGCTACTGATCTTCTCAAACTCATTTTTGGGCAAACAATATGCCAAAATAATGGAGACGGAGTATATTAGTACCAATATTCAAGAACAAGGGGGTGTTTAGACTTGTACTAATTATCGTGGAATTAAGCTGACGAGCCATACAATTAAGCTATAGGAGAGAGTCATTGAGCACCGCTTAAGAAGAATGACAAGGGTGACCAAAAATCAGTTTAGTTTCATGCCTGCGAGGTCGACCATCGAAGCCCTTTTCTTGGTACGACAACTTATGGAGAGATACAAGGAGAAAAAGAAGGACCTGCATATCATGTTCATTGACTTGGAGAAGGCCTATTATAAGATTTCGCAAAGTGTCATGTGGTGGTCCTTGGAGAAACACAAAGTCCCAAGCAAAGCACATTGCCCTCACCAAGGACATATACGATAATGTTGTGACAAGTGTTCAAACAAGTGACCGCAACACTGATGACTTCCCGATTGAAATAGGACTGCAGGGGGGGGGTCAGCTTTGAGCCCTTATATTTTTGCTTCGGTGATGGATGAGGTCATAGGGAATATAAAAGGAGATATCCTATGGTGTATGCTCTTTGCGGATGATGTGGTACTAGTCGATGATAGCCGAACGAGGGTCAATAAGAAGTTAGAGTTATGGGGACAAACCTTGGAATTGAAAGGTTATAGACTTAGTAGAACTAAAACCGAGTACATGAGGTGCGGTTTCAGCACTACTAGGCACGAGGAGGAGGAGCTTAGCCTTGATGGGTAGGTGGTTCCTCATAAGGACACCTTTCGATATTTGGGGTCAACATTGCAAAAGGATGGGGATATTTATGAAGATGTGAACCATCGAATCAAAGCCGGATGGATGAAGTGGTGCTAAGCTTCTGACATTCTTTGTGACAAGAGAATGCCACAAAAGCTAAAAGGTAAGTTCTATAGGACGACGATTTCACCCGCAATGTTGTATGGTGCTGAGTGTTAGCCAACTAAAAGGTGACATGTTCAATAGTTAGGTCTGGCGGAGATGCGCATGTTGAGATGGAGATGTATGGCCACACGAGGAAGGACCGAGTTCGAAATGATGATATATGAGACAGAGCTTGGGTAGCATCGATTGAAGAGAAGCTTGTCCAACATCGTCTCAGATGGTTTGGGCATATTCAACGCGGGCCTCCAGAAGCTCCAGTGCATAGCGTGTTGGGAAATGTAGTAGAAAACAAACGATCACCCAAGATCAATATGAAGATGCATAACGGGTTGGGATCACGATCATCACCGTCACCGAGTTGCAGCGGAAGAAGAACATGTCGGTGTAGGTTGTACTTGGAGTCCCTCGAACTGTCGATGAATGATCTCTTCTACCGCTCGTGAATGATTCTCGAACTAAAGATTGAAAGCACGGCCTCTCTACTTGGTTGTAAGCATGCAACCTTCACGATCCAGCAGCGGTTCAACGTCGGAGCTAATCATCGCTGAAGAATTAGAGGGAGGAGATTAGAACCACACTGGGCTTCTAATTATGAGGACAAAAGGATTAGCCAAGCTCTGATTAGTCAACTAGGTCCAACTAGAATTAGAACTAGAAGAACTAGAGGAAGCTCCAAAACTTGTGTGTCCAGAGGGTGAAAATCCTCTAGTATATATAGGTTGGAGGGGAGTGGAGGGGCGCCAAAAGGTGAGGGAAAGTCCTTGGCTTGCCAATGAAGGAGGAGTTGGAATCCTCCCCCACTCCAATTCGCCCCCCTTCCTTGGGGAAGGGAGGCACTTTCCCACTTAGGCCTTTTTGGTCCAAGTTGTGTTCCACCTCTTGGCTGTTTAAGGCTTGTTGATATTTAAATTAAATATAAAATGTTCTAAATACCTCTGGACCATTACACACACACACACACATGCACACACACACACACACACACACACACACACACACATATTAACATCTTTGAAAACATTTTCTACCTATATATAATTTATTGGTAATTCCCGAAACGCTTTCGGATCCTCTCGGAACTATTCGGAATATTCATGAAACAATTACACAAATATATTCTCATGACTCCCGTCCTATTAACACTCAACATATCATGATTGCCTTAAACTTGTGTCCCCATAGGTTCGGTAATTCATAGACATGAACGAAACCGTTCGTTCAATGACCGGCAACGGGACCGTGGACGTTCGTATCGGTCCCTATGAATACACAAATGATATTCGAGTGAACCTTAGGTTATCATGTGATGTTCCCTTCTCTTCACGATACTTCACAAAACCCGGTATGCATCAATATCCTCCTGAGTCATCACCATGCTCACTATACCGATATCCTCGTTGTCGGTTTTGTTCTTCTTTCTTGTTATTGTGTTTCGGCATCCCTGTGACGAAGTCATCTATGTTTGGCAGCACGATGATTGATGCCTTCACACCGAGAGGGCCCTAAGAATATCTCTCCATCGTCAAAGGTGGAAATCCCACTCTTGAGCTATGCAGTCACTTGTCAAACTTTCCGAAGAACCTGTAAGTTGTTGTTATAATCATCGTGTTACAGGTGACCTTTGAGCAACCCCAAAACCCACCGTATGGTAAGAAGTTACCACGATACTCTCATGGTCTAAGGAGCAAGATCACATGTTAACACTCTGTGTTATTACAATTGAATACATACGATATTAATCCAATTTACAACAAACAAGTTTGGGTCGATTCAATACGATCGTTCTTCCAACGTCATAATCTCAATGTTGTTTTAGGACTACCATTACACTTAACGATAACCTAAGATCTGGAAAACATGATCACCAATAACACTTGAGCTAGTCCCAAAGGCAAGACTAGGAACCTTTTATTTTACCGTTTATCATTCCACACGTGCATACGAGTTTTCCACTGAACCGCATATTCCAGAATCATGGCAGTTATAGCATGAAATATAGACTCTTAATTATGAATATGGAATTATAATAATGCAAATATTATTGCCTCTAGGGCATATTTCCAACATAGCGGACGGCTAAAGCATGCTTATAGTGTCAAGAGAGGTTGGGTAGGCCAAACTTGATATGGGAGGAGTCCTAAAGAGATATCTGAAGGACTAGAATATCACCAAAGAACTAGCCATGGACAGGGGTGCATGGAGGCTTCCTATCCATGTGCTAGAACCATGAGTTGGTCGCGAGATCTTATGGGTTTCACCTCTAGATTACCCCAACTTGTTTGGGACTAAAGGCTTTTTTTTGTTATTTAAAAAATAGGCGATGTCTCACCCTGCACATGGGCCGGCCCAAAAAGGCTTGGGGGGAGGGGGGCAGGGTGTGCATAGTGCGCCTCTTCCCAGCGCGTAGATAGCTACATAGGAGCTCCCTTACAAGCATTATTTTTTAAGGTATCGCCCGCGGGAATTGCGTGCACGTCGAGGCTCGCTTCTAAGTTGATGTGTGTAATTCTTGTGAATGAGCTTGCTCAAGCCTCACCGGCTAAAGTGCGGGCAACAGTTTTGGCTGGTGTCTCACCTACTCCTGTTATCTGTGCCTCAGACTCCCAGATCTCGGCTACGGGTGTGGAACCAATGGCTCGGACTAGTTTGTGGCCACCCTACTCCTGCTCCACCCGAGGAGTGTGAGAAAAAAAGCTAGAAACCTGTGTGGCCCCTAGTAGGTCAAGTATTCGAATCAAAAACATTTCCTTTAGATGAGAGGCCTTTGTTGGCATATGGGAGATTTTGGTGCTAGGGGGGCGTCAAAATCAACTTAGATTACATTCGTGATGCACGTATTGACTTAGTTTGCTTATAGGAGACTATCAAAATGTCATTTTCTTCTAATGAACTATCTTCGATCGTGTGCGCTGGTTGCTTTGTTTGGAAGTGGTTACCTGCATCGAGACATTCTGGTGGATATCCTTATTGGGGCTAAAATTGATGTTTTTGATTTTGTTGCGTTTGATCATGGGAATTTCTTTGCTAGCATGGTGCATTTGCATAGGTCTCTTAATAAACTTTGGGAGGAGATTGTAGTATATGGCCCTGCTGATCATTCCTTGTCTAAATTCTTTCTTGATGATCTCTTGGTTAAGGTCTCTTCTTCTAATTTAGCTCTTCTTATTGGTGGTGATTTCAGCCTTCTCCATTCCCATATGGGTAAAAATAATTCCAACTTCTCTTGGCCTAGGGCTAACGCATTTAATGATTTTATTGATAGTGCAGCTCTTCGTGAAGTAAATCGGGTGGGTGTCCATTATACCTGGTCTAACCATCAAGCCTCTTCGGTCAGGTCTGTACTGGATCGTGTGTTTATAAGCACTACTACAGGATGCTGCTAACGTGATACTACGATCAGAGACCCTTTGATGAAACTGTGCGCGATGCATTAATTGCAAACGATGATGTAAAAAATCGCAAAAAAGATGCAAAACGTTTGTGATGGCTGATACATCAAACACGGTTTAGATTTTAGTTGCATGTGCGATGCGGGGCATACAGTTGATCCATAAGAACTGTTTGTGATGAGATAGAACAACAGAAATGGGCAGGCATATCAAGGTGTTTGCGATATACGACATATAGTTCGCTCCGATGAACTGTTTGCTATTAGGGAATGCAACAGAAACGGTTAGCCAGATGAAGGTATGTGTGATATACGACATATGGTTCACTTGGAAAAACTGTTTTCGATTAGGGACCACAAGAGAAACGGTTCAACTTAACAAGATGTCTGTGATATCCGACATATAGTTCACATAGATGAACTATTTGCGATGAGCCAAAAGAACACAAATGATTCGTGTAAACAAGATGTGTGTGATACACGGCAAATACTCACTCGGATGAACTATTTGCGATGAGAAAATATAACACAGATGGTCACTATAGTTAATCCGTGTGCGATTCTGTGTGTACAAAAAACTTTGAAAAATGAAACTAGTTGCTTGCGATGGCTAGGAGTACTCTTATGTTAACATTTATATGATAGATAACACGTGACACCGCATACGGTAGTCGGGTTATGTGCTCCACTTAGTCTTCCCATGCTCCAGAGAAGGCCGCGGCTTCATCATTACCGGCGGCGATCGTGTCAACCTCAATCACGACGATGTGGTGGCCAAGCTCGAGCGCACCCTTGGCGGAGTTGACATCACCGACGAAGTAGAACATCACGAACGTGGTATCTTGAGGATGCAGGTGATGGAAAAAATTTGCTACTAGGGCAGAGACATGGAAATGGAGCGGTTCCGCGGGCATGTCATGCGCATGATTGCACACTGTCAAGTTCTATTGGAAGAGGCCCAGCATCCCCAAGAGCCTTCCAGCACCAACAGCTCCGTAGGCGGAGGCGGGTCGGGACACTTGGAATGAATGGCCGCAAGGGTGCTATGCTGATCATGGAGTCCGAGAAGACCGTCGTCGGAAAGCCGCCAACTCAGCCTTTTAGCCTATGTTTTATTATAGTTGTATGCAAATGTTGCATATCGACATTTTAATTCACTAAGCATATGTAGGTCATGACTGTTTTGGGCATTGCGGCATGTGGCATTTTAAATTATCCTAAATATGTAAGAAAATTATTAACCATTTCCATTGTAAATTCACTACTGCAGAATGCTGCTAACGCGACACTACGATCAGAGACCCTTCGAGAAACTGTGTGCGATGCAATAATCGCAAACGGTGGTGTTAGAGAACCATAAAAAATGTCCAAAACATTTGCGATGATGGATGCATCAAACACGGTTCAGATTTTAGTTGTGTGTGCGATGCAGGGCATACGGTTCAGTTCAATTAACTGTTTGTGATGAGGTGGAACAAAAGAAACAGGCAGCTAGATGAAGGCGTGTGCAATACAAAGCATACGGTTCACTAGGATGAACTGTTTGTGATTAGGCAACACAAAAGAACCGGTCAGGCAGATCAAGGTGTGTGCGATATACGGCATGCGGTTCACTCGCATGAACTGTTTGCGTTGAGACAAGAGAACACAAATGGTTCAATGTAACAAGATGTGTGTGATACGTGGCAAATAGGTCTGTAATCAGAAATACGTGCGAAGGCCGATAATAACACAGACGATTGCTTCTAATAAGACGTATGTGATATCCTTTGTCTACACAACATGTATTGGCCATTGGGGGACGGGCGGTCATCCGGATACGCCATAAGGATGCGAAGAGGCATCCTATATCAGCAAGGACTAGCTATTCCACCAGTAGCTCATCTGAGAGAACTCTCAAGTTAAGTGTGCTCAGGCTGGATCAGCCATGGGATGAGTGACTGAATGGGAAGTTGTGTTGATGTTAAATTAACTGATAGAATGGGTCATATTGGTCAAATGACCAAAATGATCATTCCCTCAGCTAATTTAACCTCGAGGTCCTTATTTTTTATTTTTATTTTATTTTTAACATATGTTAAAGAAGGTCTACCGCATTACTTTTTGACAATGTGTATGCGTGGCATACAATTGATCCATCCGACCTGTTTGTGATAGAATAAGCCGTGTGTGTTGTGAGCAAACGCTTACTAGTGTACAACCGTTTGCGACTGATGAATTCATCACCGACGGGTTCCCTAGTGTGGTCCATGTTCATCTCATCATTATCTGCTTCTTGTGCTAGCTCGATGTTCCTTTATATTGTAAGTTTCCATTAATTGATGGCGTTCTATGAACATGCCACCATTTCATCACCTGTTTCCCGCCATCCAACGATATTGCACATAAACCTAGGCGTGGCGCGACGCACGGAGGCAACAAGCACAACCTGTAGCACATCCACCTTTTCCAAGCATGCCAACGCACCAGAGCACCACCTCTGCCATCAACCTTGTCAACGAGGAAAACCAGAAGGTGCCACGGCTCGTCAAGGCCGCGATGCTCCCCGGCAATGCGATGGACGACGCCGTGATGCGCGTCATCGCCAGGGTTGAGCAGACCTTTGGTGCATGACGCTTCAGCGCCGCGGATCAAGATAGGCATGTCAACACCGAGAGGCTGCAGCTTGCTGCACAACATGAACGATGGCACACCGTAGAGCAAGCTAGGCGCGTCTGCGCGGCTCGCCGCACGGCAAGAGCGTTGGAGCACCGCAAAGCGAGAGGCGCGGCACGCCGCACAGCAAGAGCGGATCCATCGGTGCTTGCCTACTGTTGACAGGGCGTCGCAGCTGGGTACACGTCCCATCAGTACCCCCATTCCTCGCGAGGAGTGGGCACAGGCCCTTTGCGCCGTACTTGCACCAGAGGCCGGCCGCGGCGTACTTGCACCGGACGCCCGCCGCGCCGTTCGCATGGGTCACGCTGTTCGCCTTGTCCGCGGCCTGCTCGATGCCAATGCGCTGGTTGGTAGGCTCGACCGCCTCCTTAGCCCAGGTGTCCACCTGGGTGCAGTAGAGGAACATGGCCGTCACGTCCTCGAGGTGGTGATCTCCGATGAAATAGCCAACTTGGAGCTCGAGATCGCGCTCCAAATGTACCGCGAGCATGTCGACCGCTTGGATGAATGCCTGCACAAGTTCAAGCAGAGCCAAGAGCTGCCATATGCAAGGGCTGCTGGTCATGGTCTCATGGACGCATTTTATTTTGTTGAGTCGTTTTGACGTGGATAGCTATGTATTCACATCAATCATACTATTGCTATGTTTATTGCTCTGTTTCAATGTGTGTACTCTGTTTTTCGTTCTTATATGTTCTGTTTCAATGTGTGTTTATACGCTTTCCATTCTGTATATGTGGATGATAACAGATAGATTCAAATTAGTATACAAAAACAGATAGAAAATGGAATTCATAATATGTATAATATTAATTGTTCATTAGTTCATCATAGAATATATATAATATCATCACATATACGTGATGATACTTAACTACTAGGTACAATGCATAAAATTGGAAACGGACAATACTAAAACTAATAATCCCTCCTGGGCCCAGTATTCCGGCAGCCCCTCGCCAACATCTCCCTGGTGCACGGCGTCTTCAGTACTCCGCCTCCTCCGCTCGCAGCGCTTGACGTGCCGATCTGCCTCTTGCAGGCAACGCGCGCGAACGATCTTGCCATTTCATTGGGCGCCCACCGGAGCTCCTCGTCGGTGGCACGCTGGAGCTTATGGGCCTAGCTCCACGCAGTGACGAGGCGCCTAGTGCCTCTGGCCTTCCTCGTGAAGTACCCGTCTTCGTACACCTCCTCCGCACGACGACGCGCCCGCCCCCAAAGCTCTGCCACCTCCTTTTTCCAGGCGGCATCACGGCCTTCACACGCCGCCTAGTACCTAGCATCCTCCTCTGCCATATCCTTCTTGAAAGCCACTTGCCTGGCTTTCTCAGCCAGCGGCAGCGACTTCCAAAGAGAAAGACCGTACTGGCCCCAAAACCAATCCAAAGTTGGGGGGTTTGGCGCAACCTCGTCCGGCGGCGCGTAGGTTTCCTCATCGCTGCTCTTCGAGTGAGCCTCCTTGGGGGGTGGCGACTCCTTGTCGGTGCATGGGCAGACCAGCGGCGCCATGGTAGAGATTTGAGATAGATAGATAGATAGAGAGATAGATAGATAGATAGATAGATAGATAGATAGATAGATAGATAGATAGAGAGAGAGAGAGATAGACGGCGAGCAAGGGGAGGATCTAGATGAGAATGCAGGTGGGACGATGTGAGCAAGGTAGTATTTATTGGCGGCCGGAATCTAGATCGTCAGGAACAGTACACGCGCCGGTCGCCGGAATTTACGAGTACTGTAGTGCGAATTACACACGATTCCCTTAGCAAAATCCGTGTGTGAACATAATAGTTGACAGCTCCCAATGTAGAATCGTGTCTGATTAATAAAGCCCGCCACCCACCTTCCAAAACACGAGGCGCGAAATAGAGTGCTAATCGTGTGGGGCCGGTTGTCTTGCCAGATTTTAGATTTCCTTTTTTGAACACCAGATATTTACATCATCTGATGATTTTTGAACTCGCACACAAGTACACAAATATGATTTTTCAAACCGTTATGGTTAGCCGTTGCATGTAGATTTAGTTCAAATTTGAATTACGGTCATTAAATGGCTAGGAAATCACTTAAATGTCTTCAAAAGTTAGTATCAATGCACATTACACATAGAAAATTTTTGAAGGTCGTAAGAGGAAGCTATCTGCCGTTCGTCATCAAACATGCATTTCTCCCTCTCGGAACCACGAGCCTTCTAGTGAGTTGCTCCGGTTTGTGAGGGGTGTGTCCAAACTTTCGTCAAGCAAGACAATTTTTGTACCACATCATCTTGGTGGCATTACACTACATCAAGCAAGGTTTCATGTTTTTTGATCATTTTTTTAATTTTTTGGAATAAAAATGCCATGGCACTCCATTCATGTACATGTGTCCATGCCATGAGACCAATATGTTTGAAAATTCCTTCTACTTTACTGCACATGGAATTAACTCGCACACAAGTACACAAATATGATTTTTCAAACCGTTATGGTTAGCCATTGCATGTACATCTAGTTCAAATTTGAATTACGGTGATTAAATGGTTAGGAAATCACTTAAATGTCTTCAAAAGGTCAAATGACCCCTGAAATTTTCCAATTTTTCACATGACAATTAGTATCAATGCACATTACACGTAGAAAATTTTTGAAGGCCGTAAGAGGAAGCTATCTACCGTTCGTCATCAAACATGAATTGCTCCCTCTCGGAACCACGAGCCTTCTAGTGAGTTGCTCCGGTTTGTGAGGGGTGTGTCTCTAAACTTTTGTCAAGCAAGGTTTCATGTTTTTCTGATCATTTTTTAATTTTTTGGAATAACAATACCATGGCACTCCATGCATGTACATGCATGTGTCCATGCCGTGAGACCAATATGTTTGAAAATTCCTTCTACTTTACTGCACATGGAATTAACTCACACACAAGTACACAAATATGATTTTTCAAACCATTATGGTTAGCCGTTGCATGTACATCTAGTTCAAATTTGAATTACATACGGTCACTAAATGGCTAGGAAATCACTTAAATCTCTTTAAAAGGTCAAATGACCCCTGAAATTTTCCATTTTTTCACATGGCAGTTAGCATCAATGCACATTACACATAGAAATTTTTTGAAGGCCGTAAGAGGAAGCTATCCGCCGTTCGTCATCAAACATGCATTGTTCCCTCTCGGAATGACGAGCCTTCTAGTGAGTTGCTCCGGTTTATGAGGGGTGTGTGTCCAAACTTTCGTCAAGCAAGCCAATTTTTTAACCACATCATCTTGGTGGCATGACACTACATCAAGCAAGGTTTCATGTTTTTCTGATCATTTTTTAATTTTTTTAGAATAACAATGCCATGGCACTCCATGTATGTACATGCACGTGTCCATGCCGTGAGACCAATATGTTTGAAAATTCCTTCTAATTTACTGCACATGGAATTAACTCGCACACAAGTACACAAATATGATTTTTCAAACCATTATGGTTAGCCGTTGCATGTACATCTAGTCCAAATTTGAATTATGTATGGTCATTAAATGGCTAGGAAATCACTTAAATCTCTTTAAAAGGTCAAATGACCCCTGAAATTTTCCAAATTTTCACATGAGGGTTAATATCAGTGCGCACTACACGTAGAAAAAATTTGAAGGCCGTAAGAGGAAGCTATCCACCGTTCGTCAGCAAACATGCATTGTTCCCTCTCGGAACCACGAGCCTTCTAGTGAGTTGCTCCGGTTTGTGTGGGGGTGTCCAAATTTCGTCAAACAGGCAAATTTTTGTACCACATCATCTTGGTGGTATGACATTACCTCAAGCAAGGTTTCATGTTTTTAATTTTTTGGAATTTAAATGCCATGGCACTCCATGCTTAATTGTGTCATAGCCGTTGGACCAATATGTTTGAAAATTCCTTCCAATTTACTGCATGTGGAATTAAATCGCACACAAGTACACAAAATATGACTTTTCAAACTATTTTGGTTAGCTGCTGCATGTACATGAAGTTCAAATTTTAAATTACGGCCATTAAATGGCTAGAAAATCACTTAAATGTCTTAAAAGGTCAAATGACCCCTGAAATTTTCCAAAATTTGACATGACAGTTGTATTAGTACTATAAATTTTCTCGTACATTTAAAGATCATCCATTGCCACTTTACTCCAAATTCGTCTTTCACAGCTAATAAAAAATATCTACAACATCACACACAGTTGTTTTGTAGGAATCGTTTCGATGAAAAGATCTGGGTCTATTTAAATCTTCCTGCTTAAGCTTCGCCGGCTCGTCTGCTCTAGTGCCGGCAACCCCCGAATCAACAAATCCTGATCCCCATTCCCGCACTATGAAGCCGTGGAAATGCTTCGTGAAGGCCCGTATGATGGCCGCATCCCCCCCCCCCCGAGCGCCGCCGCCTGCGTCGAGAGCGCGACCGCCTACGCCGAGAGTGTCGCCACATTTTCATTGAGCGTGGCCGCTTCCGCCGAGAGGGCATCTGCGGCAGCCGACAGGGCAGCTACAACAGCCGAGACGGCTGCAGCTGCTGCTTCGACGGTGGTTGCAAACGCCGAGAGCGCTCGAGCTACCGTCCGTACCGCCGATGTCGCCCCGGCCCGAGTCGAGGCCATCCACGCCAAGATATTCCAGGTCACGTCGGAATCCAGCATGCAGCCCGCGTCCAAAAAGGCGGCGGTGGCTATGGGGCACCTACTTCCTCATGAGGTCGTCGAGCGGGAGCTGGAGATGCAGGAGGCGACGGAGATAGAAGAGCGCCGGCAGGAGTGCTACGTCTTGAGCTTGTGTTGGTTTTCCTTGAAGAGGAAAGGGTGATGCAGCAATAGTAGCGTAAGTATTTCCCTCAGTTTTTGAGAACCAAGGTATCAATCCAGTAGGAGGCTCCTCAAAAGTCCCACGCACCTACACAAACAAACAAAGAACTCGCAACCAACGCAATAAAGGAGTTGTCAATCCCTTCATGGCCACTTGCGAAAGTGAGATCTGATAGAGATAATAAGATAAATATATTTTTGGTATTTTATAATATAGATGCAAAAAGTAAAGATGCAAATAAAAGTAGATTGAAAGCTTATATGATAAAAGATTGACCCGGGGGCCATAGGTTTCACTAGTGGCTTCTCTCAAGATAGCATAAGTATTACGGTGGGTGAACAAATTACCGTCGAGCAATTGATAGAAAAGAGAATAATTGTGAGATTATCTAGGCATGATCATGTATATAGGCATCACGTCCGTGACAAGTAGACCGACTCCTGCCTGCATGTACTACTATTACTCCACACATCGACCGCTATCCAGCATGCATCTAGAGTATTAAGTTCATAAGAACAGAGTAATGCATTAAGAAAGATGACATGATGTAGAGGGATAAACTCATGAAATATGATATAAACCCCATCTTTTTATCCTCGATGGCAACAATACAATACGTGCCTTGCAACCCTTTCTGTCACTGGGTAAGGACACCGCAAGATTGAACCCAAAGCTAAGCACTTCTCCCATGGCAAGAAAGATCAATCTAGTAGGCCAAACCAAACTGATAATTCGAAGAGACTTGCAAAGATAACTCAATCATACATAAAAGAATTCAGAAGAGATTCAAATATTTCTCATAGATAAACTTGATCATAAACCCACAATTCATCGGATCTCGACAAACACACCGCAAAAAGAGTTTACATCGAACAGATCTCCACAAGAGAGGGGGAGAACATTGTATTAAGATCCAAAAAGAGAGAAGAAGCCATCTAGCTAATAACTATGGACCCGAAGGTCTGTGGTAAACTACTCACAACTCATCGGAGGGGCTATGGTGTTGATGTAGAATCCCTCCATGGTTGATTACCCCTCCGGCGGAGCACCGGCGAAGGCTCCAAGATGGGATCTCGCGGATACAAAAGTTTACGGCATTGGAAATTGTTTTTCGTTGGCTCCCTGGATGTTTTCGGGGTACGTGGGTATATATAGGAGGAAGAAGTACGTCGTGGCTGCTCGTGGGGCCCAGGAGACAGGGGCGCGCCCAGGAGGGGTGGGCGTGCCCTCCTATCTCCTGGCTGCCTCGTTTGCTTCTTGACTTGTACTCCAAGTTCTCCGGATCACGTTCGTTCCAAAAATCACGCTCCTGAAGGTTTCATTCCGTTTGGACTCCGTTTGATATTCCTTTTCTTCAAAATACTGAAATTGGCAAAAAAAACAGCAATACGGGCTGGGCCTCCGGTTAGTAGGTTAGTCCCAAAAATGATATAAATATGTAAAATAAAGCCCATAAACATCCAAAAGGGGTAATATAATAGCATGGAACAATCAAAAATTATAGATACGTTGGAGACATATCAAGCATCCCCAAGCTTAATTCCTGCTCGTCCTTGAGTAGGTAAATGATAAAAACAGAATTTTTGATGTGGAATGCTACCTAGCATAATTCTCAATGTAATTTTATTTATTGTGGCATGGATGTTCAGATCCAAATAATTCAAAATAAAAGTTCATATTGATATAAAAAATAGTAACACTTCAAGCATACTAATCAAAGCAATCATGTCTTCTCAAAATAACATGGCTAAAGAAAGTTCATCCCTCCAAAATCATATAGTTAGGCTATGCTTCATTTTCGTCACACAAATATGTTCCCAGATTCTACACCCCCGATGACAAGCCAAGCAATTGTTTCGTACTTAAATAATCTCAAACTTTTTCAACCTTCACGCAATACATGAGCGTGAGCCATGGATATAGCACTATGGGTGGAATAGAATATGATGATGGGGATTGTGTGGAGAAGACAAAAAAGGAGAAAGTCTCACATTGACGATGATAATCAATGGGCTATGGAGATGCCCATCAATTGATGTCAACATGAGGAGTAGGGATTGCCATGCAATGGATGCACTAGAGCTATAAATGAATGCTCAACAAAAGAAAACTAGTGGGTGTGCATCCAACTTGCTTGCTCACAAAGACCTAGGGCATTTGAGGAAGCCCATCGTAGGAATATACAAGCCAAGTTCTATAATAAAAAAATTCCCACTAGTATATGAAAGTGACAACATATGAGACTCACTATATGAAAAACATGGTGCTTCTTTGAAGCACAAAATATGAGACTCACTACATGAAGAACATGGTGCTACTTTGAAGCAAAAGTGTGGAAAAAGAGATAGTAACATTGCCCTTTTAATTTATTTATTTTTTCTTCTTTTTTTCTTTTTCTTTTTTTTCTTTTTCTTCTTCTTTTTTTTCTTTGGCCTTCCTATTTTTTTTGGCCTTTCTTTTTTTTTTCTTTTTTTTCTTTTTGGGCAATGCTCTAATAATGATGATCATCACACTTTTATTGATTACAACATATGAATTACAACTCGAAACTAGAACAAGATATGACTCTATATGAATGCCTCCGGTGGTGTACCGGGATGGTGCAATGAATCAAGAGTGACATGTATGAAAAATTATGCATGGTGGCTTTGCCACAAATACGATGTCAACTACATGATCATGCAATGGCAATATGACAAAAGTAAAGTATGTCATGATGATGATGAACGGAACGGTGGAAAGTTGCATGGCAATATATCTCGGAATGGCTATGGAAATGCCATAATAGGTAGTATGGTGGCTGTTTTGAGGAAGATATAAGGAGGTTTATGTGATAGAGCGTATCGTATCACGGGGTTTGGATGCACTGGCGAAGTTTGCACCAACTCTCAAGGTGTGAAAGGGCAATGCACGGTACCGAAGAGGCTAGCAATGGTGGAAAGGTAAAAGTGTGTATAATCCATGGACTCAACATTAGTCAAAAGAACTCATATACTCATTGCAAAAATTTAGAAGTCATCAAAAATCAAGCACTACGCGCATGCTCCTAGAGGGATAGATTGGCAGGAAAAGACCATCGTTCGTCCCCGACCGCCACTCATAAGGATGCACAAGCCAGGTACACTTCATGTTTCAAATTTGTTACACAACTTTAACCATACGTGCATGCTACGGGACTTGCTAACTTCAACACAAGCATTATTTAAATTCATAATCACCCAAATAGCATGACTTTAATATCACTACCTCCATATCTCAAAACAATTATCAAATTGATCATAGCATCCAATTCACTTCCTATGATAGTTTTTATTATACCCAACTTGGATGCCTACCATTCTAGGACCAATTTTATAACCATAGCAAATACCATACGTTCTAAGAGACTCTCAAAATAATATAAGTGAAGCATGAGAGACTAGCAATTTCTACAAAATTAAGCCACCGCCGTGCTCTAAAAGATATAAGTGAAGCACTAGAGCAAAAACTATCAAGCTCAAAAGATATAAGTGAAGCACATAGAGTATTCTAGCAAATTCAATCAAGTGGGCTTATCCCAAAAGGTGTGTACAGCAAGGATGATTGTGTTAAACTAAAAAGCAGAGACTAATATAATACACAATGCTCCAAGCAAAACACATATCATGTGGCGAATAAAAGTATAGCTCCAAGTAAAGTTACCAATGAACGAGGACGAAAGAGGGGATGCCTTCCCGGGGCATCCCCAAGCTTAGGCTTTTGTCTATTCTTGAATATCTTGGGGTGCCTTGGGCATCCCCAAGCTTAGGCTCTTGCCACTCCTTATTCTATAGTCCATCAAAGCTTTACCCAAAACTTGAAAACTTCACAACACAAAACTCAACAGGAAATCTTATAAGCTCCGTTAGTGAAAGAAAACAAAACCACCACATAAGGTACTGTAATGAACTCATTCTTTATTTATTTTGGTGTTAAACCTACTGTATTCCAAGTTCTCTATGGTTTATACCACTTAATACTAGCCATAGGTGCATCAAAATAAGCAAACAACACACGAAAAACAGAACAGTCTGTAGCAATCTGTAACTAACACAAACTTGTGGAACTTTAAAAATCCTACCAAAATAGGAAGTCCTGGACAATTTGCCTATTGATCAGCATAAAAAAGAATCAACGCAAAATCACGTTTCTCTGATTTAACAAAACTAATTTCGTCCGTGCAAAGTTTCTGTTTTTTGGAAAATCAAATTAACTATCACCATAGGTTATCCTATAGGTTCTACTTGACACAAACACTAATTAAAACATAAAATCACATATAAACAGAAGGTATATGCAAAATTTATTAGTAAACAGAAACAAAAACAAAAAACACAAATAAAATTGGGTTGCCTCCCAACTAGCGCTATCGTTTAACGCCCCTAGCTAGGCATAAAAGCGAAGATAGATCTAAGTGGTGCCATCTTTGGCACTAAATTCATAAGTAGCCCGCATGATAGATTCATAAGGTAATTTGACTTTCTTTCTTGGAAAGTACTCCATGCCTTTCCTTAATGGAAATTGGAATCTAATATTCCCTTCCTTCGCAACAATCGTTCTAAGGAAAGGTCTACCAAGAATAATAGGGCAAGAAAGCTTGCAATCTATATCAAGAATGATAAAATCTACGGGCACCAAATTTCTATTTGCAACAATGAGAACATCATTGATCCTTCCCATTGGCTTTTTAATGGTGGAATCCGCAAGGTGCAAATTTAGAGAGCAATCATGAAAACCATGGAAACCTAGAATATCACATAAAGTCTTCGGAATCGTGGAAACACTAGCACCCAAATCACACAAAGCAAAACACTCATGATCTTTGATTTGAATCTTTATAGTAGGTTCCCACTCATCATTAAGTTTTCTAGGTATAGAAACTTCCAAATTAAGTTTTTCATCATAAGATCGCATCAAAGCATCCACGATATGTTTGGTAAAAGCTTTATTTTGACTATAAGCATGAGGAGAATTAACAACGGATTGCAACAAGGAAATACAACCTTCTAAAGAACAATTATCATAATCAAATTCCTTGAAATCCGAGATAGTGGGTTCAATGCTATTTAAAGTCATGACCTCTCCAATCCCACTTTTACCAAATTTAGCATCAAGATCTAAAAACTCCGAATTCTTGGGACGCCTTCTAACTAAAGTTGACTCATCTCCAGTCCCATTATTATCAAGATTCATATTGCAAAACAAAGATCTAATAGGAGACACATCAATAACTTTAAGATCTTCATCATTCTTAGCATGCAATCTAGCGGTTCTTTCCTTGCACTCATCAATGGAAATTCTCATGGCTTTGAGAGACTCATTGATATCATGCTTAGGAGGAGTAGATCTAAGTTTAAGAGAATCAACATCAAGCGAAAGTCTGTCAACGTTCCTAGCCAAATCATCAACTTTGAGCATTTTTTCTTCAAGCAAAGCATTAAAATTCTTTTGAGAAATCATAAATTCTTTCACACTATTCTCAAAATCAGAGGGCATCTTATTAAAATTACCATAAGAATTATTGTAGGAATTTTAAGAGGAATTACTAGGGAACGGTCTAGAATTAAAGTTTCCTCTATAAGCGTTGTTTCCAAAACTATTCCTACCAACAAAATTCACATCCATAGATTCATTATTATTCTCAATCAAAGTAGACAAAGGCATATCATTGGGATCAAGAGGAGTATTTTTAGTAGCAAACAACTTCATAAGTTGATCCATCTTTCCACTCAAAACATTGATTTCTTCTATAGCATGCACTTTTTTACTAGAAGATCTTTCAGTGTGCCATTGAGAATAATTAGCCATAATATTATCAAGAAGTTTTGTAGCATCTCCTAATGTGATTTCCATAAACGTGCCTCCCGCGGCTGAATCTAAAAGATTTCTAGAAGCAAAGTTCAAATCGGCATAAAATTTTTGTATGATCATCCATAAATTCAAACCATGAGTAGGGCAATTGTGAATCATCAATTTCATTCTTTCCCAAGATTGGGCAACATGCTCATGATCAAGTTGTTTAAAATTCATAATATCGTTCCTAAGAGTGATAATCTTAGCGGGAGGAAAATACTTAGAGATAAAAGAATCTTTGCACTTGTTCCCAGAATCAATACTATTTTTAGGCAAAGACGAAAACCAAACTTTAGCATGATCTCTAAGTGAAAACGGAAATAACTTCAATTTAACAATATCATTATCCGTATCTTTCTTCTTTTGCATATCACACAAATCAACAAAGTTGTTTAGATGAGTAGCGGCATCTTCACTAGGAAGGCCGGTGAATTGATCTTTCATAACAAGATTCAACAAAGCAGTATTGATTTCACAAGACTCAACATCATTAAGAGGAGCAATCGGAGTACTAAGGAAATCATTATTATTGGTATTGGAGAAATCACACAATTTGGTATTATCTTGCGCCATGGCAACAAGTAATCCAACACACAAGCAAACAGAAAAAGGCAAGTGAAAAAGAGAGGAGAAGATTGGGAAAGAGAGGGCAAATAAAACGGCAAGGGTGAAGTGGGGGAGAGGAAAACGAGAGGCAAATGGCAAATAATGTAAATGCGAGGGAGATGAGTTTGTGATGGGTACTTGGTATGTCTTGATTTGAGCGAAGACCTCCCGGACAATGGCGCCAGAGATCCATCTTGCTACGTCTTGAGCTTGCGTTGGTTTTCCTTGAAGAGGAAAGGGTGATGCAGTAATAGTAGCGTAAGTATTTCCCTCAGTTTTTGAGAACCAAGGTATCAATCTAGTAGGAGGCTCCTCAAAAGTCCCACACACCTACACAAACAAACAAATAACTCGCAACCAACGCAATAAAGGGGTTGTCAATCCCTTCACGACCACTTGCAAAAGTGAGATCTGATAGAGATAATGAGATAAATATATTTTTGGTATTTTATAATATAGATGCAAAAAGTAAAGATGCAAATAAAAGTAGATTGAAAGCTTATATGATAAAAGATAGACCCGGGGGCCATAGGTTTCACTAGTGGCTTCTCTCAAGATAGCATAAGTATTACGGTGGGTGAACAAATTACTGTCGAGCAATTGATAGAAAAGCGAATACTTATGAGATTATCTAGGCATGATCATGTATATAGGCATCACGTTCGTGACAAGTAGACCGACTCCTGCCTGCATCTACTACTATTACTCCACACATCGACCGCTATCCAGGATGCATCTAGAGTATTATGTTCATAAGAACAGAGTAACGCATTAAGAAAGATGACATGATGTAGAGGGATAAACTCATGAAATATGATATAAACCCCAACTTTTTATCCTCGATGGCAACAATACAATACGTGCCTTGCAACCCTTTCTGTCACTGGGTAAGGACACCGCAAGATTGAACCCAAAGCTAAGCATTTCTCCCATGGGAAGAAAGATCAATCTAGTAGGCCAAACCAAACTAATAATTCTAAGAGACTTGCAAAGATAACTCAATCATATATAAAAGAATTCAGAAGAGATTCAAATATTTCTCATAGATAAACTTGATCATAAACCCACAATTCATCGGATCTCGACAAACACACCGCAAAAAGAGTTTACATCGAATAGATCTCCATAAGAGAGGGGGAGAACATTGTATTGAGGTCCAAAAAGAGAGAAGAAGCCATCTAGCTAATAACTATGGACCCGAAGGTCTGTGGTAAACTAATCACAACTCATCGGAGGGGCTATGGTGTTGATGTAGAAGCCCTCCATGGTCGATTCCCCCTCCGACGGAGCACCTGCGAAGGCTCCAAGATGGGATCTCATGGATACAGAAGGTTACGGCGGTGGAAATTGTTTTTTGGCTCCCTGGATGTTTTTGGGGTTCGTGGGTATATATAGGAGGAAGAAGTACGTTGGTGGCCGCTCGTGGGGCCCAGGAGACAGGGGGCGCGCCCAGGAGGGGTGGGCGCGCCCTCCTATCTCCTGGCCGCCTCGTTTGCTTCTTGACTTGTACTCCAAGTTCTCCGGATCACGTTCGTTCCAAAAATCACGCTCCCGAAGGTTTCATTCTGTTTGGACTCCGTTTGATATTCCTTTTCTTCGAAATACTGAAATAGGCAAAAAAAAACAGCAATACGGGCTGGGCCTCCGGTTAGTAGGTTAGTCCCAAAAATGATATAAATATGTAAAATAAAGCCCATAAACATCCAAAAGGGGTAATATAATAGCATGGAACAATAACAAATTATAGATACGTTGGAGACGTATCAAGGAGGAGTTGCGCGTGGCCCAGGTCGAGGTAGAGAAGAGTCTGTCCATCGAGGAATCGCCGGTGGAGTACCAAAGCAAGCTCTGGCGCAGCCACTACTACGAGTACTACAACCTTTAGGGCGGCGTCGAGCACGAGGACGAGGACGAGGACGGGGATGCGGTCGACTTCAGCAGGGGGGACTCGGAGTCCACCAACAGCGGCATGTTGCCAGGATAAGTCATCGACATCTCATCTCGCACCGGTGATGCATAGGCCAGCGCGGCGGTGGATTTGTTAAAATTATTCGTACTTAGGCTTTGTTTTTAATGCTGGTCTTTTGTTAGAGCAATGTTTAGGTGAACTGTCTCTGTTTAATTACTAAAATTGCTCGATTCAGTAAGTCTGGTATGTGTGCTGTACGCTCTTTTGTGTGCCCAAATTAGCAAGTGATGTTAAATTATGCAATGACGTATGTGGGGAAATTTCCACCAAAATTTCAATTTTCAAACTCATCCCATGCGCGTTAAGCAGAAGAATCGTTTGCGATGCATACTATCGTTCAAAGTGAATGGTGTCCGGCGGCACCGCGCGCAAAGTTTCCCTCCACATTTCAAAATGTTTGGCCTACTGCCGAAATATCTACCCTTCCCCTCCCCATCCCCTTTTCTCCCTGACCACAAGTGACATCTCCCCTGTTTCCCCCTTCCTTTCTTCCTAAGCTATAGCCGCTTCCTCGCTTGCTTCCTTGCTCTCGTCGTCTTGCATCCTACCGCTGGGGTCGCATGGTCATCTTCAAAGACCTCTCCAGTGGTTCCTCCTCCGACGACGACTCCACCACCCAGGTATGCCTCTCTTCTCTCTCTCGGGCTATGACTTTGAATGAAGGATTTTTACCCGACAGTCGATTTGAGTCATTTCTTCCTCTTGTAGTTCCCTAGGACCTTTAGTTGCAACGAATGGAGCGGGGCGGCTAAAGATCTGTCTGCTCGTTGTCACCATCAATCTCCAAGCGTGAAGCTAGTTGCGTTTGAATCTATTGACAGTGGGAGGAAGTTTCTGGCATGTGCAGAGAAGGTTAGATCCTCTTTCGTTGTTACAAATCATATGTTAGATGTGATTCAGACACTGTCACGGTCCCAGCACATTCATACCACACCTTCAACCAAACGCATCCTAAGATAGTGTCATAGTTTGTACCTACTATCTAAAAATGTTGCCATCTCATCAGCGATGACATTAGAAAATTATTTGGCACCGCTTCAGCAGTTTGTGGAGCCAACTTGTCCACACATCCAAGCAGCCAAGCAGTAAAATACTAAATCTTTATGCCACGAAGGAACTGGGCGTCGAAGCAACTAGGTGCTCTGGAGTTCGGGTCCCTAATTTTTTTCCGCTGCATCGGCTCGCCAGTGCAGGGCACCGGTGCGAGATGTAGCAATAGTTGTCTTTACACCGGTTTTGGCATACATAGTGGACGTCTTAGTGCTATTAGTTCTATGTTACTAAATTTGTGCATGTACACACCTGCTAGTATCAATTTGTTGTCATCCAAACACTGTCGCTATGCTATTGCAGTTATATTTACCTTCCTCATAAAATGCTCAATTTGTTATTTATATTACATGAGTAAGAACTTGTAGCGTTGTTGTAGTTAATTATAGCTTCTGATGTTTCAGAATTTGGTTGTTGTCTCAGTAGACTTTAATTCATTTGCACATTGATCTTTTTGAGAAGATATGTCATAATTAACCTGTTTCTTCAGTTTTTCAAAATAAGTATTTGGTGATTTTCTATGTTGCTATAAACCCATTTCCCCTACAATTGTTACTGATCTAGTATTAAATATTATAGGATGAACAGAAGTGTTCTTACTTGGAGTGGGTTGATCAAGAGTGGCCACAGTCTTGGAAGATGTGCCTTGCAAAGCTCTGGAGCTTGTATGAGGAAGAGAACAGAGGTAGGCTTAGAGAAAGTGTTGTCAATGCTGAAGAATATTTGAAGATGCGGGATAAAAAGAAGGTGGAGAATGAGCTCAGATTTTTTAAATCAGACTTTGCTAAGATGGTGTTGGCGAAGGAGGAGGCACTTTTCCAGTTGGCCAGTGCAAAAAAGGTTCTTACTGAACTCAAAGCAGAGGTGGATAAGATGAGCCTGGATGATCTCGATTAGGGAAATGAATATATTTTTCTAATATTGTTCTTATGAAGCTGAACTAGCTATGTATTGTATTGTGCTGTTTTCATGTAGCTATTGTACTGTGATGTTAAAATATATTTATGTGCCTGATATGAAATTGGCAAACAGCTGTTCGATATGAATATGAATTTGCATAATACTGGAATTATTAATTGTAAACTAATAAACCTGCTAAATGGGTCATGGAACTTTGCAAACTGTTCTAGCAGTAAAAACGCTTGTGATGGATAGACCAATGCCACACAGTTTTCTTCATCAAACCATGTGTGATGTAGTTGATAAAAGCAAACGGTTAACCAAGGCAGAGCATGTGTGATAGTTACACATATCACACACGAGCCTATATACAAACCTGTGTGGGATGTACATACGAAAGGAAACATTTTCCCTGGATTGACTGTGTGGGATGTACATAAGAACGGAAACGTATTCCTTGGATTGACTCCATGTGATATACATACCTACGGAAATGTTTTTCTGGGATTCACCGTGTGGATGTACATACCTACGGAAATGTTTTCTGGGATTCACCGTGTGGGATGTACATACCTACAGAAATGATTGGGTTTCCGTGGGTCACCCGATCGCAAACGAACTCATTTGGTGTCCCAGGAGGGCAGATCCCCGACGGTTTCTGGGTTGTGTGGGAAGGACCCCCTAATCGCCCATACTCACTAAGTGATGGTTCCAAATGTCGTCGCGGAAAGGGGTTTAAAACCGTTTGTATAGCACCGACATGTACCAGTGCAAGGCAAACCTACGAACTATGAAGAAGCTATGATGAGCCCAGATTCCGACAGATGGCTTCAGGCCTGATACATCTCCAACATATCTATAATTTTTGATTGTTCCATGCTATTATATTATCTGTTTTTGAGGTTTAATGGGCTTTAACATGCTCTTTTATATTATTTTTGGGACTAACCTATTAAGCAAAGTCCCAGTGCCAGTTTCTATTTTTTTTGCCTATTTTAGAGTTTTGCTGAAAAGGAATACCAAACGGAGTCCAAACAGAATGAAACCTTCGCGATGATCTTTCTTGGATCAAAAGCAAACCAGAAGACTTGGAGATGAAGTTGGAGATGTAACGAGGAGGCCACGAGGCAGGAGGGCACGCCCAGGGGGGTAGGCGTGCCCCCACCTTCATGGGCCCCTCATAGCTCCACCGACCTAGTTCTTTCGCCTATATATTCTCTTATACCCGAAAAACATCATGGGGAGCCACGAAACCGCTTTTCCACCACCGCAACCTTCTATACCCATGAGATCCCATCTTGGGGCCTTTTCCGGCGATCTATCAGAGGGGGATTCGATCACGGAGGGCTACTACATCAACACCAGTACATCAACACCATTACCTCTCCGATGAAGCGTGAGTAGTTTACCACAGACCTTCGGGTCCATAGTTATTAGCTAGATGGCTTCTTCTCTCTCTTTGATTCTCAACACAAAGTTCTCCTCAATGTTCTTGGAGATCTATTCGATGTAATACTCTTTTGTGGTGTGTTTGCCGAGATCCGATGAATTATGGATTTATGATCAAGATTATCTATGAATATTATTTGGTTTTTCCCTGAATTCTTATATGCATGATTTGATATCTTTGCAAGTCTCTTTGAATTTTTGGTTTAGTTTGGCCTACTAGATTGATCTTTCTTGCCATGAGAGAAGTGCTTAGCTTTGGGTTCAATCTTGCGGTGTCCTTTTCCAAGTGATAGTAGGGGGCGCAAGGCACGTATTGTATTGTCACCATCAAGGATAAAAAGATGGGCTTTTCATCATATTGCTTGAGTTAATTCCTCTACATCATGTCATCTTGCTTAAAGCGTTACTCCGTTCTTTATGAACTTAATACTCTAGATGCATGCTAGATAGCGGTCGATGTGTGGAGTAATAGTAGTAGATGCAGGCAGGAGTCGGTCTACTTGACACGGACGTGATGCCTATGTTCATGATGATTGCCTTAGATGTCATCATAATTATGCGCTTTTCTATCAATTGCTCGGCAGTAATTTGTTCACCCATCGTAATACATGCTATCTCGAGAGATGCCACTAGTGAAACCTATGGCCCCAGGATCTCTTTTCCATTATATTGAATCTCTTTTCCATATTATTAAATCTTGTTTACATATTGCTAGTTTCCGATCTATTATTTTGCAATCTTTACTTTACAATCTACACATAAAAAATACCAAAAATATTTACTTTATTATCTCTATCATATTTCACTTTTGCGAGTGAGCATGAAGGGATTGACAACCCCTTTATCGTGTTGGTTGCAAGTTCTTGATTGTTTGTGCAGGTATTCGGTGACTTGTGCATCGTCTCCTACTGGATTGATACCTTGGTTCTCAAAAACTGAGGGAAATACTTACGCTACTTTGCTCCATCACCATTTCCTCTTCAAGGGAAAACTAGCGCAAGCTCAAGAGGTAGCAAGAAGGATTCCAGGCGCCGTTGCCGGGGAGATCTACGTCAAGTCAAGCCATACCAAGTACCCATCATAAACTCTTCTCCTTTGCATTACATTATTCGCCATTCACCTCGCGTTTTCCTCTCCCTCACTTCTAAAACAATTTTCGAAATTTTTTGCCTTTTCTTTGCCCTTCTTCCGTTCGTCTCTTTTTGCTTGCTTCTTGTGTGCTTGTGTGTTGGAATGATTGCTTGTCAAGATGGCTCAAGATAATACTAAATTGTGTGACTTTTCCAATACCAACAACAATGATTTTATTAGCACTCATATTGCTCATACTACCAATGCTGAATCTTGTGAAATCAATGCCACTTTGTTGAATCTTGTTATGAAAGATCAATTTCCTGGCCTTCCTATTGAAGATGTCGCATCCCATCTAAACAACTTCGTTGACTTGTGTGGTATGCAAAATACGAAAGATGTGGATAATGGTATTGTTAAATTGAAGTTATTTCCGTTTTCACTTAGGGATCGTGCTAAAACTTGGTTCTCATCTTTTCCTTAAAATAGTATTGATTCATGGAATAAGTGTAAAGAAGCTTTTACCTCTAAGTATTTTCCTCCCGCTAAGATCATCTCCCTTAGGAATGATATTATGAATTTTAAGCAACTTGATCATGAGAATGTTGCACAAGCTTGGGAGAGGATGAAATTAATGATACATAATTGCCCTACACATGGTTTAAATTTGTGGATGATTATGCAAAAAAAATATGCCAGATTGAATTTTGCTTCTAGAAATCTTTTAGATTCAGCCGCGGGAGGCACTTTTATGGAAATCACTTTAGGAGAGGCTACTAAACTCCTAGATAATATTATGGTTAATTATTCTCAATGGCACACCGAAAGATCCACTAGTAAAAAAGTTCATGCGATTGAAGAGATTAATGTTTTGAGTGGAAAGATGGATGAACTTATGAAATTATTTGCTAATAAAAGTGTTTCTTTTGATCCTAATGATAGGCCTTTGTCCACTTTGATTGAAAATAATAATGTTGGCATTATAGATATAGGGGTATCCAGACTTGCCTGCCTGCGGCCCACCACGTGGCTCCATCAACGGCCTGGTACGGCCTAGCTTCGACATCAACAACTCAAGACCCTCGCAAGGGGCCGAGCCTCGCGAGGCAGACGATGCCAAGACCCCCGAGGGGATCGGCCTCTTCAGGCTAGCTCCCGAGGGACGGAGAGTTCTATGCAAGGTGCACCTCATGAGGCTCAGCTGACGTGAGCCATGACGACCAAGGCCAGGCGGGCGCCAGCGGGCGCAGAGCGCCAGTTTCCTCTTTGGTGCAAGGGAGGCAAGCCATAGGCGCGGAGTCCCGAGGAATCAGCCAAAGGTTTCCATTCTGGTGCAATAAGACCAAGACCACCAGGACGGCAGGACGGAGGTCATCACCGAGCCCACCGCAGCGTCACGACCAGGGGCTTTTCACAGGCGAAGACTACTTTTGTCAGGATAAGCTGTACTACTTGTCCCCTTTCAAATCCGGCCATTGTGGGATCCCTTCCTGCCAACATTTGAGAAGAGGACCAAGGACACTATAAATAGGAATTAGCCACCACCATAGAGGGGGATCAGATCGCATCTTACCTAGCTCACATCCCACCAGCTCTCTTGAGCTCAAGAACACCTCACTTGCTGAGGCATGTTCATCTAATGTACTATTTCTGAAGGAAATATTCCCTAGAGGCAATAATAAAGTTATTATTTATTTCCTCATATCATGATAAATGTTTATTATTCATGCTAGAATTGTATTAACCGGAAACATGATACATGTGTGAATACATAGACAAACATATAGTCACTAGTATGCCTCTACTTGACTAGCTCATTAATCAAAGATGGTTATGTTTCCTGACCATAGACATGTGTTGTCATTTGATTAATGAGATCACATCATTAGGAGAATGATGTGATTGACATGACCCATCCGTTAGCTTAGCACTTGATCGTTTAGTATTCTGCTATTGCTTTCTTCATGACTTATACATGTTCCTGTAACTATGAGAATTATGCAACCCCCGTTTACCGGTGGAACACTTTGGGTACTACCAAACGTCACAACGTAACTGGGTGATTATAAAGGAGTACTATAGGTGTATCCAAAAGTAAATGTTGAGTTGGCATATTTCGAGATTAGGTTTTGTCACTCCGATTGTCGAAGAGGTATCTCTGGGCCCTCTCGGTAATACTCATCACTTAAGCCTTGCAAGCATTATAACTAATGAGTTAGTTATGAGATGACGTATTACAGAATGAGTAAAGAGACTTGCCGGTAATGAGATTGAACTAGGTATTGGATACCGATGATCAAATCTCGGGCAAGTAACATACCGATGACAAAGGGAACAACGTATGTTGTTATGCGGTTTGACCGATAAAGATCTTCGTAGAATATGTAGGAACCAATATGGGCATCCAGGTCCCGCTATTGGTTATTGACCGAGAATGGTTTTAGGTCATGTCTACATAGTTCTCGAACCCGTAGGGTCCGCACGCTTAATGTTTCGATGACAGTTTTATTATGAGTTTATAAGTTTTGATGTACTGAAGTTTGTTCGGAGTCCCGGATGTGATCACGGACATGATGAGGAGTCTCTAAATGGTCGAGACATAAAGATTGATATATTGGAAGCCTATGTTTGGACATCGAAATGGTTCCGGGTGAAATCGGCATTTTACCGGAGTACCGGGTGGTTACCGGAACCCCCCGGGGGGTTAATGGGCCTACATGGGCCAAGAGGGAGAAGAGGGAAGGAGCTAGGAGGGGGCCGCGCGCCCCTCCCCCTCCTAGTCCGAATAGGACAAGGGAAGGGGGGCGGCGCCCCCCCCTTTCCTTCCCCTCTTCCTCCTCTTTCCCCCCTTCTCCTAATCCTACTAGGAAAGAGGGAGTCCTACTCCCGGTAGGAGTAGGACTCCCCCCTTGGCGCGCCCTCTAGGCCGGCCGCCTCCTCCCCCTGGCTCCTTTATATACGGGGGCGGGGGGCACCCCAAAGACACACAAGTTGATCTACGGATCGTTCCTTAGCCGTGTGCGGTGCCCCCTTCCACCATATTCCACCTCGGTCATATCGTCACGGAGTTTAGGCGAAGCCCTGTGCCGGTAGAACATCATGATCGTCACCACGCTGTCGTGCTGACGGAACTCATCTCTGAAGCCTTTGCTGGATCGGAGGGCCGGAGAACGTCATCGAGCTGAACGTGTGCTGAACTCGGAGGCCCCGTACGTTCGGTGCTTGGATTGGTCGGATCGTGAAGACGTACGACTACATCAACCGCGTTGTGCTAATGCTTCCGCTTGCGGTCTACGAGGGTACGTGGACAAACACTCTCCCCTCTTGTTGCTATATCATCACCATGATCTTGCGTGTGCGTAGGAAATTTTTTGAAATTACTACGTTCCCCAACAGTGGTATCAAAGCCTAGGTTTTATGCGTTGATGTTATATGCACGAGTAGAACACAAGTGAGTTGTGGGCGATACAAGTCATACTGCTTAACAGCATGTCATACTTTGGTTCGGCGGTATTGTGAGATGAAGCGGCCCGGACCGACATTACGCGTACGCTTACGCGAGACTGGTTTCACCGTTACGAGCACTCGTGCTTAAAGGTGACTGGCGGGTGTCTGTCTCTCTCACTTTAGCTGAATCGAGTGTGGCTACGCCCGGTCCTTGCGAAGGTTAAAATAGCACCAACTTGACGAACTATCGTTGTGGTTTTTGATGCGTAGGTAAGAACGGTTCTTGCTAAAGCCCGTATCAGCCACGTAAAATTTGCAACAACAAAGTAGAGGACGTCTAACTTGTTTTTGCAGGGCATGTTGTGATGTGATATGGTCAAGACGTGATGCTATATTTTATTGTATGAGATGATCATGTTTTGTAACCGAAGTTATCGGCAACTGGAAGGAGCCATATGGTTGTCGCTTTATTGTATGAAATGCAAACGCCCTGTAATTGCTTTACTTTATCACTAAGCGGTAGCGATAGTCGTAGAAGCAATAGATGGCGTAACGACAACGATGCTACGATGGAGATCAAGGTGTCGTGCCGGTGACGATGGTGATCATAACGGTGCTTCGAAGATGGAGATCACAAGCACAAGATGATGATGGCCATATCATATCACTTATATTGATTGCATGTGATGTTTATCCTTTATGCATCTTATCTTGCTTTGATTGACGGTAGCATTTTAAGATGATCTCTCGCTAATTATCAAGAAGTGTTCTCCCTGAGTATGCACCATTGTGAAAGTTCTTCGTGCTGAGACACCACGTGATGATCGGGTGTGATAGGCTCTACGTTCAAATACAACGGGTGCAAAACAGTTGCACACGCGGAATACTCAGATTATACTTGACGAGCCTAGCATATACAGATATGGCCTCGGAACACGGAGACCGAAAGGTCGAGCGTGAATCATATAGTAGATGTGATCAACATAGAGATGTTCACATTGAAACTACTCCATCTCACGTGATGATCGGACATGGTTTAGTTGATTTGGATCACGTGATCACTTAGATGACTAGAGAGATGTCTGTCTAAGTGGGAGTTCTTAAGTAATATGATTAATTGAACTTAAATTTATCATGAACTTAGTACCTGATAGTATTTTGCTTGTCTATGTTTGTTTGTAGATAGATGGCTCGTGCTGTTGTTCCGTTGAATTTTAATGCGTTCCTTGAGAAAGCAAAGTTGAAAGATGATGGTAGAAATTACACGGACTGGGTCCGTAACATGAGGATTATCCTCATTGCTGCACGGAAAAGTTACGTCCTGGAAGCACCGCTGGGTGCCAGGCCTGCTGCTGATGCAACTGACGACGTTAAGAACGTCTAGCAGAGCAAAGCTGATGACTACTCTATAGTTCAGTGTGCCATGCTTTACGGCTTAGAACCAGGCCTTCAACAACGTTTTGAACATCATGGAGCATATGAGATGTTCCAGGAGTTGAAGTTAATATTTAAAGCAAATGCCCGGATTGAGAGATATGAAGTCTCCAATAAGTTCTATAGCTGCAAGATGGAGGAGAATAGTTCTGTCAGTGAACACATACTCAAAATGTCTGGGTATAATCATCACTTGATTCAACTGGGAGTTAATCTTCCTAATGATAGTGTCATTGACAGAATTCTCCAATCACTGCCACCAAGCTACAAGAGCTTCGTGATGAACTATAATATGCAAGGGATGAACAAGACTATTCCCGAGCTCTTCGCGATGCTAAAAGCCGCGGAGGTAGAAATCAAGAAGGAGCATCAAGTGTTGATGGTCAACAAGACCACTAGTTTCAAGAAGAAGGGCAAAGGGAAGAAGAAGGGGAACTTCAAAAAGAACGGCAAGCAAGTTGCTGCTCAAGAGAAGAAACCCAAGTCTGGACCTAAGCCTGAAACTGAGTGCTTCTACTGCAAGCAGACTGGACACTGGAAGCAGAACTGCCCCAAGTATTTGGCGGATAATAAGGATGGCAAAGTGAACAAAGGTATATGTGATATACATGTCATTGATGTGTACCTTACTAATGCTCGCAGTAGCACCTGGGTATTTGATGCCGATTTTGTTGCTAATATTTGCAACTCGAAACAGGGACTACGGATTAAGCGAAGATTAGCTAAGGACGAGGTGACGATGCGCGTGGGAAATGGTTCCAAAGTCGATGTGATCGCGGTCGGCACGCTACCTCTACATCTACCATCGGGATTAGTTTTAGACCTAAATAATTGTTATTTGGTGACAGCGTTGAGCATGAATATTATATCTGGATCTTGTTTGATGCGAGACGGTTATTCATTTAAATCAGAGAATAATGGTTGTTCTATTTATATGAGTAATATCTTTTATGGTCATGCACCCTTGAAGAGTGGTCTATTTTTATTGAATCTCGATAGTAGTGATACACATATTCATAGTGTTGAAACCAAAAGATGCAGAGTTGATAATGATAGTGCAACTTATTTGTGGCACTGCCGTTTAGGTCATATCGGTGTAAAGCACATGAAGAAACTCCATACTGATGGGCTTTTGGAATCACTTGATTATGAATCACCTGGTACTTGCGAACCGTGCCTTATGGGCAAGATGACTAAAACGCCGTTCTCCGGTACTATGGAGAGAGCAACAGATTTGTTGGAAATCATACATACAGATGTATTTGGTCCAATGAATGTTGAGGCTCGTGGCGGATATCGTTATTTTCTCACCTTCACAGATGATTTAAGCAGATATGGGTATATCTACTTAATGAAACACAAGTCTGAAGCATTTGAAAAGTTCAAAGAATTTCAGAGTGAAGTGGAAAATCATCGTAACAAGAAAATAAAGTTTCTACGATCTGATCATGGAGGAGAATATTTGAGTTACGAGTTTGGTCTACACTTGAAACAATGCGGGATAGTCTCGCAACTCACGCCACCTGGAACACCACAACGAAATGGTGTGTCCGAACGTCGTAATCGTACTTTACTTGATATGGTGCGATCTATGATGTCTCTTACTGATCTACCGCTATCATTTTGGGGTTATGCTTTAGAGACGGCCACATTCACGTTAAGTAGGGCACCATCAAAATCCGTTGAGACGACGCCTTATGAACTGTGGTTTGGCAAGAAACCAAAGTTGTCGTTTCTTAAAGTTTGGGGCTGCGATGCTTACGTGAAGAAACTTCAACCAGATAAGCTCGAACCCAAATCGGAGAAATGTGTCTTCATAGGATACCCAAAGGAGACTATTGGGTACACCTTCTATCACAGATCTGAGGGCAAGATTTTCGTTGCTAAATTCGGATCCTTTCTAGAGAAGGAGTTTCTCTCAAAAGAAGTGAGTGGGAGGAAAGTAGAACTTGACGAGATAACTGTATCTACTCCCTTATTGGAAAGTAGTTCATCACAAGAACCGGTTCCTGGGACAACTACACCAATCAGTGAGGAAGCTAATGATATTGATCATGAAACTTCAGAACAAGTTTCTACAGAACCTCGTAGGTCTACCAGAGTAAGATCCGCACCAGAATGGTACGGTAATCCTATTCTGGAAGTCATGTTACTTGACCATGATGAACCTACGAACTATGAGGAAGCGATGATGAGCCCAGATTCCGGAAAATGGCTAGAGGCCATGAAATCTGAGATGGGATCCATGTATGAAAACAAAGTATGGACTTTGGTTGACTTGCCCGATGATCGGCAAGCTATTGAGAATAAATGGATCTTTAAGAAGAAGACTGACGCTGATGGTAATATAACTGTCTATAAAGCTCGACTTGTTGCGAAAGGTTTTCGACAAGTTCAAGGGGTTGACTACGATGAGACTTTCTCACCCGTAGCGATGCTTAAGTCTGTCCGAATCATGTTAGCTATTGCTGCATTTTATGATTATGAAATTTGGCAAATGGATGTCAAGACTGCATTCTTGAATGGATTTCTAGAAGTAGAGTTGTATATGATGCAGCCGGAAGGTTTTGTTGATCCAAAAGGTGCTAACAAAGTGTGCAAGCTCCAGCATTCCATTTATGGACTGGTGCAAGCATCTCGGAGTTGGAATAAACGCTTTGATAGTGTGATCAAAGCATATGGTTTTATACAGACTTTTGGAGAAGCCTGTATTTACAAGAAAGTGAGTGGGAGCTCTGTAGCATTTCTAATTTTATATGTAGATGACATATTGTTAATTGGAAATGATATAGAATTTCTGGATAGCATAAAGGGATACTTGAATAAAAGTTTTTCAATGAAAGACCTTGGTGAAGCTGCTTATATATTGGGCATCAAGATCTATAGAGATAGATCAAGACGCTTAATAGGACTTTCACAAAGCACATACCTTGACAAAATTTTGAAAAAGTTCAAAATGGATCAGGCAAAGAAAAGATTCTTGCCTGTGGTACAAGGTGTGAAGTTGAGTCAAACTCAATGCCCGACCACAGCAGAAGATAGAGAGAAAATGAAAGATGTTCCCTATGCTTCAGCCATAGGCTCTATCATGTATGCAATGCTGTGTACTAGACCTGACGTATGCTTAGCAATAAGCTTAGCAGGAAGGTACCAAAGTAATCCAGGAGTGGATCACTGGACAGCGGTCAAGAACATCCTGAAATACCTGAAAAGGACTAAGGATATGTTTCTCGTATATGGAGGTGACAAAGAGCTAGTCGTAAGAGGTTACGTCGATGCAAGCTTTGACACTGATCCGGACGATTCTAAATCGCAAACCGGATACGTGTTTATATTAAACGGTGGAGCTGTAAGTTGGTGCAGTTCTAAACAAAGCGTCGTGGCGGGATCTACATGTGAAGCGGAGTACATAGCTGCTTCTGAAGCAGTGAATGAAGGAGTCTGGATGAAGGAGTTCATTTCCGATCTAGGTGTCATACCTAGTGCATCGGGACCAATGAAGATCTTCTGTGACAATACTGGTGAAATTGCCTTGGCAAAGGAATCCAGATTTCACAAGAGGACCAAGCACATCAAGAGACGCTTCAAGTCCATTCGGGACCAAGTCCAAGTGGGAGACATAGAGATTTGCAAGATACATACGGATCTGAATGTTGCAGATCCTTTGACTAAGCCTCTCTCACGAGCAAAGCATGATCAGCACCAAGACTCCATGGGTGTTAGAATCATTACTGTGTAATCTAGATTATTGACTCTAGTGCAAGTGGGAGACTGAAGGAAATATGCCCTAGAGGCAATAATAAAGTTATTATTTATTTCCTCATATCATGATAAATGTTTATTATTCATGCTAGAATTGTATTAACCGGAAACATGATACATGTGTGAATACATAGACAAACATATAGTCACTAGTATGCCTCTACTTGACTAGCTCATTAATCAAAGATGGTTATGTTTCCTGACCATAGACATGTGTTGTCAATTGATTAATGGGATCACATCATTAGGAGAATGATGTGATTGACATGACCCATCCTGTTAGCTTAGCACTTGATCATTTAGTATTCTGCTATTGCTTTCTTCATGACTTATACATCTTCCTGTAACTATGAGAATTATGCAACCCCCGTTTACTGGAGGAACACTTTGGGTACTACCAAACGTCACAACGTAACTGGGTGATTATAAAGGAGTACTACAGGTGTATCCAAAAGTAAATGTTGAGTTGGCATATTTCGAGATTAGGTTTTGTCACTCCGATTGTCGGAGAGGTATCTCTCGGCCCTCTCGGTAATACTCATCACTTAAGCCTTGCAAGCATTATAACTAATGAGTTAGTTATGAGATGACGTATTACAGAACGAGTAAAGAGACTTGCCGGTAACGAGATTGAACTAGGTATTGGATACCGACGATCAAATCTCGGGCAAGTAACATACCGATGACAAAGGGAACACCGTATGTTGTTAGGCAGTTTGACCGATAAAGATCTTCGTAGAATATGTAGGAACCAATATGGGCATCCAGGTCCCGCTATTGGTTATTGACCGAGAATGGTTTTAGGTCATGTCTACATAGCTCTCAAACCCGTAGGGTCCGCACGCTTAACGTTTCGATGACAGTTTTATTATGAGTTTATAAGTTTTGATGTACCGAAGTTTGTTCGGAGTCCCGGATGTGATCACGGACATGACGAGGAGTCTCGGAATGGTCGAGACATAAAGATTGATATATTGGAAGCCTATGTTTGGACATCGGAATGGTTCCGGGTGAAATCGGCATTTTACCGGAGTACCAGGAGGTTACCGGAACCCCCCGGGGGGTTAATGGGCCTACATGGGCCAAGAGGGAGAAGAGGGTAGGAGCCAGGAGGGGGCCGCGCGCCCCTCCCCCCCTAGTCCGAATAGGACAAGGGAAGGGGGCGTCGCCGCCCCTTTCCTTCCCCTCTTCCTCCTCTTTCCCCCCTTCTCCCAATCCTACTAGGAAAGAGGGAGTCCTACTCCCGGTGGGAGTAGGACTCCCCCCTTGGCGCGCCCTCTAGGCCGGCCGCCTCCTCCCCCTGGCTCCTTTATATACGGGGGCGGGGGGCACCCCAAAGACACACAAGTTGATCTACGGATCGTTCCTTAGCCGTGTGCGGTGCCCCCTTCCACCATATTCCACCTCGGTCATATCGTCGCGGAGTTTAGGCGAAGCCCTGCGCCGGTAGTACATCATCATCGTCACCACGCCGTCGTGCTGACGGAACTCATCTCCGGAGCCTTTGCTGGATCGGAGGGCCGGAGATCGTCATCGAGCTGAACGTGTGCTGAACTCGGAGGCCCCGACGTTCGGTGCTTGGATCGGTCGGATCGTGAAGACGTATGACTACATCAACCGCGTTGTGCTAACGCTTCCGCTTACGGTCTACGAGGGTACGTGGACAAACACTCTCCCCTCTCGTTGCTATATCATCACCATGATCTTGCATGTGCGTAGGAATTTTTTTGAAATTACTACGTTCCCCAACAATTTCATCCTCAGCTCTTCGAGGCAATCCACCAAAACGCTGGAGTAGGGTATTACACCGCAAGGTGGCCTGAACCAGGATAGACTGATGTGTCTCTTTGTCTCTTCGAGCTCGACGTGCTAGGCTTAGGAGGATCACGAGTAGGTAGGCTGGGTAGGTTGAGATCTCCGTACGCACCCCAAAGTTTGAACCTTTCAAGGGTTTGCGGAACCCGTAATCCGACATTTGGCGCGCCAGGTAGGGGTGTGTCAGAGATATTTTGCCCCGTCTGCCAGATCGCGCCGTCGGCTTCAATGGCGGGTGCTTCTCCATCGACTCGGCCGACGCGCACCTACGAAGAAGCGCCGGGGCTGCGCTCTTTCACCCTCTTCCTACGGCGGGTTGAGTGGCCACCCAAGTTCAGACCGGAGATCCCGCCACGCTACGATGGCGCGGCGGACCCGGCCGCCTTCCTCCATGCGTACAAAGAAGCAGTTTGGGCGGCCGGCGGAGACGACAAGGTGAAGGCCAACTGGCTCCCCATGGCCCTCATAGGCGAACCGCGCACCTGGTTGCTCAACCTGCCAGAGGCCTCTGTAGCCTCCTGGGAGGAGCTGCGTGGCCTCTTCATCGCATGCTTCGTGGCACCGGCACCCCCCGTCGTCGTAGCTCTCCTAGGTGTCTCGCAGGCACCACCCTCCAACCGCCACATCAAGCAGTACTACCGACAAGTAAGTGCCGCCCAGGTAGGATCGGGGGCTCCCCCGGGCTGGGCGGTGCCTAAGGTTGACCTCACCTTTGGCCCCCGAAGATCATCCAGCCGCCATGATGGGAGCAGGCGCGCTCCCAATGCTTTGCACCCCCACCATCTGCAACGTGGCGGTCACCAAGACCCTCATCGACGGTGGAGCCGGCCTCAACATGCACTCCGTGGAGACATTCGGCCTGCTACACGTGCCCCCCGGTCGGCTCCGCCCCACCAAGCCCTTCTCCGGGGTCGGCGATGGCTCCACCAGCCCCCTGGGGCAGATCCACCTCCCCGTCACCTTCGGGACCCGCGACAACTACCGCACTAATCTCATCTACTTTGACATCGCCCAGATCGACTTGCCATACAACGCCATCCTGTGGTACCCGGCCTTGGCCAAGTTCATGGCGGCGACTCACCCAGCTTACAACCTCATGAAGATGCCTGATAGCAACGGTGTCCTCACGGTGGCAGGGGACACCAAAGACACGCTGCAGGCCCTCAAGCTCACCTTCAAGTCAGCGGCATCTGCACTGCCTGATGAGAAAGGGGGTCCTGGGGCCCCGGGAGTGGCACCAGCCAAGAAGAAGCAGCTTTTATCTCAAGACCGAGCCGAGACGAAGCAAGTGCTAGTCGGTGAGGAGCGAACAACCAGCACCACCTTCACCATAGGAGCTGGCCTGCCTCAGGACCAAGAGAAAGCATTGGTCGACTTCTTGCGCGCCAACAAGGATGTATTCGCTTGTGAGCCCAAAGACCTGACTGGGGTCCCGAGGGGAATAATCAAGCACCACCTAAAGGTATGCCCAAATGTGCGGCCAATGAAGCAGAAGGCTCGTCGTCAGTCCACCAAGAAGCAAGCCTGTATCATCGAAGAAACCCGCAAGCTGCAAGACGCAGGGGTCATCAGGGAAGTACGATACCCAAGTGGCTGGCAAACCCCGTTGTCCTCCCTAAGAAAGGAGGGAAGGAACGCATGTGTGTCGACTTCACCAACCTCAACAATGCCTTCCCTCAAGATCCCTTCCCGCTTCCTCGCATTGCCAGATCGTGGACTCCACCGCCGAGTGTGACCTGTTGTGCTTCTTGGACGCCTTCTCGGGCTACCACCAGATCAAGATGGTCGTGCAAGATGTGGAGAAGACGGTGTTCCTGACCCCCTGGGAGGTGTACTGCTACACCTGCATGGCCTTCGGGCTGCACAATGCCGGGGCTACCTTCCAGCGGTTGATGCATATCGCCCTGGGCACGCAGCTCGGGAGAAGCATAGAGGCCTATGTTGATGACATAGTAGTGAGGTATCGGGAGGCCAGGACCCTGATAGTAGATCTGGAGGAGACGTTTGCCAGCTTGCGCAAGGTGGATCTTCGGCTCAATCCCGAGAAGTGTGTATTCGGGGTTCCCTCTGGCAAGTTGCTGGGCTTCCTGGTGTCACATAGAGGGATCGAGGCCAATCCGGAGAAGGTCAAGGCAATAGAAGAAATGAGCCCCCCGCAGACCCTAAAGCAGATGCAGAAGCTGGCGGGCTGCGTAACCTCGCTTGGGCGCTTCATCTCCAAGCTGGGGGAGTGCACCCTCCCGTTCTTCAAGCTGATGAAAAGGAAAGAGTCGTTCGAGTGGACCTCGGAGGCAGACACAGCCTTTCAAGACCTCAAGAGATACCTGACCAGCCCACAGTTATGGTGGCGGCGCGCCCTCTCAAGCCCCTGGTGCTCTATTTGGCAGTCACCCCTCACTCAGCCAGCGCCGCCCTAGTAGCACTAAGGAAGGAGCACCCATCCAAGCACCCTCGGCAGGGCGCTCAACCACCAAGCAAAGTGCAACGCCCTCAAGATGGCGCACCTGGGGCCTCGGCCATCCCAGCGGCCGATGTCTCTCTCGAGGCTGCGATTGACCTCACGGCTGGGGAGGGGGCTCCTGAGGACGGACCATGCGAGACCATCGAATGCCCGTATCCTCAAGAAGAACAAGACTCCACCGGTGCCTCTTCCCTCGTCGAGCACCTTGTCTACTTCGTCAGCACGGTGCTGAGGGAGGCACGGGCACGCTACCCCATGTCTCAGAAACTCTTGCTCGCGCTCCTCGTTGCCTCCCAAAAGCTGCACCACTACTTCCAAGGCCACCCCATCAAATTCGTTTCGGCATACCCACTGGAGAGGGTGCTCCAGAGCCCGAACGCCGCCAGGCAAGTTGCAGAATGGAACATCGAGCTTTAGGCGTTCCATCTCGAGTTCAGCACCACCAGGGTCACCAAAGGTACGGCCCTTGCTGACTTTGTGGCCGAGTGGACTGACCTTCCTGACCACGGAGTGAGCAAGGAACGCTCCCTCTTACCTGGGGACGAGGAACCGGATGGGTGGATGATGTACTTTGACGGAGCGTTCGCACGACAAGGCGCGGGAGCAGGAGCAGTCCCTATCTCACCCACCAGGGACAAGCTCTGCTACGCGATACAACTCTGTTTCCAGCAGGGCGAGAAGGTCTCCAACAACATCGTGGAGTTCGAGGGCTTCCTTGCAGGTCTCAGGACCGCGGTGGCACTGGGGGTGAAGCGCCTCACCATCAAGGGCGATTCCCAACTCCTCGTCAACTTCTCCAACAAGGAGTACACACCCAAGGACGAGCACATGGAGGCATAGCTATAAGAGGTACGCAGGATGGAGAAGCGTTTCTTGGGCTTGGAACTGCAACACGTGCCACGAGGGACGAACAAGGAGGCGGACGATATCACCAAGAGAGCCTCCCGAAGGCTCCCCCAGGAGCCGGGGGTGTTTGAGGAGCGGCTCTTCAAGCCATCTGCGGCTCCCCCCACCGCGGCTCCAGCACTGCCTCAGGAGGATCTGTCTCAGGCGTCTAAGATGGGTGCCCTAGCATGTGGCCACCCCACAGGGGCCCGCCTGCTGCTTGTACTCAAGCCTCAGGAGGGGTGCTAGACTAAGGACTTCAAGGCATACCTGCTTCTAGGAACCTTGCCAGAGAAGGAGGAGGATACCGAGCGCGTGGCTCATCAAGCCACCGCGTACTGCATCGAAGATGGTGAGTTATATCGCAAGAGGCCCAATGACATTTCGTTGCGATGCATCTCCAGGGAGCAGGGACTTGAGATACTAGCGGATATACATGGTGGGGACTGCGAGCATCATTCCTCGTCATGCACTCTGGTGGGCAATGCGTTCCGTAGTGTCTTCTACTGGCCCACTGTGCTCAACGATTCCAAAGAGCTGGTGCGTTCCTGTGAAGCATGTCAGTTCCACGCCAAGCAGATTCACAGCCTACGCAGGGCCTCCAGACAATCCCTCTCACATGGTCGTTCGCAGTCTGGGGTTTGGACATCTTGGGGCCGTTCCCTCGAGCGCTAGGGGGCTACCGATACCTCTACCTCGCCATCAAAAAATTCACCAAGTGGGCGGAGATAGAAGCTGTTCGCGCCATCCCAGCAGGATCAGCCATCCAGTTCATCAAGGGAATCATGAGCCGGTTTGGGGTTCCTAACCGCATCATCACCGACAATGGCTCACAATTCACTAGCAAATTTTTTAAAACATACTGTACTAACCTTGGAACGTAGGTATGCTACGCCTTAGTGGCACACATCAGGAGCAACGGCCAAGCCGAGTGGGCCAATGTAGAAGTCCTGAGTGGCCTCAAGACAAGAACCTTCAAGAAGAAGCTCGAGGCCTACGGAAGGGGCTGGCTCGACGAGCTACAGTTTGTGCTGTGGTCCATCCGCACCACCGCGACCAAGCCAACGGGAGAGACGTCATTCTTCCTTGTCTATGGAGCAGAGGCAGTTCTCCAACACGAGGTCAGGCATCACTCCACACAGGTCCTGGCGTTCGACGAGGCGCGTCAGGACGCTGTGCGGGGGATGGATCTCGTGCTGGGGGAGGAATGCCGCCGTCAAGCCTCGCTCCGGGAGCCAAGGTACCAGCAGGCGCTGCGGCGGTATCACTTCCGCAGCATCCACTCCAGGACGTTAGAGGTGGGCGACCTCGTCCTAAGGCGGGTGCTCTCTAGGGAAAGGCTGCACAAGCTCTCTCCCATGTGGGAGGGCCCATTTAGGATTGCCCGTGTCTCCAGGCCTGGCACCGCGCGCCTGGAGACACAGGACGGGGTCCCAGTTCAGAACGCCTGGAACATCTAGCACCTCCGGAAGTTCTACCCTTGAAGAAATGCTCCGGCCTGTGAAGCAAGGCTCCGTCCTGTGAAGGTCTCCGCTCGTGACACTCTGACATAATAATGAGTGGAGCTGTACACGCCCCGGAGTCTCCTGAGAGTCGCCCTGGGGCCTCATGGGTCTCCCTCCCACGTCTTAGTGGCAGCACTTAGCTCCGCGCTGGTGAGAAGACTAGATTAGGTGCCGGACGCGGCTGTTCATTTGCTTTCCGAAGTTGCGTGCAGTTTTTAGTAACCTTTCAATGGATTTGGTACTTTCGTGTTGTGGTTCGCCGAGTTAATTTATTCTCCTCCCGCTCGTTTGTTTTTGGCCTAAGGACAGGAGAGAGGTGGTAGTTGCCTGTCACTCTCCCTCGCGTGCCTCGTGCCTAGGGGCTAGGCAGGTGTGTGCACCTTGGGCCTACCCCCGTACGTGCACACCATGCCGAACCCCGCTGCCCTGGTGCTTCGGCCTTGTCCTCGTGAGGAGCCCTTGATCAAGATCACAGGCATCAACACCCCTCATATTCGTGCCCCCGGGCAGCGTGACGTGGTGCATTAAGTTAGAGCTAATCTATGACAGGGGGCTCACATAAGGAGGAGTGAGGTGCTTTCCAGTTTTCCTTTTCCTTTAAAAGCAGCCCTGCAGCGGTTCCGCGGTGGCTCCCAAGACCTCGAGGCGTCTCTCGAGGTCTGGGACCTCCAGCTCCCCAGGAAGGGGGCCTCGTTGAGCGCCAGAAGCCAAGTCCTTGCGAGGCGGAAAGCTACTACGCACATATCAAGCTAAGTTTTCCTATCCTGGCTTATTCAGAGCGCAAACATTAGAACACCGCATCAAGATAGCAAGCATAGCATAAAGGGCATAACTGCCATAGTTCATTACACGCCCCAGCGGGGTACACCTTCTTTTTTTTAATTACAGGAGAAAGGGAAGGCTAAACAAAGAAGACCTGAGGGCATACAAACCCGGCACCAGCGCCACATCCTCAAGCAGCGCCTCAAGGTGGCCCAGCGCTCCACCAGTTCCCCCATAGGTGACCTGGGGTTGCGGCCGGTCTTGAGTCCAAGTTCGGCGGCCCCAGACTCACGCCGGGCTCCTCTCCAGCTTCACTGGAGCACTGCGGCGGGATGAAAAACCACCATCCTCGATCCGAGCGTGACGACGTGGGGGCCGGTCATAGCCACCACTGATCGAGCTCTCATCCGAAGAAGAGCCGCCATCACAAGAAGAGAAGCGCGCACGGCCAAGGCCAAGCTCACCTTCGCCACCCTCGTCGTCACTGCCGTCCTTCGGGCAGCACCCCACGTGGCGGCCGTCCTCCCTGAACACCCTCACATAGAGGGTCTCCAGACCGTCATACTTGAAGTGGAGGGTGTACCTTCCACCCAGGCCTCGTGCGCGGGCAAATGTCTGCCAGCTGCGTGTCAGGACCATGCTGCCAGAGGCGGCGACCTTAGCCCCGACCCACGATGCTTTGGTGCACCAGCCGTCAGCCTACAGCCAGAGACCATCGAGCCCCGAGGATGGAAGCTCGCCGAAGAAGAAACGCGGAAGCCAGAGCAAGGTGCCGACCGGGCTCTCCGACCACACCACAAAGTTAGGGAGCACGTCCAGCAAGGAGAAGTGCGGCCGAGGCGGGCGCACGATCACGGTGCGCCTCCCCTCGTCGTGGGAGCTGCTCCGAAGCCGGTGGCCCCCGCCGTGAGAAGAGGTGCCATCGCGGGCACCAAGAGAAATGCCAGCTCTGGGGGGTGCACGCCCGCGCCCCCTAGGGTTCGCCACGGGGGCCACAGGGTGCTTACGGGGACGGCCGTGGCCTCTCTTTGGAGGCGGAGAGGCTGGTCCCTCCTTGGAAGCTTTCCCCTTCTCGGCTGCCGAAAACCTCCTCGACTGACGCCATGGAAGCAAGACAAAGAAGGAGAAGAAGCGGGCGGCAGGAAGACGAAGGAGAGATGAGCGGGGGGCTCTGCGCCTCCCCCACATTTATAGCAAGGAAGGTCAACTGCCAGCCTCCACGACCTCGCGCCATGATGATCTTCTGCATGCTGCATCGTTCCGTCAAGTCAAATAGTTGCCGGGGCAGCATGGGAAGTGGAGATGCACACGTCCCATCAATCTCCACGCGTCACCAAGGCCGCAGGCGGTTAGGGCCCACGACGCTCCGCACTTGCCCTTTGGCTTCGCCTGGAAGCCAAGTCCGAGCGTGCCTTGGGCCCTGGGGCTACTGTCAGTGTTTTAGATATAGGGGTATCCAGACTTGCCTGCTTGCGGCCCACCGCGTGGCTCCATCGACGGCCTGGTACGGCCCAACTTCGACATCAACAGCTCAAGACCCTCGCGACGGGCCCAGCCTCGCGAGGCGGATGACGCCAAGACGCCCAAGGGGATCGGCCTCTTCGGGCTGGCTCCTGAGGGGCAGATAGTTCTATGCAAGGTGCACCTCATGAGGCTCAGCTCACGTGAGCCATGGCGACCAAGGCCAGGTGGGTGCAGAGCGCTAGTTTCCTCTTTGGTGCAAGGGAGGCAAGCCACACGCATGGAGTCTTGAGGAATCAGCCAAAGGTTTCCATTCTAGTGCAACAAGACCAAGACCACCAGGACGGCAGGACGGAGGTCATCATCGAGCCCACCACAGCGTCACGACCAGGGGATTTTTGCAGGCGAAGACTACTTTTGTCAAGATAAGCTGTACTACTTGTCGGCGTTCTGGGAACGGGGGTCCCCAGACTTGCCTGCCTGCGGCCTGCGGTGTGGCTCAAAGGGGGCCCAGCGCGGCCCATCTTCATCAACACAAGCTCAAGACCCTTGCGAGGGGCCGAGCCTCACGGGGCGGACGACAAGGAGCTTCCTCAGGCACGACCTCGTCAGGATGGCTCACGAGGAGGCGGAGAGTTCAAGGCGGGGTACCTCGCGAGGTACCCATGACGCAAGCCATGACGACCAAGGGCGCCAGTCGGGCGCCAGCCCGCACAGTGGCCTCCTTTCCTCTTTCGTGCAAAGGGAGCAAGCGTAGGCGAGAGCATCAAGCAAAGGCATCCATTTCGGTGCAACAAGATCAAGACCAGCCCAACGGAAGGGAGGAAGTCATTGTGGAGCCCAAGCGGGCGTCACCACCAGAGCCTTTGACAGGCAAGGACCAACTTTAGTCAGGATAAGTGTACCCGCTGTTCCCCTTCAAAATGGCCAATTGTTGGCGCCCTTCCCGCTCAATATTTGGGAAGAGGCCCAGGGCCTTTGCCTATAAATAGGACTAGCCACCCCCAGGGTAGGGCATCTGGATCCTTACCAAGAAACCAGTAGATAGAGCGATTGAACTCCTCCTAGCAGTTCGTCGCACCAGCTAAGAACAGACTCTCGCGAGGCTGTTCTTCCTTGTATCGTTCATCATCAGCCCAAGAGGCAATCCACCACACCACACAATGGAGTAGGGTATTACACCACAATGGTGGCCTGAACCAGTATAAATCTTGTGTCTATTGTGTTGTTCTGTTTGGTAGTTTAGATCCAAGCGATTCGGCGAGGAGCAGGTTGGCAGAGGGTTAAATCTCCGCGCGCACCCTAGTGTTCGAACCTCAAGGGTCTGCCGGAACCCGAAATCCGACATTTGGCGCGCCAGGTAGGGGTGCGCCGGGATCCACCTTCAGCCACTTCGCGTCCCGTCGCATCGCATCACCATGTCCGGCGACCAGGCAGGCAACCCTGATCCCTGGGCGGCATGGCCCGCCCGCACAGAGCCACTCGCCCCGGGCGACCCCATGCCCCAAGCAGCTCGCGGTCCGGAGGGTGCTGCGGGCCGTGGGCGACGAGGACAGGCCCCGACAGCTCTAACACCGCGGCCGACGCGGTCAGCAGCAAGGGCCTCCAACCACGCCGCGGCTACGACGCCGTACACCCGCCAGGAGCAAGCGAACTCAAGGTCCACGCTCACGGTGGCCCGAGAGCTGCTGCAGTGCAGGCTGATGGAAGGCGGCTGCGACGTGCTGCTAGAGCGGGTGGCGGAGCTCCTGCGCTTCGCCGCCTCGGGGGCTCACCCCTTCTGCACTCGGCTCCCGCCTCAGGCTCGGGGCGCCTCGCGCGGGGGCACCATGCACACCCACGGGCTCCAAGGCTACTCCAAAACCAGTGAAGCTGTCAGCACCGGGCCGGCGGCAGCACTGACTCCGCTCCCCGCCAGCGAAGAAGGACTCGTCGCGACCCACGGCCCCAGTGGGCCGCCGCGCTACCACCCCTAGGTAGGTGTGTCAGGCAGAGCTGCATGGTGCGTGGAGCCCTATGGCGCGGCCTTCGGGATGATGGCCCCAGAAGAGTACGTGCCCCACATGATGGATCAAGGGCACCCGCATGAAGGCGAACAGGACTCACTCCTCAGCCAAAGCTGGGGGGATGAGGCGCCAGAAGCTGAGCTCTTCCAGGAACCCAGGGACGGCCCCACCGGCCACGCTGGAAGCGACAATTATCGGGTACCACTAATCTCTCAGGAGCTGGCATACACTAATCATGGGTCGCAGGAGGTGCAGGTCGCCACAACGAGCAGCTGCCCTGCTCCCGCGGCCTCTTACCCCTCACGGGGAGGGCGTCGGGGGCTGCAGGAGAGGGGCCGAGATCCGACATCACCACCGCGGCGTTCGGAGCAAGGCGTTCCCAGGAGGTAGGCCCTCCGCTGGGGAGGTGCCTCAGGGCCTGCCCCTGGCGGAGGACCCGTGGTCGTCGGGGGAACCGCTGGCGACCGCTCTACCCCATCGGCGGCGTCCTGGTTTCCGGTCGTCGTTGATGGCACTAGAGTGTGGCGCAAGGCGGGGCCCTCGTCAGGCGATATGAAGCAAGGCCGGTACCTGTGAAGAAGGCCAAGTGCCTGTGAAGCTCGCCGCCCCATGACACTCTCACGTAATAATGAGTGGGGTTGTACAGGCCCCGGAGTCTCAGGGGTGCCGACCTCAAGCCCTGGGGCTCCCTCCCACGCCCAGTGGCAGCACTTAGCTCCGCGCTGGTGAGAAGACGTCCAAGACTAGACTAGGTGCCGGACGCGGCCTTTTTCTGCTTTCATTGCTTTTCTCTAGGTTGTTGCTTTCCCCCGCTGGATTTAAGCTGGACTCGAATTTGAGATTTGTGTTTGTTTGGGGAAGGGGTGCTTAGTCTCGTTCGAGCAATCTCTCGCGTTTCGGTTACGACCTCGCCTCAGCTGCCTCCCCTCGTGAGCCCCTCGCGAGCCGGGTCAGGCCTGGCTTGCGTGCAGCCCAGACTGCCGCCGACATACCCTCTCAGGAGGTTTTTCACTGCAGATCCCACAGATTCGATCAGGAGGCGTGCAAGGCGCCACGGCCTCTGATAAGTTATCTCGGGGCCCGCTCGGGACAAAGGTAAACTAGCCAGCCGGCTCGTCACATGGCCAACCACTTGGCACGGGCATGTGAGTGAAGTAGCATTCACTAGTACGGTGAACATAAGTTTTACATGAGGGGCACCCCCTCCCAAAAATGCTCTTACAACCATCGGGACAAAAGCCTGAGTTCTATTCATGCAGGAGAAGGAAACAGGAACAATGCGCTGTCAGTCAGATAAATCCCCCAATGCATCCTCAGGAACGCCGCCCGAACTGCCGCTGGCGTCGCTGCCCTCGCCATCACCCTCCATGTTGTTGTCAGCGGTGTCAGGGCCGTTCACCACACCGCCCTCGTCGGCGGCCACGATCACGCCATCGTCATCTGAAGCGAAGGCCCTGACAAGGGCGTCCACATTGTCTTCCACCCAATACGCCAGGTCGTCCCGGACGGCCTGGGGGACTGGGGCGATGGCAGCGTCAAAGTCAAAGTGAGGATCCATGTTCCGGAGATGGCTGAAGACGCGGGAAAAGGCGCGCCCGAGCAGGGCACGGCTCCTCTCCTCCACCAACCTGTTGGCCCGGACCGACCGTGCCTCCAGCTGCGTCACGATGTCGGTGAAGAACTGAAGGTTGCCGGCGTAGTTAATGGCACGTGGCTTGCTGACGGCCACCTCGCAAATGTTACCTAAGGCCGTGTTGGCCTTCTCCCGAAGCATGGTGAGCATGGGGGCGTGCTCATGTTCCAAGAGCCGCCGCTGACGCATCTCGTCTGCATTCTAGCGAGCGACAACCTCAGCCTCGACCACCCATTGGCGAAGAAGAAGCACCTCGGCATGGGAAGTAGTTGACTCCCCCTGCGCCGCCTCAAGTGCGACCCGCAAAGCATCGGCCTGCCGCATTGCTTCCTCCAGCTTGGTCCTGAGGACATTGGTCCCACCTTCGGCCTCGGTCCGGACCAACTCTAGCCTCTCCTTGAACTCGCGCTCGAGGTTCACGCGCCGTCGCTACCCGACGTCCGACCTCCTCCGAGACACGGGTTTCCTGCGCAGCGACATCGTCCTCCGCCCGTGTCACCAAGCGCTCCCTCGTCTCCAGGCGCTCGTACTCGCATGCATTCGGCGGCTTCCAGCGTCAGCGCCTCCTCATGATTCTGGAGCTCCGCTGGGTCGCCGGAGATCACCTTAATCGACGTAAGGGCCGCCTCATGCAGCTCCACCCGCTCCTCCAGTGAGCGGCACCGGGCCAGGAGTTCTCGTGCCCACTCCTCCGTGGCCTCTCGCCGCCGGTCAGCTTCCCGGGCTTCTTCGACGGCCCGGGAATGGGCCTCCCGAGAGGCCGCCAGCGACGCCTTGGCCTCCTCATCGTCGAGATCGCGCCGACGGTGCGCGAGGGCGGCAGCCGCCTCCAGCTCGCGCCTCTCCGCAACCAGCCACAGGCCCTCGGCCTCAAGGCGCGCGTCTTCATCAGCGAGTTCCTCACCAAGCAGGCTCACCGCGTCAGCCGCCCTCCGGAGGAACCCTTGGCGAAGAGCGCGACGCTCCCGGGCGCACTCGAGTACGTCTTCCACACCATCATCCGCCCCAAGCGAGCACTGTGGGGCACGGATCAGCACTCCCCTCCCAGGCAGGGGGCTGGGGGCTGGCACCCTTGAGATGACCGAGCACGCCGTGCAGGAGGCCCGACCTAGAGCCAGTCCATCTCCAAGTGAAGAGCGCCGGGAGTACCCCAGCCAATCATGGTCCACGACCAGACGAGAAGCCCACGGCAGGCTGGCTATGCCACGAGGAAGCTCGCGAAGGAAGGCCACGGGGAGCGCAAGGCCGCGCTGCGCCTCGGGATGGTTCACCTCACCAACTGGCCTCACCACGAGGGCCCTGCTGCTCGGAACGATCGAAGACGGCGGAGAGGCCGGAGGCGAGGGGGATGGCTCCTCATCCACCTCCATGAGCTCGGAAGGAAGGGCCCTGCAGAGCAAGGATCAGGAAAGGCAACAGAAGAATCAGGAGCTAGGAAGGGAGAAGGCTTACTCCTCGATGGCGAAGTACTTCCTACGCTTCAGCAGGCGACAAGGGTAATCATCGCCCAAGGCCTCCCTTCTCTTCCGGAGGGCCTCAAAGTCCACGCGGAAGCGACCCAAGAGTTGAGCGCAGGGGTCAGCTTGCAACAAGGAGGAAGCACCAAGGCAGCCTGCATCGGGGGCATCTACCTGATGCACGCCGTTGGTCGCCCCACCAAGAAGAGCAGCTGGGGCCTCGAGGGCCACAGCCGCCGGCACTGCGGGCGGCTGCTCGTCGCCTCCAGCCACGGCGGCATGGGCCTCAGCAGCTGCTCCCTCATGAGTACCGCCCAACATTGTTGCCTCGCCAGGGGCACCCTCGGCCTCCGGAGGCCCATGCCTCCCTGCTCCGCCACTTGAGGAAGAGTCGCCCTGGCCGGCTGCGAGGACGACCACCACCACTAGGTTCTCGCGAGGCCCCTGGAGGCCAGCAGGGCGCGGCCCCCATTCATCGAAGATGGGCATCTGATTCACAAAGTCACCTCTATTCGAGCAGAGGTACAACAAGGCCCCCCCTTGACGGATGCCGCCAGGGGAAGGATCCCCAGTCAAGACCAAGAGCACCTTCCTCAGCGCTTCAGGCGTCAGGTCCTCTTCCAGGAGCCGCATACGATCCCCACGGCCGCTGAAGGCCCACATCCGATGAGAATGGCGTTGGAGAGGGGCAATGCGGCGTAGCAAGAACTCGTTCACCACCTTGGGCGCCGTCACGCCAAGCTCCCTCAAGAACTCGAAGCGATGCCAGACAAAGGCGAGCCGGGGGCTCGCGAGCGTCTCCTGGCCCCAGCCTGAGTTGGGGACAGCAGGCGAAGATGGCTCCGTCAGCAGGGGGCTGGGCACCCCTACGTCCACATACAGCCACCGCTCGCGAAACCCAGGTGCGGGCGGAGGAAGACTGAAGTCAATCCCAGAAGCCTCTATCTCAGGCGCAGCGACGAGGTTCACGCACCCCGAACATTGGGTGGGGTCGACAAGGCGCAGAGAGAAGAAGTGGCGCAGCAAGGCAACCGAAGGAAGGATGCCCATCATTGCCTCGCAAACGAAAGCGAATACCACGAGAAGGGTGATGGATTCAGGACCCAGATGCATCATATGGATCTGATAATGGGAAAGCACGGCGTTGAAGAAATCAGAGAAGGGGGAACCAGTACCGCCCACAGGGCGTCGGCGAAGTACCGGACCTCGGTGGCAATCCTGTTGATGGCGAAGCGAGACGCGGGCCAGGCCGTTGTCCTCCCGCACTCGTTGAATATGGTGGCCAGGGCCGAGCTGACCTTACCCAAGCCTTCTTGATTGATTATGACCGGCCGATCGACGGCGGGGGCCACCGACGACGACGAGCGAGGAGGCGGCATGGGCTTCTTCCCTCTTCCCTTCCTCGGCGGAGCCATGACGGCAGAAAGGGAAGGGGGAAGGTTCAAGATTGGATTGGATGTGGAAACTGGAGTTCGAGAGGAGAAAGGACAGAGAGCGCTCGAGCAGAGGAAAGGGGAGTGGCTGTGTGCGGCAGCGAGCCCACCTAGCAAGGTATAAAATAAGGAGGCGTGGGGGAACAGTGCCGCCCACGTCCAATCAACCGCCACGCGGCGCCCAAGGCCGCAGGCTGTTAGGGCCCGCGACGCTTCGCACTTGCCCTTTTGCCTCTCTGCTCGGCCAAGTCCGTGCGCGCCGTGGGCCCGGGGGCTACTGTCGGCGTTCTTGGAACGGGGGTCCCCAGACTTGCCTGCCTGCGGCGTGGCTCAAAGGGGGCCCAGCGCGGCCCATCTTCATCAACACAAGCTCAAGACCCTCGCGAGGGGCCGAGCCTCGCGGGGCGGACGACAAGGAGCTTCCTCAGGCACGGCCTCGTCAGGCTGGCTCACGAGGAGGCGGAGAGTTCAAGGCGGGGTACCTCGCGAGGTGCCCATGACGCAAGCCATGACGACCAAGGGCGCCAGTTGGGCGCCAGCCCGCACAGTGTCCTCCTTTCCTCTTCGGTGCAAAGGGAGCAAGCGCAGGCGAGAGCATCAAGCAAAGGCATCCATTTCGGTGCAACAAGACCAAGACCAGCCCAACGGAAGGGAGGAAGTCATTGTGGAGCCCAAGCGGGCGTCACCACCAGAGCCTTTGACAGGCGAGGACCAACTTTAGTCAGGATAAGTGTACCCGCCGTTCCCCTTCAAAATGGCCAATTGTTGGCGCCCTTCCCGCTCAATATTTGGGAAGAGGCCCAGGGCCTTTTCCTATAAATAGGACTAGCCACCCCCAGGGTAGGGCATCTGGATCCTTACCAAGAAACCAGTAGATAGAGCGATTGAACTCCTCCTAGCAGTTTGCCGCACTAGCCAAGAACAGACCCTCGCGAGGCTGTTCTTCCTTATATTGTTCATCATCAGCCCAAGAGGCAATCCACCACACCACACACTGGAGTAGGGTATTACACTAGAATGATGGCCTGAACCAGTATAAATCTTGTGTCTCTTGTGTTGTTCTGTTTGCTAGTTTAGATCCAAGCGATTCGGCGAGGAGCAGGTAGGCAGAGGGTTAAATCTCCACGCGCACCCCAGTGTTCAAACCTCAAAGGTCTACCAGAACCTGAAATCCGACACTACTTGTCCCCTTTCAAATCCGGCCATTGTGGGATCCCTTCCCGCCAACATTTGGGAAGAGGACCAAGGCCACTATAAAAAGGACTTAGCCACCACCATAGAGGGGGATCGGATCGTATCTGACCTAGCTCACATCCCACCAACTCTCTTGAGCTCAAGAACACCTCACCTCCTGAGGCCAGTTCATCCACTATACTAGTTCATCCTTAGCCCTTCGGGGCAATCCACCAAAACGCTGGAGTAGGGTATTACACTGCAAGGTGGCCCGAACCAGGATAAACTGTTGTGTCTCTTTGTCTCTTCGAGCTCGACGCGCTAGGCTTAGGAGGGTCACGTGTAGGTAGGCTGGGTAGGTTGAGATCTCCACGTGCACCCCAGAGTTCAAACCTTTCAAGGGTTTTCGGAACCCATAATCCAACAAATAATGAATCTATGGATGTGAATTTTGTTGGTAGGAGCAATTTTGGTAACAATGCGTATAGAGGTAATTTTAATCCTAGGTCATTTCCTAGTAATTCCTCTAATAATTATGATAATTCCGACAACAACTCTTACAGAAATTTTAGTAAGATGCACTCTGATTTTGAGAATAGTGTTAAAGAATTTATGAGTTCGCAAAAGAATTTCAATGCTTCGATTGAAGAAAAAATGCTGAAGATTGATGAGTTGGCTAGGAACGTGGATATAATTTCTCTTGATGTTGATTCTTTGAAACTTAGATCTATTCCACCTAAGCATGATATCAATGAGTCTCTCAAAGCCATGATAATTTCCATTGATGAGTGCAAAGAAAGAACCGCTAGGATGCGTGCTAAAAAGATTGGTTTGTGAAAGCGTGTTCTTCTTGTTTTCATGATAATAATGATGAAGATCTAAAAGTGATTGATGTGACTCCTATTAAATCTTTGTTTTCCAATATGAATCTTGATAAAGATGTGACTGGATATGAGTCAACTTTAGTTAAAAGGCGTCCCAATGATTTGGAGTTTTTAGATCTAGATGCAAAAAATGATAAAAGTGGGATTGAAGAGGTCAAAACTTTAAATAGCAATGAACCCACTAGTTTGGATTTCAAGGAATTTAATTATGATAATTGTTCTTTAATAGATTTTATTTCCTTGTTGCAATCCGTGTTAAATTCTCCTCATGCTTATAATCAAAATAAAGCTTTTACTAAAAATATCGTTGATGCTTTGATGCAATCTTTTGAAGAAAAGATTGAACTAGAAGTTTCTATCCGTAGAAAACTTTATGATGAGTGGGAACCTACTATTAAGAATAAGATTAAAGATTATGAATGTTATGCTTTGTGTGATTTGGGTGCTAGTGTTTCCACGATTCCAAAACCTTTGTGTGATGTGCTAGGTTTCCGTGAATTTGATGATTGTTCTTTAAATTTGCATCTTGAGGATTCCACCATTAAGAAACCTATGGGAAGGATTAATGATGTTCTTATTATTGCAAATAGGAATTACGTGCCCGTAGATTTCATTGTTCTTGATATATATTGCAATCCTACATGTCCTATTATTCTTGGTAGACCATTCCTTAGAACGATTGGTGCAATTATTGATATGAAAGAAGGAAACATTAGATTCTAATTTCTGTTAAGGAAGGGCATGGAACACTTTTCTAGGAAGAAAATAAAATTTCCTTATGAATCTATTATGAGAGCCACTTATGGATTGCATACCAAAGATGGCAATACCTTGATCTATTCTTGTTTTTATGCCAAGCTAGGGGCGTCAAACGATAGCGCTTGTTCGGAGGCAACCCAATTTTATTTTTGTTCTTTACTTTTTGCTCCTGTTTAGTAATAAATAATTCATCTAGCTTCTGGTTAGATGTGGTTTTATTTTTCAGTTAGTGTTTGTGCCAAGTATAACCTTTGGGAAGACTTGGGTGAAGTCTTTGCGATCTTGCCGTAAAAAATAGAAACTTTCGCGCTCACGAGAATAGCTGTCATTTTTTACACAAGAGTGCTTTTAGGTTGATTCTTTTTGAAGAAGATTAATACACAAATGCCTCACGTCCACCAATTTATTTCATAATTTTTGGAGTTACAGAAGTATTCGAAAGTTACAGATTGCTACAGACTGTTCTGTTTTTGACAGATTCTGTTTTTCGTGTGTTGTTTGCTTATTTTGATGAATCTATGAGTAGTATCGGGGGGTATGAACCATAGAGAATTTGGAATACAGTAGGTTTAACACCAATATAAATAAATAATGAGTTAAATACAGTACCTTAAAGTGGTGGTTTATTTTCTTATACTAACGGAGCTCATGAGATTTTCTGTTGAAGTTTTGTGTTGTGAAGTTTTCAAGTTTTGGGTAAGGATTTGATGGACTTTGGAATAAGGAGTGGAAATATCCTAAGCTTGGGGATGCCCAAGGAACCCCAAGTTAAAATTCAAGGACAATCAAAAGCCTAAGCTTGGGGATGCCCCGGAAGGCATCCCCTCTTTCGTCTTCATCTATCAGTAACTTTACTTGAGGCTATATTTTTATTCACCACATGATATGTGTTTTGCTTGGAGCGTCTTGTAATATTTGAGTCTTTGCTTTTTAGTTTACCACAATCATCCTTGCTGTACACACCTTTTGGGAGAGATACGCATGAATCGTGATTTATTAGAATACTCTATGTGCTTCACTTATATCTTTTGAGCTAGACAATATTGCTCTAGTGCTTCACTTATATCTTTTTAGAGCACGGTGATGGTTTTATTTTATAGAAATTGTTGATCGCTCATGCTTCACTTATATTATTTTGAGAGTCTTTCAGAACATCATGGTAATTTCTTTGGTTATAAAATTAGTCATAATATGATGGGCATCCAAGATGGGTATAATAAAAACTTTCATATAAAGTGCATTGAATACTATGAGAAGTTTGATTCTTTATGATTGTTTTGAGATATTAGAGTCATGATAGTAGAGTAGTTGTGAATCTGAGAGATAGTTGTGTTAAATTTTGTGATTCCCGTAGCATGCACGTATGGTGAACCGTTATGTGATGAAGTTGGAGCATGATTTATTTATTGATTGTCTTCCTTTTGAGTGGCGGTCGGGGATGAGTGATGGTATTTTCCTACCAATCTATCCCCCTAGGAGCATGCGCGTAGTACTTCTTTTTGATAAATAATAGATTTTTGCAATAAGTATGTGAGTTCTTTATGACTAATGTTGAGTCCATGGATTATACACACTCTCACCCTTCCACCATTGCTAGCCTCTCTAGTACCGCGCAACTTTCGCCAGTACCATACACCCACCATATACCTTCCTCAAAACATCCACCATACCTACCTATTATGGCATTTCCGTAGCCATTCCGAGATATATTGCCATGCAACTTTCCACCGTTCCGTTTATTATAACACACTCCATCATTATCATATTGCTTTGCATGATCATGTAGTTGACATCGTATTTGTGGCAAAGCCACTGTTCATAATTTTTCATACATGTCACTCTTGAATCATTGCACATCCCGGTACACCACCGGAGGCATTCACATAGGGTCATATTTTGTTCTAAGTATCGAGTTGTAAGTAAATAAAAGTGTGATGATCTTCATTATTAGAGCATTGTCCCAGTGAGGAAATGATGATGGAGACTATGATTCCCCCACAAGTCGGGATGAGACTCCAGACGAAAAAAAGAGGCCTACAAAAAGAGGAAAGGCCCAAAAATGAGAGAAAAAGAGAGAAGGGGCAATGCTACTATCCTTTTTCCACACTTGTGCTTCAAAGTAGCACCATGATTTTCATGATAGAGAGTCTCATATGTTGTCACTTTCATATACTAGTGGGAATTTTTCATTATAGAACTTGGCTTGTATATTCCAATGATGGGCTTCCTCAAAAGTGCCTAGGTCTTCGCGAGCAAGCTAGTTGGATGCACACCCACACTACTAGGGAAAAGGCTAGCAGCAGCGCGGGTTTTCAGGCTAGCAGCAGCGCGGGTGGCTGCGCTACTAATAAGGCGCTACAGCTAACTCATAGTAGTAGCGCGGCCCCAACCAGCGCTACTACTGTTGAACGATATCAGCAGCGCTTTTTAGGAACGCGCTACTATTAACTAGCTGTAGCGATTTCTTCATCCCACGCTACTTCTATATCTTTCATCATCTTCCCTTTCAGTTCTCCTTTCAGATGCTAGAAACTAGGTACTACTAGTACATATCAAATTCATAAACCATTACTAGGTACGGTAGTACTCCCTTCGTTCCAAATTACTCGTCGTGGTTTTAGTTCAAACCACGACGAGTAATTTGGAACGAAGGGAGTACTAAGATAACAATTTCATGCATAGCCAACATGTATCCTCAAGCAGTACATGGTCATATCAACGGCCATCATCATATGTAGTTCTAGATGATATCGACGACGATCATCATATGTAGTTCTAGATGATATAGCCACACACACATATGTAGTTCTAGATGATATAGCCACACACACATATGTAGTTCTAGATGATATCGAAGACAATCATCATCCTCAAGCCTGAGCGGTTGGAGTTCCTGATAGTAATTAGGATGGCCTGTCCAACACGAAGATTCTTGCCATCGAGGAATTTCTTCCACCCAACCGAGCTTAAGTGTGTGCGACCGTCCGTGTCCACGCGGTAAGTACAGGTTGTGACGGAGCCCCTTGCAGTAAGGCGTAGTCCAGCTGAGCCTTCTTCATCAGGCTCGATACCATAACTCACAGATATGCTCTTTGCCAATTTCTGAATAATAAAAACATATCAATTATTAAGCATGTGATCGAACTCTACACTAAAACATATATATCATCGACTAGATTCCACACAACATATACCATATCATTGGACTGTACACTAAGTAATTCACACTATTAATTTGCATTTGTAAGTATAACATACCATATCATGTCGATCAACCATGGTATTTGTCAAGCGGGTCACGAATGGCACCCCGACAAAGTCAGCACATGGCGGAATTATGTCCCACAGGTGGGAAACCTCCTCCTCACTTAGACTTGTTCTTTGAGCTACGATGGCTTCATGAAGTGGGTCCTCATCATCTTCATCGAGTGGGTCCTCATTATCTTCATCATCTTCATCATCTTCGTCATCTTCATCATCTTCCACCAGGTTGAGATAAATGACAGCTAGCTTGGGTCTTTCTGCTCGGAAGTTGAAGCTGATCAACTCACCACCAGTAAGATGCATGCGAGCGACGAAACGGGCCCATCCATCTCCTCCAATCTGCGAGATATTGCGTCCTTTCTCGACCTCCATAGTGTATGGCCCCCCAGGAGCCTCAAATGTCACAGTGTCTCCTGTCAGCTTGTTGAATTTCAACCTCACATTGCATGGGACGATCTGTGTAAACTAAGCAAAATGACACAATGCAGTAATGCCAACACTAAAAATAAAATAGTTATTACATTTCATCTAATTTCTTACCGCCGCATGACGAAAACTCGGCCGGAAGTAGATGCTGAACAGCTTGCCAGTTGCAAGGCTGCTGATGCATCTTGACTTGCACAGTTGACATAGTGGTGGTGGTGGTGGCGCCATTCTTCCTAAAGCAATATGAGCAAAGGATTACTAAATCAACTAAATCAAAATGTTCCTAAGTCAACTAAATGAATTAGCCTACTAAATCAACTAAATCAAAATGTTCTAAGTCAACTAAATCAACTAGCCTACTAAGTCAACTAAATCAAAATATTCTAAGGCAACTAAATCAACTAGCCTACTAAATCAACTAAATCAAAATGTTCTAAGTCAACTAAATTAACTAAATGAATTAGCCTACTAAATCAACTAAATCAAAATGTTCTAAGTCAACTAAATCAACTAACCTACTAAGTCAACTAAATCAAAATATTCTAAGGCAACTAAATCAACTAGCCTACTAAATCAACTAAATCAAAATGTTCTAAGTCAACTAAATCAACTAGCCTACTAAATCAACTAAATCAAAATGTTCTAAGTCAACTAAATCAACTAGCCTACTAAGTCAACTAAATTATATCAACTAAATCAAAATGTTGCATATGAGCAGGAGGGAGAAGGAGGGCGACTCGAGGAGGGAGAAGAGAGTAGGATGGAGGAGGAAGGCGGAGCGCGGAGGGGCTGGCCGGCGCGGCCAGTTGAGGGAGGACAGAGGAGGAAGGCGGAGCGAGGAGGGGCCGGCCAGCGGCGAGTGGAGAGGGAGGACGGAGGAGGAGGCCAGTACCGAGTCCAGCAAGGAGGAGGAGGTGACGGCGCGCGGCGCAGACGGAGGAGCGGCGACGGGGGCGCGCGGTGCAGACGCGCGGAGGAGAGGGGCGACGGGGGCGCGTGGCGCAGAATTTGTGGCTGTGTGTGTGAGTGGATCCGAAGGGAGGAGATCAGGGAGATGGATGGCTTAGCAGTAGCGCTCTTCAGCAAAACGCGCTACTGCTAAGCTATCTAGCGGCAGCGCTTTTCATGATAAAGCGCTACTGCTATATGTCAGCATGCAAAAATACACATTGATCATCAACGATCTTTTTGTGTACAATCTGATTCGACAATATGAGTCCTCACCGGTTTAGGAACAGGTGAAGACTCATATTGTAGCCAAAAATTCTACACATAGAGTTCAATGAAGATCAAGTGCTTGTCAAAGTGTGAGAAGTAACATATTTAAGGTGGTAGAAACTCTCTTCACAGAGCGAGGTGGGACTAAATTTTTGTAGGAAACTTAGCAGTAGCGCTTGTCTGGGAAATGCGCTGCTACTATGCTACGTAGCAGTAGCGCGTGTCGTATTAACGCGTTGCTGCTATAACTAGCCTCGCGGCGGCCTCGTAGGAATTATAGCAGCAGCGTGTCTTTGGGTGGACGCGCTACTGCTATATTTGTATCAGCAGCGAGTTTCATTGTCCCGCGCTACTGCTAGTTAGCAGCAGCGAGTTATTTTGAGACGCGCTGCTGATAAGATTCTATGTATAGGCTTTTCCCTAGTAGTGCCACTTAGTTTCTTTTTTTATCTTTCATACACTGATAGCTCTAGTGCATCCGTTGCATGGCAATCCCTACTCACTCACATTGATATCTATTGATGGGCATCTCCACAGCCCGTTGATACGCGTAGTTGATGTGAGACTATCTTCTCCTTTTTGTCTTCTCCACAACCACCATTCTATTCCACCTATAGTGCTATGTCCATGGCTCACGCTCATGTATTGCCTGAAGATTGAAAAAGTTTGAGAACATCAAAAGTATGAAACAATTGCTTGGCTTGTTATCGGGGTTGTGCATGATTAAATACTTTGTGTGATGAAGATAGAGCATAACCAGACTATATGATTTTGTAGGGATAGCTTTCTTTGGCCATGTTATTTTGAGAAGACATGATTGTTTTGTTAGTATGCTTGAAGTATTATTGTTTCTATGTCAATATTAAACTTTTGTCTTGAATCTTCCGGATCTGAACATTCATGCCACAAAAAAGAAAATTGCATTGATAAATATGTTAGGTAGCATTCTACGTCAAGAATTCTGTTTTTATCATTTACCTACTCGAGGACGAGCAGGAATTAAGCTTGGGGATGCTTGATACATCTCCATCGTATCTATAATTTTTGATTGTTCCATGCTATTATATTATCTGTTTTGGATGTTTAATGGGCTTTAATATGCTCTTTTATATTATTATTGGGACTAACCTATTAACTGAAGGCCCAGTGCCAGTTTTTGTTTTTTGCCTATTTTAGAGTTTTGCAGAAAAGGAATACCAAATGGAGTCCAAATGGAATGAAACCTTCGCGATGATCTTTCTTGGACCGAAAGCAAACCAGAAGACTTGGAGATGAAGTCAGAGACATAACAAGGAGGCCACGAGGCAGGAGGGCGCGCCCAGGGGGTAGGCGCGCCCCCCATCCTCATGGGCCCCTCGTAGCTCCACCGACCTAGTTATTTTGCCTATATATACTCTTATACCCTAAAAACATCAGGGGAGACATGAAACCACTTTTCCACCGCCACAACCTTCTGTATCCATGAGATCCCATCTTGGGGCATTTTCCGGCGATCTGCCGGAGGCGGATTCGATCACGGAGGGCTTCTACATCAACACCATTACCTCTCCGATGAAGCGTGAGTAGTTTACCACAGACCTTTGGGTCCATAGTTATTAGCTAGATGGCTTCTTCTCTCTCTTTAATTCTCAATACAAAGTTCTCCTTGATGTTCTTGGAGATCTATTCGGTGTAATACTCTTTTGCGTTGTGTTTGCTGAGATCCGATGAATTGTGGATTTATTATCAAGATTATCTATGAATATTATTTGGTTCTTCTTTGGATTCTTATATGCATGATTTGATATCTTTGCAAGTCTCTTTGAATTTTTGGTTTAGTTTGGCCTACTAGATTGATCTGTCTTGCCATGAGGGAAGTGCTTAGCTTTTGGGTTCAATCTTGCGGTATCCTTTCCCAATGACAGTAGGGGCAGCAAGGCACGTATTTTATTATTGCCATCGAGGATAAAAAGATGGGGTTTTCATCATATTGTTTGACTTAATTCCTCTACATCATGTCATCTTGCTTAAAGCGTTATTCCGTTCTTTATGAACTTAATACTCTAGATGCATGCTGGATAGCGGTTGATGTGTGGAGTAATAGTAGTAGATGCAGGCAGGAGTCAGTCTACTTGACACGGACGTGATGCCTATGTTCATGATAATTGCCTTAGATGTCATCATAATTATGCGTTTTTCTATCAATTGCTCGGAAGTAATTTGTTCACCCACCGTAATACATGCTATCTCAAGAGAAGCCACTAGTGAAACCTATGGCCCCCGGGTCTCTTTTCCATTATATTGAATCTCTTTTCCATATTATTAAATCTCGTTTACATCTTGCTAGTTTCCAATCTATTATTTTGCAATCTTTACTTTCCAATCTATACATCAAAAATACCAAAAATATTTACTTTATTATCTCTATCAGATTTCACTTTTCCGAGTGACCGTGAAGGGATTGACAACCCCCTTTATCGCATTGGTTGCAAGTTCTTGATTGTTTGCGCAGGTATTTGGTGACTTGTGCGTCGTCTCCTACTGGATTGATACCTTGGTTCTCAAAAACTGAGGGAAATACTTATGCTACTTTGTTGCATCGTCCTTTCCTCTTCAAGGGAAAACCAATGCAAGCTCAAGAGGTAGCAAGGCCATGAAATCTGACATAGGATCCATGTATGAGAACAAAGTGTGGACTTTGGTGGACTTGCTCGATGATCGGCAAGCCATAGAGAGTAAATGGATCTTCAAGAAGAAGACTAACGCTGATGGTAATGTTACTGTCTACAAAGCTCGACTTGTTGCAAAAGGTTTTCGACAAGTTCAAGGGGTTGACTATGATGTGACTTTCTCACACGTAGCGATGCTTAAGTCCATCTAAATCATGTTAGCAAGTGCCACATTTTATGATTATGAAATCTGGCAAATGGATGTCAAAACTGCATTCCTTAATGTATATCTCAAAGAAGAGTTGTATATGATGCAACTAGAAGGTTTTGTCGAACCTAAAGGTGCTAACAAAGTGTGCAAGCTCTAGTGATCCATCCATGGACTAGTGCAAGCATCTCGAAGTTAGAATATTCACTTTGATGAGGTGATCAAAACATATGGTTTTATACAGACTTACGGCGAAGCCTGTATTTACAAGAAAGTGAGTGCGAGCTCTCTAGCATTTCTTATATTATATGTGGATGGCATATTATTGATTAGAAATTATATAGAATTTCTGGATAGCATATAAGGATACTTGAATTAGAATTTTTTTTCAATGAAAGACCGCGGTGAAGCTGCTTACATATTGGGCATCAAGATCTATAGAGATAGACCAATACGCTTGATAAGACTTTAATTGAGTACATACCTTGACAAGATTTTGAAGGAGTTCAAAATGGATCGGTCAAAGAAGGAGTTCTTGTCTGCATTGTAAGATATGAAGTTGAGTAAGACTCAAAACATGACCACGGTAGAAGATAGAAAGAGAATGCAAATCATTCCCTATGCCTCAGCCATAGGTTCTATAAAGTATGCCATGCTGTGTACCAAACCTACTGTGTGCCTTGCCATGAGTCTAGCAAGGGGGTACAATGGTGATCCAGGAGTACATCACTGGACATCGGTCAAAATTTATCCTTAGTTACCTAAGAGGACTAAGGAAAATTTTCCCGGTTATGGAGGTGATAAAGAGTTCGTCGTAAAGGGTTACGCTGATGCAAGCTTTGACACCAATTAGGATGACTCGGAGTCTTAATCTGGATACATATTGATAGTAGGAGCAATTAGCTAGAGTAGAACCATGCAGAGCATTGTAGACATAGAAATTTGCAAATATACATATGGATCTGAATGTGACAGACCGTTGACTAAACTTCTCTCGCAAGCAAAACATGATGACACCTTAGTACTCTTTGGGTGTTAATCACGTGGCGATGTGAACTAGATTATTGACTCTAGTAAACCCTTCAGGTGTTGGTCACATGTCGATGTGAACAATGAGTGTTAATCACATGACGATGTGAACTATTGGTGTTAAATCGGATGGCGATGTGAACTAGATTATTGACTCTGGTGCAAGTGGGAGACTGAAGGAAATATGCCCTAGAGGCAATAATAAAGTTGTTATTTTATATTTCCTTATTCATGATAAAGGTTTATTATCCATGCTAGAATTGTATTGATCAGAAACTTAAATACATGTGTGAATACATAAAAAAATACCGTGTCCCTAGAAAGCCTCTACTAGACTAGCTCATGTAATACCCAGGATTTTGCCATTTCCTTTTTCCTTTGATTTTCTTGGATTTCTTGATTTGTTTTGTTTTTCTGTGGCTATGTGGTTCTGAAACTTGGGAAGATCATGTCTTCCTAGGTTTTGTAGTGGCTTGTCATCCCCAAAACCATCCCTAGACCCTGTCATTTTCATCCTATCCCAAATCCCAATATTCTTTTATTGTGAATATTCCTTTTCTGATAAAGGAATTATCCTATTTACCCTAGGTTGTGAAGCAACCCATCTTTTTGTCACTCCAAAAATTCCCAAATAATTCTCATAAATTGTTTGGGTCAATCTTGCTCAAATATGGCAAAACTTTTCATTGCCATGTTCAAAAATCATCCTCCAATGATTATTTACCTATTCTGCCCTAAATGGCACTTTGCAAAGCAGGTGATATTTATCTTTGCTTGATTGACTCCAAACTTTTTGGACATCCTTTCCGGTCCATATAATTGCACCATGCCAAAATTCAACTCAATTTGCTTAGTGAATATTCCTGAGCAATTTTTCAAAGTTCCTATCTGGGGGAAGACATTGTGAAGGAACTACTAGCTAGGCATATCCAAATGCGTTGAAATTTTGCAAGGTCCTTCATATGATCAAATCATTACTATCCACCAAATTTGAGCTCATGTAACTCATTTATGTGAGACCAGCTCCAAATCTTGGTTTCTGGTCAGATTTTCAGTTTGTGAAGCAACCATATTTTATATTGCTTCATTTAAGCTGAAACTTTTCCAGGGCATTATCCTATCCATATAAACTCTCTCCACCAAGTTTTGGCCCATTTCATCTATCCAATTGCCCTGTGAAGTTTTTCCAAGTTTCTGGTCAGAATAAAGCATTGTGAAGCAAGTGCTAGTTTGGTTCATCCAAATGGCCTGAAACTTTTTTAGGATCTTCATATACTCGAATCATTGGTCCATAATCATTTTCAGCTCATGACCATCATTTATATGTGTGCTGCTTCATCATCTCTAATTCTGACCAGTGGGGCCATTTCTACAGCAACTACCCTCTAGAGAGCTGATCTTCGTCCGATTCTTGGCCAATACAGTCACCTTGGCATGTGATCAAGCCATGCCAAAGCTAAGCCCCTGCCTCCTCCTGGAGTTGTCCCCCTACATCACAAACACCTTGCTGCCACAATACTTTGGAGCCTCCTGCTAATCACTTCTTTGCCCCTGTACCGAATTCTTTTTGCGTTTGGACTAAGGGTATCAGGCTCCATCTACTAGACATGATTTGGCTAGACAGAGTGAACCGTGTGCGCCAGTGCACGCGGAGACTACGTGGTCTGGCATGCAAATAGCATGCTCTAGCACGTTGTCGTTGTCGGATCGAGTTCCAGCAAAACCATTAAGGTTCGAACTCTGGGGTGCGCATGAAGATCTTCTCCCTACCGATCCATGCCCCAAAGCCTCATCGTGAATCTAAGCTACACGATGAACAACACGAGGGACACGAGGTTTATACTAGTTTGGGCCACCATTGTGGTGTAATACCCTACTCTAGTGTGTGGTGTGGTGGATTTCCTCTGGGGCTGATGATGAACAGTACAGAGGAAGAACAACCTTGCGAGGGGTGTTCTTGAGCTGGTGCAGTGTTCTACTTGGGATGGATTTGATCTGCTCTTGATGAGATGATCTCCCCTACGGTGGTGGTGGCTATGTCTATTTATAGAGGCCCTGGTCCTCTTCCCAAATATTGAGCGGCAAGAGAGCCAACAACGGCCATTTTGAAGGGGAACAACTAGTACAAGTTATCCTGACTAAAGTTGGTCTTTGACTGCCAAAGGCACTGGTGATGACGCTGTCTTGGGCTCCACGGTGACCTCCATCCTGCCGCCCTGCTGGTCTTGGTCTCGATGCACTGATATGGTAACCTTTGCTTGATGCCTCGGTACTCCGCGCCTGTGCTTGCCCCCTTTGCACCAAAGAGGAAACGAGGACACTACGCAAGCCGGCGCCCGCCTAGTCTCGATTGTCATGGCTTGCATTATGAGCACCTCGTGAGGTACCCATACCTTGATCTCTCGGCCTCCTTGCGAGCCTGCCTGGTGAGGCCGCCCCTGAGGAAGCCTTGCGTCATCCGCCCCGCGAGGCTTGGCCCCTCATGAGGGTCTTGAGCTTGGGTTGATGTAGACGGGCCGTACTGGGCCACCCCTTGAGCCACGCCGCAGGTTGCAGGAAGGCAAGTCTGAGGACCCCCATTCCCAAAATGCTGACAGTAGCCCCGGGCCCAAGGCGCGCTCGGACTTGGCTTAGCAGCGAAGGCAAAGGGCAAGTGTGGAGCGCCGCGGGCCCCAACAGCCTGCGGCCTTGGTCACCGCGTGGCGGTTAATTGGACGTGGGCATCTCCGCTTCCCCATGTTGCCTCGGGAACTGCCTGATTTGACGAGTCCCTGCTATATGCACAAAGGGTCATGATTACCTGCGATCGTGGAGGCCGACGGTTGGCTTCCCTTGGGCTATAAACGTGGAGGGGTGCAGGCCCCCGCTGCACATTTCCCTTTCCCCGCCTACTTCTTCTTCCTCCTTGCTCCAGTTTCCTGCCGTGTCCCATGGCGCCGACGAAGAGGTTCTCGACCGCAGAGAAGGGGAAAGCTCGGTAGGAAGGGCCTGGCTCCCCTCCGCCCAAGCGCGGCCGAGGTCGTCCCTGCAAGCACCCCACGACTCCTGCAGCGGTTCCTCGTGGTCGCGGCAGTGGTCCTTCACGCAGTGATGGCCGCCCGATGGGCGGGGGAAGATGCGTCGTGGCTGGGCGGCCTCCCCGGCCACGCTTTCACTCTGCAGAGGTGCTGCCGGAGTTTGTCGTGTGGTTGGCAGATCCGGCCGGCAACTGGCTCCAGCTCCCCCGCTTCTTTGCGGCGAGCTGCCGGCCGCTGGCCCTGGTGGGCTCTGGCTGCAGGCAGATGGTTGCTGCAGTAGGGCTTCCTGGGTCACGGTGGAGATCTCCGTCACCGGAAACATCGCCTTGGCCCCCGGCTAGCAGACGTTTGCCCGTGCGCGTGGCCTGGGCCGGCGGTGCACCCCGCACTTCAAGTTTGACGGCGACGTGACCCTCTATGTGAGGGTGTTCGGAGAAGACGGCCGCCGTTTCGGGCTGCCCTGAAGACGATGATGGCGACCGGGTGCTTGGCCTTGGCGACGGCCGTGACGAGGATGAAGGCGAGCCTGCTCCTGATGGCTTCTGCAGCTCGCCAAGCTTCAGCGACTCCTTCTCTGGTGACAGCTCCTCCAGCGGTGGCCGCGATCAGCCTCCGCACCGCCGGGCCCTCTTCGAGGGTGGTAGCGGGTCGTCCCATTGTCGCGCCTCGGTGAAGTGCGAGGAGGAGTCTGATTGAGCTCGGGAGGGCGGTGCGGATCCCTCCTCGCGAGCCGTTGCGGGGCACACCGCGTTTATTTTGTTTACATCCTTTTCCTGCATTGAGAGAGAGATAGAGAGAGAAGTATGGACCCCCGTGGGAGGGCGTGCAAGACTATCATCCCTAATTATCATGCTATTTTTATTGTTCCCGTGTTGTGTTATGGTGTCGCGGCTACGTGCTTGCGTGTAGGAACAACTTAGCTCAGGAGGTTCGCCGCAGTTTCTACCTCGCGAGGTACTCGCCTGAGGCCTCGCCGGGCGTCTTAAGGTCTGCAAGGATCAGTCGGGACAATAGTTTTCGAACCTTTGCCGTGTGGGTGTGCAGCTTAGGTCCAGCGTTTTGCGCCGCGATGCCCTGTGGGGCATGGACTAGGAGGGGTGCACCCGCTGTGAACTTGAGTGAGGGAGCCTCACGAAATCAGGCGAGAAGGGGCTCACGAGGGTGCCCACGTAGCCCCCTCGCGAGGCTTGCGAGAGAGAGAGAACGAGCTGGGGGAAACCAAAGATAGAGAATCAAGGACAGAGGACGACAAACAACACTCAAAGCAACTCCAATAAAGTTTCGAACAAGGGTGAACAAGCCAACTGCGGAAAGCAAATGAAAAGCCGCGTCCGGCACCTAGTCTAGTCTTCGACGTCTTCTCACCAGCGTGGAGCTAAGTGCTGCCACTGGGCGTGGACGGGAGCCCCGAGGCCCAAGGGCGGCACTCCGGAGACTCGGGGGCGTGTACAACCCCAACTCATTATTACATGAGAGTGTCACGGGCGGCGAGCTTCACAGGCACTGGGCCTTCTTCACAGGCACTGGGCCTTTCTTGGGGCGGCGAGCTTCACAGGCACTGGGCCTTCTTTATAGGCACTGGGCCTTTCTTCACAGGCACCGGGCCTTCTTTACAGGCACTGGGCCTTACTTCAAGGGTAGAACCTCCGGAGGTGCTGAATGTTCCACGTGTTTGGAATGGGCACCCCTTCCTGGGTCTCCAAGCGTGCGGCGCCAGGTCTGGAAACATGAACAACCTTGAACGGGCCCTCCCACATGGGCAAGAGCTTGTGCAGCCCTTCCCTGGAGAGCACCCGCCTGAGCACGAGGTCACCTACCTCGAGAGCCCTGGGGCGGATATTGCAGCAGTGGTACCACCACAGCGCCTGCTGGTATCTTGCTTCTCGTAGCACGGCCTCCTGACGGTGTTCCTCCCCCAGAACGAGGTCCATCCCCCGCATGGCGTCCTGTTGCGCTTCATCAAACGCCAGGACCCGCACGGAGCGACGCCTGACCTCGTGAGGGAGAACCGCCTCTTCTCCGTAGACGAGGAAGAATGGGGTCTCGCCAGTCGACTTGGAGGCGGTAGTGCGGATGGACCACAGCACGGACTGGAGCTCATCATACCAGCCCCTGCTGCAGGCCTCCAGCTTCTTCTTGAAGGTCCTGGTTTTGAGGCCCTTCAGGACCTCTGAGTTGGCGCGTTCAGCTTGGCCGTTACTCCGGGGATGTGCCACCGAAGCGTAACATATCTGCGTTCCAAGGTTAGCACAATATGTTTTGAAGAGATTGCTGGTGAACTGCGAACCGTTGTCGGTGATGATGCGATTAGGCACCCCGAATCGGCTCACGAGGCCCTTGATGAACTTGACTGCACAACCAGCCGGGATGGTGCAGACGGCTTCCACCTCCACACACACTTGGTGAACTTGTCGATGGCGACGTAGAGGTAGCGGTAGCCCCCAGGCGCTCGAGAAATGGGCCCAGGATATCCGGCCCCCAGACCACGAAAGGCCACGAGAGTGGGATGGTGTGCAGGCCCTGAGCTCGCTGATGAATCTGCTTGGCATGGAATTGGCAGGCTTCGCAAGCCATCACCAGTTCGATTGCATCGTTGAGTGCTGTAGGCCAGTAGAACCCGCTGCAAAACGCCTTGCTGACGAGGGTCCATGATGACGAGTGGTGCCCACAATCTCCACCGTGTATGTCAGCCAGCAACTCCTTCCCCTGTTCCCTGGAGATGCAACGCAGGGAGACATCGTTGGGCCGCTTTCGGTAGAGCTCTCCGTCTTGGATGTAGTAGGTCGTGGCCTGCCGGGCCACGCGTTCCGCATCCTCCTCTTTCTCTGGCAATGTCCCTTGCATCAGGTAGTCCTTGAACTCCGTGGTCTAGCATCCCTCCCGAGGCTCTAGCGCCAATAGCAAGCATTCTCCCGAGGTCGGGCCACAGGCCGGGGCTCCTAAGGCAGGTGGCTGAGGGAGCTCTTCCCGAGGTTACACTGTGCTGGAAAGCATCATTGTTGCCGAGGGCTTGAAGAGCCTTTCCTCTAAAACGCCAGGCTCCTGAGGCAGCCGCCTTGATGCCCTCCTGGCAGTGTCATCAGCCTCTTGGTCGGTGCCGCGGGGCACATGCTGCAACTCCAGCCCCAAAATTGCTTTTCCATTCTGCGCACCTCTGCGAGATATGCTTCCATGTGCTCGTCCTTGGGCTCGTACACTTTGTTGGAGAAGTTGACGAGGAGCTGTGAGTCTCCCTTGATGACGAGGCGCTTCACCCATAGAGGTACCGCGGCTTTTAAGCCCGCTATGAGACCCTCGTATTCTACTATGTTGTTGGAAACCTTCTCGCCCTGCTGGAAGCAGAGCTGCACGATGTAATAGAGCTTGTCCTGAGTGGGGGATATAAGCACTGCGCCAGCCCCCGCGCCATGTCATGAGAATGCTCCATCGAAGTACATAACCCAGCCATCTGGCGCCTCGCTTCCTGGGGAAAGTGACCAATCTTCACCTGCCTCGAGCTCTGGCGCCTCTGTCCATTCTGCCACAAAATCTGCAAGTGCGGCTCCTTTGACGACTCTGGTCGTGCTGAATTCCAACTACAATGCTTGCAGCTTGATGTTCCATTCAGCGACCCTTCCAGCGGAGTTGGGACTCCCGATCACCCTCTCCAATGGGTAGGCTAAGACGACCTTGATGGGGTGACCTTGAAAGTAGTGCCACAGCTTCCGCGAGGCCACCAATAGCATGAGCAAGAGCTTCTAGGGCATGGGGTACCGTGCCCTTGCATCCTGCAACACCATGCTGACGAAATGCATAGGATGCTCGACGAAGGTGGGTGCCCCGACGGAGCCCGCACCCTCCGGAGAGTTCAGCGCCTCCTGAGATGTTGGAGCCCTGGGCTCCTGACTGCTCGGTGAGGTCCCTTCAGCCCTGGGGGCGTCTTCCTGCTGAGGCTGGTCCCCATTTGCCGAGGTCGTGGCCCTCGCGAGGCCTTCCTGGCCTTGAGCTACCGCGGCCGGGGCTGCGGCCGATGCAACCTTGACCCGGCGCTCCTCCCGAACCGCCACCAGAGCTGCGCTGGCGGAGTAGGGTGTGGCGGCGTGGTAGAGCACCAGGGGCTCCTGAGGGCGTGGAGCCACCAGCACCGGAGGGCTGGTCAGGTACTTCTTAAGATCTTGGAACACTTCATCAGCCTCTTGTGTCCATTCGAACGGGCCCTTCTTCTTCATCAACTTGAAGAAGGGTAGGGCACGTTCCCTCATCTTGGAGATGAAGCACCCTAACGCAGTTACGCATCCGGCGAGCTTCTGCATTTCCCTGAGGGTTTGCAGCGGACTCATGTCTTTGATTGCCTTGACCTTCTCTGGGTTTGCCTCGATCCCTCTGTGGGACACGAGGAAGCCAGGAAGCTTGCCTGAGGGAACACCAAACACGCACTTCTCCGGGTTGAGCCGCAGGTCCACTTCACGAAGGCTCGCGAAGGTTTCTTCCAGGTCTTGTATCAGGGTCTTTGGCTCCCGAGACTTCACCACAATGTTGTCGACGTAGGCCTCGGCGTTTCTCCCGAGCTGTCGGCCCAAGGCGATATGCATCAGTCGCTGAAAGGTTGCGCCCGCGTTGCGCAACCCGAACGACATGCAGGTGTAGCAGTACACCCTGCACAGGGTCAGGAAGGCTATCTTCTCCACGTCTTCTATCGCCATCTTGATTTGGTGATAGCCCAAAAAGGCATCCAGGAAGCACAACAGATCGCACTCAGCGGTGGAGTCGACAATTTGGTCGATGCGGGGGAGTGGGAATGGATCTTGAGGGCAGGCCTTATTGAGGTTGGTGAAGTCGATGCACATGCGCTCCTTTCCTCCCTTCTTCGGCACAACAACAGGGTTTGCTAGCAGTTCAGGGTAGCGAACCTCGCGAATGACACCTGCAGCTTCCAGCTTGCGGGTTTCTTGGACGATGAAGGCCTGCTTCTCGATGGACTACCTCCTTGCTTTTTGCTTCACGGGGCCCACATTGGGGCACACATTCAGGTGATGCTCGATCACCTGCCTTGGGACCCCCGCTAGCTGCTTGGGTTCCCACGTGAACACCTCCTTGTTTGCGCGCAGGAATTTCACCAACCTCCTATTCGGGGTCAAGATTGGCGCCTATGGTGAAGGTGGCGCCGGAGGATCCATCCTCATCAACTGGTACCTGCTTGGTCTCCGCCTTGTCTTGGGTGAACAACTGCTTCTTCTTGGTTGGAGCAGCCCCCTTGGCCTTGGGGGTGTCAGCGCTAGTGGGCTGCGCCACTGCGGCTGTCTTGAGGGCGAGCTTGAGCGCCTACAGAGCATCTTTTGCATCACCAGCTACGGTGAGGACGCCATTGCTCCCGGGCATCTTCATGAGGTTGTTGGTCGGGTGAGTTGCTGCCATGAATTGGGCCAAGGCAGGGTAGCCGAGGATCCGTTGTACGGGAGGCCAATGTGGGCGATGTCGAAGTCGACCAGCTCCGTGCGGAAGTTGTCGTGGGTGCCAAAGGTCACCGGAAGGCAGATCTGCCCTAGGGAGCCGGAGGAACCGCCTCCGATGCCCGAGAAGGGCTTGCTAGGTCGGAGTCGTTCCAGCGGCATGTGGAGGAGGCTGAAGGCCTCCACCAAAGCACATTGAGGCCGGCACCACTGTTGATGAGGGTCCTGGTGACGGCCACCTGGCAAATAGTGGGCGTGCAAAGCATCGGGAGTGCACCCGAGCAGGCAATGTTGGCGGGGTGATCGTTCGAGCTGAAGGTCAAGTCGGCCTTGGGTGCCGCCCAACCTGGAGGAGCTCCGTGCCGCGTGAGGGCGGCGCTGATCTGGTGGACGAATGGCTTGATGTGGCGGCCCGAGGGTCGCGCCTGCGAGCCGCCCAAGAGAGCCACGATGACCGGGGGCGCCGGCGCAGCATAATGGGCGAGGAAGAGGTCGCGCAGCTCCTCCCAGGAGGCCACAGAAGCCGTTGGCAGGTGGAGCAGCCACATGCGCAGAAAGCCGGTGAGGGCCATGGGAAACCAGTTAGCCATGACCCTGTCGTCGCCCCCGGCCTTGAGGACGGCCTCCTCGTATGCCAGCAGGAAAGCCAGCGGATCCGCCGAGCCGTTGTAGCGCGGCGGCATCTCTGGCTTGAACTTGTGCATCCACTTCACCTGTCGTAAGGCGGGGCCAAGGCTTGGAGCCCCCTGGCCCCCGTGCTGGCGCCGGTCGCCGGAGCGGGTGGTGCGCCGACTGCCATGAGGGCGAAGCGCGGTGTTGATGGAGAGCGCATCGATGAAAGGGAGAGCTCTGGCGCACCCCTACCTGGCGTGCCAAATGCCGGATATCGGGTTCCAGCAAAACCCTTAAGGTTCAAACTCTGGGGTGCGCATGAAGATCTTCTCCCTACCGATCCACGCCCCAAAGCCTCGTCGCGAATCTAAGCTACACGATAAACAACACAAGGGACACGAGGTTTATACTAGTTCGGGCCATCATTGTGGTGTAATACCCTACTCTAGTGTGTGGTGTGGTGGATTGCCTCTGGGGCTGATGATGAACAGTACAAAGGAAGAACAGCCTCGCGAGGGGTGTTGTTGAGCTGGTGCGGTGTTCTACTTGGGATGGATTCGATCTGCTCTAGATGAGATGATCTCCCCTATGGTGGTGGTGGCTATCTCTATTTATAGAGCCCTTGGCCCTCTTCCCAAATATTGAGCGGGAAGGGAGCCAACAACGGCCATTTTGAAGGGGAATAGCTAGTACAAGTTATCCTGACTAAATTTGGTCTTCGACTGCCAAAGGCACTAGCGATGATGCCGTCTTGGGCTCCACGGTGACCTCCATCCTCCCGCTCTACTGGTCTTGGTCTCGTTGCACTGATATGGTAACCTTTGCTTGATGCCTCGGTACTCCGTGCCTGCGCTTGCCCCCTTTGCACCAAAGAGGAAACGAGGACACTGCACAGGCTAGCGCCCGCCTGGTCTCGATCATCATGGCTTGCGTCATGAGCACCTTGCGAGGTACCCCTGCCTTGATCTCTCCGCCTCCTCGCGAGCCTGCCTGGTGAGGCCGCCCCTGAGGAAGCCTTGCGTCGTCCGCCCTGCGAGGCTTGGCCCCTCACGAGAGTCTTGAGCTTGGGTTGATGTAGACGGGCCGTACTGGGCCACCCCTTGAGCCACGCTGCAGTCCGCAGGCAGGCAAGTCTGGGGAACCCGTTCCCAGAACGATGACAGTCGTCCCTGTTTCGGCCTCCTTGCTCATCGTCTCGACCTCAATTCATGTCTGGCAGCCTCCCCGTGATGGACTGCTTCACCCTGCATCGCTGCCTCGCCCTGAATCACTGCGGTGTGGTCGCCGTCGTTGTGCGTGTGATGCAAACTGCTCTGCTCCTCCATTGTCTTCAAGCTAGAGCTCTCCAGAGCCTCCCCGAGCCCTTCCCTGGCCTATATAAGGCGTTCCCAACCTCTCCCGCTCCTCATCCACTCCTCCCTCGCCTCATTTGCCCACCGGAGTCCTTGACCCCCTCCTCTTTTCGCCGAAGATCGCCATGGCTGCCTCGGTCTCTCCTTGGTCCCGATGTGCCTAGCCACTCTCCACTCCTCTTGAGCAGTCCACGAGCTCCCCCACATCCCTGCGGTCCGCCCCTCAGCCCTCGTTGGAGCGCCCTGCTTGGCTGTTTGCCACCATCGCCCGTAGCTCTCTGACCACCTCCTAGCGCCGCCCTTCGCCGTCGTCCCGCTGCTCCCCGCGCACCCCTTTGCCTCTGGATGGGTGCGCCTCGCCGCCACGGTCCCGCTGGTGCCCATGCCCTGGCCGGAGCTGGCCTGGGCCGGCCGCCCCAGCGCTGCCCCCTCCCCTTCTCTCCTCCTCTGTTCCGTGAGGAACAGGAGTGAGAGGAGCAAGATGACTTGCGCCCAGTGCCCTGGCCACGTGGTAAGTGGAAACACATTACAGAGAATGCGCTTTACCGCTTCCTAAAGCGTATTTTCGTGGAATACGTTTTCTCCTTTTGAAAGCGTATTTTCTTCTTCTTCAGCCCAAAGTGTGCTTTCCCAGTTCAGAAAGTGTATATCCTAAAACCTATTTCTGTCTTATCCACTCAGGGACCCGTTGGTGATAAACTTTTCACAAATTAGTCCCTGAACTTCCACCCTTCGTAACTTTTCAACCGTAACTCCGATCAAGGTGAAACCAACGCTCACGTCTTCGTCTCGTCAAGAGCTTTATGCTGGTAAAATTTTCACTAGGTGGTCCCACAATGAAAATGACCATTTTGCCCTTCCCTCTAATCAGCCCCTTCGAGGGAGAACCGTCTGGCGTTTGGTTTCCATGGCTTCAGCGCACTTCTTCCCGGAGTCTTCGTCACCCCAGGCAAGCCACAGGCACCATTTGCATGATAGCCATGCAGCAGCATTGGTTTTCAACTTGTATCTTTAATGACTGTCTGTTTGCTTTGCTACTGTTATCGTTGTTTCGGTTATGTTATGGAGTTGTGTTTACTTTCATGCTATGTTCATATGCACTTGGTTATCATGTTCTACTTGCGAGTATTACTTTCATATGATCATACTTTCTGGTAGTACATGTTGGGTTGGTCATATTCTTCGGTGCATGACTATTGTCAGTTACCAAGTACCGTTGATATGCATTGTTCCTTTGTTGTTAGTTGGTTAAGTGCTTACCCGGTAATGTTATTGATGTGTTCTTGCATGGTAGTTATTGTTGATGCTAGTGGTCATGTTATGCTATGAGTAGTGTTATACTTGTGATATTCATGCTCGTCATTATGCCATGCTCAGTTGGATATGATCCATGGTTGTTGATCTGGTTAATATTTATGTTGCACCCCATGCTTATGTTGATATCATGCTCATGCATTGTAGTTGCATCATGTTATTTTCTTATTACTCAGCTTATTGCAGTCAAGTTTAACCGGACTTAAATGAACTTGAACAACTGTTGGCTGAGTCAGGGTGCTACCAAATCGAGCTGACCAGTACAACCACATTTGCCTTTTATGGGATGGTCCTAATTGGGTTTGTTATCTTGCCTCTTCTAGTGCCTCCAACTAGGGAAGGTTATGCGTGGGTGCTACCTTGGACGGGTAGGATGGCATAAGCCTTGTGTGCCCAAGTTGATTGCGTGCTTTTGTCCCCGTTTGGGATCGTTTAAGTTTTGCCACGATGGTGGCCATTGGTTTCTTTGGTAGACACAGGGCCACCCATGACTTAGCCTAGAGGGGAGTTGGTCAGAGTGGACGGGAGAGTGTGATGGCAATAGACCAGTATTTTCGGAACGCCGTTGGTCAACACGTATGGGAGTGCGAGGCCATGGGTTCCGTGGTGTGGGTACAGTGTACTAACCTCTGCAGAGTGTGTGTTAAATCTAACGATAGCCGCGCCCGCGGATATGGGCCCGGTTCGTTGTCGGCCACACTATGAGCCAACAATAATAATAACTTGATTAATAATAACCCCGGTACGATGATGAGAAAGAGATTGGTTGTGGTTGAGAGAGGATCATGGAGGTATCATGGATACTGAAGTTGGTTGATATTTACGTGATCGCGAGATGATCACAGAGGTATCATGGATACCGATGTTGGTAAGTTGATGCATGACATGGTTATGAGGTAACTGCCGAGCAAGAGTAAGTTCGTGCATGCGAATGTTAACTTGTTGCATGTAGTATCATCATGTTCATATGTTTATGCCATGCTAAAGTAGTATCATGTTCACCTTGTGCATTCCATGTTGTTCTGTTAATATCATGCTCATGATTGCTTTAACCTGCTAATGCCATGATGTTGTTTGTCTTGACTACTTTTGGTTATTGTGAGCTTGCATGTACATTCAATGTACTGACCTCGCGTGTCATGCCAGTTTTCAGGTCGTGCCTAGATTGCTTGCTTGTTTGGTGTGGTTCCTGTGTTCGCGAGCTAGGATAAACATTCCAGCCAGAGTCCCTACGGATTGGAGTTCATCATCGTCGTTCGTTGTTCCGCCGCCAATAGTTGTTCCACTGCCTCGAGTTGTTATGCTGCTTGCATAGAGCAACTGTGGTTGGCATAGTGTCGTCGTGCCGATGTTATCCATTGTAATATCGGAGACCTTGTATTCGTATTCGTGTTGTAATAGAGGGATGTTTTGTTCTATGCTAAGCAGTGACATATTCCAGAATACTTCACCTTGATCTCTCGGCTAGAATACGGGGCGTTTCAGTTCCTTTGAGTCGAGGTGCCACAGGCTTGGTATCAAAGTAGGTCTAGATGTAGAGCGTCCTTGTTCGCTGGAACGTTAGAAAATGGTAGTATAGGGTCTCGTTGTTTCCCTTGCTTGCTGCATTTGGTTGTTGCATTTGTTTGCTGCATATAGTCTTATTCGGTTACCCCTAACCCCTGTTTCATGCATAGACGGCTGTCAGCTTCCATGAGTTCAGTGCCCTTCCAAGAGCTCCCGGTGTTGTTCCTATTGCTTTCAGCCCCACTCCTACACCTCTCAGCTTTTCCACCCTCCTTGAGGACATGTGGCGTAGCATTTATCCCCATGGAGATCCACCCCATTATCAAGTATTCCAGTTTTCTGCCGGAGGAAGAATCCTGGAGTATGTTACCCATGTCCATCTGTCAGCCTTGATTCCTGTTGGTAAGTGCAACTACAGTTTCCATGGTGGTTATGGTGCTACTCCTGAGCGTGCCGTGCAGCTTGCCGCAATGGCAGCAATCACCAGCCTTCATCATGAAGACAGCATGGTGCAAGAGAACCCTTCTTATAAATAATATCCCACCATCATTGAGAATCCTAAGCGGATAAGGTTCCTGTCTGTCGACCCTCAAGATTACCCGGTTATCCTTGCCATGTCCCATTACATGACAGCCGAGTGTCTTCTTATTTCTGAGTTAGTCCGAGACACCATCCGAGCAAGGAGATTGCTTGGTGCTTCCTTGCCTCAATCTCCGCCAGCTTCTCCAACCCCTCCGCCTCATCCATCTGGAGTTTCGGAGTCACCAGTTCCACTCGCTACTCCTTTAGATTCTTCGTCATCTCCCGAGCATTTGCTCAAGTGTAGGGTGTAATCATGGCTTGTGTGTGCTTGTGTGTGCCTATGTGGATTAGTTTTGTAGCTTGTTTGTTGTGTGCTTTGTTGCAATCGATCATTTTCTCGTGCTTCTTTGTTTTGAATCTTCGGTGCGACCCCTTGTGGAAATTTCTCATCAACCGAAACCGGATCATAAGAAGCCGTGAGAAGTACAGATATACACCAAGGAACTCAGTTAAAAGCAATGAGATTTTCATCTAACAACATTGTATTGTAGACATCCGGTCTGAATACAAGTATATTCTGCTCAGACTTTTAGTGACAAGTACCCATCAGAGATACACCTTTATTGCAGCAATTATTAAATCAGCAGGAGAACAAGATTGGATCCAAGTCAAACAGTGCATTTCAAGTCAAAGAAATGGTCCGTACACAATGATTGATTCTGCCACGAGTTAGATTTGAAACATGCTACACCGAGAGGTGTTGGGGAACGTAGTAATTTCAAAAAAATTCCTACGCACACACAAGATCATGGTGATGCATAGCAACGAGAGGGGAGAGTGTGTCCACGTACCCTCGTAGATCAAAAGCAGAAGCGCTATGACAATGCGGTTGATGTAGTCGTACGTCTTCACGATCCGACCGATCTTAGCACCGAATGTACGGTACCTCCGCGATCAGCACACGTTCAACTCGAGGACGTCACTCATACTTTTGATCCAATTGAGGCCGAGGGAGAGTTTCTTCAGCACGACAGTGTGGTGACGGTGATGATGAAGTTACCAGCACAGGGCTTCGCCTAAGCACTACGACGATATGACCGAGGTGTGTAACTATGGAGGAGGGCACCGCACACGGCTAAACAATGTCAACTTGTGTGTTCTAGGGTGCCCCCTGCCCCCGTATATAAAGGAGCAAGGGGGGAGGCCGGCGGCCCTTGGGGCGAGCTAAGGAGGGGAGGAGTCCTCCTCCTAGTAGGAGTAGGACCCCTCCTTTCCTAGTCCAACTAGGAGGGGGAAGGGGGAAGGAAGGTGTAACATCCCAAAATTCTAAATTTTGGAATGTTATATTAAATAGATAGATTTGATTGATTGTTTGATTGATTGTGTGAAATTGAGTGAAATTCGAAACTTTCCGAAAGTTAAATGAGAGGGAATAAAAGGACTTTCCCAAACTTTCATTTTGCATTCGTGATCTTCGTGAATTCAAAATCTTTTCACCACAAAACCCTGGAGAGAAGATGACATGACTTCTTCCATTTATTTAAATGACAAGGGGTGTTGAAAATATTTGAATTTCATTTGGAAAATATTTCCAACCCAGGAACTTTATGCAACTCAATGATTTTCATGAGTGAAGATAAAATGACTTCTTCAAAACATATGAAATATGAGTTGGGAGTTTCAAAGAATTAAATTCAAAGTTCTTTTGAATTTATTTTCAATTTGGAGTTATTTGAGTTTTATTCAAATTATATTTCTCCAAAAATAAAATATATGGAAAATAGGGTAACATGATTCCCTACATCATAAAATTGGAGAGAAATAAATTTGAATTAATTTTGGTATTTTTAAAATGATTTTTATTGGATTTTACTAGGCCAGAAGCACTCTTTGCTTTATTTGAATTTTTGATGATTTTATTTGATGCTAGATTAAAGTTCACGTTGTAGAAAATCTTTTTCTACAAATTTTGATATATTATATGCCTATATAATGTTTTCAGTTATTTTGTTTTTTTATTATTTAGTTCTCTAAAATTTTGTTTAAAAAAAAACTCCCTCTCCGGACCGAACTGGGCCGAAGGCCCAGCCGGCCCGTCAGCGCCGCCGCCTCCTCCTCCCGTGTGCGACCCGGACTCGCCGGAGTCCGAGCGCCGCCCGCCTCCGGCCGCCCCCTTCCCCACGCCACCGCGGCTCCCCTCCACCTTAAATACCTCGCCCCGGACCCCCCCCCCCTATCTCTTTTCGCCGCCGCCGCCACTCCTCGTCCCGCATCTCCCCGGAGTCCGCGCCACGCCACCTCTCCTCTGCCCCTTCCCCACATCACCGCCACCCCCTCCGCCTTTAAAAGGCGAGGACACCATCGCCCCGCCTCTCCCCGCGTCTCGCTCCGCCATCGCCACATCTCACCGCTGCCGGAGCCGCCGCATCCCGCAACAACCGTCGCCGCCTTCGACGAGCCCCGCCGCCCTGTGCCGCGCGCCGTCGCCGCTTTCCCAGAACCCGATTGGGATATGATTCTATCTGGGTAGTAGTTGATTCGCTTGACCAAAGTGGCTCACTTTATCCCAGTGAAAACCACCTATACAAGTGCGAAGTTGGCCAAGATATATATGACCAGGATCGTATGTCTGCATGGAGTTCCGAGGACCATCAAATCAGATAGAGGAACACGGTTTACCCCAAAGTTTTGGTATTAGCTGCGCCACACTTTGGGTACTAGGCTAGAGTTCAGTACAGCCTTTCATCCACAGACAGATGGATAGACCGAGAGAGTCAATCAGATTCTATAGGACATGTTGAGATAGTGTGCGCTAAATTATGGATCTAGTAGGGATGATAATCTACCTTACGCTAAGTTCTCATACAACAACAGTTACCAAGCCAGTTTGAAGATGGCCCCTTTTGAAGCTTTGTATGGGAGAAGGAGCTAGACACTGTCGATGTGGGATGAAGTTGGAGACCGTTAGTTGTTTGGACCAAATATGATCAAGGAGTCAGAAGAGAATGTTTAGTGGATTGAGATAGACTGAAGGAAGCTCAGTCCTGGCAGAAGAGTTATGCAGACTCAAAAACGCAAGGAGGAAGTCTATGAAATTGGAGATAGAGCATGTCTTCGTGTGTCCCCTCTGCGAGGAGTTAAACTATTTGGAGTTAAGGGAAAGTTAGCCCCGAGATTTGTAGGACCATACCGAGTTTTGGAGCGTATGGGAGAAGTGGCCAACAAGTTGGAGTCACCCGAAGGACTATCAGAAGTTCATGATGTGTTTCACGTTTCCCAGTTGAAGAAGTGCCATGCAGAGATGGCCAATATTCCCCTGCAAGGACGCTTGGCCCTGGAAAGGATAATGATGTTCCACGAAGTGGAGTATGGACTTCATAAGTAAGTTTTATCTTGATATGTGGGACATCCCACGAGGATGAAGAGATGAATTACTATTGGATATAAAGGAGATATGGTGTTGGAAATATGGAGCAATTGTAATTCCATGATGAGTCTGAGTAATCACGTCCTAGTTTGGTGCCAATAGAAGGAAGGAAGACAGTACAATTGGATGGATTTAAGAATACTAGGAAGTTGGAATTTGGAATAATGATCAGTTGCCCCGAGGATGAGTCAAGGTTTACAAGTGATGAGATGGGCCATAACCCACAGGCCCCAGGACTTGCCAAGAAGCAAGCACGCTCTTGCTGAAGGAAAACCCTGGAAGAGGATATGCTTTTATCAAACCGACGATTTTATAGGAGTTTACGCAAAACCTGAGAGTTGATAAGGAACGATAGATGTTTGTTTGGCTTGCAGAATCAATGGATTTATCCGAATTTGGTTCATTGACAAGAGAAATTCTGCAATTCTTGTGAGGATGACCGAGTGTTATAATGCGAGATTCGCTAAACCATATACAAGATAATGATTTTGGTGCGGGATGGATTGATCACCATACCGACTTACTCTTATTATTCGCCTTGCTATATGGGATGGTAAATCTGAGTGACTTACCTATAGTAGAGAGACGACGATCAAAACCCTGTTTGAACCTTAGAATGGTATAAGTATTTTCCCCTTGTACACGGCAGTTGTTGCCAACCATAGGTTATACGATGAGGTTCAGCCCAGACCCGTTTTCTGCAGGAGAACCATAAATTGTTGACCACCATGAGATATCGATATTTGTTTAGTATTGGCGCCAGACCTGTCAGCTAAGAAGACCCAGTCTCGGAATAACCGTACCAAGATGAAAGGACAGAAGTATTGAGGAAAAGTTATGCCACTACCGGAAGAGCCCAGAGAAGGAACTTTCCCGAGATCTTAGAAGACCGACACTGTCAGGATTAAGGATGGAGTATATGAGTTTTGATGGAACCGTAACCATGCTTCTAAGGGTGGTAGCACCCGAGACCTTCAGAGATGATCGATGGATTTTGAAGACCCCCCAAACCCTAACCTATTTCTTGCTAGCCTCTCAGAATCTCGAGGACGTGATTCATTTTAAGGGTGGTAGGTTTGTAACATCCCAAAATTCTAAATTTTGGAATGTTATATTAAATAGATAGATTTGATTGATTGTTTGATTGATTGTGTGAAATTGAGTGAAATTCGAAACTTTCTGAAAGTTAAATGAGAGGGAATAAAAGGACTTTCCCAAACTTCCATTTTGCATTCGTGATCTCCGTGAATTCAAAATCTTTTCACCACAAAACCCTGGAGAGAAGATGACATGACTTCTTCCATTTATTTAAATGACAAGGGGTGTTGAAAATATTTGAATTTCATTTGGAAAATATTTCCAACCCAGGAACTTTATGCAACTCAATGATTTTCATGAGCGAAGATAAAATGACTTCTTCAAAACATATGAAATATGAGTTGGGAGTTTCAAAGAATTAAATTCAAAGTTCTTTTGAATTTATTTTCAATTTGGAGTTATTTGAGTTTTATTCAAATTATTTTTCTCCAAAAATAAAATATATGGAAAATAGGGTAACATGATTCCCTACATCATAAAATTGGAGAGAAATAAATTTGAATTAATTTTGGTACTTTTCAAATGATTTTTATTGGATTTTACTAGGCCAAAAGCACTCTTTGCTTTATTTGAATTTTTGATGATTTTATTTGATGCTAGATTAAAGTTCATGTTGTAGAAAATCTTTTTCTGCAAATTTTGATATATTATATGCCTATATAATGTTTTTAGTTATTTTGTTTTTTATTATTTAGTTCTCTGAAATTTTGTTTAAAAAAAAACTCCCTCTCCGGACCGAACTGGGCCGAAGGCCCAGCCGGCCCGTCAGCGCCGCCGCCTCCTCCTCCCGTGTGCGACCCGGACTCGCCGGAGTCCGAGCGCCGCCCGCCTCCGGCCGCCCCCTTCCCCACGCCACCGAGGCTCCCCTCCTCCTTAAATACCTCGCCCCGGACCCCCCCCCCCTATCTCTTTACGCCGCCGCCACCACTCCTCGTCCCGCATCTCCCTGGAGTCCGCGCCGCGCCGCCTCTCCTCTGCCCCTTCCCCACGTCACCGCCACCCCCTCCGCCTTTAAAAGGCAAGGACACCGTCGCCCCGCCTCTCCCCGCGTCTCGCGCCGCCATCGCCGCATCTCACCGCTGCCGGAGCCGCCGCATCCCACAACAATCGCCGCCGCCTCCGACGAGCCCCGCCGCCCTGTGCCGCGCGCCGTCGCCGCTGCTGCTGCCCCGCGCCGGTCCCCGCCGCCGAAGCCGCCACCTTGCTGCCGCGCCGGAGTCGCCGTCGCCGGAGTCCACAGCCTCGCCGGAGTAGCCGCCCCGCCGGTCTTTTCCCTTGAACCGGAGATAAACCAAACCCGATCCGAACGGTTTATTTTAAGGTTCGGTTTTGTTTAGAAACCCGTTCTTTTTGTTGTCATTTAGCGGTCCTTCTCTGTTTAGGTAAATCTAGCGAACGATTCCGTTCGTTAGCGTTCTGTAACGAACGTTCATCATTTAGTTCTTTTCTTTTTCTGTTATTTTCGGCCAGGGACCCGTCCGTGAATAATTCATTTACAGATTAGTCCCTGTACTTCAAACGCTCACAACTTTTTACTCGTTTATCCAAATCCAACGAAACCAACGCCCACCTCTTTGTTATGATCTCCCCTATTCATTAGTCCAACTCAAACATGTTTTTGAAAGTTTAAAATTTGAATTAGATCAGATTTGTATTTGAACTTCGTTTGATCATAACTTGAGTTTTATAACTCCGATTTAGTTGATTCTTTTTGCAAATCGAAGCTCTTGACCTAAACTTTCTGATAAGGCCGAATTCACATAATTTTGGTACTGTTAGAAATTGTTTTATGTTGCAAGAGTTATTTGTTTGGTTTTGATGTTTTCCGAATTGATTTCTTCGTTCTTTAGATGCTTTTGAGTGATTGCTTATGTGTGGTTACTATTGCTTGCTCACGATAGATTGACCGGAGTGTGACGAATAGAACTATCAGGAGTTGAGTGCGAATCATCTTCATCAACATTGCAGGCAAGTAACACTTGATCATACCTTTTTCTACTACCCAGTTTTTATGCATTAGATAAATCCTCAAACATTGCATGGTTAGGATCTAATTAAATTGTGGGATGGGAAGTAGATGAGGTAGTACCTATTATCTGTTTTACTTATGAAACCTTTGGGAGTTACTTCTGCGTTTTCTTATTATGCCATGCTATGCTAGTAGACGTGGATTGGGTGAGTGATATCCATGACAGATGTGAGCTTGTTAATTAATGGTTTATCTACGGTGACAACTTAAATACACATCTGGGTGGATTGAGGCACCTGGGGTTTCCAGGACTTGCCTGTTTTTCTTTGGACCGCCACCCAGGCTCAAAGGGATCATAAGATATTTCATGCTAGTAACTTCCATGTGCAGCAACAAGCCATTATGGGCTCTGGCATAGTTGACTAAGTCGTGCGAACTCTTATAGTGGTAGACTAGCAGATGTAGGGGATGTAGGTGTACGGTCTACCCATCGTAAGGTGCTAGCGCTTCTGAAAGACTATGTCTTGGTCATCCGTTTCTCAAACACCATGTAGTGCGAGAAACCAAACGGAGGCGATCGAGTCTTGTGGGGAAAAGTGCGCAAACCTCTGCAGAGTGTACAAACTAATCATGATTAGCCGTGTCCCCGGTTATGGACATCTTGAATATCTAGTACTTGAATATCATGTGAATCTCAACATGTTACTCTAATTTAATATTGTTGGGTTTGTTAATGATTAATTTTAATTGGGATTGAGGATGCTGTCAACCATTCTCAATGTTTAACAACCACCATGATAGTTAAATAAATTTATTCCTTTGCAGTAGGGAAAAATTGGCTTTTCGCAAAAACATTATAACCATAGAGCTTTCCACCAGCCAAATATGCATGTAGTGATAGCCTTTATTCATCATTGCTCTATGGTGTGAATTTGCTAGTACATTCAATGTACTGACCCTTTGTGGCTGCAACGTCTCATGTTGCAGGATCTTACGACGAGTAAGTGATACGTTAGGGTTACGATTTCCTATACTCAACTTTGCCGTTGGTGTTGATGGGAATCCACAACCTTGTTCCTTCCGCTATTTTTGGATTGAGGTAATAGTATTTACGTTATTTTATACATGTGATTTACCTCTGTTATAAATCCTCGAGTACTGTGTGTGTCAGCATACCGATCCAGGGATGACACGTAAGCACAGAGACTTGACCCATTTGGATCGGGTCGCTACAAGATGGTATCAGAGCACATGTTGACTGTAGGACGTGACCCTAGAAACTGGCAAGCCCATAGGAAAGATTTTTCTCTACAACTTTCTTTTCAAAAGAATCTTTTACCTCTCTTCTCTTCTGAGCTTATTCAAAAAATTCCTTTTAGTGAGACCATACCCCTTTTCCCCTTTTGACCACTCGAAGATTCGACTGATGAGACCACTCCAAGGAGTACAAGATATCGGACAACTAAGACCATTCGGAATGAAGAGGATTTTATCATACATTATAATGATAGAAATTACAACTATTGAAGGCTCTGAAAAATTTCCAGATTTGGTATGACCAAGGAAAGCTACACTTATGGAACTTGGCATACTATGGAAGCTGTCAGCACCCGAGATCAAGGTGTATCAAAGAAAGACCTGAGCATGGAGCATTAGAACTCAAAGTTTTGCCAAAGAAAAACCTAGGCAGGAGATATCAACTATGGAATGATAGCTCATGGCAGTAACATGGGCACAAACACGGTTATCCATGATGTTATCGCCCGCTTATGCTATTGTCACCATTGGATGGTAGAAGGATGATGGAGCATCTGTCAGCAAAGGATGCAGTTTTAACCTTAGCTGGTGTATCGCCAGGATCTGGAGTATTACATCAAGAAGTTTAAGATGAACCTTCGGGAAGCTGTATTTGACAAGGAAGCAGTTCGTGAAGAACTCGGGACCCAGAAGCTGAAAGTAGCCAAGCTGGAGGAGCAAAACCTCGAGATACCGGAGATTCGTCAGGAACTGAAGGCCATGGTTCATGCCAAGGATGTTGAAACCCAGAAGTTTGGAATGCAAATCTAGAAATATTAAAGGACGTCATGAGAGACTTCATGTCAACAGAGATGATTTGGCAAAAGAACTTGAGAAGGACAAGCATGATCAGCAGGAGCCATCGAAGACATGACCAAGACTTGAAGAGTTTGATGACGTTGAGATCTATAGACCATTAGAAGACCAAACCCCTATTATACTTACGTTAGATGCGACGATTGTGAGTTGTCATTTGTTTGTTGTTTTTCCGACAGCCACAATAAAATCTGCCTTTTCAAAACTTTTGTTTGTATTGTGTGTATCCCTCTCGATCTCTCTTATCCCACCCCAAACCCATGGACCCAATAGAGGATGAATGGAGATTAGCTTATATTTTCTGGACCAATGAGTCAATTGGAGATGGACCAATGGATAAAGAACATGGAGGATCACATGAAGAATAACTCTATGGCCGAAAAGGATATGGCCCAGAATGCTCTTCAATGCTTTGAAAGAGGTGCTGCTACTTGGTGGAGGATGTAGCAAACCATCAATGGATGGCAAAGAGTAACCACTTGGAAAGAATTTAAGTTGACTCTGCTAAAGTCTCGTCTTGTGTCCCAGAAGTTGAAGTCTTATGGAAGTGATATGAAGAAACCTTGTGCATACATGCTTTGTGGAGAAATAGGACACACCAATAAAGAAAACAAGGATGAATACCCTCATAAGTGGGGGGTTACCAAAGGAGTTAGCCGAGGATCTCAGGGAACTTCGGTTGGAGATTGTTCCCAAAGGTTTTGTTGCAGCAATGGAAGTTCAGTCTACATTGCTGAGAAAGATTCATGAAGCTCAGAAGGATGACAAAGAGATTGCTGAGATAAAAGAGAGGATGAGCAAAGGAAAGGCCAAAGGTTTTCGTAAGGATGAGCACGACACCTTATGGTTCAAGGACCGTGTATATGTGCTCAATAATGCAGAGAACAGGAAGTAAATACTTCAGGAGGCTCATGACTCACCATACTCGCTTCACCCTGGAAACACCAAGATGTATTTGGATTTGAAGGAGTGTTTCTGGTGGACTGGTATGAAGAAGGATATTGCGGAGTATGTAGTCATAGGTGATGTATACCAGAGAGAGAAAAAGCAGAGCATCAGAAGCCCGCAGGATTACTATATCCTATGCCGATACCCGAATGGAAGTGGGATAAGCTTGGCATGGATTTCATTACCAGATTTCCCAGAACCCGATTGGGATATGATTCTATCTGGGTAGTAGTTGATTCGCTTGACCAAAGTGGCTCACTTTATCCCAGTGAAAACCACCTATACAAGTGTGAAGTTGGCCAAGATATATATGACCAGGATCGTATGTCTGCATGGAGTTCCGAGGACCATCAAATCAGATAGAGGATCATGGTTTACCCCAAAGTTTTGGTATTAGCTGCGCCACACTTTGGGTACTAGGCTAGAGTTCAGTACAGCCTTTCATCCACAGACAGATGGATAGACCGAGAGAGTCAATAAGATTCTATAGGACATGTTGAGATAGTGTGCGCTAAATTATGGATCTAGTAGGGATGATAATCTACCTTACGCTAAGTTCTCATACAACAACAGTTACCAAGCCAGTTTGAAGATGGCCCCTTTTGAAGCTTTGTATGGGAGAAGGAGCTAGACACTGTCGATGTGGGATGAAGTTGGAGACCGTCAGTTGTTTGGACCAAATATGATCAAGGAGTCAGAAGAGAATGTTTAGTGGATTCGAAATAGACTGAAGGAAGCTCAGTCCTGGCAGAAGAGTTATGCAGACTCAAAAACGCAAGGAGGAAGTCTATGAAATTGGAGATAGAGCATGTCTTCGTGTGTCCCCTCTGCGAGGAGTTAAACTATTTGGAGTTAAGGGAAAGTTAGCCCCGAGATTTGTAGGACCATACCGAGTTTTGGAGCGTATGGGAGAAGTGGCCAACAAGTTGGAGTCACCCGAAGGACTATCAGAAGTTCATGATGTGTTTCACGTTTCCCAGTTGAAGGAGTGCCATGCAGAGATGGCCAATATTCCCCTGCAAGGACGCTTGGCCCTGGAAAGGATAATGATGTTCCACGAAGTGGAGTATGGACTTCATAAGTAAGTTTTATCTTGATATGTGGGACATCCCACGAGGATTAAGAGATGAATTACTATTGGATATAAAGGAGATATGATGTTGGAAATATGGAGCAATTGTAATTCCATGATGAGTCTGAGTAATCACGTCCTAGTTTGGTGCCAATAGAAGGAAGGAAGACAGTACAATTGGATGGATTTAAGAATACTAGGAAGTTGGAATTTGGAATAATGATCAGTTGCCCCGAGGATGAGTCAAGGTTTACAAGTGATGAGATGGGCCATAACCCACAGGCCCCAGGACTTGCCAAGAAGCAAGCACGCTCTTGCTGAAGGAAAACCCTGGAAGAGGATATGCTTTTATCAAACCGACGATTTTATAGGAGTTTACGCAAAACCTGAGAGTTGATAAGGAACGATAGATGTTTGTTTGGCTTGCAGAATCAATGGATTTATCCGAATTTGGTTTGTTGACAAGAGAAATTCTGCAATTCTTGTGAGGATGACCGAGTGTTATAATGCGAGATTCGCTAAACCATATACAAGATAATGATTTGGGTGCGGGATGGATTGATCACCATACCGACTTACTCTTATTATTCGCCTTGCTATATGGGATGGTAAATCTGAGTGACTTACCTATAGTAGAGAGACGACAATCAAAACCCTGTTTGAACCTTAGAATGGTATAAGTATTTTCCCCTTGTACACGGCAGTTGTTGCCAACCATAGGTTATACGGTGAGGTTCAACCCAGACCCGTTTTCTGCAGGAGAACCATAAATTGTTGACCACCATGAGATATCGATATTTGTTTAGTATTGGCGCCAGACCTGTCAGCTAAGAAGACCCAGTCTCGGAATAACCGTACCAAGATGAAAGGACAGAAGTATTGAGGAAAAGTTATGCCACTACCGGAAGAGCCCAGAGAAGGAACTTTCCCGAGATCTGAGAAGACCGACACTGTCAGGATTAAGGATGGAGTATATGAGTTTTGATGGAACCGTAACCATGCTTCTAAGGGTGGTAGCACCCGAGACCTTCAGAGATGATCGATGGATTTTGAAGACCCCCCAAACCCTAACCTATTTCTTGCTAGCCTCTCCGAATCTCGAGGACGAGATTCATTTTAAGGGTGGTAGGTTTGTAACATCCCAAAATTCTAAATTTTGGAATGCTATATTAAATAGATAGATTTGATTGATTGTTTGATTGATTGTGTGAAATTGAGTGAAATTCGAAACTTTATGAAAGTTAAATGAGAGGGAATAAAAGGACTTTCCCAAACTTCCATTTTGCATTCGTGATCTCCGTGAATTCAAAATCTTTTCACCACAAAACCCTGGAGAGAAGATGACATGACTTCTTCCATTTATTTAAATGACAAGGGGTGTTGAAAATATTTGAATTTCATTAGGAAAATATTTCCAACCCAGGAACTTTATGCAACTCAATGATTTTCATGAGCGAAGATAAAATGACTTCTTCAAAACATATGAAATATGAGTTGGGAGCTTCAAAGAATTAAATTCAAAGTTCTTTTGAATTTATTTTCAATTTGGAGTTATTTGAGTTTTATTCAAATTATTTTTCTCCAAAAATAAAATATATGGAAAATAGGGTAACATGATTCCCTACATCATAAAATTGGAGAGAAATAAATTTGAATTAATTTTGGTATTTTTCAAATGATTTTTATTGGATTTTACTAGGCCAGAAGCACTCTTTGCTTTATTTGAATTTTTGATGATTTTATTTGATGCTAGATTAAAGTTGTTGTTGTAGAAAATCTTTTTCTGCAAATTTTGATATATTATATGCCTATATAATGTTTTTAGTTATTTTGTTTTTTTATTATTTAGTTCTCTGAAATTTTGTTTAAAAAAAACTCCCTCTCCAGACCGAACTGGGCCGAAGGCCCAGCCGGCCCGTCAGCGCCACCGCCTCCTCCTCCCGTGTGCGACCCGGACTCGCCGGAGTCCGAGCGCCGCCCGCCTCCGGCCGCCCCCTTCCCCACGCCACCGCGGCTCCCCTCCTCCTTAAATACCTCACCCCGGACCCCCCCTATCTCTTTACGCCGCCGCCGCCACTCCTCGTCCCGCATCTCCCTGGAGTCTGCGCCGCGCCGCCTCTCCTCTGCCCCTTCCCCACGTCACCGCCACCCCCTCCGCCTTTAAAAGGCAAGGACACCGTCGCCCCGCCTCTCCCCGCGTCTCGCGCCGCCATCGCCGCATCTCACCGCTGCCAGAGCCGCCGCATCCCGCAACAACCGCCGCCGCCTCCGACGAGCCCCGCCGCCCTGTGCCGCGCGCCGTCGCCGCTGCTGCTGCCCCGCGCCGCTCCCCGCCGCCGAAGCCGCCACCTTGCTGCCGCGCCGGAGTCGCCGTCGCCGGAGTCCACAGCCTCGCCGGAGTAGCTGCCCCGCCGGTCTTTTCCCTTGAACCGGAGATAAACCAAACCCGATCCGAACGGTTTATTTTAAGGTTCGGTTTTGTTTAGAAACCCGTTTTTTTTTTGTTGTTAATTAGCGGTCGTTCTCTATTTAGGTAAATCTAGCGAACGATTCCGTTCGTTAGCGTTCTGTAACGAACGTTCGTCATTTAGTTCTTTTCTTTTTCTGTTATTTTCGGCCAGGGACCCGTCCGTGAATAATTCATTTACAGATTAGTCCCTGTACTTCAAACGCTCACAACTTTTTACTCGTTTATCCAAATCCAACGAAACCAACGCCCACCTCTTTGTTATGATCTCCCCTATTCATTAGTCCAACTCAAACATGTTTTTGAAAGTTTAAAATTTGAATTAGATCAGATTTGTATTTGAACTTCGTTTGATCATAACTTGAGTTTTATAACTCCGATTTAGTTGATTCTTTTTGCAAATCGAAGCTCTTGACCTAAACTTTCTGATAAGGCCGAATTCACATAATTTTGGTACTGTTAGAAATTGTTTTATGTTGCAAGAGTTATTTGTTTGGTTTTGATGTTTTCCGAATTGATTTCTTCGTTCTTTAGATGCTTTTGAGTGATTGCTTATGTGTGGTTACTATTGCTTTCTCACGATAGATTGACCGGAGTGTGACGAATAGAACTATCAGGAGTTGAGTGCGAATCATCTTCATCAACATTGCAGGCAAGTAACACTTGATCATACCTTTTTCTACTACCCAGTTTTTATGCATTAGATCAATCCTCAAACATTGCATGGTTAGGATCTAATTAAATTGTGGGATGGGAAGTAGATGAGGTAGTACCTATTATCTGTTTTACTTATGAAACCTTTGGGAGTTACTTCTGCGTTTGCTTATTATGCCATGCTATGCTAGTAGACGTGGATTGGGTGAGTGATATCCATGACAGATGTGAGCTTGTTAATTAATGGTTTATCTACGGTGGCAACTTAAATACACATCTGGGTGGATTGAGGCACCTGGGGTTTCCAGGACTTGCCTGTTTTTCTTTGGACCGCCACCCAGGCTCAAAGGGATCATAAGATATTTCATGCTAGTAACTTCCGTGTGCAGCCACAAGCCATTATGGGCTCTGGCATAGTTGACTAAGTCGTGCGAACTCTTATAGTGGTAGACTAGCAGATGTAGGGGATGTAGGTGTACCGGTCTACCCATCGTAAGGTGCTAGCGCTTCTGAAAGACTATGTCTTGGTCATCCGTTTCTCAAACACCATGTAGTGCGAGAAACCAAACGGAGGCGATCGAGTCTTGTGGGGAAAAGTGCGCAAACCTCTGCAGAGTGTACAAACTAATCATGATTAGCCGTGTCCCCGGTTATGGACATCTTGAGTATCTAGTACTTGAATATCATGTGAATCTCAACATGTTACTCTAATTTAATATTGTTGGGTTTGTTAATGATTACTTTTAATTGGGATTGAGGATGCTGTCAACCATTCTCAATGTTTAACAACCACCATGATAGTTAAATAAATTTATTCCTTTGCAGTAGGGAAAAATTGGCTTTTCGCAAAAACATTATAACCATAGAGCTTTCCACCAGCCAAATATGCATGTAGTGATAGCCTTTATTCATCATTGCTCTATGGTGTGAATTTGCCAATACATTCAATGTACTGACCCTTTGTGGCTGCAACGTCTCATGTTGCAGGATCTTACGACGAGTAAGTGATACGTTAGGGTTACGATTTCCTATACTCAACTTTGCCGTTGGTGTTGATGGGAATCCACAACCTTGTTCCTTCCGCTATTTTTGGATTGAGGTAATAGTATTTACGTTATTTTATACATGTGATTTACCTCTGTTATAAATCCTCGAGTACTGTGTGTGTCAGCATACCGATCCAGGGATGACACGTAAGCACAGAGACTTGACCCATTTGGGTCGGGTCGCTACAAGATGGTATCAGAGCACATGTTGACTGTAGGACGTGACCCTAGAAACTGGCAAGCCCATAGGAAAGATTTTTCTCTACAACTTTCTTTTCAAAAGAATCTTTTACCTCTCTTCTCTTCTGAGCTTATTCAAAAAATTCCTTTTAGTGAGACCATACCCCTTTTCCCCTTTTGACCACTCAAAGATTCGACTGATGAGACCACTCCAAGGAGTACAAGATATCGGACAACTAAGACCATTCGGAATGAAGAGGATTTTATCATACATTATAATGATAGAAATTACAACTATTGAAGGCTCTGAAAAATTTCCAGATTTGGTATGACCAAGGAAAGCTACACTTATGGAACTTGGCATACTATGGAAGCTGTCAACACCCGAGATCAAGGTGTATCAAAGAAAGACCTGAGCATGGAGCATTAGAACTCAAAGTTTTGCCAAAGAAAAACCTAGGCAGGAGATATCAACTATGGAATGATAGCTCATGGCAGTAACATGGGCACAAACACGGTTATCCATGATGTTATCGCCCGCTTATGCTATTGTCACCGGGCTGAGTTAAGCATGCATATGCATGGAAGGATTGGATGGTAGAAGGATGATGGAGCATCTGTCAGCAAAGGATGCAGTTTTAACCTTAGCTGGTGTATCGCCAGGATCTGGAGTATTACATCAAGAAGTTTAAGATGAACCTTCGGGAAGATGTATTTGACAAGGAAGCAGTTCGTGAAGAACTCGGGACCCAGAAGCTGAAAGTAGCCAAGCTGGAGGAGCAAAACCTCGAGGTACCGGAGATTCGTCAGGAACTGAAGGCCATGGTTCATGCCAAGGATGTTGAAACCCAGAAGTTTGGAATGCAACTCCAGAAATATTAAAGGACGTCATGAGAGACTTCACGTCAACAGAGATGATTTGGCAAAAGAACTTGAGAAGGACAAGCATGATCAGCAGGAGCCATCGAAGACATGACCAAGACTTGAAGAGTTTGATGACGTTGAGATCTATAGACCATTAGAAGACCAAACCCCTGTTATACTTACGTTAGATGCGACGATTGTGAGTTGTCATTTGTTTGTTGTTTTTACGACAGCCACAATAAAATCTGCCTTTTCAAAACTTTTGTTTGTATTGTGTGTATCCCTCTCGATCTCTCTTATCCCACCCCAAACCCATGGACCCAATAGAGGATGAATGGAGATTAGCTTATATTTTCTGGACCAATGAGTCAATTGGAGATGGACCAATGGATAAAGAACATGGAGGATCACATGAAGAATAACTCTATGGCCGAAAAGGATATGGCCCAGCATGCTCTTCAATGCTTTGAAAGAGGTGCTGCTACTTGGTGGACGATGTAGCAAACCATCAATGGATGGCAAAGAGTAACCACTTGGAAAGAATTTAAGTTGACTCTGCTAAAGTCTCGTCTTGTGTCCCAGAAGTTGAAGCCTTATGGAAGTGATATGAAGAAACCTTGTGCATACATGCTTTGTGGAGAAATAGGACACAACAATAAAGAAAACAAGGATGAATACCCTCATAAGTGGGGGGTTACCAAAGGAGTTAGCCGAGGATCTCAGGGAACTTCGGTTGGAGATTGTTCCCAAAGTTTTTGTTGCAGCAATGGAAGTTCAGTCTACATTGCTGAGAAAGATTCATGAAGCTCAGAAGGATGACAAAGAGATTGCTGAGATAAAAGAGAGGATGAGCAAAGGAAAGGCCAAAGGTTTTCGTAAGGATGAGCACGACACCTTATGGTTCAAGGACCGTGTATATGTGCTCAATAATGCAGAGAACAGGAAGTAAATACTTCAGGAGGCTCATGACTCACCATACTCGCTTCGCCCTGGAAACACCAAGATGTATTTGGATTTGAAGGAGTGTTTCTGGTGGATTGGTATGAAGAAGGATATTGCGGAGTATGTAGTCATAGGTGATGTATACCAGAGAGAGAAAAAGCAGAGCATCAGAAGCCCGCAGGATTACTATAGCCTATGCCGATACCCGAATGGAAGTGGGATAAGCTTGGCATGGATTTCATTACCAGATTTCCCAGAACCCGATTGGGATATGATTCTATCTGGGTAGTAGTTGATTCGCTTGACCAAAGTGGCTCACTTTATCCCAGTGAAAACCACCTATACAAGTGCGAAGTTGGCCAAGATATATATGACCAGGATCGTATGTCTGCATGGAGTTCCGAGGACCATCAAATCAGATAGAGGAACACGGTTTACCCCAAAGTTTTGGTATTAGCTGCGCCACACTTTGGGTACTAGGCTAGAGTTCAGTACAGCCTTTCATCCACAGACAGATGGATAGACCGAGAGAGTCAATCAGATTCTATAGGACATGTTGAGATAGTGTGCGCTAAATTATGGATCTAGTAGGGATGATAATCTACCTTACGCTAAGTTCTCATACAACAACAGTTACCAAGCCAGTTTGAAGATGGCCCCTTTTGAAGCTTTGTATGGGAGAAGGAGCTAGACACTGTCGATGTGGGATGAAGTTGGAGACCGTCAGTTGTTTGGACCAAATATGATCAAGGAGTCAGAAGAGAATGTTTAGTGGATTCGAGATAGACTGAAGGAAGCTCAGTCCTGGCAGAAGAGTTATGCAGACTCAAAAACGCAAGGATGAAGTCTATGAAATTGGAGATAGAGCATGTCTTCGTGTGTCCCCTCTGCGAGGAGTTAAACTATTTGGAGTTAAGGGAAAGTTAGCCCCGAGATTTGTAGGACCATACCGAGTTTTGGAGCATATGGGAGAAGTGGCCAACAAGTTGGAGTCACCCGAAGGACTATCAGAAGTTCATGATGTGTTTCACGTTTCCCAGTTGAAGAAGTGCCATGCAGAGATGGCCAATATTCCCCTGCAAGGACGCTTGGCCCTGGAAAGGATAATGATGTTCCACGAAGTGGAGTATGGACTTCATAAGTAAGTTTCATCTTGATATGTGGGACATCCCACGAGGATGAAGAGATGAATTACTATTGGATATAAAGGAGATATGATGTTGGAAATATGGAGCAATTGTAATTCCATGATGAGTCTGAGTAATCACGTCCTAGGTTGGTGCCAATAGAAGGAAGGAAGACAGTACAATTGGATGGATTTAAGAATACTAGGAAGTTGGAATTTGGAATAATGATCAGTTGCCCCGAGGATGAGTCAAGGTTTACAAGTGATGAGATGGGCCACAACCCACAGGCCCAAGGACTTGCCAAGAAGCAAGCACGCTCTTGCTGAAGGAAAACCCTGGAAGAGGATATGCTTTTATCAAACCGACGATTTTATAGGAGTTTACGCAAAACCTGAGAGTTGATAAGGAACGATAGATGTTTGTTTGGCTTGCAAAATCAATGGATTTATCCAAATTTGGTTCGTTGACAAGAGAAATTCTGCAATTCTTGTGAGGATGACCGAGTGTTATAATGCGAGATTCGCTAAACCATATACAAGATAATGATTTGGGTGCGGGATGGATTGATCACCATACCGACTTACTCTTATTATTCGCCTTGCTATATGGGATGGTAAATCTGAGTGACTTACCTATAGTAGAGAGACGACGATCAAAACCCTGTTTGAACCTTAGAATGGTATAAGTATTTTCCCCTTGTACACGGCAGTTGTTGCCAACCATAGGTTATACGGTGAGGTTCAGCCCAGACCCATTTTCTGCAGGAGAACCATAAATTGTTGACCACCATGAGATATCGATATTTGTTTAGTATTGGCGCCAGACCTGTCAGCTAAGAAGATCCAGTCTCGGAATAACCATACCAAGATGAAAGGACATAAGTATTGAGGAAAAGTTATGCCACTACCGGAAGAGCCCAGAGAAGGAACTTTCCCGAGATCTGAGAAGACCGACACTGTCAGGATTAAGGATGGAGTATATGAGTTTTGATGGAACCGTAACCATGCTTCTAAGGGTGGTAGCACCCGAGACCTTCAGAGATGATCGATGGATTTTGAAGACCCCCCAAACCCTAACCTATTTCTTGCTAGCCTCTCTGAATCTCGAGGACGAGATTCATTTTAAGGGTGGTAGGTTTGTAACATCCCAAAATTCTAAATTTTGGAATGTTATATTAAATAGATAGATTTGATTGATTGTTTGATTGATTGTGTGAAATTGAGTGAAATTCGAAACTTTCAGAAAGTTAAATGAGAGGGAATAAAAGGACTTCCCCAAACTTCCATTTTGCATTCGTGATCTCCGTGAATTCAAAATCTTTTCACTACAAAACCCTGGAGAGAAGATGACATGACTTCTTCCATTTATTTAAATGACAAGGGGTGTTGAAAATATTTGAATTTCATTTGGAAAATATTTCCAACCCAGGAACTTTATGCAACTCAATGATTTTCATCAGCGAAGATAAAATGACTTCTTCAAAACATATGAAATATGAGTTGGGAGTTTCAAAGAATTAAATTCAAAATTCTTTTGAATTTATTTTCAATTTGGAGTTATTTGAGTTTTATTCAAATTATTTTTCTCCAAAAATAAAATATATGGAAAATAGGGTAACATGATTCCCTACATCATAAAATTGGAGAGAAATAAATTTGAATTAATTTTGGTATTTTTCAAATGATTTTTATTGGATTTTACTAGGCCAGAAGCACTCTTTGCTTTATTTGAATTTTTGATGATTTTATTTGATGCTAGATTAAAGTTCATGTTGTAGAAAATCTTTTTCTGCAAATTTTGATATATTATATGCCTATATAATGTTTTTAGTTATTTTGTTTTTTTATTATTTAGTTCTCTGAAATTTTGTTTAAAAAAAAACTCCCTCTCCGGACCGAACTGGGCCGAAGGCCCAGCCGGCCCGTCAGCGCCACCGCCTCCTCCTCCCGTGTGCGACCCGGACTCGCCGGAGTCCGAGCGCCGCCCCCTTCCCCACGCCACCGTGGCTCCCCTCCTCCTTAAATACCTCGCCCCGGACCCCCCCCTATCTCTTTACGCCGCCGCCGCCACTCCTTGTCCCGCATCTCCCTGGAGTCCGCGCCGCGCCGCCTCTCCTCTGCCCCTTCCCCACGTCACCGCCACCCCCTCCGCCTTTAAAAGGCAAGGACACCGTCGCCCCGCCTCTCCCCGCGTCTTGCGCCGCCATCGCCGCATCTCACCGCTGCCGGAGCCGCTGCATCCCGCAACAACCGCCGCCGCCTCCGACGAGCCCCGCCGCCCTGTGCCGCGCGCCGTCGCCGCTGCTGCTGCCCTGCGCCGCTCCCCGCCGCCGAAGCCGCCACCTTGCTGCCGCGCCGGAGTCGCCGTCGCCGGAGTCCACAGCCTCGCCGGAGTAGCCGTCGCGCCGGTCTTTTCCCTTGAACCGGAGATAAACCAAACCCGATCCGAACGGTTTATTTTAAGGTTCGGTTTTGTTTAGAAACCCGTTTTTGTTGTTGTTATTTAGCGGTCGTTCTCTGTTTAGGTAAATCTAGCGAACGATTCCGTTCGTTAGCGTTCTGTAACGAACGTTCGTCATTTAGTTCTTTTCTTTTTCTGTTATTTTCGGCCAGGGACCCGTCCGTGAATAATTCATTTACAGATTAGTCCCTGTACTTCAAACGCTCACAACTTTTTACTCGTTTATCCAAATCCAACGAAACCAACGCCCACCTCTTTGTTATGATCTCCCCTATTCATTAGTCCAACTCAAACATGTTTTTGAAAGTTTAAAATTTGAATTAGATCAGATTTGTATTTGAACTTCGTTTGATCATAACTTGAGTTTTATAACTCCGATTTAGTTGATTCTTTTTACAAATCAAAGCTCTTGACCTAAACTTTCTGATAAGGCCAAATTCACATAATTTTGGTACTGTTAGAAATTGTTTTATGTTGCAAGAGTTATTTGTTTGGTTTTGATGTTTTCCGAATTGATTTCTTCGTTCTTTAGATGATTTTGAGTGATTGCTTATGTGTGGTTACTATTGCTTGCTCACGATAGATTGACCGGAGTGTGACGAATAGAACTATCAGGAGTTGAGTGAGAATCATCTTCATCAACATTGCAGGCAAGTAACACTTGATCATACCGTTTTCTACTACCCAGTTTTTATGCATTAGATCAATCCTCAAACATTGCATGGTTAGGATCTAATTAAATTGTGGGATGGGAAGTAGATGAGGTAGTACCTATTATCTGTTTTACTTATGAAACCTTTGGGAGTTACTTCTGCGTTTGCTTATTATGCCATGCTATGCTAGTAGACGTGGATTGGGTGAGTGATATCCATGACAGATGTGAGCTTGTTAATTAATGGTTTATCTACGGTGGCAACTTAAATACACATCTGGGTGGATTGAGGCACCTGGGGTTTCCAAGACTTGCCTGTTTTTCTTTGGACCGCCACCCAGGCTCAAAGGGATCATAAGATATTTCATGCTAGTAACTTCCGTGTGCAGCCACAAGCCATTATGGGCTCTGGCATAGTTGACTAAGTCGTGCAAACTCTTATAGTGGTAGACTAGCAGATGTAGGGGATGTAGGTGTACTGGTCTACCCATCGTAAGGTTCTAGCGCTTCTGAAAGACTATGTCTTGGTCATCCGTTTCTCAAACACCATGTAGTGCGAGAAACCAAACGGAGGCGATCGAGTCTTGTGGGGAAAAGTGCGCAAACCTCTGCAGAGTGTACAAACTAATCATGATTAGCCGTGTCCCCGGTTATGGACATCTTGAGTATCTAGTACTTGAATATCATGTGAATCTCAACATGTTACTCTAATTTAATATTGTTGGGTTTGTTAATGATTACTTTTAATTGGGATTGAGGATGCTGTCAACCATTCTCGATGTTTAACAACCACCATGATAGTTAAATAAATTTATTCCTTTGCAGTAGGGAAAAATTGGCTTTTCGCAAAAACATTATAACCATAGAGCTTTCCACCAGCCAAATATGCATGTAGTGATAGCCTTTATTCATCATTGCTCTATGGTGTGAATTTGCCAGTACATTCAATGTACTGACCCTTTGTGGCTGCAACGTCTCATGTTGCAGGATCTTACGACGAGTAAGTGATACGTTAGGGTTACGATTTCCTATACTCAACTTTGTCGTTAGTGTTGATGGGAATCCACAACCTTGTTGCTTCCGCTATTTTTGGATTGAGGTAATAGTATTTACGTTATTTTATACATGTGATTTACCTCTTTTATAAATCCTCGAGTACTGTGTGTGTCAACATACCGATCCAGGGATGACACGTAAGCATAGAGACTTGACCCATTCGGGTCGGGTCGCTACAGAATGAGAGGGGGAGGGAGAGGGAAAGAGGGGCCGCACCCCCCTCCCCTAGTCCAATTCAGACTCCCCTTGGGGGGCACGCCACATTATGGGTTGCTTCCCTCTCTCTCCCCTAAGGCCCACTAAGGCCCAATACTTCCCCGGGGGGTTCCGGTAACCCCTCCGGCACTCTGGTTTTCTTCGAAATCACCCGGAACACTTCCGGTGTCCGAATATAGCCGTCCTATTTATCAATCTTTATGTCTCGACCATTTCGAGACTCCTCGTCATGTCTGTGATCATATCCGGGACTCCGAACTATCTTCGGCACATCAAAACACATAAACTCATAATACTGATCATCACCGAACTTTAAGCGTGCGGACCCTACGGGTTCGAGAACTACGTAGACATGACCAAGACATGTCTCCGGTCAATAACCAATAGCGGAACTTGGATGCTCATATTGGTTCCTACTTATTCTATGAATATATTTATCGGTCAAACCGCATAACAACATAAGTTGTTCCGTTTGTCATCGGTATGTTACTTGCCCGAGATTCAATCATCGGTATCTCCATACCTAGTTCAATCTCATTACCGGCAAGTTTCTTTACTCGTTCCGTAATACTTCATCCCGCAACTAACTCATTAGTCACAATGCTCGCAAGGCTTATAGTGATGAGTATTACTGAGAGGGCCCAGAGATACCTCTCCGAAACACGAAGTGACAAATCCTAATCTCGATCTATGCCAACCCAACAAACACCTTCGGTGACACCTGTAGAGCACCTTTATAATCACCCTTTTACATTGTGACGTTTGGTAGCACACAAAGTGTTCCTCCGGTATTCGGGAGTTGCATAATCTCATAGTTTGAGGAACTTGTATAAGTCATGAAGAAAGAAATAGCAATGAAACTTACACGATCATAATGCTAAGATAACAGATGGGTCATGTCCATCACATCATTCTCCTAATGATGTGATCCTGTTCATCAAATGACAACACATGTCTATGGTTAGGAAACTAAACCATCTTTGACTAACGAGCTAGTCAAGTAGAGGCATACTAGGGGCTATAGGTTTTGTCTATGTATTCACATATGTACTAAGTTTCCGGTTAATACAATTCTAGCATGAATAATAGACATTTATCATGAATTAATGAAATAAATAATAACTTTATTATTGCCTCTAGGGCATATTTCATTCGGTCTCCCAGTTGCACTAGAGTCAATAATCTAGATTACATAGTAATGATTCTAACACCCATGGAGCTTTGGTGCTAATCATGTTTTGCTCGTGAGAGAGGCTTAGTCAACGGTCTGCAACATTCAGATACGTGTGTATCTTTCAAATCTCTATGTCCCCTTCCGACATTTGATGACGAATGGAATTGAAGCGTCTCTTGATGTGCTTGGTTCTCTTGTGAAATCTGGATTCCTTTGCCAAGGCAATTGCACCAGTATTGTCACAAAAGATTTTCATTGGACCCAATGCACTAGGTATGACACCTAGATCGGATATGAACTCCTTCATCCAAACTCCTTAATTTGCTGCTTCTGAAGCAGAAATGTACTCCGCTTCACACGTAGATCCCACCAGGACGCTCTTCTTGGAACTGCACCAACTGACAGCTGCTCCATTCAATAAAAATATGTATCCGGTTTGTGACTTCAAGTCATCCGGATCAGTGTCAAAGCTTGCATCGACGCAACCATTTACGACGAGCTCTTTTTCACCTGCATAAACGAGAAACGTATCCTTAGTCCTTTTCAGGTATTTCAGGATGTTCTTGACTGCTGTCCAGTGCTCCACTCCGGGATTACTTTGGTACCTCCCTGCTATGCTTATAGCAAGACATACATCAGGTCTGGTATGCGGCATTGCATACATGATAGAACCTATGGCTGAAGCATAGGGAATGACTTTCATTTTCTCTCTATATTCTATGATGGTCGGGCTTTGAGTCTGAATCAACTTCACACCTTGTAACACAGGCAAGAACCCTTTCTTTGACTGATCCATTTTGAACTTCTTCAAAACTTTATCAAGGTATGTGCTTTGTGAAAGTCCAATTAAGCGTCTTGATCTATCTCTATAGATCTTGATGCCCAATATGTAAGAAGCTTCTCCAAGGTCTTTCATAGAAAAACTCTTATTCAGGTATCCCTTTATGCTATCCAGAAATTCTATATCATTTCCAATAAACAATATGTCATCTACATATAATATTAGAAATGCTACATTGCTCCCACTCACTTTCTTGTAAATACAGGCTTCTCCAAAAGTCTGTATAAAACCATATGATTTGATCACACTATCAAAGCGTTTATTCCAACTCCGAGAGGCTTGCACCAGTCCACAAATGGATCGCTAGAGCTTGTACACTTTGTTAGCACCCTTTGGATAAAATGCAGCAATTTCTAACATGATTCGGACAGACTTAAGCATCGCTACGGGTGAGAAAGTCTCATCGTAGTCAACTCCTTGAACTTGTCGAAAACCTTTCGCAACAAGTCGAGCTTTGTAAGCAGCAACATTACCGTCTGCGTCGGCCTTCTTCTTAAAGATCCATTTATTTTCTATGGCTTGCCGATCATCGGGCAAGTCCACCAAAGTCCACACTCTGTTCTCATACATGGATCCCATGTCAGATTTCATGGCTTCAAGCCATTTCGCGGAATCTGGGCTCATCATTTCTTCCACATAGTTTGTAGGTTCATCATGGTCTAGTAACATGACTTCCAGAACAGGATTACCGTACCACTCTGGTGCGGATCTTACTCTGGAAGACCTACAAGGTTCGGTAGTAACTTGATCTAAAGCTTCATGATCATCATCATTAGCTTCCTCACTAATTGGTGTAGGAATCCCAGGAACTGATTTTTGCGATGAACTACTTTCCAATAAGGGAGCAGGTAGAGTTACCTCATCAAGTTATACTTTCCTCCCACTCACTTCTTTCGAGAGAAACTCCTTCTCTAGAAAGGATCCATTCTTAGAAACAAAGATTTTGCCTTCGGACCTATGATAGAAGGTGAACCGAACAGTTTCCCTTGGGTATCCTATGAAGACGCACTTCTCCGATTTGGGTTCGAGCTTATCAGGTTGAAGATTTTTCACATAAGCATCACAGCCCCAAATTTTAAGAAACGACACTTTGGTTTCTTGCCAAACCACAGTTCATAAGGCGTCGTCTCAACGGATTTTGATGGTGCCCTATTTAAAGTGAATGTAGCCGTCTCTAAAGCATAACCCCAAAACGATAGTGGTAAATCAGTAAGAGACATATAGATCGCACCATATCTAATAAAGTACGGTTATGATGTTCGGACACACCATTTCGCTGTGGTGTTCTAGGTGACGTTAATTGTGAAACTATCCCATGTTGTTTCAAATGAAGACCAAACTCGTAACTCAAATATTCTCCTCCACGATCAGATCGTAGAAACTTTATGTTCTTCTTACGATGATTTTCCACTTCACTCTGAAATTCTTTGAACTTTTCAAATGTTTCAGACTTATGCTTCATTAAGTAGATATAACCATATATTCTCAAATCACTTGTGAAGGTAAGAAAATAACGAGACCCACCACGAGCATCAATACTCACTGGACCGCATACATCGGTATGTATTATTTCCAATAAGTCAGTAGCTCGTTCCATTGTTCCGGAGAATGGAGTTTTAGTCATCTTGCCCATAAGGCCCGGTTCGCAAGCACCAAGTGATTCATAATAAAGCGATTCCAAAAGTCCATCAGCATGGAGTTTCTTCATGCGCTTTATACGGATATGACCCAAACGGCAGTGCCACAAGTAAGTTGCACTATCATTTTTAAACTTCAATCTTTTGGCTTCAACACTATGAATATGTGTATCACTACTATCAAGATTCAACATAAATAGACCACTCAGCAGGGGTGCATGACCATAAAAGATATTACTCATATAAATAGAACAACCATTATTCTCTGATTTAAATGAATAACCGTCTCACATCAATCAAGATCCAGATATAATGTTCATGCTCAATGCTGGCACCAAATAACAATTATTCAGGTCTAAAACTAATCCCGAAGGTAGATTTAGAGGTAGCGTGCCGACCGCGATCACATCGACTTTGGAACCATTTCCCACGCGCATTGTCACCTCATCCTTAGCCAATCTTCGCTTAATCCGTAGCCCCTGTTTCGAGTTACAAATATGAGCAACAGAACCAGTATCAAATACCTAGGCGCTACTGCGAGCATTAGTTAAGTACACATCAATAATATGTATATCAAATATACCTTTCACTTTGCCATCCTTCTTGTCCGCCAAATACTTGGGGCAGTTCCTCTTCCACTGACCAGTCCCTTTGCAGTAGAAGCACTCAGTTTCAGGCTTAGGTCCAGACTTGGGTTTCTTCTCTTGAGCAGCAACCTTTTTGTCGTTCTTCTTGAAGTTCCCTTTCTTCCCTTTCTTCACTTTGCCCTTTTTCTTGAAACTAGTGGTCTTATTGACCATCAACACTTGATGCTCCTTTTTGATTTCCACCTCCGCGGCCTTCAGCTAGCATCGCGAAGAGCTCAGGAATAGTCTTGTTCATCCCTTGCATATTATAGTTCATCACGAAACTTTTGTAGCTTGGTGGCAGTGATTGAAGAACTCTGTCAATGACACTATCATCAGGAAGATTAACTCCCAATTGAGTCAAGTGGTTGTGGTACCCAGACATTATGAGTATGTGTTCATTGACAGAACTATTCTTCTCCATTTTACAGCTGTAGAACTTATTGGAGACTTCATATCTCTCAATCCGGGCATTTGCTTGAAATATTAACCTCAACTCCTGGAACATCTCATATGCTCCATGACATTCAAAACGTCGTTGAAGTCCCGGTTCTAAGCCGTAAAGCATGGCACACTGAACTATCGAGTAGTCATCAACACGCATCTGTCAGGCATTCACAATGTCTGCAGTTGCGGGCGCGGGTGGTACACCTAACGATGCTTCCAGGATGTAATTCTTCTGTGCAGCAATGAGGATAATCCTCAAGTTATGGACCCAGTCCGTGTAGTTGCTGCCATCATCTTTCAACTTAGCTTTCTCTAGGAACGCATTAAAATTCGGTAGCACGGGCCATTGATCTACAACAACATAGACATGCAAAATACTATCAGGTACTAAGTTCATGATAAATTAAAGTTCAATTAATCATATTACTTAAGAACTCCCACTTAGATAGGCATCCCTCTAATCATATAAGTGATCACGTGATCCAAATCAACTGAACCATGTCCGATCATCACGTGAGATGGAGTAGTTTTCAATGGTGAACATCACTATGTTGATCATATCTACTATATGATTCATGCTCGACCTTTCGGTCTCAGTGTTCCGAGGCCATATCTGCATATGGTAGGCTCGTCAAGTTTAACCCGAGTATTCTGCGTGTGCAAAACTGGCTTGCACCCGTCATATGTGAACATAGAGCTTATCACACCCGATCAGCACGTGGTGTCTCGGCACGACGAACTATAGCAACGGTGCATACTCAGGGAGAACACTTGTACCTTGAAATTTAGTAAGGGATAATCTTATAATGCTATCGATGTTCTAAGCAAAATAAGATGCATAAAGGATAAACATCACATGCAATCAAAATATGTGACATGATATGGCCATCATCATCTTGTGCTCATGATCTCCATCACCGAAGCATTTTCATGATCTCCAACATCACCGGCGCGACACCTTGATCTCCATCGTAGCATCGTAGTTGTCTCGCCACCTATTGTTACTATGAATATTGCTACAGCTTAGTGATAAAGTAAAACAATTACATGGTGATTGCATTGCATACAATAAAGCGACTACCATATGGCTCCTGCCAGTTGCCGATAACTTTGTTACAAAACATGATCATCTCATACAACAATTTATATCACATCATGCTTGACCATCTCACATCACAGCAAGCCCTCCAAAAACAAGTTAGACGTCCTCTACTTTGTTGTTGCAAGTTTTACGTGGCTGCTACGGGCTTCTAGCAAGAACCATTCTTACCTACGCATCAAAACCACAACGATTTTTTCGTCAAGTGTGTTGTTTTAATCTTCAACAAGGACCGGGCGTAGCCACACTCGATTCAACTAAAGTTGGAGAAATAGACACTCACCAGCCACCTATGTGCAAAGCACGTCGGTAGAACCAGTCTCGCGTAAGCGTACGTGTAATGTCGGTCTGAGCCGCTTCATCCAACAATACCGCCGAATCAAAGTATGTCATGCTGGTAAGCAGTATGACTATTATCGCCCACAACTCTTTGTGTTCTACTCGTGCATACAACATCTACGCATAAACCTGGCTCTGATACCATTGTTGGGGAACGTAGTAATTTCAAAAAAATCCTACGCACACTCAAAATCATGGTGATGCATAGCAACGAGGGGGGAAAGTGTGTCCACGTACCCTCGTAGATCGAAAGCGGAAGCGTTATGACAACGTTGTTGATGTAGTCGTACGTCTTCACGATCCGACCGATCTTAGCACCAAACGTACGGTACCTCCGCGATCAGCACACGTTCAGCTCGGGGACGTCCCTCGTACTCTTGATCCAGTTGATTCCGAGGGAGAGTTTCGTCAGCACGACGGTGTGGTGACAGTGAGGATGAAGTTACCGGTGCAGGGCTTCGCCTAAGCACTATGATGATATGACCGAGGTATGTAACTGTGGAGGGGGGCATCACACACTGCTAAACAATGTCAACTTGTGTGTTCTAGGTTGCCCCTGCCCCCGTATATAAAGGAGCAATGGGGGAGGCCGGCCGGCCCTTGGGGCATGCCAAGGAGGGGAGTAGGACTCCTCCTTTCGTAGTCTAACTAGGAGGGGGAAGGGGGTAGGAAGGAGAGGGAAAGGGAGAGGGAAAGAGGGGCCGCGCCCCCCTTCTCTAGTCCAATTCGGACTCCCCTTGGGGGGGCACGCCACCTCCTGGGCTGCTGCCCTCTCTCTCCCCTAAGGCCCACTAAGGCCCAATACCTCCCCGGGGGGTTCCGGTAACCCCACCGGCACTCCGGTTTTCTCCGAAATCACCCGGAACACTTCCGCTGTCCGAATATAGCCGTCCAATATATCAATCTTTATGTCTCGACCATTTCGAGACTCCTCGTCATGTCCGTGGTCATATCCGGGACTCCGAACTATCTTCGGTACATCAAAACACATAAACTCATAATACCGATCGTCACCGAACTTTAAGCGTGCGGACCCTACGGGTTCGAGAACTATGTAGACATGACCGAGACACGTCTCCGATCAATAACCAATAGCGGAAACTGGATGGTCATATTGGTTCCTACATATTCTACGAAGATCTTTATCGGTCAAACCGCATAACAACATACATTGTTCCCTTTGTCATCGGTATGTTACTTGCTCGAGATTCGATCGTCGATATCTCAATACCTAGTTCAATCTCATTACTGGAAAGTCTCTTTACTCTTGTCGTAATACTTCATCCTGCAACTAACTCATTAGTCACAATTCTTGCGAGGCTTATAGTGATAAGTATTACCGAGAGGGCCCAGAGATACCTCTCCGAAACACGGAGTGACAAATCCTAATCCCGATCTATGCCAACCCAACAAACACCTTCGGTGACACCTGTAGAGCACCTTTATAATCACCCTTTTATGTTGTGACGTTTGGTAGCACACAAAGTGTTCCTCCGGTATTCGGGAGTTGCATAATCTCATAGTCTGAGGAACTTGTATAAGTCATGAAGAAAGCAATAGTAATGAAACTAACACAATCATAATGCTAAGCTAACGGATGGGTCATGTCCATCACATCATTCTCCTAATGATGTGATCTCGTTCATCAAATGACAACACATGTCTGTGGTTAGGAAACTTAACCATCTTTGATTAACGAGGTAGTCAAGTAGAGGCATACTAGGGACTATAGGTTTTATCTATGTATTCACACATGTACTAAGTTTCCGGTTAATACAATTCTAGCATGAATACTAACTTTATTATTGCCTCTAGGGCATATTTGCTTCAAGAGGTCAGTTTAGAAATGCAATGAAGTCAGTAAGAAGGAGGGTCAGACAAACTCTTATCATACAAGTAATCAGCAACCCGAATGACAAGAATATAAATGTTATTCTGTTCACAAAGAAAATCAGTCCAGTCCTTCTCCACAATCTATCACTGAAGCATACAAGGCAAGATTCACCAGTCTACATCACAAAGGTATGAATGGATTCCAATACAAGATATTCATTCATTTCCATTGGATACTGCAAAAGCTTCTGACATAAGGTACCGAGTCTTCCCTCGTAAGTCTTTAAGGGGGGAAGATTATGAGGTACGGTACCTAGTCTTCCTCAGCAAGATATCCGCAGAAAGCTTTGAGCACAAGCTATCTAGTCTTCCGCAACATGACACCCCGATGGATTCCAAAGCAAGCTGCCCAGTATTCTTCAGTAAGGCAGGGGTACAAGAGAATAAGCAATGGATTGTTAGCATATGGCAGTGTTCTCCAAGTGGCAAATCTGCAAGAGTTAAGTCAGAAACAAGAATCAGTCAGAACAAAGGTATACCTCCAGAATTAGATATTTCTTCATACAGTGAGTATGATGTCAAGTCCATGCAAGTCTCTCGCACAAGGAACAATTCACGGTACGCATCCGACAACCTCACTAGATATGTAAGTGAAGGAAAACTAGTGGGTGATTCAAGAATCGACAAGTCTGGAAGAAAGACAACATTGATGCAATAATCTTGGCAGTAATTCTTGACATCAGCCCCACACACCCGACAAGGTGATGCTATTAATTCGGACACTGTCTGGTATAATCAACAACAGTTTTGAGATCTGTATAAGCACACATGAACCGGGTTAATACCCCAAGACTCAAGACATGAACAAGACCAAGGTATGATTGCAAGATATTGCACATGACAGTACTCAGGGCCGCGAATATAATCAAGGATATACATAAGGCCCCACCCTTTCAGTTAAAGATCCAGATGAAGAAAATAATAATGAAAGAGCAAGACCGACAATACAGGTATGTCAGAGTATTGTGTGAACAGTGCGGTATGAATTCACAAGACAATCTTATTCCACATAAAACACAAGTGAGCCTAAAAGGTCTACTCCATTGCGGTATGGACCTCATAGCAAGGCAACCAGCTCAGTCCACAATATGCTAAGAACTGTCAGCATTGAATGCCCGAGTCTGTCAAGTCCAAACCCTGTAGACGTTGTTGCGCCTCCAAGTGCAGAGGTTTGTAGGACAGTAGCAAATTTCCCTCAAATGGATGACCTAAGGTTTATCAATCTGTAGGAGGCGTAGGATGAAGATGGTCTCTCTCAAACAACCCTGCAACCAAATAACAAAGAGTCTCTTGTGTCCCCAACACACCCAATACAATGGTAAATTGTATAGGTGCACTAGTTCGGCAAAGAGATGGTGATACAAGTGCAATATGGATGGTCGATATAGGTTTTTGTAATCTGAAAATATAAAGACAGCAAGGTAATAAGTGGTAAAAGTGAGCGTAAATGGTATTGCAATGCTAGGAAACAAGGCCTAGGGTTCATACTTTCACTAGTGCAAGTTCTCTCAACAATAATAACATAGCCTCAACATGCAACAAAGAGTCACTCCAAAGTCACTGATAGCAGAGAACAAACGAAGAGATTATCATAGGGTACGAAACCACCTCAAAGTTATCATTTCTGATCGATCTATTCAAGAGTCCGTAATAAAATAACACAAAGCTATTCTTTCCGTTCGATCTATCCTAGAGTTAGTACTAGAATAACACCTTAAGACACAAATCAACCAAAACCCTAATGTCACCTAGATACTCCAATGTCACCTCAAGTATCCATGGGTATGATTATACGATATGCATCACACAATCTCAGATTCATCTTTTCAACCAACACAAAGAACTTCAAAGAGCGCCCCAAAGTTTCTGTCGGGGAGTCAAGACAAAAATGCGTGCCAACCCCTATGCATAAGTTCACAAGGTCACTGAACCCGCAAGTTGATCACCAAAATATACATCAAGTAGATCACGTGAATATCCCATTATCACCACAGATAAGCACATGCAAGACATACATCAAGTGTTCTCAAATACTTAAAGACTCAATCCGATAAGATAACTTCAAAGGGAAAACTCAGTCCATTACAAGAGAGTAGAGGGGGAGAAACATCATAAGATACAACTATAATAGCAAAGCGTGCGATACATCAAGATTGTGCATATCAAGAACACGAGAGAGAGAGAGAGAGAGAGAGAGAGAGAGAGAGAGATTAAACACATAGCTACTAGTACATACCCCCAGCCCCGAGGGTGAACTAATCCCACCTCGTCATGGAGAACGCCGGGATGATGAAGATGGCCATCGGTGATGATTCCCCCATCCGGCAGGGTGCCAGAACAGGTTCCCGATTGGTTTTTGGTGGCTACAGAGGCTTGCAGCGGTAGAACTCCCGATCTAGGTTATGTTCTAGAGGTTTCTGTATTTATAGGAATTTTTGGCGTTGGTCTCACGTTAGGGGGGTCTCCGTGTCGTCCACGAGATAGGGGGGCGCTCCCAAGGGGTAGGGCATGCCCTCCACCCTCGTGGATGGCTGGGGACTCTTCTAGCCTAACTCTTTTACTCTGGGGGCTTCTTCTGGTCCATAAAAAATAATCAAAAATTGGCATGTCGGTTGGACTCCGTTTGGTATTACTTTTTTGTAAAACTCAAAAACAAGGAAAAAACAGAAACTAGCACTGGCTCTGGGTTAATAGGTTAGTCCCAAAAATCCTATAAAACAGCATATAAATGCATATAAAACATGTAAGATGGATAATATAATAGCATGAATACTTCATAAATTATAGATACGTTGGAGACGTATTAGCATCCCCAAGCTTAATTCCTGCTCGTCCTCGAGTAGGTAAATGATAAAAAGAAATAATTTATGAAGTGTGAATGCTAGCAAGTGCACAAGTTTGATCAATGACAATTTCAATCACATTTTCTAGCATCATTATATGTCATAACAGTAGCTCATCTCATAAAACTTCTCATGATCAAGTAACAAGCTATTCAAATGTTAAAGCATAGACCATAAACTTTCTTGAAAACTAGCAAACTATGTTCCCAGTCATCAAACAATTGCAATTCATCTTATTTTCAGGAAGGGTCTATGTAAGAGCTTTGATTTAGCAAATCCCACATACACAACTATCCTATAGTCTTCCATGATTGCTACCACTCAAAGCATATTTTTATAACAAATAGCATCCATCGAACACAGAGAAAGATAGGGGCTTAACGTTTCGTCTCCCAACTTACTTATCATATAGATAATTGTCAACAATAATAATTCATGATCAAATATATTTGAATGGTCATATATGCTTAGATCTTTCTCCATCACATGATGCTTTGCCAACTAAAGAGTAGGTTGGAATGAGAAGTAATACTACTGACTCTTGCATAAAAGTAAAAGATAGGCCCATCGCAGAGGGAAGTAGGGATTTGCAGAGGTGCCAGAGCTTGAAGCTTTTAAAACAGAGATGAAAATAATTTTGAGAGGTATGTTTTCATTGTCAACATAACAACCAAGAGTTCCCAATATCTTCCATACTAGATACATTATAGGCGGTTCCCAAACAGAAAGGTAAAGATTTTACTCCCCCTCCACCAACAATCACACTCCACGGTTTGTCCAAAACAACGGGTGTCGTCCAACTATCAACCATCCCGGGGGAGTTTCGTTTAAATTATTTGCGATTTGTTTTTGATCTTTTGATCATAGGACTGGGCATCCTAGTTACCAGCCATTTTCTCGTGAATGATGAGCGGAGTCCACTCATCGTGAGAATAACCCACCTAGCATGGAAGATACTGACAGCCCCTAGTCGCTACATGAGCGATTCGGGCATACAAAACAGATTATTATTTAAAGGTTTAGAGTTTGGCACATGCAAATTTACTTGGAACGGCAGGTAAATACCGCATATAGGTAGATATGGTGGACACTCATGGAAGAAACTTGGTTAAAGGAATTTGGATGCACAAGCAGTATTCCCACTTAGTATAGATATTTTGGCTAGCAAAGGATTCTAAATAGCAAGCACCACATGTTGGAGGATCTATAACAATATATCTTATATACAAATATACCCAAACATAACTCATTAAGTTGTCTTCCTTGTCCAACTTCAACTAATTTGATCAAGTTTGAAAATAACTAATGGAGCTCACAATCATATAATATGTCCAAGATAGTATATTTATATGTGAAATCTCTCTTCCTTCAATATTCTTTCATGAATTGTTCAAGTGACCAATAATATGTTTGCTAACTTTCAATAAATTTACCACCTCTACTTCTTATATGTGAAGTCATTACTTCCCATGGGATAAGCATATGAAACATATATAATTTCAGATTTCTGATATTCAAATCATTCAACCATTTACTCATAGGATATAAGTGAAGCACACGAGTAAATGACAAACTACTCCAAAAAGATATAAGTGAAGATCAATGGGTAGTTAAATAATTATGTAGCTATGTGAAGACTCTCTCTCATTTAAGAATTTCAGATCTTGGGATATTATTCAAACAACAAGCAAAACAAAATAAAACGACATTTCAAGGATAGCACTCATCATGTGAATAAGCAAAAACTTAGGCTCAACCAATACTAACCGATAATTGTTGAAGAAGAAAGGTGGGATGCCTACCGGGGCATCCCCAAGCTTAGATACTTGAGACTTCTTGGAATATTATCTTGGGGTGCCTTGGGCATCCCCAAGCTTGAGCTTTTGTGTCTCCTTAATTCCTCTCATATCACAGTTTCCTAAATCTTGAAAGCTTCATCCAAACCAAACTCAACAAGAACTCGTGAGATAAGTTAGTATAAACCAATGCAAAAACCTTATCCTTTTCTACTGTAACAAATCACTAAAATTATTATTCAACATTGCATACTAAATTCCTATGCATATTTAATACTCCTATCCTCAAATAGAATCATTAAACAAGCAAACATATGCAAACAATGCAAACATAATAGCAATCTGCCAAAATAGTATAGTCTGTAAAGAATGCAAGATTCATCATACTTCCCTAACTCCAAACATTATTAAATTCTACCACACTGTATAAAATTAATCAGAGCTTATTGTGCAAAAAGTTTCAACATTTTATGAAATTCTGGCTTTTCTAGGGAATTTTTGCAACAGCGATAAACTTTCTGTTTTGAAACAGCAACATGTATACTTGCAAAATAAGCATGGTAAAGGCTATCCTTGACATTTTTATTGAAAATAAAGATGCAAAACATTATTATAAATAACAAAAAGCAAATCCTAACAAAATAAATTGACGCTCCAAGTAAAACACATATCATGTGGTGAATAAAAATATAGCTCCAAGTAAAGTTACCGATGAACGAAGACGAAAGAGGGGATGCCATCCGGGGCATCCCCAAGCTTAGGCTCTTGGTTGTCCTTGAATATTGCCTTGGGGTGCCTTGGGTATCCCCAAGCTTAGGCTCTTGCCATTCCTTATTCCATAGTCCATCGAATCCTTACCCAAAACTTGAAAACTTCACAACACAAAAATTAATAGAAAACTCGTAAGCTCCGTTAGTATAAGAAAATAAATCACCACTTAAGTACTGTTGTGAACTCATTATAAATTCATATTGGTATAATATATACTGTATTCCAAATTCTCTATGGTTCATACCCTCCGATACTACTCATAGATTCATCAAAATAAGCAAACAACACATAGAAAACAGAATCTGTCGAAAACAGAATAGTCTGTAGTAATCTGTAACTCTCGAATACTTCTGTAACCCCAAAAATCCTAACAAATTAGGAAAGGCTGAGAAATTTACGTAACAATCCAGGGAAAAAAGAATCAGACCAAAATCACGTGTCTGTAAATTATCAAAACTAATTCACTGAGTGCAAAAGTTTCTGATTTTCAGCAGGATCAACACAACTATCACCGTAAGCTATCCTAAAGGTCTTACTTGGCACTTTATTGAAACAAAAGCTATAAAACATGATTACTACAGTAACATAATCATGTGAACACACTAAAACAGGAGGGGTAAATATTGGGTTGTCTCCAAACAAGCGCTTTTCTTTAATGCCTTTCTAGCTAGGAATGATGATGACAATGATGCTCACATAAAAGATAAGAATTGAAACACAATGGGAGCATCATGAAGCATATGACTAACACATTTAAGTCTAACCCACTTCCTATGCATAGGGATTTTGTGAGCAAACAACTTATGGGAACAATAATCAACTAGCATAAGAAGGCAAAACAAGCTTAACTTTAAAACTTTAAGCACATAGAGAGGAAACTTGATATTATTGCAATTCCTACAAGCATATATTCCTCCCTCATAATACTTTTCAGTATCATCATGAATGAATTCAACAATATAACTATCACATAAAGCATTCTTTTCATGATCTACAAGCATAGAAATGTTATTACTCTCCACATAAGCAAAATTCTTCTCATAAATAGTAGTGGGAGCAAACTCAACAAAATAATTATCATGTGAGGCATAATCCAATTGAAGATTAAAATCAAGATTACAAGTTTCATGGTTATCATTGTTCTTTATAGCATACATTTCATCACAATAATCATCATAGATAGGAACTTTATTCTCATAATCAATTGGAACCTCTTCCAAAATAGTGGATTCATCATTAAATAAAGTCACGACCTCTCCAAATCCACTTTCATCAATATAATCATCATAAATAGGAGACATGCTTTCATCATAATAAATATTCTCATCAAAACTTGGGGGACTAAAAATATCATCTTGATCAAACATAGCATCCCCAAGCTTGTGGCTTTGCATATCATTAGCATCATGGATATTCAAGGAATTCATACTAAAAACATTGCAATCATGCTCATCATACAAGACTTAGTGCCAAACATTCTAATGCATTCTTCTTCTAGCACTTGAGCACAATTTTCCTTTCCATCATTTTCACGAAATACATTAAAAAGATGAAGCATGTACTTTTCTTTTTTAGACTAAACTAGTGATAAAACAAGGAATTAAAAGATTCGATTGCATGATCTAAAGATATACCTTCAAGCACTCACCTCCCCGGCAACGGCGAGAAAAGAGCTTGATGTCTACTACACAACCTTCTTCTTGTAGACGTTGTTGGGCCTCCAAGTGCAGAGGTTTGTAGGACAGTAGCAAATTTCCCTCAAGTGGATGACCTAAGGTTTATCAATCCGTGGGAGGCATAGGATGAAGATGGTCTCTCTCAAACAACCCTGCAACCAAATAACAAAGAGTCTCTTGTGTCCCCAACACACCCAATACAATGGTAAATTGTATAGGTGCACTAGTTCAGTGAAGAGATGGTGATACAAGTGCAATATGGATGGTAGATATAGGTTTTTGTAATCTGAAAATATAAAGACAGCAAGGTAACAATTGGTAAAAGTGAGCGTAAACGGTATTGCAATGCTAGGAAACAAGGCCTAGGGTTCATACTTTCACTAGTGCAAGTTCTCTCAACAATAATAACATAATTGGATCATATAACTATCCCTCAACATGCAACAAAGAGTCACTCCAAAGTCACTGATAGCAGAGAACAAACGAAGAGATTATCGTAGGGTACGAAACCACCTCAAAGTTATCCTTTCTGATCGATCTATTCAAGAGTCCGTAGTAAAATAACACAGAGCTATTCTTTCCGTTCGATCTATCCTAGAGTTCATACTAGAATAACAACTTAAGACACAAATCAACCAAAACCCTAATGTCACCTAGATACTCCAATGCCACCTCAAGTATCCGTGGGTATGATTATACGATATGCATCACACAATCTCAGATTCATCTATTCAACCAACACAAAGAACATCAAATAGTGCCCCAAAGTTTCTGCCGGAGAGTCAAGACAAAAACGTTTGCCAACCCCTATGCATAAGTTCACAAGGTCACTGAACCCGCAAGTTGATCACCAAAACATACATCAAGTAGATCACGTGAATATCCCATTGTCACCACAGATAAGCACATGCAAGACATACATCAAGTGTTCTCAAATCCTTAAAGACTCAATCTGATAAGATAACTTCAAAGGGAAAACTCAATCCATTACAAGAGAGTAGAGGGGGAGAAACATCATAAGATCCAACTATAATAGCAAAGCTCGCAATACATCAAGATCGTGCATATCAAGAACACGAGAGAGAGAGAGAGAGAGAGAGAGAGAGAGAGAGATCAAACACATAGCTACTCGTACATACCCTCAGCCCCAAGGGTGAACTACTCCCTCCTCGTCATGGAGAGCATCGGGATGATGAAGATGGCCACCGGTGATGATTCCCCCCTCCGGCAGGGTGCCAGAACAGGGTCCTGATTGGTTTTTGGTGGCTACAGAGGCTTGCGGCGGCGGAACTCCCGATCTAGGTTATGTTCTGGAGGTTTCTGTATTTATAGGAATTTTTGGCGTTGGTCTCACGTCAGGGGGGTCTCCAAGTCGTCCACGAGATAGGGGGTGTGCCCAGGGGGTAGGGCGTGCCCTCCACCCTCATGGATGGCTCGGGACTCTTCTGGCCCAACTCTTTTACTCCGGGGGCTTCTTTTATTCCATAAAAAATCATCAAAAATTGGCACGTCAATTGGACTCAGTTTGGTATTCCTTTTCTGTAAAACTGAACAACAAGGAAAAAACAGAAGCTGGCACTGGGCTCTGGGTTAATAGGTTAGTCCCAAAAATCATATAAAATAGCATACAAATGCATATAAAACATCTAAGATGGATAATATAATAGCATGAATACTTCTTAAATATATACATGTTGGAGACGTATCACTCAGCAACTGTGCTGAAGCATCGCAGGGACTGTTATCCCCATGGATATACCGGCAAAATGAAGAATCAGTGTGAGAGCACATACTTTGAGGATTGTTATCTCTCGTATATGGGAAGCAATTACATAATAGCCTGCCGTGAATGGGATTCTTTGCCAAGATCACCGCCAGTCAAGTCTGTAAATGTTATCATCAGGAGATGGTGCACTTTTCTATCAGTCACGTCAAGCGATAGTCAAACTTTTGGTACAGATTGGATATGAAAGACAGTGAAGTCAGGCCAGATAAGTCAAAAAACTCCTACAACAAGTCAAAATCCATCCAAAAGACAAGTATGATTCCTATCACTGTTTTGAACCCCGAAGGTATGCATGTATTCAAGCAGTCTGATATCTGGATAGAAGAGATTCCTAGTTCCACAGGAAGATGTCTTCCCAACTCCGTGGAATATTCTCAGTACTCGATATCGGAATGACATCTCCAGCAAGGATCAATATCGAGAAGGACACCTATGTCAGTAATGATAATCTCTCAGACCTCAGCTAAGCCAATGGAGATGAAAGAAAATCTGAGTCAGTATGAACAGGAACATATGAGGTAAGTTCGGTCAGAATGTCAGATACGGTGAAGCAAACCACCACCCCAGATCAAGGCAGTCAGTCAGAATCAATTCAGTGGGAATATTATATCAAAATGAATAAAAGAAACCCGAGTTGGAGACAGTTTCTTCAAGTTAGAAAAATTATTTATCCCTGAGCAACCAAATCACGAGGACTAGATTTCTTTAAGGGGGGAAGGTTTGTAACACCCTGGATTTTGCCCTTTTCTTTTTTTCCTTTGATTTTCTTGGATTTCTTGATTTGATTTGTTTTTCTGTGGCTATGTGGTTCTAAAACTTTGGAAGATCATGTCTTCCTAGGTTTTGTAGTGGCTTGTCATCCCCAAAACTATCCCTAGACCCTGTCATTTTCATCCTAGCCCAAATCCCAATATTATCTTATTGGAAATATTCCTTTTCTGATAATGGAATTGTCCTATTTGCCCTAGGTTGTGAAGCAACCCATCTTTCTGTCACTCCAAAAATTCCCAAATAGCTCTCATAAATTGTTTGGGTCATATGTTGCTCAAATATGGCAAAACTTTTCATTTCCATGCTCAAAAATCATCCTCCAATAATTCTTTTCCTACCTGCCCTAAATGGCACTTTGCAAAGCAAGTGCTACTTATCTTTGCATGATTGACTCCAAACTTTTTGGACATCTTTTCCTATCCATATAATTGCACCATGCCAAAATTCAACTCAATTAGCTTAGTAAATATTCCTGAGTGTTTTTTCAAAGTTCTTGTCTGAGGGAAGACATTATGAAGGAAGTACTAGCTAGGCATATCCAAATGAGTTGAAATTTTGCAAGGTCCTTCATATGATCAAATCTTCACCCTCCACCAAATTTGTGCTCATGAAACTCATTTATGTGAGACCAACTCCAAATCTTGGTTTCTGATCAAATTTTCAGTTTCTGAAGAAACCATATTTTATATTGCTTCATTTAAGCTGAAACTTTTCCAGGGCATTCTCCTATCCATATAAACTCTCTCCACCAAGTTTTGGCCCATTTCATCTATCCAATTGCCATGTGCAATATTTCCAAGTTTCTGGTCAAAATAAAGCATTGTGAAGCAAGTGCTAGTTTGGTTCATCCAAAGGCCCTGATACTTTTTGGGCATCTTCATATACTCAAATCATTGGGCCATAACCATTTTTAGCTCATGAAAATGATTTATAAGAGTGCTTCTTCATCATCTCTAATTCTGACCAGTGGGGCCATTTCTACAACAACTACCCTCTAGAGCGCTCCTCTTCGTCTGATTCTTAGCCAACACAGTCACCTTGGCATGTGATCAAGCCATGCCAAAGCTCAGCCCCTGCCTCCTCCTGGATTTGTCCCCCTGAATCACAAACACCTTGCTACCACAATACTTTGGAGCCTCCTGCTAATCACTTCTTTGCCCCTGGACCGAATTCTTTTTCCGTTTGGACTAAGGGTATCAGGGTCCATCTACTAGACATGATTTGGCTGGACAGAGTTGTCGGTGTTCTAGGAATGGGGGTCCCAGACTTGCCTGCATGCGGCCTGTGGCGTGCCTCAAGCCGTGGCCCAGTACGACCCATCTTCATCAACCCAAGCTCAAGACCCTCGCGAGGGGCCAAGCCTCACGGGGCGGACGACGCAAGGCTTCCTCAGGGGCGGCCTCACCAGGCAGGCTCGCGAGGAGGCGGAGAGATCAAGGCAAGGAGTACCTCGCGAGGTGCTCGTGACACAAGCCATGACGATCGAGACCAGGCGGGCGCCAGGTGGGCACCAGCCTGTGCAGTGTCCTCGTTTCCTCTTTGGTGCAAAGGGGGGTAGCGCAGGCGCGGAGTACCGAGGCATCAAGCAAAGGTTACCATATCGGTGCAACAAGGCCAAGACCAGCAGAGCGGCAGGACGGACGTCACTTTGGAGCCCAAGACGGCATCATCGCCGGTACCTTTGACAGTCAAAGACAAACTTTAGTTAGGATAACTTGTACTAGTTGTCCCCCTTCAAAATGGTCGTTGTTGGCTCCCTTCCCGCTAAATATTTGGGAAGAGGACCAGGGCCCCGATATATAGAGCTAGCCACCGCAGTAGGAGGGGATCAAATCCATCCCAGACAGAACACCGCACCAGCTCAAGAACACCCCTCGCAAGGCTGTTCTTCCTCTGTATTGTTCATCATCAGCCCCAGAGGCAATCCACCACACCACACACTAGAGTAGGGTATTACACCACAACGGTGGCCCGAACTAGTATAAACCTTGTGTCCCTCGTGTTGTTCATCGTGTAGCTTAGATTCACAACGAGGCTTTGGGGCGTGGATAGGTAGGGAGAAGATCTTCATGCGCACCCCAGAGTTTGAACCTTAAGGGTTTTGACGAAACCTGATATCCTGTAGGACCTTGAAGTATGTCTAGAGGGGGGGTGATTAGACTACTTGACCAATTAAAAACTTAACCTTTTCCCAATTTTAGAGTTTGGCAGATTTTAGCTATCTTATGACAGGTCAAGCAATCATCACACAATTCAAGCAAGCATGCAAAGAGTATATAGGCAGCAAAAATTAAAGCATGCAACTTGGAAGAAAGTAAAGGGAAGGGTTTGGAGGATTCAAACGCAATTGGAGACACGGATGTTTTTGGCGTGGTTCCGATAGGTGGTGCTATCGTACATCCACGTTGATGGAGACTTCAACCCACGAAGGGTAATGGTTGCGCGAGTCCACGGAGGGCTCCACCCACGAAGGGTCCACGAAGAAGCAACCTTGTCTATCCCACCATGGCCGTCGCCCACGAAGGACTTGCCTCACTAGTAGTAGATCTTCACGAAGTAGGTGATCTCCTTGCCCTTACAAACTCCTTGGTTCAACTCCACAATCTTGTCGGAGGCTCCCAAGTGACACCTAGCCAATCTAGGAGACACCACTCTCCAAGAAGTAACAAATGGTGCGTTGATGATGAACTCCTTGCTCTTGTGCTTCAAATGATAGTCTCCCCAACACTCAACTCTCTCTCATAGGATTTGGATCTGGTGGAAAGAAGATTTGAGTGGAAAGCAACTTGGGGAAGGCTAGAGATCAAGATTCATATGGTAGGAATGGAATATCTTGGCCTCAACACATGAGTAGGTGGTTCTCTCTCAGAAATGGTAAGTTGGAAGTGTAGGTTTGTTCTGATGGCTCTCTCCACGAATGAAGAGGAGGTGGAGGGGTATATATAGCCTCCACACAAAATCTAACCATTACACACAATTTACCAAACTCGGTGGGACCGATTCAACAGACTCGGTCAGACCGATTTAGTAAACCTAGTGACCGTTAGGATTTTCGGTGGGACTGACATGCAACTCGGTAGGACCGATTCGGTTAGGGTTAGGGCATAACGTAATCTCGGTAAGACCGATCACTCAAACTTGGTGAGACCGATTTTGGTAATAAGCTTTCCAGAGAGTTGGTCAGATAAACTCGGTGGGACCGATTTGCTCTTTTCGGTGAGACCGAAATGTTACAAAAGGGAAACAGAGAGTTTACATTGCAATCTCAGTGGGACCGATCGCTCACTTCAGTTAGACCAAAACGTTACGAAGGGAAACAGAGATATTACAATCCCATCTCGGTGAGACCGAGATCCCTATCGGTAGGACCGATTTGCCTAGGGTTTATGGCAGTGGCTATGACATTTGAACTCCGTGGCGCCGGATAGAAAGGATCGGTGTGACCGATTTTGGCTTTAGGTTTAGGTCATTTGTGGATGTGAGAAAGTAGCTGAGGGTTTTTGGAGCATATCACCAAGCACATGAAGCAAGAGGCTCATTAAGCAACACCTCATCCCTCCTTGATAGTATTGGCTTTTCCTATAGACTCAATGTGATCTTCGATCACTAAAATATAAAATGAAGAGTCTTGAGCTTTTGAGCTTGAGCCAATCCTTTGTCATTAGTATTTTGAGGGATCCACTTTCATCATCCATGCCATGCCATTCATTGAGCTTTCCTGAAATAATAGTCTTGGAATAGCATTAGCTCAATGAGCTATATATTGTTATGAATTACCAAAACCACCTAGGGATAGTTGCACTTTCAATCTCCCCCTTTTTGGTAATTGATGACAACATATAGATCAAAGTTTCGACAAATGATAATAAGATTGAACAACATCGTTGCTTTGAGAAGTATGTGATAAGCAAGAGCTCCCCCTAAATTTGTGCATAGTTTAGGATTTGCTTTGGACTGCAAATGCACAAGGAATTAGGCTCATGGGTTACTCTTCCATGTCACATACATCTTGGTGGAGCGCTCAAAATGATAAAGATTAAATACATGCACTCATCACCAAGCAAAGTGAATGATCACATATGGATAAGATAAGATAATATCATCAAACATGCATAAGTGTAGCTTATGATCAAACACATGATCATCAATGTCTCACAAAAATAGCATAGTATCTCAAGCACTCAAAAGCAAACAAGTTTAACTACCAAAGCAAAGCAAGAGAGAACAAAAGCAACACTCTCTCTCTCTCTCGAAGTCTATGATCTATACATTTTTCTCCCCCTTTGGCAACAAGTTACCAAAAAGTTCATAGAAAATGCATAGTGCTAGATCGACTCTCAGGCTAGATCTTCAGGTGGTGGTGTCCAGATAACTCCAAGAACGAAGGCTTCAGTTGAAGTGAATGGAGCTGGAGGAGTTGATGTTGGAGCTGGTTGCACTGGAGCTGTGGCTGGTGCATATGATGTGGCTCTGGTGTCTGTCACAGACACTGTAGTTGACCTCTGATCTCTAGGCACTCTGGCAAATACATTAGTGGTAGTCTTGCCCTGCCTCTCCTGCATGTCATCCTGTAGCTGCTCCACAACTGACTGAATCTCAATTACTTTGACATCTAGATCATGGAATTTTAGTTCCATGATTCTTTCCAAGCTCTCCTGATTTCGAGTGAGGGTGGCCAATCCCTTCCCAATCCTCAGAGTTGATGCTATCAAGTAACCAAGCTGCTCCTGTTTGTTCTTCAAAAAATACTCAGATGCCTCCTCTTGAGTTGGCATCTTGGCAGCCTTCTCTTTCCTTGCCTTCTCCTTCTTCTCTTGAGCTTGTACTGATGATGGTTCATTCTCATTCATGACAACCTGATTGTCCTCAAAGTCTAGATAGAGAGGAAAATGTTCCTTATCCAATAGATATTTGCATGTGCCCATCTTTGAGTTAATCAACTCCTTAATCTGAGGGGCATATCCACAGCTTCTCTTTTGGTCTGTTGCAGTCCTCTTAATGGTCTCTACCATAAGGCTCATGACCTTGAATTTCTGTGGCACATCAAACAAATGCAACATGTTGATTGCATGCCCTCTAATCATGTTGTGGTCACCAGACTTAGGCAACAGAGTGTGCCTTAGGATCTAGTTGATTGTTGGCAGCCCTGACAGAAGAAAGTGGACTGACCCAAACTTATGTGTCTCAATAGCTTTGTCTGGGATCTCCTTGTACATGTGTGCCATGGAATTGTGGTACACCTTCTTCTTGGCATAGATATCCAAGTCATGTTCATTTTCCTTGGGGCATTGATCAGTTTTGCCCATTCCTCAACGGTTGACTGGTACCTTGTACCTTCAGACATCCAAACTATCCTCCCATCTGGATAGAAGTGTGCTGTGGAGTAGAATTGCATAATGAGTTCATCATTCCAGTTGGTGAGCTTTTGCCCAACAAAATCTGCAACTCCACAAGCAACAAAACTGTCTTGCACTCCAGGATAGTGTTCTTCATTGTCTTTCATGTAGGTCTAGTCGACCCACCTCATATCACACACTATGGGCTTCTTGTCCAACAAGATTGTCTCATAGAAGTCCTGCTGTTCCTTTGTATGGAACCTGTAATCAACAGCAGTCCTTCTCCTTGTGGCATATGGATCTGTCATCCTCCATAGCCTCAACCCTGAGTCTCTTCTGATCTTCATGTCCTCAGCCACAGGATGGGCATCATTGTGGTCTGGTATCTTGGGCTTGAGCTTCCTCAGGACTTGTCCTTCTTCATCTTCCTCATCAGCAACTTCAGGCACTGGGGCCTTGTTCTTCTCAGCAGCTGGAATACTGCTAGTATTCCTCTTTGGTGCAAGCTTGGGCTTGGGGGTAGCCTTGGGTGCTTCCTTGGTCTTTGATGTTACAGCCCCTGATCTAATAGCATCACCCATAAGCTTATGTGCCTTGGGTGCTGGTGCAACAACCTCTTCTTCCTCTTCAGAGTCTCTCCTCATTGAGGGATTTCCAAGAACCTGGGCAGTAGTGGTTCTGGCTCTCTTCTTCTTCTTATCCTGAGCAGCAGCTTCATCTTCAGATTCAATGGTAAACTTCATAGTTTCTCCAGTGGGAACTTTCTTGGGTTTGGAAGTTGTGACTCTCTTTGCAGGTGCCTCTTTGGGTTCAGACTTTTCAGGCACTTGAGTAGATCCTCTGACCTTCAGCATAGGTGTCCTCTTGGCAGAAACCTTCCTATTGAGTCCAGGTTTAGTGTTCTGTGCTGAGGCATACTCCTTTTTGAGCACTACCTTCTTGGAGGTAGCCTCATCCTCTTCTGCTCTATAATCCTCATCCTCAGAATCTGAGGTTCTCTTCTTCCTTGTCCTGGTGGCAGCTTTAGGCAGATTGCTTGGGGTGCTCCTGCTGCCATCATCTGAAGTGCTAGAGGGACTAGTGCCCTCACTCATGTGATTGTGCTCTTCTGACCTGTTCTGACTATCACTTTGGTCTGACATGCTGAAAATCACTGACTGCTGAACCTGTGAAGAGTTATAGATGAGATAGAGTGGATGAGCATCACAAAATGCAGAGAGTTTTGCAAAAGAATGATTCAAAAATTCAGTTTTAATTTTCCACAGAAAGCGTTTCGGATCAACCGATTTTCAAACTCGGTGATACCGAAGCAGTTTTGGAACCTAAACTGATGAACTCGGTTGGACTGAGTCACAGTTCGGTGGCACTCGAGACAGCTAGGGTTTCACAAAGTCCTAAAATCGGTCTCACCGATTAGCAATCCTCGGTCAGACCGAGAGTTACTAGTGCAATGGCATTAGCCAAATCGGTGGGACCGAGTTTTTCAACTCGGTGGGTCCGAGATGGTTTCGGCGGAAACCTAACCCTAAATTTTTGAATCTCATCTAATCTAAGGATTGCATTGACTGGATAGGAGTGTTTTAACCGTGGCAAGAATCATTAAGAACAGAATGTGCTAGGAATCGGACGAGGATAGCACTGTGATCGAGTCCATACCCTAGCTTGGAGATGAACTTGCTACGGTGGCAATGGCGGGGGTGAAATCCGTTGACGGCGGCGGAGACCAGCAACAGGAGGCGGCTGGCGACGAGGAGACGATTCGGAGACCCTGATGGCAGAGCGAGCTATTGCGCGGGCGAAGAGGTTCGGAGAAATTTCCAAATTTTTGCCCGTGACTATATATAGCCCGACCATGTCGGTGTGACCGAGTGGAACAACTCGGTGGCACCGAGATGCATAACTGTGTACAGTTACAGCAACTCGGTGTGACCGAAAGGTTCAAATCGGTTGCACCGAGATTGAAAACCTAGATCGACTTAGTGATCTCGGTAGGACCAAAATGGAGGAATCGGTCAGACCGAGAATCACAAAGAAGTTTTGGAAGTTTAAGTCTATGACGAATCGGGGACTCCGAGTGCTCCTCACACAGAGTGGTTCGAATCTGACTTGATCAAATTTTGTGATGTAGCATGAATAGAGTTTGAGACGAGAAAAGAATAGATAGCTAGAGAAGGTTCTTAGGCATTCTTGTCCATCCACTTGGCAAAGAGAAAAAGAAGCCAATCACTCAAAACAACAAGTGGATGTCCTTGACTGAGTAAAATATGCACCAACATGCTCACACAATAAGATGGCAAATGAAATATGTGGCAAAACATGCACAACCAAATCTAGCATCTATCAAACAATTGGCGATGACTAGGTCATCTATATATGAGTATATTGACTTAGGAGTCAAATGAAAACATTTGATCATAGGTCATACTCATCGTTTAAGCTCAAGTGGGGTTACCACTTTTACATAATGCATTGATGTGTTCACACCATTAGAGTTGCTTTAACTCAATTCTTAGAGTTAAGCTCCCCCTAGATGTGAGATCCCCTTTTAGAGGGATGAACTAACCTTGGGTTTTGTCGATGATGACTTCATGTAGGTGTTGAAGATGTGGATGCTCAATGTTGATGTAGATCATTTGGAGCAATCCTTTGGAGTGAGTTGCACTTTCAACTTACCTACATGGGTTAGTCCCACAAGGAACAAACAAGAATATCCATAGACATAGAGTGATGCACACACAAGATGATGTCCATGAAATCATTAGGTTACCTTGTCCCTTGCCTTACCAACATGAGAGTTTGTGACTCCTTGAACTAGTGCAAGATGTGAAAGTTGATTGCACTTGTTCTTGCCATAATGATATGAGTGAAGAATGTTGCCGGAGTCACCCTCAAGAACTCTCTAGTTCTTCTTCTTCGGGATCCACATCATCTTGATGGGAATCCTTGGAGTTGTAGTTGTACTTGATGAAGTAGAACTTGATGTAGTCTTGGGAACCCACTTGACTGAGACCTTAGGTGCTTCTTCAAATGCATCAATCTCTTCTTGAAGCTTGTCCTTGCCTTTGTTCTTATGGTCTTGTGGTGGAAGATCATCTTGTGCTTGTGTTCCTTTGAAGGAAGTAGGATCATACTTCTCTTGTTGAGGAACAAACTTCGTCTTGGGGTACTGATCTTCTTCCCACTCAACTCCATTGGCATTGAACTTTCGTTCAAAACCAACACCTTGATTCTTCCGGTGCCTTCCTTGCTTGCGTACAATTTCCTCGAATTGCTTACTCCCGGCAAGGCTCTTGTAAACACCTTTCTCTATAATTCCCTTCAATAAGCTATTTTCTTGCTCAAGTGTAACTTGGCTAAGAGAATCATTAGTGGAATCAAGAGAACTACTAGAAGCAACAATATTGGATTTGACATTATTATTGTTACTACTAGAGGAAGGATCTTTCTTGTACTTGTTACTAGACTTGATTTGAGGCATGTAAGTAGATAAGAGTAAACGCTTGGCAATGTAAGAAGAACTTTTCTTATGGAGATTGAGGGAGTCCTGGACTAGGGGGTGTCCGGATAGCCGGACTATCATCATCGGCCAGACTCCAAAACTATGAAGATACAAGATTGAAGACTTCGTCCCGTGTCCGGATGGGACTTTCCTTGGCATGGAAGGCAAGCTTGGCAATACGGATATGTAGATCTCCTACCATTGTAACCGACTCTGTGTAACCCTAGCCCTCTCCGGTGTCTATATAAACCGGAGGGTTTTAGTCCGTAGGACAGACAACCATTACAACAATCATACCATAGGCTAGCTTCTAGGGTTTAGCCTCCTTGATCTCGTGCTAGATCCACTCTTGTACTACCCATATCATCAATATTAATCAAGCAGGAGTAGGGTTTTACCTACATCGAGAGGGCCCGAACCTGGGTAAAAACATCATGTCCCTTGTCTCCTGTTACCATCCGCCTAGACGCACAGTTCGGGACCCCCTACCCGAGATCCGCCGGTTTTGACACCGACATTGGTGCTTTCATTGAGAGTTCCTCTGTGTCGTCACCGATAGGCTTGATGGCTCCTCCAATCATCAACAACAACGTAGTCCAGGGTGAGACTTTTCTCCTCGGACAGATCTTCATGTTCGGCGGCTTTGCGCTGCGGGCCAATTCGCTTAGCCACCTGGAGCAGATCGAAAGCTACGCCCCTGGTCATCAGGTCAGATTTGGAAGCCTAAACTTCACGGCTGACATCCGCGGAGACTTGATCTTCGACAGATTCGAGCCACAGCCGAGCGCGCTGCACTATCACGATGGGCATGATTTACCTCTGCTGCCGGACAGTGCCCTGGAGGCCGCACATGAGTCTGCTCCGACCCTTAGTTCGGAGCCAACCGCGCAGATCAAGGACGGGTGGCTAGACACCGCCTCGGGGGCTGCAACTTCTACGGCGATGGAGCCGAATACTGACCTTGTCCCTTGTAAAGCTCGTGACTCCGAGGTGCCGGACTCCTCGCCGGACTCCGAACCTCCTGCGCCCCTACCAATCGAGTCCGATTGGGCGCCTATCATGGAGTTCACCGCCGCGGACATCTTTCAGCACTCACCCTTTGGCGACATCCTGAATTCGCTAAAGTGTCTCTCGTTATCAGGAGAGCCCTGGCCGAACTGCGGTCAGGACGGTTGGGATGCGGACGACGAAGAAATTCAAAGCCCACCCACCACCCACTTTGTAGCCACTGTCGACGATCTAACCGACATGCTAGACTACGACTCCGAAGACATCGACGGTATGGACGACGATGCCGGAGACGACCAAGAACCAGCGCCTACGGGGCACTGGAAGACCACCTCGTCATACGACATATAAATGGTGGACATCCCAAAGGATGGGAACGGCGAAGAAGCAGTGGAGGCAGATTCCTCTAAGAAATAGCCCAAGCGCCGGCGTCAGCGGCGCCGCTCTAAATCCCGCCACAGCAAGAATGGAGAATCCGGCACCGGGGATAATAACACCCCAGAGAGTGCCGAAGACAACCCCCTCCGGCAAGATTCAGCACCGGAGGACAGAGAAGCCAGCCCCCACGAGAGAGCGGCAGACGAAGAGGTAGAGGACAATAATTACATGCCTCCCTCCGGAGACGAGGCAAGCCTCAACCACGACGAATTTGTCGTGCCCGAGGATCCCGTCGAACAAGAGCATTTTAAACACAGGCTAATGGCCACGGCGAACAGCCTAAAGAAAAAGCAGCAACAGCTTCGAGCTGATCAAGACCTGCTGGCCGACAGATGGACCAAAGTCCTCGCGGCCGAAGAGCATGAACTCGAACGCCCCTCCAAAAGCTACCCAAAACGCAAGTTGCTCCCCCGATTAGAGGAGGAGGCATATAAACCCTCATCACCAGCGCACAATACGGTAGACCGACCACCTCGTGGCCGCGACAGAGAGGCATCTAGGCCCTCCACCAGAACTGTACCCTGGCACCGCTCGAAAAGTGCGAAGCCACGGGGGAATGTGCCAGACTTGCAAGACATATTGGAGGACAAGGCAAGACAATCAAGATCGATCTACGGATTGCGTGGCCGCCCCACGATGCGCGACGACTACCGTCGCGCCAGATACAGCAACTCCGGCCGGACCGAACACAGTAGACAAAGCTCTCTTGAGCTACGTCGTGATATTGCCCAATACAGAGGCGCCGCACACCCACTATGCTTCACAGATGAAGTAATGGATCATCAAATCCCTGAAGGGTTTAAACCCGTGAACATTGAATCCTACGATGGCACAACAGACCCCGCGGTTTGGATCGAAGACTATCTCCTTCATATCCATATGGCCCGCGGTGACGATCTCCACGCCATCAAATACCTCCCACTCAAGCTTAAAGGACTAGCTCGACATTGGCTTAACATCTTGCCAGCAGAGTCCATTGGATGTTGGGAGGACCTGGAAGCCGCATTCCTTGACAACTTCCAGGGCACATATGTGCGACCACCAGACGCCGATGACCTAAGCCACATAATTCAGCAGCCAGACGAATCGGCCAGACAATTCTGGACACGGTTCTTAACAAAGAAAAATCAAATCATCGACTGCCCGGATGTAGAGGCCCTCGTAGCCTTCAAACATAACATCCGCGACGAGTGGCTGGCCCGGCACCTAGGACAGGAAAAGCCGAAATCCATGGCAGCCCTCACATCACTCATGACCCGCTTCTGTGTGGGGGAGGACAGCTGGCTAGCCCGCAGTAACAACCTCAGCAAAAATTCTGGCAGTCCGGATACCAAGGACCGCAATGGCAGGTCGCGTCGAAACAAAAACAAACGCCGCATTAGCGGCGATAACAGTGAGGATACGGCAGTCAACGCCGGATTCAGAGGCTCTAAACCCGGTCAGCGGAAAAAGACATTCAAAAGAACTACTCCGGGTCCGTCCAATTTGGACCGAATACTCGACCGCTCGTGCCAGATACACGGCACCCCCGAAAAGCCAGCCAATCACACCAACAGGGATTGTTGGGTATTCAAGCAGGCAGGCAAGTTAATCGCCGAAAACAATGACAAGGGGCTACATAGTGATGACGAGGAAGAGACCCGGCCGCCGAACAATAGAGGACAAAAGGGTTTCCCCCCACAAGTGCGGACGGTAAACATGATATACGCAACCCACATACCCAAGAGGGAGCGGAAGCATGCACTTAGGGTCATATATGCGATGGGGCCAGTCGCCCCAGAGTTCAATCCATGGTCCTCTTGCCCGATCACTTTTGATCGAAGGGACCACCCCACCAGTATCCGTCATGGCGGATTCGCCGCATTGGTTTTAGACCCAATCGTCGATGGATTTCACCTCACTAGAGTCCTGATGGACGGCGACAGCAGCCTGAACCTGCTTTATCAGGACACAGTGTGCAAGATGGGCATAGACCCCTCAAGGATTAAACCTACAAAGACGACCTTCAAAGGCGTCATACCAGGTGTAGAGGCCAATTGTACAGGCTCAGTCACACTGAAAGTGGTCTTCGGATCCCCGGATAACTTCCGAAGCGAGGAGTTAATCTTCGACATAGTCCCGTTCCGCAGCGGCTATCACGCTCTGCTCGGACGGACCGTGTTTGCAAAGTTCAAGGCGGTGCCGCATTACGCATACCGTAAGCTCAAAATGCCAGGCCCTCGAGGAGTCATCACGGTCAACGGAAACACTGAACGCTCCCTCTGAACGGAGGAACACACAGCGGCTCTCACGGAAGAAGTACAGAGCAGCCTCTTAAGGCAATTTTCGAGTCCGGCCATTAAGCGACTAGACACGGCCAAACGCGCCCAGAGTAACCTACAACAAGACCACCTGGCACGTTCCGAGCACGCGCAGCAATGCGGCCCCAACCCCAGCCCCTGCCAAATTGCAAGACTGGTCCTTCGCATACATCATTACGCTCTGGAGATACCATGGGCATAGGGGGAGGGGCACGGCCACCACAGGCCCAGAATGCGGCTTAACCGCACCAGGGGCTCCCAAGTGTGTGACTCTGTTTATTTTTCCTTTTTCTTACGCACAGGACTCCGTTCACTAGAAGCCCTGTCCGGCAGTAGACCTGCCGAACAGACGATGCAACAGCCAGGGGAGAAGAAGGGCTACGGCGAGTGAGGGAGTCCTGGACTAGGGGGTGTCCGGACAGCTGGACTATCATCGTCCGCCGGACTCCAAGACTACGAAGATACAAGATTGAAGACTCCGTCCCGTGTCCGGATGGGACTTTCCTTGGCGTGGAAGGCAAGCTTGGCGATATGGATATGTAGATCTCCTACCATTGTAACCGACTCTGTGTAACCCTAGCCCTCTCCGGTGTCTATATAAACCGGAGGGCTTTAGTCCGTAGGACACAACATACATTACAACAATCATACCATAGGCTAGCTTTAGGGTTTAGCCTCCTTGATCTCGTGGTAGATCCACTCTTGTACTACCCATATCATCAATATTAATCAAGCAGGACGTAGGGTTTTATCTCCATCGAGAGGGCCCGAACCTGGGTAAAAACATCGTGTCCCTCGTCTCCTGTTACCATCCGCCTAGACGCACAGTTCGGGACCCCCTACCCGAGATCCGCCGGTTTTGACACCGACATTGGTGCTTTCATTGAGAGTTCCTCTGTGCCGTCACCGATAGGCCCGATGGCATCTTCAACCAACAACGCTGTCCAGGGTGAGACTTTTCTTCCCGGACAGATCTTCGTATTCGGCGGCTTCGCACTGCGGGCTAATTCACTTGGCCATCTGGAGCAGATCGAAAGCTACGCCCCTGGCCGTCAGGTCAGGTTCGGAAGCCTAAACTTCACGGCCGATGTCCGCGGAGACTTGATCTTCGACGGACTCGATCCACAGCCAAGCGCGCCGCACTGTGACGACGGGCATGACCTAGCTCTGCCGCCGAACAGTGCCTTGGTGGCCGCACATGAATCCGCTTCGGCCATTAGTCCGGAGCCGATCGCCCAGATCAAGGATCGGTGGATAGACGCTGCCTTGGGGGCTTCAACATCCACGGCGATGGAACCAAACACTAATCCTGTCCCCTGCGAAACTCATGATTCCGAGGTTCCGGACTCCTTGCCGGACTCCGAACCTCCCGCACCCCTACCAATCGATTAGGATTGGGCGCCGGTTATGGGATTCACCGCCGCGGACATCTTCCAACACTCGCCCTTTGGCGACATCCTAAATTCGCTAAAGCACCTCTCGTTATCGGGAGAGTCCTGGCCGGACTATGGCCAGGATGGTTGGGGTACGGACGACGAAGAAATTCAGAGCCCACCCACCACCCACTTTGTAGCCACTGTCAACGATCTAACCGACATGCTAGACTACGACTCCGACGACATCGACGCTATGGATGACGATGCCGGAGATGAACAGGAACCAGCGCCTACAGGGCACTGGAAGACCACCTCATCATACGACATATACATGGTGGACACCCCAAAAGACGGGGACGGCGAAGAAGCAGCGAAGGCAGACTCTTTAAAGAAGCAGCCCAAACGACGGCGTCAGCGGCGCCGCTCTAAATCCCGCCACAGCAAGAATGGAGATTCCGGCACAGGAGATAATAATACCCCAGAGAGTGCTGAAGACAATCCCCTCCAGCAAGACTCAGCGCAGGAGGATGCAGAAGAAAGCCCTCACGAGAGAGCGGCAGACGAAGAGGTTGAGGATTACAACTATATGCCTCCCTCCGAAGACGAGGCAAGCCTCAACGACGACGAATTCGTCGTGCCTGAGGATCCCGTCGAACAAGAGCATTTTAAACGCAGGCTTATCGCCACGGCAAACAGCCTAAAGAAAAAGCAGCATCAACTTCAAGCTGATCAGGACCTGCTGGCCGATCGATGGACCGAGGTCCTCGCGGCCGAAGAGTATAAACTCGAACGCCCCTCCAAAAGATATCCAAGACGCAAGCTGCTCCCCCGATTAGAGGAGGAAGCATACATACCTCCATCACCAGCGCACGATATGGCTGACCGACCACCCCGTGGTCGTGATAGAGAGGCATTCAGGCCCCCAGCCAAGACCGTACCCCGGCATCGCTCCAAAAGTACGAAGCCAAGAGGGAACGCGCCGGACTTGCGAGACATATTGGAGGACAAAGCAAGGCAATCCAGATCCATCTACGGATCACGTGGGCGCCCCACGACCCATGACGAATACCGTCGCGCCGGATATAATAACCCCGGCCGGGCCGAACACAGCAGACAGCGCTCTCTCGAGCTGCGTCGCGATATTGCTCAATACAGAGGCGCCGCACACCCGCTATGCTTCACTGACGAAGTAATGGATCATCAAATCCCTGAAGGGTTTAAACCCGTAAACATCGAATCCTACGATGGCACGACAGACCCCGCGGTTTGGATCGAAGATTACCTTCTCCACATCCATATGGCCCGCGGCGACGATCTCCATGCCATCAAGTACCTCCCACTCAAGCTTAAAGGACCAGCTCGGCATTGGCTAAACAGCTTGCCCGCAGAGTCAATTGGGTGTTGGGAAGACCTGGAAGCCGCATTCCTTGATAACTTCCAAGGCACGTATGTGCGACCACCAGACGCCGATGACCTAAGCCACATTATTCAACAGCCAGACGAATCGGCCAGACAATTCTGGACACGGTTCTTGACAAAGAAAAACCAAATCGTCGACTGTCCGGATGCAGAGGCCCTTGCAGCCTTCAAACATAACATCCGGGACGAATGGCTAGCCCGGCACCTGGGGCAGGAAAAGCCGAAATCCATGGCAGCCCTCACATCATTAATGACCTGCTTTTGCGCGGGAGAGGACAGCTGGCTAGCTCGCAGCAACAATCTCCATAAAAATTCTGGCAGTCCGGATACTAAGGACAACAACGGCAGGTCACGTCGAAACAAAAACAAACACCGCATTAACGGCGACGATAAGGAGGATACGACAGTCAACGCCGGATTCCGAGGCTCTAAACCCGGTTAGTGGAAGAAGCCATTCAAAAGAACCACTCCGGGTCCATCCAATTTGGACCGAATACTCGACCGCTTATGCCAGATACATGGCACCCCTGAAAAACCAGCTAATCACACCAATAGAGATTGCTGGGTGTTCAAGCAGGCAGGCAAGTTAATTGCCAAAAACAATGACAAGGGGCTAAACAGCGACGATGAGGAAGAGACCCGACCGCCGGACAATAGAGGACAGAAGGGTTTTCCCCCACAAGTGCGGACGGTGAACATGATTTATGCGACCCATATACCCAAGAGGGAGAGGAAGCGCGCACTAAGGGATGTATACGCGATGGAGCCAGTCGCCCCGAAGTTCAACCCATGGTCCTCTTTTCCGATCACTTTCGATCGAAGAGACCATCCGACCAGCATACGCCATGGCGGATTCGCTGCATTGGTTTTAGACCCAATCGTCGATGGATTTCACCTCACGAGAGTCCTGATAGACGGCGGTAGTAGCCTGAACCTGCTTTATCACGATACAGTGCGCAAAATGGGCATAGACCCCTCAAGGATTAAACCAACAAAGACAACCTTTAAAGGTGTCATACCAGGAGTGGAAGCCAACTGTACAGGCTCAGTCACACTGGAAGTGGTCTTCGGATCCCCGGATAATTTCCGGAGCGAGGAGTTAATCTTCGACATAGTCCCGTTTCGCAGCGGCTATCATGCTCTGCTCGGACGAACCGCGTTTGCAAAATTCAACGTGGTGCCGTATTATGCATACCTCAAGCTCAAGATGCCAGGCCCTCGTGGAGTCATCACGGTCAACGGGAATATGGAACGCTCCCTCCGAACGGAGGAACATACAGCGGCTCTCGCGGCAGAAGTACAGAGCAGCCTTTTAAGGCAATTCTCGAGTCCGGCCGTTAAAAGGCCGGATACAGCAAAACGCGCCCGAAGCAATACCAACCAAGACCAACTGACGCGATCAGAGCACGCATAGCAATGCGGCCCCAACCCTCACCCGCGCATGATCGCAAGAATAACACTCCGCGTATATCATTACACTTTGGAGATGCCATGGGCACAGGGGAAGGGGCACGATCGCAATGGACCCAGAGTGCAGTTCGACCGCACTAGGGGCTCGAAGTTTGCCCCTTTTTTATTTTATTTTCCTTCTTTGTGTACATAGGACTCCGTTAACCAGAAGCCCTGTCCGGCGGTGAATCTGCCGAACACATGATGCAACAGTCAGGGATGAAAGAAGGCTGCGACGAACACTCAGGTGGTCTCAATTACGAGCATTAAATTCGGTTATATACACCAAGTCCGCAGCTCACCCCTGGAGGGGGACATGTTTACTTAGTCCAAATCCCTTGCTTACCGCACTATTTGTATCAGTCCGCACTCATAGCAGACTTCCTTTAATAAATAATGCAGCACTTTTCGACTGCACTTACATTACCTTTTTATATATATGTTCATTACATGACATCTTGCACCCATATATTTTGGTACGGCCTAATACACCAGGGGCTTATGTTCCCCACATTATGGTGTGATAAGTCCGAACACTTTCATAAGTGCGGCACCCCGAACTTATAGCATTATATGAATCGGCTCCGAATCATGTCTTGGGTCAATAGTTGGGTTTGCCCGGCTCCCACGTTTTGGTGCCTTACGTTCCGTTCTGTCAGCTAAGGTGGCACTGGGAGAACCACTGCGATTGCGCCCCGGTTGAGCCGAGCGAGCGCCTCAGTGGAGAAAGCTAAAACTGACTGGCATGATAAGGCGAGAGACTGGTCGCTGTTCGAGAGGTCTTTTCGGGTCCTTAAAGACTCACGCCGCTTCGAGCGAAGTTCCGGACTATGTCCGATGAAGGCGTAGATAGCGCCCCGGATTCGGTCTTCCGAATACCAGGGGCTTCGCCGAAATTTAAAATTATAGAATTCTATGGCTAAGTGAGAGTGTTCAAGCACTATAAGTCCGGTTGCCTTGTTCGTTGTGTTGAGCGCCTCCCTAGATGGACCCAAAAATGGGAACAAGAGTGCTCAAGTTTATCCCGAACATCCCAGCACTCGTGGCTTGGGGGCTGAAGCCAACGACTTGCCATCTCTCAGATTTTATATACGGCTGCACAGAAGGTAATATTTTAAATTCGACAAGCGTTGCTTACGGCGCATATGAACGAAGTTTTCAGCGCACAGGATAATACATAGTGAGTTCACTCAAAAATTACATTTCAAGGGCACTCATCCGCAATATCGCGGGCTCCCTTCAGGACAGTTTTATAATACATCTCCGGCGTGCGATACTCCTTGCCCGGTGGCGGTGGGTCCGTGAGAAGCTTCTCCGCATCCAACCTGCCCCAGTGCACCTTTGTGTGGGCAAGGGCCCGACGAGCACCTTCAATACAGGCGGAGCGCTTGATGACCTCCACCCAGGGGCACGCATCCACCAGCCGCCGCACGAGGCCGAAGTAGCTCCTAGGCATGGCCTGTCCAGGCCACAGCCGGACTATGAGGCCCTTCATGGCCTCCTCCGCTACCTTGTGGAGTTCGACCAGCTGCTTCAGCTAGTCGCTTGGAGGCACCGGATGTCCGGCCTCAGCGTACTGAGACCAGAAGACTTTCTCCGTCGAGCTCCCCTCCATGCCACGATAGAATGCGACGGCATCGGACGCACTACGCGGCAGATCTGCAAACGCCCCTGGAGAGCTCCGAATGCGGGTAAGTGTAAGGTAGTTTACATTAACATGCTTGCTTTGCATGAAAAATGCCTTACCCGCCGCTATCTTCTTCACATCTTCAACCTCGTGAAGGGCCTTACGGGCCTCGGCCTTGGCGGACTTGGCACTTTCGAGAGCCGAGGCAAGCTCGGACTCTCGAGTCTTGGAGTCACGCTCCAAACTCTCATGCTTCTCCATGAGAGCCTGGAGCTCTTGCCGTACTTCCGCCACCCGTGCCTCCTGCTTCTCTCGCTCTTCCCGCTCCGTGGCCGCACTGCGTTCGGCCGCGGACACGGCCTCCTTCAGGGCTGCCACCTCGCTCGTGGCCCCTGCAATATCCAAATGTTTATCCTTGTTAATTTTATTGCAACCAAAATCCTTTTCTGTAAGGTAACTATTCAAAGTGGTGTGACTCACCTTCTTTGTCCTCGAGCTGCTTCTTGGCATGGCCGAGCTCTTGCTCGGACCGCTCGAGATCCTTCTTCAACACATCGACCTCCGCCGATAGTGCGGCAGAGGTCAGCAGCGCAGCCTGCAAACCCATATTGACATATTTTAAGCAACCCTGCGTATATCTTGTTAGATCCTCAGTCCGGCTTTTCTTTCCGAACACCGAACTGAGCATCAAGGGCTACTGTCTATGCAGTATTACATTACATAATTTTAACTTCTTACCTCAAAGCCTGTTAAAAGGCTGCTGCAAGCTTCCGTCAGCCCGCTCTTGGCGAGCTGAACCTTCTGAATCACTGCACTCATGATAGTGCGGTGTTCTTCCTCGATGGAAGCACCTTTAAGCGCCTCCAACAAGTTATCCGGTGCCTCCGGTTGGACGGAGATCGCCGGTGTCACGGTCTTGCCCTTCCTTCGAAGGGGCCGCCCGCCGGACTCCGGAACCACTGCGGGTTCCGATGTAGAGTCCGGCACAAAGTCCGGGAGGCAGCCTAACGGTGCCTCCGGAGCCTCCTCCTGATGGGTCCCTCTCTGGGATCCCACCTCGGCGTCCTCGCCGGCGTGGGGGGTAGTGGCAGTCGGAAGTGAATCCACATCCGACGGGGCCAATGACCCGCTTGATGAAGCGGGGAGATCATCATCGGGCGGACTACGGACAGAACGCGGCATTAGAAGGACACTACGTGACACGAAAGAAATTACATATCAAGGATCCGGATACTTACGATCTTGCCGGACGCTTGGCCCTTGGAGACCATTCATCCTCGCCAATGGTGGTGTTGGCGAAACTGTCCGGGGGGATAGTCCTCCCCCTCTTGGACCCTTCGGCCTCCCCTATTGGGGAAGCCTTCCTCTTCTTCTCTCCCTCCTCCGGGAGAGAGTCCTCCTCCTCCTCCTAGTCTTCGGGGGAGGAGTCCACGTCGTCGTCGGACGCCTGATTGCGGGAACTCTTTCGAGTCCCCGCGGCCACCTTCTTGGCCTTCTTCTCCGGCACCACGTGTGGTGCCGGAACCAGCAGCCCTGCTAAACGGGCGTTCTCTGGGTCTTCTGGCATGGGAGCCGGGCTGATGAGCTGCTTGGCCTTCTCCATCCATTCCTGTCAAAGGAAAGGAAAGAATGAAACCCTCTGAGAATCAATTTGATTACCACAAGTCTCCCGTAATGGGGTTGAATCACTTACCTCGTCAGCCGGATGCTGCGAGCAGAATCCGCGATCTTCCGTCGCGGATGCGGGGGCTTCGGCGCCCTTAAACAGCACCCTCCAGGCGCCTTCGTATGTCGTATCGAAGAGCCCGCTCAGCGCCTGGTGCTGTTCCGGATTGAACTCCCACAGATTGAATGCCCGTTCTTGGCATGGGAGAATCCGGCGGATGAGCATGACTTGGACCACGTTGACGAGCCTGAGCTTATTGCTCACCAGCTTCTGGATGCAGGCTCGGAGTCCCGTCACCTCCTTCGGATTGCCCCACTGCAAGCCCTTCTCTTTCCAGGAGGTGAGCTGCGTGGGGACGCCAGATCTAAACTCGGGGGCCGCCGCCCATGTGGGCTTGCGCGGCTCGGTGATGTAGAACCACCCCGATTGCCACCCCTTGACGGAGTCCACGAAGGCCCCTTCGAGCCAAAGGACGTTGGGCAACTTACCCAACATGGCGCCTCCGCATTCCGCTTGCGTGCCCTTCACAACCTTCGGCTTGACGTTGAAGGTCTTGAGCCACAGGCCGAAGTGGGGCCGGATGCAGAGGAAGGCCTCGCACACGACGATAAACGCCGAGATGTTGACGATGAAGTTCGGCGCCAGATCGTGGAAATCCAGGCCGTAGTAAAACATGATCCCCCGGACGAATGGGTGGAGTGGAAAGACCAGTCCGCAGAGGAAGCGGGGAAGGAAGACGACCCTCTCATGGGGCCCAGGGGTAGGGATGAGCTGCCCCTCGTCGGGCAGCTGATGCGCGATATTGCCGGAAAGGTATCCGGCACTGCGCAGCTTGGTGATGTGCTCCTCCTTAACGGTGGAGGCCAACCATTTGCCTCCCGCTCCGGACATATTCGGAGAAGGTCGAGGCGAGATGCGCGAACTTGGGCGTTGGAGCTTGAGTGCGCGGAGATGGATAAGCAAAGCAGGAAGAAGGCGTAGGTGAGAAGGTGAATCCTTATCCCTTATATATAGGCGGACGAAAACTATGCGTCCCCCACCGGCCTGGTAAAACTTGCTTATCTCCCAAGCGCCACCATCAATGGCGCGGTTGGGTTACCCACGTCCGTATTGATGAGAATCCCGGAATAAGGGGAACACGATCTCTACTTCGATAAGACGTGCTAAGGAAACCGCTTAGCTAAACGTGCTGAGGTGGTATAGTAAAAAACAATTCAAACAAAGGCTTGGTGGTGGTGTGACGTCGCGCCGCGTAATACGTCAGCAGATTGGACTGGTGTACATTTTATTCTCTCTACGGTGGAGTGTGGAATTTATTTTGCAGAGCAGGACACTATCCTAGTGTTCATGATCTTCTCTGGATTATTCAAGGGAGGAACCCGCCTTGCAATGCCGAACATAATGCGCGCCGGACTAATCGTCATTGAAGCCTGGTTCAGGGGCTACTGAGGGAGTCCTGGACGAGGGGGTGTCCGGACAGCCGGACTATCATTGTCCGCCGGACTCCAAGACTACGAAGATACAAGATTGAAGACTCCGTCCCGTGTCCGGATGGGACTTTCCTTGGCGTGGAAGGCAAGCTTGGCGATACGGATATGTAGATCTCCTACCATTGTAACCGACTCTGTGTAACCCTAGCCCTCTCCGGTGTCTATATAAGCCGGAGGGCTTTAGTCCGTAGGACACAACATACATTACAACAATCATACCATAGGCTAGCTTTAGGGTTTAGCCTCCTTGATCTCGTGGTAGATCTAGTCTTGTACTACCCATATCATCAATATTAATCAAGCAGGACGTAGGGTTTTACCTCCATCGAGAGGGCCCGAACCTAGGTAAAAACATCGTGTCCCTCGTCTCCTGTTACCATCCGCCTAGACGCACAGTTCGGGACCCCCTACCCGAGATCCACCTGTTTTGACACCGACAGCGAGTATCCAGGTGGTCTCCATTACGAGCATTAAATCCGTTTTGATACACCATTCTGCAGCCTACCCCTGGAGGGGGACATGTTTAATAGTCTTACCCCTTGCTTACCGCACTATTTGTATCGTTCTGCATTCACCGCAGAATTCCTTGAATAAATAATGCATCGCTTTTCGCTTATAATTGCATTTCTTCCTCATATATATGTTCATCTATGACATCTTGCATCCGTACACTTTGGTACGGCCGAATACACCAGGGGCTTAAGTTCCCCGCATTATGGTGTGATAAGTCTGAACACTTTCACAAGTGCGGCACCCCGAACTTATAGCATTATATGCATCGGCTCCGAATCATGTCTTGGGTCAATAGTTGGGTTTGCCCGGCTCCCATGTTTTGGTACCTTACGTTCCGTTTTATCGGCTAAGGTAGCACTGGGAGAACCACTATGATTGCGCCCCAGTTGAGCTGGGCGAGCGCCTCAGTGCAGAAAGCTAAAAATGACCGTCATGATAAGGCAAGAGCTGGTCACTGTTCGAGAGGTCTTTTCGAGTCCCTAAAGGCTTATGCCGCTTAGAGCGACGAACCGGCTTTGTCCGGCCCAGGCGTGGATAGCGCCCCGAACTCGGTCTTCCGAACACTAGGGGCTTCGCCGAAATTTAAAATTATAGAATTCTATGCCTAAGTGAGAGTGTTCAAGCATTATAAGTCCGGTTGCCTCGTTCGTTGTGTTGAGCGCCTCCCTAGATGGACCCAACAATGGGAACAAGAGTGCTCAAGTTTATCCCGAACACCCCAGCACTCGTGGCATGGGGGCTAAAGCCAACGACTTGCCATCTCTCAGATTTGATAAACGGCCGCACAGAAGGTAATATTTTAAATTAATAAGCGTTGCTTAGCGCATATGAACAAAGTTTTCAGCGCATAGGATAACACATTGCGAGTCCACTCAAATATTACATCTTTGGAGCACTCACCCGCAATCATGCGGGCACCCTTCAGGACACTCTTATAATACATTTCGGGTGTACGATACTCCTTGTCCGCCGGTGGCGCGTCCGTCAGCAGCTTCTCAGCATCCATCCTGCCCTAGTGTACCTTTGCACGGGCAAGGGCCCGACAGGCACCTTCAATGCAGGCGGAATGCTTGACGACCTCAACCCAGGGAGACGCGTCCACCAGCCGCCGTACCAGGCCGAAGTAGCTCCTAGGCATCGCCTCTTTGGGCCACAGCCGAACTATGAGGCCCTTCATGGCCTGTTCGGCTACCTTGTGGAGCTCGACAGCTGCTTCAGCTGGTCGCTAAGGGGCACCGGATGTCCGGCCTCAGCATACTGAGACCAGAAGACCTTCTCCGTCGAGCTCCCCTCCTCGGCCCGGTAGAAAGCGGCAGCATCTAACACGCTGCAGGGCAGATCCGCGAACGCTCCTGGAGAGCTCCGAATTCGGGTAAGTAATAGGTAATTCACATTAACATGCTTGCTTTGCATGAAAAATGCCTTACCCGCTGCTATTTTCTTCAAATCCTCGATCTCCTGGAGGGCCTAGTGGGCTTCGGCCTTAGCGGCTTTGGCGCTCTCAAGAGCCGATGCAAGCTCGGACTCTCGAGTCTTTGAGTCGCGCTCCAAACCCTCATGTTTTTCCATGAGAGCCTGGAGCTCTTGCTGCACCTCCGCCACCCGCGCCTCCTGCTTCTCTCGCTTGGCTCGTTCCGCGGCCGCATTGCGTTCGGCCGCGGACACAGCCTCCTTCAGGGTCGCCACCTCGTTCGTGGCCCCTGTAGTACCCATGTTATCCCTGTTATTTCCCTTGCAACCAAATCCTTTTCTGTAAGGTACAAATTTAATACGGTGTTACTCACCTTCCTTGTCCTCGAGCTGCTTCTTGGCATGGCCGAGCTCGCTCTCGGACCGCTCGAGGTTCTGCTTCAAAGCATCGACCTCCGCAGTCAGTGCGGCAGAGGTCAGCAGCGCAGCCCACAATCCCATATTGACATATTTTTTAGAACTCCTGCGTATATCTTTGTAAGATCCTCAGTCCAGCTTTTCTTTCCGAACACCGAACCGAGCATCAGGGGCTACTGCCTATGCGGTATTATATTACATGTCTTAAAATTCTTACCTCAAAGCCTGTTAGAAGGCTGCTGCAGGCTTCGGTCAGCCCGCTCTTGGAGAGCTGAACCTTCTGAATCACCGCACTCATGATAGTGCGGTGTTCTTCTTTGATGGAAGCGCCGTTGAGCGCCTCCAACAAGTTATTCGGCGCCTCCGGTTGGACGGCAGCCGCTGGTGTCACAGTCTTGCCCTTCTTACGAAGGGGCCGCCTGCCGGACTCCGGAACCACTGCGGGTTCCGGTGCGGAGTCCGGTGCGAAGTCCGGGAGGTTGCCCTGTGGCACCTCCGGAGCCTTCCCCTCCTGGTGGGTCCCCTCCTGGGATCCCACCTCGGCGTCATCAGCGTCACGAGGGGTGGAGGCGGTCGGAAAGGAATCCATGTCCGACGGAGCCAAGGACCCGCTCGATGAAGCGAGAAGATCGTCCTTGGCCGGACTACAGGTTGTATGCGGCATTAGAAGGACACCACGTGCTAAAAAGAGAAATTATAAATCATCCGGGAATTCGGACACTTACGATCTTGCCAGGGGCTTGGCCCTTGAGGGCCACTCCTCGTCGCCGTCGTCGGCGTTGGCGGAGCAGTCCGGAGAAAGGGTTCATCCTTTCTTGGACCCTTCGGCCGCCCCTGTTGGGGAGGCCTTCCTCTTCTTCTCTCCCCCCACTGGGGAAGAGGCCTCTTTCTCCTCCTCCTCGGGGGAGGAGTCCGCCTCGGAGTCATCGGATGATGAGTCCGATATCACCTGGCGCCGGGAACTCCTTTGGGTTCCCATGGCCTTCTTCTTGGCCTTCTTCTCCGGCACAACGTAAAGGGCCGGAACTAGCAGCCCCGTCAAACGGGTGTCTGCTGGGTCTTCGGGAAGGGGAGCCAGACAGTTAACCTGTCCGGACGTCTTCTGCTAGTCCTGTTAAAGGCATTGGGAGTTTTAGATCCCACATAGATTCAAACTATGAAAGAAATGAGTGTCCCATAAAGGATAACATAGCTTACCTCGCCGGCTGGGCGCTGCGTGCTGAATCCGCGATCTTCAGTTGCGGATGCGGGGGCTTCTCCGCCCTTGAACAGCACCCTCCAGGCAGCTTCGTACGTCGTGTCGAAGAGCCCGCTCAAGGTCCGGTGTTGTGCCGGATCAAACTCCCACAAATTGAAAGCCCGTTGCTGGCAGGGGAGAATCCGGCAGACGAGCATGACCTGGATCACGTTGACAAGCTTGAGCTTCTTGTTCACCAGGGTCTGGAGACAGGACTGGAGTCCGGTCAGCTCCTCCGAACTACCCCATAGCAAGCCCTTCTCTTTCCAGGAGGTGAGCTGCATGGGGGTACCAGATCTGAACTCGGGGGCCGCTGCCCATTTAGGGTCACGCGGCTCGGTGATGTAGAACCACCCCGATTGCCACCCTTTGATGGACTCCACAAAGGCACCCTCGAGCCAAATGACGTTTGGGCATTTTTCCCACCATGGCGCCTCCGCACTCCGCTTGGACGCCCTTCACCACCTTCGGCTTGACATTGAAGGTCTTTAGCCACAAGCCGAAGTGGGGCTGGATGCAGAGGAAGGCCTCGCACACGACGATGAACGCAGAGATGTTGAGGATGAAGTTTGGCGCCAGATCGTGGAAGTCCAGGCCGTAGTAGTACATGAGCCCCCGGACGAAGGGGTGAAGTGGGAAGCCCAGTCCGCGGAGGAAGTGGGGAAGAAATACGACCCTCTCATGGGGCCTGGGGTGGGGATGAGCTGCCCCTCATCGGGCAGCCGGTGCGCGATGTCGCTGGACAGGTATCCGGCGCCGCGCAGCTTCTTGATGTGCCCCTCCGTAATGGAGGAGGCCATCCACTTGCCTCCCGCTCTGGACATGGCTGGAGAAGGTTGAGGCGAGATGTGCGGATTTGGGCGCTGGAGCTCGAGTGCGCAGAGATGGATAAGCCAAGGAGGAAGAAGGCATAGGTAAAAAAGGTGGATCCTTATCCCCTTATATATGGGCGGACGAAGACTATGCATCCCCACCGGCCTGGTAAAACTCTCTTATCTCCCAAGCACCACAATCAATGGCGCGGTTGGGTTACCCACGTCCTTATTGATGGGAATCCCGGAATAAGGGGAACACGATCTCTGCTTCGACAAGACATGCCAAGGAAACCGCTTCGCTAAACGCGCTGAGGTGGTATGATGAAAACGATTCAAGTAAAGGCTTGGTAGTGGTGTGACGTCACGCCACAAGATACGTCAGCAGATTGAACTTGTGTACATATTATTCTCTCTACGATGGTATGTGGAATTTATTTTGCAGAGTCGGACACTATCCTGGTGTTCACAATCTTCTATGAATTATTTGGAGAAGGAACCCGCCTTGCAAAGCCGAAGACAATATGCGCTGGACTCGTCGTCATTGAAGCCTGGTTCAGGGGCTACTAAGGGAGTCCTGGACTAGGGGGTGTCCGGATAGCCGGACTATCATCATCGGCCGGACTCCAAAACTATGAAGATACAAGATTGAAGACTTCGTCCCATGTCCGGATGGGACTTTCCTTGGCGTGGAAGGCAAGCTTGGCAATACGGATATGTGGATCTCCTACCATTGTAACCGACTCTGTGTAACCCTAGCCCTCTCCGGTGTCTATATAAACCGGAGGGTTTTAGTCCGTAGGACGGACAACCATTACAACAATCATACCATAGGCTAGCTTCTAGGGTTTAGCCTCCTTGATCTCGTGGTAGATCCACTCTTGTACTACCCATATCATCAATATTAATCAAGGAGGAGTAGGGTTTTACCTCCATCGAGAGGGCCCGGACCTGGGTAAAAACATCGTGTCCCTTGTCTCCTGTTACCATCTGCCTAGACGCACAGTTCAGGACCCCCTACCCGAGATCCGCCGGTTTTGACACCGACAGAGATCATCATTGATTGTTTTTAAGAACTCATGCTCTTGCTCAAGATTGAGCTTTTCAAAGCGTAACTTCTCATGAGCCCTTAAAAGTTCTCGATGATCTTAGAAGATAGTTTCATGAGCTAACTTAAGAGTGTTTAGTTCCTTAGTTAGAAGCTCAATCTTCTCCTTATCATTGTCATTCGTTTTATCTTGATTAGCATGATTAATTGATGTTTCATCGTAGTATTCATCACTAGAGTTGTCAACAAGTAAATCATCATCCACAAGCAAGTCATCCTAATCACTATCGAAATTGACATACTCAGAATGTGTTACCTTTGGACCTTTGGCCATGAAGCATCTTCCAATTCCTTCATTTGGTGAATCAAATATGTCGTAGGAGTTGGTTGACACAAGTGCTAGACCGGCAACACCTTCATCTTGAGTATATTCGGAGTCGGAGTGATAGCTTCTCTCGGAGTGATTTCGGAGTCGGAGCCGGATACCCATTCACCAACATGAGCTTGATGTCTTCGTTTTGTGTAGCTCCTTGATGACTTGTCCTTCCTTTCCGAATCCTTACTTCTCCGTGAGGGTCTTCGTTCATAACGATCATCTCTACTCCTCCTCTCTCTCGGTGGTGATTCTTCTATTTTGCTTCTTCTTTTTGGAGAATCTTCTCTTCTTTTGTAGGGTGCCGTACACTCGTTGGAATAGTGTTCGGGTCTCCCATAATTGTAACAATTCCGCTCTCGACTAGAAGATCTTTTGTCATTGTAAGACCTTGACTTGGAGCTTCTTTCTTTGCTTCTACTCTTGTAGAATTTGTTGAAGTTCTTCACCATTAAGCTCAATTCTTTATTGAAGGTTTGTTTCTCACTTGATGATGTGGGGGCTTCACTTGAGGCTTTGTAAGCACCACTTGACTTGTTGTGAAGTTCCTCCTTATCCTTGAGTGACATCTCATGAGCAACAATTCTTCCAATGACTTCCGTTGGCTTGAGATCTTTGTAGTTTGGCATCATTTGGATCAATGTGCGCACAGTGTCATACTTTCCATCCAATGCTCTTAGGATCTTCTTGATGATGAATCTGTCGGTCATCTCTTCACTCCCTAAGCCGACAATCTCATTTGTGATAAGTGCAAGCCTAGAATACATTTCAGCGACACCTTCACCATCCTTCATTTTGAACTTGTCAAGCTGACTTTGGAGCACATCCAACTTGGATTCCTTGACGGAGTCGGTACCTTCATGCATATCAATCAAAGTATCCCAAATTTCCTTTGCATTCTCAAGACGGCTGATTTTGTTGAATTCTTTGGGGCACAATCCGTTGAAGATGATATCACAAGCTTGAGTGTTGTATTTCAGCATCTTTAATTCTTCCGCATTTGCTTCACAGTTCGGCTCTCTCCCATCAAAAAATTCACCTTGCAAGCCAATACAAATAATTTCCCAAATGGCGGGGTTATGTCCGAGAATATGCACTTTCATCTTATGCTTCCAACTAGCAAAATTAGTACCATCAAAGTAAGGACCTCTACGGTGATAATTTCCCTCACTAGACGCCATACTCTCCTAGGTTGTGAAACCAAGGCTATGACCACCAAAATCTATGGAAATCAAAGCAAATGGAGACCAAAGCTCTGATACCACTTGTAGGACCTTGAAGTATGTCTAGAGGGGGTGATTAGACTACTTGACCAATTAAAAACTTAACCTTTTCCCAATTTTAGAGTTTGGCAGATTTTAGCTATCTTAGGACAGGTCAAGCAATGATCACACAATTCAAGCAAGCATGCAAAGAGTATATAGGCAGCGGAAATTAAAGCATGCAACTTGCAAGAAAGTAAAGGGAAGGGTTTGGAGGATTCAAACGCAATTGGAGACACGGATGTTTTTGGCGTGGTTCTGATAGGTGGTGCTATCGTACATCCACGTTGATGGAGACTTCAACCCACGAAGGGTAACGGTTGCGCGAGTCCATCGAGGGCTCCACCCACGAAGGGTCCACGAAGAAGCAACCTTGTCTATCCCACCATGGCCGTCGCCCACGAAGGACTTGCCTCACTAGCGGTAGATCTTCACGAAGTAGGCGATCTCCTTGCCCTTACAAACTCCTTGGTTCAACTCCACAATCTTGTCGGAGGCTCCCAAGTGACACCTAGCCAATCTAGGAGACACCACTCTCCAAGAAGTAACAAATGGTGCGTTGATGACGAACTCCTTGCTCTTGTGCTTCAAATGATAGTCTCCCCAACACTCAACTCTCTCTCATAGGATTTGGATCTGGTGGAAAGAAGATTTGAGTGGAAAGCAACTTGGGGAAGGCTAGAGATCAAGATTCATATGGTAGGAATGGAATATCTTGGCCTCAACACATGAGTAGGTGGTTCTCTCTCAGAAATGGTAAGTTGGAAGTGTAGGTTTGTTCTGATGGCTCTCTCCATGAATGAAGAGGAGGTGGAGGGGTATATATAGCCTCCACACAAAATCTAACCGTTACACACAATTTACCAAACTCGGTGGGACCGATTCAACAGACTCGGTCAGACCGATTTAGTAAACCTAGTGACCGTTAGGATTTTCGGTGGGACTGACATGCAACTCGGTAGGACCGATTCGGTTAGGGTTAGGGCATAACGTAATCTCGATAAGACCAATCACTCAAACTAGGTGAGACCGATTTTGGTAATAAGCTTTCCAGAGAGTTGGTTAGGTAAACTCGGTGGGACCGATTTGCTCTTTTCGGTGAGACCGAAATGTTACAAAAGGGAAACAGAGAGTTTACATTGCAATCTCGATGGGACCGATCGCTCACTTCGGTTAGACCGAAACGTTACGAAGGGAAACAGAGAGATTGCAATCCCATCTTGGTGAGACTGAGATCCCTATCGGTAGGACCGATTTGCCTAGGGTTTGTGGCAGTGGCTATGACATTTGAACTCGATGGCGCCGGATAGAAAGGATCGGTGTGACCGATTTTGGCTTTAGGTTTAGGTCATTTGTGGATGTGAGAAAGTAGCTGAGGGTTTTTGGTGCATATCACCAAGCACATGAAGCAAGAGGCTCATTAAGCAACACCTCATCCCTCCTTGATAGTATTGGCTTTTCCTATAGACTCAATGTGATCTTGGATCACTAAAATATAAAATGAAGAGTCTTGACATTTTGAGCTTGAGCCAATCCTTTGTCATTAGTATTTTGAGGGATCCACTTTCATCATCCATGCCATGCCATTCATTGAGCGTTCCTGAAATAATAGTCCTGGAATAGCATTAGCTCAATGAGCTATATTTTGTTATGAATTATCAAAACCACCTAGGGATAGTTGCACTTTCATGTCCGACATTTGGCGCGCCAGGTAGGGGTGCGCCGAAATCCTCTTTTCGCGGTTCCGTGTTCCGTTGTTTCGTCGCATCCATGGTGGACGCTCGCCGAGCTCGCGCCGAGCGTCGGGCTGCTCTCGCCGCCCGCGTTGCCCAGACGGCTCCCGTCGGTGGGCCTCCACATTGTTCCCCGTCGCCCGCCGCCAACGCCGCCACCGTCCCGGCGGGGAACGAGCAACAAGCGTCGTTGCTGCATCCCTCGATGCGGCGGGAAGGCCGCACCGCTACTCCGTCGCTAACCCCAGCTGGTTCGTCGTCTCACGCTCGTCGTGCTCCCACAGACGCGCAGGCGGCGTTGCTCCTGGCACGTGAGCTCCTGCACTACCGTCCCGTCGACGACCTCTACGAGGAGTGGCTCGCTCACATCATTGAGCTCGTCAGCGCCACAGGGGGCTCTCTTGTGCCGTCCCTCTCGCTGCCTCGCCCTCTGTCCTGCATGGGTGATGCAGCTCACGAGGTGCCTCCACCACTTCCTCCCCAAGAAGGTGCCCTGGCTCCAAGGCCCGCGGCCCCTGGACGAGACCCACCGCGTCCAGCGCCCGCGCAACAAGAAAGGAGCTGCCAAGAAATCCCTCGGTCCCAAGAAGGTGCTCGCGTGCTCCCTGCTCCAGCACGTCAAGACCGCATCCCTGCGCCAGCACGTCAAGACCCTGCGCTGCCCCTGGCGGCGGTGCGTGGGAATCTCCAAGAGCAAGCCCTGCGTCTGCAAAGGGCTCCGGTGGCCACTGCAGGCTGCGCGCCTTCACCACTGAGCTATGAAGTGTCGCCTCGCGGGGCAAGTTCAAGCCAGATCTGCCTCCTCGCTACGATGGCACTGCCAACCCCGCGGAATTCCTGTAGCTCTATGAGCTGGGCATCGAGGTGGCCAACGGAGATGAAAAGGTCATGGCGAACTAGTTTCCCATGGCGCTCAAGGATGGTGCCCGCACCTGGCTCCTGAACCTGCCTCCCGGCTCGATCTCCTCTTGGGACGAGATGCGCACCTGCCTCATCGCCAACTTCCAGGGCACTCGCGACCATCCTACAGTCGTGGGTGACATGTGTTGCATCAAGCAGCAACCTAGAGAGACCTTCCAGAAGTACATCCAGCGCTTCAACAACGCTCGCCTCAAGATTCCCAAGGTGACCGAGGAGTCCATCATCTCAGCGTTCTCCGACGGCATCCGCGACGTCAAGATGAAGGAGGAGCTGGCTATCCACGAGGATCTGTGCACATCTCTGGAGCTGTTCAACCTGGCGACCAAGTGCGCAAGGGCTGAGGAGGGGCGCCTCTCCCTTCTTGAGCTTCCAACTGCTGACCCACTCTGTTGGAAAAGGCAGAGCCTAGGAGGTGCTTAGACACGCCTAGGCGCTAGGCAATGGCCCAACTCCTCGCCTAGGGCATAAGCAGAAGTCTAGGCAGAGCAAGTAAGAAAATTGTCTACCCAAGTAAGAAATCATGCCATATTGCACTGATATACCAAAAGGGCCATATTCCAGTCATAGTAGCTGGTCGTTAACATACTTATATGCCCTAAATTAATAAAATACACATATAGTAACCACATATACACCCCAATGTAAAAATTATATAATCGCCTAGGCTGCGCCTAGGGCGCTTAAGCACCTCTTAGGCACTAGGCGAAGGCCAACCGCCTCGCTTACGCCTACCGCTTTTTCTAACCTCCCAGAAGAGAAGAAAGCCAAGGCCAAGGACATGAAGCGCAAAGGAGCAGCTGTGCTCGTAGCAGAACCAGACACGAAGCACGGCAGGGACCAGCCGGAGTCGTCCAAGGGTAGTCGATTCTGCGCCTACCACAACCTCTACACCCACAACACCAATGAATGCAAAGAGCTCAGGGTCGTTCGAGAAAGGACGCATCGGCCGATGCCCCAAGCACAACGATTGGGGCTACGGGCGAGGAGGAGGAAGAGGTGGAGGACGATGGGATGACCGAGGCCCTCGCCAGGAGTGGCGTGATCGCCCTCGCGAGGATCACTGGTAGGACCAGCCTCGCGAGGGGGCTTGGAGGGATCAGCCTCGTGAGGACCGCCCTCAGGGCAACGCAGGCCTTCCTCCTCTGCCACCACCGTCAAGAAGGAATGACGACCACCACCAGGATGAGGGGGCTGGGGCCTTCCAGGAGCCGCGTGCTATTGCTTGCATCCTGGGCGGCGCCCAGGCCCCGGCCTCTCAGCACATCTTCAAGCAGTTTGCTCGCGAGGTGAACACAGTCCTCCCCAAGCTCGAGGCCACGCGCCCTCTCTGGTGGTCCACGTGCGCCATCACGTTCATCTCAGCGGATCAACTCAAATGTGCGGCTATAGCTGGCGTCCTCCCAATGCTTTGTTCCCCAGTCATCAGCAATGTGCAAGTTACCAGGACCCTCATCGATGGCGGCGCAGGACTCAACGTTCTGTCCGTCGAGACGTTCAACAACCTCCAAGTGCCTTATGATCAACTTCATCAAACCAAGCCTTTCTCAGGAGTCACTGACAGCTCCACCACTCCAATAGGGCAGGTTCGCCTCCCTGTCACCTTCGGACAGCGCAAGAATTACCGTAACAAGCTCATCGACTTCGACGTTGCCCACATTCGCCTGCCATATAATGCCATCCTCGGGTATCCAGCCCTGGCCAAGTTCATGGCGGTGACTCACCATGGTTACAATGTCCTCAAGATGCCGGGAAGCGGCGGAATCATCACAGTCCCCTGCGAGGGGAAAGATGTCGTGTGCTCCCTCGAGCGTGCCTTCCAAGCTGCATCAGTCGAGGACCCGGATAGCAAGAGCGGGAACCCTCCCGAGGCAGTTCCCAAGAGGAAGAAGACATCACCCAGCTCAAGGCCTCAGGAGGTAGGCATCTCCGAAGGCGCTGCATCAGGATCTGCACCCGTGCAAGGGGCGCCTCCCTCCATTGCCTAGGAAGGCGCGCCTGATGCCCCCCTCAGTCAAGGCTCGGGGGCTCTCTCCTGGAGGGCCTCAGACTTTGCCGAGATCACGAGGGAGGCGCTCGGGCACTACTTGGAGGCATGTTATGCGGCACGTTTCCCTCGGGAAGGTATGGGGCAAGGAAGGCCCAACCCTCAGGAGTTCGTCACCAAGGCCACTCAGGAGCTTCAAGAATCACGAGTCATGCGCCGCGATCGCCACCTACCTAGCGTAGCTCCCCATCCAGGCGAGGATGGCGGGCTGCGCGTCTGCATCGACTACCCAGGGCTCAGCCGAGTCGCGTCTCAGGGGCGCCTCTAGCCTTCGAGCGTGGGACGCTGCGAGGGTCCGCGCACAGCTACGTTCGCATGCCCTTCGGTCTGCCAAACGTGGCTGCTGCTCACCAGCGTCTGCTGCGGAGCATTCTGGCAGCTCAGGAGGCCAGGCACCACCGGGTCCTGGCGGGGATGGAGATGGTCCTCGAGGAGCCGCATGGACCCCCAGAACCTCCCGAGGTTCAGGGCTCGGTGGCTCATGAGGATCGGCCTCTTCACTGTGCATCGTCAGCTACTTCAACACCCGCTCTACAATGGCATCAGGTGACATCTTTCGAGTTTAATTTCAGCTGGGAGTGCCCTCAGGGCTGCATTATTCCCAGGTCGCGTGGGTCTGTCCCTGCGGCATGTATCCCTTTTGCTTATGTCTTTAGTTTACCTTGTTGGGGGCGCCCCTCGGGTTGCATCATCCCCAAGCCGCTCGGGCCTAACCCAGTGGCATGTATCCTTTCGGCATCTATCTAAGCTGATTTGCCTTTCAAGCTTAACCTGCCTGTGATAATCGCCTGCTCGATTGAAACCTACCTTTGGAGCCGCTCGCGCTGGCACGGCGCTTGCGCATGGGTCCGTCCCTGCAACATCGACAAATCTGAGTGGTCGAGCTCTGGCCCGTGGCAGCCCCGCAAGCGCCACCTCACTAGGCCCTCAGTGCCCTCACCACTCTCTCGGAGCAACCAATGGCTGGCCGGCAATCGTAATGGCAGCCCATGCTTTCCTCGTGTTGGTTTACAGGGACTTCCTGAGGCTTAAAGCGGGAGGCATCGTGAGCTCTATCTCTCTCTTGCCCACGCAATCCGCTTGCACGTTAAAAGGGGGGCACCTGAGCATCACGACTCAGGAGCTCTTACTAGCTCTCCATGAAGGAAATATGCCCTAGAGGCAATAATAAAGTTATTATTTATTTCCTTATATAGTGATAAATGTTTATTATTCATGCTAGAATTGTATTAACCGGAAACATAATACATGTGTGAATATATAGACAAACAGAGTGTCACTAGTATGCCTCTACTTGACTAGCTCGTTTATCAAAGATGGTTATGTTTCCTAGCCATGGACAAAAGAGTTGTCATTTGATTAACGGGATCACATCATTAGGAGAATGATGTGATTGACATGACCCATTCCGTTATCCTAGCACTTGATCGTTTAGTATATTGCTATTGCTTTCTTCATGACTTATACATGTTCCTGCAACTATGAGATTATGCAACTCCCGTTTATCGGAGGAACACTTTGGGTGCTACCAAACGTCACAACGTAACTGGGTGATTATAAAGGAGTACTACAGGTGTCTCCAAAGGTACATGTTGGGTTGGCATATTTCGAGATTAGGTTTTGTCACTCCGATTGTCGGAGAGGTATCTCTGGGCCCTCTCGGTAATGCACATCACTATAAGCCTTGCAAGCAATGTGGCTAATGAGTTAGTTACGGAATGATGCATTATGTAACGAGTAAAGAGACTTGCCAGTAACGAGATTGAACTAGGTATTGGATACCGATGATCGAGTCTCGGGTAAGTAACATACCGATGACAAAGGGAACAACGTATGTTGTTATGCGGTTTGACCGATAAAGATCTTCGTAGAATATGTGGGAGCCAATATGGGCATCCAGGTCCCGCTATTGGTTATTGACCGGAAACGTGTCTCGGTCATGTCTACATAGTTCTCGAACCCGTAGGGTCCGCACGCTTAACGTTTCGTTGACGATATAGTATTATATGAGTTATGCATGTTGGTAACCGAATGTTGTTCGGAGTCCCGGATGAGATCATGGACAAGCCGAGGAACTCCGGAATGGTCCGGAGATAAATTTTGATATATGGGATAATAGTGTTTGATCTCCGGAAGGGTTCCGGAATTCACTGGAAGGGGTTCCGGATGTTTCCCGAAATATTTGGGTACGAGAACACGTTATTTGGGCCAAAGGGGAAAGCCCACAAGGTTTTTGGAAAGCGCAAAAGGAAGTTTTGCGGAGTCCAGGGGCCAGACGCCAGGGTCCCTGGCGTCTGGGTCCAGACGCCGGGAACCCTGGCGTCTGGCCCTGGAGTCCGAGAAGGACTCTTGCCTTTCGGGTGAAACCGACTTTGTGGAGACTTTTACTCCAAGTTTCGACCCCAAGGCTCAACATATAAATAGAGGGGTAGGGCTAGCACCAATGACACATCAAGAAACACCAAGCCGTGTGCCGGCTACCCCGTTCCCTCTAGTTTATCCTCTGTCATAGTTTTCGTAGTGCTTAGGCGAAGCCCTGCGGAGATTGTTCTTCACCAACACCGTCACCACGCCGTCGTGCTGCGGGAACTCATCTACCACTTCGCCCGTCTTGCTGGATCAAGAAGGCGAGGACGTCATCGAGCTGAACGTGTGCAGAACTCGAAGGTGTCATACGTTCGGTACTTGGATCGGTCGGATCGTGAAGACGTACGACTACATCAACCGCGTTGTCATAACGCTTCCGCTTACGGTCTACGAGGGTACGTGGACAATACTCTCCCCTCTCGTTGCTATGCCATCACCATGATCTTGCGTGTGCGTAGGAAATTTTTTGAAATTACTATGTTCCCCAACAGTGGCATCCGTGCCTAGGTTTTATCCGTTGATGTTATATGCACGAGTAGAACACAAGTGAGTTGTGGGCGATACAAGTCATACTGCTTACCAGCATGTCATACTTTGGTTCGGCGGTATTGTTGGATGAAGCGGCCCGGACCGACATTACGCGTACACTTACGCGAGACTGGTTTTACCGCCGTGCTTAGCACACAGGTGACTAGCGGGTGTCAGTTTCTCCAACTTTAGTTGAACCGAGTGTGGCTACGCCCGGTCCTTGCGAAGGTCAAAACAGCACCAACTTGACGAACTATCGTTGTGGTTTTTGATGCGTAGGTAAGAACGGTTTTGCTCAGCCTGTAGCAGCCACGTAAAACTTGCAACAACAAAGTAGAGGACGTCTAACTTTTTTTGCAGGTCATGTTGTGATGTTATATGGTCAAGACATGATGAGATATAAGTTGTTGTATGAGATGATCATGTTTTGTTGAAATTATCGGCAACTGGCAGAAGCCCTATGGTTGTCTCATTGTTGCATAAAGATGCAAGTGCCAAATAATTGCTTTACTTTATCGCCATGCGATAGCAATAGTTGCAAGAGCAATAGTTGGCGAGACGACCATGTGACGACACATTGATATAGATCAATATGATGAAGATCATGGTGTCGTGCCGGTGACGATAGAGATCATGACAGTACTTTGGAGATGGAGACCAAAGGCGCAAGATGATCATGGCCATATCATATCTCATATTTTGATTGCATATGATGTTTATCTGTTATACATCTTATTTTGTTTTGTTTGACGGTAGCATTTTAAGATGATCTCTCACTAAAATTATCAAGAAGTGTTCTCCCTGAGTATGCACCGTTGCGAAAGTTCTTCGTGCTGAGACACCACGTGATGACCGGGTGTGATAGGCTCTACGTTCAAATACAACGGGTGCAAAACAGTTGCACACGCGGAATACTCAGGTTAAACTTGACGAGCCTAGCATATACAGATATGGCCTCGGAACACGGAGACCAAAAGGTCGAACGTGAATCATATAGAAGATATGATCAACATAGTGATGTTCACCATTGAAAACTACTCCATCTCACGTGATGATCGGACATGGTTTAGTTGATTTGGATCACGTGATCACTTAGATGACTAGAGAGATGTCTGTCTAAGTGGGAGTTCTTAAGTAATATGATTAATTGAACTTAAATTTATCATGAACTTAGTCCTGGTAGTATTTTGCAAATTATGTTGTAAATCAATAGCTTGCATTGTTGCTTTCATATGTTTATTTTGATATGTTCCTAGAGAAAATTTTGTTGAAAAATGTTAGTAGCAATGATGCGGATTGGATCCGTGATCTGAGGTTTATCCTCATTGCTGCACAAAAGAATTATGTCCTTAATGCACCGCTAGGTGACAGACCTATTGCAGGAGCAGATGCAGATGTTATGAACGTTTGGCTAGCTCAATATGATGACTACTTGATAGTTTAGTGCACCATGCTTAACGGCTTAGAATCGGGACTTCAAAGATTTGAACGTCATGGACCATATGAGATGTTCCAGGAGTTGAAGTTAATATTTTAAGAAAATACCCGAGTTGAGAGATATGAAGTCTCCAACAAGTTCTATAGCTAAAAGATGGAGGAGAATCGCTCAACTAGTGAGCATGTGCTCAGATTGTCTGGGTACTTCAATCGCTTGAATCAAGTGGGAGTTAATCTTCTAGATAAGATAGTGATTGACAGAGTTCTCTAGTCACCATCACTAAGTTAGTAGAACTTTGTGATGAACTATAGTATGCAAGGGATGACAAAAACGATTCCCGAGCTCTTCGTGATGTTGAAATCGATGAAGGTATAAATCAAGAAAGAGCATCAAGTGTTGATGGTTGACAAGATCACTAGTTTCAAGAAAAGGGCAAAGGGAAACAAAGGGGAACTTCAAGTAGAATGGCAAGCAAGTTGTCACTTCCACGAAGAAGCCCAAAGTTGGACCAAAGCCTGAAACTGAGTGCTTACACTCCAAAGGAAATGGTCAATGGAAGCGGAAATGCCCTGAATATTTGGTGGATAAGAAGGATGGCAAAGTGAACAAAGGTATATTTGATATACAGGTTATTGATGTGTGCCTTACTAGTGTTTATAGTAGCCCCTGAGTATTTGATACTTGTTCGGTTGCTAAGATTAGTAACTCGAAACAGGAGTTACAGAACAAACAGAGACTAGTTGAAGGGGAAGTGATGATGAGTGTTGGAAGTAGTTCCAAGATTGATATGATCATCATCACACACTCCCTATACTTTCGGGATTAGTGTTAAACCTAAATAAATGTTATTTGGCGTTTGCGTTGAGCATGACTATGATTTGATCATGTTTATTGCGATACGGTTATTCATTTGAAGTTAAAGAATAATTGTTATTCTGTTTACATGAATAAGACCTTCGATGGTTATACACCCAATGAAAATAGTTTGTTGGATCTCTCGATCGTAGTGATACACATATTCATAATACTGATGCCAAAAGATGCAAAGTTAATAATGATAGTGCAACTTATTTGTGGCATTGCCGTTTGGGTCATATCGGTGTAAAGCGCATGAAGAAACTCCATAAAGATGGATTTTCGGAATCACTTGGTTATGAATCATTTGATGCTTGCGAACCGTGCCTTTTGGGCAAGATGACTAAAACTCCGTTCTCCGGAACAATGGAACAAGCTACTGACTTATTGGAAATAATACATACCGATGTATGCGATCCAATGAGTGTTGATGCTCGTGGAGAGTATCGTTATTTTCTGACCTTCACAAGATGATTTGAGTAAATATGGGTATATCTACTTGATGAAACATAAGTCTGAAATAGTTGAAATGTTCAAAGAATTTTAGAGTGAAGTGGAAAAATCATCGTAACAAGAAAATAAAGTTTCTGCGATCTGATCGCGGAGACGAATATATGAGTTACGAGTTTGGTCTTCAATTAAAACAATGTGGAATAGTTTCACAGCTCACGCCACCTGGAACACCACAACGTTATGGTGTGTCCGAACGTCGTAACCGCACTTTATTGTATATGGTGCGATCTATGATGTCTCTTACTGATTTACCACTATTGTTTTGGGGTTATGCATTAGAGACAGCTGCATTCACGTTAAAAGGGCACCATCTAAATCCGTTGAGACGACACCATATGAACTGTGGTTTAGTAAGAAACCCAAGTTGTCATTTCTTAAAGTTTGGGGCTACGATGCTTATGTGAAAAAGTTTCATCCTGATAAGCTCAAACCCAAATCGGAGAAGTGCGTCTTCATAGAATACCCAAAGGAAACTGTTGGGTACACCTTCTATCACAGATCCGAAGGCAAGATATTCGTTGCTAAAAATGGATCCTTTCTAGAGAAGGAGTTTCTCTCGAAAAAAGTGAGTGGGAGGAAAGTAGAGCTTGATAAGGTAATTTGTACCTTCTCCCGAATTGGAAAGTAGTTCATCACGGAAATCAGTTCCAGTGATTCCTACACCAATTAGTGAGCAAGCTAATGATGATGATCATGAAACTTCAGATCAAGTTACTACAAAACCTCGTAGGTCTTCCAAAGTACAGTCCGCACCAGAGTAGTATGGTAGTACTGTTCTGGAAGTCATGTTACTAGACCATGATGAACCTACGAACTATGCGGAAGCGATGATGAGCCCAGATTCCGCAAAATGGCTAGAGGCCATGAAATCTGAGATAGGATCCATGTATGAGAACAAAGTGTGGACTTTGGTGGAGTTGCCCGATGATCGGCAAGCCATATTGTATAAATGGATCTTCAAGAGGAAGACAGATGCTGATAGTAGTGTTACTATCTACAAAGCTTGACTTGTCGCAAAAAGGTTTTCGACAAGTTCAAGGTGTTGACTACAATGAGATTTTCTCAACTGTAGCGATGCTTAAGTCTGTCTGAATCATGTTAGCAATTGCCACATTTTATGAAATTTGGCAAATGGATGTCAAAACTACATTCCTTAATGGATTTATTAAAGAAGAGTTGTATACGATACAACCAGAAGGTTTTTTCAATCCTAAAGGTGCTAACAAAATGTGCAAGCTCCAGTGATCCATCTATGGACTGGTGCAAGCATCTCAAAGTTGGAATATACGCTTTGATAAGTTGATCAAACCATATAGTTTTATACAGACATGCGGTGAAGCCTGTATTTACAAGAAAGTGAGTGGGAGCACTACAACATTTCTGATAAGTATATGTGAATGACATATTGTTGATTGGAAATAATGTAGAATTATTCTGCAAAGCATAAAGGAGTGTCTGAAAGGAGTTTTTTCAAAGAAAGACCTCGGTGAAGCTGCTTACACATTGAGCATCAAGATCTATATAGATAGATCAAGACGCTTGATAAGATTTTTCAATGAGTACATACCTTGATAAATTTTTGAAATAGTTCAAAATGGAACAGTCAAAGAAGGAGTTCTTGCCTGTGATGTAAAGGTGTGAAGTTGAGTAAGACTCAAGACCCGACCATAGCAGAAAATAGAAAGAGAATGATAAGTCATTCCCTATGCCTCAGTCATAGGTTCTATAAAGTATGCTATGCTGTGAACCAGACCTATTGTATACCTTGCTCTGAGTTTGACAAAGGAATACAATTTTGATCTAAGAGTAGATCACTGGACAGCGGTCAAGAATATCCTTAGTGAGGACTAAGGAGATGTTTCTCGATTATGGAGGTGATAAAAGAGCCCGTCGTAAAAAGTTACAATGATGCAAGCTTTTACACCAATCCAGATGACTCTAAGTCTCAATCTGGATACATATTGAAAGTGGGAGCAATTAGCTAGAGTAGCTCCGTGCAGAGCATTGTGGACATAGAATATTTGCAAAATACATCTGGCTCTGAATATGACAGACCCATTGACTAAACTTCTCCCACAAGCAAAACATGATCATACCTTAGTACCCTTTGGGTGTTAATCACATAGCGATGTGAACAAACCCTTTGGGTGTTGATCACATGATGATGTGAACTATGGGTATTAATCACATACAGATGTGAATATTGGTGTTAAATCACATGGCGATGTGAACTAGATTATTGAATCTAGTGCAAGTGGGAGACTGAAGGAAATATGCCCTAGAGGCAATAATAAAGTTATTACTTATTTCCTTATATCGTGATAAATGTTTATTATTCATGCTAGAATTGTATTAACCGGAAACATAATACATGTGTGAATATATAGACAAACAAAGTGTCACTAGTATGCCTCTACTTGACAAGCTCGTTTATCAAAGATGGTTATGTTTCCTAGCCATGGACAAAAGAGTTGTCATTTGATTAACGGGATCACATCATTAGGAGAATGATGTGATTGACATGACCCATTCTGTTAGCCTAGCACTTGATCGTTTAGTATATTGCTATTGATTTCTTCATGACTTATACATGTTCCTGTAACTATGAGATTATGCAACTCCCGTTTACCGGAGGAACACTTTGGGTGCTACCAAACGTCACAACATAACTGGGTGATTATAAAGGAGTACTACAGGTGTCTCCAAAGGTACATGTTGGGTTGGCGTATTTCGAGATTAGGTTTTGTCACTCCGATTGTCGGAGAGGTATCTCTGGGCCCTCTCGGTAATGCACATCACTATAAGCCTTGCAAGCAATGTGGCTAATGAGTTAGTTACGGAATGATGCATTACGTAACGAGTAAAGAGACTTGCCAGTAACGAGATTGAACTAGGTATTGGATACCGACGATCGAATCTCGGGTAAGTAACATACCGATGACAAAGGGAACAACGTATGTTGTTATGCGGTTTGACCGATAAAGATCTTCGTAGAATATGTGGGAGCCAATATGGGCATCTAGGTCCCGCTATTGGTTATTGACCGGAAACGTGTCTCGGTCATGTCTACATAGTTCTCGAACCCGTAGGGTCCGCACGCTTAACGTTTCGTTGACGATATAGTATTATATGAGTTATGCATGTTGGTAACTGAATTTTGTTCGGAGTCCCGGATGAGATCATGGACATGACGAGGAACTCCGGAATGGTCCGGAGATAAATTTTGATATATGGGATAATAGTGTTTGATCTCCGGAAGGGTTCCGGAATTCACCGGAAGGGGTTCCGGATGTTTCCCGAAATGTTTGGGTACGAGAACACGTTATTTGGGCCAAAGGGGAAAGCCCACAAGGTTTTTGGAAAGCGCAAAAGGAAGTTTTGCGGAGTCCAGGGGCCAGACGCCAGGGTCCCTGGCGTCTGGGTCCAGACGCCGGGAACCCTGGCGTCTGGCCCTGGAGTCCGAGAAGGACTCTTGCCTTTCGGGTGAAACCGACTTTGTGGAGACTTTTACTCCAAGTTTCGACCCCAAGGCTCAATCTATAAATAGAGGGGTAGGGCTAGCACCAATGACACATCAAGAAACACCAAGTCGTGTGCCGGCTACCCCGTCCCCTCTAGTTTATCCTCCGTCATAGTTTTCGTAGTGCTTAGGCGAAGCCCTGCGGAGATTGTTCTTCACCAACACCGTCACCACGCCGTCGTGCTGCGAGAACTCATCTACTACTTCGCCCGTCTTGCTGGATCAAGAAGGCGAGGACGTCATCGAGCTGAACGTGTGCAGAACTCGGAGGTGCCGTACGTTCGGTACTTGGATCGGTCGGATCGTGAAGACGTACGACTACATCAACCGTGTTGTCATAACGCTTCCGCTTACGGTCTATGAGGGTACGTGGACAATACGCTCCCCTCTCGTTGCTATGCCATCACCATGATCTTGCGTGTGCGTAGGAAATTTTTTGAAATTACTACGTTCCCCAACACTCCAGCCCTCACCCCCTGGCCTTGTCCATGGCATCGCGACCTGGCATACCAGCGGTGGCTAAGCTCGCTTGAGGGCAGGGACCTGAGGACGTAGAGCACAAAGGAAAGTGTGGGGAAGAGGAGGGAAGCTCACGAGGTCCCAACCCAGCTACAATCCAGCTGCTGACGCGCAAGTCCGGCACCTCGTGGAGGAACGGCTCCATGATTTCGAGATAAGTCTCGCACCTAGAATAACTAATCAACGCGACACCAAATCCCCCATCTAATGCGGCCCTGTGACGGCGATGTTGCCTTCCTTTCTCGCCTTTCGGCGGCTGCTTGAGCGCTAAAGGGGACCTCCTGAGCATCACGCCTCGGGGGCTATTACTGGACCTCGGGCCGCTCATCTCCTGGCTTTGACCACGCCATCGTGACCTGGCATACCAGCGACAGCTGAAGCCTGCCTGGGGACCGAGACCTGTCAGCATAGAGCACCAAGTCATCGCGAGGTTAGAAAGGGGGAACCGAGCCGATGCAGGACAGACATTTTGCACCACTTCATAATAAAGATAATATCAACAAAAGACATTGTAGACACTTTACATGCCCCCACGGGGTATCTCCTCGATTCTTTGCAGGGAAAAAAAGACGCGAATCCTATGGAGCCTAAACTACGTGCACCCTCACAGCTGACACCATCCTCAATAGTGGGCCATGAGGGGTCGGCGCCAACCCCATCCAGATCAGCCACGCCGGCGGCCTGATGCAGCTGCCTTGCTCCAAGCACGGCATGAGCTCGGGGGCACATAGCTATCATCGCTCGTCTCCAGAGTCACGAAGAGCTCGGGAGAGTCGTTGGACTCCCAAGCATCTCCGCTGCTGCCAGAGGAGCCGTTGGGGAAGCGGGTGGCAGGCCTGGCCCTTGCCATATCGACGTCCTGGCTGCCTCCTCTGGGGCAGCACTCCAGCCGGCGGCCTTCTTCATCGAAGACCTTGAAGATCATCAAGGAGGCGCCATCGTATTCGAAATGAATCACGAGGGCACCCCCTGTTCGGCAGACCCGAGCGATCTCGCCCAGCCTTGGATCATGTAGACCTTGCCCGGAGCGACAACTCCAACCTCCGCTCCAGTCGTCGGGGTACCGCAGTCAACGTGCTGCAGCCAAAGCTCGAGAGGCCCCCTCGACGGCATCTCTAAGGCAAAGAAGGGAGGAAAGCGGATCCAGGAGCTTGGAGGCATGGCGGCATGGAGTACAAGCTCGCGAGAGGAGTCCGCGGCGTGGACTCCAGGAGCAACAGCGCGCACTGCCATGGCTCGTCGGCATCGCTGACAGTGCGGGTGGCGACGTTCGGCGTCTCCTTCTCCAGGGCCCTCAGCCCGGGAGTACAGAGGTAGCAGAAACCTAGGAGGTGGCCGCTCGTACCAAGGCCTCGACATCTCCGGCCGAGCAACCTCGTCATGGCGGCCGGGGACCGGCCACTTCTTCGGCGGGAGCGGGTCGGGCCCCTCCCGGGGGGGCTTTCCTTTCTCCTCGGATGAGAACCGGTGGATCAAAGCCATTGGTGGCAAGATGGAAGAGGAGCGAGGAAGAAGAAGCGGGCAGAGCGAGAAGAGATGGACTACGGGGGCTCGCGCCTCTCCGTACTTATAGTCCTGAGGAGGCCAACCGTTGGCCTCCACGATCGCAGGTAATCATGACTCTTTTTGCATGCAGCAGGGACTTGTCAAACCGGGCAGTTGCCGAGGAAAGTGGGGAAGCGGAGATGCCCACGTCCAATCAACCGCCGCACGGCGACCAAGGCCGCAGGCTATTGGGGCCCACGGCGCTCCGCACTTGCCCTTTACCTTCGCTGCTAAGCCAAGTCCGAGCGCGCCTTCGGCCCGGGGGCTACTTTCAGCGTTCTGGGAACGGGGGTCCCTAGACTTGCCTGCCTGCGGCCTGTGGCGCGGCTCAAGTCGTGGCCCAGTACGGCCCATCTTCATCAACCCAAGCTCAAGACCCTCGCGAGGGGCCAAGCCTCGCGGGGCGGATGATGCAAGGCTTCCTCAGGGGTGGCCTCACCAGGCAGGCTCGCAAGGAGGTGGAGAGATCAAGGCAAGCAGTACCTCGCGAGGTGCTCGTGACGCAAGCCATGACGATCGAGACCAGGCAGGCGCCAGGCGGGCGCCGGCTTGTGCACTATCCTCCTTTCGTCTTTGGTGCAAAGGGGGCGAGCGCAGGCACGGAGTACCGAGGCATCAAGCAAAGGTTACCATATCGGTGCAATGAGACCAGGACCAGCAGAGCGGCAGGACGGAGGTCACTGTGGAGCCCAAGACGGCGTCATCGCCAGTACCTTTGGCAGTCGAAGACCAACTTTCGTCAGGATAACTTGTACTAGTTGTCCCCCTTCAAAATGGCCGTTGTTGGCTCCCTTCCCGCTCAATATTTGGGAAGAGGACCAGGGCCCTATATATAGAGCTAGCCACCATAGTAGGAGGGGATCAAATCCATCCCAGGCAGAACACCGCACCAGCTCAAGAACACCCCTCGCGAGGGTGTTCTTCCTCTGTACTGTTCATCATCAGCCCCAGAGGCAATCCACCACACCACACACTAGAGTATGGTATTACACCACAACGGTGGCCCAAACTAGTATAAACCTTGTGTCCCTCGTGTTGTTCCTCGTGTAGCTTAGATTCGCGACGAGGCTTTGGGGTGTGGATTGGTAGGGAGAAGATCTTCATGCGCACCCAGAGTTCGAACCTTAAGGGTTTTGCCGGAACCTGATATTCGACAAGAGTGCATCATGTGCGCTAGTGCACGCGCTGACTACGCAGTCTGGCATGCAAACAACATGCTCTAGCGCGTTTTCGTCCCTATTCTGGCCTCCTTCCTTGTCGTCTCGACCTCAATTCGTGTGTGGTAGCTTCCCCGTGAATGACTGCTTCACCCTGCATCACTGCCTCGCCCTGAATCACTATGGTGTAGTAGCCATCATCGTGTCCGTGATGCAAACTGCTCTGCTCCTCCATTGTCTTCAAGCTAGAGCTCTCCAGAGCCTCCTCGAGCCCTCCCCTAGCCTATATAAGGCGTGCCCGACCTCTCCCGCTCCTCATCCACTCCTCCCTCGCCTCATTTGCCCATCGGAGTCCTCGGCCCCCTCCTCTTTTCGCCGGAGATCGCCATGGCCGCCTCGGTCTCTCCTTGATCCCGGTGTGCTTAGCCACTCTCCACTCCTTCCGAGCTGTCCACGAGCTCCCCAACATCCCCGCGGTCAGCCCCGACCCCTCAGCCCTCGCTGGAGCGCCCTGCTTCGTCGTTTGACACCACCGCCCATAGCTCCCTGACCACCTCCTGGCACCGCCCTTCACTATCGTCCCTCTGCTCCCCGCGCGCCCCTTTGCCTCTGGATGGGTGCTCCTCACCGCCCCGGTCCTGCTGGTGCCCGCGCCCTGGCCGGAGCTGGCTTAGGCCTGCCTCCCCAGCGTCGCCCCCCTCCCCTACTCTCCTCCTCTGTTCCACGAGGAACAGGAGCGAGAGGAGGAAGACGACGTGCACCCGTGGCCCCCTGCACCTAGGCCCGGCCCGACAGTGGCCCAGCGCCCTAGCCACGTGGTAAGTGGAAACACATTACCGAGAATGCGCTTTCCCTCTTCCTAAAGCGTATTTTTGTGGAATATGTTTTCTCCTTTTGAAAGCGTATTTTCTTCTTCTTCAGCCCAAAGTGCGCTTTCCCAGTTCAGAAAGCATATTTCCTAAAGCATGTTTCTGTCTTATCCACTCAGGGACCCGTTGGTGATAATTTTTCACAGTTAGTCCCTGAAATTCTACCCTTCGTAACTTTTCAACCGTAACTCCGATCGAGGTGAAACCAAGGCTCACTTCTTCGTCTCGTCAAGACATTTCTATTGGTTACATTTCACTAGGTGGTCCCATAGTGAAAATGACCATTTTTGCCCTTGCCTCTAATCATCCCCCTTCGAGAGAGATTCATCCGGCGTTTGCTTTCCGCGGCTTCACCCCGGAGTCTCCGTCACCCCCAGGCAAGCCACAACCACCATTTGCATGATAGCCATGCAGCAGCATTGGTTTTCAACTTGTATCTTTAATAACTGTCTGTTTGCTTTGCTACTGTTATCGTTGTTTCGGTTATGTTATGGAGTGGTGTTTACTTTCATGCTATGTTCATATGCACTTGGTTATCATGTTCTACTTGCGAGTATTACTTTCATATGACCATACTTGCTGGTAGTACATGTTGGGTTGGTCATATTCTTCGGTGCATGACTATTGTCGGTTACCGAGTACCGTTGATATGCATTGTTCCTTTGCTATTAGTTGGTTAAGTGCTTACCCGGTAATGTTATTGATGTGTTCTTGCATGGTAGTTATTGTTGATGCTAGTGGTCATGTCATGCTATGAGTAGTGTTATACTTGTGATATTCATGCTCGTCATTATGCCATGCTTAGTTGGATATGATCCATGGTTGTTGATCTGGTTAATATTTATGCTGCACCCCATGCTTATGTTGATATCATGCTCATGCATTGTAGTTGCATCACGTTATTTTCATATGACTCAGCTTATTGCATTCAAGTTTAACCGGACTTAAATGAACTTGAACAACTATTGGCATGGTGCCACCAAATCGAGCTGACCAGTGCAACCACATTTGCCTTTTATGGGAAGGTCCTAACTGGGTTTATTGTCATGCCTCTAGCCGGTGCCTCTAACGAGGAAAGGTTATGAGCAGGCGCTACCTTGGCCGGGTAGGATGGCATAAGCCTTGTGTGCCCAAGTTGGTTGCACGCTTTTGACCCCGTTTGGGACCGTTTATGTTTTGCCACGACGGTGGCCGCTGGTGTCTTTGGTAGACACGGGGCACCCATGACTTAGCCCAGAGGGGAGTTTGTCGGAGTGGCCGGGAGAGTGTGATGGCAATAGACCAGTTTTGTTGGAATGTCGTTGGTCCACACATATGGGAGTGCGAGGCCATGGGTTCCGTGGTCTGGGTACAGTGTACTAACCTCTGCAGAGTGTGTGTTAAGTCAATCAATAGCTGCGCCTGTGGATATGGGCCCAGATCGTTGTCCGCCACACTATGAGCGAACAATAATAATAACTTGATTAATAATAACCCCGGTACGATGATGAGAAAGAGATTGGTTGTGATCGAGAGAGGATCACGGAGGTGTCATGGATGCCAAAGTTGGTTAATATTTACGTGATCACGAGATGATCACGGAGGTATCATGGATACTGATGTTGGTAAGTTGATGCATGACATGGTTATGAGGTAACCGCCGAGCAAGAGTAAGTTGGTGCATGCGAATGTTAACTTGTTGCATGTAGTATCATCATGTTCATATGTGTATGCCATGCTAAAGTAGTATCATGTTCACCTTGTGCATGCCATGTTGTTATGTTAATATCATGCTCATGATTGCTTTAACCTGCTAATGCCATGTTGTTGTTTGTCTTGACTGCTTTTGGTTATTGTGAGCTTGCAAGTACATTCAATGTACTAACCTGGCGTGTCATGCCAGTTTGCAGGTCGTGCCTGGATTGCTTGCTTGTTTGGTGTGGTTCCTATGTTCGCGAGCTAGGATAAACGTTCCAGCCAGAGTCCCTATGGATTGGAGTTCATAATCGCCGTTCGTTGTTCCGCTACCAATAGTTGTTTCGCTGCCTCGAGTTGTTATGATGCTTGCATAGAGCAACTATGGTTGGCATAGTGTCGCCGTGCTGATGTTATTCATTGTAATATCAGAGACCTTGTATTCATATTCATGTTGTAATAGAGGGCTGGTTTGTTCTATGCTAGGCAGTGTCATATTCCACAAGACTTCACCTTGATCTCAGGGCTGGAATACGGGGCGTTTCGGTTTGTGTGAGCCGGGTGCCACAGCTTGTTGATCAAAGATGGTTAAGGTTTCCTAACCATGGACATGTGTTGTCATTTGATAATGGAATCACATCATCAGGAGAATGGTGTGATGGACAAAACCCATCCGTTAGCTTAGTATAATGATCATTCAGTTTTATTTTTATTGCTTTCTTCATGTCAAATACATATTCCTTCAACTATGAGATTATGCAACTCCTGATTACCGGAGGAATACCTTGTGTGCTATCAAACATCACAATGTAACTAGGTGATCATAAATATGCTATATAGGTATCTCTGAAGGTGTTTGTTGAGTTGGCATAGATCGAGATTAGGATTTTTCATTCAGAGTATCGGAGAGGTATCTCTGGGCCCTCTCGGTAATACACATCATAAGCTTGCAAGTAAACGACTAAGGAGTTAGTCACAAGGTGATGTATTACGGAATGAGTAAAGAGACTTGCCAGTAGCGAGATTGAACTAGGTATGAAGATACAGATGATTGAATCTCGGGCAAATAACATACGGATGGACAAAGGGAATTACATATGTTGTCATAACAGTTCAACCGATAAAGATCTTCGTAGAATATGTAGGAGCCAACATGGGCATCCAGGTTCCGCTATTGGTTATTGACCGGAGAGGTGTCTCGGTCATGTCTACATAGTTCTCGAACCCGTAGGGCCCGCACGCTTAACGTTCGATGACGATATAGTATTATATGAGTTATGTGATTTGGTGACCGAATGTTGCTTGGAGTCCCAAAATGGTAGAGAGGTAAAGATTGATATATATGACGATGGTATTCGGACACCGGAAGTGTTTCGGAGGGTACGGGGTACTTATCGGGTCATCGGAAAGGAGTTTCGGGCACCCCCGACAAAGATATGATGTGCCCCTTCTTTGGACAGCAGGCCCTAAGGGAAGGAAAGGGGGAGGGCTAGCCCCTCCTGCCTTTCCCTCTCGTGGGAGAAAGGAAATGGGGGCTCCACCCTCCCCTGACTTTCCCCTGCACCTATATAAGGCAGGTGGGGGCGCGGCTTGGGAGGGACTCCGAGTAGGATTCTTCCTACTTGGGAGCCTCCTTTGGCTGCTCCTCCCTCCCTCCCACCTATATATATGTGGGAGGTGCTGGGGAACGCAGTAATTTCAAAAAATTCCTACGATCACGCAAGATCTATCTAGGAGATGCATAGCAACGAGAGGGGAGAGTGTGTCCACGTACCCTCCTAGACCGAAAGCGGAAACTTTTAGTAACGCGGTTGATGTAGTCGAACTTCTTCACGATCCAACCGATCCAAGTACCGAACATACGGCACCTCCGCGTTCAGCACACGTTCAGCTCGATGACGTACCTCATGCTCTTGATCCAGTTGAGAACGAGGGTGAGTTCTGTCAGCACGACGGCATGGCGATGGTGATGATGATGCTACTGGCGCAGGGCTTCACCTAAGAAATGCGATGGTATGATCGATGTGTGTAACTATCGAGGGAGACACCGCACACGGTTAAGAGAAACTTGTGTGTTCTAGGGTGCCCCCTGCCCCCGTATATAAAGGAGGGAGGGGAGGCCAGCCGACCCTATGGCGCGCCCCAAGAGGAGGAGTCCTACTAGGACTTCCTAGTCCTAGTAGGATTCCCCTCTGAGGGAGTCCTGGACTAGGGGGTGTCCGGACAGCCGGACTATCAATGTCCGCCGGACTATCAAGATTACGAAGATACAAGATTGAAGACTCCGCCCCGTGTCCGGATGGGACTTTCCTTGGCGTGGAAGGCAAGCTTGGCAATACGGATATGTAGATCTCCTACCATTGTAACCGACTCTGTGTAACCCTAGCCCTCTCCGGTATCTATATAAACCGGAGGGCTTTAGTCCGTAGGACAACATACACAACATACAATCATACCATAGGCTAGCTTCTAGGGTTTAGCCTCCTTGATCTCGTGGTAGATCTACTCTTGTACTACCCATATCATCAATATCAATCAAGCAGGAGTAGGGTTTTACCTCCATCGAGAGGGCCCGAACCTGGGTAAAAACATCGTGTCCCTTGTCTCCTGTTACCATCCGCCTAGACGCACAGTTCGGGACCCCCTACCCGAGATCCGCCGGTTTTGACACCGACATTGGTGCTTTCATTGAGAGTTCCTCTGTGTCGTCACCGATAGAGCGGATGCCTCCGCCCGTCTTCAAAGACGGTGTTTTTGCCGGAGGGGCCTTGGCCGCCGGCCAAACTATCCGGCTTGGTGGTTTTCTCATGACCGCTTGTCCGGCCGCCGCTTCGGCAATGACTTCTCAAGTCGTCGAAAGCAATCTTCGCGTCAGCCCTAAAGCTGCCGAACAGTTAGATCCAATAGAGCTCTCGTCTGTTAACGAGCTCTTGGATCGCATCGCCGCCCTGGGAGTCGCTACGGACTACAACCAGATTGGGCTTAAAACCGATCTGAGAGAGATTAACTCTCCCCAGGACACCCACCACGTCGCAGTGGTGGAAGAGCAATACGGCAACTCTTTGCCAGTATTGAAAACAATTCATGTTCGGATTCCCGAACCCTCCATGCCGGATTCCCGCGGAGGGACGGACTTCGATTGAGCATTGAACTTAAAATCATGCATCGCCCCGGACTCGCTGGATTGTCCCTAGCAAAACACACTTCCGAATTCGGAAACCCCTTGGCCTTTGAGCCTCAAGATGGGCAGGGATCCGGATTTTATTCCGCCCACCCGCCCAGACATATGCGATCTATCGCTAATACGGCAAGAGCCTACAGAAACAGTACATCACTACTGGGCCAGATTCCTCCTGGTTATGGACAGGATAAAGGACTGCCGAGAGGAAAACGCAATATCAATCTTCCGCAATAACTGCACGGACAAGGGAATACTAAACGCCATTGATCGTCGCAACATTACGCGCTTTACCGATCTGGCGTCCATTGTACGAAAGTACTGTGCGATGGAGAGTTTCCGGAAAACCGAAAATCAATTTTGGGATAATCCAGCCCCAAACCCAGTCCGCAGTAAAAGGGCGCCTTACACTCAGGCCCCAGATGCAAAAACGAAAAAACAAAAACCCAATCAGGGAAACGGAACCGTACTGGAGGGATGGCTTAATGGACCCTGTAAGCTTCATAATACAGAGGGAGCCGTCCCAGCACATAGCCTTCGAGCATGTTAGATATTACGGCAGGTGGCCAAATGTGGCGAAGAGCTTCTAGCTCTGGGAAACCACTCCAACAATACCAGCACGGTATCAACAGTCTTCGAGACTTTCGCATCAAATAATATGCGAAAACGATCAATCCGCGAACTCGCCGAAGTCTACCAAGTAGCAACAGCAAATCCATGGAGCGACACAGCTATTACCTTCAATGGCAGCGACGAGCCCACATTCCGAACAACCAGAGCCCCAGCCGCACTGGTACTTAGTCCCATAGCGGACGACTTTCGACTGACAAAAGTCCTCATGGACGGCGGCAGCGGACTAAACCTCATTTACGAGGAAACTCTGCGAAAAATGGAAATCGATTGGAGCCGTATTGAGCGAAGCAGCACAACCTTTAGGGGAATAATCCCTAGCCGGGAAGCGCGCTGCACCGGAAAAATCACACTCGATGTGGTGTTCGGCTCTCCGAACAATTACAGATCCGAAGAAGTCACGTTCCAGGTGGCCTCGTTCAGCAGTGGATATCACGCCATACTAGGACGAGAGGCATTCACAATTTTTCAAGCAATACCTCATTATGGGTACATGAAGCTTAAAATGCCTGGGCCCAGCGGAATAATCACTCTCGCTAATGATCCGGACATAGCACTCCGCGCCAAAAACAAGACAGCCGCACTAGCCCTCGAGGCACTATCCGAAGCCTTAGCGGCAGAGGAACTCACCGCGCTGCGCTCTACGGTGAACAGGGACGATGTGATACTCGATAAAAGATCCAAGTCCACCTCCTTCAAACCAGCAGAAGAGATAATAAAATTCCAGGTCCATCCAACGGACCCAACAAAGACGGCCTCCATTGGGGCACAGTTGAACCCCGAAGTAGACGCCGCACTGCGCGAATTCCTTCGGGAAAATTGGGATATCTTTGCCTGGCATCCTTCAGACATGCCCGGAATCCCCCGCAGGTTGGCAGAACACAGCCTCAACATCCTAAAAGGATTCAAGCCAGTCAAACAGGCCCTTCGACGATTTTCCGAGCCCAAGAGACAGGCAATGGGAGAAGAGCTAGCCAAACTATTGGAAGCCGGATTCATTAGAGATATCAAACATCCGGACTGGCTAGCAAATTTGGTGATGGTACCAAAGAAGGATAAATCCTGGCGCCTCTGTGTCGATTTTAAAGACCTCAATAAAGCTTGCCCAAAGGACCCCTTCCCTCTCCCCTGCATCGATCAAATTATCGATGCCACAGCAGGGCACGATTCGTTGTGCTTCCTGGACGCATACTCTGGCTATCATCAAATCAAGATGGCGGAAGCAGACCAAGCCGCAACGGCATTCATCACTCCATATGGACCATTCTGCTTCAACACGATGCCCTTCGGACTCAAAAACGCCGGCGCAACATATCAGCGCATGATTCAAACATGTCTGGACCACCCAGCTCGGCAAAACAGTCGAGGCATACGTAGACGACGTAGTCGTCAAAACAAAACACGTCGAAACTTTAGTAGACGATTTGAGGCTCACATTCGACAACCTCAGAGCATATGACATCAAGCTGAATCCGGAAAAATGCGTTTTCGGCGTACCAGCCGGAAAGCTGCTGGGCTTCATCGTATCCGGTAGAGGAATTGAAGCAAATCCGGCCAAAATCCGAGCTCTGTCACAGTTGGATATTCCAAAAGACCTCAAACAAATACAAAAATTAACAGGATGTGTGGCAGCCTTAAGCCGCTTTATCTCCCGTTTAGGAGAAAAGGCGCTGCCCCTCTATCGCCTCCTCAGGCGCACCGAACACTTCGAGTGGATGGATGCTGCCACTACCAGACTTGAAGAAATAAAGGCCATACTGGCAACAAATCTGGTCCTGGCTGCGCCCGCTCTGGGCGAACCAATGTTGTTATACATCGCAGCAACACATCAAGTTGTGAGCGCAGTCCTCGTCGTCGAACGAGCGACAGAAGGGCATAAATTCCCTCTTCAAAAACCAGTGTATTATGTATCCACTGTGTTAACCCCCTGCAAATCCCGTTACCCGCACTATCAGAAGATAGCATATTCGGTGTTCATGGCGTCTCGAAAGCTCCGGCACTACTTTCAGGAGTGCTCGATAACAGTGGCCTCTGAAGTTCCACTCAATGACATAATAAATAATCGCGACGCAATGGGCAGGATAGCAAAATGGGCCATTGAGCTCTTACCATTCGACATCACTTACAAACCTCGACGAGCTATAAAGTCACAAGTTTTGGCTGACTTCGTTGCCGAATGGACTGAAGCCGAACTCCCTAAAGAGTGCGGCGCATACTCCAATTGGACTATGCATTTCGACGGCTCCAAAATGTTGGTCGGACTTGGGGCTGGCGTAGTACTGACGTCCCCCACCGGGGATACAGTCCAGTATGTACTTCAAATAATGTACACGGACTCCAACAACGCAGCCGAATACGAGGCCCTGTTACATGGTCTCCGGATGGCGGTCTCCATGGGCATTCAACGCCTAGAGGTGCGTGGGGACTCAAACCTTGCAATATCCCAAATAAATGGAGACTTCGACGCCAAGGATCCGAAAATGGCAGCATATCGCAACGCTGTCCTAAAAATGTCAGCTCGGTTTGAAGGACTCGAATTCCATCACATAGCCCGAGATAATAACCAAGCGGCCGACCTCCTGGCACGCATCGGTGCGAAACATGATGCTGTCCCTCCAAATATCTTCCTGGAACGGCTCTTCAAGCCATCCGTACTATGGGAAGAGGAGCCCGGTAGCTACAAACCGGAGAAAACCGCACCAACTGGTGATTCGGCAGACGACATAACACCCTCCGCCCACGTCATAATGGCAGTAATTGCCGCGTGGACAGAACCTTTCCTAGCCTACTTACTTAGGCAGGAACTTCCCGAAGACCAACATGAGGCCCGCTGCATAGTCTGGCGATCGAAGGCCTACAAGGTCCATAAGGGAGAACTTTATAAGAAAAGTACCACCGGAGTCCTTCAAAGGTGTATCTCCGAAGAAGAAGGGCGAAACCTCCTGGCTGAAATTCATGCCGGACTAGGCGGACACCACGCAGCAGCCCGGGCCCTTGTAGGAAAGGCATTCCGTACAGGATTTTATTGGCCGACGGCTCGGGCAGACGCACAGGACTTGGTCCAGCAATGCGTTGGTTGTCAGCTCTTTGCTAATCAGAGCCATATGCCACCCACCGCCCTCAAAACCATACCCATTACCTGGCCGTTCGCGGTCTGGGGGCTTGACATGGTTGGACCCCTTAAAGGGGGAACCCACAAGAAAAAGTACCTATTGGTCATGGTGGATAAATTCACCAAATGGATAGAGGCCAAACCGGTCAAAACGGTAGAGTCCAGACCAGTGATAGACTTTATATCAGGGGTGGTACACCGTTACGGAGTCCCCCACAGCATCATCACCGACAACGGCACGAACTTCACAGCCGATGAGGTTAAGTCTTGGTGCAAAAATATGGGCATCAAGCTCGACTATGCATCAGTCTATCACCCTCAAACCAACGGTCAAGTGGAAAGAGCAAATGGTCTAATAATGAGCGGCATTAAACCCAGACTAGTGAGGTCACTCACCAAATCCGACACACAATGGGTCGAGGAGCTCGACTCCGTACTCTGGGGGCTGCGGACAACGCCTAACCGTACTACCGGATTCACACCATTTTTTATGGTATACGGCGCAGAGGCAGTCTTGCCCTGTGACATTATTCATGACTCACCTCGAGTGCGCATGTATGAGGAAAGAGAGGCCGAGCTTGATCGGCAGGACAGCTTGGACACATTGGAGGAAGAACGTGACGTCGCGAAGGCTCGTTCCGCATTCTATCAGCAGCAGGCCCGAAGATATCAAAGCAGAGAAGTACGGGCCAAGACTTATAACGTTGGTGAACTAGTTCTACGCCTGCCGGACAAGAAAAAGGACAAGCTCAAGCCCAAATGGGAGGGTCCCTTCATCATCGATCAAGTACTGACCGGCGGAGCGTACCGTCTACGAAATGTGTCGGATTACCGACTCGAGCCGAACCCATGGAACGCAGCCTGCCTCCGACGATTCTATGCCTAGCGCCGGACTAAGAGTTCGTCCCCTTCCCCCGTCCAAATTTTTACACTTCGGCTGTCTTTTGTTTCTCTTTTTATCCTTCTCATTTAAAAGCCCTTTCGGGCCTATTTTTGCATTCTTTGCATACGCATGATGTGCCCTCCGCACTCATTATTCCTGGGGGCTTCTTTTACAGAAGCTCCATTATATGCATGATGTGCCATCCGCACTCATTATTCCTGGGGGCTTCTTTTACAGAAGCTCAATTATACGGGTTTTATACCCATCACATGTGTCAAGCTTCCACATGTACCTTTTATTCGCCATTATATGCATCGATATGACTTAAGTTTTGGCCAAGCTGGGTTGCCTGGCTCCTGTGCTTACCCCTACGTTCCCGATTGTTCGGCTAGGAGGTAAAGGGAGCACCTTTGCGATTGTTACTGCCGGGTCAGCCGGATGTGTACCTCAGACTGGGTGAAGCCGAAAGCTAGCGTTCTTAAGGGAATATTCGGTCGGTGACTTAAAAGATGACTTTTTACCTATTTATCTATCTGCCCCCAGATGTTTTACTGCTTTCTTTGCAGTCCGGACATGCACTTTAGGGCATGCCTCCCAGCGAAAGGAACCCTTAATGGAACTATTCTCCCTGGAAGATGTTTCTTACTAACCATGTAATATAACATAACTAGTTGGGCACTTGTCTGATAAAGCACTAATGACCCCTACGCCTGGTCTCCATGCATACCACGGTTGTTTCTTAACCAAAAAGGTATTCGGACACACTCCGGACTCTAGGGTCCCGAGGTCAAAACGAAAAGGTCGGCAAAGACAAACGATCTACAATCCGGCTAGAAGGCATTTCACATGTCACTTTAAAGGATAACATACATTGTCAAATTTATTGATTGTATTCCTCCTCAATCCCGTCTAACAGGCTGTCTAGTTTACAGTCCTGTTGGGAAAATTTAGCAGCCAACTCTACTTGGCTATACACTAAACTAACAAGGATCTCCTTCCCATCGGGCCCCACCGGTCCAACTTCGGCCATGTGGTTGGGATCTGCCTTCTTGTACCGCGTCTTCACCATGGCCCAAGCCTCCCTCGCACCTTGACGGCAAGCCGAAATCTTCCACAAACGGAAGCGCTGCCGCACTCCCTGCAGCTTCTCCGCAAGCTCCCCGAGGCCCTCGGGTAGGGTGAGGGCTGGCCATAAAGCCTGAACGACGCCGCTCATTGCCTGCCGAACTCGTTCGAGCAGCTGCAACAGTTCGGGAAGTTGATCACCCATTGATATGGGCATCTCCTCTGCAGGACGAGCCGTGAGTATACCTACAAGACATATCATGTCAAAACGCTTCCTCGCCGAACTCTTCTTTTCAAAAGAATTCGTTCAAGAACTTACTATAAATGCTGCGACGAAGCCGCTGATTCTCCTTAACAGAGCCGGACAGCTCGGCCTGTACGCCTTTCAGCTCTTCTCCGAGCTTGGCGTTGGCATCTTGGAGCTTGTTCCTTTCCTGCTGAACTCTATTCAGCACACTCTCACCGGCCTTTAGCTGGCGTAGCAATGCTTGCCTGTCCGGATCTTGTCCGGCGGTACCTGCAAATGTCATTATTAGACTCGAGCGCACGCCGCACAGCGCTTATATTTATTAATAAGAATGTGTTACCAGGAGGGGTCTTTCCGCCTCCTCCTGCGGCAGCAAGTGTGGCCTCAAGTTGGGCCTTGCAATCTTGCAGCTCCCGAGACAGTTGGGCGTTCTTCTCGTTAAGTGCCTGAAATTTATAATGATCCTTAAATCAGTTAGCATAACTAATTTAAGTCTCGGGGGCTACTGGTATATACAACCATTAAAATTCCCTTACCCGTATGTCTTTCACATACTGCTCCGTGGCTCTGGTAAAACCATTTTGAGCAGCACGGAGATGCGCGTCCCCTGCGTTAAAGGCATCCAATGCCTCAGGGGAAAAGCACGCTTCTTGAAATACTGTCCGGCGGCGCCTATGGTTCATGGCGCTCTCCACCTCAGACTTGGTGGCGGACAGTCTGTCGGTATCCTCCGTTGGAGAAGGATCCGGCTCGCATCTTGCGCTTGCCTCCCCCTCCAGGCCGGGCGCTGGGGCCTGGCCGGTGTTGGTCGGATTGGCAATTCCTGCACTCGCAATCCGACGAGCGCTTTTTCTCCTACAAAAATCATGGGCACTTAGACGTTTCCTCGGAATGTTGCTCTAAGAATTCAAATACGAGTTGTACCTTTGCGATGACGTTTCCGTCCGCACTGCGCTCCTTTTCCGCCAGCTGGTTCGGACTGACCTCTGTTGGTCGGCCGCCGCGGGCTCGGCTTCCTGCCGTAAAGGCGCTTCCTGCAAAATACCATCGTTCGCGAAGGTCAGAAATGGGCAGGGATGAGATAATGGTATCCGGACTTCGGTCGCGGTCACCTGGGAAGCCGGACTTAGTCCGGGGTAGTCCGCCGTAATGGCGACCAAAGCATTGTCTATGCTGAGCTGGTGATACACCCCGTCGATCAGCTCCACCTCGATATTCGGGTCCTCTTCGAAGGCCGGACCCAGGGATCCTTCTGGATCCTTGGGTTGCGGAGCAGGACTTACCATGTCCTCCACAATCCGGCGTAGACCCTGCGCCGAAGACATAATGTAAGAAGCTTAAACTTCGAAAGCATGGGCTGGGCCCTTCGAGGTGTTCACTTACCCATCCTCTGGGGTTGATCATGGAAAACCCATTCAAAGGGTTCGTTCGAAGGAAATCCTCCTTCTCCCCCTTGTACAGGCTAGACAGGATCTTCACCAGATCCTCGGTCGAATTCGGCCCTTTGCGGCCATGCCGGGTAGCATCGTCTTCCCCGTTGAAATCCCACATGGGGTGGCCTCTGTATTGCAGTGGTTGTACCCCTCGCTTGATGCATGTCGCCATGACTCCAATCATGGTCAAGCCGGAATGAGCCATTAATCTTATCCGGCCCATCAAGTAATGGACGCTCTTGTCTTCCTCCAATCGGGGGCTCCGCGGGCGCCAGCTGAGGCGTTTCTTCAAGGGAGCAGCACTAAACTCCGGGAGGCCGATCCGAACTGGGTCTGGCAGCGGAGCGTCCTCTATATAAAACCATTCCGAGGGCCAGTCTTCGGACGCCCTCTTGGGAGTGCCGGATAGGTATCCGGTCCCGGCGATGCGCCATATTTCGGTGCCGCCCACTTGATATATGGACCCCTGGTAAGAACGGGGTACGAGGCAAAACAGCCTCTTCCACAATGCGAAATGGGGCTCAATGCCCAGGAATAGCTCGCAAAGAGCTACGTAGCCCGCGATATGCAGGACAGAGGCGGGCGTAAGGTGGTGGAGCTGGAGTCCGTAGAACTTCAAGAGCCCGCGGAGGAACGGATGTATTGGAAATCCGAGTCCCCTTGTCAGATAAGGGACAAAACATACTCGCTCCCCCTTATTGGGGCTGGGAGTGTCCTCCGCCTGTCTCCCACCTTGATAAGTCACCAGTCCGGCCCGGACTGGGATCATAATGGCCGGAGGGAGGAATCCCCCCGTATGGAGCTTCTCGAGCTCGTTGTGCGAAACAGAGCACCTCCTCCAACTCCCCGGCGCTGGGCTGGGAGCACGCGAAGAAGAGCCGTGTTGACGATCCATGGTGGAATGGATTTCTAGGTCAAAGGCGCTTCGATGGAGTATTCGCGGGAGGAAGACGATGTGGTTTGGATCTGGATTCTTGCCTCTTTTGTAGGCGGTCAACTCACGCAATTGGGGGTGAAATGCAAAAAGCACCCTGGCTTTTCGCATTCGTGCGACGCGTGGAAGAGGGCCATTATTTGGCGTAGAAGCCGAGGAACACAATATTCAAGATGAAGCCGGACACTATTCGGCAGGTACATGGAATTTGAAGGAGAACCCGCCTTGCAACGCCGAAGACTATAGACGCACTGGACTTATCGTCATTGAAGCCTGGTTCGGGGGCTACTGAGGGAGTCCTGAACTAGGGGGTGTCCGGACAGCCGGACTATCAATGTCTGCCGGACTATCAAGATTACAAAGATACAAGATTGAAGACTCCGCCCCGTGTCCGGATGGGACTTTCGTTGGCGTGGAAGGCAAGCTTGGCAATACGGATATGTAGATCTCCTACCATTGTAACCGACTCTGTGTAACCCTAGCCCTCTCCGATATCTATATAAACCGGAGGGCTTTAGTCCGTAGGACAACATACACAACATACAATCATACCATAGGCTAGCTTCTAGGGTTTAGCCTCCTTGATCTCGTGGTAGATCTACTCTTGTACTACCCATATCATCAATATCAATCAAGCAGGAGTAGGGTTTTACCTCCATCGAGAGGGCCCGAACCTGGGTAAAAACATCGTGTCCCTTGTCTCCTGTTACCATCCGCCTAGACGCACAGTTCAGGACCCCCTACCCGAGATCCGCCGGTTTTGACACCGACACACTCCAAGGAAGAGAAGGGGAAGGAAGGAGAGGGAGAGGGAGTAGGAAAGGAGGGCGCCGCCCCCTTCCCCTCGTCCAATTCGGACCCAAGGGGGGGACGCGGCCAGCCCTCCTGCGGCCCTCCTCTCTCTCCACTAAGGCCCATGGTGGCCCATTAGTTCCCCCGGGGGTTCCGGTAACCCCTCCGGCACTCCGTTTTTACCCGAAACTATCCGGAATCAATCTTTATGTCTTGACCATTTCGAGACTCCTCGTCACGTCTGTGATCTCATCCGGGACTCCAAACAAACTTCGGTCATCAAAAACACATAACTCATAATACATATCGTCATTGAACGTTAAGCGTGCAGACCCTACGGGTTTGAGAACTATGTAGACATGACCAAGACACATCTCCCGTCAATAACCAATAGAGAAACCTGGATGCTCATATTGGCTCGTACATATTCTATGAAGATCTTTATCGGTGAAACCGCATAACAACATATGTTGTTCCCTTTGTCATCGATATGTTACTTGCCCAAGATTAGATCATCAATATCATCATACCTAGTTCAATCTCGTTACCGACAAGTCTCTTTACTCGTTCCATAATACTTCATCCCACAACTAACTCATTAGTCACAATGCTTAAAAGGCTTATAGTGATGAGCATTATCGAGAGGGCCCAGAGATACCTCTCCGAAACACGGAGTGACAAATCCTAACCTCGATCTATGCCAACCCAACAAAACACCTTCGGAGACACCTATATAGTATCTTTATAATCACCCATCTATGTTGTGACGTTTGATAGATGATACGTCTCCAACGTATCTATAATTCTTGATTGTTCCATGCTATTACATTACCTGTTTTGGATGATTACGGGCTTTACTTTACACTTTTATATCATTTTTGGGACTAACCTACTAACCCGAGGCCGAGCCCGAATTGCTGTTTTTTTCCTATTTTAGTGTTTCGAAGAAAAGGAATATTAAACGGAGTCCAAACGGAATGAAACCTTCGGGAGCGATCTTTTTGGAACAAACGCAATCGAGGAGACTTGGAGTGGACATCAAGAAGCAGCCGAGGCGGCCACGAGGCAGGAGGGTGCGCCCTAGGGGGGTGGGCGTGCCCTCCACCCTCGTGGGCCCATCGTGGCTCCCATGACCTACCTTCTTTGCCTATATATACCTCCATACCCTGAAAACATCCAGGAGCACCACGAAAAACTATTTCCACCGCCGCAACCTTCTGTATTCGCGAGATCCCATCTTGGAGCCTTTGTCGGTGCTCCGTTGGAGGGGGAATCGACCATGGAGGGCCTCTACATCATCTCCAAGGCCTCTCCGATGAGTTGTGAGTAGTTTACCACAGACCTTCAGGTCCATAGTTATTAGCTAGATGGCTTCTTCTCTCTCTTTGAATCTCAATACAAAGTTCTCCTCGATCTTTTTGAAGATCTATTCGATGTAACTCTTTTTTGCGGTGTGTTTGTCGAGATCCGATGAATTGTGGGTTTATGATCAAGTTTATCTATGAGAAATATTTGAATCTCCTCTGAATTATTTTATGTATGATTGGTTGTCTTTGCAAGTCTCTTCGAATTATCAGTTTGGTTTGGCCTACTAGATTAATCTTTCTTGCAATGGGAGAACTACTTAGCTTTGGGTTCAATCTTGCGGTGTCCTTTCCCAGTGACAGCAGGGGCAGCACGGCACATATTGTATTGTTGCCATCGAGGATAGAAAGATGGGGTTTATATCATATTGCATGAGTTTATCCCTCTACATCATGTAAGATTTCTTAATGCGTTACTCTGTTCCTCATGAACTTAATACTCTAGATGCAGGCAGGAGTCCGTCGATGTGTGGAGTAATAGTAGTAGATGCAAAATCATTTTGATCTACTTGTTGCGGGCGTGATGCCTATATACATGATCATGCCTAGATATTCTCATAACTATGCACTTTTCTATCAATTGCTTGACAGTAATTTGTTCACCCACCGTAATACTTATGTTGTCTTGAGAGAAGCCACTAGTGAAACCTATGGCCCCCGGGTCTATCTTTTATCATATAAGTTTTCCATCTACTTTTATTTGCATCTTTACTTTTCCATCTATATCATAAAAATACCAAAAATATTTATCTTATCTTATTATCTCTATCAGATCTCACTTTTGCAAGTTACCATGAAGGGATTGACAACCCCTTTATCGCGTTGGTTGCGAGGTTCTTTTTCGTTTGTGTAGGTACGAGGGACTTTTGAGGAGCCTCCTACTGGATTGATACCTTGGTTCTCAAAAACTGAGGGAAATACTTATGCTACTTTCCTGCATCACCCTTTCCTCTTCAAGGGAAATCCAACGCAGTGCTCAAGAGGTAGCAAGAAGGATTTCTCGCGCCATTGTCGGGGAGGTCTCCGCTCAAGTCAAGACATACCAAGTACCCATCACAAACTCATCTCCCTCGCATTACATTATTTGCCATTTGCCTCTTGTTTTCCTCTCCCGCACTTCACCTTTGCCTTTTCTTAGCCCTTCCTGCATTCGACCATATGTTTGCTTGTGTCTCCATGTGCCTTCTATGTGCTTGCATCTTTGCTTGCTAAAAATCTATTGATATGGATCCACTTAAAGTGTTTTACTTGGATCATCTTCGATCCTTATGCGCTCGTGCTGAAACCCCAACTAGCCTAGTTATGGGAAATCTTTAGATGAGCATGCTCATTTTGTGCGTCACTGTTTGTCTGAAAAAGGGAGACTCTTATGGGATCAAATAAACAGATTGATGTGTTATGCTTGAAATCTTTGTGAAATTTATGACTTTACTCGTTGCTCTAAGAACCCTAAAAAACACCTTCCCTACCTATGTGAGTTTAATGAAAATGAAATCTTATCTTCTTATGCAAAGGGTGTTTATAGTTACTATGATATCAAACAAATTGAAGAATTTGTTGCTTTTAAGGGTGCTTATGAAGTTGCTTCTTTGATTGAAAAGTATGATATTACTCTCTACGAATCTGAAAATTTTGACATACTTAAATATTGCTATGAAAACTATGCTCATAATGTCTATTTCAAAGAATTTATTGAGAGAATGACCGTTGCTTTGGAAGAAAATAATGATATGCATGAATCTATAGATAATGATGATTCTGATGATTTGATTGAAATATCCCTTGATGAACATGATGCTTGCTATTCTTGTGGCCATGATGCAAATATTTATGAAGATGAATTTGCTATAGTTCCTTATGTTAAACATGAGATCGTTGCTATTGCACCCATACTTGATAGTTCCTTCGATGAAAAGCATGATTGCAATAATGTTATTATAAATTCTTTTAATGTCAATTGTGTTAATGATATGCAAAACCTCACGCTTGGGGATGCTAGTTTTTCTATGACTACTATTTGTTGCAATGATCATGATTGTGGTGATTCTTCTTATGATTTTGAAAATTTATTTAAGCCTCATGATGAATATGAGATTGATAATAATGTTTGTGATAATATTGAAAGTCGGTTTGGAAGAGTGTAAACTTTAGATCCCACATATTTAGAGAAAATTCAATCTTATGAAGTTTTTGATAAAAGTGAGTTTGGAGAGGTCATGACTTTAGTTAAAGTTAATCCCACTATTTTGGAAGAGTGTCAACTTTGCATGCATGTGGATCATGTTGATAATATGTTATGTGATAGCTATTTTGTTGAATTTGCCTATGATCCTACATGTAATTATTATGAGAGAGGAAAATATGGTTGTGGAAATTTTTATCTTACTATATTACCTCTCGTCATGTTGAGATTGCTATCGTCTCTTTCTTCTTCCTTGCATATGCTAATTTTTGCTTGCTATGATAATTTGTTTGCTTATAAAATGCCTATGCATAGGAAGTATGTTAGACTTAGATGTGTTTATCACGTGTTCTATGATGCTCTCTTTGTGCTTTATTTCTTGTCTTTGATGTGAGCATCATTAAAATTAGCAATGCCTAGCTAGGGGCATTAAACGATAGCGCTTGTTGGGAGGCAACCCAATTTTATTTTTGTTATTTACTTTTTGCTCCTGTTTGGTATTAAATAATTCATCTAGCTTATGTTTAGATGTGTTTTTATGTTTTAATTAGTGTTTGTGCCAATTAGAACCTATAGGATCATCTTGGGTGAAAGTTAATTTGATCTTGCTACAAAACAGAAACTTTTGCACGCACGAGAATAATTTTAATAAATCACAGGAACGTGATTTTTAGTTGATTCTTTTTGAAGTAGATTAATAGACAAATTTCCTAGGACTTCCTATTTTGGTAGGATTTTTACAGTTCCAGAAGTATTCGAAAGTTACATATTACTACAGACTGTTCTGTTTTTGACAGATTCTGTTTTCCGTGTGTTGTTTGCTTATTTTGATGAATCTATGGCTAGTATCGGGGGGTATGAACCATAGAGAAGTTGGAATACAGTAGGTTTAACACCAATATAAATAAATAATGTGTTCATTACAGTACCTTATGTGGTGGTTTTTCTTTCTTGCACTAACGGAGCTCATGAGATTTCCTGTTGAGTTTTGTGTTGTGAAGTTTTCAAGTTTTGGGTAAAGATTTGATGGACTATGGAATAAGGAGTGGCAAGAGCCTAAGCTTGGGGATGCCCATGGCACCCCAAGATAATCCAAGTACAACCAAAATCCTAAGCTTGGGGATGCCCCGGAAGGCACCCACTCTTTCGTCTTCGTTTATCGGTAACTTTACTTGGAGCTATATTTTTATTCACCACATGATATGTGTTTTGCTTGGAGCGTCTTGTATGATATGAGTCTTTGATTTTTAGTTTACCACAATTATCCTTTCTGTACACACCTTTTGAGAGAGACACACATGATTTCGAATTTATTAGAATACTCTATGTGCTTCACTTATATCTTTTGAGCTAGATAGTTTTGCGCTAGTGCTTCACTTATACTCTTTAGAGCACAGCGGTGGCTTGATTTTGTAGAAATTATTGATCTCTCATGCTTCACTTATATTATTTTGAGAGTATTTTAGAACAGCATGGTATTTGCTATGGTTATAAAATTGGTCCTAGAATGATGAGCATCCAAGTTGGGTATAATAAAAACTGTCATAGGAAGTGAATTGGATGCTATGATCAATTTGATGCTTGATAATTGTTTTGAGATATAGAGGTGGTGATATTAGAGTCATTCTAGTTGGGTAATTGTGAATTTAAAGAATTCTTGTGTTGAAGTTGGCAAGTCCAGTAGCATGCACGTATGGTAAAAGTTGTGCAACAAATTTGTTGCATGGGGTGCTCTTTTGATTCCCTTCCTTATGTGTGGAGGTCAGGATCGCGCGATGGTTAACTCCTACCAACCCTTCCCCTAGGAGCATGCATAGTAGTACTTTGCTTCGAGGGCTAAGAAAACTTTTGCAATAAGTATATGAGTTCTTTATGACTAATGTGAGTCCATGGATTATACGCACTCTTATCCTTCCATCATTGCTAGCCTCTATGGTACCGTGCATTGCCCTTTCTCACCTTGAGAGTTGGTGCAAACTTTGCCGGTGCATCCAAACCCCATGATACGATACGCTCTATCACACACAAACCTCCTTATATCTTCCTCAAAACAGCCACCATACCTACCTATTATGGCATTTCCATAGCCATTCCGAGATATATTGCCATGCAACTTTCCACCGTTCCGTTTGTTATGACACGCATCATCATTGTCATATTGCCTTGCATGATCATGTAGTTGACATCGTATTTGTGGCAAAGCCACCATGCATAATTTTTCATACATGTCACTCTTGACTCATTGCCCATCCCGGTACACCACCGGAGGCATTCATATAGAGTCATATGTTGTTCTAGTTTTGAGTTGTAATTCATGAGTTGTAAATAAATAGAAGTGTGATGATCATCGTTATTAGAGCATTGTTCCTTATAAAAAAAGGCCAAATAAAAAAATAAAGGTCCAAAAAAAGGAAAAAAGGGAAAGGCCAAATAAAAAAAGGCCCAAAAAAAGGGGGACAATGTTACTATCCTTTTCCACACTTGTGTTTCAAAGTAGCACCATGTTCTTCATATAGAAAGTCTCTTATGTTGTCACTTTCCTATACTAGTGGGAATTTTTCATTATAGAACTTGGCTTGTATATTCCAACGATGGGCTTCCTCGAAATGCCCTAGGACTTCGTGAGCAAGCAAGTTGGATGCACACCCACTTAGTTTCTTTTGTTGAGCTTTCATACATTTAAAGCTCTAGTGCGCCCGTTGCATGGAAATCCCTACTCCTCATGTTGACATCAATTGATGGGCATCTCCATAGCCCGTTGATTAGCGTCGTCAATGTGAGACTTTCTCCTTTTTTGTCTTCTCCACACAACCTCCATCGTCATATTCTATTCCACCCATAGTGCTATGTCCATGGCTCATGCTCATGTATTGCGTGAGAGTTGAAAAAGCTGAAGCGCGTTAAAAAGTATGAACCAATTGTTTGGCTGAAACCAGGGTTGTGCATGATGGGAGTATTCTGTGTGATGAAAATGTAGCATAGCCTAACTATATGATTTTGTAGGGATGAACTTTCTTTAGCCATGTTATTTTGAGAAGACATGATTGATTTATTAGTATGCTTGAAGTATTACTATTTCTTATGTCAATATGAAATTTTATTTTGAATCAATTGGATCTGAACATTCATGGCACAATAAAGAAGATTACACTGAGAAATATGCTAGGTAGCATTCCACATCAAAAATTCTGTTCTTATCATTTACCTACTCGAGGACAAGCAGGAATTAAGCTTGGGGATGCTTGATATGTCTCCAACATCTCTATAATTTTTTATTGTTCCATGCTATTATATTACCCATTTTGGATGTTTATGGGATTTACTTTACACTTTTATATCATTTTTGGGACTAACCTACTAACCGGAGGCCCAGCCCGAATTGCTGGTTTTCTTTTTTGCCTATTTCAGTGTTTCGAAGAAAAGGAATATCAAAAAAGTCCAAACGGAATGAAACCTTCGGGAGCAATCTTTTTGGAACAAACGCAATCCAGGAAACTTGGAGTGGACGTCAAGAAGCATCTGAGGCGGCCACGAGGCAGGAGAGCACGCCCTAGGGGGGTGGGCGCGCACCCCACCCTCGTGGGCCCCTCGTGGCTCCCCTGACCTACCTCCTTCGCCTATATATACCTCCATACCCTGAAAACATCCAGGAGCACCACGAAAAACTATTTCCACCGCCGCAACCTTCTGTATCCATGAGATCCCATCTTGGAGCCTTCGTCGATGCTCCACCGGAGGGGGAATCGACCACGGAGGGCCTCTACATCATCTCCAATGCCTCTCCAATGAGTTGTGAGTAGTTTACCACAGACCTTTGGGTCCATAGTTATTAGCTAGATGGCTTCTTCTCTCTCTTTGAATCTTAATACAAAGTTCTCCTCGATCTTCTTGGAGATCTATTCGATGTAACTCTTTTTTGCGGTGTGTTTGTCGAGATCCGATGAATTGTGGGTTTATGATCAAGTTTATCTATGAGAAATATTTGAATCTCCTCTGAATTATTTTATGTATGATTGGTTGTCTTTGCAAGTCTCTTCGAATTATCAGTTTGGTTTGGCCTACTAGATTAATCTTTCTTGCAATGGGAGAAGTGCTTAGCTTTGGGTTCAATCTTGTGGTGTCCTTTCCCAGTGATAGCAGGGGCAGCAAGGCACCTATTGTATTGTTTCCATCGAGGATAAAAAGATGGGGTTTATATCATATTGCATAAGTTTATCCCTCTACATCATGTCATCTTTCTTAATGCGTTACTCTATTCTTGATGAACTTAATACTCTAGATGCAGGCAGGAGTCGGTCGATGTGCGGGGTAATAGTAGTAGATGCAGAATCGTTTTGATCTACTTGTCACGGACGTGATGCCTATGTACATGATCATGCCTAGATATTCTCATAACTATGCACTTTTCTATCAATTGCTCGACAGTAATTTGTTCAGCCACCGTAATACTTATGCTATCTTGAGAGAAGCCACTAGTGAAACCTATGGCCCCCGGGTCTATCTTTTATCATATAAGTTTTTCATCTACTTTTATTTGCATCTTTACTTTTCCATCTACATCATAAAAATACCAAAAATATTTATCTTATCTTCTTATCTCTATCAGATCTCCTTTTGCAAGTTACCGTGAAGGGATTGACAACCCCTTTATCACGTTGGTTGCGAGGTTCTTGTTTGTTTGTGTAGGTACAAGGGACTTTTGAGGAGCATCCTACTGTAGTGATACCTTGGTTCTCAAAAACTGAGGGAAATACTTACGCTACTTTGCTGCATCGCCCTTTCCTCTTCAAGGGAAAACCAACGCAGTGCTCAAGAGGTGGCAATAGCATACAAGGTGTTCCTCAGGTATTCGGGAGTTGCATAATCTCATAGTCTGAGGAACATGTATAAGTCATGAAGAAAGCAATAGCAATGAAACTGTAACGATCATAATGCTAAGCTAACGGATGGGTCATGTCCATCACATCATTCTCCTAATGATGTGATCCCGTTCATCAAATGACAACACGTGTCTATGGTTAGGAAACATAACCATCTTTGATTAACGAGCTATTCAAGTAGAGGCATACTAGGGAAACTATGTTTTGTCTATGTATTTACACATGTACTAAGTTTCTGGTTAATACAATTCTAGCATGAATAAAAAACATTTATCATGAAATAAGGAAATAAAGTCTAACTTTATTATTGCCTCTAGGGCATATTTCCTTCAGTCTCCCACTTGCACTAGAGTCAAAAATCTAGGTTACAAAGTAATGATTCTAACACCCATGGAGTTTTGGTGCTGATCATGTTTTGCTCGTGAAAGAGGCTTAGTCAATGGGTCTGCAACATTCAGATCCATAAGTATCTTGCAAATCTCTATGTCTCCTTCCGACACTTGATGGCGGATGGAATTGAAGCGTCTCTTGATGTGCTTGGTTCTCTTATGAAATCTGGATTCCTTTGCCAAGGCAATTGCACGAGTATTGTCACAAAAGATTTTCATTGGACCCGATGCACTAGGTATGACACCTAGATCGGATATGAACTCCTTCATCCAGACTCCTTCATTTGCTGCTTCCGAAGCAGCAATGTACTCTGCTTCACATGTAGATACCGCCACGATGCTCTACTTGGGACTGCACCAACTGACAGCTCCTCCATTCAATAAAAATATGTATCGGGTTTGCGACCTAGAGTCATCCGGATCAGTGTCAAAGCTTGCATCGACGTAACCATTTATGATGAGCTCTTTGTCACCTCCATAAACGAGAAACATATCCTTAGTCCTTTTTAGGTATTTTGGGATGTTCTTGACAGCTGTCCAGTGCTCCACTCTGGGATTACTTTGGTACCTCCCTGCTATGCTTGTAGCAAGGCATACATCAGGTATGGTACACAGCATTGCATACATGATAGAACATATGGCTGAAGCATAGGGAATGACTTTCATTTTCTCTCTATCATCTGTAGTGGTCAGGCATTGAGTTTGACTCAACTTCACACCTTGTAACATATGCAAGAACCCTTTCTTTGGCTGATCCATTTTGAACTTCTTCAAAACTTTATCAAGGTATGTGCTTTGTGAAAGTCCAATTAAGCGTCTTGATCTATCTCTATAGATCTTGATGCCCAATATGTAAGCAGCTTCACCGAGGTCTTTCATCAAAAAACTCTTATTCAAGTATCCTTTTATGCTATCTAGAAATTCTATATCATTTCCAATCAACAATACGTCATCCACACATAATATTAGAAATGCTACAGAGCTCCCACTCACTTTCTTGTAAATACAGGCTTCTCCAAAAGTCTGTATAAAACCATATGCTTTGATCACACTATCAAAGCGTTTATTCCAACTCCGAGAGGCTTGCACCAGTCCATAAATGGATCACTGGAGCTTGCACACTTTGTTATCACCCTTTGGATCAATAAAACCTTCTGGTTGCATCATATACAACTCTTCTTCTAGAAATCCATTCAGGAATGCAGTTTTGATATCCATCTGCCAAATTTCATAATCATAAAATGTGGCATTGTTAACATGATTCAGTAGACTTAAGCATCGCTACGGGTGAGAAAGTCTCATCATAGTCAACTCCTTGAATTTGTCAAAAACTTTCGCGACAAGTCAAGCTTTGTAGACAGTAGCATTACCGTCAGCGTCAGTCTTCTTCTTGAAGATCCATTTATTTTCTATGGCTTGCCGATCATCGGGCAAATCCACCAAAGTCCACACTTTGTTCTCATACATGGATCCCATCTTAGATTTCATGGCCTCAAGCCATTTAGTGGAATCTGGGCTCATCATCACTTCCTCATAGTTCGTAGGTTCACCATGGTCTAGCAACATGACTTCCAGAACAGGATTGCCGTACCATTCTGGTGCGGATCGTACTCTGGAAGACCTATGAGGTTCTGTAGTAACTTGATCTGAAGTTTCATGATCATCATCATTATATTCCTCACTAATGGGTGTAGGAATCACTAGAACTGATTTCTATGATGAACCACTTTCCAATAAGGGAGAAGGTACAATTACCTCATCAAGTTCTACTTTCCTCCCACTCACTTCTTTCGAGAGAAACTCCTTCTCTAGAAAGGATCCATTCTTAGCAACAAAGATTATGCCTTCGGATCTGTGATAGAAGGTGTACCCAACAGTTTCCTTTGGGTATCCTATGAAGACGCACTTCTCCGATTTGGGTTCGATCTTATCAGGTTGAAGCTTTTTCACATAAGCATTGTAGCCCCAAACTTTAAGAAACGACAACTTTGGTTTCTTACTAAAACATAGTTCATAAGGCATCGTATCAACGGATTTTGATGGTGCCCTATTTAAAGTGAATGCATCCGTCTCTAAAGCATAACCCCAAAATGATAGCGGTAAATTAGTAAGAGACATCATAGATACCCTACTCTGTCTCTAAACCTAAATAACAACTGTGTGACCTGCTGAGTCCTAGTGTCAGCCGCTCATTGTGTAATTCTCTCGTTTATTGACTATGTTGACAATGGCGTGGGACATAGATGTAAAACCATTAGGAGGGAGCTTTTTTTGGCTTGCACTAATAATGCGGCACTTGCTTGCATACTGCCATGACCCTGGTGGGTCCCTATTGCCATCCTCTCCACAAATAGTCATCTCCTTATTCCTCTCAGTTGTTGACCACGTTGGCAATGCCAGACGGCGGTGCACCGCCCAAGGCGAGCGAACCAAGGCGGAGGATGATGGCGAGGCCTCGGACAGGAATGAACATGAGCCGTGGAAGATGCGACAGTCTAGTCACAGGCAGAGAGGAGTATGAGGGTTGACTGGTTCAGATGCAGGTTGGGGTTAACATCACTAGAGAATAACAGGACGTGTGGGGGAATAGAGGGATGGACTGGCCAACGTTTGGGGGTATAGTAGGGTGGCAGAGGCACAACTAGTCATGGGAGGCGGGAGCAGGCAGGGCAGACAGCATGGTTTGGATTGGGCGGCTTGAGGAACAAGACAAGAGATAGAAGAAACACGACAGATGTTGGATGTCAATCCAACGGCTGGTAGGAAGAATCTTTTGTTGACTAAGTCGACACCACCTTGGATAGGCTTTTTCCTCGTGGGTCCCAAATGTCAGAATCCAAATTGGTCACGGCCATGCAGCCTTTATTTTGAAGAATTACAGCCTATTTGGTGTGCTAGCTCAAAATTAGTTTGTGGGTGCTGGCGGGCGCTAAGCACTTGGGTTCTGTAATGCACAATGTGCTCAAGCAGCATGTAATAGTTCTCTCCTAATTAAGCAAATGGCAAGCTGTTTGCCTTGTTTCAAACAAAAAATTACAGTCACAGCCGAGTTGAAAAGGGCAATAACATCCAACTCAAGCTTACAAACGGTACAAAAGCACAAGGATTAATTGTTCACCAGGTTAAGACAAAACCCAGATTGAACATGGCAATAACATCTAAACTAACCACTGTTTTTGGCAGTCACAAACAAATGGATCGGTTTGATCAGTAAAATCAACATCCTGTGCCAAATTTTTTACTGGAATATGACCACAAATTGTTGTAAATAGAAGCCGAGCATGTTTAGAAGCCCATTTATCCACCCAAAACTTCTTTTTTTTGTTGTTCAACATATCCATCCGTGAGAGATGTTGTCGTTTATTTCCATTTGCTATTTTTGGTGGATGCTAACCCTGTTGTAGTTAACATGCCTTTCCATGTACTTACGTAGGGCCATAACAGGCGATGTTGTTGTTTGCCGCCGAGGCTAGCTGCATCCCATGTATTACAATATTTTACATCATTTGTGCAATTGCAGTTTAGTTTCTAACATTTACTTACTTCTTGTAGGTACACATGTCAGCGTCACTGATCCACGCTTCGACTCGGAGGTACCATATGACTTGGGGTGGGCTCTTGCCCATGTGAAGTGCCCCAACAACTACCCCTAAGGACTTACCAAGTATGAACTGACCAATTCAATCTTACCCATACCAGTTGCAATGGTTATGTTTTGTACGGTTGGTGTATTAAGCATGTTGTAGTAAACACGCCTAACCCATCTTATCTAATTTCCCTATCTTTTTATAGACAATAGGGCCATTCTCTGCTCTAGGAGCACCTGCCTTGTGATGTTTAACTCTGTCAATTTCATTTCTATCGGTACCAGTTTCAACGACTAAACTAGGTTGTCTGTAGTTAAATGTGCCTGTTGTAGTAAACAGTTCTATCCATTTTTTAATCCGTCCCTTTGCTACTGTGCTGCTCTTTCACAATGAAGATATCATAGATGTTGTCATTTTATTACCATTTTCTATTTTTGGTGGATGTTAACCCTGTTGTAGTTAACATTGTATTTCCATATATTTACGCAGGGCTACAATGGGTGATGTTGTTGTTTGCCGTCGAAGTTAGCTGCATCCCATGTCTTATACACCATTTGTTCCTAAAAATAAGTATCTTTAGAGATTCCAATATAGACTACATACGGAGCAAGACGAGTGAATCTACATTCTAATCTAAACTATGTCTATATACATCTGTATGTAGTTCATATTGAAATCTCTAAAAAATACTTGTACTAAGGAACGGAGGTAGTTGTATTTTACATCATTTCTGCAATCGCAATCTAGCTTCTAACATTTACGGGTTGTTAGGTACATATATCAGCGGTATTGATCCACGCTTCGATCCCTTTTGCATATGGGGCAATGAGATATTCACGAACAAGAGTCAAGTGAGGAAACTAAGAAAGATTGTTAGGAGAAAAACACGGGTGATGGGAATTAAGCTCTTTATTTACACTTTGTCCAAGACAACTATGAACTTTAGGGTGGTAAGTAATGTGTTGCCTTTTCCCCTGCCCACAACGAGCTACTCTATTAGACATGAATGTCGGATTTTTTTTCTCTTTTCAATGGTTTCTGAAGCAATTTACTGATGATTACCTTGCAAACTACATGACCCGAGTGGAGGAAATAAGGTTAAAGTATATAATTTATACTACCATGATACTGGTCTAGAAATCTTCCTAAAGGCGATGAAGGATGGGCGGGCGATCGTCACAAGGGGTTGGACAAAAGTTGTTCGTGCCTATGGCATGCAATAGGCACATTATGGGCATTTCGCTTCTTCAACACCATCGGCAGGGAAAACGATTTACACTTCTCTCTTCACCTTTACCGCCTCTAAATATTGTGGTTCATCATAGTTAATTGTGTTGGGCAACATAGCATGCAATTTCAAAAAAAATCCTACGCTCACGCAAGATCTATCTAGGAGATGCATAGCAACGAGAGGGGAAGAGTGTGTCTACATACCCTCGTAGAACAAAAGCAGAAGCGTTTGACAACGCGGTTGATGTAGTCGGACTTCTTCTCGTTCTGACTGATCAAGCACCGAACGTACGACACCTCCGAGTTCTGCACACGTTCAACTCGATGATGTCCCTTGAACTCTTGATCCAGCAGAGTGTCGAGGAAATAGATGAGTTCCGTCAGCACGACGGCATGGTGACGGTGATGGTGAAGTTATCCGCGCAGGGCTTCGCCTAAGCACTACGAGAATATGACCGGAGGCGTAAACTATGGAAGGGGGGCTCCCCCTCCCCATGTATATATAGGTGGGAGGGGGAGGGGAGAAGCCTTGGGGCGCCCCAAGTAGGAGGAATCCTACTTGGGCCCCTAGTCCAATTCGCCCCCCCCCCCCATTTCCTTTTACCGGGAGGGGGAAAAAGGGAAGAGGTAAGGAGGAATGAAAGGGGGGGCGAACCCCCTCTTCCTTCTCCTATTCGGCCTCCTGCCTTAAGGGGGGTGCCACCCCTTGTGGGCTGGTGTGCTCCCCTCTTATGGCCCATACGGCCCATTGTTCCCCTGGGGGGTTCCGGTAACCCCCCCCCCCCCCCCCCCGGTACTCCGACATGTACCCGATACACCCTGGAACTCTTCTGGTGTCCGGATACTATCATCCTATATATCAATCTTTACCTCTCGACCATTTCGAGACTCCTCGTCATGTCTATGATCTCATCTAGGACTCAGAACAACATTCGGTCACCAAATCACATAACTCATATAATACAAAATCATCATCGAACATTAAGCGTGCGGACCCTACGGGTTCGAGAACTATGTAGACATGACCGAGACACCTCTCTAGTTAATAACCAATACCAGAACCTGGATGCTCATATTGGCTCTCTGAAATTCTCCGAAGATCTTTACCGCTCAAACCATTATGACAACATACGTTATTCCCTTTGTCATCGGTATGTTACTTGCCCGAGATTCGATCGTCGGTATCTTCATACCTAGTTCAATCTCATTACTGGCAAGTCTCTTTACTCGTTCCATAATGCATCATCCTGCAACTAACTCATTAGTCACTTTGCTTGCAAGGCTTCTTATGATGTGCATTACCGAGAGAGCCCAGAGATACCTCTCTGATACTCAGAGTGAAAAATCCTAATCTTGATCTATGCCAACCCAACAAACACCTTCGGAGATACCTGTAGAGCATCTTTATAATCACCTAGTTACATTGTGATGTTTTATAGCACATAAGGCATTCCTCCGCTATCCAGGAGTTGCATAATCTCAAAGTCGGAGGAACATGTATTTGACATGAAGAAAGCAATAGCAATAAAACAAAACGATCATTATGCTAAGCTAACGGATGGGTCTTGTACATCACATCATTCTCTAATGATGTGATCTCGTTCATCAAATGACAACACGTGTCTATGGTTAGGAAACTTAACCATCTTTGGTTAACGAGCTAGTCTAGTAAAGGCTTTACTAGGGACACGGTGTTTTGTATATGTATCCACACATGTATAAGTTTTTAGTTAATACAATTCTAGCATGAATAATAAACATTTATCATAAAATAAGTAAATATTAAATAACAACTTTATTATTGCCTCTAGGGTATATTTCCTTCAGTCTCCCACTTGCACTAGAGTCAATAATCTAGTTCACATCGCCACGTGATTTAACACCAATAGTTCACATCTTCATGTGACAACCACCCAAAGGGTTTACTAGAGTCAATAATCTAGTTCACATCGCTGTGTGATTAACACCCAAAGAGTTCTAAGGTGTGATCATGTTTTGCTTGTGAGAGAGTTTTAGTCAACGGGTCTGTCATATTCAGATCCTATGTATTTTGCAAATTTCTATGTCTACAATGCTCTGAATGGAGCTACTCTAGCTAATTGCTCCCACTTTCAATGTGTATCCAGATCAAGACTCAGATTCATCCGGATCAATGTCAAAATTTGCATCGACATAACCCTTTACGACAAAATCTTTATCACCCCCATAACCGAGAAACATTTCCTTAGTCCTCTTAGGTTACTAAGGATAATTTTAACCGTTGTCCAGTGATCTACTCCTGGATCACTATTGTACCCCCTTGCCAAACTCATGGCAAGGCACATAACAAATCTGATACATAGCATGGCATACTTTATATAACCTATGGCTAAGGCATAGGGAATGAATTTCATTCTCTCTCTCTATCTTCTATCGTGGTTGGGCTTTGAGTCTTGCTCAACTTCACACTTTACAATACAGGCTAGAACTCCTTCTTTGATTGATCTATTTTGAACTCCTTCAAAATCTTGTCAAGGTGTGTGATTTGTGAAAGTCCTATTAAGCGTCTGGATCTATCTCTATAGATCTTGATGCCCAATACATAAGCACCTTTGTCGGTGTCAAAACCGGCGGATCTCGGGTAGGGGGTCCCGAATTGTGCGTCTAAGGCTAATGGTAACAAGAGGTGGGGGACACGATGTTTACCCAGGTTCGGGCCCTCTCGATGGAGGTAATACCCTACTTTCTGATTGATTGATCTTGATGACATGAGTATTACAAGAGTTGATCTACCACGAGATCGTAGAGGCTAAACCCTAGAAGCTAGCCTATGGTTGTGATTGTTCTCGTCCTACGGACTAAACCCTCCGGTTTATATAGACACCGGAGGGGGCTAGGGTTACACGGAGTCGGTTACAGAGAAAGAAATATTCATATCTGAATCGCCAAGCTTGCCTTCCACACAAAGGAGAGTCCCATCCGGACATGGGACAAAGTCTTCTACCTTGTATCTTCACCGTCCAACAGTCTGGCATTCGCATATTGTCCGGCTGTCCAAGGACCCCTTAATCCAGGACTCCCTCAGTAGCCCCTGAACCAGGCTTCAATGACGACAAGTTTGGCGCGCAAATTGTCTTCGGCATTGCAAGGCGGGTTCCTTCTCCGAATACTTCAAAGTAGATCTTGAACATAAGAATCGTGTCCGGCACTGCAAAACAAATCCCACATACCACTGTAGAGAGTATAACATCCCATGAGTCTAATTTGCTGACATATCATAGCATGACATCACGCCACGGCCCGGTCTTTATCCAAACTGTTTTTATCCTGCCACTCCATATTTCGAGGCGCGGTTTCATTGGCCCGTCTTGTCGAAGCAGAGATCGTGTCCCCTTATCACGGGATTCTCATCAATACGGGCATGGGTAACCCAACCGTGCCATCAGCACGGCTCTTGGGAAATAAGCGAGTTTTAGGGCGACCGGGGAGGCGCACGATTTGTACTACCTTTATAAAGGGATAAGGATTCCCCTCTTTCACCCACGCCCTCTTCTTCCTCTGCTCATTCATCCTCGAGCTCCAACGCCGAAGCTCCCATCTCTTCCACCCAAAGAGCACTCCAATCATGTCTGGATCCGGAGCGCAAGGCAAGTGGATGGCCTCCTACATTCAGGAGAAGGATATCAAGAAGCTCCGAGAGGCTGGATACCTGGCCAAGAAGATCGCACACCGTCTCCCAGAAGCGGGACAGATCGTCCCTACGACGGAACCCCACGAGAGGGTTGTATTCCTTCCTCACTTCGTCCGCGGGCTGGGGTTTCCCCTCCACCCATTTGTTCGCGGCCTCATGTACTATTACGGGATAGATTTCCACGATTTATCCCCCAATTCCTTCCTCAACATCTCGACATTCATCATCGTGTGTGAAGCCTTCCTCCGCATCCCGCCACACTTCGACTTATGGCTGAGGACCTTCAATGTGAAGCCCAAGGTGGTCGGCGGCGAACACGCCGAGTGTGGAGGAGCCATGGTTAGCAAGATGCCCAATGTCAAATGGCCATCGGGTAAATTCAACGAGTCCGTCAAAGGTTGGCAACAACAGTGGTTCTATATTAACGAGCCACGCTGCACCAAATGGGATGCCACCCTTGAGTTCTGATCTGGAGCCCTGCTGCGGCTCATGTCCTGGATTGAAAAGGGCCTTGACGGGCCTTCGTCCAACGGGCTGACGGCACTCCGTGCGTGTATCAAGAGCATGGAGGACAAGAATATCAAACTTGTCAATGTGGTCCAGGTGATGCTAGTTCGCCGGATCCTTCCCTGCCAATGCCGAACTTGCCATTTATGGGAGTTCGATCCAGCCAAGCACCAAACCTTGCTAAAGTTCTTCGGTGCGACGCACGAAGACATCTGGAAGGTGCTATTCAAGCCCGGCAAGTCGTGGCCGGACACCACCGAGGATCGCGGGCACAAAGCGTCCCGCCCCGCAAGTTCGGTGAGCCTTCATATGTTTTCGAGTTGTATCCTCTATTTGTATACCCTGGGGAAAACACCTAATATTTCCCCGACGATTCTCCCAGGCCTGGACGGAGAAGGCAGAGCGGATCTATTGTCTGGCCCCACTGCCTGAAGAACAAGCCAGCCCACTTCTGATGAAGATGTTGGTCTCGGCGCCATACAAGGCGCCGAAGAAGAAGGCCAAGAAGGAGGCCAAGGAGACCAGGGGCGGGCTCCGTCGCAAGGGTATTTCGGACGTGGTATCCGAAGACACCAAAGCCCACTCCTCCTCTGAAAAAGACGAGGAAGAGGAGGAGGAAGAAGAGGAAATCCAGTCTCCCCCGCAAGGGGGGGAAGAGGATGGCCTCCACACGTTTGGAGGCCGAGGCGTCTAAGAAGGGGAAAGCCTCCCTTCCAGACGAATCCACCACAGCCACTGACAGCAACCCAGAGTGGGAGCCCAGGGTCAAGCCCCTGGGCGAATCGTGAGTACAAAGAAAACCCGGACATATTCATATATCCAGTCTCACTTTTGCATAGCATTAATGTACTGACTCTCATATTCTGCAGTCCGACCGGGTCCGACATCGGGCGATCTTCGTCAGAAGATTTGCTGGACTCGGATGCGATGAACAGCGAGACTCTCCCGACGGCCTCCTCCCCCAAAGATAGGGACAACACTGAGGTGTCATCCCAAAGGGACCCAGGCCAGGGCGAACCTCGAGAGACCGTCGAGGCGGCGCCGGAGGGCCAAACCCCAGCGACCGGACACATGGGGGAGTAGACCCCCATGGATGCTGAAGGCGGGGGCTATCCTGAATTCGGGCCCCAGCCAGAGACAACTCCGGAGACCAATACGGCTTCGAGGTTAGGCCAGCAACCTCCGTTGACAGAAGGTGGTGCGCCTATTCCACCAGTAACCTCAGTCCACCCTGAGGTGCCGGATACTTTGTTGGCGGCGCTGCAAAGCGCTTCCATCGTTGAAGAGCGATGTACCCTTATGGGTGCGGTTATTGAGAAGGTTCAGTCTGTCAAAAGCGGGCTGACCGAGGCCTGCACCAGCCTTCTAATAGGCTTTGAGGTAAGTAATGAAGTTAAAAGATTGTCATAATATAGATAGTAGCCCCTGATTCACTGTTCAGTGTTTCAAAGAGAAAGCCGGACAGAGGATCAAATACATATCGCAGGAGACTAACTAAAAAATATCTATGTGAATGATCAGGCCTCACTTTTGACTGCAACCGCTCATACTATGGAGGTCTCTGGACTGAGGTAAAGACTGGAGCTGGATGAAAGGGAACTCAGCCAAGTGAAAAAGCAATTGGAGAATACCCAAGGTATGGGATAACTTTGTTTGTATTTAAATACAAGTGAATAATTATTTGACTAGAAAATGTCGTGTTATGTAATAGGAGCGATGACCGAAGTTGAAGCTCTCAAGAAGGCGGTAGCCGAGGCCGAGAAAAGGGCGGCCAAAGAGCAGGCCACTCGTGAAAACCACGAGGCCCGGGTTATTGAAGTTCAACAAGAGCTCCAAGAGGCTATAGGGAAGTGCGAGACCTTGGAACAGAGTATAAAGGATCAAGAGTCCGAACTCACCAAGGCTCTCCAATCCGCATGCGATGCCCGGGCTGAAGCCCAAGGCGCCCTCCAGGAAATCCAGGAGGCCCGAAAGATCGTCGCGGGTAAGGCCTTTATTATGCAGAGCAAATATGCAAAGGAAAGATTTCGTTTACTGACCCGGATTCGAGTTCTCCAGGGGTGTTTGCGGATCTGCCGTGCAACGTGTCTGACGCCGAACAATTCTACGAAGCTGAAGAGGGAAGCTCTGCTGAGAATCTGTTCTGGTCGCAATATCTTGCACCAGAATACCCAGTACCCTTTATCGATCAGCTGAAGCAGCTGGTCGAGCTGCATAGGGCGGCCGAACTAGCCCTCAAGGATTTGATTATCCGGCTATGGCCCGCCGAACCGACTCCCAGCAGCTACTTCGGACTCGTGAAGCGGCTGGTTAGTGCCTATCCTCGGCTTGACGCCATCAAGCGGTCGGTCTGCATCGAAGGTGCGCGAATGGATTTTGCCCACGCCAAGGTGCTTTGGGCCAAGATGGATGATCTGAAGCTGATGACCGAAGGACCGCCCGAAGGGAAAGAGCAACGCAAGCCCGAGTTGTATTATGACAGTGTCCTGAAGGGATCCCGCCTTGTGGCCGAGCAGTGTTCCAAGGATATTATCTTCCCATGAATGTATTAATGTTGCACTATGTTGTAATATGAAACAAGATCATGATGTGAAATAATGCTTGTTATTCGAACTATTACCTCATGTGTGGCTGTTTTTAAGTTAATGCTGAGAGTTGGCCAGTCGTCAGCTTCTGCCCCCACGTAGGAAGTACGGGGGTGTTCGGGATAAATCTAAACACTCTTTACTCCAGAGTTTTGGTCCTTAAAGGATGTGTTTAGTGCGACGAACCAGGCAATCGGACTATAAGGCTTTATCACCCTCACTTAGCCATAGGAGTTTGACAAAAGAAAAGTAGGCGCAGCCCCTAGTGTTCGAAAGACCGAACTTGGGGATTTATAAGGCACCTGATCGGATAAAAATCGATCCGTCGCATGATGCATTAGTTATCACACAATGCAGAATAAATCGTTAAGGATTTTGTGACCTCTCGAACAGCTGACCAGCTCTCGCCGCATCATGACAGTCAGTTTTCGTCTTTCTCTACTGAGGTGCTCGTCCGGAAGAACCGGTACACAATCATAGTAGTTCTCCCTTTTCTACCCTAGCCGATATAGCGGAACATAGGGTGGCAAGCACAGGAGCCAGGCAACCCAACTATTGACCAAAGACATGACTCGAAGCCAATGCATATAATGCTATAAGTTCGAGGTGCCGAACTGCACTGTAAAAGTGTTCGGACTTTCTTGCTGTGTTATGGGGTACAATGAAGCCCTTGGCGAATTAAGACATACCAGAATGTATGGGTGCGATGAAAAATAAGTAGACAAGGAAAAGTCAGGTAATAAGCAGACACTGCCAATTATTTTTTGTTGTAATTTGATTAATACGTCAAAGCGTATGTGTACAAGTAGTGCAATAAGAAAATAAGGCTATTTGAACATGCCATGACCAAGAGCGAGCTGCCTGCGGGTATTTAAAATAGGTATGAAGATCATTAGCAGAGACCACCTGGGCATTCCCTTGTATGTCCTAGCTCCTGGCTTTCTTGGTGTGTCCGTCCCGCTACGGGTCCGATGAGCAGGTTTACCAGAAAAGGTCTTGAGAAGAGAAGAAACTTGAAAGGAAGAAAAAAGGTGAAGGTGTGTGGATCCAAGAGCAGTTGAGCCATATTATGGACCGCGGTCTAGATGCGCCTCCGTCCGTTCCCATGGTATTTTAAGTGTGTAGTTGTGTACGCGCGGCACGAATTTCACCGCCTTTTTGGGGCTTGGATGGAGGCCGAATTGCTAGCTGAGCTCTAAACGATCTAGACGGTCCTGTTGCAGCATAGCTCGGACTCGCTTAACGTTGTCCGGGGGCCTTATTGTCGAATTGAGTTGTTGCCTAAGGAGGCTATTCTGTACCTCTGCTGCGAGGGCCGCGGTGTGCTCCTTAGTACGGAGGGAGCGCTCTGTATTTCCATTGACTGTTATGACACCACGAGGACCGGGCATCTTGAGCTTAAGAAATGCATAGTGCGGCACCGCGTTGAAACGAGCAAATGTGGTTTGTCCGAGCAGTGTGTGATAGCCACTGCGGAAGGGGACAATGTAGAAGATTAATTCTTCGCTTTGGAAATTATCCAGGGATCCGACGACCACTTCCAGTGTGGTCGAGCCCGTACAGCAGGCCTCTACACCTAGTATGACACCTTTAAAGGTGGTTTTTGTGGGCATGATTCTTGAGGGATCAATACCCATTTTGCGCATTTTATCCTGATAGAGCAAGTTTAGGATGCTACCGCCGTCCATGAGGACGCGTGTGAGGTGGAATCCATCGATAATAGGGTCTAGTACCAGTGCGGCTGAACCGCCATGACGGGTACTAGTCAGATGGTCCCTTCGATCAAAGGTGATCGGATAGGAGGACCACGGGTTGTATTTTGGGGTGACTGGCTCCATCGCGTAGACGTCCCTTAGTGCGCGCTTCCGCTCCCTTTTGGGTATATGGGTAGCATATATCATGTTTACCATTTTCACTTGAGGAGGAAACTTCTTCTGACCCCCTGCGTTCGGTGGCCGGGGCTCCTCGTTGTTGTCGCTTTGCGATCCCTTTTCTCTGTTTTCGGCATTTAACTTGCCGGCCTATTTAAGGACCCAACATTCTCTGTTGGTATGATTGGCTGGTTTATCAGCGGTGCCATGGATTTGGCATGGACGATCGACTGTGCAGTCCAAGCTGGATGGGCCCGGGTTGTTTCTATTAAATGGCTTTTTCCGTTGACCGGACTTGGAGCCGCTGAATCTGGCATTGACGACCATGAGTTCAGAGTTATCGCCATTATTTTGTCGTTTGTTTTTACTGCGTCGGGGCTTGACGTTACTGTCTCTGGCTCCGTAAGTGCCAGGCTTACTTGAGGTGTTGTTGCTACAAGCTAACCAGCTATCCTCGCCCGAGCAAAAGCGGGTCATAAGCGTCGTAAGGGCTGCCATGGACTTTGGCTTCTCTTGACCAAGGTGTCGGGCGAGCCACTCCTCACGGATGTTATTCTTAAAGGCCACTAGGGCTTCGGCATCCGGACAGTCAACGATTTGGTTCTTTTTAGTTGAGAACCGAGTCCAGAATTTCCCGGCTGACTCTCCGGGCTGTTGGATTATATGACTTAAGTCATCGGCATCCGGTGGTCGGACATAGGTGCCTTGGAAGTTGTCAAGGAATGCGTCTTCCAGGTTCTCCCAACTGCCGATAGAGGTTTCGGACAGGCTGTTCAACCAGTGCCGAGCTGGTCCCTTAAGTTTTAGCGGGAGGTACTTGATGGCATGGAGATCATCGCCGCGGGCCATATGTATATGGAGAAGGAAGTCCTCGATCCATACCGCGGGGTCTGTTGTTCCATCATATGATTCGATGTTTACGGGTTTGAACCCTTCTGGGAATTCATGTTCCATTACTTCATCAGTGAAGCATAGGGGGTGTGTGGCGCCTCTGTGTCGGGCTACGTTGCGACGTAGTTCGAATGGATCCGGTCTATGGTATTTGGCCCGGACAGGTGTGTATTTGTTGTATCCGGCGTGGTGGTAGTCGTTGCACGTTGGGGCGCACCCCCATGATCCGTAGATCGATCTAGTCTGGCCTGCTTTATTCTCCAAGTCGTACTGCAGGTCATGTGTGTATCCCCGAGTTGTTGTGTTTCTATTTGTTCGGCGACGTGGTGCCGGCTGGTGTTCAAGCTGAATTGCCTCTTTGTCTCGAACACGCGGTGGTTAGTCGGCCGCATTATATGCTGGCAGTGCTGGCTCCAACGCCTCATCATTGAATTGAGGTAGCAATTTGCACTTCAGGTAACTTTTGGTTGGGCGCTCAAGTCCGTATTCCATCTATCAGTGAGCAGATCTTGATCAGCTTGAAGCTGCTGCTGCTTCTTCTTCAGGCTCCTTGCCGTGGCAATAAGGCAGCGCTTAAAGCGCTCCTGCTCGACGAGATCCTCTGGCACGATAAATTCTTTGTCACCGAGGCTCACCTCGTCCTCGGAGAGAGGCATGTAGTTGTTGTCCTCCGAGTCATCGTTCACGGCCTGTTCATCAGGGCTGGCTTGCCCATCTTCCCATTTGGCCTGTTCGAAACTTGGCTTGGCAGGGTCTTCATTGTCTTCGTCATCATCCGGAGTGCTATTCTCTCTTGTGCCGGTATCGCTATTTTAACCATGGCGTGATTTAGAGCGGCACCGCTGACGTCGGCGCTTAGACTGCTTCTCAGGAAATTTGTCATCAGTTGCACCTTGTATGTCGTCGCCATTGTCTTCTTTGGGTGTATCCACCATGTATATATCGTATGAGGAGGTGGCTGTCCAGCGCCCTGTGGGCGGTGGTTCCTGTTCTTCTCCGGCATCGTCTTCCATACCATCGATGTCTTCGGAGTCGAAATCAAGCATGTTGGTCAAATCATCGGCAGTGGCTATCAAATGGGTGGTGGGTGGGCTACGAAGTTCTTCGTCATCCGATTCCCACTCAAGTCGGACATAGTTCGGCCAGGAATCTCCTGACAAGGAGAGAGACTTTAATGAGTTTAACACGTCGCCTAGGGGCGACTGTTGGAAGATGTCTGCGGAGCTGAACTCTAAGATCGGTGCCCAGGCAAACTTGATGGGTGTGAATTCACGCGGTTCGGAGCCTATAACCGGAGACGAGTCTGAGGCTCCGATGACACAGCCCTCGTTGGAGGTCAAATCTGTGTTCGGCTCTAGCGCCATCGAGTCCGCGGCTTTCGTGGTGGGGTTGAGCCTCCCGTCCTCGGATGGCGCACTCTGCTCTGGATCTAGGGCCAGTGCGGCTACAGGTGCAATCTCCCGTGTACCATCTGATGATAGATTTAGGTCGTGTTCATCGTGGTGGCGGGGAGCGGCTGTCGTAGGCTCACATCCGTCGAAGATCAAGTCTCCGCGGATGTCGGTGGTGTAGTTGAAGCTTACAAACCTGACCTGATGGCCAGGGGGTAGCTGTCGATCTGCTCCAGATTGCCAAGCGAGTTGGCCCGCAGTGCAAAGCTGCCGAATACAAAGATCTGTCTGGGGAGAAAAACTTCACCCTAGACGGTGTTGTTGATGATTGAAGGAGCCATCAAGCCTTATGGTGACGACACAGTGGAACTCTCAATGAAAGCACCAATGTTGGTGTCAAAACCGGCAGATCTCGGGTAGGGGGTCTCGAACTATGCGTATAAGGCTAATGGTAACAAGAGGCAGGGGACACGATGTTTACCCAGGTTCGGGCCCTCTCGATGGAGGTAATACCCTACTTCATGCTTGATTGATCTTGATGATATGAGTATTACAAGAGTTGATCTACCACGAGATCGTAGAGGCTAAACCCTAGAAGCTAGCCTATGGTTGTGATTGTTCTTGTCCTGCGGACTAAACCCTATGGTTTATATAGACACCAGAGGGGGCTAGGGTTACACAGAGTCAGTTACAGATAAAGGAATCTTCATATCTGAATCGCCAAGCTTGCCTTCCACACAAAGGAGAGTCCCATCCGGACACGGGACGAAGTCTTCTATCTTGTATCTTCACCATCCAACAGTCCGGCATTCGCATATAGTTCGGCTGTTCGAGGATTCCTTAATCCAGGACTCCCTCAACCTTCACCGAGGTCTTTCATTGAAAAACTTTTATTCAAATATCCTTTTATGCTATCCAGAAATTCTATATCATTTCCAATCAACAATATGTCATCCACATATAATATTAGAAATGCTACAGAGCTCCCACTCACTTTCTTGTAAATACAGGCTTCTCCGAAAGTCTGTATAAAACCATATGCTTTGATCACCTCATGAAAGCGTATATTCCAACTCCGAGATGCTTGCACCAGTCCATAAATGGATCGCTGGAGCTTGCACACTTTGTTAGTACCTTTAGGATTGAAAAAACCTTCTGGTTCCATCATATACAACTCTTCTTTAAGAAATCCATTAAGGAATGCAGTTTTGACATCCATTTGCTAGATTTCACAATCATAAAATGCGGCAATTGCTAACATGATTCGGATAGACTTAAGCATCACTACGGGTGAGAAAGTCTCATCGTAGTCAACACCTTGAACATGTCAAAAACCTTTTGCGACAAGTCGAGCTTTATAGACAGTAACATTACCATCAACGTCAGTCTTCTTCTTGAAGATCCATTTATTTTTTATGGGTCACCTATCATCAGGCAAATCCACCACACTTTGTTCACATGCATGGATCCTATCTCATATTTCATAGCCTCAAGTCATTTGTCAGAACTTGGGCTCATCATAGCTTCTTCATAGTTCGTAGGTTCGTCATGGTCAAGTACCATGATTTCCAGAATGGGATTACCATACCACTCTAGTGTGGATCATGCTCTGGTTGACCTACGAGGTTCAGTAGTAACTTGATCTGAAGTTTCATGATCATTATCATTAGCTTCCTCTCTAGTTGGCGTAGGCATCACGGGAACGGATTTCTCAGATGAGCTACTTTCCAAATTGAGAGAAGGTACATTTACCTCATCAAGTTCTACTTTCCTTCCACTCACTTCTTTCAAGAGAAACTCCTTCTCTAGAAAGGTTCCATTCTTGGCAACAAAGATCTTGCCTTCAGATCTGTGATAGAAGGTGTACCCAATTGTTTCCTTAGGGTATCCTATGAAGACACACTTCTCCGATTTGGGTTTGAACTTATCAGGCTGAAGCCTTTTGACATAAGCATCGCATCCCCAAACTTTAAGAAACGATACCTTAGGTTTATTGCCAAACCATAGTTCATATGGTGCCATCTCAACGGATTTTGGCAGTGCCCTATTTAACGTGAATGCATAACCCCAAAACGGTAGTGGTAAATCGGTAAGAGACATCATAGATCGCACCATATCTAATAAAGTACAGTTACGACATTCGAACACACCATTACGCTATGGTGTTCCAGGTGGCGTGAGTTGTGAAACTATTCCACATTGTTTTAAATGAAGGCCAAACTCGTAACTCAAATATCCGCCTCCGCGATTAGATCGTAGAAACTTTATTTTCTTGTTATGATGATTCTCTATTTCACTCTGAAACTATTTGAACTTTTCAAATGTTTGAGACTTGTGTTTCATTAAGTAGATATACCCATATCTGCTCAAATCATCTATGAAGGTCAAAAAATAACGATACCCGCCGCGTGCCTCAACACTCATCGGACCACATACATCGGTATGTATTATTTCAAGTAAGTCATTGGATCACTCCATTGATCCGAAGAATGTAGTTTTAGCCATCTTGCCCATGAGGCATGGTTCACAAGTATCAAATGATTCATAATCAAGTCATTCCAAAAGTCCATCTACATGGAGTTTCTTCATGCGCTTTACACCAATATGACCTAAACGGCAGTGCCACAAATATGTTGCACTATCATTATCAACTTTGCATTTTGTTTGGCATCAATACTATGAATATGTGTATCACTATGATCAAGATTCAGTAAACCATTTACATTGGGTGTATGACCATAGAAGGTTTTATTCATGTAACTAGAACAATTATTCTCTGACTTAAATGAATAATTGTATCACAATAAACATGATCCAAGCATATTCATGCTTAACGCAAACACCAAATAACATTTATTTAGGTCCAACACTAATCTCGAAGGTAGAGGGAGTGTGCGATGGTGATCTTATCAACCTTGGAATCACTTCCAACACATATCGTCACCTCGCCCTTAACTAGTCTATGTTCATTTTGCAACTCCTGTTTTGAGTTACTAATCTTAGCAATTGAACCAGTATCAAATACCCCGGGGTTACTGTGAACACTAGTAAAGTACACATCAATAACATGTATATCAAATATACCTTTGTTCACTTTGCCATCCTTCTTATCTACCAAGTATTTGGGGTAGTTCCGCTTCCAGTGATCATTTACTTTGTAGTAGAAGCACTCAGTTTCAGGCTTAGGTCTAGCTTTGGGCTTCTTCACGAGAGTGGCAACTTGCTTGTCATTCTTCTTGAAGTTCCCTTTCTTTTCCTTTGCCCTTTTTCTTGAAACTGGTGGTCTTGTTAACCATCAACACTTGATTCTCTTTCTTGATTTCTACCTTCGCCGATTTCAGCATCGCGAAGAGCTCGGAATCTTTTCTATTATACCTTGCACATTATAGTTCATCACAAAGTTCTAGTAGCTTGGTGATAGTGACTAGAGAACTCTGTCAATCACTATCTGGAAGATTAACTCCCACTTGATTCAAGCGATTGTAGTGCCCAGACATTCTGAGCACATGCTCACTAGCTGAGCTATTCTCCTCCATCTTGTAGGCAAAGTACTTATCAGAGGTCTCATACCTCTTGACATGGGCATGAGCCTGAAATACCGATTTCGGCTCATGGAACATCTCATATGCTTTGTGGCATTCAAAACGTTTTTGAAGTCCCGGTTATAAGCCGTAAAGCATGGTGAACAAAACTATCAAGTAGTCATCATATCGAGCTTGCCAAACGTTCATAACGTCTGCATCTGCTCCTGCAATAGGTTTGTCACCTCGTGGTGCATCAAGGACATAATCCTTCTGTGCAGCAATGAGGATAATCCTCATATCACAGAACTAGTCTGCATCATTGCTACTATCTTCTTTCAACTTAGTTTTCTCTAGGAACATATCAAAAACATAGGGGAGCTACAACGCGAGCTATTGATCTACAACATAATTTGCAAATGCTCTTAGGACTAAGTTCATGATAAATTAAGTTCAATTAATCATATTACTTAAGAACTCCCACTTAAATTGACATCCCTCAAGTCATCTAAATGATACGTGATCCAAATCAACTAAACCATGTCTGATCATCATGTGAGATGGAGTAGTCATCAATGGTGAACATATGTTATGTTGATCATATCTACTATATGATTCATGTTCGACCTTTTGGTCTCTAGTGTTCCGAGGCCATGTCTATACATGCTAGGCTCGTCAAGTTTAACCTGCGTATTATGCATGTGCAAAACTATCTTGCACCCGTTGTATGTGAACGTAGAACCTATCACAGCCGATCATCACGTGGTGTCTGAGCACGAAGAACTGTCGCAATGGTGCATACTCAGGGAGAACAATTATACCTTGAAATTTAGTTATAGGATCATCTTATAATGGTACCTTCATACTAAGAAAAATAAGATGTATAAAAGATAAACATCACATGCAATCAAAATATATGACATCATCATCTTGTGCTTTTGATCTCCATCTCCAAAGCATCGTCATGATCTCCATTGTCACCGGCTCAACACCTTGATCTCCATCGTTGCGTCGTGGTCATCTCACCAACTATTGCTTCTACAACTATCGCTACTGCTTAGTGATAAAGTAAAGCAATTACATGGCGTTTGCATTTCATACAATAAAGTGACAACCATAAGGCTCCTGCCAATTGCCGATAACTTTTGCAAAACATGATCATCTCATACAACAACATATATCACATCATGTTTTGACCATATCACATCACAATGTGCCTTGAAATACAAGTTAGACGTCATCTACTTTGTTGTTGCAAGTTTTACGTGGCTGCTACGGGCTTCTAACAAGAACCGTTCTTACCTACGGCACAAAACCACAACGGTGATTTATCAAGTTTGCTGTTTTAACCTTCAACAAGAACCGTCTGCAGTCAAATTTGATTCAACTAAAGTAGGAGAAACAGACACCCGTCAACCACCTTTATGCAAAACTAGTTGCATGTCAGTGGAACCGGTCTCATGAACGTGGTCATGTAAGGTTGGTCCGGGCCACTTCATCCAATAATACTGCCGAATCAAAGTAAGATATTGGTGGTAAGCAGTATGATGATCACTTCCCACAACTCTTCGTGTTCTACTCGTGCATATCATCTACGCATAGACCTGGCTCAGATGCCACTATTGGGGAACGTAGCATGCAATTTCAAAAAAATCCTACGCTCACGCAAGATCTATCTAGGAGATGCATAGCAACGAGAGGGGGAGAGTGTGTCTACGTACCCTCATAGGGGAGAGTGTGTCTATGTACCCTCGTAGACCAAAAGCGGAAGCGTTTGACAACGCGGTTGATGTAGTCAAGCTTCTTCTCGTTCCGAGCGATCAAGCACCAAACGTACGGCACCTCCGAGTTCTGCACACGTTCAGCTTGATGACATCCCTCGAACTCTTGATCCAGTAGCACGTCAAGGAAGTAGATGAGTTCCGTCAGCACGACGGCGTGGTAATGGTGATGGTGAAGTTGTCCGCGCAGGGCTTCGTCTAAGCACTATGAGAATATGACCGGAGGCATAAACTATGGAGAGGGGCGCCGCACACGGCTAACAATTGTTGGTGTGTGTTATAGACGCCCCCTCCCCATGTATATATAGGTGGGAGGGGGAGGGGAGCATCCTTGAGGCGCCCCAAGTAGGAGAAATCCTACTTGGGCCACTAGTCCAATTCGCCCCCCCCCCCTCCTTTTCTTTTACCGGATGGGAGAAAAAGGAAGAGGGAAGGAGAAAGGAAAGGGGGCACGCCTCTTTCTTCTCCTATTCGGACTCCTGCCTTAAGGGGGGCACGCCACCCCCTGTGGGCTGGTGTGCTCCCCTCTTATGGCCCATAAGGCCCATTATTCCCCCGGGGATACCGGTAACCCCCCTCCTACTCTAATATGTACCCGATACACCCTGGAACACTTTCGGTGTCCGAATACTATCATCCTATATATCAATCTTTACCTCTCGACCATTTCAAGACTCCTTGTCATGTCCATGATCTCACGTGGGACTCCGAACAACATTCGGTTACCAAATCACATCACTCATACTATAATACAAAATCATCATCGAACGTTAAACGTGCGGACCCTATGGGTTCGAGAACTATGTAGACATGACCGAGACACCTCTCCGATCAATAACCAATAGCGGAACTTGGATGCTCATATTGGCTCCCACATATTCTACGAAGATCTTTATCGATCGAACCGTTATGACAACACACGTTATTCCCTTTGTCATCGGTATGTTACTTGCTCGAGATTCGATCGTCGGTATCTTCATACCTAGTTCAATCTCATTACTCGCAAGTCTCTTTACTCGTACTGTAATGCATCATCCTGCAACTAACTCATTAGTCACTTTGCTTATAAGGCTTCTTATGATGTGCATTACCGAGAGGGCCCAGAGATACCTCTCTGATACTCGAAGTGACAACTCCTAATCTTGATCTATGCTAACCCAACAAACACCTTTGGAGATACCTGTAGAGCATCTTTATAATCACCTAGTTACGTTGTGACATTTGATAGCACACAAGGCATTCCTCTGGTATCTGGGAGTTGCATAATCTCATAGTCTAAGGAACATGTATTTGACATGAAGAAAGCAACAACAATAAAACTGAATGATCATTATGTTAAGCTAACAGATAGGTCTTGTCCATCACATCATTCTCTAATGATGTGATCCCATTCATCAAATGACAACACATGTCTATGGTTAGGAAACTTAACCATCTTTGATTAACGAGCTAGTCTAGTAGAGGCTTTACTAGGGACACGGTGTTTTGTCTATGTACCCACACATATATCAAGTTTCCGGTTAATGCAATTCTAGCATGAATAATAAACATTTATCATAAAATAAGGAAATGTAAAATAACAACTTTATTATTGCCTCTAGGGCATATTTCCTTCAAATTGCTGCCTAATCCTGTAATTACTGAACATATTGTACATAGAATTTTATTTATGGATTGGTTGTTGAACCACTGTGTTGAGAATTGAATTCCATGTTTCGTATTTCAAAATTTTCATTTTGAATAATAAATTACAGGGAAAAATAAAATTAAACATGAGTGAATAAAATAATGTACACACGGTTAGAAAGAAAACAGCGTGTGCGCTGGAAAAATATAAAACAAACTTTTTTACGTGAAACGTTTGCTATGCACGACAGACGCACGCATGGTTTCGTCTCATATGCATGTGTGATTCATGGTAATACGGGCAAAATTTTCAAACATGTATGTGTGTGTAATATTGGACAAAAAGAAGATGGTGCATATATGGAGCCCGTGATTGATAGGAATACCTATCGCACACAGTTAAAAAAATGGACACGTTGGCGATAGTAGGGGCACCGCACACATTTTACATTTTTGAACTGTGCGTACCAATCGCAAACACATCAGCAGATTAAATGTTTGTGATATCGACCTTTTCCACACGACTATAGCAGCGTAATCGTTTTGGATGTCTCTCAGGGTAAGAAACGTAACGTCGAGACGTAATGTGTGGGACAAGCGCGGCTTCTCATATGTTTATTCTATGGGAATCATCAGTAGCCGCTCGTCCATCCCCGACGGTTTCTTGGTCGTGTGGGAAGGACCCCCTATCGCACACTAAACAGGCGACGGTTTAAAATGCCGTCACGGAAAGGAGTTAAAAACCGTTTGTATAACACGTAATGGTACCAATGAATTGCAAAAATGATTCTAGTGCTAAGCAATATAATCATCTACAACAACAAGCAAAGTAAGCAAACACAATATAAAGTAAATAAAGACTAAGAGACAAATAACCACAAGTAGGGAGTTGGGTTTAGGGATACGACAACTCTGAGAGACGAGGATGTATGCCAACGTTCACTTCCTTAGAGGGAAGCTCACACCAATGCCACGAAGGCACTCACCCTATTCTCCCCTTGAGACAACACCATGAAGGCATTTCTCAACCACTAGTGGTAGACCTTGAGGTGGTCTCCAAACCTTCACAAACTTTTTGCGGGTAATCATAATGAATGGTTCATCTTCTAATAACTCCTACTACCTAGGAGTCCTCAACCTCAAAGAGTAATAAGAACGAAGGGGAAAAGCTCAAGACTTGCTCAAATCACGAATTCCTTTGGTCAAGATAAGGGGAAAGAGTGGATCTATCAATTGATTGGAGAACCTCTCAAGGACTCTAACAAATCCCTTCGACATCTAGGATTTGGTGTATCAGAATGTGTGAGAGGGTACTGTGTGTTTTAGAGTTGATTCAAAGTGAATGGTCAACCCTCCACCAGATGGGTAGAGGGGTATATATAGTGCCACAAGAAAACTAGTCATTTATGTGTAAGTGGCTGGATGGGGCGGGCATCCAACGGCTAACGAAAAGCCACACAAAATGCATATGACACAGTAGGAAAACCAGGCGGCTAGATATTTGGGAAAGGCCCGGCCATCCGACAAGCATTGAGTTCCCGGCCATCCGACCATCCTTGAGGTCCCAGACATCTGACAAAGTGCCAGACATTTGGTGGGCACTACCATCTTTTAAACATGGCTACTGGACATTGCAAGCCGGATTTCAAGGAGGGGCCTAGATATTTGGGGCGACAATGAGAGCACGAACATCTCGGGGTGAGCCGGACATCCGACGGGCGAAGGCAGATTTCAAGCAAGCTTTTGGACACCGTGTGCTAGATGTTTGGGAGGGTCCCGGACATCTGAGGTGACAGTGTACACCCGGACATCCGGCCATGGGCCGGACATCTGGCCATTCTGGTTGAAGAACAACATTGCTCTGGATGTCTTGGGCCGGATTTCTGGCAAGGGCCCGGACATCCGGCCAAATAGGAGAGTTTTGAAGCTCAATAAACTTGGGTGAAATCCGGAGTGTGGTATATTAGGTGGGCACTATTTTGATAGAATAGGATGGAATATTTTGTCGGACGGATATAGAGAAATATTTGGCAATCGTGATGTTATGAACAAATCTTTCACTAACCCTGTCACTAGTAGGGCAACCCCTAATTAACTGGCAGCGTGCCTCCATGGAAGAGACACTGCTAAGTGTTTGAGGTTTGAATTTAAAAAAAAAATAAACACATTATAAAATTCTTGAAACTTGGGGTGCTATCATTGTTGGGGAACGTAGCAGAAATTCAAAATTTTCCTACGTGTCACCAAGATCTATCTATGGAGAAACCAGCAACGAGGGGAAGGAGAGTGCATCTACATACCCTTGTAGATCGCTAAGCGGAAGCGTTCAAGTGAACGGGGTTGATGGAGTCGTACTCGTCGTGATTCAAATCACCGATGATCAAGTGCCGAACGGACGGCACCTCCGCGTTCAACACACGTACAGCCCGGTGACGTCTCCCACGCCTTGATCCAGCAAGGAGAGAGGGAGAGGTTGAGGAAGACTCCATCCAGCAGCAGCACAACGGCGTGGTGGTGGTGGAGGAGCGTGGCTAGAAGAGGAGGAAGAAAGGACGTAGGGCTACACCAACGAGAGATCGAATCGCGTATTTTGGGCAGCCCCTAGGCCTCACTATTTATAGGGGGAGAGGGGGCTGCGCCTCCCTCTAGGGTTTCCCACCCCCAAGGGGTGCGGCCAGCCCTAGATGGGATAGGGGGTGGCGGCCAAGGGGGGAGGAGAGGGAGGCGCAGGGAGCATGGGCCTTAGGGCCCATCTGCCCTAGGGTTTGCCCCCTCCCACTCTCCCCTGCGCCTTGGGCCCCTTGTGGGGGGCGCACCAGCCCACCTGGGGCTGGTTCCCTCCCACACATGGCCCATGCAGCCCTCCGGGGTTGGTGGCCCCACTTGGTGGACCCCCGGGACCCTCCCGGTGGTCCCGGTACTTTACCGATAAAACCCGAAACTTTTCCGGTGACCAAAACAGGACTTCCCATATATAAATCTTTACCTCCGGACCATTCCAGAACTCCTCGTGACGTCCGGGATCTCATCTGGGACTCCGAACAACATTCGGTAACCACATACAAGCTTCCTATATAACCCTAGCGTCATCGAACCTTAAGTGTGTAGACCCTACGGGTTCGGGAGACATGTAGACATGACCGAAACGTTCTCCGGTCAATAACCAACAGCGGGATCTGGATACCCATGATGGCTCCCACATGTTCCACGATGATCTCATCGGATGAACCACGATGTCAAGGACTTAATCAATCCCGTATACAATTCCCTTTGTCTAGCGGTATTGTACTTGCCCGAGATTCGATCGTCGGTATCCTTATACCTTGTTCAATCTCGTTACCGGCAAGTCTCTTTACTCGTTCCATAACACATCATCCCGTGATCAACTCCTTGGTCACATTGCGCAAATGATGATGTCCTACCGAGTGGGCCCAGAGATACCTCTCCGCTTACACGGAGTGACAAATCCCAGTCTCGATTCGTGCCAACCCAACAGACACTTTCGGAGATACCTGTAATGCACCTTTATAGCCACCCAGTTACGTTGTGACGTTTGGTACACCCAAAGCACTCCTACGGTATCCGGGAGTTGCACAATCTCATGGTCTAAGGAAAAGATACTTGACATTAGAAAAGCTTTAGCACACGAACTACACGATCTCTATGCTATGCTTGTCCATCACATCATTCTCCTAATGATGTGATCCCGTTATCAACGACATCTAATGTCCATAGCCAGGAAACCATGACTATCTGTTGATCACAACGAGCTAGTCAACTAGAGGCTCACTAGGGACATATTGTGGTCTATGTATTCACACGTATATTACGATTTCCGGATAATACAGTTATAGCATGAATAAAAGACAATTATCATGAACAAGGAAATATAATAATAATACTTTTATTATTGCCTCTAGGGCATATTTCCAACAATCATTATATGACCACTTGAATTAGTGGTTAAAATTACAAAACGTTAAACCAAAGTTTAATATAGATTCCTTCCAAATCGAAGCTAGGTTTCACCACTGGTAATCCGAAGAGTTGTGAAAAGTGTGCCTACTTAGAAAGAGATGGTAGTGTTGTCATAAATTTCACCTCAAAAGCTTGTTGGCATATCATATGCACCATTTTATAGTTACAAGTACACTTATGAATTTATTGAATGTTGTTTTGAATTTTGAAGGGGATTGAATATAGCAAATAACTTAGCAGCGTTTAGCACTTCTTGCACGCTGCTACCTTGAGCAATAGGGGAGTTTTATCCTTCAACTAACGCTGCTGACCGTATTCATGCATTTTATCATTGACTAAGGATTGTGATAAAGAGGCTACGTAGTTACTGATCTCGCGTGTTCGGGCTATGGCGTTAGCTCTTTCTCGACAGTTTCAAGCTCCTCCGACTTAGGGTGATGTTGGTGCTTTACCTAGGATGTTACTTTTGTGCATAGGTAGTTGGCCTGCGTGTTCCTCCCGGATGGAGGGCATTTGGTCATATTGGTGATTATTGCTTATGGGCTTTATTTATAAAGTTGGGCGTAGTCCTTCTCTCAAATTTTCTTTTGTGGTTTTTGGTGAGCTTTAGGGAGCAGAAATCTGCCAATTCATGCATAGGCAGAGGTATTCTTTGAGGTAAAATCAACTAAAATGAGGTAGTCGATTATATAGTAAAATCTTGATATTAATCAGATTTAAGATGTCCTTTGGACGTCTTTATTAAAAAAAGAATTTCCGGTGAACGGATCCAACTTCTTGACTGCTTTCAGACTTGTAAATTTGAGTATATATATATCCTAAATGTTGCGTGAGAATTTAAGAAACGGAAACACTACCGCCCACACGTGTGGGCGTTTCCTAACTCGCCCACACGTGTGGGCGTTTCCTAACTCGCCCACACGCCTGGATCGTTGTTCACTGTGTTTTGCACGAATCTTGACACGAAAAGGTGGATTTGGTGTGCCACGTAGGACGGGGCTGGTGTGTGGGCGTTGGAGAGTTTGCCCACACGCCCGCACCACGCTGTTTGCCAGCTGCGCTGTGTGGGTGAACTAGTTTCTGCCCATAGTTCATGCGCGTGTGGATGAACTGCTTTTCGCCCACACGACACTCCTATGTTGTGGATGGCAACTGCAGTTACGCGAACGTGGAAACTAGGTAAACACACATGGCACCTGTGATTCTTTGCTAGACGACAACTGCAGTTGCGCGTACATGGCAACCAGATAAACACGCATGGCAACTGTGATTAACAATACATGGCAACTATGGTTGGATCACATGTGGCAACTAGGTAAACACACATGGCAACTACTGTTTGACCATATATGGCAAGTAGCTAATCACACATGGCAACTATGGTTTGATTACACGCGGCAACTACCATCAATTAGACATGGCAACTATAGTTAACCAAAACAGATAGAGTTGCCATATTTTTACAACTACACTTGCCATCCCGGATAACTACATCTGCCAACCAGGATGGCAACTAAATCGTCATCCCGTGAGGTACCTAACGTAGTTGCGCCAGGACGTGTGGCCATTTTTGCTTCGTGCCACATGCGCAGGGAGGAGATGAGTAGTACTTGTTGGGCGTGTGGCACGAAGTAGCCACGCCCACACGTGTGGGCAATTCTAATGTACGTCCACACACAGCCCGTGCGGGCTCCCTCCTGCTCACACCACACACGGTGTGTGGGCGCATGTCGAATATACCACATGTGTGGTGGATAACGGTGTCCTTTAAGAAATTGCTATCCTCCTCATGATGAAAATAAAGCCATTATCTTCTTTTTTTACATTGAGCACCATGCATATCCTTATCGTCCCATTGCTCCAAAAAATAATCTTATTGTCCTCATCCGTGTACGGTGTACCTAAGAGCAACTCTAGCAGACCCCGCATTCGTCCGGCCCGCAAAACGTGTTTGCAGTTCGCAGAAAAACGCCTTTTGTAGGGGAACGCAGTAATTTCAAAAAAAAATCTACGATCACGCAAGATCTATCTATGTGATGCATATCAACAAGAGGGGAGAGTGTGTCCACGTACCCTCGTAGACCGAAAGCGGAAGCATTATGACAACACGGTTGATGTAGTCGTACGTCTTCACGATCCGACCGATCCTAGTACCGAAGGTACGCGCCTCCGCGATCTGCACACGTTCAGCTCAGTGACGTCCCATGAACTCTAGATCCAGCTAAGGTCGAGGGAGAGTTTCATCAGCACGACGACGTGGTGACAGTGATGATGAAGTTACCGGCGCAGGGCTTCGCCTAAGAACTACGACGATATAACCGAGGTGGAAATCTGTGGAGGGGGCACCGCACACGGCTAAACAATCAACTTGTGTGTCTATGGGGTGCCCCCCTCCCCCGTATATAAAGGAGGGAGGGAGGAGGAGGCCGACCAGGGGAGGAGGCACGCCAGGGGGGGCAATCCTACTCCAAGTAGGTTTCGGCCCCCCCTTTCCTATTCCAACAAGGAGAAGGGGGAAGGAGGACGTGGAGAGAAGGAAGGAGAGGGGGGCGCCGCCCCCTCCCCTTGTCCAATTCGGACTAGGGCATGAAGGAAATATGCCCTAGAGGCAATAATAAAGTTGTTATTTATATATTTCTTTATTTCATGATAAATGTTCATTATTCATGCTAGAATTGTATTAACCGGAAACTTAGTACATGTGTGAATACATAGACAAACAAAGTGTCACTAGTATGCCTCTACTTGACTAGCTCGTTAATCAAAGATGGTTAAGTTTCCTAGCCATAGACATGAGTTGTCATTTGACGAACGGGATCACATCATTAGAGAATGATGTGATTGACTTGACCCATTCCATTAGCTTAGCACTTGATCATTTAGTATATTGCTATTGCTTTCTTCATGACTTATACATGTTCCTATGACTATGAGATTATGCAACTCCCGAATAACGGAGGAACACTTTGTGTGCTACCAAACATCACAATGTAGCTGGGTGACTATAAAGGTGCTCTACAGGTATCTCCGATGGTGTTTGTCGAGTTGGCATAGATCAAGATTAGGATTTGTCACTACGATTGTCGTAGAGGTATCTCCGGACCCTCTCGGTAATGCACATCACTATAAGCCTTGCAAGCAATGTGACTAATGAGTTAGTTACAGGATGATGCATTACGGAATGAGTAAAGAGACTTGCCGGTAACGAGATTGAACTAGGTATTGAGATAACAACGATCGAATCTCAGGCAAGTAACATACCGATGACAAAGGGAACAACGTATGTTGTTATGCGGTTTGACCGATAAAGATCTTCGTAGAATATGTGGGAGCCAATATGAGCATCCAGGTTCCACTATTGGTTATTGGCCGGAGACATGTCTCGGTCATGTCTACATAGTTCTCGAACCCGTAGGGTCCGCACGCTTAACGTTCGGTGATGATCGGTATTATGAGTTTATGTGTTTTGATGTACCGAAGTTAGTTCGGAGTCCCGGATATGATCACGGACATGACGAGGAGTCTCAAAATGGTCAAGACATAAAGATCGATATATTGGATGATTATGTTTGGACGTCGGAATGGTTCCGGGTGAGTTCGGGCATTTACCGGAGTACCGGGAGGTTACCGGAAACCCCGGGGAGTCAATGGGCCATATTGGGCGTTAGTGGAAAGGAGGAGGAGGCAGCCAAGGTGCCCCCCCCCCAAGCCCAATCCGAATTGGGAGGGGGGCGGGCCCCCTTTCCTTCTCTCCTTCACCCTCTTCCTTCCCTCTCCTACTCCAACTAGGGAAGGGGGAATCCTACTCCCACCGGGAGTAGGACTCCCCCCTTGGGCGCGCCTAGGAGGCCGGCCCTCTCCCCCTCCTCCACTCCTTTATATACGGGGGAAGGGGGCACCCCATAGATACAGAAGTTGATCATTGATCTCTTAGCCGTGTGCGGTGCCCCCCTCCACCATAATCCACCTCGATCATATCGTTGCGGTGCTTAGGCAAAGCCCTGCGTCGGTAGCTTCATCATCACCGTCATCACGCCGTCATGCTGACGAAACTCTTCCTCAACACTTTGTTGGATCGGAGTTCGTGGGACGTCACCGAGCTGAATGTGTGCAGATCACGGAGGTGCCGTACGTTCGGTACTAGGATCGATCGATTGTGAAGACGTGCGACTACATCAACCGTGTTGTCATAACGCTTCCGCTTTCGGTCTACGAGGGTGCGTGGACAACACTCTCCCCTCTTGTAGCTATGCATCACCATGATTTTGCGTGTGCTTAGGAAATTTTTGAAATTACCACATTCCCCAACAGTGGCATCCGAGCCAGGTTTATGTGTAGATGTTATATGCACGAGTAGAACACAAGTGAGTTGTGGGCAATAATAGTCATACTGCTTACCAGCATGTCATACTTTGATTTGGCGTTATTGTTGGATGAAGCGGCCCAGACCGACATTGTGCGTACGCTTACGCGAGACTGGTTCTACCGACGTGCTTCGCACACAGGTGGCTGGCGGGTGTCAGTTTCTCCAACTTTAGTTGAATCGAGTGTGGCTACGCCCGGTCTTTTTTGAAGGTTAAAACAACACATACTTGATGAAAAATCGTCGTGGTTTTGATGCGTAGGTAAGAACGGTTCTTGCTAAAGCCCGTAGCAGCCACGTAAAACTTGCAACAACAAAGTAGAGGACGTCTAACTTGTTTTTGCAGGGCATGTTGTGATGTGATATGGTCAAGACATGATGCTAAATTTTATTGTATGAGATGATCATGTTTTGTAACAAAGTTATCGGCAACTGGCAGGAGCCATATGGTTGTCGCTTTATTGTATGCAATGCAATCACCCTATAATTGTTTTTACTTTATCACTAAGCGGTAGCGATAATCGTCGAAACAATAGTTGGCGAGACGACAATGATGCTACAATGGAGATCAAGGTGTCGCGCCGGTGATGATGGTGATCATGACGGTGCTTTAGAGATGGAGATCAAAGGCACAAGATGATGATGGCCATATCATATCACTTATATTGATTACATGTGATGTTTGTCTTTTATGCATCTTATTTTGCTTAGTTCGACGGTAGCATTATAAGATGATCTCTCACTAAATTTCAAGGTACAAGTGTTCTCCCTGAGTATGCACCATTGCGAAAGTTCGTCGTGCTGAGACACCACATGATGATCGGGTGTGATAAGCTCTACGTTCACATACAATGGGTGCAAGCCAGTTTTGCACACGCAGAATACTCAGGTTAAACTTGACGAGCCTAGCATATGTAGATATGGCCTCGGAACACTGAGACCGAAAGGTCGAGCGTGAATCATATAGTAGATATGATCAACATAGTGATGTTCACCATTGAAAACTACTCCATCTCACGTGATGATTGGACATGGTTTAGTTGATTTGGATCACGTGAACACTTAGATGATTAGAGGGATGTCTATCTAAGTGGGAGTTCTTAAGTAATATGATTAATTGAACTTTAATTTGTCATGAACTTAGTACCTGATAGTTTTTTGCATGTCTATGTTTTTGTAGATAGATGGCCCGTGTTGTTGTTCTGTTGAATTTTAATGCGTTCCTAGAGAAAGCTAAGTTGAAAGATGATGGTAGCAATTACACGGACTGGGTCCGTAACTTGAGGATTATCCTCATTGCTGCATAGAATAATTACGTCCTGGAAGCACCGCTAGGTGCAAGACCCGCTGCAGGAGCAACGCCGGACGTTGTGAACGTCTGGCAGAGCAAAGCTAATGACTACTCGATAGTTCAGTGTGCCATGCTTTACGGCTTAGAACCGGGACTTCAACGACGTTTTGAACATCATGGAGCATATGAGATGTTCCAGGAGTTGAAGTTAATATTGCAAGCAAATGCCCGAATTGAGAGATATGAAGTCTCCAATAAGTTCTATAGCTGCAAGATGGAGGAGAATAGTTCTGTCAGTGAACATATACTCAAAATGTCTAGGTATAACAATCACTTGATTCAACTGGGAGTTAATCTTCCTGATGATAGTGTCATTGACAGAATTCTTCAATCACTTCCACCAAGCTACAAGAGCTTCGTGATGAACTATAATATGCAAGGGATGAACAAGACAATTCCCGAGCTCTTCGCAATGTTAAAGGCTGCGGAGGTAGAAATCAAGAAGGAGCATCAAGTGTTGATGGTCAACAAGACCACCAGTTTCAAGAAAAAGGGTAAAGGGAAGAAGGGGAACTTCAAGAAGAACGGCAAGCAAGTTGCTGCTCAAGTGAAGAAACCCAAGTCTGGACCTAAGCCTGAGACTGAGTGCTTCTACTGCAAAGGGACTAGTCACTGGAAGCGGAACTGCCCCAAGTATTTGGCAGATAAGAAGGATGGCAAGGTGAACAAAGGTATATGTGATATACATGTTATTGATGTGTACCTTACTAATGCTCGCAGTAGTGCCTGGGTATTTGATACAGGTTCTGTTGCTAATATTTGCAACTCGAAACAGGGACTACGGACTAAGCGAAGATTGGCTAAGGACGAGGTGACGATGCGCGTGGGAAATGGTTCCAAAGTTGATGTGATCGCGGTCGGCACACTACCTCTACATCTACCTTCGGGATTAGTTTTAGACCTGAATAATTGTTATTTGGTGCCAGCGTTGAGCATGAACAATATATCTGGATCTTGTTTGATGGGAGACGGTTATTTAAATCTGAGAATAATGGTTGTTCTATTTATATGAGTAATATCTTTTATGGTCATGCACCCTTGAAGAGTGGTCTATTTTTATTGAATCTCGATAGTAGTGACACACGTATTCATAATATTGAAGCCAAAAGATGCAGAGTTGATAATGATAGTGCAACTTATTTGTGGCACTGCCGTTTGGGTCATATTGGTGTAAAGCGCATGAAGAAACTCCATTCTGATGGACTTTTGGAATCATTTGATTTTGAATCACTTGGTACTTGCGAACCATGCCTCATGGGCAAGAGGACTAAAACTCCGTTCTCCGGAACAATGGAGCGAGCAACAGATTTGTTGGAAATCATACATACTGATGTATGTGGTCCAATGAATATTGAGGCTCGCGGCGGGTATCGTTATTTTCTCACCTTCACAGATGATTTAAGCAGATATGGGTATATCTACTTGATGAAACATAAGTCTAAAACATTCGAAAAGTTCAAAGAATTTCAGAGTGAAGTGGAAAATCATCATAACAAGAAAATAAAGTTTCTACGATATGATCGTGGAGGAGAATATTTGAGTTACGGGTTTGGTCTTCATTTGAAACAATGCGGAATAGTTTCACAACTCACGCCACCCGGAACACCACAACGTAATGGTGTGTCCGAACATCGTAACCGCACTTTATTAGATATGGTGTGATCTATGATGTCTCTTACTGATTTACCGCTATTGTTTTGGGGTTATGCTTTAGAGACAGCTGCATTCACGTTAAATAGGGCATCATCTAAATCCGTTGAGACGACACGATATGAACTGTGGTTTGGCAAGAAACCAAAGTTGTCGTTTTTGAAAGTTTGGGGCTGCGATGCTTATATGAAAAAGCTTCAACCTGATAAGCTCGAACCCAAATCAGAAAAATGTGTCTTCATAGGATACCCAAAGGAAACTATTGGGTACACATTCTATCACATATCCGAAGGCAAGATATTTGTTGCTAAGAATGGATCCTTTCTAGAGAAGGAGTTTCTCTCGAAAGAAGTGAATGGGAGGAAAGTAGAACTTGATGAGGTAATTGTACCTGCTCCCTTATTGGAAAGTAGTTCATCACAAAAATCAGTTCCTGTGATCTCTGTCCCAATTAGTGAGGAAGCTGATGATAATGATCATGAAACTTCAAATCAAGTTACTACTGAACCTCGTAGGTCAACCCCACACCAGAGTGGTATGGTAATCCTATTCTGGAGATCATGTTACTTGACCATGATGAACCTACGAACTATGAGGAAGCGATGATGAGCCCAGATTCCGCGAAATGGCTTGAGGCCATGAAATCTGAGATGGGATCCATGTATGAGAACAAAGTGTGGACTTTGGTTGACTTGCCCGATGATTGGCAAGCCATAGAGAATAAATGGATCTTCAAGAAGAAGACTGACACTGACGGTAATGTTACTGTCTACAAAGCTCGACCTGTTGCAAAAGGTTTTCGACAAGTTCAAGGAGTTGACTACGATGAGACATTCTCACCCGTAGCAATGCTTAAGTCTGTCCGAATCATGTTAGCAATTGCTGCATTTTATGATTATGAAATTTGGCAAATGGATGTAAAAACTGCATTCCTGAATGGATTTCTGGAAGAAGAGTTGTATATGATGCAACCCGAAGGTTTTATTGATCCAAAGGATGCTAACAAAGTGTGCAAGCTCCAGCGATCCATTTATGGACTGGTGCAAGCCTCTCGGAGTTGGAATAAATGTTTTGATAGTGTGATGAAAGCATATGGTTTTATACAGACTTTTGGAGAAGCCTGTATTTACAAGAAAGTGAGTGGGAGCTCTGTAGCATTTCTAATATTATATGTGGATGACATATTATTGATTGGAAATGATATAGAATTTCTGGATAGCATAAAAGGATACTTGAACAAGAGTTTATCAATGAAAGACCTCGGTGAGGCTGCTTATATATTGGGCATTAAGATCTATAGAGATAGATCAAGACGCCTAATTGGACTTTCACAAAGTACATACCTTGATAAAGTTTTGAAGAAGTTCAAAATGGATCAAGCAAAGAAAGGGTTCTTGCCTGTGTTACAAGGTGTGAAGTTGAGTCAGACTCAAAGCCCGACTACTGCAGAATATAGAGAGAAAATGAAAGATGTTCCCTATGCTTCAGCCATAGGCTCTATCATGTATGCAATGTTGTGTACCAGACCTGATGTGTGCCTTACTATTAGTTTAGCAGGGAGGTACCAAAGTAATCTAGGAGTGGGTCACTGGACAGCGGTCAAGAACATCCTGAAATACCTAAAAAGGACTAAGGATATGTTTCTCGTTTATGGAGGTGACAAAGAGCTCGTCGTAAATGGTTACGCTGATGCAAGCTTTGACACTGATCCGGATGACTCTAAGTCACAAACCGTATACGTATTTTTATTGAATGGTGGGTTCTAAGAAAAGCGTCGTGGCGGGATCTACGTGTGAAGCGGAGTGCATAGCTGCTTCGGAAGCAGCAAATGAAGGAGTCTCGATGAAGGAGTTCATATCCGATCTAAGTATCATACCTAGTGCACCGGGTCCAATGAAAATCTTTTGTGACAACATTGGAACCATTGCCTTGGCGAAGGAATCCAAATTTTACAAGAGAACCAAGCACATCAAGAGATGCTTCAATTCCATCCGTCATCAAGTGTCAGAAGGGGACATAGAGATTTGCAAGATACATACAGATCTGAATGTTGCAGACCTGTTGACTAAGCCTCTCTCACGAGCAACACATGATCAGCAGCAAGACATGGGTGTTAGAATGATCACAGTGTAATCTAGATTATTGACTCTAGTGCAAGTGGGAGACTGAAGGAAATATGCCCTAGAATCAATAATAAAGTTGTTATTTATATATTTCCTTATATCATGATAAATGTTTATTATTCATGCTAGAATTGTATTAACCGGAAACTTAGTACATGTGTGAATACATAGATAAACAAAGTGTCACTAGTATGCCTCTACTTGACTAGCTCGTTAATCAAAGATGGTTAAGTTTCCTAGCCATAGACATGAGTTGTCATTTGATGAACAGGATCACATCATTAGAGAATGATGTGATTGACTTGACCCATTATGTTAGCTTAGCACTTGATCGTTTAGTATATTGCTATTGCTTTCTTCATGACTTATACATGTTCCTATGACTATGAGATTATGCAACTCCCGAATACCGGAGGAACACTTTGTGTGCTACCAAACTCACAACATAACTGGGTGATTATAAAGGTGCTCTACAGGTGACTCCGATGGTGTTCGTTGAGTTGGCATAGATCGAAACTAGGATTTGTCACTATGATTGTCGTAGAGGTATCTCCGGGCCCTCTCGGTAATGCACATCACTATAAGCCGTGCAAGCAATGTGACTAATGAGTTAGTTACGGGATGATGCATTACGGAACGAGTAAAGAGACTTGCCGGTAACGAGATTGAACTAGGTATTGAGATACCGACGATCGAATCTCGGGCAAGTAACATACCGGTGACAAAGGGAACAACGCATGTTGTTATGCGGTTTGACCGATAAAGATCTTTGTAGAATATGTGGGAGCCAATATGAGCATCCAGGTTCCGCTATTGGTTATTGGTCGGAGACATGTCTCGGCCATGTCTACATAGTTCTCGAACCCGTAGGGTCCGCGCGCTTAATGTTCGGTGACGATCGATATTATGAGTTTATGTGTTTTGATGTATCGAAGGTAGTTCGGAGTCCCGGATATGATCACGGACATGACGAGGAGTCTCGAAATGGTCGAGACATAAAGATCGATATATTGGATGACTATGTTTGGACGTCGGAATGGTTCCGAGTGAGTTCGGGCATTTACCGGAGTACCGGGAGGTTACCGGAAACCCCCGGGGAGTCAATGGGCCTTATTGGGCCTTAGTGGAAAGGAGGAGGAGGAGGCCAAGGTGGGTGCCCCCCAAGCCTAATCCGCATTGGGAGGGGGGCCGACCCCCCTTTCCTCCTCTCCTTCTCCCCCTTCCTTCCCTCTCCTACTCCAACTAGGGAAGGGGGAATCCTACTCCCACCGGGAGTAGGACTCCCCCCTTGGGCGCGCCTAGGAGGCCGGCCCTCTCCCCCTCCTCCACTCCTTTATATACGGGGGCACCCCATAGACACAGAAGTGATCATTGATCTCTTAGCCGTGTGCGGTGCCCCCCTCCACCATAATCCACCTCGTTCATACCGTTGCGGTGCTTAGGTGAAGCCCTGCGTCGGTAGCTTCATCATCACCGCATCACGCCGTCGTGCTGACGAAACTCTCCCTCGACACTTTGCTGGATCGGAGTTCGTGGGACGTCAATGAGCTGAACATGTGCAGATCGCGGAGGTGTCGTACGTTCGGTACTAGGATCGATCGATTGTGAAGACGTACGACTACATCAACCGCGTTGTCATAACGCTTCCGCTTTCGGTCTACGAGGGTACGTGGACAACACTCTCCCCTCTCGTTGCTATGCATCACCATGATTTTGCGTGTGCATAGGAAATTTTTGAAATTACCACGTTCCCCAATAGGGCAAGGGGGCGCGCGCCACCTCCTGGCCGGCCCTCTCTCTTCTCCACTAAGGCCCATGAGGCCCAATAGCTTCCCGGGGGGGTCCGGTAACCCCTGGTACTCCGGTTTTATCCAAAACTTATCCAGAACACTTCCGGTGTCCGAACATATCGTCCAATATATCAATCTTTATGTCTCGACCATTTCGAGACTCCTCGTCATGTCCGTGATCACATCCGGGACTCCTAACAATCTTCGGTACATCATATCACATAAACTCATAATGCCAATCGTCATCGAACGTTAAGCGTGCGGACTCTACGGGTTCGAGAACTATGTAGACATGACCGAGACACGTCTCCGAACAATAACCAATAGCGGAACCTGGATGCTCATATTGGTTCCTACATATTCTACAAAGATCTTTATCGGTCAAACCGCATAACAACATATGTTGTTCCCTTTGTCATCGGTATGTTACTTGCCCGAGGTTCGATCGTCGGTATCATCATACATAGTTCAATCTCGTTACTGGCAAGTCTCTTTACTCATTACGCAATACTTCATCTGGCAACTAATTCATTAGTTACAATGCTTGCAAGGCTTATAGTGATGAGTATTATCGAGAGGGCCCAGAGATACCTCTCCGAAACACGGAGTGACAAATCCTAATCTCGATATATGCCAACCCAACAAACACCTTTGGAGACACCTATAGAGCACCTTTATAATCACCCTTTTACCTTGTGATGTTTGGTAGCACACAAAGTGTTCCTCCGGTATTCGGGAGTTGCATAATCTCATAGTCTGAGGAACTTGTATAAGTCATGAAGAAAGCAGTAGCAATAAAACTGACACAATCATAATGCTAAGCTAACGAATGGGTCATATCTATCACATCATTCTCCTAAAAATGTGATCTCGTTCATCAAATGACAACACATATCTATGGTTAGGAAACATAACCATCTTTAATTAACGAGCTAGTCAAGTAGAGGCATACTAGGGACTATATGTTTTATCTATGTATTCACACATGTACTAAGTTTATGGTTAATACAATTCTAGCATGAATAATAAACATTTATCATGAATTAAGGAAATAAATAATAACTTTATTATTGCCTCTAGGGCATATTTCCTTCACCTTTGCGGGCCGGCGCGCACGGCCGCGGATGCAGACCCCGCAAAACCGACCCGTAAAAAAGCATATTTCGCGAATATGCTTTTTTACGGGTCGGTTTTGTGGGGTCTGATCTGGCGCAGCTCCTCCCGGTCCGGAAAACCTAAGTTTGCACTTTGATTTGATCCAACATAATGCATTTCTTTGCTTTTTCAACAACATTGGATACATAAAACATCACAAAATCTTTGCTAGAATAGCAAGACCAAAGAAAACAAGAACCACAAGTATGCATTTTAGAAGATTTCCAGCTTCCATAACTGCTCCCACTAGTTGAAGCAATATCTTCTCCATGCACTCATTGTTGATCTGCGGATTCTTGATCTTGCATTCTTCATTCTTCATCTTTGGTTCGGAAGAGGTAGACGTTGCTTCCACTCTAGTTGAACATGCAACCGCATCATTGTTTTCTATTCTACTAAGGAGCGCATCAACATCTATTAACTTTCTTTCTATCAATAAATCAATGTATTGGCCTTCCCAAAACCAAAATGAGCATCCATCTTCCTACACAAAAGAACGGCCATGTTCGAAATGAGGATCCACAATTGAACGAAAGAATGAGCTACCAAAACGAGCTACCGCAAGTGCACGTACCCCGTCGTTTTCGCATTTGAAGAACACCCATCCGGGGTGCTTCGGCGTGGCCGAAGTAAGCCGCAACACTGTCTGCGTGCAGTCGTCGCACTGTATGAGTGGCAACGGCGAGCACAAAACCGCTGTGCGAGCGCCGAGCCCGGTGTACGGCCGGATGAATCCATGGCCACAAATCGTCAACGGCGCCGGGAGGACGAAACCGTCCCTGCATTCGGTGATGCGCCCTTGCCGGGGCTACGGGAGATGCTCCCGGACCACTCCATCGCTTGGCGCAGCCACCGGCGGCCGGCAAAGCCAAATCCTGCGGCCACGCGATGAAGGTCCGCAGATCCGCAAATCCGGCGGCCCGCCGGCGCAGGGGGGGAGGGGATGCCTCGTGCGTGCGGCGGCCTTTCGGCGAGCTCCTGCCGGCTGCTTTCGCCGGAATCTTGGGCGGCGGGGTGGCGGCGGCGCGAGGGGGGAGAGGGGAGGTGGTTGGTGGGGGGAAAGCGCGGGCTGAAATGTCCCCCCACCAACCGATTCTGTCTATATGCAGAGCACCGCAGCGGCGAGGGGGAAACCCGCGAATAAAGCGGGTTGGGGCCGAGATTTTGCCGCGCCCCGCAATTTTTTTGCGGGTCGGGGCGGGATGCGGGGTCCGATCGGGCGGGTTTTTCCGCCCTGACCCGCATTTTGACGGTTATTTTCCAGGTGGACGGGATGAGATGCGGGATCTGCTAGAGTTGCTCTAACTGTATACACTAAACAAGACCGGAACGGCTTTGTCCATTATATTCACAGCAAGATATACTAGCTGGCGTGCTGCCCACCCGGCAAGAACAAAAAAAAAGGGTTCAATGCTCACCATTTTTAATTGCATTCCAAGTTTGAAACGAGGCGAATATTCTTTTCCTTGCCTTCCAAGGGCACACACGTCACATCTGCCAACGTCGAGACGACATGGCGAACACCTTGTTAGACTAAAACTAAAGCAAGCAAGGCAAGTTGGACCGATTCCAGGCAAGACATGTGTTGAACCTTTGCGATGACGAAATGGGTTTAATCTGAGAACTTGTACCAGGTACTTCCGTCGGCTAGCTGAAATTTCCAGTGGGCCTCTGAGAATAGGCAAAGTGTGCAACCACGGCTCAATTTGGTAATGGTTTGGCTGTTTGCTTATTTTATTAATCAGTTTGCAGATAAACTTATCTTTTGTTTTTTTAAGACCTGGACCGTAACAATTGTTCTACGGTATATATATTAAATTATACAAGTAAAATTATGTAAAAAAACAAAATAGAAATGTCAGTCAATGCCAGCTCTAGGAAACATAAAGAAAATTAAAAATGGAACTTATCTTCTGTTATGCAGCTTATGAGACGAAACTTACATTCCCAATTGATATTACTCCCTCTCTGTAAACTAAAATAAGCAGAGGGAGTATCCTTTATATAAAAACACAGATGAAATTAATGGTACAATGGTTACTCAAACAGGCTTTAAAAAGAATCTTTTTTCCTCAAATTCTCGTATGCACCAGCTTAAAATAAGCACGATGCAACACGATTCGGCAATCGCAGTTTGTGCCATGTTGTTGATAGAATACTCTATGTTGTAGTGGATCTTTAATCCCCATCAACCGGGTCAAATAGTTTATTAATTGTGCACTGGAGACCCAAGGTAATCTTGATAGCAAATAACCACTGAAAGCCGATTACTTAAATTTTACGGTTGTCCGGCGCAGTTGTACTCGATTTGTATAAAACATAGTAACAAGGGTGATGTAGTATTAGATAATTAAAGAAACACATACTGAACATAAATTGCTAACAACATTACTAAGATGATTAATTAGTTTATTGATCTCACATGATATAGGTATGACCTCATGTCGTCCTTTCACTTATAGTTAGGGAAGGAGCCAGGACTCAAAGATCCAGTTTATAAAGAAATCTGGATCGAAAACCTAAACAACCCTGGGGACACACACATCCTGCAAAGACAAGTACACAAGAAGAAAAACACCAAAACATAATTAAAACACAACACAAAGAACAACCTCTTAAACATTAGATAGGTGCAAGTGGTTGTTTGATGCAGAACAAGTTACATCATAACCACATAGAGGGCGCCACTATCAACATAAATGAGGCCGTTGAGGTGGCACAACATGCCATAAGACATCAGAGAGGCAAACTTTAAAGGATAAATGAGAGTTCCACCAAGACAACACCGGAACCACCGGCTGGGGCAAACTACGGGTAGTCACATCAAAGAGTTGTGCCATTACCAACACTGTGCCATCCAACACTCACATGAAGGGTGGGCATTGCTCATGACAGAGCGAAAAGAAGATGGGAAAGGCTCTGCCTCGTCAAGCATTTACGAAAAGAAGCACAATTTTGGCGCCGGAAGGTGGGCATTGCCCATGGGAGTGATGAAAAGAGCGATGATGATGAAGTGACATGATCATAGACAGTGCCGCTAATGAAATTATCTCTATCAGGGGTGGTCTTTACCCCAGTGGAGTGTAAATGAAGGCCACTACACAACAAAGAGACAACATCAGGGGCTACGACGAGGAAGCGAGTAGTGGTGGCGGTGGTCTCGAGGGGTTTCCTTTATTGGAAACCTTTTACTATTATTTGCACCGCATCAAAATTTCTGCCTTTTTTCATCACATTGCAAAAATGGTGTGCCAGACGTGCGGGGGAGGAGGAACGGGGGCCCTAGTCGAGTGGTGAGAGTACTGCTATACGACAAAGAAGAATGACGACGACCCGTAAGAGGGAACATGCAATTATGATAACAACGAGTTCAAACACCGAAGCAGTTATGATAAAAATCACACGTCAAGATATTTATGGCATCGAGGGTAGTGCTCGACTCTCCATTATATGCCTAATCGACACAGAGGGTCGTAATACCAAACCTAAAATTGAATTACTAGCGGCGATGTCTTTAAATCGTCGAATACTTACGCGCGCCCTCATCAAATTTCTCATCCAGATTTATAGGCTCAAGCTAACGAAGAGCGCAAAGAAAAGTATTTTTCTTTTTCGAACAAAGGGCAAAGAGATTATTGGCTCGAGATCCAGATTTCTACCTAGGCGTGAATGTACTAATGCGTGATGACAACGCCTAGACCCAGATTTCATTGGGTACTTTCGGATTACAAACTACCACTACAAAGTTCTTGTTTTTATCACCATCTGACACAACAATTTTCTGATGCAGTCAGAATCCCCACCCTCCATCTACCATCAAATCACCCAATCGTGCCAGCCACCGATTTGAACCATCAGAAAACTCCACTCCTCCAGTCCTCCTCCCCAGCTAGACGGACTTTTCCTCTCCACCCTCTCCTGTACCTTTCCTCTTCCTCCCCGATCCCTTCCTCCGCCACGCTGCTCTCATGCTCTGCCCTACCCAATCTCTCCTATAGTCCACCACCGCTGTGCTCCCCCAACAACCCCGCCGCTGACGCGCGTCGCCGCCATCGCCGTCGCCGTCGCCGTTCCTACTTCACCGCGTCGCTGCCGTCTCCGCCCCGTCCGCAATCCTGGACACTGGTTTTTGAGGTACGAGCTTTTGGCCATTCGGTGATTACTTGACCCGAACTGATCCTGTAGAATTTTCGCGTGCCGGTGCACACCCTCCAAACAATCTAGATCCGCCCCGTCGTGCTCCCCATATCTCTGTATCGCACCACGAATTCGGGGCCTTAGTGTACATCTGGAAATGTGTTGTAGCGCACGTAGTTGTGGAGATCTGAATTTGTACGGCCATAGGAGTAGAATTGTTTGAAGTCCCACAAAAAGGTATTCTAGGGTACTAGACAGTTTAGCAGATATTAGGTATAATATATCATCACTTCAGATATTCCAGCAGTACTAGTGAGGAGCTTCCCTTTTGTGGCTATCAGTCTTTGGGGGATGAAGCTCATATGTGCTCATTTGCCCTGAACACATGCTTTTGATCCATGGGAAGCAATGAGCAGTTACCAGCTATATATACGCATCTTACTTATATTTGTTCTGTCTCTCTTTTGTCGCAGATTATTTAATTATGCCAATCCTTTCACAGGGCAACTGGGGTCATCATGTGCCATACACTTCTTAAGCTGTATCAAACTCCTTACCCGTTCCGATGCTCTTAAGGTCCTGCTTAAAACAAAGAGATGGACGCAACTGATCTAGAGAATCCAACATCCAGAAACTCATCTCAGAAATCCAGCCGCCGTTCCAGTAGCCGGCGTTCTCAAAAGTCAGCTGGGCAACAATCTTCCCCCACTGTATTTCCAGAGAAAAGAGGCAAATCTAGATCTTTGAGGCAAAAGCATGTGGCTGTTGACAATAAGGATGCCAAAAAGGGTAAAAACCATGAGCGTAGAACTGATACGGTGGATGAGAGGTCCAATTTTGTAGGTTTCGAAGTCTATTCTGGCAAACTGTTTTATGACAGGAAAAATAAAAGTATAGGAGCGGATGGTCATTTGTCATCAAATAAGAAAGCTGATACAACTGATGCAAGACTCACAAGTAAAGCCCTTATATGGGGTTCTACTGTACTCAGCCTTGAGGATGTCATCTCTGTAAGTTTCAGAGACCAAGATGCACTTCAATTGTTATTTGGCCCAGTTGACAATCCCGTGATTTTGTGTGACACGTTTGTATCTTCGCAGGTATCTTATAATTCTGGTCTCCAACATTTTACTTTACATGCATATCCTGCTAAGAACTCTCTATTTGGAAAGACACATAGAGCTCGGAAGGACTTCCGGTTTATGGCCTCTACACTAGACGAGGCCATTTTGTGGGTAACATGCTTTGCAGAACAGAACATATACATTAATGTACTGCCACATCCTGCAACATCCAGTATTAAGCAAGACACAGATGCCCCCCTTGGTGGGGTTTTATTTGATTACCCGCCAATCAAATGCAGAACTCCGCAGAGAATACTTGTTATATTGAACCCTCGTTCTGGACATGGTCGATCAATTAAAGTTTTCCATGAAAAAGCAGAACCTATATTTAAGGTAACTTCTGATGTTTTCACCTAAAACTCTACCTTTTGCACTGCTTTTAAAAGCAATATTCGAAGTGACTGTATATATCTGTCTGGTGATAAACTTGCTTCATGAAACTTCTATTGACCATTTGGTTTTCAGTCTTGTGGAAATCTCATGAAGAAGATGATAGTATTCTCCACTGTTGTTTCTTAAGTTATACTGTTATATTCCTGGCCCTTTAGTGTACTTGATATTTAACTTTGACCCTTACTATTCATAGGTTTATATGATAAATTATATAATAATACTTTAACAAAAAATCTACTGATGTACTACCTCTGTAAAAAAATTATAAGACGTTTTAGGTCACAAAAGTAGTGACATGAAACGCCTTATAAAAGTTCACAGAGGGAGTAATTTTCATATAGATAATCAGGGTAGTCTTAAACATATTGGTGGTTAGGTTTGAGCACAGCAATTTTGAAATAACAGGAAAAACAAAGGGAGTATTTCAGCTTCTTATTATTAATTTCAACCTGTAATAGTAAAGGTGGAAAAAAAGGAATACAGTAATTGAACAGGAACAAATAGCCCTGTTAAATTCCACAGGGAAAATGTTTAGGCAATATGATTAGCATTTTAACTACTCTGCCGTGGCAGCATGAAATCGACTGTTGTAATCTTGTAGAACTCACATGAGTTACTCACTTTGAAATGAGCTAACTCGAGTACTTCCAATCTCGTTTTCTTTAGACTATTTAGAAGATAGTTGCACAAGCTGAAATTTCTAAGCTCCTGTTTATGATGGATATTGGCGATTTGGTGCGCTGATTTATGGATTTTTCCTATCATATATAAATATTAGACACTCTTATTCTTAACTATGTAGGTTTAATATTGTTTGCCTCCAGCAACTAATCCCCTGTGATCTGGTGTAGCTTGCAGGTTTTCACATGGAAGTAGTTAAAACTACTCACGCTGGTCATGCGAAGTCTCTTGCGTCTACTTTTGATTTTGGTGCATTCCCTGATGGTATAAACTTTACACATGTAGCTAAGTAGTTTAGGTAACACACACTATAGAGGCAGCCATTGCAGCTGGTCTAATTAATACCTTGTTTTTTTAATTATATTTTTGTAGGGATTGTCTGTGTTGGCGGTGATGGAATAGTAAATGAGGTTTGCACATAATGTTCATATCACTATTTTATATGATGCAGTCATGTAGATGTAGTGACTTAAATGTTAGCTGAACATTGATAATTTTGCAGGTGTTCAACGGTCTTCTCACCAGAAGCGATAGAACAGAAGCTGTGTCAATTCCAGTCGGAATAATCCCAGCAGGATCTGACAACTCACTTATTTGGACTGTTCTGGGAGTTAAAGATCCTATTTCTGCTTCATTGTTGATTGTTAAGGTATGCCAAATTTATCACAACTTCTTACATGAAGAATGGAATTTCAGCTTATGTTCTCACTTTCACCTTTTATGAAATTAGTTTATCACTTTTAAACTTTTCTCACAATAACTATCCCTTGGTAACAGGGTGGCTTTACAACCCTAGACATATTGGCTGTTGAGTGGCTCCAATCCGGGCTAATACATTTTGGCACAACTGTTTCATACTATGGTTTTGTTAGTGATGGTAAGTTGGTAACTGCAAATGAGCTTTTACATTTATTTTGTTTCAGTATTTACCATGTTTCTTCTGATATACTCCTCCACAGTTCCCTAAATTTGTTGTTGGACATTTGCAAAGTCAAACTTTAGAAACTCTGCCTACCAACATCTCTAAAGATTTAGATTGATACTTGAAAATCCTATGCGTAAATTTATCTTGATAATTACTTTCATGATATACAATTTTGTTGGGTTTTATACATAGAGTGCAATAGTTGTCAAAGTTGCATTTTGGGGACCATGTCAATGTCTAAAACAACAAGAGTAATACTGTAGCATGACATACTTTCTCCGTCTGTAAAGTAAATGACAATCATACAACGAACTTTTCTACTATACACTGACAAATATTTTGATTGGTAAGGTGAAAATAGTACCTTCAGACTTTTCATTTAAACCTTTTCATAATATAAAATTTCATAATTTTATACTAACAATTACCTATACATTTTATAATTTTATACTAACATGCATATTGATAACCGTGTCAATGTCTAAAATGTCATCTTCTTACGAACTGCATGAGTATATAATGAATCCACAGATAGTCAAATATAGATCCGATTCTGATTTTTTTAATATCAGTACATAAGTACTTTGGTAGGTGTTTTTTGTCACGCATTTTTAATTTGGAGGACTTCGTCAACAGCAACAGCATATGATAACCCACTTTTAATTTGCCTTTTGCATTCGATCTAAAGTTCCCTGAGCAAATGGTGTAGCTTTGTCCTCGGAAGTCTATTCTTAATGAGTTTCAAGATCTGCGTATAGTTCTTAATTACTAATTAAGTTTACTGAGCTGAAAAACTATTTCAACTTTGCTGCAGTCCTTGAACTTTCTGAGAAATACCAGAAGAGATTTGGCCCTCTTCGATACTTTGTGGCTGGAGTACTCAAATTTTTGTGTCTACCAAGTTACTTCTACGAGTTAGAATATCTTCCTTTGTCCAAGGACATGGCTGGGCATGAAAAAGGTACAGGACAAGACAAGGTTGAATTGTCTGATGTCTATACAGATGTAATGCGCAGTCGATCAAAAAGAGAAGGATTTCCACGAGCTTCCAGTTTTTCAAGTATTGACTCTATCATGACTACAAGTAGGATGTCTCTTGGGGACTTCGACACATCAGGTGGTACAGCGGCAAGCAGTGAACCGTCAGAGTATGTTCGTGGTCTTGATCCAAAAGCAAAACGGCAATCTATGGGCAGAAGCAACATTGTTTCGGAACCAGAAGAAGTCCTACGCCCTCAACAGCATCATGCATCATACTGGCCAAGAACGAGGTCCAAAACAAGGACTGATAGAAATTCAGTTGGTGTCACAGCTTCTAATGATACACGGTTATCTTGGGCAGCCCCTTCAATGCATGATAAGGAGGACATTTCCTCGACAATATCAGATCCAGGACCTATTTGGGATAATGAACCAAAGTGGGACACTGGGCCAAGATGGGACACAGAGCCAACTTGGGAGCCTGACCACCCTATCGAACTTCCTGAACCACCAGAAGATATAGAAATTGGAACATCCATGGAACTAGTGCCAAATTTGGATGAGAAATGGGTTGTCAGGAAGGGGCACTTTCTTGGTGTCCTAGTATGTAACCACTCGTGCAAAACAGTTCAAAGTTCCCAGATTGTCGCGCCAAATGCGAGCCATGATGACAACAGTCTGGACTTACTTTTAGTTGGCGGAAGGGGGAGATGGAAGCTGTTGAGATTTTTCATATTACTGCAATTTGGTCGCCATCTTTCTTTACCGTATGTGGAGTATGTGAAGGTATCATGCAAATTCTGTCCTTGCTCAAATTATTTTTCTGCCATGTTCCATTTGTGCTTTTTGAAGAGCTTCCATTTGTCGTCGGGGGGTGGGGTGGGGTTCATTTTTGTCAGGAATATCACTTCCTTTTGCACAGTAATTGTTTGCTTCTGGTAACAACACTGACTCGGTCTTAACTGTTTGGTCCGACATTGACAGGTGAAATCAGTCAAGGTTAAACCTGGTGCAAACACCCACAATGGTTGTGGGATAGATGGTGAGCTCTGCCGCGTCAAGGGGCAGGTAGTCTGCTCCATGCTACCGGAGCAGTGCAGGCTTATTGGCCGGCAATGTAAACAGTCTATTTAAGCACCACAAGTCTGCCGAGCTTGACGAGTTTTTGAGGCGCTGTATGATCTGTTGTCACTTGTAACAGTTGATTTTGAGTTGTCTATATTATCGTTTACTTGCCAATGAGGGTGGGAGTGACTGGTCGGTCAGACAATGTTGTGACGTTTCTGTATATTGAAGTGATTATAGAGGGATACCTCCATCCTTTTTTCTTTGATCTTGCTTTTGCTAGTATCTGCTAATGCTGCATTTTCCGCTTCAACCTAGAGGGCTTTGTTGACCACAGTCGGGCCTTATACAATGCAAGGTGCTTAGTAAAATAAACCAAGTTTTTCTCAAGTGCTTATCTACACGGAAGGGTTGCCTAATAAGTGTCTATCCTCTGCAAACAAGCATATTCGATGCTTAAAGAAAACTAGTTTATCTCTCTAAGCACCTTCCTTAAGCACTTTGCATTGTAAAAAGGCATGACCAGGATAAATCTAGTTCCCATGTGTATTTATCTAATGCTCACAGAACAACTTAACATGATTACATCACTTTGCAAAAAATTCAGATGTAGAGTTTCTGAGCTAAACGAGGTCCAGATTTCAGTCATTTTATACCATCCTTTACTACTAATCAAAATGTGTTGCTTGTATGTTTGTCAGTGATTGTCACTCTGATTAGTCTTGGACATGAATTGAACCAACTGGCAGCTTGGACCTGGAACAGCTGTAGGTGTGCCAATGGATGGGAAACCAAAGCCTAAGAAAAAACATCCAACTAACGTGTGAAATTGTGATGGTTTTTCAGAGGCCTGACGGCAAACTCGTGTGGGGATATGGTTCTCTAATACGCAACGGCTCCCTGATTGGAGAAGGTGCACCGTAGTCGGAGGTCAAACTTAAAAGATTGAATAAGAGGGGATGCCACAAGCAATCTGGTAGGGCCTACTAATCAACTACGACAAAACCTACACAATTGCGCTGATTAGTGCGATTTAGCGCAACGCAAAGTGGTATCGCTTTGCAGAATAACTTAGCCTGACTACTACTACTACTTAGCAAAGGTGCTTTCCTTCTCCATTTGGTTGGACTATCTTGCTTTTGAAGTAAATATAAACTACGAAAAGGATGTACCAGTATAGCGATATGGTTGCGCAAATTAAGTAGTATATTATATTTGATTTTGTCACGTGCATTATCAGGATCTCGTGTTAGGCCTGCGGAAAACACGAACAGCAAGAAACCGAATCAGATGAAAACTCGTGACAGACATCATCAGGGCATGTACAACGAGTTGTTATGACATTGTTATCTTAAGTCTTGTATGTAATTTAAAGATGACAATAAAATGATGTCTACAATGATTTATCTTTTAGCCTTGTCTTTAATAACTAGCAATTCCTAAAAATATAATGAGACGTATTATGCTAAGATATCATCTCTTAAATCTTAAATAAGACAAGACAAGCATCTTCTTATAATTTCTTTCTTCTTCATCTCAGTATTTACGCTATGTGGCACTCCTAAGATAGTATCATTGTACATGCCCTCATTTGCTCGCTCATGACAAGTAGAAACAAATACCGTAAGAACATGTAGATTTCAGACTCAAATTGCCTACGGATAGGATCGTTCATTCCTTCACGTGACTGATCTTAAAGAGGTAGGTAGATACAGGTGCACAGTACCATGCATATAAAAAAAAAGAGCTAGGTAGGCAGTAGCTTGAGCGGGTGCACAGTACCATGCATGCATACGAACGAATATGAAACACGGACGGATCGAATTCCTTCCCGCCCCCGTCTCGATCCCTAGGACCATGCGGTCGAATTCAAATCGTAGTAGACCAGATGGCATCCACGAGCTCGGGAGGAAGGGAAGGCGTGCGTGACGCAGAAAACAAGCCGTGGCCACGCGGCCAAGCTTTCCATCTCTCCACAAAAACTGGCGCGACGCCGACGCGCGCACCAGCCACGAGTACCGCGCGACGCCGACCCGCCTCTGGCCCCTCGCCACTCGCGCGGCGCCGCGTGTGCCGCCCCCGCCCGGCGCCCACTCGCGCGCGTACGTGTGGCTGCCTCTGTCCGGCCGGACGTCTACGTCCGCGGTGGCCCCGCCGCCGCGCCCGCGCCCCATTCTCCTTCTCCTCCTCCTCTCCCTCCTGGTCCCGGCCGGGCTAGCCGGCCGCCTAACCTGTCCGTGTAATAACTGTGCCTTCTACGTACCTTGCACACCTCTCCCTCCTAGCCTGCTACCGCACTCGAGTAAAGTTATCGCCGCGATTAATCACGGTGGTCACCACGGACAGCTACTCAGCTGACCCTGCCCGTGCACGGCACAGCAGCTCGGCACCGCTTGGGCGCCACAGATGGGCGCACACGCGCGCGGCGCGCCGGCTCGATCTCCTCCCTACCCGCGAAAACTTGATCGCACCACTTTTCGTTTCCGTGAGCGTTTGCGTTTTTACCTTTTTCTCAGAAAAAAAAAATATCACTGTTGGAATGATCGACACTAGCCTGGTTTTGTATCGTGCTACTGCGGCTCGAAATGACCTGACCCCCGCCGTTACCGAAGCCGGAAGAACTCCACCAGCGCGCTAGCTAGCATTCAACAAATAAAGGCAGTTCAGTCGCACCGGGTCACCGCTTTTAACTTGCCTGATCTGCTCTAGCACGTTTGGATCGTGGGAGGTCGGGGGCAGCGAATCGCCGGCCTCCGGGTGGAAAACGATCGGTCGGGGATAACCTCTGCTCCCCGCACTGACCCCCCCAAGTGCTCGCCTATCACGTTCACTTCACCGTATCTGTCTATCCTGAGTTACCATGATGTCCCTTCCTGGTAGACGATCGATGGAGTGAACTGGTGGAGCGCGCCAGGACAACAGGCGACAAGACCGGCCAACGCGCTAGCTTGCACTCGTAGCTAGCTGAGTATTGTGCTGCGTCGATCGGGCCGGTCGTTGGAGCCCGGGGAACGGGACAAACGCGGCGCGCCACCTCGACGCCCCTTCCGGCGGAAGCCCCCGCACACCTGGACGCCGCGACGGCGACGCGTGCAGCCCCCGACGGAGCTTGGCCCCCGGGCGCGCACGGCCATTGGTCCTACCTGTTCCTCCCCCCGCGCCCGTCCCCGTCTCCCCGTGGAACACCAAGGCGCACACCTTTCCACCACCCATTGGCCGGCAAGCCCCATGATACACTACCGGAGTAGTGCTGATCCTTTCTCGTGCAGCTGATCGATCGATTCGTAGTAGTAGTACATGAAAAACGCGAGAAGTGGACAGGAAGCGCGGGAAATAGACGAAAAGAACACGACCGGTCGACTTAATTTGCAATTCGTAGGCCGGAAGGAAGACTTGAATGAGCAGGAGGAGGAGGAGAAGCAAGATCTTTGCACTCGTGGCCACGTTTCGGGTGCCGATCTCGAGGCGGGAGGATAGACATGGGGGCGCCGTGGTGGGCACAGCCTCTGGCGCCGCTGGATCCGCGACACTTGGCCCGGCGGACGAAAGCGGCTTTGCGCGGTGTCAGGCTGCGTGGGTCCCGGCCGGGAGGTTTCTTTATCCGCCATCGCGAAGACCACATGTTCGCATCTCGCGCAGCGCGGACACGTAACGCCGTCCGCCGGTATAAAACGGGCCTCCCGGCGCCGAGAGACAGAGGAAGAGGAAGGGACGGACGGCATAGCGTAGGGAGGGGATCCATCCAGATCCATCCAACAGAGCAGAGGAGCGACCGGTCGGAGCCGAGCAGTGGCCCACTGGGTCCGTCGACATGGATTACCACCAGCAACACCAGCAGCAGCACCAGTTCCTGATGCCCCCGCCTGCGTCGCTGCCGGCGCAGCAGCAGCAGCAGCTGTGCGCGCCGATGATGGGCATGGACATGGACATGGAGATGGACGAGCAGCTGTGCTTCGTGGGGAGGGGCGGCGGGGGGAGGGGGGCGGAGAGGAAGCGGCGGTTCACGGAGGAGCAGATACGGTCGCTGGAGTCCATGTTCCACGCGCACCACGCCAAGCTGGAGCCCCGGGAGAAGGCGGAGCTGGCGCGCGAGCTGGGCCTGCAGCCGCGCCAGGTGGCCATCTGGTTCCAGAACAAGCGCGCGCGGTGGCGCTCCAAGCAGCTGGAGCACGACTTCGCCGCCCTCCGCGCCGACTACGACGCCCTCCACTCCCGCGTCGAGTCGCTAAAGCAGGAGAAGCTCGCCCTCGCCGCACAGGTAAATATATCCGGCAGAGCTAATCGCTGCGCGCATATTCTTAATCTGCTCTTCCTAATACTTGATCCAGCTGCTAACTGGAGTACGTACGTACGTGTGTGCAGTTGCACGAACTGAGCGAGAGGCTGAGGGAGAGGGACGGCGCCACGGCCAGCAGCAGCAGCTGCAACGGAGGCGGGCAGGAGCTGGACGACGACAAGAGGAACGTCGTCGCCGGGTGCGTCGACGTGGAGCCCCCCGAGAGCTGCGTGCTCGGCGGGACGGCGTGCGCCACGCCGGCGGACGTCTCGGCGTCGGTGGAGTCCGAGTGCGACGACCACCTCCACTACGACGGGGCGGTCTTCCCGGAGTCCTTCTGCGCCACGCCGGAGCTGTGGGAGCCGTGGCCGTGGCCACCCGTCGAGTGGAACGCGGTGGCTTGAAGCCCTGTAGTAGTCGTATACATAGTACGTACCCACGTAGGCGGCTTGTGTGTGTAGCTTCACGTACGTGCATGTTGTGCTCGATTTCTCATCTGGTTGGGGATACATGTGAGAAGAGGCGAATGGGGACGCGGCAATGTCGGGTGGGTCCGTTTAAGATAGAGGGCGATGCACCGGATCAAGAGAAGTGACCGAAGTGATAAGCCATGGAGGCGACCACCCAGACAATGGGATCAGTGATTCGGATGCTGCTAAAAATGCTGTCAGTTACTAGAGATCATTGGTAGAGTTTGCATCAGCTGTTCTGTTTGTTGTTGCTCCCGCTGTGAATTCAAATGTCGGAGGCAGGATCGATCCATCAATTGATAGTAATATAAAATACTGCTTCTCAATTTTAGGATCTTGTGTAGAGCATCATCAGTAGGTTCTTGTCTAGGATTCTCCAAACAATCATCATGGTTAGCCGTTTTGCTAATTAACTTTCCGCAGCCTGCTTCTTTTTTTTATAAAAAAAATTAACATTTATATTTGCGAGTTAAAAAAAAGCTTAACATTAGCGACTAAAATTGCACTATTTTAGGGTGTGCAACTTTAGAGAAAAATTGATACAACATGTGGTTTATGGGTTATATATAGTTCGACTTAGAGATAAGTTTGGTTAAAGCCTGATTCAAAACCTAAGAAATGTGACTGATTTAAGCAAAGTTAAGACAACCGATGAAATAATACCCATCGTTTTATTGGAGTTCAAACTTTCAACCTTTTTTAGTGGTATGTTAACTGTTAGTGAATCATCCTGAAAAAACAACACGCTGCTAATATGTTTTCCTTTACTTTTGCTCCTAAAATTTTCGCAAATGTTAGGGGAACTCTGACCGATCCCTCAAAAATGGTTAACTCCTCAAAACATTCTCTTTTGAGGCGTTCACTGCACAACTCCTACCCGGCTAACTTACAAAAAAACATGAGGAGTTAACCGAAACAAGATCCCAACTCTCTCAGTTTTAAGAGGCCCCATAAGTTCACACCAAAAATATTCCTTCTACTCTCAGCAAAATATTCCTCCTCCTCTCCCGTGCACGACGCCTCCTCCTTCCCACTTCGTCGCCACAAATCGCTACCACAGTCACCGTCCACCTTGGGAATGGACACTACTAGGAAAAAGCCTAGTAGTAGCGCGGGTGCCTGCGCTACTACTAGGGCGCTACAGCTAACGGGTAGTAGTAGCGCGGGTGCCACCAACGCTACTACTACGTCCGTTAGTAGTAGCGCAGATGCCACCCGCGCGACTACTAGTTATCTGTAGCGTCGGTCTGGATCCCATGCTACTACTAACTAATTAGGAATTAAAAAAAATCCATCATTGCTGCTGCTGCTGGGCGTCATCGTCCTCTCCATCCATGACTGATGCTGGTCCTGGAGGGGATGAAGTCGTCCATGGTGATGGTGCTTCCCCATCCAACTCTTCCCCACACCTGTCCTTCGCTGCTTCTACAAAAAAAGAGAAAAGGATTAGAAGAGGAAGAGAGAGATAGAGAGGAGTAGGAGGAGCAACTCACCGGTGGCCACCGGAGTTGGAGCCAACGTCTGAAACCCTAGACGATGCCCGGTGACCTGCTACTGCTTTTCCTGGGACCTCATGTCCTCACGAGGCCCTTTCCCGACGAGGAAGTGCAAGTGGTTGCGTCCATGGCAGATCTAGCCATCGCCGTGGATGGCGCTCTGCTGGATCTTCATCTCCTTCCAGCAGCGTAGAAGGAGGAGGGAGGGGCAAGGGAGGGGGCTGTGGTGGGAGAGGAGGTCGCCGAATCTGGTGGAGACGTTGAGGTGCGAGGCCGGCAGTGGCGGTGGGTGAGGAAGGGCATCGCGGGTGGGAAGGAGAAGGGGAATAGAGAGAGTGTGGATTTGGGTTTCGGCCTCCGCGCGCTATGTGTATACATGTGTTGGTGAGTCGATAGTAGTAGCGCTGGGTTTATACCCCACACTACTACTATGGCATGTCCCGAGGGGCACAGTGGGACCACTTAGTAGTAGCGTGGGCCGGGTTTATACTCCACGCTACTACTGCGACATATGTCCCCGGGGGCACGGTGGAGAACACTTAGTAGTAGCGCGGGGTTTATACCCCACGCTACTACTATCAACTTAGTATTAGCGTGAGGTTTATACCCCACGCTCCTGCTAAGCATCTATCTATAAGGTATTTCATAGTAGTGGGAACTACCAGCTGCCTTCGCACCCCTGGCATCGACGCTCGCGCTGCCGCCCACAGAGATTTGGCCGGAGCTATGGCAGATTTGACCGACGTATGTGCTATTCAGGGTCCTTTGTCAGCACACACGGGTACCTGGCGGTGGAAATCATCTGCGGCGACGACCATGGCAGTGTCGTTGACTAGTGGACGTTTGGTTCTTCCTCTATGAGTTGTTGCACGACACCACGCCTTTCAAGGAGCTGGTAACCATGCCACACTATTCAACATCTTCAGTCAACCAATGCGCTTCCCGCGCCGGGCATGAGCGCCACCGCCAGGGACCTCATCCAACACGCCATTCCTCACGTTGTAGAGCTAGCAAACATGGGCATGGGCGCATCAAACCTCGCGGCGATGGCGGAGACCGTTGGCGAGGCAGCGGGATCAGGGCTGGACGATACCAGAGTTGCGCAACAGGGGTGTTGGTCCAGCTGGGCGCACTAGAAGGAAGAAAAAGAGGAAAAACACTTCCATGTAGGGTCTAGTTCATTTGAGGAAATTTGAGGGTTCAGTTAGATCCGACCACTTTCTTTAACTCCTCGGTTTTGAGGAGTTAAGGTTTAGGAAAGCATTTGAAGAGTTAGAGGATAAGGGATCAGCTAGAGTATCCCCTAGACATCTAAGATTGCACCGCTTTATCTAAAACTGCAATTTTGAAAGAATTGGTATAGATTAGCAAAATATCGGTGCATTTTTTTATTTTTAATATGAACCAAAAGGTTTTAAAAACAATAGACATGAAAAATAAGGAGCCTAATAGGGATGGAGCGTGCCCTGCCTAGTGTTCCGAGAGGGAACGACCATGTGCCTAGGGAGGCCCCTGCAAGTGTTGTTCGTGCCGGGGAGCTCCTTCGGTCGAACAATGCCTTGCGTCCTGCTCATTGAGGACCACCCACCCCTTCCTCCTCCCTTCACAAGGAGATTACCATGTTGCGGCTAGAGAAACTTATCATATGTTCAGATTTTTGCTATATTGTGTAAAGAGAGAATTGCCATGCTATAGGTACGAGGACATGGCAAATGCTGCATAGAGAAGAAAAAAATGCCATGCTAGAAAAGAGGATTGTCATGATACAACAAAGGAAACTGTCACAGGTGTCCAGAAAATTATCATGCTACAGCTTAGAGAATTGTCATGCTACAAGATAGAAATTGTTGTGGTAAGCGTGAAAAGTTGTGATGCCATGTTTTGAAAAAAAAAAGAGTTGCCATGCTATAACATTTATATAATTGTCATGTGTAAATAGTCTCAAACACGGAGAATTTGCCATGTTATAGCACTGGCAATGTTTAAAAACTAAAAACACATAGTTGCCATTTGCCATGCTCTAGATAACCACTTGTTCATGATTTAAAAAATGGATAAGAATGCAGAAAATTCGTGTTGTTCGTTTCACGAGCGATTGCTTTCAGATTCGCGGGGGATCCGACGCAATGAGAGCGTTCCCTCAAAATACGTTCCAGGGAATGTCGGTTTCATATGATTTCCAAAAAATAATAGCCGGGTGAACACACGTGTATTGGCGCCATCTTTCATGCTTGCAAAATTCTACGCCCTGAGTCGGACATCCCTTTAAATTTGGGGAACTTAGACATCGTTCATGATCATTAGATAACTAACCGCCCCTGATCGTTGAGTTATCAAAGTATGAACGCCCCTGAACCCTGGGTCTCTCGCCTATGACGACCAGGCCAGGCGCAGGGCAGGATGATCTGGCGTCAGGCTGCAGGTGGGACTGGATGTGGGTGTCCCACCACAATCCACTTAGTTCCATCAAAGTTTAGTGGGTGATAACTAAGAACCCAGTAAAATTTAGGTGGATTAGTTGGGAATAAGTGGGATTCCACTTCGCCAAGTCCCTCCCTTCGCACATAGACTAAGCAAGTAGAGGACTGGACAAGATCAGCAACATGTTTCGAGTGATGCAGGTCATCCTCATGTACGATGCGTCAAATCGTTCTGGCTAGGCTGTACGTTCTGAGTAAGAGTAATGTTTGTGCTAATGGGTCAGTCACTAGCTCTACATGCTACTCCACGGTCTCGAGCTGCCAGAGGTTGGCTGGGAAGGTGCCATGAATACTGGCACCGCTGATGGCATTGGCATGACGGCAGTGGCGGAGTTCGTCAGGAACGGCGCCAAGGTCGTCCTGCCGACGTCCAGGACGATCTGGGCCGTGCCCTGGCGACGAGCTCGGCGCCGACTCCGCCTCGTACACCCATTGCGACGTCACCGACGAGGCATAGGTCGCCGCGGTGATCGACCTTGCCGTGGTCTGCCACGGTAATCTGGATATCATGCTCAACAACGCCGGCATCATGGGCTCCCTGGCGCGGCCCGAGCTGGGCGCGCTCGACCTCACGGACTTCGACGCCGTCGTGGCGATCAACACCCGGGGCGTCATGGTCGGGGCGACCCGCGTCATGGCGTCGCGCCGCGTGGGCAGCACCATCTGCACGGCCAACATCGCCGGCGTGCTATGCCAGTTCACGCCGCACCCGTATAGCGTCTCCAAGTTCGCGGTGGTGGGGCTCGTGCGCTCCATGGCGGGGGAGCTGGCGCGCGCGGGTGTTCGCGGCAACGTCATGATGGTCCGGTGAGCCGAGTGCTGCCCAGGGGCGGCGAACGGCAAGGGAGCAGACGGGCGGCCTAAAGAGCAGCGCGTCGCTAACAGGCAGGTCGAAGGAGCGGCGGCTAGCTAGAAGCCTAGAACTCTGTCACCGTGAGAGCTCGGCGTTGTTGATATGTTTGTCTTTTTTTCCCGGGAAGACCATGTGCACGAGGATGCTAGTTGGTGGTCAAGTGGATTCCCAGTGGGCTAAATGGGATAGTCCACTTATTTTTCTTGTTCTCCCACGGGTTCCCACTAAGGTGATTAAGTGGGATGGGCTGAGGCAGTCCCACTTATTCCCGCCCCCACCTGCAGCGTGAATCTGGCGGGAGCGCTTGGGCCGGAGTACACGTCGAGGAAAGAGACGCCATTGCTCCACGAGTAGCGGTCCGCAGGTCGTTGTCGCCTCGTACGTCGCGATTCCATCCATCCACAGGAGCTGAATACGTGCCAAAACTTTCGTCTTTGGAGCCTAGCTAGTAGCATGAAAACATTCGACTCGACACGCACGTCGTCGACCTTCGATCTTTTCCTCCTGTTCGCTGCAAAACATCGTTTGTCACCGTACATACGGGGCTAGACGGGGTTCTCTTTTGTGGAGAAAACGGGGCTAGATAGGGCCCTAGCTGCCTCATGGACTGTGTCAAGACAGGAACGTGAAATGATGTGTGGGCGGAGAGCGTGTTCGTGAGAACTCTCCGGCGGTCAGGTCTCCGCGAGCGGATCAGTTCGTCCGTGGACGTGCGGGATGAGGATAGCACAGGTTGGTTTAATATCTCCGGCGAAGAAATACGGGCCAGTGCGTATTGTATGGTCTGTGCATGCCTTTGTTTATGGTGAGAACTGACTAGCCCCGATCGGGACAAGTGGTGCTGATTTTATGTTGGAAATGAATTTGGGATAGGGACTACGTACAAGTCAAGCCATATATGTATTTCTGAAGAATCCCGGGCTGGCTTGGTTGTTATTGTTCTGCAATCAAGCAACATGACCATCAGTGTGTTAAGAGTGCTGGTCTCTTGACAATTTGTTGCTCTACTTAGTGGTACTAGTATTTAAAGCGATTGCGTACGTTGCTCAAGAACTCAAGATCAAACCCTTCAAAAAATAAAAATAAAAGAACTCAAGATAACAAGCACTTCCATTTCATGCTATTGGAGCTGGTAGAGGAATCTCAATGGATGCGATGTCTACGCCTCTTCTGCCAGGAAAAAAAACAGGTCCATGTATAGCGATAGGGATACTGCAATCTTTTGATCCGTTGTTTTATTATTAGTGTTCTGATACGGTCGTTATAAGTGCTTTCAGATTTGTAAAAGAAGCACGGATGCTCGCACATTCTAAGCTACTGGAGTGGTTCTTTTTAAAAACCCTGCCCAGCCAATTCGAACGAGACAAATCGTGCGCGTCGGTCTCATGCTACTGGGAAGACTTTATCCTTTGATCAGTGATTCAGTGATCTCCAAGTGCTTTTCCGCTTGATCGCGACTTGTTCAATGAAGGCAAAAGAGTCTACCAGTGAAAGCTCCGGATCGAAAGCCGAAACCGCCTCTAACTTAAACCCTTCTGATGCTGCTGGAATCTTCTACAACGCCGGAAAGGCGCGGCGAAAAGCCGAGTGCCGCCCACTGTGGCTAACCGCCCAAACCCTCGTGGCCTTGAGCGACAAACGATTTGATTATGGCACTGCTTTCAGGTCCATGCCCGAATCTGATCACAGTGCTGATTCGATATGTTATCTTATTATTAGGCACGCAGTGTTTAGTTTTTTTCCCACGAGTGCTCACACTTTGGCATGCGCTGACTGCTGCGTGTCAAACAACTACTGAAATCCCACTAGTCACTCTGAGAAAAAGCTTCAGGTTCAGTAGCAGCCACTCGCTTGATCAGCGGTGCCACTGTAGCGGCAACAGGGCAGCCGGCGAGGAGGAAGCACGTCCATGCGACCATGCCCGCGCCGATCAAAGCAGCGAGCTGGCCCGCCGCCTGACGGAGACGAGGCAAAGGCAGCGATGGGACGGCGATGAGCTGCGCCGAAGCGCCCGCCGGGCACGATCGACCAGGCGTCGCTGTTCCGATGGCGAGGTAGCGCCGCGGTGGCGCCACCCGCGCCAGCCGCGGCCGGTCGACCTCGGACGCGTCGATCGTCCCATCGGCGTCGCCTCTCCGGCAAAGGGAGATTCCTCTCCTTTTTATCACGCCGCGTGCCATCCCGTCGACCGCATCTCGCCCGATCACCGGCCGCGCGCAAGACAAGACGTCCCGGTCGCCGGCGCACTTCGGCGTCCACTAGGCTTACCCCGGCCGATCCCCGTTGTTGTTCGATGTGCATGTCCCGGGTCATCTTTGGAAGGAGAGAGCTTTTGTTTACTTGGCTTGGGCGATGCGCGCGAAAAAAAAACGAGATTGATTGGTAAGTGTCAATTTTCAGTGCGCGCGGGAACAGACGTGCCGGCCAAAGTGTTGTCTTTTGAGGTGCACGGTGGCATGGATAGACCCCGGGAGGTCGTTATCTAATCTGGTTTACTGACCGGAACATGGTGGTTGTTGAAGAAACTTCAGCAACGTCGCGAAATGAAAAGAAGATAAACCGAGCAAGACGGGCAAGTATAAGCATAGTAATACTGTACTTACGAAGCAAAATCAACGAATGTTCCTGAATCGGTAAGTTGGAATGGGTGCATCTAAGTTGATGTCATCATCTGTTTGTTCCTTTGTGGCCTTTTCTCTGTTTGTTATTTTTCTTTTTTGGTGTCGTCCAGCTCAACATGACTTCTTTTTTATTGACTATTAGAAGGGCCACAGAGCGCTTGCATGGGCCAGGCCTAACGGGCTCGTAGCTAACTGAAGAACTGATGGGAACATATCCGGTGCACCAAGGCAATTGGTGCTACCGGTGCACTGGACCCCGTTACACATTTAAAAATGTACAAAAAAATCCAATTTTTTTTAGTGTATCGATATACATCAATGTATGTTGTCACAGAAATTCAAATCAAAATTTAAAACAATGCTCAAGATACAAACATGACAAAATTTACGTCAATGTGCTAATGGGCCAAAACTGAAGCCCAACTTGTGTTATGTACTATTCAGTGTCTAATTTGTTATTTTTGTATCTCGAGCAATGTTTTAAATATTGATCTAAATTTTCGCGACAACATACACTCATGTTGTGTCAATGCACTAATTTTTTTTTCTGGATTTTTTTGAACATTTTTGAATGTGCAACGGGCGACCGGTGCACCGGTAGCACAAATTGCCCCGGTGCACCATATACATCCCCTACATAAGGTTGGGTACAATTTGTGTATTTTTTTCCTTCTTCATTTGTATGTCTTTTTTTCTTTTCTCTTTCACGTTTAGTTTTTCTTCCTTGTTTTCACATTATAGGTTTCTCTATTGTAAACATTGTTCTAATATATGCTGAAACTTGTCAAATACACGCTGGACATTTCTTTCATATACGGTGAACATTTTTTTCAAATACACACTGATAATTGTAATGAAGGGGTTACATTTTTCAAATACCCACTGAACAAAAATTTAATATATGATATTTTTTAATATACATTGAATTTTTTTACGTATGCTGATTTTTTTATATAAGCGGTACACAGTAAACAATATTTAAGTGCACGCTGAGCATTTATAAAAGTAAATAAAATAGAAGAGAAAAATAAAAACCAGTCAAACAACCAGAAAAATGTTCACGTATACAAAAAATGTACATGGATTCAAAAAATGTTTGTGAATTCAATTTTTTTTACAAATTTGAAACATGTTTGTGGCGAATTCAAAAACATATTCACAAATTCAATTAATGTTCACGTATTTAAGCTCTCGGGCGACCAAAACGCTCGCGGCCGCCATCAATTCATAGTGAAAAATCAGTTGCAAGTTGAGGGTGGACTTGCAACTAGGGCAACTACAACTACAAAGCCCAGTTGCGAGTTAGATTACGGATTTGCACTTGGAGATATTTGCGTTTTTTGCATGCTTGCTTCGGCAAGATGTTTTGCCCCTCAGTTTGTATGGTTTTCGGTCCTATTTTTTCACATAAATTGGATCATGGTTTTCGACCGATTTCCCATATAAACTGACCCATTTCTTTTGAATTGAGATCAGTATACAAGTGGAGATTCCTCCTCCTCCCCCATCACCCCATCCCCATCCTCGTGACAATTTTTTTTTAAAAAAAAAATCCTGCATGCAAATTCCCACCCCTCCAACTTAAAGGCTATCCATCAAAATGTAAAGGATATAAAACCTAAGTATTCTTTGACACCCTCTGAGGTATGTCAGAGTGAGAGTATGCCGCGAGAGTGAGGGCAGAAACAAAGGTAAATAGGTCAACCAATAGAGATGTCCATTATCTTATACAATATGTTTTCCCTCCTAATTTTTATGTACCTTTAACGAAGACTAATAACAAAAAGTATCCACTTTAATATTATACATAAAAATGATTTTTTAACATAAAAACAAAAATTTCATTTCAACTTTTTTATAAAAATCATGAGATTTTTCATACATATTTAATAAGATGTTCCCTCCACTAGAGGAAAATAATAATCCTTAAATAATAATAAAATTGTGTAAAAATACATCGTGTTGTATGTAAAAGTATTTTACAGTTGACTCTATATTTGCATGCATTTAAAAAAAATGTTCATGAATAATAAGAAATCAAGTATCCCACCATATACATTCATATATTTTAGAAGGAAATTCTCATAATACGAAAATAAATATTCACTTACTTAAAAAAATTGTTCATGCATTTCCCTTGAAAATAATAAAAACAATAAAGAAGTAAATTTTGAACACAAGGTGATAAAACTTAAAAAAACATGAAATACAAAATAAGAAGGAATATTTTTTAAAAAGTAAATAAATATAGAAATAAAAGGCACGGAAAAAAGAAACACTAGTAGTGATAACAAAAACAAGAAAATCACAATAATTGGGCCAACCCAACCACCCTAGGCCTTATTGGTTAGCCTTTTCCCCTTAGCCATATGTTTTTTTAATATGGTATAAGAGCATCCAGCAGATCCGTAAAAACGGTCAAACATTCAGATTTACGGCACATGCTGGAAAAAACGCACCGAATAGATCTTGCAAAATAGCATTTCCCATATATTTTTTACAGGTTCCCGTATATTAGAGCATCATCCGTCATATATGGAGGATTCGAGTCGTTTTTTGAGGATCCCGTAAAACCAGTCAACGCCGGAGCACGGGCCTGGTGACGCTGCGCACCAGCTGCGAGCGGGCGGAGGATCTTGGCAGCGGTCGGTCAGAGCATCGCCAGAGCACGTGGCGGGCCAGAGAGTCGTCGGAACGTCGCCGGAGCATCCGGAGCGGCGCCATTTTGGCCGGCCGAAGTTCGAGTCGTTGATGCGTGCGTCCCTGGGAAGAAGAAGCATGAGGAGAAAAAAAAATTACGGGATCTGTTCCGCCAGGTGTCTCGCGGTACCATAAATTTGTTTTAAGGGGACCTAAGCGCCCGCCGGGCACGATCGACCAGGCGTCGCTGTTCCGATGGCGAGGTAGCGCCGCGGTGGCGCCACCCGCGCCAGCCGCGGCCCGGTCGACCTCGGACGCGTCGATCGTCCCATCGGCATCGCCTCTCCGGCAAAGGGAGATTCCTCTCCTTTTTACCACGCCGCGTGCCATCCCGTCGACCGCATCTCGCCCGATCACCGGCCGCGCGCAAGACAAGACGTCCCGGTCGCCGGCGCACTTCGGCGTCCACTAGGCTTACCCCGGCCGATCCCCGTTGCTGTTCGATGTGCATGTCCCGGGTCACCTTTGGAAGGAGAGAGCTTTTGTTTACTTGGCTTGGGCGATGCACGCGAAAAAAAACCGAGATTGGTTGGTAAGTGTCAATTTTCAGTGCGCGCGGGAACAGACGTGCCGGCCAAAGTGTTGTCTTTTGAGGTGCACGGTGGCATGGATAGACCCCGGGAGGTCGTTATCTAATCTGGTTTACTGACCGGAACATGGTGGTTGTTGAAGAAACTTCAGCAACGTCGCGAAATGAAAAGAAGATAAACCGAGCAAGACGGGCAAGTATAAGCATAGTAATACTGTACTTACGAAGCAAAATCAACGAATGTTCCTGAATCGGTAAGTTGGAATGGGTGCATCTAAGTTGATGTCATCATCTGTAAGTTCCTTTGTGGCCTTTTCTCTGTTTGTTATTTTTCTTTTTTGGTGTCGTCCAGCTCAACATGACTTCTTTTTTATTGACTATTAGAAGGGCCACAGAGCGCTTGCATGGGCCAGGCCTAACGGGCTCGTAGCTAACTGAAGAACTGATGGGAACATATCCGGTGCACCAAGGCAATTGGTGCTACCGGTGCACTGGACCCCGTTACACATTTAAAAATGTACAAAAAAATCCAATTTTTTTTAGTGTATCGATATACATCAATGTATGTTGTCACAGAAATTCAAATCAAAATTTAAAACAATGCTCAAGATACAAACATGACAAAATTTACGTCAATGTGCTAATGGGCCAAAACTGAAGCCCAACTTGTGTTATGTACTATTCAGTGTCTAATTTGTTATTTTTGTATCTCGAGCAATGTTTTAAATATTGATCTAAATTTTCGCGACAACATACATTCATGTTGTGTCAATGCACTAATTTTTTTTTTCTGGATTTTTTTGAACATTTTTGAATGTGCAACGGGCGACCGGTGCACCGGTAGCACAAATTGCCCCGGTGCACCATATACATCCCCTACATAAGGTTGGGTACAATTTGTGTATTTTTTTTCCTTCTTCATTTGTATGTCTTTTTTTCTTTTCTCTTTCACGTTTAGTTTTTCTTCCTTGTTTTCACATTATAGGTTTCTCTATTGTAAACATTGTTCTAATATATGCTGAAACTTGTCAAATACACGCTGGACATTTCTTTCATATATGGTGAACATTTTTTTCAAATACACACTGATAATTGTAATGAAGGGGTTACATTTTTCAAATACCCACTGAACAAAAATTTAATATATGATATTTTTTAATATACATTGAATTTTTTTACGTATGCTGATTTTTTTATATAAGCGGTACACAGTAAACAATATTTAAGTGCATGCTGAGCATTTATAAAAGTAAATAAAATAGAAGAGAAAAATAAAAACCAGTCAAACAACCAGAAAAATGTTCACGTATACAAAAAATGTACATGGATTCAAAAAATGTTTGTGAATTCATTTTTTTTTACAAATTTGAAACATGTTTGTGGCGAATTCAAAAACATATTCACAAATTCAATTAATGTTCACGTATTTAAGCTCTCGGGCGACCAAAACGCTCGCGGCCGCCATCAATTCATAGTGAAAAATCAGTTGCAAGTTGAGGGTGGACTTGCAACTAGGGCAACTACAACTACAAAGCCCAGTTGCGAGTTAGATTACGGATTTGCACTTGGAGATATTTGCGTTTTTTGCATGCTTGCTTCGGCAAGATGTTTTGCCCCTCAGTTTGTATGGTTTTCGGTCCTATTTTTTCACATAAATTGGATCATGGTTTTCGACCGATTTCCCATATAAACTGACCCATTTCTTTTGAATTGAGATCAGTATACAAGTGGAGATTCCTCCTCCTCCCCCATCACCCCATCCCCATCCTCGTGACAATTTTTTTTTTTTAAAAAAAATCCTGCATGCAAATTCCCACCCCTCCAACTTAAAGGCTATCCATCAAAATGTAAAGGATATAAAACCTAAGTATTCTTTGACACCCTCTGAGGTATGTCAGAGTGAGAGTATGCCGCGAGAGTGAGGGCAGAAACAAAGGTAAATAGGTCAACCAATAGAGATGTCCATTATCTTATACAATATGTTTTCCCTCCTAATTTTTATGTACCTTTAACGAAGACTAATAACAAAAAGTATCCACTTTAATATTATACATAAAAATGATTTTTTAACATAAAAACAAAAATTTCATTTCAACTTTTTTATAAAAATCATGAGATTTTTCATACATATTTAATAAGATGTTCCCTCCACTAGAGGAAAATAATAATCCTTAAATAATAATAAAATTGTGTAAAAATACATCGTGTTGTATGTAAAAGTATTTTACAGTTGACTCTATATTTGCATGCATTTCAAAAAAAATGTTCATGAATAATAAGAAATCAAGTATCCCACCATATACATTCATATATTTTAGAAGGAAATTCTCATAATACGAAAATAAATATTCACTTACTTAAAAAAATTGTTCATGCATTTCCCTTGAAAATAATAAAAACAATAAAGAAGTAAATTTTGAACACAAGGTGATAAAACTTAAAAAAACATGAAATACAAAATAAGAAGGAATATTTTTTAAAAAGTAAATAAATATAGAAATAAAAGGCACGGAAAAAAGAAACACTAGTAGTGATAACAAAAACAAGAAAATCACAATAATTGGGCCAACCCAACCACCCTAGGCCTTATTGGTTAGCCTTTTCCCCTTAGCCATATGTTTTTTTAATATGGTATAAGAGCATCCAGCAGATCCGTAAAAACGGTCAAACATTCAGATTTACGGCACATGCTGGAAAAAACGCACCGAATAGATCTTGCAAAATAGCATTTCCCATATATTTTTTACAGGTTCCCGTATATTAGAGCATCATCCGTCATATATGGAGGATTCGAGTCGTTTTTTGAGGATCCCGTAAAACCAGTCAACGCCGGAGCACGGGCCTGGTGACGCTGCGCACCAGCTGCGAGCGGGCGGAGGATCTTGGCAGCGGTCGGTCAGAGCATCGCCAGAGCACGTGGCGGGCCAGAGAGTCGTCGGAACGTCGCCGGAGCATCCGGAGCGGCGCCATTTTGGCCGGCCGAAGTTCGAGTCGTTGATGCGTGCGTCCCTGGGAAGAAGAAGCATGAGGAGAAAAAAAAATTACGGGATCTGTTCCGCCAGGTGTCTCGCGGTACCATAAATTTGTTTTAAGGGGACCTAAGCGCCCGCCGGGCACGATCGACCAGGCGTCGCTGTTCCGATGGCGAGGTAGCGCCGCGGTGGCGCCACCCGCGCCAGCCGCGGCCCGGTCGACCTCGGACGCGTCGATCGTCCCATCGGCGTCGCCTCTCCGGCAAAGGGAGATTCCTCTCCTTTTTACCACGCCGCGTGCCATCCCGTCGACCGCATCTCGCCCGATCACCGGCCGCGCGCAAGACAAGACGTCCCGGTCGCCGGCGCACTTCGGCGTCCACTAGGCTTACCCCGGCCGATCCCCGTTGCTGTTCGATGTGCATGTCCCGGGTCACCTTTGGAAGGAGAGAGCTTTTGTTTACTTGGCTTGGGCGATGCGCGCGAAAAAAAAACGAGATTGGTTGGTAAGTGTCAATTTTCAGTGCGCGCGGGAACAGACGTGCCGGCCAAAGTGTTGTCTTTTGAGGTGCACGGTGGCATGGATAGACCCCGGGAGGTCGTTATCTAATCTGGTTTACTGACCGGAACATGGTGGTTGTTGAAGAAACTTCAGCAACGTCGCGAAATGAAAAGAAGATAAACCGAGCAAGACGGGCAAGTATAAGCATAGTAATACTGTACTTACGAAGCAAAATCAACGAATGTTCCTGAATCGGTAAGTTGGAATGGGTGCATCTAAGTTGATGTCATCATCTGTTTGTTCCTTTGTGGCCTTTTCTCTGTTTGTTATTTTTCTTTTTTGGTGTCGTCCAGCTCAACATGACTTCTTTTTTATTGACTATTAGAAGGGCCACAGAGCGCTTGCATGGGCCAGGCCTAACGGGCTCGTAGCTAACTGAAGAACTGATGGGAACATATCCGGTGCACCAAGGCAATTGGTGCTACCGGTGCACTGGACCCCGTTACACATTTAAAAATGTACAAAAAAATCCAATTTTTTTTAGTGTATCGATATACATCAATGTATGTTGTCACAGAAATTCAAATCAAAATTTAAAACAATGCTCAAGATACAAACATGACAAAATTTACGTCAATGTGCTAATGGGCCAAAACTGAAGCCCAACTTGTGTTATGTACTATTCAGTGTCTAATTTGTTATTTTTGTATCTCGAGCAATGTTTTAAATATTGATCTAAATTTTCGCGACAACATACATTCATGTTGTGTCAATGCACTAATTTTTTTTTTCTGGATTTTTTTGAACATTTTTGAATGTGCAACGGGCGACCGGTGCACCGGTAGCACAAATTGCCCCGGTGCACCATATACATCCCCTACATAAGGTTGGGTACAATTTGTGTATTTTTTTCCTTCTTCATTTGTATGTCTTTTTTTCTTTTCTCTTTCACGTTTAGTTTTTCTTCCTTGTTTTCACATTATAGGTTTCTCTATTGTAAACATTGTTCTAATATATGCTGAAACTTGTCAAATACACGCTGGACATTTCTTTCATATACGGTGAACATTTTTTTCAAATACACACTGATAATTGTAATGAAGGGGTTACATTTTTCAAATACCCACTGAACAAAAATTTAATATATGATATTTTTTAATATACACTGAATTTTTTTACGTATGCTGATTTTTTTATATAAGCGGTACACAGTAAACAATATTTAAGTGCACGCTGAGCATTTATAAAAGTAAATAAAATAGAAGAGAAAAATAAAAACCAGTCAAACAACCAGAAAAATGTTCACGTATACAAAAAATGTACATGGATTCAAAAAATGTTTGTGAATTCAATTTTTTTTTACAAATTTGAAACATGTTTGTGGCGAATTCAAAAACATATTCACAAATTCAATTAATGTTCACGTATTTAAGCTCTCGGGCGACCAAAACGCTCGCGGCCGCCATCAATTCATAGTGAAAAATCAGTTGCAAGTTGAGGGTGGACTTGCAACTAGGGCAACTACAACTACAAAGCCCAGTTGCGAGTTAGATTACGGATTTGCACTTGGAGATATTTGCGTTTTTTGCATGCTTGCTTCGGCAAGATGTTTTGCCCCTCAGTTTGTATGGTTTTCGGTCCTATTTTTTCACATAAATTGGATCATGGTTTTCGACCGATTTCCCATATAAACTGACCCATTTCTTTTGAATTGAGATCAGTATACAAGTGGAGATTCCTCCTCCTCCCCCATCACCCCATCCCCATCCTCGTGACAATTTTTTTTTTTAAAAAAAAATCCTGCATGCAAATTCCCACCCCTCCAACTTAAAGGCTATCCATCAAAATGTAAAGGATATAAAACCTAAGTATTCTTTGACACCCTCTGAGGTATGTCAGAGTGAGAGTATGCCGCGAGAGTGAGGGCAGAAACAAAGGTAAATAGGTCAACCAATAGAGATGTCCATTATCTTATACAATATGTTTTCCCTCCTAATTTTTATGTACCTTTAACGAAGACTAATAACAAAAAGTATCCACTTTAATATTATACATAAAAATGATTTTTTAACATAAAAACAAAAATTTCATTTCAACTTTTTTATAAAAATCATGAGATTTTTCATACATATTTAATAAGATGTTCCCTCCACTGGAGGAAAATAATAATCCTTAAATAATAATAAAATTGTGTAAAAATACATCGTGTTGTATGTAAAAGTATTTTACAGTTGACTCTATATTTGCATGCATTTCAAAAAAAATGTTCATGAATAATAAGAAATCAAGTATCCCACCATATACATTCATATATTTTAGAAGGAAATTCTCATAATACGAAAATAAATATTCACTTACTTAAAAAAATTGTTCATGCATTTCCCTTGAAAATAATAAAAACAATAAAGAAGTAAATTTTGAACACAAGGTGATAAAACTTAAAAAAACATGAAATACAAAATAAGAAGGAATATTTTTTAAAAAGTAAATAAATATAGAAATAAAAGGCACGGAAAAAAGAAACACTAGTAGTGATAACAAAAACAAGAAAATCACAATAATTGGGCCAACCCAACCACCCTAGGCCTTATTGGTTAGCCTTTTCCCCTTAGCCATATGTTTTTTTAATATGGTATAAGAGCATCCAGCAGATCCGTAAAAACGGTCAAACATTCAGATTTACGGCACATGCTGGAAAAAACGCACCGAATAGATCTTGCAAAATAGCATTTCCCATATATTTTTTACAGGTTCCCGTATATTAGAGCATCATCCGTCATATATGGAGGATTCGAGTCGTTTTTTGAGGATCCCGTAAAACCAGTCAACGCCGGAGCACGGGCCTGGTGACGCTGCGCACCAGCTGCGAGCGGGCGGAGGATCTTGGCAGCGGTCGGTCAGAGCATCGCCAGAGCACGTGGCGGGCCAGAGAGTCGTCGGAACGTCGCCGGAGCATCCGGAGCGGCGCCATTTTGGCCGGCCGAAGTTCGAGTCGTTGATGCGTGCGTCCCTGGGAAGAAGAAGCATGAGGAGAAAAAAAAATTACGGGATCTGTTCCGCCAGGTGTCTCGCGGTACCATAAATTTGTTTTAAGGGGACCTAAGCGCCCGCCGGGCACGATCGACCAGGCGTCGCTGTTCCGATGGCGAGGTAGCGCCGCGGTGGCGCCACCCGCGCCAGCCGCGGCCCGGTCGACCTCGGACGCGTCGATCGTCCCATCGGCGTCGCCTCTCCGGCAAAGGGAGATTCCTCTCCTTTTTACCACGCCGCGTGCCATCCCGTCGACCGCATCTCGCCCGATCACCGGCCGCGCGCAAGACAAGACGTCCCGGTCGCCGGCGCACTTCGGCGTCCACTAGGCTTACCCCGGCCGATCCCCGTTGCTGTTCGATGTGCATGTCCCGGGTCACCTTTGGAAGGAGAGAGCTTTTGTTTACTTGGCTTGGGCGATGCGCGCGAAAAAAAAACGAGATTGGTTGGTAAGTGTCAATTTTCAGTGCGCGCGGGAACAGACGTGCCGGCCAAAGTGTTGTCTTTTGAGGTGCACGGTGGCATGGATAGACCCCGGGAGGTCGTTATCTAATCTGGTTTACTGACCGGAACATGGTGGTTGTTGAAGAAACTTCAGCAACGTCGCGAAATGAAAAGAAGATAAACCGAGCAAGACGGGCAAGTATAAGCATAGTAATACTGTACTTACGAAGCAAAATCAACGAATGTTCCTGAATCGGTAAGTTGGAATGGGTGCATCTAAGTTGATGTCATCATCTGTTTGTTCCTTTGTGGCCTTTTCTCTGTTTGTTATTTTTCTTTTTTGGTGTCGTCCAGCTCAACATGACTTCTTTTTTATTGACTATTAGAAGGGCCACAGAGCGCTTGCATGGGCCAGGCCTAACGGGCTCGTAGCTAACTGAAGAACTGATGGGAACATATCCGGTGCACCAAGGCAATTGGTGCTACCGGCGCACTGGACCCCGTTACACATTTAAAAATGTACAAAAAAATCCAATTTTTTTTAGTGTATCGATATACATCAATGTATGTTGTCACAGAAATTCAAATCAAAATTTAAAACAATGCTCAAGATACAAACATGACAAAATTTACGTCAATGTGCTAATGGGCCAAAACTGAAGCCCAACTTGTGTTATGTACTATTCAGTGTCTAATTTGTTATTTTTGTATCTCGAGCAATGTTTTAAATATTGATCTAAATTTTCGCGACAACATACATTCATGTTGTGTCAATGCACTAATTTTTTTTTCTGGATTTTTTTGAACATTTTTGAATGTGCAACGGGCGACCGGTGCACCGGTAGCACAAATTGCCCCGGTGCACCATATACATCCCCTACATAAGGTTGGGTACAATTTGTGTATTTTTTTCCTTCTTCATTTGTATGTCTTTTTTTCTTTTCTCTTTCACGTTTAGTTTTTCTTCCTTGTTTTCACATTATAGGTTTCTCTATTGTAAACATTGTTCTAATATATGCTGAAACTTGTCAAATACACGCTGGACATTTCTTTCATATACGGTGAACATTTTTTTCAAATACACACTGATAATTGTAATGAAGGGGTTACATTTTTCAAATACCCACTGAACAAAAATTTAATATATGATATTTTTTAATATACACTGAATTTTTTTACGTATGCTGATTTTTTTATATAAGTGGTACACAGTAAACAATATTTAAGTGCACGCTGAGCATTTATAAAAGTAAATAAAATAGAAGAGAAAAATAAAAACCAGTCAAACAACCAGAAAAATGTTCACGTATACAAAAAATGTACATGGATTCAAAAAATGTTTGTGAATTCAATTTTTTTTTACAAATTTGAAACATGTTTGTGGCGAATTCAAAAACATATTCACAAATTCAATTAATGTTCACGTATTTAAGCTCTCGGGCGACCAAAACGCTCGCGGCCGCCATCAATTCATAGTGAAAAATCAGTTGCAAGTTGAGGGTGGACTTGCAACTAGGGCAACTACAACTACAAAGCCCAGTTGCGAGTTAGATTACGGATTTGCACTTGGAGATATTTGCGTTTTTTGCATGCTTGCTTCGGCAAGATGTTTTGCCCCTCAGTTTGTATGGTTTTCGGTCCTATTTTTTCACATAAATTGGATCATGGTTTTCGACCGATTTCCCATATAAACTGACCCATTTCTTTTGAATTGAGATCAGTATACAAGTGGAGATTCCTCCTCCTCCCCCATCACCCCATCCCCATCCTCGTGACAATTTTTTTTAAAAAAAAAATCCTGCATGCAAATTCCCACCCCTCCAACTTAAAGGCTATCCATCAAAATGTAAAGGATATAAAACCTAAGTATTCTTTGACACCCTCAGAGGTATGTCAGAGTGAGAGTATGCCGCGAGAGTGAGGGCAGAAACAAAGGTAAATGGGTCAACCAATAGAGATGTCCATTATCTTATACAATATGTTTTCCCTCCTAATTTTTATGTACCTTTAACGAAGACTAATAACAAAAAGTATCCACTTTAATATTATACATAAAAATGATTTTTTAACATAAAAACAAAAATTTCATTTCAACTTTTTTATAAAAATCATGAGATTTTTCATACATATTTAATAAGATGTTCCCTCCACTAGAGGAAAATAATAATCCTTAAATAATAATAAAATTGTGTAAAAATACATCGTGTTGTATGTAAAAGTATTTTACAGTTGACTCTATATTTGCATGCATTTCAAAAAAAATGTTCATGAATAATAAGAAATCAAGTATCCCACCATATACATTCATATATTTTAGAAGGAAATTCTCATAATACGAAAATAAATATTCACTTACTTAAAAAAATTGTTCATGCATTTCCCTTGAAAATAATAAAAACAATAAAGAAGTAAATTTTGAACACAAGGTGATAAAACTTAAAAAAACATGAAATACAAAATAAGAAGGAATATTTTTTAAAAAGTAAATAAATATAGAAATAAAAGGCACGGAAAAAAGAAACACTAGTAGTGATAACAAAAACAAGAAAATCACAATAATTGGGCCAACCCAACCACCCTAGGCCTTATTGGTTAGCCTTTTCCCCTTAGCCATATGTTTTTTTAATATGGTATAAGAGCATCCAGCAGATCCGTAAAAACGGTCAAACATTCAGATTTACGGCACATGCTGGAAAAAACGCACCGAATAGATCTTGCAAAATAGCATTTCCCATATATTTTTTACAGGTTCCCGTATATTAGAGCATCATCCGTCATATATGGAGGATTCGAGTCGTTTTTTGAGGATCCCGTAAAACCAGTCAACGCCGGAGCACGGGCCTGGTGACGCTGCGCACCAGCTGCGAGCGGGCGGAGGATCTTGGCAGCGGTCGGTCAGAGCATCGCCAGAGCACGTGGCGGGCCAGAGAGTCGTCGGAACGTCGCCGGAGCATCCGGAGCGGCGCCATTTTGGCCGGCCGAAGTTCGAGTCGTTGATGCGTGCGTCCCTGGGAAGAAGAAGCATGAGGAGAAAAAAAAATTACGGGATCTGTTCCGCCAGGTGTCTCGCGGTACCATAAATTTGTTTTAAGGGGACCTAAGCGCCCGCCGGGCACGATCGACCAGGCGTCGCTGTTCCGATGGCGAGGTAGCGCCGCGGTGGCGCCACCCGCGCCAGCCGCGGCCCGGTCGACCTCGGACGCGTCGATCGTCCCATCGGCGTCGCCTCTCCGGCAAAGGGAGATTCCTCTCCTTTTTACCACGCCGCGTGCCATCCCGTCGACCGCATCTCGCCCGATCACCGGCCGCGCGCAAGACAAGACGTCCCGGTCGCCGGCGCACTTCGGCGTCCACTAGGCTTACCCCGGCCGATCCCCGTTGCTGTTCGATGTGCATGTCCCGGGTCACCTTTGGAAGGAGAGAGCTTTTGTTTACTTGGCTTGGGCGATGCGCGCGAAAAAAAAACGAGATTGGTTGGTAAGTGTCAATTTTCAGTGCGCGCGGGAACAGACGTGCCGGCCAAAGTGTTGTCTTTTGAGGTGCACGGTGGCATGGATAGACCCCGGGAGGTCGTTATCTAATCTGGTTTACTGACCGGAACATGGTGGTTGTTGAAGAAACTTCAGCAACGTCGCGAAATGAAAAGAAGATAAACCGAGCAAGACGGGCAAGTATAAGCATAGTAATACTGTACTTACGAAGCAAAATCAACGAATGTTCCTGAATCGGTAAGTTGGAATGGGTGCATCTAAGTTGATGTCATCATCTGTTTGTTCCTTTGTGGCCTTTTCTCTGTTTGTTATTTTTCTTTTTTGGTGTCGTCCAGCTCAACATGACTTCTTTTTTATTGACTATTAGAAGGGCCACAGAGCGCTTGCATGGGCCAGGCCTAACGGGCTCGTAGCTAACTGAAGAACTGATGGGAACATATCCGGTGCACCAAGGCAATTGGTGCTACCGGCGCACTGGACCCCGTTACACATTTAAAAATGTACAAAAAAATCCAATTTTTTTTAGTGTATCGATATACATCAATGTATGTTGTCACAGAAATTCAAATCAAAATTTAAAACAATGCTCAAGATACAAACATGACAAAATTTACGTCAATGTGCTAATGGGCCAAAACTGAAGCCCAACTTGTGTTATGTACTATTCAGTGTCTAATTTGTTATTTTTGTATCTCGAGCAATGTTTTAAATATTGATCTAAATTTTCGCGACAACATACATTCATGTTGTGTCAATGCACTAATTTTTTTTTTCTGGATTTTTTTGAACATTTTTGAATGTGCAACGGGCGACCGGTGCACCGGTAGCACAAATTGCCCCGGTGCACCATATACATCCCCTACATAAGGTTGGGTACAATTTGTGTATTTTTTTCCTTCTTCATTTGTATGTCTTTTTTTCTTTTCTCTTTCACGTTTAGTTTTTCTTCCTTGTTTTCACATTATAGGTTTCTCTATTGTAAACATTGTTCTAATATATGCTGAAACTTGTCAAATACACGCTGGACATTTCTTTCATATACGGTGAACATTTTTTTCAAATACACACTGATAATTGTAATGAAGGGGTTACATTTTTCAAATACCCACTGAACAAAAATTTAATATATGATATTTTTTAATATACACTGAATTTTTTTACGTATGCTGATTTTTTTATATAAGCGGTACACAGTAAACAATATTTAAGTGCACGCTGAGCATTTATAAAAGTAAATAAAATAGAAGAGAAAAATAAAAACCAGTCAAACAACCAGAAAAATGTTCACGTATACAAAAAATGTACATGGATTCAAAAAATGTTTGTGAATTCAATTTTTTTTTACAAATTTGAAACATGTTTGTGGCGAATTCAAAAACATATTCACAAATTCAATTAATGTTCACGTATTTAAGCTCTCGGGCGACCAAAACGCTCGCGGCCGCCATCAATTCATAGTGAAAAATCAGTTGCAAGTTGAGGGTGGACTTGCAACTAGGGCAACTACAACTACAAAGCCCAGTTGCGAGTTAGATTACGGATTTGCACTTGGAGATATTTGCGTTTTTTGCATGCTTGCTTCGGCAAGATGTTTTGCCCCTCAGTTTGTATGGTTTTCGGTCCTATTTTTTCACATAAATTGGATCATGGTTTTCGACCGATTTCCCATATAAACTGACCCATTTCTTTTGAATTGAGATCAGTATACAAGTGGAGATTCCTCCTCCTCCCCCATCACCCCATCCCCATCCTCGTGACAATTTTTTTTTTAAAAAAAATCCTGCATGCAAATTCCCACCCCTCCAACTTAAAGGCTATCCATCAAAATGTAAAGGATATAAAACCTAAGTATTCTTTGACACCCTCAGAGGTATGTCAGAGTGAGAGTATGCCGCGAGAGTGAGGGCAGAAACAAAGGTAAATGGGTCAACCAATAGAGATGTCCATTATCTTATACAATATGTTTTCCCTCCTAATTTTTATGTACCTTTAACGAAGACTAATAACAAAAAGTATCCACTTTAATATTATACATAAAAATGATTTTTTAACATAAAAACAAAAATTTCATTTCAACTTTTTTATAAAAATCATGAGATTTTTCATACATATTTAATAAGATGTTCCCTCCACTAGAGGAAAATAATAATCCTTAAATAATAATAAAATTGTGTAAAAATACATCGTGTTGTATGTAAAAGTATTTTACAGTTGACTCTATATTTGCATGCATTTCAAAAAAAATGTTCATGAATAATAAGAAATCAAGTATCCCACCATATACATTCATATATTTTAGAAGGAAATTCTCATAATACGAAAATAAATATTCACTTACTTAAAAAAATTGTTCATGCATTTCCCTTGAAAATAATAAAAACAATAAAGAAGTAAATTTTGAACACAAGGTGATAAAACTTAAAAAAACATGAAATACAAAATAAGAAGGAATATTTTTTAAAAAGTAAATAAATATAGAAATAAAAGGCACGGAAAAAAGAAACACTAGTAGTGATAACAAAAACAAGAAAATCACAATAATTGGGCCAACCCAACCACCCTAGGCCTTATTGGTTAGCCTTTTCCCCTTAGCCATATGTTTTTTTAATATGGTATAAGAGCATCCAGCAGATCCGTAAAAACGGTCAAACATTCAGATTTACGGCACATGCTGGAAAAAACGCACCGAATAGATCTTGCAAAATAGCATTTCCCATATATTTTTTACAGGTTCCCGTATATTAGAGCATCATCCGTCATATATGGAGGATTCGAGTCGTTTTTTGAGGATCCCGTAAAACCAGTCAACGCCGAAGCACGGGCCTGGTGACGCTGCGCACCAGCTGCGAGCGGGCGGAGGATCTTGGCAGCGGTCGGTCAGAGCATCGCCAGAGCACGTGGCGGGCCAGAGAGTCGTCGGAACGTCGCCGGAGCATCCGGAGCGGCGCCATTTTGGCCGGCCGAAGTTCGAGTCGTTGATGCGTGCGTCCCTGGGAAGAAGAAGCATGAGGAGAAAAAAAAATTACGGGATCTGTTCCGCCAGGTGTCTCGCGGTACCATAAATTTGTTTTAAGGGGACCTAAGCGCCCGCCGGGCACGATCGACCAGGCGTCGCTGTTCCGATGGCGAGGTAGCGCCGCGGTGGCGCCACCCGCGCCAGCCGCGGCCCGGTCGACCTCGGACGCGTCGATCGTCCCATCGGCGTCGCCTCTCCGGCAAAGGGAGATTCCTCTCCTTTTTACCACGCCGCGTGCCATCCCGTCGACCGCATCTCGCCCGATCACCGGCCGCGCGCAAGACAAGACGTCCCGGTCGCCGGCGCACTTCGGCGTCCACTAGGCTTACCCCGGCCGATCCCCGTTGCTGTTCGATGTGCATGTCCCGGGTCACCTTTGGAAGGAGAGAGCTTTTGTTTACTTGGCTTGGGCGATGCGCGCGAAAAATAAACGAGATTGGTTGGTAAGTGTCAATTTTCAGTGCGCGCGGGAACAGACGTGCCGGCCAAAGTGTTGTCTTTTGAGGTGCACGGTGGCATGGATAGACCCCGGGAGGTCGTTATCTAATCTGGTTTACTGACCGGAACATGGTGGTTGTTGAAGAAACTTCAGCAACGTCGCGAAATGAAAAGAAGATAAACCGAGCAAGACGGGCAAGTATAAGCATAGTAATACTGTACTTACGAAGCAAAATCAACGAATGTTCCTGAATCGGTAAGTTGGAATGGGTGCATCTAAGTTGATGTCATCATCTGTTTGTTCCTTTGTGGCCTTTTCTCTGTTTGTTATTTTTCTTTTTTGGTGTCGTCCAGCTCAACATGACTTCTTTTTTATTGACTATTAGAAGGGCCACAGAGCGCTTGCATGGGCCAGGCCTAACGGGCTCGTAGCTAACTGAAGAACTGATGGGAACATATCCGGTGCACCAAGGCAATTGGTGCTACCGGTGCACTGGACCCCGTTACACATTTAAAAATGTACAAAAAAATCCAATTTTTTTTAGTGTATCGATATACATCAATGTATGTTGTCACAGAAATTCAAATCAAAATTTAAAACAATGCTCAAGATACAAACATGACAAAATTTACGTCAATGTGCTAATGGGCCAAAACTGAAGCCCAACTTGTGTTATGTACTATTCAGTGTCTAATTTGTTATTTTTGTATCTCGAGCAATGTTTTAAATATTGATCTAAATTTTCGCGACAACATACATTCATGTTGTGTCAATGCACTAATTTTTTTTTCTGGATTTTTTTGAACATTTTTGAATGTGCAACGGGCGACCGGTGCACCGGTAGCACAAATTGCCCCGGTGCACCATATACATCCCCTACATAAGGTTGGGTACAATTTGTGTATTTTTTTCCTTCTTCATTTGTATGTCTTTTTTTCTTTTCTCTTTCACGTTTAGTTTTTCTTCCTTGTTTTCACATTATAGGTTTCTCTATTGTAAACATTGTTCTAATATATGCTGAAACTTGTCAAATACACGCTGGACATTTCTTTCATATACGGTGAACATTTTTTTCAAATACACACTGATAATTGTAATGAAGGGGTTACATTTTTCAAATACCCACTGAACAAAAATTTAATATATGATATTTTTTAATATACATTGAATTTTTTTACGTATGCTGATTTTTTTATATAAGCGGTACACAGTAAACAATATTTAAGTGCACGCTGAGCATTTATAAAAGTAAATAAAATAGAAGAGAAAAATAAAAACCAGTCAAACAACCAGAAAAATGTTCACGTATACAAAAAATGTACATGGATTCAAAAAATGTTTGTGAATTCAATTTTTTTTTACAAATTTGAAACATGTTTGTGGCGAATTCAAAAACATATTCACAAATTCAATTAATGTTCACGTATTTAAGCTCTTGGGCGACCAAAACGCTCGCGGCCGCCATCAATTCATAGTGAAAAATCAGTTGCAAGTTGAGGGTGGACTTGCAACTAGGGCAACTACAACTACAAAGCCCAGTTGCGAGTTAGATTACGGATTTGCACTTGGAGATATTTGCGTTTTTTGCATGCTTGCTTCGGCAAGATGTTTTGCCCCTCAGTTTGTATGGTTTTCGGTCCTATTTTTTCACATAAATTGGATCATGGTTTTCGACCGATTTCCCATATAAACTGACCCATTTCTTTTGAATTGAGATCAGTATACAAGTGGAGATTCCTCCTCCTCCCCCATCACCCCATCCCCATCCTCGTGACAATTTTTTTTTTAAAAAAAATCCTGCATGCAAATTCCCACCCCTCCAACTTAAAGGCTATCCATCAAAATGTAAAGGATATAAAACCTAAGTATTCTTTGACACCCTCAGAGGTATGTCAGAGTGAGAGTATGCCGCGAGAGTGAGGGCAGAAACAAAGGTAAATGGGTCAACCAATAGAGATGTCCATTATCTTATACAATATGTTTTCCCTCCTAATTTTTATGTACCTTTAACGAAGACTAATAACAAAAAGTATCCACTTTAATATTATACATAAAAATGATTTTTTAACATAAAAACAAAAATTTCATTTCAACTTTTTTATAAAAATCATGAGATTTTTCATACATATTTAATAAGATGTTCCCTCCACTAGAGGAAAATAATAATCCTTAAATAATAATAAAATTGTGTAAAAATACATCGTGTTGTATGTAAAAGTATTTTACAGTTGACTCTATATTTGCATGCATTTCAAAAAAAATGTTCATGAATAATAAGAAATCAAGTATCCCACCATATACATTCATATATTTTAGAAGGAAATTCTCATAATACGAAAATAAATATTCACTTACTTAAAAAAATTGTTCATGCATTTCCCTTGAAAATAATAAAAACAATAAAGAAGTAAATTTTGAACACAAGGTGATAAAACTTAAAAAAACATGAAATACAAAATAAGAAGGAATATTTTTTAAAAAGTAAATAAATATAGAAATAAAAGGCACGGAAAAAAGAAACACTAGTAGTGATAACAAAAACAAGAAAATCACAATAATTGGGCCAACCCAACCACCCTAGGCCTTATTGGTTAGCCTTTTCCCCTTAGCCATATGTTTTTTTAATATGGTATAAGAGCATCCAGCAGATCCGTAAAAACGGTCAAACATTCAGATTTACGGCACATGCTGGAAAAAACGCACCGAATAGATCTTGCAAAATAGCATTTCCCATATATTTTTTACAGGTTCCCGTATATTAGAGCATCATCCGTCATATATGGAGGATTCGAGTCGTTTTTTGAGGATCCCGTAAAACCAGTCAACGCCGGAGCACGGGCCTGGTGACGCTGCGCACCAGCTGCGAGCGGGCGGAGGATCTTGGCAGCGGTCGGTCAGAGCATCGCCAGAGCACGTGGCGGGCCAGAGAGTCGTCGGAACGTCGCCGGAGCATCCGGAGCAGCGCCATTTTGGCCGGCCGAAGTTCGAGTCGTTGATGCGTGCGTCCCTGGGAAGAAGAAGCATGAGGAGAAAAAAAATTACGGGATCTGTTCCGCCAGGTGTCTCGCGGTACCATAAATTTGTTTTAAGGGGACCTATATACTGCTTTTACATGTTGTGCTTTTATAGATCTGTTAGAGATGGTCTAAGCCCGTGAGCTTATAATCCCATAACTGGAGCGCACTTATGTCTGGCTTACAGCTAGACCTAGCGCGAGAGCTATATATGGCTTATAGCTAGATCTAGCGCGAGAGCTGTATATGGCTTACAGCTAGACCTAGCATCGGTGTCCACGTGAAATCTCCCCAGTTTGCCGGTTTTCTCCGGCCGCCGGTGAGATCTACCCTCTCCCGTCAAGCGCATGTGTGTGCATGGCGGAACCAACAAGACAGGTGCAAGGAGGAAAGGAGGAAGTGATGGTGGCGGTAGCAGCGATGGCGGCGGCTGACAGGCCGAGCGGATCTGGACTGCCGAAGGAGGGGGATGCAGAAGAGGCTATGAGGAAGGATGGTCTGGATCAAAGCTCGCAGGACGTGCGGAATCAATCTGAGGGGTATGATGAGGAATATGGAGATTACCTTGGCCTCAAACCTGATCTGGAGGACCAATTCGCGAGGATGAAACTGCATGGAAGGGAGGAGGAAGAGCTTGATTTTTCGTAGGAAGTGGAAGATTTGATTAAGGCTGTGCGTTGGCTTGCTCTCTTTCGTGTACACACCACGAAACCCTTTAGTCATGCAGCGCTCCTGACACAAATGTGCAATGCTTGGTCGGCAGCACAGGGAGTTACCTTCAATATCAAAGGCCCCAATTTATTTCTGGTTCAGTGTCATTGCTTGGGTGATTGGAGGAAGATTATGGATGGAGGGCCATGGCTGTTTAGGAGAGCGCCGATGGTGATTCAGGAGTACGATGGGCTTTCAGATGTCAAGGGATATAGACTAAACAAGATCCCGGTATGGGCTAGGGTGAAGGGTTTGCCGGACGGTCTCAATAGGAGGAGAGAACTGGCGGAGAAAGTTGCTGCTAAGGTTGGAGACCCACCTTTCATTGTGATCATGAATGAGGGAAGAATCAATCCAACTAGTACCCTTCGATTTAGGGTTTATGTGGATGTCAATACCCCGCTAGTCCATTTTGAAGGAAATATGCCCTAGAGGCAATAATAAAGTTATTATTTATTTCCTTATATCATGATAAATGTTTATTATTCATGCTAGAATTGTATTAACCGGAAACATAATACATGTGTGAATACATAGACAAACATAACGTCACTAGTATGCCTCTACTTGACTAGCTCGTTTATCAAAGATGGTTATGTTTCCTAGCCATGGACAAAAGAGTTGTCATTTGATTAACGGGATCACATCATTAGGAGAATGATGTGATTGACATGACCCATTCCGTTAGCCTAGCACTTGATCGTTTAGTATGTTGCTATTGCTTTCTTCATGACTTATACATGTTCCTGTAACTATGAGATTATGCAACTCCCGTTTACCGGAGGAATACTTTGGGTGCTACCAAACGTCACAACGTAACTGGGTGATTATAAAGGAGTACTATAGGTGTCTCCAAAGGTACATGTTGGGTTGGCGTATTTCGAGATTAGGTTTTGTCACTCCGATTGTCGGAGAGGTATCTCTGGGCCCTCTCGGTAATGCACATCACTATAAGCCTTGCAAGCAATGTAGCTAATGAGTTAGTTACGGAATGATGCATTACGTAACGAGTAAAGAGGCTTGCCAGTAACGAGATTGAACTAGGTATTGGATACCGACGATCGAATCTCGGGTAAGTAACATACCGATGACAAAGGGAACAACGTATGTTGTTATGCGGTTTGACCGATAAAGATCTTCGTAGAATATGTGGGAGCCAATATGGGCATCCAGGTCCCGCTATTGGTTATTGACCGGAAACGTGTCTCGGTCATGTCTACATAGTTCTCAAACCCGTAGGGTCCGCACGCTTAACGTTTCGTTGACGATATAGTATTATATGAGTTATGCATGTTGGTAACCGAATGTTGTTCGGAGTCCCGGATGAGATCATGGACATAACGAGGAACTCCGGAATGGTCCGGAGATAAAGTTTGATATATGGGATAATAGTGTTTGATCTCCGGAAGGGTTTCGGAATTCACCGGAAGGGGTTCCGGATGTTTCCCGAAATGTTTGGGTACGAGAACACGTTATTTGGGCCAAAGAGGAAAGCCCACGAGGCTTATGGAAAGTGCAAAAGGAAGTTTTGCGGAGACTAGAGGCTAGACGCCAGGAACCCTGGCGTCTAGGGGGTTGACGCCGGGAACCCTGGCGTCTAGCCCTGGAGTCCGTGTAGGACTCTTGCCTTTCGGGCAAAACTGACTTTGAGGAGGCTTTTACTCCAAGTTTCGACCCCAGGGCTCAACATATAAATAGAGGGGCAGGGCTAGCACCAAAGACACATCAAGAAACACCAAGCCGTGTGCCGGCAACCCCGTCCCCTCTAGTTTATCCTCCGTCATAGTTTCTGTAGCGCTTAGGCGAAGCCCTGCGGAGATTGTTCTTCACCAACACCGTCACCACGCCGTCGTGCTGCCGGAACTCATCTACTACTTCGCCTATCTTGCTGGATCGAGAAGGCGAGGACGTCATCGAGCTGAACGTGTGCAGAACTCGGAGGTGCCGTGCGTTCGGTACTTGGATCGGTCGGATCGTGAAGACGTATGACTACATCAACCGCGTTGATAAACGCTTCCGCTTAGCGATCTTCAAGGGTATGAAGATACACTCCCCCTCTCGTTGCTATACCATCACCATGATCTTGCGTGTGCGTAGGATTTTTTTTTGAAATTACTACGTTCCCCAACAGTGGCATCAGAGCCTAGGTTTTATGCGTTGATGTTATATGCACGAGTAGAACACAAGTGAGTTGTGGGCGATACAAGTCATACTGCTTACCAGCATGTCATACTTTGGTTCAGCGGTATTGTTGGATGAAGCGGCCCGGACCGACATTACGCGTACGCTTACGCGAGACTGGTTTTACCGCCGTGCTTTGCACACAGGTGACTAGCGGGTGTCTGTTTCTCCAACTTTAGTTGAACCGAGTGTGACTACGCCCGGTCCTTGCGAAGGTTAAAACAACACCAACTTGACGAACTATCGTTGTGGTTTTGATGCGTAGGTAAGAACGGTTCTTGCTCAGCCCGTAGCAGCCACGTAAAACTTGCAACAACAAAGTAGAGGACATCTAACTTGTTTTTGCAGGGCATGTTGTGATGTGATATGGTCAAGACGTGATGAGATATAAGTTGTTGTATGAGATGATCATGTTTTGTTGAAGTTATCGGCAACTGGCAGAAGCCCTATGGTTGTCTCTTTGTTGCATAAGATGCAAGTGCCAAATAATTGCCTTACTTTATCGCTATGCGATAGCAATAGTTGTAAGAGCAATAGTTGGCAAGACGACCATGTGACGACACATTGATATATATCAAGATGATGAAGATCATGGTGTCGTGCCGGTGACGATAGAGATCATAACAGTACTTTGGAGATGGAGATCAAAGGCGCAAGATGATCATGGCCATATCATGTCACATATTTTGATTGCATATGATGTTTATCTGTTATACATCTTATTCTGTTTTGTTTGATGGTAGCATTTTAAGATGATCTCTCACTAATTATCAAGAAGTGTTCTCCCTGAGTATGCACCGTTGCGAAAGTTCTTCGTGCTGAGACACCACGTGATGATCGGGTGTGATAGGCTCTACGTTCAAATACAACGGATGCAAAATAGTTGCACACGCGGAATACTCAGGTTAAACTTGACGAGCCTAGCATATACAGATATGGCCTCGGAACACGGAGACCGAAAGGTCGAGCGTGAATCATATAGTAGATATGATCAACATAGTGATGTTCACCATTGAAAACCACTCCATCTCACGTGATGATCGGACATGGTTTAGTTGATTTGGATCACGTGATCACTTAGATGACTAGAGAGATGTCTGTCTAAGTGGGAGTTCTTTAGTAATATGATTAATTGAACTTTAATTTATCATGAACTTAGTCCTAGTAGTATTTTGCAAATTATGTTATAGATCAAAAGCTCGCGTTGTTGCTTTCATATGTTTATTTTGATATGTTCCTAGAGAAAACTGTGTTGAAAGATGTTAGTAGCAATGATGCGGATTGGATCCGTGATCTGAGGTTTATCCGCATTTCTGCACAGAAGAATTATGTCCTTAATGCACCGCTAGGTGACACACCTATTGCAGGAGCAGATGCAGACGTTATGAACGTTTGGCTAGCTCAATATGATAACTACTTGATAGTTTAGTGCACCATGCTTAACGGCTTAGAATCGGGACTTCAAAGACGTTATGAACGTCATGGACCATATGAGATGTTCCAGGAATTGAAGTTAATATTTCAAGCAAATACCCGAGTTGATAGATATGAAGTCTCCAACAAGTTCTATAGCTAAAAGATGGAGGAGAATCGCTCAACTAGTGAGCATGTGCTCAGATTGTCTGGGTACTTCAATCGCTTGAATCAAGTGGGAGTTAATCTTCCAGATAAGATAGTGATTGACAGAATTCTCTAGTCACCATCACCAAGTTAGTAGAACTTTGTGATGAACTATAGTATGCAAGGGATGATGAAAATGATTCCCGAGCTCTTCGTGATGTTGAAATCGACGAAGGTAGAAATCAAGAAAGAGCATCAAGTGTTGATGATTGACAAGACCACTAGTTTCAAGAAAAGGGAAAAGGGAAAGAAAGGGATCTTCAAGTAGAATGACAAGCAAGTTGTCACTCCCGCGAAGAAGCTCCAAGCTGGACCAAAGCCTGAAACTGAGTGCTTACACTGCAAAGAAAATGGTCACTGGAAGCGGAAATGCCCTGAATATTTGGTGGATAAGAAGGATGGCAAAGTGAACAAGGGTATATTTGATATACAGGTTATTAATGTGTGCCTTACTAGTGTTTATAGTAGCCCCTGAGTATTTGATACTTGTTCGGTTGCAATGATTAGTAACTCGAAACAGGAGTTACAGAATAAACAGAGACTAGTTGAAGGGGAAGTGACGATGAGTGTTGGAAGTAGTTCCAAGATTGGTATGATCATCATCGCACACTCCCTATACTTTCGGGATTAGTGTTAAACCTAAATAAATGTTATTTGGCATTTGCGTTGAGCATGAATATGATTTGATCATGTTTATTGCGATACGGTTATTCATTTAAAATCAGAGAATAATTGTTGTTCTGTTTACATGAATAAAACCTTCAATGGTCATACACCCAATGAAAATAGTTTGTTGGATCTCGATCGTGATGATACACATATTCATAATATTGATGCCAAAAGATGCAAAGTTAATAATGATAGTGCAACTTATTTGTGGCACTGCCGTTTGGGTCATATCGGTGTAAAGCGCATGAAGAAACTCCATAAAGATGGATTTTTGGAATCACTTGGTTATGAATCATTTGATGCTTGCGAACCGTGCCTTTTGGGCAAGATGACTAAAACTCCATTCTCCGGAACAATGGAACGAGCTACTAACTTGTTGGAAATAATACATACCGATGTATGCAATCCAATGAGTATTGATACTCGTGGCAAGTATCGTTATTTTCTGACCTTCACAAGATGATTTGAGCAGATATGGGTATATCTACTTGATGAAACATAAGTCTGAAACAGTTGAAAGGTTCAAAGAATTTCAGAGTGAAGTGGAAAAATCATCATAACAAGAAAATAAAGTTTCTGTGATCTGATCGCGGAGACGAATATTTGAGTTACGAGTTTGGTCTTCAATTAAAACAATGTGAAATAGTTTCACAGCTCACGCCACCTGGAACACCACAACGTTATGGTGTGTCTGAACATCGTAACCGTACTTTATTGGATATGGTGCGATCTATGATGTCTCTTATTGATTTACCATTATTGTTTTGGGGTTATGCATTGAGACAGCTGCATTCACGTTTAATAGGGCACCATCTAAATCCGTTGAGACGACACCATATGAACTGTGGTTTAGCAAGAAACCCAAGTTGTCGTTTCTTAAAGTTTGGAGTTGCGATGCTTATATGAAAAAGTTTTTCAACCTAATAAGCTCGAACCCAACTCGGAGAAGTGCGTCTTCATAGAATACCCAAAGGAAACTGTTGGGTAATCCTTCTATCATAGATCCGAAGGCAAAACATTCGTTGCTAAAAATGGATCCTTTCTAGAGAAGGAGTTTCTCTCGAAAGAAGTGAGTGGGAGGAAAGTAGAGCTTGATAAGGTATCTCCCGAATTGGAAAGTAGTTCATCACAGAAATCAGTTCCAGTGATTCCTACACCAATTAGTGAGGAAGCTAATGATGATGATCATGAAACTTCAGATCAAGTTACTATAGAACCTCGTAGGTCTACCAGAGTACGGTCCGCACCAGAGTGGTATGGTAATCCTGTTCTGAAAGTCATGTTACTAGACCATGATAAACCTACGAACTATGAGGAAGCGATGATGAGCCCAGATTCCGCGAAATGGCTGGAGGCCATGAAATCTGAGATAGGATCCATGTATGAGAACAAAGTGTGGACTTTGGTGGACTTGCCCGATGATCGGCAAGCCATAGAAAATAAATGGATCTTCAAGAGGAAGACGGACGTTGATAGTAGTGTTACTATCTACAAAGCTCGACTTGTCGCAAAAAGGTTTTTCGACAAGTTCAAGGTGTTGAATACAATGAGATTTTCTCACTCGTATCGATGCTTAAGTCTGTCCAAATCATGTTAGCAATTGCCACATTTTATGAAATCTGGCAAATGGATGTCAAAACTGCATTCCTTAATGGATTTATTAAAGAAGAGTTGTATATGATGCAACCAGAAGGTTTTGTCAATCCTAAAGATGCTAACAAAGTGTGCAAGCTCCAGCAATCCATCAATGGACTGGTGCAAGCATCTCAGAGCTGGAATATACGCTTTGATGAGTTGATCAAAGCATATGGTTTTATACATACTTTTGGAAAGGCCTGTATTTACAAGAAAGTGAGTGGGAGCACTACAACATTTCTGATAAGTATATGTGAATGACATATTGTTGATTGGAAATAATGTAGAATTATTCTGCAAAGCATAAAGGAGTATTTGAAAGGAGTTCTTTAAAAGAAAGACCTCAGTAAAGCTACTTACATATTGAGCATCAAGATCTATTGAGATAGATCAAGATGCTTGATAAGATTTTCAATGAGTACATACCTTGACAAGATTTTGAAATAGTTCAAAATGGAACAGTCAAAGAAAGAGTTCTTGCCTGTGATGCAAAGGTGTGAAGTTGAGTAAGACTCAAGACCCGACCATGGCAGAAAATAGAAAAAGAATGAAAAGTCATTCCCTATGCCTCAGTCATAGGTTCTATAAAGTATGCTATGCTGTGAACCAGACCTATTGTATACCTTGCTCTGAGTTTGACAAAGGAATACAATTTTGATCTAAGAGTAGATCACTGGACAGCGGTCAAGAATATCCTTAGTGAAAACTAAGGAGATGTTTCTCGATTATGGAGGTGATAAAAGAGCCCGTCGTAAAAACTTACAATGATGCAAGTTTTTACACCAATCCAGATGACTCTAAGTCTCAATCTGGATACATATTGAAAGTGGGAGCAATTAGCTAGAGTAGCTCCGTGCAGAGCATTGTGGACATAGAATATTTGCAAAATACATACGGCTCTGAATATGACAGACCCATTGACTAAACTTCTCTCACAAGCAAAACATGATCATACCTTAGTACTCTTTGGGTGTTAATCACATAGCAATGTGAACTAGATTATTGACTCTAGTAAACCCTTTGGGTGTTGATCACATGATGATGTGAACTATGGGTATTAATCACATACAGATGTGAATATTGGTGTTAAATCACATGGCGATGTGAACTAGATTATTGACTCTAGTGCAAGTGGGAGACTGAAGGAAATATGCCCTAGAGGCAATAATAAAGTTATTATTTATTTCCTTATATCATGATAAATGTTTATTATTCATGCTAGAATTGTATTAACCGGAAACATAATACATGTGTGAATACATAGACAAACATAACGTCACTAGTATGCCTCTACTTGACTAGCTCGTTTATCAAAGATGGTTATGTTTCCTGGCCATGGACAAAAGAGTTGTCATTTGATTAACGGGATCACATCATTAGGAGAATGATGTGATTGACATGACCCATTCTGTTAGCCTAGCACTTGATCGTTTAGTATGTTGCTATTGCTTTCTTCATGACTTATACATGTTCCTGTAACTATGAGATTATGCAACTCCCGTTTACCGGAGGAACACTTTGGGTGCTACCAAACTTCACAACGTAACTGGGTGATTATAAAGGAGTACTATAGGTGTCTCCAAAGGTACATGTTGGGTTGGCGTATTTCGAGATTAGGTTTTGTCACTCCGATTGTCGGAGAGGTATCTCTGGGCCCTCTCGGTAATGCACATCACTATAAGCCTTGCAAGCAATGTAGCTAATGAGTTAGTTACAGAATGATGCATTACGTAACGAGTAAAGAGACTTGCCAGTAACGATATTGAACTAGGTATTGGATACCGACGATCGAATCTCGGGTAAGTAACATACCGATGACAAAGGGAACAACGTATGTTGTTATGCGGTTTGACCGATAAAGATCTTCGTAGAATATGTGGGAGCCAATATGGGCATCCAGGTCCTGCTATTGGTTATTGATCGGAAACGTGTCTCGGTCATGTCTACATAGTTCTCGAACCCGTAGGGTCCGCATGCTTAACGTTTTGTTGACGATATAGTATTATATGAGTTATGCATGTTGGTAACCGAATGTTGTTCGGAGTCCCGGATGAGATCATGGACATGACGAGGAACTCCGGAATGGTCCGGAGATAAAGTTTGATATATGGGATAATAGTGTTTGATCTCCGGAAGGGTTCCGGAATTCACCGGAAGGGGTTCCGAATGTTTCCCGAAATGTTTGGGTACGAGAACATGTTATTTGGGCCAAAGAGGAAAGCCCACGAGGCTTATGGAAAGTGCAAAAGGAAGTTTTGCGGAGACCAGAGGCTAGACGCCAGGAACCCTGGCGTCTAGGGGGTAGACGCCGGGAACCCTGGCGTCTAGCCCTGGAGTCCGTGTAGGACTCTTGCCTTTCGGGCAAAACCGACTTTGAGGAGGCTTTTACTCCAAGTTTCGACCCCAGGGCTCAACATATAAATAGAGGGGCAGGGCTAGCACCAAAGACACATCAAGAAACACCAAGCCGTGTGCCGGCAACCCCGTCCCCTCTAGTTTATCCTCTGTCATAGTTTCCGTAGCGCTTAGGCGAAGCCCTGCGGAGATTGTTCTTCACCAACACCGTCACCACGCCGTCGTGCTGCCGGAACTCATCTACTACTTCGCCTGTCTTGCTGGATCGAGAAGGCGAGGACGTCATCGAGCTGAACGTGTGCAGAACTCGGAGGTGCCGTGCGTTCGGTACTTGGATCGGTCGGATCGTGAAGACGTACGACTACATCAACCGCGTTGATAAACGCTTCCGCTTAGCGATCTTCAAGGGTATGAAGATACACTCCCCCTCTCGTTGCTATACCATCACCATGATCTTGCGTGTGCATAGGATTTTTTTTTGAAATTACTACGTTCCCCAACACATTTTGTACCAATAACTTTAAAGGAGTACAAAAGATATAATGTTTATTATGAGAAGCTACCAGGCTTTTGTTTTCCTTGTGGAAGGATGGGTCACCTTGCGGATGAGTGTGGTGATGGGGTGCATGACCCGAACACCTTTGAATGGGGGGAGTGGTTGCTTTTGGAGCCGGAGGTGCCAACAACTCAGGGGTCAGGGGATCGAGGAAGAGGAGATGGAGGTGGTAGAGGTAGAGGAAGGGATGTAGGCAGAGGGGACAGAGGAGGTAGAGGAGGTAGGGGCCCGGCGGGTGGAAGAGGGAGGGGTGACCCCGGTTGAGAGGCGTATTCTGCTAGTTCACAGCGGATGGATATGGACGGTCATGGTGATGCTTCTGGAGTGGGAGGAGAGAAGGGAGCTAGGAAGAGACTGGTTGCGGCAGATGGATCTCTAAACATCAGGGGCAGATAGCTTACTCATTTAGCGGGAAGGGTGCCTGGAACTGTTATGCTGCTAGAAGGAGTTACACCCTCGACAAGCTCAAATGCCGTGATTTCCACCCCTGAAAAGGATCCAATTTTCAAGAGAAGGCATCAGGGAGGAGAGGAGGGACTTATTGTGGATCATACAGAAGAGGCGACCTCCTTCGAGGAGGGTCGCTGGGCCTGATGAGAACTTTATGCTGGAACTATCGCGGGATTGGCGACCCTGCGACAATACGTGAGCTCTGTGATCTAGTGGAGGCTAGTGCGCCGTCGGTACTTTGTATTGTGGAGACCCAACTAGCAAAGAACCTAGTGGAGGGTTTGGCGGCTTCTTTAGGTTTTCAGAGTAGTTTAGCTAGCAGTGGGAGGATTGGTGGTCTTTGTATCTTCTGGAAAACAGATATTGATTTGACAATAAAGAATTTTTCTCTGTATCACATTGATTCTTGGATCTCTCAACCAGGGGTTGATCAGTGGCGCCTCACTTGTTTCTACGGGGAGGTCAACAGGAGCCTGAGATATAAGGCCTAGGAGACAATGAAAAGGTTACATGGGAAGAGCACATTGCCATGGGTTTGCATTGGCGATTTCAATGAAATTCTTCGTCGGGAGGAACAGTTGGGGCCAAACACTCACAATAGCTCTCAGATCGTGGGGTTCAGAGAAGCTGTGTATGTATGTGGCCTGGCAGATTTAGGGTATCAGGGCCTGGACTGGATGTTTGAGAAACGAGTGATAGGCGGATAGTTTTGCACGGTTCGGCTGGATCGGGTCTTGGCAGCGTACTTGGTCGAGTCTTTTCCCTTTTGCAAGCATGGAGCACCTGACAGCTGCAAAAAGTTATCACAACCCGATTTTGTTAATGAATGATCTGGAGAATGCGAATCCTAGATGAGATAACAAGAGACCGTTTCGATACGAATGCGCCTGCACTACAAAAAAAATACACTTTCGTGATGATACGTGTTTGTCACAGTAGGTCACGTTTTCTGTCATGCATGTACATCCATGATGATTTTATGACAGAATCAAGATAGTCATACCTGTGCTGTCGTAGAAGTGTTCCATGACATTACCAAAATTATCATCACGGAAATGTCCACTTCCATGACGATAAATCGCGCATCATAGAAGTGCTTTCGTCATGGGCGACCGACACGTGGCATTCGCCGATATGTGGGTGGACCGGTACTTGGGTACTACCCTAACTTGGACAAGCATCCCACTTATGATTAACCCCTATTGCAAGCATCCGCAAATACAAAAGAAGGTATTAAGGTAAACCTAACCACAACATTAAGCATATGGATCCATATCAACCCCTAATGAAGCAACACATAAACTAGGGTTTAAGCTTCTGTCACTCTAGCAACCCATCATCTACTTATTACTTCCCCATGCCTTCCTCTAGGCCCAAATAATGGTGAAATGTCATGTAGTCGACGTTCACATAACACCACTAGAGGAAAAGACAACATACATCTCATCAAAATATCGAACGGATACCAAATTCACATGACTACTAATAGCAAGACTTCACCCATGTCCTCTAGAACAAACGTAACTACTCACAAAGCATATTCGTGTTCATAATCAGAGGAGTAATAATATGCATAAAGGATCTGAACATATGATCTTCCACCAAGTAAACCAATTAGCATCAACTACAAGGAGTAATCAACACTACTAGCAACCCACAGGTACCAATTTGTGGTTTTGATACAAGATTGGATACAAGAGATGAACTAGGGTTTTGAGAGGAGATGGTGCTGGTGAAGATGTTGATGGAGATTGACCCCCTCTCGATGAGAGGATCGTTGGTGATGACGTTGGTGATGATTTCCCCCTCCCGGAGGGAAGTGTCCCCTGCAGAACAGCTCCGTCAGATCCCTAGATTGATTCCGCCAAGGTTCCGCCTCGTGGTGGCAGAGTTTCGTCCCGTAAGCTTGCCCACGATTTTTTCCAGTGTAAAAGTGATGATAGAGCAGAAGATGGACGCCGGAGGCCCACCAGGGGGCCCAGGAGATAGGGGGTCGCGCCCTACAGGGGGGGTGATGTCTACTACACAAACTTCTTCTTGTAGACGTTGTTGGGCCTGCAAGTGCACAGTTTTGTAGGACAGTAGCAAATTTCCCTCAAGTGGATGACCTAAGGTTTATCAATCCGTAGGAGGCGTAGGATGAAGATGGTCTCTCTCAAACAACCCTGCAACCAAATAATAAAGAGTCTCTTGTGTCCCCAACACACCCAATACAATGGCAAATTGTATAGGTGCACTAGTTCAACGAAGAGATGGTGATACAAGTGCAAAATAGATAGTAGATATAGGTTTTTGTAATCTGAAATAATAAAAACAGCAAGGTAACTAATGATAAAAGTGAGCGTAAACGGTATTGCAATGATAGGAAACAAGGCCTATGGTTCATACTTTCACTAGTGCAAGTTCTCTCAACAATAATAACATAGATAGATCATATAACAAGCCCTCAACATGCAACGAAGAGTCACTCCGAAGCCACTAACAGCGGAGAACAAACGTAGAGATTATGGTAGGGTACGAAACCACCTCAAAGTTATTCTTTCGGATCAATCTATAAAAGAGTTCGTACTAGAATAACACCTTAAGATACAAATCAACCAAAACCCTAATATCACCTAGATACTCCATTGTCACCTCAAGTATCCATGGGCATGATTATATGATATGCATCACACAATCTCAGATTCATCCAACCAACATAAAAGTACTTCAACGAGTGCCACAAAGTTTCTACCGGAGAGTCAAGAACGTGTGCCAACCCCTATGCATAGGTTCCCAATGTCACGAAACCCGCAAGTTGATCACCAAAACATACATCAAGTGGCACATGATATCCCATTGTCACCACAGATAATCACGGCAAGACATACATCAAGTGTTCTCATAAAAGACTCAATCCGATAAGATAACTTCAAAGGGGAAACTCAATTCATCACAAGAGAGTAGAGGGGGAGAAACATCATAAGATCCAACTACAATAGCAAAGCTCGGGATACATCGAGATCGTGCCATAGAGGAACATGAGAGAGAACACGAGAGAGAGAGAGAGAGAGAGAGATCAAACACATAGCTACTGGTACATACCCTCAGCCCCGAGGGTGAACTACTTCCTCCTCGTCATGGATAGCGCCGGGTTGATGAAGATGGCCACCGGTGATGGGATCCCTGTCACGCCCAATATGCGACCCTATCCAAAAGGAACTCGAAGGTCCCACCAAGGATAGACCTGCATATTGGAACGCTTTTGCAAGGTGGATATCATTACATCAACAGTACATAATAGATGGGGATACATCCAAGACATACAATGTCACATGAATACACAATACAACATACAAGAACAACATCCGACTACGGATGAATCATAAATAGAAACTCAAACGACATCCACCCTGCTAGCCCAGGCTGCCGACCTGGAACCTATCCCCTGATCGAAGAGGAAGCAGAAGAAGAACTCCAAACAAGCAAACATCGCTCTCGCGTCAAGATCATCGCATAACCTGTACCTCCAACTGTTGTTGTAGTAATCTGTGAGCCACGAGGACTCAGCAATCCCATTACCATGGGTATCAAGACTAGCAAAGCTTAATGGGAAAGGAAGGGATAAAGTGGTGAGGTTGCAGCAGCGACTAAGCATAGTATGGTGGCTAACATACGCAAATGAGAGCAAGAAGAGAAGCAAAGGAACAGTCGTGAAGCTAGAAATGATCAAGAGGTGATCCTGAACACCTACTTACGTCAATCATAACCCAGAAACCGTGTTCACTTCCCGGACTCCGCCGAGAAGAGACCATCACGGCTACACACGCGGTTGAGGCATTTTAATTCGGATCTGGTGTCAAGTTATCTACAACCGGACATTAACAAATTCCCATCTGCCACATAACCGCGGGCACGGCTCTCGAAAGTTTAAACCCTGCAGGGGTGTCCCAACTTAGCCCATGACAAGCTCTCGCGATCAACGAAGGAATAGACCTTCTCCCAGGAAGACCCGATCAGTCTCGGAATCCCGGTTTACAAGACATTTCGACAATGGTAAAACAAGACCAGCAAAGCCGCCCGATGCGCCGACAATCCCGATAGGAGCTGCACATATCTCGTTCTCAGGGCAACACCGGATAAGCGAAGCGTACAGGTACCGACGAATCCAAGTTGCCAAGGAATGGTCCCGCACGGTGCTCTAGTTTGGACCAACACTTAGACAAGCATTGGCCCGGGGGGGGGGGCTATAATAAAGATGACCCTTGGGTTAATTACTCCCAAGGGAAAGGTAGGTGGTGGTGAGGCAAATGGTAAAACCAAGGTTGGGCCTTGCTGGACAAGTTTTATTCAAAGCGAACTATCAGGGGGGGTCCCATAAATCACCCGACCGCGTTAGGAATGCAAAATCCGGGAACATAACACCGGTATGACGGAAACTAGGGCGACAAGAGTGGAACAAAACACCAGACATAAGGCCGAGCCTTCCACCCTTTACCGAATATATAGATGCATTAATAATATAAGAGATATTGTGATATCCCAACCAAAAATCCTGTCCACCATGGAGCAATCTTCAACTTCACCTGCAGCTAGCAACGCTATAAGAGGGGCTGAGCAAAAGCGGTAACATAGCCAAGCAACGGTTTGCTAGGAATGGTGTCAAAGGTTAGAGGTTCATGGCAATTTGGGAGGCTTGATGAGCAAAAAATAGGTAACGCAGCATAGCGATAGAACGAAGCAACTAGCATAGCAATGATAGTAGTGAGATCCATGGTAGCGGTCATCTTGCCTGAAATCCCGCTAGGAAGAAGAACGAGTCCATGAAGAAGATGAAGCCACGAAGATGAACCACACGTAGACGAACGCATCCTCACGATCGCAACGAAACGGGAACTATCGAGAAGAAGCACACAACATGGTGAACACACCACACAAAGACAAGACATGATGCACAACAAGCATGATGCGAGACAAGACTACATGAAGCTACTCATGGCAAAAGATGATGCATACAAGAGCAACACATCAAGGCAAGTTTAAATGAGGCCGGAAACAACATATAACAATTTCGGTAAGTCCTCATATGCAAATTTCGAAATTGGTCCAGAACTGAATAAACCTTATGTTCAAGTTGTTAAACAGCAAGTTAAGATGCACCACGATGAACTACACGAAATTCTAGTCAAGTTACATATAAAGTTCATTAGATTCGGAGCTACGACCTAGAAGATATGAGCAAAACAAGTTAAGCATGGCATTGATGCAAAATGCATCCAAACATCAAGCAAACACACCAAAACATGGATGCAACATGATAATATGAAACTACATGCAAAACTAAGCAAGTTTCATATAGAGCACACTCAAAACGGAGCAACGGTTCAACACATGCACACTATACAAAGCATAACAACAATCTGTCCATAACAGTAACTAGGCATCTTGCAAGCATCAAAACAACATGCTACAGCATCTCAACATAATAACAAAAGGCATGGGCATGAAGTACAGGTAAAGCATAACAAAACATGAACACTGAGCTATCTCCAGAAACAACTAGAACATGCTCAAAAGGACATGGAAAGATTGCAAATAATAACAGTTTAAGACTTTGCGGAAAATAACATCAGGTTGCAATGTTTAGAGCTATCAAACAACATGTTACAGGAACTTATCATGGCAAACAAAGGCATGGCATGATACTACTAAATGCATAGAACAAAAGACCCTTACTGATCATGAGCCAAAAGGGCATAGAAAATATGATGGCACCCATGTAAACATGGCAAGTTATATGACAGATTCATACATGGCAGGAACAACAATAAGTAGGCATGTTGGTGAGCTTGAACCACTCACTACAGAGAAATACATGGCATGGCAGGGCAACCAACAGTAAGAAGACATGTTTGTGAAGCTAAGCATGGCAAGATCAAGGTCATAGGATGCATGGATCACTAACAAAACACATGGGAACTAGTGAACTTAATGTTAACAGGCTGACAGCAACATTATTAAGCAACTTTGGAGCAAGACAACAACATGATAAACCAGGCTATAAATGCAACCATGGGCATGAATGGATAGAGCAAGACATGTAGATCAAAACATGTTTATAGAACATCTCCAGATTACGCATAGAATGATTAGTAGCAACATGTGTATATAGCATCACGCAATAACAGATTCAGCCTAGCAAAACAGTAACAACAAGTACACTACTTAACAAGCTTGAAGCACTCAGCACACAAGTCACAAAAATACATGGATGGCACCTCTGGAAAGATGGCATATCATAGATCAAAACACATGTAGACATCAACCTCATAGGATGCACACATCAATCATGGCAAAAATAACAAATGAGCAAGTTATAACAGTTTTAGCAGATTAACAGCAACATGCACTCTTCCAACAGCACTTTGGGCATCAAGATGAACTCAAATGAATATGATGCAATGGAATGAAATGAAGTACTCATCGAGGCGAACAATTTGACATATTACACGCACGAAACGGAGCTACGGATGTAGAGTTATGATGCGATGAACATGGCATCAGAATGTAGAGCAACATGGACTTAGAGCAAATTTGGACCTCGGGGAATCTGGACGGGGTCGTGCGGGATGGGGAGATCCGGGGGAGAGCCGCGCGTTTGGATGAAGGGAGCGGTGGATCTGGTCCCGGTTGACCAGATCCAGGCGAGGACGGTGGCGAGATGCTCCGGCGAGCGGCGCGGTGGCCGGAGACGGCGACGGCGGAGGAGCGGGGCGGAGGACCGGCGCGGGGCGGCGGCGCAGCTCGGCCGCGGTGGCGCGCGGCCGGGGCGGCGGAGGCGGCGCGACGCCGGCCGGCAGAGACGGCGGAGGCCGGGCGCGGGAGGCAAGGCGCGGTGGCGCGCCGGCGGCGCCCGAGGCGGCAGGGAGCGGCAGCGCGGAGGAGGCCGGCGAACGGCGGGGCGAGCCCGGCCGGCGGCGGCGCGGGGAGCCGGTCGGGGCGGCGGTGCCTCGGGCACGGAGGCGGCGGCGGGCGGCGTCGGCGGGCCCACGGGCCGCGGATCTGGGCGAGGCGCGGCCGGGCGGCGATGTGGGCGCGGCCCGCCACGTGGCGGCGCGCGATTGGTCTGGGGCGGTGGGCGGATGCGTCCGGCGGCTGGACGGACATGTCTGGCAGCGGCGGGGGATGAGGCTAGGGTTTGGACTGCGATTTTTGGAGGGGGAGGTGTTTATATAGGTAGAGGGAGCTAGGAGAGTTCAAATGAGGTGCGGTTTTCGGCCATGCGATCGTGATCGAACGACCGAGATCATGGAGGGGAGTTTGCTGGGTTTTGGGCCACTTTGGAAGGGGTGTTGGGCTGCAAGACAAAAGAGGCCTTTGTGGTTACCCGGTTAACCGTTGGAGTATCAAACGACCTCCAAATGGCACGAAACTTGACAGGCGGTCTACCGGTGCTATACCAAGGCCGCTTGGCAAACCTCGGGCCATTCCGAGAACGTTTAACACCCGCACAAGAGAAGAGGCAAAAAGGGGACGCCGGGGGACATAGGAGTGCCGGATTGCAAAACGGACAACGGGGAAAATGGTCGGATGCATGAGACGAACACGTATGCAAATGCGATGCACATGATGACATGATAAAATGCAACACACAAGCAAATGACATGGCAACAACGATGAATAACTGGCGGACACCTGGCGCATCGGATCCGGGGCATTACAACACTCCTCCACTAACAAGAGATCTCGTCCCGAGATCTTAGGACCGAGACGGAAGGGAAAAAGGATGAGGTGAAACAAAAACTCAAGAGGGAAAAATAACAAAGACGAGAGCGCTCGGGTAGAAAGAGAAAAGGCGAATATGACGAGAATCAAAAGCTGAAGGAACAAGATAGACTCTGAAACCACTCGTTCTAACCGGAGTGGTTAGAATGAGAAAATAAATGAATAAGTCTGAAAGGATTTAGGCAACACTCGGGCTGCAGATGGAAGGAATAGAACACGAGCTTCACCCAAAGAGATGGCACTTGACGAGATGACCAATGCAATGCCTCCGGAGGAATTGAAATAATGGGATGAAAAGAACGGATGAGAGAACAACATCTTCCACCATGAATGAGTTCAATAGCATCCTTAGAAGAAGGTTAGAATGGAGTTGTTGAGAAAATCAACAACGAAAAGAATAAGCTTGTTGTGGACTTATAGATAACATCTCAAAATTATGAGGTGATCTCCGACCACAAGCGGAAACGATTGGATAGCTGAGAAGAACGAAGAAATGCAAAACTCCACTTCGAAAGAATACGGAGAATTAATTGCACTTCAAGATGCAAGAGGAAAAGATACTAGAACTCCTTGAACAAGAATCTTGATGAACTCTTGAAAGAATGAATTGAATCATGAAGAACCACCATGAAGAACTCCGGTGACAAAAGGATGATGAGATTGAATGAAGGATGAAAGAATAAGATTAAAGCATGCGATGATTTAGATGGATGTTACGACGAGATGGCCGAGGAAATTGAACTCCGGAAAAGAAAATATGAAAACACTTGGAACTAGAATTTATTCATCAAGAACAAACTCCGAAGGATGGGATTAATCACTTGGATGAAATAAGAATAAGATTTATTGTATGCTTATCCTTCATCAAATTAAATTGATGACAAGCAATGGATTTTACATACTAATTATTCTTCTTGAAAAGGATTAAGGAGAGAATAGCACAAAACTTGAGAAAGTCTTCATGAACCACCGGTAGGATTGGAAAGAACGAATGAATTAATATGATAATCAAAGAAAAAGAATCTTGAACGAACCACCGTAAGAATTTGGAAATGACTGATGAAAGAGAATGAATCATCGGGAAGAATACTGAGATGAAGGAAGGGGCACAGATATAGAATAATTGGAGAACGAATTTGAAAAACTTAGAACGAAGAAATCTTCCAAAAAGATGGCCTCCGGATGATCGAGAGAGAAAGCAACTCATGAAATGCTCCGGATGGATGAAAAGAATTTGCATGACTTGAAACAATTTGATAGGATAACACCGAGCTAGCACCGCGAATCTCCGGGAGAACAGACAAGATTTAGAGGAGAAACTCTTCTTCAATCTTCAAATGATGACGAGAAACACCACGAAATTACTGAGATACTCCGGGAGAATGAAAAAAAGCGAAGAGGTTAAGCCAATAATGAAAATGATTGGAAGCGATCTTGGAGAAGGCATGTGACTGATGGAATCCATTCTTACGTCACACTTGAAAAGAATTGAGAATAACTCCGGGGAATTAGAAGAGTCAGGTAAGATCCTGGGAAAAGACCTGTGGGTTAGGGCCCACTGAAGAAAACACCGTTGGAAAGGATTGTTGAACAGATAAATGATGCACTGGAACAAATGAAATATTTGAATGAGGTGACAACCTCGAATTAATTCAAACACAGAGAAATCTCCTGAGATATCTTGAACACTCCGGAAGGATAAACTGGCGAGAGGCGAACGAGCAGGGAAAAACACTTGAGCCGAGGAAAAGAATGTGATCACTCGAAAAAAACTTGAATTGAATCCACGGGAAAAAGAAAGGGATGAAGAATGACGAACGAGACGAGAATTCACCAGTTGAAATAATTGAGGGAAGACTAAAGAGGCTCTATACGAATGAAATAGATGGTCGAGAGAGAGTCAGACTCTGGGAAGAAAAGGGTGGGAGGGCGGGAAAAACACAGGCAACTGGAAGGAAGAACTGACGAATACCTTGAAGAGAAAACACCGGTTGAAAACATTGAGGAAAGAAAGCCAAGACTTCGCACGAGTAGGATGGATACTCGATTACGAACTCCGGTTCCGAGATGAAAAAAAAGGGTGGGCGGGTGGGAAAAGAAAACAACTGAGGATTGAACTCAAAGATGAAGAGGCTCGAGTCAACTTGACGAGAAATGCACCGGATGCAAAGAGCTGAGGAACAACGATCGGAAAACCAACTGCGTGAACCTAAAGAAAATTTGAAGGGGAAGATGAGTAGTTTAAAACACCTACGTCAAGATTCCTTACCAGAGCGACGAAGGGGCAGAGGAGTAAAAATAATTCCTACTCTCCGATATATATAATCCTAAGACTCAAAATAGTTTTCTTCTAGACTCAACAACGGCCAAACTACACGATCAATCAAGGGGGCTCCTAGGGTCGGTCGAGGCTCTGATACCAACTTGTCACGCCCAATATGTGACCCTATCCAAAAGGAACTCGAAGGTCCCACCAAGGATAGACCCGCATATTGGAACGCTTTTGCAAGGTGGATATCATTACATCAACAGTACATAATAGATGGGGATACATCCAAGACATACAATGTCACATGAATACACAATACAACATACAAGAACAACATCCGACTACGGATGAATCATAAACAGAAACTCAAACGACATCCACCCTGCTAGCCCAGGCTGCCGACCTGGAACCTATCCCCTGATTGAAGAGGAAGCAGAAGAAGAACTCCAAACAAGCAAACATCGCTCTCGCGTCAAGATCATCGCATAACCTGTACCTGCAACTGTTGTTGTAGTAATCTATGAGCCACGAGGACTCAGCAATCCCATTACCATGGGTATCAAGACTAGCAAAGCTTAATGGGAAAGGAAGGGATAAATTGGTGAGGTTGCAGCAGAGACTAAGCATAGTATGGTGGCTAACATACGCAAATGAGAGCGAGAAGAGAAGCAAAGGGACGGTCGTGAAGCTAGCAATGATCAAGAGGTGATCCTGAACACCTACTTACGTCAATCATAACCCAGAAACCGTGTTCACTTCCCGGACTCCGCCCAGAAGAGACCATCACGGCTACACACGCGGTTGATGCATTTTAATTCGGATCTGGTGTCAAGTTATATACAACCGGACATTAACAAATTCCCATCCGCCACATAACCGCGGGCACGACTCTCGAAAGTTTAAACCCTGCAGGGGTGTCCCAACTTAGCCCATGACAAGCTCTCGCGATCAACGAAGGAATAGACCTTCTCCCAGGAAGACCCGATCAGTCTCGGAATCCTGGTTTACAAGACATTTCGACAATGGTAAAACAAGACCAGCAAAGCCGCCCGATGCGCCGACAATCCCGATAGGAGCTGCACATATCTCGTTCTCAGGGCAACACCGGATAAGCGAAGCGTACAGGTACCGACAAATCCAAGTTGCCAAGGAATTGTCCCGCACGATGCTCTAGTTTGGACCAACACTTAGACAAGCATTGGCCCGGGGGGGCTATAATAAAGATGACCCTTGGGTTAATTACTCCCAAGAGAAAGGTAGGTGGTGGTGAGGCAAATGGTAAAACCAAGGTTGGGCCTTCCTGGACAAGTTTTATTCAAAGCGAACTGTCAGGGGGGGTCCCATAAATCACCCGACCGCGTTAGGAATGCAAAATCCGGGAACATAACACCGGTATGACGGAAACTAGAGCGACAAGAGTGGAACAAAACACCAGACATAAGGCCGAGCCTTCCACCCTTTACCGAATATATAGATGCATTAATAATATAAGAGATATTGTGATATCCCAACCAAAAATCCTGTCCACCATGGAGCAATCTTCAACTTCACCTGCAGCTAGCAACGCTATAAGAGGGGCTGAGCAAAAGCGGTAACATAGCCAATCAATGGTTTGCTAGGAATGGTGTCAAAGGTTAGATGTTCATGGCAATTTGGGAGGCTTGATGAGCAAAAAATAGGTAACACAGCATAGCGATAGAACGAAGCAACTAGCATAGCAATGATAGTAGTGAGATCCAGGGTAGCGGTCATCTTGCCTGAAATCCCGCTAGGAAGAAGAACGAGTCCATGAAGAAGATGAAGCCACGAAGACGAACCACACGTAGACGAACGCATCCTCACGATCGCAACAAAACGGGAACTATCGAGAAGAAGCACACAACATGGTAAACACACCACATAAAGACAAGACATGATACACAACAAGCATGATGCAAGACAAGACTACATGAAGCTACTCATGGCAAAAGATGATGCATACAAGAGCAACACATCAAGGCAAGTTTAAATGAGGCCGGAAACAACATATAACAATTCCGGTAAGTCCTCATATGCAAATTTCGAAATTGGTCCAGAACTGAATAAACCTTATGTTCAAGTTGTTAAACAGCAAGTTAAGATGCACCACGATGAACTACACAAAATTCTAGTCAAGTTACATATAAAGTTCATTAGATTCGGAGCTACGACCTAGAAGATATGAGCAAAACAAGTTAAGCATGCTATTAATGCAAAATGCACCCAAACATCAAGCAAACACACCAAAACATGGATGCAACATGATAATATGAAACTACATGCAAAACTAAGCAAGTTTCATATAGAGCACACTCAAAACGGAGCAACGGTTCAACACATGCACACTATACAAAGCATAACAACAATCTGTCCATAACAGCAACTAGGCATGTTGCAAGCATCAAAACAACATGCTACAGCATCTCAACATAATAACAAAAGGCATGGGCATGAAGTACAGGTAAAGCATAACAAAACATGAACACTGAGCTATCTCCAGAAACAACTAGAACATGCTCAAAAGGACATGGAAAGATCGCAAATAATAACAGTTTCAGACTTTGCGGAAAATAATATCAGGTTGCAATGTTTAGAGCTATCAAACAACATGTTACAGGAACTTATCATGGCAAACAAAGGCATGGCATGATACTACTAAATGCATAGAACAAAAGACCCTTACTGATCATGAGCCAAAAGGGCATAGAAAATATGATAGCACCCATGTAAACATGGCAAGTTATATGACAGATTCATACATGGCAGGAACAACAATAAGTAGGCATGTTGGTGAGCTTGAACCACTCACTACAGAGAAATACATGGCATGGCAAGGCAACCAACAGTAAGAAGACATGTTTGTGAAGCTAAGCATGGCAAGATCAAGGTCATAGGATGCATGGATCACTAACAAAACACATGGGAACTAGTGAACTTAATGTTAACAGGCTGACAACAACATTATTAAGCAACTTTGGAGCAAGACAACAACATGATAAACCAGGCTATAAATGCAACCATGGGCATGAATGGGTAGAGCAAGACATGTAGATCAAAACATGTTTATAAAACATCTCCAGATTATGCATAGAATGATTAGTAGCAACATGTGTATATAGCATTACGCAATAACAGATTCAGCCTAGCAAAACAGTAACAGCAAGTACACTACTTAACAAGCTTGAAGGACTCAGCACACAAGTCACAAAAATACATGGATGGCACCTCTGGAAAGATGGCATATCATAGATCAAAACACATGTAGACATCAACCTCATAGGATGCACACATCAATCATGGCAAAAATAAGAAATGAGCAAGTTATAACAGTTTCAGCAGATTAACAGCAACATGCACTCTTCCAACAACATTTCGGGCATCAAGATGAACTCAAATGAATATGATGCAATGGAATGAAATGAAGTACTCATCGAGACGAACAATTTGACATATTACACGCACGAAACAGAGCTACGGATGCAGAGTTATGATGCGATGAACATGGCATCAGAATGTAGAGCAATAGGGACTTAGAGCAAATTTGGACCTCGGGGAATCTGGACGGGGTCGTGCGGGATGGGGAGATCCCGGGGAGAGCCGCGCGTTTGGATGAAGGGAGCGGTGGATCTGGTCCCAGTTGACCAGATCCGGGCGAGGACGGCGGCGAGATGCTCCGGCGAGCGGCGCGGTGGCCGGAGACGGCGACGGCGGAGGAGCGGGGCGGAGGACCGGCGCGGGGCGGCGGCGCAGCTCGGCCGCGGTGGCGCGCGGCCGGGGCGGCGGAGGCGGCGCGACGCCGGCTGGCAGAGACGGCGGAGGCCGGGCGCGGGAGGCGAGGGGCGGCGGCGCGCCGGCGGCGCCCGAGGCGGCGGGGAGCGGCAGCGCGGAGGAGGCCGGCGAACGGCAGGGCGAGCCCGGCCGGCGGCGGGGCGGGGAGCCGGTCGGGGCGGCGGTGCCTCGGGCACGGAGGCGGCGGCGGGCGGCGCCGGCGGGCCTGCGCGGGCCCGCGATGGGCTCCGCGGGCCGGCGGATCTGGGCGAGGCGCGGCCGGGCGGCGATGTGGGCGCGGCCCGCCACGTGGCGGCGCGCGATTGGTCCGGGGCGGTGGGCGGATGCGTCCGGCGGCTGGACGGACATGTCCGGCGGCGGCGGGGGAAGAGGCTAGGGTTTGGACTGCCATTTTTGGAGGGGGAGGTGTTTATATAGGTAGAGGGAGCTAGGAGAGTTCAAATGAGGTACGGTTTTCGGCCACGCGATCGTGATCGAACGACCGAGAGCACGGAGGGGAGTTTGCTGGGTTTTGGGCCACTTTGGAAGGGGTGTTGGGCTGCAAGACAAAAGAGGCCTTTGTGGTTACCCGGTTAACCGTTGGAGTATCAAACGACCTTCAAATGGCACGAAACTTGACAGGCGGTCTACCGGTGCTATACCAAGGCCGCTTGGCAAACCTCGGGCCATTCCGAGAACGTTTAACACCCGCACAAGAGAAGAGGCAAAAAGGGGACGCCGGGGGACATAGGAGTGCCGGATTGCAAAATGGACAACGGGGAAAATGGTCGGATGCATGAGACGAACACGTATGCAAATGCGATGCACATGATGGCATGATAAAATGCAACACACAAGCAAATGACATGGCAACAACGATGAATAACTGGCGGACACCTGGCGCATCGGATCCGGGGCGTTACAATCCCCCTCCGGCAGGGCGCCGGGAAGGGCTCCCGAGAGGTTTTTGGTGGCTACAGAGGCTTGCGGCTGCGGAACTCCCGATCTATCTTCTGCTCTGGAAGTTTTAGGGTACGTAGGTATATATGGGTGCAGGGGGTACGTTGGTGGAGCTACGGGGGCCCCACGAGGTAGAGGGGCGCGCCCGGGGGGGGCACCCTCGTGGGCAGCCCATATCTCCCCTGACGTGCACTCCAAGTTCCCTGGCTTGCTTTCCTTCTAAAAATAACTTCTCCAGTTGATTTCGTTCCGTTTTGACTCCGTCTGATATTCCTTTTCTTCAAAACACTGAAGTAGGCATAAAACAACAAATCTGGGCTGGGCCTCCGGTTAATAGGCTAGTCCCAAAAATAATATAAAAGTGGATAATAAAGCCCAATATTGCCTAAAACAGTAGATAAAGTAGCATGAAGCAATCAAAAATTATAGATATGTTGGAGACGTATCAAGCATCCCCAAGCTTAATTCCTGCTCGTCCTCGAGTAGGTAAATGATAAAAAAGAATTTTTGATGCGGAGTGATACTTTGGCATAATTTCAATGTAAAACTTCTTAATTGTGATATGAATATTCAGATCCGAAAGATTCAAGACAAAAGTTCATACTGACACAAAAATAATAATACTTCAAGCATACTAATCAAAGCAATCATGTCTTCTCAAAATAACATGGCAAAATAAAGTTCATCCCTACAAAATCATATAGTTTGGCTATGCTTCATTTTCGTCACACAAAGATGTTCCCAACTTCTATACCCCCAATGACAAGCCAAGCAATTGTTTCATACTTAAATAATCTCAAACTTTTTCAACCTTCACGCAATACATGAGCGTGAGCCATGGATATAGCACTATGGTTGGAATAGAATATGATGATGGGGATTGTGTGGAGAAGACAAAAAAGGAGAAAGTCTCACATTGACGAGGCTAATCGAAGGGCTATGGAGATGCCCATCAATTGATGTCAATATGAGGAGTAGGTATTGCCATGCAACGGATGCACTAGAGCTATGAATGCTCAACAAAAGAAAACTAGTGGGTGTGCATCCAACTTTCTTGCTCATGAAGACCTAGGGCATTTGAGGAAGCCCATCATAGGAATATACAAGCCAAGTTCTATAATGAAAAATTCTCACTAGTATAAAAAGACAACTTATGAGACTCACTACATGAAGAACAAGGTGTTACTTTGAAGCACAATATATGAGACTCACTACATGAAGAACAAGGTGCTACTTTGAAGCACAAGTGTGGAAAAAGAGATAGTAGCATTGCCCTTTTCTTTTCTTTTTTTGGGCCTTTTTTTTCCTTTCTCTCTTTTTTTTTATTTTTTTATTTGGGCAATGCTCTAATAATGATGATCATCACACTTCTATTGATTACAACATAAGGATTACAACTCGAAACTTGGAACAAGATATGACTCTATATGAATGCCTCCGGCAGTGTACCGGGATGGTGCAATGAATCAAGAGTGACATGTATGAAAAATAGTGCATGGTGGCTTTGTCACAAATACGATGTCAACTACATGATCATGCAATGGCAATATCACAAAAGTAATGTATGTCATGATGATGATGGTGGAAGTTGCATGGCAATATATCTCGGAATGGCTATGGAAATGCCATAATAGGTAGGTATGGTGGCTGTTTTGAGGAAGATATAAGGAGGTTTATGGGTGATAGAGCGTATCGTATCACGGGGTTTGGATGTACCGGCGATGTTTGCACCAACTCTCAAGGTGAGAAAGGGCAATGCACGGTACCGAAGAGGCTAGCAAAGGCGGAAAGGTGAGAGTGCGTATAATCCATGGACTCAACATTAGTCAAAAGAACTCATATACTTATTGCAAAAATTTAGAAGTCATCAAAAATCAAGTACTATGCGCATGCTCCTAGGGGGATAGATTGGTAGGAAAAGACCATCGCTCGTCCCCGACCGCCACTCATAAGGATGCACAAGCCAGGTACACTCCATGTTTCAAATTTGTTACACAACTTTAACCATACGTGCATGCTACGGGACTTGCAAACTTCAACACAAGCCTTTCTCAAATTCACAATTACACAACTAGCATGACTTTGATATTATCACCTCCATATCTCAAAACAATTATCAAGCATCAAACTTATCTTAGTATTCAATTTACTCAAAAGAAAGTTTCACATATCTTGAACACTAAGTATATTTAACATTAAGCAAATTACCATGCTATTAACGACTCTCAAAATAATCTAAGTGAAGCATGAGAGTTCAACTATTTCTCCAAAATAAAAACTACCACCATGCTCTAAAAGATATAAGTGAAGCACTAGAGCAACAACAAACTACTCCGAAAGATATAAGTGAAGATCAATGAGTAGCTAAATAATTATGCAACTATGCGAAGACTCTCTCTCATTTAATAATTTCATATCTTGATACTTTATTCAAACGGCAAGCAAAGCTAAAGAAAATGACATTGCAAGGATAGCACAACTCATGTGAAGAAGCAAAAACTTAGGCTCAACCGATACTAACCGACAGTTGTTGAAGAAGAAAGGTGGGATGCCTACCGGGGCATCCCCAAGTTTGATCTTTTGTGTCTCCTTAATTCATCTCATATCATGGTTTCTCTTTTTTTATCAAAAGCTTCATTCACAACAAACTCAACAAGAACTCGTGAGATAGGTTAGTATAAACCAATCCAAAACCTTATCATTTTCCACTGTAACAAATCACTAACATTATTATTCAACATTGCACACTAAATGCCTCAGCATATTTAATACTCCCATCCTCAAATAGAATCATTAATTAAGCAAACATATGCAAACAATGCAACCATAACAGCAATCTGTCAAAACAGTACAGTCTGTAAAGAATGCAAGAGTATCAATACTTCCCTAACTCCAAAAACTATGAACTAAAATTCCCACTGTAATAAATTTATCAGAGCTCAATATGCAAAAATATTCAACATTATACCGCTCTCTGACTTTTGTAGGGAATTTTTTCAACAGCGGTAAACTTTCTGTTTTTCAAACAGCAACATGTACACTAGCAAAATAAGCATGGCAAAGGCTATCCTTGACTTCTTTATTGAAACTAAAGATGCAAAACATTAATCTAAATAACAGCAAGCAAAAACTAACAAAAGTAAATGACGCTCTAGGCAAAACACATATCATGTGGTGAATAAAAATATAGCTCCAAGTAAAGTTACCGATGAACGAAGACGAAAGAGGGGATGCCTTCCGGGGCATCCCCAAGCTTAGGCTCTTGGTTGTCCTTGAATATTACCTTGGGGTGCCTTGGGCATCCCCAAGCTTAGGCTCTTGCCACTCCTTATTCCATAGTCCATCGAATCCTTACCCAAAACTTGAAAACTCCACAACACAAAACTCAACAGAAAACTCGTAAGCTCCGTTAGTATAATAAAGTAAAACCACCACTTAGGTACTGTAATGAACTCATTCTAAATTCATATTGGTGTATTATATACTGTATTCTAACTTCTCTATGGTTCATACCACTTAATACTAGCCATAGATGCATCAAAATAAGCAAACAACACATAGAAAACAGAATCTGTCAAAAACAGAACAGTCTGTAGTAATTTGTATCAAACGTATACTTCTGGAACTACAAAAATCCTACCAAATTAGGAAGTCCTAAGCAATTCGTGTACCAATCCAGAGCAAAAAGAATCAGATCATAAGTACGTTTATGTGAATTAACAAAACTAATTTACTGGGTGCAAAAGTTTCTGATTTTCAGCAGGATAAACACAACTATCACCGTAAGCTATCCTAAAGGTCTTACTTGGCACTTTATTAAAACAAAAGTTATAAAACATGATTACTACAGTAGCATAATCATGTGGACACACAAAAACAGTAAGGATAAATATTGAGTTGTCTCCCAACAAGCGCTTTTCTTTAATGCCTTTCTAGCTAGGCATGATGATGACAATGATGCTCGCATAAAAGATAAGAATTGAAACATAACGGGAGCATCATGAAGCATATGACTAGCACTTTTAAGTCTAACCCACTTCCTATGCATAGGGATTTTGTGAGCAAACAACTTATGGGAATGATAATCAACTAGCATAGGAAGGTAAAACAAGCATAGCTTCAAAACTTGAAGCACATAGAGAGGAAACTTGATATTATTGCAATTCCTACAAGCATATGTTCCTCCCTCATAATAATTTTCAGTAGCATCATGAATGAATTCAACAATATAACCAGCACCTAAAGCATTCTTTTCATGATCTACTAGCATAGAAAATTTACTACTCTCCACATAAGCAAAATTCTTCTCATCAATAGTAGTGGGAGCAAACTCAACAAAATAATTATCATGTGAGGCATAATCCAATTGAAAGCTAAAATCATGATGAAAAGCTTCATGATTATCATTATTCTTTAAAGCATACGTGTCATCACAATAATCATTATAGATAGGAGGCATGCTTTCATCATAGTAAATTTGCTCATCAAAGCTTGGGGGACAAAATATATCATATTCATAAAACATAGCTTCCCCAAGCTTGTGGCTTTGCATATTATTAGCATCATGGATATTCAAGGAATTCATACTAACAACATTGCAATCATGCTCATCATTCACATATTTCATGCCAAGCATTCTATGTAATTCTTCTTCTAGCACTTGAGCACAATTTTCCTTTCCATCATTCTCATGAAAGATATTAAAAAGACGAAGCGTATGAGACAAACTCAATTCCATTTTTTTGTAGTTTTCTTTTATAAACTAGACTAGTGATAAAACAAGAAACAAAAAGATTCGATTGCAAGATCTAAAGATATACCTTCACTTACCTAGCCTCCCCGGCAACAGCGCCAGAAAAGAGCTTGATGTCTACTACACAACCTTCTTCTTGTAGACGTTGTTGGGCCTGCAAGTGCACAGGTTTGTAGGACAGTAGCAAATTTCCCTCAAGTGGATGACCTGAGGTTTATCAATCCGTAGGATGAAGATGGTCTCTCTCAAACAACCCTGCAACCAAATAACAAAGAGTCTCTTGTGTCCCCAACACACCCAATACAATGGCAAATTGTATAGGTGCACTAGTTCGGCGAAGAGATGGTGATACAACTGCAAAATAGATAGTGGATATAGGTTTTTGTAATCTGAAATAATAAAAACAGCAAGGTAACTAATGATAAAAGTGAGCGTAAACGGTATTGCAATGATAGGAAACAAGGCCTAGGGTTCATACTTTCACTAGTGCAAGTTTTCTCAACAATAATAACATAGATAGATCATATAACAAGCCCTCAATATGCAACAAAGAGTCACTCGAAGCCACTAATAGCGGAGAACAAACGTAGAGATTATGGTAGGGCACGAAACCACCTCAAAGTTATTCTTTCGGATCAATCTATAAAAGAGTTCGTACTAGAATAACACCTTAAGATACAAATCAACCAAAACCCTAATGTCACCTAGATACTCCATTGTCACCTCAAGTATCCATGGGCATGATTATACGATATGCATCACACAATCTCAGATTCATCCAACCAACATAAAAGTACTTCAAAGAGTGCCCCAAAGTTTCTACCGGAGAGTCAAGAACATGTGCCAACCCCTATGCATAGGTTCCCAATGTCACGAAACCCGCAAGTTGATCACCAAAACATACATCAAGTGGCACATGATATCCCATTGTCACCACAGATAATCACGGCAAGACATACATCAAGTGTTCTCATAAAAGACTCAATCCGATAAGATAACTTCAAAGGGGAAACTCAATTCATCACAAGAGAGTAGAGGGGGAGAAACATCATAAGATCCAACTACAATAGCAAAGCTCGGGACACATCAAGATCGTGCCATAGAGGAACACGAGAGAGAACACGAGAGAGAGAGAGAGATCAAACACATAGCTACTGGTACATACCCTCAGCCCCGAGGGTGAACTACTCCCTCCTCGTCATGGATAGCGCCGGGATGATGAAGATGGCCACCGGTGATGGGATCCCCCTCCGGCAGGGCGCCGGGAAGGGCTCCCAAGAGGTTTTTGGTGGCTACAGAGGCTTGTGGCGGCGGAACTCCCGATCTATCTTCTGTTCTGGAAGTTTTAGGGTACGTAGGTATATATGGGTGCAGGGGGTACGTCGGTGGAGCTACGGGGGCCCCACGAGGTAGGGGGCGCGCCCGGGGGGGGGGGGGTGGGCGCGCCCCCACCCTCATGGGCAGCCCATATCTCCCCTGACGTGCACTCCAAGTTCCCTGGGTTGCTTTCCTTCCAAAAATAACTTCTCCAGTTGATTTCGTTCCGTTTTGACTCCGTCTGATATTCCTTTTCTTCGAAACACTGAAATAGGCATAAAACAATAAATCTGGGCTGGGCCTCCGGTTAATAGGTTAGTTCCAAAAATAATATAAAAGTGGATAATAAAGCCCAATATTGCCTAAAACAGTAGATAAAGTAGCATGGAGCAATCAAAAATTATAGATACGCTAGAGACGTATCAGGGGATGCTCCCTGTCTCCTGGACAGGGTGTGGGCCACCTTTCCTATTTCTTTCGCTCATAAATTCTTATTAAATCCAAAAAGTTGTTTCGTGGAGTTTCAGGACTTTTGGAGTTGTGCAGAATAGGTTTCCAACGTTTGCTCCTTTTCCAGCCAGAATTCCAGGTGTCGGCATTCCCCCTCTTCATGGTAAACCTTGTAAAATAAGAGAGAATAGCCATAAGTATTGAGATATAATGTGTAATAACAACCCATAATGCAATAAATATTGATATAAAAACATGATACAAAATAGACGTATCAATCGCCTCTTCCCGTATGCCAACAAGTCAGTTTGGGCGGGTCGAACGACCCAGGGCCAATGCATGGCTGCCACCACCAGAATTTGCTGCGAAGATGAATTGTGATGGCGATCTGTCTACCCTGGGGGAGAAAGGAGCAGCGGAAGTGGTTTGTAAAGACAAGAACGGGGCTTATCTGGGTGCGTCGGCAGTTGTGTTTGATGGTTTGACCGATCCATCTAGCCTGGAGGCGCAAGCTTGCTGCGAAGCGCTAGACCTTCATCTACAAGACGTGGTTATAGCTTCGGATTGTCTTGAAGTAATTGCAAAAATAAAGAAGGGAGGGACACCGGTGTATGCATCTGTTCTTAGAGAGATTTAGATCAGTAGGGACTTATTTTCTTCTGTTGATTTCCTTTTTGAGCATAGGGAGAATAATTTCGAGGCCCATTCGCTAGCAAAAGGAGCTGCGTCTCTGGCGGTGGGCTGCCATGTGTGGCTAGGGGTCCTTCGGATATTGCTTGTTTGCCTCTTGTTTTGAACTTCGAATAAAGCCCCTAGTTTACCCTAAAAAAAGCTATAGTAGCTTCCGACTCGCCTGAAGCTTTTTCGTCTGTTGTACAGTACTGGGCCGCCCTATGCTCAACAGTTCACTTGTGTGTGCTAGATGTGTTTGTTTTCTCTGGTTTTTTACTTTTCGTTTCTTTTTGGTTTTTTGTTTCTTCATTATTTTATTTTTTGTTTTTCACCGATCTTGAAAGAAACATCAAAAAAGAAAGAAAACAAAAGAAAAAAAACAGTAAAAACCAATAAAAACAAAAAGATGAAGAAAAATGACGAAGAAACAAAAAAACTGAAAGAAAAACCTCAAGAAACAATGCATTGAACACATCTACGAGCGAGGGCGCGCGAGCGAACCAGCGCTGATAACGGGGAGGCTCAATATTGTACAGTAGATGAAAGAAACAATTCCTTACTTAATATTATCTTAAATTTCGTTTCCTTATTTAGCACTCAAACTTTCCTATCTAACAACGAGTTAACATCTTATGCCTTTATGACATTTTCGTTCATTTTGAGCCTAAATGGCACCTGAAAAGACCCGCAGTGATGTAGAGCATTTGTTAGCCGTTGATTTCTTCCACGGGGTGAATTGCTGCCATTTTATCAATGTTGAACTCTACTGATCCAACGGTCATGGTTTTCGGAATTCGCTACCACGGTAGGGCGCCAAAACGAGGTGGGAGGATCTTTCTAGATTTTTCACGTGAGGAGATAGCATCATGCTGTGAACGGGTCGTGTTAGAAAAAGTAGTACTCTAGTATAGGCTGGAAGCATCTAAACAAGTGTGCATGTAGAGCCTAGCAGCCCATATTAGCAATTTGCTCCTCACATTAGTATCATTGAATGCGTGCACGGAAGCATTTTTTTTCTTCTCAAAATAATTAGCACACAGTAGAAACAAGTGTTCACATGGCAATATTGTCGTTCGTTGGAAGAAAACCCAGTACAAATTTTAGATTGATATTTTACTTTATTTCTCTTAACGGGGTGTTAAGTTATTTAAAACATTTTGTGTGTTTTGTGCGCTCAAGAACACACAAATGTAATAGAGTTTATAAGAAAACGTTGACTTGAAGGCGTGGAAAGATGAAAACTATAACATCAAACAACTTTTATCTATATGTCAAGTCTGAATTTGAAAAACTAAAAGATTTCACAAACACGCCAATAACATTTCGTCTGGAATAAAAATATTTTTTCTAATGCATTCTTCATATAGAAATTTGTTGTGGTAATGTGATTTTATGACATAGGATGTTTATTTTTAATTTGAAATGATTTAGTGTTGTGATTACACATAATAATCAAACGTGCAAAGCACGTACAGATTACTAGTATCGCTAGAACAAATTTAAATATTTGAAAGTATTATGGAAAATACAGAAATTAGAAAAAAATCAGCTTATTTTTGTAAAATGAAATATTATTGTATATTAAAATTATTCAACATATAATGTTCAGCGTGTATAAGAAATGTGTTCATCGTATATTCAGAAAATATTCTTGTATACAAATTATATAAAAGGAAAAAACAAAAAAAGTAGGTGGAAAGCCACCAAAACCCCAAAAAACCATTAAGAAAAGAAAAATGAAAACTAACTAAAACCAAACTAAATACCTACAATTAAAATAAAAAAATAGAAGGAATATAAAACTAAAAAATGAAAACAAGAAAAATGAAACAAATTATATCGAAAAAGTCGACTGAACACAGGTGGTTGAGCAATACCTAGCTCAACACAGAATTGGGTTGGTCCATGTAAGGCATTTTCACACTTTATAGCTAATGCCTTATGATATGAATTGCAAGCAAACGACTTATTCCTCATATATGGGTCTTTGTCGCCACTGCCAGAGATAAATTTAGTCCTCTTGCCTTTGGCTCTTGGCTCTGAGAGGTGGGCGAGTGCTACTTGTGAGCTGCGTTGGAATTTCCCCGAAGAGAAGGGGATGGTGCAGTATAGTAGAGATAAGTATTTTCCTCAGTTATGAAACCAGAGTTATCAATCCAGTATGATAACCAAGCAACACTATGTAAACAATGTTTTCACACAAACAACAAATACTTGCAACCCAACACATAGAGGGGTTGTCAATCCCTCAACGGTATTGAGAAAGATTAAATTGTATAGGTTTTGACAAATAGATCTACCCAAAATATAAAATAAAATAAATAAAAGAAAATTGCAGCAATGTATTTTTGGTTCTAATATATGATAGTAATTAGACCCGGGGGCCATAGTATTCTCTAGAGACTTTTCTCGAGAAAATAACATACGGTGGGTAAATAAACTACTGTTGGGCAATTTACAGAAAAGCAAATAATTATGAAGATATGCAAGGAAATGATCATGTATATAGACATCATGTCCAAGATTAGTAGATCAACTCCTGCCTGCATCTACTACTATTACTCCACACATCGCCCGGTATCCAACATGCATCTAGTGTATTAAGTTCATGGATAAACGGAGTAATGCTTTAAGCAAAATGACATGATGTTGACAAGATAAACTCACGCATGAATAAATCCCATCTTGTTACTCTTAATAGCAATGATACATGCGTGTCATGTCTCTTTTTGTCACTGAGATTGAGCATCGCAAGATCGAGCCCATCATAAAGCACCTCTTCCCATGGCAAGATAAATCAATCTAGTTGGGCAAACCAAACCAATAAATCGGATAAGAAATACGAGGCTATAACAATCGAAAACTCAAATAATATTCATGGATAGATCTGATCATAAACTTACAATTCATCGGATCCCAACAAACACACCTCCAAAAACAGCAAAAAACAGCAACTCGCACTGGGCACTAAGTTAATAGGTTAGTCCCAAAAAATGATATAAAATTGCTAGTAAATGTATATAAAACATCCAATATTGATAATATAATAACATGGAACAATCAAAACTTATAGATACGTTGGAGACGTATCAGTGGGTGTGTGTGTGTGGGGGGGGGGGGGGGGGGGGGGGGGAGGAGGGGTGGCTCGGATCTTGAAGAGTTTTATGTTTCTCGTCCACATCTAGTGGTGATCATAGTTCTATGCCAATAAGATTAGTCTTGTTCTTTTTGGACGTTGCCATGAAGCTAAAGAGGTTTCTGTTCTCGCCGATCTGATAATTAAGATATTATGAGTTTATCTTATTGTATCAAGTTGTTTTTGTTGGTTTGCTTATATGTGGAACTGAATCTTTTCTCGGCAACATGGTGAAGATCTTGTGATTCGATGAGCCGTACTTATAAGGGATCATCCTAGGCCCAAGTATGTTCATCGTTCAAGGTTTCGTGTCTTTTTGGATAGGCAACTCAAGAGACTTTCAGAAACATTTATTGGCAGCTAAGTTCATGCACGCGAAAGGGTGATAGTATCATTGCTCCGATCTAACTGCATCATCTCTACTGAAGTCTTGGGAGTATTTCGCCTCACAAAGATTGATACCACAGAGAAGATATTTCCGAGATATCGAAATAGTTCTTAGTGAAATGAGTTGCTTTGTATTTTATTCGGTCTTAAATCCAATATAGAATACATGTAATAGCTACAAGTATGAATAAAATTACAAATGTTTCTCAACATAAAATAAAAATGTGCGCAAAAAAAAGTTCAGTTAACTTACTAAAAATATCCCTCTTATAAAAATAAAGTATTAAACATATTCAATGCGAACAAAGATAAGAAATAGGCCGTTATATAAAACTCATGTATCTAAAAACACACATACATTCATTGAATTAAATACCACGTACACATTTTATATAAATGGTCAACAAACAATTAATAAAAGCGGGGATAATGAAATATGGTCAAAATAAAAGATGGAAAGAAATGAAATATATAATACAAATAAGTAAGTGAATTATGTATGAAGATGAGAAATGAATAGCAATAAACAAAAATGAAAAAATAATATTAAATAAAAGGAAGGGTTTTAAGAAAATGATTTAGGCTCTTGATGTGCAATCCCACCATCCGGTTTTAACCTTCACGACACAAATTAATATTCTTAGGTTTTTTACAATACATCGTTGTGAATGCCTACAGCACCACTTTACATTTTTTTTCTTGTAAATAAAGTGAAATCTAAAAGAGACATAAAAAATGTCTGATAACCTACCCGAATCGACAGAGTATGTAGACGAAATGTTGCTTCCTTCTACTTAAGGCAATAACCCATTCATAGGAAATTAATGCAAACAAAATTGGATTTCAGGTAACAAACCACATCTCTTCTTTCCACCAATCCAGGCTCATCTAAAAGAACTTAATATAGAAATTTTGAATTTTAGAAATAGACCACCCCTAGGTTTTCGTGACAACTGGCCATGCTGGCCCATGGTTGCAATGCAGGGGCATGTTTGGTTCATAGCGCAATTTGTCAGCATCTGCCATAATTATTTGTCATACATATCTAAGGTGAGACGACCAGAATTAGTTTCACACATTGCCACACCCGAGATAATTTGTCACACTTTTCCAAGGCAATGACATGTAGAGTCCAGTTTATATGATAGAGGATCTTGTCACAAGTGTGACTGTAACCCAAACAGGAGGCTAACCCAATCGAAGTTACCTAACTTGTGGCTTGACAAAATGTGACACACTTAATGTATGACCAAACACGTCCTCAGTGACAGAGAGAAGGGGAGGCGAGCTGGGGCCTTGGCCCAGCCCAACATTGATGCAATAGCATTCCATTCCATAGCATTATTAGAGGTACTAACAAGACGATTTGCGAACAATAAATTGCATTTTAATGGTTTTGGACCTCCTCAACATCGGTGCAACGACAACTGAACCCTCCTCCTACAGTTCTCCTGGCTCCGTCCTTGCACGTCCTAAACCTTTTTTTTTCTATTAGAAAAGTGTACAACCTCTCTCTCAGTTTACAGGGCGTGCGCGTACCCCTAGGTCGCCAATTTGACCAACCTAATACAAGTCATATATTACAAAAGATATACCAATATAAACTTCAGATGTTCTATTTTCAAAAGATATAATTTTTGTGTTATATAGTTTATATTAGGGTGGTCAAATTGGCAACCTAGGTATACGCGTAGGACTTGTAAACTGAGTACTATTCCCTTCGTTTGAATTTATTGAGCTCATTTATATTTTAGGCCACCTTTTGACCATGATGAGATAGCTAACAAAATATGGGATATATGTTACAGAAAGGATGACAATGGATTTGTATTCAACGAGGCATTCCATATACCGAAAAAGGCTTTCGCCCCGCTTTATAAATAAAGCAACCAAGGCATTCCATATACTCCGTGTAATTTTTGTGATATATAATTCATATTTTATAGTTAAATTATATAATTAAAATAGAAGGGGTAATAAATCTGGTACAACTCACTTTGCAAGTCTTTCTCAGGCCCGCGTGATTCCGTCCATTATAATAAAAAAGCATATCGTATGTTGTCATCAAAGCTTGAAACAGTAAAGTACTGTCTGTGAGAGTACAGGAGTACCACTACACTACTACAGCAGCGTTGACCGCTGGTACGGCGTATAGTGTACTGGTAGAATGGATCAGGGATTCAGAATATGCACCACCGTAGCAATACGCCTACGGCTACTGAGCAGCTTGCTGCAGTGTGTGTGTCTCTCTCTTCTGTCGCCATCTGCCTAGGGACAAGCGTGAATTCAATTCAAAACTCCAAAGAATCAGAAAGATCAGACCTGTGACTACAAGAGCCCATCGATCGGAGTTGGACAGAGTTAAATAATGAGCCCACGAAAAGTTGCTTAAAAGCTGTGACAGTTCCTATATATTCTTTTGCTTAGCCCCCCACGTCATGAACCACTGGTAATTAGAGCATCTCTAACAGCATGTGTATATTTGGATGTCTATATATTTATATAAACAATGGTTTAAAAAGATTCCTTCATATACACGCTCAGTTTTGCATCAGAACGTCCATATACAGGGACCGTGACAGGTGGCCGTCGCTGGGGAGAGGAAGAAATCATGACTGCAGCTGAGTTTAGACAACGCCTTCACATTGTCCAGACATGGACATTGTCGAGGTCGATTTGGAAGATGTGTATATTTGGACGACCATATAGACAAGCTGTTGGACGCCTGTTTTGGGCTCACATCATGGAAAACGAGTATAGACATTCATATAGATAAGCTATTGAAGATGCTCTTACACCACTATATAGTACTCCCTCCATTCCACAATGTAGTGCTTCCTCTATCTACGTGCTTCAACTTTAACCGTAAATTTAACCATCAAGACCGATTGCGGCGGGAGCAAAAATTATATCAGTGAATTCGTATTCGAAAGAAGTTTTCAATTATATAATTTTTTCTTCCGCCGCAGTTGGTCTTGTTGGTTAAATTTACGGTCAAAGTTGGACCTCGGGAAGCGCGGGCACACTATATTTTAGAATGGAGGGAGTATACTGGATAAGTAGGCATAGAAGATAGGAGTATATACGTGACCAAAGGCTCCTGCTTCTGGGCCCACGCGTCAGAGAGCTGATATGCCTGTATGATGGCATTGTGGCAGCGTACGGTGCCAACTGCTTCAATGTCAGTCACTCAGTTCAGTGAGCACGCTCATGTGACTAGTGAGCACGCCAAGTCTGATAGCGTGGTCTCAGTTCTGTAGCCACACTGCACCGCACTACACCCTTCGCTGACATAGCGGTCGAGCAATATCTGGGCCCACACGTCATCTTCTAGTCCTATACCATCACCCCATGGCCTGTCTCTAATGTACCCCATGTACCGATGACTGGTAGGTGGGACTGAGGTGTGCGTGTCCCCACCTGTCATCGTAAAGATGCGCGCCGCGCTGGTTCCTCTTTTCCTTAAACCGCACGCCAGAACCAGGGCCAAGCCCACCACCGGGGAAAGAGCAGAGGACGGAAAGGTCAAAAGGCAGGGAGCAAAACAGTGACCACAGTAGGAGTACGCAGCCAACGGAGGGAGCCGAGCGGCTGACAGATATGCTTCCGGGAGGGGAAGACGGCAAGCGGCGCGGCGCCACCGCCGACCGCGACGCCGACGCCGACGCCGAGGCCGGCGCGAACGCGGCCGCCCTGAACGACCTCTGCGCCACCGCCGGGGACGCGGGGCGCCCCGTGCCCGCGCCGTTCCCGAGGGCGGCGGCCTGGGCGGTCGCGGCGCTGCTCGCGGTGGGGATCGGGCTCGGCGTCCTCGTCCTCGCCGTCGTGCGCAGCGCCGTGCTGCTCGTGCTTGCGCTGGTCCTCTCGGCGGCCGTGTCCGCGTTCCTCCTGTGGAATGCCGCGGCCGCGGCTTCCGGCCGCGTGCTGCGGCGGTTCGTCGACGGGCTCCCGGCCTCCAGCCTCCGCGCCGCCGCCGACGGCCAGCTCGTCAAGATCACCGGCGTACGTTTTACGATTGCATATCCATTTTACCTGTTCTCGATTGCAATTGCGATGAAAATTGATCTAACAAGTCCAACAAGTGCTCCGTTCTGAAGTCTCGTGCCTGCCGAAATTGAGCCGCCATTTAGTGGAGCAGTAAATTCAGTAGCATCTTGTATGGAGTATACTAAATGTATCGATTTCAAAGATAAGATATGTGGAGTATAATGCGTGCGACGTGTAGCCTTTCCGCATCTTGTGGCAATCCCACTCATGTGCCGTGTAGTATAGGTGCATCAATCTTTTGGATGGGTGTATGCTCGTTGACCTTATCTTGGAAGTTAGTTCTCTCAGATTAGATTGCTGTGAATAGAAGCTTCGTTGGCTGGATATTACTATAATCTTGCAAGGGGAAAAGAGCTGCCTACTTTATTTGCCAAGCTTACAGAAGTAACTTCTATGTAAAGACTAATGACTAATGACTAATGATCGTTCCTTTTGGTTTCTCGGCTTGCCGATTCATTGTTGTGGTACAAGCATTGTTTCCTTGTGTATTGACCATGTGAGTAGAATGGTGTGTTAATCTCATATATGTTGTCATGTTCCTTCTTTTATGCAGCTGGTTTCATGTGGTGATATTTCGTTGATTTCTTCATATGAGAAGGTGGAGAACTGTGTATACACATCTACGCTGCTAAGAAAATGTGGTAGATGGGGTTCTGAGGTGGCAAATCCTAAAAATAATTGTTCCAGGTGGAAATTGACACATGCTGAGGTAAGAATGCTCTGCGGTTATCTACATCTAATTTGCACAGATTTATTTATCCTTGTATGTACCACACACACATTTCATTCATCTTGCACCTATCTCATCGCAATTTTGCTTCTTTTCTGTAATGATTATGTATTCTGCTTATCATGCCTTAAGCTAGTCTACGCACCACAACTGTGTTACAAACATACTATCAGTTTATGCACCAAGGGTATTCCCTATTATTTTAGCTCCTTTTCCAGAATAATTATGGTAAGCAACAAAATGCACCAAGGGTCCACCTTTGTAACTTTATAGTGCTTCTGCCATTATTGTCGATTTGTAGTACCTAGTGTGATACTACAGACATATGCTATTTTTTCTCATTTGAACATTCTGTGGAGTTCGGCAGAGGTTTGCTGCTGATTTCTACATAACAGATGCAAAATCAGGTAAAAGAGCCTTGGTGAAAGCTGGGTACCACACGAAAGTTGTTCCATTGATCGATGAAAATGTTTTGGTTACAACAAGCAGAAGTACCGATCTATCTTCAACCTTGAAATGTTGGCTACAAGAAAGAAATCTTTCTTCTGAAGAAGCTCAGCTTATCTGTCTTGAGGAAGGGTAATCAAATTTGTCCTGAATATCCACACCTTTTGTTTGTATCTTTGTAGATCGAGCCATCGAAAACTTACATGATTGCACAAACTTGTAGATATATCACGGAAGGAATGAAGTTGAGTGTGATCGGAATTTTGAGCAAGAAGAATGCAGATTTCATGATATTTCCTCCCCGTGAACCTATATCTACAGGTTGTGTGTTGCTGTCATTTCTCCTTCCAGCTTACTTTGATGGAATAGTTCTGAGACTAGTAGACAAGAGTTATTTTATGCCACATTCTGGAATTTCATGAAATATTATGACTTCATGAGATGTAACAGCTAACATTTTTTAATCCAATACCCTTTTCCCCTGAAATCGTCTTTTGTACTGTACCACAAACTTTGCTTGAGGACTCACATGGCTCGTTTTAGGTAACCCTATACATTAGAATGTGCATTCTTACTCGTTTGTGACAATCTGACTTCTCCTTGTTTCCGGCGACGGATCGTATTGTCTTACTTCATTTGTTGTTTCAGTGGTTCTCGCCTTATTGGCCTGTTGCTATGCTGTCATTATTTTGTTTTGTTTGTCCCTTGGTAGTGAGGCAACAACAACAACAACAACAAATCCTTTAGTCCCAAACAAGTTGGGGTAGGCTAGAGGTGAAACCCGTAAGATCTCGCAACCAACTCATGGCTCTGGCACATGGATAGCAAGCTTCCATGCACCCCTGTCCATAGCTCGCTCTTTGTCGATACTCCAATCCTTCAGGTCTCTCTTAACGGACTCCTCCCATGTCAAATTCGGTCGACCCCGCCCTCTCTTGACATTCTCCGCACGCTTTAGCCGTCCGCTATGCACTGGAGCTTCTGGAGGCCTGCGCTGAATATGCCCAAACCATCTCAGACGATGTTGGACAAGCTTCTCCTCGATTGGTGCTACCCCAACTCTATCTCGTATATCATCATTCCGGACTCGATCCTTCCTCGTGTGGCCACACATCCATCTCAACATACGCATCTCCGCCACACCTAACTGTTGAACATGTCGCCTTTTAGTCGGCCAACACTCCGCGCCATACAACATTGCGGGTCGAACCGCCGTCCTGTAGAACTTGCCTTTTAGCTTCTGTTGCACTCTCTTGTCACAGAGAATGCCAGAAGCTTGGCGCCACTTCATCCATCCGGCTTTGATTCGATGGTTCACATCTTCATCAATACCCCCATCCTCCTGCAACATTGACCCCAAATACCGTGTCCTTCCGAGGTACCACCTGGCCATCAAGGCTAACCTCCTCCTCCTCACACCTAGTAGTACTGAAACCGCACATCATGTACTCGGTTTTAGTTCTACTAAGCCTAAACCCTTTCGATTCCAAGGTTTGTCTCCATAACTCTAACTTCCTATTTACCCCCGTCCGACTATCGTCAACTAGCACCACATCATCCGCAAAGAGCATACACCATGGGATATCTCCTTGTATATCCCTTGTGACCTCATCCATCACCAATGCAAAAAGATAAGGGCTCAAGACTGACCCCTGATGCAGTCCTATCTTAATCGGGAAGTCACCGGTGTCGACATCACTTGTTCGAACACTTGTCACAGCATTATCGTACATGTCCTTGATGAGGGTAATGTACTTTGCTGGAACTTTGTGTTTCTCCAAGGCCCACCACATGACATTCCGCGGTATCTTATCATAGGCCTTCTCCAAGTCAATGAACACCATATGCAAGTCCTTCCTTTGCTCCCTATATCTCTCCATAAGTTGTCGTACCAAGAAAATGGCTTCCATGGTCGACCTCCCAGGCATGAAACCAAACTGATTTTTGGTCACGCTTGTCATTCTTCTTAAGCGGTGCTCAATGACTCTCTCCCATAGCTTCATTGTATGGCTCATCAGCTTAATTCCACGGTAATTAGTACAACTCTGAACATCCCCCTTGTTCTTGAAGATTGGTACTAATATACTCCGTCTCCATTCTTCTGGCATCTTGTTTGCCCGAAAAATGAGGTTGAAAAGCTTGGTTAGCCATACTATCGCTATGTCCCCGAGACCTTTCCACACCTCAATGGGGATACAATCAGGGCCCATCGCCTTGCCTCCTTTCATCCTTTTTAAAGCCTCCTTCACCTCAGACTCCTGGATGCGCCGCACAAAACGCATGCTGGTCTCATCAAAGGAGTCGTCCAGTTCAATGGTAGAACTCTCATTCTCCCCATTGAACAGCTTGTCGAAGTACTCCCGCCATCTATGCTTAATCTCCTCGTCCTTCACCGAGAGTTGGCCTGCTCCGTCCTTGATGCATTTGACTTGGCCAATATCCCTCGTCTTCCTCTCCCGGATCTTAGCCATCTTATAGATGTCCCTTTCACCTTCCTTCGTGCCTAACCGTTGGTAGAGGTCCTCATATGCCCGACCCCTTGCTTCACCAACAGCTCGCTTTGCGGCCTTCTTCGCCATCTTGTACTTCTCTATGTTGTCTGCACTCCTATCCAGGTATAGGCGTCTGAAGCAATCTTTCTTCTCTTTAATCGCCTTCTGGACATCATCATTCCACCACCAGGTATCCTTATCTTCGCTTCTCCTTCCCCTGGACACTCCAAACTCCTCCGAGGCCACCTTACGAATGCAAGTCGCCATCTTCATCCACACATTGTCCGCATCCCCTCCTTCCTCCCAAGGGCCCTCCTTAATTACCCTCTCCTTGAACACCTGAGCTACCTCCCCCTTGAGCTTCCACCACTTCGTTCTAGCGACTTTGGCACGCTTATCCCGCTGGACACGAATCCGAAAGCGGAAGTCAGCAACCACCAGCTTATGCTGGGGTACAACACTCTCTCCAGGTATCACCTTACAGTATAGGCACGCACGCCTATCTTCTCTTCTCGAGAGGATGAAATCAATCTGGCTAGAGTGTTGGCCACTACTAAAAGTCACCAGATGTGATTCTCTCTTTCTAAAGAGGGTGTTAGCTACAATCATGTTGTAGGCTAGAGCAAAGCTTAAGACATCTTCTCCTTCTTGATTCCTGATGCCATAGCCAAAGCCCCCATGCGCCCCTTCAAAACCTGTGTTAGATGTGCCCACGTGGCCATTGAGGTCTCCTCCTATGAAGAGCTTCTCACCAATCGGTACACTCCTAACCATGTCTTCCAAGCCTTCCCAGAACTCCCTCTTGGTGTTCTCATTGTGGCCTACTTGCGGGGCATACGCGCTGATAACATTGAGAACCAAGTCCTCAACTACCAGCTTGACCAGGATAATCCGGTCCCCACGTCTCTTGACGTCTACCACTCCATACTTGAGGCTCTTGTTGATCAAGATGCCTACGCCATTTCTATTTGCAGCCGTTCCCGTGTACCACAGCTTGAAGCCGGTATCCTCCACCTCCTTCGCCTTCTGTCCTCTCCATTTGGTTTCTTGGACGCAAAGGATATCAACACATCTCCTCACCGCTGCATCAACTAGCTCCCGAAGCTTTCCTGTCAGAGACCCTACGTTCCAGCTACCTAAGCGAATCCTCCTAGGCTCGGCTAGCTTCCTTACCCTTCACACTCGTCGAGTCAAATGCGAAGACCCTTGCTCATTTTCCACTACATCCGGGCGCCGATGTAGCGCGCCACTAAGGATGCGACGACCCGATCCTCGCTCACTTGCCACCGTATCCGGATCAAGATACGGCGCGCCACTTGAGGGGTGACGGCTCGGCCCTTGCCCATTTTCCACCACACCCGGGTTCCGATGTGGCACGTCGCTGAGAGGGTTACGCCCCAACGAAAATCTTTTGGGTTTCATCTCCATAAGAGTGGCTGAGTTTTTACGTTGGCTCGCCAAGCCTATCACAACCCTCCTCCTTTACCCGGGCTTGGGACCGGCTATGTTGAGACAACATAGGCGGAGTTCTGTACTGTCATCATTTTGTTTAGTTTGTCCCTTGGTATTTTGGCCAATACTGTAAAATTATTTGCAGTGTGCCTCACAGAAACCTTCATCGTTTGGTTGTCGGACCACTGGAGAAAATACCTGTGCCTGTATTTTACCCGTCTTAACTTAAGTTTGAAGATGTGATGCTCTTTATAACAGAATTTGTATGATGGTTTTGTTGTAGAAGAATTAGAATTTCATATTTTATTTTCAGATTGGGCATTATGAGCTCAGAACCTGTGCAAAGATCATGCAGTCCCCATCTAGGATCCAATCATATTTTCAGGCTTTCTTAAACATTTGTTTCTGGAACAGCATTGTCAACCAGATAACAACTTTGTTGCATGATTAAATCTTCTTTCTTTGCTGGGCTGTTGTCATTCTGCATAGCTTTCAAGCGCCCTCAATGCTTTACTAAATCAACACAAGTCACCTTCAGGACACTTCAGTTCTAACTGAAGGGAACCCCAACCACAATTTAACAAGCATCATACAGAACTTAAAAGCTGTGGATCACAGATGAGGACGTTTATAGTGTACTGTAGTAATGTAGAAGGACGGTACTGTACTGTAGTTCTACCATGCTACTTGCTGTTTGCGGCAGTAATGGGCCTTCCTCCGGAACTGAAAGGAAGTACAGTGGTAGTGCAGACTGGCAGTGTTGCTGCTACAATTTGGGCCTGCTTAGTTCGCAGGATTCTGAAAACGCACGAATATATGATAGGAATGCAGGTTCTCATATTTTTCGTGGGTAGGAATTCTAGAAAGAGGTCCAGGGGATCCAGTATCTCGCCAGAACTAGGTATTGGGAACTTCTGTCTTGTCTTTCTCCAAAAATCTACAGTATACCGTGTGAATGTTCCCTCAGAAACTTGTGAAATTTCTGTGTTTTTCCTTGAAAGTGAGATCAAAGGAAATTCTACTCCACGGGAGGAGTCCTCTTCGGGAGGGCGCCCGGCTGCGGCCTCTTCGTCTGAGCGTTTTGGAGTTTGTCCGGGGCAGGTGGCACCGGCGGTGCTTGCTGCGACGGCGCTGGCCGGACCTGAGGGAGGCCGTATGGGGCAGGAGGCCCCACACACTTCCCTTTCGGTTACGGCGGATGCGGCTTCTCCTGTCGTGCTTGGCGGGAGTCCGGGGAAGGTGGCCCCGGTCCATCCCTCGTCCTCGGCTGTCGGGATGGTGATGCCCACAACCTTGAGGAGTGCGGCGGAGGGGGTGGTCGGCCAGGCGGCGCCGGCACTGACTGCACCCGGCCTCCTGACCGCCGGCCTTGGGAGCCGTCCCTCACTGCCTACTGCGAGTGGCGCTACTCGGGAGGAGGTTATTGCGTTCGGCGGAATCCCTGACCCGGTATCTGAGGGGCGACGGATGAGCTCCCGTCTCCAGGACCAACCGGAGGTTGATGACATGCAGCAAAGGTGCGCAATGAGAGCGGCCAAGCTTCGTGACATTGAGGTCACTACCGGTATGTCAGTCAACTTATTCAATTCTATGTTGCATTTTTCTACGGATGAGATTATTCATAATGCAAATCAAGTAGGGGTTTCGCTAGGGAATAATAATTTTGAAATCTCCAACTCGGTTAATGACCTTCTAGATCTGGAAGCGGAACGCGCTTTAGAAACCATTCGCAACCTAGCGGCAGTAAGACCTATGAATGATGCGGAGATTGATGCGTTGGGGGTGAGAGTGCTAGACAACTTGTGTGCGGACCTTACACCAACCTTTAATGAGTCTGATGAGGAGAAGACTAGTACAGAAGTTGTGGATCATCAACCACCGCAGCCCGGTTATGAGGACCGGCCGGTGGACAATGAAAAACCTAAACGTAAGTGGAAGCGGAGGGTGTATCCAGCATCCGCAGTACGTAGAAGTGCTAGGATTCGTACGGCCAAAAAATTTCATGATGAATTTTGAAATGAATCTTTTGGAATAGCAGAGGTCTTAAGGACTTGGCTAAAAGAAGGTTTCTCGCTGAGGCGTCTCTGGAGCACCGATTAGATTTCATTGCTCTTTCCGAAACTGGAAGAGATAATTTTGCTCCTCAGTTTCTTGCTTCTCTTGCGGGTGGTATCGATTTCGACTGGCATTGCCTTCCTCCGCGTGGACGATCGGGAGGTATCTTGCTGCGAGTGAGATGCGATTCCCTTGAGGTCCGGAGTGTTGTGATGGGCGATTTTGCGGTTAAGTTTCGGGTTAGGTCAAAAGTTGATGGGTTCGACTGGGCTTTAGTGGCGGTTTACGGAGCCGCACAACCGGAGCTTAAACCGGAATTTCTGGCGGATCTTGTTCGAATTTGTGGGTCCGAACAGCTTCCAATGCTGGTAGGGGGTGATTTCAATATCATTCGGAGGAGAGAGGAGAAGAATAATGATAACTTTGACGGGAGATGGTCGTTTATGTTCAATACCATTATTGAGAGCTTGGATCTGAGGGAGATAGAGCTTTCTGGTAGAAAGTTTACCTGGGCTAATGCTCTGCCAAACCCGACATATGAAAAGCTTGATCGTGTTCTGGCCAGCGTAGAGTGGGAGCAGAAGTTCCCTCTTGTTACGGTACAAGCTTTAACGCGAGGCATATCCGATCACACACCACTGTTCGTGGACTCCGGGGAGTCCAATTATGTGGGAAATAAGAACACTTTCTCATTCGAGATGGCCTGGTTCGAACGTGAAGGGTTCTTAGACATCGTTGCCAGGGAATGGGATAAGGGTGGTGGAGGTAGGACGGCGGTTGAACGTTGGCAGAATAAAATTAGGCACTTAAGAAGTTTCTTACGAGGTTGGGCTAAGCACCTAAGTGGGGCTTATAAGATTGAAAAGGATAGACTCCTTTATCTTACACAGGCCCTAGATACAAAAGCCGAATCTACGATTCTGCTGCCTGCTGAGCTCCAGGTTAAAAATGAGGCTGAGAAGAGGTTGAAAGAACTTCTCCGCGAGGAAGAGTTGAAGTGGGTGTTGCGCGCTAAGGTCCGCAAAGTAGTCCAAGGGGATGCCAATACTCAATTCTTTCACCTGATTGCTAATGGCAAACACCGTAAGAAGCATATATTCCAACTTGAGCAAGATGAGGGTACAATTGTTGGGCAGGATAATCTCAAAACTTACATCACTGAGTATTATAGGCAGTTATTCGGACCACCGAAGGTTAATTGTGTGACCTTGGATGAGTCTAGGACTGAGGATGTTCCTCAATTGTCGGTTGCCGATAATGAGATTTTGCTGGCCCCGTTTACGGAGAAGGAGGTGTTTGATGCTATTGCACAAATGAAAAACAATAAGGCTCCCGGACCGGATGGGTTTCCGGCTGAGTTTTATAAAAAGTGCTGGCACATTATTAAGGGGGATCTGTTACCTATGTTTAATGATCTTTTCTCGGGACAGCTTCAATTGTTTCACTTGAATTTTGGAACTATCACATTACTCCCTAAGAAAACGGAGGCTGTGCGAATTGAGCAGTTCAGGCCAATTTGCCTACTCAATGTTAGTTTCAAAATATTCACCAAGGTCGGGACGAACAGGCTCTCACAGATTGCGCTTTCTGTGGTGCAACAGTCCCAAACTGCTTTCATGTCGGGCAGAAACATCCTCGGAGGGGTGGTTGTCCTTCATGAAACGCTCCATGAAATTCACTCTAAAAAATTAGATGGGGTAATTTTTAAGGTGGATTTCGAAAAGGCGTGTGATAAGGTCAAGTGGCCATTCCTACAACAGGCATTGCGTATGAAAGGTTTTGATGCTGCCTGGCGCCATCAGGTCGAATCTTTTACGCAAAAAGGGAGTGTCGGAATTAAAGTAAATGACGATATAGGTCATTATTTCCAAACTCATAAGGGCCTCAGGCAAGGAGATCCAATGTTCCCTATCTTGTTTAACACTGTGGTGGACATGTTAGCAATTTTGATAGGAAGGGCGAAGGACAATAGTCAAGTGGGTGGCTTAGTACCTCATCTGGTTGATGGAGGTGTATCCATCCTTCAATACGCTGATGATACAATCATCTTTATGGAGCATGATTTGGCCAAGGCGAGAAATATGAAGCTGTTGTTATGCCTCTTTGAACAATTATCGGGGTTAAAGATCAACTTTCATAAGAGCGAGTTGTTCTGCTTTGGGAGAGCCAAAGACGAACAGGAGTCTTATAGGCAATTGTTTGGGTGCAAGTTGGGAAGTTTGCCCTTCTCATACCTTGGCATTCCGATACACCATCGTAGGCTAACTAACAAAGAGTGGAAGTGTATCGAGGATCGATTTGAGAAGAAACTGAGCTGCTGGAAGGGTAAGCTCATGTCATACGAAGGCCGGTTAATCTTGATAAATTCGGTGCTCACGAGTATGCCTATGTTCCTCTTATCGTTCTTTGAGGTTCCAGTGGGTGTTAGGAAAAGACTGGACTTCTATCGATCACGTTTCTTTTGGCAGGGTGATGAGCTTAAAAGAAAATACCGGCTTGCTAAGTGGGATATTATCTGTCGACCCAAAGACCAAGGTGGGCTTGGTATTGAGAATCTAGAAGTTAAGAACAGATGCCTTCTTAGTAAGTGGTTGTGGAAGCTCGCTTCCGGCACTGAAGCTATGTGGGCGCAAATCCTACGCAGCAAGTACCTCCAGACTAGGACGTTGTCCCAGGTATCAGTTAGGCCGACTGACTCGTCTTTCTGGAAAGGCCTCATGAAAGTCAAACTATTACTGTTCAATAGGACAAAAGTTGTCCTTGGAAATGGTGCAACTACACGTTTCTGGGAGGATTCTTGGCTGGGTGACTCACCCTTGGCCATTCAATATCCGTCTTTATATCGTATTGCTCAACGACGTGAGGTGTTCGTGGCAACGGTATTTCAATCTGTCCCCCTTAATATTCAGTTTAGACGGTCGTTAGTGGGCAATCGTTGGGAGGTTTGGCTCCAGTTAGTTAGGAGACTAATGGAGGTACAACTTTCTGACCAACCTGATGAATTACGCTGGAAGTTGACTAAGTCTGGATATTTACAGTGAGGTCAATGTATATTGATGTTATTAATTCAAGCTCCATTCCAACTTCCAAGAAGGTCTGGGATGTCAAAGTTCCTTTGAAAATAAAAGTGTTTATGTGGTTTGTTCATAAACAAGTTATTCTAACAAAGGACAACTTAATATAGCGTAATTGGACAGGACCTACTAGGTGTAGTTTCTGTGATCGGGATGAGACAATTAAACATCTCTTTTTTGATTGCCCGCTGGCTAAGGTTCTTTGGCAGACGGTTCACATTGCTTTTAATATTACTCCACCGACTGCGGTTAACGCTTTATTTGGGAATTGGCTTAATGGGATTGACTCTACATTAGCAAGGCATATTCGGGTTGGAGTCTGTGCGTTGATGTGGACCATCTGGCTGTGCAGAAATGATTTGGTTTTTAACAGAACATCACGAATTCATTTTTTGCAGGTTATATTCCGAGCTACGGCATTGATCCGTTCATGGTCATTACTACTCCGATGGAGGTCAGGGAGCATTTGGTTACTGGGTCTATCCGTTGGGAGATGGTTGCTCGGGATATCTTCAACCGGTTTGGATGGCGGTCATGTAATAGGATAGGCAATTAGTTTACCTACCTTCTTTAGCCAGCCGGTTGTGGCATTTTATTTCTGGCTAGTCTGTGTTTCTAGCCTTCTGCGCTTTGTGTGGGCTGATTTTCCTTTATTTGAGCTCGAAACTATGGAACTTTGTATGCACATTTTGTTGCTTTGATTAATAAGATGGCTGTATGCATCACTCTTGATGCAGAGGCCGGGGTGCTCCCCTTTTCGAAAAAAAAACTCCACTTTACATTTCCTTCATTCCTTTGAACCAAACAAATTAATAGTGCTATGAAATAAACAAGCCCTGCAGTTGCATCACTCATCTTGATGGTACCAACTGGCAATTATTAGCTTAAGCACACATGTAAGAGCACACAACTGAATCAACAGTGAATCTAGTACTCGCTTTTCGCCATGCCGGGCTTCTGAATCGCGAAGGGACAACCCCAACAGTACCACGGGCCGTGTGAAAAAAGAAAAACATTAGGCCAACTCCAGCGTAGACCCCAAACGGACGTCGGGTTCGGCCGGATTTCGTCTCTTTGAGACAGCAATGGGTTCGCCCATGTCCGCTTCTGTCCGTTGGATTGTGGGTGCGTCCAACGCGCGGCCGCATCCCAAATCATGTCTGAGGTGGACGCGATTAAAAAAAACAACAGAAAAACTAAAATGAAATGCCGAAAAAAGTAAATAAACACAAATATAAAAACATAAAACATAAATTAACCATCACGGCCACAAAAACGGCCCAGTTCCATGGTTTACATTGCCATAATTAACATAAAAAACCCGCCGCCTGCGCGCTCCTGCCGTGCCCGTCGATGCCATGGTTGTGGCCGTCTTCTCAGTGGCTGCCGTTGTCGTCGTCGTCCCTGACGAGGTCGACGTAGTCCGGCGGCGTCCAGAGGTGGGACGGCGGTGCGTGGTACACGGGGGCGGGCTGGAAGGCGGAGGTGCCTGCACCACCTCCTCCCGTGGCGACGCCTCCCGCTCTGGTGACCGCGGCGGCGTGGGGCACTAGTTCACGCCCCTCACGACGTCGGCCATCTCCGGAGCCGCATGACCAGCTCCACTGCTGGCCCACCAGGCCTGGGTGGAACGGGGCCACCGGCTCCTCCTCCATCACCTCCTCCGCCTTCACCATCTCCAGCTCGGGGATGGTGACGTCGCCGGCCGCAGAGAGGGCCATCATCTCCTCGAGGCCCTCCCATTGGCGCTCACCGTGCATGTTCATGGAGTCCTCCATGACACGTTGCATGAGCCAGGCCTCCTCCTCCGCTGTCATGCGAGGTGGTGGTGGTGGAGACAGAGATGGTGAAGGCGACGACGTGGGCGTGAGGCGCGCACCCGTGTACGCCCGCACACCTGGGGAGCACGCGCTGCACGCTCTCGACGTGGCCGCCACGACCCCGACGAGGTGCCGGCGAAGAAAGACGCGCGCCGCACGTTGTGCTCGACCTGGGGCCATGTGTCCCAAAGCACGGAGTCGGGGGCGTACCTGGAGTCATAGTATAGGTCGTCCGGCGGGAGGAGGCGGCGGCGCTCGACCTCCTTGCGACGCACACGGTCGCTCACCGGGACCGGCGGGATCGGGACCCGGTCGACAGAGAGGTGCCAGTTATTGGGGAGGTGCACGTCGGTCCACGGGAGCGACGTCCTCGTCTCCCAATAACGCCGGCATACATCCGCACTGATGTACTGCCGGTCGTGCTCGCCGCCAGCCGTATGGCCGATGGTGAATGGGGCAGGCGCGGGGGCCCGACGCGGTGGTGATGCGGGCTCCTCCTTCACAGAGCCGCGGCGGTGGCCCGAGGACGAGCTAGCTCGCGGTCGTGCTTCCCCTTGCGGTCGTGGTTCCAGAAGCCCATGGTTGCGAGGCGGCCAGCTGGCGAGATTGAGGACGGGGAGAGGCTAGGGTTTGGGACGTGTCTGGTTTCGAGGAGGTAGGAAGGGCTGGACTGGGGAGTGTGGACGACGACCGGTCCACGGCTTCCCCATTTAAGAAGGACGGCGACCGTTCGCCTGGGCAGATGACAGGTGGGGCCGACCACCCGTGTGCATTATTGTCGGGCGGTGGGAGGTAGGTGGGCGCCTGCCACGCGGCCCCGACACGGACGAGCGAGGCATCCGTTTGCCGTCCGCGACCCAAGCCGCGTGCATATTTGCGCTCGAAATGGGTCGGCCCAGACACGAAACAGACCAGATGGGTCCTGGTCGTCACGCGCTGGGCCGTTTGGTTTGTCCGTTTTACCCCAAACGGACGGGGCCGGACGGGATGGTGTCGCGCACTGAAGTTGGCCTTAACACGGGCACGATGATTGTCACACCATCCACCAGAGGCCTGCACCGGGTTATGTGTGCCGTTGGCGACCTCCTTCGCTGGCAACGTACAAGGGCCGCCATCGCAAATGTAGTACGAGGACATCATCATGGCTATGTGGTCTTTTCTCTGAATAAAATGAAATGAAACAGACGAGCACCGAGCAGAAAGTCCTAGGAACGTAGTAAGAATATCTATAGCCAGGCATCCCAAATCCGCCACAAACCCCCGGCCGGACGGCATGGCCAGTGATCGGTAAATAAATAAATAAATTAAAATGGACGCCTCAAACGTCCGGGCTGACCGGCATCCCTTATGTCTAGCCCAAATATGAGGCGAATATGGGGAGGCCCGGGTGTTACCGGGCGCGTCCGCCACGTCGGACCTGGCAGGCCTACCCCACCACAAATTGCACCAAATCCACCAAACCCTCTCCCTCCTCCCACCTCCCACCAACCTTTCCCACGTCCGAGCCCTCGCCGTCCGCCACCCTTGCTTCCCATCTGAGGGAGTCCTGAACTAAGGGGTCCTCGGACAGCCGGACTATATACTTTAGCCCGACTATTGGGCTATGAAGATACAAGACAGAAGACTTCGTCCTGTGTCCGGAGGGGACTCTCCTTTGCATGGAAGGCAAGCTTGGCGATTCGTATATGTAGATACCTTTCTCTGTAATCGACTTTATACAACCTTAGTCCCCCCGGTGTCTATATAAACCGGAGGGTTTAGACTTCTAGGGTTTAGCCACAACAATCATAACCTCATAGGCTAGACTTCTAGGGTTTAGCCATTACGATCTCGTGGTAGATCAACTCTTGTAATACTCAAATTCATCAAGATCAATCAAGCAGGAAGTAGGGTATTAGCTCCATAGAGAGAGGGCCCGAACCTGGGTAAACATTATGTCCCGCGCCTCCTGTTACCATTAGCCTTAGGCGCACAGTTCGGGACCCCCTACCCGAGATCCACCGGTTTTGACATCGACATTGGTGCTTTCATTGAGAATTCCGCTGCGTCGTCACCAGAAGGCTTGATGGCTCCATCAATCATCTACAACAACGTAGTCTAGGGAGAGATTTTCCTTTCCGGACAGATCTTCGTATTCGGCGGCTTCGCACTGCGGGCCAACTCGCTTGGCCATCTAGAGCAGATCGATAAGAAGCTTGAATTTTGTGGCCGATATCCGCGGCGACTTGATTTTCGACGGATTCGTGCCCATGACGGCTGTCCCCGGCCACCACAATGAACAGAACCTAGAACTGTCATCTGGCCGCGTGCAGGAGATAGCACCTGTGACCGCCCTGGCCCTAGAGCTGGAGCGAACTGCATCGTCCAAAGACGGGAAGCTTAACCCCGCCACAGAGGCCGCAGACTCAGCGGCGTTCGAGCCACACACAGACCCAACATTGAGCTGGGCTTGTGTCACCGGAATCTCGGACTCGTCTCCGGCCATGGGTTCCGGACCGCGTGCATCCTCATCCATCGAACCTGATTGGGCGCCGGTCTTGGAGTTCAGCTCCGCGGACATCTTCCAGTACTCGCCTTTTGGCGACATGTTAAGCTCATTAAAATCCCTCTCCTTATCAGGGAGATCTTGGCCGAACTATGTCCGGCTCGAGTGGGAAGCGGACGACGAAGAATTTTGTGTCCCACCCACCACCCACTTTATAGCCACTGTCGACGACTTAATCGACATGCTTGACTACGACTCCAAAGACATCGACGGTATGGACGACGATACCGGAGATGAGTAGGAACCACTGCCTACAGGGCATTGGACAACCACCTCCTCGTACAACATATACATGGTGGATACACCCAAAGAAAACAACGGCGACGATGAAAATCCAGTCGAGGATAAACCTCCTGAGATACAGCCAAAGCACCGACGTCAGCGGCGCCGCTCTAAGCCATGCCGTAGTAAAAACAACAATACCATCACAGGAGAAAATAACACTCCAGACGACGCTGGAAACAATGAAGACCCCGTTGAGCCAACCTTCGGGCAGGAGGAACGGGAGGATGGGCGAGCCAGCCCTGGAGAATAGGCCATGAACAAAGACTCGGAGGACATCAACTACCTTCCGCTCTCTGAGGACGAGGTGAGCCTCGGCGATGAAGATTTCATCGTGCCTAAGGAGCCCGCCGAACAGGAACGCTTTAAGCATCAGCTAATTGCCAATGCAAGAAGCCTGAAAAAGAAGCAGCAACAGCTTCAAGCCGATCAAGATCTGCTCAATGAAAGATGGACTGATGTCCTGGCAGCCAAGGAATATGGCCTCGAGCGTCCAACCAAAAGCTACCCAAAGTGCAAACTGTTACCACAATTTGATGACGAGGCGCTGGAGCACGTCCTACCAAGGTACTATGCGGCTGACCGACCACCACGTGGCCGGGACAAAGCGGCACCTCGAGCCGAACACCACCCCGCACTGCCTCGCCGAAACAAACAGAAATACAACAGCTCGGGGATATACCCATGACCTGCGGCATGATTTGGAAAACAGAGCAGGTCAGACAAGATTGATCTATGTATCACGGGGGCGTGCACCTACGCGCGACAATGGCCATCTGGATGAACGTGACAAACATAGTCATGTCCAAGCCGAAAACCACAGACGAACTCCATCCGAGCTACGTCACGACCTGCCCCGATATAGAGGCGCCGCACACCCCCTTTGCTTCACTGACGTAGTAATGGGACATGATTTCCCAGAAGGGTTTAAACCCGTTCACATCAAATCATACGACGGCACAACAGACCCCGTGGTATGGATTGAGGACTTTCTTCTCCATATTCATATGGCCCGCGGCGATGATCTTCATGCCATCAAGTACCTCCCGCTCAAACTCAAAGGACCAGCTAGGTACTGGTTGAACAGTCTGCACGAAAACTCCATTGGCAGCTGGGAGGACTTGGAGGACGCCTTCCTCGACAACTTCCAAGGCACGTATGTTCGACCTCCGGATGCCGACGACTTAAGTCACATAATTCAACAGCCCAGAGAGTCAGCCAAGAAATTCTGGACTCGGTTCTTAACTAAAAAGAACCAGATCGTCGTCTGTCCGGACGTCGAAGCCCTAGCAGCCTTTAAGCACAGCATCCGCGACGAATGGCTGGTCAGACACCTTGGCCAGGAAAAACTGAAGTCCATGTCAGCCCTTACGACACTCATGACCCGCTTCTGTGCGGGCGAAGACAACTGGCTAGCTCGTAGCAACAACAATACAAGCGAACCTTGCACTTCTGAAGCCAGAAATAGCAATGGCAAGCCCCGACGCAATAGACATAAACATCGAAACAACGGTGATAACACCGAAGACATGGCGGTCAACGCCAGATTCAGTGTCTCTAAGTCCGGTCAGCGGAAGAAGCCATTTAAGAGAAACAATCCGGGCCCGTCCAGTATGGACCGCATACTAGATCGACCATGCCAAATCCATGGCACTCCTGATAAACCAGCCAACCATACCAACAGGAATGTTGGGTCTTCAAACAGGCCGGCAAGTTAAATGCCGAGAATAAGGAGAAAGGGTCGCAAAGCGATGACGATGACGAGGAACCCCGACCACCGAACACAGGGGGACAGAAGAAATTTCCCCCCAAGTCAAAACGGTGAACATGATATACGCCACCCATATCCCTAAGAGGGAGCGCAAGCGTGCACTCAGGGATGTCTACGCGATGGAGCCAGTCGCCCCAAAGTTCAACCCATGGTCCTCCTGTACGATCACCTTCAATCGCAGGGACCATCCGACCAGTATCCGTCATGGCGGTTCAGCCGCACTGGTCCTTGACCCAATTATTGACGGATTGCACCTTACGCGAGTCATCATGGATGGTGGCAGCAGCCTGAACCTGCTTTATCAGGATACAGTGTGCAAAATGGGTATCGATCCCTCAAGGATCAAGCCCACCAAAACCACCTTCAAAGGTGTCATACCAGGTGTAGAGGCCTGCTATACGGGCTCAATCACGCTGGAAGTGGTCTTCGGATCCCCGGATAATTTCCAAAGCGAAGAGTTAATCTTCGACATCGTCCCCTTCCGCAGTGGCTATCATGCACTGCTCGGACGAACTGCATTCGCTCGATTCAATGCGGTGCCGCACTACGCCTTCCTCAAGCTCAAGATGCCCGGACCACGCGGTGTTATAACGGTCAACGGAAATATGGAACGCTCCCTCCATACTGAGGAGCACACCGTGGCACTTGCAGCAGAAGTACATAGTAGCCTTCTTAGGCAGAACCTAAATTCCGCAGTAAAGCTCCCGGACACCGTCAAGCGAGTCTGAACTACTCTACAGCAGAACTGTCCAACTCGTCCAGAGCTTGACTAGCAATTCGGCCTCCTTCCCAGTCCCAATCAAGCGATGGCATTTGTGCCGCGCGTACATAACTACGCACTCAAAATACCATGGTCAGGGACGGAGGCACAACTAGATCGTGGTCCATAATGCGGCTCAACCGCGCCTGGATCCACATACCTTCACCTTTTCTTTTTCATTTCAGGTGTTTTCTCTTCTCGAGGCTTTTCTGATAACCTGGTCATCGGACCTATAACGGGACGGATACACCAAGAAGGCGAGGAGCTTTGACGTACAAGGAAATCCCCAGGTGGTCTCTGCTAACGATCGTTATACCTGTTTTACATACCCGCACGCAACTCGCTCTTGGTCATGGCATGTCAAATAGCCTATTTTGCTTATCGCATTTCTTGTACAAATACACCTTGATGTATCAATCAAATTACAATGGAAAATAGTTTGCGGCTCAATATTTGTGGCGTCAGCTTATTACTTGATTCTTTCCTTATCTTTGTATTCATTACTTATTGCACCCGTACACTCTAGTACGTATTACTTCGCCAGGGGCTTCATCATACCCCATAACACGACAATAAAGTCCGAACACGTTTATAGTACAGTTCGGCACCCCGAACTTATATATAGCATTATATGCATTGGCTCTGAATCATGTCTTTGGTCAATAGTTGGGTTGCCCGGCTCCTGTGCTTACTACCTTACATTCCGCTATATCGGCTAGGGTAGTAAAGGGAGAACTACTGCGATTGTGTCCCGGTTCTTCCAGACGAGCACCTCAGTAGAGAAAGCCAAAAAACTGACTGTCATGATGCGGCAAGAGCTGGTCAGCTGTTTGAGAGGTTTCAAATCCATAGAGATTTTTCCACTTTATGCAAGGAATCGGTTCTTATCCGATTGGGCGTGTATAGCGCCCCAAGTTTGGCCTTCCGAGCACCAGGGGCCGCACCAAAGTTTTCATTGTCAAACTCCTATGGCTAAGTGAGGGTGATAAAGCCGTATAATCTGATTGCCTTGTTCGTTGCGCTAAACACCTCCTTTAAGGACCAAAATGCGGAGTAAAGAGTGTTAAGATTTATCCCGAATACCCCCGTACTATCTACGTGGGGGCAGAAGCTGACGACTGGCCAACTCTCAGGTTTTCATAAACGGCCGCACAGGAGGTAAAATTTTAAAACTAACAGACATTATATTACATAACAAATCTGTTTAATATCACAGGACAGGATAACATGAATGTTTTCATGGGAATATGATATCCTTGGCACATTGCTCCGCCACAAGGCGGGATCCCTCCAGGACACTATGAAAATATAGTTCAGGTCGGCGGTGCTCCTTTCCCTCAGGCGGCCCCTCGGTCATTAGCTTCGTGGCATCCATCTTCACCCAGTGCGTCTTGGCGTGGGCAAAGGCCATCCGCGCGCCTTCGATACAGACCGATCGCTTGATGGCTTCAAGCCGTGGGCCGGCACTCACAAGCCGTTTGACGAGTCTGAAGTAGCTGCTGGGTATGGACTCGGCAGGACATAGCCGGACTATTAAGTCCTTCATGGCTAGTTCGTCCGCCTTATGCAGCTCGACCAACTGTTTCAGCTGGTCGCTAAAGGGCACTGGAAGTTCTAGTCCAAGGTATTGAGACCAGAACAGCTTCTCCGTAGAGCTCCCTTCTTCGGCTCGATAAAATTCTGCGGCATTTGATATGCTGCGCGGCAGATCGCCCCTGGAGAGCTCCAAATTCGGGTAAGTAAAAGGAATGTTTCCTTCACATATCTTCTTTGCATACTGAAAGCCTTACCCGCCGTAATCTTCTTGGCCGCATGGATCTCCTGGAGGGCACTCTGGCGGGCCTTGGCAGGTTCAAACTCTCGATCCTTAAAATCACGCTCCAAGGACTCGTACTTCTTGCCGGCGTCCTGGAGCTCTTGCTGGACCTCGCTGACCCGGGCCTCCTGCTTCTCGCACGCGGTTTGTTCCTTGGCCACTTTATCCTCGGCCTCGGCCAACGCCTTCTTGAGGGCCGCTACCTCGGTCGTGGCCCCTAAAAAGTTCATGACACTTTAGTCAGCATGAACCATTTAACCTTCCTAAATATACGCACAGGTTACTGCATACCTTGGTTGTCCTCCAGCTGCTTCTTCACATGGCCCAGCTCTTCCTCGGCCCGCTCCAGATTCGGCTTCAGTCCGAAGACTTCCGTAGTGTGAGCGGTCATAGCCAGCAGCGATGCCTGCTTATTCACATAGACATATAAGATTAGACTCCTGCGAAAATTATTTGATCCTCTGTTCGGCTTTTCTTTCCGAACACCGGACAGAGTATCAGGGGCTACTGTCTATACTGTGACATTCCTTTTCTAAGTACGTTGCTTACCTCAAAGCCTGTTAGAAGGCTAGTGCAGGCTTTGGTTAGTCCGCTTTTGGCGGACTGGATCTTCTCAATCACCGTACTCATAAGAGTACGGTGCTCTTCAATGATGGAAGTGCCTCACAGCGCTTCCAGTAATCTATCTGATGCCTCTGGATGGACAGAGGTCACCGGTGGAGTTGGCCCACCCCCCTCTTTTGAAAGAGGCAGCCTGCCTGAGTCCGGAGCCACATGGGCCTCTGGAGCTGTATTAGGCTAGGGGCCGAATTGGATACGACCCCCATCGTCGGTGTCCATAGGGGTCTGTGCCCCCATGTGTTCGGCAACCATAGTTTTACCCTCCGGCACCACCAGGACGGCCTCCTGAGCCTCTCCCTGGCCTGGGATCCTTCGAGACAACATCTCGGTGTTGTCCGCGGCCTTGGGAGAGGAGGCCGTCGGAAGGGACGTGCTGTTCGTCGCCGACGGGTCTAGCGACCCCTCCGAAGAGGAGGACAACGCGATGTTGGACTGGGCCAGACTGCAAGTGCACGATCCAGCAGATTAAAAATGTTAAAGTAAAAAGGCCGGATATATTACTATGTATGGACACTTACGATTTGGCCAGGGGCTTGACCCTGGGCTCCCACTCCCCCCCCCCCCCCCGCTGTTGGCGGCCGCGACGGAGTTGTCTGGTAGGAAAGTCTTCCCCTTCTTGGATGCCTTGGCCTCCCCATGCGCGGAGGCCGTCCTCTTCCTTCTCCCCCAGCAGGGGGAATGGATTTCTTCTTCCTCCTCCTCTTCCTCGTCTTCTTCGGTGGAGGAGTGCGTCTCGGCGTCTTCGGACGTCACGTCCGAAGTGCCCTTGCGACGGAGACCACTTCTGGTCCCCGAGGCCTTCTTTTTGGCCTTCTTCTCTGGCACCTCGTAAGGCGCCGGAAACAACATCTTCATCAGAAGTGGGGTTTCTGGATCTTCGGGCAGCGGAGCCGGACAGTGATTAACTCTATCCAGGCCTGAAAAAATTGGTAGGGAGGCTTAGATTCCTCCCTCAAATATGCCAGTAAAGGGTTTATCTTGAAAACATGAAAGAACTTACTGGATTAGCCTGGAGTTTTGAGCTAAGCCCACGATCCTCGGTCGTGGGCGGTGGTGTCTCACTGGCCTTGAAGAGCACCTTCCAGATGTCTTCGTGCATCGTGTCAAGAGCTCTAGTAGCGTATGGTGCTTGGCCGGGTTGAACTCCCACAAATTGCAAGTCCGGCGTTGGCACGAAAGGATCCGGTGGACGAGCATAACCTGGACCAAGTTGACAAGTTTGATTCTCTTGCTTATCATGTTCTGGACGCACGTCTGGAGCCCTGTCAGCTCGTCCGAAGAGCCCCAGGTCAGGCCCTTCTCTTGCCAGGAGGTGAGCCGCATCGGGACTCCAGATCGGAATTCGGGGGCCGCCGCCCAGTTGGCGCCGCACGGCTCGGTGATGTAGAACCACCCTGATTGCCACCCCTTTACAGTCTCCATAAAGGAGCCTTCGGGCCAGGTGACATTGGGCATCTTGCCCACCATGACGCCTCCGCACTCTGCTTGTTGGCCACTCACCACCTTGGGCTTCACATTGAAGGTCTTCAGTAATAGGCCGAAGTGAGGTGGGATGCGGAGGAAGGCCTCACACATGACAATAAATGCCGAGATGTTGAGGATTGAGTTGGGGGCCAAATCATGGAAGTCCAGCCCGTAGTAAAACATCAGTCTACGGCGGACAAACGGGTGGAGAGGGAATCCCAGCCCACGGACAAAGTGTGTGAGGAACACAACCCTCTCATGGGGCTCTGGGGTAGGGACGATCTGTCCCTTGGCCGGAAGTCGATGAACGATGTCCTTGGTCAGATACCCGGCCTCCCGGAGCTCCTTGATGTCCTTCTTCTTGACGGAGGAGGCCATCCACTTGCCTCCAGCTCCAGATCTGGACATGATTGTAGTGCTTTTTTGGCGGAGAAGGCGAGAGCTTGGGCGCTGGAGCTCGATAATGGATGAGCAGAGGAAGGAGAAGGCGTGGGTGAACGAGGATGAATCCTTATCCCCTTATAAAGACAGTAAAAGTCATGTGCCGCCCTGCTCACCTTAAAATCCGCCTATTCCCCAAGCGCCTTGCAGTGCTCACGGTTGGGTTACCCATGCCCGTATTGATGAGAATCCCGTGATAAGGGGACATGATCTCTGCTTCGACAAGACGTGCCAGTGAAACCACACCTCGAAATACGGAGCGGCAGGCTAAAAACGGTTCGAATAATGACCAGGCAGTGGCGTGATGTCACACTACAAAAAGTTGTCAGCGGATTGGACTCGTGGAATATTATACTCTCTATGGTTGTGTGTGGTACTTGTTTTGCAGAGCTGGACACGTTTTCTATGTTCGGAAGAAAATGTTGGAGTATTCGGAGAAGCAACCGCCTTGCAATGCCGAAGACAATCTGCGCATCGGACTCATCATCATTGAAGCCTGGTTCAGGGGCTACTGAGGGAGTCCTGGACTAAGGGGTCCTCGGACAGCCGGACTATATACTTTGGCCGGACTGTTGGGCTATGAAGATACAAGATAGAAGACTTCGTCCCGTGTCCGGAGGGGACTCTCCTTTGCGTGGAAGGCAAGCTTGGCGATTCGGATATGTAGATTCCTTTCTCTGTAACTGACTTTGTACAACCCTAGTCCCCCCGTTGTCTATATAAACCGAAGGGTTTAGACTTCTAGGGTTTAGCCACAACAATCATAACCTCATAGGCTAGACTTCTAGGGTTTAGCCATTACGATCTCGTGGTAGATCAACTCTTGTAATACTCAAATTCATCAAGATCAATCAAGCAGGAAGTAGGGTATTACCTCCATAGAGAGGGCCCGAACCTGGGTAAACATTGTGTCCCCCGCTTCCTGTTACCATTAGCCTTAGACGCACAGTTCGGGACCCCCTACCCGAGATCCGCCGGTTTTGACACCGACACCATCCTCGCCGCCGGTCCCGATCCGCCGCCCTATATGTCTTCCAGCTCATCCCCGCCCGCTGCGACAGAGGTAGCGTCCCCCTCGTCCATCGGCGACCCATCCACGGCTTCATCCTGCAAGGCGGAGAACATCGCCCGGAGGGACCAGCAACGGAGGTGGCGAGAAAGGGAAGCGTTGGCGGCGCAGGGAGAGGATGCGGATATGGACGAGAAGCTGCCCCTGCCCCACCCCCTCCCCCGCGCCTGGGTATCTAGACCCCATCCATCCAACCGCCAATAAGGATCACGCCATCGGACTAGGTTGGGACAAAGGAGGATCCGACCGGTTGGGGCATTCCGGAAAGCTTTCCGCACACGCAGATGCGGGTGGTGGGCGCATGTCACTTGCCATAGCTGGTTCGGGCGCGGACAAGCATGGGCACCGGCGGGACCCGAGCTACCCACGACCTGTTCGACGGAATGACACAACAAGACTCAGTATGTTCTTATTGCTCCTCTCCGATCAATTTTGCATATGCCATGTTCAATGTTTTGCATATACCGCTTGCCGGGGGGGATGACCCTCGGGTAGGCTCAAGGAGGCAAGACAACATTTCAAAACAATGTCGGAGGAGCAACCCCACGAATCAACAAAACAACCGAAGAGGAAGACCGGCTGCGTGGCCGACCGAAGCCTGGCAGGTCAGGCCAGGCTGGCCAGTTGGCTGGAGCCTGGCCGGCTGCAGCCCAGCTGGCTGGAGCCCGACCGACTGGAGCCTGGCCGGGTGGAGCCCGACTATCTGCAGCCCGACAAAGTCAACATCAGGCGTACCATTGGACACGAGCAGAAGACATTGTGGCTAGCAGACTGCAGAGTCAGCCATACCGCAACAGTCAGGCACTATAAACAAATAGTGCCACCCACTTCGTGACTCGGAGGACAACGGGTTACAGTGACATGCAGTCGACGGGGCTCGCAGCAGCCGGGGAGCTTCACTTTCAGCAAGAGACAATGACGACAGGGCCCCACCCCCTATTATTTTATCACTTGTAACTTGGGAGGCCAGGCTATAAGACCTCCCAAGTGCCCCTAGAGGGGGGGGGGTTGCCTCATTCAACACACTCAGTCACTCACTCATGCGAGGCAAGGAGGAGAGCTAACTCCTTTCCCCTCACCCAAACAGCTCCAGGAGCACCATTCTAGCCCTTGTAATCCTCATAGTAGATCTGGAAGGACTAGTGGTGTTACCTTCCTCGGAGGGCCCCGAACCAGGGTACATCTTGTGTCTTTGCTTGCTCGTGCCCAATTTCGCCTCCGGAACACTTCGATGCTCTTTGGCCCCAACCACCTTTGATAAGCCATCCCATGACATCTGCCGTGAGAATACCATGACAGTTGGCGTCCACCGTGGGGCAAGCTGCGGCTGGAATCACAGTCCAGGCGGGACCCTCTTCTTCATCACCACCATGGCATCACCAACATCTCTCCGGCAGCGATCGAGGGCTCGACATCAGGACACCCCCGGCGCGACCATGTGGGATGGCGCATCCTCCATGTCTTCCTTTGGCCTGCGCCCCACCACCTTCCTCGGGCGTGCCATTCGCGCCGTCGCCCGATCAGCCGCCTCGAGACTCTCCAGCGTACTCGTCGTCACGGTCAAGAGTGTGCAAGATAACATGCGTTGTGACTCTGTTGAGCTCCAGCGGCTGCCGCCCGTCATTCTACAATGACACCTAAGCAGGCAACTTGATCAATACACACAAACGTCGATGGCTCCAGTAGTCTGGGGCAGACCATAGCCCTCTGGTAGACTGGTGACTCCTCCTAACTGTCCGCAGGCTACTGGCTCCTCCTGGTTGGCTGCACCCTCCTGGTCGGCTGCAGCCTCCTGGCTGGCTACCGACACCTAGCTCCTCCTGGCCAACTGCAGCCTGCTGGCCGGCTGAAGGCTGCTGGTTGTTTGTGGTCGCCTGCAAGCTTCTGGCTGCCGGCTCCTGGCCGCTCCTGGCCGACTGTTGGCTACTCCTGGCCGGTGGCAGGCTGCTGGCTACGAGCTGTTGGTTGCGGACTGCTAGCGTGCAACCCTCTGGCCGGCTGGTCTCCAGCCTCCTTTGCCTCCTTAGGCTCCACCCCGACCACATCTGGTCGTTCGCCTCCTCAGACCGTAGCCGACAATGTCGCTCCACCTCTCCAGGCTTCATCCGACAACGTCCAGCTCCACCCCTTCAGGCCCCGCCCCGGTCTCACCCGGCTCCGCAGACTCGGATGTCGCCGCTTCAACGACCCGGACTGCATCACCAAGCGGTCAAGCGTATTCTGAGATATTTGGCTCACACCCCACCTTAGGTTTATGGTACCGATACGTTTCCAATGTATCTATAATTTCTGATTATTCCATGCTGTTCTATTATCAATCTTGGTTGTCTTATAATCATTTTATAGTCATTTTATATCATTTTTGGTACTAACTTATTGACATAGTGCAAGTGCCAGTTGTTGTTTTCTGCATGTTTTTACATCGCATGAAATCAATATCAGACGAAGTCCAGTTGCCATTCTAAGCAAATTTGCATGTGCCATCTCTAATTTTCAAATAAACTTCTCATTTGTGTGTTTGTTTCGCTCACGGAATGGTAACGGGTGGCTAATATTTTCCATGCTGGATGTGTTATTCTCACGATGAGTGTTTATTCACTTGTCATTGCACGAGAGTAAGGCAAAGGTTTAAGGGATGCCCAGTCCCGAAATGCAAAAATGAATTTACTTTATGTTGTCAAATAATAAATTCCTTGGAAAGTGCTGGTATGGAAGGTAACCGTGGATACGGCTAGCCATGGAAAGTGAAAGTATGGTGGAAAAAGGAATAAACTTTATTTTCTGTTTGGGAACCGCCTATGATATATCTAGCATGGAAAGTATTGGGGTGCTCCAAGTCGTTTTCGTTGGTGGGATGGATACACCTCCCAAAATGTTTTTATCTCTAATTTCTCGTTTTGAGCTCCGACACCTCTACAAATCCCTACTTCTCTTTGCGAAGGGCCTTTCTTTTACTTTATGCAATTTTTATTTTTGAAATTGAGTCTCCATCCTCTCTTTTAAAAGCACCAACTAGGAGGCAATATGATCATACTTAAGTATTGGGTGTAGATAATATTCGAGTGTGTTTCATCAATGGATCAATGTTTGAGCATGATGGGCTGGGATAACTTGTTTTAGCATTGATATTTTGAAAGACATGGTTGCTTGTTGTGCTTGAGTATCTAAATTATTATGTCAAAACTAGACTATTGCTTTGAATCACATAAAAGTCAAAATGTCCATGATATAAAGAAAACAATATGATATGACATGATAAACAACACTCCACATCAAAAATTCTGTTTTTATCACTTACCTACTCGAGGACGAGCAGGAGTTAAGCTTGGGGATGCTGGTACGTGTCCAACGTATCTATAATTTTTTATTATTCCATGTTGTTTTATTATCAATCTTGGATGTTTTATAATCATTTTATATCATTTTTTGGTACTAACCTGTCACGACCGGTTTTCCAATAAAAATATTTATTGAGAAACCAATCTATTGAGTCCAGTATGAGAGAAATCCTCCTCACTGGTAGACAAAATCTTGATACAATAAGCCAGTAGCATAAAATATATTACAGGGTTGAACTACGGTTGCTCAACCAAATTATTACAAGCACGCCAATTATTATACATAATGGCGGACACGACACAGTGGCGTGGAGGCATTCTACTGACTCGAGGATAGGATGGTGGTGGATAAACACAGCGGGGAGAGGGATACAGGACTCTAAAACTGGCATCTCATCGAGCGTCGAGGTGAGGCTCGATGAATTTATTTGGTAGTGGAAGCGGATATAATACAATGACCACATCCAGGGACGCACGAGACTGACTGGGACTCCTCTTGGCGTCGGACTCGCTATCATATTCTTCATCCATGAGATCGCCTTCGTCAGCATCTGGCCAAATCAACAAGCCAGTGAGTACTTTGAAAGTACTCGCAAGACAGTTCGGACGTAAGATATAACAAATGCATGCATGGATGCGTCATGATTAATTCATCAATGCTCATTAAAATAAATTAGCATAACGAGGTAAGTAAAAGGGGAAACGGCGGTTGTCCACCTGAAATCCCAACATAACATAACTGGAGACCGATCGGGTGTCTGAAGCGACGCCTCGAAAGGTGAACAAATAAATAAAGGAAATGATGCCACAGTCGGGCGTCTTAGCGACACCACATAAAGGGCTTTAAAAGAAATGCCACAGTCGGACGTCTGAGCGACATCACAAAAAGGGCTTCAAAAGAAATGCCACAGTCGGACGTCTGAGCGACATCACAGAAAGGGCTTTAAAAGAAATGCCACAGTCGGACGTCTGAGCGACATCACAGAAAGGGCTTTAAAAGAAATGCCACAGTCGGACGTCTGAGCGACATCACAGAAAGGGCTTTAAAAGAAATGCCACAGTCGGACGTCTGAGCGACATCACAGAAAGGGCTTTAAAAGAAATGCCACAGTCGGACGTCTGAGCGACATCACAGAAAGGGCTTTAAAAGAAATGCCACAGTCAGACGTCTGAGCAACAGCACAGAAAGGGCTTTTGTCCACAAGTAAATATCACTCATAATAAACATTCAATTCATGAAAATAAATGGGTTAGTCCATCCACAGGAATAATCATTTAACCGGACTTAGCACTCATGCGATTCACCGGAGTTTCTGTCATCAAAACTGACATCTGGTCAGGACAAGTTAATATCGAACTTGGACATGGAATAGATGATTTGAAGGAATATATGACTCTGCAGAGTTTGTACAAAATTTTTCCCACAGCCAACGGATTTCCGTAGTCACGAAGGACTAGTTCCGTTTACGGTTTTTCGGTAGGAAACACAGCTAACCAGTACACACCCATTCCACCTCTTGATGCTAGGAATCACCCTAGACATCATCCAAGAAAAACTTTTGAGACAGGGAGATCACAATCTCGAATAGCATGGGATCAAATTTATATACGCGCGCTCTAAGGGGTGCCCCCCTCTCGGTCCCAACCGGAAACACCCATGCCCCCTGACCGGATGACTGGCTTTAATCCAGGGCCATGGAACCATCATCACGGCCTCTCCTTTTTGGTGTGTACCAGGAAAGCGGTTTACAACTTACTAAGCCATATTCCTTGCGGAAAACATGTGGTAGTACAAGGAAGGAAATGGAAGGAACTGGACCGATACGGTTTGACACTGAAGTCACATAGTCTGGCATAAGATTGGCATGCTACAACACTGCCATCTTACCCATTCTCATGCCAACACATGGCCATTCATATGCACATCCATCCACTTATGGATCATCGAACTCACTTACCTCAACAGTGCATGGAAATAACGCTCATCGGTATGCTCATCACATGCCATGAGACTAACTAAATGCAAAACATGCCAAGATACTCATCATATCAAAAGTTCAAACATGCTTGCCTGGTTCAGAGTAGTCGGAGCCTAGCTCGGTGAAGTTCGCGGCTCCGTCACCCCCTTCGGTATCTACGGTATAAAGAAAATGTATGCGCTATCGTAAATACCAAGAGGTGCACAAAAAAAATATACCAAATATTTTTCAAATAAATCTGATAAAAAACTAGACAAAATTTTAAGGAAGACAGAAAAAGAATCAATCAAAAATACTCTTTTGTTAAAAAGTTATAAGGCTTTTAGTCCAGGGACTCATCTGTAATGAAACAGAAAGTTTCCAGGGGCTAGACTATAAAAACAGAAAACGCTTCGGCAGAAACTACGCCAGCCCAGAGGGAAAGCGCATTCGGCAGAAGGCGTTTTCAGATAACGCTTCGTTTAGAAAAGACAGAGAGGCTGACGGGTGGGCTCCACCTGTCAGGTTTGAAAATCAAAACAGAGCGCGACGGCGCCCGAGAGGTGTGGTGGTCGCCGGCGGCGATCCACGGCGAGGCAGGGGGATCGGGGTGTACCTCTGTGTTCAGGGCACCATTCCGCGTCTGAGGGAGGTGAAAGTGGTCGCCGGCGAGTACTGTGTCGACTGCGGCCTCTGCTCCGGCGGACGGCGGTTCGGACGAGGATGGAGCTCGCCGGAGAGGGCTGCAAGGTTCAAATTGACGAGGGGGTTAGGATGCTAGGTGTGAGAGAGGGCTACGGACAAGGTTTGGGCGCCGGAGATGGCCTCACCGCAGTGGATCGAGCTGGAGGCCGAGGCGGACAGAGGTGGCCGGAGTCGAGGAAGAAGGGCTCCTCGAGGCCCTCGGGGTGCTATATATAGCCGCCCCGAGGCGGTTGCCAAGAACGGGGTTCTCCGGCGAGGTGATTACGGCGGCGTGGAGGTTGAACGGGAGGTTGCAGAGGTGGGGCATCATCACGGTCGTTCCCTGGTTCGGTTTGCGCGCTAACCTCATTGGAATTAGGTGGCTTAGGTGGATTTCAACGGAACGGGGCGGCGCGGGCCCGTCGGCGGCAGAGAGCGCGCTCTGTACATGCTGCGCCACGGCGACGGTGCCGCATGCATGCGCTGGCACGGAGACGGCCATGCGGAGCCACCAGAGGGTTTGGGCGGCGCCGAACGGTGTTGCGCCGCCGTTCTCCTCCCTGTCGGCCGTTACGGGGAGCCGGCCGCCGCAAGACACGCCGGCGCAGGCGGGCCAGGGCGCCACCGACGCCAGGGTCGCGCCAAGAGCGCGTGCGAGGCTCCGGACAAGCGAGCGAGGCCGCGAGCAACGTGCCAAGTGCACTGTGGCCGCGTGACTGAAACTGACGAAACTGAAACTGAATTTTAACTGAATTTGACTGAATCGGTGTATGCAAGGTGTTCGACAGAATGATCCAGGCATCTAGGGATTTTTCCTTGAGCTGAAATTTGGTGGAGTGGCTACTCATTGCTCAAGAAGGCTGCCTGAATTTTGGTGGAATTTTTGGAGAAGTGTGGATATGAATTTCACCAAATTTGGCAAATCTGGTCCAAACTTGCAGAGACTGAATTTTGAAATATTTGAAAAGAGGAGGAGTGGATCAAGATGGTTCTGGGTTGTGGGTTCAAAGGACTATCCAGGAGAGTTGGTTTGAGGTCATAACTCAAATTCAATATGGTACTTGCTTTGAAAATCTCTCAGGCTCCAAAAATTTTCAGAATTGATTTGAGGGGGAAAAATAATTAGAATAAAATCCAAAACTTGTTTGGATTAGTTGGGACAGAGAACTTAGGTTGAATTCAAGGAGGAGGGGAGGTTTTGGAGAGGTTTTACCACATGGGCAAAAATACAATGCCATGGGTGGCTTCAAGGATATGAAAATCCAAATTTTTCATAGAGCTTCTTATTAAAAGAAAAAGATTAAATTAAACTCCCAAAATACTTTGAGAGGGAGCAGAGAAGAAGTTTCAAAAGATCAAACACCAAGGTTTAAAAAAAAATCCTTGCCAAAGAAAAGAAAGTTTTTATGAGGAAGGTTTTCTGGAAAATTTTAAATGGCCTCTTTTGTAAAAACCACAAAGTTTTTGCTGAAAACCAAAGCAAAAATTTTGGGGTGTCACAACACCTACCCCCTTAGGAAAAAATCTCGTCCCCGAGATTTCAACTGTTCCTCAAATAAGTGTGGATGCTCTGTCCGAAGAAAATCCTCTTTTTCCCAAGTTGCTTCGCTTTCGGTGTGGTTGCTCTACTGAACTCTGAAAAACTTGATGGTCTTCTGTCGGGTTCTCCTTTCAGACTCCTCTAATATTTTTACTGGGTGTTCTCAGTAAGTGAGGTCTGGTTGTACGTCAATGTTCTCATGGGATACTTGTTTCTCTGGTTTGCTTACGCACTTCCTTAACTGAGAGATGTGGAACACGTCGTGAATGTCAGACAAGTCTTTGGATAAGTCTAGCTGGTAGGCTACAGTGCCTCTTCGTGCCACTATGCAGAATGGTCCAATGAATCTTGGTGCTAACTTTCCTTTAATCTTAAATCGTTGCAGTCCCTTCATAGGTGATACTCGTAGGTACACAAATTCACTGGGTTCAAAATTGACCCTACGATGTTTCTGATCGTAATAACTCTTCTGTCGGCTTTGAGCGGTCTTGAGTCGGTCCCTGATTAGCTTGACTTTTTCCTCGGCTTCTTTGAGCATTTCTGGGCTGAAGATACGGCTGTCTCCGGTCTCTGACCAATTTAGCAGGGTACGACATCTTCGTCTGTATAGGGCTTCAAAAGGTGCCATTTGCAGGCTGGCCTGGTAACTGTTGTTGTATGCGAACTCGGCATATGGCAGGCTTTCTTCCCAACTGGTTCCATCGGTGAGGACACATGCTCTCAGCATGTCTTCCAAAATTTGGTTTACGCGTTCAGTCTGTCCATCAGTCTGGGGATGGTAGGCTGTGCTGAAGGCCAATTGGGTTCCCAGAGCCTGTTGTAAATGATCCCAAAATCTCGAGAGAAACTGAGTGCCTCTATCGGAGATTATAGTCTTCGGGACTCCATGCAGACAAACTATACGGGAGAGGTAAATCCTGGCAAGCTTCTGAGTGTTGTAGGTTGTCTTTACTGGAATGAAATGTGCCACCTTGGTTAATCTATCGGTGATGACCCATATGGCATCATACCCGTGTCGTGACCGAGGTAGTCCGACAATAAAATCCATCCCTATTTCATCCCATTTCCACTCAGGTATTTTGTTTGGTTGCAGTAGTCCGGCTGGTTTTTGATGCTCAACTTTTATGCGTTGGCACGAATCGCAACATGCAACGAATGTGGCTATGTCCCTCTTCATACCGTGCCACCAAAATCCTTCCTGAATATCCTTATACATTTTGGTTCCTCCAGGGTGGATTGAATAAGGAGTGGTGTGTGCTTCAGCTAGGATTTGCTGTTTGAGGTCCTCTATGTTTGGCACACAGAGTCTGTCCCTGTACCGTAATATTCCATCATCGCTTATAACAAATTCCGAGGCCTTGCCCATACTCACTTTTCTTTTGATTCCTTCAATGCTGGGGTGACCAGGCTGAGCTTCTTTAATTCTCTCCACAAGATCGGGCTTTATTTCCAAGTTTGATATGGTGCCTTCCGCGACCATTAACAGGTTGAGGTTTGCAAATTCTTGTTGGAATTCAGGTCTCAAACTTTGTAGTCTGTTTTCGTCGGAGCTGGGGTTTCGACTAAGAGCATCGGCTACTACATTTGCTTTCCCTGGATGATAGTGGATTCCAACGTCATAATCCTTTACCAATTCCAACCAGCGGCGTTGCCGTAAGTTTAGTTCTGGCTGTGTGAAAATATATTTAAGACTTTTATGGTCCGTGTATATTTCACACCGATTCCCAAGTAAGAAATGCCTCCATTCCTTAAGTGCATGAATGACTGCTGCCATTTCTAAGTCATGAGTGGGATAATTTTCCTCATGCTTGCGGAGTTGTCGTGAAGCGTATGCGACAACCTTGCCTTCCTGCATCAACACGCACCCGAGACCTTTTCGGGACGCGTCACAATACACCACAAAGTTTTTGTGTATGTCTGGCACAATTAATACTGGTGCTGTGGTTAATTTCCATTTTAACTCTTGGAAACTTTTTTCGCAAGCTTCTGTCCATTCAAACTTCTTGTCTTTCTTGAGTAACTGCATCATTGGCTTGGCTAGAGTGGAGAATCCTTCAATAAATCTGCGGTAATATCCTGCCATTCCCAGAAAACTTCGTATGTCCGTTACGCTGGCTGGTGCCTTCCAGTCAAGTATGGCCTTGACTTTCTCCGGGTCCACTGCGATACCGTCTTGGGTCAGCACGTGGCCTAGAAAGCCTACTTGCCTTAGCCAAAATTCGCATTTGCTGAACTTGGCATACAATTGATGCTTTCTGAGTTCTCCTAGCACAATCCTGAGATGTTCCGCGTGCTCTTCTGGTGTTTTGGAGTATATCAGAATATCATCGATAAATACCACAACGAACTTGTCCATAAACTTCATAAATACTTTGTTCATGAGGTGAACAAAATATGCGGGGGCGTTAGTTAATCCAAAAGGCATAACTGTGAACTCATATAGCCCATATCTGGAGGTGAAGGCTGTTTTGGGGATATCTTCTGTTCACACTTTTAATTGATGGTATCCTGACCTTAAGTCAAATTTTGAGAATACCTTGTCCTGAGTGAGCTGATCAAATAGATCATTTATCCTTGGCATCGGGTATTTGTTCTTGACTGTGACCATGTTAAGTGCTCGGTAGTCTATGCACAATCTCAGTGTTCCATCCTTCTTTTTGGCAAATAAAATTGGTGATCCCCAAGGTGAGGAGCTGGCTCGAATGTATCCTTTGTCCAGTAATTCCTTTATTTGTTTTCTCAATTCAATCAACTCGGTTGGTGCCATTATGTATGGTTTCTTGTATATGGGGGTGGTTCCTGGTGCTAGCTCAATGCTGAATTCTATTTCTCGGTCTGGTGGCATGCCTGGTAGTTCTTCGGGAAATACGTCTGGAAATTCACATACTACTGGAACCTTGCTTAACTCAGAAATATCCACCTTATTCAATCTTGGCTGCCGGGGTATTTTTCTTTCCTTGGCTGGTACTTTTATTGTCTTCCCGTGGTGGTGTGTGAGAATCACGGTCCGGTTGAAACAGTCAATAAAACCTTTGTCGGTGGTTAACCAGTCCATCCCTAGGATGACATCCAGTCCTTTATTTTCCAACACAATAAGATTGGCGAAAAATTTCAATCCTTCGAACTCAATGGTCACATTCTGACAATAACTCTGAGTAACTTGCTGAATCCCAGGGGACTTGATGATCATGGATTTTTTCCAAGGGGTACATCGAAAAATTATTTTGCAAAGCAAAACTTTTCGAAATGAATGAGTGATAAGCTCCAGAATCAAACAAAACCGTTGCAGGTATTGTGTTGACAGGAAACGTACCGAGTACGATATCCGGAGAATTTTGTGCTTCTTCTTTGGTCACGTGGTTCAGATGACCCTTCCTGTGGTTGTTGTTGGGGTTGAAGTTGTTGCGCTTGGACGCTAAATTGTTGCCACCGTTGTTTGGCTTCGGGGTCGAGTTCCTTGGCTTGGGGCACTGTTTGGCGTAGTGCCCTTCTTCTCCACAAGCGTAACAAGTAACGCCTGGGCGATATGTGAACTCTTTGTCCCTTGCATGGAAATTCTTGGTTGGGCGAGAAATGTTTGTGGTAGGTTTGTGTGTCCCACCTTTCTGAAAATCTGTCCTGCTTCGATGGTTGCGTGCAAGAGTAGTCTGGTCTCTTTTTCGCTTGCGTAAATCCTCCAAGCTACGTCTCTCATTTTCCAGAGTAATGGCTTTGTCCACTAGTGTTTTAAAATCTGGAAATGTGTGCACGACCAGTTGGCATTTAAGCGCGGGCGCCAGACCGTCAAGGAATTTGTCCATCTTCTTGCTTTCAGTCATACGTTCTTCATTGGCGTAGCGCGACAACAGAGTAAATTGACCGTTGTAATCTGACACTGTCATGTTCCTTTGTTTGAGGTCATCGAATTCTCTCTTCTTAATTTTCATAATGCTCTTGGGAATGTGTGCACCACGGAAACCTTCCTTGAAATCATCCCAGGTTATATCATTTTCGTTGGGGTGCATGTGCAGAAAATTCTCCCACCATGATGCGGCTGCTCCTGTGAGATAGTGCGGAGCATATAATACCTTCTCGAGATCTGAACATTTTGCAATTATTAATTTTCTCTCCATATCTCGAAGCCAATCCTCGGCCTCAAGAGGTTTGTCAGTATGAGAAAAAGTTTGGGGACGTGTCTTCTGTAGCTCAGATAGCTTGGAATGCTGCTGATACTGTCCATGATGATTTCCCATGTTGATGACTTGGTTGATCATTTCCCGATGTTGCTGCTGGCTCTGCTCATAAAGGCGGCACATTTGTGAAAGTGCCGACTCACTGCCCTGTTGGCTTGACTGTCCCTGAGTGAACTCGTTGCTGGGTTGTGTATCATAATTTTCCTCTGGTCGAGTTGGCATGGAGCGAGTCCAAGGACGAGACATTTTTCACTCTGGGAAAATATTTTGTAAAACCCATAAGAAAAGCGGAAAGAGTCGCAAAACCATTCCATAAATGTATAGAGCTGGCAAATAAAATAAATAACCAAGCTTACTTAAGAAAAACAAATCGACTTGCGCACGGAGTAGGACTGCTCATTACATATCTTACATGCGACGGTAATTATAGAATACATCACTCAGGATATGCGTACATAATCCTGACATGTTATTTAGGCTAGTGCACTTCTCCAGATCCTACATGATGCGCAAACAGGCTACTTCTCACAACCTATGTACATATAAACATATCATACAAAGCGGCACATTACATGGCGGCTAAGCGTACTCAGGCGGAGATGTTGGCGACCTCCTTTGCCCTGCCGAGGGTGAGGCGTAGCGAGGCTGGGGACTCGACTTCCTCCTCGCTAATAGGCTCCATACGTGTAGTGTTGCGCAGAGTGGACGGAGCAGTTGCCCGGGGCGGAACAACACGAATAGGAGTGGGCGTGAAGGTTGGTGCAGTGCGCACTGGAGTGGGCGCAATAACTTGGTTGAATTCTTCGGTAGAAGGCAGGCGACGAGTAGGTGCATAAGATGCTGAGGATGAGACAAAAGTAAGCGGCAGTGCGGTGGGTAGGAGCTCCCTCCTGTTGGCAGCACAGCCATGAACTGAGTCCATGCGGGCAGCCACGAAGTCGTCCACCAGGTTGTCGAAGGCTGCCTCCAGGGCCCGGAGATACTCAATAAGCATCTCAAAAGCCTCGTCTCGTTCTCCTCTGGGGCAGGAGAATGCGTAGTGACAGGTGTAAGGCACATGGCATGGAAGATAACGGTAACGACGAGTCTTCATCACGGGTAGGACATCCCTGAGACGAGCTATCGCCTCGCGGGCTCCCATCTGCATAGCATGCCTCTGCGTAGGCATGGCTCTTCCCAAGAACCGGAAGCGGCGTAACTCACCACACCCTCCCTTGAACTGCACCGCGGCCTGATGCATGGTCAGACTGTCGTTGACTCGGTGCTGGCAGAGTGTGAAGACAGGGCGCACAGATGGCCCCATCGCGACCTGAACGATGAAGGAAAGAAGCTTGACGAACCCATCGGGCATGTTGGCAAAGGTCTGAGACTCGCAGCTGTTGTCGGCCATCTACAAAAGTAGGCAAAAATTCTGCATGGTCAGATCATAAATTTATGCTGACTGTCAGATATGTCTACAATCGCAGAAAAATATAAAATGGCTCTATTATGCTAATAACCAATTAGCGATCGCACCTAGTGGCTTCCTACAGTCAGCCTGGCTCCGGTACCAAGCTTGTCACGACCGGTTTTCCAATAAAAATATTTATTGAGAAACCAATCTATTGAGTCCAGTATGAGAGAAATCCTCCTCACTGGTAGACAAAATCTTGATACAATAAGCCAGTAGCATAAAATATATTACAGGGTTGAACTACGGTTGCTCAACCAAATTATTACAAGCACGCCAATTATTATACATAATGGCTGACACGACACAGTGGTGTGGAGGCATACTACTGACTCGAGGATAGGATGGTGGTGGATAAACACAGCAGGGAGAGGGATACAGGACTCTAAAACTGGCATCTCATCGAGCGTCGAGGTGAGGCTCGATGAATTTATTTGGTAGCGGAAGCGGATATAATACAATGACCACATCCAGGGTCGCACGAGACTGACTGGGACTCCTCTAGGCGTCGAACTCGCTATCATATTCTTCATCCATGAGATCGCCTTCGTCAGCATCTGGCCAAATCAACAAGCCAGTGAGTACTTTGAAAGTACTCGCAAGGCAGTTCGGACGTAAGATATAACAAATGCATGCATGGATGCGTCATGATTAATTCATCAATGCTCATTAAAATAAATTAGCATAACGAGGTAAGTAAAAGGGGAAACGGCGGTTGTCCGCCTGAAATCCCAACATAACATAACTGGAGACCGATCGGGTGTCTGAAGCGATGCCTCGAAAGGTGAACAAATAAATAAAGGAAATGATGCCACAGTCGGGCGTCTTAGCGACACCACATAAAGGGCTTTAAAAGAAATGCCACAGTCGGACGTCTGAGCGACATCACAAAAAGGGCTTCAAAAGAAATGCCACAGTCGGACGTCTGAGCGACATCACAGAAAGGGCTTTAAAAGAAATGCCACAGTCGGACGTCTGAGCGACATCACAGAAAGGGATTTAAAAGAAACGCCACAGTCGGACGTCTGAGCGACATCACAGAAAGGGCTTTAAAAGAAATGCCACAGTCGGACGTCTGAGCGACATCACAGAAAGGGCTTTAAAAGAAATGCCACAGTCGGATGAGCGACATCACAGAAAGGGCTTTAAAAGAAATGCCACAGTCGGACGTCTGAGCGACATCACAGAAAGGGCTTTTGTCCACAAGTAAATATCACTCATAATAAACATTCAATTCATGAAAATAAATGGGTTAGTCCATCCACAGGAATAATCATTTAACCGGACTTAGCACTCATGCGATTCACCGGAGTTTCTGTCATCAAAACTGACATCTGGTCAGGACAAGTTAATATCAAACTTGGACATGGAATAGATGATTTGAAGGAATATATGACTCTACAGAGTTTGTACAAATTTTTTTCCACAGCCAACGGATTTCGTAGTCACGAAGGACTAGTTCCGTTTACGGTTTTTCGGTAGGAAACACAGCTAACCAGTACACACCCATTCCACCTCTTGATGCTAGGAATCACCCTAGACATCGTCCAAGAAAAACTTTTGAGACGGGGAGATCACAATCTCGAATAGCATGGGATCAAATTTATATATGCGCGCTCTAAGGGGTGCCCCCCTCTCGGTCCCAACCGGAAACACCCATGCCCCCTGACCGGATGACTGGCTTTAATCCAGGGCCATGGAACCATCATCACGGCCTCTCCTTTTTGGTGTGTACCAGGAAAGCGGTTTACAACTTACTAAGCCATATTCCTTGCGGAAAACATGTGGTAGTACAAGGAAGGAAATGGAAGGAACTGGACCGATACGGTTTGACACTGAAGTCACATAGTCTGGCATAAGACTGGCATGCTACAACACTGCCATCTTACCCATTCTCATGCCAACACATGGCCATTCATATGCACATCCATCCACTTATGGATCATCGAACTCACTTACCACACAGTGCATGGAAATAACGCTCATCGGTATGCTCATCACATGCCATGAGACTAACTAAATGCAAAACATGCCAAGACACTCATCATATCAAAAGTTCAAACATGCTTGCCTGGTTCAGAGTAGTCGGAGCCTAGCTCGGTGAAGTTCGCGGCTCCGTCACCCCCTTCGGTATCTACGGTATAAGAAAACGTATGCGCTATCGTAAATACCAAGAGGTGCACAAAAAATATATACCAAATATTTTTCAAATAAATCTGATAAAAAACTAGACAAAATTTTAAGGAAGACAAAAAAAGAATCAATCAAAAATACTCTTCTGTTAAAAAGTTATAAGGCTTTTAGTCCAGGGACTCATCTGTAATGAAACAGAAAGTTTCCAGGGGCTAGACTATAAAAACAGAAAACGCTTCGGCAGAAACTACGCCAGCCCAGAGGGAAAGTGCATTCGGCAGAAGGCGTTTTCAGATAACGCTTCGTTTAGAAAAGACAGAGAGGCTGACGGGTGGGCTCCACCTGTCAGGTTTGAAAATCAAAACAGAGCGCGACGGCGCCCGAGAGGTGCGGTGGTCGCCGGCGGCGATCCACGGCGAGGCAGGGGGATCGGGGTGTACCTTTGTGTTCAGGGCACCATTCCGTGTCTGAGGGAGGTGAAAGTGGTCGCCGGCGAGTACTGTGTCGACGGCGGCCTCTGCTTCGGCGGACGGCGGTTCGGACGAGGATGGAGCTCGGCGGAGAGGGCTGCAAGGTTCAAATTGACGAGGGGGTTAGGATGCTAGGTGTGAGAGAGGGCTACGGACAAGGTTTGGGCGCCGGAGATGGCCTCACCGCAGTGGATCAAGCTGGAGGCCGAGGTGGACGGAGGTAGCCGGAGTCGAGGAAGAAGGGCTCCTCGAGGCCCCCTCCAGTGGTTAGGCAGGGTGTGGTGAGGTGGTGTAGCCGGGCGTGAGTGCTAGCGGGCTCGGGGTGCTATATATAGCCGCCCCGAGGCGGTTGCCGAGAACGGGGTTCTCCGGCGAGGTGATTACGGCGGCGTGGAGGTTGAACGGGAGGTTGCAGAGGTGGGGCGTCATCACGGTCGTTCCCTGGTTCGGTTTGTGCGCTAACCTCGTTGGAATTAGGTGGCTTAGGTGGATTTCGACGGAATGGGGCGGCGCGGGCCCGTCGGTGGCAGAGAGCGCGCTCTGTGCGTGCTGCGCCACGGCGACGGTGCCGCATGCGTGCGCTGGCACGGAGACGGCCACGCGGAGCCACCAGAGGGTTTGGGCGGCGCCGAACGGCGTTGCGCCGCCGTTCTCCTCCCTGTCGGCTGTTACGGGGAGCCGGCCGCCGCAAGACACGCCAGCGCAGGCGGGCCAGGGCGCCACCGACGCCAGGGTCGCGCCAAGAGCGCGTGCGAGGCTCCGGACAAGCGAGCGAGGCCGCGAGCAACGTTCCAAGTGCACTGTGGCCGCGTGACTGAAACTGACGAAACTGAAACTGAATTTTAACTGAATTTGACTGAATCAGTGTATGCAAGGTGTTCGACAGAATGATCCAGGCATCTAGGGATTTTTCCTTGAGCTGAAATTTGGTGGAGTGGCTACTCATTGCTCAAGAAGGCTGCCTGAATTTTGGTGGAATTTTTGGAGAAGTGTGGATATGAATTTCACCAAATTTGGCAAATCTGGTCCAAACTTGCAGAGACTGAATTTTGAAATATTTGAAAAGAGGAGGAGTGGATCAAGATGGTTCTGGGTTGTGGGTTCAAAGGACTATCCAGGAGAGTTGGTTTGAGGTCGTAACTCAAATTCAATATGGTACTTGCTTTGAAAATCTCTCAGGCTCCAAAAATTTTCAGAATTGATTTGAGGGGGAAAAATAATTAGAATAAAATCCAAAACTTGTTTGGATTAGTTGGGACAGAGAACTTAGGTTGAATTCAAGGAGGAGGGGAGGTTTTGGAGAGGTTTTACCACATGGGCAAAAATACAATGCCATGGGTGGCTTCAAGGATATGAAAATCCAAATTTTTCATAGAGCTTCTTATTAAAAGAAAAAGATTAAATTAAACTCCCAAAATACTTTGAGAGGGAACAGAGAAGAAGTTTCAAAAGATCAAACACCAAGGTTTAAAAAAAAATCCTTGCCAAAGAAAAGAAAGTTTTTATGAGGAAGGTTTTCTGGAAAATTTTAAATGGCCTCTTTTATAAAAACCACAAAGTTTTTGCTGAAAACCAAAGCAAAAATTTTGGGGTGTCACATAACCTATTGACATAGTGTCAAGTGCCAGTTGCTGTTTTCTGCATGTTATTTACATCGCAGGAAATCAATATCAGACGGAGTCTAAATGCCACGTAACTTCATGATGATTTTTATGGACCAAAAGGAAGAAGTTGGTCCCTGATTGCACCTGGGGGGAGTCTCGAGGAGGGGACAACCCACTAGGGCGCAGCCTGGTGGGTTGTGCCCACCTCGGGTGCCCCCCGGACCGCCTCTTTGCTCTATAAATACCCCAATATTCCAGAAACCCTAGGGGAGTCGTTGAAATATTCATCCAGCCGTCGTAGAGTCCAGAACCACCAGATCCAATCTAGACACCATCAAGGAGGGGTTCACCACTTCCATTGGTGCCTCTCCGATGATGCGTGAGTAGTTATTTGTAGACCTTCGGGTCCGTAGTTAGTAGCTACATGGCTTTCTCTCTCTCGCTGAATTCTCAATACAATGGTCTCCTGGAGATCCATATGATGTAATTCTTTTTGCGGTGTGTTTGTTGGGATCCGATGAACTTCGAGTTTATGATCAGTTATATCTTGTTATATCCATGAAAGTTATTTGAGTTTCTTTGATCTCTTATATGCATGATTTCTTATAGCCTCATATTTCTTCTCCGATATTTGGGTTTTGGTTGGCCAACTTGATCTATTTATCTTGCAATGGTAAGGGGTGCCTGGTAGTGGGTTCGATCTTACGGTGCTTGATCCTAGTGACAGAAAGGGAACCGACACGTATGTATCGTTGCTACTAAGGATAAAAACATGAGATCTATATCTGCCGCAATAGATAAACGGATCTCGTCTACATCATGCCATCATTCTTATTGCATTACTCCGTTTTTCCATGAACTTAGTACACTAGATGCATGCTGGATAGCGGTCGATGTGTGGAGTAATAGTAGTAGATGCAGGCAGGAGTCGGTCTACTAATCTTGGACGTGATGCCTATGTAATAGGCATTGCCTGTATATCGTCAAAATTATTTGAAGTACTATCAATTGCTCAACAGTAATTTGTTTACCCACCGTTTGCTATCTTTCTCGAGAGAAGCCACTAGTGAAACCTACGGCCCCCGGGTCTTCTTTCTCATATATTTGCCTTGCGATCTACTTTTTCCTTGCGTTTATTTTCAGATCTATTAAACCAAAAATGCAAAAAATACCTTGCTGCAATTTATTCTTATTTATTTTATTTGGCGTTCGATCTATCAATCTACTACAAATTTATCTCACGTCTTTTGCCGATCTTGAGGCGCCGTACCCCGAAAGGGATTGACAACCCCTTTAACACGTCGGGTTGCGAGGTGTTGTTATTTGTGTGCAGGGGCTGTTTATGTTGTGTTGCTTGGTTCTCCTACTGGTTCGATAACCTTGGTTTCATATCTGAGGAAAATACCTACCGCCGCCGTGCTGCATCATCTCTTCCTCTTTGGGGAAATACCGATGTAGCTTCAAGCGACATCAGGTACCCTAAGGCAGAAAAGTTTGATCTTGTTGGATATTCAGACTCAGATTACGTAGGTGACCTGGTCGATAGGAAATCTACTTCGGGGACATGCCATTTCCTTGGTAGATCTTTGGTCTGTTGGTCATCAAGGAAGCAAAATTGTGTATCTCTATCTACGGGGGAGGCCGAATATGTTGCTGCTAGCGCTTGTTGCACTCAGTTATTGTGGATGAAGCAGACACTGAAGGATTATGGCATCAAGATCAAGAATATTCCTCTATACTCTGACAATGAGACTGCAATCAAAATTGCGCACAATCCAGTCCAGCATTCTCGCACCAAGCATATTGCCATCAGACATCATTTCATTCATGATCATGTTGCTCGAGGAGATATTGTTATTGATCATGTCAGTACTGAAGATAATCTCGCAGACATCTTCACCAAGCCTCTTGATGAGAAAAGATTTTGTGCATTATGGTGTGAGCTAAATATCCTAGATTTCGCAAACGTGTAGTAAGATGGACTCCGCACCCGTGCCAACACTTCCACATCTTAAAAGGAATGGGTGCATAACACTCGAAGAGTTTGGAAATTTTGACAGAGTGAAATTTTGTTTCTGAGAGTGAATACATTAACGAAGAAATAGACTAACCAGGTGCCACGATAATTGTGCAACGCTCGGGGTCATACAGTTCTTATACAGTGGGTCATGCCACCACAATTTTCCTTCATTTTGTTGCTTTTCGGTTGAAGAATTTAGTGTTAGTCCGAATGCATTTCACTCATAGCTTTTCTCTCGGGCGTTTGTGTTTCTTTGACTGAGTGAAATGCCTAGGACCCTGTTTTCCCTCTATTCTATCTCCAGTCTATGCTGTTCCGTTATGAATGCTCCATTTGATCTGGAATCGAAGCTTTATCTGGTGTCCTTGACCACGTTAATGTTTCGGTCCGAACTTAATCTGTTTTGGTGAAAGCCATCCAAAATTTGGGGTTTCCCACCCAAGTGTGGACCATGATCTTTGATGATGGTTGCCACGTACCTATCGGCAACTGCCGTTCCTTCTGGCCCGTTGAATTGCAAGAGACAGTTGACGGTAGCTGTCCGGTTAGATTCATTCTATGCGATTATTTCCCCTTGCATATAAATACCGCATCGCCACCGCTCCCTCATCCACTTCTTCCATTCGCCTCCGCACCGTCACTTTTTGAACCCTACGCCACTGCTCCACCTTGAGCTTGACGCCGATGATCGTCTTTGCCACTTCGCTACCGGAAAGAGGTCGCCGGAGTCCTTCATCGTTGCCGTGGACCATCTTCCTCTCTGCATCGCCATAGCTGCTGGACATCATCGAGTTAGGGTATGTCCAGCGTGAACTCGCTCTTCCATTCGTCCGATTCGAGTTCATCCGTGATAGAAATTACTTCTATTTACCGCAATGCTTAGATCTTTACTACAAGGTAACTTCTGCGGAGGTGGTTTGTAGTTGTCTAGGGTTTGTGATATGTCTCGTATGAATGGAATGCTTAGCACGGTAACTAGTATTTTTTCCAAAACTACTAGTTCATTTTGCACATTTCTTTCTTCTGAAACATTTCTCAAAGTCTGCATCTAATTCTTCTTTAAAACGTTTACCTTGCTATGAGCATTGGTAACCCTGTCCCCATTTTCGTTCGTATCCATTCTTGTTCACAGGTGTATGCAGTCAGTTGAGGATTCTGCTCGACCAGTGAGCATGGGTGATGGAGAAGATGTCATTTTGGGCACAACAGATGAGTCAAAATCTCATAATGCTAAGGGCCCAATGGTAGGCCCAGCATCGAGCAAACGCAAGCGCTCCGAGCAAAATAACGACGAGCAAGAAGAAGATGCTCCAAAAAAGAAGAAGGGCGACAGTCAACCTTATACAAATACAGCTGAATACATCTCTCATGATTGATATGATATTGTTCCTGGAGAATCCAAGCATGAAAGAGATAAGCGTCTGCAATGGATTCGACACCATTGGGTTCAAAAATGGTTCAACTATGAAATGATTCATCCTCGACTTGCTCAGAACTTTGCATTCCATCCACCATGGGGTGACTGCTGAGAAATTGGTCTCATCAATCCAAATGATCCCCAAGTGAGACTGCCGCCTCCTCCAAATACCCATGAGTCATCTCTTCAGACTCATCGTATCCTGATGAGTTGGCTAAATTCAGAAGAATGCCATCAAGCGAGCCAAGAAGGCTGAAAAGGAAAGGGCTCAAGGATGACGTCGAAAAGAAAAAGGCCGAAGGAAAACCTGAAGGCCGCTCCAAACACAAACATGATCCCAGTTCTACTGCAAAACAAAAGAGTCCTCCGAAGAAGAAACCAGTTCAACATGCACATGACTTAGCTGAAAGCAATTCATCAGATAAAGATGACCCTCCACTCACAAAAGATGAAGTTGCTGCTACTCCTAGCGAGCAGGTGAACATCACCACCTCTACGGTGCTGCCTGATCTTCGTGCTCCTGTTGTTCCAAAAGCACTTTCGAAGACGATCATTCTTAGGATACTCCATGCACCACTGTCACTATGCAGCAACACGTGAACACGACTCCTCATCCAGTTGCTATCAATCTGAAGGATTTGGTTGTTGATGCTCTTGGTAGTTCTGCTAAGCCAGGCGAATAAATTCCCAAGCCTAACGTAAAGACAGTCAAGGCCCCTGCTACCGAGCAAAGTGCACCTCAAGTTGATACTCCGAAGGAAAAGGCTGCCAAGTTTGCTCCAACTTTAACTCAACCATTGGCTTCAAAGCCTCCCCCCGAGCAAGTTTTTGTGCACGCTGCTGCTACGCCCAAGTCCGATGCTCCTCACTACTACAATCATGTATTCATCATGGAACAACTTGATAAATTTGTGGACAATCTTTTTGATGGAGAAGTAAGCTCTTTGCCTATCCCTCCAGAAGTAATTTCTCAGGTCACCACAGTTGTTCAAGATATGAGAGAAGATGCAGCTGAAATCAACATTCTGACTGCCGACCTGAATTATCTAGATGCTCAAATGAAAACTGCTTCATCCAAGTTTGTCATTCAAGCCCTAGAAGACTCTTACAAGGATGTCAACCATGCCATGAGTCTCCTCTGCAACATATGGTTGTGTTTTCACTCGGATCTAGATGAAGCTTTTCGGACGATTTGTGATGAACATCAAGCAGAGGTTACTGGTTATAATGTTTTGGTCAAAGGGCACATCGATCAAATTGCTCAACAAACAAAGAAGAGGCAAAAGGAAACTGCCAAGAAAAATGTGCCTCCTGCTCCATAGAAATACCACCGGATAGCCCAGAGGCTCAGTAGAAGAAAATTCACCTAAGCCAACTAATCCTTGGCCACAACAAGTCAACATGTTGGATGCTCCTCCCTTGCCAAGGCCAACTGAATCAATACATGTGGCCTCCCCTGCTCGAGCTGTTATTCCCCCTTAGTGAACTGTATCTGAGGAAGGTGAAATCCCTCATTCCGAGTCTGCAACTGTTCAGCAATAGCAGTTTCCAGAAGAAAAATCCCAACCTCATCAACAGGCCCCAGTGCTAAATTCTGCTTCGGTGCCTAAAGACAAAGAACCTGCTTCCTCTCAGTTGAAGTTGTCAATCAACACAGTGCAAAGGATACCAGACATTGGTCCCTCCGAACATAAATCTGTCTCTGCTCGCCATACTGACTCGGTTGTATATGGTGATGAAGTTATCTCAGTGGAGACGAACTCAAATATCCTTATCCTCGGGAAGCACTGCTTTGTTCTCGGCAGGTACTGGCGCTAAAGGCTCGCTTTTCAATCGGAATACGCATCCCACTTTCTTTCAGGAAAGTCCGTACAATGGGTCGCGCACGTCTGAATCGCCCCGTTTCTGGACTAAAGAATAGACTATATATTACTCTGGGGTTCTCTATGACAGTAAGAAGATCTTTCCGCATGAATACCTGGACATCCCAGCTATGAAGAATATCGACTGCTTCAATCAGTTGCTACAAGATCTAGAAGATTTCTGTCTCACCAATGTATTTGCATTCAAACATCTATGGAACCGAGAGATTGTTCTGCAATTTTATGCTACTCTGTACATTACTGTTGATGACTCTAAAAACACGAAATGGATCATGGAATGGGTGACCGAAGGCAAATGCATCAAATGCTCTTTGGCGGATTTTGTCTCGTACTTTCATTTCCCTCACTTTGAGCATGGAAACAATGAGATTCGGGTGCACAACATTGATGTTTCTGATGAAACTTATCGCTGCACCATGGATGAAGATAAGATTCGTCATTACATTGGTCCTGCCATGCCAGAGCATTTAACATTCGAGAATCAGACTCTTTATCATTTGCTCACATACACTATTTGTTGGGGAACGTAGCATGCAATTTCAAAAAAAATTCCTACGCTCACGCAAGATCTATCCAGGAGATGCATAGCAACAAGGGGGAGAGTGTGTCTACGTACCCTCATAGACCGTAAGAGGAAGCGTTTCACAATGCGGTTGATGTACTCGAACTTTCTTCGCGATCCACCGATCGAGTACCGAATGTATGGCACCTCCGAGTTCTGCACATGTTCAGCTCGGTGACGTCCCTCACCTTCTTGATCCAGCAAGATGTCGAGGTAGTAGATGAGTTCCGTCAGCACGGCGACATGGTGATGGTGACGGTGAAGTGATCTTCATAGGGCTTCGCCTAAGCACTATGAAGTTATGACCGGAGGCGTAAATTGTGGAGGGGGGCGCCACACACAGCTAAGATAATGTCTGGGGTGTGCTAGACGCCCCCCCCCCCCCACATATATATATATATATATATATATATATATATATATATATATATATATATATATATATATATATAGGTGGGGGAGGAGGGAGCAGCAAGGGGGCGCCCCAAGTAGGATCCAAATCCTACTTGGGGTTTCCCCAAGTGGCGCCCCCTTGCCTTTTTTCACCGGAGAAGAAAGGGAAGGGGAAGAGAGAAAGAAAAGGGGGTGGGGGCGAACCCCCCGTTTTCCTTCTCCCAATCAGCCTCTTGCCATAGGGGGGTGCGCCACCCATTGTGGGCTGGTGTGCTCTCCTCTCATGGCCCATATGGCCCATATCTTACCCCCGGGGGTTCCGGTAACCCTTCCGGTACTCCGATAAATACCCGATACACTTCAGAACACTTCCGGTGTCCGAATACCATCATCCTATATATCAATCTTTACCTCTCGACCATTTCGAGACTCATCTTCATGTCCGTGATCACATCCGGGACTCCGAACAATATTCGGTCACCAAATCACATAACTCATATAATACTATATCGTCAACAAACGTTAAGCGTGCGGACCCTACGGGTTCGAGAACTATGTAGACATGACCGAGACACCTCTCCGGTCAATAACCAATAGCGGAACCTGGATCCTCATATTGGCTCCCACATATTCTGCGAAGATCTTTATCGGTCGAACCGTTACGACAACATACGTAATTCCCTTTGTCCATCGGTATGTTACTTGCCCGAGATTCGATCGTTGGTATCTTCATACCTAGTTCAATCTTGTTACCGGTGATATGTCTCCAACATATCTATAATTTTTGATTGTTCCATGCTATTATATTATCTGTTTTGGATGTTTTATATGCATTAATATGCTATTTTATATTATTTTTGGGACTAACCTATTAACCTAGAGCCCAGTGCCAGTCCTTGTTTTTTCCTTGTTTTCGAGTTTCGCAAAAAAGGAATACCAAAGGGAATGAAACCTTCGCGATGATTTTTCTTGGACCAGAAGACAACCAGGAAACTTGGAGATGAAGTCAGAGGAGCCACGAGGCGGCCACAAGGATGGAGGGCGCACCCCCATCCTTGTGGGCCCCTCGTGGCCCTCCTGACCTAATTCTTTTGCACATATATTCCCATATATCCCCAAACCACGAGAAACATCCATGAAAACACTTTTTGCCGCCGCAACCTTCTGTACCCGTGTGAGCCCATTTAGGGATCTTTTCCGGCACCCTGCGGAGGGGGATTCGTTCACTAAGGGCTTCTACATCAACTCTATTGGCCTTCCAATGAAGCATGAGTAGTTTACCATAGACCTACGGGTCCATGGCTAGTAGCTAGATGGCTTCTTCTCTCTCTTTGATTCTCAATACCATGTTCTCCTCGATGTTCTTGGAGATCTGTTCGATGTAATACTTTTTTAGGTGTGTTTGCCAAGATCCAATGAATTGTCGATTTATGATCAGCTTATCTATGAATATAATTTGAATCTTCTCTGAATTCTTATATGCATGATTTGATATCTTGGTAATTCTCTCCGAACTATTGGTTTGGTTTGGCCAACTAGATTGGTTTTTCCTGCAATGGGAGAAGTGCTTAGCTTTGGGTTCAATCTTGTGGTGTCCTTTCCCAGTGATAGTATGGGCAGCAAGGCAAGTATTGTATTGTTGCTATCGAGGATAAAATACGGGGTGATCATCATATTGCTTGAGTTAATTCCTCTACATCATGTCATCTTACTTAATGCATTACTCCATTCTTTATTAACTTAATACTCTAGATGCATGTTGGATAGCGGTCGATGTGTGGAGTAATAGTAGTAGATGCAGAATCATTTCGGTCTACTTGACACGGACGTGATGCCTATATTCATGATCATTGCCTTAGATATCGTCATAACTTTGTGCTTTTCTATCAATTGCTCGGCAGTAATTTGTTCACCCACCGTATTATTTGCTATATTGAGAGAAGCCTCTAGTGAAAGCTATGGCACCCGGGTCTATTTTCCATCATATAAGTTTCTGTTATAAAATATTATTTTCCGATCTACTATTTTTCAATCTTTTACTTTCTGATTTATAAACAAAAGAATACCAAAAATATTTACTTTATCTCTATCAGATCTCACTTTTGCAAGTAATCATGAAGGGATTGACAACCCCTTTATCGTGTTGGGTGCAAGTTGTTTGATTGTTTGTGCAGGTATTCGGTGATTTGTGCGGTGTCTCCTACTGGATTGATACCTTGGTTCTCAAACTGAGGGAAATACTTATCTCTACTTTGTTGCATCACCCTTTCCTCTTCAAGGGAAAAACCAACGCAAGCACAAGAAGTAGCAGGAAGAATTTCTAGCGTCGTTGCCGGGGAGATCTACGCCAAGTCAAGACATACCAAGTACCCATCATAAAACTCTCATCTCTTGCATTACATTATTCGCCATTTGCCTCTTATTTTCCTCTCCCCCACTTCTAAAACGATTTTCAAAAAGATTTTCCTTTTTATTCGCCCCTCCTTCCTTCGTCTTTCCATATGCCTTTTTGCTCGTTTGCTATCTTTGCTTGTGTTTCTATGTGCCTTTTATTTGCTTGCATCTTTGGTTGCTAAAAAAATCTATTGATATGGATCCACTTAAAGTTTTCTACTTGGATCATCTTCGATCCATATGTGCTCGTGCTGAAACCCCAACTAGTTTAGTTGGGGAAAATCTTTAGATGAGAATGCTCATTTTGTGCGTCATTCTTATGGCCATGATGCCAATATTAATTATGCTTATAAAATGAATTTGCTATAGTTCCTTATGTTAAACATGAGATTGTTGCTATTGCACCCATACTTGATAGCTCCTTGAATCAAAAGCATGATTGCAATGATGTTATTGAAAATTCTATTAATGTAAATTGTGCTAATGATATGCAAAGCCCTAAGCTTGGGGATGCTAGTTTTGCTATGTCCACTACTTGTTGTAATGATCATGATTGGGGTGATTCTTCTTATGATCTTGAAAATTTATTTAAGCCCCATGATGAATATAAGATTGATAAAAATGGTTGTAATAATATTGAAAGTGGGTTTGGAAGAGTGTTAACTTTAGATCCCATGTATTTTAAGAATGTTCAATCTTATGAAATTTTTGATAAAAGTGGGTTTGGAGAGGTCATGGCTTTAGTTAATGTTAATCAAACTATTTTGGAAGAGTGTCAACTTCGCATGCATGTGGATCATGTTGATAATATGTTATGTGATAGCTATATTTTTGAATTTTCTTATGATCCTACATGTAATTACTATTAGAGAGGAAAATATGGTTGTAGAAATTTTCATGTTACTAAATTACCTCTCTTCATGTTGAGGTTGCTATCGTCCCTTTCTTGTTCCTTGCATATGCTAGTTTTTGCTTGCCTTGGTAATTTGTTTGCTTATAAAATTCCTATGCATAGGAAGTATATTAGATGTATTTGTCACATGTTTTATGATGCTCTCTTTGTGCTTCAATTTTCTCTTTTATGTGAGCATCCTTGAAATTATCAATGCCTAGCTAAAAAGGCTTTAACGAAAAGCACTTGTTGGGAGGCAACCCAATTTTATTTTTGTTCTTTGATTTTTGCTCCTGTTTTGCTTTGAATAATTCATCTAGCCTCTGGTAGTGTTTGTGCCAAGTAAGACCTTTGGGATGGCTTACAGTGATAGTTGTTTTAATTTTACTAAGAAACATAAACTTTTGCGTCTAGGAAAATAATTTTCATAATTCACAGAGCGAGATTTTGATCTGAATCTTTTTGAACTGGATTGGTACACAAATTTCCTAGGTTTTTCTAATTTTTCAGAAGTTTTGGAGTTACAGAAGTATTTGAGAGTTAGACTGTTCTATTTTTGACAGATTCTGTTTTCTATGTGTTGTTTGCTTATTTTCATGAATCTATGGGTAGTATCGGGGCGGTATGAAGCATGGAAAAGTTGGAATATAGTAGATATTACACCAATATAAATAAATAATGAGTTCACAAAAGTACCATAAAGTGGTGATTTATTTTCTTATACTAACGGAGCTTATGAGATTTGCTGTTGAGTTTTGTGTTGTGAAGTTTTCAAGTTTTGGGTAAGGATTTGATGGACTATGGAATAAGGAGTGGAAAGAGTCTAAGCTTGGGGATGCCCAAGGCACCCCAAGGTAATATTTAAGGACAACCAAGAGCCTAGGCTTGGGGATGCCCCAGAATACATCCCCTCTTTCGTCTTTGTCTATCGGTAACTTTACTTGATGCTATATTTTTATTCACCACATGATATTTGTTTTGCTTGGAGCATCTTGTACGATTTGAGTCTTTGCTTTTTAACTTTCCACAATAATCCTTGTTGTACACACCTTTTGAGAGAGACATGCATGTATCGTGATTTATTAGAATACTCTTTGTGCTTCACTTATATCTTTTGAGCTAGGCAATTTTGCTCTAGTGTTTCACTTATATCTTTTTAGAAAATGGCCGTGGTTTTATTTTATAGAAATTGTTGAACTCTCATGCTTTAATTTTATTATTTTGACAGTCTTTAAACAGCATGGTAATTTGCTTTGGTTATATTTTTTTTCCTAATATGATAGGCATCCAAGAGGGATATAATAAAAACTTTCATATAAAGTGCATTGAATACTATGAGAAGTTTGATTCCTTATGATTGTTTTGAGATATGAAGATGATGATATTAGAGTCATGCTAGTGGAGTAATTGTGAATTTGAGAAATACTTGTGTTGAGGTTTGTGATTCCCGTAGCATGCACGTATGGTGAACCGTTATGTAACGAAGTTGGAGCATGGGGTATTTATTGATTGTCATCCTTTGCGTGAAGGTCGCGATCGCGCGATGGTTAACTACTACCAACCATTCCCCTAGGAGAATGCGCATAGTGCTTGGTTTTGATGACTAATAGATTTTTGCAATAAGTATGTGAGTTCTTTATGACTAATGTTGAGTCCATGGATTATATGCACTCTCACCCTTCCACCATTGCTAGCCTCTCTTGTGCCGCGCAACTTTCGCCGGTACCATACACCCACCATATAACTTCCTCAAAACAGCCACCATACCTACCTAGTATGGCATTTCCCTAGCCATTCTGAGATATATTGCCATGCAACTTTCCACCATTCCGTTTATTATGACATGCTTCATCATTGTCATATTGCTTTGCATTATCATATTTGTGGCAAAGCCACCTTTCATAATTCTTTCGTACATGTAACTCTTGATTCATTGCACATCCCGGTACACCGCCGGAGGCATTCATATAGAGTCATATTTTGTTCTAAGTATCAAGATGTAATTTTTGAGTTGTATGTAAATAAAAGGGTGATGATATTCATTATTAGATCATTCTCCCATGTGAGGAAATAAAAGAAAGAGAAAAGGGCCAAAAAAGAGAAGGCCTAAAAAAGGAAAAAAAGAAAAAAAGAGAGAAGGGGCAATGTTACTATCCTTTTTCCACACTTGTGCTTCAAAGTAGCACCATGGTCTTCATGACAGAGAGTCTATTGTCATTTTCATATAGTAATGAGAATTTTTCATTATAGAACTTGGCTTGTATATTCTAACGATGGGCTTCCTCAAATCACTCTAGGTCTTCATGAGAAAGCAAGTTGGATGCACACCCACTTAGTTTTTCTTTTTGAGCTTTCATAAACTTATAGCTCTAGTGCATCCGTTGCATGGGAATCCCTACTCACTCACATTGATATCTATTGATGGGAATCTCCATAGCCTGTTGAAATGCCTAGTTGATGTGAGACTATCTCCCTCTTTTTGTCTTCTCCACAACCACCATATTCTATTCCACCTATAGTGCTATGTCCATGGCTCACACTCATGTGTTGCATGAAAGTTGAAAAAGTTTGAGAATACTAAAGTATGAAATAATTGCTTGGCTGAAACCGGGGTTGTGCATGATTTGAATATTTTGTGTGATGAAGATAGAGCATAGCCAGACTATATGATTTTGTAGGGATAAGCTTTCTTTGGCCATGTTATTTTGAGAAGACATAATTGCATTGTTAGTATGCTTGAAGTATTATTGTTTTTATGTCAATATTAAACTTTTGTTTTGAATCTTATGGATCTGAACAATCATGCCACAATAAAGAAAAAAATACATGGATAAAATTTTTAGGAAGCATTCCACATCAAAAATTCTGTTATTATCATTTACCTACTCGAGGACAAGCAGGAATTAAGCTTGGGGACGCTTGATACGTCTCCAACGTATCTATAATTTTTGATTGTTCCATGCTATTATATTATCTATTTTGAATGTTTTATATGCATTAATTATCTATTTTACATTATTTTTAGGACTAACCTATTAACCTAGAGCCTAGTGCCAGTTCCTAATTTTTCCGCGTTTTTGAGTTTAGCAGAAAAGGAATACCAAACAGAGTCCAAACGGAATGAAACCTTCGCGATGATTTTTCTTGGACCATAAGACAACTAGGAGACTTGGAGATGAAGTCGGAGGAGCCACGAGGCAGCCACAAGGATGGAGGGCGCGCCCAGGGGGGTAGGGCACGCCCCCCACCCTTGTTCCCCCCTGTGACCCTCCTGACCTAATTCTTTTGCCTATATATTCCCATATATCCCCAAACCACCAGAAGCATCCACAAAAACACTTTTCCGCCATCGCAACCTTCTGTACCCGTGAGATCCCATCTAGGGACCTTTTCTGGCACCCTGCCGGAGGGGGATTCGATCACGGAGGGCTTCTACATCAACTCTATTGCCCTTCCGATGAAGCGTGAGTAGTTTACCACAGACCTACGGGTCCATAGCTAGTAGCTTGATGGCTTCTTCTCTCTCTTTGATTCTCAATTCCATGTTCTCCTCGATGTTCTTGAAGATCTATTCGATTTAATTCTTTTTTGCGGTGTGTTTGCCGAGATCTGATGAATTGTGGATTTATGATCAGCTTATCTATGAATATTAGTTGAATCTTTTCTGAATTCTTATATGCATGATTTGATATATTTGTAATTCTCTTCGAGATATCGGTTTGGTTTTTCTTGCAATGGGAGAAGTGCTTAGCTTTGGGTTCAATCTTGCGGTGTCCTTTCCCAGTGACAGTAGAGGTAGCAAGGCACGTATTGTATTGTTTCCATCGAGGATAAAAAGATGGGGTTTTCATCATATTGCTTGAGTTAATTCCTCTACATCATGTCATCTTACTTAATGCGTTACTCCGTTTTGTATGAACTTAATACTCTAGATGCATGCCGGATAGCGGTCAATGTGTGGAGTAATAGTAGTAGATGCAGAATCCTTTCGGTGTACTTGACATGGACGTGATGCCTATATTAATGATCATTGCCTTAGATATCGTCATATCTTTGAACTTTTCTATCAACCGGCAAGTCTCTTTACTCGTTCCGTAATACATCATCCTACAACTAACTCATTAGTCACTTTGCTTGCAAGGCTTCTTATGATGTGTATTACCGAGAGGGCCCAGAGATACCTCTCCGATACTTGGAGTGACAAATCCTAATCTCGATCTATGCCAACTCAACAAACATCTTCAGAGATACCTATAGAGCATCTTTATAATTACCCAGTTACATTGTGACGTTTGATAGCACACAAGGCATTCCTCCGGTATCCGGGAGTTGCATAATCTCATAGTCGAAGGAATATGTGTTTGACATGAAGAAACCAATAGCAATAAAATTGAATGATCAATATGCTAAGCTAACGGATGGGTCTTGTCCATCACACCATTCTCCTAATGATGTGATCCCCTTATCAAATAACAACTCATGTCCATGGGTAGGAAACCTTAACCATCTTTTATCAACGAGCTAGTCAAGTAGAGGCTCACTAGGGACACAGTGTTTGTATATGTATTCACACATATATTTAGGTTTCTGATCAATACAATTCTAGCATGAATAATAAACATTTATCATGAATAAGGAAATATAAAATAATAACTTTATTATTGCCTCTAGGGCATATTTCCTTCACTATTTGCCCTCTGGCTGGGATGAACGCAGACAACTCCATCTCAGATGTTCTTTGGAATGCCATATATGCAATCTCTGAGCAATACATCTTCGATGTTGAGGACATGCTTCAACATATCTTGAAGTATTCTACTCAACATCCACACTGCCTCAAAGTTTATGCTCCATGGATACAGAAAGTGATTGATTACGCCATGCAGACAGAGTATCTGGTGAAGCAAAGTCACAAAAGCTTCATACCTCCAGTTCGTGACACTTTGAAGATCATGGATGATATTTCTTTGGGTAAATCGCCTGTGTCAAGCTCTCATGACTATCACAAGCACTTTGATGGACCACGTCTCCACGGGCGTGACCGAACGATTTTGCATCAACCTCCATCACATATTGAAGTCAGTGTGCCCGCATAATAGCTGGTGTGGCAACACACTACTGAGGATAGACACGAGAAAGAACATCTTGCCTCCGAGCTGAATGCAATCAACAATTGAACTAAAATTGTGCATATGATTGCGGATGAGAACAAGGAACGGCTCTGGAAATTTCTCTGAAAGTTCTTCTCCAAGAAACAACTTCTCAATGTTAATCTCAAGGAGCTTTATGATTACATTGGCAAAGGCTTTTCTATTGAAGATTTCCAAGACAGAAGTACTCCTTCTCTGCTTGCTCGAGAGCCAACTACTGATCTGCTTCATCTAAACTTAGCAAACTACTCGATGAATCTAAAGCTACCTCACCAACAGAAAAACCTGCCGAAGGAAATCCACTATCCCGTGTTCCTCAAGTGGCCGCTCCAGATATAGCTTCGTCCTCTCAGCACCAAACTATTCCCGAAGGAAAATCTACTGATGCTGAAGCCGAAGCCACTCCCATCACATCCAAAGCTACACTCTCATCGGACAGTTCTTCTGGAGATGCCTCTGAGTGAACCAAGTTCTACTCTTTTGCACTCATGTTATTCGTCACCTTTTTGACACTAGTTGACAAAAGGTGGGAGAATTACGTCGAGTTTCAATAGACTTGCTTTTTGTGTTTCTTTGGTTTGGTTCTGTGTGAGTTTGAAACTTTTGGCTAAAAGACTATGAGCTCTATGATGTAAAACTTCCATGCTGTAATGTTAATAACGCCACCTGCTGCACTATTTCTCTCGAAGCGTCTGTTTTGCAGGTGGAATATTATTGAAAGTTATGAAAGATTACACTACGATCTCGATGGACTATATGTCATCAGTGCGAACGGATGATTGAAATTTCCTTTATATACTTCAATTCTTGTAGGAGAATTGACTTCACATATTTTCCCTGCATACATTTAGGGGGAGTCTATTTCATCATCGAGCAAAGTAACACTTAGTCATTCTTGTTTGAATTACTTTCACTTATCTATCTTCACATTGATGATTAGCTGTTTTGTCAACAATCGTACAAAAAGGGGGGGATTATTGGTGCAATGACCTGCCTCTTTATGTTTTGGAGCTTGTTGACATAAATAGTATGGGACTTATGTGGTTTGCTAGTGCACACGGAGTAACATGTCCGTGGAATCAAGAGGAGTTTGATTCAAAACGAATAAGAAAATTCCCTGTGCAGCAGTGAACTCATCAAAGATTATGATGAAAAGAGTGACCCCTCAAAAATTGCTGACGAGAAGCAATTGGTTCGGTGACTGTCCGAAGGAAGTGATTGCGTTCGAGAAGTTTGAAGACGAAGTGAAGATGTATCATTTATTTCATTTTTTCTCTTCTCTTTATTGAGTCATAGGACCACCATACTATTAAGAGGGGTGTAGCATTCGAAACTTTGATTCTCTGATGATAAACCCAAATCCTATGAAAGTTGCAAGAGAAATCTCTTTGTGTTCCGAGCAAATACTTGCTAGCAAGAGACTGCGATCTTCACCGCGAGAGATTTGTCTTAGACCGAGGAGTTAGCATTACTTGTTCCTCAAGTAATGTTACCGTTGCTCCAAAATCCGACCGTTGTGAACATGTCAGCTGCCCATTCGCTGGACCGCGTGTCCAAAATGGTCATTTCCCACTAGGGAAGGCTGCGGCTATAAATAGCCACCCCGCGTAGGCTTTGTCCGGTGGCTGCTTTGTTTGATTCTGAGAAGATTGTTGAGCAACCCCCTCTCCGAGTGATTTGAGTTTAAAATCCACTGCGAGAAAAATCCCTAGAGCCGAAAAATTAGATAGTGGTTCAGCATCACTCAAATCTAAGTCCAGTACGCTCCGCCTATTACTCTTGAGAGCTGCAAACTCTCTAGACGGTTAGGTGTCAATTTTTTCTTAAGAGACCAAGAGTGATTGTGGTTCTCGAAGAAGAAGTCTGTAAAGGTTTGGAGATCACCTCAAGTATTTACCACGAGTGATCGGCATTGGTTGACGAATCAATTGTTGAAGAGAATAGGGTGAAGAGAGTTTATCTTCTATGTTAAATCACAACCCCTCCAACCAGACATAGTCCTTGTGCAGAAGGACAAACTGGTCGAACAAATACCTTGTCTCCATCGAGCATCACTGGTTACCTCTGTGCCCATTGAGGGAGTCCTAGATTAGGGGGTCCTCGGACAGCCGGACTATGTACTTATGCCGGACTGTTGGACTATGAAGATACAAGATTGAAGACTTCGTCCCGTGTCCGGGTGGGACTCTCCTTTGCGTGGAAGGCAAGCTTGGCAATTCGGATATGTAGATCTCCTTCTCTGTAACCGACTCTGTGTAACCCTAGCCCCCTCTGGTGTCTATATAAACCGGAGGGTTTAGTCCGTAGGACAACAACAATCATAATCATAGGCTAGCTTCTAGGGTTTAGCCTCTACGATCTCGTAGTAGATCAACTCTTGTAATACTCATATCATCAAGATCAATCAAGCAGGAAGTAGGGTATTACCTCCATCGAGAGGGCCCGAACCTGGGTAAACATTGTCTCCCCCGCTGTCGGATGTGGGGTTCCGGCAGACCCTTAAGGTTCGAACTCTGGGGTGCGCACGAGGATCTCTCCCCTACCGATCTATGTCTGATCGTCTCGCGAGAATCTAGACTAAACGATGAACAACTCGAGGGACACAAGATTTATACTAGTTCGGGCCACCATTGTGGTGTAATACCCTACTCCAGTGTGTGGTGTGGTGGATTGCCTCAGGGGCTGATGATGAACAGTACAAAGGATGAACAACCTCGCGAGAGGTGTTCTTGAGTTGGTGCGATGAACTGCTTGAGTGAGTTTGGTCGCCTCTAGGTCTAGTGAGCACTCGATCCGGTCTGTCCTTTCTATGTGGTGGCTAGTCCTATTTATAGAGGCCCTGGTCCTCTTCCCAAATATTGAGCGGGAAGGGCGCCAACAACGGCCATTTTGAAGGGGAACATCTAGTACAAGTTATCCTGACTAAAGTTGGTCTTCGGCTGCCAAAAGCACTGGCAATGACGCCGTCTTGGGCTCCACGGTGACCTCCATCCTGCCTCTCCGCTGGTCTTGGTTTCGTTGCACTGAAACGGCAACCTTTTCCTGATGCCTCAATACTCCACGCCTGTGCTTGCCTCCTTTGCACCTAAGAGGAAACAAGGACACTGCGCATGTCGGCGCCCGCCTGGTCTCGATCATCATGGCTTGCGTCATGAGCACCTCGCGAGGTACCCTGCCTTGATCTCTCTGCCTCCTCGTGAGCCTGCCTGGCGAGGCCGTTCCTAAGGAAGTCGTGCGTCGTCCGCCCCGCGAGGCTTGGCCCCTCGCGAGGGTCCTGAGTCTTGTGCTGATGAAGATGGGCCGTACTGGGCCACCACTTAAGCCACGCCGCAGGCCGCAGGCAGGCAAGTCTGGGGACCCCCGTTCCCAGAATGCCGACAGTAGCCCCGGGGCCCAAGGCGCGCCCGGACTTGGCTTAGCGGAGAAGCGAAGGGTCAAGTGCGAAGCGCCGCGGGCCCCATCAGCCTGCGGCCTTGGGTGCCGTGTGGCGGTTGATTGGACGTGGGCGTCTCCGCTTCCCTACGCTGCCTTGACAACTGCTCGACTTGACATGTCCCTACATGCAGAAATGGGGCATGATTACCTGTGATCGTGGAGGCCGACGGTTGGCTTCCTCCGGCTATAAAGGCGGGAGAGCGCAAGCCTCAGCTGCACATCTTCCTCCTTGCTTCCTTCTCTCTGTCATCCCAGCCACTCGCCATCTCCTATTGCGCCACCAAAGAGGTTCTCGGCCGCGGAGAAGGGAAAGGCTCGTCGGGAAGGGCCTGACTCTCCCCCGCCCAAGCACGGCCGGGGTCGTACCCGCAAGCATCCTGCATCTCCTGCAGTGGCTTCCTGCGGTCGCGACTGCGATCTCCTGCGCGGTGATGTACGCCTGGTGGGCGAGGGAAGGCGCGCCGTGGTTGCGCGGCCTCCCAGGCCGCACTTCCACTCAGCGGAGGTGCTTCCGGAGTTCGTCGTGTGGTCAGTGGACCCAACCGGCACCTGGCTCCAGCTGCCTCGCTTCTTGGGAGGTGAACTTCCGGCTGGCGCTCCTGGCGGCCTCTGGCTTCAGGCGGACGGTTGCTGCAGCAGGGCCTCCCGGGCTTCACTGGAGATCTCCGTTGCCGGGAATGTGGCCCTGACCTGCGGCTGGCAACCGTTTTCCCACACGCGTGGCCTAAGCCGGCGGTGCACCCTGCACTTCAAGTCCGATGACGACGCCACCCTCTACGTGAGGGTGTTTGGAGAAGACGGCCGCCGCGCGTGCTGCCCCGAGGACGATGACGGCGGCCGGGTGCCCGGCCTCGGCGATGGTCGGGATGAAGACGAAGACAGGCGCGTGCCCGGCGGCGTTCGCAGCTTGCCAAGCCTCGGCGGCTCCCCTTCGGACGGCAGATCCTCCAGCGGTGGCCGCGACCAGCCTCTGCACCGTCGCGCTCGCCTTGAGGGAGGTAGCGGGTCAGCCTGTCGTCGTTCCTCGGTGAAGCGTGAGGAGGGGTTCGACTGAGCTCCGGAGGCAGTACGAGCCCTCGACACGAGTCGGTGCCGAGCAAGCCGCGTCTGTTTTGTTTTCCTTCCTTTCCTGCGCAAAGAATGAGTAGTGTATGGCCCCGCAGGGGCGTGATGGACAGTTGCCGTTAATTATTATGCCATCCCCGTTATTCCCGTGCTGTGGTTTGGTGCTGCGTGCTCGTGTGTAGGAATTACTTAACTCAGGGGGGGACTCGCCGCAGTCTTCGCTTCTCGAGGCCAAGGCCTCGTCGCGCGCTTCGTGGCCTGCAAGAATTGGTCAGGAGGGGTAACTTCCGGTCTCGGTCGCGAGGGCAACCGACTCAGGTCCTGTGTTCATGTCGTGATGCCCGTGAGGCACGGACTGGGAGGGGTGCTCCAATAGTGGACTTGGATAGGAAAGCCTCACAAAACTGAGTCAGAAAACTCTCACGAGGGCACCCGCGTAGCCCCCTCGCGAGACTCACAAGAGAGAAAACGAGTCAAGTAGGTGAAAAAGAGAAAGAGTCACAGGTCAGGGACGGAAACAATGCTAAAAGCAAGTCCAATAAAACTCCAAATAGGGACGAACAAGCCAACTGCAGAAAGCAATTGAAAAAGCCGCGTCCGGCACCTAATCTAGTCTTCGATGTCTTCTCACCAGCGCGGAGCTAAGTGCTGCCACTGGGCGTAGGCGGGAGCCCTCGAGGCCCGAGGGTGGCTCTACGGAGACTCCGGGGCGTGTAGAGCCCCAACTCATTATTATGTGAGAGTGTCACGGGCGGAGAGCTTCACAGGCATTGGCCTTCTTCACAGGCTCCGGGCCTTTCTCGGGGCGATGAGCTTCACAGGCGTTGGTCTTCTTCACAGGCACTAGGCCTTTCTTGGTTCGTCTAGCTTCACAGGCGCTGGGCCTTCTTTACAGGCGCTGGGCCTTTCTTCAGGGGTAGAACTTCCGGAGGTGCTGGATGTTCCACGCGTTCGGGATGGGCACCCCCTCCTGGGTCTCCAAGTGTCAGAGTAATGGGCGACGGGTACCCCGAAGACGGCAAGACAATTATTCAAGACATCGGGGCTAGCAAAGCCCCTCAGTCCGACTGCCCGGCCGGTCCTGCCGGCTCCCCGTCTGACTGCCCTGCCCGGCCGGCTGCCGGCTGCCGACTGCGCCAACCAGTCGGCTGCCGACTACGCCAACCAGCCGGCTGCCGACTGCAGCCCGACCCGACATCGACGAGAAACCGACGAGACGGATGTACCCGAGCACTGTTCACGTGTCACCCCAGCCATCATGTACAGTGACACTTGTCCCTGGGCACTATTTATGAAGTGACCCAGGGGACATGTGTGACACCCACACCATGCCCTCATGTCCACTACCTTAGCTTAGGTAGTAAGCTACCCCATGCCTATATAAGGCACCCATCCATCCATCCAAGGGGGGACTCCCCTGGACACTGACGGCCACACTCATTTGGCCACAAGCCATGGCCATACATGGCAACTAGAGCCGGCCATATGCCTGCATATACCAGATCAGATGCACTTGGCACTGATCCCAGATACAGCTCCAGGAGCACTTTGTACTGCCCGATGTACACCCCAGATAGATACACTCAGACATGCAGCAGTAGGAGTATTATCTCTCCGGAGTGCTCCGAAGCTGGGTAAACCACCGCGTGCTATTCGCATACCCGCTCCCAGGCCTATCAACAGCAGTCTTGCCCTCACACGAAGCCACCCTGTGGCATATGTCGTCTTGCACCCCCCCGTGAGAATACCACGACATTTGGCGCCCACCGTGGGGCGGTACTATGCTACCGCGCTGCTGCTGGTTTTGCTGTCTGGGCGGGACCATCTTCGTCTTCACCGCCGCGGCGTCGCGCCGTCTCTCCGGTAGCGCTTGGGGGCTCGCCTTCGACCCGCCCCCAGAGCGGCCGCGCGGGACGGCGCGTCCTCATCGTCGGCCTTGCCGCCTTCATCATCACCACCGTTGCGACACCGGCTATCCGTCCGCGTGCGCACCACGCGTGGGGCCTCGTTTCGGTCGACCGTGGCCATCCATGCGCCGCTTGCGTTTGCTTCCCTCCGCGTTGCGCCTTGCTCCGGCCGACACACGCGCTGGCTCCTCCATATATCATCTACAAGCTAGCTAGATGCATCAGTCAACGATGGTCAAACCATTAGCCAAACACACTACCCAGACAATGGTTGGATGCTTCCCGTATACTACTCATATAGTGGTCAAACACTACCGGGACACTACAGGTCTGTTTGGTTTTTGCCCAGGTTGGCCCTGCCAACGCACGGGCGAGCCAAAACATTGGCGTTGCTTTTCTGCGCCCCCGTCTTGCCATCGCGTTGGCAAGAAACTGGACTGGAGAGCCGAGGGCAGCGTTGGCACGCCAAAATATGGGCTTCGATCCAAACACCGCTGGAGCACTTGGTCAACGCCAATTATTTGGCTTGGCACGCTGGGGCTTCGAACCAAACAGACTCTACATGTGCGTTAGCTTCGCTTGTTGCTAGTACGCTGCGTTGTGCCTCGTGTGTCGTCGCCGCCGTGCTTCTCCCCGCTACCTCTGCAACTCCTGCAACCCCGAGCCACCATGGCCTCCGCTTGCTGTAGAGCCTGGCTCCGGCCATCTTCCCTGCCCCCTTGCTCCCCCGCGGCTCGCATCAGCTCCGCTCTGACCGCGCGAGCGCGCGGCTGAGCTGGCTCGCCTCCGCTCTACTCTGCCCGGGCTTGCCCGCGGTTGCTCCGCTCCTCTGCTCCATCCGACCTATGCCCAGCGGTCTCCGCATCTAGTCCGCACACGCCTGCGCAGTCGTGCTAGCCCGGCTCCACGCTACTCCGCCTCGGCGGACCCGGCCGGCTCCGGGTGGCCGACCCGCTGCCACGCTCCTCCACCGCCGGCTCGCCTCCCAGCGCGGCCCGGCCGGCTCCTCCACGCCCTCACCGGCTTCCGCACGCTGTTGCTGGCCTCCGGCTCTTGCCCTGTGCCTGCGCTGGCCGGCTCCCGGCCGACCCCAAGCTCCGCGCCCCGCTGTCCGGCTTCGCGCGCCGGATGCGGCTCCCCAGCATCGTCCCGCTCGGGCCACATCTCCCTCGCTCGCGCGTTCGCGCCGCCTGCTCGCACTCCCACGCCGCGCATCGGCTCCGCCCAGCCGTTCCCGGCGCCTCGGCTCCACCTCCGCGAGGTGCTCCAAACCCGGCCCCGCACCCTGCGGCCTCCTCCTCCTTCGAGCCCGGCCTGCCGACTGCGCGGGCCCGGCCGCCTGCTGGCTACGCGCCGGCTTCGAGCCCGGCCTGCCGACTGCGCGGCCCGGCCGCCTGCTGGCTCCGCGCCGGCTTCGAGCCTGGCCTGCCGACTGCGTGACTGGACGCCTGCTGGCTCCGCGCCGGCGTGTGCCTGCCACCCGGCCAGTCCAGTCGCCGGCTTCCGCGCCTTGCCGCCTTCTGCTCCGCTCGCGGCACCCCCGCAGCCGGGTCCGCATGCCTGCACGAAGGCCCTCCCGGCTCTCTGTTCCGTTTGTTCGTGAAGAAAAGAGGCTGGCTGCTCGGGCAAGAAAAGTCAAGGGCTGTGCCCAGCCGGCTGACCGAGAAAGAGAAGAATCAGAGAAGAAAGAGAAGAAAAAAGCGGGGGCCGGCTGCCCGCGTGGACCCGGCTAGAAAAGTCAGTAGCCGGGTGTTAAAAAAAAGAAGAGGTGGAGTCCGGCTGCTCATGTGGAGTCGGATAAAGAAGTGGCCGAGTGCCCCTGCCGACTGGTAAAAGAAAGAAAAAGAAGAGGCCGATTGCCTGGTGGCCGACTGCTCGGGAGGCCGGCTAAAAAAAAAGAGCATCACGTCCGGCTGAGAAAGTGGCCAGGTGCTGAGAAAAAAGAAACTTGCCCGTCCGGCTACCAGCAGTCGGCGGACGAAGAGTAAAGAGAAGAAGACAAAGTAGTCGCCGGGAGATCCGGCCCGACTGCTCAGCAGTCGGCCCGAATCTCGGGGGCTACACCCAGCGGGCGCGCTGAAGCGCCTTCGCGAAGAGAAGACAAAGTAGTTGCCGGGAGATCCGGCCCGACTGCTCAGCAGTCAGCCCGAATCTCGGGGGCTACACCCAGCAGGTGCGCTGGCGCGCCCCCGCGAAGATTGCAGACAAGAAAAGAGTTTTGTCCGGCTCCCAGCAGCCGGTAGAAGAGAAAAAGAAGAAAAGGGCGCTGCAAGTTACCTCGCCGCCTGGCCGGTTGAGCCTAACCGGCCGGGACCCCACTTCGAGCACCCGGGGGCTCGAAGGCTACACCCAGCGGGTGTGCCGGCACGCTCCGCGAGCGCCGAGTCGCGCCGGCTGTCTTCGACGACCACGACTACAGGGAAATCAATGTGAGCTCCTCACCCGCATATTTTTGCATCACGCAAGCACAGATAATCCCGAGCGATGCTCGGGGGCTATCTCCGCATTTTATTACAGTTGCATCACTGTTGGCCCCGGCGCCAACCAGAGTTGGCCCGGGGGCTGGCCGCTTGGCCTGAGACATTAGTTCCCGAAGACGGCTTAGTAGCGTGCGCAGTACCAAAGGCCCACTCTTAGTCATAGACCGCAGAGCGGCTGTCCGGATAGCAAGAGTGGACGCTAGAGGCCACCCACGCAAAAAACGCCCGGGAAGAAAAACGCTTCGGGCAACCTTACTGTTTCCTTTATGAGTATCTACTCGGTTAAATTCGCTCCCTGAGTCTGAGTACTTTACACTCCACTTCGCGGCCCACTCTCAGCCACAGACCGCAGAGCGGCTGTCCGGCGAGCGAGAGCACAAGCCAAAAAGCGGAAGGAACATGAAAAAGATTTAGGGGGTTCGGACGAAACCGAGTCGGCACCCTCCGCATAAAACTTGCAATGCTGAAAGCAAAAATTTTGATATATCTGCATGGACTAACTTTGTCTTTTTTATGATCATTTCCATGAACACTCGCCAAAAAACCTCCGCCCAACTTTGCCAAGTTGCCCGGAGGCTTGGGGGCTACTGTCGGAGTAATGGGCGACGGGTACTCCGAAGACGGCAAGACAATTATTCAAGACATCAGGGCTAGCAAAGCCCCTCAGTCCGACTGCCCGGCCGGTCCTGCCGGCTCCCCGTCCGACTGCCCTACCCGGCCAGCTGCCGGCTGCCGACTGCGCCAACCAGTCGGCTGCCGACTACGCCAACTAGCCGGCTGCCGACTGCAGCCCGACCCGACATCGACGAGACACCGACGAGACGGATGTACCCGAGCACTGTTCACGTGTCACCCCAGCCATCATGTACAGTGACATTTGTCCCTGGGCACTATTTATGAAGTGACCCAGGGGACAAGTGTGACACCCACACCATGCCCTCATGTCCACTACCTTAGCTTTGGTAGTAAGCTACCCCATGCCTATATAAGGCACCCATCCATCCATCCAAGGGGGGGACTCCCCTAGACACTCACGGCCACACTCATTTGGCCACAAGCCATGGCCATACATGGCCACTAGAGCCGGCCATACGCCTGCATATACCAGATCAGATGCACTTGGCACTGATCCCAGATACAGCTCCAGGAGCACTTTGTACTGCCCGATGTGCACCCCAGATAGATACACTCAGACATGCAGCAGTAGGAGTATTATCTCTCCGGAGAGCTTCAAAGCTGGGTAAACCACCGTGTGCTATTCGCATACCCGCTCCCGGGCCTATCAGCAGCAGTCTTGCCCTCACACGAAGCCACCCTGTGGCATATGTCGTCTTGCACCCCCCGTGAGAATACCACGACACCAAGCGTGCGGCGCCAGGCCTAGAGACATGAACAACCTTGAACGGGCCCTCACACATGGGCGAGAGCTTGTGCAGCCCCTCCCTGGAGAGCACCCGTCTGAGCACGAGGTCACCTACCTCGAGGGTCTTGGGGTGGATGCTGCGGCCGTGGTACCGCCGCAGTGCTTGTTGGTATCTCGCAGCCTGAAGCGCAGCCTCCCGACGGCGTTCCTCCCCAAGCACGAGGTCCACCCCCCGCATGGCATCCTGCTGTGCTCCGTCGAAAGCCAGGACCCGCACGGAGCGATGCCTGACCTCATGAGGAAGGACCACCTCGGCACCATAGACAAGGAAGAACGAGGTTTCGCTGGTCGACTTGGTAGCGGTAGTGCGGATGGACCATAGCACGGACTGACGCTCGTTGTGCCAGCCCCCGCCGCAAGCCTCCAGCTTCTTCTTGAAGGTCTGGGTTTTGAGGCCTTTCAGGACCTCCGCGTTGGCGCGTTCAGCTTGGCCGTTGCTCCGATGGTGTGCCACTGAAGCGTAGCATATCTGCGTTCCAAGGTTAGCACAATATGTTTTGAAGAGATTGCTGGTGAACTACGAACCGTTGTCATTGATGATGCGGTTAGGTACTCCAAACCAGCTCACGAGGCCCTTGATGAACTTGACCGCTGAGCCGGCTGGGATGGTGCAGACAGATTCCACCTCTGCCCACTTTGTGAACTTATCAATGGCGACGTATAGGTAGCGGTAGCCCCCTGGCGCCCGAGGAAATGGGCCAAGGATGTCCAGTCCCCAAACAGCGAACGGCCATGAGAGGGTAATGGTTTGAAGACCCTGAGCTGGCTAATGAATCTGCTTGGCATGGAATTGACAGGCTTCACAAGCCTTCACCAGCTCGATTGCATCGTTGAGTGCTGTTGGCCAATAGAACTCGCTGGAAAACGCCTTGCCGACGAGTGTCCGTGAAGACGAGTGGTGCCCGCAGTCTCCACTGTGAATGTCAGCCAGTAACTCTTTCCCTTGCTCCCTGGAGATGCAACATAGGGTAACGTCATTCGGTCGCTTCTGGTAGAGCTCTCCGTCTTGGATGCAGTAGGCCGTGGCCTGCCACGCCACGCGCTACGTGTCCTCCTCCTTTTCTGGCAGAATCCCCTGCACCAAGTAATCCTTGAACTCCACGGTCCAACATCCCTCCTGGGGCTCCAGCACCAGGAGCAAGCGCGCTCCTGAGGTCGGGCCACAGGCCGGGGCTCCCGAGGCAGGCGGTTGAGGGAGCTCTTCCCGAGGCTGCGTTGTGCTTGATAGTGATGGTGCCGCTAAAGGTTTAAAGAGTCGTTCCTCGAAGATGCAAGGCTCCTAAGGCAACCACCTGGATGCCCTCCTGGCGATGTCATCAGCCTCTTTATTGGTGCCGCGAGGCACATGTTGCAACTCTAGCCCCCAAAATTGTTTCTCCATCCTGCGGATCTCCGCAAGATATGCTTCCATGTGTTCGTCCTTCGGCTCGTACAGCTTGTTGGAGAAATTGACGAGGAGTTGTGAATCACCCTTGATGATGAGGCGCTTTACCCCCAAGGCGGCTACAACTTTCAAGCCCGCTATCAGGCCCTTATACTCTGCTATGTTGTTGGAGACCTTCTCTCCATGCTGGAAGCAGAGTTGCACAGCATAGTAGAGCTTGTCCTGAGTGGGGGATATGAGCACTGCGCCAGCCCCCGCGCCATGTCGCGAGAACGCCCCGTCGAAGTACATGACCCAGCCGTCTGGCGCTTCACTTCCCGGGGAAAGTGACCGGTCCTCGCCCAATTTGAGCCCCGGTGCCTCCTCCCATTCTGCCACGAAATCTGCAAGTGCGGCTCCCTTGATGACTCTGGTCGTGCTGAATTCCAGCTGAAACGCTTGCAACTCGATGTTCCATTCAGCCACTCTTCCAGCTGAGTTGGGGCTCCTGAGTACCCTTTCCAGGGGGTATGCTGAGACGACCTTGATGGGACGGCCTTGAAAGTAGTGCTACAGCTTGCATGAAGCCACTAACAGCGCAAGGAGGAGTTTTTGGGGCATGGGGTATCGCGCCCTTGCGTCCCGTAGCACCGTGCTGACGAAGTCTATAGGATGATCGACGAGGTTGAGGGTGCTGGCACAGCCTGTGTCTTCCGGAGGTTGAGGCGCCTCCTGAGACGATGGAGCCCCCAGCGCTTGGTCGCCTGGCGGGGCCTCCTCCGCTCTGGGTGCATCCCCCTGCTGAGGCTGATCCCCATCTGCTGTGGTCGTGATCTTCGCGAGGACTTCTTGGCTTTGCTCCGCCTCGGCCGGGGCTGCGGCTGGCCTGGCCTTGGCCCGGCTCTCCTCCCTAACCGCCACCAGGGCTGCACTAGTGGAGTAGGGCGTGCCTACAAGGTAGAGCACCAAGGGCTCCCGAGGGCGCGGAGCTACCATCACCGGAGGGCTGCTAAGGTACTTCTTGAGATCTTGGAATGCCTTGTCGGCCTCTTCCGTCCATTCGAACGGGACCTTAGTCTTCATGAGCTTGAAGAATGGCAGTGCTCGCTCCCCCAGCTTGGAGATGAAGCGTCCCAACGCGGTTACTCGCCCGATGAGCTTCTGCATTTCTCTGAGGGTCTTTGGCAGACTCATGTCTTCAACTGCCTTGACCTTCTCTGGGTTAGCCTCGATGCCCCTGTGGGATATGAGGAAGCCCAAAAGCTTGCCCGAGGGAACTCCAAATACGCACTTCTCCGGGTTGAGCCGCAGATCCACTTCACGGAGGCTCGCGAAGGTTTCTTCTAGGTCCTGTATCAGGGTTTTCGCCTCCCGATACTTCACCACAATGTCATCGACGTAGGCCTCGGCGTTTCTCCTGAGCTGCCGGCCCAATGCGATGTGCATCAGTCGCTGAAAGGTCGCGCCTGCATTGCGCAACCCGAATGGCATGCAGGTATAGCAGTACACTCCACACGGGGTCAGGAAGGCCGTTTTCTCCACATCTTCTACCGCCATCTTGATCTGGTGATAGCCCGAGAAGGCATCCAGGAAGCACAATAGGTCACACTCGGCGGTAGAATCGATGATTTGGTCGATGCGACGGAGCGGGAATGGATCCTGTGGGCAGGCCTTATTGAGGTTCGTGAAGTCGACACACATGCGTTCCTTTCCTCCCTTTTTTGGCACAACAACAGGGTTGGCCAACCATTCAGGATAGCGAACCTCGTGAATGACGCCTGCTGCCTCTAACTTGCGGGTTTCTTGGATGATGAAGGACTGTTTTTCAATGGACTGTCGCCTTGCCTTCTGCTTCACGGGGCGCACGTTGGGGCACACATTGAGATGATGTTCAATCACATCCCTTGGGACCCCTGCCAGCTGATCAGGTTCCCACGCAAACACCTCCTTGTTTGTGCGCAGGAATTTCACCAAGGCCTCCTCCTGCTCAGGATCGAGGTTGGCGCCTATGGTGAAGGTGGCGCCAGAGGATCCATCCTCGTCGACCGGTACTTGCTTGGTCTCCGCCTTGTCTTGGGTGAATAGCTTCTTCTTCTTTGCCGGCGCAGCCCCCACCACGGCTGTCTTGAAAGCGAGCTTGAGCGCCTGCAGCGCATCCCTTGTGTCTCCGGACACGGTAAGGACGCCGCTGCTCCCGGGCATCTTCATGCGGTTGTACGCCGGGTGAGTCGCTGCCATGAATTGGGCCAAGGCTGGGTAGCTGAGGATGGCTTTGTACGGGAGGCCGATGGGGCGATGTCGAAGTCGACCAGCTCCGTGCAGAAGTTGTCGTGGGTGCCGAAGGTCATCGGGAGGCGGATCTGCCCCAGGGAGCCGGTGGAACTGCCTCCAACGCCCGAGAAGGGCCTGCTGGGTTGGAGCCACTCTAGCAGCACGCGGAGGAGGCTGAAGGCCTCCACCGAGAGGACGTTGAGGCCGGCACCACCGTTGATGAGGGTCCTAGTGATGGCCACCTGGCTGATGGTGGGGGTGCATAGCATCGGGAGTGCGCCCGAAAAGGCGGTGTTGGAGGGGTCATCGTCCAAGCTGAAGGTCAAATCAGCCTTGGGTGCCACCCAGCCTAGGGGAGGGCTTCACGGTGCTTGAGGACAGCGCCGATCTGGCGGACGAACGGCTTGATGTGGCGGCTCGAAGGTGGTGCATGCGATCCGCCCAGGATGGCTACTTCGACTGGGGGTGCCGGCGCAGCATGATGCGCGAGGAAGAGGTTGCACAACTACTCCCAGGAGGCCACAGAAGCCGCTGGCAGGTGGAGCAGCCACATGCGCAGGACGCCGGTGAGGGCCATGGGCAGCCAGTTAGCCATGACCTTGTCGTCGCCTCCGGCCTTGAGGACGGCTTCTTCATATGCTAGCAGGAAGGCTAGCAGGTCGGCTGTCGGTGTCAAAACCGGCGGATCTCGGGTAGGGGGTCCCGATCTGTGCATCAAGGCTGATAGTAACAGGAAGCAAGGGACACAGATGTTTACCCAGGTTCGGGCCCTCTCGATGGAGGTAAAACCCTACTTCCTGCTTGATTAATATTGATGATATGGGTAGTACAAGAGTAGATCTACCACGAGATCATAGAGGCTAAACCCTAGGAGCTAGCCTATGATGGTATGATTGTAATTGTGATCGGCCTTCTAAGGACCAACCTCTCCGGTTTATATAGACACCGGAGAGGGCTAGGGTTTACATGGAGTCAGTTACAAGAAAGGAAATATAATATCCGGACCGCCAAGCTTGCATTCCACGCAAAGGAGAGTCACATCCGGATACGGGCCGAAGTCTTGAATCTTGTATCTTCACGCTTCCATAGTCCGGACCTTGTACACAGTCCGGCTGTCTGGATACCCCCTAATCCAGGACTCCCTCAGTAGCCTCTGAACCAGGCTTCAATGACGATGAGTCCGGCGTGCAGTATTGTCTTCGGCATTGCAAGGCGGGTTCCTTCTCCAAATACTCCAAATTAATTATCGAACACGTAGGCCGTGTCCGGATCTGCAAAATGATCTTCGCATACCACCATAGAGAGAATGATATTTCACAAATGCAATCTGCTGACAACTTTTTCTGATGACGTGACATGTTATTACGATCGGATTCATTATTCGAACCGTTTTCCCACAACCAGCTACAGCGCATATTGCGAGGCGGTTTCTTTGACACGTCTTGTCAAAGCAGAGATCGTGTCCCCTTATCACGGGATTCTCATCAATACGGGTATGGATAATCTCACCACGCCATTAATCGTGGCGCTTGGGAAACAAGCGATTCTCAACGGGCAAGTGGGGAGGCGCTCCGCTCTCGGCTCCTCTATAAAGGGATAAGATTTCCCCATTTTCACCCACGCCTTCTTCCTCCTTTGCCCACTCTTGCCCCCTCGAGCTCCAGCGCCAGGCCTAAGTCTTCTCCGCACAGCTAAACATGTCCGGAGCAGGAGGCAAGTGGGTGGCCTCCACCTTCAAGGAGAAGCACATCACAAATCTTCGGGCGGCCGGATATTTGGTCACGGACATAGCGCACTGGCTACCGGACGCCGAGCAGGTCATTCCGACCCCAGGACCCCTCGAGAGGGTCGTATTCGTCGCCCACCTCGTCCGTGGACTGGGATTTCCACTCCACCCCTTCGTCCGCGGGCTCATGTTCTACTACGGGCTAGATTTCCATGATCTAGCCCCAAATTTCGTCCTCAACATCTCGGCATTCATCGTCGTATGCGAGGCATTCCTCCGCATCCGGCCTCACTTCGGCCTATGGCTGCAAACTTTCTGCATGAAGCCGAAGGTTGTAAGCGGCCAACAAGCGGAGTGCGGAGGGGCCATGGTGGGCAGAATGCCCAACATCACATGGCTCGACGGATCCTTTGCGGAGACCGTAAAAGGATGGCAATCGGGGTGGTTCTACATCACCGAGCCGCGCGACGCCAACTGGGCGGGGGCCCCCAAATTCAGATCCGGAGCCCCCATGCGGCTTTCCTCCTGGGAAAGGAAGGGCCTGTCCTAGGGTGACTCTATGGAGCTGACCGGACTCCAAACATGCATCAAAAGCATGAAGAACAAGAACATCAAGCTTGTCAATGTGATCCAGGTCATGCTCGTTCGCCGGATCCTGGCTTGCCAGAGGCGGGCAGTCAATCTGTGGGAGTTCGTCCCGACCGAACATCGGACGCTCCAGAAGCTCTACGACATGACGCATAAAGGCGCATGGAAGGTTCTATTCAAGGCCTCCGAAGTACCTCCTCCCATATCCAAGGACCGCGGGCTTCACACCGTGCGGTCTCCTAGTCCGGTAAGTTCTCAGACTACCACCAGACCTGGTTCTTCCCAATATACTAATAGGAGAGCCTTAAGTAGTTATGCATATTTGTTTCAGGATTATGTGGAGACGGCGGAGCAGGTTTACTGTCCGGCTCCGCTGCCTGAAGGCCGAGCCGACGCTCTCCTGACGGAGATGCTGGTCCCGGCACCGTACAAGGTGCCGGAGAAGAAGGCCCCGGGGACCCGAAAGGGTCTTCGGCGCAAGGTTGTGCCAGAAGCCTCGTCCGAAGATGACGAGGCGCACTCCTCCCACGAAGGGGAGGAAGAACAAGAAGAGGAAGACGCCCCATCCGGAAAGGATGAGGGGTCCGAGGAGGCGGACTAGGGGGCCGTAAAATGCCCTCGGCGTAAGGACATCATACCCTTGTCGTCTGATAACGACCGTGGGAGGAACCAAGAAGAAACTCTACCTCCCCGTACTGGGGAGGAGAGGAAAAGAAAAGCCACCCCAGAGGGGGAGGCTGGGGCGTCCAAGAAGGGGAAGGTATCCCTTCCGAACTATTCTTCCACGGCCGCTCACAGCGAGGAGGGGTGGCTGCCCAGGGGGAAGCCCCCAGTGTGATCGTAAGTGTCCACATTCTATCATGGTTTCACTTCATAGTTTTTATACTTATAATGCTGAACGTATATGCAGTCCGGCCAGGGATCAGCCCGAGGTATCTTCCTTCGGGTCCCTGAGCGATTCAGAGATAAATTCGCTTCCGACAGCCACTACCCCTCAACCCGCGGACGACACGGAGGTGTTGTCCCAAAGGCTCCCAGAGCAGGGGGAGGTCACTCTAGGGACGCCCCGAGGCGGGGTCCCGGACGTCGGACACGCGGGGTTCAAGATCCCCGTGGCTCGTGTCGACGAGAGCCATGGCCAGCCGGGCTATCGGTCGAACACCATTCTGGAACCTTCGATGGTTCCGGACTCAGGTGGGCGACCCCTCATTAGGAGGGCGAGCCGTCTGTGTCACGGACTTCCATTGCGCATGAGGCGCCGGACTGTCTGCTGGAAGCGCTTCGCGGCGCTTCCCTGGATGAAGGGCACCGTACTCTTATGAGTACGGTGATTCGGAAGGTTTCGTCCGCCAAAAGCGGACTAACCAAAGCTTGCACCAGCCTCCTAATAGGCTTCGAGGTAAGTAATAAATATGTGCAAAATTACCACCCGATAGGTAGTAGCCCCTGATACTCTGTTTGGTGTTCGAAAAGAAAAGCCAAACAGAGGGTCAATTATAATCCGCAGGAGTCTAATAATAAGTATTGTTGTGAATAAGCAGGCTGTGTTGCGTGCTGCTGCTGCCCGTACTGCCGAGGTTGCCGAACTGAAGCGGGACCTGGAGCAGGCGCAGGGAGAGCTCAACCTCACGAAGAGGCAGCTCGAAGAGAAGAATGGTAATTGATTCCCGCTCTTTATGCAATTAAAGATAGGCAGAATTGGTGAGTCCAACACCGAAGTGTCGTGACTATGTAACAGGGGCCACCGCCGAAGTGGCGTCCCTGAAGAAGGCGCTATCTGAGGCCGAAGACAAGGCGGCCTCAGAGTGTAAGGAACGCGAAAAGCAAAGTGCTAGGGTAGGTGAGGTACAGCAAGAGCTCCAGGACCTCGGCAAGAAATGCGAGTCCATGGAGCATGATCTGAAGGCGAAAGAGGCCGAGCTTGTGAAGGCCCTTGTGAATTTAAAAGACGCCAAGGCCGAAGCCAATAAAGCACAGCAGGAGATCCAGGAGGCCAAGAAGATAGCAACGGGTAAGAATTTCTTTATGCAAAGCAAATATGTGGAGGAGGCGTTTCTTTTACTTACTCGAATTCGGAGCTCTTCAGGGGCATTCGCAGATCTGCCACGTAGTGTATCAGACGCTGCGGAGTTCTACCGTGCCCCGGAGGGGAGCTCAACGGAGAAGTTGTTCTGGTCCCAGTATGCTGGGGCCAAACATCCGATGCCTCTGAGTGACCAACTGAAGCAGTTGATCGAACTCCACAAGGCTGCCGAACTGGCTATGAATGGTTTCATAGTCCGGATGTGGCCTGGCAAGCTCATGCCCAGTAGCTACTTTGGCCTGATCAAGTGGATGGTGGATGCCTGCCCGCGGCTGGAGGTGATCAAGCGCTCCATTTGTATCGAAGGTGCCCGTCGGGCCTTTGCCCGCGTCAAGGTGCATTGGGGCAAGCTGGATGCGGAGAAGCTGGTCAAGGACGAGCCACCGGAGGGCAAGGCGCATCGCCATCCCGACCTGTACTATGATGGCGTTATGAAGGGTGCTCATCTCGTGGCTGATGAATGTACCAAGGACACCATTTTTGAATGAATTCACTTCTACCATGTTTGTAATTTAAGGACGAAGTTACTTGCGCTATGTAGCACTTTTGTTATTTAAAATATTACCTTCTGTGCGGCTGTTTATAAAATCCTGAAAGTAGGCCAGTCGTCAGCTTCCTCCCTCACGTAACTAGTACTGGGGTGTTCGTGGAAAACCCGGACACTCTTTATCCAAATGTTTGGTCCCTTAAGGAGGTGTCCGGCGCAGCGAACAAGGCAATCGGACTATGCGGCTTTATAACTTTCACTTAGCCATAGAAGTCTACAATTTTAAATTTCGGCGAAGCCCCTAGAATCCGGAAGGCCGAATCAGGGTGCTATACACGCCTAGATCGGGCGAAGCCGATATATCGCCTAAAGCGGAAAATCTTTAAGGATTTTGAGATCTCTCGAACAGCGACCAGCTGTCGCCACATCATGCCGGTCAGTTTTCGGCTTTCTCTACTGAGGTGCTCTGGGACACAATCGCAGTAGTTCTCCCTGCGCTACCTTAGCCGATATAACGGAACGTAAGGCACCAAAACAAGGGAGCCGGGCTATCCCAACTGTAGACCCAAGACATGCTTCGGAGCTGATGCATATAATGCTATAAGTTCGGGGTGCCGCACTGTTGAAAGTGTTCGGACTTTATTTGCCATATTATGGGGTGCCATGAGGAGCCCCTGGCAAACTGACCGCACCAAGGTGTACGGGTGCAATATGAAATAATCATTTATAAGAGGAAAAAATGCTCAAATAAGAATAATAAGCTGACGCTATATATAATCTCCCATTGACGAAAAATACGTTTAAGCGTATGTTTATAATGGATGCATTAAGCAGAGATAAAATAGGACTATTTGACATGTCCTATCCAAGGGCGGGTTGTGTACAGATAGATAAAGCAGGTATAATGATCGTAAATAGATTCCACCTGGGTATTTCCTTCTGTGCACAATGTCTGTTGCCTCCTTGGATGTATCTCCCATATGAGTCCGGCAATTCGGCTCTTCTGAGGATGCTGCGCTAACGCGGTGTCCTGAAATGTAAGAGGGAAAGAGTGTGAAGGTATTTGGCGGTTACCCGCACTATTGACTGAGTCGTTGATGCGCCTCCGTATATGCCCATGGTATCTCGAGTGCGTAATTGTGTACGCGTGGTATGAATGCTGCTTTGAAGGGGCTTGAGCGGAGGCCGGACTGCTAATCATGCTCTTGGCGTTCCTGATGATCCTATTGCGGGGTGCTCCGGACTCGCTTGACTGTGCTCGAAGTTGTCGCCGGATTGGTTTGTCGGAGTAGGCCGCATTGTACTTCTGCCGCAAGGTCTGCCGTATGCTCTTCTGTTCGAAGGGAGCGGTCCATATTTCCATTGACAGTGATGACCCCGCGCAGTCCTGGCATCTTGAGCTTGAGATATGCATAATGTGGTACCGCATTGAATCTAGAGAATGCGGTTCGTCCGAGCAGTGCGTGGTAGCCACTGCGGAAAGGGACGATGTTGAAGATTAGCTCTTCGCTCCTGAAGTTGTCCGGGGATCCGAAGACCACTTTTAGTGTTATAGAGCCCGTACAGCAGGCCTCTACTCCAGGAATAACACCTTTAAAGGTGGTTTTAGTGGGCTTGATCCTTGAAGGGTCAATGCCCATTTTGCGCACTGTGTCCTGATAAAGCAGGTTCAGGCTGCTGCCACCGTCCATGAGGACATACGTGAGGTGGAATCCGTCGATGATTGGGTCTAAGACCAATGCGGCTGAGCCGCCGCGACGGATGCTAGTAGGGTGATCCCTACGGTCAATGGTGATCGGACAAGCTGACCAAGGATTGAACATGGGGGCGACTGGCTCCATCGCATAGACGTCCCGTAGTGCCCGCTTCTGTACCCGCTTGGGGATGTGGGTGGTGTAGATCATGATGACCGTTTTCACCTGGGGGGGGGGGGAATTTCTTTTGCCCCCCTGTGTTCGGACCCCGGGACTCTTCGTCATCGTTGTTGTGCAGCCCCTTGTCCTTGTTTTCAGCGTTTATCTTACCGGCCTGTTTGAACACCCAGCAGTCTCTATTGGTGTGGTTGGCTGGTTTGTCCGGGGTGCCATGAATTTGGCACGAGCGCTCCAGTATGCGGTCCAGGCTGGACGGTCCCTGATTACTTCTTTTGAACGGCTTTTTCCGCTGACCGGACTTAGATCCGCTGAATCCCGCGTTGACCGCCGTGTCTTCGGTGCTGTCACCGTTGTTCCGTCTCTTATGTCTGTTGCGCCGTGGCTTGCCGTTAGTATCGCGGCCATCCGGAGTGCCGGAATGTGGCGTGGTGCCGCTGCGAGCCAACCAGCTATCCTCACCCGCACAAAAGCAGGTCATTAGGGTTGTGAGAGCTGCCATAGACTTGGGTTTTTCCTGGCCGAGGTGTCGAGCGAGCCACTCGTCACGGATATTATGCTTAAAAGCCGCCAGGGCTTCGGTGTCCGGACAGTCGACTATTTGGTTCTTTTTAGTAAGGAACCGAGTCCAGAATTTCCGGGCTGACTCTCTGGGCTGTTGAGTAATGTGGCTCAGGTCATCGGCGTCTGGTGTTCGCACATATGTGCCCTGGAAGTTATCAAGGAATGTGTCTTCCAGGTTTTCCCAACTGCCAATGGAATTTGCTGGCAGGCTGTTTAACTAGTGTCGGGCTGGTCCTTTAAGCTTAAGGGGAAGATACTTGATGGCGTGTAGATCATCTCTGTGGGCCATGTGACTGTGGAGAAGGAAATCTTCGATCCATACTGCGGGGTCTGTCGTGCCATCGTACAATTCGATGTTTACGGGTTTGAACCCTTCTGGGAATTCATGATCCATCACTTCGACAGTGAAGCAAAGGGGGTGTGCGGCGCCTCTGTGCCGGGCTATGTGGCTACGCAACTCGAATTGGTCTGAGTTGTTGTGTTCGGCCCGGCCGGATTTCTTGACGATGTATCCGGCGCGACGATCATCGTCGCGCGCTGGGGCACGCCCCCTCCGTAGATCGATCTTGGCTGTCCTGCTTAGTTTTCCAGAATATCTTACAGGTCTTGCTTGTTGCCCTAGGCCGTAGTATATCGGCGTGGGAATGCGGGCTGGTATCTGGGCTGATATCCCGTTTTATCCCGGCCATGGGGTGGCTGGTCAGCCGTTTGGTGTTCGAGTCCATATTCCTCGGCAGCCAGGACTTCAGTCCATCTATCTGTGAGCAGGTCTTGATCAGCTTGGAGTTGCTGCTTCTTCTTCTTCAGGCTCCTTGCAGTGGCTATAAGCCTACGCTTGAAGCGCTCCTGCTCCACGGGATCCTCAGGCACACCGAATTCGTCATCGCCGAGGCTGATCTCGTCTTCGGAGGGGGGCATGTAGTTGTCCTCCACCGGGTATGCGTCTGTCGCCTGTTCTTCTAGGTTGACCTACTCATCTTCCTGTTCGGCCTGCTCGAAGGCGGGCTGGTCAGGGTCATATTCTTCTTCGGCGCCATCCGGATTATTTTCGTATCCGGGGCCGGTATTGCTATGGCGGGGCTTGGAGCGGCGCCGACGACGCCCATGCTTTGCTTTTCTTCCCGAGGGGTTGTCCTCCGTTGCTCATCGCCATTAGTTTCCTTCGGAGTGTCCACCATATATATATATATCATATGAGGAGGTGGCCGTCCACCGCCCCGTGAGCGGTGGCTCCTGTAATTCTCCTGCATCGTCGTCCATACCATCGATGTCTTCGGAATCTAAGTCAAGTACGTCGGTTAAATCATCGATCGTGGCGATGAAGTGGGTGGTGGGTGGGCAACGAGTTCCGGCGTCGTCCGCTTCCTACTCAAGCTAGACATAGTTCGGCCCAGAGTCTCCTGAATAAGAGAGAGACTTCAATAAGTTCAGCATGTCGCCAAAGGGCGAGTGCTGAAAAAAGTCCGCCGCGGTGAACTCCATCACCGGAGCCCAGCCAGGCTCGGCGGGTTCGGGGACGTGTGGACTGGAACCTACAACCGGATACGAATCCGGGGGTCCGGAGTCACAAGCTCCCTCAGAAGTGAGGCCTGTGTTCGGCTCCATCGCCGATGAGGGTACGGCCTGCGGGGCGGGGTCCAGCCCTCCGTCCTTAGGCAAAGTAACATGCCCCGGATTTAGATCCGAGGCTTCTGCCGGGATGATATCCCAAGCAACGTCTCACAGCAGGTCTAAGCCGTGATCATCGTGACTGTTTGGCGCTTCTGGCGCTGGCCCGAATCCATCAAAGATCAAGTCCCTGCGAATATCCGCTGTGTAGTTCAAGTTTCCGAGCCTGACCTGGTGGCCGGGGGCATAGCTATCGATCTGCTCCGAGTGGCCAAGCGAATTAGCCCGCAGTGCGAAGCCGCCGAACACAAAGATCTGTCCGAGGAGAAAAGTCTCGCCCTGGACAGCATCGTTGATGATGATTGGAGGAGTCATCAAGCCTGACAGCAACGACACAGAGGAACTCTCAATGAAAGCACCAATGTCGGTGTCAAAACCGGTGGATCTTGGGTAGAGGGTCCCGATCTGTGCGTCAAGGCTGATGGTAACAGGAAGCAAGGGACACAGATGTTTACCCAGGTTCGGGCCCTCTTGATGGAGGTAAAACCCTACTTCCTGCTTGATTAATATTGATGATATGGGTAGTACAAGAGTAGATCTACCATGAGATCATAGAGGCTAAACCCTAGGAGCTAGCCTATGATGGTATGATTGTAATTGTGATCGGCCTTCTAAGGACCAACCTCTCCGGTTTATATAGACACCGGAGAGGGATAGGGTTTACATGGAGTCAGTTACAAGAAAGGAAATATAATGTTCGGATCGCCAAGCTTGCCTTCCATGCAAAGGAGAGTCCCATCCGGCTACGGGCCAAAGTCTTGAGTCTTGTATCTTCACGCTTCCATAGTCCGGACGTTGTACATAGTCCGGCTGTCCGGATACCCCCTAATCCAGGACTCCCTCATCGGCCACGCCGTCCTAGCGCGGCGGCATGTCCGGCTTGAACTTGTTCGGCCACCGCACCTGTCGCAAGGCGGGGGCCAGGGCTCGGAGCCCCCTGGTTTCCACGCCGGTGTCGACAGCCGGAGCAGGCGGTGCGTTGGCCGCCATGAGGGAAGAGCACGGTGCTGATGGAGAACGGGCCGACGGAAGGGAGAGCTCCGGCGCACCCCTACCTGGCGCGCCAAATGTCAGATGTGGGGTTCCGGCAGACCCTTAAGGTTCAAACTCTGGGGTGCACATGAAGATCTCTCCCCTACCGATCTACGTCCGATCGTCTCGCGAGAATCTAGGCTAAACGATGAACAACTCGAGGGACACAAGATTTATACTGGTTCGGGCCACCATTGTGGTGTAATACCCTACTCCAGTGTGTGGTGTGGTGGATTGCCTCAGGGGCTGATGATGAACAGTACAAAGGATGAACAACCTCGTGAGAGGTGTTCTTGAGCTGGTGCGATGAACTGCTTGAGTGAGTTCGATCGCCTCTAGGTCTAGTGAGCACTCGATCCGGTCTCTCCTTTCTCTATGGTGGCTAGTCCTATTTATAGAGGCCCTGGTTCTCTTCCCAAATATTGAGCAGGAAGGGCGCCAACAACGGCCATTTTGAAGGGGAACATCTAGTACAAGTTATCCTAACTAAAGTTGGTCTTTGGCTGCCAAAAGCACTAGCGATGACGCCGTCTTGGGATCCACGGTGACCTCCATCCTGCTGCTCCGCTGGTCTTGGTCTCGTTGCACTGAAATGGAAACCTTTGCCTGATGCCTCGGTACTCCACGCCTGTGCTTGCCCCCTTTGCACCAAAGAGGAAACAAGGACACTGCGCAGGCCGGCGCCCGCCTGGTCTCGATCGTCATGGCTTGCGTCATGAGCACCTCGCGAGGTACCCTGCCTTGATCTCTTTGCCTCCTCGCGAGCCTGCCTGTCGAGGCCGTTCCTGAGGAAGTCGTGCGTCATTCGCCCCGCGAGGCTTGGCCCCTCGCGAGGGTCCTGAGTCTTGTGCTGATGATGATGGGCCATACTGGGCCACCACTTGAGCCATGCCGCAGGCCGCAGGCAGGCAAGTCTAGGGACCCCCATTCCCAGAATGAAGACACCCGCCTCCTGTTACCATTAGCCTTAGACGCACAGTTCGGGACCCCCTAACCGAGATCCGCCGATTTTGACACCGACATTGCTGCTTTCATTGAGAGTTCCACTGTGCCATCACGATAAGGCTTGATGGCTCGTTCAATCATCTGCAACGATGAGATCCAGGGTGAGGTTTTCCTCCCTGGACAGATCTTTGTATTCGACGGCTTCGTACTGCGGGCCAACTCACTTGGCCATCTGGAGCAGATCGATAGCTACGCCCCTGGCCATCAGGTCAGGTTTGGAAACTTGAAATACAACACCGACATCCGCGGAGACTTGATCTTTAACGGATTCGAGCCCATGTCAGGTGCGCCGAACAGTCACGATGAGCATTACTTAGATCTGCCATCAGACGGTGTTTGGGAGGTCACACCTGCGGCTGCCCCGGCCCTTAATCCGGAGCAGATCGTGCCATCCGAGGATGGGTGGATGGACCCCGCCACGGAGGCCTCACACTCATCGGCGATAGAGCCTAACACAGACTTCGCCTCCGATGGGGCCTGTGTCATCGGACCCTCGGACTCGTCTCCGGCCATAGGCTCCGAATCATATGCATCTGTGCCTATCAAATCTGATTGGGCACCGATCATGGAGTTTACCTTCACTGATATCTTTCAGCACTCACCCTTGGGCGACGTGCTAAATTCACCGAAATCTCTATCCCTGTCAGGAGACTCTTGACTGAACTATGTTCTGCTTGAGTGGGAAGCGGACGACGAAGAAATTCGTTCCCCACCCACCACCCACTTAATAGCCACTGTCGACGACTTAACCGACATGCTTGATTTCGACTTTGAAGACATCCACGGAGAGGAACAACAACCACCGCCCGCAGGGCGCTGGACAGCCACCTCATCATATGATATATATATATATATATATATATATATATATATATATATATATGGTGGACACCCCCAAAGAAAGCAATGGCAATGAGGCAACGGAGGATAATCCCCTTGAGAAGCAATCCAAGCACCGGCATCATCGGCGCCGCTCTAAGCCTCGCCATAGCAAAAATAGTGATACCAACACAAGAGACAATAATGCTCCGGATAATGTCGAGGACGAAAACAATCTCGCCCAGCCAGGCTTCGAGCAGGACGAACGTGAGGATGGGCAAGCTAGCCCCAAGGAACAGGCAATGGATGGAGAATCCAAGGATGACAATTACATGCCCCTCTCCGAAGACGAGGTGAGCCTCGGCGATGAAGAATTCATTGTTCCTGAGGATCCTGTAGAGCAGGAGCGCTTCAAGCGCTGGATTATAGCCACTTCAAAAAGCCTGAAGAAAAAGCAGCAGCAGCTTCAAGCTGATCAAGATCTGCTAACTGAAAGATGGACTGAGGTCCTGACAGCCGAGGAATACGGACTCGGGCGCCCAACCAAAAGTTACCCAAAGCGCAGGTTGCTACCTCAACTCGAGGAGGAGGCATTAAAGCCTACACTACCAACGCAGGATGCGGATGACCGGCCACCTCATGGCCGAGACAAAGCGGCATATCAGCCCGAAGACCAGCCCACACCCCGTCGCCAATCAAACAAAAACACCAAGGCCCGGGGCTACACGCAGGACCTACGAGACGTATTCGAAAACAAAGCAGGACAGTCAAGATCGATCTACGGATCACGGGGGCGCGCCCCAACGCGAGACGATGACCGTCACGCCGGATATACTAAAAACAAATCCGGCCGGGCGAATACAACAGATCAGACTCATTTGAACCGCGTTGTGACGTAGCCCGGCTATCAGGACCCTGACTCAATGCCACATCGATCTAGCATGTAACACCTCATAGCACTTTGCGGACTCACGCACGGTATCCCCACGGGTGTCGCCTTACCTTTGCCCGAGACCGTTTGCGCCTTTTGGCACACGTATATGATAGTGTCGCTAGCATCCATATGATAAGGAGCCCGGGCTGACATGGCTAGTCTTAAACCCAAAGTGGCACAAACTTACAGGGACAGGCATCCATGACCCAGCATCGAACGTGTTGGTCATCAGTGAGTGAACCCAGGCTGTAGCACTGGGCTAGCAGGACTCCGGTGAATCGGGCTATAGCGGGCTAACAGGACTCCGGTATTCATTGCATGACATTTCCCCAAAGGGACAGACACAGGAACGAAGAAGGACACATGCCGGCCAGCCTAAGTGTTCCGGAGCAGTAGCAAGCTACCATGGCTCGGTGGAAACACTAGGAGACATTTCCCGGTAAGAGAGGCTACTAAGGATAAACAACTAGATAGTCAGATCCCACACATACCAAGCATTTCAATAATATACACACAATATGCTCGATATGTGCAAATACAACATGGCATCACAACATGACTCTACGACTCAAGTATTTATTCATTAGGCTCCGAGGAGCGACATATTACAAACATGGGTCTCACGACCCAACATTCAGAGCATACAAGTCAAGCACAAGCGGAAGCTTATCATGTCTGAGTACAGACAACTACAAATGAAAAAGGCTGAGAAGCCTGACTAACTACGAGATACTGCCGAGGGCACAAGATCGTAGCTGAGGTAACAAGCTAAACGTCGAAGTCCACGTGAAACTACTAGTGAGACTGAAGTCTCTCTGCAAAACCATAAAATAGGCAAACATGAGTACAAATGTACCCAGCAAGACTTACATCAGAACTAACTACATATGCATCATTATCAACAAAGGGGATGGTGGGGTTTAACTGCAGCAAGCCAGCTTTGACTCGGTGGCTATCCTGAACTACGACTACAAGTAACTCTTTTGAGGTGGCACACACGAGTCCACATATTCACCATATCAATACACCACTATGGATCCGCTCCCGTCTCCCTACGAGAACACCATCCATAGCACTCACGCTTATCTTGCGTATTTTAGAGTATCCACTTTCACTTGTCTACGTACAGGCAACCCAGAAGTCCTTTACCGCGGACACGGCTATTCGAATAGATGATGTTAACCCTGCAGGGGTGTGCTTCTTCACACACGCTCTCGCCACTTACCGCCATGTACACGTCATGTATCTCGGCAACCTTCAAGCGGAAGCCTGGCGAGGGAGTCGGCCACGACCTGACTAATCACACAAGTCTCTCGTCCAGGTTTATCGCCTATTCGGGTTCCATCCGCAAGGAGATCCGGCCGGGGTGTCGCTCATGGCCCCAAACAATGTGTGCAGGGTTCCCAAGCCCACCTCGACGGGTGGATCTATGCTTGGTACACCGTGCCATAGTGCCTAGTCTGTCCCAAGCCCACCTGTACCGGGTGCCACTTGGTAGACTACTAACACTACCTACAAACACCGGAAACTAGTTGCAACTCCTGGACAGAGATCAAGTTGATTAATAAGTCGAGAGAGCTTGGAGTGCCCGGAGCCCAATGTGTGGTAGTAACTGTTCATGGATCACAAACTCAGAACTCAGTTCCTGAGGATGGTTTCAATGAGACAACCCACCATGTACTCCTACATGGCCTCTGACCACTACCTTTACCAAATCGTGTTCACACACTTAGCTCACAAACAGTAGGACATGTTCACACACCTCCGATTCATCCCCGATGAATCAGACCTGACTTAACTCTAAGCAATAGCAGGCATGACAACAAGCATGAATGAGTAGGCACATCAGGGCTCAAACAACTCCTACTCATGCTAGTGGGTTTCATCTATTTACTGTGGCAATGACAGGTCATGCAGAGGAAAGGGGTTCAACTACCGCAACATGTAACAGTTGAATCGCTGTTGTCCTAATGCAGTAAAAGAGAGCAGGAGCGAGAGAGTGGGATTGTATCGGAATGAACAAGGGGGTTTTGCTTGCCTGGCACTTCTGAAGATAATATAGTTCTTCATTGGTGTCATCGATCTGATTGTAGGAACATGTCTATCGAGAGGGAACAACCACCGGCAACAGAGAAGGAACACAATCAATGCAATGCACAATATGATGCATGATCATGACATGGCAATATGCTATGGTTTGAGCTAATGCAACTAGCAGCCAGTTAAATGGAGTTGGTTTGAATACAAGATTCAAATTCAAACTCCATATGTGATTATTCAAATGCCATTAAATTGACTTGACCTAAACAGTGAACAAAAGTTGTTCTAACATGCATGAAAATGGTACATATGGATAGATTGGATTTTTATGATCATTTTTCATATATAAATTATTTCATTCTGAGTTATGGTTGAATTTATATGAATTTTTGAAGTTTTGGATATTTTCTGGAATTTTCAGAATTAAATTAAATCCAGAAAATGGTTAACTGCGTCAGCACTGCATCACTATGACGTCAGCGGGTCAACTGCGGTTGACCAGGTTAAATCTGACCAGTGGAGTCCACTGGTCAGTGACCCAGTGTTGTTACTGACACTGACAAGTGGGGTCGGGTCAACGCACACGTCAGCATAGTCAAGGCTGACACGTGGGCCCACCGCAATTAGATTAAACTTAATCTGTTTTAGCTAGCCGGTTAGTTAGGCGGTGGGGCCCGGCTGTCTGTTTCACTAGAGGTTAATTGGTGGCGCGATTAGCTGCTAATGACGACCACGTCGGCAGTCGCCGGAGCCTTGCCGGCGACGACCAAAACGATGGCGGCTCGGCTCGGATTTGAGCTACGGGTGGTGGTTTGGCGAGCTGAAGGCACCGGGGAGTAGCTCTTGCTCGTCCGCATCCAAAGGACCAGACGGAAGCCTCGGGGTGGCCGGGAGCAGCACCGGTGGCGAGCAAGGCGGCGGCCAGAGTGCGGGCGGGGTCGGGTTTGGCGCTACGGTGCACGAGAGGAGAATCTGGTGGGTGGAACGTGCTCCTGGTGGTGCACTGAGCGCGCTTGCTGGCTCAGACACGGGTGGCGGCAGCTGTGGCCGCGGCGGCGTCATGGACGGCGGCGGGGAGCTTTCAGGTGCGGTGGGAACGGCGTCTACGGAGACCAAATGAGCACGGGAGCTAGGGGGACAGGAAGAGGAGCTCACAGCGGGGTCGTCGGTGATCTCAGCGCGCTCGGGTACGGCTTATAGATGACGGAACATCGGTGGCGATCACCGGCGATAGAGGAGGAAGATGACGAGGTAGCTAGCGATGCGGGGCGCCTGGCGTCGCGTGGCTCTTCGTAGATGATGAACACGATGCTGCGGTTCTTCTGGGAGGGTCGGCAAGGTGAGGGAGGGCAGGTGGCCGTGGCAACAGCGAGCGGTGGTGACGGGTCCGCTCGGCTTCGGGAGATAGAACGAGAGAGGCGAGGCAGGGAGAGAGGGGAGCGGTCGAGCGGGTCCAGGGTGCTGCGTGGCGTTGTCCTGGGCGTCGAGGCAGCGGCGGGAAGCAGGAGGTGGCCGAAAACGCACGCGCGTGCGCCACGCTTCCCCTCTGCCTACTGGCAGGAGGAAGAAGACGGCTCTGCCCTCGGTGGGCTGGGCCGCTACAGTACCAGCACAGGTAGGCCGGCCCAGGTAACTCTCTCTCTGCTTTCTAATTTAAATTGTTTTCTGTTTTCTATTTTTCTGCAACTGTTTTGCCTTTAGTAAAAATACTAAAGCATTTTATAAAATCCTGAAATAATTTGTGGACACTTTGTGGATTAATCCAGTGGCCCACATTTAGTTTCAGAATTATTTGAGCATTTTAAATATTTATAGTAATTAAATGCTCAAATCCAAATACATAATGATTTAAATCAAAAATCCAGAGATGACCTAGAAATATATTCATCATTTTTGACAGAGGTTTTAACCTTTATCAGAAGTCATGAACATTTTCAAAGGCACTTTGGGTTCATTGAAAATTATTTTAGGTTGAACCTATTTGAATTTCATTTGGTGCTAGGGCTTGGATCAATCCCCATTTCAAGTTTCATGAAAATTAAACATGATGCATGGACGGAATGCCACTAACTACAAGCATTAATCTAGGGATGTGACAGCTCACCCCCACTAAACAAGAATCTCGTCCCGAGATTCAAGACGTGAGGTAAGAAGACAGAGAGGACACAAAGCTAATACGATCTTCACGATCCAACTGTCCTTCTCAAAGATGTTGATTCATTGGTTCAAATTGATCTTGACGTCTTGCTTTGAGAACTTCATCCAACATGACAACAAGAGGAAAGGGAGAATTTTAGAAGAATCGATCTTCTTGAGGTTCGAGCAACTTAGGATCATCTCAATGATCACAAGATCAACTCACGGAATGAGACGTAGAAACATCTCTGGAGCTGAGAGGCAAGACATGCATCATGAGGGACGGAATAAACAATTTGACGAGGGTTTCAAAGTAGCGAGGAAACAATTACTATGATCCCATAACGGGGCACCTTGGGAGAGGTGACTCGTAGAAATATTCTCTTAAGTGGAAAAAAGAGTTACTTTTGATTCAGAGATCATTGAAACTCTTTATACCAGCCTAAGGCAAATCATAATGGATCGTTTGAGGGAGCTCGAAAGAATGGCATACTAAAACTAGGATGGATGATGTGGATTACCTTGTTAAAGACAACACAAGGGATGATTTTAGTAACTGGGGAGAAGCTCAACATTAGAGAGTGAGTCCACTGTTTGAAAAGTTATAACATAACCGAGGAAACTGAGAGCGATCCTAGTTTGTGCCGATGATAACACCTAGCGCTTGTGCATGCTCTCAAGAACTTGAGCATTTCCATATTCATCAAGGTTTCACCAATATCCATGTCAAGGATCCTGGCAACACAACGTACTACCATGATGAACAGCGATGGACGATGCAGATGCAAAGGAAGGTAACCTTCTCAGATTTCACCTTAGCGGGGCCAAGGGAACAAAATCTAGATGATCGACCGAGAGAAATTTAGCACTCCGCTTCTAATGTTCTCCTTGATGTGCTAGTATATCCCATTCATAGATATGGTTTGATATCTAGAACGTCAAGTAAAAGGTCAGACTTCGGAAACACAAAAATCCATAAGGGACAACTAGGGAGTAAATCCTACGAAATCCTTGTGGGGAGGTGACCAACTTCTTCAATCAAGATACTACAATAATAGGTCTTCCGGCTGGGTGTATTGGCCACGACATCCACTTTACCGGGTTACAGAGAGACCGATACTATAGTTCTTGGGAAACGTTCCAACCATCATAACTGCCTGAGATTCAGATCTGGTTGGTGAATCTAGACTCATCAAGTCTAGAAAGAGAAATGAAAGTTTGCAACACAAATCGATGAGATGACGTTGCGAGATTCTCGGGGGATGAACTACGATAGCAAGCTCCAAAACATGAGCTGGTTCTGCTACACACCTGCAAACACACTGTCCTGGACAAGCGTGACCACGTGGCAGTCTTATAATAAAATACTACCGAGTTCAGGTGGGGAACCATAATCAAGGATATTGAAGTCCTTGCATAAGGCATGCTCTTAAGAAGGAACTTCTTTTCCTTGAACAAATCAATCAGTGGCTTGGTGTGCTAGGGGATACATATGGAATGAAGATGATCAGTCTATCATACCATAGAATACTTCTCACATGCATGACTGACTTGGGATGATTCCAGAGGAAGCAAGAACAAACTTTCTCGAATTCACGGTGGCAACTTACATCAAATGCACGTGAATCAAAGGAAGTCACTTCTTTCATCCAAACATATACTTCATGAACGGGGCATGAAGAAAATGCTTACACAAGTTTCCAACACTAGTTGGATGTTCAACACAAATCATGGAGGAGACAAAGTGCCGCTGATGGCTCAACATCAACTCATCGGAATTTCCATATCACTAGACTTCCACCGTTATGTGAACAATGTGATAGTATTGGTCAGACCAAAAGATGTAATGGTGTATGCTCGAGGAATCAACCACGAGTAAGACAACATTACGAATATCGTTGGTTCTGATTTGATTTGAGGATAGCCCACACTCAAATCAAAGTTTTGACATGACAACAGATCCAACAACTAATCACGAGGACCAATCGATGAGAATATCATCTTTCTTCAACACACATACAGAAGGATATCCCTTGGAATGAACTGAGTCGGACAAGCTTTTAGCTTCCAACTCTCCAAGTTGTTGTTTAGCTTAACCAACTAGCTCAGGGGTATCCCACACAGATTCTTGGAGAAGGGGTGGTTTACAAGAAACCATCTTGATCACGAACTCAACATAGCGGTCAGGTGACAACCGATAAGATATTCGGAAAATCACAAACCACCGATATGTTACTAAGCTCGAGAACAACCTTGCTTTTCAGGGCAAGACGATATGATCACAAGAGCGAGGGACTGGCACAATCCTAACTCATTGATCGAGGAGTGCACCGGAAATAAGGACAAGGTAGCACAATCTATCTTAGAATGATGATTCAAGAACCAACACACTAAGAATGAGAATATTGTCCATTTACTACCAAGCAACGAGTTGCTCGGAGTATTGATTTCACACATCATAGTTCATCTGTCGGCATTCTGGTTGCAACAACATGGGAGCCGAGAAATGAATAATGAGGGTGAGAAGTATCACTATATCAAGAATTCATAAGAGGGTGTGCAATTCTCACGATACTCTTGTTATGAAAGAGGGTGATACTCCAATGTAGAACAAAACAAAAGCTGGATTGGCATTTTGATCTGCGAAATACAACTACTTTGATCCAATCCTGGAAATGGATGAGATACTGGAGTTTGATTCTCCTGGTCATTCCAGAATAGAATGGCTTGACGGACCACAAGATTAATAGGCATCGATAACACGAATGCACAATTACTCCTGACTATCAATTGATAGACGAAGATCGGAATACGAATGAAGAGGGACAACTCAAAGGAACATATATCTTTATGAGTTGTGGATGCATAGATTAGTATGTCGAGCAAAGCTCAACATTTCTTTCGGATAACCCATGCAGAAGGTAGAACTGGCAGATACACAATATAGAATGGAGAACTCATCAAGAGCACTCTGGTTGTGATCTTTTGGTTCAAAAGAACTCCTGCCAAGAATGGTTCATGGTATTTGGAAGAACGATATACCACGGACCTCGAGGACTATCGCAAAGGTTACTAATATCCTAAAGGAACTAGCAAACACTATCAACACGAGATAAGTAGGGTGAATCTCGGGTTCAAGAACCCAGGAGTAGAATGCCTACTAACTAAATGGCATCACGGGATGCTTTCGAGAATGATGGCCAGAATCATCACACTGGGAACACAAAACATGGCTGGATTACCTGGTGATCCTCTAAGACACCTAGGGTCATAGTAATAGCTCCAACATATACGTCAAGGCAACAGAGTACCTCAACTCACCGATTAGTGTGGTTAATCTAGCACAAAGGACACTGAAAACAGAGGAAGAGGATTTGCAAATGCATCAGACTATTTAGAAACCTGGGATGACTCGGACAGCATAATGGCTGTAAATGCTCAAAAGAATTTGAGACATGCTACAAAAATGGTGGCATAACCACTCAGAAGCACAATATCAAGGTTTCGAGGTCAATAGTTAACATACGGAGGTAGATACTGAACTGAGGCTTAAATCCAACAGTCTTATGAGTCTACTGATTAGTAACACGTGATCCTGATAGAAAGAAGAGAAAGCCTAGTTCCTTAACCCCGTAGGAAAGATATGATGACTCAGATCAGAAGGGCATAAGGTAAAGGAGTAAAAAGAGCCTTACGTTCCATCCCACAATCAATTCCCCTACATATAACTAAAGCATTTCAAGACTCAACTTCGACCAGTTTGGCTTGATAAACCTACAGGCAGTCAAGCTCTGATACCAAAGCTTCCAGGACCCCAAATCAATGCCACATCGATCTAGCATGTAACACCTCATATCACTTTGCGGCCTCACGCACGGTATCCCCTTAGGTGTCGCCTTACCTTTGCCCGGGACCATTTGCGCCTTTTGGCACACGTATATGATAGTGTCGCTAGCATCCATATGATAAGGAGCCCGGGCTGACATGGCTAGTCATAAACCCAAAGTGGCACAAACTTACAGGGACAGGCATCCATGACCCAACATTGAACGTGTCGGTCATCAGCGAGTGAATCCAGGCTGTAGCACTGGGCTAGCAGGACTCCGGTGAACCGGGCTGTAGCGGGCTAACAGGACTCCGGTATTCATTGCGTGACATTTCCCTGAAGGGACAGACACAGGAATGAAGAAGGACACATGTCGGCCAGGCTAAGTGTTCTGGTGCAGTAGCAAGCTACCATGGCTCGGTGGAAACACTAGGAGACATTTCCCGGTAAGAGAGGCTACTAAGGATAAACAACTAGATAGTCAGATCCCACACATACCAAGCATTTCAATAACATACACACAATATGCTCGATATGTGCAAATATGACATGGCATCACAACATGACTCTACGACTCAAGTATTTATTCATTAGGCTCCGAGGAGCGACATATTACAAACATGGGTCTCACGACCCAACATTCAGAGCATACAAGTCAAGCACAAGCGGAAGCTTATCATGTCTGAGTACAGACAACTACAAATGAAAAAGGCTGAGAAGCCTGACTAACTACCAGATCCTGCCGAGGGCACAAGATCGTAGCTGAGGTAACAAGCTAAATGTCGAAGTCCATGTGAAACTACTAGTGAGACTGAAGTCTCTCTGCAAAAACATAAAATAGGCAAACGTGAGTACAAATGTACCCAGCAAGACTTACATCAGAACTAACTACATATGCATCATTATCAACAAAGGGGATGGTGGGGTTTAACTGCAGCAAGCCAGCTTTGACTCAGTGGCTATCCTGAACTATGACTGCAAGTAACTCTTTTGAGGTGGCACACACGAGTCCACATATTCACCATATCTATACACCACTATGGATCCGCTCCCGTCTCCCTACGAGAACGCCATCCATAGCACTCATGCTTATCTTGCGTATTTTAGAGTATCCACTTTCACTTGTCTATGAACTGTACAGGCAACCCAGAAGTCCTTTACCGCGGACATGGCTATCCGAATAGATGATGTTAACCCTGCAAGGGTGTACTTCTTCACACACGCTCTCGCCACTTACCGCCATGTACACGTCATGTATCTCCGCAACCTTCAAGCGGAAGCCTGGCGAGGGAGTCGGCCACGACCTGACTAACCACACAAGTCTCTCGTCCAGGTTTATCGCCTATTCGGGTTCCATCCGCAAGGAGATCCGGCAGGGGTGTCGCTCACGACCCCAAATGATGTGTGCAGGGTGCCCAAGCCCACCTCGACAGGTGGATCTATGCTTGGTACACCGTGCCACGGTGCCTAGTCTGTCCCAAGCCCACCTGTACCGGGTGCACTTGGTAGACTTATAACACTACCTACAAACACCGGAAACTAGTTGCAACTCCTGGACAGAGATCAAGTTGATTAATAAGTCGAGAGAGCTTGGAGTGCCCGGAGCCCAATGTGTGGTAGTAACTATTCATGGATCACAAACTCAGAACTCAGTTCCTGAGGACGGTTTCAATGAGACAACCCACCATGTACTCCTACATGGCCTCTCACCGCTACCTTTACCAAATCGTGTTCACACACTTAGCTCACACAGTAGGACATGTTCACACACCTCCGATTCATCCCCGATGAATCAGACCTGACTCAACTCTAAGAAATAGAAAGCATGACAACAAGCATGAATGAGTAGGCACATCAGGGCTCAAACAACTCCTACTCATGCTAGTAGGTTTCGTCTTTTAATGTGGCAATGATAGGTCATGCAGAGGAAAGGGGTTCAAGTACTGCAGCATGTAACAGTTGAATCGCTGTTGTCCTAATGCAGTAAAAGAGAGCAGGAGCAAGAGAGTGGGATTGTATCGGAATGAACAAGGGGGTTTTGCTTGCCTGGCACTTCTGAAGATAATATAGTTCTTCATCGGTGTCATCGATCTGATCGTCGGAACACGTCTATCGAGAGGGAACAACCACCGGCAACAGAGAAGGAACACAATCAATGCAATGCACAATATGATGCATGATCATGACATGGCAATATGTTGTGGTTTGAGCTAATGCAACTAGCAGCCAGTTAAATGGAGTTGGTTTGAATACAAGATTCAAATTCAAACTCCATATGTGATTATTCAAATGCCATTAAATTGACTTGACCTAAACAGTGAACAAAAGTTGTTCTAACATGCATGAAAATGGTACATATGGATAGATTGGATCTTTCTGATCATTTTTCATATATAAATTATTTCATTCTGAGTTATGGTTGAATTTATATGAATTTTTGAAGTTTTGGATATTTTCTGGAATTTTCAGAATTAAATTAAATCCAGAAAATTTAAATTGTTTTCTAATTTAAATTGTTTTCTGCTTTCTAGGCCGCCCCAGGTAACTCTCTCTCTGCTTTCTAATTTAAATTGTTTTCTGTTTTCTATTTTTCTGCAGGTGTTTTGGCTTTAGTAAAAATACTAAAGCATTTTATAAAATCCTGAAATAATTTGTGGACACTTCGTGGATTAATTCAGTGGCCCACATTTAGTTTCAGAATTATTTGAGCATTTTAAATATTTATAGTAATTAAATGCTCAAATCCAAATACATAATGATTTAAATCAAAAATCCAGAAATGAGCTAGAATATATTCATCATTTTTGACAGAGGTTTTGACCTTTATCAGAAGTCATGAACATTTTCAAAGGCACTTTGGGTTCATTGAAAATTATTTTAGGTTGAACCTATTTGAATTTCATTTGGTGCTAGGGCTTGGATCAATCCCCATTTCAAGTTTCATGAAAATTAAACATGATGCATGGACGGAATGCCACTAACTACAAGCATTAATCTAGGGCTGTGACATCGGCATAGAGGCACCGCACACCCCTTATGCTTCACTCATGAAGTAATGGATCATGAATTCCCAGAAGGGTTTAAGCCCGTAAATATCGAGCCCTATGATGGGACTACAGACCCTGCAGTATGGATAGAAGATTTCTTTCTCCACATTCATATGGCCCGCGGGGATGATCTACACGCCATCAAGTAACTCCCACTTAAACTCAAGGGACCGGCTCGGCATTGGCTGAATAGCTTGCCGGCAAACTCCGTCAGAAGTTGGGAGAACCCGGCAGACGCATTCCTGGATAACTTCCAGGGCACGTATGTGCGACCACTGGATGCTGACGATTTAAGTCACATAACCCAACAGCCCGGAGAGTCAGCCAGGAAATTCTGGACTCTGTTCCTAACTAGAAAGAACCAAATTGTCGACTGTTCGGATGCCGAAGCCCTAGCGGCCTTTAAGCATAATATCCGTGACGAGTGGCTTGCCTGACATCTCAGCCAAGAAAAGCCAAAGTCCATGGCAGCCCTCACGACACTCATAACCCGCTTTTGTGCAGGCGAGGATAGCTGGTTGGCTCGTAGAAACAACACAACAAGCAATCCTGGCACATCAGAGGCCAGAGATAGCAACGGCAAGCCCCGACGGAACAAATACAAGCGTCGCAAAAATGGTGATAACGCCGAAGACACGGCAGCTAGTCGCCCCACAATATAAACTATGGCCGATCACTTTCGATCGTACGGATCGTCCGGCCAATACCAATCAGGGCAACTCAGCCGCACTTGTCCGTGACCCAATAATTGACGGATTCCACCTCACATGAGTCCTCATGGACGGAGGTAGCAGTCTAAACCTGCTGTATCAGGACACAGTGCGCAATATGGGTATCGATCATTTGATGATCAAGCCCACTAAAACCACCTTTAAAGGTGTTATACCAGGTGTGGAGGCCCGTTGTACAGGCTCCATCACTCTGGAGGTAGTCTTCGGATCACCGAACAATTACCGTCTGAAGAGTTAACCTTCGACATCGTCCCTTTCCGCAGTAATTATCATGCACTGCTCGGACAAACCGCGTTTGCTCGATTCAATGCGGTGCCACATTATGCCTATCAAAAACACAAGATGCCCGGTCCACGCGGCGTCATAACAGTTAATGGCAAGGCCGAACTCCCCCTCCGTGCCGAAGAGCATACCGCCGCCTTAAGGGCGAAAGCAACGAGTGGCATCCTTTAATCGAACCTCGAGTCGACGGTTGTCGGATGTTGGGTTCCGGCAGACCCTTAAGGTTCGAACTCTGGGGTGCGCGCGAAGATCTTCCCCCTACCAATCCACGTCTGATCACCTCGCGAGAATCTAAGCTGAAACGATGAACAACACGAGGGACACAAGATTTATACTGGTTCGGGCCACCGTTGTGGTGTAATACCCTACTCCACTGTGTGGTGTGGTGGATTGCCTCTGGGGCGAATGATGAACAGTACAGGGAAGAACTGCCTCGCGAGAGGTGTTCTTGAGCTGATGCGATGTTCTACTTGTTTTGGTTCTCCCCTGGTCCGATAAGAACTCGATCCCCTCTACTGTGGTGGCCAGCCCTATTTATAGAGGCCCTGGTCCTCTTCCCAAATATTGAGCGGGAAGGGCGCCAACAACGGCCATTTTGAAGGGGAACATCTAGTACAAGTTATCCTGACCAAAGTTGGTCTTCGGCTACCAAAGGCACTGGCGATGATGCCGTCTTGGGCTCCACGGTGACCTCCATCCTGCCTCTCTGCTAGTCTTGGTCTCGTTGCACTGAAATGGAAACCTTTGCCTGATGCCTCGTTACTCCACGCCTGTGCTTGCCCCCTTTGCACCAAAGAGGAAACAAGGACACTGCGCAGGCCGGCGTCCACCTGGCGCCCGCCTGGTCTCGATCGTCACGGCTTGCATCACGAGCACCTCGCGAGGTAACCTGCCTTGATCTCTCCGCCTCCTCGCGAGCCTGCCTGGCGAGGCCGCTCCTGAGGAAGTCTCGTGTCGTCCGCCTCGCGAGGCTTGGCCCCTCGCGAGGGTCTTGAGTCTCGCGCTGATGAAGATGGGCCATACTGGGCCACCACTCGAGCCACGCCACAGGTCGCAGGCAGGCAAATTTGGGGACCCCCGTTCCCATAGCGCCGATAGTAGCTCCCGGGCCCAAGACGTGCTCGGACTTGGCTTAGCAGAGAAGCGAAGGGGCAAGTGCGGAGCGCCGCGGGCCCCATCTGCCTGCGGCCTTGGGCGCCGCGTGGCGGTTGATTGGACGTGGGCGCCTCCGCTTCCCCACGCTGCCTCGGCAACTACCTGACTTGACAAGTCCGTGCATGCCGAAAATGAGTCATGATTACCTATGATCGTGGAGGCCGACGGTTGGCCTCCTCTGGTTATAAATGCAGGAGAGCGCAGGCCCCCGCTGCACAATTTCCTCCTTGCTCCTTCTTTCTCCCCATCCCAGCTGCTCGCCGTGTTCTATGGCGCCGCTGAAGAGGTTCTCGGCAGCGGAGAAGGGAAAGCCTCGTCGGGAAGGGCCTAACTCTCCCCCGCCCAAGCACGGCTGGGGTCATCCCCGCAAGCATCCTGCGACTCCCGCAGCGGCTCCCCGCAGTCGCGGCTACGATCTCCTGTGTGGCGATGGGCGCCTGGTGGGTGAGGGAAGGCGCGTCGTGGCCGCGCGGCCTCCCAGGTCGCGCTTCCATTCAGTGGAGGTGCCTCCGGAGTTCGTCCTGTGGTCAGTGGACCCAACCGGCAGCTGGCTCCAGCTTCCCTGCTTCTTTGCAGGCGAACTCCCATCTGGCGCTCCTGGCGGCCTCTGGCTTCAAGCGGACGGTTGCTGCAGCAGGGCCTCCTGGGCCTCACTGCAGATCTCCATCGCCGAGAGCGTGGCTCTGGCTCGCAGCTGGCAAACGTTTGCCCGCGCACGTGGCCTGAGCCGGCGGTGCACCCTACATTTCAAGTTCGACGGCGACGCCACCCTCTACATGAGGGTGTTCGGAGAAGACGACCGCTGCGTTGGGTGCTGCCCCGAAGATGATGACGGCGACCGGGTGCCTAGCCTCGGCGATGGTCGAGATGAAGATGGAGGTGGGCGCGTGGCCGGGGGCGTTCGCAGCTCGCCAAGCCTCGGCGGCTCCCCTTCGGATGGCAGCTCCTCCAGCGGTGGCCGTGACCAGCCACCATGCCGTCGCGCTCGCCTTGAGTGAAGCATGAGTAGGGGTCTGACTGAGCTCCGGAGGCAGTACGAGCCCTCGCCATGAGTTGGCGCCAGGCGAGCCGTGTCTATTTTGTTTTCCTCCCTTTCCTGCACAAAGAGAGAGTAATGCGGGGCCCCATAGGGGCGTGCTGGACTGCTGCCGTTTAACCATTATGCTACTTTCATTATTCACATGCTGTGTTTTGGTGTTGTGTGCTCGTATGTAGGAACCACTTAGCTCGGGGGGACTTGCCGCAGTCTTTGCTTCTTGAGGTTGAGGCCTCATCGCGCGCCTTGAGGCCTGTAAGAATTAGTCAGGGGGATAACTTTTGGACCCGGTCATGAGGGCAACTGGCTTAGGTCCTGTGTTTGCGTCGCGATGCCCGTGGGGCACAGACCGAGAGGAGTGCTCCCGCAGTGGACTTGGATAGGAAAGCCTCACGAGACTGGGTCAGAAAACACTCGCGAGGGCACCCGCGCAGCCACCTCGCGAGACTTGTGAAAGGGAAAACGAGTCAGGTGGGCGACAAAGACAGAGAATCACGGGTCGGGGATGGCAACAACGCCAAAAGCAACTCCAATAAAATTTCAAATAAGGATGAACAAGCCAACTACAGAAAGCAAATGAAAAAGCCGTGTCCGGCACCTAATCTGGTCTTCGACGTCTTCTCACCAGCGCGAAGCTAAGTGCTACCACTCGGCGTGGGCGGGAGCCCCCGAATCCCGAGGGCGGCTATCCGGAGACTCCGGGGCGTGTACAGCCCCAACTCATTATTATGTGAGGGTGTCACGGGTGGTGAGCTTCACAGGCATTGGCCTTCTTCACAGGCTCCGGGCCTTTCTCAGGGCGATGAGCTTCACAGGCATTGGCCTTCTTCACAGGCACCGGGCCTTTCTTTGGTATGACTAGCTTCATAGGCGCCGGGCCTTCTTTACATGCGCTGGGCCTTCCTTCAAGGGTAGAACTTCCGGAGGTGCTGGATGTTCCACGCGTTCGGGATGGGCACCCCCTCCCGAGTCTCCAAGCGTGCGGCGCCAGGCCTGGAGACATCAACAACCTTGAACGGGCCCTCCCACATGGGCGAGAGCTTGTGCAGCCCTTCCCTGGAGAGCACCCGCCCGAGCACGAGGTCACCTACCTTGAGGGTCCTGGGGCGGATGGTGCGGCAGTGGTACCGCCGCAACGCCTTTTGGTATCTCGCTGCCCGAAGTGCAGCCTCCCGATGGTGTTCCTCTCCCAGCACGAGGTCCACCCCTCGCATGGCATCTTGCCGTGCTTCATCGAAAGCCAAGACCCACGCGGAGCGATGCCTGACCTCGTGAGGAAGGACCGCCTCATCCCCGTAGACGAGGAAGAACGGGGTTTCGCCGGTCGACTTGGTCGCGCTTGTGCGGATGGACCACAACACGGACTGGAGCTCGTCGTGCCAGCCCCTGCCGCAGGCCTCTAGCTTCTTCTTGAAGGTCCGGGTTTTGAGGCCTTTCAGGACCTCCGCGTTGGCGCGTTTAGCCTGGCCATTGCTCCGAGGGTGTGCCACCAAAGCGTAGCATATCTGCATTCCAAGGTTAGCATAATATGCTTTGAAGAGATTGCTGGTGAACTGCGAACCGTTGTCGGTGATGATGCGATTAGGCACCCCAAACCGGCTCACGAGGCCCTTGATGTATTTGACCGCTGAGCCAGCCGGGATGGTGCGGACAGCTTCCACCTCCACCCACTTTGTGAACTTGTCGATGACAACGTAGAGGTAGTGGTAGCCCCCTAGCGCCCGGGGAAACGGGCCAAGGATGTACAGTCCCCAAACAGCGAATGGCCATGAAAGGGGGATGGTTTGCAGGCCCTGAGCCGGCCGATGAATCTTCTTAGCATGGAATTGACAGGCTTCACAAGCTTTTACCAGTTCGATCGCGTCGTTGAGTGCTGTTGGCCAATAGAACCCGCTCCGAAATGCCTTGCCGACGAGGGTCCGTGAAGACGAGTGGTGCCCACAGTCCCCACCATGAATGTCTGCCAGTAACTCTTTCCCTTGCTCCCTGGAGATGTAATGCAAGGTAACATCATTCGGCCGCTTCCGGTAGAGTTCTCCATCTTGGATGCAGTAGTCCGTGGCCTGCCGCACCATGCGTTCTGCCTCCTCCTCCTTCTCTGGCAGAGTCCCTTGCGTCAGGTAGTCTTTGAATTCTGCGGTCCAACATCCCTCCTGAGGCTCTAGGGCCAGGAGCAGGCGAGCTCCCAAGGTCGGGCCGCAGGCCAGGGCTCCCGAGGCGGGCGGTTGAGGGAGCTCCTCCCAAGGCTGCGCTGTACTTGGTAGTGTCGGTGCTGCGAAGGGTCTGAAGAGTCGTTCCTCAAAGACGCCGGGCTCCTGAGGCAGCCGCCTGGACGCCCTCCTGGAGATGTCATCAGCCTCTTGATGGGTGTCGCGGGGCACGTGCTACAACTCCAACCCCCAGAACTGCTTTTCGATCTTGCGGACCTTCGCAAGATATGCTTCCATGTGTTTGTCCTTCGGCTCATACACCTTGTTGGAGAAGTTGACGAGGAGTTGTGAATCTCCCTTGATGATGAGGCGCTTTACCCCCAAAGCGGCTGCAGCTTTCAAGCCTGCTATCAGGCCCTCATATTCTGCTATGTTATTGGAGACCTTCTCTCCATGCTGGAAGAAGAGCTGCACGGGATAATAGAGCTTGTCCTGAGTGGGAGATATGAGCACTGCGCCTGCCCCTGCGCCATGTCGCGAGAATGCCCCGTCGAAGTACATAACCCAGCCGTCCGGTGCTTCACTTCCCGGGGAAAGCGACTGATCCTCGCCCGCTTCGAGTCCTGGTTCCTCCGTCCATTCTGCCACGAAATCTGAAAGTGCGGCTCCCTTGATTACCCTGGTCATGTTAAATTCCAACTGAAATGCTTGCAACTCGATGTTCCATTCAGCGACCCTTCCAGCTGAGTTGGGGCTCCTGAGCACCCTTTCCAAGGGATATGCCGAGACGACCTTGATGGAGTGACGTTGAAAGTAGTGCCACAGCTTGCGTGAGGCCACTAGCAATGCAAGGAGGTGTTTCTGAGGCATGTGGTATCGCGCCCTCGCGTCTCGCAGCATCATGCTAACGGAGTACACGGGATGCTCGACGAGGTTGAGGGTGCTGGTGTGGCGTGCGTCTTCTAGAGGTCGAGGCGCCTCCCGAGACGATAGAGCCCCTAGCGCTTGGTCGCCTGACGGGGCCTCCTCCACCCTGGGTGCGTCCCCTTGCTGAGACTGATCCCCATCTGCTGCGGTCATGGTCTTCGCGAGGCTTTCTTGGCCTTGTGCTGCCGCCTCCGGGGTTGCGACTGACGTGGTATTGACCCGGCGCTCCTCCCGAACCGCCACCAGTGCTGCGCTGGCGGAGTAGGGTGTGGCTGCAAGGTAGAGTACCAAGGGCTCTTGAGGGTGCGGAGCCACCATTACCGGAGGGCTGGTCAGGTACTTCTTGAGATCTTGGAATGCTTTGTCAGCCTCTTCGGTCCATTCGAACGGGCCCTTCTTCTTCATTAGCTTAAAGAAGGGCAGTGCCCGTTCTCCCAGCTCGGAGATGAAGCGTCCCAATGCGGTTACTCGCCCGGTGAGCTTCTGCATTTCTCTGAGGGTCTTCGGCAGACTCATGTCTTCGACTGCCTTGACCTTCTCTGGGTTAGTCTCGATACCTCTGTGGGACACGAGGAAACCCAAAAGCTTACCTGAAGGGACTCTGAATACGCATTTCTCCGGGTTGAGTCGCAGGTCCACTTCGTGAAGACTCGCGAAGGTTTCTTCCAGGTCCTGTATCAGGGTCTTCGCCTCCCGAGACTTCACCACGATGTCGTCGACGTAGGCCTCGGCGTTTCCCCCGAGCTGCCGACCCAAGGCGATGTGCATCAGTCGCTGAAAGGTTGCACCTGCGTTGCGCAATCTGAACGGCATGCAGGTATAGCAGTATACTCCGCACGGGGTCAGGAAAGCCGTTTTCTCCACATCTTCTACTGCCATCTTGATTTGGTGATAGCCCGAGAAGGCATCCAGGAAGCACAACAGGTCGCACTCGACGGTTGAATCGACGATCTAATCGATGCGAGGGAGCGGGAATGGATCCTGAGGGCAGGCCTTGTTGAGGTTGGTGAAGTCGACGCACATGCACTCCTTCCCTTCCTTTTTTGGCACAACAACAGGGTTGGCCAGCCACTCAGGATAGCGAATCTCGCGAATGACACCTGCAACCTACAACTTGCAGGTTTCTTGGATGATGAAGGCCTGCTTCTCGATGGACTGTCGCCTTGCCTTCTGCTTCACGGGGCGCACGTTGGGGCACACGTTCAGATGGTGCTCAATCACCTCTCCCTGCTAACTGATCAGGTTCCCATGCAAACACTCCTTGTTTGTGCGCAGAAATTTCACCAGGGCCTCCTCCTGCTCAAGGTCGAGATTGGCGCCTATGGTGAAAGTGGCGCCAGAGGATCCATCTTTGTCGAGTGGTACTTTCTTGGTCTCCGCCTTGTCTTGGGTGAACAATTGCTTCTTCTTGGCCGGCGCAGCCCCCTTGGGCTCGAGGGCGTCAGCGCTGGCGGGCTGCCCACTGCGGCCGCCTTGAAAGCGAGCTTAAGTGCCTGCAGTGCATCCCTCGCGTCTCCAGGCACGTTAAGGACGCCGCTGCTCCCGGGCATCTTCATCAGGTTGTAGGCCGGGTGCGTCGCCGCCATGAACTGGGCCAAGGCAGGGTAGCCGAGGATGGCGTTGTACGGGAGGCCGATGGGGGCGATGCCAAAGTCGACCAGCTCCGTGCGGAAGTTGTCATGGGTGCCGAATGTCACCGGGAGGCGGATCTGCCCTAGGGAGACGGTGGAATAGCCTCCGATGCCCGAGAAGGGCCTACTGGGTTGGAGTCGCTCCAGCAGCACGTGGAGGAGGCTGAAGGCCTTCACTGAGAGCATGTTGAGGCCGGCACCACCGTCGATGGGGGTCCTGGTAACGGCCACCTGGCAGATGATGGGGGTGCATAGCATTGGGAGCGCACCCGAGAAGGCGGTGTTGGAGGGGTGATCGTCCGAGCTGAAGGTCAGGTCAGCCTTGGGTGCCGCCCAGCCGGGGGGGGGGGGGGGCTTCGCGGCGCTTGATGGTGGCGCCGATCTAGCGGACGAGCGGCTTGATGTGGCGGCTCGAGGGTGGTGCGAGCCGCCTAGGAGAGCTGCAACGACCGGGGGCGCCGGCGCAGCATAAGGGACTAGGAAGAGGCCGTGCAGCTCCTCCCAGGAGGCCACCCATGCCACTGGCAGGTGGAGGAGCCACATGTGCGAAACGCCGGTGAGGGCCATAAGCAATCAGTTAGCCATGACCTTGTCGTCGCCCCTAGCCTTGAGGACGGCCTCCTCATATGCCAGCAGGAAAGCTAGCGGATCCGTCGTGTCGTCGTAGCATGGCGGCATGTCTGGCCCGAACTTGTTCGGCCACTGCACCTACCGCAAGGTGGGGGCCAAGGCCCGGAGCCCCCTGGCCCCAGCGCTGGCGGCGACCGCTGGAGCCGGAAGCGTGATGTCCTCCATGAGGGAGAAGCGCGGTGCTGATGGAGAGCGAGCCGACGGAAGGGAGAGCCTCGGCGCAAAACTACCTGGCGCGCCAAATGTCAGATGTTGGGTTCCGGCAGATCCTTAAGGTTCGAACTCTGGGGGGCGCGCGAAGATCTCCCCCCTACCAATCCACGTCTGATCACGTCGCGAGAATCTACGCTAAAACAATGAACAACACGAGGGACACAAGATTTATACTGGTTCGGGCCACCATTGTGGTGTAATACCCTACTCTAGTGTGTGGTGTGGTGGATGGCCTCTGGGGCGGATGATGAACAGTATAGGGAAGAACTGGCTTGCGAGAGGTGTTCTTGAGCTGATGCGGTGTTCTACTTGTTCTGGTTCTCCCCTGGTCCGATAAGAACTCGATCCCCTCTACTATGGTGGCCAGCCCTATTTATAGGGGCACTGGTCCTGTTCCCAAATATTGAGCGGGAAGGGTGCCAACAACGAACATTTTGAAGGGGAACATCTAGTACAAGTTATCCTGACTAAAGTTGGTCTTCGGCTGCCAAAGGCACTGGCGATGACGCCGTCTTGGGCTCCACGGTGACCTCCATCCTGCCGCTCTGCTGGTCTTGGTCTTGTTGGCAACCTTTGCCTGATGCCTCGGTACTCCACGCCTGTGCTTGCCCCCTTTGCACCAAAGAGGAAACAAGGACACTGCGCAGGCCGGCGCCCACCTGGCGCCCGCCTGGTCTTGATTGTCACGGCTTGCGTCACGAGCACCTCGCGAGGTACCTGCCTTGATCTCTCCACCTCCTCGCGAGCCTGCCTGGCGAGGCCGCTCCTGAGGAAGCCTCGTGTCGTCCGCTCCGCGAGGCTTGGCCCCTCGCGAGGGTTTTGAGTCTCGCGCTGATGAAGATGGGCCGTACTGGGCCACCACTCGAGCCACGCCGTAGGCCGCAGGCAGGCAAGTCTGGGGACCCCCATTCCCAGAACAGTGACAACGGCCAAGCTCTTGGACACCGTCAAGGGAGTCCGAACTACTTTGCGGAAGGATAGCCCGGCTCGCCCGGAGCTCAACTAAAACACTCTGGCAGTAAACGGAGGCACAACTAGGATAGGCCACACAAGGCGGCTTAACCGCTCCGTGGCACATAAAAATCTTTTTGCACTTTCTTTGCAGGTCCACTTTTGCATAGGCCAGGACTGACGACATGGAAACAACTCGAATGCGCAAGGGAATCCTTAGATATGCCCCTTGGTGACCATCCGATTACACTCCAGATCCGCACACAGCCTCCTCCCGCTTGATCTCAGCAGGTTCCAAAGTCATATCTATTTTTATCACATTACTTGTATTCATACGCATCGACGTGTTATTCAATTACAATATGTGGCTTTATATGACGCTTATCTGCTATTGTTTCTTACTGACACCCTTTATCAAATGGCATCCGTACATCGCGATATGCCTTAATATGCCAGGGGCTTCATCGTACCCATAATACGGCAATAAAGTCTGAACACCTTCACGGTCGTTCGGCATCCCGAACTTATAACATTATATGCATCAACTCCGAATCATGTCTTGGGTCAATAGTTGGGTTTGCCCGGCTCCCATGTTTTGCTGCCTTACATTCCGCTATATCGGCTAAGGCGGCTGGTCAACTGTTCGAGAGGTTGTAAAATCTTTAAGGATTTCTTCCACATAATGCCATAACTAATGCAACGTGTGATGGATCGGCTTTTCTTCCGATCAGGTGCTTATAGAGCCCCTCGTGCGGTCTTCCAAACACCAGGGGCTGCGCCTACCTTCCTTTTGTCAAGCTCCTATGGGTAAGTGAGAGTGATAAAGCCCTATAGTCCGATTGCCTGGTTCGTTATGCTGAACACCTCCTTCAAGGACCCAAAACTGGGATAAAGAGTGCTCAGGTTTATCCCGAACACCCCCGTACTTCCTACATGGGGGCAGAAGCCGACGACTGGCCAACTCTCAGGATTAATATATAAAATGGCCGCGCAGGAGGAAAAACTTCCAAAAAATAGGCAATATATAATAGCATTGACCTTGTTCAACATTACACAGGACAAACATGACTATATTCATGGAAATATAATGTCCTTGGTGCATTGCTCCGCCGCTAGGCGGGATCCTTTCAGGACACTATCATAATATAATTCGGGCTTGCGGTGCTCCTTCCCCTCTGGCGGACCCTCGGTCATTAGCTTTTCAGCATCCACCTTCCCCAAGTGCACCTTTGCGCGGGCGAAGGCCATTCGCGCACCCTCAATACAGACCGACCGCTTGATGACATCAAGTCGAGCGCAGGCACTCACAAGCCGCTTCATGAGACCGAAGTAGCTGCTTGGAATCGGCTCGGCGGGCCATAGCCGGATAATTAAATCCTTCATGGCTAGTTCGGCCGCCTTATGCAGTCCGATTAACTTCTTCAGCTGATCGGCAAATGGCACCGGATACACCAGCACCAGATACTGCGACCAGAAGAGCTTCTCCGCAGTGCTCCTTTCTTCGGCTCGATAGAATTGTGCAGCATCAGATATGCTGCGTGGCAGCTCTACCCCTGGAGAAATCAGAATTCAAATTATCAACTTGATTTTCTCGTTTTCAAATACCCACTTTGTATAAAACAGCCTTACCAGCCGCAATCTTCCTCGCCTCCTAGATTTCCTTCAGGGCACCTTGGGCTTCCCGCCGGGCATCACTTGTGGCTTGGCGAGCTTGGGAGAGTTCGGATTCTCTCCCTGATAAACCCTTCTCCAAGGTCTCGCATTTCTTCACGGCCTCTTGAAGCTCTTGCTCAGCTTTAATAACCCTAGCCTCGTGCCTTTCGCGAAGAGCCTGCTCTGCAGCTGCCCTCTTCTCGGCTTCGGCCACAGCCTTCTTAAGAGCCTCAATTTCGGCCGTCGCCCCTAGAGCACATCATAAAAATATTTTCATCATACTAACTCATTCATTCGCGCTGAATACGAACAAGGTTTTTGCATGCCTTGGTTATCCTCCAACTGTTTCTTCACTCGGCCGAGTTCTTCCTTGGCCCGTTCTAGACTCTGCTTCAGTCCGGAGGCTTCCACAGTATGAGAGGTGGCAATCACCATAGACACTTGCTTACAAAATAAAAAGAGGGAGAGATGCCATAAAGTAAGTCTCCTGTGAACATACATTTTTGATCCTCTGTCCGGCTCCTTATTTCACCGAACAGTGTATCAGGGGCTACTACCTATACTATGACACTCTTCGAAACCTCACAAAACATACCTCAAATCCCGTTATAAGGCTGATGCAGGCTTCATTCACTCCACTCTCAGCGGACTGAATCTTCTCAATCACCGCACCCATAAGGGCACAATGTTTGTCAACGATGGAGGCGCTCTTCAGCACCGCGGATAAAGTATCCGGCACCTCTGGTTGGACAGAGGTTGCTGGTGGAATAGGCGCACCCCCTCCAGCCGAGAGGGGTTGCCTTCCTAATTCTAGAGCCGTATCGGTCTCCGGAATTGCGTCCGGCTGGGGGCCAAATTCAAGATAGCCCCCGCCGTCGACATCCATGGGAGCCTTTTCTCCCGTGTGTCTGGCCCCTGAAGTTTGACCTTCTGGCGCCACCTTGACTATCTTTCCCCCCTCCTTGGCTGGGTCCCTCTGGGACGATACCTCGGTGTCGTTCACGTGTTTTGGGGAGGGGGCCCTCGGGGGTGTCCCACTGTCCATAGCATCCGAGCCCAGTAAATCCTCTGATGAGGATTGTTCGGTGTGGGACCTCGCTGGACTGCAAAACAGTATGGCTCAATGATTAAAACGTCATGTCGTAGTGAGTCTGGATGCGTAAACGTGTTTGGATTTTATATACTCATGAGTTCACCAGGGGCTGGGCCCTGGGATCCCACTCCGGGCTGCTGTCGGCGGCGGCGGACTCCTCCAGAAGGAGAGTTTTTCCCTTCTTAGGCGACTCGGCCTCCAAAGATGTGGAGGCCATCCTTTTCTTTCTTCCCCTCACTGGGGATTGGTCTTCCTCCTCTTCCTCGACCTCTCCGGAGGATGAGCGGGCATCGGAGTCTTCGGATATTGTGTCCGAAGTGCCGCGGCGACGGAGGCCGCCCCTGGTCTTTTTGGCCTCCTTCTCGGCCTTTTTCTTTGGCGCCTTGCAAGGCGCGGGGACCAGCATCTTCGTCTGAAGTGGGCCGGCCGGTTCTTCTGGCAGTGGGGCTGGACAGTAGATCCGCCCCATCTTCTTTGTCCAGTCCTAGGAGAGTTGTGGAAAACACATCAAGCATTCCCCTCGGCTTATGCTAATAAAACGTATGAATTGCCAACATACAAAGACTTACCGAACTTGCAGGGCGGGACAATTGGTACCCACGGTCCTCGGCGGAGTCCGGCCACGATTTGCCAGACTTAAAGAGCACCTTCCAAATGTCCTTGTGCGAGGAGCCGAAGAGCTCTAGCAGGGTCTGGTGCTTGGCCGGGTCGAATTCCCCAAAATTGCAAGCCCTGTGTTGACAAGGAAGAATCCGGTGAACTAACATCAACTGGACTACATTGACAAGTTTGATATTCTTATCTTCCATATCCTTGGCGCGCATCTGGAGCACCGACAGTTCATCGGACGAAGACCAGTTCAGGCCCTTCTTGGGCCAGGACGTAAGCCGTAGGGGGGCTCTGGATCGGAATTCGGGAGCAGCGGCCCATTCCTTGCCGCGCGGCTCAGTGATGTAAAACCACTGCTGCTGCTACTCTTTGACAGAATCATTGAAAGTACCTATTTGCCATGTGACTTGGGCATCTTGGTCACCATGGTGCCTCCGGACTCGGCGTGCTCGCCGCTTACTACCTTGGCTTTCACATTAAAGATATTCAGCCATAAGCCGAAGTGTGGCGAGATGCGAAGAAAGGCCTCGCACACGACAATGAATGTCGAGATGTTGAGGAAGGAACTGGGGGATAGATCATGAAAATCGATCCCGTAATAATACATGATGTTGCGAACGAATGGGTGGAGGGGAAACCCTGGCCCGCGGACAAAATGAGGGAGCAATACAACCCTCTTGTGGGGTTCCGGAGTAGCGACGATCTGTCCCACCGTTGGAAGACGGTGGCTGATTTTCTTGGCCAGATACCCGGCCTCCCGAAGCTTTTTGATATCCTTCTCCCGGATAGTAGAGGCCATCCACTTGCCTCCTGCTCCGGACATTTTCGGAAGACCTTTGAGTGCGGAGAAGACGAGCGCTTGGGCGCTGAAGCTCGAGCGAGGGGGAATGGATGAGTGATACGTCTCCAACGTATCTATAATTTTTTTATTGCTCCATGCTACTTTATCTACTGTTTTGGACTATATTGGGCTTTATTTCCACTTTTATATTATTTTCGGGACTAACCTATTAACCGGAGGCCCAGCCCATAATTGCTGTTTTTTTTTTGCCTATTTCAGTGTTTCGAAGAAACGGAATATCAAACGGAGTCCAAACGGAATGAAACCTTCGGGAACGTGATTTTCTCACCGAACGTGATCCAGGAGACTTGGACCCTACTCCATGAAGTGCCAGAGGAGGTCACGAGGGTGGAGGGCGTGCCCCCCCGGGTGCGCGCCCCTACCTCGTGGGCCCCCTGTTGCTCCACCGACATACTCCTTCCTCCTATATATACCTACGTACCCCCAAACGATCAGGAGGGGAGCCAAAAACCTAATTCCACCGCCGCAACCTTTTGTATCCACGAGATCCCATCTTGGGGCCTGTTCCGGAGCTCCGCCGGAGGGGGCATCCACCATGGAGGGCTTCTACATCAACACCATAGCCCCTTCGATGAAGTGTGAGTAGTTTACTTCAGACCTTCGGGTCCATAGCTAGTAGCTAGATGGCTTATTCTCTCTTTTTGGATCTCAATACAATGTTCTCCCCCTCTCTCGTGGAGATCTATTCAATGTAATCTTGTTTTTGCGGTGTGTTTGTTGAGACCGATGAGTTATGGGTTTATGATCCAGTATTATCTATGGAAAATATTTGATTCTTCTCTGAATTCTTTTATGTATGATTGAGTTATCTTTGCAAGTCTCTTCGAATTATCCTTTTTGGTTTGGCCAACTAGATTGGTAGTTCTTGCAATGGGAGAAGTGCTTAGCTTTGGGTTCAATCTTGCGGTGTCCTTACCTAGTGACAGAAAGGGTTGCAAGGCACGTATTGTATTGTTGCCATCGAGGATAACAAGATGGGGTTTTTATCATATTGCATGAATTTATCCCTCTACATCATGTCATCTTGCTTAAGGCATTACTCTGTTTTTAACTTAATACTCTAGATGCATGCTGGATAGCGGTCGATGAGTGGAGTAATAGTAGTAGATGTAGAATCGTTTCGATCTACTTGTCTCGGACGTGCTGCCTATATACATGATCATTGCCTAGATATACTCATAACTATGCTCAATTCTGTCAATTGCTCAACAATAATTTGTTCACCCACCATACAATATCTATGCTCTTGAGAGAAGCCACTAGTGAAACCTATGGCCCCTGGGTCTATTCTCATCATATAAATCTCTATCGCTTTATTTACTTGCTTTGTTTTTACTTTGCTTTTTACTTTTTACTTTGCATCTATCTATTGAAAATTTCAAAAACTATTATTTATCATCTCTATCAGATCTCACTCTCGTAAGTGACCGTGAAGGGATTGACAACCCCTAATCGCGTTGGTTGCGAGTAGCTATCGTTTTGTGTAGGTATGAGGGACTTGTGCGTGGTCTCCTACTGGATTGATACCTTGGTTCTCAAAAACTAAGGGAAATACTTACGCTACTTTGCTGCATCATCCTCTCCTCTTCGGGGAAATCCAATGCGGTGCTCAAGAGGTAGCAAAAAGAATTTCTGGCACCGTTGCCGGGGAGGCTCACGCAAGCAAGTCAACCATACCAAGTACCCATCGCAATCCCTATCTCTCGTATTACATTATTTGCCATTTGCCTCTCGTTTTCCTCTCCCCCACTTCACCCTTGCCGTTTTATTTGCCCTCTCTTTTCCAATCTCCTCCTCTCTTTCCCGTTTGCCTTTTTCCCGTTGCCTTTTTATTTGCTCGTGTGTTAGTTTGCTTGCTTGTCGTCATGACTAGTCTCATATCTTGTCCGTTATCTCCCGAGAATGAAGTTCTAAATTTTAAGCAAAGGGAGGGAGAAAATCTAAAAGATGCTTGGTATAGATTTTGCAATGCTCAAAATAGATCTACCAAGAAGCAATCTACTTCAGTTCTTCTTCGCAATTTTTACATAGGTGCTAATCCTTGGTATAGATATATCCTTGATACCATTACTGGAGGGAATTTCTTGGGTAGCCATACTTTTGATTCTTATAACGCTTTAATAGATATATTTGGCTCACCACCCCTTTTGATTAATGGAACTACGTTAACTTTGGAGCATGTTATGCAAAGGCTTGAAACTATTGAAAATAAAGTTTCTACCATTGAATCAATTGAAAATCTTGATAAAAAGATCCACAATCAAATTACCCAATATGGATCTAAGGTAGGAATGACTTTGAAAAATATTAAATAAAAAGAACCCATAGTTAATGAGAAAATAAATCTAGATTCCACAAGAATCGATAAACTTGAGGGTATCATTGCCAAATTGGGAACCGCTTTTTCTTCCGTTCAAAACACTCCAAGCTCTTCTACTAAAAATAGTAAGCTTATTATGTTCCTAAGAATAAGGGTGAATCATCTAGTAAGGAAACTGCGGATCTTAAATCTATAAGTGTTCATCCTAATCTTTTTACCATCATTAAGGAACCATTTGCTATAGATGAATTTTTCGATCTGTTGCCTGAAATTTTGACAATTACTAGGAACAAAGAAAATTCTAAAGGAGGTAGATGCCTCATTGAATAATTTCCTACCAAAGATGGCAATTTCTAGATCTATCCTTGCTCTTATGCCTAGCTAGGGGCGTTTAACGATAGCGCTTGTTGGGAGGCAACCCAATTTTATTTGTGTTTTTTTGTTTTTTCTTTCGTTTAGGAATAAATAATTCATATACCTTCTGTTTGTATGTGATTTTATGTTTTAATTAGTGTTTGTGCCAAGTAGAACCTATAGGATAACCTACGATGATAGTTGATTTGATTCTGCTGAAAAACAGGAACTTTGCACGCACGAATATAATTTTGTTAAATCACAGGAACGTGCTTTTGCGTTGATTATTTTTGCTGCTGTTCAATAAAAAAATTGTCCAGGACTTCCTATTTTGGTAGAATCTTTAGAGTTACAGAAGTTTGTGTTAGTTACAGATTGCTACAGACTGTTCTGTTTTTGACAGATTCTGTTTTACGTGTGTTGTTTGCTTATTTTGATGAATCTATGGCTAGTAAAATAGTTTATAAACCATAGAGAAGTTGGAATACAGTAGGTTTAACACCAATATAAATAAAGAATGAGTTCATTACAGTACCTTAAGTAGTTCTTTGTTTTCTTTCTCTAACGGAGCTCACGAGATTTCTGTTGAGTTTTGTGTTGTGAAGTTTTCAAGTTTTGGGTGAATTCTTTTGATGGATTATGGAACAAGGAGTGGCAAGATCCTAAGCTTGGGGATGCCCATGGCACCCCCAAGATAATCCAAGGACACCAAAAAGTCAAAGCTTGGGGATGCCCCGGAAGGCATCCCCTATTTCGTCCACTTCCATCGGTAATTTACTTGGAGCTATATTTTTATTCACCACATGATATGTGTTTTGCTTGGAGCATCTTGTATTATTTGTGTCTTTGCTTGTTAGTATACCACAATCATCCTTGCTGTACACACCTTTTGAGAGAGCCATACATGAATTGGAATTTGTTAGAATACTCTATGTGCTTCACTTATATCTTTTGAGCTTGATAGTTTTGCTCATAGTGCTTCACTTATATCTTTTGAGCTTGATAGTTTTGCTCATAGTGCTTCATTTATATCTTTTGAGCGTGATAATTTTTGCTCTAGTGCTTCACTTATATCTTTTAGAGCATGGTGGTGGATTTTTTTTTAAAGAAACTATTGATCTCTCATGCTTCACTTAGATTATTTTGAGAGTCGTTAATAGCATGGTAATTTGCTTAATGTTAATATACTTGGTATTCAAGATATGTGAAACTTTCTTTTGAGTGCGTTGAATACTAAGATAAGTTTGATGCTTGATAATTGTTTTGAGATATGGAGGTGATAATATCAAAGTCGTGCTAGTTGGGTAATTATGAATTCAAAGAATGCTTGTGTTGAAGTTTGCAAGTCCCGTAGCATGCACGTATGGTTAAAGTTGTGTAATAAATTTGAAACATGAAGTGTACCTGGCTTGTGCATCCTTATGAGTGGCGGTCGGGGACGAGCGATGGTTTTTTCCTACCAATCTATCCCCCTAGGAGCATGCGCGTAGTACTTAATTTTTGATGACTTCTAAATTTTTGCAATAAGTATATGAGTTCTTTTGACTAATGTTGAGTCCATGGATTATACGCACTCTCACCTTTCTGCCTTTACTAGCCTCTTCGGTACCGTGCATTGCCCTTTCTCACCTTGAGAGTTGGTGCAAACTTCACCGGTGCATCCAAACCCCGTGATACGATACGCTCTATCACACATAAACCTCCTTATATCTTCCTCAAAACAGCCACCATACCTACCTATTATGGCATTTCCATAGCCATTCCGAGATATATTGCCATGCAACTTCCATCATCATCATGACATACATTACTTTTGTCATATTGCCATTGCATGATCATGTAGTTGACATCGTATTTGTGGCAAAGCCACCATGCATTATTTTCATACGTGTCACTCTTGATTTATTGCACCATCCCGGTACACCGCCGGAGGCATTCATATAGAGTCATATCTTGTTCTAAGTTTCGAGTTGTAATCCCTATGTTGTAATCAATAGAAGTGTGATGATCATCATTATTAGAGCACTGCCCCAAAAAAAAGGCCAAAAGAAAAAAAAGAAAGGCCCAAAAAAAGGGCAATGCTACTATCTCTTTTTCCACACTTGTGCTTCAAAGTAGCACCTTGTTCTTCATGTAGTGAGTCTCATATCTTGTGCTTCAAAGTAGCACCTTGTTCTTCATGTAGTGAGTCTCATAAGTTGTGTTTTTATACTAGTGGGATTTTTTTATTATAGAACTTGGCTTGTATATTCCTACGATGGGCTTCCTCAAATGCCCTAGGTCTTCATGAGCAAGCAAGTTGGATGCACACCCACTAGTTTTCTTTTGTTGAGCATTCATAGCTCTAGTGCATCCGTTGCATGGCAATCCCTACTCCTCATGTTGACATCAATTGATAGGCATCTCCATAGCCCGTTGATTTGCCTCGTCAATGTGAGACTTTCTTTTTTTGTCTTCTCCACACAATCCCCATCATCATATTCTATTCCACCCATAGTGCTGTATCCATGGCTCATGCTCATGTATTGCGTGAAGGTTGAAAAAGTTTGAGATTATTTGAGTATGAAATAATTGCTTGGCTTGTCATCGGGGGTATAGAAGTTGGGAACATCTTTGTGTGACAAAAATGAAGCATGGCCTAACTATATGATTTTGTAGGGATGAACTTTCTATTGCCATGTTATTTTGAGAAGACATGATGGCTTTGATTAGTATGCTTGAAGTATTATTATTTTTTATGTCAATATGAACTTTTGTCTTGAATCTTTCGGATCTGAATATTCATATCACAATTAAGAAGATTTACATTGAAATTATGCCAAAGTATCACTCCGCATCAAAAATTCTTTTTTATCATTTACCTACTCGAGGACGAGCAGGAATTAAGTTTGGGGATGCCTGATATTTCTCCAACGTATCTATAATTTTTGATTGCTCCATGCTACTTTATCTACTGTTTTGGACTATATTGGGCTTTATTTTCCACTTTTATATTATTTTTGGGACTAACCTATTAACCGGAGGCCCAGCCCAGAATTGCTGTTTTTTGCCTATTTCAGTGTTTCGAAGAAATGGAATTTCAAACGGAATGAAACCTTCGGGAACGTGATTTTCTCACCAAACGTGATCCAGGATACTTGGACCCTACTCCAAGAAGTGCCAGAGGCGGTCACGAGAGTGGAGGGCGCCCCCCTGGGCGCGCCCCCTACCTCGTGGACCCCCGGTTGCTCCACCGATGTACTCCTTCCTCCTATATATACCTACGTACCCCCAAACAATCAAGAGGGGAGCCAAAAACCTAATTCCACCGCCACAACCTTCTGTATCCACGAGATCCCATCTTGGGGCCTGTTCTGGAGCTCCGCCGGAGGGGGCATCCACCACGGAGGGCTTCTACATCAACACCATAGCCCCTCCGATGAAGTGTGAGTAGTTTACTTCAGACCTTCGGGTCCATAGCTAGTATCTAGATGGCTTATTCTCTCTTTTTTGATCTCAATACAATGTTCTCCCCCTCTCTCATGGAGATCTATTCGATGTAATCTTCTTTTTGCGGTGTGTTTGTTGAGACCGATGAATTGTGGGTTTAGGATCCAGTATTATCTATGGAAAATATTTGATTCTTCTCTGAATTCTTTTATGTATGATTGAGTTATCTTTGCAAGTCTCTTCGAATTATCCTTTAACTAGATTGGTAGTTCTTGCAATGGGAGAAGTGCTTAGCTTTGGGTTCAATCTTGCGGTGTCCTTACCCAGTGACAGAAAGGGTTGCAAGGCACGTATTGTATTGTTGCCATCGAGGATAACAAGATGGGGTTTTTATCATATTGCATGAATTTATCCCTCTACATCATGTCATCTTGCTTAAGGCATTACTCTGTTTTTAACTTAATACTCTAGATGCATGCTGGATAGCGGTCGATGAGTGGAGTAATAGTAGTAGATGCAGAATCGTTTTGATCTACTTGTCTCGGACGTGATGCCTATATACATGATCATTGCCTAGATATACTCATAACTATGCTCAATTATGTCAATTGCTCAACACTAATTTGTTCCACCGTAGAATATTTATGCTCTTGAGAGAAGCCACTAGTGAAACCTATGGCCCCCGGGTCTATTCTCATCATATAAATCTCTATCGCTTTATTTACTTGCTTTGTTTTTACTTTGCTTTTTTACTTTTTACTTTGCATCTATCTATCAAAAATATCAAAAAATATTATTTATCATCTCTATCAGATCTCACTCTCGTAAGTGACCGTGAAGGGATTGACAACCCCTAATCGCGTTGGTTGCGAGTAGCTATCGTTTTGTGTAGGTACGGGGGACTTGTGCGTGGTCTCCTACTGGATTCATACCTTGGTTCTCAAAAACTGAGGGAAATACTTACGCTACTTTGCTGCATCATCCTCTCCTCTTTGGGGAAATCCAACGCAGTGCTCAAGAGGTAGCAATGAGCGGAGGAAGAAGAAGGCATGGGTGAAAGAGGGGAGTCCTAATCTCCTTATAAAGGCAGCAGGGATCCTGCGCCTCCCAACTTGCCCGGTAAACTCACTTATTCCCCAAGCGCCGCATTGATGGTGTGGTTGTGTTACCCACACCTGTATTGATGAGAATCCCGCGATAAGGGGACACGATCTCTGCTTCGACAAGACGTGCCAATAAAACCGCCTCGCGATATGTGTGGTAGCAGGTTGGAAAACGGTTTGAATAATGACTGGGCCGTGGCGTGATGTCACACCGTGAAAAGTTGTCAGCAGATTAGATTTTTTGAATATTGTACTCTCTACGGTGGTATGTGGAATTTGCTTTGCAGAGCCGGACACGATCCTTGTGTTCAAAATCTTCTATGGAGTATTCGGAGAAAGAACCCGCCTTGCAATGCCGAAGACAATCTGCGCGACGGACTCATCATCATCGAAGCCTGGTTCAGGGGCTACTGAGGGAGTCCTGGATTAGGGGGTCCTCGGACAGGTGGACTATGTACTTATGCCGGACTGTTGGACTATGAAGATACAAGATTGAAGACTTCGTCCCGTGTCCGGGTGGGACTCTCCTTTGCGTGGAAGGCAAGCTTGGCAATTCGGATATGTAGATCTCCTTCTCTATAACCGACTCTGTGTAACCCTAGCCCCCTCCGGTTTCTATATAAACCGGAGGGTTTAGTCCGTAGGACAACAACAATCATAATCATAGGCTAGCTTCTAGGGTTTAGCCTCTACGATCTCGTGGTAGATCAACTCTTGTAATACTCATATCATCAAGATCAATCAAGGAGGAAGTAGGGTATTACCTCCATCGAGAGGGCCCGAACCTGGGTAAACATTGTGTCCCCCGCCTCCTGTTACCATTAGCCTTAGACGCACAGTTCGGGACCCCCTACCCGAGATCCGTCGGTTTTGACACCGACACCCATCTTTACACACATCCTGTTTTCCATCATGTTATTTGCCTCGATGCATGCTTTAGTTTCCTTTCAGTAGTTTGTTTACACTCACTGTACTTTGTTTTCATTCGCTCCGCTGCTGGGTTCTGAGAGTTTTGAGATTTCTGAAAGAACTTTTAAAACTCCCATTCACCTCCCCCTCTGGTAGACATACTTTGTTCCTACAAGGTGATTAATAAGTTGAGAGAGCTTGGAGTGCCCAGAGCCCAATGTGTGGTAGTAACTGTCTTGGATCACAAACACAGAACTCGGTTCTTGAGGATGGTCCCAATGAGACAACCCACCATGGACTCCTACATGGCCTCTCATCACTACCTTTACCAAATCGTGTTCACAAAGTTAGCTCTCAATAGTAGGACATGTTCACCACCATTCCAATCCATCCTAGATGAATCAGACCATACTCAACTCTAAGCATAGCAGGCATAACAAGCAGGCATGAATGAGTACACACATCATGGCTCAAACAACTCCTACTCATGCTAGTGGGTTTCAACTAACTGTGGCAAAGACAGGTCATGCAGAGGAATGGGTTCAACTACCACAACATGTAATAGTTGAATCATTGTTGTCCTAATGCAGTAAAAGAGAGCCAGAGCGAGAGACTGAGATTGTATCGGAGTGATCAAGGGGGGTTGCTTGCCTGGCACTTCTAAAAATAGCATTCCGTCTTCATTAGTGTCATCGATCACATCGTCGGAACCATGCCTACCGAGAGGAAACAACCACCGACAAACAAGAAGGAACATATTCAATGCAATGTAACAATATGATGCATGATTATGTCATGGCAATATGATATGATTGGGATAATGCAATTTGCTAAAGGATTAAATGAAGTTGATTTGAACCAAGGGTTCAAATTTAAACTCAGTATAAGGCATTTCTAATGCCATTCATTTATTTTTCCAATTTAGCAACTATAAGTTGTTCCAACATGCATGAAAATGGCAAAACAGATTCTTTGGATTTTTTTGACAATTTTTCATATATAAATTATTTTCATTGGTGTTAATGATTTATTTTTTATGATTTTTATAAGTTTTAAGCAATTTTTGGAATTTCCTGGGTTATTTTTAATCCAGAAAATGTTAACTACGTCAGCATGACGATGGCATGACATGAGCAGGTCAATAGCGCCAACTTAGGGCAAACCTGACATGTGGGTCCCGCACGTCAGTGTAATAGGTTTAAGAACAGAGGCTGACCTGCGGGGCCAGGTCAACGATGTCGGCAGGGTCAAAACTGAAAGGTGTGACCACTAGGGTTAATACTAACCTAACCAGGAAATTAGACTAAACTAAACATGCATGTGGGCCCACATGGCAATGGCTCAACGGGGTGATTAGCGTGGTCATTGATGACCCACAAGTATATGGGATCGATTGTAGCCTTTTTGATAACTAAGAGTGTCGAAGCCAACGAGGAGTAGAAGGAAATGACAAGTGGTTTTCAACAAGTAATGTCTACAAGTGCTGAAATTGTAAGTAACAGAGTAGTTTGATAGCAAGATAATTTGTAACGAGCAAGTAACAGTAGTAGTAACAAAAGTGCACCAAGGTAGCCCAATCCTTTTGAGTCAAAGGACAGGCCAAAACGGTCTCTTATGATAAGCAAAGTGTTCTTGAGGGTACACGGGAAATTCATCTAGCCACTTTCATCATGTTGGTTCGATTTGTGTTTGCTACTTTGATAATTTGCTTTGTGGGTGGACCGGTGCTTAGGTGTTTTTCTTACTTGAACAAACCTCTTACTTATGATTAACCCCCTCGCAAGCATCCGCAACTATGAGAAAAGTATTAAGAATAAATTCTAACCATAGCATTAAACTTTTGGATCCAATCGGCCCCTTACGGAATAGTGCATAAACTAGGGTTTAAGCTTCTGTCACTCTCACAACCCATCATCTAATAACTTCTACACAATGCATTCCCTTAGGTTCAAATATGGTGAGCTGTCATGTAGTCGACGTTCACATGACACCACTAAGGGAATCACAACATACATATCATCAAAATATCGAACACATATCGAGTTCACATGATTACCTGTAACATGATTTCTCTCGTGACCTCAAGAACAAAAGTAACTACTCACATATGATAATCATGCTCAAGATCAGAGGGGTGTTAAATAGCATAATGGATCTAAACATATAATCTTCCACCAAATAAACCATATAGTAATCAACTACAAGATGTAATCAACATGACTAGTCACCCACAAGCACCAATCTATAGTTCCGGTACAAAGATTGAACATAAGAGATGGACTAGGGTTTGAGAGGAGATGGTGTTGTTGAAGATGTTGATGGAGATTGCCCTCCCCAAGATGTGAGAGTTGTTGGTGATGATGATGATGACGATGATTTCCCCCTATGGGAGGGAAGTTCACCCGGCGGAATCACTCTGCCGGAGGGCAAAAGTGTTCCTGCCTAAGTTCCACCTCGAGATGGCGGCGCTTCGTCCCGAAAGTCCTCTCCTTATTTTTTTAGGTAAAAATCACTTATATACCATAAGATGGACACCGGAGGTGGGCTGGGCTGAGCACAACCCACCAGGGTGTGCCTGGGGGGCCTAGCGTGCCCTGGTGTCTTGTGCTCACCAGATTGCCCCCCTCCGCTAGTTATTTCCTCCAATATTTCTTTTTTATTCCATAAAAAGTCCTCGTGAAGTTTCAGCTCATGTGGAGTTGTGCAGAATAGGTAGCCTGACGTAGATTTTTCAGGTCCAGATTTCCAGCTGCCGAAATTCCCCCTCTTTGTGTGTACCTTGCATATTATGAAAGAAAGGCATTATAATTACTCCAAAAAACATTATTATGCATAAATACATTATAAATAACAGTAGGTAAACATGATGCAGACGTATCAACTCCCCCAACTGTGAAGGCAGAAAATAACGATACCCTCCGCGAGCCTCAACACTCATAGGACCGCATACATCGGTATGTATTATTTCCAATAAGTCATTGGCTCGTTCCATTGTTTCAGATAACAGAGTTTTAGTAATCTTTCCCATGAGGCACGGTTCGCAAGTATCAAATGATTCATAATCAATTAATTCCAAAAGTCCATCTGCATGGAGTTTCTTTACGTGCTTTACACCGATATGACCTAAATGGCGGTGCCACAAATATGTTGCACTATATTTATCAACTTTGCATCTTTTGGCATCAATATTATGAATATGTGTATAACCACGATCGAGATTCAATAGAAATAGACCACTCTTCAAGGGTGCATGACCATAGAAGGTTTTATTCATGTAAACAAAATAACAATTATTCTCTATCTTAAATGAATAACCGTATTGCAATAAAGATGATCTAATCATATTCATGCTCAACGCAACACCAAATAACATTTATTTAGGTTCAACACTAATCCCGAAAGTATAGGGAGTGTCCGATGATGATCATATCAATCTTGGAACCACTTCCAACACACATCGTCACTTCACCCTCAGCTAGTCTCTATTTATTCTGCAACTCCTGTTTTGAGTTACTAATCTTAGCAACCGAACAAGTATCAAATACCCAGGGGCTATTACGAGCACTAGTAAGGTACACATCAATAATATGTATATCAAATATACTTTTGTTCACTTTGCCATCCTTCTTATCCACAAAATATTTGGGGTAGTTCCGCTTCCACTCACCATTTCCTTTGCAGTAGAAGCACTCAGTTTCAGGCTTAGGTCCAGCTTTGGGTTTCTTCACAGGAGTGAAAACTTGCTTGCCATTCTTCTTGAAGTTCCCTTTATTTCCCTTTGCCCTTTTCTTGAAACTAGTGGACTTGTTTAATCATCAACACTTGATGTTTTTTCTTGATTTCTACCTTCGTCGATTTCGGCATCACGAAGAGCTCGGGAATCGTTTTCGTCATCCCTTGCATATTATAGTTCGTCACGAAGTTCCAGTAACTTGGTGATAGTGACTAGAGAACTCTGTCAATCACTATCTTATCTGGAAGATTAACTCCCACTTGATTCAAGCGATTGTAGTACTCAAACATTCTACGCACATGCTCACTGGTTGAGCTATTCTCCTCCATCTTGTAGGCGAAGTACTTGTCAGAGGTCTCATACCTCTCGACACGGGCATGAGCCTGAAATACCAATTTAAGCTCTTGGAACATCTCATATGTTCCATGGCGTTCAAAATAGTTTTTGAAGTCCCGATTCAACACCGTAAAACATGGTGAACTAAACTATCATGTAGTCATCATATCGAGCTTGCCAAACGTTCATAACTTCTGCATCTGCTCCTGCAATAGGTTTGTCACCTAGCGGTGCATGAAGGACATAATTCTTTTGTGCAGCAATAAGGATAATCCTCATATCACGGACCCTCCGCATCATTGCTACAATCATCTTTCAACTTAGTTTTCTCTAGGAACATATCAAAAATATAGGGGAGCTACAACGCGAGCTATATATTGATCTACAGTATAATTTGCAGATACTATCAGGAATAAGTTCATGATAAATTAAGTTCAACTAATAAAATTATTTAAGAACTCCCACTTAGATAGACATCCCTCAAGTCATCTAAATGATACGTGATCCAAATCAACTAAACCATGTCTGATCATCACGTGAGATGGAGTAGTCATCAATTTTGAATATCTCTATGTTGATCATATCTACTATATGATTCATGTTCGACCTTTCCGTCTCCAGTGTTCTGGGGCCATGTCTGTACATGCTAGGCTCGTCAAGTTTAACCCGAGTATTCCGCATGTGCAAAACTGGCTTGCACCCGTTATATGTGAACATAGAGCCTATCACACCCAATCATCACGTGGTGTCTCAGCACGAAGAACTTTCGCAACGGTGCATACTCGAGGAGAACACTTATACCTTGAAATTTAGTTAAGGGATCATCTTATAATGTTACCGCCGTACTAAGCAAAATAAGATGCATAAAGATAAACATCACATGCAATCAAAATATGTGACATGATATGGCCATTATCATCTTGTGCTTTTGGTCTCCATCTCCAAAGCAATGTCATGATCTCCATTGTCACCAGCTTGACACCTTGATCTCCATCATAGCATCGTGGTCGTCTCGCCAACTATTGCTTCTACAACTATCGCTACCGCTTAGTGATAAAGTAAAGCAATCACATGGCATTTGTATTTCATACAATAAAGCGACAACCATAAGGCTCCTGCCAGTTGCCATTAACATATACAAAACATGATCATCTCATACAACAACGTATATCACATCATGTCTTGACCATATCACATCACACATGCCCTGCAAAAACAAGTGAGACGTCCTCTACTTTGTTGTTGAAAGTTTTACGTGGCTCCTACGGGTTTCTAACAAGAACCGTTCTTACCTATGGCACAAAACTACAATGGTGGTATATCAAGTTTGCTGTTTTAACCTTCAACAAGGACCGGCCGTAGTAAAATTCGATTCAACTAAAGTTGGAGAAACGGACACCGCCAGCCACCTTTATGCAAAACTAGTTGCATGTCTGTCGGTGGTGTTGGAAATATGCCCTAGAGGCAATAATAAATTGGTTATTATTATATTTCTTTGTTCATGATAATAGTCTTTTATTCATGCTATAACTGTATTATCCAGAAATCGTAATACACGTGTGAATACATAGACCACAATATGTCCCTAGTAAGCCTCTAGTTGACTAGCTCGTTGATAAATAGATGGTTACGGTTTCCTGACCATGGACATTGGATGTCATTGATAACGGGATCACATCATTAGGAGAATGATGTGATGGACAAGACCCAATCCTAAGCCTAGCACAAGATCATGTAGTTCGTATGCTAAAGCTTTTCTAATGTCAAGTATCTTTTCCTTAGACCATGAGATTGTGCAACTCCCGGATACCATAGGAATGCTTTGGGTGTACCAAACGTCACAACGTAACTGGGTGGCTATAAAGGTGCATTACAGGTATCTCCGAAAGTGTCTGTTGGGTTGGCACGAATCGAGACTGGGATTTGTCACTCCGTGTAAACGGAGAGGTATCTCTGGGCCCACTCGGTAGGACATCATCATAATGTGCACAATATGATCAAGGAGTTGATCACGGGATGATGTGTTACGGAACGAGTAAAGAGACTTGCCGGTAACGAGATTGAACAAGGTATCGGGATACCGACGATCGAATCTCGGGCAAGTATCGTACCGATAGACAAAGGGAATTGTATACGGGATTGATTAAGTCCTTGACATCGTGGTTCATCCGATGAGATCATCGTGGAACATGTGGGAGCCAACATGGGTATCCAGATCCCTCTGTTGGTTATTGACCGGAGAGTCATCTCGGTCATGTCTGCATATCTCCCGAACCCGTAGGGTCTACACACTTAAGGTTCGGTGACGCTAGGGTTATAGAGATATTAGTATGGGGTAACCCGAAAGTTGTTCGGAGTCCCGGATGAGATCCCGGACGTCACGAGGAGTTCCGGAATGGTCCGGAGGTAAAGAATTATATATAGGAAGTGCTATTTCGGCCATCGGGACAAGTTTCGGGGTCATCGGTATTGTACCGGGACCACCGGAAGGGTCCCGGGGGTCCACTGGGTGGGGCCACCTGCCCCGGGGGCCACATGGGCTGTAGGGGGTGCGCCTTGGCCTACATGGGCCAAGGGCACCAGCCCCAAGAGGCCCATGCGCCAAGAGAAGAGAAAAAGGGGAGAGTCCTAAAGGGGGAAGGCACCTCCGAGGTGCCTTGGGGAGGATGGACTCCTCCCCCCCTTGGCCGCACCCTTTCCTTGGAGGAAGGGGCAAGGGCTGCGCCTCCCCCCTCTCCCTTGGCCCTATATATAGTGGGGAAAAGGAGGAGCAACCATACCTAAGGCCTGGCGCCTCCCTCTCCCTCCCGTGACACATCTCCCTCCTCCCGCAGCGCTTGGCAAAGCCCTGTTGGAATCCCGCTACTTCCACCATGCCGCCGTGCTGCTGGATCTCCATCAACCTCTCCCTCCTCCTTGCTGGATCAAGGCATGGGAGATGTCTCCGTTCCGTACGTGTGTTGAACGCGGAGGTGCCGTCCGTTCGGCGCTAGGATCATCGGTGATTTGAATCACGACAAGTACGACTCCTTCAACCCCGTTCTCTTGAACACTTCCGCTTAGCGATCTACAAGGGTATGTAGATGCACTCTCCTTCCCCTCGTTGCTGGTTTCTCCATAGATAGATCTTGGTGACACGTAGGAAAATTTTGAATTTCTGCTACGTTCCCCAACAGTGGCATCATGAGCTAGGTTTATGCGTAGTTACTATGCACGAGTAGAACACAAAGTAGTTGTGGGCGTCTATATTGTTCAATATGCTTGCCGTTACTAGTCTTATCTTGATTCGGCGGCATCATGGGATGAAGTGGCCCGGACCAACCTTACACGTACGCTTACGTGAGACCGGTTCCACCGACAAACATGCACTAGTTGCATAAGGTGGCTGGCGGGTGTCTGTCTCTCCCACTTTAGTCGGACCGGATTCGATGAAAAGGGTCCTTATGAAGGGTAAATAGCAATTGGCATATCACGTTGTGGTTCTTGCGTAGGTAAGAAACGTTCTTGCTAGAAACCCATAGCAGCCACATAAAACATGCAAACAACAATTAGAGGACGTCTAACTTGTTTTTGCAGGGTATGCTTTGTGATGTGATATGGCCAAAAAGAATGTGATGAATGATATCTGATGTATGAGATTGATCATGTTCTTGTAATAGGATTCACGACTTGCATGTCGATGAGTATGACAACCGGCAGGAGCCATAGGAGTTGTCTTTATTTATTGTATGACCTGCGTGTCATTGAACAACGCCATGTAATTACTTTACTTTACTGCTAACCGGTAGCCATAGTAGTAGAAGTAATAGTTGGCGAGACAACTTCATGAAGACACGATTATGGAGATCATGATGATGGAGATCATGGTGCCATGCCGGTGACGATGATGATCATGGAGCCCCGAAGATGGAGATCAAAAGGAGCAAAATGATATTGGCCATATCATGTCACTATTTGATTGCATGTGATGTTTATCATGTTTATGCATCTTATTTGCTTAGAACGACGGTAGTAAATAAGATGATCCCTCATTAAAATTTCAAGAAGTGTTCTCCCCTAACTGTGCACCGTTGCTACAGTTCGTCGCTTCTAAGCACCACGTGATGATCGGGTGTGATGGATTCTTACGTTCACATGCAACGGGTGTTGACGAGCCTAGCATGTACAGACATGGCCTCAGAACACATGCAATACACTTAGGGTTAACTTGACGAGCCTAGCATGTACAGACATGGCCTCGGAACACGGAGACCGAAAGGTCGAGCATGAGTCGTATAGAAGATACAATCAACATGAAGATGTTCACCGACGTTGGCTAGTCCGTCTCACGTGATGATCGAACACGGCCTAGTTAACTCGGATCATGTAATCACTTAGATGACTAGAGGGATGTCTATCTGAGTGGGAGTTCATAAGATGAACTTAATTATCCTGAACATAGTCAAAAGGATTTTGCAAATTATGTCGTAGCTCACGCTATAGTTCTACTGTTTAGATATGTTCCTAGAGAAAAATTAGTTGAAAGTTGATAGTAGCAATTATGCGGACTAGGTCCGTACACTAAGGATTGTCCTCATTGCTTCATAGAAGGCTTATGTCCTTAATGCACCGCTCAGTGTGCTGAACCTCGAACGTTGTATGTGGATGTTGCGAACATCTGACATACACATTTTGATAACTACGTGATAGTTCAGTTAAATGGTTTATAATTGAGGCACCGAAGACGTTTTGAAACGTCGCGAAACATATGAGATGTTTCGAGGGCTGAAATTGGGATTTCAGGCTCGTGCCCACGTCAAGAGGTATAAGACCTCCGACGATTTTCTTAGCCTGCAACTAAGGGAGAAAAGCTCAATTGTTGAGCTTGTGCTCAGATTGTCTGAGTACAACAATCATTTGAATCAAGTGGGAGTCGATCTTCCAGATGAGATAATGATGTTTCTCCGAAGTCATTACCACCAAGCTGCTAGAGCTTAGTGATGAACTATAATATATCAGGGACATATATGATGATCCTTGAGATATTCGCGATGTTTGACACCACAAAAGTAGAAATCAAGAAGGAGCATCAATTGTTGATGGTTGGTGAAACCACTAGTTTCAAGAAGGGCAAGGGCAAGAAGGGATACTTCATGAAACGGCAATTCAGCTGCTGCTCTAGTGAAGAAACCCAAGGTTGAACCCAAACCCGAGACTAAGTGCTTCTGTAATAAGGGGAACAACCACTGGAGCAGAATTACCCTAGATACTTGGTAGATGAGAAGGCTGGCAAGGTCGATAGAAGTATATTGGATATACATTGTGTTAATGTGTACTTTACTAGTACTCCTAGTAGCACCAGGGTATTAGATACCGGTTCGGTTGCTAAGTGTTAGTAACTCGAAACAAAAGGCTACGGAATAAACGGAGACTAGCTAAAGGTGAGCTGACGATATGTGTTGGAAGTTTTTCCAAGCTTGATATGATCAAGCATCGCATGCTCCCTCTACCAAAGAGATTGGTGTTAAACCTAAATAATTGTTATTTGGTGTTTGCGTTGAACATAGACATGATTGGATTATGTCTATCGCAATACGGTTATTCATTTAAGGAGAATAACGGTTACTCTGTTTATTTGAATAATACCTTCAATGGTCTTGCACCTAAATTGAATGGTTTATTGAATCTCGATCGTAGTGATACACATGTCCATGCCAAAAGATAGTAATGATAGTACCACCTACTTGTGGCACTGCCACGTAAGTCATATTGGTATAAAACGCATGAAGAAGCTCCATGTTGATGGATCTTTGGGCTCACTCGTTTTTGAAAGGTTTGGGACATGCGAACCATGTCTATTGGTGTATATGCATGAAGAAACTCCATGCAGATGGACCGTTTGAACTCACTTGATTTTGAATCACTTGAGACATGCAAATCATACCACATGGGCAAGATGACTGAAAGCCTCGGTTTCAGTAAAATGGAACCAGAAAGCAACTTGTTGGAAGTAATACATTTTGATGTGTGCAGTCCAATGAGTGCTGAGGCATGTAGTGGATATCGTTATGTTCTTACTTCACAGATGATTTGAGTAGATGTTGAGTACATTTACTTGATAAATCACGAGTCTGAATTATTGAAAGGTTCAAGTAATTTCAGGGTGAAGTTGAAAGATCGTCGTGACAAGAGGATAAAAGATCTATGATATGATCATAGAGATGAATATCTGAATTACGAGTTTGGCACAGAATTAAGACATTGTTGAAATTGTTTCACAACTAATACAGCCTGGAACACCATAGTGGGATGGTGTGTCCGAACATCATAGTTGCACCCTATTGGATATGGTGCATACCTTGATGTCTCTTATCAAATTACCACTATCGTTCATGGGTTAGGCATTAGAGACAACCGCACTCACTTTAAATAGGGCACCACGTAATTCTGTTGAGACGACACCATTTGAATTATGGTTTGGAGAAACCTAAGCTATCATTCCTTAAAAGTTTGGGACTGTGACGCTTATGTGAAAAAGTTTCAGGCTAATAAGCTCAAACCCAAAGCGGATAAATGCATCTTCATAAGACACCCAAAACAATTGGGTATACCTCCTGTCTCAGATCCGAAAGCAATAAGGGATTGTTTCTAGAATCGGGTCCTTTCTCGAGGAAAAGTTTCTCTCGAAAGAACTGAGTGGGAGGATGGTGGAGGCTTGATGAGGTTATTGAACCGTCTCTTCAACTAGTGTATGGCAGGGCACAGGGAGTTGTTCCTGTGGCACCTACACCAATTGAAGTGGAAGCTTATGATATTGATCATGAGACTTCGGATCAAGTCACTACCAAACCTCGTGGGATGACAAGGATGCATACTACTTCAAAGTGGTACGTGATCCTGTCTTGGAAGTCATGTTGCTAGACAACAATGAACCTACGAGCTATGGAGAAGCGATGGTGGGCCCGGATTCCGACGAATGGCTCAAAGCCATATAATCCGACAAAGGATCCATATATGAAAACAAAGTGTAGACTTTGGCAGAACAGCTCGATGGTCGTAAGGCTGTTGAGTGCAGATGGGTTTTAAAAGGAAGAAGGACAATGATGGTAAGTATCACCATTAAGAAAGCTCGACTTGTCGTTAAGATGTTTTCCGACAAGTTCAAGGAGTTGACTGCGATGAGACTTTCTCACTCGTAGCGATGCTAAGAGTCTGTTGAAATTATATTAGCGATTACTGCATTATTTATGAAATCTTGCAGATAGGATGTCAAAACATTGTTTCCTCGACGATTTTCTTGAGGAAAGGTTGTATGTGATACAACCGGAAGGTTTTGTCAATCCTGAAAGATGCTAATAAGTATGCAAAGCTCTAGCAATCCTTCTAAGGACTGGAGTAAGCATCTCGGAGTTGGAATGTATGCTTTGATGAGATGATCAAAGATTTTGGGTGTATACAAAGTTTATGAGAAACTTGTATTTCCAAAGAAGTGAGTGGGAGCACTATAGAATTTCTGATGAGTATATGTTGTTGACATATTGTTGATCAGAAATGATGTAGAATTTCTAGAAAACATATAGGATTATTTGAAAGGTGTTTTTCAATAGAAAGCTTGGATTAAGCTACTTGAGCATTGAGCATCAAGATCTATAAGGATAGATCAAAACGCTTAATAGTACTTTCAAATGAGCACATACCTTGACATGATCTTGAAGGTGTTCAAGATGGATCAGTCAAAGAAGGAGTTCTTGCCTGAGTTGTAAGGTATGAAGTTAAGACTTAAAGATCGACCATGGCAGAATAGAGAGAAAGGACTAAGGTCGTCCCCTATGCATAAGACGTAGGCTCTACAGTATGCTATGATGTGTACCGCACCTGAAGTGTGCCTTGCCATGAGTCAGTCAAGGGGTACAAGAGTGATCCAAGAATGGATCACGGGACAGCGGTCAAAGTTATCCTTAGTAACTAGTGGACTAAGGAATTTTCTCGATTATGGAGGTGGTAAAGGGGTTCGTCGTAAAGGGTTACGTCGATGCAAGCTTAACACCTATCCGGATAGCTCTGAGTAGAGATACCGGATACGTATAATGGAGCAACAATTTAGAATAGCTCCAAGTAGAACAGTTATTTGGAATAGCTCCAAATAGAACGTGGTAGCTGCATCTAGGAGATGACATAGAGATTTGTAAAGCACACACGGATCTGAAAGATTCAGACCCGTTGACTATAACATCTCTCACAAGCATAACATGATCAAACCCAGAACTCATCGAGTGTTAATCACATGGTAATGTGAACTAGATTATTGACTCTAGTAAACTCTTTGGGTGTTAGTCACATGGGGATGTGACCTTGAGTGTTAGTCACATAGCGATGTGAACTGGATTATTGACTCTAGTGCAAGTGGGAGACTGTTGGAAATATGCCCTAGAGGCAATAATAAATTGGTTATTATTATATTTCTTTGTTCATGATAATATTCTTTTATTCATGCTATAACTGTATTATCCGGAATCGTAATACACGTGTGAATACATAGACCACAATATGTCCCTAGTAAGCCTCTAGTTGACTAGCTCGTTGATCAATAGATGGTTACGGTTTCCTGACCATGGACATTGGATGTCATTGATAACGGGATCACATCATTAGGAGAATGATGTGATGGACAAGACCCAATCCTAAGCCTAGCACAAGATCATGTAGTTCGTATGCTAAAGCTTTTCTAATGTCAAGTATCTTTTCCTTAGACCATGAGATTGTGCAACTCCCGGATACCGTAGGAATGCTTTGGGTGTACCAAATGTCACAACGTAACTGGGTGGCTATAAAGGTACATTACATGTATCTCCGAAAGTGTCTGTTGGGTTGGCACGAATCGAGACTGGGATTTGTCACTCCGTGTAAACGGAGAGGTATCTCTGGGCCCACTCGGTAGGACATCATCATAATGTGCACAATATGATCAAGGAGTTGATCACGGGATAATGTGTTACGGAACGAGTAAAGAGACTTGCCGGTAACGAGATTGAACAAGGTATCGGTATACCGACGATCGAATCTCGGGCAAGTATCGTACCGATAGACAAAGGGAATTGTATACGGGATTGATTAAGTCCTTGACATCGTGGTTCATCCGACGAGATCATCGTGGAACATGTGGGAGCCAACATGGGTATCCAGATCCCGCTGTTGGTTATTGACCGGAGAGTCATCTCGGTCATGTCTGCATGTCTCCCGAACCCGTAGGGTCTACACACTTAAGGTTCGGTGACGCTAGGGTTATAGAGATATTAGTTTGCGGTAACCCGAAAGTTGTTCGGAGTCCCGGATGAGATCCCGGACGTCACGAGGAGTTCCGGAATGGTCCGGAGGTAAAGAATTATATATAGGAAGTGCTATTTCGGCCATCGGGACAAGTTTCGGGGTCATCGGTATTGTACCGGGACCACCGGAAGGGTCCCGGGGGTCCACCGGGTGGGGCCACCTGCCCCGGGGGCCACACGGGCTGTAGGGGGTGCGCCTTGGCCTACATGGGCCAAGGGCACCAGCCCCAAGAGGCCCATGCGCCAAGAGAAGAGAAAAAGGGGAGAGTCCTAAAGGGGGAAGGCACCTCTGAGGTGCCTTGGGGAGGATGGACTCCTCCCCCCCTTGGCCGCACCCTTTCCTTGGAGGAAGGGGCAAGGGCTGCGCCTCCCCCCTCTCCCTTGGCCCTATATATAGTGGGGAAAAGGAGGAGCAACCATACCTAAGGCCTGGCGCCTCCCTCTCCCTCCCGTGACACATCTCCCTCCTCCCGCAGCGCTTGGCAAAGCCCTGTTGGAATCCCGCTACTTCCACCATGCCGTCGTGCTGCTGGATCTCCATCAACCTCTCCCTCCTCCTTGCTGGATCAAGGCATGGGAGACGTCTCCGTTCCGTACGTGTGTTGAATGCGGAGGTGCCGTCCGTTCGGCGCTAGGATCATCGGTGATTTGAATCACGACGAGTACGACTCCTTCAACCCCGTTCTCTTGAAGGCTTCCGCTTAGCGATCTACAAGGGTATGTAGATGCACTCTCCTTCCCCTCGTTGCTGGTTTCTCCATAGATAGATCTTGGTGACACGTAGGAAAATTTTGAATTTCTGCTACGTTCCCCAACAGGTGGAACCGGTCTCATGAACGTGGTCATGTAAGGTTGGTTCGGGCCGCTTCATCCAACAATACCGCTGAATCAAAATAAGACATTGGTGGTAAGCAATATGATGATCACCGCCCACAACTCTTTGTGTTCTACTCGTGCATATCATCTACGCATAGACCTAGCTGTGATACCACTGTTGGGAAACATAGCATGCAATTTCAAAAAAAAATCCTATGTTCACACAAGATCTATCTAGGAGATGCATAGCAACGAGAGGGGGAGAGATAGTCCACGTACCCTCGTAGACCAAAAGTGGAAGCGTTTGCTTAACATGATTGATGTAGTCGAACTTCTTCTCGTTCCGACTGATCAAGTACCGAACGTACGGCACCTCCGAGTTCTGCACATGTTCAACGCGATGAAGTCCCTTGAGCTCTTGATCCAGCAGAGGGTCAAGGAAGTAGGTGAGTTTCATCAGCACGATGGCGTAGTGACGATGATGGTGATGTGATCCGCGCAGGGCTTCGCCTAAGCACTACGAGAATATGACTGGAGGCATAAACTGTGGAAGGAGCGCCGCACACGGCTAGGAACAATTGATGTATGTTCTAGGCGCCCCCTCCCCACGTATATAAAGGAGGGAGGGGGAGGGAGCCAGCCCTAGGCGCGCCCAAGTAGGAGGAATCCTTCTTGGGCTCCTAGTTGGATTCACCCCCCTTTCCTTTTTACCGAAGGGGGAAAGAGGGGAAAAGAGAGAGGGGGAGAAGGAAAGAGGTGGGTGCCGCCCCCGCCCCTAATCCTATTCGGCCTCCTTCCTTGGGGGGCACCCCTTGTGAGCTGGTGTGCTGTAACGAACCACTTATGCAGAGGATCGATACAAGGGAGATATTCGGGATCAAGATCCAATTTCAGGTTGCTTGGTGGAGAAGAAGGTCAGCTACAGAGAGGGTGGGTGAGATACAGAGAAAGGAGGAGCAAGATAGAGTTTACACACAACACACATGCCCATCTCGGTGCCTCGCACACACACACTTATACAGCCACCAACACCTGCCCTGTGGGCCCTAGCTATGTGCTCCAGTCAATCCTAGCTGTCCACCTACATCACGGAATGGAGGTGTGACTCTCCCCTCTTCTTCAGAAAAATCCTCCTCGTCTGCTGTAGTATCCTCACGTTCTGAAGCCGCCGACTCGTCGTCTTGCCAGATGCTGGCGGCCGAAAAGCGATGTCGAAATGTGTCGTAGTCCTCCTAGGTGGTGTCCGTAGTGGAAGAAGACCAGCGTATGCAAAGCTGAACGAGGGCGCTATTGTCACGCTTGACCACTCGGCACTCCAGGATCTCATCCGGCTCGACGTTGTCTGTCGCCAAAGCCGGTGGCTTGGGCAGCTCGGCGAACACCGGTGTGTAGTTTGGCGTGAGTGGCTTCAATTGCGGAACATGGAAGATGTCGTGGATGCGGCTGTCCGGCGGCAGCTTGAGCTCGTAGGCGAGGGTGCCGATCTTTTCCAAAATCTTGAAGGGCCGAAGAACTTGTAGGCGAGCTTGGCACACAGCCTTTTGACGACGGAGGACTGTGCATATGGCTGTAGCTTGAGCAGGACGGAGTCGCCCACCTGGAAACTACGCTCCGTGCGATGGCGATTGGCCTGCTTCTTGAAGTGATGTTGCGCGTGTTGAATTTGTTCTTGCAGGCGTGCTGTGTTGGCGCCCCAATCCCAGTGCTCGGTGTCGAGCACGGGCGCCATCTTATTGTCCCAGATCGCCATGCCACCGAGGTTGGGATCGGTGCCGTAGAGAGCCTTGAATGGGGTACAGTTGATTGCCGAGTGGAAGGAGGAATTGTACCAGAACTCTGCCGTTGGCAGCCAACGTCGCCAGTGGTGAGGCGTGTCGTGGATGGCGCACCACAGGTACATCTCTAGGCATTGATTGATGCACTCGCTCTGGCCGTTAGTTTGTGGGTGGTACACTATCGAGTAGAGTAACTTGGTGCCCGCCGTGGTGAACAGCTCGCGCCAAAGCGCGCTGGTGAACACTCGGTCGCGGTCGGAGACGATGGACTTGGGGACGCTGTGCAGCTTGACAATGTTGTCCTAGAAGACGCGCGCCACCTGCGCTACCTTGAACGGGTTTTGAAGGGGAATGACGTGCGGGAACTTTGTCAGGCGATCGACGACGAACATGATCGAATCGTGCCCTTCTGACTTGGGCAGGCCTTCGATGAGATCCATCGTCAAGTCCTACCATGGTGCTGTGGGCACTGGCGGAGGTGCGAGGAGGCCAGTTGGATGACGGCGTTCATGCTTGGCATGCTGGCAGACTGCACATTGCTTGATGTAGTCGTCGACGTCCCATTTCATACCTGTTCAGATGAACAACTTCTTGACCCGCTGATATGTTGCCATGGCACCGGAGTGGCCGCCGACTGCACTGTCGTGTAGTGCGCTAATAAGCTTGGTGCGGAGCACCGTGTTGCTCCTGATACAGAGCTTGTTCCGCTTGCGGATGAGGCCTTTGTACAGCTCGTAGCCATTGTCATCGGGGCTGCGGATGGCAAGGCGCAATAGCAGGTCTTGTGCATCAGCATCAGTGGCATAAGAGTTGGCCACTTCTTGCACCCATGCCTGCTGGCACAAGGACAAGGAGTTAAGGTCCATGGATGTGCCCAGTCTGGAGAGCCCGTCAGCTGTGCCGTTGTCGATGCCGCGGCGGTACTAGAACTTGAACTGTATCCCCACCAACTTGGACATGGCCTTGCCCTGCAAATCTGTTTCCAGCTGCTGATCCAACAAATTGCACAAGCTCTTGTGGTCTGTGACAATTGTAAACTGGCCACGCTAAAGGTATGCACGCCATTATCCACTGCCATCATGACTGCAAGAAATTCCTTCTCATAAGCAGATAATTTCTGGTTACAGACGCCCAGTGCTTTGCTGAAGTATGCCATCGGATGGCCCTCATGTACGAGCACCGCACCAATGCTCGTGTCGTAGGCATCGGTTTCAATGCTGAATGGCTTGTCGAAGTCTGGTAAGGCCAGGACCGGAGCGTTGGCCATGGCGCGCTTGAGGAGCTCGAAGGCATCCTGTGCTTGATCGGACCAGACGAATCCTTTCTTGGTGAGAATTGCTGTCAGCATCTTGGCGATGATCCCGTAGCGCGCGACGAACTTGCGGTAGTAGCCTGTTAGGCCGAGGAATCCGCGCAGCTCCGTGGCCGTGGATGGCATGGGCCAGTTGAGCATGGCATGGGTCTTCTCCACATCGGTGGCCACGCCGTCTTGAGAGATGACGTGCCCCAGGTAATCGATGCACTCCATGGCGAAGGAGCACTTGGAGAGCTTGACGTAGAGCTGATGTTGGCGGAGTAAGTCGAAGACGGCGCGCAGGTGCTTCTCGTGCTCTTCTAGTGTGTCACTGAACACCAAAATGTCGTCAAGGAAGATGATGACGAATCGACGGACATACCTCATGAAAATTTGGTTCATTAAACACTGGAATGTGGCTGGCGTGTTTGTCAGCCCAAATGGCATGACGCGAAAGTGGAAGTGGCCGTGGTGCGTTTTGAAGGCCGTTTTCTCCTATCGCCCAGCCTCATACGGGTCTGATGGTAGCCGGCGCGGAGATCAAGCTTAGAAAAGTACTTGGCACCAGCGAGCTCGTCAAGCAGCTCGTCGATGATGGGCAGAGGGAACCAATTCTTCACGGTGAGGTCATTGAGCCGACGATAGTCGATGCAGAAGCGCCATGTGTCGTCCTTCTTCTTGACCAGGAGAACGGGTGCAGCGAAGGGGCTCATGCTGTGCTCGATCATGCCTGACTCGAGCATTTCTTGGACTTGACGCTCAATCTCATCCTTCTGCAATGGCGAGTATTTGTATGGTCACGCATTCGCTGGTTGAGCTCCTTCAACCAGTGTAACCGTGTGATCGTACTGCCAGTGTGGAGGAAGCTTCTTGGGTTCCCTGAAACGTCGCCATAGTCGTTGAGCACACGCTGAATGGCGGGCGGCGGCTTGTCCGACGGTTCTGGTTGCCTTGGTTATCGATCAATGAGCGCCATGTACTAGATTTTGTTCCCCGCCCACCACTTGTTGAATTGCTCTGGTTCAATCATGTCCAGAGCGTGCACTTCATTTGGTCGAACACCTTGTAGCATAACCATCACACTGTTGTGCTCGAACTTCAGGGTCTTGTTGAGCCAGTGGCAAGTCATGGGGCTGAACTGCTCCAGCCAATCCATGCCCAACACTCCATCATAAGCTCCCAGGTGTAGCAGGCGCATATCCTGGCGAACGTGTGCCATTGCAGCCACCACTTAACTCCTGGAATGAGCTTGTCGCAGACTAGCCGCTCGCCATTAGCCACCCGGACGTCGACGGCTGCCATTGGTGAAGTAGAGGCACCGATGCGGTGCGCGAAGGACGATGAGATAAAGTTGTGCATGCTGCCGGAGTCGACAAGCAGCAACATGACCTGGTTGCCGACCACGGCACGGAGACGGATCGTGCGCGGTGCATCGCCTCCCAAGACAGCGTTCGTCGACATCACGCGGCACTCCGGTTTGACTGCGGCTTATTGTGGCTCTTCCAGCAAATCCAGTGCATGAACGGTATCATCGGAGAGCACCTCCCCATGGTCGCCAACTTGGATGGTGAGAAGCTGCGTTTGTTGTTTGCACCGGTGTTCACGGGAGTAGCGGTCGCCGAACTTGAAGCAGAGCCCGTGTGCATGCCGGTGGTCGCGTAGTTGTCGTTCCCGCGTGAAGTCATCCACCCCCGCGGCCGGTCAAGGGGCTGCCATCGGCTGCTCCGGTGGTGGCGTCAGATGTGGCGGCAGTCGTCCATCAGGAAGAATGCGTGGTTGCGCCCGATGCATATTGTCCATCTCTTCCTCTTGTATCCTGGCGAAGGTGCGCGTACTGCTTGTGGGCGCCTGGAAATGCACTGCCGCCTGCAGATCATCTCGAAGGCCAAGAAGGAACTGCGTGACGAAGAAATTGGTGCTTAGCGCCGCGTCCAGAGCCAACAGGTGGTACATGTGCGCCTTGAACTCGAGCGTGTAGTCTTCCACCGTGTCGGTTTGCCGGAGCTGCCTCAGCTTGTGTATCTCCAACTCAAACTCGTCGGGGCCAAACCCTTCCTTGATCGGGGTGTAGAAGGCAGCCCAGGTGAGCGCTCGGTGTCCTTGTCAAAAATCCTGTAGCCAGTGTGCCGTGTGCCCCTCGATGTAGAGCGAAGCCGTGGTCACCCAACTATGAGGAGGAATGCGGTACAACTCGAAGTAGGTCTCGCACCGATCGATCCACAAGTATGGCGTTGTGCCATCAAACTTGGGGAAGTCGTGATTGGGTGGTTTGATGACGTAGTAGTCGCCAGTCGCGTAGTGGCGCTACTCTTGGTGATGATTGATATGTCTCCAACGTATCTATAATTTTTTATTGTTCCATGCTATTATATTATCCATCTTGAATGTTTTATATGCATTTATATGCTATTTTCTATGATTTTTGGGACTAACCTATTAAACTAGAGCCCAGTGCCAGTTTCTGTTTTTTTCCTTGTTTTTGAGTTTTACAGAAAAGGAATACCGAATGGGGTCCAATTGACATGTCAATTTAAGGATATTTTTTACGGACCAGAAGAAGCCCCAGAAGCAAAAGAGTTGGGCCAGAGGAGTCCCGAGTCATCCACGAGGGTGGAGGGCGCGCCCTACCCCCTGGGCGCGCTCCCCTACCTCGTGGCTGACTCGGAGACCCCCCCTGACGTGAAATCGACGCCAAAAAATTCCTATAAATACAGAAACCCCCGAAAAGAAACCTAGATCGGGAGTTCCGCCGCTGCAAGCCTCTGTAGCCACCAAAACCAATCGGGACCCAGTTCCGGCACCCTGCCGGAGGGGGGATCCATCACCGGTGGCCATCTTCATCATCCCGACGCTCTCCATGACGAAGAGGGACTAGTTCACCCTCGGGGCTGAGGGTATGTACCGGTAGCTATGTGTTTGATCTCTCTCTCTCTCTCTCTCTCTCTCTCTCTCTCTCTCTCTCTCGTGTTCTTGATATGGCACGATCTTGATGTACCATGAGCTTTGCTATTATAGTTGGATCTTATGATGTTTCTCCCCCTCTACTGTCTTGTAATGAATTGAGTTTTCCCTTTGAAGTTATCTTATCAGATTGAGTCTTTAAGGATTTGAGAACACTTGATGTATGTCTTGCATGAGCTTATCTATGGTGACAATGGGATATTCACGTGATCCACTTGATGTATGTTTTGGTGATCAACTTGTTGGTTCTGTGACCTTGTGAACTTATGCATAGGGGCTGGCACACGTTTTCGTCTTGACTATCCGGTAGAAACTTTGGGGCACTCTTTGAAGGTCTTTGTGTTGGTTTGAATAGATGAATCTGAGATTGTGTGATGCATATCGTATAACCAAACCCGCGGATACTTGTGGTGACATTGGAGTATCTAGGTGACATTAGGGCTTTGGTTGATGTGTGTCTTAAGGTGTTAGTTTACTACGAACTCTAGTGCGGTTTGTGACACTTATAGGAATAGCCCAATGGATTGATCGGAAAGAATAACTTTGAGGTGGTTTCGTACCCTACAATAGTCTCTTCGTTTGTTCTCCGCTACTAGTGACTTCGGAGTGACTCTTTGTTGCATGTTGAGGGATTGTTATATGATCCAATTATGTTATGCTTGTTGAGAGAATTTGCACTAGTGAAAGTACGAACCCTAGGCCTTGTTTCAAAGCATTGCAATACCATTTTCGCTCACTTTTATCATTAGTTACCTTGTTGTTTTTATAATTTCAGATTACAAAAACTTATAGCTACCATCCATATTGCACTTGTATCACCATCTCTTCGCCGAACTAGTGCACTTATACAATTTACCATTGTATTGGGTGTGTTGGAGACACAAGAGACTCTTTGTTATTTGGTTGCAGGGTTGTTTGAGAGAGTACATCTTCAACCTATGCCTCCCACGGATTGATAAATCTTAGGTCATCCACTTGAGGGAAATTTGCTACTGTCCTACAAACCTCTGCACTTGGAGGCCCAAAAACGTCTACAAGAAGAAGGTTGTGTAGAACACATCAAGCTCTTTTTCGACGCCATTGCCGGGGAGGTTAGTGCTTGAAGGTATATCTTTAGATCTTGCAATCGACTCTTTTAGTTTCTTGTTTTATCACTAGTTTAGTTTATAAAATAAAACTACAAAAAAATGGAATTGAGGGTGCCTCGTATGCTTCATCTTTTTAATGTCTTTCATGAAAATAAGGATTTTGATAATTGTGCCAAAATGTTAGAAGAAGAATGCATTAAAATATTTGGCATCAAATATTTGAATGATGAGCATGATTGCAATGTTGTTAGTATGAATTGCTTGAATATCCATGATGTCAATGATATGCAAAGGCCCAAGCTTGGGGACGCTATGTTTGATGAAGATGATATTTTTAGCCCCCCCAAGTTTTGATGAGAATATTTATTTTAATAACAGCATGCCTCCTATTTATGATGATTATATTGATGAAAGTCGGTTTGGAAGAGTGTCAACTTTAGGAAGTAATGATCCCACTATTTTGGAGGGTGTTGAATCTTATTGTGATAACTATGAAAGTGTATTTGGAGAGGTCATGACTTTATTTAGTGATGAATCCACCATTTCGGAAGAGGTTTCAATTGATTATGATGAGACAAAGTTGCTACTTATGATGATTATTGTGATGACATGTATGCTATAAAGAATAATGATAACCATGAAACTCGTCATCATGATTTTAATTTTCAATTGGTTTATGCCTCACATGATAGTTGTTTTGTTGAGTTTGCTCCCACTATTATTCATGAGAAGAAATTTGCTTATGTGGAGAGTAATAATAATTCTATGCTTGTGCATCATGAAAACGGTGCTTTATGTGATAGTTATATTGTTGAATCCATTCTTGATGCTACTGAAAATTACTATGAGGGAGAAACATATGCTTGTAGGAATTGCAATAATATCAAGTTTCCTCTCTATGTGCTGAAAATCTTGAAGCTATACTTGTTTTGCCTTCCTATGCTAGTCGATTCTTGTTCCCATAAGTTGTTTGCTCACAAAATACCTATGCATAGTAATGGGTTAGACTTAAATGTGCTAGTCATATTCTTCATGATGCTCTCTTTGTGTTTCAATTCTTATCTTTTATGTGAGCATCGTTGAAATCATCATGCCTAGCTAAAAAGGCATTAAAAAAAGCGCTTGTTGGGAGACAACCCAATATTTACCCCTACTTTTTTATGTGTTAACATGATTATACTACTGTATTAATCATGTTTTATAGCTTTTTGTTTCAATAAGGTGCCAAGTAAAGCCTTTAGGATAGCTTGTGGTGATAGTTGTGTTGATCCTGCTGAAAATCAGAAAAATTTGCGCTTAGTAAATAATTTCCAGAATCTTATTGAAACATGATTTTGACCTGATTCTTTTTTATGTGGATTTGTGCACAAATTTCTCAGGTGGAACTAATTTTTCAGAATTTTGGAGTTATAGAAGTATGGAAAGTTTCCAGATTACTCTAGACTATTCTGTTTTGACAGATTATGTTTTCATTGTGTTGTTTGCTTATTTTGATGAATCTATGAGTAGTATCGGAGGGTATGAACCATAGAGAATTTGGAATAAAGTAGATATAACACCAATATAAATAAAGAATGATTTTTCAATAGTACCAAAAGTGGTGATTTATTTTCTTATACTAATGGAGCTTACGAGTTTTCTGTTGAGTTTTGTGTTGTGAAGTTTTCAAGTTTTGGGTAAGAATTCGATGGACTATGGAATAAGGAGTGGCAAGAGCCTAAGCTTGGGGATTCCCAAGGCACCCCAAGGCAATATTCAAGGACAACCAAGAGCCTAAGCTTGGGATTCCCCGGATGGCATCCCCTCTTTCATCTTCGTTCATCGGTAACTTTACTTGGAGCTATATTTTTATTCACCACATGATATGTGTTTTTCTTGGAGCGTCATTTTATTTTATTTTGCTTTGATTTCTGTTTGAATAATATCCCAAGATCTGAAATCCTTAAATGTTAGAGAGTCTTCACATAGTTACATAATTATTCAACTACTCATTGATCTTCATTTATATCTTTTGGAGTAGTTTGTCATTTGCTTTAGTGCTTCACTTATATCTTTTTAGAGCACGGAGGTGGTTTTATTTTGAAGAAATTAATGAACTCTCATGCTTCACTTAAATTATTTTGAGAGTCTCTAAACAGCATGGTAATTTTCTTTGGTTATGAATTTAGTCCTAATATGATGGGCATCCAAGAGGGATATAATAAAAACTTTCATATAAAGTGCGTTGAATACAATGAGAAGTTTGATTCCTTATGATTGTTTTCAGATATGAAGGTGATGATATTAGAGTCATGCTAGTGGAGTGATTGTGAATTTGAGAAATACTTGTGTTAAAGTTTGTGATTCCCGTAGCATGCACGTATGGTGAACCGTTATGTGATGAAGTTGTAGCATGATTTATTTAGTGCTTGTCGTCCTTTGTGTGGAGGTCGGGACCGCGCGATGGTTAACTCCTACCAACCCTTCCCCTAGGAGCATGCGCGTAGTACTTTGTTTTGATGACTAATAGATCTTTGCAATAAGTATGTGAGTTCTTTATGACTAATGTTGAGTCCATGGATTATACGCGCTCTCACCCTTCCACCATTGCTAGCCTCTCTTGTGCCGCGCAACTTTCGCCGGTACCATACACCCACCATTACCTTCCTCAAAACAGCCACCATATCTATCTATTATGGCATTTCCATTGCCATTCCAAGATAAATTGCCATGCAACTTTCTGTCGTTTCGTTTATTATGACACACTTCATCATTGTCATATTGCTTTGCATGATCATGTAGTAGACATCGTATTTGTGGCAAAGCCACCTGTCGGTGTCAAAACCGGCAGATCTCGGGTAGGGGGTCCCGAACTATGCGTCTAGGCGGATGGTAACAGGAGACAAGGGACACGATGTTTTACCCAGGTTCGGGCCCTCTCGATGGAGGTAAAACCCTACTCCTGCTTGATTAATATTGATGATATGGGTAGTACAAGAGTAGATCTACCACGAGATCAAAGAGGCTAAACCCTAGAAGCTAGCCTATGGTATGATTGTTGTTCATCCTACGGACTAAAACCCTCCGGTTTATATAGGCACCGAAGAGGGTTAGGGTTACACAGAGTCGGTTACAATGGTAGGAGATCTACATATCCTTATCGCCAAGCTTGCCTTCCACGCCAAGGAAAGTCCCATCCGGACACGGGACGAAGTCTTCAATCTTGTATCTTCATAGTCCAGGAGTCCGGCCAAAGGCTATAGTCCGGCCATCCGGACACCCCCTAATCCAGGACTCACTCAGTAGCCCCTGAACCAGGCTTCAATGACGACGAGTCCGGCGCGCATATTGTCTTCAGCATTGCAATGCGGGTTCCTCCTCCGAATACTTCATAGAAGATATTGAACACAAGGATAGTGTCCAGCTCTGCAAAATAAGTTCCACATACCACCGTAGAGAGAATAATATTTACACAAATTCAATCTGCTGACTTATTCCATGGCGTGACATCACACCACGGCCAAGCCTTTATTCGAATCGTTTTACTGTCCCACCTCAGCGTGTTTAGCGAGGCGGTTTCCTTGGCACGTCTTGTCAAAGCAGAGATCGTGTCCCCTTATTCCGGGATTCTCATTAATACGGGCGTGGGTAACCCAACCATGCCATTGATTACGGCGCTTGGGAGATAAGCGAGTTTTACCAGGCTGGTGGGGACGCACATCTTCGTCCGTTCATATAAGGGGATAAGGATCCACCTTTTTACCTACGCCTTCTTCCTCCTTTGCTCATCCATTTCCGCGCACTCGAGCTCCAGCGCCCAAGTCCGCACATCTCGCCTCAACCTTCCCTAGCCATGTCCGGAGCGGGAGGCAAGTAGATGGTCTCCTCCGTCACGGAGGGGGCACATCAAAAAGCTGCGGAAGGCCGGATACTTTTCCAGCAACATCGCGCATCGGCTCCCGACAAGGGGCAGCTTATCCCCACCCCCAGGCCCCATCAGAGGGTGGTGTTCCTCACCCACTTCCTCCGCGGACTAGGTTTTCCACTTCACCCATTTGTCCGGGGGCTCATGTTCTACTACGGCCTGGATTTCCACGATCTGGCCCCGAATTTCATCCTCAACATCTCGGCGTTCATCGTCGTGTGCGAGGACTTCCTCTGCATCCAGCCACACTTCCGCTTATGGCTGAAGACCTCCAATGTCAAGCCGAAGGTAGTGGGCGGCCGCCAAGCCGAGTGCGGAGATGCCAAGGTGGGCAAGATGGCCAACGTCCTATGGCTCGAGGGCTCCTTCGTGGAGACCATAAAGGGGTGGCAATCGGGGTGGTTCTACATCACCGAGCCGTGTGACCCTAAATGGGTGGCGGCCCCCGAATTCCGATCTGGCTTCCCTACACGGCTCATCTCCTGGAAGGAGACGGGCCTGACATGGGGTAATTCGGAAGAGCTAACCGGACTCCAAACCTGCGTCCAAAACCTGGTGAACAAGAAGCTCAAGCTTGTCAACGTAGTCCAGGTCATGCTCATCCGCCGGATCCTCCCGTGCCAACAACGGGCCTTTAGCTTGTGGGAGTTTGATCCGGCACAGCACCAAACCTTGAGCAGGCTCTTCGACACTACGTACGAAGATGCCTAGAAGGTGCTGTTCAAGGGCGCCGAGGCTCCCGCATCCGCTACCGAAGATCACGGATTCAGCTTGCAGCGTCAAGCCAGCGAGGTAAGCTGCTTTACCCTTTACGGGACTCTTGTTTTCCATAGTTTGACTCTATGCGGGATCTAAACTCCCTTGCCTTTGACAGGATTGGCAGAAGACGTCCGGGCAGGTTAACTGTCCGGCTCCCTTGCCAAAAGACCTAGCGGACGCTCGATTGACGGGGCTGCTGGTTCCGGCACCTCACGTGGTGCCGGAGAAGAAGTCCAAGAAGAAGGCCATGGGAACTCGAAGGAGTTCCCGGCGACAGGTGTTGTTGGACTCATCGTCCGATGACTCCGAGGCGGACTCCTCCCGCGAAGACGAGGAGGAGGAAAAAGAGGCCTCTCCCCTAGCGCGGGGAGAGAAGAAAAGGAAGGCCGCCCCAACTGGGGAGGCCGGAGGGTCCAAGAAGGGAAGGACCCTTCCTCCGGACTACTCCACCAACGCTGACGACGGCGAAGAGGAGTGGCCACCGAGGGCTAAGCCCCTGGCGACATCGTAAGTGTCTGGATACCAGAATAACTCATGGCGTTTCGTTTGTCGTATAGAATCACCTAACGCCAAATATAACCCTGCAGCCCGCCCAAGGACGGGATCGACGCTTCAACGAGCGGCTCCCTGGATTCGTCGGACGTGAATAGCACCTCACTTCCGGCTGCCTCCTCTCCTCGCGCTGTGGATGACGCCGAGGTGGGGTCCCAAAAGGGGCCCAGCCAGGAGGAGGTGGTCCAGGAGGCGCCGCAAGGCAACCTCCCGGACTCCAGGCGCAAGGGGGATAAAACCCTAAAGGGCTCTAAGTCCGGCCCTGGGCCGGACTCCGCACCGGAACCTTCAGTGGTTTCGGAGTCCGGCAGGCGGCCCCTTCGTAAGAAGGGCAAGACTGCGACAACGGTGACCTCCGTCCAACCGGAGGCACCGGATAATTTGCTGGAGGCGCTTAACGGCGCCTCCATCGACGAGGAGCACCGCACTATTATGAGTGTGGTGATCCAGAAAGTTCAGTCCGCCAAGAGCGGGCTGACTGAAGCCTGTGCTAGCCTTCTAACAGGCTTTGAGGTATGTATTTAAGATATGTAAAAATATTACCGCATAGACAGTAGCCCCTGATGCTCAGTTTGGTGTTCGGAAAGAAAAGCCGAACTGAGGATCTAAAAAGATGTACGCAGAAGTCTAACATAAGTATGTCAATATGGGGAATGCAGGCTGCGCTACTGACCTCCGCCACACTGACTGCAAAGGTCAATGCATTGAAGCAGAGCCTCGAGCGGTCCAAGAACGAGCTCGGCCTTGCCAAAAAGCAGCTCGAGGACAAGGAAGTTAAGTAATCCCTTATGGAAGTATATAAAAGATGTGGTTGCAAAAAATGACAGGAATAATGTGAGTATTGCAGGGGCCACGAACGAGGTGGCGACCCTGAAGGAAGCGGTGTCCAAGGCCGAAAGCAATGCGGCCACGGAGCGCACCGAGCGAGAGAAGCAGGAGGCGCGGGTGGCGAAGGTGCGGCAAGAGCTCCAGGCTCTCGTGGAAAAACACGAGAGTTTGGAGTGTGACTCAAAGACTCGAGAGTCCGAGCTCGCCTCGGCCCTTGAGAGCGCCAAAGCCGCTGAGGCCGAAACCCAAAAAGCCCTCCAGGAAATTGAAGCGGTGAAAAAGATAGCGGCGGGTAAGGCATTCTTTATGCAAAGCAGGCATGTGAAAGTGAATTACTTGTTACTTACCCGAATCCGGAGCTCTCCAGGAGCATTCGCAGATCTGCCCCGCAGTGTGTCAGATGCTGCCGCGTTATACCGAGCCGAGGAGGGGAGCTCGACGGAGAAGGTGTTCTGGTCTCAGTATGCTGAGGCCGAACACCCGGTGCCCTTGAGCGACCAGCTGAAGCAGGTGGTCGAGCTCCATAAGGTGGCTGAACAGGCCATGAAGGGCCTCATAGTTCAGCTGTGGCCTAAGGAAGCCATGCCTGGGAGCTACGTCGGGCTAGTGAGGCGGCTGGCGGACACGTGTCCATGGATTGAAGTCGTCAAGCGCTCCATCTGCATCGAAGGTGCCTGTAGGGCCCTTGCCCGTGCTAAAGTGCACTAGGGCAAGATGGACGCTGAGAAGCTTGTGATGGACAGACCACCGCCGGGCAGGGAGTATCGTAAGCCCGAGATGTATTATGAGGGCGTCCTGAAGGGTGCCCGCCTTATAGCGGGTGAATGCTCCAAAGATGTAATTTTTGAGTAAACTCGCATTTGTTATCCTATACGCTGAAAACTTGTTCATATGCGCTAAGCAACGCTTGTGAATTTAAAATATTACCTTCTGTGCGGCCGTTTAATAAATTTGAGAGATGGCGAGTCGCTGGCTTCTGCCCCCATGCCATGAGTGCTGGGATGTTCGGGATAAACTTGAGCGCTCTTTTTCCCATTCTTGGGTCCTTCAAGGGAGGCGCTCAACCAACGAACGAGGCAACCGGACTATAATGCTTGAACACTCTCACTTAGCCATAGAATTCTATAATTTTAAATTTCGGCGAAGCCCCTAGTATTCGGAAGACAGAGTTCGGGGCGCTATCCACACCTGGGCCGGACAAAACCGACTCCTCGCTATAAGCGGTATAAGTCTTTAGGGACCCGAAAACCTCTCGAACAGCGACCGGCTCTCGCCTTATCATGACGGTCAGTTTCAGCTTTCTCCACTGAGGTGCTTAACCCAGCTCAACCGGGGCACAATCGCAGTGGTTCTCCCAGCGCTACCTTAGCCGATATAACGGAACGTAAGGTACCAAAACATGGGAGCCGGGCAAACCCAACTATTGACCCAAGACATGATTCGGAGCCGATGCATATAATGCTATAAGTTCGGGGTGCCACACTTGTGAAAGCGTTCGGACTTATCACACCATATTTTGGGGTACTTAAGCCCCTGGTGTATTTGGCCGTACCAAAGTGTACGGATGCAACATGTCATAAGTGAACATATATAGGTAAAAAAGGAATGCAATAATAGGCAGAAGCTATGTATTGTTTATTCAAAAAGGCTGCGGTAAAAGCAGGATGATACAAATAGTGCGATAAGCAATGGAGGGGACTATTTGACATGTCCCCCTCCAGGGGCGAGCTGCAGGATGATATGTGAAACAAGTATACTGCTCGTTATAGAGACCACCTGGACACTCGACGTAGCTTTCTGCTTCCCTGGCTGTTGCATCGTGTGTTCGGCGATTCTACTGCCAGACAGGGCTTCTTGAGAACGGAGTCCTGAAAGTAAGAAAAAAAAGAATGACACAATCGGGAGCCCCTGGTGCAGTTGAGCCACATTCTGGGCCTGCCGTGGTCGTGCCCCTCCCCCTATGCCCATGGTATTTCCAGAGCGTAATTATGTACGCGTAGTACTAGTCTCACAATTTCACGAGGGCTGGGGTTGGGGCCGCATTGCTATGCGTGCTCGGAACGTGCCAGGCGGTCTTGTTGTAGGTTACTCCGGGCGCGCTTGACGGTGTCCAGGCGTTGAATAGCCGGACTCGAGAATTGCCTTGAGAGGCTGCTTTTTACTTCCGCCGCGAGGGCCGCCGTATGCTCCTCCGTTCGGAGAGAGCGTTCGGTGTTTCCGTTGACCGTAATGACTCCTCGAGGGCCTGGCATCTTGAGCTTGAGGTATGCATAGTGCGGCACCGCATTGAACTTTGCAAATGCGGTTCGTCCGAGCAGTGCGTGATAGCCGCTGCGGAACGGAACTATGTCGAAGATTAATTCCTCGCTTCGGAAGTTATCCGGGGATCCGAAGACCACTTCAAGTGTAACTGAGCCTGTACAGTTGGCCTCTACACCTGGTATGACGCCTTTAAAGGTCGTTTTTGTGGGTTTAATCCTTGAGGGGTCTATGCCCATTTCGCACACTATATCCTGATAAAGCAGGTTCAGGCTGCTGCCGCCGTCCATCAGGACTCTGGTGAGGTGAAATCTGTCAATGATTGGGTCTAGAACCAATGCGGCGAATCCGCCATGGCGGATGCTAGTGGGGTGGTCCCTTCGATCAAAAGTGATCGGGCAGGAGGACCATGGATTGAACTTTGGGGCGACTGGCGCCATCGCATATACGTCCCTTAGTGCACGCTTCCGCTCCCTTTTGGGTATGTGGGTTGCGTATATCATGTTCACCGTCCACACTTGTGGGGGGAAGCCCTTCTATCCTCTATTGTTCGGCGGCCGGGGCTCCTCCTCGTCATCGCTATGCAGCCCCTTGTCATTGTTTTTGGCATTTAACTTGCCTGCCTGTTTCAACACCCACCAATCCCTGTTGGTGTGGTTGGCTGGTTTTTCGGGGGTGCCGTGTATCTGGCACGAGCGATCGAGTATTCGGTCCAAATTGGACGGGCCCGGATTATTCCTTTTGAATGGCTTTTTCCGTTGACCGGGTTTAGAGCCTCTGAATCCGGCATTGACTGTCGTATCCTCAGCATTATCGTCGTTAATGCGGCGCTTGTGCTTGTTGCGACGCGATCTGCCGTTGTTGTCCTTGGTATCCGAATTACCAGGGCTCTTGGTCATGTTGTTACTACGAGCTAACCAGCTGTCCTCTCCCGTGCAAAAGTGGGTCATGAGTGTTGTGAGGGCTGCCATGGATTTCGGCTTTTCCTGTCCTAGGTGTCGGGCAAGCCACTCGTCACGGATGTTATGTTTGAAGGCCGCAAGGGCCTCTGCATCCGGACAGTCGACGATTTGATTTTTCTTGGTTAGGAACCGTGTCCAGAATTGTCTGGCCGATTCCTCTGGCTGCTGAATTATGTGGCTTAAGTCATCGGCGTCTGATGGTCGCACATAGGTGCCCTGGAAGTTGTCGAGGAATGCGGCTTCCAGGTCTTCCCAACAACCAATTGACTCCGCTGGCAAGCTGTTAAGCCAATCCGAGCTAGTCCTTTAAGCTTGAGTGGGAGGTATTTGATGGCGTGTAGATCATCACCGCGGGCCATGTGGATATGAAGGAGGTAGTCCTCGATCCATACCGCAGGATCTGTTGTGCCATCGTACGATTCGATGTTTACGGGTTTGAAACCCTCGGGGATTTGATGATCCATTACTTCATCTGTGAAGCATAGTGGGTGTGCGGCGCCCCTGGACTTTGCTATATCACGATGTAGCTCAAATTAGCTTTATCTACTGTGTTCGGCTCGGCCGGATTTGCTGTATCCGGCATGACGGTTATCGTCATGTGTAGTGAGGCGCCCACACGATCCGTAGATCGATCTTGTTTGCCTTGGCTTGTCCTCCAATATATATCACAGGTCTGGCGCATTTCCCCGTGCCTTGGTACTTTTTGAGCGGCGCCGGGGTGCGGCTTGAGTGGAGGGCCGAGAGGCCTCTCTGTCGCGGCCACGAGGTGGCCGGTCAGCCGTATCATGCGCTGGTGATGTAGGTTTAGGTGCTTCCTCCTCTAATCGGGGTAGCAGCCTACGTTTTGGGTAGCTCTTGGAGGGGCGTTCGAGTTCATACTCTTCGGCCGCAAGGACTTCAGTCCATCTATCAGCTAGCAAGTCTTGGTCAGCTCTAAGCTGTTGCTGCTTTTTCTTGAGGCTGCTTGCCGTGGCCATAAGCCTGCGTTTGAAACGCTCTTGTTCGGCGGGATCCTCAGGCATGACAAATTCGTCGTCGTCGAGGCTTGCCTCGTCTTCGAAGGGAGGCATGTAATTATTGTCCTCTACCTCTTTGTCTGCCGCTCTCTCATGAGGGCTGGCTTCACCATCCTCCTGCACTGAATCCTGCTGGAGGGGGTTGTCTTCGGCACTGTCCGGGGTGTTATTGTCTCCCGTGCCAGAATCGCCATTTTTGCTGTGGCGGGATTTAGAGCGGCGCCGCTGACGCCGGCGCTTAGGCTGTTTCTTGGAGGGGTCGTCCTCCATTGTTCCATCGCCATTCCCATCTTTTGGGATGTCCACCATGTATATGTCATATGACGAGGTGGCCTTCCAGTGCCCTGTAGGCGCTGGTTCTTGGTCGTCTCCTGCATCGTCGTTCATGCCGTCGATGTCTTCGGAGTCGAAGTCGAGCATGTCGGTTAAATCATCGACAGTGGCTACGAAGTGGGTGGTGGGTGGGCTTTGAATTTCTTCGTCGTCCGCATCCCAACCTTCCTGACCATAGTCCGGCCAGGGCTCTCCTGATAAAGAGAGTGACTTTAGTGAATTCAGGATGTCGCCAAAGGGCGAGTGCCGAAAGATGTCCGCGGCGGTGAACTCCATGATCGGCGCCCAATCGGATTCGATTGGCAGGGGCGCAGAAGGTTCGGAGTCCAGAGAGGAGTCCGGCGCCTTGGAGTCACGAGCTTCGCAAAGGACAGGGTCGGTGTACGGCTCAATCGCCGTAGAGATCGCAGCCCCCGAGGCGGTGTCCAGCCACCTGTCATCGATCAGCGCAGTCGGCTCCGAGCTAAGGGTCGGAGTGGACACTGGTGCGGCCCCCAGGGCACTGTTCGGTGGCAGAGCTAGATCATGCCCATCGTGACAGTGCGGCGTGCTTGCCTGTGGCTCGAACCCGTCGAAGATCAAGTCTCCGCGGACGTCGGCCGTGTAGTTCAAACTTCCAAATCTGACCTGATGGCCAGTGGCGTAGCTTTCAATCTGCTCCAGATGGCCAAGCGAATTGGCCCGCAGTGCAAAGCCGCCGAATACGAAGATCTGTCCGGGGAGAAAAGTCTCACCCTGGACCGCATCATTGTTGATGATCGGAGAAGCCATCAGGCCTAAAGATGACGACACAGAGGAACTCTCAATGAAAGCACCAATGTCGGTGTCAAAACCGGCGGATCTTGGGTAGGGGGTCCCGAACTGTGCGTCCAGGTGGATGGTAACAGGAGACAAGGGACACGATGTTTTTACCCAGGTTCGGGCCCTCTCGATGGAGGTAAAACCCTACTCCTGCTTGATTAATATTGATGATATGGGTAGTACAAGAGTAGATCTACCACGAGATCAAAGAGGCTAAACCCTAGAAGCTAGCCTATGGTATGATTGTTGTTCGTCCTACGGACTAAAACCCTCCGGTTTATATAGGCACCGAAGAGGGTTAGGGTTACACAGAGTCGGTTACAATGGTAGGAGATCTACATATCCATATCGCCAAGCTTGCCTTCCACGCCAAGGAAAGTCCCATCCGGACACGGGACGAAGTCTTCAATCTTGTATCTTCATAGTCCAGGAGTCCGGCCAAAGGCTATAGTCCGGCCATCCGGACACCCCCTAATCCAGGACTCCCTCACCACCTTTCATGATTCTTTCATACATGTCACTCTTGATTCATTGCACATCCCGGTACACCGCCGGAGGCATTCATATAGAGTCATATTTTGTTCTAAGTATCGAGTTGTAATTCTTGAGTTGTAAGTAAATAAAAGTGTGATGATCATCATTATTAGAGAAATGTCCCAGCGAGGAAAGGATGATGGAGGCTATGATTCCCCCACAAGTCGGGATGGGACTCCGTACGAAAAAAAGAGAAAAGAAAGAAAAAAAGAGGCCATAAAAAAGAAGGCCCAAATAAAAAATGAGAGAAAAAGAGAAAGGGGTAATGTTACTATTCTTTTTCCACACTTGTGCTTCCAAGTAGCACCATGATCTTCATGATAGAGAGTCTCCTATTTTTTCATTTTCATATACTAGTGGGAATTTTCATTATAGAACTTGGCTCGTATACTCCAATGATGGGCTTCCTCAAAATGACCTAGATCTTCGTGAGCAAGCGAGTTGGATGCACACCCACTTAGTTTCTTTTTGAGCTTTCATACACTTATAGCTCTAGTGCATCTGTTGCATGGCAATCCCTACTCACTCACATTGATATCTATTGATGGGCATCTCCATAGCCCGTTGATACGCCTACTTGATGTGAGACTATCTTCCTCCTTTTTTATCTTCTCCACAACCACCATTCTATTCCACCTATAGTGCTATGTCCATGGCTCACGCTCATGTATTGCGTGAAAGTTGAAAAAGTTTGAGAATACTAAAGTATGAAACAATTGCTTGACTGGAACCAAGGTTGTGCATGATTTAAATATTTTGTGTGATGAATATAGAGCATAGCCAGACTATATGATTTTGTAGGGATAGCTTTCTTTGGCCATGTTATTTTGAGAAGACATGATTGCTTTGTTAGTATGCTTGAAGTATTATTGTGTTCATGTCAATATTAAACTTTTGTTTTGAATCTTATGGATCTGAATATTCTTGTCACAATAGAGAAGATTGCATTGACAAATATATTAGGTAGCATTTCACATCAAAAATCCTGTTTTTATCATTTACCTACTAAAGGATGAGCAGGCATTAAGCTTAGGGATGCTTGATACGTCTCCAACGTATCTATAATTTTTGATTGTTCCATGCTATTATATTATCCATCTTGGATGCTTTATATGGATTTATATGCTATTTTATATGATTTTTGGGACTAACCTATTAACCTAGAGCCTAGTGCTAGTTTATGTTTTTCCCTTGTTTTTGAGTTTTACATAAAAGGAATACCAAACGGAGTCCAATTGACCTGCCAATTTACGGAGATTTTTTATGGACCAGATGAAGCCCCTAAAGCAAAAGAGTTGGGCCAGAAGAGTCTCGAGTCATCCACGAGGGTGGAGGACGCGCCCTACCCCCTTTGCGCGCCCCCCTACCTCGTGGCTGACTCGGAGACCCCCCCTGACATGAAACCGACGCCAAAAATTCCTATAAATATAGAAACCCCCAAAAAGAAACCTAGACCGGGAATTCTACCGCCGCAAGCCTCTGTAGCCACCAAAAACCGATCGGGACCCTGTTCCAGCACCCTGCCGGAGGGGGGATCCATCACCGGTGGCCATCTTCATCATCCCGGTGCTCTCCATGATGAGGAGGGAGTAGTTCACCCTTGGGGCTGAGGGTATGTACCAGTAGCTATGTGTTTGATCTCTCTCTCTCTCTCTCTCGTGTTCTTGATATGGCACGATCTTGATGTACCGCGAGCTTTGCTATTGTAGTTGGATCTTATAATGTTTCTCCCCCTCTACCGTCTTGTAATGAATTGAGATTTGCCTTTGAAGTTATCTTATCAGATTGAGTCTTTACGGATTTGAGAACACTTGATGTATGTCTTGCATGTGCTTATCTGTGGTGACAATGGGATATTCACATGATCCACTTGATGTATGTTTTGGTGATCAACTTGTCGGTTCTATGACCTTGTGAACTTATGCATAAGGGTTAGCACACGTTTTTGTCTTGACTCTTTGGTAGAAACTTTGGGGCACTCTTTGAAGTTCTTTGTGTTTGTTTGAATAGATGAATCTGAGATTGTGTGATGCATATCGTATAATCAAACCCGCGGATACTTGTGGTGACATTGGAGTATCTAGGTGACATTTGGGTTTTGGTTGATGTGTGTCTTAAGGTGTTATTTTACTACGAACTGTAGGGATGTTTGTGACACTTATAGGAATAGCCCAATGGATTGATCAGAAAGAATAACTTTGAGGTGGTTTCGTACTCTACCATAATATCTTCGTTTGTTCTCAGCTATTAGTGACTTCGGAGTGACTCTTTGTTGCATGTTGAGGGATTGTTATATGATCCAATTAGGTTATCCTTGTTGAGAGAACTTGCACTAGTGAAAGTATGAACCCTAGGCCTTGTTTCGAAGCATTGCAATACCATTTTCGCTCACTTTTATCATTAGTTACCTTGCTATTTTTATAATTTTAGATTACAAAAACTTATATCTACCATCCATATTACACTTGTGTCACCATCTCTTCGCCGAACTAGTTCACCTATACAATTTACCATTGTATTGGGTGTGTTGGGTACACAAGAGACTCTATGTTATTTGGTTGTAGGGTTGTTTGAGAGAGACCATCTTCATCCCACGCCTCTCACGGATTGATAAACCTTAGGTCATCCACTTGAGAGAAATTTGCTACTGTCCTACAAACCTCTGCACTTGGAGGCCCAACAACATCTACAATAAGAACGTTGCATAGTAGACATCAATGATGTTGCGGCGCGACATGCGTCATTCCGTGGAGCGGCATCAGCGGGCGCGTCGCGAAGATGGGCAGCCCGTTGGTGGTGAGGTAGACAGGCGACCTGTGGAACTCCGAACCGCATGGCTGCTTGGGTGGCGTGATGGAGGAAGCTTGCGGGCTTGCCCTCCCGTGGCGTACGTGGCTGGTGGCGTGGGGACAGCGGAGCCGGCGGCTTGGGCTGCTCATGCTGCTGACGCACCTCATCGACATCAGACTGAGTCAGGTCGATCTGCTTGTGTAGGTGGGTCAAGTCGCTGGAGACCTACTGGTTGAAGGCGAGCTGCGCCTCCACATGCTTGTCGGCGGCGATCTGGCTCTTCTCGAACCGCGCCAAGAGCGACTCCAGCAGCGATATGATTTCGCTCGAAGTTTCTGACATGGCGGAGAGGATGTGGCGTGTTTGGGCGGAAGGCTTGGAAGGCGGCACCGTCGCCTCGCTCCAAATCAGATCAACCCCGCCGGGGATTTCGAGTAGATCACGGAAGTGAATCCGCACCTGCGACGGTGGATGTTACGATCCGATCGAGAGGATAAGAGGACGAACTTGCTGAAAAAAAATTGGGAGGGGAAGGAATTGGCTCTGAATACCATTTTGTAATGAACCACTGATGCAGGGGATCGATACAAGGGAGATATTCGCGATCGAGATCTAATTTCAGGTTGCTTGCTGGAGAAGAATGTGAGATACAGAGAGGGTGGGTGAGATACAGAGAAAGGAGGGGGCAGATAGAGTTCACACACAACACGCATGCCCATCTCGGTGCCTCGCACACACACTTATACAGCCACCAACACTTGCCCTATGGGCCCTAGCTACCTGCTCCAGCCAATCCCAGTTGTCCACCTACATCAGGGAATGGAGGTGTGACATGTGCCTCCCTCCTATGGCCCATATGGCCCATATCTTTCCCCCGGGGTTCCAGTAACCCCCCGGTACTCCGATATGTACCCGATACATTCTGGAACACTTTCCGTGTCCGAATACTATCATCCAATATATCAATCTTTAAGTCTCGACCATTTAGAGACTGCTCATCATTTCCGTGATCTCATCCAGGACTCCGAACAACATTCGGTCACCAAATCACATAACTCATATAATACAAATTGTCATCGAACGTTAAGCGTGCGGACCCTACGGGTTCGAGAACTATGTAGACATGACTGAGACACCTCTCCGGTCAATAACCAATAGTGGAACCTGGATGCTCATATTGGCTCCCACATATTCTACGAAGATATTTATCGGTCGAACCGTTATGACAACATACGTTATTCCCTTTGTCATTGGTATGTTACTTGCCTGAGATTCGATCGTCGGTATCTTCATACCTAGTTCAATCTCATTACCGACAAGTCTATTTACTCATTCTGTAATGCATCATCTCGCAACTAACTCATTAGTCACATTGCTTGCAAGGCTTCTTATGATGTGCATTAGTGAGAGGGCCCAGAGATACCTCTCCGATACTCGGAGTGGTAAATCCTAATCTCGATCTGCCAACCCAACAAACACCTTTGGAGATACTTGTAGAGCATCTTTATAATCACCCAGTTACGTTGTGATGTTTGATAGCACACAAGGAATTCCTCCGGTATCTGGGAGTTGCATAATCTCATAGTCGGAGGAATATGTATTTGACATGTAGAAAGCAATAGCAATAAAATTAAACGATCATTATGCTAAGCTAACGGATGGGTCTTGTCCATCACATCATTCTCCGAATGATGTGATCCCCTTCATCAAATGACAACACATGTCTATGGCTAGGAAACTTAACCATCTTTAATTAACGAGCTAGTCTAGTAGATGCTTACTAGGGACACGGTGTTTTGTCTATGTATCCACACATGTATCAAGTTTCCGGTTAATACAATTCTAGCATGAATAATAAACATTTATCATGATATAAGGAAATATAAAATAACAACTTTATTATTGCCTCTAGGGCATATTTCCTTCAAGCCAAGCATTGGGATGCAAAAGTTGCCATGGCTGAGAAGAAAGAGAAGCACAAAGAGGAGAAATGGGAAAAGAGGTGTGCCTTCGAGGAGCGCAAGCTCATCCTAGAGGAGCAAAAGAGGAAGGATGTGAGGACCACCGAGGAGGATCGGTTCATGATGATGAATCTGGAGGGCATCGATGCAATGGCAAGAAAAATTTGGGAGATGAAAAGAGTAGTGATCATGCTCCGGAGGAGATGGGTCTTCAAAATCTTATGGCCGGTGTTGGTGTTGGTTTTGGTGGGGGCTTTTCTTTCGGCAATGGTGGTGGTGGCCTGGGCATGGGTGGTGGTGGTGGTGTCGGCTTCGACATTAGTGGTGGTGGTGGCTTCGGGATAGGTGGTTTCGGCATGGGTGGTGGCGGTGGTGGTGGCGACGGCTTCGGCATAGGTGGTTTCGCCATGGGTGGTGGTGGTGGCTTCGGCATGGGTGGTGGTGCTTTGGCAATCCATGTGAATGGTGGCGATGGTGGTCGTGCTCAATCTCCGGTCCAAGTTCGTGAAGATGGTGGTGCTCACTCTCCGGTTCAAAATCGTGAAGATGGTGGTGCGAGCTCTCCGGTCAATGTGGATGATGACGATGGAGGTGCTAGGGGCTGTGCTGGTGGCAACATTCTTCGCAACAATGAGAATTTTGCTTGATTGATCTATGTCATTTGAGCATCTTTTGTCTTGTTTTTATCATGCATTCATGAGCCTAAACTTGATAACTCGTTTGTTGCGCATGATTTTGGATGTGATGTACTAGTATGATGATCTACTAGTGATGTATATATATCATGATGAACTAGTTTTTATGCACTTGTCATGATGAACTTGATAATATTTGCATATAATTGTACTTGCGGGACGGCGAACCCTCCGATGCGGAATAGAGCCCGCAAACGTGTCCCGCAAAGGGTTTAAGGGAACTGTTTCGCCAAGGGCTCGCCGTCCTGTGACTTTTTTTTACGGAGACCTCAAATGACTTTGGCCGGTCGTTTGCGGAATGTGCTAGAGATGTTTGATACTCATGTAGAATATAGCATGTGAGGTGATACTTGATAAGGTCAAATACTCATTTTTCCTGACTAGTCTACCTTATCAACCTTGGATTTAGACTAGGCTCTACATTTACATCCGGCCAAAGTAGCACACCCCATAATTTTCTTGTGGAACGTCGGTAGTAACCTTTCATCACCGCAACGTTTAATAGGATTATATCTGACGGCACAGTGTTAGGACAAAACAAGCATTGTACTTACGTACGCACCCACTTCGAGCGTAAGCTATACACCTCCACACAATTCCGTATACTCCAAACTCTCGACAGGGAAACGGAACCCTTGGCCCGGACCATTTTCTTATCAGGTGAGACTGTGAGAGCGTGACGTCTCTTTTTTCCTTCTCATCCATCTCGCCCTGCCCGCAATGGAGGATGGGCGATGGCGGGATGGCGACCGGTAGGTGCCCTGTCAATTGCTGCCGCGATTCGTGCGTACGCATGTAGACATGGACGTAGCCTGGAATCGGATATACAACAAATAAACCGGAGTGTACACGGCCAAAATCCGAGCCCAAGAGATCCAGTTGTTTACTCGCGGCCCGATCCTCGATCATTTTGTTCGCTGTATGGCCGAGGACGTGTTGATCCCTGTATGGATGTATACGTAGATGGAAAACGTCGTATCCTGTAGCGGTCGCGCTCCCATCTTTTTGATCGGCAGCGACCCGGCGAGAAAGGATTCCGGATTTCTGGCCCAGGCCGCGCCAAATCTCCGGTTTCAGGCGCTCCGCACGAGCACCACAGACCGCGGCCCCTCTCGCTCGCACGGCACACACGGCACACACACGACACGATCATAGGAAGCCCCCGACACCTGGGCAGCCCCTCCCCCTCGTAGCCATCATCATTGCCCCAATAATTCACTCCCCGCACCGGACGCCGATCGCCACCACCACCAGTAGAGCGCGCGGCGCGCCAATAATAGGGGCGCGAGCATGGCGTCCCAGCGCTGAAACACACTGCTCGCTGGTCAGTGGCCACTGGCCGGCCACCGCACGCACCCACGCTTCCATCGAGAACGAGCACGGCGCGCAGCGGGCCGATGTCCATGCGCGACCGCCGCGCCTCCGCCGTGTCCCCGTCGCTGCGCTTCCTCGGCTTCATCAAGCAGCCCGATGACGCCGGCGCTGCTGAGCAGGAGCTCGAGCTCGACGAGCGCGACGTAGTCTGGTCGTCGTCCCCCTCCTTCTCCTCGGCCTCCACCGCCTCGTCGCCCTCGCCCACGCCGTCCCCGTCCGGGGGAAGCCACCGCTGGGCCCTCTCCTCCCGCGCGTTCCCCTCCGGCGGCGCCGGCCTGTCATCGCTCATCGCCGACGAGGACAACCACTCGCCCAGCGCGGCCATCCCGGCCGCGGCCCGACGGGAGAGGCAGCCGAGCTCCCAGCCGTACCACCAGTCTGCGCCGGTGGCCGTACCTGCCTGGTCCAAGGCGACGGCGGGCAGGCGACGCCGGGAGGCGGAGCAAGAGGCCGCTGACGAGGAGGACGAAGACGACGACGAACTCATGGTGCCGCCGCATGAGATGGCCGCGCGCCGCGCCGCGGCGGCGGCGTCGGTGATGGAGGGCGCTGGGCGGACGCTGAAGGGGCGCGACCTCCGGCGCATGCGCAACGCCGTGTGGCGTACCACCGGCTTCCTCGACCTGTGAAAAAGGACGCTCCTTTGGAGGTTTCTCTCGCTGCCCACGTCACTCCAATTGATGGTGTAGTATTCATTACAGAAAATGTGGATCTTTTGTTGCTATGTTTGGGATTCTAGGCGAAATATTTTGATGTACTACTAGTAAATTAACAAGTGGTTATGTTTTTCCTACTAGAAGAAAAGAACCCTGATCACGGAGCAATTAAATAAGGTCTAAATGGCTGGTTTCAACTTGCAACTAACCACAATAGCCACTGGGATACAATTGCTTTATGATCTGTACATTTTTTTTCTGCAAAAGGATACTTCCTTCGTCCCAAAATGTGAAGGGAGTACTTACCACTGAGCTTCATTTAGATGGGAAGAAAAAGATTTGCAAAAGGTAAGTAAAATGTGTAACTGTTGTACTACCTCTGTTCACTTTTATAGGATGTCTAGACAATTCTTACAGCCCACAGAATAGTTCAATGTCATCTGTCCAGAACGTCTTATAAAAGCGAACGGAGGGAGTAGTCCATTTTTATAATTGAAAAGACCACAACACATTTTACCAGTCGTACGTGTATATGTGCATGGATTTTGCATGCCATTGTGATTAGCAGAGTGCTTTTATCTGATGTTGCACTGGTACTCTATCCAGGGTCTCCGCTACCAGCTGCAGGTGAAGAATCCTCTTTCTCGTTGGCACACTCCTCTAATGGATTTGGTTTACAATAATGTTGATGCTAGTTTTGATCCTTTTACTGCTAAATCCTGTTTTGGTGTTATCATTCGGAACAGCGCTGATTTGTCTCTTTTTTTCTGCTTGGAATTGACTGGAAGGCTGCTCAGATGGAACCGAAGTTAAATTGTTATCTTGTTGAGAGCATCTCTGATGGTTGTGAGATAACTGTTGCTAAAATTTGCTAGTTCTTTTTCTTTGTAAAGATGGCTCTCCCTCCGATTTCATTTATTGCTAAAATTTGCTAGTTCTTTTTCTTTATAAAGATGGCTCTACCTCCGATTTCATTTATTAGTAGAAACTACAATGTCTTAAATCTAGTAGAACAAAAGAATAAAAGCAGCATATTGAACATATAAAGGATGAGCCAGTGCACCCAACTAGCGGCACTGGCCACGTCTCCTTTTATTCGCTACGTGCGCGCGAGCGAGCAGCACTGCGAGAGAAGGCCGCAGCGAGCGCGAGCTGGATTGGAGCAAATATCTCCTCTCTCTCCCTCCTCCCTTCTCATCCTGCTCCTCTTCTCCATGCCGCCCGCCTCCTCCTCCTCCCCCGCGACCCCGCCTCATCTACTGCCGCTGCCTCCTCCTCTCCTTTCCTCGATGTCGACAGGGTGACCCCCAACCACCCAACACCAACTCCGGCGGCCTCCTCTCCCTCCAGCGCCACCGCTCCACCCTCTCCGGCGACCCTCACCATCCTTCCTCTCCAAAGGAAGGGAAGGGATGGGGTGGGGAGGCCCCAGATCGAGCGGAGCGACGCCCAGATCTGCAGCGGCACAGGCACCGGTGCGTCGTCGTCCACCTAGTCCTCGAGGAAGGCCATGGATGGATGGAACGATTGATGGATGGGGGCGGAACCCTAGCCCCACACCCACCCATGGATGACGACGGCGGCGGCCTTCTCTCGGTGGGGTGGGAAGCGAAGCTTCCTGATACGGTGGCCCTCGACGCCCGCGACGGGTTGCAGCACCTAGACTTCAAAGGTACACACGCACGCCCTCCATCCGGCTCCACTCCCTCTGTACTTCTTCTTCTTCTGGATGACCCCTGCGGTTGGGTTGGTTACAGAGAGATAAATATACCTCTAAACATTTCCTGAGGGCAAACTCGAGACCCCATCCATGAACCAAATCATTCTGCATTCAGGAGAGGCACCAATGAGTAAAGGCGGAGCAAGTCCATATATAACGGCAGGCACTAGCCGGTAACATATACTGACCTGAATCATATGCCATACGCATCGCCATGCCTCCCTTGAGAAGACTGGAGCCATTATTTCAACAAACCTGTTTTACAGCAAAACATAAATCAAAGTAATTAGCAACACAGAAGTGTAAGTTAGATCTCTCTGTAATAGTATAGATGTGGATAGAACTCAGCAAAGAGGATAGTAAGAACATACGCAGCACAAGGTGGAAGATGAGGGTCAGCACACCAGCCTGGTCTTTCCTCTGTCTCCCTGCAACAACACAAGTTGCCAGCTCAAGTTACTACATCAGAACAAAGAAATCTATTTATTTGCTTTCTTTCAGATTGTAACTGCACCACTCACATGTGGACCTCTCGGTCACCTCTTCTTTTGGTCATCTGCCAAGTAAGTCCTCGGTCAGGTTCTAAGCCAGGCTGGGAGATAATTAGACCATCTTTGTTAACAAGATTGATGTGCCTGTAATCCAACACTAATATGTATACGTCAGTCCTCATATCAAGGAAAAATTGTCTGGAGAACTGAAGAGTGGAAGCATACTCCTGTGCGTTAAAATGATCCACCCCAAGGTCTTCATCTCAGATGAATATGTACTCATAAGCTGCCACAATATCAGGATGCAAGAATCTTTTGACATACCACCTAGAGGTACGTGCATAAAGAAGCGTTAGAAGAAGATTGATTTTAAATTACAATCAGAGGAACATCCAGCACATTGCAGCACAGTAGCGCACCATTTAGTTTGTTTGCTGACACTGATATGGATGGCTCGCTTTGACCACTCAAATTCGTCCCATTCCGTCACACGGCCATCATAGTGGAATAACAGGATAGCGAAATTGTTGGAAAACTGCAACAAAGAAGAAGATAAAAACAATCAGGATGGTAATCAAGTGAAATGGCATGCATTGATAAGAAAATTCAGTTTCTACTAAAACTGCGTAGAGCTAATTTTTTGGTTATTCTGCTCAATAAAGTTGACAACAGCATTACCTTCACTGCTCTGTTTATATTTTCTTCCTATGCATATCCAACAGTGAAGGTCACAAGGTACTTTGGTTTGAATGGCAGGACCTGCATATTTGAGATCAAATGTCAGCACACCAAGCACCAGATGGTAGAAGGGTACAAAATTTAGGGCTTCTGGTTTGAATTAATTGAAGACATAACATGTGAGCAATGGCTGTGAGGTACCAAGTTTCTAACTTAATAACAATGGAGATGAACATGAAGAGCCACAAAGTATAACACTAATTTCAATCTCAACAATGCATAACGTTTTGATCTTAAAGAAAGAACTAGCTTAAAGATAAGGCATACATGCTTGTAGATCTGAATATTTGACAAAGAGATAGGAATTCAATACATTTCTCAAGATGTTCAGTTATAAAATAGTTCCAGCTACAATAACGATCTGATTACAAATCCATGTGTAACGCCACTGTTTTATGCTACATTTGTTATTCAGGTCCAGTAGCCAGTGGTTCTTTGCGTAATTGTTCAAAAGGACATTTTGAGGTGCTTATCCAGATGTGATTATTTCTCTTCAGTAACAGGTCAATCATATATTTCTTTCATCTAACTTTGTGCTTTGTTATCTACAAACTAATAGGTCGTTCTGTCTACATACTATCATGCCCTAAAACTGTGATAGGTTTGCCCCTGTCTTTGGTTGTGTTGCCAAATCATTTCAAAATATGTCCTTCATATGGAGTTAGAATATTTTAACGTTACAATGGCAACCTAAAATAATGGAAGCTTTCCAGCATTACCAAAGTTCCACCCCTGTTTCTATTCATTTTGGTCGCTCTAGGAATTTCTAGCCATTTGTACGTACCTTTGGTTAGTGTTATTGTTGAAAATTGAATTAGTAAAATAGCTTGTGATAAAAATAAGAAAGATATACTGGCCACCTGTGTGTTAATTATTGTTCAAACCTGAAGATGGAAGTCTAAAAAAATCCCTAAATGTTTTCCCCTTAGGACAGAGTTGTTGTTTTTGAGGAGCAAGGTACACGATATATATGTAGGGCCTCTTTGGTCAACGTCTCAATGGATAAAAGCCAATGCATGTTCACTTTACAAAAAAAGGAGAGAAAACCTTCATGTGTTTCATATGCTTACTCGTGGTGATGCCAACCTTTTGCTATTGAAAACGTTATTGGTTCTCTCATATCAAGATCACCTTCTTTTCTGTTGCAGCAAACATTACATGAACTTTCATGAGTTTGCTTACAATTCCGAACTCCTCCAATTGAACGGCTCATCTACTGAAGTACTTTGTTTGTGTACAGTTTTGTAGGAGTTTGGAGTACTCTGAGCACCTACCTGTAGTGTGCCATCAAAACCACGTGCACAACAGGAGTTTTGCATGGCATGAGTAATCTTCCTCTCCTTCCTCCCTCAGTCTCTAGCCGCCCTCTCCCTCTAGATCCAAATTTAGCTCTTACATGTAAGAGTTTGCATCATGAATGAAAGCAGAGCTGATTCTCATTTCAGTACTAGGTGGGTAGGGATTAATCCATCAAAATGAATGATTATAGTTAGGAAACCTGTAAATATGGTTATATGTATTAGTAATAAGATTTTAAATTAATTCAAACAGGAAAAGCGTGTAATTTTTTCTATTTAGTATTTAGTATTTCTGGAAAACTATACGCGTTCTTGCTAATTTCATACTACTGGATTACAGTCGTACATGCTCTTGCTTGTCTACAAAATTTCATTCTTGTATCTAACCCTGATTAAAGAAATGCTTGAATAGCAGGATGTCATTGGGTTGTCATGTTTTACTGTCATTTGCGTGTAGTACTCTGTTGACTCAGGTGCTTCGCTATTATAATGTTGTCATTTACGTTTAGTAATCTGTTGACTCACATGGCACACTATGTGACTGCATGTGGCCAAGAAGGTTTATGAATGTCTCAGTATTTTGTTAATAACATACCTCAGAGGCTAGAACAGATTGGTTTCATGCAGGTGCCATTCTACTTGTAGTTTATTTCCAGGGTGGTTTTGCTATTTATAGATGTATCATGTAGGTAGGGTAAAACATCCTCTTGGTCTCTTTTCTGTGGTCTGTGGTTGTAGCTTAAAATTGGTGCATTCATGCGAAAAAGATCAAATTGGTCCTGTATATACAAGTGAACTGTAGAGAAAGATTCCACATGGCGTTGGCTTTAGGGAAGTATCACGCAAATAAAGGAGAGATTACACAGTTGGATGATGTTTCTTGCTATATTCTCAACTGAACTGAGTATCATACAAAGATATCATATTCCCAAACTTGCCTCTGGGAATAATAGCATTCAAGTAGTCATGCTGAGTTTTCTATGATCCAAATAATAGTACACTTGCCTTTGTTTTAACATACAGATTAAATGTTGGGAAGTATATTATTCTAATTGCTTAGTCAATGTATCGAAATAGTATGGTGCATGCCGACTCTTGTTCTCTTATCCTTTCCTAAGGAGCACTTCTAAAGATCTAAGGAAGGGCATTTCCTTCCCATGCTTATTGACGGCATATCTCCTGGTCCTGTCATTTGGTATGTGCTATCAACATTGTTAATCGTTTATCTTTATCTTTCTTTCCCTTTACAGCCTACTTGAATGGATATGGTTCCTGAGAGGCCATTTCTTATGTGCATCAGGTCCTGAAGGTGGATGTTGCTTGTTTAGATATCTATGATTCCAATTTTTTCAAAAGGTTCATGTCATACTGGATGTTATTTATTGAGTGGCTTCAAACAATATGGCATGAACATATTTGTTTTCCCTTTGGCCAATAATGAAATGATCTTTGTGCATACAAAATGGTTATTGATACCATAATTCTTGGTTTTAGTAAGCTTCTTGCGCTAACCGGTTTAAGCCATTCTACTATCTGTAATACAATCCACATTGCATCATCTGTTCATTTACGTCTCCTGCTTATTCACTACTAGCATCGCTTCTAACTGGCTTCTTGCGCCATTGGCGCAACCAGGTCATCTAGTGCTATATATGACCTAGAGCACCTAGATATATCAAGCTGATCCACGCTCATCCGACGATCCACCTTCAGCGCACCATCAACAAGCCTTGTACTCATGGGTATACCCATACTCTATCCCGTTTATACTGACATGTGAACCTTACCTGTGAAGTGTGTCGTGAGCTTGTTAACCTATGTTAAAGTTGTCACCAATTGTCAATTTAAATTAAGATAATTGTTAGGTACTCATCTATCTGTTATTGAGTTGAGATAAATATTATTTTTGGTCAAATGTGATACCGATGAATGTAACATTGTGAATATCATGTGTACTATTTACTCTAACCATTGGGTACCACATGTGAATTTGGTATTCGTTCGATACTTTGATGATATGTACGTCGTTGCTTCCTTTAGTGGTGCCATGTGAACATCGACTACATGGCACTTCACCATACTTGGGCATAAGGGAAGGCATTGTGGAGTAATAAGTAGATGATGGGTTGCTAGAGTGACTGTAGGATCGAAAGTATGTCTAGAGAGGGGTGATTAGACTACTTGACCGAATAAAAACATAACATTTTCTTAATTTTAGTTGTGGCCAGACTTTAGCAAATCTAGCAAGTCAACCATCACCCTACACATGCAATTTTAAGAGTATAGCAGCGGAAATTAAGACATTGCACATGTAAGTAAAGGAGGGGTTTGGAGAAGTCAAACACAATAGGGACACTGTAATTAGATGGTGCTATCGTACGTCCATGTTGATGGAGACTTCAACCCACGAAGGATAACGGCTGCGCAAGTCCAAGGAGGGCTCCACCCACAAAGGGTCCATGAAGAAGCAACCTTGTCTATCCCACCATGGCCATCGTTCACGAAGGACTTACGTCACTTGGGTAGATCTTCACGAAGTAGGCGATCTACTTGCCTTTACAAACTTCTTGGTTCAACTCCACATCATGTCAGAGGCTCCCAAGCAACACCTAACCAATTAGGAGACACCACTCTCCAAAAGGTAATAGATGGTGTGAATAATGATGAACTCCTTGCTCTTGTGCTTCAAATGATAGTCTATCCAACACTCACCTCTCTCACACAGATTTGGCTATGACGATGAAAGAAAAATTTGAGTGGAAAGCAACTTGGAGAAGGCTAGAAATCAAGATTCAAATGGTAGGAATGGAATCTCTTGATCTCCACACATGAGTAGGTAGTACTCTCTCTCAGAAAATGAGTAGTGGAAGTGTAGGCACGTTCTCATGGCTCTCTTTCTAAGTAAGAGGGGGTGGAGGGGTATATATAGCCTCCAGACAAAATCCAACTGTTACACACTTTTGACTCAACTCGGTGGCACCGATCAAAATTCTCGGTGGCACCAACCTGCGTAAAAGATATGAACTTTAGGAGTCTCGATGGGACCGACTTGAAACATCTCGGAGGGACCGATGTGCAATGGTAAAGTCAAACCTTGTTTCGGTGGCACCGATTGCATTAACTCAGTAGGACCGAAGTGAAGCAATAAGGCACCAGAAGGTTGGCAAGCCATCTCAGTGTCACCGATTGCAAAACTCGGTATGAACAAAATAATTGCAACAGATGACTGAGCGTTGGCAAGGCCATCTCGGTAGGACCGACATTCATATCGGTGACTCTGATCTACTAGGGTTTGGCTGTGGCAGTGTCCGGTTGAACTGTACGTGGGTCTGGATATGTAGGTTTTGGTGGGACCGAGTTGGATTGTAGGGTTTAGGACAGATTTGGGTAGAGAAAGTGGCTGAGGGTTTTTGAACAATATCACTAAGAACTTGAGCAATCAGATCATCAACAACACAGCATCCCCTTTTAATAGTATTGGCTTTTCTATAGACTCAATATGATCTTGGATCACTTAACCAAAAATGTAGAGTCTTGAGCTTTTGCCAATCCATGTCCTTAGCATTTTGAGGGATCCACAATCACCAGCCCTTGCCATGCAAATCATTGAACTTCCTGAAATATTTAACTTGAATGGATATTAGTTCAATGAGATATATGTTGTTATTAATTACCAAAACCACCTAGGGATTAGTTGCACTTGCAATCTCCCCATTTTTGGTAATTGATGACAACATATAGATCAAAGCTTCATCAAATGATTAAATGAATGAAATACATGGTCGCTTTGAGAAGTATGTGATAAGCAAGATCCCCCCCCCCCTGAATTTGTGCATTATTAAAAAACTGTGTTTGAATGCAAATGCACAATCGATTAGGATCATGGGTCACTCTTCCATGTCACATACAACTTGGTGGAGCGCACAAAATGATATGATTGGAATAATAAGCACTCGTCACCAAAAACACAAGTGAATGATCATACAAAGATAATGATAATGATAAGCAATGTGCATAACATGAAGCATAGTATGATCAAGCACAAACAACCAACATAGTCTCTCACACACACAATGAATCAAAGTAGCATAAACCAAGTAGTAGCAAAAGCTCTAAGAAATCAAATGAGCAAATCAAACTAGCATAAACCAAGTAGTAGCAAAACTCGAAGAAATCAAATGAGCAAAAGCAAGACTCTCTCTCTCTCTCTCAGCCTAAAGATCTATACAAATTATCCCCCTTTGGCAACAAGTATCAAAAGGCTCTAATAGGTATAGATCTATGCGTCTCTCTAGGCACGATCCTTGGCCGCTCCTGGAGGTGAAGATCTCTGGCTTGCAGCTCCGGTGTGCGTAGACGGTGTTCAGAGAAGTGTATCTACAAAAGCTTCGGCTGGCGTCTGCTAGGTTGGTGGAGTAGACACTAGCGGTGGAACTGATGGAGTAGCAGCAGGGGCTAAAGCGGTAGTCCTCATATCTACAGTAGGCAGGGTAGCAGACCTTGCTACCCTAGGCATTGTTTGGAGTCTATCAGTAGTAGGTCTGTCATCACCACTGTCCTTTGCATCCTCTCTAGCTTTAGCAGCTGCAGCAACATCATTCTTCAGCTTCTCCATGATGGTCTGGACCTTTGTGACCTTTACATCAAGATCATAATTTTTTGCCTCAACTATCTGCTCTAAGCTCTCCTGGTTCTTGGCGAGGCTGGCCAAACTTCGTTCAATCCCCAGGGTTGCTTCTAGCAGATAAGTCATTTGATCACTTTTGGTCTTGAGATTTGCAAATGGACCAGATGCTTTCTTAGCTGCTTTAGCTGTGAAGGCTGCTTGTATCTTCTCTTGTGCCTCAACAGAAGTAGGATGAGATGGGTCCGTCACCATTACGTTATCCTCAAATTCTGGCAACAATGGGAGATGCTCGCGATCAAGAAGATATGTGCTCGTTCCAATCTTAGAATTGATGAGTAACTGAATGTGCAGAGCAAAACCACATGATTTCCTTTGGTCTGTAGTTGTCCTCTTGATAGTTTCAACAATTAATCTCATTACCTTGAATTTTTTTAGGTGTGTCAAAGAGATGCGATAGGTTGATGGAATGGCCACGGATCATCTTGTCATCTTCATATTTGGACAACAGAGTGTGTGCCTCAAAATAGTGTTTGTAGTGGCCAAACCAGGTAGCAAATGCTTCACATAACCTAACTTGTGGGTCTCAACATCTTTCTCAACAATAGCTTTGTACATGTCCTTCATCAAGTTGTGGTCCATCTTGGGCTTTGCATACACATCAATGTCTCTCTCTTCTTCTTCAGGAACACCAAGAAAAGTTGCCCACTCAGAGATGGTCGACTGATATCTCACTCCCTCAGTCATCCGCACAATCCTTCCACCTGGATAGAAATGAGCAATTGAATAGAATTGCATTATCATCTCATCATTCAATGAGGTAAGCTTCTTCGCAACAAAAGCATCAACACCTGCAAGCCTGAAACTCTCATGAACATGGGGAAGTTGTCTTCATTGTCATCAATGTATTCCCAATCCACCCATTTTATGTCACTGACAATAGGCTTCTTGTCAAGCAACACAGTTTCATAAAATCTTGTTGCTCTTTGGTGTGGAAATGATAATCACAGACAGTTCTTCTCCTGATAGAATAAGGATCAGATAATCCCCACTGATGCAAACATTTGTCATATCTTAACATCATGTTCTCAGCAACAAGGTGAGCATTGTCATGATCTGAAAATTTGGGTCTCAATTTCCTGAGCACTAGTGGCTCATCATCTTCAGCAGCTTCAGGCACTGAGGCCTTATTCTTCTCACTTTCAGAAACATTTCTTGTAGTTCTCTTGGCCTTTGTAGCTGAAACTCTTGTAGTTCAGATACTCGTTCAAGATACTCGTTCAGATACTCTTGCAGAAATATTTCTTACAGAAAACGTGTTTTTTCCCTTTCCGAAAGAGGCACGCCCGTGCCTCTCACGAAAGCACCCTTACACGAACAAGACAAAATGGGCAAAACCACGTACAACGCACACGTCACGTACACGGACCCTTACACGGACCCGTGAACGGGTGGTACGTGGACACGGGAAAAAACTGGCCGACGGCCGTCGTGGGCGGAAGTGGACGCGCGCTATGGAAAACTGGGCAAAACCACGTACAACGCACACGCCACGTACACGGACAACCGTGCCTCTCGCGGAAGCAAAACCGTGCCTCTCGTGAAAGAAAAAAAAGCAGAAAACGCGTTTTTTTCCCTTTCCGCTTGCGAAAGCACAACCGTGCCTTTCGCGTAAGCAAAACCGCGCCTCTCGCGAAAGAAAAAAAACAGAAAGCGCGTTTTTTTCCTTTCCAAAAGAGGCACGCCCGTGCCTCTCGCGAAAGCACAACCGTGCCTCTCGCGGAAACAAAACCGTGACTCTCGTAAAAAAATGCGCTTTTTCGCAAAAAAATATTTCTCGAAAAAAAAATTTGGTCGAAAAGCTATTGAAGACCGGTAGAAAACCAAAACGTAAAAAAAACAGAAAAAAAACCGTTTAAAAAGCCGAAAACGCGTGAGAAAAAATAAAAAAACAAAATCCGAAGGGAGCGCCCAGAGCACGACACGTGGCAAATGGAAGAGAGCGCGCCAAGTGGCGCTGATCGTTGCGAGGCTCACAAAGGAGTGCTCGTTAATTAGTTGCTCCCATAACTAACACGTGTCTGTTTGCGTTGGCACGTTGGGCCGCTGTCTCTGCTCGTTACGCGTGCAAAATGCGTCGGATGGTTGGAGTTTTTTTTTGTGTTAGCGTAGGAGTTGCCCTGGGGTCAGGTGCACGACGCCCCGTCCCATGCCGTGTCATTTCACTCACGAATCAGCCAGTCTCGACTGGGCTAGCGTGACTTTGGGCCGCGTTCCTGGCGCACTCCCTCACCGCAGTTATAGGATATTGATATCGGGCACCGGCTCGTGGTTGCGCTACAACCATTGCCGCTGGAAATGCGCGCGCTGCGATCAATCGTCCCTTCCCTCCGTCCTCCGGCGCCAGGAGGTAACCTAATACACTCTTGACGGATCTTCTAACTAGGGCTTCTATCACCGATCTATTTACTTCTATCGTCGATTTGCTCTGGAGTGTATGATTTTTACGCGATTCCAGGCAAAATAAAACAAATTGTTGACGCGATCTACCAATTTCGCCGTCATTTCTTGTCACTGCGGAGACGATTGTGTAGGGTTTCTAGGGCAAATATATTGTCTACTCTGCATCCATCCTAAAGAAGATGGAACTGCTGGTGAACAAAATCAGAGGACAGGAAAAAGTTTCCTGTACACAATCCGGCCAGAGAACTTCAGAACACGGTCCAGATCGAGCATCGGATGCCGCTTTGCGTGGTTGAACCAAAGGCAGCCGTGGACAGCTCGTAAGCTATGCATACATGCAGTACAATCTCACATCAGTGAAAGCAGTCCCACACACTACGATTCCACGAGACATTGTGGCTGATCTGTGCCATCAGAAAACTGAGAAGACACCTGTGAACGACGAGGGCTGCTGTGCAGGCATCTTCAGTACTTGAGTGAGTGGGAGAAGACACCAGTGAACGACGACGATCCACATCGGTCGGTTCATGTGGAGGCCGGCAGTTCACACAAGATGCCCCGTAGCTTTCACGCATCAGCGTCGGTCTACGATCGTGATGTTGCACAAGCAAGCATAAAGTAGAAGAGTTGGGGAATGTAACAGGTTAGTTTACTGTGTTTGTTTTCATTTTGAGCCTAGTCTATGGACTGCGTCGATCATGCTTCACATCTTCATCTTCTTAATTGTTTGGTTAGATCCATTGGTAAATTTGGTCGATGCACACGGAATTGTTTCATGCATGGTCTTGATCACCTCAATAATTAGCCTAGTGATGTAGCATTGGGCAGGGCTGTCTGGCTAGTGTGCGTGTGCGTGCGCGTGCGTGCGTGCGTGCGTGCGTGCGTGCGTGTGCGTGTGCGTGTGCGTGCGTGCGTGCGTGTTTTTTTTTTTTGGGACCGGCTGTCTAGCTTCTTGATGGACCTGAACCCGTTAGCTTTTGAGTCAAATCGATCTAAGAACAACTCTAGATCATACACCCTAAAACACCGGCTACCACCGGATTTGGAGAGAAATGGGGGTGAACTTTGTGTGCGCAGACAAATGGGGTTTTCACGTACATCTCAATTGACCCAGTCCGGTTGAAGATGCTCTTAGTGTTCGTATTTCTTTATTTTGACAACTTTTTAGAGGGTGAGAGATTATATAGAGTCTGGCTGTAATAAGCTATTTTTATTTTCTCAAACTCACTGCAAAAAACAGTGAGGGGTTGGAGAATATAATAAAGAAAATGTAGTCATAGCTGAATTAATTAAATCCATGAAAAACCGTACATTAATTAAACAATCGTCCGGCAGGGCCTGTGATACCGGATCTAATACTCCCTACGATCCATATTATGTACTAAATCAACAACAATTAATATGGATCAGAGGAAGTAAGTTATTTTTATAGTCCCTGGGATACAAGAACCTAATAACCTATTTTTATTTTCTCAATTTACTAGAAAAAACAATAACTCATATACAGGAAAAAGAGAGTAATCGCAATTAAAAAAAGAAATCTAATGACCGCTGTGCGACCATGGGAGGGACGGAACTGGAAAGTCCTGCCCGTTCGGGGGATAAAACGTACAAAGCCCCACACGTGAATCTAATGCTATCATCATCTAGTGATAGCGTTAACCAAGGGGGTGGGAGCAATGAAACTCCTTTAACTATTGACTTGAACCGACCGGCTCAGGATCAGGAAGATATTCGGCAATATGCCGAATCAATCAAGGACTTTAGAATTGACGAGCAATTTGAGAGTTTCAAAAACAATCAATTCACTAAACCGCTCTATGATAAAATATGTGCCTACGTGGGAGATGCGGAGGCTGTAAAAAACACATGCATACGAGAAATCTCGGAGAACTTTCATTCAACAGACGCTGGGTTAATTGATTTCGTCAAGCAGACGGATGACAGTGAAGGGAAAAGAAGAGTTATATTTGATCTTATCAACCTTCATTTTAAGGATGAGCTAGAGAAACTCCCACCCGAACTCCAACAAAATGAAAATCAAGAGGACGACGGGGAGGGATAATGAAACAAACTACTAGCAACCCGCAGAGATAACGCTCATATCTAGTTCTAGTTAGATGGTCATTTTACACAATGAATTTACAAGCTAATGAAAATGGGAATCGAAATTATGATTCTAGGAGGACTATAATGAGGAGGACGACAGATCACGATCTACTAAATGGAGACATTGTTGGTGGTTCGAATCCACCTCGTGAGAAAGACTGAGCTGAGCTATTTCTTACTTTTCTAGCTTGAATGAGACAAAGCCGAGGGTTCGGTCATACAAAGGAGCAATTCTCTTGTGCAAAGGCTAGTTTCGAGTGAATTAACGCACCCCCATTTAATAAGTGCTTTGCAAGCGATATGAAGTAAGATTCCTCTTCCCCCTACGCACAAGTGAAAAGCTAGGCTAGTTTTGAAAGAAATAAAACAGAGAAATGTTGGGCGCCAAAGCCCACAGCAAATAGGAATGCAGATGGAAATAAAGTATCTTTGGGAAAACGGGATCCACATTCTAGGAACGGTCATGCAAATGAGAAAAAGGCATAGGTTTCTTACTCCACTGAGCACACTACATTAGGGAAAAGCAGTTTAGCATCAATAAATAATTAGGATAGGATGGACCTTTTCACAAACAAAGTAGAAGCAAAAACAGTATCAATTTCTACTCCGCATTCGCATGAACCTTTGGTGGTATCCTTCAAATCTTCTTCCTAGCTCTGACCGGGTTGCGTAAAGACCCCTAGAGACACCTCCTCATGCAGGCAGCTAGTGTTTCTTCTTCTTTTTAAACAATAGAGATTATCACGCCCAAGCCATAAAAAATAGAGAGTTGAAATGCCAGTTTTGAAAGAATTGGCACTAAGTAAGAGGTGATCTGCTTTTGGCCTTGTATCGGGCAGCGGGACGTTATGAAGGGCAGCTGAAACATGACTCTTGCGATGCTAAATCATCGATTGATAGAGGTGCTGAGAGGGCTGTGACTGCAGTAGCCTCACTTCACTTTTTTCCACCATCACTAGTACGTGGGGTCCCGAAAACCAAACAAAGAATAAAATGCACGCACGAGTTGGTGGATTGGGTTAAGCATCTAACTAACTAGATTCCTTACTCCCAGCGATGACCTATAATAGAATATGAAAAGCAATGTTTCCCTTAATCTCCTCCCATCTGGATAGATAAATCAAGGTCATGCGTAGCTCGTATAAAAAACTAGAAATGAATTATTGCCCTCTGGCGAAAGGAAAAGATTGTTGGTACGAAAGCCGCTATTACACCACTTGAGGGCTGAACCAACCTCATGCTCCATCAGATACAAGAAACAGCCCAACTCTGAGCTTATCGATCTGAAATGCACTTTTCAACCAATGCCTTAGCGAGAGAATAGAGGAGTAGACGCCTCTTCTTATAGATGGACTATGTTTTCTCTTTTTATATGATTATTCGAGTTAGGTGGTTGAGATGCTTCTACAGGGTGGTTCTTGATAGGGCAGCTTCTAATACAATCAGTTAAAGACGTAGTGTATCTACTTTAAATCGAATGAAAAGGAATGCACTCCCTTTCTTTGGTCGGGGTTCGCCATTCGATGCCTCAACCAAAGGGATTATTGGAGGTGGTAGTATGAGCCAAGATAGCCGTGAGATACGTTAAGCTGCTAATATGTCCATCTTTGTATCCATACGGAGGGAGAAGGGAAGGCCCATTGATCCTCTTATGAGTCGCTTAACTAAAGCTCGAACGATGTCCCTTCTGGTTCGCCCGAGATTCCTGTAATAATGCTTGATCCATAGTAACGTAAGTAGAAATGGGGAGGTCGAAGCTAGCGGTCAAGCTGCTCCATTAGACCCGAAGCTTTCTTCTTATCCCTTTTGTCTTCTTACGTAGGATGATTTCATCCGAGTGTGTGTAAGGCGGGTGGCATTCTTTGCCATAAGCTCTAAGCAACCACCTACTTGTAATATGGTATCCTTTCTCTCTTCCTGGGACTTGAGGGGAGGTTAGTACCGCGAATAAAGTAGTACTCGCTACCCAGCCAGTCATCTACCTGACAAGTTTGGAAAGAATCTCTCGGAAAAGAGAGCGCAATCTCTCTTTGCTTGTGCCACCCGGGCGGAAGATATATCTGAGTCGAGCTCGTCGAAGAAGAAACTGCTACTGACATCCAGGGATGAGGGCTCAGATCAGAGTGAACAAACAGTGCGAAAGAGACTGAGAAGGGGAAGCATGCGCCCGAAAGGGGGGCCATTGCTCCATGTATAATATAACTCGGGATGTTTCACTGTATTATATCCCCATTGCTAAACGCAATAGGAAGGGAAAGAAACGTTTCTCCTTCTACACATTTATGAAAATAAATGGCTTCCCGTCGCTCACAGTAGCTTCTCTAGTTTAATTATCGCCAAAAACAAAGGAAATCGACTTAGTCGCTCGCTTGTACCTCCATTTCCAATGGCTAATTTACGCATGTTGTACTTCTCCATAGTTTGCTCGAATCGAACTTGTCCGTACCGACATAATCAGTATCTCCCGGACTACCAAGGCAAAAAAACCCAGTAAACTAGTGACTTGAATCATACTTCCTTCCTCTTTGATTGAGGAAACCTAACTACAGGAACTGCTTAAGTCAAGAACAAACAGATGGAGTATTTCTTCCTTTCGAACTATAAAAAGTTAAGCTACAGCAAGCGCAAGTCATCCCCTTGCGAAGTGCAAAACAAGGGAAATCTGACTTCATAAAAACAAGTTGAGCTATCGTTCCCTTCATTGACCTACTAACTCGTGATACAGCGCGCGTTTCTCCTCAGAATCTCATTTCAAAAGGCATGAACCATCCCCTAACTTGGAAGGGGACAGGAACAGAAGACAAGTGTTAAGCAAGCCTTGTTTCCTACTTGCTGACCCTAGAACAACAAGAGGCAACAGGCTTGCTTAACACTCGAACAAGAGGAAATCACTTCGTCTTTTTGCCCTTGGCGCGCCTTCTACTTCTGTCGGCACAACTACGTATTTATTATAATAGTGCTTTGCTCGGTCCTGCTTTGGACCTATGATCCACGGGTGATTAATCAGCATCTACAGCTTTCGCTTTGGGTCGGGAATTTGGAGAGATTGGCTCTATAGAAAGGGAAGCGAGTCTTTGAACTATGTTAGCGCCGAGGGTTCACTAAACCTACTGTCCTTCTGACTTTCGTGTTTCGTAACTCATTAGATTCCTAGCTTTTTAGCGGGGGCTTTGTAAGAGAAATAGCTAGATCTGTAACAATCAAAATAAGTCGGGGTTCAGTTCATTAGAGCAAGGAGAAAGTTCACTAGATAGACAGGTTGGACAATGAGGGCTTTTACTCTCCCTATCTCGAGTAGGATCATTGAAAAGAAAGAAAAGGAATGGTTTCTTCAACTGGCTTGTGCCACAGCTCATAGCTCGAATCGGGATTGGAAAAACGGAAGGAAAGTAAGGCGCTAGAGCCTCTGATGAGGAAGACCTCGGATCTTTCAGAAGGAATAGGCCTACCTGCTTTAGCTTTTATGGTTCACCGCGGTCTTCTTCTTCCTAGCCCAAGGCGGTTTCTCTCTCAAACTGAGTCAAATCCGTAAAATTGTAATGAAGAGGAAAGCAGCGGCTTTGACTCTCTCACCTAACAGGTCGGTATTCATGTCCACCAGAATTGTCTACTGATTGGCTGTAGTTTACTTCCCGATCAGAAGGATCCGAATCCTGTTTAATAAAGACCCATTGCCACCTAGGTATCCTTTATCTTCTCTCGTTCCTCTTTGGACAAAGGTTTCAAACCACCAACTCTTTAGAAATCTCTGAGGAGTATGCATCTGGGTAAAGCAATGGATAGGATGTAGATGAAGCCCGGTATGACTCAACGTTTTCACTTTTTGCAAGGTCTGATGATCAACGAGCTAAAAAAAGGGGGGGGGGGGGTATGCGCGCGGGTACCGGTGCAGTTAATAATTGAGGTCAGTCGACCAGGATCTTATGACTCTTGTCCCTTTCAAACTTAATAGATTAGAGGATTCTAGCGATCCAGGCGAGTAAAATGAAGTAGACGTGGCAGCCGCAGGCAATGATCCAATACCTTTCGTTCTCTTTAGCACTCATTTCTAGTTCCTTTAGCTTGGATCTTTTGAATCTGGATAGTTATGAGTACAAAACTCAATAATCTTTCCTAGGATCCCATGAGGAAGAAGCAAAAGCAGCTGTGGACGATGCTGGAGGCAAGCCTGCAATGTGGGATTATGAAGCCTACTTAGTTCAGAACTTTTGTGATGATGAGCAATCACATGCATACGCAGAACCTAAAATCTTAGGTGGTGTGACCAGATCAAATAAGTTTTGCTGCTTAATGCTCATTTTATTTTGTTTTGGCAAAAGAAAGACATGCTGATGCAAATGATCGAGCGAAGGATTACGTACAAAGATTTCTCCTTGCTTTTCGGTGGTTGCTGAATCCTACTGGGTAGGGTAGACCAAGATGTTTGACTCGAGGACTCTTCCTACTATTCCAGATTCCATTTCAATGGTAGCTTCTTGGTAGACTTACTTTCTATGGTACACAATCCAGTCAATAAACCTGGCTCATAGGACTTTACATGTGATCGTGCATCTACCACTCCTATGCCTTCTTTTCCTCGTCCCGATTTGAACTATGTTAATAATTTTGCTAGATCGGACCATAAAATGGAATTGAGCAGGCATCCCTTGGTCCAATAGATATTTCCTTATGTATGATAGAACTTAGGTGCACCCCAACTTGGGGCTAGCGAGCATGTCTCTCATCTTCCTAGTAAGCATGTCCTAGGTGCATTAACGGCTGAACAGTCTCACTATTCGATGAACTAGGGTGGGCCAGGGAACTCGTAGCTTATGCACGCGCACGAGGCATGAAAAAGGAGGAAAGTCATTACATAGGAAAGGAGCACACGCCATAGAGGAATTATCATGTTATGCCTGGTAAAGAAGCACACTGACTTCAGAAGAAAGAAAAGAAGTCATCCCAGTCATCTACTATTTTCTGCCACTCAAATCCTGATGGATTGAAGAGGAATGGAGCGAATAGCCAAGTGATAACCAAGAACCCTGAAAGGGCGCGGGAAGAGCCCAAGGTTATCCCAATTCCTATGATCCTCGTAAAAAGAGAGGATGGATTGAGATACCCCTTTGCTAACTCCATAGTTAGGAGAGGTGCGTCTGTGGTGAGCATAAGAAGATTGCCCTGATAATGGAATTCCGGATCCGCCGGGTACCTATTGCGACAGGACTTAAGAACCGTTTTAATGTGTTTCCTTAAGAAATCAATAGATGGTGCTTCAGGAAAAGGGTTCGGCGGGGTGTGGCTTGTGGATGGCTCTGACCTCAACTCCTCTTTTCCATCGGCGTCTCTCCGTCCCACTTTGTTTTTTCTTGGATCATCATCTCCTAGCGTAGCGGAAGCACTCGACGAGGCCTCTACGACAGAAGAGATTCTTGCCCGTTTCTGCCCGGACGATTCCATAAATGAAATACAAAGAAAAGTGCAGAGGAAAACGCATAACCAGAAGAAAAAGATATCGTGATGTAAAATGATCATGGGGACACATTGTTTTGAGGACCACACTTTCCTGCACTGTGCCTGTAGTGATTTCAGAATTCGGCAACTTAGCCTACTAAAAGATCAGTTACAAGAGCACAATGCTTTTTGTGGCTTCCTGCTTGGCAGAGAAGCCACGCTGCCGGGGCGGCCCTGTCACCCGGAGAAGATTTCTTTTCTTTGCTGATTCCTCTCAATGAAATTTGCCATGTTGCACTAAGTTACTTACGGATGTATGCATGCAGTCCGGGAACACTTTGGGGTGAACACCCATCCGAACAAGTAGGGTCAATTGTTTAGCATTTAGGCCGTAACATTTAGCAAAAACGAATCTGAAACCCAACAAGTGCTCTCCGAACCAAGCTAGATAGTCTCCTATCACTAGGCTCACCAACCAACCTGGACTTTGATTCTTTCTTATTATTCTAACCGGATATAAAAACCATAAGGATTGTTTCCAGCCGAGAGTTCCCATATGACATAAGCGCTCTTGGGTGGGGTGGGCCCTCATTCGCCAGGTCTTTGAGTGCCCGTCGTACCACGTGGTTGGTACACTAGGCTGATAGATACTTTACTTTAAGGATCTGGCACCTTCGCTAGACGGAGAGTAAGCGACTTCTATTAGCACCGGACCGTCGAGTCGAATTTCTCGTGTCATGTGCAACGTCCATCAATGGTGGTTCATTAATGTCCATAGATTTAGACTCCTTCCCCCTTCCCTTATACGCAAAAGATCGAGAGGGGCCCGAACCCAAATCGAGAACGTAAACAGAATTCGACTCACTCTCGTATGGCTCGCCCTCGAGCCCTGGGCGAGTCGGCCGGGTCTTTCCCTCTTGTTCTGTTTCCGCCACGATAAAGACGCACGGAAGAACTATGGTATGCCCAGCTCGTGGAGGATCCGTTGAGAGTGTCCCTTGTCTCGGTAGGGAACAGTACCTATTGTCTTGAAAAAAAAGGTCAGTGCTACGGTCCCCTATTGTTTGATCCAATATTGACCGGTGCGGATCACGTTCTACTACCTCCGGTCCGTGGTTCGACCTCCCGTAGTGGTCCTTGCTTTTCTTTTTGAAAGCTCCGCAGGGCCAATTTTGCGTACTTGCTCAGCGTGCCCCCCTTTCGTCGAGTGCCCCGCCCGGTTCACAGGGCTGTTGGCCTACCAAGCAAGCATTTGCCCGCTGCTCCTGCCGCCTGCCAAGTGGGCTCCGCGCTCGTTATCCTGACTGTTCTCTCTGCTGGGCCCTTTCCTATTGCTCTAACCATAAGCTATGGCAATTCCAGCTCGCACCCACTCTGGCCCGCCCAGCGGGGCCTGAGTGAGCTCAGTGGTCAGCCCCTGACGTTAGGGGTCTTTCGCTTTTGCCAGATCTATAGAGATATTACCAGTCCTCCGTCCCAGATTCCCTCGCCGCGGCCATCTGGTTCACCGGTACTACCAAAAAGTCTCATGCTTATGTTACTGTGACTGATATATAAGTATGATCTCGGACTACGAAGACCCAGTCGTGCTTCTGGTTTCCATTCTCATCATCATATTGAAGGAAACTCCTCGTGCTCTGCCATAAGAACTTGGAGTCCGTATCATGGTGAAGGTAAGGTAACGCTGTGATTCTTGCTCAAAAAACTGACCGAACACGTTCGAGTTATTGGCTCGTCCGACCCGGCAGCATTCATGAGTCGCTCGTTCAACTGTCCCTCGGAGACACGGTCGAGAAGTGCCATGCATGGTCGCCCCCCCGTCCTTTCTTTCTCTCGGTCGCACCAGGGTGGGCCCCTCTGGGGTAATAAAGAAATGGATAAAAAAAGGGGACTTCTGCTACAGGCTATGCCACCCATTACTTATGAGGGAAGTCGCATCCATCCCATCGCAAGCACCTACAATGTCATGATCACATTGGTTTACCCTTTTTTGGTAGTTCAACGGACGGTCGCCCCTCCAACAAGAAAAGGTAGAAATATGGAAACTTCTCTGCCATTTAGATCGGAGAATTTATAGAGGAAATCGGGTTTTAAATTTCCAGAAACCACACGATTATATAGCCACAGGGAATATGCCGCGCCTAAAATCATCCCAAGCACAGCTAATGTGGCTACTAAGCTATTTCTTTGGAAAGCTCCTACTAAGATTAGAAATTCCCCGATAAAGCTGCTAGTGCCGGGTAAACTCATATTGGCTAAAGTGAAAAAGAAGAAAATGGTAGAGAAATTCGGCATGGTGCTCACTAAACCTCCATAATATCTAACAAGTCGAGTCTTATGTCGGTCATATAGAACACCAACACATAGAAAAAGGGCTGAAGAAACCAGTCCATGACTTAACATAAGTAAAATGCTACCTCCAATTCCTTGTATGTTCGATAGAGCCTAATATCCCCCCAGAGTACGCCGCTTACCCCCCGAACCGTACAAGATAGTTACCACCTATCATACGGCTTTCTAACTCCACTTCTTTTTCTGGTCGTTTCGCTCTGTCGGATCGATGGTAGTCTCAGAGATCTGGTAACCTCCGACATTTTTGACAACACGCTTCCTGCTTCCGTTTTGAGTTGCGCATCTTTCTCCCCGGGGCATACTATAGTATCACATCGTAGACCCCCACCCCAACTCTATCTTCCTTATCAGTGAACCGGAACATAGTGCATAGGTACTCTTCGATGATGCGAGGACGAGACGAGGTGACATACTACGATCACACACTGAAGTTCTGCCCTTCGGCTCGGCATATGGAACCTCTCAGCTGCTCCCTCGGGATAGGTAGGCCCACCCCCCCTTTCCCGAGAGGCGGCCGGGCTGTGTTTCCCCTGCGGCCACCCAGTGGCGGCAGAAAACGAAAAAGGGTGGGCTCCGCGCGGTTCGCGTTTTATTGTAAAAAGAGAGCTTTTCATTCTCTTATAGAAGCCCGCGCCCACGCGGGTAAAGCCCAGCGAAGCTGCAGGGAGCGCTGAGCAATGGGGGGATGAGGGCGACTCCGCCCACGGGTTGGACCACACCACAGGCAAAAGTCCTTCCACGGCAAGAGAAGGGTGACCGGAACAAGAAAAGGGAGCTAGTCGTTGGAGGGAAGACAAGGCTCGTTCCGTGCGACTCCACAGAAGAGTACGCGCGCTAGAAAAGGCAGCCAGCTTAAAAACGCTAGCTAGCTACTTTTGTAGCCTTATTTAGTTTGGTTGCCTACGCTTGCTCTCCGGCACGCTACGGCAACACCCCCTGCTTGCTTCTTTCTGTTCGACGCGGAGCTCGCAGCCTCCCCACCCTTGCTTAGCGTTCCACTTGTGATCCTGGAGGATTTGGAGAAATGCGCCCGACCATGAAGAATGGATTTTGTATTTTCTTTCATGTGAACGGCCCTATCTTGTAAAGAATGGTTTTTCGTGCTATAGACCACGTTGAGAAAGACCAACCAACAACACAAATAAAGACCGTTCCATTTGGGTACCTCGAAAGGGAGGTGCTCCTTATGATGCTACGGACGGCTGTCCGAAGTGCATGCAATGACGGGCTCGGATAGGATAGGATTGTGCGCGCCGGGCCCTTCGGGTGTCCATATTTTGGCCGACCTTAGCGTATATACTATGTTATGGTTATGCGGCCGTAATATTTTGATACCTTCCACCGCTGTTACGCCAGAAATCCAAGGTTCCACACGAGCTCCTGTTCTGCGGCGTGGTGGCAGGACCGCTAGGGGATTGGCTCCGGGTGTAGGTAGGGTCAAATCCGCAGGGGTCATGCAAATACATAGGCCCCTTCCCTTCTGCCGAGTTGTTTAGAAGGCGCTTTCCGTTCTACGGTCCCTCGGAGCGAAGGGTTAGGCAGGTAGTACGGGCCCTCTGACTTCCAGCTATGTGCTGTGTGCGACTCCCGCGAAGCGAATGAAGGGAAGCTCTTCGAGCTTTCTCCGCCAGCGGCTTATGTAGTGGTCGGCATTCCTACGTGCTCCGACTGATCCCCACTGGAGATTATATGAGGGGTCTTGGAAACTGTCGTGACGCTTTGGTGACGAAGGTCACCGGGGTGACTATGGAAGGATTCCGTGGTAGTCTCTGACTCCCTCCAACTCAATCAATATCAAGAACATGTCGTGAGCATGGGGGTTTGGCCGACTACTAAACTATTGGCTAGGGCTTTTCTAGTTATAGCTTCTATAGTGAGTGGCCCTTCCGCTTTGATCTAGTTGTAGTTTGTATTATACTAAATTGAACACATATCAAAGAAAGGCGATCAATCAATAAGTAGTTGCCCTTCTCCGGCCTGGGAAAAGCAGCGAACTCGTTAAACAAGGGGGTTTTTTATTCATGGTCGCTACTGTTGTATTGTATATTGTCGGGGGAAGCTACTGCTTCTACGACAGCTCCGCTTCCTCGTCTTGCTTCTACTTTGCTTGTTTGCGCGAAGGCTTAGAGTCCTTTTCGCTAGGTCCAAATTCGTCAAAGCGAAAGATCTGATCCAACGGAAATCCCGCATATTGAGCGCAGCTGATATGTGGCTACTAGGCGCGATCATCCCGCATGCCATAAAAAATACTTCTTTTTTTTTATGGCCCATCATATAAAGATAGAATAGATATGGATAGAGAGACATTCTATTGATTCGCGAAATGGCTCGTCGATCCAAATGAATCATTCTTCTGGTCTCTCTCTGCCCCCTCGCCCCAAAACTTACCCACGACACAGCGCCCATTCGTTTCGCGCACGGGAAGGCAACGAAGTTTAGTTCAAAAGACCGCAGCGGAGTGGAGCAGCCGCGACACGAAGTTCCTTACCTTAGCTGGATCTCGCTGGTGCCACCTAAACGGTAGGTATAGGCGGCGGATGTCTGACGTTTGGAGTTGTCGTTCGTGCACCTGTCCCCAATAGAAGAATGAGTGATCCCTTCCCCTGCGGATCATGGCCTTACCACTAGGTCCCCGATGGCCAGCGGGGGATTCGGTATAGCAGCTCACGTTCGTTTGCGCTTCGCGTTCCCGCTGGACTGGACACGTGTTAGCTATAGGAAGTATGGTTACAAAAGTGACTTCGGTTCGCCAGTTCAGGCTCAACTCCTCGCTTTACGTTAGCGGACTTACAGGTCGGGCCGGGGCTCCACGCTCTTTCTTTCTGTGTGGGACGATGCCGGGGGATGTGTCGAGGCGGCGAACAACAACAAGACAACTAACTACATTTGCTTTTTCCCTCCATGAGATGAGCCAGTGCATTGGACCGATGGATAATAGAACTGAGCTGGCCAAACGCTTGGGCGCTCTACATACGATGTAGAAAAAATAAGATACATATCGATTTCTTTCTGATGGATCCAGAATAGATAGATATCTTGTATCATCAATAGATAGAAAGAGGTCAACCCTTATTATTGATAGAAAACCTTTCGATCTATCAGAACAGATCAGGCCATCTATCAATCGATTTGAATCATCTCGCTTTTCGTTCATTTCAGCCATGCCATAATAGCCGCCACAATAAGAAAGAAGCCAGCGAAACAGCTAGAAGCGCTCGCTTCGCCGCGCCCAACAATTCTTATTCACGGGAAAGCCAACCGAAAGATTCGATTCGGACTTCGTAGAGCCGGTGCTGCTGCTGTCTGCGTAGGGCCGTCCCCCACTCCCGTCCCGGGGTGCTAAGGGGTTTTGTTTTAGGAACAGACGGCGGTGTTTTGCTGACGCCTCGAATCGACGCTTTTGTTGCGACATGCTAAGTTTTCTCCCCTATTGCTAGTAGGTTGATGGGTCGCACGCCCGGCACACATGTTTTGGCCTTGCTTGTGTGTCCATAACTCAAAATAGGTGACCTAACGGCCGCAGCCCGACTAAACATACCAATAGTCACCAAATTCATATGGGCTACTGAGGAGTAGGCAATGATCTTCTTAAGATCGATCTGTCTTAAAGTGGTCAAGGAAGTATATATTATAGCAATCGCGCTTAGAGTATAAATGAAAGGAGTGAAACAAAGTGTCGCCTCGGGAAACATGGGTATGGAAAATCTTAAAAACCCATAGGTTCCCAATTTTAAAAGAATTCCAGCCAAGATGACGGATCCAGCCGTAGGTGCCTCTACATGGGCTTCGGGTAACCAAATATGAACTGGTACCGTAGGCACTTTGACGGCAAAAGAGGCGAAAAAAGCAATCCATAGAAGGATTTGGCGCCGCTCACTAAATTCAGTGGTTAATAAAATTTGTAAATCGGTGGTTCCTGTTTGGAGAAGAATCAACAGAATAGCTAATAGCATAAAAACGGATCCCAGTAAAGTATATAGGAAAAACTGATATGCTGCCTTGATCTTTCTTTGTCTCGAACCCCATACCCCTATAATGATGGTAGAGTCAGGGGTGGCCCCAAAGCGGAATTGACCGGTGGTAGTTGGTCGAAGCTCCAGTGGGTAGCCACTCCCTTCTCAGGGAACCGTACGTGAGACTTCCGCATCATACGACTCTGTCCCGAGCTTCCGTCGTCGGCCCTTGTCATTAGACCACTATGCTTGTCTTTTCCGCCTTTACTCTCGAATCTTTGGCTTCTCGGGTGGTGGCGAAAAATGCTGCTTGCGTAGCGGGAGATGCCCGCCCGTCGTTTAGGCCTGCTTCCTGCCCGAAAGAAGGCTAGCCGGACTAGTGGTAGGGGACCCGACTGTAAAAAAACCTACCCTATTCTCGAACCCTCTGCCGAGCTCTACCCTGCCCGCATTTATTTGGAAGGGGGCCAAAGAAATGTCTCCACCTGCTGCCAACAGTCTTTCTTTAGAATTCTACTGAACGGGTCGATCCTCCCCTCCGTTTGTTTTAGCAACTTATCCTAAGGTCTCTTCGCCAAGAACTCTCCGGCAACGACAGAGGAACTAACCTGCCTGCAGTGGCGGGGCGGCTTTTTTTTAATAAGACCTGGACGATTATCCCTACCATCGGTAGCTTACGAGTTTACGTCCATCCCTGGTCGGGTACAGTTTCCTTTATTTTTATCCCTTGTAGCCGTTACCCGAATTCGCGCAAGTGTGTCCACACCCCCCCTGACTTGACGAGGAATTCATTCTCGCGAACAAACACACCCCCTACACACACCTAGGAGCACCCCTTCCTGCATATCCATACAAGACCTGAGTAGGCGGGTCGAGGTCCTACGAGGTACCCACTACTCGGAGTACCCTCCCACCAAAAAAAGATGTGTGGTTCGGTGGTTCGACCAGAAATGCTATGCTTACGCACAAGACTACCCCTCTTCCCGAAAGCTTCGCGGGGACCTGTACTACTTTACGATGACGGGGGACCGCCCATAGGGGGTTTACTACACAAGGCCCCTGCAGAGGAAAAGCTTGATCCCAACGAATAGAAGATGCTCAGCTCCGCACAACATAGGGATTGGCACGCTTTCGGAAAGAACATAGAATAGTAGAGGATCCAGCATGCAGGACACGGCGATCATTAGAAATTCACGAATTAGAAATGCTGTAATATACTCTTTCCCAAAACTTCTCATACCAGACCAACCCACTGAAATGCAAATAGGGATCAGAAATGTGGTCAATATCACGAAGAATAATGAAAGACCGTCTATACCCATATACAAATGGATGTTTTCATAAGGAAGCCATCGAAGGCTTTCCACAAATTGAGATTTGGCCGTAGAAGGATCGAATTGTATCCGAGGAATAGGGGGATATAAAAAGTAATAAGAGAAACGCACAGACCAATCAATTGTATCGGTCTTATTGAAGAATTTGGAATGAAAAGAGGAGTAATGCTTCCTAGCACGGGACAGAGAATAGGACCACTTAGATCGAAATAGCATTCACAGAAATGTTCTAACATAGAGTAGAATTGAACATTGAAAAGATTAGTTGACAACAGTCAATCAAAAGATGGGGCGCCAAATTACTAAACAATAGGGGTCTTTCTGTGCAAGTCAGCTGAACACCGTAATTGATGAGTGAGTAGGTGGGTTAGGTGCACCCCTCGTCCAGTGGGAAGTCATGAGGCTAGCCCCCCCCCCCCTGAATGAAGAAGTAGTGGGGCCCCCTGCCCGCCCACGTATGCGCCTTTATTTAGATTCTAACTAAATATTCTACTGAACTTTATCCGGGAATCTTTCTAAAGAATCCATCTGGCAAAACGAAATTTGTCGATTTCAATCTAAGGTGCACCTTGCCTTTTTCAGGTAGCTTTGTTACGCCTATTCAGCTAGGTGGGGCATTGGTCATAGCCGAAGTCAAAGGGAAAAAATAAGGTAATGAGATGATGGTGCCATCAAGAAGTTTTCGACGAACGTAGTAGCGGCCAAAAATGAAACTCTTGCATGAAAGACCGGATTTGACGCAAGATGAATGGCGTTGGGGTTTTTCAAATGAAACCCGCGATCAGAAAGTCACCAACGGAGCCATACAATCTATCTAGTAGTGTGCCATGGCACGGTACTCCGCTTCGGCAGTGGAAGGAGCAACTGTCTATTGCTTTTATCTCATCCAAGATAGTGTCTCATCTCCCCATAAAATAGATAAGCCTGTAGTTGAGCACCTATCTGAAGGCCCAATCGGCATCAGTAGTTGCACGCAACTCTAAAGAAGACGATGACGGAAAAAAGGACGGCTCAAGAAAAGGTACCTCGAATATATCTAAGAATCCGATGAACTGCTGCAAAGTGAACTGACCGGGGGGCAGCCATGAAAGGCTGACTTTCTTAGGAAAAGCCATCTGGGCAAGAGATCGTCAGATAAACCAAACTGCTGACCTACTGTCTGTACTGCGTCGGATCAGATAATGGTGAGCCATCAGTCGGACGGAGTTTAACGTAAAGCTCCAAGGGAGTGTCAACAGTCTTCTCATCATTGAGTTGAGCTCGAGTGATCAAGTCATGACGTTATTTGATCTGAGATACCAAATATCCACGAGGAGAATGTGCGACCTCCAAGCCAAGAAAAGGCTTAGGGCGCGTCAGCGCCTTCATAGCAAATAATTGATGAAGGCGACACTTGATCAGCGATATGGTAACGGAGTAATCACCAGTCAGTTTGATATCATCAACATACAACAACAGAATAGCACGTCCTCGAGGATAAACTGATACGAACATGGCCGAATCATGATCACTCCGAGCAAACCCTGCCTGGATAACATAACCACTGTGCTGAACTTCAAAAACCGACGCTATCGGGGCTTGTTGAGACCATAGATCGCTTTGCGTAAAGGACAGACAAGAGAAGAAGTCAGAAGGGCAGGTTCTCTTTCATCCGTCTTTTCTAGGTGCGCATCTCCATCTACTAAAAGTAGGGGTGGTTGCCATAGATAGATTGGGTCATTCGTAACCTGAGCAATAACCGATGCTACTACAGCAATAACGGGAATAACCGATGCTACAGCAGAAACTACAGCTATACGTGGCGGCCCCACACGCAGCTTTGTTTAACAAGCATCACCCTTCCTTTCTTTTCAAATGCTTCCTCAGTCAATCAGCAGCTTATTCGATTCCTATTCTTATTAAACATCTGATATAGATGGTGGGAACAATGAAGCAGATTCTTCATCTGTAGGTTGCAATCCGTATGATTTCTTTTCTCGATCTCCTGCTTGTGTTTCACCTCGCACCTAAGCATCACGTTCCTAGGGACAGAGACATCTGCGCTCTAAGGCAATCATAGTACTACCAGCATGGTTACATCGTTCTGCGGGCAAGCTTCAACTTCAAAGTCACCTAATTTGGCACCAGCCAAAGGAGTAGGAACAGCAGCTGGGGAAGCACCATTACCATCCATGGGATGCTTTGTGAACAGCCCCCTCTGTTCAATACCGATACCTGTCAGATTCCATAGCTGATGAATCTCTTTCTTTTTCCACTCTTTCCCCGTCACGCAAGACGCTTTTCTGGCACAAACCTAGTAGTTATTTGTCCTGCTGATCTTGGGTGAACTGATGACACTAATGCTCCAAGACCAAGAGTTTTCACAGCCAAAGCTATTGAAGCTGCTCCCTCCCATGAATCACAGCTTTCTGGACGCACTGCTTGAACACCATGGAGCAAGATAGAGAAAAAACTCCTATCCCAGTTGATCGAGCTGAACCCACCCACCGCCGGGCAGGTGCATTAGCCTCTTCTTTCTAGTTTCCGACAGGGCTACCCGCACTAGCCTCTGACCTCTACTCCAAAACCTGAACTTCACAGATCCGAAGCCTAAACCTTCACTACTTCCATCACTTCACAGAGCAAGTCTTGTTTTCAAACTTGCTTTCGGGTTAAGTGCAGAAAATCAATTCAATATTCCTGTCATTGAGGATCTATTAGATGAGCTACATGGTGCACAACTGTTTTCCAAACTTGATTTGAGATCAGGTTATCATCAGATAAGAATGAGAAGAGAAGACATTCCAAAATTTTAGGACATATTTTTGTCATTATGAATACTTAGTGATGCCATTTGGACTCACTAATGCACCTGCTACCTTCCAATCTTTAATGAATCATGTTTTTGCTCCGGAAATACCTTTTGGTATTCTTTGATGATATTCTGATATATAGCAAGACCAAACAAGCTCATCTCAAGCATCTAAAGTTAGTCCTGGACATTCTAAGGTCATAAAAACTATATGCTAAGATTAGCAAATGAAGTTTTCCTGTCCCTCAAGTGGAGTATTTAGGGCATGTTATCTAAGGATAGGGTCTATCTACAGACCCCCACAAAATAGTTGCCATCAAAGAATGGCCAGCACCTAAGACTATCACTCAGTTGAGGAGTTTTCTTGGTATGGCTGCAGAAAAAGAAGATTTGTCAAGAATTATGGGATAAATTCTAGGCCACTTCATGACTGTCTAAAAAAAGAATCATTCCAGTGGTCAGATGCTCAAATTGAGGCCTTCACAACATTGAAGAATTGTCTGGTCACTGCTCCTGTTATGGCTTTGCCTGATTTGACCCTACCATTTACTTTTTAAACAGATGCATCAGGTCAAGGTATTGGTTCTGTCCTCATGCAACAAGGCAGACCAATTGCTTATTTCAGTAAAACCCTTGGACCCAGAAATGTAGCTATGTCAACTTATGATAAGGAGAAGCTTTAGCTATTTGTGAATCCTTGAAGAGATGGCGCCACTACTTTCTTGGTTCCCAATTCTTTTATTGATCAAAACTGATCAACAGAGCCTTAAATACATCACAGAACAAAAAGTCTCTGAGGGCATCCAACACAAGCTTATGTGAAAATTGCTTGAATTCAATTACAAGATTGAATACAAAAAAAAGAAAACAAGGTTGCAGATGCTTTGAGCAGAAGAGATTCTCTTATGATGGCAGTCACTGCAGTTACTCCTGCTTGGGCTTCAACTGTAGAAACCAGCTACACTAATGATGATCACTGCAAATCTCTGCTTGAGAAGTTCACTGTATCAGCCAATGCAGCACCCCCTTATACTCTTCATTCTGGCATTTTGAGATATAAAGGAACAATATATGTGGGATCAGATGCTGTTCTTAAACACCAAATCATTGATTCACTTCACAACTCTCCCATAGGAGGCCATTCAGGCATTGTGGCTACTTATCAAAGGGTAAAAAAGCTATTTGATTGGCGCCAGGCCAGGAGATTGAAACTTTTCTACATGAGTGTGCAGTTTGCCAAAGAGTCAAGGGAGAGCACTGCCACTACCCTGGTCTCCTAGATCCACTGCCATTACCTACTTCTGCTTGGACTGACATCTCCCTGGATTTCTTTGAGGGTCTTCCCAAATCATTGGGCAAAGAAGTCATATTGTTGGTGGTGGACAGGTTCACTAAATATTCTCATTTCATTCCCATTGCTCACCCTTATACAGTACAATCAGTCTCTCATGCTTTCATGGATAATGTTTTTAAGTGGAATGGATTGCCAAAGTCAATAGTCTCTGATAGAAACTGGATATTCACAAGTAACATGTGGCAGGCCTTCTTCAAAGCACTGCAAGTGAAATTGAGGTTTAGCTCTGCCTATCACCCACAATCAGATGGCCAGACAGAACGTGTGAATCAGTGTGTGGAAAATTACTTGCGTTGCATGGTTTTTCAGCAACCAAGGAAGTGGGCTAGTTTGGATCAAGCAAATGCCACTTGGGAGGATGCCGACTTCATCAAAGGTCTCTTTCCGGAGTTCTATACAGCTCCTATTCGTGGTTGGTGCCCTAATTCCAACACTTGACAATGCTTTGGGGGAGGTATTGTCATATCTGAAGATTACTGTACCTAACTCTCGATTGAATTCAGAGTGCTGCCTTTACTTCATCTGCCGTGAACGGAGCCAAGAGGCTTGCGTTCATTTCTTCAGTTACTCGCATGTTTACTTTCCCCAGTAGCCCAGGGTCGGGAGCTAGGACTTCTGAGGTGAACAGTCCCTCAAAGTAACCCTGTATCAGAGATGCTAACTGGTCATTACCTTCGATCCTGTTGCCGTTTGAGTCATTCAGAAACTTTATTATGTTCTTCTTTTTTCTCCGTTGCAAAATGATGTGATGAAAGAAGCTCGTATTTCGGTCTCCATGGCGGAGCCAATTAGCCCTTCCTCTTTGCAGCCATTAATCCGAGTGCAAACTCTCTCAATTAAGTGTTGGAAGCAGTCGCTCCTATCCACTCCTACCAGGGAGGGGAGCCCCGAGTATTTGTCAGTGAGCGATTCGGTGACAATATTCAGCAGGTTGCATACCTCTTGTCTGTCCCCCCTATCTGTCTAAGGGTCCTTGGTAAAACTCTCTTCATTGAAGGCAGTACGTGGGTATCCATCTTATCTACAGTCTGCGGGTCATCCACATGACCAAAACAAAGGGTACGAAAGCAGTGAAACCGATATATCTGTTGAAGGCAATCCCACCGGTCCTATTTATTAAGTTGCAATGGCGAGTATCTTTGGACCCCAAAGAGTTGTATAAGTTGGAAAATGGAGATTTGCCTGTGGCATTGGCCGTTGGGCAGCTAGCTATTGCATTTGAAGGCTCCACAGAAAGAACCCGCAGGTACTATTACGACAGGTGGCTTCGAATCCAGTTTGTTAGTCGTTTGCATCTCGGTTAACAAAAATAAGCTGGAATCCCTCCATTCGTAGATCAATCAGCTAAAGTTGTTAAAACAATGCCCCGGTAAAAAGGTAGCAGAAGGTCGTTCTTTCTTACTCTAAGTTGCACTCAGGTGCTGCCATTTTAGAGCTAGGCAATATTCTCTGTGTAAACCAGTATCGTATCTGTTCGATATGGACCATTCTATAAGTATAGTCTTTTCAGTCTTCCTCAAAGGATCTCCGATCTATTGTGCAACCTTCCCTTCGAAACCCACCCCACACGAATACTTCTACCCCTTATCACAGCTCCAATGCCCACAGTCATCTGTCTCTAGCACAAATCTTTTACTGAAATCAGGGAGAACCAACACAGGGGCCTCAATTAAAGCTTGCTTGAGAACATCAAAGGATTGCTTTGGCTTGTCCACACAAATGGTACTCCTTTCTTTAACAAGTTCGTGAGAGGTCTCCTAATTATGTATATACAAGATGAGTCACATCTTGACCGGAGCCATGCAGAGCAGAAAAAGTGAAGAGAAAGGATTTGTTCACCACTTTAAGCCAAAAGATAGAAATGAAAGCTGTTCCCATAGAATGAGATTAGATCCCGCAAGTGAGCTATTTATACCGAAGCTTACAAGAAGCAAATTTGAAACGGGAGCTTTCCCACCACGGCATCCAACTCTTCTCTTCCGTAAGCAAAGGGGCTTTCAACGACATAGGGAGCTGTACAATTTCACCCGTGGGTGGGGCTGGCTACGCTTGCTAGATTGGATCAAATATACGTGTCCTACGCTAGGCGGAATCGTTGTTTCACTCCTCCAAGCGTTCCTTTCCAATGGGTAAAGCCTTTATCTATCACTTCGGTCGGAGACATATTAATTACCTTTTTTATCCTTGGACCCTTGAAAGCTCGCTTCCCTTCCTGAACTGAGGGAAACCGGTGCCTGAGAGATCCGTTATCTGCAGTCTCTGAGCTTGATTGCACATCTTTTCCTGCTCATACATGTGTTTTTGCACGCTTGAGACCTCCTCTTTCGCTTGGCTATCCGAGGAAAGATGTCTTACGAGGTGGGTTGGACAACGTACGTAGTGAGCCTGCTGCTATCAGTGTGAAGATGAGCATCTATCTTTCTTTTCAGGATTTAGTGTGTGTGTGTGCTTGTTCTTAAGGGAACGTGCAAATCACCCAATCATATAAGGATGGATCCAATGGGTGTGAGTTTTGTCTGTATTGATCACTTACCCACGCTATAAGAAGAAGGGCGTCATGGAAGAGTTTGGGGTCCAAAGCCACACCTTCTTTCCCCCATAGGAACAGAGGTCAGGAGCTGCCGGCAGGGCGCTGCATTCAATCTGACTGATGGCTCAAGATAAGTACGAGACGTACTTGAGATAGATAATTTATGTATTTCACTATTTCGAATACCTAAACTGCTGCTAACAAGAATAAGTACGGAGAGATTGGATCTCCCTGGCGTAGTCCCTGAGAAGGTTTGAATTCCTCAAGACGCTCCCCATTGAAAAGAACCGAGAAGGTAACTGAAGTCACTAACCTCATCACCATAGAAATCCCACCTTCGCTGAAAAAAAGTGGGCTGGATAGCCGTCCGGGCCAGGGGCCTTTCAGGGTACATCTTAAAAAGGTCACACTTCAGAACCAGTAAAGGGCGCAGTCAATTGCTCATTCATTGCCTGAGATACTTCCCGAGGAACTGTCGACAGAACGAACATCCTCCATTCTTTCAGTACCTTCAGCAGTATAGAGATGTTTAAAGAACTCATTCGTCATCCCACTCATCTCCTCTGAAGGGACAACGAAGGATTGTCTGAAGTAGGACCTATTCGTAGCTCATTTCAAATGGGCCAAAGAAACTAGGGCCACAGAGACCCCCCCTGTGTCATGAAAAGAGACACTTTCGGTAGTCACAAAACCCTATTTTAAGAAATAAGTCATTAGATCCCGTGTCAGCTATAGCAGTGAAGTTCTCATAAGCTTTCATCATGTCAAGCTTTAGTGCACACACCTGATCATCTCGTGCCTCTTATATAGTTTCTAGTTTAGGAGTCCGAGCTGGAAGAACAAAAGGTGGAGCTCCGCCCTAGTGTTACCCTTTGCCTCGCTCTTTAGAGGCATGTGTGGTCACAACTCGACGTAGTCTAGCAGTTCTATTTGGCGCACGAATTGCGTATAGCAAAGTTGAAGAAGGCATTCTAGGAGCTAAAGGCGTCTCACTCGTCTCTCATTCGCTCGATGCTTAAGTACCGGTTTGCTTCTACGTCTACGGTTGAACTTGAAGGCCTCGGATTCCGAAACCTATAGAGCGTGCACAGTGAAGAACAAGTACGTACTTCATACGAAGAAATGGTAGTCGGACTCCTCTGGTTTTCTCCATAGTAGGAGTAAGCATAATCCTAAAGCCGGCCCAATGGGCTATATTTCTTTAGAGTACTCAAAAAGTATGCTTTTGTCGGAGGGAGATTGCCGGGTCTATGTAGAATAGAGAAGCAGCAAAAGAAAATAAATTGAGTAGCCAAAGGCCTCGTGCACAGTATGGAAGGAAGAGGAAAAATGCACGGTACGCAATGTATGATGATGAACGTATGGAGTTAGTTCGGTGGGTTGGTTGGGGAGTAGGGCCGGGGGGAGAAACTTGTCCCTTCTTGATGGCGAGTATATGCTTCGATCGATTCTTGTGCTCCCTATGCGCGTGTTCTTGATCACCGAACAAGTTACAAAATAAGTTTATGCGCTCCTATCCTTGTTCTTGTGAGTCCTTGTGAAGCTACATTGGTGATGGTTGGTGGTAGATGCGGATTACCAGCGAGCTCTGGATGCTACTCTTAGGGATATTATTACTGTGCTTTTTTGCTATGGTTAGTCATGATTACTGATCAGTTGAGCAGTTCTTTTGAATGTACCAATTTTATTTTTTCATTTATTTGTTTCCCCCCATTTGAAACAGGGCTCAAGTCGCTTCCTGAGATGCATTTCACACCTGACTCACCTCCCACGCCTAAAATGTCTCCAGGTAAACGTTTTTCTGCTTGTCTAGTAATTCGGTGAATCTGCGGCCACTAATGCCATTCAGAGACTCTTGGCCATTTCGGCTTTCGCACCATATGATCCCAGCTCATCTGCCCACAACAAAACGGAATTTTTTTATTTTCACTTGCGGTGTTCTCTCCATTTCTTGTTATATGCTGCTATAGGGCTATAGGAATACAGATTCAAACTTGATTGTATGATAAAACTGATTATTGATTCAATTCTTCTACTCGCAGCATCTGTTCTATTAACTTGTAACTGCCTACTAATTACAGTATCGAGTGTCCTGGTGATGCGGATGCTACATATATAGTCTTCTCAAACTCTGAGTGCACAAATCTGTTAAGTTGTAACTGGACCTTCTAGTTTTTTAATCTGAGCAATCGTTGATCATCTCATACATTTGATCGTTTGAACACTGGAATTAATATCTTTGCGGAATCGTTGATCATACTTCGTGTGTACTAATTGAAATCAGTTGTGCATGTCCGTGCTGCCGCCGCCCCAGGACAAGTGAAGTGCCCCCGTCGACTATGGAGGAGCTTTCGACGTCCGTGCCGCGCGATCGGTCGGGATCGGTGGCCTTCAGTTCCTGCCGGATTTCCCTTGTGACGTTAGTCCTTGCAGCAGTAGCTGCAGCCTTGATCACGTTGCTGTTCTGATACATGCTTGTCTGACCTCGCTCTTGAACTTGTGCATGTCTGCTTCGTCTTTCTTGACCAGTTCCTCGTGTTGCATACAATGAAGTGGTGTCATGTTACGCTGGGCATAATCTCTGAAAACTCCTGACTGGTTCGGTGTGGTTTTGTTTATTCAACACCAATTGCCTTAGCTTTCTTTTTCTGAAGGAGACAGAGAAGAGAGTAGCTAGATTTCTTTTTCTATTTTGATTTACAAATGGTCCGGTTTTATTTCAAAATGGTCCGTACTTTTCGATCTTTGGGCTTATTAAGCTTAAGAATCTTACTTAATAGGAGAAAATAGCCTCCTAAACATATGGCTAGCATCTGGTTCACCAGGAGTACGCAAGAAAGGCAAAAGCACTACGAATTATTGATTTAGGAATGGGAATGGGCTAGAACCCTGGGTTCTTCCTTATATAATTAATGGTCTTTTCATTCTAATACTCTATCCGAGAGTTCTCAGTATTTAGCAAAGCTGTTCCTATCTAACGGATAAAAACAGGATCAAATGACAAAGACATTGTTTGTGGAGAAAGAGGTGGCTTTTCCCGGATGAAATGAAACATTTGATTTGTGTAACAGGAGAAAGATTTCCCACTCCTTAGCCATAAAGATATGTGGCCATGAAAAAGGGAGGGGATTCAGTGGAACAGGATTGGCCGGGCGGTAGAGTTGTGGAAACACTTGTTGATTCCTATTTTGGACCCTAGCTCCATGGAACAATATGCTACTGCGGAAACATGGAAGAATTGCAATCTTAGATCAAAACACTATGTGTGGAAAGCTTGATAAGGGTCAGTTACTTGTACATTTGATTAGTATGAGCCACTCACATCGTTTTTTAAGGATAGGTGGGAGTAGGACCCTACAATAAAGAGCAGATAGCCCACATGAATCATGGGAATAACAATACGAGGCCTTTGACGAGTAAAGGAGAAATGCAAGATTTGGATCCGCGATTTCAACAAGTAGTTCGTGCTTCGTCGGCAGGGGAGACTATAGGCCATGAAAACCCACCCCTGGTATCTCCACCTGTGGATTGAGAGTCAAAAAGTGTGAATTTCGTATGTCCCGCTGGCACATGATTTCGATTACTTTTCTGGTTTCCCATTTCGGAGATCCGATAATGGAATGCTAAATCGATATCTGGGGTCGAGCTAGGGTACTTATCCTCCCGTCTATAAATCAATGACCAATAGAAGACCAAAGCGGTGATAAATCAAGGGGCGGACAGGAGCAACATCGTAGCTAGGAACAGGTGCTGCACCATAGCTAGTAGGAAGAAGTACAGCATAGCTACATTCCCCATAGGGTTGGCGCCCCTCTTCTCCAATACAAATTGAATCATAGCAAGGGCTAAGCTATCTTAAAACCTACTATCAATCTGTTTATAGAACTCAATACTACTATCCATGAGATCATCATAACAAAAACTAGAATTGCCCAGCGAAATAGGAATAGAAAGAAATCCAGGGTAACTTGTATCATGAGATGGGTCCATTCCAATTGGAATTCCGTACGGCTACAACTCTTTTTAAACGAGTCGAAGTCCAGTCTTGTCACTTTCCCATCATCCCTTTCCGCATCGTCCTTCTCTATTGGGGGCTCCCAACACCTCAGCCAATTCGTGCAGCATCTTATTCAGGATCTCGGTGCTCCCAAAAGTTGTGAGCGACTCCAGGAACAAGACTATGCCACCTCTGTGCGTCACCGAATGAAGGAAGGAAAGAGCATGTCGTACATAAACCTGGATTTTTTCCATGTCGTCCATATCTACGCATGGCACGATACATAAATCCTGCAACAGGAAGCACAATTTTGCTACTGGATCAACATCCACCGTCTTCTTCGGACTCAGACACAAGAACGAAACCGCCAAAAACATGAAACAGAACAAAGAGGAGTAGTACATCAACTGAATCATAGTCTGACACCGTCGATGGTTGGCTGTCATGAGGAGGGTGCATTGCAGCAGTTGCTGGTAGGATTTTGGTGTTGCTATGTTCTTGCCGCAGATGATGATATATGTAGATGGGTGAGGTTTTGGACTCGAGATATTGCTGGGAGATCACATTTGCCGTCGCATTCCAAACAATTCGTGAGCCGTTTAGCTGGTTTAGTGGACATTTGCCTTGTTGATCAACTGTTTGGTATACCCAGTTCTGTAGAATTGTTTTGTGCCTGGAACTCCGAACGACCCTTATACTGTTTTGCTTTCTGCTGCTTCTTGTTCTGCTTTGCCGAGAGAATTTCACCTCTGTGGAATGCCCTATAGCTATATTTAGCTATATTACTCCTCTAGCTATATTTAGCTAGTTCACCGCTGTATACGACCAAGGTTTACACCTGAGAGTCGTAGTAAATCCTTGCATTCGTGAAACTGACCAGATGAGAACGAAACTGGTGGGAACAATCAACTATACGGCAGCTGCGAAGTTCTAGTTGGCTTCTGAAAATCAACTATGCTGAAATAGATTCTCTTTTGAGAGCCCTACATATACCGATCAAACATTCCATTTCAGACTTGTCTGCTTTACTATCTAATAAGTTTGATAGAAATCAAGGCGGGTATAGCTTCCTTTGATCCATACCATAATATTCAAGCTGACTTTGTCAACTTATTCCCCTTTTTTCAGGTTGAATTGACAACGCTGTACTTTCTTCAACCATAGGAATCAGAATTTCGTAGGTAGAGGGGGCCAAGGTGCCAGAAACATGGATTTCATGGAAACAAGGTAATCCGTAGTTGGTAGAAGATGTTCCGCGGGATCAGATATCCTCCGTCTTGTCTCTGCATTCGAGGAATGCTTGTAGCTGTGCTAGGCGTGAGAAGAACTCTACAATACGATTTCTACGATTGGTACTAGATTGGAATTCATTCTCGGAACTCTCCTCTAGAGAATGGCCTGGCTAAAGAGAGTGATAGATCCATCGTGTCGTGTGGAAACTAAAGCTAGGCGCCGCTATTCGTCCTCAGCCGTATTCTCATTCTGGGAAAAGGTATGGCTCGTTCTGGGAAACGATCAGTAGTAGTGGTGGATGGCAGGTATGGAAGGATCCCGGCAAGTTCCTATCTGAGATTACCACCGGCCCTGCCCTGAGCTGACTTCTTTGCTAGTAGTGAAGTGCGTTTTCACTTAGCTGGAAAAGTCCATAATCCGATTTAACCTCGGGAGCCTGTCCATAGATCTGATCAAAGTATGATTCCCTAGTGCCAAAAGTCCTAAAGCCTATGGCGCCAAGCATGGGGAGTCCGCGGAGAAGAAAAACTCTATTTCGCTATGGGCCAAAACTAGTGTTTTTTCGGATTTCTAGTCTAGTTTAAGTGCAGGGCTAGAGAGTTCTCTTCCAGTATTCTTAGCTGACTGTCCGCTTGCTTGACTCGAACAAATAGCTTTTGTTTCCACAAGGCAGATCCCATTCCTCGAATGCAAAGGACAAGAAAGACGGATTCTGGCTGGAAGGAAGGGTTCTCATATTGGTTCTTCTGGTGCGCTACTTCCTTGTGCTGTGCCAGATTGGAATTGGTATCGGAATCCTGGTTGGTAGAAGGAAGCTCGGGTATTGCTTATTGTTGAAAGCACTGGTTTGTTCCGGCTCGTGAGTTGAAAGCACTCGTTTGTTCCGGCTCGTGATGTGTCTGACGCATGCATAGAATCAAGATCTATTGAGACCAGGATGTTTGTTTCTTCCTCGAAACAAGAGATACGCTCTGGCTTATTTGCATTCGACCGGAGAACCTCACTTATCAACTGCCCTGGATTGGATCTACTTACGATTTGAGAAACTGGCTCCAGAACCCCTGTTTTTGATGCAGAATCGGTGGTTCCTTCTCTTTTTCGTGATTTCATCCATAAATCAATGGAAAGAGCACTTTATTCAGTGAATTGACACGTTCCTGATGCTTTTACAGTAGCAGCAGTCTCGGTAGCAGAAGTAGATCCGAGTGTAGATACCGGGATCATATCACCACTATTGACTATTTCAATTCATTCACATCTGCTCGTATTAATCAAAGTTTCCTATCAAGCAATCCCAGCAGCAATCAAGTTGGCACCCACTATATAAGATGCACTATTTCCTGATCTTGTCCCAAACCCAACTCGGCACTTTTAGACCTGGCCCTCCCTTCTCCGACAATATATGCAACCTTAAAGAAAAGAGACCACTCTCAGAACGACCCTTCGGAAAGCCCCACAACAAGCTATCCCAGAAGAAATTGTATAACTTGGCCAAAGTATTCACTTCCAGTTCCCTTTGCAATAAGATCACAGTAGATACTGTTTAGAAGGCTCACTCTCTCGTCTACAAAAAAGAGATGTGTGCTTACTTCTTGGAGATTGACTCCTGCCGGTAAGTGCACACCCTCAGTAGTATCTCTATAGACTTTATAGAGTATTTCCAATTGATAAATGATTTGTTCTTTAAGAACATCTTTGGATATATCAGTTACTTGTGTTTCAACATTAATAGCATTTATGTGATGGATCATCCGGCCAGCCCTAACGGCGACAAGAATAGCTATCGACAATGACAAACCCAATGAGACAATATACTCAAATAGAATCGTTTCCATAAAAATCTGCCATCATTTTTTTAGTCATACTTGTCCCTTAGCGGACTCACTCTTGTCTTGCTTCATCTAAGGAGTGATAAGTGCCAGGAGTCTGCCTCTAGCATCAATACATGTCCTAGTTACGAACAAAGAAGCGGTGCTGTCTCCTTAGCGTTAGCGGCCTTATGCCTATTTCAGTATACGCCCGTGTCAATATGTCTAGACTTACCTATACCCATGCTTCCTTCTTCTTTGACTAGCTTGCTTCCCCTATCAAATAGAACGGGAATGACTGCGTGCTTGGCCATTGTTAGTAAGCCCGCGTAGGGTAGGACCATCATCGAGCAAATGTTCCTTCAAAGGCGTGGAGCGTGCTATGGCAGATTTTCATCCCGCAAGAGGATGCGCCTAACTAAAACGCCGAAAGGCAGTGCAGCCCAATCTGTTGCTTTGCTTGTTGGGTCCACTTTTTGAAAGTTTCTTTGTTTGTAACATTAGTAGTTACTCACTGCATTAGTAGTTACTCACTGGGTGGGTGCACCAACGGCTTTCTAGGAATTTGAGTTGCTCAATACGGACGGAAAGATTCTTTCGTGAAATAAAAGAACGGCAGGTTGATGAGGGAAAGGAAACCAGATCTTTTTTCTATGGTATGGCCTGGGTGGCCTAAGCGAAATCCCGAGATATGAAGGAGCCGATCAATCTACCCGCCCGAGGTAAGCTTGCTCCTCACTTGAGTTGAAGCTGCCTCCGCTCCCTGCCGTCATACGGATTGATTTACTTTATCTTGACATACGTTACGCATATATTTGCTAGAGATATCAATCGAAATAAATAGGAGCTTTCTGAAAATAGAAATCGATATATCCATGGTATTGAATGGACAAGAATTGAATGGGATTGTGGCACCCAGTGATACACTACGCCATGTTACGAACAAAGAAATGATCAAGAATTTCATTATGGCATGGCGCTATAGGCCATCGATTCGGTTATAGGAGTAGACGCAGGCAATGGCAAAGAGGAACATTTGGATGGACGACCTCCAGGACACGAGTCACTACTTTAGAACTACGTTATTCCCTGGCGTCAGGTACACATCCGGGGTTGAAGAAGGGACGCATATCAAATAAATGCGATCTAGATCCCTTTAACAGATTAGCAGCATCTTCGCATTCCGAGCCGAGACTATTATGATTACCTACCGAATTGGAGGAATCAAAGATCCTTACTTGAGGAACTTAACTGGCACTCTACTGATTGGACTTTACCGACTTCAGAAACCAGACAAGATTCTATACCGAGCTGACCTATCAACCAAACGGACTTGAACAACTGACCTGTCTGCTATTGTTATTGCCGGGCCTCCAGACCATACCAATTCACCGAGTTAGAAACCGGACCAGAGCTATTAACCGACTTGACGTGCTTTCCTGACTGACAGACCGGACAGACCAATCCAACGAACTGACTTTGCTAGCTTATCGAGCCGAGGAGACCAGACGGATCCATATAAGGATACCAGCAACCCGAAGAGAAGAACCCCAGTTTATTAGAGAGATCCGTTCTATTTCACTAGTTGGGTTTCTGTCTCGGCCTGGCATCTTTGGACAAGAATAAGAAGTATAAGTAGCAGCTTCCTATTCCTTAGTACTTTCCTGTAGTGTAGTTTCTCAAACCAGTGCTTTTCCTGGAATGGATAGAATTCCTCAACTCTAGGAAAACCTGGTATGACAAATTCCGTATAATATGCAAAATTCTGTTTCCGTATAAAATAAATAAGTAGACTAGCTCTGGACCGGAAATCGAAACCCTTGAAACGAAAGACAGGACAGGTATGAATCACTAGACCTGAGAGCTTCCTTCTCTTCTCCCAAAGCCAACTCTGGATTTTCCTCCTTTCGGCAAAGTCAGAGTGATGCTATCTCTCCTCTCTCCGGCCCTCCGGGATGAAGAATGTCAACATCCTCTTCTTGGATACCAGATTCCATCCTTATCCACCTGGCTAGAAGATCGAACTTCTTGGAATGAGTATCTTTGAGGTGTTTACGTAACTCATCCAGTCCAGAAATAGCTTGACCTGTCCAATTTCGAACGAATCAAGATATCCTATCGTTCCGGTAGCTATAGTAGCTATCTGTTCTTCCACTGGGAGAAGGTTTGATTGGGATTGTTTAAGCAATTCCCGTCATAAAAACAATGGATTCTGGCTAGTTTTATCGAGAGCAGAGGCGAATAATAGGCTTGTCACTCTGCGAATTGAGCTAGTTCCTATTTGGATTTGCCAGCTACTTGTTTCATTGTGGCACATTTGAGCCGCTGATCCTACTCTGGAAAGTGAAATACCCACATGAATAGCAGGTCGAATTCCGGCATGGAATAGATCCGCAGATAAGAAGATTTGTCCATCTTGGAGATTACATTAGTAGGAATATAGGCGGAAACCACTCCAGTTGGGCATACTCTCTTCGCCTAAAAGAGAATTGCATTGAGTGGCTCTTTCTAAAAGGCGTGAATGCCAATCAAATCAACCCTATCCTTATGGAGAATAGAGATCCACCCACCCACCTTCTATATTCTCCCATCCCCGAGGGAAGACCACGCACGGCTGAGAAAGAAGTGTCTCGTATTCAGCAGCTCTCCTAAGTCCTAACGTTAGTGGAAAGAGTAAGATAAGAAAGCTTAAGCGTGGTAGCCCACAGACCAAATATGAGAAGTTATGTTTTGAAAGCTTCTTATTGAGTCTAGTACTATCCTTTGGAAATTCTTGGTCCTCAGATCTGATACCATAACCAGCATCTACATGCTCATGCTGCAAACTATCACATAGGTCCTATTTCAGGTTCATTTACTTTCTCAAATAAGTAACTTTGTCTAATGTTCCCCGAACGAGTAGTTAAAACAACCACCCCCTGATCCGAAAGGAATGGGTGTTCCTGAGGCTTATTCAAAGGGCTTTCTAGTGAGTTAATGGGGAATGAGGGTATCACCCATAACCAGTTTGAAGATGCAAAAATTCTGTTCTTGTCAAGGAGGGGGATTAGCTACACAACCAAGGAAGGCCTTTTTAGATTATTAATATTATGACTGCTTTTCACTCTTGTCTAGATCTTGCTTTTCCTTAGAGGGCAGGCCGCAGGACAAAGCAAGAGCTTGAATGCGAGGGGCGCTGCGAATGTTTGCTTCGAAGGAGCCTGTGAGCCAGCGATAATTAGACCCGTTAGTTAGTAGGGACAACTTGAAGTAGGGACAACTTGAATACTCCGCCTGTGTCTAATCATCCACTCGACCAGCCAATGAAACGAATTGAGATGAAAGTGATCGAAAGTTATCTCCCGTAGAAGGAGCTATGTTTGCGAAGGATCGAAGAGAGCGTTGAGGGCGCTAGCAACAGCGTGTTTGTTTCAACACAAGAAGTGCCGATCCAAGCTTTAAGAACTCAATCGTCCGTCCGACCGAATCACTCATTTATGGCTCTGATTCCAAGTCAGGGTTTAAAACAGCGGTGACCCAGCTAGTTGAAAAGTTTTTACTTGGAACACCAGACATGAGAGCCAGCTACAGAGACAGCTAATGATATCAAAGTTGACGAAACAAGAGAGTTTCATTCAATTCTTTTCAGAGTGTACGCCTATGATCAATAGTTCCTTATGTAAAGGATCTTTCCCTTCTCATATTCTATTAGAGAGTTCTCAGTATTTAGCAAAGCTGTTCCTATATAACGGGGGGCTATTGGATCAAATGAAAAAACATTGTTGAGAAATAGTAGCCACCCGAAGTAGAGGGAATCCAACCTTGCCCAGTCGATGCTCAAGTGGCCCAAAGAAGCAATCTGAAAAGGGAAGAGCTTGTTCTGAAGGAACCGCACTCAAAGGGAATGTTTACTTTATCAAATCATTCTTACTCCTTGGTTACCCCTGATGAAACGAGCCTATTCATTTGACCATTCACTAGTTTGTAAACTGCACCTACTTCATGCACAGAACTCCGCTCTACTGGAGGCTTGGCATGCTCGAAAAGAAAAAAAGCGGAGTCAATCTTTTCAAATTCCTTGCGAACAATACCGAAGACTTGCGGCGTGTAGTTGCTTGCGTGAGATTTCTCAAGATTGTAGAAAGGGGTTTTTAAAACAGGTTCCTTCCGTCTGAGAGGCTTTGCAATCCAACTCAGTCTCCTTTGTGTGCGCGCACACGCAAGCCAAGTTTCACTTTTAATACCCCTGCCTTCCCGACCACGGATAGGCTGCGGGGCTTTGCACTTCGGCCCCATTGTGTGAATACCACATCAAGGTGACAGGGAACCTATGGCCCTCTGTACCCAAAACAGATGCGCTGACCAGACTGCGCTACACCTCGTCCCCCCCTCAGAACATATGGATCTACCCGATCGATAAAGAAAAGAACCGCAGCGCTGTCGCCCACCCCGCTTTGGGCACGGGGAGGCGAGAACCACCGCTTTTAGGAAAGAAGCCTACAATTTGATTCTCGTCTCGTTTCACTTGCATTTTATTTCGTTCAGTCTCGTTCTGAGAGTGGAATTGAACCACTCACTCCGTTTGGATTTCGAGTCCAAAGGGCCCAGCCAGCGAAAGAGGATTTACAGTCCCACGCAGCCTGCCAGAACCTTTTTCTTGCTTGATTTTTATACGATTTTTTGAGCAACTAGCGCGAAAGCCGTTGCGCGTTAGCGCATCCATTTTCTTGCTTGATTTTTATACGATTTTCTGAAGTGATCTGTCCAACTAAGTAGAAAAGGACACTAGAGTGTGGCTACACATGGTATAGGGCTGCTCGTCCCGCCTGGTGTTTAGAAATGACATCCAATCTTTCGGTACCTATCATATATTCTAGGTGGATAAACTTATTTTTGATCAGCATCAATGGGAGATCTGATGTTTTAGAATGACCTTCCCCCGATCAGAGAAGGGGCTTGGTCTGGAACGGATTGAGACGGAAAGCGGTAATCAATCGCCGTGTGGTGGAACGCTTGTTGGAGAAGGGTAAGCGCCTCCATGTCGTAGGGGTGGGTAGGCCAATAGAAGACTAGGGAACTTAGCCTAGCCACTCAGTTCTGCCCCGAGCCAAGTCTATTTAGTGTCAGCGAACACATACCACTATCTATATATAAGTTTTTCTTTTTTGTAGAGGTTGTCGCTTAGGTCCTTGGACCCTTCCTTCATGAAGCTTGAGGAAGCACTCACTTTTCTATCCACGGCATTCTTGGTTCTGCACTTAGTCTTGAACCTGTGTTGGTTTGGGACGTCAATCTCATTCGTCAGCGGTGTGTGCCGCGTACTATGATTGCTTTCTTCTTGCTGTCAAATCCCAGTCTATCTTTCACTGAGCTTCCTTCGCTTGGAATTCAACGTCCAAAAAAAAGAAAGAAAGCATACTGTGAGGTATGAATGATCAAATGTCTACGGGTGTCATTGAATATCATGGGGTACGAACTTCTAAGGTCATGGCGTAGGGTATTGGATAGGCTGGTCCGCTGGTCGAAGTCATTGCAGGGTGTGCTACCGACAGCTATTGTTCCTGGGCATTTCCTTTCTCTCGTCATCACGCCAACATACACAAGGCTTGCCTTCACAGGGCCCCACCTTGACTTGCCATCATGGCTACACTCTTTTCATCAAAGCAACTCTTCTTAAGAAGACCCCTTGGTCCCCACAACGAAGTTCCTCCATAGAGAACCCAACTGCACAGCACCATCGCAAAGGTTTCTTCATAACTCGATTAGTCTCACTCAAGAGAACTCATCTACACGGAAGGTCTTTTAAGTGCCAGTTGTACCCGCACAGAAGTTCTGCGCCCTCAACTACACCAGGATGCCCCCTGCAGTAGCATCACAACTTTTCTCACCATGGACAGCTCGCCAGTCTTCTTGCATCGGCCACACCTAATTACAAATGACCTTGGCCTCTCCATGCTCGTCATTTACATTTAAACTGCATACCCCCTTGTTGAGGTCTTACTCCAAAGGTACGGCCTCTAGCACATGACCATTCCTCACTCAAGTCATCGACACCCTCGTCGATGTACGTGTTGAAAGAAGAAATTCCACTATCTCTCAAACGAAATGAGGTTTTTGAACTCCTATATAACAGAGTTTCATTGATGCCAAAGGGGGTTTTCCTCAAACGATTGGAACCAGAATAAAATAAAAAAAGAATGAAAGAGTCAATCTATCTTAGTCAAGGCACTCGCTCTGCCACAAAGGGAGGCACTGGCAAAATCTAAATAGAAAAGAGATGTTTCCAATTAAACCATAGATGTCCACTTCATACTTATAGTATTCTATTTCGGCTTGCTTGGGTTCATTCAAGGCATCTTCATATCTATTAAAGAAATCAATCAGCTCCTAATTAGGTCCCCCAAGGCGAGCGAAGTGACGTTTTTATTTCTCTTCCTCCGGTCAGAAAAAAAAAGATTTCTAGGACTAGATGCATAACAAGAAAAGACAGAATAGTAGTGGTGCCTACGCGCAAAAAATCTTAGAACTGAGCTCTTGTAAAGGTGGGCGTTCCTACGCTCAAAGCCCATATCTCAGATGCATGCCCATTGGAATAGCCCATCACCAGGATGAAATTATCCATTTAGCGCAGTTCCCCTTTCCTCTCTTCTTATATAAACTTCACATCCTAAACACCAAAAGGAAGGGAGAAGCGAACTCGACCTGGTGGTTTTTTATCATTTCATTGACCTTCGAACCGCTCTTGCCCTCCCCTTTCACTTTCTTTCCTAAATGTGTGACTGATACCAATCCCTATGTTGTACACTCTTCCACTAACTAGAGAGAACCATGCCTGAAGTAGAAAGAACCAATTACAAGTGTTCATAGTGGTCTAAGAAAATCAACCCTGACCGTGAAGGTTCCTAGTGTTGATACCAGTTGTTGGAGATAATGGAAGGAAGCAACAAAACAGAGAGAGGATCCAGTGTAATCTTAACTACATCTCAGCTCTTATACAATACATGGTACCAGTCCAATTTATAGAAAATAGCAAACCGACACAAAGTCATTATCGACTCAAGTAACAACTATTTCTATTTTGTTCACAGCTCATTCCTAGCTAAGACATAACGGCGTGTAGGCAAACAACTTGATTCAGGTCAATACAATACTCTTCTTCGAACTTGCAAGCTTGGGACACAAGCGTAAACTGAAAAAGAAGTAAGACCAGGTACACTGCTAAACATAAGTATAAAGAGGTGGAAGGCTGGCTGTGCTTGTGCTCACCTACAGGTCTGTCCCAGCATATAGTATCGAAAAAGACTGTCTCTTATTTTTGATTTGTCTGAATCAGCGTATATTAACTAATACTACTTTATCCAGTCAATAATGAATTGAAAGGTCGTCTTTAATTCAAAAGTGCATAAGCAAGCAAGGAACGGAAGGCATGCTAACTACACTACTAGAGTCAAGAAAAAAAAGACACTACAAACCAAACTACTTGAGTAAGAATCAAAGCTTATTGAAGATGCTAGAAAATCTATGAACAAGTACCAGGTTAGTAATTCAATTGTGATATCTTCTGCAGCGTTTTCTCTCTGTTGCTATTCTCAGCACTTTGGAAAGTATCTATGCAAAGGAATTAGTATTAAGAATAGCTTGGTTTGGTGCAAATGTAATATAAAAAAGGCATTCCCCTATATGCTGTTAGATGTACTGCAAAAAGGTCAAGTTAAAGAAATATTAGGAAAATTGTTTCGGTTGTCTGTGCTATCATTTTTCTGGAAGCTTTTAAGCCTGTTGTCTAGATGCTGCTGCCTAAAAGTAGTTCTTTTAAATTGTTTTCTTGTGGTCTTGTTCTCTGTATTGTTTTTGGAAACAAAGTACTCTGTATTGTTCATGTGCTGAACTTCATAGTTGGAGGTAGCACAGCAGCAGCAGCTACTCTCACCAGGTGCCTTTCGCCAAGGATACCGTCAACCGATTAAACCTTTGCTAATGGTGGAATTGCCAAACCTTTGCCCATGCCGAAAAAGAAGCCAAGTCCGATTCAATAATTACCTTTCTTTTGTCTCTATCTTTGGACTGAATCAGAATCAAAAGAAAAGCAAGGCTATCCTTCGTTGCACACCTAATGGAAAGCACTGGCTAGATTTCCGATGAAGGAAGCCGTCTACTAACCGGAATACTACAGCAGAGGACAAAACTAGGGACTTCGAAAACGAGGATAGTTTGCCAGGTAGGGATACCGTTGTTCGAATTGAAAAAAGATACCTTTCCCCAGAGAGATAGGATTCGAAAACAAACCATTCATGAAACTCATGCAGGAGCATGCGGTGGTCACATTAATGGACATGCGCTAGCTAAGAGAACTTCTTAAGTTAGGGTACTATCCTATTGGCTGGCTTACTATGGGGAAGGGGAGAAGGCAAGCCGCGTATGGATTGATCCCTGATTCAGTTCTTTTTTCGTGGTTTTCTTTCCATCTCACAACTTCCATTTCTTGAGCCGACCTTGCCAGCAGGAGGTATGATTCTGATCTTTGAATCGAATTGGATTTTTTGTCTTAAAGTGAGGGCGATGAGTTGGGAAGGAAGCTGACGATTTTATTAGTGTGTAAGGTGGCCCCGAGAGCTGAACCAAAGCCGGCCGTTTCGAGACCAGGGAGCTTTAACAATTTCTACTTAAACTATGTGTTCAGATTATGCTATTTTATTAGTAGCTTTCGGTCTCGATTCGCCCTTACCTCGGAGGGATCAACTACTTCGCTTAGGCAAAAGATTGAAAAAGTCTGTATCTGTCTACATGTGCCTCCGTCTATGTTACCCCTTCCCCGGAAAGGAGATTATACGTTTAGTAAAAAAAACGAGAATAAAAAATCAAAAAGAAAGAAGAGAAAGAACTGGGAGTTGGCGCCTACATAACAGGTAGCTTGCTTACCAAGCCGTCCTGGCAAGCTCCTACAGTTCTCTTATTACTCTTGACTTGACTTATTAATAAGAAAACTACTCACTAACAAAATGAAAGACGATCTAGAATCTACCCAAGAAGATAGAGAGTCCCACATACGAGAAAAGGTCACAAATGGAGTTGAACCAAGTAACATTGCAAAGGCATAATGATAGTAGGGTCGGGATATCCCCGCCCTCCGAACCGGACGTGAGGGTCTCCCCTCATCCGGCTCTCCGCAGGGGAATCTCCACTCACTGCTTCCCCTAATATCCTCCCTTTACCACATCATGGGGGTTTACAGGAGATCCCAGAGACTCGCTCGGAAAGGCTGCTATACCAAACATTATTACTTAACTACAAAGAAAGAAAAGACTATAGTAGTCACTAGACTGACTATAGTAGTCCGTCCGGCTGCTCTTGCTTAAATCATTACTCTTCGTTCTCCCGTGCTCTAGCAATTGCGCTCCCTAGACCACTACCATTTAGTTAGGTAGGGACAATCAATCCATAGTTACGGGAATAACGGAATGCATGGGGATAAATTTTTTTTAGAAAAATGCAGATTTTCTATGAAATCCTTTCTTTCCATAGATGTATCTGGTCTGAGACGGTACAGTACTCTACGAGAGGAATGCAATGGGATGGATGGTAGAGGGCTGCCTGCGCCCAAAAGCGATGATTCACTTGTCCCCTTGTCTATAGGGACCTTGTGGCATACAACCGCCACGACTCCTGCGTTATAGCCGCCCCTTTCTCTCTTTCTTTTGACTGCCTCGTGGACGGACGAAAGAAGGGAAGTTATAGAAGGGGGCAGTGAAGGCTCGCCAAGTAGACAGCAAGCCCCCACCCCGTCAGTCATGTGTTGCCGTAGCGTGCCCTACTTCAATAAGGTATTACCTCGCCGATTTTAAAGGGGATGGGATTGGATTCATTCACTTGCATTCCTGCTAGCACTACAAAAAGCTCCAGTCTTAACGCCCCTACGGAAGCTGTGCGGCCTTTCCTCGGGTTCGTAGAGTCGGGTTTCCCATTTACCCACAACGGAGGAGCCGCCCCCACCAACCAAAGCAGGTAGGCGGCCACGGTTCATAACGCACTCTTCACACAACAGATCCACTTTGAAGTTGACTTATTCGCTCGGCCAATCGTCGGAATGTGTACGAGATACCATAAGGGCCCAATATCTCAATAGCACCCTTGTCTAAAGCTTCAAATGAGACTGAATATCCGAAACGCAGGAACGATCTGACTAGAAAGTCATTCAAAACTTGATCGAAGAACCAGCATTTATTGAAGAAGCTATAGAGTCGATTACAAAAAGTACTAGTTTGAAAGGCTCGTTGGAATTGATCCGCTACGAGATTTACATTATACGCTAGAGAAGCACCTGAAGTACTAAACAGAATAGGTATTAGTTTTGTAATGGTTGGGGCAGCAAACTCGGATTCGGCAAGAATCTCATTTTTTGGTAGTACGAAGGGGGAATTGGCCCAAAAATTGGATAGGGGTAAAGACGCAGCCGGGTGCCGGCGGCTTATTCAAGTGCCCCCCGAACCGCGCGAAATGGTCGCCTATTACACGGCTCACAAACTCTGCCTGGGGTGGGGCTACCTATTATTCGTAGGCGGTACGTACGGCGCACGCAGGGCCTCGGTTTGCTGCGTGGACTGTCTATGCATTTCCTACAGAGTGTAATGGAACCCAGCTCAGCTCCGCCGGGCCAAAAGAAAAGAACAGAACAGCCGGAGGCGAAGAGTAGAGTATAGCCAAGGGGCTTTCGTCGTCCGTAAAGGACCTAACGGAAGACCGTGCTCCAAAGTGTGCACTTCGAGTTTTGTTTTAAGAACACTTGGCCTTACCCCTTCATTTTGAGCCATGTCTAGGTAGAATCGGCAAGATTGAACCGAGGCCTGCCCGGGCACCGCCGGGGGACAACCAGACCAACCAGTAGGCTTTCTTTCCGAAGTTTCCTCCCGGGGCCCTTAAATCATTGAATTCATAGGCATAGGGGCGTCCCAGGCAGTGGTTCATTCAATGAGAAAGAAAGACAGGAGGGCAGGATTCGTCGTGTCGGGCTAATTCATTCTGGGAAAAAAGGGGGAAGGGAGTCACCTGAGCTATGCGAAGGGAAGGAAGTCGTGGGCTGAGCCGGAGGTCACTTTTCCCGATCCATCCCGAAGGGTTTTTTCCCTCTCTCGCCCCATCATCGTACCCAGTCCTGCTATCGGCTCAGCCCTATCTATTCATCTCTTTTTTTTACATGGAGATTTTTTGGATCTCTCTTGTTCATAGATCTTGAAAGCGGATCAATAGAAATTTCTCAAAGGATCTATCTATAGAAAGATCTAGATCTCTATCATCATCTATCTCTATATCTAGATATGGAAGAACCCTCGAAGCCTGTCCCCGACGACGATGCCCCCTGGGCGAAAGGAAAGGGGCCGCCATTCTCTTTCTTTCCTCAATCGTTCCGATCATTTCTCTCATTCCCTTTTGTTTGTTTTTTCGGGTTGGTTTGTTTCCTCCTCCTATCTACGCAATTCTCTGTCTTCGTTCGTGATCATCTTAGGCGAAAGGATAGGTATAAATTTTGTGGAGGGGCGGCTGTGAAAGGGCGATTCCCCCTTTTCCATTGAAGTAGGGAAGGGGGTGATTGATCTTTTTTTGAATCAGGCCTTACTGACCAAGTGGTGGTATAAGCTTCATTGCGGATGAAAAGAAGTCCTTGTGAGCGGAGCTACAAAAGGAAGTTCAAGCTCAAGAAATCCTCTCAATAGGGATTGGGCAAGCAAGCTGTTTGTTTATTTGATCTTACCCGGTTGTGAGACGGGACGTGAAGTCAACCAAGTACATGTGTGTTCATAGTGTCCCCGGCACCTTCCTCCTAGCTGAGTATGGATGCTCAAGTTAGCTGGAGTGTGGGGCGAGTGCGTGGTAGATGGAACTCCTATTTACCGCATTTCTTCTTGCACTTCCAACTTGAAGAGGAAGAAGCATCTCTCTTTGCATCTTCAATAGATAGGAAAAAGGATCTTGACCTGAAGCCTTCGACCAAAGAAAGGGAGACTTGGTGAAGTCAGAGGTGGTTTTCCTTCCCTAGATTCATGGAAGGACTTTTTGAAGTTTGAGTGAGGAAGGAAAGCGGGAAAGGTCCGATACAAAGGAAAGGGTTGCGAGGCTTAACGATTTAGAATATAGCTGTTGAGGTGGCACCTGTTCCCCCGGGGCAGGGGTATATGCCCGTAGCTTTCTTCTGTCACTTCTTTCAGATCAATGAAGTGGAAAAGTAATAGAGTAAGGGACCCTTGTTTACAAAGAAAGTTGTCACTCCAAGAACTCGAAGTCAAGCATCTTCGGGAATATCCAGATTAGTCTTCAACTAGAGAAAGGATAGGAATCTCCTTTGCTGAGTTTTCTTCTCCAGCGGATGTAGCGGTAAAAGATTCTATTCTTTCCGCGGTCTAGTTACGTCTTTCCTCTCCCTATCTAAAGAGCTCTATTAACATAGACCCTCTCCTGACTCTCTATCATTTTAAGAAAGCAGCAAATCCTTCTCTCTATTCTACTATCCGATCTCGTCTGTTGAAAATCGATCTGAAATATGGTCATATCTTCGTTATCCCAATAGTAAACCTTCTTACTTCTCTTCGCATCTCGAAAGACGCAAAAGATCTGTTATTAGCTTATTTATAAGCTGTCAAAGGTCCTTAAAAGCCTTGATTTGTGGCTTACGGCTTACTTGCCTTTTTCCTTAAAGCCTATATAGACAGACATAGACTGAGGGCATTCTGGGCATCCATGCTCCTGGCAATGGCAAGATCCGAGATGTCAGTTGCTTGTCTTCAAGCCTCAACCTTATTTTGACTCCTACTAGGGCAATCAGGTTTAAGTTAAGCCCGAACAGCTTAGTTTTCCACTTCTCTTCCGACACAAGCTTCTTTGCCAAGCCTTCCCCATCAACTGGAAATCCAGTAAGAAAGGCAAGGGGCGCAACGGCAAGGCAATCTCAAATCATAATGGGAGTTTTATTTAGGTTTATTTAGATAGATTCGCCTTTGGGGTTCTTACAGAATCGGTTCTTCAAGAAGGAGCTCTTAGTACGGTGGATGCATCGAATGCAAGCTGTAAGGAAGAATAATTCTCTTAGCAGACAAGAATGAAATTCAATTAGTCCCACACTTCCCGCAGGAATCGAAGAGTACGCAAGCACATTCATTTAATGGGAAAGCTTTCCTTGGCTAGGCCCCTATGAAGAAAGATGCCAATTCCCAAAAGCAGTAACAATAGCAATAGCAGTAGGAGTAGCATTAGGAATTAAGACCGTCAGGCCTCATTCATCAAAGTAGCAGTCCTTAGGGGCTGAAAAAGAGCCCAGATTCCCCACAACAAGCTTGGAAAGGAAGAAGACACGAAGGGAGGAGTTCCGCTTAGCCTTTGCTCCTCTTTGATAGAAGTAGCTCTTTTGTTTGCCAGAATGGCTTGTTAGCAAGAAAATGCCTTCTTAGGAAGTGAAGAAGAATACGCCTGCTTGAGAATGCCCTCTTGTTGTTCTCGAAAGATGGAGGAGGGCAGATTTCACTAAGGAAAGGAACTAAACTAATGGACGAGGAGGAAGAGAATATAGAAAAATTGCCGACATTCAAGCATACTATAGATGTTCCAGAACTGCTAAAGGGAAGTTCTAGTAGAAAGGACAACTAAGCGAAAGGCCTTCTTAGAAAGGCAGAGTGACAGGTAATGCCCTATTTCCTAACAGTGAAATCTAAGATCAGACAAGAAAGAAGCTAAAGGCTAGGCAAAGAAGACGAGGGAGAAATCGTAGGTGAAAACGTTGGGTTACCAACTCGGGTGGGTTCTCACACCAAAGTTCCTTTGTTTCGGGCAAGCCCAATTACAAACAAAAGAGAAGGTTGGTCCCGTACTCAAACCGAATCAGAAGGGCGGTACTCACTCGGATGGAAGAATCCCAGGTCGGTCCCATACCCGAACAAAGGCTAGACCGAAGGTCCCGTCCCACGGGTTAGGTGCTTAGCTGAAGGTGGAAGGCGAAGCCAAGGCAAGAGCAAGGGTTGAAAGACAATATAGAAGAATTCCATCTCCCCTATTTGTTCCATTCTCAATGGTTGGTTAAGTTGAGATGAACTACGGGAATCTATATATGGACTTCAAGGTCAATCAACCCATGCAAGGAAACTCGACGGAATTTGTTTTTTGATGGATTCAAGCAAAGAATGAGAAGTATGGCTTGGCTAGGGAAGCAGTAGTAGTGGCAGAGGTCGAGCTTTGAGATGAGAAGAGGGCTGAGTCGTCTAGCTTTTATTCCAAAATCACGTATCACCGATCAGCCTATTCGAGAGGAGCTGCTTGCCTTGCCCACTTCAATAAGGAAGACTCCATCCATCTAACCCATATCCATTGGAACCAGAAGCGAGTGGTAAAGTCACCCTTTGGCTAAAAAAACGATTTGTATGCGTGGCGCAACACACACCTCTGCAAAAGAAGAGAAAGAACGGAAAGAAGCAGGCCCACAAGACGACAAGTGGATTGAATATCCTTTGCTTTCGTCACCGGTGCTATTGAATCCGCATTTAGAAGAAAGAGCTCCGGGACTGAATTTCTTTGAGTGGGGCTTGCCCATTAATTAGATCACCTAAGTAAGCCAAGAAAGACGAAAGCGATGGATGTATGTGACAAAGAGAACTTATGAACATGAAAGCCAGCCTGTTCCCTAAATATTTTAGGAAGCAAAGAAGACAGAAAAAACTTCGGTAATCTTCTCCCTTTGGTAGGCATTTACCCAAGGCACTGATATTATGAGTCTCTCGATTATACGTGAAATAGGGAGTTCGAGGTCTTATTAGTCTTTCTTGGCCTATGTGAATATGAGCCAATTCCGGAAAGTGAATAATTCACTACTGAAAGTGCAAGTCGACGTTCCTGATATGAAAGTGAAAGTGGAGTGAAATCTGGATATGAAGGTTCAAGTCCAGTTCCAATCTGGATATCAAAGTGCTATTCAATCGTCGAAAGTGATCTCTCTTTTGTTGTTCTCTTTTAGTCCGCTTTTCTTTTTTCTTTCTTTGGAGTCGGGTTCTTAAGACAGGACTGGAAATCGGGTTTTCTTAATATCTCTCTTCCGGAGAAGTAAGTTTGTTCGAGATCGAAAGAGTGCCCTCGAGAGACTAGACTGATAGTAAAAGTAGTGCGCCTTCAGTTGAGGAGAACTGTTCACAAGCAGTGGTTATGAGCTCTTTCTTGTGGAGGTTCAGAATAGGTAATTCCTTCACTTCAGTTGCACTAGTGGATTGAATAACCTTTTCTTTAGTTCTAACAAAGTGCATGTGTTGTTGGTTAATAAAAACACGAGTTTCGATAGGCTGGAGGAAAGATACTATAAGTAGGACAAAGAAAGACCCTATAAGAGATCGGAACTCAATACGATTCAACCAATCCAAATTGCTTTGCTAAAGATACCCGTTCCGCTGTTCCTTTACCGGCAACAACTATTGAATAACAACCTTCGCTTTGCTTTCGCATCGGATCTCAGCATTAGCAAATCTAGAAATAGAGTAGATCCTGGGGCGTACCTAATGGTTTCATTGATTTGAATGGATTGATCCGTTGTACCGTTGTAGGAATCCTCATCCGATGTACGAATCCCGTGGAGGAAGTGGGGAAACAAATCCAATTATTTGATTTTGATAGGAGCAGTGCCGATATTGAGGGTTTCTCTATCTCTTCACTCATGAAGTTAATACAAGTGAGGATTGATTTCAGTTATTCATATAAGAAATAAGAGGAATAAATAATCTCGGGGAAGACAGGCTTTCTCGCTCTCGGCACATCTTCGCTAGGGATTCTTCTCTACCTTCTTGCGTTGAGATGCCATCAACTCTTTCCTGGGGAATCAGGTCAATACAATACTCTTGGAAAAGCAAGCTATAGCAGATCCTTGAGTATAGAGAAAAAGGAATGGAGTTTCATTAGCTCTCTGCGCACATCCAGTATAATACCTTTGCGAGCCCCTACGGAAAGGGATGCCGTGTTCTCTTTACAATGGGGGTGATCCTGGTTTCCAAAAGCTGCTGGTTGGTTGTATCTTTTTCTATTGGCAATCCCCAATCCATTGCTTGTTCGTTATGAACAAAAGAAGCCGATACCAGTTCTGGTGTTTATCCAGCGGAGGCTTGTATCTCTTCCATGTGAGACCAGCGACCTCAGATCATCCCGGACTTATGTGCTGGAATAGCTTCGTTATGAGTTGAAGCAGCCTCAGCTACTATTCCTACTAAGGAGGAGTCGCCTTTTTCAATTCCCTCCCTTTTGCAATCCCATGTTGATGTAAGGAAGCTGCTTTAGAGTATTGGCAAAAAAACATTACATGCAGGTCCAGATCTCCTTGCGTTCGTTGGTGGTTGACTACCGGGAAAGGGCAGAATAGCAACAGTGAGGAAGCATACCACCCAAAGCAAGACGTGAAAACCTTCTTCGTATCCAAAAGCCCCTTTTAGTCTGTCTGGCCTTAGTGTTTATGATACATAATCGCATCTTCTCCCCCTTTCTCGTATCTCCACGGAAGTAAGTACTGGTATGATCGGAACTAGTATTTAGATATATGTGACCCTCTAGCGGTTTGACTCTGTTGATGGTATACGGAACTTCCTTCCTGCGAAAGGTCGAGTTCGTAAATCAAGCTTGTAGAAAAAGCGAGTACCGGTATTTGATGGTGATGGTGAGGATGACTAACCTCGCTCTTGCAACCATGAATATTTTCTAGATACTACGGGCATATACCTTCTTCCGAAGGGTCCCCGTCCTATCTTTTTCGCCTTCCGCTCTGGAATCGACTATTGGTGGGTTGTAACGTGAACCTATGGATCTCAATGAACAGCTTCGATACCACAAAAGGATGGGCAAGAAAGACAGCAGGTGTTGAGCCAAAGCCCTAGTTCATACACAATCATAATGTTGGTTAACCATTCGAACCGGGATTCCTGTTATTCATACGAAGGAACAAGAAAAGAAGAAGTATGGGATAATGGTTTTTGAGTTGGGCATGATGAAAGTGGGTACAATGGCATTACATAGAAGCTATTATGTCCTGTCTTGGCTTTAGCAATAAGCTTGTGCGACTGATGACTCCCTCCATCCCTGGCATCGCCAAGACTAATGGATAAGGTTTTGTCGCATCTTAATCGAACCGCATGCGGAGCTCAGCTCCTAAGAAAATAATAAGAAATATCTAGTTTTGTTTCATAAGTGGCGAGCCAAGGAATAAGAATACTGCCCCCTGATCTGTATTTCAAAAGCGGATTCAGCGCTGCAAGAAATAGAATTATGCATAGATTGACTTGTAAAGAAAGACGAACCGAACAGTGCTAAGCAAAACTCTCTTATTTCTATGCTCGATTCAATCTCTACTCATCTGCTTTTAGTTCTACTTTCTGTATACGAAGTCCGAGCTTTTCGAGCTGCTCAGTTCTCGCTATGTCATTTCTTGGTTTTTAGTGCATTCACTCAATTCTCTGTGAAGTCCATGGACATGTTGTGGTTCATTGCAGAGAACAGCCATCACATGGATCAAGCTATAAGGAATCACCCGCGAGCGAGGGCAAGTCTCAATTACGGTAGGAATCGAATACACCAATCATAACTCTGGTCTGGTCCCTAGTTCCCTAAGTAGTTAGTGAAACTTCCAGCTGGACTGACTGGATTTAGAGCTTAATGCTCCTATCTTTGAACTAGAATCTTAGCGCTTATTTAATGAAGATAGCTACTTTAATTGATACAAGAATGCCTACTTTGGACCAATAGGATCTACTCCTACTTGAATGCCAATCCAATCTCTTTCCCAATAAGAATTCCTAATCCCTAAATCCAAGCAAGGCATGATTGTTAGTCAGGATAACCAGCTTACGTACCGCATTAAGAAGTACCGACTATGCTTTTTTCCATACTTCTCTTGCAGTACTTCAGTAAAGCTACCCCATTTTAATAAGATAGGGATTCGAGATATCAGCATTTTCACAGGTCCTTGTCAAGCTGCAGCAGAATCAGATTCGAGTATAGCATCATTCAGTTGGAGTTCTGAAATAATCTGGATCCCCTTTGCTATTTTAGCAATCTCTGCTGCTCAGTTTCATCCCTTTCTGAGGTAGAAAACCCATCCATATATGTACGAGTGAGAGATGTCCTCCGTCCCGGAGAACCGTCTTCTCTCCCTCCTTAGGAAAAGGAGATCTAGGTAGAGGAGGTAGAAAATAATAGATACCGTCTATTCTATTAACTAGTCATCAAAAAGCAACCTATATCGAGGTCAAGTTTGATAGGGTGAAGTGGACTATTAGATCCCCGGCTTACCATTAGAAAGAAAGCTTAGCCGCCGACGTCAATGTGTTAAGCACATAGGATATATTCGGCGAAAGTCAGTAAGAAGTAGAGTGAATTCTGAAACTCCAGCATTTAGGCCCGAATAGAATGGGTCCTCAAGCTTAGAATCATTTGGCCTAACCTTTAAGAAAAGTCAGCATCTTTTCATCCGGGTCGTATTAAAGGCAGGTAGACCGAACACACGGCACCTGTCCCAATGACTGGTACACTGACGGTGGCTTATTGGTTCCTTCCTCCCTTCCATCCTCAAGTCTTACTTTCCTTGATGCCTTAGTTTACTTGATGCCCGATTCATTCCTCCCTATATTCAATCTCTCGTGCCATATTCTTTTTCAGGTTTGACATTACTTCCCTTTCCTATCTTTTTACTTTTCTCAAGGATGTAAGATTCTTCAAAATCCCTTTCGCAGATCCCTTTGATTCCAGGTTCAGATCCATCTATCTCTTCTCTCCCTTTCTTGGAACCTTACTTCACAAAGTAGGACATGCCCCCGGGGATACTCATCATTATTATGAATAGGTTACTCTATCCAATTCCCCGGAATCATTCACTATCATAGTCAGTCTCACCTTCGCTTAGTTGAGGAATACTAACATCACCATCTGCACTGAGGAATATCTGAGATTTCTCAGGGTTCACGTGCATGCCCCCGCCACCACGTTCGATCACAGAAATAAATCCACTTAGATTTACGTGCCTTAAGATGTCCAGAATTTGAGGACGGTCAAGATGATATGAATCATAGCGTGTTGAAGCTAGAAGGACATTGGTGTCCCATCTTGTATAAAGAACACTTCATACCGGCTCAGGACCTCCCTATCGAATTGATGTTGAAAAAAGAGATGTAGGAGCACGTCGCTCAATTCACCTATCAATGGTATACAATTCGAATGAGGAATTTGGAGGTTAGTGGCAGCATTATATATTGGGAGAGATAGAAATTCCTTTAAGATGTGGGAAATCACACCCAGATTTTGTAGACACTTTAAGGTATTCCATAGACGTTCCGTAGAAACATACCGGATACTATGACTCAAATCCACACAGACTATTTTCTCTACACCACTTTGACCATCCCAGAACCTTTGGTGGTAATCCAACATGTCATTATAATAAAATAATCTAGACGGAAGATTGTTTCTTATCACTAGAAACTCCCGCATTAAGATATTAGCTAACGCTTTAAAAAGTAGTACATCTATTGGAAGAGATGGCGTAGCCATACAAGGCCAATCACCAGCATTGATGAGTGGGCGCCTGGCACAACAATAGCCAAGCTCATCTTGCCTTTCCAGAGTGAAATGTTCCTGCAAAGTCATACCACCCCTACCATATTTATAGGTTTTGTATACCAATTTGGGATGAAATGAAGAATAACCTTCGTGTATATGCGACACCATGGTATCGATTTCTTCGGGTAAGACGCCCCGCTCTCTCCACATATCATTCAAATTATAGAGTCTCCTGACCTCATTAATCAATTGAAGTTTCCAAAAACTACCATGAAATCTCCGGCGAAAAGTGACGTTGTGATTACTTCTAGATCCAATGAAAACTTTCGAGATAATACAAAAAGTGGTCATCATTTCTTCCTCTTGGTAAGTTGGCTGGTTTCTTCCCATTCTTTCTTCTTTCCACTAATCTAATGGTTTCATTCTCCCATCGAGAGGTTATGATACTAGCAAGAGTCCTATTCTTCTCCTCTCGATCCTACCTTGGGTTATGTTTGACAGGGATGGTCAGTGAACTTCTATTGGTTTCAAAGGAGGATAGAGATCCATTGGGGAAGGCTCGAAAGGTTATTCGATATCAAAGGTTGACCCTCGACGCGCCGCAGCCACTATTTTTACTCCTTTTATGCAATTATGAACGAAACTTTCTCGATTCCAATGCAACTTATCCTTTTGGAGTTGACATAACAAACTACGCGAGCCTCCCGATGAAGCCAACAGAAATCCTATCCGAATACTAAAAATAAAAGGCAATTTCATTATGGTGGTATACCAGCCGCCAGTTCTGGAACTTCCAGTTCCAATCGGAGCATATAGATCCGTAAATGGATTTGTATATATAGCCACTTCAGTCGTGCTCCTCGTTTCTCGAATGGAAAAAAAGTATCTTCTTTCTGGGAACATGCTAAACCAGAAATTCTTATGTTCGTGATTCTTCATCCACCGATGCAGAAAATCTTCCAGTTTTCCATTCTCATATGAGGCAGGAAAGTTTATGGGCAACAGGTCGGCACGAAGTGATTCATCATGTTCAAACATGAACCTTTCGCTCGTTGGGGACGGTTTATAAATCATCAAATTCCCACAAATGGAATGAGAAGTGGGTCCATGTAAATGATCGAGACCTCGCAAACAACAACGTTCCTTCCCCATATGGAGTTCGGGACCCAAGGGCAATCGTTGAGTGAACTGTATCTTATTCGTATTAGTTGACCTAAGCCACACCATTATTGCAGGGGTGGGGCTCGGCCTCCGAACCGTACATGGGACGAGTTTCTGCCTCATACAGCTCGGGCCGAAGACCGGGGAAGTTGAGGAGAGATGGGGAGACCCAACTGCTGCCGGTCGGGACGGACAGGAAAGGGGGCGGGGATAAGCTTGTGAAGAAGCAAGCTTATTGCCCCACCCCCCAAAAACAAACCGACCCAGCAAGAAAACGTATGCGCTTTAGCAACAAAGCGCTCATCCCTTGCTTGCTGCTTCGCGTTCTTTCTATTCCATCCCAGTCCATTCCGGGATAGGCGGCTAATAGAATCTAATATGTGCAGTAGTCGTCGTCTGACCAATCGGCTCGGACACCAGACCACTTGTGCCCGCCCATTCTGTCTCGCCAATGGAATGGCTCTCTTAGTTACACTGTGCCCCGACCCGAGTCCCCACGTCCGCTTTTATCCGCCCGCAACCCGGCCAACACAACATTAGGGCCGTCCCCCCCATTCTATGCTGACCCGGGCCGGGGCTCGCTTTTTGGGAAGCCCGTTCCCACCGCGCTCACGGCCCGGCTGGCCTGCCAGCGGTAGTGGGAATTCTCCCGTTCCCTGGTCAAAAAAGGGTTGGTTGGATGCGGGATCTACTCCACGAGGAGCGGTACGGACGTAGATGATATCATCACGACCTCTCTTTGCGTACCGCTAGGGATGCTTAACGCCACTTCGCCAACTGGCATTACCTGCACTTTCGTGTCTCTCAATGTGGTCAGCACTGGGTGTTTCCGAGCAGCGAGGCTTACACCCATTCGCATTAATTCATCCAAAGTTCCTTACCCTTATGCACGAATTTTGGAATAAGCCATCTTCCTATCAAGGTTAAGGAGTCAACTAAGCATCTCAGCGGCGGGATTGAATACCCGGATCGAATCAGAGTTCACGCCGCCCGCCCTGAACAAATAGAATAGGAGGCGTGGGCCACAGGTCGCACATAAGCCATCGGGTCGCACGACAGAAGAACACCCAACATAAAGATGCACACTCCTCCATGTGAAATAGAAAGATTCATCTTCACTTTTTTGTAGTAGTCGTGACCAACAGCCATCAGCAGTCGGCTCGTTGGTAAGGCGAGAGCTTCAAGCCTGCTTTCTGGTGGCACACCCCCCAAACAAGCACCACTCGACGAGGGGGGGGGGCGGGGAAAGATACAGGCCCAAAACCTTCGACCCTTCTTTCTATATGGGGGTGCCCGGGGCACCTCATCTTGTCATTTTGTTGCTCATTCCCCTTAGGCCGAAGTGTTTGGCCTTTACTTCGGAGCACCCGCTCACGCTTCGCTGACCTATCGCGTGGTAAAGAGAAGAGAGTACAAAAGAATTGTAAACAGAGCAGACCGCAGAAAGATTCTAAATATGACAAGTCCCCCATGGATTCGATAATAAGGAAATGAAGAACGGGAACGAAACGAAATAAAGCATTTCTAGCGGATGAGCTTCTCTCCATTTTGTCTGGTAATAGAATAGGGCGGCTTGCTTTGACCAACACTCCACTTTTTGCTCTGTCCATGGAGCGTATGAATTTCCTTAAATGTAGATAGACCAAAAAAGGGAATAAAGGGATAGGAATAGGAATTATAGTACCATTGGAAGAAGAGGCACCAGTGGGAACATCTCTACTGACGAACCATTTCAATAGTACGGGTGTTGCCGTGCCACGGGGCACGACCATGGAAGTAATGAAAAAGAAGAAGTTCTGTAGTTGGACCATCTGCTCTATCCGTTTGATTTGAGCTTCTCCAGAGAAGATGAGACACTAAAAATGAAAGTGTTCGCAACGCATACCGAAAAAGGGTACCTATGTTGCCGACCATTAATGACTAGTTCGAAGACCAGGAGCAGGGGCACGTGCCAAGAAAGATTTGTTACTTTCCCTATGGTTTTCGAACGTTTTCAATAAAACCTTCTCGTAGAAGTATTTTCACAAAGTTTTCGGTAATATTAGTAGATGCTATTCGAACCCTTCCTTTTATTAAGATTCGAATTCTTATTCTTATTATTATCTAATTATTCTTTTTTTTCATGTATATGCGTCAGACACAATCTACTAATTGATCTATATTCTGATACCCTACTATATCATAGTCTCTACTACTAGTATTTTTAATACCTCAGGAGCTCATGAGACTCTTTTAGTGAAATTCATAAGTCTCAATTCCCGAGCGATCGCACCAAAAACTCGAGTTCCTTTTGGATTTCCTTCTTGATCAATGACAACCGTCATCATATCGTATTATCATACCGTTGTCACGTTTGAGTTCTTTACATGTACGTACAATTACAGCTCGTCTTACTTCTGTCTGATCTTTCTAGAGGCATTTTGGGCACTGCTTCTTTGATTACAGCAACAATAACGTCACCAATATGAGCATATCAGTGATTACCAGCTCCTAAGATTCGAATACATATCAATTCGATAGCCCCACTCCGTTGTTATCCGCTACATTCAAAAGGGTCTGAGTGAGATGGATCTTGGAAGTCTGGTTTTTGATTGGATAGTGATCTTGGGCACGAGTGGTTGATCTTCGCGGGCCGTGAATGGCCATGGAAAGGAGTATTGATGTCAATATGTTCGATCGAGAAGATTGGACGATGAAAGACGGATCCTTTGTGGTTTGAATAATAGGCTGTGGTCTCGATATTGGGCTATGGGCTGATTGCTTTCTGTATGAGCCTCTTGTGATTGGGCTCTCGTGGGCGGATTACCCGATGTGTACTCATCTTCCAACAAAGAGGAGAAGACATAACCAGAAGAATTGTGAGAAATAAGTTAATTTATCAAGTTGAGGCATTTCGATTTGGATTTCAAATAAGAAAGAAAAGACTCCTGCGCCCTCGAGAGCATTCTCTTTCACTTGCATTTCTTCCTGAAGTTGGCTCGAAGACCTGTCCAGCCTTGATTTTCCCAGTTATTACTTGAGCGCGCTGAGGCAACTCTGAACTAAGCTCAGGGGAGGGGTAGTAGGTATGCTTCAAACCCTCCAGCACCTTGAAGAACGATGGCACTAGATCGGGAAAGATGAATGACCAATGAGGACAGGACAATGGGGGAAGTTGGTAATAGAGAATCCTCCCTTCTTCTTTGCTTTCTTGCCTGAAAAAATCCAAAACTAACCATTGGAACCTCATGGGCTACCGAGTTAGGAGATTCATTTTCTTTATTACTTTTACTTTTTTTACTAAGTTATTCTAAAAGAAAAGAGCTAACCGACCATCATGATTGAATGTTTGAGTACTCGGAGTCTCTCATAAGTATGGAAAGAAAGTCTCTTCTTTCCACAACTCCTAAATTTCCCATCAGCCTATCCAATCTAATTCCAGACAGAGTCAGTAGACCTTACTTTAGTGTAGGTAGTGTCAGATAATTAGGAAGTCTTGATAGTCTTTCGTATAATCTCTTCTTCAATCCTAGGAGCAAAAAAGGAATGTCCTTTAGGGACCTTTGGATAAAAAGATTTCTGACCTCTTACTTTCATAGTTATGAATTGCGGAATAGAATCAATTATGAAATTCATAAGTATATATCCCTCATCCCTATTGGTATCGGTTTGGGCCACTACCCAGAACCCTGCCAGAGCCCTATTTTTAAGAAGAAATTGACAGTCTTTTTTAGAACTAGAACTATGGTAAAATCCAGTATCGACAGGCCTAGTTCTTTTCCTTTGCTTATGCAGGGCAAGAATTTGTCGAGTTCAATCAGTACAATAAGAAATCCTAAGTATTTTTTTGGTCAGGCGACACCCAGATTTGAACTGGGGATAAAGGATTTGCAGTCCCCTGCCTTACCGCTTAGCCATGCCGCCAAATCCGATCCAAAATAGAGCAAAATCTTATTCATCCACATTATTTTACTAATTTTTATTCGTAGGAGGGGATTATTAAACCCTTTTTTATTTTTTTAGATTGTTGAATCCCTTTGTACTTACCCCTTTCCAATCCCTTTTAATAAATTCATTCCTGTTTTTTATTGGACCCAGTTTTATTCTCTTCGATTGATTGTATCTCAAAACACACATTGCTTAAATACCTTCTCTTTCTATTGAAAAGAGAAAGGATTTCCAGTCACAGCAAATTTAGGAAAAATTGGAACCATTAACTATATTATTTGTTATTTTTATAAATTCTATTTGTTAGTAGTGAACGGTTCTAAAATGGGTATTGTATCCCAAATAGTGTTTCCTTAATGGCATAACAAAATCAAATTGATTTACGGCTAATCAGTATCAATTAAAAAAAGAGAATTATGATATTGATATAGTGTGACCTGACCCCTGTTGCTCCAAGTGAAATTCTTTCTAGGGTTCTTAAAGATATTCTCCATTTTTTCCCTTTCCCTACAATAAAGTATAGTCTGAAGGCTAGCACGCACCATTCCTCGCTTATGATAATCTAAGGCCAAAAAGAAAGAAGGCTCACACCATAATAATACATACCCTTTTTCCTCGATCGTCAAGGTCATGGATTTGGATCGATTTCGGTTTTACGGGCTTCATACATTGTTAAGAAAAGTACTCGGCATTGGAAAGCATCACGTTCTGGCCACACACAAAAGAAGTCGGTGGAAGGTATGGAATTTCTCGGCTGAAGGTCAGAAAGAAAGCAATCGCCAGTGCTCTCAGTTCCAGCAACGAGTCTTTTCTCTGAGAATTAAGGAAAACAAACTAACCTTGTCTGTCTATGTTCACCTTGACATGAAAGACACTTTTCCTAACCTGACTGTTCTACCTGGCTAGTTCACTTCACTTTTCGAGGGTTCCTGGATTGGAGTTCACTTGTCTATGAGTGTCCGAACAGCTTCAGATCCTTCCAAGGCGCAGGGGTTCTCTCTCCATTCACTTTGAGCTGGGTTTCTTGTGATCCTTTTAGTAGTTTTTCCGTCCCATTTTTTGGTAAATTAAGTCTTACACAGCTGTCCCCAAGGATGTCCATTCCATTCGGCAGGGACTCCATCTCGCATTCGATCTCCCTCCTTTCCCTGAAAGAGTCGAGGTCTCTCTGGACTTCTCTTTTGCCTCTCTACCAGATTCAGAAAAAGGGAGGAAGAGGGCCTCTCGACGGGAGTGATTCCCCAAAAAGAGATCGTTCCCAGCATCCTCGAGTTCGTAGTCAAACTCACCTCCATCCACCTTTCATGGACTGGCGCGGGCAAGCGCCGATGTCTGGAGCAGGAGATGGAAGCTTGGGTTGAGGAGGCTGTCAACGAGTCATCAAAGGCGATAGATTGGTTATATTCGGATTCGTTTGATTTTGATTTTATTTTTTTGGTTGTGAGAGGTCTGAGTCCACAGCTGGGGTAGAGGCGTCAGATGACAATTGAAGTAGGGGTCTGCCTCTTTCAAAGGGAAGCAAGAGTCTCATAGGGAAGGAGATCCTGCACAGACCAATCCCAATCAGGAAGAGAGTCTTGTTGTCAATGAAAGCCATTTTTCTATGTCACATATCTGCCTATCTCGTGTTGTGAGCTATAAAGTACCCACCAGGGGGGTGGACCAAGAAAGAGGCAGGCGATTGGGTCCTTCCCGTCCTCTGTGATGTCAGTCTCTTTGTCATTCTTTCACCCTTGCTGAGTAGCGAAGTGAGCATACTCAAGATCCAATTCATCAATCATTTGAGTTGGTACGAACATAGGAATCCAGACTCCGCTTGATTCGATCTTCAGTTTCGACCTTCATCAGTCAGGAAAAAGAAGAAGGACCCACTTATTCCACTCGGAGAGACCGAACCAGGCAACAAAAAAAAAGAAAAACTAAAGGAAGTTCTCTTTCCATTCCAACTAAACTAAGTGAAAAAAGGGGGAGAGCAAAACAGAAACACAGGAACAAAGAAACTATGTCCAAACCAACAAGTCCTTTGGTCGACTCTAAAGAATGTATCGGGAGTTGGGAGTTAGCCGTCTCATAGGAGTGATAGCTGGGTTTTTCACGGAGTTTCTTCGTACGATTGAAAAAAAGAGTGCTCTAGGTCGGAGAAAACAAGAAGAAGATTGTTCACCAGTCTGTCTCCCAACCTCTTTAAAGCAGCTACCTACCGTGATCTGGTCTTGGGACAGCATTGGCACCCCCGTTTGCTGGATCTTCTAGGCACTCTAAAGCGCTTCCACGAGAGACAGATGGACTTTGAGTTATAGACGGAGAAGAGCCTTTAGAGGATCAAGAGTGATTCCTCAATAAAACAAATGGGATTTTGAGGGAGAGTTGAACGCGATGTACTGAAGGGTTCGCTTTCGCTGATCGGCGCCAGTCTTTCCTGCTGTGAATTTCCCAGGTCGGGAGGGGCCCTTTCCTTCTACCTTACTGAACCCATTCACCAATGATTGGATCACTCAAAGCTAAAGACCAATTCCTTCCTTTTTGGTGGTCTAGGTGGCTGGGATACTATGCCCTTCTTTTTAGAGGCTCAAAGACGAGTTCTTTGAAGGAAGCAAAAGAACCCATGTGTCTCGGATGAAGTCTACCCTATTTTTGTGCCGGGAAGAAGAATGAGATCCAACTCAAAGTCAAGGAAAGCGGCCTAGACCACTGACTTTTGATGGAAGGCTTCTGAACATGGATTGGTCTGATAAAGCCAATTTTTCGTCGAATCAAATATTTTCTGAGAGCAGTAGACCTTCTCTCTTTCAGGATTGATTCCCACTCACTGCCTGATAGCAGGCTTGGCCCATGAGACCTATTGTCTTATTGTACTGGCTCACTTCACTACTTTGGAGGATGGGTTTTTCCCCTTTTTGGTTTGCAAATGCTCTAACCCATCGAGAAGCTCCATCCAAATTGGAGTTGATGTGAGCACTTCCCCAGAGGCAGAGGCTTTTTCTACAAAAGGGTGGGAGCATAAAATGTAGGTGAGTCAATTGCGTGTGGCCTTCAAGTATTTCGTATTGTAACAATATTAGATCGGCATCCAAACAAAGGTGCATGTACGGTTCCTAAGGGATACAATTTTGTCCTAATCATCGAGAAAGATGAAATAAGTTGATAGCACGATCTCGTACTAACACATACTCTCTAAATATTTCAGAACTTGCATGCGGCCTTCAAGCCACAACCGCGGTATGAGTTCTGATCTCAGACTTTGGTTTGGGGGCTGCTGGCCCCTTCGCGTCGACAAGGAAACTGTGGACGACAATGGGTTTAGAATTCGAATAAAACGAAGACCCTATCGAACAAATAGAGGAAAGGGTGGAAAGGGGAAAAAGTAAAGTCTAAGCGACATGTGGCACAAAAAGGAAATCCAATTTCGGTAAGACTTGATCTGAATCGTAGTTCAGATCCAAGTCGGTTCAGTGAGGGCGACCGCGAAAGTCACCGAATGGGTTCGGTCCGTCTTTTCCTGATCTTTGTTTGTCCCCCCAAAAAAGGCGTGAGAGGACGTTGCAGATGTCCGGGACGGACACGACTTCTTCTAATGCTAGAAGACCACAGGAAGAAACCCGGGACCAGAGCATGTCGTGAAAGACGCACACGGGGCGGGCGTGCTTCGACCGTGTCTCCGGGGCACAGTTGAATGTAGATATCATGAACGCGAGGATAAGGATACCAGGCCAAGAAACCTGGGCAAGTACTCCCCTAATGTGCCGATCGCTAGCGCATCCAGGGCCCCGGCGCCCAGCTCTGCTGGAGAGGCCGTCACTGATCTGAAAAGTGCGTCTGCGGTTCGGATAGACTGATTCTGCGAACGCCTAGCCCCAGGAATCAATAAAAAAACAAGTGCTAAGTTTCATTTCAGATCAGTGAATAAACCAAAAAAGAGGCCTTTCTCGCTCGATGCCACACTATGCTCCGCTTCAACAAATGAGAGTTTTTGGTGGAACCGGTGAACCACGCGAGCTGGTTAGATGCGTGGGGCAGAGGGCTCGTAGTACCTGATAGCGCAGCTATGCAGTGGAAGGGAAGGAGCCTAAATCGACCCCCTTCTTTCTTTTTTGTTCAAAGACACAAAAGCAAGCACAAAAGATATTGGACTCTCGGATGAGACTAAGCAGCTACCGTTCCGACGCGCCCCTGACCCTATCTTGATTCAAACCGAAAACCCTCTCTAAGGTGGAGCCTAGTTGAAGCTGTCATTCAAAGAATAAATGGGAATCCAAATCCACTTTTAGGGATATAGATGAAGTCTCGCTCAGTAAAGAGAGTTGTAGATTCGTAGAAGAGGATCAGAGTACGTGCGCTACAAAAGGCAGCTAGCCAATGAAAGTAAGTGGAAAGAATATAGTACTTTTGTACTGACCCCTCCGGGGCCCCCGGTTGTTTTGGCGCGCCCTACCCCAACGTTAGACTATTGCCTTTTTAGCCTACGCTTGCTGCTTGCAGCATGGATTCGATAGATCTATCGAATCCATGCTTCCCCCGCCCCGAAGCGAGACTCTATCCAGATCTCAAAGAATAACGAGCTAGGCGGCCGGCGGGCAAAGAAAGGGGGCGGGGCGTTTACTTGAAAATGACAACCGCCTGTTCCAGCAGCGGGGGCCTTGCACGAAAGCAAACCTACGATTAAGTAGCAGTTGCTTTCGCTGATGGGCCCAGTGAGGGGGGGGGGCATTGTCCCTCAGTTCTTACCAACCTCAGGTGTGTACATCTAGCTTATTATCTTCTTTTTTCATGCAAGCCTGACCTCAGCTGTCCATTTCTTATTCATTCAGGGCGCCCCTAGTGGACTTGGCGGTGCTCCTTTCTCAAACCAGAACAACTCTGAACGTTAGGGAAAATAAGGGAAGACCACCTGAGCGAACCGACCGAAGGGACTTTACTTATCCGAACCGAACGTTAGCGGCTTAAGCTAAGCCTATCACGAGCTGCGTTGCTGCTTGATCGGCGGGGAGGAAGATCTCAAAGTATGGGGCAAAGGATCAAGCGCTTCGACTTTGCTTTGTCCCCCGGGATCCACCACAGGTTGGGTTTGAGAGCCGTGTGATGGGTGACTATCTAGCACGGTTCAGAGAGCACGTGTATGTAGTCTGCGCTGGTGAATGGAAGCCCCCGCCGCAAAAAAGAAGTGGCTCTTCCCACGGCTCTGTCACCATTGACTCTATTTATTATTATGGTAAATCATTGTATCAAGATGTCAATCTTAGATCTTATTTTAGTTCGATACGTCCACCTACGAAACTCGCCCTTGGCTTTTGTCTCGGTAGGTGTATTATTCTACATTTTCCCAAAAGGACATTCATTCATTTCTTTCTTCCCGGGCGATCACCACGACTAAAACGAAAACAAGACAAGAAATCAAGACCCGTACTACAGGAAAAGGGCTGGTGGCCGACATTTGGGAAAGTCGGGCCGATCGGGTGTCTTCATTCAAGCGAGGGTACAGAGGAAGAACGAAACGAAGTGAGAGGCCGGGGGCAGGGAAAAGAGTCGAGTCGATCGACCGGGAGAAGCAAAACGAAATCCGGATTTGGCCGAAAAAGATGCAACGTTATGGATACCATGACCGATCACCATCGAGAAAGAAGAATTTTGATAAATCACTTCGGGTGAGCGGGGCCTTCAAGCGGCCTCAATACGCCGGGGTTGTAAATGACATACCTTTCCTTATGGGAAATGCCGCCTCCTTACTAAAAAAGGAATAGAATCAAGTTATTTTTACCAAAGAAGTCCCGCTCTGACGGCCCGACGAGTCATCTACTAAAAAGGACCCTCCCCGCTGTGCGCCCCTCCTTGAATTATTCGGTCATGCAATACTTTTTTAATACTAAGAATAAAATGCATTTCGACCCCGTCCTAGTTCTCAATCATTTCGTGGCACCGGGTGTGGCTGAACCATCTACGATGGGGGGAGCGAAGGGAGGAAGCTTAGATAAGAGAATACGCTCTCGCATCGCTTTTTTTTAGAAAGCTCTACCAGCGAGAAAAAGTGTTTGGCCCGAGCCAAAAAGAGGTTGATCCACTTCATTCGCCAAGCGAATGATCTTCGCTTCGCGGGAACAACAAAAATCACCATATCGCTCTTTCCTTTCTTCGGTGCTACCTTCTTTTTTCCAAGGGATGGGGTTGGGGTGTATAATAACCCTTTTTTTGAGTATGCCCGGAAACAACTCCTAGCTCAATTTAGGATCAAATGTAGGAACCTCATGGGTAAGGATAAGGTAATGGAATTGATAGAGAAATTCATAGACCTAGGTAGGATAGGAAAATTGATAAAGGGAATAGAGATGATGATAGAGATCATACTGAGAAAGAGGATAATTCTGTACGGGTACAACTCTTATTTGAACGAAGTGCAAAAAATGCGATCTTTTTTGTCTAATAGAACAAACACTAATACCTTAATTGAGTCGGTAAAGATCAAATCTGTTTATCAAAGTGCTTCTCTGATTGCTCAAGACATCTCTTTTCAACTGAGGAACAATCCAATCTCATTTCGTTCCATTTTTAGTAAAATAGTGAAGGATATTCCATTAATAATGCCAAAAGGGGTGGAGGGGATACGTATTTGTTGTTCTGGTCGATTAGGGGGTGCGGAAATAGCTAGAACTGAATGCGGAAAGTATGGAAAAACATCTTGTAATGTATTTAACCAGAAAATTGATTATGCTCCTGCGGAAGTATCTACTCGTAACGGAATTTCAGGTGTCAAAGTGCGGATCTCATATAGTCAAAATAAGAAGGGACGTGCTATATCCGAAACGTACGAAATATAGTAAATATTTTAAATGCAGATGTAGTAGGGGTCGCAAACCGGATGGTACACAACTTGGTTTTGGAAGATATGGCACCAAAAGTTGTAGAGCTGGTCGTCTTTCATATCGAGCCATTGAAGCAGCGCGTCGGGCTACAATCGGACAATTCCATCGTGCTATGAGTGGACAATTCCGAAGAAATTGTAAGATATGGGTAAGAGTTCTCGCAGATCTTCCTATTACGGGAAACCTGCAGAAATTCGAATGGGAAGAGGAAAAGGAAATCCGACGGGTTGGATTGCTCGTGTGTCCACGGGACAAATCTCATTTGAAATGGATGGTGTGAGTTTGTCAAATGCTCGACAAGCCGCTAGATTAGCGGCGCATAAACCATGTTTGCCAACCAAGTTTGTTCAGTGGTCGTAACGTAATTGGTTAGTGGGGAAAAACCGGGCCGGGACTCAAAAGAATTTGGCGAAGTGTTTGTTCCTGAACGAGGGAAGTGGAAAGACAAAGAGGGATAGGGAGCTCGCCTCCTTCTTTTTTGTAATCGCCGAAATTGTACGACGACCCTTCTTGTTCCAGGCATACGACCCTGAGACTTGACGGTGTCACTTTTCCGGCCCGGTAAAGTGACAGTGATATAAATAAGAATAAGAAAGAGAAGCGTGATGTTGTCGTGTTGTCAGCAATCAAATTATCATAAATAGATAGTACGGTTGCGTTGTTTCAATTTCTGTTCGTACTCTGATTGCTGTGGCTGTAGCTCGATCTTGGAAAATCTCTCAAATGGATGTCAAAAATGCTTTCCTTCATGGTGATCTACATGAGTTTTTTCTATATGCAGCCACCTCTGGGTATTGAAGTTCCTGATGGTCATGTTTGTCGCCTTCGAAAGGCCCTCTATGGGAAAAAAGCAACCACCTCGTGCTTGGTTTGAGCGGTTCAGCTCTGTGGTTCAAGCTGCTGGTTTCTCTTCTAGTGAGCATGACCCTGCACTTTTCACTCATACATCTGACCGCGGTCGTACCTTGCTTCTTCTCTATGTTGATGATATGTTGATCACTGGAGATGATCAGAAGTACATTGCTTTTGTTAATAAAAAGTTGAGTGAGCAATTCAAGATGTCAGATTGATTTTCTCTCCGTTATTTTTTGGGAATTGAGGTTGATAAAACTAATGATGGTTACTATCTCTCTCAGCATCGCTATACTCAGGATTTGATCTCACGCTCAGGTCTTACTGATACACACACTGCCGCTACACCCATGGAGCTCCATCTCCAATTGCGCCCTAGTGATGGTACTCCTCTTGAGGGATACCACTCGCTATCGTCATCTTGTAGGCAGCCATGTGTACCTCACTGTGACCCGGCCTGACATTGCTCATGCAGTCCACATTGTCAGTCAGTTTGTCAGTGGTTACTTGAGGGAGATGCAAATACTTCATTCTTCCATAGTGCTGCCAATGGAAGACACATAAAATGTAATATTGCTTCTTTGGAACATGAAGGAAATGTTATACAAGATGAGAAAGAGTTGCAAGAACACATTTCTAGTTACTATAAGAGACTATTTGGTTCAGAGGACAGGGGGGACATATCTCTTGGTGGAAGCCCCTTGGTCAACAGAGCACATGCTATCAGAACTAGACAATGAAGAGTTGACTAAGCCTTTCACTATGGAGGTTTTAGAGTTAGTAGTAAAGAGATGAAAACCAATACAGCTCCTGGCCCAGATGGCTTACCAGTAATCTTTTAGAAACATTTTTGGGAGATGGTTAAAGAGATGGTCAAAAGAATGCTTGATAGCCCGCATGCTGAGGAGTTGCAACTTAGAAGACTTAATTATGGGGTGGTTACTCTGATTCCTAAAACGAAAGATGCTGCAACTATCAAGCAATATCGGCCAATATGTTTATATTATGTTTGTTATAAAATTGTGACTAAAGTACTGACAAATAGGCTTGAGAGAGTTGCAGATAAGGTGGTGAGTAAGAGTCAGACGGCATTTATGAAAAACGGAAATATTTTAGATGGGGTGGTCACTATCCATGAGGTGTTTCATGAGCTTAGGAGGACTAAACAAGAGGGGGTCATACTAAAGCTAGACTTTGAAAAAGCATATGACAGGGTGAATTGGGATTTTCTACAAGAGGTTTTGCTTAAAAAGGGTTTTCTTTAGTGAGAAGTGGAGAGGTTGGATTAAACAAGTGGTAGAAGGAGGTGCAGTGAGTATCAATATTAATGGAGAGGTTGGCCCATATTTTAAGAGCTACAAAGGATTTTTGCAGGGTGATCTCACCTCTTCTTTTGAATTTGGTGGTGGTCACAGAAAAGGGGGTCACTCAAGTGTACGGCATTCTTTGTCCGTCCAGATCGCGGTACATGTTCGGACTGCTCTGGATTGTAGAGGAACGAGTTTCAGGCTACTTTAGATGGGGTGGGCTACACCCATTCTCGGTACGTACAAGGTGGGCACCCATTCTCGGTTAAGATGGGAAATCCTATAGGGGTAGAAATGCTACATGAAAAAAATCCGCTCTTGCTGTATTAGGAATTGAAAGTAAGTCAACTCCTTCCTCTTAGAGCAACTTGTCGCAGCTGTGACTACTCTTTCTATTTGAATTGAATGTCAGTGAATCACTTGTTTCACTAATGTGACTAGTCTTGACTGCAGGTTTTTTCTTTCTGTAGAGAAGTGACTGCGCTAGGGATGCTTATTAAAGGTTTGCTTGGTGGCTTCCTTGCTTGACAGGCTTTCCTTGTTGATTGGCTTGGTCTGCTAGTTCCCGGAAATCACTTCCTCTAAGTCTTAAATAGCAGAACCTACTCTTTCTTCAAAGAATGTAGCATACCTAAGAAATGATTTCTCTAACGAGTCAAATCCGTTGTGAAATAAGGAAATGCGCGGATCGCTTCTTCTACCCTTCTCTTATTCGCATTTCCTGCTTACTATTGAAAGAAAAGCTGTTACTGCTGCATATCCCCTTTTTCCTCTAATTCGAGCGAGTAAAGGCGCAGCTTCCTCATCTTTGCTTTATAGTTTGATATAATATAGAATTGGATTTTGCTTTCCTTTAAGGAGCTCTAGCTATCTTGCTGATCCACCAGTTCATACTATTAATGAAAGCTCTTTCACCCTGCCCGCGGGTAATCCCTTACTGAGCCTACTCAAGCAATCTCCCATTAGCCGCTCTTTACTTTATAGTCAAGCGATTGTAAACTCCTTATTTAGGCTAGCGACTTTGCTGATTAACAAGATTATCGCATTGGAGCTGTGACAGTTATGTAAACTACTTCTCTAGCAAGTAATGAATCTGAGGTCAAAGCCAATGAGTACGCCGGATGTTGCATTTTTGCAGTGAGGAAGGTTGGCTTGACAGGCTTCGTTCTGGATGTTGTAATCTCTTCTCATGGTCTTTGTTCGCTTTATTATCCCGTTGTGAGAATGGCTAGGACTGTGGATCCACACGCCCCCCCTCTAGTCAGTACTTTCCGAGTAGCGCAAGGCTTCTTCGTTGGCAAATAAACGAATTAATGAACTAATTTCCTAATATGACGTGAAGTTGAACTAGCATTGATCAAGTCCATGAGCTCATAAGAAGGAGTTCTTCACGTGATAAAGTCCACGGCTTAGCTTAATTCAATAAAAAAGAAAGTATCCAATCGACTTTAGGAGCGCCATATGTTTCTATCTGAAACGGTAAAGCGAGGCTCGCTATAAGGGTCATAGCTAGTTCAGGATTGGTAGGAAAGTAATACAAATGATTGTAATATGACAACCCCCAGGGGAGCTAGCCTTTGTGTTAAGATTAAAAAGAAGAGCCCTCTTTTCATACGACTCGGTGATTCCATTGCTCTATCCGGCCGCAAGATTCGATCGCGTACAGCACGAGCACGAGATGGGTTGGGGACTTAGAAATGAGCTATGCTCCAAGAATTGACCCCTGAACTACCTTTGCCCGCCTTTTCTTGTAGAATCCATTCCCCCTCTTTTATATATTTAGAATGCTTTTAGGGCTAGTGGAATGAGGCTGGAACCCATCAATATCGCTAAACCGGGAGAGTTGCTTGTGTTGGGTTCAAAGTTTCGCTCTACCAAGGCAAGATATAATATGCATCCAGCTTTAGCTGAATATCGTGAGTGTTCCGCGAAGTCTGCTAGCCATTGGCCTTACGTTCAGGATACTCCTTTCTGTCTTTGCGATGTTTGGTTATAAGAGAATGTTGCTCTTCAGAAAACGCGTATAGTGGCCTTCGTCGATGGGACAAACGCTCCAGTCTATGCGTTACAAGGCAACTAGCATTTTGTCATGGAAGTTCGTGAAAGAATGTTCTTGTTTTTCGTTGGAAAAACCAACGCCGACGTCAAGATCAGTCTCCTTTCAAAAGTGAGCAAGCAGAGCTGAAAAAGATGGAGTTACCTGGAGATGAGATTTCTTTCTACGGATATGAAGGATAGAAATATGCTATTTGCTGCTATTACAACGAATCAACCAATTCGTAGTAAGTGTTCCCGTCTTCCCGATCTACATGATTTTTCCCAACCAACATCTCTCAGAACTTTGCTATAACGCCAACGCCTGAGCGAATTGCCAGCGTCACAATAGTTTTACAAATAGAAGAGTATTTGGGCCAAAATGAGTCCGAACAGGGAGCAGTCAATTTCGCTAGAACAGTATTGGGAGCCCGCCACCGAAATGGCGAAACTTGGCAGGGCATATTAGAGGATATTCGGGCGGGTGGTGGTATGGATAATTTTATCCAGAATCTGCCTGGTGCCTACCCGGAAACCCCATTGGATCAATTTGCCATTATCCCAATAATTGATCTTCATGTGGGCAACTTTTATTTATCATTTACAAATGAAGTCTTGTATATGCTGCTCGCTGTCGTTTTGGTCGTTTTTCTTTTTTTTTGTTGTTACGAAAAAGGGAGGTGGAAAGTCAGTGCCAAATGCATGGCAATCCTTGGTCGAGCTTATTTATGATTTCGTGCTGAACCTGGTAAACGAACAAATAGGTGGTCTTTCCGGAAATGTGAAACAAAAGTTTTTCCCTCGCATCTCGGTCACTTTTACTTTTTCGTTATTTCGTAATCCCCAGGGTATGATACCCTTTAGCTTCACAGTGACAAGTCATTTTTTCATTACTTTGGCTCTTTCATTTTCCATTTTTATAGGCATTACGATCGTTGGATTTCAAAGACATGGGCTTCATTTTTTTAGCTTCTTATTACCTGCGGGAGTCCCACTGCCGTTAGCACCTTTCTTAGTACTCCTTGAGCTAATCTCTTATTGTTTTCGTGCATTAAGCTTAGGAATACGTTTATTTGCTAATATGATGGCCGTTCATAGTTTAGTAAAGATTTTAAGTCGGTTTACTTGGACTATGCTATTTCTGAATAATATTTTCTATTTCATAGGAGATCTTGGTCCCTTATTTATAGTTCTAGCATTAACCGGTCTGGAATTAGGTGTAGCTATATCACAAGCTCATGTTTCTACGATCTCAATTTGTATTTACTTGAATGATGCTACAAATCTCCATCAAAATGAGTCATTTCATAATTGAATAAAAACGAGGAGCCGAAGATTCTAGGGGGCTACAGCTGCGCTTTTGCAGCACTGAACATGGTTCCGGGTACTCAAGATATTGTGTTTGGAGAGGTGTAGATAGATAGGACGTAGTCTTGCTCGATCAGGACCCACAAGCAAGGGCTTGCGCTTCCCGCGCGAAAGAAAGCAAAATATACGGATTGAGATAATAACGGACTTGAAGCTTCTCAATTGATCCAAAGATACTATACTGGTTTATTTGGTTATCTGAACTTGGTTGACAGTACCCGGATTCTCCTTTTCTGATTGACTTGCGACATTGGAAAGTCAAGATGGTACCCGGCCTATCGACATTGGCGACATTGGGAAGTCAAGATATTGGGTTTGTTTTACAAAGAAAGGTGAAAGCCGAAAGCCTTACGCATTGCTTTAAGAAAGTGAAGAGATGGGCGCCCTATTCTCTGTGGTCTGCGACGTTCTGTCAGCTATTGCCCGTGCTCAGTTCCAGATTTCTTCCATCAGTAGTCGGTATCTTCCATTTCAAATGCTAGTGAACATCACTTCTTCTAATATGCAATTCCCGAATGGGAACAGACTTGAAACCCTTCTTTTCCTAGCATTTCAGCCCAGGCGGCTTCCCTCTATATTAATAAGTTCTTTCGAGCAATCACTGATGTAGGTAGGGCTGGTGCGAGAAGAGATTGTCTTATGCCAGAAAAGAGGTGCTCCATGTCGAAGGCAGAAAAGACGTGCTTATCAAATCGGTGGTCCAAGCTCTACCAACCCGGGACTCTAACAACACTGGTCTATAGGGCTTAAGCTAGGGAAGGGGTATAGAATGGTACTTTCCATTTCTCAGGAATCCATAGAGAGAAGATCCTCCAGCTGCGGGTACAAGGCAGTTACACTTATTTCAGCAAAAACTATTAGGAATGATGCTGATGGCAGATGCTTGCACTATTCGCTTAAGGCTGGGTTGGCTTCTCAGTTAAGAAGAAGCAAACAGTTCGGCCTGATTGAAAACTAGCGTTTCTTGTCCTTGCATCTTGCGAAAAAACGGAGTAAAAAAGAACAAGAGCATGAGTTGGGTCTGTGATTCCTGTTCGAGAAGCGGTTCCAACATCTGCCTTCAGGGTCTTGGTTAGCCGGAACTAGAAATGCCGGGACTATGGGGAAGGGTCCCTCGGGCAAGATGGCTAAGCGTGTACGACGAATTCTGTCTATCTGAAGATCTGAGAAAGGCGCTGATTACAGCTCTGTCCTTGGATGGACCATAGGCCTGATGCTAGGAGAGTGTAGTTCGAGCATTCTGTTGTGTGCTCGATCCGTGATACGCAAAGCAATCTCCTGTTTACTATTGATCTACTTCCCTCTAGCATCACTCATCCTTACGGCACTAGTCCATCCATCCCTCGACCGAAGAGAGTCTTCCTCCTCACGGAACTAGGGTTTGGTTTCATAGACAAGACTTTCGAGCGCGACGTTGCGCACATCCTCTTGCTTGGTATCTTTTCTAGTGTACATCACATTCATTTTCCTTTCCATTCATTTTCCTTTCATGTAGATATGATAATCTTCGTGGCATCAACCTCATATAGGAGCTGCCAGTAGTACTTTCGCGGGATTTGAAAGCAGGCAAACTTATGATGCGAGTCTAGTTAGAATAGAACCAGTGCACTCTGAAATCCGAACCAACCAATACGCTTCGCTTTCCTCTGCTCGTATAGACTCCGTTCGTGTTAGGACATCCATAGCCAATAGTAATAGTAGCTAGTAGCTTCGCCCCCCCTTGCCCCCGGAAAGGTTCTCATTCCTCACTGGATCTAGTTGACTTGCTGCTACAGCAATCAATCTATCTATATGTTCCGGACGGAAGAGAGAGTTTCCTACATTCCCATTCCCATGAACTGAACATCGGGTACCAACGATCTGGAATCCCGTGCTGAAACCTACAGATATGCACCTGTGCGGACCAACCTGGCAATCCTCCTGTCTATTCTTTCTATCTGGACTAGCGCTTCCCACTGGAGCTTACTACTTGACTAGAGCACTTGAACTTGTTAGTTTCATTAGTCAGTTTCCTAGCATAGCAAAGTGAGTTTCCCATCAACGGATTATCATCCTGTTGTTTCCATGAACATCAGGTACATATATGAACCTGTCAACGGAGCGGAACATATGATATGAACCAAGTAGATTCGTCTTTTTGCTCGTAACGTTAGTAGTTACTCGCTCATTAGTAGTGAACTATGATCATTTGTGAGGAGTATGTTTTCAACTCTATGTATGTCAATTCGAGAGTAGAGCGATCTATGTCAACCAAGAGCAGAACTCTCTCTATTTTCGGCACAGGCTTTCTTTCAATCAAGAAGAAGATTATTTCAGATTTTATCACTATCCGGACTGCTATCTACTATCTACCTATCTAGCTACCCGGGCTCGTTGTGAGGCGGGACCCAACCCTCCTCTTCACTCCACTGCTTCAACAGAAATGGATCCATCATCTGCTACCCATGAGTAATAACGTTACGAATCTACCACTGATCCCGAGGGCAAGTATGAAAAAGAGAGTCAAGCAAGGTTGGATTCGTATGTTCCATTTGAGTAAGCCTCTGATGCCCTGCGCACATAGCTTCTTGCATGCCCGATGGCAGGACAGATCTCCCAACCTGGAGTATATTCCCGGCCCCGTAGCTTAGCTTAAGATCTTCGTATTTCAAGTCCACCGGCATGGGACCTGACCTTGGGAATAAGCCCCGCCCTGTCCTCTAAGATATGAGATCCACCCACACCCAAACCTGGAAAAGCGGCAGGCTCTAGTCGAACTCCATACCAGAAGAGAAGAGAACCCTTTCCGTTGGAAGAAAGAGAAAAGGGGCCGGGCTATGCACTTCAAGAGAACCAACCCAAGAAGCACTCAATAAACTATTATATATAGTCCTGGCCAAGAGAAGGCCACCAGATCAAGCTAGCAGGAATGGGTACTACAGCACCAAGAAAGATTGATGGAAAGGGATATGAAACTATTTTAGATGCACGCTCTAGCTCTAAAGCAAGCTTATACGCACTCATAAAGGTGCCGTCTAGTGCCGTGAAGATAAACCGATTCTCTGACCATCCCTCGAGATAGCCTTTGATTCTCTTTAAGGATCCGGGAGCCATATAAGGATGAGTTAGCCGTAGGATATGATTCCTTCTTGGGAAGGGAATAAGGGGATCGAGAATGATGCTGCAAACAAGATAAGGGATTCACCAAGGCAGTATTACTATGGAAATGGTATAGAGCTAGCCCAGAAAAGAGAATCCATGGCATGGCTATTCACTCAATCAAAAGAGAAGGTCATAATCTGGAAACTATTCCAACACAGAAGGGTTCTACGCTAGGAATCACTAAACTAGACGAGCACTTCTCAAGTGCCAGCTAGGAAACTGTCTGTACTGTAAACCAACCTTGTCCCCACCCGTAGAGAACTTTTAGTAGATGGAAGCGAGCTCCCTAGTCCTATTCGACCCACTTGGAATTCCCTTATGTGAATCATTCATGTAGCATTGATATACGAGAATTCGAGATTGCTCCACCGGGCCTGACTAGTAAATACAGTATACGGGGAAGAGAGTCTTCTGAACCTGAAACCTATGAAGCAAGGAAATCACTCTACTCTGCAAGCTATTCCACTGGAAAGGACAGGTTTCTAAAGGAATGGGATTAGTACTACTTAATTAAGGAAGGGATGAGTGTTGTCTTCCAGGCGGGGGTTCTAGCAACTAAAGCAGTGGAAATGTTCTCGTTCTCTCATGCTTCAAAGCAAAGAGTTGTGCCTGGCATTCCCATTTGTCTCTCTCTGTCGAAAGCTAGGTCAAAGATGCCTGTGCTCGAAATGCAACATCACTCACTTGGTCTAGTGGGTCGGGGTTCATCAAGCTTTTCATCTCCTGAAGCCACAAGTCTAGTATAGAATCTGCTCTTTAAGGTCGAGAATCTGCTCTAGAAGGTCGATTAGGCCTTGTCATCATGTCATCGCACTCCACTGTATCAAAGTTCTCGGCCCTTTTCTTATATTACTTTAATTATATTATAGAAGTGTGCCCGGTCTTGTCTCAGCATTCGAGGTTGGATGTGTTTCCTCAGTCATCGTTCGAGGAAAGCAGAGGCCCTCGCGGAAAGATCAAAGAAAATGAAAAGCACAACCGCCTCTACCTAGAGCAAAGAAGCTTTGCCAGTCTTATCACCGGATTCACCATAATCAGCTTTAAGGTCCTGACTCTCAAATCGGATATCTCTTTTGTTCACAAGAATTGCTTATTATGTATGATTTGTGATTTGAAATTCTTTCTATTTACTATTTTGATGGAATTCATGAACGAGTAGATCAAAGAAAAGAAAGCAAAGCATTCACTCCTAAACTAAAGAACTAATCTACTGAGCTAGCCTCCCGTTATGCGCCAATGCTTGAACAGGACCGTTGACCTTTACCAAGCCAGTTTCCTATAGTTGACCGATACAGTTCGCAAGGCGGATGTGACCGATGGATTTGAAGAAGGAACTCATTTTTTTACTGATTCAGACCGTTTACCAGAAGAGCGGTATGGTTCAGAAGAGGTACTCATAATACAAATATCGTTTAACGAATTGCCCGATCGATTACCAATTCATTAAGCCTACCTATACCTCCTAAGGTTCCAGCCTACCTGTCAACCTGCTCTGACATACCCTTCTAGCTCACTTGAAAGGAGAGTTGTTGCTACTTTATGAAAGTCTCGATTAAAGAAAGGGATAAAAAGACATACATTCACTCGGTTTTAGCGTAGTTTTTATGTTTCCTTCCATTCATAAGAAGAAAGAGGTTATCTTTTAGCTCCAGGTCCGACTTATAAATAGGGTACTTGACCTTAGGATCGAATCAGGCTCTCCTTGGGATAAGCCAGAGAATGGATCAACCGGGCGAAGTAAGTGATAGGATCTCCAGGATTCTAAATTCCATGCCCGGGGAAGTCTAAGAGGATAAAGGAGGATGTTCCCTGCAGGGCATTTCGCGGGGTTAGGATGTGCATGTTTACCAAATGAGCGGAAGACTTGACGCGAGCCAATGAAGCGCTGCTAAGGCGCTCCGGCTTTCCCCTGTTGAGTCGCTCTTTCCTAACCTTCTAAGTGAGTTCTAGCTTGAGCTGGCATAGTTTGTTCCGCTTGTAGGCCAAGGTTTAGAATCCATACGGGATGGACGAGGAATTGAGGTAGGGAAAGGAAAGGTAACACCCAAAGCATCAAATGGACACGAATACATCTTAGTGGCTATTTCTTACTACCCCAAATGGGTTGAAAGCGGCATCTTATCGAACACTGACATCGGAAAAAAGTGGCCTACTTGAAAGAAAAGAGAATCCGCCTTTCTTTTCAAAAGAAACTACTGGAATGAAATCAGCTCCGGGTAGAGATGGAGGGGGCTTCGTAGCTTGACTTTAACGGATCCCTTGCTTCATAGAATAGATGGCTAAGCTGTCTTCTTTCCCCTTCTTATTAGTCTCATATCTTCTATCCATCGATTAGTATGAATGAGATCATCTATTTCCTTCTCTTTGGCGGATTCAATCATGCCTTGGATTTCCTTCTTTAAATGGCCTTTCATGCTTACTATAACTAGTTATTTTGGTTTCTACTGGCTGCTTTAACTATAACCCCAGCTCTATTTATTGGCTTGAACAAGATACGTCTTATTTGAAATGAATCTTACGAATAAGTAAGAAAAAGGTAATCATCTTTTATTTAAAAGACCTTGAGTTATAAGCTGCTGCTTCGAGACTCAACTCACCATGTCTGCTGGGAGGAGATACCAGATAAGGCAAGTTTCATATGAGAATTGAGCCAATCACATCCCTATTCCTATCTTATGCACCTATTATCAGTGGACACTCAAATCGAATCAAACTTTCTTTAGCAATTGCCTCTCCTATGGCGCATTCTAGGATTAGTGTTAGTCCGTGTGATTGACTTATTCTTATCTTTAGCTGCACCGTAACAGGCTTATCTCGGATCATGTGAGTGAAGCCGTTGTGAGCTGGCATTAAGTCTGCAATCATGAATTACAATCCTTTGTGCCACATTGAAATCCTGCTACCGAATTCTAAGCTTCCCTTCCCTAGAATCTGATTACTCCAAGTCTCCAATAGCATCTAACCAATCCATTAACATGATTGCGTAGTGAGTTGAGGCTCCATCTTTATCATCCAACTCTTTCCTTCATCCGCTTCAACGGCAGTATTGTGCTTTCCTGCTCTTGGCATCGGGAATCGTATGAGTTTTTCAACACCTTCACTCAGGTCATTTACGCGAACAGAACTTCGAATAAGAGCAAGGGTTCCCATCTAGGTAGTCTTCAATTTATTACTTTAGCATAGGAGCGCTCTCCAAAGGAGCTGCAACGCGATCGTCCGCAGGAAAAAGAGTTGGATTCGTCCCACCTATCTAGATCAAAGAAAACGCTTCTTCTATGGTTGCTATACCCAGAGAGTCATGAAACTCGCATGCAACTTAGAATCAGATTCTTCCACCGAAGGTCCCTATCACGTTCCAGGTCTGGTTAGCTGAGATCTGATAGGGCCCGCATGCCTTTGATTGAAATATCTTATATAACACTAAGACCTCCTTCCAGCACCGCTGCACGGAGCTATACTGAATGAAAAAAGAAGAACCATTCACCAATTCCAGCGGAAATAGAACGCAAATAATAGGTAATTCCAGGGTAAACTAAGATCTAAAAACATGGCCTCAAGGGGATCATCCATGGGTCCAGAAGAGTGAAAGGAAGCCCTAGCTGGGTAGGGACGCGGTATCGGCACGCCAATATGGATTCGCTCGGACAGCTTTTCTTTGTGCATCATAAGAAACATTGTACTTTCTATCTAAATGACATAATGAGCAAACAGAAGTATCTTTCTCATAAGCTTCTCCTAATCGGAAAGGCAAGTAGCTTTAAAAGACATACGAGTTACATCCTTCTGGCACAATCTATCTATTCTAATTCACTTTTCTAATTAATCAACCTTCTCCAAAAACCGATGGTTCAAATATACCAAAGGCTGGCTTCTCTCTAATTGTATCGGAACTTGGCTTGCCTGCTTGTGCGATGGCTGACGACTCTAGGTTGGTATGGATAGTCTTTTCTAATACTCCCTACGATCCATATTATGTACTAAATCAACAACAATTAATATGGATCAGAGGAAGTAAGTTATTTTTATAGTCCCTGGGATACAAGAACCTAATAACCTATTTTTATTTTCTCAATTTACTAGAAAAAACAATAACTCATATACAGGAAAAAGAGAGTAATCGCAATTAAAAAAAGAAATGGTCCCAACGGGGCTTGAACCCGTGACCTTTGGTATATCAGACCAACACTCTAACCAACTGAGCTACGGGACCTAATTATTTAGTGAATATTTCTTTCTTTATTAAAATAATTGAAAATACAGGAGAACCAAAAAATCAAGACCCATGAGAGTTAGGCTCCTGCTTACACGGCGGCCTTAGTTAATAAGCTGGAGAGGTGTTTTGAATTCAATAAAGAATTGCAGTTCAATGGTGGTAAGCAGCACTGATTGATGGTTGCGTCAGTCCTGTTGAGTGGGTACATCTATCTATCTTAATAACCAGTCTCACACTCATCAGTTTATACACATTACTTGACAGTTCTTTCCAAGTCACAGATCATCTGACAACCCTTCAGTAGTTTATATCTGATGATAATATTTGCAGAGAACAGCTGAAACCGACATTACACAATTGGATCTGCCGCTCTTGAAAGATATACTCCCTCTGAAAAGAAATATAAGAGCGTTTAGTGATCTAAAAACGCTCTTATATTTGTTTACAGAGGAAGTATTTCTTACTACTTGATGATAACATTTGCAGTCTCCAACTCTTCTTACAACCTTCTTGAAAGACACCAGTGAACAACGACGATCCACATCGAGCGGTTCATGTGGAGGCCGGCAGTTCACAAAGGGCGCCCCGTCGCTTTCACGCATCAGCGTCGGTCTATGATCGCAATGGACACAAGCAAGGATAAAGTAGAAGAGTTGACTCTTGGAGACTGTAACAGGTTAGTTTACGGGAGCGGCGTTTTGGCTCCTAGGTGCATATGCACTCATTGTCGAAATACACATTTTGAAAAGTTGAAAAATTCGAAACAAAAATTCCACATGTATATCCGGACATTTTATGTGTGTTCACAAGGTTTCGGTGAAAAATGACGTTTTTTATGGCTTGTGTAAAAAAGATAAAGAAATGCCTCGTGAATAGTTAGAATGAAGCATCAGAAATTGTCTTTTTTACACAAGCCACAAAAAACGCCGTTTTTCACTAAAACCTTGTGCACGCACATAAAATGTCCGGATATACACGCGGGATTTTTGTTCCGAATTTTCAACTTTTCGACATGTGTATTTCGACAATGGGTGCATATGCACCTAGGAGCCAAAGGCAATTACCTCTCGTTAGTTTACTGTGTTGTTTTGATTTTTGGGCATAGTGTATGGGCTGCATGGATCATGCTTCACATCTTCTTAATTGTTCGGTTATACTCACCGGGAACTTTGGTCCATACCCACGGAATTGTTTTATGCATGGTCTTGATCACCTCAATAATTGGCCTAGTGATGCATGCAGCATTGGGCAGGGCTGGCCGGCTAGCTAGAGGGATTTGAACCCTCCACTTTGGCACAAACCGATCCTAGAAAAATTCCAGCAGATTTGCTAAAACGGCAGCCCCTCTAATGGTTCTAGAGGGCACTCTAAGAGGTTTTAGAGTGCACTGCTAAATCAGACACCCTAAAACTGCATCCTACTTCTTCCATGTGGGACTTAGTTGTCAGTGTGTCACTTTTTTTCTTCTTTTCTTCCCTTCCATCTCTTGCTCATCATCCGGACGACATCCCGTTCTGGCTGGTGCACCTTGTCCCTCTCGCTACTCCCCTCCGCTCGCCACCCACATAGGATGTCCCTCTAGCCTCTGCCCGTTATGTTGATGAGCAATGATTGGAGAAGGAAGGAACCAAGGTGGCGCTTCACCGGTTGCGACTGGCGGGGTCGGCTGCTGGGGGCACGGCGCCGAGAAGGCAGGGGTGTGGAGCCGGCTACCAGTTACAAGAAGCGGAGGGAAGGCCGCGACAGGGGAATGAGTCATGCAGTCGGTGCGGTTGGTGAGACCACAACGGTGGTGCTGCAAGCACGAGAGTGAATGAAAAGGGCATGAAGTTTCGTTGGCACCAAAACTTTTGTGCGTAGGGTATCCCTCTGTATTTTCCTCTCTCTTACCTAATACTCCCTCCGTTCTGATTTACTCGTCGTGGTTTTAGTTGGAACGGAGGGAGTAAATATATAAAGGGTGGTGCGGTCTTTTAGAGGGTGCCCTCTAAATTTTTTTAGCGATAGAGGGTCACTTAGGGAATCTGGTTGATGGCAGAATTTCTCTAAACAATTATCGGTTTGAGAATATAGAGAAAAAAGAGTAATTGCAGTTAAAAAGAATTGGTCCCGACGGGGCTTGAACCCGTGACCTTTGGTATATCAGACCAACACTCTAACCAACTGAGCTACAGGACCTAATTTCTTTCTTAATATTTATTTACTATTAAAATAATAAAAAGGAGAATATACAATGAGTAATCGTGATTGAATACAATTTTAAAAACTCCTGGCGGCCCCTGATATACAAGACTTAATGAGTCATTTTTGTTTTCTCAAATTACTAGGAAAAACGATGAGCAGTTAGAAAATACATTGAAAAAAGAGGGTAATCTTCCCGCAAAAAAAGAAGAAAATATAGGGTAATCGCAATTAAAAAAGAATTGGTCCCGACGGGGCTTGAACCCGTGACCTTTGGCATATCAAACCAACACTCTAACCTACTGAGCTACAGGACCTAATTATCTACTGAATATTTCTTTACCTTAAAACCAATTTAAAAAGACCTTTGCATTTTATTCTGAGAATCATATCTCCTACACATACATAAACTGATAGATAGGGCTTCTCACTAAAGAAAATAAGCACCACAGGAAGATAATTACACAGTAATGTATAGGCCTAATTTTGTCTTCAGTGTTCAGTGGTAAGCACTAAGCAGCACTGAATTTGTTAGATGGTTTTCAGAAACTCATGATGTCTTCCTGCTGCAGCATCAGTAATTCATCGCTGCGGTAATCCTGTCGAGTGGGCTCATCTATCTTCATACCCCAGTCTTATCCTCATCAGTTTATACACATTACTTGACAACTCTTTCGGTGCCACACGTCATCTGACAACCCTTCATTTGATGGTTTATATCCGATGATAACATTTGCAGAGAACAGCTGGAAACCCACATTTGCCAATTGGATCTGCTGCTCTTTAAAGATGATATACCTCTTACAACTTTACACCTTGTGGATTTATATATCATTCAACTTATTCACCATAGAGCTGCGAGCCAGCGACCACTATCGGGCATGATACCCATCTAGTGTGTAGAAGCAAATGCCATGCACATTGGTGGGGTGATCTTGGCCAACGCAAGCAAGGAAGCTGGGAAGATCCAAAGTCCATCCCCACATATAAAACCGGAGGCAACTGCTGGCACCATATGTGCTGCTTTGCTCCTGTCAATCTTGTGCCAGATGTAGACTATCAGGCTCCCGGCGCACATGTCGATGGCGAAGCTCGCGCCGACAAGGAAGGGGAACCCCATTGCCATGGGCAAGGGGACCCATTTGCCATACTTCTGTGGAAGGAAATCCCTCATCAGGTTGGCCACCAGTGCAAAGGCAAAGAATCCACAGCAGAGCTGCAAGCAATGCATGGGCAGAGCGGAGAAGCCCTCCACACCAAGAATCGCAATGTTTCGGTATATCAGAGCATAGGGCGCCTTCCAGGGGCTGTCCTGGTTGCCTATGTCAAAGGCATTGTAGAACACGTAGAATGTCAGCGGTGAGATGACACAACCCATGGCGGTGCCGATGATCTGAGCGATAAGCATTGATCTAGGTGATGTTAATGTAAGATGCCCAGTTTTGAAATCCTGCATCAGATCAGCAGATATCGACGTCATACATTTCACCATGCCACAGCCTACCATCCCAGCAACCACGCCATGTTCTTTCCCAGCTGCGGCCGCGAGAATGAGGAGGGCAACTTTTCCATAGTTGAAGGCCATGTTGATGTCGGTAAGACCGGATCCATAGGCATTGGAGAAACCCAGGGCAGGAGCCAATAAGTATGCCACAACAGCATAGTACCACTTCAACTCAGGGAACATCCTGGGAATAGTGATTACAGCAACGACTGATAATGCAAAGTAACCCAAAAAGGCTAGCCAGTTAGGGAGACTGTCTCTTATAAAAACTTCATTGCGATGTTGTTCAACGAGTGACAGAGTATCTTCCCCTGAAAGCATAATGAACCCAACATCAGGTCATCTATACATCAGGAAGGCAGAAACCAGAAAGGTTAAGCTGTTTACCGTTCTTTGCGTTTTTCTGTTTTGATTTGTCAAGCATACTCATGACGGTCTTAAGAATAATCTTTGTAAAATTGTATATGCCGTCTCCTAGGATGAGAGCTATGCAAATGAAGGCCTGTGAATGAGAGAAGGTAAGAAAAAAAGATTTGCAAAACACGCGCACAACAACAAAATTATACTTGGAAACAAACCTTGTAACCTTGCAGACTTCTCATGCTGCTTTCTGGTAAATCTGCCGGATACCAGTTCCCTTTCAAATCAGCAATCAGTGGCCACATTACGCCCCAGGAGAGAATAGAGCCAAGAAGGAGAGAGATATTCACAAGGTGGGGGCAAATCATCCCTGCCCCAACATACGTGAGATTGAAATCAAAGAAGAACCTAACACCCCATCATAAAATCTAAATTAGGTGAAATTGTTACTAGTCAAGAACAGAATAGAATAATGAATAACATGGCGGCCATTACGAGTGTTTCCAAGCTCGTAGTCCAAGAGTGGGGAATTGCGAAAAGCCACAATGATCTCCACCAGAATAAAACCACTGGAAGAAGCTCCAGAAGAAGCTAATTGCAAAGTATTTTGTGAATCCATTAACTTGCATCCTGACGTTAGCAAGAAAAACATCAAATTTTGCTAAAATGAGATAATCATAATACTCCCTCCGGTCCTTTTTACTCCGCATATAAGATTTGTCTGATCATGTTTATATGAAAAAATATCAACATCTACAATATTAAAGTTATACAATGAAAAATAAATTCACAACGCATCTAATGATATTGATTTCATATGTTGAATGTTAATTATTTTTCTATAAAGTTTGACTTCAGACAAATCTTATATGCGGAGTTTGAGTTTGACTCCAGACAAATCTTATATGCGGACTAAAAAGGACCGGAAGGAGTATTTGGCTATGAAGGCTACTGGTTATGTGAGAGAACTGCATACTTTGCCACATCATCTCCCTTAGACGCATGAAATCCATTTATAAGCACAGCAGTTGCAGTTCCGCTTGGGTAAGTTAATTTGTAGTCGATCACCAAAATCTGAAAAATTACAAAGCTCCATAAAAATGTGATGTGCTTAAAATTGTTTCTTTCCATTTGCAAGTGAAGTCAAACAACTTGAAGTTTTTTTTCCGCATGGGTCAAACAACTTGAAGCTGTTGTAAGGTAACAAAGGAAAAGTTATGCAGGGATCACGTTCAACTTCAAAGAGTTCCCAAGATGATATGTCTGATCTTGCCAGCAGAAGTGAATGGTGTTCACATAAATTTTTCCCTCCATCAAACTTATGCTTAGAATTCAACTCAATGTAATTGCAACTGAATATTCCAGTAAAAAAGTCCTTGTTTTTCCATAATGCACAATTCATTTAAATTGCATGTATGTCAAACGATAGGCGAGGTATCTAGTATTTTTTGTTATAGATAGAGAAATGAACACCGCACGCCATCGCTTTATTTTCTTGGCACTATTTAGCCAAAAAGGTTTAACATACTTGCCCATTTTTAGGCTGCAAGCAAATACGCTCATAGTCCTTAGAGTCTTAACTTAGCCAATGTGTATAACGTGTGGGACTTAGCTGAAGAAAAGCTTTGTCAAGACTAAGTTGTGAATATAAATCAAATATTTTCATTAATTTGGCTATGGGCAGTGTGGCAACTAAACTAGCAGTCCGAAGAGCATTTAAGTGCCAGCGTTCACCACAAACAACAAGACCTAACAAAAAATGGAAGAATACTTGTTGCTTGTCTCAGCTTTACATAATCCTTCAGACACTTAGTTGGACATTGGGCAAAGGAACAAAATTGGGGGTGAAGGGCAGAATCTCAGTTGGTACAAAGCAGAACCGTGATCGAATAGCAAGAGTAAATTTCTGAAGATGTATACGGGAAAGAAAGACTGTCACCGACCTTCCTGAGAGGGACAAGCGCGAGAATCCCGACGAAGGCGACGGCGAAGAGGAAGCCCATCATCCACCCAACGCCGGGCTCCTTGGTGCCCACGTTGCCTTCCATGTCCACCCCGGCCATCTCGTAGGTCTTCTTGTTGAGCCCGAGCAGGTAGGACCCGAACCCACCTGGGGAGCGCAAAAAGGAAAATCCAAGAAGGCGTCAGAATCCCGGTGCTCCACTTGACAAAGAAAAGCGGGGAGAGATTCGCGGGCGCGGTCCCGACCGGCGGCGCCGATGCTGTAGCAGGCGACGGCGCAGGTCTGCACGACGGTGTTCTCCTGGCGGGTGAGCGGGCGGACGACGCGGCCCAGGCGGGCCAGCGCCTGCGTCCAGCCCCGGAGCATGACGAAGGAGATGAGCGCGGCGGAGACGTTGAGGGTGGGGTTGAGGCCCGTGGTGAGGTTGAGCTTCATCACGATGACGCTGTACATGGTGCCGACGGCCACGCTGACCACCAGGCCGCGCAGCGTCAGCTGCTCCGTCCACGGCGGCACGCGGCCGGTCTCGTGCGCGGGCGCCCCCGGCTCCGCGCCGTCGTCGCAGAGCGCGGCCTTCCCCTTGTCGCTGCTTCCGCCGGCGTCGTCCCGCTGGTGGAGCCCCATGGCGAGCCCGGGGCGGGGTTGCTTCCTCCGCCGTCCCCTGCTTCATGGGGAAAAAGAAAAGAAATATTTCCGCGGCGTCAGGTTCGAGCCAAGGTAAAAGATGGACAAAGCTAACGCCCACACGTGTAGTGGGAGCCAAACCTGTCCACACGCTCTATAAGACATGGATTGCGCCACATCACCACATGCATGCATGTGAGAATCTTTTTGGATTTTCAGTATTTAAAATGTTTTATCTTTTAAATGAAAAATCCGATTGAAGATCCGTTTTCACCATTAAATCCCTCGCGACGAGATCTTCGAAACTAGATCTCATATCAACATATTTCGTTGAAATTTATTTTGGGTTAAAAGTTGTCATGTCTGTTGCACATGAATTGCCATGATATTTACACTGAAATTGCCATGATATGTTTCAGCTATTTTCTTTTATATTTAAATGTAAATTTTGACATATTATAAAACGGGAAATTAAGAACTAGACTTGCCATGAAACATAAACTAAAATTGCCATGATACATGCACTTAAAATTGACATGGTTCATACAAAAAATAATTTTCATGGTCAAAGTACTGGAATTGCCATCATAAAAAAACTAAAATTGCCATGATTTACAAACTAAAATTGCCACCTGGCAACTTTAGTTTAAGCGCTATGGCAATTATAGTGTAAACATCATGGCAACTTCTGGGCAAAAAAAATTTCGTCGAAACATATCAACATAGGGTCTAGTTTTGAAGATCTCGTCGAGACGGATTTAATGATTAAAACGGATTTTTAGCTCACTTTTTTATTTAGGAGATAAAACATTTTTAAGCCAAAAACCCAAAAAATTTCTGCTGATGTCATCTATTCATATGTGGCAAAATGAGTGGTGATGAAGGCGTGTGGGTGATCTGCAATCGCCCACACGTGTGGGCGATCTGCAAGCGCCCACACGTGTGGGCGTTAGTTTTTTCGAAAAAGATTCGTGAGGTGAAAAGGAGATTGTGGTGAACAGAAAGCCTCGCGTACTATCAGCATTTGATGGTGAGCTGACACTCTGACAGGAGTATTACAGTGCTACTAGCAGTGAAGCCATGAGCAAACGAGCTCTTGTGCACCATGAATAAATGATTCAGTGGAACCAAACATGTAAATTTGATCAGCGATTCATGAGCACACAAAATCTTTTGTCCTTGAGTGGGATGAAAAGGTGAGAAAAATGAAAAACAAATCCGGCGTCACCAGGGGTCTCCGCTCCAAACCAAAACGACAAGAAGAGTGAACCAAGGGAAATGGAAGGTGAGCAGGGGAACCGGGGAGCACGTCAAGGAAAGAGAAGGAAAACGATGGACAATAGAAACAGTTCGACACTTCTTCTCCAGATCTCAGCAGTTTAGCGCTGACTGACCGAGCGCTGCCCCCTTGTGTACGTTAACAGTAAAACACACGCAACCACACAAAACAAGAAAATAATAGTATAAGCGATCGGGAGTTCTTCCCTGGCACGCAATAAGTCAGGCGGCTCTTGCTCAACATTTCGAGCTGGAAACACGAAGGGATCCCCATCGAATCAGAACACGAGATCGACCGGAACTCCAAGCAGAAGCGGTGACAGAGAATGGAAGCAACCCCAAAGCAAGATGATGTATCAAAGAGCAAAGAACTTAAACTCTTATTTTCCAATAAATAGAAGAAAGGAACCAACAGGAAACTGTCAGATCTCCCCAAGCAAGCAAGAGATGATGGATCAAAGAACAGAGAACGGCACAGTTATTAAACAGTTCTTATTCTAGGAGATACACTAGATAGATAGATGATGTGCTCCTATCAGGACTGTACCTGCTCGGTGATCGTAGAAGGGGAGCCCGGCCGGCGGCGGCGGCGGCTGCTGGACGGTAGGAGTCGGCGGTCGACCGATCGATCAGACGTGATGGGTGGACTACTGACACCAGTAGACAGTGGCAGAGGTTATATACTCCCTCCATTCCACAATGTAGTGCTTCCTCTATCCACGTGCTTCAACTTTGACCGTAAATTTAACTACCAAGACCGATTATGGCGGGAGCAAAAATTATATCAGTGAATTTGTATTCGAAAGAAGTTTTCAATTATATAATTTTTTCTCCCGCCGCAGTTGGCCTTGTTGGTTAAATTTACGGTCAAAGTTGAACCTCGGGAAGCGCGGGCGCACTATATTTTGGAATGGAGGGAGTATAAAGGAGTGGACGTTTGTTGTCTTATGGCACGTGGGCCCGGCGGGGCAGCAAGGTTCACGCCAACTGTGCTCAGCTTGTCTGCTTCCGCGGGCGTGTGCTCCGCGCTCGCCCCCCTCGCGCCACGCGCGACGTCAGGCGTTCCCGTTTTCCGCTGCATGATGCACCCTGTCCGGGGTAGATGCACGCACGAGGGCTCTCTGCTTCTCTTCTTCTACGACGTGGTAGATGATCGTCCCCTCCTCTCCCCGGTGGCGCCGGAGGGAGCGGCCGACACGTCGGTGAACAAAATCCAGGCCGGGGTCACGGGTCTGGGCAGGCGGATGCCGATACGGGGCGCGTCCAGCCAACCAGGGGACCAACAGGACCCCCGCCGTGACTGTTTCAGTACCCTTGTTCTCGGACCCCGTGGTGTGGGTTTTCCGTAATCGCTTGGTCGCCTGCTGATATTCCCTATCCTACCTAGATGCTCAAGTGGCCCCGGCCACATGGTAAGGGCAACTCCAACGGGATCACCAAATGGACGACAATAAATGTCCGCGCAGACGGTGTGTGCGGACAGCGGGCTAGGCGCCGGTCATTCAACCGTAGCCATCAAATCCGAACAGTGGGCTATGATAGAAAAAAGAGGTGACCGAAACATATTGATTGTGGGGAGAAGTGATCCACCTAGATCAACTTGTTGCCATGTAGATCAACTTGTTGCCAATGTAGTACACGCTCGTTTCTTCCTCACAGGGGGTCTTTGCCGCCTCCTAACCTAACCCGCCGCCGCCGCCGCCACATCTACCACCATAGCTTCGGTCTCCTCTCCCCCGTCTGGTGGCCTCGCCGGTGGAAAGAGGAGTGGGGACCTGTCCGTCTTGCTTTTTTGTCAGGTTTTTACTTCTCCGGCGACATTGACGAGGTGATGGAGTGTTGGAATAAGGTCTTTCTGGGTTTTCCCTACCTCTACGACGTCCGATCTGGCGCCGACGAAGAACCTGTGGGAGTTTGTGTCCCCATATGTGTTGGTTCCCTTCAGATCTTGGCAATTTGTGTGTCTTTTAAGGAGAGCTTTTGGCTGGCTCTTGGTGTAGAGACTTCAACATCTTCTTCTGTGTTGTTATGTGGCTTGACCCGGTTTCTCCAACACTCTATGCTGATCGTGATGGATTGCAAGCCTGTTATGCGTGGGGTGATGCTTCAGCCGATGTCGCTTCAATGATTTTTAGATCTCGTCTCAAGGGACGAGTGACTATTGCGGTCTTCAAAGCCTAGTATGGTGAGGGCGTTCGCAGGCATCGCCTTTCTTTGCTGTTGATTCAGTGCAATTTTCAATCTCCAGTGGGTGGCGTGCAATCAGAGGAAAAAGAAGACTAGTATACTTTATAATGTAATTTTATTTTGTACTAGATGTTCTACATCCAGTTGTGTATCCATTGTACTGGTCATTGTTTTCCTCGGTAGTAATTAGATCTAAGATGCCCTTTGGGTGTCTTTGTTAAAAAACTAATAGTGGGATAGACAGGCGTCTGAACTCCTCTAACCACCCCCCCTCCAGTTTGGTGCCGGTTTGGGCAATTGCGAACGTTTGGACCGGTTCAAACAAATTTGATCACTTTCCTTGGATGGGTTATAGTGTTCGAACAGTCCGGTCCAGACCTTTAAGAGTGATTTGATGACCCGCGTTGGAGTTGCCTTTAGTATTTCGTCGAGAAATATTCCTAATCTCTTTGTAAGGACAAAGTTGAACTCTTACAAGGTCATCCTTATAGAAACTAGAAATTACATATAGGTCCACAAGAAAATCGATGTATTCTCATTCACTCATTGATGGTGCGTCGTGAGCTCAATGCTGCATATGGACCTCTGAAAGACCATCAACTAGTGTTAGGGCCGGTTTTCCGGGACATAAAATCCCAGCAAATGACCCTTGTGTCATCACCAGCCCCAGGATTACTGTTGTTGGTGGACACTTCCTTGATACAGAATTCCAAGCAATTACAAGAATTTGAGTACAAGACCATAAATGTCCACTGAGTATAACAATGATCTCTAGTGGTGGATGACAGAAGCGGCTCGTGGATCTCCAACGTCTATGGGACTCCATTCTGATAGGAACAACTGGCCTGGCTAACACTATCTCACGTGGCTGCTATCTCCCATTCCTAGGTTGTGGGGTCTTTGTGGTGCTCAGTTGTGATCTGGCCAGTACAATAGCCAGGGACAAGCCTATGAGTATGTTTGAATGTACTCGCAAACTGAAGGAAATATGCCCTAGAGGCAATAATAAAGTTATTATTTATTTCCTTATATCATGATAAATGTTTATTATTCATGCTAGAATTGTATTAACCGGAAACATAATACATATGTGAATACATAGACAAACATAGTGTCACTAGTATGCCTCTACTTGACTAGCTCGTTAATCAAAGATGGTTAAGTTTCCTAACCATAGACATGAGTTGTCATTTGATTAACGGGATCACATCATTAGGAGAATGATATGATTGACTTGACCCATTCCGTTAGCTTAGCACTTGATCGTTTAGTATGTTGCTATTGCTTTCTTCATGACTTATACATGTTCCTATGACTATGAGATTATGCAACTCCCGTTTACCGGAGGAACACTTTGTGTGCTACCAAACGTCACAACGTAACTAGGTGATTATAAAGGAGCTCTACAGGTGTCTCCGAAGGTACATGTTGGATTGGCGTATTTCGAGATTAGGATTTGTCACTCCGATTGTCGGAGAGGTATCTCTGGGCCCTCTCGGTAATGCACATCACTATAAGCCTTGCAAGCAATGTAGCTAATGAGTTAGTTACGGAATGATGCATTATGTAACGAGTAAAGAGACTTGCCGGTAACGAGATTGAACTAGGTATTGGATACCGAGGATCGAATCTCGGGCAAGTAACATACCGATGACAAAGGGAACAACGTATGTTGTTATGCAGTTTGACCGATAAAGATCTTCGTAGAATATGTGGGAGCCAATATGAGCATCCAGGTTCCGCTATTGGTTATTGACCGGAAACGTGTCTCGGTCATGTTTACATTATTCTCGAACCCGTAGGGTCCGCACGCTTAAGGTTTCGATGACTGTTATATTATGAGTTTATGAGTTTTGATGTACCGAAGGAGTTCGGAGTCCCGGATGAGATCGGGGACATGACGAGGAGTCTCGAAATGGTCGAGATGTAAAGATCAATATATTGGGCGACTATATTCGGAGTTCGGAAAGGTTCCGAGTGATTCGGGTATTTTTCGGAGTACCGGAGAGTTACGGGAATTCGCCGGGGAGTATATGGGCCTTATTGGGCCATACGGGAATAGAGGAGAGAGGCCAAAAGGAAGGAGGCCTGCGCCCCCCCCCCTCTAGTACGAATTGGACAAGGGGCGCAGCCCCCTTTTCCTTCTTCCTCTCCCCCTCTTTCCCCTTCTCCTACTCCAACAAGGAAGGAGGGAGTCCTACTCCCGGTGGGAGTAGGACTCCCCTTAGCGCGCCCCCTCCTAGGCCGGCCGCCCCTCCCCCTTGCTCCTTTATATACGGGGGCGGGGGGCACCTCTAGGCACAACAACAATTGATCCTTTGGATCTCTTAGCCGTGTGCGGTGCCCCCCTCCACGATAATCCACCTCGATAATATCGTAGCGGTGCTTAGGCGAAGCCCTGCGTCGGTAGAACATCAAGATCGTCACCACGCCGTTGTGCTGACGGAACTCTCCCTCGACACTCAGCTGGATCGGAGTTCGAGGGACGTCATCGAGCTGAACGTGTGCTAGAACTCGGAGGTGCCATAGTTTCGGTGCTTGATCGGTCGGGCCGTGAAGACGTACGACTACATCAACCGCGTTGTTATAACGCTTCCGCTTACGGTCTACGAGGGTACGTGGACATCACTCTCCCCTCTCGTTGTTATGCATCACCATGATCTTGCGTGTGCGTAGGATTTTTTTTTGAAATTACTACGTTCCCCAACAGTGGCATCCGAGCCAGGTTTTATGCGTTGATGTTATATGCACGAGTAGAACACATGTGAGTTGTGGGCGATACAAGTGATACTGCTTACCAGCATGTCATACTTTGGTTCGGCGGTATTGTTGGATGAAGCGGCCCGGACCGACATTACGCGTACGCTTACGCGAGACTGGTTTTACCGCCGTGCTTTGCACACAGGTGACTAGCGGGTGTCTGTTTCTCCAACTTTAGTTGAACTGAGTGTGGCTACGCCCGGTCCTTGCGAAGGTTAAAACAGCACTAACTTGACAAACTATCGTTGTGGTTTTGATGCGTAGGTAAGAACGGTTCTTGCTCAGCCCGTAGCAGCCACGTAAAATTTGCAACAACAAAGTAGAGGACGTCTAACTAGTTTTTGCAGGGCATGTTGTGATGTGATATGGTCAAGACGTGATGCTATATTTTACTGTATGAGATGATCATGTTTTGTAACCGAAGTTATCGGCAACTGGCAGGAGCCATATGGTTGTCGCTTTATTGTATGAAATGCAAACGCCCTGTAATTGCTTTACTTTATCACTAAGCGGTAGCGATAGTCGTAGAAGCAATAGATGGCGTAACGACAACGATGCTACGATGAAGATCAAGGTGTCGCGCCGGTGACGATGGTGATCACGATGGTGCTTCAGAGATGGAGATCACAAGCACAAGATGATGATGGCCATATCATATCACTTATATTGATTGCATGTGATGTTTATCCTTTATGCATCTTATCTTGCTTTGATTGACGGTAGCATTTTAAGATGATCTCTCACTAAAAATTATCAAGAAGTGTTCTCCCTGAGTATGCACCGTTGCGAAAGTTCTTCGTGCTGAGACACCACGTGATGATCGGGTGTGATAGGCTCTACGTTCAAATACAATGGGTGCAAAACAGTTGCACACGCGGAATACTCAGGTTAAACTTGACGAGCCTAGCATATAACAGATATGGCCTCAGAACACGGTGACCGAAAGGTCGAGCGTGAATCATATAGTAGATATGATCAACATAGTGATGTTCACCATTGAAAACTACTCCATCTCACGTGATGATCGGACATGGTTTAGTTGATTTGGATCACGTGATCACTTAGATGACTAGAGAGATGTCTGTCTAAGTGGGAGTTCTTAAGTAATATGATTAATTGAACTTAAATTTATCATGAACTTAGTCCTGGTAGTATTTTGCAAATTATGTTGTAGATCAATAGCTCGCGTTGTTGCTTTCATATGTTTTTTTGATATGTTCCTGGAGAAAACTATGTTGAAAGATGTTAGTAGCAATGATGCGGATTGGATCCGTGATCTGAGGTTTATCCTCATTGCTGAACAGAAGAATTATGTCCTTAATGCACCGCTAGGTGACAGACCTATTGCAGGAGCAGATGCAGACATTATGAACGTTTGGCTAGCTCAATATGATGACTACTTGATAGTTTAGTGCACCATGCTTAACGGCTTAGAATCGGGACTTCAAAGACGTTTTGAACATCATGGACCATATGAGATGTTCCAGGAATTGAAGTTAATATTTCAAGCAAATACCCGAGTTGAGAGATATGAAGTCTCATACAAGTTCTATGGCTAAAAGATGGAGGAGAATCGCTCAACTAGTGAGCATGTGCTCAGATTGTCTGGGTACTACAATTGCTTGAATCAAGTGGGAGTTAATCTTCCAGATAAGATAGTGATTGACAGAGTTCTCTAGTCACCATCACCAAGTTAGTAGAACTTTGTGATGAACTATAGTATGCAAGGGATGACGAAAACGATTCCCGAGCTCTTCGTGATGTTGAAATCGACAAAGGTAGAAATCAAGAAAGAGCATCAAGTGTTGATGATTGACAAGACCACTAGTTTCAAGAGAAGGGCAAAGGGAAAGAAAGGGAACTTCAAGTAGAATGACAAGCAAGTTGTCACTCCCGTGAAGAAGACCAAAGCTGGACCAAAGCCTGAAACTGAGTGCTTACACTGTAAAGGGAATGGTCACTGGAAGCGGAAATGCCCTGAATATTTGGTGGATAATAAGGATGGCAAATTGAACAAGGGTATATTTGATATACAAGTTATTGATGTATGCCTTACTAGTGTTTATAGTAGCCCCTGAGTATTTGATACTTGTTCGGTTGCTGTAATTAGTAACTCGAAACAGGAGTTACAGAATAAACAGAGACTAGTTGAAGGGGAAGTGATGATGAGTGTTGGAAGTAGTTCCAAGATTGATATGATCATCATCGCACACTCCCTACACTTTTGGGATTAGTGTTAAACCTAAATAAATGTTATTTGGCGTTTGCATTGAGCATGAATATGATTTGATCATGTTTATTGCAATACGGTTATTCATTTAAAATCAGAGAATAATTGTTGTTCTGTTTACATGAATAAAACCTTCAATGGTCATACACCCAATGAAAATAGTTTGTTGGATCTCGATCATAGTGATACACATATTCATAACATTGATGCCAAAAGATGCAAAGTTAATAATGATAGTGCAACTTATTTGTGGCACTGCCGTTTGGGTCATATCGGTGTAAAGCGCATGAAGAAACTCCATAAAGATGGATTTTGGGAATCACTTGGTTATGAAGCATTTGATGCTTGCGAACCGTGCCTTTTGGGCAAGATGACTAAAACTCCGTTTTTCAGAACAATGGAACGAGCTACTGACTTGTTCGAAATAATACATACAGATGTATGCGATCCAATGAGTGTTGATGCTCGTGGCAAGTATCATTATTTTATGACCTTCACAAGATGATTTGAGCAGATATGGGTATATCTAGTTGATGAAACATAAGTCTGAAATAGTTGAAAGGTTCAAAGAATTTCAGAGTGAAGTGGAAAAATCATTGTAACAAGAAAATAAAGTTTCTACGATCTGAGTTACGAGTTTGGTCTTCAATTAAAAAATGTGGAATAGTTTCACAGCTCACGCCAACTGGAACACCACAACGTTATGGTGTGTCCAAACGTCGTAACCGCACTTTATTGGATATGGTGCGACCTATGATGTCTCTTATTGATTTGCCATTATCGTTTTGGGGTTATGCATTAGAGACAGCTGCATTCACGTTAAAAGGGCACCATCTAAATCCGTTGAGACGACACCATATGAACTGTGTTTTGGCAAGAAACCAAAAATTTTTGTTTCTTAAATTTTGGGGCTACGATGCTTATGTGAAAAAGTTTCATCCTGATAAGCTCAAACCCAAATCGGAGAAGTGCATCTTCATAGAATACCCAAAGGAGACTGTTGGGTACACCTTCTATCACAGATCCGAACGCAAGATATTTGTTGCTAAAAATGGATCCTTTCTAGAGAAGGAGTTTCTCTCGAAACAAGTGAGTGGGAGGAAAGTAGAGCTTGATAAGGTAATTTGTACCTTCTCCCGAATTGGAAAGTAGTTCATCATAAAAATCAGTTCCATTGATTCCTACACCAATTAGTGAGGAAGCTAATGATGATGATCATGAAACTTCAAATCAAGTTACTACAGAACCTCGTAGGTCTTTCAGAGTACGGTCCGCACCAGAGTGGTACGGTAATCCTATTCTGGAAGTCATGTTACTAGACCATGATAAACCTACGAACTATGAGGAAGCGATGATGAGCCCAGATTCCGCGAAATGGCTTGAGGCCATAAAATCTGAGATATGATCCATGTATGAGAACAAAGTATGGACTTTGATTGACTTGCTCGATGATCAGCAAGCCATGTTAAATAAATGGATCTTCAAGAGGCAGACGGACACTGATAGTAGTATTACTATCTACAAAGCTCGACTTGTCGCAAAAAGGTTTTTGACAAGTTCAAGGTGTTGACTACAATGAGATTTTCTCAACTGTAGCGATGCTTAAGTCTGTCCGAATCATGTTAGCAATTGCCAAAATTTATGAAATCTGGCAAATGGATGTCAAAACTGCATTCCTTAATGGTTTTCTTAAAGAAGAGTTGTATATGATGCAACCAGAAGGTTTTGCCAATCCTAAAGGTTCTAACAAAATATGCAAGCTCCAGCTATCCATCTATGGACTGGTGCAAACATCTTGGAGTTGGAATATACGCTTTGATAAGTTGATCAAAGCATATAGTTTTATACAGACTTGCGGTGAAGCCTGTATTTACAAGAAAGTGAGTGGGAGCACTACAACATTTCTGATAAGTATATGTGAATGACATATTGTTGATCGGAAATAATGTAGAATTATTCTGCAAAGCATAAAGGAGTGTTTGAAAGGAGTTTTTCAAAGAAAGACCTCGGCAAAGCTACTTACATATTGAGCATCAAGATCTATTGAGATAGATCAAGACGCTTGATAAGATTTTCAATGAGTACATACCTTGACAAGATTTTGAAATAGTTCAAAATGGAACAGTCAAAGAAGGAGTTCTTGGCTGTGATGCAAACGTATGAAGTTGAGTAAGACTCAAGACCCGACCATGGCAGAAAATAGAAAGAGAATGAAAAGTCATTCCCTATGCCTCAGTCATAGGTTCTATAAAGTATGCTATGCTGTGAACCAGACCTATTGTATACCTTGCTCTGAGTTTGACAAAGGAATACAATTTTTATCTAAGAGTAGATCCCTGGACAGGGTCAAGAATATCCTTAGTGAGGACTAAGGAGATGTTTCTCGATTATGGAGGTGATAAAAGAGCCCGTCGTAAAAAGTTACAACGATGCAAGCTTTTACACCAATCCAGATGACTCTAAGTCTCAATCTGGATACATATTGAAAGTGGGAGCAATTAGCTAGAGTAGCTCCGTGCAGAGCATTGTGGACATAGAATATTTGCAAAATACATACGGCTCTGAATGTGGCAGACCCGTTGATTAAACTTCTCCCACGAGCAAAACATGATCATACCTTAGTACTCTTTGGGTGTTAATCACATAGCGATGTGAACTAGATTATTGACTCTAGTAAACCCTTTGGGTATTGATCACATAACGATGTGAACTATGGGTATTAATCACATACAGATGTGAATATTGGTGTTAAATCACATGGCGATGTGAACTAGATTATTGACTCTAGTGCAAGTGGGAGACTGAAGGAAATATGCCCTAGAGGCAATAATAAAGTTATTATTTATTTCCTTATATCATGATAAATGTTTATTATTTATGCTAGAATTGTATTAACCGGAAACATAATACATGTGTGAATACATAGACAAACATAGTGTCACTAGTATGCCTCTACCTGACTAGCTCGTTAATCAAAGATGGTTAAGTTTCCTAACCATAGACATGAGTTGTCATTTGATTAACGAGATCACATCATTAGGAGAATGATGTGATTGACTTGACCCATTCCGTTAGCTTAGCACTTGATCGTTTAGTATGTTGCTATTGCTTTCTTCATGACTTATACATGTTCCTATGACTATGAGATTATGCAACTCCCGTTTATCGGAGGAACACTTTGTGTGCTACCAAACATCACAACGTAACTGGGTGATTATAAAGGAGCTCTACAGGTGTCTCCGAAGGTACATGTTGGGCTGGCGTATTTCGAGATTAGGATTTGTCACTCCGATTGTCGGAGAGGTATCTCTGGGCCCTCTCGGTAATGCACATCACTATAAGCCTTGCAAGCAATGTAGATAATGAGTTAGTTACGGAATGATGCATTACGTAACGAGTAAAGAGACTTGCCGGTAACGAGATTGAACTAGGTATTGGATACCGACGATCGAATCTCGGGCAAGTAACATACCGATGACAAAGAGAACAACGTATGTTGTTATGCGGTTTGACCGATAAAGATCTTCGTAGAATATGTGGGAGCCAATATGAGCATCCAGGTTCCGCTATTGGTTATTGACCTAAAACGTGTCTCGGTCATGTCTACATTGTTCTCGAACCCGTAGGGTCCGCACGCTTAAGGTTTCGATGACTGTTATATTATGAGTTTATGAGTTTTGATGTACCGAAGGAGTTCGGAGTCCCGGGGACATGACGAGGAGTCTCGAAATGGTCGAGACGTAAAGATTGATATATTGGACGACTATATTCGGAGTTCGGAAAGGTTCCGAGTGATTCGGGTATTTTTCGGAGTACCGGAGAGTTACGGGAATTCGCCGGGGAGTATATTGGCCTTATTGGGCCATACGGGAATAGAGGAGAGAGGCAAAAAAGAAGGAGGCGTGCGTGCCCCCCTCTGATCCGAATTGGACAAGGGGCGCAGCCCCCTTTTCCTTCTTCCTCTCCCCCTCTTTCCCCTTCTCCTACTCCAACAAGGAAGGAGGGAGTCCTACTCCCGGTGGGAGTAGGCTCCCCTTGGTGCGCCCCCTCCTAGGCCGGCCGCCCCCTCCCCCTTGCTCCTTTATATACGGGGGCAGGGGGGCACCTCTAGGCACAATAACAATTGATCCTTTGGATCTCTTAGCCGCGTGCGGTGCCCCCCTCCACGATAATCCACCTCGATAATATCGTAGCAGTGCTTAGGCGAAGCCCTGCATCGATAGAACATCAAGATCGTCACCACGCCATCGTGCTGATGGAACTCTCCGTCGACACTTGGCTGGATCGGAGTTCGAGGGACATCATCGAGCTGAACGTGTGCTAGAACTCGGAGGTGCCGTAGTTTCAGTGCTTGATCGGTCGGGCCATGAAGACGTACGACTACATCAACCGCGTTGTTATAACGCTTCCGCTTACGGTCTACGAGGGTTCGTGGACATTACTCTCCCCTCTCGTTGCTATGCATCACCATGATCTTGCATGTGCGTAGGAATTTTTTTGAGATTACTACGTTCCCCAACACAAACATCATGAAACAAAGATATATTTAATTCATATGTTTGATTGAAACTAAAGCATGGCATGATAAATATTAATACAGTGCAGATGAATAAATAAATTATATTAGTAATAAACCAAGAAGATAAAATGGAACAGCGGGCGTTGGACCGCCCGAGGGATTCCAAGAAGAATGCCAAACGAGTGTCTGAAAGCGACGCCTCGAGATGTCTTGAAAATAAAACTGAGTATCCAGGTAGTCTAGCCGTCCCAAGTGATACCCAAAAAATAAAAGAAAACCGAGTGCCCGGGTAGTCTAGCCATCCCAAGTGACACTTCGTAAATTCAAATAAGATAAATGGTTAGCCAAAATAACAATAATATTTATAGCAATAATATTCATGATAACAAAGATATCCATGATAGCATTAGTGGTGCCAAAAATTATCTTGCAAAAATGAATCATGCTTAATTTAATTATTTCCTCTGAAGACCGACAGTTGACCAACCCAGACTGTAGTCCTTAACCGTGGACACGGCTATTCGAATAGGTTTTTATACTCTGCAGAGGGTGTACTCTTTACCCACAAGTAAAGGACTTCCTTAGTCAACCTCAAGACGTTGACTAATTCTGATTACGGTCTTTGGGTTAAAAATAGACCTAACCAGCACACACTGGCTTATCTTTCCTGATGCCAGGAATCACCCAAAGCATCGCTCAAGAAAAACTCTAAGATGGAGAGGTGACAACCTTGCATGGGATCAAAATTTATACCGCGCTCTAACAAAGGGGTGCCCCCTCTCGGCCTCAGCCGGACACACCAATGCCCCCTGACATGATGACTGTCATTATTCCTGGAACCGGGAAACCCTCATCGTGGCCCTCTGTATGGTGTGTGCGGGTAAGGGGTTAACAACTTACTGAACCATACCCTACCTATGGCAGGGACATGTGGTAGCACGAATCAAGTTTGGGGGTTACCGGAACAAGACTCGATCTATGGTCGACTCAGGAGGTTTATATTTTCCTGCAACGACAAGCACAATATATTTCCTTGGTGGTACTCAACAGGGTCACCACCTAGCATGTCCCAACATGCCATCACTGATCACTCTCATCACCACGAGATCTCAGTCTCACGGTCACTTTTACTCGTGACAAATATTTCCTACAGGTTAGTGATGACCCACAAGTATATGGGATCAATTGTAGCCTTTTCGATAAGTAAGAGTGTCGAACCCAATGAGGAGTAGAAGGAAATGACAATTGGTTTTCACCAAGGTAATGTCTGCAAGTGCTGAAATTATAAGTAATAGAGTAGTTTGATAGCAAGATAATTTGTAACGAGCAAGTAAGGGTAGTAGTAACAAAAGTGCAGCAAGGTAGCCCAATCCGTTTGAGGCAAAGGACAGGACAAAACGGTCTCTTATCATAAGCAAAGTGTTCTTGAGGGTACACGGGAATTTCATCTAGTCACTTTCATCATGTTGACTCGATTAATGTTCGCTACTTTGATAATTTGGTATGTGGGTGGACCGGTGCTTAGGTGCTGTCCTTACTTGAACAAACCTCCTACTTATGATTAACCCCCTCGCAAGCATCCGCAAGTACGAGAAAAGGATTAAGAATAAATTCTAACAATAGAATTAAACTTTTGGATCCAATCGGTCCCTTACAGAATAGCGCATAAACTAGGGTTTAAGCTTCTGTCACTCTCGCAACCCATCATCTAATAACTAATCCACAATGCATTTCCTTAGGCCCAAATATGGTGAAGTGTCATGTAGTCGACGTTCACATGACACCACTAAGGGAATCACAACATACATATCATCAAAATATCAAACACATATCAAGTTCACATGATTACTTGCAACATCATTTCTCCCGTGACCTCAAGAACAAAAGTAACTACTCACAAATGATAATCATGCTCAAGATCAGAGGGGTATTAAATAGCATAATGGATATGAACATATAATCTCCCACCAAATAAACCATATAGTAATCAACTACAAGATGTAATCAACACTACTAGTCACCCACAAGCACCAATCTATAGTTCCGCTACAAAGATTGAACACAAGAGATGAACTAGGGTTTGCGAGGAGATGGTGTTGTTGAAGATGTTAATGGAGATTGCCCTCCCCAAGATGGGAGAGTTGTTGGTGATGATGATGACGATGATTTCCCCCTCCGGGAGGGTAGTTCCCCTGGCGGAGTCGCTTTGCCGGAGGGCAAAAGTGCTCCTGCCCAAGTTCTGCCTCGAGACGGCGACGCTTCGTCTCGAAAGTCCTCCCCTTATTTTTTCTAGGTCAAAATGACTTATGTACCAGAAGAGGGGTACCGGAGGTGGGCCGAGGGGAGCACAACCCACCAGGGCGCGCCCTAGTGGGTTGAGCCCACCTGGTGGGGCCCCTCTGGTACTTATTAGCTCCAATAATTCTCATTTATTCCATAAAAATCCTTGTGAAGTTTCAGCTCATTTGGAGTTGTGCAGAATAGGTAGCCTGACTAGCTTTTTCAGGTCCAAATTTCCAGCTGCCGAAATCCCCCCCTTTGTGTGGACCTTGCATATTAGGAGAGAAAAGGCATTATAATTACTCCAAAAAACATTATTATGCAATAAAACAACATAAATAACAGTAGGTAAACATGATGCAAAATAGACGTATCAACTCCCCCAAGCTTAGACCTTGCTTGTCCTCAAGCGAAAACCAAAATCGAAAAACATGTCCACATGCTTTGAGAGAGAGGTGTCGATACAAACAAAATACGGACATAGAAGCATCATGTAACTTATTATGACAGCAACAAACTTTAACATAAAACTTCTATCATAGAACTTTTATCCTAGACTTCTCATGAGCAAGTAACAATTCATCACAACATCGAAGTATAAAGTATAAATGCTATTGGAAACCAACAAACTATGTTCTCAGTCAACTTTGCAACTACAATTTATCATCTTTTCAGGAAAGGGTCACGTATCGCAGCCTTTAGGCAAGTCCACATACTCAACCATCATATAGTCTTCTATGATTGCTAACACTCACTGCATACACATGAGCAAAACATTTCAACCGGACACATAGAAAGGTAGGAGCTTATAGTTTCACCTCCCAGTGTATTCACCTCAAGGTTGATGTCAACAATAATAACTCATGCTAGCCATATTCAGCTGGATATATGTGCCTAGATCTTTCCTCACCACATGATGCTTGCCAAAAGAGAAAATAAAAAGGAATAGAGAGAAGAACTTTGACTCTTGCAAGAAAGTAAATACATGAAAGTAAAATATAGGCCTTTCACAGACGGAACCAGAGGTTGCCATGCACTTTTTCTTTGTATGCTCAACCCCTTAGTGCAAGAGAATGTCACGTTATATTGCCCCTTATGATGGCAACCTTTATTATGCAGTCTGTCGCTTTTATTCTTCGCCATCACAAGTTCATACAACGCTCAATTTTCTCTTACACTAAATGATCTAACACATTTAGAAGCAATTTTTATTGCCTTATTGCACCGATGACAACTTACTTGAAGGATCTTACTCAATCCATAGGTAGGTATGGTGGACTCCCAAAACAAGATTTGGGTTTAAGGGTTTTGGATGCACAAGTACTATCTCTACTTAGTGCGGAATCTTTGGCTAGCAAAGATGGGGGGAAAACACCACATGTTGAAGGATCTATGACAATAAAGCTTCTATGTGAATATGAACAAACATAAATCATTACGTTGTCTTCCTTGTCCAACGTCAACAATTTTGGCATATAATATTTTGATTGATGCTCACAATCACAAAAGATTCCCAAGATAATATATTTTCATGTGAATCTTCTCTTTCCTTATTAAGTCTTTCATGAGTTGCATCGTTGACCAATGTTATGTTTGTCAATCTACAATAAATTTTTCTACTTATACTTTTCTTTGTGTGATGTCATTACTTACCATAAGATTAGCATATGATCTTTTTCATTTATTTCCTTTCTTTTTATTGAAACATGAAAGTAAAGAAAGCAAAACTCAAACTAAACTTTATTATATATCTCGCACACGATTACAAAGATAGATTACTAAGCAAACTTTCAAAAGAAAGGATCAAACTAAACTTTTATTCATCTAAAGCAAAAGATAACTATGGATCGAACTAAGATAAGTAAAGGCAGAAGATAGTGGAGGTGATACGATACCGGGGCACCTCCTCCAAGCTTGGTGAAAGCCAAGGGGAGTGCCCATACCCGATACTCAATTTTCTTTTGGTGATGAAGAAGGAAATGGCGGTGATGAAGTGGTAGCGATCTTGTCCAATATATCTCTAAGTGCCTCTCTTAAATTGTGAATCTCCCAAAGAGCTTGGTGAAGCAACTCGGTGTTCTTCTTTACTTCAGCCATGGTATGCTTATTTTCCGGACCCCAAGAGTTTGTTCCTGCATCACTTTCTCTTGGACGAGATATGTCCCAATTGGACGGTATATGCACACGAGGAGTGTTTTCGAACCCATAGTTATGAATCAAATTGTGAAAATTGTTATGATGTAACCTATGTAAAGGCCTCCTGGAAGGGAGTTCTTCTTGTACTTCAGAGCTCTCTCAATTGTTTGATGATCTCATGGCTTGATGAGGATTAGGACGGGTAGAGATACCAGCTAGTGTGCCTCTCTCGGAAGCCAGAGGGTGAACTCCAAGGGAATTCCCTTCGTATTCCTCCATAGCAACCTCCTGAACTCTCTCCCCCTCTAGCTCCTCCTGCGGCAACCCCACATTGTCTTCTCCATTGTTGGAAGAGGGGGAAGACATGATGCTTGGCTTAACAGATCTGACAAAAAACAACAAGAAAAGAAAACATGAGATTTCTCCGCGATACGGAGGTTAATAGGTTCGGGGGGTATATAAAGATTTTTTATCTTGGGAGACAAGCAAACGGAAGAAAAACGGAGTCCGGAAGGTACCCGAGGTGGGCAAAACCCACCTGGGCGCGCCCTGGTGTCTTGTGCCCACCAGGGGTGCCTTCCTGGTTGTTTCTTAGTTTCCTAATTTTCTAAATATTCCAAAGCCGACAAAAAATATTTTTACGGATATTTTGGAATCCGTTTACTTACCGTATCACATACCTCCTCTTTTTCATGATTCTAGAGTGTTCCGGAAGGTTTCTTTTATGTGTTCATCCGGTGTCATAGTTTGGGTAATATTGCTTTCAACATTAATGGGCGTACCTTGATATAATGTTTTATTCGTTGCCCATTAACAACCTTCAGGTTAGCGCCTTCATCATTATTTATTTTGATAGCTCCAGATCGATAAAACTCCTCGATAACATAGGGTCCTTCCCATTGGAGAGGAGTTTTCCTGCAAAGAATCTAAAATGAGAGTTGAACAAAAGAACACATTCTCCAACTTTGAACTCATGCTTTTGGATTATTTTATCATGCCATCTTTTAAATTTTTCTTTGAATAACTTTGCATTTTCATAATCTTGGGTTCTCCATTCATCTAATGAGCTAATATCAAATAACCTCTTTTCACCATCAAGTTTGAAATCATAGTTGAGTTCTTTAATTGCCCAATATGCTTTATGTTCTAACTCAAGAGGCAAATGACAAGCTTTTCCATAAACCATTTTATAAGGAGACATACCCATAGGATTTTTATATGTTGTTCTATAAGCCCAAAGTGAATCATCTAATTTCTTAGACCAATTCTTCCGGGGCCTATTGATAGTCTTTTGTAAAGTTAATTTTATTTCTCTATTGCTAAGTTCAACTTGACCACTAGACTGAGGATGATAGGGTGATGCAATTATATGGTTAACATCATACTTGGCAAGCATTTTACGGAAAGCACCATGTATAAAGTGTGAACCACCATCAATCATTAAATATCTAGGGACTCCAAACCTTGGGAAAATAACTTCCTTAAGCATTTTAATATAGGTGTTGTGATTAGCATTACTGGTTGGAATAGCTTCTCCCACTTAGTAACATAATCAACAACAACCAAAATATGAGTATACCCATTAGAAGAAGGAAAAGGTCTCATGAAATCAAATCCCCAAACATCAAATGGTTCAACAGCAAGTGAATAATTCATAGGCATTTCTTGACGCTTACCGATATTACCTATTCTTTGACATTCATCGCAAGATAAGACGAACTTACGGGCATCCTTGAAGATAGTAGGCAAATAAAAACCAGATTGCAATACCTTATGAGCAGTTCTTTCTCCCGCATGATGTCCTCCATAAGCTTCAGAGTGACATTTCCGTAGGATTTGTTCATGTTCATGCTCAGGTACACAACGTCTAATAATACCATCTACTCCTTTATAAAGATGTGGGTCATCCCAAAAGTAATGTCTTAAATCATAGAAGATTTTTTTTTCTTTTGTTGGTATGTAAAGCTAGGTGGTATGTATTTAGCAACAATATAATTAGCATAGTCAGCATACCAAGGAGTGCTAAGAGAAACATTTATTGCAGCTAACTGTTCATCAGGAAAGCTATCATTAATAGGTTGTGGGTCATCAAGAGTATTTTCAAGCCTAGACATGTTATTAGCTATGGGGTTCTCCGCTCCTTTTCTATCAGTGATATGCAGATCAAATTCTTGTAGTAGAAGAACCCACCTAATGAGTCTAGGTTTAGCACCTTTCTTTTCCATAAGATATTTTATAGAAGCATGATCGGTGTGAATAGTCACTTTGGAATCAACAATATAGGATCTAAATTTATCACAAGCAAATACCACTGCTAAGAATTCTTTTTAGTAATAGCATAGTTCCATTGAGCACTATCTAAAGTTTTACTAGCATAGTGGATAACATTTAGTTTCTTATCAACTCTTTGTCCTAGAATAGCACCAACAGCATAATCACTAGCGTCACACATAATTTCAAAAGGCAAGTTCCAATTAGGTGGTTGAACAATAGGTGCAGAAATTAAGGCTTTCTTTAGTGTTTCGAAGGCTTCAAAACAATCATCATCAAAAACAAAAGGGCTATCCTTTTGCAAAAGATTTGTAAGAGGCCTGGAAATTTTAGAAAAGTATTTGATAAAACTCCTATAGAAACCAGCATGACCAAGGAAACTACGAATACCTTTGATATCTTTAGGACATGGCATTTTCTCATTTGCATCAACCTTGGCTTTATCCACTTGAATACCTCTTTTAGAAATTTTATGGCCCAAAACAATACCTTCGTTAACCATAAAGTGGCACTTCTCCCAATTCAAGACCAGATTTGTTTGCTCACATCTCTGCAAAACTTGATCAAGATTGCTTAAACAATCATCAAAAGACTTCCCATAAACAGAAAAGTCATCCATGAAAACCTCAACAATCTTTTCACAAAAATCAGAGAATATAGCAGTCATACATCTTTGAAAGGTAGAAGGTGCATTGCATAAACCAAAAGGCATATGTCTATAAGCAGAAGTTCCGAAAGGACAAGTAAAAGTGGTATTTTCTTGATCAGGTTGAGAAGCAGGTATTTGTGAAAAACCAGAATATCCATCAAGGAAGCAAAAAATGTGTGTGCTTAGATAATCTTTCTAGCATTTGATCAATAAAAGGCAGAGGGTAATGATATTTCCTAGTTGCTTTGTTTAATTTTCTAAAATCAATTACCATTCTATAGCCTGTGACAATTATTTGTGGAATAAGTTCATTCTTATCATTAGAAACAACAGTAATACCTCCTTCTTAGGGACACAATGAACATGGCTTACCCATCTACTATCAACTATAGGATAGATTATACCTGCTTCCAGAAGTTTCAATATTTCCATTCTTACCACTTCTTTCATCTTTGGATTTAACCGACGTTGGTGATCAACAACGGGTTTAGCATCAGGTTCCATATTAATCTTGTGCTGGCATAAAGTGGGACTAATGCCCTTAAGATCATCAAGAGTATATCCAATAGCAGCTCGGTGCTTCCTTAGAACTTTCAATAATCTTTTTCTTCATGTTCTGAAAGGTTAGCACTAATAATAACAGGATATATCTTTTTATCATCAAGATAAGCATATTTCAAAGTGGTTGGCAATTGTTTTAATTCAAACACAGGATCACCTTTAGGTGGAGGAGGACCTCCTAGAGTTTCAATAGGCATATTGTGTTTAACCAGAGGTTGTTGTTCGAACAAGATTCTATCTATTTCATTTCTTTCGTGCATATACAAATCATTTTCATGGTCTAGCAAATATTGTTCTAAAGGATCAGTAGGAGGTACAACAATAGAAGCAAGACCAATAATTTCATCCTTACTAGGCAATCTTTATTATGATGCTTTCTACTAAACTTAGAAAAATTAAACTAATGAGACTCATCACCAAAACTAACACCGATAGTTTGTTTCTCACGAACTATTTTAGCATTAACGGTGTTCAAGAAAGGTCTACCAAAGATAATGGGACAAAAGTCATCTTGTGGGGAACCAAGAACAAGAAAACCAGTAGGGTATTTTATTTTCCCACACAAGACTTCAACATCTCTAACAATCTCTATTGGCAAGCTTAATACTAACATCTATGTCTTTTATCTCAGCGGAGGCTATGTCATTCATAATTTCTTGATATAAGGTAAAAGGAATGGCACTCACGCTAGCACCTATATCACATAAACCATGATAATAGTTATCTCCTATCTTAACTGAGACAACAGGCATGCCAACAACAGGTCTATGTTTATCTTTTTCATTGGGTTTGGCAATTCTAGCAGCTTCATCACAGAAGTAAATAACATGCCCATCAATATTATCGACCAAGAGATCTTTAACCATAGCAACACTAGGTTCTACTTTGATTTGTTCAGCTAGTTTAGGTGTTCTAATATAACTTTTGTTGACCACAGTTGAAACTTTAGCATGTTCCTTCATCCTAACAGGGAAAGGTGGTTTTTCAATATAAGCAGTGGGAACAACCGGATCAACATTATCAATGATAGTTTCATCTTTAGCTTTTACCGGTTCTTTAGTTTCTTATTTAATTGGTGGGTGATATTTGAACTACTTCTCTTTAGGAAGATCAACATGAGTAGTAAAGGATTCGCAAAAGGAAGCTACTATCTCAGAGTCGAGTCCATATTTAGTGCTAAACTTTTGAAAAGCATCGGTATTCATAAAAGATTTAACACAATCAAACTTAGCCTCAATACCTGACTCTTTACCTTTGTCGAGTTCCCAATCTTCAGAGTTGCATTTAATTCTTTCTAAAAGATCCCACCAGAATTCAATTGTCTTCTTCATAAAAGAACCAGTACAAGAAGTATCGAGCATGGATTGATCATTACGAGAAAGCCGAGCATAAAAATTCTGAACAATAATTTCTCTTGAGAGCTCATAATTGGGGCATGGATATAACATTGAATTAAGCCTGCCCCAAGCTAGAGTGATACTTTCTCCTTCACGAGGCCAAAAATTATATATATAATTCCGATCATGATGAACTAGATGCATAGGATAAATTTTTTGATGGAATTCCAATTTCAATCGATTCCAGTTCCAAGATCCAATATCATCGCATAGCCTATACCATGTCAATGTATTTGTCTTCAAAGATAAAGGGAAAACCTTCTTCTTAGCTTCATCTCCGGGTAAACCTGCAAGCTTAAACAATCCACAAATTTCATCCACATATATCAAGTGCATATCACGATGTTCGGTTCCATCTCCTACATAAGGATTAGATAGCAGTTGTTCTACCATACCTGAAGGAATTTTGTATTCAATATTTTCAGTAGGCTCAGTAGGTCGAGGGGCAACTAATTGTGGTTTCGGTCGAGGTGAAGATACCCCGAACAAACCCCTCAAAGGATTGTTTTCCATAGTAACAAGTGACAATAAGTTTCAGCACATAGTAATAGTTTTTCCTTACCAATTTCCACTTACCAAGAGCTTTTCACTCCCCGGCAACGGTGCCAGAAAATTGCCTTGATGACCCACAAGTATATGGGATCAATTATAGATTTTTCGATAAGTAAGAGTGTTAAACCCAACAAGGAGCAGAAGGAAATGACAAGTGGTTTTCAGCAAGGTAATGTCTGCAAGTGATGAAATTATAAGTAACGGAGTAGTTTGATAACAAGATAATTTGTAACGAGCAAGTAATGGTAGTAGTAACAAAAGTGCAGCAAGATAGCCCAATCCTTTTGAGGCAAAGGACAGGCCAAAATGGTCTCTTATGATAAGTAAAGTGTTCTTGAGGGTACACGGTAATTTCATCTAATCACTTTCATCATGTTGATTCGATTCGTGTTCGCTACTTTGATAATTTGGTATGTTGGTGGACCGGTGCTTAGGTGCTGTTCTTACTTGAACAAACCTCCTACTTATGATTAACCCCCTCGCAAGCATCCGCAACTACGATAAAAGTATTAAGAACAAACTCTAATCATAGCATTAAACTTTTGGATCCAATCGGTCCCTTATGAAATAGCGCATAAACTAGGGTTTAAGCTTCTGTCACTCTCGCAACCCATCATCTAATAAATACTCCACAATTCATTCCCTTAGGCGCAAATATGTTGAAGTGTCATGTAGTCGATGTTCACATGACACCACTAAGGGAATCACAACATACATATCATCAAAATATCGAACACATATCAAATTCACATGATTACTTGCAACATGATTTCTCCTGTGACCTCAAGAACAAAAGTAACTACTCACAAATGATAATCACGCTCAACATCAGAGGGGTATTAAATAGCATAATGGATCTTAACATATAATCTTCCACCAAATAAACCATATAGTAATCAACTACAAGATGTAATCAACACTACTAGTCACCCACAAGCACCAATCTATAGTTCCGGTACAAAGATTGAACACAAGAGATGAACTAGGGTTTGCGAGGAGATGGTGCTGTTGAATATGTTGATAGAGATTGCCCTTCCCAAGATGGGAGAGTTGTTGGTGATGACGACGACGGTGATTTCTCCCTCTGGGAGGGAAGTTCCCCCGGCGGAACCGCTCCACCTGAGGGCAAAAGTGCTCCTGCCCAAGTTGCGCCTCGAGACGGCGGCGCTTCTTCCCGAAATTCCTCCCCTTATTTTTTTCTAGGTCAAAATGACTTATGTACCAGAAGAGGGGCACCGGAGGTGGGCCAAGGGGAGCACAACCCACCTGGGCACGCCTAGGCTCCCTGGCGCGCCCAGGTGGGTTCCCTCTGGTACTTATTGGCTCCAATAATTCTCATTTATTCCATAAAAAATCCTCGTGAAGTTTCAGCTCATTTGGAGTTGTGCAGAATAGGTAGCCTCACTTAGCTTTTTCAGGTCCATATTTCCAGCTGTCGAAATTCTCCCCCTTTGTGTGTACCTTGCATATTATGAGAGAAAAGGCATTAGAATTACTCCAAAAAGCATTATTATGCAATAAAACAGCATAAATAACAGTAGGTAAACATGATGCAAAATGGACGTATCAGTTAGCCAGAAAAACATGTGTATGTGTGGCAGGGGTAATAACCTCACCCAAGTATATCTCATGCTGAAGCGAAGGCAAAATATTATGAGTAGACATGCATGCAATAAATAGTATTATGCAAATTTCATTTAAATTAGCATAATCAATATTCGAATATACTAGCAAGCAAACAGCCAAGCATTCATCATATCAAGTGTCCAAGATGCTTGCCTTGAGCATGTAGAAAAGTTGGGTGTACTTCATAAGCTTTGAAAATATCATCTTCCCTCCACTTTCCTATTTTCAAAATAATGCAAATTTCACATAAAACCATAACAGTATAAAAAGGTACTTTGTAAATTTTTGAAATAAATACTAAAATAAATTAGATGAAATTTGAGGAATAACAAAGAAAAATTAATTCATTTGGAGTTGTGGTTCAGAAACTAGAGGCAGTCAAAGTTGTAGTCAAATCTATTTTTAATCTCTACCTAATAATAAAGCAAATTGGGTTTCGGCCGTCCGTCACGCACTTTTGCAGGAAACCCCCTGCGTTTTCTATGAATTAACCCGCAGTACACACTTAAGTCATAACCGAACCGTTATTTTACATTTTTACAAAAACCCCCCTGACGTATTAGATAATTCACCCGCCGATCATATATAAGTCAAACACATGTTTTTTCTAAATTATCCATATCTTTTAAACCGTAACTCCGATTTTAACATGTTATATATGAAAATTGATTAGAAAAATGTGTAGAATCTGAATATGATGTTATTTTGTTTGTTAAATATTATTTTGGAAGATATTTAAGTCAAACAAATATTTTTCTTAATTATCCATATCTATTAAACCGTAACTCTGATTTTAACATGTTATATATGAAATTTGAATAGAAAAATATGTAGAATTTGAATATGTTATTTTTACCTATTAAATATTTTAAAATATTATTTTAAAAGCAAACTTGTAACCTATAGGGCATGTCCGTTTCTCTTTCATACCGCGACGATCTTGATTGCAAATAAACAGCCACTAAAATCATAAAGAGACGAAAGAAAACATCGATAACCACACATGAGCACCTCTAAACAACTGGCAGGGGAAAAACAACATTCAAACACACTTTGGTTTGTGTGAACACTGAGGTCACTGAAGGTGAGAAGGATGATAAGCAGCAACACAAAATGATGCCTCGCTAAAATAAAGGGCATGAACATATTATGGTTATTGGGTTAAGAGTGTGTGTTATTTTTTCTCCCGTTGCAACACATGGGCTCTTTTACTAGTTAAAACTTAAAAAGAAAATGGACTGGACTGAATTACGTCTCCCTGTAGGGAAAACACACTATGCCGAATGCTCCGGTGATTTAGACGGAAGAGAATAGAATCCTGACGGATGGGTCCCACCCGTCAGGTTTGAAAATCGTGGGCGAGAATAGAGGGGAGGTGGGGTGGTCACCGGCAGCGATCGACGGTGATCCAGGGGCTGGCGATGGTGCAGGCATGCTCAAGGTGCTCGTCTGCATCTCTGGGTGGTGGATTTGGTAGCTGGCGAGCACCGTAACGACAGCGACATCGACTTCGGCGGACGGCGGCTTCGGGTGATGTGGGATCTCATCGAAGGGACCTCCAAACGTCAGATTGATGCGCGGGTCGGACGACGAAACGGATTATGAGCCTACTTGTGAAATTTTGGAGGAGGAGGTGGACGAATGACGTTGGCTTCTTCTCGGGAGCAGAGGCGGATCGGGCGGCCGGAGTTGGGGAAGAAGACCTCCCCGAGGTCGTTTGATCCCTCTGGAGTGAGATTGCGGATGAATGAAGACAGTTTGAGTGCTGAACGGGACTCGGGGTGCCCTTTATATAGGCGGGCGAGCATGACCGGAGCGGGGTGGATCATGGCGAACTAAATTCGGCCAGTGGAGGTGGTTAAGGGAGGTAGGCATGGATGGTGGTTGTCGGTGTGGCCGATGGAGCCATCTGGAGCCGTCGATGCGCTTGAATCCAAGTGTCAATGCCTTCTCCAGAGTTGAGTTCCTGTTCGGCCATGGTGGACGGTGGCATCTCCGGTGACTCGCAGGTGGACCCCTGGTGGTTTGGACGGTGTGCAAGCGATGCGGAGGAGGCGATGTGTGCCAACAAGGTACGATGGACGGCGCAAGGGGGTGAAGGCGCGTCGGTGGCTGTGGCTAGCTAGAGGCTGCCCATGGCTTGGCCGGCGGCCATTGCACCGTACTACCACTACTCTTGTGGTTGTGAGAGGCTGGCGGGTCGGCCAGAGCATTGCCAGGGTCGGTGGAACTTAAGGAGAGGAAGAGTGGAGTGCACGGCATCCGATTCTTCTGGACTTGATCCCAATCCAATTTTGGTGCACTAAAGGTGTTCGACAAAATGCCAATGCTAGCTAGGCATTTATTGAATTTGATTTTTTTTTTGTGGTGGCTGTCTGATGCAGTTCTAAGATGCTGTGAAAGTTTCAGAATTGTTGGAGTAGGAGAGATTGGGTTTTGAGCAAGGAATATAAATCTGGCCCAAATTTCATTCAAGTGAAATTTGAAAATTTTGAACCTAAGGATAGAATGTTTTTTAAAAGAATTTGAATGAGGGTACTGATGTTTTGTTGTGGTAGGATTGGCGAGGCCAGAAGTGCCAAGGAGATCATAGTTCCTTTGCAATTCTATAAGAATCAATAATTGTTGGAGAATTGGATTTATAAATAATTTGAATAATGAAAGGAATTTTGCGTAGGTAAAATGGGGTATGGATTCTTCCATAGGGCAGGGGAGGTGCTTGAGAACACTTTTTGAAATAAAATTTGGGTCTAAAAGGACCCCAGTTTCAAAAAGGGAAACAAACTACACAATTAAAGAAAAATCACTTCCACAATAATTTAAAAGATGAAACTTTTTTAGATTATTTGTGAAAATAAAACCATCATATTTAAGCCACGAGAAGATTTTAAAAACTCAAAAGAAAATATTTGAATTATCTTTAGGGCAACAGAAACATTCTAGAGTTTGAAAATACCAAAAAATAAATTTGGGCAATTTCTATAATGGAGTATTTACCACTGTATAAAAGAAAATTTAGATGAAATTATTAAGTAGAAAACTTTCAAACCCACAATATTTTTTTTAAACTTTCTATATGGAGGGAAGAATTTTAGAAAACAGAAAACAGAAAACAGAAAAGAATCTAAAAATAATAGAAGTCCTAATATAATTCAAAATTTTATTTCTTTCCAAGTTTTACTTAATAAAAAGATGGTTAAAATTTTGGGGTGTTACAGCTAGGAAAACGTTGTTGATACAGTGGCCTTGAAATCGTTGTTCTGCGTCAGAAGACGCTGGTGGCAACGATCTAAAACAAAGATTGCCGCCTGAAGAAGAAGGCTACAATGAGGGTTGTCTGACCACCTCAAATATAGCCACCCTAATCCGTATAGACCTAACTTCACAAGCTCCCCGACGAAGTGGAAACTAGTCAAACATCACCGGTTGGAGAAGGATTCAGAGGACAAAGCCACAAAGCGACGTAGCCCACTCCGCTATAAGAAGCATTTGAAGACCACATGCATACCACGAAGACACGATTAGATCCACCACTACAAAAGAGCAACCACCAAACAATCCTTCGCGCCTACTCTGTGTTGAGGTGAGACTAATGTCGATGAGTCAAAGAAACCTAATTCTTGATCCGCACAATGCTGCAATTGCCACCACAGTGTCGCCGCCGGGGAATAAAATTCTAGCCCTAAAATACTCAATTACATTGTCGTAACACAGGTCCTGGATCTCCACCATCTCATGCCGCCTGCTGAGGTGGAGGAGACCCATGGCTTCACTTGCGGGAACGGGTGGAGCAGCGGCTGTTTAGAGTTTTTCTAGAAGGGCGCGACTGAGAAAAAGCTTTACAAGACTAAACAATTGCATGTCGGGTCGGAAATTCGCAGGGGCACGCAGGTGCGGAAGCATGCACCTGCCCATCTCTACCCGATCCTCAAAGCAGTCAGATCGCGCACGAGTGCACAATAAGTTTTAAGTTTCAATCTTTGAAACTTATGACTTTCCATGGCGGCAGACATGATGAGTGTGTCAGCATGGCACATGGAGACGGATGTTGGATGATCAGACCTATTGAAAGGATCGATATGGTTTACTAGAGGAGGGGTGAATAGGCAACCACCAATTTTTAGCTTTTCTTAACAAATTAGACTAAGCACAAAGTAGGTTGTCTAGAAGTGCAACTATGTTGGCAACCTATATGATGCTAACAACAATGATAACACAAGCAAGCAAGATATATGACACAAGTAAAGATTGCTCAAGGTAAAGGTAAGAGATAACCACATGTGGAACCGGTAGATACGAGGATGTGTTACCGAAGTTCCTTCCCTTTGAGGGGAAGTACGTCTGCACCTGGAGCAGTGTGGAGGCACAATGCTCCCCAAGAAGCCACCAGGGCCACCGTATTCTCCTCATGCCCTCACACAATGCGAGATGTCGTGATTCCGCTAGTGGTGCCCTTGAAGGCGGCAACCGGACCTTTACAAACAAGGTTGGGGCTCTCTCCACAACCGAATTGGAGGCTCCCAACGATACCACAAAGCTTCACCATAATGGAATTGTGGCTTCAAGGTGACCTCGACTATCCAGAGTGCTCAAACACTCAAGAGTAAAAAAATCCACACAAGAAAGTATGGGGGAATCAAATATCCTTTGGTGGAAGTGTAGATCTAGGTCCCATCTTTCAATCCCTAGAAAATCAACAAGTTTGAGTGGCTAAGGAGAGAGATTGGGCAAGAAAGCTTGAAGGGCATTAATGGAGGAGAGAGAGAGAGGCAAGAGGTAAAAAGGTAGGTCGAAGAAACCCCCTTTATATAGGCACCCCCATTATCCAACCGTTACAGCAGTTTTTACACTGCAGCGGTACAACCGGGATTCACGGGTATGCTACAGAAAACCCTAAAAAGCGGTACAACCAGTCGCATCAGCGGTAGTACCGGTTAACAAAGAGTAACCGGAGTAACCGCTCAACAACCGCCTTGAAACAGAAGGGAGTCACCCCTATGGGCGGTGGTTGGGCGGTCGTTACACTAGAACTACCGCCTGGCCCTGGAACCGGAGGTGGCTAAGTCCCGAGTGGTAGAACCGCTCCGGACATCGGTAGTACCGGTTAGTGGAGCATAACCGGGAGAACCGAGCCACCACTGCCCAAGGACCGCCGCATCACAAAACCAAGTCTGGTGGTTGGGCGGTACCTGGCTGGTACAACCGCCCGTGAGGCATCTCCTTCCCAGAGCAAAGGCAGTACCACCGCCCGGGGCAGTGGTACAACCACTGGGCATGTACCTGGGAGGTGCAACCCCAGGGTATCACCCCTCGGGCGGTAGTTGTGCCGGTATAACAGGGGCAGCTGGTACAACCGCCTAGTGGGCGATACAACCACTTGGAGGTAAAAACCCTGGATTAGAAGGAAAATGGGGACCTCTCTCTACTCAAATGGAGGGAGCGGTGGGTGAAGAGAAATGTGCACGTGCATTTATTCACCCAATACCTTCTAATGTGGATTCCCTCTTAATAGTACGGGTTTCCTACGACCAAAGAAATAAAACACGTAGAAAACGCCGTCTTCGATCTTTTTCGTCTAGAGGGAATGTCTTGCACCTAATCATAGAGTACCTAAAGAACTTGGCACACGATTAGACCATCAAGAGAGTTGTCATCATCACCCAAAACACAAAGATGGGAAATGCCCTAACAATCTCCCCCCTTTTGGTGGATGATGACAACCACAAGATTTGCATAGGAGGTCTAGAAACTATAGACGGTCTCCCCCTAGATGTGTGCACTATTTGGATTTGCTTTTCGAATGCAAAGTCACACATTAGGATCAAATCTCCCCCTAGATTTTATAGACCAACCACTATGAATAAGCATAAAAGATAGTTAGTAATCATACATAAGAACGTAAGGCATAAATGCAGCTATGATAGCATAGAACACATGTCTCATACCATGTAGAGTCTCCCACCACAAGGTCCAAAGGCTAAAAAGAAAGCAACTGGAAGACCAAGTTCAACTCTCAAGACAAAGCAAATAACCAACCCATGCAAATCCCGAGACCTAGTAGATCTCTCTCCCTCTTTGGCATCAAGACACCAAAAAGGAAAAAAGCGATGCTAACGCCCAGAGCTTAGTAGATCTCGTCTGACCCCTCGATCTCATCTGAATCATGATCTTCAGACTCCTCATCATCCTCCATTATATCATCAACAACAGCTCAAGTGGAGGTAGTGGGATGGCTAGATGACTCAGCCTCATCATTAGTCCATGTGCTATGCACAGAAATCCACTTGTCCGCGTGAGTGATGCTCTTCTCGGATCCACTTTGCACAGGCATGTTGAGATGCTTCATCATGGCAATCTGACGGCGCCAAGCATCCTTCTCATTAGCATGTGCCTCATACAACATCTTTTGAATGTGTGACTGAAGGCAAAATGTCTTCTTCACTTTAGCTGTGAGCTTGGTCACCCAGGATGGCTTGGCACCAGCCTCCATCTCGAAATCCTCATCATCCGAAGTGGCATAAACATCCTCGGGATCATTAGCAGGGAAGTGATAACCCACAAGTGTAGGGGATTGAGGGAGTCCTGGACTAGGGGGTGTCCGGATAGCCGGACTATCATCATCGGCAGGATTCCAAGACTATGAAGATACAAGATTGAAGACTTCGTCCCGTGTCTGGATGGGACTTTCCTTGGCGTGGAAGGCAAGCTTGGAGATACGGATATGTAGATCTCCTACAATTGTAACCGACTCTGTGTAACCCTAGCCCTCTCCGGTGTCTATATAAACCGGAGGGTTTTAGTCCGTAGGACACAACGACAACAACAATCATACCATAGGCTAGCTTCTAGGGTTTAGCCTCCTTGATCTCGTGGTAGATCCACTCTTGTACTACCCATATCATCAATATCAATCAAGCAGGAGTAGGGTTTTACCTCCATCGAGAGGGCCCGAACCTGGGTAAAAACATCGTGTCCCTTGTCTCCTGTTACCATCCGCCTAGACGCACAGTTCGGGACCCCCTACCCGAGATCCGCCGGTTTTGACACCGACATTGGTGCTTTCATTGAGAGTTCCTCTGTGTCGTCTCCGATAGGCTTGATGGCTCCTTCGATCATCAACAATGACGCGGTCCAGGGTGAGACTTTTCTCCCCAGGCAGATCTTCGTATTCGGCGGCTTTGCACTGCGGGCCAATTCGCTTGGCCATCTGGAGCAGATTGAAAGCTACGCCCCTGGCCATCAGGTCAGATTTGGAAGTCTGAACTTCACGGCTGACATCCGCGGAGACTTGATCTTCGACGGATTCGAGCCACAGCCGAGCGCGCCGCACTGTCACGATGGGCATGGTTTAGCTCTGCTGCCGGACAGTGCCCTGGAGGCCGCACACGAGTCCGTTCCGATCCTCAATTCGGAGCCGGCTGCGCAGATCGAGGACGGGTGGCTAGACACCGCCTCGGGGGCTGCTACATCTACGGCGATGGAGCCACATACCGACCTTGTCCCTTGTGAGGCTCGTGACTCCGAGGTGCCGGACTCCTCGCCGGACTCCGAACCTCCCGCGCCCCTCCAATCGAATCCGATTGGGCGCCGAACATGGAGTTCACCGCCGCGGACATCTTTCAACACTCACCTTTCGGCGACATCCTGAATTCGCTAAAGTATCTCTCGTTAGCAGGAGAGCCCTGGCCGGACTATGGTCAGGACGGTTGGGATGCGGACGACGAAGAAATTCAAAGCCCACCCACTACCCACTTTGTAGACACTGTCGACGACCTAACCGACATGCTAGACTTCAACTCCAAAGACATCGACGGTATGGACGACGATACCGGAGACGACCAAGAGCCAGCACCTACGAGGCACTGGAAAGCCACCTCATCATACGACATATACATGGTGGACATCCCAAAGGATGGGAATGGCGATGGAACAGCGGAGGAAGACCCCTCCAAGAAACAGCCTAAGCGCCAGCGTCAGCGGCGCCGCTCTAAATCCCGCCATAGCAAGAATGGAGATTCCGGCACCGGAGACAACAACACCCCGGACAGTGCCGAAGACAACCCCCTCCAGCAAGATTCAACACAGGAGGACGGAGAAGCCAGCCCTCATGAGAGAGCGGCAGACGAAGAGGTAGAGGATGATAATTACATGCCTCCCTCCGGAGACGAGGCAAGCCTCGACGACGACGAATTCGTCGTGCCCGAGGATCTCGTCGAACAAGAGGGTTTTAAACGCAGGCTTATGGCCACGGCAAGCAGCCTCAAGAAAAAGCAGCAACAGCTTAGAGCTGATCAAGATCTGCTAGCCGACAAATGGACTGAAGTGCTTGCGGCCGAAGAGCATGAACTCGAACACCCCTCCAAAAGTTACCCCAAAAGCAAGCTCCTCCCCCGATTAGAGGAGGAGGCATATAAACCTGCATCACCAGCGCACAATACGGCTAACCGACCACCTCGTGGCCGCGACAGAGAGGCCTCTAGGCCCTCCACTAGAACCGTACCCCGGCACCGCTCGAAAAGTACGAAGCCACGAGGGAATGCGCCGGACTTGCGAGACATATTGGAGGATAAGGCAAGACAATCAAGATCGATCTACGGATTGCGTGGGCGCCCCACGATGCGCGACGACGACCGTCGCGCCGGATACAGCAACTCCGGCCGGGCCGAACACAGTAGAGAAAGCTCGCTTGAGCTACGCCGTGATATAACCCAATATAGAGGCGCCGCACACCCACTATGCTTCACAGATGAAGTAATGGATCATCAAATCCCCGAAGGGTTCAAACCTGTGAACATTGAATCCTACGATGGCACAACAGACCCCACAGTTTGGATCGAAGACTATCTCCTTCATATCCACATGGCCCGCGGCGATGATCTTCACGCCATCAAATACCTCCCACTCAAGCTTAAAGGACCAGCTAGGCATTGGCTTAATAGCTTGCCAGCAGAATCAATTGGGTGTTGGGAGGACCTGGAAGCCGCATTACCTGATAACTTCCAGGTCACGTATGTGCGACCACCAGACGTCGATGACCTAAGCCACATAATTCAGCAGCCAGACGAATCAGCCAGACAATTCTGGACACGGTTCTTAACAAAGAAAAATCAAATCGTCGACTGTCCGGATGCAGAGGCCCTCGCAGCCTTCAAACATAACATCCGTGACGAGTGGCTTGCCCGGCACCTAGGACAGGAAAAGCCGAAATCCATGGCAGCCCTCACATCACTCATGACCCGCTTCTGCGCGGGAGAGTGTTGTGGAACGTTGCAGAAAATTAAAATTTTTCCTACGGTTTCACCAAGATCCATCTATGAGTTCATCTAAGCAACGAGTCAAGGGAGTGAGTTTGCATCTACATACCACTTGTAGATCGCGTGCGGAAGCGTTCAAGGGGATGGTGATGATGGAGTCGTACTCGACGTAATTCAGATCACCGATGTCCAAGTGCTGAACGGACAATACCTCCGCGTTCAACACACGTACGGGATGGGAGACATCTCCTCCTTCTTGATCCAGCAAGGGGGAAGGAGAGGTTGATGATGATCCAGTAGCACGACGGCATGGTGGTGGATGCAGCAGAACTCCAGCAGGGCTTCGCCAAGCGACTACGGGAGGAGGACGAGGTGTAGCAGGGGGAGGGAGGCGCCAAGCACAAGGGTACGGCTGCCCTCCCCCTGCCCTCCTTTATATAGGCCCCCAGGGGGGGGCGCCGGCCCTGGGAGATTGAATCTCCCAAGGGGGCGGCGGCCAAGGGGGGAGGAGTGCCCCCCAAGGCATGTGGTGCGCCCCCCAACCCTAGGGTTTCAACCCTAGGCGCAGGGGGTGGGCCTAGGGGGGCGCACCAGCCCACTATGGGCTGGCTCCCCTCCCACTTCAGCCCGTGGGGCCCTCCGGGATGGGTGGCCCCACCCGGTGGACCCCCGGGACCCTTCCGGTGGTCCCGGTACATTACCGGGAGACCCCGAAACTTTCCCGATGGCCGAAATACCACTTCCTATATATTATTCTTTACCTCCGGACCATTCCTAAACTCCTCGTGACGTCCGGGATCTCATCCGGGACTCCAAACAACATTCGGTATGCTGCATACTCATATTCATACAACCCTAGTGTCGGTGTCAAAACCGGCGGATCTCGGGTAGGGGGTCCCGAACTGTGCGTCTTGGCGGATGGTAACAAGAGACGAGGGACACGATGTTTTTACCCAGGTTCGGGCCCTCTTGATGGAGGTAAAACCCTACGTCCTGCTTGATTAATATTGATGATATGGGTAGTACAAGAGTGGATCTACCACGAGATCAAGGAGGCTAAACCCTAGAAGCTAGCCTATGGTATGATTGTTGTAATGTATGTTGTCCTACGGACTAAAGCCCTCCGGTTTATATAGACACCAGAGGAGGCTAGGGTTACACAGAGTCGGTTACAATGGTAGGAGATCTACATATCCGTATTGCCAAGCTTGCCTTCCACGCCAAGGAAAGTCCCATCCGGACACGGGACGGAGTCTTCAATCTTGTATCTTCGTAGTCTTGGAGTCCGGCGGATAATGATAGTCCGGCTGTCCGGACACCCCCTAGTCCAGGACTCCCTCAGTAACCCCTGAACCAGGCTTCAATGACGATAAGTCCGGCGCGCATAATGTTCGACATTGCAAGGCGGGTTCCTCCCTTGAATAATCCAGAGAAGATCATGAACACCAGGATAGTATCCGGCTCTGCAAAATAAATTCCACATTCTACCGTAGAGAGAATAAAATGTACACTTAGTTCAATCTGCTGACGTATTATGCGGCGTGACATCACAGCGCTACCAAGCCTTTGTTTGAATCGTTTTTTACTATACCACCTCAGCACGTTTAGCGAGGTGGTTTCCTTGGCACGTCTTGTCGAAGCAGAGATCGTGTTCCCCTTATTCCGGGATTCTCATTAATACAGACGTGTGTAACCCAAGCGCGCCATTGATGGTGGCGCTTGGGAGATAAGCGAGTTTTACCAGGCCGGTGGGGGACGTACAGTTTCGTCCACCTACATATAAGGGATAAGGATTTACCTTCTCACCTACGCCTTCTTCCTCCTTTGCTTACACATCTCCGCGCACTCAAGCTCCAACGCCCAAGCTCGCGCATCTCTCCTCGACCTCCTCCGAATATGTCCGGAGGGGGAGGCAAGTGGTTGGCCTCCACCGTTAAGGATGAGCACATCACCAAGCTGCGCAACGCCGGATACCTCTCCGGCGATATCGCGCATCGGCTGCCCGACGAGGGGCAGCTCGTCCCTACCCCTGGGCCTCACGAGAGGGTCGTTTTCCTTCCCCACTTCCTCCGCGGACTGGGCTTTCCGCTCCATCCATTCGTCCGGGGGCTCATGTTCTATTATGGCCTGGATTTCCACGATCTGGCGCCGAACTTCATCCTCAACATCTCGGCGTTCATCGTCGTGTGTGAGGCCTTCCTCTGCATCCGGCCCCACTTCGGCCTGTGGCTCAAGACCTTCAACATCAAGCCGAAGGTTGTGAAGGGCACGCAAGCGGAATGCGGAGGCGCCATGTTGGGTAAATTACCCAACGTCCTTTGGCTCGAAGGGGCCTTTGTGGACTCCGTCAAGGGATGGCAATCGGGGTGGTTCTACATCACCGAGCCGCGCAAGCCCACATGGGCGGCGGCCCACGAGTTTAGATCTGGTGTCCCCATGCAGCTCACCTCCTGGAAAGAGAAGGGCTTGCTGTGGGGCGATCCGAAGGAGGTGACTGGACTCTGAACCTGTATCCAGAAGCTGGTGAGCAATAATCTCAGGCTCGTCGATGTGGTCCAAGTCATGCTCATCCGCCGGATTCTCCCATGCCAAGAACGGGCATTCGATCTGTGGGAGTTCAATCCGGAACAACACCGGGCGCTGAGCGGGCTCTTCGATACAACATATGAAGGCGCCTGGAGAGTGCTGTTTAAGGGCGCCGAAGCCCCCGCATCCACGACGGAAGATCGCGGATTCAGCTCGCAGTATCCAACTGACGAGGTAAGTGATTCAACCCCATTACGGGACACTTTATAGTAATCAAGTCATTTATAAGAGGGTTTCATCCTTTCCTTTCCTTTGACAGGAATGGATGGAGAAGGCCAGGCAGCTTATCAGCCCGGCTCCCATGCCAGAAGATCCAGTGAACGCCCGCCTAGCAGGGCTGCTGGTTCCGGCACCGCACGTGGTGCCGGAGAAGAAGGCCAAGAAGGTGTCCGCGGGGACTCGAAAGAGTTCCCGTAATCAGGCGTCTGACGACGACGTGGACTCCTCCCCCGAGGACGACGAGGAGGAGGAGTACTCTCTCTCGGAGGGGGGAGAGAAGAAGAGGAAGGCTCCCCAAATAGGGGAGGCCGAAGGGTCCAAGAGGGGGAGAGCTATCCCCCCGGACAGTTTCGCCAACACCAACGTTGGCGAGGATGAGTGGCCTCCAAGGGCCACGCGTCCGGCGAGATCGTAAGTACCCGGATCCTTTATACGCATATCTTTTATGTCATGTAGTGTCCTTCTAACGCCGCATTTTGTCCGCAGTCCGGCCGATGACGATCTCCCCGACTCATCGAGCGGGTCGTTGGCCTCGTCGGATGTGAATTCACTTCCGACCGCCTCCACCCCACGCGCCGACGAGGACGCCGAGGTGGGATCCCAGAGAGGGACCCATCAGGAGGAGGCTCCGGAGGCGCCGTCAGGCAACCTCCTGGACTTTGCGCCGGACTCTACATCAGAACCCGCAGTGGTTCCAGTGTCCGGCAAGCGGCCCCTTCGAAAGAAGGGCAAGACCGTGACACCGGCGGCCTCCGTCCAGCCGGAGGCGCCGGATAACTTGATGGAGGCGCTTAAAGGCGCTTCCATCGAGGAAGAACACCGCACTATCATGAGTGCGGTGATTCAAAAGGTTCAGCTCGCCAAAAGCGGGCTAACCGAAGCCTGCAGCAGCCTTTTAACAGGCTTTGAGGTAAGAAGTTAAAATTATGTAATGTAATACCGCATAGACAGTAGCCCCTGATGCTTAGTTCGGTGTTCGGAAAGAAAAGCCGGACTGAGGATCTAACAAGATATGCGCAGGGTTGCTAAAAATATGTCAATATGGGTTTACAGGCTGCGCTACTGGCCTCTGCTGCATTAATGGCGGAGGTCGATGTGCTGAAGCAGGATCTCGAGCGGTCCGAGCGAGAGCTCGGCCATGCGAAGAAGCAGCTCGAGGACAAAGAAGGTGATTAACACCACTTTGAATAGGTACCTTACAGAAAAGGATTTTGGTTGCAAATTAACAAGGATAATATGTGTATTGCAGGGGCCACTAACGAGGTGGCCGCCCTGAAGGATGCTGTGTCTACGGCCGAACATAGTGCGGCCGCGGAACGGGCAGAGCGAGAAAAGCAGGAGGCACGGGTGGCGGAAGTTCGGCAAGAGCTCTAGGCTCTCATGGAAAAGCATGAGAGTTTGGAGCGTGACTCCAAGACTCGAGAGTCCGAGCTTGCCTCGGCTCTCGAAAGTGCCATGTCCGCCAAGGCCGAGTCCCATAAGGCCCTTCAGGAGGTTGAAGATATAAAGAAAATAGCGGCGGGTAAGGCATTTTTCATGCAAAGCAAGCATGTTAATGTAAAATACCTGACACTTACCCGCATTCGGAGCTCTCCAGGGGCGTTTGCAGATCTGCCACGTAGTGCATCTGATGCCGCCGCATTCTATCGTGGCGAGGAGGGGAGCTCAACGGAAAAAGTCTTCTGGTCTCAGTATACTGAGACCGGACACCCGGTGCCCCCAAGCGACCAGCTCAAGCAGCTGGTCGAACTCCACAAGGTAGCTGAGGCGGCCATGAAGGGCCTTATAGCCCGGCTGTGGCCTAGACAAGCCATGCATGGCAGCTACTTTGGCCTCGTGCGGCGGATGGTGGATGCATGCCCCTGGGTGGATGTCATCAAGCGCTCCGCCTGTATTGAAGGTGCTCGCCGTGCTCTTGCCCGCACAAAGGTGCAATGGGGCAAGTTGGATGCGGAGAAGCTTCTCACGGACCCCCCGCCGCCGGGCAAGGAGTATCGCACGCCCGAGATGTATTATAAAACTATCCTGAAGGGAGCCTGCAATATTGCGGATGAGTGCCCCCGAAATGTAATCTTTGAATGAATTTGCTGTGTATTATCCTGCGCGCCGAAACTTTGTTCATGTGCGCGTTAAGCAACGCTTGTTTAATTTAAAATATTACCTTCTGTGCGGCCGTTTATAAAATCTGAGAGATGGCAAGTCGTTGGCTTCAGCCCCCAAGCCACGAGTGCTGGGGTGTTCGGGATAAACTTGAGCACTCTTGTTCCCATTGTTGGGTCCATCGAGGGAGGCACTCAACACAACGAACGAGGCAACCGGACTTATAATGCTTGAACACTCTCACTTAGCCATAGAATTCTGTAATTTTAAATTTCGGCGAAGCCCCTGGTATTCGGAAGGCCGAATCCGGGGCGCTATCCACGCCTTCATCGGACATTGTCCGGAACTTCGCTCGAAGCGGCGTGAGTCTTTAAGGACCCGAAAAAACCTCTCGAACAGCGACCAGTCTCTCGCCTTATCATGCCAGTCAGTTTTAGCTTTCTCCACTAAGGCGCTCGCCCGGCTCAACCGGGGCGCAATCGCAGTGGTTCTCCCAGCGCCACCTTAGCCGACGGAACGGAACGTAAGGCACCAAAACGTGGGAGCCGGGCAAACCCAACTATTGACCCAAGACATGATTCGGAGCCGATTCATATAATGCTATAAGTTCGGGATGCCGCACTTGTGAAAGTGTTCGGACTTATCACACCATAGGGTGGGGAACATAAGCCCCCGGTGTATTAGGCCGTACCAAAATATACGGGTGCAAGATGTCACATAATGAGCATATATATAACGGTAATGCAATTGCGATCAACAAGTTGCTGCATTATTTATGAAAGAAAGTCTGCTAGTAGAGCGGACTGATACAAATAGCGCGGTAAGCAAGGGATTTGGACTAAGTAAACATGTCCCCCTTCAGGGATGAGCTGCGAACTTGGTGTATATAATTTAATGCTCATAATTGAGACCACCTGAGTGTTCGTCGCGTCCTTCTTTAGTCCCTGACTGTTGCATCTTGAGTTCGGCAGGTTCGCCACCGGACAGGGCTTCTGGTTAACAGCATCCTATGTACATAAAAGAAAAAAAACGAAATAAAAAAAAGAAAGGGGGGCACACTTGCGAGCCCCCGGTGTGGTCGAACCGCACTCTGGGTCCGTTGCGATCATGCCCCCTCCCCTGTGCCCATGGTATCTCCAAAGCGTAATGATGTACGCGGAGTGTTATTCTTGCGATCATGTGCGGGCGAGAGTTGGGGCCGCATTGCTACGCGTGCTCTGATCACGCCAGGTGGTCTTGGTTGGCATTGCTCCGGGCGCGTTTTGCTGTATCCGGCCTTTTAACGGCCGGACTCGAGAATTGCCTTAGAAGGCTGCTCTGTACTTCTGCCGCGAGAGCCGCTGTATGTTCCTCCGTTCGGAGGGAGCGTTCTGTATTCCCATTGACCGTGATGACTCCACGAGGGCCTGGCATCTTGAGCTTTAGGTATGCATAGTGCGGCACCGCGTTGAATTTTGCAAACGCGGTTCGTCCGAGCAGAGCGTGATAGCCGCTGCGGAACGGGACTATGTCGAAGATTAACTCTTCGCTCCGGAAATTATCCGGGGATCCGAAGACCACTTCCAGTGTGACTGAGCCTGTACAGTTGGCTTCCACTCCTGGTATGACACCTTTAAAGGTTGTCTTTGTAGGTTTAATCCTTGATGGGTCTATGCCCATTTTGCGCACTGTATCCTGATAAAGCAGGTTCATGCTGCTGCCGCCGTCCATCAGGACTCTCGTGAGGTGGAACCCATCGACGATTGGGTCTAAAACCAATGCGGCAAATCCGCCATGGCGTATGCTAGTCGGATGGTCTCTTCGATCGAAAGTGATCGGACAAGAGGACCATGGGTTGAACTTTGGGGCGACTGGCTCCATCGCATAGACGTCCCTTAGTGCGCGTTTCCTCTCCCTCTTGGGTATGTGGGTCGCGTATATCATATTCACCGTCCGCACTTGTGGGGGAAAACCCTTCTGTCCTCTGTTGTTCGGCGGTCGGGTCTCTTCCTCGTCGTCGCTGTTTAGCCCCTTGTCATTGTTTTCGGCAATTAACTTGCCGGCCTTCTTGAACACCCAGCAGTCTCTATTAGTGTGGTTAGCTGGCTTTTCAGAGGTGCCATGTATCTGGCATAAGCGGTCGAGTATTCGGTCCAGATTGGATGGACCCGGAGTGGTTCTTTTGAATGGCTTCTTCCGCTGACCGGGTTTAGAGCCTCGGAATCCGGCATTGACTGCCGTATCCTCCTTATCGTCGCCGTTAATGCGGCGCTTGTTTTTGTTTCGACGTGACCTGCCGTTGTTGTCCTTAGTATCTGGACTGCCAGAATTTTTAAGGAGATTGTTGCTGCGGGCTAGCCAGCTGTCCTCTCCCGCGCAAAAGCGGGTCATTAACGATGTGAGGGCTGCCATGGATTTCGGCTTTTCCTGCCCCAGGTGCCGGGCTAGCCATTCGTCCCGGATGTTATGTTTGAAGGCTGCAAGGGCCTCTGCATCCGGACAATCGACGATTTGATTTTTCTTCGTCATGAACCGTGTCCAGAATTGTCTGGCCGATTCGTCTGGCTGCTGAATGATGTGGCTTAGGTCATCGGCGTCTGGTGGTCGCACATATGTGCCTTGGAAGTTATCAAGGAATGCGGCCTCCAGGTCCTCCCAACACCCAATTGACTCTGCGGGCAAGCTGTTAAGCCAATGCCGAGCTGGTCCTTTAAGCTTGAGTGGGAGGTACTTGATGGCGTGGAGATCGTCGCCGCGGGCCATATGGATGTGGAGAAGATAGTCTTCGATCCAAACCGCGGGGTCTGTTGTGCCATCATAAGATTCGATGTTTACGGGCTTAAACCCTTCGGGGATCTGATGATCCATTACTTCATCAGTGAAGCATAGCGGGTGTGCGGCGCCTCTGTATTGAGCAATATCGCGACGCAGCTCGAGGGAGCGTTGTCTACTGTGTTCGGCCCGGCCAGGGTTATTGTATCCGGCACGACGGTATTCGTCGTGGGTCGTAGGGCGCCCACGTGATCCATAGATGGATCTGGATTGCCTTGCTTTGTCCTCCAATATGTCTCGCAAGTCCGGCGCGTTCCCTCTTGCCTTCGTACTTTTGGAGCGATGCCGGGGTATGGTCTTGGCTGGGGGCCTGGATGCCTCTCTGTCACGACCACGGGGTGGTCGGTCAGCCATATCGTGCGCTGGTGATGGAGGTATGTATGCTTCCTCCTCTAATCGTGGGAGCAGCTTGCGTCTTGGGTAACTTTTGGAGGGACATTCGAGTTTATACTCTTCTGCCGCGAGGACCTCGGTCCATCGATCGGCCAGCAGGTCCTGATCAGCTTGAAGCTGTAGCTACTTTTTCTTTATGCTGTTTGCTGTGGCGATAAGCCTGCGCTTGAAGCGCTCTTGTTCGACGGGATCCTTGGGTACGACGAATTCATCATCGTTGAGGCTTGCTTCGTCTTCGGAGGGAGGCATATAGTTATGATCCTCAACCTCTTCATCTGCCGCCCCCTCATGAGGGCTTGCTTCAGCATCCTCCTGTGCTGAATCTTGCTAGAGGGGATTGTCTTCGGCACTCTCTGGAGTGTTATTATCTCCTGTGCCGGAATCTCCGTTCTTGCTGTGGCGAGATTTAGAGCGGCGCCGTTGACGCCGGCGTTTGGGCTGCTTCTTTAAAGAGTCTGCCTCCATTGTTTCTTCGCCGTCCCCATCTTTTGGGGTGTCCACCATGTATATGTCGTATGATGAGGTGGTCTTCCAGTGCCCTGTAGGCGCTGGTTCCTGTTCGTCTCCGGCATCGTCGTCCATAGCGTCGATGTCTTCGGAGTCGTAGTCTAGCATGTCGGTTAGATCGTCGACAGTGGCTACAAAGTGGGTGGTGGGTGGGCTCTGAATTTCTTCGTCGCCTGTACCCCAACCATCCTGGCCATAGTCCGGCCAGGACTCTCCTGATAACGAGAGATGCTTTAGTGAATTCAAGATATCACCAAAAGGCGAGTATTGGAAGATGTCCGCGGCGGTGAATTCCATAACCGGCGCCCAATCCGGATCGATTGGTAGGGGCGCGGGAGGTTCGGAGTCCGGCGAGGAGTCCGACGCCTCGGAATCACGAGTCTCGCAGGGGACAAGATTAGTGTTCGGCTCCATCGCCGTGGATGTTGGAGCCCCCAGGGCAGCGTCCATCCACCGACCCTCGATCTGGGCGATCGGCTCCGGGCTAATGGCCGAAGCGGACCCGTGTGCGGCCACCAAGGCACTGTTCGATGACAGAGCTAGATCATGCCCGTCGTCACAGTGCGGCGCGCTTGGCTGTGGCTCGAGTCCATCGAAGATCAAGTCTCCGCAGACATCGGCCGTGAAGTTTAAGCTTCCAAATCTGACCTGACGGCCAGGGGCATAGCTTTCGATCTGCTCCAGATGGCCAAGTGAATTGGCCTGCAGTGCGAAGCCGCCGAATACGAAGATCTGTCCGGGGAGAAAAGTCTCACCCTCGACAGCGTTGCTGGTTGAAGATGCCATCAAGCCTATCGGTGACGACACAGAGGAACTCTCAATGAAAGCACCAATGTCGGTGTCAAAACCGGCGGATCTCGGGTAGGGGGTCCCGAACTGTGCGTCTAGGCGGATGGTAACAAGAGACGAGGGACACGATGTTTTTACCCAGGTTCGGGCCCTCTTGATGGAGGTAAAACCCTACGTCCTGCTTGATTAATATTGATGATATGGGTAGTACAAGAGTGGATCTACCACGAGATCAAGGAGGCTAAACCCTAGAAGCTAGCCTATGGTATGATTGTTGTAATGTATGTTGCCCTATGGACTAAAGCCCTCCGGTTTATATAGACACCAGAGGAGGCTAGGGTTACACAGAGTCGGTTACAATGGTAGGAGATCTACATATCCGTATTGCCAAGCTTGCCTTCCACGCCAAGGAAAGTCCCATCCGGACACGGGACGGAGTCTTCAATCTTGTATCTTCGTAGTCTTGGAGTCCGGCGGATAATGATAGTCCGGCTGTCCGGACACCCCCTAGTCCAGGACTCATTCACCTAGCATCACCGAACCTTAAGTGTGTAGACCCTACGGGTTCGGCAGACACGCAGACATGACCGAGACGACTCTCGGGCAATAACCAACAGCGGGATCTGGATACCCATGTTGGCTCCCACATGCTCCTCGATGATTTCATCGGTTGAACCACGATGTCGAGGATTCGATCAAACCCCGTATACAATTCCCTTTGTCAATCAGTACGTTACTTGCCCGAGACTCGATCGTCGGTATCCCAGTACCTTGTTCAGTCTCGTTACCGGCAAGTCACTTTACTCGTACCATAATGCATGATCCCGTGATCAACCACTTGGTCACTTTGAGCTCATTATGATGATGCATTACCGAGTGGGCCCAGAGATACCTCTCCGTCATACGGAGTGACAAATCCCAGTCTCGATCCGTGTCAACCCAACAGACACTTTCGGAGATACCTGTAGTGCACCTTTATAGTCACCCAGTTATGTTGTGACGTTTGATACACCCAAAGCACTCCTACGGTATCCGGGAGTTACACGATCTCATGGTCAAAGGAAGAGATACTTGACATTGGAAAAGCTCTAGCAAACGAACTACACGATCTTTGTGCTATGCTTAGGATTGGGTCTTGTCCATCACATCATTCTCCTAATGATGTGATCCCGTTATCAACGACATCCAATGTCCATAGCCAGGAAACCATGACTATCTGTTGATCTCAACGAGCTAGTCAACTAGAGGCTCACTAGGGACATATTGTGGTCTATGTGTTCACACGTGTATTACGATTTCCGGATAATACAGTTATAGCATGAACAAAAGACAATTATCATAAACAATGAAATATAATAATACTTTTATTATTGCCTCTAGGGCATATTTCCAACAGTCTCCCACTTGCACTAGAGTCACCAATCTAGTTACATTGTGATGAATCGTAGACCCATAGAATTCTGGTGTTGATCATGTTTTGCTCGCGAGAGGTTTAGTCAACGGATCTGTGACATTCAGGTCCGTATGTACTTTGCAAATATCTATGTCTCCATCTTGAACATTTTTACGGATGGAGTTGAAACGACGCTTGATGTGCCTGGTCTTCTTGTGAAACCTGGGCTCCTTGGCTAGGGCAATAGCTCCAGTGTTGTCACAGAAGAGTTTGATCGGCCCCGACGCATTGGGTATGACTCCTAGGTCGGTGATGAACTCCTTCACCCAGATTGCTTCATGCGCTGCCTCCAAGGCTGCCATGTATTCCGCTTCACATGTAGATCCCGCCACAACGCTCTGCTTGCAGCTGCACCAGCTTACTGCTCCACCATTCAACATATACACGTATCCGGTTTGTGACTTAGAGTCATCCAGATCTGAGTCGAAGCTAGCGTCGACGTAACCCTTTACGACGAGCTCTTCGTCTCCTCCATAAATGAGAAACATGTCCTTTGTCCTTTTCAGGTACTTCAGGATATTCTTGACCGCTGTCCAGTGTTCCTTGCCGGGATTACTTTGGTATCTTGCTACCAAACTTACGGCAAGGTTTACATCAGGTCTGGTACACAGCATGGCATACATAATAGATCCTATGGCTGAAGCATAGGGGATGACACTCATCTCTTCTTTATCTTTTGCCGTGGTCGGGGACTGAGCCGAGCTCAATCTCACACCTTGTAACATAGGCAAGAACCCCTTCTTGGATTGATCCATTTTGAACCTTTTCAAAATCTTATCAAGGTATGTGCTTTGTGAAAGACCTATGAGGTGTCTCGATCTATCTCTATAGATCTTGATGCCTAATATATAAGCAGCTTCTCCAAGGTCCTTCATTGAAAAACACTTATTCAAGTAGGCCTTAATGCTGTCCAGAAGTTCTATATCATTTCCCATCAAGAGTATGTCATCTACATATAATATGAGAAATGCTACAGAGCTCCCACTCACTTTCTTGTAAACGCAGGCTTCTCCATAAGTCTGCATAAACCCAAACGCTTTGATCATCTCATCAAAGCGAATGTTCCAACTCCGAGATGCTTGCACCAGCCCATAAATGGATCGCTGGAGCTTGCATACTTTGTTAGCGTTCTTAGGATCGACAAAACCTTCCAGCTGCATCATATACAGCTCTTCCTTAAGATGTCCGTTAAGGAATGCCGTTTTGACGTCCATCTCCCATATCTCATAATCATAGTATGCGGCAATCGCTAACATGATTCAGACGGACTTCAGCTTCGCTAAGGGAGAGAATGTCTCGTCGTAGTCAATCCCTTGAACTCGTCGATAACCCTTAGCGACAAGTCGAGCCTTATAAATGGTAACATTACCATCCGCGTCCGTCTTCTTCTTAAAAATCCATTTGTTTTCTATCGCTTGCCGATCATCGGGCAAGTCTATCAAAGTCCATACTTTGTTTTCATACATGGATTCTATCTCGGATTTCATGGCTTCAAGCCATTTGTTGGAATCTGGGCCCGCCATCGCTTCTTCATAGTTCGAAGGTTCACCGTTGTCTAACAACATGATTTCCAGGACAGGGTTGCCGTACCACTCTGGTGCGGAATGTGTCCTTGTGGACCTACGAAGTTCAGTAGCAACTTGATCCGAAGTACCTTGATCATCATCATTGTTTTCCTCTTCAATTGGTGTGGGCATCATAGGAACATTTTCCTGAGCTGCACCACTTTCCCGTTCGAGAGGTAGTACTTCATCAAGTTCTACTTTCCTCCCACTTACTTCTTTCGAGAGAAACTATTTTTCCAGAAAGCATCCGTTCTTGGCAACAAAGATCTTTCCCTCGGATCTTAAGTAGAAGGTATACCCGACAGTTTCCTTAGGGTATCCTATGAAGATGCATTTTTTCGACTTGGGTTCGAGCTTTTTAGGTTGAAGTTTCTTGACATAAGCATCACATCCCCAAACTTTTAGAAACGACAGCTTAGGTTTCTTCGCAAACCATAATTCATACGGTGTCGTCTCAATGGATTTAGACGGTGCCCTATTTAAAGTGAATGTAGCTGTCTCTAGAGCGTATCCCCAAAATGATAGCGGTAAATCAGTAAGAGACATCATAGACCGCACCATATCCAATAGAGTGCGATTACGACGTTCGGACACACCGTTACGCTGAGGTGTTCCAGGCGGCGTGAGTTGTGAAACGATTCCACATTTCCTTAAGTGTGTACCAAATTCGTGACTTAAGTATTCTCCTCCACGATCTGATCGTAGGAACTTTATCTTTCGGTCACGTTGATTTTCTACCTCATTCTGAAATTCCTTGAACTTTTCAAAGGTCTCAGACTTGTGTTTCATTAAGTAGACATACCCATATCTACTTAAGTCATCAGTGAGAGTGAGAACATAACGATATCCTCCGCGAGCCTCAACGCTCATTGGACCGCACACATCGGTATGTATGATTTCCAACAAGTTGGTTGCTCGCTCCATTGTTCCGGAGAACGGAGTCTTGGTCATTTTGCCCATGAGGCATGGTTCGCAAGTGTCAAAACGATTCATAATCAAGAGACTCTAAAAGTCCATCAGCATGGAGCTTCTTCATGCGCTTGACACCAATGTGACCAAGGCGGCAGTGCCACAAGTATGTGGGACTATCGTTATCAACTTTACGTCTTTTGGCATCCACACTATGAATATGTGTAACATTACGCTCGAGATTCATTAAGAATAAACCATTGACCACCGGAGCATGACCATAAAACATATCTCTCATATAAATAGAACAACCATTATTCTCGGATTTAAATGAGTATCCATCTCATATTAAACGAGATCCTGATACAATGTTCATGCTCAAACTTGGCACTAAATAACAATTATTAAGGTTCAAAACTAATCCCGTAGGTAAATGTAGAGGCAGCGTGCCGACGGCGATCACATCGACTCTGGAACCATTCTCGACGCGCATCGTCACCTCGTCCTTCGCCAGTCTCCGTTTATTCCGCAGCTCCTGCTGTGAGTTACAAATATGAGCAACGGCACCGGTATCAAATACCCAGGAGTTACTACGAGTACTGGTAAGGTACACATCAATTACATGTATATCAAATATACCTTTGGTGTTGCCGGCCTTCTTATCCGCTATGTATTTGGGGCAGTTCCGCTTCCAGTGACCCTTCCCCTTGCAATAAAAGCACTCAGTCTCAGGCTTGGGTCCATTCTTTGACTTCTTCCTGGTAACTGGCTTACCGGGCGCGGCAACATCCTTGCCGTCCTTCTTGAAGTTCTTCTTGCCCTTGCCCTTCTTGAACTTAGTGGTCTTATTGACCATCAACACTTGATGTTCTTTCTTGATTTCAGCCTCTGCTGACTTCAACATTGAGAACACTTCAGGAATGGTCTTCACCATCCCCTGCATGTTGTAGTTCATCACAAAGCTCTTGTAGCTTGGTGGGAGCGACTGGAGGATTCTGTCAATGACCGCCTCATCTGGGAGGTTAATGTTCAGCTGGGTCATACGGTTGTGCAACCCAGACATCTTGAGTATGTGCTCACTGACAGAACTGTTCTCCTCCATCTTACAACTATAGAACTTGTCGGAGACATCATATCTCTCGACCCGGGCATGAGCTTGGAAAACTAGTTTCAGCTCTTCGAACATCTCATATGCTCCGTGATGCTCAAAACGCTTTTGGAGCCCTGGTTCTAAGCTGTAAAGCATGCCGCACTGAACGAGGGAGTAATCATCAGCACGAGACTGCCAAGCGTTCATAACGTCTTGGTTCTCTGGGACGGGAGAGTCACCTAGCGGTCCTTCTAGGACATATTGTTTGCTGGCAGCTATGAGGATGATCCTCAGGTTCCGGACCCAGTCCGTATAGTTGCTGCCATCATCTTTCAGCTTGGTTTTCTCTAGGAACGCGTTGAAGTTCATGTTGACATGAGCGTTGGCCATTTGATCTACAAGACATATTTGCAAAGGTTTTATACTAAGTTCATGATAATTGAGTTCATCTAATCAAATTATGAACTCCCACTCAGATTAGACATCCCTCTAGTCATCTAAGTGTTACACGATCCGAGTCGACTAGGCCGTGTCTGATCATCACGTGAGACGGACTAGTCATCGTCGGTGAACATCTTCATGTTGATCGTATCTTCCATACGACTCGTGTTCGATCTTTCGGTCTCCGTGTTCCGAGGCCATGTTTGTACATGCTAGGATCGTCAAGTTAACCCTAAGTGTTTTGTTGTGTAAAACTGTCTTACACCCATTGTATGTGAACATAAGGATCTATCACACCCGATCATCACGTGGTGCTTCGAAACGATGAACTGTAGCAACAGTGCACAGTTAGGGGAGAACACTTCTTGAAATTTTTGTAAGGGATCATCTTATTTACTACCGTCGTTCTAAGTAAACAAGATACATAAACATAATAAACATCACATGCAATTATATAGTAGTGACATGATATGGCCAATATCATATAGCTCCATTGATCTCCATCTTCGGGGCTCCATGATCATCTTGTCACCGGCATGACACCATGATCTCCATCATCATGATCTCCATCATCGTGTCTTCATGAAGTTGTTACGCCAACGACTACTTCTACTTCTATGGCTAATGCGTTTAGCAATAAAGTAAAGCAGTTTACATGGCGTTCTTCAATGACACGCAGGTCATACAAAAAATAAAGACAACTCCTATGGCTCCTGCCGGTTGTCATACTCATCGACATGCAAGTCGTGAATCCTATTACAAGAACATGATCTCATACATCACAATTCATCATTCATCACAACTTCTAGCCATATCACATCACATGAACAATCGCTGCAAAAACAAGTTAGACGTCCTCTAATTGTTGTTGCATCTTTTACGTGGCTGCAATTGGGTTCTAGCAAGAACGTTTTCTTACCTACGAATAACCACAACGTGATTTTGTCAACTTCTATTTACCCTTCATAAGGACCCTTTTGATCGAATCCGCTTCAACTAAAGTGGGAGAGACAGACACCCGCCAGCCACCTTATGCAACTAGTGCATGTCAATCGGTGGAACCGGTCTCACGTAAGCGTACGTGTAAGGTTGGTCCGGGCCGCTTCACCCCACAATACCGCTGAAGCAAGAAAAGACTAGTAGTGGCAAGCAAGTTGACAAGATCCACGCCCACAACAAAATTGTGTTCTACTCGTGCATTAGAGAACTACGCATAGACCTAGCTCATGATGCCACTGTAGGGGAACGTTGCAGAAAATTAAAATTTTTCCTATGGTTTCACCAAGATCCATCTATGAGTTCATCTAAGCAACGAGTCAAGGGAGTGAGTTTGCATCTACATACCACTTGTAGATCGCGTGCGGAAGCGTTCAAGGGGATGGTGATGATGGAGTCGTACTCAACGTGATTCAGATCACCGATGTCCAAGTGCTGAACGGACAGCACCTCCGCGTTCAACACTCGTACGGGACGGGAGACGTCTCCTCCTTCTTGATCCAACAAGGGGGAAGGAGAGGTTGATGATGATCCAGCAGCACGACGGCGTGGTGGTGGATGCAGCAGAACTCCAGCAGGGCTTCGCCAAGCGACTACGGGAGGAGGACGAGGTGTAGCATGGGGAGGGAGGCGCCAAGCACAAGGGTACGGCTGCCCTCCCCCCTGCCCTCCTTTATATAGGCCCCCAGGGGGGGCGCCGGCCCTGGGAGATTGAATCTCCCAAGGGGGCGGCGGCCAAGGGGGGAGGAGTGCCCCCCAAGGCATGTGGTGCGCCCCCCACCCTAGGGTTTCAACCCTAGGCGCAGGGGGTGGGCCTAGGGTGGTGCACCAGCCCACTATGGGCTGGCCCCCCTCCCACTTCAGCCCGTGGGGCCCTCCGGGATGGGTGGCCCCACCCGGTGGACCCCCGGGACCCTTCCGGTGGTCCCGGTACATTACCGGGAGACCCCGAAACTTTCCCGATGGCCGAAATACCACTTCCTATATATTATTCTTTACCTCCGGACCATTCCGAAACTCCTCGTGACGTCCAGGATCTCATCCGGGACTCCGAACAACATTCGGTATGCTGCATACTCATATTCATACAACCCTAGCGTCACCGAACCTTAAGTGTGTAGACCCTACGGGTTCGGGAGACATGCAGACATGACCGAGACGACTCTCGGGGAATAACCAACAGCGGGATCTGGATACCCATGTTGGCTCCCACATGCTCCTTGATGATTTCATCGGTTGAACCACGATGTCGAGGATTCGATCAAACCCCGTATACAATTCCCTTTGTCAATCGGTACGTTACTTGCTCGAGACTCGATCGTCGGTATCCCAATACCTTGTTCAGTCTCGTTACCGGCAAGTAACTTTACTCGTACCGTAATGCATGATCCCGTGATCAACCACTTGGTCACTTTGAGCTCATTATGATGATGCATTACCGAGTGGGCCCAGAGATACCTCTCTGTCATACGGAGTGACAAATCCCAGTCTCGATCCGTGTCAACCCAACAGACACTTTCGGAGATACCTGTAGTGCACCTTTATAGTCACCCAGTTACATTGTGACGTTTGATACACCCAAAGCACTCCTACAGTATCCGGGAGTTACACGATCTCATGGTCAAAGGAAGAGATACTTGACATTGGAAAAGCTCTAGCAAACGAACTACACGATCTTTGTGCTATGCTTAGGATTGGGTCTTGTCCATCACATCATTCTCCTAATGATGTGATCCCGTTATCAACAACATCTAATGTCCATAGCCAGGAAACCATGACTATCTGTTGATCTCAACGAGCTAGTCAACTAGAGGCTCACTAGGGACATATTGTGGTCTATGTGTTCACACGTGTATTACGATTTCCGGATAATACAATTATAGCATGAACAAAAGACAATTATCATGAACAACGAAATATAATAATACTTTTATTATTGCCTCTAGGGCATACTTCCAACAGAGAGGACAGCTCGCTAGCCCGCAGTAACAACCTCAGCAAAAATTCTGGCAGTCCAGATACCAAGGACCACAATGGCAGGTCGCGTCGCAACAAGAACAAATGCCACGTTAACGGCGATAACACTGAGGATACGACAGTCAACGCCGGATTCAGAGGCTCCAAACCCGGTCAGCGGAAAAAGCCATTCAAAAGAACTACTCCGGGCCGTCCAATTTGGACCGAATACTCGACCGCTCGTGCACGGCACCCCCGAAAAGCCAGCTAATCACACCAACAGGGACTGTTGGGTATTCAAGCAGGCAGGCAAGCTAATTGCCGAAAACAATGACAAGGGGCTGCGTAGCAATGACGAGGAAGAGACCCGACCGCCGAACAATAGAGGACAGAAGGGTTTCCCCCCACAAGTGCGGACGGTGAACATGATATACGCAACCCACATACCCAAGAGGGAGCGGAAGCGTGCACTCAGGGGCGTATACGCGATGGAGCCAGTCGCCCCGAAGTTCAACCCATGGTCCTCCTGCCCGATCACTTTTGATCAAAGGGACCACCCCACCAGTATCCGCCACGGCGGATTCACCGCATTGGTTTTAGACCCAATCATTGATGGATTTCACCTCACCAGAGTCCTGATGGACGGCGGCAGCAGCCTGAACCTGCTTTATCAGGATACAGTGTGCAAGATGGGCATAGACCCCTCAAGGATTCAACCCACAAAGACGACCTTCAAAGGTGTCATACCAGGTGTAGAGGCCAACTGTACAGGCTCAGTCACACTTGAAGTGGTCTTCGGATGCCTGGATAACTTCCGAAGCGAGGAGTTAATCTTCGATATAGTTCCGTTCCGCAGCGGCTATCATGCTCTACTCGGACAGACAGCGTTTGCAAAGTTCAACGCGGTGCCGCACTACGCATACCTCAAGCTCAAGATGCCAGGCCCTCGAGGAGTCATCACGGTCAACAGAAACACTTAACGCTCCCTCCGAACGGAGGAACACACAGCGGCTCTCGCGGCAGAAGTACAGAGCAGCCTCTTAAGGCAATTCTCGAGTCCGGCCGTTAAGCGGCCGGACACTGCTAAACGCGCCCGGAGTAACCTACAACAAGATCACCTGGCACGTACCGAGCACGCGTAGCAGTGCGGCCCCAACCCCAGCCCTTGCAAAATTCAAAGAATGGTCCTTCGCGTACATCATTACGCTCTGGAGATACCATGGGCATAGGGGGAGGGGCACGACCATGAAAGGCCCAGAGTGCGGCTCAACCACACCAAGGGCTCCCAACTGTGTCATCTTTTTTCCTTTTTTTTCTCTTAATATACAGGACTCCATTTACCAGAGGCCCTGTCCGGCAGCATATCTGCCGAACTCACGATGCAACAGCCAGGGAAGGAGAAAAGCTACGACGAGTATCCAGGTGGTCTCCATTTCGAGCATTATACCTGTTTTATACACCATTCCGCAGCCTACCCCTGGAGGGGGACATGTTTAATAGTCCCATACCTTGCTTACCGCACTATTTGTATCGTTCTGCATTCATGGCAGTATTTCTTGAATAAACAATGCATCGCTTTTTGCTTATAATTGCATTCCTTTCTTATACACATGTTCATTTACGACATGTTGCATCCGTACACTTTGGTACGGCTAAATACACCAGGGGCTTAAGTTCCCCACATTATGGTGTGATAAGTCCGAACACTTTCATAAGTGCGGCACCCCCAACTTATAGCATTATATGCATCAGCTCCGAATCATGTCTTGGGTCAATAGTTGGGTTTGCCCGGCTCCCATGTTTTGGTACCTTACGTTCTGTTGTATCGGCTAAGGTAGCACTAGGAGAACAACTGCGATTGCACCCCAGTTGAGCTGGGCGAGCGCCTCAGTGGAGAAAGCTAAAACTGACCGTCATGATGAGGCAAGAGCCGGTCGCTGTCCGAGAGGTTTTGCGAGTCCCTAAAGACTTATGCTGCTTAGAGCGAGGAACCGGCTTTGTCCGGCCTAGGCGTGGATAGCGCCCCGAATTCGGTCTTCCGAACACTAGGGGCTTGGCCGAAATTTAAAATTATAGAATTCTATGGCTAAGTGAGAGTGTTCAAGCACTATAAGTCCGGTTGCCTCGTTCGTTGTGTTGAGCGCCTCCCTAGATGGACCCAAAAATGGGAACAAGAGCGCTCAAGTTTATCCCGAACACCCCAGCACTCGTGGCATGGGGGCTGAAGCCGATGACTTGCCATCTCTCAGATTTGATAAACGGCCGCACAGAAGGTAATATTTTAAATCAACAAGCGTTGCTTAGCGCATATGAACAAAGTTTTCAGTGCACAGGATAACAAAATGAGTGTCTACTCAAATATTACATCTTTGGAGCACTCACTCGCAATCATGCGTGCACCCTTCAGGACACTCTTATAATACATCTCGGTCGTGCGATACTCCTTGCCCGTCGGTGGCGCGTCCGTCACAAGCTTCTCAACGTCCATCTTGCCCCAGTGCACCTTTTCACGGGCAAGGGCCCGACGGGCACCTTCAATGCAGGCAGAGTGCTTGACAACTTCAACCCAGGGACACGCATCCACCAGCCGCCACACCAGGCCGAAGTAGCTCCCAGGCATGGCCTCCTTGGGCCACATCCAAACTATGAGGCCCTTCATGGCCTGTTCGGCCACCTTGTGGAGCTCGACCAGCTACTTCAGCTGGTCGCTAAGGGGCACCGGATGTCCGGCCTCAGCATACTGAGACCAGAAGACCTTCTCGAGCTCCCCTCCTCGGCTCTATAGAAAGCGGCAGCATCGGACACGCTGTGGGGTAGATCTGCGAACATTCCTGGAGAGCTCCGAATCCGGGTAAGTAACAGGTAATTCACTTTAACATGCTTGCTTTGCATGAAGAATGCCTTACCCGCTGCTATTTTCTTCAAATTCGCGATTTCCTGGAGGGCCTTGTGGGCATCGGCCTTAGCGGCTTTGGCACTCTCAAGAGCCGACGCAAGCTCGGACTCTCGAGTCTTCGAGTTACGCTCCAAACTCTCGTGCTTTTCGACGAGAGCCTGGAGCTCTTGTTGCACCTCCGCCACCCACGCCTCCTGCTTCTCTCGCTCGGCTCGCTCCACGGCCGCATTGCGTTCAGCCGCGGACACCGCCTCCTTCAGGGTCACCACCTCGTTCGTGGCCCTTGTAATACCCATGTTATCCATGTTATTTCTCTTGCAACCAAATCCTTTTCTGTAAGGTACAACTTTAATACGGTGTTACTCACCTTCCTTGTCCTCGAGCTGCTTCTTGGCATGGCCGAGCTTGCTCTCGGACCGCTCGAGGCTCTGCTTCAAAGCATTGACCTCCGTAGTCAGTGCGGCAGAGGTCAGCAGCGCAACCTGCAATCCCATATTGACATATTTTTTAGACTCCTGCGTATATCTATTTAGATCCTCAGTCCGGCTTTTCTTTACGAACATCGAACCGAGCATCTGGGGCTACTGTCTATGCGGTATTATATTACATATCTTAAATTTTTACCTCAAAGCCTGTTAGAAGGCTGCTGCAGGCTTCGGTCAGCCCGCTCTTGGCGAGCTGAACCTTCTGAATCACCGCACTCATAACAGTGCGGTGTTCTTCTTCGATGGAAGCGCCGTTGAGCGCCTCCAGCAAGTTATCCGGCGCCTCAGGTTGGACGGAGGCCGCCGGTGTCACAGTCTTGCCCTTCTTACGAAGGGGCCGCCCGCCGGACTCCGGAACCACTGCAGGTTCCGGTGCGGAGTCCGGTGCAAAGTCCGGGAGGTTGCCCTGCGGCACCTCCGGAGCCTCCTCCTCCTGGTGGGTCCCCTCCTGGGATCCAACCTCGGCGTCATCAGCGTCATGGGGGGTGGAGGCGGTCGGAAGGGAATCCATATCCGACGTGCCCAAGGACCCGCTCGACGAAGCGGGAAGATCGTCCTTGGGCGGACTACAGGGTTGTATGTGGCATTAGAAAGACACTATGTGACAAAAAGAAAAATTGTAAATCATCTAGGAGTCCGGATACTTACAATCTTGCCAGGGGCTTGGCCCTTGAGGGCCACTCCTCATCGCCGTCGCCAACGTTGGCGGAACAGTCCGGGGGAAGGGTCCTTCCCTTCTTGGACCCTTCGGCCTCCCTCGTTGGAGAGGCCTTCCTCTTCTTCTCCCCCCGCTGGGGGAGAGGCCTCTTTCTTCTCCTCCACGTCCTCGTGGGAGGAGTCCGCCTTGGAGTCATCGGACGATGAGTCCGATACCACCTGACGCCAGGAACTCCTTCGGGTTACCGTGGCCTTCTTCTTGGCCTTCTTATCCGGCACTACGTAAAGTGCCGGGACCAGCAGCCCTGTCAAACGGGCATCCGCTGGGTCCTCTCGAAGGGGAGCCGGACAGTTAACCTGTCCGGACGTCTTCTGCCAGTCCTGTTAAAGATATTGGGAGTTTAGATCCCGCATAGAGTCAAACTATGAAAAGCAAGTGTCCCATAAAGGATAACATGGCTTACCTCGCCAGCCGGACGCTGTGTGCTGAATCCGCGATCTTCGGTAGCGGATGCGGGAGCTTCGGCGCCCTTGAACAGCACCCTCCAGGCAGCTTCGTACGTAGTGTCGAAGAGCCCGCTCAAAGTCCGGTGCTGTGCCGGATCAAACTCCCACAAATTGAAGTCCCGTTGCTGGCAGGGGAGAATCCGGCGGATGAGCATGACCTGGATCACATTGACAAGCTTGAGCTTCTTGTTCACCAGGGTCTGGAGGCAGGACTGGAGTCCGGTCAGCTCTTCTGAACTACCCCATAGCAAGCCCTTCTCTTTCTACGAGGTGAGCTGCATGGGGATGCCAGATCTGAATTCGGGGGCCGCTGCCCATTTAGGGTCACGCGGCTCGGTGATGTAGAACCACCCCGATTGCCACCCTTTGATGGATTCCACGAAGGCACCCTCGAGCCAAGTGACGTTGGGCATTTTGCCCACCATGGTGTCTTTGCACTCCGCTTGGCTGCCCTTCACAACCTTCGGCTTGACATTGAAGGTCTTTCGCCACAAGCTGAAGTGGGGCTGGATGCAGAGGAAGGCCTCACACACCACGATGATATTGAGGATGAAATTTGGGGCCAGATCGTGGAAATCCAGGCCGTAGTAGAACATGAGCCCCCGGATAAAGGGGTGGAGTGGGAAGCCCAGTCCGCGGAGAAAATGGGGAAGGAATACCACCCTCTCATGGGGCCTGGGGGTGGGGATGAGCTGCCCCTCATCGGGCAGCCGATGCGCGATATCGCTGGACAGATATTCGACGCTGCGCAGCTTCTCGATGTGCCCCTCCGTAATGGAGGAGGCCATCCACTTGCCTCCCGCTCCGGGCATGGCTGGAGAAGGTCGAGGTGAGATGTGCGGACTTGGGCGCTGGAGCTCGAGTGCGCGGAGATGGATAAGCAAAGGAGGAAGAAGGCGTAGGTAAAAAAGGTGGATCCTTATCCCCTTATATATGGGTGGATGAAACTATGCGTCCCTACTGGCCTGGTAAAACTCGCTTATCTCCCAAGCACCGCAATCAATGGCGCGGTTGGGTTACCCAAGTCCGTATTAATGGGAATACTGGAATAAGGGGAACACAATCTCTACTTCGACAAGACGTGCCAAGGAAACCACTTCGCTAAACACGCTGAGGTGGTATAATAAAAAACTTAAACGCTTGGTTGTGTGACGTCATGCCACAAAATACGTCAGCAGATTGAACTTGTGTAAATATTATTCTCTCTATGGTTGTATGTGGAATTTATTTTGTAGAGCCGGACACTATCCTGGCGTTCACGATCTTCTATGAGTTATTCGGAGGAGGAACCCGCCTTGCAATGCCGAAGACAATATGCGCACCGGACTCGTCGTCATTGAAGCCTAGTTCAGGGGCTACTGAGGGAGTCCTGGACTAGGGGGTGTCCGGATATCCGAACTATCATCATCGGCCGGACTCCAAGACTATGAAGATACAAGATTGAAGACTTCGTCCCGTGTCCGGATGGGACTTTCCTTGGCGTGGAAGGCAAGCTTGGCGATGCGGATATGTAGATCTCCTACCATTGTAACCGACTCTGTGTAACCCTAGCCTCTCCGGTGTCTATATAAACCGGAGGGTTTTAGTCCGTAGGACACAACGACAACAACAATCATACCATAGGCTAGCTTCTAGGGTTTAGCGTCCTTGATCTCGTGGTAGATCCACTCTTGTACTACCCATATCATCAATATCAATCAAGCAGGAGTAGGGTTTTACCTCCATCGAGAGGGCCCGAACCTGGGTAAAAACAACGTGTCCCTTGTCTCCTGTTACCATCCGCCTAGACGCACAGTTCGGGACCCCCTACCCGAGATCCGCCGGTTTTGACACCGACAGGTATCGCAACAGCTTCCGAGGGTAAAGTATTCAACCCAAATTTATTGATTCGACACAAGGGGAGCCAAAGAATATTCTTGAGTATTAGCAGTTGAGTTGTCAATTCAACCACACCTGGATAACTTAGTATTTGCAGCAAAGTATTTAGTAGCAAAGGTGGTATGATAATAAAGGTAACGGTAGCAAAAGTAAAGATAATTGTTTTTGGGTTTTTGTAGTAGTTGTAACAGTAGCAACGGAAAATTAAATAAGCGAAGAACAATATGTGAAAAGCTCGTAGGCAATGGATCAGTGATGGATAATTATGCCGGATGTGATTCCTCATGTAATAGCTATAACATAGGGTGACACAGAACTAGCTCCAGTTCATCAATGTAATATAGGCATGTATTCCGTAAATAGTCATACGTGCTTATGGAAAAGAACTTGCATGACATCTTTTGTCCTACCCTCCCTGATAGCGGGGTCCTAGCGGAAACTAAGGTATATTAAGGCCTCCTTTTAATAGAGATCCGGAACAAAGCATTAGCACATAGTGAACACATGAACTCCTCAAACTACGGTCATCACCGAGAAGTATCCCGATTATTGTCACTTCGGGGTTGTTGGATCATAACACATAATAGGTGACTATAGACTTGCAAGATAGGATCAAGAACACACATATATTCATGAAAACATAATAGGTTCAGATCTGAAATCATGGCACTCGGGCCCTAGTGACAATCATTAAGCATAGCAAACTCATAGCAACATCAATCTCAGAACATAGTGGATACTAGGGATCAAACCCTAACAAAACTAACTTGATTACATGGTAATCTCATCCAACCCATCACCGTCTAGCAAGCCTACGATGGAATTACTCACGCACGGCGGTGAGCATCATGAAATTGGTGATGGAGGATGGTTGATGATGACGATGGTGACGAATCCCCCTCTCCGGAGCCCCGAACAGACTCTAGATCAGCCCTCCCGAGAGAGATTAGGGCTTGGCGGCGACTCTGTATCGTAAAACGCGATGAACCTTTCTCTCTGATTTTTTCTCCCTGAACGTGAATATATGGAGTTGGAGTTGAGGTCGGTGGAGGTCCAGGGGGCCCACGAGATAGGGGGGCGCGCCCTATAGGGGGGGGGCGCCCCCCTGTCTCGTGGATAGGTTGTGGGCCCCCTGGTATATTTCTTTCGCCCAGAAATTCTTATTAATTCCAAAATGTGCCTCCGTGGATTTTCAGGACATTTCGAGAACTTTTCTTTTCTGCACATAAAACAACATCATGGCAGTTCTGCTGAAAACAGCATCAGTCCGGGTTAGTTTCATTCAAATCATGCAAGTTAGAGTCCAAAACAAGGGCAAAAGTGTTTGGAATAGTAGATGCGTTGGAGACGTATCAACTCCCCCAAGCTTAAACCTTTGCTTGTCCTCAAGCAATTCAGTTGATAAACTGAAAGTGAAAAAGATAAACTTTTACAAACTCGGTTTGCTCTTGTTGTTATAAACATGAAAAGCCAGCATTCAAGTTTCAGCAGATATTATGAACTGACCATACTCACAATAGAGGGCAGGCCTGCGTAGTGGTGAAGTCCTCCCCACTTGTGCCAAGAGGTCCTGGGTTCGAACCAGCCTCTCTGCATTGCACTACAGGGGTAAGACTAGGTTCCTATAATCCCTCCCCAGACCCCACCTTGTGTGGGAGCTTCTATGAACTAGGTCTGTCCTTTAACCATACTCACAATAACACTTAGGTCTCACAATTACTCATACCAATAGCATAATCAGCTAGCAAGCCATAATAATAAAACTCGGATGACAACACTTTCTCAAAACAATCATAACATGATATAACAAAATGTATCTCGCTAGCCCTTTCTGAGACCGCAAAACATAAATGCAGAGCACCTTTAAAGATCAAGGACTGACTAAACATTGTAATTCATGGTAAAAGAGATCCAATCAAGTCATACCCTATATAAACCAATAGTAATGAATGCAAATGACAGTGTGGTCTCCAGCGGGTGCTTTTAATAAGAAGGGTGATGACTCAACATAAAAGTAAATAGATAGGCCCTTCGCAGAGGGAAGCATGGATTTGTAGAGGTGCCAGAGCTCGATTTTAAAATAGAGATTGAATAACATTTTGAGCGGCATACTATCACTATCAACGCAACAACTATGAGATGGCTGTAGCTTCCATACTACATGCATTATAGGCAGTTCCCAAACAGAATGGTAAAGGTTTATACTCCCCCAACCAGCAACAAGCATCAATCCATGGCTTGCTCGAAACAATGAGTGCCTCCAACTAACAACAGCCCTGGGGGAGTTTTGTTTAATTATTTTGATTTGCTTTGATCGTTTTGGATCATGGGACTGGGCATATCCCGGTTACCGGCCCTTTCTCGTGAATGAGGAGCGGAGTCCACTCCTCTTGAGAATAACCCACCTAGCATGGAAGATATAGGCAGCCCTAGTTGTAACATGAGCTGCTCGAGCATACAAAACAGAATTTCATTTGAAGGTTTGGAGTTTGGCACATACAAATTTACTTGGAACGGCAGGTAAATACCGCATAGGAAGGTATAGTGGACTCATATGGAACAACTTTGGGGTTTAAGGAGTTTGGATGCACAAGCAGTATTCCCGCTTAGTACAGGTGTAGGCTAGCAAAAGACTGGGAAGCGACCAACTGAGAGAGCGACAACAGTCATAAACATGCATTAAAATTAATTCACACCGAGTACAAGCATGGGTAGGATATAATCCACCATGAACATAAATATCATGAAGGCTATGTTGATTTGATTCAACTACATGCGTGAACATGTGCCAAGTCGAGTCACTCAATACATTCAAAGGAGGATACCATCCCATCATACCACATCATAATCATTCTAATAGCATGTTGGCACGCAAGGTAAACCATTATAACTCATAGCTAATCCAGCATGGCACAAGCAACTATAATCTCTAAATGTCATTGCAAATATGTTTACTTCATAATAAGCTGACTCAAAAACGATGAACTCATCATATTTACAAAACAAGAGAGGTCGAGTTCATACCAGCTTTTTCATCCCAATAAGTCCATCATATATCGTCATTATTGCCTTTCACTTGCACGACCGAAGAATGTGTATAATAATAATAATGCACGTGCATTGGACTAAGCTGGAATCTGCAAGCATTCAACTCAAAAGAGAAGACAAGTAATATGGGCTCTAAATTAAATAAACAATCATGCATATGAGAGTCACTAAACATTTTCAACATGGTCTTCTCGACCCCCAAAGGAAAGAAAAGAAAATAAAAACTATTTACACGGGAAAGCTCCCAACAAGTAAAAAGAAGAACTAGAAATCTCTTTGGGTTTTCATTTTAATTCTACTACTGGCATGGAAATTAATCTAACTATTTTTTTGGTTTTTCTTAAGGTTTATCAAACACACAAGAATAAAACTAGAAAAAGAAATTTTAAACTAGCATGGATAATACAATGAAAGAGTATGAGCACCGACAACTAGTGTGTGAACATGAATGTAAAGTCGGTGAGAAATACGTACTCCCACAAGCTTAGGCTTTTGTCCTAAGTTGGTCTAGTACCAGGGACCGCCTGGCTGATATCCGTAGGTGAAACTAGGGTCATACTGAGATGCAGCGGCAACAGCCTCCTCAGCAGCAGCGTGTTGGCGAGCTGCCTCCGCTCTCTTCTCGTGTTCAGCTGCTTCCTCCCTGGTGACAACATATCTTCCTTTTGCCTGATAATCAAAAGGTAGGGAGCAGGAAGAGTAACATGGACGATGTTGCGTCTGTCATAGATTAGTCGATATTGGAGGAATGTTCATTCCTCCCAAGAAATTGATGATGGACCATAGCTTCAGAATCCAAATAAACAGGAGGTATTATCATATCTCCCTCTCATGGGGCTATACCAAGATAATTAGCCACACGGGTTGCATAAATTCCTCCAAATAAATTTCCCTTTCTACTATTATTCTGCAACCTACGTGCAACTATTGCCCCCAAGTTATAACCTTTATAACCTAACATAGCACTCTTGAGGACACACAGATCAGGAACACACATGTGACATGCTTCGTCTTTACCGTTAATGCATCTACCAATAAAGAGAGCAAAATAATGTATAGCAGGAAAATGAATGCTCCCTATGATAGCTTGTGCTATGTCCCTAGATTCTCCCACAGTAATACTAGCAAGGAAATCTCTAAATTCAGATTCGTGAGGATCATTAATATTACCCCACTGTGGGAGTTTGCAAGCAGTTGTGAAATCCTCTAAATCCATGGTATAAGATGTATCATAAATACCAAATATGACACTAGGAGAATTATGCACACAATTATATTTAAACCTCCGCACAAAGGAATCAGTCAATTGATAGTACTGAGGACACTTATCTTGTAAGAAGTCCTCCAACTCAGCATTACGCACATATGCGTCAAATTCCTCCTTGAAGCCTACTTCGACCATAAAATCATCGGATGGCCACTCACAAGCTCGTACATCCGCGTCCCTTGGCAATTCAACATCTTGCTCACATATAGCAATCCTTGGCCCTTTCTTTGCCGAGGAACCACCTTGGTACATTCTTCTAAGCATAATTCTTTTCCTGAAAATTTCTGAAATTTTAGTAACTTCAAAATAAAAGTGAATAAAACTAAACAAGATTGATAGCAACTACTTCTACAAGTGCCTAGAGTCTATATCATGTATTAGAATTGCTTGGGACCTCATAAATTTAACATGCAAGCTCAAGAACATGGTCACCTATGCAGCAAAAATTTGCAATGAATAAAGCACTAGAACAAAAACTAATTGGACCAATGGAGGAGTCACATACCAAGCAACAATCTCCCAAAGCAGTTTTGAGAATGGAGCTTTGAGCAAGGAGATCGAAAATCGCAGCAAAACGAGCTAGAACTTGTGCTTGAGCTGGATGGGGATTTTTGGGTAGAAGATGAAGTGTGTGGGTGCTGGCATAACTGGAGGGGGGCCACCAGGGGCCCACGAGATAGGGGGCACGCCCTATACGGGGGGCGCCCTCCACTCTCGTGGCCTGGTGCTTGCCCCTCCTGCAGCGTTTTCAGTGCCTAAAATCCTCAAATATTCCATAAAAAATCATACTAAATTTGCAGGGCATTTGGAGCACTTTTATTTTCGGGATATTTTTTTAATGCACGGATAATTCAGAAAATAGACGGATAATACTATTTTTGCTTTATTTATTCTTAATAACAGAAAGTAAAAAGAGGGTACAGAAGGTTGTGCCTTCTAGTTTCATCCATCTCATGATAATCAAAATGAATCCACTAACAAGGTTGATCAAGTCTTGTTAACAAACTCATTTCAAATAACACGGAACCGGAGAAATTTCGAATAACACTAAGTTACCTCAACGGGGATATGAAAATCCCCAACAATAAGAATATCATACTTTTTCTTGACAGTAGGGAGAGGAAATTCAAAACCTCCAATAATAATAGTTGGAACTTTTCCAATAGAATTGATGCTATGAACTTGAGATTGTTTCCTCGGAAAGTGTACCGTATGCTCATTACCATTAAAATGAAAAGTGACATTGCCTTTGTTGCAATCAACAACAGCCCTTGCAGTATTAAGAAAAGGTCTACCAAGGATAATAGACATACTATCATCCTCGGGAATATCAAGAATAACAAAGTCCGTTAAGATAGTGACATTTGCAACCACAACAGGCACATCCTCACAAATACCGACAGGTATAGCAGTTGATTTATCAGCCATTTCAAAGATATTTTAGTAGGTGTCAACTTATTCAATTCAAGTCTACGATATAAAGAGAGAGGCATGACACTAACATCGGCTCCAAGATCACATAAAGCAGTTCTAATATAATTTCTTTTAATGGAGCATGGTATAGTTGGTACCCCCGGATCTCCCAGTTTCTTTGGTATTCCACCCTTAAAAGTGTAATTAGCAAGCATGGTGGAAATTTCAGCTTCTGGTATCTTTCTTTTGTTTGTGATGATATCCTTCATATACTTAGCATAGGGATTTACTTTGAGCATATCAGTTAAGCGCATACGTAAGAAAATAGGTCTAATCATTTCAGCAAAGCGCTCAAAATGCTCATCATCCTTTGACTTGGATGGTTTAGGAGGAAAGGACATGGGTTTCTGAACCCATGGTTCTCTTTCTCTACCATGCTTCCTAGCAACAAAATCTCTCTTATCATAACGTTGATTCTTTGGTTGTGAGTTATCAAGATCAACATCAGGTTCAATCTCTACTTCATTGTTTTTGCTAGGTTGAGCATCATATCATTAACATTATCACTAGGTTCATGTTCGTCACCTGATTGAGTTTCAGCATCAGGAATAGAAATATCATTGGGATTCTCAGGTGTTTCTACAGCAGGTTCACTAGAAGCATGTAAAGTCCTATCATTTTTCTTTTTCTTCTTTTTAGAAGAACTAGGTGCCTCTAAATTATTTCTGCGAGAATCTTGCTCGATTATCTTAGGGTGGCCTTCAGGATACAGATGTTGCTGATTCATTCTACCAGTTGTAGTAGCCACTCTAACAGCAAAGTCATTTTTATTATGTAATTCATCAAGCAAATCATTCTGAGCTTTAAGTACTTGCTTAGCTTGAGTAGCAACCATAGAAGTATATTTGCTAATGAGTTTGAGTTCAACTTTAACTCTAGCCGTATTATCGCTCACACGTCCTATATCGAAAGCATTATTCTTTAACTCTCTACCAACATAAGCATTAAAACTTTCTTGTCTAGCCATAAAGTCATCAAATTCACCTAAGCATGGGCTATGAAATTTAGTAGAGGGGATTTCAACTTTATCATATCTATAGAGAGAATTTACCTTTACTACCTGTGTCGGGTTATCAAGACAATGTGGTTCTTCAACAGGCGGTATATTAAGACCATGTATTTCTTCAATAGGAGGTAAATTCTTAACATCTTCAGCTTTAATACCTTTTTCTTTCATTGATTTCTTTGCCTCTTGCATATCTTCAGGACTGAGAAATAAAACACCTCTCTTCTTCGGACTGGGTTTAGGAATAGGCTCAGGAGTTGGCTCAATTGGTTCAGGAATTTCCTCAGGAATTGGCTCAGGAAGAGTCCAATTATTTTCATTAGTCAACATATTATTCAATAGTAATTCAGCTTCGTCAACTGTTCTTTCCCTGAAAACACAACCAGCACAACTATCCAAGTAGTCATTGGAAGCATCGGTTAGTCCATTATAAAAGATATCAAGTATTTCATTTTTCTTGAGAGGATGATCAGGCAAAGCATTAAGTAACTGGAGAAGCCTCCCCCAAGCTTGTGGGAGATTCTCTTCTTTGATTTGCACAAAATTGTATATTTCCCGCAAGGCAGCTTATTTCTTATGAGCAGGGAAATATTTAGCAGAGAAGTAATAAACCATATCCTCGGGACTACGCACACAACCAGGAGCAAGAGAATTATACCAAGTGTTAGCATCACCCTTTAATGAGAACGGAAATATCTTAAGAATATAATAATAGCGAGACTTCTCATCATGAGTAAACATGGTAGCTATATCATTTAACTTGGTAAGATGTGCCACAGCAGTTTCAGATTCAAGGCCATAAAAAGGATCGGATTCAACTAAAGTAATAATCTCAGGATCAACAGATAATTCATAATCCTTATCAGTAACACAGATAGGTGAAGTAGCAAAAGCAGGGTCAGGTTTCATTCTAGCATTAAGAGACTGCTGCTTCCATTTAGCTAATAATTTCTTAAGATCATATCTATCATAGCAAGCAAAGATAGCTCTAGCAGCTTCTTCATTCATAACATAACCCTCAGGAACAACAGGCAATTCATAATCATTGGGAGAATTTTCATCATCACTATCATCAATAATAGCATCTTCAATAGTTTCATTCCCCCTAACTCTAGCAAGTTGTTCATAAAGAAATTCACATAATGGCAAAGTAGTATCACGCACAGAAGTAGTTTCATCATGCATAGCAGAAGTGGCATCATCAATAACATGCGACATATCAGAATTCATAGCAGTAGCAGGTTTAGTTGTCGCAAGCTTACTAATAACGGAAGGAGAATCTAGTGCAGAGCTAGATGGCAGTTCCTTACCTCCCCTCGTAGTTGAGGGCAAAATCTTGGTTCTGTCGTCTTTCAAGTTCTTCATAGTGATCAACAAATATAAATCCCAAGTGACTCATAGAATAGAGCTATGGTCCCCGGCAACGGCGCCAGAAATTAGTCTTGATAACCCACAAGTGTAGGGGATCGCAACAGCTTTCGAGGGTAAAGTATTCAACCCAAATTTATTGATTCGACACAAGGGGAGCCAAAGAATATTCTTCAGTATTAGCAGTTGAGTTGTCAATTCAACCACACCTGGATAACTTAGTATCTGCAGCAAAGTATTTAGTAGCAAAGGTGGTATGATAATAAAGGTAACGGTAGCAAAAGTAAAGATAATTGTTTTTGGGTTTTTGTTGTAGTTGTAACAGTAGCAACGGAAAAGTAAATAAGCGAAGAACAATATGTGAAAAGCTCGTAGGCAATGGATTAGTGATGGATAATTATGCCGGATGCGATTCCTCATGTAATAGCTATAACATAGGGTGACACAGAACTAGCTCCAGTTCATCAATGTAATGTAGGCATGTATTCCATAAATAGTCATATGTGCTTATGGAAAAGAACTTGCATGACATCTTTTATCCTACCCTCCCGTGGCAGCGGGGTCCTAGCGGAAACTAAGGGATATTAAGGCCTCCTTTAATAGAGAAACGGAACAATGCATTAGCACATAGTCAATACATGAACTCCTCAAACTACGGTCATCATCGAGAAGTATCCCAATTATTGTCACTTCGGGGTTGTCTGATCATAACACATAATAGGTGACTATAGACTTGCAAGATAGGATCAAGAACACACATATATTCCTGAAAACGTAATAGGTTAGATCTGAAATCATGGCACTCGGGCCCTAGTGACAAGCATTAAGCATAGCAAAGTCATAGCAACATCAATCTCAGAACATAGTGGATACTAGGGATCAAACCCTAACAAAACTAACTTGATCACATGGTAAATCTCATCCAAACCATCACCGTCCATCAAGCCTACGATGGAATTACTCACGCACGGCGGTGAGCATCATGAAATTGGTGATGGAGGATGGTTGATGATGACGACGGCGACGAATCCCCCTCTAGATCAACCCTCCCGAGAGAGATTAGGGCTTGGCGGAGGCTCCATATCGTAAATCGTGACGAAACTTTCTCTCTGATTTTTTTCTCCCCAAACGTGAATATATGGAGTTGGAGTTGAGGTCGGTGGAGGTCCAGGGGGCCCATGAGATAGGGGGCGCGCCCTATAGGGGGGGGGTGCCCCCTATCTCGTGGATAGGGTGTGGCCCCCCTGGTGTATTTCTTTCGCCCAGAAATTCTTATTAATTCCAAAATGTGCCTCCGTGGATTTTCAGGACATTCCGAGAACTTTTCTTTTCTATACATAAAACAACATCATGGCAGTTCTGCTGAAAACAGCGTCAGTCCAGGTTAGTTTCATTCGAATCATGCAAGTTAGAGTCCAAAACAAGGGCAAAAGTGTTTGCAAAAGTAGATACGTTGGAGACGTATCAGGAAGCGGGGCTCGGAATGCTTCTTCTTCTTGAGCTGCTTGACCTCATGCACGGTGAGATTATCAGGCGAAGTGAGAGGCTCTCCAGGAAATCGAACAACCCAAACTGAGTTAAAAAAGGACATGAGAAAAGGTGCATAGATGGCAACCTTTTTGTAGATGACCATGCTATACATCTCCTCCCAAAGCCACTTGGACACATCAAACGTAGCACCAGATCTCACTTTAGTCTTCATAGCAACCAGCAAGTCAACTAGGTACCCATAAATCTCATCCTGATTTCCTACCTTGGGCAGAAGCACATTATGAAACACACGATGCATAGTAGCATAAACCTTCTCAAGATCCTTAGACTCACCAACAATGCCTCACCCACGAATGTACAGAGGAGCTAGCTTCTCCTTAGGCATAGAGTGGGGACAGTCTTGAGGACGAATGCCACCATTCCCGGTGAGACCGGTATCATCATAGCCAAGAGCATTGCAGAAAGCTCTCCAGGGCACTTGAAACAACTCATCATGGCACATGAAAGAGAGAGTGTGAGCATCATCTTCACCAAAATGAACGGTTGCATAAAACTGCTGAATAAGCTGAACATCGAAGTCGCAGTTGATAGACATGAGCTTGACTAAGTCAAACTCCTCACAGAGAGCCAAAGCCTCTTCAAAGTACTCCAAGTTATTCCTCAAGTGATCAAGGTCAATGCCCCACTGCTTTGTATACCGATTCTTGTGATGCTCAAACAGCTCATGGGCAATCCTTACTTGCATCTCATTCCAAAACTAAACAGTGGTCCAACGGGCCTCAACTCGTACTTCATATGGATTTCTCTTCCGGAAGGCTTCCTAGTCCTTGGCCTTCCACTTGTGCATAGGAAGAGCAACCTTTTGCTTGGCAGCAACAGACTTGTCACGGCGAGTGGGTTTAGAGGGAACCACAACCTCCCCTTCCTCTTCAGACTCAGTAGGACACTTGCATCTTCGAGCCCGCTTCTTGGTCTTAGTACGAGGAGCAGAACGAGAACCAGACCCACCTGCACACACACACATGGGAAGCACAGAAGAGACCCAGTAAAGATGATATGATTGCACACAAGATCAAAAAAAATATTGCTTGTGAGTCAGAGAAAGTAAAACAGTGCCACTTGGTTTAGGAAGCAAGCAGTACCACCCATGGGGGATGCTACCTATTGAGCATGCATTGGTTTTCCATTGAAGAGGAAAGGGTGATGCAACAAAGTAGCGTAAGCATTTCCCTCAGTTTTGAGAACCAAGGTATCAATCCAGTAGGAGAGGATACACAAATCACCTAGTACCTGCACAAACAATCAAGAACCTTGCAACCAACGCGATAAAGGGGTTGTCAATCCCTTCACGATCACTCGCAAAAGTGAGATCTGATAGAGATAATAAAGTAAATATTTTTGGTAGTTTTGTTGTATAGATTGGAAAGTAAAGATTGCAAAATAGTAAACAAGTTGCGATGTAAATAAAAGATATGTAATATAATAAGAAAGAGACCCGGAGGCCATAGGTTTCACTAGTGTCTTCTCTCAAGATAGCATGAATTATGATGGGTGACAAATTACTATCGAGCAATTGATAGAAGAGTGCATAATTATGAAGATATCTAAGGCAATGATCATGAACATAGGCATCACGTCCGTGTCAAGTAGACCGAAACGATTCTGCATCTACTACTATTACTCCACACATCGACCGCTAACTAGCATGCATCTAGAATATTAAGTTCATAAGAACGGAGTAACACATTAAGCAAGATGACATGATGTAGAGGGATAAACTCAAGCAATATGATATAAACCCCATAATTTTATCCTCGATGGCAACAATACAATACGTGCCTTGCTGCCCCTACTGTCACTGGGAAAGGACACATCAAGATTGAACCCAAAGCTAAGCACTTCTCCCATTGCAAGAAAGATCAATGTAGTAGGCCAACTAAACCAATAATTCGAAGAGACTTGCAAAGATATCAAATCATGCATATAAGAATTCAGAGAAGAACCAAATAATATTCATAGATAATCTTGTTCATAAATCCACAATTTATCAGATCTCGACAAACACACCGCAAAATAATATTACATCGAATAGATCTCCAAGAACATCGAGGAGAACTTTGTATTGAGAATCAAAGAGAGAGAAGAAGCCATCTAGCTAATAACTATGGACCCGAAGGTCCATGGTAAACTACTCACGCTTCATCGGAGAGGCAATGGTGTTGATGTAGAAGCCCTCCATGATCGATTCCCCCTCCGACAGATCACCGGAAAAGGCCCCAAGATGGGATCTCACAAGTACAGAAGGTTGCGACGGTGGAAAAGAGGTTTCGTGGCTCCCCCTGATGTTTCTAGTGTATAAGAGTATATATAGGCGAAAGAAGTACGTCGGTGGAGCTACGAGGGGCCCACGAGGGTGGGGGCGCACCTACCCCCCTGGGCGCACCCTCCTGCCTCGTAGCCTCCTCATGGAGTCCCAGACTTCTACTCCAAGTCTTCTGGATTGCTTTTGGTCCAAGAAAGATCCTCGCGAAGGTTTCATTCCGTTTGGTATTCCTTTTCTGTAAAACACTAAAATAGGCAAAAAAAAATATAAACTAGCACTGGGCCTCCGGTTAATAGGTTAGTCCCAAAAATAATATAAAATAGCGTATTAAAGCCCATTAAACATCCAAAATAGATAAATAATAGCATGGAACAATCAAAAATTATAGATACGCCGGAGACGTATTAGGGGAACGAGAGCCTATGGGATTCAGATCAAACTAGCACTATTCTATGTTCTAAGGACTCACAAATAATAGTAGGAGAAAATGTAGATCTCTTCCACCCAATAGTTTGGACAACAAATGCGGGATATCAAGCAATGCCATAAGGAGATGGATTCAAGGAAGGAAACCCTAGAAAAGAGAAGAGAGGCATTACCGGCATCCATGGGAAGAGATCGGAAGGGAGGGGGTCTCCACGGAGCAGATCCAAGGAGGGCCCATGGATTTGGGGCGCTGGAGAGCAATCTGAGGCGAGGGCGAGGGCGAGTGGTGGCTAGGCAGGCGAGGGGAACGGGCACGAAGGGAGGAAGAAGATATCTCTTTGGCCTGACCCCTTTATATACCCGTAGACCGCGAAGCGGTTGTACTGCTCTGAAGAGCGGTTGTACTGCTCCCTGGGACATACCAGTGGCTGCAGGAGGTACTTCTGATGCCTGGAGGTGGCGGTAGTACCGCCTAAAACCAAGCGGTAGTACCGGCCAGGAGCTCAACCTGGGGAGCCAGCAGTAGAACCTCATGGACTACCCTGGTGGAACCCCTGGGTCGATACAACCGAATGTCCTAGCGGTTGAACCGCCATGGGCACCGGTTGTACCACCCAGTCAACATCACCCACACCATGATCAACTTGTGTGCAATAGGGGTAGATGGTTTAAGGGGAGGAAAGGCTAAAGGCTTGGGATGGAAACGAGTCACTGGAATAGGGTGAGGTAACCTCCAAGAGTGCAAGAAGCAAACAAGAGAAGACCACAACTTGGAGGTCACAAACACCTACGACCTAAAAATCTAGCAAGAGCGAACAAGATCCAAAGAAACATACCCTTTTAAGGAGAAAAGGGGGCGGTAGCCAAAGCCACCTATGTTTGAGTCAATTGGCATGGCACCGCGAAGATTTTACCCTTGGGCCCATGACCAAAACTGATCTTTGAAGCACAAGTACCATAAAAATGGCTAATGTGAAAGACTTGATCAATTTATGCATAATGGGGGAGGGAGAGTTGATTGAGAGAACAACACCCCCTATGTCCATGCCTACATCTAGAACAAGATCCAATGATTAGTATGGTGGGGTGTGCCAAGACTCAGGCCACATTGCTCGAATCAATGATATTTAGCTCATGCCTTAACTCGCAAAATCTTGCTTCATCTTGGGGCTTGGTGAAAATATCCGCTAATTGCTCTTGAGTGTTGATGTAGATGATCTCAATATCTCCGCTCTTGATATGGTATCGAATGAAACGATGACGAATCTCAATGTTCTTCGTCTTGATATGTTGCACCGGATTGTGAGAAATTTTGATAGCACTTTCATTGTCACATAGAAGAGGAACTTTGTCACAAGTGACACCGTAATCCTTTAAATTTGCCTCATCCATAGAAATTGTGCAAAACAACTTGTGGCGGCAACATATTCTGCCTCGGTGGAATAGGGAGACACACAATTTTGCTTCTTCAAAGACCAACTCACCAAAGAGCGACCAAGGAATTGGCACCCTCCAGAAGTTGACTTCCTCTCCACACAATCTCCCGGCCAATCTAAGTCTGAATAACCCATTAGATCAAAGCTTTCTCATTTGGGGTACCATAAGCCAAAGTTTCGGGGTATGATCCAAATATCGAAAGATTCGCTTAACCGCTATATAATGGCATTCCTTAGGTGTGGCTTGAAACCATGCACAAATTCCCACACTCAACTTGATATCCGGTCTAGATGCACAAAGGTAAAGAAAGGATCCAATCATGGAGCGATATACCTTTTGATCCAGCACTTTACCATTGGGATCACTGTCAAGCTTGCATTTGGTGCGCATGGGGAACATGACGGGCTTGACATCATCTAGCTTGAATCTCTTGAGCATGTCTTGGGTATACTTGGCTTGGTTGATGAAAGTTCCTTCTCTTCTTTGACTTCAAACCCAAGGAAGGACTTCAACTCTCCCATCATATACATCTCAAACTTCTCAGTCATTAGTGCGGCAAACTCATCATTGAAAGATTTGTTAGGAGAACCAAATATAATATCATCAACATATAGTTGGCATATGAACAAATCCCCTTTGACCCTCTTAGTAAAAAGAGTGGGATTGATTTTCCCAATTTCAAACCCACGATCTTGCAACAACTCGATGAGGTGCTCATACCACGCACGTGGGGCTTGTTTAAGGCCATAGAGCACCTTCTTGAGTTTGTATACATGATTTGGGAGCTTGGGATCCTCGAATCCTGGAGGTTGTTTGACATATACCAACTCATTCGAAGGACCATTAAGAAATGCACTTTTCACATCCATTTGTTGCAACTTAAAATCATGATGAGATGCATATGCAAGCAACATGCGAATAGATCAAGACGAGCAATGGGGGCAAAGGTTTCACCGTAGTCGATACTCACAACTTGGGAGTAGCCTTGTGCCACCATTCTTGTCTTGTTTCGAACAACCACACCGTTCGCATCTTGCTTGTTCTAGAAGATCCATTTGGTCCCAATGACATTGTGTTCCTCCGTTGGCCTTGGCACTTATTACCAAACTTGGTTGCGCTCGAAGTTGTTGAGTTCATCATGCATGGCTTCAAACCAATCCTCATCATCGAGCACCTCATGTACCTTTTGGGGTTCACAACACAAAACAAACATGTGATGCTCACAAAAGTTTCACAATTGTCTATGAGTAGTTACCCCTCTTCTCAAGCTTCCAAGCACATTCTCCAAGAGATGTTGTTCACTCTCGAGGTTGGAAGCCACCTTGGTGGCACGATGCTCCAAAAGCTCTTGATCTTGAGCACCGTCTTGAGCTTGCTCTTGATCTTGAGCGAGCTTAGAGGCATGAACTTGATCTTGGGTATCATTTGGTGCATCACCATCTCCACGGGGTTGATCTTGCTCATAGGGTTGAGGGCCTTCACTTTGTTCTTCGGAAGCGTGTGGGTCTAGCGTAGGTGATGGCTCCACTTGAGTAGAGCATTGTCTTTCTCCTTCGGCCACAAGGGGTTCCTTAATGGGGAGTATTTGACCAATCTCCATTCTTCTTATGGCTTGGGGAAGAATTTAATCACCTACATCACAAATACCACCTTGCTCCACTTGGGAGCCGTTATTTTCATCAAACTCCATGTTACACGTCTCCTCAATGAGTCTGGTGGACTTGTTGAGGACACGGTAAGCATGCGAGTTTGTAGCATAACCAACAAATATGCTCTCTTGAGCTCTAGGTTTGAATTTAGACAAACGAACACCTTTCTTGAGAATGAAACACTTACAACCGAGCACCCGGAAGTACTTGAGGTTGGGCTTATTACCGGTAAGTATCTCATATGGCGTCTAGTTCAAGCCTTTTGCGGAGGTAGATCCTATTGGATGCATGGCATGCGGTCTTGATGACTTCAGCCCAAAAGTTGTACGGGGATTTGAATTCCGCCATCATGGTCCTTGTCGTGTCCATCAACGCCGGTTCTTCCTTTCCTCCACACCATTTTGTTGAGGGGTATAGGGTGCGGCATATTGGTGCTTGATTCCCTCATCACTAAGAAACTCATCCAAGGTGTAGTTCTTGAACTCGGTGCCATTGTCACTTATAATCATCAAAATCTTTGCTTCATGTTGACGTTGAGCTTCATTTGCAAAGTTGATGACGGTTTGTTGAGTCTCACTCTTCCTCTTGAAGAAGTATACCCATGTATATCTTGAGTAGTCATCCACAATTACCAAGCAATACTTTCTTCCTCCAAGACTATAAAAGGATGGAGGACCAAAGAGATCCATGTGAAGGAGCTCCAAGGTCGTCTTCGAGTAGATGATAATTGAAGGTCGGTGAGCCATTTCATGAAGCTTTCCTTCAATATAAGCACTGCAAGCACAGTCTTTGGCAAAACTCACATTTGTTAGTCCACGGACATGATCCCCTTTGAGGAGACTTTGCAAAGATCTCATATTGACATGGGCTAGTCAGCGATGCCAAACCAACCCACATCAACTTCCATTAGGCAAGTCGCGGTCTTAGTGGGTCACTCCAAAAAGTTCACCACATAGAGACCATTCTCGACATGCCCAACAAAAGCTACTTTAAGAGTCTTGCTCCACAAAAGGGCCACGGTATCAAGATCAAAGAATGTTGCAAAACGCATAAGTGCAAGTTGGTGAACGGAAAGCAAATTGTATGCAAGGGACTCAACATGCATGACCTTCTCAATAGATAAATCTTGAGAGATGACCACCTTGCAAGTCCCAATACCTTAGATGTAGATGCATCATTGAATTGGACATGGGTGGGTGTCGGTGTCAAAACCGGCGGATCTCGGGTAGGGGGTCCCGAACTGTGCGTCTAGGCGGATGGTAACAGGAGACAAGGGACACGATGTTTTTACCCAGGTTCGGGCCCTCTCGATGGCGGTAAAACCCTACTCCTGCTTGATTGATATTGATGATATGGGTAGTACAAGAGTGGATCTACCATGAGATCAAGGAGGCTAAACCCTAGAAGGTAGCCTATGGTATGATTGTTGTTCATCCTATGGACTAACCCTCCGGTTTATATAGACACCGGAGAGGGCTAGGGTTACACAGAGTCGGTTACAATGGTAGGAGATCTACATATCCGTATTGCCAAGCTTGCCTTCCACGCCAAGGAAAGTCCCATCCGGACACGGGACGAAGTCTTCAATCTTGTATCTTCATAGTCTTGGAGTCCGGCCAATGATGATAGTTCGGCTATCCGGACACCCCCTAGTCCAGGACTCCCTCAGTAGCCCCTGAACTAGGCTTCAATGACGACGAGTCCGGCGCGCATATTGTCTTTCGCATTGCAAGGCGGGTTCCTCCTCCGAATAATTCATAGACGATCGTGAACACCAAGATAGTGTCCGGCTCTGCAAAATAAATTCCACATACCACCGTAGAGAGAATAATATTTACACAACTTCAATCTGCTGACGTATTTCGTGGCGTGACGTCACGCCACGGCCAAGCCTTTACTCGAATCGTTTTTGTCATACCACCTCAGCGCGTTTAGCGAAGCGGTTTCCTTGGCACGTCTTGTCGAAGCAGAGATCGTGTTCCCCTTATCCCGGGATTCCCATCAATACGGACGTGGGTAACCAAACCGCGCCATTGATTGAGGCACTTGGGAGATAAGCAAGTTTTAGCAGGCCGGTGGGGACGCATAGTTTCGCCCGCCCATATATAAGGGGATAAGGATCCACCTTTTTACCTACGCCTTCTTCCTCCTTTGCTTATCCATCTCCGCGCACTCGAGCTCCAGCGCCCAAGTCCGCACATCTCACCTCAACCTTCTCCAACCATGTCCGGAGCGGGAGGCAAGTGGATGGCCTCCTCCGTTACGGAGGGCCACATCAAGAAGCTGCGCAGCGCCGGATATTTGTCCAGCGACATCGTGCACTGGCTCCCCGACGAGGGGCAGCTCATCCCCACCCCCGAGCCCCATGAGAGGGTGGTATTCCTTCCCCATTTCCTCCGCGGACCGGGCTTCCCACTCCATCCCTTTGTCCGGGGGCTCATGTTCTACTACGGCCTGGATTTCCATGATCTAGCCCCGAATTTCATCCTCAACATCTCGGTGTTTATCGTCGTGTGCGAGGCGTTCCTCTACATCCAGCCCCACTTCGGCTTGTGGCTCAACGCCTTTAATGTCAAGCCGTAGGTCGTGAAGGGCAGCCAAGCAGAGTGCGGAGGCGCCATGGTGGGCAAGATGCCCAACGTCACTTGGCTCGAGGGCGCCTTCGTGGAAACCATCAAAGGGTGGCAATCGGGGTGGTTCTACATCACCGAGCCACGTGACCCTGAATGGGCAGCGGTCCCCAAATTCAGATCTGTCATCCCCATGCGGCTCACTTCCTGGAAAGAGAAGGGCCTACTGTGGGGTAGTTCGGAAGAGGTGACCGGACTCCAATCCTGTCTCCAAACCCTGGTGAACAAGAAGCTCAAGCTTGTCAACGTGATTCAGGTCATGCTCATCCGCCGGATTCTCCCCTGCCAACAGCGGGACTTCAATTTGTGGGAGTTTGATCCGGCACAGCACTGGACCTTGAGCGGGCTCTTCGACACTACGTACGAAGATGCCTGGAAGGTGCTGTTCAAGTTCGCCGAAGCTCCTGCATCCGCTACCGAAGATCGCGGATTCAGCTCGCAGCATCCGGCTGGCGAGGTAAGCCATGTTATCCTTTATGGGACACTTGCTTTTCATAGTTTGACTCTATGCGGGATCTAAACTCCCAATACCTTTAACAGGACTGGCAGGAGACGTCCGGACAGGTTAGCTGTCCGGCTCCCCTTCCAGAAGACCCAGCGGATGCCCGTCTGACAGGGCTGCTGGTCCCGGCACCTTACATAGTGCCGGAGAAGAAGGCCAAGAAGAAGGCCACGGGAACCCGAAGGAGTTCCCGGCGTCAGGTGTTATTGGATTCATCGTCCGATGAATCCGAGGTGGACTCCTCCCATGAGGACGAGGAGGAGAAGAAAGAGGTCTCTCCCCCAGCGTGGGGAGAGAAGAAGAGGAAGGCCTCCCCAACGAGGGAGGCCGAAGGATCCAAGAAGGGAAGGACCCTTCCCCCGAACTGTTCCACCAATGTCAGCGATCGCGACGAGGAGTGGCCCTCAAGGGCCAAGCCCTTGGCAAGATTGTAAGTATCCGGACCCCTGAATAACTCATAATTTTTCTTTTTGTCACATGGTGTCTTTCTGATGCCGCATATAACCCTGCAGTCCTCCCAAGGACGATCTTCCCGCTTCATCGAGCGGGTCCTTGGGTACGTCGGATGTGGATAGCACTTCACTTCCGACCGCCTCCTCCCCCCGTGACGCCGATGATGCCGAGGTGGGAGCCCAGAAAGGGACCCACCAGGAGGAGGAGGCCCCGGAGGTGCCGCAGGGCAACCTCCCAGACATTGGACCGGACTCCGCACCGGAACCTGCAGTGATTCCGGAGTCTGACGGGCGGCCCCTTCGTAAGAAGGGCAAGACTGTGATGCCAGCGGCCTCCGTCGAACCGGAGGCGCCAGATAACTTGCTGGAGGCGCTCAACGACGCTTCCATCAAAGAGGAACACCGCACTGTTATGAGTGCGGTGATTCAGAAGGTTCAGCTCGCCAAAAGCGGGCTGACCGAAGCCTGCAGCAGCCTTCTAACAGGCTTTGAGGTAAGAATTTTAAGTTATGTAAAATAGTACCACATAGACAGTAGCCCCTGATGCTCGGTTCGGTGTTCGGAAAGAAAAGTCGAACTGAGGATCTAAAAAGATATACGCAGGAGTCTTAACAAAAATATGTCAATATGGGAAATGCAGGCTGCGCTGCTGACCTCCGCCGCCTGACTACGGAGGTCAATGCCTTGAAGCAGAGCCTCGAGCGGTCCAAGAGCGAGCTCGGCCGTGCCAAAAAGCAGCTCGAGGACAAGGCAGGTGAGTAACACCTTATGAAAGTTGTACCTTACAGAAAAGGATTTGGTTGCAAGAGAAATGACAAGGATAACGTGGGTACTCCAGGGGCTACGAACGAGGTGGCGACCCTGAAGGAGGTGGTGTCCACGGCCGAACTCAATGCGGCCGCGGAACGTGCCGGGCGAGAGAAGCAGGAGGCGCGGGTGGCGGAGGTACAGCAAGAGCTCCAGGCTCTCGTGGAAAAGCACGAGAGTTTGGAGCGTGACTCAAAGACTCAAGAGTCTGAGCTTGCGTCGGCTCTTGAGAGTGCCAAAGCCGCTAAGGCCGAAGCCCACAAGGCCCTCTAGGAAATCGAGGCATTGAAGAAAATAGCGGTGGGTAAGGTATTCTTCATGCAAAGCAAGCATTTAAAAGTGAATTACCTATTACTTACCCGAATTCAGAGCTCTCCAGGAGCGTTTGCAGATCTGCCCCGTAGCGTGTCCGATGCTGCCACTTTCTATAGAGCCGAGGAGGCGAGCTAGACGGAGAAGCTGTTCTGGTCTCAGTATGCTGAGGCCGGACATCCGGTGCCCCTTAGCGACCAGCTGAAGCAGCTGGTCAAGCTCCACAAGGTGGCCTAACAGGCCAGGAAGGGCCTCATAGTTCGGCTGTGGCCCAAAGAGGCCATGCCTGGGAGCTACTTCGGCCTGGTGCGGCGGCTGGTGGATGCTTGTCCATGGGTTGAAGCCATCAAGCATTCCGCCTGCACTGAAGGTGCCCGTCGGGCCCTTGCTCGTGCTAAGGTGCACTGGGGCAGGATGGACGTTGAGAAGCTTGTGACGGATGCGCCACCGCCGGGCAAGGAGTATCGCACGCCCGAGATGTATTATAAGGGTGTCCTGAAGGGTGCCCGCATTATTGCGGGTGAGTGCTCCAAAGATGTAATATTTGAGTACACTCGCATTTTGTTATCCTGTGCGCTGAAAACTTTGTTCATATGCGCTAAGCAATGCTTGTTAATTTAAAGTATTACCTTCTGTGCGGCCGTTTATCAAATTTGAGAGATAGCAAGTCGTCGGCTTCAGCCCCCATGCCACGAGTGCTGTGGTGTTCGGGATAAACTTGAGCGCTCTTGTTCCCATTTTTGGGTCCATCTAGGGAGGCGCTCAACACAACGAACGAGGCAACCGGACTTATAATGCTTGAACACTCTCACTTAGCCATAGAATTCTATAATTTTAAATTTCGGTGAAGCCCCTAGAGTTCGGAAGGCCGAATTCGGGGCACTATCCACGCCTGGGCCGGACAAAGCCGGTTCCTCGCTCGAAGCGGCATAAGTCTTTAGGGACTCGAAAAAACCTCTCGAACAGCGACCGGCTCTCGCCCCATCATGACAGTCAGTTTTAGCTTTCTCCACTGAGGTGCTCGCCCAGCTCAACTGGGGCACAATCGCAGTGGTTCTCCCAACGCTACCTTAGCCGATATAATGGAACGTAAGGTACCAAAACATGGGAGCCGGGCAAACCCAACTATTGACCCAAGACATGATTCGGAGCCGATGCATATAATGCTATAAGTTCGGGGTGCCGCACTTGTGAAAGTGTTCGGACTTATCACACCATAATGTGGGGAACTTAAGCCCCTGGTGTATTTGGCCGTACCAAAGTGTACGGATGCAACATGTCATAAATGAACATATGTGTAAGAAAGGAATGCAATTATAGGCTAAAAAGCGATGCATTGTTTATATATAAAAAATACTGCCATGGATGCAGAACGATACAAATAGGGCGATAAGCAAGGGGTGGGACTATTTATCATGTCCCCCTCCAGGGGTAGGCTGCGGAATGGTGTATAAAATAGGTATGATGCTCATAATGGAGACCACCTGGATGTTCGGCGTGGCCCTTCTTCTTCCCTGGCTGTTGTATCGTGAGTTCGGCAGGTCTGCTGCCGGACAGGGCCTCTGGTAAGCGGAGTCCTAAGAAAAAAGGAAAAAGAAAGATGATTACCTATTTGGGAGCCCCTGGTGTGGTTGAGCCGCACTCTGGGCCTGCCCTGGTAGTGCCCCTCCCCTTTTGCCCATGGTATTTCCAGAGCGTAGTGATGTACGCGGAGTACTGGTTTTGCAATTTTGCAAGGGCTGGGGTTGGGGCCGCATTGCTACGCGTGCTCGGAACGTGCCAGGTGGTCTTGTTATAGGTTACTCCGGGCGCGCTTGGCGGTGTCCGGTCGCTTAGCAGCCGGACTCGAGAATTGCCTTAAGAGGCTACTCTGAACTTCCGCAGCGAGAGCCGCTGTATGCTCCTCTGTGCGGAGAGAGCATTCGGTGTTTCCGTTGACCGTGATGACTCCTCGAGGGCCTGGCATCTTGAGCTTGAGGTATGCGTAGTGCGGCACCGCATTGAACTTTGCAAACGCGGTTCGTCCGAGCAGTGCAAGATAGCCGCTACGGAACGGAACTATGTCAAAGATTAACTCCTCGCTTCGGAAGTTATCCGGGATCCGAAGACCACTCCGAGTGTAACTGAGCCTGTACAATTGGCCTCTACACCTGGTATGACGCCTTTGAAGGTCGTCTTTGTGGGTTTAATCCTTGAGGGGTCTATGCCCAGCTTGCGCACTGTATCCTGGTAAAGCAGGTTCAAGCTGCTGCCGCCGTCCATCAGGACTCTAGTGATGTGAAACCCATCGATGATTGGGTCTAGAACCAATGCGGCGAACCCGCCATGGCGGATGCTGGTGGGGTGATCCCTTCGATCAAAAGTGATCGGGCAGGAGGACCATGGATTGAACTTCTGGGCGACTGGCTCCATCGCATATACATCCCTGAGTGCACGCTTCTGCTCCCTTTTGGGTATGTGGGTTGCGTATATCATGTTCACCGTCCGCACTTGTGGGGGGAAACCCTTCTGTCCTCTATTGTTCGGCGGCCGGGTCTCTTCCTCATCGTCGCTATGCAACCCCTTGTCATTGTTTTCGGCAATTAACTTGCCTGCCTGCTTGAATACCCAACAATCCCTGTTGGTGTGATTAGCTGGCTTTTCGGGGGTGCCGTGTATCTGGCACGAGCGGTCGAGTATTCGGTCCAAATTGGATGGACCCGGAGTAGTTCTCTTGAATGCCTTTCTCCGCTGACCAGGTTTGGAGCCTCTGAATTCGGGGTTGACTGCCGTATCCTCAGTATTATCGCCGTTAATGTGGCGTTTGTGCTTGTTGCGACGCGACCTGCCATTGCGGTCCTTGGTATCCGGACTACCAGAATTTTTGCTGAGGTTGTTACTGTGGGCTAGCCAGTTGTCCTCTCCCGCGCAGAAGCGGGTCATGAGTGATGTGAGGGCTGCCATGGATTTCGGCTTTTCCTGTCCTAGGTGCCGGGCAAGCCACTCGTCGCGGATGTTATGCTTGAAGGCTGCGAGGGCCTCTGCATCGGGACAGTCGACGATTTGATTTTTCTTGGTTAAGAACCGTGTCCAGAATTGTCTGGCCGATTCGTCTGGCTGCTGAATTATGTGTCTTAGGTCATCAGCTTCTGGTGGTCGCACATATGTGCCCTGGAAGTTATCAAGGAATGCAGCTTCCAGGTCCTCCCAACACCCAATTGATTCTGCTGGCAAGCTGTTAAGCCAATGCCGAGCTGGTCCTTTAAGCTTGAGTGGGAGGTATTTGATGGCGTGAAGATCATCACCGCGGGCCATGTGGATATGAAGGAGATAGTCTTCAATCCAAACCGCGGGGTCTGTTGTGCCATCGTAGGATTCAATGTTCACGGGTTTGAACCCTTCAGGGATTTGATGATCCATTACTTCATCTGTGAAGCATAGTGGGTGTGCGGCGCCTCTATATTGGGCTATATCACGACGTAGCTCGAGCGAGCTTTGTCTACTGTGTTCGGCCCGGCCGGAGTTGCTGTATCCGGCACGACGGTCATCGTCGCGCATCGTGGGGCGTCCACACGATCCATAGATCGATCTTGATTGTCTTGCCTTATCCTCCAATATGTCTCGTAAGTCCGGCGCATTCCCCCGTGGCTTTGTGCTTTTCGAGCGATGCCGGGGTACGGTTCTAGTGGAGGGCCTAGAGGCCTCTCTGTCGCGGCCACGAGGTGGTCGGTTAGCCGTATTGTGCGCTGGTGATGCAGGTTTATATGCCTCCTCCTCTAATCGGGGGAGGAGCTTGCGTTTGGGGTAACTTTTGGAGGGGCGTTCGAGTTCATGCTCTTCGGCCGCAAGCACTTCAGTCCATTTGTCGGCTAGCAGATCTTGATCAGCTCTAAGCTGTTGCTGCTTTTTCTTGAGGCTACTTGCCGTGGCCATAAGCCTGCATTTAAAACACTCTTGTTCGGCGGGATCCTCAGGTACGACGAATTCGTCGTCGTCGAGGCTTGCCTCGTCTCCGGAGGGAGGCATGTAATTATCTTCCTCTACCTCTTTGTCTGCCGCACTCTCATGAGGGCTGGCTTCATCCTCCTGTGCTGAATCTTGCTGGAGGGGGTTGTCTTCGGCACTGTCCGGGGTGTTGTTGTCTCCGGTGCCGGAATCTCCATTCTTGCTGTGGCGGGATTTAGAGCGGCGCCGCTGACGCCGGCGCTTAGGCTGTTTCTTGGAGGGGTCTTCCTCCGCTGTTCCATCGCCATTCCCATCCTTTGGGATGTCCACCATGTATATGTCGTATGACGAGGTGGCTTTCCAGTGCCCCGTAGGCGCTGGCTCTTGGTAGTCTCCGGTATCGTCGTCCATACCGTCGATGTCTTTGGAGTCAAAGTCTAGCATGTCGGTTAGGTCGTCGACAGTGGCTACAAAGTGGGTGGTGGGTGGGCTTTGAATTTCTTCGTCGTCCACATACCAACCGTCCTAACCGTAGTCCGGCCAGGGCTCTCCTGCTAACGAGAGATACTTTAGCGAATTCAGGATGTCGCCAAAGAGCGAGTGCTGAAAGATGTCCGCAGCGGTGAACTCCATGATCGGCGCCCAATCGGATTCGATTGGTAGGGACGCGGGAGGTTCGGAGTCCGGCGAGGAGTCCGGCGCCTCGGAGTCACGAGCTTCGCAAGGGACATGGTCGGTATTCGTGTCGTGGGAGAACGAACACCTATGGGACAGGGCTCCTTTCGGTCCGGCAAGGGAGCGGAGGGCGCACGAAGAGCAGATCGAGGCGAAGCACGCGAGGGATTTTACCCAGCTTTGGAGCTCTCCAGAGAGATAAAACTCCTACTGCTGCTTTGTGATGGTATTATGTTCTTGCTCAAGAGCGTGAGCGTTCTGTGTTTTCGAAGGAGTCGAACCCCCTCTACGTTGCGCATGGGCCTCCTTTTATAGGTTAAAGGGGTCACCGACAGGTGGCAACGCAGAGAGGGGTATAAAAGTAAAAAGAGGGGTTGGTACAACCGCTATCTACAGTGTATCCTACCTAACTCTGACGGCAGGGGACAAGCGCATTTACTGCCCGTCCGCCTCGCCCAACAGTGCAGAGAAGCGACTGTTAGGGGCGCCACCGCCTGCCACGATGGCCTTCTCGTCATCTCCGCTTGCCACCTTGCACCGCTTGGCTGCACAGCGCCCCGCCACGTGCTCCTGGGATGGTCCTGGGGCGACACGTTGTCGGATGTGCTGGAGCGTGGGTGCAGAGTGGTAGCCTCGCCGCGGCAAGCCCCTTGCCGCGGTTGTTGTCTTGCCGCACCCGAGAGCTTGTCGCTCGTTGGGTCTTGCCGGGATGCGCGGCGTGTCACGGCAAGTTCTTCGTAGTGCCTTGGTTGGCCTTCCCGGCAAGCTCCTCTTGCCGGGGTCCTGTCCTTCCCGGCGAGTTACTCTTGCCGGGGCCTCGTCTTCTTAGTTAAAATACTTTGTTCTTGAATGGCATCAATACGAGCTACGGAGGATCTTGGCGGACGCCCGGCAAGCCCTGCCACTGGGTGCTGCGACTGCCCGTGCACAAGTTCGGGATATTAAGGTACCCCTACTTTAGTACACCGACAATTCGGCTCCATCGCCGTAGAGGTAGCAGCCCCCGAGGCGGTGTCTAGCCACCCATCCTCGATCGGCGCAGTCGGCTCCGAGTTAAGGGTCGGAGCGGACTCTCGTGCGGCCTCCAGGGCACTGTCCGGCAGCAGAGCTAGATCATGCCCATCGTGACAGTGCGGCGCGCACGGCCGTGGCTCGAATCTGTCGAAGATCAAGTCTCCGCGGATGTCGGCAGTGTAGTTCAAACTTCCAAATCTAACCTGATGGCCAGAGGCGTAGCTTTCAATCTGCTCCAGATGGCCAGGCGAATTGGCCCGCAGTGCAAAGCCGTCGAATACGAAGATCTGTTCGGGGAGAAAAGTCTCACCCTGGACCGTGTCGTTGTTGATGATCGAAGGAGCCATCGGGCCTATAGGTGACGACACAGAGGAACTCTCAATGAAAGCACCAATGTCGGTGTCGAAACCGGCGGATCTCGGGTAGGGGGTCCCGAACTGTGCGTCTAGGCGGATGGTAACAGGAGACAAGGGACACGATGTTTTTACCCAGGTTCGGGCCCTCTCGATGGAGGTAAAACCCTGCTCCTGCTTGATTGATATTGATGATATGGGTAGTACAAGAGTGGATCTACCATGAGATCAAGGAGGCTAAACCCTAGAAGCTAGCCTATGGTATGATTGTTGTTCATCCTATGGACTAAAACCCTCTGGTTTATATAGACACCAGAGAGGGCTAGGGTTACACAGAGTCGGTTACAATGGTAGGAGATCTACATATCCGTATTGCCAAGCTTGCCTTCCACGCCAAGGAAAGTCCCATCCGGACACGGGACGGAGTCTTCAATCTTGTATCTTCATAGTCTTGGAGTCCGGCCAATGATGATAGTTCGGCTATCCGGACACCCCCTAGTCCAGGACTCCCTCAGTGGGCATAGATGGAATTGGATGCACATCCACCACCAACTCCTTGCTCCCAGTCATATGATTTGTTGCGCCACTATCAAGCAACCATGACACTCCACCGGAAGCAAACTCCTACAAGAGATCAATGCTTGGATTTAGGTACATTCTTGAATGGGTCCTTTGAGGTTAGTACCAAGGGTCTTAGGAACCCAAATAGACCATTCAATGTACTCATAATAAGAACCAGCGAATTTAGCATAAACACGTCCATCACTAGCATGGAATAAAACATAAGAGGGGTTAAAGTCATTGGCTTTGTTGGTAGGGGCGGTTTTGCCCTTCTTGGCATCACCACCCACTTCCTTCTTCTTCTTCTTCTCATGAGTACCCTCACCCGCCTTGAAAAACGTTTCCTTGAGCGGGGGAGGTTTCTTGGTCTTCTTCTTCTTCTTCTTCTTCTTCTTCTTCTTCTTCTTCTTCTTCTTCTTCTTCTTTTTCTTCTTCTTCTTCTTCTTCTTCTTCTTCTTCTTCTTCTTCTTCTTCTTCTTCTTCTTCTTCTTCTTCTTCTTCTTCTTCTTCTTCTTCTTCTTCTTCTTCTTCTTCTTTGACTTGGGCACGAACCCAAGTCCTTCCTTAGCCACAACTTCTTTTTGATTGCTCAAAATGTCATTGAGGTTCTTGTCACCTTGTATGCAAGAAATAAGGCCTTTCTCTAGTTGTTCCTTCAACTTGTTATTCTCTTCCACAAGATGCACATGCTCACAACAAGAGTTAGTAGCATGGGCATTATCAATTAGAACGAACGGATGACACATGGAAATTTCCTTGGTTAGCTTCACTTGAAGTTTAACATGAGACTCTTTGGGAGAAGCATGAACACCCTTCAGGACCTTGTGAGCCTTGTCAAGGGTATCAAACTCTTCCTTGAGTCTATCAGGGCCAGTCCCAAGTGCAGCTTTTGTCGAATTAAGCTCATGAGTAAGAACAATAGCATGATCAAGATTTTTCGCAATTTAGCATGATCAATGTTGTGTGACTCCTCAAGAGTCAAACAAAGACCCTGCTTTTCCTCAAGATCAATAGAAAGATCCACAATCTCATTGTCATAGTCACGACTATTCCCCTCCAACTTGGAGATAGTATGCTCATGAGATTCAATGATATCATTTGCCTCAGCAAGTTGTTCCAAGCGAGGAACAAAGTGCTTTTTGGATTCACCCTTGAGCTTACTCATGAACTTGGTAAACTCATTCTCATCAACATTTACCACCTCATTATCATCAACACAATCTAACAATCAAGGAGTAGTAGTGATGGTGGTTTTGATGTTTGAGGTTAACTTGTTGATACCTTTGGCCATGAGACACTTGGCAGTGGTGTTTTTATTGGGGGCACCGAAGAGAGACACCTTGGAGGGGGAAGATGTGTCAATCGCAATTGTCCCCGTTGTCATTCCTTCTCCACTTGTGTCTTCATCATCGTCACTGGAGGCGTACTCCTCATGTGCCACCAAGCCCTTTGGAGGTGTCTTCTCGGTGAAATTGTTCTTGCTTGGGAAAGACCTAGCATTCTCTTTGCGAATGAGTTTGCCACCATTGCCTTCCCTCTTCTTGTATGGACACTCCGCCGCAAAGTGTCTCACATTGTCGCAATTGTAGCAAGTCCTTACATGTTGCTTCTTCTTTGAGCTACTTGAGTTGTTCTTGATGAAGTTGGACCTTGAGTTACTCTTGTTGCCCCAAAATTGCCTTGACGCATGAGCCATGTGAAGGAAATATGCCTTAGAGGCAATAATAAAGTTGTTATTTTATATTTCCTTATTCATGATAAAGGTTTATTATTCATGCTAGAATTGTATTGATCAGAAACTTAAATACATGTGTGAATACATAAACAAATACCATGTCCCTAGTAAGCCTCTACTAGACTAGCTCATTGATCAAAGATGGTTAAGGTTTCTGAACCATGGTCATGTGTTGTCATTTGATAACGGGATCACATCATTAGGAGAATGATGTGATGGACAAGACCCATCTGTTAGATCATTCAGTTTTATTGCTATTGCTTTCTTCATGTCAAATACATATTCCTTCGACTATGAGATTATGCAACTCCCGGATACCGGAGGAATACCTTGTGTGTTATCAAATGTCACAAGATGACTCGGTGATCATAAAGATTGTAAGTGCATCTAGTGCCACACCTAGTTGGTTTTGGAGTATTGACGACAAAGTTGGTTGAGGGACTAATGCGTTTGTGAGAATTGCAGGATAATGCAGGTAGTGTCCCTCATTGATTCGGTTTACCTACCGGAGATGACCCCTAAAAATGTATGAAGACATTGAAGACAATGGTGGTAAGAGAAGATATTCATATTGAAGAATATGACATGAGAAGACATTGTGTGAAGACTATGGAGCGCGAAGACTGTGTGGTTTCGTTGTTTCATTTTCTTCTTTGTTGAGTCATAGGAACCACCGTACTGTTAAGTGGGGTCCAAGTGAACTATGTCAGAGTGACTGAAGTGATGCTCAACCCAAATCCTATGTCTTCGAGCGAAGACAATGAGAGCAAATCTTATCCAGAGCTGGATGAGTCAGCTTTGCTTGTAGCCCAAGTAAAGTTGTCGCGTGTGTTTGAAATCTGACCGTTGGAACACGTGTCAGTTCCTTAGTGACCCAGGGTCATTTTGGACAAATCAGGTCGGGTTGCCTAGTGGCTATAAATAGCCCACCCCCTACACCATAAGTTGGTGGCTGCTCAGAGTTTGTGCACGACTTTTGTCGTTTGAGAGCAACCCACCTCGAAGCATTTGAGAGAGTGAAATCCTTGCGAGGACAAAGCCCAAACACCCAGAGCCAAAGAGTGTTAGGCATCACTGAAGTCTTTCTGTCTGTGTGACCTGAAGACTTATTACACTTGAGGACTGTGAATCCTCCAGCCGGTTAGGCGTCGCGTTCTAAGCATCCAAGGGTCATTGTGGATTGCCGGTGAACGAAGTCTGTGAAGGTTTGGGAGTCTCCCTTGAAGACTTACCAGAGTGATTGGGCGAGGACTGGGTGTCCTTAGCTCAAGGGGAATAAGGTGAAGACACGGTCTTCTGAGTTAAATCTCAGCCTCCCTAACCAGACGTACAGTTGTCACAGCAACTGGAACTGGTCCAACAAATCCTGTGTCTTCAACAAGCAACTGGTTCTATCCCTTCCAACCTTACTTAAGTTTGTCTTCGTGAAGTCATTGTCTATCTGTTTATCTGTTTGACTTCATTGCTTGACTACTATTGTTGATTGGCTTCATACTATCTTCCATCCTGATCCTTACTACCTAACTACTATTAGTCCTGTACTTTCACATCATGACATGCTTGACTATGGCTTGTTTAGGATAGTTTATCTTCTGCTGCATATCAATTAGGTTATTTCTGTTGTTTGTCTTCGAAACTTCCAAGTTTTGAAGACTTTCATAAAAATCGCCTATTCACGCCCCCTCTAGTCGATACTAGCACTTTCAATTGGTATCAGAGCAAGGTACTCCCTTGTTCTGTGTGATTCGGTTTAACCACCTGGAGTTTTAGCTATGTCGACTGCAGGGATAATCAAGGTCTCCACTGCTTGCCCCATGTTCGATGGAACTGAATATCCCTACTGGAAGAATAAGATGCGCATGCATCTTGAAGCCATTGATGTCGACCTCTGGTATGTCGTCAAGAATGGCGTTCCCAAAACTGGTGAAGGTGTCACCCCCACTGATGTCAAGAAGTTCATTCAACTGGACTCTACTGCAAAGAACATCATCTGTGGTCATCTGACCAAAGGAAAGTATGGCCGTGTGAGTGCTCTGGAAACATCGAAGCTAGTCTGGGACTGGCTATCCAAGGTCAATGAAGGCGTTTCAACCCAGAGAGATCAAAGAATCAGTGTTCTTCGCAACCTCTTCAACCGCTTCAAGAGAAACGACAACAAAAATGTCCAGCTCACGTTTGATCACCTCACTGATATCACAAATGAACTTCAAGCTCTTGGCGCAACTGAGATTACCAAGCATGAAATCATCAAGACACTGCTGAGATCACTTGACAGCTCCTTTGACACCCTTGCCCTCATGATACAAGAACTTCCTGACTTCAAGACACTCGATCCGTCTGATATACTTGAGAGGCTCAACACACATGAGTTCCAGCTATCTGAGAAAAGAGATATCTATGGTCCAAGCTATGGCCGAACTCGTGCTTTGAAGGCAAAAGTTGTTTCCTCATCTGAAGAAGAATCTGACTGCAGTTCTGAAGATCCTGAAGACATTGGAAGGGAACTTGCTATGCTTGTGAAGAAGTTCCAGAAATTCACCAAGAAGAAAGGCTTCAGAAAGTCTTCACGATCTAGCTCAAGGAATGATGAAGCTTCCACACATGATCACAAGAATAGAACCTGCCACAAGTGCAAGAAACCCGGTCACTACATATCTGAGTGTCCAGAGTGGGACAATAAGAAGAAGAAGAAGAAGAAAAGCAAGGAATATGATTCTGATGACAAGAAGAAGAAGAAATCCTCAAAGTCTTCTAAGTCTTCTTCCAAGTCTTCATCATACAAGAAAAGCTCATCTGGCAAGGCTCGTGCTTTTGTTGGCAAGGAAATGGATTCAGAGGAGGAGTCTGCTTCGGAGGAGGCAGAGGTGAAATCTGGAGAGGAGTCTGACCCTGGCGTTGCAAGTCTGGCTCTAGCCACTGCCTATGTTGCCAAGTCCATCTTCAACACTGAAGACAATGACTTCCACACCAACGCTAAAGCTAATGACGAAGACAATCCTACTCCCACCTACTGCTTCATGGCACGCGGTGCCAAGGTAAAATCACGCGATGCTTACTTTCAAACTTCAAGTGAAGATGACTCTGATTGTGAATCCAAACCCAGCTACAAAACACTTGCTAAAATTGCAACTGAACAACAAAAGGCTATGGAACATACTCAAAAACTATTAGACAAAAGCGATGACCTGTTGGACGCTTAAATGACACGTTCACAGTCCTTAGTTGATGACATAAAAAATCTTCATGCTAAGTACCAAGAACTTGAAGGTCGTCATGAATCACTCTCAACTACTTATGAAAAGCTCTCCTATGATTATCTTAAAAGGGAATAAGAGCTTGATAAATTGAGAGCGGCTCATGAAGATCTTCAAAAAGTGAATGAGTCACTTCGCGCTCAACAGATCAGTTCCGCTCAGGAAGGATTTGAACCACCATGTCTAAAATGCATTGAGCATGATAACGCTACATCTGTTGCTGAATGTTCCACTGCTACTACTGTTTCATTGTCTTCACCTACTGATGTGGTTACTAACCCCTCTGCGGAGGATACCACTGCTGTTGCTAATGAAAATGCTATGTTGAAGACATTGCTTGAAACAGGGATGTACGAAAGTTTGAAGGGACATCAGACTCTCTGCGATGTCCTTAAAAAGCAGATTCTGAACTGAAACCCTAGGAAAGAAGGTGTTGGGTTCGAAAGGAAAATGAATGTTGATGGCTCGTACTAGAAGCTTGAGCAGTACCCCAAAACCACATGGGTTGCTGCAAAGGAACCTTCAGTAGATCCATCCACGTTGTCTAGCTTTACCTGTGCTAATCCTATTATCATTGATGAATCCTTTGATGCAAACTATAAGCTGTTCAAAAATCAGAATGGTGAAGTGTTTGCAGGTACATTGGTACTAACTGCAGGAATGGACCACCTATGAAGAAGATCTGGGTACCTAAGCGGTACATTGAGAATCTTCCTGTGAATGTCGTCATGACACCACCAAGGAGGAAGACAAACCCCAGACCTATAGCTTCATGTGGCCCAAAGGCTTCATATAGATACAGGACTCACATGAGTCACCCTAACGCAAATGTTTTGCAGGGAAATCATGCTCAGACTTATGAATATGAGCGTGTATCTTCGAACCGCTATGTTCATAGGACTAAGAACTTCTCTGCTTATTCATATGAGTATCATTCATCTCCTGCAAGGCTATTTGCTAGGGCTTCAAAGCCAAAATTCTCAGATGCTGCACTTAGACACATTGCTTCTAAGCCCCCACTGAAGATGTGGGTGGCAAAGAAGAAGTAACTCTCTTTTGCAGAAAACGGTCTCCAGCCAGCAATCAATGGCGTCCGATACTATTGGGGACCTAAAACTCATTGAGGACGCACATTAAAATATCATTCTATATGCTTCACATCTGAATTTCTTATGAGTCAAACTATGTCCTAACTTTGTTATAAGCTGTGACTGTCCCTATATGTATCAAATGCATATGCTTCACAACACTTTTGTGAAGCCTATCCTCCTAACTGCACTGTAGGGTACATCACCAAAAGCTTCAGAATGGATTATGGACAATGGATGCACAAATCATATGACTGGTGATCGAAGTCTTCTCATGGACTCAACCTTACGTCCATCCGACAAGAGTCACATCACATTTGCTGACACTGGTAAAAGCAAAGTATTGGGTCTAGGTAGAGTTGCAATCTCAAAGGATCAACACATGGAAAAAGTGATGCTTGTTGAATCCCTTGGTTTCAACTTAATGTCTGTCTCAATGCTTTGTGACTTGAACATGATTGTGATATTTGGGAAATATCGTTGCCTTGTACTAATGGAATCTGACAAATCTCTAGTCTTTGAAGGGTATCGAAAAGATGATGTATACATGGTAGATTTCTCAGCAGGTCCACAGCTTGCCATATGTCTTCTCACAAAAGCTTCAGAATGTTGGCTCTGGCATCGAAGGCTGGGACATGCTGGCATGAGGAACTTACACTCACTCGTCAAGAAGAAGCATGTCATTGGCATCGAGGATGTCAAGTTCAAGAAGGATCATCTGTGTGGTGCCTGTGAAGTTGGAAAGATGACAAGGGCAAAGCACCCATCGAAGACAATCATGACAACATCTCAACCCTTCGAGCTGTTACACATGGACTTATTCGGACCTACTCACTACTCCACCCTCACAACAACTGCCTGTCTCTATGGCTTCGTCATTGTTGATGACTACTCAAGATACACATGGGTTCATATAATTCTTTACAAGACTGAAGTGCAAGATGTCTTCAGGCGCTTTGCAAATTGAGCAATGAACAATTATGGCGTGAAGATCAAGCACATCAGAAGTGACAATGGCACTGAATTCAAGAACACTGGACTTGATTTGTATCTGGATACAATGGGAATCACTCATGAGTTTTCAGCTCCATACACACCTCAGCAAAATGGCATTGTTGAGCGCAAAAACAGAACCCTCATTGAGATGGCTCGAACAATGCTAGATGAGTACAAGACACCAAGAAAGTTCTGGCCTGAAGCTATTGATACAGCATGTCATATCATCAACCGTGTGTACATTCATAAGCTTCTGAACAAAACATCATATGAGCTACTTACTGGCAAGAAGCCAAACGTCAGTTACTTCAGAGTATTTGTAGCAAGATGCTGGATCAAGGATCCCCATCACAAGTCAAAATTTGCACCTAAGGCTCACGAAGGCTTCATGCTTGGCTATGGAAAGGATTCACACTCCTACAGAGTCTTAAACCTTTATCTCTACAAGATCGTTGAAACTGTGGATGTGAAATTTAATGAAACCAATGGTTCACAGAGAGAGATTCTGCCAAGTACACTTGATGAAGCTCCTTCAAACAAGTCTATCAAGCTGATGGGAACAGGTGAAATCATGCCCTCTGAAGCACAGCCTGAAGAGGAACTTATCATCTCTGCACCAAATTAACCTGAAGACAATGCTCAGTCCAAAGACAATCCTCCCAATGATGACAATGAACAGCCAGAGCAAAACCTTCGTCCTGTTCATCCTCGTGTTGCAAATGAAGTTCAAATAGAGAAGATAATTGACAACATCAATGCACCTGATCCACTCACTCGATCAAGAGCAACACAGCTAGGAAACTTCTGTGGGCACTTTTCATTTGTGTCAATATCAGAACCCAAGAAAGTTGCTGAAGCTTTTATGGAACCTGAATGGATTCAAGCCATGCAAGAAGAACTTCAACAGTTCAAACTAAATAATGTCTGGGAACTTGTCAAGCGACCTGATCCTCGCAAGCATAACATTACTGGAACAAAATGGATATATCAAAACAAGCAAGGTGAGCATGGTCAAGTCGTCAGAAACAAAGCACGTCTTGTGGCTCAAGGATACACTCAAGTTGAAGGAATAGACTTCGATGAAACATTTGCTCCTGTTGCTAGGCTTGAAGCTATTTGCATACTGCTAGCCTACGCTAATCATCACAATATCTTGCTATATCAAATGGATGTAAAGAGTGCATTTCTCAATGACAAGATTGAAGAAGAAGTGTATGTCGCACAACCACCTGGCTTTGAAGATCCAAAACATCCTGATATGGTGTACAAGCTAAACAAGGCACTGTATGGACTCAAACAAGCCCCTCGTGCCTGGTATGATACAATCAAAGACTTCATGAAGAGCAAAGGATTCAAACCTGGATCCCTCAATCCCACTCTCTTCACGAAGACATATGATGGTGAACTGTTTGTGTGCCAAATATATGTGGATGACATAATCTTCGGATGCACCAACCAGACGTACAGTGATGAGTTTGGGTACATGATGCAAGAGCAATATCAAATGTCCATGATGGGTGAGATGAAGATCTTCCTTGGTCTTCAAATTCGTCAGCAGAGGAATGGCATCTTCATATCTCAAGAGAAATACCTCAAAGATTGTCTGAAGAAGTTTGGAATGGAAGACTGCAAAGGCTACACGACGCCAATGCCAGCCAAACACCATCTTGGTCCCGACGACAATGGTAAAGAGTTCGATCAAAAGGTATATCGCTCCATGATTGGTTCTTTGCTTTATTTATTTGCATCTAGGCCAGATATTATGCTCAGTGTTTGCATGTGTGCTCGATACCAAGCTGCACCAAAGGAATCGCATCACTTAGCTGTGAAGCGAATTCTTCGATATTTGGCTTACACCCCAACACTCGGATTATAGTATCCCAAGGGCTCAAGATTCGATTTGGTTGGATTCTCGGATGCTGATTATGCTGGTGACAAGGTGGATCGCAAGTCTACATCTGGCACATGTCATTTTCTTGGTCAATCACTTGTCTGTTGGTCTTCGAAGAAGCAAAACTGTGTATCACTCTCAACTGCTGAATCTGAATACATTGCTACTGGATCCTGTTGTGCTCAGCTTCTATGGATGAAGCAAACTCTCAAGGACTATGGCATCAACCTGAAACAAGTACCTCTCTTCTGCGACAACGAGAGTGCCATCAAAATAGCCAATAATCCAGTCCAACACTCGAAGACAAAGCACATTGAAATTCGTCATCACTTTCTCAGAGATCATGTTATGAAGAAAGATATCGATATCATTGACGTCAACACTAAAGAGCAACTGGCAGATATCTTCACAAAGCCCTTGGATAAGAAAAGGTTTTGCATGTTACGGTGTGAGCTAAATATCTTGGAATCCTCTAATGTCCTGTGATCAGGCACACATCCTAACACTTATGCATGTTGATGACTTAGATGTGCAACACACAAAGTAAGGTATATCTTCAATCAATGAAGATTTACACTCTAAGTGTGAATACATTAACATGGAATTTGACTTCGGAGCGCCACGATAATTGTGCGCCGTGTCTGGGTCTAATACTTCCTATACGGTGGGTAACGCCACCACCAACTTTTCTTGTTTGAAGTGTTTCACTCGAGGCGTTGTATTGCAATGATTTCGCATTTGGTTTGTCTTCAGTTTCAATTTGTCTTCATGACTTTCTGCACTATGATGATTTGATTGCTTTCTGATATATATATATATATATATATATATATATATATATATATATATATATATATATATATATATATATATATATATATATATATATACTAGTGTTCTGTCCTCTACAGCATTCACTTATAGCTATGTCTTCAAGATTGGATCTTTTGAACTAAGTGAATGTGATCGGACCGCAACCTCTCTGTGCTTCCTATCTCAAACTCTATCTGTCCACATCACATGCATTCTATTGAAACTGTCGAGTGTCTTCTCTGCGTCCTAGTCAGCAGAAGGCAAAGAGACAAACATTAAATCTATTTTAAATGGCTTATCTTTACTGTTGAAATCCAGAGAAGACAGAACAACTCTCCGACATGCCTGGCAGGCGTGGGAACGTGGGACAACCCTGAGTGTGTTGCATGCTTGCCACGTACTCCTTAGATATGAACCGCCAGGGGCACCAGCGTAATTGCGCTGTGTCTCTCACCTACTTATAAATATCTGTCCCCTGCGGTAAAGAAATACTTCTTCCACCTCTCCACCTCCGTCAAAACCCTAGCGCCACCGCTAGCTCGCGACGATGCCGGCGACGAAGCGCTTAGCTGCGCGACTTCTCCGACGCCGTCCTCATGCCGGCCGCGGACATCGTCCTCTCCGCCGTCGCTGTAGGTGTCCTCCGTCGCCAAGTTAGGGCACGGTGGGCTGAACTGCTCGGTCTCCTATTCTTCCATCTAGCAGTTCTTCGTGCGGTAATTATAACTCTATTTTTACGACCTTTTTGATCTTCAAGATTCATCCTGTTTACCAAAAGTAGTTTCTGTCTATTCAAAGCTAGATCTATTCCGTCTGCATCTCATACTGCTTAGTCGATTCACTTAGATTTCTTGTCTAGTTTGATTCCTCACTTGTACTTATTCACGGATTGGTACAAATCTGGAACCAACTCACCTATATAAGTGAATGTCTTCTCATCATGAGGTCAATGTCTTCAAACTGATTATCTTCAAAATCTTCTGAGAATGCATATGACCTCTTCCCCTTCCTTCGCATCTCTAATGCTGTCACAGGTACATGTCCATGGGAGAATCCCTTGGTTCTCATAGTCTGCATTCGTTTGCAGAATACTTAAAGCATCATATAAATTCTCCTAAAGCCAGTTCCTGCTTGACCAGCAAGCGCAAATCTCTGAAGCCTTTGAACGTATTGAAGCCTTTCAGCTTGAAGTTCATGGCTGTAGAAAAATCAGCAAGGAAAGGTGGCAGACAGCGCAGAGAAGGAACATCTAAAGATCTGCCTGATGATTTAGCAGAACTATACAAGACAGATCCAGAAGAAAATTATCATCAGAGAAAGACGCGAATCCAATGGATTCGACGCTATTGGGCTGAGGAGTGGTTCAAGTACAAGTTTGTCACAAAGGAATATGCCGAGAAGCATGCCATCAAGAGACCTTGGGGTGATATCCTCTATCGAGGCCTTCAACCCAAGAGCCGAGCTGAAGCCATTGAACAAGGCTTCTATCCTTGTATGGTCCATGGGCCACAGCCAGCGAACGCAGATCCCACCTCACTACTATGGTGTCATGATGACTCTCTCTTCAAGCGCAACTACCAGTTTGCTGTGGCTTCGGCCAAGAAGAACAAGAAGTCCTTGGGTTTGGACTTCAACCCAGGTCCCTCTGCTCCCTGTGCTGATGGCTCCCGTGATGCTAATCCCAATGTCATTGGCCCCTACGCCAACCTTGACGGCCTCATCACCTACATCATGGTCCAAGGCACCAGATTAGATCATTCTGACGATGGTGCTGACTCTGATGAAGCCCCTGCTCCTCCTCCAAAGACTTCACGTGCGAAGCCACTGGCCACTGCACCTCCTGAAGCCAGTGTGCAATCTGAAGATCTGTCCCGTGTCTCCAAGAGAACGGACAAGAAGAAGCAACTTGTTAGACCATCTGATCAAAGAGCTTTGACTCCTGCCACAATTCTGCGTGAAGAACCCATTGATCTATCATGTGATGAAGATCTTTCTGATGATGCCCTTGAGCAGCTGATCAAGAGCAAAGAAGAAGCTGAAATCTTCAGCAACTTGCCTCTCTTTGATGTGGCCATCATTCACAATTTCATTGATGAGTGGTTCGACACCCCCAACGTCAACTTTGAAGACTTACAACTTCCAATTGGCCTCAGTGTCGCCTTCAATGGCGCCATTGCTTCTGAGCTAGCTCTTGCTCAGCGCATCGTTGAGCTCAAAAACAAGATTGATTTTGAGAAGGCTCAATTCAAGAAGCATGTGGCCAAGCTAAGTGTTCAAGACGTCCGCAACTTCAAGGTCATGCTGCATGAGCTTAAAGAAGCTTTTCTCCAGAAACGTCAAGAAGCTCAGGGCTCATGTGAGCGCATGAAGATTTTAGCTGATAAGTGTGTGCTTGCCTACAATGAGGCTGAGAAGCGCAAGTCCCTTGGCCGTCATGGCATTGACCCCAGGATGGCTGCAAAGAGGAAGAAGAAGCACCCTGAACAGCCTGAACCTTCAAGCCAAGAAGCCCCTCACATTATCTTCCCAAGCAGCATGACTGGCTCGAAGCCAAAGGTCACCACAATCGCTTCAGAACAGAAGAAGACGAGGGCTGCCGAGGCTGAAGCCAGAAAGAGAAAGAACACTGAAGCCTCTGATGCCGCTCCCTCCAAGAAGAAGCATAAGACCAAGAAGACTAGGGCTGCTTCCAGAGAGCCCTTAGTCGTTGAACCCATTTCCGTGGTTCGCCCTGTGTCAGTTCATCAAGAATGAAGGATGGTAGTCCATGAGTCTGCTCCCACACAGGCTCATGAAGCTGAAGATATTCCAGCAGCTGAACACACCGCTGCTGAAGACATTGGTCAAGATGACAATGTAAATGATGATGAAGTTCTTCCTCAGAACAAAAATGAAGTGGTATCATCGCCTGTTCATACGAACAACAAACTCATCAGCATTGGTCATCCTTTGACGCCAATTGCTCAGGATGCATCGTGGGCTGATCACCCACAACAACAACAAGACTCCCCCCGTACTCCCCAACAACAACAATAAGCTACACCCCCAGTGCAAGAAGAGGATGAAGACTTTCAGGCTCAGCCAACTCCATCTCCTAACTTGAAGCCAGCACTTCGCAGGCTTCGCAGAGGAAAAAGGCCTGAAGTCCCTCTGTCGAGTGTTCCCGAAGGAGAAGTGCAACGTTCACCTGTTGCACGCCAAGTATTTTCTGAACCAGCTCCAACAGTGAACGTCTCTGAGTCTGAAGCACATGCTGCTGAAGACATTCCGGCTGCATCAGCCGAAGAAAATGAAGAAGAAGTACATGTACCAACTCCCCCAGCGATTGAAGAAGAAGCAGTTCCAGATGTGAACGTGCCTGTGCCCGACCCTCCTGTTCGTCAAGAGGAGGCTGACAATGTTGAGGCTGCCACCACCAACGCCAATGAAGCCAGTGACGTAGTCATGGCATATGCTAATGTGGAGCCTGCACCAACCAGTGTGCCTGAAACCAATGAGGCCACTGTGCCTGAAGAAAATGTGGCCACTGAACCTGAAACCAATGAGGATGCTGCCCCTGAAGTCAATGAAGATGCTGCACCTGAAGCCCATGAGGATGCTGCACCTGAAGCAAATATGACAACTGCTCCCGAAGCACCTGTCGTGCAGCCTGACTCCTCCGATGTTGCCCCTGCTCCTGTTCCGCCACCAAGGCCTCACACTATTGAGAAAGCATACAATCACGGTCAGCTTACCACTGTCCGATGGCCCATTCTGGTGCCTCCGCCCTCTGCCTCAGGACCCCAATTTGACTATCATGTTGAGCATCGGCCTCAAGTCCAGAAGCCAAAGCCACGGTTGCCAAGGTTTCCAGGTACTGCCATGTCATGCCCAATATGCGACCCTTTCCAAAAGGAACTCGAAGGTCCCACTAAGGATAGACCCGCATATTGAAACGCTTTTGCAAGGTGGATATCATTACATCAACATTACATAATAGATGGGGATACATACATAAGGCATACAATGCCACACGAATACAACAATACATCATACAAGAACAACATCCGACTACGGATGAATCATAAACAGAAACTCAAACAATATCCACCCTGCTAGCCCAGGCTGCCGACCTGGAACCTATCCCCTGATCGAAGAAGAAGCAGAAGAAGAACTCAACGCAAGCAAGCATCGCTCTCGCGTCATGATCATCGCATAACCTGCACCTGCAACTGTTGTTGTAGTAATCTGTGAGCCACGAGGACTCAGCAATCCCATTACCATGGGTATCAAGACTAGCAAAGCTTAAAGGGAAAGGAAGGGGTAAAGTGGTGAGGTTGCAGCAGCGACTAAGCAAGTATGGTGGCTAACATACGCAAATGAGAGCGAGAAGAGAAACAAGCGGAACGGTCGTCAACTAGTAATGATCAAGAGGTGATCCTGAACACCTACTTACGTCAAACATAACCCAAAGACCGTGTTCACTTCCCGGACTCCGCCGAGAAGAGACCATCACGGCTACACACGCGGTTGATGCGTTTTAATTCGGATCTGGTGTCAAGTTATCTACAACCGGACATTAACAAATTCCCATCTGCCACGTAACCACCAGCACGACTCTCGAAATTTTATACCCTGCAGGGGTGTCCCAACTTAGCCCATGACAAGCTCTTGCGATCAACGAAGGAATAGACCTTCTCCCAGGAAGACCCGATCAGTCTCGGAATCCTGGTTTACAAGACATTCCGACAATGGTAAAACAAGACCAGCAAAGCCGCCCGATGCGCCGACAATCCCGATAGGAGCTGCACATATCTCGTTCTCAGGGCAACACCGGATGAGACATCCTACGAGTAAAACCAGACCTCGAGTTTCCCCGAGGGGGCCCCGCAGTCTACTCGGTTCGGACCAACACTTAGACAAGCATTGGCCCGGGGGGGGGGGGGGCTGAAATAAAGATGACCCTTGGGTTAATTACTCCCAAGGGAAAGGTAGGTGGTGGTGAGGCAAATGGTAAAACCAAGGTTGGGCCTTGCTGGAGGAGTTTTATTCAAAGCGAACTGTCAAGGGGGTCCCATAAATCACCCGACCGCATTAGGAACGCAAAATCCGGGAACATAACACCGGTATGACAAAAACTAGGGCGGCAAGAGTGGAACAAAACACCAGGCATAAGGCCGAGCCTTCCACCCTTTACCAAATATATAGATGCATCAACAATATAAGAGATATTGTGATATCCCAACAAAATCCTGTCCACCATGGAGCAATCTTCAACTTCACCTGCAACTAGCAACGCTATAAGAGGGGCTGAGCAAAGCGGTAACATAGCCAAGCAACGGTTTGCTTGGAATGTTGTCAAAGGTTAGAGGTTCATGGCAATTTGGGAGGCTTGAAAACCAAATGATAGGTAACGCAACATAGCGATAGAACGAAGCAACTAGCATAGAAATGATAGTAGTGAGATCCAGGGTAGCGGTCATCTTGCCTGAAATCCCGCTAGGAAGAAGAACGAGTCCATGAAGAAGATGAAGCCACGAAGACGAACCACACGTAGACGAACGCATCCTCACGATCGCAACGAAACGGGAACTATCGAGAAGAAGCACACAACATGCTAAACACACCACACATGGACAAGGCATGATGCACAACAAGCATGATGCATGACAAGGCTACATGAAGCTACTCATGGCAAGAGATTATGCAAACAAGAACAACACATCAAGGCAAGTTTAAATGAGGCCGGAAACAACATATAACAATTCCAGTAAGTCCTCATATGCAAATTTCGAAATTGGTCCAGAACTGAATAAACCTTATGTTCAAGTTGTTAAACAGCAAGTTAAGATGCACCAAGATGATCTACACGAAATTCTAGTCAAGTTACATATAAAGTTCATTAGATTCGGAGCTACGGCCTAGAAGATATGAGCAAATCAAGTTAAACATGGCATTGATGCAAAATGCATACAAACATCAAGCAAACACCTCAAAACAAGTATGCAACATGATAATATGAAGCTACATGCAAAATCAAGCAAGTTTCATATAGAGCACACCCAAAACGGAGCAACGGTGCAACACATACACTCTATACAAGTCATAACAACAATCTGTCCAAAACAGCAACTAGGCATATTGCAAGCATCAAAACAACATGCTACAGCACCTCAACGTAATAACAAAAGGCATGGGCATGATGTACAGGTAAAGCATAACAAAACATGAACACTGAGCTATCTCCAGAAACAACTAGAACATGGTCAAAATGACATGGTAAGATTGCAAATAATAACAGTTTCAGGCTTATCAGGAAATAACATCAGGTTGCAATGTTTAGACCTATAAAACAATATGTTACAGGAACTTATCATGGCAAACAAAGGCATGGCATGAATCTACTAATTGCATAGAACAAAAGTCCCTTACTGACCATGAGCCAAAAAGGCATAGAAAATATGATGGCACCCATGTAAACATGGCAAGTTATATGACAGATTCAAACATGGCAGGAACAACAGTAAGTAGGCATGTTGGTGAGCTTGAACCACTCACCACAGAGCAATACATGGCATGGCAAGGCAACCAACAGTAAGAAAATATGTTTGTGAAGTTAAGCATGGCAAGAGCAAGGTCATAGGGTGCATGGAACACTAGCAAAACACATGGGAACTAGTGAACTTAATGTTAACAGGCTGATAGCAACATTATCCAGCAACTTTGGAGCAAGATATGAACAATCTACAGCAAGCTATAAATGCAACCAGGGGCATGGATTGATAGGGCATAACATGTAGATCAAAACATGTTTATAGGACATCTCCAGATTATGCATAGAATGATTAGTAGCAACATGTTTACATAGCAACAAAATATAACAGAATCAGCCTAGCAAAACAGTAACAGCAAGTACACTACTTAACAAGCTCGATTCACTCACCACAAGTCATTGCATGACAAGATAAGCATAGCATCATCAATAAGACATGTTTATGTAACCAACCAAGGCAAGAACAAGTTCATAGCATGCAAGGATCAACTATAGCAACCTTGGCTAAATTGAATAACAAGTAAACAATCTGCCAGGAAACATTTTGAAGCAAAAGTAGAGCACGAAAATGACATGCTAGACTACTCCATAATTGCAACAAAGGGCATGAATGGATACACAATAACCACATGTTCAAAACACCCTTACTGAAGTATCTCAAAATATGCATGGATCTCTCTGAAGCATCAAGTTTACATGGCATCAAAATAACAGCAGAACAGGGACTAAAATCAGCAATATCACGAAGCCTAGTTTGCATGCTTGTGCTAGTCACCACATTGATCACAAAAATACATGACATATACCCTTGGAAAGATGGCATGGCATAGATCAAAACACATGTAGACATCAACCCCATAGGATGCACACATCAATCATGGCAAAAATGACAAATGAGCAAGTTATAATAGTTTCAGCAGGTTAACATCAACATGCACTCTTCCAACAGCATTTTGGGCATCAAGATGAGCTCAAATGAAAATGATGCAATGGAACGAAATGAAGTACTCATCGAGGCGAACAATTTTACATATTACACGCACGAAACGGAGCTATGGATGCAGAGATACAGCATGATGAACATGGCATGAAAATGTAAAAATCTGGGGACTTGGTGAAATTTTACCCCGGGGAAACGTGGACAGAGGGGTTCCGGGACGGAGAGGTACGGGACGGGCGTGCCGTTTGGTTCACGTCCTGGTGGATATGGTCCACCCAGACCAGATCTGGAGCGGGGTCACCGGCGACGGCGAGGGACGGCGGGGTGGCGATGCCCGGCGACGAAGGGCGGCGGGCCGACGATGTGGGGCTCCGGCGACTCGCCGGTGATGGGTCGGGCGCACGGCAGCGGAGGCGCCGGCGGGCGGAGGAGATGGACGTCGCGCACGGCTCCGGTGAGCTTGGCGCGGGGCAGAAGAGAGCGGCGGCGTGGGATCGGAGCCCGGCGGCGGCAGCGGCTCGGGGACGCGCGGGGACGGGCGCGGGGCTGGCAGCGCGGGCGGCCGGCGAGACGGCGAGCACGCGAGGGCAGGAGAGGACGGCGGCGGGGCGGCGAGACGGCGGCGCGCTCCGGCGCGGCCGAGCAGCGCGCGAAGAGGGCGACGGCACACGCCGGCGGCGAGGCGCGAGGCGGCGGGGACGGACGGGCCGGGCGGCGGCGGATCTGGGCCCGCGCGGGCCCTGGATGGGCTCCGCGTGCCGGCGACGCGAGGACGGGGCGGAGGACATGCGGCGCGCTGGGATTGGCCGAGGGGGCGGCGGCGGACGTGTCCGGCCGGATCGGACGTGTCCGGCGGCGCGAAGAGGAGCGGGGCTAGGGTTAGGGGTGGATTTGATCCGGAATTTTGGGGGAGAGGGTGTTTCTATAGGTAGAGGGAGCTAGGAGAGTCCAAATGAGGTGCGGTTTTCGGCCACGCGATCGTGATCGAATGAACGAGAGCATGGAGGGGAGTTTGGTGGGTTTTGGGCCACTTGGAAGGGGTGTTGGGCTGCACAAAAGAAGGCTTTACGGTTACCCGGTTAACCGTTGGTGTATCAAACGACCTCCAAATGGCACAAAACTTGACAGGCGGTCTACCGGTGCTATACCAAGGCCGCTTGGCAAACCTCGGGCCATTCCGAGAAAGTTTAACACCCGCACAAGAGAAGAGGCAAAAGGGGACGCCGGATGACATAGGAGTGCCGGATCACAAAACGGACAACGGGGAAAATGCTCGGATGCATGAGATGAACGCGTATGCAAAAGGAGATGCACATGATGACATGATATGAAATGCATACGATGACATGGCAAAGTGCAACACGCAAGCAAATGACATGGCAACGACGGCGAATAACTGGCGTACACCTGGCGCAACGAATCCGGGGCGTTACATGCCAACTCCCGCGGGTCCTTCAATGCAAATGGATTCAAAAGCCACAATACCTTCTTTGACAGCGCCAAGAACCCCTACCTCAAGCGAAGGATTTCATCAGATCGGTTCTGGAGCTATCAGTAGAGATGCTATTACTCATGTGTGTTATATGATCAAGGGTGCATTTTCCCTCATATGCGTCTTGACACTGAAGCTATTGCTGGACTGCCGTGCTTGGAAGAAGCACTTGATTGCTTTCGTGATGCTGGTCTGCTCCATTTTGTGACAGACAAAGAACATTGCAATGAAGAGCTATTGCTTCAATTCTATGCCACTATGCACATTCGCGGCTACTACAGAGATATCAAGACTTGGGTTCTCGAGTGGATGACTGGAAATGTTCATCATGAAGCCAAAGCTATGGATATCATCGAGCTTACTGGGCTAGCCACTCCTGGAGAACTGTATGAGCCTAACTGTCAGCTACACCGCAATGCTGTGGAGAGCATCTTCCACAAGCCAGAACAAATATGAGCCAGATGTTGAGCATGATGAAGCCTTTGCCATTTGACGCTGAGTATCCCACACATTTCTTTGTTGAAGACCTTGAGTATCTGCCTCGAACCATATATCATATCATCAGGCGAACTCTATGGCCAGTCAAGGGACACTCATCAGCGGCCAAGCTTGAAGGAGCTATGAAGACTTTGGTCTTCTATATTCTCAATGGCATCAGCTTCAACACTCAGGAATTCTTCATCAGGCAACTTGCTGCTTCCGGCTCCGACCTATTTGGTCTGAAGTTTTATGCTCCATGGGTCATGCGCCTCATCAAGAGACACTCAGCTGTTAATTATCAACCCTCTGCACACAATCACATAATCTTTCTGCCAGAGGTTGATATGTCAGTTGATGCTATATACTCTGACCCTGCCAAGACGCCACTTTGTCTTCAGAATATTGAGCACCAAAGCTTCACTCAGCCTATTGAAGGTGTTCAAGCAGCAACAAGAATCTATCCACTGGCTGGTAACACTCGTCTGCCTCACAGAGCGCCCATTGAAGCCACTGAAAGCACCATTGCCCAAAGGCCTCGGAAGTGTTCTCGTGTTCTCAATGACCGAGAAATTCTTTTGGCTCTTCATCAGAAACAGGATAAGCATCATTTCTGGCTCAAGAGACAGATGCAAAGCCTCTTGGTGGATGTCAATCGCATTCGCAACCTTGCCACCAAGAATGCCTTTGTTGCTCATGAAACTTGCCGGAGATCATGGAAGAGTTTGACCCTACTCAGTGCTGAAGCTGATCTTCACGACGATGGCTTCAACGAAAGATTCCAGTTCGACTCCACTCCTCCACGGACTGCTACCCTGCGTCGAACTCCATCTCTTGAAGACTCTGAATATTCTTCTTCCGCGGCAACAGTTAATGCCAGAGTGATCGATGATGAAGATGACGCTACTTCACCACCTCCAACTACTACTGCGCGCATGGACACTGCACCAAGTTCATCTGCACCGCCAACCAATGACAATGTCCCAGCTGCTTCACCTACTCATGGCGAGTAGATGCTCTATGTCTTCAAACCTTTTTGGTCATTACTGACAAAAGGGGGAGAAGCGTATGAGTTGATAGTCTTCAAACGGGTCCATATGGGTGGTTGCATTATATTTTGTTGCGTGCTTACAACTCTTGCGTTTTGAAACATTTGGCTCTTTGAGTTGTAACACCTAAACTTGATGGTCGTCTGCTACTTTTGCTACTTATTTACTTTACTATGATGCGATGATAAGTTCTGCATGTGCGATGATAACTTCCACACTTAGATCATTCTACAGACGTCCATTTTTCATTATGCATGTCATTCTTATTGCTATATCATTTCATGCATGATGAATTATCTTCATAAGTTGAAGTGGATCTCCACAAGTACAACCTGCCATGTGCATTTGCATTCCAAAAGCAAATTACTTATATGCACATCTTCAGGGGGAGCCCTTGCAACTTATGAAGACAATTTCCTATCCCTACAATTTCACATACTTTATCCCTGTTGAAAACTTCAACCAGTTTGTCATCAATCACCAAAAAGGGGGAGATTGTAAGTGCATCTAGTGCCACTCCTAGTTGGTTTTGGAGTATTGACGACAAAGTTGGTTGAGGGACTAATGCGTTTGTGAGAATTGCAGGATAACGCAGGTAGTGTCCATCATTGATTCGGTTTACCTACCGGAGATGACCCCTAAAAATGTATGAAGACATTGAAGACAATGGTGGTAAGAGAAGATATTCATATTGAAGACTATGACATGAGAAGACATTGGGTGAAGACTATGGAGCGCGAAGACTGTGTGGTTTCGTTGTTTCATTTTCTTATTTTTTGAGTCATAGGAACCACCATACTGTTAAGTGGGGTCCAAGTGAACTAAGTCAGAGTGACTGAAGTGATGCTCAACCCAAATCCTATGTCTTCGAGCGAAGACAATGAGAGCAAATCTTATCCAGAGCTGGATGAGTCAGCTTTGCTTGTAGCCCAAGTAAAGTTGTCGCGTGTGTTTGAAATCTGACCGTTGGAACACGTGTCAGTTCCTTAGTGGCCCAGGGTCATTTTGGATAAATCAGGTCGGGTTGCCTAGTGGCTATAAATAGCCCACCCCTACACCATAAATTGGTGGCTGCTCATAGTTTGTGCACGGCTTTTGTCGTTTGAGAGCAACCCACCTCGAAGCATTTGAGAGAGAGAAATCCTTGCGAGGACAAAGCCCAAACACCCAGAGCCAAAGAGTGTTAGGCATCACTGAAGTCTTTTTGTCTGTGTGACCTGAAGACTTATTACACTTGAGGACTGTGAATCCTCCAGCCGGTTAGGTGTCGCGTTCTGAGCATCCAAGAGTCATTGTGGATTGGCGGTGAACGAAGTCTGTGAAGGTTTGGGAGTCTCCCTTGAAGACTTACTAGAGAGATTGGGCGAGGACGTGTCCTTAGCTCAAGGGGAATAAGGTGAAGACACGGTCTTCTGAGTTAAATCTCAGCCTCCCTAACTAGACGTACAGTTGTCACAGCAACTGGAACTGGTCCAACAAATCCTGTGTCTTCAACAAGCAACTGGTTCTATCCCATCCAACCTTACTTAAGTTTGTCTTCGTGAAGTCATTGCCTATCTGTTTATCTGTTTGACTTCATTGCTTGACTACTATTGTTGATTGGCTTCATACTATCTTCCATCTTGATCCTTACTACCTAACTGCTATTAGTCCTGTACTTTCACATCATTACATGCTTGACTATGGCTTGTTTAGGGTAGTTTATCTTCCGCTGCATATCAATTAGGTTATTTCTGTTGTTTGTCTTCGAAACTTCCAAGTTTTTAAGACTTTCATAAAAATTGCCTATTCACCCCCCCTCTAGTCGATACTAGCACTTTCAAAGATACTCTACAGGTATCTCCGAAAGTGTTTGTCGAGTTGGCATAGATCGAGATTAGGATTTGTCACTCTGAGTATCGGAGAGGTATCTCTGGGCCCTCTTGGTAATACACAGTATAAGCTTGCAACCAAACGACTAAGGAGTTAGGCACGAGGTGATGTATTACGGAACGAGTAAAGAGACTTGCCAGTAACGATATTGAACTAGGTATGAAGATACTGACAATCGAATCTCAGGCAAGTAACACACTCAAAGCACAAGTGCTCCCTGGGTGATTTTGGTAATTAATGTCAACATATCTCTTATTGGACTAATACTTCTACCTAGTATGTTTCAGATAAGTTCAACAATGGATTGGCATGGACTAGAGGATGAGGAACCCCTTCAAGATGCTAAGGACAAAGGATTGGCTCAAGCTCAAAGCACAAGACTCTACATTTTACTTTTAGTGATCCAAGATCACATTGAGTCCATAGGAAAGCCAATACTATTAAGAGGGGATGAGGTGTTGCTTAATGGCTTGCTTGCTCAAAGTGCTTACTGATATGCTCCAAAGCCCTCAACTACTTTCTCACATCCACATATGTCCCAAACCAAAAGTCAAAATCGGCCTTACCGAAACTTTCTATCCGGCGCCACCGAGTTCTCATGACATAGCCACTGCCACAAACCCTAATCAAGTCGGTCTCACTGATAGGGATCTCGGTCTCACCGAGATGGAATTGTAATCTCTCTGTTGCCCTTCGTAACATTTCGGTCAAACCGAGATAAGCGATCGGTCCCACCGAGATTGCAATGCAAACTCACTATTTCCCTTTCGTAATGTTTCGGTCAAATCGAGATGAGCGAATCAGTCCTACCGAGTTTGCCTGACCAACTCTCTGTGTGTCTATTACCAAAATCGGTCTCACCGAGTTTGTGTAATCTTTCTCACCGAGATTACATTATGCCCTAACCCTAACATATCGGTCCCACTGAGTGGACATATCGGTCCCACCAAAATTCCTAACGGTCACATTATTTACTAAATCAGTCTGACCGAGTTTCAGGATTCGGTCCCACCGAGTTTGGTAAGTTGTGTGTAACGGTTAGATTTTGTGTGGAGGCTATATATACCCCTCCACCCACTCTTCATTCGTAGAGAGAGACATCGGAACATGCCTACACTTCCAACATACATTTTCTGAGAGAGAACCACCTACACTTGTGTTGAGGTCAAGATATTCCATTCCTACCACATAAATCTTGATCTCTAGCCTTCCCCAAGTTGCTTTCCACTCAAATCTTCGTTCCACCAAATACAAATCCCGTGAGAGAGAGTTGAGTGTTGGGAAGACTATCATTTGAAGCACAAGAGCAAGGAGTTCATCATCAACACACCATTTGTTACTTCTTGGAGAGTGGTGTCTCCTAGATTGGCTAGGTGTCACTTGGGAGCCTCCATCAACATTGTGGAGTTGAACCAAGGAGTTTGTAAGGGCAAGGAGATCGCCTACTTCATGAAGATCTACCCTAGTGAGGCAAGTCCTTTGTGGGCGACGGCCATGGTGGGATAGACAAGGTTGCTTCTTCGTGGACCCTTCGTGGGTGGAGCCCTCCGTGGACTTGCGCAACTGTTACCCTTTGTGGGTTGAAGTCTCCATCAACATGGATGTACGATAGCACCACCTATCGGAACCACGGATAAAAAATCTCCATGTCTCCAAATTGCATTTGCACACTCCAATCCCATCCCTTTACATTCTTGCACTTTGCATGCTTTACTTTCCGCTGCACATATACTCTTGTCATGCTTTCTTGATATGTATTGTGAATGTTAAACTTGTGCCAAAACTCCACTCTAACTTAAAGAAATTAAAAACTGCAGCTTTTCTTGCTTAGAGTCTATTCACCCCCATCTAGACACCTCTTCTCCTTCCTTTCAATTGGTATCAGAGCTTTGGTCTCCATTGCTTTGGTTTAAACACCATTGGAGGAAGATGGATGAGTCTACTTTGGAGAGTCTTAGACATAGAGTGCTATACTTGATGGAGAGTATTTTCATGAGTGGAAAAATGAGATGCTTGTGATTTTCAATGAATATCATTTGAGAAAGTACATTACTAGCCCTTGTGCACCTCATGTTAATCCCATGCATCCTACTCTTGATGAGTGAATTGACATGATCCGCAATCTTAGAGTTGTTAATCTTATCACTAGAGGGTTTCCTAGGAACTTGATTGGATGTTTTCCTACTCTTGATTGCGCCTACACTATATGGAAATTTCTTAAGGAACGTTTTCCAAACTATTCCTTGCAAAATCTAGATGAAATTCTCCATAAGTCTATTGCCTTGAGTAAGATGAATTCCAATGATCCTAAGTTTGGTGATTGTCTATTTGAGCTTACAAATCTTATGCGTGCCAAAGGAGATGTTGGAATTATTAGCAATATTATTTCCGAAGCTATTAGAATTCATAAAGAAGATCATTGTCAAACTCATTCTAATGAATCACCCTCTCTAGGAATTGATCTATCACATGATAATGTTGAACAAGGATACTATGATGAGGATGATTGTCGGTGTCAAAACCGGCGGATCTCGGGTAGGGGGTCCCGAACTGTGCGTCTAGGCGGATGGTAACAGGAGACGAGGGACACGATGTTTTACCCAGGTTCGGGCCCTCTCGATGGAGGTAAAACCCTACGTCCTGCTTGATTAATATTGATGATATGGGTAGTACAAGAGTGGATCTACCACGAGATCAAGGAGGCTAAACCCTAGAAGCTAGCTTATGGTATGATTGTTGTAATGTATGTTGTGTCCTACGGACTAATGCCCTCCGGTTTATATAGACACCGGAGGAGGCTAGGGTTACACAGAGTCGGTTACAATGGTAGGAGATCTACATATCCGTATCGCCAAGCTTGCCTTCCACGCCAAGGAAAGTTCCATCCGGACACGGGGCGGAGTCTTCAATCTTGTATCTTCGTAGTCTTGGAGTCCGGCGGACAATGATAGTCCGGCGGACGATGATAGTCCGGCTGTCCGGACACCCCCCAGTCCAGGACTCCCTCAGTAGCCCCTGAACCAGGCTTCAACGATGATAAGTCCGGCGCGCATAATGTTCGGCATTGCAAGGCGGGTTCCTCCCTTGAATAATCCAGAGAAGATCATGAACACCAGGATAGTGTCCAGCTCTGCAAAATAAATTCCACATTCCACCGTAGAGAGAATAAAATGTACACCAGTCCAATCTGCTGACGTATTATGCGGCGTGACATCACACCGCTACCAAGCCTTTGTTTGAATCATTTTTTACTATATTACCTCAGCACGTTTAGCGAGGCGGTTTCCTTGGCACGTCTTGTCGAAGCAGAGATCGTGTTCCCCTTATTCCGGGATTCTCATCAATACGGACGTGGGTAACCCAACCGCGCCATTGATGGTGGCGCTTGGGAGATAAGCGAGTTTTATCAGGCCAGCGGGACGCGTAGTTTTCGTTCGCCTATATATAAGGGATAAGGATTTACCTTCTCACCTACGCCTTCTTCCTCCTTTGCTTATCCATCTCTGCGTACTCAAGCTCCAACGCCCAAGCTCGCGCATCTTGCCCTAACCTTCTCCGAATATGTCCGGAGCGGGAGGCAAATGGTTGGCCTCCACCGTTAAGGAGGAGCACATCACCAAACTGCACAGCGCCGGATATCTTTCCGGCGATATCGCGCATCGGCTGCCCGACGAGGGGCAGCTCGTCCCTACCCCTGGGCCTCACGAGAGGGTCGTCTTCCTTCCCCACTTCCTCCGTGGACTGGGCTTTCCGCTCCATCCATTCATCCGGGGGCTCATGTTCTATTACGGCCTGGATTTCCACGATCTGGCGCCGAACTTCATCCTCAACATCTTGGCGTTTATCGTCGTGTGCGAGGCCTTCCTCTGCATCCGGCCCCACTTCGGCCTGTGGCTCAAGACCTTCAACGTCAAGCCGAAGGTTGTGAAGGGCACGCAAGCGGAATGCGGAGGCGCCATGTTGGGTAAGTTGCCCAACGTCCTCTGGCTCGAAGGGGCCTTCGTGGACTCCGTCAAGGGGTGGCAATCGGGGTGGTTCTACATCACCGAGCCGCGCAAGCCCACATGGGCGGCGGCCCCCGAGTTTAGATCTGGCATCCCCACGCAACTCACCTCCTGGAAAGAGAAGGTCTTGTTGTGGGGCAATTTGAGGGAGCTGACGGGACTCCGAGCCTGCATCCAGAAGCTGGTGAGCGGTAAGCTCAGGCTCGTCGACGTGGTCCAAGTCATGCTCATCCGCCGGATCCTCCCATGCCAAGAACGGGCATTCAATCTGTGGGAGTTCAATCCGGAACAGCACCAGGCGCTAACCGGCTCTTCGATACGACATACGAATGCACCTGGAGGGTGCTGTTTAAAGGCGCCGAAGCCCCCACATCCGCGACAGAAGATCGCGGATTTCGCTCGTAGCATCCGGCTGACGAGGTAAGTGATTCAATCCCTTTACGGGACACTTGCGGTAATCAAATTGATTCTAGAGGGGTTTCATTCTGTCTCTTCCTTTGACAGGAATGGATGGAGAAGGCCAAGCTGCTTATCAGCTCGGCTCCCATGCCAGAAGACCCAGTGGACGCCCGTTTAGCAGGGCTGCTGGTTCCGGCACCGCATGTGGTGCCGGAGAAGAAGGCCAAGAAGGTGGCCGCGGGCACTCGAAAGAGTTCCCGTAATCAGGTGTCCGACGATGAGGCGGACTCCTCCCCCCAAGACAAGGAGGAGTACTCTCTCCCGGAGGAGGGAGAGAAGAAGAGGAAGGCTTCCCCAATAGGGGAGGCCGAAGGGTCCAAGAGGGGAGGACTATCCCCCCGGACAGTTTCGCCAATACCACCGCTGGCGAGGATGAGTGGCCTCCACGGGCCAGGCGTCCGGCGAGATCGTAAGTATCCGGATCCTTGATATGCAATATTTTTTATGTCGCGTAGTGTCCTTCTAACGCTGCATTCTGTCCGTAGTCCGGCTGATGATGATCTCCCCGCTTCATCAAGCGGTTCCTTGGCCCGTCGGATGTGGATTCACTTCCGACTGCCTCTACCCCACGCGCCGACGAGGACGCCGAGGTGGGATCCCAGAGAGGGACCCATCAGGAGGAGGCTCCGGAGGCACCGTCAGGCAGCCTCCCAGACTTTGCGCCGGACTCTACGTCGGGACCCGCAGTGGTTCCAGAGTCCGTCAAGCGGCCCCTTCGAAAGAAGGGCAAGACCGTGACACTGGCGGCCTCCGTCCAACCGGAGGCGCCGGATAACTTGTTGGAAGCGCTTAAAGGTGCTTCCATCGAGGAAGAACACCGCACTATCATGAGTGCGGTGATTCAAAAGGTTCAGCTCGCCAAAAGCGGGCTGACCGAAGCCTGCAGCAGCCTTCTAACAGGCTTTGAGGTAAGAAGTTAAAGTTATGTAATGTAATACCGCATAGACAGTAGCCCCTGATGCTCAGTTCGGTGTTCGGAAAGAAAAAGGCGGACTGAGGATCTAACAAGATATACACAGGGTTGCTTAAAATATGTCAATATGGGTTTGCAGGCTGCACTACTGACATCTGCCACACTAACGGCGGAGGTTGATGTGTTGAAAAAGGATCTCGAGCGGTCCGAGCAAGAGCTCGGCCATGCCAAGAACCAGCTCGAGGACAAAGAAGGTGAGTAACACCACTTTGAATAGTTACCTTACAGAAAAGGATTTTGGTTGCAATAAAATTAACAAGGATAATATGTGTATTGCAGGGGCCACTAACGAGGTGGCAGCCCTAAAGGAGGCTATGTCCGCGGCCGAACGTAGTGCGGCCGCGGAACGGGCAGAGAGAGAAAAGCAGGAGGCACGGGTGGCGGAAGTTCGGCAAGAGCTCCAGGCTCTCATGGAGAAACATGAGAGTTTGGAGCGTGACTCCAAGACTCGAGAGTCTGAGCTTGCCTCGTCTCTCGAAAGTGCCAAGTCCGCCAAGGCCGAGGCCCATAAGGCCCTTCAGGAGGTTGAAGATGTAAAGAAAATAGCGGCGGGGAAGGCATTTTTCATGCAAAGCAAGCATGTTAATGTAAAATACCTGACACTTACCCGCATTCGGAGCTCTCCAGGGGCGTAGTGCGTCCGATGCCGCCGCATTCTATCGAGGCGAGGAGGGGAGCTCGACGGAAAAAGTCTTCTGGTCTCAGTATGCTGAGGCCGGACACCCGGTGCCCCCAAGCGACCAGCTGAAGCAGCTGGTCGAACTCCACAAGGTAGCTGAAGAGGCCATGAAGGGCCTTATAGTCCGGCTGTGGCCTGGACAGGCCATGCCTGGGAGCTACTTTGGCCTCGTGCGGCGGCTGGTGGATGCATGCCCCTGGGTGGATGTCATCAAGCGCTCCGCCTGTATTGAAGGCGCTCGCCGGGCCCTCGCCCGCACAAAGGTGCATTGGGGCAGGTTGGATGCGGAGAAGCTTCTCACGGACCCACCGCCACCGGGCAAGGAGTATCGCACGCCCGAAATGTATTATAAAACTATCCTGAAGGGAGCCCGTGATATTGCGGATGAGTGCCCCAAAAATGTAATCATTGAGTGAATTTGCTATGTATTATCCTGTGCGCTGAAACTTTGTTCATGTACGCTTTGAGCAACGCTTTTTTAATTTAAAATATTACCTTCTGTGCGGCCGTTTATAAAATCTGAGAGATGGCAAGTCGTTGGCTTCAGCCCCCAAGCCACGAGTGCTGGGGTGTTCGGGATAAACTTGAGCACTCTTGTTCCCATTGTTGGGTCCATCGAGGGAGGCGCTCAACACAACGAACAAGGCGACCGGACTTATAATGCTTGAACACTCTCACTTAGCCATAGAATTCTATAATTTTAAATTTCGGCGAAGCCCCTGGTATTCGAAAGACCAAATCCGGGGCGCTATCCACGCCTTCGTCGGACATTGTCCGGAACTTTGCTCGAAGCGGCGTGAGTCTTTAAGGACCCGAAAAAACCTCTCGAACAGCGACCAGTCTCTCGCCTTATCATGCCGGTCAGTTTTAGCTTTCTCCACTGAGGCGCTCGCCCGGCTCAACCGGGGCGCAATCGCAGTGGTTCTCCCAGTGCCACCTTAGCCGACGGAACGGAACATAAGGCACCAAAACGTGGGAGCCGGGCAAACCCAACTATTGACCCAAGACATGATTCGAAGCCGATTCATATAATGCTATAAGTTCGGGGTGCCGCACTTATGAAAGTGTTCGGACTTATCACACCATAGAGTGGGGAACATAAGCCCCTGGTGTATTAGGCCGTACCAAAATATACGGGCGCAAGGTGTCATATAATGAGCATATATATATATAAGGTAATGCAATTGCAATCAAAAAGGTGCTGCATTATTTATGAAAGAAAGTCTGCTAGGAGAGCGGACTGATACAAATAGTGCGGTAAGCAAGGGATTTGGACTAAGTAAACATGTCCCCCTCCAGGGGTGAGCTGCGGACTTGGTGTATATAATCGAATTTAATGCTCGTAATTGAGACCACCTGAGTGTTCGTCGCAGCCTTCTTTAGTCCCTGACTGTTGCATCATGAGTTCGGCAGGTTCGCCGCCGGACAGGGCTTCTGGTTAACGGAGTCCTGTGTACATAAAAGAAGGAAAATAAAAAAGGGGGGCACACTTGCGAGCCCCCGGTGTGGTCGAACCGCACTCTGGGTCCGTTGCGATCGTGCCCCCTCCCCTGTGCCCATGGTATCTCCAAAGCGTAATGATGTACGCGGAGTGTTATTATTGCGATCATGCGCGGGCGAGGGTTGGGGCCGCATTGCTACGCATGCTCTGATCGCGCCAGGTGTTCTTGGTTGGTATTGCTTCGGGCGCGTTTTGCTGTATCCGGCTGTTTAACGGCCGGACTTGAGAATTGCCTTAAGAGGCTACTCTGTACTTCTGCCGCGAGAGCCACTGTATGTTCCTCCGTTCGGAGGGAGCGTTCCGTATTCCCATTGACCGTGATGACTCCACGAGGGCCTGGCATCTTGAGCTTTAGGTATGCATAATGCGGCACCGCGTTGAATTTTGCAAACGCGGTTTGTCCGAGCAGAGTGTGATAGCCGCTGCGAAACGGGACTATGTCGAAGATTAACTCTTCGCTCCGGAAATTATCCGGGGATCCGAAGACCACTTCCAGTGTGACTGAGCCTGTACAGTTGGCTTCCACTCTTGGTATGACACCTTTAAAGGTTGTCTTTGTAGGCTTAATCCTTGAGGGATCTATGCCCATTTTGCGCACTGTATCCTGATAAAGCAGGTTCAGGCTACTGCCGCCGTCCATCAGGACTCTCGTGAGGTGAAATCCATCGATGATTGGGTCCAAAACCAATGCGGCGAATCCGCCATGGTGTATGCTGGTCGGATGGTCTCTTCGATCGAAAGTGATCGGACAAGAGGACCATGGATTGAACTTCGGGGCGACTGGCTCCATCGCATAGACGTCCCTTAGTGCGCGTTTCCTCTCCCTCTTGGGTATATGGGTCACGTATATCATATTCACCGTCCGCACTTGTGGGGGAAAACCCTTTTGTTCTCTATTGTTCGGCGGTTGGGTCTCTTCCTCGTCGTCGCTGTTTAGCCCCTTGTCATTGTTTTCGGCAATTAACTTGCCGGCTTGCTTGAACACCCAGCAATCTCTATTAGTGTGGTTAGCTGGCTTTTCAGAGGTCCCATGTATCTGGCATAAGCGGTCGAGTATTCGGTCCAGATTGGACGGACCCGGAGTGGTTCTTTTGAATGGCTTCTTTCGCTGACCGGGTTTAGAGCCTCGGAATCCGGCGTTGATTGCCGTATCCTCCTTATAATCGCCGTTAATGCGGCGTTTGTTTTTGTTTCGACGTGACCTGCCGTTGTTGTCCTTAGTATCCGGACTGCCAGAATTTTTACGGAGATTGTTGCTGCGAGCTAGCCAGCTGTCCTCTCCCGCGCAAAAGCGGGTCATTAACGATGTGAGGGCTGCCATGGATTTCGGCTTTTCCTGGCCCAGGTGCCGGGCTAGCCATTCGTCGCGGATGTTATGCTTGAAGGCTGCAAGGGCCTCTGCATCCGGACAGTCGACGATTTGATATTTCTTCGTCAAGAACCGTGTCCAGAATTGTCTGGCCGATTCGTTTGGCTGCTGAATGATGTGGCTTAGGTCATCGGCGTCTAGTGGTCGCACATACGTGCCCTGGAAGTTGTCGAGGAATGCGGCTTCCAGGTCTTCCCAGCACCCAATTGACTCTGCGGGCAAGCTATTTAGCCAATGCCGAGCTGGTCCTTTAAGCTTGAGTGGTAGATACTTGATGGCATGGAGATCGTCGCCGCGGGCCATGTGGATGTGGAGAAGATAATCTTCGATCCAAACCGCGGGATCTGTTGTGCCATCGTTGGATTCGATGTTTACGGGTTTAAACCCTTCGGGGATTTGATGATCCATTACTTCGTCAGTGAAGCATAGCGGGTGTGCGGCGCCTCTGTATTGAGCAATATCGCGACGTAGCTCGAGAGAGCGCTGTCTGCTGTGCTCGGCCCGGCCGGGGTTATTGTATCCAGCACGACGGTATTCGTCGTGGGTCGTGGGGCACCCACGTGATCCGTAGATGGATCTGGATTGTCTTGCTTTGTCCTCCAATATGTCTTGCAAGTCCGGCGCGTTCCCTCTTGGCTTCGTACTTTTGGAGTGATGCCGGGGTACGGTCTTGGCTGGGGGCCTGGATGCCTCTCTGTCACGACCACAGGGTGGTCGGTCAGCCATATCGTGCGCTGGTGACGGAGGTATGTATGCTTCCTTCTCTAGTCGGGGGAGCAGCTTGCGTCTTGGGTAGCTTCTGGAGGGGCGTTCGAGTTTATACTCTTCGGCCGCGAGGACCTCGGTCCATCGATCGGCCAGCAGGTCCTGATCAGCTTGAAGCTGTTGCTGCTTTTTCTTTAGGCTGTTTGCTGTGGCAATAAGCCTGCGCTTGAAACTCTCTTGTTCGACGGGATCCTCAGGTACGACGAATTCATCATCGTTGAGGCTTGCTTCGTCTTCGGAGGGAGGCATATAGTTATGATCCTCGACCTCTTCGTCTGCCGCCCTCTCATGAGGGCTTGCTTTTGCATCCTCCTGCGCTGAGTCTTGCTGGAGGGGAGTGTCTTCGGCACTTTCTGGGGTATTATTATCTCCTGTGCCGGAATCTCCATTCTTGCTGTGGCGGGATTTAGAGCGGCGCCGCTGACGCTGGCGTTTGGGCTGCTTCTTTAAAGAGTCCGCCTCCGCTGCTTCTTCGCCGTCCCCGTCTTTTGGGGTGTCCACCATATATATGTCGTATGACGAGGTGGTCTTCCAGTGCCCTGTAGGCACTGGTTCCTATTCGTCTCCGGCATCGTCGTCCATAGCGTCGATGTCGTCGGAGTCGTAGTCTAGCATGTCGGTTAGATCGTCGACAGTGGCTACAAAGTGGGTGGTGGGTGGGCTCTGAATTTCTTCGTCGTCCGCATCCCAACCATCCTGGCCATAGTCCGGCCAAGGCTCTCCTGATAACGAGAGATGCTTTAGTGAATTCAGGATATCGCCAAAAGGCGAGTATTGGAAGATGTCCGCGGCGTTGAATTCCATAACCGGTGCCCAATCCGATTTGATTGGTAGGGGCGTGGGAGGTTCGGAGTCTGGCAAGGAGTCCGACACCTCAGAATTACGAGTTTTGCGAGGGACGAGGTTAATGTTCGGCTCCATCGCCGTAGTGGTTGAAGACCCCGAGGCGGCGTCCATCCACCGCCCCTCTATCTGGGCAGTATGCTCCGGACCAATGGCCGGAGCGGATTCGCGTGCGGCCACCAAGGCACTGTTCGACGGCAGAGCTAAATCATGCCCATCGCAACAGTGCGGCGCGCTTGGCTGTGGCTCGGGTCCGTCGAAGATCAAGTCTCCGTGGACATTGGCCGTGAAGTATAGGCTTCCAAATCTGACCTGACGGCCAGGGGCGTAGCTTTCGATCTGCTCCAGATGGCCAAGCGAATTAGCCCGCAGTGCGAAGCCGCCGAATACAAAGATCTGTCCGGGGAGAAAAGTCTCACCCTGGACAGCGTTGTTGGTTGAAGATGCCATCAAGCCTATCGGTGACGACACAGAGGAACTCTCAATGAAAGCACCAATGTCGGTGTCAAAACCAGCGGATCTCGGGTAGGGGGTCCCGAACTGTGCGTCTAGGAGGATGGTAACAGGAGATGAGGGACACGATGTTTTACCCAGGTTCGGGCCCTCTCGATGGAGGTAAAACCCTACGTCCTGCTTGATTAATATTGATGATATGGGTAGTACAAGAGTGGATCTACCACGAGATCAAGGAGGCTAAACCCTAGAAGCTAGCCTATGGTATGATTGTTGTAATGTATGTTGTGTCCTACGGACTAATGCCCTCCGGTTTATATAGACACCGGAGGAGGCTAGGGTTACACAGAGTCGGTTACAATGGTAGGAGATCTACATATCCATATTGCCAATCTTGCCTTCCACGCCAAGGAAAGTCCCATCCGGACACGGGACGGAGTCTTCAATCTTGTATCTTCGTAGTCTTGGAGTCCGGCGGACGATGATAGTCCGGCGGACGATGATAGTCCGACTGTCCGGACACCCCCCAGTCCAGGACTCCCTCAATGATGATAGTTACTTTGATCTTGATGATGCAATGAGACACTTTAGTCTTATGGCAAACCTTTGGGGATACATGGTAGGAGGAAAGGAATGGGTTCTTGACAGTGGATGTACCGATCACATGACTGGAGATAAAGATATGTTTCGTGAGCTTGCTGAAAACGACGACCCTCGAAAGTATGTCACTTTTGGTGACAACTCAAAGGGTAAGGTGGTTGGCCTCGGTAAGGTGGCCATCTCACATGATAGCTCCATACAAAATGTCATGCTCGTTGAATCTCTTGGGTACAATTTACTTTCAGTATCTAGACTTGCTCATTTCGGTTTCAATGTCCTATTTACTGAAGTAGATTGCCAAGTGTTTCGTTGAGATAATCATAAAATGGTCTTTACCGGTATACGTAGAGGTGATCTTTACATTGTTGATTTCACTAAAAAGGCTCAACCTAGAACTTGCTTAATTGCTAAATCCTCTAAAGGCTAGTTATGGCATAGACGGTTGGGTCATGTGGGCATGCGAAACCTTGACAAGCTTATTAAAGGTAATCATATCCTTGGCGTTAACAATGTCATATTTGATAAGGATAGACTTTGCAGCACTTGTCAAGCAGGTAAATAGGTTGGAGGAAGGCATCCCGTGAAGAACATCATGACCACAAGCAGGTAAATAGGTTCTAGCTACTTCACATGGATCTTTTCGGTCCCAACGCTTACAAAAGTCTTGGTGGAAATTCTTTTGGTCTAGTCATAGTCGATGATTTTTCAAGATTTATGTGGGTGTTCTTTCTCGATGATAAATCACAGGTCGAAAAGATCTTCAAAAACTTCGCTAGGAAGGCCCAAAATCAATTTGAAGTGAAGATCAAGAAGGTTCGCAGTGACAATGGAACTGAGTTCAAGAACGCAAATGTGGAGACCTTTCTTGACGAAGAAGGGATTTCACATGAGTTCTCGGCTACGTACACACCTCAACAAAATGGAGTTGTTGAGAGGAAGAACCGGACACTCATCAAAATGGCGAGAACGATGCTTGATGAGTACAAGACGCCGAAGCACTTTTGGGCGGAAGTGGTTGAGACAGCTTGTCATGCAACAAATTGCTTGTATCTTCACAAGCTACTCGGCAAAACGGCATACGAGATCCTCACCGGTAACAAACCCCAAGTTGGATACTTTCGAGTATTCCGCTCAAATTGCTACATTCTTGATAAGCATCGTCGTTATGCATTTGCTCCTAAGTCTCATGAAGGTTTCCTACTTGGTTATGGCTCAAACTCTCACACTTACCGTGTCTACAATAATTTCACCCGAAAGGTTGAAGAGACGGTAGATTTGAAGTTTGATGAATCTAACGACTCTCAAGTAGAGCAATTGCCAATTAATGTAGGAGACAAAGACCCTTCAGAAGCAATCCAAGACTTGTCTATTGGCAATATTTGTCCAACGGAGGTGAAGGAGAGTACCTCGTCCGTCCAAGTGGAAGCTTTTACCTCACGACAAGGTGAACCAAGAGTTGATACGGAAGCATCCACAATTGGGACACACCAAGACGAAGAAAATGAGGAAGTACACCAAGATGAACATCAACAACCTCCTTCTCCACCACGACAAGAGAACGACAACGTCAACAACGAAGAAGCCCAATAAGAAGAACAAGATGAAGAAGATGTTCCACCAAGATCCAAGCAAAAGCTTTCACGAGTTCGAGCAAGAGTCGCCAAAGACCACCCCATCGAGCAAATCTACAATGATATCCAAACCGGGAGAATCACTCGCCCTAAAACTCGTTTGGCTAACTTTTGTGAACATTATTCATTCATCTCTAGCATTGAACCTATGAAGGTTGAAGAAGCATTGGAAGATCCGGATTGGATAAACACCATGCATGAAGAGCTACACAACTTTGAGAGAAACCAAGTTTTGACATTGGTTGAGAAGCCCGACAACAACCACAACATCATTGGTACCAAATGGGTGTTTCGCAATAAGCAAGATGAAGATGGACAAGTGGTTTGCAACAAAGCATGTCTCGTCGCCCAAGGCTACACTCAAGTCGAAGGTATGGACTACGGTGAGACATATGCCCCCATTGCTAGACTTGAGTCCATTTGCATCTTACTTGCCCATGCTAATCACCATGATATCACCTTGTACCAAATGGACATTAAAAGTGCTTTTCTAAATGGTGAAATAGAGGAGGAAGTTTATGTTAAGCAATCTACTATCTTTGTCAATCCTAAGAAACCTAATCATATTTACAAACTTCACGAAGCTCTTTATGGTCTTAAACAAGCTTCTACAGCATGGTATAAATGCTTGATCATGTTCCTTATTGAAAAAGGCTTTGAAATTGGAAAAATTGATTCTACTCATTTTACTAGAATGGTTAATGGAGAACTATTTGTGTGCCAAATCTATGTTGATGATATTATATTTGGTTTGGCTAACCCTCACTTTAGTGAGAAGTTTGGAAAGCTAATGTCGGAGAAGTTTGCGATGTCGATGATGAGTGAACTCAAATTCTTTCTCAGTTTGCAAATCAAGCAAACTAAGGAAGGTACCTTTGTATCTCAAACAAAGTATACCAAGGACTTATTCAAGAAGTTCAATATGCAAGAATGCAAAGGTATGACTACACCCATGCCTACTAGTGGACATCTTGATTTGACCAAAGATGGTGAACCGGTTGATCAAAAGGTTTACCGCTCCATGATTGGTTCATTGTTACATCTATGTGCTTCACGTCCCGATATTATGCTAAGCGTGTGCATGTGTGCACGATATCAAGCAGCCCCTAAAGAATGTTATCTTAAGGCCGTGAAAAGGATAGTGAGATACTTAATCCATACACCAAACTTTGGCATTTGGTATCCAAAGAGGGCCTCTTTTAATCTTCTTGGCTACTCCGACTCGGACTATGCCGGTGACAAGATTGATAGAAAGTCCACTTCGGGTACTTGTCAATTCTTGGTAGATCTTTTGTGTCTTGGTCCTCCAAGAAACCAAACACGGTATCCTTATCCACCGCCGAAGCGGAATACATTGCCGCTGGTTCATGTTGTGCTCAATTACTTTGGATGACCCAAACTCTTAAAGATTATGGGATATATGTGAAACATGTTCCATTGCTTTGTGACAATGAAAGTGCTATCAAGATTGCTCACAATCCTGTGCAACACTCTCGAACTAAGCATATTGAAGTTTGTCATCATTTGATTTGAGATCACATTGCTAAGGGTGATATTAACCTTAAGCATTTCGTGCCGACAAGCAATTGGCGGATATATTCACTAAACCACTTGATGAGAAAGTGTTTTGCTGGTTGACAGGTGAATTGAACATCATTGATGCCTCAAACTTGGAGTAGAAACTCCATTTGGATACATGCAAGACATGAGCCTATGACTAATCCTTGATATTTCTCTTATGATGACAATCTTATGTCTTGGATCACTACAAAAATAATACACTTCCGTGATGATATGTGTTTGTCACAGTAGGTCGCGTTTTCTGTCATGCATGTACATCCATGACGATTTTATGACGGAATCAAGATAGTCATACCTGTGCTGTCGTAGAAGTGTTCCATGACACTACCAAAATTATCATCACGGAAGTGTCCACTTCCATGACGATAAATCATGCGTCATAGAAGTGCTTTCGTCAAGGGTGAGCGACTTGTGGCATCCACCGTAACGGGACGCCGTTAACCGCCATTAACCTATCGGATCCTTTTTTGGATTCGATAACCCGCTAACCGCCACAACCAATGTCGATTTTCCACGTGTAAAATTCTCATTGGCTGACGGATCCACGCGTCAGCTCTGCGTTGACATAAGTGTCACTGATCCAACGGTCGAGATGGGCCTATGATATGTTGACACATGGACCGACCCAAAAGTGGCCCATAAAGTTTAAATGGGCCGGCCCAACCAAAGGCCCATAAGATTTAGCGGACCATAATGGGCCGGCCTAGCTAAAGGCCCACAAGATTTTGCAGACCATAATGGGCCGGCCCAAATAAAGGCCCACAAAATTTAGCGGACCATAATGGGCTGGCCAGCTAAAGACCCACACGATTTTGCAGACCAAAATGGGCCGGCCCGGCTAAAGGCCCACAAGATTTTACGGACCATAATGGGCCGGCCCAGCTAAAGCCCCACAAGATTCTGCAGACCATAATGGGCCGGCCCAGCTAAAGGCCCAACATTCTCTGTCAAATCGACCCATCAACGGCCTGTCCTAAACTTGTCATCAACACGGCCCATGGTCACTTTTGGCCCGTTAACAGTCTGCTAAGTAATTGGGCCGAATTACGGCCTGGTGTATTTTCGGCCTGTTAAAGGTCCTGCTTCATTTGGGCCCATTTATAGGCCATCAAAACTTTCGGCCCATAAACGACCGTGAAGGATTTGGGTCATATTCGGTCGTGTCTGACATTCGGCCTGTTAGAGGCCCACTATAGATTTGGGAAACTTTCGGCCTGTTGTCATTTTCGGCCTGTTAACGCCGAACGAAAACCATGGGCCATATGTGGCCCAACGTCATATCGGGCCCATTAATGGCCCATATAAATATGACAATAATCTAGCCCGACCGAAGTTCCGGCCTGTTAAAGGCCCGTGTATTAGGTCGGCGCATTTACAGCCCGTCCGAATTTCGGCCTATCAAAGATCCGCATCGTAAATGGGCCACCATTTCGGCCTGCTAAGACCAGTGGGTTATTTGGCACAATCAGGGTCTATTAAAGGCCCATGTTTTTTATGGGCTCGAGATATTTACACCTGTAAACGGCCTATTTTTACTGAGGGCCCAAATTATGTTTAGGCTTGTTAAAGGCCCACTATGGGCGCAGGCCTACCAGAAAAGTATGAAAGCTTAGGCTAATTTAGGCCCAGATATTTTTAGTGGGCTACATGCCAATTTTGGCACGTAATCGTTTTTAGCCCAATTGGAATGGGCCCGACGAATGTTGGCATGTTGGGCTCCTACCAAGCTTTCGGCTAAATACATTACTAAGATAAACCTACACTATACAAAAATAGCGTCATAATTACTGCAGCCTGTGGCAGCATCATAAATGTTGTATCACAACAAAATAAATTCCAACCATACAACAAAAGGCCTGTTGGCATAAAGTTTACAGTCCTTCTAGATAAAAGAACCATCAGATGTATAGAAGCACAGATCATTTGACCTGAGTGCTAATGTTTCAGGCTGTAGAATCTGATGGAGCAGCACGATCTCCACCTTTTTTCCACCATTGCTCTTGAACAACGAAGCGAATGTCTGATAGTCTGGTTTCAAAACCATTCATATCTTGACGACATTTGTCAACCACTATTCTTGTTTCTGAAATGACGTCCATTAGGGATTGGACTTGTGTCTGGAGCATAGATATATCACTCTGTCTAGCAGGAAGATTTTGTTTAGTAGGCGATTTGGACGAGGGTACCTTGACAACCAGCCCAGAATTACGTAGGAAGGTGCTTTTTGCACTGTTAGTGGAGAGATACTGACGCACTTCAGCAAGAGGTGACATTGTGCCTGTGGTAGCCTCGTCACCTTCAGGTGGTTGTGGCTGTTCAATCATTTGTTCCATAGCTTCCTGAAAGCTTGAACTTGTAGATTAGTGTACCAGATAAGTTACTAATGAGACAAAAACAAACAAAGTAGGTTAAACATTTATACATAACTTATTTTGGTGAACTACTATAATACATTAGCATGTATTGTAGTGCCAACTACATAATAAAATCACTTTCGAAACATATGTCCATGTAGCATGCCTACTGTATTGTCTATTTCCTCACATTCATTGACATCTAAGGATAAAGAGACATGGTTTAAAGTAGGATGAACATAGTATGACATCATTCATATCATGGGCAAACAGATATAAAAAACAAGCTATTTTATCATTGTGTGCGCACGTGAACATAACAACTAGATTACAGATCAAGACCAAAAGAATATCCTTCATCTCTTTTAAACCATGTAAGGTGAAATGATACGTTAAGACAACTATGTATAAAAGTGAACAGAGTAACTGACATTGGCTGCAAACCAAGTAGTTAAATGAACACATCACAGTACCAATCAGTTCAAGGCAGGAGGAGTAAGGACTTACAACAGCGGCTTGAACTGGTGTGCTCATGCCCTTCATCTTGCTGGTGTGGCAATCCTTGAAGATTTGCATTGCATTCGGTTCAGGTTCTTTTTGGTCCACACGAGCTTTCCTCTGTATTTGGAACACGTCAATATAGATATGATAATATGGCACAAAAAGAAGAAGGAAGTAGCAACTATTTACAAGAGCCTTGCAGTGTGCAATATAGCTATGAGATCCTGTTGTCTGTTGGAATTTCACTTTATAACGGTTGGTTTTGTTCTTCAAACAGTAGGCCTAGAAGAAGATACACTTGTAAGGCACATGCATAAATACAAGTTCAATATGTGGTCTGATCAAATACATATAGCCTACCTGATACTTTGGATCAGACCAGTGTTTAACAAGGGCTGTCCAGTCTTCATCTGTAATATATTCCACTGGAGATGTTTGGGCGGTTTCATTGTTAGCCTTGCCTTCAAGGTGAGATTTTCTAAGGTGGTACCGATACTGTCGCAGAGCAGACTGAAAAACATGAGTGCATGCTTGTTTAGTTGCATCATCTTTCGGATCCAACTTGAACCTCATCTGTTGAAAAAAGAATGTGAGTCTTATTAGGAGGAATCTAGAAAGTATGGGACAGAGCAAGACAATATTACTAATTGCGATGAATAACATTACTTACGGATAAATGGTCAAGGAAGGTGTTAAACTGTGTATTGTCTTTCTCATTCCTGTACTGGATCCACGTTGGGAGGATACGTGCATGACATCTAACGGCAACGGCTGCCTCTGATACTAACTTGGCTGACTCTGTAGCATCACGTGGCCGTTTTAAACCTGCCTCAAAATGGATCTCCATTCTTCCTCCTTTAGATTTTCTTAATCTGTCAAGCATTATCCCTGATGTCTGTTTCCGCTTGCGCCGTGGTGCTAGTTCAACAGCGAATATGGAAAGTGTTAGTGTACATCAAACTGTGAGAGTACATATAAAGGAGCATGCAACTGCAACTTGACCCGGTCAGGTACCGTCTTGGTGTTGATGCTCATGAGGTTCGTCTGATCTTGCCAAGTCTTGTTGTGTCAATAGTGCTTCGGAAGTAGTGTTAAGCGTGAAGGCAGCTTGGGAATTGGCCAGTTCCGGAGCAAACGAACGAGTAACTTGGTGAGATGCTGGTACAGTTGAAGCGAATGCTGCAGCTAGTGGAGCAGGTGATACTGCGTTTGCAGATTTAGCCGGTGGACTTGGACCTTCTACTGCACTATAAGTACCAGCAGAATCTCGATGGCAGATCCTTTTCCGTTTCACCCGTCAAGTAACAGCACTCCCTACTATATTATTTTCCTTGCTCTTTTTTGACTTTGCCATGTCAAGCTGTACCCACAACACAAAAGAATAAAATCACTCTTCAGAACTCATTGATGCATGATACAGACAAGCAATACTTTGATGTAAGACAACCGTATGAGGATGGAATATGTAAGAAAAACAGGACGGCATGACATATTCACAGCTACGATGTGCAAACTAAGCAGAAGGATTTTCAAGAAAATAGAAGTAATGCAAGCTAGACACCATATGAAAGATGCAACCAATATTACTCTGCCGAGTTAAAAGTGTCTTGTCATAAGTGGCAATTCGAAAAATTAGAAGCAGTACAACGTAGAAATCAATGCAAGATGCAACCACTATCAAACTGCCATGTTAAAAGCGTCCAATCATGAGTTACTGATGCGGGATACACAATAGTAGTACTTTGATGTAAGAACATGGTATGATAGATAGATGCAGTGTATTCTAGACACAGAAAGCCATGTCATATGCACATGTATAACGTATAAACTCAGCAGGTGCAGTTTAATCAAAATAGAAGAAATACAGGCAAGACAACATATGCAACATGAAACCAATTATCACACTGTCAACTTAGAGCAAGCGCCTGCGATGGTGGAGTGCGGGAGATGAACTCATCATGTAGACTTGGGACTTCAACTTCATTAGCAGTAACAGTGGCAAATCTAGAGAGTCTCTGTTTGCGTCGGTGCGGAGTACCACCAACATCCCCTAACTTACTCTTTTCCTTCCTATTTTCTGATATTTCCTTATGAAGTCAAAACCACAAGAAGATGAATAAAATTAGCTCTGCATAACTGGTTGGTGCATGATACAGACGAACACTACTTTGATGTAAGGCAAGCGCAGGATAGGAGGATGGAATATATACAAAAAAGACAACGTTTCATATTCACACGTACGATAGGAGGATGGAATATGTATGAAAAAACAGTAAGCGAAAGGCATTTCAACAAAATTAGAAGAAATGAAAGCTAGGCACCATATGAACATGCAAGCAATATCACTCTATCAGGTAAAAAGTTTCTCGTCGTAAGTGCCATTTCAAGAAATTAGAAGTAGTACAAGCTAGAAGACAATGCAAGATGCAACCTACATCACAGTCCCAAGTTAAATGTGTCTTATGGTAAGTGATCGTTGCAGGTATAAGTTGTAAGCTACGCAGATGCAATTCAACATAATCAGAAGCAATACAAACTAGACATCATACGGAAAATGCAACCACATATAACAGTTCCAAGTAAGAGCAAGCACCTGTGATGGTGGGGTAGGGGAGATGTGCTCATCATGTACACGTATGTTCTAGAAACAGGAACACGTGTCATATTCACAGGCATTATGTGTAAAGTAAGCAGATGCAATTCAAGTTAGAAGCAATGCAAGCTAGACATCATACGCAACATGCAACTACATATAATAGTGCCAAGTTAGAGCAAGCACCTGTGATGGTGGAGTAGGGGAGATGTGCTCATCATCTACACATCTATGTTGACTGTCCAGCCTTGTGTTGTCTTGCGAATCTTGTTGGGAGAATGGTGGAGTAGAATCTGTAGACACCCCCTGTTTGAGTTGCTCCGAAGGACCACCATCATCCACTGCCGGACTAATTTCTTTCAGCTGTAATGATTTTGCACTGTGAAGTCAAACCTATAAGAAAAAGGAATAAAATTCGCTCTTCAGAACTCATTCATGCATGATACTAACGAACACTACTCGGATGAAAGGCAAACACATGATGCGAGGATGGAATATGTATGAAAAACAGGATGGCGTGACATATTCACACCTATGATGTGGTAAATAAGCAGAAGGCATTTCAACAAATTAGAAGCACTGCAAGCTAGACACCATATGAAAGATGCAACCAATATCACTTTTGCCAAGTTCAAACTGTATGGCATTTCAACAAATTAGAAGCAGTACATGCTAGAAATCATATGCAAGACACAACCAATATCACAGTGGCGACTTAAAGGTGCCTTATCATAAGTGACTGATGCGAGATACGCAAGAACAGTAGTCTGATGTAGAAACAGGAACACATGTCATATTCATAGGCATTATGTGTAAAGTAAGCAGATGCAATTCAACAAAGTTAGAAGCAATACAAGCTAGAAATCATAGGCAACATGCAACCACATATAATAGTGCCAAGTTAGAGCAAGCACATGTGATGGTGGAGTAGGGGAGATGTGCTCATCATCTACACAGCTACGTTGACTGTCTAGCCTTGCGTTGTCTTGCGAATCTTGTTGGGAGGATGGCGGAATAGAATCTGTAGAGAACCTCTGTTTCAGTTGCTCGGAAGGACCACCATCATCCAATGCCTTGCAAATTTCCTTCAGCTTTATTGATTTTGCATTGTGAGGTCATACCGACAAGAAAAAGGAGTATAATCCGCTCTTCAGAATTCATTCATGCATGATACTGACGAACACTACTCTGATGAAAGGCAAAGTCATGATACGAGGATGCAATATGTACGAAAAAATGGATGGCTTAACATATTCACACCTATGATGTGGTAACTAAGCAAAAGGCACTTCAACAAATTAGAAACACTACAAGAAACCATATGGAAGGTGCAACCAATATCACTTTGCCAAGTTAAAACTGTCTCGTCATAGGTGGCGTTCATCAAACAAGAAGCCATACATGCTAGAAATCATATTCAAGACGCAAACCAATATCACACTGCCAACTTAAAGGTGTCCCATCATAAGTGACTGATGCATGATACACAAGAAGAGTAGTTTCATGTAAGAACATGGTGTCATAGACAGATATAGTATGTACCAAAAATAGGAAAGCGTGTCATATTCACATGTATCATGTGTAAGCTAAGCAGATGCAGTTTACACTAATTAGGAGCAATACGAGCTAGACACCATATGCAACATGCAACTAGATATCACACTGCCAAGTTAGAGCAAGCACCTTGGATGGTGGAGTAGGGGAGCGGAGACTTGGACCTTGTAATGCACTATCAGTACAAGGAGAATCGGTACAGATGCTCCGTTTACGTTGCTGCAGAGGACCACCATCATCGCCTTCCTTACTCTTTTCCTTCCTCTTTCTTGATTTTGCCTTGTCAAGTCAAACCCACAAGAAAAAGGAATAAAATTTGCTCTTCAGAACTCATTGATGCATGATACTGACGAACACTAGTTTCATGTAAGGCAGCCGCATGATAGGAGGATGGAATATGTATGAAAAACAGGACGGCATGACATATTGACATGTATGATGTATAAAGTGTAAACTAAGCACAAGGTTCTTGAACTTGTTAGAATGAATGCAAGCTAGAAACCATATGAAAGATGGAACCAATATCACTCTGCCAAATTAAAATGGTGCCCTAACAAATGTATTTGACCAAATTAGAAGCAATACATAGCAACAGGCTAGAAATAATATGCAATATGCAACGAATAAAGGTGACTCATCGTAAGTTATTGATGCAGGATACAGAAGAGAGGTAGTTTCATGTAAGAACAAGGTTAACACATAGATGTAGTGTGTACCAAACATAGGAAGGCATGTCATATTCACAGGTACAGTGTGTAAACTAAGCAGATGCAATTTACTCTAATTAGAAGCATTACAAGCTAGACACCGTATGCAACATGCAACCACATATCACACTGCGAAGTTAGAGCAACCTGTGATGGTGGTCAAGGGGGAGTGCGGTCTTCAAGTACAGAGCTACGTAGGCTTGCTGTTTCTTGAGAATCATGTGGAGAGGATGAAATTGCATTCTTTATAAGAGTATTGCGTCTCATATTAACCCACACGCCTGACTGTCTCATCATAAGCGATAGATGCAGGATACACAAGAACAGTAGTTTGATGTAAGAACATGGTGTCATAGGCAGATGTAGTATGTATTAAAAACAGGAAGGCGTGTCATATTCACATGTATAATGTGTAAGCTAAGGAGATGCAATTTAACAAATCAGGAGCAATACAAGCTAGGCACCATATGCAACATGCAACCAGGTATCACACTGCCATGTTAGAGCAAGCACCTTGGGTTGTGGAGTAGGGGAGATGAGATTTGGAACTAGCACTGCAGTACGAGTAGTAGGAGAATCTGCAAAAATCATCTGTTTCGGTTGCTCCAGAGGACCACCATCATTACGTGCCTTCGTACTTTCAGATTTTGCCTTGTCAAGTAAACACACAAGAAAAAGGAATGAAATTCGCACTTACAAATTCGTTGATGCATGATACTGATGAACACAACTTTTATGTATGGCAACCACATTGTAGGAGGATGGAATATGTATGAAAAATGCTAAGCAGAAGGCATTTCAACAAATTGGAAGCAATGCAATCTAGACACCATATGAAAGATCCAACCAAAATCACTCTACCAAGTTAGATGTATCTCATTATAAGTGGCACTTCAGCAAATTAGAGGCAATACATGTTTGAAATGATATGCAAGATGCAACCAATATTACACTGTCAACTTGAAGGTGTATCGTCAGAAGTGATTGATGAGGGATACACAAGAAAAGTAGTTTGATGTAAGAACATGGTTAATAGAAAGACTTAGTATGTACCAAAAACAGGAAGGCATGTCATATTCACAGGTATAATGTGTTAACTAAGCAGATGCAATTTAACTAGAAGCATTACAAGGTAGACACCATATGCAACATGCAACCACATATCACACTGCCAAGTAAGAGCAAGCACCTGCGATGGTGGTGTGGGGGAATTGCGGTGATCAACTAGAGAGCTATGTTGACTATCTTCATTTAGCCTTGCTGTTTCTTGAGAATCATGTGGGGAGGATGACACTACACTCTTTAAACAAGTAGGGCATCTCATAGTAACCCACTCGGGTGACTGTCTCATAATAAGTGATTGACGAGGGATACAAAAGAGCATTAGTTTGATGTACGAACATGGTTAATAGACATATGTAGTATGTATCAAAAACAGGAAGGCATGTCATTATCAAAGGTATAATGTGTAAAGTAAGCAGATGCAATTCAACCAAGTTGGAAGCAATACAAGCTAGACACCATATGCAACATGTAACCACATTTGACAAAGCGAAGTTAAAGCAAGCACCTGGGATGGTTGTGTGTGGCAATTGAGATCATCAACTGCAGAGCTACGTTTACTGTCTCCAACTGCTGACACTGCACCCATTAGAGCGCTGAAAAACTTAGTGCTTATCTTCGAATTACACTGGAGCGACTTCTGTCTTTTCTTTTCTGCATTCATCAACACTGCATCAGAGTCTGAAATACCCATGCATAAAAAAACAATAGTGTGAGTATGGGTGAAGTGTGTGCACAATTAGTATAGTGTAAAGGTAGCAGATAGCAGGTCGGTGAGAAATAAATGGCGGGAGACATATGATAGCTCTACAACATGCATGGCACACTAAATTACTATAGGATTCTATGAAAATAACAGTCGACTGAAAGCAAATAGGTCAGTCCATTTGTTCTGCACCATCTGATGTACAAATAACGAGCAGATCGCCTTCATCTACCTCCAGCCAGTCAGTGTTGACGATCTTCCTCGAAACGCCAGCGACCACCGGCCCAGTATTCCTCCCCTGCCTGCGCCCTCCCCTCGACCTCACTGCACCGCCGTGCTTGGCACCGCCCCCTGGCCATCCATTCAAGCCCCGCCGACCTCCAGATCGGGCGCAAGCAGCTCCTACGCCCCGCACCCCTATGATAGACACCGATGCGCCGCTTCCCTGGGGAACAGACGGACTAGGTGCTCCGCGCGCCTAAGCGGGTGCTGCTTCTTTTAATTGCGGTTCGACTGACCCTGAATTGAAATCCAGGCGGGCTACTGACCTCTAGCAAAGGTGAAATAGTAAAAGGGAGGAAACCTTGTGCATTTAGTATCACGAAGAAGATGCAGTAGGAAGTGCTCAACTAGTTTCTTTCGTGGGATGAATACGGTGTGAGCGGAGACATAATATTTGCACGAATAAGGGAAGAGGAGTACCTCTTTCTGCTGGCAGTGCTGTGTCCTCCTTCTGTTTTTCCAACGATCTTCTTGTGGTTCGCCAGAAACCAGAAGTTGTGGAGGATGGTGCAGCCTTGGATGAATCCATCGCCAAGTTGTTGAGTGTGGTGTGGTGGCCGTCTGACGGTGGCGGGGAAGCAGATCCGAGGCGGCGAACGACGGTGTAGCGAGAACAGCTCCGGTGCAGTGAATGGTTGCGACAGTGGAGCGATAGCAGTGAGGCGCAGGACAGCATGGTCAGAGTGGTTCTGGTACGGCGCATGTCGGCTTCGGCGTCGTGGAGGCAGCTCTGCCTCGGCTTCAGCTGCTAAGTCCTTGAGGGCGTTGCGGTTGCGGTTGCGTTGGACGACAATGTCGGGGTACCGGCTCCTGCGTGATGGAGGAGGGCGGCGGTGGATTGGCGGCTATGGGGTGGAGGACGGAGGAGGCTGGGGTTCCGTAGCTGGTGGAGAGGGTGTTTTGGCGCCCACGGAGTATGAATGGGGAAATGGAGGGAAGCGGGGAACTAAGGGGGAACAATGTTTCGGTTTGAGACGCGCTTGTTTGAAATTTGGGGAAAGTTATAAACTTTGCCCCCATCTAAAATTTCAGACATGTTGCGGGTTGAGGTTAGGATAGTAATCTCAGGTGTCCCAAATGTGGGTGGGATAGATTTCGGCCGAGCGCATGGGTGTTTAGGCTCCCACGGTGTATGAATGCTTCTTGGAGGCGGTTGAGACTGGCGTCTTGGTGAAGTTACAAACCTACCCCGGTTTAGACCTTTGGACATCGGGCCGATAGGCTACACGGGCCAGAGTCAGGATAGTAATTTCACCAAACATTAGTATCGCGTGGTTTCGGGTGACCACAGGCCTATTTGGCGCTTCGTTCAATATTTGGGAGCAGAAGCATTAACGTTTTCGGTTCTCTTGAATTGAACTTTCAGGATTTGTCAAATTTCACAAATCTTTACTCTTGAATATCCTAAAGCTACGATTTTTTTTGCAATTGAGAGGGTACATTTGAATATACATTGTACACGAGTATATATTAGAAAATATGCAACTTACCTCAGTTCATGCATGGTTCCAGATATAATCTCCTTGGTTGCAAAAAAAAGTTAGATATGCGTATGAATATATATAGCATGTTTAAACTCACAACAAATATTGATGCCCCCTTTTACATCTGATTTACAAATGCCATTATCTCGGGTTCAAATAGATGAATGCACTTCCTATGAATTCGAATCTTCGAAACCCCCTTTATGTTGAATTCGACATGTATTCTATTTCGTAGCTAGCAATTTGGAATGTATCCATGCAAGTGACAAATGTATAAAGTGCTTCACACTAACAACATGGAGTGCACTAATTAATGTTTATATATGAATTGCAAAAGCATCCATTGCCTGTATTTCAAACCGCTCTCACTCTATGGATCGATAATATGAAATAGACACATGCACATGCTAGAATTCAATAGAGTATGGGTGTCTGATAGACCGATTTTCATCCATATGCAATTTGCAAAATTCATGATCTCATCCAAAAATAATAGTGCCATTTATATTTTAATTTAATGCATAGAACCGCCTTTTACACGTAGATGTACTATGCCTCGGCCCGTTCTCACAAAAGCGCTATATATCTCTCTATCTAACGCATAAGTGCACACACTTTATATGCATCGGCATTTATCTTTCACACATGCTCACAATCTCTCAGGGTGTTGGGGTGTCTCACGCACATGCTCTCTCTGTTTCTCTCTCTCTCTCTTTCCGACTACTATGTACCACTCTTTTCACTAATCTCAGTTGGAAAACACTATTTCTCTCACATGCATATACACACACGCACGGTCTCTACTAGCCCTCTATACGCACATATATGTGCCTACGTGTCTCCTGCACGCACATTATCTTTAGGCCTCTCTCGCACACATTGCCCCCCCCCCCGAGACACACCTCTCTCTTAGGAGTTGCCAGATATGATTTCATCATATCATTTGGTAGGATATCCCTGGCTGTTAGGCTGGATGGTAATACGAGGCAAAGTTTTACCCTAGTTTGGACCCTTGCAGTTGAGGAAAGAGCCTACTCCTGGTACTGTATATTAGTGATAGGGGTGTGTACAAAGTACACGTGAATACCAGGCATTGTGCGTGTGTGTATACTATCGACGAACTAGCCCCCAAGCTTCTATAACATACTGGGGATCTAGGGTTACAAATCATATATAGTCGGCTTATCACCAGTGGGGATAGAGTCCTCCGCGACTCTGGTAGCTTCATGTTGTACGCCGAGTCCTCCACATGGGTCTTCGTATAACGCGTCTCGGTCCAACGTATATGTGGTGTAGGATGGAACCGACCCGTGAGTCTTCATGTTGACCCACCACAACTAGAAATGATGTGCCCACGACACCACACACGCAATCGGCCACTAAGAAAATAAGCATATACAATAGTACAACAGTATCTAGCTCACGATATGTCTCCATATTTTGTTGATGACACTGACGGACTTTGCATTTGATGCGTGCTCTATATTTTGTTGGCGACACTTACGGTCATTGTATTTGAAGCGAAAGCACGATATGGTCACTGGACTTCAGAATAAGCTCATCACGGTCACCACATACATTTTTTCATGCTAACCAACATGTGGTTGGATGGTTAGGAGGACAATGGTTTCTTGAGCCCACCAAGGTTAAAGTCCCGGTGCTCACATTTATCTTGTGTTAATTTCAGTATTTCCCGGTGATGTGCGTTCAGTGGGAAGAGACGTTCCACTCGACTACGAGGCACCTATGGTGACTTCATAAAATCTCAAGATCATATATGCTGGCCCACTCTCTCGAAGGTGCTCATAGGGGTAGGGTCCGCGTGTGTGCGCTTATAGCGGTGAGTGCTTGCGCGTATATATGAGCCCTTGCGTCTGTACCATGTTAAACAAATACATGTCATGATTATACGGTCACTGGCTCACCCGTACAACTCCGTATTTTGTTGATGGCACAATCAGTTGACCAGTCAAACGTTCCACACGGTGCAACTAGTGTTGCACCATCGGGGTGTGTAACCATGGGGCCCACCTGTCAGCCCGTATGTGAAAGAAAGAAAATGGTGGTTTGAGTCTGTACTGTGTTAATAAAATAGGAGTACATTTTAGGGTGATCATACGGTCACTAGCTCACCATACAGCTCCGTAATTTGTTGATAACACGATCAATTGACCAGTCAAACGGTCCACATTCAGCAGCGCACATTACCATAGGGCCCACCCGTCAGTGCATATATGAAGGACAGAAATGGTAATAAATTAGTGGTCGGTGGGTATTCGAAGTCGTGAGACCTCTGGTTGGGGGGCGTTGATTGGGCACTGGGGTGGGGATCACCGAAGAAAAAGCTCGGCGCGGGGGGCCTAGAGGGATGGCCGGTGCGGCGGCGGACCGGCGGTGGGGAGTGGTTTCGGGGAGGGCGCGGCAGCGTAGCGGCGCGGGCCGGCCGCGGGCGGCGGGGGCCGTCGGTTCGGCCGGTGGTGGCTGGCGGCTCAGGGGGGGTGGAGTTTGATGATAAACTGGAGGCCTTTGATTTCGTATCCAACGGCTGGAAAATCTAATGACCAGAGATTAAAAAGTCAGTCGACTGACGTGTAGCCTCACCCCGGATGTACACATGCATGCACGCACCCATGCAGGCGTGCAACACTGACACGTACACATAACGTATACACGCACGCATGCTGGCGTGCAACACTGACACGTACACATGCACTCACGAACACACACACGTACGCACCCATGCATGCAACACTGAAATGTACCCTTGCACGCACGCAACACTCGCACGCCTGCATGCACACAGCACACGACGCAAGACACGCGCTCAACCTATATGTGCATGCACCCGTTGTTAAGGACATGGATTGTTACAGGTATTAATCAATCTTATCTGTGATAAGCAAAACATTGATGTTTGCAGCGGTCTTTATGAATCACAATGTATCGAACGGGCTATCAACATAGTAGGCTTATCTACATGAAAAAGATGACATCACACTCAATGAACAATCATCGGTTTATGAAATGCCCGCTTCTGACCGCCCTGGCCCACCAAAGGTTCCTCTGTTGTGCGCTGCCTGCGTTGACATGCAGGCCATGTACCCAAAGAGCCCACACGTCAGTGGAAGAACGATGCGGTGTCCTAGGTTAGAGTCGAGGGCGCCACTTGCTACACGCCCGGCTAAACACGCCTCCTTCCCGCATTCAAACGCCTCCATGAAATCCGCCCGTGTGGAAGCCGAGAAACCCACTCTAGACACACGTCCGTTCATGATCGGGCCGGCATTAAACGCAACGCCGGCCGAGCTCCTCCCGTCCGCCGTCTATTTAATCTCCTATTTAAACAAGGCCAAACGCCAGCCAAGAATCACACACCTCCGCCGCTCCCCTATCTCCTCCTTCACCATTTTGTCCACTCTTACAATCGCTTACGAAGAGTAGTTATTCCACATCCAAGCCAGCTGGGTAGCCCACCGGATACGAGCTATGCAGCTCGCTGATCCACCTCCCTCCCCTCGCCCGACGGAGCCAGTTGCCACCCAAGCCGGTGCGCGGTTCAGCAACTCGCCGCTCCAGGCCAGCTCGACGAGGAGCGGCGCACGGGCGTCGTTGCTGCCGTCCACACCACCGCCTCGTACTGCATCTCCCGTTTCTATGGCCGAGACTCCCATGCCGGCGGCCGTGCCATGGAAGCAGCGAAAAAAGCTGGGTGCACGGAGAGCGACGAGTCGGTGGTCAGCGCCTCCGCGTCCACCGCCATCATCGAGGAGAAGTAGAACATGGGAGGCCACCGCCGCTTGGGTCCCATGAAGGCTGCCGTGGAGGCGACGCCGGCGCACACAACATGTGTCTTGTCGGATCCTTTTGTTGCAAGGACCTTCGTCGACCCCACATGGGCTCCACGGAAGAGGGGAATGTTAGGATGAACTCGAGCCGTTGCCGGCCATGGCGAAGTAGTGGCCGCTGATGAACTCGAACCGGTGCCGGCCACCATCATCTTCAGCATCAGCCAATGATATCAGTTGGGCAGTGGGAAAGCTAGCCATCCTTTGCGCTGAAGCATATACCTCCAGGGCTCCCGGCAGTCCGGGGATCATGTTGCCGGACATGAGGAACACAAATCGATCGGCGGGCGACCATTTAGGCCAGGTATTATATACCTGTGTTGTCCAAAACTAGCACCACATAGTTCATTTGAATGTAATGAAATCCGTCATGTTTGTATGAAAATCCAGTATTTTATATGATTTCTGTCGTTGTTATATGAAATATCAGTTTGTCTACATGTTTGCGTGAATTTCGTCCGGTTGGTTGAGTTGCTATCATAATGTGTGCGGCTACGGTTGGATGGCGTAATTTGCCGGTTGCCGGTCGGTCTGTGGGCGGCTCAGGCGGTGTTGTGGTACAAAAAAACACAGCTCATGCAAGCTCGTCTCCAACCTGCGCGCTGGAGGATGCATGAGCACCCGAGCCATTCCTCGTTCATCGATGGCAAAGGCACCGGTGGACAAAAGGGTCGCCAATATTTTGGCTACCCCGGGCAAGATCCAAACATCCCCTCCCAATAGATTCAAATCCCTCATTCGCCATGGAACTTTGCCATGTGTTGTTTTCATGGACTAGCAAGATGCCCGTGCATTGCACGGAACATCAAGATGCATTTTTTTACAAACTCCCGCATGCATGCAAGGGATAATTAATGTCCTCCTTTGCTAGTACCACGAGGCAAACACCATTAATATTGCATCGATTAGTGTTATTGGCCTTGTATATCTGCAAATTGTAATTTTGATAGTGGCCCCTTGTATATAAAAATGGAGGGAGAAAGATGAGAGATAAGGTGAGGAGGAGTGGGGCGTGGTGGTGACTAGTGGTCGGACTGGGCGGAGGCATGGGGATGGACGGCGCATTATGTCTAGGTTTGTATCTCTCACACACACACACCCACGTAGGTAGGGGGCGTGCACGAAGAGAAGAGGTGCACGCACGGCGCACGTACTCCCGTCTCTTTCCCACGCCCGTGCGGGTACACGGCGGAGCTCATTTCTGTACGAAAAGGCAGCCCACATGGTAATTTGACACGTGTACTGGTTGTCCACTTGGTGGAGGGAGGATCGTCTACCACGGGTGAGAGCATCCACAATGTGCTATTTTCTCGCCTCTAAGGCCGCCTCTAGCGACTTGGAGGCCGGCGCCATACATTGCATGGGATCGCCTCTAAGCTAAAATGGCTGGCATCGCCTCCAAGCTAGGAGGCAGCCTCCAAGTTCTCTCCCAACTAAAATAATTCTATGTCCCCACTAGTCATACTAGCATGGCTGACGAGAAAAGGTATTTTTATATGTATGCTGCATGCAGTGGGGTCCATCTTAGAGGCCAGATATAATTTGATACACTGCACGACCTTACGCCAATCTTAGAGGAGCGTAGGTGGACCCCAACTTAGAGGCCATGTTGCCTCTACACACTGTGGATGCCCTGAACTTACAAATTGCGAGTTGACGTGTTATGTTAAAAAAGAGGCAAACCATGTGGGGCCTACCTTAGAGGCAAGGCTCTATACACTGGAGAACTTTTGATGTGTCCCGTCAACTCGCAGAACGAGGAGAAGCTTGCTTAGTACACTGTCTCCCCCGCCCACGGGCGCGGTGGCTCGCGGGATAAGGTGAAGCTTGCTTACGAGTAGTAGTAGTAGCACCACTCTACGCCTTACGCCCGCTCCCTCGCCCACGCGCGCGGTGGCTCGCGGCACGAGGAGAAAATTTTACTACTCCCTCCGTTTACTCCTCGTCCCTACTACGTACCTTGGTTAGAGAGATTATCATATTGTTTGGAATATATATGTCTTTAGTACTCCCTCCATTTACTTATACAAGGCCACTATAAAAAATACATTTTGCATCTATACAAGGCCACAAATAGTAATCGAGACAAAAGTTACTACTCCCTCCTTTCCAGTTTATGGCTCTCCAACCAAGGTAGACGGTGAGTGGTCGAATTAATTTTGTAGTTTGCACAAGTAATTAGTACGCTCGTTTTTCTCAAGAAGTTATGTTTACCGAGACATTAATTATAACGAATGCATGATGACCACTAAATTTCCATGAACTTCTACATGCATCGGTGAGTTTCTTCTTGACACTGCTTGCATCGGGTAATCTAACACACGTCAAGATCCAACATGTAATGGTACTACACTAGTAGTAGAATTGAGACTTATCAAACGGAAAAACGAATGTTTTTTAGATGAGCCCTATAAACCCTAGTGGGTATGTACTCCATAAAAACAGATTTTTCCAAAACTAAGTCGCTCCCTTTCTTGAATTTTGTACTTCCTGTCGCCGACATGTGGGACATATAGCAACCGGGTCGACGTGTCAAGCACCAAATAATAGTGCAGAACAGCAGGGGGGACGCACCCCACTCATACCGGCGCAGTAGTAGTAATGAGCAGTGAGACGTCAAATCACAATGCCGTACCTTCCCAGACGGACGAAGCAACCATTATTTGACACTTTGGTTCGCCATCATCTCAAACCACGTAGCATTGCTTCTGCCTCAAGAGGGACACGCGCATCGCCTTGGTACGTCATGACACGTGGGACCGCATGACAGGCCATGCTCCCCCGCCGATCGCTCGGTAAAATCACCTCATTTTTACTATACATCCTCCGTATCGGTTTACTACATGGCATGCACGTCGTTCTAGGTTGAGAATTTAACTGGCTATATATGTGATGAACAGTACTCTAGCCTTTTAAAAAATATATACTTTTGTACAGTAGTAGTATCGATGGATTGCGCCATGGAGCAAAAATTGAAATTAAAAAAAGGGTGGTACATATAGAGAGCGCTCGTCGCCAAATTATGCATATAGTACTAGCAAAAAAGCTAGTACGTGCTTAATTGGGGTGCTAATTCTATTAAAGAAATACTAGTAGTATGTACATACTGAAGAGTTAAAGTAACGAGAAGAAACATAACATAGTTCTGCTGGGGGCTCAGCACAACACACCCCTCAAATTAATCTAAGCACGCCTAAAATAAACTATGCAACTAATCCGGTAGACACTGCATTAGAAGCACCATGAGCAACGATACTGACACCTTACTCACTCGGAGTCCTCGTCCACGTCCTCGACTTCGTCCTTGTCCCTCTTCCTCTTGGCTGACACTTGTTTGCTTGAACCGCACACTTGGCTCTTGCTCTTCATCCAACCCTTGTAGATATTGAAACAAAGGTAGCCATCCATTGCAGTGTAGTGCATGTGGTCTATATCTAGTACATTCCGCTGCCATGCATGACGATGAAACGTGTAATGAGGTTTCTCCAGTTTACAGTATGAAGGATGAACCATGGCTCCTGCCAGGGTCAGCATTGAAGGTTGGCCATCGGAGGGCAGCAGCCGATTCTTCTGGAGGTCGAAGGGGTTGCCTACAATGAGGCCTATCCGACCCAGGACTTCTTTGTTGTTCCTAAAGTCTACAGTAACGAATTTGACTTGGTTTCTCTCGAGGAGATTCTTAAAATCCAAGCATTCAACATCGGCATGGCATATGTGGTAGACCAAGCATAAGTCATGCACGCAAACCTGGATCACGGCGGGCTTCTTCCTATCTTCGTCCTTTAGATCCTGCTCTCGTCCCAGGACTGTGGTGTACTCAACATCTAGCCCAGCGACCCACTCATCATCTGAGTTTTCGAACATGCGTCTGAAGCGAGAAAGGCATCCTTTCACCATCACAGAAGAACGAGTATAGATGATGTCGAACTCATCGCCGGTGATGGTTCTAACCTTGTACTCACCGCCAATCTTGGAGATTTGGGATGCCATGGATTTGGGAGGAGGGTTAGGATTAGTGGAACTGCCGTAATGTGAAAAGGACGGGACGACTAGGAGCGAACCGCCGTAGTATTAAAGGACGTGCGGGGATGAGTAGGAGCGAACTGCTAGCGTGCGAACGGCAGGGTAGTGGCTTTCTATTCTCCCATGATACGGGCTTCCGAGAGCCCTTGGATCTGAGATCGAACGGTTGCATGGCGTGATTCTAGACCTATGGGTGAATATCCTATCATGGAGGGTTATTCTGCAAATTTTCAGCAACTTAGCATGCGACCGTTTGATCTCAGATCCAAGGGCTGCCAGCAGCCCGTATCATGGTCGCGCCTACCACGACCAACGCGTCGCACGCGCGGTCGCGCCCTTGGAGATTTAACACGGTGCATTAGGCTATCTGATGTTGGCATGTCATACATAGTCATCACTTAGTCACTCATACTACAACAAGGTTAGCTATAAGGTTGGCTATAAGTGTATTTTTTTACTTCTCTCTTTCTCTTTCTTCGTACTCCGTGTAGTGCAGAAAACGTTCTTATATTATGGGACACAGGGAGTACTAGTATTTATTGCATTTGCCAAGGAGTGACCTCTTCCAATGAAATGGTGTGCTTATTAGTTTTTTGTTGCTTAGTTTGCTTCATTTAATTAGCTATAGACTCAAAATTGTCTTTTCACCTAGGTACACGCGCTTAGCACCGTTTCTTCCTTCGGTCACCAAACTAGTCTCTCTCTTCTTGATTAACTTGCCACATCAGACTTTATGCCTATGTGGCAAGCTTAGCACCTGTAGGAGCAAGTACAATAGTGCTCTATACATTGCATTTTTGCATATGTGGAGGAAAGAGAGGCAAGGAAAAAGTGGAGAAGTAGGCTCTCATGCAAGAGCCAGCCTCTACTACATGGTGGAGCATTGGGAGAGGCACCTGTATGGAGGTGGTCAGGAATCGGGAGACTCACGCCGGTCGTAGCGCCGCAGTTAAAATGATAATGGCAAGTCAAATCACGGGGCCCCACCTGTCCAGTAGTAACTCGCTGTCAAATCACATAGCCCTACATTTGCAGCAGCCTAGTCCCTCGTCTTCTCGCGTCTCTGTCGAACCGACTAGGCGAAACTTCCCCGCCTACCGCGCAGGAAAAGCCCCGCCCTCGACTTTTAAATACAACTACATCTGCTTAAGAATCCAATGATATACTTTTTGTGACATAGTAACTCATATTTAGTTAGTCAAATGGATGACCTAGAACTACATGCACGCCCTATAAACCGAGATGCCTAAAAATAAAAAACCGAGACAGAGAGGGTAGTTCAGCACGTATCTTTTTAGATCAATATAGTCGGGATTCACCAATTAGCAAAACCAAGTGGTAGGCTGCTCCTGTCGTGTTGGCGTAGCAACTCAAGCAGGGCCAGTCCGCACACGAAATGGCGACACACTTAACAGGAGCCCTTTGGCCAACATGTGGCTCATCCACAGTCTTGTTCCACGTGCAATGCACAAAATTACAGTTTGGAGCAGCGGTTGGAATTGCAGGCACCTGGTCGTAACGCCGCAGTAGTAGAAAATGAGCGATGAGGGGTCAAATCACAAAGCCCTACCTTTACCGCATTAAGCTGGACGGACGAAGCAACCATCATTTCACTCTAGGGCGCAAGAGCTTAAAGAAAAGAGAAAACAATGATGTGTGTGGCAGCTACCTAGGGCACCCTAGGGTAGGCATCTCCACTACAGATCCTTTTTTTGAAAGCGCCTCCACTACAAATCGGCTTCTCCCTCGTCCTCTAGAAGAAAAGCGATGATGAGTGCGGCGGTAGGGTTTGTAGGAGTACTACGGCATGCGGGGCCACGTCGTAGTAAACGGGTTTGAGTCGACGCCTTAAATATGTGTGGGCCGCTTGGTTTTACGGGAGCGAGGTAGCATTTTGAGTTCGGGGACCAGTGGAGATATAGTATACGTACAAAAAATTGTGTATGTAGGTTCGACCGAAAGGCAATGATGCATAGGCCCTGCATTTTGATATACCCGGGGCCGCGTGAAATTTGTTACTCTACTCAAAACTAGTAAGGTACATATGCATTGAACGCATGAGATTTCGAAACCAAATTATGAATAATACACACTATAGCATGTAAAGCTTTGAGTCATATATGCATGATGTAGATGTTCGTTTAGTTCTTAGTTCATCTCATTCAAAGTCAATTAGTTTTATAAAAATGTTAAGATTCATGGGGTTGTGCATTGTAAAGCATAAAGTAACAAACAAATAATGGCAATTCATTTAGAAAAAAACAATTATGATATAGAAGATTCTAGAACAAAGGAGAAGTGCTTGTGTTTTGAGGTTTGTGCATTATGCTTAAGTTCAACCATGGAGTCTTCTAAATTGTACATGTGGTAGATCTGGTGGAATGTTGATGATATCCAACGGCCATTAGTGCTCGGATTTTCCATCTCTGCACTGTCGGATTAGCTTCATCCAGCGACCATCTTTCAAAGTTATTGGCACACTATATAGTTCTTGTGCCATAGTTGCATGTTTTGGAAAAAAGCTACTAGTGGGTTGTACTATCTATTTAGGAATAGAAGATGTATACATGGAAGTTGTAGGGAAAGAGATGAGATGGAGCATCTCAATTCCTATGAGTAGGGATTGGAAAAGAGGTGTCATTTGGTTAACATCATAGGAACTTTTCTATTGAATCTAGAGATGACATGTATCTCAATTCCTATGAGGAGGGATTAGAAAAGAGATGTAATTTGGTTCATATCATAGGAACTTTTCTATTGAATATATGCTAATGTTTATTTTCCTTTGAAATTAAGGGAGTATAGGAATCCATTCATATGAACCAAGTGGATCTAAAGCTATAGAAATAATATCATGTTTATTTCCTTTGAAATGTGGAGTATATGAACCTATTCCAATGAACCAATTGGCTCTAAAGGAAAAAATCCTATAAAAATCATATCATATAGAGTTCCTATGATATTCCTTGACACTAAAGGATGGTTGAAATTGCTGCGGGTGATACGATGGTGTTTCTGTGTAGACTCCTCACCCATCTTTATAGTTACCTCTCGAAGATGAATGAAATGATATATACGAGGTATTCTACATGTCCAATTTGGTACACGAAAACTCGGTAAAAGTTTGCGAGGTTCGAATTTTCAATAAAGCTATATGCACTGCATTTCGGAACGGAGGGAGCATATGGCAGTTGCTCACACTCACGTGGAAGATTTGTGTGTTGGACGAGTGTATGTTCTGTTAAATGACATGGCAAAACTGACACTGTCAGATGCCGATCTAACGGTTCTTACGACATTCGTCAGGAAAAGTCTTGTGGAGAACGTTTGTCGGATAATGATTTACGGACACATGCATTGCATTAATACGTGCCCCCCTCTCTCTCACGCACACGCACCCTCACAAGTCACGACTCTCCCGAGTCCTCTCGCATACTCGCACGTCGCACCCACCGTCTATCTGCAGGTAGACGTCACGCACATATGTGCTCTTCACACACCCCTCAGAACTTCTAAAAAACAAAAGACATCACGCCCATTTTATTTTAGCTCACACGTCACACACTTATACTATTACTCTTGCGGCGAACATTCTTTGGGCATAGTATATTGTACTCTCACGAAGAGAAGCGGCGCACGCACGCACTAGTTCTCTCACACCCACTCGCGGATACACGTAGGAGCGCATTTTTTTGAAGCTGGTACAACAAAATCACTCCACTATATATATAAGCAGGAGCCTTAACGCTTGCTTTTCTAGGGTTCCTCTCGTCACTCTCTCATGCTCTCCAGATCTAAGCAAGACATAGGTGGCCACACTCTCTCTCAGCTCATGGCTAGTCACAAATCCGGCCGGACAACCTTGACCGGGGCAGGTGTGTAGGTGTATCGTTCACGCTGTCGTCATCGGCGAGGGAGGAGACCAACGGCTGCCCGCACGTCCCGATCGGCGGCCGTGCCGTTCTCCCCGAGAGAGCGCCGGCTCGGGAGGGCCTCCGACCCCTTCTTCCTCCCTGGGGTATTGTGGCCAAGATGCGGCCTCCCGACGCCATCTTTGCCACATGCCGTCGACCCTCAGGTATATATTCCTTCAAAACAGAACACCTGCCTTGCTCTACTGCCCCAGCTCCCTTCGTGTGGATCTTTTTCTACTTCCGTCCGCTGTTCCAAAGCCACCTAGACTTTTACTATTATTAGAGGTAAAGCTAGTTCATACAGTCGACTCTAAGCGTTGGTTCAAACAGGGAAGAAAGTGGGAAAGCTGTAGTATGAATCTAGGACTTGGTCCTAAGAGGAAACGGGGGAAAGTAGTAGATACTGGCTACCCAACTAGTCTCTTGGTTGAAAAGACGAAGAAAGCATGGTGGATGGCGAAGGGTGGGGGGAAGTGGACCTATCTCTTGGTTGAAAAAGGAAAGAAAGTGACGGGTATTGGGGGACAACGCAAATGAGAATGAGCAGGTCTAGATTTCATGTGCTCACATAGGAAAATGTCGCCTAGGAGATAAAAAATGGGACAAATGCAGCCATGCTGCCTGAGTGTTTACCGCTCTCGGCAGCCACTTCTGCCTCACCACTTTATGCCCCTGCTGTCCCTATGCCCATATCGCTACCATTAATGTAAAATCGCTTGAAGCATTAATCAATGCCACCTAATGTCACTATAAGTAATGGTCTAGTGCTGTCGATAAATTGAAGCAATGCCACCACCATTTTATGAGGTGCTTCCATCTTGCTTTATTTCCCATGAATTTTGTTTTTGTAGTTATACTTAAATGTCACATAGCTAACATTCCTTCATCCCAGTGGAACTGCACAAATTTGATTGCACATTTACTGACCATGTGCTACTCTCATGACAGTAATACTAATGCTATTGTTCTGCATGTTAATCTAGTGGCATTGTTGATGTGATGTGATGCTACTTACTTAAGGACTCTTCATACTGTCAATCTAGTGCCAATTATAACACAATAGATGTTGCTGTTAATCATACGCCACTGCAAATATCTGTCACTGTTTAAATAACCGTATTTCGTATTTGTGCAAACAGGAATGTTTGTCTCCATATCGTTTCGGGATGTCTGTCTCTGTATCGTTTCTATTCGCGCAATCAAAAGCACACACCTCAGTTTTAGTACAACTGCACAAAATGAGATGGCTATCCCTCGTTGCCGTCGTCTAACCTCCTGTCTTAAAGGTATCCTACATTGGTAGTAACTAAGGTAGAATGACCAACACAATCTAAAAGAAGCTGATTCATATGTTTTACTTCCTGATTGCAGTGCAGGGACGAGCGAAAACAATTGCATCCTAGTCTGGAATGCACTTTCTACCAGTTCATCGATGGATCGAGGACTAGCTGGCACGGTTACACGGCAGTTTTTTGGACAGGTGCGCAGACAAGAGGCATTGTGGTCTGCTTATTTCTGCAAATAGCGGTGCTTAAATTTAGTGGAATGCACAAGAATTTCACCTGGTTAGTACACTACATGGTTCAGTTCAGCATTCCATCTGAGACCACAGTTATAATTGGATACTCTGGAGTGAGAGAATCTAACCCTGGATGGTGGCAACAAGAAAAAACCAGAGTGAACTCCAGGAAATTTAAGCCTGCCGGGAGGCCCTTTGCTCAAAGAAGCCTTGCTTGTTTTTTTCCTGATTTGTAAACCTTCTCACAACTTTGTCTTTTGTTGTGAACTAGTATATGTTTGTTTTGTTCTATGAATCATTGAGATGTATAAAATTGCTTAACTTATGCTTTTCAAGTTTTTTATGAAGACGAGTTTAATGTGAGAGTTCCACATGAGCGCTGGACTAGCATGTGAACGTCTGGAATTTATTGCATTGTGGCCTCAGTTAACTGCATGAACCACTGTAACAAGATACATAGTTGCTTATATGTCAGACAACAGATTGTTCATTGTTAGCTGGTTGATAGCCTAGTGTTGAAGCGAGCTGAGCCAATGTGCCATGTTTTGCACAACTGCTTACAAGTGGGGTAGCACCAACAGTGTTTACAAGTACTTATGTATACGTCGGCGCACAGTTCTCGAACGAGTGCTCTATTTCATCAAAACACACACTGCTCGTATGATAAACCGTGACAACTTAGGTCTTACCATGCCATATTCATGAAAAAACTAGCGAGGACGCATCTGTTTCGGCAACAATTACGATGGTTCTCACATGATTCACGGACACACAAAAGTAGCAGCAGTTCCCATAGACGGATTCAAACAGAGTACTAGCCCCAGAGGGGTCGATAACAGGCAAGGTTCGGATAATTAGACACAATCCAAACTACTATTAAACACTAGCTGGGGCAACTATTTCATGCCTCGATCTAATTTGGGCTTGACACAAGACGGACCTTGCCATGAACATCATCGAGGACGTCCCGCAGCAGCTCAATCCTGTGAACCTTCACGACGACAACCTTGTGGCCTTGCCACTGATAGACTTGTTTTGTGGAGGCATGCCACGTCATCTTCCTGCGTAAGCTTGACAAGAATAGTATGCCTCACAAACGAAGGAGTAGCTTTGAACTTCTTGTGCTTCAGTACACCCTGGACAACACGCCTGACAACAGTGAGGCTGGAATACAACTCTTCATTGGTATAACCGCAAATGGCTTCCAGGATCTAACAGCCTAAGAACTAAGTTTTCCCAGTGCGTATATTCAGGTCATCTGCCTCATAGCGAGTGAAATGTACAACCACACAATCCTTGTCTGCATCAGGGCTCTAATTGAAATAGAAACAAATTCTGAATTACTTTTCAGTATAAGAAACACAAGTTATTTCAATGTGGCACCCCGGCTTAGAGAAAACCGGAACGCGCCGTATTCCAGCCCAGGGATCGAGGAGAAGTCTTCTGGAATACGACACTGCTTAGCATAGAACAAACCAGCTCTTTATTATTACATGAATATGAATACAAGGTCTCCGATATTACAATGAATAACATCGGTACGGCGACACTACGCCATCCTCAGTTGCTCTATGCAAGCAGCAGAACAACTCGAAGCAGCGGAATAACTCTAGCAGCGGAACAACGGCGACGGTGGTGAACTCTACTCCGCAGGGACTCTGGCTGGAACGCTTATCCTAGCTCGCACGAACGGAAACCAGGACAATCAAGCAATCAAATACGGCATGACCTGCAAACTGGCATGACACGCCAGGTCAGTACATTGAATGTACTTGCAAGCTCACAAAAACCAGAAGCATTCAAGACAAACAACAGTATGGCAATTACAGGTTAAACAATAATTAACATGAGATTATCAGAATAACATGGCATGACCAACATGATACAGCTAACACAACATGAACATGTTAATCCAACAACACTAGCATGCAACATGATGACACTATGCACCACTTATTCTGCTCGGGTTACCTCGTAACCAACACATGCATCACTTACCAACCTCGGACATCACATGATCATCTCAAGATCAAATCAAGCTTGGTATAAACAATACCGTAGTAATCATTAAATGACCACAAGGAGCTTGACCTTTACCCACGATTCTCGTACCACATCACGAATATACAACAACTCGGCATCCTCGATACCACCATGATCCTTACGGTGATCACAACCCGACCAACTCTTGGCCCCAAACCGTGATCCTTACGGCGATCACAACCCGACCAACACTTGGCCCGTGATCCTTACAGCGATCACAACCCGACCAATACCTGGCCCGTTATCATTACGCGATCACAACCAACTTATCTCATTGTTATCAAACACATTATTCTTATTACTGTTGACTCATGGTGTGACCTACTTTCGACCTGGGCCCTTATCAGGGGCGCGGATATCGATAGATTTAATATACACTCTGTAGAGGTTAGTTCACTGTACCCACACTACGGAACCCATGGCCTCGCACTCCCATTCGGGTGGACCAACGGCGTTCCGACAAAACCGATCTACTGCCATGACACTCTCCCGACCACTTCGACTCACTCCCCACTAGGCTAAGTCATGGGTGGCCCCGTGTCTACCTCCAGACACAACGACCACCGCCGTGGCCCGTCCCACACGGGGACACGGATCCAAAAACTCAAACAACTCAACAACGGGCACACAAGGTTATGCATGCTTACCAGGCCAGGGTACAGCACGCCCATAACCTTCCCTCGTTGGAGGCACCGATGAGAGGCACGACAATAGACCCAGTTAGGACCGTCCCATACCGGTAAGCGTGGTTGCACTGGAAAGCATCGATTCAACGGCACCATGACTCAGCCAATTGTTGTTCAAGTTCAATTTAATCCGGTTAACTTGAATGCAAATATGCTGAGCCATGATAAAAATACATGAACATGATATCAACATCATCATGAGGGTATCACATAACTATCCACCATATCAACAATAAATCATATCCACTGAGCATGGCATACTGACTAGCATGACCATCACCAACATCAACATGTACTACTAGCAATCATAAACATATTAAAGGTAATACTAGCAAGTATACATGATCACGGAGTACAATTCAACATAGCACAAAAGTGAACATGCAACTCTAAACATCACCGGAACAACGATAACCAACTTTTCAACAAGCAAACATTTAATAAAGATTCAAGTTGAAAACCATGGCTACTGCATGACTATCATTCAAGTGGGTATTGTGGCTTGCCTGGGGATGAAGAAGGCACCGGGGAGAAGTGCGAGAAACTCGCGGAACGAATCATCGGAAAACGTACTCTCTCGGAGGGGGCTGAATAAGGGCAAGGGCAAAATGGTCATTTTCACAGTGTCAAACCATAGTGAAAATGAAACCAACAGAATGGGCTCGACGAAACAAAGAAATGAGCATTGGTTTCACCAGATTTGGAGCTACGGATAAAAAGTTATGGACGTTTTTCTGCCAGGAACCCATCTGTAATGAAAATCTTTTCAACCAGGGGCCTGAACAGAAAAAGTGAAAGAATATTTTGGGGAATACATCTCCACTTATGCTGACGTGGCGACGACCGGTCAAAAGGGGCAGAGGCGGGGCCGGCTCGTGTGGCTGACAGGTGGGGTCGCGGGGCCCGCCTGGCCAGGTCAACGCACCACATGGCCATCAACTTCTTCCTCTCGACAGAAGCAGGGGAGAGGCGAGGCCATGCGGCACCGGCGATGGCCTGGGCAGCTCCGGCCATTGACCTTGGGGCACGCGGCTAGGGGCATTCCGGCAACGAGGGGAAGGATTGGGGAGGGTCATCGGAGCATGGGGAGGACGTGGGTGAGGTCAGTGGATGGAGAAAGGGACCGGGGAGCTCAAATTTGAGCCGAGCTTCGCGGTGGCCATGGCGATGGTGAGGGGCACAGAGAGCTCCTCGAGCTCGGGGAAGAAGCTAGGCGGGGCTACAGGAGGTGCGGGAGGCCAATGGTGAGCTCAGGAGGCTCGGGGGATGGCTATATATAGCCGGGCGAGAGGGAGCCGCGCTGGCGTCGTCGTGGACGCATGTCCCGCGCCGTGGATGCATGCTCGCGTGCATGGACTCGGGGGCAAACGACGGAAGAGGCACAGGGGAGAGCTCACGAGGCAGAGGAGGCTGAGGGAGCGCAGGGAGGAAGACGACGGCGACGGGAAGATCCAAAACTCCACTGTACGCTCGTGGGCACGCGGCGGTTTGCGTCGGTGAGGAAGCCGCCGGAGGGGGAGAGGGGTCCAGGAGAACGACGACGACACGGGGAACACGCTGGACATCTTCACAAGCGCGAAGCCGATGAGAGGAGGAGGGGCTCCAGTACAAACAGTGCTCTGGACACGCCACAGCGCACAGAGCGTGCACACAGGCATGCTAGCGTCATAGTCACCACGTGAACATGGGCATTCAATGCTCTACAGCAACCAAAACGTTGTCTAGCTGATAGTCCTTCCAAGGTAGGTCTTAACTACGGTGGTAACTTGGTTAAAGAGTCTTTGGGTAAATAGTTAGTGAGCTCTGAAGTTTACTGCAGTAAACTTTATTAGCTCAATGCGGTCAACAGGGATATGCTATGGGCCAAATAAGCAGTATGGGGTGTTTAGCTATAGAAGGACTATGATCCTGGAGGTTTTGAGGGAAAATGGACCAAGTATGAATATAGTTGCTTTGTAACTGCCAAAATGGTCCAGAAATGAAGATCAACAAGATGCACTCACATGGAGTGTCCACTTGAGCTCAAATTGGGCAAAGCTTGGTAATTGGGTCATATGAAGATGCTGTAAAAAGCTCATGCCAAATGGACAAACCAAAATAGCACTTGCTTCACAAACATCCCTGCTGACCAGAAACTTACAATAATTATGGTGGTCAAATTGCTCAATTAAATGATGCCAATTTGGGTGGAGAGATGTTTTATGCGTAGAAGAATGATCTGGTAATTTATCAGGCTTTCTAAAGTAATATAAAATATACTTGCTTCACAACCTGAAATTATTGCCAGAAACAAAGATTTGCTCCTGTGCTCACATAGATTATTTTATGGGGCTGCAAATTGGTGGAAGGAATTAATATGAGCACATTAAGGAGTGTGCAAAAGTTCAACTCATTTGGGTACTCCTAGCTAGTACTTCCTTCACAAAGCTTTCTGTCTGACAGAAACTTTGCAAATTCACTGAGGAAGATTGGCTAGGCAAATAAATTTGAACTTGTGCATGAGGCAATTATTTGGACATATAAACATGCCCAAAAAGGTTGGGAGTCAATAGGGGAAATATAAATGACACTTCCTTCACAAAGTGCCACTCAGGGCAGAATAGAAAAAGGAATATTGGAGAATTGTTTTTGAACATGGCAATGAAAAGTTTTGCCATAATTGATCAAGATATGACCCAAACAATTTATGAGAATTATTTGGGAATTTTAGGAGTGATGGAAATACAGGTTGCTTCACAACCTAGGGCAATTTGAGTTATTCCTTTAATAGAAAAGCAATATTCCCAATAAAAAGAATATTGGGATTTGGGTTAGGATGGAAATGACAGGGTCTAGGGAAAGATTTGGGAAGGACAAGCCACTCTGGCAGCAAAGAAAAGGTCATCTTCTTCAGTTTCCAGACCACAAAGCCACGGAAAAAGAAAATTCAGGCAAAAATCTCGAAAAAACAAAAGAAAATGAAAGGGCCAAACAATCAGGCTATCACAAACCTTACCCCCTTAAATAAATCTCGTCCTCAAGATTTGGTTGCTCGGGGAACAATATGAATATTCTGACTTAAGGAAACCGTTTCCAACTCGGGTATCTGTTTTCCTTTATTGTTGTTCCCATTAAATTTTTATCTGACTGGCCCTGGGGTGGTTTGATTCACTGTATTCACATTCTGACAGATCTTACCTTGCTTGTTCATGCTTATATAAGCTCCAATTTCTTTTTAGATCTGCTGACTAGCTGAGTGTGATTTGATTATCATGACTGAAATATATGTCCGTCTCACAAATCCAAAAGTGATTTCCGCTGGGTGTGCCACCCGGCGCTGACAACCTTTCACGTAATGATGATTAGAATTTTCTGATGAAAACTCAAGCTCTGACTCATTGCATTTGGTTTCTCCACTAAATGCAGGTCCTTTGGGTTCCAAACAGTGAGTTCAAATATAACCGTTTCCTAACAGATACTGACTCATCGCAGAAGTTTCTGGATCATCTTAACTGGTTCCACTGTCGTCTGTATCGGATTCGTACTAAATATTTGATTATCTCATGTCACGGCCAGCATAAAGGGTTTGGCCTGTATGATAATATCTGCAGACTTGACTGGCGGTGGTTTTGATGGAAAAATTTTGTTCACGATAGGCTATCCATGATGATTCATATAAGTGAGGACTCAGGCTTCCAGACTGTTATTCCTCATGCCGATTACTCATGCTGTAGGCATATCCATGTGGATCAATACTAACTTAGACTATCCGGGGAGTCTGCACCATGGGGGTCGTGTACAATTTTCATACCTGCATCACTGGTCTTGCTCCTTCATTAATGTTTTCTTGGTATGGATCCTTGGATGAAAGAGCTGGGTCATATTGCTTCTTCGTATGACCATAGGTACTGTCGGTGCACTTTTTCGGCAATCGTATCTTATCCTTATTTTTCTGATAGGGTAACCCATTAAATGGTAAGTTCAACACCTCTCACTTTCTGACTGCGGGAAAATGATCATCCGAACCTTTGCAAGAAATAGGCAAATAAGTCAGTAGCCACCAAAATGGTCTTTACAACTCAGATCTAGGACATTACTGAAATAACTCAACCAGGGACCATCTCTTTTTCAACTGCAATTTCAGTGTCAGAGTTTGGTATTATTTGCAGATTGATTGGTTGGCTGGAAACTCAATGTCTGATTTGGTCATCCAGGCAAGGAGAAGTTTTCATAAGCCCTTTTTCACTGAAGTAGTGTTTATTGCCTGCTGGAATATCTGGATCATCAGAAATGCCAAGGTCTTTAGAATTGAGAGGGCAAGTTTCAATAAATGGAGAGGAGCTTTCAGGCATGACTTAACTCTGATGCAGCACAGAATCAAATCTGTTTACAAGGATGACTTGCTCAAGTGGATTTCTTTCCTGCCCCCTTAAGTTTTTCCTTTCTCTTTATTATTTTCTTCTTTACCTTTGGTTACCTCTTGTAATCATGTTGTTGTAACTTTTGTCTGGTTTTAATAAAGTTTTGAATGCTGTGGGGTTTTTGCCCCACAGTTCACAGTCAAAAAAAAACTCAACCACGGCTCAGGACGGCCGAAAAACAGCTCAGAGCATGAGACCGGGTCGATAAGAAGAAGGTGGCAGCTCCCTAAAATAGCCAAAAAGTAGCTATAGGGATACAGTCACAAAAAGAAACTCAACAACTGTACGAGACGGCCGAAAAGCAGCTCAGACTCGTGACAGTCGTTGGAGAGAGAAACAAAAATCGGCATCCACCCCGGATAGCTGGAAACAGCTCAGATCACAAGCGTGGTGCCGTCATTGGAGAAAAAGGGGTCAAGGGCTCATCAGGATCATTTTCCAGGTTCACGGGTACTTGTATTGAGCTCATTGATGTCGGCAATCCTCATAATCCTTTGTCACACTACGGTGTATACTGGCTTTCTTCTATTAACCACCCTCACATGGTTGTCAGATCCTCATCCGAATGACTTGTAAGATCTTGATGGTATGCTCATTGCATATATATGAGGACCTGATTCCGAGACAGACGTGTATTCTGACTGGTTCTTGATTCTGACCAAAATGTTGCGGATCTGATTCTTGGGATTCACTGCCATATGGTGTCAATTCACAGCGTACTACCTTGTACCAATGTCTTACTGAGGAATATTTGCTTGCTTGTGCTCGAAACTTTCATCGGACAGCTTGCTGAAGAAGACTGGGTATCGTGCTTCAGAAGCTTACCCCCTTAAAGACTTTGCTGGGGAAAAACTCAGTACCTTATGCTGGAAGCTTTTGTAGTTGCTTACTGAAGAAGGCAGAGTACCTTGCATGGAAAATCATCCATGTATCATACTGAGGAAGATAGATGAATCTTTCCTTGGAAGCTTCTTTGGTATCTTGCGAGGGAAAAGTGGGTTGCTTACACCAGAAACTTCTTATTGTGATATGCGAACCGATTTCCACATATACATATCATCTTAATATTTCTGATGTTGCTTTCTTGTATGAAACAGGGTTTTGCAGGACTATCCTCCTTTCTGAGTATATGCCATATTTTTGTTTGCTTCAAGGTACATCGAGTTCCAAAATCATCCTCAATGAAAAGTTAAACTTGCATTTGAGCCATACCTTTGATAATGTTCTGTCAACCTTGCACAGAATTTATCTTCTTGCTGATTTAATCATTTTGTTGTGATGAGTGCACGCTAATGCAAACTTGATACTGACATTCCATCCAGGATTTCTTTTGCATGCAAACAAGATATTCCCAATTTTCATTGCAGTCTGCTGATAATTCCATTTTGTTTAGATGAGTTTCCAAATATATGCATTTCTTGCTGACTCTTCAGGTCCAGTGTTGGCTGGCGAGCAACTTTAATAGGAGGAAAAAATTGTTACACTGAAGGCCCAAAGAAAGGAACAACAGAAACGACTAAAACAAAAGCACACAAGCATACTACTAATATAATAAATCAAGCAATCATCACATATTACTGCTACTCACACAATAATGTGCATGCCTACTTAAGCACACAAATCTCGCAGGATCTCCGGTATTGCGGTCTAATATGCTGGGCGGTGTGCACGAGGACGAATAAATGTGTGGAAGAGATGGTGTAAACAACGCTACACCAAGTGCTAGCTTAGCCAGGTGGCAACCTGAACTAGGTCGGAGGCGAGGACGTACTTGGTAACCATGAAGTGGGACACGAAGGTCGCAACCACATCATTATCAAGCGGATGGAAAAAGATCCGTTCTCGTCCAAGAAATAGGATAGCGGGGAAAAACTAAGGCTGCTGACATTGCCCTTTCTTGATAACTAAGATCATGAAGGGTTGCCAACACAACAAAAATAAAAGAATGATCCGGGATAGAAGCATGTCCATCACCGAAATGATAGACATGACTGAAGGAAAGACATCAGTGCGATGCCTGAGCACCATTTTTGCAAACAGTGTTGGGATCACTTGGCATCACTCTGCTGGGACAGAATTGACACCAAACACCGAAAGAAAAAGGAACTGGAGAAATCCAAAGGTTGAGCTGTAGTGGATCCGAACGGATGCCAGCTACACTCACCAGATAAACCGTTATCACAAATACTAAGGCTATATGCATGATATGCAACAAAGAAATGCAACAACCAAATGCAATAAACCAACTGGGGTCTATACTACCGCTTTCTAATGTTTGCGCGGTCTAGGGCGTCCTACAGCGAGACCTGCTCTGATACCAAGCATTGTGGCACCCCGGCTCAGAGAAAACCGGAATGCCCCATATTCCAGCCCAGAGATCGAGGAGAAGTCTTCTGGAATACGGCACTGCTTAGCATAGAACAAACCAGCTCTTTATTATTACACAAATATGAATACATGGTATCCGATATTACAATGAATAACATCGGTACGGTGACACTACGCCATCCTCAGTTGCTCTATGCAAGCAGCAGAACAACTCGAAGCAGTGGAATAACTCTAGCAGCGTAACAACGGCGACGGTGGTGAACACCACTCTGCAGGGACTCTGGCTGGAACGCTTATCCTAGCTCGCACGAACGGAAACCACGACAATCAAGCAATCAAATCCGGCATGACCCGCAAACTGGCATCACATGCCAGGTCAGTACATTGAATGTACTTGCAAGCTCACAAAAACCAGAAGCATTCAAGACAAAGAATAGCATGGCAATTATAGGTTAAACAGTAATTAACATGAGATTATCAGAATAACATGGCATGACCAACATTATATAGCTAACACAACATGAACATGTTAACCCAACAACACTAGCATGCAACATGATGACACTATATGCACCACTTATTCTGCTCGGGTTACCTCGTAACCAACACATGCATCACTTACCAACCTCGGACATCACACGATCATCTCAGGATCAAATCAAGCTTGGTATAAACAATACCGTAGTAATCATTAAATGATCACAAGGAGCATGACCTTTACCCACGATTCTCGTACGACATCACGAATATACAACAACTCAGTATCCTCGATACCACCGTGATCCTTACGGCGATCACAACCTGACCAACTCTTGGCCCCAAACCGTGATCCTTACGGCGATCACAACCCGACCAACACTTGGCCCGTGAACCTTACGGCGATCACAACCCGACCAATACCTGGCCCGTGATCCTTACGGCGATCGCAACCAACTTATCTCATTGTTATCAAACACATTATTCTTATTACTGTTGACTCATGGTGTGACCTACTTTCGACTTAGGCCCTTATCCAGGGCACGGATATCGATAGATTTAATATACACTCTGCAGAGGTTAGTTCACTGTACCCACACTATGGAACCCATGGCCTTGCACTCCCATTCGCGTGGACCAATGGCGTTCCGACAAAACCGATCTACTGCCATGACACTCTCCCGGCCACTCCGACTCATTCCCCACTGGGCTATGTCATGGGTGGCCCCGTGTCTACCTCCAGACACAACGACCACCGCCGTGGCCCGTCCCACACGGGGACACGGATCCAAAAACTCAAACAACTCAACGACGGCACACAAGGTTATGCCTGCTTACCAGGCCAGGGTACAGCACGCCCATAACCTTCCCTCGTTGGAGGCACCGGCGAGAGGCACGACAATAGACCCAGTTAGGACCGTCCCATACCGGTAAGCGTGGTTGCACTGGTCAACATCGATTCAACGGCACCATGACTCAGCCAACTGTTGTTCAAGTTCAATTTAATCTAGTTAACTTGAATGCAAATATGATGAGCCATGATAAAAATACATGAACATGATATCAACATCATCATGAGGGTATCACATAACTATCCACCATATCAACAATAAATCATATCCACTTAGCATGGCATACTAACTAGCATGACCATCACCAACATAAACATGTACTACTAGCAAGCATAAACATATTAAAGTTAATACTAGCAAGTATAACATGATCACAGAGTACAATTCAACATAGTACCAAAGTGAACATGCAACTCTAAACATCACCGGAACAACGATAACCAACTTTTCAACAAGCAAACATTTAATAAAGATTGAAGTTGAAAACCATGGCTACTACATGACTATCATGCAAGTGGTATTGTGGCTTGCCTGGGGATGAAGAAGGCACCAGGGAGAAGTGCGAGAAACTCGCGGAATGAATCACAGGAAAACGTACTCTCTGGAGGGGGCTGAATAAGGGCAAGGGCAAAATGGTCATTTTCATAGTGTCAAACCATAGTGAAAATGAAACCAACAGAATGGGCTCGACAAAACAAAGAAGTGAGCGTTGGTTTCACCTGATTTGGAGCTACGGATAAAAAGTTGTGGACATTTTTCTGCCAGGGACCCATGTGTAATGAAAATCTTTTCAACCAGGGACCTGAAAAGAAAAAGAGAAAGCGTATTTTGGGGATTGCGTCTCCATTTACGCTGACGTGGCAACGACCGATCAAAAGGGGCAGAGGCGGGGCCGGCTCGTGTGGCTGACAGGTGGGGTCGCGGGGCCCGCCTGGCCAGGTCAACGCCCCACCTAGCCATCTCCTTCTTCCTCTCGACAGAAGCAGGGGAGAGGCGAGGCCGTTCGGCGCCGGCGATGGCCTGGGCAGCTCCGGTCGCTGACCTTGGGGCACGCGGCTAGGGGCACTCTGGCGATGAGGGAAAGGATTGGGGAGGGTCATCGGAGCATGGGGAGGACGTGGGTGAGGTCAGTGGGTGGAGAAGGGGACCGGGGAGCCCGAATTTGAGCCGAGCTTCGCGGCGGCCATGGCGATGGTGAGGGGCTCAGAGAGCTCCTCGAGCTCGGGGAAGAAGCTAGGCGGGGCTAGAGGAGGTGCTGGAGGCCAATGGTGAGCTCGGGAGGCTCGGGGGATGGCTATATATAGCCGGGATAGAGGGAGCCGCGCTGGCGTCATCGTGGAAGCGTGTCCAGCGCCGTGGACGCGTGCTCGCGTGCATGGACTCGCGGGAAAATGACGAAAGAGGCACAAGGGAGAGCTCATGAGGCAGAGGAGGCCGAGGGAGCGCAGGGAGGAAGACGACGGCGATGGGAAGATCCAAAACTCCACTGTACGTTCGTGGGCACGCGGCAGTTTGCGTCGGTGAGGAAGCCGTCGGAGGGGAGAGGGGTCCAGGAGAACATCGACGACGCGGGGAACATGCTGGACATCTTCACTAGCGCGAAGCCGACGAGAGGAGGAGGGGTCCAGCACAAACAGTGCTCTGAACACGCCACAACGCGTAGAGCGCGCGCACAGGCATGCCAGTGTCGTAGTCACCACGTCAACATGGGCATTCAATGCTCTACAGCAACCAAAACGTTGTCTAGCTGATAGTCCTTCCAAGGTAGGTCTCAACTACGGTGGTAACTTGGTTAAATAGTCTTTGGGTAAATAGTTAGTGAGCTCTGAAGTTTACTGCAGTAAACTCTCAATGCGGTCAACAAGGATATGCTATGGGCCAAATAAGCTATTTGGGGTGTTTAGCTATGGAGGGACTAGTTTTGTGGGGAGATGGACCAAGTATGAATATAGTTGCTTTGCAACTGCCAAAATGGTCCAGAAATGAAGATCAACAAGATGCACTCACATGGAGTGTCCACCTGAGCTCAAATTGAGCAAAGCTTAGTAATTGGGTCATATGAAGATGATGTAAAAAGCTCATGCCAAATGGACAAACCAAAATAGGACTTGCTTCACAAACATCCCTGCTGACCAGAAACTTAGAATAATTATGGTGGTCAAATCGCTCAGTGAAATGATGCCAAGTTGGGTGTAGACATTTTTTTGGGTATAAGAATGATCTGCTAATTTATCAGGATTTTTGAAGCAATATAAAATATACTTGCTTCACAACCTGAAAATATTGCCAGAAACAAAGATTTGCTCCTGTGCTCACATAGATGATTGGATGGGGCTGCAAATGGGTGTAAGGGATTAATATGAGCACATTAAGGAGTGTGCAAAAGTTCAACTCATTTGGGTACTCCTAGCTAGTACTTCCTTCACAAAGCTTTCTATCTGACAGAAACTTTGAAAATTCACTGAGAAAGATTGGCCAGGCAAATAAATTTAAACTTGTGCATGAGGTAATTATTTGGACATATAAACATGCCCAAAAATGTTGGGAGTCAATAGGGGAAATATAAATGACACTTCCTTCACAAAGTGCCATTCAGGGCAGAATAGAAAAAGCAATATTGGGGAATTATTTTTGAACATGGCAACGAAAAGTTTTGCCATAATTGGTCAAGATATGACCCAAAAAATTTATGAGAATTATTTGGGAATTTTAGGAGTGAGGGAAATATAGGTTGCTTCACAACCTAGGGAAATTTGAGTTATTCCTTTAATAGAAAAGGAATATTCCCAATAAAAAGAATATTGGGATTTGGGCTAGGATGGAAATGACAGGGTCTAAGGAAAGATTTGGGAAGGACAAGCCACTCTGGAAGCAAAGAAAAGGTCATCCTCTTCAGTTTCCAGACCACAAAGCCACGGAAAAAGAAAACTCAGGCAAAAACCTTGGAAAAACAAAAGAAAAAGAAAGGGCCAAAAAATCAGGTTGTCACAAACCTTACCCCCTTAAATAAATCTGTCAAAATGTGAATATAGTGATTTTTGCATTATAAATCTGTCAGAATCTAGCAAAAATCTGTCATTATGTATCTGTCAGAATGTGAATACAGTCAATTTTGAATTTTGCATTAAATAAATCTATCAGAATGGGAACAATATGAATATTCTGACTTAAGGAAACCGTTTCCAACTCGAGTATCCATTTTCCTTTATTGTTGTTCCAATTAAATTTTTATCTGACTGGCCCTAGGGTGGTTTGATTCACTGTATTCACTATGTATAGCATGGCGTCAAAGCTAATAAAATTTTGCATTATTAATCACCACATACTTAGATGAAAAACCACAATCGAAATCGGCAAAGAAGAAAATCACCTTGGGTAGCTCAGCGGGGGGGGGGGGGCACATCCTCGAAGGGGGAAAACTGCTCATGCAGTGCCACGGAGGCTGTAACCTCAAACGGGGCGTTGACCATCTCAGTAGTGGCCGTGAGCGTATCTGGGGTCGGCTCGGTGGCTGCCTCCATCTTCTTGGATCTCTCTATCTCATGGGGATCAGCCTCCCATGTCTGCTCCAATATTGACAGATCTTTGCCTGGTTCTCCTTGGTCCATCATGAAACTGACGAATACTAGGAGACCACTAAAAGGAAAACACAATCGCAATGACAATGAAACAAAAAAGAGAGTGAGGATCGGTTACTGCTTTGCAAAAGTTCCTTTTTTTCTCTGAACGAAAATATACCAACATCACGGATCCGCTTACCTTCCCTTCATTGGGAGAGAAGAACTGTGGCAGATGCGAGTGTTGCCTTTCTTGAAGACGGTGAGGGAGAAGGGGATTCAGCGAAGAGTGAAATGATGGTTGCTTCATCCGTCAAACTTAGACTGCGGGGAGGTGGGGTTTTGTGATACGACGACTCGTTACTACTGCGCTACGACCGGGGTGACTCTCCGCCTGCATACTGCCTTCTAATTTGGTGGATGGCATTTGGGCCCACGCGTTGCATGGCCCGCATGTCAGTGAACAAAAGTATAACGGCATTCAGTAGAGGGAGATGTTTCAATGACCTAGGAGGAGCCAGAAGCGGTAGAGTGTCTCCACTGTACTAGTAGTAATTGTTTTTCTGGGTAGCTGTAGAGTGTCTCCACTGTACTAGTAGTAATTGTTTCTCTGGGCCCAAGACAAAACAGCCCATCCACACTAGTAAATAGTAAAATCATTTCAAAAGCCCATATATTTACTGAATGAGAGGCGCTACCCACACCCAGGCACCCAGCACACCGCCCCCCCCCCAAAAAAAACCTGGGTGCTCTTCTTCCTCCTCGCTCCCACCCACCTCACGTCAGCTCGCTCCACTCGTACCCCCAAATTCCTCACCTCACTCCTACAGAAAACCCCAGCTCCCCTTCTTCCTCACTCCTACAGAAAACCCCCAGCCTCCCTTCTTCTTCACTCTCACTACAACTAGGCTCATCATTCATTACTCTGCTCAAATCCGTAAGCGCGACGCGACGCCCTCGAGGAAAATGGAGTCGGCTGACCCTAGCGCCAAGAAGATGAGGCTCCCGCCAGCGGCGACGCCTATTGTAGATCCCGCACCCGGCAGCGCGGGGAGAAGCGGTGACCCCGCCCCCACCGGATCCCAGGAACCCGTAGAATCTCGGGTGGACCGCATCAGCGATCCCCCGGACGCCATCCTTGGGGAGATCATCTCGCTTCTTCCCACCAAGGATTGCTGCCGCACCCAAGTCCTCTCAATTTGGTGGCGCCCTCTATGGCACGTCGTGCCCCTTAATCTCGACTGTCGTCAGCTATCTCTCTTCAATGATTTTGAAATCTCCAGAGCCATCATCTCCTCCCACCAGGGCTCCGTTCAAAGCATGTGCATCCCGTCATGCTACCTGAGCAAGCATACCATGCCTTGCACGGTGGACGCCTGGCTGAAATCCCCTGAATTCACAGAACTACAACTGCTTGAGTTCTACTATTCCCCTGGAAATCACATACCACATATCGAACGCCATGAACTTGTGCCCTCAACACCAATGTCCATCTCCCGGTTTTCCTCCTCTCTCCACACCACCACCTTTGTGTTGTGCTACCTACCAGACTATCTGGTACTAAACCTTCGACTCCCATATCTCAAGAAACTTTCACTTGTGTGGGTTTGTATATCGGAGGCCTCATTGCACAGCATCATCCACTCCAGTTGCCCTGCGCTGGATTGCTTGGTGCTTGTTTTCACAGTTAGAGTCGGTTGTCTTCAAATAAAGTCGCCTAACCTTGTAAGAATTGGAATTTATTTTGACGGAAGGCAGCTCATCATCCAAGATGCCCCTTCACTTTAAAGGTTGATCCTTGATTCTAGTTATTTACCGTTGCAAATAACCGTCCTCTATGCGCCTAAACTGGAGACCTTGGGTGTAATACATGATCTCTGTGCTCATTTCAATATGGTGTTTGGCTCCACAGTTCTTCAGGTACTTTATATTATCATCTACACTTGTAACCATAAGCTGCATTTTAAATTACTGCGCATAAGTTATATATCATCTTGGAGTACACATTTTGTACTAATATTATGTTCTATGCTCAATGAAGAGTTTCTCCATGGATGGCCTATCAATGGTGCTGGATTCTGTCAAGATCTTATATATCCAAATGAATAGTTTTGATCTCAACAAGATTATTGGCTTGCTGCAATGCTTTCCATGTCTAAAGAAGTTGTATATAAAGGTGATAATTTCACGCACATTGGAAGCCCTCATATAGTGTACTAGAATTAACCGTTCAGCTGTTGCTCTTTCGATACTCATCTTTTAGACCTTAACTGTTTTCAATCTTCATGTCTATTTAGGCAACAGGACGGGGTAAGAAAGTTATAACCAATCGGTGGATTCGTAAGCATCGGGATTTTCTCACTTCTCATGAGATTCGATTGAAGACAATAACGCTAGAACGATATGTAGCCAACCGTGCAAACACTAGATTTGTCACATTCTTCCTGCTGAATGCGAGGTTACTATTGTCCATCAGGCTTAAGTTTATCAACAGCATGGTTTTGACGGATGGGTATGTCAAAGAGCAAAAAAAGGAGTTTCAGGTGGGCAAAAGAGCTTCTGAACGTGTCGGGCTTCTATTTACAACATATTGTGGTCATAATCCAGTAAATTTTACAACCCAGGATGTTCATTCTATGGACCTGACCGATCCATTTGACTGTGACAGCCGAAAACAGTGCTGGAGTTAGATGTTGTTGCCCTTTTCAACCTAGGTTTTTTTGTAAACCTGATGAACAACTAACCCTCATGCTTTTCTACAGTTTGTAAGCTAGAGTTAGATGTTCGTGCCCTTTTCAACTCGGCTGTGACTATCATATTTTCTTTGAAACAAGGCAAATGGCTTGTCGTTCGTTTAATTTAGAGTGAAATATTGTAACAAATTCCAACCAAGGGAAATAACATCACTCTCGCCGACTGTTGAGCTCACTGTGCATTACAGAAGCTGTCGTGGATTTGTCACGGCAGATGTCCTAGTGAAAGGACTTAGTCGTGGAGCCATCGCTATGGGTTAACTCGAAGGGGTTAAAGCGGACACAAGGACACGAGGGTTTATACTAGTTCGGCCCCTTCGATGAAGGTAAAATCCTAAGTCTAGTTGTGATGGAATTGATGTGGTCTCGATGGCTAGGGAGCAAACAAGCTTCGCCTAGGCTCGAGTTGTGGTTCTCTGTCTTGAACCGCCGCCGGGTTGTCCCCTTATATACACGGGTGACGCCCGTCGGTCCATAGAGTCCCAACCGGTTCATACTCGTATCCCGGTTGGTATCTCTCTATTCCTAACTTACAATACAAGCTATACATCAGGCTGGTTTACGGCTACAGGTTCTAAACCGACTACAGGCCATGGGCCTTCATCTGCTTACATTACTAATGAAGTTAACCCGGCCCAGATTGCCGGTTTACGCCTAGCGGTAATATCCCCAACATTAGGCCCCAGATTGATTTGAACTGGTTCATGTCAATCCTTCACAAAATCCTGCTTTGGACATCTTCTGGTGATTGGTAAACCGCCATGTCGTCATCATCTTTGGTCACCGTAAACCAGCATGACGTCATCACGGAGTTATCATTTATGACGCCCTCCTTTATTAATAGATCTGTGACATCCATGTCATCAGCTCCACTTGCGAAAATTTAGCTCCTGGATTCGCGCGCCTGACCTACGTCTGTTGCCTTATAAATAAGACCGAAGGGTCATTTCCTTTTCTTCCCTTCGTCTCTTCTTCTTCGTCTTCCTTGCGTCACCAGCCTTGGAGCTCCGCTGCCGCCGCTGACCTCTGCATCGACTCGGCCCGCTGCATCAACCTGAACGCACCAGAGTACTGCGGCATCCTTCCGCGTCTTCTTCGTTTCCGGTAAGCCTTTATCTCTTCTTGACCTAGATCTGTTCTTAGGGTTCCATGTTCGCGCCGTGTTCGTCGCCTGTTCATATTCATACCCTGACTCAAGAAAGAATCTGTGCACCCCTGCTCTGTTTAGTAGTAATCTTCTAGCGTCTGCCTGTAATTTCACACCTAATTCCATAGATCTCACGTACATATCTGCTCATTGGTTCACCTCGGTTCCACCTCACTCTTTGGAGTATTTTCTGTTTTTCTGAGCTTACTTTAGATCCACTGCTGCAATAGGATTTTGTGAAACCTGTTTCTGCATACTTAGCCATCCACAACTTCGATTGCTTTTTAGGTCAGGCGGTTTAACTTAATATAGAAAAAGTTAGTAAATCGGTATACACCATTAGTCCCCTTGTTGAACCGCCAGAATCCATATGATGCCACTTCATAGAAATCCGGTTTATATGTACTGCCTCCGGTTTAACTTTTGCTCAGATCAACACCTTCTATTATCCAACATATTCTTGAACCAGAATCACCTATTTCTTGTAGATCTCACCATGGCCAAACAAGTATATGAGTGCAATTGGGTTCCTTCTCGCATCACAGAAACTCAACTGAATGATTTAGTCCTGATCGGCGCTTTAGATAGAAAAGATACGATCCACTGGAGGGTTCCTGGTGATGAATGTCCTCCCACACCTCAAGAGGGAGAAGTTGTGGTCTTTGCAGATCACCTGGCCCGGCGTTTTAAACCGCCTGGTTCTAAATTTTACCGGGATGTGTTAGCCAATTTTCAGCTCCGTCCACAAGATATTGGCCCCAATTCCGTTACCAATCTATGTCACTTTCAAGTGCTCTCTAAGGTATACCTTCAAGAGGAGCCTTCAGTTGAGTTATTTAGAGACTGCTTCCACTTAAACCGTCGCACTAAATTTACCGACGGCCCCAATACGGAATTGGGCGGTATGGCAATTTAGAAGAGGAAAGAGATCACTTATCCCCACGTCAAACTACATACTCACCCCAAGGAGTGGAATGCAACTTGGTTTTATTGCAAAGACACCTCCCCTGATAATGAAAATCCCTTGCCTGGTTTTCGTCCGGAGCGGCTCAGCAACACTCACCCCTTCCCACAAAGATTAAGTGCCAAAGAGAGAAGTAAATATGCTCCGCAACTCTCCAAGCTCCGGGCCTTCATGGCGAACGGTTTAACAGGAATAGACCTTGCACGTTGTTGGATATCATGGAGTATACTGCCTCTCAGCCGGCGCTCCGGTTTGATGTGCAAGTACACTGATAGCGTCGATGACCCACTCCGACACACTAAAATCCAACTCTCTGATGATGAAGTCACAGATTCTGTGAAGAAGATGTTGAATGAACCGGAGCACCTCTGCGCTCAAACCGGGCTGCCTCCTTACTGCGCCACCAACAAACCGCCAGCGGTAATATTTTGATTGTTCTGCTATTGAACCTGTTACTGCTTTCTCCGTATGACATTAATTACTGCTGAACCAGCGTGACAATCCGTTTTGGAGAAAAAAGCTTCCACAAGACAAAACAGAAAAGGCAGGACGGTCAACCCGGCCCAAGACCAAGGTTATTAAGAAATCAGCTTACAAAAGGAAAACCACTGCTTCATCTGATCCAGCTATTGACGATGATGTGGGTAACCCGGACTTTGAGGTAGAACTTGATTCACTAGGCTTACTTTTTACACGCCTTATTGATGATGATACTTGTCAGGACGACGCTGAAGCCAGCAATGCTGAAGTCACCGAGGTAACTATTCTCTCTTCCGATTCAGAAATTTTGCCTTTGCCAAAATTTCGCCAAGCAAACCAGAAAGTTAAATTTTCTCATCCTCTTGCTTACTTGGATCCCAAATTTCTTATGAAGAATCAGCAACATGAAGCTCGCCGCACAACCCGGCACAGTGTCCAGGTAGTTACCTCCGCCGGTTTACCAAACAGTCTGGTTCGAAAACGCCGCTCCGAGGTCTCCGACCTTTTTATTGATTTATATCCTAAAGCGGGTTTCTTCCGTCAACCTCTTAATCCATCTGACTCCGATTATCAGGTTACTTCCCATTCATCCTCTGGTGAATCACCGGCCACTCAGCTGCCGCCACTGAAAACGGTTCTTGGGTAAGCTAGGCTGAACACATGCTCCCGGTATACTGTGTTATAACTTATGCTGCTTTGTGACTCTTTGCTTTTCTTTCAGGGCGAAACCTAAACCGAGCAAGAAGGCCCGCCTAGATAAAGCGGCTGAGGAAGATGTTGCCCCAGAACATGATAAAGCGCCAGATCTTGAAGCGTTTGCTCCTGAGGATATTCCCAATGATCCTCCTTTCCAAGACGATGCTATTCCTGAGGAAAGGCCTATTAATACTTCAGTCTCTGCTGACCCGCCTGCCAGCTCCGTCCGGATTGAAAAATCCCGCAGTCCTGCTGATAAACCGACCGCACCAACACAAACCAGCGAATCCAAAGATGATGATGTTGTGATTACTGGTGTAGGTCGCTTTGAACCCGGGAATCCAGTCACCTTAACCAAGCATACCGTAAAAGAAGATTTTTCCGCTCTAAACAAAGGAAAATGGGATGTTGAACTGGAAACATATGCTGCTCTGAGTGCCCAAGATCTTCATTCCGGTTATTTGAACCGGCTTTATACTAGCCGTGACTGTGAAGCTGGTCTGGTAAAGATGATGAGGGATAAATTTGAGGTAACTTCCTTGCACTTCTTCCTTTTTTAGTTACTGCCACTGCATTAGTCCTCCTAGCCCCCAAGGGTCGGTTTGTAACCTTCGTCAAACCGGGACTTGAATATAATCCTCAACACTTTGAAATCCATCAATATAGCCCCCAAGGGCCGGTTCAACTTAGCATAGTTAAACCGGCACTCCAATAAAAACTATCATCAGAACATAACTGATCAAATAGCCATTAGCCCCCAAGTGCCAAGTTGAATACCTGTATTGAGCTTGGGACTTTGCAATCTAATAGTAAATGAAAATTGAAGGTGCATTAGCCCCCAAGTATCAAGTGTATAACTTGTTATGTGGTTGGTACTTAAAATTCTTGGACCGCTTGTTTAAAGCTAAATGCTGTCTATATGCAGGCTGAGGTGAGAATCAAAGAGGACCGGATTACCGATCTGCAGGAAACCTTGAAAACCCAACAGGCTGAAACAGACAAGGCAAGGGAAGAATTAACCAGCGCCTTGAACATCACTGAACAGCTGAAGGAGGGATTCAAGAAAGAGCGGGATGATTGGGCCACTCAGAAGGCCGCTTTAACAAAAAGAGCTGAAAATGCTGAAGCTGCCCTTAAACCAGTGGTAGATAAGCTGACCGCCGTAAAGCGGCAAATACACTCCATGACCGCTGCTATCTTTGGTAAGCTTCTTTTAACTTCTGTGACAACTCGGGCCTACTTATAATAAATCTGGCTTGAGATCATTCCTGTATTGTTGCAGGTACACGCATCGGGCACTTAGGGTCAGATGTGCGGAAGAAGCTGAAGGCTGCCTACACCTTAGTTGAACAACTGTATACCGGCGCCCAGCGGATCATCACCACAGCCTCTCATAACAATCCGACACCCTCTTTAATCCAGGACACTCTTAATAGGTTGTCAATGCTTCCTGCCCGGATTGAAGAGCTGAAAAAATCTGCTGCTCGAACCGGAGCCATTAACGCCTTAATCCAGGCAAAGGCAAGGATGCCGGATTTCGATCCTGTAGAGGCAGCGCAAGGCTATCCCAGCCTGAAGGAAGATGGCTCCGAGTTTGATGAAGATGATTTGAGGGCAATAAACCGTGCGGTGCGTCCTCTGGCTTCTCAATTAGCTGAAGAGGCGGACTTGACGCATTATCAAGCTCAATACAATGATCAGAATAAGCGAGTGCCTGCCCCAACTCTTGAAGCGGAGAATCTAATTCCTACAATCCGTAAGCATACTTACGCTCCTGATATTGAACCGTCTTCTCTGATCCATGAAGAGGCTGTCTTTCAAGCTTTAATGGGAATCGACTGGACCACTGTTGATTTCCAGCCAATGGATAGAGACGAGGAAGCTGAAGCGGCGCAGGACGATGAGCAGGCTTGAACCGGAAGCCGGTTTAAGTAGTTGTCGTACGATGATCCGCCAAAAGAACAATGATCTTATTTGGGCACCGTGTTGCCTTGTAATAGGATAGCCAATACTTCTGCGTTGAATATGCCTTCGTGCATAAGTACTGATGCTTTTGTTGGAAAAACCTCAATTTATATTTCCTGCAATCAGAAAAATTTGAACTTCGGTGGCGGTTATACCGCCAGCCGGTTTTGATCTTGATATATATATTAGCAATGTAACAAAATAGATGATACAAAGTACTTGTCATATCTGGGTATGAAGCTGGCTTAGCCAGGCTTGAAGCGGAGGTTTTATAAACCAGTATCGTCAAAGGGGGGAGGAAACAACTCCCATATAAACCGTACTAGGTCAGTACGAGCCCCCCTGTTACTCCATGATGTTAACAGGAAGGGTAAACCGGGCATACTTCTCCAGATTAAAAGGGAATCAAATCCATCGGCTGAACCGGAAAAAGGTATTGTTGGCATAGAAGAAACACAACAAAAACAAATAAAAACATGCCATGAAAATAACCATGGAAGCAAAGGCAATAATAAAGACCGTTTTGCCAAAAATATGCTATACTGAGCTGATCAGATGGTGTTACCATGGTCGGACAGGACCAAGCCCCCAATAGGAGTGACAATGATTCAAGTCAGCTAGGTCCCCAAATGAAACCGTGGCATATATGCCAATCAAGAGGCGTGGCAATGGTTCGGGTTCGACCAAGCCCCCAAGTGATTTTGTGGCCTTAGGCCGATCAAAAGGCGTGACTGGTTCAGACTTGACCATGTCCCCAAGTGATCTGGTGGCTGTCGCCTATCAAAAGGTGTCACGTTGGTTCGGACACGACCAAGGCCCCAAGTGATATATAAAAAAGCAAATTTCAAGGGGTAAACCGGAGGCTGCTTTAAAAACAGAACCACTCCATGTAACCACGCATGATAAGAAAAGACAGAGACCCCGCTTTAGCTGAGGCTCCGGTTTTATTATATCAAAGATAATATATACACTGTCATAATATGTACATAGATAGAGTCGATGGCTCAAGTGTAGTAAGGCCGAAGATGAGCTATGTTCCACGGCCTGTTGGTCTTCTCCTCTGATGTGCGTGAGTCTTTATGTTCTCGAATATCAATCAGATAGTACGACCCGTTGTGCAGATTCTTGCTGACCACGAAAGGTCCCTCCCAAGGTGGGGATAACTTGTGCATATCTGTCTGGTCTTGGATGAGTCGAAGCACCAAATCTCCTTCTTGAAAAGTTCTGGTTCTAACCCGGCGACTGTGATAGAGACGAAGATCTTGTTGATAAATCGCCGAACGGGCAGCCGCTATATCACGCTCCTCGTCCAATATGTCCAAAGCGTCTTGCCGTGCTATCTCATTGTCCGCTTCAACATAAGCTGCCACACGAGGAGAATCGTGTCGGATATCACTTGGGAGAACTGCCTCCGCTCCGTAGACCATAAAAAACGGCGTGTATCCTGTGGATCGGTTGGGCGTAGTATTGATACTCCATAGCACAGATGGTAGTTCTTCAACCCAACATCCTGGTGTTCTTTGCAATGGAACCATAAGCCGGGGTTTGATGGCTCGCAAGATCTCTTGATTAGCCCGTTCTGCCTGCCCATTGGACTGGGGGTGAGCCACTGAAGATACGTCAAGTCAGATGTGCTCACGTTCACAGAACTCCTTCATCGCGCCCTTGGATAGATTGGTACCATTGTCAGTAATGATACTGTGTGGAAAGCCAAACCGGAAAAATCACCTTTTTGATGAACTGCACCGCTGTTGCTGCATCACGCTTGCTGACAGGCTCCGCTTCAACCCATTTGGTAAATTTATCAACTGCCACCAAAAGATGGGTTTTCTTATCCTTGGATCTTTTAAAAGGTCCGACCATATCCAGCCCCCAAGTTGCAAACGGCCAAGTGATTGGGATCGTCCTCAATTCTTGAGCCGGCACATGAGCACGCCGTGAGAATTTCTGACAGCCATCACACCGTTTAACCAAGTCCTCCGCATCAGCATGCGCTGTCAACCAGTAGAACCCGTGACGAAACGCCTTTGCCACCAGAGACTTTGAACCGGCGTGGTGTCCACAATCTCCTTCATGGATTTCTCGTAAGATTTCACAGCCTTCTTCAGGGGAAACACAACGTTGAAACGCTCCTGACACACTGCAATGATGCAATTCGCCATTGACAATCGTCATAGACTTGGATCGCCGAACTATCTGCCTGGCTAAAACCTCATCCTCTGGCAACTCCCCCCGGTTCATGTACGCAAGATAAGGAACTGTCCAATCCGGAATGACATGCAGGGCTGCCACCAATTGAGCCTCCGGATCAGGAATAGCCAAATCCGCTTCACCCGGGAGCTTGACTGACGGGTTGTGCAACACATCGAGAAAGACATTAGGCGGGACCGGTTTGCGCTGAGAGCCCAACCGGCTTAAAGCGTCCGCCGCTTCATTCTTCCGACGGTCCACATGATCCACTTGATAACCCTTGAAGTAACCCGCAATATTATCCACTTTCATGACGATATGCGGCCATGAGCGGGTCCTTAGAATCCCAAGTGCCAGACACCTGTTGAGCCACGAGGTCCGAGTAACCGAAGCACTTAACCTGGCTTAAGTTCATCTCTTTAGCCATCCGGAGACCATGGAGCAAGGCTTCGTACTCAGCTGCATTATTAGTACAAGGGAACATTAAGCGAAGAACATAACAAAACTTATCACCTCGTGGGGAAGTTAATACGACTCCAGCCCCCGAGCCTTCCAATTGCCTGGATCCATCAAAATGAATAGTCCAATATGTATGATCCGGCTTCTCCTCTGGTGCTTGCAACTCCGTCCAATCATTGATGAAATCAACAAATGCTTGAGACTTCACCGCCGTCCGAGGCACGTACTTCAATCCGTGTGGCCCAAGCTCGATAGCCCACTTGGAAATCCGGCCAGTCGCCTCCCGGTTCTGTATGATATCGCCCAAGGGAGCTGAACTGACCACTGTGATGGGGTGCCCTTGAAAATACTGCTTCAACTTCCGGCTTGCCATAAAAACTCCATATACCAGCTTCTGCCAATGCGGATACCTTTGCTTGGATTCAATAAGCACCTCGCTGATATAATAAACCAGCCGCTGAACCGGATATTCCTTGCCTGCCTCCTTGCGTTCCACCACAATAGCCATGCTAACTACCCGAGCATTGGCCGCTACATATAATAATAATGGCTCTTTGTCGACCGGAGCCGCAAGAACGGGCGGATTGGCTAATTGCCGCTTCAAGTCCTCCAATGCTTCATCCGCAGCCGGACTCCAAATGAATTGATCCGTCTTTCTCAGCATCTGGTACAAAGGGATAGCCTTCTCTCCGAGGTGGCTGATAAACCGGCTCAGCGCGGCGATCCGGCCCGCCAAACGCTGAACATCGTTGATACACTTCGGTTTAGCCAGGGAGGTGATAGCCGTAATCTTCTCCGGATTAGCCTCAATTCCTCTGTTGGACACAAGAAAACCCAGTAACTTGCCTGCCGGAACACCAAAGACACACTTGGCCGGGTTAAGCATCATCTTGTAAACTCGCAAGTTGTCAAAGGTTTCCTTCAAATCATCCACCAGCGTCTCCTTCTGCCTTGACTTGACTACAATATCATCCACATAGGCGTGTACATTGCGGCCGATCTGTTTATGCAGGAAATTCTGTACACACCATTGATAAGTGGCTTGAGCACTCTTGAGCCCGAAGGGCATAGATACATAGCAGAAGGCTCCAAAAGGAGTAATAAACGATTTCTTCTCCTAGTCCTTAACCGCCATTTTGATCTGATGATATCCAGAAAATATGCATCCAAAAAACTCAAACGCTCACAACCCGCCGTGGCATCAATGATCTGGTCAATGCGGGGGAGGGCAAAAGGATCCGCTGGACAAGCCCTGTTAAGATCCGTGTAATCCACACACATACGCCAAGTGCCGTTTTTCTTAAGAACCAGCACCGGATTAGCAAGCCACTCTGGATGGAACACCTCAATGATAAAACCAGCTGCTAAGAGCCTGGCCACTTCCTCTCCAATGGCTTTGCGCCTTTCTTTGTTAAACCGGTGGAGGAATTGCTTTACCAGTTTATACTTAGGATCCACATTAAGAGTGTGCTCAGCGAGTTCCCTCGGTACACCTGGCATGTCAGAAGGTTTCCATGCAAAAATGTCCCGATTCTCACGGATGAACTCGATGAGCGCGCTTTCCTATTTACGGTCCAAGTTGGCACTGACAGTGAACTGCTTGGATGAATCGCCGGGCACGAAGTCAACAAGCTTGGTCTCAGCTGCCGATTTGAACTTCAGATCCGAATCATGCTCTATGGTTGGCTTCTTCAAAGGGGTCATGTTCGCCGGATCAACATTGTCCTTATAATATTTCAACTCTTCCGTGGCACAGACCGACTCTGCATAATCCGCATCACCTTCCTCACATTCCAAAGCAACCTTACGGCTCCCATGAACCGTTATTGTCCCCTTGTAACCCGGCATCTTGAGCTGCAAGTAGATATAACAAGGCCGTGCCATAAATTTGGCATAAGCTGGCCGCCCAAACAAGGCGTGATACGGGCTCCGGATCTTTACCACCTCAAAGGTTAATTTTTCGGATCGGGAATCATGCTCGTCCCCAAAAGCCACATCCAAGGCTATCTTACCAACAGGATATGCTGATTTGCCAGGCACCACACCATGGAACACCGTATTAGACGGTCTGAGATCTTTGTCTGTTAGCCCCATGCGGCGGAATGTCTCATAGTATAGGATGTTGATACTGCTCCCTCCATCCATGAGTACCTTGGTGAATTTATAACCTCCCACCTGAGGGTCTACCACTAACGCTAGCTGGCCCGGATTGTCAACCCGGGGTGGGTGGTCCTCTCTGCTCCACACGATAGGCTGCTCCGACCAGCGTAAGTAACGTGGTACGGCCGGTTCAACAGAGTTCACTGCTCGCTTATGGAGTTTTCGGTCGCGTTTATCCAAGCTAGTTGTGAAAACATGATATTGCCCATTGTTCAACTGTTTTGGCTGGCTCTGATAACCCGACTGCTGTTGCTGCTGTTGACTGTTCTGATTATTCTGGTTGTTGTGACCGCCCTGATTGAGACCTGAAACGGAAGCCCCGTCGTGACCCGGCCCGTGGAAACCGGATCCTGAACCGCCACCTGACCCGCGGTCATACCGGAAGGCATTAGAGTTTTTAAACTCCTGCATAATATAACAATCCTTCCAAAGGTGGTTAGCCGGCGCCTCCTTCGTCCCGTGCTTCGGGCAAGGCTGATTCAACAAATAATTCAAACGATCCGCGTTAGGATTTGGAGCCCCATTACGATTTGCCGCTTTACCTCTGCGCTGCTGACCCCTGTCCTGCGCATTAGTGTTAGCCACAAAATCCATGCTGCCATCCGCTTTACGCTTGCCTCCGTTTCCATGACCCGCCGGTTTGTACTGTTGCCCCTTGGAGTTGCTATTCTTCTTTCCCTTCCCTGCTTCATCATCGTCAGTTTCGGGATCCTTGGTACTATCCGAATCAGCATACTTCACTAAAGCGGCCATGAGAGTTCCCATGTCATTACAGAACCGCTTCATGCGCCCCAATTTCAATTTTAAAGGCTTAAACCAGCAATTGCCCTCCAGGGTTAAGATCGCAGAGTCAGCATTGATCCTGTCAGATGAGTGCAAAACTTCCGAAACGCGGCGTACCCAATGGGTCGTTGATTCTCCGTCCTCTTGAACACAAGCCGCCAGGTCTACTATGGACTTGGGCTGCTTGCACGTATCTTTGAAATTCTGGATAAACCGGGCCCGCAACTGGGCCCATGAGCTGATAGAATTGGGCGGCAGACTCTTCAACCAAGTACGGGCCGTGCCCTCAAGCATCATGGTGAAGTATTTTGCACACGCGGTCTCATCCACATCTAGCATCTCCATGGCCATCTCATAACTCTCTACCCACTCTTCTGGAGATAAATTAGCGGTGTAATTCGGCACCTTGCGCGGACCCTTAAAATCTTTGGGCAGGCGTACATTGTGTAAAGCGGGGACTAAACAAGGCACTCCCAAAGCGGATGCGACCCCCGGCCCGGCAGAGGTGGTAGGACGAACCGGTGTAAGTTGACCCGCATCATCCTGTGCTGCTAACTCGGCCTCCCTTCGTGCCCGGGCCCGGTCCACCACATCTTGAGCATCGCGAACACCACCTGCCGGGTTATTGCCACGGGCCGCTTCACGGCCTCGCGCATTGCTCGATATGGCCGGTTCATCCATGCACCTGCTATAGCTCCGGCTTGGACGGGGTGTGGAGTGAATCCGATCGCGGATGTATGAATATGCCTCCTGTTGAATCAGCGCGGTCCGGAGAAGTTCCTTAACTCGGCGCGTATCTATCGCTTGCGGAGAGTCCCCTTCGACCGGGATAGCCTCTAATCGCGCAGCAGCTGCAACAAGATTGTCCATAGGATTAGAATAATGACCCGGGGGTGTCTGAACCGGCGGAGGAATCACAATGTTCTGTTGAGGAGGTTCCGTCAGGCGGGGTTGGACCGTCGCCCCTGGCCCTGGTGCCTCGATCCGGTTTGCCTCCAGGTACTGCGGTGGATTACTGGGTCCAGCTCCCGGAGTGTGAAAGAGATTTCGAGGGTCAAACCCTAATGGCAGGCGTGATCTGTGCTTCCGCTTCAAGACCTCCTGTGATGTGTTCTGGTCAAGCATGAGCTTATAGGCCTGGGCGTCTAAAGCGGCCCGTTCTGCGGCCATCCTGTCCTTTTCTGCTGCCAGATCCGCTTTGGCTTGTACGATCTGCTCTCTCACCTTTGCAATCTCTGCATCATGGGCCTCCTGATCCGCCGGATTGGCCTCTGCCATAAGCGCGGCTAGTGCATCAAATAGATCAGACAGAACTTGAACCGGCGGGCGCACAAGGCCTCCTGCCCCGGCTGCCGCTGCCGCTGCTGATCCGGAGAGCATTGCTGTGGCTGTCGAAGAATGATTCGCCGCCTGTGTGCCGGCCATGAATATTCCAACCCGGTTGATCTGACCTAGGAGGTCCGGAATACTATCGCCATCGGAACAGCCCCTAACCTGGTCGTCTTGCAACTGGTATAGCGATTCGGTCTCTCCGGTCGAGGACTCATCGCCGGAATAGACGACAGTCTCGCTACCGTGTTCTGACCCGTCCTCACGATCTCCTCCGTGGATGACTCCAACGAAGACACGCTTCACGGCCGGTTTAGCCTGGGTAGATCTCGCACGCTGAGCCGTCTCGACGAGGTCGGTGTAGATGTCCGGCTCAGGCCCAGGCTCACCGATCTTGCCGATGAAAACATGTATGCCACCAAAGGGGACCCGGTACCCGTACTCGATTGAATCGGCCTCGGGACCCCATCCTGCGTCATCGATGTAGATCTTGCCACGACGACTCTTGGTCATCCGGCCAACAACATAGCCTTCGAGTCCTTTGAGCTTGCCCTCCAAGATCATCAAACCATCGTGCGATAGCCCCACGGTGGGCGCCAACTGTCGTGGATTTGTCACGCCAGATGTCCTAGTGAAAGGACTTAGTCGTGGAGCCATCGCCATGGGTTAACTCGAAGGGGATAAAGTGGACACAAGGACACGAGGGTTTATACTAGTTCGGCCCCTTCGATGAAGGTAAAAGCCTACGTCTAGTTGTGATGGAATTGATGTGGTCTCGATGGCTAGGGAGCAAACAAGCTTCGCCTAGGCTCGAGTTGTGGTTGTCTGTCTTGAACAGCCGCCGGGTCGTCCCCTTATATACACGGGTGACGCCCGTTGGTCCATAGAGTCCCAACCAGTTCATACTCGTATCCCGGTTGGTATCTCTGTATTCCTAACTTACAATACAAGCTATACATCAGGCCGGTTTACGGCTACAGGTTCTAAACCGACTACAGGCCATGGGCCTTCATCTGCTTACATTACTAATGAAGTTAACCCGGCCCAGATTGCCGGTTTACGCCTAGCGGTAATATCCCCAACAGAAGCCAAGTGATTAGCCCCCACCAGCACCCACAAACTTATTTCGAACTAGCACATTAAATGGGCTGTAAATTTTCATAGGAAAGGCTGCATGACCATGACAGATTTGGATTCTGACATTTGGGACCCGCGAGGAAATAGTCTATCCAAGGTAGTGTCGACTTACTAGCCAGTCAACAAACGATTCTTCCTACCAGCCGTTCGACAACATCTGTCGTGTATCTTCTATCTCTTGTCTTCTTCTTCTTCCTCCAGCCGCCTAAACCAAACCACCCCGTCGGCTCCGCCTGCTCCCGCCTCCCATGGCTGGTTGCGCCTCCGCCGCCCTGCCGTATGTACCCTCCAATGTTGGCCAGTCCCTTCCTCTATTCCCCCACATGTCTTGTTATTATCCAGCGACGTCAGCCCCAACACGCACCCGCACCCGAACCAGTCAACCCTCGTACTCCCCTCCGCCTGCGACTGGACTGGCGCATCTTCCACGGCTCTTGTTCGTTCCGTCTGAGGCCTCGCCGTCGTCCACCGCTTTGTGGCCTTAGTTCGCTCGCCGTGCACGGTGCACTGCCCTCTTGCATTATCAACGTCGTCAACAACCGAGAGGAACAAGGAGATGACTGTACGTGGAGAGGATGACAGTAGGGACCCACCAGCGTCATGACAGTACGCAAGCAAGTGCCTCTATATTACAAGCCCAAAAATATGGTTCCTCCTAATGGTTGGACATCTCGGGCTCACGCCATTCTCAACGTAGTCAATAACGATAGAATTACACTACGAGCGGCTGACACCAGGGACCCAGCAGGTCCTGCAGTTTTTTTAGGAACAAGCAGTTGTTATTTATACTAGTTTTAGCGACAGATCAGGGTAACAATGGGGCTGTGCGGGGGCTGTGGCCCGTCTAGCCAGGGTTTTATTTATGTTTACCACATCATCAGCCTAGTTGTGTTTATTTCTTGCTGAAAATGGCTAGCCCAATTCTATTTTTTTAAAGAAATACCCAAACAAGGCCTACTTGCTTTATCGGCCCTGCTGGGCTGCAAATCTTTCAAGACGAGGAGAGTTTCATTCGGTTTGCCCAGAAATGGGTTGTACATTTTTAAAACACATCAAACCGGGAATTAGTTTCAATTTTTTTTTCATTACAAGATTTTAAATTCCATTAATTTTTATGCGTGGACAATTATTTGGATTTTATATTTATATAAATTATTTTTCAAAATAGTTTGAATGTGAATCGATATTTCCATATTAAAAATAGTTGACCGCACCGAAATATGCAAAATTTCGTATACTTTTTGAACGTGGCCACAATATGGGGTGTAATGCTAACAAAAAGAAGATGGGCTCCAAAATAATTCTTAAGAATTAGCAAATGGGTTGTACATTATTAGAAATAATGGCATATGGGTTGTATGATGTTTTCCACAGATTTGAGGCTGACTTGTGCGCCTACTACAGGTTGACGCGTATGCTTTCATAAAAAAAGGTTGATGCACACGCAACGCCCTGTCAACTTAGTCAACACATGAGAGAAGTGACTATTGGATGTCCATCCAATGGCTGTCGTGCTTCTTCAATCTCTGCTCTTCATGCTCCAGCCGCTCAAACAAGCGCCGACGGGACTGCCTGCTCCCTCCTCCCGCGGCCGGCTATGCTGCCGCGCAGGCCTCACGGCCCCATCGTACTCCCATCGCTGGCCTAGCCATCCCTCTGCTCACCCACACCTGCTGTTATTCTCCGGGGACGGCAGACGAACCAGTAAACCCTCGTACTCCTTCGCGTGGGAAACAACTGCCGAGTATTCCCTGGCTCCGTGTTGTTCCCTTCCTAGGCCTCGCCGTCGTCCACCGCCCTGGTGCTCTCGGCGCGGCCTAGTCAACGTGGTACGTTACATGGAGAGGCTGGCAGCTGGGTCCACGGCCGCACGCAAGGAAATGCCTCCTTATTACGCACAAAATAATGATTCCTCCACTTGACAGCTAGGACCCACAGGAAGGGCCTCTGTATTTCACGAAAAAACGTTCCCCCCACTGACAGGTCGGACCCACTAGCTATATCTTCACACGCAAGGAAGTGCTCTCGGCGCGGCGTGGTCAATGTGGTCAACGACCGACTTCCATCGGAAGAGTACTGTACATGGAGAGGCTGACAGATGGGTCCACGACAGCCGCAAGGAAGTGCCTCCTTATTACGTGGAAAATAATTATTCCTCCACCTGACATCAGGGACCCACCGGACGGGCCACCAATATTTCGTGAAAAAATGTTTGCCCCTGACTGTTGGAACCCACCGGACGGGCCACCGTATTTCGCGAAAAAAATGTTCCCCCTGCTGTCAGCTCGGACCCACTGGAAGTGCCTCCTTATTACGCACAAAAAAATGAATACCCCCTGCTAGCTGGGACCCACCTTGGTGGGAGGCTGACTTGTGGGCCTACTAAGTTGACGGGGACGGAGGGCTTTGTCAACTTAGTCAATATAAACGATTCTAGCTCCAGTGACCGTACGATGTCCATCCAACAGCTGTAGTGCTTCTTCAACCTCTGGTCTTCTTGCTCTAGTTGCCCAAAGCAGCACCGGTCGTGTCGCATGCTCCTACCTCCCGTGGTCGGTTGTGCTGCCGCGGAGGCCTCACCGCCCCTACTATTCCCACCGCTGGACAGGCCCTGCGGCGACGGCAGCCTCACACTCTAGCCGAACCAGTGAACCCTCGTACTCCTCTCCGCGCGGGCTTCCACTGCCGCGTCTTCACCGGCTCCCCGTCGTCCCCTTCCTAGGCCTCGCCGTCGTCCACCGCCCTGGTGCTCTCGGCGCGGCATGGTCAACGTGGTCAAGGAACAACTTCCATCGGACGTGGACTATGCGTGGAGAGGCTGACAGTTGGGTCCACGGCCGCAGCAAGGAAGTGCCTCCTTATTACGCGGAAAATTATGATTCCTCCACCTGACAGTAGGGACCCACCGGACGGGCCACCGTATTTCACGAAAATAAACGTTTCCCCCTGACTGCTGGGACCGACTAGCTACATCTTCGCACGCAAGGAAGTGCGTCCGGGCAAAAAAAATGATTTGCCCCCCTTACTGCTGGGACCCACCAGCTACATCTTCACACGCAAGGAAGTGTGTGACAGTCGTGACCCACCTGGTCGAAGCGTACGTAGCGTTGTCATTCTGGTTGCGAACATGTCGATGTAGAGGCGCGCACGTGTCGTAGTAGAGGCGCGCACGTGTCGATGTATATGCGCGCACGTGTCGTAGTAGAGGCGCGCACGTAGCATGTACACGTACGTACAGCGGCCAGTGTGCAAGAAACAAAATACGGCCACGTATGTGTACATATGGGCGGGGTCTCGAACGCCTACTCGCGCATACGTACAGCCAGGGCTCGTGTACATGGCTATGTCGGAACGGAGAAACAACATCGTCATCGTGTTCATGGGGAGCCAACCGGCTGGGTCGGAACGGAATGCGTTGTCGTGTTCATCGAGAGGGCTTGGACAGAACAGGCGATGGAAACGAGGCCTGGCGTACGGCAGAACGGAGGAAACGGCCTTGTGTTCAACTGGCCACGTTTGAAACAGGATCCTATTCATCGGGAGGGGTCTGGCGTACCGCAAAACGGAGGAAATGGACCTCCTACGGTCAAAACGGGGGTCCTGTTGATCGGGAGGGGTGTGGCGTACCGCAAAACGGACGAAACGGTCTTGTGTTGGAGCGCTACGGTTGAAACGGGGGTCCTGTTCATCGGGAGGGGTGTGGCGTACCGCAAAACGGACAAAACAGACTTGTGTTGAGGCGCTACGGTCGAAGCGGGGGTCCTGTTCATCGTGAGGGGTGTGGCGTACCGCAAAACGGGACTCCGCGGGATACTGTTCATCTCCACTGTCGACCTCCTCCAGCCTCCACGGGCTACCGTCGACCTCCTCCAGCCTCCACGGGCTCCTGTCATCCATCCTCCACCGCGCGCTACTCCACCGGCTACTGTTCAACCACCCCTCCACGGGCACCCCTTCACCGTCTACTATTCATCCAGCCCTCTATGGGGTCATCCTATTCATCCAGAGGCAACGCCACGGGGTCCTGCATCCACCCCCACCGCTCACTGTTCATCCACCCCCCCCCCCCCCCCCGCAACGCTCACTGTTCATCCAATCGATCGACTTCAGTTAGCAGCAGTAGAGAAGGAATCGCTCAATTGGGGTCAGTTAACAGCCATCGATCGATCGCTGGGGTTCAGTTAGAGCCAACGCCTTGCACACACGCGCGTATGTGTACGAGAGAAACGCGCATCGCTCGGCCCCCGACCTCCCACCGCAACCGGGAACTCTCTGAAATTTTCCTCGCCCTCGCTTCTACCACGATTTTTTCCGTCATGGACGGCCCAAAGAATGTCATGCAGCTGCATCTCCGGCCCGCCTAGGACGAAAAACCCATTTTCTGTCATGATTTTTTGTCATATAAGTAGGAGCCCACCACATCTATGATGATACCGGGTTTTGTCACAATTATCATCATAGAAGTGTCATATGTATGACAGAAAAAAGTTTCATTCGGCCCAAAATGTCACGGATGTGTCTTTTTTTTGTAGTGGATATATTTGCACCTTGCATGTTATCTAACCCGTGTAGGTACTTGGATGAATCTAAATCTATGAGACTGCAACTCACTCACATCTTGAGCAATCCCTACATCACCAAGTCTCTACACAATGGTGGTTGAAGGCAAGGAAGCACGAAACCCTTCAAACATACCCTTTGAAAAATTCTATATTGAGTTTCATGATTATCATTTTGGATACACAAGTGCTCTTCCTTGCAAAAACTCACCCATGTAGGTAGATGAACTCAAATTCCAAGTGGTGCTCCCAACTCTTGATGAGCTACATCAACCTTGAGCAACCCACACAAGTTCAACTACATGATCACGATCAACACCACCAGCCAAGGTATGTTATTCCATCTTAGAGAAGCTTTACTCCAAGTCATGAGTCAAAGCAATTCCACAAGAAGTGAATACATCAAAATGCTTAAACGAAAAATGGTAACCCCATTTTGAGCTTAAACGATGAGTATGACCTATGATCAAGTGATCTCACTTGACTCCTAAGTCAATATACTCTAACATAGGTGACTTTGTCGCCGACCAATTCTAGATGAAATTCTCTTGTGTTCTTTTCTGTGCTCTTGCATTTTTCTCATGCATATTTGTTTCCCCTTTCAAAAAAAACTTCATCTAGATTTCTTTTCTGTTCTGCATTCCCTGCATCCAATTCCTTGCAAATCTTTCAGTTAATTCCTTGCAAATCCTTGTGAGATCTTACTTGTCTAGTGAGCTGAGGTGACAAGTGTTTCCTATGCGATGAACTCGGTCAACACCAGTTTATTGCCTTCGGTCCAACCGAAATACTTTGGTGCAGTCGAAGCACACAACTCGGTGCCACCGATTTAACTACAGGAAAGACATCTTGCCACTTGTTCCTGCATTCTTTTTTATCCATCTCCACTCAATGATTCTTGTCCTCTACCAGCATCACATGTGACTCCAGGACCAAACCCATTTGGAACAAAATTCCAGAAGAACCCTTCTCGGAAATTGATGTCAAAGGGGGAGAGAGAGCTCACATCAAAGCTTAATCATTTCTATAGGGGGAGAAAATACTCAGAGAGAGAGAGAGACCCCAGATGCTTGGTGTTCAAGAGGAGAGAAGTCACATGTCTTTAAGAGGGGAAAGACATGTTCATATTTGATTGTTTGCATTAGCTCTGTTTCTTTTCTTTGCTCTGATTTTCTGTTCCCTATCTTCTCCCAATATCCCATGCTAGATTCAGGGGGAGCAAGACATCTAAGGGAAGGAAATCCTTGAATTCATTGCACATCTTTACCTTTGGGGACATGTCTATATCCAATGGGGTACTTAGTACTCACTCTCTACATGTCATCCCAGTCTTGGTACTCTTGTGGATTCTTTTGTTTGCTCTGACTAGTAGGTGTATCTGTGTTATCTAACCTTGTTTACGCAGGTTCATTCCTTCCTAAGCCAACTCAAGACCACAAGGTAAGTATCTGCATCACAATCATGTGTATGAGGATTTCTTGCTGATGTACATACTGTTTGCAAGAAGGACTCATGAGCATGAACATACATTTCCTATATTCACACCATTTGCTCTGATGCATATAGCCAAGATACATGTAACACATTGCTTACTCTGTCATGCTTATGCATTCACATGCTCCTATATTTCATATTTACATGATTGCATACATGTAGGGGGAGCCTATGCATGTTACATGTCTTTCCAAAGCTTTACTAGTTACTCTCTATATATTTCTCTAAAGCTTTGATGTATGTTGTCATCAAATACCAAAAAGGGGGAGATTGAAAGCACAAGTGCTCCCTGGGTGATTTTGGTAATTAATGTCAACATATCTCTTATTGGACTAATACATTTACCTAGTATGTTTCAGATAAGTTCAACAATGGAGTGGCATGGACTAGAGGATGTGGAACCCCTTCAAGATGCTAAGGACAAAGGATTGGCTCAAGCTCAAAGCACAAGACTCTACATTTTACTTTTAGTGATCCAAGATCACATTGGGTCCATAGGAAAGCCAATACTATTAAGAGGGGATGAGGTGTTGCTTAATGGCTTGCTTGCTCAAAGTGCTTAGTGATATGCTCCAAAGCCCTCAACTACTTTCTCACATCCACATATGTCCCAAACCAAAAGTCAAACTCGGCCCTACCGAAACTTTCTATCCGACGCCACCGAGTTCTCGTGACATAGCCACTGCCACAAACCCTAATCAAGTCGGTCTCACCGATAGGATCTCGGTCTCACCGAGATGGGATTGCAATCTCTCTGTTGCCCTTTGTAACATTTCGGTCAAACCAAGATAAGCGATCGGTCCCACCGAGATTGCAATGCAAACTCACTGTTTCCCTTTCATAACGTTTTGGTCAAATCGAGATGAGCGAATCGGTCCTACCGAGTTTGCCTAACCAACTCTCTGTGTGTCTATTACCAAAATCGGTCTCACCGAGTTTGTGTAATCGATCTCACCAAGATTACGTTATGCCCTACCCCTAACCATATCGGTCCCACCGAGTTGACATGTCGGTCCCACCGAAATTCCTAACGGACACATTATTTACTAAATCGGTCTGACCGAGTTTCAGGATTCGGTCCCACCGAGTTTGGTAAGTTGTGTGTAACGGTTAGATTCTGTGTGGAGGCTATATATACCCCTCCACCCACTCTTCATTCGTAGAGAGAGCCATCAGAACATGCCTACACTTCCAACATACATTTTCTGAGAGAGAACCACCTACACTTGTGTTGAGGTCAAGATATTCCATTCCTACCACATAAATCTTGATCTCTAGCCTTCCCCAAGTTGCTTTCCACTCAAATCTTCTTTCCACCAAATCCAAATCCTGTGAGAGAGAGTTGAGTGTTGGGGAGACTATCATTTGAAGAACAAGAGCAAGGAGTTCATCATCAACACACCATTTGTTACTTCTTGGAGAGTGGTGTCTCCTAGATTAGCTAGGTGTCACTTGGGAGCCTCCATCAAGATTGTGGAGTTGAACCAAGGAGTTTGTAAGGGCAAGGAGATCGCCTACTTCGTGAAGATCTACCCTAGTGAGGCAAGTCCTTCGTGGGCTACGGCCATGGTGGGATAGACAAGGTTGCTTCTTCGTGGCCCTTCGTGGGTGGAGCCCTCCATGGACTCGCGCAACCGTTACCCTTCATGGGTTGAAGTCTCCATCAACGTCGATGTACGATAGCACCACCTATCGGAACCACGGATAAAAAATCTTCGTGTCTCCAAATTGTGTTTGCACACTCCAATCCCATCCGTTTACATTCTTGAAATTTGCATGCTTTACTTTCCACTGCACATATACTCTTGTCATGCTTGCTTGATATGTATTGTGAATGTTAAACTTGTGCCAAAACTCCTCTCCAACTTAAAGAAATTAAAAACTGCAACTTTTCTTGCTTAGAGTCTATTCACCCCCTCCAGACACCTCTTCTCGTTCCTTTCACATACCGATGGAAAAAGGGAATTACGTATGTTGTCATAACAGTTCAACCGATAAGGATCTTCATAGAATATGTAGGAGCCAATATGGGCATCCAGGTTCCGCTATTGGTTATTGACCGGAGAGGTGACTCGGTCATGTCTACATAGTTCTCGAACCCGTAGGGTCCGCATGTTTAACATTCAATGACGATATAGGACGATGGTATTCGGACACCGGAAGTATCGGAGGGTACCGGGTACTTATTGGGTCACCGAAAAGGAGTTTCGGGCACCTCCGGCAAAGATATAAGGGCCTAATGTGCCAAAGAGGGAACAGACCAGCCTCTGGTGCGCCCCTTCTTTGGACAGCAGGCCCTAAGGAAAGGAAATGGGGAAGGGCTAGCCCGTCCCGCCTTTCCCTCTCATGGGTGAAAGGAAGGGGGGCGCCACCCTCCCCTGCCTTTTCCCCGCGCCTATATAAAGCAGGTGGGGGCACGACTTGGGAAGGACTCCAAGTAGGATTCCTCCTACTTGTGCGCCTCCTTTGGCAGCTCCTCCATCCCTCCCACCTATATATATGTGGGAGGGGGGCGCCTAGCACATAACAGACAATTCCTTAGTTGTGTGCAGCACCCCCCCCCCTCCACCGTTTGCACCCCCGGTCATATTTTCGTAGTGCTTAGGCGAAGCCCTGCGGAGATCACTTCACTATCACTGGCACCATGATGTCGTGCTATCAGAACTCATCCACTACTTCGCCCATCTTGCTGGATCAAGAAGGCAAGGATGTCACCGAGCTGAACATGTGCAGAACTCGGAGGTATCGTACGTTCGATACTCGATCGTTTGGATCGTGAAGAAAGTTCGACTACAACAACCGCATTGTGAAACGCTTCTGCTTACAGCCTACGAGGGTTCGTAGACACACTCTCCCCCTCGTTGCTATGCATCTCCATGGATAGATCATTGTGTTTGCGTAGATTTTTTTTTGTTTTCCATGCAACGATTTCCAACAGTGGCATCATGCGCCAGGTCTATGCGTAGATGATATGCACGAGTAGAACACAAAGAGTTGTGGGCGGTGATAGTCATACTGCTTACCACCAATGTCTTATTTTGATTCGGCGGTATTGTGGGATGAAGCAGCCCATACCAACCTTACATGTCCATGTACATGAGATCAGTTCCACCAATAGACATGCAACTTGTTTTGCATAAAGGTGGCTCGCGGGTGTCTGTTTCTCCTACTTTAGTTTAATGGAATTTGACTGCGGCTGGTCCTTCAAGAAGGTTAAAACATCAAACTTGATGAATCACCGTTGTGGTTTTTGCTGTAGGTAAGAACGGTTCTTGCTAGAAGCCCGTAGCAGCCATGTAAAACTTGCAACAACAAAGTAGAGGACGTCTAACTTGTTTTTGCAGGGCATGTTGTGATGTCATATGGTCAAGACATGATGTGATATACGTTGTTGTATGAGATGATCATGTTTTATAAATTTATCGGCAACCGGCAGGAGCCTCTTTATTGTATGAAATGTAAACGCCGTGTAATTGCTTTACTTTATCGCTATGAGTTAGCAATAGTTGTAGAAGCAATAGTTGGCAAGACGAACGTGACGCAATGATGGAGATCAAGGTGTCGAGCCAGTGACGATGGAGATCATGACGATGCTTTGAAGATGGAGTTCAGAAGCAGAATATGATGATGGCCATATCATGTTACATATTTTGATTGCATGTGATGTTTATCTTTTATGCATCTTATTTTGCTTAGGACGATGGTAGCATTATAAGATGATCCCTTCACTAAATTTCAAGATATGAGTGTTCTCCCCGAGTATGCACCATTGTGAAAGTTCGTCGTTTCGAGACACCACGTGATGATCGGGTGTGATAGACTCTACGTTCACATACAACGGGTGTAAGACAGTTTTACACATGCAAAATACTTGGGTTGAACTCGACGAGCCTAGCATGTACATACATGGCCTCAAAACACTAGAGACCGAAAGGTCGAACATGAATCATATAGTAGATATGATCAACATGGAGATGTTCACCATTGATGACTACCCCATCTCACATGATGACCAGACATGGGTTAGTTGATTTGGATCACATGTCACTTAGATGACTTGAGGGATGTCTATTTAAGTGGGAGTTGTTTAGTAATTTGATTAATTGAACTTAATTTATCATGAAGTTAGTCTTAATAGTTTTGCATATCTATGTTGTAGATCAATAGCTTGCGATATAGCTCCCCTATTTTTTGATATGTTCCTAGAGAAAACTAAGTTGAAAGATGATAGTAGCAACGATGCGGACTGGGTCCGTGATCTGAGGATTATCCTGATTGCTGCATAGAAGAATTATGTCCTTGACAAGCTCAATATGATGACTACTTGATAGTTTAATGTGCCATGCTTTACGGCTTAGAATCGGGGCTTCAAAGACATTTTGAACGCCATGGAACATATGAGATGTTCCAAGAGCTGAAATTGGTATTTCATACTCATGCTCGTGTCGAGAGGTATGAGACCTCTGACAAGTACTTTGCTACAAGATGGAGGAGAATAGCTCAGCCAGTGAGCATATGCTCATAATGTCTAGGTAGTACAATTGCGTGAATCAAGTGGAAGTTAATCTTCCAAATAAGATAGTGATTGACAGAGTTCTCTAGTCACTATCACCAAGCTATTAGAACTTCATGATGAACTATAATATGCAAGGGATGACGAAAACGATTCTCGAGCTCTTCGCGATGCTAAAATTGGCGAAGGTAGAAATCAAGAAAAGAGCATCAAATTTTGATGGTTAACAAGACCACTAGTTTCAAGAAAAAAGGCAAAAGCTAAAGAAAGGGAACTTTAAGAAGAGTGGAAAACAAGTTGCCGCTCCCATGAAGAAACCCAAAGCTAGACCCAAGCCTGAAACTGAGTGCTTCTACTGGAAAGGAAATGTTCACTGGAAGCGGAACTGCCCCAAATACTTGGCTGATAAGAAGGATGGCAAAGTGAACGAAGGTATATTTGATATACATGTTATTGATGTGTATTTTACTAGTGTTCATAATAGACCTTGGGTATTTGATATCGGTTCTGTTGCTAAAGATTAGTAACTCGAAACATGAGTTGCAAAATGAATAGAGACTAGTTAAGGGCGAGGTGACGATGTGTGTTGGAAGTGATTCCAAGGTTGATAAGATCACCATTGCACACTCCCTCTACCTTCGGGATTAATGTTGGACCTAAATAAATGTTGTTTCGTGTTTGTGTTGAGCATGAATGTGATTGGATCATGTTTATTGCGATACGGTTATTCATTTAAGTTAGAGAATAATTGTTGTTCTGTTTACATGAATAAAATCTTCTATGGTCATACACCCAATCTAAATGGTTTACTGAATCTCGATCGTAGTGATAGACATATTCATAATATTGATGCCAAAAGATGCAAAGTTGATAATGATAGTGCAATAGATTTGTGGCACTGCCATTTAGGTCATATTGGTGTAAAGCGCATGAAGAAACTCCATGGGGATGGACTTTTGGAATCACTTGATTATGAATCATTTGATACTTGCGAACCATACTCATAGGCAAGATGACTAAAACTCCATTCTCCGGAATGATGGAGCGAGCTAATGACTTACTGGAAATAATACATATCGATGTATGCGGTCCGATGAGTGTTGAAGCACGCGGCGGGTATCATTATTTTCTAACCTTCACAGATGATTTGAGTAGGTATGGGTATATCTACTTAATGAAACACAAGTCCAAAACATTTGAAAAGTTCAAAGAATTTCAAAGTGAAGTGGAGAATCACTGTGACAAGAAAATAAAGTTTCTACGATCTGATCGCGGAGGCGAATACTTGAGTTACGAGTTTGGCCTTCATTTAAAACAATGTGGAATTGTTTCACAACTCACGCCATCTGGAAGACCACAACATAATGGTGTGTTCGAACGTCGTAACCGTACTTTATTAGATATGGTATGATCTATGATATCTCTTACCGATTTACCACTATTGTTTTGGGACTATGCATTAGAGACAACTGCATTCACGTTAAATAGGGCACCGTCTAAATCCGTTGAAACGACATCGTATGATCTATGGTTTGGCAATAAACCTAAGTTGTCATTTCTTAAAGTTTGGGGTTGCGACACTTATGTCAAAAGGCTTCAGCCTGATAAGCTCAAGCCCAAATCGGAGAAGTGCGTCTTCATAGGATACCCTAAGGAAACAATCGGGTACACCTTCCATCATAGAACCGAAGGCAAGATCTTTGTTGCTAAGAATAGATCCTTTCTAGAGAAGGAGTTTCTCTCGAAAGAAGTGAGTGCGAGGAAAGAAAAACTTGATGAGGTAGCTGTACCTTCTCTCAAATTGGAAAGTAGTACATCAGAGAAAATTGTTCCCGTGATGCCTACACAAACTAGAGAGGAAGCTAATGATGATGAAACTTCAAAACAAGTTACTACTAAACTTTGTAGATTGACCAGAGCACGATCCGCACCAGAATGGTACAGTAATCCAGTCCTGAAAGTCATGTTACTAGACCTAGGCGAACCTACGAACTATGAAGAAGCTATGATGAGCCCAGATTCTGACAGATGGCTTGAGGCCATGAAATCTGAGATAGGATCCATGTATGAGAACAAAGTGTGGACTTTGGTGGACTTGCCCGATGATCGGAAAGCCATAGAGAATAAATGGATCTTCAAGAAAAAGATTGATATTGATGGTAATGTTACTGTTTACAAAGTTGACTTGTCGTAAAAGGTTTTTGACAAGTTCAAGGGGTTGACTATGATGAGACTTTCTCACCCGTAGCGATGCTTAAGTCCATTCGAATCATGTTAGCAATTGCCACATTATATGATTATGAAATCTGGCAAATGGATGTCTTTAATGGATATCTCAAAGAAGAGTTGTATATGATGCAACCATAAGGTCTTGTCGATCCTAAAGGTGCTAACAAATTGTGCAAGCTCCAGCGATCCATCCATGGACTGGTGCAAGCATCTCGAAGTTGGAATATACGCTTTGATAAGGTGATTGAAGTATATGGTTTTATACAGACTTACGGTGAAGCCTGTATTTACAAGAAAGAGACTGGGAGCTATGTAGCATTTCTGATATTATATGTGGATGACATATTATTGATTGGAAATGATATAGAATTTCTGGATAGCATAAAACGATACTTGAATAAGAATTTTTTTTTCAATGAAAGACCTCGGTGAAGCTGCTTACATATTGGGCATCAGGATCTATAGAGATAGATTAATATGCTTGATAAGACTTTTAATGAGTACATACCTTGAAAAGATTTTGAAGGAGTTCAAAATGGATTGGTCAAAGAAGGTGTTCTTGTCTGCATTGTAAGGTATGAAGTTGAGTAAGACTCAAAACATGACCACGGCAGAAGATAGAAAGAGAATGAAAGTCATTCCCTATGCCTCAGTCGTAGGTTCTATGAAGTATGCCATGCTGTGTACCAAACCTGTTGTGTGCCTTGCCATGAGTCTGACAAGTGGGTACTATGGTGATCCAGGAGTAGATCACTAGACAATGGTCAAAATTTATCCTTAGTTTCCTAAGAGGACTAAGGAAATATTTCTCGGTTATGGAGGTGATAAAGAGTTCATCGTAAAGGGTTACGCTGATGCAAGCTTTGACACCAATTCGGATGACTCAGAGTCTCAATCTGGATACATATTGATAGTGGGAGCAATTAGCTAGAGTAGCACCATGAAGAGCATTGTAGACATATAAATTTGCAAATATACATACGGATCTGAATGTGACAGACCCGTTGACTAAACTTCTCTCACAAGCAAAACATGATCACACCTTAATACTCTTTGGGTATTAATCACAAGGCGATGTGAACTAGATTATTGACTCTAGTAAACCCTTTGGGTGTTGGTCACATGTCGATGTGAACTATGGGTGTTAATCACATGACAATGTGAACTACCGGTGTTAAATCACATGGCGATGTAAACTAGATTATTGACTCTAGTGCAAGTGGGAGAATGAAGGAAATATGCCCTAGAGGCAATAATAAAGTTGTTATTTTATATTTCCTTATTCATGATAAAGGTTTATTATTCATGCTAGAATTGTATTGATCGAAAACTTAAATACATGTGTGAATACATAAACAAATACCGTGTCCCTAGTAAGCCTCTACTGGACTAGCTCATTGATCAAAGATGGTTAAGGTTTCATAACCATGGACATGTGTTGTCATTTGATAACGGGATCACGTCATTAGGAGAATGATGTGATGGACAAGACCCATCCGTTAGCTTAGCATAATGATCATTCAGTTTTATTGCTATTGTTTTCTTCTTGTCAAATACATATTCCTTCGACTATGAGATTATGCAACTCCCGAATACTGGAGGAATTCCTTGTGTGCTATCAAACGTCATAACATAAATGGGTGATCAGAAAGATGCTTTATAGGTATGTCCGATGGTGTTTGTTGAGTTGGCATATATCGAGATTAGGATTTGTCACTCTGAGTATCGGAGAGGTATCTCTGGTCCCTCTCGGTAATACACATCATAAGCTTGCAAGCAAATGACTAAGGAGTTAGTCACAAGGTGATGTATTACGAAACGAGTAAAGAGACTTTCTAGTAAGGAGACTGAACTAGGTATGAAATACTGACTATCGAATCTCGGGCAAGTAACATACCATTGGATAAAGGGAATTACGTATGTTGTCATAACGGTCCAACCGATAAAGATCTTCGTAGAATATGTAGGAGCCAATATGGGCATCTAGGTTCCGCTATTGGTTATTGACCAGAGTGGTGTCTCGGTCATGTCTACATAGTTCTTGAACCCGTAGGGTCCGCAAGCTTAACGTTTCATGACAATATAATATTATATGAGTTATGTGATTTGGTGATTGAATGTTGTTTGGAGTCCCGGATGAGATCACAGACATGACGAGGAGTCTCAAAATGGTCGCGAGGTAAATATTTATATATAGGACGATGGTATTCGGACACCGAAAGTGTTTTGGAGGGTACCAGGTACTTATCGGGTCACCAGAAAGGAGTTTCGGGCACTCCCCGGCGAAGATATGGGCCTAACGGGCCAAAGGGGAAACAGACTAGCCCCTGGTGCGCCCCTTCTTTGGATAGCAGACCCTAAGGGAAAGAAAGGGGGAAGGGCTAGCCCCTCTTGCCTTTCCCTCTCATGGGAGAAAGGAAGGGGGCACCCTCCCGTGCCTTTGCCCCGCACCTATCACTACAAAAAAATACACTTCAGTGATGATACGTGTTTGTCACAGTAGGTTGCGTTTTTTGTCATGCATGTACATCCATGACAAATTTATGACAGAATCAAGATAGTCATACCTGTGCTGTCGTAGAAGTGTTCCATTACATTACCAAAATTATCAACACGGAAGTGTCCACTTCCATGACAATAAATTGCGCGTCACAGAAGTGCTTTCGTCAAGGGTGACCGACACGTGGCATCCACCGTAATAGAATGCCGTTAATCTATCGGGTCGGGTTTTGGATCCGATAACTCGTTAACAGCCCTGACCAATGGGGATTTTCCACGTGTAAAATCATCATTGGCTGGAGGAAACACGTGTCGACTCACCGTTGGGACAGATGTCATCCGCTCATTGGACCGAAGGCGCCTATGATACAGCGACACGTGGCACGGCCCAACAGAGGCCCATTCCTGTGAAAAGGCCGGCCGTTTGACTTGGTCAAAAGGTGGCGGGCCGGCCCACGGAAAGCCTATTAACGGCATGTTCGCATATAGCCCATTTACAGCCCGCTAACCCAGGGCCCGTTACGCCCTATCCGAATAGGCCCAGTAGCGTCATCTGGGCCGTCCAATATGATTTAGCCCGTTTTAACTTCCGGCCCATGTGTGGCCCATGACTTCTTTCGGCCCATAGGAGGACCTTTGTAACTCTTGGCCCATTAACAGCCCGTGGTGAAACTGGCCCATAATGAACAGTGTATCACTTTATACCCATTAACGGCCCATTATTCCATTGGGCCGTTTCCAGCCCAAGTTATCTTTCGTCCTTCTAAGGGCCCATTGATTCTTGGGCTCACTTGCAGCATTCGGTTACATATGGCCCGTTACTGTCATTTTCTGCTTGTGGGCCAAATTCAGCCCGTCGTTACACTCGGCCCGTTTGTGGACCGTTAATACGTTGGGCCATTTTCATGTCAAAAAAACCCGTTGGGCTGTTTTCATAGAGTTATAAAATACGGCCTATTAACGGCCCATTATGGTCCACGAATAATACGGCCCATGATTGGCGAAATGATGATACGCCCCGTAGAAGGCCCATGGGTCCTACGGCCCGTATGAGGCCCATGGATAGTACGGCTCGTAGAAGGCCCATGGATCATACGGCCCGTAGAAGGCCCATGGACCCTACGGCCCGTAGAAGGCCCATTGATCCCTAAGGCCCGTATAGAAGGCCGATGGATCCTACGGCCCGTATAGAAGGCCAATGGTCATATGGCCGAACGAAGGCCCATGGATCATACGGCCTGCAGGAGGCCCATGGTTACAACAGTCCGTGTGTTGGCACGATTATTTTGGCCTAGTTACCAAAAATAGGCTATTGCAGCCACTAGAAAAACACAGAAAAAGAACTGCAGTGACTACAAGCAAACAACTAAACAAGACAATAAGGAAATAAATAAGCAAGCAATTAAGGCTAGCCTATTACCGCTATTACACATATTACATCCACTGGGCATCAAAGTTCGCCACCAGTGCAAATATAGGGAACAAAGTAGCATATTACTGGCCGTCAAAATTGGCCACTAGTGCAAATAAACGCGACAGCAAAACAAGAGCATAAATGAAACAACTTCAGAAGAGCTCAAGAAACGTTATCCTGGGTATCCACCATGCTGGCAATAAGCTTAGCAAGCTGATTAGCTTTGTCCTGTTTGGCACTAAAATCCTCCAACGCTTGCTGTTGCACCAGAAAGTAGGCATCTAAATGCTCCAGGGACTTCCGCAGTCCTTCCGCTTCTTGTCACAGCACAGCTGATCGATGTCTTTCAGCTTGTAGTTGAGACTCAAGAAACCGAACTGATTCAGACAGTGAGTTTGAATAGCTTGTGCAAGCGGTAGTGGCCAGTAACTCGAACACTAAACCAAGACATGACTTTGGGGTTGTCTCGCTGTCTTCAAGATAGTCTTCCTTAGCTGTTTTATCAGCTTTGTTGGAGACCAAAAAGGATGTGTCACTATCCTGAACCTTATATGCATTACTTCCTTTACCATTGCTTAATAAGGAACTCTTCTCCAATATTCTGTCAGCATTCTAAAAGAAGAACAAGCAGACACATAACAAGTTTAGCATGTACTAGTATATGAAACTCATTTCGGTGAACCAGTTCATTAGTAAGGTGGACAGGATTAAACTACCAAGTCTTCTATTGCCAAGTACTAGTACATAATAAAAGCATCAAACAAACATATATCTATGTCCTATGGTCACTGCATTGTCTTGCCAAATCAAAATAGAGACACGGTTCAAATCATATCAGTTCAAGACAAAGCAGCAGTGAAAGAACACAAAGCGTGGGAAACTACATGGCACTACAAGATTTCAGATGGGTACCACGGGTCTACATGTACAACAACACTATTGGCTCTGTTGTGATGCTAGTAATGTGCATGATATGAAAGTCAACTGTATACACAATTGAAATTGAAATCAAAAGAGCTATTGATAAGAGCAAACCTGTTAAAGAAACATGCGTGAACATACCTACCGTGCCATTGGAGTTTCAATTGGATCCTTCAATTTAAAAATAAGTTTGTATGAGTAAATACAATGATACAATAGCAAAGCAATCATAGTTAAAAAAGGCGCGCCTAAGCGAGCGCTTAAGCGCGCCTAGGCTCTAGGCGTTGGCAAAACGCATTGCGCTTAACTACGCTTAATCTATGCATAACTGCGCATAAGCATGCGCTTTGGTCAGTAAAGTGCAAGGCGGTGGCAAAACACACAATTAACGCCTAGCGCTTTTTTGAACTATGATAGCAATGGAATCTTAAATTAGAACAGTTGTTCTTCAGGTTTAGGCACTTGTTCTACATGAACAGAGTACAGTAAGATGCAAGAATATAATACTTAAAAATAGAAAATGAGCTCATAGACCTTACCACATTCTTGGTTCGGGACCAGTACAGAACAAGGCGTTCCCAGTCATCATCCAGTAAATGTGTCTCAGGAGAACGAAAGGGAATTTCATGAGTTTCTTTGCCGGTGAAGTACGTTTTCTTCAGGTAATTCCGATACTGCCACCAAGCATTCTTGAAGATAGCAGAGGTATTAGCACAGGTTACCTCATCCTGAGTTTCCTAATCGGTTCTTCTCTATAGAGAAAAATGGGAAAATTTGTTGTATTATAACCATCATGGAGGTAGGATGTACGGGACGAAGCAAAGTAATTGCCATGAATAACATTACCTACACATAACTCCTGGACAAACACCTGCAATTGGCATTTTCCTTCATCTTCAGTATAATATTTCCAAGATGGGAAGATACGCACATACGATTTAACAACATCAAATGCGATAGATGCTAAACTACGACTGGATGGTTGTGCTTCCTCCACAGGAATAGGCGTACTAACTGGTGGAGTTGAGGTTCGCCGTGATAGTACTGGCCCTTTGGGCACTGGAGCTGCCTTACTAACTGCTCTTTTTTGGGAGCTCTGTGGTGGAGATGGTGTTGTGTCAACAGGAACTAAGTTACTATCGGCTGGGGTTGGGTTAGATTGGGTGAAGCTGGTTGTCCATCGCAGTAGGGGTACAATCTGCGAGAGTTTGGGTTATGTGTGGTAGGGCTGGTTCTTGTGCATGTACAACCGGGGTGCTATCTCCACCAATAGGTAGAACTGTTTTATTTGAAGACCGTGTTTTTATTCCGCTAGATACTGGCATCACCTGCTCCAATTCAAATGGCTGATAAACAGGAAACATAGTTGAATGTACAAACATTGTATGAGAGACAGATGCAATAGATAGTGTGGAAAAAAGAGGGCATGAAATAGTTGACATGCATATTGTTTAACTAAAATGGATAGCATGACATAATTTCACATATATGGTGTCTATCTAAACTGGATAGCATAGCATAACATAATTCAAAGATATGATGAATAACTAAACAGGATCGCATGACATAATTCACTTACATGTTATCTAAGTAATTAGGATCGCATCATTTAATTCACATATGTGATTTATATGCTAAACAGAGGGCATTCGATATGATGTCTGAACTAAGAACATGGTGTTGAATATTGTGTATATGATGTCTAAACTATGCAATGCAAGACACCGTATGGATGATATGAGCAGTATAACCGTGCCAAGTTAGAGCATACACCTCAGTAGGGGAATAGGACTGGTCATCTGTCTCTGAATCCATCTCTGAGGAGCTATCGGGACCCAACAAGAGATCTGCTTCGATAGGTAGTGTTGTCTGCTCTGAAGGCCTTGTTTTCACTCCAGATTTTTCCAACTCCCACCCAAATGGCTGATTCACAGGAAGAGTAGTTTAATGTACAAACATTGTCGACAAATGGAAATGTAGTGAAGAAAAGGATGGGCAAGATATCATTCAAATATATGATGCCTGGTTAAACAGGATGGCATTGCACATTTCACATATATTATGGCTGGCTAAAAGACATGAGACTGCATAATTCCCATATATGATATAGAAACTAAACAGGTGGCATTACAGAACATGTCTAAACTAAACAGATGACATATATGATGTCAAAAGTAGGCACTGCAAGGCAACATATGCATGATATGACTAACATCATCATGCCAAGGTAGAGGAAACACCTTGGGGGGTAAATAGGAGTGGTCAGCGGCGTCTGAATCCACCTCAGAACAGATATCTTCCTCTGGATTACAATCTGGAGAGGGGTGGGGAGGGTTTGCCATTGAACCCACCATGGAGCGATGTCTGCATGACATTGTATTGCCGCGCAAAACTCTTCTCTTTTTCTCTACATGTTCAGCATGACTGTGTACAATATCGGACATGCATACGAAAAAATATGGTGAGATTGTGTAAGGAGAGCATGCAGAAATTTAGAGTGATGGTAACAACCAGTGGATCGATGTTTTTCCGTTGAACCAAAATAGCCCTAATGGATCGACGTGAATGTATAGTAATAAGTGATGCAACAAGTGTACAACCTCTTTGCTGTAGCCGTGTCGCTGAAGCAGTTGAGGCAGAGGTGGCTGTCAGAGGTGTGGAGGAAGATCTGAGGAATCTGTAGACGGCATCCAGGGCACTGCTCTGTTGTGATGGATCGTTCTGTCGTTGGAGTAGCTCCGGTGAGCCGTAAGACATCAAGGCTGAAGCAGCAAAGGCAGACATCGTCAATCTCAAGTGGGATTCTAGTAGCATCTCCAATAGATGATGTAAAATGGATGTAAAATTAACATCACCAAAAACCACCTGACTACAACATATGAGGTAAAAACTGTTGACTCTGAACTTAACTGTCGAAACTGAAATTAACTGTGGAATCTGAATGCTACTGTCGAAACTGTACGCAATGGTAGCAGAGAGGCACTTGACATGTAGTTTAGGGAGGGCATGCAATTCATCTTCAACCTGCACCACCCCCCCCCCCCCCGAGCCGCTAGCCACCACCGGCCGAACCGCCGGCCCCAACACCGCCTTGCCGCCCCGAAACAACTCGCCACCGCCGCCCCGACCAGCCCTCTAGGCCCCCGCCCCCCCCCCCCTACCCTGAACCCTAAGATAGATAGTGGGGTACCTCTCCGGCGAGCCCCCGTCCCCGCTGTGGGTGGTTCTTCCTTAACTCCAGCGAGCCCCCCCCCCCCCCCCCCCGCCCCAACCCCTGAAAATCAACTGACCCAAAATTTGATTCAGTCGACTGAAGTGTGGCTTAATCGGAGCAGAGCAGCAGCACGAGCGAGGGGGAGAGCAGCAGCAGCAGCTGGGCGAGTGAGCAATCGAGCGAGAGCCGGAGCAGCAGCAGCAGGGCGAGCGAGCGAGCGAGAGCCGGAGCAGCAGCAGCAGATCCGGCTAGTATGGATGCCGCCGCCGAAGGGGCCTCACACTGGGGGAGAGCCGTCGTGGAGATGTCGCCCTCGGCGCCGGCTTCAAGGTAGCCGCTCCATGGGGGTGCTGGATGGAGCACCGTTGGCGCCGGGAGGTCGAGTTAAGGAGAAGGTGCGATCGATGAGTGTACAACCTCTTTGGTGGCGTCGAGTAGGCCTCGGCTTCGTCCGAGGAGTCGGTGAGGATGCTGCGGTTCCGGTGGAGCAAGTTAAGGCGGCGCTGTGGGGATGGAGCAGCCGCGATAGACGAGGCGATCATCAAAGCAGCTCCTTGGAGGTGGAGGACGGGGCGGCTGAACCGGCGGGACGGCGAGATGGACGATGGATCCTCATCCGGGGAGGTGGACGAGGGACGTTGAGCTGTTGCGGTGGACGACATCGTCGGGGAAGAGGCTCCGACTGGGCAACGGTGACGTGGCGGACGGAGGAGGGTGGGGCTTCGCGGCTGGAGCGGAGAGGTTATAGGGGCCTGGGATTTCAAATGGCGAAAAGGGGGCGATGGGAGGGGGTGAAGCATGACTTAGGGACGCGCTTGTCCAAAATGTAGGGTGTGTTACAAAAGTACCCCCCACCGGTTTGAACTAGCGACCCTTTAGGCTCAGGGTTAGAAGGGGGATTTCGCGTGTCGGGATTTGGCAGCTGGAGGGAGTTTTCGCGCGCGTTGTAATTTCGGGATAGCAAGGCGCGGGTTGTGAAGGCGCCAGTTTTGGAAGCACGATATCTGAATTTTTGGGATATAACAAGACGCGGGTTGAATTTTAGGGACAAGCCTAACGTGTAGTAATATTGTACTTGTACGTACCAAATCAATTCGCACTTCCCTCAACCAAAAAGAAAACGAAAAAAATAAAACTATTCACACCACACAAAGAGAGAGTCTTGCCCCGTTTTACTATACAAATGCTATTCAAAGCTACTCCCTCCTTCCATCTATATAGGGCCTAATGCGTTTTTCGATGCTAACTTTGACCAAATATTAGAGCAATGATATATGACATGCAACTTACACAAAGCACACCATTAACTTCGTCTGTGAAAGGTTCTTTCAATGATATAATTTTCACATTGTGCATGTCATGTACTATTAATCTTGTCAATAGTCAAAGGCGGTCTTAAAAATCTCATTACGCCCTATATAGATGGAAGCAAGGAGTATGAATCCATGTTATGTCCGATTAATTTTTTTCGCTTGCTGTATAATGCATGTAACCTACTCATACCAACATTTTAGTGCATTCCAAATGTCTATACTACCGCTGCAATTCGAACTAAATTTGAATTCGTTTCTCTATTTCAATAAGAATATACAATCATGATTGTTGCCAACTTCAACCATCATTCGTGTATTACCTTAATAACACACCACATGATTACTATAGAGATAGATATGAACTATGTGTATTACCTGAACTTGAATTCTATTTTTTGAATACACTTGATGTTGATTCCAAATAATAGTACATTTGATGTACTAACTATATATTCATAATCTAAACCATGTTCCATATGTACACCGTGTTTATCACACAAAGTATAGTGCCCCGCCCCCTACATTATGACAAGTATTTAGACCTGAGTTGCAAAAGCCACACATTAGCCCAAATTATAATCAATGTTCTACATTATGATATCTTCTTCAAGTATCCGTATCCACCTTTTTATAATGAATTATGATCTTTGTTCGTCTTTTACACCTTCACGATCCTCTTCTATTTGTAGCTCACTAGCGCTAACTTTCTATCGTCCATGCACACGCCCGCCCCCTCACACACCCTTAGCGTCCCCTCCATCACGCACGTTCATTATTTCTCTTTAGGTCGTCCACCAGCGGTGTGTTTAGGCCCCCGGCTCCTTCTTTCTGGCACACACCGGTCGATATACCTCTCTAGCCAAGTGTGCCTACAACAAACACATATATAGTTCCCCTCTTCTCTTCTCACCGTCCAAGCCCCCATATGTCCAATACAATTCCACGCAGGTGCACACTCCTGCCCCTCTTTTCATTAGTCACATGCTCGCACACTCCTCCCCCTCGACATGGTAGGCCTCTCGCACCACCTCCTAGCCACACTCTCTCCCCCTGTCTGCCTCTTCGGACCTTATTTGCTTCTAACACATGCAGGCGTGTATATGAACTGATCTCCCTACATATAGCCAGGTCGACTATAATTCGTTTTCACCAAGCACCGATACACTAACCTCGCTAGTTATGTATTTCCTTTTATCGGACACACGACGGTTGATCTTCCTATTTAGTTACGCATGCTTACCACAACCATATATTCTCCCCTCATCACCCTTGAATACCTCCTGACCCGTCTCTCACACGCACATGCATACACAGACAGACACCTCCCACCCTCTCTTATTGATATTGCACTCATACCCTCCGTTTGTCTAGCAGGCCTCTCCCACCATTCGTGAGACACCACTCCACCACCAACCCTCCGATGCTCTACCTTTGTCTGTTTCCCAACCTTATTCCTCTGTTACACATATCCATGGATGTCGATCGATCTCCCTTAATACATAGCTAGGTTTCTCTCCTTCCCCAGACATATACTAGTCGACCGGTCTCTACCCCTCCCCCCCCCCCCCCACACACACACCGATAGTCGAACGATGTAGGTAGGTATCCACGCCACGGAGAAGAACTGCACCTCTGCCCTCTCAAATTCTAGTAGGCCAGCCGCCCTATATCTTTGACGTGGGCAAACACAAACTTGATGGCACTCTTTATCGATCGCGCAGCCACACACTTCGTCCATGTTTTCAATTCTATCGATATCTCATGTCCATGACTCTGTTTCACGCACATTGCATATGTTACATTTTTCTGATTGAGATATCATCAACACATTGCCTCTATTTCGCACAAAACATCTCTCTAACACCCACCCATGTACATACCTGCACCTAAAGAAGAAGTGCACGCAGGACGCACGTACTCACGTCTCGTTCCCGGCCACACCCGCGCGGGTACACGGTGGAGTTCGTTTCTGTATGAAAAGGCAGCCCACGTGATAATTTGACGCATGTAGTGGTTGTTTACTCGAAGGAGGGTCGGTACCATGCCTAGAATATAAAACGATTGCCATGGGGAAAATGGAAAAATGGGTTTGTCTCTCGTGAGTCTTGTCACACAATCTCACACAAGGCCGCCGTGACCTCTCTCTCTCAGTGTTGGTCAGTGATCCGGCCGCATCCCATCCGCCAGTGGAAAGGGAGGATGTGCATCGTCTCTCCGTTCGACGACGTTGAGGCAGCTCGTCCCGATCTGTGGTACCCGCCGTTCTCTCTGACCAAGCTCCAGCGTGGTAGGGCCTTCGCCACTTGCTCGCTGCCGCAGTATGGGCAGATCCCGGCCGCCGACGCCCTCCTAGTAACATACCGATGACCCTCAGGTACAACTTCCTCCGGCCTTGCTCCACTGCCCATCTTCCCACGTTACTGCATGTGGATCTTCTTTAGTTGTTTGCTTAAATCGTATCTCGGTCGGCGTACTTTGCATCTTGCAATCTCATCCTCAAACCATTTTTGATAAACCACCATGTGCTATCTTTCCCTTTTTACATGGAACATGCTTCTTTTTTGTCGGCGTGTGTGTCTTCAACTCGTGTTATTGGGTAGTAATTGTTTCGACCTCCTTTTGCAAACAGGGCTATCCATTTTCACCTCGTTGCTATTGTGACCTTTTGGTGAACTGCACAAATCACTTTTCTGAAGAGTGTTTTGCGAAGTTCCGCCAAAATGTCACACGGGCAACTTTTTGACATTTCTGTGGGACTGCGGAAAGGGAGATTGGTTTTTCTATCCTCCTCATCCAACTCCGTGCCTAATCTTCTCCAATAAGAAGTTAGTCCTAAAGAGAGATCGTAAAGGTGATCGGCTTCTATTTATTTATGTTATGTTTCATCATGTGACGCCCGGATAATTAAGCCACAGTAACCCTCCGCTAATGATGCCACGTCACCTCGATTTCTGTTGCTAATCTCACGTTAGTTCGAAACCAATTCGAATTCAAATTCAAAATCAACTCGACAATAAAAGTTTTCAAAATTTAAACAAAAATGTTCGGTGGACGCCAAATATTACAAAGGTAATTATGGTGCAGCAAACCCCTTTTTATAAAATGCCTAATTACTTTTAGATGAATTTAAACAGAAAAGAAATAATAAAAGAAAATAAAAAGGAAAAACTAAACAGAAAAACTAAAACCTAAGACTATCAAAAAAAGGAGAAACCCCCCCTCGGCCGTGGCCCAACTGGGCCAACCCCCAGGCCCAGCCGGCCGGCCCGCTACCTCCCCCCCCCCCCCACGCGCTCGCTCCGGTGTCGCGCTCGTCGCACCCCGGCTCGCGCCGGCTCACCGCGCCCCGGTTTTCCCCCTCCCCTGCACGTTTTCCCCCGGCCACGCCCGGTACGTGCTCGCCGCGCACTGGCCGTGCGCGCGCACGCGCCCGCGCCCCGGCCACCGTCGCCGTTGGTCACTGCGCCCGGCCCCATGGCGCCCCTGTTCTCCCCGCTCCGCCCTGTGCGTCGTCTTCGACCACCACCCACGGCTTCGGCAAGCCCCGGCCCTCCTCTTGTCGTGCTGCCGTGGCTCCGTCGCCACCAACCGCGCTACTGGCCCGCGCCACGGCCAACCCCTCTCCGTCAACGCCCCGGCTCCGGCCACTCCGGCCGCCGCGGCCGGCGACTCCCCTGGCCGGCGACCTGCTGCGCTGGATCAGGGGCTCGACCCGCTAACGGGCGCCCCGTAGCCCCCTGCACCCACGCGCCCATGCGCCCGCACCCGTTAAGGCCCCCCCGGGGCCATTGACATGGGGGCCCCACCCCACAGAACATTTAAAAAAAAGAGTATTAAAAATAAAAGTAATAGATAAAATAAAAATGATTTAATAAAATTAATTATTAATTAATTAATTATCAAATGAATTAATTAAGTTAATTAATCCTACTTAATTAGTAATTAACCTGTTAGTCTAACTAAGCAGTAGTTAGTTAACCTAACCCTAATTAATTCAACAGAGTATGACAGGTGGGTCCAACACGTCAGCCTGACCAGTCAACACCTCTGTTGACTTATGATGTCATGCTGACGTCATGCTGATGTAGTAATACTATTTTCGAATTTAATTAATAATTAATAAATTGGAAAATGATTTAAAAACTTTAAAAATTAATATAAAATAAACCGTAGCTCGGATGGAGAAACTTTGTACATGAAAGTTGCTCAGAACGACAAGACGATTCCGGATATGCAACCCATTCGTCCGCCACACCCCCCTAACCTATCGAACTCGCAACTTTCCCCCTCCGGCTCCTCTGCCTGAAAAGGCGAAACGCCGGGGATACTTTCCCGGATGTTTCCCCATTCCACCGGTATCACCTCCTACCACGTAAGGGCACCCCTAGCACCGATACATGTCATGTCATGCATCGCTTTGCATCTGTTTGCTTAAATATTTATTGTTTCCTCCCCCTCTTCTCTAGCTAGACACCGAGACCGACGCCGCTGCTGCCCAGTTCGACTACGGAGTTGACGACCCCTCCTTGCCAGAGCAATCAAGCAAGCCCCCCCCCCCCTTGATCACCAGATATCGCCTATTCTCCTCTATACTGCTTTCATTAGAGTAGTGTAGCATGTTACTGCTTTCCGTTGATCCTATTCTGATGCATAGCCTGACATTGTTGCTACATCTGTTGATACCTTACCTGCAATCCTAAATGCTTAGTATAGGATGCTAGTTTATCATTGGCCCTACATTCTTGTCAGTCTGCCTTGCTATACTATCGGGCCGTGATCACTTGGGAGGTGATCACGGGTACATACTATACATACATACATACTATACAGATGGTGACTAAAGTCGGGTCCGCTCGAAGAGTACCCGCGAGTGATTCACGGATTGGGGGCTGAAAGGACCTTTGTCCCGACGGCCCTCTGTGTGGATCTTTGTGGCGGAGCGACAGGGCAAGTTGAGACCACCTAGGCGAGAGGTGGGCCTGGCCCTGTTCGGCGTTCGCGGATACTTAACACGCTTAACGAGATCTGGGTATTTGATCTAAGTCTGGCCATTTGGTCTATACACACTAACCATCTACGCGGGAGTAGTTATGGGTATCCCGGCGTCGTGGTATCAGCCGAAGCCTTCGTGACGTCAGCGACTGAGTGGCGCGCGCCGGATTGGACTGGAACGCCACTAGGCTAGGTCTGCTTCCGGCCGCGTACGCAACGTGCAGGTGTGCTAAGGGCGATGGGCCCAGACCCCTGTGCGCTTAGGTTTAGACCGGCGTGCTGACCTCTCTGTTGTGCCTAGGTGGGGCTGCGACATGTTGATCTTCCGTGGCCGGGCATGACGCATAAAAGTGTGTCCGGCCAAATGGGATCGAGCGTGTTGGGTTATGTGGTGCACCCCTGCAGGGAAGTTTATCTATTCGAATAGCCGTGTCCCTTGGTAAAAGGACGACCCGGAGTTGTACCTTGACCTTATGACAACTAGAACCGGATACTTAATAAAACACACCCAGACAAGTTCCACAGACAACCCGGTGATCACTTTTCCACAGGGCGACGAGGGGAGGATCGCCGGGTAGGATTATGCTATGCGATGCTACTTGGAGGACTTCTATCTACTCTCTTCTACATGCTGCAAGACGGAGGCTGCCAGAAGCGTAGTCTTCGATAGGACTAGCTATCCCCCTCTTATTCTGGCATTCTGCAGTTCAGTCCACTGATATGGCCTCCTTACACATATACCCATGCATATGTAGTGTAGCTCCTTGCTTGCGAGTACTTTGGATGAGTACTCACGGTTGCTTTTCTCCCCCCCCCCTTTTCCCCCTTTCCCTTCTACCTGGTTGGCGCAACCAGATGCTGGAGCCCAGGAGCCAGACGCCACCGTCGACGACGACTACTACACTGGAGGTGCCTACTACTACGTGCAGGCTGCTGACAACGACCAGGAGTAGTTTAGGAGGATCCCAGGCAGGAGGCCTGCGCCTCTTTCGATCTGTATCCCAGTTTGTGCTAGCCTTTTTAAGGCAAACTTGTTTAACTTATGTCTGTACTCAGATATTGTTGCTTCCGCTGACTCGTCTATGATCGAGCACTTGTATTCGAGCCCTCGAGGCCCCTGGCTTGTATTATGATGTTTGTATGACTTATTTATGTTTTTAGAGTTGTGTTGTGATATCTTCCCGTGAGTCCCTGATCTTGATCGTACACGTTTGCATCCTTGATCAGAGCGTCTGCTTCTGATCCTTCGCTTTGTAAATCATAATTCCTTAGCAATTGAGCTCTAAGTTATTCAGTTGTTTCTATAATCCAATGTCTTTGCCTTGCTACTTCCTCTGGTTGTGTGTCGATACTCACCCTAGATCCTTTGTTGGATTTTATCCGACAATGTCCTTCATATTCAATAACCTTGAGCCTTTCCTAGGATATATACCGCATTTGGTAAATTGTATCCTCTGCTTTGTCAACCATGCTCTGCTATCGAGCTTGTGTTAATTACTATCGAAGTTTGTAGTATATATTCCTAAGATGCCCTGGTGGGTTGAACCTACGCGTTCCCTAATCCGTGTGAACCCGAAAGATTTCACGGGTCATACTTATCTGGTATTGCACTAGGTAAAACTTTCAACAACTAATATCATTTTTATCTAGAGCAGTGAATGAATGGTCATGCATTGGAGAAGTGGGAGTCGACCTTGGACTTTGTGTTCATGCCATGGACACGATGTAGAACTTATCATGAAAGCTTCTCTTAAATTAAGTATTCCCTTGGTATAAGTTCATCTTATATCTGTGAATTGATCCTTTGCAATCATGGTTCCGATCATACTACTTGATCCCATTTCTCAAGCAAGTGAAAACACTTGTCTTCTACAGATCAATACATCTCCGCAACCCCTATGTCAATCTTCCTTCGAGCAATACCCTCCAGTATCTCGAGAATATCAATGAACTGTGTTGCTTCCTATGAGTCTTCATCTATTATTGCTTCTCACCGATTTCAGATTTCCCCCGGGTTCTGAGTTATTTCACTCGAGAACACCGGTAAGTGAATCAATTCCGCACTTCGATTCAATAACTCTAAGTAATTTTCATTGCTTACGAGTTTAATAATCCTTCAAGTCATTCCTAGCCTGATCGGCTATATCATTGTGCTAATTTTTAACTATGCTATCGGGTCCTTCTTCTTCGACGGTGAGCTAATCTTACAATCGATCTTCCTCGTCATATCGTTTGTCCTTGAACAACAAGCTTGATTTCGAGTTTGTGTCATACCCATGGTCCCAATGACTTTTGGCTTCATCATTTCCGTTGACTTGATGTCATCACCGATCAATTACATCTTCATGAAATCTCTCGACAAATGCGTCATGATCATAATCAGCATTCTGAGCTCTTCTAGGATATCAATTGAATTCATGATGAGAAGTACCATCCTTGCCCTCGATGATTTGTTTTATCATCGACCACTTTATTGCCTTCCGTTCAACACAAACTTGTTCGTGTTTTGTGTTATACCTTGAGATCCATGCTATCTAGCCTTTGTTCTTCTTTACCTTGGGGTATTACCATCTTTTATGTCAGGATTGTCATGAGAATTTCACCACCTCTTAAGAATTCTTGGTATAGTGATACTTCTCACCATCACCATTCTTTCTTGGTCCTCGTGTTGATTCCAACCGGGGTACCAACAAGTGAACGGTGTTGTTTGGATTCTGCACTTCTAGCAACCCTATTGCTTTGAAGTTAATGGTCGGCCGTTCATTCTTAGACTAATGATTATTGAATCACCATTTTGACATTGGTCGTGCAACCCAACCCATATTTTGGGCGCACCTTTCAACCAATGTTTAATTGTGTATGTTTTCCTCGAGCATACTTCCTTATATCATTTGATCTGACAAATGTTATCTCCTTGTTCACTTAAGTATGGAAATCCATCTTTTGGGAATCTCAATGAATTGTCGCTGAGTCCATCAGCCACCTCCTAACCCTCTCCTTGAATTAATGATGAACTCTTGTTTTGAAACTTGCTTCCATGGTACATTTCCCGAGAATCTTATGATGTCTTCTCATCAATTTGTGTCACGCATTTTTCTTCTCAGGCATCCTGAGTCTGAGGTATCCTGACCCCAATCAGATCTGAATCTCGGTCAGATATGATGGTTGGAACATATTTCCAAGAGTTATGCCAATTGTCTTTATATGACCTGGTAAGGGGTGTCATGCCTAGCCCATCTGGCCAGAGGCCTATTGTTATAGTTTCCATTTTAGCAAGGATTTCCATTCGTCCATGAGGAAATTGTAAGACTTATTCTATGAGTTGTTCCTGATGGATCCTTTGTGCATCCAAAGTTCGACCTTTGCTTGAAGACCATGTCATTGCTATCTCGAAGCATGTCTATGGTACTCCGATTTTCAACAGGAACATTTGAAGCCCAATGCTAAATGTTTCCTGCTCAATTATCCAAACACCGCTGTATGGGTAATATCATGAAAATTCTCTCCCCTACCTAAAGGGTTTTCTATGTTATATCCTGTCATGGATATCATGCTCTGTTTCTCCTTGGGAAGGATATACCCCTGAATAATGTGTATAAACACATTTTCCTTTCCATTGTACTATTTAATATGATGATCACCTTTTCCTTCCCATTGTTTTGTTTAACATTTCTTGTGATCTATATAACCTAAGCAGTAATATTCTCCTGCTTATGTAAACACCTCGGTGTACAATTCTGTCAGTAAGACCCTGTTGAAATTGTCGATAGCATTCCGGTCACCACCGATGGACGAGAACTTTGCCTATTGGTCCGCCTTGTTCAACGAGCAGGAAAATGGTTCTCTTCGTCCCTCGCCCTTGGTATCGACGTTGTTGCCAACATAATCGATAGGCTATCCTCTGACATGCCTTTCTTGCATGATCACGCAAGACGTCTTCGCCCTTCCTACTTTTAACCCACATGGTGGGCCCATAACCCACTGTTCCACATGATCGAAACCTGACTCTCCTGTACACCTTGTTGACAAAGTTATCCCTTACTCTTGGCTTCGTGTGTAATTCATGAGCCACCTTCCTAGTGCTCTATTCTGGTATCAGACGCAATACTTACTCTCACTGCCCTGAACCACTTTCTCACTCTGGTTCAGACTTCGAGAAACTATCTATCCGCTTGGAACCTCTTATTGTACCTTTGTACCTTACTCTTAATGTATTCTTTATGTTCAACTCGAGAGATAATCTTATGCTCCTTCATGGGTTAACCCCCAGATTGTTTCCCTCATAAACATTCTGTCGTAGCCGATCTGCCCCTTACCTATTTGTAAGTACGTTGGAGTTCCCGAGAAAAGGGCGACATCGCCAAGATGACCTGAAGCAGAGAAATGAAGATGTCAATGTAATGGATCGACCTCTTCAAGAAGAGCAACCTAGACTGAGAAGATTCGTTAGAATTTCGTAACCAGACTTTCCCCTACTCTAACACCTCTTAAATCTCGGGACGAGATTTCTTGTAGTGGAGGAGAATTGTGACGCCCGGATAATTAAGCCACAGTAACCCTCCGCTAATGATGCCACGTCACCTCGATTTCTGTTGCTAATCTCACGTTAGTTCGAAACCAATTCGAATTCAAATTCAAAATCAAGTCGACAATAAAATTTTTCAAAATTTAAACAAAAATGTTCGGTGGACGCCAAATATTACAAAGGTAATTATGGTGCAGCAAACCCCTTTTTATAAAATGCCTAATTACTTTTAGATGAATTTAAACAGAAAAGAAATAATAAAAGAAAATAAAAAAGGAAAAACTAAACAGAAAAACTAAAACCTAAGACTATCAAAAAAAGGAGAAACCCTCCCTCGGCCGTGGCCCAACTGGGCTAACCCCCAGGCCCAGCCGGCCGGCCCGCTACCTCCCCTCCATAACCCCCCACCAGGAAGGAAACCCTAGCCCAAACACCCACACCCCCCCCCCCCGAAAATATCTCACCCCTCCCCTCTCTCCCCCGATTGGATCGGGATCGAGAGGAGGAGGACCCCGACGCTGCACCCCGTCGCCGTCAGGATCGCGTCGCCCGGAGCTCCCCCCCCCCCCCCCCCTGCCGGACTGCTTCGCCCTCCCCCGCCGGACTGCCCCCATACGCACGTCGTCCCCGTCGTCCCCCCCCCCCGACCTTCCCCGAGCTCACTGCTTTAGACCCTGCCACCCCCCGGTGAGGCCACGGTTCCCCTCTCCTCCCCCCCCCCACGCGCTCGCTCCGGTGCCGCGCTCGTCGCGCCCCGGCTCGCGCCGGCTCACCGCGCCCCGGTTTTCCCCCTCCCCTGCATGTTTTCCCCCGGCCACGCCCGGTACGTGCTCGCCGCGCACTGGCCGTGCGCGCGCACGTGCCCGCGCCCCGGCCACCGTCGCCGTTGGTCACTGCGCCCGGCCCCATGGCACCCCTGTTCTCCCCGCTCCGCCCTGTGCGTCGTCTCCGGCCACCACCCACGGCCTCGGCAAGCCTTGGCCCTCCTCTTGTCGTGCTGCCGCGGCTCCGCCGCCCCCAACCGCACTGCTGGCCCGCGCCGCGGCCAACCCCTCTCCGTCGACGCCCCGACTCCGGCCACTCCGGCCGCCGCGGCCGGCGACCTGCTGCGCTGGATCAGGGGCTCGACCCGCTAACGGGCGCCCCGTAGCCCCCTGCACCCGCGCGCCCATGCGCCCGCACCCGTTAAGGCCCCCCGGGGCCACTGACATGGGGGCCCCACCCCACAGAACGTTTAAAAAAAAGAGTATTAAAAATAAAAATAATAGATAAAATAAAAATGATTTAATAAAATTAATTATTAATTAATTAATTATCAAATGAATTAATTAAGTTAATTAATCCTACTTAATTAGTAATTAACCTGTTAGTCTAACTAAGCAGTAGTTAGTTAACCTAACCCTAATTAATTCAACAGAGTATGACAGGTGGGTCCCACACGTCAGCCTGACCAGTCAACACCTCTGTTGACTGATGATGTCATGCTGACGTCATGTTGATGTAGTAATACTATTTTCGAATTTAATTAATAAATTAGAAAATGATTTAAAAACTTTAAAAATTAATATAAAATAAACCGTAGCTCGGATGGAGAAACTTTGTACATGAAAGTTGCTCAGAACGATGAGACGATTCCGGATACACAACCCGTTCGTCCGCCACACCCCCCTAACCTATCGAACTCGCAACTTTCCCCCTCCGGCTCCTCTGCTCGAAAACACGAAATGTCGGGGATACTTTCCCGGATGTTTCCCCCTTCCACCGGTATCACCTCATACCGCGTAAGGGCATCCCTAGCACCGATACATTTCATGTCATGCATCGCTTTGCATCTGTTTGCTTAAATATTTATTGTTTCCTCCCCTTGTTCTCTCGCTAGACATCGAGACCGACGCCGCTGCTGCCCAGTTCGACTACGGAGTTGACGACCCCTCCTTCTTGCCAGAGCAATCAGGCAAGCCCCCCCCCCCTTGATCACCAGATATCGCCTATTCTCCTCTATACTGCTTGCATTAGAGTAGTGTAGCATGTTACTGCTTTTCATTGATCCTATTCTGATGCATAGCCTAACATTGTTGCTACATCTGTTGATACCTTACCTGCAATCCTAAATGCTTAGTATAGGATGCTAGTTTATCATTGGCCCTACATTCTTGTCAGTCTGCCTTGCTATACTATCGGGCCGTGATCACTTGGGAGGTGATCATGGGTATATACTATACATACATACATACTATACAGATGGTGACTAAAGTCGGGTCCGCTCGAAGAGTACCCGCGAGTGATTCACGGATTGGGGGCTGAAAGGACCTTTGTCCCGACGGCCCTCTGTGTGGATCTTTGTGGCGGAGCGACAGGGCAGGTTGAGACCGCCTAGGCGAGAGGTGGGCCTGGCCCTGTTCGGCGTTCGCGGATACTTAACACGCTTAACGAGATCTGGGTATCTGATCTGAGTCTGGCCATTTGGTCTATACGCACTAACCATCTACGCGGGAGTAGTTATGGGTATCCCGGCGTCGTGGTATCAGCCGAAGCCTTCGTGACGTCAGCGACTGAGTGGCGCGCGCCGGATTGGACTGGAACGCCACTAGGCTAGGTCTGCTTCCGGCTGCATACGCAACGTGCAGGTGTGCTAAGGGCGATGGGCCCAGACCCCTGTGCGCTTAGGTTTAGACCGGCGTGCTGACCTCTCTGTTGTGCCTAGGTGGGGCTGCGACGTGTTGATCTTCCGCGGCCGAGCATGACCCAGAAAAGTGTGTCCGGCCAAATGGGATCGAGCGTGTTGGGTTATGTGGTGCACCCCTGCAGGGAAGTTTATCTATTCGAATAGCCGTGTCCCTCGGTAAAAGGACGACCCAGAGTTGTACCTTGACCTTATGACAACTAGAATCGGATACTTAATAAAACACACCCAGACAAGTTCCACAGACAACCCGGTGATCACTTTTCCACAGGGCGACGAGGGGAGGATCGCCGGGTAGGATTATGCTATGCAATGCTACTTGGAGGACTTCTATCTACTCTCTTCTACATGCTGCAAGACGGAGGCTGCCAGAACCGTAGTCTTCGATAGGACTAGCTATCCCCCTCTTATTCTGGCATTCTGCAGTTCAGTCCACTGATATGGCCTCCTTACACATATACCCATGCATATGTAGTGTAGCTCCTTGCTTGCGAGTACTTTGGATGAGTACTCACGGTTGCTTTTCTCCCCCCTTTTCCCCCTTTCCCTTCTACCTGGTTGGCGCAACCAGATGCTGGAGCCCAGGAGCCAGACGCCACCGTCGACGACGACTACTACACTGGAGGTGCCTACTACTACGTGCAGGCTGCTGACGACGACCAGGAGTAGTTTAGGAGGATCCTTGGCAGGAGGCCTGCGCCTCTTTCGATCTGTATCCCAGTTTGTGCTAGCCTTCTTAAGGCAAACTTGTTTAACTTATGTCTGTACTCAGATATTGTTGCTTCCGCTGACTCGTCTATGATCGAGCACTTGTATTCGAGCCCTCAAGGCCCCTGGCTTGTATTATGATGTTTGTATGACTTATTTATGTTTTTAGAGTTGTGTTGTGATATCTTCCCGTGAGTCCCTTATCTTGATCGTACACGTTTGCATGCATGATTAGTGTACGATTGAATCGGGGGCGTCACACATCATATAGTTCCACTATTATTGTAATCACATTGACTGGATATCTTTGCAAACAGGGCTGGTCCGCCCGATTTTAGTGGAGCTGCACAAAATGATTGGATTGTGGTGTCCTTCATACACCTCTTTTTTGGCTACAGAGCTGGGTGAAAGTAGCTGCCAAGCAATGAACACCGTGCCATGGAAATGGAGCCATGCCTACGAACAGTATCGATCAATTATATTTTTTTCTTTATTTGTACACCTTCTCACAACTTTGTCTTCAGTTGTGATGTGAATATTGGCGCTGATCTGCGAACCATTGAGATGCATTAGCCATGGTAGTTTCATTTGTATTTGATGGAATGTTGTAACGAGATAATCTCGAGGCAAGACACATGAATCCTAAGTTGAAACTTTTTTTCCTGCGGGAACCAGAGTTGAAACCTTCATAGCATCACAATACAATTTCATCAAAATTATGCGTACATATAAACAAATCCTGAAGGATTGATAGCAATGCCAGAAACAATTAAACTTCATTTTGCCGACATGTTGGACATCCTTCATCCGGCTCCACCTGCCATGCAGCAATATTGAGTGCACAACACAACTTCAGGGAAAGATTCACCCCGGTCGTTGCGCCGCAGTAGTAATGACTAGTGAGCAGTCAAATCACAGAGCCCCACCTTCACCACAGTAAGTTGCTCGGACGAAGCAACCATCATTTCTCTGTTCCTTGAATCCCTTGGTACTCCCATATTCCCACATTAAAGTTGCTCGGGCAAATCAACCATCACTATATCCGCTCACGTGGGATGACCACAAGAGCTATCCATTCAGATTGCATGTTAAAAAAATAAAGGTCGATAACTAATGCGGCAAACTTTCAAAAAAAAAAACTAATGCGGCACCTCGGGCCAACGCGGCCAGATCGCATTTTGCACGAGAAATTACACACCATGTTTCGTTGACATGTGGTCCCATTCCAACATATCACTGAGACGACGACGAGTAGTAGGAGTATTTCCGAACCGACGTGTAGGCCGAGGTGCCCATTCGTGAACCATGGCAAACTCGCAACCGTCCACCGACTCTTTGACTTTCCCTCTCGATTTGGAACTGTTGTTGCACGCTCTTCCTCTCCCTCCTCCATTTTCCTTCAGCCCTTCACGCTTTCTTCTGCCATTGTTCGATTGTCTTCTCCATGGAGGGAACAGGACGGAGTCAACCCCGTTATTCTTGCCCCGATCTGAAAGATGACGTGGTGGAGGAACTCATTGATTGGTGCGAGGTCATCACCTCGGCTAGCATGGCAGGTTCATTCAAGCCCATTCTTGACTCAACTAATAACATCATTACAAGGAACCCAAGAGTCAAGGAACGGTTTGATCTCCCCTATCTTCTTCGCTGTGACCCTGATGACTGGCGCCGTCACGACGGAGGCCTCGCCCTGTGCAAATTGATGCCGCTTGATAATGATACGTATGATGTTAAGATGCCATCTCTTGAGGGCAAGGCCTGGGCAGGCGCAAATGGAGATTGGGTCATTTACATTGGGTCCAACTGCGAGTGGGAACTTGTGAATGTGTACACTCATGACCGGGTTCCACTTCCAAAAATCTCAGCAGACTGCCCAGAGGTTGAGCACACCGGTATTGTACGCACATTCAAATACAATCATGGTGACTGTCTTCTACAGAAGATAGCAATTTCTCGAGTTCCCACCCGCTCTTGGAATTACAACAACTATGAAGTTGTTGCTATCTTCGACAAGCTTGTTGACGTCGTTGCTGGTTTCACTCGATGGACATTGCTCAAAAATCAGTTTCTGTACACGGATGAGTACTGTGATGCAATTGAATACGAGGGCCTTGTGTTTGCTGCCACCACTCGTGGCACTGTTTTTGCATGGAATCGTTATGATTTCGGTACGTTTGTCTTCCACCGTAATTATAATTGTTTCATCCACATGCATGTGGGTTAGCAAGTTTTCCTTTACTAATTAACCTTCTTCTTGTGTTTCCAAGGTCCTGTGAAAATTCCACCACCTATACTTGAAAAAATTTATAACCAAGGGGGAGATGAGGATGGTGATGATCACGAGCATGAGGACGAGCAGCGCCCATATACTCGTTGGTGCCTGGCAACTAATTCCGATGGATCACCTCTTCTCATGTGTATACAGCCCACTGATGATGTTACTGCTAAGGAAGCAGGTGTAGTCTCCCATGGTCGCACTCTCCGGACCTATTCCAACACCCGTTGCATGGTATTCGGGATGGATACTAGTGTGCTAGCGCCAACACCTTCTCCCTGGTACAGAATTGATAGTCTTGGAGAAAACTTGCTCTTCCTTGGACAAAACTATCCGATGATAGTGAAAGGCGATCCAACTGTTGTTGACACAACATTACTAGCACCATTTATGAGAAGCAACTATGTCTATACCTCGGACACTAGCGTGGTTCCCTACCCTGGTACTGATATAGTAAGCCGCTTCAGCCTGGATGATCAGTCCTGCGTTGGTCTCGAGATCGACAATAGATGCCCCGTCCCAGAGAATCACTTGTGGTTCAAAGCAAGTGTTTCCAACGCCGAGGAATGGTTGAGTTGAAGTTCATTTCATTTCTTGTTATTGTTGTGTGGTGAAAACTTTAGTATTTATAATGTATCCTCGTTGTCGATGTGGGTTGATGACCTGTTGTATGTAATAAAATGATATGCCTGTTATAAACTTACTAAATTTATGAATGGCTTTCGAGTTGCTTCTGTGAGTGAGTGGTGCGACGAGGCAAAAAAATATTTTTCGAATACATAATTGTACGTGCATTGCAACAGGTTATCGGATGAGGCCAATCATCAACAATAGTAGTACACTATTTGTACTAGCTTCACATGCTTCGCGCATCGTGTGGGTGTTTTTACTATAGCCATATTGTACTACGTAACCAGCATCTCGAATCCTCGATATTAGTAGTACTATATAGTAAGTAGTAGGAGTAGTAGGGTGTCATGGGCCAGAACAAGCATTCACGTCCAGGAGTACGGCACACACCACCAGCACGACTTCCATCTGACACCATATTTCTTGGAGTCCGTGCTAGAGCAATCTCTTCAACCTCATCGTTTCTCTAACTCAGCCATCGCGCGGCGGGCGAGGTGGGGGTTTGCCGATAGTCAGTTTCCTCAACTGTGGTCCCACTTGTAAGGCCAACTCAAACGCTCTATCAATATATGGATGTACTCTTCTTCCCAATACAAAAACTTGCATCCATTCTACTCCCTCCGTTCTACTACCTCTGTCCTGGTTTATAGGTCCCCTTTGTAGTTTGTGTCAAATTTTGACTAAAGATTTAACTAACAAAATGTTAATGCATCTCAAGAAAAATTATCTCATTGGATTCGTATTTGAACATAGTTTTCAAAAATATAATGTTTGGTGACATGCATAAACATTTTGTTAGTTTAAATGGTCAAAATTTGGGACAAAATATAATGGGGACCAATAAACCCGGACGAAGGTAGTATTTGTCAAAATATATATGTATCTAGACATGTTTTAGTATATAGGCACATCCATTTTTGGACAAATGGAAGTCAAGTATTTTGGAACGGGGGGAGTCCACAATAAAATTTTTAAGTTAGCACAACTAGTCTAATCCGAGAGCACAACCGAAGATTTGGTCGGGTCCTTCCTCCTTTTGCCGACACGTGGGACATCCAGCATCCAGGTCGTGTCATGAAAGAAAATAGAGTGGTATTTGATAAGTTGAAGCCACGAGATGTGCATCTTGGGTTAAACTATAAATAGAATCTTACTAGTCTTGAGTAGTAACTCCAAAAGCGGCCACCGAAGATCTTTCTTGGATTTGTTTTTCATCACCAGCACGTCGAGGTGAAAGATGTGCAGGTTCAGTGGGTCCTCTTGCGTTTTCACTGACATGTGGGGCCGCATGTGAGCAAACAGACGATGGGCTCCGCGCGTCCGCTGGCTGGCTGAGAAGAGAGATAGAGGAGGGCTGAGCACGGACTGCAGGAAATTTGTTCTACATAACCAGCACCTTGATATTCGCGTGTGGTTGTTTCTAGAATAAAAAAAAAGGAGGTACCTCTACTTATGTTACTCCCACTACGCCTAGCCTAAGGTTAGTAGGTGACTTTGCGCTTGGCTCTTCGCCTCTTCCGGAAGTCGATGGTTCCACAGTAGTGCTTCTGGCAATCTGACACCAAATGAACTGCTGCACGTCCACCGCTTATAAGCAAAAGTTTCTCCTCGTGCTGCGAGCCACCGCGCACGCGTTGGCGAGGGAGAAGGCGTAATCAAGCTTCACGACATTCTGCGAGTTGACAGGACACATCAAAGTTATTTACTAGTAGTACGTACTCTCTCCAAAAAAGGGCTGACCATGTCATTGCTACCATCCCGTGCTCCATCGTTGAGTATGTGCACTATTCACGTGCCATTCACGTGCCATCAAGGAGAAAAAATATTGCGTAGGTGCCATCGAAGTGCACGACTCACTTACGGAAAAGGGTTTCCCCCCGCTTTCCCCCCTGCACGACTCACTTATGCACTGCTTATCTGATTATCCCCATTTTCTTGCATGACACGTGCACCTTGATGCTAGATGTCTCGCGTGTTGGGAAAAGGATGAACAAAGCTCACGTAAAAGAAAAGAGTTGAAGAGCATAGATTCCTGACGAGCGAGGAGGAGCAAGGAACCTCGCGGTGGAGCGTCTGCAAGGAACCTTGCGCGTTTTCCCCTGTTTTTTGCCGACTGCCCACCTATAAACAACTAAAAGAACATGAACTTTTCGCTAACCACTAGAAACGGTACATCAGGATGCTAAGTTGAAGATGTTTTATACTCCCTCCGTTCCCAAATATAAGTCTTTTTAGATATTTCAATAAGGGACTACATATGAAACAAAATGAGTGAATCTACACTCTAAAATATGTACACAAGCGAACGCACTAACTCCATCCGATCCAACTCATGCACATACGCGCACAGTATGGAGCACACAACGCACGTACACAATACGTGCATGCACACACGTTCGGCTGCAGAATGCACGTGAATAACACATGCATGCGCACACACTCGGCTGCATGGAGGCGTGCGCCATCCACGGCGACGTCCGGTTCGTCGTGCTACGGCGAAGCTTGCACGCAACGGTGCATACGCATCTCTTGCAGCACCTCTTTGCCGTCGTTTCTCAACTACTAGTCGGAGATGAAGACGACCGCAGCCTCGGCCTTAGAGCTAGCACCGATGGAAAAACACGCATGCTGCACGCACACGAGCACATACGGAGTGCCCACGACGTGGTGGTGGTGCGTCCCCAGTCGCCTCTACTCCTTATGCGCACGTTGTCTATCAAGGCGGCTGCATGCTAATGATGATGTGGGTGAGATCTTCTAGGACTCAGATGATGTCGAGGAAAATTATGAGACACAAGGTGACATACACCATCGAGGTCCACGGTCAAGGGGGTGCTAGCAAGTGCTTAGATGTGCTTAGAGCAAGTACAATAGAGCTGAGTCAGTGGGCTATAAGGAATAAACAGTAGTATATTTCTGCTTAGTTGGAGGAAAGAGAAGAGGAGAGAGAAGGTAAGCGGGCTCTTCATGAAGAGCCAGCTCTAGCACGTGCTCCTAGGCACTTTGTAGTACATGTTGACTATAAGATGGGCTGTAGGCTTATAGCCAGCAGCTGGCTATACTATTAATGCTCTTTAGATGAGGTGCTAAGTGCATTAAATGGCTTAGTAACTCAAGTCTTCAATGCATAGGTGCTTAGTTTATTGGCGCCACATCATATTTTATGCCTATGTGGCAGGCTTAGCAGCTATACATGGTGGAGCACTGGGAGAGGCCAAGGCTGGTCATAGTGGGGAGTAACTTGTACTGTAACATATTACTATGTTACTCTAAACATCTCTATAAACCGGAAAGGAGGGAGTAGTAACATAGACTAGTGTCATATTCAGAGTATGGGAGCACATGATATTTCCCCGTCCGGACCGATCCCAAGTTGGCTTCTCACCTTCTTGGCCCAACAAAAACCCCTCCCCCCTCCCGCGTGCGCTTCCCGCCCGGCGCCAGCTGAGCCCGCCGCTCCACATTGATGGCAAGTCCGGGCGACGCGACCTCTCACTGCTTCCGCCGTTGAAGCGGCGCGCCGACCGAGGGCACCGCCCGCTGCATGCCCGGCATTTCAAACTACACAGTGTACTATAATTAGATGACATAAGCAGGCTATAAGGATTTAAATATAGTATTTGTGCTTAGTTGAAGGAGAGAGAAGAGGAGAGAGAAGAGAAGCGGATTGTAAACGTGTAGCCGGTTGTACTCCAACATACTCTATTTTGTGAGACAAAAGGTGGGGCCATTATTAATGATATTTTATTTATACTAAAGGGACTAACGGACGCCTTAATTACTCCTTTTTTAGACAAACCTTGGTGGGGCTATTATTGACTTTTTTTGAACTATTATTGACTTGGACGTGGGGTTTGGGGGCCGAAGGCCTACTATTATACTCCGACCTGACATGCTCTACCCTAGCCGCCGCTGTATCATATGGTTTCGCACCATTCAAGATCTTAGCACCGCCACGCAATTCTTCTCCAGCCCTCCTTCCGGCGTGCACCGCGAGAAGGGACAGCAGTCCTCCGAACCCCGCCTTTTGTGATCCTGTACGGGAGAGGGGCGATCAGGTTTTTGGGGAGCACACTCCTGTGACTGCTGCCAGCGACGACTTCCTCAACGACAGCCTTCTTCCCCGACCTCGGTAACCTCTTCATCAACGACATGAGTGACAACATCAACCACATCGGTTCTGCTCCCGCTGTGCAGTATGTGATTCTGTCCTCTTGGTTTAGTCCGCATCATTACTTTGATGTTTGCAATAGTCGTCATGATCTATTTACTGCTGATTCGGATTAAATCTCATACTAAATTGCTCATATATTCAACAATCCAATCCAAAAACTTGATCACAGGCAATTTACTCCGAGTGGTTTTGCTGCGCTTTTGAAGGCGCCTACTTTTAAGGGGGTGCAATATAAAAGGTTGCGCACAAGAGCAGTATATTGGTTTCAGATCATGTACTGCTATGACGCCACTAAGGGTAAGCCTGAGGGCGATCTTAATCCTACACAGCAAGAAGCTTTTTAGAACATGGATACCCTCTTCAAAGCCGCCCTGCTGAGTGTTCTTGACGATTCCATTGTGGATTCGTATGTGTTGTTTGACAGCGGCAAAGACATGTGGGCTGCGCTCAAGGCCACGTTTGGGCCCTCGGGCGCTGGCAACGAGTTGTACGTCATGGAGCAATTATGTGACTACAAGATGACTGATGAGCGCTCTGTTGTTCAGCAGACTCATGAGATACAGTTACTCTCTAAGGAACTTGAGTACTTTAAGTGTGTGTTGCCGGACAAATTTGTTGCTGGGACCATCATTGCCAAGCTTCCACCTTCGTGGAACGATTTTGCTACTTCTCTGAAAAACAAGAGACATGAGTTTTCTGTTTTGGATCTCGTTAGCACTCTTGATTTTGAGGAGAAGGCGAGAGCAAAAGACACACGTGCTCGGGTCGCCGAGGGAGCTTCTACTGCCCACATGGTACATGAGAAGAACTTCCAGCCCAACCAGCCCCAAAACAACAAGAACAAATCTCAGGGGAAAGGCAAGTTTGATGCAAAGAACAAGCCGTCACATTCTACCAACTTCAAGAAGAATTCTCATAACGGGAAGGGATACAAACCTCAATTTTGGTAGCACCGCACAAAATTTATATGGCTGCATCAACCTGCTGTCAGCTAACCTCATGGTGCTCCAGGTATTCCTACATTCGTAACTAGGTACAATGACCACCGCAAGATATTGATATGTGCTACTGTTTTGCAACACCGTTTAAGTATAGCTACTGTTTTCCTATCTTTTCAGATTCAGGACAATGAATAGGATATCAGGGGAACTGCACAATATGGACCCATGTTGAGTCATCTCTATTGCCTCATGTGTTTGCTGCAAATGTGTCAGCATCAATTGCAAGATGAGGCAGCTAGATAGCTGTGGAGTTGCCGACATGCTCAAAGTGCTCGCAACATTGAGAAGAAACAAGCATGCCCAGGAAATTAATGCGTGCGCAGGGAGGCCCTTTGCTCAGAGAAGCATCGACCGATTTTCTTTATTTCCACACCTTCTCACAGTTTTGTATATTGGTTATAGTATGGTGAATCATTGAGATGCATAGACATGCTAAACTTTTGTTCTTCTGAATGTTAGTTTAATGTGAGTGTCTGCATCTAGTACCGCATCCTCTAATTTGGTGGATGCACATAGAGAAAATAAATCTCCTTAATTTACTCCATAACCACCCTATTAAATAGGCCTAGTAACAAACCAGGCGCATGCAGTGGTCGGCGGGCACATGCATCCTACATGCATGGCCAGTCATGCAGCAACGCAAAAGAAGAAAGCGGTTCTTGGGAAAAAGCGAGTAGTTAGTGCAGTGGGCCTTATAAACACGAAGAGCTCGCTCTCCCGCTTCCGTCTCCCCACCCAATTCCCCCCGCTCCCTAATCTTCCTCACTCGTCCAGAAAATCCCACTCACCTTCCTCCTCACTCATACAGAAAACGCCTGCTCCTCTTCTTCCACTCCTACAGAAAGACCCAGCCCTCCTTCTTCCCCACTCGCACTGCCACTAGGCTCGTCTCTGGCTAATCTGCTCAAACCCGTGAGCTCGGTGCGACGCCCACAAGGAAAATGGAGTCGGCTGGCCCCAGCGCCAAGAAGATGAGGCTCCCGCCAGCGGCGACGCTGGTAGTAGATCCCGCACCCGGTAGCACGGGGAGAAGCGGCAAGCCCCCCCCCCCCCCCCCCCACACGGATCTGAGGAACCGGTAGAATCTCCGGTGGACCGCATCAGCGATCTCCCTGACGTCATCCTTGAGGAGATCATCTCGCTTCTCCCCACCAAGGATTGCTGCCGCACACAAGTCCTCTCAACTCGGTGGCGCCCTCTATGGCGCACCGCGCCCCTCAATCTCGACTGTCGTCAGATATCTGTCCTTACTGAATTTGATCTCATCAGAGCCATCGTCTCTTCTCACCAGCAGGGCCCCGTTCAATGCCTCTGCATCCCGACAAGCTACCTGCTGTCCATACCCAGCAAGGTGGACGCTTGTCTGACATCCCCTGAATTCGAAAAACTCCAGCAGTTTGAGTTCTACCATTACCACAAAAGTTTCATACCACGAACATACCAAGAATTCGTGCCCACACCACCGTTGTCCATCTCGTTGTTTTCCTCCTCTCTCCACACCGCCACCTTCGCCCGGTGCCATCTACCAGACGATCTGGTACAAATGCTTCGACTCCCACTGCTAAAAAAACTTTCACTTGTGGTGGTTTATCTGTCGGAGGCCTCACTGCACAACATCATCCACTCTAGTTGCCCTGCCCTGGAGCGCTTGCTGATTGTTTTGGGAATAGAGATCGGTATCAGTTGTCTCCAAATAAAGTCGCCTCACCTTAAAAGCATTGGAATTTGTTTTGAAGGACAGCAGCTCATCATCGAAGATGCCCCTTCACTTGAAAGGTTGCTCCTTCATAATTGTTATACACCTTCAGAAATAATTGTCGTCTCTGCGCCCAAACTAGAGACCTTGGGTGTAATTCGTGACCCATTTAATAATCACAAGGAGTTGCTGTTTGGCTCCTCACCTTTTCAGGTACCATATATTATCATCTACACATTTGTAATCATATGCTGCATTTTTCATTTATGCGCATAAGTTTTATATCATCTTGGAGTACACTTTGGGTACTAATATTATGTTATATCCTCAATGAAGAGTTCGTCCATTGATAGCCTATCAATGCTGCTGGATTCTGTCAAGATCATATATATCAGAATGTATAGTTTTGATCTGGACATAATTATTGGCTTGCTACGATGCTTTCTATCTCTGGAGAATTTATACATAGAGGTGATGATTTCATGCACATTGAAAGCCCGTATATATTGTACTAGAATTAACTGTTCAGCTGTCGTTCTTTCGACATACTCTTTTTTCAGACCTTAATTGTTTTCAATCTTCATGTCTACTTAGGCAGAACCACATGGACAAAAACATAAAACCAATCGTTGGCGTAATAAGCACAAGGATTTTCTTAGTTCTCATGACATTCGTTTGAGGACAATAACGATGGGACGATATGCATCCAACCAGGCAAACAGAAGCTTTGTCACATTCTTCCTGTTGAATACGAGGTTACTACTGTCCATGAGGCTTAATTTTTACAGTAAGAGATTTCTCACGGACGAACATGTTGAACAGCAAAAAAAGAAGTTTCAGGTGGACATATGGGCTTCTAAACGTGCTCGGCTTCTATCTACAACAAGTTGTAGACATCCTAAAATAAACTTTTTTGCACAGGATGTTGATTTTATGGATCAGACCGATCCATTTTTTGTGACCGCAAAAAAGAGTGGTTGGGTTAGATGTTACTGTCATGTTCAATCTGGGTTTTGTCTAAAAAATTGATGAACAATTAATCCTTGGGCTTTTTGTACCATTTGTATGCTTGACTTGCATGTTGTTGCCCTCGTACTCCCCTCCACCTGCCACTACTCTTCCATGGCTGTTGTTCGTTCCCGTTCGAGGCCTTGCCGTTGTTCTCCGCCTTGGTTAGCTCGTTGTGCTCGCCGCCGTCTGGTGTTGTCAACATGGTCAACAACCAAGAGGAATCAGGAGATGACTGTACGTAGAGAGGATGACAGTAGGGACCCACCAGGGTCATTCCATTTCGCAAGCAGGTGCCTCGTTATTACAAGCCAAAACAATACTTCCTCCTAATTGTTTGACAACTAGGTTCCACGCCATTGTCAATGTAGTCAATAAACGAGAAAATTACACAACGAGCAGATAACACCAGGGACCCAGCAGCTCGCCCAGTTGTTTTTCAGTTTCAGAGACAGAGCTCAACGGCGCGTTGTGCGGGGGCTGTGGCCCGTCTAGCCCACGCTTACGCTTTTATTAAGCACATGACGAGCCCATTTGATATTTTTTTTGTTTCTGAAATTGGCTAGCCCAGTTCTTTTTTTTGGAGAATACCAAAACCGAGGCCTACTTGCTTTTCTCAGCCCTGCTGGGCTGCAAATCTTTCAAGACGAGGAGGGATAAGAAATGGGCTTCCCCAGAAAACGGGCTATAAGTTGTAAGAAATGGGCTGTAAATTTTTAAACCAAAGCCAACCGGCAACTGCATTAAAATATCATTTTTTTTCAGGATTTCTCTACTCTCTACTCTTATAAAAACCAAAGCCAACTGGCAATTACATTAAAATATCATCTTTTCACCCACAAGATAAACTACTCATACAAATGCATCTTCATGTTCCGTGCAACGAACGGGCATCTTGCTAGTTAAGATTCTAAATTTCATTCTTTTTTGCGGAGAATTGTTTTGATATAATTTTTTGAAAACTATTTTTAACGTGACTCGAAATTTCGTGATTAAAAGAGTTCGGAATCCACTGAAAGATGCAAAAATTCGTTGAATTTTTTAGCAGTGCCCAGAATATATGGTCTGTAATGCTAATAAAAAGAATATGGGCTTCAAATATCCTTAAGAATTAGCAAATGGGCTGTAAATTATTGAAAATAATGGCTAATGGGCTGTATGCTGTTTTCCACAGATTTGGAGGCTGACTTCTGGGCCTACTAGGTTGACGATGACGTTGTCCTAATTTTTTTTTTGACGCATATGCAAGGCTTTGTCAACTTAGTCAACACACAGCAGTGACTGTTGGATATCCATCCAACGGCCGCCGTGCTTCTTCAATCTCTGATCTTCCTGCTCCAGCCGCCCAAACCAGCGCCGGCGGGACTGCCTGCTCCCTTCTCCCGTGACTGGCTGTGCTGCCGCCAAGCCATCCCTCTAACCACCCACACATCCTGCTATTTTCCGGCGACGTCAGCCTCACCCCGCAGCCGACCAGTCAGCGCTCATTCTCCCCTCAGCGTGGGCACCCGCTGCGGTGGCTTCGCCGGCTCTAGGTGGTTCTCTTCCTGGGCCCCGCCCTTGTCCACTGTGTTTGTGCTCTCGGCGCGGCGAGGTCAACATGGTCAACAAACAACAGCCATCGGAAGAGGCTGACAGTAGGGGCCCACACAGGAAAATGCCTCCTTATTACGCGCAAAATAATGATTCCTCCACCTGATAGCTGGGACCCATCGTAAGGGTCTCTGTATTTCACGAAAAAACGTTCCCCCGTTGTCAGCTCGGACCCATCGGAAATGCCTCCTTATTACGCACAAAAAGATGAATACTCCCCCTGCTAGCTGGGACTCACCTTGGCGGGAGGCTGACTTGTGGGCCTATTAAGTTTATGGGGACGGAGGGCTTTGTCAACTTAGTCAATATGAACGACTCTAGCTTTAGTGATCGTACGATGTCCATCCAATGGCCGTAGTGCTTCTTGAACCTCTGGTCTTTGTGCTCCAACCGCCCAAAGCAGCGCCGATCGTGCCGCGTGCTCCTGCCTCCCGTGGCCGGCTGTGATGCTGTGGAGGCCTCACCGCCCCCTACTACTCCCACCGCTGGCCAGGCCATCCCTCTACTCACCCACACACCCTGTTATTCTGCGGCGACGGCAGCCTCACCCTCGTACTCCTCTTCGCGTGGGCATCCACTTCTGCGTCTTCCCCGGCTCCGCGTCGTCCCCTTCCTAGGCCTCGCCATCGTCCACCGCCGTGGTGCTCTCGGTGCAGCGTGGTCAATGTGGTCAACAATCGACTTCCATCGGAAGAGTACTATGCGTGGAGAGGCTGACAGCTGGGTCCACGACGGCCGTAAGGAAGTGCCTCCTTATTACGCGCAAAATAATTATTCCTCCACCTGACAGCGGGGACCCACCGGACGGGCCACCGTATTTCACGAAAAAACGTTTCCCCCTGACTGCTGGGACCCACCAGCTACATCTTCGCACGCAAGGAAGTGCGTCCGAGCAAAAAAACATTTCGCCCCCCTGACTACTGGGACCCACCAGCTACATCTTCGCAGGCAAGGAAGTGCGTCCGAAAAAAAAACGATTCGCCCCCCTGACTGCTGGGACCCACCAGCTACATCTTCATAGGCAAGGAAGTGCCTGACAGTCAGGACCCACCTGGTCGAAGCGTACATAGCGTTGTCATTCTGGTCGCGAACGTGTACGTACATACTGGTCATAGTAGAGGCGCGCACGTAAACGTACGTACAGCGGCGAGGGTGCAAGAAATAAAATGCGGCCACGTACGTACATACGGGCAGGGTCTCGAACGCCTACTCGCGCATATGTACATGGCTGGGTCAGAACGGAGAAACAGCATTGTCGTCATGTTCATGGGGAGCCAACCGGCTGGGTCAGAACGGAATGCGTGGTCGTGTTCATCGGGAGGGCTTGGACGGAACAGGCGATGGAAACGAGGCCTGGCGTACCGCAGAACGGAGGAAACGGACCTCCTCCGTTCGGAATGGGGTCCTGTTGATCGGGAGGGGTATGGCGTACCGCAAAACAGAGGAAATGGACCTCCTACGGTCGAAACAGGGGTCCTGTTGATCGGGAGGGGTGTGGTGTACCGCAAAATGGAGGAAACGGACCTCCTACGGTCGAAACGGGGGTCCTGTTGATCGGGAGGGGTGTGGCGTACCGCAAAACGGACGAAACGGACCTCCTACGGTCGAAATGGTCCTGTTAATCGGGAGGGGTGTGGCGTACCGCGAAACGGAAGAAACGGACTTGTGCTAGAGCGCTACGGTCGAAATGGGGGTCCTGTTCATCGGGAGGGGTGTGGCGTACCGCAAAACGGGACTCCACGGGATACTGTTCATCTCCACCGTCGACCTCCTCCAGCCTCCACGGGCTACCGTCGACCTCCTCTAGCCTCCATGGGCTCCTGTTCATCCAGCCTCCACCGCGCGCTACTCCACCGGCTACTGTTCAACCACCCCTCCACGGGCACCCCTCCACCATCTACTGTTCATCCAGCCCTCCACACCATGGGGTCCTGTTCAACCACCCCTCCACCATCTACTGTTCATCCAGCCCTCCACACCACGGGTTCCTGTTCATCCAGAGGCAAGGCCACCGCTCTCTGTTCATCCAAACCCCCCACAACGCTCACTGTTCATCCAATCGATCGGCTTCAGTTAGCAGCAGTAGCGAAGGAATCGCTCCATCGTGTTCAGTTAACAGTCATCGATCGATCGCTCGGGTTCAGTAACGCGTAGCCTGCAGTGCAATCGCTCGGGTTCAGTTAGAGCCCAACGCCTCACTCGGGTTCAGTTAGAGCCGACGCCTCGCACACACGCGCGTACATGTACGAGAGAAACGCGCATCGCTCCGCCCCCGACCTCCCACCGTAACCGGCAACTCCCCGAAATTTTCCTTCCCCTTGCTTCTACCATGGTTTTTTCCGTCATGGACGGCCCAAAGAATGTCATGTAGCTGCGTCTCCGGCCCGCCCAGGATGAAAAGCCCATTTTCTGTCATGATTTTTTGTCATAGAAGTAGGAGCCCACCACATCTATGATGATACCGGGTTTTGTCACAATTATCGTCATAGAAGTGTCATATGTATGACAGAAAAAAAATTCGTTCGGCCCAAAATGTCACGGATGTGTCTTTTTTTGTAGTGTATATAAGGTAGGTGGGGGCGCGGCTTGGGAGGGACTCCAAGTAGGATTCCTCCTACTTGGGTGCCTCCTTTGGTTATATATATATATATATATATATATATATATATATATATATATATATATATATATATATATATATATATATATTTATATATATTTATATATATATGTGTGGGGGGGGGGGGAGGGAGGGGGGCGCCTAGCACATAACAGACAATTGCATAGCCGTGTGCGCCGCCTCCCTCCACCATTTACACCCCCGCTCATAGTTTCGTAGTGCTTAGGCGAAGCCCTGCAGGGATCACTTCACCATCACTATCACCACACCATCGTGCTGTCGGAACTCATCCACTACTTTGCCCATCTTGCTGGATCAAGAAGGGGAGGACGTCACCGAGTGTGCAGAACTCGAAGGTGTCGTACGTTCGGTACTCGATCGGTTGGATCAAGAAGAAAGTTCGACTACATCAACCGCGTTGTGAAACCCTTCCGCTTACGGTCTACGAGTGTACGTAGACACACGCTCTCCCTCGTTGCAATGCATCTCCATGGATAGATCATTGCGTGTGCATAGAAAATTTTTGTTTTATGTGCAACGATTTCCAACACCATGTGCTCATGGTAAGCATATTTGGTGTCCTCGGGGCAACGCTCCTCAACTTCCTCCTCTTCTTCTTCTTTGGAATGGCCTTGGCCTTGAAAGCAAGAGAAGTTGAGCTTTTCTTTGACTGGACACGAGCAAGAGCATTGTCAACGGTCTTGTTCATGATGTTCATGCCAATAAACTTGTCCAACGCGAAAGTACGGCCTTTGACGAATCACGGAAGACATGGCCTTTTTGAATGGCATGATGGCCCTGAGAAACTTGCGCTTGATCCAATTGCCATCCATATCCTTGCTCACATGGTCTTGGATAGCAACCGCAAGAGTTTTCACCCTCCGATAGAGATCACGCGGATCCTCATCTTCTAGCATCACAAATTCATCGGCCTCATGAAGGACCACTTCAAAGTTGGACCGTTGGATGCTTGTGCTCCCCTTGTACAAAGATACTATGTGTTCCCAACAATCCTTTGCACGAGTGAAGGGACGTAGGTGATAACCCCAAGTTTAGGGAATCATCGTAGCAATTCGCAAAGGTGGAAGTGATAAGTATGGAGTGTCGAACCCACAAGGAGCTAAAGGTAAGATAAATATTCTCTCAAGCCCTATCTGCCACTGATACGACTCTACGTGCACCGAACGTTTGCTTCCAACTAGAAACAAGAAATAAAACTGTGTTGTGGGTATAAAGAGGATAACTTTGCATGATATTGGAGAGCTAAAATATGAAAGTAGGTGTTGTTATCATAAAGTTAGAATATATTACTAAATATTATAAATAGCGAGTGTGGAATAATGGTGGATCGGTGTGCAGAATTGTCCTAGGCAATTATTAACAAGACCGGTGATCACTATTGCAGTTTCATATGAGGGAGAGGGATAAGCTAACATACTTTCTCTACTTGGATCATATGCACTTATGATTGAAACTCTAGCAAGCATCTGCAACTACTAAAGATCATTAAGGTAAAACCCAACCATAGCATTAAAGCATCAAGTCCTCTTTATTCCCATACGCAACAATCCCTCTTACTCGGGTTTGTGTTTCATTCACTCACCAACCCACTGCAAGTGAATCATGAACATATTGCAACACCCTACAGTGGGAATCCCTCACGCTTGCACGAAATGGAGGGCACCATAGGACAGCATCAAAGTAAAACATACAACTCATACCAATCTAGATCATCAATCAACCCAAAGACGAAAGATATCTACTCAAAACATCATAGGATGGCAACAAATCATTGGATCATAATATGTGGCATAAAGCACCATGTTCAAGTAGGGATTATAGCGGGGTGCGGGAGAGTGGACCGTGTAAAAGAGATGAGGATGGTGATGATGATGGTGATGTTGATGAAGACGATCACCGCGGCGATGATTCCCCTCCCGATGGCACTCCGGTGCCACCAAGAGAGAGGAGGAGAGGTTCTCCCCCTTGTGCTTCCTCCTCCATGGCTTTCCCTCTCTGGTCCTTGGCCTTCATGGAAATGATGGCCCCTCCGAGATCCTCCTCCATGGCCTCCGGTGATGATGGCCCCCTCCGGCAGGGTGCCGGAGAGGGCCAAGATTGATTTCTCGTGGCTACAGAGGCTTGCGGCGGCGGAACTTCTGATCTAGGTTATTTCCCAAAGGTTTCTATATTTATAGGAATTTTTGGCGTAGGTTTCACGTCAGGGGGGTCTCCAGGCTGTCCACGAGATAAGGGGGCGCGCCCTAGGGGGTGGGCGTGCCCCCCACTCTCATGGGCCGTCCGGGGCTCTTCTGGCCCAACTCCGATGCTCCGTGGTCTTCTTTTGGTCCATAAAAAATCATCAAAAATTGGCATGTCAATTGGACTCTTTTTGATATTCCTTTTCTGTAAAACTCAAAAACAAGGAGAAAACAGAAACTGGCACTGGGTCTAGGTTAATAGGTTAGTCCAAAAAATCGTATAAAGTGGCATATAAATGCATATAAAACATCATAGATGGATAATATAATAGCATGAATACTTCATAAATTATAGATATGTTGGAGACGTATCAGCATCCCCAAGCTTAATTCCTGCTCGTCCTCGAGTACGTAAATGATAAAAGAAATAATTTATGAAGTGTGAATGCTAGCAGGTGCACAAGTTTGATCAATGATAATTTCAATCACCTTTTCTAGCATCAATATGTGTCATAATAGTAGCTTATCTCATAAAACTTTTCATGATCAAGTAACAATCTATTCACAATGTCAAGTATGGTTCAGAAACTTCATTGAGAACTAACAAACTATAATCCCAGTCATTGAAGCAATTGCAATTTATCATAACATCAGAAAGAGTCAAGAATAGAGCTTTTCATCAAGTCCACATACTCAACTATCATATAGTCTTCTACAATTGCTAACACTCACGCAATACTTGTGGTTATGGAGTTTCAGCCGGACACTGAGAAAGATAGGGGCTTATTGTGTTGCCTCCCAACGTATTCACCTTTAGGTGATGTCAACAATAATAGCCCATTCTAACTTACATCCAATTGGATATATATACATATATATATATATATATATATATATATATATATATATATATATATATATATATATATATATATATATCATGATCTTTCAAACACGAGGATCTTCCCAAAGGATAAAATGAAAAAAGGAAAGGTGAGGATCACCTTGACTCAAGCATAAAGTGAAAACATAAAGTAAAAGATAGGCCCTTCGCAGAGGGAAGCAGAGGTTGTCATGTGCGTTTAGGGTTGGATGCATAAAAGCTTAATGCAAAAGAACGTCACTTTATATTGCCCCTTGTATGTGGACCTTTATTATGCAGTCCATCGCTTTTATTGCTTCCACAACAAGATCGTACAAAGTTTATTTTCTCTGCACTAATAAGTCATACATATTTAGATAGCAATTTTTATTTCCTGCAACATGACAACTTACTTGAAGGATCTTACTCAATCCATAGGTAGGTATGGTGGACTCTCATGGCAAAACTGGGTTTAAGGATATTTGGAAGCACAAGTAGTATCTCTACTTGGTGCAAGGAATTTGGCTAGCATGAGGGGGAAAGGCAAGCTCAACATATTTGGAAGGTCAATGATAATATACTTTAACTAAGATGTGAGAAAACATAAACCATTACGTTGTCTTCCTTGTCCAACGTCAACTCTTTTAGCATGTCATACTTAATGAGTGCTCCCAATCATAAAAGATGTACAAGATAATATATTTGTATGTGAACCTCTCATTCCTTATTACTTCCTATTAATTGCAACGATGACCAAAACTACGTTTGCCAACTCTCAACAACTTTTATGCCTCATACTCTTTATATGTGAAGTCATTACTATCCATGTTATAAGCATATGAAACATATAGAAATTCAGATTTATGACATTCAATTCATTCCCCCATTTACTTATAGTGTATACATGAAGCACATGAGTAAATGACAAACTACTCCAAAAGATATGAGTGAGGGACACTGAGTAGTCAAATAATTAACTAGCCATGGGAGGGTTCCTTTTTTATTCAATATTTCAGATCCATTGATTTTGTTCAAACAGCAAGTAAAATTGAAAATACGCTCCAAGCAAAACACATATCATGTGACAAATAAAAATATAGCTCCGAGTAAGGTTTACCGATAGTTTTGAAGACGAAAGAGGGGATGCCTTCCGGGGCATCCACAAGCTTAGGCGCTTGAGTCTTCCTTGAATATTACCTTGGGGTGCCTTGGGCATCCCCAAGCTTAGGGTCTTTCCACTCCTTATTCTCCTCATATCGATATCTCACCCAAAACTTGAAAACTTCAATCACACAAAACTTAATGGAACTTCGTGAGATAGGTTAGTATGATAAAGAGTAAACCATGCACTTTGGTACTGTAAAAGACAAGGTTCATAATTGTTTTCACATAATTCCTACTGTACCATATCATTTCTACAATTTATATTGAGAAATATAAGCCATAGAAACTAGAAAACAAGCAAACTATGCAATGAAAACAGAATCTGTCAGAAACAGAACAGTCTGTAATGATCTGAATAATAACAATACTTCTGCTACCCCAAAAATTATGAAACAAATTGGTGGCCGTGAGGAATTTGTCTATTAATCTTCTTCAAAAAGAATCAACTCAAAAACACTCTTCTGTAAAAAATGACAGCTAATCTCGTGAGCGCAAAGTTTCTGTTTTTAACAGCAAGATCACATTAACTTTCACCCAAGTCTTTCCAAAGGTCTTACTTGGCACTTTATTGAAAAAAAAGATATAAAATATGATTACTACAGTATCTTAATAATGTAGACACACAAAAACAGTAAGGGCAAATATTGGGTTGACTCCCAACAAGCGCTTTTCTTTAATGCCTTTTAGCTAGGCATGGTGATTTCAATGATGCTCGCATAAAAGAAAAGAGTTGAAACACAAAGAGAGCATCATGAAGAATATGACTAGCACATTTAAATATAACTCACTTCCTATGCCTAGGGATTTTGTGAGAACACAATTTATAGGAACAAAAGTCAACTAGCATAGGAAGGCAAAACAAGTATAACTTCAAAACTTTAAGCACATAGAGAGGAAACTTGATATTATTGCAACTCCTACAAGCACATATTCCTCCCTCATAATAATTTTCAGTAGCATCATGGATAGCAACTTTGTTCTCATGCTCAATTGGAACCTTTTCCGAAATACTGGAATACTAACTACAGTTGACACTCTTCCAAATCCACTTTCATAAATATCGTACGAAGATTCAACACCCTCCAAGATAGTGGGATCACTAATTCCTAAAGTTGACACTCTTCCAAACCCACTTCAAATTACAGTATTATTCATACTCCAAAAGATATAAGTGAAGTTCCTGGAGCATTCTACAATTAATGTAGACTAGCCAATATCCAAGCTCAAAATATATAAGTGAAGCGCTCGAAACATTCTATAAAACCATACTCAAACGATTTAAGTGAAGCACAAAGAGAAATTCTATAAGATCATACTTAAAAGATATAAGTGAAGAACATGAAGTGTTCTATAAATCAATGAAGAGCTATCTCATACTAGCATGATTCTTAAAGAAAAATAAAAACACAAAGGACACAAATCATGTGAACAAAACAAAAACCAAGGTATACCGATATTTGTTGAAGAAGAAAGATGGGATGCCAACCGGGGCATCCCCAAGCTTATATGCTTGAGTATCCTTTGAAATATTTACTTGGGGTGCCTTGGGCATCCCCAAGCTTGAACTCTTGTCTCTCTTTATTCCTCTCACATCGGTAACTCCTCGTTCTTCAAACACTTCATTCACAAAAACTTAAACAAAAACTTGTGAGATCCGTTAGTGTAATAGAGCAAACTACCACTTTAAGGTACTGTAATTAACTCATTCTTTGTTTATATTGGTGTTAAACATACTGTATTCCAATTTCTCTATGGTTCATACCCTTACATACTAGCCATATGCATCAAAATAAGCAAACAACACACAAAAAACCGAATCTGTCAAGAACAAGACAGTCTGTAGTAATCTGGAAGTTTAGTAAACTTCTGTAACTCCTAAAATTATTAAATAAATTTGAAAATTTTAAAAATTTGTACGGAAGTAATGTGCAAAAAGTTTCAGACCCATTTGACTTTCCAGTAAAAAAATGTAAATTCATGCACTACAGCCAAAGTTTCTGTTTTTGTTCTGCACATAGTAAGCAAGCAATCTTATCATACTAAAACCAAAGCTTGGCACATTATTTTTATAATACAATGGATATATACAAGGGGATAATTATTTACAGAGAAAATTCCATGAAAAATTCTACATTGTTTCCGTGAGCATGAACACAAGTGCTCAAGGTCGACCCTCACTTCTTCAATGCATAACTTTCCAATCACTTCTCTTTTTGAAAAACTTTTTTAGGCATGAGAGGCAAGTAAGTATTTTTGCTAAAAAAAATTGTATGTTTCACCAACAACTAAACAGAAACAAAAAGGAAAAACAAAATCTAAATAGTGAATAAAGCAAATAAGCACACACGAGAAGATCAACCCCACGCTATTGCTCCCCGGCAACGGCGCCAGAAAAGAGCTTGATAATCCCCAAGTGCAGGGAATCATCGTAGCAATTCTCAAAGGTGGAAGTGATAAGTATGGAGTGTCGAACCCACAAGGAGCTAAAGGTAAGATCAATATTATCTCAAGCCCTATCTGCCACTGATACGACTCTACGTGCACCGAACGTTTGCTTCCAACTAGAAACAAGAAATAAAATTGTGTTGTGGGTATAAAGAGGATAATTTTGCATGATATCGGAGAGCTAAAATATGAAAGTAGGTGGTGTTAGCATAAAGTTAGAATATATTACTAAATATTATAAATAGCGAGTGTGGAATAATGGTGGATCGGTGTGCGGAATTGTCCTAGGCAATTGTTAACAAGACCGGTGATCACTATTGCAGTTTCATATGAGGGAGAGGCATAAGCTAACATACTTTCTCTACTTGGATCATATGCACTTATGATTGGAACTCTAGCAAGCATCCGCAACTAATAAAGATCATTAAGTTAAAACCCAACCATAGCATTAAATCATCAAGTCCTCTTTATTCCCATACGCAACAATCCCTCTTACTCGGGTTTGTGTTTCAGTCACTCACCAACCCACTATAAGCGAATCATGAACGTATTGCAACACCCTACAGCGGGAATCCCTCACGCTTGCGCGATATGGAGGGCACGATAGGACAGCATCAAAGTAAAACATACAACTCATACCAATCTAGATCATCAATCAACCCAAAGACAAAAGATATCTACTCAAAACATCACAGGATGGCAACACATCATTGGATCATAATATGTGGCATAAAGCACCATGTTCAAGTAGGGATTACAGGCGGGGTGTGGGAGAGTGGACCGCGTAAAAGAGATGAGGATGGTGATGATGATGGTGATGTTGATGAAGATGATCACCGCGGCGATGATTCCCCTCCCGATGGCACTCCGGTGCCACCAAGTGAGAGGACGAGAGGTTCTCCCCCTTGTGCTTCCTCCTCCATGGCTTTCCCCCTCTGGTCCTTGGCCTTCATGGCGATGATGGCCCCTCCGAGATCCTCCTCCATGGCCTCCGGTGATGATGGCCCCCTCCGGCAGGGTGCCGGAGAGGGCCTAGATTGATTTCTCATGGCTACAGAGGCTTGCGGTGGCGGAACTTTCGATCTAGGTTATTTCCCGAAGGTTTCTGTATTTATAGGAATTTTTGGCGTAGGTTTCAGTTCAGGGGGGTCTCCGGGCTGTCCACGAGATAGGGGGCGCGCCCCCCACTCTCGTGGGAAGCCCGGGACTCTTCTGGCCCAACTCCGATGCTCCGTGGTCTTCTTTTGGTCCATAAAAAATCATCAAAAATTGGCACGTCAATTGGACTCCGTTTGGTATTCCTTTTCTGTAAAACTCAAAAACAAAGAGAAAACAGAAACTGGCACTGGCTCTAGGTTAATAGGTTAGTCCCAAAATCGTATAAAATGGCATATAAATGCATATAAAACATCATAGATGGATAATATAATAGCATGAATACTTCATAAATTATAGATACGTTGGAGACGTATTAGCAGGTGTGATAGATCTTCGGGAGGGGCCGCATCTTGAAGGCTGAACAAAGCGGAGTGATTGTATTAATTGTCCACTCCTTCTCTTGGGGTGAAGTTGTTTGGTTCATGCGGGTAGAAGCCTTTCTTAATGATTCTCTAAAGGTTTGTTGAGCTGTGATCCAAATGAGACTTCATGCGAAAAACCCAATTAGCAAAATCACCCTTAACAAGCTTAGGAGGAGGACCAAGATTATTAATACGAGGTGTATGGACCGGTCCTCCATAGACCGGGGGAGTGGGAACCGAGGCAAAGGTTCCCGTCTCATTCTTGTCATGAGGGGATGAAACATGAGTACCTTTAGCCGCTTCCTTAGCAGAATTGGCCTACGACTCTGATGCAGTGGGATTAACCACAAGGAAAGGATCAGGAGAAGATTTCAATGCCTCAAGCAATTCTTTAAGCATGGACTTGACTTCGGTTGTCATGGACGTCTTAAGTGAAGCCATAGCTTCGTTTAAGTCATCTCGAGTGATCGAAGTCAACTCCACGGCCTCGGGCACTTCCTCCCCAGTGTCAAACATACTCTTTGGGTGGTGAAACCCTTAATAAAGAGATGAGGCGCGCATACCAATTGAAGGGCTCGATATGGTTGACTAGAGGGGGGTGAATAGGCAACTACCAATTTTTAGCTTTTCTTAACAATTAGGCTAAGCACAAAGTAGGTTGTCTAGAAGTGCAACTAGGTTGGCAACCTATATGATGCTAACAACAACAATAACACAAGCGAGCAAGATATACGACACAAGTAAAGATTTCTCAAGGTAAAGATAAGAGATAACCACAAGTAGAACCGGTAGAGACGAGGATGTGTTACCGAAGTTCCTTCCCTTTGAGGGGAAGTACGTCTCTGTTGGAGCGGTGTGGAGGCACAATGCTCCCTGAGAAGCCACTAGGGCCACTGTATTCTCCTCACGCCCTCACATAATGTGAGAAGCCATGATTCCACTAGTGGTGCCCTTGAAAGCAGCAACCAGACCTTTACAAACAAGGTTGGGGATCTCTCCACAATCCCATTAGAGGCTCCTAACGATACCACAAAGCTTCACCACAATGGAATGTGGCTCCGAGGTGACCTCAACCATCTAGAGTGGTCAAACACTCAAGAGTAACAAAATCCACACAAGAAAGTATGGGGGAATCAAATATCCTTTGGTGGAAGTGTAGATCTAGGTCTCCTCCTTCAATCCCTAGCAAATCAACAAGTTTGAGTGGCTAAGGAGAGAGATCGGGCAAGAAAGCTTGAAGGGCATTAATGGAGGAGGAGAGAGGCAAGAGGTAAAAAGGTAGGTGGAAGAAACCACCTTTATATAGGCACCCCCATTATCCAACCGTTATAGCAGTTTTTACACTGCAGCGGTACAACCGCTCATGATCCCGATACAACCCGGAATCACGGGTATGTTGTAGAAAACCCTAACAAGCGGTACAACCAGTCGCACGAGCAGTAATACAAGTTAACAAAGAGTAACCGGACTAACCGCTCAACAACCACCTTGAAACAGAAGGGAGTCACCCCTATGGGCGGTGGTTAGGCGATACTTGCGCCGGAACTACCGCCTGGCCCTGGAACCGGAGGTGGCTTTGTCCCGAGTGGTAGAACCACTCTGGACACCGGTAGTACCAGTTAGCGGAGCATAACTGGGACAACCGGGCCACCACCACCCATGGACCACCCCATCACAGAACCAAGTCTAGTAGTTGGGCAGTACCTGGCCAGTACAACCGCCCGTGAAGCATCTCCTGGGTTTTCCCAGAGTAGAGGCAGTACCACCGCCTGGGGGCAGCGGTACAACCGCTGGTCATGTACCTTGGAGGTGCAACCCCAGGGTATCACCCCTGGGGCGGTGGTTGTGCCGGTATAATGGGGGTAGGTGGTACAACCGCCATAGTGGGCGGTACAACCACTTGGAGGTAAAAACCCTGGATTAGAAGGAAAATGGGGACCTCTCTATACTCAAAGGGAAGGGAGCGATGGGTGAAGAGAAATGTGCACGTGCATTGATTCACCCAATACCTTCTGATGTGGATTCCCTCTTAATAGTACGGGTTTCCTACAACCAAAGAAATAAAACACACAGAAAACACCGTCTTCGATCTTTTCCGTCCAGAGGGAATGTCTTGTACCTAATCATATAGTACCTGAAGAGCTTGACACATGATTAGACCATCAAGAGAGTTGTCATCATCACCCAAAACACAAAGATGGGAAACGCCCTAACACCTATGAGGTTTCTCTACAAGTTCTTTCTACATGTATGCTTGGCTTCATGTCCTCATCCGTTCTTGGCTTGACTTCTCTGAAGACATGGCTGTCAATTGGCCTATGTGGGCTCTTGACGCACCGGCGGATTTTTGTCTGAAAATTGTGTCCAATCACTATAGAGGACTTGGGGCTGCCGGATGGCCTCTCATGGGTTATCGGCGGTGTTAGTTACCTTGTTGAGGCTAGCGTTGTGCTCTGGTCTGCTTCCCGTATATGTGGTATGCTTGGTTGCGTTTGTCCGTGTTAGGGTTGTGAGCGTAAGGCGTGACAACCTGGCTTGCAACAATAACGTCTTCCTTGAAAGTGGGGGAAATAATATAGGGTGTCATAAGTTCGGTGGTGCTCTTTAGCATAGGGATTCGAGCTCTTGAGTGAAAACTCTAGGTCTGGCCTGGACTGGTTGTACCTAACAATGGTGGTATTCTTATGTCATACCCTTGAAGAAGGCATTATTTGGAGTTTGTTTGGACTTCCTCTTTGAGGTGAAAACCTAAGATTAACACTTCATGGGTGTATCTGGTGATGTCGGTGATCATGTGTCGTTTCCTTCTTGAAGGCATCATCGCGAAGCACTTTCCCCGTGTCTAGGTGATGTCATCGGCGGTGGTTAACGTTGATGCTTATTGCTGCATGTTATAGTTCACTTCGACAAGATTATGGAGGTTGCATTTTTTTATTCATTTTTTATGTGTGTGGTGGTGTTGGCTTTGTGCGTCCTAATTATGGAGAGGCCAGGTGTGAGCTGATGATGCTTTCTATTCTCTTGATGCGATAGTATGAATTCATAAAATACACCCTTTATCCCAAAAGCACTTTCCATCCGAAACTTCTGATTTTCTTGGTCGCTCGCATCAAGATTCAGAGATGAAAGTTTAAGCAATCTTTTTATTGGTCGCAGGTAGTAAAGTTGTGATTTTATCGGTTGCACGTAGTAAGCTTGAAAAGTTCAAACTTGAAAAAACTTGTCAAAACATATTCAAAATGAATCTTATTTGAAATCTCTCGTCACGAGAAACATTAATACGGAAATGGAATTCCTTTCGTTCAAAAGATATGAATGAAAATTGGAAGCCAAAAGAAAAAGTATGCGCGAGGGACTCGGTGCCCTCGCACCCGCATGCCACAAATGCTCTCTCCAGGTTGAGTATGTTCCTTTCAATTTCTCAGTGCATTGCCCAGGTGCGTGTTCCTTGCTGACATGATGAAAAACTGATACGATCGGAAATGAAGTTGGGGAAACGGCTCTATATATGCAGGGGGAACGATCTTGTTGAGGAACTGCTCCTCCATTTGGTTTCTCCATCTCTAACTGGTCCCCTATAAATTAGAGGAGGGTACAACCAACTATTCTTTAGAGGGGTCTATTTGCTCCTCTAAAAGGTATTGTTTCTAACAGGTCCCCTAAACTTAAGGGAGTAAAAATGGCAAATCATTCTAATTTTAGTTTACATGGTATATTTCAACTACATATTCACACACATTAAATCCAAACATAACAATTCAGATTTTCACAATTCACAAAAATTACAAATTCATAGTTTATAAACCAAATTATTCAAATTCAAACACACATAAAGGTTCAAGTGAAGTAAAAGAGCATGATAAAAGCAAAACTATGAAGTGATATGGAGATGCCACTGATGCTCAACAAGATCATCTTGAAGCTGGGTATGAACTTCTCGGTTCTCGTTGTTGTGATGTGTTGCGAGGAATCTACGTATCCTATTTGCATCGTGCAACGGCTCAGCAGGATCCCCATTGGAGATGTACCGAAAGTTCTCAAACATGTGTCTCTCATCTTCAATGATCATATATGCAAGATGATGCATGTAACATCCCAAAATTCTAAATTTTGGAAAGTTATATTACACAAATAATTATGGTTGTTTGTGTGATTGATTGTGTGAAATTGAGTGGAATTTTAAACTTTTTAAAAAGTTGAATGAGAGGGAATAAAATGACTTCCCCAAACTTTCCTCTTTGCATTTGGTTTCATGAATTCAAGTTCATTTCATCACAAAACCCTAGAGTGAAGATGATATGACTTCTTACATTTAAAGAAATGAAAAATGGATTTGAAAAGATTAAAAATTTCATTTGGAAATATTTCAAATTCAAAATCTTTATGCAACTCAATGAGTTGCATGAGGGAAGATAAAATGAGCTCCTGAAATTTGAAGAAAGAGTTGGAAGATTCAAAGAATCACTTTGAAAGTCACTTTGTAGTTTTCTGAAACCCCCTTTCCATTTGAAGATATTTGAATTTCTAAATTTCATATTCTATGAAAGCTATACAAAATGACAAAAGTAGTATGACATTTCGAAATTTAGAGGCATTTGAAATATATTTGAATAAGGAAAAACAGAAAAGATTTGGAAGTAGTTTGAAATTCAAATTCAAAACTACTTAGGAGTTATTTAATTTTTATTCAAACTATTTTGTCCTAAAACCAATTATATGGAGATTGGGGTAAAGTGATACCCTTCAACACAAAAATTGAGAAAAATAAATTTGAAAACATTTTGGTATATAAAAATATTTTTTATTGAATTTAAGAACAACAGTAGCACTCTTTGCATTATTTGAATTTTATTTGACTTTCAAAAATAGTCCATGTTTTAGGATTTTTTTCTGATCATTTTGATATATTATATGCCTATGGAAAATTTTAGTTTTATTTCCTTTTATTTCTTTTGTTCTCTGTTTAAAAAAAAGAGAACCCAGTTGCAAGGCCAGGCGCTAGCCGCCGGCCCAACATGGTTTTCCGGCCCATAGCGGGCATGAGCAAAACGCAAATGCTACACGCTGGCCACCCACTCACTCTCGCTCGCCCCTTCGCCACTGACAGTCGGGCCCCGCTGCTTCTTCCTCCCTCCGCAAGCCACGCGCCCGTCCAGAGCATCGCCGAACACCGGTGAATCCCGAAGGGATTCAAATCCCGGCCTTCCCCCTCACGCACACCCTTACCTCTATAAAAAAACCGACCCTCCTCTTTCGTTTGCCCCTAATCACGACGCCTGAGACGCACCATAGAGCACGCCCTCGCCGCCCCCTCTCTACCAGAGCCGAGCCCTTCTGCTGCCCATACCAACGCTCGGTGAGCATCTCCTAGAACCCTCCCTCCATCAATCAACTTCCCTCAACGCCGCCGCTCGATTGACATAGTTGTGCTCCTCTTGGTCCTTCTAAAGAACCCCCCCCCCCTCGAGCTCGCTTGTCCACCGCCGGAGATGTAGCTCATCCGAGCTCCGCCGTCACCACTCCGCTCGATTTCATCGTCCACGACCGCAACCGACGCCACCCCGAGGCCCCCTCACTACGCTGCATCCGCCGGACACCCCCTGCCGACTCCGAAGCCCACAAGAGCACCGCTAGCGACCCTGCCTGACTCCATCCCGTGCGACCACCTCACTATAAGCTGGCCACCTCCTCATCTCCATTAGATCGTAAAACGACGGGTGGATTAGATCAAATCTGAACGGGTAGGTTTTTTGTAGGCCGGTTTATTCCCTTGTTTAGATCGAACCAAACGCGAGGTTTTTTAAAGTTAGCCACAACCACTGATTTCTTTAAGTTCTGGTTGTCCGCCGTTTTTCTCCGCAGCACCCGACCAACCGGGATGTGCCACGTAGGCCCTCGCCGATACATAGTGTTTTTCCTTTTTGTTGTTTTAATTTATTTTTCAGAATTTGTTCTATTTTTATAATTTTAATAACTTCCATGATTTTAATCCTTTTTGAGTGATTCTTTCTGCATTACACTCAAAATTTCATAAAGTTTCTATAGATACAAATGGTTTTCATATTTGAAGTTTTTTAATTTGAATTTGCTTCAAACACTCATTTACTTGTAACTTTTATTTAAATTTAGGTTTTTAGTTAACCCTTTTTGCTCCTCGTCACTAGGACCTTTGCCTATCGAGTAGAAGTTACAAATTTAATTTTAGTTTTATTTAAATTTGTTTATTTGCAAAAACAGTAATGTTTTGCTTATAGGATTGTTTTAGTTATTACTTAGTGTTTTTATTTGTTTTAATTATTTTTTTGTCACTTTTGACAACTTGCTTTATATTTCTGTTAGTTAACAGTAGCCAAACTTTCATAGGTTTTTAAAATTTATTATCTTTTGTTTTGCTTTAAAACTTGTATAGGTGATAAATTGAGTTTTATAAAAGCTTTTAAAGTGTTTCCTTTTGCTAGTTAAAACTATAGTTAAATTCTTTCTTTTAACTTAGTTTTTTTATATTTTTTATGTTAATTTATTATTTTAGATTTTTATTTTCTGTTAAGTTTTTATTTAGGACAAAAACTATTTTGTGTTGTGTCATAGAGTTTTCCCTAGTATTTTTCTTTAGACTTTTCTTTTGAAGTTTTCTTTGGATTTTCTTTGGTTTTCTTATTGATCTCATAATTGCTTTTATTTAGTGGTTGTTATATTGATTGCTAGTATTGAATGCTTATATGAATGCAATGTTTGTTAATATATATTTCATCGGAGCGATGAATAGTTCTACCAAGTCAGTTTCTGAGAGCGTTATAATTTTCATCAACTTACCAGGCAAGTTCACTTTGACCATATTTTCACAGCCATGTTTTATTGTATTTAGTGAATACTCTTCAACATTCCTCCAGTAGTTATATCGAGCTTGAAACTTGAGGTAGTATCATGAGGTAGGAGAAACCCATACCCCTATAACCATTGTCCGGGAAGGGATGGTATCTTGCATTATTGCTACGCTCTAGTAGACGGGGGTTGGATGTGTGATACAAGAGTGTCGTGAGGATTAATTTTCAAGACTTGCATGATGATCAAGGCTTCAAGGACTCAATATACCTATGGGTGGAATGGTGTTGCATCTGGCAGCATGACATCTATCATGGTTATGTCGTGGAATCCTGGTATCTACTTATGGTCATCTCAAGGAATGGCACCCAGGCTCAAAGAGATGGATGGATACTTCAAGGGTGGAAAGCTTACGTGTGAAATTGCAAATCATTATGGGCTCTGGCTTGGTTAATCTTAGTCGTGACTGGTTGGTCAGATTGCTAGCATATGTAGACGAACGGTAGGATTGGATGGGCACTGACTTCTGTCGGAGGATCGGTCTGGAAGACCATGTTTCGATCGTCCCGTTCTCAAACACCAGGCAGTGCCAGGACATAGCAGGAGGGATCAAATCTTGCAGGTAAAGTGTACAAGACTCTGCAGAGTAACAATCTAATCGATTAGTCGTGTCCAGGGTTACGGACAACATGAGCACCAGAGATGATACTGTCAGCCAGTCTCAACACAATTAATAATAATGAGTGGGTCTATTTATAAATTGGGATATGAGAATTCGTTGGCGGAACCATCTCATTAACAACCAACTTTTGTAGTGATATTTTGTTTGACTCCTTTGTTATAGGGGAAAATTCAGCTTTTCGCAAAAATTATAACTTAGTGCTACCACATCCATATTGCATATAGAATACACTATTCATTTGCCTTCTATTGTGATCTTCCCTTTACTTTCAATGTACTGACCTACATGGTTGCAACTTATCATGTTGCAGATACTTCTACGACAAGTAAGAGTTGCGATATAGGGTTACAGTCTACACTCAACTTGCCATTGGCGTTGATGGGACTCCACACCCCTATTCATATGTTTCCGCTATGACATATATAAGGTATACTCTGCATCTATGGTATTATTTTACATGTGATGTTATGGTATTTCATCGAAGTACTGTGTGCCAGCATACTGATCCAGGGATGGCACAGAAAGCACAAAGACTTGACCATATTGGGTCGGGTCGCTACAATGCGACATGTCATGATTAGCTATATGGTTTTGGGGTTTCAATACTCGGTAGGGCCACGAATGATGGCAAAGAGATTCTGAAGCACACCGAAAGCTCTCGCCGCATCCTTCCCTGTCGACTCTTGACACATTGCGAAGTGAGATCTCTTGTTACCTATTGTCTTGAAGAATGGGGCCCATGGAGGATATATGCCATTTGCAAGATAGTAACCCATCGTGTACTCACGATCTCTGACAACATAGTTGTAAGAAGGAGCATCTGCGACAACAAGCCTAGCAAACAATGGTGATCTCAACAACACATTCAGGTCATTATTACAGATAGGCAATCCAAAGAATGAAAACCAAATTCATAGAACCTCCGATGCAACATCCTCAAGAATGATTGTTGGATCATTGTGGTGGCCTTTGAATTGACCTTTCCATCTTACATGACAATTCTTCCATGTCAAGTGCATGCAGTCAATTGATCCAAGCGTCCTAGGTCATCCTCGTTCTTCAGTCAAAGCCAAAAGTCTCTCGGTGTCTTCATCATTCGGTGCCCTCAAGTACTCTGACCCGAAGATCTCAATCATAGCTTTTGTGTACCTTCGAACGGCCTCCAAGCTTGTATCTTCTGATCTTCTCCAACGCGGATATAGTCGTCAACGGCATCGGCCAAACACCCATATGCTAGCTCTCGAACAGTCGCGATACACTTCATCAAAAGGCTTACACTTATCTCTCTGAATGCACTCTTCCCGTGTTTGAACCAATCATCATGCTTCACCATGGCTTTTGCAATGGTGAGAAAGAGATTTGTGTGCACCCGAAATCACTATCGAAAATACTTCTCCGGATAGGTTGGATTGGGGTTGAAATAATCTCTCATAATTTTGGCATGGCCCTCCACTCTATCTCGGTTGATGTGTATACGGCCGAATTATGACCCTCTCCTTGACCATCGAAAATCTTCATTAAAGATCATGCCAATGACCATTTCGAGGTTGTCATCATCTTCTTCCTCCTGTGACGATGAAGAGCCCTCAAAGATCATCTCTCTCAACCACTTCATCTTGACTATAAATGACTCGGCTAAATTCAATTAACAAAAATTAAAAAAACACAAAAAAAACCCACTTAAACAAACCTTCAAACATTTGAAAGGCAGCGGGTGTCACGGTTGGCCGACGACTTTGAGCAGATACTAGCGGTCGGCGGGGCTTCGAGATGGCCGAAAGTGGGTGGAGAGGCTCGGAAGAAGAACATCAGAGCCACTTTCCGGTGACGGGGTCAATGCGGCGGTGGTGTTTGAGCTCGATTCCGACGTCAACAATGGTCGGGGACTGGCTCGGAATGGTGCAGGAGGGCGACGACGGCGAAGGGAGGCAGTGGGGGGGTCGGCATAGGCGGTATATAGTGCCAGAAGCAACGTCGGCGACGACGCGGCGCGGGGTGGGGACGGCGCAGTTGTGGAGAGAGACCAGACGAAGATTATAGGGGCTACAGCTCCACTTTTGCAGCAAGACTTTTACTCGGCGGGTGGGTGGGCAAGTATATTTAGGAGTCCGGGCAGCCGAGGAGGGTAAGTTTCCTCCTCTATCGGTTAGGTGCCGGTTGGAGGAGGATAACCGAAATTATCCTCCTCTGACGCCAGATAGGGGATCGGTTAGAGATGCCATAATGTTGCATTTTTTTTCTTCCAATTGTGCAAGTTCTTGTTAGGATTAGGAGGCCAAATTTCTTCGGCTGAGCACAGTACTAAGCGGGGGAAACAGGAGGTGGTACCACCACGATCCGCTTCAACTTGGACCAGAGATCCGTGCTTCATCGCATCTTACGGAACTCTTGACTTGATTGCTCATCGTACCGCACTGCTGAAGCGAGGGAAATCTAGCTTGCTAGCTAGCTAGCTTACCGCGATTCTTGCCGTGATTGCCCGTCGCGGCGCATGTGTGAAGTCAATCAAACCACGAAAGCTAGCGAGTAGTAGTTGCTAGGTCACCCCAGCCTACGGGAGAAAATGAGTTGTCATACAGACAGACTATAAGCGCAACGTGGGCAAGTAGTGCGCGGGGGATCATGACCATGCGGTCCTGTTTTGGATTCTTTTCGCGTGAGATTCAGGCACGGCCGCACGGGGGCAGTGGTGGTGCCATCGCTGCTGCAGCTTTCGAATCCGTCAAATTGCTCTGCAAAACCTAACCGGACATATACGAGCACTGCAGAGTATGGGTAGCAACGACCACGATCGACCGCGGTGGTGAGAGGCTGATGCAGACCCTGCGTTGAGCTGCACCGGGAAATAAAGCTCCACTATGTATGTATGACACTATTTGCTCCAGAGGGCACAGCGAATCAGTGCGATCGATTCGTGGCAAAGACAAACGGAATCGGTGCAGGCCAAGCTCCGAGGTGACACGCAGCAGGGAAAGAAGGAAGAGATAGCTCACGGCAACGGCATCATCCTCGGCGATGGCTCTGTCAACTAGGAGTACAATTTCCTCCGCCACTGGCACCAGTCTGTTTTTACAAGGGTGAGTTGTTTTATTTCGGGGAAGCCGTAGGAAAGCAAGTTGTTCATGGTAATCTTTTCACGTGTAAAGTTTGTGGTTTATCACCCATTCATCTTGGCATTCCACGAGATGAGGGTTGAATTAGAAACAAGGATTGGAAAAAAAGTTGAGAGTAAAACTGGAAACAGATTAGGATGCTGACAAGGAAAGCTTCTTTCAATTGGAGGAAGATTGGTACTTGTCAATTCAAGTTTAAGTAGTAGCATTCCCTTTTATATTATGTCTTTTTTATGAAATTTCACTAGGAGTTGGGAATAGATCAGATTATTTCGGAGCTAGGGTGATGTGGCAAGAGGATGTGCCGCGGGTCTACCTCATCTCTCGTGGCCTTAGGGCATCTCCAGCCGCGCCACCAAGAAGGCCTCCCCAGGCGATTTTTTCGCGCCGGCGCCGAAAAAACGGCCCAGTCGCGCCCCCAGGAGCCCGATTTTCGCCGGCTTGGGCCGAAAACAGCGTCGGCGGACCCAGCCCGAACCCGGCGCGCTGGGGGGCGCTCGGGGGCGCCGGGCGAACTTTTTTGGCGCGAAGAAACCGCGGGCCCGACGCGTCAGCGACCGGGTTACTTCTCGGCCCTTCGTCGTCCTCATCGCCTCGTTTCCCGCGGCGAATCAATGCCAAAGCTGCCGCGCCGGTCAGCCTGCGCCATTGATGCTTCACGGGCGGCGCAGTGAAGGCCGGACGACGCGCATCCCTCGCCCTCGCCTCGCCCGCCACTCGTACGCACGGTGCCACGCGTGTGGGCGGCGCGTCGGCCTATATATGCCGCACCCCGGCGCCCTCGGTCGTCACACTTCCCCCTCCGCAGTCGCTCCTTCCCCTCCACCGTCGCTCCTTCCTCCCTCTTCTCTCCTCCTTTTCGCCGCCTCCAATGGCCGAACGTTTCCCAGGCGACGGCGCGGCGGCGAACGGCTTCGGCCGCCGCCATCTCCATGAAGACGAGGCTCGCCTCCTTTACGAGGCCGAGTACCCGGTCCCGCTGGACATGCGGGTGCCCGGGGTGTGGAGGATCAGCGCGGGCGGCGTGCCGGTGCCCCCGGTACCCTCCAGCGCAGTGCGGCGCGCGGAAATCGCCCGCATCCGCTCGAACCTGCCGCCTGCGGCGAGGGAGGCGCCACGGTACGCCCCCGACAGCCCGCTGTGGGAGCCCTACTTCCGCCGTCGTCACGCCCAGCAGCTCGAGGCCACCAACGGAGTTGTGCCCTCCGGCAGGCAAAACTCCGCCGGCCGGCGTTGATGGTGGGGCGTGCCAGGGCGCACGCTGGACGCCGTCCTCGAGTACATCGAGGGCGGCAACACGCCGCGCCTCGACTACCCCGCTCCACCTTCCTTTTCACGCCGCCGGGGAAGCTCCTGGACCCCGAGGCGCATGGAGACCGGGGGGTCCTCCTCTTCGTCCGGCGGCTCGCCCTGCCTCCACCCCGTCAAGCCGGAGCCCCAGGACACGCCTGTGGCCGCGCGCACCCGCAGCTCCGGCGTCCGTATCGGCGCCCCGTCAAGCCGGAGCCCCACCGGCCGTTTTGTCCTCGTCGATCCCAAGCCGGAGCCCGGCCTCGTCGAGCCCAAGAAGGAGCCCGGCCTCCCCGCGAAGTACGAGGAGATAGCCCGGCGCGGCTTCTCCGACGAGGCCGCCATGCGGTGGGCGCGGGAGGACTACCTCCGCGAGGAGACGGTCCAGCAGTGCCGGGCCCTGGAGGAGATCGCCGCCCGCAAGCGCGGGCGCGAGGACGAGCACGGTGTCGTCATCCTCGACAGCGACGACGACGACGCCCCCGGACCTTCCAACCCGCCGCGCCAACCGGGGGAGGGGTGCAGCAGGGACGGCGGAGGTTTAGGCGGGGGCGGCAGCGGCGACGACGACGACGACGACGGCGGCGACTACACGCGGTTTTACAGCCTCCTCGGCATGTAGACGCGTTGGGCGGGCGGCGAGGCGGCCGGCGAGGAGGGCGGCGAGGCGGGCGGCGAGGGAGACGGCGGGAGTAGCCCGCCGGTTTTTTTTTTTGTAAAATATGTTTAAGTTTGAACGAACTCGCCGAAGTTTGCTATGAATTTGCGCCGTGTTTGTGACGTGTTTAAATTTTTTAAAATCCCGTGGGCGCCGCGACTGGGGGGCATCACGCCCCCAGTGCTCCGTTTAGCGCCGGTGCGCCCCCAGGGGGCGATTTTTTGCCCCTCCTGGGGGGCCAACGGCTGGAGATGCCCTTAGGCCATAGAGATGCGGTGGATCTCGGCTTTTACCGATGGGAGAGCTTTTGCCAGTTTCTAGATGTCTTTTGGTGTTTTTTTAGGGTTTGTGTTACATGTAAAAGCAGAGCAGGTGACTCCCTGTTTTGGAGTTACATGTGAATGATGCTTTTTACAAATGTTGTAAAAAGAGACTAACAAATGGAAAAAGGAACGAGGTTTCGGGAGGAGTGGTAGATAGGGGATGCACAATTATATTAGCAATTCCCTATTCTGCATAATTTTTGCTTTAGTGAGGAGAGGAAAGTGTGCTTTATGAGAAAGAAGTTGGATAGCTGTAGCAAGCTATGGCACTATCAATAAGTCTAGTATATTTAAAAGATGATGTTGTTTGGTCTTGCAGAAAACAGGCAGATTCGCTGTTAGTTCTTTCTACAAGAATTATAGTGGATGGATTCCTCTTTCCCACGAAAATAACTGCGAAAAATAATGTTTCCTTTGGGTATCAAACAATTTATTTGGCAGGTGGCTCATAATAGCATCCCTGGCAATAATAATAATAATAATAATAATAATAATAATAATAATAATAATAATAATAATAATAACAACATCCTTACTAGTGAAGGGAAGTGGATCAGTTGTTGTTTTTTGCGGGGAAAAGTGGATCAGTTGTTGAATGTGTGGGTTCATGCTTTTGCCCGTGAAACGAAGTGTTTGATCTTGGTTTGGATTGACGTTGTTCTTTGGTCAGTATGAACCACAAGGAACAAACCTCATGATTCGGTAGTGATTGTCAAACTAGTTAGCCATTGGCTCCATACGTGGCCTGATATACTACTCCCTCTGTTTTTATTTACTATGCATATTAGAGTTGACTGAAGTCAAACTTCAAAAGGTTTGACCAAATTTATAAAAAATAATATAAATATTTATCATAATAAATCTATATGACGTGAAAGTACATTCAATAATAAATCTAATTGTATTCATTTGTTATTGTTTATATTAATATTTTTGTTTATAAATTTGGTCAAAGTTTATAAAGCTTGACTTTGACCAAAGCTAATACGCGGACTAAATAAAAACAGAGGGAATACAAATTAAGGAGGCGAGATGAAGTCTACTTTTTTTTGAGGGGGAGATGAAGTCTACTGTTATGAGGAACAAAATTGTTCGAGCAGATGGCAAGGAGGTTTTTAGTTTTCTTTTTTTAAACAAGAAAGGAGGCTTTTAGTGTGACGGATCGGAAATGCTGAAGACTGTTGAATGAGGGGCCCATGGCCCATGTACTGTTGGCCAACGTGGCCCAAGCCCATATCAGAGAGGTGCACGACCTAGAGGAGAAGGTGCTCAAAAAAATTAGAGGAGGAGTTTCCCAAAAAGAGAAAAAAAAAACGAGGAGGAGGAGCCCTGCCCGAACGATTATTTTTGCGAGAAAAACTTTCTATTCATCTTCAATTATGATAGTACAACGAACACTAGAAATAATAAAATTACATCCAGATCCGTAGACCACCTAGCGACAACTACAGGCACTGAAGCGAGCCGAAGAGGCCCCGCTGTCATCGCCCCTTCCTCGCCGGAGCCAGTATTTGGAAACGGATGGAGTAGTAGCTTGTACGCGTCTCCTCAACCCTACAGACTCTGGTGCTAATGGGCAAACCTGAAAGATGCAGTATCAAGTGGTGATGCATGTGGGAGTGCTTCTTTGCTTCGGCTCAAGCTGTTGCCTTTCCTTCTGTTGGAAAAAAAACTTGAAGTTAGTTCTTCCTTGTGAGCTAGTTTTAGCATGTTTTTGGCTGGAGATGTGGAATGGCCTTGAATTGGTTCTCTGATGCTAGGCTGTTTCCTTCTGATCTACTGTATATTGTTGTATTCGAACCTGTATGGAAGTGCTGGTTTCTTATAACATAAATCGGAGGGGAAACACTCTTTTTCTCTTTCTTAAAAACAATGATGGTTCTTCATTGGCATATATCTGAGTGAGCTATCTTCATTTGTATGTACTGATGATACTTTTAATGACAACAGCTGGAAACTGGCAATGAACAATTGGATCAGCTGCCCCCGAAAGATGATTACAGTATTACACCTTGTGTGACTTGTTGCCAAAACTATACAGCAACATATCAATAGAAGAAAAAAAAATATGCATGTGCATGCTACAATCTCGCCCAGCTATGCAAAACCTATTTACTGCATTCTTGCCAGGATGTATGTCTTCTAACTGTACATAGATCTAGCTTGTTACTGTCCTAGTGTGTAGGCCTAAATGCCATGCAGAATGGTGGACTGATCTTGGCCAGCGCAAGCAAGGCCGAAGGGAAGATCCAAAGCCCGTCTCCACATATCAAACCAGATGCAACTGCCGGCACCATCAGTGCAGCCTTACTTCTGTCCATCATGTTCCAGACGAAGACTACTAAGCTTCCCACGCACATGTCGATGGCAAAGCTCGCGCCGACGAGGAAAGGAACCCCCATTGCCATCGGTAGGGGAACCCACCTGCCATACTTCGGCGGCAAGAGGTCCCTCATAAGGTTGGCCACCACTGCAAAGCCAAAGAACCCATAGCACAGCTGCAAGCAATGCTGGGGCAGAGCAGAGAAACCCTCGACACCAAGAATCGCCATGTTTCGGTAGATCAGAGCATACGGTGCCTTCCAGGGCCCTTCTGGGTTGCCGATGTCAAATGCTTTGTAGAATAGCATGAATGTTAGTGGCCCGATGATACAGCCCATGGCGGTGCCAATAGCCTGAGCAATCAGCATTGATCTAGGTGATGTTAGTGTGAGATGCCCAGTCTTGAAATCATGCATCAGATCAGCAGATATTGACACCAGTGATTTCACCAGACCGCAGCCTACTAAGCCAGCCACTACACCAGAGTCTTTTCCAGCCCAGGCTGCAAGAATGAAGAGGGCAACCTTCCCATAATTGTAGGCCATGTTGATATCAGTAAGGCCAGCACCATAGGCATTGCAGAAACCCAGGGCAGGAGCCAGTAGGTACGCAATGACAACATAGTACCACTTCATCTCGCGGAACATCATGGGGATGATAATTACTGCAGCAACTGATAATGCAACGTAGCCAGAGTAGGCTAGCCATGAAGGAAGACTGTCTTTCATAAAAACTTCATTACGATGAAGGTCATCAAGCACTGGAATGTCTTCATCTACAAAATAGCATGAACCGTAATCAGATTATCTATACATCACAAAGACTCTACGTCATGCATTTATCAGAATGTTTACCTTTCTTTGTGTTCTTCAGATTTGATTTTTCAATCAGATTCTTAATAGTGAATACAATAATCTTGACAAAATTGTACAGGCCATCTCCTAGGATGAGAGCTATGCATATGAAGGCCTGCAGATTGAGACAAGGTAAGCAACAAGAATTATAGTCGACATGTACACAGTACAATAACTAAAAATAAATAGAGAAAAAAAACCTTGTAGCCTTGCAGGCTGCTCATGCTGCTTTCTGGTATATTTGCTGGATACCAGTCGCCTTCCAAATCACTGATCAGAGGCCACATGACACCCCAGGAGAGAATGGCGCCAAAAAGGAGGGACAGATTAACGAGGTGGGAACAAATCATCCCTGCCCCAACATATGTGAGGCTGAAATCAAAGAAGAATCTGACACCCCAAAAGATCAGAAGAAGAAAAACCAGAATCAGGTAAAAATGTTACTAGTCAAGAAAAGATTTAATATCACAATGAGCAAACTGGACAATGTTACGTGTGTTTCCAAGCTGTTAGTCCAAAAGTAGGAAACTGCGAGAACCCACAACTGTCCCCACCAGAGTAAAACCACTGGAAGAAGCTCCAGAAGAAGCTGATTCCGAAGTATTTTGTGAATCCATTTACTTGCTGCCTAACATGAAGAAATAAAGGACTGATTAATAAAAGACAATGGTGTTTGAATCTGCAAGTCCCGTGTTATGTGAAATAACCAACATACTTTGCCATAGCATCTCCATGAGGCGTATGGAATCCATTTATAAGCACAGCTGTTGCAGTCCCGCTTGGATAAGTTAATTTGTAGTCAATAATCATAATCTGAAATTTACAAGGTTCGACAGAAAAATTAATCATCTGTGTACATGTGATGTCAAACGTATAGAAGTTCTTGTAACCCAAGATAAGATTACGCGGAATCAAGGTTATTTTGAAGGATTCATAAGAAAAAAATATGTTTACCCAAATATGACAAGGACTAAAGCACATAGCTGACAACTCAAAACTTCTATGTACTTTTTTTTCTTCAAAATTATGCTCTCAATGGATTGCAGCTGAAGATTAGAATAACAAATTTTCAAAAACATAAAAACCGATGCCATAGGGCTGCCCACCTCCCAAATTTACCACACGTCATGACTCGCGACTATGGCGCCTTCAGATCGTGAACCGATCATGGAGGCCCATGGGCGCGGTTAAATCCGACTTGCAGCCGGAGGCGGAGAGGTTTTCCTCCATTGGAGGTGGTAGGAGCGGTGGCTCACTCTGTCCGGCGTGTGGTCTTTGTTTGCCGATCTTGCGGCATGCTTTTTGCCGACGCCACTGTGTGCCCGCAAGTACATCATGATCAGAGGATCATCATGGTCTCTCATGGCATCGCTCTCTCCCCTTTTGATGATAGGTGGAGGTTGTTGAAGTGTATATCTAGATTGCCTAACTCTTTCCATCAGTTCGGACTTTTGGTTGTGTTGGTTAGTGCATGAAGCTTAACATGGTATCAGAGCCTAATATCTTGAGTTCAAGTCCTAACTTTCGCAATTTATCCAAAAAATGATGGTGCCCCCTCTGTGTCCACGTATAAGCCTCTTGAACCATATCTCTGAGTCTATTCATGTGTTGACTTCCTGCGTCACACATGAGAGGGGATGTTGAAGTGTATGCGTGGATTGCCTAGCCTAGCTCGGGAGGTGTTGAAGTGTATGTGGATTGCCTAACCCTTTCCATCAGCTCAAAGATTTGGTTGTGCTGGTTAGTGCATGAATCTTAACATGGTATTAGGGCCTAAGGTCTTGAGTTCAAGTCCTGGCTTTCGCAATTTTATCCAAAAATTGTTGTTCAAGCTTAACGGAGGCATGTTGCAGGAGGTGGGGGATTACTGATTCGGTCTGATAAAAGATGATTGTGGCCGAGTCAGTGCACGATCAAAAGGGGTTCCGTTGGTGGCCTAGCGGCGGCTATCTCCGGTGGATATCAGGGTCGATTCGCTCTGAGTAATGGGTCTAGCAGCTCTTGGAAGATCCACCGTCCTGTGATATGGCTTCACTAGTTAAACGGCAATGACAAACCTGCGTCGTCTCCTTGTTGAAGGCATTGTCTTTCTGTTGATGCTTTTACCTTTGACTTGAAGGATCCAACATCCAGAATGAAAATCCATGTCCTGGCCTTCACAGGCTAGACTCAATGACATGGACACACATGTGTTTGTTTCGAGAGAATGATGACTCAGTGGTAGGTGTTTGTTTGTCACATCTTGTAATGGCTCTACATTGTTGGCCATTTCATGTACTCTATTGCATACCATGAGGTGTTCCCGAAGGTTTTCAAGGGTATTGCACAGATTTGCAGTGCAGCGTATCTGATTGGTCCTAGAGTCCTAGTTAGCCTATCCCGTTGGAACATGTCCAATTCAGAAATGTGCCCAGGCTTTTTATGTTTTGTAACAGTCCTTTCTTAGTGAATACTAGGCAATGATCCTGCTATTTTTTCTCAAAAAACAAGGCACATTCAGTAGGGACAATGAGGCCAGGTCATAACCGGTCAAATGGGATATCATGAAAATGAAAGAAATGAAATCAGGAGCGAGGAGCTCCTCAATTCGAAGAAGAAAAAAGGCTGAAAATGGTACTCCTAGCACTGACGTCAAACTACATCACCTAACTAAATCGAAGTCAGCTTGCCTAATCCGTGAGTTGGTCTTATCCTTATAAACAAACAAGGATAGCAAGACAGAGACAAAAAGACCTTACGCCGCCCGCGTGGGCGTAGGACAGCAGAAGGAGCCAACATTTTTCAGTTGTCGAAGCAAGAGCAATACAGATAGTGACAAGGAGTTGATTACCAGTTTGACAGTATGCAAGCAACATTTGTAGAGGAGCAAGTTTGGAAGAAAGGTAAAGCGCAGTTCGCCAGTTCTAGCTTGTGAAGGTAATTTGGAACAGTATGGGGAGCACGGGCATACGGACCTTCCTGAGAGGGACGAGCGCGATGATCCCCACGAAGCTGACGGCGAGGAGGAAGCCGGTCATCCACGCAATGCCGGGCTCCTTGTAGCTCCCCGGCACGTTGCCCTCCGTCTCCTCCCCGGCCATCTCGTAGGTGTTCTTGTCGAGCGCGAGCAGGTAGGACCCGAACCCACCTGTGGGAAGGGAAGGGGAGCGAAAAATCCAAGGACGCGTCTCAATCCAAGGCCTCCACTTGACAAATTGGCGGATGTGATGTGTGGCCGGCCCTGACCTCCGACGGCGATGCTGTAGCAGGCGACGGCGCAGGTCTGCACGACGGTGTTCTCCTGGCGCGTGAAGGGGCGGGCGGCGACGCCGAGGCGGGCCAGCGCCTTGGTCCAGGCGCGGAGGACGACGAAGGCGATGAGCGCGGCGGAGACGTTGAGCGTGGGGACGAGGCCCGTGGTGAGGTTGAGCTTCATCACGATGACGCTGTACATGGCGCCGACGGCCAGGCTCGCCACCATCCCGCGTGCCGTCAGCTGCTCCCGCCACGGCGGCACGCGGCCGCGCGCGTGCCCGGCCCCCAGCTCGGAGTCGTCGCCGTCGAGCTCGCGGATCTCCTCGAAATGGACTCTGCGGCCGTCCCGCGAGTGCGGCGCCATCGCGAGCTCGACGCCCGGCGACGGCGGCGGCCTCGGGTGCTTCCTCCGCCTGTCCTGCTGCATAGACATAGTGGGGGCAGATTCTCGCAGCGTTAGATTCGAGTCCGGGGGGAGACGGAGTCATCGGACCGCCGGACAGAGGACGGTGTTCGTCAATCATTAGTGAGCTCTACACATGTACTCCTACTACTAGCTCCGAGTGAGCTCTTGAGAGAGAGCTGTGAGTGATTCCAAGGCAGAATCCATGGAGCAAGAAGGACATTCTTGATTCCTCGGTTGGAATGGAGAAATGCGCATACAGAGAGCATGGGAGAAAAAAATCTCACCTGCTGGGCCCTCTAGCTTGGACGAAAAAGCTTGGGAGCGGCCACTTGAGAAAATGATGGAAAGGCCAAGGAAGAGGACACACCACACCACAAAAAGAGGACACACCACACCAATGTATGCTCCTCAGCAATCGGTGGCTGCTCCCCGTGGGGCTGAGAGCTTGTGTTTGTGTGCAAACAACTGTGCAAGAGCTGTGTAGCAGATGCATAGTACAAGCAAACGGACGGGAGTTGCTCCTCGGCACGCATCGTCGATAAAATATCTGCTGATCAACGCTCGGGAACGAGCCCCGTCCAATCGAAACTCCAGACCAAGGGGCTGAAAATGGAGAGGCTTTATATTTATTTTAAAAAAAGTCAACGAAACTATGAGCGAGATCGATCTATAGTTGCTTGAAGAATCTTTTACTGACGCGATTGCGTAGCCGAAAGAAGGCTCGGCTTCGGTGACTCTGCATAAATCAGCTGGTTATAAGGGCATCTCCAGCCGTTCGGCCCCCCAGGAGTAAATAGCACTGGCGGTCTATGAACTTGCACTGCGGGTGCATTTTAGTCACACAACTTGCAAATCCGAAGAACCCGTCACAGAACTTGCACTGCGGGTGCAATCAAGTTACACGCGCCAGCTGAACCGCGCCGACGCCCGGTTTTCTCTGATTTCAGGTCACGCGCGTCGCACGTGACGGCCGCTTTTTTTGCAGATAGCCCCCTGAAGTCTCAAGCAATGCCGCATTGAAACACTCCTCTGTTTTCTCTCGCTGCCTCTGTTCGTTGCCGATGGGAGAGGAGACAGGCGGCACCGCGCCGTCATGGACATCGTCGGCGGACAGGGTGCCGGTCCAGATGGTGTTCCATCCGACGGTGGAGTTGCCGGTTCTTCGCACTGAATGGCACGGGGGTCCGACTTACGATGAGTTTCCCCCTCCCCCAATTTTAGTTAGGGTTTTCTCCTTCATGCAATAGATGAAATACTAGTGGTGCATCTAATTAGTTTTAGGTCTGAGATGTGCAGTACTAGGTACTTTACATGGTTGGTACCTCTTTTTGTATGTTGGGCTGCATCCTAGGGTTAGTTCATATTGCCTCCGCTATGGTGCCCACCTGGTAAAACTCTTGCAGATGTGGTGGAAATTAACTTGGAAAATGACTGTTTAAAGATGGCTAGAGCATCTGTTTACTCCAAGGTACTGGTTCTGTTTGCTAAACATACCAGAGAACAGAATCAAGAGGAGGAAGATGACATTGCAATTAAAGGTTCCCCCGCACTACCTACAGTTATAATGAGCCCTTTTAGCACAGAGAAGATTAGGAAGATGAAATCAGAGACAGTGGCAGGTAGTTCAGAAAATGCATCTACTGTAGAGCAACAAGCAGATGCAGATGGGTCAGAGGGCCAAGAAGTTTCAGAAGAAGAGTACGATTGTGATTCAGACATTGATCCTACTTGGTACGACAGTGATTATGGAATGGAGGAGGAGGATGATAAGGACTATGATAAGAATGTAGATGATGTTGTGCATGATGCTATGGTTGAGAAGGGCAAAAACATAGGAGCTGAATATAGGCATGTTCCTGGGTCAGATGCTGTTCATGAGGATGATCTGCAACTGCCAGAAGAGGATGACTTGGAGAAAAGACATAAAAGTGACTCCGATGATGAGTACAAGGCAAAGAAAAAGAAGGAGAAACCTATATATAGGTTTAAAACATTTAACCCTGCTGTTGACATGGAAAACCCTCAGTTCAAGCTAGGAATGGTATTTGATTCAGTGGATCTACTTAGGAAAGTTGTAGCACAATATGCAGTAAAGAACAGGGTGCAAATTAAGAAGAAAAGAAATAACAAGCAAAGGTTTGAGGCTGTGTGTTCTGAGGGTTGCCCTTGGAAGCTTGTGGCTGTCAATGACAACAGGACACAGTCCTTCCTTGTAAAGACTTATGTTGGAGAGCATACATGTGAAAAAGTTTGGGATGTGAAGGAACTAACAGCCCCTTTTCTTGCCAATAAATATGTAGAGAAGTTCAGAGACAATGACAAGATTTCACTGTCTACCTTTTCAAGAAAAGTCAGGAAGAAATTCAACATGGAAGTTAGCAGGCACAAGCTAGGGAGAGCTAGGAAAGCAGCATTGGAAGTTGTGCGTGGGGATGAGGTGAAGCAGTACTCATTGCTTTGGAGATATGCAGAGGAAGTAAGACATAGCAATCCAGGGTCATCTTTCTATTTGAACCTAGAGAATGGCCTATTTAGTACTTGCTGCTTAAGTTTGGCAGCTTGTAAAATAGGTTGGCTGAAGGGCTGCAGGCCAATCATTTGTATTGATGGCACGTTCATAAAGACAAAGTATGGTGGCCAATTACTCACTGCAGTTGGTATTGATGGCAATGACTCAATTTATCCTATTGCAATGGCAGTGGTGGAGACAGAATGTTATGCATCTTGGAACTGGTTCCTTTGTACACTGAAGCAAGACCTCAACATAATTAACACAAGCACAATCACTATCATGAGTGACAAACAGAAGGTAAATGACTGTTAATGTTCAGTTACTGTTCATGTTCAGTTACTGTTCATGTTAGTGTCAGTGTTGCAATTCAGTTACTGTTCATGTTCAGTTACTGCTCATGTTCAGTTACTGTTCATGTTAGTGCTAGTGTTGCAATTCAGTTACTGTAAATCATTGTTACTGTTAAAGTTCATACAAACTAAGATATAACTGGTTTCCTCTATTAGGGGCTAATCAAGGCTGTAAATGAGCAGTTCTGTGACTCAGAGCATAGGTTTTGTGTGAGACACTTATACCAAAACTTGCATTCAGTGCACAAAGGTGAGACAATAAGACAACAAGTGTGGGCTTGTGCCAAATCCACTACACCAACCATGTTTGAACTAAACATGGAGAAACTGAAGCAAGATAACCCAGAATCTTATGCTTGGTTGGAAGATAAAGCACCAAATCAATGGTCAAGGGCTTTTTTTCGTGAGCTTCCTAAATGTGACATTCTATTGAACAACACATGTGAAGTTTTCAACAAGTAACTGAATGTTGTTCTTACTTAATTGCCCGTCTTACTTAATAGTCTGTCTTACTTAATTGCCTGTCTATAACTGCAATAACTGACTATTGTTCTTACTGAATTCCACTAGGTACATACTAGAAGCTAGAGAACTACCTGTGTTGTCCATGTTGGAGAGGATAAAATCACAGTTAATGCACAGGCATATGTCAAAGAAAAAAGAAGCTACTCAAAAATGGACAGGCAATCTAACTCCCAAAATCAGAGACAAATTAAGAAAAAATATAGAGTTGTCTGCCAATTGTCATCCTGAGGAGTCAGGCATGGGTGTCTTTGGTGTTTTGTCCAATGACAAGCAATACATAGTCGAGTTAAATATGCATACATGTACTTGCAGAAGGTGGCAACTCACAGGTGTTCCCTGCAGCCATGCATGTGCATGTTGTAGACATGAAAGGATTAAACCTGAAACCATGGTTTCTTCTTGTTACACTGTGGAAACATACTGTCTAGCTTATGGGGTACAGATATATCCAACTAGAGATAAAGATGAGTGGGTTGCTGTATCTGCAACACCTATTTTACCACCACTATATGAGAGAAGAGCTGGAAGGAGAAGGAAGAACAGAAGGCAGCAACCTGAGGAGAGTGAAGATGGCACCAAACTAAGTAGGCATGGTGCTATTATGCACTGTGGTTACTGCAAAGAAGCTGGTCATAACAGAAGTGGCTGCTCAAAGTTGAAAGCTGCTGTAATAAGAGAAGTGGGTGGGAATGATGAGGAACAAGCCGAGCAAGTTCCAGAGCAAACTGAGCATGTTCCAGAGCAGCCTGAGCAAGTTCCAGAGCAAACTGAGCATGTTGCAGAGCCAAATGATCTAGTTAGATCAAAAAGTTCTAGAGGAAGGAAGAGAAAGCCCACTGACAAAATGAATGAACTAGTACAGCAGCTGATGGAAAAGGCAAAGAAAAAGAAGTCCAAAATGGTTATTGATGAGAATGGAGATGTTGACTTTCCAGTAATATTAACTGTGAGTTTTACTTTTTCTACTTACTAAAAGAAAATTAATTAAATCCTTTACTTACATAGTGTTTGTTGATGTTGTCAGCATATTCAACATAGAACTATGAGGCCACATTTGGACCCAACACAAGTACAAGACAGCATGGTACATATTTTATCACATGAGGTACTTATAAAACAGTTGGTGAAATAATTCGTTTCACAAATGACATGAACTAACATATGGTGAAATTGACCTTGTCCTCATCTTATTTATTTATGTGTTTAGGGGCCAGCACAAGGAGTACCTGTTTCTAGGATGCACCGAATTCCAGATGAAAGTGCATTTGTTGCTGAGCTTAGGGCCAACATTCCAAATGAACCAGCACACACAACACAAAGAGCAAGAGGAGCAAGAGGGGCAAGAGGAAGAAGAGGAGCAAGAGGAGCAAGAGGTGGGTCAGTGGCAGCAAGAAGAGGACCAGCACATGGACATGAACCAGACCAACCAAGAAGAAGAGGAAGAACAAACTCTACAAGAACAAGAGGGAAAAGGAAAAGAAAAACTAGGGGAATGGAGTGGCTCTTACTTGGGGAAGGAACAAGTAGAACTGGACATGTGTAAGAGGAAGCCCAAGATGAGTTCCAGGTCACCCAGAAGATTGAGATGCCTTATGTTCTCGTGAACTAGTAGTACTAAGTAGTATCAAGTGGACATGTGCTACAATTTCATTTTGTTGTAGTATGAAGTGGCAACTAATTGAACTTCTGTAGTGTTATGTACTGGTCTTTTGGTGGATACGAAACTCTGCTGAACTACTACTTAAACTGTGGCTGAAATTATGGACCGATCTTCTACATATTTGCAATCATATATGTAGAGCATACTTTTGCACACATGAAACAAAATCAGCAAATTCACATAAGCGACAACAGTTGTAACAGATAACATTCAGGATTATAACATCAAACTGACAGTAACAAACTAACAACACGACACGACAGGTTCACATTCAACATTACAGACCGACAAATTCAAATGAAAACACCAAACTACTGATCATCGCTTAAGCTGTGCCATATTGTCCAGGGCTAGTGCCATCTATCTTGCCGCGCCAGGTCGTGAAAGTATGCTTCCGGGTAAGGTCTTCATCTTCATCAGGGAGAAATTCTACAGCCAAGCCTTCAGTTAGCAATGGGCCACGATCGACGACCTCTTTGACATGCATAATCACTAGAAATTCTACGGTTGCACGCTCTGTGGGAGAATTTGGAGCCGGCGGTGAATGTGCGTTCTCGTCGTCGGAGTCTGGCTTCCATGGCCCCGTAGGAGGTGCAGGAACAGCCACGGTGAGTGAGGGAGTCCTGGACTAGGGGGTGTCCGGACAGCCGGACTATCAATGTCCGCCGGACTCCAAGACTACGAAGATACAAGATTGAAGACTCCGTCCCGTGTCCAGATGGGACTTTCCTTGGCATGGAAGGCAAGCTTGGCAATACGGATATGAAGATCTCCTACCATTGTAACCGACTCTGTGTAACCCTAGCCCTCTCCGGTGTCTATATAAACCGGAGGGCTCTAGTCCGTAGGACAACATACATTACAACAATCATACCATAGGCTAGCTTCTAGGGTTTAGCCTCCTTGATCTCGTGGTAGATCTACTCTTGTACTACCCATATCATCAATATTAATCAAGCAGGACGTAGGGTTTTACCTCCATCGAGAGGGCCCGAACCTGGGTAAAAACATCGTGTCCCTCGTCTCCTGTTACCATCCGCCTAGACGCGCAGTTCGGGACCCCCTACCCGAGATCCGCCGGTTTTGACACCGACATTGGTGCTTTCATTGAGAGTTCCTCTGTGTCGTCACCGATAGAGCGGATGCCTCCGCCCGTCTTCAAAGACGGTGTTTTCGCCGGAGGGGCCTTGGCCGCCGGCCAAACTATCCGGCTTGGTGGTTTTCTCATGACCGCCTGTCCGGCCGCCGCTTCGGCAATGACTTCTCAAGTTGTCGAAAGCAATCTTCGCGTCAGCCCTAAAGCTGCCGAACAGTTAGATCCAATAGAGCTGTCGTCTGTTAACGAGCTCTTGGATCGCATCGCCGCCCTGGGAGTCGCTACGGACTACAACCAGATTGGGCTTAAAACTGATCTGAGAGAGATTAACTCTCCCCAGGCCACCCACCACGTCGTAGTGGTGGAAGAGCAATACGGCAACTCTTTGCCAGTGTTGAAAACAATTCATGTCCGGATTCCCGAACCCTCCATGCCGGATTCCCGCGGAGGGACGGACTTCGATCGAGCATCGAACTTAAAATCATGCATCGCCCCGGACTCGCTGGATTGTCCCCAGCAAACCACACTTCCGAATTCGGAAACCCCTTGGCCTTTGAGCCTCAAGATGGGCAGGGATCTGGATTTTATTCCACCCACCCGCCCAGACATATGCGATCTATCTCTAATACGGCAAGAGCCTACAGAAATAGTACATCACTACTGGGCCAGATTCCTCCTGGTTATGGACAGGATAAAGGACTGCCGAGAGGAAAATGCAATATCAATCTTCCGCAATAACTGCACGGACAAGGGAATACTAAACGCCATTGATCGTCGCAAAATTACGCGTTTTACCGATCTGGCGTCCATTGTACGAAAGTACTGTGCGATGGAGAGTTTCCGGAAAACCGAAAATCAATTTTGGGATAATCCGGCCCCAAACCCAGTCCGCAGTAAAAGGGCGCCTTACACTCAGGCCCCAGATGCAAAAACGAAAAAACAAAAACCCAATCAGGGAAACGGAACCGTACTGGAGGGATGGCTCAATGGACCCTGTAAGATTCATAATACAGAGGGAGCCGTCCCAACACATAGCCTTCGAGCATGTTGGATATTACGGCAGGTGGCCAAATGTGGCGAAGAGATTCTAGCTCCGGAAAACCACTCCAACAATACCAGCACGGTATCAACAGTCTTCGAGACTTCCGCATCAAATAATATGCGAAAATGATCAATCCGCGAACTCGCCGAAGTCTACCAAGTAGCAACAGCAAATCCATGGAGCGACACAGCCATTACCTTCAATGGCAGCGACGAGCCCACATTCCGAACAACCAGAGCCCCAGCCGCACTGGTACTTAGTCCCATAGTGGACGGCTTTCGACTGACAAAAGTCCTCATGGACGGCGGCAGCGGACTAAACCTCATTTACGAGGAAACTCTGCGAAAAATGGAAATCGATTGGAGCCGTATTGAGCGAAGCAGCACAACCTTTAGAGGAATAATCCCTAGCCGGGAAGCGCGCTGCACCGGAAAAATCACACTCGATGTGGTGTTCGGCTCTCCGGACAATTACAGATCCAAAGAAGTCACGTTCCAGGTGGCCTCGTTCAGCAGTGGATATCACGCCATATTAGGATGAGAGGCATTCACAATTTTTCAAGCAATACCTCATTACGGGTACATGAAGCTTAAAATGCCCGGGCCCAGCGGAATAATCACTCTCGCTAGTGATCCGGACATAGCACTCCGCGCCGAAAACAAGACAGCCGCACTAGCCCTCGAGGCACTATCCGAAGCCTTGGCGGCAGAGGAACTCACCACGCTGCGCTCTACCGTGAACAGGGACGATGTGATACTCGATAAAAGATCCAAGTCCACCTCCTTCAAACCAGCAGACGAGATAATAAAATTCCAGGTCCATCCAATGGACCCAACAAAGACGGCCTCCATTGGGGCACAGTTGAACCCCGAAGTAGACGCCGCACTGCGCGAATTCCTTCGGGAAAATTGGGATATCTTCGCCTGGCATCCTTCAGACATGCCCGGAATCCCTCGCAGGTTGGCAGAACACAGCCTCAACATCCTAAAAGGATTCAAGCCAGTCAAACAGGCTCTTCGACAATTTTCCGAGCCCAAAAGACAGGCAATGGGAGAAGAGCTAGCCAAACTATTGGAAGCCGGATTCATTAGAGATATCAAACATCCGGACTGGCTAGCAAATTTGGTGATGGTACCAAAGAAGGATAAATCCTGGTGCCTCTGTGTCGATTTTAAAGACCTCAATAAAGCTTGCCCAAAGGATCCCTTCCCTCTCCCCCGCATCGATCAAATTATCGATGCCACAGCAGGGAACGATTCGTTGTGCTTCCTGGACGCATACTCTGGCTATCATCAAATCAAGATGGCGGAAGCAGACCAAGCCGCAACGGCATTTATCACTCCATATGGACCATTCTGCTTCAACACGATGCCCTTCGGACTCAAAAACGCCGGCGCAACATATCAGCGCATGATTCAAACGTGTCTGGCCACCCAGATCGGCAAAACAGTCGAGGCATACGTAGACGACGTAGTCGTCAAAACAAAACACGTCGAAACTTTAGTAGACGATTTGAGGCTCACATTCGACAACCTCAGAGCATATGACATCAAGCTAAATCCGGAAAAATGCGTTTTCGGTGTACCAGCCGGAAAGCTGCTGGGCTTCATCGTATCCGGTAGAGGAATTGAAGCAAATCCGGCCAAAATCCGAGCTCTGTCACAGTTGGATATTCCAAAAGACCTCAAACAAATACAAAAATTAACAGGATGCGTGGCAACCTTAAGCTGCTTTATCTCCCGCTTAGGAGAAAAGGCATTGCCCCTCTATCGCCTCCTCAGGCGCACCGAACACTTCGAGTGGACGGATGCCGCCACTGCCGGACTCGAAGAAATAAAGGCCATACTGGCAACAAATCCGGTCCTGGCTGCGCCCACCCTGGGCGAACCAATGTTGTTATACATCGCAGCAACACATCAAGTTGTAAGCGCAGTCCTCGTCGTCGAACGAGCGACAGAAGGGCATAAATTCCCTCTTCAAAAATCAATGTATTATGTATCCACTGTGTTAACCCCCTGCAAATCCCGTTACCCGCACTATCAGAAGATAGCATATGCGGTGTTCATGGCGTCTCGAAAGCTCCGGCACTACTTTCAGGAGTGCTCGATAACAGTGGCCTCTGAAGTTCCACTCAATGACATTATAAATAATCGCGACGCAACGGGCAGGATAGCAAAATGGGCCATTGAGCTCTTACCATTCGACATCACTTACAAACCTCGACGAGCTATAAAGTCACAAGTTTTGGCTGACTTCGTCGCTGAATGGACTGAAGCCGAACTCCCTAAAGAGTACGGCGCATACTCCAATTGGACTATGCATTTCGACGGCTCCAAAATGTTGGCGGGACTGGGGGCTGGCGTCGTACTGATGTCCCCCACCGGAGATACAGTCCAGTATGTACTTCAAATAATGTACACGGACTCCAACAATGCAGCCGAATAAGAGGCCCTATTACATGGTCTCCGGATGGCGGTCTCCATGGGCATTCAACGCCTAGAGGTGCGCGGGGACTCAAACCTTGCAATATCCCAAATAAATGGAGACTTCGACGCCAAGGATCCGAAAATGGCAGCATATCGCAATGCTGTCCTAAAAATGTCAGCTCGGTTTGAAGGACTCGAATTCCATCACATAGCCCGAGATAATAACCAAGCGGCCGACATTCTGGCATGCATCGGTGCGAAACGTGATGCTGTCCCTCCAAATATCTTCCTGGAACGGCTCTTCAAGCCATCCGTACTATGGGAAGAGGAGCCCGGTAGCTACAAACCGGAGAAAACCGCACCAACTAGTGATTCGGCAGACGACATAACACCCTCCGCCCACGTCATAATGGCAGTAATTGCCGCGTGGACAGAACCTTTCCTAGCCTACTTACTTAGGCAGGAACTTCTCGAAGACCAAAATGAGGCCCGCTGCATAGTCCGGCGATCGAAGGCCTACAAGGTCCATGAGGGAGAACTTTATAAGAAAAGTACCACCGGAGTCCTTCAAAGGTGTATCTCCGAAGAAGAAGGGCGAAACCTCCTGGCTGAAATTCATGCCGGACTAGGCGAACACCACGCAGCAGCCCGGGCCCTTGTAGGAAAGGCATTCCGTACAGGATTTTATTGGCCGACGGCTCGGGCAGACGCACAGGACTTGGTCCAGCGATGCGTTGGTTGTCAGCTCTTTGCTAATCAGAGCCATATGCCACCCACCGCCCTCAAAACCATACCCATTACCTGGCCGTTCGCGGTCTGGGGGCTTGACATGGTTGGACCCCTTAAAGGGGGAACCCATAAGAAAAAATACCTATTGGTCATGGTGGATAAATTCACCAAATGGATAGAGGCCAAACCGGTCAAAACGGCAGAGTCCGGACCAGTGATAGACTTTATATCAGGGGTGGTACACCGTTACGGAGTCCCCCACAGCATCATCACCGACAACGGCACGAACTTCACAGCCGACGAGGTTAAGTCATGGTGCAAAAATATGGGCATCAAGCTCAACTATGCGTCAGTCTATCACCCTCAAACCAACGGTCAAGTGGAAAGAGCAAATGGTCTAATAATGAGCGGCATTAAACCCAGACTAGTGAGGTCACTCACCAAATCTGACACACAATGGGTCGAGGAGCTCGACTCCGTACTCTGGGGGCTGCGGACAACGCCTAACCGTACTACCGGATTCACACCATTTTTTATGGTATACGGCGCAGAGGCAGTCTTGCCCTGTGACATTATTCATGACTCACCTCGAGTGCGCATGTATGAGGAAAGAGAGGCCGAGCTTGATCAGCAGGACAGCTTGGACACACTCGAGGAAGAACGTGACGTCGCGAAGGCTCGTTCCGCATTCTATCAGCAGCAGGCCCGAAGATATCAAAGCAGAGAAGTACGGGCCAAGACTTACAACGTTGGTGAACTAGTTCTACGCCTGCCGGACGAGAAAAAGGACAAGCTCAAGCCCAAATGGGAGGGTCCCTTCATCATCGATCAAGTACTGACCGGCAGAGCGTACCGTCTACGAAATGCGTCGGATCACCGACTCGAGCCGAACCCATGGAACGCAGCCCGCCTCCGACGATTCTATGCCTAGCGCCGGACTAAGAGTTCGTTCCCTTCCCCCGTCCAAATTTTTACACTTCGGCTGTCTTTTGTTTCTCTTTTTATCCTTTTCACTTAAAAGCCCTCCCGGGCCTATTTTTGCATTCTTTGCATACGCATGATGTGCCATCCGCACTCATTATTCCTGGGGGCTTCTTTTACAGAAGCTCAATTATACGCATGATGTGCCATCCGCACTCATTATTCCTGGGGGCTTCTTTTACAGAAGCTCAATTATACGGGTCTTATACCCATCACATGTGTCAAGCTTCCACATGTACCTTTTATTCGCCATTATATGCATCGATATGACTTAAGTTTTGGCCAAGCTGGGTTGCCTGGCTCCTGTGCTTACCCCTACGTTCCCGATTGTTCGGCTAGGAGGTAAAGGGAGCACCTCTGTGATTGTTACTGCCGGGTCAGCCGGATGTGTACCTCAGACTGGGTGAAGCCGAAAGCTAGCGTTCTTAAGGGAATATTCGGTCGGTGACTTAAAAGATGACTTTTTACCTATTTATCTATTTGCCCCCAGATGTTTTACTGCTTTCTTTGCAGTCCGGACATGCACTTTAGGGCATGCCTCCCAGCGAAAGGAACCCTTAATGGAACTATTCTCCCTGGAAGATGTTTCATACTAACCATGTAATATAACATAACTAGTTGGGCACTTGTCTGATAAAGCACTAATGACCCCTACGCCTGGTCTCCATGCATACCACGGTTGTTTCTTAACCAAAAAGGTATTCAGACACACTCCGGACTCTAGGGTCCCGAGGTCAAAGCGAAAAGGTCGGCAAAGACAAACGATCTACAATCCGGCTAGAAGGCATTTCACATGTCACTTTAAAGGATAACATACATTGTCAAACTTATTGATTGTATTCCTCCTCAATCCCGTCTAACAGGCTGTCTAGTTTACAGTCCTGTTGGGAAAATTTAGCAGCCAACTCTACTTGGCTATACACTAAACTCACAGGGATCTCCTTCCCATCGGGCCCCACCGGTCCAACTTCGGCCATGTGGTTGGGATCCGCCTTCTTGTACCGCGTCTTCACCATGGCCCAAGCCTCCCTCGCACCTTGACGGCAAGCCGAAATCTTCCACAAACGGAAGCGCTGCCGCACTCCCTGCAGCTTCTCCGCAAGCTCTCCGAGGCCCTCGGGTAGGGTGAGGGCTGGCCATAAAGCCTGAACGACGCCGCTCATTGCCTGCCGAACTCGTTCGAGTAGCTGCAACAGTTCAGGAAGTTGATCACCCATTGATATGGGCATCTCCTCTGCAGGACGACCCGTGAGTATACCTACAAGACATATCATGTCAAAATGCTTCCTCGCCGAACTCTTCTTTTCAAAAGAGTTCGCTCAAGCACTTACTATAAATGCCGCGACGAAGCCGCTGATTCTCCTTAACGGAGCCGGACAGCTCGGCCTGAGCGCCTTTCAGCTCTTCTCCGAGCTTGGCGTTGGCATCCTGGAGCTTGTTCCTTTCCTGCTGAACTCTATTCAGTACACTCTCGCCGGCCTTTAGCTGGCGTAGCAATGCTTGCCTGTCCGGATCTTGTCCGGCGGCACCTGCAATGTCATTATTAGACTCACGCGCACGCCGCACAGTGCTTATATTTATTAATAAAAATGTGTTACCAGGAAGGGTCTTTCCGTCTCCTCCTGCGGCAGCAAGTGCGGCCTCAAGTTGGGCCTTGCAATCTTGCAGCTCCCGAGACAGCTGGGCGTTCTTCTCGTTAAGTGCCTGAAATTTCCAATGATCCTTAAATCAGTTAGCATAACTGCTTTAAGTCTCGGGGGCTACTGGTATATACAACCATTAAAATTCCTTTACCCGTATGTCTTTCACATACTGCTCCGTGGCTCTGGTAAAACCATTTTGAGCAGCACGGAGATGCGCGTCCCCTGCATTAAAGGCATCCAACGCCTCAGGGGAAAAGCACGCTTCTTGAAATACTGTCCGGCGGCGCCTATGGTTCATGGTGCTCTCCACCTCAGACTTTGTGGCGGACAGTCTGTCGGTATCCTCCGTTGGAGAAGGATCCGGCTCGCGTCTTGCGTTTGCCTCCCCCTCCAGGACAGGCGCTGGAACCTGGCCCGTGTTGGTCGGATTGGCAATTCCTGCGCTCGCAGTCCGGCGAGCGCTTTTTCTCCTACAAAGATCATGAGCACTCAGACGTTTCCTCAGAACGTTGCTCTAAAAATTCAAATACGAGCTATACCTTTGTGGCGTTTCTGTCCGCACTGCGCTCCTTTTCCGCCTGCTGGTTCGGACCGACCTCTGTTGGTCGGCCGCCGCGGGCTCGGCTTCCTGCCGTAAAGGCGCTTCCTGCAAAATACCATCGTTTGCGAAGGTCAGAAATGGGCAGGGATGAGATAATGGTGTCCGGACTTCGGTCGTGGTCACCTGGGAAGCCAGACTTAGCCCGGGGTAGTCCGCCGTAATGGCGACCAAAGCATTGTCTATGCTGAGCTGGTGATACACCCCGTCGATCAGCTCCACCTCGATATCCGGGTCCTCTTCGGAGGCCGGACCCAGGGATCCTTCTGGATCCTCGGGTTGCGGAGCAGGACTCACCATGTCCTCCACAGTCCGGCGCAGATCCTGCGCCGAAGACATAATATAAGAAGCTTAAACTTCGAAAGCGTGGGTTGGGCCCTTCAAGGTGTTCACTTACCCATCCTCTGGGGTTGATCATGGAAAACCCCTTCAAAGGGTTCGTTCGAAGGAAATCCTCCTTCTCCCCCTTGTACTGGCTGGACAGGATCTTCACCAGATCCTCGGCCGAATCCGGCCCTTTGCGGCCGTGCCGGGTAGCATCGTCTTCCCCGTTGAAATCCCACATGGGGTGGCCTCTGTATTGCAGTGGCTGTACCCCTCGCTTGATGCATGTTGCCATGACTCCGATCATGGTCAAGCCGGAATGAGCCATTAATCTTATCCGGCCCATCAAGTAGTGGACGCTCTTGTCTTCCTCCAATCGGGGGCTCCGCGGGTGCCAACTGAGGCGTTTCTTCAAGGGAGCAGCACTAAACTCCGGGAGGCCGATCCGAACTGGGTCTGGCAGCGGGGCGTCTTCTATATAAAACCACTCCGAGGGCCAGTCTTCGGACGCCTTCTTGGGAGTGCCGGATAGGTATCCGGTCCCGGCGATGCGCCATATTTCGGCGCCGCCCACTTGATATATGGACCCCTGGTAAGAACGGGGCACGAGGCAAAACAGCCTCTTCCACAATGCGAAATGGGGCTCAATGCCCAGGAATAGCTCGCAAAGAGCTATGTAGCCCGCGATATGCAGGACAGAGGCGGGCGTGAGGTGGTGGAGCTGGAGTCCGTAGAACTTCAGGAGCCCGCGGAGGAACGGATGTATTGGAAATCCGAGTCCCCTTGTCAGATAAGGGACAAAACATACTCGCTCCCCCTTATTGGGGCTTGGAGTGTCCTCTGCCTGTCTCCCACCTTGATAAATAACCAGTCCGGCCCGGACTGGGATCATAATGGCCGGAGGGAGGAATCCCCCCGTTTGGAGCTTCACGAGCTCGTTGTGCGAAATAGAGCACCTCGTCCAATTCCCCGGCGGTGGGCTGGGAGCGCGCGAAGAAGAGCCGTGTTGGTGATCCATGGTCGAATGGATTTCTAGGTCAAAGGCGCTTCGATGGAGTATTCGGGGGAGGAAGACGGTGTGGTTTGGATCTGGATTCTTGCCTTTTTTATAGGCGGGCGACTCGCACAATTGGGGGGTGAAATGCAAAAGACACCCTGGCTTTTCGCATTCGTGCGACGCGTGGAAGAGGGCCATTATTTGGCATAGAAGCCGAGGAACACAGTATTCAAGATGAAGCCGGACATTGTTCGGCAGGTACATGGAATTTGAAGGGAGAACCCTCCTTGCAACGCCGAAGACTATAAACGCGCTGGACTTATCATCATTGAAGCCTGGTTCGGGGGCTACTGAGGGAGTCCTGGACTAGGGGGTGTCCGGACAACCGGACTATCAATGTCCGCCGGACTCCAAGACTATGAAGATACAAGATTGAAGACTCCGTCCCGTGTCCGGATGGGACTTTCCTTGGCGTGGAAGGCAAGCTTGGCAATACGGATATGAAGATCTCCTACCATTGTAACCGACTCTGTGTAACCCTAGCCCTCTCCGGTGTCTATATAAACCGGAGGGCTCTAGTCCGTAGGACAACATACATTACAACAATCATACCATAGGCTAGCTTCTAGGGTTTAGCCTCCTTGATCTCGTGGTAGATCTACTCTTGTACTACCCATATCATCAATATTAATCAAGCAGGACGTAGGGTTTTACCTCCATCGAGAGGGCCCGAACCTGGGTAAAAACATCGTGTCCCTCGTCTCCTGTTACCATCCGCCTAGACGCGCAGTTCGGGACCCCCTACCCGAGATCCGCCGGTTTTGACACCGACAGTGAGCACCTTTGGCACACCTGAAGGGTTGTGCAGCCACGCGGTCACCAGCAACACCCACTTGTCGGTGGCCGGGAGCATGTCAATGAGCTCGCTGTCGACACCGGCGAGCACCAGGTTGACGGTGTGTGGATCCCAAGCCTCCTCTAGCAACCCCTCCAAACTCAGCAACGTCTTGTACTTGAGCTCCCCCGGCTTGCCACGCGAGAAGCTTGACCCAGCGCTGAAAAGAAATCCTGCTGCCACAACAACGAAGCTGCTCCGACGCGTGTACCACACGAGTGCAATCATCTGTCGACTCGAAGCGAACGAAAAAATGGAATGGTGGCAAGTGACCTCCACCTTGGTTGTCGTCCGTCGGACAGCACAGTGAGACTCCATCGCCGCCGCTAGTGCCTCCGGCGTCACCACGCTCTGCGGCTGTCCAATGATGGTGGCGTACAGGACACGGCCATAGAAATCTCCCTCGAGAGCCGCCATGCCAGCAGTGCGAGCGATGACAACCCGCCCGCACTCCGGCCGCAACTCCGGCTCACCCCGCTGCCACACCTCTTGAGGAAACAAACGTGAGTCCCGGATGCGAGGCCATGCCACAGCGGGCGCCGGAGACCTGCCATCGCGGACGCCGGCGACGGCGCGGCTGGCCAGTGCCACGCTCTCCGAGCTGCCGCCTGCCATACTGTCCGCCACGATGATGGCGGCACCACGGCTACTTCCGGCGAGGGAGGAGGAACAACTCCAGCCAGGAAAGCCGCCACCGCTCGAGCTCTCGCTGCCGTCACCACCCGCCGCCCATCTGCCGCCGCCATAGGTGTGAGAGGAGAGACGAGAACTAGGGATTTGGTTTCGATTTGGGAACTATGGTTCGATTCGGTTATAAATCTACAGAGATTGCAATACGGCCCTCAAACAATATCGCGAAGGACTTTTCTGCAAAAGTACCGAGAAAATCGGGCGTCGGCGCGGTTCAGCTGGCGCGTGTGACTTGATTGCACCCGCAGTGCAAGTTTTGTGACGGGTTCTTTCGGTTTGCAAGTTGTGTGACTAAAGTGCACCTGCAGTGCAAGTTCATAGACCGCCAGTGCTATTTACTCGCCCCCCCCAGGGCGTCTAAGTTCGGCATCCTGGGGGCGTGCCGGCGCTAGCTCGGCCCCTGGGGGCGAGCTAGCTCCCAGTCACGCACCCACGCGCCGGCCCCAGGACGCGGTTAATTCAAACTTGGCCGTTTCCGCTCTCATCAAGACGCCGCAAGTCCGGCGATCGGGCATAGTCTGCCGTTACAAAAAAAGAGCGCCGACGCCTCGGCGGGGTCATTCATCACTCGGCGGGGTTGGTCCCAGGTGTTGGCGGAGTCGGCGTGCGCGAGCTCGGCGGTGTCGGAGCTGCTTCGGTGTTGGGCTGCGTCGGTGCGGCTTCGACACTGCTGGGCGGCGACGTAGAGGCTTCGCTCGGGCTTGGCGTCCGTGCGGCTGTGGGCGTCGTCGGCGTCGTGGGCGTTGCCATCGGCAGCTCGTTCAGGATGAGGCCGCGCTGAACCAGGTACCACGCCTTGATCTTCTCGTCGTTGCTCTGAAGCAAGTCCGCCGCACCCATCAGAAAAGCCATGTCGGTGTTCCTCTTCTTCGCGGCGACGTTCGTCCGGAGCAGGTCGAGCTTGATGGCGTTGTTCTTCATTAGCGCCGACCACCGCGCCTCGGTCTTCTCTTCGCGTAGGACGGCCCGGGCCTGGACGTCGGCGAGGCAATGCTCGATGGACTCCTGCACTCGCGCAGTTGCCGCGTCGGCGTTCTTCCCCTTCTTGGCCAATTTGTGGCCGTCCGGCCGCCCTTCCGACGCACCCGGAGTCGGCGCGTCCGGCTTGTACGTCTCCTTGGCCTTGTCGAGGGCACGTCGGACTTCCGCCCACTTCTCGCACTTGTCAATGCGCTTGTAGACGTGGAGGTGCTTGAAGTCGGCGTCTTGGTTGTCACCCCGGAACATGGCGACCATGCGCAGCAGCTGCGCGGATGGACGAACAGTTGGCGAACCGCGGGCGCAGGGGACGAAGATGTGCAGGCGAACGGCGTGCGTACCTGATCTTCAACGCTGGCGCCGCTCTCCGGGCGAGCCGCGACCTCCTCGACGATTCCGTGCCATTTGTTGCATGCCAACTGGATACGCCCCCAATGGTTCGCCATCGCCTTGGCCCCGCGCTGCATGTAGACGCCTTTGAAGTAGGGGTCGACGAGCTTCCGCTCGTCGAACTCGGCCTTGATGCGGTCCTAGTACGTCTCCAAGCTCTGGTTCGCGCCGGTGGTCGGGTCGAGGCAGACGACTTTCCACGCTTCGGCGAGGCATTCCTCCTCCTTGGACGTCCATTTGACGCGCGGCTCGCCCGACCTCGCCGCCCGCTTCTTTTTCTGGCGCCCCTTCGTCGGAACAGGAGCCGGCTCCTCCTCGTCCTCCTCCTCGTCCTCGTCCTCCTCCTCGGGTTCCTGCGCATCGTCGCCGTAGACGTAGCCGAGCTCGGCCTCCATGTCGCCGCTGAGGTCGACTACCTCATCCTGGGTGGCGAAACCGAGACACGAGGCGGCCGCGGCCGATCCTGTCGCGATGATGTCGTCCATGTCGGCTCCCGTGTCGTCGGCGTCGCCGAGGTGCGAGAAGGGCAGCGGCCCGCGGTAGAGATGGGGCGTCGGTGTGGTCACGTAGGCGGGGGGCGGTGAGTAGTTGTATGGTGGGTACTGCACACCGGCGAAGGCGGGCGATGGCGTGCGCGTAGCGGGGTGACCATGAGGGAAGGTCACATTTGTGTTGAACCCGCCGTGCGCGTCGCCGTCGGCGTAGCCGGGCGACGATGAACCCCATGGAGATCCGGCGCCTTGCTGTCCCCAGGGCGCGTACTGGTGGGCGTGGCTGACGACGGGAGCCTCGACAGAAGAGGAGGACGCCGCCGCGCGCGCCGCGTTGTCGCGGGCCTTCTTGGCTATCCCCCGGTTCCGCCTGTCGGCGGTGACTGCTTCTCGACGCTGTACTTCCACCCTCCACTCGGCGTTCGACAGGCCCGGCGGCTTCGTTGGAGGCGCCCTCGGCTTCCTCTGCTTCGGTTGGGTAACGGCGCCCATCGCGGTCGCCGCCGCGCGCAGCATGGAGTACTTCTTCGGCGGCATGGCGGCGGGATGCGAGCGGGGTTGGCGGGAGAAAGGGGGGGAGAATGGCGGGAGCAAGGCGAGCGAGCGGGAGAGAAGTGAGAAAAAGCGGCAGCAAAACGGCGGGAAAAGGCCCTCGGGTCGCCTCCAGTGAGGGCCCACGCGCCTTTTTCGCTTGCGCCGGCTCCCCAAGCGCCCCCCAGGGCGCCGGGTTCGGCCTGGGTCCGCCGGCACCAGTTTTGGCCCGAGCCGGCGAAAAACGGGCTTCTGGGGGCGCGTCTGGGGCCTTTTTTCGGCGCCGGCGCGGTGAAATCGCCTGGGGAGGGCCTGTTGGGGGCGCGGCTGGAGATGCCCTAACTTAACTTTCGGCGTGTGGTCGCCACGGATGACGGCTCCCTGGCACGCACCGCTCAGAGCAGGAGGCCACGAGCCCACGTCGAGGCTAAATTTCGTGTTTTGACCATTTTCCCAACGGAAAAGCTAAAATCCTGCCGGCAGGATTTTTGCAATATATCCATACGATCCGGTTGCCTTTCGATCCGATCGCGCAGCTTGGCTTCTCCGGTTTTCTCTCGCGTGCTTCCTTTTTTTTTTTCTGTCGCCGTTATTTTCGCCGCCGTTGAAATTCCTTCTCTCGCGTGCTTCCCTTTTTTTCTGTGGCCGTTATTTTCGCCGTTGTTCCACAGGAGGCTCAACCGTCCCCTATTTTTTCTCTCTCGAAAAAAATGAAAAATTAAAGTGCTGGTTGTAGGATTCGAAACTAGCACCTGCTGTGTTAATGCACAGCATCCTTGCCATTTCAATAACTACTGATTGTTGTAAACAAAAAGGTAACAAGATATTTGAAGTTTTTTTACTACTCTATGAGAAAACAAATGAAAAAAAATCTTGTTCTTTTTCTTTGGATTTCCCCTGTAACTCACGTACAATCATCATGATATCTAGTTTCATGAGTCTTAAGTTGATAACACCCTATTAATTTTCGTGTGGGGGTGGGGGTGAGAGGGGAGTTGATGAAACATTCACTCAGTAACTTTTGTGCTAATAACATGGTAACTCACACATCGTATACCTGATAACTTATGTAGATCTGGCCTGGTAACTTTGGCACCCGCAAGGGGGGGGGGGGGTGATGAAATATCCCCCGGTAAGTTTCTGGGAATAGCATCGCACATCACAGACTTGATAACTTATGTACACCAGTTCTGGTAACCTTTGACGATGGTGGTGGGGGAGGGCCATTGGTGAAATATCCCCCTTCCCTGATAATTTTTGTGTGAATAGCATGGTAAATCACACATCGCAGACCTGGTAATTTAGGTACAAACACGCGGTAACTTTAGACCTGAATAAAAATTTGTTGAAATATACTCCGGTTACTTCTATGCAAAATAGCACGGTAATATATGCACCGCGAGCTGATAACTTAGGTACAAGTACCACGATAACGTTGACCGGGGGGAAAGAAGTCGTTGAAAACACAACTCTGGTATTCTGCATAAATAACATGTTAATATACGTATAACATAACTGATAACTTTACGGTAACTTTTTGACCAAAAAAGTGATCAAAACGATCTAGTTTGGAAATTCTCGTTGCGCATAATTTTTTGTGTGAAAAGGATTTTTCAATCAGAAAACGACAGTTTGATCTATTTTTTTTTTTACAGTATTGAAATAGCGAGAATCGACAATGACATCTTCTTTCATGTGCTCTAATGCATTTGCAAGTGGAGAGAATGTTGGAGGAGCCATTTTAATGCCCCGGTGATTTCTACGTACAGGATGGTAACTGACGTACCCTAGAGGTGATAACTTATTTAGCCTAGGTGTGGTAACTTTTGACCCCAAAAAAATTCGTCGAAATATACCAACATGAGATCTAGTTTCGAAGGTATCGTCGCGACGAATCTTTTATGTGAAAACAGTTTTTCAATCGAAGTGATGGTTTAACCTACAAAACATTTTGAAGTTTTAAATTTAATGACATCAGCAGTTTTGTCCTATATGCATGTATATAGCTATTAGGGAAAGGATTAGACTGAATGTGTTTATTTTTATATTAGAAAAGAACGAGAGATCGACACTCGCCAACAGCAGCCCGAGCAACCATAGATGAATCGTCTGGATCTATCGCTAATAATCCGTACGTATGGATGTTAGCACAGTTCTTTTCCCAAACCTATTCGAGATCTGACCCTAGTTTGAAAAAAAATTCGAGATATGACCCTTTTGCTACCGCCAGGGATCATGGCGGTAGAGTATAACAGCCTACCGCCAAGGACGGGTGAAGTCTATTATAAACCCTGAGGATGTAGAGGAAGACGGAAATGAACCCCGACGTCTAAATCCTTGAAGTTTATACCCTGACCTTATTGATCCCGGTCGTTTTTGACCTTTAGGCTTTATCCAAACAGAGGATTCATACGTGGCTCAGGAAATCCCGGGATCGGTACGAGCCGCGCCCTAGGCCATCTCCCGGCGTAAGGTGTGCACCAGCGCGTCCAGTACGTGGTGCACCAGCACGCGCAAATCCGCCGGCAGGCAAATATGTTCTGCATTTGCACTTACGCATGTCATGTGTGATGAATTGTGTGTACGTACTTGAGTAGCACTTCGGTGTTGAGGTATGTGACGTTGTTTTCCCCGGCACCGGCACTGCCACGGCAGGCGATCAGCTGTCTCCAGATCCTGTTCATCCATGCCACGGCAGACACAAGACACTGACGTCGGTGAAGCATAGTTCGTGGTGAACACGCTGATGTTGGTGCTCTATTGTGGCTCGTCCGATGACCTCGTGGACTACTGGTGACGGCGTCGGGCGATGACCACGGCGCTAAGGCTCCAGACTGCAGAGGTCGTGGCGCTAGCCGCTCGTGCCGCTCCCGCCTCTCCGTGTGCGTGCTCCATGGACTTGTGTGCAGAGGAGGTCGAAGAAGTGCTAGCGCCGTGTAGCATCTGCCGCGGCTCGTGTGCTTGGCACCGCCAGAGGCGCCATTGCCTCGCTGCTAGCACGCGAGCAGGAGCAACACCCACGACGGCCCCGTTGCGCCAGCGACCACGGTGACTGCGGATTCCCGGACCTGCAGATAAGTTACACGTCGTTCGTGCACGCCCGAGGCACGTGGTCGCCACGCCAATGATGGGACATGCGACTGCTCGAGGGGCTACTGATGTGCACGATGGCGTCGTCCAGTAGCGCACAGCCACCGACGCCATAGCAGTACGCAGAGGCAAAGCCGCTGCATGTGGGGAAGAAGACGATGCCCGAGCTGAGTGCTGACGTGTCAGTTATTTATTTGGTCAAAGTCAACAATCCCAGCCTCCCAGTGCCACATCACCCAATCCACTCCTAAAACCGCCTGAAGGTCAAAAACAACCGGGATCGATGTGGTCAGGGTATAGATTTTAGGGATTTGGACATCGAGGTTCATTTGCGTCACCATCTACAACCTTAAGGTTTAAATCAGACTTCACTCGCCAAGGACCCTGGCGGTAGGGTTGCATGCCCTACCGTCAAAAATCTCTAAGTATTGAACACAGTGCGTGCTCGTGCCTACCGCGAAGCACCTTGGCGGTAGGGTTGTGAAGGCTACCACCAGCCCGTTTGGCGGTAGCGATGTTTCCTACCGCCAAAGTCCCTGGCGGTAGGCTGTTAGACCCTACCGCCATGGACTCTGACGGTAGCAAAAGGGTCAGATCTCGAAAAAAATTCAACCTAGGGTCAGATCTCGAATAGGTTTCAGAAAAGGGTCAAAGCACGAAATTTAGCCCCACGTCGACTCGAAAAGCAAGAAATGAAACGGAGAGACGAACGGAGGGAGCAACAGCATCTTCAACGCGGACCCTAAACCTCCCGCAATAGTTAAGACCATGGAAGACATCCAACGCACCCTGAAGCAGTTCGAACGTGATTTCTTCCTCAATCTAGAGAAAAGAATGAGGGAGATTTGCAAGAACCCGGACCGCTTCCAAGCCTGTTTCTGACCGTCGGCCCGTCAAAAAAACGCCTCCCCCTCCCGCGCGCGCTCCCGTCCAGTGCCAGCTGCCCGCATTCATACCGTTGTAGAGCGCACCGCTTCGCATTGAAGACAGCTCAGGACGGATGTGACCTCTCACTGCCTCCGCCATTGAAGCGGCGTGCCAGCCGAGGGCGTCGCCCGCTGCACGCCCGTTTGAACACGTCTTCTTGCCGCATTCATACGCCCCCATAACCTCGCGTGGAAGCCGAGAAACCTACTCTGGCCACACGTCCGGTCATGAGTGAGCCAGCATCAAATGCAAAGCCGGCCGAGCTCCTACCGTCCGCGCTCTATTTAAACGATGGCAGACGCCGGGCAACCACACCCCTCCGCCGCTCCCCCAACCTCCTCCTCCACCACTCTTCCGATGGCTTCTTAAGAGCAGTTCTCCGACATACAAGCCGACTGGGTGGCCCGCCGAGCCTGTCGGATACGAGCGAGGCAGCTCACTGCTCCACCTCCTGCGCCTCACCCAACGAAGCAAGTTACCGCCCCAAGCTGCCGCGTGGCTCAACAACTCGCCGCTCAAGGCCCACTCGACGAGGAGTGGCCAGTTGCTCGACGCCGACACGACGGGGAGCACGACAGCACGAGGGTTATCGCTACCATCGATAACCGCGCCTCCCGCGTCTGCGGTCGCGCCTCCGTGCCTGTGACCGCGCCTCTTAGAGGAGGAGCTATGTTGGGGCCAGGGGGGCCGCTGCCCCCCAGCCTTTGACCAATTTCTGAAGAATTTTTTTAGGGAGACTTAGATTAGAACATTTTTAGCATTTGGCCCCCCAAACACTGATCATTTGTGTTTCGCCCCCCCATAGTTTTTCGGCTAGCTCCGCCACTGGCGCCTCTGGTCTATGCGACCGCGCATGCAACCAGAGACAAAGTCGGGTGCACGGAGAGCAACGAGTCGGCGTCCGCTGCCTCCGCGTCCGCCGCCATCACCGATGAGAAGTAGAACACGGGAGTCCGCCGCCGCTTGGGTCCCACAAAGGCCACCGCCTAGGTGACACCGGCATACACAACCAGTGTCTTGTCCAGTTCTTCTCTTTCGAGGACCTCCATCAATCCCGCATGGGCTTCACGGAAGCGGAGGCGCCGCCTTCCCCTCCCGCTGAAGCATCAGGCGAGGGTTCCACTCCGATGAGTAGCGGGGAAGCGAGCCATGAAGGAAATATGCCCTGGAGGCAATAATAAAGTTGTTATTTTATATTTCCTTATATCATGATAAATGTTTATTATTCATGTTAGAATTGTATTAACCGAAAACTTGATACATGTGTGAATACATAGACAAAACACCGTGTTCCTAGTAAGCCTCTACTAGACTAGCTCATTAATTAAAGATGGTTAAGTTTCCCAAACATAGACATGTGTTGTCATTTGATGAACGGGATCACATTATTGGGAGAATGATGTGATGGACAAGACCCATCCGTTAGCTTAACATGATGATCATTCAGTTTTATTGCTATTGCTTTCTTCATGTCAAATACATATTTCTTCGACTATGAGATTATGCAACTCCCGGATACCGGAGGAATACCTTGTGTGCTATCAAACGTCACAACGTAACTGGGTGATTATAAAGATGCTCTACAGGTATCTCTGAAGGTGTTTGTTGGGTTGGCATAGATCGAGATTAGGATTTGTCACTCCGAGTATTGGAGAGGTATCTCTGGGCCCTCTCAGTAATTCACATCATAATAAGCCTTGCAAGCAATGTGACTAATGAGTTAGTTGCGGGATGATGTATTATGGAACGAGTAAAGAGACTTGCCTGTAACGATATTGAACTAGGTATGAAGATACTGATGATCGAATCTCGGGCAAGTAACATACCGATGACAAAGGGAATAACTTATGTTGTCATTATGGTACGACCGATAAAGATCTTCGTAGAATATGTGGGAACCAATATGAGCATCCAGGTTCCGCTGTTGGTTATTGATCGGAGAGGTGTCTTGGTCATGTCTACATAGTTCTCGAACCCGTAGGGTCCGCACGCTTAACGTTCGATGACAAATTTGTATTATATGAGTTATGTGATTTGGTGACTGAATGTTGTTCGGAGTTCCGGATGAGATCACGGACATGACGAGGAGTCTCGAAATGTCCGAGAGGTAAATATTCCTATATTGGATGATGATATTCGGACACGGAAGTGTTCCGGGGGTACCGGGTACATATCGGGTCACCGGAAGGGGTTCCGGGCATCCCCCCGGCAACTACATGGGCCTAATGGGCCAAGAAGGGGACAGACCAGCCCCTAGGGGGCTGGGGCGCCCCATGTAGGCCAAAATAAGAGGGAAGGAAAGGGGGAAGAGAGAAAGGCAGGGGAACAATTCGGCCTCCCCCTTCCTTCTCTCCTCCTTCATTCCCCCTCCGGATGAATATGGAAGGGGGAGGCCGAATTGGGAGGCGCCCCAGTAGGATTCCTCCTACTTGGGGCGCCCCCTTGGCTGCCTCTCCCCCCCTCCAACCTATATATATATATATATATATATATATATATATATATATATATATATATATATATATATATATATATATATATGGGGGGCACCACTAGAAGACACACCAACGATTGTTAGCCATGTGCGGCGCCCCCTCCATAGTTTACGCCTCCGGTCATATTCACGTAGTGCTTAGGCGAAGACCTGCGCAGATCACTTCACCATCACCGTCACCACGTCGTCGTGCTGATGGAACTCTCCCTTGACACTTTGCTGGATCAAGAGTTCGAGGGACGTCATTGAGCAGAACGTGTGTAGAACTCGTAGGTGTCGTACGTTCGACTACATCGACCGAGTTGTCAAACGCTTCCGCTTTCGGTCTACGAGGGTACGTGGACACACTCTCCCCTTCTCGTTGCTATGCATCTCCTAGATAGATCTTGCATGAGTGTAGGAATTTTTTTGGAATTGCATGCTACGTTCCTCAACAGTGGTATCAGAGCCAGGTCTATGCGTAGATGATATGCACGAGTAGAACACAAAGAGTTGTGGGCGATGATAGTCATACTGCTTACCACCAACATCTTATTTTGATTCAGCGGTATTGTTGGATGAAGCGGCCCGGACCAACCTTACATGACCATGTTCATGAGACCGGTTCCACTGACAGGCATGCAACTAGTTTTGCATAAAGATGGCTGTCGGGTGTCTGTTTCTCCAACTTTAGTTGAATCGAATTTGACAGCAGCAGGTCCTTGTTGAAGGTTAAAACAGCAAACTTGACGAAACACCATTGTGGTTTTGATGCGTAGGTAAGAACGGTTCTTACTAGTAGCCCATAGCAGCCATGTAAAACTTGCAACAATAAAGCAGAGGACATCTAACTTGTTTTTGTAGGGCATGTTGTGATGTGATATGATCAAGACATGATGTGATATACGTTATTGTATGAGATGATCATGTTTTGTAAAAGCTATCGGCAACTGGTGATACGTCCATTTTGCATCATGCTTTTATATCGATATTTATTGCATTATGGGCTGTTACTACACATTATGTCACAATACTTATGGCTATTCTCTCTTATTTTACAAGGTTTATCATGAAGAGGGAGAATGCCGGCAGTTGGGATTCTGGCTGGAAAAGGAGCAAATATTGGAAAGCTATTCTGCACAGCTCCAAAAATCCTGAAACTCCATGAAAGTCATTTTTGGAATTAATAAGAATTATTGAGCGAAGAAAATACCAAAGGGGGCCCACACCCTGGCCAGGAGGGCGAGGGCGCGCCCCTGTCTCCTGGGCCTCCTGTTGGACCTCCGGTGCCCATCTTCTACTATATGAAGGCTTTTACCCTGGAAAAAAATCATAAGCAAGCTTACGGGATGAAACTCTGTAGCCACGAGGCGGAACCTTGGCGGAACCAATCTAGGGCTCCGGCGGAGCTGTTCTGCCGGGGAAACTTCCCTTCGGGAGGGGGAAATCATCACCATCGTCATCACCAACGATCCACTCATCGGGAGGGGGTCAATCTCCATCAACATCTTCACCAGCACTATCTCCTCTCAAAACCCTAGTTCATCTCTTGTATCCAATCTTGTATCAAAACCACAAATTGGTACCTGTGGGTTGCTAGTAGTGTTGATTACTCCTTGTAGTTGATGCTAATTGGTTTACTTGGTGGAATATCATATGGTCAGATCCTTAATGCATATTAATACTCCTCTAATCATGAACATGAATATGCTTTGTGATTAGTTATGTTTGTTCCTAGGACATGGGTGAAGTCTTGCTATTAGTAGTCATGTGAATTTGGTATTCGTTCAATATTTTGATGAGATGTATGTTGTCTCTCCTCTAGTGGTGTTATGTGAACGTCGACTACATGACACTTCACCATTATTTGGGCCTATAGGAAGGCATTGGGAAGTAATAAGTAGATGATGGGTTGCTAGAGTGACAGAAGCTTAAACCCTAGTTTATGCGTTGCTTCATAAGGGGCTGATTTGGATCCACTAGTTTAATGCTATGGTTAGCTTTACCTTAATAATTCTTTTGTAGTTGCGGATGCTTGCAATAGGGGTTAATCATAAGTGGGATGCTTGTCCAAGAAAGGGTAGTACCCAAGCACCGGTCCACCCACATATCAAATTATCAAAGTACCGAACGCGAATCATATGAGCGTGATAAAAACTAGCTTGACGATGATTCCCATGTGTCCTCGGGAGCACTTTTCTCATTATAAGAAATTGCCCAGGCTTGTCCTTTGCTACAAAAAGGATTGGGCCACCTTGCTGCACTTTATTTACTTTCATTGCTTTTTACCCATTACAAATTATCTTATCACAAAACTATCTATTATCTACAATTTCAGTGCTTGCAGAGAATACCTTACTGAAAATCCTTGTCATTTCCTTCTACTCCTCGTTGGGTTCGACACTCTTACTTATTGAAAGGACTATGATAGATCCCTATACTTGTGGGTCATCAAGACCCTTTTCTGGTGTCGTTGCCAGGAGTGAAGCGCCTTTGGTGAGTGGAACTTGGTAAGGAAACATTTATATAGTGTGCTGAAATTTTCTGTCATTTGTTACTATCGAAACTAATCCTTTGAGGGGCTTGTTCAGGGTATCTTCGCCTCGACCAGTAGAGAAACGAGTTGCTCCTCAACCTGCTAAACCTACTGAAAATGTTTACTTTGAGATTCCTTCGAGTATGATAGAGAAACTGCTAGCTAATCCCTTTGCAGGAGATGGAACATTGCATCCCGATTTACACCTTATCTCTGTGGATGAAGTTTGTGGATTATTTAAGATTGCAGGTATTCCTGATGATGTTGTTAAGAGGAAGGTCTTACCTTTATCTTTGAAGGGAGATGCATTGACATGGTATAGGCTATGTGATGATACTGGATCTTGGAACTATAAACGATTGAAGCTGGAATTTCACCAGAAGTTCTATCCTATGCATATCATGATCGTATACATATATAATTTTTGGCCTCGCGAAGGAGAAAGCATCGCTCAAGCTTGGGGGAGGCTTAAGTCAATGTTATATTCTTGCCCCAATCATGAGCTCTCAATAGAAATGATTATTCAAAAAAATTATGCTCGGCTTTCTCTCAATGATTGCACCATGCTCGATACTTCCTGTGCTGGTTCTTATATGCTAAAGACTACTGAATTCAAGTGGGATTTATTGGAAAGAATTAAACGCAACTCTAAAGATTGGGGTTCCGATGATGGTAAGGAGTCAGGTATAACACATAAGTTTGATTGTGTTAAATCTTTTATGGATACCGATGTTTTTCGTGGATTTAGCGCTAAATATGGACTTGACTCTGAGATAGTAGCTGCCTTTTGTGAATCTTTTGCTGCTCACATTGATCTCCCTAAGAAGTGGTTTAAATATAACCCCCCCCCCCCCACTGAAGTAAAGGTAGTTGCACCTATTACTATCACTTATAATGATCCTATTGTTCCCACTACTTATGTTGAGAAACCACCTTTTCCTGCTAGGATAAAGGATCATGCTAAAACTTCAACTGTTGTTCGTAAGAGTAATACTAGAACTTATACACCCCCTGAGCAAATCAAAGTTGAACCTAGTATTGCTATTGTTAAAGATCTCTTGGATGATAATTTAGATGGGCATGTCATTTATTTCTTTGGTGAAACTGCTAATATTGATAGACCCGATACTAGGATACATAGGCCTGTTGTAGGCATGCCTATTATTTCTGTTAAAATAGGAGATCATTGTTATTATGGCTTATTTGATACGGGTGCTAGTGCTAGTGCAATACCCTTTGACTTATATAAAGAAATTATGCGTGATATTGCACCCGCTGAAATGGAAGATATTGATGTTACTATTAAGCTTGCCAATAGGGATACTATTAAGCCATTTGGGATTGTTAGATATGTTGAAATATTGTGTGGGAAAGTTAAATATCCTGCTGATTTTCTTGTTCTTGGTTCCCCACAAGATGATTTTTGTCCCATTATATTTGGTAGACCCTTCTTGAATACTGTTAATGCTAGGATTGATTGTGAAAAGGATATTGTTACAATTGGCTTAGGGGATATGTCTCATGAGTTTAATTTTGCTAAGTTTCATAGACAATCCCGTGATAAAGAATCACCTAGTAAGGATGAGATTATTGGTCTTGCTTCTATTGTCGTGCCTCCTACTGATCCGTTAGAACAATATTTGCTAGACCATGAAAATGATATTTTTATGAATGAAAGAAGGGAAATAGATAAAGTATTCCTTCGACAGGGTCCTATTCTGAAACACAACTTACCTGTTGAAATCCTAGGGGATCCCCCTCCACCCAAGGGTGATCCCGTGTTCGAGCTCAAACAATTACCAGATAATATTAAATATGCTTATATTGATGAAAAGAAGATATATCCTGTTATTATTAGTGCTAACCTTTCAGAGCAGGAAGATGAAAAATTATTGAAAACTCTGAAGAAGCACCGTGCTGCTATTGGATATACTGTGGATAATCTTAAGGGCATTAGTCCCACTCTATGCCAACACAAAATTAAAGTGGAGAAAGATGCCAAACCAGTTAGAGATCCTCAACGACGGTTAAATCCTAAGATGAAAGAAGTGGTAAGAAAGGAGATACTAAAGCTCCTCGAGGCAGGTATAATTTATCCCGTTGCTGATAGTGATTGGGTAAGTCCTGTCCATTGCATTCCTAAAAAGGGAGGTATTACTGTTGTCCCTAATGATAAAGATGAATTGATCCCGCAAAGAATTATTACAGTTTATAGGATGGTAATTGATTTCTGTAAATTAAATAAAGCTACTAAGAAAGATCATTAACCTTTTCCTTTTATTGATCAAATGCTAGAAAGACTATCCAAACATACACATTTCTGCTTTCTAGATGGTTATTCCGGTTTATCTCAAATACATGTGTTAGCTGAGGATCAATCAAAAACTACATTTACTTGCCCTTTCGGTACTTTTGCTTATAGACATATGCCTTTTGGTTTATGTAATGCACCTACTACCTTTCAAAGATGCATGATGGCTATATTCTCTGACTTTTGTGAAAAGATTTGTGAGGTATTCATGGATGACTTCTCCGTTTATAGATCCTCTTTTGATGATTTCTTGAGCAAACTTGATCGAGTTTTGCAGAGATGTGAAGACACTAGTCTCGTCTTGAACTGGGAAACGTGCCACTTTATGGTTAACGAAGGCATTATCTTGGGGCATAAGATTTCTGAGAGAGGTATTGAAGTGGATAAATCTAAAGTTGATGCTATTGAAAAGATGCCATGTCCCAAGGACATAAAAGGTATAAGAAGTTTCCTTGGTCATGTCGGTTTTTATAGGAGGTTCATTAAGGACTTCTCTAAAATCTCTAGGCCTCTGACTAATTTATTGCAAAAAGATATTCCTTTTGTCTTTGATGATGATTGTGTAGAAGCATTTGAAATACTTAAGAAAGCTTTGATCACTACACCTATTGTTCAGCCACCTGATTGGAATTTACCCTTTGAAATTATGTGTGATGCTGCTGATTATGCTGTAGGTGCTGTTCTAGGGCAAAGAGTTGATAAGAAATTGAATGTCATCCAGTATGCTAGTAAAACTCTTGACACTGCCCAAAGAAATTATGCTACTACTGAAAAAGAATTCTTAGCAGTTGTATTTGCTTGTGATAAGTTCAGACCTTATATTGTTGATTCTAAAGTTACTATTCACACTGATCATGTTGCTATTAAATATCTTATGGAAAAGAAAGATGCTAAGCCTAGACCTATTAGATGGGTTTTCTTTCTCTAAGAATTTGATTTGCATATTATTGATAGAAAGGGAGCTGAGAACCCCGTTGCAGAAAACTTGTCTAGGTTAGAGAATGTTCTTGATAACCCACTACCTATTGATGATAGCTTTCCTGATGAACAATTAGTGGTTGTTAATGCTTATCGTACCGCTCCTTGGTATGCTGATTATGCTAATTACATTGTTGCTAAATTTATACAACCTAGCTTCACATACTAGCAAAAGAAAATTTTCTTTTATGATTTAAGACATTACTTCTGGGATGACCCACACCTTTATAAAGGAGTAGATGGTGTTATTAGACGTTGTGTACCTGAGCATGAACAGGAACAAATCCTACGCAAGTGTCACTCCGAACCATATGGAGGACACCACGCTGGAGATAGAACTGCACATAAGGTATTGCAATCCAGTTTATTGGCCTACTCTCTTCAAAGATGCTCGTAAGTTTGTCTTGTCTTGTGATGAATGTCAAAGAATTGGTAATATTAGTAGACGTCAAGAAATGCCTACGAATCATTCTCTTGTTATTGAACCATTTGATGTTTGGGGCTTTGATTATATGGGACCTTTTCCTGCCTCTAATGGTTACACACATATTTTAGTTGCTGTTGATTAAGTTACTAAGTGGGTAGAAGCTATTCCAACTAGTAGTGCTGATCATAGCACCTCAATTAAGATGCTTAAGGAAGTTATTTTTCCGAGGTTTGGAGTCCCTAGATATCTTATGACTGATGGTGGTTCACATTTTGTTCATGGTGCTTTTTGTAAAATGCTTGGTAAGTATGATGTTAATCATAGAATTGCATCTCCTTATCACCCACAGTCTAGTGGTCAAGTAGAATTGAGTAACAGAGAGCTCAAATTAATTTTGTAAAAGACTGTGATAGATCTAGAAAGAATTGGTCCAAGAAACTTGATGATGCATTATGGGCCTATAGAACTGCATACAAAAATCCTATGGGTATGTCTCCGTATAAGATGGTTTATGGAAAAGCATGTCACTTACCTCTTGAACTTGAACATAAAGCATATTGGGCTATTAAAGAGCTCAACTATGACTTCAAACTTGCCGGTGAGAAGAGGTTATTTGATATTAGCTCACTTGATGAATGGAGAACCCAAGCCTATGAGAATGCCAAACTATTCAAAGAAAAAGTTAAAAGATGGCATGACAAAAGGATACAAAAGCGAGAATTTAATGTAGGTGATTATGTGTTGTTATTCAACTCTCGTTTAAGAATTTTTGCAGGAAAAGTTCTCTCTAAGTGGGAAGGTCCTTACGTTATCGAGGAGGTCTATCGTTCCGGTGCCATAAAAATCAACAACTTCGAAGGCACAAGTCCGAGGGTGGTAAACGGTCAAAGAATCAAACATTATATCTCAGGTAATCCTATCAATGTTGAAACTAATATTATTGAAACCGTAACCCCGGAGGAATACATAAGGGACACTTTCCAGAACGTTTCAGACTCCGAAAAGGAATAGGTATGTGGTACGGTAAGTAAATCAACTCCAAAACAATTCTAATGGCCATTTTCCTCCGTTTTGGAATATTTAAGAATTTTAGAAAGCAAGAAGTAATCCGGGAAGGACACGAGGCCTCCTCGAGGGTGGAGGGCGCGCCTACCCCTACTGGGCGCGCCCCCTGTCTTGTGGGCACCTCGTGTGCCTCCTAGACTCCGTTTTCTTGCATGTTACGTATTTTGGTCGATAAAAATTCATTATATAATCTCACGAAGGTTTTGACCACCGTATCACACAAACATCCTTTGTTTTCGTTTCGAGCTGTTTTTCTGACAGATCTAGAGCACCATGACGTCTCCAAGTGCTCCCAAGGACAAGTTTTTCGAGAGGGTTATCAACCCCTATCTCGCGGAGGTGCTGCAACACCCTCAAACCATTGAGATGCATGAGGGGTGCTGCACATCCGCGATGTGGAGGGACCAAGGCATACCGGAAGCATGGAGACAAAGCTCGAAGCCATGGAGCAACAAGTTTTCAAGTGCCAAGGGATGGTGGAGCTTGGACTCAACGCCAACCAGATGATGACCGTGGAGTTCACCAACAACCACAAGATGGATGCCAAGATCATTGGGGAGACCATATTTAAGCTTCAAGAGAAAATCGAGCACCTCCAAGCCCAGATCTATGACCTGCAAACCAAAACTGTGAGTATGAATATAGATTCAAGAGGATGAGTTTGGCTGCAGATTTGAGGATCCCGGAGACTCAATCATCCTTCTATGATGGTGAGCCTATGCCTTGGAAGATGGACGACAAGCCTAGATCATCAACAACTCCTACTTCACCACCTCCGAGGACATAATCACATGGGTATGGGCACTCCCCTTGGCAACTGCCAAGCTTGGGGGAGGTGCCCCGGTATCGTATCACCATCACACTCCTATCTTTACCGTTTTACTTAGTTCGATCATTTTAGTAATATCTTGATCTAGTAGATTGAAGTTTTGGTATGAAGTAGTTTTGAGTTTTGCTTTGTGATCTCTTTATGTAATCGAGTCTGTGAGCTATCTATAATAAAGATTAGTGTTGAGTCAAGGGCTTTGCTATCTTGCTATGATCTTGAGGAAATAGAAAGAATAAAATAAATAAAAGAGTACATATTGATCTTATGGATAGTAATGACTTCACATATAAAGAGTATGAGGCATAAAAGTTGTTGAGAGTTGACAAACGTAGTTTTGGTCATCATTGCAATTAATAGGAAGTAATAAGGAAAGAGAGGTTTTCACATATAAATATACTATCTTGGACATCCTTTATTATTGTGAGCACTCATTAAGTATGACATGCTAAAGAGTTGACGTTGGACAAGGAAGACAACATAATGGTTTATGTTTTCTCACAGCTCAGTTAAAGTATATTGTCATTGATCTTCCCAACATGTTGAGCTTGCCTTTCCCCCTCATGCTAACCAAATTCCTTGCAGCAAGTAGAGATACTACTTGTGCTTCGAAATATCCTTAAAACCCAGTTTTGCCATGAGAGTCCACCATACCTACCTATGGATTGAGTAAGATCCTTCAAGTAAGTTGTCATGTTGCAAGCAATAAAAATTGCTCCCTATGTATGACTTATTAGTGCGGAGAAAATAAGCTTTATATGTTCGTGTGATATGGAAGTAATAAAAGCGACGGACTGCATAATAAAGGTTCATATCACAAGTGGCAATATAAAGTGACGTTCTTTTGCATTAAGATTTTGTGCATCCAACCCTAAAAGCACATGACAACCTCTGCTTCCCTCTGCGAAGGGCCTATCTTTTACTTTATGTCTTTACTTTATGCAAGAGTCAAGGTGATCTTCACCTTTCCCTTTTTCATTTTATCCTTTGGCAAGCACCTCGTGTTGGAAAGATCCTGATATATATATATATATATATATATATATATATATATATATATATATATATATATATATATATATCCAATTGGATGTAAGTTAGAATGAACTATTATTGTTCACATCACCCAAAGGTGAATACATTGGGAGGCAACACAATAAGCCCCTATCTTTCTCAGTGTCCGATTGAAACTCTATAACCATAAGTATTGCGTCAGTGTTAGCAATTGTAGAAGACTATATGATAGTTGAGTATGTGGACTTGCTGAAAAGCTCTATTCTTGACTCTTTCTGATGTTATGATAAATTACAGTTGCCTCAATGTCTGATATTATAGTTTGTTAGTTCCCGATGAAGTTTCTGAACCATACTTGACATTGTGAATTGATTGTTACTTGAGCATAAGAAATAATATGACAAAATCTATATATGTTGCTATTATAAGAATGATCATGATGCCCTCATGTCCGTATTTTATTTTTATCGACACCTCTATCTCTAAACATGTGGACATATTTTTTTTGATTTCAGCTTCCGCTTGAGGACAAGCGAGGTCTAAGCTTGGGGGATTTGATACGTCCATCTTGCATCATGCTTTTATATCGATATTTATTGCATTATGGGTTGTTACTACACATTATGTCACAATACTTAGGCTATTCTCTCTAATTTTACAAGGTTTATCATGAAGAGGGAGAATGCCGGCAGCTGGGATTCTGGCTGGAAAAGGAGCAAATATTGGAAACCTATTCTGCACAGCTCCAAAAATCCTGAAACTCCACGGAAGTCATTTTTGTAATTAATAAGAATTATTTAGCGAAGAAAATATCAGAGGGGGCCCACACCCTGGCCACGAGGGTGGGGGCGCCCCCCCTACTGGGCGCACTCCCTATCTCCTGGGCCCCATGTTGGCCCTCCGGTGCCCATCTTCTGCTATATGAAGGCTTTTACCCTGGAAAAAATCATAAGCAAGCTTACGGGACGAAACTCCGCCGCCACGAGGCGAAACCTTGGCGGAACCAATCTAGGGCTCCGGTGGAGCTGTTCTGCCGGGGAAACTTCCCTCCGGGAGGGGGAAATCATCACCATTGTCATCACCAACGATCCTCTCATCGAGAGGGGGTCAATCTCCATTAACATCTTCACCAGCACCATCTCCTCTCAAAACCCTAGTTCATCTCTTGTATCCAATCTTGTATCAAAACCACAAATTGGTACCTGTGGGTTGCTAGTAGTGTTGATTACTCCTTGTAGTTGATGCTAATTGGTTTACTTGGTGGAAGATCATATGTTCAGATCCTTAATGCATATTAATACTCCTCTAATCATGAACATGAATATGCTTTTTGAGTATTTACGTTTGTTCCTGAGGACATGGGTGAAGTCTTGCTATTAGTAGTCATGTGAATTTGGTATTCGTTCAATATTTTGATGAGATGTATGTTGTCTCTCCTCTAGTGCTGTTATGTGAACGTCGACTACATGACACTTCACCATTATTTGGGCCTAGAGGAAGGCATTGGGAAGTAATAAGTAGATGATGGGTTTCTAGAGTGACAGAAGCTTAAACCCTAGTTTATGCGTTGGTTCGTAAGGGGCTGATTTGGATCCACTAGTTTCATGCTATGGTTAGGTTTACCTTAATACTTCTTTTGTAGTTGCGGATGCTTGCAATAGGGGTTAATCATAAGTGGGATGCTTGTCCAAGAAAGGGCAGTACCCAAGCACTGGTCCACCCACATATCAAATTGTCAAAGTACCGAACGCGAATCATATGAGCGTGAAGAAAACTAGCTTGACGATAATTCCCATGTGTCCTCGGGAGCACTTTTCTCATTATAAGAAATTGTTCAGGCTTGTCCTTTCCTACAAAATGGATTGGGCCACCTTGCTGCACTTTATTTACTTTCATTGCTTGTTACAAATTATCTTATCACAAAACTATCTGTTACCTACAATTTCAGTGCTTGCAGAGAATACCTTAGTGAAAACCGCTTGTCGTTTCCTTCTGCTCCTCGTTGGGTTCGACACTCTTACTTATCAAAAGGACTACGATAGATCCCCTATACTTGTGGGTCATCAGCTGGCAAGCCTTATGGTTGTCGCTTTATTGTATGAAATGAAAACGCCATGTAATTGCTTTACTTTATCACTATGCGTTAGCAATAGTTGTAGAAGCAATGTTGGCGAGATGACCATGACACTACGATGGAGATCAAGGTGTCAAGCCGGTGACGATGGAGATCATGACAGTGCTTTGGAGATGGAGATCAAAGGCACAAGATGATGATGGCCATATCATGTCACATTTTTTGATTGCATGTGATGTTTATCTTTTATGCATCTTATTTTGCTTAGTACAGCGGTAGCATTATAAGATGATCCCGCACTAAAGTTTCAAGGTATAAGTGTTCTCCCTGAGTATGCACCATTGCAAAAGTTCTTCGTGCTAAGACACCACGTGATGATTGGGTGTGATAGGCTCTACGTTCACATACAACAGGTGCAATACAGTTTTGCACATGCGGGATAGTCGGGTTAAACTTGACAAGCCTAGCATGTACAGACATGGCTTCGGAACACTGGAGACCAAAAGGTCGAACATGAATTATATAGTAGATATGATCAACATAGAGATGCTCACCATTGAAGACTACTCCATCTCACGTGATAATTAGGCATGGTTTAGTTGATTTGGATTACGTATCATTTAGATGGCTTGAGGGATGTCAATCTAAGTGGGAGTTCTTAAGTAATTTGATTAATTGAACTTTAATTTATCATGAACTTAGTCATGATAGTATTTGCAAAATATGTTGTAGATCAATAGCTCACATTATAGCTCCCTATGTTTTCTTGGTATGTTCCTCGAGAAAAATAAGATGAAAGATGATAGTAGCAATGATGCGGACTGGGTCCATGATCTGAGGATTATCATCATTGTTGCACAAAAGAATTATGTACTTAATGCACCGCTAGGTGACAGAACTATTGCAGGAGCATGTAGCGACCCGACCTCAGACGGTCAAGTCTCTGTGCTTACGTGTCATCCCTGGATCGTTATGCTGACACACACAGTACTCAAGGATTTATAACAGAGGTAAATCACATGTATAAAATAACATAAATACTATTACCTCAATCCAAAATAGCGGAAGCAACAAGGTTGTGGATTCCCATCAACACCAATGGCAAAGTTGAGTATAGGAAATCGTAACCCTAACATATCACTTACTCGTCGTCTGAAAAGTCTGCAACATAAAACGTTGCATCCCGAAAACGGGTCAGCACATGGAATATGCTGGCAATGTAACACATAGAGAGTAATGAAAGAATAAGCTATACTACATGCATATATGGCTGGTGGAAAGCTCTATGGTTACAGTTTTGCGTAAAGCCAATTTTTCCCTACTGCAAAGGAATAAATTTATTTAACTATCATGGTGGTTGTTGAACATTGAGAATGGTTGACAGCATCCTCAATCCCAACAATATTATTTAGAGTAACATGATGAGATTCACATGACATTCAAGTACTAGATACTCAAGATGTCCATAACTGGGGACACGGCTAATCATGATTAGTTTGTACACTCTGCAGAGGTTTGCGCACTTTTCCCCACAAGACTCGATCGCCTCCGTTTGGTTTCTCGCACTACATGGTGTTTGAGAAACGGATGACCGAGACATAGTCTTTCAGAAGCGCTAGCACCTTACGATGGGTAGACCGGTACACCTACATCCCCTACATCTGCTAGTCCACCACTATAAGAGTTTGCACGACTTAGTCAACTATGCCAGAGCCCATAATGTCTTGTGGCTGCACACGTAAGTTACTAGTATGAATTATCTTATGATCCCTTTGAGCCTGGGTGGCGGTCCATAGGAAAATCACACGGTACCCCCGAGATTTCCAAAAAAACAGGCAAGTCCTGGTAACTCCAGGTGCCTCAATCCACCCAGATGTGTATTTAAAGTTGCCACCTTAGATAAACCATTAATTATCAAACTCACATCTGTCATGGATATCACTCACCCAATCCATGTCTACTAGCATAGCATGGCATAATAAGCAAACGTAGAGGTAACTCCTAAACGTTCCATAAGTAAAACAGGTAATAGGTACTACCTCATCTACTTCCCATCCCACAATTTAATTAGATCCTACTCATGCAGTGTTTGAGGATTGATCTAATGCATAAAACTGGGTAGTATAAAAGGTATGATCAAGTGTTACTTGCCTGAAATGTTGATGAAGATGATTCGCACTCAAAACTCTTGATAGCTCTACTCGTCACACTCCGGTAAATCTATCGTGAGCAACCAATAGTAACCACACATAAGCAATCACTCAAAAGATCGGAAAGATCGAAGAAGACGATTCGGAAAACATCAAAACCAAGCAAATATCTCTTGCCGCATAAAACAATTTCTAACAGTACCAAAACTATGTGAATTTGGCCTTATCAGAAAGTTTAGGTCAAGAGCTTCGAATCGCAAAAAGAATCACTCAAATCGGAGTTATAAAACTCAAGTTACGATCAAAAGAAGTTTGAATACAAATCTGTTTGAATTCAAAATTTTAAACTTTCAAAAACATGTTTAAGTTGTTTATTTGGATAGAGAGGATCATAACGAAGACGTGGGCGTTGGTTTCGTTGGATTTGGACAAATGAGTAAAAGGTTGTGGTTGATTGAAGTACAGGGACTAATCTGTAAAAGAAACTACTATAAATAGGTCCCTGGACAGAAAACTAAAATAAAAAGAAAAATCCTATCGAACGAACGTTCGCTAAACAGATCTACAGAAAGATAACGTTCACTAAAACTAACTAAACAGAAAACGTTCGTTAAATAATAAACATAAAAAAAACAAACCTAGGGTTTTTTTAGAAAACCGATCTAAAATAAAAACCGGGCGGTTATTTACCGGTTCGGCCAGTTCGGGCAAGAAGACCGACGGCGGCGGTTGTCGACAGCGGCGGCTCCGGCGCGGTGCGGCAACGGCGGCGGTGGCGCGGGGCTACGGCGCTGGCGGGCGGCGGAGTGCGGCGCGGGATGCGCAGCAGCGGGCGGCGGCGTGCGGCGGTGGGCGGCAGCAGGCAGCGGCGGCGGCGCGAGATTTGCGGGGCAGCGGCAGCGATCTATGGCAGAGGCGAGGGGGAGGCGGAGGCGGCGGCGAAAACGGGATCCAGGGGGGGTCCCGAGTGCGGATTTATAGGGGGGAGGGGCGCCTCGGGAGGCGTGGAGGAGGGGCCAAGGCGGCGGGGTCGGTGCCGGACTCCGGGAGGAGTCCCGGTTGGGGACGACGGGCGAGGCGGCGCGGTGCTGGGCCTTGGCCTGGCTGGAGCTGGGCCGGCCCAGTCGGAGGGAAAGGGTTTTTTTTAAACGCTGACAACAAAAATCAAATATACTAAGAGAAAATACAAATAATATATAGGCATATAATATACCAAAATTTGCAGAAAAAGATTTCCTACAACTTGGACATTTATCGAGAGTCAAATAAAATACACACAAATTCAAATAAAGCAAAGAGTGCTTCTGCCCTATTAAAATTCAATAAAAATCATTTTAAAAATACCAAAATTAATTCAAATTTATTTCTCTCCAATTTTCTGATGTAGGGAATCATGTTACCCTAATTTCTGTATAATTTATTTTTGGAGAAAAATAATTTGAATAAAACTCAAATAACTCCAAATTGAAAATAAATTCAAAAGAACTTTAAATTTAATTCTTTGAAACTCCCAACTCATATTTCATATGTTTTGGAGAAGTCATTTTATCTTCTCTCATGACAATCATTGAGCTGCTTGAAGTTTCCGAATTTGAAATATTTCCAAATTAGATTCAAATCTTTTCAAATCCCTTTTCATTTATTTAAAATGGAAGAAGTCATGTTATCTTCTCTCAAGGGTTTTGTGATGAAAAGAATTTGAATTCACGAAGATCATAAAAGCAAAAATGAAAGTTTTGGGAAAGTCCTTTTATTCCCTCTCATTTAACTTTCAAAAGTTTTGAATTTCACTCAATCAATCACACAACAATCAAACAAACAATCTATCTATCTATTTATTATAACATTCCAAAATTTAGAATTTTGGGATGTTACAGAGCAGATGCAGACGTTATGAACGTTTGGCAAGCTCGATATGATGACTACTTGATAGTTTAGTGCATCATGCTTTACGGCTTAGAACCGGGACTTCAAAAACGTTTTGAATACCACGGAGCATATGAGATGTTACAAGAGTTGAAATTGGTATTTCAGACTCATGCCCATGTCGAGAGGTATGAAACATCTGACAAGTACTTTGCCTACAAGATGGAGGAGAATAGCTCAACTAGGGAGCATGTATTCAGAATGTCTGGGTACTACAATCGCTTGAATCAAGTGGGAGTTAATCGTTGAGATAAGATAGTGATTGACAGAGTTCTCTAGTCACTATCACCAAGCTACTAGAACTTCGTGATGAACTATAATATGCAAGGGATGAAAAAAAATGATTCCCGAGCTCTTCGTGATGCTGAAATCGGCGAAAGTAGAAATCAAGAAAGAGCATCAAGTGTTGATGGTTAACAAGACCACTAGTTTCAAGTAAAAGAACAAGGGAAAGATAGGGAACTTCAAGAATAATGGCAAGAAAGTTGACACTCTCATGAAGAATCCCAAAGCTAGACCTAAGCCAGAAACTGAGTGCTTCTACTGCGAAGGAAATGGTCACTAGAAGCGGAACTACCCCAAATCCTTGGCGGATAAGAAGGATGGCAAAGTGAACAAAGATATATTTGATATACAGATTATTGATGTGTACCTTACTAGTGTTCGTAGTAGCCCCTGGGTATTTGATACCGGTTCAGTTGCTAAGATTAGTAACTCAAAAAAGGAGTTGCAGAATGAATAGAGACTAGTTAAGACTGAGGTGACGATGTGTGTTGGAAGTGATTCCAAGGTTGATACGATCACCATCGCACACTCACTCTACCTTCAGGATTAGTATTGAACCTAAAATAAATGTTATTTGGTGTATGCATTAAGCATGAATATGATTAGATCATGTTTATTGCAATACGGTTATTCATTTAAGTCAGAGAATAATAGTTGTTCTGCTTACATGAATAAAACCTTCTGTGGTCATACACCCAAGGTGAATGGTTTATTGAATCTCGGTCGTAGTGATACACATATTCATAATATTGATGCCAAAAGATGCAAAATTAATAATGATAATGCAACATATTTGTGGCACTGCCGTTTAGGTCATATTGGTGTAAAGCGCATGAAGAAACTCCATGCAGATGGATTTTTGGAATCACTTGATTATGAATCATTTGATACTTGCGAACCATGCCTCATGGGCAAGATGACTAAGACTCCATTCTCCGGAACAATGGAGCGAGCCACTGACTTATTGGAAATTATACATACTAATGTATGGGGTCTGATGAGTGTTGATACTTGCGGCGGGTATCGTTATTTTCTGACCTTCACAGATGATTTGGGCAGATATGGGTATATCTACTTGATGAAACACAAGTCTGAAACATTAGAAAAGTTCAAAGAATTTAAGAGTGAAGAGGAGAATCATCGTAACAAGAAAATAAAGTTTCTATGATCTGATCGCGGAGGCGAATATTTGAGTTACGAGTTCGGCCTTCATTTAAAACAATGTGGAATAGTTTCACAACTCACGCCACCTGGAACACCACAGCGTAATGGTGTGTCCGAACGTCGTAACCGTATTTTATTAGATCTGGTGCGATCTATGATTTCTCTTGCCGATTTACCATTATTTTGGGGTTATGCATTAGAGACAGATGCATTCACTTTATATAGGGCACCATCTAAATTCGTTGAGACGACATTGTATGAACTGTGGTTTGGCAAGAAACCTAAGATGTCATTTCTTAAAGTTTGGGGTTGCGATGCTTATGTGAAAAGCTTCAGCCTGATAAGCTCGAACCCAAATCGGAGAAGTGCATCTTCATAGGATACCCAAAAGAAACTATTGGGTACACCTTCTATCACAGATCCGAAGGCAAGATCTTTGTTGCTAAGAATGGATCCTTTCTAGAGAAGGAGTTTCTCTCGAAAGAAGTGAGTGGGAGGAAAGTAGAACTTGATGAGGTAATTGTACCTTCTCTCGAATTGGAAAATAGCTTATCATTGAAATCAGTTCCAGTGATTTCTACACCAACTAGAGAGGAAGCTAATGATAATGATCATGAAACTTCAGATCAAGTTACTACCGAACCTCGTAGGTCAGCCAGAGCATGTTCCGCACTTGAGTGGTATAGTAATCTTGTTCTGGAAGTCCTGTTACTAGACCATGACGAACCTACGAACTATGAAGAAGCGATGATGAGCCCAGATTCCGATAAATGGCTTGAGGCCATGAAATCTGAGGTAGGATCCATGTATGAGAATAAAGTATGGACTTTGGTGGACTTGCCCAATGATCGGTAAGCCATTGAGAATAAATGGATCTTCAAGAGGAAGACGGACACTGATGGTAGTGTTACTATCTACAAAGTTTGACTTGTCGCAAAAGGTTTTCTACAAGTTCAAGGTGTTGAATACGATGAGATTTTCTCACTCGTAGCGATGCTTAAGTCTGTCCGAATCATGTTAGCAATTACCACATTTTATGATTATGAAATCTAGCAAATTGACTCAAAACTGCATTCCTTAATGGATTTCTTAAAGAAGAGTTGTATATGATGCAACCAGAAGGTTTTGTCGGTCCTAAAGGTGCTAACAAAGTGTGCAAGCTCCAGCAATCCATTTATGGCCTGGTGCAAGCATCTCAGAGTTGGAATATACGTTTTGATGAGGTGATCAAAGCATATAGTTTTATACAAACTTTTAGAGAAGTCTGTATTTACAAGAAAGTGAGTGGGAGCTCTGTATCATTTCTAATATTATATGTGGATGACATATTGTTGACTGGAAATGATATAGAATTTCTGGATAGCATAAAAGGATACTTGAATAAGAGTTTTTCAATGAAAGACCTTGGTGAAGCTACTTATATATTGGGCATCAAGATCTATAGGGATAGATCGAGATGCTTAATAGGACTTTCACAAAGTATATACCTTGGATTTTTTTTGAAGAAGTTCAAAATAGATCAGTCAAAGAAAGGGTTCTTGTCTATGTTGCAAGGTGTGAAGTTGAGTAAGACTCAAAACCCGTCCACGACAGAAAATAGGTAGAGAATGAAAGTCATTCCCTATGCCTCAGCCATAGGTTCTATAAAGTATGATATGTTGTGTACTAGACCTATTGTGTACCTTGCCATGAGTTTGGCAAGGTGTAAAAAAATTTAAACGATTAAATTACTGCTCCCGGATATTCAACTGACCGATTAATTTCTTATAACATACTCTATTTTTCTTTGCCAAGTAAGCCAGCAAACGTCGATGTTTTCCCAAAAGTCTTCGTAGACCTCTTTACGATGAAAAATCTTTTTTGTGTAATTCCAAATGTGAAGCAAGTCTCCGTATCTTATTGGTGAAACTGAATACTTGATATTCAACAAAATCCCTGTTTTCTTCTTTTTCTTCTTTAACCGTAAATCCAAAAAAAATTCTACCTCCTTTCTTTTTCATCTAGGAGTGGATTACTGGACAGTGGTCAAAGTTATCCTTAGTTACCTAAGAGGACTAAGGAAATATTTCTCGGTTATGGAGGTGATAAAGAGTTCGTCGTAAAGAGTTACGTCGATGCAAGCTTTGACACTGATCCAGATGACTCCGAGTCTCAATCTGGATACATATTGAAAATGGGAGCAAATAGGTAGAGTAGCTCCGTGCAAAGCATTGTAGACATAGAAATTTGCAAAATACATAGGGATCTGAATGTGGCAGACCCGTTGACTAAACTTCTCTGACAAACAAAACATGATCACACCTTAGTACTCTTGAGTGTTAATCACATGGCGATGTGAACTAGATTACTGACTCTAGTAAACCCTTTGGGTGTTGGTCACATGGCGATGTGAAATATGGATGTTAATCACATGACGATGTGAACTATTAATGTTTAATCACATGGCGATGTGAACTAGATTATTGACTCTAGTGCAAGTGAGAAACTGAAGGAAATATGCCCTAGAGGCAATAATAAAGTTGTTATTTTATTTTTCATTATATCATGATAAATGTTTATTATTCATGCTAGAATTGTATTAACCGGAAACTTGATACATGTGTGAATACATAGAAAAAACACCGTGTCCCTAGTAAGCCTCTACTAGACTAGCTCGTTAATCAAAGATGGTTAAGTTTCCCAAACATAGACATGTGTTGTCATTTGATGAACGGGATCACATCATTAGGGGAATGATGTGATGGACAAGACCCATCTGTTAGCTTAGCATGTTGATTGTTTTGTTTTATTGCTATTGCTTTCTTCATGTCAAATACATATTCCTTCGACTATGAGATTATGCAACTCTCAGATACCGGAGAAATACCTTGGGCGTAATCAAACGTCACAACGTAATTGAGTGTTTATAAAGATGCTCTACAAGTATCTCCGAAGGTGTTTGCTGGGTTGGCATAGATCGAGATTAGGATTTGTCACTCCGAGTGTCAGAGAGGTATCTCTGGGCCCTCTCGGTAATGCACATCATAATAAGCCTTGCAAGCAATGTGACTAATGAGTTAGTTGCGGGATGATGTATTAAGGAACGAGTAAAGAGAGACTTGACGGTAACGAGATTGAACTAGGTATGAAGATAGCGACGATCGAATCTCGGGCAAGTAACATACCGATGACAAAGGGAATAACGTATATTGTCATTACGGTACAACCGATAAAGATCTTTGTAGAATATGTGGGAACCAATATGAGCATCCAGGTTTGCTGTTGGTTATTGACCGGAGAGGTGTCCCGGTCATGTATACATAGTTCTCGAACCCGTAGGGTCCGCACGCTTAACGTTCGATGACGATTTTGTATTATATGAGTTATGTGATTTGGTGATCGAATGTTGGTCAGAGTCCCGAATGAGATCATGGACATGACGAGGAGTCTCGAAACGGCCGAGAGGTAAAGATTCCTACATTGGACGATAATACTCGGACACCAGAAGTGTTACAGGGGTATCGGGTGCATATCGGGTCACCGGAAGGGGTTCCGGGCATCCCCCCGGCAACTACATGGGCCTACTAGGCCAAGAAGGGGACAGACCAGCCCCTAGGGGGCTGGTGCGCCTCATGTAGGCCAAAATAAAGGGGAAGGAAAGAGGGGAAGAGAGAAAGGAGGGGGAGCAATTCGGCCTCCCCCTTCCTTCTCTCCTCTCTCACTACAAAAAATACACTTCCGTGATGATACGTGTTTGTCACAGTAGGTCGCGTTTTTTGTCATGCATGTACATCCATGACAATTTTATGACAGAATCAAGATAGTCATACCTGTGTTGTCGTAGAAGTGTTCCATGACATTACCAAAATTATCATCACGGAAGCGTCCACTTCCATGACGATAAATCGCGCGTCACAGGAGTGCTTTCGTCAAGGGTGACCGACATGTGGCATCCACCATAACGGAACGTCGTTAAGCTATCGGGTCAGGTTTTGGATCCTATAACCCATTAACAGCCCCGACCAATGGGGATTTTCCATGTGTAAAATCATCATTGGCTGGAGGAAACACGTGTCGGCTCACCGTTGGGACAGATGTCGTCCGCACATTGGACCGAAGGCGCCTATGATACAGCGACATGTGGCACGGCCCAACAGAGGCCCATTCCTGTGGAAAGGCCGGCCCGTTTGACTTGGTCAAAAGGTGGCGGGCCGGCCCACGGAAAGCCTGTTAACGGCTTGTTCGCATATAGCCCATTTACAGCCCGCTAACCCAGGGCCCGTTACACCCTATCCGAATTAGGCCCAGTAGCGTCATCTGGGCCATCCAATATGATTCCAGCCCATTTTAACTTCCGGCCCATGTGTGGCCCATGACTTCTTTCGGCCCATATGAGGCCCTTTGTAACTCTTGGCCCATTAACGACCCGTGGTGAAACTGGCCTGTAATGAACAGTGTATCACTTTATGCCCATTAACGGCACGTTATTCTATTGGGACGTTTCGTTCCCAAGTTATCTTTCGGCCTTCTCAGGGCCCATTGATTCTTGGGCTCATTTGCAGCATTCGGTTACATACGGCCCGTTACTGTCATTTTTTGCTTGTGGGCCAAATTCAGCCCATCGTTACAGTCAGCCCGTTTGCGGACCATTAATACATTGGACCGTTTTCATGTAACAAAACGTTGGGTTGTTGTCGGTGTCAAAACCGGCGGATCTCGGGTAGGGGGTCCCGAACTGTGCGTCTAGGCGGATGGTAACAGGAGACAAGGGACACGATGTTTTTACCCAGGTTCGGGCCCTCTCGATGGAGGTAAAACCCTACTCCTGCTTGATTGATATTGATGATATGGGTAGTACAAGAGTGGATCTACCACGAGATCAAGGAGGCTAAACCCTAGAAGCTAGCCTATGGTATGATTGTTGTAATGGTTGTGTTGTCCTACGGACTAAAACCCTCCGGTTTATATAGACACCGGGGAGGGCTAGGGTTACATAGAGTCGGTTACAATGGTAGGAGATCTACATATCCGTATTGCCAAGCTTGCCTTCCACGCCAAGGAAAGTCCCATCCGGACACGGGACGAAGTCTTCAATCTTGTATCTTCATAGTCTTGGAGTCCGGCTGACGATGATAGTCCGGCTATCCGGACACCCCCTAGTCCAGGACTCCCACAGTAGCCCCTGAACCAGGCTTCAATGACGATGAGTCCGGCGCGCATATTGTTCGGCATTGCAAGGCGGGTTCCTCCTCCGAATAATTCATAGAAGATTGTGAACACCGGGATAGTGTCCGGCTCTGCAAAATAAATTCCACATTCCACCGTAGAGAAAATAACATGTACACAAGTTCAATCTGCTGACGTATTTTGTGGCATGACGTCACACCACTACCAAGCCTTTACTTGAATCGTTTTTTATTATACCACCTCAGCGCGTTTAGCGAAGCGGTTTCCTTGGCACGCCTTGTCGAAGCAGAGATCGTGTTCCCCTTATTCCGGGATTCTCATCAATACGGACGTGGGTAACCCAATCGTGCCCGTCGCCACGCCCCCTCCATCGGAGGCGAGTCCCGAACGGTCACGGGACGGCCCTTGGTATTCTCCCCCTTTATAATGGGACCAAGGCTCGTTTCTTTTCTTCAATCGCCAATCGAATCTGTTCCTTGCCCCGAGTTCCAACACCCAGAGCCCCAGATTCGAGCGCTTCGGACCTTCAACAATGTCCGGCTCCAACCTGCAGGGCCAGTGGATGCCTTCCTCCATCACGGAGGAGGACGTGCTAAAGCTGCGAGAAGCCAAGTACTTAACCTATGAGATTTCACATAGGTTGCCTGCCAAAGGGCTAGTCATTCCCACTCCTGAGCCCGGCGAGAGTGTTGTGTTCGTGTCCCACCTTCTTCGGGGTTTAGGCTTCCCGACGGATCCTTTTGTGAGAGGGCTCATGTTCTACTACGGGTTGGAATTCCATGACCTGGCTCCGGAGTCCATCCTCCATATCTCCTCATTTGTTATCGTCTGCGAGGCCTTCCTCCGCATCACTGCTCACTTCGGTTTGTGGCTCAAGACCTTCAACGTGGAGCCGAAGATGATTGAGGGGCGTCAAGCTGAATGCGGCGGGGCGGTTATAAGCAGAAGGGCCGATGCTCCATGGCCCATGGGCTGTTTTCAGGAGGAGCTCGGCCTGTGGCAACAGGAGTGGTTCTATATCACCGCTCCTAGGGGCAGCAAGCAGAAGCCGCTGCCCATCTTCCGCTCGGGCCCTCCACAGCGGCTGATGTCATGGGTCAACCAAGGGCTCAGCTGGGGGCCGTCAAAGGACGTACTCCTACTGCAGGGCCAGATTCAAGACCTCCAGGAGAGGGAGATCAGTTTGGTAATGGTGATGCAGGTTATGCTGATCCGGTGCCTCATGCCCTGCAAGCGTCGCCCCCTTCGTCTGTGGGAGTTCAATCCCGAGGGGCCGCGAGCTCTTCAACATTTCATGGGTACAACACCCATGGAGATGTATAAACCGTTCTTCGGATCACAAGAAATGTGTCCGGAATTGACCGAGGATTCTGGCCTACGCTTCAATAGCCCGGATACACAAGTAAGTAGCTCCAAGTCCGGACATGCCATTTTTTTGCCTTTCTATGATTCGCTTTTTGATCAACTGCCCTCTAAACAGGAGTGGATAGCGCAAGCAAAACTGATACGGTGTCCGGCCCCCCTCCTAGAGACCGCGCCGGATCCCGTGCTGGTCAGGATGATGGAGGTTGCGCCTTCGGAGGAAGGCGAAGGGGAGAACACAGGAACTACCGCCTCCACCAAGGAGGCTTTTGAGGTAGGGGGATTGAGAATCCCTCCTTCCAGGGGGAGAAAAGGACCGCCTCCAAAGACCCAGAGGCCAAAGCCCGAAGCGGGGGAAGAAATCTTTACCAGAGGGTCCTGCGTCCGGAGAGGCTCTGGGCGCACAGTCTCCCCTAAAGATCAGCCCTCCAGCGAGCCGTGAGTAGAAAAAAGGGAGTTTTGTAATAAGGGACATCCCTATTTGTGCTTCTGAGGATAACTTAAGTTTTTACCTTGTAGTTCGGATCTCCGCCCTTCTCAGATGAGCTCGTCTTCGGGGGAACTCCGTCCGGATATGATGGAGAGCGAGACGCCCCCATCTGGCGCCCCATCGGATGGGCGGACGAGCCTGAAGTGTCGTCACGGAGGGTGTCCCCGAGTCCGGCAGGGCCGAATAGTTCGGCACCGACTGGTGTGCGGCCGGGGGAGCTGAAGGATTTGCTTGAGAGGGCGTCCATCTCAGAAGGTCATCGTACACTAATGAGTACAGTGACTGAAAGAATTTCATCCGCCGAAGGCGGATTGCGTGATGCCGTCAGGAGTTTGCTGGTGGGGTTTGAGGTACGTAAAAATGACATACTCTTTGACAGTTTTACACATAAAGTGCGCCCTGTATAGATAGTAGCCCCTGAGACTCGGTAGGGTGTCGAGAACGACAACGTGCCGAGGATCAAAATCCGAGGTATTAATTTACGCCTTTCCTAAGCAGGTGGCGGATAGTTCGATGGCTGGCCGGACAGATGGAGTTGCCGAACTAAAGCGGCAGCTCGATGTTGCGGATGCGGACATCGCGCTGGTCAATAAACGACTTGACGAGTCACAAGGTAGGTTTTTTTTGTGGTCACCTGGTAAGGGAGCCGAAGCCCACTCCTTACCACATGTGTGTCCGATGCAGATGGTGCCGCTGCTGTGGAGAGCCTTCGGGCAGAACTTGCTCAAGCCAAGGAGCAAGCCAGAAGGAGTGATGCGGCTGCCTCGAGGGCGGCCGAAGAGTTAGAAGACGAAAGGGCTGCACACTGCCGAAGCAGGGAGGAGATGGCCGAAATGGCCGTGAAGTTACAAGATGCTACCGACCGCAATGGGGTTCTTGAAAAGGAGCGCCTAGCGGAGCGAGAAGACCTGGGGAAGGCCACCGCCGAAGCCAAGGATGCCCGTTCTGCAATGCGGGCTATAAAGGAGGAGCTGCGCCAGGCTGGAGACATTGTGGCTGGCAAGCCCTTTTTGCTGCACCGAAGGTTTACGGATCCGGAGTATGCTCAGCTTGGCCAGCTGTGGGGTCTGGAGGATCCTTATATGGACTTGGCGGCGAGTGCGGCAGACGCCGTTCTGCACTTCCGAAGTCAGGAGGATCACAAGACGGAAGAGCTGTTTTGGTCTCAATTCCATAGTCCGGAGCGTTCACTTCCGCTGACCGATCCGTTGGCCGAGTGGGCTGAACTGAATAGATTGTCCGGACTTGCCATGACGGATATCGTGGCTCATGTCTGGCCGGATAGGCCCAAGCCGAAGAGTTATTTTGGCTTATTGCAGCAATTCGTTGGGGCGCTGCCGCATATCAAGGCGATGAAGCGGTCGGCTTGCATAGAAGGTGCACGGATGGCCCTCGCCCGTGTGAAGACACATTGGACAGAGATGGATGCCACCGCAGTTGCGACCCAGGGTTCGGACGAGGGCCGGTTACCCGCCGAGCACTATTTTGGGGAAGTTCTGCGTGGTGCTCGTGTATTGAGTCGCAGTGCTCAAAGAATGTCATGTTCAAGTGAACATTTTGGTTTGTAAAACGATGTTTATGATGTTAGCGCTTTTTGTACTTGTGCGTTCAAGTATTAAAATATCTCCTGTGCGGCCGTTTATGTATACGTGTGTATAACCTGAAAGATGGCAGTCGTCGGCTTCAGCCCCCACGCACAAGGTGCGGGGGTGTTTGCAAAAATAGCGCATTTTCACACTTAATCCGACGTCTCGGTCCTGTGAAGGAGGTGGTAGCGTAGCAAACGAGGCAACCGGACTATAATGCTTTATCACTTTCACTTAGCCATAGGAGTTCGAGGGTGGGGCTACGACATAGCCCCTAGGGGCACCGCACTCTCCGAATTCGAGGCGCGTATGTGCCTGACCGGGAAATGGTCCTTTGTCAAAGCGGCGGAATTCTAAACATTCCGATAGTCGATCGAGTGGTTGACCAGTCTCTCGCTATATCATGACAGTCAGTTTTCAGCTTTCTCTACTGACGTGCTCGCCCGGCCGAACTGGGGCACAATCGCAGTAGTTCTCCTGGTGCCGCATTAGCCGATGATATGGAACGTAAGGCAGCAAAACACAGGAGCCGGGAAAACCCAACATTTGACCAAAGACATGACTCGGAGCTGATGCATATAAGGCCTAACTCGAGACGCCGAACACTCCATAAGGTGTTCGGTCTTTATAATAACGGGCAGAACAATGCCCTAAGCCCTTAGTGTCCAGGTACAGGCGAGAATTTCTGGCGCGGCCGATGCCAAAATGCCAGCCTCCTCGTTGGTTATGGTTAAAAACCGTGGGATGTGATCAACAAAAGACAGTAAGAAAGGTTTACGCAGGGACTTAATCTGAAAAGAATCCTTGCGACGGGTCCCTGCTGCACGTCTGCGCCTGTGTCTCCGTTGTGCCGTATCGTGGACGGGTGTACACGTTGTTCATCTGTAAAAAGAGAGGAACTTAGCTTGAAAGGAAATCATGCAAAAAATGTATTAAAAATCGAAATATGAATGAATGAATAAAGCTGAGCCTATGTTAGCTCATATGCACAACCCCTTGTAAAGGGGTGTGCTGCTAGGGAGCCCCTAGCTTTTTATGCCGGACTCATCTAGCTGTGTCCGGGGTCTTGAACGACCTTTTAGTGAGATGATGCCGCGTGGACCGGGCATTTTAAGTGTAAGAGACGCGTAGTGTGGTATTGCATTAAAGCGAACAAAAGCTTCACGTCCCAATAGTGCTTGATGGCTACTTTTGAATGGGGCGACATGAAAGAGTAGATTTTCGCGTCGGAAGTTGTTGGGTGACCCAAATCCAACTTCTAGTAGTAAGGAGCCCGTGCACTTGGCGTAAGGGCCTGGCGTCACTCCTTTGAAGGAAGTGCGGCTATATCGAATTTTAGTAAGGTCTATCCCCAGTTTGCGGATTGTGTCCGGATATAGCAGGTTTAAATCGCTGCCTCCGTCCATCAGGACTTGTGTAAATTGTAGTCCGTCGATTATAGGATCCAATATCAGAGCAGTCCATCCTGCATTTCGGATACTTCTGGAATAGTCCAGGTGGTCGAAAGTAATTGGTTTTGACATCCAACCTCGAGGTTCCGCTGGGGTGGATCGTGCGATACCTACTTTGGCGGGTGCCGCACTGTTGCTCCGTATTATCACATGAAGTGAGTTTACTGTTTTGACTTCTTGTGGGAAAGTCTTTTGTTTTCCGGCGCTCTGCTGGTGGGGTACGTCGTCATCCTCGCTTGGCGCGTCGAGCCCCTTGTGTTCGGCGTTGAGTCGGCCGGACTGTTTGAAGACCCAACAATTTCGGTGGGTGTGGTTTGCAGGCCTTCCGGAGGTGCTGTGGACTTGACATATCCGATCCAATATTTTGTTTAAGTTGGATAGCTCTTCACTGTTGCCCTTAAGAAGCAGTGTTTTGTTGTTCGGCCGCGAGCTTTTGAATCCGGCGTTGACCGCCGTGTTCTTTGGGCTTTTTTCTTTGTTTCGGCGCTAGTCCTTTCTGCGTCGTGATTTTCCGTTTCCATCTCTGATCTCGGATGTACTCGGGTCACTGGTGCTACGTCTTGCTAGCCAGCTGTCTTCCCCCGCGCAAAAGCGGGTCATTAGGCTTGTTAGCGCGGCCATTGTTCTCGGCTTTTCTTGGTCGAGGTGTCTGGCGAGCCATTCGTCTCGGACATTATGTTTAAAAGCTGCTAAGGCTTCGGCGTCCAGACAGTCGACTATTTGGTTCTTTTTGGTGAGGAACCTGTTCCAGAATTTGCGCGCTGACTCTCCGGGCTGTTGAGTTATATGACTTAGATCGTCTGCATCCAGAGGGCGGACATAAGTCCCTTGAAAATTTGCTCTGAACGCGTCCTCGAGCTCTTCCCAACTTCCAACAGTATTTTCTGGGAGGCTTTTGAGCCAATGCCGAGCTGGCCCTTTGAGCTTGAGGGGTAGATATTTTATGGCGTGGAGATAATCTCCTCTAGCCATGTGTATGTGTAGTATGTAATCCTCGATCCAGACTCCAGGGTCTGTTGTTCCGTCGTATGCCTCTATGTTTACGGGTTTGAATCCCGCTGGAAATTCATGATCCAGCACCTCATCGGTGAAACATAGTGGGTGTGCGGCTCCCCTGTATTTAGGCGTGCCGTTATCTTCGAACATGTGGCGTGTTGTGTTGCTTCCTGGGGCCCTCTTTTTTGGCCCGTAAATGGACCTGACTGGGCCATCTGTTTTGTGAGGATTGTGTGTCGTCTTGTGTGCGGCGCCGCTTGTCACTTTTGGCCTGTCATCTGGTCGTCTATCCGGCCAGGCGGCCTCTTTGCTTTTTGACTGTGGGGGCTCTATGGCCTCCTCGTCAAATTCTGGCAGCAGCTTGCGCTTTGGATCTTTGTTTGGTGGCTATTGCCATATTTGTCCGTGGTCTTGAGTACTTTGCTCCACCTCATTCTGAGTATGTCTTCCACTGTTTTGAGCTTTCGTTTTTCCTTTTTCAGACTTCTTGCAGTGGCGACCAGTCTTTTGTGCAGGTTCTTATGCTCTGGTGGTGTGTCCGGCGTGAGTTCGTCTGGACTGTTGTTTTCGTCGGGCATAGATTGATTGCCCGATTCGTCCTGCTCGGATGGCTGTTTGGTTGCATGTTTGTCGTCCACTGGTTCGCCCTGCTCTATCTCTGGGTCGTTAGGAGTGCTGTTTTTGTCGAGGCGGGACTTAGGGCGGCGTCTGCATCGCCGTTTTGGTTGTTTGTCGGTGGAATTATCCCTTGCCGCGTCCCGTTGTTCCTCGTCATCGCTTTCTTTTGGGGTGTCCACCATATATACATGGTTTGGGTTGGCCTTCCAGTGCTCGGTAGGCGCTGGTTCTTGGTAGTCTCCGGCATCGTCGTCCATACCATCGATGTCTTCGGAGTTATAGTCTAGCATGTCGGTTAGATCGTCGACAGTGGCTACGAAGTGGGTGGTGGGTGGGCTTTGAATTTCTTCGTCGTCCGCATCCCAACCGTCCTGACCGCAGTCCGGCCAGGGTTCTCCTGATAACGAGAGATGCTTTAGCGAATTCAGGATGTCGCCAAAGGGTGAGTGCTGAAAAATGTCCGCGGCGGTGAACTCCATAATCGGCGCCCAATCGGATTCGATTGGCAGGGGCGCAGAAGGTTCAGAGTCCGGCAAGGAGTCCGGCGCCTCGGAGTCACGAGCTTTATAAGGGACAAGATCAGTATTCGGCTCTATCACCGTAGAAGTTGCAGCCCCCGAGGCGGTGTCCAGCCACCTCTCCTCGATCTGCGCGGTCTGCTCCGAACTATGGGTCAAAGCGGACTCGTGTGCGGCCTCCGAGGCACTGTCCGGCGGCAGAGCTAAATCATGCCCAACGTGACAGCGCGGCACACTCGGCTGTGGCTCGAATCCGTCGAAGATCAAGTCTCCGGGGATGTCGGCCGTGAAGTTTAGGCTTCCAAACCTGATCTGACGGCCAGGGGCGTGGCTTTCGATCTGCTCCAGATGGCCAAGCGATTTGGCCCGCAGTGCGAAGCCGCCGAACACGAAGATCTGTCCGGGGAGAAAAGTCTCACCCTGGACGGCATTGTTGTTGATTGAAGAAGTCATCAAGCCTATCGGTGACGACACAGAGGAACTCTCAATGAAAGCACCAATGTCGGTGTCAAAACCGGCGGATCTCGGGTAGGGGGTCCCGAACTGTGCGTCTAGGCGGATGGTAACATGAGACAAGGGACACGATGTTTTTACCCAGGTTCGGGCCCTCTCGATGGAGGTAAAACCCTACTCCTGCTTGATTGATATTGATGATATGGGTAGTACAAGAGTGGATCTACCACGAGATCAAGGAGGCTAAACCCTAGAAGCTAGCCTATGGTATGATTGTTGTAATGGTTGTGTTGTCCTACGGACTAAAACCCTTCAGTTTATATAGACACCGGGGAGGGCTAGGGTTACACAAAGTCGGTTACAATGGTAGGAGATCTACATATCCGTATTGCCAAGCTTGCCTTCCACGCCAAGGAAAGTCCCATCCGGACACGGGACGAAGTCTTCAATCTTGTATCTTCATAGTCTTGGAGTCTGGCTATCCGGACACCCCCTAGTCCAGGACTCCCTCAGCTGTTTTCATAGAGTTATCAAATACGGTCTATTAACAGCCCGTTATGGTCCACGAATAGTACGGCCCATGATTGGCGAAATGATGACACGCCCCGTAGAGGGCCCATGGATCCTAGGGCCCATATCAGGCCCATGGATAGTACGGCCCGTAGAAGGCCCATGGATCGTACGGCTCGTAGAAGGCCCATGAATCCTAAGGCCCGTATAGAAGGCCAATGGATCCTACGGCCCGTATAGAAGGCCAATGGATCCTACGGCCGGAAGAAGGCCCATGGATCATACGGCCTGCAGGAGGCCCATGTTTACAACAGTCCGTGTGTTGCCATGATTATTTTGGCCTAGTTACCAAAAATAGGCTATTGTGGCCACTAGAAAAACACAGAAAAAGAACTGCAGTGACTACAAGCAAACAACTAAACAAGACAATAAGGAAATAAATAAGCAAGCAATTAACGCTAGCCTATTACCGCTATTACACATATTACATCCACTAGGCATCAAAGTTCGCCACTAGTGCAAATATAGGGAACAAAGCAGCATCTACATACACTGGCCGTCAAAATTGGCCACCAGTGCAAATAAACGCGGCAGCAAAACAAGAGCATAACTGAAACAACTTCAGAAGAGCTCAAGAAACGTTATCCTGGGTATCCACCATGCTGGCAATAAGCTTATTAGCTTTGTCCTGTTTGGCGCTAAAATCCTCCAACGCTTGTTGTTGCACCAGAAAGTATGCATCTGAATGCTCCAGGGACTTCTGCAATCCTTCCGCTTCTTGTCGCAACACAGCTGATCGATGTCTTTCAGCTTGTAGTTGAGACTCAAGAAACCGAACTTATTCAGACAGTGAGTTTGAATAGCTTGTGCAAGCGGTAGTGGCCAGTAACTCGAACACTAAACCAAGATAGGACTTTGGGGTTGTCTCGCTGTCTTCAAGATAGTCTTCCTTAGCTGTTTTATCAGCTTTGTTGGAGACCAACAAGGATGTGTCACTATCCTGAACCTTATCTGCATTACTTCCTTTACCATTGCTTAATAAGGCATTCTTCCCCAATATTCTTTCAGCATTCTAAAAGAAGAAACAAGCAGACAAATAACAAGTTTAGCATGTACTAGTATATGAAACTCATTTCGGTGAACCTGTTCATTAGTAAGATGGACAGGATTAAACTACCAAGTCTTCTATTGCCAAGTACTAGTACCTAATAAAAGAATCAAACAAACATATATCTATGTCCTATGGTCACTGCATTGTCTTGCCAAATCAAAATAGAGACACGGTTCAAATCATATCAGTTCAAGACAAAGCAGCAGTGAAAGAATACAAAGCGTGGGAAACTACACGGCACAACAAGATTTCAGATGGGTACCACAGGTCTACGTGTACAACAACACTATTGGCTCTGTTGTGATACTAGTAATGTGCATGATGTGAAAGTCAACTGTATACACAATTGAAACTGAAATCAAAAGAGCTATTGATAAGAGCAAACCTGTTAAAGAAACATGCATGAACATACCTGTTGTGCCATTGGAGTTTCGATTGGATCCTTCAATTTAAAAATAAGTTTGTATGAGTAAATACAGTGATACAAGAGCAAAGCAATCATAGTTAAAAAGGCGCGCCTAAGCGAGCGCTTAAGCGCGCCTAGGCTCTAGGCGTTGGCAAAACGCATTGCGCATAACTATGCTTAATCTGTGCATGACTGCGCATAAGCATGTGCTTTTGTCAGTAAAGCACAAGGGGGTGGCAAAACGCACAATTAACGCCTAGCGCTTTTTTCAACTATGATAGCAACGGAATCTTAAATTAGAACAATTGTTCTTCAGGTTTAGGCACTTGTTCTACATGAATAGAGTACAGTAAGACGCAAGAATATAATACTTAAAAATAGAAAATGAGCTCATAGACCTTACCACATTCTTGGTTCGGGACCAGTACAGAACAAGGTGTTCCCAGTCATCGTCCAGTAAATGTGTCTCAAGAGACCGTAAGGGAATTTGATGAGTTTCTTTGCTGTTGAAGTATGTTTTATTCAGGTAATTCCGATACTGCCACCAAGCATTCTTGAAGTTAGCAGAGGTATTAGCACAGGTTACCTCATCCTGAGTTTCCAAATCGGTCCTTCTCTATAGAGAAAAATGGGAGAATTTGTTGTATTATAACCATCATGGAGGTAGGATGTATGGGACGAAGCAAAGTAACTGCCATGAATAACATTACTTACACATAACTCCTGGACAAACACCTGCAACTGGCATTTTCCTTCATCTTCAGTATAATATTTCCAAGATTGGAAGATACACACATACGATTTAACAACATCAAATGCGATAGATGCTAAACTACGACTAGCTGGTTGTTCTTCCTCCACAGGAATAAGCATACTAATTGGTGGAGTTGGGGTTCACCGTGATAGTACTGGCCCTTTGGGCACTGGAGCTGCCTTACTAACTGCTCTTGTTTGGGAGCTCTGTGGTGGAGATGGTGTTGTGTCAACAGGAACTGGGTTACTATCGGCTGGGGTTGGGGTTAGATTGGGTGAAGCTAGTTCTCTGTCCATCGCAGTAGGGGTACAATCTGCGAGAGTTTGGGTTATGTGTGGTAGGGCTGGTTCTTGTGCATGTACAACCGGGGTGCTATCTCCACCAAGAGGTAGCACTGTTTTATTTGAAGACCGTGTTTTTAGTCCGCTAGATACTGGCATCACCGGCTCCAATTCAAATGGCTGATAAACAGGAAACATAGTTGAATGTACAGACATTGTATGAGAGACAGATGCAATAGATAGTATGGAAAAAAGAGGGCATGAAATAGTTGACATGTATATTGTTTAACTAAAACGGATAGCATGGCATAATTTCACATATATGATGTCTATCTAAACTGGATAGCATAGCATAACATAATTCAAAGATATGATGAATAACTAAACAGGATCGCATGACATAATTCACCTACATGTTATCTAAGTAATCAGGATCGCATCATTTAATTCACATATGTGATTTATATGCTAAATAGAGGGCATTCGATATGATGTCTGAACTAAGAACATGGTGTTGAATATTGTGTATATGATGTCTAAACTATGCAATGCAAGACACCCTATGCATGATATGAGCAGTATAACCGTGCCAAGTTAGAGCATACACCTCAGTGGGGGAATAGGACTGGTCATCTGTCTCTTAATCCATCTCTGAGGAGCTATCGGGACCCAACAAGAGATCTGCTTCGACGGGCAGCACTGTCTACTCTGAAGGCTTTGTTTTCACTCCAGATTTTTCCATCTCCCACCCAAATGGCTGATTCACAGGAAGAGTAGTTTAATGTACAAACATTATCGATAAATGGAAATGTAATGAAGAAAAGGATGGGCAAGATATCATTCAAATATATGATGCCTGCTTAAACAGGATGGCATTGCACATTTCACATATATTATGGCTGGCTAAAAGACATGAGACAGCATAATTCCCATATATGATATAGAAACTAAACATGTGGCATTACAGAACATGTCTAAACTAAGCAGATGACATATATGATGTCAAAAGTAGGCACTGCAAGGCAACATATGCATGATATGACTAACATCGTCATGCCAAGGTAGAGCAAACACCTTGGGGTAAATAGGAGTGGTCAGTGGCGTCTGAATCCGCCTCTGAACAGATATCTTCCTCTGGATTACAATCTGGAGAGGGGTGGGAGGGTTTGCCATTGAACCCACCATGGAGCAATGGCTGCATGACATTGTATTGCCGCGCAAAACTCTTCTCTTTTTCTCTACATGTTCAGCATGAGTGTATACAATATCTGACATGCATACGAAAAAATATGGTGAGATTATGTAAGGAGAGCATGCAGAAATTTAGAGTGATGGTAACAACCAGTGGATGGATCCAAAAATAATGATAGCATGCTAATGATTGCTTTAAATTAATAAAAAGACAGATGATGATTGCTTTACTATTTGTTTCCCACCCAAGATGAACAACATAGGCATACCCTAGGTGAACCAGATATTAGACAGACATACTATTCATTGCTGCCTCGATATGTGCCCCACAACTAATTTAGAACTCAAGTTTGAACATTAATTTGGACCTGACTTGGGAGTCCAAGAGCTGAACAGGACGATAAAGTAGCAGGTAAGTTTAAGCAATGCATAACATAAGCAGAAACAAAAGAGTGCGGCCTCTCTTGTGGACTCGTGTACTCCTCAGGTTCATCTGCTGAGTCGATGATGGTGATGCCATTGCGGTGGGTGCCGGCGGCAGGGAAGGAGATCTGAGGCGGCGAAAGACGGTCAGGAGTCGTGATGTCTGGTTTGGTGGATGCTTCTGTCGATGGAGCAGCTCAGCTGAGGTGGACGACGTCGCGGCAGGAGCAGGACAAACCACACAAAGTTCCCTTCGACACGTACCTGTAACTAAAGTAATTCTGTAAGGGCTCATTTGGCTTGCATGGTTCTTAAAACACAGGGATAGGAAAAACACCAGAATAGGATAGGAAAATGCACATGGTAAACAGAGCATTTGTAAACACAGGATTTCTGTCAACTTGGGTGTTTGGTTTACAGGAATTGGAAGAGCAGAGGAATGCAAAGAAACATGGCCAAAATAAAGTGAAACCATATGAAAGCGTGTACAATTAGAATGTTATTCTGGCACTAATGCACTTGGTCTTGTTTTCATGCATAGGATTTTGATAAGTAGGTCCAGGTGGATGTTTTGCTTCATTCCTTTCAACATAATGCATGAATAATTGAATAGTAGAGTGCCATTGGAAAATTCCCTATTGCTATGTTTTACGTTGAACCAAAATAGCCCTAATGGATCGACGTGAATGTATAGTAATAAGTGATGCAACAAGTGTACAACCTATTTGCCGTAGCCGTGTCGGCCTCAGCATCATTGGGTTGGTCGCTGAAGCAGTTGAGACAGAGGTGGCTGTCAGAGGTGTGGAGGAAGATCTGAGGAATCTGTAGATGGCGTCCAGGGCACTGCTCTGTTGTGATGGATTGTTCTGTCGTTAGAGCAGCTCCGGTGAGCCGTAAGACGTCAAGGCTGAAGCAGCACAAGACAGACATCGTCAATCTCAAGTGGGATTCTAATAGCATCTCCAATAGATGATGTAAAATGGATGTAAAATTTACATCACCAAAAACACCTGACTACAACAGATGAGGTAAAAACTATTGACTCTGAACTTAACTGTCAAAACTGAAATTTACTGTGGAATCTGAATGCTACTATCGAAACTGAACGCAATGGTAGCAGAGAGGCACTTGACATGTAGTTTAGGGAGGGCCTGCAGTTCATCTTCAACCTGCACCCCCCTGAACCGCCAGCCACCACCGGCCGAACCGCCGGCCCCAGCGCCGCCTCACCGCCCCGAAACAACTCCCCACCGCCACCCCGGCCAGCCCTCTAGGCCCCCCGCCCCCCACCCTGAACCCTAAGATAGATAGTGGGGTACCTCTCCGGTGAGCCCCCGTCCCCGCTGCCGGTGGTTCTTCCTTAACTCCGGCGAGCTCCCCCAACCCCTGAAAATCAACTGACCAAAAAGTTGATTCAGCCGCCTGAAGTGTGGCTTAATTGGAGCAGAGCAGCAGCAGCAGCTGGGCAAGCGAGCGATCGAGCGAGAGCCAGAGCAGTAGCAGCAGCACGAGCGAGCGAGCGAGAGCCAGAGCAGCAGCAGCAGCAGATCCGGCTGGTATGGACGCTACCGCCGAAGGGGCCTCGCACTGGGGGAGAGCCGCCGTGGAGATGTCGCCCGCGGCGCCGGCTTCAAGGTAGCCGCTCCATGGGGGTGCGGGATGGAGCACCGTCGGTGCCGGGAGGTTGAGTTAAGGAGAAGGTGCGATGCGATGAGTGTACAACCTCTTTGGTGGCGTCGAGTAGGCCTCGGCTTCGTCCGAGGAGTTGGTGAGGATGCTGCGGTTCCGGTGGAGCAGGTTAAGGCGGCGCTATGGGGATGGAGCAGCCGCGATAGAAGAGGCGATCGTCGGAGCAGCTCCTTGGAGGTGGAGGACGGGGCAGCTGAATCGGGGACGGCGAGATGGACGACGGATCCTCATCTGGGGAGGTGGACGAGGGACGTCGAGCTGTTGCGGTGGACGATGTCGTCGGGGAAGAGGCTCCGGCTGGGCAGCGATGACGTGGCGGACGGAGGAGGGTGGGGTTTCGCGGCTGGAGCAGAGAGGTTATGGCGGCCTGGGATTTCGAATGGCGAAAAGGGGGCGATGGGAGGGGGTGAAGCATGACTTAGGGACGCGCTTGTCCAAAATGTAGGGTGTGTTACAAAAGTGCCCCCCACCTATTTGAACTAGCGGCCCTTTCGGCTCAGGGTTAGAAGGGTGATTTCGTGTGTCAGGATTTGGCAGCTAGAGGGAGTTTTCGCGCGCGTTGTAATTTCGGGATGGCAAGGCGCGGGTTGTGAAGGCGCCAGTTTTGGGAGCACGATATGTGAATTTTCGGGATATAACAAGACGCGGGTTGAATTTTAGGGACAAGCCTAACATGTAATAATATTGTACTTGTACGTACCAAATCAATTCACACTTCCCTCAACCAAAAAGAAAATGAAAAAAATAAAACTATTCACACCACACAAAGAGAGAGTCTTGCCCCGTTTTACTATACAAATGCTATTCAAAGCTACTCCCTCCTTCCATCTATACATGGCCTAATGCATTTTTCGATGCTAACTTTGACCAAATATTAGAGCAATGATATACGACATGCAACTTACACAAAGCACACCGTTAAATTCATCTGTGAAAGGTTCTTTCAATGATATAATTTTCACATTGTGCATGTCATGTACTATTAATCTTGTCAATAGTCAAAGGCGGTCTTAAAAATCTCATTACGCCCTATATAAATGGAAGGAGGGAGTATGAATCCATGTTATGTACGATTAAATTTTTTCACTTGCTGTATAATGCATGTAACCTACTCATACCAACATTTTAGTGCATTCCAAATGTCTATACTACGCTGCAATTCGAACTAAATTTGAATTTGTTTCTCTATTTCAATAAGAATCTACAATCGTGATTGTTGCCAACTTCAACCATCATTCGTGTATTACCTTAATAACACACCACATGATTACTATAGAGGTAGATATGAACTATGTGTACTACATGAACTCGAATTCTATTTTTTGAATACAATTGATGTTGATTCCAAATAATAGTACATTTGATGTACTAACTATATATTCATAATCTAAACAATGTTCCATACGTACACCGTGTTTATCACACAAAGTACAGTGCCCCGCCCCCTACATTATGACAAGTATTTAGACCTGAGTTGCAAAAGTCACACATTAGCCCAAATTATAATCAATGTTCTACATTATGATATCTTCTTCAAGTATCCGTATCCACTTTTTTATAATGAATTATGATCGTTGTTCATCTTTTATACCTTCACGATCCTCTTCTATTTGTAGCTAGCTAGCGCTAACTTTCTATCGTGCATGCACACGCCCGCCCCCCTCTCACACACCCTTAGCGTCCCCTCCATCGCGCACGTTCATTATTTCTCTTTAGGTCGTCCACCAGCGGTGTGTGTAGGCCCCCGGCTCCTTCTTTCCGGCACACACCGGTCGATATACCTCTCTAGCCAAGTGTGCCTACAACAAACACATATATACTTCCCCTCTTCTCTTCTCACCGTCTATGCCCCCATATGTCCAATACGATTCCACGCAGGTGCACACTCCCGCCCCTCTTTTCATTGATCACATACTCACACACTCCTCCCCCCTCGACATGGTAGGCCTCTCGCACCACCTCCTAGCCACACCCTCTCCCCCTGTCTGCCTCTCCGGACCTTATTTGCTTCTAACACATGCAGGCGTGTATATGAACTGATCTCCCTACATATAGCCAGGTCGACTATAATTCATTTTCACCAAGCACCGATACACTTACCTCGCTAGTTATGTCTCTCCTTTTCTCGGACACACGACGGTTGATCTTCCTATGTAGTTACGTATGCTTACCACAACCATATCTTCTCCCCTCATCATCCTTGAATACCTCCCGACCCGTCTCTCACACGCACATGCATAGACAGACAGACATCCCCCGCCCTCTCTTATTGATATTGCACTCATACCCTTCGTTTGTCTAGCATGCCTCTCCCACCATTTGTGAGACGCCACACCACCACCAACCCTCTGACGCTCTACCTTTGTCTTTTTCCCAACCTTATTCCTCTGCTACACATATCCATGGATGTCCATCGATCTCCCTCAATACATAGCTAGGTCTCTCTCCTTCCCCACACATATACTAGTCGATCGGTCTCTACCCCCTCCCCCCCCCCCCCCCCACACACACCGATAGTCGAACGTTGTAGGTAGGTATCCATGCCACGGAAAAAAACTGCACCTCTGCCCTCTCAAATTCCAGTAGGCCAGCCGCCCTGTATCTTTGACGTGGGCAAACACAAATTCGATGGCACTCTTTATCAATCGCGCAGCCACACACTTCATCCCCGTTTTAAATTCTATCGATATCTCACGTCCAAGACTCCATTTCACACACATTACATATGTTACGTTTTTCTGATTGAGATACCATCAACACATTGCCTCTGTTTCGCACAAACCATCTCTATCACACCCACCCACATACGTACCTACACCTAAAGAAGAAGTGCGCGCAGGACGCACGTACTCACGTCTCGTTCCTGGCCACACCCGCGCGGGTACATGGTGGAGTTGGTTTTTGTAGAAAAGGCAGCCCACGTGATAATTTGACGCGTGTAGCAGTTGTTTACTCGAAGGAGGGTCGGGTACCACGCCTAGACGGAACAAAGTTCAACTTGACGCGTTAGCATTAAATAAAGTTATATATTCCTCAATGGCATGTACAGAATACAAAACGATTGTCGTGGGAAAATAGAAAAATGGGTTTGTCTCTCGTCACACCATCTCACACAAGGCCGCCGTGGCCTCTCTCTCTCTCTCTCTCAGCGTTGGTCAGTGATCCGGCCGCATCCCGTCCGCCGGCGGAAAGGGATGATGTGCATCGTCTCTCTGTTCGACGGCGTTGAGGCAGCACGTCCCGATCTGCGGTACCCGCCGTTCTCTCTGACCAAGCTCCAGCGTGGTAGGGCCTTCGCCACTTGCTCACTACCGCAGTATGGGCAGATCCCGGCCACTGGCGCCCTCCTAGTAACATCCCGATGACCCTCAGGTACAGCTTCCTTCGGCCTTGCTCCACTGCCCATCTTCCCACGTTGCTGCATGTGGATCTTCTTTAGTTGTTTGCTTAAATTGTATCTCGGCCGGCGTACTTTCCATCTTGCAATCTCGTCCTCGGACCATTTTTGATAAACCACCATGTGCTATCTTTCCCTTATTACATGGAACATGCTTCTTTTTTGTCGGCGTATGTGTCTTCAACTCGTGTTATTGGGCAGTAATTGTTTTCTTTCGACCTCGTTTTGCAAACAGGGCTATCCATTTTCACCTCGTTGCTATTGCGACCTTTTGGTGAACTACACAAATCACTTTTCTGAAGAGTGTTTTGTGCAGTTCCGCCAAAATTTCACACGGGCAGCGTTTTTAAATTTCTGTGGGACTGCGGAAAGGGAGATTAGTTTTGCTATCCTCCTCATCCAACTCCGTGCCTAATCTTCTCCAACAAGAAGTTAGTCCTAAAAAGAGATCGTAGAGGTGATCAGCTTCTATTTATGTGTGTTATGTTTCATCATCTAGTTCCACTATTATTGTAATCACACTGACTGGATATCTTTGCAAACAGGGATGGTCCGCTCGATTTTAGTGGAGCTGCACAAAATGATCGGATTGTGGTGTCCTTCATACACCTCTTTTTTGGCTACAGAGCTTGGTGAAACTAGCTGCCAAGCAATGAACAATGTGCCAAGGAAATGGAGCCATGCCTACGAACAACATCGATCAATTATATTTTTTTCTTTATTTGTACACCTTCTCACAACTTTATCTTCAGTTGTGATGTGAATATTGGCGTTGATCTGCGAACCATTGAGATGCCTTAGCCATGGTAGTTTCATTTGTATTTTATGGAATGTTGTAACGAGATAATCTCAAGGCAAGACACATGAATCCTAAGTTGAAACTTTTTTTTCCTGCGGGAACCAAAGTTGAAACCTTCATAGCATCACAGTACAATTTCATCAAAGTTATGCGTACATATAAATAAATCCTGAAGGATTGACAGCAATGCCAGAAACAATTCAACTTCATTTCGCCGACATGTTGGACATCCTTCATCCGGCTCCACCTGCCATGCAGCAATATTGAGTGCACAACACAACTTCAGGGAAAGATTCACCCTGGTCGTTGCGCCGCAGTAGTAATGACTAGTGAGCAGTCAAATCACAGAGCCCCACCTTCGCCACAGTAAGTTGCTCGGACGAAGCAACCATCATTTCTATGTTCCTTGAATCCGCTGGTACTCTCATATTCCCACAGTAATAAGTTGCTTGGGCGAATCAACCGTCACTATATCCGCTCATGTGTGATGACCACAGGAGCTATCCATTCAGATTGCATGTTAAAAAATAAAGGTCGATAACTAATGCGGCAAACTTTCAAAAAAAAAACTAATATGGCAGCTCGGGCCAATGCGGCCAGATCGCATTTTGCACGAGAAATTACACACCATGTTTTGTTGACATGTGGTCCCGTTCCAACATATCAGTGAGACGACGGCGAGTAGTAGTATTTCTGAACGGACGTGTAGGTCGGGGCGCCTCTTCTTGAACCGTGGCAAGCTGGCAACCGTCCACCGACTCTTCGCCTTTCCCTCTCGATTTGGAACTGATGTCGCACGCTCTTCCTCTCCCTCCTCCATTTTCCTTCAGCCCTTCACCCTTTCTTCTGCCATTGTTCGATCGTCTTCTCCATGGAGGGAACAGGCCGGAAACGACCCCGTTATTCTTGCCCCGATCTGAAAGATGACGTGGTGGAGGAAATCATTGATCGGTGCGACGTCATCACCTCGGCTAGCATGGCAGGTCCGTTCAAGCCCATTCTCGACTCAACTAATAACATCATTACAAGGAACCCAAGAGTCAAGGAGCGGTTTGATCTCCCCTATCTTCTTCGCAGTGACCCTGATGACTACTGGCGCTGGGACGACGGAGGCCTCGCCCTGTGCAAGTTGATGTTGCTTGATAATGATACGTATGATGTTAAGATGCCATCACTTGAGGGCAATGCTTGGGCAGGCGCAAATGGAGATTGGGTTGTTTACATTGGGTCCAACTGCGAGTGGGAACTTGTGAATGTGTACACTCGTGACCGGGTTCCACTACCAAAAATCTCAGCAGACTGCCCAGAGGTTGAGCACACCGGTATTGTATGCACGTTCAAATACGATCATGGTGACTGTCTTCTACAAAAGATAGCAATTTGTCGAGTTCCCAACCGCTCTTGGAATTACAACAACTATGAAGTTGTTGCTATCTTCGACAAGCTTGTTGCCGTCCTTTGTGGTTTGACTCGATGGATATTGCTCAAAAATCAGTTTCTATACACGGATGTGTACTGTGATGCAATTCAATACGAGGGCCTTGTGTTTGCTACCACCACTTATGGCACTATTTTTGCATGGGATCCTCGTAGTTTTGGTACGTTTGTCTTCCACCGTAATTATAATGGTTTCATCCACATGCATGCGGGTTAGCAAGTTTCCCTTTACTAATTAACCTTCTTCTTGTGTTTCCAAGGTCCTGTGAACATTCCACCACCTATACTTGAAAATTTTTATAACCAAGGGGAGATGACGATGGTGATGATCACGAGCATGAGGACGAGCAGCGCCCATATACTCTATGGCGCCTGGCAACTAATTCCGATGAATCACCTCTTCTTGTGTGTATATAGCCCACTAATGATGTTACTACTAAGGAAGCAGGTGCAGTCTCCCATGGTCACACTCTCTGGACCTATTCCAACACCCGTTGCATGGTATTCGGGATGGATACTAGTGTGCTAGCGCCAACTCCTTCTCCCTGGTACAGAATTGATAGTCTTGGAAAAAACTCGCTCTTCCTTGGACAAAACTATCCGATGATGGTGAAAGGCGATCCAACTGCTGTTGACACAACATTACTAGTACCATTTATGAGAAGCAACTGTATCTATACCTCAAACATTTGGGTGGTTCCCTACCCTGGTACTGATATAGTAGGCTGCTTCAGCCTGGATGATCAGTCATGCATTGGTCTCGAGATCGACAATAGATGGCCCGTCCCAGAGAATCACTTGTGGTTCAAAGCAAGTGTTTCCAACGCCGAGGAATGGTTGAGTTCAAGTTCATTTCATTGCTTGTTATTTGATGTGTGGTGAAAACTTTAGTATTTATAATGTATCCTCGTTGTCGATGTGGGTTGATGACCTGTTGTATGTAATAAAATGATGTGCATGTGATAAACTTACTAAATTTATGTATGGCTTTCGAGTTGCTTCTATGAGTGAGTGGTGCGACGAGGCAAAAAAATATTTTCCGAATACATAATTGTACGTGCATTGCAACAGGTTATCGGATGAGGCCAATCAACAATAGTAGTACACTATTTGTACTAGCTTCACATGCTTCGTGCGTCGTGCGGGTGTTTTTACTGTAGCCATATTGTACGTAACCAGCACCTCGAATCCTCAATACTAGTACTATATAGTAAGTAGTAGGAGTAGTAGGGTGGCATGGGCCAGAACAAGCATTCACGTCCAGGAGTACGACACACGCCACTAGCACGACTTCCATCTGACACCATATTTCTTGGAGTCCATGCTAGAGCAATCTCTTCAACCTCATCGTTTCTCTAACTGAGCCATCGCGCGGCGGGCGAGGTGGGGGTTTGCCGATAGTCGGTTTCCTCAACTGCGGTCCCACTTGTAAGGCCAACTCCAACGCTCTAACAATATATGGATGTACTCTTCTTCCCAATACAAAAATTTGCATCCATTCTACTCCCTCCGTTGCACAATACATGCCTTCTATTTGTCAAAATATATATGTATCTAGACATGTTTTAGTATATAGGTACATCCAGTTTTTGGACAAATGGAAGTCAAGTATTTTGGAACGGAGGAAGTACACAATAAAAATTTAAGTTAGCACAACTAGTCTAATTCGAGAGCACAACCGAAGATTTGGTCGGGTTCTTCCTCCTTTTGCCGACACATGGGACATCCAGCATCCAGGTCGTGTCATGCAAGAAAATAGAGTGGTAGTTGAAGCCACAAGATGTCCATCTTGGGTTAAACTGTAAATAGAATCTTACTACTCTTGAGTAACTCCAAAAGCAGCCACCGAAGATCTTTATTGGATTTTTTTTTCATCACCAGCACATCGAGGTGAAAGATGTGCAGGTTCGGTGGGTCCTCTTGCGTTTTCACTGACATGTGGGGCCGCATGTGAGCAAACAGATGATGGGCTCCGCGCGTCCGCTGGCTGGCTGAGAAGAGAGATAGAGGAGGGCTGAGCACGGACTGCAGGAAATTTGTTCTACGTAACCAGCACCTTGATATTCGCGTGTGGTTGTTTTTAGAATAAAAAAGGAGGTACCCCTACTTATGTTACTCCCACTACGCATAGCCTAAGGTTAGTAGGTGACCTTGCGGTTGGCTCTTCGCCTCTTCCGAAAGTCGATGGTTCTACAGTAGTGCTTCTGGCAATCTGACACCAAATGAAATGCTGCACGTCCACCGCTTGTAAGCAAAAGTTTCTCCTCGTGCTACGAGCCACCGCGCACGCGTTGGCGAGGGAGAAGGCGTAATCAAGCTTCTCGTCGTTCTGTGAGTTGACGGGACACATCAAAGTTATTTACTAGTAGTACGTACTCTCTCCAAAAAAAGGGCTGACCATGTCATTGCTACCATCACGTGCTCCGTCGTTGAGTACGTGCACTATTCACGTGCCATCGAGGAGAAAAAAATATTGCGTAGGTGCCATTGAAGTGCACGACTCACTTACGAAAAAGGGTTTCCCCCCGCTTTTCCCCCCACACGACTCACTTACGCACTGCTTATCTGATTATCTCCATTTTCTTGCATGACACGTGCACCTTGATGCTAGATGTCTCGCGTGTTGGGAAAAGGATGAACAAAGCTCACGTAAAAGAAAAGAGTTGAAGAGCATAGATTCCCGACGACCGAGGAGGAGCAAGGAACCTCGTGGTGGAGCGTCTGCAAGGAACCTTGCACGTTTTCCCCTGATTTTTGCCGCATGTCCACCTATAAACAAATAAAAGAACATGAACTTTTTGCTAACCACTAGAAACGGTACATCAGGATGCTAAGTTGAAGATGTTTTATACTCCCTCCGTTCCCAAATATAAGTCTTTTTAGATATTTCAATAAGGGACTACATAGAAACAAAATGAGTGAATCTACACTCTAAAATATGTCTAAATACATCCGTATGTTGTAGTCTATTTGAAATGGCTAGAAAGACTTATATTTAGGAACGGAGGGAGTAGTTTATATTAATTATTGATAACCATGCAACAAGCCATGCATGTACAGGACGCATGCAACCACGCATGTACACAAGCCAACGCACTAACTCCATCCGATCCAACTCATGCACATACGTGCACAGCATGGAGCACACAACGCACGTACACAAGACGTGCATGCACACATGCTCGGCCGTAGAATGCACATGAATAACACATGCATGCGCACACACTCGGTTGCATGGAGGCGTGCGCCATCCGTGGCGACGTCCGGTTCGTCGTGCTACGGCGAAGCTCACACGCAATAGCGCATACGCATCTCTTGCAGCACCTCTCTGCCATTGTTGCTCAACTACTAGTCGGAGACAAAGACGACCGCAACCTCGGCCTTAGAGCTAGCACCGATGCAAAAACACGCACGCTGCACGCACACGAGCACATACGGAGTGCCCACGACGTGGTGGTGGTGCGTCCCCAGTCGCCTCTACTCCTTCTGCGCACGTTGTCTATCAAGGCGGCTGCATGCTAATGATGAAGTGGGTGAGATCTTCTAGGACTCAGATGATGACGAGGAAAATTATGAGACACAAGGTGACGTACACCGTCAAGGTCCACGGTCAAGGGGGTGCTAGTAAGTGTTTAGATGTGCTTATAGCAAGTACAATAGAGCTGAGTCAGTGGGCTATAAGGAATAAACTAGTATATTTCTGCTTAGTTTGAGGAAAGAGAAGAGGAGAGAGAAGGTAAGCGGGCTCTTCGTGAAGAGCCAGCTCTAGCACGTGCTCCTAGGCACTTTGTGAGAATGAAAGGTGGGCCACATAATAAAAAAGTAATCCCTCCGTTCCGATTTACTCGTCGTGGTTTTAGTTCAAATTTGAATTAAAACCACGACGAGTAAATCGGAACGGAGGGAGTAGTACACTCTTTTGATCTACTATTGTACATGTTGACTATAAGATGGGCTGTAGATGACATGGCACTGGCTTATAGCTAGCAGATGGCTATACTATTAATGCTCTTTAGATGAGGTGCTAAGTGCATTAAATGGCTTAGTAACTCAAGTCTTCAATGCATAGGTGCTTAGTTTATTGGTGCCACATCATATTTTATGCCTATGTGGCAGGCTTAGCAGCTATACATGGTGCAGCACTGGGAGAGGCCAAGGCTGGTCATAGTGGGGAGTAACTTATACTGTAACATATTACTATGTTACTCTAAACATCTCTATAAACCGGAAAGGAGGGAGTAGTAACATAGACTAGTGTCATATGCAGAGTATGGGAGCACATGATATTTCCCCGTTCGGACCGATCCCAAGTTGGCTTCTCACCTTCTTGGCCCAACAAAAACCCCTCCCCCCTCCCGCGCACGCTTCCCTCCCGGCGCCAGCTGAGCCCGCCGCTCCACATTGATGGCAAGTCAGGGTGACGCAGCCTCTCACTGCTTTCGCCGTTGAAGCAGCGTGCCGACCGAGGGCACCGCCCGCTGCACGCCCGACATTTCAGACTACACAGTGGATAGTAACTTTAGAGCAAGTACTACAATTAGATGACATAAGCAGGCTATAAGAATTTAAATATAGTATTTGTGCTTAGTTGAAGGAGAGAGAAGAGGAGAGAGAAGAGAAGCGGATTGTAAATGTGTAGCCGGTTGTACTCCAACATACTTTGTGAGACAAAAACTGGGGCCATTATTAATGATATTGCATTTATACTAAAGGGACTAACGGACGCCTTAATTACTCTGTTTTTTTAGACAAACCTTGGTGGGGCTATTATTGACTTTTTTTGAGCTATTATTGACTTGGACGTGGGGTTTGGGGGCCAAAGGCCTACTATTATACTCGCACGACCGACCTGACATGCTCTACCCTAGCCGCCGCTGTATCATATGGTTTCGCACCATTCCAGATCTTAGCGCCACCATGCAATTATTCTCCAGCCCTCCTTCCGGCGTGCACCACGAGAAGGGACAACAGTCCTCCGAACCCCGCCTTTCATGATCCTGTACGGGAGAGGGGCGATTAGGTTTTTAGGGAGCACAATCCTGTGACTGCTGCCAGCAACGACTTCCTCAACAACAGCCTTCTTCCTCGACCTCGGTAACCTCTTCATCAACGACATGAGTGACAACATCAACCACATCGGTTCTGCTCCCGTTGTACAGTATGTGATTCTGTCCTCCTGGTTTAGTCCGCATCATTACTTTGATGTTTGCAATTGTCGTCATGATCTATTTACTACTGATTCGGATTAAATCTCATACTAAATTGCTCATATATTCAACAATCCAATCCAAAAACCTGATTACAGGCAATTTACTCCGAGTGGTTTTGCTACGCTTTTGAAGCCGCCTACTTTTAAGGGGGTGCAATATAAAAGGTGGCGCACAAGAGCAGTATATTGGTTTCAGATTATGTACGGCTATGACGCCACTAAGGGTAAGCCTGAGGGCGATCTTAATCCTAGACAGCAGGAAGCTTTTCAGAACATGGATACCCTCTTCAAAGCCACCCTGCTGAGTGTTCTTGACGATTCCATTATGGATTCATATATGTCGTTTGACAGCGGCAAAGACATGTGGGCTGTGCTCGAGGCCACGTTTGGGCCCTCGGGCGCTAGCAACGAGTTGTACGTCATGGAGCAATTGTGTGACTACAAGATGATTGATGAGCGCTCTGTTGTTCAGCAGACTCATGAGATACAGTCACTCTCTAAGGAACTGGAGTACTTTAAGTGTGTGTTGCCAGACAAATTTGTTGCTGGGACCATCATTGCCAAGCTTCCACCTTCGTGGAACGATTTTGCTACTTCTCTGAAAAACAAGAGACATGAATTTACTGTTTTGGGTCTCATTAGCACTCTTGATTTTGAGGAGAAGGTGAGAGCAAAAGACACACGGGCTCGGGTCGCTGAGGGAGCTTCTAGTGCCCACATGGTACACGAGAAGAACTTCCAGCCCAACCAGCCCCAAAACAACAAGAACAAATCTCAGGGGAAAGGCAAGTTTGATGCAAAGAACAAGCCGTCACATTCTACCAACTTCAAGAAGAATTCTCATAACGGGAAGGGATACAAACCTCAATTTTGGTAGCACCGCACAAAATTTATATTGCTGCATCTACCTGCTGTCAGCTAACCTCATGGTGCTCCAGGCATTCCTACATTAGTAACTAGGTACAATGACCACCGCAAGATGAAATTAGCTTATTCAAACGTTGACTTGCTGAATGCAGTGCGGAACGATCCTGTCATGTGTGGAGGAGCAAACAAGCAGTGCAGCCGAAGGTGGAAATCAACCAAGGACTTATGAAATTATATATAATCTTCCTCAGGCAGGTCAGTATCCCCTTCGTCCAAATGATCGTGTTTTGTCATGCCGAGCTATTGATATGTGCTACTGTTTTGCAACACCGTTTAAGTATAGCTACTGTTTTCCTATCTTTTCAGATTCAGGACAATGAATATGATTTCAGGGGAACTGCACAATATGGACCCATGTTGAGTCATCTCTATTGCCTCATGTGTTTGCTGCAAATGTGTCAGCATCAATTGCAAGATGGGCAGCTAGCTAGCCGTGGAGTTGCCAACATGCTCAAAGTGCTCACAACATTAATGTGTGCGCAGGGAGGCCCTTTGCTCAGAGAAGCATCGACCGATTTTCTTTATTTCCACACCTTCTCACAGCTTTGTATTGGTTATAGTATGGTGAATCATTGAGATGCATAGACATGCTGAACTTTTGTTCTTCTGAATGTTAGTTTAATGTGAGTGTCTACATCCAGTACCGCATCCTCTAATTTGGTGGATGCACACAGAGAAAATAAATATCCTTAATTTACTCCATAACCACCCTATTAAATAGGCCTAGTAACAAACCAGGCGCATGCAGTGGCCGGCGGGCACATGCATCCTGCATGCATGGCCAGTCAGCCAAGCCCATGCGCCAGCTCTAATGCAGCAACGCAAAAGAAGAGAGCGGTTCTTGGGAAAAGCGAGTAGTTACTGCAGCGGGCCTTATAAACACGAACAACTCGCTCTCCCGCTTCTGTCTCCCCACCCAATTCCCCCCGCTCCCCAATCTTCCTCACTCGTGCAGAAAACCCCGCTCACCTTCTTCCTCACTCGTACAGAAAACGCCAGCTCCTCTTCTTCCACTCATACAGAAATCCCCATCCCTCCTTCTTCCCCACTCGCACTGCCACTAGGCTCGTCTCTGGCTACTCTGCACAAACCCGTGAGCTCGGCGCGACGCCCATAAGGAAAATGGAGTCGGTTGGCCCCAATGCCAAGAAGATGAGGCTCCCGCCAGCGGCGACGCCGGTTGTAGATCTCGCACCCGGCAGCGCGGGGAGAAGCGGCGAGCCCCCTCCCCCACCCACCCGGATCTGAGGAACCAGTAGAATCTCCGGTGGACCGCATCAGCGATCTCCCGGGCGTCATCCTTGAGGAGATCATCTCGCTTCTCCCCACCAAGGATTGCTGCCGCACACAAGTCCTCTCAACTCGGTGGCGCCCTCGATGGCGCACCGCGCCCCTCAATCTCGACTGTCATCAGATATCTGTCCTTCTTGAATTTGATCTCCTTAGACCCATCGTCTCTTCTCACCAGCAGGGCCCCATTCAATGCCTCTGCATCCCAACAAGCTACCTGCTGTCCATACCCGGCAAGGTGGACGCTTGGCTGACATCCCTTGAATTTGGAAAAATCCAGCAATTTGAGTTCTACAATTACCACGAAAGTTTCATACCACAAACATACCAAGAATTTGTTCCCACACCACCGTTGTCCATCTCGCGGTTTTCCTCCTCTCTCCACACCGCCACCTTCGCCCGGTGCCATCTACCAGACGATCTGGTACAAATGCTTCGAATCCCACTGCTAAAAAAACTTTCGCTTGTGGTGGTTTATCTGTCGGAGGCCTCACTGCATAGCATCATCCACTTCAGTTGCCCTGCCCTGGAGCGCTTGCTGATTGTTTTGGGAATAGAAATCGGTATCAGTTGTCTCCAAATAAAGTTGCCTCACCTTAAAAGTATTGGAATTTGTTTTAAAGGACAACAACTCATCATCGAAGATGCCCCTTCACTTGAAAGGTTGCTCCTTCATAATTGTTATACACCTTCAGAAATAACTGTCGTCTCTGCGCCCAAACTGGAGACCTTGGGTGTAATTCGTGACCCGTTTAATAATCACAAGGAGTTGGTGTTTGGCTCCTCACTTTTTCAGGTACCGTATATTATCATCTACACATTTGTAATCATATGCTGCATTTTTCATTTGCGCGCATAAGTTTTATATCATCTTGGAGTACACTTTGGGTACTAATATTATGTTATATGCTCAATGAAGAGTTCGTCCATTGATAGCCTATCAATGATGTTGGATTCTGTCAAGATCATATATATCAGAATGTATAGTTTTGATCTGGACGTAATTATTGGCTTGCTGCGATGCTTTTGATCTCTGGAGAATTTATACATAGAGGTGATGATTTCATGCACATTGAAAGCCCGTATATATTGTACTAGAATTAACTGTTCAGTTGTCGTTCTTTCGACATACTCTTTTTTTAGACCTTAATTGTTTTCAATCTTCATATCTACTTAGGCAGAACCACATGGAGAAAAACATATAACCAATCACTGGCATAATAAGCACAAGGATTTTCTCAGTACTCATGACATTTGTTTGAGGAAAATAACGATGGGACGATATGCATCCAACCAGGCAAACAGAAGCTTTGTCACATTCTTCCTGTTGAATGCGAGGTTACTATTGTCCATGAGGCTTAATTTTTACAGCAAGAGATTTCTCACAGACGAACATGTTGAACAGCAAAAAAAAGAAGTTTCAGGTGGACAAATGGGCTTCTAAATGTGCTCGGCTTCTATTTACAATAAGTTGTAGACATCCTGAAATAAATGTTTTTGCACAAGATGTTGATTTTATGGATCAGACCGATCCATTTGTTTGTGACTGCAAAAAAGAGTGGTTGGGTTAGATGTTACTGTCATGTTCAATCTGGGTTTTGTCTAAAAATTTGATGAACAATTAATCCTTGGGCTTTTTGTACCATTTGTATGCTTGACTTGCATCTTGTTGCCCTCGTACTCCCCTCCACCTGCCACTACACTGCCGCATGCCGCATCTTCCATGGCTGCTGTTCGTTCTCGTCTGAGGCCTTGCCGTCGTTCTCCGCCTTGGTTAGCTCATTGTGCCCGTCGCCGTCTGGCGTTGTCAACATGGTCAACAACCAAGAGAAATCAGGAGATGACTGTACGTGGAGAGGCTGACAGTAGGGACCCACCAGGGTCATTGCATTTTGCAAGAAGGTGCCTCGTTATTACAAGTCAAAAAATACTTCCTCCTAATTGTGTGACAACTAGGTTCCACGCCATTGTAAATGTAGTCAATAAACGAGAAAATTACACAACAAGCGGATAACACCAGGGACCCAGTAGCTCACCCAGTTGTTTTTCAGTTTCACAGACGGAGCTCAACTGTGCGCTGTGCGGGGGCTATGGCCCGTCTAGCCCACGCTTACGCTTTTATTAAGCACATGATGAGCCCAATTGATATATTTTTTTCTTTCTGAAATTGGCTAGCCCAGTTCTTTTTTTTGGAGAATACCAAAACCGAGGCCTACTTGCTTTTCACAGCCCTGCTGGGCTGCAAATCTTTCAAGACGAGGAGGGATGTAAGTAGTAAGAAATGGGCTTCCCCAGAAAACGGGCTATAAGTTGTAAGAAATGGGCTGTTAATTTTTAAACCAAAGCCAACCGGCAATTGCATTAAAATATCATTTTTTCAGGATTTGTCTACTCTCTACTCTTATAAAAACCAAAGCCAACTGGCAATTACATTAAATATCATCTTTTCACCCACAAGATAAACTACTCATACAAATGCATCTTCATGTTCCGTGCAATGAACCGGCATCTTGCTAGTTAAGATTCTAAATTTCATTCATTTTTTTGCGGAGAATTGTTTTTTCAATTTTATTTTGATATAATTTTTTGAAAATTATTTTTAATGTGACTTGAAATTTCGTGATTAAAAGAGTTCGGACCCCACCGAAATATGCAAAATTTCGTTGAATTTTTTAGCAGTGCTCAGAATATATGGTATGTAATGCTAATAAAAAGAATATGGGCTTCAAATATCCTTAAGAATTAGCAAATGGGCTGTAAATTATTGAAAATAATGGCAAATGGGCTGACTTCTGGGCCTACTAGGTTGACGATGACGTTGTCCTAATTTTTTTTTACGCGTACGCAAGGCTTTGTCAACTTAGTCAACACGCAGCAGTGACTGTTGGATGTCCATCCAATAGCCACCGTGCTTCTCAATCTCTGATCTTCCTGCTCCAGCCACCCAAACCAGCGCCGGCGGGACTGCCTGCTCCCTCCTCCCGTGGCTGGCTGTGCTGCCGCTAGGCCATCCCTCTAACCACCCACACATCCTGTTATTTTTCGGCAACGTCAGCCTCACCCCGCAGCCGACGAGTCAGCGCTCGTTCTCTCCTCAGTAGGGGTGGCAACGGGGACCCATACCCGCCAGACCCGTGGGGATTTCATCTATTAGGGGGTGTGGATGGGCGAAAAACATCCCCATGGGGATATTTACCAAACTATTTTATTCCCCATAGGGTACAACGGGGATGGGGACGATATCCTATTCCCCAGACCCAATACCCATCGGGGACCCGGTTAGTAACTATGATATTGTAGTCAACCTTAAAATATTCACAAACAAACTTGCGAAAACAAAAAAAAGCTCTGAAAAAACCTTAAACCTATCTCACATCCTCACCTCAGCTGCCACCATGACCAAGAAGTTAATACGAGCTAGATAGGCATTAGCAAGACAAGGACAACACCATGTATGTATGTTGATTATAGGGTGCCATATTATGCATATGAGTACTTGCTTATGGGGATGGGGACCCTAATGGGGCCCCGTTCCCCAGTGGGGCATGGGTATGGGGAAATTTCATCCCCAGTCATGTAAACGGGGATGGGGATGGGATGATAGAGAATAGATGGGGATGGGGATGTTGTAAGTATCCCCATGGAGGATTGTCCCCATTGCCATCCCTACTCCTCAGCGTGGGCATCCGCTGCGGTGGCTTCGCCGGCTCCGGGTGGTTCTCTTCCTAGGCCTCGCCCTCGTCCACCGCGTTTGTGCTCTCGGCGCGGCGAGGTCAACATGGTCAACAAACAACAGCCATCGGAAGAGGCTGACAGTAAGGGCCCACACAGGAAAATGCCTCCTTATTACGCGCAAAATAATGATTCCTCCACCTGATAGCTGGGACCCACCGGAAGGGCCTCTGTATTTCGCGAAAAAAATGTTCCCCCCGCTGTCAACTCAGACCCACCGGAAATGCCTCCTTATTACGCACAAAAAAATGAATACTCCCCCTGCTAGCTGGGACTCACCTTGGTGGGAGGCTGACTTGTGGGCCTACTAATTTTACGGGGACGGAGGGCTTTGTCAACTTAGTCAATATAAACGATTCTAGCTCCAGTGACCATACGATGTCCATCCAACGGCTGTAGTGATTCTTCAACCTCTGGTCTTCGTGCTTCAGCCGCCCAAAGCAGCGTCGGTCGTGCCACATGCTCCTGCCTCCCATGGCCGGCTGTGATGCCGCGGAGGCCTCATCACCCCCTACTACTCCCACCGCTGGCCAGGCCATCCCTCTACTCACCCACACCCCCTGTTATTCTGCGGCGACGGCAGCCTCACACCGCAGCCGAACCAGTGAACCCTCGTACTCCTCTTCGCGTGGGCATCCACTGCTGCGTCTTCCCCGGCTCCACGTCGTCCCCTTCCTAGGCCTCGCCGTCGACCACCGTCGTGGTGCTCTCGGCGCGGCGTGGTCAATGTGGTCAATGACCGACTTCCATTGGAAGAGTACTGTGCGTGGAGAGGCTGACAGCTGGGTCCACGGCGGCCGAAAGGAAGTGCCTCCTTATTACACGCAAAATAATTATTCCTCCACCTGACAGCAGGGACCCACTGGACGGGCCACCGTATTTCGCAAAAAAACGTTTCCCACCTGACTGCTGGGACCCACCAGCTACACCTTCGCACAAAAGGAAGTGCATCCGGGCAAAAAAATGATTCGCCCCCCTGACTGCTGGGACCCACCAGCTACATCTTCGCAGGCAAGGAAGTGCCGACAGTCGGGACCCACCTGGTCGAAGCGTAAGTAGCGTTGTCATTCTGGTCGCGAGCGTGTACGTACATATATACTGGTCGATGTAGAGGCGCGCACGTGTCGTAGTATAGGCGCGTACGTGTCGTAGTAGAGGCGTGCACGTAGCATGTACACGTACGTACAGCGGCTAGTGTGCAAGAAAGAAAATATGGCCACGTATGTGTACATACAAGCGGGGTCTCGAACGCCTACTCGCGCATACGTACGGCCAGGGCTCGTGTACATGGCTGGGTCGGAACGGAGACATCGTCGTCGTCGTGTTCATGGGGAGCCAGCCGGCTGGGTCGGAACAGAATGCATGGTCGTGTTCATCGGGACGTCTTGGATGGAACAGGCGATGGAAACGAGGCATGGCGTACCGCAGAATGGAGGAAACGGCCTTGTGTTCGACCGGCCACGGTCGAAACGGGGGTCCTGTTGATCGGGAGGGGTGTGGCGTACCGCAAAACAGGCGAAACAGACCTCCTACGGTCGAAACGGGGGTCCTATTGATAGGGAGGGGTGTGGTGTACCGCAAAACTGAGGAAACGGACCTCCTACGGTCGAAACGGGGGTCCTGTTGATCGGGAGGAGTGTGGCGTACCGCAAACGGACGAAACGGACTGAGCGCTACGGTCGAACAGGGGTCCTGTTCATCGGGAGGGGTGTGACGTACCGCAAAACGGGACTCCACGGGATACTATTCATCTCCACCGTCGACCTCCTCCAGCCTCCACGGGCAACCATCGACCTCCTCCAGCCTCCACGGGCTCCTGTTCATCCAGCCTCCACCGCGCGCTACTCCACCGACTACTGTTCAACCACCCTTCCACGGGCACCCCTCCACCATCTACTGTTCATCCAGCCCTCCACACCACGGGGTCCTGTTCATCCAGAGGCAACGCCACCGCTCACTGTTCATCCAAACCCCCCCGCAACGCTCACTGTTCATCCAATCGATCGGCTTCAGTTAGCAGCAGTAATGAAGGAATCGCTCGATCGGGTTCAGTTAACAGTCATCAATCGATCGCTCGGGTTCAGTAACGCGTAGCCTACAATGCTATCGCTCGGGTTAAGTTAGAGCCCAACGCCTCGCTCGAGTTCAGTTAGAGCCAACGCCTCGCACACACGCGAGTACGTGTACGAGAGAAACGTGCATCGCTCGGCCCCCGACCTCCCACCGTACCCGGGAACTCCCCGAAATTTTCCTCGCCCTCGCTTCTACCACGGTTTTTTCCGTCATGGACGGCCCAAAGAATGTCATACAGCTGCATCTCCGGCCCGCCCAGGACTAAAAGCCCATTTTATGTCATAGAAGTAGGAGCCCACACATCTATGATGATACCGGGTTTTGTCATCATAGAAGTGTCATATGTATGACAGAAAAAATTGTTCGGCCCAAAATGTCACGGATGTGTCTTTTTTTTTGTAGTGTCTCCTCCTTCCTCCCTCCGCGGATGAATATGGAAGGGGGGAGGCCGAATTGGGAGGCGCCCAAGTAGGATTCCTCCTACTTGGGGCGCCCACTTGGCTGCCTCTCCTCCCCTCCAACCTATATATACGAGGGGGGTGGCACCGCTAGAAGACACACCAACGATTGTTAGCCGTGTGCGGCGCCCCCTTCACAGTTTACGCCTCCGGGCATATTCACGTAGTGCTTAGGCGAAGCCCTACGCGGATCACTTCACCATCATCGTCACCATGCCGTCGTGCTGACGGAACTCTCCCTCGACTCTTTGCTGGATCAAGAGTTCGAGGGACGTCATCAAGCTGAACGTGCGCAGAACTCGGAGGTGTCGTACGTTGGGTGCTTGATCGGTCGGAACGAAAAGAAGTTCGACTACATCAACCGCGTTGTCAAATGCTTCCGCTTTCGATCTACAAGGGTACATGGACACACTCTCCCCTTCTCGTTGCTATGCATCTCCTATATAGATCTTGCGTGAACGTAGGATTTTTTTAAAAAATTGCATGCTACGTTCCCCAACAAGCTGTCCTTTGCGCTGAAGCATATACCGCCGGGGCTCCCGACAGTCCGATGATCGAGCTGCCGGATATGAGGAAGAAAAAGGATCCGCGAGCGGTGATTTAGATTAGGTATTAATTATACCTTCAAAGTCGGACTAGCACCATTGATGTAAATGTACTGAAATATGTCGTGTTTATATGAAAATCCAATTTTTTTATATGAAATCTGTGTTTGCATGAATCCGTCCAGGTTTGTACGATTTTCGTCCAGTTAGTTTGAATTGTTGTAAAAATGTATGCAATTAGCATTGGATGGTTGTCTCCTGCATCCTCCACGGACTGGTCTCATGTGCGCAGACGAATGCGGGAGGCTTTTTGCTGGTTGCCATTGAAGATGCCCAAATAAGCAGCAAATCACACCCATTCTCGTCGGAAAGGACTAAGCAGTGATCACTGGTTTTTTTTTCTTGCGAACTAGTGATCACTGATCTGATCAAGATACACAACAAATATGAGGATGAGAATAGGGAGAAGACGCAACTCTCCATGCGTGGCTTGCTTCCAAAGCAGTCCGGGACGCACCTATCTCATTAAATCAAAGGTGTTTTATTGCTTCTTTATTTTTGGTGAGGACTAAAAACTTGTATAAAAACAAACAGGTTGATATTATTCCATAAATTTTGCAGGGAATGGTCCAAAATAAACCTTGAACTTGTAGGCGAAAGCTAAATCAAACGTTGAACACTCAATCCCTGAAATTAGCAACCAAACTCTTTTGTCCCGGTCTATTTTGAACCTTGAGAGGATTTAGCTGGTTTTTTTTTTCTTTGTTTTTTCTTTTTGTTTTCATTTGTTCATTCTTTAGTTTTTCATCGGTTCTTCTGCTTTTTTTCCTACGTTGTACTTTGTTTTTCTAATGGTTTTCTCTGGTTTTTCTTTCTTCATTATAGTTTTGGTTTTTTTTATTTTCTTCATATTGTTTGTTTGTTTTCTTTTATTTTGTTTCCTACACATGTCTAATTTTTCTCAATACCCAATATACATTTTTTATCGCACACATGAAATATTTTCTGATACACTTTTGACATTTTTCAAATACATTATGTACATTTTTTAAAATACATGTTTTCAATACCTTTTTGAATACACTGTAATATTTTTCCAAATAAACGTTTTATATATTTTTTGACGACAATGAACTTTTTATAAACTATATGCACATTTTTTTTACAGTGTTAAACATTTTCAAACACATGTCACATATAGTCTTTTAAGGGTGTGACACATTTTTTTACATCATGCAAACATTTTTTTAACATTGTATACAGTTTTTTTAAATTGTCACAAGCACATTTTTCGAAACTCATGAACATTCTTGAAATGTTACATCTTTTTGAATGGACGGAACATTTTTTTTAATCACATGAATATTATTTTACATTGTACAAACTTTTTTTTAAATGCCACATACATTTATCTAAACTCGTGATATTTTTAGATGTCACAAATATTTTCTTTACACATTTGTTCAGGTCTCAAATTTGTTCCCATTTTTTAAATTGTCAAAAAGTGTTCGCACTTTATAATTTTCTTCAGGTTTAAAAATGTTTATGTTTCAAAAAGTGTTTGCTTTTTCAAAATTGATTGTTTCTTCAGAAAATAGTTGTTTTCTTAAAGTATTAAGGATTTTCAAAAGTGCTCACAGTTTATAAAAATGTTTGGCCATTTCCAAAATAGTTTACGTTTTCAATATTTGTTTGCCCCTAAAAAAAATCAAAGTTCAACACTTTGGTGTGTGCAGTGTGCCAGTGTGCTTAATTATTTCAGGCCTCTGATCGTATGTTCTAGTGGCTATCAGGGTGAGCTCAACTCTGCCAGGTTCCAAGTTCTACTCCGGCTTTTACGTCGCGCGTTAAGATAAAAAAAAACTCGCTTCATGCCTGGTGGGCCAGCCCAGTCGATTCCACAGCCAACAATCCCGGGATTTAACATGCCAAATCGACAATCGCTTTTGGGAACTCTCTCATGGTTCAAAATAGACCGGGATCAGAGAGTTTGGTGTGCTGATTTCCAGGATTTGAAGTTTGGGGTTCAATTTAGCTTTCGTCTACAAGTTCAAGGGTTATTTCAGACTTTTTCCAAAGCTTTAACATCCACACAAATCTCGTAAGGTTTGTTTGGTTCACAAAATTCAAAACATAAATGACATGCCATATAGAATCCTACATGAACTGAAAGCACATGATTGTGTAGCACAAGTGCGGTAGCTTTCCTATAGCATTAGGTGCATCAGTGCATGTCATGGTTGCCATAAAAACATCAGAAAAATTCCAACAGGTCTGGTTGTATGGACATTTTGCTTTCAATCTCCACGAAAAATAGACCATTTCTTGAAAAAGGGAATATATTAATATCAATATGATACCAATTACGGCGGCATATTCGCAACACTATATCAAGAGCTAATTAATACATTGATCAATGATACACACGACCAAGTCATTACAACACGGGAAAAAAAGAAGAGAAAATACAATCCACGACAAGTAGCACATGGACCACCGTTTGACTACACGGTGACTATGAGAAAAGTTCCCCAGAAGTATCACCCCCACGAAGGTAACAATGGGCAAGCGTCGCCTTTGCCGAATCTAGTCACTTAAGGCAAGATCATGGTTTTTCACCATAAAGATCAAGTCCGAGCAAACTCCAAACAATGTTTTCAACAAGAAAATAGTGTGAAAACATCATTATTACCACTAACATTATTTTCACTTCGGAATTTGAGACCAGGTACTCGAAAAAGCATCATCAAAATGAAGTCCCATGTGTTGCCGCTGCCACTTGCTAACTCAACGAAGACAATGCTGATGTGCACGATCATGACGTGGACGTTTTCACGCAACTGATAGTCATGCCCGCACAAGTAGGCATCTCAGCCAAGACAAGATACGCCTATGGATCCACAGATACCTATCATCGTAGACTGTCTAACGAGAGAGACAAGTCGGTGGCATCGCCAAATCCCACATTTGGGACACTCTGGATGTCATGCACCCTTCGTCGCAAAGTGATAACCGATGGTAGATCTGGACATGACCACCGGTCCTGGACAAATCCACACAAGGCACCACTTCGCACCACAACAACCCCATGGAGCTCCCCGCATGCACAACCGCAACGACGATGCTGACGCCGTTGGTCTGTTGCTTGTCACTCGGTTACATCTCTCCCTGTGTGTGTGTGTGTGTGTGTGTGTTGGTTCTGCAAGCCGCTTCCCATGATTTCATATGTCATGTCATCAAGGCGCCAAGACAGAGGAGAGACAGGGAGAAAGAACTTGAAAGGATTAGGGTTTGTTCTCTCTTGTTGTCTCAATAGGTGTGTTCTGGTGAGTGCGGTGAGGCAAGCGCGTTTTTTCTTTATCATTAAATCAAGGAAAAACCAGGCCGTTGTACTAATTTAGAAGAAACCACCAAATTCGGCATTTTTTTTAAATCGGTGCATTCTAGTTATTCTCTCCAACCAAAGACCGAATGGCCGCTAGGCGCACAATGAACGAATCCTAATACCACAGCCAAACACACCTTTACGAACAACTTCAAGCAAGATCGAACTACAATTACCCGGGAAAAAAAGTCAAATTACAATGGCTTGAAAAATCTTAGTTGACGCGAGGCTCAGCCTATGGTAAATCATTGCATCAAGATGCCAATTTTAGATCTTATTTTAGTTCGATATGTCCACCTATGAAACTCGCTTTTGGCTTTCGTCTCGGTAGGTGTATTATTTTACATTTTTTAACAGGAGATTCATTCATTTCTTTCTTCCGGGTGATCACCACGACTAAAACAAAAACAAGACAAGAAATCAAGACCCGTCCTGCAAGAAAAGGGCTGGTGGCCGACATTTGAAAATGTCGGGCTGATCGGGTGTCTTCATTCAAGCGAGGGTTGCATTGGTGTGTCCCTAACCGTTGAGGGCTCCTTTGATTCGAAGGAATTTTATAGGATTACTCGAGGATTGAAATCCTTAGAATCTTTTTCTATGTTGGTCCTTTGATTCATATGATTGAATCCCATAGGAATTTTTTCTATGAAATTTTCTTTACTACATTTCATAGGGCGACAGGGTGGGCGTCAGCGCACGCGACCGTGGCGGGGCCATCCAGTGTCGTCAGTGATCGCCGGCGCGTCGGTGGCCGGTTTTGGGCCCTTGCTGATTCCGACGAGGATGAGGCGGATGACGATGGGGACGAGATCTCGCCGGTTTCTCCGCCGTCACCAACGCCGTCTGATCTAATTTGTGAATTTTTCCATTCAGGTTACAATTAGGATGAAGTTGCAACGACGATCGATCGAGTTCTACCACCGAATGATCCGGCACGAATAGGGCTTCATGCGGGCGAAAAGAAAGAGATGATTCGACGCGTTGTTCATCGGCGAACGGCGGCGACGGCGCTCAGACCGTGGAAGGGCCCTGTCAGTGTCAAAACCGGCGGATCTCGGATAGGGGGTCCCGAACTGTGCGTCTAGGCGGATGGTAACAGGAGACGAGGGACACGATGTTTTTACCCAGGTTCGGGCCCTCTCGATGGAGGTAAAACCCTACGTCCTGCTTGATTAATATTGATGATATGGGTAGTACAAGAGTAGATCTACCACGAGATCAAGGAGGCTAAACCCTAGAAGCTAGCCTATGGTATGATTGTTGTAATGTATGTTGTCCTACGGACTAAAGCCCTCCGGTTTATATAGACACCGGAGATGGCTAGGGTTACACAGAGTCGGTTACAATGGTAGGAGATCTACCTATCCGTATCGCCAAACTTGCCTTCCACGCCAAGTAAAGTACCATCCGGACACGAGCCGGAGTCTTCAATCTTGTATCTTCGTAGTCTTGGAGTCCGGCGGACATTGATAGTCCGGCTGTCCGGACACCCCCTAGTCCAGGACTCCCTCAGTAGCCCCTGAACCAGTCTTCAATGATGATAAGTCCGGCGTGCATAATGTTCGGCATTGCAAGGCGGGTTCCTCCCTTGAATAATCCAGAGAAGATCATGAACACCAGGATAGTGTCCGGCTCTGCAAAATAAATTCCATATTCCACCGTAGAGAGAATAAAATGTACACTTAGTTCAATCTGCTGACGTATTATGCGGCGCGACATCACACCGCCACAAGGCCTTTGTTTGAATTACTATACCACCTCAGCATATTTAGCGAAGCGGCTTCCTTGGCACGTCTTGTCGAAGCACAGATCATGTTCCCCTTATTCCGGGATTCTCATCAATACGTGCGTGGGTAACCCAACCGCGCCATCGATGGTGGCGCTTGGGAGATAAGCGAGTTTTACCAGGCTGGTGGGGGACGCATAGTTTTGTCCGCCTATATATAAGGGATAAGGATTCACCTTCTCACCTACGCCTTCTTCCTCCTTTGCTTATCCATCCCCGCGAACTCAAGCTCCAATGCCCGAACTCGCGCATCTCTCCTCGACCTTCTCCGAATATGTCTGGAGCGGGAGGTAAATGGTTAGCCTCCACCATCAAGGAGGAGGACATCACCAAGCTGCGCAGCGCCGGATACCTTTCCGGCGATATCGCGCATCGGCTGCCCGACGAGGGGCAGCTCATCCCTACCCCCAGGCCTCATGAGAGGGTCGTCTTTCTCCCCCACTTCCTCCGCGGACTGGGCTTTCCGCTCCATCCATTTGTCCGGGGGCTCATGTTTTACTACGGCCTGGATTTCCACGATCTGGCGCCGAACTTTATCCTCAACATCTTGGCGTTTATCGTCGTGTGCGAGGCTTTCCTCTGCATCCGGCCCCACTTCGGCCTGTGGCTCAAGACCTTCAACGTCAAGCCGAAGGTTGTAAAGGGTACGCAAGCGGAATGCGGAGGCGCCATGTTGGGCAAATTGCCCAACGTCCCTTGGCTAGAAGGGACCTTCGTGGACTCCGTCAAGGGGTGGCAATCGGGGTGGTTCTACATCACCGAGCCGCGCAAATCCACATGGGCGGCGGCCCCCGAGTTTAGATCTGGCATCCCCACGCAGCTCACCTCCTGGAAAGAGAAGGGCTTGCAGTGGGGGAATCCGGTGGAGGTGACAGGACTCCGAGCATGTATCAAGAAGATGGTGAGCAATAGGCTCAGGCTCGTCGACGTGGTCCAAGTCATGCTCATCCGGCGGATCCTCCCATGCCAAGAACGGGCATTTAATTTGTGGGAGTTCAATCCGGAACAGCACCAGGCGCTAAGCGGGCTCTTCGATACAACATACGAAGGCGCCTGGAGGGTGCTGTTCAAGGGCGCCGAAGCCCCCGCGTCCGCGACCAAAGACCGCGGATTCAGCTCGCAGAATCCAACTGACGAGGTAAGTGATTCAACCCCATTACGGGACACTTGTGATAATTAGATTGACTCTAGTGAGGTTTCATTTTGCCTCTTCCTTTGACAAGAATGGATGGAGAAGGCCAAGCTGCTCATCAGCCCGGCTCCCATGCCAGAAGACCCAGCGGACGCCCGTTTAACAGGGCCGCTGGTTCCGGCACCGCACGTGGTGCCGGAGAAGAAGGCCAAGAAGGTGGCCGCGGGGACTCGAAAGAGTTCCCGCAATCAGGCGTCTGACGATGACGAGGACTCCTCTCCCGAAGACGAGGAGGAGGAGTATTCTCTCCCGGAGGAGGGAGAGAAGAAAAGGAAGGCTTCCCCCATCGGGGGGCCGAAGGGTCCAAGAGGGGGAGAACTATCCCCCCGGACAGTTTCACCAACATCAGCGTTGGTGAGGATGAGCGGCCTCCAAGGGCCAGGCGTCCGGCAAGATCGTAAGTATCTGGATCCTTGATGTGTAATTTCTTTTATGTCGCGTAGTATCCTTCTAACGCCGCATTCTGCCTGTAGTCCGGCCAATGATGATCTCCCCGACTCATCGAGCGGGTCATTGGCCGCGTCGGATGTAAATTCCATCCCGACTGCCTCCACCCCACGCGCCGACGAGGACGCCGAAGTGGGATCCCAAAGAGGGACCCATCAGGAGGAGGCTCCGGAGGCGCCGTCAGGCAGCCGCCCGGACTTCGTGCCGGACTCTACATCAGAACCCGCAGTGGTTCCAGAGTCCGGCAAGCAGCCCCTTCGAAAGAAGGGCAGGACCGTGACGCCGGCGGCCCCCGTCCAACCGGAGGCGCCGGATAACCTGCTGGAGGCGCTTAAAGGCGCTTCCATCGAGGAAGAACACCGCACTATCATGAGTGCGGTGATTGAGAAGGTTCAGCTCGCTAAAAGCGGGCTGACCGAAGCCTGCAGCAGCCTTTTAACAGGCTTTGAGGTAAGAAGTTAAAATTATGTAATGTAATACCGCATAGACAGTAGCCCCTGATGCTTGGTTCGGTGTTCGGAAAGAAAAGTCGGACTAAGGATCTATAACAAGATATACGCAGGGTTGCCTAAAATATGTCAATATGGGTTTGCAGGCTGCACTGCTGACCTCTGCCGCACTAACGGCGGAGGTTGACGTGCTAAAGAAGGATCTCGAGCGGTCCGAGCAAGAGCTCGGCCATGCAAAGAAGCAGCTCGAGGAAAAAGAAGGTGAGTAACACCTCTTTGAATAAGTACCTTACAGAAAAGGATTTTGGTTGCAAATAAAATTAACAAGGATAATATGTGTATTGCAGGGGCCACTAACGAGGTGGCAACTCTGACGGATGCTGTGTCCGCGGCCGAACGCAATGCGGCCGCGGAACGTGCTGAGCGAGAAAAGCAAGAGGCACGTGTGGCGGAAGTTCGGCAAGAGCTCCAGGTTCTCATGGAAAAACATGAGAGTTTGGAGCGTGACTCCAAGACTCGAGAGTCCGAGCTTGCCTCGGCTCTCGAAAGTGCCAAGTCCGCCAAGGCCGAGGCCCATAAGGCCCTTCAGGAGGTTGAGGACATAAAGAAGATAGCGGCGGGTAAGGCATTTTTCATGCAAAGCAGGCATGTTAATGTGAACTACCTGACACTTACCCGAATTCGGAGCTCTCCAGAGGCGTTTGCAGATCTGCCGCGTAGTGCGTCTGATGCCGCCGCATTCTATCGTGGCGAGGAGGGGAGATCGATGGAGAAGGTCTTCTGGTCTCAGTATACTGAGGCCGGCCATCCGGTGCCTCCAAGCGACCAGCTGAAGCAGCTGGTCGAACTCCACAAGGTAGCTGAGGAGGCCATGAAGGGCCTCATAGTCCGGCTGTGGCCTGGACAGGCCATGCCTGGTAGCTACTTTGGCCTCGTGCGGCGGCTGGTGGATGCATGCCCTAGACTGGATGTAGTCAAGCGCTCCGCTTGTATCGAAGGTGCTCGTCGGGCCCTTGCCCGCATAAAGGTGCAATGGGGCAAATTGGATGCGGAGAAGCTTCTCACGGACCCACCGCCACCGGGCAAGGAGTATCGCACGCCGGAGAAGTATTATAAAATTGTCCTGAAGGGAGCCTGCAATATTGCAGATGAGTGCTCCCGAAATGTAATCTTTGAGTGAACTCGCTGTTTATTTATCCTGTGCGCTGAAAACTTCGTTCATATGCGCCATGAGCAACGCTTGTTTAATTTAAAATATTACCTTCTGTGCGGCCGTTTATAAAATCTGAGAGATGGCAAGTCGTTAGCTTCAGCCCCCAAGCCACAAGTGCTGGGGTGTTCGGGATAAACTTGAGCACTCTTGTTCCCATTTTTGGGTCCATCTAGGGAGGCGCTCAACACGACGAACATGGCACCAGACTTATAATGGTTGAACACTCTCACTTAGCCATAGAATTCTATAATTTTAAATTTCGGCGAAGCCCCTGGTATTCGGAAGACCGAATCCGGGGCGCTATCCACGCCTTCATCGGACATCATCCGGAACTTCGCTCGAAGCGGCATGAGTGTTTAAGGACCCGAAAAAACCTCTCGGACAGCGACCAGTCTCTCGCCTTATCATGCCAGTCAGTTTTAGCTTTCTCCACTGAGGCGTTAACCCGGCTCAACCGGGGCGCAATCGCAGTGGTTCTCCCAGTGCCACCTTAGCCGACAGAACGGAACGTAAGGCACCAAAACGTGGGAGCCGGGCAAACCCAACTATTGACCCAAGACATGATTCGGAGCCGATTCATATAATGCTATAAGTTCGGGGTGCCGCACTTGTGAAAGTGTTCGGACTTTATCACACCATAAAGTGGGGAACATAAGCCCCTGGTGTATTATGCCGTACCAAAATATACGAGTGCCAGATGTCATATAATGAACATATATATAAAATGTAATGCAATTGTGATCATAAAGGTGCTGCATTATTAATGAAAGAAAAGTCTGCTAGTAGAGCGGACTGATACAAATAGTGCGGTAAGCAAGGGATTTGGACTAAATAAACATGTCCCCCTCCAGGGATGAGCTGCGGATTTGGTGTATATAATTGAATGTAATGCTCGTAATTGAGACCACCTGAGTGTTCGACGCGGTCTTCTTAAGTCCCTGACTGTTGCATCATGAGTTCGGCAGGTTCACCGCCGGACAGGGCTTCTGGTTAACAAAGTCCTGTGTACAAAAAAGAAGAAAAATAATAATAAAAAAAGAGGGGCACATTTGCGAGCCCCTGGTGTGGTCGAACCGCACTCTGGGTCCATTGTGATCGTGCCCCCTCCCCTGTGCCCATGGTATCTCCAGAGCATAATGATGTACGCGGAGTGTTATTCTTGCGATCATACACGGGCGAGGGTTGGGGCCGCATTGCTACGCGTGCTCTGATCGCGCCAGGTGGTCTTGGTTGATATTGCTCTGGGCGCGCTTTGCTGTATCCGGCCGTTTAACGGCCGGACTCGAGAATTACCTTAGAAGGCTGCTCTGTACTTCTGCCGCGAGAGCCGCTGTATGTTCCTCCGTTTGGAGGGAGTGTTCCGTATTCCCATTGACCGTGATGACTCCACGAGGGCCTGGCATCTTGAGCTTTAGGTATGCATAATGCGGCACCGCGTTGAATTTGGCAAACGCGGTTCGTCCGAGCAGAGCGTGATAGCCGCTGCGAAACGGGACTATATCGAAGATTAACTCTTCGCTCCGGAAATTATCCGGGGATCCGAAGACCACTTCTAGTGTGACTGAGCCTGTGCAGTTGGCTTCCACTCCTGGTATGACACCTTTAAAGGTTGTCTTTGTAGGTTTAATCCTTGATGGGTCTATGCCCATTTTGCGCAATGTATCCTGATAAAGCAGGTTCAGGCTACTGCCGCCGTCCATCAGGACTCTCGTGAGGTGGAACCCATCGACGATTGGGTCTAAGACCAATGCGGCAAATCCGCCATGGCGTATGCTGGTCGGATGGTCTCTTCGATCAAAAGTGATCGGACAAAAGGACCATGGGTTGAACTTTGGGGCGACTGGCTCCATCGCATAGACGTCCCTTAGTGCGCGTTTCCTCTCCCGCTTGGGTATATGGGTCGCGTATATCATATTCACCGTCCGTACTTGTGGGGGAAAACCCTTCTGTCCTCTGTTGTTCGGCGGCCGGGTCTCTTCCTCGTTGTCGCTATTTAGCCCCTTGTCATTGTTTTCGGCAATTAACTTGTCGGCCTGCTTGAACACCCAGCAATCTCCATTGGTGTGGTTAGCTGGCTTTTCAGAGGTACCATGTATCTGGCATGAGCGGTCGAGTATTCGGTCCAGATTGGACGGACCCAGAATGGTTCTTTTAAATGGCTTCTTCCGTTGACCGGGTTTAGAGCCTCGGAATCCGGCATTGATCGCCGTATCCTCCTTATCGTCGCCGTTAATTCGGCGCTTGTTTTTGTTTCAACGTGACCTGCCGTTGTTGTCCTTAGTATCCGGACTGCCAGAATTTTTACGGAAATTGTTGCTTCGGGCTAGCCAGCTGTCCTCTCCCGCACAAAAGCGGGTCATTAACGATGTGAGGGCTGCCATGGATTTCGGCTTTTCCTGCCCCAGGTGCCGGGCTAGCCATTCGTCCCGGATGTTATGTTTGAAGGCTGCAAGGGCCTCTGCGTCCGGACAATCGACGATTTGATTTTTCTTCGTCAAGAACCGTGTCCAGAATTGTCTGGCCGATTCGTCTGGCTGCTGAATGATGTGGCTTAGGTCATCGGCGTCTGGTGGTCGCACATATGTGCCTTGGAAGTTATCAAGGAATGCGGCCTACAGGTCCTCCCAACACCCAATCGACTCTGCGGGCAAGTTGTTAGGCCAATGCCGAGCTGGTCCTTTAAGCTTGAGTGGGAGGTACTTTATGGCATGGAGATCGTCGCCGCGGGCCATATGGATGTGGAGAAGATAGTCTTCGATCCACACCGCGGGGTCTGTTGTGCCATCGTAAGATTCGATATTTACGGGTTTAAACCCTTCGGGGATCTGATGATCCATTACTTCGTCAGTGAAGCATAACGGGTGTGCGGCGCCCCTGTATTGAGCAATATCGCGACGCAGCTCGAGAGAGCGCTGTCTGCTGTGTTCGGCCCGGCCGGAGTTATTGTGTCCGGCACGATGGTATTCGTTGTGGGTCGTAAGGCGCCCCCGTGATCCATAGATGGATCTGGATTGTCTTGCTTTGTCCTCCAATATGTCTCGCAAGTCCGGCGCGTTCCCTCTTGGCTTCGTACTTTTAGAGCGATGCCGGGGTATGGTCTTGGCTGGGGGCCTGGATGCCTCTCTGTCACGACCACGGGGTGGTCGGTCAGCCATATCATGCGCTGGTGATGGATGTACGTATGCTTCCTCCTCTAATCGGGGGAGCAGCTTGCGTTTTGGGTAACTTTTGGAGGGACGTTCGAGTTTATACTCTTCGGCCGCGAGGACTTCGGTCCATCGATCGGCCAGCAAGTCCTGATCAGCTTGAAGCTGCTGCTGCTTTTTCTTTAGGCTGTTTGCTGTGGCGATAAGCCTGCGCTTGAAGCGCTCTTGTTCGACGGGATCCTCGGGTACGATGAATTCGTCATCGTTGAGGCTTGCTTCGTCTTCGGAGGGAGGCATATAATTATGACCCTCAACCTCTTCGTCTGCCGCCCCCTCATGAGGGCTTGCTTCTGCATCCTCCTGCGCTGAGTCTTGCTGGAGGGGATTGTCTTCGGCACTCTCTGGAGTATTATTATCTCCTGTGCCGGAATCTCCATTCTTGCTGTGGCGAGATTTAGAGCGGCGCCGCTGACGCCGGCGCTTGGGCTGTTTCTTTAAGGGATCTACCTCCGCTGTTCCTTCGCCGTCCCCATCTTTCGGGATATCCACCATGTATACGTCATATGACGAGGTGGCCTTCCAGTGCCCTGTGGGCGCTGGTTCTTGTTCGTCTCCGGCATCGTCGTCCATAGCGTCGATGTCTTCGGAGTCGTAATCTAGCATGTCGGTTAGATCGTCGACAGTGGCTACAAAGTGGGTGGTGGGTGGGCTCTGAATTTCTTCGTCGTCCGCATCCCAACCATCCTGGCCATAATCCGGCCAGGACTCTCCTGATAACGAGAGATGCTTTAGTGAATTCAAAATATCGCCGAAAGGCGAGCATTGGAAGATGTTCGCGGCGGTGAATTCCATAACCGGCGCCCAATCCGGATCGATTGGTAGGGGCGCGGGAGGTTCGGAGTCCGGCGAGGAGTCCGGCGCCTCGGAATCACGAGTTTCGCAGGGGACAAGATTGGTGTTCGGCTCCATCGCCGTGGATGTTGAAGCCCCCGGGGCGGCGTCTATCCACCGGCCCTCGATCTGGGCGATCGGCTCCGGGTCAATGGCCGGGGCGGATCCGTGTGCGGCCACCAAGGCACTGTTCGGCAGCAGAGCTAGATCATGCCCATCGTCACAGTGCGGCGCGCTTGGCTGTGGCTCGAGTCCGTCGAGGATCAAGTCTCCTCGGACATCGGCCATGAAGTTTAAGCCTCCAAATCTGACCTGACGGCCAGGGGCGTAGCTTTCGATCTGCTCCAGATGGCCAAGTGAATTGGCCCGCAGGGCGAAGCCGCCGAATACGAAGATCTGTCCGGGGAGAAAAGTCTCACCCTGGATAGCGTTCAGGTTGAAGATGCCATCAAGCCTATCGGTGACGACACAGAGGAACTCTCAATGAAAGCACCAATGTCGGTGTCAAAACCGGCGGATCTCGGGTAGGGGGTCCCGAACTGTGCGTCTAGGCGGATGGTAACAGGAGACGAGGGACACGATGTTTTTACCCAGGTTCGGGCCCTCTCGATGGAGGTAAAACCCTACGTCCTGCTTGATTAATATTGATGATATGGGTAGTACAAGAGTAGATCTACCACGAGATCAAGGAGGCTAAACCCTAGAAGCTAGCCTATGGTATGATTGTTGTAATGTATGTTGTCCTACGGACTAAAGCCCTCCGGTTTATATAGACACCGGAGATGGCTAGGGTTACACAGAGTCGGTTACAATGGTAGGAGATCTACCTATCCGTATCGCCAAGCTTGCCTTCCACGCCAAGTGAAGTACCATCCGGACACGAGCCAGAGTCTTCAATCTTGTATCTTCGTAGTCTTGGAGTCCGACGGACATTGATAGTCCGGCTGTCCGGACACCCCCTAGTCCAGGACTCCCTCAGGCCCCCTTCCTAAGGTGAGTCTTCCAAATCTTACGCTTTTTGACTTGATTCGGCCGGAGTTGTGGACTACTGTCAAGAGACGGAAGAGTGCGAGGCGGAAGGGCGGTCGTCCGACGCCGGCGGTGGCCGTGATGCCCGTGCCTTCGATTGGGATCTCAGAGCAGCGCTCGTTGCGTTTGAACTTTCTGTTGGGCTGTGTTGGGCCGAAGTTGGGGGGGTCGAGGCCGAGAGGGGCTGGGCCAGGGTCAGATGGGTATGTGGCCCAGGCTGTACCGGGTCCTAACCCTCCTCGTAGCGATAACCTTCCATGCACGTACGAGGTAGATCATACCACCGCTGGGGAGCCGTCGTCAACTGCTGCTAGGGTTCCAAGGCGTGGGACTCCCGGTTTCCCGGCGTGTGGATTGGGTCGGGCAAGGAGGATCCGGACGCTCATGTCCATGGCTGGTTGCGGGGCTGCGGCGCCGCCCGCCAAGAAGCCCGCCACTGCTGCAGTTGGTCGGGGCGGGGCTGCACCACCGCCGGCTGTGAGTGCTGGGCGCGGGGCCCTGGGGCCGCTTGGCCAGAGGCCGCCGGCGGGCGGTGGCGTGCCTCCGGGCACCCAGGGTCGTGGCGTCGACCATGTGGGCGCCCGGCCGCCGGGGCAGGTGTCCTTGACGGTTGCAGACGGGAGGGGAGGTCCGCGGCCTCCAGCACCGGGCGTGGGTGCCGTTGCACATCCGGCTATGGGTCGGGCTGAGCCTCGGCCGCAGGTGCCGGGTGTGGCTGTTGTGGCGGCTGCAGGTCGGGGTGGAGCGGCCCGTGGAGTCGTGCCACCGCCTGGTGGCGGTCAACCTCGTGCCGCACCTCCGCCACACGTCGCCGCGAGGCCTGCTCAGAACCGGTCGGGACCGGCGCAGACAAGGCAGAAATCGAGTACTAGAGAGTCCTATGATCCGCCCCGAGGCTAGTGGGGGACGATGGTTATGATGCGTATGGAGATGGACAACATCGTGGTTCCTCTTCCACGGGAGGCGGTCGGGGTTATGCCTGGCAGAGTGACGGGTCAGCTGAGAGACCTTTTCTCGGCCCTCCAGGTGGCTTTGTCGAGGGCGCCTCCGGCCCGGATCACCGCCAGAGAGGTGGCTACCGTGGAAATCATGGCGGTCGGGGTCGGGGCCGTCGGAGGTTTCGCAGACAGCCTCCGCCCCCGGTAGTTGTTGACCATGCGGCGTCTGCCGTTGAGACCGATCACACTCAAGCCTCTGAGCTTCCTAGCCAGGCGATGGATGTGGTGACGGCCCTGGCCAACGTGGAGGTTCATGCGACTGGGGCCGTGGCTGAGGTTGGCGACAGGTCTGAGGCAGAGAGGGCGTCCAAGTGGGCGCGAAATAAGGAAAGGATGTTGTGCTATCATTGTGGTGAGAAGGGCCACTTCATTGCTGAGTGCGTGGTGGAGCTGTGTGACTCGTGTGGCAAGCCAGCACATGCCTCGGGGGATTGCTCGCTTTTGCGTGACCAGGCTTCGGCTCTTACAATGTATGGAGTATATTGTGCTGAGTTGATGTTCTTTGAGTCCCCGACCGCGAGAGAGATTCCAGAGGAGACAAAGAGTTTGACTACCGGGATTGTGAAAGCTACCCAGGGTGAGGTGACTGAGGCTCAGATTGTTCGCAGGCTTCAAGAGTTGGCACCGGGTGACTTCCAATGGGAGCTGGTCAGTCTCGAGGCCAATGTTTTTAAGGTTGACTTCCCCACTGTGGATGATTTGCAGAGGCTACTGAGCTTTGGCTTGTGTAGAGTTCCTGGCACTAGATGCATTCTGGAGTTTCACGAGTGGACGAAGGTTGAGCCTAAGGGCAAGCCCCTTATGCAGGTCTAGTTGAGGTTTTCGGGGGCTCCCTCTAAGCCTTTATAGGACGTTCGAGTTGTGGCCAGTATGGGCATTATGGTTGGGAAAACGGAGAGAGTGGATATGGCTTTTACCCGTGCTCATGGAGTGGCCCGACTGCTATTGAGCGTTTTGGACATTGAGTTTGTGCCGGATGTGGTAAACTGGACTTATCGGGGAGAGGTTTTCCCTCTCGAGATCGAGTTTGAGGACACTGATCTGTTTGCTGAGGCGATTAATGGGAATGATGTCGACATGCACGACGGTGACGACGGTGCGGGGGCTAAGGGGGCACCGACTGATGAGGCTACACGAGAGGGGTCTAACGGTTCCGGACCTGTTGCTCAGTTGCCCGGGGACGGGGACGGGGTTGAGCCCGCACCTTCTCCATCGGTGCCTATGGCTTCGATGCGGTTTGGGTCCTTTGAGCCAGCCTCTGCCCCTCCCAGACTTTGGAGTGATCGGGTAGATTCTGAGGATGTGTTTGAACACACGCTTCCTATGTTGGAGTTCGAGGTTGCTGGTGGATCCATGGTTGGAGGTTTGGTAAGGACACCGTCGGCGAGGTCTTTGGTTGGAGTGGGGGAGGGGGAGCCTGTGGTTGCTTCTCCTTCTCTCGCTTTACCTGCGGCTGAGGCTCCGGAGATGATGACTGCTGCCGTGGTGGTGCTTGGGGGAGGGGGCCCGGGGCAGGTGGCCCCGACTCCTCTTCTCCCTATCCAGCTGCTGGCGATGCCGGATACGAGGACGTCAGCTGGTTCTGGGAGAGGTGGTCCATGGCAGGTGGCCTTGGCCACTTCTTCTCCGGTCGCAGAGACGGCGCCCACGCTTCCAATGGCGCTAGGAGGGGTTTTTGGGGCAGGTAGCCCCGGTTCTTTCTTCTTCTTCGGCGGTCGGGACGACCGCGTCTCCTACGGCACCGGCGCTTCCCTTTGGGCTGAGGGGGGGAGCGGGAGGAGGGCTCGGGAAGGAGGCCCCTGCACTCTTCTCGTCCGACTCGCCTGTGGCCCAGGGCCTCGGTGTGGGTCACTTGTCCGAGGGGCATGGGAGCCTTCTGCCGCCTTCTCTGGTAACCTTGGTTGACCCTTTGTGGGATTCAGCGCGAGGCTTTACTAGGGAGGAGGTTGTTGCTTTCGGCGGGATCCCTGACCCGGTCTCGATGGGGAGACGGATGAGTTCTCGCATCCAGGATCTTCCCGAGGTTGATGACATACAGCAGAGGTGCGCTATGAGGGCGGCCAAGCTTCGTGATGCTGAGATTTCTACTGGTATGTCTGTCAACATATCTAATTCTTTATTGCATTTTTCTGATGAGGAGATTATTAATAATGCAAACCAATTAGGAGTTTCGCTAGGGGCTAATGATAGTGAAATTTCCAAATCGGTGAATGATCTTTTAGATTTGGAGGCGGAGCGTGCCTTAGAGACTATTCGTAATCTGGCAGCGGTAAAACCCATGAATGATGCTGAGATTGATGCGTTGGGGGTCAGAGTGCTCGATAATTTGTGTGCGGATCTTGCACCATCCAACCAGGAGTCTGAGGATGATGATGTACCTCTAGATAATGCAGTGGTTAGTAACGCTGAGCCCGGTTATGAGGACCGGGTGGAAGAACCTACCAAACCAAAGCGCAAGTGGAAACGGAAGATTTATCCCGATTCTGCGGTTCGTAGGTGCTAGGATCTGGACTGCCAAAAAATTTCATGATGAATTATGAAAGGAATCTTTTGGAATAGCAGAGGTCTGAATGACTTGGTTAAAAGAAGGTTCCTTGCTGAGGCATCTCTAGAGCATCGATTAGATTTTATTGCTCTCTCGGAAACTGGTCGAGAGAACTTTGCGCCCCAGTTTCTTACTTCTCTTGCGGGCGGTGTTGAGTTCGATTGGCATTGTCCGCCTCTACGAGGAAGATCGGGTGGGATCTTGCTTGGTGTGACATGCGATTCGCTAGAAGTCTGAAGTGTAGTGATGGGCGACTTCGCGGTTAAGTTTCGAGTCAGGTCTAAAGCTGATGGTTTCAACTGGGCTTTGGTGGCGATATATGGTGCCGCACAGCCCGAGCTTAAACCGGAGTTTTTGGCGGACCTTGTGCGAATCTGTGGATCCGAGCAACTTCCAATTTTAGTTGGGGTGATTTCAATATCATTAGGAGGAGAGAGGAGAAGAATAATGATAATTTCGATGGCAGGTGGTCGTTTATGTTCAATACCATTATTGAAAGCTTGGATCTGAGGAAGATTGAGCTTTCGGGTAGAAAGTTTACCTGGGCTAATGCTATGCCAAACCCGACATATGAAAAGCTTGATCGAGTTCTCGCGAGCGTTGAGTGGGAGCAGAAGTTCCCTCTAGTAATGGTACAAGCCCTCTCGCGTGGAACATCTGATCACACACCCTTGTTTGTGGACTCAGGGGAGCAGAATCATGTGGGAAACAAAAATACCTTTTCCTTTGAGATGGCCTGGTTTGAACGCGAAGGTTCCCTGGACCTAATTGACCGGGAGTGGGCTAAGGGTGCAGGAGGTAGGACTTTGGTCGAGCGGTGGCAGCATAAGATAAGGCATTTGAGAAGTTTCTTACGGGGGTGGGCTAAGAACCTTAGTGGGGTGTATAAGACTGAAAAGGATAGGCTCCTTTCTCTTATTCAGGCCCTTGACATAAAAGCTGAAACTACGATCTTGCCAGCAGAGCTTCAGGTTAAAATTGAGGCGGAGAAGAGGTTGAAAGAACTTCTCCGCGAAGAAGAATTGAAGTGGGCATTGTGGGCTAAGGTACGCAAAGTTGTCCAGGGGGATGCGAATACTCAATTCTTCACTTGATTGCTAATGGTAAGCACAGAAAGAAGAGAATTTTTTAGCTTGAACAAGATGAAGGAACTATTTTAGGACAGGACAATCTCAAAACCTATATAACCAAATATTACAAGCAGTTATTTGGACCTCCTGAGGATAGTTGTGTGTCCCTCGATGAGTCCAGGACTGAGGATGTGCCTCAACTATCAGTTGTTGATAATGATATTCTGGTTGCCCCGTTCACTGAGAAGGAGGTGTTTGATGCTATTGCACAAATGAAAAACAATAAGGCTCCCGGACCGGATGGATTCCCGGTCGAGTTTTACAAAAAGTGCTGGCACATTATTAAGGGGGATTTGTTACCTATGTTTCATGATCTGTTCTCTGGACAGCTTCAATTATTTCACTTGAATTTTGGAACAATCACACTGCTTCCTAAGAAAACGGATGCTGTGAGAATAGAGCAGTTCAGGCCGATTTGCCTTCTCAATGTTAGTTTTAAAATCTTCACCAAGGTCAGGACTAATAGGCTCACACAGATTGCGCATTCTGTGGTGCAACAGTCCCAAACTGCTTTCATGCCGGATAGAAACATCCTTGAAGGGGTGGTCGTCCTTCATGAAACGCTCCATGAAATCCATTCAAAAAAACTAGATGGTGTAGTTTTTAAGGTGGATTTCGAGAAAGCGTACGATAAAGTCAAATGGCCATTCCTCCAACAGGCATTGCGTATGAAAGGTTTTGATGAAGCTTGGCGCCGCCAGGTTGAATCGTTTACGCAAAAAGGGAGTGTTGGAATTAAAGTGAATGACGATATTGGTCATTACTTCCAGACACATAAAGGCCTAAGGCAAGGAGATCCGATGTCCCCTATCCTGTTTAACATTGTGGTTGATATGTTAGCAATTATGATAGGAAGGGCTAAGGAGAATGGTCAAGTAGGTGGCTTGGTACCTCATCTTGTTGATGGAGGTGTATCCATCCTTCAGTATGCTGATGATACAATCATCTTTATGGAGCATGACTTGGCCAAGGCGAGAAATATGAAGCTGGTGTTATGCCTATTCGAACAATTGACCGGCTTAAAGATTAACTTTCACAAGAGCGAGTTGTTCTGCTTTGGTAGAGCCAAGGATGAACAAGAGGCTTATAGGCAATTGTTTGGGTGCGATTTGGGGGCTTTACCTTTTTCTTACTTAAGTATACCAATCCACCACCGGAAGCTAACAAACAGAGAATGGAAATGCATCGAAGACCGATTTGAAAAGAAATTGAGTTGTTGGAAAGGCAAGCTCATGTCATACGGAGGCCGATTAATTCTGATAAATTCGGTGCTCATGAGTATGCCTATGTTTCTCCTGTCGTTCTTTGAAGTCCCAGTTGGAGTCAGGAAAAGACTGGATTTCTATCGATCGCGTTTCTTCTGGCAGGGTGATGAACTAAAAAGAAAATACCACCTAGCCAAATGGGATATCATCTGTAGACCGAAAGACCAAGGGGGTCTTGGTATTGAGAATCTTGAAGTTAAGAACAGATGCCTTCTCAGTAAGTGGCTGTGGAAGCTGTCTAGTGAGACGGATGCCACGTGGGCGCAAATCCTTCGTAGCAAGTACCTTCAGACGAAAACTTTGTCCCAGGTGACAGTCAGGCCGACCGATTCACCTTTCTGGAAAGGACTGATGAAAGTCAAACAATCCTTATTCAATAGGACAAAATTTATTATTGGCAACGGGGCTAGTACACGTTTCTGGGAGGATACTTGGCTCGGAGAGGAACCCTTGGCCATTCAATACCCATCTTTATATCGCATTGTTCAACGACGAGAGGTGTTCATTGCAACGGTTTTTCAATCTATCCCTCTTAATATTCAGTTCAGACGGCCGCTAGCGGGCAATCGTTGGGAAGAATGGCTCCATCTAGTTAGGAGACTAATGGAGGTTCAGCTTTCTCAACAACCAGATGAATTACGCTGGAAACTTACTAGGTCTGGAGTATTTACAGTTAAATCAATGTATATTGATGTTATCAATTCGAGCTTCATTCCTACCTCCAAGCATGTTTGGGCTGTCAAATTTCCATTGAAAATAAAAGTGTTTATGTGGTTTGTCCATAAACAAGTTATTTTAACCAAGGACAACCCGACGAAGCGTAATTGGACAGGACCTACTAGGTGTAGTTTCTGTGATCGGGATGAGACGATCAATCACCTGTTTCTTGATTGCCCGCTAGCCAAAGTTCTTTGGCGGACGGTCCACATTGCTTTTAATATTATTCCACCGAATTCTGTCAACACGTTATTTGGGACGTGGCTTAATGGGATTGAGCCCGACTTAGCTAGACATATTCGTGTAGGAGTATGCGCTTTGCTGTGGACTATCTGGACTTGCAGAAATGATTTGGTTTTTAACAAAACATCACGTATTCATTTTTTGCAAGTTATCTTCCGAGCCACGGCATTGATCCGTTCGTGGTCGCTACTCACTCAGATGGAGGCCAGGGAGCATTTGGTTACTGGATCTGTCCGCTGGGAGATGGTAGCTCGTGATATCTTCAACCGGTTTGGATGGCAGTCATGTAATAGGATAGGAAATTAGTTTACCTATCTCTCTTTAGCCAGCCGGTTATGGCGTCCTTTATTAGGCTAATTTGTGTTTCTAGCCCATTTTGGCTTTGTGTGAGCTTTTATCTCTTTTTTCAGTTCGAGACTTTGAGACCTTGTTGAAACCTTTTTGTTTGGTTTAATAAGATGGTCGTATGCATCGCCGTGATGCAGAGGCCGGGAAGATCCCCTTTTCGAAAAAACAGGAAATCTAACATCCAGTCCAATCTCTTTTTACAATTTCTTTGTTTTTTGCTATGTCATCAAACACTCATTGTTAATTCTATAGGATTCAAGTGGACATGCCACTCTAATCATATACTTTTTCTATTTCTATGTTTTCAAAACCCTAGGAATCAAAGAGGCCCTGATTCCGCGGGCGTGCGCCCACCACGGCTGTGGCTCCCCGCCACACGCGACGACACAAATCAACTCCCGACATGAAGAAGAAATTTAGCGGGCGGGGAGAGCGATTCGTGTAACTCGCCAATTCTCGCCGAGGACTAGTCAGTACTCACTGATTAGTACTGTACGTACCACGCAGGAAACCCCACGAATTCTCCTCGATAAGGACTGATCAGCAACCACTGATCATGATCACGAAGATGCCTGAGATGAGTGTGGGGAGGGGACTCTCCCTGCCTGGCTTCCCTCCGATCCGAATCACCGGCTGTGTCCCTATCCGAGGATCCTGACAAACGGCGTATCTCATATTCTCATATGATCTCATATTCTCATATTTCTTCCATCATTTTTCCACAAAGCGAACCTAGCTAGCTGGTCTGGGCCCTCATCTACGCACGCCTGTGTGGCGCTCCTCCATTCTTTCCAGTATTCAGTTTTTTTTTCCAGCACTATATCATTTGGTGGTGGTGTTAGGCGCCCATGAGGCTAACTTTTGGTTGAGCACGCAATTGCACAAGACGGAAGCAGTACAAATGCTGTACTGCACTGGGGTTTCAGAGGCCTAATTGTACTTCAACTTCGACCAAAGGCCCCGGCCGCTTTGATGTGATTGCTCGTCCTGGTGCATAGCAGAGGTCAAGCAACAGAGGTGTCACGTTTTCTCATGGTGGGTGATCTAACCAGGTCGCCAACTCAGGGGGAGAACAGGACTTGTCTTAAAGGCCAACTATGATTCTTGAGAGCAACTAATTAACGAGCGCTCCTTCGGGAGCCTCGCAACGATCAGCGTCACTTGGCGCGCTCTCAGCCATTCGCCACGTGTCGCGCTCTAGACGCTTCCTCTGAAATTTTTTTATTTTTCCGCACGCGTTTTTGTCTTTTTAAACGGGTTTTTTCCGGGGGGGTTTCAACGTTTTGGTTTTCCACCGGTCTTTCCTAGCTTTTCGACAAAAAAATCAGAAAAAAAATTTTTGCGAAAAAAACATATTTTCTTTTTTTCCCTTTCGCAAGAGTTACGGTTTTGCTTCCAGAGAGGCACGGTTTTGCTTCGCGAGAGTCACGATCGCGCCTCTCGAAAATGAAAAAAACGACTTTTTTCCTTTCGCGAGTGACGATTTTGCTTCCGCGAGAGGCACGATTGTGCTTTCGCGAGAGTCACGGACGTGCCTCTTGGAAACGAAAAAAACGTTTTCTATTTTTTTTTTCTTTCGCGAGAGTCACGGTTTTGCTTCCGCGAGAGGCAAGGTTGTGCTTTCGCGGGAGTCACGGCCGTGCCTCCTTAGAAACGAAAAAACGTGTTTTCTGTTTTTTTTTCTTTTGCGAGAGTCACGGCCGTGCCTCCTTGGAAACGAAAAAACGCATTTTCTGTTTTTTTTTCTTTCGCGAGAGTCACGGTTTGGATTCCGCGAGAGACACGGTTGTGCTTTCGCGAGAGTCACGGCCGTGCCTCCTCGGAAACGAAAAAACATGTTTTCTCTTCTTCTTTTTTCGCGAAAGTCACGATTTTGCTTCCGCGAGAGGCACGGTTATGATTTCGTCAGAGGCACGGGTGAGCCTCTTTCGGAAAGGGAAAAAATTCATGCTCCCTGTTCGGTTTTTTTCGTCCGTTTTTTTCATGAAAAAAATCGTCAAAACTTGTCAACATGGGATCTAGTTTTGAAGATCTCCACGCGACGAATCCAACGAGAAAGCGGTTCGACATTTGGACGCACGGTTTAGGAGATAAAATGTTTTGAATAAACGGATCTACAAAAAAAGGGAAAACTTCCAGATTGCGACAAATGGCATACATGCAGCGCGCCACTTGTCGCAACCTGAAAAAGTTGGAGTGATCATCGCAACGAGTACTCCTTAACTAGTGATTTCGATGATTCTTTGTACTGATTGGGGAAACTCAGAAAATCAGAAAAGAAACATCGGTCGGTAAAATGCCGAATTAGGTCTATGAGGTTATGAGCGAAGACTTCACGAGAGCCCTAGATTTCCCCAGGCTTGGCCCATTAAGGTAAAGACGGGTTTCAAGGGCGCCTCTTTATTTTCTTTACTATACCTAAAAAACATTTTATATTTTTATCTTTTGAGGATCGGGTGCCTCTTTTTTTTAACATAGTATAGACGCAAGCGCTCATACATACACGCATACACTCACCCCCTATGAATGCACATATGCACACCCTACCCCTATGAGCACCTTTAAGAGACTGAGCCGGCATATTATCTTGAGATTTACCAAGTCATCGTAGGCGCTTGTTGTTGACGGGAGTGTCTCCTTCCACTAAAAGCGCATCGCCAAAAATCCTGCAATAAATCCAGGAATAATGCGATCACTAGGACTTAAACCCTGGAGGGCTGGGGATACCACTGTCCCTCTAACCATTCAACCACAGGTTGGTTCGCGGCGCCTCTTTATATGTGGAGAAAATTTCTTATTTGACACTGTCTTAAAATCTGGTTCCTTATTTGACACTGGAAAAGTTTTTCTTCCCTATTTGACACCAGTCCTAAATTTTATTCCCTATACGACACTTTCGTCCATTTTGAACCTAAATGACACGTGAAAAGACCATTTTGCCCCTCATGCGGTATGCGTGTGTGCGCGAGTGTGTGCTGTTGCGTGCGTGGGTGCGCACGCACATGTGCGCTGCTGCTGCTGCGTGTGTGTGTGTGTGTGCGCGCGCGTGTGTGCTGCTACGTGTGTGTGTTTGTTACTATGTGTGTACGTGCACGCGTGTGTGTGCGCTGTTATGTGCCTATCTGCTGCATGTGTGTGTGTTCTGTGTGCGGGTCTGTTGCTGCGTGTGTGTGTGCTGCGTGCGGGTGTGTTGCTACGTGTGTGTTGCTGCGTGTGTGTGCGTGCATGTGCACGCGCGCGTGCATGTGTGTTGCTGCGTGTGTGTGCGTGTGCGTGTGTGTTGCTGCGTGCGCGTGCGTGTGTGTTGCTGCGTGTGTGTGCGCGCACGCGTGTGTGTTGCTGCGTGTGTGTGCGCGTGCGTGTGTGTTGCTGCATGTGTATGTGCTGCTGCGTGTGTGCTCCTGCCCTCGCATTGATGCTGCGTGTGTGCGCTACTGCCCCGCACACACATATACTACATGAGGGGCAAAAGAGTTTTTTCAGGTGTCATTTAGGCATAAAATGGACGGAAATGTCATATAGGAAATAAAATTTAAAACTTGTGTTAAATAGGGAAGGAATTTTTTTCCAGTGTCAAGAAAGCAGATTTTAAGATAGTGTCAAATAAGGAATTTTCTCTTATACGTGGCAGCAACAGCAACGGTTGCCCTTCAAAGTCGTCGCTCCCTGGTGCGGAAGCGCTCCCCAGCACGTACATAATTTTCCAACATAGAAAAGGTAGATATTTTTCCTTTTTTATTTTCACCTTTTTATTCTTTATTTTTATATTTATAATATTAACGTATTTTGCGTAAAAAGGTAAATAATTTTCATATAATTTAAAATTTCAGTATTTTGCGTTAAATCACCAATAATTTTCATTTAATGTAAAAGTGTATTCTATATTAGCTTAAATAAGTCTTCACGTGTTTAATAAAATGTTCATGAATTTTTTTAAAAGCTTTCACCATTTAGACAAATGTTTATCAAACTTACGACTCTGAGTGCATTTTAAATAAATTTCATGATATTTAAAAAAAGTTGATACATTTAGGGGGGGAATCATGATTTTTTTAAAGCATAAATGTCCATACGTTTTTACAAATGATGATACCATTACAAATGTTCATGGAATGTCAATTTTTGTTTGCGCTATTTTATAAAAATGTTCTTGATATATGGAAAGAGTTTGTACCATTTAAAAAAGTATACTTATGACTTTTAAAAGATTTTAAGTTTAAGTATTCAAGAAAAGTAAATAAGATCGCACAATTTTAGAAAAACAGTTCATGACATCTAAAAATGTGTACCATTCAAAAGAATGTGCATGAAAATGAAAAAAAAATGTCAACAGTATTTTTAAAATTACCCATTTTTGCACAGAAATCATAAAAAAAATAAAGGGATAAGAAACAAGTATAGAAAATAAGAAATAGAAAAAGGTAATAAGAAGAAACGAAAAGGAAAGGAATGAAAAGTAAGAAAACTGGAACAAAAGCACCAAAGCGTGGCGGAACGAAAACAGAAATACACAAGTACACAAAAAACTAGGCGAAAAACATATCCCACATTAAAATCTTGAAACCAGATTAAAAAAGGCACCCAAAAAATACAGAAGAAAACTGCCCCCTGCATTTGCCACTAGCCCACAACCCATGTCATTAGATAAAGAGGCAACCGCGGGCCATACCTCACAATAGCCAAGATATGCCCTTTGCGGCCACCCTCCCGCGAAGTGACGTATTAGCGCATGGTGAGTATCTAGGAAAGAAATATCCATATGAGGAGTATCTAAAAAAACAAATGAGCATGTGATTCTCTTTGCTAGTAAAACAACATGTGATTCTCAATCATGTTCCTAAAATGGTGATCCTATATTATTATTATTATTATTATTATTATTATTATTATTATTATTATTATTATTATTATTATTATTATTATTATTATTATCATCTTGGAAAGTAATACCACATGAGAAGTATCTAAAGAAACACATGAGCATGTGATTATCTTTGCTAGTAAAACAACATGTGATTCTCAATCATGAGCCCATGTTGTTCTTGTTTGAGCTTCACGCCCATGCTTGTACCAAAAGTACCTTCATATCGATGTTGAGATGTACTTCCTCCATTGCAACGTATGAATATTTAGTTTGTATTCCATAGTTGTGGTTTTCTTCGAACTTTCATCAATAATTTTGTATAGATCAGTAGGTGTGTGTGGCCATGCGCTGTGGGTGTGGGAAGGGTATAAAATCGTTTTATTCCCAAATAAGAATAGGCATAATTGTGATTTGCCAAATTGTTTTTTATTTATGAAAAGCATCGGATCTATTATAAAAGTTCACCAGAAGTTTAAAATATCTCAAACATAATAAAAATTACATCAAGATTTCGAGACCACCAAACGGCCATTACTGCTGACTGATAGAACGAGCCGCCGACGCACCGGCTCACCTTCCCCTAGGGACCAATGCTCTAGAGCCGCAGCCGTCGCCATTGACCCTTGCATAGATATAAAGCACCTGACACTAAATCTCGCTACATGACGTGAAACCCTAACTTCACCGCCCCAAAGAGACGACAAGAATCTAAGCCGGAGCTCCGTCAACTACATCCAGAAAGATGAACTCAAGAAGGATCGGAGCAAGACGAACACGAAGAAGAAGCGTCACCATCCGTCCGAGCGCTGTGCTTGCAAGGATTAAAAAGCCCTGACCTAAACAATTAACCGGAGCGAAGGCACCGGGAGGTGAATCCACGGACTTGCCGGCAAAACCTGAAGGGCAGAATTTGTCTAGCCGACTAGGGTTAGGGTTAAGTCTAGGCTCATTTGTCAAGTCGTTCGTGCTCCAGTTAATCACTCCCAACAGCCCTCACGCACTAACCAGCTCATGAACAACAACGTGACACGCGTGTTCATGGACTTGGCGCTGAGAAAAAGTCTATGAGCACATCCATACAGTTGGCCAGTCAGTTCTGCGTGAGTTGCAGGCGCAGCGAAAGTGGAGCTAGCACGATTTCTGGCCGAGATTTATTCCTCGTTATCGCAACAGTATAAGCACGCCGTACAGCATCCCACTTCATCCAATCATTCACAGTGAGTGAGCCTATCCGGACACATACGACCACGGAACGGAAGCACATTGTCCGATTGCTACATCCACGGCCCGAGCGATAAGAAGATGACGCAAACTGTTCGCCGAACTGCACTGCACATTCTTTCTCTCCCCGCATGCATCATGCATGTTTCTTCGGAGCTCTGCATCGAATCGGTGCGAGCCGACCTCCGAGGTGACAGCAATGGAGGGGCCAGAAACGAGACGACCCACTGCAGCCATGCAAAAGGGGAATAGGAATAGCTTCCACGAACAACCACCGGCGCATCAGTTCAGTGTGTCTGTGGATAGGTCAGCTTCCCACTGGTCCGGGTAATGGCGGTGAGGCAGGCACGCAAGCGGGAAAGGGAAGACGGGGAGGCAATGTGCCTAACGAAATCACGAAAAGCTGTGGTGCTCGTGGGAGGAGGCAGAATCTCTGGATGGACAAGTTGAACAAACGAACCGCGGCGAAGTGGACGAAAGTGGCCGGCGCTTGATGCCGACCTGTCCGGCGGGAGCACGATCGGGGACTAAGTGGCACGGCGCATGGAGCCAAGAAAAACGCCCGTGGAAGAAGAATATGGCGCTGGGGTGGGGCGACAGCACTAGTCCACGACATGGACAGCAGGTGGAAGAAGACCCCGCGGAATCTGCTGAAAGGCATCGCTGCGATCGGCGTTGCAGGTAGCGATTCGACGCACAAGTGATTAATCAGGGATTTGGTCTATTCCGGCTAAAGCATCTCTGACCGATCCTCTATAATTGGTTAGAGGAAGACAAATTTATTTTTCTCCCCTAACCAGCATCTAACGGATCGCTTATAACGGAAAACACCTAACAGATTGCTTATTAACGGTTAGAGGAGGATAATTTATCCATGGTGGCCTCTTCAGAGTTTTTTTTTTTTTGCCTCCATTCTCGCCCATCGCTCGGCCGCATCTACTTGGGCGCCAACCTCCTGGCCTCCGCCAGCCACCGCCAACACCCATAGCCTCGTCGATCTCCTGCCAACACCCCGCAGCCTCTTGTAGTCGGAGCTGGCAAGGCCATGATGCAGGAGATTGTGCGTGATCTTGTCCCTGGCCTTTGTCAGTGCACCTTCCGTCACTCACAAGCAAGGCCCGGTCAGCAGCGACTCGCTACGCTCGCCGGCTGCCCAAAGGCCGTCACGCACCAAGAAGCCCAACTGGCGCAACACTGGGCCAAAGTGGACCCAGTGAGCCCAGCCCGCGTCTGTAGTTGAGCCGCAGCCTCGAGTGGATCGGCATCCAGTGGATCACGAACCTGGCGGCGGCACGAACCCTAGTCTCCCTACTGCTCATTCTTCCTTCCCCCAAATTCGTGTATCTGAGCTTGTAATCAAACCTGAGTGACAGCATACAGTCAATAGATCGTTCCACCACTCTCACTACCCTTACATCTGGTATCAGAGACCAATCCCACGTCTTCCCCGCGTAGATCTGGCACAGTTTGTGGAAACTAGATCCCTGCGCCAAGCGCGAATCCGCCTCATCGCCATGGATCCATCCGTCCAGTAGTTTCTGGAGCGCCTGGAGACCACTCTCAAGGAGCACACCGCTGCGATCCACGCCTCCAACTCCAAGATCGACGACCTCGTGGCGTGGCGCAAGGATCTTGAGCGGCGCGTCACCGATCTGTCCGAAACGGTGGCGGTCCTCCAGTGTGCCTCGCTGCCGCCGCCGCCTCCGGAGATGGCGCTCCACCAGGCGCCTTCGTCGAGCCTACAACCGCCTGCGACAGCCGGCATCCACACCGGGGCCGCGTCTGGCGCGGCAGCAACTTTGCAAGGGCCCGAAGGCCACAACGTCTACAACATCCCACGGGGGCCACCGGCGGCGTCCTTCCAGACGCTGCCACTGCCCCCGGCAAACGGTCAGTACGACGGCCCCCCCTCACCTCCTGCTCTTTCCCCGCTCGCGCATGCTAGCCAGCTGCTCAGCGGCCTCGGCCAAGCGCACCCCTCCATCCAGTTCCTACAGTTTACGAGCGACAACCCGAAACTGTGGAAAACCTTTTGCGAGCAGTATTTCACCATGTTTGCTATTCTGCCGTCGTTTGGGTACCCATGGCCGCGCTTTCTATGGTTCCGCGTTAATTTGGCTACAATCCATCCAAAAACGGCTCGCAGAATTCTATTGGGAGTCATTCACTGCCGTTTTGTGCACACGCTTTGGCCGTGATCGACATCAAACGTTGATCCGTCAGTTTTACACTGTTCGGCAAACAACTACAGTCGCAGATTACATTGAGCAATTTGAGTCCATTATTAATCATCTCAGCTCTTATTCTGACACTATTCACCCATTTTATGTCCTCACTCGTTTTGTGGAGGGACTCCAGGAGGACATCCGAGCTGTGGTGTTAGTTTAGAAGCCACCGGACCTGGACATTGCTTGTGCCCTGGCGCTGCTGCAGGAAGAAGTGGTTGATGGTACGGCATCCACCAGCCGGCGGCCACATGACGTGCCGGCGCGTGCAGGGCTGGCGCTTCCCCTGCCTCCTCTACCAGCCCGCCACGAACCGGCGACAGTGCCCACAACAGCTGCAGATCGCCGCGGCACTGACGCCGCGCAAGCGGACACATCCAAGGTCAAAGCTCTCCGGGACTATCGGCGCGCCCGTGGATTATGCTTCAAATGCGGCGAGCGATGGGGGCCCGAGCACGTCTGCCCAAGCACAATCCAGCTGCATGTGGTCGAAGAGATGCTCGCGCTCCTAGGGGCAGATTCAACCAGCGACAGTGAGGGGGACATTCAACAAGTCCATGCCATCTCTCGACCAGCTCTCGACGATGGCGTTTTGCCCAAAGCTTTCCAACTATTGGCCACTATGCAAGACAGAGAGGTGATGATCTTGGTGGACAGTGGCAGTTCGACATCTTTCATCAACAAGAACCTGGCTGATCAACTGACGGGTTCGGCTCCGTTGCCTCGACCCTCACGGGTTAAGGTGGCTGACGGGGGCGAACTCGTCTACACAGAATCCATACCGTTCTGCAAGTGGTCATCACAAGGGCTCGATTTTGTCACTGATATGAAAATCCTGCCGTTGGGAGTCTATGATGCTATACTTGGGATGGATTGGTTAGAGCAACACAACCCCATGACAGTCGACTGGAAGAACAAGCACCTGCAAATCCCTACACCTAAGGGTCCGGCTCACTTATTTGGTCATGAATCAAATTCAACCACTTGTCATGTGATCAACAGTGCTCAGCTGCAGCAACTGCATCGCCAGGGGTCGCTCATGCACATCTGTTTGCTGTACCCAATCAGCGAGGAGCAGAGGAACACACAAACAGAACCATAGGAGCTGAAGCATTTACTGGCTGAATTTGACAATGTCTTTGGCGAGCCGCACGGGCTTCCCCCTCGGCGTGCTTGCGATCATACAATACCATTGATGCCGGGGGCGCAACCAGTCAATATCCGAGCTTATCGCCATAAACCTGAACTGAAGTCTGAAATTGAGCGGCAAGTGCAGAAACTGCTACAGCTGGTGTGATCCAACGCAGCCAAAGCAGCTTTTTATCACCTGTCATCCTCGTTAAAAACAAGGACGACACATGGAGGATGTGCATCGACTATCGCCACCTCAATGCGATGACTCGAGTCAGCAAATTCCTAGTGCCTATCATCGAAGAACTTCTGGATGAGCTGCACGGCGCGCGTTGGTTCTCCAAATTGGACCTACGCGCGGGGTACCACCAGATCAGATTGGCCGAGGGCGAGGAGTTCAAAACAGCTTTCCAAACTCACTGAGGCCATTATGAATTTAAAGTGCTTTCGTATGGCCTCGCGGGAGGGCCGGGAACTTTTAGTGGAGCGATGACAGACACCCTGCATCCCCTCCTGCGATTCTGCGTTATGGTGTTCTTCGACGACATACTTGTGTTCAGCAAAACTTGGGAAGAGCACTTGGACCACGTGCGCCAGGTCCTCACCTTGCTGCGTCGTGACCAATGGAAGGTTAAGAAATCCAAGTGCGAGTTCGGACAGCAGCAACTGTCATACCTGGGGCACGTCATCAGCTGTCAGGGGGTGTCCACTGACCCTAGTAAGATCCAAGCAGTCCAATCGTGGCAAACACCGGGGGATGCTAAGGAGGTGCGCCGGTTTCTGGGATTGGCTGGGTACTACCGCAGATTTGTGCGCAGATTCGGCATCATTGCCCGGCCTCTTTTCAACTTGCTCAAGAAAGGCGTGCCATTCGTGTGGACCGATAACACCAACCAGGATTTTCTGCTCCTGAAACAACAGTTGGTGTCCGCACCGGTGTTAGCGTTGCCGGATTTCAGTAAGCAGTTTGCAATTGAGACAGATGCTTGCGATCGAGGCATTGGGGCAGTTCTGCAACAGGAAGGACATCCTATTGCGTTCATGAGCAAGGGATTCAGCCCGCATTACCACGGGCTTTCCACCTATGAAAAAGAGTACCTGGCCATTGTGGTGGCCGTGGACCAATGGCGACCCTACCTGCAACATAATGAGTTTGTTATCTATACGGATCAGAAGAGTCTCATCCACCTTGAAGAGCAACGGTTGACTACCCCATGGCAACAGCGAGCTTTCACCAAGTTGCTCGAGCTCCGATATGTCATCCGCTACAAAAAAAAGGCTCGAAAAACACAGCCGCGGACGCTCTGTCCGTGCGCAATCACCTGATCTCCTGTTTGACATCATCACATGCTGCCCCAGCTGGCTCGAGAATGTGGCTGCCAGCTATCACAGCAATCCTCAAGCTCAGAAACTTCTGGAACAGTTAGCCATCAAAGAAGACCCAAAACAACGATTCACTTTGGAGCAAGAGATTTTGCAATTCCGCGGGAGGATTTGGCTGGGCGGCACTACAGCGATGCAGCAAAAGATCATCTCTGCTTTTCATGACAGCCCCATGGGAGGGCACAGTGGGTTTCCGGCCATCTTCAGGCGGATCAGGCGTCTTTTTGCGTGGCCCAAGATGAAAGCACACGTTCTGCAGTACGTGCGCTGCTGCTCTGTCTGCCAGCAAGCTAAACCCGACAGGTCAGCGTCTCCGGGCCTGTTGGAACCCCTGCTAATTCCTCAACAGCCATGGGACATGATCACCATGGACTTCATCGACGGTCTGCCTCAGTTGGGAAAAGCCAATTGCATCTGGGTAGTCGTGGACAAGCGCACAAAATTTGCCCACTTCCTGCCCCTAGCTCAGTCGTACACAGCGGCTAAGGTGGCACTCATCTACATGTCGAGCATCTACAGGATCCACGGTTCTCGTGCTCCATTGTCTCTGATCGCGACCCGGTTTTCACAAGCCACTTCTGGCGTGAGTTGTTCAAGTACGCGGGCACGGACCTACGTATGAGTTCTACTAACCACCCCCAGACGGACGGCCAAACCGAAAGGGTCAATCAGTGCCTGGAAACTTATCTGCGCTGCTTCGTCCATGCATGCCCCAATCGCTGGAGTCATTGGCTTCCCCTCGCATAGTTTTGTACAACTCCTCGCATAATTCAAGCATCGGTATGTCGCCATTCCAAGCTATGTTCGGTCATGAACCTCGGACTTGGGGAATCTCGCCTACTGATGGGTGTCAAGTCCCTGCCGTCCAGTCTTGGTTGGAGGAGCGAGCGGTGATTCAAGACCTCCTGCAACAGCATTTGCATCGGGTGCGGCAGCACATGAAGACACAGGCAGACAAACGTCGCTCGCCGAGAACCTTCTCTGTGGGGGACCAAGTTTACCTCAAACTCCAACCCTATACGTACAAACGTCAGTGGCCAGGAGGGCAAACCACAAGCTATCCTTCAAATATTATGGGCCGTTCCAAGTGATCGCTAAGGTCAACGAAGTAGCTTATAAACTGGAGCTCCCAACGGGCTCTCAAATCCATTCAGTCTTCCATGTGTCTCAACTGCGCCAATGCCTACGCCTGGATACGCACCCTTCGCCTGACCTTCCACACCTTACTGATATTCCTGTCGTGCATGTGGCCGTCCTACAGCACCGTTGGCGCAAGAAGAATGGCTCAATGATCGAGCAAGTCCTAGTCCGTTGGTCGAATCAAGCTGCTCTCGGAGACACTTGGGAGGACAAGCTCGCGCAGCAAGCGCGGTTTGCAGGAGCTGAGGCTTGGGGGCAAGCCTCGTCCCAAGGAGGAGGGGATGTCAGCGCACCTTCTATCACTGACAAGCAAGGCCCGGTCAGCAGCGACTCGCTACGCTCGTCGGCTGCCCAAAGGCCGTCACGCACGAAGAAGCCCAATTGGCGCAACACTGGGCCAGAGTGGACCCAGTGAGCCCAGCCTGCGTCTGTACTTAAGCCGCAGCCTTGAGTGGATCGGCATCCAATGGATCACGAACCTGGCGGCGGCACGAACTCTAGTCTCTAGAAGCTTGTAATCGAACCTGAGTGATAGCATACAGTCAATAGATCGTTCCACCACTCTCACTACCCTTACTGCCTTTGCAGGGGCAATGGAGTGCACGGGGTTCTCCAGCACGGTCAGGTCGTCCTTGAGCTCCACCCGGAGCTCCGATAACATGGTCTCCGGCCACTAGAGGAAGCGCGGCATGAGGATGGAGCGGATGGCGCCTCCGGGTACCCCGGGATGATTCGCAACTCCCACCACTCGGGGCGGCTCGTCTTTCACCCGGGGAGTACATGCGGCAGCGAGAAACGACATGATGAGGCGGCCGAAGTGTGATGTGTGAGATGCATTTGGTGGGGGACGAGGACTCACGACTCCGGCGTGACCCGCTCGCCTCGACGAAGTGTACTGAGTCAAATGTAAGTTATACTCCGTTAAGTCCAGCGAACCGGTTAAAAACGACACTTTTTTACAGGAGCAAATGTACTCTTCTAAAAGACTACTCGACGATTTACTCCTCTAAATTAGTGGGATTCGTTAGAGATTCTCTAAGAAACGAAGATAAGACACCATATTCTTTGTAGTCTGTAGGCGACAACAAGCAATTGTTCTCGTCGCTCTGAAAATTCGACATCTCTGCTGATGTACAGTATACACGACCCCCTAGAGTCTAGACTCTTATGAACAAGTCGCCGGATTTACCCGGCATCACTCTATGTAACGTAATGGTATGATAACCCCAAAATGCTCTGGTTATTTGCTTCTATATGCAGACCGCCTATGTAATCTGACGCTGTGTGGATCGATCCTCTAGCTTCCGGGCGTGAACTTCATGCACATCGGCGGCTTGATCTTGGCCAGCGCGAGCAGCGACGACGGGAATATCCATATCCCGTCGCCGCAGATGAGGCCGGAGGCGACGGCCGGAATGAGCAGCGCGGCCTTCTTCCCGTCGAGCTTGTGCCAGAGGAACACCACGAGGCTCCCCACGCACATGTCGATGGCGAAGCTGGCGCCGACGAGGAACGGCACGGCCATGGCCATGGGCAGCGGCACGAACCTCCCGAACCGCCGCGGCAGGAAGTCCCTCGCCAGGTTGGCCAGCACGGCGAAGGCGAAGAACGCCGCGCAGAGCTGCAGGCAGTGCTGCGGCAGCGCCGAGAAGCCCTCCACGCCGAGGATGGCCATGTTGCGGTAGATGAGCGCGTAGGGCGCCTTCCAGTACCCGTCCGGGTTGCCCACGTCGAAGGCCTCGTAGAAGAGGAAGAAGGTGAGCGGCGCCACGACGCAGCCCATGAGCGTGCCCACGGCCTGCCCCACCAGCATCGACCGCGGCGACGTCAGCGTCAGGTGCGCCGTCTTGAAGTCGTGCATGAGGTCGGCGGAGACGAGCACCAGCTGCTTGACCAGGCCGCAGGTGACCAGCCCGGCCACCACGCCGTTGTCCTTCCCCGCCCACGCCGCGAACACGAAGAGCGCCACCTTGCCGTAGTTGTAGCCCATGTTCATGTCGGTGAGGCCGGTGCCGTAGGCGTTGCAGAACCCGAGCGCCGGCGCCAGCAGGTAGGCGATCACCACGAAGTACCACTTCACCTCCCGGAACATGAGCGGGATGGCCACCACAGCCATGGCGCTGAGCAGCGCGTACCCGGCGTAGGCCACCCACGCCGGGATGTTGTCCCTGTTGAACACCTCGTTGCGCTGCAGGTCGTCGATGGCCACCGAGTCCTCATCCGCCACTATAATGCCGATGCAACGTCAGCATGGTTCATTTCATCCGTAACAACAGATCAAAGAAACGCGAACAAATCTTGTAATACCATAATTCACCTCTGTTGAGACGGCCGCGCTGCGATTTCTCGTGTATGCTCTTGAGGGTGACGAGGATGACCTTGAGGAAGTTGTAGAAGCCGTCGCCAATGAGCAGCGCAATGCAGAGGAAGGCCTGGACATGAATGGAGGGGACAGTTTTAAGCCATTGTGCCTGAACTAAGTCCTTGACAAGAACAGCTAAATTCAGTGACATACACACACACACACACCTTGTAGCCGTACAGGCCTGACATGCTGCTCGCAGACGCCTTGGCTGAGTACCACTTCCCCTCCTGCTTGCTCATGAGCGGCCACATTACGCCCCAGGAGAGGACGGCGCCGAAGAGGAGAGAGAGGTTGACGAGGTGCGAGCAGATCATCCCGGCGCCAACATACGTCAGGCTGAAGTCGAAGAAGAATCTGGCCACGGAATCATCGAGGATTTAAAACGGTGAACTCTCTCATGCATTTTTATTTCATCCACTGAAACAACTGTTGAGCGAGAAAAAAAGTCATATGGCCGTTACGTTTGCTTCCAGGCTTTAAGCCCGAAGGTGGGGAACTGGAGGAAGCCGCAGACGTCGCCGCCGGTGTAGAACCACTGGAAGAAGCTCCAGAAGAAGCTGATCCCAAAGTACTTGAGGAACCCACGGACCTGCTGCCTGTCGCGGTAAAGGTTGAAAGAAATTCTGTCTGAATCAGTCCCGGCCATCCGTTTCTAAAGCGTTTTTACACAGGTAAAACACGATTTGATTCATCGTAGGTGGGAATAAACGAGGGCGCTTTTCTCGCAAAAGGAAGAGGGGAATAAACGAGGGCCGGACCTTGCATTCTTATCTCCTTGAGGTGTGTGGAACCCGTTTATGAGCACGGCAGTGGCAGTCCCACTTGGGTAGGTCAGCTTGTAGTCGATCACCAGTACCTGAAAGTGTATTTGGTTTCACCAGATCGTCAGTTAAACTGAAGAGCGATTGCGACTACAAAATCACTTGTAAATAAAATGCAGATTATGTTCCGTCAGCATTGTAGCAAGCGATGACTTGGGGGTTGGTCGTCGATGTTGAAATTCTTCCGGTTAACAAGTGAGAACAGGGGAAGATAATTTTTTGGGCAGGAGGTGGGGGGACTAATCGCCGTCAATGACCGCAACCCTGATGCTACGGTCTTGGCGAGAAATGCCAAAGTTTCAGTTCTTCTGACAGTAACAGCAACGACCCACGAAAAATCAGCAAGTGCGGCTCGCCACAGGACAGGAGCATGGAAATGGAATGGTTTGTACTGTACCTTTCTGAGAGGGAGCAGGGTGAGGAGGCCGACGAAGCTGATGGCGAGGAGGAAGCCCATCATCCAGCCGATGCCGGGGTCCTTGTAGCTCCCCGGCACGTTGCCCGGCGTGTTCACCCCGGACAGCTCGTACGTCTTCTTGTCCAGCCCCAGCAAGAAGGACCCGAACCCACCTGCATGCCCAGGATTCAGCGCAGAGCAGGAATTAGTTGGCAGACTAGTAATCAAGATTTGATCTAACAATGGCGGGGATGCTCAATTGGGGGTAATGAATTGGTTTTCGATAGGGCCGGCGGGAGAGAGATGGGACGGAGGAGCTTACCGCCGAAGCCGATGGTGTAGCAGGCGACGGCGCAGGTCTGGACGACGGTGTTCTCCTGGCGGGTGAAGGGGCGGCAGGCAATGCCGAGGCGGTGGAGCGCGTGCGTCCAGCCGCGGAGCGCGAGGAAGGCGAGCAGCGCGGCGGAGACGTTGAGCGTGGGGACGAGCCCCGTGGTGAGGCTGAGCTTCATGACGATCACGGTGTACACCACGCCGATGAGCAGCGCCGCCACCATGCCGCGGACGGTCACCTGCTCGCGCCACGGCGGCACGCGCTCCGCCGCGCGCGCCGCCGCCGCCGCCGGCTCCGACTCCATGTCCGCCGGCGCGGGCGTCTTCTCGATCTCGCCGGACGCGCCCAGGTCGTGCCGGTCCATCTCGGCGCCCGCGGAGGCCCTCGGGGCGAGCAGCTCGAGCTCCTCGACGGCGGCGGCGCTGCGGGGATGAGAACGCCGTGAGCCCATGGATGCGTGCGCGCAAAAACAAATATACTGCTAGCCATACGGCGTCCATGTGCAGCGCTTGTGCGTGCACCGGCCAGCAGTGGCAACGTGAAGGGTTGTTGACTAACCCAGGATGAACGTACTCCAACTGTTAGCAGCATATTAAACAAACAATTGCCTTTTTTTGCAAAAGATTCTTTAAATAATAATAGAAAACGCAAAGAAAGACTGGGTGCATCCCTCCGCTCTGCTCCAGAGATGGCAAGAAATGAGTGAGAGGATGAGGAGGAGCACGTGAAACTATAGGAAGGAAGGATCAACACATGACGCGCACAAGGAGCGAAAAATGGAAACGTAGCGTCCGAGAGGCAAGAACTCTGACGAGCGTCCGTCCAGGCGACTCACCTGGTTTTCTTGCAGTCTGGTTGCCAAAACCCACTCACACCTGCCCGCTCGCTCGACTCGGCTCGCGGAACCAACGGCGCGCGGACACACACCCACACGGACGCACGCGGGGCGGGCCGCGGGATTTATACGAGCGGAGGCGGGTGGGGATGTACTACTGCGGCTGCCGCATGCGCGCGGAAGTACAAAACGGGGGAGAAGTTTGGGCGCTGCAGTACAACGGGAGCGGACGGCGTTGAAAACGGACCGGTCGGTCAGTGATGCGCGATCTTTTCTGGGGCGACGACCTCGCCCAGCGCCAGCTCCAGCGCTTGTTCCTCCCTTCCTTGCGATCCACTTGACCTCTCTGGTTGGGTGCGGGACCGCGACGTTCAAAATTGCGACCGATCATGGAAAGAATCGCGGTGGCTGCTTCATCGTATATCTTTGTTTTCTCATCAACTTGCGCCAGTTCCACGTGGTTCGTTGGATTGGATTAGACTCACTTATCGGATGTAGTACCACCCGTAAAAAAGAAACAGTTCTAGTAGTAGTACTACTAAACTTTTCTCTGAAGCTTCGACGAAGCCCCCGTATTGCCTTGTTCAGTTAGTCGTGCGCGTGTCGTTGTGTCTGCACTGCCTAGCGTGATTGGGATCACACTCACTACGGCTATGAGCCATCTGAACCCAAGGGCTCTTTTTTCTAAGGGCGAGCCAAAGAGTCTGTACTGTATGCTATGAAGGTCTCCTCCTGCAGCATGTTTCCGATGATTGAGCTATTTTCCTCATGTTCAGTTTCGTGTACTATATAACAAACAGTAGCATCCATCATCCTATTCCTAGGTTGCTGCTGATAATTTTGCGGAGTAGTTACGGATACATGGCATTGATTGTCAGACCCGGCTCAATGAGTCGGCACGCAATTTAAAGCATAAAGGATATACTGCATCACTTCATGCTGATGCCGGACCATTCAATGAGTTCAGCTATCTTTTGGCTGGATGTAACTTCAGAACGTCAGACTTTCTTGTCCAGGTGCTGGCCGCAGAGTGAATTACGAAAAACCACCACATTGAAGGGTAGGTTTTCAGGAAAGATTCTTCTACGAATTTGTGCCAGAAAACACTGATTTTAGTCCTAATCTTTTGCAAAAGACACTGATCAGCCGTTTCATGCATTTTAACCTCGATTATGACATGTGGGGCCCTGGTATTTTTGCATAGTCACCCTTCGGATAAAAGTACAAAACGCAATCAGCTCCTTGTCACCGGCCTGCAGCAAAGGCATTGGCGCTCATGGTCCTCGTCGCCAGCCATGGCCACACCGTCCAGAGGGGGGGAAGAGGTTGCCTCGTCGCCGTTGGCTGGTGATGCCGCATCTGGCAGTGGTGGGACGAGCACCAGAGGACGAGGCGGTGGCTGGTTCATGCACGCGGCAGCGCTGCTGGCTTGGAGTCGCATGCGCTTGGTACCGTCGGCCACCGCGCGCTCACCGTCGAGGTCGCTGCTTGCTGCAGCTTGCGCGCCGCCGTCGCTGCTTGTGCCGAGCTGCGCGGCGCCGCTGGTGAATTTGGGCTGCCCAGAGAGCAAAGCAGCAGCACGCCGGCCATGGCTGATGGATCTCGTCACCGGGAATGGGAGCAGAGAGCACGGCCGCGGCACAAGCGCATCCTCAAGGCGCAGGCAAGCCTGCTCTTGCTGGCGCGGACGCCGAGCAAGGGCGCCAGAGGTTGAGGCCGAGGCGCGGCGCGCAACCCGCTCTGCGGCGGTGGACGCGAAGCCCCTGCTGAACTTGGTGGCGAGGAGGGCGCTTGCGTCTGCTCCGGAAGGTCGCCGCACCGGGCGGTCGCGTAGACGAGCCCTGTCGCCGCCTCCCGCCGCGGCTCGCCACGGAGTAGCGCGCGGTCCGAGTGGCCTACCTGGAGCATCTGCCCCGACCACCACTCCGCCTCTAGCGCGCCGACCAGACTACCTCCTATCGCTGCCACCGACGTCCTGTGCCACCACATGCCAGATCCGGCCGGGTCCGATGTTCCCCGCCTCCACAACCCACGTCCAAGGACGGCCTGCGCCAGGATCCGGCGGGACCAGTCTCCACCACGCCTCGTCACTCCTCCTCCCCGTCAAGGCGGGTCGAGCTTGGCATGGCGGGCCGAGCTGCGCGTCGGGGTCGTAGCCGGGAAGGGAGGTGGCGGCGCTGGGAGGGCGGGGGCGCGCCGGGAGGGAGGTGGCGGCGCTGGGAGGCGGGGGCGCGTCGGGAGGGAGGTGGCGGCGCTGGGAGGGGGCGCCGGAGGGAGGTGGAGGAGCAGGAAGAGGGTGGTTTTTTAGGAAGGGGAGGACGCTTTGGCAAAAATACCGTTAGCCACATCAGTAAATGGTGGGCTCCATTTGTCATAATCATCATCAAATGGGCTAAAGCCATCAACTAGTGTTTTCTGCAAAAGATTAGGCTAAGAATTAGTGTTTTCGGGCACAAATTCGTAGAAGAGTCTTTTCTGCAAACCTACGCTTTAATGTGGTGGTTTTTTACAATTCACTCGCTGGCCGCAACTCATACGCAGTGCTATAGCTAGTGGAAATCCCCTACTCCTACCTACATTCTCAGTAAAAACACGCGTGCACGCAGGAGAGAAATTACTACAAGCTGCCCGAGTAAAAAAGCCAGGCGCGATCAGACGTCTCTTCTTCTTTTCGGCAAATATAGGAGCAGGGCAGCAGACTTGTTAAACCATCACATGACACAAGAAGATTAGACTGCCACGCATCAAATTCAGATACCGAGAAGTGCCCCTCTGGTTGTGATCTCTCCATCTATCTGCGTGACGAACTGCAGAGGAGCCGTCAATAATCTGTCGAATCTGAGACCTTTTCTCCTCTGAAATCCAAACTTTCCACCCCGCAAAAAAAAAAAATCAAACTTTCCAGCACAGCACGAAACCCAGCAGACGAGGAGGATGGGCAGATGGCCCTTTTGAGCCCGGTGGTGTTGGAACGCCGGCCAAAGTGGCGCGCGAGCACCAAACGAGCGAGCTGGAGGCGTGCCGTCATCCCACGCCCCAGCGAGATCTCCCGGATCTTTGATGCGTATCACAATTATGCCTCCTTTTTTCTAAAAAATGGGAGGGAGTAAATTACGTCCCGTCCCAGCCTACTCTAAACAGGATGCTCTGCGGGGAGTGCGCGTCACTGTTGGAAAGTCAAATAAGGCTCTGTTCTGAAGAATGAAAACGGCATATTAATACAAAAATGTCATAAAGGTTAGAGACTTTTTTTTACTAGAAAACTTTCAATCTATTCATATTCAACCATAGCAGCACAATGAACAACAGAAATAATAAAAATCACATCTTGATTCATAGACCATCTAGCGACGAAGCATTGAAGTGAGTCGAAGGTGTGCCGTCATCATCGCCCCTCCTTTGCTGGAGCCAGACAAAACTTGTTGTAGTAACAGTAGGAAAGTTGATTGTGCTAAGACCCCATAGGACTAGTGCACCAGAAAAGCAACCGTCACAAATGAAGATAAGTGTAGGCCAGAAGGATCCAACCTTAAGACGCAAACGTAGACGATCGAAGACCGGATCTGAGCAGGTCCACTAAAGACAACCACCTATCGAATCTTGCGAGATCGGTGGGAGATACACATCCACTAATCCACGTGTCATCCGACGATGCTAGATGCACACCGGGATGGGGCTAGTTGGAGAGAACTTTATTCCATCTTCAGAGAGCCGTCACCACCTCGTCTGCATGAGCGGGACACGAACCCTAATAAAACAGGAAAAAAACATCTAAAAATGGAGTCCTCCTGCCCGTAAGTGTCGGGATCCACCACGCCCCCATGGCCCTAAGGCCACAGGAGGCGAAGTAGATCGGCGGCGCCGCCAACGAGAGGCGGAAACCCTAGTTGCATGTTCTCTTGGAGAAGAGACGAAGGTAGTAGCCTTTTATTACACACCTTCTTTCTAAAGTACATAAACATTTTTCTCTCCCTCCGTCACACATGTTAGCTTGCAAAAACATCTTACATTATAGGATGGAGGGAGTATTATTTTACAACACATGGAGTCATGGACATATGTTTTGGATTATGAAGATTTTGAATTGGTATTATTACCCCTTTGCTTTAAAATATAAGGTGCATTAATTCTTTGTAAGTCAAACTTATTTATGTTTGATCAAGTTCTTAGGGAAAATATGAACATCTACAATAATAAATAAATAAAATATAAATTATGGTTCATGATTGATCTAATTATACTGATTGCAATATTGTAGATATTGATTTTTGACAATAATCCTGGTCAAATGTAGAAACATTCAATTTTTTTAAAAAAAATCAACGCGCCTTAAATTTTGGAACAGACTGAGCATAAAATTAGTTAGGTATGGTGCGGTATACCTTTGTGATTATACTCAAACACCTCTAATAAGCAGTGTGAATATTTTATAAATATACACGAATAGTCTCAAAAATTGCATGAAAAAATAATTTATTTGAATAATTAACATATGAGCAGAGAACACATGAACTAAATAACATAAAATGAAAATAGAAAGTAAAAAAGATAAACGTAGAAGGATAAAACGAAAAGAACCCAAAAAAAAGAAGGAAGAAACAACTTCAGCTCGGCCATTTTAGGCCCGTTCTTTCTGCGCTTATAGCACATATGTCTGGATGTTGCAACGGGGAAGAAAATTAATTTATGTGTATGCAAATTTAATGGGAATGGTTGGCATTGTTGGGAAACGTAGTAGAAAACAAATAAAATCACGCCTACGCACACCCAAGATCAATATGAAGATGCATAACGGGTTAGTATCACAATCGTTACCATCACCGAATTGCAGCTGAAGAAGAATGTGTCGGTGTAGATCGTACTTGGAAGCGATTCGCATACGAACAGTCCCTCGAACCAAAGACTGAAAGCACGTCCTCTCTACTTGGTTGCAAGCGCGCAACCTTCACGATCCGGCAGCGCTTCACCGTCCAAAGCTAATCATGGTCGGAAAACTAGAGAGAGGAGATTAGAACCACATGGGGCTTTTAATTATAAGGACAAGAGGATTAGCCTAGCTCTAATTAGTCAACTAAAACCAACTAGAACTAGAATTACAACTAGAAGAACTAGAGGAGACTCCAAAATTTGTATTTTTATTTGTGGCAAATACCTCAAGTATTATAGGTTAGAGGGGGAGGGAGAGGCAGCCACCAAGGAGAAAGCCTCCTTGGGGCTTCAGCCAAAAGGGGGAGGAGTCCCCTAGTAGGATCCCCCCCCCCCCCCACACACACAAGGAGGGGGGCGCCTCCTCCACTTGGGCCCTTGTGGCCCAAGTTGCCTTCCACCTTTTGGCCTTTTAAAACCCGTTGATATTTAAATTAATATAAAAGCCTTCTAATAACTACTAGACCCTTTTATATATAATTTAACATCACCGGAAACATTGTCACCTATATATTAGTTATCAGTAATACCCGGTATTACCCGATACTCTCTGAAACCCTTTCGGTGGCCTCGAAACGCTTCCGGATCCTCCCGAAACTATTTGAATAGTAATGAAACAATTCGGAAAATATATTCTCATCACTCACATCCTAATAATACTCAGTAGATCGTGATAGCCTTAACCTTGTGACCCCGTAGGTTTGGTAACTCATAGACATGAACGAAACCCCTTCGTTCAATGACCGACAACGGAACTGTGGATGTCCATATCGATCTCATGAGCACATGAATGATATTCGAGCAAACATTTGGTTATTGTGTGATGTTTACTTTACTTCGCGATACTTTACAAAACTCAGGATGCATCGATATACTCTTGAGTCATCACATATGCTCACTATACCGAAATCCTCGTTACCAGTTTTGTTCTTTTTTCTCGTTGTCGTGTTCCGGCATCCCCGTGACGTAGTCAACTGTGTCTGGCCAAATGATGATGGATGTCGTCACACCGAGAGGGCCATAAGAATATCTCTCCATCATCATCGTCATAGGAGCAAATCTCACTCTCGAGCTATCTAGTCCATTGTCAAACTTTCCAATGAACCTGTACGTTGTCGTTATGATCACCGTGTTACACGTAACGTTTGAGCAACCCCAAAGTTCATCATACGGTAAGAAGTGACTACGATACTCTCATAGTCTAAGAAGCAAAATCACATGTTAACACTTCATGTTATTACAATTGATTACATATGATATTATCTCCATTCATAACAGACAAGTTTGGGTCGATTCAATACGATCGTTCTTCCACCGTTATAATCTCAATGTTGTTTTAGGACTATCGTTACACTTAACGATATCCTAATCCGAAAAACGTGATCACCAACAACAGTTGAGCTAGTCTCGAGACTAGAAATCTTTATTTATCCATTTATTATTTTCACACGTGCATATGAGTTTTCCAATGAATTGCACTTTCCAGGATAATAGAGGTTGTAGCACGAAATATAAACACTTAATTATGAATATGAAAATATAATAACACAATATTATTGTCTGTAGGCATATTTCCAACAGGCACGGTGCCCTATGTTTCGCTACAAAGAAAACACTCTCTTCGTGTAGGTGCATACACCACCTAAGGAGATTATTGCTGCAATTAAGGGCCCAAACATGCAAGCATTGGTCAATTATCCATTAGGTTCTTATTTCAAAGCATGCGTGCAGGCCGAACCACACCGTGTTTCAAATTACTTGAAATTCTATGTTTGCTCTAAGTGATACTATTTTTAAGTTTGACAAAGTTTATAGAAAAATTACTCATACAATATTAAATATATAGTATAAAACATATATTATACTAAATCGATCATACTTAATCGCCAACTCTCTCTCTCTCTCTCTCTCTCTCTTGTTAGTTAATTCACCCATTTAATCAAATCATTTGATGAATCCCTCTCCCAGTAGCGTGGCTCACATTAATTCCTATTTCCTTCTTCATGCATGTCTGATGAATCCCCTATGTAAGTCTTTTTCTATCATTGATTCCGCCATAGATTTCTCTCATGAATTTTGAATTTCTCACTAATTACTTACCTTCTTTTTGAGGATAATGTTCCTTCTTCCTAAGGATAAACAGACCCACTCTTTACCCTCTCCTCATTAGTTCTCAAGAACTAATAGATTTCTCTCACGAATTTTGGATTTCTCACTAGTTACTTTCCTTCTTTTTGAGGATAATGTTCCTTCTACCTAAGGATAAACAGACCCAATCTTTACCCTCTCCTCATTAATTCTCAAGAACTGTAAATTTGAACTGCAGGTAAATATAAACTCGTGTCATTGCGTGTAAAGGAGTGAGGTTGATGTAGGGCGGAACCCTAGGGGCCTATTTTTCACGTTTGGAGCGGATCCCTACGAAGAACACAAAGAACGCGCGGAAGGAAACGAGGGGAAAAACAAGAGGAACACTCAACCGACACGAATATGATCACACAAGTGCTAGGTCATCGAGGCATAAAGTAACACGAGATCCAAAGTCAACAAGGGACGATACAAAGGTAGCCGTTCTTCTCCGAGAGGAGGTCTTGATTGTCTTCTCCCGATGGAGGTCTTGAATCCGGATGAATCTTCTCCGAAGAGGTGCGGTCCCTCACAAGGAGTAGATCCGTGCGGATGAGCAATGCTCTATCTCAATGAGCTAAACCAATGCTAACCCTATCTAGGAGGTGGGAGAGGTCTATTTATAGTCATAGTGCAAATGAGGGGCGAAGTGAAAGGGTACATGGGCCTCAGCCCGCAGCTGGACGCAGCTAGGGTCCGGACGTTCGTGGGGCACCGGTCGTCCGGATGCTCGCGGGGTCCTGGACGTCCGGGGTTCTTCGAATGTCCGCAGATTCTGTTCTGTGGTCGCCGGCACGGTCATTCGGACGCCTTCGGATTTTTGTAATTTCTGTTCTGTGGTCGCTAGCACGGACATCCGTAGGGGCTCGGTCGTCCGGAGCCTGGGAATGTCCGGTCGTCCGGGCTGGGTCGGGTGTCCGTAGCCTGGAGCTCGGATCTGCCACTCTTCTCTTGGCTGTAGCACCTTCCAGGGGTCGGACATCCGTGCCTGGCCGGTCGTCCGGGGCCTGTAGCTTCCAAAGTAGCTCTTCTTCTTGATGTTCACGCTTGGTGTCCTTGCCATCTTGGCCATTGAGTGTAGCTGTCCCGTGGCTCTCCTCCAAGTACCTGATCACACACAGAGTCTCCGCATGAGGTAGTAGCCATGTATCGTGAGTAGAGAGAGGGAGTTCGGAGAGGAGCGAGTTCACCTTATCTTCGATAGACTTTGCTCGAGCTCTTGTCATGGGTCCAAGTGGGGTTGAGGGAGATGTAGGTACGTCCATGGGGATGAGCGAGGGATGCTCCGCATCATCTCCCCCCCCCCTTGGGAAAGCTCCGACCTCGGATCGAAAGTTTCATCACCATGGTATGGTGAAAGGTCCTTGACGTTGAAGATGTCGCTCACGTTGTACTTGTCTCATGGGAGTTCAATCTTGTAGGCGTTGTTGTTGTAGCACGCTAGCACCTTGAAGGGTCCATCGGCTCGAGGTAGAAGTCTGGACTTGCGTTCGTTGGGGAAGCGGTCCTTGCGAAGGTGTAGCCACACGAGATCGCCAATGTTGAAGATCATGGGTTGCTTGTTGGCGTTGAGCTTGGCCGCTAGTCGTTGTACTTGGCGTTTGATGGTGTGCCTTGTATCCTCATGCATCCTTTTGATGTAGCTTGCGCGTGCACTCGCGTCGAGGTTGGTGCGCTCTTGTAGAAGAAGTGGTAGAATGTCCAACGGGGACAACGGGTTGAAGCCGTAGACGACCTCGAAGGGGGACTTGCCGGTAGTCGAATGTCTTGCACGGTTGTAGGCGTACTCGGCGATGGGTAGACACACCTCCCACTCCTTGATGTTCTTCTTGATCAACACGCGAAGTAGAGTGGAGAGCGTCCGGTTCGTCACCTCCGTTTGGCCGTCGGTTTGAGGATGGTATGCGGATGAGAACAAGAGCTTGATTCCGAGCTTTGCGCATAGCGTCTTCCAAAAGTAACTCAAGAACTTGACGTCGCGGTCGGAGACGATTGTCTTTGGTACGCCATGGAGTCGCAAGATTTCCCTGCAAAAGAGATGTGCAATGTGTGAAGCATCGTCTATCTTGTTGCAAGGAATGAAATGTGCCATCTTAGAAAATCGGTCCACAACAACAAAAATGGAATCCTTTCCATTTTGAGTTCTAGGCAAACCAAGTACAAAATCCATGCAAATGTCTTCCCAAGGTTGATAAGGAATAGGAAGAGGCATGTAAAGACCATGGGATTGAGCTTTTGACTTAGCTTTGCGACATGTAGAGCATCGGTTGGTGAAGCGATTGACATCGCGAAACATCTTGGGCCAAAAGAAGTTCTTAGCGAGCGTGGCGAATGTCTTGTCACGGCCGAAGTGTCCCATGAGTCCGCCTCCATGAGCCTCTTGCAAAAGGAGCAAACTAAGAGAAGACTCGAGAATGCAAAGTTTGTTAGCTCTCATAAGATAATAATCCTTGATGTAATATCTTTCCCAAGATGTATGCGTCAAACACTTACCATAAGGAGTAGCAAAAGATGGATCATTAGCATTCAAGTCTTTGATGTGGTCAAAACCAATAACATTCAACTCAAGTTTAGTGACAAGCGTGCATATGTGGGAAAGAGAATCTGCAACTACATTTCCCTTACCCTTAATGTACTTGATCACATAGGGGTCAAAGATAATGTTCCCAAACATGTAGCACACGCACTAAGGAATACAATTCTTTGTCATAGATGGGATAGTTAAGTTGAGCACCGGAGAGTTTTTCACTAAAATATGCAATGGATGTTTCTCTTGCATCAAAACTCCGCCAATTCTGGTACCACTTGCATCACAATGAACCTCAAAAGTTTTGTCAAAGTTGGGCAAAGCAAGAGCTCATCAAAAGCGGTGGATTGCAAAGATCCCCAAATGAAAGGAGCATTCTTCTTACTCAAGGCATGCAAAGGGGCGGCAATAGTGCTAAAATCTTTCACAAAGCGACGATAAAAACCCGCAAGGCCAAGAAAGCTACGCACTTGTTGCAAATTGGTTGGTTGGGGCCAAGTTTTAATAGCTTCAATTTTAGAGTCATCAACATGGACACCCTTGGAAGAGACAACGAAACCCAAGAAAACCAACTTGTCGACTCCAAATGTGCACTTTTTCATGTTGGCATAAAGACGTTCCTTGCGAAGCATTTGCAAAACAGCCCTAACATGCTTGAGATGCTCTTTCATGGATTTGCTAAACACAAGAATACCATCAAAGTAAACGACAACAAAGACTCCAATATAAGGTCGAAGCACAAAATGCACAAGACGCATGAAAGTACCAGGAGCTTCCGATAAACCCATAGGCATAACCAACCACTCGTATAAGCCAAATTTTGCTTCGAAAGTTGTTTTCCATTCATCACCTTCTTGTATGCGGATTTGATAATAGCCACTTTTAAGGTCAATTTTTGAGAAAATGGTGGCACCGCTAAGTTCATCAAGCATATCATCTAAGCGAGGAATGGGATGCCTATAACGCAAGATAATAACATTGATGGGTCTACAATCGGAACACATGCGATAACTTCCATCTTGCTTAGGGACAAGTATAACCGGAATGACACAAGGGCTTAAGCTTTCATGTACATGTCCGTTGTTGATTAGTTGTTGTACTTGCCGTTGGATCTCCTTAGTTTCTTCGGGATTGATGCGGTATGGAGCTTTGATGACCCACAAGTATAGGGGATCTATCGTAGTCCTTTCGATAAGTAAGAGTGTCGAACCTAACGAGGAGCAGAAGGAAATGGTAAGCGGTTTTCAGCAAGGTATTCTCTGCAAGTACTGAAATAAGTGGTAATAGATAGTTTTATAATAAGATAAATTGTAACGAGTAACAAGTAACAAAAGTAAATAAAGTGCAGCAAGGTGGCCCAATCCTTTTTGTAGCAAAGGACAAGCCTGGACAAACTCTTATAATAGGGAAAGCGCTCCCGAGGACACATGGGAATATCGTCAAGCTAGTTTTCATCACGCTCATATGATTCGCGTTCGGTACTTTGATAATTTGATATGTGGGTGGACCGGTGCTTGGGTACTGCCCTTACTTGGACAAGCATCCCACTTATGATTAACCTCTATTGCAAGCATCCGCAACTACAAGAAAAGTATTAAGGTAAACCTAACCATAGCATGAAACATATGGATCCAAATCAACCCCTTACGAAGCAACGCATAAACTAGGGTTTAAGCTTCTGTCACTCTAGCAACCCATCATCTACTTATTACTTCCCAATGCCTTCCTCTAGGCCCAAATAATGGTGAAGTGTTATGTAGTCGACGTTCACATAACACCACTAGAGGTTAGACAACATACATCTTATCAAAATATCAAACGAATACCAAATTCATATGACTACTAATAGCAAGACTTCTCCCTTGTCCTCAGGAACAAACGTAATTACTCACAAAGCATATTAATGTTCATAATCAGAGGGGTAATAATGTGCATATAGGATCTGAACATATGATCTTCCACCAATTAAACCAACTAGCATCAACTACAAGGAGTAATCAACACTACTAGCAACCTACTAGCACCAATCCCGGACTTGGAGACAAGAATTGGATACAAGAGATGAACTAGGGTTTAGAGATGAGATGGTGCTGGTGAAGATGTTGATGGAGATTGCCCTCTCCCGATGAGAGGAGCGTTGGTGATGACGATGGTGATGATTTCCCCCTCCCGGAGGGAAGTGTCCCCGGCAGAACAGCTCTGCCGGAGCCCTAGATTGGTTCCGCCAAGGTTCTGCCTTGTGGCGGAGGAGTCTCGTCCCGAAAGGTTCTCTGCTATTTTTTCTCATCGAAAGACTTCATATGGGAGAAGATGGGCGTCGGAGAGCCACCAGGGGGCCCACGAGGTAGGGGGCGCGCCCAGGGGGGCGCCCCCACCCTCATGAGCAGGGTGTAGGCCCCCTGGCCTTCATCTTTGGCGATGATTTTTCTTTATTTATTTTAAGGTATTCCGTGGAGTTTCGGGACTTTTGGAGTTGCACAGAATAGTCCTTCAATATTTGCTCCTTTTCCAGCCCAGAATTCCAGCTGCCGGCATTCTCCCTCTTCATGTAAACCTTGTAAAATAAGAGAGAATAGCCATAAGTATTGTAACATAATGTGAAATAACAGCCCATAATGCAATAAATATTGACATAAAAGCATGATGCAAAATGGACGTATCAACTCCCCCAAGCTTAGACCTCGCTTGTCCTCAAGCGAAAAGCCGATAACAATAAATATGTCCTCATGTTTAGAGGTAGAGGCGTCGATAAAAATAAAATACGGACATGAAGGCATCATAATTATTTCATAACAGCAACATATATAGATTTTGTCATATGATTACTCATGTTCAAGTGATGATCTTCTCACAAAGCCAAAATATGAATCAGAAACCTTATTGGGCACCAACAATTATAATCTTAGTCAATGAAGCAATTGCAATTTATCATAACATCGGAAAGAGTCTATGTCAGAGCTGAAAAGCAAGTCCACATACTCAACTATCACTTAGTCCTTCATAATTGCTAACACTCACGCGATACTTGTGGTTACGGAGTTCTAATCGGACACAGAGAAAGATAGGGGCTTATAGTTTTGCCCCACAACTTTTTACCTCAAGGATAATGTCAACAATAATAATTCACGCTCCCCCACATCCAATTAGATATATATATCATGTTCTTTCCAACATGCTGAGCTTGCCAAAGGATAAAATGAAAAAGTAAAGGTGAAGATCACCATGACTCTTGCATAAGGTAGAGGATAATAATAAAAGATAGGCCCTTCGCGGAGGGAAGCAGAGGTTGTCATGCGCGTTTAGGGTTCATGCACAAAATCTTAATGCAAAAGAACGTCACTTTATATTGCCCCTTGTATGTGAACCTTTATTATGCAGTCCGTCGCTTTTATTGCGTCCACAACAAGTTCGTACAAAGTTTATTTTCTCCGCACTAATAAGTCATGCATATTTAGAGAGCAATTTTTATTGCTTGCACCGATGACAACTTACTTGAAGGATCTTACTCAATCCATAGGTAGATATGGTGGACTCTCATGGCAAAACTGGTTTAAGGGTATTTGGAAACACAAGTAGTATTTCTACTTAGTGCTGAGAATTTGGCTAGCATGAGGGGGAAAGGCAAGCTCAACACGGTAGAGGAACCACAACAACATACTTTATCTCAGATGTAAGAAAACATAACTCATTATGTTGTCTTCCTTGTCCAACATCAACTCTTTAGCATGTCATATTTTAATGAGTGCTCCCAATCATAAAAGATGTCAATGATAATATATCTATATGTGAAACCTCTCTTTCCTTACTTCCTATTAATTGCAACGATGACCAAAGCTATATTTGCCAACTCGCAACAACTTTTAATCATCATAATCTTTCTATGTGAAGTCATTACTTTCACTAAGATCAATACCAACTATTTGATTCTTTTTTCATTCTTCTTCTACTAATCACCCAAGATCATGGCAAAATACTCAAGCCCTTGACTCAACACTAATCTTTATTATATAGCTCACGGACTCGATTACAAAGAAGGATCATAAAGCAAAACTCAAAACTAGATCATGCCATGACTTTATTCTACTAAATCAAGATACTACTAATAGGATCGAACTAAGAAAAATGGTAAAGATAGGAGTTGTGATGGTGATACGATACCAGGGCACCTCCCCCAAGCTTGGCAGTTGCCAAGGGAAGTGCCCATACCCGTGTGATTATATCTCCTTCTTCGTTGTTGGCGGTGGAGGTGTTGATGATGATGCAAGCTTATCGTCCACCTTCCATGGCATAGGCTCACCATCATAGAAGGATGATCGAGTCTCCGGAATCCTCAAATCTGCAGCCAAACTCATCCTTTTGAATCTATATTCATACTCACAGTTTTGGTTTTGCAGATCATAGATTTGGGCTTGGAGGTGCTCGATCTTCTCATGTAGCTTATAGATGGCTTCCTCGGTCTTCTTGGCATCCGACTCATAGTTGTTGGTGAACTCCGCGAGCATCTTGTGGGTAGCGTTGATTCCACGCTCCACCATCCCCTGGCACTTGAAAACTTGTTGCTCCATTTCTTCGAGCCTCAACTCCACGCTTCCGGTTCCCTTTGGTCCCTCAACATCGCGGATGTGCAACAACCCATCACGCATCTCAATGGTTTGGGGGTGTCACAGCACCTCTGCGAGGTAAGGGTTGATAACCTTCTCGAAGAACTTGTCCTTGGAAGCACTTGGGGTCGTCATGATGATCTAGCCCTATCAGAAAAACAGCTCGAAACAGGAACATGGGAGATTTGCGTGATACGAGGGTCAAAACCTTCGGGAGTATATATAATGAATCTTTACTGACCAAAATACGTATCGTGCAAGGAAACGGAGTCCGGAGGGCACACGAGGTGCTCACGAGGTAGGGGGCGCGCCCAGGGGGTAGGGCGCGCCCTCCACCCTCGTGGAGGCCTTGTGTCCTCCCGGACTGCTACTTATTTTTCTATTTTTCTAAATATTCCAAAACGGAGAAATATTGCCTTAAAAATTGTTTTGGAGTCGGTTTACTTACCGTACCACATACCTATTCCTTTTCGGGGTTTGGAACGTTCTGGAAAGTGTCCCTTATGTACTCCTCCGGGGTTACGGTTTCAATAATATTAGTTTCAACATTTATAGGATTACCTGAGATATAGTGTTTGATCCTTTGACCGTTTACCACCTTCGGATTTGTTCCTGCAAAGTTGTTGATTTTTATGGCACCGGAACGATAGACCTCCTCGATAACGTAAGGACCTTCCCATTTGGAGAGAAGTTTTCCTGCAAAAAATCTTAAACGAGAGTTGTATAGCAATACATAATCACCTACATTAAACTCACGCTTTTGTATCCTTTTGTCATGCCACCTTTTAACTTTTTCTTTAAACAACTTGGCATTTTCATAAGCTTGGGTTCTCCATTCATCAAGTGTGCTAATATCAAATAACCTCTTCTCACTGGCAAGTTTGAAATCATAGTTGAGCTCTTTAATAGCCCAATATGCCTTATGTTCTAGTTCGAGAGGTAAGTGACATGCTTTCCCATAAACCATTTTATACGGAGACATACCCATAGGATTTTTGTACGCAGTTCTATAGGCCCATAATGCATCATTCAGTTTCTTGGACCAATTCTTTCCAGACCTATTGGCAGTTGTCGGTGTCAAAACCGGCGGATCTCGGGTAGGGGGTCCCGAACTGTGCGTCTAGGAGGATGGTAACAGGAGACAAGGGACACGATGTTTTACCCAGGTTCGGGCCCTCTTGATGGAGGTAAAACCCTACGTCCTGCTTGATTAATATTGATGATATGGGTAGTACAAGAGTGGATCTACCACGAGATCAAGGAGGCTAAACCCTAAAGCTAGCCTATGGTATGATTGTTGTGATGTATGTTGTCATCCTACGGACTAAAGCCCTCCGGTTTACATAGACACCGGAGGAGGCTAGGGTTACACAGAGTCGGTTACAATGGTAGGAGATCTACATATCCGTATTGCCAAGCTTGCCTTCCACGCCAAGGAAAGTCCCATCCGGACACGGGACGGAGTCTTCAATCTTGTATCTTCGTAGTCTTGGAGTCCGGCGGACGATGATAGTCCGGCTGTCCGGACACCCCCTAGTCCAGGATGTTGGGGAACGTAGTAATTTCAAAAAAAAATCCTACGCACACGCAAGATCATGGTGATGCATAGCAACGAGAGGGGAGAGTGTTGTCTACGTACCCTCATAGACCGAAGCGGAAGCGTTGACGCAACGTAGAGGAAGTAGTCGTACGTCTTCCCGGTCCAACCGATCCAAGCACCGTTACTCCGGCACCTCCGAGTTCTTGACACACGTACAGCTCGATGATGCACCCCGAACTCCAATCCAGCAGAGGTACGGGGAGGAGTTCCGTCAGCACGACGGCGTGGTGACGATCTTGATGTTCAACTGTCGCAGGGCTTTGCCTAAGCACCGCTACAATATGACCGAGGTGTAATATCGTGGAGGGGGGCACCGCACACGGCTAAGGAACGATCACGATGATCAACTTGTCTGTCTATGGGGTGCCCCCCGCCCCCGTATATAAAGGAGGGAGGGAGGAGGGGGCCGGCCTAAGGGGGAGGCGCGCCCTAGGGGGGGCAAACCTACTCCAAGTAAGTTTGGCCCCCCTTTCCTATTAGGAGTAGGAGAGGGAAGGAAGAGGGGGGAGGAGAGAACGAAAGGGGGGGCCGGCCCCCCTCCCAATTCAGATTGGGCTTGGGGGGGGCACCCCCTCCCTTGCTCCTTCTCCCTCCCTTCCACTAAGGCCCAATAAGGCCCATATACTTACCGGGGGGTTCCGGTGACCTCCCGGAACTCCGGTATAATCCCAATCTCATCCGGAACCTTTCCGGTGTCCAAATATATCCGTCCAATATATCAATCTTTATGTCTCGACCATTTCGAGACTCCTCGTCATGTCCGTGATCACATCCGGGACTCCGAAAAACCTTCGGTTCATCAAAATACATAAACTCATAATATAACTGTCATCGAAACCTTAAGCATGCGGACCCTACGGTTCGACAACAATGTAGACATGACCGAGACACGTCTCCGGCCAATAACCAATAGCGGGACCTGGATGCCCATAATGGTTCCTACATATTCTACGAAGATCTTTATCGGTCAGACCGCATAATAACATACGTTGTTCCCTTTGTCATCGTTATGTTACTTGCCCGAGATTCGATCGTCGGTATCCAATACCTAGTTCAATCTCGTTACCGGCAAGTCTCTTTACTCGTTACGTAATACATCATCTCGCAACTAACTCATTAGTTGAAATGCTTGCAAGGCTTAAGTGATGTGCATTACCGAGAGGGCCCAGAGATACCTCTCCGACATTCGGAGTGACAACCTAATCTCGAAATACGCCACTCAACAAGTACCTTCGGAGACACCTGTAGAGCACCTTTATAATCACCCAGTTACGTTGTGACGTTTGGTAGCACACAAAGTGTTCCTCCGGTAAACGGGAGTTGCATAATCTCATAGTCATAGGAACATGTATAAGTCATGAAAAAAGCAATAGCAACATACTAAACGATCGGGTGCTAAGCTAACGGAATGGGTCATGTCAATCAGATCATTCAACTAATGATGTGACCTTGTTAATCAAATAACAACTCCTTGTTCATGGTTAGGAAACATAACCATCTTTGATTAACAAGCTAGTCAAGTAGAGGCATACTAGTGACACTCTGTTTGTCTATATATTCACACATGTATTATGTTTCCGGTTAATACAATTCTAGCATGAATAATAAACATTTATCATGATATAAGGAAATAAATAATAACTTTATTATTTCCTCTAGGGCATATTTCCTTCAGTCTCCCACTTGCACTAGAGTCAATAATCTAGATTACATAGTAATGATTCTAACACCCATGGAGTCTTGGTGTTGATCATGTTTTGCTCGTGGAAGAGGCTTAGTCAACGGGTCTGCAACATTCAGATCCGTATGTATCTTGCAAATCTCTATGTCTCCCACCTGGACTAGATCCCGGATGGAATTGAAGCGTCTCTTGATGTGTTTGGTCCTCTTGTGAAATCTGGATTCCTTTGCCAAGGCAATCGCTCCAGTATTGTCACAAAAGATTTTCATTGGACCCGATGCACTAGGTATGACACCTAGATCGGATATGAACTCCTTCATCCAGACTCCTTCATTGGCTGCTTCCGAAGCAGCTATGTATTCCGCTTCACACGTAGATCCCGCCACGACGCTTTGCTTTGAACTGCACCAACTGACAGCTCCACCGTTTAATGTAAACACGTATCCGGTTTGCGATTTAGAATCGTCCGGATCAGTGTCAAAGCTTGCATCAATGTAACCATTTACGATGAGCTCTTTGTCACCTCCATATACGAGAAACATATCCTTAGTCCTTTTCAGGTACTTCAGGATGTTCTTGACCGCTGTCCAGTGATCCACTCCTGGATTACTTTGGTACCTCCCTGCTAGACTTATAGCAAGGCACACATCAGGTCTGGTACACAGCATTGCATATATGATAGAGCCTATGGCTGAAGCATAGGGAACACTTTTCATTTTCTCTCTATCTTCTGCAGTGGTCGGGCTTTGAGTCTTACTCAACTTCACACCTTGCAATACAGGCAAGAACCCTTTCTTTGCTTGATCCATTTTGAACTTCTTCAAAACTTTGTCAAGGTATGTGCTTTGTGAAAGTCCAATTAAGCGTCTTGATCTATCTCTATAGATCTTAATGCCCAATATGTATGCAGCTTCACCGAGGTCTTTCATTGAAAAACTTTTATTCAAGTATCCCTTTATGCTATCCAGAAATTCTATATCATTTCCAATCAATAATATGTCATCCACATATAATATTAGAAATGCTACAGAGCTCCCACTCACTTTCTTGTAAATACAGGCTTCTCCAAAAGTCTGTATAAACCCAAATGCTTTGATCACACTATCAAAACGTTTATTCCAACTCCGATAGGCTTGCACCAGTCCATAAATGGATCGCTGGAGCTTGCACACTTTGTTAGCTCCCTTTGGATCGATAAAACCTTCTGGTTGCATCATATACAACTCTTCCTCCAGAAATCCGTTCAGGAATGCAGTTTTTACATCCATTTGCCAAATTTCATAATCATAAAATGTGGCAATTGCTAACATGATTCGGACAGACTTAAGCATCGCTACGGGTGAGAAGGTCTCATCGTAGTCAACCCCTTGAACTTGTCGAAAACCTTTTGCAACAAGTCGAGCTTTGTAGACAGTAACATTACCGTCAGCGTCAGTCTTCTTCTTGAAGATCCATTTATTCTCAATTGCTTGCCGACCATCGGGCAAGTCAACCAAAATCCATACTTTGTTCTCATACATGGATCCCATCTCAGATTTCATGGCTTCAAGCCATTTTGTGGAATCTGGGCTTACCATCGCTTCTTCATAGTTCGTAGGTTCATCATGATCTAGTAGCATGACTTCCAGAATAGGATTACCGTACCACTCTGGTGCGGATCTTACTCTGTTCGACCTACGAGGTTCTGTATTAACTTGATCTGAAGTTCTATGATCATCATCATCAACTTCCTCACTAGTTGGTTTTGACGTCACAGAAACCGGTTCCTGTGATGTATTATTTTCCAACAAGGGAGTAGGTACAGTTACCTCATCAAGTTCTACTTTCCTCCCACTCACTTCTTTCGAGAGAAACTCCTTCTCTAGAAAGGATCCATTCTTAGCAACGAATGTCTTGCCTTCGGATCTGTGATAGAAGGTGTACCCAACTGTCTCCTTTGGGTATCCTATGAAGACACATTTCTCCGATTTGGGTTCGAGCTTATCAGGTTGAAGCTTTTTCACATAAGCATCGCAGCCCCAAACTTTAAGAAACGACAACTTTGGTTTCTTGCCAAACCATAGTTCATAAGGTGTCGTTTCAACGGATTTCGATGGTGCCCTATTTAACGTGAATGTGGCCGTCTCTAAAGCATAACCCCAAAACGATAGCGGTAAATCTGTAAGAGACATCATAGATCGCACCATATCAAGTAAAGTACGATTACGACGTTCGGACACACCATTACGTTGTGGTGTTCCGGGTGGCGTGAGTTGCGAAACTATTCCACATTGTTTTAAGTGTAGACCAAACTCGTAACTCAAATATTCTCCTCCACGATCAGATCGTAGAAACTTTATTTTCTTGTTACGACGATTTTCAACTTCACTCTGAAATTCTTTGAACTTTTCAAATGTTTCAGACTTATGCTTCATTAAGTAGATATACCCATATCTGCTTAAATCATCTGTGAAGGTGAGAAAATAACGATATCCGCCACGAGCCTCAATATTCATTGGACCACATACATCTGTATGTATGATTTCCAACAAATCTGTTGCTCTCTCCATAGTACCGGAGAACGGCGTTTTGGTCATCTTGCCCATGAGGCACGGTTCGCAAGTACCAAGTGATTCATAATCAAGTGGTTCCAAAAGACCATCAGTATGGAGTTTCTTCATGCGCTTTACACCGATATGACCTAAACGGCAGTGCCACAAATAAGTTGCACTATCATTATCAACTCTGCACCTTTTGTCTTCAACACTATGAATATGTGTATCACTACTATCGAGATTCATCAAAAATAGACCACTCTTCAAGGGTGCATGACCATAAAAGATATTACTCATATAAATAGAACAACCATTATTGTCTGATTTAAATGAATAACCGTCTCGCATCAAACAAGATCCAGATATAATGTTCATGCTCAACGCTGGCACCAAATAACAATTATTTAGGTCTAATACTAATCCCGAAGGTAGATGTAGAGGTAGCGTGCCGACCGCGATCACATCGACTTTGGAACCATTTCCCACGCGCATCGTCACCTCGTCCTTTGCCAGTGTTCGCTTAATCCGTAGTCCCTGTTTCGAGTTGCAAATATTAGCAACAGAACCAGTATCAAAAACCCAGGTGCTACTGCGAGCTCTAGTAAGGTACACATCAATAACATGTATATCACATATACCTTTGTTCACCTTGCCATCCTTCTTATCCGCCAAATACTTGGGGTAGTTCCGCTTCCAGTGACCAGTCTGCTTGCAGTAGAAGCACTCAGTTTCAGGCTTAGGTCCAGACTTGGGTTTCTTCTCTTGAGCAACAACTTGTTTGCTGTTCTTCTTGAAGTTCCCCTTCTTCTTCCCTTTGCCCTTTTTCTTGAAACTAGTGGTCTTGTTGACCATCAACACTTGATGCTCCTTCTTGATTTCTACCTCCACAGCCTTTAGCATTGCGAAGAGCTCGGGAATCGTCTTATCCATCCCTTGCATATTATAGTTCATCACGAAGCTCTTGTAGCTTGGTGGAAGTGATTGGAGAATTCTGTCAATGATGCTATCATCCGGAAGAGTAACTCCCAGTTGAATCAAGTGATTACAATACCCAGACATCTTGAGTATGTGCTCACTGACAGAACTATTCTCCTCCATCTTGCAGCTATAGAACTTATTGGAGACTTCGTATCTCTCAATCCGGGCATTCTTTTGGAATATTAACTTCAACTCCTGGAACATCTCATATGCTCCATGACGTTCAAAACGTCGTTGAAGTCCCGGTTCTAAGCCGTAAAGCATGGCACATTGAACTATCGAGTAGTCATTAGCTTTGCTCTGCCAGACATTCTTAACATCGTCAGTTGCATCAGCAGCAGGCCTGGCACCCAGCGGTGCTTCCAGGACGTAATTTTTTTGTGCAGCAATGAGGATAATCCTCAAGTTACGGACCCAGTCCGCGTAGTTGCTACCATCATCTTTCAACTTAGCTTTCTCAAGGAACGCATTAAAATTCAACGGAACAACAGCACAGGCCATCTATCTACAATCAACATAGACAAGCAAGATACTATCAGGTACTAAGTTCATGATAAATTTAAGTTCAATTAATCATATTACTTAAGAACTCCCACTTAGACAGACATCTCTCTAGTCATCTAAGTGATCACGTGACCCAAATCAACTAAACCATAACCGATCATCATGTGAGATGGAGTAGTTTTCAATGGTGAACATCTTATGTTGATCATATCTACTATATGATTCACGCTCGACCTTTCGGTCTCCGTGTTCCGAGGCCATATCTGCATATGCTAGGCTCGTCAAGTTTAACCTGAGTATTCTGCGTGTGCAAAACTGGCTTGCACCCGTTGTAGATGAACGTAGAGCTTATCACACCCGATCATCACGTGGTGTCTGGGCACGACGAACTTTGGCAACGGTGCATACTCAGGGAGAACACTTCTTGATAATTTTTAGTGAGAGATCATCTTAAAATGCTACCGTCAATCAAAGCAAGATAAGATGCATAAAGGATAAACATCACATGCAATCAATATAAGTGATATGATATGGCCATCATCATCTTGTGCTTGTGATCTCCATCTCCGAAGCACCATCATGATCACCATCGTCACCGGCGTGACACCTTGATCTCCATCGTAGCATCGTTGTCGTTTACGCCATCTATTGCTTCTACGACTATCGCTACCGCTTAGTGATAAAGTAAAGCAATTACAGGGCGTTTGCATTTCATAGAATAAAGCGACAACCATATGGCTCCTGCCAGTTGCCGATAACTTCGGTTACAAAACATGATCATCTCATACAATAAAATATAGCATCACGTCTTGGCCATATCACATCACAACATGCCCTGCAAAAACAAGTTAGACGTCCTCTACTTTGTTGTTGCAAGTTTTACGTGGCTGCTACGGGCTTAAGCAAGAACCGATCTCACCTACGCATCAAAACCACAACGATAGTTTGTCAAGTTGATGTTGTTTTAACCTTCGCAAGGACCGGGCGTAGCCACACTCGGTTCAACTAAAGTTGGAGAAACTGACACCCGCTAGTCACCTGTGTGCATAGCACGGCGGTAAAACCAGTCTCGCGTAAGCGTACGCGTAATGTCGGTCCGGGCCGCTTCATCCAACAATACCGCTGAACCAAAGTATGACATGCTGGTAAGTAGTATGACTTATATCGCCCACAACTCACTTGTGTTCTACTCGTGCATATAACATCAAACCATAAAACCTAGGCTCGGATGCCACTGTTGGGGAACGTAGTAATTTCAAAAAAAATTCCTACGCACACGCAAGATCATGGTGATGCATAGCAACGAGAGGGGAGAGTGTTGTCTACGTACCCTCGTAGACCGAAGCGGAAGCGTTGACGCAACGTAGAGGAAGTAGTCGTACGTCTTCCCGGTCCAACCGATCCAAGCACCGTTACTCTGGCACCTCCGAGTTCTTGACACATGTACAGCTCGATGACGCACCCCGAACTCCGATCCAGCAGAGGTACGGGGAGGAGTTCCGTCAGCACGATGGCGTGGTGACGATCTTGATGTTCAACTATCGCAGGGCTTCGCCTAAGCACCACTACAATATGACCGAGGTGTAATATCGTGGAGGGGGGCACCGCACACGGCTAAGGAACGATCACGATGATCAACTTGTTTGTCTATGGGGTGCCCCCCGCCCCCGTATATAAAGGAGGGAGGGAGGAGGGGGCCGGCCTAAGGGGGAGGCGCGCCCTAGGGGGGGCAAACCTACTCCAAGTAGGTTTGGCCCCCTTTCCTATTAGGAGTAGGAGAGGGAAGGAAGAGGGGGAGGAGAGAAGGAAAGGGGGGGCCGGCCCCCCTCCCAATTCGGATTGGGCTTGGGGGGGGGGGGCGCGCCCCCTCCCTTGCTCCTTCTCCCTCCCTTCCACTAAGGCCCAATAAGGCCCATATACTTACCGGGGGGTTCCGGTGACCTCCCGGAACTCCGGTATAATCCCAATCTCATCCGGAACCTTTCCGGTGTCCAAATATATCCGTCCAATATATCAATCTTTATGTCTCGACCATTTCGAGACTCCTCGTCATGTCCGTGATCACATCTGGGACTCCGAACAACCTTCGGTTCATCAAAATACATAAACTCATAATATAACTGTCATCGAAACCTTAAGCATGCGGACCCTACGGTTCGAGAACAATGTAGACATGACCGAGACACGTCTTCGGCCAATAACCAATAGCGGGACCTGGATGCCCATAATGGTTCCTACATATTCTACGAAGATCTTTATCGGTCAGACCGCATAACAACATACGTTGTTCCCTTTGTCATCGGTATGTTACTTGCCCGAGATTCGATCGTCGGTATCCAATACCTAGTTCAATCTCGTTACCAGCAAGTCTCTTTACTCGTTCCGTAATACATCATCTCGCAACTAACTCATTAGTTGAAATGCTTGCAAGGCTTAAGTGATGTGCATTACCGAGAGGGCCCAGAGATACCTCTCCGACATTCGGAGTGACAAATCCTAATCTCGAAATACGCCAACTCAACAAGTACCTTCGGAGACACCTGTAGAGCACCTTTATAATCACCCAGTTACGTTGTGACGTTTGGTAGCACACAAAGTGTTCCTCCGGTAAACGGGAGTTGCATAATCTCATAGTCATAGGAACATGTATAAGTCATGAAAAAAGCAATAGCAACATACTAAACGATCGGGTGCTAAGCTAACAGAATGGGTCATGTCAATCAGATCATTCAACTAATGATGTGACCTTGTTAATCAAATAACAACTCCTTGTTCATGGTTAGGAAACATAACCATCTTTGATTAACAAGCTAGTCAAGTAGAGGCATACTAGTGACACTCTGTTTGTCTATATATTCACACATGTATTATGTTTCCGGTTAATACAATTCTAGCATGAATAATAAACATTTATCATGATATAAGGAAATAAATAATAACTTTATTATTGCCTCTAGGGCATATTTCCTTCACAGGACTCCCTCAGTAGCCCCTGAACCAGGCTTCAATGACGATAAGTCCGGCGCGCATAATGTTCGGCATTGCAAGGCGGGTTCCTCCCTTGAATAATCCAGAGAAGATCATGAACACCAGGATAGTGTCCGGCTCTGCAAAATAAATTCCACATTCCACCGTAGAGAGAATAATGCACATAAATCCAATCTGCTGACGTATTTGGCGGCATGACATCACACTGCTACTAGGCCCTTACTTGAATCGTTTTTTATTATACCACCTCAGCACGTTTAGCGAAGAGGTTTCCTTAGCACGTCTTGTTGAAGCAGAGATCGTGTTCCCCTTATTCCGGGATTCTCATCAATACGGACGTGGGTAACCCAACCGCGCCATTGATGGTGGCGCTTGGGAGATAAGCGAGTTTTACCAGGCTAGTGGGGGGTGCATAGTCTTCGCCCTGCCTATATAAGGGATAAGGATTCACCTTTTCACCCACGCCTTCTTCCTCCTTTGCTCATCCACCTCCGCGCACTCAAGCTCCAACGCCCAAGCTCGCGCATCTCGTCTTAACCTTCCCCGACCATGTTCGGAGGGGGAGGCAAGTGGTTGGCTTCCACCGTCAAGGAGGAGCACATCACCAAGCTGCGCAACGCCGGATACCTTTCCAGCGACATTGCGCACCGGCTGCCCGACGAGGGGCAGCTCATCCCTACCCCTGGGCCCCATGAGAGGGTCGTCTTCCTTCCCCACTTCCTCCGCGGACTGGGCTTTCCACTGCACCCTTTCGTCCGGGGGCTCATGTTCTATTACGGCCTGGATTTCCACGATCTGGCGCCGAACTTCATCCTCAACATCTCGGCGTTTATCGTCGTGTGCGAGGCCTTCCTCTGCATCCAGCCCCACTTCGGCCTGTGGCTCAAGACCTTCAACGTCAAGCCGAAGGTTGTGAAGGGCACGCAAGCGGAATGCGGAGGCGCCATGTTGGGCAAGTTGCCCAACGTCCTTTGGCTCGAAGGGGCCTTCGTGGACTCCGTTAAGGGGTGGCAATTGGGGTGGTTCTACATCATCGAGCCGCGCGAACCCATGTGGGCGGCGGCCCCCGAGTTCAGATCTAGCATCCCCACGCAGCTCACCTCCTAGAAAGAGAAGGGCTTGTTGTGGGGCAATCCGAAGGAGCTGACGGGACTCCGAGCCTATATCCAGAAGCTGGTGAACAATAAGCTCAGGCTCGTCGACGTTGTCCAAGTCATGCTCATCCGCCGGATTCTCCCATGCCAAGAACGGGCATTCAATCTGTGGGAGTTCAATCCGGAACAGCACCAGGCGCTAAGCGGGCTCTTCGACACGACGTATGAAGGCGCCTGGAGGGTGCTGTTTAAGGGCGCCGAAGCCCCCGCATCCACGACGGAAGATCGCGGATTTCACTCGCAGCATCCAGCTGATGAGGTAAGTGATTCAACCCCTTTACGGGACACTTGTGGTAAGCAGATTGATTCTAAGAGGGTTTCAATCTCTCTTTTCCTTTGGCAGGAATGGATGGAGAAGGCCAAGCAGCTCATCTGTCCGGCTCCCATGCCAGAAGACCCAGTGAACGCCCGTCTAGCAGGGCTGCTGGTTCTGGCACCGCACGTGGTGCCGGAGAAGAAGGCCAAGAAGGTGGCCACGGGGACTCGAAAGAGTTCCCGCAATCAAGCGTCCGACGACGAGGCGGACTCCTCCCCCAAAGACGAGGAGGAGGAAGAAGACTCTCTCCCGGAGGAGGGAGAGAGGAAGAGGAAGGCTCCCCCAATAGGGGAGGCCGAAGGGTCCAAAAGGGGGAGAACTATTCCCCCGGACAGTTCCACCAACACCATCATTGGCGAGGAGGAGTGGCCTTCAAGGGCCAGGCCTCCGGCGAGATCGTAAGTATCCGGATCCCTGATATGCAATTTCTTTCGCGTCACCTAGTGTCCTACTAATACCGCATACTGTCCGCAGTCCGGCCGATGATGATCTCCCCGCTTCATCGAGCGGGTCGTTGGCCCCGTCGGATGTGGATTCACTTCTGACTGCCTCTACCCCCCGCGCCGATGAGGACGCTGAGGTGGGATCCCAGAGAGGGACCCATCAGGAGGAGGCTCCGGAGGCGCCGCCAGGCAGCCTCCTGGACTTTGCGCCGGACTCTACATCGGAACCTGCAGCGGTTCCAGAGTCCGGCAGGCGGCCCCTTCGAAAGAAGGGCAAGACTGTGACACCGGCGGCCTCCGTCCAACCGGAGGCGCCGGACAACTTGTTGGAGGTGCTTAAAGGCGCTTCCATCGAGGAAGAACACCGCACTATCATGAGTGCGGTGATTCAGAAGGTTCAGCTCGCCAAGGGCGGGCTGACCGAAGCCTGCAACAGTCTTCTAACAGGCTTTGAGGTTAGAAGTTATAATTATGTAATGTAATACCGCATAGACAGTAGCCCCTGATGCTCAGTTCGGTGTTCGGAAAGAAAAGCCGGACTGAGGATCTAAGAAGATATACGCAGGGTTGCTTAAAATATGTCAATATGGGTTTGCAGGCTGTGCTGCTGACCTCTGCCGCACTGACTGCGGAGGTCGGTGCGTTGAAGCAGGATCTCGAGCGGTCCGAGCAAGAGCTCGGCCATGCCAAGAAGCAGCTCGAGGACAAAGAAGGTGAGTAACACCACTTTGAATAGTTACCTTACAGAAAAGGATTTTGGTTGCAATAAAATTAACAAGGATAATATGGTTATTGCAGGGGCCACGAACGAGGTGGCAGCCCTGAAGGAGGCTGTGTCTGCGGCCGAAAGCAGTGCGGCCACGGAACGGGCAGAGCGAGAAAAGCAGGAGGCACAGGTGGCGGAAGTACGGCAAGAGCTCCAGGCTCTCATGGAGAAGCATGAGAGCTTGGAGCGTAACTCCAAGACTCGAGAGTCCGAGCTTGCCTCGGCTCTCGAAAGTGCCAAGTCCGCCTAGGCCGAGGCCCGTAAGGCCCTTCAGGAGGTTGAAGATGTAAAGAAGATAGTGGCGGGTAAGGCATTTTTCATGCAAAGCAAGCATGTTAATGTAAACTACCTGACACTTACCCGCATTCGGAGCTCTCCAGGGGCGTTTGCAGATCTGCCGCGTAGTGTGTCCGATGCCGCCGCATTCTATCATGGCGAGGAGGGGAGCTCGATGGAGAAGGTCTTCTGGTCTCAGTATGCTGAGGCCGGCCATCCGGTGCCCCCAAGCGACCAGCTGAAGCAGCTGGTCGAACTCCACAAGGTAGCTGAGGAGGCCATGAAGGGCCTTATAGTCTGGCTGTGGCCTGGACATGCCATGCCTGGGAGCTACTTCGGCCTCGTGCAGCGGCTGGTGGATGCGTGCCCCTGGGTGGAGGTCATCAAGCGCTCCGCCTGTATTGAAGGTGCTCGTCGGGCCCTTGCCCGCACAAAGGTGCACTGGGGCAGGCTGGATGCGGAGAAGCTTCTCACTGACCCGCCGCCACCGGGCAAGGAGTATCGTACGCCCGAAATGTATTATAAAACTGTCCTGAAGGGAGCCCGCGATATTGCGGATGAATGCCCCAGAGATGTAATTTTTGAGTAAACTCGCTATGTATTATCCTGTGCGCTGAAAACTTTGTTCATATGCGCATTAAGCAACGCTTGTTTAATTTAAAATATTACCTTCTGTGCGGCCGTTTATAAAATCTGAGAGATGGCAAGTCGTTGGCTTCAGCCCCCGAGCCGCGAGTGCTGGGGTGTTCGGGATAAACTTGAGCACTCTTGTTCCCATTTTTGGGTCCATCTAGGGAGGCGCTCAACACAACGAACAAGGCAACCGGACTTATAATGCTTGAACACTCTCACTTAGCCATAGAATTCTATAATTTTAAATTTCGGCGAAGCCCCTGGTATTCGAAATACCGAATCCGGTGCGCTATCCATGCCTTCATCGGACATTTATCCGGAACTTCGCTCGAAGCGGTGTGAGTCTTTAAGGACTCGAAAAGACCTCTCGAACAGCGACCAGTCTCTCGCGTTATCATGCCGGTCAGTTTTAGCTTTCTCCACTGAGGCGCTCGCCCGGCTCAACCGGGGTGCAATCGCAGTGGTTCTCCCAGTGCCACCTTAGCCGACATAACGGAACGTAAGGCACCAAAACGTGGGAGCCGGGCAAACCCAACTATTGACCCAAGACATGATTCAGAGCCGATTCATATAATGCTATAAGTTCGGGGTGCCGCACTTATGAAAGTTTTCGGACTTATCACACCATAATGTGGGGAACATAAGCCCCTGGTGTATTAGACCGTACCAAAATATACGGGTGCAAGATGTCCTGTAATGAACATATATATATATATATATATAAAGTAATGTAATTGCAGTCGAAAAGTGCTGCATTATTTATTAAAGGAAGTCTGCTATGAGTGCGGACTGATACAAATAGTGCGGTAAGCAAGGGATTTGGACTAATTAAACATGTCCCCCTCTAGGGATGAGCTGCGGACTTGGTGTATATAATCGAATTTAATGCTCGTAATTGAGACCACCTGAGTGTTCGTCGCAGCCTTCTTTCTTCCCTGGCTGTTGCATCGTGAGTTCGGCAGGTTCACCGCCGGACAGGGCCTCTGGTTAACGGAGTCCTGTGTATACAAAGAAGGAAAATAATAATAAAAAAGGGTGGTGCACTTGCGAGCCCCTGGTGAGGTCGAGCCGCACTCTGGGTCCATTGTGATCGTGCCCCTTCCCCTGCGCCCATGGTATCTCCAAAGCGTAATGATGTACGCGGAGGGTTGTTCTTGCAATCATGCGAGGGCGGGGGTTAGGGCCGCATTGCTACGCGTGCTCTGATCGTGCCAGGTTGTCTTGGTTGGTATTGCTTCGGGCGCGTTTTGCTGTATCCGGCCGTTAAATTGCCTTAAAAGGCTGCTCTGTACTTCTGCCGCGAGAGCCGCTGTATATTCCTCCGTTCGGAGGGAGCGTTCCGTATTTCCGTTGACCGTGATGACTCCACGAGGGCCTGGCATCTTGAGCTTGAGGTATGCATAATGCGGCACCGCGTTGAACTTTGCAAACGCGGTTCGTCCGAGCAGAGCGTGATAGCCGCTGCGAAATGGGACTATGTCGAAGATTAACTCTTCGCTCCGGAAATTATCTGGGGATCCGAAGACCACTTCCAGTGTGACTGAGCCCATACAATTGGCTTCCACACCTGGTATGACACCTTTAAAGGTTGTCTTTGTAGGTTTAATCCTTGAGGGGTCTATGCCCATCTTGCGCACTGTATCCTGATAAAGCAGGTTCAGGCTACTACCGCCGTCCATCAGGACTCTCGTGAGGTGAAATCCATCGACGATTGGGTCTAAAACCAATGCGGCGAATCCGCCATGGCATATGCTGGTCGGATGGTCTCTTCGATCAAAAGTGATCGGGCAAGAGGACCATGGATTGAACTTCGGGGCGACTGGCTCCATCGCATAGACGTACCTTAGTGCGCGCTTCCTCTCCCTCTTGGGTATATGGGTTGCGTAAATCATGTTCACCGTCCGCACTTGTGGGGGGAAACCCTTCTGTCCTCTATTGTTCGGCGGTCGGGTCTCCTCCTCGTCGTCGCTGTTTAGCCCCTTGTCATTGTTTTCGGCAATTAACTTGCCTGCCTGCTTGAACACCCAGCAATCTCTGTTGGTGTGATTGGCTGGCTTTTCGGGGGTGCCATGTATCTGGCATAAGCGGTCGAGTATTCGGTCCAAGTTGGACGGACCCGGAGTGGTTCTTTTGAATGGCTTCTTCCGCTGACCGGGTTTAGAGCCTCGGAATTCGGCGTTGACTGCCGTATCCTCCTTATCGTCGCTGTTAATGCGGCGCTTGTTTTTGTTTCGACGTGACCTGCCGTTGTGGTCCTTAGTATCCGGACTGCCAGAATTTTTATTGAGGTTGTTGCTGCGAGCTAGCCAGCTATCCTCTCCCGCGCAAAAGCGGGTCATTAATGATGTGAGTGCTGCCATGGATTTCGGCTTTTCCTGTCCTAGGTGCCGGGCTAGCCACTCGTCGCGGATGTTATGTTTGAAGGCTGCAAGGGCCTCTGCATCCGAAGAGTCGACGATTTGGTTTTTCTTTGTCAAGAACCATGTACAGAATTGTCTGGCCGATTCCTCTGGCTGCTGAATTATGTGGCTTAGGTCATCGGCGTCTGGTGGCCGCACATACGTGCCCTGGAAATTGTCGAGGAATGCGGCTTCCAGGTCTTCCCAACACCCAATTGACTCTGCGGGCAAGCTGTTAAGCCAATGCCGAGCTGGTCCTTTAAGCTTGAGTGGGAGGTACTTGATGGCATGGAGATCGTTGCCGCAGGCCATATGGATGTGAAGGAGATAATCTTCAATCCAAACCGCGGGGTCTGTTGTGCCGTCGTAGGATTCGATGTTTACGGGTTTAAACCCTTCAGGGATTTGATGATCCATTACTTCGTCAGTGAAGCATAGCGGGTGTGCGGCTCCTCTATATTGAGCAATATCACGACGCAGCTCGAGAGAGCGTTGTCTGCTGTGTTCGGCCCGGCCGGGGTTATTGTATCCGGCGTGACGGTATTCGTTGCGGGTCGTGGGGCGCCCTCGTGATCCGTAGATGGATCTGGATTGCCTTGCTTTGTCCTCCAATACGTCTCGCAAGTCCGGCGCGTTCCCTCTTGGCTTCGTACTTTTGGAGCGATGCCGGGGTACGGTCTTTGTGGAGGGTCTGGATGCCTCTCTGTCGCGACCACAGGGTGGTCGGTCGGCCGTATCGTGCGCTGGTGATGAAGGTATGTATGCTTCCTCCTCTAATCGGGGGAGCAACTTGCGTCTGGGGTAGCTTTTGGAGGGGCGATCGAGTTTAAACTCTTCGGCCGCGAGGACCTCGGTCCATCGATCGGCCAGCAGGTCCTGATCAACTTGAAGCTGCTGCTACTTTTTCTTTAGGCTATTTGCCGTGGCGATAAGCCTGCGTTTAAAACGCTCTTGTTCGACGGGATCCTCGGGCACGACGAATTCGTCGTCGTTGAGGCTTACCTCGTCTTCGGAGGGAGGTATATAGTTATAATCCTCGACCTCTTCGTCTGCCGCCCTCTCATGGGGGCTTGCTTCTGCGTCCTCCTGCGCTGAATCTTGCTGGAGAGGATTATCTTCGGCACTCTCTGGGGTATTATTATCTCCTGTGCCGGAATCTCCATTCTTGCTGTGGTGGGATTTAGAGAGGCGCCGCTGACGCCGGCGCTTGGGCTGTTTCTTTAAGGAATCTACCTCCGCTACTTCTTCGCCGTCCCCGTCCTTTGGGGTATCCACCATGTATATGTCGTATGACGAGGTGGTCTTCCAGTGCCCTGTAGGCGCTGGTTCCTGTTCGTCTCCGGCATCGTCGTCCATAGCGTCGATGTCTTCAAAGTCGTAGTCTAGCATGTCGGTAAGATCGTCGACAGTGGCTACAAAGTGGGTGGTGGGTGGGCTCTGAATTTCTTCGTCGCCTGTATCCCTACCATCCTAGCCATAGTCCGGCCAGGACTCTCCCGATAGCGAGAGATGCTTTAGCGAATTTAGGATGTCGCCAAAGGGCGAGTATTGGAAGATATCCGCGGCGGTGAATTCCATAACTAGCGCCCAATCCGATTCGATTGGTAGGGGCGTGGGAGGTCCGGAGTCCGGCAAGGAGTCCGGCACCTCGGAATCACGAGTTTCGCGAGGGACAAGGTTAGTGTTCGGCTCCATCGCCGTGGAAGTTGAAGCCCCCGAGGTGGTGTCCATCCACCGGTCCTCGATCTGGGCGATCGGCTCCGGACTAAGGGCCGAAGTGGATTCGTGTGCGGCCACCAAGGCACTGTTCGGCGGCAGAGCTAGATCATGCCCATCGCAACAGTGCGGCGCACTTGGCTTTGGCTCAAGCCCGTCGAAGATCAAGTCCCCGCGGATGTCGGCTGTGAAGTTTAGGCTTCCGAATCTGACCTGATGGCCAGGGGCGTAGCTTTTGATCTGCTCCAGATGGCCAAGTGAATTAGCCCGCAGTGCGAAGCCGCCGAATACGAAGATCTGTCCGGGGAGAAAAGTCTCACCCTGGACAGCATTGTTGATTGAAGATGCCATCGAGCCTATCGGTGACGACACAGAGGAACTCTCAATGAAAGCACCAATGTCGGTGTCAAAACCGGTGGATCTCGGGTAGGGGGTCCCGAACTGTGCGTCTAGGCGGATGGTAATAGGAGACAAGGAACACGATGTTTTACCCAGGTTCGGGCCCTCTTGATGGAGGTAAAACCCTACGTCCTGCTTGATTAATATTGATGATATGGGTAGTACAAGAGTGGATCTACCACGAGATCAAGGAGGCTAAACCCTAAAGCTAGCCTATGGTATGATTGTTGTGATGTATGTTGTCGTCCTACGGACTAAAGCCCTCCGATTTATATAGACATCGGAGGAGGCTAGGGTTACACAGAGTCGGTTACAATGGTAGGAGATCTACATATCCGTATTGCCAAGCTTGCCTTCCATGCCAAGGAAAGTCTCATCCAGACACGGGACGGAGTCTTCAATCTTGTATCTTCGTAGTCTTGGAGTCCGGCGGACGATGATAGTCCGGCTGTCCGGACACCCCCTAGTCCAGGACTCCCTCAACAGTCTTTTGCAAAATTAATTTGAGCTCTCTATTGCTCAATTCTACCTGATCACTAGACTGCGGGTGATATGGAGATGCAATTCTATGATTAACTTCGTATTTAGCAAGCATCTTACGGAAAGCACCATGAATAAAGTGTGAACCGCCATCAGTCATTAAGTATCTAGGGACTCCAAACCTCGGAAAAATAACTTCCTTAAGCATTTTAATAGAAGTGTTATGATCAGCACTACTAGTTGGAATAGATTCTACCCACTTAGTAACATAATCAACAGCAACTAAAATATGAGTGTATCCATTACAAGCAGGAAAAGGTCCCATATAATCAAACCCCCAAACATCAAATGGCTCAATAACAAGTGAATAATTCATAGGCATTTCTTGACGTCTACTAATATTACCAATTCTTTGACATTCATCGCAAGATAAAACAAACTTACGGGCATCCTTGAAGAGAGTAGGCCAATAAAAATCGGATTGCAATACCTTATGTGCAGTTCTATCTCCAGCGTGGTGTCCTCCATAAGCCTCGGAGTGACACTTGCGTAGGATCTGTTCCTGTTCATGCCCAGGTACACAACGTCTAATAACACCATCTACTCCTTCTTTATAAATATGTGGGTCATCCCAAAAGTAATGTCTCAAGTCATAGAAAAACTTTTTCTTTTGTTGGTATGTGAAGCTAGGTGATATAAATTTAGCAACAATATAATTAGCATAATCAACATACCAAGGAGTGCTACGAGAAGTACTTATGACATTTAATTGCTCATCAAGAAAGCTATCATCAATAGGTAGTGGGTCATCAAGAACATTCTCTAGCCTAGACAAGTTGTCTGCAACGGGGTTCTCAGCTCCTTTTCTATCAACAATATGTAAATCAAATTCTTGAAGCAAGAGAACCCATCTAATGAGTCTAGGTTTTGCATCTTTCTTTTCCATAAGATATTTAATAGCAGCATGATCTGTGTGAATAGTTACTCTAGAATCAACAATATAGGGTCTGAATTTATCACAAGCAAATACAACCGCTAAAAGTTCCTTTTCGGTAGTAGCATAATTTCTTTGAGCATTGTCTAGAGTCTTACTAGCATAATGGATAACATTCAATTTCTTATCAACTCTTTGCCCTAGAACAACACCTACAGCATAATCACTAGCATCACACATAATTTCAAAGGGTAAATTCCAATCAGGTGGCTGAACAACAGGTGCAGAGACTAATGCTTTCTTAAGTAGTTCAAATGCTTCTACACAATCATCATCAAAGACAAATGGTACATCTTTTTGTAATAAATTAGTCAGAGGCCGAGAGATTTTTGAGAAGTCCTTAATGAACCTCCTATAAAATCCGGTGTGACCAAGGAAACTTCTTATACCTTTGATGTCTTTGGGACATGGCATCTTTTCAATAGCATCAACCTTGGCTTTATCAACTTCAATACCTCTTTCAGAAACTTTGTGCCCTAAGACAATACCTTCATTAACCATAAAGTGGCACGTTTCCCAATTCAAGACAAGATTAGTTTCTTCACATCCCTGCAAAACTCAAGCAAGATTGCTCAAGCAATCATCAAAAGAGGAACCATAGACAGAAAAGTCATCCATGAAAACCTCACAAATTTTCTCGCAAAAGTCAGAGAATATAGCCATCATGCATCTTTGAAAGGTAGCAGGTGCATTACATAAACCAAAAGGCATACGTCTATAAGCAAAAGTACCAAAAGGGCATGTAAAAGTAGTCTTTGATTGATCTTTAGCCGACACAAGTATTTGAGAAAAACCAGAATAACCATCTAGAAAGCAATAATGTGTATGTTTGCATAGTCTTTCTAGCATTTGATCAATAAAAGGTAAGGTGTAATGATCTTTCTTAGTAGCCTTATTTAATTTGCGGAAATCAATTACCGTCCTATAACCTATGATAATTCTTTGCAGAATCAATTCATCTTTATCATTAGGGACAACAGTAATACCTCCCTTCTTAGGGACACAATGGACATGACTTACCCACTGACTATCAGCAACAGGATAAAATACTTGCCTCTAGAAGCTTGAGTATTTCTTTTCTTACCACTTCTTTCATTTTAGGATTCAAATGTCGTTGAGGATCATGAACCGGTTTGGCGTCCGCTTCCAAATTTATTTTATGTTGACATAGAGTGGGACTAATGCCCTTAAGATCATCCAGAGTATATCCAATAGCGGCACGATGCTTCTTCAGAGTTTTCAATAATCTTTCTTCTTCATGCTCTGAATGGTTAGCACTAATAATGATAGGATATATTTTCTTTTCATCAAGATAAGCATATTTAAGATTATCAGGAAACGGTTTAAGCTCAAACACGGGATCACCCTTGGGTGGAGGAGGATCCCCTAGGATTTCAACAGGCAAATTGTGTTGCAGAATAGGTTCCTGTTTAAAGAATACTTCATCTATTTCCCTTCTTTCATTCATGAACATATCATTTTCATTGTCTAGCAAATAGTGTTCTAAAGGATCACTAGGAGGTACATCAATAGAAGCAAGACCAATAATTTCATCCTTACTAGGCAATTATTCCTCATGATGTTGTTTACTAAATTTAGAGAAATTAAACTCATGAACCATATCATCCAAGCCAATAGTAACAACATTCTTTTTGCAATCTATCTTAGCATTAACAGTACGCAAGAAGGGTCTACCAAATATAATGGGACAAAAGCTATCTTGGGGAGAACCAAGAACAAGAAAATCAGCGGGATACTTGGTTTTCCCACACAAGACTTCAACATCTCTAACAATTCCCATTGGAGATATAGTATCTCTATTGGCAAGTTTAATTGTAACATCAATTTCTTCTAGCTCAGCAGGTGCAATCTCATGCATAATTTCTTTGTATAAGCCAATGGGTATAACACTAGCACTGGCACCCATATCACATAAGCCATGATAACAATGATCTCCTATTTTAACAGAAATAACAGGCACGCCTACCACAGGTCTATGTTTATCTCTATCACAGGGTTTAGCAATTCTAGCAGTTTCACCAGTGAATTGAATAACATGCCCATCAATATTATCAGACAAGAGATCTTTAACAATAGCAATATTGGGTTCTACTTTGACTTTCTCAGGAGGTGTATAAGTCCTAGTATTGCTTTTATGAACAACAGTTGAAGCTTTAGCATGATCCTTCATTCTAACAGGGAAAGGGGGTTTCTCAACATAAGAAGTAGGAACAATAGGATCATTATAAGTGACAATCTTTTCTTCAACTTTAATAGGTGCAGCTACTTTTACTTCTATGGGAGGATGATATTTAAACCACTTCTCCTTGGGGACATCAACATAAGTAGCAAAAGATTCACAAAAAGAAGCAACTATCTCAGAGTCAAGTCCATATTTAGTGCTAAACTTACGGAAAATATCGGTATCCATAAAAGATTTAACACAATCAAACTTAGGTGTCATACTTGACTCCTTACCTTCGTCGAGGTCCCAATCTTTAGAGTTGCGTTTAATTCTATCCAATAAATTCCATCCAAATTCAATAGACTTCATCATAAAAGAGCCAGCACAAGAAGTATCGAGCATGTTGCGATTATTATCAGAAAGCCGAGCATAAAAATTCTGGAGAATTGTCAATTTTGAGAGCTCATGATTGGGGCATGAATATAACATTGATTTAAGCATCCCCCAAGATTGAGCGATGCTTTCTCCTTCGCGAGGCCAAAAATTATATATATAATTGCGATCACGATGAACAAGATGCATAGGGTAATACTTTTGATGAAATTCCAATTTCACTCTTTATAGTTCCATGATCTCGTATCATCACATAGCCTATACCATGTCAATGCATCTCCCTCCAAAGATAAAGGGAAAGCCTTCTTCTTAACAACATCATCGGGTATACCTGCAAGCTTAAATAGTCCACAAATATCATCCACAAAGCGTAGATGTTCATCAGGATGCTTTGTTCCATCTCCTGCAAAAGTGTTAGCTAGCAGTTTTTCCATCATACCCGAAGGAATCTGAAAAGCAGTTTCATCTTCAATAGATTCAGTAGGTTCAGTAGGTTAAGGAGAAACTCCTGGCTCAACCGGACGGGGTGAAGATACCCCGAACAAGCCCCTCAGACAATTACTTTCCATAGTAACAAGTGACAGAAAATTTCAGCACACTAAATAAAATTTTTCCTTACCAAATTCCACCTACCAAAGGCACTTCACTCCCCGGCAACAGCGCCAGAAAAGAGTCTTGATGACCCACAAGTATAGGGGATCTATCATAGTCCTTTTGATAAGTAAGAGTGTCGAACCCAACGAGGAGGAGAAGGAAATGATAAGCGGTTTTCAGCAAGCTGTTCTCTGCAAGTACTGAAATAAGTGGTAACAGATAGTTTTGTAATAAGATAAATTGTAACGAGTAACAAGTAACAAAAGTAAATAAAGTGCAGCAAGGTGGCCCAATCCTTTTGTAGCAAAGGACAAGCCTGGACAAACTCTTATAATAGGGAAAGCGCTCCCGAGGACACATGGGAATATCGTCAAGCTAGTTTTCATCACGCTCATATGATTCGCGTTCGGTACTTTGATAATTTGATATGTGGGTGGACCGGTGCTTGGGTACTGCCCCCTGGCCTTCATCTTTGGCGACGAATTTTCTTTATTTATTTTAAGGTATTCCGTGGAGTTTCAGGACTTTTGGAGTTGCACAAAATAGTCCTTCAATATTTGCTCCTTTTCCAGCCCAGAATTCCAGCTGCCGGCATTCTCCCTCTTCATGTAAACCTTGTAAAATAAGAGAGAATAGCCATAAGTATTGTAACATAACGTGAAATAATATTGACATAAAAGCATGATGCAAAATGGACGTATCAAGATTTGTTTGGTAGAGGTGCTCCAGGGATGAGGTCGATTCAATGCTCAATGCCTCATAGAGGAGGTAGACCCGGAGGTAGCTCATCGGGGAAAACATCTGCAAATTCCTGCAAAAGAGATTTAAACACTAAAGGTAGATCATGAGAGGTGTTAGTTTTTGGTTCCCCGTCCTTGCACACAAGGACAAAGTGCATAACACTCGATGGGTTGTCACACACTTCTCTCATCTCACTTTTGGTGGCAAAAAGGACTAGATTTTTCTCTCTAGGCGAAGAGGCGCTCAAGTTTGGCTTGTGGCTCTCACTCACTTTTTGGTAGATCACTTTCTCACTCTTCTCTCCACGATGGGTGGCTTGCTTGTCGGCTATCACTTGACGAGGAGACATAGGTCGTAGCACATATTCCTTCCCTTTCATCTTGAAACTATAGTGGTTTGTGTGCCCGTTGTGGATGACACCTCGGTCATATTGCCATGGTCGACCAAGAATGAGGTCGCAAACGGACATCGGGACGACATCACACTCCAAAGTGTCCTCATATGCGCCAATTTTGAAGGAGACTTGGACCGTATGCTCAACTCATATAGTGCCGGAGTCACTTAGCCATTGGACTTTGTAGGGTGTGAGGGTGCTTCATCTTGACCAATTGAAGCTTGGAGCATAGTTCTTCACTTGCCAAGTTGTGACAACTTCCTCCATCGATGATGACCTTGACGGACCTTCCATTGATGCCGGCCTTTGTGTGGAAGATGTGGAATCTTTGGTCTTCCTCTTGTTGATGTTGAAGAGTCAAGACTTTGGAGACAACGAGAGCGGGGCTCGAATCCTCATCACAAAAGACTTGATCGTCTTCGTCTTTGTTCACGCGCCGGTGCATGGCCACTTGCTCAAGGGCTTCCATTTCCTCTTCACTCATGGAGTCATAGGTGCCATCATCGTTGAGGATCATGGTGCGCTTGTTGGTGCATTGGAAAGACTTGTGGTCTCGGCCGCCGCAAGTGAAACACTTGAAGGAGCTTGTATAGTGGACCAACCATTTGGAATAGCTTCAAGTGGAGCGTGGAAGCAACATTTACAATATGACCTAGAGATTTGCAAAGTACATACAGATCTGAATGTTGCAGACCCGTTGACTAAAGCCTCTCTCACAAGCAAAACATGATCAAACCCCAGAACTCATTGAGTCTTAATCACATGATGATGTGAACTAGTTTAGTGACACTAGTAAACTCTTTGGATGTTGGTCACATGGCGATGTGACCTGTGAGTGTTAATCACATGGCGATGTGAACTAGATTATTGACTCTAGTGCAAGTGGGAGACTGTTGGAAATATGCCCTAGAGGCAATAATAAATTAGTTATTATTATTATATTTCCTTGTTCATGATAATCGTTTATTATCCATGCTATAATTGTATTGATAGGAAACTCAGATACATGTGTGGATACATAGACAACACCATGTCCCTAGTAAGCCTCTAGTTGACTAGCTCGTTGATCAATAGATGGTTACGTTTCCTGACCATGGACATTGGATGTCGTTGATAACGGGATCACATCATTCGTAGAATGATGTGATGGACAAGACCCAATCCTAAGCCTAGCACAAAGATCGTGTAGTTCGTATGCTAAATATTTTCTAATGTCAGGTATCATTTCCTTAGACCATGAGATTGTGCAACTCCCGGATACCGTAGGAATGCTTTGGGTGTACCAAACGTCACAACGTAACTGGGTGGCTATAAAGGTACACTACGGGTATCTCCGAAAGTGTCTGTTGGGTTGGCACGAATCGAGACTGGGATTTGTCACTCCGTGTGACGGAGAGGTATCTCTGGGCCCACTCGGTAGGACATCATCATAATGTGCACAATGTGATCAAGGGGTTGATCACGGGATGATGTGTTACGGAACGAGTAAAGAGACTTGCCAGTAACGAGATTGAACAAGGCATCGGGATATCGACGATCGAATCTCGGGCAAGTACTATACCGCTAGACAAAGGGAATTGAATACGGGATTGATTGAATCCTCGACATCGTGGTTCATCCGATGAGATCATCATGGAACATGTGGGAGCCAACATGGGTATCCAGATCCCGCTGTTGGTTATTGGCCGGAGAGTTGTCTCTGTCATGTCTACGTGTCTCCCGAACCCGTAGGGTCTACACACTTAAAGTTCGATGACGCTAGGGTTATAGGGAATAGATGTACATGGTTACCGAATGTTGTTTAGAGTCCCGGATGAGATCCCGTACGTCACGAGGAGATCCAGAATGGTCCGGAGGTAAAGATTTATATATGGGAAGTCCTACTTTGGTCACCGGGAAAGTTTCGGGTGATATCGGTAATGTACCGGGACCACCGGGAGGGTCCCGGGGGTCCACCAGGTGGGGCCACCAGCCCCAGAAGGCTGCGTGGGCCAAGTGTGGGAGGGGACCAGCTCCAGGTGGGCTGGTGCGCCCCCCACCAAGGCCCAAGGCGCGGCGCAGGGAAGAGTGGGAGGGGGCAAACCCTAGGGCAGATGGGCCCTAAGGCCCACCCCAGGTGCGCCTTCCCCTCTCCCCCCTTTGGCCGCCACCCTAGATGGGATCTGGGGCTGCCACACCCCTTGGGGTGGGAACCCTAGAGGGGGCGCAGCCCCCTCCCCTCCCCCTATATATAGTTGATGTCTAGGGGCTGCCCAACACATGAGTTTCTCTCCCTCTTGGCGTAGCCCTACCTCTCTCCCTCCTCGTCTCTTGCGGTGCTTGGCGAAGCCCTGCAGGATTGCCACGCTCCTCCACCACCACCACGCCATCGTGCTGCTGCTGGACAGAGTCTTCCTCAACCTCTCCCTCTCTCCTTGCTGGATCAAGGCATGGGAGACGTCACCGGGCTGCATGTGTGTTGAACGCGGAGGTGCCGTCCGTTTGGCACTAGGATCATCGGTGATTTGGATCACGACGAGTACGACTCCATCAACCCCGTTCACTTGAACGCTTCCGCTTAGCGATCTACAAGGGTATGTAGATGCACTCTCCTTCCCCTTATTGCTAGATTACTCCATAGATTGATCTTGGTGTTGCGTAGAAAATTTTGAATTTCTGCTACGTTCCCCAACAGTGGCATCATGAGCTAGGTCTATGTGTAGTTTCTATGCACGAGTAGAACACAAGTTATTGTGGGCGTTGATTGTTGTTCAATATGCTTACCGTTACTAGTCCAATCTTGTTTCGACGGTATTGTGTGATGAAGCGGCCCGGACCGACCTTACACGTACACTTACGTGAGACAGGTTCCATCGACTGACATGCACTTGTTGCATAAGGTGGCTAGCGGGTGCCAGTCTCTCCCACTTTAGTCGGATCGGATTCGATGAAAAGGGTCCTTATGAAGGGTAAATAGTAATTGACATATCACGTTGTGGTTTTTGCGTAGGTAAGAAACGTTCCTGCTAGAAACCCATAGCAGCCACGTAAAAATGCAAACAACAATTAGAGGACGTCTAACTTGTTTTTGCAGGGTATGCTATGTGATGTGATATGGCCAAAAAGAATGTGATGAATGATATGTGATGTATGAGATTGATCATGTTCTTGTAATAGGAATCACGACTTGCATGTCGATGAGTATGACAACCGGCAGGAGCCATAGGAGTTGTCTTATTTATTGTATGACCTGCGTGTCAATGATAACGCCATGTAATTACTTTACTTTATTGCTAACCGTTAGCCATAGTAGTAGAAGTAATAGTTGGCGAGACAACTTCATGGAGACACAATGATGGAGATCATGGTGTCATGCCGGTGACAATGATGATCATGGCGCCCCGAAGATGGAGATCAAAAGGAGCAAAATGATATTGGCCATATCATGTCACTATTTGATTGCATGTGATGTTTATCATGTTTATGCATCTTATTTGCTTAGAATGACGGTAGCTTAAATAAGATGATCCCTCGCAATAATGTCAAGAAAAGTGTTCCCCCTAACTGTGCACCATTGCGAAAGTTCGTTGTTTCGAAGCACCACATGATGATCGGGTGTGATAGATTCTAACGTTCACATACAACGGGTGTAAGCCAGATTTACACACGCGAAACACTTAGGTTAACTTGACGAGCCTAGCATGTATAGACATGGCCTCGGAACACAAGAGACCGAAAGGTCGAGCATGAGTCGTATGGTAGATACGATCAACATGAAGATGTTCACCGATGATGACTAGTCCGTCTCACGTGATGATCGGACACGGCCTAGTTGACTCGGATCATGTAATCACTTAGATGACTAGAGGGATGTCTATCTGAGTGGGAGTTCATAAGATGAACTTAATTATCCTGAACATAGTCAAAAGGTCTTTGCAAATTATGTCGCAATGCTCGTGCTTTAGTTCTACTGTTTTAGATATGTTCCTAGAGAAAAATTCAGTTGAAAGTTGATAGTAGCGATTATGCAGACTAGGTCCGTAAACTGAGGATTGTCCTCGTTGCTTCGTAGAAGGCTTATGTCCTTAATGCACCGCTCAGTGTGCTGAACCTCGAACGTCGTCTGTGGATGTTGCGAACATCTGACATACACATTTTGATAACTACGTGATAGTTCAGTTAAACGGTTTAGAGTTGAGGCACCAAAGACGATTTCGAAACGTCGCAAAACATATGAGATGTTTCGAGGGCTGAAATTGGGATTTCAGGCTCGTGCCCACGTCAAGAGGTATAAGACCTCCGACGATTTTCTTAGCCTGCAAACTAAGGGAGAAAAGCTCAATCGTTAAGCTTGTGCTCAGATTGTCTGAGTACAACAATCACTTGAATCGAGTGGGAGTTGATCTTCCAGATAAGATAGTGATGTTTCTCCAAAGTCATTGCCACCAAGCTGCTAGAGCTTCGTGATGAACTATAACATATCAGGGATAGATATGATGATCCTTGAAATATTCGCGATGTTTGACACCGCGAAAGTAGAAATCAAGAAGGAGCATCAATTGTTAATGGTTAGTGAAACCACTAGTTTCAAGAAGGGCAAGGGCAAGAAGTGATACTTCATGAAACGGCAAATCAGTTGCTGCTCTAGTGAAGAAACCCAAGGTTGAACCCAAACCCGAGACTAAGTGCTTCTGTAATAAGGGGAACAGCCATTGGAGCAGAATTACCCTAGATACTTGGTAGATGAGAAGGCTGGCAAGGTCGATAGAAGTATATTGGATATACACTATGTTAATGTGTACTTTACTAGTACTCCTAGTAGCACCAGGGTATTAGATACCGGTTTGGTTGCTAAGTGTTAGTAACTCGAAATAAAAGGCTACGGAATATAGGAGACTAGCTAAAGGTGAGATGACGATATGTGTTGGAAGTGTTTTCCAATCTTGATGTGATCAAGCATCGCACGCTCCCTCTACCATCGAGATTGGTGTTAAACCTAAATAATTGTTATTTGGTGTTTGCGTTGAGCATAGACATGATTGGATTATGTCCATCGCAATACGGTTATTCATTTAAGGAGAATAATGGTTACTCTGTTTATTTGAATAATACCTTCAATGGTCTTGCACCCAAAATGAATGGTTTATTGAATCTCGATCATAGTGATACACTGTTGGAAATATGCCCTAGAGGCAATAATAAAAGTATTATTATATTTCATTGTTCACGATAATTGTCTTTTATTCATGCTATAATTGTATTATCCGGAAATCGTAATACACGTGTGAATACATAGACCACAATATGTCCCTAGTGAGCCTCTAGTTGACTAGCTCGTTGTGATCAACAGATAGTCATGGTTTCCTGGCTATGGACATTGGATGTCGTTGATAACGGGATCACATCATTAGGAGAATGATCTGATGGACAAGACCCAATCCTAAGCATAGCACAAATATCGTGTAGTTCGTTTGCTAGAGCTTTTCCAATGTCAAGTATCTCTTCCTTAGACCATGAGATCGTGTAACTCCCGGATACCGTAGGAGTGCTTTGGGTGCATCAAACGTCACAACGTAACTGGGTGACTATAAAGGTGCACTACAGGTATCTCTGAAAGTGTCTGTTGGGTTGACACGGATCGAGACTGGGATTTGTCACTCCATATGACGGAGAGGTATCTCTGGGCCCACTCGGTAATGCATCATCATATTGAGCTCAAAGTGACCAAGTGTTTGGTCACGGGATCATGCATTACGGTACGAGTAAAGTGACTTGCCGGTAACGAGACTGAACAAGGTATTGGGATACCGACGAACGAGTCTCGGGCAAGTAACGTACCGATTGACAAAGGGAATTGTATACGGGGTTTGATCGAATCCTCGACATCGTGGTTCAACCGATGAAATCATCGTGGAACATGTGGGAGCCAACATGGGTATCCAGATCCCGCTGTTGGTTATTGACCGGAGAGTGGTCTCGGTCATGTCTGCATGTCTCCCGAACCCGTAGGGTCTACACACTTAAGGTTCGGTGACGCTAGGGTTGTTAGGAAGACTTGTATGTGATTACCGAATGTTGTTCGGAGTCCCGGATGAGATCCCGGACGTCACGAGGAGTTCCGGAATGGTCCGGAGGTGAAGTTTTATATATGGGAAGTTGTCATACGGACACCGGAAAGTTTCGGGGGCTTATCGGTATTGTACCGGAGCCACCGGAGAGGTTCCGGGGGTCCATCGGGAGGGGCCACCCCTCCCGGAGGGCTACATGGGCCGCAAAGGGGAGGGAGCCAGCCCCTGGAGGGCTGGGCGCACCCCCACCTTGGGCCCATGCGCCTAGGGTTGGGGGGGAAACCCTAAGGGGGGCGCCCCCCTTGCTTGGGGGGCAAGTCCCCTCTCCCTGGCCGCCGCCCCCCCTCTAGATCCCATCTAGAGGGGTCGGCCCCCCTTGCCCCTTCCCCTATAAATAGACGGGTGAGGGGAGGGCTGCTGTACACACATCCAAGGCGCAGCCCCTCCCCTCCCCAACACATCTCCTCCTCCGTTACGTGCTTGCGAAGCCCTGTCAGAGTACTGCTGCACCAACACCACCACGTCGTCGTGCTGCCGTTGGAGCAATCTTCCTCAACCTCTCCTTCCTCCTTGCTGGATCAAGACGGAGGAGACGTCGTCCGTCCCGTACGTGTGTTGAACGCGGAGGTGTTGTCCGTTCAGCACTTGGACATCGGTGATCTGAATCACGTCGAGTACGACTGCATCATCACCATCCCCTTGAACGCTTCCGTACACGATCTACAAGTGGTATGTAGATGCAATCTCTCTCCCATGACTCGTTGCTTAGATGAACTCATAGATGGATCTTGGTGAAACCGTAGGAAAATTTTTAATTTTCTGCAACGTTCCCCAACAGTGGCATCATGAGCTAGGTCCATGCGTAGTTCTCTAATGCACGAGTAGAACACAATTTTGTTGTGGGCGTGGATCTTGTCAACTTGCTTGCCACTACTAGCCTTTTGTTGCTTCAGCGGTATTGTGGGATGAAGCGGCCCGGACCAACCTTACACGTACGCTTACGTGAGACCGGTTCCACCGACTGACATGCACTAGTTGCATAAGGTGGCTGGCGGGTGTCTGTCTCTCCCACTTTAGTTGGAGTGGATTCGATGAAAAGGTCCTTATGAAGGGTAAATAGAAGTTAACAAAATCACGTTGTGGTTATTCGTAGGTAAGAAAACGTTCTTGCTAGAACCCAATTGCAGCCACGTAAAAGATGCAACAACAATTAGAGGACGTCTAACTTGTTTTTGCAGCAATTGTTCATGTGATGTGATATGGCCAAAAGTTGTGATGAATGATGATTAATATATTGTGATGTATGAGATCATGTTCTTGTAATAGGATTCACGACTTGCATGTCGATGAGTATGACAACCGGCAGGAGCCATAGGAGTTGTCTTTATTTTTTGTATGACCTTCGTGTCATTGAAGAATGCCATGTAAATTACTTTACTTTATTGCTAAACGCGTTAGCCATAGAAGTAGAAGTAGTCGTTTGCGTGACAACTTCATGAAGAAACGATGATGGAGATCATGATGATGGAGATCATGGTGTCATGCCGGTGACAAGATGATCATGGAGCCCCGAAGATGGAGATCAATGGAGCTATATGATATTGGCCATATCATGTCACTACTATATAATTGCATGTGATGTTTATTATGTTTATGCATCTTGTTTACTTAGAATGACGGTAGTAAATAAGATGATCCCTTACAACAATTTCAAGAAGTGTTCTCCCCTAACTGTGCACCATTGCTACAGTTCATCATTTCGAAGCACTACGTGATGATCGGGTGTGATAGATCCTTACGTTCACATACAACGGGTGTAAGACAGTTTTACACATGCAAAACACTTAGGGTTAACTTGACGAGCCTAGAATGTACAGACATGGCCTCGGAACACAGAGACCGAAAGGTCGAACACGAGTCGTATGGAAGATACGATCAACATGAAGATGTTCACCGACGATGACTAGTCCGTCTCACGTGATGATCGGACACGGCCTAGTCGACTCGGATCGTGTAACACTTAGATGACTAGAGGGATGTCTAATCTGAGTGGGAGTTCATTGTAATAATTTGATTAGATGAACTTAATTATCATGAACTTAGTCTAAAACCTTTGCAAATATGTCTTGTAGATCAAATGGCCAACGCTCATGTCAACATGAACTTCAACGCGTTCCTAGAGAAAACCAAGCTGAAAGATGATGGCAGCAACTATACGGACTGGGTCCGGAACCTGAGGATCATCCTCATAGCTGCCAGGAAGCAATATGTCCTAGAAGGACCGCTAGGTGACGCTCCCATCCCAGAGAACCAAGACGTTATGAACGCTTGACAGTCTCGTGCTGATGATTACTCCCTCGTTCAGTGCGGCATGCTTTACAGCTTAGAACCGGGGCTCCAAAAGCGTTTTGAGCATCACGGAGCATATGAGATGTTCGAAGAGCTGAAACTAGTTTTCCAAGCTCATGCCCGGGTCGAGAGATATGATGTCTCCGACAAGTTCTATAGTTGTAAAATGGAGGAAAACAGTTCTGTCAGTGAGCACATACTCAAGATGTCTAGGTTGCACAACCGTATGACCCAGCTGAACATTAACCTCCCTGATGAGGCGGTCATTGACAGAATCCTCCAGTCGCTCCCACCAAGCTACAAGAGATTTGTGATGAACTACAACATGCAGGGGATGGTAAAGACCATTCCTGAAGTGTTCTCAATGCTGAAGTCGGCAGAGGCTGAAATCAAGAAAGAACATCAAGTGTTGATGGTCAATAAGACCACTAAGTTCAAGAAGGGAAAGGGCAAGAAGAACTTCAAGAAGGACGGCAAGGATGTTGCCGCGCCCGGTAAGCCAGTTACCGGGAAGAATTCAAAGAATGGACCCAAGCCTGAGACTGAGTGCTTTTATTGCAAGGGGAAGGGTCACTGGAAGTAGAACTGCCCCAAGTACTTAGCGGATAAGAAGGCCGGCAACACCAAAGGTATATTTGATATACATGTAATTGATGTGTACCTTACCAGTACTCGTAGTAACTCCTGGGTATTTGATACCGGTGCCGTTGCTCATATTTGTAACTCACAGCAGGAGCTGCGGAATAAACGGAGACTGGCGAAGGACGAGGTGATGATGCGCGTCGGGAATGGTTCTAGAGTCGATGTGATCGCCGTCGGCACGCTGCCTCTACATTTACCTACGGGTTTAGTTTTGAACCTTAATAATTGTTATTTAGTGCCAAGTTTGAGCATGAACATTGTATCGGGATCTCGTTTGATGCGAGATGGCTACTCATTTAAATCCGAGAATAATGGTTGTTCTATTTATATGAGAGATATGTTTTATGGTCATGCTCCGATGGTCAATGGTTTATTCTTAATGAATCTCGAGCGTAATATTACACATATTCATAGTGTGGATGCCAAAAGATGTAAAGTTGATAACGATAGTCCTTGTGGCACTGCCGCCTTGGTCACATTGGTGTCAAGCGCATGAAGAAGCTCCATGCTGATGGACTTTTAGAGTCTCTCGATTATGAATCATTTGACACATGCGAACCATGCCTCATGGGCAAAATGACCAAGACTCCGTTCTCCAGAACAATGGAGTGAGCAACCAACTTGTTGGAAATCATACATACCGATGTGTGCGGTCCAATGAGCGTTGAGGCTCGCGGAGGATATCGTTATGTTCTCACTCTCACTGATGACTTGAGTAGATATGGGTATGTCTACTTAATGAAACACAAGTCTGAGACCTTTGAAAAGTTCAAGGAATTTCAGAATGAAGTAGAGAATCAACATGACCGAAAAATAAAGTTCCTACGATCAGATCGTGGAGGAGAATATTTAAGTCACGAATTTGGCACACACTTAAGGAAATGTGGAATCGTTTCACAACTCACGCCGCCTGGAACACCTCAGCGTAACGGTGTGTCCGAACGTCGTAATCGCACTCTATTGGATATGGTGCGGTCTATGATGTCTCTTACCGATTTACCGCTATCATTTTGGGGATACGCTCTAGGGACAGCTACATTCACTTTAAATAGGGCACCGTCTAAATCCGTTGAGACGACACCGTATGAATTATGGTTTGGGAAGAAACCTAAGCTGTCGTTTCTAAAAGTTTGGGGATGCGATGCTTATGTCAAGAAACTTCAACCTGAAAAGCTCGAACCCAAGTCGGAAAAATGCGTCTTCATAGGATACCCTAAGGAAACCGTTGGGTATACCTTCTACTTAAGATCCGAGGGCAAGATCTTTGTTGCCAAGAACGGATGCTTTCTGGAAAAAGAGTTTCTCTCGAAAGAAGTAAGTGGGAGGAAAGTAGAACTCGATGAAGTACTACCTCTCGAACGGGAAAGTGGTGCAGCTCAGGAAAATGTTCCTGTGATGCCTACACCAACTGAAGAGGAAAATAATGATGATGATCAAGGTACTTCGGATCAAGTTGCTACTGAACTTCGTAGGTCCACAAGGACACGTTCCGCACCAGAGTGGTACGGCAACCCTGTCCTGGAAATCATGTTGTTAGACAACGGTGAACCTTCGAACTATGAACAAGCGATGGCGGGCCCAGATTCCAATAAATGGCTTGAAGCCATGAAATCCGAGATAGAATCCATGTATGAAAACAAAGTGTGGACTTTGACAGACTTGCCCGATGACCGGCGAGTGATAGAAAACAAATGGATTTTTAAGAAGAAGACGGACGCAGATGGTAATGTTACCATTTATAAAGCTCGACTTGTCGCTAAGGGTTATCGACAAGTTCAAGGGATTGACTACAACGAGACATTCTCTCCCGTAGTGAAGCTGAAGTCCGTCCGAATCATGTTAGCAATTGCCGCATACTATGATTATGAGATATGGCAGATGGACGTCAAAACGGCATTCCATAACGGACATCTTAAGGAAGAGCTGTATATGATACAGCCGGAAGGTTTTGTCGATCCTAAGAACGCTAACAAAATATGCAAGCTCTAGCGATCCATTTATGGACTGGTGCAAGCATCTCGGAGTTGGAACATTTGCTTTGATGAGATGATCAAAGCGTTTGGGTTTATGCAGACTTATGGAGAAGCCTGCGTTTACAAGAAAGTGAGTGGGAGCTCTGTAGCATTTCTCATATTATATGTAGATGACATACTCCTGATGGGAAATGATATAGAACTTCTGGACAGCATTAAGGCCTACTTGAATAAGTGTTTTTCAATGAAGGACCTTGGAGAAGCTGCTTATATATTAGGCATCAAGATCTATAGAGATAGATCGAGGTGCCTCATAGGTCTTTCACAAAGCACATACCTTGATAAGATTTTGAAGAAGTTCAAAATGGATCAGTCCAAGAAGGGGTTCTTGCCTATGTTGCAAGGTGTGAGATTGAGCTCGGCTCAGTCCCCGGCCACGGCAAAAGATAAAGAAGAGATGAGTGTCATCCCCTATGCTTCAGCCATAGGATCTATTATGTATGCCATGCTGTGTACCAGACCTGATGTAAACCTTGCCGTAAGTTTGGTAGCAAGATACCAAAGTAATCCCGGCAAGGAACACTGGACAGCGGTCAAGAATATCCTGAAGTACCTGAAAAGGACAAAGGACATGTTTCTCATTTATGGTGGTGACGAAGAGCTCGTCGTAAAGGGTTACGTCGACGCTAGCTTCGACACAGATCTGGATGACTCTAAGTCACAAACCGGATACGTGTATATGTTGAATGGTGGAGCAGTAAGCTGGTGCAGCTGCAAGCAGAGCGTCGTGGCGGGATCTACATGTGAAGCGGAGTACATGGCAGCCTCGGAGGCAGCACATGAAGCAATTTGGGTGAAGGAGTTCATCACCGACCTAGGAGTCATACCCAATGCGTCGGGGCCGATCAAACTCTTCTGTGACAACACTGGAGCTATTGCCCTAGCCAAGGAGCCCAGGTTTCACAAGAAGACCAGGCACATCAAGCGTCGTTTCAACTCCATCCGTGAAAAATGTTCAAGATGGAGACATAGATATTTGCAAAGTACATACGGATCTGAATGTCGCAGATCCATTGACTAAACCTCTCTCGCGAGCAAAACATGATCAACACCAGAACTCTATGGGTGTTCGATTCATCACAATGTAACTAGATTAGTGACTCCAGTGCAAGTGGGAGACTGTTTGAAATATACCCTAGAGGCAATAATAAAAGTATTATTATATTTCATTGTTCATGATAATTGTCTTTTATTCATGCTATAACTGTATTATCCAGAAATCGTAATACACGTGTGAATACATAGACCACAATATGTCCCTAGTGAGCCTCTAGTTGACTAGCTCGTTGTGATCAACAGATAGTCATGGTTTCCTGGCTATGGACATTGGATGTCGTTGATAATGGGATCACATCATTAGGAGAATGATGTGATGGACAAGACCCAATCCTAAGCATAGCATAAAGATCGTGTAGTTCGTTTGCTAGAGCTTTTCCAATGTCAAGTATCTCTTCCTTAGACCATGAGATCGTGTAACTCCCGGATACCGTAGGAGTGCTTTGGGTGTATCAAATGTCACAACGTAACTGGGTGACTATAAAGGTGCACTACAGGTATCTCCGAAAGTGTCTGTTGGGTTGACACGGATTGAGACTGGGATTTGTCACTCCGTATGACGGAGAGGTATCTCTGGGCCCACTCGGTAATGCATCATCATATTGAGCTCAAAGTGACCAAGTGTTTGGTCACAGAATCATGCATTACGGTACGAGTAAAGTGACTTGCCGGTAACGAGACTGAACAAGGTATTGGGATACCGACGAACGAGTCTCGGGCAAGTAACGTACCGATTGACAAAGGGAATTGTATACGGGGTTTGATCGAATCCTCGACATCGTGGTTCAACTGATGAAATCATTGTGGAACATGTGGGAGCCAACATGGGTATCCAGATCCCGCTATTGGTTATTGACCGGAGAGTGGTCTCGGTCATGTCTGCATGTCTCCCGAACCCGTAGGGTCTACACATTTAAGGTTCGGTGACGCTAGGGTTGTTAGGAAGACTTGTATGTGATTACCGAATGTTGTTCGGAGTCCCGGATGAGATCCCGGACGTCATGAGGAGTTCCGGAATGGTCCGGAGGTAAAGTTTTATATATGGGAAGTTGTTATACGGACACCGGAAAGTTTTGGGGGCTTATCGGTATTGTACCGGGGCCACCGGAGAGGTTCCCGGGGTCCACCGGGAGGGGCCACCCCTCCCGGAGGGCCACATGGGCCGCAAAGGGGAGGGAGCTAGCCCCTGGAGGGCTGGGCGCGCCCCCCACCTTGGGCCCATGCGCCTAGGGTTGGGGGGGAAACCCTAAGGGGGGCGCCCCCCTTGCTTGGGGGGCAAGTCCCCCCTCCCTGGCCGCCGCCCCCCCCCCCCTCTAGATCCCATCTAGAGGGGTCGACCCCCTTTGCCCCTTCCCCTATAAATAGAGGGGTGAGGGGAGGGCTGATGTACACACATCCAAGGCGCAGCCCCTCCCCTCCCCAACACATCTCCTCCTCCGTTACGTGCTTGCGAAGCCCTGTCGGAGTACTGCTGCACCAACACCACCACGCCGTCGTGCTACCGTTGGAGCAATCTTCCTCAACCTCTCCTTCCTCCTTGCTGGATCAAGACGGAGGATACGTCGTCCGTCCCGTACGTGTGTTGAACGCGGAGGTGTTGTTCGTTCAGCACTTGGACATCGGTGATCTGAATCACGTCGAGTACGACTCCATCATCACCATCCCCTTGAACGCTTCCGTACACGATCTACAAGTGGTATGTAGATGCAATCTCTCTCCCATGACTCGTTGCTTAGATGAACTCATAGATGGATCTTGGTGAAACCGTAGGAAATTTTTTAATTTTCTGCAACGTTCCCCAACATACACATGTTCATGCCAAAAGATATAAGATAGTAATGATAGTACCACCTACTTGTGGCACTGCCATGTAAGTCATATTGGTATAAAACGCATGAAGAAGCTCCATGTGGATGGATCTTTGGACTCACTCATTTTTGAAAAAGATTGAGACATGTGAACCATGTCTATTGGTGTATACGCATGAAGAAACTCCATGCAGATGGACAGTTTGGACTCACTTGATTCTGAATCACTTGAGACATGCAAATCATACCATATGGGCAAGATGACTGAAAGCCTCGGTTTTAGTCAAATGGAACAAGAAAGCAACTTGTTGGAAGTAATACATTTTGATGTGTGCAGTTCAATGAGTGTTGAGGCACGCAGTGGATATCGTTATGTTCTTACTTCACGGATGATTTGAGTAGATACTAAGCATATTTACTTGATGAAACACAAGTCTAAATTATTGAATGGTTCAAGTAATTTCAGGGTGAAGTTGAAGATCATCGTGACAAGAGGATAAAATGTCTATGATATGATCATAGAGATGAGTATCTGAGTTACGAGCTTTGGCACACAACTAAGACATTGTGGAAATTGTTTCACAATTAATACCGCCTGGAACACCATAGTGTGATGGTGTGTCCGAACATCATAGTTGCACCCTATTGAATATGGTGCGTACCATGATGTCTCTTATCGAATTACCACTATCGTTCATAGGTTAGGCATTAGAGACAACCGCACTCACTTTAATAGGGTACCACGTGATTCCGTTGAGACGACACCGTTTGAACTATGGTTTGGAGAAACCTAAGTTGTCGTTTCTTAAAAGTTTGGGGCTGCGACGCTTATGTGAAAAAGTTTCAGTTGATAAGATCGAACCCAAAGCGGATAAAATGCATCTTCATAGGACACCCAAAACAGTTGGGTATACCTCCTAATTCAGACCTGAAAGCAATAGGGATTGTTTCTTGAATCGGGTCCTTTCTCGAGGAAAAGTTTGTCTCGGAAAGTTGAGTGGGAGCATGGTGGAGACTTGATGAGGTTATTGAACCGTCACTTCAACTAGTGTGCAGCAGGGCACAGGAAGTTGTTCCTGTGGCGCCCACACCAATTGAAGTAGATGCTTATGATAGTGATCAGGAAGTTTCGGATCAAGTCACTACCGTACCTCATAGGGTGACAAGGATGCGTACTACTTCAGAGTGGTACAGTAATCATGTCTTGAAGGTCATGTTGCTAGACAACAATGAACCTACGAGCTATGGAGAAGCGATGGTGGGCCCATATTCCGACAAATGGTTAGAAGCCATGAAATCCAAGATAGGATCCATGTATCAGAACAAAGCATAGACTTTGGTGAACTTGCCCGATGATCGGCAAACCATTGAGATAAATGAATCTTTAAGAAGAAGACGGACGTGGACGGTAATGTCACCGTCTATGAAGCTCGACTTGTGGCAAAGAGTTTTTCACAAGTTCAAGGAGTTGACTACGATGAGATTTTCTCATCCGTAGCGATGCTTAAGTCCGTTGGAATCATGTTAGCATTAGATGCATTTATGAAATCTGGCAGATGGATGTCAAAAACGAGTTTCCTTACCAGTTTTCGTAAGGAAAGGTTGTATGTGATACAATCAGAAAGGTTTTGTCGATCCTAAGGATGCTAAAAGGTATGCTAGCTCCAGCGATCCTTCTAAGGACTAGAGTAAGCATCTCGGAGTTGGAATGTGCGCTTTGATGAGTTGATCAAAGATTTTGGGTTTATACAAAGTTTATGAGAAACTTGTATTTCCAAAGAAGTGAGTGGGAGCACTATAGAATTTCTGATGAGTATATGTTGCTAACATATTGTTGATCAGAAAAGTTGTAGAGTTTCTAGAAAGCATATAGGGTTGTTTAAAAAGTGTTTTTCAATAGAAAACCTGGATTAAGCTGCTTGAACATTGAGCATCAAGATCCATAAGGATAGATCAAAAACGCTTAATGGTACTTTCAAATGAGCACATACCTTAACATGATCTTGAAGGTGTTCAAGATGGATCAGTCAAAGAAGGAGTTCTTGCCTGAGTTGTAAGGTTTGAAGTTAAGACTTAAAGCTCGACCACGACAGAAGAAAGAGGAAGGACGAAGGCGTCCCCTATGCTTTTGTCATAGGCTCTATACGGTATGCCATGCTGAGTACCGCACCTGATGTGTGCCTTGCCACATGTCTGGCAAGAGGGTACAAAGGTGATCAAGGAGTGGATCACCAAACAGCGGTCAAAATTGTCCTTGGAGTAATAAGGACATGTGTCATGGAATTGTCACGGCAGATGTCCTTAGTGTCAGGACTTAATCGTGAGGCCGACGCATCTATGTGGTAGCTTGAGAGGGGTTGATCGGGACGAGAGACACAACACGCAAGACAAGGATTTAGACAGCTTCGGGCCCCGGGAAACATCATCCGGTAACAACCCTACATGTTGTTTGTGGCTAGGTCTCATTATCATCACCAGGGAGTCGTCGTAAGCTGGCTCTCTCGGTTATGTCTAACCTTAGCTATTGTTTCTTGTCCCTCTTTGGGGTGCCCTGCCCCTCCTTATATAAGTTAGAGGGGCGGGTTACATGTGGAGTCCAAATAGAATTAGGACTAGCCTATCTTCTACTACAAGCCGGATACAAGTCCGGGTCTTGATTCCTTGTAAGGAAGATATTCCTCACGCCTTTCCTTTTAAGCCGGTCTACCATAACGTAAGCCGGCCTTCTAGGCCTTGAGCCTCCTGGGCCCCCGGGTCTTGTCGCTCCTCTGATCCGCTTGCCAGGTCACTCATAAGTCGCCAGGATCAGGCGGGTCACTTAGTGTGTCGTCCAGCCAGGGCGGGTCATTAGTGAGTCGCCAAGTCCGACTGGGTTATACTTCCGGCCGGGTTACACCGCGGGGTATATACCTGGCATTAGCCCCCAAGTTTAGCTTGGATTTATCCATGGTAAACTTATGTTGCAAAATAAACACAAAAACAAATTTGACAGGTTGTGCTCCGGGTTAAGAATTCTTGTAAACCGGCACCTGAACATCCTTAAGTCCTTGTCATTTCCTTCTTCTAGAAAATCCGGGTCAATAGACCAGCTTCACAATCAATTTGCTTGTAGAAGAAATATTGTAAACAAATAATCCATTTGAGTCGGCTTCCAAAGCGTCGGCTTAAAAAATATAGGTCTTGAAATACTCATCTGATTTTCAACCAGCTTAAAGATGTAGATCTTGCTGAGTTATAATTTCCAAAATCTTCGGGTTATAAAAGACTGATGATGTCGAGTCATAATTGTTGTTGACGCCGGGTCATGTAATTGATCTTCCTGATTTACTCAAAGCTGAGAATTTGAAGATGTTCCTTCTTTATATGCATAATACCTGTAGCCCCCAAGTCTTAAGAGGAGAACATAGTGATAACTTAAGACTTGCTTCAATATAAGTGTTGCAACCTTGAAGAAATCCGGGTTATTCATCTCAATCATTAGTCATAAACTGAATATTCCACATATGTAGCCCCAAGTGCCGGATTGTCATGCTTGCAGAAACCTGGGACTCGTAATTGTTTTATGCTCATAAAAACTTCAACTAGTGTAGCCCCCAAGGGCCGGGTCATTATGCAAAATAAGTAGGGACTTTGTAAATAATTCATTAATAATAACATCATATGATGTAATCTCCACCATGGGGCTTGAACCCACGTCCATAAGGTTAAGAGCTTTGTACTTTACCAACTGAGTAGTGGATCTCTTAATGTAATGGACTGAGGCTTGTGTGCCTTGAATTTTGGATAGGAGCAATTGGTAGCCCCCAAGGGCCGGCTCATTTAAAATGTGATGAGTCGGGTCTTCAATAAGTTGAGCAAAAATGACTTTGCATTAGCCCCCAAGTGCCATGGTGCATTCTGGCAGTGACATGGGACTTGTATATTCGATGCAATCTTGATTTGAACAATGCAGCCCCCAAGTGCCGGGTCGTAAGCCTGAAGTGACTCAGTATTATTTCCTCCATTGTAAAATAAATCATGCCCAATTGATAAAAATAATAGCCGTTGCGCTAAGGCGACCTTGAAAACCTCAATCATAACACTGGTTATTGATAATCATAATAGAAATCCAGCCATGTTGGCTATTTAAGATTTGAACAATATAATCCGGTATGAAAACCTCAATCATTCAATATCATCATGAAAATCCAGCCAGTTTTGGCTATTAAAGATTTGAATACCTCATCGGTTGACTAGTAAATCCGGAGTTTAAATACCTGGCGGCTCTTGGCCGATGACGACTTAATGTGCATTCATTGTAACCCGGTGGCGTATAGCCTTTGAGAAAATCAAGAATTAATAACCCTTTTTGAGACATCAATTTCAATCTTTGATGATGGGCTTGAACTTGATTATTTATGTAAGCCATAGCTCTGTAAATCCTGCACAGAGTTTAAACAACATATGCCCTGGCGACTTAATGTCAAAAGCTAGGGCGGGTAACCATCCAAATATAGTCTTATCCCGCACACAAGTAGATCACAAGATCCCTATGATCCTTTGAATGATACCGTTGGTTTATGTGACCCGGACAGTGAAGTTGATAACTTAACTCTGTAAGAGCCAGCACATATGATATTTGTGACAACTCAAATACTTGCAATTGTATAAAAATAGATAAAAAATTTTAGGCTTCTGATTCGAATACGATCAGTAAACCATTCCAAAGGGGTTAAGCTAACATTCGAATACGATCATATAGCCCCCAGTGGTGTTGGCGATGCCGATCAAAGTGGGTATCGACAGCTATGTTCTCTTTGGCTCGAATACGACCCATGTTTGAACAGGAAGCCCCCAAGTGACCTTAAGAGTTGTTTAGCGACGCTGATTCGAATACGATCCACATCGATTCCCAAAGGGGTTGAGCTATGATTCGGATACGATCAAGAAGCCCCCAAGTAGGTTCAGCAGTTTGCTAATCAAAAGGGTATCGACATCTATATTCTCTTTGGTTCGAATACGACCTATGTTTGAACAGGAAGCCCCCAAGTGATCATATAAGTTTTGGCATTGCGCCGATCAAGAGGGTACTGATAGCTATGCCCGATGAGCAGGAAGCCCCCAGGTGACCATAATAAGATAAGCCGTAAGGCAGAATACCTATGTTTGAACCGCGCATCATGGCAGCAAGTTCTTTTTGGCACCCTTTAATCTTTCTGAGAACTCGAACTTGCGAGAGATTAAATCTTTTTGAACCGGAAGTTTAAACCGGATTTGAAAGCTTCAAAACTTTGTGAGAGATAAATTTACCTTGAGCCGGATTTGAACCGGATTTGAGAGCTTCAAAGCCTTGCGGTAAATAAATTTCCCTTGAACCGGTTTTTAAACCAGATATTAAGAGTGTCAGTGCTTTGTGGGAGAGAGATGTCTCTTGAACCGGATTGTAAACCGGAGTCCTTCTTTTTAAGCCGGAAATTTTTCTGACGGCCTTTAAATTTTTCACCAATATAGCGGTAGCCTCTGGAACCGGGTTACCTTCCCTCCAATGACCCGGAGTTCTTGAATCCATTGAAACCGGCTAATTTTGCCAAGCCATACCATTGTAGCCCCCGAGTCTCAAGATGACTCAAAGAGTTGGATTGAGATTCTCCATATTTGACCATAGCAGAAGGTGTATATCATTGGCATTGATAACGCAATGTGAATCCACCGAAGGTTGAGGTGACTGCTGCGGGTTATAAATGATCCCGTATGAACCGTGTCAGCAACTCGGCCAATGGTTCCTTCCAACTGGCTGTTTGAAGTTAACCAAACCATAGTGGCGGCGACTTGTGCGCCTGCCCATTGAGCCATCCAGTGCAGACGGCGGCTGATAATACATGATAATTTGCCTCCAATTTGTTGGAAGAAAACCGGGCTTCCCAAGTAGTGACTTGCTCATACTCAATAAACAACTCATGCAGATAGGTGCGGCCCGGTGTGTTGATGTAGACCAGACCGCAAGGGCGGCAGCATAAGCATTTCTGTTGAACATGGCAGCATGGATAAATGTTAGTGCAACCTGACGATGGTATGCACTCCATATCCGTGATATAACTCCATTTCGATGATGAATAATTGTCCTGATGTACTTGGATGACAGATAATCTTGTCGTCTCTGCCATGATCATGGAACAAAAAATATTAAAGAGAGGACAATTGTTCCCAGAGGAACTTAAAGTATATTGAAAAAATAAATAAGGCAGATATCACCTGATCTTTTCCTGGGACGTCGTGCCAGTCATTGCGACAAGGCATAGTTAGCTGTTGTTGTGAATCGGCCGTAACAGCAAAACGTCTGATCATATAGCTTGAGCCGACCTCTGTCCCTTTTCGCAACTTGAGGTCTCATACAAATCCATGGTTTTCACTCCTCACGTAGAATGACCAATAGGCAGCAATTCTCCATCTTCGGGTATATTCTGCTCTTTTATATGATCCATCACTGCAGATACCCTCCTCCAGGTGATGGTCAAAATCCCAATCATTGCTAATAATCATCTCTAGAAATCTTCTATGGTTGCAGAGAGGCGTCCTTGCCAGCCAAATAATCCGTGGATAACATTTTGTGGACCCTTTCCAAAAAATCTTCACAACGCACTGACCGGGTTGACTAATTTGACCATATAATGCTGTTGTCTGCAGCAACTCCATCAACCTTAGAAATTTATCTGTACCCTCCTCAAAACTACTAGTTAATGAGGCATCAGTGACAAGTTCTGACTTGGAGGACATACTTTGTGCTAGTTGCCGCTAATTCTGATCCATGTATTCTAAAACCGCGTTAGTGCCTACTCCCTCCGTTCCAAAATAGATGACCCAATTTTATACTAAAGTTAGTACAAAGTTGAGTCATCTATTTTGGAACGGAGGGAGTATTCCGGACAGTAGCATCAGTGGGTGGTTTCTTTCTGACGCCTCCAAAGCACGAGCCACCACTCAGTGCCCAGCACAAGCGCAGTGCAGCCAGTCCGCCGCACCGATCGCGGGCTTCGCTCCCTCATAATTACACGCCGCGGCCGCAGCTCACGGTAGAGGTGAAGCGAGACGGAGGTAGCTCGGTGTTGTGGGGGAGAGGTCGTATGGCGAGGCAACAGGACCGGCCCGAGGCGACGCCATATGGATGGCGGCTCAAGTGGCAGGGGAGACAGCCGCAGGTTGAAGGTAGTACGCGGGCGCGCGGTGACCCGGCAATAGCACGCGGACGTCGAGTAGACAAGGCCGTACGCAGAGGCGACGCCAGTGGTCGGCGGGTTGTGACAAAGTCGGAGTCCAGCGGCGGGTGACTCGGGTGTGGCTCTAGCGGAGGCCGGCAGACAGGGCCGGCTCAAGGCGCGGTGGCGGCTCGTGAGCGGCGACTCGGCCGTTTTTGGTGGTTTGGCCCCTGTGAGAACCGGCTTCGGAGGTGACCCGGAAGGTCAGTGGCTCGACGGTAGTCGCGAGGTGAGCCATCGCAGGATCAGTTCGAGATTGTACGGGTCTTGGATAGGTAAACTCGAGGCCATGGTGGAGGGGCGCCAGCGGTTCTTGGCAAAACACAGCTGAACCGGAGCATTGAGCCGGCGCGGGGACGAGGTCGACAGCTTGTGGCGACCATTGTATTCCAGAGATGATTTTCCAGTGACGGCTCATCGCGGGGAGGCCTAGAGGCGCGAGGCGGCTCTCCAGCGGTGGCTCGTGGTGGCGGGTCACACAGAGATGGCAGCAGGAGAGGCCGGAATAGCAGTTTGATGCAGGTCGGCACCTAGAAGCGAGGCGGCGACTCAAAAAAACTACTCCAGCGAGGGTGGCGCAGGGCCAAGGCGAGTTGAAGCCGGATGCTTGAGGTGTGGCAGTGCCGGAGGAGTAAACGGCCAGGCGCGACGGTTCAAACGCGTGGCGGCATAGGCGAATCGCAGGCGGCCAGGCGCGATAGTTCAAACGCGTGGCGGCATAGGCGAATCGCAGGCGGCCAGTCGCCGCGGGGCGTGAAGAGGCAGGCGGCCCGTTCCGAAAGCGTGGGGGGGGGGCGCAAGCGGTGGAATAGTCCTAGTCCATATTCCCTTCTGGCTAGTTCAACTTTGACTTTTCTTCATCTAGGGCCCTGTTTGGTTCATAAGTCCTACGACTTTTTTAGTCCCAACTTATAAGTTCCAAGTCCCTAAAAAGTCCCTACCTGTTTGGTTCCTGGGACTTATAAGTCCCTATAAGACCATATTACAACTATAAGTCCCTATAAGTCCCTTCTTGAGAGTCTTATTTCATAAGTCCCAAATGCCCACTTTAAGTCCCTATAAGTCCCTCCTGTTTGGTTTATATGAGACTTATAGGGACTTTTTTAAGTCCCTAGACCAATAAGTCCCTGGAAACAAACACCCTCTAGATCTTGTAAACCGATCAAACGTGACTCTTGCCATTGGGAAGTAGTCTTTGATCGTACGTACAGATGTACTTGCCAATTAATTTGTAGTCTCCGGTCGTCATGCTAGGGAATAGCATCGGAAGATGTTTGTTTTTCCGAAACTTTATTCTCGCGAACAGCGTCTGATCCGTTATTGCAGTGTATGTGCCGCAACAGGAAAAATCCAGCGGTGATGACGAATCAAAAACAACAGGCGGCTATCAGGCGAGAGGCGAGGCCTGGATGATTTGGCCATGGGGATCGAGACGGAAACCCGCATAGAAAAAGGCGGTGACAGCGACTCGATCACGCAGGGCTCAGATTTGATGCATCCTCTTTTAGAAGTCTGTCCGTCTCGAAGCGGTTTCGTTAACTCGGCGACCCTGTGACGGCACACCTAATGCAATGCTAATTTCTTGAATCTCGTCATCTGATGAATTGCTCGCTTCTTGATCCCTAAAGAGCTTCCTCCAAGAACGCAACACCATCGTGTGCTAGCCCCACGGTGAGCGCCAACTGACGTGGAATTGTCACGGCAAATGTCCTTAGTGTCAGGACTTAATCGCGAGGCCGACGCATCTATGTGGTAGCTTGAGAGGGGTTGATCGGGACGAGAGACGCAACACACAAGACAAGGATTTAGACAGCTTCGGGCCCCGGGAAACATCATCCGGTAACAACCCTACATGTTGTTTGTGGCTAGGTCTCATTATCATCACCAGGGAGTCGCCGTAAGCCGGCTCTCTCGGTTATGTCTAACCTTAGCTATTGTTTCTTGTCCCTCTTTGAGGTGCCCTGCCCCTCCTTATATAAGTTAGAGGGGCGGGTTACATGTGGAGTCCAAATAGAATTAGGACTAGCATATCTTCTACTACAAGCCGGATACAAGTCCGGGTCTTGATTCCTTGTAAGGAAGATATTCCTCACGCCTTTCCTTTTAAGCCGGTCTACCATAACGTAAGCCGGCCTTCTGGGCCTTGAGTCTCCTGGGCCCCCAGGTCTTGTCGCTCCTCTGATCCGCTTGCCAGGTCACTCATAAGTCGCCAGGATCAGGCGGGTCACTTAGTGTGTCGTCCAGCCAGGGCGGGTCATTAGTGAGTCGCCAAGTCCGGCTGGGTTATACTTCCGGCCGGGTTACACCGCGGGGTATATCCCTGACAACATGTTTCTCGATTATGGAGGTGATAAAGAGTTCGGCGTAAAGGGTTACATCGATGCAAGCTTTAACACCTATCCTAATGACTCTGAGTAGCAAACCGGATACGTATAGTGGAGCAACCATTTGGAATAGCTTCAAGTGAAGCGTGGAAGCAGCATTTACAATATGACCTTGAGATTTGCGAAGTACATACAGATCTGAATGTTGCAGACCCGTTGACTAAAACCTCTCTCACAAGCAAAACATGATCAAACCCCAGAACTCATTGAGTCTTAATCACATGATGATGTGAACTAGTTTAGTGACACTAGTAAACTCTTTGGATGTTGGTCACATGGCGATGTGACCTGTGAGTGTTAATCACATGGCGATGTGAACTAGATTATTGACTCTAGTGCAAGTGGGAGACTGTTGGAAATATGCCCTAGAGGCAATAATAAATTAGTTATTATTATTATATTTCCTTGTTCATGATAATCGTTTATTATCCATGCTAGTATTGATAGGAAACTCAGATACATGTGTGGATACATAGACAACACCATGTCCCTAGTAAGCCTCTAGTTGACTAGCTCGTTGATCAATAGATGGTTACGTTTCCTGACCATGGACATTGGATGTCGTTGATAACGGGGATCACATCATTCGGAGAATGATGTGATGGACAAGACCCAATCCTAAGCCTAGCACAAAGATCATGTAGTTCATAGGCTAAAGCTTTTCTAATGTCAAGTATCATTTCCTTAGACCATGAGATTGTGCAACTCCCGGATACCGTAGGAATGCTTTGGGTGTACCAAACGTCACAACATAACTGGGTGGCTATAAAGGTACACTACGGGTATCTCCGAATGTGTCTGTTGGGTTGGCATGAATCAAGACTGGGATTTGTCACTTCGTGTGACGGAGAGGTATCTCTGGGCCCACTCGATAGGACATCATCATAATGTGCACAATGTGACCAAGGGGTTGATCACGGGATGATGTGTTACGGAACGAGTAAAGAGACTTGCCGGTAACGAGATTGAACAAGGTATCGGGATACCGACGATCGAATCTCGGGCAAGTACTATACCGCTAGACAAAGGGAATTGAATACGGGATTGATTGAATCCTCGACATCGTGGTTCATCCGATGAGATCATCATGGAACATGTGGGAGCCAACATGGGTATCCAGATCCCGCTGTTGGTTATTGGCCGGAGAGTTGTCTCGGTCATGTCTATGTGTCTCCCGAACCCGTAGGGTCTACACACTTAAAGTTCGATGACGCTAGGGTTATAGGGAATAGATGTACGTGGTTACCGAATGTAGTTCGGAGTCCCGGATGAGATCTCGGACGCCACGAGGAGTTCCGGAATGGTCCGGAGGTAAAGATTTATATATGGGAAGTCCTACTTTGGTCACCGGGAAAATTTTGGGTGATATCGGTAATGTATCGGGACCACCGGGAGGGTCCCGGGGGTCCACCAGGTGGGGCCACCAGCCCCAGAAGGATGTGTGGGCCAAGTGTGGGAGGGGACCAGCTCCAGGTGGGCTGGTGCGCCCCCCACCAAGGCCCAAGGCGCGGCGCAGGGAAGAGTGGGAGGGGGCAAACCCTAGGGCAGATGGGCCCTAAGGCCCACCCCAGGTGCGCCTTCCCCTCTCCCCCCTTTGGCCGCCACCCTAGATGGGATCTGGGGCTGCCACACCCCTTGGGGTGGGAACCCTAGAGGGGGCGCAGCCCCCTCCCCTCCCCCTATATATAGTTGATGTCTAGGGGCTGCCCAACACATGAGTTTCTCTCCCTCTTGGCGTAGCCCTACCTCTCTCCCTCCTCGTCTCTTGCGGTGCTTGGCGAAGCCCTGCAGGATTGCCACGCTCCTCCACCACCACCACGTCATCGTGTTGCTGCTGGACGGAGTCTTCCTCAACCTCTCCCTCTCTCCTTGCTGGATCAAGGCATGGGAGACGTCACCGGGCTGCATGTGTGTTGAACGCGGAGGTGCCGTCCGTTCGGCACTAGGATCATCGGTGATTTGGATCACAATGAGTACAACTCCATCAACCCCGTTCACTTGAACGCTTCCGCTTAGCGATCTACAAGGGTATGTAGATGCACTCTCCTTCCCCTCGTTGCTAGATTACTCCATAGATTGATCTTGGTGTTGCGTAGAAAATTTTGAATTTCTGCTACATTCCCCAACAAAAATGTGCTCCCATGACATCTTTAATTTGAGCCCAAATGGTGATTGGTGGTTCACCTCTTGCTACTCGGCGCTCAAGGACTTGTTTCTACCATATGAGCACATAGTCTTGGAACTCAAGTGATGCCATAGCGATCTTCTTCTCTTCCTCATAGTTGTGCAAACGAAAGATTTTGTCGACCTTCAATGCCCATGAGAGGTACTCTTCGGGATCATTGCTTCCATTGAACTTGTGCATTGTAAACTTTAGCTTGCCATAGCGTTGCTCTTCATTGTGTTGGTGGCGATGGTGATGATGACGCCCTTGACGTGGATGATAATCAACCTCATGTTGCTCTTGGCGTGGAGAAAGTCCATCGTCTTCTTGCTCTTGTTGAACTTGAGGTTGTGGAGGACCTTGTCGAGCTTGTGGAGGAGCTTGTCGAGCTTGAGGAGGAGCTTGTGGAGCTTGAGGAGGAGCTTGTGGAACTTGGCGTTGCACTCGCGGTTGGTAGTTCCGCTCTTGGATTTCTTCTCGAAGTGCTTCCTCTTGATTGCGCCGATCTCGATTACGGTTTGCGATGGCTCGACTTGATTCTTGAAGGGCATGTTGCGCCTCAAGAGCTTGTGCTTCACGTTGTTGTTGTTGAAGACGTTGAGCCTCGGCGTCTTGTTCCTCTTGATGTAGACATGCTCGTTCTTCCTCTTGGCGACGTTGACATTGTCGTTCTTGAGCTTGAGCAAAAGCAGCTTGGTGTGGTTGAGGATGAAGTACTTGCTCGTCGACTTGCTCTTGCGAATGCTTGTCGTGTAGAGGATTGCGAGATGCATGACGGTCTTGACGTGTGGCATGGCAAAGAGTGTTTGATGTCGGTGTACTTGAGCCAGAGGAGGTGTCGTCGGAGTGTCGAATTGAGTGGCTCTATCTTGAGTATGAAGAAGTTGAAGGATGGCGGTTCACCAACAAGGCGCGGATCTCGTCCATTCTTGCATCGTTCTCTTGCTTGTGAGCGTCGAGCTTGTTGTCGAAGTAGTCTCTTGTTCGTTGCTCGGAGAGTCGCAAGTCGGTGGCGAGGTTGTCGATGCGGTTGCTCTTCATGCAAAGCTCGTTGTGCACCAAAGAGGTGGGTCTTGGTGACGTAGGATGACATGTCGTCATCTTGCTCGATGAGGAGTGGGTTGGTAGAGGTACTTGGCCTATCCATCATTCCAAGCAAAATGTGAGTGGGAGAAGGAAAAGAACGTATACCAAATGTACCTTGACCGATGTTGACGATGAATCAAGTTCACTCAAATGTGGACAATGAAATAACACTATTGGTACCAATTCTTGTCGGTTCTCACGCCTACACAAGTAAAAGCTTATGGTGGAGCTTGGTTAGGATGGTGGCACAAAATTTGATGCAATTGTAAGTGAGCTTCAATGATGTTGGAAAAGATTCAACAATTTGCAAATGCAACAAGTAGACCAATAGTAAGAGAAGGTACATGCAAACACACACGGAAATAGATAAGTGGGGTCGTGCAACCAAGGGTGAGCCAAAATGTGGAGTCCACAAAAATGGTCTTGTTGCACAACACTAGAGAGACGCTAGCACGATTGCGCAATAGGCAGATACGAACTTGTGCACAACCTACTAGGCAAAAATGCAACGACCTCTATCCCAAGTATGCTATATGTATGGTATTTCGGTGATATGATCCAAGATGATCGGATATGACAGTCTTAATGTAGTATGATGCTATGGTTCTTGCTTATAAGCACTTTGCTTATCTTTCTCTCTTTGCTTAAAAGCTTGTTTGGCTCTTTCACTCGTGAGCTCTTTTCTCATGCAAAACTTCACGAACCAAGACAGCAATTATGTATGCGATGACACCTTTGCGACACAAAAGATGATGCTAAGATATGCACCACTATAGTATGGTATGTATGCTATGGAGTATGATCACTAATGTGCAGAAGTCGCGTTGCCGACAATACTCAAGGGCTAGTCTCGATGGGTAAGCTACGCAAATGTAAGGCCATGTGGTTATCGATGCAATTTCAAGGTATGACAAAGATGTCGTCGAGGTTACCGTCCTTGGCGATGATGAGTCCCTTGCGAAGATGAGTGGTGGTGATGATGATGTCAAACCGTACCTATATAGCCGAAACACAATAGGACACAGGAACCACAACCCAAAATCTCAAAGACCAAAACGTGTCAAAATCGTCGTAGGAGGTAGTGGTGGATGATGGTTTGGAAGATGTGGTGGAAAGAAGGGAAATGGTGGCGGCCGAACTGAACAAAATTCAGTTTCGTCAGGCTTTCTCGAACGTCCGGGAGGTCACGGTCGTCCGGTCGCCGGACGTCCGGCTAGGTCCGGTCGTTCGGGCCCTGGGCAAAAATCGGGCACGGGATGAACTGCGCGATTTCGGGGTGGATGGAAGTGGTGATGTCGAATTCGAGCGGATTTGTGGATGGAAAAGGGTGGGGAGGGTGGGGAAAGCTAGATCCACATGTGGCAACACAAATCCATGGACCAAATCCAACAAAATTTCAACTCACCAACAAATCACAAAAAAAATTGGGGCTATTTTTGGTGGGGATTTTCGGATTTAGGACGAAAAACAACAAAATCAAGCTAGAAAACACGGGGTAGGGGCTCCAAAAACGTGATCAACGTGGCTCTGATACCAAGATGATGTAGGGCGGAACCCTAGGGGCCGATCTTTCACGTTTGGAGCGGATCCCTACGAGGAACACGAAGAACGCGCGGAAGGAAACGAGGGGAAACACGGGGAAAAACAAGAGGAACACTCAACCGACACGAATATGATCACAGAAGTGCTAGATCATCAAGGCACAAAGTAACACGAGATCCAAAGTCAACAAAGGACGATATAAAGGTAGTTGTTGTTCTCCGAGAGGAGGTCTTGATTGTCTTCTCCAGATGGAGGTCTTGAATCCGGATGGATCTTCTCTGAAGAGGTGTGATCCCTCACGAGGAGTAGATCCGTGCGGATGAGCAATGCTCTATCTCAAATGAGCTAAACCAATGATAACCCTATCTAGGAGGTGAGAGAGGTCTATTTATAGTCATAGTGCAAATGAGGGGCGAAGTGAAAGGGTACATGGGCCTCAGCCCGCAGCTGGACGCAGCCAGGGTCTGGACGTCCGTGGGGCGCCGGTCGTCTGGATGCTCGCGGGGTCCCGGACGTCTGGGGTTCTTCAGATGTCCGCAAATTCTGTTCTGTGGTCGCCGGCACGGTCGTCCGGACGCCTTCGGATTTTCGTAATTTCTGTTATGTGGTCGTTGGCACGGACATCCGTAGGGGCTCGGTCGTTCGGAGCCTGGGAGTGTCCGGTCGTCCGGGCTGGGCCGATCATCCGTAGCCTTGAGCTCGGGTCTGCCACTCTTCTCTTGGCTGTAGCACCTTCCAGGGGTCGGACGTCCGTGCCTGGCCGGTCGTCCGGGCCTGTAGCTTCCAAAGTATCTCTTCTTCTTGATGTTCACGCTTGGTGTCCTTGCCATCTTGGCCATTGAGTGTAGCTGTCCCGTGGCTCTCCTCCAAGTACCTGATCACACACAGAGTCTCCGCATGAGGTAGTAGCCATGTCTCATGAGTAGAGAGAGGGAGTTCGTAGAGGAGTGAGTTCACCTTATCTTTGATAGACTTTGCTCGAGCTCTTGTCATGGGTCCAAGTGGGGTTGAGGGAGATGTAGGTACGTCCATGGGGATGAGCGAGGGATGCTCCGCATCAGAGGTGGTACTGTATAACATAAACAAGACCTTTTTCTTTACACATGCATCAACTAGGCTAATTGTCCATAGCTAAGGTGGTCCAACGGCAGGTCGGGAGTTTGATTCTTCGTTGCTACATTTATTTTTGTCGGATTCGTTGGTGTTGTAATGTAGGTCTCGAGCGCAGGCCCAAGGTGGCCCATGTGCGCGAGACATGGAAATAAAGAGGCCAAACTATTTTTAATCTACTAATGGACTATGGGTTGATACCCAGAAATAACAAGGTCATTTTGGATAAAGTGCATGAGGGACCAAGAATACCATCTCCCTTTATTAGTAGCTATAGATGGATGGCATATGGAGAAATTAAATTCACGCCCAAAATAATCTGTTTATTTGCCATTAGCTTAATTCCAGGCCACAGCACCTTCATTCACGAGAGCTCCTAATTTACGCGTGATGAGATAACTGGCGCTCACGCCCAGGAGCATAACGGTCGGCCCAACTATGTTTTGTTTTAAACCAGTTAACTGGTGGACCTGCGATTGTTGACCAGTCGATCAACGATTAACACAGAGAGTTGGTTGTTGACAGTTTCAATAAAGGAAAAGGTTCACACAAAAAAAAGTTCAATAAATTTGAAAAATGTTTAGCAAATTTGAAAAAGGTTCATAGCAATGAGAAAAGTTCATGATTTTTTTATAAAGTTACGACTTGGAAAAATTTCGCAAAAAAGAAAACAAAATCATGAATTTGAGGAAAATTTCATAAGATTTAAAAAAACTAATTTGAAAAAAATTCATGGATTTGAAAAAAGTTCATGAAAAATAAAAAAATATTCATGAAATTGTGAAAAGTTCATTAATTTGATAAAAATAAATCAAAAAAATCAAAAAAAGAAACAAAGTGAGAAAATCTGCGAAACCAGTACTGGGGAATAACCAGAAGAAAACCCGACCAGAAAAAGCATCAGAACAACCATGACTCATGAGAAGCTTCCAAAATATCAGTGAAAAAATACCTACATGGGCTGGCCCATTTAGATACATTGTACTGTTGAGGGGCGTGCGTAGATTTGCGAAAGGCACTATAACTGACGCTTTAGGCGACAAATAGGAGTTGGGCTCCTTCACGGTTTGCATGGGCTTGTTTTGTCTAATGCGTGAATGTTTATGGCTCCTTTAATTTCTATAAGATTGTGATCCAATAGAATGTTTACTCTGGGTGTTATTTAATTCATAAGAATGTAATAGTTAGGAATTATTTCTATTGTATTTTCTTTATTGCATTCCAAAGGAATTTTGCATGAAGTCTAAGCTCTTGGAAAATTTATAAGCTAAGGAATGTAATAGATGTAGTGGTGCAGTGTTGCAGGCTTGCAGCCGTGCTAGCGCCAAAGGCGGTCGCCGTGGCGCTAAGGTTGGAAATTAGACACACACCCAAAAAATCTGTTTGTTTGCCATTAGCTTAAATTCCAACCACAACCCCTTCCTTCAGGGACGCTCCTAATTGGCGCCAGATGAGATAACTAGCGCTCCAGCCACAACCCCTTCCTTCGCGAGAGCTCCTAATTGGCGCCAGATAAGATAACTGACGCTCACAAGCAAGACCATTGACCGTTGACTGGCTCAGTTATGGTCTTGCTTGGACAGCCCAGTTAGGGGCAGCCCAGTTGTGTTTTTTGTTTTAAATCAGTAAACTGGTGGACATCCGACCGTTGACCGGTCAATCGGCGATCGGCGACTGTTGACCACAAAAAGTTAGCAGTTGGCTTTTTCAAAAATGGAAAAGGTTCACAAAATAAAAAAGTTTGAAAATAGCTTAGGAAATTTGGAAAAAGGTTCACAACATTGAGAAAAGTTCACGAATTTTAAAAAAGAATTTCCAAAAAACAAGAATTTGAGGAAAAAATCACAAGATTTGTAAAAATTTGGAATTATAAAAAAGTTCACAAAAGATAAAATAATTTTCAAGAATTTTTGCAAAGTTCATTAAGTCGATAAAAATGAAAAACGAAAAAAAGAAAGAAAAAGGAAGAGATAAAACATAAACAAAAAATAAAAAAGTGAGAAAACCCCAAAAACCCGTACTTCGGAATATCAGGAAGAAAATCTGCCTAGAAAAAAATGTCAAAACAATCATGAAAAGCTTCCCAAAAAAACCCAGTGAAAATAATACCTATATGGGCTGGCCCATTTAGATACAATGTGATGTGGAGGGGCGGGCGCCGGTTTGCAAAAAGCACTATAACCGACGCTTAAGGTGACAAATAGGAGTTGGACTCCTTCATGGTTTGCATGGGCTTGTTTTGTCTAATGCTTGAAAGTCCAGGGCTCCTTTAGTTTTTATGAGATTGTTATCCGATAGAATGTTTGCTCTGGGTGTTATTTAATTTATATATAGTAGGTAAGGGATCATTCCCATTGGATTTCCTTTATTGTATTCCAAAGGAATTTTGTATGAAGTCTAAGCTCTTAAAAAATTTATAAGCTAAGGAATGTAATAGATGTAGCGGTGCAGTGTTGCAGGCTTGCGGCCGCACTGGCGCTAATGGTGGCTGCCCCCGCGCTAGGGTTAGGTATTAAAACTCACGCCCAAAAGAATCATTTTGTTTGCCATTAGCATAATTTCCAGCCAAACCCCTTCCTTCACAAGCGCTCCTAATTGGCGCTAGATGAGATAACTGACGCTCCAGCCACAACCCCTTCCTTCACGAAAGCTCTTAACTGGCACCAGGTAAGATAATTGGCGCTCACAAGCTAGACCATATCAAGCATGTGTTTTGTTTTAAATCGGTTAATTGGTAGACCTACGGCCGCTGATCAGTCGATCAGAGATCGTTGACTATGGACCACAGAAAGTTGACTGTTGAATGTTTCAAAAAAGGAAAAGGTTCACAAAATAATTTTTTTTAGGAATTTTGGAAGAAAAGTTTCATGACATTGAGAAAAGTTCATGAATTGTCTAAAAATTTTACAACTTGAAAAAGGTTCACAAAAATGGGAAAACACGAATTTGAGGAAAAAATCACAAGATTTAAAAAAACCATAACTAGAAAAAGTTCACAAAAAAGATAAAAAAAAGTTCATGAATGTGTGAAAAGTTCATTAAGACGATAAAAATGAAAAACCAAAAAAGAAAGAAAAAAGAAGAGAGAAAACAGAAATGAAAAATAAAAACAAAGTGAGAAAACCTGCAAAACCCATATTCGGGAATATCTAGAAGAAAAACTGCCCAGAAAATACGTTAGAACAATCATGAAAAGCTTCCCCAAAAACCAGTGAAAAAAATACCTACATCGGCTGGCTCATTTAGATACACAGTGTTGTGGAGGAGTGTGCATCAGTTTGCAAAAAGCACTCCTGGATTTCCTTTATTGTTTTCAAAGGAATTTTGCATGAAGTCTAAGCTCTTGGAAATGTTATAAGCTAAGAAATGTAATAGATGCAGCGGTGCAGTGTTGCAGGCCCGCAACCATGCAGGCGCCAAATGGCGGTTGCCGGCACCGCTAGGGTTGGAGGGAGAGAGAGAGAGAGAGAGAGAGAGAGAGAGAGAGAGAGAGAGAGAGAGAGAGAGAGAGAGTATGCAAGAGCCGAGAGCGAAGTGATTTAGGGAGGGACTGGAGTGCGTTGCGAGGCGGCGAGACTTTTCTCGGTGTCATGCGGATGCGGTGAGTTTGGCTGGATTTCGTTGGGCCTTGATTTTTGGTGAGCAAAGCACAATCACTCAGCCGCATAGCATGACCTATTGAAATATCAGTTACTATGTGAATACGCAGGAAATGAAAACCGAACCTAAGACCGATAACCGAATTAACAGACAATTCGGTTAATTCGGTTCCTGGTTGGTTCGAGTACCGAGTTCGAGTACCCAAATGCTTTGGGTGAGTGACGTCAACTATGTCTAGTTTTTCTTCGTAATTCTCAATAGAGTTGGATCTGCTCTGTCTGGTCGCATGTGGCTGTGTTTTGACACAGATATTTTTATATCTCCACCCAACTTCTACAAGCCGCCGATCACCTGCGGTGAAGTCAGAATCGTTTGCTCAGGATTTAGGAATGACGATGACGCCTATTAGGGGATGAGTGATGACGATGATACCTGCGTGCTGTCTCGATGATGCCCTCTTTGAAGAGGACTAGTGGCTGGGATGGCACGCGTCCTAAGCGTTCATGTGCGCACTTATCTTGCTTATGCACGTCCCCGGTCGTCTGATCCTTGTTTAGACAAATGTCTTCTTCAACAGTAGACTATCCAGGACAACCCTAGTAGAAGGTAGATTTGAAAAACTTGCATTCGCCTAGGACAATCTTCTCTTCTTCAACAGTTGACAAAACGCATGCCAAGCTTCTATCACAAAAAATGATTGGTACCAACCACCAACATACTTCAATATGATGATGGGTACCATGTTCAAAGAATCATCAACTATCCTTTCTAATGACTCAATAACCAATATTGAGTCTCCAACATGGACATCATTGACAAGAACTTGAACTGTTATTGCATCCGAATTCAAAGTGCCATCTGAAGGAAGATCATCGCCGGATGATGTAAAGACTAGCCTCAACTGAGGAGATAAGAGTGACTGCCATATAATATGAGACATAGTTAGTTGTTATATTAGTTATATTGGTCAAGAGATTATAGACAGGTATGCAAATGAAGGTATCAACCTTCTTATTTTAGCTTCTAGGAATGCAAAAAGTAAATGTTGCACGTGTTCATACAATGCGTAGATATGTACTTACAATGAGCTCATTCATATTGCTAGATGCCTTAAGCCGAGCACTTTCCTTGGGAGATCCGCCCAGAATTGCAAATTCAGGAAGCATGACCTGCATGGTACAAGATGAATTCCTTCAAAAAAAAATTTTCTTAAAACATAGTCAACTGTTATTTGATCAACTGCCAAATCAAATGAAGTAATGTGGAAGACAGAAACAGGGTTTGTACATTGAATGATTCAATTATACAGTGGCTGGCTTGTTAATAAATATGCCCAATAAAGAAATGTCAGGCATTGGCACTGATTTTGTTAATAAACTCAAAAGCAGAGCAACTTTATTAGCGGGTGGTAACACAGTGCCAGAACACAAGAGTAGGTGGCAGCAAGTACATAGGAGTTCTATTTTCATGCATGGAAGATTGCTCACCGGTTCTTTGAAGAAGGTTGAATTCCATGCCAATTCAGGGTTCAGCAAGGAAACCTTCGTACAAGAAAATCTGTATCATACTATTATTAGTATTCTTGTGTGTTTGAAAAACAGCCGCTATAATTTTACTTACTGCACTAATAGCAATGCAGCTGCAGATCCAAATCCTACAAGAGAATTCATGTTGGGGGAACCTTGCTTGAATGCTCTAAGACCATCGAAAAGTATATGTGAGAAAGAGTTGCATTTACCACAATGTGAGGAAGAATTAATAAAATACTTGAAGAACACAGTGCAAGACCATGCTGGAAATCGGTTTCAGTGTCAACTTGCATTTTGTTCTTAAAAAGCAGTTTTCTTAACCCTGAATAAAGAATGCACAATCCCTAGACTCTGCCTTATTTCTCTGTTTCTTAGGAGGAAACGAACAAATGTCTCTTAGGCTGGTCATAGTGGGGGTAACATAAATAGTATCATGCACTTGGGACTCGCAAACATGCTTATGTGGTAGGCAATTAAAGAAAAGAGAGATGGTTATAGTAACATAGGTAGATACCGTAACATAATAAATGTGGTACTACTATGTGTCATGCATGGAAATAAATGAGACCACCTATGATACTAATCTATGATATTATGCACTATAGAGGTAGTAACATAGACTAGTAACATATGCATGTTACTAGTCTAAGTTATTCCCCACTATGACCAGCCTTAAGATACCGCCATACCAAGCAAAAGCTCATGAATCGAAAACCAATATTGTACTAACGAAAACTAAATGTAGAGCCAAAGTTTGAAACATATTGTGTCGACACTTCAGACACCCTACCTGGTGAATATTGAGTTTTCTATCATTCATACGAACTAATTATATATGTGGTAATGCATCTATCAGTCACTATCCTTGTTGAAACATAACTACACCATTCTTCCCACAATATAAGATCTTCAAGCTATGTTAGCTTGAAAAATTGAAAAATGATCTTATATTGTGGGACGGAGGGAGTAGTAAACAACAAGTACACGAAGATGATATTGGAGCCAAGTATACCTCTTCCAGGCTCTTCTTCTGCAGACGCCCCCATCTATCAAATTGGAAGTTTGGGCTCAGGGTTGAGGATGGTGGCGGCGGCACTCCTTCCCTCGAGCCTCCACCATTGGCCTATCCATGCATACTTTTTGCGCCTTCCACTTCTTCTGCCTCTGCTTCAATGGCTGGAACCATCTTAATCATTGCATCAAACATCACCTTGATATTCTGCACCATGCAAACAAAACAACAATCATCAGTAACTGAACTATGCGTCTATCCTTACTGTAAGAAAACAAGAAGATTTTTGTCAACTTTTACCTGCCGTGTTTTTGAGCTACACTCTACGTAGACCGTCCTGCCAATTGTCTTCTTCAGCTCTTCATCCTACAATCAATACAGAGATGAGATCATTGTCTTGCCCCCAAATGCTGGGAAGTGGCCAAACAGAAGCATATGCAATTTACTTTTTAAAGAAAAAACAGAAACAACTAAAGGTTCTGAGTACCTGAGCGGTGGAAATAGGAACTGCTCCAGGGTGATCCACAAAAAACTGTTTGCCATCCCGCAGATCTATGAACATCAAGAGAGTGGTCACGCACTCCTAAGTTACACATCATTTCTTACAGCAAAACTAATAAAGCAAGCAACAATAGACCGAAACAGGCAAAATAATGTCACTGGTTAGACAACATTTCTTAGTCAACTGTTTATTGGGCATTAGGTAATGCAACTCAATGCCAAGTGGCTACAATAGTACTGTGTTCCGCGTGTTCTCAAATTGAGTAAAGTGTCGTGAATATGACAATAACGTGTAGATGGCAATAAGAGGTAATAACATCAAGAATTTCTATCAAACAGAAAACTGAATAAAATCTGTTAAAAACAGACCTATGTACACTGGACTTGAGCCAAAGAATATGGACTACAACCAGACGGAACCTATTCTTAAGTTAAAACTTGACGTGGGCGAGAGTATCAACAAAGGAAGGAGACATGATAAAGGTTACGGACGAGTCTTGCTCACCGGTGAAGCCGCCGCCATTGCTTTCCCATCGTGTGGCCGTCGAATCTTCACCCTACCTCGTCCCCATCCTCCGCGAGCTTCAAACCGACGCAGACGGCATCGTGGGGCATGTCCAGCCCGACCATGAGCTGGGATTGGAGGCGCAACGCAACCTGGTCCTCATCGTCGCGGGCGAGGGCGGGGAGCCGGGAGAGGTCAAGCCCGTCGCGCGTTCCTCAGAGACCTCCCCGACGAACCCGACACCACGGCGGTTGCCCGAGCCCAGGCCTCCATGCCGGCAGCATCGTGACGCGGACCGGTGGTGGGGAGAAGGTGAGGGGAAGAGGGAAGGGGTGGATGCGCAGGCTGTGGAGCGGCGCGGCGCGACGAGAGCGAGGAAGACCAGGGAAGGTTGCGTGCGGTGACGGTCGAGGAAACCAGGAAAAGCATATGTGCGGTGTATCTGAGAAAGCTACTCCTCCATGTCAAGATCCAGTCGCGTCGCTCCTTCCCGCACAGTAAATCGCCACAGTAAAATCGCTGAGGTGGATAGCGCGAACGAGCGTCCTTTGTGCGACTGTTAATGGGTTTAGAGCCTGTTTGGTTCCAATAAGTCACCTGACTTATAAGTCAGGTGACTTAAAACCAGTGACTTATAAGTCACGCTTGTTTGGTTGTCACCTGACTTATAAGTCACCTGACCGCACCTTTCCACACCAATTCACATCATGCATGTGGTGGGACCCACACAAAAGTGGGTGACTTATAAGTTTTAAGTTGGGATGGAGCAACTTATGACTTATAAGTTGGGGTAACTTAAAAGTTGGGTCTGTTTGGCAAAATAAGTCATTTTTCACTTTTCGACTTATAAGTTAGTGATTTATTTGGAACCAAACTGGCCCTTAATACCTGCGTGGGTATCCTCTGAACTGACTGTCGGCAGCAGCGACCTTTTTCTTTTGGGTCCCGATAACTGCCACACGTGTGGGCGTTAAGAGATCTGCCCACACGTTCTGTGTGGTGCCTAAGAGGACCAACCCACACGCTTGCGTGTGGACAAAACAACTAGCGCCCACACGCCTTTTTTTCCTCCCGGTCCCTCTTATACGCGTGCGTGTGGGCGAAATAGATAACGCCCACACGCCCGGTACGTCAGGCCTCGTACCTCGTGGTCCCGCACGCCCCACGTGACACTTTACCGCGCGCACACAATTGCCATGGGTCGGACCCTCGTCTATGTTCGTTTAAGTGCAGTTGCCATGTCGTTGAACTACGGTTGCCATGTCGGACAACTACAATTGCCATGTCTGCTCAACTGCAGTTGCCATCTCAGGTCAAAGTTCCAGATTGCCATTTTTTGGACAACTACAGCTGTTGCCATGTGTGGTCTGGTCTACTGCAGTTGCCATGATTTCAAAACTTTAGGAGTTGCCACCTACTAACACTAGGCAGTTGCCACGTAGCATTGAAAAAATGGCATGACAAAAAAACATGTTCGGGTAAAAGAGAGAGTTGCCATGTGCTCACAAGCACGTTAGGGCAGTTGCCATGTAAAAAGAAAGAGTTGCCATCTGCTTACGTGCACGCTAGGGCAGTTTGCCATGTACCATGCAAAACATATGACAACTGACATGTTCGGGTAAAAAAAAGAGAGAGTTGTCATCTGCTTGTAATCACACTAAGGCAGTTGCCATGTATACTGCAAAACGCATGACAACTGGCAGCTTGGGTGTGGGAGAGGAGGCGGACGTGTGGGCGAGATGGCAAACGCCCACACACCAGCCCTTGTGCGTGACTGAAAACTGATGTGTGGGTGAACTGCTAAACACCTACACACCGGCCCCTCCGTGTGGTAAAACGGATGTGTGAGCGAACTATGTCACACACCACACGCACCTTGTCTTACGTGACACAAAAAATCAGCCAGATTATGCCAAAATTCGTGCTGGACGGTGACGGATGCGTGTGGTCGTGTGGGCGTTAACATTTTCGGAATGGCAGCAACGGTTAATTAACAGGCAGGAGATTTCGTCGGTCATCCGCGTCGCCGCAATTACTCCACCCCACCGACCACGGCCAGCCCAATCGGCGATCACCACGTGCAAATCATCCTTCCTTTTCCACCCGAACAGTCCACCCACGGCGCACTACCCCTCGAGACAGCACAACTTCCTCCTCCTCACCAGTCATCACCCAGATCCCAACAGCCAGTCGGATCCACCCCATCCCCGCTTCCCAACTCCCCTGTTCTCGCCATGGAGGGGCTCATCAAGGGTTTGGCCAAAGCGGCGATCGACGCCTTGGACGGCGGCGACGACCAGCGGGAGCGGGACGAAGACCGCGACGAGGCGCCGAGGAGGCACCGCCCCGCGCGGGACGCCGATGCTGAGGAGGATGAGGAGGGCTGCGAGCAGCGGGACCGCTCGACGTGGGCCGAGGTGCGCGCCGGCTGTTCGCTCAATTGTGAATGAAGCCGAAGCTTCGCGCTGAATGGCTGGTCGGTCTGGTAAAGCCTAATGGCTTTGGTTGGTTCTGGCTGGCAGGTGGTCTCCGAGAAGAAGGGCGGCGAGCCGGAGGAGGAGCGCCGGGGTTCTCGGCCCTCCAGGCGGGTGAGTGTTCTGTTCAGTTCGTGTTAGTTTGTGTGATCAGCAGCTGTTGAATTTTCGTAATTGCATTCAGGAGGAAAGGAGGGAGGACGAGGGCTGGGAGAGGACGGAGGGCCGGAAGCAGCAGCAGCAGCATCCATCTGCGCATGGTGGATCTCACGGCCAGGTTTGTCCAGATGATCAGGGGTGCTTTCAGTCCCCATTGTTTGAATTTCCATGTTGAGTTATAGTGTGCTGCTGATGATGTAGCTGATTTGGGTTTATTTTTGTAGTACCAAGGCGAGGGCAGGACTAGTGATGGTGGTGGTAGCAGGCTACCGCAGCAGCAGGCGCCAGCACACAGGAGGCAACAGCAGGTTTGATTCTGTTCTGTTATGTTCGAATTTCTCTACTTGAAAATTGTGGGCAATTGACCTGCTGTTCAGTCATATACCTACCAATATTGCAGTGTCTGTGTCATAACTGTATCTTAGAGCTTTTCAGTATCAGTCTGAAGTTCGGATGGATTTCTTAATAAGCCAACTCTTTAATTTTGGATGTTAGGAGGGAGAAGAAACAAATGATGAAGGTTGGGAAACTGTAGGGGAGAAAAAGCACCATGGAAGACCACAACAGGTTTGTGTTTAGTAATTAAAGTTAATAGTTGGTTGCAAATACCAGATAAGTTTCTATGTGTTTTAGGTGATGTTTACAGGCCAATACTTTTCTCGGTATGTAGACAGTGTCATGCAACAGACCGACACTGACATCAAACACCATTTCTCTACTCTTGACACACTGAATGAAATAACTGAATTTTAGACCGATACTGGTGGTTACCTTTACCCCTATGTATATATGAACTAACCTGTAGAATTCCTTCGGTAAGATCTCATGGTCATACTATACTAGTATATTGTGAAGCTTCATTGTCCTGTTTGAACTCTGAACTCCTATATAACTGGTTGGTACAGTGTGAAGCATGGAACGCATACAAAAGGCCACCATCTGAACAAGAGTACTCTGAAGATTTTGGTCAGATCCACCATGGCCTAAATGTAGAGCCTACCAGGGAGGAGCTCAATAGCTTGACAGAAGCATGTAGCCGGTTGTGGGAGCTTGATATGAACCGTCTTGTTCCTGGTAAGGACTACAGAATTGAATGTGGAGAGGGAAAGAAGGTTTATCAGAAGGATGATATGGCATCTGAAAACCTATTCAGCTGGCTAGGCGATGATGTGCTCACCAAGCCCACCTACTCTCGCTTCTGCGCGCTTCTTGACAATTACAACCCACACCAAGGGTACAAAGAAGTAGTTACTCAGCAGGACAAGCACGAAGAAGCAGCATTTATTGAAGAGATTGCCCGGACAGCGCCGATTAAGTACTTACACCGGTATTTAGTGCTGAAGGGAGTCGTATCCCAAGACTATGATGACTTCAAGGCAATGCTGACATCCCTTTGGTTTAATTTGTATGGAAGATGTGGCAACTCTAGCTGCTCTTCTGCATTTGAGCATGTGTTTGTTGGTGAGATAAAGGAACAGAGACAAGGAGAGACCGAGGTCTCAGGATTCCATAACTGGATTCAGGTAAGTCCATGTAATGCTTCAGTTGTATCGTTGTATGGAAATACATCTGACTGCAAGTACATGATTATTTTGCAGTTTTATCTGGAAGAAGCCAAGGGAAATGTGGACTACCAAGGTTACATATTCCCAAGACGGCGTGGGGAATCAGTGAGTATATAGTCTCAACATTCATAAGATGTACATGTATATAATGTAAGTAATGCATCTAACATGTTCCATTCTCGTTTTCACAGCCTGATTCGGAGACACAGTTACTGACCGTTCAGTTTGAGTGGCATGGTGTGCTGAAATCAGTATCAAGCTCTTTGATTGGTGTTAGCCCTGAGTTCGAGCTGGCACTCTACACACTGTGCTTCTTTATGGGAGGGGAGGATAACCGCGTCGATATCAGCCCGTACACCGTGAACGTCAAGTGCTACCGTATGGGTAACAACAAGATTGGATCAGTCTTTCCCATTGCTGAGAACTGATTTGTGTGATGACTCATGACCTGCTTCTGCAGGTTTGTAATTCTTCGGTTTTTAATTTCTCTTCACTTTTGTGAAATTTACACTGTTGTTTAAGAAAAAGAACCTCTGTTCACTCTGTTGTTACAATGCCACACTTATTACCATATTACAAGTATACGCTACTGAAGAGGATGCTGATGCTGATGCTGACTGAGATGGGATTTAACTTTCTGTGTCATGAGCTTTGTTGAAAACAAAAACATAGCATAGTACGTTTCTTGGGGTTTTAGCAAGTTTATTCTAAGTTAGTTTTCGGAAATATAGGTAATCAGTTGAGGGTATAATAGACTAGTCAGAAGGGAGTACAAGGGTGCATGGATCAAATAGGATGGGAATTGCTGTCATTAATAATTATAGGTAAACTATCAAAGAAAAACCGTCCTGGCCTTTACAGCTCAGCTGCTGACCTGCCCGCTTCAGCTCCCCGTTCTCTGTTCCTCCTGTAGTTAGAAGTTCACTGGAGAAAATCGCTGTCCTTCCTATAGTGTGCTTATAATTAAGTTCCAATTAGTGTGCTTCCTTTGCCAAAAGTAAAAAAAAAAAATAGTGTGGTTCCAGTATTCCAAAGAGTACTATCCAAATTAAATAGTAGGCACCATTTTCATGTATACAAATTACTGGCTCACCGCTCACGTGAGGCCGACAAAAGAAAGGCATAACTGCATTTCATGCTTTTCAACCTATTTTTTACCACCACCAGCCCTTCAAACTTTACTCATCAATCACCAGACATGGCACTGGAGAAAACTAAATTTCTAAACCATATACAATCATACATCAAAAACAGAACAACAAGATAACAAAATCCGTCAAAATCAAGAGCTCAACGATGGCAGGGTACACGTCCGAGGAGCAGCTGCCCTCAAGAGCATTAATCTCCTCCTTGCATGAGCATTTGCATTCTCACCTAGGGCAGCCAAATGAAGCATCCGCCGCCTTGCCGACACCGCAGCCTCATCTTCCATGGGTGGTGTCGTTCATGCCTCATGAAGAAGCGAGCTTTCCTCCATTGAACATACATCATGGCCATCCAGTTCCTTGTGCTGCATTGCCAGCTTCAGCCTCTCAACCACCTCCACCATTGTGGGGCGGTCCTTTGCATACTTTGCAAGGCAGCTGTTGGCCAGCTTGGCGATCTCTCTTGCTCCTCTCGTGGAGTACCTCCCTTCAAGCCTTTTGTCGATGATCTCGCTGAACTGTTTGCTGTCGGCTGGGTGCCGCCTCACCCACTCCAGGAGCTTCTGTTCGTTCTTGGGGCGTTTTTTCTCTACCGAGCGTCGAGCCGTGAGGATTTCATACATCACCACTCCGAAGCTCCAGACGTCGCTCTTGGTGGTGAGATGTCCTGTCTGGACATAGTCCGGAGCTGCGTAGCCGTAGGTTCCCATTACCTGAATTTGCAAAGGTAATGAGTGTCTGAGGACTCTGTGAGATGCTCCATATGGAGCATTCAGAATGTCATATAGTGTGGCTATGCAACCCAAGGAAATTGAGCTGGTTACTGTAGTGAAGTTTGCACATACCACTGTAGATACATGGGTTTGACCTTCTGATGGCCCCTCCCTTGCTAATCCAAAGTCCGACAGTTTGGGTCTGAACTCCTCATCCAACAGTATGTTTGCAGCCTTGAAATCGCGGTATATAATCTACAGATATCGAAAGATCATCATGAGTATAATGGTTCAGGCTGTGATGATAATTGAACATTCTGACTTTTCCATGTAGTACTAGTTCATAATTCAGTTCTGATGCCATGATCTGATGAGAGCTGCGGGTGTAGAAACTGTCTGCCTAATCTTGCTCAAAACAAGCAAATTCATTCATGGATAAAGAAACAGCTTCACTAAAGCCTAAGAGGGTGATGGGCACTGGAGGGCAGATTGTTTACCTACCTGAAGCTCAAGGCCCTCATGGAGATAGAGCAACCCTTCAGCAGCACCCAGTGCTACCTGCAACCTGACGTCCCATGGGAGGACAGGGTGCTCTGGGTTGAACAGGTGGTCGTCCAGGGTTTTGTTCGGCATGAACTCATAGACCAGAAGCCTCTGTGGCCCTTGATCGGTCTGCGTTGCGCAGTAGCCGACGAGCTTGACGAGGTTCGGGTGCTCCACGATGCCGAGGAACTGGACCTCAGCCAGCCATTCCTTGTGTCCCTGAACAGGAGAGCCAGGTGATCAGATCAGGTGTTGGAGTCTGAACTCCCGAGACACTTGAATTCTTCAGTGATGGAATTACATCGCAGTACCTGGCCACCGTTGGGGTTGAGCCTCTTGACGGCGACCGCGGTGCCGTGGGGGTTCCCGCCGGGGAGGCGGAGGGCGCCCCTGTAGACGCACCCGAAGCCGCCCATGCCGACCATGAGCAGCGGGCTGAAGTTGGCCGTGGCGCCACGGAGCTCGCTGAGGCCGAACTCCAGCAGGCTTTGCGTGCCCCTTTCCCCGTACAGCTCCGGGATGCTCCGCGCGGAGGAGCCCAAGGACTTGCTCGACGCCGGCCGCGCGCTTGAGCCGTCGGATGTGTTCGTAGCTGTAGCGCTGCAGGCCGGCGACGCGGTCGAGGCTGGCAGTACCAACGCGTCGTGGGAGCACGGCTCCGTGCAGGCGGCGTAGTAGGAGGCCGCGGCTGCCTGAGAATGGGAAGCCGACGCCGACTTCGCCGGCCGTCTCTTGCGCCTCCATTTGTCCCGGAATAGGCATAGACAGCCCATTTCTTGGAGGAAGCTGGCAAAATTCAGCTCGATGGTAGTAGTTTGTAGCCTACCCCGAATCACAAAGAGAAACACCAAAGATTTGGCGATAAAAAAGGAGTTTTGTCGTCTCCTGATCTTACGCTTCTCGTACCATCTCCGAAAACAACATAGGGGAAGGACTAATCGATGAAGAAGCTAAGTTTTTGACAGATGGAATAAACCAAAAAAACAGATGATTTGGAAAAGCTTCAAGAAATGCCTCCAAGTGGCTGAATTTCGATATGCACCAACAAATCAAGAGCTGTACCACACCCAAGCAAAATATGAAGCATTTCAACGTCGCCATTATATGTCTAGCTAGCACCCCGATCCAGCAGCAGTGTGGCACAGAGTCACGCGGTTTTGCAAGTCGCGGTTGGAACGTTCAAACTATACGGCCGTCATGGGTACATGCAGTGATAGAGGACGACGAAAATCGCGGCCACCTTCTCTCTCCGTAGCGTAGCGATATGTACCAGCGGTTCGCCACTTCTCTTCTCACCCTGTAAGGTGGCACGGTTCGTTCACGCCACATGCAACTTGTCCCCGCTGCCAAGAAATGTTGACCACTGAGTTATCCTTCTGCACCTTGACCCAGACCCGTCGATGTCTACCAGGCTTGGTGAGCTATTCGCGCGCTGAATTTGCCTTGGAAGTGTTGACCTTGCATGCATGTGATGGCTGATCGCTCTGTTAGGTAGAAAAACACGCGAGACTCGAGTTCAACAGAGGTTTTGGTCTTAGCTGGAAAATATCTTATCTTCCATCAACAAACAACCACCAAGGGCAATACAAAAGCCAAACGGGAATGCTATACAGCGAACGTTCCCAGGAAGGATAGCATTTACGAACGTTTATCGCGGCAATTTATGTTTTTTTTTGCGGCAATTTATGTTGCGGGAGCATTGCTACTAGGTCCAAGCAAAAAGGAAACATATTTTTAACCTCGCTAGGAATTTCATCTCCCTAAACAAGACTTTGATCCCCGCTTCACTGCCAAGTCATTCTCGTCGTTCTTGACTGCTTGGGCTAGGGACCGGACATCTGTCTCCATGTCTACTCCAGTGTGATGCTGAAATCTTGTCCCGCCTACAGGGCCTCGATGCATGTGGAAAGTTTCGCTTCATAGGTCATAGCACAACACACAATAGTACAATTCTCCCACGGTTCTGCCTGGTCTTCTCCCATCGGGTGGCTTCGGGGCATTGCTGCATGCCTCTCCTTCGCTATCCTGCCCCTCGTTTGTTTATCATGGATGTTGTCATCCTCGTTGTTGTACGACTCATGCCCCTCCCCCCTAGTTTGTGCTCGTCCACTCCTCGGTTCTCCTTTTGTGGCTTGTGTGGCTGCCGGTTTGATGGCGCTGGGCATGGCCTCGTTGTTCAGTGACATCGTGCAGACTATTTACACTTGTGCGAGTGTTGTTGACTCATGGCTGGTGGCGGATTCATCTTTGGGTTGCTTGTGCTTTAGTCGTTGTCATCTTTGGAGTCATGTTTAAGTTGTGTTGTTGTTGACTGGTGTTTTGCTATCTTGCCATGCGCAACACTCTTGTTCTAGTCTAGGATGAGTTTGTTGGCCTATTAGTCGTGAATTTTTGGGTTGGCAATCCTTAGGTCGTTTGGTAATCTAGATGGCTCGTGCCTCTATGGTGATGTACGGGTTGTGCATGTGCATCCTCTTCTTTTTTAGTGAATTACTACATCCAACTCTCCTGCATTGTTAAGAAAGAATAGAGGTAATAGAAAATTTACCCTATCCTCAAGATGCAAAAGGGATGCAAACTTTTCTGGGGGCATGCAAGTTTTATAGGCGGTTCATTTTCTAAACTACCAAAATCACTCACTAACCTTTTGGTGAAAGACGTCCCATATTATTTTTATGAGGAATGTGTATTGACTTATGAAAATTCGAGGGATGCCTTGATCACTACCCCGATCATCCAACCTCCTAAGTGGGATGAACCCTTTGAGATAATGTGTGACGCTCACGATTATGCTATTGGAGCGGTTTTAGAACAGCTGAATGAGAAGAAACTTAATGTCATCTATTATGCTAGCAGGAGTTTGGATGATGATCAAAAGCACTTAGCCACTACTGAAAAAGAATTACTTGCTATTGTATTTGCCTATGATATGTTTAGATTGGGTGGTCGGGAAAGGTTCAGGGTTGGCGGTGGCTGGTCAAACTAGCGCGGGGAGCGTCGGTAGTGGCGCCGGAAGGGATAGTGGCGGCGCTCGCGGATGGGTAAATCTTGCTGGAGATTAAGGATGGCTGGGGAACTGGGCGGGGGAGCAGCGGTGGTAGCACGGAACCCGGAAGGGGTAGTGGTGGCGGCTTTAGAGAGAAGCATAGATCACGGTAGATTTTTCTAGGGGAATAGATCACTGTAGATATTAGGAATGGCTTCGGGAAAACGACTTAGAGGAGCGATGCTTTCCTTTTACACATGAGCTAGGAACGTGCAAGATGGCCACTTCGAACGAACAAAGCAAAGAGCTAACGTTTTGTATTATGGGAGAAAAATAACAAAAAGGCTATGTATAGAGCCCATGGAAGACACTTCGGCTCTGGCAGGCCGGCTAAAATGAGAAGTCGCTTGCAAGCCCCAGGTCGCTCCGACAGCCCAGCCGGTCATCCAATCGTTCCTCCTTGTTACATGGTAACTGAAGGCTGATGTGGCCGTTCTGTATGGTGGTAAGCCTGTGGTTGGTCCCTCGTGTAAGCCACTAATGGAACAATGATGTGGTAGGCTGCTGAGGTGGATACTGCATGTCAAGAGAAATAACATACTAGGGATGACCTATTTAGGTATTATAAATTATAGATTCTAAAGTGATTGTGTACACGGATCATCGCACCTTACGATATCTTCTTTTGAAGAAGGACATTGAGCCTCGATTGATCGATTGGATATTTTGCAACGAGAATTTGATTGGCATATCATGGACAAAAGAGGCAAGGACAATCCAATGGGTGACGACCTATCTCAGATGGAAAGGATACCTTATAACCCAGTGCCAATAAATGAATCCTTCCCAGGTGAGAGTTTGGCCATGATTAAAAAGATAGAACCATGGTTTGCAGATTATGCTAACTTTCTTGTAGGAAAGTACTTGCCTTCAGATTTGAATTATAATCCGAGGGAGAAATTCTTCAGCGAGTTGAAGTACTACTGGGATGACTCTTTCCTCTATCGATACATGTCTGATAACATGATTAGGCGATGTATGCATGAGCATGAGATGGATGCCATTCTTAATAATTGTCATAGCAGCCCATATGTTGGACATAATGCGGGAGACCACACACGCTACAAAGGTACTTCAATCAGGTTTTTATTAGCCTACACCATTTCAGCACAAGATTTATCACCCTCCGAATTTATGGGGTGCCTTCTAGATAAAGTTGAGACCTCACAAATCCCAATATTATCACCATCTTTACCATTTTTAACACTCTAAACAAAGATTATATAGGTGACACTCCTAAAGTTTTAAAATCCTTATCATTAGTTGGGTTTTTTCTTCTATTTTTTCTTTTTATTTTTTGTTTCTTTATTTTATATTTCAAGAACTCTTTCCAATTTTTGAAAATCGCAAAAAATTTCCATATTCATGATTTTTTTACGATATCATGAACATTTCCCAAATTCATGAACTTTTTATTCAGATTCGTAACCATTTTTCAAACCTGTGAACATTTTCAACTTCATGAACATTTTATGAAATTCACAAGTTTTTTTCAAATTCATGAACCCTTTTAAATTTCATGAACCTTTTTCAAATTAGTGAACCTTTTCAAACTGTGAACATTTTTCAAATTAGTGAACCTTTTCAAACCTGTGAACATTTTCAACTTAGTGATAATTCATAACCCATGTTTTTCAAATTAGTGAACCTTTTCATGACATCATAACCCATGTTTTTCAAATTAGTGAACCTTTTCAAACCTGTGAACATTTTCAACTTCATGAACATTTTATGAGATTCACAAGTTTTTCTCAAATTCACGAACCCTTTTAAATTTCATGAACTTTTTTCAAATTAGTGAACCTTTTCAAACTGTGACAAGGCTACGACCCGCTAACCTTGCGTAGGAGGCACACGCTAACTGGTGTTATAGGCGTTGCGGAGGAGGTCCGCTAATATGAAGAAATCTCATGAGCCAGAGGAGAGGGGCGATGGCCCATGTTAGTCTCCACAAAGCTACGAAACCAATCAAGGTTATGATGTCTAATAGTGGAGAGAGAAATGTGTGCGGTATTGTGCACCACCATACGTGGTTCGTCCATAGTCATCAACCTGATTAGAGCATCTCCAGCCGCGCCCCAGAATGGCCTTCTAAGGCGATTTTTTTGCGTCGGCGCCAAAAAAATGGCCCAGTCGCACCGCCCCTAGGAGCCCGATTTTCGCCGGGCCGAAATCAGCGCCAACGGACCCAGGCCGAACCCGGCGCGCTGGGGGACGCCCCGGGGCGAGTGGTTTTGAAGCAAAGCAGTCGCGGGCCCGCCGCGTCAGCGAGACGGGCGCTTCGTCGCCCTCATCTCCTCGGTTCCCGCGGGAATCAATGCCAAGGCTGCCGTGCCGCCGCCGCCGGTCAGCCTTGCCATTGATTCCTCACGAGCGACGCGGCGACGCCTCCCCTCCCGCCGCGCGTACACACGGGCACGACTATATAAGCCGGTGCCCTCCGTCGCCTCAGGCCACACCAGCTCTAGCCGCCGAGCTCTCTCCCTCTGCCGTGCACTGCCGCCGCCGAGCCCTCCCTCTCCCTCTCCCGTGCGCCGCCTCCTAGTCCTCCCTCACTCCGACAGCCCCCCAATGGCCGAACGCTTCCCCGGCGACGAGGCGGCAGCCAACAGCTTCGGCCGCCGCTCGCTCCGCGAACAGGAGTCCTGGCTCCTGTTCGAGGCCAACATCCCGACGCCACCGGACATGCGCGCCGGGCCGTCGGGGTGTCGGCTCAGCAACGGGGGAGTGCCCGTTCCCCCGTTGCCCGACGCCGTGGCGCGGACCGCCTACTTCACCGACGAGGTCGAGCTCGTGCGCGCCTCCCTCACCGATGAGCAGCGCGCCCTCCCCCAGTACGCCGCCGACAACCACTCGGCGTGGGCGGCGTATTTCGAGCGCCGACAGGAGCAGAGGCTGGCGTACACCAACGGGACGTCGGTGGTGGGCGGCATGAAGAACAGCGAGGGGCGCCGCGTGTGGTGGAGCGTCCCCGGCCGCACGCTCGACGGCGTGCTGGCGCACCTTGAGAGCGGCAACGAGCCGCCACTGGCATACCCTCCCCCGGCGAGCCCGGCCCCAGCCCACCGCCGACGCGCCGGGCAATGGCTGCCCAGGAGGTTCGTCTCTTCATCGTCTTCCTTCTCCTCGTCTCGATCCTCTTCCCACTCCTCCGGCTCTCCGGCGCTGCTCGGCATCAAGGTCGAGCCCGCGGCGGAGACGCCGCTCGGCCGGCGCACTCGTAGCGCCGGCATCGTCATCAACGAAGGCGGACGGTGCGCCCCCTCGTCGGCTCCTCCGCGCTTCGTCAAGCCGAAGACGGAGCCGGGCTCGCGCCGGTGAAAACGGAGCCGGGGCTCCCCGCCGTGAAGACGGAGCCCGGCGAGGTGGAGCTTGACGACGTTGCGGCCCTGAAATGGGCGCGCAAGGACTTCCTCAGGATGGAGAGGGAACGCCAGGTCGCCGCACTGCGGCGCTTCGAGCAGCGCCGCCTGGGCCGCGAAGAAGGAGGAGTCGTCGTCCTCGACGACAGCGACAACGACGCGCCGGCGGCGGCGGCACCTGTCCGCCATGGCGACGCCGGGCAGGGGTGCAACAGGGACGGCCGCGTCAAGGAGGAGAAGGCCGCCGCCGCCGACGGCGACGAGAATGGCAGCGACGACGGCGACTACTCCGCGTTCAGCAATTTCTTTTTTTAGTTTTATGTAGTGTGTCGTGAACATGTCTAATATATGCCCAAGTTTGCCAAAATTTAGCCGTGTTTAACCGAACTTCGTCGAACTTTTTTTTTTTGAAAAAATTAAACGCGCCTGGGGGCGGCCCTGTGGCCGGCGACTGGGGACCAACTCACCCTCAGGTCTTTCTTTGCGCCGACTCGCCCCCAGGCGGCGATTTTAGGCGCCCCCTGGGGGGGGGGGGGGGGGGGGGGGGCAACGGCTGGAGATGCTCTTAATACATATATATCGCTTTCTATATGGAGACCCGAGAATGTATATCATCCACTTCATAGCTCTGGACCAGTAGTATATATATAGATAAATCTTCGTGAGTGATGATGTTGCAAGCTCAAACTCTCCAAGGTGGGTCACTACTACTCCTTCCGCTCTAAAGTATTTGAAGTTTTAGGTTTGTCATAAATTGAATATGTTTAAATATAACCAACTCCAACAAAAGAAACATGATAAGGTCTGCAACATCAAATACTTATAGTATTAAAATGAGAATATATTTTATAGGTAACCTCACGAGAGTTATTATTTCTGATAAGGGGAGGGGGGGGGGGGGGGGGGAGTATTTCTAAATGTTATAATAAATTGTTGTATAGACTTGGTCAAACTTAAAAAAAATCAAACTAGAACAAAACTAGAACACCAATTACTTTGGAATGGAGGGAGTCTTCGAGTACATCAGGCATCACATGGGACTTAGGACAAGGTTCATGTACATAAATGTCACAACTTATGGTAGATGTAATAATTATTTGAGATCAACACTAAAGTTGGCATGAAAATCAAAATCAACAGAAAGAGAAAGAGAGTTTTGTAGAATTAGGTTGGTCACAATGAGAGTGTATCATAGGTAGTATCATGTATGTCAACTATTTTTTTTCTGAAATGACACAAAATTAAATGAGAAAAAGAGATGATTAAGTATCATGATATGATACCGTATCATATTAAATGAAACATTAGTATGTGTCATGCATGACATTAAATAAAGTCTCTACGATACCAAAATATGATACAATGCATTGTGAAGATAGTATCATACTAATATCATATGCATGATAGTACATGATACTTTCTCCGTTTCACAATATAAATAACTTGGAAAATATCTTATATTATATTATGGGACAGAGTATTTCTGAGCCTTAGTACCCACCAGATCCGATATACCAGCAGCAGTAGCATGGTTCTGCCAGCAGATGGCAATCGAGTGGACAGTGTTTAAGGGCTTAAACCCCAGCCGCTAATCCCGTTGCTAATCCTGGCGCAAGGCGGTTAAGCACACCGCCCAGGATCAACACGCGTCCCCTCCGCAGTCCCTCCCTACTCTTCCCTCCAAATTTCCGGTCTTCACGCCTTCCTCCCCAACTGCCCGCCCCCCTTCCGCCTCCACTTCCCCTCTCCTCCCCATTGCTTCCGATCCCGTAACCCTAAACCCATCCCCTACAACGCGCCGCTCCTCCGTCTAATGTGCGATAAGTTCTTTGCCTTTCCTTTATTATTTGCGCTCCAACGAATGCATCGTTTGATTGTGCATTAATCCCATAACCCTAAATCAATCCGTGTCAGAATCAATCTGAATCTTTTCTGTTTCTGTGCGGGGATTTTCGCTGCATTTGTTGATACCCTGTTTGATTGTGCATCGTGTCTTTGATCGTGCCGTCGTACAGTCTCCGCAGATTGCTTTACTCTTTATCCCCTAATTTTCTTGGGTAATACGTACTAATTTCAACAGATTGTGCGCAACTCATCCCAAATCTGTCCGAATTGTTGTTTCTTTTTTTCATTGCGCGCGAATTTCCTTATCAATGCGGTTCACTCTTGGCCGAACCCTAGCTACTGATTCTGATCCGAACTAATTCTGACGAAACCTAACTTTTTTTTTGGCGGATGCAGTGATCGACTCGGAGAGAGGATATATGTACAGGAACCAGTTTAGGCCGGATCGCTTCAACGACAACACAAACGCTGCCCGAAGGACCGGCCGTGGCTGCATTGGTGGCACGCACCATTGGGTGGTGTCCGGTGGCCGCGGCAGCGCGGCTCTGGGCACGCGGCTACGTTCACTGCCCAACCGGAGGTGAGGGACTGAGGCTTGTCAAGCGTGTTAATTAGGGCGTTGTTGCATGAGTATGACATGTGGATTGCATTTGCAGCGGAAGGCCTGGGACCGTGCAGCAGTACCGTCCGAGGTCGCCAGCGAGCGTGGTGCCCCAAGGGAATGCAACTAACTACACTCCCGTTGTGAGTGCTGCTTATGAGCACACGGAACCAGTGAATCCAGGTGTGATACACTCAAAGTTCAGTTTTGTGGCTATCTCTTTTTATGTATATGTATATAGATATATGCATGAATGTCGTGCACAAAAGAGGGTTAGGCATTGAAACATGTGTTGTAATTTTGTTTTGCTGCGGAAAGTATTGATTTTATATATATATATATATCCCTAGACCCTTGAGCATAAAATTTGTGCTAATTAATGGCCATTATAGGATTGACTGATGATAAAGTGGAGACTGAGATCATGAGACTGTTTTGTGGGCGTGCATGTGTGTGTTAAGTCCAATTCTGTGGCTATCTCTTTCCTTGTGTATATGTAAATGCACAGATGACATGCACAAGAGAGTGGATTGTTGGAACATGTAAAGAATTGCTGCTGAAATTATCGAGTTATTTTGCGTGTGTGGCTCTAGACCTTAAGCATTAAATTTGTACTTTATGATCTGGTCTGGCAAATATTGATGACAGTGAACTGAGATCATTAGACCCTTTTTTTATGACATGATGAACTGGGGTTTGGGAGTGTTGCTAACACTTATTTTCTTGCTGATGATTTCGATTTAGCATCTTTAGGGTCATTGGAGAGTCAGAAATCTTCCAATGCGCCTGATCAAAGTGACGTTGTGAACTTAGAGTCTGCTGAAGGAGCCAGAGCAGAGGATTCTTCGATGCTAACAATACACTCAGAAGGTTAAATTTGTTCTATTTCTTTTGGAATAACATCAAGGAAGTTCTCTAGATTTGTGTAACTTTATTGTAACTTCTAATGAGATGGTATATCTTCTTGGGTATATTGACCACAGGGTATTCATCAAGTGCATTTACTCTTCAGTTTGGAACTTTAAGCCCAGGAGTCATCACCAAACAAGTATGCCATATCTTGGATTGTACTAACATGTTGCTATTATTTACATTCCAAGGCTCTGCAGTGGTTAACACTTTTCCTTTGCAGTGTATTCCCTGCTCAACCTCGGCTCCTCCAGACCTGAATGAGAAGAAACATGAAAAGGTCCTCTGATTTATCATCTATCATCCTACCGGATGTATTTAGCTGCAATATTCTTTTTGTTGCAATGAACTATGTTCCAGCTAACACTCTCAAAACATTACTTGCATTATATGTAATATATATTTTTCCTTAGTTGAATGGCAGGCTCTCTAATTAAGCAAACCAGGATACTAAAAACCTTACAATAATGGGTGCTTGAATTGTATGCTTCTTATCGCACATGTCAAATTGAATACAATTCTTCTGTTCGTCATACTGTAGCCATACACTTGTGCTGCTGTTGTAAATCACCATTCTTTTGCGAAGCCATCGAATGGTGTGCCTGCATCTTTGGATCATCATGCTTCTCTAATTTGGGTTTGAAGTGTTATGTATAAGCATATATCTGCCTTCCTACTTGCATATAGCACTTACCTTCGTATTTGGCAGTTTCAGGCACACCGTGGACTATTATCTGACGGGCCTAATGTCGTGTCCATGCCATCTGCCGGAGAGCAGCAAAAGCAAGAAACAAAAGATAACTTGATTATCTGTGGTCAAACTGATTCGATCGACACGTATGATAGTGTGCCTGCTATGGTTTCATCTAATTCCTGTGTACTAGCTGATCCTGAATTGCCTCATACACCAGGGCTGTATTATGTTGCTCCAGCCGAAAAAGTTAGTCTCTCTGCCAAGTGTCAACTTGCTTTCAGTTGCTTTCACAATTATATTGGAACATAACAAGACCTTGTGCTTGGTCTACAGGTGTCTACGGATTCATGCAAGGTGTTCCCTCGAAATCCGTCTTTCCCAACGCATCAGCAGTGGCAAAAACAAGACACAAGGAAAGACGCTAGCCAATCTGATACTATGCACAAATATCCTGCTTCGAATCCCAAGATGACCGTGCAGATTCCACCCCCGTATACTCCCAGCATGGCACCACCATCGTTTATGCTTCCAGTAAATGGAAGGCCGCTGCCTGCGGCCTTTCAGCAGAAACAACCTCAAGTGCCTGTTGAATTCAGGGGCCAGGGCGTGCCGATGGGTAATGTGCCTCATGTACCACCATTTTTTGTTCATGGCTCTCAGGCTCGCGCATTGCAACCGCCAGCCTTCGTTCACCAAGGACAGGGTCTGGGATGTGCACCTCCAGCTTGTCCTCACCTTCCTCAACTGGGCAACATGAGGATTACGCAAGAGTTACCCCAGCAGCAAGCGAGAAGTTGTGATGAACAGAAGAGACCTGTCAGGATTACTCACCCAGACACACATGAAGAACTCATGCTGGATAGACGTGGTCATTCCTATATAGATGCTGCTTCTGGAGCGATGCCTCTGCATCATATGAACCAGCTAGCTCAGCCTGTCACGTCATTTCCGCCCCTTCATGAGGTGTATTACCGGCCGAACATGTACAATACAGGACATATCTATCTTCCTACCACCAATGCTGTTCCTGCTTCAAACAGGCAAATGTGCCCCAGAATGCAGACCCCAAGGCATAGCTTAGACCCCAATATTAACAACCAGGCAGTTACTTCTATCAGTCCTCCTATGCAAAACCCATGGCTTGGTGCTAGTTCCAGGCTACCAACCAATTTACGTTCTGCTTCAGAAGTCTCCAGTTCGAAAGGCTTGCTGCCATCTGACGTATCTTTTCCAGGTCAAGGTGCACTAAAGCCACCCACTATCTTCCTTGCTGAAAATAATGAGTTATCATCTCAGACAAGCACACCTACCTGCGCAGCAGAAACTCCCACGATGTTACGGTATTCTGTTGAATCTGCTTTGTCAAGTCAGCAGAGAGTCCACAAGCTTGGGCTGGAAATTTCTCCTCAGCCTGAAAAGTTGGTTTCAGAAGCAAATCTCAAACTTCCAGCTGCAACATCTGGTCTAAGTTGCAGTACGAGTCCTCAGTCAGTTTTAACCCAGCAAGCACAGACCGGTTCAGCTTTAGTAGATCGTGTTACATCAATTGCCGGACCTCAAAATATCTCGGCCTGCAAATTAACCTCGGTATGTGTAGCAAGTGGCACCTCTTCTGTTGAAGCAAAATTGGGATCATCAGCAGTACCATCAGCAACTTCATCATCTGGTGCAAAGGGCCAGCTATATCATACTGTGCCACAATCTGAAATATTTCTGGATACTGAGAGTAAGAATTCCAAATACGATGGCAATAGCATTTTAGGGAAGCCACCGCTGATGTATACACAGGAAACTCTGCCACCAAAGTCCCCAACTAGTATATTTACTGAAAGTCATAAGGCCAGAGTTAATCATGTTCCTTTGCCAGAAACTTCTGATGCAAATTGTTCAGCTCCTTTGCAAATGCAAGATATGATGAGAGAAGAACACACGGTAAATGCTGAGGTGACGTGCTCCAAGTCTAAAGCAGAACAAGGTGATATGACCATGCATATGCCAGGTGCTTCTTCTGGATCGGGCAATGGTACTGATGTTAGTAAATTGGTGAATGTTCCTACATGTGCTGAATCGGGTGATTTGCATCTCTCATTACACATTGGCAATGTTTCACCATCAGATAAAAACAACGGATCTTCATCAGATGTTCAAATTGGATCATGTTCTCTGAATGATAGTATACAAGACAATGAGAATATTCCCATGATTATGGCTATTGCATCCAATTCAAGTAGCGCTTGCAAAGAGATTGAACGTGGAAGTATTGATTCAGTGGTGTCGAATCAATGCTCTGTTGCTGCTGCTTCAATGGTGCAAACAAAGAAACCTGTCTTGGAAGCAGCCAAACCCAAAACTACGCATGGAAGAAGAAAAAAGAGAAAGGAAATACTCCCCAAGTCTTCTGATAGTGCAGAAGAGGTTGTTCAGAGTTCTTCGACAGTTGATAAGGAGATTTGTACACTAGATGCTGAAATGGGCAGTTCGGCAGGTAGTAATGATAACCAGAACAAAAATGATATTTTTGATTGGGAAGGTGATATGGAAATCTCTAGAGATAATTATGGTTATGGCCAGAAAAGATACTCTAGAGATTTTCTGTTAACATTTGCTCAGAGCTGCGTTAATCTGCCTGAAGGTTTTAAGATTGGGTCTGATATTCATGACGCAATAATAAACGTTGGTAGTGAACATAATCCAAACCGGGAAAGGACAAAAGATCGAGTTTCAACTATTTCTCAAGCTAACCGTCATATGGGCAGCAACAAGCTTAATGGCAATAACTGGAGAAAATTGCATCCTCCTTTTTCTGGACGTGATCCACTTTCTGGGCGTGGATCTTCAAGAAATGGCTCACAAAACCAGTTGCCCAACCAGTATAATGGTGAGATCCTCTCCAGAGCTATGAAAGAAGTAGCATGTCAGCGCAGCATGTCACGTGGTTCTGTTGATCAGAGGTGGCAACATAGAACTAATCAGGCTATGTCATCTCCATCTCAGGTATCTATGCCAGTTATGCACAAAGCTGAGAAAAAATATGAAATTGGTAAGGTATCTGATGAGGAAGAGGTAAAGCAAAGGCAGTTGAAAGCAATTCTCAATAAGTTGACCCCACAAAATTTTGAAAAACTTTTTGAGCAGGTCAAAGCTTTGAATATTGATAACATTATTACACTTAGCGGTGTCATTTCTCAGATATTTGACAAGGCCTTGATGGAACCCACTTTTTGTGAGATGTATGCTAGTTTTTGTTTTTCATTGGCTGGTGAACTGCCAAATTTTGTGAAGGATGATGAGAAAATCACCTTTAAGAGACTTCTTTTAAATAAATGCCAAGAAGAATTTGAAAGAGGGGAGCGAGAGCAAGCTGAAGCTGAGAAGGCTGAAGAAGAGGGTGGAATGAAACAATCTGAAAACGAGAGGGAAGAGAAACGACTCCGAGCACGGAGGCGCATGCTAGGGAACATCCGTTTAATTGGGGAACTTTACAAAAAAAAGATGTTGACTGAGAGAATAATGCATGAATGCATAAAAAAGCTACTGGGTGAGTACCAACACCCAGATGAGGAAGATCTAGAGGCATTATGCAAATTGATGAGCACGATAGGGGAGATGATTGACCATATCAGGGCAAAGGTGCATATGGATTTTTATTTTGACATTATATATAAGCTATCTGCAAATTCGAAGTTATCATCCCGTATAAGATTTATGCTGGAAGATGTGATTGATCTTAGAAACAACAAGTGGAGGCAGAGAAGGAAAGTTGAAGGGCCAAAGAAGATTGAGGAGGTTCGAAGGGATGCTGTGAAACAGAAAATGAGCCAATCAACTAGGGTAGGTTCTTCCCCTAACTATAACTCATCTGCTAGCTCCATTAGCTCATCAGCAAGACCAGGGCCTCCACCAGATTATGGTGTTCGAGGATCTTCTGCTTCTCGTGGATCCTCTCAGGTTCGTGTATATGGATCCCAGAATGTTAATCTGGATACAAGATACCAGACTTCAAACAGAGCCATGTCAGTCCCACTTCATCAAAGGCGATCTGATAAATCCATTCGACTTAGTCCTCAAGGTGACTTGGGAAGAGAAATGTCAATTTGTGGGAAGCCACCAGCTTCAAATGACATTTTGCCAGAGGTTCCTTTGAATAGTCATCATGGTCAAACATTAAAAAGCTCGAGACAAAGTTCATTTACAGGATCAACAAGTAACCAAACAAATTATCAAGCCAGTGCCGGTGCTCCTAAAATTCAGTCCTGGGGAACTGCAGATCATGCTTTGCCTATACTAGTGACCACTGCCAGCCCTGTCGGGCAAATGCATACACCCTCCACTGCCATGAATGATATTTGTTATGAAGCAATAATATCACCGGAAGAGATTCTTCAAGAAAAAGCAATATTAACTATAAAAGAGTTCTACAGGCAAGTTTCGGCTTCCATTTATATTCGTAATTAACTCGTGCTTGTCTTATATCCTTTAGAATGCCTGGTTTTATTGTTTATCTTGTTGCAAAAACGGTGCTGACAGCTACCTGTCTATTCTTAGTACCCAAGTTTTGACACTTCAGCTTTTATTTCCCACGCGCTTGTCAAATTGGTTAATCGGCTAAATATTTCTTAATCCCTGATATTGATTGTAAATGTACTACGGAAGTAAGCATGAAATCCTTGTGGCCATTAATTATTTTATATGGTATGCAACAATGTTACAGACACAATTTTCACTTGAACTCTTAACATACTCTAATAAGGCCTTCGGTTACTCTCTCCTTCAGTTGGGTAAGCATTTCATCTGCTTTTAGAATTTATTGTCAGAGAACGTGGTTTATTTTGTTTGTTCATCTGTGTTTTTTCGTTACTTTTTTTTAGCAAAGTAGTCACAGGTCACAACAATATCCTGTAAATTGAAAACAAAAAAAATGAGCATTTGGGAAGAATTACATGTTCTACTTTAGTAATAAATCAGGAAAAGATCCCAAATTCAAGCCAAGAGGACTTAAACTTGGGTGGTGGGATCATATACTTCAACTTTTAATGTCCAATGATCTGAATGCTACAGCTTATTAAGAATGATTACATGGTTTTTCTAAAATTTTGTTACATGGATATATTTTCCTCGATCTACATTTGGTACCTTCGGTTGCGAAAAATATGTTTTACACTAGCATAACTTTTGGTGTTCTTCAGTGCCAAGGACGAGAAGGAGGTGGGCCTGTGCATGAAGGAACTGAACGCCCCCAGCTTTTACCCTTCACTTGTATCGCTCTGGATCAACGACTCGTTTGAAAGGAAAGACCTTGAGAGGGAGCTCCTGGCCAAACTTTTGGTGAACTTGTGCAAGTCCCAGGAGAGCTTGCTGAGCCAGACAGTGCTACTCCAGGGGTATGTATGATCATCTGCTCACTAACCTGGCTTCCCTTCTGTGTCCATTGGTGGTGATGTCTCGGCTGTCGAAGCTGCGAACTAATATAAGTGCCTGCTTCTTGTGCCAGGTTCCAGAATGTTCTTTCAACCTTGGAAGATGCGGTGACGGATGCTCCGAAGGCGACCGAGTTCCTGGGCCGGATATTCGCCAAGGTCATACTGGAGGACGTGCTGTCGCTGACGGAGGTCGGGGTGCTGCTGCAGGACGGCGGGGAGGAGCCGGCGTCGGACCAAAGGCTTGCATCCGAGGTACTAGGGAGCATGCTGGAGTCGATAAGGGTGGAGAGGGGCGACTCCGCCGTGGACGAGATCCGTGCCAGGTCCAACCCGCACCCGGAGAACCTCAGGCAGCCTGGCCTGTGCGCCTGACCAGAACAGCCAAGCAGGCAGAAAATGGGCAGTAGTAGATCCGTAGCGTCTTCTTCCGCTAGTTTGCTGGATCCTAACCTTAGGTGACGAAGCATTTTGTTTGTTGGTTCTCACTTAGCTGCTTTGTTTGGATGTATTATAGACGCACTTCCGATAATATTGCTCCTGGCCTTGTGTTTATCTCGCTAAGGGCTTATTCGGTTAACGGGACTTCAAATCTTAGAAATAGGAAAATTAAAGGATTGAAATGTTATGACCACTCTAAGGCCGCGCTTCAGCGCTTGGTATGGTTGTATTTTAATACAGGTGTATTTAACTTCCGGGTGTAACTTACCGGTGAAGGGCTATTTCCAGCCTGAAAACAAAACGACCGGCTTAGGTCCGTATATTTTACGACTGTATTCAGAAGGAAAACGAGAATCCAAATGGGGCGTAATCCTTGGAAATTTTCCATGAGGGTCTCGCCAAGATTTTTAGAAGTCAGGCCAATATGGACACAATACTCAGGAATCCTCCAAAAATCATCAAAACCAAATTATCCCTGCCTGCTTTATCGTGTGCTGATCTAACAACGGCACTTGCATAGATCGCAAATTTAGTAGTTCTAGTGGCGGGAAACAACCTCATGCAGAAGCGTAGGGAAAAGATGCGTACAAGACCCAAAGTGGTCGGACTCTTCACAAAAGGGAGCTACGTTCATCGGACTGCCCTTTTTATTTACTGGCAATGTACTTGTAGCAATTGGGATTCTGAGCAAAACCAACAATAATATTTCACAGATTATCACAGCCATGACAGCACATAAAGGCAACTTTCTCTGGGGGTAAACTTTCCATGCAGACTCGGTTACAGGTGAAGAATAAGAATAGCCGGATCGAATGTTTCATTCAGATTACCATTACCATCACATTTTGGCAAAGGAACCTAATGTAAAACAAAATGAAAAATACACAGCAGAGACATAACGCTGTTACGAACTGCCTTCTTTTAACAACTGCCAAACTCAAATATAATGAGTATATAAAGAACAGGATGGGAACCTACTACACTAAACAAACCACAAGCATTAAATCAGAACGTCAGGCGAGAGCGAAAACGCAGGACAAGGGAGCTCAGCCAGGGGTCAGGTCGGTTTCGTGGCTTCACGGGTAACCAACTGAACCAAGTGCTAAACTGCGCCACGCACACAGATGAGCAGCTTGGTAGTGCTGTGTGGTGCGACGAATCAGACAACTCTGCGGTGAACCTTTTGCACCTTCAGTCTTCGAACTTGTTATGGCTTATGAAGTTTGAAGCCAAAAACCTTGGGGACGTACTGCTGTGACGGTTTCTGGGGCTTCAAATGTGGGTACGTCATCAGAAACAAGTGAGGAAACGTTGTCCCAAAGTAAGCTCCGTCAATGTCTACATAAGAGTCAAGAAGTGAACAGAGCTAGGCAACCCTAATTTTTACAAAGGAGAAATATAACTCCTCGAACATGTGAAAATTTGAAAAGAAGCAGTTTTCTTGTCTATCACCTGAAAAATCATTCTCCAAACCAGTCTAAATGTGACAGTGTTTTTACTATCTTCTGGTTGGGGTTAGTTCCAATAAAAGCAAAAGCATATCAAGATAACTACAGATGTGAGAGAGAATGATAAATATTATTTTGGCTCATGATATGACTAATTATGCAGGGTGTCAATTCAGTGTAATTGATAAGTTCAAAACATTCTAACTCAACGTATTACTGCAAGCAAAAGCTACAAGATGACTGTAAAGTATGCTGACACTTTAACAGTTTATCTACCAACAGGAGATCAGAATGTAGGCATTCGAGTTCAAAGGCACATGCTTATATTGTAAGTAAAAAGGATACTGCTTTGATATTTGGATCTCGGATAGTAGAGATCTTCACACTTTGGGCAGTAAATTTTCACATTACTAGAACGAGGAATGTCCGACTGGCCAACTGGAAGGCATGGCTGGCCGCTGCAGTGCACCCTTGGACATCTGCCAAAGTCATAATTCTTGTATTTATCCAACTGCACAAAAATAAGATGAGCAAATAACCGATTAATTACCGCACTAAAGCTTAACCGTCAGAAGACAACTTATTAGTACTGGAGGGCGAGATCAAAAGCTTCACCATTGCAGCCAACCCTTTACTTGTAAGAATATATCGAACATGAATCAATCCATAAAGCATCTCAGCAGCTGATTCAATAAGTTCATTCTGCTCTTCTGTGAACATATCACCTGTGCATTACAAAAATCAGTAAATCATATTCGTAAGAGCACTGTACTAGAAAGTAAGCAACATTAAGCAAAAACAGTTGGTAGAAGAAAGCAAGAGAATGCATGATAGCCCCCTTTATAAAGGTGGGAGATGGAAGACCTCCCTAACAATATGAAACCTATCTGGATCAAATCCCCAAGTAAATAGCAATTTATCACTATTTTCCTTACGGTATGATCCTTATTCATATACGGATGGATATCCTTGCTCGGTTGCCCTGTGCGATGGATGCACATGATAGGAATTACAACTACAATGAAGAAGTGGTGGCAAATTTAATGTATTGACCATAATTTGCTTGGTTTGGTTGCAGGCCAATAGTGAGGAAACAAATTCTAATGCACCATGTAGTTTTTTCAAGAACTCTTCTGGGTGCACAAGGTCATGACTCCACCTCCCCGGTTTGATTTTCGCTTCTAATTAAGGCATGTCCCCTTTGGGAAAAAATCTACTTTTTCTATGCATATAATATCACTTCTAGATATGGCCATATGCGTTACAGATTCAGGTGTTCTCCTCCATCCGGTGAAATGCATCTTTGCTTAAGACACAATCAAGTCAAACAGCCTTGCTCCTCAGCCAAGCCAAGAAAAACAGCTGATCAATCAACTTCTGCTTGCATGCACTCATCCTAGCAGCCTTCTTGGGTCAAGCTTTGTCAAAGCAGGCACAACACACCCAAAAAGCTCAGCTCCAGCTGTTGACTGGTGAAACTAGCTAGGGCCAGGGCATAGTAAACAGGGCAGTTGTAAACTTGCAATTTACTGTTTAGTAACCAATTGAAGAGAGTTTTAACATATTCCAGCTATCTATCTAGGTTATAGACAGCATACAGGTATCATGATTGTTTAATCTTTTCATAATACTTTTCTCTCCAAATTGAAATATCAAACGGAGAAAACAAGTGAGGTACCATGTGAAGACTCGACATCCAATATCAGATCAAGAGCATATTCATAATATGGAACTTGACCGCTTAGCCCACAGAGATTGAAATCGTCTTGTATGTAATCGTCATCAACTTCACAGAAAAACTCATTGCCTCGCAAGCTACAGAACCATGAAATCCACGATGTATCTTCTCCATCAGAACCACTGAGATCTGATTCTTCACTGTCAGTATCTGATTCTCCTGTAAGGCGATCAGCAAACAAAGATTACTATTGAAACAGGAAACACCAAGAACAACCCCCAAGAACATTTATTGCAGCAAACTAAGTCAAAACATGTAGAAAAACATGGTGGCAGAGAATAACATTAAGCAAATATTAGAAAAACAGATTTTCGTTCCACTGGGTAACAAATATAGATCATATAATTCCAGCACTGGCCAAGGCCAAACTCCATAAACACCACGGATGCAGTGCAGATTCCGGAACCTCATCTCTAGCTTCATCTACAGTAGGTACCCACAGCTATCAGTGTAAGTGCCCCTATCTCAGTCAGTTAGTGCTACCTCTGCATTGTATCTGCAGGTTATAAAATCTTTGGCACAGACTTCAGTCGCAAGAGACATCATGAACGATGAGGTGCGGCTCTACGGGAGAATAGGGAAGTGATTAAGACTACAAATTACCATATCCATAGCTAATTGTGGCGGTTCTTTATCCATAACGTGGTTAAAGAAACATAACAAAGTTATTCTATAAGAGCAACAGATACGTATTATGATGTCAGAATTTCTAGTAGTCAGCCTGTTCAATTGATATGAGTCAGGCAAAGAAGGTAAGTGATTTGAAACGCTTTTTATCTTTTCGTCGTACCAATCTGATCCACATGAAGTACAGTCATTTTCCTCTTTGGATGACAAACAATAGCTTACAAGCAAACATATGGTGCCCCCTGACCACGAAAACAGTCTTCTAAAAGGTGCTATGATAAGATACCAAGCAAACATATGGTGTTCATTGACTTGGAGAAGGCCTATGATAAGATACCGCAGAATGTCATGTGGTGAGCCTTGGAGAAACACAAAGTCCCAGCAAAGTACATTACCCTCATCAAGGACATGTACGATAATGTTGTGACCAGTGTTCAAACAAGTGATGGCGACACTGATGACTTCCCGATTAAAATAGGACTGCACCAGGGGTCAGCTTTGAGTCCTTATCTTTTTGCTTTGGTGATGGACGAGGTCACAAGGGATATACAAGGAGATATTCCATGGTGCATGCTCTTTGCGGATGATGTGGTGCTAGTCGATGATAGTCGGATGGGGGTCAATAGGAAGTTAGAGCTATGGAGACAAACCTTGGAATCGAAAGGTTTTAGACTTATAGTAGAACTAAAACCGAGTACATGAGATGCGGTTTCAGTACTATTAGGCACGAGAAGGAGGAGGTTAGTCTTGATGGGCAGGTGGCGCCTCAGAAGGACCTTTCAATATTTGGGGTCAATGCTACAGAAGGATGGGGATATTGATGAAGATGTGAACCATCGAATTCAAGGCCGGATGGATGAAGTGGCGCCAAAGTTTTGGCATTCTCTGTGACAAGAGAGTGCCACAAAAGCTAAAAGTCAAGTTCTATAGGACGGCGGTTCGACCCACAATGTTGTATGGCGCTGAGTGTTGGCCGACTAAAAGGCGACATGTTCAACAATTAGGTGTGGCGGAGATGCGAATGCTGAGATGGATGTGTGTCCACACGAGGAAGGATCGAGTCCGAAATGATGATATAAGAGATAGAATTGGGGTAGCACCAATTGAAGAGAAGCTTGTCCATCATCATCTGAGATGGTTTGGGCAAATTCAGCGCAGGTCTCCAGAAGCTCCGGTGCATAGTGGACGGCTAAAGCCTGCTGATAATGTCAAGAGAGGTCGGGGTAGACCGAACTTGACATGGGAGGAGTCCGTAAAGATAGATCTGAAAGACTGGAGTATCACCAAAGAACTAGCCATGGACAGGGGTGCGTAGAAGCTTGCTATCAATGTGCCAGAACCATGAGTTGGTCGCGAATCTTATGGGTTTCACCTCTAGCCTACCCCAACTTGTTTGGGACTAAAGGTGTTGTTGTTGTTGCTGCTGCTGCTGCTAGTGCCTTTTAATGGTTATATCAGATTAATAATAGCTATATTTATTAATGAATCATGATACTGATCTCAACATTAGAACATTTTCATGTCGGCACCGCATCCCATGATCACCATGAATTGCAACATCCATGATCACCACAATTGCAACATCCCATGCTTATCTGCTTCGAGGGAACCATAACTAGAAATCTACATCAATCAATAATAGTTGCACCTTCGAGCAACCTAGTAGGCAAGCATAATGATAAGTGCATAAAAAGATATGGAAAAGAAAATTTTGGCATTCCTGCTATTGAAGCACAACGATAAGATAGTATGAATGATTTCACAAGAGTGACCTGACAGTTGGACGCACAATTATACCCTTGTTCGTGCATAAATACTAAACACATAAATTCTCCCTTCTACAGGCTAACCCCTACACTCCTCAAGCTACAATGCGCAATCAGTTACCACGGAAGGGCACGATCTCCCCATTAGGGTCTCATCCAGATGGAGAACACAACTGATCTATGAACGTATCGCACCAACAAAGCCATAGACCCGTAGTACAATAGCAAAATAAGCAGACAACATAAGATAACATGCTGCGGGACAGAGCTCACCATCGGACAACTTGCCCTTGGACATGGCGGTGGATCCGCCGCCGGAGCGGGGCACCTCCGGCTGCTTCCCGGCGGCGATCCGGTCCCTCTCGCGGCCGCCGGAGAACCCCCAGGACGTCGACGGGGAGGACCTGTCCATCGCCTCTCCTATCCGCTTCCTTTCGCCAGCGCCCCCAGCCGCCGCCGAGACGCCTCGGTCCCTCTGCATCTCCTCGCACCCTCGCCCTCCTACTCGTGCCTCGTCCCCCGATCGTGAGGCGGGCTAGGAGCCGGGGTCGCGGTGCCGGGAGGAGGAGGCGGGGAGATCAGGCGTGCGCTCCGGCGCTCCCGTGGAGGCCTCGGGCGGAGGACGCGAACGGTAGGCGAGAGGTGGGGAGGAAGAGTACGGGGGCTATCTTGTAATTCCGACAAACTTTGGGGAGGACGGTATAGCGCATGCCATGATGTGCTCATTGTGCTGGGCCTTTGTATTGCAGTGCTGGAGGCTTGGAACTTGCCGTCCTGGAAGGCTAGAAAGAATTGGCCTTGGCAGCACTACCCCTCAATTCTGATTATGTATATGAAATTCATCAGTTTTTTTCCTTTTTCAGTTTTCAGTTTCAGGTTGGGGGTAGAGGCGCAAAGCCACTCACACACGCACACGCTTGGTTCCATATATATTTTATTCTTATTACTTTATTGGCGCTTTGCAGCGTCGAAGAATTTTCAGGTAATATGTGTAATTTGGGGCTGAGTTGAATAATGAACACTTGAACAATCGGTCCAACTAATGCATGGTCACACATTCGATTTTGATATGCGTGCACCCATCTATCCATGAAATGTATGATAGGTTGGATAGTGGCGAGTGATCCGCATGTGGACGCTTTTGGTTGTATAACTGTGGCTTGTAACAACACCTTCGCCCATCTTGGGCCCTTCTATCTATGCTTCTGATGCGTCAATCTTTGGCGCATCCTTGATTATCCATCCCCTCGCATTAGGGTTTACTACTCCCCCCGCACCCATGTGACGTCGAGAACCTCTACCCCCCTCCCCTCCTTCTCTTTGTCATCAACTCCACTCGAGCCGATCAAGGGGCGTCCTCTGCGACGTCGTCGCCCGACCTTGATGGGTGTACGCGTGGGTTGTAGGCGGTTGGGGTTTTCACCTACCCGTCTTCGGCATGCTATGGTTTTTGTTTGATCTTGGTCATGGCGTTCGGGTCAGGTTCTGTTGTTGATCAGGAAAAGGCTGAGCTAGATGAGATGATGAAGAATTAGGATTGTCAAATGAGGATTTGGACGATGTTATCTTTGTGAAGGAGGAACAAACGCCGGTGGAGGCAACCCGTTGGCTGACCATCATCAGGCTACACATCAACAAAAGAGTATGATGCATTTTGGTTTTACAAGAACATGAGAGGGATCTTGCTTGTGAGGTTAAGTTCAGATCTTTGGGGGACAATTTATTTATTGCCCAATTCACATGTCAGGGCAATTGGGACAACTTGATGGAAGGAGGCCTGGGGTCTTCTATAGTTGTCGGGTGATCCTTGCCCCTCATGATGGAATTACCAAACTGTCGTTGATTTATTTGTTCAAATTTAAGATTTGGGTTCAGATTCATGACTTGGCAGATGGATATACTTTGATGGTCAAGTATTTGGCTTCTAAAGTGGGCGAGTTTGAGCTAGCATAAATTATCCCAAACTTCTTCTCGGCAAACTTTCATCGGGCTAGAGTCTCGATTGATGTTCGCATAACTCTGAATATTCATGTATCCCTGGTTAAAGATTTGAAGAGGCAGATATTTTTTGTCAAGTACGAGCGCCTTACTGACTGATGCTCGCATATTGTTTTATAGGGCATCTTCACACCAAACACGAAGATGGAATCCACCCCCCATCTTCTCCTGTTTTCAAGGAGCTTCGGTCGTCGTGGGGTATGCGTACTAGTGGTCGCGGCCGGGATGGTGGTCGTGGTCGTGGATCAAGCCGTTGACATGAGCGTACCTCAAAATGGAGTCGCCCATAGGACGACTTGTCTGTTCGCAAGGATATGGACCATGATAGAAAGGATGACCTTGGCTTCCTAGTTGAGCTTGATGAGAAGGAACTGTTGCACAAGTTAGAGGTAGTCAAACATAGGAGCTTGTTGTTGCAAGTGTTGTATCGCCAAGAATTGAGAAGGCACCCAGGCGCATATTTAAAATGATCTGAATATGACAGAAGTGGAGCAAAAACGAAAAAGAGAACTCCTGGTGTTACCTGCACCGGTAGTAGTTGACATTGTTGCAGCATCGGATGGCGCAACTAAAGGTATCAAGCAACATGTTCCAAGTTCTTCTGCCCAAAATTCTTTGAATCCAAAAAGGTAAAAAAGAGGAGAATTGAGTATTAAGGACACTAGAAATGATAAACTAACTGGCTCCACGTTGAAGGCCCGCTGGAGACAATGAATCTCCTTAGTTGGAACTGTCGAGGGCGGGACTCCCGGACAATTTGTGATTTGGCGACGTTGGTTTTACAACTATAACTTTTTATTAGTTTTTGATACGTCTCAAACGTATCCATAACTTGTTATTGTTTCATGCTATTATAATGCCACTTTTAGACACTTTTTATAGCAATTTATATTATGTTTCTGGACTAACCTATCTACTATATCTAAATAGGAGCTTCCTACTACCAATTTCTCTCGACATGCAACCTACTCACATCAGCAATCAACATGCATCCATCCACCTCAACAAAAAAATCCACAAAACAAACCATGTGATTTAATCTATTTAGTACACATCTATTCCTCTTTGGGAAATTGTGCGGAAGCAAGGAAGGCACCGGAAGAACCAAGGTGTTGGTTTTGAATGAAAGTTTAATGCCAATGGACTTGAATGGGAAGAAGATCAATACCCCAAGACAAAGTTTGTTCCTCAACAAGAGAAGTATGACCCTACTTCTTTTGAGGGAACACAAGCTCAATATGATCTTCCACCACAAGACCACAAGTTAAAAGGCAAGGACAAACTTCAAGAAGAGATTGACTCATTTGAAGATCCAGCTCAAGCTTTGGTCAAACGGGTTCCCAAGACTTCATCAAGCTCTACTTCATCAAGTACTACTAGAACTCCAAGGATTCCCATCAAGTTGATGTGGGTCCCAAAGAAGAAGAACTAGACAGTTCTTGAGGGTGACTCCGCCAACAAACTTCACTCATAATCATTCATGGCAAGGACTTGTGCAACCAACTTCAACATCTTGCACTAGTTCATGGAGTCACAAACCCTCTTGTTGGTAAGACAAGGGACAAGGTATTCAATGCATTCATGGACATAATCTTGTGTGCATTTCACTCTATGTCTATGGATATCCTTGTTTGTTCCTTGTGGGACTAACCCACGTAGGTATTGAAAGTGCAAAATTCAAAGGATTGGTCCCAACTCTTGACGGTCTACATCAACATTGAGCCTCCACATTCACAACATCTAAATGAAGTCATCATCGACAAAACCCAAGGTTAGTTCATCCCTCTTTAGGAGGGATACCACATCAAGGGGGGCGCTTTACTCTAAGAATTGAGTTAAAGCAACTCTAATGATGTGAACACATTCATGCTTTATGTAAAAGTGGCAACCCCACTTGTGCTTAAACGATGAGTATGACCTATGATCAAATGTTCTCATTTGGCTCTAAGTCAATTACTCATATATACATGACTATGTCATCGTGCATTGATTGATAGTTACTAGTGTTGGGTGTGCATGTTTGACACATATTCTATTTGCTATCTTATTGTGTGAGCATGTTGCTATGCATATTTCTCATTCGAGGACATCCAATTGTAGTTTGATTGGTTTGGTTTTATTTGGTCAATTGGATGTGCAAGAATGCCTAAGCACCTTCTCTAGCTATCTATCTCATCTTGTATCAAATTCTATTCATGCTATATCAAAAAAATCGAACAAGTTCATTTTCGGACCCTCCGGGTGAGGAGCACCCGGAGCCACTGATCTGATTAGGGTTGACCTCCAAAACCCTCTAAGTGTTTTTCACGCAAACCAATTCATTCAAATTCGGTTCCATCGATAGCACTTAGATTGATCCATATTTCTACCTTGGTATGACTGATATAAAAAACTCGGCTTCATCGAAGCTCACTGTCTCTGGTAGTTATGCATCTCGGTGAGACCAATTTGTTTTGATCGGTTCTACCGACAGCACATGGGTATTGATGTAGGGTGAAACCCTAGTGGCCGATCTTTCACGAATTGGAGGAGGGTCCTCAAAGAACATGGGGAAGAACGGGGAGAAATCACAAGAGGAACACTCAAGAACAAGTCCAATCACACACCCACTAGACTAACAAACACATGGATCCACAAGGTACATGAACAATCAAATGGAAAGATACACGATAGAGTTCATCCCAAATCCAAAGGAAATGGGGTGTTGGTATGATCTACGTAGATCCTTCCCACAAAGGGGGTCTTGAATCCCTCGGGATCTTATCACATGCTCACATGGAAGTCTTGAACTCCATGCACTACAAAAAAAGACATATCCGTGACATTATGACCTGAACAAAAAAAATTGTCATGGTTATGACACTTCTATGACAATAATTGTGACAAACCCACATACCATCATAGATGTGGTGGGATCCTACTTCTATGACAAAAAATCATGATAGAAAATGGGTTTTTCATCCTGGTCGGGCCGGGGACGCACCTGCATGACATTCTTTGGGCCGTCCATGACGGAAAAAATCGTGGTAGAAGCGAGGGCGAGGAAAATTTCAGCGAGTTCCCGGTTACGGTGGGTGGTCGGGGCCGAGCGATGCACGAAGGTTTGCGCGTTTCTCTCGTATAGGTACGCACGCATGTGTGCGAGGCGTTGGGCTCGAACTGAACCCGGGTGATGTGTTCGCTTACTGAACCTGAGCGATTGAACTAGCTACCTACTGAACCCAAGCAATCAGTCCGTTGGGTGTTAACTGAACCTGAGTGATTCCTTTGCTGCTGACTGAACCCGAGCGATTCCTTCGCTACTGATGCTAACTGAAGCCGATCGAACCTGCCTCTTGATGAACAGTGACCGTTGTTGGGGGTTGGATGAACAGTTCCCGGTGGGGGTTGGATAAACAGGACCCCACATGGTAGTAGGCTGTTGCTGCTAGATGAACATGACCCTGAGGAGGCCGCCACACCCGAGCCGGTTGGGGTGGATGAACAGGACCCCGTGGAGGGCTGGTTGAACAGTACTCGGTGGAGGTTGGATGAACAGTAGCCCATGGATGAACAGTGCCCCGTGGATGAACAGTAGTTGGTGGAGGCAGGATTAAGATGTGGTGGATGAACAGTAGCAGGTGGAGGCTGGAGGAAGTCGACGGTGGATAAACAGTAGTCCGTGGAGGCTGGAGCGAGGTAGTAGACGGTGGATGAACAGTAGCCCGTGGAGTCCCGTCTTGCGGTACGCCACACCCCTCCCGATGAACAGGACCCCGTTTTGACCGTAGGCGCTCCAAAAGAAGTCCATTTCCTTCATTTTGCGGCACGCCACACCCCTACCGATCAACAGGACCCCGTTTCGACCGTAGGCAGTCGAACAGAAGTTTGTTTCCTCTGTTTTGCGGTATGCCAGACCCCTCCCGGTGAACGGGATCCCGTTTCAACCGTAGGCGGTCGAACAGAAGGCCGTTTCCTCCATTCTGCGGTACGTCATGCCCCGTTTCGGCTGTTCCGTCCAAGCTGGTTGGCTCCCGATGAACACGACGCATTCCATTGCCTTCCGATGAACATGACACAGTTTCTCCGTTCAAACCCAGCTAGTTGGATGCCGATGAACAGGACGTCGTTGCTGCCATCCGCTGCATCTCCATGTACACGAGCCCTAGTCATACGTATGCGTGAGTAGGCATTCGAGACTTCGCCCGTATGTACGTACGTGGCCGTATTTTTTGGCATGTGGTTGTACATACGTGTACACGGTTTAGAAGGGACTCCTGAACTGCTACGTTGGGGGCTCTACTACTACATGTGCCGCTGCTTGCTCGACCATGGTTCATCGTTGCAGAGAGACTATCGGTGTACACAAATAGGGGTGTTTGTTTCCCCCTGACCCATGCACAGGCCTGCAAGGCCTTCAGGCTAACCACCTCTTTGTCGAAGCATATCAAGAAGGGCAAGCATCAGAAAGATATCACCTTGGGAGGGCCTCCCTTGCCGGGCAAGAGAGCCTGGTCAGGTCAAGGCCACACCCAAGGACAAGCCAGTGCTCGCCCCGGCAGGCTTGCTGGGGTCGCCAAGATCAAACCCCCGGCAAGCTTCTTTCAAGGATCGTTGTCAAAGATGCCACCGCTCCACCTCATCGCACCCAAGTCACCTATCAGTGCGGTGTCAAGGTACTAAACAACCAGGTGGATCCTATCGGGCACATGGCGACACCAGAGAGAAGGGATTAGCTTTATTGATACCCATCCAGGAGGCATGTCAAGCTAATGAGAAGAGGTGGATAAGCGGCGCAACAAGCTTGCCGGGATTTGCCCTCGACGCGACACCTAGCAGTGCCTTTAATGCACTTTATCCTAACCGCCAGAGTTAGGTATGATAGCACTGTTAGCTATCTAATCACACTCAAATGACTGTTTTATCACTGTGGTCGCCCCTTTAACCTACGAAAGGAGGCCCGAGGCAACCTAGCAAAGGGTTGGAACACTTTGACCCCCACTGTTTGTAAGCTCACGTTGCTTTCCCCAAGGCACCATTGCCGGGCCAAAGCACGTCGAGCCTTCTTCCACCTCCAGATCAATCCACCAAAGCAGGAGTAGGGTTTTACGCTGCAAAGCGGCCCGAACCTAGGTAAAAAGAGAGTGAGTCCATTGTCATGTTGTCCCTCACTGCCTCTTCTCTTTGTGCAACACGGCCATCCCCATGCCGAACCACAAAGGGGCGCCCCTGCCCCGTAGGTGATTATGCTTCCACGCCGACATCTCTGGCGCGCCAGGTAGGGGGGAGTCGCTTGTGCGAACCTGAAGCAGTGACCAGCGCATCGATCTTTGTCATCCTCAGGCAGCACTCGCCGTTCACGAAACAAGGAGCGGAGCGGCGAAACCGTTCCGTGCTCCGTCAGTTCCTCTATCTAAGGATGCGAGCGCCACAGACATCGCGGCCATGGTGGACAGGATGGGTGCCGTGAATGGAATGGCGAGCCACGTTCGACATTGTTGTTGCCCTTGTCATCGCCTCCTTCAAGCGGAGGGGGGCGATGACAGCGGCGCGGGGGCGGATAACTCGATCGCTGACGAGCCAAGTCCGACGGCAAGGGCGTTCTCCTTGCAAGGATGAACGGTCCGGTGAGCCATGGGCCAGGGCCAATTCATCGGATCTCCACCCAGCTCGCAAGGCAGCCTTACCATGGGCAGAGATCATGGCAAGGTGTGTTTCCACCCAACCCCGGCAAGCCTCTCCACACGTGGCGATGCCTCACCACCGCATCACATACGAGCTGAGTGCAACTTTCTGTGTGCGGGACTACCATGGGAGAGGAGGATTCGCACCTTCACGGCAACACAAAAAAAGAGATAAGTTGTGAAACTTTGTTTAGTTTCAAGGCTTTTCCATATGATCGCCACAACTCCTGCAGTTTAAGCCCTTGCACTTGCATGAGAATCCAAAACACAAAAAGACTCTTCCGTTATCGCTTGCGTCCTCGTCTGTTTCGAGTCCGCTCAACAGTCTAGGAAGCCGCATCGACAATGTCGAAGGGAAACTTGCCAGTGGCGCACATGCTTGCAAAATGCTAGGGACCCATCCCCGCGGCGGCACAACTAGTGTCCGCCCCGGCAAGCTCCTAGTATGCACAGGATTTATAATCATACAAGAGCAGGGGGCAACTTAAACTTGAAGGACAGTACCAGTTCATACAACTACTTAAGAGTACTATTACAAACCATAAGATAGCAAAGCCTGACACAAGGCTGAATTATGCCTTTTTTGACAGCAACAAAGCAAGGGAAGTCAGTCCCGACGGCCTCCTTGGACCTGGGGCACTCGGAGAACCTTGTCGGCCAGGGGCTCGATAATTTGGGCAGTAGCAGAAGTATCCATCCTGGAAGGCAACCTTTTGAAAGCATCAGACATGTCGACATCGGGATGGCGATGCACGTAATCAACAAGAAGAGTGAAGATGGCGTCCCAGGTAAATTTTCAGGACTCATTGGCGAAGCAGGCGGCTCTGTCCTCCTCATACGTCTTCAACCCCTCAATGAGGCCCTCGCAAAAGTGCGTCAGCATGACACTGGGGGCTTCGTGCTCACTGACAGTGAAGGCCCAACTCTTCATGTTCATCTTGGCGATCTGGCAGGAGATGTGCTCGGCTATGTCGACCATGTTCTGCAACTAGACATTGTACAGCTCAGCCTGGTCCTTGAGCTTGGTCTCTGCATCCTTTCGGAGAGCTCCCGCAGTGTTAACAACCCTTTCTCGGGTCTTGGCCTGCTCGAGATCCTTCTCGAGGGTGTCCAGCTTGGCGTTCATGTCCTTAATGGTGCCGGAGGCAGTGTTTAGTTCCTAGTCCTTGGATGAGAGCTGAGATTGCAGCTCCCCCAGCATGGAGGCTATTTTCCGTGCTTCCTCCCGAAGGACCTCGATCTCCTTCTTGCTGCCGGCAAGCTCTTCCTCCAGATTTGCCATTCACGTCTCCAACTCTGTTTTGGTACTGGAAGCTGTGACAAGGGTATCAGTCACCTCCTTGAGTTTTGCTGCCACGTCTAGGGCTTGTGAGTCAATGACCTTCATATGGTTATCCTCTAGGTCCTTGACCCATTGCTAAACAAGATCTTCCAGCTCATCATCCTTGTTGCGCAGAGTGTCAGACAGAGCCTGTTCGCATGCAGCAAGATCCTTGGCCTTGGCATTGAGCTCTGCTTCACGCCCTATCAACCTGACATCATGAGCCTTTGCTCTCTCTGCGGCAGCCGCCATCTTCTCCTCTTGGTCCCTAAGATCGCGAGATCTTTTGTTATACCAAGAACACAGTTCTTCTGCCTTATCCTTCAGTTGCTGGGTGGTGGAGTCATAGGCTTTATGATCATCCCGGGGCGCTTGCCGCTTCTGGTTGTACCTCTCCTATACTTCATTAAGCCCGGTAGCCACTGTTTCCAGGAAGGCCAAGTCTTTGGAGCCGTCCTCAGGGTCACTTGCTTCCTTGATCCTCTGGGTCAAGGGGGCCAATATGCGACAGATTTCTCCATCAAAGTTCATCCCAGCATGGCTGGCGAGTTGGGGGCTGTCGCGGCTGGGTGAGCTACAACCATCGCTAAGCTACTTATGGGGGGGGGGGGGGGGCTATTTTCAAGTGCGATGCATTGCTCTGAAGAGGCGCCTTCTGCTCAACTTCCATAATGGGGCTAGTCACGCTTATAGGGTTTTCCTCTTCTCCTTTGGGGGTCACTTGGGTATCCTTGTGGGCTTTGACGCGACCCTCCTCGGTGGCTATTCTAAGGGCCTCCGCAGTGGCATCCTTCCTTGTGCCGCCACTTCTTCCTGAAGTTCTTTCTCTTCAGGAATGGGGGCTGCAGGGGAGTAAGGGCAAGGATGATACTGGAACCAGTAATTTGAATCAAGAGTTGAGAAATGTTGAATCCTTTGACAAGGATTACAAGGATGGATAATTTACCTGCTCGCGGCTGGCGGGAAGATACCTCTCCTACCCCGACGACGCCTGTTGCCAATAGGCAATCAACATTCACTCCCTCCACAGGGGCAAGTTCGGCGCGGGCAGACCCGACAAAAGGAGCCCTTGCCAGGGATTCCCTCTCCTGAGTATTGCTCATAGTGGGGGCTGAAGTGGTTGTTGTCGGCTGTCGGGCTTCTTCTTGAAGGTTCTCTCTAGTTCCCTTGGCGAGCGGCACAAGAATTTCAACATGGCCATTGGCAGGCGTAGTTTGACCATGCCTTCTTGTGGAGGGCTGGCCCAGAGGCTCGGTGCCAGATCACCCTTGACAACCCTTATCGGCTCAGTGCCTGACATCGACCCCGGATCCTTCGGTGTCTTAGCTTGTTTGGCCCGTTGGGCCAATGTCTCTTCATCCCTATCAAGGGCAGCAAACATGAGATCAATCAAGGATCAAAGGAAAGCATCAGGAGTTATGGAACTATGAGAGTCTTCCTTGCTTTGAATCGTCAAACATGGCGTTCATCTTGTACACCGGTGGTGGGGGGGGGGGATTCCCTGCCTCTTTTGAGTGGCGGCGGAGCTCACCGCGGGGCTCGATGATGGCGTGGGATCAAGACCCTTCACAGTCCATTGCCGGGGAGGTGGTGACGGGGCTAGGGCAAGGCGACCCGAATGGTGAGAGGTGTCCTTCTTGGTGCTCTTGGCAGTTGTCTTCTTCACTTTGGGCGCGGCCCGAGACAAAGATCCAGCCACCTGCTCTTGGTTGCCTCCCTTGCGGAGCCGATGCTTCTGATCCGGAGCCTGAGGGCCCTCCTCGAGCCCCTCCTCTTCCTCCCCGGGCACCGCAACAGCGCCCATCCCGATAGCCTTAGCCCGATAGTTTATGTCCCGGCAGACGTGACATCCAGCGTGGCAGTGCCTCAACTCAACAATATCTTCGTCAACGTGCTCCTCCTCTGAAGGGTTCCATTCATCATCATCACCAGCAGCCGCGGCAGCCTTAAGCCATCGGGTTTCTTCAAGCCTACTACAGATACACTTCTGCTCCTCTTCAGTTGTGCCTTTGGTGAAGTATGTCTCCTTTATGGTGGCCTTCTCCTCCAAACTCGAAGACCATCTCATCCCTTCCTGCAAGCTGGGCAGTGGCTAGTCTGCTTTGGCCCCATTGGCATTACAGTCTAGCATCCACTTGATGATCTGATCTCTAGCGGAGTTGATATGCAGCGGGCGATCCTTGCCGGCAGATCGAAGGTGCCAGACTTGTGGAACAATTGTTCGCACAACCAGGCATGGTTCATGACCGTCAAATTGTTGGGAAGGCCAGGATACAGGCGCATCCAGTCCACAGCATTCTGATACTCCCAGGCGAAACAATCCCTTTGCTGCAGCGACGGCGATGTGACGTCAGAGGAAGTCGGTGCCTACGTGAATGGTGAGCCCGACAGCTTTGAGGCGAGCAATCCTATTCAACGTTGGGCAAAGCTCCTCATCTGTTTCGCCAAGATCGCTGCAGTCCTTACCGCACACTACACACTTAGTTCACGACAAGCAGAAAGAAGGGGCTTCCGGGTCATGGATCCAGCACCAGTCACCCCTCCATTCTTCCTACTTTCCGTGTAGTTTCCCTCCAAGGCAATCCCAATCTTCTCGCCTCACCTGCGGAATCCATGATATATTTCCTGAAAGGGATTTATCTTCGATGCGGGGGATGTAGAAGTGACGGAACAGATCCACATTGGGGGTAACTCCAGTGAAGTTCTCGCAGAAGTGAGCAAACACCGCCATGCACGTCATTGCATTTGGCGTGAAATCTAGCAAACGAAACCCAAAGCAATACATGATCACACTGAAAAAGTTGGAGAATGGAGGAGAAAGCCCGCAGTAGAAGTAAGCGCAGAAGAATGGGTATGAGCCATTCGGGACCTTGGATCCTTCAGGGAGGACGACATGCTCTCCATGCCCTTTGGTTTTTCTCCCCCACATGAAGGCATACCTCTAGATCAAGGCGTTCTTATCCAGGTTCGATGGTGAGAAAACTACATTCTTCTGCCATCGCAGAGACAACTCCTCCGCCTCTCTTCTTCTCTTCCGCCTTTTGGTCTTCAGGATTGGCCGCCTGTTTTCCCTTCACGGTGCTCTTCTTCCATCCCATTTCCTTAGGCAATGGGGAGGTAGAGATCTGGTGCAGCGGAAGAGGGAAGTGGTGGCAGCGGAGGTAGTTTTGGCTTGAGGAAAAAGATGAAGCGAAAGGGGCAAAAGATGTGAATGAACCACGCTCCTTCGTGCCCTCCCTATTTTATTGGGACTGCGTGAAGGGGCTAGCTCAGCACTATTCCCCCTGCAAAACCGCCTTTTTCAGGCGCATTCCTCTAGTAACCGCTGCAAAAACCACGACCGCACGACTTTCGGTAATTGCGCGGAACGGCCGTGTGATTGACAAGGTAGTAAAATCATTCCATGTGGACAGGAGGTTTCTGCCGCGTGTCTGTGCACTGCTTGGGGCCCTAACCCGACGCACTCGCAGCACGTTTGGCTCAGGCCTGGGGGCTACTATCGGTGTACACAAACAGGGGATTTGTTTCCCCCTGACCCGTGGACATACCAGCAAGGCCTTCAGGCTAACCACTTCTTTGTCGAAGCACATGAAGAAGGGCAAGCATAAAAAAGATATCACCTTGGGAGGGCCTCCCTTGCTGGGTAGGAGGACCTGATCAGGTCAGGCCACACCTAGGGACAAGCTTGTGCTCGCGCCGGCAGGCTTTCCAAGGCCGCCAAGATTAAACCCCCCGCCAAGCTCCTTCGAATGATCATCACCAAAGACGCCACCGCTCCACCTCATCGCACCCAAGTCACCTATTAGTGTGGTGTCGAGGTACTAAACAACCAGGTGGATCCTATCGGGCATGTGGCGACACCAGAGAGAAGGGACTAGCATTATTATCACCCGTCCAGGAGGCATGTCAAGCTGATGAGAAGAGGCGGATAAGCGGCGCGGCAAGCTTGTCGGGATTCTGAAAGCACAAGTGCTCCCTGGGTGATTTTGGTAATTAATGTCAACATATCTCTTGTTGGACTAGTGCTTCTATATATGTGTAAGGGCATATTTATCCCTAAGTGGTTTTGGTGATTGATGACAGTACTCTTGCGGACTAATCGTGTGCATTGAGCGTTTCATATATTTCATATCTAGGCACAAGACGATCCAGTGCCCCTCAGAGCCTATTGAAGACGACTGTTCTTTACGGTTCCTTTTGGTGGATATGAGTCGTAGGAAAGTCATAATATTAAGAGAGGGTCTGCTTCGGAAAGGTTAGGCTGGAATCAACACATACACATATGTTCCTTTGCACCACCTTTCCTTCGCATCAATGGAGCACAATTGAAGAACAATTGAAGAATGAAGAGAATCCTTGATGAACCACCATGTAGAGCCTCCATGAAGAGCTCCGGTAATAGAAGGATGATAAAAAAACAGAGAAGTTGAAAACACAAGGTGAAGACTTGCAATGATTTAGATGGAGCTTTGCGACGAGATAATGCAGAAAACTTGGAACTCCGGAAAAGAAAAGATGAAGCATCTCGAACCGAGAAAAATGACATGATGAACAACTCTGGAAAGAAGAAACTAGATTACTTGGATGAAACAATAATATGAATTATGTTATGCGTATCCTTCACCAATTTAAATTGATGACAAGCAATGGATTTGGCATACTACTTATTCTTCTTGAGGGATTAAGGATAGACATAGCGAAAACATGAAGAAGGTATTGATGGAACCACTGGTGGGATTTGGAAACAATGAATGAATTGATATGATAACAAAGGAAGTGAAATCTTGAACGAACCACCGTAAAAATTGGAAAAGAGAGTAGCAAGGGCACAATTCACCGGGAAAAATTGGAAAACACATGAAGATACTTGAGGGGATTTAGATACATGAGAACGAAGAGAACATGAACTGATTAGAGGATATTTGAATGATTCACCGGTAAGATTTGGAGAACGATAGCTACACGCTGAGAATGAAGAATTATGACATGATGGCCTTCGGAGGAAATAAATGGAAACAACTCATGAAATGCTCCGGATGGTAAGAAAAGAATTGTCACAATCAAAACAAATATGAGGATAGCATGAAGCCAGAACCATGATTCTTCAAGAGAATGGACCAAGATTTAGAGGAAACACTTCTTCGGTCTTCACATGTTGAGAATGATGACGAGAACCACCAAAATTGTTGAGGCACTTCGGATCAAATAAGAATAGAAATGATGAAGCAACGATGAAAAGAATTTGAAAGCGATCTTGGAGAAGGAATATGACTGATGATAATTCATTCTTACGTCAAACTTCGAAAAGAATTTGGGAATAGCTCCGGAAAAGTTAGAAGAGTCAGGTAAGATCTTGGAAAAAGACCTGTGGGTTAGGGCCCACTGAAGAGAAACACCGTTGAAATGATTTAAAGTGATATTTCACCGATTGAATTAAATGGCTTGAATGAGATAAGAGCCTCAAAATAACTTGAACGGATTGAGAATGGAAACACGAATCTTCCGAGATATCTTCAACACTCCGGATATGAACTGGGAGAGGTGAATAAATAAGAGAGCCTTGGATAAGAAATTCACATGGGAAGATATGTGAAACAAAAGGAAGAGATATGATCAACATCGAAGCTTGAATTGAATCCACCGGAGAAGAAACAACAATGAAGGATGATGACCTTGAAACTGTTGAGCATATTCATGGGAATTCACCGGATAAGAACATTGAAAGAAAAGAATGAAGAGACTTCCCACAAATAAAAGGATACATGATTAAGAAATCTGAGTCCTTGAAGAAAAAGGATGGGAGGGTGGGGAAAAACAAAGACAACTTGGGATGAACGAAACAAACACCGTTGAGAAAACTTAGAATTGATCTTGCGGATGGGGAGAATGATGGGATCATCTCGAAGAGAAGCGCACCGGTTGGAAAAGAATTAACATGACAACCTCAATGATCAAAAAGGATTAGTATTCACATAGCAATATGAGAACACCGTTTAGGAAAGGTATGGATTCAACATTTGACTTCGAAGCAACTCGAATACCACAAATAAAACAAAACAAAGGATTGGCTTGAAGAAATAAGCCGGAACAAATACATATGATAGAGATTTACCCAATCCCATATCATGCATCTGTCGGAAAGATATTCTAGGAGCTACTTGAATTCCCACCTATAAAACTCCCAAAACTTTCTGGTTATGCAATCTGGTGTTGGGGATACAGGGGAAGCAATATATCTCACCCAAACTAACAATCCCTACATCCAGCTGTATCCATCCGTCAACACATAACCAAGAAAACTCTGGAAATCATGTACCTCAACCTTCGAAAAGCATCCGTTATACGAGCTATGGCAATACTCCCGAACTCCCCAGTACTGGGTGGCGTCGAGGTTATCTCACCAACAACTGCATAAAAGAGATTTTCGATGTCGGTAAAACTCAGGTATTCCCAAACTGCAACGATAAAATTATGACGACAACACCTCGGAGCTCAACTCCCCGGGACACTGCCACAACCCCTAAATGTCAGGAGGCACCAAGAACAATGTTCTTGCCATAAGAATATCAGAACGATCCCAAGATACCCGCCTGATCCTAATTTTTTTTAGTGAAATTTGAGGGGAGGAAAGACAAAACATCTACGTCGAGAGTCCTCACCAGAGCGACGAAGGGGCTGAGGAGTAAAAAGAATCCTACTCTCCGATATATATAATCCTAAGACTCAAAATAGTTTTCTTCTAGACTCAACAACGGCCAACAATCAAGGGGGCTCCTATGGTCGGTCGAGGCTCTGATACCAACTTGTCACGCCCAAGATGCGACCCTATCCTAAAGGAACTCGAAGGTCCCACCAAGGATAGAGCGCATCTTGAAGACGCTTTTGCAAGGTGGATATCATTACATCAACATTACATAATAGATGGGGATACATACATAAGGCATACAATGCCACACGAATACACCAATACAACATACATAAGGTCAACATCCGACTACGGATGAAACACAAACAGAAGCTCAAACGACATCCACCCTGCTAGCCCAGGCTGCCGACCTGGAACCTATCCCCTGATCGAAGAAGAAGCAGAAGAAGAACTCAAGCAAGCAAGCATTGCTCTCGCGTCATGATCATCGCATAACCTGTACCTGCAACTGTTGTTGTAGTAATTTGTGAGCCACGAGGACTCAGTAATCCCATTACCATGGGTATCAAGACTAGCAAAGCTTAATGGGAAAGGAAGGGGTAAAGTGGTGAGGTTGCAGCAGCGACTAAGCATATATGGTGGCTAACATACGCAAATAAGAGCGAGAAGAGAGCAAATGGAACGGTCGTGAAGCTAGCAATGATCAAGAAGTGATCCTGAACTCCTACTTACGTCAAACATAACCCAAAACCGTGTTCACTTCCCAGACTCCGCTGAAAAGAGACCATCACGGCTACACACGCGGTTGATGCGTTTTAATTTGGATCTGGTGTCAAGTGATCTACAACCGGACATTAACAAATTCCCATTTGCCACATAACCGTGGGCGCGGCTCTCGAAAGTTTATACCCTGCAGGGGTGTCCCAACTTAGCCCATGATAAGCTCTCGCGATCAACGAAGGATATTCCTTCTCCCAGGAAGACCCGATCAGTCTCGGAATCCTGGTTTACAAGACATTTCGACAATGGTAAAACAAGACCAGCAAAGCCGCCCGATGCGCCGACAATCCCGATAGGAGCTGCACATATCTCGTTCTCAGGGCAACACCGGATGAGACATCCTACGAGTAAAACCAGACCTCGTGTTTCCCCGAGGGGGCCCCACAGTCTACTCGGTTCGAACCAGCACTTAGACAAGCACTGGCCCGGGGGGGCTAAAATAAAGATGACCCTCGGGCTCCGGAAACCCAAGGGAAAAAGGGCTAGGTGAGGCAAATGGTAAAACCAAGGTTGGGTCTTGCTGGAGGAGTTTTATTCAAAGCGAACTGTCAAGGGGGTCCCATAAATCGCCCGACCGCGTAAGGAACGCAAAATCCGGGAACATAACACCGGTATGACGGAAACTAGGGCGGCAAGAGTGGAACAAAACACCAGGCATAAGGCCGAGTCTTCCACCCTTTACAAAGTATATAGGTGCATTAATAATATAAGAGATATTGTGATATCCCCCTGTCCACCATGGAGCAATCTTCATCTTCACCTGCAACTAACAACGCTATAAGAGGGGCTGAGCAAAGCGGTAACATAGCCAAGCAAAGGTTTGCTAGGAAGGGTGACAAAGGTTAGAGGCTGACATGGCAAAATTGGGAGGCTTGAGGAGCAAATGATAGGTAGTGCAGCAAAGCAATAGAACGAAGCAACTAGCATAGCAATGATAGTAGTGAGATCCAGGGTAGCGGTCATCTTGCCTGAAATCCCGCTAGGAAGAAGAACGAGTCCATGAAGAAGACAAGCGGACGTGGTCGAATGAATCCTCACAACTCCGGAACGAAACCGAAGCTAACGAGAGGAGCAAACCGGAAAGAAGCAAACAACATGGTAAACACACAAGCATAATCATGGCATGATGCACAATCAAGTATGATGCATGTCCGGTTTAAATAGGCATGGCATGGCAAAGTGCAACAAACAATACTACAAGTTAAGGGGAGCTCAATATGCAATGAGTTGCATATTGTCAAAACACCACATTGACATATTTAGTTCGCTCTCGTTTAGGTATCCAACAATATTAAATGTTGTTTAACATGGCAAGGGGTGTAACAAAAGTAAACTAACTATTTAGGCAAGTTTAAATGAGGCCGGAACAACGAACAACAGTTCCGAAAAATCTCCATATGTCATTTAGCAATTTAATGCAACAACAATTTTAAACATTTTAAATGTTGTTATCATGATGCGGATGACATATGCAAAACTTATGCAATTTTATGAAAATGTTGACATGAGCAAGATACGAGGCATTTGTCACCGTGGCGGAAAGAAGGGGTGTCACGGCAACATATCCGAAAATGATGCCACGGCAACATATCGGTTCCGGTAGCTCATGGAGGTACTGGTGCAAAAGGAGGCGTGCGGATGTGCGCAACATGCTAGAGATGGTGGGGTGCTCCCGACTACCGGGTTCCCACGGGTTAGTTGCATGAAAAAACGAGTGACAATTCGGACACCGTGCAAACGGTGCATCTCATTCAACACATGCATTTGGTCCACGACGGTCGTTCTCGGCGGTTATACCTTCGAAGCGTGCATTTCAAAGCGAGTCGAGTTCGACGAAGGAAGTAGTGGTACACGCGCCGTAGTGGAAGTAGTCGTTCTCGCGACGGTAGTGGAAGTAGTTGTACATGTTCGTTTCGGAGAGGTACTTGACGAATCCAACATCTTCGGGACGACGGTAGTGGTACACACAACGTCGGGGTACTTGTCGGTCCGGTTTTGGCGGTGTAGATGTACGCGTTGTCGGGGCACTTGTCGCATGACCGGGTGTAGTCGTACACGTTCGGAGTGGAACTTGGCGGTCCATGTAGTCAAACTTGACGCATCCGAAGGGTACTTGGTGAATCCGCACGTAGAGGTACTTGGCGAAAAATCCTGGAGACAATGCATCCGCGTACGGTTCTTGGCGGCGTTCTTGCTGGTCTAGAAGAAGCAAGATCGAAGGCCGGCGGCAGGGACTTGGCGCTGGTCGATGCGGACGAGCGAAGGGAGAGGGCTAGCGAGCGATGGGTTCGGGTGCTGCGTGTGTGAGTGGTGGCGGAAGGGAACGAGGAGGAGGGATCGAGAGATGGGGATCGGGCTCTTTGGCGGCTAGGGTTAGGAGGGGGTCGACGGGGCCTTGGGCCAACTGGTGAGCTGGCTGCATCTCTCTCTCTCTCTCTCTAATCTCTTAGCAAAAAAAGAGAAGAAAAGAAAGGCTAGGAGGAGAGTTTGGGCATGGGGATTATTTTCCCGGGCTCGCAAAAATGCGCTTGTTCCAAGAAAAATGGTGTGGACAAGATTGCAGGAATTAAACTCAAACTCATTTGAAATTCAAATGGGTTTGAACTAGGACTTGATAAAAGGAAGGTCCAAAAATGTTGAGATTTTTGGTGGAGCTCCGGAAAATGATGAAAGAAATTATGGGCAAGGTTGGAGACCAAGAATTGAGATAACAACGACATGGGATATTTTGCAAGTGGGTTATGGTTAATTCCAAATAAATGGAATAATTTTATTATAGCTCCCTAATAATAGTAGGAGACTTTGAATACGTTTTAAAGAGAAATCACCATGTGAATATCCCTCGATTTAAATAGATCAACGATCTATGCAATTTATTTAGGTGAGTTTTAAAAATTAAATGACATGCTGGCATGATGACATGATGCAATGCAAGAGATGGCATGATGAATGCACAAACAAAACAAATCACACGATAAAACTCGAAATAGCTGGAAGTCTTCTGGAGCGTCGGTCTCGGGGCGTTACATACTGCTCGAGGGAGCAGTAGTACCGCAGGTGGTTGCGGTAGTACCGCTCATGGCAACGGTAGTACCACAGGGCCCAGCGGTAGTACCGCTCCTGGTGAGCGATAGTACCGCTCCTGGTGAGCGATAGTACTGCTGCCTCCAGTCCTGACACTGAAGCATGCAGAATTTTTTACTTCCACTCCTACGCGGTAGTACCACTCCCTGCGAGCGGTAGTACCGTGCCAGATTTTTGCACAACCCCGATCTCAACGGAAGTATTTACGGATGTAGTTTATTTATTCCGTGTATTTCCAACTCCAGTTGAGCCCTGCCTTACGGTAGTACCGTAGGAGCGCGCGGTAGTACCGCTCCGGCAGTTCTACCGCTCGTTGCCTTGTGCAACAAGGCCTCGGCTAGTATCTACCGTGCAAGCAGTAGTTGTCGGTGTTCTGGGAACGGGGGTCCCCAGACTTGCCTGCCTGCGGCCTGCGGTGTGGCTCAAGCGAAGGCCCAGTGCAGCCCAGCTTCATCGGCTCAAGCTCAGGACCCTCGCGAGGGGCCAAGCCTCGCGGGGCGGGCGACAGGAAGCTTCCTCAAGAGCAACCTCATCAGGCAGGCTCGCGAGGAGGTGGAGAGATCAAGGCAGGGCACCTCCCGAGGAGCCCTTGACGCAAGCCATGACGATCGAGACTAGGCGGGCGCCGGCCTGCGCACCTTGTTTCCCCTTTGGTGCAAAGGGGGCAAGCACATGCCAAGGCCTCAGGCAAAGGTTACCGTATTGGTGCAACAAGACCAAGACAAGAAGAGCGGCAGGATGGAAGTCATCGTGGAGCCCAGGACGGCGTCACCGCCAGAGTCTTTGGCAGTCGAAGACCAACTTTAGTCAGGATAAGTGTACTAGATGTTCCCCTTCAAAATGGCCAATTGTTGGCGCCCTTTCCACTCTATTTGGGAAGAGGCCCAGGGCCTCCCTCTATAAATAGGACTAGCCACCACAGTAGGGAGGAGGATCCAGATTGTGCATAGACTAGAGAGAGAGAGGCGACTGAACTCACCCAAGCAGTTCATCGCACCAGCTCAAGAACAGCCCCTCGTGAGGCTGTTCTCCCTTTGTATTCTTCATCATCAGCCCATGAGGCAATCCACGACACCACACACTGGAGTAGGGTATCACACCACAATGGTGGCCTGAACCAGTATAAATCTCGTGTCCCTTGTGTGTTCTTCTTTCTAGCCTAGATTCCTTGCGAGGCTTCGATACGCGAGTTGGTAGGGGAAAGATCTTCGTGCGCACCCCAGAGTTCGAACCTCAAGGGTCTGCCGGAACCCAAAATCTGTCATTTGGCGCGCCTGGTAGGGGGTGCGCCGGAATCCTTCTTCCGCCGCCTCGCGTTCCGTTGCCTCGCCATTCTGATGTCAAGCGACCCGACTGCCAACGCCGACCGCTGGGCGGCATGGCCCGCCCATGCCGTGCCGCCGGCCCAGGGCGACCTCAACCTTGCGCCTCAGGCAGCTCGTGCTTCGCAGGGCGCTGCGGGGCGTGGGCGACGCGACCAAACGCTGCTTGCCTTCACACCGCGGCAGGTGCGGTCAGCAGCAAGAGCCTCAAGCCATGCCGCGGCCACAGCGCCGCACACCTGACAGGAGCAAGCGAACTCCAGGGCCACGCTCACGATGTCCCCAGAAGCTTATGTGCCACACATGGTGGATTGAGAGTACGCACTAAAAGAAGACCATGGCTCATTCCTCGGGCCAGGCTGGAGCGAGGAGACACCAGAAGCTGAGCTCTTTCAAGAACCCCAAGAGGGCCTCGATGACCGCACCAGTGGCAACAACTATCAGGTACCACTAATTCCTCAGGAGCAAGCTTATGCTAACCATGGGTCGCAGGAGGTACAGGTCGCTGCAGCAGATGGCTGCCCTAATGCTGCAGCCTCTTACCCCTCGGGAGGAGGGCACCGGGGGCTGCAGGAGAGGGGCGGAGATCCGGGTTCGTCCCCACAGCGCTCGGCGCAAGGCGTTCTCAGGAGGTAGGCCCTCTGTCGGGAAGGTGCCTCAGGGCCTGCCCCGGCAGAGGACCCGTGGTCGTCGGGGGGACCGCCGACGACCGCTATACCCCATTGGCGTTGTCCTTGGTCTCCGACCGCCATCAATGGCAGTAGAGTGTGGCGCAAGGCGGGGCCCTCGTCTGGTGATATGAAGTAAGGCCGGCACCTATGAAGAAGGCCCAGTGCCTATGAAGCTCGCCGCCCGTGACACTCTCACGTAATAATGAGTGGGGCTGTACATGCCCCGGAGTCTCCGGAGAGCCGCCCTCGGGCCTCGGGGGCTCCCGCCCACACCCAGTGGCAGCACTTAGCTCCGCGCTGGTGAGAAGACGTCGAAGACTAGACTAGGTGCTGGATGCGGCTTTTTGCCTTTTGCCTTTTCCTCTGCTGTCAAGGTTCTTCGATTCGAGTTTAAGTTGGATTTGACATTGAGACTTGCGCGTGTTTGGGGGAGGGGTGTTTAGTCTCGTTCGAGCAATCTCCCGTGTTCTGGTTTCGGCTTTGCGTCCAAAGTTAGCATCAGCCGCCTCCCCTCGTGAGCCCCTCGTGAGCCGGGCCGGGCCAAGCACGTCTACAATCCGGACCGCTGTCGCCGCACCCTCTCCGGAGGTTCGCATCGCAGGATCAATGGGTTCGCTCGAAAGACGCTTGAGGCGCTGCGGCCCCCACAGGCCCTCTCGGGACTCGTCAGGGTCAAAAGGTAAACCAGCCAGCTGACACATCACTGGGCCAGTAGCCCGGCATAAGCTCATACGTGGCGTTGTACTTACAAGGATATTGATCGCAAAGCTTTACATGAGGGGCTCCCCCTCCCAAAATGCTCTTACAGTCTTCAGGGCCGAGCCCGAATCTTCTTCATGCAGGGTAAGAAACAGCGGTGACATGCGATCAGTCGGACATGTCACTCACTACGTCCTCCGGGGTGCCTCCGGAGACGTCGCTGGCGTCACTGACATCATCACCGCCACGGCCACCACCTCCGTCAGCGCCGGGCTCGTCCACAACGCCACCTTCATTGGCGGCCACGATCACGCCATCGTCATCAGATGCGAAGGCCCGGACGAGGGCGTCCACGTTGTCTTCCACCCATTGCGCCAGGTCGCCCCGAATGGCTACGGGCACCGGAGCGATGGCGGCGTCGAAATCAAAGTGGCGATCTCTGTCCTGCAAATAGCTGAAGACACGGGAGAAGGCACGCCCAAGCAAGGCTCGGCTCCTCTCCTCGACAAGCCAACGGGCCCTGTCAGAGCGGGTCTGTAGCTGTGTCACCACATCCGTGAAGAACTAGATGTTGCCAGCGTAGTTGATCGCGCGAGGCTCAGCCACAGCCGCCTTGCAAAAGTTGCCCAGGGCCGCATTGGCCCTTTCCCTGAGCGTCTGGAGCATGGGGGCATGCTCATGCTCCAGAGTCTGCCGCTGACGGATCTCGTCCTCATTCCGCCGCGCGACGGCCTCGGTGCCATCGACCTGCTGTTGGAGAAGAAGCAGCTCGGTGCGGGAGGAGGCCAGCTCCTCCTGTGCTGCGCCGAGGGCGGCTGCAGAGGAGTCCGCACTCCGCATCACTTCAACCAGCTTGGCCCTGAGGGCCGCGGTCCTACCCTCTGCTTCGGCCCTGATCAGCTCCAGCCTCACTTCGTATTCGTGCTCAAGACCCGAGTGAGCTACCGCCACGTGGTGGTCGACCTCTTCTTGGGCTCGGGCTTCCCGCGCGGTGACGTCATCCTCCGCCTGAGTCACCAGGCACTCCCTTGTTTCCAACCGTTCAAGGTCAAGATTGTGCTCGGCGGCCTCCAGCGTCAGCGCCTCCTCCCGCTTCAGGAGCTCCGCCTGGTCGACGGAAGCCTCCTTCAGCAACACAAGGGCTGCCTGGCGTAGTTCCACTTGCCGCTCCAGAGAGCTGCTCCAGGCTTGGAGCTCCCACACGTGCTCCTCCGCATCCCTGCGCCGTTGGTCTGCTTCCCGGGCCTCCTCGACAGCCTGGGAGCAGGCCTCTCGCGAGGCCGCCAGCGATGCTTCAGCCTTCGCATTATCAAGGTCACGCTGGTGACGCGCAAGGGCGACGGCTACCTTTAGCTTGTGCCTCTCCTCAGTGAGGCGCAGGCCTTCGGCCACAAGGCGTGCATCCTCGCCAGCAAGCTCCGCACCGATCTGGCTCACCGCATCCGCCGCCCCCTGGAGGAACTCTTGACGAAGGGTGCGATGCTCCCGAGCACGCCTGAGCACGTCTTCCGCGTCACCCTCTGTCACTGGTGTATGCGGAGGGCCCCGCGGTGGCATGCCCCCTCCTGGCGCGGGACTGGTGGCTGGCGCCCCAGCAATCGCCGGATGGACCTCGCCAGGAATCCAGCCTGGCGCCGGTCCATCCCCAGAGGAGGAACTGAAGACCGACTTCAGCCAGTCGCCATCCATGATCAGAGGAGGAACGCGGGGCAAGGTGGCTGTGCCCCAGGAGGACTCGTGAAGGGAGGACAGCAGGCACGCAGGCTCGAGGTGCCCAGCGGAACGGACCACTTCTCCAACCGGTCCAGCGGCCGGGGCGCTGCTCGAGCTCGGCGCGCCCAGGGCCAGCGGAGAGGATAAAGCTTGGCGAGATGGCTCCCAGGCCGACTCAGCGAATTCGGCAGGATGGGCCCTATTGGGGATATTACCGCTGGGCGTGAACCGGCCTACTTGGGCCGGGTTAACTTCATTAGTAGTATAATCAGATGAAGTCCCAAGGCCTGTAGTCGGTTTAGAACCTGTAGCCGTAACCCGGCCTGATGTATAACTTGTATTGTAAGTTAGGAACAGAGAGAGACCAACCGGGATACGAATATGAACCGGTATGGGACTCCATGAACCGACGGGCGTCACCCGTGTTTATAAGGGGACAACCCGGCGGCGGTTCAGGATAGACAACAACAACTCGAGCCTAGGCGAAGCTTGTTTGCTCCCTAGCCATCGAGACCATATCAATTCCATCACAACTAGACGTAGGCTTTTACCTTCATCGAAGGGGCCGAACTAGTATAAACCCTCGTGTCTTTGTGTCCGCTTTAACCCCTTCAAGTTAACCCGTAGCGATGGCTCCACGACTAAGTCCTTTCACTAGGACATCTGCCGTGACAAATCCACGACAGTTGGCGCCCACCGTGGGGCTATCGCACGACGGTTTGATAATCTTGGAGGGCAAGCTCAAAGGACTCGAAGGCTATGCTGTGGGCCGGATGACCAAGAGTCGTCGTGGCAAGATCTACATCGACGATGCAGGATGGGGTCCCGAAGCCGATTTGATCGAGTACGGGTACCGGGTCCCCTTTGGTGGCATACACGTTTTCATCGGCAAGATTGGTGAGCCTGGGCCTGAGCCGGACATCTGCACCGACCTCGTCGAGACGGCTTAGCGTGCGAGAAATACCCAGGTTAAACCGGCCGTGAAGCGTGCCTTCGTGGGAGTCATCCACGGAGGAGAGCATGAGGACGAGTCAGGATACAGTAGCGAGACCGTCGTATATTCCGGCAACGAGTCTTCAACCGGAGAGACCGAATCATTGTACCAGTTGCAAGATGTCCAGATCAGGGGCTGTTCCGATGGCGACAGTATTTCGGACCCCCCAGATCAGATCAACCAGGTTGGAATATTCATGGCCGGTACACAGGCGGCGAATCACTCCTCGACCGCAGCAGCAATGCACTCCGGATCAGCAGCGGCAGCGGCAGCAGGGGTAGGAGGCCTTGTGCGCCCGCCGATTCAAGTTCTATCTGACCTGTTTGACGCACTAGCTGCGCTTATGGCAGAGGCCAATCCGGCGGACCAGGAGGCCCATGACGCAGAGATTGCAAACGTGAGAGAGCAGATTGTATAGGCCAAAGCCGACCTGGCAGCAGAGAAGGACAGAATGGCCGCAGAGCGGGCCGCTTTGGACGCCCAGGCCTATAAGCTCATGCTTGACCAGAACACATCACAGGAGGTCTTGAAGCGGAAGCATAGATCACGCTTGCCGTTAGGGTTCGACCCTCGGAATCTCTTTCACACTCCAGGAGCTGGAACCAGTAATCCGCCGGGCCACCTGGAGGCAAACCGGATCGAGGCACCAGGGCTAGGAGCGACGATCCAACCCCGCCCGATGGAACCTCCTCGACAGAACATTGTGATTCCTCCGCCGGTTCAGACACCACCGGGTCATTATTCTAATCCTATGGACAATCTTGTTGCAGCTGCTGCGTGATTAGAAGCTATCCCGGTGGAAGGAGACACTCCGCAAGCAATAGAGACGCGCCGGGTTAAGGAACTTCTCCGGACCGCTTTGATTCAACAGGAGGCATATTCATACAGCCGCGATCGAATTCACTCCACACCTCGTCCAAGCCGGAGCTATAGCAGGTGCCTGGATGAACCGGCTATATCGAGCAACGCGCGAGGCCGTGAAGCGGCCCGTGGCAATAACCCGGCGGGTGGTGTTCGCGATGCTCAGGATGTGGTGGACCGGGCCCGGGCACGAAGGGAGGCCGAGTTAGCAGCGCAGAATGAGGCGGGTCAGCTTACACCGGTTCGTCCTACCACCTCTGCCGGGCCAGGGATCGCATCCGCTTTGGGAGTGCCTTGTTTAGTCCCCGCTTTATGCAATGTACGCCTGCCCAAAGATTTCAAGGGTCCGCGCAAGGTGCTGAATTACACCGCTGATTTATCTCCAGAAGCATGGGTAGAGAGTTATGAGATGGCCATGGAGATGCTGGATGTGGATGAGACCGCATGTGCAAAGTACTTTACCATGATGCTTGAAGGCACGACCCGTACTTGGTTGAAGAGCCTGCCGCCTAACTCTATTAGTTCATGGGCCCAGCTGCGGGCCCGGTTTATCCAGAATTTCAAAGATACGTGTAAACAGCCCAAGTCCATAGTAGACCTGGCGGCTTGTGTTCAGGAGGACGGAGAATCAACAACCCATTGGGTACGCCATGTTTCGGAAGTCTTGCACTCGTCTGACAGGATCAATTCTGACTCTGCGATCTTAACCCTGGAGGGCAACTGCTGTTTTATGCCTTTAAAATTGAAATTGGGGCGCATGAAGCGGTTCTGTAATGACATGGGAACTCTCATGGCCGCTTTAGTGAAGTATGCTGATTCTGATAGTACCAAGGATCCTGAGACTGATGATGATGAAGCAGGGAAGGGAAAGAAGAATAGCAACTCCAAGGGGCATCAGTACAAACTGGCGGGCCATGGAAACGGAGGCAAGCGCAAAGCGGATGGCAGCATGGACTTTGTGGCTAACACTAACGCACAGGACAAGGGTCAGCGGCGCAGAGGTAAAGTGGCAAATCATAATGGGGCTCCAAATCCTAACGCGGATCGCTTGAATTATTTGTTGAATCAGCCTTGCCCAAAACACGGGACGAAGGAGGCACCGGCTAACCACCTTTGGAAGGATTGTTACATTATGCAGGAGTTTAAAAACTCTAATGCCTTTCGGTATAACCGCGGGTCAGGGGGCGGTTCAGGATCCGGTTTCCATGGGCCGGGTCACGATGGAGCTTCCGGTTCAGGTTTCAATCAGGGCAACAATAATAACCAGAATAATCAGAGCAGTCAAGGGGGTTACAACCAACAGCAGCAGCAGCAGCAGTCGGGTTATCAGAGCCAGCCAAAACAGTTGAACAGCGGACAATATCACGTTTTCACAACTAGCTTGGATAAGCGCGACCGGAAGCTTCACAAGCGAGCGGTGAACTCTGTTGAACCAGCTGTGCCACGTTACTTACGCTGGTCGGAGCAGCCTATCGTGTGGAGTAGGGAGGATCACCCCCCCGGATTGACAATCCGGGCTAGTTGGCATTAGTGGTAGACCCTCAGGTGGGAGGTTATAAATTCACCAAGGTACTCATGGATGGAGGAAGCAGTATTAACATCCTGTACTATGAGACATTCCGTCGCATGGGGCTAACAGACAAAGATCTCAGACCGTCTAATACGGTGTTCCATGGTGTGGTGCCTGGCAAATCAACATATCTTGTTGGTAAGATAGCCCTGGAGGTGGCTTTTGGGGACGAGCATGACTCCCGATCCGAAAAACTAACCTTTGAGGTGGTGAAAATCCGGAGCCCATATCACGCCTTGTTTGGGCGGCCGGCTTATGCCAAATTCATGGCACGGCCTTGTTATATCTACTTGCAGCTCAAGATGCCGGGTTACAAAGGGACAATAACGGTTCATGGGAGCCGTAAGATTGCTTTGGAATGTGAGGAAGGTGATGCGGCCTATGCAAAGTCGGTTTGTGCCACGGAGGAGTTGAAATATTATAGGGATAATGTTGATCCGGCGGACATGACCCCTTTGAAGAAGCCCACTACAGAGCGTGATTCGGATCTGAAGTTCAAATCGGCAGCTGAGACCAAGCTTGTTGACTTAGTGCCCGGCGATTCGTCCAAGCAGTTCACTGTCAGTGCCAACTTGGACCCTAAATAGGAAAGCGCGCTCATCGAGTTCATCCGTGAGAATCGGGACATTTTTGCATGGAAGCCTTCTGACATGCCAGGTGTACCGAGGGAACTCGCTGAGCACACTCTTAATGTTGATCCTAAGTATAAACCGGTAAAGCAATTTCTCCATCGGTTTAACGAAGAAAGGCGCAAAGCCATTGGAGAGGAAGTGGCCAGGCTCTTAGCGGCTGGCTTTATCATTGAGGTGTTCCATCCAGAGTGGCTTGCTAATCCGGTGCTGGTTCTTAAGAAAAACGGCACTTGGCGTATGTGTGTGGATTACATGGATCTTAACAAGGCTTGTCCAGCGGATCCTTTTGCCCTTCCCCGCATTGACCAGATCATTGATGCCACGACGGGTTGTGAGCATTTGAGTTTTTTGGATGCATACTCAGGGTATCATCAGATCAAAATGGCGGTTAAGGACCAGGAGAAGACAACGTTTATCACTCCCTTTGGAGCCTTCTGCTATGTATCTATGCCTTTTGGGCTCAAGAGTGCCCAAGCCACTTATCAATGGTGTGTACAGAATTGCCTGCATAAACAGATCGGCCGCAATGTGCACGCCTATGTGGATGATATTGTAGTCAAGTCAAGGCAGAAGGAGACACTGGTGGACGATTTGAAGGAAACCTTTGACAACTTGCGAGTTTACAAGATGATGCTTAACCTGGCCAAGTGTGTCTTTGGTGTTCCGGCAGGCAAGTTACTGGGTTTTCTTGTGTCCAACGGAGGAATCGAGGCTAATCCGAAGAATATTACGGCTATTACCTCCCTAGCTAAACCGAAGTGTATCAATGATGTTCAGCATTTGGCAGGTCGGATCGCCGCACTGAGCCGGTTTATCAGCCGCCTCGGAGAGAAGGCCATCCTGTTATACCAGATGCTGAGAAAGACAGATCAATTCATTTGGAGTCCGGCTGCTGATGAAGCGTTGGAGGACTTGAAGCGGCAATTAGCCAATCCGCCCGTTCTTGCGGCTCTGGTCGACAAAGAGCCGTTATTGTTATACATAGTGGCCAATGCTCGTGCAGTTAGCGTGGCTATTGTGGTGGAATGCAAGGAGACAGGCAAGGAATATCCGGTTCAGCGGCCAGTTTATTATATCAGCGAGGTGCTTATTGAATCCAAGCAAAGGTATCCGCATTGGCAGAAGCTGGTATATGGAGTTTTCATGGCAAGCCGGAAGTTGAAGCAGTATTTTCAAGGGCACCCCATCACAGTGGTCAGTTCAGCTCCCTTAGGCAATATCATACAGAACCGGGAGGCGACTGGCCGGATTGCCAAGTGGGCTATAGAACTTAGGCCGCACGGATTGAAGTACGTGCCTCGGACGGCGGTGAAGTCTCAAGCACTTGTTGATTTCATCAATGATTGGACGGAGTTGCAAGCACCAGAGGAGAAGCCGGATCACACATATTGGACTATCCATTTTGATGGATCCAGGCAATTGGAAGGCTCGGGGGCTGGAGTCGTATTAACTTCCCCACGAGGTGATAAGTTTTGTTATGTTCTCCGCTTAATGTTCCCTTGTACTAATAATGCAGCTGAGTACGAAGCTTTGCTCCATGGTCTCCGTATGGCTAAAGAGATGAACTTAAGCCGGGTTAAGTGCTTCGGTGACTCGGACCTCGTGGCTCAACAGGTGTCTGGCACTTGGGATTCTAAGGACCCGCTCATGGCCGCATATCGTCGTGAGGTGGATAATATTGCGGGTCACTTCAAGGGTTATCAGGTGGATCACGTGGACCGTCGAAAGAATGAAGCGGCGGACGCTTTAAGCCGGTTGGGCTCTCAGCGTAAACCGGTCCCTCCTAATGTCTTTCTTGATGTGTTGCACAACCCGTCAGTCAAGCTCCCAGGTGAAGCGGATTTGGCTATTCCTGATCCGGAGGCTCAATTGGTGGCAGCCCTGCATGTCATGCCGGATTGGACAGTTCCTTATCTTGCGTACATGAACCGGGGAGAGTTGCCAGAGGATGAGATTCTAGCCAGGCAAATAGTCCGGCGATCCAAGTCTACGACGATTGTCAATGGCGAATTGCATCATTGTAGTGTATCAGGGGCGTTTCAACGTTGTGTCTCTCCTGAGGAAGGCTGTGAAATCTTACGAGAAATCCATGAAGGGGATTGTGGTCACCACACCGGTTCAAAGTCTCTGGTGGCAAAGGCGTTTCGTCATGGGTTCTACTGGTTGACAGCGCATGCTGATGCGGAGGACTTGGTTAAACGGTGTGATGGCTGTCAGAAATTTTCAAGGCGTGCTCATGTGCCGGCTCAAGAATTGAGGATGATTCCAATCACTTGGCCGTTTGCAACTTGGGGGCTGGATATGGTCGGACCTTTTAAAAGATCCAAGGATAAGAAAACCCACCTTTTGGTGGCAGTTGACAAGTTTACCAAGTGGGTTGAAGCGGAGCCTGTCAGCAAGTGTGATGCAGCGACAGCGGTGCAGTTCATCAAAAAGGTGATTTTCCAGTTTGGCTTTCCACACAGTATCATTACTGACAATGGTACCAATTTATCCAAGGGTGCTATGAAGGAGTTCTGTGAACGTGAGCACATCCGACTTGATGTATCATCAGTGGCTCATCCCCAGTCCAATGGGCAGGCAGAACGGGCTAATCAAGAGATCTTGCGAGGCATCAAACCCCGGCTTATGGTTCCATTGCAAAGAACACCGGGATGTTGGGTTGAAGAACTACCATCTGTGCTATGGAGTATCAATACTACACCCAACCGATCCACATGATACACGCCGTTTTCATGGTCTACGGAGCGGAGGCGGTTCTCCCTAGTGATATCCGGCATGACTCGCCTCGTGTGGCAGCTTATGTTGCAGCGGACAATGAGACAGCACGACAAGATGCTTTGGACCTATTGGACGAGGAGCGCGATATAGCGGCTGCCCGCTCGGCGATTTATCAACAAGATCTTCGTCGCTATCACAACCGCTGGGTTAGAACCAGAACTTTTCAAGAAGGAGATTTGGTGCTTCGGCTCATCCAAGACCAGACATATATGCACAAGTTATCCCCACCTTGGGAGGGGCCTTTCGTGGTCAACAAGAATCTGCACAATAGGTCATACTATCTGATTGATATTCGAGAGCATAAAGACTCACGCACATTAGAGAGGAGACCAACAGGCCATGGAACATAGCTCATCTTTGGCCTTACTACACCTGAGCCATTGGCTCTATCTATGTACATATTATGACAATGTATATATTATCTTTGATATAATAAAACCGGAGCCTCAGCTAAAGCGGGGTCTCTGTCTTTTCTTATCATGCGTGGTTACATGGAGTGGTTCTGTTTTAAAGCGGCCTCCGGTTTACCCCTTGAAATTTGCTTTTTTTTATATCACTTGGGGCCTTGGTCGTGTCCGAACCAACGCGACACCTTTTGATAGGCGAAAGCCACCAGATCACTTGGGGACATGGTCAAGCCTGAACCAGTCATGCCTCTTGATCGGCCTAAGGCCACAAAATCACTTGGGGGCTTGGTCGAACCTGAACCATTGCCACGCCTTTTGATTGGCATATATGCCACGGTTTCATTTGGGGACCTGGCTGACTTGAACCATTGTCACTCCTATTGGGGGCTTGGTCCTGTCCGACCATGGTAACACCATCTGATCAGCTCAGTATAGCATGTTTTTTGCAAATGGTTTTTATCATTGCCTTTGCTTCCATATTTCTTTTATGGCTATTTATTAATTCTTTTTGTGTTTCCTTTAAACCAACAACATTTTTACCGGTTCAACTGACGGATTCGGTTCATTTTTAATCCGGAGAAATATACCCGGTTTACCTTTCCTGTTAACATCATGGAGTAACAGAGGGGCTCATAAAGACCTAGTACGGTTTACATGGGAGTTGTTTTCTCCCTTTTTACTGTAATGGTTTATACAACCTCCGCTTCAAGCCTGGCTAAGCCAACTTCATGCCCAGTGATGGCAGGTACTTTGTATCGCTTAATTTGGTTATACATTTTAAATACATTGATGACATATATCAAGATCATAAACCGGCTGGCGGTATAACCGCACCGAAGTTCAAGATTTTCTGATTGCAGGAAATATAAATTGAGGTTTTTTCTAGCAAAAGCATCAGTACTTATGCACGAAGGCATATTCAAGGCAGAAGTATTAACTATCCTATTACAAGGCAACATGGTGCCCAAATAAGATCATTGTTATTTTGGCGGATCATCGTACGGCAGCGATTTAAACCGGCTTCCGGTTCAAGCCTGCTCATCGTCCTGCGCTGCTTCAGCTTCCTCGTCTCTATCCATTGGCTGGAAATCAACAGTGGTCCAGTCGATTCCCATTAAAGCTTGAAAGACAGCCTCTTCATGGATCAGAGAAGATGGTTCAATATCAGGAGTGTAAGTATGCTTACGGATTGGAGGAATCAGATTCTCTGCTTCAAGAGTTGGGGAAGGCACTCGCTTGTTTTGATCATTGTATTGAGCTTAATAATGCGACAAGTCTGCCTCTTCAGCTAATTGACAAGCCAGAGGGCGCACTGCATGGTTTATCGCCCTCAAATCATCTTCATTGAACTCGGAGCCATCTTCCTTCAGGCTGGGATAGCCTTGAGCTGCCTCCACAGGATCGAAATCCGGCACCCATGCTTTTGCCCGGATCAAGGCATTAATGGCTCCGGTTCGAGCAGCAGATTTTTTCAGCTCTTCAATCCGGGCAGGAAGCATTGACAACCTATTAAGAGTGTCCTGGATTAAAGAGGGTGCCGGATTGTTATGAGAAGCTGTGGTGATGATCTGCTGCGCTCCGGTATACAATTGTTCAACTAAAGTGTAGGCAGCCTTCAGCTTCTTCCGCACATCTGACCCTAAGTGCCCAATGCGTGTACCTGCAACAATACAGGGACGATCTCAAACCGGATCTATTATAAGCAGGCCAGAGTTGTCAGAGAAGCTAAAAAAAAGAGCTTACCAAAGATAGCAGCGGTCATGGAGTGTATTTGCTGCTTTACGGCAGTCAGCTCATCTACCACCGGTTTAAGGGCAGCTTCAGCGTTTTCAGCTCTTTTTATTAAAGCGGCCTTTTCAGTGGCCCAATCAGCCCGCTCCTTCTTGAAGCCCTCCTTCAGCTGTTCCGTGATGCTCAAGGTGCTGGTCAATTCCTCCCTTGCTTTGTCAGTTTTGGTTTGTTGGGTTTTCAGAGTTTCTTGCAGATCAGTAATCCGGTCCTCTTTGACCCGCACTTCAGCCTGCATACAGACAGTGCTTGGCTTTAAACAAAACGGTACAAGAATTTGAAGTATCAACCACATAACAAGTTATACGCTTGATACTTGGGGGCTAATGCACCTTCACTTTTCATCTATTACTAAATCACAAAGTCCCAAGCTCAATACAGGTATTCAACTTGGCACTTGGGGGCTAATGGCTATTTGCTCAATTTTGTTCTGATGTTACAATCTTTATTGGAGTCCCGGTTTAACTATGCTAAGTTGAACCGGCCCTTGGGGGCTATATTGACGGATTTCAAAGTACTGCGGATTATATTCAAATCCCGGTTTGAAGAAGGTTACAAACCGGTCCTTGGGGGCTAGGAGGATTAATACAGTGGCAGTAAGTAAAGAAAGAAGAAGCACAAGGTAGTTACCTCAAATTTGTCTCTCATCATCTTTACCAGGCCAGCTTCACAGTCGCGGCTAGTATATAGCCGGTTCAAGTAACCGGAATGCATATCTTGGGCACTCAGAGCAGCATATTTTCCAGTTCTACATCCCATTTGCCTTTGTTCTTGGCAGAAAAATCCTCTTTCACTGTATGCTTGGTTAAAGCGATAGGATTCCCTGGTTCAAAAAGACCTACGCCGGTAATTACAACATCATCATCCTTGGACTCACCGGTTTGCGTTGGTGCGGTCGGTTTATCAGCAGGACTGCGGGATTTTTCAATCCAGATGGAGCCGGCAGGCGGGTCAGCAGGGACTGAAGTATTGATAGGCCTTTCCTCAGGAATAGCATCATCTTGCAAGGGAGGATCATTGGGAATATCTTCATAGACAAACGCTTCAAGATCTGGTGCTTTATCCTGTTCAGGGGCAACATCTTCTTCGACCGCTTTATCCAGACGGGCCTTCTTGCTCGGTTTGGGTTTAGCCCTGGAAGAGAAACAAGGAGTCAAGGAATAACATAAGTTCTAATATAGAATACCAGAAGCATATGTTCAGTCTAGCTTACCCAAGAACCGTTTTCAGTGGTGGCAGCTGAGTGGCCGAGGATTCACCAGAGGATGAATGAGAAGTAACCTGATAATCGGAGTCGGACGGATTAAGAGGTTGATGGAAGAAACCCGCTTTAGGATAAAAATTAATAGAAAGGTCGGAGACCTCTGAGCGGCGTTTTCGAACCGGACTGTTTGGTAAACCGGCGGAGGTAACTACCTGACCGCTGTGCCGGGTTGTGCGGCGAGCTTCATGTTGCTGAGTCTTCATAAGAATTTGGGATCCAAGTAAGCAAGAGGATGAGAAAATTTAACTTTCCGGTTTGCCTGGCGAAATTTTGGCAAAGGCAAAATTTCTGAATCGGAAGAGAGAATAGTTACCTCAGCGACTTCAGCATTACTGGCTTCAGCGTCGTCCTGACAAGTATCATCATCATTAAGGCGTGTAAAAAGTAAGCCTAGTGAATCGAGTTCTACCTCAAGGTCCGAGTTACCCACATCATCATCAGCAGCCGGATCAGATGAAGCAGTGGTTTTCCTCTTTTTAGCAGGTTTCTTCATGACCTTGGTCTTTGGCCGGGTTGGCCGTTCTGCTTTCTCCGGTTTATCTTGTGAAAGCTTCTTGCTCCAAAACGGATTATCACCCTGGTTAAGCAGTAATGGATGTCAGACGGAGATAGCGATAACAGGTTCAATAAAAGGTACAAACAAAATCTTACAGCTGGCGGTTTGTTGGTGGCGCAGAAAGGGAGCAGGCCGGTTTGAGCGCAGAGGTGCTCCGGTTCATTCAACATTTTCTTCATAGAATCTGTGACTTCATCATCAGAGAGCTGGATTTTAGTGTGTCGGAGTGGGTCATCGACGCTATCAGTATACTTGCACATCAAACCGGAGCGCCGGCTGAGAGGCAGTATGCTCCATGATATCCAACAGCGTGCAAGGTCTATTCCTGTTAAACCGTTGGCCATGAAGGCTCGGAGCTTGGACAGTTGCGGAGCATATTTACTTCTCTCCTTGGCACTTAATTTTTGTGGAAAGGGGTGAGTGTTGCTGAGCCGCTCCGGACGAAAGCCGGGCAAGGGATTTTCATTGTCAGGGGAGGTGTCTTTGCAATAAAACCATGTTGCATTCCACTCCTTAGGGTGAGTGTGTAGGGCCCTGCGGACCGCGAGCTGCCTGGGGCATGGGTCGCCCGGGGCAAGCGGCTCTGTGCGGGCGGGCCATGCCACCCAGGGATCAGGGTTGCCCGCCTGGTCGCCGGACATGGTGATGACGACGCGATGGGACGCGGAGCGGCGGAAGGTGGATCCCGGCGCACCCCTACCTGGCGCGCAAAATGTCAGATTTTGGGTTCCGGCAGACCCTTGAGGTTCGAACACTGGGGTGCGCATGGAGATCTAACCCTCTACCGGCTTGCTCCTCACCGAATCGCAAGGATCTAAACTACCAAACAGAACAACACAAGAGACACAAGGTTTATACTAGTTCAGGCCACCATTGTGGTGTAATACCCTACTCCAGTGTGTGGTGTGGTGGATTGCCTCTTGGGCTTGATGATGAACAATACAAGGAAGAACAGCCTCGCGAGGGTCTGTTCTTGGCTGGTGCGACGAACTGCTAGGAGGAGTTCAATCGCTCTATCTACTGGTTTCTTGGTGAGGATCCAGATTGCTAGGTCAGGTCCAGATGCCTCTACCCTGAGGGTGGCTAGTCCTATTTATAGGCAAAGGCCCTGGGCCTCTTCCTAAATATTGAGCGGGAAGGGCGCCAACAATTGGCCATTTTGAAGGGGAACAGCGGGTACACTTATCCTGACTAAAGTTGGTCCTCGCCTGTCAAAGGCTCTGGTGGTGACGCTTGCTTGGGCTCCACAATGACTTCCTTCCAGCCGTTGGGCTGGTCTTGGTCTTGTTGCACTAAAATGGATGCCTTTGCTTGATGCTCTTGCCTGCGCTTGCCCCCTTTGCACCAAAGAGGAAAGGAAGGACACTGCGCGGGCTGGCGCCCGGCTGGCGCCCTTGGTCATCATGGCTTGCGTCATGGGCACCTCGCGAGGTACCCCACCTTGAACTCTCCGCCTCCTCGTGAGCCACCCTGACGAGGCCGTGCCTGAGGAAGCTCCTTGTCGCCCGCCCCGTGAGGCTTGGCCCCTCGCAAGGGTCTTGAGCTTGCGTTGATGAAGATGGGCTGTGTTGGGCCTCCTTTGAGCCACGCCGCAGGCCGCAGGCAGGCAAGTCTGGGGACCCCCGTTCCTAGAACGCCGACATTGGGGGCTCGCGAGCGTCTGATGATCGCAGCCTGATTTGGGAACATCAGGCAAGGTTGGGTGCGAGAGCAGGGGGCTGGGCACTCCGATATCCACATACAGCCACCGCTCTCTGAACCTGGCCTCAGGAGGAGGAAGGCCGAAATCGATCCCTGAAGCAGCCATCTTCGGCACGGCGAGGAAGCTCACACACCCCGAGCATTGAGTGGGGTCGCTGAGGCGCAAAGATAGGAAGTGGCGTAGGAGGGCAACAAAAGGAGGGATGCCCACCATTGCCTCACAAACAAAGGCAAAAATAGCCAGGAGGGTAATGGACTTAGGCCCCAAGTGCATCATGTAGATCTGATAATGGGAGAGCACCGCATTGAAGAAAGCGGAAAAGGGGGGAACCAGACCCGCCCACAGGGCGTTGGCAAAGAACCGAACCTTCGTGACGACCCTATCAAAGGAGGCATTGGACACAGGCCAGACCATGGTCCTGCCGCACTCACTGAAGATGGAGGCAAGAGCAGAGTGGACCTTGTTCAAGGCTTCGAGATTGAGTATGATTGACCGATCAACGGCGGGGGCCGCCACCGGAGACGAGCGGGGCGAAGGCGCGGGCTTCTTTCCCCTTTCCTTCTTTGTTGGTGCCATGGCGATGGAAAGAGGGGAGAGCTCGAGCCGGATTAGAGGCGGAGGTTGGAGCCCGAGGAGGAAGGAAGGGTAGGAAGCGTGCGAGTGGCAGAAGGGGAACAAGTGTGTGCAACCATGGGTCTGCCTAGCCGGGCGTGTAATGAGGCATCGTGGGGAAGCGGAGACGCCCACGTCCAATCAATCGCCACGCGGCGCCCAAGGCCGCAGGCTATTGGGGCCCGCGGCGCTTCGCACTTGCCCCTTCCCATCTCTGCTAAGCCAAGTCCATGCGCGCCTTGGGCCCGGGGGCTACTGTCGGTGTTCGAACGGGGGCGTCTGTGTCAAAACCGGCGGATCTCGGGTAGGGGGTCCCGAACTGTGCGTCTAGGCGGATGGTAACAGGAGATAAGGGACACGATGTTTTTACCCAGGTTCGGGCCCTCTCGATGGAGGTAAAACCCTACTCCTGCTTGATTGATATTGATGATATGGGTAGTACAAGAGTAGATCTACCACGAGATCAGAGAGGCTAAATCCTAGAAGCTAGCCTATGGTATGATTGTTGTTCGTCCTACGGACTAAAACCCTCCGGTTTATATAGGCACCGAAGAGGGTTAGGGTTACACAGAGTCGGTTACAATGGTAGGAGATCTACATATCCGTATCGCCAAGCTTGCCTTCCACGCCAAGGAAAGTCCCATCCGGACACGGGACGAAGTCTTCAATCTTGTATCTTCATAGTCTAGGAGTCTGACCGAAGATGATACTTCGGCTATCCGGACACCCCCTAGTCCGGGGCTCCCTCAGTAGCCCCTGAACCAGGCTTCAATGACGACGAGTCCGGCGCGCATATTGTCTTCGACATTGCAAGGCGGGTTCCTCCTTCGAATACTTCATAGAAGATTTTGAACACAAGGATAGTGTCCGGCTCTGCAAAATAAGTTCCACATACCACCGTAGAGAGAATAATATTTACACAAGTTCAATCTGCTGACGTATATCGTGGCGTGACATCACACCATGACCAAGCCTTTATTTGAATCGTTTTTACTGTCCCACCTCAGCGCGTTTAGCGAGGTGGTTTCCTTGGCACGTCTTGTCAAAGCAGAGATCGTGTCCCCTTATTTTGGGATTCTCATCAATACGGGCATGGGTAACCCAACCGTGCCATTGATTATGGCGCTTGGGAGATAAGCGAGTTTTACCAGGCCGGTGGGGACGCATAGTTTCGTCCGTCCATATAAGGGGATAAGGATCCACCTTTTTACCTATGCCTTCTTCCTCCTTTGCTTATCCATTTCCGCGCACTCGAGCTCCAGCGCCCAAGTTCGCACATCTCGCCTCGACCTTCCCCAGCCATGTCCGGAGCGGGAGGCAAGTGGATGGCCTCCTCTGTCACGGAGGGGCGCATCAAGAGGCTGCGGAAGGCCGGATACTTGTCCAGCGACATCGCGCATCGGCTCCCCGACAAGGGGCAGCTCATCCCCACCCCAGGGCCCCATGAGAGGGTGGTGTTCCTCACCCACTTCCTCCGCAGACTAGGTTTTCCACTTCACCCATTTGTCCGGGGGCTCATGTTCTACTACGGCCTGGATTTCCACGATCTGGCGCCGAATTTCATCCTCAACATCTCGGCGTTCATCGTCGTGTGCGAGGCCTTCCTCTGCATCCAGCCCCACTTCGGCTTATGGCTAAAGACCTTCAATGTCAAGCCGAAGGTAGTGGGGGGCCAGCAGGCGGAGTGTGGAGGCGCCATGGTGGGCAAGATGCCCAACGTCCTATGGCTCGAGGGCTCCTTCGTGGAGACCATAAAGGGGTGGTAATCGGGGTGGTTCTACATCACCGAGCCGCATGACCCTAAATGGGTAGCGGCCCCCGAATTCCGATCTGGCTTCCCTATACGGCTCACCTCTTGGAAAGAGAAGGGCCTATCATGGGGTGATTCGGAAGAGTTGACCGGACTCCAATCCTGCGTCAAAACCTTGGTGAACAAGAAGCTCAAGCTCGTCAATGTAGTCCAGGTCATGCTCATTCGCCGGATCCTCCCGTGCCAACAGCGGGCCTTTAATTTGTGGGAGTTTGATCCGGCACAACACCAAACCTTGAGCAGGCTCTTCAATACTACGTACGAAGATGCCTGGAAGGTGCTGTTCAAGGGCGCCGAGGCTCCCGCATCCGCTACCAAAGATCGCGGATTTAGCTCGCAGCGTCAAGCCGGCAAGGTAAGCTATTTTACCCTTTACAGGATACTTGTTTTTCATAGTTTGACTCTATGCGGGATCTAAAACTCCCTTTACCTTTGACAGGCCTGGCAAAAGACGTCCGGGCAGGTTAACTGTCCGGCTCCCTTGCCAGAAGACCCAGCGGACGCCCAATTAACGGGGCTGCTGGCTCCGACGCCTTATGTGGTGCCGGAGAAGAAGGCCACAGGAACTCAAAAGAGTTCCCGGCGCCAGGTGTTGTCGGACTCATCGTCCGACGACTCCGAGGCGGACTCCTCCCGCGAAGGCGAGGAGGAGGAAAAAGAGGCCTCTCCCCCAGCGGGGGAAGAGAAGAAAAGGAAGGCCGCCCCAACAGGGGAGGCCGAAGGGTCCAAGAAGGAAGGACCCTCCCTCCGGACTACTCCACCAACGCCGACGACGACGAAGAGGAGTGGCCACTGAGGACTAAGCCCCTGGCGACATCGTAAGTGTCCGGATGCCAGAATAACTCATGGGGTTTCGTTTGTCGTACAGAATCTCCTAACGCCGAACATAACCCTGCAGCCTGCCCAAGGATGGGCTCGACACTTCAACGAGCGGCTCCTTGGCATCGTCGGACGTGAATAGCACTTCACTTCCGGCCATCTCCTCTCCTCGTGCTGCGGATGACGCCGAGGTGGGGTCCCAAAAGGGGCCCAGCCAGGAGGAGGAGGTCCCGGAGGTGCCGCAAGGCAACCTCCCGGACTTTGGGCGCGAGGGGGATCAACCCCCAAAGGGTTCTGAGTTCGGCCCTGGGTCGGACTCCGCACTGGAACCTTTAGTGGTTCCGGAGTCCGGCGGGCGGCCCCTTCGTAAGAAGGGCGAGACTGTGACATCGGTGACCTCTGTCCAACCGGAGGCGCCGGATAATTTGCTGGAGACGCTTAACGGCGCCTCCATCGACGAGGAGCCACTAGTAGAAAATGGACCTAATATGAGACACATTAGTGCCGGTTTGGTTTTGAGCCGGCACTAATGTGTCCATTAGTGCCGGTTCCAACGGCTAGCCGGCCGTTCTCATTAGTACCGGTTCGTGGCGAACCTTTAGTACCGGTTCGTGCCACGAACCGGTACTAAAGAGGGTGGTGGCAGGGTGTTGTCAGTCTGGGGCCCGTCCAGCACCTTTAGTACCGGTTCGTGGAACGAACCGGTACTAAAGGTCGACGTACATAAACCCTTCGTCCACCCGAGCCACTCTGTTCTTCCCCTTTCCCCTCACTTCTCCTCTGTTCTTCCCCTTTCCCCTCGAGCTCCTCACAAATTTTGCCCAAAATTTGTCAAGATTTGAAGGCCCCCATCCATTCAAATGATCACAAAGGTTAGCAACTTTGTCCTTTCAACTCTCATTGCTAGATTAGCTCTTGCAATGCTTTGTATAGTGATTAATTTGGGAGGAATTATATTTGCTAGTATTTGATTTATATGCAATTTGAGGTCAAAAATAACACTTAGTTTGCATATGTAGGTGTGGTTTACTTAGTGCCTTCTAAATCTCCGTCGTAACCACCGTCGATCGCCCGCACCGTCCCGTCGCCGGCACCACCTTGTGGTGAGGCTCTTGTTCATGAATGTTCTACATTACCAAATTGATGTTTGTGTGATTTGGATATCTATACCTACTATTAAAGGGAATAGATATTCTTGGTTTGGTCCTGTTTTGTTTCGTCCGGTTTTAAGTCTTTTTATATGTATGCTATTTTTTACTTATGTTCTTTTTTTTACTTTTGTCCGTTTGACGAACATGTGCAAACAAAGAAAACCGGGACGTCACTACGCAGAGTCAATTGTTCCACTACTTATTTAGTGGTACATGGTCGCATTATTTTTTCCTGGCTTCGAGTGCTAAAAAATAATGCGTCTGGCGGGAGTCGAACTCGTAACCACGCAAACTACTCCAACCTCGGTATCCAACAAGGCACACTAGATGTTGTGAATTAGCATGTTGTATTAAACTTGAAATTTGTATGCACGGCTAAATTTGTATGCACGGCTAGGTTTGCTTCTTTTTTTAGAGGAAGCTAGGTCTGCTTTGTATCAATTCTCCTGCTGCTCTGTCACCTATACTGGGCCAATACGCTCCTAACTGGGATTTTTCTACAGCCAGCAAATTTCTCTGATGGGCTTCATATTCCTTGGTTTTCTTTTGGATTGCAGAGGCTACGTCATTGTCCCCGAGGATTGAACATAGAAATTGGGTTAGTTACTAAAAAAAAAGGAACCACCTTGCTTTTTAAAATCAAATTTCACAAATTTAAATACGTCCATGAGTTACCTGAAAATCAGCAAGCCATCGCAAGAAAAGGGTGAAGTGTGGGTCTCATTTATATTAGAAAATGAAGGAAGAAATTAATGCATGTATGCCCCCAATAAAATAGAGGAATATCCCATGAAAGAGGACTTGATTGGTGAATAAAAGAGAGAAAGTTTGGATGAAAAAGGACCTGGTTGGCACATGCCAATGAAAATAGAGGACTATTTGATGAGAAAGGACCCGATTCATCATGAAATAAAAGAAAGGAATATCCGATAAAAGATGACCTGGTTTGCAATCAAAGTGCATGGCTTAAGTGCGATTGCTGGAAGCTTTGAGTATGCATCCAGGAATAAAAGAGGAGGGAGTGACTAATGTTGATCAAAGGTGTTGTACAAAAAGGGCACCCATCCAGCATTTAACCGAGAGAAAGAGCCCATATACAAAAATTATAGCCAACCAGTTTCAAAAATCTGTTACTGAGGGATGTTCTCTCTAAAATTTGAGTTTTTGTGGTGTTTAGGTGCAAATGTCAATTATCTATCCCGGTGCAACGCACGGGCATATGTGCTAGTAGAGTTACTCGTATAATTATCTTACCCGTACATTGTTTGTTATACGTAGTGCCATGGTTTTGATATCCGTCCCCGTCGGCCCTCGTCCTTGTTATGATTCGGATGTGGTATATTCTCTTTTAAAACTAGTTCTTGCATTTCGTGTTTATGACAAATTATGCCCATCAAGTTGACATAGATATTTTTATCTAGGAGGTATGTGAACCGGAAATTCCAACCGACCCTATTGTCGAGAGGTTAAATTTAGTTGAAAGAGAAAACGAGTATTTGAAAGAAAAATTGAAAAGAATTGAGGGGGAGAAGATGGAATTGGAGTTGCATGTTGCCGATGTCGTCGATGATCACAAGATCAAGATGGAGAAAATGAGGTTGAAGATTAGAAAGATTAGAAAATATGCCATTGATAGTGTGGCTTGGTATCATTATGCTTTTGGATCAATTGTTACCTTAGTTGCAATCTTCATCGCATTTGTTGTTGCATTTAAATTATTTAGCTAGAGAGTTATTTGTATGTTGCATTTAATTAAGTGTTGTATATGAACTTTATGTATGAACTTGTATTAATTTGGTCTATTTGGTGTTGTGTAATGAAGATGAGCCGACAATGGATGTATGATGACCGATGCTCTCCCGAGTTCATTAATGGCGTGCATACTTTTCTGCGGGCCACTGAGGCAAACAAGCGGGCGGATGGTTTTATGCCTTGTCCATGTGCTGGCTGTAAGAATGGTCACAGTTACTCTACAGAAAAAACCATTCACATCCACCTATTTAAGTCCGGTTTCATGCCCCACTATAATGTTTGGACCAAGCACGGAGAAATAGGGGTTATGATGGAAGACAATGAAGAAGAAGAGGACGACGACGGCTATCCTGGCCATGGGTTCCCTGAATACGATGATACAACAATGGGGAAGAAGCTGAGCCGGCAATGCGGGAAGAAGCTGAAGAAGAGGCATCAGATGAGCCCACTGATGATCTAGGTTGGGCCATTGCCGATGCAAAGAGAAACTGCGCAAGTGATCTGGAGAGGACGAAGTTGCAGCACATGTTAGAGGATAACAAGAAATTGTTGTACCCAAATTGCGAAGCTGACAAAAAAAAGTTGGGCACCACACTTGAATTGCTGCAATGGAAGGCAGAGAATGGTGTAACTGACAAGGGATTTGGAAAGTTGCCGGTAATGATAAAGAATATGCTTCCAAAGGACAACGAATTGCCCGAGAGTACGTATGAAGCAAAGAAGGCTGTCTGCCCTCTAGGGTTAGAGGTGCAAAAGATACATGCATGCCCTAATGACTGCATCCTCTACCGCAGTGAGTACGAGGATTTGAACGCTTGCTTGGTATGCGGTGCATTGCGTTATAAGATCAGTCGCGATGACCCTGGTGATGTCGAGGGCGAGCGCCCCGGGAAGAAGATTCCTGCCAGGTGATGTGGTATGCTCCTATAATACCACGGTTGAAACGTTTGTTCCAAAACAAAGAGCATGCGAAGGCGATGCGGTGGCACGCAGAAGACCGTAAGAAAGACGGGAAGTTGAGAGTACCCGCTGACGGTTCGCAGTGGAGAAAAATCAAGAGAAAGTACTTGGAGGAGTTTGCAGGTGACCCAAGGAACGTATGGTTTGGTCTAAGCACAGATGGCATTAATCCTTTTGGGGAGCAGAGCAGCAACCATAGCATGTGGCCTGTGACTATGTTTGTATAACCTTCCTCCTTGGTTGTGCATGAAGCAGAAGTTCATTATGACGCCAGTGCTCATCCAAGGCCCTAAGCAACCCGGCAACAACATTGATGTGTACCTAAGGCCATTAGTTGAAGAACTATTACAGCTGTGGAATGGAACAGGTGTACGTGCGTGGGATGAGCACGGATAGGAAGAATTTGACCTAAAGGCGTTGCTTTTCGTGACCATCAATGATTGGCCTGCTCTCAGTAACCTTTCAGGACAGACAAACAAGGGATACCGCGGATGCACGCACTGTTTGGATGATACAGACAGTATATATTTGGATAGTTGTAGGAAGAATGTGTACCTGGAACATCATCGATTTCTTCCGACAAGGCATCCCGTAAGAAAGAAAGGCAAGCATTTCAAAGGTGAGGCGGATCACCGGACGAAGCCTCGCCACCGTACTGGTGCTGATGTACATGATATGGTCAAGGATTTGGAGGTAATCTTTGGAAAGGGTCCTGGTGGGAAACCTGTTCCGAAGGACGTTGACGGACGCGCACCCATGTGGAAGAAGAAATCTATATTTTGGGACCTGCCATATTGGAAAGACCTAGAGGTCCGCTCCGCAATCGACGTGATGCACCTGATGAAGAATCTTTGTGTGACCCTGCTTGGCTTTTTGGGCGTGTATGGGAAGACAAAAGATACACCAGAGGCACGGGAGGACCAGCAACGTATGCACGGAAAAGACGGCATACATCAGGGTCAGGCCAGCTATGCTCTTACCAAAGAAGAGAAGGAAATCTTCTTCGAATGCCTGCTCAGCATGAAGGTACCGTCTGGCTTCTCGTCGAATATAAAGGGAATAATAAATATGGCAGAGAAAAAGTTCCAGAACCTAAAGTCTCATGACTGCCACGTGATTATGACGCAACTCCTTCCGGTTGCATTGAGGGGGCTTCTACCAGAAAACGTTCGATTAGCCATTGTGAAGCTATGTGCATTCCTCAATGCAATCTCTCAGAAGGTAACCGATCCATAAATCATACCAAGGTTATAGAATGATTTGGTGCAATGTCTTGTCAGTTTCGAGTTGGTGTTCCCACCATCCTTCTTCAACATCATGACGCACGTCCTAGTTCACCTTTGTGAAGATATTAACGTTTTGGGTCCTGTATTTCTACACAATATGTTCCCCTTTGAAAGGTTCATGGGAGTCTTGAAGAAATATGTTCATAACCGTGCTAGGCCAGAAGGAAGCATCTCGAAGGGCCATGAAAATGAGGAGGTCATTGAGTTTTGTATTGACTTCATTCCTGACCTTAAGCCGATTGGTGTTCCTGAATCGCGGCATAAGGGCAGACTGGAAGGAAAAGGCACGCTAGGAGGGCATCAAATAATATGTATGGACAGGCATTCTCTCACTGAAGCACACTGCACAGTTCTACAGAATTCCGCCTTGGTGGCTCCGTATATGGAGGAACACAAGAATTTTCTACAGTCCAAACACCCGGAGAAGTCTGACGACTGGATTACACGCAAACAAACGAGGACTTTAGCCGGTTGGTTGCAGAAACGTGCCCTGAATGATGGCGATATTCAAAATGACCTGTACTCGCTGTCCCAGTTACCATCTTCGAATATAATGACTTTCAAAGGGTACCAGATAAATGGGAATACATTTTACACGATCGCCCAAGATAAGAAGAGCACCAACCAAAACAGTGGTGTCCGCTTTGATGCAACAACCAACACGGGAAAGGAAACATATTATGGTTACATAGAGGACATATGGGAACTTAACTATGGATCAGGTGATTTGAAGGTCCCTTTGTTTCAGTGCAAATGGGTCAATATGACACGAGGCGGGGTAACGGAAGACCCACAGTACGAAATGACAATAGTGGATCTCAACAATCTTGCGTATGTAGACGAACCATTCGTCCTAGCCAATGATGTGGCGCAGGTTTTTATGTGAAAGACATGTCTTCCAGGCCGAGAAAAAGAAAAGATAAGGAAGCGAATGGATCATACGATGAGCCAAAGCGCCACATAGTTCTTTCAGGAAAAAGAAACATCGTGGGAGTGGATGACAAGACAGACATATCAGAAGATTATGAAAAGTTTGATGAAATTGCTCCATTCACAGGGAATATTGACCCGAGCATCCAGTTAAATGATGAAGATTTTGCATGGTTACGGCGCAAAGGGACACACGCGAAGAAAAAGTTTCACACCGAAAGATCTGGGATGTGATCGGCTTCACTATCATCACTTTCTTCTGTGTTTCACAGCCAGGAGGGAATGTCTGTAATAGTTAGGGTAGTTATGTGTTTTGGCATTTGAAATGCGAAGAAATTTTATGTGCAAACAAATTCTTTTCATGCATTTACTAATTTTTCTAGCTAAATGACCATGAAATTGAAAAGCATTTCAAATGAACTCAGAAAAGGTTGAAAGTTGGCATGGTATCATAATTTCATACAAATAGCATGTGCAAGAAAGTAGAGAGGGTTACGGCAAAAACTGGATGCACTTCGTGTACAAAATGGACAATCTCTTTCGAAGTATCAGGGTTTCCGACGAAAACTGAACTGTTACAAAGGCATTTCATTTTTTAAATAACCTAAGCATTACCAAATTGGATATAATGATAAAACACACTAATATTAAACATAAGAAAAAAGAATCACTAAAAAAACTTTTTTCAAAGTTAAGTTATTCACAAACTAGTGATTCACACAAATTTCAAATAATTCAAAATTTAAACTATTCAAATTTGAAAACTACCGGCACTAACAGAAAGTTTGCAATTTTTTGTACCTAAAGCAAAAATATTCACAAAGAAACTCTAAATACGGCAAAAAACAACTCAAAAATAAATAAAGCAAAAAAATTAAGAAAATAAAAAAGCCCGCCTACTGGGCCAAAGCGGCCTGCATACGACTAGGAACACAACCTTTTGTTGGGCCAGGATGCAGGCCCGCAAAAGCCCAGTAGGCCCACTAGGCAGAAGAGGATAGGTAGGCCCAGTAGGCCTGCTTAGGATAGGAGCTCGAGAGAGCTACCGCATTGGGGCTTATAAACCAGGGCGGTAGCCCCTCGGCTAGCGAGGTGGGACTAAACTTGCGCACCGCCTGGAGCCAACGCACCCCCTTTAGTACCGGGTCATGGCTCCAACCGGTACTAAAGACCCCCCCCTTTAGTACCGGTTGGAGCCACCACCCGGTACTAAAGGGGGTGCGCTTCCCGCCGCTTGGCCTGGCCAAAACAGACCTTTAGTACCGGTTGGTGGCTCCAACCGGTACTAAAGGTCCATCCTATATATACAACACTTGAAAAAAAATTCAGTTTCCCTCTGTTCTCCCCTCTGTTTCGTCCTCTCTCCGTCGCGCCGCCCTGCCATGATCGTCGCCTCCCCCGCCCCTCGTCGCCGACCCCAGCCGTCCCCGCCCCTCGTCGCCACCCCCGTCGACGTCGCTGCCCCGGCCGTCCCCATCCCCGTCGTCCCCGTCGCCGCGCCCCGCCCCGCCCCGTCGTCGCCGCCCCGTCCCGTCGCCCCGGCCGCCCCGCCCCGTCCCGTCGCCCCGTCGTCGCCGCCCCGTCCCGTCGCCCCGTCGTCGCCGCCCCGTCGTCGCCTCGCCGGTGAGCTCGCCCCGGCCACCATGTCCACACACACTACACACACACACACAGACACACACACACACACACTACACACACACATTAGTTTGTTTGTTATAAATTTTCTGTTTTTTAGTTATAGAAATGTTAGAAATTATTCTGTTTTTAGTTATATAAATATTAGAAATGTTAGTTTGAAATGTTATAAATGTTTTCTGTTTTTTAGTTATAGAAATGTTAGCAATTTTTCTGTTTTTTAGTTATATAAATATTAGAATTGTTATGGAAATGTTAGTTATATAATCAGGAAATTTTAGAATTAGTTTTAGTTAGATGAATTAGATTAATGTCAAATTGTTAGAATTTGCATATATATATATATAGAATTTTAGTTATCACAATCCAATCATTTAAAAATTTGTTACTTTTTGCGGGCATATAGTATTTGTTCTCGACGATATGCCCGGCCCGCATCCTCGCCGTCGACTCGTTCGCGATGACGTCCTGCTTGAGGGGACCCATTTCCGGGACTGGGCTCCACCGGGATGGCACTAGGAGGTGCTACCTAGAGGGGCGCGCCGCTTGGTGAGGAACCCGACCTCGGGTCCCGTCGTCGACCCTGATCTTCTTTTGTGGCGTTCGCGTGGGCCACATTCGGTGCAGAGGCAGCCGGCCCCGCCGGAGGTGGTGCGTCGCCGTGTCAGGGAGGAAGATGAGCACGTCCATCGCTACATGGCTGCTATGGACGACGTCAGGTTCTCCACTACTTGGCGGGTTCTTTGGGCAGATGACTGGAGATATGATCCTGTGATGGTTCCTTCTCTTTGGGTGTGCACCGCCCGCGCCCCAGGAACCGCGAGTGGCGCCCTAGATTCTTCTGTAGTACTCGATCTTTATTAGGTACCTAGCCAGTGATGTATTCGATATATAATATTCGAGACGATGTATTCAAGATTATATATATTAAGACGATTGATGATGTATTCGAGATTATATATTCGAGACGATGTATTCGAGATTCAGTTTTTCCTTTTTGATTAATTGCATCCATGCATTGTAATTTGAATACTAAATTGTTTTATATTTCTTCTGTATTAGTAAAGTAAAAGCTATGGCGGACAATACCGACAGAGAGAGAAGAGGAATTGTTCGACATCATACGCAGCCCTCACAGGCTAGATGATCTGAATGAAGCAGATGACGGCTCCCAATATCTGAACAATACCGGAGAGGGTGATGAAAAGATATTCGATCTCGACGACCGGGCTGATGAAGTCATGAACTATGATTATGATTATGACACAGACAATGTTTGTGATGACACAGACAATGCTGATCTTCAAATAACAAAGACTACCGATGAGGTATATTTATATAATTAAGCATGCATCATGGTGATCATCACATGTTTTTTTATTGAAGATATATTAACGAATCGATCTTTCTTCTTTCAGCCCTCCGGATCGAGCAAATCTGCTTCTACAGACAGAAAGACAAAGCGAGGCCCGGGCAGATTGTTGAAGGATGGTGTAAAGTACCACATCGAATCCACCAAACTTAGTGGCGAACCCCTCACGCCTAAGATCGTTGCGGACAAGTGGACTCGTCAATGCGGAGTTCTTGTGAAGGACAAACTCCCAATCTCCATTCAAGAATGGAAAGAGCTAAAGACTAAACGTCCAGGTGTTACTTGGGTCGACGACAGAGCCAAAAAAGACCTTGTGAAATCTCTGATGGAACATTTCACCCTACCAGATCATTTCACTAAAGCAGATGTGGAGAAAGTCAAGAAAGCTGCTCTTAAGAAGATGGCAATTGCATTCAACACCCACAAGAAAACTGTATGGGCCAACTACCTCGCTAATGAAAGGAAGACTCCAGATTTCACAGGAACACTGGAGAACTAAAGAGAGCACTGGGACGATTTTGTGACCTTCAAGGATTCAGAAATATCTAAGGAACGGTCGATGAAAAACAAGGCAAATGCCGCAAGAAAGACGCAGTTCCATAGGCTGGGTCCAGGTGGCTACGCGGTGGGATTGCCTAAGTGGGATAAGTCTGAGCAAGAGATGGAGGATGTAGGGGTCACTCCAGTTACCCGGCACTGGCCCCCCAGGTGCAGAACTTGGTTCTATGCGCATGGGGGAGCGTTGGACCCGAAGACAGGCGAAGTTTCGCGGAAGGCAAGTCTGAAAGGAGCCGAACAAAAGATAATTGACACAATATATGAAGCTCAAAGGGGGGTGTTCACACCCAACAGAGAGAACAACGAGCTTACGCGCGCCCTGGGAAATCCTGAACACCCGGGAAGAACACGAGGAATGGGCGTTATTCCCTGGTATGAGGGCTTTTCAGAATGGAACGAGGACTACAGGAGCCGTGCAATAAGGAAGATGGAGGAGGAGAAGAAAAGGAAGCTGGAGGAGGAGCAAAGGAAGCAGGACGCAGAACGCCTTCAAGGCCTAGAAGCAAGGCACGCGGACCTGGCACTCAAATTCCAGCAGCAGCAACAGCAGATCGACTCACTTAGCTAGGAAAGGGGGTCTCAGCAGCGGCAGCAACAAGCGGATGATCGTCCAGCATTGGATAGCACCATCCCATCCATGCCGAGAAGCAGCGTTGGTTCTGCCCCGGGCGACACACTGCTGGATACATACCCTATGGATGAGATCATAGAGAACACTAACTGCGAGCTACACTCCAAAATGAAGAACATATCCATGAAGGTGGCGGACGGCGTTGCTTTTCCAGTTACCCCCGAAGCAACCTACCATTGCATCCTGATTCCAGAGGGCTATGCTCGTGTCATGGTTGATGAAGTGGTGGACCCATATTCGGGGCTAACGCTTGACATTCCTGGAGGTGAAGACGAGCGCACACAGGGAGAGGCCATACATCGTATCATCCTATGGAGAAAGGATTGCATCATCTTTTGAAGTCCACCGACACCGCGTCGACTCCTCCTCGAAGTCCGCCACTGAGTCAGTAGACTCCCGCTCCTCCAAGTCCACGAACGCGTGAGATGACTCCTCCTCGAAGTCCGCCACCTCCTCCAAGTCCCCGAACGTGTGAGCTGACTCCTCCGGTTTCAAGCCCGGCACAACGTCATGCCACTTCTCCAGTTTCAAGCCTGGCACCATGTCAGGCCACACCTCCTGCTTCAAGCCCGACACATCGTCAGGCCACTTCTCCTGGTCCAACTCCACGTCAGCCGTCTTCGCCGTCTCACCAATCGCAGAAGAGACATCCCGCAGCTTTGGTGCGTAGCGGTACGAGTCGAGGCAGTCCAGGAAGTACAGGCGGAGGCAAGCGATATAGATATGGTCCAAGCCTCGCTCCTCTTCCTCAGAGGCCTTACGACATGACTAAGGAGCAAAACACAGCCATAGTGCAAGCCCAATTGGATGCCCATTTTGGACCGAAACCGGCACCGCCGCCAAAGGAGAAAGTGCCTGAGAAAGTAATTGACCACTTCATTCATATGGCTAGAGAACCAGCTCCCAAGCCTGTTTACTCGGACTATGTGCACCAAATCAGGAAGGCACATCGAGCACGACTACAGAAGGAAGCGAGCTCAAGCTCGATCCAACAAGCAGCTGGCAAAAAATGCGGGAAAACCGTTCCCCAGTTGGGAGAACAGGCGGCGCAAGCGATCCCCCCGCTTGTTGTGCCAACAACACATGAGAGGACTAGTACGTGCGCCAAATATTATTGTGGGCAAACCGTTAGCGTTCCCCAGCATGGCGATGTGGTAATAACAGAGGATCATATAATGCAGGCTCAAATGCTCAATATCTCTGTTGGACATCTCCTTGAAATCGAGCCCATGCCTACACTTAAAGAATCGGAAATAGCATGGCAATATGTCCGGGGCAAACCTTTGGTCCATCCAGACAAGGTCAAGGACCTCCCAACAAGAATGTATCAATTGCATCAATGGTACATGAACATTACCAAGATTTCCAATCGAGAGTCCCTCATGGTGAATGTCAAGCATGAGCATTATTACCATGAGAAAGCTCTGACCATTGAGTATCTAGAACTATTTCAGTTATTTAATCAAGACGCACTCGACAAGTCTATCGTCAGTTGCTATTGTCTGTAAGTGATTTCTTTCTGTAATTTAAGTCTCAAGCTAGTTATGTAGTGATAATTCTGATCAATCATTACATGTAATTATCCTCACTATATTCTTTTTCTATGGTATTATATGCAGGATGAAGATGTATGAAATGAAAAAAGCTGGACGCTATGGCGTTGGGTTCATTGACCCAAATACCATTAATCAGGACATATGGGAGATTGAACATTGTCAAGCTGCTATAGAGGAAAGCATGCTAGAGTTCTTGAAGCGCCTCAATACCAATGAAGATATACTACTTCCTTACAACTTCCCGTGAGTCACACTGTCTTGTACTACAAATTCTGTTTTTGCTTACTAGCTAGCTAGATGTTAATAATTAAGTGTATATGGTTTACGGTAGTTGATTAATTTTATTCACATGCTCGCTTAATTAAGACATGCAAATGTGTGCGTATGCAGTTGGCACTGGGTCTTGTTAGACATTAAAGTTGAGGAAGGAAAAGTTGAATTACTGGACTCACTAACTAAAGAAGATAAAGACTACACCATCGTGAAGGGGATAGTCAACAGGTAATTTCAATCATTATTAACTATATCTCGGCCTATTAATTATTAGTTTGTCATTTCTTGATATGCACCATGTAATAACCCCTTTATTAATTTTCTTTGCCAGCGGGCAGGGCATGGGCAAAGTTCATCAAGGTGACTCCAGGCACGTGGCCAAAAAAGTTGTTTTGGCATCGACCAAAGGTAAGTAATTAAGTAGTACTAGCTAGCTACCATCTCTTTAATTCTTGTTTCAATATCATTAATTAATTATCATGCTTGATTAATCATTATCTGATTCAATTCCATTCTCGTAAAGGCCCTGAGGCAGGCGGCGGGGAATAATCTGTGTGCATTCTACATTTGCGAGAACATTCGCATGATGACGTGCGAAAGGAGCAGATCTGATAGACAGGACTGGGTACGTTTGTCAGAACACTATTCACACCATTATCGATATCTAGTCACACAACTAACACACATGCATATTGATCTCCTTCTTAACAGTTCAGATCGGTGCGGGATAAGCTCCTACCATCGGACCGCATACAAGCACTTCAAGAGGAAATAGCCGGATTTTTGCTCGACCAGGTCATAGATCCCAAAGGAGAATACTATTACCCGCTACCTCCCCCATGAACCAGTTGTCATCGTGCTCCGGAGGCACCAAAGGAAACATATGTAGGAGAAATTGTATATGTATATACTTGTGTATGTGTGAATAATTAAAGGTGTTGGTTTGTGAGACATTCGATATATATATATATATATATATATATATATATATATATATATATATATATATATATATGCTGTTCTACGTACGAGAAAATCTATTTATATATATGCATAACATGTACAATTTGTAGTATCGTGAAATAACAGCAAACAAAAAAAATTGAATGGAAAATAAATCAACCCCCCCCCCCCAAATATTTAGTACCGGTTGGTGTTACCAACCAGTACTAATGCCCTAGCGCACCCCGGGCCTGGCTCGTGCCACGTGGTGGCACTTTAGCGCCGGTTCGTGACGAACCGGTACTAAAAGGGGGCCTTTAGTCCCCACTCTTTAGTACCGGTTGGCAAACCGACACTAAAGGCCGTTACGAACCGGCACTAAAGCCCGGTTCTGCACTAGTGAGCACCGCACTGTTATGAGTGCGGTGATCCAGAAAGTTCAGTCCGCCAAGAGCGGGCTGACTGAAGCCTGTGCCAGCCTTCTAACAGGCTGTGAGGTATGTAGTTAAGATATGTAAAAATATTACCGCATAGACAGTAGCCCCTGATGCTCAGTTTGGTGTCCGGAAAGAAAAGCTGAACTGAGGATCTATAAAGATATACGCAGGAGTCTAACATAAGCATGTCAATATGGGAATGCAGGCTGCGCTGCTGACCTCTGCCGCACTGACTGCGGAGGTCAATGTATTGAAGCAGAGCCTCGAGCGGTCCGAGAACGAGCTCGACCTTGCCAAGAAGCATCTCAAGGACAAGGAAGGTAAGTAATACCTTATGGAAGTATATAAAAGATGCGGTTGCAAAAAATAACAGGAATAACATGAGAATTGCAGGGGCCACGAATGAGGTGGCAACCCTGAAGGAAGCGGTGCCCAAGGCCGAAAGCAATGCGGCCACGGAACGCACCGAGCGAGAGAAGCAGGAGGCGCGGGTGGCGGAGGTGCGGCAAGAGCTCCAGGCTCTCGTGGAAAAACACGAGAGTTTGGAGCGTGACTCAAAGACTCGAGAGTCCGAGCTCGCCTCGGCTCTTGAGAGCGCCAAAGCCGCTAAAGCCGAAGCCCAAAAAGCCCTCCAGGAAATTGAGGCAATAGAGAAGATAGCGGCGGGTAAGGCATTCTTCATGCAAAGCAAGCACGTGAAAGTGAATTACTTGTTACTTACCTGAATCCGGAGCTCTCCAGGAGCATTCGCAGATCTGCCCCGTAGTGTGTCCGACGCTGCCGCCTTCTACCGGGCCGAGGAGGGGAGCTCGACGGAGAAGGGCTTCTGGTCTCAGTATGCTGAGGCCGGACACCCGGTGCCCTTGAGCGACCAGCTGAAGCAGCTGGTCGAGCTCCATAAGGTGGCCGAACAGGCCATGAAGGGCCTCATAGCTCGGCTGTGGCCTAAGGAAGCCATGCCTGAGAGCTACTTCGGGCTGGTGAGGCGGCTGGTGGACGCCTGTCCATGCATTGAAGTCATCAAGCGCTCCGTCTGCATCGAAGGTGCCCGTAGGGCCCTTGCCCGTGCTAAAGTGCACTGGGGCAAGATGGATGCTGAGAAGCTTGTGACGGACGCTCCACCACCGGGCAGGGAGTATCGCACGCCCGAGATGTATTATGCGGCCTGAAGGGTGCCTTCCTTATAGCGGGTGAATGCTCCAAAGATGTAATTTTTGAGTGAACTCGCATTTGTTATCCTGTACGCTTGAAAACTTGTTCATATGTGATAAGAAACGCTTGTGAATTTAAAATATTACCTTCTGTGCGGCCGTTTATTAAATTTGAGAGATGGCGAGTCGTCGGCTTCTGCCCCCATGCCACGAGTGTTGGGGTGTTCGGGATAGACTTGAGCGCTCTTTTTCCCATTCTTGGGTCCTTCGAGGGAGGCGCTCAACACAACGAACAAGGCAACCGGACTATAATGCTTGAACACTCTCACTTAGCCATAGAATTCTATAATTTTAAATTTCGGTGAAGCCCCTAGTATTCAGAAGACCGAGTTCGGGGTGCTATCCACGCCTAGGCCGGACAAAGCCGACTCCTCGCTCTAAGCGGCATAAGTCTTTAGGGACTCGAAGAAACCTCTCGAACAGTGACCGGCTCTCGCCCTATCATGACGGTCAGTTTTAGCTTTCTCCACTGAGGTGCTTAACCCAGCTCAACCGGGGCACAATCGCAGTGGTTCTCCCAGCGCTACCTTAGCCGATATAACGGAACGTAAGGTACCAAAACATGGGAGCCGGGCAAACCCAACTATTGACCCAAGACATGATTCGGAGCCGATGCATATAATGTTATAAGTTCGGGGTGCCGCACTTGTGAAAGTGTTCGGACTTATCACACCATATTTTGGGGTACTTAAGCCCCTGGTGTATTTGGCCATACCAAAGCGTACGGATGCAACATGTCATAAGTGAACATATATAGGTAAGAAAAAGGAATGCAATAGTAGGCAAAAGCTGTGCATTGTTTATTAAAAAAGCTGCAGTAAAAGCAGAACGATACAAATAGTGCGATAAGCAAGGAACGGGACCATTTGACATGTCGCCCTCCAGGAGCGTGCTGCGGGATAATATGTAAAACAAGTATACTTCTCGTTATAGAGACCACCTGTACACTCGACGTAGCTTTCTGCTTCCCTGGCTATTGCATCGTGTGTTCGGCAATTCTACTGCCGGACAGGGCTTCTTGAAAAAGGAGTCCTGAAAGTAAGAGAAAAAAGAAGAATGACACAATTGGGAGCCCCTGGTGCGGTTGAGCCGCATTCTGGGCCTGCCGTGGTCGTGCCCCTCCCCCTATGCCCATGGTATTTCTAGGGCGTAATTATGTACGCATAGTATTGGTTTCACAATTTCGCGAGGGCTGGGGTTGGGGCCGCATTGCTATGCGTGCTCGGAACGTGCCAGGCGGTCTTGTTGTTGGTTACTCCGGGCGCGCTTGACGGTGTCCGGCCTCTTAACAGCCGGACTCGAGAATTGCCTTGAGAGGCTGCTTTGTACTTCTGCCGCGAGAGCCGCTGTATGCTCGTCCGTTCGGAGAGAGTGTTCGGTGTTTCCGCTGACCGTAATGACTCCTTGAGGGCCTGGCATCTTGAGCTTGAGGTATGCGTAGTGCGGCACCGCATTGAACTTTGCGAATGCGGTTCGTCCGAGCAGTGCGTGCTAGCCGCTGCGGAATGGGACTATGTCGAAGATTAACTCCTTGCTTTGGAAGTTATCCGGGGATCCGAAGACCACTTCAAGTGTAACTGAGCCTGTACAGTTGGCCTCTACACCTGGTATGACGCCTTTGAAGGTCGTCTTCGTGGGTTTAATCCTTGAGGGGTCTATGCCCATCTTGCGCACTGTATCCTGATAAAGCAGGTTCAGGCTGCTGCCGCCGTCCATCAGGACTCTAGTGAGGTGAAATCCGTCAACGATTGGGTCTAGAACCAATGCGGCGAATCCGCCATGGCGGATGCAAGTGGGGTGGTCCCTTCGATCAAAAGTGATCGGGCAGGAAGACCACGGATTGAACTTTGGGGCGACTGGCTCCATCGCATATACGTCCCTTAGTGCACGCTTCTGCTCCCTTTTGGGTATGTGGGTTGCGTATATCATGTTCACCGTCCGCACTTGTGGGGGGAAACCCTTCTGTCCTCTATTGTTCGGCGGCCAGGTCTCCTCCTCGTCATCGCTATGCAGCCCCTTGTCATTGTTTTTGGCAGTTAACTTGCCTGCCTGCTTGAACACCCAACAATCCCTGTTGGTGTGATTGGATGGCTTTTCAGGGGTGCCGTGTATCTGGCACGAGCGATCGAGTATTCGGTCCAAATTGGACGGGCCCAGGGTATTTCTTTTGAATGGCCTTTTCTGCTGACCGGGTTTAGAGCCTCTGAATCCGGCATTGACTGCCGTATCCTCAGTATTATCGCCATTAATGCGGCACTTGTGCTTGTTGCAATGCGACCTGACGTTGTTGTCCTTGGTATTCAAATTACCAGGGCTCTTGGTCATGTTGTTACTACGAGCTAGCCAACTGTCCTCTCCCGCGCAAAAGCGGGTCATGAGTGTTGTGAGGGCTGCCATGGATTTCGTCTTTTCCTGTCCTAGGTGCCGGGCAAGCCACTCGTCGTGGATGTTATGCTTGAAGGCTGCGAGGGCCTCTGCATCCGGACAGTCGACGATTTGATTTTTCTTGGTTAGGAACCGTGTCCAGAATTGTCTGGCCGATTCTTTTGGCTGCTGAATTATGTGGCTTAGGTCATCGGCGTCTGGTGGTCGCACATAGGTGCCCTGGAAGTTGTCGAGGAATGCGGCTTCCAGATCTTCCCAACAACCAATTAACTCTGCTGGCAAGCTGTTAAGCCAATGCCGAGCTGGTCCTTTAAGCTTGAGTGGAAGGTATTTGATGGCGTGTAGATCATCACCGCGGGCCATGTGGATATGAAGGAGATAGTCCTTGATCCAGACCGCAGGATCTGTTGTGCCATCGTATGATTCAACGTTCACGGGTTTGAAACCCTCAGGGATTTGATGATCCATTACTTCGTCTGTGAAGCATAGTGGGTGTGCGGCGCCTCTGTATTGGGCTATATCACGACGTAGCTCAAATGAGCTTTGTCTACTGTGTTCGGCCCGGTCGTAATTGCCATATCCGGCGTGACGGTTATCATCACGTATCGTGGGGCGCCCACACGATCCGTAGATCGATCTTGTTTGCCTTGCCTTGTCCTCAAGTATATCCCGCAGGTCTGGCGCATTTTCCCGTGCCTTGGTATTTTTTGAGCGGCGCCAGGGTGCGGCTTGAGTGTAGGGCCGAGAGGCCTCTCTGTCGCGGCCACGAGGTGGCCGGTCGGCCGTATTATGCACTGGTGATGTAGGTTTAGGTGCTTCCTCCTCTAATCGGGGTAGCAGCCTGCGTTTTGGGTAGCTCTTGGAGGGGCGTTCGAGTTCATACTCTTCAGCCGCAAGGACTTCAGTCCATCTGTCGGCTAGCAAGTCTTGGTCAGCTCTAAGCTGTTGCTGCTTTTTCTTGAGGCTGCTTGCCGTGGCCATAAGCCTGCGTTTGAAACACTCTTGTTTGACGGGATCCTCAGGCACGACAAATTCGTCGTCGTCTAGGCTTGCCTCGTCTTCGGAAGGAGGCATGTAATTATCGTCCTCTACCTCTCTGCCTGCCGCTCTCTCATGAGGGCTGGCTTCTCCATCCTCCTGCGCTGAATCCTGCTGGAGGGGGTTGTCTTCGGCACTGTCCGGGGTGTTATTGTCTCTGGTGCCGGAATCTCTGTTTTTGCTGTGGCGGGATTTAGAGCGGCGCCGCTGACGCCGGCGCTTAGGCTGTTTCTTGGAGGGGTCATCCTCCATTGTTCCATCGCCATTCCCATCATTTGGGATGTCCACCATGTATATGTCGTATGACGAGGTGGCCTTCCAGTGCCCTGTAGGCACTGGTTCTTGGTCGTCTCCTGCATCGTCGTCCATACCGTCGATGTCTTTGGAGTCAAAGTCGAGCATGTCGGTTAAGTCATCGACAGTGGCTACGAAGTGGGTGGTGGGTGGGCTTTGAATTTCTTCGTCGTCCGCATCCCAACCTTCCTGACCATAATCCGGCCAGGGCTCTCCTGATAAAGAGAGAAACTTTAGCGAATTCAGGATATCGCCAAAGGGCGAGTGCTGAAAGATGTCCGTAGCAGTGAACTCTATGCTTGGCGCCTAATCGGATTCGATTGGCAGGGGCGCGGAAGTTTCGGAGTCTGGCACCTTGGAGTCACGAGCTTCACAAAGGACAGGGTTGGTGTTCGGCTCAATCGCCGTAGAGATAGCAGCCCCCGAGGCGGTGTCCAGCCACCCGTCCTCGATCAGCGCAGTCGACTCCGAGCTAAGGGTCAGAGCGGACACTAGTGCGGCCTCCAGGACACTGTTCGGTGGCAGAGCTAGATCATGCCCATCGTGACAGTGCGGCGCGCTTGGCTGTGGCTCGAACCCGTCGAAGATCAAGTCTCCGAGGACGTCAGCCGTGTAGTTCAAACTTCCAAACCTGACCTGATGGCCAGGGGCGTAGCTTTCAATCTGCTTCAGATGGCCAAGCGAATTGGCCCGCAGTGCAAAGCCGCCGAATACGAAGATCTGTCCGGGGAGAAAAGTCTCACCCAGGACCGCATCATTGTTGATGATCGAAGGAGCCATTGGGCCTAAAGATGATGACACAAAGGAACTCTCAATGAAAGCACCAATGTCGGTGTCAAAACCGGCGGATCTCGGGTAGGGGGTCTCGAACTGTGCGGCTAGGCGGATGGTAACAGGAGACAAGGGACACGATGTTTTTACCCAGGTTCGGGCCCTCTCGATGGAGGTAAAACCCTACTCCTGCTTGATTGATATTGATGATATGGGTAGTACAAGAGTAGATCTACCATGAGATCAGAGAGGCTAAACCCTAGAAGCTAGCCTATGGTATGATTGTTGTTCGTCCTACGGACTAAAACCCTCCGGTTTATATAGGCAGTGAAGAGGGTTAGGGTTACACAGAGTCGGTTACAATGGTAGGAGATCTACATATCCGTATCGCCAAGCTTGCCTTCAACGCCAAGGAAAGTCCCATCCGGACACGGGACGAAGTCTTCAATCTTGTATCTTCATAGTCCAGGAGTCCGGCCGAAGATGATAGTTCGGCTATCCGGACACCCTGTAACGCCCCGGATTCGATGCGCCAGGTGTCTGCCAATTATTCGCCGTCGTTGCCATGTCATTTGCTTGCGTGTTGCACTTTGCCATGTCATCATATGCATTTCATATCGTGTCATCATCTGCATTTCATTTGCACACGTGTTCGTCTCATGCATCCGAGCATTTTCCCGTTGTCCGTTTTGCAATCCGGCACTCCTATGTCCTCCGGCGTCCCCTTTTTGCCTCTTCTCTTGTGCGGGTGTTAAACTTTCTCGGAATGGCCCGAGGTTTGCCAAGCGGCCTTGGTATAGCACCGGTAGACCGCCTATCAAGTTTCGTGCTATTTGGAGGTCGTTTAATACTCCAACGGTTCACCGGGTAACCGCAGAGGCCTCCTTCTCTTTGCAGCCCAACACACCTTCCAAAGTGGCCCAAAACCCAGCAAACTCCCCTCCATGCTCTCGGTCGTTCGATCACGATCGCGTGGCCGAAAACCGCACCTCATTTGGACTCTCCTAGCTGCCTCTACCTATATATAGACCTCCCCCTCCGAAATTTTAGGTCCAAACCCTAGTCTCCTCCTTCCTCCCGCCGCCGGACGCGTCCGCCCGGCGCCGGACACGTCCGCCCATCGTCCCCGGCGAATCCGCCGTTGCCACGTCAGCGCGCCGCCGCTCTCTCTCTCCTCGCGCCCGTCCCGCCAGGCCCTTGCGGAGCCCGCCCGAGCCCATCTGGGGCCCGGGTCGGACCCCGTGCGCCGCCGCCCGCCTGGCCGGGTCCGTGCCCGCGCCGCCGCCGTTGCCCATCGCCAGCCGCCGCCTCCGGCCCCGCGGCCCGTCCCGCGCGCCGCCGGCCGCGCTCCGCCGGCCGCGCCCTGCCTCGCCTCCGGGAGCTCCGCCGCCCGCGCCCGAAGCGCCCCCGCGCGCCGTCGCGCCGGCGCGGTCCGGCCTCCTCGCCGGCGACCCCCGCCATGGCCGCCGAGCTCGGGGCCGAGCTCCGGCGCCACCCCGGGCCTCCTCCTCCTCCCCGGCGCCCCCTCGGGCCAGATCCGGTCGAGGAGCGACCGGATCCGCCTCCGCCGCGTCTCCCCGGCCATCTCCCCGCCTCCTCCGGCCTCTCTCCGGCCATCTCCGGCGAGCCGTCGCCTGCCTCGAAGTCCGCGCTGGGTCAAACCCTAGCCGCGAGGTGAATTTTCTGCCAAGTCCTTGAAGTTGTTGACATTATCATGCCATCTTCATCATGTTGTATCTCTGCATCCGTAGCTCCGTTTTGTGCGTATAATATGTCATATTGTTCGTCTCGACGAGTACTTCATTTGATTCCATTGCATCATTTTCATTTGAGCTCATCTTGATGCCCGAAATGCTGTTGGAAGAGTGCATGTTGATGTTAATCTGCTGAAACTGTTATAACTTGCTCATTTGTCATTTTTGCCATGATTGATGTGTGCATCCTATGAGGTTGATGTCTACATGTGTTTTGATCTATGCCATGCCATATTTCCAGGGGTGTATGCCATGTATTTTTGTGATCAATGTGGTGACTAGCACAAGCATGCAAACTAGGCTTCGTGATATTGCTGATTTTAGTCCCTGTTCTGCTGTTATTTTGATGACATGTAAACTTGATGCTACAGAGAGATCCATGCATATTTTGAAATACTTCAGTAAGAGTGTTTTGAACATATGGTTATTGTCTATACATTCGTTCCCTTGTTTGCAATTATGGAGTAGTCTAGCATGTCATTTGAGTGCTCTACTTTTGCTTCAAAATGTTTCCTGGCAGATTGTTTACATGTTATTCAATTTGGCCAAGCTTGCTATATTTGATCCTTGCATGCTATGGACTTGTTCTTGACTTGGTTTGGTACATAAACATGCCATATTGATGATGCTATGCTTATCTTGTCATGCAATGACTTGTGGTGAGTGAATCGAGCTTGTTAAGTAGTGTACTTGCTGTTGCTGTTTTCCTGACAGATTCTGTTATATTTTGTTGCTATGTAAACATGCTTCTACTAGTTGTTCTGTGCATAATCTGGAGATGCTCTATAAATATGTTTTGATCTACATGTTATGCTATATCCATCCATGCCCATGGGTGCATTTATAGCTTGCTGTAGATTGTTCATTTCTTGCTCCAAAGTTGCTTGAAAATGTTGCTATCAGTCTGTTAACATTAAGTTCACTTGTTCCCATGTGTTTTGCTAGTGATCCATGTACCCTATGACCTTGCTATTGACATGCTTAGCTTCATAAACATGTCTTCTTACTGTTGGGTGCCTTGCCATGCCATGTATTGCTCTGTGGTGAGTGGTTCAAGCTCACCAACATGCCTACTTATTGTTGTTTCTGCCATATTTGAATCTGTAATATAACTTGCCATGTTTACATGGGTGCCATCATATTTTCTGTGCCCTTTTGGCTCATGGTCAGTAAGGGACTTTTGATCTATGCAATTAGTAGATTCATGCCATGCCTTTGTTTTCCATGATATGTTCCTGTAACATGTTGTTTGATAGCTCTAAACATTGCAACCAGATGTTATTTCTGCAAAGTCTGAAACTGTTATTATTTGCAATATCTCCATGTCTTTTTGAGCATGTTCTAGTTGTTTCTGGAGATAGCTTAGTGTTCATGTTTTGTTGTGCTTTACCTGTACTTCATGCCCATGCCTTTTGTTATTATGTTGGGATGCTGTAGCTTATTGTTTTGATGCTTGCAATATGCCTAGTTGCTGTTTTGGACAGATTGTTGTTATGTCTTGTATAGAGTGTATGTGTTGCACCGTTGCTCCGTTTTGAGTGTGCTCTATATGAAACTTGCTTGTTTTTGCATGTAGCTTCATATTATCATGTTGTATCTTTGTTTTGGTGTGTTTGCTTGATGTTTGGGTGCATTTTGCATCAATGCCATGCTTAACTTGTTTTGCTCATATCTTCTAGGCCGTAGCTCCGAATCTAATGAACTTTATATGTAACTTGACTAGAATTTCGCGTAGATCTTCATGGTGCATCTTAACTTGCTGTTTAAAAACTTGAACATAAGGTTTATTCAGTTCTGGACCAATTTCGAAATTTGCATCTGAGGACTTACCGGAATTGTTATATGTTGTTTCCGGCCTCATTTAAACTTGCCTTGATGTGTTGTTCTTGTTTGCATCATCTCTTGCCATGAGTAGCTTCATGTAGCTTTGCCATGCATCATGCTTGTTGTTCATCATGCCTTGTTCATGTGTGGTGTGTTTACTATGTTGTGTGCTTCTTCTTGTTAGTTCCTGTTTCGTTGCGATCGTGAGGATTCGTTCGTCTACGTGTGGTTCGTCTTAGTGGCTTCATCTTCTTCATGGACTCGTTCTTCTTCCTTGCGGGATTTCAGGCAAGATGACCACTACCCTAGATCTCACTACTATCATTGCTATGCTAGTTGCTTCGTTCTATCGCTATGCTGCGCTACCTATTACCTGTTTATCAAGCCATCCCATATTGCCATGAACCTCTAACCTTTGACACCCTTCCTAGCAAACCGTTGATTGGCTATGTTACCGCTTTTGCTCAGCCCCTCTTATAGCGTTGCTAGTTGCAGGTGAAGTTGAAGATTTCTCCATGGTGGACAGGATTTTGGTTGGGATATCACAATATCTCTTATAATATTAATGCATCTATATATTTGGTAAAGGGTGGAAGGCTCGGCCTTATGCCTGGTGTTTTGTTCCACTCTTGCCGCCCTAGTTTCCGTCATACCGGTGTTATGTTCCCGGATTTTGCGTTCCTAACGCGGTCGGGTGATTTATGGGACCCCCCCCCTGACAGTTCGCTTTGAATAAAACTTGTCCAGCAAGGCCCAACCTTGGTTTTACCATTTGCCTCACCACCACCTACTTTTTCCCTTGGGAGTCGCTCTCTCGAGGGTCATCTTTATTTTAGCCCCCCCGGGCCAGTGCTTCTCTAAGTGCTGGTCTGAACCGGGCAGACTGCGGGGCCCCCTCGGGGCAACTCGAGGTCTGGTTTTACTCGTAGGATGACCTATCCGGTGTTGCCCTGAGAACAAGATATGTGCAGCTCCTATCGGGATTGTCGACGCATCGGGCGGCTTTGCTGGTCTTGTTTTACCATTGTCGAAATGTCTTGTAAAACGGGATTCCGAGACTGATCGGGTCTTCCTGGGAGAAGGTCTATTCCTTCGTTGATCGCGAGAGCTTGTCATGGGCTAAGTTGGGACACCCCTGCAGGGTATAAACTTTCGAGAGCCGTGCCCGCAGTTATGTGGCAGATGGGAATTTGTTAATGTCCGGTTGTAGATAACTTGACACCAGATCCGAATTAAAACGCATCAACCGCATGTGTAGGCGTGATGGTCTCTTCTCGGCGGAGTCCGGGAAGTGAACACGGTTTCTGGGTTATGTTTGACGTAAGTAGGTGTTCAGGATCACCTCTTGATCATTGCTAGTTCACGACCGTTCCGCTTGTTTCTCTTCTCGCTCTCATTTGCGTATGTTAGCCACCATACTTGCTTAATCGCTGCTGCAACCTCACCACTTTACCCCTTCCTTTCCCTTTAAGCTTTGCTAGTCTTGATACCCATGGTAATGGGATTGCTGAGTCCTCGTGGCTCACAGATTACTACAACAACAGTTGCAGGTACAGGTTGTGCGATGATCTTGACGCGAGAGAGATGCTTGCTTGTTTTGGAGTTTCTTCTTCTGCTTCTTCGATTAGGGGATAGGTTCTAGGTCGGCAGTCTGGGCTAGCAGGGTGGATATTGTTTGAGTTTCTGTTTATGATTCATCCGTAATCGGATGTTGTTCTTGTATGATGATGTTGTATTTGGGTGACATTGTATGTATTGGATGTATCCCCACTATTATGTAATGTTGATGTAATGATATCCACCTTGCAAAAGCGTTCCAATATGCGGGTCTATCCTTGGTGGGACCTTCGAGTTCCTTTTGGAAAGGGTCGCATATTGGGCGTGACAAGTCAGAGATGACAAGTTGGTATCAGAGCCTCGACCGACCTTAGGAGCCCCCCTCGATTGATCGTGTAGTTTGGCCGTTGTCGAGTCTAGAAGGAAACTGTTTTCTGAGTCTAGTTATATCGGAGAGTAGGAATTCTTTTTACTCCTCAGCCCCTTCGTCGCTCTGGTGAGGAATCTTGACGTAGGTGTTTTGATTACTCCTCTTCCCATTCAAAATTTTCTTTAGGTTCATGCAGTTGGTTTTCCGGTAGTTGTTCCTCAGCTCTTTTTATCCGGTGCATTCCTCGTCAAGCTGATTCGAACCTCTTTGTCTTTGGGAGATCAATCCTCAGCTCTTTTCGATCGATGTTGTTTCCCTGTCCGAAGTTGCCCTTGTTTTTCCCACCCGCCCACCTCTTTTCTTCTCGGAACCGGAGTCTGTAATCGAGTATCCATCATACTCGTGCGAAATTGTTGCTTTCTTTCCTCAATTATTTCAACCGGTGTTTTCTCTTCAAGTTATTCGTCGGTTCCCCTTCCAAGTTGCCTTTGTTTTCCCGCCCTCCCACCCTCTTCTTCCCGGAGCTTGAGTCTGTTTCGAGCATCAATTCCATTCGTGCGGAACCCCTTCAGTCTTTCGTCAATTATCTCAACCGGCGAATTCTCATCTCGTTTGGCATTCTTCATCTCTTTTCTTTTCCCGGTGCACTCAATTCAAGTTTTTCGGGTTGATCATATTCTTTTCCTCGTCTCAAGTGTTTTCCCTGCTCGTTCGCCTCTCGCCAGTTTATCATTCCGGAGTCCGGAAGACATCTCAAGAGATTCGTCTGTGTTCGAATTAATTTGAGGTTGTCACCTCATTCAAATATTTCAATTGTTCCGGTGCATCATCTTTCTCTTCAACAATCCTTTCCAATGGTGTTTTCTTTCTCAGTGGGCCCTAACCCACAGGTCTTTTCCAGGATCTTACCTGACTCTTCTAATTTCCCCGGAGTTATTCTCAATTCTTTTCAAAGTGTGATGTAAGAATGGATTTCATCAGTCAGATGCCATCTCCAAGATCGCTTTCAAATTCTTTTCATCTTTGGTTCTACCCTTCCTCTTTGTCATTCTCCCGGAGTATCTCAGTAAATTTTGGTGGTATTTTCCGTCGTCATTTGAAGACCAAAGAAGAAGATTTCTCTTTAATCTTGTCTGTTCTCCCGGAGATTCGCGGTGCTAGCTCGATGTTATCCTATCAAATTGTTTCAAGTCATGCAAATTCTTTTCACCCATCCGGAGTATCTCAGGAGTGATTTCATAGTCTATCTTATTCCGCGAGCTTTCGATTCTCGTCATTCTCCTCGTTCATCTCTTCTTCTCGAGTGCTCTCGATTCTTTGCTCCTTCTCTTGAGTTCTTGCTTCACCCCATCCCTTTTCCCTTCCGTCTCGGTCCTAAGATCTCGGGACGAGATCTCTTGTTAGTGGAGGAGTGTTGTAACGCCCCGGATTCGATGCGCTAGGTGTCTGCCAGTTATTCGCCGTCATTGCCAAGTCATTTGCTTGCGTGTTGCACTTTGCCATGTCATCATATGCATTTCATATCGTGTCATCATCTGCATTTCATTTGCATACGTGTTCGTCTCATGCATCCGAGCATTTTCCCCGTTGTCCGTTTTGCAATCTGGCACTCCTATGTCCTCCGGCGTCCCCTTTTTGCCTCTTCTCTTGTGCGAGTGTTAAACTTTCTCGGAATGGCCCGAGGTTTGCCAAGCGGCCTTGGTATAGCACCGGTAGACCGCCTGTCAAGTTTCGTGCCATTTGGAGGTCGTTTAATACTCCAACGGTTAACCGGGTAACCGCAGAGGCCTCCTTCTCTTTGCAGCCCAACACACCTTCCAAAGTGGCCCAAAACCCAGCAAACTCCCCTCCATGCTCTCGGTCGTTCGATCACGATCGCGTGGCCGAAAACCGCACCTCATTTGGACTCTCCTAGCTCCCTCTACCTATATATAGACCTCCCCCTCCGAAATTTCGGGTCCAAACCCTAGTCTCCTCCTTCCTCCCGCCGCCGGACGCGTCCGTCCGGCGCCGGACACGTCCGCCCGTCGTCCCCGGCGAATCCGCCGTTGCCACGTCAGCGCGCCGCCGCTCTCTCTCTCCTCACGCCCGTCGCGGCCCGCCAGGCCCTTGCGGAGCCCGCCCGAGCCCATCTGGGGCCCGGGTCGGACCCCGTGCGCCGCCGCCCGCCTGGCCGGGTCCGTGCCCGCGCCGCCGCCGTTGCCCATCGCCGGCCGCCGCCTCCGGCCCTGCGGCCCGTCCCGCGCGCCGCCGGCCGCGCTCCGCCGGCTGCGCCCTGCCCCGCCTCCGGGAGCTCCGCCGCCCGCGCCCGAAGCGCCCCCGCGCGCCGTCGCACCGGCGCGGTCCGGCCTCCTCGCCGGCGACCCCCACCATGGCCGCCGAGCTCGGGGCCGAGCTCCGGCGCCGCCCCGGGCCTCCTCCTCCTCCCCGGCGCCCCCTAGGGCCAGATCCGGTCGAGGAGCGACCGGATCCGCCTCCGCCGCGTCTCCCCGGCCATCTCCCCGCCTCCTCCGGCCTCTCTCCGGCCATCTCCGGCGAGCCGTCGCCTGCCTCGAAGTCCGCGCTGGGTCAAACCCTAGCCGCGAGGTGAATTTTCTGCCAAGTCCCCGAAGTTGTTGACATTATCATGCCATCTTCATCATGTTGTATCTCTGCATCCGTAGCACCGTTTCGTGCGTATAATATGTCATATTGTTCGTCTCGACGAGCACTTCATTTCATTCCATTGCATCATTTTAATTTGAGCTCATCTTGATGCCCGAAATGCTGTTGGAAAAGTGCATGTTGATGTTAATCTGCTGAAACTGTTATAACTTGCTCATTTGTCATTTTTGCCATGATTGATGTGTGCATCCTATGAGGTTGATGTCTACATGTGTTTTGATCTATGCCATGCCATCTTTCCAGGGGTGTATGCCATGTATTTTTGTGATCAATGTGGTGACTAGCACAAGCATGCAAACTAGGCTTCGTGATATTGCTGATTTTAGTCCCTGTTCTGCTGTTATTTTGATGACATGTAAACTTGATGCTACAGAGAGATCCATGCATATTTTGAGATACTTCAGTAAGAGTGTTTTGAACATATGGTTATTGTCTATCCATTCATGCCCTTGTTTGCAATTATGGAGTAGTCTAGCATGTCATTTGAGTGCTCTACTTTTGCTTCAAAATGTTTCCTGGCAGATTGTTTACATGTTATTCAATTTGGTCAAGCTTGCTATATTTGATCCTTGCATGCTATGGACTTGTTATTGACTTGGTTCGGTACATAAACATGCCTTCTTGATGATGCTATGCTTATCTTGTCATGCAATGACTTGTGGTGAGTGAATCGAGCTTGTTAAGTAGTGTACTTGCTGTTGCTGTTTTCCTGACAGATTCTGTTATATTTTGTTGCTATGTAAACATGCTTCTACTAGTTGTTCTATGCATAATCTGGAGATGCTCTATAAATATGTTTTGATCTACATGTTATGCTCTATCCATCCATGCCCATGGGTGCATTTATAGCTTGCTGTAGATTGTTCATTTCTTGCTCCAAAGTTGCTTGAAAATGTTGCTATCAGTCTGTTAACATTAAGTTCACTTGTTCCCATGTGTTTTGCTAGTGATCCATGTACCATATGACCTTGCTATTGCCATGCTTAGCTTCATAAACATGTCTTCTTACTGTTGGGTGCCTTGCCATGCCATATATTGCTCTGTGGTGAGTGGTTCAAGCTCACCAACATGCCTACTTATTGTTGTTTCTGCCATGTTTGAATCTGTAATATAACTTGCCATGTTTACATGGGTGCCATCATATTTTCTGTGCCCTTTTGGCTCATGGTCAGTAAGGGACTTTTGATCTATGCAATTAGTAGATTCATGCCATGCCTTTGTTTGCCATGATATGTTCCTGTAACATGTTGTTTGATAGCTCTAAACATTGCAACCTGATGTTATTTCTGCAAAGTCTGAAACTGTTATTATTTGCAATATCTCTATGTCTTTTTGAGCATGTTCTAGTTGTTTTTGGAGATAGCTCAGTGTTCATGTTTTGTTGTGCTTTACCTGTACTTCATGCCCATGCCTTTTGTTATTATGTTGGGATGCTGTAGCTTATTGTTTTGATGCTTGCAATATGCCTAGTTGCTGTTTTGGACAGATTGTTGTTATGTCTTGTATAGAGTGTATGTGTTGCATCGTTGCTCCGTTTTGAGTGTGCTCTATATGAAACTTGCTTGTTTTTGCATGTAGCTTCATATTATCATGTTGTATCCTTGTTTTGGTTTGTTTGCTTGATGTTTGGGTGCATTTTACATCAATGCCATGCTTAACTTGTTTTGCTCATATCTTCTAGGCCGTAGCTCCGAATCTAATGAACTTTATATGTAACTTGACTAGAATTTCGCGTAGATCTTCATGGTGCATATTAACTTGCTGTTTAACAACTTGAACATAAGGTTTATTCAGTTCTGGACCAATTTCGAAATTTGCATATGAGGACTTACCGGAATTGTTATATGTTGTTTCCGGTCTCATTTAAACTTGCCTTGATGTGTTGTTCTTGTTTGCATCATCTCTTGCCATGAGTAGCTTCATGTAGCTTTGTCATGCATCATGCTTGTTGTGCATCATGCCTTGTTCGTGTGTGGTGTGTTTACTATGTTGTGTGCTTCTTCTTGTTAGTTCCTATTTCGTTGCGATCGTGAGGATTCGTTCGTCTACGTGTGGTTCGTCTTAGTGGCTTCATCTTCTTCATGGACTCATTCTTCTTCCTTGCGGGATTTCAGGCAAGATGACCACTACCCTAGATCTCACTACTATCATTGCTATGCTAGTTGCTTCGTTCTATCGCTATGCTGCGCTACCTATTACCTGTTTATCAAGCCATCCCATATTGCCATGAACCTCTAACCTTTGACACCCTTCCTAGCAAACCGTTGATTGGCTATGTTACCGCTTTTGCTCAGCCCCTCTTATAGCGTTGCTAGTTGCAGGTGAAGTTGAAGATTTCTCCATGGTGGACAGGATTTTGGTTGGGATATCACAATATCTCTTATAATATTAATGCATCTATATATTTGGTAAAGGGTGGAAGGCTCGGCCTTATGCCTGGTGTTTTGTTCCACTCTTGCCACCCTAGTTTCCGTCATACCGGTGTTATGTTCCCGGATTTTGCATTCCTAACGCGGTCGGGTGATTTATGGGACCCCCCTGACAGTTCGCTTTGAATAAAACTTGTCCAGCAAGGCCCGACCTTGGTTTTACCATTTGCCTCACCACCACCTACTTTTTCCCTTGGGAGTCGCTCTCTCGAGGGTCATCTTTATTTTAGCCCCCCTGGGCAAGTGCTTCTCTAAGTGCTGGTCTGAACCGGGCAGACTGCGGGGCCCCCTCGGTGCAACTCGAGGTCTGGTTTTACTCGTAGGCTGACCTATCCGGTGTTGCCCTGAGAACGAGATATGTGCAGCTCCTATCGGGATTGTCGGCGCATCAGGCGGCTTTGTTGGTCTTGTTTTACCATTGTCGAAATGTCTTGTAAACCGGGATTCCGAGACTGATCGGGTCTTCCTGGGAGAAGGTCTATTCCTTCGTTGATCGCGAGAGCTTGTCATGGGCTAAGTTGGGACACCCCTGCAGGGTATAAACTTTCGAGAGCCGTGCCCATGGTTATGTGGCAGATGGGAATTTGTTAATGTCCAGTTGTAGATAACTTGACACCATATCCAAATTAAAACGCATCAACCGCGTGTGTAGCCGTGATGGTCTCTTCTCGGCGGAGTCCGGGAAGTGAACACGGTTTCTGGGTTATGTTTGACGTAAGTAGGTGTTCAGGATCACCTCTTGATCATTGCTAGCTTCACGACCGTTCCGCTTGTTTCTCTTCTCGCTCTCATTTGTGTATGTTGGCCACCATACTTGCTTAGTCGCTGCTGCAACCTCACCACTTTACCCCTTCCTTTCCCTTTAAGCTTTGCTAGTCTTGATACCCATGGTAATGGGATTGCTGAGTCCTCGTGGCTCACAGATTACTACAACAACAGTTGCAGGTACAGGTTATGCGATGATCTTGACGCGAGAGCGCTGTTTGCTTGTTTTGGAGTTTCTTCTTCTGCTTCTTCGATCAGGGGATAGGTTCCAGGTCGGCAGCCTGGGCTAGCAGGGTGGATATTGTTTGAGTTTCTGTTTATGATTAATTCGTAGTCGGATGTTGTTCTTGTATGATGATGTTGTATTCGGGTGACATTGTATGTATTGGATGTATCCCCACTATTATGTAATGTTGATGTAATGATATCCACCTTGCAAAAGCGTTCCAATATGCGGGTCTATCCTTGGTGGGACCTTCGAGTTCCTTTTGGATAGGGTCGCATATTGGGCGTGACACACCCCCTAGTCCGGGACTCCCTCAGGGGGTCCCCAGACTTGCCTGCCTGCGGCCTGCGGCGTGGCTCAAGCGAAGGCCCAGTGCAGCCCAGCTTCATTGGCTCAAGCTCAGGACCCTCGCGAGGGGCCAAGCCTCACGGGGTGGGTGACAGGAAGCTTCCTCAAGAGCAACCTCATCAGGCAGGCTCGCGAGGAGGTGGAGAGATCAAGGCAGGGCACCTCACGAGGAGCCCGTGATGCAAGCCATGATGATCGAGACTAGGCGGGCGCTAGGCGGGCGCCGGCCTATGCAGTGTCCTTGTTTCCCCTTTGGTGCAAAGGGGGCAAGCACATGCCAAGGCATCAGGCAAAGGTTACCGTTTCGGTGCAACAAGACCAAGACCAGCAGAGCGGCAGGATGGAAGTCATCGTGGAGCCCAGGATGGCGTCACTGCCAGAGTCTTTGGCAGTCGAAGACCAACTTTAGTCAGGATAAGTGTACTAGATGTTCCCCTTCAAAATGGCCAATTGTTGGCGCCCTTCCCGCTCATTATTTGGGAAGAGGCCTAGGGCCTCCCTCTATAAATAGGACTAGCCACCACAGTAGAGAGGAGGATCCAGATTGCGCATAGACTAGATATATATATATATATATATATATATAGAGAGAGAGAGAGAGAGAGAGAGAGAGAGGCGACTGAACTCACCCAAGCAGTTCATCGCACCAGCTCAAGAACAGCCCCTCGCGAGGCTGTTCTCCCTTTGTATTGTTCATCATCAGCCCCTGAGGCAATCCACCACACCACACACTGGAGTAGGGTATTACACCACAATGGTGGCCTGAACCAGTATAAATCTCGTGTCCCTTGTGTGTTCTTCTTTCTAGCCTAGATTCCTTGCGAGGCTTCGAGACGCGAGTTGGTAGGGGAAAGATCTTCGTGCGCACCCCAGAGTTCGGACCTCAAGGGTCTGCCGGAACCCAAAATCCGACAGTAGTACCACACCAAGCAGTGGTAGTACAGCAACCCTTTGCAGTAGTACCACGGCTGTATGCGGTAGTACCACACTGCGCGAGCTAAGTGGGGGGATAACGGTTGGATCTTTTCCCTCACTATATAAAGGGGGTCTTCTTCCCCAAGAAGACCACCTCTTCCCTCCCCAAGCTCCATTGTTGCTCAAACCTCAATTTTCGCCCAATCTCTCCCTATCCAATCAAAGTTGTTGATTTTCTTGGGATTGGTTGAGAAGGCCCCGATCTACACTTCCACCAAGAGAAATTTGATTCCTCCACTAATCCTTCACGGATCTTGTTACTCTTGGGTGTTTGAGCACCCTAGACAATTGCGGTCACCTTGGAGCCATATTCCATTATGGTGAAGCTTCGTGGTGTCATTGGGAGCCTCCAATTAAGTTGTGGAGATTGCCCCAACCTTGTTTGTAAAGGTTCGATCGCCGCCTTCAAGGGCACCAATAGTGGAATCACGACATCTCGCATTGTGTGAGGGCGTGAGGAGAATACAGTGGTCCTAGTGGCTTCTTGGGGAGGATTGTGCCTCCACACCGCTCCAACAGAGTACGTACTTCCTCTCAAAGGGAAGGAACTTCGGTAACACATCCTCGTCTCCACCGGCTCTACTCTTGGTTATCTCTTACCTTTACTTGTGCAAGCTTTCATTGTGTTGTATCCCATGCTTGCTTGTGTGCTTGTTGTTGTTGCATAATATAGGTTGCTCACCTAGTTCCACATCTAGACAACCTACTTTGATGCTAAGTTTAATTTGGTTAAGAAAAGCTAAAAATTGTTAGTTGCCTATTCACCCTCCTCTAGTCAACCATATCGATCCTTTCAATTGGTATCAGAGTCTCGTCTCTTTATTATGGAATTTACCATCCGAAGAGTATGGTTGGCATCAGAGACGAGGGGGAGGAACACCCCGGTGTGAATCCTTGCTCGTCTACGGCCGATGGGGGATCCTTGGCCTCTCGTGAAGAGTTCAATGCGGCTTTGGACATATTGAAAACCTCCATGATGGCTGTTGGGGATATAACTATTGGGTATGACCCGCCCAGGAGGGGCCTGGTCATACCACTGGCGGTTCATAATGAGAAGGCCCAAGAAGATGTTGAAGATGGCGGTTCATGAAGCAAGCTTACTAAAGGCCTGTCGGATTTCGGGATTCAGCAACCCTTGAGAGGTTTGAACTCTGGGCTGCGTGCTGAGATCTCAACCTACCTAGCCGGCCTACTCGCGATCCTCCTAGGCCTAGCGCGTCGAGCTCAAAGAGACACAAAGACACAGAGATTTATACTGGTTCGGGCCACCGTTGTGTAATACACTAATCCAGTGTGGTGTGGTGGATTGCCTCGAAGGGCTATGGATGAACTGGTACAGTGGATGAACAAGCCTCAGGAGGTGAGGTGTTCTTGAGCTGGTGTATGCTTGTTCTACTTGTCTTGATCTCGTCCCTGTCCTATGGTGGTGGCTAGTCCTATTTATAGTGGCCTCGGTCCTCTTCCCAAATATGAGATCCCACAATGGCCGGATTTGAAAGGGGACAAGTAGTACAGTCTATCCTGACAGAAGTAGTCTTCGCGTGCGAAAATCCTTTGGTCGTGATGCTGTGGTGGGATCGTCGATGACCTCCGTCCTACCGTCCTAGCGGTCTTGGTCTTGCGCTGCCCCCGACCACCATTGGAGAGACCAGAAACCAGGACAAGACCAAGGGGCAAGGGGGACGCTAGCAGCATCCTAGGCGATCGTAAGCCCCCCGCCGAGGAGAAGGGCTTGCCGGTGCCTTCCCCGGCAGGGAACCTACCTCCAGGACGGACCCTGCTTCATGCAGTGTGAGGAGGGCCCTGCTGCTGGGCTTCCCTCGTGCTGCTCCCAATGTCCTTCGTGCTCCCGCGGGGGGTCCGCCGTCCCGAGAGTCCTGGTGGCTGCTGCGTCCTAGTTCACCTGCGATCCATGGTAAGTGTAAGCGTGCCCCTGGGGCGTTAGCTGTACCCAAGGGCTGTCGTCGTTGGAGACGTCTGCAAGGCTTGGTGGTGACTTGAAGGAGAGCTCGGCCTCATGTATGTCTAGCACCCAGCCTGGCGTGGGGGATCGGCTGGGGCCCTCTCCGAGTGCGTGCCTTGGATCCATCGCGACGGGGACGTAGGCCTCGGGGCTATCCGCACGAGGAGCGCCGCCCGGCTGCCTCCCGTTCCGGCCTTCTTCAGTTGCCCTCTGGTCGCGCCGACTAGGGGCCGATACTCCAGCGCGACCCCCTGTGACATTGCCTGGGGCAGCCCCACACCGAGATGGCACGTTCGGAGTGGTGTGGGCTACTCCGCGGGGCTGGTTGGCATCGAGAGGCTCCCCAGGGGTCCTGGGAGTGGGCGCGCGGTTGTGTCGGGGATGAACGCGCGCCCCCACCACCGCCTGCGACGTGGGTAGCGTGCAGAATGGCGCCGCCCCCCTGCACGCCGCATCTAGCAGCTCGACGACCCGTTCAAGCAGGGCGTTGCAGCCGCTTTCCAGCAACCTGCACCGCACGAGCTCTCGGGCCACGATTACCGCTGTCCGCATGTTTGCTTGTTCCCTACACGAGTGCGGAGCGGTTCCTGCAGCGTAGTTCGAATATTGTGCTGCTGCGCGGCTGTGGTGCGCCGCCAGTGGAGAAGGTTGCGCCGCGCGCCTCCCACGGCCGGTCGTCCCTGGCGGAACGCGGGCCGCGAGCAGGGCAGAGTGGAGGTCTTCTTCGCTGGCGGGTGCTGCCGAAGAGGTCTGGATGACCCAGTGCTCGACATGTGCCCTCGGGGTGTCAGCCATGGCGTTGGTGAAGAGGCGGAGGACTGATCGACGGAAGGGAAGATCTGACGCACCCCTACCTGGCGCACCAAATGTTGGATTTCGGGATCCGACAACCCTTGAGAGGTTTGAACTTTGGGGTGCGTGCGGAGATCTCAACCTGCCCAGCCTGCCTACTCGCGATCCTCCTAGGCCTAGCGCGTCGAGCTCAAAGAGACACAAAGACACCGAGATTTATACTGGTTCGGGCCACCATTGTGGTGTAATACCCTAATCCAGTGTGGTGTGGTGGATGGCCTCGAAGGGCTATGGATGAACTGGTACAGTGGATGAACAAGCCTCAGGAGGTGAGGTGTTCTTGAGCTGGTGTATGCTAGTTCTACTTTTCTTAATCTCGTCCCCGTCCTATGGTGGTGGATAGTCCTATTTATAGTGGCCTTGGTCCTCTTCCCAAATATGAGCTGGAAGGGATCCCACAACAGCCAGATTTGAAAGGGGACAAGTAGTATAGTCTATCCTGACAAAAGTAGTCTTCGCCTGCGAAAAGCCTTTGGTCGTGACGCTGTGGTGGGCTCGTCGAAGACCTCCGTCCTGCCGTCCTGGCGGTCTTGGTCTTGTTGCACCGGAATGGAAACCATTGGCTGATTCCTCGGGACTCCATGCTTGCGCCTTGCCTCCCTTGCACCAAAGAGGAAACCTGCGCTCTGCACCCACCTGGCGCCCGCCTGGCCTTGGTCGTCATGGCTCATGTCAGCTGAGCCTCATGAGGTAGCATGCATAGAACTCTCCTCCCTCAGGAGCCCTCCTGAGGAGGCCATTCGGGGGTCTTGGCGTTGTCCGCCTCGCGAGGGTCTCGCGGTGTTGGTGTTGAAGCTGGGCCGTACCAGGCCGTCGATGGAGCCACGTGGTGGGCCGCTGATACGTCTCCAACGTATCTATAATTTGTGAAGCATTCATGCTATTTTATTATCTGTTTTGAGTGATTACAGGCTTTATTATACACTTTTATATTACTTTTGGGACTAACCTATAACCGGAGGCCCATCCCATATTGTTGTTTTATTGCTTGTTTCAGTATTTCGAAGAAAAGGAATATCAAACGGAGTCCAAACGGAATGAAACCTTCGGCAGCGTGATTTTTTGGAAGAATATGATCCTGGAGACTTGGAGTTCACGTCAGAAGATCCTCGAGGCAGCCACGAGATAGGAGGGTGCGCCCTGATAACCCATAAGTATAGGGGATCGCAACAACTTTCGAGGGTAGAGTATTCAACCCAAATTTATTGATTTGACACAAGGGGAGCCAAAGAATATTCTTGAGTATTAGCAGTTGAGTTGTCAATTCAACCACACCTGGATAACTTAGTATCTGCAGCAAAGTGTTTAGTAGCAAAAGTGGTATGATAATAAAGGTAATGGTAGCAAAAGTAAAGATAAATGTTTTTGGGTTTTTGTAGTAGTTGTAACAGTAGCAACGGAAAAGTAAATAAGCGAAGAACAATATATGAAAAGCTCGTAGGCAATGGATCAGTGATGGATAATTATGCCGGATGCGATTCCTCATGCAATAGTTATAACATAGGGTGACATAGAACTAGCTCCAATTCATCAATGTAATATAGGCATGTATTCCGTAAATAGTCATACGTGCTTATGGAAAAGAACTTGCATGACATCTTTTGTCCTACCCCCCCGTGGAAGTGGGGTCCTAGCGGAAACTAAGGGATATTAAGGCCTCCTTTTAATAGAGAACCGGAACAAAGCATCAGCACATAGTGAATACATAAACTCCTCAAACTACGGTCATCACCGAGAAGTATCCCGATTATTGTCACTTCGGGGTTGTCGGATCATAACACATAATAGGTGACTATAGACTTTCAAGATAGGATCAAGAACACACATATATTCATGAAAACATAATAGGTTCAGATCTAAAATCATGGCACTCGGGCCCTAGTGACAAGCATTAAGCATAGCAAAGTCATAGCAACATCAATCTCAGAACATAGTGGATACTAGGGATCAAACCCTAACAAAACTAACATAATTACATGGTAAATCTCATCCAACCCATCACCGTCCAGTAAGCCTACGATGGAAATTACTTACGCACGGCGGTGAGCATCATGAAATTGGTGATGGAGGATGGTTGATGATGACGACAGCGACGAATCCCCCTCTCCGGAGCCCCGAACAGACTCCAGATCAGCCCTCCCGAGAGAGATTAGGGCTTGGCGGCGGCTCTGTGTCGTAAAACGCGATGAAACTTTCTCTTTGATTTTTTTTTCTCCGAACGTGAATATATGGAGTTGGAGTTGAAGTCGATGGAGGTCCTGGGGGCCCATGAGATAGGAGGCCGCGCCCTAGGGGGGTGGGGGCGCCCCCTGTCTCGTGGACAGGCTGTGGGCCCCCTAGCATTAATTCTTTCGCCAAAAGTTCTTATTAATTCCAAAAAGTGCCTCCGTGGATTTCCAGGACATTCCGAGAACTTTTCTTTTCTACACATAAAACAACATCATGGTAGTTCTGCTGAAAACAGCGTCAGTCCGGGTTAGTTTCATTCAAATCATGCAAGTTAGAGTCCAAAACAAGGGCAAAAGTGTTTGGAAAAGTAGATACGTTGGAGACGTATCAACTCCCCCAAGCTTAAACCTTTGCTTGTCCTCAAGCAGTTCAGTTGATAAACTGAAAGTGATAAAGAAAAAAATTTACAAACTCTGTTTGCTCTTGTTGTTGCAACATGAAAATCCATCATTCAAGTTTCAGCAAATATTATGAACTAACCATACTCACAATAACACATAGGTCTCACTATTACTCATATCAATAGCATAATCAGCTAGCGAGCCATAATAATAAAACTCGGATGACAACACTTTCTCAAAATAATCATAACATGATATAACAAAATGGTATCTCGCCAGCCCTTTCTGAGACCGCAAAACATAAATGCAGAGCACCTTTAAAGATCAAGGACTGACTAAACATTGTAATTCATGGTAAAAGAGATCCAGTCAAGTCATACCCAATATAAACCAATAGTAATAAATGCAAATGACAGTGTGCTCTCCAGCGGGTGCTTTTAATAAGAAGGGTAATGACTCAACATAAAATTAAATAGATAGGCCCTTCACAGAGGGAAGCAGGGATTTGTAGAGGTGCCAGAGCTCGATTTTAAATTAGAGATTGAATAACATTTTGAGCGGCATACTTTTGCTGTCAACGCAACAACTATGAGATGGATGTATCTTCCATACTACATGCATTATAGGCAGTTCCCAAACAGAATGGTAAAGGTTTATACTCCCCAACCACCAACAAGCATCAATCCATGGCTTGCTTGAAACAACGAGTGCCTCCAACATACAACAGCCCTGGGGGAGTTTTGTTTAATTATTTTGATTTGCTTTGATCCTTTTGGATCATGGGACTGGGCATCCCGGTTACCGGCCCTTTCTCGTGAATGAGGAGCGGAGTCCACTCCTCTTGAGAATAACCCACCTAGCATGGAAGATATAGGCATCCCTAGTTGTAACATGAGCTGCTCGAGCATACAAAACAGAATTTCATTTGAAGGTTTGGAGTTTGGCACATACAAATTTACTTGGAACGGCAGGTAAATACCGCATATAGGAAGGTATAGTGGACTCATATGGAACAACTTTGGGGTTTATGGAGTTTGGATGCACAAGCAGTATTCCTGCTTAGTACAGGTGAAGGCTAGCAAAAGACTGGGAAGCGACCAACTGAGAGAGCGACAACAGTCGTAAACATGCATTAAAATTAATTTACACCGAGTACAAGCATGGCTAGGATATAATCCACCATGAACATAAATATTGTGAAGGCTATGTTGATTTGTTTCAACTACATGTGTGAACATGTGCCAAGTCGAGTCACTCAATTCGTTCAAAGGAGGATACCATCCCATCACACCACATCATAATCATTCTAATAGCATGTTGGCACGCAAGGTAAACCATTATAACTCATAGCTAATCAGGCATGGCACGAGCAACTATAATCTCTAAATGTCATTGCAAATATGTTTACTTCATAATAGTTGACTCAGGAACGATGGACTCATGATATTTACAAAAACAAGAGAGGTCGAGTTCATACCAGCTTTTCTCATCCCAATAAGTCCATCATATATTGTCACTATTGCCTTTCACTTGCACGACCGAACGATGTGTACAATAATAAGAGTGCACGTGCATTGGACTAAGCTGGAATCTGCAAGCATTCAACTCAAGAGAGAAGACAAGTAATATGGGCTCTAAATTAAATAAACAATCATGCATATAAGAGCCACTAAGCATTTTCAATATGGTCTTCTCGACCCCCAAAAGAAAGAAAATAAAATAAAACTATTTACACGGGAAAGCTCCCAACAAGTAAAAAGAAGAACTAGAAATCTTTTTAGGTTTTCATTTTAATTTCTACTACAAGCATGGAAATTAAACTAACTAATTTTTTTGATTTTTCTTAAAGTTTGTCAAACACACAAGAAGAAAACTAGAAAAAGAAATTTAAACTTGCATGGATAATACAATGAAAGAGTATGAGCACCAACGACTAGTGTGTGAACATGAATGTAAAGTCGGTGAGAAATACGTACTCCCCCAAGCTTAGGCTTTTGGCCTAAGTTGGTTTAACACCAATGACCGCCTGGCTGATATCCATAAGTGAAACTGGGGTAGTACTGAGATGCAGAGGCGACCGCCTCCTGAGCAACAGCGTGTTGGCGAGCTGCCTCCATTCCCCTCTCATATTCAATTGCTTCTTCCCTGGTGACAACATTTCTTCCTTTTGCCTGATAATCAAAAAGGTAGGGAGCAGGAAGAGTAAAAGGGACGACGTTGCGTCTGTTATAGATTAGTCGATAATGGAGGAATTGTTCATTTCTCTCAATAAAATGATGATCAAACATAGCTTCTTTATCCAAATAAACAGGAGGTACAATCATATCCCCCTCTCGTGGAGCTATATTAAGAAAATTAGCCACACGGGTTGCATAAATTCCTCCAAAGAAATCACCCCTTCTACTATTATTCTGCAACCTACGTGCAACTATTGCCCCCAAGTTATAACCTTTATAACCTGACACAGCACTCTTGAGGACACAAAGATCAGGGGCACACATGTGACATACCTCGTCCTTACCGTTAATGCGTCTACCAATAAAGAGAGCAAAGTCATGTATAGCAGGAAAATGAATGCTCCCTATGGTAGCTTGTGCTACGTCCCTAGATTCTCCCACAGTAATACTAGCAAGAAAATCTCTAAATTCAGATTTGGGAGGATCATTAATATTACCCCACTGCGGGAGTTTGCAAATAGTTGTGAAATCCTCTAAATCCATGGTATAAGATGTATCATAAATATCAAACATGACACTAGGAGAATTACGCGCAGAAATATATTCGAACCTCCGCACAAAGGAATCGGTCAATTGATAATATTGAGGACACATATCTTGTAAGAAGTCCTCCAGCTCGGCATTACGCACATACACGTCAAATTCCTCCTTGAAGCCTGCTTCGACCATAAAATCATCGGATGGCCACTCACAAGCCCGTACATTTGCGTCCCTTGGCAAATTAACATCTTGTTCACGTATAGCAATCCTTGGCCCTTTTTTTTGCCGAGGAACCTCCTTGGTACATTCTTCTAAGCATATTTCTTTTTCTGAAAATTTCTGAAATTTTAGTAACTTTGAAATAAAAGTGAAAAAAACTAAACAAGATTGATAGCAACTACTCCTACAAGTGCCTAGAGCCTATATCATGCATTGGAATTGCTTGGGACCTCAAAAATTTAACATGCAAGCTCAAGAACATGGTCACCTATGCAGCAAAAATTTGCAAAGAATAAAGCACTAGAACAAAAACTAATTGGACCAATGGAGGAGTCACATACCAAGCAACAATCTCCCAAAGCAGTTTTGTGAATGGAGCTTTGAGCTAAGAGATCGAAAATCGCAGCAAAACGAGCTAGAACTCGTGCTTGAGCTGGATGGGGATTTTTTTGGGGTAGAAGATGAAGTGTATGGGTGCTGGCATAAGTGGAGGGGAGCCACCAGGGGCTCACAAGACAGGGGGCGTGCCCTACAGGGGGGCGCCCTCCTCTCTTGTGGCCTGGTGCTTGCCTCTCCTGCAGTGTTTTCAGTGCCTAAAATCCTCAAATATTCCAGAAAAAATCATACTAAATTGGCAGGGCATTTGGAGCACTTTTATTTTCGGACTATTTTTAATGCACGAATAATTCAAAAAACAGACGGATAATACTATTTTTGCTTTATTTATTCTAAAAACAGAAAGTAAAAGGAGGGTACAGAAGGTTGTGCCTTCTAGTTTCATCCATCTCGTGATCATCAAAATGAATCCACTAACAAGGTTGATCAAGTCTTGTTAACAAAATCATTCCGAATAACACGAAACCGGAGAAATTTCGAAGAACACTAAGTTACCTCAACGGGGATATGAAAATCCCCAACAATAAGTATATCATACTTTTTCTTGACAGTAGGTAGAGGAAATTCAAAACCTCCAAAAATGATAGTTGGAACTTTTTCAATAGAATTGATGCTATGAACTTGAGATTGTTTCCTCAGAAAGTGTACCATATGCTCATTACCATTAACATGAAAAGTGACATTGCCTTTGTTGCAATCAATAACAGCCCCTGCAGTATTAAGAAAAGGTCTACCAAGGATAATAGACATACTATCATCCTCAGGAATATCAAGAATAACAAAGTCCGTTAAAATAGTGACATTTGCAACCACAACAGGCACATCCTCACAAATACCGACATGTATAGCAGTTGATTTATCAGCTATTTGCAAAGATAGTTTAGTAGGTGTCAACTTATTCAATTCAAGTCTATTATATAAAGAGAGAGGCATAACACTAACACCGGCTCCAAGATCACATAAAGCAGTTCTAACATAATTTCTTTTAATAGAGCATGGTATAGTTGGTACACTCGGATCTCCAAGTTTCTTTGGTATTCCACCCTTAAAAGTGTAATTAGCAAGCATGGTGGAAATTTCAGCTTCCGGTATCTTTCTTTTATTTGTGATGATATCCTTCATATACTTAGCATAAGGATTTACTCTAAGCATATCAGTTAAGCGCATACGTAAGAAAATAGGTCTAATCATTTCAGCAAAGCGCTCAAAATGCTCATCATCCTTTGACTTGGATGGTTTAGGAGGAAAGGGCATGGGTTTCTGAACCCATGGTTCTCTTTCTTTACCGTGCTTCCTAGCAACAAAATCTCTCTTATCATAACGTTGATTCTTTGATTGTGGGTTATCAAGATCAACAGCAGGTTCAATCTCTACATCATTCACTACAAAAAAACACTTCCGTGATGATACATGTTTGTCACAGTAGGTCGCGTTTTTTGTCATGCATGTACATCCATGACAAATTTATGACAGAATCAAGATAGTCATACCTGTGCTGTCGTAGAAGTGTTCCATGACATTACCAAAATTATCATCACGGAAGTGTCCACTTCCATTACGATAAATCGCGCGTCACAGAAGTGCTTTCGTCAAGGGTGACCGACACGTGGCATCCACCATAATGGAACGCCGTTAAGCTATCAAGTCGGTTTTGGATCCGATAACCCGTTAACAGCCCCGACCAATGGGGATTTTCCACGTGTAAAATCATCATTGGCTGGAGGAAACACGTGTCTGCTCATCATTGGGACAGATGTCATCCACTCATTGGACGGAAGGCGCCTATGATACGTCGACACGTGGCACGGCCCAACAGAGGCCCATTCCTGTGAAAAGGCCGGCCCGTTTGACTTGGTCAAAATGTGGCGGGCCGGCCCATGGAAAGCCTGTTAACGGCCTGTTCGCATATAGCCCATTTACAGCCCGCTAACCCAAGGCCCATTACGCCCTATCCGAATTAGGCCCAGTAGCATCATCTGGGCCCACCCAATATGATTCCAGCCCGTTTTCACTTCTGGCCCATGTATGGCCCATGACGTCTTTTGGCCCATATGAGGCCCTATGTAACTCTTGGCCTATTAATGGCCCGTGGTGAAACTGGCCCGTAATGAACAATGTATTACTTTACACCCATTAACGGCCCGTGGTGAAACTGGCCCGTAATGAGCAGTGTATCACTTTATACCCATTAACGGCCCGTTATTCCGTTGGGCCGTTTCCAGCTCATGTTATCTTTCGGCCTTCTCGGAGCCCATTTATTCTTGGGCTCATTTCCAGTATTCGTTTACTTACGGCCCGTTACTGTCATTTTCTGCTTGTGGGCCAAATTCAGCCCATGGTTATAGTCGGCCCGTTTGTGGTCTGTTAATACGTTGGGCCATTTTCATAGCGTCATGAAATACGACCTATTGATGTCTCGTTATGGTCGGCCCATGAACGGACGATTCCAACTCTAGCCCATTTATGGCCATAATGTGGCCTGTTATTGGCCCATGTTATCATACTGCCCGTATAAGGCCCATTGATGATATGGCCCGTAGAAAGCCCATTGTTTCTATGGCCCTTAGAAGGCCCATTGTTTCTACGGCCCGTAGAAGGCCCACTGTTTCTACGGCCCGTAGGAGGCCCAGTGTCACTACAGTAAATATTAGCGCATGGTTATTGTAGCTTAGTTTTAAAAAATAGGTTATTGTAGCCACTAGCAAACCGCGGAAAAAGAACTGCAATGACTACAAGCAAACAAATAAACAATACAACAAGGAAATAAATAAGCAAGCAACTTACGCTAGGCTATCACGGCTATCACATATTACATCCACTGGGCATCAAAGTTCTCCACCAGTGCAAATAAACGCGCAGACAAAAGAATATACAAAACTGAGAGCACTTCAGAAGGCACTAGGCCTAGCCAGGAAGGGCCCCCCAAACAGCTGAAGAAGCTGAGTAGACCTCAGTTGTGTCAACGATAGATGCATCAACACTAGATTTAAGGCTTGATGGTGCGCACGGCAGTCCTCTGACATCTTCATTTCATCTTTGACTTCAAGTCGGAGCTGAGCTGAAGCAAGCCATTCCGCTTTAAGTTGAGACTGAAGAAGTCGAACTGATTGAGGCAGCAACTGCACAGAGGTTGTCTCACACCCGCTGGTGAGTAGCTTCAACTCACTGTCTTCATCAAGACAGGACCTTGGGGTCATCTCGCTGTCCACAAGATGGTTTGGCTCACTATCTTCCCTAAAGTTCTGCTTGGCGTAAGAGATGCGACTCTGAAAGAGAAACAAGGAGACACGTAACAGGTTTCACAATTATATAAGCAAATAAATGGATCTGTTCTACATAAGGAACATGTTTTTACAACTACAATTTGAAACTGGTAGTTGTTGCAAACATCCAATCAGATGTAAACAGCAAAGCAAATACCAGTGGAGGAAATGATGCCTATCCAAATCTATACTAGAACAAAGTTTGAAGGCTTGAGAAGGATGAACTTACATTACATGTTAACACGGGCTGGACAAAGCCCTTCTCCATGTTGATGGAAGGATAATTCAATAAATTCCCCAAAGAAAATTCTTTATAAGCGTTGCCATTATTCTACATTTTGCAAAGAGTAAATATAGATCAAATAATATTGGAAGAAACAGAGGATAATGAAGCTCAGGTGCAGACTGATGATACATAATCAAATAGCAATTAATTAAGTACAGCGTTACAAGGCAAAAGGGAGAGAGGTACTGACGAGAGCATGCAGAGCCCATTATTGTTTTGAGATCGTATGATCCTTTGAGCAAGGAGATTCATCTGAAATTAGTTTTCATACAAGAGAGAAGGTAAGGCACAAGCAGAAATTTAGGAGTTTAAATTTTGAATTGATATCATAGACAGTACCTGACGCTGGGCTCCCAGCAGTTCTAATAGGGGTTTGGCCACTGGAGTAGGGGTAAAGTGTGGTACAATTGGGCCTGTGTTTTCTATGGCTGCTGATCTATCTAATTTAACAGGTATCACTACCTTTTCCAAATACATAGTTTGTACTCCTTGAGGATCTGCACTCACCCTCTTCCTTTTGGACATCTATTACGAAAGAACAACATTTGACTGGAAAAACATAGTGTGATGACACATGGAATAGGTATAGAAAATGGATAGGTATGGCATATAATCATATATGATGCTTAAACTAAGCAGATGGTGTAACAAACTAGAAGTAATGCAAGAGGTCAGATGCAAAATATGTGCGACCAATACAACTTTGCAAAGCTAGAGCAAGCACCTTGATGGGTGAATAAGATAAGCCATCCTCCACCATGCCAAGTTTGTTAGCCAGTGGATCGTTCCGCAATATTCCTCTTGTGCGCCCATTCTCATATTCATATTGATAAGGTTCAATATCTGACATGCATGAAAACATAAAAACAAGTGATATTTTCTTTGTAATGCAGAAGTGATTCTAATCCAATACTGCCTCCCTGTAAACCCCTTTGTGCTATCTCTGTAATTCTTTTAAAAGATGCCATGCATGCTGTAATTTGTTGTGTGCATTAATATAATGTGGCCTACTACTCAAAATATTAGAGCTCCAGAAGTGATGACACTTCGTAGATGATAGCTTCAACATATACTAAAGAAGAACAAGTCGACCTGACCTGACAGATTAAAAATGTACTAAGGGAGAACAACTCGACCTGACCAGTCGACCGCAAAAGAAGAGTATCATCTTAAAGAAGAGCAGAAGAGCAAGCAGATTGAAGATATTACAAGTCTTTCAATACAATGTCGGTTGGCCACCCATGATGAACCAGAGCGCACAGAGAAATACTATTCTTTCCGGTCTCTCCATATGTGGCTCACATGCATTTTGAAACTAAAGTAGGAACATTTAGCTCACCAATTAAACATCTCTCAGTTTTACTAATATCAGCAATAATATCAGATATGAATTTGTACAACTAAGCTTGTTTAGCTCGATGGGTGGCGCAGTGCTATTACGACACGAACCACATAGGCTTATTGTGGTCACCATAAAATGGGGAAAACATAAGCATGATGAGTATAGTGTTGACCGTGGCAGTGGGATGGCAGATCTGAAGCTGCAAACCGCACAAAGGGTAGTTAGCAACCGATGTTTGCTTTGAAATAACAACTAAGATTTGGTATGGACAAGAAAGTACAGTCAACAAGTGACAAAGAAATGCAATTATGCTGTCTCTCTATATGTCGCGACATGCATTTGGAAACTCAAGTGGGACCTTTAGCTAACCAATTAAATGTGTCGGTTAACTAATATCTGTATCATATCACAATCATATTTGAACAACTAAGCTTTCGAATTCTGAGTGTTGTGTTGTTTAGCTTGAAGGGTGGAGTAATGCCAGTACGACAGAAAGCACCTACGCAGATCATAGTAGAGTAGATAAAAGGGGAAAACCCTAAGCATCAAGAGAAAAATCAGGAAAGTGAAACTAGCTGGACCAGTGGGTGGCGCACATGCTTTTCGAAACGAATATAGGAACATTAGGTGACCAATTAAACATTCTCTGTTTTAGTGATATGAGCATCATATCAGATTCATATTTCAACACGTAAGCTTTGGGTTGAGGTCTTGAGGAGCAGTGCTAGCACGACACGAAGCACCTATGATGATGGTAGTGAATATAAAGGGGGGAAACCATAAGCTTTACGAGTATAGTGCCCGTGCCATAGCGGATCTGAAGGTGCAAACCGGACAAAGCTACTTCGCAACCAATGTTTGCTTTCAACTAGCCACTATGATTTGGTACGGACAAGAAAAGTACAATAAACAAATTACGATCTATTTTCCGGGTGAGATCAATAACTTAAGCACATATGGAAGAGTACCACCTCTCTTGTGACGCCGTGTAGGCCTATGGTGATACGTTGAGGGTGCTGCGGGTGCGATGGCTGTCGGCGGTGGGGAAGAAGACTTTAGACGGCAGACGGTCGGGTCGGGAGATATATCCTGTTGCCGTGGACGAGGCGGTCGTAGGAGTGGCAACGACAAGGTGGACGACGGCGCCGATGAAGCGAGAGGAGGCGATGAAAGGATCCTGGTCCAGCACCTTGGATGAGAGACGTCCATCTCTTGCAGTGGACGACGGGGTAGGGGTAGCGGCTCCGGCAAGGTGGAGGATGGGGTGGCAGACGGAGGAGGCTGGCCGCAGTGCGGAGGTTGTCGTGCTGCCGACGGTGTATGAATGGGGAAATGGAGGGGAGGGGGGATCTCAAACTTTGGGACGCGCTTCTCTGAAATGGGGGAAAGTTACGAACTTATCCCCCGTTTAAAATTTTGGACATCCATCGGTTGGGGATAGGACGGTAATCTCGCATCTCCCAAATATTTGCCGGTACCTATTTCAGGCGAGGGGAGGGTGTTTTGCCGCCCACGGTTGGCGCCCACGGTGTATGAACGGGGCTGACAGGTAGGGCGGTTGTGTCACGTCTGATGGAAGTTACACATCTGCCCCTATTTAAAATATTAGCCTACATCGATTTCAGATGAGGAGAGTTTGTTTTGCCGCCCACCGTGTATGAATGGGGAAATGGAGGAAGAGACACATGTCTTTCGGACGAGCTTGAATCAAATGTATTTTGCCGCCCATGTTTGGCACCCACCATGTCTGAATGGGCTCAGAGGCCGTCATGTCACGTCTGATTGAAGTTACTAGTCTACCCCTATCGACAGCAGTGTAAATCCGGTCGATAAGGATGTACTCAGTGTCAGGCGTAGACAGTAATTTCCATCTCGCAAACACTTGCTTCGGGCAGCCCACAAATTATAGTGGGTGTTTAGCTACTTCGTTCAAAACTTGGGAGAATTAGCATTCACGTTTGCCCTGGGACTTGGCAAACTAAATTCAAATTCAATTTGTATTCGATTATGAATATCCACAGATAATTATACATTTTGTTATTTATTTCTTCAACACCACAACAAAGATTTATTCCACCGTTATATATGATTATGATTTAGAAATGCCGTGATCTTCGAATTCAGTATGTTGGATACACTCTGATTCAAACAGTTATTTCATCCAATACAATATGCTCACACGAAAAACAGTTCACCTTATGTCAATCATACAAGTACTAAGGATTACCTCGCCTAAAAATTTCGGATCATTACAACACATGTACAACATGGAATTCTGGACAACATAGGGGGTCTTGCAACATAATCCATTCAGAGACATGACACAACATGCACGTACAATAATCTAATGACAATTTCAACTAGTATCTAAAGAAGAACCGGGATTACCTTGGGCTTCAGATAGCAGAAACAGCAGGAACTCCTCCGTCTTCAAATGCAACATTCTTACTTCCTCCAATTCTTGGGTTGCTTGCATAATGCGTGCCGCTAATTCCGTAATTTCCAGCCTCAAGATAAAGATTACCTCATTCATGGCAGCCACACCATCTCTTTCTGCCTCTAGTAGAGCCTGAAGCACTATAATATCTGTGCTCAGACTGCTCTCCTGCGGTGTTGCCTCTGAACTGCTACCATCTGGTAACATGGATGGCGCACTGCTTCCACAAATAGATTCTGGGGTTGTACATTGTGTCCTAGTGTGAATGACATCCTGAAAGGTTTCCGCTGGACATAAGTAAGAGATAGTTATCGTATGATCCAGGCAGTAAGCTTACATGGTAAACGACGGACGAATTATTGCCGAGCATGGCAAACTATATTTGAATGGTTTGAAGCAGCATCAGCCGGAAAGAAATTAAAATGGTAATATGAAACTAGGGATGTAAGTGGCAAATAAACGACATCCGCCAGTCCCATCTAGTTAGTTTTTGCTACCTCCCTAGTTCATTTTCCTCAAAAAACAAAAACTCTTCTGAACTATCATACCACTAGTGGACTTTAATCGGGATTAAACGGGACCCAGTTGACATCCCTAGTTGAAAGGGAGTGTACAACCGCTATATTTAAGTTGCCAAGGCATCTAAGCAGTTGAAATAATCTGAGAAAGCACTTAACAGTGTGGCCTCATATAAACTACGAAGATAGTCTTGTGATGAAGTCGAGAGGAAAAGTTAAGGACTCAAATGAAATAGGCATGCATTTCTTGACGATAGTACAACAGGCACTGCTAACATATTGGCCAACTCAGGTATAGCGTAACAACAAACAAGCATTCGAATCAAGCAATACAGCAAAGCAGACAACTGAACTATTTGTAATTTGGTAGGATTACACGTTGAGGGAACAAGCCAAGAAAGCAGCCCACTTGCATTACATTTCACATGTACTAAAACACATTGGCTTACCATATGTTGCTGTGAAGCCTAGCTACTGTTGCAATGTTCTTTGAAAATATCGTCAGCATCCCGTGGTTGCAAATCTAGTTGTTGTAGTTTATTCTGCACCATCTATTTAGGTAAAATTAATTTTAATCGCATGCACTGGTCCGAATTGATCATCAATGGTTCATCTAAACTAATGAAAGAAGGGTGTGTGCATACATGACAATATATCTGCTTCCCTCTATTTTTATGCTTGTTCGAGGTGCCAGCCCCAAAAGAACAAATATTTTGCTTGATGGGGTTGGCAGCTCCATAATTAATAGAAGCATCAAATTAGTCATGCAACTTGGGAAGATCAAGAACACATAAACAAGTAATGAACAGAGGCTCGGAGCAGTGATGTAATAGCTAGCATCAGAAAATGTAGGGTAAAACGAACAAAAAGCAGCGGAACCACATGCTAGTTTGCTGATGTGTAATTAAGCATAGAGAACATTAACCAGTCTGATGGAACCAACAGGTGGCATCAGAACAAAACTAAAGCATATTAACTATATGTGCACTGGTATGTAATTTAGCACATGTAACATGTTCACTGCCAGAAGTATGGCCCTACAGGTGCAAGTAGAATAATGCGTCTCATGAAAAACTGAATGATGCCCTGAAGAAATTCAAAGGTGTGGTGCTTATGCTAGGAAAGTGAACGTAGGCGCCGGCCGTTGGATGATAGTACCTGATTCTCGGCGGCGTATGGGTATCGTTGTCATACTTGATAGCTAAGGATCGTCGATGGTGCTCGTGTTGCGGTTGAGTTTGGGCCGGCTATAGCCGTCGCTGAAGCGGCTCCGGTGCTACGGTTGCGGCGCCTATCGACATACAAGAAAGCTCATTTGTGGTAAGTGAACAGTTGCACGATAAAGAGAAAAACCGAAGGAGTACAAATCGAAATAACCTGATGAGGCTGCGGCATCGGTAAAGCAGGGCCGGTGGAGTTGAATATGGCGTCCGTGGAGTGGGTCCGGTGTAGTGGATGAAGGCTTCGGCGGGCGCGTTGTATAGTGCTTTCAGTGAGGCAGATCTGTTGCCGAGGACGAGGGCTTGTATGAAGGGCCAGCGAAGGGGCGGATGAGGGAGTCAGTGAAGGGCCTACGCTATGGTGGACGAGGGCGCCGGTTAAGCAGATCCGGTGCGGTGGACCATGATGGCGGTCAAGGAGATCTGGAGCGGTGGACAAGCCAGTCGCTGAAGCGGCTCCGGTGAAGTGGTGAGTTGGCAGTTGGGGGTTCCAAGGTGCGGAAGGTAGATCCGGCGGGGTGTGAGGTCCACCACTGCGGCGGAGGACTAGATTCGGCGGCTTGCCATGGTTGGGGGGTCGGGGAGGGGAAGGGGAGGGGCTCTGGGGAAGAATGTTGGGGGCAAAGAGGGGAAAACAATGGAGTTACCAAAGCAGCCCTTTTCCTTTCATGTGACAGGGGTAAAACAGGAATATCGCAGGGCTAAACTTTCGGGCGCGTGATATTTTGATGTGAGCGGGAAGTTTGAAAGCTTTTGGCGCCTAAAATTATAAGTATTCTACTCTCGTACGGCTGACTATGATATCATGGCCGACAATTTGTTTGTTTGGCACGCAAAAAAAATGTGCAAGTTTTGAAAATCAATGTCTCCAACTCGAAACTTAGATTGTCCATTCAATTCAAATATGGATCATTGAGCTACTACAAGCAAATACCATCATAAGGTCCAATTCAAATGAAATTCCAAATGTGTTTATCCTAAATATGATGACAAAAGCAAAAATGTGTATGTGTATGAATAAAGTGAATGATTATAAAGTTTGAACATGCCCGTATGTGTATATCTCTAGGTTTGATATATGAATTTGAAATCACGAAATTCCGTCTTAAAAAATGTACCTCCGTTTAAATGAATTACAAAATCTAATGATGGAGTCGAATTCCAAAATTCCAATCTTAGGTTTGTAATTCTGGTACATCAAGGTATATCACGCATGTTCAAAAGTATCGTTATCTCATAGTACAAACTGTGAAACAAATTGATCAACCATGAGTGCACAATATTTCAGTTACGCTAAAGTCCCTCAAATATAGACACCTCACTCTTTATCTGAAGTCACTCCACCACCACACACACACACACATACATAGAGAAGTCGTTCTCTCCCCCAGACACCAACACACGAGCACATTAACACCCTCTCTCTTGTAAAGTCCGGACCCCAACATAGGTCTCTATCACTTTGTCTCCCGGGCATGCACACATCTCTTCCCTCACTCTCTAGGTCTCCTGCTATCTCTCTTACCCAAGCACACGCACTATGTAGAGTGTATATTTCCCATACACACAAAACATCGCCCCCAAACGTCTATCTCCCTAGTTATGTGGTTCTCGCGCACTCACCTCACACACCACCCCCACTGCAAACAAGAACACTTTGTCTCCTTGTGCACCACTCTCCTCTTTCTATCTCTCCCACATGCGGACCCGCCCCAGCTCCTTCCCTGTATACATATATGTCGTGACTCTTTCCATAGCTCCCTAATGTATAATCGTTCTCGATTTTGCATATTGTTCTCTACACCATCTATTCTAGATCTCTCATGAAGTCCCTATCACACACACGATGACTCGCTTCCCCTGCGTCTCCGTTCATAGGCCAATTTCGGACAACATCAACATTGTCTCCCTATCTATACGCCATTTATGGACACAAACGACCCCTCTTGCCCCCTCTCTTCCTCCATCTCTCTCTCTCTCTCTCTCTCTCTCTCTCTCTCTCTCTCTCTCTCTCTCTCGTCGCTAGCTCTCTCTTTCTCTCGCTCTCACACCCCTCTCCCACACACACACTCGATGTCTCTTCCAAATAGTCTGCCCCCCCGCACCCGTGCTATCTCGCTACTACACATGTCACACCATTCCCCCTTCCCTTATACTAGGTTTACATCATCAGTGGTCTCTCTACTCCACATACACTCTCTCCCTGTCACACACAAATGTGTGCACAGACACACACAAACACCCATTTATCTGGATCCTCATCTCTCCCCATGTCCGCATGTGTATCTCACACACTCACTCTCTAATTATGTATATGTGTCTCCACGTTACACAACACAAAGCCCCATGTACATGTCTCTCTCTATCCTCCACACACATAGACACAAAGAATCTGTTATCATTGCCTCAGTCTCTAACATATCGCACACGCACACACTCTCTCTCTCTCTCGCAAACACGCTCAACAAGGGTTTCCCCGTGAATAACTTACCGTCTACTCATCAACAGTCGTGGCAGTACGACGAACACGAGACATGAAAAAGAATAAGTCTACACGTGCTTAGACCACCTAGTATGACTACTAAGACTAGAGCAAGCCAAAAAGCGCGCCGCCGTCACCCCCTCCTTGTCGGCGACGGGAAAATCTTTGTTTTACACAGTCGAGAAGTCATTGTGCTAAGGCCCCACATGCTGAAGCATTGAATAGAATGTAGATGCTAGTTTACGGAAGCAAGTATCGATAATACATTTGTATCTCCATACTTATATTTCTTCTTTTATAAAAAAACTGAGTTGGTGATGATGGTACGTGTGCCATCTTGCAATACAGACCGTCTGATCTATATCTGACTGATGGAAATTAAATTAAAAGATACCCGCACCCCTCTCCACATTTGTAGACAAGGCCTTCCCTCGTTCATACTTATCTCCAACAAACCTCATTGTTGAGCAATTAAGAAAGGAAGCCTCTGGAACAAACTGGCCTAGTGGCCGCTGTCGGCGTCGTCAATCCCCATGCCTCCGCTCAGTCCGACCACCAACCACCACCACACCCAACTCCTCTTCACCTTATCTCATATTTCTCGGGATATCATTAGTTTTTACACATGGGATTACTCCCGCAAGGGTCAATCACAACAAGTGTTTTTTATAAAACAAATGCATCTTGATGTTCCGTTAATGCACGGATCTTGCTAGTACTCCTACACAAGACTAAGTTGGTGATGCTGGTGTGTCTACCATCCGTCGTTTCTGACCATTAGATCTATATCTAACGGTTGTGAGGTAAGTTTTTGCCTTTTCTCACCAACATCCCAGTTGTCTACCAATTTGCAGAAAAACCCATAGTTAGTATCTTAAAACCAACCACATCCCTCCCTGACCTCACCAAAACATCCCAAGGAATATATTATAATTGAAACATAATATACATATGTATATCAAAATTAGGGTGTTTTGTACCAAGTTTGTGCATAAGTATTATTCTAATTATGATTCGTTGCAACGGACATGAACATTGCTAGTATTTCCAACCATGTATTTTTTTTCTAGTATTCCATAGTTTTGAGTTTTCCATCAAGATATTAGTCACTCATGGTTGATATTTACTTTCAATCATGTACACATATGCACTATGTAACTAGCATTGCTTATTGGCTTCCAAAGCTTAACTTTCACTCCTACTTACAATATGTAGAGTATTTAACAAAAAACTACCACTTTCAACCAGCCCTAGGAAGAATCTATTGTACAAAAAATAGCAAAAACATACCCAAAATTTCTTAATCCACGCTAAAAACTACTACTACCTCCGTTTCAGTTTACAAGTCTTGCACGTATACCTAGGTTGTCAATTTTATCACCCTAATATAAACTATATAGCACAAAAAGTATACCTTTTGAAAGTAGAAACTCCATAGTTTATGTTGGTATATTTTTTGTAATATATGACTTGTATTAGGTTGGTCAAATTGACGACATAGGGGTACGCGCACGCCGTGTAAACTGAGAGAGAGGTAGTACCTATTACTCCTACCGATTAGGTTCGTTTAAACCCATTTATGTCTGGGTTGGCCCACACGTCTGTGTTGACGAGGCAGCTTAAACCAACACATTTTGTTTGACCATTGACATGAGGGACCCACATCTGACCTTCTATCCTGTTATTCCCCCTCAAATCATTATTTTTCCTGAACATTACTTCAAACAGTACTGATGTGTGTTCGTCGGTGGCGCCGGTGATGAGCAAGTTGGCCGTCGCTCCGCCGGACGGGCCGGACGCCGTGCTGGCCTCCGCACGGGTTGGCAGGCTGGCCCGAGCGTGACTCACGAGCGAGCAAGCTGCCGCGCTGGCCTTTGCTCGAGCCAGATGGCTGGCTTGAGCACGACGCGCGCGAGCAAGCCGCCGCGCTGTCGTGCCAATCTAGCTAGCAAACCTTGCAGACAAGCAGCTGGACGGAGCTATCTTGGCTAGCTAGTGGCCGTGAGCGCCGGACGGAGCTGGCATCCAGGCTGCCGCAACATGGGCTCCGCACCGCCGGCGGTTTTGACCTCGCCTTCTGCCGGCGGCGGTAGATGCGTCCCATGGCCGAGGATGACTAGGTGGACGGGCCGGAGGTAGGAGGTCACTCGAAGATTTTGGTTGGTAAGAGCATGTACAATGGTTGATGAGGTAGTCTTACCTTAAGTCTTCCACGCATGCAAGTGGTAGTAGTTTCTTGGCATTTTAGTGGTTTCTTGCATTCTTAGGGGTTTCTTGTAAGGAACAATGTACGTACTACTAGCGACAAAAGGCGATTCTAGGTTGCGTTGTACTCCAACGAGTACTACTAGTGGTCGCGGGAGTGTATACCTCATTTTGTGGGTTCGATCCCGGCCGAACGCACGTCGGCCTTTTAAAAAAAATAGTACTACTACACTTCGCTGCGAGCCAATATTTTACACGGGTAGTTTGAGTTTTGAAGTCAAACGGACGTGCGGCCCCACAATCTGGGTGCACTGGACAACCTAGCCACGTGAACGGGTTTTCCTCCCAGCATCCCGTGGCTCGCGTGCTCGCCCTAGCCGCACCTCGCTTGCAGCTTCCTCATCAGCTAGTAGTAGCATATTTAAACTAGTGCCTCCGAATTAAGCCTGAGGAGCCGGAAAAGCCTGGTGGGGCATTGGGAACTGTGCAATATGGCTCTGTACTCTATGTAAAGTGCTGTACTACTAGTACTCTGTAGCTTGTGGCGTTGCACGCATGGACTTCACTCCATTATCGGCTCTACTACAAAAGAAATTCCTCTTGATGTGTTTTTTTTTTGAAATGGAGGCAAAAGCTTTGCTTCATCTCATTCATAAAGAAGGAACTACTAACAAAGTTCGACGAGATCCATTACACCTCCACAAATGGAAGCGAAAAGCCTAGTCCCGCTGTATCAAATAACTCAAATGTTCTGCCCCCACAGACCGCAGTAACCGTCGCTGATAAATAGGCTGCTAGTGTGTGCGTGGGAGGAGTGGCTGAGTAGGCCAGCTACTCCTACGTGAGAGGAGCAGCTGAATATAGCACCGAGAGTACCCACTAGGCCACTAGGCAGGTGTACTTCCCCTGCATTGATAGTACAACGATGGTTCTAGAGAATAGTAGTACCCTCCACTTCCAACTGTAGCTCCTTGGCCCTGAGATTCAAGAGTTCAAAACTGCTGCACTATACTAGACTAGACTAGACTAGAAGTACAGTACATCGCACTAATACTCGTAGTTGAGCAAAGTAGTACTCGTACTGCTACAGTACGAGTACGTACTCCTTCGTCACATAATGTAAGACATTTTTTGACACTAGTTGGCGTGTACAAAAAATGGCAAAAACATACCCAGAATTTCTTAATCCACGCCAAAAACTACTACCTAGTGCCAAAAATTTCTTACAAGTGCTATTATTTATAGTATAATGCAATCCCATAACGTTCCATAATGCTAGTACTATTAGTAAATAATAGCCTCACCCCTTCGCTGAGGAACGATCTACAGTTGGAAGGGACGAGGCCCTGCGGTTACTACGCTCTTATCTCCTCCTCGCCAGTTCCCCTCCCCCCGAAGAGAAGGCAGTTCATCGCTGCTCCCATGGATTCGCCAGGCGGTTCTCCTCCTCGTCGGGGCTGGGAGACCTTGGACAATGATCCTCTGGGAGAAATCGCATGCCGCTCCGACGTCCTCATTGCAGTGTTCGACATAAGGATTGCCATCAATGCAAGACGCGGTAATGGTAGAGGCTGGCGCATGTTGGCGGCGGCAGATTTGTACCCCTACACGTTCGAAGATGCCATGCGCCATCTAGGCCGCATCTTCGCGGTGACAAGCCAGGGGACTTGTTTCATCTGGTTGCCATCCTACGGTACGGGAGATTACAAACGGAATGCACAAGCCATCATTTGCATCCCTAGCGGTACTCCATTATTTTGCAGGGACCAGTCATCCCCAATCAAAATAAGATCGCCGATCCTGGATGTGCATTTGCATCCGCGATTTGGTCTAACCTAGAACCTTGTAGCTGACTTTGGCATATTGGTATCAACTATCTTAGCAGCCGTTACCCATGGTACCATTGATGTGCAACATGGTCACACAATCTACCACGATCGGACCATCACCATCTACCCAGGTATTCCATTTTTAACCCTCTCGCCTTCTATTTCATTGTTGTACTAGTAGTATACTTAGTACTACTAGTAGGAGTACTTTTTACCTTGGAGGACGCGTATAGCTAGCTGGGCCCTTGAAGACTTGAACCCACCAGCAGCCACCATTTTTGTTTTTCCATGTCTTACTATCTCATCCATGTAGCCAAGAGTGGCTATATATAATAAGCTGGTTATTTTACTTCCTCTATACCGGAGTAGTACTATTTGCTGCACAGTATTACTGACCACCATATTTGAGCACAACATTATTATGCATGGACCTTGACTATGTACGTCACCATGTGTCCAGATCTGGGATGCCGCGTGTACCAGATGAACGGCGCCAAGTTCGACCCCCGTGATGCTACGTGGGTGCCGAGGAACACTCTTGGAGAGTACTCGCTTTTCATCGGGGGCAGCTACCCCATTGTGAAGCGGATGCCACCTTCCGTGCACGACACAGAAGGCCTGCCGTTCATGAAGCATGGTTGTGTCTTCATTGCGCACCGCCGGATGAGCGACATGCTGGGACACGCTATCCTTGATTTATGCCGCTTCAGCTTGGATGAGTCTCCATCATGTGGAACCGGACTAGAAAGCTGCGACAATGATTCCCGTTGCCCACCGCTATGGATCGTGCCATCCATGAAGAACACCTCGGACTGGAACCTAGAGGAGGACATGCATGCAGCCCATCTATAACGTGTAAGTGGAGTACGGTAATTGTGAACGGTAGCGCTGTGAATATATGTAGACTAGTCGTGCACAAATTTATCACATGAATTGGAGATGAACTTGTGTGGCATACTGGCATTTGTCCTTTCGAATTTATTACTAGTAAATGTGTTATGTGTACGTGCAACTTGTGTGGTTGTTGCACCGGCTCCAACACGCTCTTTCAGAAAAAAGGTGGCACAACTTTGGATATACGTGACATGGCGGCATCATACAGTAGCATCGTTCGCCATAGTTGTAGTACACTCCTACTAGGATGACAACTCCTATAAAACCTTGCGCTTGGCTCTTTGCCTCTTCAGGAGGTTCAACAGTTCGTACTCGTGTGAACCTTGCACTTGCCTCTTCGCCTCTTCGGAAGGTCCAACAATGATGATACTACGGTACAATAAGCGTCTAGCAATCTGACACCGATTGAACTGCTACACGTCCACTGCGAGGGTGAGGGCGAGGGCGAGGGAGATGAAGAGGGAGAGGGCGCTGTAGTCAAAACCCTCTCCTCGTCCTGCGAACCACCGCGCGCGTGGGCGAGGGAGAAGCGTAGTAAGCAAGCTTCTCCTCATTCGGCGAGTTGACGGGACACATCAAAGCAGTACTAGTACTAGTAGTAGTCCATACTGCGTCCTTTCCGATTAATATGGCTTATTTGAAACGAGAAAAATACACTAGCGGTCAACGTATGTAACAATACGCTCTTTACGGTCACTATATATAGTTTTGCGTCGATTATACGATCACTAGCTCATCGTAGAGCACCGTATTGCACCCTACTGACCGGCCACATAGTCGACATGGCACTTTGTTGACTGGTTAAATTGTCACCTGGTTTCCGGGTCCCACCTGTCAGTTGGCGGAGCAAAGAAATCAGTTAAACAAAACTTTACGCAGGCGCCACACGAGTCCAACCCTTGCGCCTGAACCGCCCTGGCTGTGTATGTGAGTGCATGCACGTGTCCTCCATCGGCCTTCCAACAAAGAGTGTACGCTATAAAACAAAGAGTGTAGTAGTACATGATGTACATCTACACTTCCAATGCATTTAGCCTTTAATCTAAATCGATATTGATTGACTAATGCACCAACTTGTGCTGTAGGTATAGGCTACATGTCTATCCTTAATTACAGCATGCAACGGCCATCATTTAATCTTCTTATCTCAATGGTCGCATGCACACATAAGTCTGCTACTTTTGGGCGTTAATTATACCCTGGTCAATGTGTAAATTTCTAAATGTACAGTCTTTCACGGACGTAGGGAGTAGGTTGAGCACTTGAGCGTGAGCATGTGTGTTGCGTCGTGTGCTGTGTGCCGCATGGGTGCACGAGTGTTGCGTGCGTCCATGTGGAGTACGTGTGAGTGTTGCATGTTGCATGCATGCATGCATGCATGGGGCTTACTCCCTCCCATTGACATGTTCATATTTCAAACTTCCTCTGTTCCCTCCATATGGTGATACTCCCTCTGTTCCCAAATACTCCAGTATGGAGTAAAAGCCTCCCTCTGTTCCCAAATACGGAGTATTTGGTTTTCTACAGATTTCAACAAGTGACTAGGTATGGAGCAAAATGAGTGAAGTAAGCGTAGAGGCATAGGGATACTGTAGAAAGGTAATCCTCGCGATCCATCATTCCCCATCTCGGTCAGAGAGAACTATTCAACTAGTCTTTGCAGTGAAGTGACAATACACGCTGCAGCAGATGGGACACGTAATTAATAAGCTGAACCAGCATGTTGGTGTTACTAAATCAGCCTTACCCAGTACTGCCATCATGTTTGCCAGTAGAGCACGCTTCCGCAAATACGCCTATGCACCTGTGTCCTCCATTAACTGACATATGGGCCCTCTTGTGGTAGACCCACATGTCATCAGTGTAACTATTTACACTCCGGAGGACGGTGCCTATATCCTGGTAGTAGTACTAGTAGAATTGAGATTTAATGCACTTTCTTCCCCGTCTTCCACTCTTCTTCCTCCTCTCTTCTTCTTCCTCCTCTCTTCCCCATCGTTGGCCGCACACCATTTACCCCCGCTCACTGCTCGCCCGCTCGCGCCATCTTCCTTGGTAGCTCGCGCGTACCATATCCCCCCGCTCACTAATCGGCCACACGAGGAGAAGCTTCTTTGCTCGCTCGCCCGAATCCACTTCCCCACTGGCTCGCAGGCACCGAAAACCCCAATGGCAGAACCGACTGACACGCAGAGCCACGATTGGAATTCCCTCCCCGATGTTCTCTTGGAGCAGATCTGTAGTCGTATGGACCTACTCAGCACCGTCCGTCTGGCCGCATGCTCGGTGTCTTTGTACTGTCTACTCGTCTGCAACGGGCCGGCTCTTTTCAAGACACCCTGCTTGCTGATGCCCGATCCTCGCAGGTGGCCCAGACACCGACTTGACGATCCTACAGAGGTTGCCGTGGTGCCCCTCGACATGCTACCACTACCCGTCCACCTGTCCTTCATGCGCGGCTGTGGCGACCGGTTTTCCGGGTGTTAATTCCCAGAAAATGGCCGTCGTGCTCATCAGCCCCAGGATTACTGTTAGCTGATGAGGCTCCAACTTGATACAGAAATTCCAAGCAAAATACAAAATATGTAGTACAAGACCATTCTGGCCTGTGAGTACAACAAATGGTTTCTAGTGGTTGATGGCGAAAGCGGGTTGTGAAACATCAGTGTCTATGGGACTCCATTTCCCACGGGAACAGCTGACCAGGTTAACTCCTATGTTCGCGAGGCTGCTATCTCCATTGCGTGGGTTCTGGGGCTGTCAACAAGGTCGCTCCTTTCCGCGCAAGAAATCTGGCCAAGACAATAGCTAGGGACAAGCCAGTGAGTACTTTGAATGTACTCGCAAACATTATGAACACGGGTATAATATAACAACGATGTGCTGAAAATATTTTATACTCATGACGTGAGTCACAAAAGATAAATATAACTCTGATGTGTGTAAGCATGTAATATATGAATATGCAATGTCATAGAATTATTAAAAATTATGAAATAAATAACAAGCATGCCACAGTCGGGCGTCTGAGCGACACCACATAAAGGGCTTTAAAAGAAATGCCACAGTCGGGCATCTGAGCGACACCACATAAAGGGCTTTAAAAGAAATGCCACAGTCAGGCGTCTGAGTGACACAACATAAAGGGCTTTAAAAGAAATGCCACAGTCGGGCGTCTGAGTGACACCACATAAAGGGTTTTAAAAGAAATGCCACAGTCGGGCGTCTGAGCGACACCACATAAAGGGCTTTAAAAGAAATGCCACAGTCGGGCGTCTGAGCGACACCACATAAAGGGCTTTAAAAGAAACAATCATAGTGAATATCCCGGAGGTAGAACCATCCCAGAGATACTCGATGATAACAATAATATCACGGATTAGTCAACAATAATAATAATCTTAATTATCACAAGTCACAAGTAGTAATTCCCGTTCTGGTTTAACAGTTTCACCTCCGAAGACCGACACTAAGACCGACACTTGACCCATCCCAGACTGTAATCCTTAACCATGGACACGGCTATTCGAATAGGTTTAATCTCTGCAGAGAGTGTACTCTTTACCCACGAGTAACAGATTTCTTTAGTCCATCGGGACTAATTCCGTCTACGGTCTTTTTCTTGAAAACACACCTAACTTGCACACACCAGCTTAACTCACACGTGTCTGGAATCACCCATGACACTTGTCAAGCAAACTCTAAGTGGAGAGGCTACAACCTCGCGTAGCATGGGATCAAATTTATATCGCGCGCTCTAAGGGGTGGCCTCCCCTCTCAGTCTCAACCGGAAACACCCATGCCCCCGGACCAGGTGGCCTGCCTACTAGCTACAACCGGTATCTTCCACCCTGGCCTCTCTGTACGGTGTGTGCTAGAAAGAGGTTGACAACTTACTGAACCGTACTCTACTTGCTGTAGAGACGAGTGGTAGTACGAAACAAGTATGGGGGTTATTGGCACAAGACTCGATCTACGGTCGACTCAGGAGGTTTAAGTATTCCCTGCATGATTAGCATAACGAATATATTTCAACCAACAAAGTCACCGCTCATATTACCTTACCATGCCATACCAGACACGACTGTCCCGACGGAGACCGGCGACAAACTCATGCCTACCCAAGGCAGAGGTTTTCCCTAGTTCCTGCCGGTATGCATGCAAGGCACATGAGGATGATTATCATCACAAGTGTGTTCATTTCCAACAGCATGGAAATCAATAACATGCACCCATGCATATGATCATATCACATGAAATAACAAGTTTCTCCAAAGTGAGGTGATGTTATAAACGTGTCATCGTACACACAAAAATATTATGCCGGGGTTCAGAATGCTTGCCTTCGGGTCACGGGAAGGCAGGGTGCATTTCAAACTCTTGAAACATTTCTCCTCTCTTCAAAAATCCTATTTTAGCAATATAAATGAATTAACACACAAAATAAAAACAGCACAAAAAGTTGTTCTGAAATTTTTCAAATAAATCTTAAAATAAACTAGACAATATTTGAGAGAGGTAGGAAAAAGAATTAATTCATTTGGAGTTATATTTAAAAAGATACAGCAGGTCAAAGTTTGGTCAAAATCTGTTTTTAAAATAAAACAGAAAAGAAAATGTTTAAAAGAAAAACACGTCGAAGGCGTATTCGGGAAAGGCGCTTCCACTTACTCCTGCATGGACAGGCGCTGGGTCACTGACGGTGGGCCCGCCTGGCCCACCGGTCAGGTTTGACCGGCCACGTGCGTGTCGTTCCCCTCCGACCGAACAGAGGCGGAGCTCCGGCGAGGATTTGCCGGCAAATGGGGGCGTCCCTTGGTGATCTGAGGACATGGGTGTGCTCAGGGGGTCGAGACGAATCCGTGGGTACCCGCCATGGTCGCCGACATGAACGGAGTCGCCGGCGACGAGCTTCGCGGCGGAGGAGGCGTTCGGGTGGATAGTGAGTTTGGGGCTGCGGTGGTCTCTGACCGAAATCGAGCGTGGGGTTGCACTCACGAGAGGGAGGGAGAGCTCTTGGTGGAGAATGGAGAGTGAGAGGCACTGGTGGCGACGGAATCGGCCGGAACTTGGCGGCGGCCGAACCGGCCGGACTCAGGGAAGAAGGCCTTCCCTCTCTCGACTGCTGGCCAAGGCACCACTAGGAGGATCATATGAGGTTGCTTGAGGTCTCGTTTGAGCTTCGGGGTCCTTATATACGCGGTGGAGGTCGGTTCCGAGGCGGCTGGCGATAAGGACAACGGCGAACCGCCTTCCTGTAGCAATGGCGACGTGGCGACGATGGGAGCTAGCCGACGAGCGAGGGGATAGGCTTGCGCTGTTCCCAGGGGCAGGTGGCGAGCCGGGGTGGCTTTGGCGGCGCCGACCGTGGCAGAGGCGTGCTGTGGACGCCGGCGTGCCGCCAAAAGCTCTGACGGCGGCGCTGTTGGCTGCCAGGGCGGCTTGGCGCGTTGCTGCGAGGAGGGTAGTGCGTGGCATGGCGCTGCAGAGCGGGCCAAAACCAGGGGGGCCAGCGTGTCGGCTCGGGCGTGGTTCGTGCAATACACGCGCTCTGGGCGCGTCCAGTGCACGCACGGAAGGTGTTCGATACAATGCCGTGGCATGCTACAGGTCACAGGTGAGGTTGGCAAGCAACATGACTAGGTTAGAGATAGAGGAAAACTCAAGGGACAAGGTGGTTCGGTCAGGTGGTCACGTTCATAATGCAAGCAACCATTCATGTCAAAACTGGTCATGCTCTCAAGGTGTTTGACAAAATGCCACAGGCACCTAGGCGTTTCTTGGAGGGGCCAAATCTTCCAGATCAGTGTCTCTTTGCATGCACAAGAGGGTGGTGAGGTTAGTTGGTGGAAAGCACAAACTTGCTAGTGCAAGTTTTGCTGAACTCCAAATCTGGACAGGAGGTGAATGGCATTATTTCATGAACCAAAAATATGCCAATGGTTGCATGCTCCTGGACTTAGGATTTTAACATGGAGGACTACAAGTAGGAGAAGGAATCAAGGGCTAAAGAGCAAGCAAAAATATGGTTGCTGTACAAACCATCATGTTGGACCAGAATGAAGATGAGGTTGTTTCACTCAAAATTTTCAAAGAACAACCCTGGATTTTTGCATATAATGGAATGATATGCTCCTACTGACATCCCAAAATTTTGGTGGAAGCTAGAAACAAATATTTAAAAGGGTTGTAGTGCAAAACTGCCCACTGGACGAGAGAAGGAAAACAGGTGTAGAACTCAAAATATGCAATGAATTAAATATATTATTGCACAAAAGTGATTTAGAGACATCACATGACATCTCCAAATTTTGGTTAGATTTTTAGATAAATCTATCAACTGGTTGTAGTACAAAAAGAGCTCCAAAACTCAAAACAAGTCATTTAATGAATAAAGCTCAGGGTGAAATAATTTAATAAATAAATCTACTGATTGAGAGATGTTTTTAAAAGAGAGGGAAAAATAAGTCCAATATGTTTTGGAAGGATCCACTTGGGAAAAACTCCTTAATATTAAAAGAAAAGTTTTGAAATCAACAGAGATATTCTTGCAGGCAAAAATTTTAAACTCTTGGCAAAATTTTAATAACTAAAACCTGGTTAAATTTTTGGGGTGTTACAATTACTACCCCCCTTAAGAAAAATCTTGTCCTCGAGATTTGCTAAGAGCCGTTGTGAAAAACAACAGTTCCATATGTGTTCGAGCGGTTGTGAGCCTGCTGCCGTGGTGCTGCGTAAATAAAAGTAATCCATGTAGTGTGGGGATAATCGATGCAGCAATTCAGTAAAAAGAAAACTCATACTAGGATTTTTCGCGGTTACACAAGTTATTCACGAAGAAAATTACTCATACCAGTAGAAACTAAATACTCGACTCGTCCCACAATTTGAGGTACCATGCATAAGTTACAATGCAAATATAAATGCTGCAAAAACAAATACAGTAGTGACGTCTAAAATAAAAACGGTAACTGGACGGGGTCCCAATAAAATGTCTCTGATAAAGGGATACACTCTTCTTCTATCGGAGGGAGTGGTTTGACTAGTCGATGTATGCGTCTCTTCGGGTCGGGTCTCAGTGGTCTGCCGATGGCAATCTGAGGATTTAAATCAGCGAGACTCTGGAGATAATCCATCACTCGCTGGTTCAAATGCTCTTGAGCGATGATGTACTGGATAAGGTTGGCTAGTACTGGGTCTCTCTCAATCCGTCCATCGGGAAAAGATGTTACTCCTCTGGGTGCTGCATGGCTCGGAAAGTAATAATATCCTTGTTCGCGGGCATAGGGTACTGCGGATCGAACGCGAGCAATCGCTTCTTTCGCAGCAGCTTCTATGGCAAGGTGTGGGGTTGGCATAGATTTCCCCACGAAGGAAACTTCCGTTGGATCTTGATTGGAGTCTACGGGAGGGATGTGCACTGCTGCCCAATATTCCGAGGTGGAAGGGGTGATCCTTGATTTGAACAGCTCGTACTGGGGTGGCTGGGTAGAACCCATGGTACTGCAGGTAAAGTCCCGCAATATTTTGACAAAGCTACCTGGGGTTGCATCTGGGGTTCTCTGATAAATACTGGGGCTCGGCATGACAGGAAAAGGTTGTGAGGGTGGTGCACAAGGTGTGGGGTGCTGGGTAAGATCACAAGGTGGCCTTTATATAGCAATGGAGCTGGGTCATTTTTACCGTGGTTGAAGGTAATAAATTTGCCAGCTTAGCTCCAAAGGCCGGGTCAGTGTCAGAGATACACATATCTCATAAAGAGACATGTTACTGTGGTTGTCGTCGGGTTGGTTTTGGTAGTTGTGCCCGGAAATTATGCAACTATGCGCTGACAAAAATACGCAAGGCTACTATTAAAACAGAGGCACAACGACAGGCTGCGTTTATATACAAGGTCGCACGATTACAAAGCGAGGATACACTGAAACTCGGTGCTACTCGCACGGCTTAATCTACCTTGTTTACGTCTAAACGGGCGTGCCTGGTGGATGACGAGGCTTCTCCACGTGTCTCACTGCTAGGATTAGTCAGAGATGGCGGAGGAACTGCAAGGTCGGGGTAGCGATGATGACCATCGCGGGGATTGTTAGCCACAATCCCGTTGGAGTGTGTTCCCAAAAGGCGACGAAGCACTTCTGGGGTCATCAAAGCATCTCGGTTGATGGCTGGAGCTGATCTCAGGGTCTCGATCGGTTGTCCGAACAGCATGACTGGGTTGTCGGCGTCGGGCTCGTCTTCTCTGCTTGCTGGGGCTCGACGAACCAGCTCTCCTCGAGCTGCGATCAGATCAATGGTGATCTGGTCGTACAGTGCCTCTAGTGCACTTACATAGCACACTAGGTGAAATAATGCGGGATCTTCCTCGTGATCTCCGTTGGCAACTTGGGGTGGTCTACCATACCCTTCACGTCTGGGGTAGTAGTGGAACGAGCGACAGTTAACTCTGGGCGACAAGTGCCTGAGATGAACTATAGCCTCTCGAGCAGCTAGCTGGATGGCTTGTGGCTCGAAGGAAGTTGTTCTTCCGGTGAACCTGTAGGGGCGCTCGGGCGACAGACCCCTACCGTAGATGTGCACAGTGGCCCAAAATTGACGGTTTTCACCGCCCATGGGTCCTTGGTACACAACATATTCTGGAGGTTCTTCTAACGCGTAGGCACGACGGGTGAGGTTTGCGAGTATGGTCACAAAGCCTCCAAGGTTGGTTGCTATGGTCTCACTGTGGACAATGGGTCCTGGTATTTTAGCTCGGTTTGGGTAGAGGCTGTGCTGGGTTGATGCTGGCGTGCCCTTTTATAGAAAAGGGAACAGAGTCTTCCTTCGCACACTTGCAAGAAAAACTATTCAGGAATCGGTTGCTGGCGCATGAGCGACAGGTTGGATTGATAGGTTGGGCACCGACTGCCAAAAGGTGTCGGGTCCTTGTGGGGCTATCTTGCATGAGAAGCTTGGCTGGGTTCGGTTATGGCTTGGTGGGTTGGTTTGCCTAATTTTTTTCCGACCTGGCTAAGATAGGATTAGCCAATGGTCAGCCTGGCTCTGATACCAAGTCTGTGGCGACTGGTTTTCCGGGTGTTAATTCCCAGAAAATGGCCGTCGTGCTCATCAGCCCCAGGATTACTGTTAGCTGATGAGGCTCCAACTTGATACAGAAATTCCAAGCAAAATACAAAATATGTAGTACAAGACCATTCTGGCCTATGAGTACAACAAATGGTTTCTAGTGGTTGATGGCGGAAGCGGGTTGTGAAACATCAGTGTCTATGGGACTCCATTTCCCACGGGAACAGCTGACCAGGTTAACTCCTATCTTCGCGAGGCTGCTATCTCCATTGCGTGGGTTCCGGGGCTGTCAACAAGGTCGCTCCTTTCCGCGCAAGAAATCTGGCCAAGACAATAGCCAGGGACAATCCAGTGAGTACTTTGAATGTACTCGCAAACATTATGAACATGGGTATAATATAACAACGATGTGCTGAAAATATTTTATACTCATGACGTCAGTCACAAAAGATAAATATAACTCTGATGTGTGTAAGCATGTAATATATGAATATGCAATGTCATAGAATTATTAAAAATTATGAAATAAATAACAAGCATGCCACAGTCGGGCGTTTGAGCGACACCACATAAAGGGCTTTAAAAGAAACGCCACAGTCGGGCGTCTGAGTGACACCACATAAAGGGCTTTAAAAGAAATGCCACAGTCGGGCGTCTGAGCGACACCACATAAAGGGCTTTAAAAGAAATGCCACAGTCGGGCGTCTGAGCGACACCACATAAAGGGCTTTAAAAGAAATGCCACAGTCAGGCGTCTGAGCGACACCACATAAAGGGCTTTAAAAGAAACAATCATAGTGAATATCCCGGAGGTAGAACTGTCGGTGTACTAGAGAAGGGGTACCCTAGTATCCCGAACTTGTGCACCTGCAGTCGCAGCACCCCACGGCAAGGCTTGCCGGGTGACCGCCAAGGTCCTCCGTGGTTCCTTTGGATCCATTCAAGAACAAAGTATTCAAGCCAAGGAGACAAGACCCCGGCAAGAGGAGCTTGCCGGGAAGGCCAACCAAGGCATCTCAAGGAACTTGCCGCGACGCGCCATGCGTCCCGGCAAGGCCCGGTGAGCGACAAGCTTCCGGACGCGACAAGACAACGACCGCGGCAAGGCGCTCACCGCGGCATGCTACCACTCTGTACCCACACTCCAGCACATCCACCAACGTGTCGCCATGGGACCTTTCCAGCGCGCGTGGCAAGAGGCTGTGCAGCCAGCGGTGCGCGGTGGCAAGCGACGCTGACAAAATTACCATCGTGGCAAGCGGTGGCGCCCCTGACGGTCCCTTTTCACACTATTTGGGCGACGCAGACGGGCATTTAATGCCTTTGTCCCCTGCCGTCAGGGTTAGGTATGGTACACTGTACAGGTAGTTGTACCAACCGCAACTCCTTTTTCATTTTTACCCTTGTCTGCGTTGCCACCTGTCGGTGACCCCTTGAGCATATAAAAGGAGGCCCATGCGCAACGTAGAGGGGGGTTCGAAGCCAGAAAAACACTCATGCTCAGTCCCGTTAGCAGCTAGTGTGTACTGTAGCACTTTGCGCTCCCGAGCAAGAACTCAATACACTCAGACATGCAGCAGTAGCAGTATTATCTATTTGGAGAGCTCCGAAGCTGGGTAAACCGCTTGTGTGCTTCGCCTCGATCCGCTCTTCGTGCGATCTCCGCCCCCTGCCGAACCGAAAGGGGCTCGGTCCGCCGGTCCCATAGGTGTTCGTGGATCAGCTTCCCCGACATCTTTGGCGCACCAGGTAGGGGGCGTCGAGGTTGCGAGAATCTGATCCGGCGTTCACACGAGCTAGATCTTCATCTTCTTCATCGACATGCCGCTGAAGAAGAAGGCTTCGGAGGCGGCTACTCCGTCCGTGTCGATCCCACCACCACCGGAACAAACGGGTGGTGGGGTAGACGCCGGCGGAGGAACGGGCGTCGACGAGGGAGCTCAGGGTGCTGCCAGGTCCAAGGACAAGGCTGCACAGACCTCGGCGTCCGTACATGCACCGCGCCCATCTCAGGAGGCGCGGGACCGACAGCGTCATGGTACTCGCGGTGCCATACGTTCGTTGGACCAAGATCGAGCTGGTGGATCTCGGGGTGCTCAAGACCAGCGTGCACGCCAACATGCTGGCACGAGCGAAACACGGTCGCCTGGACGGGATGCTGCTCCTTCTAACATAGTTAGAAGTCCGAGCATATCCCGCTCCTCGCACCGTTCACCACTGCCACCCACCACTCCAGCAGAAGCGTTGGCGCGAGCTTAACTGCTCTTGGATTACCCTCCAACGGCAGGCAAGATCGACGAATGGAGGGCCACCATTCAGAGTCTCATCGGCTTCGCCAACGGCGACGCTCCACGGCAGCCGAGTACGTCGCATCCGCGGCAAGATTGCCAGGCACGAGCCGATGGCGACAAAACCGGTGGGGGTGCAACCACCGTGCACTCTCCACCCCGAAGGCCAAGATCGCCGACTCGCCAGATCCACCTCGACAGCGACTCCACCGCATCATCAGATCCATGAGCTCGTCGCGATCATCGCCAAGTTCTTCACGAACAACAGCAAGAAGACGCTCGTACTCGCATCGAGCACCGAAGAGAAGCGCGGCGTCAATCGGACCAGCGCGCTGGGCCCTCTATCGACATGCATGCGCCAGGGGAACCAAGCGACTTGCCATACGCGGTAGGTTGCCCTGCGTTCACTCGTGAGCTGCGACAAGTCCAGTGGCCCAGCACGAAGAATTTCAAGCCAGACGTACCAGAGAAGTACGACCGCAAGTCGCATCCATCGGAGTTCCTCAGCATCTACACCATCGCGGTGCAAGCTGCCGGGGGGCGGGACGACAAGATCCTTGCCAACTACTTCCCGCTGGTGCTCAAGCCAAATGTCAGGTCCTGGCTCATGCATTTACCGGACAACTCCATATCCTCCTGGGCAGACCTATGCCATCAGTTTGTCAGCGCCTTTACAGGCGGCCACAAGCCTCATGGCCAAGAGAGCGACCTTCATCTGCTCGCCCAGAAGGAAGGAGAGCCCCTGCGCAAGTACATTCAGAGATTCAGTGGTGTACAGCACAACATCCCAGATGTCCACCCTGCCGCGGTCATCAGCGCATTCCATCAGAACGTGCGAAACCGCAGGATGCGGGAGGAGATGGCGATGTGCAAGATCAGAGACGTCAGTGAGTTATATGCCCTGGCCGACAAGTGTGCACGTGCTGAGGAAGGGATGAAACTCCCCGGAGAGAATACAGAAGCAGGAGGATCTGACAGCGAGGATGCTGCCCCGGCAAAGAAAAACCAGCGGCGGAACAACAGGAAGAAGAAAGGCAAAGATGTGCTAGTCGTTGAGCAGTCCGGCAGCGGAGGTGGCGCCAAGAAAGCCAAAGCTGGTAGCTCCGGCGAGGAGATTGCCGCAGGCACCAACTGCCAGGCTGTGGCGGTCGCCGACAAGCAGGACGGCACCAACAAGCAGTACTGCAAGATCCACCGCACCAAGGGCCATGACCTCCAGAGCTGCAAGAAGGTCGAGCAGCTTGTCGAACAGCAAAAGGCTGAATACGAGCGACGCAACAAGGAGAAGGCCCAAGAAGGTGCTGGAGGATCCGGCAAGAAATGTCCCGGCCGAGGAGGACGTCGCGGCAAGGCCAAGCAGCGGCAAGGAGACAGACCTCCCCGCGGCCGCGACAAGGATGAAGATGACGACGACGATGAAGATATGGATGATGACGAGACCGATGAGCAGGAGTTCCAGAAAGCCACAGAGGTCCTGTGCGTCGACGGTGGTGCTTCTCTGCATACTTCACACCGCCAGCTCAAGCAGTGGGTGCGGGAAGTCAATGCGGCAGAACCACTCGTCGAGTCACGCAAGCTTCTGAAATAGTCCAGCACGCCTATCATCTTTGATATTGAGGACCACCCTGATCGCATAACTGCGGTCGGGTGCTTGCCGATGTTGGTTTCACCAACTATCCGCAACCTCAAGGTCACTAAGATGCTAGTTGACGGCGGGGCCAGGTTAAACCTGATCTCCTCCGCGGTACTCCAGAAACTCCAGATCCCTGACAGCGAGCTCGAAGAGACTGGCACATTCCAAGGAATCAATCCGGGAAGGAGCAAGCCGAAGGGAAAGATCACGTTGCCGGTGACATTTGGCAGCAAGCTGAACTTCAGGACTGAGAGGGTCACTTTTGACGTTGCTGACTTTCCATTGCCTTACAATGGGATACTCGGCCGTCCAGCACTCGCCAAATTCATGGCGGCCTCTCACTATGCATACAACATGCTGAAGATGCTAGGCCCGATAAGTGTCATCTCTGTCCCTGGCGACAAGAAGGATGCTCTTATCTGTGCCGACAAGATCTACCGGGAAGCAGCAGCCGCAACAGATCGCAAGTCACTTGCCGTTGAAGCTCCACCGGCAAGTGTAAGAAGACAATGGCAGCTCCACCAGAGACCAAGAAGGTGTCTGCCAAGGAGGACGACACTGGTGGTACCTTCACCATCAGTGCCACTCTCGACCCTAAATAGGAAAGCGCGCTCGTTGCTTTCCTGCGGGTGAACGTCGATGTGTTTGCGTGGCAACCGTCTGACATCCCCGGTGTTCCCAGGAAAGTAATCGAGCACCATCTTGCCGTCTGTCCTCATGCGCGGCCCGTCAAGCAGAAAGTCAGGAAACAAGCAGTGGAGCGCCAAGAATTCATCGCAGAAGAAATCAAGAAATTGGAAGCAGCAGGCCTTGTCAGAGGAGTGCTCCAACCTACGTGGTTGGCCAATCCTGTAGTCGTGCGCAAGGCAAATGGGAAATGGAGGCTTTGTATCGACTTTACCGATGTTAATAAAGCTTGTCCCAAAGACCCATTTCCCTTGCCGCGCATCGACCAGATTGTTGACTCCACGGCCGGATGTGACTTTCTTTCATTTCTTGACGCGTACTCAGGATACCATCAGATCTTCATGGCAGAAGAGGATGAGGAGAAGACCGCATTCATCACTCCATGTGGCACATACTGTTTCGTACGGATGCCTTTCGGTTTAAAGGATGCTGGTTCAACATTTGCAAGGGTAGTCCATGACGCTTTTGAGCCACAAATACACAGAAATGTGGAAGCCTACATGGATGACATAGTGGTCAAGAGCAAGGACAAAGCAACTCTTTGCAAATCTGCGCAATATCAACCTCAAGCTTAACCCCGAGAAGTGTGTGTTTGGAGTCCCCTCCGGCAAGCTTCTCGGGTTCTTCGTGTCTCAGCGGGGAATTGAAGCCAATCCCGACAAGATCAAGGCCATTGAGCAGATTGAAGCACCAAAGCGCGTCAAGGATGTACGAAGACTTGCCGGTTGCATGGCTGCTCTCAGCGGGTTTATCTCTAGGTCTGCTGAGTGCGCCCTGCCGCTTTTCAAAATATTGAAAAAGACAGGTCCAATGAAATGGACTCCAGAAGCGGAGGCTGCGCTGCAGGACTTGAAGAGATACCTGTCCTCCACTCCAACACTTGTCGCACCTAAGCCACAAGAGAAGTTGCTGCTGTATATAGCGGCAACCAATCAAGTGGTTAGTGCTGTGTTAATAGCGGAGAGGGAGGCGGATGATGAGGCAGCAACCACGGCAGATGCATCCAGCGACAAGCAGGGGACTTCACCGACAAGCTCTGGTCCCGACAAAGATGGATCTGCGCAGGCGCGTGAGGAAATGCAGAAGAGAATGGTGCAGCGCCCAGTTTACTTTGTCAGTTCCCTTCTGTAGGGGGCTAGGTCAAGGTACTCTGGTGTGCAGAAATTGCTTTTCGGCCTTCTCATGGCCTCGAGAAAGCTGCGCCATTACTTCCAAGCACATGAGATCACAATTGTCACTCGTTTTCCACTGAAGAGGATACTGCAGAATCCAGAAGCAACAGGCAGGATTGTCGAGTGGGCACTGGAACTATCAAGCTTTGGCCTCAAGTTTGAGAGCACTTCAACTATCCAGAGCAGAGCATTGGCAGAATTCATAGCAGAATGGACGCCAACACCAGATGAAGAAGTTCCAGAAACGAGCATCCCCGTCAAGGAAGCAAGCAAAGAGTGGCTGATGTACTTTGATGGTGCCTTCTCGCTGCAAGGCGCCGGTGCGGGCGTGCTACTTGTTGCGCACACCGGAGAGCACCTCAAGTACGTAGTCCAGATGCACTTTCCCAAGGAGCAAGCAACAAACAATACCGCAGAGTATGAAGGTTTGCTTGCCGGTCTCAGGATCGCAGCAGACCTTGGGATCAAGAAGCTCATTGTCAGGGGTGACTCGCAGCTTGTCATCCGCCAAGTGAACAAGAATTATCAGAGTCCTTTGATGGAAGCTTACGTTGATGAAGTGAGAAAGCTAGAAGAGCACTTTGACGGCCTGCAGATGGAACATGTTCCAAGAGCTCAGAACGACATTGCCGATAGCCTGTCGAAGTGCGCCGCACTTAAGTTACCTGTGGAACCAGGGATCTTTGTGCTCAAGCTGACTCAACCGTCTGTAACACCACCAACTAGACAGAACAAGAAGAGGAAGTTGATTTCTGGTGACTATTTTCCGGCAGAGCTCTCCGAAGCCGCCGCCAAGAAGGTCCCCAAGATCAACACCAAGGGTGCTGAGGAGCAGTCTGCTCCGGCAAGCCCTAGGGTTTGTTCCATTGAAGCAGACGCTCCCGACAAGTTTTGCTCCGGCAAGCTTGCCAGGGAACGTCAAGCTCTGGCTGAGCCGCAGGTTCTCGCCGTAGAAGCGGATGTTCCCGCAGCAGCAGATGTGCCTTTAGTCCTTGTTGTCGAGCCGCAAGCTCCAGCATGGGCACAGCAGATTGTCCGTTTCCTTCAGACAAGAGAACTTCCCGAAGAGCAAGAAGAAGCGGAAAGAGTAGCCCGGCAGTCAAGTATGTACCAGTTTGTTGACAACACACTATACAGAAGAAGACTCAACGGTGTGAAATTGAAGTGTATTCACCGGGAAGGCGGACAAAAGCTGTTGGCAGAGATACATGGAGGCATATGTGGTTACCACATTGGCGCGAGAGCACTTGCCGGCAAGGCATTCCGGCAAGGTTTCTTTTGGCCGACAGCCCTCCAGGATGCAACTGGACAAGTAACCAAATGTGAAGCGTGCTAGTTCCATTCTAAGCAGATACACCAGCCAGCTCAAGCTCTCCAGACGATCCCTTTATCCTGGCCATTTTCGGTCTGGGGGCTCGACATCCTCGGCCCCTTTCCCCGAGCTGTCGGGGGCTTTGAGTACTTGTACGTTGCAATCGAGAAGTTCACAAAGTGGCCGGAACTGGAAGCATTGAGGAAGGTGACAGCACAGTCAGCAGTCAAGTTCTTCAGGTCGATTGTTTGCCGCTTCGGGATCCCTAACAGGATCATCACCGACAATGGCACGCAATTCACGAGCCGCACCTTCATTTAGTATGTCCAAGATCTTGGTGCCAAGGTCTGCTTCGCTTCTGTTGCTCATCTGAGAAGCAACGGTCAAGCGGAGAGGGAAAATGCTGAAGTGCTGCGCGGGCTCAAGACCAGGACTTTTGACAGGCTGCGCAAGTGCGGAAAGAACTGGATTGAGGAGCTGCCGGTGGTTCTTTGGTCGATCAGGACGACGCCAAATCGAGCCACTGGCCAGACACCTTTCGCTCTAGTCTATGGAGCAGAGGCAGTTCTCCCCACGGAACTCGTATACGGGTCACCTCGAGTGCTCGCTTATGATGAGCTTGAGCAAGAGCAGCTGCGACAACATGACGCGCTGCTCCTTGAGGAAGACCGTCTTCAGGCCGCTGTACGAGCTGCTCGATACCAGCAAGCTTTGCGCCACTACCATAGCCACAAAGTTAATGCCAGAAGTCTCGAGGAAGGCGACCTTGTTCTTCGGCGCGTTCAGTCCACCAAGAATTCCAACAAGTTGACGCCGAAGTGGGAAGGCCCTTACCGGGTGAAACGAGTCACTAGGCCTGGCGCTGTCCGCCTTGAGACCGAAGATGGCACTCCGGTGAGCAACTCCTGGAACATTGAGCATCTTCGTAAGTTTTACCCGTAGGGCGCGGTTGCCGGAACCTGTTTCGGTAACCACCTTTTGTACAAGTCTTGCTGATGTTGCATGTAATCCTTTGTACAAAGCCGGGCGCAGACCCCGTGCATAAGTAAAGCTCATGTGCTCCGCACATCTTGTCAATTTCATGCTTTCTATTTTTTGCGTGTGTTATCTGACACTTTGTGCAGCACCTACCCCCGGTAAGCAATAACGAGCCGTAAGGCTCCATATCTTTATTTTCTCTTCTTTCTCTTTCTCAAACAAAGGAAGGTTCCCTCGCCCACAAGTTTGTAATGGTGTGGACCAGGCGTCGTTCAAGAAAGTTTCGGCTTACCGGGAAGCAAACGACACAAAAGCTAAGTTGCCAAAGTTTGAGCAATCAGTTTTAAATTTTTTTAAGTTATCTTCCTCGAACGACCGTGCTTTGTATGGAAAACCTGTGCGCGGAGGAACCGACTCGTAGCTAGTTGCGCCCTTACTTTGTTTCGAGACCGCTCAACAACTTAAGTGAGCTACGACTAGTTGCGACAAGGTTTCTTGTCGGTAGCGGCACCGCCAGTAGGCTGCTGACGTCCCGCACTCAGTGCTCGCGGCTAAGGTGCCTGCGCCGACAAGTTCCCTAAAAGAGTAGGGCAAAAACATACAAAGGAAGGAATCAAGTAAAGGAAATAACATAGCAATCTATACCCAAAATAGAGTCATATTACAAGATAGCTTGTCGCAGCTCTAACAGATTGTTTTCATAACATGACCAGCAGCGACAAGAAAAGGAGAAACGGGCGGCCTAATCTACACGATCGCCCTCAACCCTCTTGATTCCGCTCACCTTGTCCACAATGGGTGCGACAAGGGTCTTGAGCGCTTCCAGATCAGCTTCCGGCGGCAGGGTCCTGAGGACGTTGGTGAGGTTGAGGCCCGGGTTGCGGAAGGCCACCTTCACCAGCACGTTTTGAAGAGCTCCCGTGCAGATCTTGCGTGACTCGTTGGCCAGCTGCTTTGGGATCTTCTCCCGGAGTCGCTGGAGGGCCGTCGCCACGCCTTTGAAGAACAAGCTGAGCTTGGTGCTGGGTTGGAGGTTCTCATCGGAGGAATACCCGAGATCCTCCATACCCAGGTGCGCCAGCTCCCTGTCGATGGATGCGGCAATATCCACGAGACCCTCCATCCAGTGCTCCACATTCTCCCTAAAAGTGTTCTGGGTGACAACAGCACTTGCCAGCAGCGCCTCCTCGGCCTTGATCTTCTCCTTCAAGGCCACCTCCTGCTCCCTGGCGCCGTCCAACGTCTTGGTCAAAGTAGTCAGCTTCAACTCAAGATCTGCATTGGAGTCCTTGGCGGTGCTAAGCTCCTTGCCCTTCTCGACGAGACGACCCTGCAGCTCGCCAAGGGTGTAGGCGTCCTTCTCGCACTCACGCTTGAGCGCGGCAAGCTCTTCACCGCTCGTCTTGAGATCGGCCTCCAGCTGCGCCACTTTCGTCTCCAGCTCCTTCTTGGCGGCCTCGGCAGCTACGGCAGCATCCTCTGCTTCCTTGAGAGCCCCTCCGAATGTTTGCTCGTGCGCAGCAAGCTCCTCCTCGTGGCTGTCAAGGTTGACCTTCCGCTGCGCCAACTCGCCTTCTCGCGCAAACAGCTCCTCGGCGGCAAGCCGCTGCTGCTCTTCAGCTTCAGCCTTCTCGAGGAGGAAGGCTTTCCGCTCCTCGGCGAGTTGCCCCCGCTCCTCTGCCAGGGACCGGAGAGCTTCCTGGTTACGACCCCGGAGCTCCTCCGCGTGCTTCTCAATGTCCACTCCCGCCTTCGCGACAAGCGCTTCTCGAGATTCCAGCTTGGATTGCCGAGCGCGGTAGAGCGACAACAACTTCCGCAGCAGCCGCTCCTCCTCAGACTCGTCGCTGCTGCTGCTCGGCACGTCAACCAGCGTCAGCCCAGCGGAGGCGAGCACCTCTCCGTCAAAGATTTCCCCTTTGACCGGCACCCTGGAGCTTGACGCCCAGGGGAGCTTGATGAAGATGCCATCGCCGGCCTTCAAATAGGCGCCGGGCTGGGGCTCTTCGGAGCCTGACGCTGCGGCAGCGGCGGGGGGATCGGCGGTCGGTGTAGCGCCTGACGCTCCTGCGGCCTCGGGTCCGTCAGTGCGATCGCCAGACCCCTCGCCGGCTTTTGCGGCGGCAGCTTTGGCAGCCTCTTCACCGGCGGGATCATCAGCGTCAGCTGCTTCTTCGGTGGCAGCGGCGTCGTCGGTATTGCCGTGCGCATTCTCCTCGCCGGCAACCTCGGTCTCCATCGGCTCCGTAACAGAGGGATCTGACGGCCGGAAAAGGGAGAAAAGTCAAGCAAATATCCAAAAAGAAAATCAGAAGAAGAAGAACCCAAGGGAAGTTTTCAAGCAAGAGGATTACCTGTGCTGGGTTCTACAGTCATGGTCTCCACCACCAGGGGGTCACTGGTGCTGACCCTTGCCGGAGAACTCCCCCTTGCCGGAGACTTCTCCCTTACCGGAGAATTCTCCCTTGCCGGAGAACGCTCCCTTGCCGGGGAACCCTCCCTTGGCGGTGTAGTCGAAGCAGATGGCATGTCGGGGGCGGCTTCCGAGCGCTCCTGGTGAGGTTTCTCTGCTCCTACGCAAACCAATAGTCAGATGTCAGCAAGGAAAAAGCACCCATGCACGCCTAATAGCAGGAAGTAAACCATGTACTTACGCTGGGGGGCTGCGCTGGGGAATAGTCGCCGGGTCCGGCAAGGTGGTCTCGGACACATCCCCTGCCGTCGCGGTGGGTTCGTCCTCGATGACAATCAACGGGACCTTGGCTCTCTTTGCCGCTCTCTGGGCCAGAGTCCTGAAAAGGAATGGGTTCGGAGTAAAGCAAATCAGATACAAGACAAAACATCAAGAATTGAAGAACTACAAGTGCAGCAAAGAATCTTACTCTTCTTCTTCCTCGTCGGAGCTGAGCGCGGAGAGGTCGAAGTCCGGCCCATCTTCGGCGCAACGAGGCGGAGGAGTAGATTCCCTTAGCCGCTTGGCAGGGGCGGTGGCGGTAGTCCGAGAGGACCCCGCTCCAGTTGCCGCAGCGGCGTGAGGTGCTCCCGCGGCAACAGTGCTTGCCACGGTAGAGCGTGTCGTGCGGCGCGGCGGCTGTTGACTCGTCTGCCACCCCGCTACATCCCCGGCCTTGCGGAGATGCCTTCTTGGTGGAGCTGGGGGCTCTGCTTGCGGCGAGCTGTCTGAAGATGAGGAGGAAGAGGAGTTGGTCTTCGACGAGCCGCTCGCACCCTCGGCGAGCTCGCTCGACTCGACTTCAGGACCGGCAAGCTCTCCCTTGCCGGCAAGCTCCTCTCGCTCGGAGAGGCTTGCCACCTCTGCTGCCTCTGCCTCCTCCACAGTGAATCCAAACTCGCCTGCGGCAGCGGCTGCCGCCGCCTCTTCCAGCCTAGTGGCGATGCGCTGCATCTCCGCATCGGTGGTGTCGCGGCTGAGGCTTTTCTGCTCATCGGAGCGGACCGGCACTTCTACCAAGCTGTCAAAGAACTCCTGCACGACATCGTCTGCAGGCTCTTGCCAAGTTGGGACAATTCCATGCGAATCGCACAGCGGCATCATTGCACGGATGCGGTCGAGCGAGGAATTGTTGCACAGCGGAACGACATCCTTCGGCAACCTGAACACTTCGGGATGTTGACGGTCGTACTTGAACAGTTCCTGGAGCATCGCCTCCAGTTCCAGGACAGTGAAGTTGAATTTGAGGCCCGGGCGCAGCCTCATGATGTCCGCCGCATTCTGGAACTCCCAGGCGGGTCTCCTCCTCTCCTGCAGGGGGGCGATGCGGCGGCGAAGAAAATCTGCGCCAACGGCGCCTACAGTGAGCCCGGCAAGCCTGAGGCGTAGGATCCGGGTGACGGCAATCTTCAGCCTATCGTCTTCCGGGGCCACGTTGCACCAATCGTTGCCGCGCGCTACTGGGACTTGGCGCTCGGTGGTAAAGGGCTGCGGGTTCTCCTCGACAATCCAGCACCAATCCGCTCTCCATTCCTCCCACTTGCCGTAGAGCTCTCCCTCCAGATAAGCTTCCTTCTTGCCGACTCTCAAGATCTAGGCGATTCCGCCGGATAAAGGATCTCCTCTCTCAACTCGGGGCATAAAGAAGTTGCGGAAAAGAGCTACATTTGGATGGACTCCGACAAAGTTTTCGCAGAGATGTGCGAAAACTGCCATGGTCAGAATGGCATTGGGGGTGAAGTCAAGGAGGTGGAACCCGTAGGTGTTCATAATGTTGCAGAAAAATTCAGAGAAAGGCGGGCAGAGCCCGCAGTAGAAGAACAACGCGAAGAAGGGATATCCATTCGGAGCCCGTTCCGAAGCGGCGGCGGAGAGTACCTTCGTGCACGGATGCGCTCGCGTCTCTGTCGACCAGAAGAGGTAGTAGTACTCCCTCAGCTCCTTCGCGGCGAGCTTGGGGGGGAAGGTTGTCCGCTCCTTTCGCAGCGCCACGAGCCGCTGCGCCTCAGTCGACTTCACAACCTTCCCCTTGCCGGCTTTCGGAGCCATGGCGGAGGTGGTGGGGGAGATCGACGGTGTTGGTGGTGCTGGTGGCGATGGGGGACGGAGCGCTGCTCTCTTTCAGCTTTGGGAAGAAAGGGGGGAGCGGCGGAGATTTCTGAGATTGGATTAGCAACCGGCGAGATGGACGAACTGCCCCTGTTTCCCCTGCTTATAAAGAGGGAGGGGCGGGCGTTCCTTCTTTCCGAATAAAGAAACCACCCACGATCTCTCCCACGACGCCGCATTCAACGCGTGCCGTTCGGGGAGGGCGCGGTGGATACGGAGTAAGATACGGCGTAACCCAGGCCGCGCGTGCCTGTGCCCTGTTTTGGGCCTGGCCCAACAGCGCTCGGCACCGTGTGTGGCCCAGGCCCAGGGGCTCCTGTCGGTGTACTAGAGAAGGGGTACCCTAGTATCCCGAACTTGTGCACGGGCAGTCGCAGCACCCCACGGCAAGGCTTGCCGGGTGACCGCCAAGGTCCTCCGTGGTTCCTTTGGAGCCATTCAAGAACAAAGTATTCAAGCCAAGGAGACAAGACCCCGGCAAGAGGAGCTTGCCGGGAAGGCCAACCAAGGCATCTCAAGGAACTTGCCGCGACGCGCCACGCGTCCCGGCAAGGCCCGGTGAGCGACAAGCTTCCGGACGCGACAAGACAACGACCGCGGCAAGGCGCTCGCCGCGGCAAGCTACCACTCTGTACCCACACTCCAGCACATCCACCAACGTGTCGCCATGGGACCTTTCCAGGCGCGCGTGGCAAGAGGCTGTGCAGCCAGTGGTGCGCGGTGGCAAGCGACGCTGACAAAATTGCGATCGTGGCAAGCGGTGGCACCCCTAACGGTCCCTTTTCACACTATTTGGGCGACGCAGACGGGCATTTAATGCCTTTGTCCCCTGCCGTCAGGGTTAGGTATGGTACACTGTACAGGTAGTTGTACCAACCGCAACTCCTTTTCCATTTTTACCCTTGTCTGCGTTGCCACCTGTCGGTGACCCCTTGAGCATATAAAAGGAGGCCCATGTGCAACATAGAGGGGGGTTCAAAGCCAGAAAAAAACTCACGCTCAGTCCCGTTAGTAGCTAGTGTGTACTGTAGCACTTTGCGCTCGCGAGCAAGAACTCAATACACTCAAACATGCAGCAGCAGGAGTATTATCTCTTCGGAGAGCTCCGAAGCTGGGTAAACCGCTCGTGTGCTTCGCCTGATCCGCTCTTCGTGCGATCTCCACCCCCCCGCCGAACCGAAAGGGGCTCGGTCCGCCGGTCCCATAGGTGTTCGTGGATCAGCTTCCCCGACAAGAACCATCCCAGAGATACTCGATGATAACCATAATATCACGCGTTAGTCAACAATAATAATAATCTTAATTATCACAAGTCACAAGTAGTAATTCCCGTTCTGGTTTAACAGTTTCACCTCCGAAGACCGACACTAAGACCGACACTTGACCCATCCTAGACTGTAATCCTTAACCATGGACACGGCTATTCGAATAGGTTTAATCTCTGCAGAGGGTGTACTCTTTACCCACGAGTAACAGATTTCTTTAGTCCATTGGGACTAATTCCGTCTACGGTCTTTTTGTTGAAAACACACCTAACTTGCACACACCATCTTAACTCACACGTGTCTGGAATCACCCACGACACCTGTCAAGCAAACTCTAAGTGGGGAGGCTACAACCTCGCGTAGCATGGGATCAAATTTATATCGCACGCTCTAAGGGGTGGCCACCCCTCTCGGTCTCAACCGGAAACACCCATGCCCCCGGACCAGGTGGCCTGCCTACCAGCTACAACCGGTATCTTCCACCCTGGCCTCTCTGTATGGTGTGTGCTAGAAAGAGGTTGACAACTTACTGAACCATACTCTACTTGCTGTAGAGATGAGTGGTAGTACGAAACAAGTATGGGGGTTACTGGCACAAGACTCGATCTACGGTCGACTCAGGAGGTTTAAGTATTCCCTGCATGATTAGCATAACGAATATATTTCAACCAACAAAGTCACCGCTCATATTACCTTACCATGCCATACCAGACATGACCGTCCCGACGGATACCGGCGACAAACTCATGCCTACCCAAGGCAGAGGTTTTCCCGGGTTCCTGCCTGTATGCATGCAAGGCACATGAGGATGATTATCATCACAAGTGTGTTCATTTCCAACAGCATGGAAATCAATAACATGCACCCATGCATATGATCATATCACATGAAATAACAAGTTTCTCCAAAGTGAGGTGATGTTATAAACGTGTCATCGTACACACAAAAATATTATGCCGGGGTTCAGAATGCTTGCCTTCGGGTCACGGGAAGGCAGGGTGCATTTCAAACTCTTGAAACATTTCTCCTCTCCTCAAAAATCCTATTTTAGCAATATAAATGAATTAACACACAAAATAAAAACAGCACAAAAAGTTGTTCTGAAATTTTTCAAATAAATCTTAAAATAAACTAGACAATATTTGAGAGAGGTAGGAAAAAGAATTAATTCATTTGGAGTTATATTTAAAAAGATACAGCAGGTCAAAGTTTGGTCAAAATCTGTTTTTAAAATAAAACAGAAAAGAAAATGTTTAAAAGAAAAACACGTCGAAGGCATATTTGGGAAAGGCGCTTCCACTTACTCCTGCGTGGACAGGCGCTGGGTCACTGACGATGGGCCCGCCTAGCCCACTGGTCAGGTTTGACCGGCCACGCGCGCGTCGTTCCCCTCCGACCGAACAGAGGCGGAGCTCCGACGAGGATTTCCCGGCAAACGGGGGCGTCCCTTGGTGATCTGAGGACATGGGTGTGCTCTGGGGGTCGAGACGAATCCGTGGGTACCCACCATGGTCGCCGACGTGAACGGAGTCGCCGGCGACGAGCTTCGCGACGGAGGAGGCGTTCGGGTGGATAGTGAGTTTGGGGCTGCGGTGGTCTCTGACCGAAATCGAGCGTGGGGTTGCACTCACGAGAGGGAGGGAGAGCTCTTGGTGGAGAGAATGGAGAGGGAGAGGCACTGGTGGCGACGGAATCGGCCGGAACTTGGCGGCGGCCGAACCGGCCGGACTCAGGGAAGAAGGCCTTCCCTCTCTCGACTGCTGGCCAAGGCAGCACTAGGAGGATCATATGAGGTTGCTCGAGGTCTCGTTTGAGCTCCGGGGTCCTTATATACGCGGTGGAGGTCAGTTCCGAGGCGGCCGACGATAAGGACGACGGCGAACCGCCTCCCTATAGCAATGGCGACGTGGCGACGACGGGAACTAGCCGACGAGCGAGGGGATAGGCTTGCGCAGTTCCCAGGGGCAGGTGGCAAGCCGGGGTGGCTTTGGCGGCGCTGACCGTGGCAGAGGCGTGCTGCGGACGCCGGCGTGCCGCCAAAAGCTCTGACAGCGGCGCTGTTGGCTGCCAGGGCGGCTTGGCGCGTTGCTGCGAGGAGGGTAGTGCGTGGCATGGCACTGCAGAGCGGGCCAAAACCAGGGGGGCCAGCGTGTCGGCTCGGGCGTGGTTCGTGCAATACGCGCGCTCTGGGCACGTCCAATGCACGCACGGAAGGTGTTCGATACAATGCCGTGGCATGCTACAGGTCACAGGTGAGGTTGGCAAGCAACAGGACTAGGTTAGAGATAGAGGGAAACTCAAGGGACAAGGTGGTTCGGTCAGGTGGTCACGTTCATAATGCAAGCAACCATTCATGTCAAAACTGGTCATGCTCTCAAGGTGTTTGACAAAATGCCACAGGCACCTAGGCGTTTCTTGGAGGGGCCAAATCTTCCAGATCAGTGTCTCTTTGCATGCACAAGAGGGTGGTGAGGTTAGTTGGTGGAAAGCACAAACTTGCTAGTGCAAGTTTTGCAGAACACCAAATCTGGACAGGAGATGAATGGCATTATTTCATGAACCAAAAATATGCCAATGGTTGCATGCTCCTGGACTTAGGATTTTAACATGGAGGACTACAAGTAGGAGAAGGAATCAAGGGCTAAAGAGCAAGAAAAAATATGGTTGCTGTACAAACCATCATGTTGGACCAGAATGAAGATGAGGTTGTTTCACTCAAAATTTTCAAAGAACAACCCTGGATTTTTGCATATAATGGAATGATATGCTCCTACTGACATCCAAAAATTTTGGTGGAAGCTAGAAACAAATATTTAAAAGGGTTGTAGTGCAAAGCTGCCCACTGGACCAGAGAAGGAAAACAGGTGTAGAACTCAAAATATGCAATGAATTAAATATATTATCGCACAAAAGTGATTTAGAGACATCACATGACATCTCCAAATTTTGGTTAGATTTTTAGATAAATCTATCAACTGGTTGTAGTACAAAAAGAGCTCCAAAACTCAAAACAAGTCATTTAATGAATAAAGCTCAGGGTGAAATAATTTAATAAATAAATCTACTGATTGAGAGATGTTTTTAAAAGAGAGGGAAACATAAGTCCAATATGTTTTGGAAGGATCCACTTGGGAAAAACTCCTTAATATTAAAAGAAAAGTTTTGAAATCAACAGAGATATTCTTGCAGGCAAAAAATTTAAACTCTTGGCAAAATTTTAATAACTAAAACCTGGTTAAATTTTTGGGGTGTTACAGCGGCCACTACTGGATGGGCATGAAGGCCAACTGGATCGTCCTCATCCACCACACCGGTAGTCCGTGGTGTTTCGTGGATGTCTACACCCAGCGAGAGATCACCCTTCCATCGTTGGATACCGCCGACATCGAGCCTCGTGGCCCGCCGGACACTCCTGCCTACTACGCACGAGATGCGTTAAGCTTTTGGCTCGACCTCTGTTTGCAGAAAGTTGTAATCTGCGAAGTGCCCACACCATCAGAAGACTACATGGATTACAAGCTCATTGCCTTGTTCAACATGGGATTAGTCTATCTGGAATCCGGTCGCCATACATGGTTATGGCTCATCATCAATCCTGTTGAGGCAACATTTCTTTCTGATGCTATAGTGCACGATGGCATCGTTTACGCGGTCGACGCACAGATTGGCTGCCTATACTGGTGGAATCTATCGTCGTGTAATTGTTCTATCTCATCTCATCTTTACCTTATGAATACGACTGCCTGTTCATTTGTTACAAATTTAGAATGCATAGCATGTCTATAACCACATCATTGTTATATGTTCCTCTCATTTCCTAGATTTTTATGACCACACATGTTATTGTTAGAGTTGATATGAGAACAATTGGCATCTAATGATTGTTAGAATACATATTATGAGCATAACATCATGATTGCTATATGTTACTCTCGTTTACTAGATTTTTATAACAACGCATGTTATTGCTTAGAGTTGATATGAGAATAGTAGTAGTAAGTGCTATGGTAGAATATGAGTAGGCGCTGTCATAGCAGTTTTCCTCTCATTGTTACATGATGTTTGAACCATGACATGTTGCTAGAATATGAAAGCCATTGGCTTATTTTTTTAACTTGGGGTATGATTATGACCACGGCATTGCAATTCTCTGTCTATGATATGTGTCACTATTATAATAATCTTAATTCCACACATACTCTGAACACGATTGTTTATTTTTGTCCTTTTGGTCTCCAATTTGAATTGTTGCAGCAGACGCAAATGTGCTGGCCTTCATGATTCTAGGACCTGGAATCATACCAGCCGATGGGTGCTGGTTTATCGCTCGTTCAGCTGACGGCGGTCATTTGATGCTCATTCGCACATACCAAATTGACCAAACCATTACATCAAACCACATGTAGTACAATGCATGGGGCGTTCGTGACATTGATGGCTATGGCTGCTTCGTCTTCGAGAAAGATCCCAGCTCCGTTGGGCCAGGCGTATTCAACTGGAGGCGGGTTTACAGCCTCGGCAACCACTACTTGTTCGTCGGGCTCAATTATCCGATCATCCAACCAATCATCGATCATATCACCGGCGATGATTACTGTGCTATGCAAACTCCATTCACGAGGGGGGCTGTGTTTACACATCATACCATGGGTTTCATGAATCACCATATCTAGAGATTCGTCGACACAGCTTGTTGCCAGGTAATCTTCAGTGTGTGAAGGGCATCAAGCTTCCATGCGATGGATGGCTTTTGCAAACCCGACATGCGGCGATGTGGTTCATGCCAACAGCAAATATGCACAACTTGATTTGTGCTGATATCTAGACTGAGCCATGTATTCTGCTGCTGTAGCACGACCCTCTTTTGTTGGATATTATGTACTGTTGTTAGTTTGAAGCACTCCTCTGGTTTGAAGGATAGATACCTTCCTGGGATCAAGTGCATCCTAACTCACCTGCGTAGGATGTACTGATAATGATGATGGATATGCTGTGCAGAAGCCATATATATACATATATATATATCAGTTAGGCTTCAAGTGCGTACTTGTTAGTTAAACCTATGTATAAATTGTGACACTAAATATGACTAGTAAGTAGTACAGTAGCAGTACTAGTATACGTCGGTCAAATTTTTCATCATGTCCACACATTGAATTTACGTGACAACACGCTGCGCATGAGGTGACACAAGAATCCCGGCGGCGTGTTCGGGTATTCCGGACTTCAGATTTGGAGTACCACTTATCTGTCGATTTTTTTTTGAAACGGAGGCAAAAGATTTTCCTCATCCATTAAATAAGAGGAGAATAGAGTTTAGAGTTTTTACAAGCGCCCTTGCAAAACGGCATGGCAATTACTCTCGTACAACTGTCGAAGAAGCACGAGTTTTACTCTGTCGAAATCTTTCATCATTCACTTAAAACAGTCGATTGGTCATACATTGAGTACCATATAACTGGAATTACCGATGCAAGTCGAAGAAGGATTGGCCGGTGCTGCCGGCTGGCGTCAAGTTCGATCCCACGGACCAGGAGCTGATCGAGCACCTTGAGGCCAAAGTGAGTGTTGACAGCGTGAGATTTCAGTCCCTCATCGATTTGTTCATACCAACCATTGACAACGAGCATGTCATATGCTACACCCAACCTGAGAAACTTCCAGGTAAGACACCGATCGGTCGTCTACTTGCACAAACATATTCCTTTGTTTATAGCTCTATTTTTCTTTTTAGACGTAGACCTGGTGAAATAATTACAATTTGACAGTTAATAAAAAGTGAAACAAGTGACTGCAACATGCCAACCATGTTATGAAAATGCCAACTAGGTACACTAAAACATGTATTCCACAATACTGCAGGTATCACACTGAGTGGCCTAAGGAAGCATTTCTTCCAGCGTAATTCCAGGGCGTTCAAAAGGGGCACGTGGACGCGTCGCAAGATACAGTCGGAGTGCAGAACGCATGCGATGTGGCACAAGACCGGCAATACCTTGCCTGTGATGGTCAACGGCCGGCAGACGGGCAGCAAAAAAGGTTCTGGTGCTGCACACCAACAAGAACTTCGACCAGCAGAGGACCAACTGGGTGATGCACCAGTACCACATCGGGGACCTGGAGCAAGAGAAGGAGCGGGAGCTGGTCCTGTGCAAGATTTTCTACCAGACGAACACTAGGGCCAGGAGTAGTTTGGTATTGGTAGTTGTACTACCTTGTCGTCCGCAAGTTGGTATTGTTGTTAACGATCTTTTGGTATGAACTTGCATTTGCTTCCAACCATCATGCCGAGGGTCGACGTGGATATAAAGCTGAATCATTTGTTTCAAAACGAATTCTCAGGCACCTGATTTTTATTTGATGGGTAGCATAAGCACCCGCCGTTCGAATTCCCAGTTTTGCAGTTTTTTTGAAACAAGTGCATGCACTTATTATCACGATAAAAAAACAATATCCATGCTGCGTCCCAGTTATTAGTCTGTGCTTGCAGAATTCTCTCGTTTATTGAGCACGCATATTGTTTTTTCAGGTCGAGTAAGTTTCAACTGGGCTGTAGACTGACCAGGGTTGGTTTTGTTTTTAACAGGCCCAGCCCATGATGACAATGGGGCACAAAGATCCAGTAGGTATCTACTGGCCTCTGGCCCGCCAGCGTTAGTTATATTTTGGCTTACAACATCCGCAGGCAGTTTTGTTACTGAATCAAACACACAGCCCAGTTCTATTTTCCTCTTGAAATGCATGTCCTACATCCGTTTTCTAATCTCTACCTATAGTTTTACTAGTTCATATACACGTATCATTATATTGAAAACACATAAAATTCTCTTTTCATATTTATATCCTTATTTTTGTTGTTTTTTCCCACCCAGCGCTGATTTTTTTACCACTGGTTTTCCCTTAAACCAACTCAATTGTCCCACGTCTTATTTGCTTACAAAAACAAAACGATTTTTTTGGCAAATCAATAAGTTCTTAAAAAATGTTTATCATTTCGGGATTACAACATTTTGGACTCCACCGAAATATGCAAAATAAGGTTGAACTTTTTGACCGTGGTCCTGGGCAGAAAAGGGGCTGTAATAAATTACTTAAGAATTAGCAAATGGGCTGCAAATTATAAAAAATAGCAAATGGGCCGCAAATTGTAAAAAATAGCAAATGGGCTTTATGTTGTCTGCCATAGATTTGGAGGCTGAATTGTGGGCCCACTAAGTTCATGCGTACACAAGGTTTCTTAAAAAAAAACTTAGTCAACAATCGACTCTACCAGCATCAAATCGTTAGATGTCAATCTAACGGCAATCATGCTTCTTCAGCCTCTGATCTTCCTGCCCCAGCCGCCCAAACCAGCACCGTTGGAACCGCCTGCTCCCGCCTCTCGTGGCCGGTAGTGTTGCCGGGCAGGCCTCACAGCCCCATCATACTCGCATCCCTGGCCTGTTTATCCCTCTACTCACCCACTCCTCCTGTTATTTTCCGGTGACGGCAGCCGAACCAGTCAACCCTCGTACTCTCCACCGCGTGGGCAGCCACTGCCGTGTCTTCGCCGGCTCCCTGTCGTTCCCTTCGTAGGCCTCGCCGTCGTGCACCGCCCTGGTGCTCTCGGCGCGGCGTGGTCAACGATGTCCATCCAACGGCCGTAGTGCTTCTTCAACCTCTGGTCTTCTTGCCCCAGCCGCCCAAAGTAGCACCGATCATGCTGCATGCTCCTGCCTCCCATGGCCGGCTGTGCTGCCGCGGAGGCCTCACCGTCCCCATACTACTCCCACCGCTGGCCAGGCCATCCCTCCACTCACCCATTCCCCTGTTATTCTGCGGTGACGGCAGCCTCACACCGCAGCCGAACCAGTGAACCCTCGTACTCCTCTCCGCGTGGGCATCCACTGCCGTGTCTTCCCCGGCTCCGCGGCATCCCCTTCCTAGGCCTCGCCGTCGTCCACCGCCCTGGTGCTCTCGGCACGGCGTGGTCAATGTGGTCAACGACCCACTTCCATCAGAAAAGTACTGTACGTGGAGAGGCTGACAGCTGGGTCCACAGCAGCTGCAAGGAAGTGCCTCCTTATTACGCACAAAATAATTATTCCTCCACCTGACAGCAGAGACCCACCGGACGGGCCACCAGTATTTTGCGGAAAAAACGTTTCCCCCCTGACTGCTATGACCCATCGGACAGGCCACCGTATTTTGCGAAAAAAACGTTTGCCCCTGACTGCTAGGACCCACCGGACGGACCACCGTATTTCGCGAAAAAATGTTCCCCCCGCTGTCAGCTCGGACCCTTCGGAAGTGCCTCCTTATGACGCATAGAAAAATGAATACTCCCCCTACTAGCTGGGACCCACCATGGTGGGAGGCTGATTTGTGGGCCAGCTAAGTTGACGGGGACAGAGGGCTTTGTCAACTTAGTCAATATGAACGATTCTAGTTCCATTGATCGTACGATGTCCATCCAATGGCCGTCGTGCTTCTTCAATCTCTGCTCTTCCTGCTCTAGCCGCTCAAACAAGCGCCGGCGGGACTGCCTGCTCCCTCCTCCCTGCGGCCGGCTGTGCTGCCGCGCAGGCCTCACCGCCCCACCGTACTCCCATCGCTAGCCTAGCCATCCCTCTACTCACCCACACGGCCACACCTGCTGTTATTCTCCGGCGAGGGAAGACGAACCAGTAAACCCTCGTACAGTCGTACTCCCCTCCGCGCGGGAAACAACTGCCGAGTCTTCCATGCCTTCGTGTTGTTCCCTTCCTAGGCCTCGCCGTCGTCCACCGCCCTAGTGCTCTCGGCGCGGCGTGGTCAATGTGGTCAAGGAACGGCTTACATCGGACGTGGACTGGACGTGGAGAGGCTGACAGCTGGGTCCACGGCCGCAGCAAGGAAGTGCCTCGTTATTACGCGCAAAATAATTATTCCTCCACCTGACATCTGGGACCCACCGGAAGGGCCTCTGTATTTTGCGAAAAAACATGCCCCTAGCTGACATGTCGGACCCACCAACTATCTTCGCACGCAAGGAAGTGCCTCCTTATTACGCACAAAAAAAATGAATACTCCCCCTGCCAGCTAGAACTCAGCATAGTGGGAGGCTGACTTGTGGGCCTACCAAGTTGACGGGGACGGAGGGCTTTGTTAACTTAGTCAATATGAACGATTCTAGCTCCTGTTACCGTACAATGTTCATCCAACGGCCGTAGTGCTTCTTCAACCTCTGGTCTTCTTGCTCCAGCCGCCCAAACCAGCGCCGGTCGTGCCGCGTGCTCCTGCCTCCCGTGGCCAGCTGTGATGCCGCGGATGCCTCACCGCCCCCTACTACTCCCACCGCTGTCCAGGTCATCCCTCTACTCACCCACACCCCCTGTTATTCTGCGGCGACAGTAGCCTCACACCGCAGCCGAACCAGTGAATCCTCGTACTCCTCTTCGCATGGGCATCCACTGCTGCATCTTTCCCGGCTCCGAGTCGTCCCCTTCCTAGGTCTCACCGTCGTCCACCGCCGTGGTGCTCTCGGCGCGGCGTGGTCAACGTGGTCAAGGAACGACTTCCATCGGACGTGGACTGTACGTGGAGAGGCTGACTGCTGGGTCCATGGCCGCCGCAAGGAAGTGCCTCCTTATTACGCGCAAAATAATGATTCCTCCACCTGACAGCAGGGACCCACCGGACATGCCACCGTATTTTGCAAAAAGAAAAAAACGATTCGCCCCCCTAACTGCTAGGACCCACCAGCTACATCTTCGCACGCAGGGAAGTGCGTCCGGGCAAAAAAACGATTCGCCCCCTGACTGCTGGGACCCACCAGCTACATCTTCGCATGCAAGGAAGTGCCTGCCAGTCGGGACCCACCTGGTTGAAGCGTACGTAGCGTTGTCATTCTGGCCGCGAACGTGTATGTACATACTGGTCGATGTAGAGGCGCGCACGTGTCGTAGTAGAGGCGCGCGCGTAGCATGTACACGTACGTACAATGGCGAGGGTGCAAGAAAGAAAGTACGGCCACGTACGTACATACGAGCAGGGTCTCGAATGGCTAATCGCGCATACGTACATGGCTAGGTCGGAACGGAGAAATAGCGTCGTCGTCGTGTTCATGGGGAGCCAACCGGCTGGGTCGGAACGGAATGCGTGGTCGTCTTCATCGGGAGGGCTTGGATGGAACAGGCGATGGAAACGAGGCCTGGCGTACCGCACAATGGAGGAAACGGCCTTGTGTTCGACCGGCCACGTTCGAAACGGGGTCCTGTTGATCGGGAGGGGCCTAGCGTACCTCAAAACGGAGGAAACGAACCTCCTACGGTCGAAATGGGGGTCCTGTTGATCGAGAGGGGTGTGGCGTACCGCAAAACAGATGAAACGGACCTCCTACAGTCGAAACGGGGGTCCTGTTGATCGGGAGGGGTGTGGCATACCGCAAAATGGACGAAGCAGACCTCCTACGGTCGAAACGGGGGTCCTGTTGATCGAGAGGGGTGTGGCGTACCGCAAAATGGACGAAACGGACCTCCTACGGTCGAAACGGGGGTCCTATTGATCGGGAGGGGTGTGGCGTACCGCAAAACGGATGAAACGGACTTGTGTTGGAGGGCTACGGTCGAAACAGGGGGGGAGGGGTGTGGCGTACCGCAAAACAGGACTCCACGGGATACTGTTCATCTCCACCGTCGACCTCCTCCAGCCTCCACGGGCTCCTGTTCATCCAGCCTCCACCGCGCGCTACTCCACCGGCTACTGTTCAACCACCCCTCCACGGGCACCCCTCCATCGTCTACTGTTCATCTAGCCCTCCACACCACGGGGTCCTGTTCAACCACCCCTCCACGGCCACCCCTCCATCGTCTACTGTTCATCCAGCCCTCCACACCACGGGTTCCTGTTCATCCGGAGGCAACGCCACCACTCACTGTTCATCCAAACCCCCTCCCCCCGCAACGCTCGCTGTTCATCCCAGAGGCAGCATCGATCGGCTTCAGTTAGCAGCAGTAGCGAAGGAATCGCTCCATCGGGTTCAGTTAACAGCCATCGATCGATCGCTCGGGTTCAATAACGCGTAGCCTGCAGTGCAATCACTCGGGTTCAGTTAGAGCCCAACGCCTCGCTCGGTTTCAGTTAGAGCCAACACCTCGCACACACGTGCGTACGTATGAGAGAAACGCGCATCGCTCCGCCCCTGACCTCCCACTGTAACCGGCAACTCCCCGAAATTTTCCTCCCCCTCGCTTTTACCATGGTTTTTTCCGTCATGGACGGCCCAAATATTGTCATGCAACAGCGTCTCTGGCCCGCCCAGGACGAAAAGCCCATTTTCTGTCATGATTTTTTGTCATAGAAGTAGGAGCCCACCACATCTATGATGATACCGGGTTTTGTCACAATTATCGTCATAGAAGTGTCATATGTATGAGAGAAAAAAATTCGATCGGCCCAAAATGTCACGGATGTGTCTTTTTTTGTATTGATTGTCTTTGCTAGGTTGAGCATCAACGTGAACATTATCATTAACATTATCACTAGGTTCATGTTCATCACCTGATTGTGTTTCAGCATCAGAAATAGAAATATCATTGGGATTCTCAGGTGTGTCTACAGTAGGTTCACTAGAAGCATGCAAAGTCCTATCGTTTTTCTTCTTCTTCTTTTTAGAAGAACTAGGTGGCTCTAAATTATTTCTCTGAGAACCTTGCTCGATTCTCTTAGGGTGGCCTTCAGGCTACGAAGGTTCCCGAGTCATTCTACTAGTTCTAGTAGCCACTCTAACAGTAAAGTCATTTTTATTATTTAATTCATCAAGCAAATCATTTTGAGCTTTAAGTACTTGCTCAGCTTGAGTAGCAACCATAGAAGCATATTTGCTAACGCGGTGAAGTTCATCTTTAACTCTAGCCAGATTATCACCTACGCGTCCTATCTCGAAAGCATTATTCTTTAACTCTCTACCAACATAAGCATTAAAACTTTCTTGTCTAGCCATAAAGTCATCAAATTCATCTAAGCATGGGCTATGAAATCTAGTAGAGGGTATTTCAACTTTATCATATCTATGGAGAGAATTTACCTTTACTACATGTGTCGGGTTATCAAGACAATGTGGTTCTTCAGGCGGTATATTAAGACCATGTATTTCTTCAATAGGTGGTAAATTCTTAACATCTCAGCTTTAATACCTTTTTCTTTCATTGATTTCTTTGCCTCTTGCATATCTTCAGGACTGAGAAATAAAACACCTCTCTTCTTCGGAGTGGGTTTAGGAATAGGTTTAGGAGTTGGCTCAATTGGTTCAGGAATTACTTCAGGAACTGGCTCGGGGAGAGTCCAATTATTTTCATTAGTCAACATATTATTCAATAGTATTTCAGCTTCGTCGACTGTTCTTCCCCTGAAAACACAACCAGCACAACTATCCAAGTAGTCCTTGGAAGCATCGGTTAGTCCATTATAAAAGATATCAAGTATTTCATTTTTCTTAAGAGGGTGATCAGACAAAGCATTAAGTAACCGGAGAAGCCTCCCCCAAGCTTGTGGGAGACTCTCTTGTTTGATTTGCACAAAATTATATATTTCCCGCAAGGCAGCTTGTTTCTTATGAGCAGGGAAATATTTAGCAGAGAAGTAATAAATCATATCCTGGGGACTACGCACACAACCAGGAGCAAGATAATTATACCAAGTCTTAGCATCACCCTTTAATGAGAATGGAAATACCTTAAGGATGTATAAATAGTGAGACTTCTCATCATGAGTGAACAAGGTGGCTATATCATTCAACTTGGTAAGATGTGCCACAACAGTTTCAGATTCAAGGCCATAAAAAGGATCAGATTCCACTAAAGTAATAATATCAGGATCAACAGAGAATTCATAATCCTTATCAGTAATACAGATAGGTGAAGTAGCAAAAGCAGGACCAGGTTTCATTCTAGCATTAAGAGACTGCTGCTTCCATTTAGCTAATAATTTCTTAAGATCATTTCTATCATTGCAAGCAAGAATTTCCATAGCAACTGCTTCATTCATAACATAACCCTTAGGGACAATAGGTAATACATAATCAATGGGGGGACCTTGATCATCACTATCATCAGTAATAGGATCTTCAGTAATTTCATTCCACCTAACTCTAGCGAGTTGTTCATCAAGAAATTCACCTAATGGCAAAGTAGTATCACGCACAGAAGTAGTTTCATCATGCATAGCAGAAGTGGCATCATCAATAACATGCGACATATCAGAATTCATAGCAGTAGCAGGTTTAGGTGTCGCAAGCCTACTAATAACGGAAGGAGAATCTAGTGCAAGGCTAGATGGCAGTTCCTTACCTCCCCTTGTAGTTGAGGGAAAAATCATAGTTCGATCGTCTTTCAAGTTCTTCATAGTGATCAACAGATATAAATCTCAAGTGACTCAGAGAATAGAGCTATGCTCCCCGGCAATGGCGCCAGAAATTAGTCTTGATAACCCACAAGTATAGGGGATCGCAACAGCTTTCGAGAGTAGAGTATTCAACCTAAATTCATTGATTCGACACAAGGGGAGCCAAAGAATATTCTTGAGTATTAGCAGTTGAGTTGTCAATTCAACCACACCTGGATAACTTAGTATCTGCAGCAAAGTGTTTAGTAGCAAAAGTGGTATGATAATAAAGGTTACAGTGGCAAAAGTAAAGATAAATGTTTTTGGGTTTTTGTAGTAGTTGTAACAGTAGCAACGGAAAAGTAAATAAGTGAAGAACAATATATGAATAGCTCGTAGGCAATGGATCACTGATGGATAATTATGCCGGATGCGATTCCTCATGCAATAGTTATAACATAGGGTCATATAGAACTAGCTCCAATTCATCAATGTAATGTAGGCATGTATTCCGTAAATAGTCATACGTGCTTATGGAAAAGAACTTGCATGACATCTTTTGTCCTACCCTCCCGTAGAAGCGGGGTCCTAGCGGAAACTAAGGGATATTAAGGCCTCCTTTTAATAGAGAACCGGAACAAAGCATTAGCACATAGTGAATACATGAACTCCTCAAACTACGGTCATCACCGAGAAGTATCCCGATTATTGTCACTTCGAGGTTGTTGGATCATAACACATAATAGGTGATTATATACTTGCAAGATAGGATCAAGAACACACATATATTCATGAAAACATAATAGGTTCAGATCTGAAATCATGGCACTCGGGCCCTAGCTAGTGACAAGCATTAAGCATAGCAAAGTCATAGCAACATCAATCTCAGAACATAGTGGATACTAGGGATCAAAACCTAACAAAACTAACTTAATTACATGGTAAATCTCATCCAACCCATCACCGTCCAGCATGCCTATGATGGAATTAGTCACGCACGGCGGTGAGCATCATGAAATTGGTGATGGAGGATGGTTGATGATGACGACGGCGATGAATCCCCCTCTCCGGAGCCCCGAACGGACTCCAGGTCAGCCCTCCCGAGAGAGATTAGGGCTTGGTGGCGGCTCCGTGTCGTAAAACGCGATGAAACTTTCTCTCTGATTTTTTTCTCTCCGAGCGTGAATATATGGAGTTGGAGTGGACGTCGGTGGAGGTCCAGGGGGCCCACGAGATAGGAGGCCGCGCCCTAGGGGGGGGCATGTCTCGTGGACAGGTTGTGGGCCCCCTGGCATTAATTCTTTCGCCAAAAATTCTTATTAATTCCAAAAAGTGCCTCCGTGGATTTCCAGGACATTCCGAGAACTTTTCTTTTCTACACATAAAACAACATCATGGTAGTTCTGCTGAAAACAGCGTCAGTCCTGGTTAGTTTCATTCAGATCATGCAAGTTAGAGTCCAAAACAAGGGCAAAACTGTTTGGAAAAGTAGATACGTTGGAGACGTATCACGCCCCCCCCCCTGAAGGGCAGACCCCCTGTCTCCTGGGCCCTTCGAGTACCTCCCGACCGACTTCATTCCCCTATATAAGCCTGCGTACCCTAAAAACATCGAATATCAAGATAGATCGGGAGTTCCGCCGCCGCAAGCCTCTGTAGCCACCAAAAACCTCTCAGGAGCCCGTTCCGGCACCCTGCCGGAGGGGGAACCCATCACCGGTGGCCATCTTCATCATCCCGGCGCTCTCCATGACGAGGAGGGAGTAGTTCACCCTCGGGGCTGAGGGTATGTACCAGTAGCTATGTGTTTGATCTCTCTCTCTCTCTCTCGTGTTCTCGACTTCACACGATCTTGATGTATTGCGAGCTTTGCTATTATAGTTGGATCTTATGATGTTTCTCCCCCTCTAATCTCTTGTGATGAATTGAGTTTCCCTCTTGAAGTTATCTTACCGGATTGAGTCTTTATTTGAGAACACTTTATGTATGTCTTGCCGTGTTTATCTGTGGTGACAATGGGATATCACGTGCCACTTGATGTATGTTTTGGTGACCAACTTGCGGGTTCCGCCCATGAACCTATGCATAGGGGTTGGCACACATTTCCTTGACTCTCCAGTAGAAACTTTGGGGCACTCTTTGAAGTACTTTGTGTTGGTTGGATGAATCTGAGATTGTGTGATGCATATCGTATAATCATGCCCACGGATACTTGAGGTGACAATGGAGTATCTAGGTGACATTAGGGTTTTGGTTGATTTGTGTCTTAAGGTGTTATTCTAGTACGAACTCTTGAATAGATTGATCTGAAATCATAACTTTGAGGTGGTTTCGTACCCTACCATAATCTCTACGTTTGTTCTCCGCTATTAGTTGCTTTGGAGTGACTCTTTATTACATGTTGACGGATTGTTATATGATCTATCTATGTTATTATTGTTGAGAGAACTTGCACTAGTAAAAGTATGAACCCTATGCCTTGTTTCCTAGCATTGCAATACCGTTTACGCTCACTTTTATCATTAGTTACCTTGCTGTTTTTATATTTTCAGATTACAAAAACCTTTATCTACTATCCATATTGCATTTGTATCACCATCTCTTCGCTGAACTAGTGCACCTATACAATTTACCATTGTATTGGGTGTGTTGGGGACACAAGAGACTCTTTGTTATTTGGTTGCAGGTTTGCTTGAGAGAGACCATCTTCATCCTACGCCTCCCACAGATTGATAAACCTTAGGTCATCCACTTGAGGGAAATTTGCTACTGTCCTACAAACCTGTGCACTTGCAGGCCCAACAACGTCTACAAGAAGAAGGTTGTGTAGTAGACATCAAGCTCTTTTTTGGCGCCGTTGCCGAGGAGGTGAGTGCTTGAAGGTATATCTTTAGATCTTGCAATCGAATCTTTTTGTTTCTTGTTTTATCACTAGTTTAGTTTACAAAAGAAAACTACAAAAAAAATGGAGTTAAGTTTGTCTCATACGCTTCGTCTTTTTAATATATTTCGTGAGTTTGATGGAAAGGAAAACTGTGCTCAAGTGCTAGAAGAAGAATGCATTAAAATGCTTGGTACTAAATCTTTGAATGATGAGCATGATTGCAATGTTGTTAGTATAAACTCCTTGAATATCCATAGTACTAATGATGATTGCTCTAGTCATGATGAAAATATCTCTTATGAGCATGTCAACTTTTGTGGAGTGCATGTTCGCATGAACGCACCAAATAGAGAAGATATATATTGCAAGAGGCATAAGCATTTAGAAACTAAATGGTTGCAAGAAAGGTTAGATGTGAGTGCTGAAAATTTAGAATTCCTTTGCCGTACTTGTGAACTTTGCAATGAACGTGGTCATTTACATCTCCAATGCAAATTGTTTCATGACCGAATCGTGTCCAAAAATTGTGATGATTTGATTTCGCTTGCTCATTACAATGAACTTAGTTTACTTTTGGGCTATGAAGAATTGAAACGTTTACTTAAGGACCTTCCAGAATTTGCCCATAAGAAATTCCTTTATATTGATCTAGAGAAGATTTATTTGTATTGTGCGGTGAATTGCATTGAAAATCCTCATATTGCCAATTACATAAAGAAAAGAAAGCAAATAGAATATGATGAGAATACTAATGAAAGGGAAGAGACTTCCCAATATCCTCCTATTATTTCTTATGATGAATCAGGTAATGAGGAGGAGCTTTCTATTCAACCAATCTCGTCAATAAGGATCTCAAAGAGGAAGGTTGAACCCACACATAATGTGAAAAAGAAAAGGAAAAGAAGGATCAACAAAGGTAGAAAGGTATCCCTCCCAAATGATGTTGCTCCTACTACTCATTGTGATGATGATAATTGCTATGCTATTGGTGCTATCAATATTTTTAATGATGAGAGTGATTATGCTTATGATATGAAAGGGCCCAAGCTTGGGGAAGCTATGTTTGATGAGAATGAAATATTTGAAAATATATTTGCTGGAATTAATGTTTTTCCCAAGCTTGGGGATGCTATGTTTAATGGAGATGATATTTTTAGCATCCCAAGTTTTGATATGCAAAGTTGTTATGATGATAGCATGCCTCCTACCTATGATGATTATATTGATGAAAGTGGGTTTGGAAGAGTGTCAACTTTAGGAAGTAGCTATCCCACTATTTTGGAGGATGTTGAATCTTATTGTGATGAATATGAAAGTGGATTTGGAAGAGTGTCAACTTTATTTAGTGATGATTCCACTATCTTGGGAGAGGTTTCAATCGATTATGATGAGAACGAAGTTGCTACTTATGATGATTATTGTGATGAAACTTATGCTATAAAAAGTAGTGATGATTATATTTACAAATCTTGTCATGATTATGATTACCATTTTTCTGAACATTACTCTTTTAATGTGGAAACAATTTTTAGTGTTCAAGTCTCTTATGATATTCCCACTACTCCGAATGAGAAGAATTTTGCTTATGTGGAGAATAGTAATTTTTCTATATTTGTAGATCATGAAAAGAATGCTTTAGGTGCTGGTTATATTGTTGAATTTATTAATGATGCTACTGAAAATTGTTATGAGGGAGGAATATATGCTTGTAGGAATTGCAATAATGTCAAGTTTCCTCCCTATGTGCTTCAAGTTTTTAACTTATGTTTGTTTTACCTTCCTATGCTAGTTGATTATTGTTCCCATAAGTTGTTTGCTCACAAAATCCCTATGCATAGGAAAAGGGTTAGGCTTAAATGTGCTAGTCATATGCTTCATGATGCTCCCGTTATGTTTTAATTCTTATCTTTTATGTGAGCATCATTGTCATCATCATGCCTAGCTAAAAAGGCATTAAAGAAAAGCGCTTGTTGGGAGACAACCCAATATTTATCCTTACTATTTTTTTGTGTCCACATGATTATGCTACTGTAGTAATCATGTTTATAGCTTTTGTTTCAACAAAGTGCCAAGTAAGACCTTTAGGATAGCTTACGGTGATAGTTGTGTTGATCCTGCTGAAAATCAGAAACTTTTGCACCCAGTAAATTAGTTTTGTTAATTCACACAAACATGCTTCTGATCTGATTCTTTTTGCTCTGCATTGGTACACAAATTACTTAAGACTTCCTAATTCGGTACAATTTTTGTAGTTCCAGAAGTATATGTTTGATACAGATTACTACAGACTGTTCTGCTTTTGATAGATTCTGTTTTCTATGTGTTGTTTGCTTATTTTGATGAATCTATGAGTAGTATCGGAGGTTATGAACCATAGATAAGTTGGAATACAGTAGATATTACACCAATATGAATTTATAATGAGTTCATTACATTACCTAAGTGGTGGTTTTATTTTATTATACTAACGGAGCTTACGAGTTTTCTGTTGTGTTTTGTGTTGTGAAGTTTTCAAGTTTTGGGTACAGATTCAATGGACTATGGAATAAGGAGTGGCAAGACCCAAAGCTTGGGGATGCCCAAGGTACCCCAAGATAATATTCAAGGACAACCAAGAGCCTAAGCTTGGGGATGCCCCGGATGGCATCCCCTCTTTCGTCTTCGTTCATCGGTAACTTTACTTGGATCTATATTTTTATTCGCCACATGATATGTGTTTTGCTTGGAGCGTCATTTTCTTTTGTTAGTATTTGCTTGCTGTTATCTATAATACCTAAATAGTTGATCCTCACTACTTGATTTTTCTTGACATGCAAGCTACCCACATCAGCAATCACATGGAGCCATCAAACTCAGCCCAATCTGCCACTTCAGCAAATGAATCCACGGAAAAATCGTGTGATTTAATCACACATCTGTTCCTCTTCGTCTTCTGGAACTGACGAGATAGTCCCTTCAAGAGCCGAAGACGCCTTTTTTTATTCTCAGCTCCCCACCACATAAGCTTCTCAGTTGTCTGCATGTCTCATCTTCCCTTCATCAAGAAATCTTGAAGCCCCCATGAAAGATGGGCAGCAGCTACGAGCTCACGCTACCCAACTCGATGGAAGACGACCCAACCCCAACACCCTCTCCTAGATCCTCGATGGAAGAACAACCATTGAGGACTCTACACACCGTTCCTCTCCAAAGCAGCGAGGGCCTCACATAGATCCAGTTGTGTGGCTGCGCCGTGGAATCATGCTTATTCTTCCGTTGAATTCGATGATGGCGACAAGCATCCACGAGACCGCAACCATGGCCACTACGTCCCGGCGCGGCGCCGACTTCAGCCAATTCCACGTCGCCACTTCTTCATCCCATCTATCAATTCCCAGATGGGGGGCCATGAATATGTCTTTCTGCTTCCATGCCTCTGCTGCGACGGGGGAAGGGCGAAGGCAGATGATGGACTCTGTGTTCTCCAACATCACCCGGTGCGGCCCCACTTACACCATCTCTCTCCTCTACTCCTGTTGGTACACCGTCTCCGATATACACACGGCTATATGTCGATTTGCTTCCTAAACGTGGGACTTTCTATTCTTGTGCGCAGGATCACAAGGTCGCCGCATTTCAGGAAATCAATCCCTCTGCGTTCAGGTACTTGCTGGTCTTTGCAGTTTGTTCTTTCAGTGGCGTGTCCCTGTCGTTGGCCCAGATGTGGTATTTTTTTGCGGGGGCCTAGATGTGGTATTAGCATACATCATTAAATAGTAATGCTTCTGTTCATTGCGTGGAACAGTTGGCAAGCATTACGAGAATTGTTGTTTACATGATTCTGTATATGGTCCGTATTTAGGATCGAGTGATAATATACATACAGAATATCTGCCTGGTTTTTCTAGGACGATTCAAATCTGTTGTCCATTGATTTTTTTGGATGGTGTGGGGACAAAGACACATCATTTGATCTGGATTTTATTTTACCATTTGTGCCTCTGCCCCGCACACCTCGAACACTCTCAGTCCAGGCTATAGATGGATTTTACAAAGATTCTCTTTCACTTGGATATAAAATAGTGGATATCTACAATGTGATTCTTTTTTTCATTTGTCCGATCCGCCACCATCCATCCATGAGTGCAGCTGCAACACCGGTGAACCTGACGTCACCACTGGGCACCGGTCGGAAGAGGTGAGACTCGGAAATTAACTTCAACTTATTTAAGTAATTTCACAATTGTGGGACAAAATACAGTTAGTTTATCTTTTGTAAATGACAAATAGTGAGGATCTTTGAAGAAATTAAAAACATTGAAACTCAGGGCGGACTAGACCTTGAAATTCAGATCACAACACATTATTTAATTAATGTGACTCTAACCTATCCTATGCACACTATCAACACCAAACAGGGGCCTTTTTGCTGTGTGTTTATTTGTGCTATGACCGAAGTACTCTATGATATTCAGAGAGCTAACTCTTAATGAATTTGATTCTGACACTGTCACCACCACTCAGGGGCCTAATTTACTGGTGGTTTCTTTGTGCTATAAAGTAGTACTCTGATCTTTAGAGTTCCAAGTCTAAGAAATTCAGAAGCATTTGTCTGTAACACTAGACCTTGGTAAACAAAAATATCCAAACGACGGAAAGATTATTCTTTTTTTTTGCGGGTGACGGGACCAAGATATCTCTCCAAGTAAACATACATTTAGGGAGCGTTCGGTTCCTCTCCGCTCTCTTAACTCTGCTCCCGGAGCGGCCCTCACTTTAACGGAGCTGCGAAGACCGAGCTCCACCAACTCCGCGGAGTGGAGGAGCAGAGAGATTACGAACGGGGCCTTAGTCTTACAGAACCTCGATTTTAACGGTATTGGCTGGCTCATAATTGTGTTATTTCATATAACCTTTCCCTGCCTAACATACTTCATGCAAGTATGATATTAGGACACTGTGCTGATGGATATAAGATGTTAGCTCCTTTATGGTGCAATTATTCTCTCGGAAGTGTTGGTCAAATGTTGTGTACATTAAGAATCTTTTTTTGTGGATGGTGTACATTAAAATTTTACTATGGCCTTTATCATCAGAGCTATATTTTGTATGCCCTAATCTATGAAAACTAACATTCATTTTGTTTTGAGTGATTCACATCAATATTTTCTTTATCAATTGTGTGTTCTTTTTATATGAATCTTCTAAGACACCAATGTCAACCTTTTTGTGCTAATATGTGTCACTCCGATAAATTTCACACCTACATGTTTTCATTTTGTCATATATCTCTAAATCATTGTTGAGTTCCGCCGCAACGCGCGGGGTATCCTCTAGTTTAGAATAAGGTTTTGCATCTTTATTTTCAATAAAAATGTCAAGGATAGCCTTTACCATGCTTATTTTGCTAGTATACATGTTGCTGTTTGAAAACAGGAAGTTTACCGCTGTTGCAAAAATTCCCTAGAAAAGTCACCAAATGGTATAATGTTGAAACTTTTTGCATAATGAGATCTGATAAATTTATTACAGTGGGAATTTTCTTTCATAATTTTTGGAGTTAGGGAAGTATGATGAATCTTGCATTTTTTACAGACTATACTGTTTTGGCAGATTGCTGTTATGTTTGCATTGTTTGCATATGTTTGCTTGTTTAATGATTCTATTTGAGGATATGAGTATTAAATATGCAGAGACATTTAGTATGCAATGTTGAATAATAATTTTAGTGATTTTTTACAGTAGAAAATGATAAGGTTTTGCATTGGTTTATACTAACCTATCTCACGAGTTCTTGTTGAGTTTGGTGTGGATGAAGCTTTTGATAAAAAGAGAAACCATGATATGAGAGGAATTAAGGAGACACAAAAGTTCAAGCTTGGGGATGCCCAAGGCACCCCAAGACAATATTTCAAGAAGTCTCAAGCATCTAAGCTTGGGGATGCCCCGGTAGGCATCCCACCTTTCTTCTTCAACAACTATCGGTTAGTATCGGTTGAGCCTAAGTTTTTGCTTCTTCACTTGAGTTGTGCTATCCTTGCAATGTCATTTTATTTTGCTTTGCTTGCTGTTTGAATGAAATACCAAGATCTGAAGTTCTTTAATGAGAGAGAGTGTTCGCATAGTTGCATAATTATTTAGCTACTCATTGATCTTCACATATATCTTTTTGGAGTAGTTTGTCATTTACTCGTGTGCTTCACTTATATCCTATGAGTAATTGGTTGAATGAGTTGAATGTCATAAATCTGAAATTATATATGTTTCATTTGCTTATCCTATGGGGAGTAACGACTTCACATCTAAGAAGTAGAGGTTGTAATTTTATTGAAGGTTATCAAGCATTGTATTAGTCATTTGAACAATTCATGAAAGAATATTGAAGGAAGAGAGATTCCACATATAGATATATTATCCTAGACATCTTTTATAATTGGGAGCACTCATTAAGTATGACATGCTAAAGAGTTGATGTTGGACAAGGAAGACAACGTAATGGTTTATGTTTTCCGACATCTCAGTTAAAGTATATTGTCATGGATCATTCAAACGTGTTGAGCTTGCCTTTCCCCCTCATGCTAGCCAAAATTCCTTGCACCAAGTAGAGATACTACTTGTGCTTCCAAATACCCTTAAACCCAGTTTTGCCATGAGAATCCACCATACATACCTATGGATTGAGTAAGATCCTTCAAGTAAGTTGTCACCGGTGCAAGCAATAAAAATTGCTCTAAATATGTATGATCTTTTGGTGTGAAGAAAATAGCTTTATACGATCTATTGTTATGGAAGCAATAAAAGCGACAGACTGCATAATAAAGTTCCATATACAAGTGGCAATATAAAGTGACGTTCATTCGCATTAAGATTTTGTGCATCCAACCCTAAAAGCGCATGACAACCTCTGCTTCCCTCTGCGAAGGGCCTATCTTTTACTTTATGTCTTTTACTTTATGCAAGAGTCAAGGTGATCTTCACCTTTCCCTTTTTCATTTTATCCTTTGGCAAGCACTTTGTCTTGGGGTGATCCTGATATATATATATTCAATTGGATGTAAGTTAGCATGAACTATTATTGTTGGCATCACCCAAAGGTGAATACGTTGGGAGGCAACACTATAAGCCCCTATCTTTCTCAGTGTCCGATTGAAACTCCATAACCATTAGTATTGCGTGAGTGTTAGCAATTGTAGAAGAGTATATGATAGTTGAGTTTGTGGAGTTTGCTATTCCTGAAAATAAGATGAATTGCAATTGTTTGATGACTGAGAATGAAGTTTGCTAGTTTTCAAGAAAGTTTATGGTCTATGCTTTGACATGTGAATTGCTTGTTACTTTATCATGAGAAGTTTTTTGAGATGAACTACTGTTATGACATATTTTCATGCTAGAAAAGGTGATTGAAATTATCATTGATCAAACTTGTGCACCTTCTAGCATTGACACTTCATAAATTCTTTCTTTTATCATTTACCTACTCAAGGACGAGTAGGAATTAAGCTTGGGGATGCTGATACGTCTCCAACGTATCTATAATTTATGAAGCATTCATGCTATTTTATTATCTGTTTTGAATGATTATGGGCTTTATTATACACTTTTATATTACTTTTGGGACTAACCTATTAACCGGAGGCCCAGCCCATATTGCTGTTTTATTGCCTGTTTCAGTATTTCGAAGAAAAGGAATATCAAACGGAGTCCAAACGAAATGAAACCTTCAGCAGCGTGATTTTTTGGAAGAATATGATCATGGAGACTTGGAGGTCACGTCAGAAGATCCTCGAGGCAGTCACGAGATAGGAGGGCGCCCCCCCCCCCCCCCCCCCCCCGTAGGGCGCGCCCCCTGTCTCATGGGCCCCTCGAGTACCTCCTGACCGACTTCTTTCGCCTATATAGGCCTACGTACCCTAAAAACATTGAATATCAAGATAGATCGGGAGTTCCGCCGCTGCAAGCCTCTGTAGCCACCAAAAACCTCTCGGGAGCCCGTTCTGGCACCCTGCCGGAGGGGGAATCCATCACCGGTGGCCATCTTCATCATCCCGGCGCTCTCCATGACGAGGAGGGAGTAGTTCACCCTCGGGGCTGAGGGTATGTACCAGTAGCTATGTGTTTGATCTCTCTCTCTCTCTCTCTCTCTCTCTCTCTCTCTCGTGTTCTCGACTTCACACGATCTTGATGTATCGTGAGCTTTGCTATTATAGTTGGATCTTATGATGTTTCTCCCCCTCTACTCTCTTGTGATGAATTGAGTTTCCCTCTTGAAGTTATCTTATCGGATTGAGTCTTTATTTGAGAACACTTGATGTACGTCTTGCCGTGTTTATCTGTGGTGACAATGGGATATCACGTGCCACTTGATGTATGTTTTGGTGACCAACTTGCGGGTTCCGCATGAACCTATGCATAGGGGTTGGCACACGTTTCCTTGACTCTCCGGTAGAAACTTTGGGGCACTCTTTGAAGTACTTTGTGTTGGTTGGATGAATCTGAGATTGTGTGATGCATATTGTATAATCATGCCCACGGATACTTGAGGTGACAATGGAGTATCTAGGTGACATTAGGGTTTTGGTTGATTTGTGTCTTAAGGTGTTATTCTAGTACGAACTCTTGAATATATTGATCCGAAAGAATAACTTTGAGGTGGTTTCGTACCCTACCATTATCTCTACGTTTGTTCTCCGCTATTAGTGGCTTTGGAGTGACTCTTTGTTACATGTTGAGGGATTGTTATATGATCTATCTATGTTATTATTGTTGAGAGAACTTGCACTAGTGAAAGTATGAACCCTATGCCTTGTTTCCTAGCATTGCAATACCGTTTACGCTCACTTTTATCATTAGTTACCTTGCTGTTTTTATATTTTCAGATTACAAAAACCTTTATCTACTATCCATATTGCATTTGTATCACCATCTCTTCGCCGAACTAGTGCACCTATACAATTTACCATTGTATTGGGTGTGTTGGGGACACAAGAGACTCTTTGTTATTTGGTTGCAGGGTTGCTTGAGAGAGACCATCTTCATCCTATGCCTCCCACGGATTGATAAACCTTAGGTCATCCACTTGAGGGAAATTTGCTACTGTCCCCTGTGCACTTGCAGGCCCAACAATGTCTACAAGAAGAAGGTTGTGTAGTAGACATCAGCCGCAGGCAGGCAGGGCTGGATACCCCCATATCTAGGACACCGACAAGGCCCAAGACCCGGAGGAGACTTGAGGCCCACGGGCATAAACCGCCATATGTTTAACTTGTATGTTAAGGAAAGTTTATTTTTGTCACCGAGCCAGACACATTGTGTATGAGCCGGCCGGGACTCTATAAGCCGCCGGGCATCAGCCTGTGTATATAAAGGGGTGACCCGGTGGCGGATTAGGGCAAGAAACAACAAGTTGAGAACTAGGTCAAGCGTATTCGCTCTCTGGTAATTGAAACCCAAGCAATACAACCTAAAGCAGGAGTAGACCTTTACCTCGTTGCGAGGGGCCGAACCTGGGTAAAACTCTCTGTGTCCTTTGTCCCATTTTAACCCCTTCAAGGAACTACATTGCGATGGCTCCACACCTAAGTCCTCATGCTAGGGCATCTGCCGTGACAATTCCACGACAGTTGGCGCCCACCGTGGGGCCAGCGCATGGTGGTTTTGAGTTCTTGAAGGGCAGCTTCGCAGGGCTCAAGGGATACGCTGTGGGCAGGATGACTAAGAGTCGTCGCGACAAGCTCTACATCGATGACACGGGCTGGGGCCCCGAGGCCGGCTCAATCGAGTACGGGTACCAGGTCCCCTTCGGTGGAATTCATGTTTTCATCGGCAAGATTGGTGAGTCGAAAGCTGAGCCGAACACCTGCGCCGACATCGTCGAGACGGCTCAGCGCGCGCGACCCGCCAAGGTTCAAGCCGCCCCGAAGCATGTCTTTGTTGGCTTTACTCAAGGAGTAGATCTGGAAGGAGGATCTGAGTCCAATGGTGAGATGGCCATCTATTCAGGCGATGAGTCCTCAACCGGTGAGACCAACTCCATGTATCAAGTTCAGGATGGTGGGCTTGGGGGCTGTTCCGATGGCAACAGTATTCCGGACCCCTATGAGCCGACAAACCAGGTTACAATCTTCATGGCCGGTACACAGCTAGGGCAGAATTCTTCAACTGAGGCAGCAATGATCTCCGGTTCAGCGACGGCAATGGCAGCTGGTGCAGGAGGCCCTGTGCGCCCGCCGGCTCAAGTTTTATTTGAACTGTTGGATGCTCTGGCAATGTTGTTGACAGCGGAGATGACTGTGGGAGTCCTGGACTAGGGGATCCTCGGGCGTCCGGTCTATTGGATGTGGGTCAGACTAATGGGCCATCAATATACAAGACCGAAGGTCACCTCTCGTATCTGGAAGGGACTCCTGTATGCGTGGATGGCAAGTATAGGTGTCCGGTTATGTTATTTCTTTTCTGTTAAAACCAACTTTGTACAACCCCAAGCCCCTCCAGTGTCTATATAAACCGGAGGGTTAGATCGAAGGCAGGATCACAACATTGCTAGGCTAGCTAATCTAGGGTTAGTGGATTCGATCTAATCGTAGATCAACTCATGTAACCCCTATACCCTTCGAATATAATCAAGCAGGAGTAGGGTTTTACCTCCATTAAGAGGGCCCGAACCTGGATAAACACTGTGTCCTTTGTCCATAGTTTCCATCGGTCCTCAGACATACAACTTGGGCCCCCCTACCCAAGATCTGCCGGTTTTGACACCGACATTGGTGCTTTCATTGAGAGCTCCACTGTATCGTCGACAGAAGGACCGATGGATCACCTCTTCATCAACAATGATGCTGCGTCCAGGGAAACCTTTCTTCCCGGACAGGTCTTTGTGTTTGATGGCTTTGTGCTTCGTGCCAACTCGATCGGCCACCTCGAGCAGGTCGACAGTTATGCCCCCGGCCACCAGATCAGGTTTGGAAACCTGAACTATGTCGCTAACATCCGACGAGATCTGGTCTTCGACGGGTTCGCGGCCTTGGCTGCTACTCTATACCCCTGTCAAGAAGACTCTTTGGATCCTTTGTTAGATCTTGTTCAGGGGTCAACACTCATACCTACCTCGGCCTTAGATCCGGGGCGGGCCTCAATGTCTGTAGACGGGAGCGTGAGCCCCGCTGGACTTCTTCCCCTTGTGGAACTCTCGACCGAAGACCCAGATGAAACCTTAGACTTGGCTCTAGGCAACCATCCCAAACTGTCAAGGTCTGCGCGCATTGGGTCCAATCAGGTGTCCCCTACCGAACTCAGCCCACCAGATCTGCAGTTTCCGGTCCTAATTTCACTCCTAGACGAAACATTGGGATTGATGCAGACTCTCGCCATCACCAGGGCTTTATCTCTGAACTGTACCCAGCTCGGGTTGGAGGCTGAGAGCGGGGAATTTTACGCCCCACCCACCACCCACTTAGTAGCCACTATCGAGGATTTAACCGACATGCTGGACTACGCGTCTGAAGACATCGACGGTATGGACGACGATGCAGACGCCGAACCAAGCCAGTCCCACCCATCATAGGGCGTTGGACGGCCACTTCAAGTTACGACGTATACATGGTGGACACTCCTGATAAAAAGAATGACGAGGATAATCAGAACCCTGATGAGGACAAACCCATCGATAAACCACCAAAGCACCAACGTCAGTGGCGCCACTCATGATCGCGTCGATGAAGGACACTAATACTGGCATCAAAGACAATGAGACACCGGATGACGCCGAAGATCCCGAATACCCCATCGATCCCACATCCGAACAAGACGAGAGGGAAGAGGGTGAACATAGCCCCGAACACGCCGATCACGAAGATTTGGAGGACAACAACTATATGCCATAATCCGAAGAGGAGGTTAGCCTCGGTGATGAAGATTTTATCGTCCCAGAGGAACCCCTCGAACAAGAACGCTTCAAGTGGCAGCTTATCGCCACAGCTCGGAGCCTGAAAAAGAAACAATAGCAGCTCAAAACCGAACATGATACAATCAATGAAAGGTGGACCAAGGTCCTGGCCCCTAAGGAATACGACCACGAGTGACCTGTCAAAAGCTACCCTAAGCGCAAGCTACTACCGCAGTTCAATGACAAAGCCCTTGAGCCAATACCGTTGAAATACAATCAGGAAAACCAACTAGACCGACCACCATGTGAACGGGATAAAGCGGCATATCAAGCCGAACACCAACCCGCACCCCTCACCGAAGAGGCAGGGAGACAGCAGCCGCGGGATACACATATGACTTGCAATCTGACCTAGCCAACAAAGCCATTCAGACCAGATCAATCTACGGATCAAGGGGTCATGCCCCGGCGCGAGACAATGGCTATGAAGCCCGGCGTGACGACCATTACTATACTCGGGATCAGAACTAAACTTAGATGTCAGCCGATCTCCGCTGCGATATTACGCGATATAGAGGGGCCACACACCCTTTATGCTTCACCGATGAGGTCATGGAACACCAATTTCCGGAAGGGTTTAAACCCGTAAACATCGAACAGTACGATGGAACGATGGATCCGATCGTCTGGATTGAGGATTTTCTTCTCCGCATCCACATGGCTCGAGGAGATGATCTCCACGCCATCAAATATCTTCCTCTAAAGCTGGAAGGACCGGTGCGGCATTGGCCGAACAGCCTCCCAGAAAATTCCATTGGAACCTGGGAAGATCTGGAAGACGCCTTACGAGCTAACTTTCAGGGCACTTATGTCCGGCCACCAGATGTTGACGACTTGACTCACATAATCTAGCAGCCAGGCGAACCAGCTTGCAAACTTTGGAATTGGTTCTTAACTGAAAAGAACCAGATCGTGGATTGTCCGGACGCCGAAGCATTAGCGACCTTCAAATATAGCGTCCGGGATGAATGGCTCGCCCGAGACCTTTGGCAGGAAAAACCAAAGACCATGGCGACATTAACCGCACTTATGACCTGCTTCTGTGCGCGTGAGGATAGCTGGTTGGCTCGTTGAAGCAACAGCTCAGGTGATTGTCGGTGTCAAAACCGGTGGATCTCGGGTAGGGGTCCCGAACTGTGCGTCTAAGGCTAATGGTAACAGGAGGCGGGGGACACAATGTTTACCCAGGTTCAGGCCCTCTCTATGGAGGTAATACCCTACTTCCTGGTTGATTGATCTTGATGAATATGAGTATTACAAGAGTTGATCTACCACAAGATCGTAATGGCTAGACCCTAGAAGCCTAGCCTATGAGATTATGATTGTTGTCCTACGGACTAAACCCTCTGGTTTATATAGACACCGGAGGGGGCTAGGGTTACACAAAGTCGGTTACAGAGAAAGGAATTCACATATCCGAATCACCAAGCTTGCCTTCCATGCAAAGGAGAGTCCCATCTGGACACAGGTCGAAGTCTTCTAAATTGTATCTTCATAGCCCAACAGTCTGGCATAAGTATATAGTCCGGCTGTCTAAGGACCCCTTAATCTAGGACTCCCTCAGTAGCCCCCGAACCAGGCTTCAATGACGATGAGTCCGGTGTGCAGATTGTCTTCGACATTGCAAGGAGGGTTCCTTCTCCGAATACTTCAAAGTACCCGACTTAAAGAGCAGCGTCCGGCTTTCCATTTAATGTCGCGCTCATCGGCTTTCGCATCTTCATAATTTTAGCTTCCACGTGTCGAGCGAATGCGAGAGGTAGGGGCATTTTTGCACTTACCACCCTGGCCATGTGAGAAAATTGTCTATTTAAAGAGACAAGGATCTTCAGATCTAATCCACACCATCTCCCCCAAACAAGGAATCCTCGGAGCTTGCCCTCAGAAACCACCCTAACATGGCTAGCACTCCCAGCTCTTCCTCCCGCCCTCACGGCCCCAAACAGGGTGATTGGGAAAAGTGTTCCGTATCCCATGGCCAACTGGTGAAGCTGCAGACCCAGGGATTTCTTCCCCCTGCAGATCTAGTCCCCGTTCGAGCTGGATTGGCTTCCTTTGACAGTTGGGAGCAGGCGGAGAAGTTCCCCAACCCATCCAGTGGGGAACGAGTATGCTTTGTTCCCTACTTGCCGAGAGGCGTCGGATTTCCAATCCATCCGTTCCTCCGAGGGCTTCTGGAGTACTATGGCCTCCAACTGCACAACTTCACACCCGCCTCTATCCTGCATATTGCAGGTTATGTTGCTCTTTGCGAGCTATTTCTAGGTTGTGAGGCCCATTTTGAGTTATGGAAGAAGTTGTTTCACCTCGTCCCTCGTAATCAAGAGGGATCAATATTCCAAGTGGGCGGAGCCGAGATATGGCGCATCGGTGGGACCAGATACCTATCCAGCACGCCGAAGAAGGCATCTGAAGAATGGCCTTCCGAATGGTTCTATGCTGAGGACGCCTCCCTTCCCGACCCAGTCCGAAGGGGTCTTCCAGAATTTTCAAGTGCCCCATTGAAGAAGCGCCTCAGCTGGCATCCCCGGAGCCTCAGGGAGGAAGATAGCACGGAAGTCCACCGATTGATGAGCAAGATAAAGACGCTTGCTCAATCCGGATTGTCAATAACTGAGGTTATGGCGATATCCATAATGCGAGGGGTTCAGCCACTCCAATACTGAGGGCACCCTATGTGGCACTTCAATGGAGAAGATGATGCCACCCGCTATGGTCGGAAGGGTCGGGACACTCCCACTGCTTTTGCGACAATACTGTCCGGATTATACAAAGGGGAGGAAGAGGAGTTCGTCTGCATTAAGCCCAGGAATGGATTTTCCATGTACAACCCTCCCATCTGGGTGAGTTTCCATCCCACTACTCTACTCCATTAACTCCCTGAGTCCTTTTTCATAATTATTAATTCGTCCATTCATAACAGGAATGGCGGAAAATCACCAAGGAGATCGACAACCAGAGGACCACAACCGGGCCCTTGACCCCGGATTCGAAGAGGATCCGGATATATTCGTGGAGCTCGGGGAAGGGGTATTTTACCAGGTGAGCTGTGACGGCACAGAAGTGGCCATCATTGTTGACTATCCCAGTCCTCTCCCTGCATCGCATGTAAGTAATCAGGAGACTTATCCTTCGAGAGAATTTCCTCTTTCCGCCTCACCCACCACACTATATTATGCTCTAAAGGGGAGGCGGTTGATGCGCCATGCTACACCTGAGGCGACGCGCAAGAAGGCGGCGCCTACAACGGGCAGGCCTTCGAAGAGGAAGGCAAATAGAGATATGGCTGAGCCTTCATCGAAGAGGTATGGTTTTGGATATGCTCCATGGTTGTCATTTTAAAGTATGACACTATCCGTTATGTCTTATTAGGAAAAACATTCGCCGGACTATGTCCGGGGATCCTGCCGGTCATGACTCTACTAGCCGGATTCTGGACCCTGTCTCGAGGACTGAGGCTAACGTGGAAGTGACACCGGATTGTCCTTCTGCGGAGGATTCGGATAAAGTATCCGCCACAAACTCCAAAGCGGAAAGCGCCATGAATCATCGGCGCCGGCGGGCCGCTCTTCGCGACCCTGTTTTTTCAGAAGAGGCTTTCAATGCCTTCAACTCGGGTGATGCATACATCCGAGCTGCTCGAGATAGGCTTTCCAGAGCCACATATCAGTATTTGAAAGATATGCGGGTAAGTTCATACTTGCACAATTCTGATAATTATATACCAGTAGCCCCCGAGACTCAAAGTAGTTTAAGCAACTGATTTAAGGATCGTTGTATACCCAGGTGCTCAAAGAGAAGAACAACCTATTGTCTCAAGAGCTGGAGAAATTGTCAGGCCCAGCTAATTGCTGCTACCGCCGAACTGGAGAAATCAAGAAGGCAACATCTGGTAATGTTCCCCTTTTATCGAGAAAACATGATCATATACCAGGAGTATTAATACAGGTGCAAATCTAATGGCAGAGTCATTAGATCATCTGGAAGAGGCACCAGAGGTTGCACGAGCGGGAGGTCCACGGGCTCAAAGGCAACTGGCCACGGGCGAACGTATACTAACATGGGTCAGGATGGAGAAGAACAAACTCCAAGATGCCAACACCAAGCTGAGCGAAGAGCTAAAAGACATGCGGGCCCAGCTAGCTGACTCCGTGAAGGAAAATAAGAAGCTGCGAGGCGGCATATTTAGTATGTGTTCAGACTTAACTTTGTATAGTTTGGCAAGGAAAGGAACTGAGAGTAATTATGTCTGTGGGTATATTGACGGGCCGTCCCGAAGAGGAGGTGTCCGGATCGTCGAGCGATCTGCTACAAGAGCTATCGCAAATGCACGAGCTAGCTCTACAAGCGATGCAAAGTATTGCCAAGGCCTTATGGCCATCCGACTCCCCTCCAGGAAGTATGGAGGGGCTTGTACAACTATTCAAGGGAGCGCGGTGATGCTTCCGATTATGGAAGATATCAGCCTGCCGGGAATGTGCGCGAGAGGCCTGGGCAATGGTAAAAACTCAGTATACCAAGCTCGACCCGAATCACATGGCCCGGGTCAGGCCTGTAGGGTCAAATGGAGAAGAAATTCCTGTTAGTTTAGTATATGACCAGGTACAAGTAGCCGCCAAGTATTCCCAACATGATTGTAGGTTAGATAGCCTGTTGGATGGCATAGAAGAAGAAGTTTTTCAGTCTAAGTGACTATGTACTTCAATTGGCAAATTATGCCTCTAGCCGAATTGTAAAACATTTGTCATGGCGGACCTTTTCGCTTCGACCTCTGGACCCGAAGGTGCAGAGTGATTCCGAATACCCGCTCGGTAATTTAGACCGGGGTATGCATGGAAACCAGGCATAGGGGTCATAGTTGCTTGAACAGACAAGTATCTGGCTAGTTATGTCATATTACATTTTGATCGTAATTAACATCTTCCAGGGAGAATAGTTCCGTTAAGGGTTCCTTTCCCTGGGTCGACATGCGTTTAACATGCACGTCTGGACTGTGATTTGAGAAAACCACAGCATACATAACATCCGGGGGTTCATAATGTGACAAGTAAAAAAACATCTTTAGTTCACCGACCGAATATTCCCTTAAGAACGCTAGCTTTTGGCTTCACCCAGTCTGAGGTACACATCCGGATGACCCAACAGTAACAATCGCAGAGGTGTTCCCTTTATGCCGTAGCCGAACTAACGGGAACATAGGGCATAAGCACAGGAGCCAAGCAACCCAGCTTGGCCAAAACTTAAGTCATGTCGATGCATATAATGGCGAAGAAAAGGTACATATGCAGAAAAGACACATATGTGATGAGCTTGATGCACTGAAGATAATAATAATAATAAGCTTCTGTACGAGAAGCCCCCAGGTATACTTGACGTATATATTTTAGAATGTGTGTATCGAATATGCATGGTTTAGCCGTACTAAAGCTTTAAGGCTTAAAAATAAAGAAAAGGTGAAAAGAGAGGAAAATAAATACTAGAAACAAAAAAAGGGGGAAAAGGAGACGAATGAAGAGTCTGGTGCTAGGCATAGATCTTCGGAGTCTGGCTGCGTTCCATGGATTTGGCTCTAGGCGATTGTCTGATGCATCATGCAGGTAGTACGCTCCTCAGGTGAGAACTTCATCAATGATGAAGGGACCCTCCCACCTGGGCTTGAGTTTGTCTTTTTTCTTCTCCGGTAAGCGTAGAGCGAGTTCACCAACATTATAAGTCTTGCCCGTACTTCTCTGCTTTGATATCTGCGGGCTTGTTTGATAGAATACGGAACGGGCTTTTGCGACGTCGCGCTCCTCTTCCATGGCATCTAGGCTATCCTGCCGATCAAGCTCGGCCTCTCTCTCTTCATACATGCGCACTCGAGGTGAGTCATGAATAATGTCCCAGGGTAACACAGCCTCTGTGCCGTACGCCATGAAGAAAGGTGTATATCCGGTAGAACGATTGGGTGTGGTCCGCAGCCCCCAGAGTACAGAGTCGAGCTCCTCCACCCAGTGCTTTTCTGATTCTTTCAAAGACCGCACTAATCTGTGTTTAATGCCGCTCATAATAAGACCATTGGCTCGTTCGACTTGACCGTTGGTTTGTGGATGATAGACGGAGGCATAGTCAAGCTTGATGCCCAGATTAGCACACCAGGCTTTCACCTCATCGGCTGTAAAATTGGAGCCATTGTCGGTGATGATGCTGTGTGGAACACCATAACGATGCACAACACCGGATATAAAGTCTATTACTGGCCCGGCTTCGCCCGTTTTAACTGGTTTGGCCTCTATCCACTTAGTGAATTTGTCCACCATTACCAACAGATATTTTTTTTTCTTATGGCTTACTCCTTTAAGGGGTCCTACCATATCAAGCCCCCAGACCGCAAAAGGCCAGGTGATGGGGATTGTTTGTAGAGCGGTGGGTGGCATATGGCTTTGGTTGGCGAAAAGCTGACATCCGACGGAATGTTGGACAAGGCCCTGTGCGTCTGCTCGGGCCGTTGGCCAATAGAAACCTATGCGGAAGGCCTTGCTTACGAGGGCCCAAGCCATGGCGTGGTGAACGCCGAGACCAGCATGAATTTCAGCCAAGAGCTGCCCCCTTCTTCCTCGGAGATACATCTTTGAAGTACTCCGGTAGCGCTTTTCTTGTAGAGTTCTCCCTCATGAACTTTATAGGCTTTAGAGCGCCGCACAATGCAGCGCGCCTCGTTCTGATCCTCAGGGAGTTCTAGCCTATTAAGGTAGGCCAAGAAGGGTTCGGTCCATGGGGCAGTGACTGCCATGATAAGATGGGCTGATGGTGTGATTTCGGTGGCTGAGCCCCTGGTGACGTCGGTGTGCTGGGATTCTGGGGTTGTAGTTGGATCCGGATTGGTATTGCCGCTCTCCCCTTGCCACACCAGGCATGGCTTGAAAAGCCTTTCCAAAAAGATGTTAGGTGGGACGGGGTCGTGCTTGGCGCTAATGCGAGCAAGGACATCCGCCACTTGGTTACTTTCTCGAGCCCCTCGAACCGAGCCGATATTTTGAGAATAGCGTTATGGTATGCCGCCATCTTTGGATCTTTGGCATCGAAATTTCCATTTATTTGAGATATTGCGAGGTTTGAATCCCCGCGCGCTTCCAGGCGTTGTATGCCCATGGAGACGGCCATCCGAAGACCATGCAATAAGGCTTCGTATTTGGCTGCATTGTTGGAGTCCGTGAATAATATTTGGAGGACGTACTGAACTGTGTCTCCAGTAGGGGATGTTAAGACAACGCCTGCCCCTAGGCCTGCCAGCATTTTGGAGCCGTCAAATTGCATGACCCAGTTGGAGTATGTGTCGTACTCTTTAGGGAGTTCGGCCTCTGTCCATTTGGTGACGAAGTCGGCCAGTACTTGAGATTTAATGGCTCGCCATGGTTTGTATGTAATGTCGAATGGGAGGAGCTCAATGGCCCACTTGGCAATCCGGCCCGTGGTGTCGCGGTTATTTATTATGTCATTGAGTGGTACCTCAGAGGCCACCGTTATGGAGCATTCTTGAAAGTAGTATCGTAGCTTCCGGGATGCCATGAAGACCGCGTATGCTATTTTTTGGTAATGTGGGTACGAGGATTTGCATGGTGTGAGGATAGTGGATACATAGTATACCGGCTTCCGAACAGGGAATTTGTGTCCGTCCTCCTCTCGTTCGACGATGAGCACCGCACTCACGACTTGGTGGGTGGCCGATATGTATAATAACATGGGTTCACCGACGCTTGGTGTGGCCAGGATTGGGTTGCTTGCTAGAAGGGCCTTTATTTCTTCCAATCAGCCCATCGCTGCGTCCGTCCACTTGAAGTGATCGATGCGTCGGAGAAGGCGATAGAGTGGCAGTGCCTTTTCTCCTAGTCTAGAGATAAAGCGGCTCAAAGCTGACACACATTCAGATAGTTTTTGGACTTGTTTGAGGTCTGTTGGCGTAGCCAACTGTGACAAAGCTCGGATTTTAGCTGGGTTTGCCTCAATTCCTCTATTGGAAACGATGAAGCCCAGAAGCTTTCCGGCGGGAACGCCAAAAACACACTTTTCCGGATTGAGCTTGATGTCATATGTTCGGAGGTTGTCGAACGTGAGACGCAGATCATCTATTAATGACTCGACGTGTCTGGTTTTGATGACTATGTAATCCACGTATGCTTCACTCTGTCTTGCTGATTTGTTTCTCTAGGCATGTTTGAATCATGCGTTGATAGGTGGCACCGGCACTTTTGACTCCAAAAGGCATAGTTGTCACGCCCAAGATGCGACCCTATCCTAAAGGAACTCGAAGGTCCCACCAAGGATAGAAGCGCATCTTGAAGACGCTTTTGCAAGGTGGATATCATTACATCAACATTACATAATAGATAGGGATACATACAAGAGGCATACAATGCCACATGAATACAACAATACATCATACATAAGACCAACATCCGACTACGGATGAAACACAAACAGAAGCTCAAACGACATCCACCCTGCTAGCCCAGGCTGCCGACCTGGAACCTATCCCCTAATCGAAGAAGCAGAAGAAGAAGAACTCCAAAACAAGCAAACATCGCTCTCGCGTCATGATCATCCCATAACCTGTACCTACAACTGTTGTTGTAGTAATTTGTGAGCCACGAGGACTCAGGAATCCCATTACCATGGGTATCAAGACTAGCAAATCTTAATGGGTAAGGAAGGGGTAAAGTGGTGAGGTTGCGGCAGCGACTAAGCAAGTATGGTGGCTAACATACGCAAATAAGAGCGACAAGAGAGCAAACGGAACGGTCGTGAAGCTAGCAATGATCAAGAGGTGATCCTGAACTCCTACTTATGTCAGACATAACCCAAAACCGTGTTCACTTCCCGGACTCCGCAGAAAAGAGACCATCACGGCTACACACGCGGTTGATGCATTTTAATTCGGATCTGGTGTCAAGTTATCTACAATCGGACATTAACAAATTCCCATCTGCCACATAACCGTGGGCACGGCTTTCGAAAGTTTATACCCTGCAGGGGTGTCCCAACATAGCCCATGATAAGCTCTCGTGATCGACGAAGGATATACCTTCTCCCAGGAAGACCCGATCAGTCTCGGAATCCCAGCTTACAAGACATTTCGACAATGGTAAAACAAGACCAGCAAGACCACCCTCTGTGCCTACAAATCCCGATAGGAGCTGCACATATCTCGTTCTCAGGGCACACCGGATAAGCTAAGCGTACAGGTACTAACGTAACCCAAGTTGCCAAGGGATGGTGCCGCACGGTGCTCTAGTTTGGACCAACACTCGGAGGAGCACTGGCCCAAGGGGGGGTAAAATAAAGATGACCTTCGGGCTCCGAAAACCCAAGGGAAAAAGGGCTAGGTGAGGCAAATGGTAAAACCAAGGTTGGGCCTTGCTAGAGGAGTTTTATTCAAAGCGAACTGTCAAGGGGGTCCAATAAATCACCCAATCGCATAAGGAACGCAAAATCCGGGAACATAACACCGGTATGACGGAAACTAGGGCTGCAAGAGTGGAACAAAACACCAGGCATAAGGCCGAGTCTTCCACCCTTTACCAAATATATAGATGCATTAATTAAGTAAGAGATATTGTGATATCCCAACATAATCCTGTCCATCATGGAGCAAACTTCAACTTCACCTGCAACTAACAATGCTATAAGAGGGGCTGAGCAAAGCGGTAGCATAGCCAAGCAATGGTTTGCTAGGAAGGGTGAAAAAGGTTAGAGGCTGACATGGCAATTTGGGAGGCTTGAGGAACAAATGATAGGTAGTGCACCATAGCGATAGAACGAAGCAACTAGCATAGCAATGATAGTAATGAGATCCAGGGTGACGATCATCTTGCCTGAAATCCCGCTAGGAAGAAGAACGAGTCCATGAAGAAGATGAAGCCACGAAGATGAACCAAGCATAGACGAACGAATCCTCACGATCGCAATGAAACGGGAACTATCGAGAAGAAGCACACAACATGGTAAAAACACCACATGAACAAGACATGATGCTCAACCAAGTATGATGCATGACAAGGCTAGATGAGGCTACTCATGGCAAGAGATGATGCAAACAAGAACAACATATCAAGGCAAGTTTAAATGAGGCCGAAAACAACATATAGCAATTCCGGTAAGTCCTCATATGCAAATTTAGATATTGGTCCAGAACTGAATAAACCTTATGTTCAAGTTGTTAAACAGCAAGTTAAGATGCACCAAGATGATCTACACGAGATTCTAGTCAAGTTACATCTAAAGTTCATTTAATTCGGAGCTACGGTCTAGAAGATATGAGCAAAACAAGTTAAACATGGCATTGATGCTAAATGCATACAAACATCAAGCAAACACTCCCAAACATGGATGCAACATGATAATATGAAACTACATGCAATTCTAAGCAAGTTTCATATAGAGCACACTCAAAACGGAGCAACGGTTCAACACATGCACTCTATACAAGTTTAAAGGACAAGCTGTCCAAAATAGCAACTAGGCATCTAGCAAGCATCAAAACAATATGCTATAGCACCCTAACATGATAACAAAAGGCATGGACGTGATGTACAGGTAAAGCATGACAAAACATGAACACTGAGCTATCTCCAGAAACTACTAGAACATCCTCAAAAGGACATGGCAAGATTGCAAATAATAACAGTTTCAGACTTAGCAGAAATAACATCAGGTTGCAATGTTTAGAGCTATCAAACAACATGTTACAGGAACTTAACATGGCAAACAAAGGCATGACATGAATCTACTAATAGCATATAACAAAAGTCCCTTACTGACCATGAGACAAAAGGGCACAGAAAATATGATGGCACCCATGTAAACATGGCAAATGATATGACAGATTCATACATGGCAGGAACAACAAGTAGGCATGTTGGTGAGCTTGTACCACTCACCACATAGCAATACATGGCATTGTTGGGGAATGTAGTAGAAATTCAAAATTTTCTACGCATCACCAAGATCAATCTATGGAGTAATCTAGCAACAAGGGGAAGGATAGTGCATCTACATACCCTTGTAGATCGCTAAGCGGAAGCGTTCAAGTGAATGGGGTTGATGGAGTCATACTCGTCATGATCCAAATCGCCGATGATCCTAGTGCCGAACGGACGGCACCTCCGCGTTCAACACACATGCAGCCCGGTGACGTCTCCGATGCCTTGATCCTGCAATGAGAGAGGGAGAGTGAGGGAGTCCTGGACTAGGGGGTGTCCGGATAGCCAAACTATCATCATTGGCCGGACTCCAAGACTATGAAGATACAAGATTGAAGACTTCGTCCCGTGTCCGGATGGGACTTTCCTTGGCGTGGAAGGCAAGCTTGGCGATACGGATATGTAGATCTCCTACCATTGTAACCGACTCTGTGTAACCCTAGCCCTCTCCGGTGTCTATATAAACCGGAGGGTTTTAGTCCATAGGACAGAACAACTATCATACCATAGGCTAGCTTCTAGGGTTTAGCCTCCTTGATCTCGTGGTAGATCCACTCTTGTACTACCCATATCATCAATATCAATCAAGCAGGAGTAGGGTTTTACCTCCATCGAGAGGGCCCGAACCTGGGTAAAAACATCGTGTCCCTTGTCTCCTGTTACCATCCGCCTAGACGCACAGTTCGGGACCCCCTACCCGAGATCCGCCAGTTTTGACACCGACATTGGTGCTTTCATTGAGAGTTCCGCTGTGCCATCACAATCAGGAAGGATGCCTCTTCTCGTCTTTAAAGACGGTACCATTGCCAAAGGAGCTTTGGCCGCTGGCCAAACTATCCGGCTAGGTGGTTTTCTTATGACCGCCTATTCGGCTGCCGCTTCGACGATGACCTCTCGGGTCATCAAAAGCGATCTTCACGTCAACTTGGAATTCACCGAGCAGCTGGATCCGATGGAGCTCTCTTCCGTAAACGAGCTCTTGGATCGCATCGCCGCCCTGGGAGTCACTACAGACTACGATCAAATTGGGCTTAAAACCGATCTGAGAGAGATTAACTCTCCCCAGGTTACCTACCATATTGCGGTGGTAGAGGAACAACGCGGCGACTCTTCTTCTATATTAAAGACCAGTTATGTCCAGATTCCTGATCCCTCCATGCCGGATTCCCGCGGAGGGACGGACGTCAATCAAGTACTGAACCTAAAGTCAGGCAGCGGACCAGATTCGTTGGACAACATCCAGCAATCCAAGCTTCCAAATTCTGAAACTTTTCGGCCCTTGAGCCTCAAGTTGGGCAGGGTTCCAGACTTAATTCCACCCGCCCACCCAAACATAAGCGATCTATCTCAAATCCGGCAAGAGCCCACGGAAACAGTACATCATTACTGGGCCAGATTCCTCCTAGTTATGGACAGGATAAAGGACTGCCGTGAGGAAAGTGCAATCTCAATTTTCTGCAACAATTGCACGGACAAGGGAATCACGAACGCCATAAGTCGCCATGAAATTACACGCTTCGCCGACCTGGCGTCCATAGTATGAAAGTACTGTGCGATGGAGAGTACCTGGAAAACCAAAACTAAGTTTTGGGACAATCCGGCTCCGAACACAACCCTAGTCCGAAACAAAAGGGTGCATCATGCTTAGGCACCCGGGACAAAAACCAAAAAGCAAAAACCCCATAAAGGGCACGGAACCGTACTGGAGGGATGGCTCAGCGGACCCTGTAAAATCCACAGTACAGAGGGCGTCACTCCAACACATAGCCTTCGAGCATGTTGGATACTACGGCAGGTGGCCAAAAGTGGCGAAGAGCTTCTAGCCCCGGAGAACCAACCCAACAGTACCAGTACGGTATTAATAGTCTTCGAGACTTTCGCATCAAACAACATGCGGAAACGAACACTCCGCAGCCTTACCGAAGTCTACCAAGTAGCAACAATAAATCCATGGAGTGACACGGCTATCACCTTCAATGCCAGCGACGAACCTAAATTCCGAACAGCCCGAGCACCAGCCGCATTGGTCCTCAGTCCAATAGTGGACGACTTTCGTCTTACCAAGGTACTCATGGATGGCGGCAGCGGATTAAACCTCATCTACTAGGAAACCCTCCAAACATCTTCCTGGAGTGGCTCTTTAAGCCATCCGTATTATGGGAAGAGGAGTCCGGAAATAACAACCCGGAACCAACCGCACCACTCAACACGGAACATTCTGACACAATCGGTGGCTCAGCCAATGAAATAACACCTTCAGCCCACGAAATAATGGCAGTAATTGCCCCGTGGACGGAACCATTCCTAGCCTACTTAATTAGGTAGGAACTTCCCGAAGACCAAAATGAGGCCTGATGCATAGTTCGGCGATCTAAAGCCTACAAGGTCCATGAGGGAGAACTTTATAAGAAAAGCACAACCGGAGTCCTTCAAAGGTGCATCTTCGAAGAGGAAGGGTGAAATCTCCTGGCTGAAATTCACGCCGGACTCGGCGGGCACCATGCCGTAGCCCGGGCCCTTGTGGGCAAGGCCTTCCGTACAGGATTTTATTGGCCGACTGCCCGGGCAGATGCTCAGGACTTAGTCCAACGATGCATCGGTTGCCAGCTCTTTGCTAATCAAAGCCACATGCCACCCACCGCCCTCAAAACTATACCCATCACCTGGCCGTCCGCGGTCTGGGGGCTTGACATGGTTGGACCCCTTAAAGGGGGAACCCACAAGCAAAAATACCTATTGGTCATGGTGGATAAATTCACCAAATGGATAGAGGCCAAGCCGGTTAAAACGGCCGAATCCGGACCTGTGATAGACTTCATATCTGGGGTAGTACACCATTATGGCGTCCCCCACAGCATCATCACTGATAACGGCACGAACTTCACGGCCGACGAGGTTAAACTCTGGTGCAAAAACATGGGCATCAAGCTCGACTACGCTTTAGTCTATCACCCTAAAACTAACGGTCAAGTCGAATGAGCAAATGGTCTAATCATGAGCGGCATTAAACCCAGGTTAGTGCGGTCCCTCATGGAATCTAACACGCACTGGGTGGAGGAGCTCGACTCCGTACTCTGGGGGCTGCGGACCACGCCAAATCGTACTACCGGATTCACGCCATTCTTTATGGTATACGGCACAGGGGCAGTTTTGCCCTGCGATATAATTCATGACTCACCTCGAGTGCGCATGTATGAAGAAAGAGAAGCCAAGTTGGATCGGCAGGACAGTTTGGACACATTGGAGGAGGAGCGTGACGAGGCAAAGGCTCGTTCCGCATTCTATCGGCAGCAGGCTGGAAGATATCAAAGTAGAGAAGTACGGGCCAAAACTTACAATGTTGGCGAACTAGTTCTACGTCTGCCGGACAAGAAAAAGAACAAACTCAAGCCCAAGTGGGAAGGTCCCTTCATCATCGATCAAGTCCTGACCGGCGGAGCATACCGTCTATGAAACGCATCGAACAATCGACTCGAGCCGAACCCATGGAACGCAGCCCGCCTCCGAAGATTCTACGCCTAGCGCCGGACTCAGACTTCGTCTCCTTCCTCCGTCCACATTTTAAACGTTTGCTGTATTTTGTTTTTTCTCTTCCTTCCTCCCTTCTTTTCGTAAAGCCTTTGTGGGCTGACCTGCGCATTGTTCGCACACACTTGACGTGCTGCTCGCACTCATTATACCTGGGGGCTTCTTTAACAGAAGCTTATTTATACGGGCTTGATGCCCAACACATGCGTCACACTTCCGCATGTACCTTTTACTCACCATTATATGCATCGATATGACTTAAGTTTTGGCCAAGCTGGGTTGCCTGGCTCCTGTGCTTACCCCTACATTCCCGATTGTTCGGCTAGGAGGTAAAGGGAGCACCTCTGCGATTGTTACTGCCAGGTCAGCCGGATGTGTACCTCAGACTGGGTGAAGCCGAAAGCTAGCGTTCTTAAGGGAATATTCAGTCGGTGACTTGAAAGATGATTTCTTATTTATTTATTTATCTGCCCCCAGATGCTTTTCTGCTCTTTTCGCAGTCCGGACATGCACTTTAGGGCATGCCTCCCAGGGAAAGGAACCCCTAACGGAACTATTCTCCCTGGAAGATGTTTCTTACTAACCATGTAATATAACATAACTAGTTGGGCACTTCTCTGATAAAGCACTAATGACCCCTACGCCTGGTCTCCATGCATGCCCCGTTTTTTTCATAACCGTGAGGGTATTCGGACACACTCCGGACTCTAGGGTCCCGAGGTTGAAGTGAAAAGGTCTGCAAAGACAAACAATCTACAATCCGGCTAGAAGGCATTTTACATGTCATTTTAGATTACATCTTCAAATTGACTGATTGTAGTCCTCTTCAATCCCATCTAGCAGGCTGTCTAGCTTACAGTCCCATTGGGAATACTTAGCGGCCAACTCTACTTGGCCGTACATTAAGCTCACAGGAATCTCCTTCCCATCGGGCCCCACAGGTCCGACCTCAGCCATGTGGTTCGGATCAGCCTTCCTGTACCGCGTCTTTACCATGGCCCCGGCCTCCCGGGTGCCTTGACGGCAGGCCGATATCTTCCATAGACGGAAGCGCTGCCGTGCTCCCTGAAGCTTCTCCGCAAGCCCTCCAAGACCCTCGGGAAGGGAGACGGACGGCCATAAGGCCTGGACGACGCCGCTCATCGCCTGCCGAACACGTTCGTGCAGCTGCAGCAGCTCGGGAAGCAGATCACCTGTTGAACCGGGCATTTCCTCTGCAGGACGACCCGTGAGCACACCTACAGACATATTTCTGTCAATCGACTCCCTCGCCGAGCTCTTCTTTTCAAAAGAGTTTTCTCAAGCACTTACTATAAATGCCGAGACGAAGCCGCTGATTCTCCTTCACGGAGCCAGACAGCTGGGCCCGAACACCTTTTAGCTCTTCGCCCAGCTGGGTGTGGGCATCTTGGAGTTTGTTCCTCTCCTGCTGCACCTTCATAAGCACCCTCTCACCGGCCTTCAGCTGGCGCAGTAGCTGCTGCTTGTCCGGATCAAGTCCGGCAACATCTGCAATATTATTGTCAGACTTATATGCACGCCGCACTTCATAAACTGCTTATCTTTTTGAAATGTGTGTTACCAGAGGGGGTCTCTGTGGCTCCTCCTGCGGCGGCTAGTGCGGCCTCAAGTTGGGCCTTGCACTCTTGAAGCTCCTGGGACAGGTGGGTATTCTTCTCCGTAAGATCCTGCATATTAAATGATCCTTAAATCAGTTATTCTAACTACTTTAAGTCTCGGGGGCTACTGGCATATATAACTATTAAAATTCCTTACCCGTATGTCTTACACATACTGCTCCGTGGCTCTGGTTAAACCATCTTGAGCGGCACGGAGGTGCGCGTCTCCCGCATTAAAGGCATTCAATGCCTCCGGGGAGAAAAATGCATCACGAAGAACTGTCCGGCGACGCCTGTGATTCATGGCGCTCTCCACCTCAGACCTGGTGGTGGACAGCCTGTCGGCATCCTCCATTGGAGGAGCATCCGGCTCGCGCCTTGCGCTCGCCTCCCCCTCCGGACCAGGTGTTGGAGCCTGGCTTGCGGAGGCTTGGTTGGCAACCTCTCCGGGCACAGTCCGGCGAGCACTCTTCCTCCTGGAAAAGTCATGAGCATTAATATAACTCCCAGGAATCTTTCCCTTAAAAACGGTGGCATGCTATACCGTTGCGGCGACGTTTCGATTCGCACCGCACCCCTCTTCCGCCTGCTGGGCCGAACTGACCCTTGTCGGTCAGCCGCCGCGGGTTCGGCTTCCCGCCTTGAAGGCACCTCCTGCGAGACACCGTTGGTATACGGTGGTCAGAAATAAGCACAGATGAAGTAATGGTGTTAGGACTCCGGTCATAGTTACCTGGGAAGCCGGAGATAAACCGGGGTAGTCAGCCGTAATGGCGACTAGAGCATTGTCCATGCTAAGTTGGTGGAACACCCCGTCAATCAGCTCCACCTCTATGTCTGGATCCTCTTCGGAGGCCGGATCAAGGGATCTTCCTAGATCCTCGGGTTGTGGAGTCGGGCTGTGTATGCCCTCCACATCCCGGCGCAGTTCCTGCGTCGAAATCATAAAGTAAGACACTTAACTTTGAAAGCACGGATCGGATAGATAAACGACCGCTTACCCAGCTTCGAGGGTTATTCATGGAGAATCCATTCAATGGACTCGTGTGGAGGAAGTCCTCCTTCTCCCCCTTGTACAAGCCGGACAGGATCTTCACCAGATCGGCAGCCGATCCCGCCCCCTTGCGGCTATGACGGGTGGCGTCATTCTCCCCGTTGAAATCCCACATGGGGTGGCCCCTATATTGGAGCGGCTGCACCCCTCGCATAATGCACGTGGCCATGACTCCAATCATGGTCAATCCGGAATGGGCCAGTAACCTTATCCGGCCCATCAGATATTGGACGCTCCTATCATCTTCTCGTTGAGGGCTCCGCGGGCGCCAACTCAGGCGTTTCTTCAGAGGAGCGTTGCTGAACTCCGGGAGGCCGATCCGAACTGGGTCCAGCAGTGGGGCGTCTTCCATATAAAACCATTTCGAAGGCCAGTCTTCGAACGCCTTCTTCGGGGTTCTGGATAGATATCCGGTCCCGTTGATGCGCCATATTTCGGCTCCGCCCACTTGATATATCGACCCCTCGTGAGAACGGGGTACGAGGCAAAACAATCTCTTCCACAGCGCAAAATGGGGCTCGATGCCCAAGAACAGCTCGCAAAGAGCTACAAAACCCACAATATGCAAAATGGAGGCGGGTGTAAGGTGATGAAGCTGGAGTCCGTAGAACTCCAGGAGCCCCCGGAGAAACGGATGTATGGGAAATCTGAGCCCCCTTTTTAAATAAGGGACGAAGCACACCCGCTCTCCTTTGGAGGGATTGGGGTGTTCTCCGCCTGCTTTCCACCTTTGTAGGTGGCCAGTCCGGCTCGAACCGGGACCATGAAGGCCGGAGGAAGGTATCCCTTCGCTTGGAGCGTCACCAGCTCGCTGTGCGGGACTGAACATCTCCTCCAATCTCCTGGCTGAGGGCTGGGAGCGCGAGAGGAGGAGCCGCATCGACTGTCCATGATGGAGTGGATTTTTGTCAGAGGCGCTCCAATGAGTACTCGCAGAAGGAGGATGGTGTGATTTGGATCTAGATCCTTGCCTCTCTTATAGGCAGCTTATTCGTGCAGCTTGGGGGTAAAACGTAAAAATACCCTGGCTTTTCGCATTCATACGACACGTGGAAGAGGGCCATTATTGGACGTGGAAGCCAAGGAGCGCAACATTTATAAGGAAGCCGGACACTATTCGGCAAGCACATGGAATTTGGAGGAGAACCCGCCTTGCAACGCCGGAGACAATATACACACCGGACTCGTCGTCATTGAAGCCTGGTTCGGGGGCTACTGAGGGAGTCCTGGACTAGGGGGTGTCCGGATAGCCGAACTATCATCATCGGCTGGACTCCAAGACTATGAAGATACAAGATTGAAGACTTCGTCCCGTGTCCGGATGAGACTTTCCTTGGCGTGGAAGGCAAGCTTGGCGATACGGATATGTAGATCTCCTACCATTGTAACCGACTCTGTGTAACCCTAGCCCTCTCCGGTGTCTATATAAACCGGAGGGTTTTAGTCCATAGGACAGAACAACTATCATACCATAGGCTAGCTTCTAGGGTTTAGCTTCCTTGATCTCGTGGTAGATCCACTCTTGTACTACCCATATCATCAATATCAATCAAGGAGGAGTAGGGTTTTACCTCCATCGAAAGGGCCCGAACCTGGGTAAAAACATCGTGTCCCTTGTCTCCTGTTACCATCCGCCTAGACGCACAGTTCGGGACCCCCTACCCGAGATCCGCCGGTTTTGACACCGACAGAGAGGTTGAGGAAGACTCCGTCTAGCAGCAGCACAACGACGTGGTGGTGGTGGAGGAGCGTGGCAATCCTGCAGGGCTTCGCCAAGTACCGCGGGAGAGGAGGAGGACTTGGGAGACGGGGAGGGCTGCACTAGAACTTGGGTGCGGCTGCCCTCCCAGCCCCCACATATATATAGGGGCAAGGGAGAGGGGGGCCGGCCCCCTCAGATCCAATCTGAGGAGGGGGCGGCGGCCAGGGGGGTTGCCTTGCCCCCCAAGGCAAGGGGGGCGCCCCCCTTTTAGGGTTCCCCCAAACCCTAGGCGCCTTGGGCCCTGGTGGGGGGCGCACCAGCCCACCTGGGGCTGGTCCCCTCCCACACTTGGCCCACGCAGCCCTCTGGGGCCGGTGGCCCCACCTGGTGGACCCCCGGGACCCTCCCGGTGGTCCCGGTACGTTACAGATAGCACCCGAAACTTTTCCTGTGACCAAAACAGGACTTCCCATATATAAATCTTTACCTCCGGACCATTTCGGAACTCTTCATGATGTCCGGGATCTCATCCGGGACTCTGAAAAACATTCGGTAACCACGTACATCTATTCCCTATAACCCTAGCGTCATCGAACCTTAAGTGTGTAGACCCTACGGGTTCGGGAGACATGTAGACATGACCGAGACAACTCTCCGGCCAATAACCAACAGCGGGATCTGGATACCCATGTTGGCTCCCACATGTTCCACGATGATCTCATCGGATGAACCACGATGTCGAGGATTCAATCAATCCCGTATTCAATTCCCTTTGTGTAGCGGTATAGTACTTGCCCGAGATTCGATCGTCGGTATCCCGATACCTTGTTCAATCTCGTTACCGGCAAGTCTCTTTACTCGTTCCGTAACACATCATCCCGTGATCAACCCCTTGGTCATATTGTGCACATAATGATGATGTCCTACCTAGTGGGCCCAAAGATACCTCTCCGTCACACAGAGTGATAAATCCCAGTCTCGATTCGTGCCAACCCAACAGACACTTTCGGAGATACCCGTAGTGTACCTTTATAGCCACCCAGTTACGTTGTGACGTTTGGTACACCCAAAGCATTCCTACGGTATCCGGGAGTTGCACAATCTCATGGTCTAAGGAAATGAGACTTGACATTAGAAAAGCTTTAGCATACAAACTACACGATCTTTGTGCTAGGCTTAGGATTGGGTCTTGTCCATCACATCATTCTCCTAATGATGTGATCCCGTTATCAACGACATCCAATGTCCATGGTCAGGAAACCGTAACCATCTATTGATCAACGAGCTAGTCAACTAGAGGCTTACTAGGGACATGGTGTTGTCTATGTATCCACACATGTATCTGAGTTTCCTATCAATACAATTATAGCATGGATAATAAACGATTATCATGAACAAGGAAATATAATAATAATAACTAATTTATTATTGCCTCTAGGGCATATTTCCAACAGGCATGGCAAGGTGACCAACAGTAAGAAGACATGTTTATGAAGCTAAGCATGGAAAGAGCAAGTTCATAGGGTGCATGGATCACTAACAACAATCATGGCAACATTGAACTTAATGTTAACAGGCTGACAGCAACATTATTTAGCAAGTTTGGAGCAAGATAACAAACAGTTAGGGCAGGCTAAAAATGCAACCAGGGGCTTGAATGGATAAAGCATGACATGTATAACAAAACATACTTAGTGAACATCTCCAGATTATGCATGGAATGACTTGTAGCACCAGGTTTACATAGCACCATGATATAGCAGATTCATACTAGCAAAACAGTAACAATAGGTACCCTACTTCGCGAGCTCAAAGCACTCACTACAAGACTCACAAAAATACATGGATGGCACCAGTGCAAAGATGACATGATGAAGTACAAAACACATGTAGACATCAAGCTCATAGGATGCACACACAAAATGCAACGAAAAAGACAAAACAACAAGTTATAACAGTTTCAGCAGATTAACATCATATAGCACTCTTGAAACGATGATTAGGGCATCAACATGGACTCAAACAAGCATGGCACAATGAAATGAAATGTAGAGCATCTCACAATAAACATTTTGATATATTACACGCACAAAACAGAGCAGTATGCATGGAGTTATGGCATGTTGAACAGGGCAACAAAATGCAAAAATCTCAGTGACGGGAATTTTCGGGGTCAACCTTCAGTTTGACCGGATCTGGATCTGGGCTGCACCGGTCCCGAGGTTCACCGGAGTGCGCCCGCCGGAGCTGTGGGAGGAGGTGGCCGGCGGGGTCGGAGAGGGCGGATCCGGCGGTGCCTTGCCGGATCCGGGCGAGGGCGAGGCGCGCGGGGAAGGCGCGGGCGAACGGCGGCGACCGGGGCGGCGCCGGGCGGCAGAGCCGAGGCGGGGCGGCCGGGCGCAAGGCGCGGGTCGACGGGCGGCGCCGCGAGCACCGGGGCGGCGCGGGGCCACGGTCGGCGGCGGCGGCGGGATGCCCCACGGCGGCGCGGGCGGAGCACGGGAGGTGGGAAGGCGGGCCGGACAACAGAGAGGCGGGGCGGCGCGTGGGCTCGCGCGGGCCCGTTTCGGGCCCCGCGGGCCACGGCGGCGGGACGAAGCCGGCGGGCTGACGTGGAGCGACGCCACTGGCTGCGGGGGTGGCTGGACACGTCCGGCCGCCGGGCGGACATGTCCGGCGGCGCGGATCGGATAGATCTAGGGTTTCATCCGCAAAATCGTGGGAGGGGGACTAATTTATAGGTAGAGGGAGCTAAGAGAGTCCAAATGGGGAGCAGTATTCGGCCACGCGATCGTGATCGAACGACCGAGAGCATGGAGGGGGTTTGGATGGGTTATTGGGCCACTTTGGAGGGGTGTTGGGCTGCACACAAAAGAGGCCTTTACGGTTCCCCGGTTAACCGTTGGAGTATCAAACGACCTCCAAATGGAACGAAACTTGACAGGCGGTCTACCCGTGGTATACCAAGGCCGCTTGGCAAATCACGGTCCATTTCGAGAATGTGTAACACCCGCACATGAAAACAGGCAAAAAGGGGGCGCCGGAGGACATAGGAGTGTCGGATTGCAAAACAGACAACGGGGAAAATGCTCGGATGCATGAGACGAACACAAATGAAAAATGAGATGCACATGATGACACGATAAAATGCAACACGCAAGCAAACGACATGGCATTGATGGCGAATAACTGGCAGACACCTGGCGCATCGAATCCGGGGCGTTACAACACTCCTCCACTAACAAGAGATCTCGTCCCGAGATCTTAGGACCGAGACGGGGAGGAAAAGAGGATGAGGTGAACCAAGAACGCAAGAGAAGAAGCAAAGAATCGAGAGCACTCGAGAAGAAGAGAGGAATGACAAGAATGACGAGAATCGAAAGCTCACGGAATCAGATAGACTATGAAACCACTACGGTTAGAACGAGATAAGAAACGAATAAGATTGGAAGGATTTAGGCAGCACTCCGGCTAAAACATGGAGGAATAGAACACGAGCTTCACAAGATGGAAAGACACTTGACGACATAAGCAACGCAATGCCTCCGGAAGAATTGAAAGAGTTGAATGAAAAGAACGGAGAAGAAAATGACAACTTGTGCCACGAATGAAATTGAAAGCATCTTTAGAAGGACGGTTTAAACGGAGTTGTTGAGAAAATCAACAACGAAAAGAATAAGCTTGTTGTGGTCTTATAGGTAACATCTCAAGATCATAAGGTGATAACCGGCCACAAACGGAAATGATTGGATAGCTGAGAAGAACGAAGAAATGCAAAACTCTAGTTCAAAAGAATACGGAGAATTAATTACACTTCGAAAAGCAAGAAGGAAAGATACTTGATGAACACTTGAGGAATGAACTAAATCATGACGAACCACCATGAAGAACTCCAGTAATAAAAGGATGATGACATCGAATTGAAGCTTGAAAAGAATAAGATTAAAACCTTGCGGTGATTAAGATGGAGCTTCGTGACGGAACAAGTGAGAAGCTTGGAACTTCGGAATAGAAAAGACGAACAACTTAGAGCTAAGAGATTATTCATCATGAACAATCTCCGAAGGAAGGGTTTAATCACTTTGAGGAAATAAGAATAAGATTTACTGTATGCTTATCATTCATCAAATATAATTGATGACAAGCGGATTTGGCATGCAACTTATTCCTCTTGAAAAGGATTGAGAAATGACATATCTCAAACTTGAGAAGGTCTTCACGAACCACCGGTAGGATTGGAAAAATGAATGAATTAATATGATAAACAAAGAAAAAGAATCTTGAATGATCCACCGTAAGAATTCAAAAATGACTGATGAAAGAGAATGAATCACCAGAAGAATTAGAAGGACAAAATGCTAGGGGGGATTTAGATGCAAAAGAACAAAGAGATCATGAGCTGATTAAAGAACACTTGAATGAAGCACCGGGATAATTGGATAATGGTAGCTGAAATGTGAGGACAAAGAATTCTTCTGGAGTGACGGCCTCCGGTGAAAAGAAATGGAAAAACAACTTCTGACATACTTCGGATGGTAAGAAAAGAATATCTGACAAATGGAATAATTCGAGAGGATAACATGAAGCTAGAACCACGAATATTCGAGAGAACAGAAAAAATTTAGTGGACAAAAACTCTTCTTCGGTCTTCAAATGATGATGAGAAACACCACCAAAATTACTAAGATACTCTGGGAGAATGAAAAGCGAAGAGGTTGAGCCAACAATGAAAGAATTTGAAAGCGATCTTGGAGAAGGCATGTGACTGATGAAATTCATTCTCACGTCACACTTGAAAAGAAATTTTAGAATAACCCCGAGAGAATTAGAAGAGTCAGGTAAGATCCTGGAAAAAGACGTGTGGGTTAGGGCCGACTAAAGAGAAAAACACCGTTGGAAAGGGATGATGAACAGATAGATGATGCACCGGAACAATTGAAATATTTGAATGAGGTGACAACCTCGAATTAATTCGAACATAGCCGAATCTTCTGAGATGTCTTGAACACTCCGGAAGGATAAACTGGCGAGAGGCGAACGAGCAAGGAAAACACTTTAGCCGACGGAAAGAATATAATCAACCCAAAAAAACATGATTTGAGTCCACCGGAAAGAGATGAAGAATGACGAACGAGACGAGAATTCACCGGTTGAAATGATTGAGGGAAGACTGAAGAGGCTCCGTACAAATGAAATTGATGCTCCAAACAGACTCAGGCTCCAGGAAGAAGAGGGTGGGAGGGCGGGAAAACAAAGGCAACTTGGACGGGGAAACCAACGAATAACTTGAAGAGAAAACACCGATTGAAAGAATGCAAATGCTTCACACGAGTAGGATGGATACTCGATTACAGGCTCTGGCTCCGAGATGAAAAAGGGATGGGTGGGTGGCAAAGATGAAGAGGCTCGAGTCAACTTGACAAGAAATGCACCGGATCAAAAGAGCTGAGAACCAACGATCGGAAAAACCAACTGCGTGATCCTAAAGATAAATTTGAAGGGGAAGAGGAGTAATTCAAAACACCTACGTCAAGATTCCTCACCATAGCGACGAAGGGGCCGAGGAGTAAAAGGAATTCCTACTCTCCGATAAAACTAGACTCAGAAATCAGTTTTCTTCTAGACTTGACATCGGCCAAACTACACGATCAATCAAGGGGGCTCCTAGGGTCGGTCGAGGCTCTGATACCAACTTGTCACGCCCAAGATGCGACCCTATCCTAAAGGAACTTGAAGGTCCCACCAAGGATAGAAGTGCATCTTGAAGATGCTTTTGCAAGGTGGATATCATTACATCAACATTACATAATAGATAGGGATACTTACAAGAGGCATACAATGCCACATGAATACAACAATACATCATACATAAGACCAACATTCGACTATGGATGAAACACAAATAGAAGCTCAAACGACGTCCACCCTGCTAGCCCAAGCTGCCGACCTGGAACCTATTCCCTGATCGAAGAAGCAGAAGAAGAAGAACTCCAAAACAAGCAAACATTGCTCTCGCGTCATGATCATCGCATAACCTATACCTGCAACTGTTGTTGTAGTAATCTGTGAGCCACGAGGACTCAGCAATCCCATTACCATGGGTATCAAGACTAGCAAAGCTTAATGGGTAAGGAAGGGGTAAAGTGGTGAGGTTGCAGCAGCGACTAAGCAAGTCTGGTGGCTAACATACGCAAATAAGAGCGAGAAGAGAGCAAACGGAACGGTCGTGAAGCTAGCAATGATCAAGAGGTGATCCTGAACTCCTACTTACGTCGAACATAACCCAAAACCGTGTTCACTTCCCAGACTCCGCCGAAAAGAGACCATCACGGCTACACACGCGGTTGATGCATTTTAATTCAGATATGGTGTCAAGTTATCTACAACCGGACATTAACAAATTCCCATCTGCCACATAACCGCGGGCATGGCTTTCCAAAGTTTATACCCTGCAGGGGTGTCCCAACTTAGCCCATGATAAGCTCTCGCGATCAACGAAGGATATACCTTCTCCTAGGAAGACCCGATCAGTCTCGGAATCCTGGTTTACAAGACATTTCGACAATGGTAAAACAAGACCAGCAAGACCACCCGTTGTGCCGACAAATCCCGATAGGAGCTGCACATATCTCGTTCTCAGGGCACACCGGATAAGCTAAGCGTACAGGTACCGACGTAACCCAAGTTGCCAAGGGATGGTCCCGCACGGTGCTCTAGTTTGGACCAACACTCGGAGGAGCACTGGCCCGGGGGGGGGGGTAAAATAAAGATGACCCTCAGGCTCCGAAAACCCAATGGAAAAAGGGCTAGGTGAGGCAAATGGTAAAACCAAGGTTGGGCCTTGCTGGAGGAGTTTTATTCAAAGCGAACTGTCAAGGGGGTCCCATAAATCACCCAACCGCGTAAGGAACGCAAAATCCGGGAACATAACACCGGTATGACGGAAACTAGGGTGGCAAGAGTGGAACAAAACACCAGGCATAAGGCCGAGTCTTCCACCCTTTACCAAATATATAGATGCATTAATTAAGTAAGAGATATTGTGATATCACAACATAATCCTGTCCGTCATGGAGCAAACTTCAACTTCACTTGCAACTAACAACGCTATAAGAGGGGCTGAGCAAAGCGGTAGCATAGCCAAGCAATGGTTTGCTAGGAAGGGTGAAAAAGGTTAGAGGCTGACATGGCAATTTGGGAGGCTTGAGGAACAAATGATAGGTAGCACAGCATAGCGATAGAACGAAGCAACTAGCATAGCAATGATAGTAATGAGATCCAGGGTGACGGTCATCTTGCCTGAAATCCCACTAGGAAGAAGAACGAGTCCATGAAGAAGATGAAGCCACGAAGACGAACCAAGCATAGACGAACGAATTCTCACGATCGCAACGAAACGGGAACTATCGAGAAGAAGCACACAACATGGTAAAAACACCACATGAACAAGACATGATGCTCAACCAAGTATGATGCATGACAAGGCTAGATGAGGCTACTCATGGCAAGAGATGATGCAAACAAGAACAACATATCAAGGCAAGTTTAAATGAGGCCGGAAACAACATATAACAATTCCGGTAAGTCCTCATATGGAAATTTAGATATTGGTCCAGAACTTAATAAACCTTATGTTCAAGTTGGTAAACAGCAAGTTAAGATGCACCAAGATGATCTACACGAGATTCTAGTCAAGTTACATATAACATTCATTTAATTCGGAGCTACGATCTAGAAGATATGAGCAAAACAAGTTAAACATGGCATTGATGCAAAATGCATACAAACATCAAGCAAACACTCCCAAACATGGATGCAACATTATAATATGAAACTACATGCAATTCTAAGCAAGTTTCATATAGAGCACACTCAAAACGGAGCAACGGTTCAACACATGCACTCTATACAAGTTTAAAGGACAAGCTGTCCAAAACAGCAACTAGGCATCTAGCAAGCATCAAAACAATATGCTACAACACCCTAACATGATAACAAAGGGCATGGACGTGATGTACAGGTAAAGCATGACAAAACATGAACACTGAGCTATCTCCAGAAACTACTAGAACATGCTCAAAAGGACATGGAAAGATTGCAAATAATAACAGTTTCAGACTTAGCAGAAATAACATCAGGTTGCAATGTTTAGAGCTATCAAACAACATGTTACAGGAACTTAACATGGCAAACAAAGGCATGGCATGAATCAACTAATAGCATATAACAAAAGTCGCTTACTGACCATAAGACAAAAGGGCACAGAAAATATGATGGCACCCATGTAAACATGGCAAATGATATGACAGATTCATACATGGCAGGAACAACAATAAGTAGGCAGGTTGGTGAGCTTGTACCTCTCACCACATAGCAACACATGGCATGGCGAGGTGACGAAAAGTAAGAAGACATTTTTATGAAGCTAAGAATGGAAAGATCAAGTTCATAGGTGCATGGATCACTAACAACAATCATGGCAACATTGAACTTAATGTTAACAGGCTGACAACAACATTATTTAGCAAGTTTGGAGCAAGATAACAAAAAGTTAAGGCAGGCTAAAAATGCAACCAGGGGCATGAATGGATAGAGCATGACATTTATAACAAAACATACTTAGTGAACATCTCCAGATTATGCATGGCATGACTTGTAGCAGCAGGTTTACATAGCATCATGATATAGCAGATTCAGACTAGCAAAACAGTAACAACAGGTACCCTAATTCGCGAGCTCGAAGAACTCACTACAAGACTCAAAAAATTACATGGATGGCACTACTGCAAAGACGACATGATGAAGTACAAAACACATGTAGACATCAAGCTCATAGGATGCACACACAAAATGCAACGAAAAAGACAAAACAGCAAGTTATAACAGTTTCAGCAGATTTACATCATATAGCACTCTTGCAACGATGATTAGGGCATCAAGATGGACTCAAACAAGCATGGCACAATGAAATGAAATATATAGCATCTCACAACGAACATTTTGATATATTACATGCACAAAACGGAGCAGTATGCATGGAGTTATGGCATGTTGAACAGGGCAACAAAATGCAAAAATCTCAGTGACGGGAATTTTCGGGGTCAACCTTCAGTTTGACCGGATCTGGATCTTGGCTGCACCGGTCCCGAGGTTCGCCGGAGTGCGCCCGCCGGAGCTGCGGGAGGAGGTGGCCGGCGGGGTCGGAGAGGGCGGATCCGGCGGCGCCTTGCCGGATCCGGGCGAGGGCGAGGCGCACGGGGACGGCGCGGGCGGACGGCGGCGGCCTGGGCGGCGCCAGTCGGGGGCGGACGGCGGAGCCGAGGCGGGGCGGCGGCGTGCCGTGCAGTGGGGAGGCCGGGCGCAGGGCGCAGGTCGGTGGGCGGCGCCGGCGAGCGCCGGGGCGGCGCAGGGCCACGGCCGGCGGTGGCAGCAGGATGCCCCGTGGCGGCGCGGGCGGAGCACGGGCGGCGGGGAGGAGGGCCGGACGACGGATAGGTGGGGTGGTGCGTGGGCTCGCGCGGGCCCGTTTCAGGCCCCGCGGGCCATGGCGGCGGGATGAAGCCGTCGAGCTGACGTGGCGCGACGCCACTGGCTGCGGGGGTGGCTGGACACGTCCGGCCGCCGAGCGGACATGTCCGGCGGCGCGGAGGGGATGGATCTAGGGTTTCATCCGCAAAATCGGGGGAGGGGACTAATTTATAGGTAGAGGGAGCTAGGAGAGTCCAAATGGGGAGCGGTTTTCGGCCACGCGATCGTGATCGAACAACCGAGAGCATGGAGGGGGTTTGGATGGGTTATTGGGCCACTTTGGAGGGGTGTTGGGCTGCACACAAAAGCGGCCTTTACAGTTCCCCGGTTAACCGTTGGAGTATCAAACGACCTTCAAATGGAACGAAACTTGACAGGCGGTCTACCGGTGGTATACCAAGGCCGCTTGGCAAATCACAGTCCATTCCGAGAATGTTTAACACCCGCACACAAAAAGAGGCAAAAAGGGGGCGCCGGAGGACATAGGAGTGTCGGATTGCAAAACGGACAACGGGGAAAATGCTCGGATGCATGAGACGAACACGAATGCAAAATGAGATGCACATGATGACACAATAAAATGCAACACGCAAGCAAATGACATGGAAATGACGGCGAATAACTGGCAGACACCTGGCACATCGAATAAGGGGCGTTACAATAGTGTTGAAGCAGAAAGGCCCGTATGGGGTGATAAATGCCGTTGTGGCTTGATCGGACTCCTTCATCTTGATTTGATGGTATCCGGAGTATGCGTCGAGGAAACACAGTGAGTCGTGTCCTGCAGTAGCATTGATAATCTGATCAATGCGGGGGAGGGTAAAGGGATCCTTAGGGCAAGCCTTGTTGAGGTCTTTGAAATCGACACATAGGCGCCAGGATTTATCCTTCTTTGGTACCATCACCAGGTTTGTCAGCCAGTCTGGGTGTTTTATTTCTTTGATGAATCCGGCCTCGAGTAACTTGGCAAGTTCCTCTCCCATGGCTTGTCGTTTGGGTTCGGAAAAGCGCCGCAATGTTTGCTTGACCGACTTATATCCCTTTAGTATGTTTAGGCTGTGTTCGGCCAGCCTGCATGGCATCTCTGGCATATCGGAAGGGTGCCATGCAAATATGTCCCAGTTTTTGTGTAGGAACGCCCGCAGTGCGGCGTCGACCATGGGATCCAGCTGTGCCCCGATGGATGCTGTCTTCGTGGAGTCTGTTGGGTGGACTTGGAACTTGACTATTTTGTCTGCTGGTTTAAAAGCGGTGGATTTGGGTCGCTTATCGAGTATCACGTCATCCCTATCCACCGTTGAGCGCAACATGGTTAATTCTTCGGCCGCGAGGGCTTCAGACAATGCCTCGAGGGCCAAGGCGGCAGTTTTGTTTTCGGCGCGGAGTGCTATGTCCGGATTGCTGGTAAGAGTGATGATTCCTTTGGGCCCCGGCATCTTGAGCTTCATGTACCCGTAATGGGGTATAGCTTCGAAGCTTGCAAATGCATCTCACCCTAACAAGGCGTGATATCCGCTATTGAAAGGGGCCACTTGAAAGGTTATGTCTTCGGACCGATAGTTCTCCGGCGTGCCGAATACCACATCGAGTGTGATTTTTCAGCACATCACGCCCCCCGACTGGGAATAATTCCTCGGAAGGTCGTGCTACTTTGCTCAATGCGGCTCCTATCTATTTCCATTTTGTTGAGAGTTTCCTCATAAATGAGGTTTAGTCCGCTGCCGCCGTCCATGAGCACTTTGGTAAGCCTAAAGCCGTCCATATTTGTACTAAGGACCAATGCGGCTGGTGCCCGGACTGTTCTGAATTTTGGTTCGTCACTGGCATTGAAAGTTATGGCCGTGTCATTCCAAGGGTTTATTGCTGCAACTTGGCAGACTTCAGCGAGGGCGGAGTGCCCTTTTGTGCCTATTGTTTGAGGTGAAAGTCTTGAAGACTGTCAATACTGTAGGGTTGTTGTCTTTCGTGGGATGTTGCTCTGCGATATTCTTGGTAAGGAGATCCTCGCCGCTCTTGGCCACCTGCCGGAGTATTCAACATGCTCTAAGGCTGTGGGTTGGAATGGTATCCGGTGTTGTGTGTATTTTGCATGGCCTATCGAGCCATCCCTCCAGAATAGTTCCTCTCCCCGTAATGGGCTTCAATTTTTTCTTATTGGATCAGGCGACCTACCAGGGTGCATCCTTTTTGTCCGGACGAGGGGTTTAGTGGAAGTCAGTGGCTCCCAAGAGGCTGCCTGAGTTTTCCATGCGCTTTCCATTGCATAGTACTTCTGTACTATGGTTGCCAAGTCAGCAAAGTGTGATACGTGATGGCGGTTGATTGCATTGAGGATTCCCTTGTCCGTGCAATTTTTGCAGAATAATGATATTGCATCTTCATCGTGGCAGTCTTTGATCTTGTCCTTGACAAGGAGGAATCTGGCCCAAAAGTGATGGACCTTTCTTGGGACTACTGTCTAATGTGGGTAATATCCCTTATATATGCGTGGGTGGGTGGATTTAAGTCTGAATCCTGACCCAATCTGGGATCCGGAGCTTGATAAACTTCCGAGGTTAACAGTTCGGACTCCGGAATATCAACCAATTTTTCAGGCCCATAGTCCGACTCTAGGTTCGGAATACGGGGCATGTCTTCCCGCGGGTGGGTATCCGGCTTTGTGAGCTCAGAAATATGAACATAGTTCGTCTTCAATATAGATGAAGAGTCGTCGTGTTGCTCCTCCACTACTGCTATCTGACGGGTGATCGATGGAGACTCAATTTCTCTCTGATCGGGTTTAAGCCCAATCCGATCGTAGTCTGTAGCGACTCCCAAGGCGGCGATGCAATCCAGGATTTCGTTTAAAGATGATAACTCCATTAGATCCATCTATTCGGAGTATTCTGAGCTGACGCGGAGATGATTTTCGATGACCCGAGAAGTCATCATCGGCCCGATGGCTGAACGGGCGGTCATAGTGAAGCCGCCCAGCCGGAGGGTTTGGCCTGAGGCCAGGGCTCCCCCGGAGGTGATGTTGTCCTAGATAACAAGGCGCGCCATCAAGCCTATCTTTGACGTCGCAGCGGAACTCTCAATGAAAGCACCAATGTTAGTGTCAAAACCGGCGGACCTCGGGTAGGGGGTCCCGAACTGTGCGTCTAAGGCTAATGGTAATAGGCGGCAGGGGACACAATGTTTACCCAGGTTCGGGCCCTCTCTATGGAGGTAATACCCTACTTCCTGCTTGATTGATATTGATGAATATGAGTATTACAAGAGTTGATCTACCACGAGATCGTAATGGCTAAACCCTAGAATCCTAGCCTATGAGATTATGATTGTTGTCCAATGGACTAAACCCTCCGGTTTATATAGACACCGGAGGGGGCTAGGGTTACACAAAGTCGGTTACAGAGAAAGGAATCTACATATCTGAATCGCCAAGCTTGACTTCCACGCAAAGGAGAGTCCCATCCGAACACGGGTCGAAGTCTTCTATCTTGTATCTTCATAGCCCAACAGTCCGGCATATGTATATAGTCCGGCTTCCGAGGACCCCTTAATCCAGGACTACCTTAGCGGTCCCGACACTTCTGAGGTGATGGACGGAAATGCTAAACCTTGTCACAATAAAAACAAATGTTAGAAGAACAACGACGACGCAGACGACATGATAGTCAATGCTGGATTCAGCGGCCCTAAGTCCGGTTAGTGGAAGAAACCTTTCAAAGGCAACAAAGACGGGCCATCCAACCTGGATAAAATCCTTAAGAGGCCCTGTCAGATTCATGGCACACCCGATAAGCCTGTGAATCACACCAACAGGAATTGTTGGGTTTTCAAACAGGATGGTAAGATAAATGCCAAACACAAGGGAAAGGGACCTCCAAGCAAAGACGATGACGAGCCTCGTCAACTGAACACCGGGGGTCAGAAGCAGTTTCCCCCTGAGGTAAAGACAATGAACATGATCTGTGTCACTCACATTCCCAAAAGGGAGCGCAAGCACGCACTACGGGACGTCTACACCATAGAGCCTGTCGCCCACCAAGTTCAACCCATGGTTAGCCTGTCCGATCACCTTTGATCGCAAGGATCACCCAACCATTATCCATCACGAATCAAGCTTAGTAACACTACCTTTAAAGGTGTGATACCAGGAGTGGAGGCCCGTTGTACGGGCTCACTGACGCTGGAGGTAGTATTCGGCTCCCCAGACAACTTTCGCAGTGAAGAATTGATCTTTGACATCATCCCTTTCTGCAGTGGCTATTACGCACTGCTCGGACAAACTGCTTTCACCCGCTTTATGCAGTCCCGCACTACACTTACTTAAAGCTTAAAATGTCCAAACCTCGTTGCATTATTACATTCAATGGTAATATGGCGCGCTCCCTCCATACTGAAGAGCACACCGCGGCCCGTGCAGCCGAAGTGTATGGCGACCTTATCAAGCCGAATAGCTCATCGGCCAATAAAGCCAATGACATATCCAAACGAGTCTGGTCCGTGCATAATAGCAATAAATCAACAAATACGGACCTTGACTAGCAGTCTGGCCTCCGCCGATCGCCCTACCAGGTTGCGGCTTGTCTACTGCACGTACATAATTATGCACTAAAAATACCTTGGGCGGCGCCGGAGGCACACTGTGAAAAAGGTCCATTGTACAGCTTGACCCTATCTGGACTGAATATATCCTTTTCTTCTTACTACAGGTTCATCAAGAGCCCTACTTGCTAGATGGTTGTTGCAGGAAATCCTTTTAAGGCTAGCGTTTCCCAACCATCAAATACTCCTATCAAGACTTATTACTAAGGAGAAATGGCGCAGACGTGCGGCAGGGCATCACTGGAGTTTCTTTTTTGAATTATGATCTTTAGGCCATGTGTTAGAATTTCCCTTATACAAAAACCTTTTCTTTTTCTTTTTGGGCATGTAATTTGACCTTAATATTGAACGACATTGTCTGTCTTCGATGTATCAATAAAGATATAAAAGGAAGAAGATGATTATCACCTTCTTGGTTGGGTCCTGGTATTACCTTGTCATCTGTGTTCCCCCTTACGTTCAACTGACATATGTGGTTCAGCACGGCCTTCATACCAGGGGCTGTATTTAGCCCCGCAGAAGTCTTAAGTCCGAACACCTATAGGGAATTCTTCGGCGTCCCGGATATTGCATTATATGCATCGGCTCCGAATCATTTCTTTGGTCTATACTTGGGTTTCCCGGCTCGTGTGTTTGCACCTTATGTTTCGCAAGTTCGGATAAGGTAGTAAAGGGAGAACTACTGCGATTGTATTTCTGGTTCATCCGGTTAAGTACCTGACTGTCATGATAGGCTAGAGCGGGTCAGCAATCCGGTGACTTAGTGTTATACTACAAATTGTTCACGATTTATGCCGTGTTATACGAAGGGTTGGGCTTTTGACCAGCCACGTTGCAAAGGCGCCGCACTCCGGATTGTCGTTCATGCAATAAGCGGCTAGTACTTAGCGCCACCAATGGACTTTTATGGCTAAGTGAAAGTACTAAAGCCGCATAGTCTGATTGCCTAGTTCACCTCGCAAGACGCCTCCTACATCAGACCAAGACGTTGGATAAAGTGCGGTCATGCGTTCCCGAACACCCCTGTAATACATACGTGGGGGCTGAAGCCGACGACTAGTAAACTTTCAAGACATATAAACGACCAAATAGGAGGATAAAGTAATCATAAAGCATAAGCATAGCTATTTTACACCATGAGTTCATTACATGACTCTTACAAACCAGACTCAACTATTCAAATATGATGTCCTTTGAGCACTGGCCCTCTACAAGGCGGGCTCCCTCGAGGACCTCGGTGAAATACTTCTCCGGCCGCTGGTGATCCTTGCCTTCAGGTGGCCCTGCGATGGCAATCTCGGTGGCGTTCATCTTCACCCACTGAACCTTGACGCAGGCGAAGGCCATCCGGGCACCCTCTATGCAGGACGACTGCTTGAGGGTATCGATCTGAGGAAGCGCATCCATGAGCCGCTTCATGAGTCCGAAGTGGCTGCTAGGTATGGAATCGATCAGCCATAGACGGACTATTACATCCTTCATGGCCAGTCCGGTCACCCTGTGCAGCTCGGACAAATACTTCAGCTGGTCACAATGGGCCACTGGATGTTCTGGTGCAAGGTACTGATACGTCTCCAACATATCTTCTTTTCCAAACACTTTTTCCCTTGTTTTGTACTCTAACTTGCATGATTTGAATGGAACTAACCCATACTGACGCTGTTTTCAGCAGAACTACCATGGTGTTATTTTTGTGCAAAAATAAAAGTTCTCGGAATGACCTGAAAATCTATGGAGATACTTTTGGGAATTAATAAAAATGTTGGCAAAAGAATCAACGCCAGGGGGCCCACACCCTGTCCACGAGGGTGCAGGGCGCCCCCCTGGGGCACGCCCCCTGCCTCGTGGCCCCCCTGGGACTCCACTGACCTCAACCCCAACTCCATATATTCACTTTCGGGGAGAAAAAAAATCAGAGAGAAGGATTCATCGTGTTTTACGATACGGAGCCGCCGCCAAGCCCTAATCTTCCTCGAGAGGGCTAATCTAGAGTCCGTTTGGGGCTCCGGAGAGGGGAATCCATCGCCATCGTCATCATCAACCATCCTCCATTACCAATTTCATGATGCTCACCGCAATGCGTGAGTAATCCCATCATAGGCTTGCTGGACGGTGGTGGGTTGGATAACATTTACCATGTAATCGAGTTAGTTTTGTTAGGGTTTGATCCCTAGTATCCATTATGTTCTAAGATTGATGTTGCTATGACTTTGCCATGCTTAATGCTTGTCACTAGGGCTCGAGTGCCATGATTTTAGATCTGAACCTGTTATGTTTTCATGAATATATGTGAGTTCTTGATCCCATCTTGCAAGTCAATAGTCACCTACTATGTTTTATGATCCGACAACCCCAAAGTGACAATAATCGGGACCACTCCCGGTTATGATCGTAGTTTGAGGAGTTCATGTATTCACTAAGTGTTAATGCTTTGTTCCGGTACCCTACTAAAAGAGGCCTTAATATCCCTTAGTTTCCAATATGACCCTGCTGCCACAGAAGGGTAGGACAAAAGATGCCATGCAAGTTCTTTCCCATAAGCACGTATGACTATATTCTGGATACATGCCTACATTACATTGATGAACTGGAGCTAGTTCTGTGTCACCCTATTTATAACTGTTGCATGAGGAATCGCATCCGACATAATTATCCATCACTTCTCCATTGCCTACGAGCTTTTCACATATTGTTCTTTGCTTAGTTACTTCTCCGTTGCCACTGTTACGATTACTACAAAACTGCTACTATTACTTTTGTTGCCGTTACCGTTACTTCCATACTACTTTGCTACTAAATACTTTGCTGCAGATATTAAGTCTTTCAGGTGTGGTTGAATTGACAACTCAACTGCTAATACTTGAGAATATTCTTTGGCTCCCCTTGTGTCGAATCAATAAAGGGTTGAATACTCTACCCTCGAAAACTGTTGTGATCCCCTATACTTGTGGGTTATCAAGACTATTTTCTGGCGCCGTTCCCGGGGAGCATAGCTCTAGTCTTTGAGTCACTTGGGATTTATATCTGCTGACCACTATGAGGAACTTGAAAGATGAAAGAACCAAGATGTTTGCCTCAACTACAAGGGGAGGTAGGGAACTGCCATCTAGCTCTTCACTTGATTCACCTTCTATTTTGAGTAAACTTGCGACACCTACACCTGCTATGGATTTTGATATGTCGCATGTTATTGATGATGCCACTTCTGCTATGCATGATGCTTATGATGAAACTACTTCTATGCTTGATAATATTGTGCCATTAGGTGAATTTCTTGATGAACAACTTGCTAGGGTTAGAGAGAATGAAATTATTGAGATTGATAATATTGATGAAAGTGATGGTGAAGATTCTCCCCCTAGATATGAATTGCCTGACATACCTGAGGGTTATGTTATGGATGAAGAAACTGCTAGAGACCTTTTTGCTTGCAAAGATAGACATGATCTTAAGAAACTGTTAGCCAAGCTGAAAGAAAAGTCTCTGAATGCTAGGATGAAATATGACCCTGCTTTTGCTACTTCACCTATCTGTATTTCTGATGACGATTATGATTTCACTGTCGATCCTGAGTTAATTACTTTGGTTGAATCTGATCCTTTTTATGGCTATGAATCTGAAACTGTTGTGGCACATCTTACTAAATTGAATGATATAGCCACCCTATTTACTCATGAGAAAAAATTCGTCATTACTATATCCTTAAGTTATTTCCGTTCTCATTAAAGGGTGATGCTAAAATATGGTTTAATTCTCTTGCTCTTGGTTGTGTGCGTAGTCTCCAGGATATGATTTATTACTTCTCTGCTAAATATTTCCCCGCTCATAAGAAACAAGCTGCCTTAAGGGAAATATATAATTTTGTGCAAATTGAAGAAGAGAGTCTCCCACAAGCTTGGGGGAGGCTTCTCCAATTACTTAATGCTTTGTCTGATCATCCTCCCAAGAAAAATGAAATACTTGATATCTTTTATAATGGACTAACTGATGCTTCCAGAGACCACCTGGATAGCTGTGATGGTTGTGTTTTTAGGGAAAGAACTGTTGAGCAAGCTGAATTGCTATTGAATAATATATTGAGCAATGATAATGATTGGACACTTCCTGAACCAACTCCTAAGCCAACTCCGAAGAAAAGGGGCATTCTATTTCTCAGTCCTGAAGATATGCAAGAGGCAAAGAAATTTATGAAAGAAAAAGGTATTAAAGCTGAAGATGTTAAGAATTTACCACCTATTGAACAAATACATGGTCTTGATAACCCGACACAGGTAGTAAAGGTAAATTCTCTCTATAGATTTGATGAAGGTGATATCCCTCATTATAAGTCTGCTAGCCAATGCTTGGATGAGTTTGATAACTTTATTGTTAAACAAGAAAACTTCAATTCTTATGTTGGTAGACAATGAAACGTAATGCTTATATGATTGAACACTTGAGTGATTATATGTCTAGAGTTAAAGGTGACCTTAAGCTTATTAGTAAACATGCATCTATGGTTACCACTCAAGTAGAACAAGTACTTAAAGTACAACATGATTTTCTCAATGAGTTAAATAACAAGAAAAATGATAATGCTGTTAGAGTTATGACTAGGGGTGGTAGAATGACTCAGGAACCTTTGTATCCTGAGGGCCATCCTAGGAGAGTTGAGCAAGATACTCAGAGAACTAATATTGATGCACCTATTCCTTCTAAGAAAAAGAAAAACAAAGATGATAGGACTTTGCATGCTTCTAGTGAACCTGTTGTTGACACCCCTGAGAATCCCAATGATATTTCTATTTCTGATGATGAAACCCAATCTGGTAATGAACATGAACCTAGTGATAATGTTAATGATGATGTTCATTTTGATGCTCAACCTAGTAATAACAATGATGTAGAAATTGAACCTGCTATTGATCTTGATAACCCACAATCAAAGAATCAATGTTATGATAAGAGAGACTTTGTTGCTAGGAAGCACGGTAAAACCATGGGTCCAGAAACCCATGCCTTTTCCTCCTAAGCCATCCAAGAAGAAGGATGATGAGCATTTTGAGCACTTTGCTGAAATGATTAGACCTATCTTTTTGCATATGCGTTTGACAGATATGCTTCAAATGAATCCTTATGCTAAGTATATGAAAGATATTGTTACAAATAAAAGAAAGATACCGGAAGCTGAAATTTCCCCCATGCTTGCTAATTATACTTTTAAGGGTGGAATACCAAAGAAACTAGGAGATCCAGGAGTACCAACTATACCATGCCCCATTAAAAGAAACTATATTAAAACTGCTTTATGTGATCTTGGAGCCGGTGTTAGTGTTATGCCTCTCTCTTTATATCGTAGACTTGAGTTGAATAAGTTGACACCTACTGAAATCTCTTTGAAAATGGCCGATAAATCAACTGCTATACCTGTCGGTATTTGTGAGGATGTGTCTGTTGTGGTTGCAAACGTCACTATTTTAACGAACTTTGTTATGCTTGATATCCCCGAGGACGATAGTATGTCAATTATCCTTGGTAGACCCTTTTTGAACACTACAGGGGCTGTTGTTGATTGCAACAAAGGCAATGTCACTATTCATGTTAATGGTAATGAGCCTATGGTACACTTCCCGAGGAAACAACCTCAAGTTCATAGTATAAATTCTATTGGAAAATTTTCAATGATTACTATTGGAGGTTTTGAATTCCCTCTTCCTACTGTCAAGAAGAAATATGATATTCTTATTGTTGGGGACATGCATATCCCCGTTGAACCTAGCGTTATTCGAAAATTCTCTGATTTCATGTTATTCGGAAGAAGTTTGTTAACAAGACTTGATCAACCTTGTTAGTGGATTCCTTTTGATGAGCATGAGATGGATGAAGTTAGAAAGCACAACTCTCCATACCCACCTTTTACTTTCTGTTATTTAGATTAAATAAAGAAAAAATAGTATTTTTTGTCTGTTTTCTGAATTATCTATGCAATAAAAAATACCCCGAAATAAAAGTTCTCCAAATGTCCTAAATATGAAGTATGATTTTTTGTAGAATATTTAAGAACTTCTTGACTGAGAACACACTAGGGGGCCCACCATTTGGCCACGAGGGCACAGGGCGCGCCCACCCCCCGGGGCGCGCCCCCTGCCTCATGGGCCCCACGTGGACCCCCTCCACTTATACCAGCAACCACTCACTTCGTCTTCCTCCAGAAAAAATCCTCCCATAGCTCGAACCCGTGTTCTAGCTCATATTGCTGCCATTTTCGATCTCCTTGCTCAAAGCCCCATTCACAAAACTATTTTGGGGGATTGTTCTTTGGTATGTGACTCCTCCAAAGGTGCAATTAGTTTTTGTTCTAGTGCTTTATTTATTGCAAAAAATTTGCTACTAAGGTGACCCTGTTCTTGAGCTTGCATGTCAAATTTATAATGTCCAAAGTAGTTTTAATGCATGATATAGCCTCTAGGCACTTTTGGGAGTAGTTGCTATCAATCTTGTGGAGTTTGGTTCATTTTTATTTTGAGTTACTAAAATTTCAGAAATTTTTTAGAAGAAAGAAAATGATGAAGAGATTGTTGAGGGGCTCCTCGAGCCGAAGCTCGAAGGATAAGCAGAATGAGGAGAATAAAAAGCCCAAATACATTCTTCCTCGCACCACGGAGGTCCGACCGTGTGAATGGCCTTGTGATGCGTTCTTGAGGGCCGCCGGAATTCATGATGATTTTTATTTTTTGGCTAAGATTGTAGGCCTCACCGACTTCCTCCACGACCAGCGCGAACAGTATCTCCTACTCACCATTATTTTTGTGAAATTTTTTTATTTCCATTCTAAGAAATCACCACCTTCAGTGGAGTTTGACTTATATGATGAGGTTAAGGAGATGTCACGGGTCTGCAAGATACCCTTTGTGGGCAGCATCGAGGAACCACATCGTAGTGATGTGGATGAATTTATGGATAGAATTGCTGTAGGGGAAACGAGGAAAGTTTCTGATGCAAGAATTACTAGTATACATTTTCATGTTCTATGTTACTTTGCGATATTTGCTAGTAGATGATTAATTGGTCGCGGGAACAATGGAAATCTTAGTGCTCCTGATGTTATTATTTGCGCCATGCTTTGTTTCGTGATACAACTTTTAGTTTAGGCGCTATTGTTGCTAAACGGTTAAGTCTGAACTGTACAAAGGGCCCCATCTTTGGAGGCATCTTTGCTTCACACCTTGCTAAACACTTTGAGATACCTATTAGGCATCATGAGAAAGAGGAAAAGTTGCTGCCCACTATTTTTCTAGATTATAAGAGTATGGTAGCACATGACTTTATTATTAAAAATAAGAAGCAGATGCTTAAGTATAATTTGATATTTGATAAAACTCACTGTGAGACAACCTTGCCTGCACCCTCTTTGTTTAACATACTTTCAGGCACGTACCTCATTTTGCCCGAGGCCATTTATGCATACTGGAGGATGACACAAGTCCCAGAGCCTGATCCTGAGCCACCACTTGACCCATATCGATAGTCTGTTTATCAGTGGGATCCAGAGGAGATCGCTAACCAGTGGCACCCCGAGGACCCTCCGCAGTACACCGGAGAGAGTAGCTTCAAGCACTGGCCATAGACCAAATTAGGCCAAAAGCCTAAGCTTGGGGGAGTACGTATTTCTCACCAACATTACATTCATGTTCACACACTCATGCTAGTTGCCGATGCTCATACTTTTTCATTGTACTATCCATGCTAGTTTATTTCCTTTTCTTGCTTTTTTCTTGTGTGTTTGAAAAACCTTAAGAAAAACCAAAAACATTAGCTGTACCTTTTAGCTAGTTTACTTTACATGCCTTCTTTTCTTTGGGGGTCGAGAGGAGAAGACCATGATGAAAATGTTGAGTGGCCCTCTTATGCATTATTGTTGATCTGACCAAGAGCTCATATTACCTTGTCTTCTCCTTTGTATTAAATGCTTGCAGATTCCAGTTTAGTCCAATGCACGTGCACTATTATTATTATCCACACCATTCGGTCGTGCAAGTGAAAGGAAATAATGACGATATATGATGGACTGATTGAGATGAGAGAAGCTGGTATGAACTCGACCTATCTTGTTTTTGTAAATATGATTAGTCCACTGTTCCTGATTCAGCCTATTATGGATGAAACATGTTTGCAATGGCAATTAGAGATTATAGTTGCTCATGCCATGCTTTATTAGCTAGGAGTTTATAATGGTTTACCTTACGTGCCAACATGTTATTAAAATGGTTGTGAAGTGGTATCATAGGGTGGCAACCTCCTTTGAATGATTCGAGTGGCTTGACTTGGCACATGTTCACGCATGTAGTTGAAACAAAATCAACATAGCCTCCACGATATTTATGTTCATGGTGATTTATATCCTACTCATGCTTGCACCCATTGTTGATTAATCTTAATGCATGTTCATGGTTGTTGTTGCTCTCTAGTTGGTCGCTTCCCAGTCTCTTTCTAGCCTTCACTTGTACTAAGCGGGAATACTGCTTGTGCATCCACTTCCATAAACCCTAAAGTTATTCCATATGAGTCCACCATACCTTTCTATAAGCGGTATCTACCTGCCGTTCCAAGTAAATTTGTATGTGCCAAACTACAAACCTTCAAATGAAATTCTGTTTTGTATGCTCGAATAGCTCATGTATCAACTAGGGTTGTATATATCTTCCATGCTAGGTGGGTTATTCTCACGATGAGTGGACTCCGCTCATCATTCACGAGAAAATGGACGGAAACCGGGATGCCCAGTCCCATGCTCAAATCAAATCAAAATAAATGCAAACAAAACTCCCCCGGGACTGTTGTTAGTTGGGCGACACCCATTGTTTCGGACAAGCCATGGATTGATGTTTTTTGGTGGTGGGGGAGTATAAACTTCACCATTCTGTTTGGGAACTGCCTATAATGTATGTAGCATGGAAGATATCGAGATCTCTTGGTTGTTATGTTGATAATGAAAGTATACTGCTCAAAATATTATTTATCTCTATTTCAAAACTCGAGCTCTGGCACCTCTGCAAATCCCCGCTTCCTCTGCGAAGGGCCTATCTATTTACTTTTATGTTGAGCCATCATCCTCTTATTAAAAAGCACCAGTTGGAGAGCACCGCTGTCATTTGTATGCATTGCTAATTAATTTACATTGAGTATGACGGGATCTCTTTTACCATGAATTACAATGTCTAGTAAGTCCTTGATCTTCAAGGGTGCTCTGCATTTATGTTTTGCGATCTCAGAAAGGGCTAGCGAGATACCATCTTGTTATATCATATTATGATTGCTTTGAGAAAGTGTTGTCATCCAAAATTTATTATTATTGCTCGCTAGTTGATTAAGCCATTGATATGAGTAAACATGAGACCTAAATGTTATTGTGAATATGGTTAGTTCATAATCTTTGTTGAAAACTTGAATGCTGGCTTTACATATTTGCAACAACAAGATCAAACAGAGTTTGTAAAAGTTTTCCTTTATCACTTTCAGTTTGTCAACTGAATTGCTTGAGGACAAGCAAAGGTTTAAGCTTCAGGGAGTTGATACGTCTCAACATATCTAACTTTTCAAACACTTTTGCCCTTGTTTTGGACTCTAACTTGCATGATTTGAATGGAACTAACCCGGACTGACGCTGTTTTTAGCAGAACTGCCATGGTGTTATTTTTGTGCAAAAATAAAAGTTATCGGAATGACTTGAAAATCCACGGACACACTTTTTGGAATTAATAAAAAATGTTGGCGAAGGAATCAAGGTCAGGGGGCCCACACCCTGTCCACGAGGGTGCAGGGCACGCCCCTGCGGGGCGCGCCCCTACCTCGTGGGCCCCCTGGAACTCCACCGACCTCAACCCCAACTCCATATATTCACTTTCGGGGAGAAAAAAAATCAGAGAGAAGGATTCATCGCGTTTTACGATATGGAGCCGCCGCCAAGCCCTAATCTTCCTTGGGAGGGCTGATCTGGAGTCCGTTCGGGGCTCCGGAGAGGGGAATCCATCGCCATCGTCATCATCAACCATCCTCCATCACCAATTTCATGATGCTCACCGCCGTGCGTGAGTAATCCCATTGTAGGCTTGCTGGACGGTGATGGGTTGGATGAGATTTACCATGTAATCAAGTTAGTTTTGTTAGGATTTGATCCCTAGTATCCATTATGTTCCAAGATTGATGTTGCTATGACTTTGCCATGCTTAATGCTTGTCACTAGGGTCCGGGTGCCATGATTTCAGATCTGAACCTATTATGTTTTCATGAATATATGTGAGTTCTTGATCCTATCTTGCAAGTCAATAGTCACCTTCTATGTGTTATGATCCGGCAACCCCGAAGTGACAATAATCGAGACCACTCCCGGTGATTGAGGGAGTCCTGGATTAGGGGGTATCCGGACAGCCGGACTATATACTTTGGCCGGACTGTTGGAGCGCAAAGATACAAGACTCAAGACTCCGTCCCGTGTCCGGATGGGACTCTCCTTTGCATGGAAGACAAGCTTGGTGATCCGGATATTATATTTCCTTCTTTGTAACCAACTCCATGTAATCCCTAGCCCCCTCCGGTGTCTATATAAACCGGAGGGTTTAGTCCTTAGAGGGACGATCACAATCATAATCATCATAGGCTAGCTTCTAGGGTTTAGCCTCTACGATCTCATGGTAGATCAACTCTTGTAATACTCATATCATCAAGATCAATCAAGCAGGAAGTAGGGTATTACCTCCATCGAGAGGGCCCGAACCTAGGTAAAACATCGTGTCCCCTGCCTCCTGTTACCATTAGCCTTAGACGCACAGTTCGGGACCCCCTACCCGAGATCCGCCGGTTTTGACACCGACATTGGTGCTTTCATTAAGAGTTCCTCTATGTCGTTGCTTCAAGGCTTGATGGCTCCTTCGATCAATAACAACATGGTCCAGGGTGAGACTTTTCGCCCCGGACAGATCTTCGTGTTCGGCAGCTTCATATTGTGGGCCAATTCGCTTGGCAATCTGGAGCAGATCGACAACTATGCCCCTGGCCACCAGGACAGGTTCGGAAACTTGAACTACACGGCCGATATCCGCGGAGACTTGATCTTCAATGGGTTCAAGCCTGCGCCAGGAGCACCGGGCAGTTACGATGAGCACGGCTTAGACCTGCTGTCAGACAATGCTCAGGATATCGCCCCTCCAGGAGCCCCGGACCTAAATTCAAAGCAGATTGTGTCGCCCGAGGACGGGTGGATGGACCCCGCCCCAGAGGCCGCACACTCATCGGTGATAGAGCCGAACACAGGCCTCACCCCCAAGGAAGCCTATGACACTGGACCCCCGGACTTGTATCCGGCTGTAGGTTCTAGTCCGTGCACTCCCGAGCCCGCCGAATATGGTTGGGTTCCGGTAATGGAGTTCACCGCTGCGGATATTTTCCAGTGCTCGCCCTTTGGCGACATGCTGAACTCATTGAAGTCTCTCTCTTTGTCAGGAGATTCCTGGCCAAACTATGTCCTGCCCAAGGGGGAAGAAGGTGACGAATAAATCCGTTGCCCACCCACCACCCACTTCATAGCCACTGTCGATGATGTATCAGACATGCTTGACTTCGACTCCGATGATACCGACGGTATGAATGTCGACGCAGGAGACGATTCAGAACCAATGGGGCGCTGGACTGCCACCTCATCATATGATATATATATATATGGTGGATATGCCTACGGAGGTCTGCGACGATAAACCGGAGGACAAAACCCCCGGGTAAAAGCCAAAACAAGGGCGCAGACGCCGCTCCAAGTCCAGCAATAGTAAAGACAGCGATAACAGCGCTAGAAAGATCGTCACCCCAGTCAACTCCGAAGACAATAACGACCATATGGAGCCGACAATGGAGCAAGATGAGACAGGTCACGCCGAACATAGCTCGGAGCAGACGCCCGATCACAATGATCCCGAGGGACGAACTCATCAAACCGCCCCGGGACAAGAGCACAGTCCGGATGATGATGTATTCATCATCCCGGAAACACGCTTGGAACGAGATAACCTCCACAGAAGGCTTATGGACACTGTGAGAAGTCTAAAGAAGCAGAAGCAATGGCTCAAGGCCGCACAGGAAACGCTCAATCACAGATGGAATAAAGTACTAGACACTGAAGAAAAGTACAACGACGATCGCCACACAAAGAGCTATCCAAAACGCAAGTTGTTGCCAGAATTCGACGATGAGGCCGTTCCACCAAAGAACAACATGACCAGGAGGCCGGACAAAACACTTCATAACCGCAACAGAGCAGCTACCAACGCCGCACACGATTCACGCGAGCTCCTGGATAAAAAAGCCGGCGCGACTAGGTCCATCTATGGATCTAAAGTACACACCCCGGTGTAGGACTATGGTCACCAAAACGATCATACCGATCGGATACCAGTTCAGAATCAGCACCGGACACAACAACAGCCGACGGCATGCCACAGCACGCCCAGATACAGAGGGGCTGCTCACCCCCTGTGCTTCACCGAAGAGGTGCTGGAACATGAATTTCCATAGGGTTTCAAACCTGTGAACATAGAGGCATACAACAGAACGACAGACCCATGGGTCTGGATCGAGGATTTTATCCTGCATATCCACATGGCTCATGGAGACGACCTCCACGCCATCAAATACCTTCCCCTCAAGTTGAAGGGACCAGCTCGACACTGGTTGAAAAGCCTCCCCAAAAATTCAATTGGAAGTTGGGAGGAACTAGAGGACGCTTTCAGGGCCAATTTTCAAGGGACCTATGTCTGGCCTCCGGATGTGGACGATTTAAGTCACATAATTCAACAGCCCGGAGAGTCCGCCCGCAAGCTTTGGAACAGATTCCTCACTAAGAAGAATCAAATTGTCGACTATCCGGATGCCGAATCCTTAGCAGCCTTCAAACACAGCATTCGGGACGAGTGGCTCGCTAGACATCTCGGCCAAGAAAAGTCGAGGACAATGGCAGCCTTAACAAGCCTTATGACCCGTTTTTGCGCAGGTGAAGATAGCTGGTTGGCCCGTAAAGGCACCAGCGACCCAAGTACATCCGAAATTAGGGATGGCAACGGGAAGCCACGGTGCAATAAAAACAAACGTAAAAACAAGGAAGAGAGTCCGGACAACACAACGGTCAACGCCGGATTCAGGGGCTCTTGACCCGGTCAACAAAAGAAGCCATTTAAAGGCAGCAAAGAGGGACCGTCCGGCCTGAACAAAGTCCTAGACAGACTGTGCCAAATTCATGGCACCCCCGACAAACCTGGAAACCACACTCACAGAGAATGCTGGGTCTTCAAGCAGGCCGGCAAATTAAATGCTGAACACAAGGGAAGGGAAACACCAAGTGAAGACGAGGATGAGCCTCACCAGCCGAACACTGGGGGACAAAAAAAATTCCCACCAGAGGTAAAAACAGTAAACATGATCCATGCGACTCACATATCCACGAGAGGGCACAAATGCGCGCTCAGAGACGCATACGCTGTAGAGCCCGTTGTACCCAAACTTAACCACTGGTCGGCTTGTCCGGTCACTTTCGATCACACGGACTGCCCGACTAGTATTCGGCGCGGAGGATCAGATGCCTTGGTGCTCCACCCAATAATCGACGGATACCATCTTACTCACGTCCTCATGGACGGCGGCAGTAGTCTTTATCTAATATAACAGGACACTGTCCGCAGGATGGGGATAGACCCATCTAGAATCAGCCAAAGCAACACCACCTTTCAAGGGGTGATACCACGCATTGAAGCCTATGACAGGGGCTCCATCGTACTGGAGGTAACATTCGGTTCCCCCGGCAACTCCAGAAGCGAAGAACTACTCTTCACCATCTTCCCCCTCCAAAGCGGCTATCACGCATTGCTTGCGAGAACGGCATTCGCCCACTTCAACGAAGTACCGCATTATGCTTACCTTAAACTCAAGATGCCCGGTCCATGTGGCATCATGACCGTTAACGGAAACACAGAGAGCTCCTCACGTGCGGAGGAATACACGACGGCTCCAGCAGCCAGACTCTAAGCGGCCTCTAATACCAGAAAGCATGACTGGTCGTTAAGACCACGGACACGGTTAGACGAGTCCGGCAGCCCGGATAAACCTGATCTAGGGAACCATGTATGTAATCCCATAGAGGACACCAGGGGCTATATATATTTAATAAAGCCCCACTATTGGCTTGACCTTATTAACAGGCCAATGTCTCACACTTTTACTATCCATCGCACGCTTACGTTATACTCTTCTACATGAGTTTTTCTTTTTTACAGACACAATTCATGTGATACCCTTCCAGGACACGGCACAATGGAGATAAAGGCGCAGACGTGCAGCAGGGCCCCGCTCAAAGGTTTCTTTTTAGATTAAGCCCCTGTGTAAACATTTTTTATTGTCTCTTGTTGTTTCCACACCCCATGGGTACTATACCCACAGAGGGTACTGCCATTATTGGCATTTCGCCACGACAGACTAATGCATGTACCTGGAAATACAGGGTTCATAATGAAAGGGCATTCTTCAACCCATTTGATGTTGCAAAGTCCGAATACCTTCGAGAGTGTTCAGCGTCACGAGTTTGGCCTTATATGCATCAACTCCGAATCATGTCTTTGGTCAAATGTTGGGTTTGCCCGGCTCCTGGGTTTGCCGCCTTATGTTCCGTTCTGATCGGCTAAGGCGGCCAAAGGAGAACTACTGCGATTGTGCCCTGGTTATTCCAGATGAGCACCTCAGTAGAGAAAACCGAAAACTGATTGTCATGATATAGAGAGAGACTGTTCAACCACTCAAAAACTTACCGGAATCTTTAGGATTCCACCGCATTAACGAAGGACCGTTTCCCGGTCATGTACAAACATGCCTGTATTCGGATGCACGCGAAGGTACGTGGGGCTACATAGTAGCCCCACCGTCAAACTCCTATGGCTAAGTGAAAGTGTTACAGCTATATAGTCTGGTTGCCTAGTTCGATGTGCGATCACCTCCTTAATGGACCAAGACGTTGGATCAAGTGTGATTACGCTTATTTTTCGCGAACACCCCCGCATTGTATGCGTGGGGGCTGAAGCCAACAACTGCTCACATTCAGATTACAGATATACATAAAAACGGCCGCACAGGAGGCACAATAATACTTTCAGGCAAAAAGTACAAATATAGCCTCATAATCAAAATAACATTGTTTTTACAATGGCATGATTTGTCACTCAAACATGAAATTCTTCGAGCACTGCGCCTCTATTAAGTGAGCACCTGCCGCTACCTGCTCCAAGATGTGCTCGGCCGGACCCTGGCCCCCCGTCGGATTCTGGGTCGCAACGACGGTGGCCTCCATATCTGTCCAGTATGCCTTAACACGGGCAAGAGCCATCTGGGCACCCTCTATGCACACCGACCTCTTCATGGCATCGATCCACGATACAACACCAAGGAATTGTTGCACTAAACCAAAATAGCTGTCCGGCTTCGGCCCCTTCGGCCATAGATGGTCTAGTACAGACCGCATTGCAAGGCTGGACAACCTGTGGAGCTCGGCCACAACAGCCATCTTCTCACTCAAAGGCAATTTGCGCGTTGGAGCGCTGAACTACGACCAAAACAGCTTTTCCACTTCATCATCTTCCTGATCCTCAAAAAACTTGGCTGCATCAGCCATACTCTTCGACAAATCCGCATAGGCGTCTGCAGGACTCCAGCGTCGATCCAGAAAAGCGTACTTCGGGTCTAAAAACTTCATCCGCAACAAATAGGGGTTTCCAGCCGCGATTTCTCCGGCATGTCGAAGCTCCTCCCGCGCATCCCTAAGGTCGGAACGCGTCTCCTTGGCAGCGTCAAGAGCCTTCTTCAGGTCAGCCTTATTCGCATGATTTTCTTTTTCAAGAAGCTCATAACGGTTGGCGGCGTCTTTTAGCTCCATAGCCATTTCGGCTATTCTCTCTTCGCTTCGGCGATGAGCAGCCTGTTCGACTCTCAAGTCATCGGCCGCCTTTAGGGCAGCCGCATTGCTAGCCCGGGCCTATTCCTTGGCTAGGGCAAGTTCCGCCCTCAGGGCTTCCACAGCAGCAGCACCGTCTGCAGTCCAAATATATCGCATTAATATTATGCTCCTCTCCGTTTTTCCTATAAAAAATAATAAAGGATAGCAGAGCACATACCTTGTGACTCATTAAGTCGCTCGTTCACCAATGTGATATCGGCATCAATAACACCAATTTTCCTCCTTAGTTCGTCAACTTCAATGGACCGGTCAGCTGCCGGATCCTTGGACACCTGCGCATAATTACAGCGCAATCGTTACTTAACAATGTGATCCTCCGTTTGCCGCCGAAGGTTGGCAACCAGAGTCTCAGGGGCTACTATCCACATGGAGCACACCTAGCGCGTGCGTCACAGCCAAAAAATTATGTTTTTTTTCAGTACATATCTCGAAGCCTCTAAGCAGGCTCGTAAAGGCTTCATTCAAACCGCTTGTGGCGGATGAAATCTTCTCGAGCACTGTGCTCATTAATGAACGATGCTCCTCCAAGAGAGAAGCTCGCTCCAGAAGACCCGTCAGCGTGTCCGGCCAGATGCTGAACTGTGCCGGACCCTTCTCATCGCCCCCCATGGGAGCCGAACGCTCCGGGCTCAGGGCAGCAGAAGGATTAACTTTTGGCATCGGCAGATCTGGACTCCTCCGTGACGACACATCGGGGTTGCCTGCCTCATGAGGCGGAGAGGTTGGTGGGGTCTCACTCTCCATCATCTCCGGAAGGAGATCCCCCGAAGACGAACTCTGTCGAGAAGAGCTGCTAGCCGGATTGCAAAGAACGGATCCTGGTTATTGTTCTCGAAGAAAAGCATTACCCTTGTATTTACGACTAACATATAGCTCGGTTGAGGGCTGGCCCATTGGCGGGAATGACGCGGTGAGGACGCCCTTCGGGGCAGGGCCCCCTGGTGAAGCTTTCTTCCCCTATTTGGGCACCTCCGTCTCCAAGTCTTCGGAGGTGGCCCTCTTCTTCCCGCGAGGGGAGGAGGCTTTATATTCCCCTTCCCGGCTATCCTTGTTTGGGGAGGTAGTAATTCCCTCTGTTTGGATGCGCAATGTGTGAGGTTCTACTTCCCTGTTCTTCCCTTCGTCTTTCCCTGAGGGCATTTTGCTTAGCACCCGGCCAAGCATCTTGGCTATGGTGGGACTAGGCGAGCCTTCGGGAAGTGGCGCCGGACACCTGATTCTCTCCGCCTTGCTGAGCCATTCCTGGCCACGGAGGATTTTTCAGAATAAGAATTATGATAAATATAAACAAAGTGTTCGGCTTTAGGGTTACTTACTTGGGTATCTCGGCGATTGCAGCTCAGGCCTGCATCCTCGGTGGTGTCCGAACACTTTACTTGAGGTCCGAAGAATAATTTACACATCCCTTCGAGCGTCAGGCCGAAGAAGTGCAGAATAGTCCGTGGAAATTCCGGATCGAACTCCCACATCCGGAGAGGCCGGCGTTTGCACGGCAACATCCATCGGATTAGCATTACCTGAATTATGCTGACAAGGCTAATGTCCCTCTCAAGAAGCTCCCGAATACGACTCTGCAGTATTGGTACATCACTAGCAGATCCCCAATCCCGTCCTACATTGGTCCATGATGCCAGTTGAGAAGGAGGGCCCAAATGGAAGTCAAGGGCAGCCACCCACTTTGTGCCCCTGGGAGTCGTGACGTAAAACCACCTCCGCTACCATAGATCAGACACATCTGGGAAGGAGCCCTATGGCCATGGGGCGTCGGCATTCCTGCTTATTATAGCACCTCCGCACTCCACATGTCACCCCTCAATCATCTTCTGCTTCACATTGGAGGTCTTGAGCCATAAGCCGAAGTGTGGAGCGACGTGGAGAAAAGCTTCACACACAACGATGAACGACGAAATATGGAGGATATCGTCCGGGGCTAGATCGTGAAAATCTAATCCGTAATAGAACATGAGCCCTCTCACAAAAGGATCAAGGGTAAAGCCCAAGCCACGGAGGAAGTGGGAAACAAATACGACGCTCTCGTTGGGCTCGGGAGTAGGGATAACCTGCCCTAGAGCAGGAAGCCTGTGCTTGATGTCGGCGGTCAGATACCCAACCTCCCTGAGGGAGTCCTGGACTAGGGGGTGTCCGGATAGCAGAACTATCATCTTTGGCCGGACTCCAAGACTATTAAGATACAAGAGTGAAGACTCCGTCCCGTGTCCGGATAGAGCGTTCCTTGGCATGGAAGGCAAGTTTGGCAATACGGATATGTAGATCTCCTACCATTGTAACCGACTCTGTGTAGCCCTAGCCCTCTCCGGTGTCTATATAAACTGGAGGGTTTTAGTCCGTAGGACGAACAACAATCATACCATAGGCTAGCTTCTAGGGTTTAGCCTCATTGATCTCGTGGTAGATCTACTCTTGTACTACCCATATCATCAATATTAATCAAGCAGGAGTAGGGTTTTACCTCCACCGAGAGGGCCCGAACCTAGGTAAAAACATCGTGTCCCTTGTCTCCTGTTACCATCCGCCTAGACGCACAGCTCGGGATCCCGTACCCGAGATCCACCGGTTTTGACACCAACATTGGTGCTTTCATTGAGAGTTCCTCTGTGCCGTCGCCATCAGGAAGGATGCCTTGTCCCGTCTTTAAAGACGGCGTCGTTGCTAAAGGAGCTTTGGCCATCGGCCAAACTCTCCGACTAGGCGGTTTTCTTATGACCGCCTGTTCGGCCGCCGTGCCAACATGACTTCTCGGATCATCGAAAGCAATCTTCACATTAACTCAGAACTTTCCGAGCAGCTAGATCTGATGGAGCTCTCATCCTTAAACGATCTCTTGGATCGCATCGCCGCCCTGGGAGTCGCTACAGACTACGATCAGATTGGGCCTAAAACCGATCTGAGAGAGATCAACTCTCCCCAGGCTACCCACCATGTTGCGGTGGTAGAGGAACAGTATGGCGACCCTTCTTCTATATTAAGGACTAGCTATGTCCGGATTCCCGACCCCTCCATGCCGGATTCCCGCGGAGGGACGGACGTCGATCAAGTCCTGAACCTAAAGTCAGGCAGCGGGCTGGATTCATTAGACAATATCCAAAAACCCAAGCATCCAAATTCGGAAACTTTTCGGCCCTTGGGTCTTAGATTGGACGGGGTCCCGAACTTTATTCCACCCGCCCACCCAAACATAAACGATCTATCCCGAATCCGGCAAGAGCCCGCTGAAATGGCACACCATTACTGGGCCAGATTCCTCCTGGTTATGGACAGGATAAAGGACTGCCGCGAGGAAGACACAATTTCACTTTTCTGCAATAATTGCATGGACAAGGGAATCCTAAACGCCATAAGTCATCGTGAAATTACATGCTTCGCCGACTTGACATCCATAGTACGAAAGTACTATGCGATGGAGAGCGCCTGGAAAACCGAAACAAAATTTTGGGATAATCCGGCCCTGAATACAACCCTAGTCCAAAATCAGAGGGTGCATCATCACCAGGCACCTGGGTTAAATACCATAAAGCAAAAAAACCCTAAAGGGCATGGAACCGTACTGGAGGGATGGCTCAATGGACCCTGCAAAATTCATAGTACAGAGGGCGCCACTCCAACTCATAGCCTTCGAGCATGTTGGATACTACGGCAGGTGGCCAAATGTGGCGGAGAGCTTCTAGCTCCAGAGAACCAGCCCAGCAACACCAGTATGGTATTAACAGTCTTCGAGACTTTCCATCAAATAATATGCAGAAATGAACAATCCGCAGCCTTGCCGAAGTCTACCAAGTAGCAACAATAAATCCATGGAGTGACACAGCTATTATCTTTAATGCCAGTGACGAACCTAAATTCCGAACAGCCCGAGCACCAGCCGCATTGGTCCTCAGTCCAATAGTGGATGGCTTTCGCCTTACCAAGGTACTAATGGATGGCGGCAGCGGATTAAACCTCATTTACGAGGAAACCCTTCGAAAAATGGAAATAGAATGGAGCCGCATTGAGCGAAGCAGCACAACCTTTAGAGGAATAATCCCTAGTCGGGAAGCACGCTGCACAGGAAAAATTACACTAGATGTGGTGTTTGGCTCGCCGGACAATTACAGGTCCGAGGAGGTCACGTTCCAAGTGGCCTCGTTCAGCAGCGGATATCACGCTTTATTAGGGCGAGAGGCATTCACAATTTTTCAAGCTATACCCCATTACGGGTACATGAAGCTCAAAATGCCCGGGCCCAACGGAATCATCACTCTTGCCAGTGATCCGGACATAGCTCTCCGCACCGAAAATAAGACAGCTGCACTAGCCCTCGAGGCACTATCCGAAGCCCTAGCGGCCGAGGAACTCACTGCGCTGCGCTCGACAGTGAACAGGGACGATGTGATACTCGACAAGAGATCCAAGTCCACCTCTTTTAAGCCAGCATACGAAATAGTCAAATTCCAAGTCCATCCAACGGACCCCACAAAGACGGCATCCATTGGGGCACAGTTAAACCCCGACGTAGACGCCGCACTACGAGAATTCCTACGGGAAAATTGGGACATTTTTGCCTGGCACCCTTCAGACATGCCAGGAATCCCACGCCGGCTGGCCGAGCACAGCCTAAACATCCTAAAAGGATTCAAGCCAGTCAAACAGGCTCTTCGGCGATTTTCCGAACCCAAGAGACAGGCAATGGGAGAGGAGCCAGCCAAACTATTGGAAGCCGGATTCATCAGAGATATAAAACATCCGGACAGGCTAGCGAACCTGGTGATGGTACCAAAGAAAGATAAATCCTGGCGCCTATGTGCCGACTTCAAGGACCTTAACAAGGCTTGCCCAAAGGATCCCTTCCCCCTCCCCCGCATCGATAAAATTATCGATGCTACCGCTGGGCACGATTCATTGTGCTTCCTCGATGCATACTCTGGCTACCACTAAATCAAGATGGCGGAACCAGACCAATCCGCAACGGCATTCATCACTCCGTACGGCCCATTCTGCTTCAACACAATGCCCTTCGGGCTCAAAAACGCCGGCGCAACATATCAGCACATGATTCAGACATGTCTGGCAAACCAGATCGGCAAAATAGTGGAGGCATACGTAGATGATGTGGTCGTCAAATCCAAGCATGTCGAAACTCTAGTAGACGACTTGAGACTCACATTCGACAATCTCCGAACATACGACATTAAGCTGAATCCGGAAAAATGCGTCTTCGGCGTACTAGTCGAAAAGCTCTTGGGCTTCATTGTATCCGATAGAGGAATTGAAGCAAACCCAGCCAAGATCCGAGCTCTGTCACAATTGGATATCCCAAAAGACCCCAAACAAATTCAAAAATTGACAGGATGCGCGGCGGCTCTAAGCCGCTTCATCTGCCGTTTGGGTGAAAAGGCATTACCCCTTTATCGCCTCCTCCGGCGCACCGAACACTTCGAGTGGACGGATGCCTCCACGGCCGGACTCGAAGAAATAAAAGCCATATTGGCAACAAATCCGGTCCTGGCCGCGCCAATATGGGCGAACCAATGTTATTATATATCGCGGCAACACATCAAGTTGTAAGCGCGGTGCTCATCGTCGAATGAGAAACGGACGGACACAAGTTCCCCCTTCAAAAACCAGTTTACTACATGTCCACTGTCCTAACTCCATGCAAGTCCCGGTATCCACATTATCAAAAGATAGCGTACGCGGTGTTCATGGCATCCCGGAAGCTGCGACACTACTTTCAAGAGTGTTCGATAATAGTAGCCTCCGAAGTACCTCTTAATGATATTATAAACAACCGCGACGCAATTGGCCGGATTGCAAAATGGGCCATTGAGCTCCTCCCATTTGACATAACCTATAAACCACGGCGAGCTATTGAGTCGCAAGTTTTGGATGACTTTGTCGCCGAATGGACTGAAGCCGAACTCCCTAAAGAGTACGGTGCATATTCCAATTGGATCATGCACTTCGACGGCTCCAAAATGTTGGCCGGTCTGGGGGCTGGCGTCGTCCTGACATTGAAATTTTCTTGTCTTTCCCGAATGCTAAGGAGAAGAAGAGGATTGAGTCAAAAGAAAAAGCTATTTTGGAGTTTTATCAACAATTTGCTTGTGTAGGTGGGGACCTGGTATTTTCGGAGTCCTTATGCGAGGAATTACAAAAGAAATTTTTTCAACAAAAATGTGAATTAGGAAGGATTGGTCGACGAAATCCCAACCGGACACACAGTCCAATACGTACTCCAGATAATGTACACGGACTCCAACAATGCAGCCGAATACGAGGCCCTTCTACATGGCCTCCGGATGGCGGTCTCCATGGGCATTAAACGCCTAGAGGTGCGCGGGGATTCGAACCTCGCAATATCCCAAATAAATGGAGACTTCGACGCCAAGGATCCGAAAATGGCAGCTTACCGTAACGCCGTCCTAAAAATGTCAGCTCGGTTTGAAGGGCTCGAATTTCACCATATAGCCCGGGACAATAACCAGGTGGCGGACGTATTGGCACGCATCAGCGCAAAGCGCGATGCATCCCTCCCAACATCTTCCTAGAACAGCTTTTCAAGCCATCCGTACTATGGGAAGGGGAGTCCGGAAACAACAATCCGGACCCAACCGCACCGCCCGACACCGAACATTCTGACACAATCGGTGGCTCTGCCAATGAAATAACATATTCAGCCCACGAAATAATGGCAGTCATTGCCCCATGGACGGAACCATTCCTAGCCTACTTAACTAGGCAGGAACTCCCCGAGGACCAAAACGAGGCCCGCTGCATAGTACGGCGATCTAAAGCCTATAAGGTTCATCAGGGAGAGCTTTATAAGAAAAGCACAACCGGAGTCCTTCAAAGGTGTATCTCCGAAGAGGAAGGGCGAAATCTTCTGGCTGAAATCCATGCTGGACTTGATGGGCACCACGCCGCAGCCCGGGCCCTTGTAGGCAAGGCCTTCCGTATAGGATTTTATTGGCCGACGGCCTGGGCAGATGCTCAGGACTTAGTCCAACGATGCGTCGGTTGCCAGCTCTTTGCTAATCAAACCCACATGCCACCCACCGCCCTCAAAAAGATACCCATCACCTGGCCGTTCGCGGTCTGGGGGCTTGACATGGTTGGACCCCTTAAAGGAGGAACCCACAAGAAAAAATACCTATTGGTCATGGTGGATAAATTCACCAAATGGATAGAAGCCAAGCCAGTTAAGACGGCCGAATCCGGACCCGTGATAGACTTCATATCAGGGGTAGTACACCGTTATGGCGTCCCCCATAGCATCATCACTGATAACGGCACAAACTTCACGGCCGACGAGGTTAAACTCTGGTGCAAAAACATGGGCATCAAGCTCGACTATGCTTCAGTCTATCACCCTCAAATTAACGGTCAAGTCGAGTGAGCAAATGGTCTAATCATGAGCAGCATTAAACCTAGACTAGTGCGGTCCCTCAAGGAATCGAACACGCACTGGGTAGAGGAGCTCGACTCCGTACTCTGGGGGCTGCGGACCACGCCGAATCGCACCACCGGATTCACACCATTTGTTATGGTATACGGTGCAGAGGCAGTTTTGCCCTGCGACATAATTCATGACTCACCTCGCATGGACATGTAAGAAGAAAGAGAAGCCGAGTTGGATCGGCAGGACAGTTTGGACGCCTTAGAGGAGGAGCGCGACGTGGCAAAAGCTCGTTCCGCATTCTATCAACAGCAGGCTCGAAGATATCAAAGCAGAGAAGTGCGGGCCAAAGCTTACAATGTTGGCAAACTAGTTCTACGCCTGCCGAACAAGAAAAAGGACAAACTCAAACCCAAATGGGAAGGTCCCTTCATCATCGATCAAGTCCTGACCGGTGGAGCGTACCGTCTGTGAAATGCATCGGATAACCGACTCGAGCCGAATCCATGGAACGCAGCCCGTCTCCGAAGATTCTACGCCTAGCGCCGGATTCTGAGTTCGTCTCCTTCCTCCGTCTACATTTTATACTTTAGCTATCTTTTTATTTCTCTCCTTCCCCCTCCTTTTTCTTAAAGCTTTTGGAGGCTTGTTTGTGCATTGTTCACACACACTTGACGTGCTACTTGCGCTCATTATACCTGGGGGCTTCTTTAACAGAAGCTTATACGGGCCTTATGCCCCACACATGCGTCAAACTTCCGCATGTACCTTTTATTCGCCATTATATGCATCGATATGACTTAAGTTTTGGCCAAGCTGGGTTGCTTGGCTCCTGTGCTTACCCCTACATTCCCGATTGTTCGGCTAGGTGGTAAAGGGAGCACCTCTGCGATTGTTACTGCCGGGTCAGCCGGATGTGTACCTCAGACTGGGTGAAGCCGAAAGCTAGCGTTCTTAAGGGAATATTCAGTCGATGAACTAAAATACAATTTCTTACCTATTCATTTTTCTGCCCCCAAATGCTTTTCTGCTTTTTTTCACAGTCCGGACATGCACTTTAGGGCATGCCTCCCAGGGAAAGGAACCCCTAACGGAACTATTCTCCCTGGAAGATGTTTCTTACTAACCATGTAATATAACATAACTAGTTGGGTACTTGTCTGATAAAGCACTAATGACCCCTACGCCTGGTCTCCACGCATGTCCCGGTTCTTACATAACCGCGAGGGTATTCAGACACACTCCGGACTGTCGGGTCCCGAGGTTGAAGCGAAAAGGTCCGCTACGACAAACGATCTACAATCTGGCTAGAAGGCATTTTACATGTCATTTTAAATTAAATAGTCAAATTGGCTGATCGTATTCCTCCTCAATTCCATCTAACAGGTTGTCTAGTTTACAGTCCCGCTGGGAATACTTTGCGGCCAACTCTACTTGGCTGTATACTAAGCTCACAGGGATCTCCTTCTCATCGAGCCCCATAGGTACGACCTCGGCCATGTGGTTTGGGTCAGCCTTCGTGTACCGCGTCTTCACCATGGCCCAGGCCTCCCTGGCTCCTTGATGGCAGTCCAATATCTTCCATAGCCGGAAGCACCGTCGTGCTCCCTGAAGCTTCTCTGCAAGCTCTCCAAGGCCATTGGGTAGGGAGATGGATGGCCACAAGGCTTGGGCGACGCCTCTCATCGCCTGCCGAACTCGTTCGTGCAGTTGCAGCAGCTCGGGAAGAAGGTCACTCGTTGAACCGGGCATTTCCTCTGCAGGACGACCTGTGAGCATACCTAGAGACATATTTATGTTAGTCGACTTCCTCGCCGAACTCTTTTTAAAGATTTTCTCAAGCACTTACTATAAATGTCGTGACGAAGCCGCCGATTCTCCTTAATGGAGTCATACAGCTGGGCTCGAACATCTTTTAGTTCCTCGCCCAGCTGGGTGTTGGCATCTTGGAGGTTATTTTCCTCTTGCTGCACCCTTGTAAGCACTTTCTCGCCGGCCTTTAACCGGTGCAGGAGCTGTTGCCTGTCTGGATCTAGTCTGGCGCCATCTGCAAAATTATTGTCAGACTTATACACATGCCGCGTTTAGCAAATTACTTCTCTTTAGAAGCATATATTACCAGAGGGGGTCTCTGTGGCTTCCCCTGCCGCGGCTAGCGCGGCCTCAAGTTGGGCCTTGCACTCTTGAAGCTCCTGGGGCAGTTGGGTATTCTTTTCTGTAAGATCCTGCATAACAAATGATACTTAAATCAGTTATTCTAACTATTTTAAGTCTCGAGGGCTACTGGCATATATAACTGTCAAAATTCCTCACCCGTATGTCTTTCACATACTGCTCCGTGGCTCTGGCTAGACCATCTTGAGCGGCATGGAGGTGAGCATCTCCCGAATTAAAGGCATCCAATGCCTCTGGGGAGAAACACGCATCACGAAGAACTGTCCGGCGGCGCCTGTGATTCATGGCGCCCTCCACCTCAGATCGGGTGGCGGACAACCTGTCGGCATCCTCCGTTGGAGGAGCATCCGACACGTGCCTTGTGTTAGCCTCCCCCTTCGGACCTGGCGTTGGAGCCTGGCTGGCGGAGGCTCGATTGGTAACCTCTCCGGACACAGTCCGGCGAGCGCTCTTTTTCCTGAAAGGGTCACGAACGTTAGTATGCCTTCCAGGAATCTTTCCTTGAAACACGGTGGTGTGCCATACCATTGCGGTGACGTCTCGATCCGCACCGCACTTCTTTTCCACCTGCTGGGCCGAGCTACCCCTTGTTGGACAGCCGCCGCGGGCTCAGCTTCCTGCCTTAAAGGCACCTCCTGCGGAACACCATTGGTATGTGGTGATCAGAAATAAGCACGGATGGATCATGGTATCAGGACTTCGGTCACAGTTACCTGGGAAGCTGGAAATATTCTGGGGTAGTCAGCCGTAATGGCGACGAAAGCATTGTCGATGCTAAGTTGGTGGAACACCCCATCGATCAGCTCCACCTTTATATCCAGATCCTCTTCGGAGGCCGGATCGAGGGACCGTTCTGGATCCTCGAGTTGTCGAGGCAGGCTGTGTATATCCTCTACAGCCCGGCGCAGTTCCTGCGTCAAAATCACAAAATGAGATACTTAACCATGGGAATGGGGATCGAATAGGCAAAAAAGAAGTGTCCGCTTACCCAGCTTCGAGGATTGTTTATAGAAAATCTGCTCAGTGGACTAACACGGAGAAAATCCTCCTTTTCTCCTTTGTACAGGCCGGACAAGATCTTCACCAGATCGGCGACCGATCCCAGCCCCTTGCGGCCGTGGTGGGTGGCATCATCCTCCCCGTTGAAATCCCACATGGGGTGGCCCCTATACTGGAGCGGCTGCACCCCCCGCATAATGCATGTGGCCATGACTCCGATCATGGTCAATCCGAAATGAGCCAATAATCTTATTCGGCCCATCATGTAAAGTACGTCCCTGTCATCCTCCCGTCGAGGGCTCCGCGGACGCCAACTTAGGCGTTTCTTTAGAGGAGCATTACTGAACTCCGGGAGGCCGATCCGAACAGGGTCCGGTAGTGGGGCATCCTCTATATAAAACCATTCCGAAGGCCAGTCTTCGGACGCCTTCTTCAGGGTTCCGGATAGATATCCGGTCCCGGCGATGCACCATAGTTCGGCTCCACCCACTTGATATATTGACCCCTCATGAGAACGGGGTACAAGGCAGAATAATCTCTTCCATAGCGCAAAATGAGCCTCGATGCCCAAGAACAGCTCGCAAAGGGCTACGAAGCCCGCGATGTGCAGAATGGAGGCAGGCGAAAGGTGGTGCAGCTGGAGGCCGTAGAACTCCAGGAGCCCCCGAAGAAATAGATGTATTGGAAATCCAAGTCCTCTTATTAGATAAGAGACAAAGCATACCCGCTCTCCTTTGGAGGGATTGGGGATGCTCTCCGCCTGCTTTCCGCCCTTGTAGGTGGCGAGTCCGGCTTGAACCGCGACCATGAAGGCCGGGGGAAGAAATCCCTTGGTTTGGAGTGTCGCTAGCTCGCTGTGCGGGACCGAGCATCTCTCCCAATCTCCAGGTTGAGGGCTGGGAGCGCGAGAGGAGGAGCCACGTAGACTGTCCATGATGGAATGGATTTTTTGTCAGAGACGCTCCGATGAATGCTCGCGGAGGGAGGATGGTGTGATTCGGATCTAGATCCCCGTCCCTTTTATAAGCGGCTCATTTGCGCAGCTAGGGGGGAAAGTGTAAAAATACCCTAGCTTTTCGCATTCGTTCGACACGTGGAAGATGGCCATTATTGGGCGTGGAAGCCAAGGAGCGCAGCATTTATAAGAAGCCGGACACTATTCGACAGGTACATGGAATTTGGAGAAGAACCCGCCTCGCAATGCCGAAGACTCTACGCGCCGGACTCGTCGTCATTGAAGCCTGGTTCGGGGGCTACTGAAGGAGTCCTGGACTAGGGGGTGTCCGGATAGCCGAACTATCATCTTTGGCCGGACTCCAAGACTAGGAAGATAGAAGATTGAAGACTCTGTCCCGTGTCCGGATGGAGCTTTCCTTGGCGTGGAAGGCAAGCTTGGCAATACGGATATGTAGATCTCCTACCATTGTAACCGACTCTGTGTAGCCCTAGCCCTCTCCGGTGTCTATAAAAACCGGAGGGTTTTAGTCCGTAGGACGAACAACAATCATACCATACGCTAGCTTCTAGGGTTTAGCCTCATTGATCTCATGGTAGATCTACTCTTGTACTACCCATATCATCAATATTAATCAAGCAGGAGTAGGGTTTTACCTCCACCGAGAGGGCCTGAACCTGGGTGAAAACATCGTGTCCCTTGTCTCCAGTTACCATCCGCCTAGACGCACAGTTCGGAACCCCCTACCCGGGATCCGCCGGTTTTGACACTGACACTCCCTAAGCTTCGCAATGCCCTCCTCTGTGACCGAGGAGGCCACCCACCGGCCTTGAGGGTTGGATCCGGACATGATTGAGGATCCGAGGTGCTTGGGCTTGGGTTTCGGGTGTTGGAACTTGAGGTGCGAAAAGGCGCAAGGGTGGTGGAAAAGAGGGATAGGCCTCGGCCCCTCTATAAAGGGGACGAATATCAAGCGTCCTCAGCGTAACCCCTTGGGATTTACCTAAAAACACAGAGTCATACCAACAGACATCGTGGGTACGCGTGCACCTATATTAATGGAAGATCCCGTGCTAAGGGGAGCACGATCTCCGTTCTGGCAAGGCGTGCCAGTAAAACCGCCTCGCAACGTGTATCGGGGGAGGCCAAGTAAAACCGGTTTGTGTTGGGCCGGGCCATGGGGCAGGAGCGCGTCGTGCAAAAATTGCTAGAAGATCATATTTATGAGGTGTTATGTTGTGAAAATCATCTCGCAGATCCGGACACGGTTTAAGTGTTCGATGATTACTTTGGAGTATTCAGAGATGGAACCCGCCTTGCAATGCCGAAGACAAAACTACGCGCCGGACTCATCGTCATTCAAGCCTGGTTCAGGGGCTACTGAGGGAGTCCTGGATTAGGGGGTATCCGGACAGCCGGACTATATACTTTGGCCGGACTGTTGGAGCGCGAAGATACAAGACTCAAGACTCCGTCCCGTGTCCGGATGGGACTCTCCTTTGCATGGAAGACAAGCTTGGCGATCCAGATATTATATTTCCTTCTATGTAACCAACTCCGTGTAAACCCTAGCCCCCTCTGATGTCTATATAAACTGGAGGGTCTAGTCCTTAGAGGGACGATCACAATCATAATCATCATAGGCTAGCTTCTAGGGTTTAGCCTCTACGATCTCGTGGTAGATCAACTCTTGTAATACCCATATCATCAATATCAATCAAGCAGGAAGTAGGGTTTTACCTCCATCGAGAGGGCCCGAACCTGGGTAAAACACTGTGTCCCCTGCCTCCTGTTACCATCAGCCTTAGATGCACAGATCGGGACCCCCTACCTGAGATCCATCGGTTTTGACACCGATAGTGATGACCGTAGTTTGAGGAGTTCATGTATTCGCTAAGTGTTAATGCTTTGGTCCAGTACTCTATTAAAAGGAGGCCTTAATATCCCTTAGTTCCCAATAGGACCCCGCTGCCACGGGAGGGTAGGACAAAAGATGTCATGCAAGTTCTTTCCCATAAGCACATATGACTATATTTAGGATACATGCCTACATTACGTTGATGAACTGGAGCTAGTTCTGTGTCACCCTATGTTATAACTGTTGCATGAGGAATCGCATACGACATAATTATCCATCACTGATCCATTGCCTACGATCTTTTCACATATTGTTCTTTGCTTAGTTACTTCTCCGTTGCAACTGTTACGATCACTACAAAACTGCTACTGTTACTTTTGTTGCCGTTACCGTTACATCCATACTACTTTGCTACTAAATACTTTGCTGCAGATATTAAATCTTTCAGGTGTGGTTGAATTGATAACTCAACTGCTAATACTTGAGAATATTCTTTGGCTCCCCTTGTGTCGAATCAATAAATTTGGGTTGAATACTTTACCCTTGAAAACTGTTGTGATCCCCTATACTTGTGGGTTATCAGGTACTGCGACCAGAACAACTTCTCCGTGGAGCTCCCTTCTTCGGCTCGGAAGAATTCGGTGGCGTTCGCAATACTCCTCGGTAGATCCTCAAAGGCACCTAGAGAACTCCAAACTCGGGTCCGCAAAATATATCTCTTATTAGTAAATCTACTCTGCATGATAAAGGCCTTACCAGCCGCTATCTTCCTCACCTCTTGGATCTCCTGGCGAGTGCCCTGGGCTTCAACCTAGGCTTCTTTTGCGCTTTCCGGCGCTTTGGTGAGCTCGGAGGCCTGTTCTGAACTCTTTTGCTCCAAGGACTTGCACTTGGCGATGATGTGCTTGAGGTCCTGTTCGACCTCCCCCACCCGCGCCTCATGTCTGCGGTGGGTGGTTTGCTCCACCTCTAACTCCTTGGCCGCCTTGTCCGCGGCCGCATTTCTCACCTCTGCCTCCTTCTTGGCTTTAGCGAGGGCGCTCTTGTGGGACTCGACCTCGGCTGCGCCAACTATGAGTATTTTATAACATTTTTAGTCAGTTTAAATGACTAGTACACATATAAATTTCGGGAATGTCGTAGTGCCGCATACCTTGGGTTTCCTTAAACCGCTTGTTGATGCAGACGAGTTCCTCATCGGATAGCCAAAGCTTCCAATTGAGCTCGGCAATTTCTGCGACCTGGGCAGTAGCCACCATCATAGAAGCCTGTCCAACAACGAATACGGCATGTTATATACTTGTGTTGATCCTCTATTCAGATTATTTTAATCCAAACAGAGTCTCAGGGGCTACTGTCTATATATATATATATATATATATATATATATATATATATATATATACAAAAAAACTTGTAAAGAATACTACATCGCATACCTCGAAGCCCGTCAGTAGGCTGTTGAAGGCTTCGGTCAGTCTGCTCTTCGCGGACAAACTTTCTCCATAACCGCACCCATCAGGGTGCGGTGTTCCTCTACAATGGAAGCGCGTTGCAGCGCTTCCTACAAAGTGTCAGCGGCCTCTGGATTGACAGTGACCGCCGATGGAGCTTCTGCTCCTCCCCCCTCTTTTGTGGGGGGGGTGTTGGTCCAAACTCGGAGCTGTACTGGTCTCCGGGACGGTGTTCGGCGAGGGCCCGGACTATTGAAGCCCCCCACCCTCAATGGTCATGGGGGTCGCCATGCCCCGCTCTACAACGTCTGTGGTGTTGTCCTTGGCGCCTTCTAGACGGTTTCGTCCGCCCCTCCCTGGCCAGGAGATGGCCTTTGGGATGACACCTCAGTGTCCTCCATGGCAGGGGTACAGAAGGCACGAGATGTACCGTCACTCTCCGCCTCTCCAGGTGCTAGAGAGTTCCCCTTCGAAAAAGAGGGAATCGGGATCTCGCGCGGAGGGCTGAAAAGCAAAGAAAGACTTGATATGACAGAGGTAGATTAAGCAATAATTGAATGGGTAAGTTTTTAATACTTACGTTTCAGCCAGGGGCTTCTCCCTTTGGACCCTCTTCGGGCTGTGTTCAGACTCTGAGTCCGAACTGTCCGAGAGGACCACCCGACCTTCTTTGGCGTCACCCCCTCCAGGTTCTCGGAGGCTATCCTCTTTCCCCTCCTCGTCTTGAGTGGGGAGTCGCTCTCCACTTCCTCCTCCTCCTCCTCCTCTTCCTCTTCCTCCGCTTCATCCTCATCTTCCTCATGGGAGGAGACGGCTTCGGTCTCTCCAAACACTGCTTCCGGAGGGCCTTTGCGGCGGGGCCCGTCCTTGGGCCCCTTGCTTTTGTTCTTGGTCTTCTTCTCCAGCGCCTTATAAGGCGCCGGGACCAGCATCTCCTCCAGCTGAGGAGTGACTGGGTCTTCGGGCAACGGAGCCGGACTGTTGAGCTGCTCCGACTTCTTGGTCCAGCCTTGTAAAGGATGAACTAATGAGTTTTGTATCAACCAAATATATAAAGTGGATATGTTTTGGAAAGTTAAATACTTACTGGAGATGCCAGATTAGTGGCGTTGAGGCCGACGTCTTCGGTCTCCATGGACCAACTCTTCTACGCCTTGAAGAGCAGCTTCCACATTCCCTCGTGCATGGTGCCGAGGAAGTGCTGTAGAGTTCGTGGCTCCTCCAGCTTGAACTCCCACATGGGGGAAGCCCGGCGCTGGCAGGGAAGGATGCGGCGGAAGAGCATAATCTGAACCATGTTGGTTAAAGCAATGTTTTCCCCAGAATGTTGGTGATACGCATTTGCAGCGTATGCACCTTCGTCTGGGACCCCCAGTCGTGGCTCTTCGTGGTCCAGGAAACGAGCCTCATGGGGGGGGTGTCCGGATATGAAGTCCGGAATTGCCGCCAACTTAGTGCGGCGTGGCTTAGTGATATAGAACCACTCCGGTTGCCAGATCTTGACGGTCTCCATGAAGGCCCCCTTGGGCCACGTGGTGTTGGGCAGCTTGCAGATCATAGCAACACCGCAGTCTATGTGCTGCCCGTTGTCAGATTGTGGGATCCGCAAACCCTTGAGAGGTTTGAACTCTGGGGTGCGTGCGGAGATCTCAACCTACCCAACCTGCCTACTCGTGATCCTCCTAAGCCTAGCACGTCGAGCTCAAAGGGAGAAGAGACAGAGCAGTTTTTATCCTGGTTCGGGCCACCGTTGTGGTGTAATACCCTACTCCAGCGTTTTGGTGGATTTCCTCGAAGGGCTGAGGATGAGCTAGATGGTGGATGAACAAGCCTCAGGAGATGAGGTGTTGTTGAGCGGGTGTGGTGTATGCTAGCTCCACTTGTTCTGATCCCGTCCCCCTTCTATGGTGGTGGCTAGTCCTATTTATAGTCGCCTTGGTCCTCTTCCCAAATATGAGCGGGAAGGGATCCCACAACGACCGAATTTGAAAGGGGACAAGTACAGTCTATCCTGACAAAAGTAGTCTTCGCCTGCGAAAAGCCTCTGGTCGTGACGCTGCGGTGGGCTTGTCGATGACCTTCGTCCTGCCGTCTTGGCGGTCTTGGTCTCGTTGCACTCAAATGGAAACCTTTGGCTGATACCTCGGGACTCCGCGCCTGTGGCTTGCCTACCTTGCACCGAAGAGGAAACCTGCGCTCTGTGCCCACCTGGCGCCCGCCTGGCCTTGGTCGTCATGGCTCATGTCAGCTGAGCCACATGAGGTAACCTGCATAGAACTCTCCAACCCTCAGGAGCCAGCCTGAGGAGGCTGATTCCTTCGGGGTTCTTGGCGTTGTCCGCCTCACAAGTCTTGGCCCCTTGCGAGGGCCTTGTGTTGTCTATGTTGAAGCTGGGCCGTAGCAGGCTGTCGATAGAGCCACGTGGTGGGCCGCAGGCAGGCAGGGCTGGATACCCCCAGATCCAGGACGCCGACACCTGTGGACCACCTTCAGCTTCATGTTGAAGACCTTGAGCCACAGGCCGAAGTGTGGGTGGATGTGGAGGAGAGCTTCACACACGACGATAAACACCGAGATGTAGAGGAAAGTGTTCGGGGCGAGATCATGGAAGTCTAGCTTGTAGTAGTACATAAGTTCACAGACGAATGGGTGGAGTGGAAAACCTAACCCTCTAAGGAAGTAGGGAAGGAAGATGACCCATTCGCCGGGCTCTAGAGTGGGATTGACTTGACTCTCGGGGGGAAGCCTATGCGCCATGTTGGCAGTGAGGTATCCCGCACTCTGGAGATTTTTTATCTCCTTCTCCGTGACGGAGGAGGCCTCCCACTTGCCTTTGGAACCGGGTCCGCCTATCATCGGAGGAGGTGTGGTGGTGGTGAGAAAGACAGAAACTTTTCGGGCGCTGAGAGCTTGGGAGATTGGAAGGCCGAGGAGATGCGAAGGCGTGGGGCAGAAATTAAACATCCATTGCCCTCTTATAAGCGGTAGAAATGCCAATTGCCCCCCACTCGTGCCTTGAATCGATCTTGCCTATTCCCGATAAGAGCATGCGTCGTAAACAGTTGGATTACCCAAATATTATTGATGAGCAATCCCGTATTAAGTGGGCACGATCTCTGTTTTGATGGGACGGGCCAATGGGACGTGGCCTGGAAACACGAAGCATGGGATGTAAAAACGGTTCAAAACGACGAAGGGTCAAGTCTGATGCTTCATCGAAAAAGTTGTCATTAAAGGACACTATTCTCATTCTTTATAATATATCCTGCCTTCGCGGCTAAGGGTCGTGTTCATTATGTGAAGCCAGATACAATCCTTTTACAGAAGGTAGCCGACGTGTATTCTTCAGGGAACCCGCCTTGCAATGCCGAAGACAATCTGAACGCCAGACATGTCTTCATGGAAGACTATTTCAGGGGCTATCGTGGGAGTCCTGGATTAGGGGGTCCTCGGGCGTCCGGTCTATTGGATGTGGGCCAGACTAATGGGCCATCAAGATACAAGACCGAAGATCACCTCTCGTATCCGGATGGGACTCCCGTATGCGTGGATGGCAAGTATAGGTGTCTGGATATGTTTTACCCTTTCTGTCAAAACTGACTTTGTACAACCCCAAGCCCCACCGGTGTCTATATAAACCAGAGGGTTAGATCGGAGGGAGGATCACAACATTGCTAGGTTAGCTAATCTAGGGTTAGCCGATTCCATCTCGTGGTAGATCAACACTTGTAACCCCTATAACCTTCGAATATAATCAAGCAGATCTAGGGTTTTATCTCCATTAAGAGGGCCCGAACCTTGGTAAACACTGTGTCCTTTGTCCATAGTTACCATTGGTCCTCAGACATACAGCTTGGGCCCCCCTACCCGAGATCTGCCGGTTTTGACACTGACAGTGACCCCGGTGAACCAAACACAACATAACATGGACGTTGCAAAGTTACGTGATGAGATAGCTCAAGCAAAGGAGGATCTAAATGCTGAGAACACCCAGATGATGATGGAGCGAGTCGCCTTGGAGTGGGAGGCAGAACGGCTTCAAGCAAAAAAAATCGTTTGAGCTTGGACTGGGATGCATCAAATGATGTCTTTAACAGAAGGCATGTGAGCCATTTACCCTCGGTTTAAGATGCGAGGAACCTTTTCAACATGCCTGGGGCAGGAACCAGTAAACCGCCTGTGGTGGATCGGGCCATTGAGGCGCCAGCGACTGGAGCACCGGTTCAGCCACATGCTGCAGAACCCCCACGTTTGAATTTGACCTCTCCTCAGCATGTTCCTGTTGGGGAACATAATAATTTAAAATTTTCCTACGATCACGCAAGATCTATCTAGGAGATGCATAACAACGAGACGGGAGAGTGTGTCTACGTACCCTCGTAGACTGAAAGCGGAAGCGTTTAGTAACACGGTTGATGTAGTCGAACGTCTTCACGATCCAACCGATCCAAGTACCGAACATACAGCAGCTCCGTGTTCAGCACGATGACGTCCCTCGAGCTCTTGATCCAGTAGAGGGTCGGGGGAGAGTTCCGTCAGCACGACGGTGTGGCGACGGTGTTGATGAAGTTACTGGTGCAGGGCTTCACCTAAGCACTATGACAATATGACCGAGGTGTTAAACTGTGGAGGGGCACCGCACACGGCTAAGAGATTGTCTGTTGTCCTTTGGGGTGCCCCCTACCCCCGTATATAAAGGAGGGAGGGAGGAGGCGGCTGGCCTAGAGGGGCGTGCCAAGGGAGGGAGTCCTACTAGGACTCCCAGTCCTAGTAGGAGTCCCCCTTCCTTTTCGGAGTAGGAGAAGGGGGAAGGGAAAGAGAGAGGGAGAAGGAAACGGGGGGTGCGCGCCCCCTCCCCTAGTCAAATTCGGTTTGGCTAGGGGGGGGGGCGCCACCTCCTGGCCACTGTCCTTCTCTTCCCACTAAGGCCCATGAAGGCCCAATGCTCTCCTGGGGGGTTCCCGTAACCTCCCGGTACTCCAAAAAATGTCCGAACCTATCCGAAATCTTTCCGGTGTCCGAGCATAACCTTCCAATATATCAATCTTTATGTCTCGACCATTTCGAGACTCCTCGTCATGTCCATGATCTCATCCGGGACACTGAACAAACTTCGGTCATCAAAAACACATTACTCTTAATACAAATCGTCATCGAACGTTAAGCGTGCGGACCCTAATGGTTCAAGAACTATGTAGACATGACCGAGACACATATTCGGTCAATAACCAATAGAGGAACCCGGATGCTTGTATTAGCTCCTACATATTCTACGAAGATCTTTATCGGTCAAACCGCACAACTACATACGTTGTTCCCTTTGTCACCGGTATGTTACTTGCCCGAGATTCGATCATCGGTATCATCATACCTAGTTCAATCTCGTTACTGGCAAGTCTCTTTACTTGTTCCGTAATTCTTCATCCTGTAACCAACTCATTAGTCACATTGCTTGCAAGGCTTATAGTGATGAACATTACCGAGAGGGCCCAGAGATACCTCTCCGATACAAAGTGACAAATCCTAATCTTGATCTATCCCAACCCAACAAACACCTTCGAAGACACCTGTAGAGCATCTTTATAATCACCCAGTTATATTGTGACGTTTGATAGCACACAAGGTGTTCCTCCGGTATTTGGGAGTTGCAAGATCTCATAGTCTGAGGAACATGTATAAGTCATGAAGAAAGCAGTAGCAATAAAACTGTAACGATCATAATGCTAAGCTAACGGATGGGTCTTGTCCATCACATCATTCTCTTAATGATGTGTTCCCGTTCATCAAATGACAACACATGTCTATGGTTAGGAAACTTAACCATCTTTGATTAACGAGCTAGTCAAGTAGAGGCATACTAGGGACACTCTGTTTTGTCTATGTATTCACACATGTACTAAGTTTCTGGTTAATAAAATTCTAGCATGAATAATAAACATTTGTCATGATATAAGGAAATATAAATAACAACTTTATTATTGCCTCTAGGGCATATTTCCTTCAGTGACGCCCCCGGGTCATTATTCTAATCCTTTGGATAACATGATAGCTGTGGCTACTCGATTGGCGGCTCTCCCAGTTCAGGATGAGTTGCCAGTGGCGATGGAAATACAGCTAGCCTGAGAACTTCTTTAGATGGCTGTGGCTCAACATGCAGCTTATTCATACAGTCGTGATAGGATTTATTCAACCCCACGTCCAAGCTAGAGTTATAGCAGACACATTGATGAACCAGTTGTATCAAGCAGTGAGCGGCACCGTAGTTAGCCTTGTAGGCCTGATCCGCCGCGTGCTGGATATAATGCTTAGGCTTTGGTGGACCAAGACAGGGTGCGACGTGAGGCTGAGCTGGCGACTCAGATGGTGACTCAACAGCAACCTCTGGTTTATCCGTCAGCATCTGTGGAGATAGGGGTGACTTCTAGAACCTTGGGCATGCCATGTTTAGTGCCAGCAAACGCAACGAGCGTTTGCCTAAGGATTTCAAGGGTCCCCGTAAGGTGCCTAACTACACGGCGGATCAACCCCCAAAGGCTTGGATTGAAAGCTATGAGATGGCTATGGAGATGCTGGATGTTGGCGATGTTGCATGTGCTAAGTATTTCACCATGATGTTGGATGGGACGGCTCATACCTGGTTAAAAGGGCTACCCGCTAACTCCATCAAATCATGGGCAGAGTTGAAAGCGAGTTTTATCCAAAAAATTAAAGACACGCGCAAGCAACCTGTGTCGATTCTGGATTTGGATTCTTGTTTTCAAGGTGAAGGCAAGTCAACAACCAATTGGGTGCGTCGGATCTCAGCTATTATACACTCATCGGACAGTATCAACGCCAGTTCAGCAGTCCTGATGTTGGAGAAGAATTGTCGTTTCCTTCCACTTAAGCAGAAATTGGGGCGGCTTAAGCGCAATTGCAGTGATATGGGGGAGCTCATGGTAGCTCTCGTCAAATATGCCGGCTCTGATAGCACTACGGACCCTAAGTCTAATGAGGAGAAAGCTGGAAAAGGGAAGAGGAGTGTCAATACAAAGGGACAACATAACACGGCGGGTCAAGGTGGCAATGGTATGTGCAAGGCCGACGGCGGTTTAGACTTTATGGCTAACACCAACACGCATAATAATAACTAGCATCGTAAGGGGAAAACGCCAGCGCCCCGGTTTGGAGGGCCGAAGTTCAACCTTGAGGCCATGATGAATCAACCTTGCCCAAAGCACGAAACCCAAGATAAGCCGACCAGTCATCTATGCAAGGACTAATTCATCATGAGGGAGTATAAAAACTCTAATTTTTTCTAGGATAATCATGGACCGCATGGCGGTTCAGGATCCGGCTCTCATGGACCTGCGTTTGGAGGTGGTGGTTCAAGCTCTGGTTTTCAAGGCCAAGGCAATCAAGGTGGTTTTAATCAGCAATCTGGCCAAGGGAATCAGCAGCAGCAGCCTAGTTATCAAAGTAATCCAAAGCAATTGAATAGTGGTCAGTATCATGTGTTCACCACAAGTATTTGCAAACGAGATCAGAAGATCCATAAGCGGGCGGTGAACTTAGTTGAACCGACAGTACCTCGTTATTTGAGGTGGTCTGAGCAGCCTATTGTATGGAGTCATGAGGATCACCCGCCCAGAGTTGACAATCCAGGTCAGTTGGCATTGATGGTTGCTCCTTAGGTAGGAGGATATAAGCTTACAAAGGTTCTCATGGATGGGGGCAGTAGTATTAATATCCTTTACTATGATACTTTTTGTCGCATGAATTTGACTGACAAAGATCTTAAGACGTCTTCTACCATTTTCCACGGGGTGGTGCATGGTAAGTCGGCGTATCCAGTGGGTAAGATAACCCTGGAGGTAGCCTTTGGAGATGATCATGATTCCATATCTGAGAAATTGACCTTTGAGGTGGTCAAGATCAAAAGCCCGTATCACACTTTGTTTGGGCGGCCGGCTTACGCCAAATTCATGGCACGGCCTTGTTATGTTTATTTGCAGCTTAAAATGTCAGGCCATAAAGGCACCATCACGATGCACAGTGATAGGAAGATTGCTCTAGATTGTGAAGAGGGTGATGCCGCGTATGCTGAGTCGGCCTATGCCACCGAGGAGTTGAAGTTTCATAATGATAATGTTGACCCGGCGGATATGTCACCTTTGAAGAAGCCAACTACAGCGAATGACCCCCTGTTAAAATTTAGGTCGGCAGATGACACTAAGTTGGTTGATTTTGTGCCTGAAGACTCGTCCAAGCAGCTTAGCATCAGTGCTATTATGGATCCAAAATAGGAAAGCATGCTCATCGAGTTCATCCGTGAGAACCAGGACATCTTTGCATGGAAACCTTTTGACATGCCAGGTGTACCGAGGGAACTTGCTGAGCACACTCTTAATGTTGATCCAAAGTTTAAGCCGGTCAAGCAGTTTCTTTGTCATTTCAATGAAGAGAGGCACAAGGCAGTTGGTGAAGAAGTGGTCCGGCTCTTGGCTGCTGGATTCATTGTTTAAGTTTTTCATCCTGAGTGGTTAGCTAACCCGATGCTGGTGCTTAAGAAAAATGGCACTTGGCGTATGTCTGTGGATTATAAAGACCTTAATAAGGCCTGTCTAGTGGACCCTTTTGCTCTCCCTCGTATTGATCAGATTATTGATGCTACGGCGGGTTGTGAGTGTTTGAGCTTTTTGGATGCTTATTCTGGTTATCATCAGATCAAGATGGCAGTTAAGGACCAGGAGAATACAACTTTCATCACTCCCTTTGGAGCCTTCTACTATGTGTCTATGCCCTTTGGGCTCAAGAGTGCCCAGGAAACTTACCAATGGTGTGTTCAAAATTGCCTTCATGACCAGATTGGACGCAATGTTCACTCCTATGTGGATGATATTGTTGTGAAATCCAGGAAGAAAGATACTTTGATAGATGATTTGAAAGAGACCTTTGACAATCTCCGGGTCTATAAAATGATGCTTAACCCGTCCAAGTGTGTCTTTGGCGTGCCAGCATGCAAACTATTGGGTTTCCTGGTTTTCGAGAGAGGCATTGAAGCTAACCCGGAGAAAATCAAGGCTATCACTTCTTTGGCTAAGCCGACATGTATCAATGACGTCCAGCGGTTGGTGGGTCGTATTGCAGCTTTGAGCCAGTTTATAAGCCGCCTAGGAGAAAAGGCTATCCCTTTCTACCAAATGATGAAGAAGATAGATGACTTTTTTTGGAGTGATTCTGCTAATGAGGCGTTTGAGGCATTTAAGAGATAGCTGGTTGAACTGCCAGTTCTTGCAGCTCCTATTGAGAAGGAGCCCTTGCTGTTATATGTGGCTGCAAACAACAGAGCTGTCAGTGTGGTAGTTGTGGTTGAAAGGAAGGAGTCAGGCAAGGAATAGCCGGTTCAAAGGTCAGTTTATTATGTTAGTGAGGTGCTCATTGAATCTAAGCATAGATACCCACATTGGCAGAAATTGGTTTACGACGTGTTCATGGCTAGCCGCAAGTTGAAGAAATATTTCCTTGGTCATCCCATCACTATGGTTAGTTCTGTTCCCTTGGGGGATATTATTCAAAACAGAGAAGCCACAGGTCGGGTAGCTAAGTGGGCCATTGAGCTTGGACCCCATGGCTTGTAGTATATGCCTCGGACAGCTATAAAGTCTCAAGCACTTGTGGATTTCATCAATGACTGGACGGAATTGCAGATGCCTGAGGATAAGCCAGATAGCACATATTGGACTATTCACTTTGATGGATCCAGGCAATTGGAAGGCTCGAGGGCTGGAGTTATATTGACTTCCCCGCGAGGTGATAAGTTTTCTTATGTTTTAAGGTTGATGTTCCCTTGTACTAACAATGCAGCTGAGTATGAAGCCTTACTCCATGGTCTTCGGATGGCTAAAGAGACGAATCTAAGCCAGGTAAGGTGTTTTGGCAACTTAGACTTGGTGGCTCAGCAAGTGTCACGAACTTGGGATTCAAAAGATCCACTCATGGTGGCTTATCGCCAAGAGGTTGATACTATTGCTGGTCATTTCAAAGGTTATCAAGTGGAGCATGTGGATCGCAGGAAAAATGAAGCTGCTGATGCTTTAAGCCGGTTGGGGTCTCAGCGTAAGCCGGTACCCCCTAATGTTTTCCTCGATGTTTTGCATAACCCATCAGTTAAGTTGCCTACGGAGGAGGATCTTGCAATTCCTGACCTAGAGGCACAGTTGGTGGCGGCTCTCCATGTTATTCCTGATTGGACTGTTCCATATTTGTCTTATATGACCCGGGGCGAGTTACCTGAGGATGAAACCTTGGCCAGGCAAATAACCCGGAGGTCTAAGTCAATGACTATTGTCAATGGTGGGCTACACAGATGCAGTGTTACAGGGGTGTTTCAACGATGCATTTCTCCTGAGGAGGGCCGTGAAATTTTAAGGGAGATTCATGAAGGAGATTGTGGCCATCATGTTGGCTCTAAATATCTCATTGCTAAATCTTTTGGTCATGGGTTTTATTGGCTGATGGCTGACACTGATGCGAAAGATCTGGTTAGTAAATGTGATAGCTGTCAGAAATTTTCACGACGAGCTCATGTGCCGGCTCAAGAATTGAGGATGATTCCAATTACTTGTTCCGTTTGGGGGCTGCATATGGTTGGGCCTTTAAAAAGGTCCAAGGACAAAAATACTCATCTTCTAGTAGTTGTTAACAAGTTTAAAAAGTTGGTTGAAGCTGAGCCGGTCAACAAATGTGATGCAACAATGGTGGTTCAATTCATCAAAAAGGAGATCTTTCAATTTGGATACCCTCGTAGTATCATTACTGATAATGGTACTTATCTGTCTAAGGGTGCAATGAAAGAATTCTGTCAACAAGAGCATATTCGACTTGATGTATCATCGGTGGCTCACCCCTAGTCTAATGGTCAAGCTGAAAGATCTAACCAAGAAATCTTGAGAGGTATCAAACCCCAGCTTATGGTCCCTTTGCAGAGGACGCCAGGTTGTTGGGTGGAAGAATTGCCCTCAGTGCTTTGGATATCAATACCACCCCATAGATCTACGGGTTACACGCCTTTCTTCATGGTTTACGGAGCAGAGGAGGTTCTCCCTAGTGAGATACGTCACGACTCGCCCCGTGTGGTGGCTTATGTTGAAGCTGATAATGAGAAAGCACGTCGGGATGTTGTTGACCTTTTGGATGAAGAGCATGACCTTGCGGCGGCTCGTTCGGTGATTTACCAGCAAGATCTGCGTCGTTATCATAGCCGCCGGGTTAAAACCAGAACCTTTCAAGAAGGAGATTTGGTGCTCCAGCTCATCCAGGATCAAACTGACATGCACAAGTTATCCCCACCTTGGGAAGGACCTTTTGTGGTCAGCAAAAATCTGAACAATGGGTCATACTACCTTATCGATGTTCGAGACCACAAGGACTCATGCACGTCGGAGGAGGAGACCCATCGGCCGTGGAATATTGCTCATCTTCGGCCTTATTATACCTGAGCCACCGGCTCTTGTGATGTACATACTTTTACCAATGTATATATTATGATTAGTATAATAAAGCCAACATCTCTGATTGTTCACGGCCTCTGTTGTTTCATTTATGAGAATCTGAGTCTTTATTGTTACTTCATAAGGTCACTTGGGGGCTTCCTGCTTATTGAGCATACCTATGATTACTCTTTTGATCCGGCTTGTACGCCTTGATTGCAAAATACTTGGGGGCTTCCTACTCATTGAGCATAGCTATGACTACCCTACTAGTCCGGCTTGTACGTCTGGATCAAAATATTACTTGGGGGCTTCTTGTTAAATGAACAAGAGCTTTGTTATCCCTTGTAATAGGCTTGGATGTCAGGTGTATTCACCAAAAATCTGGGTTATCCTGCCTTTGTATGCTTGCCACTCTGACCAAGTAATCCTAGAATGACTCGATGTACTCTTGACAGTCAATCTTATAAAGACCCTAAACTTGTCAAAGTTAAAACGGCGATTGGTCATGTGAGGCCTGGCTTATAGGTCTGAATTAAGGAGTAACTCAGTGGCTATGCAGCCCTTGAATAGCACTTGATGTTGAGGCTTGGCAGCCTTTGAATGCCTTGTTTTTCTTGTTTATATTAACTTTGAATCTTTTTGATGATTTCTGTTTGTACCATATTGACATATGGTTGAAAGTTGATTCGGTCCATGTTGCCTTGATCGTTATGATTCATATTTGAAAATATCCGGTGTTTTGCTAAACCGGCCTGGCTTTGGACGTTAAGTCGCCAGTATATGATGATCATATGTTTGGAGTTCTGTACTCTATTTTTTTGGGATGTTACCCTTTGCTGTCTATGGCGTTGTAAGCCGGCAGTATGAATAAATTGCACAGAGCGCTGCGCCCTGAGTCTAGGCTGTTACCCTTACTGCATGTGGCATGGTAAGCCGGCAATACGCATAAGCATCACAGGTATGATATTTATTTTGTTATGATTATATAAGGTTTTGATAAACCGGCCCTGGTTATGGACGATGCAGTCACCAGTGGTTTTTTATATGGGGCATTATGACCCACCTTGGGGTAAACCGCCAAGGTACTTGTGCTCTGTTTGTATGCAAGGTTTATGACAACATGATCAGCAAAGTTGATAATGATTATGAGCATAAACAGTGGATCGTCAAATAAGATCAAACAGCTCATAAGTGTTATGCAAATCAACACGTGCGATGGCATGGCAGATCATTGTTTCCAAACTAGCCTATTACAAGGCATCAGATGGCCCAAAATAATAAGTGTTTTGATGAAGTATTTCAACTGGCAGATGTTAAGCCGGCCTTTGGATTACTGGTCTTGACCTTGACGGGTAGAGGGTTCCGGGTCATCTTGCACCGTTTCATCGTCTTCCTCTTCACCCATTGGCTGGAAGTCAGAGGTTGCCCAATTGATCCCAGTCAAATCTTTGAATACAACCTCATCATCAATAATTGTTGACGGGTCAATGTCAGGGGCAAAAGTGTGCTTACGAATTGGAGTAAGGTCCTGGGATTCATGAATCGGCGCTTTAACCATCTTGTTGTCAGCATCATAAACCGCCTGATAATGGGACAGATCGGTATCCTCAGCTAACTTGCTTGCTAAAGGGCGCATTTTTCTTGCTATTGAAGCAAAGTCCTCAGCACTAAAGGGAGACCCGTCCTCCTTTACACAGGGGCAGCCATTGGCCAAGTCTTCCGGGTCAAGATCTGCTTGCCATGCCTTGGCCCGGGTTAGTGCAGTGATTGCACAGGCTCTTGCAGCTGATCGTTTAAGATCCTCAACCCGTTGGGGCAGCACAGATAACTTCTCCAGCGTGTCCTTGATGAGGGTTGGCGGTTGCTTCTTATGCGAAGCTGTAGAGATAGCTCATTGCGCGCCAGTATACAATTGCTCTATCAGAGTGTAGGCGGCTTTCAGCTTCATGTGCATATCTGCACCAAGATGGGCGATTCTGGAGCCTGCATTACTAAGTACATTTATAAGCCGGATGAATAGTTATTGTAATGCATTGGTGGTGACAACTTGAGATAAAATTACTTACCGAAGATGGCGGTTGTCATGGTATTTATTTGACGTTTTAAGCTGGAAAGCTCTTCAGCCACCGGCTTAAGGGTTGCTTCTGCTTCTTCGGCTCTCTTCAACAGGGCTGCTTTGTCAGTCTCCCAAACTGCCTAGTCAGCCTTGAAGTCCTTTTTCAACTTTTCCATCTCTGCCAAGGCGGTGGTCAATTCTGCTTTGGCCTTGGAAGTTTTGGATTGTTGCGACTTAATATTTTCTTGAAGATCGGCGACTTTGGGATTCCTTCATAGTGAGTTCAGCCTCCAGTATGCAAACAACAGGCGATATTACAATCATATTATTTAAAAGTCCGAAGCACAATACAAGTATTTCACTTGGCACTTGGGGCTAATGCACATTGCTCTTTTTAAACAATTTCCTGATGACTCGGCTACACTATGGTGACTATAGCCGATTCATGGGGGCTATATCTTGGGATTTTATTGACAACTATGGTAATGAGCCCCAGCTTATCTTGATAGTTTAAGCCGGCCCTTGGGGGCTACATGTGCAAAGTTGAAGCATTACTATTTGAAGTCCCGGCTTATCTTAACAGATTAAGCCGGCCCTTGGGGGCTACATGTGCAAAGTTGACGCATTATTATTTGAAGTTCCAGCTTATCTTGAAAGTTAAGCCGGCCCTTGGGGGCTATGTGATTTTATCTATAAGGCTATCTAAAGTCTATAGTACATTCAATTCTATCATGTCCAGTAAACTTTGCGGCTGATAAAGTATGTTTATATGAACAAGGCTAGTGTTTACCTCAAAACGTTCCTTCATGAGATTCACTAAACTGGCCTCAAAGTCACTGTTTGGGGTGCAGACAGTTCAAGTACCCAGAGTGGATCTCTTGAGCGCTGTAGTGAGCATAGCTCTCTAAATTCACTGACCATTTTCCTTTGTCAGCAATAGATATTTCTTCCTACCATTGTGATTTGACAAGACAGTGGGATTGTCTAGCGCTGTAAAGCCAAGCCCCGTTATGATAACATCATCAGCCTTTTCTTCAGTAGGCTTGATGGGACTTGGCGTCTTAATGGTGGCTGGGTCAACATCCATATGATCTATGATGTTGTGTTCTTCTAGTGGTGGCTCATCAGCTATGGCCTCAGTGGCGTGGATGGAGGTCTCTATTGACTGCTTCTTCAGTTCAGAAGGGCTTTTAGTGGTTTTTGTCACCTTGGATTTCTTCCTAGGCTTTGCCAAAGCTCTTTGAGTGAAGTACAAGACGAGATTAACACAACAACTAAATACATGATTGAAAGCAGAGATTAAACATTGTTACCCAAGCACAATCTTGAAGATTGGGACGTGAGTCCCTATTGAGTCGACAGAGGAGGAATGAGACATTCCCTGGTAATTTGAGTCGGAAGGATTAAGAGGTTGTCAAAAAGACCCGTCTTGGGATAAGTTAAGTCGGAAATTGTTGAGACCTCTGGACGATGCTTGCGGGGAGCTGGAGTGTTTGGTAAGCCGGAGGAAAGGATCCCGCCTCCGCTATTCCGGGTTGTGCGGCAAGCTCCATGTTGCTGCTTCTTCAAAATAAAGTTGGGATCCAAATAAGCTAAAGGGATGAGAAAACCTTACTTTCCGGCTTGCTTGTCGAGATTTCTGGTTTGGCAGAGATTCTAAGCCGGAGGAAAGAACAATTACCTGTTCATCACCAGCACGACTAGCTTTCGCGTCATCCTGATAATAGTCATTGCCAATGAGATGTACAAAAAATGAGCCAAGAGAATCAAGTTCTACCTCCTACTCATCATCATCACCGTCATCATCCAAGTCAAGTAACTCGGTGGGGTCAGTCTTCTTCTTGGCAGGCTTTTTGTTAACCTTGGTCTTTGTCCAGGTCTTGTTGGCTAGCTTATCCTGCAGCTTCTTCTTCCAAAAAGGAGAATCGGCCTGTGGAAGTCAGATGATTAGAAGAGGATAGTGTTAATGAAAATATGATTCCAATGAAAAATTATGTGCAACACTTACAGCTAGTGGCTGGTTGAAGGTGCAGAAAGGACTAAGTACGGTTTTGCTGCACTCTGCCAAGCTTTCATTCAACAAAGGCTTGGTTGCATCATTGACTTCTTCATCAATTAATTGGATCTCGCAGTGGCGTTGTGGATCCTTCAAGTCGCCGGTGTACTCGCACATTAAGCCAGGGCAGCAGCTTAAGGGCAGAATTCTCCAGGCGACCCAGCACCGAACAAGGTCGATGCCGGTTAAGCCATTAGCCATGAAGGCTCTGATCTTTGAGAAAATGGGCGCGTATTTGGCCTGCTCCTTTGTACTGATCTGCTCTGGGAGCCGATGTGTGTTGCTGAGCCGGCGTTCACGGTAACCCGGCAAGGGATTTTCACCCTCTGGAGATGAATCTTGGCAATAGAACCAAGTCTTGTTCCAATCCTTGGGATGACTGGGCGGCTTGGCATATGGGAAGGTGGTTCTTTCCGCTTCTGAATTGAAACTCCGCCTAGTTCCAAGCTAGGCCCGTTGGTGAATTCCGTCTGCCGGTTCAAGTAATAAAATTCACTGAACAGTTCGACAGTGGGCTCTTCTTGAAGATAAGCTTCGCAAAAAACTTGGAAGTTGTAGATGTTAGAGACCGAATTGGGCTCGATATCTTGAGGATGAAGCTGGAAAAAGTGTAGCACGTCTCGAATGAACTTTGAACCGGGCGGGCTAAACCCCCGGATCATATGATCAGTGAAAACGATTACTTCTCCTTCTTTGGGCTTAGGAGGATTTTCATTGCCTGGGACCCTCCAGTGAATGTCGTCCTTTTGGCTAAGAGGCCAGTCTGAACAAAATTGTTCAAATCTTCATCTGTAACCCGGGACGCTACCCAATTGCATGAGGTGAAGGTCTTAGTCATTGTTGATGAAGGTCTGAAAAGAAAATATTGCCGATTTAATATTATGTTGTTAAGCCGGTCATTGGTTCAAAGGTAAGAACTATAAACGTGTAGTGTGTTAAGACGGAGGTTAGTGTTGAGATATGCAGAGCAATCTATTGGCGATTTAAGAGGGGACTAATGGTACCTGGCGGGTTATGGTTTATCAGTTAGGCCACCCACACAGCTATCAGTTTTTAGATATATGAGTGAAGAATTGCTAAGTGTTGGACAAACATTTTTCACAGATCGGTGTTATAATTTTGGACCTACAGCAGTTTAGATAATGAAGAAAAATTCTAAACCTAAGTGGCGGTAGCAGAACAGTTCACGTGCTCAGATGAGATTCCCTGCGGAAGGGAGGCGTTCAAATATCAAAAACAAGTGCTAAACTGCTACCGTACGAGGTAGGTGTTGTGCTTGGATCACAAACTATAGGATCTAAGGGGGACAGAGATGAACGGAGATGAACTCCGATGAACTCGAGCAAGCCCTAATTGGGATATGTGGTGAGCAAAAGAGGAGAGCTTACCCGGGCTGTTGGATAGCGGAGGCGCGCGGCAGTGCTCTGATGCGTTCAGGTTGATGAAGCGGCCGAGGTTGAGGCAGGTCGCGAGGTTGACGGTGGCGGAGCTCGGGCACGTGCGGCGCTGCAAAGAAGAGGATGAAGACGAGGAGGCAAGGAGGGAAAATGAAAAGGGCCCCTGTCCCTATTTATAAGGCAAAGGATAGATGGCATGCACGGGAATCGAGGAGACTGGAAAATGATTATGTGACAGCATAGATGCCTCGATTTTCGGAGGTTCATTAAAAGTGAAGGTATATTGAGATTTGGGCCTCGTATGATATTAATGTAAGATGACGTCATGGCGGGTTAGCACAGTTCTGTGAGCCGATTTCATAAGGACTGGCGATGAAGGATTTTTCTAAGTCAAGTATTGAAGATTGATATGAACAAGTTCACATCAATTTGCGGCCTAATGTTGGGGATATGACAATTGGCTATGACCCGCCTAGGAGAGGCTAGGTCATACCACTGTCGATTCATAATGAGAAGGCCCAAGAAGATGTTGAAGAGGGCAGTTCATGAAGCAAGCTTACTGAAGGCCCAAGACCCGGAGGAGACTTGAGGCCGACAGGCATAAACCGCCATATGTTTAACTTGTATTTTAAGGAAAGTTTAGTTTTGTCACCGAGCCGGACACATTGTGTATGAGCCGCCCGGGACTTTGTAAGCCGTCGGGCATCAGCCTGTGTATATAAAGGGGTGACCCGACGGCGGGTTAGGGCAAGAAACAACAAGTCAAGAACTAGGTCAAGCGTATTCGCTCCCTGGTAATCAAAACCCAAGCAATACAACCTAAAGCAGGAGTAGGCCTTTACCTCGTTGCGAGGGGCCGAACCTGCGTAAAACTATCTGTGTCCTTTGTCCCGTTTTAACCCCTTCAAGCTAACTATGTTGTGATGGCTCCATACCTAAGTCCTCATGCTAGGTCATATGCCATGACAATTCCATGACAACGGTCGAGGTTAAAGGCATGTTTAAGGAGTTTCTTGATGGGCTTAAATTATCAACCGAACCGTTGGAAGTGGTTGATCCCGCTAACAAGGTGGTGGATGCTAACTCCAAAAAGGGGGAACCTAGTAGTGAGCAAGTTCCTTTACCTAGTGGTAGGAGTGGGAGTGGCATCTTTGCCCATGTTGAGCCTCCCCTCACCTATGGAGGACCGGTCCCTTCCACACATATGAATCATGTTGGTCAGCCTCCTAAGCTTGTGAAAAATGAGGATTTGGCAGCTTGGGTGTATCGCTTTAAACGTCATTTGAATCATAGTTCTACTAACCTTTGGAGAATTATTGAGCAAGGTTTCTACCCGCACAATCCAAGCAAATTCACTCTGAGAGAAGCCGTGGATCATCAATTCAATGAGTCCGCTCTCTTCATTCTCCAAGAAGCTATTCCTCCCGAAGATATTGCGCATATCCATCCTTTCACCGTGGCTAAGGAAGCATGGGAGCATGTTGTCTCCTTGTACAAGGGAAGTGCAAGCATTCAACGCTCAAACTTTGAAGTGGTGCAAGATGAAGTTGATGAGTTTGCCATGATTGAGGATGAAGAACCTCAAGAGCTTTATAGAAGATTAACTACTCTCGCGGTCTCACTCCGAGATCATGGGAGGAAGGATACAGATGACAATTGGATAAAGCGCAAGTTTCTCAAGGCCATGTTGCCTTACCACAAGGCCATATCCTTCGTCATCTGTCAAAGGCCAGACTTCCATGTCTTATCCTAAAGTGAAGTGTTGGATGAGTTTGTTGCTATGAGGATCTTGGACAAGACCGCTGACAATGCGGTGTTGCGTGCTCAATGATCAAATAACCACAACCTTGCTTTGAAGGCCAAAGCTAGTGCGGATGAAGAGGAAGAAGAGGAGTGTTGCCCCGAAGACACCAAATATGCCTATCATGAGCACATGGCTCTTGCTTCACGACAATTTTGGGGCAATAAGAAGAACACAAGGCCCAACTTCAACAAGAACAACTCTAGCGGCGCAAAGCACTACTGCAGGATGCTGCTAACACGACACTACGATCAGAGACCCTACAAGAAACTGTGTGCGACTCAATAATCACAAACGATGGTGTCAGAGAACCGTCAAAAATGTCCAAAACATTTGCGATGATAGATGCATCAAACACGGTTCAGATTTTAGTTGCATGTGCGATGAAGGGCATACGGTTGATCCAGCAGAACTGTTTGCGATGAGGAAGAACAACAGAAACAGGAAGCCATATCAATGTGTGTGTGATATACGGCATACAGTTCCCTCTGATGAATTGTGTGCTATTAGGGAATGCAATAGAAACGGTCAGCCAGATCAAGGTGTGTGTGATATATGACATACAATTCACTCGGACAAACTATTTTTGATTAGGCAAGAGAATGAAAACAGTTCATCTTAACAAGATGTGTGTGATATGCGGCATTTGCGATCAGCCAAAACAACACAAACGATTCGTGTAAACCTGATGTGTGTGATACGCAAAAAACAGCCCACTCGGATGAACTGTTTGGGATGAGAAATTATAACACAGACGGTTACTATAGTAAGTTCGTGTGTGATTCTGTTCGTACAAAAAACTTTGAAAAATGCAAACTAGTTGCTTGTGGTGGCTAGGAGTATCCCACATGATGCGTCTGCGAGTACTCGTGTGCGATGATAAGTAAGTTACACATAATGAACGGACGCAAGGGTGATATGCTGATCCTGGAGTCCGAGAAGACCGTCGTCGAAAGGCCGCCGGCTCAGCTTTTTAGCCTATATTTTATTATAATTATATGCATAAGTAGGTCATGAGAGTTTTGTGCCTTGCCGCATGTGGCATTTTAAATTATCCTAAATATGTAAGACAATTATTAACTGTTGCCATTGTAAATTTGCCTCAACGGCGAGCAGAGCGCCCGCAGGGACGCGACGGACCCGCAAAAAAAAGAAAAAAAGCAGGGACGCCACGTCGAGCAACCACGTGGTCAACCTTCTGGCACCCCGTGGAAGACGCGACGGTGCATCCATAGGACACGATGGTGATATCATGACCGTGTGTGATAGTGGGCAGACACGTACACATACATCTGAGAACAAGGGCCCACGTTTCGGGCTTCCGATGTGTGGCATACGGTTGATCCAAAAGAACTGTTAGCGATGAGATAGAACAACAAAAACGGGGCTTTGTGGGCCTAGAACCATCGATAAATTTTGAGTTTGTTTCTCCTCACATTGCAGATTACAACGCAATAAGTAATTGCAAATCTGTTTACACAGATCAAACTAATATGTGTTCACACCGATCAAACTAACATATGTTCACACTTAGCACCGGGCTATAAAAACTACCCAGTCGAAAATTACTTCACAGTTCCTCTCCTCATCACCTACAAAACTGGTCTTTCCTGTCAAGTCATTCCGCCATGACCGGTAGGATGAGTTTCAGGGCATATAACCAGGCGGCAAAGACCAAGGTCGCAGAAGAACTAGAGAGGTCCCGGTGCGAAGCGGCAGCCGCAGCAGAGATGTCCCGGCGCACCGCAGATCCCTCGAACGAGCTCTCACGGGCAAGCGAGGGCTCTCACAAGTGAACTCGCCACGTCGGCGATCGTGACGAGCTGGCGTTGCTTAAGTCCTGGGCTAGCGATGACGACATTCTCGCTGGCCTCATTAAGTAACAGGAGCTGGTTGATGGCTTGATGAAGCTGGTCGAGATCACGATGCCTCGATTGACAACGCGACCGGCCTCGTTGAGCAACTCATGGGTGACAATGCGAAGCTCCTCAAGGCGCTCACCGAGAAGGAGGAGGAGGCCATCGGCTGGAAGATGCCACATGAGCAGAGTAATGCCTCGGGGATGACGCTGACAGTGGTCATCGAGGAACTGATGGGTGACTTGAGGAAGATCCGGATCGAGGGCGAGCAGGAGGTGGAAGAATCCATGGATGCTTTCAAGCAAATCCATGAGGAAATGAGGAAGGATCTAGAGGGTGTCATCGCCCGACGATCCATCGAAGAGTAGATACAGTAGCGATCTAAATCGTTGTCTACGATTTCCTTCTTCTCTTGCCCGCGTGTCTTCCGAACTTTGTCGCATGTGGCATTTAAAATTATCCAAAATATGTAAGACAATTATTATCTGCGCCATTGTAAATTTGTCATTGTACTATCTGTTGCCTTTTTTTGTCGTCATATTATCCGTTACCCTATGTGGCAATTTAAATTAGGCCGGAATACGAGTTGAAAACAGGAACAAAGCAAATGCTGCCATGGGATCACAACCAAACACCCTCCGTCCATCCCTAAAAAAACCTTCGTCCAGGCGCTTTAATTAACCCATTAATGGAGAAGTTTTGAGCGAGGCAAGCGGCGGCTGGTGCATGGAGGTCAAAGAGCTCACTTCCCGCTGAGCATGGGCGCCCTTGCTGCTCGCACGTGTCCCGTCGAGCCTGTGAGGTGGATAGGATGCACGCGTCCCGTCGAGCCTGCGGGGTGGACTGCTCGCACGCGTCCCGTCGAGCCTACACGGTGGACTTCTCGCGCTCGTCCTGTCTAATCAAACAGTTCCACGCACGCCACTGAGTATGGTTAAATATTGACATGATTCGTATAATACAACTATTTGTGATATTAACATGTCAGCTTATTGTTTCAAAAAGGACATCGTTGGCTACTAATGTGTGCGCCTCTTCTCAAACTGGATGATTTTTTTTACCACGGCATATATGTGCCATGTCATGAAACCATGCCAAGTTTCATGTTTTTGGGTGAGTTTTTGATTTACTAGGATTTAAAACTGAGATTCTCAATGTTTCAGGACGACGGCACGTTTATAATTCCTTCCCATTCCTTAAATGAGACCTAAACATGCACCCAATGACACATGTACGATTTCCCACCCATTTTGTGCTTGTAGTTCTAATTTGAATTATGGACTACATTTAATGCGTAGAAAACGTAATTAGTAATATATACAATGGCCAAACAAACCCTAAAATGCACCCCAAGGACACATGTGCATTTTTTCTAGCCATTTTGGTGCACTAGAGCATGTATTTGTAGTTCAGATTTGAATTATGGACATTAAATGCCTAGAAAACTCAATTAATGAATAAAAAGGGTCAAACGAACCCTGAATAATTTCAAAGTTCAGCGCGAATCTCCCGTTGTTCCGTATGTGTTGCGTGTAGAAAAATACAAGGCTAGAAGAGGGAGTGATTATCGTTTGGCCCACAAGGGGACACATTTCCCTATCGAAACCACGAGGGTTCTTGCGACAGGCTTCGGTTTGTAAGAGGTTTGTAATAACGCTTGGCCCAAATTGGCAATGTTTTTACCACGACATATATGTGCCATGACGTGACACCATGCCACCTTTAATGCCTTTCTGGTGAGTTTTGGATTTATGGGGATTTAAAAACCAAGATTCCAAATGTTTGAGGACGGGCCAAGACGCCGGTCAGGTTGTAGTTCGTTCCCATTCCTTGCATGGGACCTAAACATGCACCCAAGGACACATGCATCTATAATTTTTCTAGCCATTTTGGTGAACTGGAGCATGTATTTGTACTATAGATTTGAATTATGGACATTAAATGCCTAGGAAACTCAATTAGTGTATAAAAAGGCCAAACGAACCCTGGATAAGTTTAAATTTGAGCATGGAAATCATGTAGTTCCATGTTGCCCGTAGAAGAAAATACAAGGCGAAAAGAGGCCGTGATTACGTTTCAACAACAAGGGGAACATGTTTCCCTATCGGAACCACAAGGATTCTTGTTGAGAGAAGCTCTAGTTTGTAAGAGGTTTGTAATAAAGCTTGGCCCAACTTGGCAATGTTTTTACCACGACATATATGTGCCATGACGTGACACCATGCCACCTTTGATGACTTTCTGGTGAGTTTTGTATTTTATGGGGATTTAAAACCCGAGATTCCAAATGTTTGATGATGAGCCAGGACGCTGGTACGGTTGTAATTCGTTCCCATTCCTGGCATGGGATCTAATTAAACATGCACCCAAGGACGCATGCATGTATAATTTTTCTAGCCATTTTGGTGAACTTGAGCATGTATTTGTAGTTCAGATTTGAATTATGGACATTAAATGCCTAGGAAACTCAATTAGTGTATAAAAAGGCCAAACGAACCCTGAATAAGTTTAAATTTCAACATGGATATCATGTAGTTCCATGTTGCCCGTAGAAGAAAATACAAGCCGAAAAGAGGCCGTGATTACGTTTCGACAACAAGGGGAACATGTTTCCCTATGGGAACCACAAGGCTTCCTGTTGAGAGAAGCTCTGGTTTGTAATAAAGCTTGGCCCAAATTGGCAATGTTTTTACCACGACATATATTTGCCATGACATGACACCATGCCACCTTTGATGACTTTCTGGTGAGTTTCGGATTTTATGGGGATTTAAAACCCGAGATTCCAAATGTTTGACGACGAGCTTGGGCGCTGGTACGGTTGTAATTCGTTCCCATTCCTGGAATGGGATCTTATTAAACATGCACCCAAGGACACATGCATGTACAATTTTTCTAGCCATTTTGGTGAACTTGAGCATGTATTTGTAGTTCAGATTTGAATTATGGACATTAAATGCCTAGGAAACTCAATTAGTGTATAAAAAGGCCAAACGAACCCTGAATAAGTTTAAATTTCAACATGGATATCATGTAGTTCCATGTTGCCCGTATAAGAAAATACAAGGCGAAAAGAGGCCGTGATTACGTTTCGACAACAAGGGGAACATGTTTCCCTATGGGAACCACAAGGCTTCTTGTTGAGAGAAGCTCCGGTTTGTAAGAGGTTCATAATAAAGCTTGGCCAAAATTGGACAATGTTTTTACCACGACATATATGTGCCATGACGTGACACCATGTCTTTGAAAGAGATTGTCCATTTTGCACACGAAGTGCATCCAGTTTTTGCCTTAACCCTCTCAACTTTTTGGAATATGCTATGTGGGTGAAATGATGATACCATGCCAACTTTCAACCTTTTCAGAGTTCAGTTGAAGTGCTGTTCAATTTCAGGGTCATTTAGCTCAAAAAATCAGTAAATGCATGAAAAATACCAAATGAAGTCAAAAAGGGTTGAAAATTGATGATGTGGCTTTGAATGGTGCATTTTGAACACACACAAATTCTGGAGTTCAAATAAGTTGGAAAAATGAAATCCCTTTGTAACAGATGAGTTTTCGTTCGAAACCCTGATATTTCGAAAGAGATTGTCCATTTTGCACACGAAGTGCATCCACTTTTTGCCGTAACCCTCTCAACTTTTTAGAACATGCTATGTGGGTGAAATGATGATACCATGCCAACTTTAAACCTTTTCAGAGTTCCTTTGAGGTTTGTAATAAAGCTTGGACCAAATTGGACAATGTTTTTACCACAACATATATGCGCCATGACATGACACCATGCCAACATTCATGACTTTCTGGTGAGTTTAGGATTTACGGGGATTTAAAAACCAAGATTCTAAATGTTTTAGGACGAGCCAGGACGCCGGTACGGTTGTAATTCGTTCCCATTCCTGGCATGGGACCTAAACATGCACCCAAGGACACATGTATAATTTTTCTAGCCATTTTGGTGAACTGGAGCATGTATTTGAAGTTCAGATTTGAATTATGGACATTAAATGCCTAGGAAACTCAATTAGTGTATAAAAAGGCCAAATGGAAGTCGTGTGCCTACCAAACCGCGGCCGATGCTGCCCGCGATGTGAGTCGTGCATTCTGATTGGCCAGAACCCAAACCAAACGGATCGTACGTCTGCACTGTTGGATGCTCCCAGAGCGAACAGCAACCCTCAGCCCTTTCGACAGCACATGCAGTACATGGGTAAGCACTGTGCACTTGCATCGTGCTAGTTCACGCTGCCTTCTCTTGTACGTTTTCTAAATAGGCTACCGTTTCCCGCCACTCCTCTCATCGGTTTCCCGCCTCTTCTCCCATCGGTTTCCCTCTACCAGTGTCAGTGCTCATTGAAGACTATGCGGCGACACATCAGCCATCGCACATAGTTTCTAAAAGAACAAATGTGCGCAAGCAAAATGGTGCAGTACTGGCTTAACCGTGTGCGATGCAAGTGCACTGTAAAATCACCACGACTGCGCAAGCGCGAGCAAATGGTGGAGGTACTGGTTTAACTATGTGCGATGCAAGTGCGCTGTGAAATCACCACGACTGCCCAAGCGCGAGCAAAATGGTGCAGGTATTGGCTTAACCGTGTGCGATGCAAGTGCGCATAAAATCACCACGACTGCGCAAGTGCGAGCAAAATGGTGCATGTACTGGCTTAACTGTGTGCGATGCAAGTGCGCTGTAAAATCACCACGACTGCGCAAGCTACAGGCGTGCGAGTTTATTTAGAAATTAGGACGAACCGTGTGCGATAGACCAGCTAGCTAGAAATACAAAAACAAACTACCCGCCTTGAGCCTTGCAAATATTGGTGGTTCCGCCAGTTTTTGTTATTATCATACACGCATATTCTTATTGGACCGTGCGCGATCTTGGGCACTCCTGCACCGCATCAATTCCTTTACCCAAATTTTAGTAGCCGTCGTACTTCAACCGTCACCCACACTCCTCCAGCACCGACCTTATAGTCAAATTGATGTAGCCGAGGCATTTGAACCGTCGCCCTCCCTCGTCCACCACCATCTCCGCCCACCATTATTAAAATTTTCAGTAGCCGCGGGGTATCCTCAAACACCACAACCCCCCCCCCCCCCACCACCACCACCATAGTCCCCCCACCTACCCCCTCCCCCCTGGAACGCTAGATCGCGGCCGCTGCCGGCGCCACCAGCACCGCCGCCAAGCCACGTCGGTCTGCCCGTTCCTCCTAGCTTAGATAATAAAGTTCAGGTTACCCAGCGATTCCCATACCGTCGCCCCACTCCCCTGAGTTTTTAGATGAGGCCTGCGGTGTCCCTCCCCACTAGATCCACATCCCCTACTCCAGAATGTCGCAGCCTAAGCTCGACCACATATCCCGGGGAGCCCAACGAGCGTTCGGTCAAGAAGTTGTTTATCATGGCCTCTCCGGCGGAAGTTCGCGAGGTGGCCGCCGTTCACCCCGACCTATCAATCCCGGAGCAACACATCACCGCGGAAGCCGGCAAAGACGTTGACTATGTTGCCATGTCGAAGGCTTCATGTCAGCGGGCTTGCGTATTACTGTATCTCGGGAAAGCTGGCTACGACATCAAGCTCGTCGACAGCGATGACTTCACGCGGGCCATGTCACACGTTACGTGGTCCATCCCCAACCCCTATGGTTCAACCGTCGTCGATCTCTTCGGCGGCCCTGTCGCTGATCTCCTCCGCCAAGCGGTCAAGGATTTGCGATCCTTATACGCCATCGAGCCCATTTTGTCATTTCTGAAGGACACGTTCTACGGCGGCGGCTTGGAATCCTCAATTGCCAAGTCAGGTCCCATCGACCATGACCACGACCACGAGGAGGGCATCCAATAAGGTTCTTCCACCATGGGTCTGTGCTCTTCCAACTGGAAGGATCCCGTCCATGAAATGTGAGGCAACATCCTATCAGCAAATCTTACCTTTTCTAGCTTGCCAACCCGTACCCTTTGTTGTAGTAGCATTTGTCGTGCGGTGCTATAACTGTGCCATGTTTAATTATTTCAGTTATGCAAAAATGTATTGTTCATTAGGGCTATGTGATGTTTAAGTATGAATTGTCCACTTCAGTTTCACGAATGGCTATATTTGGTTGTTTATAGTGAGTAGATGCCTTGTTTATCTGTGTCATGTTGTTAGGTTGGTTGCAGTGAGCATTTTTCCAGTTATCGAGCTAATGCCTTGTTTATATGTATTTTGTCTTAGTTTGGTTGCAGTGAGCATTTGTCCAGTTATCAAGCAGATGCCTTGTTTATCTGTATTTGGTTGTTAGGTTGCTTTTTTAGCATTTGTCCAGTTTTCAAGCAGATGCCTTGTTTATCTGTATTTGCTTGTTATGTTGGTTCCAGTGAGCATTTGTCCAGTTTTCAAGCATATGCCATGTTTATGTTTATTTGCTTGTTAGGTTGGTTCCAGTGAGACTATGTCCAGTTTTCAATGGCTATATTTGGTTGTTATACTAATCATTTATGTCTTGTTTATTTCAGTCATTCACAATGTGTTGTTCATTATGTGCAAGTCGGAACTGTGCCGCTCGACTGCATCAATAACAGTTAGAATGGCTATATTTGGTTCTAGTTATGCCTGGTGTAGTTAACACATGCCCTTTATTTCAGTTTTACACATTTATCCAATGATGGTTAAGCATTACCTAGGCTCTATTCATTTTCAACAATACCAGTTTGAATTGCAATATCTGATGGCTGTTAAGCCTGCTGTGGGTAACATTGCCTTCCATTTTATATATGCTTTAGCAGCATGCTAAAACCAACACATTCAAGCTATCATTTGGAGATTATATTGTTTACCTTTGCTATATTTGTTTGATGTTAAGGTTGCCGTACTTATCATGCCTTTCCACTACTTATGCAGGACAACAACGGGAGTGGCCACCATTTTCCGTTGAGGTTAGCTTCATCCCTCGGCTTGTACTCCCCTGTCGTTCCATAATGTAGTGCATATAGATCTAGGCCTGGACACTTGTTAGCTTCTAATATTAACTTGTTGCTTGTAGGTACATATGCCCTTGGCAAGGATCCACGCATTGACCCTTTTTGCGTATGGGGCAATGAGATATTCACGAACAAGCATCAAGTGAGGAAACTGATAAGGATTATTAGCAAAAAGATATGAAAGGTGGCAAGAAAATTATTTTCTTATGCTCTATCCAGCACAAGAGTGAGCTGTAGGATGGTAAGTACAAACTCTGCAGCCTTTTCTTTTTTACTGCCCATAATGAGTTGTTAGACAACAATGTCTGAATCTTTTTCGTTCGCAGTGGTTCCCGAAGCAGTTCACTCAAGATTACCATGCAAAGTACATGATTGGCGGACACACAATGAGGGTTAAAGTATTTCATCCAGACTACAATGAGCATCGAGAAGTCATAATGAAGACAGTGAAGGATGGACGGGCAGCCATCACAAGGGGTTGGCCTAGAGTCATGTGCACATTACGCATGGAGGAGGGCACAATATGGGCATTCCGCTTTAGATTCTCCAGCAACTAGAATGTCTTTCACCTCTGTCTTTACAGTCTTTAGTACAACTGTTGTTCATCATTATTTACTTGGTGCTTCTATTGTTCTTCAGTATATGTACTTGTGCATCGAATTATGCATTCATGGTTGAACCTATTTGTAATAAACCTGGTTGGATATGAAATAAGTGATTGCCTACTTTCAAATTCAAAAAGGTGATTTTTAAATTAGGGATTAACTAGGGATTAATTAGAGATTACACTGCATATGGTTTGCAAAAGCGAAACGTCTGCGATAGACGTGGAGATCATACACATTTCTAGGATCCACTACATGTGCGATCAATCTCCACTGCACACACTATCAGCCAGGAAAAAACGTATGCGATCAATCTCCACTGCACACATGATCAGCCAAGAAAAAAGGTAGGCGATTAACAACAGCATTGCACACAGTTCTTTCTTATTAAATGTTTGTGATAGTCACCTTATCACACACGCTTCAAAATTATTGACTGTTTGTGATATTCATACTAACGGAAACGTCAAAGTGCAACTATCCCTAGGTGGTTTTGGTAATTCATAACAACATATAGCTCATTGAGATAATGCTATTCCAAGACTATTATTTCAGGAAAGCTCAACGAATGGCATGGCATGGATGATGAAAGTGGATCCCTCAAAATACTAAGGACAAAAGATTGGCTCAAGCTCAAAAGCTCAAGACTCTTCATTTTACATTTTAGTGATCCAATATCACATTGAGTCTATAGGAAAAGCCAATTCTATCAAGAAGGGATGAGGTGTTGCTTAATGAGCCTCTTGCTTCATGTGCTTAGTGATATGCTCCAAAACCCTCAACTACTTTCCCACATCCACAAATCAACTAAACCCGAAGCCAAAATCGGTCACACCAATTCTTCTTATCCGGCGCCACCGATTCCAAAAGTCATAGCCACTGCCACAAACCCTAAGCAAATCGGTCTTACCGATAGGGATCTCGGTCTCATCGAGATGGGGTTGTAATCTCTCTGTTTCCCTTTGTAACGTTTCAGTCTAACCGAAGTGAGCGATCGGTCCCACCGAGATTGCAATGTAAACTCTCTGTTTCCTTTTTGTAACATTTCGGTCTCACCGAAAAGAGCAAATCGGTCCCACCGAGTTTACCTGACCAACTCTCTGGAAAGGTTATTACCAAATCGGTCTTACTGAGATTACGTTATGCCCTAACCCTAACCGAATCGGTCTCACCGAGATGCATGTCACTCCCACCGAAAATCACTAACGGTCACTAGGTTTACTAAATCGGTCCAACCGAGTTTAACGATTCGGTCCTACCAAGTTTGGTAAATTGTGTGTAACGGTTAGATTTTGTGTGGAGGCTATATATACCCCTCCACCTCCTCTTCATTCATGGAGAGAGCCATCAGAACGAACCTACACCTCCAACTTACCATTTCTGAGAGAGAACCACCTACTCATGTTGAGGCCAAGATATTCCATTCCTACCATATGAATCTTGATCTCTAGCCTTCCCCAAGTTGCTTTCCACTCAAATCTTCTTTCCACCAGATCCAAAACCTATGAGAGAGAGTTGAGTGTTGGGGAGACTATCATTTGAAGCACAAGAGCAAGGAGTTCATCATCAATGCACCATTTGTTACTTCTTGGAGAGTGGTGTCTCCTAGATTGGCTAGGTGTCACTTGGGAGCCTCCGACAAGATTGTGTAGTTGAACCAAGGAGTTTGTAAGGGCAAGGAGATCGCCTACTTCGTGAAGATCTACCGCTGGTGAGGCAAGTCCTTCATGGGCAATGGCCATGGTGGGATAGACAAGGTTGCTTCTTCGTGGACCCTTCGTGGGTGGAGCCCTCCGTGGACTCGTGCAGCTGTTACCCTTCGTGGGTTGAAGTCTCCATCAACGTGGATGTACGATAGCACCACCTATCGGAACCACGCCAAAAACATCCGTGTCTCCAATTGCATTTGAATCCTCCAAACCCTTCCCTTTACTTTCTTGCAAGTTGCATGCTTTAATTTCCACTGCCTATATACTCTTTGCATGCTTTCTTTAATTGTGTGATGATTGCTTGACTTGTCCTAAAATATCTAAAATCTGCCAAACTCTAAAATTGGGAAAAGGTTAAGTTTTTATTGGTCAAGTAGTCTAATCACCCCCCCTCTAGACATACTTCAAGGTCCTACAAGTGGTATCAGAGCTTTGGTCTCCATTTGCTTTGATTTCCATAGCTTTTGGTGGTCATAGCCTTTGTTTCACAACCTAGGAGAGTATGGCGTCTAGCGAGGGAAATTATCACCGTAGAGGTCCTTACTTTGATGGTACTAATTTTGCTAGTTGGAAGCATAAGATGAAAATGCATATTCTTGGACATAACCCCGCCGTTTGGGAAATTATTTGTATTGGCTTGCAAGGTGAATTCTTTGATGGGAGAGAACTGAACCATGAAGCTAATGCGGAAGAATTGAAGATGCTGCAATACAACGCTCAAGCTTGTGATATCATCTTCAACGGATTGTGCCCCGAAGAATTCAACAAAATCAGTGAGAATGCAAAGGAAATTTGGGATACTTTGATCGATATGCATGAAGGTACCGAGTCCGTCAAGGAATCCAAGTTGGATGTGCTCCAAATTCAGCTTGACAAGTTCAAAATGAAGGATGGTGAAGGTGTCGCTGAAATGTACTCTAGGCTTGCTCTTATCACAAATGAGATTACCGGCTTAGGGAGTGAAGAGATGACCGACAAATTCATCATCAAGAAGATTCTAAGAGCATTGGATGGAAAGTATGCTACTGTGTGCACATTGATTCAAATGATGTCACTCAAGGATAAGGAGGAACTTCACAACAAGTCAAGTGGTGCTTACAAAGCCTCAAGTGAAGCCCCCACATCATCAAGTGAGAAACCAACCTTCAATGAAGAATTGAGCTTAATGGTGAAGAACTTCATCAAATTCTACAAGAGTGGAAGCAAAGAAAGAAGCTCCAAGTCTAGGTCTTACAATGATAAAAGATCTTCTAGTCGAGAGCGCAATTGCTACAATTGTGGGATACCCGGACACTACTCCAATGAGTGTACGGCACCCTACAAAAGAAGAGAAGATTCTCCAAGAAGAAGGAGCAAAAGAGAAGAATCACCGCCAAGAGAGAGGATGAGTAGAGATAATTGTTATGAACGAAGACCCTCACGGAGAAGCAAGGATTCGGAAAGGAAGGACAAGTCATCAAGGAGCTACACAAAACGAAGACATCAAGCTCATGTTGGTGAATGGGTATCCGACTCCGACTCCGACAATCACTCCGAGAGAAGCTATCACTCCGACTCCGAATATACTCAAGATGAAGGTGTTGCCGGTCTAGCACTTGTGTCAACCAACTCCTACGACATATTTGACTCACCAAATGAAGGTGTTGGAATATGCTTCATGGCCAAAGGTCCAAAGGTAACACACCCCGAGTATGTTGATTTCAATAGTGATGAAGATGACTTGCTTGTGGATGATGATTTACTTGTTGACAACTCTAGTGATGAATACTATGATGAAACATCAATTAATCATGCTAATCAAGATAAAATGAATGACAATGATAAGGAGAAGATTGAGCTTCTAACTAAAGAACTAAACTCTCTTAAGTTAGCTCATGAAACTATCTACGAAGATCATCAAGAACTTTTAAGGGCTCATGAGAAGTTACGCTTTGAAAAGCTCAATCTTGAGCAAGAGCATGAGTTCTTAAAAGCAATCAATGATGATCTTCGCAAGAAAAGTTCTTCTTACATTGCTAAGCATTTACTCTTATCTACTTACATGCCTCAAGTCAAGTCTAGTAACAAGTACAAGAAAGATACTTCCTCTAGTAGTAACAATAATAATGTCAAATCCAATATTGTTGCTTCTAGTAGTTCTCTTGATTCCACTAATGATTCTCTTAGCCAAGTTAGACTTGAGAAAGAAAATAGTTTATTGAAGGGAATTATAGAGAAAGGTGTTTACAAGAGCCTTGCCGGGAGTAAGCAATTCGAGGAAATTGTACGCAAGGAAGGAAGGCACCGGAAGAACCAAGGTGTTGGTTTTGAACGAAAGTTCAATGCCAATGGAGTTGAGTGGGAAGAAGATCAATACCCCAAGACGAAGTTTGTTCCTCAACAAGAGAAGAATGATCCTACTTCCTTCAAGGGAACACAAGCTCAAGATGATCTTCCACCACAAGACCACAAGAACAAAGGCAAGGACAAGCTTCAATAAGAGATTGATGCATTTGTAGAAGCACATAAAACCTCGTTCAAGTGGGTCCCCAAGACTACGTCAAGTTCTACTTCATCAAGTACAACTACAACTCCAAGGATTCCCATCAAGATGATGTGGATCCCGAAGAAGAAGAACGAGAGAGTTCTTGAGGGTGACTCCGCCAACATTCTTCACTCATATCATTTTGGCAAGAACAAGTGCAATCAACTTCCACATCTTGCACTAGTTCAAGGAGTCACAAAACCCTCATGTTGGTAAGGCAAGGGACAAGGTAACATAAGGAATTCATGGACATCATCTTGTATGTGCATCACACTATGTCTATGGATATTCTTGTTTGTTCCTTGTGGGACTAACCCATGTAGGTAAGTTGAAAGTGCAACTCACTCCAAAGGATTGCTCCAAATGATCTACATCAACATTGAGCATCTACATCTTCAACACCTACATGAAGTCATCATCGACAAAACCCAAGGCTAGTTCATCCCTCTAAGGGGGGATCTCACATCTAGGGGTAGCTTAACTCTAAGAATTGAGTCAAAGCAACTCTAATGGTGTGAACACATCAATGCATTATGTAAAAGTGGTAACCCCACTTGAGCTTAAACGATGAGTATGACCTATGATCAAATGTTCTCATTTGACTCCTAAGTCAATATACTCATATATAGATGACCTAGTCATCGCCAATTGTTTGATAGATGCTAGAATTGGTTGTGCATGCTTTGCCACATATTTCATTTGCCATCTTATTGTGTGAGCATGTTGGTTGCATATTTTACTCATTCGAGGACATCCACTTGTTGTTTTGATTGTTTGGGTTCTTTTTCTTTTTGCCAAGTGGATGGACAAGAATGCCTAAGAACCTTCTCTAGCTATCTATGCTTTTCTCGTCTCAAACTCTATTCATGCTACATTAGATTCGAACCACTCTGTGTGAGGAGCACTTGGAGTCCCCGATTTGTCATAGACTTAAACTTCCAAAACCTCTTTGTGATTCTCGGTCAGACCGATTCCTCCATTTCGGTCCTACCGAGATCATTAAGTTGATCTGAGTTTTCAATCTCGGTGTAACTGATTTGAACTTTTCGGTCTCACCAATTTGCTGTAACTGAACACAGTTATGCATCTCGGTGCCACCGAGTTGTTCCACCCGGTCACACCGACAGGGTCGGGCTATATATAGCCACGGGAATTTTTTTGGAAATTTCTCCAAAAACCCTTCGCCCGTGCAATAGCTCGCTCTGCCATCGGAGGTCTCCGGATCGTGTCCTCATCGCTAGCAGCCTCCTATCGCTGGTCTCCGCCGCCGTCAACGGATTTCGTCCCCGCCGTTGTCGCCATAGCAAGTCCACCGCCAAGTTAGGGTATGGACTTGAGCTTTGTGCTATCCATATCTGATTCCAAGCACATTGTACTTTTATTGAATCTTGCCACGATTGAAACTCTTCTATCCAGCCAAAGTAATCCATAGATTAGATGAGATTCAAATTTTTAGGGTTAGGTTTCCGCCAAAACCATCTCGGACCCACCGAGTTGAAAAACTCGGTCTCACCGATTTGGCTTATGCCATTGCACTAGTGACTCTTGGTCTGACCGAGAATTACTAATCGGTGTGACCGATTTGAGGATTCTGTGAAACCCTAGCAGTCTCGGTGCCACCGAACTGTGACTCGGCCCAACCGAGATCATCAGTTTAGGTTCCAAAACTGCTTCAGTATCACCGAGTTTGAAAATCGGTTGATCCGAAATGCTTTCTGTGGAAAACTAAAACTGAACTTTTGAATCATTCTTTTGCAAAAAATCTCTGCATTTTGTGATGCTCATCTATTCTATCTCATCTATAACTCTTCAGAGGGTCAGCAGTCAGCTTTTGCAGTATGTGTGATCAGAGTGACAGCCAGAACAGGTCAGAAGAGCAGATGGACTTGAGTCAGGGCACTAGTCCCTCAACTACAGATGATGGGAGCAGAAGCACTCCTAGCAATTTGCCTAAGGCTGCAACTAGGCAAAGGAGGAAAAGAACTTCAGATTCTGAGGATGAAGATTACAAAGTTGAGGAAGATGAGGCCACTTCCAAGAAAGTGGTGCTCAAGAAGGAATATGGCTCTGCACATAGCTCTAAGCCAGGTCTGAAGAGGAAAGTTCCTGCCAAGAGGACACCAATGCCAAAGGCCAGAAAGTCCACTCAAGTGCCAGCTCAGGATCAACCCAAAGAAGCACCTGAGAAGAAAGTCACTTCTTCCAAACCTCAGAATGTCCCCACTGGTGAAACTATGAAGTTCACAATTGAATCAGAGGATGATGGTGATCAGGACAAGAAAAAGAAGAGAGAAAGAACCACAACTGCCAAGGTCCTAGGAAAGCCCTCTATGAGAAGAGATGCTGAAGAAGAGGAGGAGGATGCTGCACCAGCACCTAAGGCACCCAAGCTTATGGGTGATGCAATCAGATCAGGGGCTGCAACATCCAAGCCCAAAGATGCACCCAAAGCTGCCTCCAAGGCCAAGCAAGTTCCAAAGAGGAATACTAGGAGTATTCCAGCTGCTGAGAAGAACAAGGCCCTAGTGCCCAATGTTGCAGAAGATGAAGATGAAGAAGGATGGGTCCCAAGAAAGCTCAAGCCCAAGATACCAGACCACAATGATGCCCATCCTGTGGCTGAGGACATGAGAATCAGGAAGGATTCAGGGCTGATACTGTGGAGGATGGAAGATCCATATGCTTCAAGAAGAAGAACTGCTGTTGACTACAGGTTCCATGCAAAGGAACAGCAGGACTTTTATGAAACAATTTTGTTGGACAAGAAGCCTATAGTCTGTGACATGAGGTGGGTCGACTGGACCTACATCAAGGACAATGAAGAGCACTATCCTGGAGTGCAAGAAAGCTATGTTGCTTGTGGAGTTGCTAATTTTGTTGGATAGAAGTTCACCAACTGGAATGATGAGCTTATCATGCAGTTCTACTCCACAACACACTTTTACCCAGATGGTAGAATTGTTTGGATGTCATAAGGTACAAGGTACCAATCCACTGTTGAAGAATGGGCAAGTCTGATAAATGCCCCCAAGGAAGATGAGGATGACCTGGACATTTATGCAAAGAAGAAGTTGGGTCACAACTCAATGGCTCACATGTACAAGGAGATTCCAGACAAGGCAGTAGAGACTCACAAGTTTGGATCAGTTCACTTTCTGCTGTTAGGGTTGACAACCATCAATTGGATTCTGAGGCACACTCTGTTGCCCAAGTATGGTGACCATAACATGATCAGAGGGCATGCCATCAACATGCTGCATGTGTTTGATGTGCCACAGAAGTTCAAAGTCATGAGCCTAATCATTGAAACAATCAAGAGGACTGCAGCAGATCAGAAGAGGAGCTGTGGATATGCACCTCAGATTCAGGAATTGATCAACTCAAAGATGGGCACAGGAAAATATCAGTTGGATAAGGAACATTTTCCACTTTATCCAGACTTTGAGGACAATGAGGTTGTCATGAATGAAGATGATCCACAATTAGTTCAAGCTCAGGAGAAGAAGGAGAAGGCAAAGAAGGAGAAGGCTGCCAAGATGCCAACTCAAGAGGAGGCATCTGAGTATTTCTTGAAAACCAAACAGGAGCAGCTTGGTCACTTGATAGCATCAACTCTGAGGATTGAGAAAGGACTGGCCACCCTCACTCAGAATCAGGAGAGCCTTGAAAGAATCATGGAACAAAAATTCTATGATCTAGATGTCAAAGTAACTGAGATTCAGTCAGTTGTAGAGGAGCTGCAGGATGATATGCAGGAGAGGAAGGGCAAGACAACCACTGTTATATTTGCCAGAGTTCCTAGAGCCCAGAGGTCAGTTGCAGTGCCAGTGACAGACACTTGGGCAACAACTTCAGCACCAGCTACTGCCCCTACAGTTCCAGTGCAACTAGCTCCAGCATCCACTCCAGCACCCTCTACTTCAACTGAAGCCTTCGTCCAAGGAGCTATCAGGACACCACCACCAGAAGATCAAGCCTGAGAGTCGATCTAGCACTATGCATTTTCTATGAACTTTTTGGTAACTTGTTGCCAAAGGGGGAGAAAAATGTATAGATCATAGGCTTCAAGAGAGAGAGTGTTGCTCTTGTTCTCTCTTGCTTTATTTGGTGTTTTTTAAACTGTGTTTGCTTTTGGTTGAGGTACTATGCTTGTGAGACATTGAAGATCATGTGTTTGATCATAAGCTACACTTATGCATGCTTGATATTATCCTATCTATCTTATGTGATCACTCACTATGCTTGGTGATGAGTGCATGTATTCATTGTTTATTATTTTGAGCGCTCCACCAAGATGTATGTGACATGGAAGAGTAACCCATGAGCCTAATTCATTGTGCATTTGCAGTCCAAAGCAAATCTTAACCCATGCACAAATTTAGGGGGAGCTCTTGCTTATCACATACTTCTCAAAGCGGCGATGTTATTTAATCTTATTATCATTTGTCGAAGCTTTGATCTATATGTTGTCATCAATTACCAAAAAGGGGGAGATTGAAAGTGCAACTATCCCTAGGTGGTTTTGGTAATTCATAACAACATATAGCTCACTGAGCTAATGCTATTCCAAGACTATTATTTCAGGAAAGATCAATGAATGGCATGGCATGGATGATGAAAGTGGATCCCTCAAAATACTAAGGACAAAGGATTGGCTCAAGCTCAAAAGCTCAAGACTCTTCATTTTACATTTTAGTGATCCAAGAACATATTGAGTCTATAGGAAAAGCCAATACTTTCAAGGAGGGATGAGGTGTTGCTTAATGAGCCTCTTGCTTCATGTGCTTAGTGATATGCTCCAAAACCCTCAACTACATTCCCACATCCACAAATGACCTAAACCCAAAGCCAAAATCGGTCACACCGATTCTTCCTATCTGGCGCCACCGATTCCAAAAGTCATAGCCACTGCCACAAACCCTAAGCAAATCGGTCTTGCCGATAGGGATCTCGGTCTCACCGAGATGGGGTTGTAATCTCTTTGTTTCCCTTTGTAACGTTTCGATCTAACCGAAGTGAGCGATCGGTCCCACCGAGATTGCAATGTAAACTCTTTGTTTCCTTTTTGTAACATTTCGGTCTCACCGAAAAGAGCAAATTGGTCCCATCGAGTTTACCTGACCAACTCTCTGGAAAGCTTATTACCAAATCGGTCTCGCCGAGTTTGTGTAATCGGTCTTACCGAGATTACGTTATGCCCTAACCCTAACCGAATCGGTCTCATCGAGATGCATGTCAGTCCCACCGAAAATCACTAACGGTCACTAGGTTTACTAAATCGGTCCGACCGAGTTTAACGATTCGGTCCCACCGAGTTTGGTAAATTGTGTGTAACAGTTAGATTTTGTGTGGAGGCTATATATACCCCTCCACCTCCTCTTCATTCATGTAGAGAGCCATCAGAATGAACCTACACCTCCAACTTACCATTTCTGAGAGAGAACCACCTACTCATGTGTTGAGGCCAAGATATTCCATTCCTACCATATGAATCTTGATCTCTAGCCTTCCCCAAGTTGCTTTCCACTCAAATCTTCTTTCCACCAGATCCAAAACCTATAAGAGAGAGTTGAGTGTTGGGGAGACTATCATTTGAAGCACAAGAGCAAGGAGTTCATCATCAACGCACCATTTGTTACTTCTTGGAGAGTGGTGTCTCCTAGATTGGCTAGGTGTCACTTGGGAGCCTCTGACAAGATTGTGGAGTTGAACCAAGGAGTTTGTAAGGGCAAGGAGATCGCCTACTTCGTGAAGATCTACCACTAGTGAGGCAAGTCCTTCGTGGGCGACGGCCATGGTGGGATAGACAAGGTTGCTTCTTCGTGGACCCTTAGTGGGTGGAGCCCTCCGTGGACTCGCGCAGCCGTTACCCTTCGTGGGTTGAAGTCTCCATCAACGTGGATGTACGATAGCACCACCTATCGGAACCACGCCAAAAACATCCGCGTCTCCAATTGCGTTTGAATCCTCCAAACCCTTCCCTTTACTTTCTTGCAAGTTGCATGCTTTAATTTCCGCTGCCTATATACTCTTTGCATGCTTGCTTGAATTGTGTGATGATTGCTTGACTTGTCCTAAAATAGCTAAAATCTGCCAAACTCTAAAATTGGGAAAAGGTTAAGTTTTTATTGGTCAAGTAGTCTAATCATCCCCCCTCTAGACATACTTCAAGGTCCTACAAAACGTATTCCTTGGATGAACTGTGTGGAATGTACATATGAACGGAAACATTTGGCGGGGGCTGACTGTGTGGGATGTACTTACAATCGGAAATGATTTCGCCTGTATAATTCTATTTTTTGAGCACTACTGCAGGTATAACCGTATTTGCTCGCTCGCAGGTCGCACACGACCTCATTTTGCCGAGCGTGTGTGCCAGGAGGGTATATCCCCGACGGTTTCTGGGTCGTGTGGGAAGGACCCCCCTATCGCCCACACTCACTTGGCGACGGTTCCAAATACCATCGCGGAAAGGGGTTTAAAATCGTTTGTATAGCACCAACGCGTACCAATGAAGGGCAAGCAACGTGTGAGGACATGCTATGTAATTGTGGCAGTGTGAGTTACTTTGTTGTGGATTGCCCGTACGAGAAGAGGGAAGACAATGGTGGCAACTTATCTGAAAAGACAAGGCCAAGTTCTTCCCCAACAAGAACAACTTCATCAAGAAGACTTCTCCAAAGGGGTTGGTGGTACAAGAAGAGTACAATGAGGATGATGATGAAGAAGACTGTGAGACGGTTGCCATGGCCTCCGTTGCCATTGCAACAACTCCATGGGTGTCCCTCCTCGACTCACCCATCGTGAACTTCACCGCCAAGTGCCTCATGGCCAAAGGCACCAACAAGGTAACCCCGAACATCAAAACTACCATCACTACTAATCCTTCCTTGACGGATTCAATTGATGAAAATGAGGGGACGAAGGATGAGGAAAACAAATTTGAGTCTTTTATGAGTAAGCTCAAGGATAAATCCAAGAAGCTCTTTGTTGCTCTCTTGGAACAACTTGGTGAAGCCAATGACATGATCAAGGCTCACGAAGAAACCATCTCTAAGATGGAAGGGCATAGTCGTGACTATGCCGATGAGATATCCGATCTCTCTAATGCGCTTGAGGAAGAGTGTGGTCATCATTTGGCGCTTGAGGAGTCACACAACGATGATCATGCTAAATTAAAGAAAGATCTTGATCATGCTCTTGTTGTATCTCGTGTGCTCAATTCCGAGAAGGCCAAATTTGGGGTTGACCATGCTAGACTCAAGGAAGAGTTTGATATACTTGACAAGCCTCACAAGGCCTTGAAGAGTGCTCATGCTAGCCTCAAAGAGTCTCATGATCAACTCCAAGTGAGGCTAACCAAGGAGAAAGCCACATTCCCTCATATGGTTTTAATTGATAATACAAATTCTACTAACCCGTGTTGTGAGCATGTGCATCTTGTGGAGGAGAATGCCAAGTTGAAGGAGCACCTTGAGAAAGGCCTTGTGTCGTGCATACAAGGTGAGAAGAACCTCAACGACCTTTTGAGGAATCAAAAGGAAGTTGTGGCCAAGGAGGGGATTGGGTTTGCACATGTCAGATTTAGGGACCCGGCAATCCTTCAGAGGTTCGAACTCTGGGGTGCGTGCGGGGATCTCAACCCGCCCAGCCTATCTACTCGCGACCGTCCCTAGCCTAGCGCGTCGAGCTTAGAGAGACACAAAGACAGAGATTTATACTGGTTCGGGCCACCGTTGTGGTGTAATACCCTAATCCTGTGTGGTGTGGTGGATTGCCTCGAGGGGCTATGGATGAACTAGTACAGTGGATGAACAAGCCTCCTGAGGAGAGGTGTTCTTGAGCTGGTGTGGTGTTCTACCTGTTCTGGTCGACTCGTCCCCCTCCTATGGTGGTGGCTAGTCCTATATATAGTGGCCTTGGTCCTCTTCCCAAATATGAGCGGGAAGGGCTTCCACAATGGCGGGATTTGGAAGGGGACAAGTAGTACAGTCTATCCTGACAAAAGTGGTCTTCGCCTGCGAAAAGCCTCTGGTCATGACGCTGCGGTGGGCTCGTTGATGACCTCCGGCCTACCGTCCTGGTGGTCTTGGTCTTGTTGCACCAGAATGGCAACCTTTGGCTGATTCCTCGGGACTCTGCGCCTATGGCTTGCCTCCCTTGCACCAAAGAGGAAACCTGCGCTCTGCGCCCGCCTGTCCTTGGTCATCATGGCTCACGTTAGACTGAGCCTCATGAGATATCTTGCATAGAACTCCCCGCCCCTCAGGAGCCCTCCTGAGGAGGCCACTTCCTTCAGGGGTCTTGGTGCCGTCCGCCTCGCGAGGCTTGGCCCCTCGCGAGGGTCTTGCGATGTTGGTGCTGAAGCTGGGTCGTACCAGGCCATCAATGGAATCACGCGGTGGGCCGCAGGCAGGCAGGGCTGGATACCACCAAATCTAGGATGCCAAGAGTAGTCCCTGGGCCCAAGGTGCGCTTGGACTTGGCTTCTGTGCAAAGCCAAAGGGCAAGTGCGGAGCACCGCGGGCCCTAACCGCCTACGGCCTTGATGACGGGTGGCGACTGATGGGACGTGGGCGTCTCCACTTCCCCATGCTGCCTCGGCAACTGCTCGACTTGACAACTGCATGCTGCATGCAGAGAGGATCATCACAATTGGAAATCGTGCAAGGCCAACGATTTACCTTCTCCTGGCTATAAATGCGTGAGCGGGTGGAGCCCCTGCCCATCTCTTGTTCATCTTGCTCCCGCTTGCTTCTTCTCCTCCCCAACTTGTTCTCATGGTGACGATCAGGAGGTTTTCTGCGGCAGAGAAGGGGAAGGCTCCTAGGGAGGGGCCCGACCCTCTCCCACCGAAGAAATGATTCCGCCTCCCTGACGACGCCGGCGCGGGGCGAGAGGTGGCCAGGCCTTGGCAATCGAGGCCTCCGCCTGGCTTCCCCCTCCCCTTATACGCCTGAGCTCAAGGTAAAAGAGTGCACCTTGAGTAGCGCCTCGTGGAGATGGCAGGGCCGCCATTGCTCTGCTGACCGCACCACGGACCCATGCCAAGGATAGCTCGTGTGAGTTTGTGGTGTGGACGACAATGCCCCCCGACACCTGGATCCGACTCCCGCGGTTCTTTGCCAGGGAGCTGCCTCCGAAGGGACCGGTGGGGCTATGGCTGCAGCACGCAGGGTGCAGCAGCCTTGCCACCGGAGTTGAGGTCGAGGTGGTGCTGCCTGGAGACATATTCATGATGCGAGGATGGGGCGAGATCGCCCAGGCTTGTCGGGCGGAGGGAGCCCTGGTGATCCACTTCGAGTATGACGGCGCGGCCACCTTCCTCTTCAAGGTCTTCAATGAGGAGGGCGAGCGGCTGGAGTGCTGCCCTGGAGGACACAGCTCGAGGGACGCCGTAGTGGGTGCTAGATATGTTGCCGCCCCCTTTAGCGCTTCGTCCAACAGCAGCGACGACTACTGGGAATCCAGCGACTCTCCTGAGCCCAGTGATTCTCCGGAGTCGAGCGACGACAGCTATGTGCCGCCAAGCTCCCACCAGGGCTGCAGCACAGCTGCGGCTGCCACCCGGCATCATCAGCGATACCGTAGGGCCCTGTAGTTGTTTCTCCTGCGCGAGATGAAAATCAGCCCCCGTGGGGTTTGTAAGGACCGGGATGCACTTAATAGTATCGTTGTTTCTTTTGATTTCGTAATGGATGCGCGTACTCCAGTTTGGCTGAGTCCCTCCCCTTTCTCTTCCCTAGACAGCATGACGCTCTACACCGACAAGACCCAGTCCCTAGGCAGGCTTCAGCCGTCGCTAGTATGCCAGGTCGTGATGTCGTGGTCAAGGCTAGGAGGTGAGCAGCCCAAGGTCCGGTAAGAGCTCATGAGACGCGATGCTCATGAGGTCCCCCTTGGCATGCAAGCAGTTGTATAGAGAATCGAAAAGGGGAGATGAACCGCCAAGTGGAACGGCAAGGCGGGGCGCGAGGAGCGGAACTGGTGCTGTAGCAAACCGAGACCTATCTTTTGCCGTCCGAGTCCATAGGGGAGGTGATGCTTGCTGCTGCACCTGTGGCACCGTCACGTGCGGCCCGTATCAGCCACCCTTCTGCCTCGCTCGCCAAGATGCTCTACGTCCTTGGGTCCCGGCCCTCGAGCAAGATCATCCGCCGCTGGTATGCCAGGTTGCGGTGCCGTGGTCAAGGCCGGGGGGGGAGGGCTGGAGAGCCGGTAGGAGCTCCCAAGATGCGATGCTCGCGAGGCCAAATGGAGGTTATCCGGGCCAAACCTTGGCCCATTGCTGGGTGAACCTGCAGGTTGGATGACAAGGTAGGCCAACAGCCCTGAGGCGTGAGACAGAGGCACCGAGGACCTTGTGAGGTGGTGTACGCGAGGCGGGCCGCGAACCAGAGCTCGATCCCTGGGTATATCAGCGTTGCAGGGATGGACCTGAGCACAAGCACCGTGCCGATGTGAGTATCGTGCAGTGATGCGGGAGTGGTCTTAGTTAGAACGCATGAGGGTCGTGAAGTGGTGGTCACGAGGTGACAGTCATAGACAAGTTCGCATAAACGATTAGATAGTCCTGGTGAGTGCAAAATGATACATGCCATAGGGACGGACCCACACAGCCTGGGCATAGTGCAGCCCGAGGGGCGCCCCCAAACTGAACAAACTAGAAAGATGTCACCTGGTACCATTGCTGAAGAGTTGTTGAAGTAGCCAAAAACGCGCGCCGCGGAAGCCGTTCCTCAAGAGCCACTCCGGTGTCGAGCCTCGGAAGGCTCGGAGGAACCGGAAGGCTCCTGAAGGTGCTCCTCCATCTCCGCCAGGAGCACCTGGTGCCTGGCTTTGCAGGCCGTCTGAGCGTCCCTCATGTAGCAATGGAACGCCTTAGCCGCCCCGCCAGGCCAAAGGGCATGCAGACGTAGCTGTGCGGCGGTCCCTCGCATCGGCCGACACGAGATGGCCACATGAGCTGCCGAGATGCGGCCCTGTTGAGCCTGGGGATGTCAATGCAGACGTGGAACTCCTTACCCTTGCCAGGGAAGTGAGCTGCGCCATGCGGCAGGCGACGATCGCCTTGCAGAACCCTTCCTTCATGAATCTCCTTGATTGCCTTGCTGATGAACTCCTGAACGCCTGGTGCCTCACGCGTGTTGCCTTCTCCTGGGAAGCGTGCTCTGAAGAGTGCCTCCACATGGTGCCCGAGCGCCACTCTCGCGACATTGGCTAGGTCTGAGGCCCTCTAGAGGAGAGCCCCCGAGCCCAGCCTGAGAGGGGCGCCGGGCGCACCTCCCTATGCAATGGGTGAAGGTGGTGCCACGTCCGAAGATGCGCGACTCAATGTTGCATCCTCGGGTGATGCTCCTTCACAAGACCCCTGGCCCAGCTGCAACTTCTTCGCCTTGGGGGAGACCTCAGGAGGGACGGTGCCATCTTTGTCCTCTAGGTTCTCAAATGCTGCAGCCTGGAAGGCGCGCTCGAGGGAGCACACCGCATCCTTCTCTTAGCAGGTGACTGTGATGATGCCGCTGCTTCCTAGCATCTTGAGGATGTTGTAGCCATGGTGTGTGGCCGCCATGAACTTGGCCAGTGCTGGGTACCCTAGGATGGCGTTGTAGGGAAGACGAATGTCGGCGACATCGAAATCGATGAGCTCGGTGCGGTAGTTGTTGCGCTCGCCGAAGGTGACAGGCAGGAGAACTTGCCCGATCGGGTGTGTTGATCCATCGGTCACTCCTGAGAATGGCTTGGTGGGGTGCAGCTGGTAATATGGCACCTGAAGCCTGTCGAACGTCTAAACAGAGCGAACATTGAGCCCTGCTCCACCATCGATGAGAGTGCTGGTGATGGTCACGTTGCTGATGATGGGGGAGCAGAGCATGGGGAGCATGCCTGCGGTGGCCGCACACTTGAGCCGGTCTGAGGAGTCGAATGTGATGGCGCACATGGACCACTTGAGAGGGTGAATCGCTTCAGTCTTTGGGAGCGCTACATTCACCTCGCGCGCGAACTTCTTGAAGACACGGTGGGAAGCTGGGCCCTACGAGCCGCCCAAGATGCAGGCAATGGCCCGAGGCTCCTGGAAGCCCCCAGCCCCCTCGTCCTGGTGGTGATCTCCGTTCCTTCTTGGCGGTGGAGGCAGAGGAGGAAAGGTTGCGTTGCCCTGAGGGCAGTCCTCACAAGGCTGCTCCCTCCAGTTGCCCTCGTGGGGCTGGTCCTGCCAACGGTCCGCACAGGGCTGGTCGTGCCACTCCTAACGGCGGTCACGTCCGTCCCAGCGCCCTCCGCCTTGGCCACCTCTGCGACCGTAGCCCCGATCGTTGTGCTCGGGGCGTCGACCGAGGCGCCCGTCACGGAGGGCCCTAAGCTCCTGGCAATCGCTGGTGTTGTGGCTGTAGACATTGTGGAAGGTGCAGAACGGCCGCTTGCCCTAGGATGACTCGGGGTGGTCGCGGCCATGCTTGGTTTCTGGCTCGGACGCAAGCACGGCTGGACCCTTGCACTTCGTGTCCTTGGCCTTGGTCTTGTTGTCTTCTGGGTCAGCATTAGGGAGCTCGAGAAGGGGAATGCGTCCCTCCTTGGCCCTTGCACACTTGTTCGCCATGTTGAACATCTATAGAGTGGTGCAGAGGTCCTCGTGGATGGCCATCTCCTCTTTCATCTTGATGTCACAGACGCCATCGGTGAACGCGGAGATAATGGCTTCGTCAGATACATTGGGAATCTTGAGGAGAACGTTGTTGAATCGCTGGATATACTTATGCAGGGTCTCTCTAGGCTGCTGCTTGACATGACACAGGTCGCCTGCGGCCGGCGGACGGTCGCAAGTGCCCTGGAAGTTGGCGATGAACCGGTTGCGCATCTCCTCCCAGAACGAAACCGACCCCTCGGTCAGATCCAGGAGCCAAGAACGTGCGCCATCCTTGAGGGCCATCGAGAACCAGTTTGCCATGATCTTCTCGTCGCTGCTGGCCGCCTCGATGCTCAGCTCATAGATCTGTAGGAACTCGGCGGGGTCTGCAGTGCCACCATAGCGTGGAGGTAGGCCAGGCTTGAACTTGCTCGGCCAAACGACTTTGCGGAGCTCCGCAGTGAACGCACGGCACCCTGCCGTGGCCATCGGAGGTCGTCGAGGGGGTGGAACAAGGTCTTGGTGCGCGCGCACCGCCACCTCATGTGGCGGCGCACGAGCCTAGTGCTGGGGTGCTAGAAGCATGCGCGCTTCTCCTTGGGGACGCTGCACCACCTGGCAGCTCACGTCATCTCGAGCTGGCGCCGGGTGCTAAGGGTCACGCCGTGGAGCCATACGCCTTGGCTCGATGATGGCGCCCCGGGCCGGAGGTGGAGGAGGAGCCCCGTGCGCGACATCGCCCACTGCAGGTGGTTGCTGAGGCAGCGAGCGAGCCGGCCTGTAGGAGCCCCCATGCGCGATGCTGATGAGCTCAGCAATCTGCTCGAGCCACTCCTCGTAGAGGTCACTCACTGGACGGTAGCGAAGAAGCTCCCGGGTCATGAGCAGAGCGGCCTGCGCATCCACCTGGCCGTGGCATGCGTGGGATGACGTTGCTGCCGGGGTCAGTGACGGAGTAGCGGTGTGTCCGTCGCGGCACACTGACGGGTGCAGCGATGAAGCTTGCTGCTCGTGGCCGGCAGGGCCCGTGGCGGCATTGGCCACCGAAGAGGGAGCGCGGCGGTGCAGGCGTCGCCCGCCGGAGCCGTCTGAGCGACGCGGGCGGCGATCGCAGCCCGACGCTCGGCGCAAGCCCTGTGCGCGTCGGCCATGGAGACGTCGGAGCAGAGACGGGTCGAACAACGGAAGAGAGGATCCGACGCACACCTACCTGGCGCGCCAAATGTCAAATTTAGGGATAAGTCAACCCTTGAGAGGTTCGAACTCTGGGGTGCGTGCGGAGATGTCAAGCCGCCCAGCCTATCTACTCGCGACCCTCCCTAGCCTAGCAGGTCGAGCTCAAAGAGACAAAGACATAGAGATTTACACTAGTTCGGGCCACCGTTGTGGTGTAATACCCTAATCCTGTGTGGTGTGGTGGATTGCCTCGAGGGGCTATGGATTAACTAGTACAGTGGATGAACAAGCCTCCTGAGGTGAGGTGTTCTTGAGCTGGTGTGGTGTTCTACTTGTTCTGGTCAACTCGTCCCCCTCCTATGGTGGTGGCTAGTCCTATATATAGTGGCCTTGGTCCTCTTCCCAAATATGAGCGGGAAGGGATTCCACAACGGCGGGATTTGAAAGGGGACAAGTAGTACAGTCTATCCTGATAAAAGTGGTCTTCGCCTGCGAAAAGCCTCTAGTCGTGACGCTGCGGTGGGCTCGTTGATGACCTCCGTCCTGCCGTCCTGGCGGTCTTGGTCTTGTTGCACCAGAATGGCAACCTTTGGCTGATTCCTCGGGACTCTGCGCCTATGGCTTGCCTCCCTTGCATCGAAAAGGAAACCTGTGCTCTGCGCCCGCCTGGCCTTCGTCGTCATGGCTCACGTCAGACCGAGCCTCATGAGATATCTTGCATAGAACTCCCCGCCGCTCAGGAGCCCGCCTGAGGAGGCCACTTCCTTCGGGGGTCTTGGTGTCGTCCGCCTCGCGAGGCTTGGCCCCTCGCGAGGGTCTTGCGGTGTTGGTGTTGAAGCTGGGCCGTACCAGGCCGTCGATGGAGTCACGTGATGGGCTGCAGGCAGGCAGGGATGGATACCCCCAAATCCAGGACGCCGACAACACCCATGTCCAAGAAGAAGAAGAAGAATGATAAGACAAAACAACCTCCTCCTCTCAAGCAAAATTTTGTGAAGGAGGGAGAGGGTATTCCTAAGGAGAAGAAGAACAATACGAAGGGTGGTGGTGTCAAGAAGGGCAATGCCACTCCTACCAATAAAGCCGGCGATTTTAACCCTTCTTATGTGTTATGCCGTGCTAGTGATGGGCATGTTTATGCCAAATTTGTTGGTTCTTCTTATGAGTACATTGAATGGTCTATTTGGGTTCCTAAGACCCTTGATTCTAACATCAAAGGACCCATTACAAAGTGGGTACATAAAACCAAGCATTGATCTCTTGTAGGTGTTTGCTTCCGGTGGGGGATCATGGTTGCTCGATAGTGGAGGCACAAATCATATGACCGAAAGCAAGGAGTTGGTGGTGGACGTGCACAAGGTTTCATCTATGCCCACCAATGTCGAGTGGGGTGATGCCTCATCTTCTAAGGTATTGGGTCTTGGCAGGGTTATCATCTCTCATGATCTCACGATCGAGAAAGTCATGCTTGTTGAGTCACTTGCATACAACTTACTTTCCACTCGTCAACTTCCACTCATGGGCATTGCCACTTTCTTTGATATTGATGTCGTGGCCCTCTTGTGGAGCAAGACTCTTAAAGTAGCCTTTGTTGGGCATGTAGAGAACAGTCTTTATGTGATTAACTTTTTGGAGCGACCCACTAAGACCATGACATGCCTAATGGCTAAAGTTGACGTGGGATGGCTTTGACATCGCCGTTTAGCCCACGTCAATATGAGATATTTGCAAATTCTTCTCAAGCGGGACCATGTCCGTGGACTAACAATGTTAGTTTTGCCAAAGATCGTGCTTGCAGTGCGCGTATCAAAGGAAAGCTACATGAGAAGGCTCACCCACCCACGACTATCATCTACTCGAAGAGGCCCTTGGAGCTCCTTCAAATGGATCTCTTTGGGCCTCCATACTTTGATAGTCTTGGGGGTAGAAAGTATTGCTTGGTGATTGTGGATGATTATTCAAGATACACATGGGTATATTTCTTCAAGAGGAAGAGTGAGACCCAACAAACCGTCATCAACTTTGGAAATGAAGCTCAACGTCAACACAACGCAAAGATCTTGATGATAAGAAGTGACAATGGCACCGAGTTCAAGAACTACACCTTGGATGAGTTTCTTAGTGATGAGGGGATCAAGCATCAATATTCCGCACCTTACACCCCTCAACAAAATGGTGTAGCGGAGAGGAAGAACTGGACTTTGATGGACGCGGAAAGAACCATGATGGCGGAGTTCAAGTCTCAATACAACTTTTGGGACGAAGCAATCAACACCGCTTGTCACGCATCCAATCGGCTCTATCTCCGCAAAGGCTTGAACAAGACTCCATATGAGATACTCACCGGCAACAAGCCCAACCTCAAGTACTTCCGGGTGTTCGGTTGTAAGTGTTTCATTCTCAAGAAAGGTGTTCATTTGTCTAAATTTGAGAAGCTCATGAGGGCATAATTGTTGGTTGTGCTACAAACTCTCATGCTTGCTGTGTCCTCAACAAGTCCACGAGACTCATTGAGGAGACGTGTAACGTGGAGTTTGATGAGAATTATGGCTCCCAAGTGGAGCAAAGTGGTACTTGTGATGTAGGTGATGAAATTCCTCCCCAAGCTATAAGAAGAATGTGTTTTGGTCGTATCCTACCCATTGAGGAACCCCTTGTGGCCGAAGGAGAAGGACAGTGTTCCACTCATGTGGAACCATCACCAACCCAAGACCCACATGATTTCGAAGAATAAAGTGAAGGCCCTCAACCAAATGAACAAGATCAAGGGCAAGATCAACCTCAAGATGGTGTTGAACCACTGAGTGATGCCCAAGGTCAAGTTCTTACCACCAAGCATGTTCAAGATCAAGAGAAAGCTCAAGATCAAGAACAAGCTCATGACAACGCTCAAGATGATCAAGTTACCCCTCCTCAACTCTCTCTTGAGGAGGAATTGGAGCGTCGTGCCGCCAAGATTGCGTCCAAGCTCACTACCAAAGATCATCTCATGAAGAATGTGCTTGGAAGCTTAAGAAAGGGGGTAGGCACTCGTAGACAATTAGCAAACTATTGTGAACATCACACGTTTGTTTCTTGTGTTGAACCCCAAAAGTTCTATGAGGCGCTCGAGGGTCTGGATTGGCTTAATGCCATGCATGAAGAACTCAACAACTTCAAGCACAACAAGGAGTGGAGATTGGTGCCAAGGCCATCGGATAATCATAATGTCATTGGAACCAAATGGATCTTCAAGAACAAGCAAGATGCTCACGGGATTGTCATTCGTAACAAGGCTTGTTTGGTGGCACAAGGCTACTCCCAAGTTGAGGGTATCAACTACGGTGAAACCTTTGCTCCCGTTGCTCACCTTGAATCTATTAGTTTGTTGCTTGCTTATGCTTCTCCTCATAACTTTAAGTTGCAACAAATGGATGTGAAGAGTGCTCTTCTTAATGGTCCTCTTAATGAGTTGGTGTATATCAAACAACCCCCGGGGTTTGAGGATCCCAAGTTCCCCAATCATGAATGTGTACCAACTCCATAAGGCGCTCTATGGCCTTAAACAAGCCCCACATGCGTGGTATGACCACCTTACCGAGTTGTTGCAAGATCGTGGGTTTGAAATTGGGAAAATCGACCCCACTCTTTTTACTAAGAAGGTCAACGGGGATTTGTTTGTATGCCAACTATATGTTGATGATATTATCTTTGTTTCTCCTAACAATGCATTTAATGAGGAGTTTGCCGCACTCATGACCGGGGAGTTTGAGATGTCCATGATGGGAGAGTTGAACTTCTTTCTCGGGTTCGAAGTCAAAAAAGGAAGAGAAGGAATCTTCATCAACCAAGCCAAATACACTCAAGACATGCTCAAGAGATTCAAGTTGAGTGATGTCAAGCCGGCGTGTACACCAATGCCTACGAAATGCCAACTTGACAGTGATCCCACTGGTAAAGCAGTGGATCAAAAGGTATATCGCTCTATGATTGGATCCTTGCTTTACCTTTGTGCATCTAGACCGGATATTGTGTTGAGTGTGTGAATTTGTGCATGGTTTCAAGCCTCACCTAAGGAAAGCCACTATGTGGCGGTCAAGCGAATCTTTCGATACTTGGCTCATAGCGCAAACTTTGGCTTATGGTACCCTAGAGGAGAAAGCTTCAATCTTGTGGGATTTTCAAATTCAAATTGGGTGGGAGACAAAGTGGATAGGAAGTCAACTTCCAGAGGGTGCCAATTTCTTGGGTGCTCTTTGGTGAGTTGGTCTTCTAAGAAGCAAAGTTGTGTGTCTCTCCCCTCCACCGAAGTCGAGTATGTGGCTGCCGGTAGTTGTTGTGCTCAACTTCTATGGATGAGGCGAACTTGAAAGGATTACGGTGTCACTTGTGACAAAGTGCCTCTTTGGTGTGACAATGAAAGTGCCATCAAGATTTCTCTCAACCCGGTGCAACACTTCAAGACGAAGCATATTGAGATTCGGTATCACTTCATCCGGGATCACATCAAGCGAGGGGAGATCGATCTTAACTATGTCAACACTCATGATAACCTTGCATATATTTTCATGAAGCCTTTGGATGAAGCTAGATTTCTCGAGTTAAGGCATGAGCTAAACATCATCGATTTGAGCAATGTGGCTTGAACTTGTGCACAACCCACCATACTCATCATGTTGTCTTGTTTAGATGTAGGCATGGACATAGGGGGAGTGTTGTTCTCTAAATGGACTCTCCCCCCCCATTATGCATAAATCGATCAACTCTTTCAGATTCGCCATTTGTGATGGTACTTGTGCTTCAAAGACGAGCTTTGGTCATGGGCCCAAGGATAATTCTTCGCGGTGCCATACCAATTGACTCAAACATAGGTGGCTCCGGCCACCACCCTCTCTTCTTGAGAGGTGTTGGTTTGTTGTTGGTCCTTGGTGTCCCTTTGCTTTCTTTTGGACATGTTCATGGTTAAGTTGCTTCGTCTATGGTCTCTCTTGTGTGTCCATTTGCTTGAAGTTTGTATTGCAAAGGCCTTATTGTTTCCTTGTGTCGAAACTTCCACTTTCTTGGGTTTGCGATACTACCGTGGCAAGTCACGGTACTACCGCTGGAGGTGGGTGGCTCCTGTGCTTGCATAGTTGCACCCATGGCACGGTATTACAGCTCCAAATCATGGCAGTAATTTTTTACTGCCGCTGATAGAGTAGTACTACCGCCCTAGGTTTGTTACTTCCTCCTGGGCGGTACTACCGCAATGACCCATGATACTACCGTGCTATCAAGACTGCGTGGGGGTTAAGAGCGGGCAGAGGGAGTTTCAACTCCCTCATACCCATTCATCCCTTCCCCTGACCTCGTCTCCCTCTCTCCTGCCCAAGAACAGTGCCGGAGGACCTCATGGATCTCCGTCTCCGGTCACTCTCCTCTTATTTCAATCGGTGTGATCCTTCCCCATCTCGCCCTCTTGCCATGGACCCCGGTATCTCCCCTTGTCCCTCTCTCTTTGCCTCTCATTTTGTGCTTCTAGGTTTTGGGAGATGCATGTGTAGGTCTAGATATTTTGGGCTAAATCTTTGCAAGAGAAAATTGTTGGAGAGTGTTTGTGCAGTAGATATGCTATTTGGTGTATACAACTAGGTAGTTTTGATCAATGGTAGTACCGATTCGTCATTGCGGATCTTCTCACATGCAATCCTGCTAGATCCGTCTGTGCAGTACTACCGCTCCCCTGGAGCGGTACTACCACCCATGGTGGGCCCCATGCATTACTACTACTTCCCTGGAATGGTACTACCGCCTGAGGCACGGACGTAAAAAATTACTTCTGCTCTGAGTACAGTACTACCACGCCAACCTGGTGTGGTACTACCGCGATCAGAGTAGTAGTAAATTTTTACTTCCGCATCCCGCTGTGGTACTACCGCTTGACCAAACTTACCTCATTTTGCCACACCCAATCTCATTTCTATGTGTTTAATTTTGGTTTGGCCTTGGTTTTTGCAATAATCCTTCTTGTTTTTCTCGTATGTTTTTGTGATTTGTCATAGGTGGTGGCTCCGGTTCCAGGCGCTCGAATCCCAGTCATGATACAAGACCAAAGCATCTTCGCAACCAAGAAGTTCTTGAGGGGTCCAGTGCCCCATCTCAGCATGTCAAGACCTCAGCTACAAAGTTCAAGGAGCCAGTTGTCAGCATGGCTGAAATGCCTTGCTACTTCTTGAGCTTGCATTGGTTTTTCCCTTGAAGAGGAAAGGGTGATGCAACAAAGTAGAGTAAGTATTTCCCTCAGTTTGAGAACCAAGGTGTCGGTGTCAAAACCGGCGGATCTCAGGTAGGGGGTCCCGAACTGTGCGTCTAGGCGGATGGTAACAGGAGACAAGGGACACGATGTTTTTACTGAGGTTCGGGCCCTCTCGTTGGAGGTAAAACCCTACTCTTGATTGATTGATATTGATGATATGGGTAGTACAAGAGTGGATCTACCACGAGATCAAGGAGGCTAAACCCTAGAAGCTAGCCTATGGTATGATTGTTGTTGTGTCCTATGGACTAAAAGCCTCTAGTTTATATAGACACCGGAGAGGGCTAGGGTTACACAGAGTCGGTTACAATGGTAGGAGATCTAAATATCTGTATCGCCAAGCTTGCCTTCCACGCCAAGGAAAGTCCCATCCGGACACGGGACGAAGTCTTCAATCTTGTATCTTCATAGTCTTGGAGTCTGGCCGATGATGATAGTTCGGCTATCCGGACACCCCCTAGTCCAGGACTCCCTCAGTAGCCCCTGAACCAGGCTTCAATGATGATGAGTCCGGCGCGCATATTGTCTTCGGCATTGCAAGGCGGGTTCCTCCTCCGAATAATTTATAGAAGATTGTGAACACCAGGATAGTGTCCGGCTCTGTAAAATAAATTCCACATACCACCGTAGAGAGAATAAAATTCACACAAGTTCAATCTGCTGACGTATTTTGTGGCGTGACGTCACACCACAACCAAGCCTTTACTCGAATCATTTTTATTATACCACCTCAGCGCGTTTAGCGAAGCGGTTTCCTTGGCATGTCTTGTCGAAGCAGAGATCGTGTTCCCCTTATTCCGGGATTCCCATCATTATGGACGTGGGTAACCCAACCGCGCCATTGATTGCGGCACTTGGGAGATAAGCGAGTTTTACTAGGCTGGTGGGGACGCATAGTTTCGTCCGCCCATATATAAGGGGATAAGGATCCACCTTTTTACCTACGCCTTCTTCCTCCTTTGCTTATCCATCTTCGCGTACTCGAGCTCCAGCACCCAAGTCTGCACATCTCACCTCGACCTTCTCCAGCCATGTCCGGAGCGGGAGGCAAGTGGATGGCCTCCTCCGTTACGGAGGGGCACATCAAGAAGCTGCGCAGTGCCAGATATCTATCTAGCGACATCGCGCACCGGCTCCCCGACAAGGGGCAGCTCATCCCCACCCCCGGGCCCCATGAGAGGGTAGTATTCCTTCCCCATTTCCTCCGCGGACTGGGCTTCCCACTCCACCCTTTTGGCCGGGGGCTCATGTTCTACTACGGCCTGGATTTCCATGATCTGGCCCCGAATTTCATCCTCAACATCTCGGCGTTTATCATCGTGTGCGAGGCCTTCCTCTGCATCCAGCCCCTCTTCGGCTTGTGGCTCAAGACCTTCAATGTCAAGCCGAAGGTTGTGAAGGGCAGCCAAGCGGAGTGCGGAGGCGCCGTGGTGGGCAAAATGCCCAACGTCACTTGGCTCGAGGGCGCCTTCATGGAAACCATCAAAGGGTGGCAATCGGGGTGGTTCTACATCACCGAGCCGCGTGACCCTAAATGGGCAGCGGCCCCCGAATTCAGATCTGGCATCCCCATGCGGCTCACCTCCTGGAAAGAGAAGGGCCTGCTATGGGGTAGTTCGGAAGAGCTGACTGGACTCCAGTCCTATCTCCCAACCCTGGTGAACAAGAAGCTCAAGCTTGTCAACGTGATCCAGGTCATGCTCGTCCGCCGGATTCTGCCCTGCCAACAACGGGACTTCAATTTGTGGGAGTTTGATCCGGCACAGCACCGGACCTTGAGCGGGCTCTTCGACACTACGTACGAAGATGCCTGGAGGGTGCTGTTCAAGGGCGGCGAGGCCCCCGCATCCGCTACCGAAGATCGCGGATTCAGCTCGCAGCGTCCGGCTGGCAAGGTAAGCCAGGTTATCCTTTATGGGACACTTGCTTTTCATAGTTTGACTTTATGCGGGATCTAAACTCCCAATGCCTTTAACAGGCCTGGCAGAAGACGTCCGGACAGGTTAACTGTTCGGCTCCTCTTCCAGAAGACCCAGCGGATGCCCGTCTAACAGGGTTGCTGGTCCCGGCACTTTACGTAGTGCCGGAGAAGAAGGACAAGAAGAAGGCCGCGGGAACCCGAAGGAGTTCCCGGCGCCAGGTGGTATCGGATTCATCGTCCGATGACTCCGAGGCGGACTCCTCCCATGAGGACGAGGAGGAGAAGAAAGAGGCCTCTCCCCCAGCGGGGGGAGAGAAGAAGGGGAAGGCCTCCCCAGCGAGGGAGGCCGAAGGGTCCAAGAAGGGAAAGACCCTTCCCCCGGACTGCTCCACCACCACCGGTGATGGCGACGAGGAGTGGCCCTCAAGGGCCAAGCCCCTGGCGAGATCGTAAGTATCCAGACTCCTAAATGATTTATAATTTTTCTTTTTGTCGCATGGTGTCTTTCTAATGCCGCATACAACCCTGTAGTCCGCCCAAGGACGATCTTCCCGCTTCGTCGAGCGGGTCTTTGGGCACGTCGGATATGGATTCTCTTCCGACCGCCTCCACCCCCCGCGATACTGACGACGCCGAGGTGGGATCCCGGGAAGGGACCCACCAGGAGGAGGAGGCCCCGGAGGTGCCGCAGGGCAACCTCCCGGACTTTGTACCGGATTCCGCGCCAGAACCTGCAGTGGTTCCGGAGTCCGGCGGGCGGCCCCTTCGTAAGAAGGGCAAGACTGCGACAACGGCGGCCTCCGTCCAACCGGAGGCGCCGGATACTTTGCTGGAGGCGCTCAACGGCGCTTCCATCGAAGAGGGACACCGCACTGTCATGAGTGTGGTGATTCGGAAGGTTCAGCTCGCCAAAAGCGGGCTGACCGAAGCCTGCAGCAGCCTTCTAACAGGCTTTGAGGTAAGAATTTTAATATATGTAAAATAGTACCGCATAGACAGTAGCCCTTGATGCTCGGTTCGGTGTTCGGAAAGAAAAGCCAGACTGAGGATCTAAAAAGATATACGCAGGAGTCTTAAAAAATATGTCAATATGGGATTGCAGGCTGCGCTGCTGACCTCTGCCGCACTGACTGCGGAGGTCAATGCTTTGAAGCAAAGCCTTGAGTGGTCTGAGAGCAAGCTCGGCTGTGCCAAGAAGCAGCTCGAGGACAAGGAAGGTGAGTAACATCTTATTAAAGTTGTACCTTACAGAAAAGGATTTGGTTGCAATAGAAATGACAAGGATAACTGGGTAGTCCAGGGGCCACGAACGAGGTGGCAACCCTGAAGGAGGCAGTGTCCGCGGCCGAACGTAATGCGGCCGCGGAGCGTGCTGGGCGAGAGAAGCAGGAGGCGCGGGTGGCGGAGGTACAGCAAGAGCTCCAGGCTCTCATAGAAAATCTTGAGAGTTTGGAGCACGACTCGAAGACTCGAGAGTCCGAGCTTGCATCGGCTCTTGAGAGTGCCAAAGCCGCAAAGGCCGAAGCCCACAAGGCCCTCCAGGAAATCGAGGCATTGAAGAAAATAGCAGCGGGTAAGGCATTTTTCATGCAAAGCAAGCATGTGAATGTGAATTACCTATTACTTATGCGAATTCGGAGCTCTCCAGGAGCGTTCGCAGATCTGCCCCGCAGCGTGTCTGATGCTGCCTCTTTCTATAGGGCCGAGGAGGGGAGCTCGACGGAGAAGGTCTTCTGGTCTCAGTATGCTGAGGCCGGACATCCGGTGCCCCTTAGCGACCAGCTGAAACAGCTGGTCGAGCTCCACAAGGTGGCCAAACAGGCCATGAAGGGCCTCATAGTTCGGCTGTGGCCCAAGGAGGCCATGGCTGGGAGCTACTTCGGCCTGGTGCGGCGGCTGGTGGATGCTTGTCCATGGGTTGAAGTCATCAAGTAATCCGCCTGCATTGAAGGTGCCCGTTGGGCCCTTGCCCGTGCTAAGGTGCACTGGGGCAAGATGGATGCTGAGAAGCTTGTGACGGACACGCCACCGCCGGGCAAGGAGTATCGCATGCCCGAGATGTATTATAAGGGTGTCCTGAAGGGTGCCCGCATTATTGCGGGTGAGTGCACCAAAGATGTAATATTTGAGCATACTCGCATTTTGTTATCCTGTGCGCTGAAAACTTTGTTCATATGCGCTAAGCAACGCTTGTTTAATTTAAAATATTACCTTCTGTGCGGCCGTTTATCAAATCTGAGAGATGGCAAGTCGTCGGCTTCAGCCCCCATGCCACGAGTGCTGGGGTGTTCGGGATAAACTTGAGCGCTCTTGTTCCCATTTTTGGGTCCATCTAGGGAGGCGCTCAACACGACGAACGAGGCAACCGGACTTATAATGCTTGAACACTCTCACTTAGCCATAGAATTCTATAATTTTAAATTTCGGCGAAGCCCCTAATGTTCGGAAGACCGAGTTCGGGGCGCTATCCACGCCTGGGCCGGACGAAGCCAGTTCCTCGCTCTAAGCGGCATAAGTCTTTAGGGACTCGAAAAAACCTCTCGAACAGCGACCAGCTCTCATCTTATCATGACGGTCAGTTTTAGCTTTCTCCATTGAGGCGCTCGCCCAGCTCAACTGGGGCGCAATCGCAGTGGTTCTCCCAGCGCTACCTTAGCTGATATAACGGATCATAAGGTACCAAAACATGGGAGCCGGGCAAACCCAACTATTGACCCAAGACATGATTCGGAGCCGATGCATATAATGTTATAAGTTCGGGGTGTCGCACTTGTGAAAGTGTTCGGACTTATCACACCATAATGTGGGGAACTTAAGCCCCTAGTGTATTTAGCCGTACCAAAGTGTACGGATGCAACATGTCATAAATGAACATATGTATAAGAAAGGAATGCAATTATAAGCAAAAAGCGATGCATTGTTTATTCAAGAAATACTGCCATGAATGCAGAACGATACAAATAGTGCGGTAAGCAAGGGATGGGACTATTAAACATGTCCCCCTCCAGGGGTAGGCTGCGGAATGGTGTATAAAACAGATTTAATGCTCGTAATGGAGACCACCTGGATACTTGTCGTAGCCTTTCCCCTTCCTTGGCGGTTGCATCGTGAGTTTGCAGGTCTAGTGCCGGACAGGGCCTCTGGTGAACGGAGTCCTATGGGTAAGAAAAAAGAAAAAGGAAAAAAAAAGGATGACACACTTGGGAGCCCCTGGTGTGGTTAAGCCGCATTCTGGGCCTGTCGTGGTCGTGCCCCTCCCCCTATGCCCATGGTATCTCCAGGGCGTAATGATGTACGCGAAGGACCAGTCTTTCAATTTTGCAAGGGCTGGGGTTGGGGCCGCATTGCTACGCGTGCTCGGAACGTGCTAGGTGGTCTTGTTGTAGGTTACTCCTGGCGCGTTTAGCCGTGTCCGGTCGCTTAACGACCGGACTCGAGAATTGCCTTAAGAGGCTGCTCTGTACTTCTGCCGCGAGAGCCGCTGTGTGTTCCTCCGTTCGGAGGAAGTGTTCAGTGTTTCCGCTGACCGTGATGACTCCTCGAGGGCCTGGAATTTTGAGCTTGAGGTATGCGTAGTGCGGCACCGCGTTGAACTTTGCAAACGCGGTCCGTTCGAGCAGAGCATGATAGCCGCTGCGGAACGGAACTATGTCGAAGATTAACTCCTCGCTTCGGAAGTTATCCGGCGATCCGAAGACCACTTCCAGTGTAACTGAGCCTGTACAATTGGCCTCTACACCTAGTATGACGCCTTTAAAGGTCATTTTTGTGGGTTTAATCCTTGAGGCGTGTATGCCCATCTTGCGCACTGTATCCTGATAAAGCAGGTTCAGGCTGCTGCCACCGTCCATCAGGACTCTGGTGAGGTGAAATACATCGACGATTGGGTCTAAAACCAATGCGGCGAATCCGCCATGGCGGATGCTGGTGGGGTGGTCCCTTCGATCAAAAGTGATCGGGCAGGAGGACCATGGGTTGAACTTCGGGGCGACTGGCTCCATCGCGTATACGTCCCTGAGTGCACGCTTCCGCTCCCTCTTGGGTATGTGGGTTGCGTATATCATGTTCACCGTCCGCACTTGTGGGGGGAAACCCTTCTGTCCTCTATTGTTCGGCGGCAGGGTCTTTTCCTCGTCGTCGCTATGCAGCCCCTTGTCATTGTTTTCGGCAATTAACTTGCCTGCCTGCTTGAATACCCAACAATCCCTGTTGGTGTGATTAGCTGGCTTTTCGGGGGTGCCGTGTATCTGGCAAGAGCGGTCGAGTATTCGGTCCAAATTGGACGGACCCGAAGTAGTTCTTTTGAATGGCCTTTTCCGCTGGCCGGGTTTGGAGCCTCTGAATCCGGCGTTGACTGTCGTATCCTCAGTGTTATCTCCGTTAACGCGGCGTTTGTTTTTGTTGCGATGCGACCTGCCATTGCGGTCCTTGGTATCGGGACTGCCAGAATTTTTGCTGAGGTTGTTGCTGCGGGCTAGCCAGCTGTCCTCTCCCGCGCAGAAGCGGGTCATGAGTAATGTGAGGGCTGCCATGGATTTCGGCTTTTCCTGTCCCAGGTGCCGGGCAAGCCACTCGTCGCGGATGTTATGTTTGAAGGCCGTGAGGGCCTCCGCATCCGGACAGTCAACGATTTGATTTTTCTTAGTTAAGAACCGTGTCCAGAATTGTCTGGCCGATTTGTCTGGCTGCTGAATTATATGGCTTAGGTCATCAGCGTCTGGTGGTCGCACATACGTGCCCTGGAAGTTATCAAGGAATGCGGCTTCCAGGTCCTCCCAACACCCAATTGATTCTGCTGGCAAGTTGTTAAGCCAATGCCGAGTTGGTCCTTTAAGCTTGAGTGGGAGGTATTTGATGGCGTGAAGAGCATCACCGCAGGCCATGTGGATATGAAGGATATAGTCTTCGATCCAAACCGCAGGGTCTATTGTGCCATCATAGGATTCAATATTCACGGGTTTAAACCCTTCGGGGATTTGATGATCCATTACTTCATCTGTGAAGCATAGTGGGTGTGCGGCGCCTCTGTATTGGGCTATATCACGATGTAGCTCAAACGAGCTTTGTCTACTGTGTTCAGCCCGGCCGGACTTGCTGTGTCCGGCGCGACGGTTGTCGTCGCGTATCATGGGGCGCCCACGCAATCCGTAGATTGATCTTGATTGTCTTGCCTTATCCTCCAATATATCCCTTAAGTCTGGAGCATTCCCCTGTGGCTTTGTGCTTTTCGAGCGATGGCGGGGTACGGTTTTAGTGTAGGGCCTAGAGACCTCTCTATCGCGGCCACGGGGTGGTCGGTCAGCCATATTGTGTGCTGGTGATGCAGGTTTATATGCCTCCTCCTCTAATCGGGGGAGCAGCTTGCGTTTAGGGTAGCTTTTGGAGGGGCGTTCGAGTTCATGCTCTTCGGCCGCAAGGACTTTAGTCCATCTGTCGGCTAGCAGATCTTGATCAGCTCTAAGTTGTTGCTGCTTTTTCTTGAGGCTGCTTGCTGTGGCCATAAGCCCGCGTTTAAAACGCTCTTGTTCGATGGGATCCTCAGGCACGACGAATTCGTCGTCGTCGAGGCTTGCCTCGTCTCCAGAGGGAGGCATGTAATTATCATCCTCTACCTCTTCGTCTACCGCTCTCTCATGAGGGCTGGCTTCTCCGTCCTCCTGTGCTGAATCTTGCTGGAGGGGGTTGTCTTCGGCACTGTCTGGGGTGTTATTATCTCCGGTGCCGGAATCTCCATTCTTGCCGTGGCGGGATTTAGAGCGGGCCGCTGACGCCGGTGCTTAGGCTGTTTCTTGAAGGGGTCTTCCTCCGTTGTTTCCTCGCCATTCCCATCCTTTGGGATATCCACCATGTATATGTCATATGACGAGGTGGCTTTCCAGTGCCCAGTAGGCGCTGGTTCTTGGTCATCTCCAGCATCGTCGTCCATACCGTCGATGTCTTCGGAGTCGTAGTCTAGCATGTCGGTTAGATCGTCGACAGTGGCTACTAAGTGGGTGGTGGGTGGGCTTTGAATTTCTTTGTCGTCCACATCCCAACCATCCTGACCGCAGTTCGGCCAGGGCTCTCCTGATAACGAGAGATACTTTAGCGAATTCTGGATGTCGCCGAAAGGTGAGTGTTGAAAGATGTCTGCAGCGGTGAACTCCATGATCGGCCCCCAATCGGATTCGATTGGAGGGGGCGTGGGAGGTTCGGAGTCCGGCGAGGAGTCCGTCACCTCAGAGTCACGAGCTTCACAAGGGACAAGGTTGGTATTTGGCTCCATCGCTGTAGATGTAGCAGCCCCCTAGGCGGTGTCTAGCCACCCATCCTCAATCTGCGCAGTCGGCTCCGAATTAAGGGACGGAGCGGACTCGTGTGCGGCCTCCAGGGCACTGTCCGACACCAGAGCTAAATCATGCCCATCGAGACAGTGCGGCGCGCTCGGCTGTGGCTCGAATCTGTCGAAGATCAAGTCTCCACGGATGTCAGCCGTGATGTTCAAACTTCCGAATCTGACCTGATGGCCAGGGGCGTAGCTTTCAATCTGCTCCAGATGGCCAAGCGAATTGGCCCGCAGTGCAAAGCCGCCGAATACGAAGATCTGTCTGGGGAAAAAAGTCTCACCCTGGACCGCGTTGTTGTTGATGATCGAAGGAGCCATCGATCCTATATGTGACGGCACAGAGGAACTCTCAATGAAAGCACCAATGCCGGTGTCAAAACCGGCGGATCTCGGGTAGGGGGTCCCGACTTGTGCGTCTAGGCGGATGGTAATAGGAGACAAGGGACACGATGTTTTTACCCAGGTTTGGGCCCTCTCGATGGAGGTAAAACCCTACTCCTGCTTGATTGATATTGATGATATTGGTAGTACAAGAGTGGATCTACCACGAGATCAAGGAGGCTAAACCCTAGAAGCTAGCCTATGGTATGATTGTTGTTGTGTCCTATGGACAAAAACCCTCCGGTTTATATAGACATCGGAGAGGGCTAGGGTTACACAGAGTCGGTTACAATGGTAGGAGATCTACATATCCGTATCGCCAAGCTTGCCTTCCACGCCAAGGAAAGTCCCATCCGGACACAGGACGAAGTCTTCAATCTTGTATCTTCATAGTCTTGGAGTCCGGCCGATGATGATAGTTCGGCTATCCGGACACCCCCTAGTCCAGGACTCCCTCACAAGGTATCACTCGAGTAGGAGACAACGCACAAGTCACCGAATACCTGCACAAACAATAAACAAACTTGCACCCAATGCGATAAAGGGGTTGTCAATCCCTTCATGGTTACTTGTAAAAGTGAGATCTGATAGAGATAGATAAACGGTAAAGTAAATATTTTTGGTATTTTTGGTTTATAGAACGGAAGGTAAAAGATTGAAAAACAGTAGATCGGAAACTAGTATGATGGAAAAGAGACTTAATATGATGGAAAAGAGATCCCGGGGCCATAGGTTTCACTAGTGGCTTCTCTCAAGATAGCAAATAATACGGTGGGTGAACAAATTACTGCCAAGCAATTGATAGAAGAGCGCATAATTATGACGATATCTAAGGCAATGATCATAAACATAGGCATCACATCCGTGTCAAGTAGACCGAAATGATTCTGCATCTACTACTATTACTCCACACATAGACCGACTCCTGCCGACATCTAGAGTATTAAGTTCATAAAGAACAGAGTGACACATTAAGTAAGATGACATGATGTAGAGGAATTAACTCAAGCAATACGATGAAAACCCCATCTTTTTATCCTCGATGAAAACAATACAATACGTGCCTTTCTGCCCAAACTGTCACTAGGAAAGGACACCGCAAGATTGAACCCAAAGCTAAGCACTTCTCCCATTGCAAGAAAAAACAATCTAGTAGGCGAAACTAAACCGATAATTCAAAGAGACTTGCAAAGATATCAAGTCATGCATATAAGAATTCAGAGAAGACTCAAATAATATTCATAGATAATCTGATCATAAATCCATAATTCACCAGATCTCGGCAAACACACCGCAAAAGAGTATTACATCGAGTAGATCTCCAAGAACATCAAGGAGAACATGGTATTGAGAATCAAATAGAGAGAATAAGCCATCTAGCTACTAGCTATGGACCCATAGGTCTGTGGTAAACTACTCACGCTTCATCGGAAGGGCAATGGTGTTGATGTAGAAGCCCTCCATGATCGAATCCCCCTCAGGTAGGACGCCGGAAAAGGCCCCTAGATGGGATCTCACGGGCACAGAAGGTTGCGGTGGTGGAAAAGTGTTTCCGTGGCTCTCCTTGATGGTTTTCGGGTATAAGAGTATATATGGGAGAAAGAATTAGGCCAGGAGACCTCCGAGGGGCCCACGAGGTAGGGGGCGCACCCTACCCCCCTAGGCGCACCCTCCACCCTCGTGGCCGCCTTGTTGCTTCTCCGACTTCATCTCCAAGTCTCCTGGTTTGCTTTTGGTCCTAGAAAGATCATCATGAAAGTTTTATTCTGTTTGGACTCTGTTTCATATTCCTTTTCTGTGAAACTCTAAAACAGGCAAAAACAGAAACTGGCACTGGGCTCTAGGTTAATAGGTTAGTCCAAAAAATAATATAAAATAGCATATAAATGCATATAAAACATCCAAAATAGATAATATAATAGCATGGAACAATAAAAAATTATAGGTACGTTGGAGACGTATCATGCATCAAGCAGAGTTTCTGATTCAAAGGAAGCTCAACCCCTATGTCAAGCCAAGGGAACTCGTAAGGGGAATGACTTGTTTTGCACCAAGCAACAAAATCTCATCTTCCTCGATGTGATCAAGGCCAAGCAGAAAACCTATATACCCGTCCAGTGGATTGACATGGACCATCTGAGGAAGAACCAGGACTATTTTGGTGAGCCTCTGGATTTGGTGGAGCAGTTTGGTATTGAGGAGCTCCTCACGTTTCACCTGGACTTTGACCCAGAGATTGTGGCTCAGTTCTTTGCTTGTGTCTACTTCCACATGGATGTGAAGCGAACCATGACTTGGATGACTAATGGAAAGAGGTTGTCTGCTGAGTGGAAGGAGTTCATGGATCTGCTGCATGTTTGTGATGAGGGGCTAGATGTGCCCGTGGGTGTCCACCCGCATGCCAACCCAGAGTCTGCCAACAAGAACAAGCTTCAACCCTACCTTGTTGAGAAGTCTTTACTCAGTGGCAAGAAGACTTATGTGTTGAACCCGTTTCTTGACATCATGCACCGGATCTTCTACAACTCCCTTTTCCTCGCATAGGCGACAAGGATAAGGTACATTCCTATCTTGTGGACATGATGCTCATTTGTGAGAACACGCATCATGAGCAACCTGCACCACTTGATGTCTCTCATATCATGTGGTGTGAGCTTTAGTTTGCGGTGTTCCATCGCAAGGTTCCTATCTAATGACCTTATTTGCACCTCTTGGTCTCGAAGACTTGGGAGAAGCTCTTTCTAGGTGAAGAGTTTCAGGCTCCCATTTGGATTCGCCATGAGCCCATTCGGCTGTGCCAGAAGAACAAGTGGGACAATACCACTACTCGGGCTGAGGCAGAAGCGTCTCGCATGGATGTTGATGATGATGAGATTGAGTAGGAGGAGGTAGAGGACAGTTCTGAGGGTTATGCACCTCCCTCTGCTGAGTCATCTTGGGCTAAGAAGCTCAAGGCCAAGGTGAAGGCTCTATTCTGCATGCAGGCCAAGAGGCAATACAAGGCTCACGTTGCTTAGAAGGAGAGTCGCCAGCGCGACAAGAGGATTTTGAGGGAACTTGGCGAGCACGTCTTGAGCAGGTCTGAGACGAACATCACTCCTGAGGCTGCCTGGATGACGGAGTAGGGCTATCAGTGGGCTGAGTCAGATGAGGAGACCATTCCTACTGCTTCAGATGATGATACCATTGGGTGATCACTTTAGTGGGAGCTACCACCTGTGTCGTAGGTGTCCTCTCTACCCTTTTGTTGTCTTGATGCCAAAGGGGGAGAGAGTGTAGGATTTGCGAGTCTTTGCTTTGTCTTGCTTTCGTTGGACCTTCTTCGTTTGCTTTGGTTTGTGTTAGTTGTGTGTGAGTCCGGAGACCTATCCTATCATATGATGTAAGACATATGCGCTCACTCTTATCTTCATATTGTCTAGTATGATTAGTAGCTCGTGAGATTATCTTATCTTGTGCCCTCACTACCATGCTCACTTGCTATACCTTGCTTCCATGCTTATTGTCACTTATCTTGTTGCAAGGATTGCCTTGTCTGTAAAATATAGGGGGAGTGTTGATCCTAGTGTGTGTGTTTTGCAGTCCAAAGCATACCTATGGAATGCACACATCTAGGGGGAGCCCATCTATATTTTTTAGATTTTGGGTTTGCATATGCTCATATATATCTCCATGTGTAAATCCCGTATTGTCATCAATTCACCAAAAAGGGGGAGTGGTTTTGGTGATTGATGACAGTACTCTTGCAGACTAATCCTGTGCATTAAGCATTTTAGATATTTCATATCTAGGCACAAGATGATTCGGTACCCCTCGGAGCCTATCGAAGACGGTTGTTCTCTATGGTTCCTTTTGGTGGATTTGAGTCGTAGGAAAGCCGTACTATTAAGAGGGGGCCCGCTTCGAAAAGGTTAGGGTGGAATCAACACGTACACATATGTTCCTTTGCACCACCTTTCCTTCGCATCAATGGAGCAACGTCCGTTTATCTTATCTCTACGAAATGGAGGCTTTCAAATACTAAAGTGTCTATGGAGTGCGGTAGTACTGCTCAAGGGAGCAGTAGTACCGTAGGTGGTTGCAGTAGTACCGCTCATGGTAGCAGTAGTACCGCAGGGCCCAGCGGTAGTACCGCTCTTGGTGAGCGGTAGTACCGCTGCCTCCAGTCCTGACACTGAAGCATGCGGAAGTAGGTGCGAAAGTAATTTTTTACTTCTGCTCCTACGCAGTAGTACCGCTCCCTGCGAGCGGTAGTACCGTGCTAGATTTTTGCGCAGGCCCGATCTCAGCAGAAGTATTTACGGATGTAATTTATTTATTCCGTGTATTTCCAGCTCCAGTTGAGCCCTACCTTACGGTAGTACCGTAGGGGCACGCGATAGTACTACTCCGACGGTTCTACTGCTTGTTGCCTTGTGCGACAGGGCCTCGGCTGGTCTCTACCATGCAAGCGGTAGTATCGCACCAAGCAGCGGTAGTACCGCAACCCTTTGCGGTAGTACCGCAGCTGTATGCGGTAGTACCACACTGTGCGGGCTGAGTAGGGGGATAATGGTTAGATCTTTTCTCCCACTATATAAAGGGGGTCTTCTTCCCCAAGAAGACCACCTCTTCCCGCCCCAAGCTCCATTGTTGCTCAAACCTCCATTTTTGCCCGATCTCTCGCCCTATCCAATCAAACTTGTTGATTTTCTAGGGATTGGTTGAGAAGGCCCCGATCTACACTTCCACCAAGAGAAATTTGATTCCTCTCACTAATCCTTCGCGGATCTTGTTACTCTTGGGTGTTTGAGCACCCTAGACGGTTGAGGTCACCTCGGAGCCATATTCCATTATGGTGAAGCTTCGTGGTGTCGTTGGGAGCCTCCAATTAAGTGGATATTGCCCCAACCTTGTTTGTAAAGGTTCGGTCACCGCCTTCAAGGGCACCAATAGTGGAATCACGGCATCTCACATTTGTGTGAGGGCGTGAGGAGAATACGGTGGCCCTAGTGGCATCTTAGGGAGCATTGTGCCTCCACACCGCCCCAACGGAGTACATACTTCCTCTCAAAGGGAAGGAACTTCAGTAACACATCCTCATCTCCACCGGCTCCACTCTTGGTTATCTCTTACCTTTACTTGTGCAAGCTTTCATTGTGTTGTATCTCTTGCTTGCTTGTGTGCTTGTTGTTGTTGCATCATATAGGTTGCTCACCTAGTTGCACATCTAGACAACCTACTTTGATGATAAGTTTAATTTGGTCAAGAAAAGCTAAAAATTGTTAGTTGCCTATTCACTGCCCCTCTAGTCAATGACACGTCCCCAACGTATCTATAATTTATGAAGTATTCATGACATGTTCACAATAGTTTTATATGATTTTGGTATGATTTGATTAGAACTAACACGGACTGACGTTGTTTTCAGCAGAACTACCGTGGTGTTGTTTTTGTGTAGAAATAAAACTTCTCGGAATATGCTGAAAATCAATGGAGATTTTTTGTAGAAAATATAAAAAATACTGGAACAAAAATCTACCGGATGGGAGTCCCATGGGGCCCACGAGGGTGGGGGCACGCCCACCCCCCTGGGGCGCGTCTGTGTGCCTCGTGGACTGCCCGTGGGGCCCCCTAACTTGTCCTCGATGCCAACCTATCCTATAAATGCCCAAACCTCCAGAAATTAACCTAGATCAGAAGTTCCACCGCCGCAAGCCTCTGTAGCCACGAGAAATCAATCTAGGCCCTCTCTGGCACCCTGCTGGAGGGGGCCATCATCACCGGAGGCCATGGGGAAGGATCCCGGAGGGGCCATCATCGCCATGAAGACCAAGGACCAGAGGGGGGAACCTCTCCCCATCCAGGGGGAGGCCATGGAGGAGGAAGCACAAGGGGAACCTCTCCTCCTCTCTCTCGGTGGCGCCGAAGTGCCATCGGGAGGGGAATTATCGTCGTGGTGATCGTCTTCATAAACATCACCATCCTCACCGCTTTTACGCGGTCCACTCTACCGCACCCCGTTGTAATCCCTACTTGAACATGTTGCTTTATGCCACATATTATGATCCAATGATGTGTTGCCATCCTATGATTTTTAAGTAGATATCTTTTGTCTTTGGGTTGATTGATGATCTAGATTGGTATGAGTTGTATGTTTCACTTTGGTGCTTTCCTATTTGCCCTCCGTGTCGTGCAAGCATGAGGGATTCCCATTGTAGGGTGTTGCAATATGTCCATGGTTTACTTATTGTCTGTGTTGCTTGAGTGACATGAGCATAAACACGGATAAGTGGGTCACGGCGTATGGGAATGGGGACTTGATATGTTAATGCTATGGTTGGGCTTTACCTTAATGATCTTTAGTAGTTGTGGATGCTTGCTAGAGTTCCAATCATAAGTGCATATGATCCAAGAAGAGAAAGTATGTTAGCTTATGCCTCTCCCTCATATGAAATTGCAATAGTGATTACCGGTCTTATTAACAATTACCTAGGATAATTCCGCACAACGACCCATCATTATTCCACACTCGCTATTTATAATACTTAAGTAATATATTCTAACTTTATGACAACAACACCTACTTTTATATTTTAGCTCTCCAGTATCATACAAAGTTATCCTCTTCGTACCCACAACATAGTTTTATTTCTCGTTTCTAGTTGGAAGCAAATGTTTGGTGTACGTAGAGTCGTATCAGTGGCAGATAGGACTTGAGAGAATATTGATATTGCCTTTAGCTCCTTGTGGGTTCGACACTCCATACTTATCACTTCCACCTTTGGGAATTGCTATGATGATTCCCTGCACTTGGGGATTATCAAGCTCTTTTCTGGCGCCTTTGCTAGGGAGCAATAGCGTGGGGTTGATATTCTCGTGTGTGCTTGTTTGCTTTGTTAATTAAGTAGATTTCGTTTTTCCTTTTTAGTTTTGCTTAGTTGTGGGTGAAACATACAAAAAATAAAAAATGAAAATACAAAATGATGCACGTGCCTCATATGCCTAAAAAGTTTTTCAAAAAGAGAAGTGATTGGAAAGTTATGAATTGGGGAAGTGAGGGTCGACCTTAAGCACTTGTGTTCATGCTCATGGAAAAATGTAGAATTTTTCATGGAAGTTTCTTTGTAAATAATTATCCCCTTGTATATATCAATTGTATTATAAAAATAATGTTCCAAGCTTTGGTTTTAGGATGATTAGATTGCTTGTTTACTATGTGCAGTAAAAAAGCAGAAACTTTGGCTATAGCGCATGAATTTACATTTTTACTGGAAAGTCAAATGGGTCTGAAACTTTTTGCACATTACTTATGTACAAATTTTCTAAATTTTAATATTTTATATAGATTTTTTTGGAGTTACATAAGTTTACTAAATTTCCAGATTACTATAGACTGTCCTGTTTTTGACAGATTCTGTTTTCTATGTGTTGTTCGCTTATTTTGATAAATCTATGGGTAGTATCGGGGCGTATGAACCATGGTGAAGTTGGAATATAGTAGATATAGTTCTAATATGAAATTGTAATGAGTTTGCAATAGTACCTAAAGGTAGTGATTTGCTTTATTATACTAACAGATCTCACAAAGTTTTTGTTAAGTTTTGTGTGGATGAAGTGTTCGAAGAACGAGGAGTTACCGATGTGAGAAGAATAAAGAGAGGCAAGAGTTAAAGCTTGGGGATGCCCAAGGCACCCCAAGTAAATATTCCAAGGATACTCAAGCATCTAAGCTTAGGGATGCCCTGGTTGGCATCCCATCTTTCTTCTTCAATAATTATCGATATACCTCGGTTTTTGTTTTGTTCACATGATTTATGTCCTTTGTGTTTTTCTTTTTCTTTAAGAACTATTCTAGTATGAGATAGCCCTTAATCTATTTATAGAATGCTTCATGTGCTTCACTTATATATTTTGAGTATGACCGTATTGAATGCTCTTTGTGCTTCACTTAAATCTTTTGAGTATAGTTTTATAGAATGCTTCATGTGCTTCACTTATATATTGTGAGTTTGGATATTGGTTAGTCTATATTAATTGTAGAATGCTCCATGAACTTCACTTATATATTTTGGAGTATGAATAATACTATAATCTAAAGTGGGTTTGGAAGAGTGTCAACTTTAGGAATTAGTGATCCCACTATTTTGGAGGGTGTTGAATCTTAGTGTGATATTTATGAAAGTGGATTTGGAAGAGTGCCAACTTTAGTTAGTAATGATTCCACTATTTTGGAAGAGGTTCCATTTTATTATGAGAACAAAGTTGCTATATATGATGATTATTATGATGACATGTATGCTATAAAGAATAAAGTTAGCCATGAAACTTGTCATCATGATTTTAATTTTCAATTGGATTATGCCTCACATGATAGTTATTTTGTTGAGTTTCCTCCCACTATTCCGAATGAGAAGAATTTTGCTTATGTGGAGAGTAGAGAAATTTCTATGCTTGTAGATCATGAAAAGAATGCTTTATGTGATGGTTATATTGTTGAACTCATTCATGATGCTACTGAAAATTATTATGAGGGAGGAATATATGCTTGTAGGAATTGCAATAATATCAAGTTTCCTCTCTATGTGCTTAAAGTTTTGAAGTTATACTTGTTTTGCCTTTCTATGCTAGTTGATTCTTGTTACTATAAATTGTGTGCTCAAAAAATCCCTAGGCATAGGAAGTGGGTTAGATTTAAATGTGCTAGTCATATTCTTCATGATGCTCTCTTTATGTTTCAACTCTTATCTTTTATATGAGCATCATTGAAATCATCATACCTAGCTAAAAGACATTAAAGAAAAGCGCTTGTTGGGAGACAACCCAACATTTAACCTTAATGTTTTTGAGTGTTCACATGATTAAGCTACTCTAGTAATCATGTTTTATAGCTTTTGTTTGAATAAAGTGCCAAGTAAGACCTTTGGGAAGACTTGGGTGAAAGTTAATGTGATCTTGCTGTAAAAACAGAAACTTTGCGCTCACAAGATTAGCTGACATTTTTTACAGAAGAGTGGCTTTGAGTTGATTATTTTTGCATAATATTAATAGACAAATTCCTCACGTCCACCAATTTATTTCATAATTTTTGGAGTAGCAGAAGTATGGTTGCTGTTCAGATCATTACAGATTGTTCTGTTTCTGACAGATTCTGTTCTCATTGCATAGTTTGCTTGTTTTCTAGTTTCTATGGCTTATATTCCTCAAAATAAATTACAGAAATGATATGGTACAGTAGGAATTGTGTGAGAAAAATTATGAATCTTGTCCTTGACAGTACCAAAGTGAATGATTTACTCTTTATCATACTAACCCATCTCACAAAGTTCCGTTAAAGTTTTGTGTGATTGAAGTTTTCAAGTTTTGAGTGACATATCTATATGAGGAGAATAAGGAGTGGAAAGACCCTAAGATTGGGGATGCACAAGGCAACCCAAGGTAATATTCAAGGAACACTCAAGCGCCTAAGCTTGGGGATGCCCCGGAAGGCATCCCCTCTTTCGTCTTCAAAACTATCGGTATACCTTACTCGGAGCTATATTTTTATTCATCACATGATATGTGTTTTGCTTGGAGCGTATTTTCAATTTTACTTTCTGTTTGAATAAAATCATTGGATCTGAAATCTTGGATGAAAAAGAATCCTACCATGGTTAGTTAATTATTTGACTACTCAGTGTTCTTCACTTATATCTTTTTGGAGTAGTTTGTCATTTACTCTCGTGCTTCACGTATATCCTATGAGTAAATGGTTGAATGAATTGAATATCATAAATCTGAATTTATATATGTTTCATATGCTTATACCATGGGGAGTAATGACTTCACACATAATAAGTATAGGTGGTAAACTTATTGAATGTTAGCAAACGCATAATTGGTCACTTGAACAATTCAAGAAAGAATATTGAAGGAAGAGAGATTTCACATATAAATATACTATCTTGGACATCATTTGTAGTTGTGGGCACTCATTAAAACATGACATGCTAAAAGGTTGATGTTGGACAAGGAAGACAACTTAATGGGTTATGTTTTCCTATATCTGAAACGTTATACTGTCTTGGATCATCCTACATGTTGAGCTTGCCTTTCCCTCTCATGCTAGCCAAATTCTTTGCACCAAGTAGAGTGATGTCTACTATGGAACCTTCTTCTTGTAGACGTTGTTGGGCCTCCAAGTAGTGCAGAGGTTTGTAGGATAGTAGCAAATTTCCCTCAAGTGGATGGCCTAAGGTTTATCAATCCGTGGGAGGCGTAGGTTGAAGATGGTCTCTCTCAAACAACCCTGCAACCAAATAACAAAGAGTCTCTTGTGTCCCCAACACACCCAATACAATGGTAAATTGTATAGGTGCACCAGTTCGGTGAAGAGATGGTGATACAAGTGCAATATGGATGGTAGATATAGGTTTTTGTAATCTGAAAATATAAAAACAGCAAGGTAACTAATGATAAAAGTGAGCACAAACGATATTGCAATGCTAGGAAACAAGGCCTAGGGTTCATACTTTCACTAGTGCAAGTTCTCTCAACAATAATAACATAATTGGATCATATAACTATCCCTCAACATGCAACAAAGAGTAACTCCAAAGTCACTAATAGCGGAGGACAAACGAAGAGATTATTGTAGGGTACGAAACCACCTCAAAGTTATTCTTTCTGATCGATCTATTCAAGAGTCCGTAGTAAAATAACACGAAGCTATTCTTTCCGTTTGATCTATCCTAGAGTTCGTACCAGAATAACACCTTACGACACAAATCAACCAAAACCCTAATGTCACCTAGATACTCCAATGTCACCTCAAGTATCCGTGGGTATGATTATACGATATGCATCACACAATCTCAGATTCATCTATTCAACCAACGCAAAGTACTTCAAAGAGTGCCCCAAAGTTTCTACCGGAGAGTCAAGATGAAAACGTGTGCCAACCCCTATGCATAAGTTCACAAGGCCACTGAATCCGCAAGTTGATCACCAAAACATACATAAAGTAGGTCACGTGAATATCCCAGTGTCACCATAGATAAGCACATGCAAGACATACATCAAGTGTTCTCAAATCCTTAAAGACTCAATCCGATAAGATAACTTCAAAGGGAAAACTCAATCAATTACAACAGAGTAGAGGGGGAGAAACATCATAAGATCCAACTATAATAGTAAAGCTCGCGGTACATCAAGATCGTGCCAAATCAAGAACACGAGAGAGAGAGGGAGATCAAACACATAGCTACTGGTACATACTGAGGAGTCCCAGATTAGGGGGTGTCCGGATAGCCGAACTATCACCTTTGGACGTACTCCTGGACTATGAAGATACAAGATTGAAGACTCTGTCCCGTGTCCGGATGGGACTTTCCTTAGCGTGGAAGGCAAGCTTGGCGATACGGATATGTAGATCTCCTACCATTGTAACCGACTCTGTGTAATCCTAACCCTCTTCGGTGCCTATATAAACCGGAGGGTTTTAGTCCGTAGGACGAACAACAATCATACCATAGGCTAGCTTCTAGGGTTTAGCCTCTTTGATCTCGTGGTAGATCTACTCTTGTACTACCCATATCATCAATATTAATCAAGTAGGAGTAGGGTTTTACCTCCATCGAGAGGGCCCGAACCTGGGTAAAAACATCGTGTCCCTTGTCTCTTGTTACCATCCGCCTAGACGCTCAGTTCGGGACCCCCTACCCGAGATCCGCCGGTTTTGACACCGACATTGGTGCTTTCATTGAGAGTTCCTCTGTGTCTTCGCCGTCAGGAAGGATGCCTCATCCCGTCTTTAAAGACGGCACTGTTGCTAAAAGAGCTTTGTCTATTGGCCAAACTCTCCGGCTAGGCGGTTTCCTTATGACCGCCAATTCGGCCGCCGCGCCGACGATGACTTCTCGGGTCATCAAAAGCAATCTTCACGTTGACTCGGAACTCGCCGAGCAGTTAGATCCGATGGAGTTCTCTTCCTTAAACGAGCTCTTGGATCGCATCGCCGCCCTGGGAGTCGCTACAGACTACGATCAGATTGGGCCTAAACCAGATCTAAGAAAGATTAACTCTCCCCAGGTTACCCACCACGTTGATGTGGTAGAGGAACAATACGGCGACCCTTCTTCTATCTTAAGGACTAGCTATGTCCAGATTCCCGATCCCTCCATGCCGGATTCCTGCGGAGGGGAGGACGTCACTCAAGCCCTGAACTTAAAGTCAGGCAGCGGGCTAGATTCATTGGACAACATCCAAGAACCCAAGCTTCCAAGTTCGGAAACTTCTTGGCTCCTGAGTCTTAGATTGGACGGGGTTCCGAATTTAATTCTACCCGCCCACCCAAACATAAGCGAACTATCCCAAATCCGGCAAGAGCCCGCAGAAACAGTACACCATTACTGGGCCAGATTCCTCCTGGTCATGAACAGGATAAAGGATTGCCGTGAGGAGGACGCAATTTCATTCTTCTGCAATAATTGCACGGACAAGGGAATCCTCAACGCCGTAAGTCATCGTAAAATTACACGCTTCGCTGACTTGGCGTCCATAGTATGAAAGTACTGTACGATGGAAAGCGCCTGGAAAACCGAAATCAATTTTTGGGACAATCCGGCCCTGAATGCAACCCCAGTCCGAAATAAAAGGGTGCATCATCGCCAGGCACCTGGGTTAAATACCAAAAAGCAAAAACCCTCTATAGGGCATGGAACCATACTGGAGGGATGGCTCAATGGACCCTGCAAAATTCATAGTACAGAGGGCGCCACTCCAACTCATAGCCTTAGAGCATGTTGGATACTACGGCAGGTGGCCAAAAGTGGCGAAGAGCTTCTAACTCCAGAGCACCAGCCCAAGGATACCAGTATGGTATTAACAGTCTTCGAGACTTTCGCATCAAATAATATGCGGAAACGAAAACTCTGCAGCCTTGCCGAAGTCTACCAAGTAGCAACAATAAACCCATGGAGTGACACGACTATTACCTTTAATGCCAATGATGAACCTAAATTCCGAACAGCCCGAGCACCAGCCGCATTGGTCCTCAGTCCAATAGTGGACATCTTTCGCCTTACCAAGGTACTCATGGACGGTGGCAGCGGATTGAACCTCATTTATGAGGAAACCCTCCGAAAAATGGAAATAGACTGGAGCCGCATTGAGCGAAGCAGCACAAACTTTAGAGGAATAATCCCCAGTCGGGAAGCATGCTGTACAGGAAAAATCCCACTTGATGTGGTGTTCGGCACGCTGGATAATTACAGGTCTGAGGAGGTCACGTTCCAAGTGGCCCCGTTCAGCAGCGGATATCACGCTCTATTAGGGCAAGAGGCATTCACAATTTTTTAAGCTATACCCCATTACGGGTACATGAAGCTCAAAATGCCCGGGCCCAACGGAATCATCACTCTTGCTAGTGACCCGGACATAGCACTCCGCGCCGAAAATAAGACAGCCGCACTAGCCCTGGAGGCACTATCCGAAGCCTAGCGGCCGAGGAACTCACTACGCTGCGCTCCACGGTGAATAGGGACGATGTGATACTCGATAAGAGATCCAAGTCCACCTCCTTTAAACCAGCGGACGAAATAGTCAAATTCCAAGTCCATCCAACGGACCCTACAAAAATGGCCTCCATCGGGGCACAATTAAACCCTGATGTAGACGCCGCACTACGAGAATTCCTACGCGGAAATTGGGAGATTTTTGCCTGGCACCCTTCAGACATGCCAGGAATCCCACGCTGGCTGGCCGAGCACAGCCTAAACATCCTAAAAGGATTCAAGCCAGTCAAACAGGCTCTTTGGCGTTTCTCCGAACCCAAGAGACAGGCCATGGGAGAGGAGCTAGCCAAATTATTGGAGGCCGGAATCATCAGAGATATAAAACATCTGGACTGGCTAGCAAACCTGGTGATGGTACCAAAGAAGGACAAATCCTGGCACCTATGCGTCGATTTTAAGGACCTCAACAAGGCCTGCCCAAAGGCTCCCTTCCCACTCCCCCGCATCGATCAAATTATCGACGCTACCGCAGGACACGATTCATTGTGTTTCCTCGATGCATACTCTAGCTACCACCAAATTACAATGGCAGAGCCCGACCAGGCCGCAACGGCATTCATCACCCCATACGGCCCATTCTGCTTCAACACAATGCCCTTTGGGCTCAAAAACGTCGGCGCAACATATCAGCGCATGATTCAGACATGTCTGGCAAACCAGATCGGCAAACAGTGGAGGCATACATAGACGATGTGGTCGTCAAAACCAAGCATGTCGAAACTCTAGTAGATGATTTGAAGCTCACGTTCGATAATCTCCAAACATATGACATTAAGCTTAACTTGGAAAAATGTGTTTTCGGCGTACCAGTCGGAAAGCTCTTGGGCTTCATTGTATCCGGTAGAGGAATTGAAGCAAACCCAGCCAAGATCCAAGCTCTGTCACAATTGGATATCCCAAAGGACCTCAAACAAATACAAAAATTGACGGGATGCGTGGCGGCTCTAAGCCGCTTTATCTCCCGTTTAGGAGAAAAGGCATTACCCCTTTATCGCCTCCTCCGACGCACCGAACACTTCGAGTGGACGAATGCCGCCACGGTCGGACTAGAAGAAATAAAAGCCATATTGGCAACAAACCCGGTCCTGGCTGCGCCCGACATGGGCGAACCAATGCTATTATATATCGCGGCAACTCATAAAGTTGTGAGCGCGGTGCTCGTTGTCGAACGAGAAACGGACGGACACAAGTTCCCCCTTCAAAAACCAGTTTACTACATGTCCACTGTCCTAACTCCATGCAAGTCACGGTACACGCATTATCACAAGATAGCGTACGCGGTGTTCATGGCATCCCGGAAGCTGCAACACTACTTTCAAGAGTGTTCGATAACAGTAGCCTCCGAAGTACCTCTTAATGACATTAAAAACAACCGCGACGCGACGGGCCGGATTGCCAAATGGGCCATTGAGCTCCTCTCGTTCGACATAACCTATAAGCCACGGCGAGCTATTAAGTCACAAGTTTTGGCTGACTTTGTCGCCGAATGGACTGAAGCCGAACTCCCTAAAGAGTACGGCGCATATTCCAACTGGATCATGCACTTCGACGACTCCAAAATGTTGGCTGGTCTGGGGGCTGGCATCGTTCTGACGTCCCCAACCGGAGATACGGTTCAATACGTGCTCCAGACAATGTATACGGACTCCAACAACGCAGCCGAATACGAGGCCCTTCTACATGGCCTCCGGATGGCAGTCTCCATGGGCATTCAACGCCTAGAGGTGCACGGGGATTCGAACCTCGTGATATCCCAAATAAATGGAGACTTCGATGCCAAGGATCCGAAAATGGCAGCTTATCGCAACGTCGTACTAAAAATGTCAGCTCGATTTGAGGGGCTCGAATTTCACCATATAGCCCGGGATAACAACCAGGCAGCAGACGTATTGGCACGCATTGGCGCAAAGCGCGATGCCGTCCCTCCCAACATCTTCCTAGAGAGGCTGTTCAAGCCATCCGTACTATGGGAGGGGGAATCCGGAAATAACAACCCGGACCCAACCGCACTGCCCGACACCGAACATTCCGACACAATTGGTGGTTCTGCCAACGAAGTAACATCCTCAGCCCACGTAATAATGGCAGTCATTGCCCCATGGACGGAACCATTCCTAGCCTACCTAACCAGGCAGGAACTTCCTGAGGACCAAAACGAGGCCTGCTGCATAGTGCGACGATCTAAAGCCTATAAGGTCCATGAGGGAGAGCTTTACAAGAAAAGCACAATCGGAGTCCTTCAAAGGTGTATCTCTGAAGAGGAAGGGCGGAATCTTCTGGCTGAAATTCATGTCGGACTCGGCAGGCACCACGCCACAGCCCGGGACCTTGTAGGCAAGGCCTTCCGTACAGGATTTTATTGGCCAACGGCCCGGGCAGATGCTCAGGACTTAGTCCAACGATGCGTCGGTTGCCAGCTCTTTGCTAATCAAAGCCACATGCCACCCACCGCCCTCAAAACTATACCCATAACCTGGCCCTTCGTGGTCTGGGGGCTTGACATGGTTGGACCCCTTAAAGGAGGAACCCACAAGCAAAAATACCTACTGGTCATGGTGGATAAATTCACCAAATGGATAGAGGCCAAACCTGTTAAGACGGCCGAATCCAGACCGGTGATAGACTTCATATTAGGGGTCGTACACCATTACGGCGTCCCCCATAGCATCATCACTAATAATGGCACGAACTTTACGGCCGACAAGGTCAAACTCTGGTGCAAAAACATGGGCATCAAGCTCGACTATGCTTCAGTCTATCACCCTCAAACTAACGGTCAAGTCGAGCGAGCAAATGGTCTAATCATGAGCGGCATCAAACCCAGATTAGTGCGGTCCCTCAAGGAATCTAACACGCACTGGGTAGAGGAGCTCAACTCCGTACTCTGGGGGCTGCAGACCACTCCGAATCGCACCACCGGATTTACACCATTCTTTATGGTATACGGCGCAGAGGCAGTTTTACCCTGCGACATAATTCATGACTCACCTTGCGTGCGCATGTACGAAGAAAGAGAAGCCGAGCTCGATCGGCAGGACAATTTGGACGCATTGGAGGAGGAGCGTGACGTGGCAAAAGCCCGTTCCGAATTCTATCAACAGCAAGCTCGAAGATATCAAAGCAGAGAAGTATGGGCCAAAAGTTACAACGTTGGTGAGTTAGTTCTACGCCTGCCGGACAAGAAAAAAGGAAAAATCAAGCCCAAATGGGAAGGTCCCTTTATCATCGACCAAGTCCTGACCGGTGGAGCGTACCGTTTGTGAGATGCATCAGATAACCGACTCGAGCCGAACACATGGAACGCAGCCCGTCTCCGAAGATTCTACGCCTAGCGCCGGATTCTGAATTCGTCTCCTTCCTCCGTCTATATTTTACATATTAGCTGTCTTCTGTTTCTCTCCTTCTCCCTCCTTTTCTATTACAGCCTTTGAAAGCTTGTTTGTGCATTGTTCGCACACACTTGACGCGCTATCCACGCTCATTATACCTCGGGGGCTTCTTTAACAGAAGCTTATTTATACGGGCTTCATGCCCAACACATGTGTCACACTTCCGCATGTACCTTTTATTCACCATTATATGCATCGATATGACTTAAGTTTTGGCCAAGCTGGGTTGCCTGGATCCTGTGCTTACCCCTACGTTCCCGATTGTCCGGCTAGGCCGTAATGGGAGCACCTCTGCGATTGTTATTGCCGGGTCAGCCAGATGTGTACCTCAGACTGGGTGAAGCCGAAAGCTAGCATTGTTAAGGGAATATTTGGTCGGTGAACTAAAAGACGATTTCTCACCTATTTATTCATCTGCCCCCAGATGTTTTTCTGCTTTTTTCGCAGTCCGGACATGCACTTTAGGGCATGCCTCTTAGGGAAAGGAACCCCTAACGGAACTATTCTCCTTGGAAGATGTTTCTTACTAACCATGTAATATAACATAACTAGTTGGGCACTTGTCTGATAAAGCACTAATGATCCCTACGCCTGGTCTCCACGCATGCCCCGGTTCTTATATAACCGCGAGGGTATTCGGACACACTCCGGACTATCGGGTCCCGAGGTTGAAGCGAAAAGGTCCGCCATGACAAACGATCTACAATCCGGCTAGAAGGCATTTCACATGTCATCTTAAATTACATAGTCAACTTGACTGGGCATATTCCTCTTCAATGCCATCCAACAGGTTGTCTAGTTTACAGTCCTATTGGGAATACTTTGCGGCCATTTCTACTTGGCCGAGAACTAAGATCATAGGGATCTCCTTCCCATCGGGCCCCACAGGTCCGACCTCGGCCATGTGGTTTGGGTCAGCCTTCGTGTACCGCGTCTTCACCATGGCCCAGGCCTCCCTGGCGCCTTGACGGCAGGCCGATATCATCCATAATTGGGAGCGCCGCTGTGCTCCCTGAAGCCTCTCTGCAAGCTCTCCAAGGCCTTTTGGCAGGGAGACAGATGGCCACAAGGCCTGGGCGACGCCTTTCATCACCTGCCGAACTCGTTCGTGCAGTTGCAAGAGCTCGGGAAGAAGGTCACCCGTAGAATCGGGCATTTCCTCTGCAGGACAGCCTGTGAGCATACCTACAGACATAACTCTATTAGTCAACTTCCTCGCCGAACTCTTTTTCAAAGTTCGTTCAAGCACTTACTAAAAATGCCGCGTCGAAGCCGCCGATTCTCCTTAATGGAGTCAGAAAGCTGGGCACGAACATCCTTTAGTTCCTCACCCAGGCGGGTGTTGGCATCTTGGAGATTATTTTTCTCTTGCCTCACCCTTGTAAGCACATTCTCGCCGGCCCATAACCGGCACATGAGCTGTTGCTTGTCCGGATCTATCCCGGTGCCATCTGCAATATTATTGTCAGACTTATACACACGCCGTACTTAACAAATTACTTATCTTTTGAAGCATATATTACCAGAGGGGGTCTCTTTGGCTTCCCCCGCTGCGGCTAGTGCGGCCTCAAGTTGGGCTTTGCACTCCTCCAGCTCCTGGGACAGTTGGGTATTCTTTTATGTAAGATCCTGCACAATAAATGATCCTTAAATCAGTTATTCTAACTATTTCAAGTCTCGGGGGCTACTGGCATATATAACTGTCAAATTTTCTCACCCGTATGTCTTTTACATACTGCTCCGTGGCTCTGGCTAGACCATTTTGAGCGGCACGGAGATGCGCATCTCCCGAATTAAAGGCATCCAATGCCTCTGGGGAGAAACATGAGTCACGAAGAACTGTCCGGTGACGCCTGTGATTCATGGCACTCTCCACCTCGGAATTGGTGGCAGATAACCTGTCGGCATCCTCTGTCGGAGGAGCATCCGACGCACGCCTCGTGTTCGCCTCCGCTTCTGGACCTGGCTTTGGAGCCTGGCAAGCGGAGGATTGATTGGCAACCTCTCCGGATACAGTCCAGCGAGCGCTCTTCTTCCTGAAAAAGCACGAGTGTTAGTATGCCTCCCGGGAATAAAGCCTGGGAGTCAGGTGACACGCCATACCGTTGTGCCGGAGTTTCAATCCGGACCGCACTTCTTTTTAGCCTGCTGGGCCGTGCTGCCCCTTGTTGGCTAGCCGCCGCGGGCTCGGCCTTCCGCCTCAAGAGTGCCCCCTGTGAAACGCCATTGGTATACGGTGATCAAAAATAAGCATGGATGGGTCATTTTCAAAGTATTGGGACTTTGGTCTCAATTACCTGGGAGGCTGGAAGTATTCCGGGGTAATCGGCCGTAATGGCGACCAAGGCATTATCGATGCTCAGTTGGTGAAATACCCCATCAATCAGCTCCACCGATATGTCTGGATCCTCTTGGGAGGCTGGATCGAGTAATCATTCCTAATCCTCGGGTTGTGGAGGTGGGCTGTTTATATCCCTTACGGCCTGGCGCAGTTCCTGCGTCGAAATCGCAAAATGAGATACTTGACTATGGGAATATGGATCGGATGGGCAAAAAGAAATGTCCGCTTACCCAGCTTGGAGGATTGTACATAGAAAATCCGTCCTATGGATTGACGCGGAGAAATTCCTCCTCTTCTCCTTTGTACAATGTGGACAAGATCTTCGTCAGATCGGCGACCGATCCCGTCCCCTTACGGCCGCAGCGGGTGGCATCATCCTCCCCGTTGAAGTCCCACATGGGGTGGCCTCTATACTGGAGCGGCTGCAAGCCCCGCATAATGCATGTGGCCATGACCCCGATCATGGTCAGTCCGGAATGAGCTAACAACCTTATTCGGCTCATTAGGTAAAGGACGTCCCTGTCATTTTCCTTTTGAGGGCTCCATGGACGCCAGCTTAGGCGTTTCTTCAAACGAGCGTTATTGAACTCAGCGAGGCCGATCCGAACAGGGTCCGGCAGGGGGACATCTTCTATATAAAACCATTCTAAAGGCCAGTCTTCGGACGCCTTCTTCGGGGTTCCGGATAGATATCCGGTACCGGCGATGCGCCATAGTTCGGCTCCACCCACTTGATATATTGAACCCTCTTGAGAACAGGGGCACAAGGCAGAACAGCTTCTTCCACAGCGCAAAATGAGCCTCAATGCCCAAAAACAACTCGCAAAGGGCCACAAAGCCCGCGATATGCAAAATGGAGGCAGGCGTAAGGTTGTGCAACTGGAGGCCGTAGAACTCCAGGAGCCCCGGAGAAACGGATGAATTGGAAATCCGAGCCCTCTTATCAAATAAGAGACAAGGCATACCCGCTCTCCTTTGGATGGGCTGGGGACGCTCTCCGCTTGCTTTCTGCCCTTATAGGTGGCGAGTCCGGCTCGAACTGGAACCATGAAGGCTGGGGGAAGAAATCCCTTGGTTTGGAGTGTCACTAACTCACTGTACGGGACGGAGCATCTCTCCCGATCTCCAGGCTGAGGGCTGGGAGGGCGAGAAGAGGAGCCGCGTCGACTGTCCATGATGGACTGGATTTCTGTCAGATGCGCTCTGATGAATGCTCACGAAGGGAGGATGGTGTGATTCGGATCTAAATCCTCGTCTCTTTTATAGGCAGCTCATTTGCACAGTTAGGAAGGTAAATGTAAAAATACCCTAGCTTTTCGCATTCGTTCAACACGTGGAAGACGACCATTATTGGGCGTGGAAGCCGAGGAGCGCAATATTCACAGGAAGCCGGACGCTATTCAACAGGTACACAGGATTTGGAGAAGAACCCGCCTTGCAATGCCGAAGACAATCTACGCGCCGGACTCATCGCCATTGAAGCCTGGTTCGGGGGCTACTGAGGGAGTCCCGGATTAGGGGGTGTCCGGATAGTCGAACTATCACCTTTGGCCGAACTCCTGGACTATGAAGATACAAGAATGAAGACTCCGTCCCGTGTCCGGATGGGACTTTCCTTGGCATGGAAGGCAAGCTTGGCGATACGGATATGTAGATCTCCTACCATTGTAACCGACTCTGTGTAATCCTAACCCTCTTCAGTGCCTATATAAACCAGAGGGTTTTAGTCCGTAGGACGAACAACAATCATACCATAGGCTAGCTTGTAGGGTTTAGCCTCTCTGATCTCATGGTAGATCTAATCTTGTACTACCCATATCATCAATATTAATCAAGCAGGAGTAGGGTTTTACCTCCATCGAGAGGGCCCGAACCTGGGTAAAAACATCGTGTCCCTTGTCTCATGTTACCATCCGCCTAGACGCACAGTTTGGGACCCCCTAGCCGAGATCCGCCGGTTTTGACACCGACACATACCCTCAGCCTCGAGGGTGAACTACTCCCTCCTCGTCATGGAGAGCGTCGGGATGATGAAGATGGCCACCAGTGAGGGATCCCCACTCTGGAAGGTTGCCGGAACAGGGTCCCGATTGGTTTTTGGTAGCTACAGAGGCTTGCGGTGGCGGAACTCCCAATCTAGGTTTCTTTCTGGGGGTTTCTGTATTTATAGGAATTTTTGGCGTCGGTTTCACGTCATGGGGGTCTCCGAGTCATCCACGAGATAGGGGGCGCCCAGGGGGTAGGGCGCGCCCTCCACCATGTGTGTAATGTACATACGAACGGAAACATGTGGCGGGGGCTGACTGTGTGGGATGTACTTACAATCGGAAATGATTTCGCCTGTATAATTCTATTTTTTGAGCACTACTGCAGGTATAACCGTATTTGCTCGCTCGCCGGTCGCACATCACCTCATTTTGCCGAGCGTGTGTGCCAGGAGGGAATATCCCCGACGGTTTCTGGGTCGTGTGGGAAGGACCCCCCTATCGCCCACACTCACTTGGCGACGGTTCCAAATACCATCGCGGAAAGGGGTTTAAAATCGTTTGTATAGCACCAACGCGTACCATTGAAGGGCAAGCAACGTGTGAGGACATGCTATATAATTGTGGCAGTGTGAGTTACTTTGTTGTGGATTGCCCGTACGAGAAGAGGGAAGACAATGGTGGCAACTTATCCGAAAAGACAAGGCCAAGTTCTTCCCCAACAAGAACAACTTCATCAAGAAGACTTCTCCAAAGGGGTTGGTGGTACAAGAAGAGTACAATGAGGATGATGATGAAGAAGACCGTGAGACGGTTGCCATGGCCTCCGTTGCCATTGCAACAACTCCATGGGTGTCCCCCCTCGACTCACCCATCGAGAACTTCACCGCCAAGTGCCTCATGGCCAAAGGCACCAACAAGGTAACCCCGAACATCAAAACTACCATCACTACTAATCCTTCCTTGACGGATTCAATTGATGAAAGTGAGGGGACGAAGGATGAGAAAAACAAATTTGAGTCTTTTATGAGTAAGCTCAAGGATAAATCCAAGAAGCTCTTTGTTGCTCTCTTGGAACAACTTGGTGAAGCCAATGACATGATCAAGGCTCACGAAGAAACCATCTCTAAGATGGAAGGGCATAGTCGTGACTATGCCGATGAGATATCCGATCTCTCTGATGCGCTTGAGGAAGAGTGTGGTCATCATTTGGCGCTTGAGGAGTCACACAACGATGATCATGCTAAATTAAAGAAAGATCTTGATCATGCTCTTGTTGTATCTCGTGTGCTCAATTCTGAGAAGGCCAAACTTGGGGTTGACCATGCTAGACTCAAGGAAGAGTTTGATATACTTGACAAGCCTCACAAGGCCTTGAAGAGTGCTCATGCTAGCCTCAAAGAGTCTCATGATCAACTCCAAGTGAGGCTAACCAAGGAGAAAGCCACATTCCCTCATATGGTTTTAATTGATAATACAAATGCTACTAACCCGTGTTGTGAGCATGTGCATCTTGTGGAGGAGAATGCCAAGTTGAAGGAGCACCTTGAGAAAGGCCTTGTGTCGTGCATACAAGGTGAGAAGAACCTCAACGACCTTTTGAGGAATCAAAAGGAAGTTGTGGCCAAGGAGGGGATTGGGTTTGCACCTGTCGGATTTAGGGACCCGGCAATCCTTCAGAGGTTCGAACTCTGGGGTGCGTGCGGGGATCTCAACCCGCCCAGCCTATCTACTCGCGACCCTCCCTAGCCTAGCGCGTCGAGCTTAGAGAGACACAAAGACAGAGATTTATACTGGTTCGGGCCACCGTTGTGGTGTAATACCCTAATCCGGTGTGGTGTGGTGGATTGCCTCGAGGGGCTATGGATGAACTAGTACAGTGGATGAACAAGCCTCCTGAGGAGAGGTGTTCTTGAGCTGGTGTGGTGTTCTACCTGTTCTGGTCGACTCGTCCCCCTCCTATGGTGGTGGCTAGTCCTATATATAGTGGCCTTGGTCCTCTTCCCAAATATGAGCGGGAAGGGCTTCCATAATGGCGGGATTTGGAAGGGGACGAGTAGTACAGTCTATCCTGACAAAAGTGGTCTTCGCCTGCGAAAAGCCTCTGGTCATGACGCTGCGGTGGGCTCGTTGATGACCTCCGGCCTACCGTCCTGGTGGTCTTGGTCTTGTTGCACCAGAATGGCAACCTTTGGCTGATTCCTCGGGACTCTGCGCCTGTGGCTTGCCTCCCTTGCACCAAAGAGGAAACCTGCGCTCTGCGCCCGCCTGTCCTTGGTCATCATGGCTCGCGTTAGACTGAGCCTCATGAGATATCTTACATAGAACTCCCCGCCCCCCAGGAGCCCTCCTGAGGAGGCCACTTCCTTCAGGGGTCTTGGTGCCATCCGCCTCACGAGGCTTGGCCCCTCGCGAGGGTCTTGCGATGTTGGTGCTGAAGCTGGGTAGTACCAGGCCATCGATGGAATCACGCGGTGGGCCGCAGGCAGGCAGGGCTGGATACCACCAAATCTAGGACGCCAAGAGTAGCCCCTGGGCCCAAGGTGCGCTCGGACTTGGCTTCTATGCAAAGCCAAAGGGCAAGTGCGGAGCGCCGCGGGCCCTAACCGCCTGCGGCCTTGATGACGGGTGGCGACTGATGGGACGTGGGCGTCTCCACTTCCCCATGCTGCCTCGGCAACTGCTCGACTTGACAACTGCATGCTGCATGCAGAGAGGATCATCACAATTGGAAATCGTGCAAGGCCAACGATTTACCTTCTCCTGGCTATAAATGCGCGAGCGGGTGGAGCCCCTGCCCATCTCTTGTTCGTCTTGCTCCCGCTTGCTTGTTCTCCTCCCCAACTTGTTCTCATGGTGACGATCAGGAGGTTCTCTGCGGCAGAGAAGGGGAAGGCTCCTAGGGAGGGGCCCGACCCTCTCCCACCGAAGAAATGATTCCGCCTCCCTGACGACGCCGGCGCGGGGCGAGAGGTGGCCAGGCCTTGGCAATCGAGGCCTCCGCCTGGCTTCCCCCTCCCCTTATACGCCTGAGCTCAAGGTAAAAGAGTGCACCGTTGAGTAGCGCCTCGTGGAGATGGCAGGGCCGCCATTGCTCTGCTGACCGCACCACGGACCCATGCCAAGGATAGCTCGTGTGAGTTTGTGGTGTGGACGACAATGCCCCCCGACACCTGGATCCGACTCCCGCGGTTCTTTGCCAGGGAGCTGCCTCCGAAGGGACCGGTGGGGCTATGGCTGCAGCATGCAGGGTGCAGCAGCCTTGCCACCGGAGTTGAGGTCGAGGTGGTGCCGCCTGGAGACATATTCATGATGCGAGGATGGGGCGAGATCGCCCAGGCTTGTCGGGCGGAGGGAGCCCTGGTGATCCACTTCGAGTATGACGGCGCGGCCACCTTGCTCTTCAAGGTCTTCAATGAGGAGGGCGAGCGGCTGGAGTGCTGCCCTGGAGGACACAGCTCGAGGGACGCCATAGTGGGTGCTAGATATGTTGCCGCCCCCTTTAGCGCTTCGTCCAACAGCAGCGACGACTACTGGGAATCCAGCGACTCTCCTGAGCCCAGTGATTCTCCGGAGTCGAGCGACGACAGCTATGTGCCGCCAAGCTCCCACCGGGGCTGCAGCGCAGCTGCGGCTGCCACCCGGCATCATCAGCGATACTGTAGGGCCCTGTAGTTGTTTCTCCTGCGCGAGATGAAAATCAGCCCCCGTGGGGTTTGTAAGGACCGGGATGCACTTAATAGTATCGTTGTTTCTTTTGATTTCGTAATGGATGCGCGTATTCCAGTTTGGCTGAGTCCCTCCCCTTTCTCTTCCCTAGACAGCATGACACTCTACGCCGACAAGACCCAGTCCCTAGGCAGGCTTCAGCCGTCGCTAGTATGCCAGGTCGTGATGTCGTGGTCAAGACTAGGAGGTGAGCAGCCCAAGGTCCGGTAAGAGCTCATGAGACACGATGCTCACGAGGTCCCCCTTGGCATGCAAGCAGCTGTATAGAGAATCGAAAAGGGGAGATGAACCGCCCAAGTGGAACGGCAAGGCGGGGCGCGAGGAGTGGAACTGGTGCTGTAGCAAACCGAGACCTATCTTTTGCCGTCCGAGTCCATAGGGGAGGTGATGCTTGCTGCTGCACCTGTGGCACCGTCACGTGCGGCCCGTATCGGCCACCCTTCTGCCTCGCTCGCCAAGATGCTCTACGTCCTTGGGTCCCGGCCCTCGAGCAAGATCATCCGCCGCTGGTATGCCAGGTTGGGGTGCCGTGGTCAAGGCCGGGGGGGGGGAGGGCTGGAGAGCCGGTAGGAGCTCCCAAGACGCGATGCTTGGGAGGCCCCCCTTTAACGTGCAAGCGACTCGCGAGGCCAAATGGAGGTTATCTGGGCCAAACCTTGGCCCATTGCTGGGTGAACCTGCAGGTTGGATGACAAGGTAGGCCAAGAGCCCTGAGGCGTGAGACAGAGGCACCGAGGACCTTGTGAGGTGGTGTACGCGAGGCGGGCCGCGAACCAGAGCTCGATCCCTGGGTATATCAGCGTTGCAGGGACGGACCTGAGCACAAGCACCGTGCCGATGTGAGTATCGTGCAGTGATGCGGGAGTGGCGTTAGTTAGAACGCATGAGGGTCGTGAAGTGGTGGTCACTAGGTGACAGTCATAGACAAGTTCGCACAAACGATTAGATAGTCCTGGTGAGTGCAAAATGATACATGCCATAGGGACGGACCCACACAGCCTGGGGATAGTGCAGCCCGAGGGGCATCCCCAAACTGAACAAACTAGAAAGATGTCACCTGGTACCATTGCTGAAGAGTTGTTGAAGTAGCCAAAAACGCGCGCCGCAGAAGCCGTTCCTCATGAGCCACTCCGGTGTCGAGCCTCGGAAGGCTCAGAGGAACCGGAAGGCTCCTAAAGGTGCTCCTCCATCTCTGCCAGGAGCGCCTGGTGCCTGGCTTTGCAGGCCGTCTGAGCGTCCCTCATGCAGCAATGGAATGCCTCAGCCGCCCCGCCAGGCCAAAGGGCATGCAGATGTAGCTGTGCGGTGGTCCCTCGCATCGGCCGACACGAGATGGCCACATGAGCTGCCGAGATGCGGCCCTGTTGAGCCTGGGGATGTCGATGCAGACGTGGAACTCCTTACCCTCGCCAGGGAAGTGAGCTGCGCCATGCGGCAGGCGACGATCGCCTTGCAGAACCCTTCCTTCATGAATCTCCTTGATTGCCTTGCTGATGAACTCCTGAACGCCTGGTGCCTCACGCGTGTTGCCTTCTCCTGGGAAGCGTGCTCTGAAGAGTGCCTCCACATGGTGCCTGAGCGCCACTCTCGCGACATTGGCTAGGTCTGAGGCCCTCCAGAGGAGAGCCCCCGAGCCCAGCCTGAGAGGGGCGCCGGGCGCACCTCCCTATGCAATGGGTGAAGGTGGTGCCGCGTCCGAAGATGTGCGACTCAATGTTGCATCCTCGGGTGATGCTCCTTCACGAGACCCTTGGCCCAGCTGCAACTTCTTCGCCTTGGGGGAGACCTCAGGAGGGACGGTGCCGTCTTTGTCCTCTAGGTTCTCAAATGCTGCAGCCTGGAAGGCGCGCTCGAGGGAGCACACCGCATCCTTCTCTTGGCAGGTGACTGTGATGATGCCGCTGCTTCCTGGCATCTTGAGGATGTTGTAGCCGTGGTGTGTGGCCGCCATGAACTTGGCCAGTGCTGGGTACCCTAGGATGGCGTTGTAGGGAAGACGAATGTCGGCGACATCGAAATCGATGAGCTCGGTGTGGTAGTTGTTGCGCTCGCCGAAGGTGACAGGCAGGAGAACTTGCCCGATCGGGTGTGTTGATCCATCGGTCACTCCTGAGAATGGCTTGGTGGGATGCAGCTGGTAATATGGCACCTGAAGCCTGTCGAACGTCTAAACAGAGAGAACATTGAGCCCCGCTCCACCATCGATGAGAGTGCTGGTGATGGTCACGTTGCTGATGATGGGGGAGCAGAGCATGGGGAGCATGCCTGCGGTGGCCACACACTTGAGCCGGTCTGAGGAGTCGAATGTGATGGCGCACATGGACCACTTGAGAGGGTGAATCGCTTCAGGCTTTGGGAGCGCTACATTCACCTCGCGCGCGAACTTCTTGAAGACACAGTGGGAAGCTGGGGCCTACGAGCCGCCCAAGATGCAGGCAATGGCCCGAGGCTCCTGGAAGCCCCCAGCCCCCTCGTCCTAGTGGTGATCTCCGTTCCTTCTTAGCGGTGGAGGCAGAGGAGGAAAGGTTGCGTTGCCCTGAGGGCAGTCCTCACAAGGCTGCTCCCTCCAGTTGCCCTCGCGGGGCTGGTCCTGCCAACGGTCCGCACAGGGCTGGTCGTGCCACTCCTAACGGCTGTCACGTCCGTCCCAGCGCCCTCCGCCTTGGCCACCTCTGCGACCGTAGCCCCGATCGTTGTGCTCGGGGCGTCGACTGAGGCGCCCGTCACGGAGGGCCCTAAGCTCCTGGCAATCGCTGGTGTTGTGGCTGTAGACATTGTGGAAGGCGCAGAACGGCCGCTTGCCCTAGGATGACTTGGGGTGGTCGCGGCCATGCTTGGTTTCTGGCTCGGACGCAAGCACGGCTGGACCCTTGCACTTCGTGTCCTTGGCCTTGGTCTTCTTGTCTTCTGGGTCAGCATTAGGGAGCTCGAGAAGGGGAAGGCGTCCCTCCTTGGCCCTTGCACACTTGTTCGCCATGTTGAACATCTATAGAGTGGTGCAGAGGTCCTCGTGGATGGCCATCTCCTCTTTCATCCTGATGTCACAGACGCCATCGGTGAACGTGGAGATGATGGCTTCGTCAGATACCTTGGGAATCTTGAGGCGAACGTTGTTGAATCGCTGGATATACTTATGTAGGGTCTCTCTAGGCTGCTGCTTGACATGACACAGGTCGCCTGCGGCCGGCGGACGGTCGCAAGTGCCCTGGAAGTTGGCGATGAAGCGGTTGCGCATCTCCTCCCAGAACGGAACCGACCCCTCGGTCAGATCCAGGAGCCAAGAACGCGCGCCATCCTTGAGGGCCATTGAGAACCAGTTTGCGATGATCTTCTCGTCGCTGCTGGCCGCCTCGATGCTCAGCTCGTAGATCTGTAGGAACTCGGCGGGGTCTGCAGTGCCACCATAGCGTGGAGGTAGGCCAGGCTTGAACTTGCTCGGCCAGACGATGTTGCGGAGCTCCGCAGTGAATGCACGGCACCCTCCCGTGGCCACCGGAGGTCGTCGAGGGGGTGGAATGAGGTCTTGGTGCGCGCGCACCGCCACCTCATGTGGCGGCGCACGAGCCTAGTGCTGGGGTGCTAGAAGCATGCGTGCTTCTCCTTGGGGACGCTGCACCACCTGGCAGCTCACGTCATCTCGAGCTGGCGCCGGGTGCTGAGGGTCACGCCGTGGAGCCATACGCCTTGGCTCGATGATGGCGCCCCGGGCCGGAGGTGGAGGAGGAGCCCCGTGCGCGACATCGCCCACTGCAGGTGGTTGCTGAGGCAGCGAGCGAGCCGGCCTATAGGAGCCCCCGTGCGCGACGCTGATGAGCTCAGCAATCTGCTCGAGCCACTCCTCATAGAGGTCACTCACCGGACGGTAGCGAAGAAGCTCCCGCATCGTGAGCAGAGCGGCCTGTGCATCCACCTGGCCGCAGCATGCGTGGGATGATGTTGCTGCCGGGGTCAGTGACGGAGTAGCGGTGTGTCCGTCGCGGCACACTGACGGGTGCAGCGATGAAGCTTGCTGCTCGTGGCCGGCAGGGCCCGTGGCGGCATTGGCCACCGAAGAGGGAGCACGGCGGGTGCAGGCGTCGCCCGCCGGAGCTGTCTGAGCGACGCGGGCGGCGATCGCAGCCCGACGCTCGGCGTGAGCCCTGCGCGCGTCGGCCATGGAGACGTCGGAGCAGAGATGGGTCGAACAACGGAAGAGAGGATCCGACGCACCCCTACCTGGCGCGCCAAATGTCAGATTTAGGGATCAGTCAACCCTTGAGAGGTTCAAACTCTGGGGTGCGTGCGGAGATCTCAACCCACCCAGCCTATCTACTCGCGACCCTCCCTAGCCTAGCAGGTCGAGCTCAAAGAGACAAAGACATAGAGATTTATACTAGTTAGGGCCACCGTTGTGGTGTAATACCCTAATCCAGTGTGGTGTGGTGGATTGCCTCGAGGGTCTATGGATTAACTAGTACAGTGGATGAACAAGACTCCTGAGGTGAGGTGTTCTTGAGCTGGTGTGGTGTTCTACTTGTTCTGGTCAACTCGTCCCCCTCCTATGGTGGTGGCTAGTCCTATATATAGTGGCCTTGGTCCTCTTCCCAAATATGAGCGGGAAGGGATTCCACAACGGCGGGATTTGAAAGGGGACAAGTAGTACAGTCTATCCTAATAAAAGTGGTCTTCGCCTACGAAAAGCCTCTAGTCGTGACGCTGCGGTGGGCTCGTTGATGACCTCCGTCCTGCCGTCCTGGCGGTCTTGGTCTTGTTGCACCAGAATGGCAACCTTTGGCTGATTCCTCGGGACTCTGCGCCTATGGCTTGCCTCCCTTGCATCGAAAAGGAAACCTGTGCTCTGCGCCCGCCTGGCCTTCGTCGTCATGGCTCACGTCAGACCGAGCCTCATGAGATATCTTGCATAGAACTCCCTGCCGCTCAGGAGCCCGCCTGAGGAGGCCACTTCCTTCGGGGGTCTTGGTGTCGTCCGCCTTGCGAGGTTTGGCCCCTCGCGAGGGTCTTGTGGTGTTGGTGTTGAAGCTGGGCCGTACCAGGCCGTCGATGGAGTCACGTGATGGGCTGCAGGCGGGCAGGGATGGATACCCCCAAATCCAGGACGCCGACAACACCCATGTCCAAGAAGAAGAAGAAGAATGACAAGACAAAACAACCTCCTCCTCTCAAGCAAACTTTTGTGAAGGAGGCAGAGGGTATTCCTAAGGAGAAGAAGAACAATACGAAGGGTGGTGGTGTCAAGAAGGGCAATGCCACTCCTACCAATAAAGCCGGCGATTTTAACCCTTCTTATGTGTTATGCCGTGCTAGTGATGGGCATGTTTATGCCACATTTGTTGGTTCTTCTTATGAGTACATTGAATGGTCTATTTGGGTTCCTAAGACCCTTGATTCTAACATCAAAGGACCCATTACAAAGTGGGTACCTAAAACCAAGCATTGATCTCTTGTAGGTGTTTGCTTCCGGTGGGGGATCATGGTTGCTCGATAGTGGAGGCACAAATCATATGACCGAAAGCAAGGAGTTGGTGGTGGACGTGCACAAGGTTTCATCTATGCCCACCAATGTCGAGTGGGGTGATGCCTCATCTTCTAAGGTATTGGGTCTTGGCAGGGTTATCATCTCTCATGATCTCACGATCGAGAAAGTCATGCTTGTTGAGTCGCTTGCATACAACTTACTTTCCGCTCGTCAACTTCCACTCATGGGCATTGCCACTTTCTTTGATATTGATGCCGTGGCCCTCTTGTGGAGCAAGACTCTTAAAGTAGCCTTTGTTGGGCATGTAGAGAACAGTCTTTATGTGATTAACTTTTTGGAGCGACCCACTAAGACCATGACATGCCTAATGGCTAAAGTTGACGTGGGATGGCTTTGACATCGCCGTTTAGCCCACGTCAATATGAGATATTTGCAAATTCTTCTCAAGCGGGACCATGTCCGTGGACTAACAATGTTAGTTTTGCCAAAGATCGTGCTTGCAGTGCGCGTATCAAAGGAAAGCTACATGAGAAGGCTCACCCACCCACGACTATCATCTACTCGAAGAGGCCCTTGGAGCTCCTTCAAATGGATCTCTTTGGGCCTCCATACTTTGATAGTCTTGGGGGTAGAAAGTATTGCTTGGTGATTGTGGATGATTATTCAAGATACACATGGGTATATTTCTTCAAGAGGAAGAGTGAGACCCAACAAACCGTCATCAACTTTGGAAATGAAGCTCAACGTCAACACAACGCAAAGATCTTGATGATAAGAAGTGACAATGGCACCGAGTTCAAGAACTACACCTTGGATGAGTTTCTTAGTGATGAGGGGATCAAGCATCAGTATTCCGCACCTTACACCCCTCAACAAAATGGTGTAGCGGAGAGGAAGAACTGGACTTTGATGGACGCGGAAAGAACCATGATGGCTGAGTTCAAGTCTCAATACAACTTTTGGGACGAAGCCATCAACACCGCTTGTCACGCATCCAATCGGCTCTATCTCCGCAAAGGCTTGAACAAGACTCCATATGAGATACTCACCGGCAACAAGCCCAACCTCAAGTACTTCCGGGTGTTCGGTTGTAAGTGTTTCATTCTCAAGAAAGGTGTTCGTTTGTCTAAATTTGAGAAGCTCATGAGGGCATAATTGTTGGTTGTGCTACAAACTCTCATGCTTGCCGTGTCCTCAACAAGTCCACGAGACTCATTGAGGAGACGTGTAATGTGGAGTTTGATGAGAATTATGGCTCCCAAGTGGAGCAAAGTGGTACTTGTGATGTAGGTGATGAAATTCCTCCCCAAGCCATAAGAAGAATGGGTTTTGGTCGTATCCTACCCATTGAGGAACCCCTTGTGGCCGAAGGAGAAGGACAGTGTTCCACTCATGTGGAACCATCACCAACCCAAGACCCACATGCTTTCGAAGAATAAAGTGAAGGCCCTCAACCAAATGAACAAGATCAAGGGCAAGATCAACCTCAAGATGGTGTTGAACCACTGAGTGATGCCCAAGGTCAAGTTCTTACCACCAAGCATGTTCAAGATCAAGAGAAAGCTCAAGATCAAGAACAAGCTCATGACAACGCTCAAGATGATCAAGTTACCCCTCCTCAACTCTCTCTTGAGGAGGAATTGGAGCGTCGTGCCACCAAGATTGCGTCCAAGCTCACTACCAAAGATCATCTCATGAAGAATGTGCTTGGAAGCTTAAGAAAGGGGGTAAGCACTCGTAGACAATTAGCAAACTATTGTGAACATCACACGTTTGTTTCTTGTGTTGAACCCCAAAAGGTCTATGAGGCGCTCGAGGATCTGGATTGGCTTAATGCCATGCATGAAGAACTCAACAACTTCAAGCACAACAAGGAGTGGAGATTGGTGCCAAGGCCATCGGAGAATCATAATGCCATTGGAACCAAATGGATCTTCAAGAACAAGCAAGATGCTCACGGGATTGTCATTCGTAACAAGGCTTGTTTGGTGGCACAAGGCTACTCCCAAGTTGAGGGTATCAACTACGGTGAAACCTTTGCTCCCCTTGCTCACCTTGAATCTATTAGTTTGTTGCTTGCTTATGCTTCTCCTCATAACTTTAAGTTGCAACAAATGGATGTGAAGAGTGCTCTTCTTAATGGTCCTCTTAATGAGTTGGTGTATATCAAACAACCCCCGGGGTTTGAGGATCCCAAGTTCCCCAATCATGAATGTGTACCAACTCCATAAGGCGCTCTATGGCCTTAAACAAGCCCCACATGCGTGGTATGACCACCTTACCGAGTTGTTGCAAGATCGTGGGTTTGAAATTGGGAAAATCGACCCCACTCTTTTTACTAAGAAGGTCAACGGGGATTTGTTTGTATGCCAACTATATGTTGATGATATTATCTTTGTTTCTCCTAACAATGCATTTAATGAGGAGTTTGCCGCACTCATGACCGGGGAGTTTGAGATGTCCATGATGGGAGAGTTGAACTTCTTTCTCGGGTTCGAAGTCAAAAAAGGAAGAGAAGGAATCTTCATCAACCAAGCCAAATACACTCAAGACATGCTCAAGAGATTCAAGTTGAGTGATGTCAAGCCGGCGTGTACACCAATGCCTACGAAATGCCAACTTGACAGTGATCCCACTGGTAAAGCAGTGGATCAAAAGGTATATCGCTCTATGATTGGATCCTTGCTTTACCTTTGTGCATCTAGACCGGATATTGTGTTGAGTGTGTGAATTTGTGCATGGTTTCAAGCCTCACCTAAGGAAAGCCACTATGTGGCGGTCAAGCGAATCTTTCGATACTTGGCTCATAGCGCAAACTTTGGCTTATGGTACCCTAGAGGAGAAAGCTTCAATCTTGTGGGATTTTCAAATTCAAATTGGGTGGGAGACAAAGTGGATAGGAAGTCAACTTCCAGAGGGTGCCAATTTCTTGGGTGCTCTTTGGTGAGTTGGTCTTCTAAGAAGCAAAGTTGTGTGTCTCTCCCCTCCACCGAAGTCGAGTATGTGGCTGCCGGTAGTTGTTGTGCTCAACTTCTATGGATGAGGCGAACTTGAAAGGATTACGGTGTCACTTGTGACAAAGTGCCTCTTTGGTGTGACAATGAAAGTGCCATCAAGATTTCTCTCAACCCGGTGCAACACTTCAAGACGAAGCATATTGAGATTCGGTATCACTTCATCCGGGATCACATCAAGCGAGGGGAGATCGATCTTAACTATGTCAACACTCATGATAACCTTGCATATATTTTCATGAAGCCTTTGGATGAAGCTAGATTTCTCGAGTTAAGGCATGAGCTAAACATCATCGATTTGAGCAATGTGGCTTGAACTTGTGCACAACCCACCATACTCATCATGTTGTCTTGTTTAGATGTAGGCATGGACATAGGGGGAGTGTTGTTCTCTAAATGGACTCTCCCCCCCCCCATTATGCATAAATCGATCAACTCTTTCACATTCGCCATTTGTGATGGTACTTGTGCTTCAAAGACGAGCTTTGGTCATGGGCCCAAGGATAATTCTTCGCGGTGCCATACCAATTGACTCAAACATAGGTGGCTCCGGCCACCACCCTCTCTTCTTGAGAGGTGTTGGTTTGTTGTTGGTCCTCGGTGTCCCTTTGCTTTCTTTTGGACATGTTCGTGGTTAAGTTGCTTCGTCTATGGTCTCGCTTGTGTGTCCATTTGCTTGAAGTTTGTATTGCAAATGCCTTATTGTTTCCTTGTGTCGAAACTTCCACTTTCTTGGGTTTGCGATACTACCGTGGCAAGTCACGGTACTACCGCTGGAGGTGGGTGGCTCCTGTGCTTGCATAGTTGCACCCATGGCACGGTATTACAGCTCCAAATCATGGCAGTAATTTTTTTACTGCCGCTGATAGAGCAGTACTACCGCCCTAGGTTTGTTACTTCCTCCTGGGCGGTACTACCGCAATGACCCATGATACTACCGTGCTATCAAGACTGCGTGGGGGTTAAGAGCGGGCAGAGGGAGTTTCAACTCCCTCATACCCATTCATCCCTTCCCCTGACCTCGTTTCCCTCTCTCCTGCCCAAGAACGGTGCCGGAGGACCTCACGGATCTCCGTCTCCGGTCACTCTCCTCTTATTTCAATCGGTGGGATCCTTCCCCATCTCGCCCTCTTGCCATGGACCCCGGTATCTCCCCTTGTCCCTCTCTCTTTGCCTCTCATTTTGTGCTTCTAGGTTTTGGGAGATGCATGTGTAGGTCTAGTGATTTTTGACTAAATCTTTGCAAGAGAAGATTGTTGGAGAGTGTTTGTGCAGTAGATATGCTATTTGGTGTATACAACTAGGTAGTTTTGATCAACGGTAGTACCAATTCGTCATTGCGGATCTTCTCACATGCAATCCTGCTAGATCCGTCTGTGCAGTACTACCGCTCCCCTGGAGCGGTACTACCACCCATGGTGGGCCCCGTGCAGTACTACTGCTTCCCTGGAATGGTACTACCGCCTGAGGCACGGACGTAAAAAATTTACTTCTGCTCTGAGTACGGTACTACCACGCCAACTTGGTGTGGTACTACCGCGATCAGAGCAGTAGTAAATTTTTACTTCCGCATCCCGCTGTGGTACTACCGCTTGACCAAACTTACCTCATTTTGCCACACCCAATCTCATTTCTATGTGTTTCATTTTGGTTTGGCCTTGGTTTTTGCAATAATCCTTCTTGTTTTTCTCGTATGTTTCTGTGATTTGTCATAGGTGGTGGCTCCGGTTCCAGGCGCTCGAATCCCAGTCATGATACAAGACCAAAGCGTCTTCGCAACCAAGAAGTTCTTGAGGGGTCCAGTGCCCCATCTCAGCATGTCAAGACCTCAGCTACAAAGTTCAAGGAGCCAGTTGTCAGCATGGCTGAAATGCCTTGCTACTTCTTGAGCTTGCATTGGTTTTTCCCTTGAAGAGGAAAGGGTGATGCAACAAAGTAGAGTAAGTATTTCCCTCAGTTTGAGAACCAAGGTGTCGGTGTCAAAACCGGCGGATCTCAGGTAGGGGGTCCCGAACTGTGCGTCTAGGCGGATGGTAACAGGAGACAAGGGACACGATGTTTTTACCGAGGTTCGGGTCCTCTCGTTGGAGGTAAAACCCTACTCCTGATTGATTGATATTGATGATATGGGTAGTACAAGAGTGGATCTACCACGAGATCAAGGAGGCTAAACCCTAGAAGCTAGCCTATGGTATGATTGTTGTTGTGTCCTATGGACTAAAACCCTCCGGTTTATATAGACACCGGAGAGGGCTAGGGTTACACAGAGTCGGTTACAATGGTAGGAGATCTAAATATCCGTATCGCCAAGCTTGCCTTCCACGCCAAGGAAAGTCCCATCCAGACACGGGACGAAGTCTTCAATCTTGTATCTTCATAGTCTTGGAGTCCGGCCGATGATGATAGTTCGGCTATCCGGACACCCCCTAGTCCAGGACTCCCTCAGTAGCCCCTGAACCAGGCTTCAATGACGACGAGTCCGGCGCGCATATTGTCTTCGGCATTGCAAGGCGGGTTCCTCCTCCGAATAATTTATAGAAGATTGTGAACACCAGGATAGTGTCCGGCTCTGTAAAATAAATTCCACATACCACCGTAGAGAGAATAAAATTCACACAAGTTCAATCTGCTGACGTATTTTGTGGCGTGACGTCACACCACAACCAAGCCTTTACTCGAATCATTTTTATTATACCACCTCAGCGCGTTTAGCGAAGCGGTTTCCTTGGCATGTCTTGTCGAAGCAGAGATCGTGTTCCCCTTATTTCGGTATTCCCATCAATATGGACGTGGGTAACCCAACCGCGCCATTGATTGCGGCGCTTGGGAGATAAGCGAGTTTTACCAGGCCGGTGGGGACGCATAGTTTCGTCCGCCCATATATAAGGGGATAAGGATCCACCTTTTTACCTACGCCTTCTTCCTCCTTTGCTTATCCATCTTCGCGTACTCGAGCTCCAGTGCCCAAGTCCGCACATCTCACCTCGACCTTCTCCAGCCATGTCCGGAGCGGGAGGCAAGTGGATGGCCTCCTCCGTTACGGAGGGGCACATCAAGAAGCTGCGCAGTGCCAGATATCTATCCAGCGACATCGCGCACCGGCTCCCCGACAAGGGGCAGCTCATCCCCACCCCGGGGCCCCATGAGAGGGTGGTATTCCTTCCCCATTTCCTCTGGGGACTGGGCTTCCCACTCCACCCTTTTGGCCGGGGGCTCATGTTCTACTACGGCCTGGATTTCCATGATCTGGCCCCGAATTTCATCCTCAACATCTTGGCGTTTATCGTCGTGTGCGAGGCCTTCCTCTGCATCCAGCCCCACTTCGGCTTGTGGCTCAAGACCTTCAATGTCAAGCCGAAGGTTGTGAAGGGCAGCCAAGCGGAGTGCGGAGGCGCCATGGTGGGCAAAATGCCCAACGTCACTTGGCTCGAGGGCGCCTTCGTGGAAACCATCAAAGGGTGGCAATCGGGGTGGTTCTACATCACCGAGCCGCGTGACCCTAAATGGGCAGCGGCCCCCGAATTCAGATCTGGCATCCCCATGCGGCTCACCTCCTGGAAAGAGAAGGGCCTGCTATGGGGTAGTTCAGAAGAGCAGACTGGACTCCAGTCCTATCTCCCAACCCTGGTGAACAAGAAGCTCAAGCTTGTCAACATGATCCAGGTCATGCTCGTCCGCCGGATTCTGCCCTGCCAACAACGGGACTTCAATTTGTGGGAGTTTGATCCGGCACAGCACCGGACCTTGAGCGGGCTCTTCGACACTACGTACGAAGATGCCTGGAGGGTGCTGTTCAAGGGCGGTGAGGCCCCCGCATCCGCTACCGAAGATCGCGGATTCATCTCGCAGTGTCCGGCTGGTGAGGTAAGCCAAGTTATCCTTTATGGGACACTTGCTTTTCATTGTTTGACTCTATGCGGGATCTAAACTCCCAATGCCTTTAACAGGCCTGGCAGAAGACGTCCGGACAGGTTAACTGTTCGGCTCCTCTTCCAGAAGACCCTGCGGATGCCTGTCTAACAGGGTTGCTGGTCCCGGCACTTTACGTAGTGCCGGAGAAGAAGGACAAGAAGAAGGCCGCGGGAACCCGAAGGAGTTCCCGGCGCCAGGTGGTATCGGATTCATCGTCCGATGACTCCGAGGCGGACTCCTCCCACGAGGACGAGGAGGAGAAGAAAGAGGCCTCTCCCCCAGCGGGGGGAGAGAAGAAGAGGAAGGCCTCCCCAGCGAGGGAGGCCAAAGGGTCCAAGAAGGGAAAGACCCTTCCCCCGGACTGCTCCGCCACCGCCGGTGATGGCGACGAGGAGTGGCCCTCAAGGGCCAAGCCCCTGGCGAGATCGTAAGTACCCAGACTCCTAAATGATTTATAATTTTTCTTTTTGTCGCATGGTGTCTTTCTAATGCCGCATACAACCCTGTAGTCCGCCCAAGGACGATCTTCCCGCTTCGTCGAGCGGGTCTTTGGGCACGTTGGATATGGATTCTCTTCCGACGGCCTCCACCCCCCGCGATACTGACAACGCTGAGGTGGGATCCCGGGAAGGGACCCACCAGGAGGAGGAGGCCCTGGAGGTGCCGCAGGGCAACCTCCTGGACTTTGTACCGGATTCCGCGCCAGAACCTGCAGTGGTTCCGGAGTCCGGCGGGCGCCCCCTTCGTAAGAAGGGCAAGACTGCGACACCGGCGGCCTCCGTCCAACCGGAGGTGCCGGATACTTTGCTTGAGGCGCTCAACGGCGCTTCCATCAAAGAGGGACACTGCACTGTCATGAGTGCGGTGATTCGGAAGGTTCAGCTCGCCAAAAGCAGGCTGACCGGAGCCTGCAGCAGCCTTCTAACAGGCTTTGAGGTAAGAATTTTAATATATGTAAAATAGTACCGCATAGACAGTAGCCCTTGATGCTCGATTCGGTGTTCGGAAAGAAAAGCCGGACTGAGGATCTAAAAAGATATACGCAGGAGTCTTAAAAAATATGTCAATATGGGATTCCAGGCTGCGCCGCTGACCTCTACCGCACTGACTGCGGAGGTCAATGCTTTGAAGCAAAGCCTTGAGTGGTCCGAGAGCGAGCTCGGCTGTGCCAAGAAGCAGCTCGAGGACAAGGAAGGTGAGTAACATCTTATTAAAGTTGTACCTTACAGAAAAGGATTTGGTTGCAAGAGAAATGACAAGGATAACGTGGGTAGTCCAGGGGCCACGAACGAGGTGGCAACCCTGAAGGAGGCGGTGTCCGCGGCCGAACCTAATGCGGCCGCGGAGCGTGCTGGGCGAGAGAAGCAGGAGGCGCGGGTGGCGGAGGTACAGCAAGAGCTCCAGGCTCTCATAGAAAATCATGAGAGTTTGGAGCACGACTCGAAGACTCGAGAGTCCGAGCTTGCATCGGCTCTTGAGAGTGCCAAAGCCGCAAAGGCCGAAGCCCACAAGGCCCTCCAGGAAATCGAGGCGTTGAAGAAAATAGCGGCAGGTAAGGCATTTTCCATGCAAAGCAAGCATGTGAATGTGAATTACCTATTACTTACGCGAATTCGGAGCTCTCCAGGAGCGTTCGCAGATCTGCCCCGCAGCGTGTCTGATGCTGCCGCTTTCTATAGGGCCGAGGAGGGGACCTCGACGGAGAAGGTCTTCTGGTCTCAGTATGCTGAGGCCGGACATCCGGTGCCCCTTAGCGACCAGCTGAAACAGCTGGTCGAGCTCCACAAGGTGGCCAAACAGGCCATGAAGGGCCTCATAGTTCGGCTGTGGCCCAAGGAGGCCATGGCTGGGAGCTACTTCGGCCTGGTGCGGCGGCTGGTGGATGCTTGTCCATGGGTTGAAGTCATCAAGCACTCCGCCTGCATTGAAGGTGCCCGTCGGGCCCTTGCCCGTGCTAAGGTGCACTGGGGCAAGATGGATGCTGAGAAGCTTGTGACGGACGCGCCACCGCCGGGCAAGGAGTATCGCACGCCCGAGATGTATTATAAGGGTGTCCTGAAGGGTGCCCGCATTATTGCGGGTGAGTGCACCAAAGATGTAATATTTGAGCATACTCGCATTTTGTTATCCTGTGCGCTGAAAACTTTGTTCATATGCGCTAAGCAACGCTTGTTTAATTTAAAATATTACCTTCTGTGCGGCCGTTTATCAAATCTGAGAGATGGAAAGTCGTCGGCTTTAGCCCCCATGCCACGAGTGCTGGGGTGTTCGGGATAAACTTGAGCGCTCTTGTTCCCATTTTTTGGGTCCATCTAGGGAGGCGCTCAACACGACGAACGAGGCAACCGGACTTATAATGCTTGAACACTCTCACTTAGCCATAGAATTCTATAATTTTAAATTTCGGCGAAGCCCCTAGTGTTCGGAAGACCGAGTTCGGGGCGCTATCCACGCCTGGGCCGGACGAAGCCAGTTCCTCGCTCTAAGCGGCATAAGTCTTTAGGGACTCGAAAAAACCTCTCGAACAGCGACCAGCTCTCGCCTTATCATGACGGTCAGTTTTAGCTTTCTCCACTGAGGCGCTCGCCCAGCTCAACTGGGGCGCAATCGCAGTGGTTCTCCCAGCGCTACCTTAGCTGATATAACGGATCATAAGGTACCAAAACATGGGAGCCGGGCAAACCCAACTATTGACCCAAGACATGATTCGGAGCCGATGCATATAATGTTATAAGTTCGGGGTGTCGCACTTGTGAGAGTGTTCGGACTTATCACACCATAATGTGGGGAACTTAAGCCCCTAGTGTATTTAGCCGTACCAAAGTGTACGGATGCAACATGTCATAAATGAACATATGTATAAGAAAGGAATGCAATTATAAGCAAAAAGCGATGCATTGTTTATTCAAGAAATACTGCCATGAATGCAGAACGATACAAATAGTGCGGTAAGCAAGGGATGGGACTATTAAACATGTCCCCCTCCAGGGGTAGGCTGTGGAATGGTGTATAAAACAGATTTAATGCTCGTAATGGAGACCACCTGGATACTTGTCGTAGCCTTTCCCCTTCCTTGGCGGTTGCATCGTGAGTTTGCAGGTCTACTGCCGGACAGGGCCTCTGGTGAACGGAGTCCTGTGGGTAAGAAAAAAGAAAAAGGAAAAAAAAGGATGACTCACTTGGGAGCCCCTGGTGTGGTTAAGCCGCATTCTGGGCCTATCGTGGTCGTGCCCCTCCCCCTATGCCCATGGTATCTCCAGGGCGTAATGATGTACGCGAAGGACCAGTCTTTCAATTTTGCAAGGGCTGGGGTTGGGGCCGCATTGCTACACGTGCTCGGAACGTGCCAGGTGGTCTTGTTGTAGGTTACTCCTGGCGCGTTTAGCCGTGTCCGGTCGCTTAACGACCGGACTCGAGAATTGCCTTAAGAGGCTGCTCTGTACTTCTGCCGCGAGAGCCGCTGTGTGTTCCTCCGTTCGGAGGAAGTGTTCAGTGTTTCTGCTGACCGTGATGACTCCTCGAGGGCCTGGAATTTTGAGCTTGAGGTATGCGTAGTGCGGCACCGCGTTGAACTTTGCAAACGCGGTCCGTTCGAGCAGAGCATGATAGCCACTGCGGAACGGAACTATGTCGAAGATTAACTCCTCGCTTCGGAAGTTATCCGGCGATCCGAAGACCATTTCCAGTGTAACTGAGCCTGTACAATTGACCTCTACACCTAGTATGACGCCTTTAAAGGTCATTTTTGTGGGTTTAATCCTTGAGGCGTCTATGCCCATCTTGCGCACTGTATCCTGATAAAGCAGGTTCAGGCTGCTGCCAACGTCCATCAGGACTCTGGTGAGGTGAAATACATCGACGATTGGGTCTCAAACCAATGCGGCGAATCCGCCATGGCGGATGCTGGTGGGGTGGTCCCTTCGATCAAAAGTGATCGGGCAGGAGGACCATGGGTTGAACTTCGGGGCGACTGTCTCCATCGCGTATACGTCCCTGAGTGCACGCTTCCGCTCCCTCTTGGGTATGTGGGTTGCGTATATCATGTTCACCATCCGCACTTGTGGGGGGAAACCCTTCTGTCCTCTATTGTTCGGCGACCGGGTCTCTTCCTCGTCGTCGCTATGCAGCCCCTTATCATTGTTTTCGGCAATTAACTTGCCTGCCTGCTTGAATACCCAACAATCCCTGTTGGTGTGATTAGCTGGCTTTTCGGGGGTGCCGTGTATCTGGCAAGAGCAGTCGAGTATTCGGTCCAAATTGGACGGACCTGGAGTAGTTCTTTTGAATGGCCTTTTCCGCTGGCCGGGTTTGGAGCCTCTGAATCCGGCGTTGACTGTCGTATCCTCAGTGTTATCTACGTTAACGCGGCGTTTGTTTTTGTTGCGACGCGACCTGCCATTGCGGTCCTTGGTATCGGGACTGCCAGAATTTTAGCTGAGGTTGTTGCTGCGGGCTAGCCAGCTGTCCTCTCCCGCGCAGAAGCGGGTCATGAGTAATGTGAGGGCTGCCATGGATTTCGGCTTTTCCTGTCCCAGGTGCCGGGCAAGCCACTCGTCGCGGATGTTATGTTTGAAGGCCGCGAGGGCCTCCGCATCCGGACAGTCAACGATTTGATTTTTCTTAGTTAAGAACCGTGTCCAGAATTTTCTGGCCGATTCGTCTGGCTGCTGAATTATATGGCTTAGGTCATCAGCGTCTGGTGGTCGGACATATGTGCCCTGGAAGTTATCAAGGAATGCGGCTTCCAGGTCCTCCCAACACCCAATTGATTCTGCTGGCAAGTTGTTAAGCCAATGCCGAGTTGGTCCTTTAAGCTTGAGTGGGAGGTATTTGATGGCGTGAAGAGCATCACCGCGGGCCATGTGGATATGAAGGAGATAGTCTTCGATCCAAACCGCGGGGTTTGTTGTGCCATCATAGGATTCAATATTCACGGGTGTAAACCCTTCGGGGATTTGATGATCCATTACTTCATCTGTGAAGCATAGTGGGTGTGCGGCGCCTCTGTATTGGGCTATATCACGATGTAGCTCAAACGAGCTTTGTCTACTGTGTTCGGCCCGGCCGGACTTGCTGTGTCCGGCGCGACGGTTGTCGTCGCGTATCATGGGGCGCCCACGCAATCCGTAGATCGATCTTGATTGTCTTGCCTTATCCTCCAATATATCCCGCAAGTCCGGAGCATTCCCCTGTGGCTTTGTGCTTTTCGAGCGATGCCGGGGTACGGTTTTAGTGTAGGGCCTAGAGACCTCTCTATCGCGGCCACGGGGTGGTCGGTCAGCCATATTGTGTGCTGGTGATGTAGGTTTATATGCCTCCTCCTCTAATCGGGGGAGCAGCTTGCGTTTAGGGTAGCTTTTGGAGGGGCGTTCGAGTTCATGCTCTTCGGCCGCAAGGACTTTAGTCCATCTGTCGGCTAGCAGATCTTGATCAGCTCTAAGCTGTTGCTGCTTTTTCTTGAGGCTGCTTGCTGTGGCCATAAGCTTGCGTTTAAAACGCTCTTGTTCGATGGGATCCTCAGGCACGACGAATTCGTCGTCGTCGAGGCTTGCCTCGTCTCCAGAAGGAGGCATGTAATTATCATCCTCTACATCTTCGTCTACCGCTCTCTCATGAGGGCTGGCTTCTCCGTCCTCCTGTGCTGAATCTTGCTGGAGGGGGTTGTCTTCGGCACTGTCTGGGGTGTTATTATCTCCGGTGCTGGAATCTCCATTCTTGCCGTGGCGGGATTTAGAGCGGCGCCGCTGACGCCGGTGCTTAGGCTGTTTCTTGGAGGGGTCTTCCTCCGTTGTTTCCTCGCCATTCCCATCCTTTGGGATATCCACCATGTATATGTCATATGACGAGGTGGCTTTCCAGTGCCCAGTAGGCGCTGGTTCTTGGTCGTCTCCAGCATCGTCGTCCATACCGTCGATCTCTTCAGAGTCGTAGTCTAGCATGTCGGTTAGATCGTCGACGGTGGCTACTAAGTGGGTGGTGGGTGGGCTTTGAATTTCTTTGTCGTCCACATCCCAACCATCCTGACCGCAGTTCGGCCAGGGCTCTCCTGATAACGAGAGATACTTTAGCGAATTCAAGATGTCGCCGAAAGGTGAGTGTTGAAAGATGTCTGCAGCGGTGAACTCCATGATCGGCGCCCAATCGGATTCGATTGGAGGGGGCGCGGGAGGTTCGGAGTCCGGCGAGGAGTCCGTCACCTCGGAGTCACGAGCTTCACAAGGGACAAGGTTGGTATTTGGCTCCATCGCCGTAGATGTAGCAGCCTCCTAGGCGGTGTCTAGCCACCCATCCTCAATCTGCACAGTCGGCTCCGAATTAAGGGTCGGAGCGGACTCGTGTGCGGCCTCCAGGGCACTGTCCGACACCAGAGCTAAATCATGCCCATCGAGACAGTGAGGCGCGCTCGGCTGTGGCTCGAATCTGTCGAAGATCAAGTCTCCACGGATGTCAGCCATGATGTTCAAACTTCTGAATCTGACCTGATGGCCAGGGGCGTAGCTTTCAATCTACTCCAGATGGCCAAGCGAATTGGCCCACAGTGCAAAGCCGCCGAATACGAAGATCTGTCCGGGGAGAAAAGTCTCACCCTGGACCGCGTTGTTGTTGATGATCGAAGGAGCCATCGATCCTATATGTGACGGCACAGAGGAACTCTCTACGAAAGCACCAATGTCGGTGTCAAAACCGGCGGATCTCGGGTAGGGGGTCCCGACTTGTGCGTCTAGGCGGATGGTAACAGGAGACAAGGGACACGATGTTTTTACCCAGGTTCGTGCCCTCTCGATGGAGGTAAAACCCTACTCCTGCTTGATTGATATTGATGATATTGGTAGTACAAGAGTGGATCTACCACGAGATCAAGGAGGCTAAACCCTAGAAGCTAGCCTATGGTATGATTGTTGTTGTGTCCTATGGACAAAAACCCTCCGGTTTATATAGACATCGGAGAGGGCTAGGGTTACACAGAGTCGGTTACAATGGTAGGAGATCTACATATCCGTATCGCCAAGCTTGCCTTCCACGCCAAGGAAAGTCCCATCCAGACACGGGACGAAGTCTTCAATCTTGTATCTTCATAGTCTTGGAGTCCGGCCGATGATGATAGTTCGGCTATCCGGACACCCCCTAGTCCAGGACTCCCTCACAAGGTATCACTTGAGTAGGAGACAACGCACAAGTCACCGAATACCTGCACAAACAATAAACAAACTTGCACCCAATGCGATAAAGGGGTTGTCAATCCCTTCATGGTTACTTGTAAAAGTGAGATCTGATAGAGATAGATAAACGGTAAAGTAAATATTTTTGGTATTTTTGGTTTATAGAACGGAAGGTAAAATATTGAAAAATAGTAGATCGGAAACTAATATGATGGAAAAGAGACTTAATATGATGGAAAAGAGATCCCGGGGCCATAGGTTTCACTAGTGGCTTCTCTCAAGATAGCAAATAATACGGTGGGTGAACAAATTACTGCCAAGCAATTGATAGAAGATCGCATAATTATGACGATATCTAAGGCAATGATCATAAACATAGGCATCACATCCGTGTCAAGTAGACCGAAATGATTCTGCATCTACTACTATTACTCCACACATAGACCGACTCCTGCCGACATCTAGAGTATTAAGTTCATAAAGAACAGAGTGACACATTAAGTAAGATGACATGATGTAGAGGAATTAACTCAAGCAATACGATGAAAACCCCATCTTTTTATCCTCGATGAAAACAATACAATACGTGCCTTTCTGCCCGAACTGTCACTAGGAAAGGACACCGCAAGATTGAACCCAAAGCTAAGCACTTCTCCCATTGCAAGAAAAAACAATCTAGTAGGCGAAACTAAACCGATAATTCGAAGAGACTTGCAAAGATATCAAGTCATGCATATAAGAATTCAGAGAAGACTCAAATAATATTCATAGATAATCTGATCATAAATCCATAATTCAACAGATCTCGGCAAACACACCGCAAAAGAGTATTACATCGAGTAGATCTCCAAGAACATCAAGGAGAACATGGTATTGAGAATCAAATAGAGAGAAGAAGCCATCTAGCTACTAGCTATGGACCCATAGGTCTGTGGTAAACTACTCACGCTTCATCGGAAGGGCGATGGTGTTGATGTAGAAGCCCTCCATGATCGAATCCCCCTCCGGTAGGACGCCGGAAAAGGCCCCTAGGTGGGATCTCACGGGCACAGAAGGTTGCGGTGGTGGAAAAGTGTTTTCGTGGCTCTCCTTGATGGTTTTCGGGTATAAGAGTATATATGGGAGAAAGAATTAGGCCAGGAGACCTCCGAGGGGCCCACGAGGTAGGGGGCGCACCCTACCCCCCTAGGCGCACCCTCCACCCTCGTGGCCGCCTTGTTGCTTCCCCGACTTCATCTCCAAGTCTCCTGGTTTGCTTTTGGTCCTAGAAAGATCATCATGAAAGTTTTATTCTGTTTGGACTCTGTTTCATATTCCTTTTCTGCGAAACTCTAAAACAGGCAAAAACAGAAACTGGCACTGGGCTCTAGGTTAATAGGTTAGTCCAAAAAATAATATAAAATAGCATATAAATGCATATAAAACATCCAAAACAGATAATATAATAGCATGGAACAATAAAAAATTATAGGTACGTTGGAGACGTATCATGCATCAAGCAGAGTTTCTGATTCAAAGGAAGCTCAACCCCTATGTCAAGCCAAGGGAACTCGTAAGGGGAATGACTTGTTTTGCACCAAGCAACAAAATCTCATCTTCCTCGATGTGATCAAGGCCAAGTAGAAAACCTATATACCCGTCCAGTGGATTGACATGGACCATTTGAGGAAGAACCAGGACTATTTGGGTGAGCCTCTGGATTTGGTGGAGCAGTTTGGTATTGAGGAGCTCCTCACGTTTCACCTGGACTTTGACCCGGAGATTGTGGCTCAGTTCTTTGCTTGTGTCCACTTCCACATGGATGTGAAGCGAACCATGACTTGGATGACTAATGGAAAGAGGTTGCCTGCTGAGTGGAAGGAGTTCATGGATCTGCTGCATGTTTGTGATGAGGGGCTAGATGTGCCCATGGGTGTCCACCCGCATGCCAACCCAGAGTCTGCCAACAAGAACAAGCTTCAACCCTACCTTGTTGAGAAGTCTTTACCCAGTGGCAAGAAGACTTATGTGTTGAACCCGTTTCTTGACATCATGCACCGGATCTTCTACAACTCCCTTTTCCTCGCATAGGCGACAAGGATAAGGTACATTCCTATCTTGTGGACATGATGCTCATTTGTGAGAACACGCATCATGAGCAACCCGCACCACTTGATGTCTCTCATATCATGTGGTGTGAGCTTTAGTTTGCGGTGTTCCATCGCAAGGTTCCTATCTAATGACCTTATTTGCACCTCTTGGTCTCGAAGACTTGGGAGAAGCTCTTTCCAGGTGAAGAGTTTCAGGCTCCCATTTGGATTCTCCATGAGCCCATTCGGCTGTGCCAGAAGAACAAGTGGGACAATACCACTACTCGGGCTGAGGCAGAAGCGTCTCGCATGGATGTTGATGATGATGAGATTGAGGAGGAGGAGGTAGAGGACAGTTCTGAGGGTTATGCACCTCCCTCTGCTGAGTCATCTTGGGCTAAGAAGCTCAAGGCCAAGGTGAAGGCTCTATTCTGCATGCAGGCCAAGGGGCAATACAAGGCTCGCGTTGCTTAGAAGGAGAGTTGCCAGCGCGACAAGAGGATTTTGAGGGAACTTGGCGAGCACGTCTTGAGCAGGTCTGAGACGAACATCACTCCTGAGGCTGCCTGGATGACGGAGTAGGGCTATCAGTGGGCTGAGTCAGATGAGGAGACCATTCCTACTTCTTCAGATGATGAGACCATTGGGTGATCACTTTAGTGGGAGCTACCACCTGTGTCGTAGGTGTCCTCTCTACCCTTTTGTTGTCTTGATGCCAAAGGGGGAGAGAGTGTAGGATTTGCGAGTCTTTGCTTTGTCTTGCTTTCGTTGGACCTTCTTCGTTTGCTTTGGTTTGTGTTAGTTGTGTGTGAGTCCGGAGACCTATCCTATCATATGATGTAAGACATATGCGCTCACTCTTATCTTCATATTGTCTAGTATGATTAGTAGCTCGTGAGATTATCTTATCTTGTGCCCTCACTACCATGCTCACTTGCTATACCTTGCTTCCATGCTTATTGTCACTTATCTTGTTGCAAGGATTGCCTTGTCTATAAAATATAGGGGGAGTGTTGATCCTAGTGTGTGTTTTTTGCAGTCCAAAGCATACCTATGGAATGCACACATCTAGGGGGAGCCCATCTATATTTTATAGATTTTGGGTTTGCCTATGCTCATATATATCTCCATGTGTAAATCCCGTATTGTCATCAATCCACCAAAAAGGGGGAGATTGTAAGGGCATATTTCTCCCTAAGTGGTTTTGGTGATTGATGACAGTACTCTTGCAGACTAATCCTGTGCATTAAGCATTTTAGATATTTCATATCTAGGCACAAGACGATTCGGTACCCCTCGGAGCCTATCGAAGACGGTTGTTCTCTATGGTTCCTTTTGGTGGATTTGAGTCGTAGGAAAGCCGTACTATTAAGAGGGGGCCCGCTTCGAAAAGGTTAGGGTGGAATCAACACGTACACATATGTTCCTTTGCACCACCTTTCCTTCGCATCAATGGAGCAACGTCCGTTTATCTTGTCTCTACAAAATGGAGGCTTTCAAATACTAAAGTGTCTCTGGAGTGCGGTAGTACTGCTCAAGGGAGCAGTAGTACCGTAGGTGGTTGCAGTAGTACCGCTCATGGTAGCAGTAGTACCGCAGGGCCCAGCGGTAGTATCGCTCTTGGTGAGCGGTAGTACCGCTGCCTCCAGTCCTGACACTAAAGCATGCGGAAGTAGGTGCGAAAGTAATTTTTTACTTCTGCTCCTACGCAGTAGTACCGCTCCCTACGAGTGGTAGTACCGTGCCAGATTTTTGCGCAGGCCCAATCTCAGCGGAAGTATTTACGGATGTAATTTATTTATTCCGTGTATTTCCAGCTCTAGTTGAGCCCTACCTTACGGTAGTACCATAGGGGCATGCGATAGTACTACTCCGACGGTTCTACTGCTCGTTGCCTTGTGCGACAGGGCCTCGGCTGGTCTCTACCATGCAAGCGGTAGTATCGCACCAAGCAGCGGTAGTACCGCAACCCTTTGCGGTAGTACCGCAGCTGTATGCGGTAGTACCACACTGTGCGGGCTGAGTAGGGGGATAACGGTTAGATCTTTTCTCCCACTATATAAAGGGGGTCTTCTTCCCCAAGAAGACCACCTCTTCCCGCCCCTAGCTCCATTGTTGCTCAAACCTCCATTTTTGCCTGATCTCTCGCCCTATCCAATCAAACTTGTTGTTTTTCTAGGGATTGGTTGAGAAGGCCCCGATCTACACTTCCACCAAGAGAAATTTGATTCCTCTCACTAATCCTTCGCGGATCTTGTTACTCTTGGGTGTTTGAGCACCCTAGACGGTTGAGGTCACCTCGGAGCCATATTCCATTATGGTGAAGCTTCGTGATGTCGTTGGGAGCCTCCAATTAAGTGGAGATTGCCCCAACCTTGTTTGTAAAGGTTCGGTCACCGCCTTCAAGGGCACCAATAGTGGAATCACGGCATCTCGCATTGTGTGAGGGCGTGAGGAGAATACGGTGGCCCTAGTGGCATCTTGGGGAGCATTGTGCCTCCACACCGCCCCAACGGAGTACATACTTCCTCTCAAAGGGAAGGAACTTCGGTAACACATCCTCATCTCCACCGGCTCCACTCTTGGTTATCTCTTACCTTTACTTGTGCAAGCTTTCATTGTGTTGTATCTCGTGCTTGCTTGTGTGCTTGTTGTTGTTGTTGCATCATATAGGTTGCTCACCTAGTTGCACATCTAGACAACCTACTTTGATGATAAGTTTAATTTGGTCAAGAAAAGCTAAAAATTGTTAGTTGCCTATTCACTGCCCCTCTAGTCAATGACAAGTCCCCAACGTATCTATAATTTATGAAGTATTCATGACATGTTCACAATAGTTTTATATGATTTTGGTATGATTTGATTAGAACTAACACGGACTGACATTGTTTTCAGCAGAACTACCGTGGTGTTGTTTCTGTGTAGAAATAAAAGTTCTCGGAATATACTGAAAATCAATGGAGATTTTTTGTAGAAAATATAAAAAATACTGGAACAAAAATCTACCGGATGGGAGTCCCATGGGGCCCACGAGGGTGGGGGCTCGTCCACCCCCCTGGGGCGCGTCTGTGTGCCTCGTGGACTGCCCGTGGGGCCCCCTAACTTGTCCTCGATGCCAACCTATCCTATAAATGCCCAAACCTCCAGAAATTAACCTAGATTGGAAGTTCCACCGCCACAAGCCTCTGTAGCCACGAGAAATCAATCTAGGCCCTCTCTGGCACCCTGCCGGAGGGGGCCATCATCACCGGAGGCCATGGGGAAGGATCCCGGAGGGGCCATCATCGCCATGAAGACCAAGGACCAGAGGGGGGAACCTCTCCCCATCCAGGGGGAGGCCATGGAGGAGGAAGCACAAGGGGAACCTCTCCTCCTCTCTTTCGGTGGCGCCGAAGTGCCATCGGGAGGGGAATTATCGTCGTGGTGATCGTCTTCATAAACATCACCATCCTCACCGCTTTTACGCGGTCCACTCTCCCGCACCCCGTTGTAATCCCTACTTGAACATGTTGCTTTATGCCACATATTATGATCCAATGATGTGTTGCCATCCTATGATTTTTAAGTAGATATCTTTTGTCTTTGGGTTGATTGATGATCTAGATTGGTATGAGTTGTATGTTTTACTTCTGTGCTTTCCTATTGTGCCCTCCGTGTCATGCAAGCATGAGGGATTCCCATTGTAGGGTGTTGCAATATGTCCATGGTTTACTTATTGTCTGTGTTGCTTGAGTGACATGAGCATAAACACGGATAAGTGGGTCACGGCGTATGGGAATGGGGACTTGATATGTTAATGCTATGGTTGGGCTTTACCTTAATGATCTTTAGTAGTTGTGGATGCTTGCTAGAGTTCCAATTATAAGTGCATATGATCCAAGAAGAGAAAGTATGTTAGCTTATGCCTCTCCCTCATATGAAATTGCAATAGTGATTACCGGTCTTATTAACAATTACCTAGGATAATTCCGCACAACGACCCATCATTATTCCACACTCGCTATTTATAATACTTAAGTAATATATTCTAACTTTATGACAACAACACCTACTTTTATATTTTAGCTCTCCAGTATCATACAAAGTTATCCTCTTCGTACCCACAACATAGTTTTATTTCTCGTTTCTAGTTGGAAGCAAATGTTTGGTGTACGTAGAGTCGTATCAGTGGCAGATAGGACTTGAGAGAATATTGATATTGCCTTTAGCTCCTTGTGGGTTCGACACTCCATACTTATCACTTCCACCTTTGGGAATTGCTATGATGATTCCCTGCACTTGGGGATTATCAAGCTCTTTTCTGGCGCCTTTGCTAGGGAGCAATAGCGTGGGGTTGATATTCTCGTGTGTGCTTGTTTGCCTTGTTAATTAAGTAGATTTCGTTTTTCCTTTTTAGTTTTGCTTAGTTGTGGGTGAAACATACAAAAAATAAAAAATGAAAATACAAAATGATGCACGTGCCTCATATGCTTAAAAAGTTTTTCAAAAAGAGAAGTGATTGGAAAGTTATGAATTGGGGAAGTGAGGGTCGACCTTAAGCACTTGTGTTCATGCTCATGGAAAAATGTAGAATTTTTCATGGAAGTTTCTTTGTAAATAATTATCCCCTTGTATATATCAATTTTATTATAAAAATAATGTTCCAAGCTTTGGTTTTAGGATGATTAGATTGCTTGTTTACTATGTGCAGTAAAAAAGCAGAAACTTTGGCTATAGCGCATGAATTTACATTTTTACTGGAAAGTCAAATGGGTCTGAAACTTTTTGCACATTACTTATGTACAAATTTTCTAAATTTTAATATTTTATATAGATTTTTTTGGAGTTACATAAGTTTACTAAATTTCCAGATTACTATAGACTGTCCTGTTTTTGACAGATTCTGTTTTCTATGTGTTGTTCGCTTATTTTGATAAATCTATGGGTAGTATCGGGGCGTATGAACCATGGTGAAGTTGGAATATAGTAGATATAGTTCTAATATGAAATTGTAATGAGTTTGCAATAGTACCTAAAGGTAGTGATTTGCTTTATTATACTAACGGATCTCACAAAGTTTTTGTTAAGTTTTGTGTGGATGAAGTGTTCGAAGAACGAGGAGTTACCGATGTGAGAAGAATAAAGAGAGGCAAGAGTTAAAGCTTGGGGATGCCCAAGGCACCCCAAGTAAATATTCCAAGGATACTCAAGCATCTAAGCTTGGGGATGCCCTGGTTGGCATCCCATCTTTCTTCTTCAATAATTATCGATATACCTCGGTTTTTGTTTTGTTCACATGATTTATGTCCTTTGTGTTTTTCTTTTTCTTTAAGAACCATGCTAGTATGAGATAGCCCTTCATCTATTTATAGAATGCTTCATGTGCTTCACTTATATATTTTGAGTATGACCGTATTGAATGCTCTTTGTGCTTCACTTAAATCTTTTGAGTATAGTTTTATATAATGCTTCATGTGCTTCACTTATATATTTTGAGTTTGGATATTGGTTAGTCTACATTAATTGTAGAATGCTCCATGAACTTCACTTATATATTTTGGAGTATGAATAATACTATAATCTAAAGTGGGTTTGGAAGAGTGTCAACTTTAGGAATTAGTGATCCCACTATTTTGGAGGGTGTTGAATCTTAGTGTGATATTTATGAAAGTGGATTTGGAAGAGTGCCAACTTTAGTTAGTAATGATTCCACTATTTTGGAAGAGGTTCCATTTGATTATGAGAACAAAGTTGCTATATATGATGATTATTGTGATGACATGTATGCTATAAAGAATAAAGTTAGCCATGAAACTTGTCATCATGATTTTAATTTTCAATTGGATTATGCCTCACATGATAGTTATTTTGTTGAGTTTCCTCCCACTATTCCGAATGAGAAGAATTTTGCTTATGTGGAGAGTAGAGAAATTTCTATGCTTGTAGATCATGAAAAGAATGCTTTATGTGATGGTTATATTGTTGAACTCATTCATGATGCTACTGAAAATTATTATGAGGGAGGAATATATGCTTGTAGGAATTGCAATAATATCAAGTTTCCTCTCTATGTGCTTAAAGTTTTGAAGTTATACTTGTTTTGCCTTTCTATGCTAGTTGATTCTTGTTACTATAAATTGTGTGCTCAAAAAATCCCTAGGCATAGGAAGTGGGTTAGATTTAAATGTGCTAGTCATATTCTTCATGATGCTCTCTTTATGTTTCAACTCTTATCTTTTATATGAGCATCATTGAAATCATCATACCTAGCTAAAAGACATTAAAGAAAAGCGCTTGTTGGGAGACAACCCAACATTTAACCTTAATGTTTTTGAGTGTTCACATGATTAAGCTACTCTAGAAATCATGTTTTATAGCTTTTGTTTGAATAAAGTGCCAAGTAAGACCTTTGAGAAGACTTGGGTGAAAGTTAATGTGATCTTGCTGTAAAAACAGAAACTTTGCGCTCACAAGATTAGCTGACATTTTTTACAGAAGAGTGGCTTTTGAGTTGATTATTTTTGCATAATATTAATAGACAAATTCCTCACGTCCACCAATTTATTTCATAATTTTTGGAGTAGCAGAAGTATGGTTGCTGTTCAGATCATTACAGATTGTTCTGTTTCTGAAAGATTCTGTTCTCATTGCATAGTTTGCTTATTTTCTAGTTTCTATGGCTTATTGCTCAAAATAAATTACAGAAATGATATGGTACAGTAGGAATTGTGTGAGAAAAATTATGAATCTTGTCCTTGACAGTACCAAAGTGAATGATTTACTCTTTATCATACTAACCCATCTCACAAAGTTCCGTTAAAGTTTTGTGTGATTGAAGTTTTCAAGTTTTGAGTGACATATCTATATGAGGAGAATAAGGAGTGGAAAGACCCTAAGATTGGGGATGCACAAGGCAACCCAAGGTAATATTCAAGGAACACTCAAGCGCCTAAGCTTGGGGATGCCCCGGAAGGCATCCCCTCTTTCGTCTTCAAAACTATCGGTATACCTTACTCGGAGCTATATTTTTATTCATCACATGATATGTGTTTTGCTTGGAGCGTATTTTCAATTTTACTTGTTGTTTGAATAAAATCATTGGATCTGAAATCTTGAATGAAAAAGAATCCTACCATGGCTAGTTAATTATTTGACTACTCAGTGTTCTTCACTTATATCTTTTTGGAGTAGTTTGTCATTTACTCACGTGCTTCACGTATATCCTATGAGTAAATGGTTGAATGAATTGAATATCATAAATCTGAATTTTTATATGTTTCATATGCTTATACCATGGGGAGTAATGACTTCACACATAATAAGTATAGGTGGTAAACTTATTGAAAGTTAGCAAACGCATAATTGGTCACTTGAACAATTCAAGAAAGAATATTGAAGGAAGAGAGATTTCACATATAAATATACTATCTTGGACATCTTTTGTAGTTGTGGGCACTCATTAAAACATGACATGCTAAAAGGTTGATGTTGGACAAGGAAGACAACTTAATGGGTTATGTTTTCCTATATCTGAAACGTTATACTGTCTTGGATCATCCTAAATGTTGAGCTTGCCTTTCCCTCTCATGCTAGCCAAATTCTTTGCACCAAGTAGAGTGATGTCTACTATGGAACCTTCTTCTTGTAGACGCTGTTGGGCCTCCAAGTAGTGCAGAGGTTTGTAGGATAGTAGCAAATTTCCCTCAAGTGGATGGCCTAAGGTTTATCAATCCGTGGGAGGCGTAGGTTGAAGATGGTCTCTCTCAAACAACCCTGCAACCAAATAACAAAGAGTCTCTTGTGTCCCCAACACACCCAATACAATGGTAAATTGTATAGGTGCACCAGTTCGGTGAAGAGATGGTGATACAAGTGCAATATGGATGGTAGATATAGGTTTTTGTAATCTGAAAATATAAAAACAGCAAGGTAACTAATGATAAAAGTGAGCACAAACGATATTGCAATGCTAGGAAACAAGGCCTAGGGTTCATACTTTCACTAGTGCAAGTTCTCTCAACAATAATAACATAATTGGATCATATAACTATCCCTCAACATGCAACAAAGAGTAACTCCAAAGTCACTAATAGCGAAGGACAAACGAAGAGATTATTGTAGGGTACGAAACCACCTCAAAGTTATTCTTTCTGATCAATCTATTCAAGAGTCCGTAGTAAAATAACACGAAGCTATTCTTTCCGTTCGATCTATCCTAGAGTTCGTACCAGAATAACACCTTACGACACAAATCAACCAAAACCCTAATGTCACCTAGATACTCCAATGTCACCTCAAGTATCCGTGGGTATGATTATATGATATGCATCACACAATCTCAGATTCATTTATTCAACCAACGCAAAGTACTTCAAAGAGTGCCCCAAAGTTTCTACCGGAGAGTCAAGATGAAAACGTGTGCCAACCCCTATGCATAAGTTCACAAGGCCACTGAATCTGCAAGTTGATCACCAAAACATACATAAAGTAGGTCACGTGAATATCCCAGTGTCACCATAGATAAGCACATGCAAGACATACATCAAGTGTTCTCAAATCCTTAAAGACTCAATCCGATAAGATAACTTCAAAGGGAAAACTCAATCAATTACAACAGAGTAGAGGGGGAGAAACATCATAAGATCCAACTATAATAGTAAAGCTCGCGGTACATCAAGATCGTGCCAAATCAAGAACACGAGAGAGAGAGAGAGATCAAACACATAGCTACTGGTACATACTGAGGAGTCCCAGATTAGGGGGTGTCCGGATAGCCGAACTATCACCTTTGGACGGACTCCTGGACTATGAAGATACAAGATTGAAGACCATATAAACCGGAGGGTTTTAGTCCGTAGGACGAACAACAATCATACCATAGGCTAGCTTCTAGGGTTTAGCCTCTCTGATCTCGTGGTAGATCTACTCTTGTACTACCCATATCATCAATATTAATCAAGCAGGAGTAGGGTTTTACCTCCATCGAGAGGGCCCGAACCTGGGTAAAAACATCGTTTCCCTTGTCTCTTGTTACCATCCGCCTAGACGCTCAGTTCGGGACCCCCTACCCGAGATCCGCCGGTTTTGACACCGACATTGGTGCTTTCATTGAGAGTTCCTCTGTGCCTTCGCCGTCGGGAAGGATGCCTCATCCCGTCTTTAAAGACGGCACTGTTGCTAAAAGAGCTTTGGCTATCGGCCAAACTCTCCGGCTAGGCGGTTTCCTTATGACCGCCAGTTCGGCCGCCGCGCCGACGATGACTTCTCGGGTCATCGAAAGCAATCTTCACGTTGTCTCAGAACTCGCCGAGCAGTTAGATCCGATGGAGTTCTCTTCCTTAAACGAGCTCTTGGATCGCATCGCCGCCCTGGGAGTCGCTACAGACTACGATCAGATTGGGCCTAAACCCGATCTGAGAAAGATTAACTCTCCCCAGGTTACCCACCACGTTGCTGTGGTAGAGGAAAAATACGGCGAACCTTCTTCTATCTTAAGGACTAGCTATGTCCGGATTCCCGATCCCTCCATGCCGGATTCCTGCGGAGGGGAGGACGTCACTCAAGCCCTGAACTTAAAGTCAGGCAGCGGGCTAGATTCATTGGACAACATCCAAGAACCCAAGCTTCCAAGTTCGGAAACTTCTTGGCTCCTGAGTCTTAGATTGTACGGGGTTCCGAATTTAATTCTACCTGCCCACCCAAACATAAGCGATCTATCCCAAATCCGGCAAGAGCCCGCAGAAACAGTACACCATTACTGGGCCAGATTCCTCCTGGTCATGAACAGGATAAAGGATTGCCGTGAGGAGGACGCAATTTCATTCTTCTGCAATAATTGCACGGACAAGGGAATCCTCAACGCCGTAAGTCGTCGTAAAATTACACGCTTCGCTAACTTGGCGTCCATAGTATGAAAGTACTGTGCGATGGAAAGCACCTGGAAAACCGAAATCAATTTTTGGGACAATCCGGCCCTGAATGCAACCCCAGTCCGAAATAAAAGGGTGCATCATCGCCAGGCACCTGGGTTAAAAACCAAAAAGCAAAAACCCTCTATAGGGCATGGAACCGTACTGGAGGGATGGCTCAATGGACCCTGCAAAATTCATAGTACAGAGGGCGCCACTCCAACTCATAGCCTTAGAGCACGTTGGATACTACGGCAGGTGGCCAAAAGTGGCGAAGAGCTTCTTACTCCAGAGCACCAGCCCAAGGATACCAGTATGGTATTAACAGTCTTCGAGACTTTCGCATCAAATAATATGCGGAAACGAACACTCCGCAGCCTTGCCGAAGTCTACCAAGTAGCAACAATAAACCCATGGAGTGACACGACTATTACCTTTAATGCCAATGACGAACCTAAATTCCGAACAGCCCGAGCACCAGCCGCATTGGTCCTCAGTCCAATAGTGGACATCTTTCGCCTTACCAAGGTACTCATGGACGGTGGCAGCGGATTGAACCTCATTTATGAGGAAACCCTCCGAAAAATGGAAATAGACTGGAGCCGCATTGAGCGAAGCAGCACAACCTTTAGAGGAATAATCCCTAGTCGGGAAGCATGCTGTACAGGAAAAATCCCACTTGATGTGGTGTTCGGCACGCCGGATAATTACAGGTCCGAGGAGGTCACGTTCCAAGTGGCCCCGTTCAGCAGCGGATATCACGCTCTATTAGGGCAAGAGGCATTCACAATTTTTTAAGCTATACCCCATTACGGGTACATGAAGCTCAAAATGCCCGGGCCCAACGGAATCATCACTCTTGCTAGTGACCCGGACATAGCACTCCGCGCCGAAAATAAGACAGCCGCACTAGCCCTGGAGGCACTATCCGAAGCCTAGCGGCCGAGGAACTCACTACGCTGCGCTCCATGGTGAATAGGGACGATGTGATACTCGATAAGAGATCCAAGTCCACCTCCTTTAAACCAGCGGACGAAATAGTCAAATTCCAAGTCCATCCAACGGACCCTACAAAAATGGCCTCCATCGGGGCACAATTAAACCCTGATGTAGACGCCGCACTACGAGAATTCCTACACGGAAATTGGGAGATTTTTGCCTGGCACCCTTCAGACATGCCAGGAATCCCACGCCGGCTGGCCGAGCACAGCCTAAACATCCTAAAAGGATTCAAGCCAGTCAAACAGGCTCTTTGGCGTTTCTCCGAACCCAAGAGACAGGCCATGGGAGAGGAGCTAGCCAAATTATTGGAGGCCGGAATCATCAGAGATATAAAACATCTGGACTGGCTAGCAAACCTGGTGATGGTACCAAAGAAGGACAAATCCTGGCGCCTATGCGTCGATTTTAAGGACCTCAACAAGGCCTGCCCAAAGGCTCCCTTCCCACTCCCCCGCGTCGATCAAATTATCGACGCTACGGCAGGACACGATTCATTGTGTTTCCTCGACGCATACTCTAGCTACCACCAAATTACAATGGCAGAGCCCGACCAGGCCGCAACGGCATTCATCACCCCATACGGCCCATTCTGCTTTAACACAATGCCCTTTGGGCTCAAAAACGTCGGCGCAACATATCAGCGCATGATTCAGACATGTCTGGCAAACCAGATTGGCAAAACAGTGGAGGCATACGTAGACGATGTGGTCGTCAAAACCAAGCACGTCGAAACTCTAGTAGATGATTTGAGGCTCACGTTCGATAATCTCCGAACATATGACATTAAGCTTAACCCGGAAAAATGTGTTTTCGGCGTACCAGCTGGAAAGCTCTTGGGCTTCATTGTATCCGGTAGAGGAATTGAAGCAAACCCAGCCAAGATCCGAGCTCTGTCACAATTGGATATCCCAAAGGACCTCAAACAAATACAAAAATTGACGGGATGCGTGGCGGCTCTAAGCCGCTTTATCTCCCGTTTAGGAGAAAAGGCATTACCCCTTTATCGCCTCCTCCGACGCACCGAACACTTCGAGTGGACGGATGCCGCCACGGCCGGACTCGAAGAAATAAAAGCTATATTGGCAACAAACCCGGTCCTGGCCGCGCCCAACATGGGCGAACCAATGCTATTATATATCGCGGCAACTCATAAAGTTGTGAGCGCGGTGCTCGTTGTCGAACGAGAAACGGACGGACACAAGTTCCCCCTTCAAAAACCAGTTTACTACATGTCCACTGTCCTAACTCCATGCAAGTCACGGTACACGCATTATCACAAGATAGCATACGCGGTGTTCATGGCATCCCGGAAGCTGCGACACTACTTTCAAGAGTGTTCGATAACAGTAGCCTCCGAAGTACCTCTTAATGACATTAAAAACAACCGCGACGCGACGGGCCGGATTGCCAAATGGGCCATTGAGCTCCTCCCGTTCGACATAACCTATAAGCCACGGCGAGCTATTAAGTCGCAAGTTTTGGCCGACTTCGTCGCTGAATGGACTGAAGCCGAACTCCCTAAAGAGTACGGCGCATATTCCAACTGGATCATGCACTTCGACGGCTCCAAAATGTTGGCTGGTCTGGGGGCTGGCATCGTTCTGACGTCCCCAACCGGAGATACGGTTCAATACGTGCTCCAGACAATGTATACGGACTCAAACAACGCAGCCGAATACGAGGCCCTTCTACATGGCCTCCGGATGGCAGTCTCCATGGGCATTCCACGCCTAGAGGTGCACGGGGATTCGAACCTCGTGATATCCCAAATAAATGGAGACTTTGATGCCAAGGATCCGAAAATGGCAGCTTATCGCAACGTCGTACTAAAAATGTCAGCTCGGTTTGAGGGGCTCGAATTTCACCATATAGCCCGGGATAACAACCAGGCAGCAGACGTATTGGCACGCATTGGCGCAAAGCGCGATGCCGTCCCTCCCAACATCTTCCTAGAGAGGCTGTTCAAGCCATCCGTACTATGGGAGGGGGAATCCGGAAATAACAACCTAGACCCAACCGCACTGCCCGACACCGAACATTCCGACACAATTGGTGGTTCTGCCAACGAAGTAACATCCTCAGCCCACGTAATAATGGCAGTCATTGCCCCGTGGACGGAACCATTCCTAGCCTACCTAACCAGGCAGGAACTTCCTGAGGACCAAAACGAGGCCCGCTGCATAGTGCGAGGATCTAAAGCCTATAAGGTCCATGAGGGAGAGCTTTACAAGAAAAGCACAACCAGAGTCCTTCAAAGGTGTATCTCTGAAGAGGAAGGGCGGAATCTTCTGGCTGAAATTCATGTCGGACTCGGCAGGCACCATGCCACAGCCCGGGACCTTGTAGGCAACGCCTTCCGTACAGGATTTTATTGGCCGACAGCCCGGGCCGATGCTCAGGACTTAGTCCAACGATGCGTCGGTTGCCAGCTCTTTGCTAATCAAAGCCACATGCCACCCACCGCCCTCAAAACTATACCCATAACCTGGCCCTTCGCGGTCTGGGGGCTTGACATGGTTGGACCCCTTAAAGGAGGAACCCACAAGCAAAAATACCTACTGGTCATGGTGGATAAATTCACCAAATGGATAGAGGCCAAACCTGTTAAGACGGCCGAATCCAGACCGGTGATAGATTTCATATTAGGGGTCGTACACCATTACGGCGTCCCCCATAGCATCATCACTGATAACGGCACGAACTTTACGGCCGAAAAGGTCAAACTCTGGTGCAAAAACATGGGCATCAAGCTCGACTATGCTTCAGTCTATCACCCTCAAACTAACGGTCAAGTCGAGCGAGCAAATGGTCTAATCATGAGCGGCATCAAACCCAGATTAGTGCGGTCCCTCAAGGAATCTAACACGCACTGGGTAGAGGAGCTCAACTCCGTACTCTGGGGGCTGCGGACCACTCCGAATCGCACCACCGGATTTACACCATTCTTTATGGTATACGGCGCAGAGGCAGTTTTACCCTGCGACATAATTCATGACTCACCTTGCGTGTGCATGTACGAAGAAAGAGAAGCCGAGCTCGATCGGCAGGACAGTTTGGACGCATTGGAGGAGGAGCGTGACGTGGCAAAAGCCCGTTCCGAATTCTATCAACAGCAAGCTCGAAGATATCAAAGTAGAGAAGTATGGGCCAAAAGTTACAACGTTGGTGAGTTAGTTCTACGCCTGCCGGACAAGAAAAAAGACAAACTCAAGCCCAAATGGGAAGGTCCCTTTATCATCGACCAAGTCCTGACCGGTGGAGCGTACCGTCTGCGAGATGCATTGGATAACCGACTCGAGCCGAACCCATGGAATGCAGCCCGTCTCCGAGGATTCTACGCCTAGTGCCGGATTCTGAGTTCGTCTCCTTCCTCCGTCTATATTTTACATATTAGCTGTCTTCTATTTCTCTCCTTCTCCCTCCTTTTCTATTACAGCCTTTGAAAGCTTGTTTGCGCATTGTTCGCACACACTTGACGCGCTATCCGCGCTCATTATACCTGGGGGGCTTCTTTAACAGAAGCTTATTTATACGGGCTTCATGCCCAACACATGTGTCACACTTCCGCATGTACCTTTTATTCACCATTATATGCATCGATATGACTTAAGTTTTGGCCAAGCTGGGTTGCCTGGATCCTGTGCTTACCCCTACGTTCCCGATTGTTCGGCTAGGCCGTAAAGGGAGCACCTCTGCGATTGTTATTGCCGGGTCAGCCAGATGTGTACCTCAGACTGGGTGAAGCCGAAAGCTAGCGTTCTTAAGGGAATATTTGGTCGGTGAACTAAAAGACGATTTCTCACCTATTTATTCATCTGCCCCCAGATGTTTTTCTGCTTTTTTTGCAGTCCGGACATGCACTTTAGGGCATGCCTCTCAGGGAAAGGAACCCCTAACGGAACTATTCTCCTTGGAAGATGTTTCTTACTAACCATTTAATATAACATAACTAGTTGGGCACTTGTCTGATAAAGCACTAATGATCACATGTCATCTTAAATTACATAGTCAACTTGACTGGGCATATTCCTCTTCAATGCCATCCAACAGGTTGTCTAGTTTACAGTCCTGTTGGGAATACTTTGCGGTCAGTTCTACTTGGCCGTACACTAAGATCACAGGGATCTCCTTCCCATTGGGCCCCACAGGTCCGACCTCGGCCATGTGGTTTGGGTCAGCCTTCGTGTACCGCGTCTTCACCATGGCCCAGGCCTCCCTGGCGCCTTGACGGCAGGCCGATATCATCCATAATTGGGAGCGCCGCTGTGCTCCCTGAAGCCTCTCTGCAAGCTCTCCAAGGCCTTTTGGCAGGGAGACAGATGGCCACAAGGCCTGGGCGACGCCTTTCATCACCTGCCGAACTCGTTCGTGCAGTTGCAAGAGCTCGGGAAGAAGGTCACCCGTAGAATCGGGCATTTCCTCTGCAGGACAGCCTGTGAGCATACCTACAGACATAACTCTGTTAGTCAACTTCCTCGCCGAACTCTTTTTCAAAGTTCTTTCAAGCACTTACTAAAAATGCCGTGTCGAAGCCGCCGATTCTCCTTAATGGAGTCAGAAAGCTGGGCACGAACATCCTTTAGTTCCTCACCCAGGCGGGTGTTGGCATCTTGGAGATTATTTTTCTCTTGCCTCACCCTTGTAAGCACATTCTCGCCGGCCTTTAACCGGCGCATGAGCTGTTGCTTGTCCGGATCTATCCCGGTGCCATCTGCAATATTATTGTCAGACTTATACACACGCCGTACTTCACAAATTACTTATCTTTTGAAGCATATATTACCAAAGGGGGTCTCTTTGGCTTCCCCCGCTGTGGCTAGTGCGGCCTCAAGTTGGGCTTTGCACTCCTCCAGCTCCTGGGACAGTTCGGTATTCTTTTTTGTAAGATCCTGCACAATAAATGATCCTTAAATCAGTTATTCTAACTATTTCAAGTCTCAGGGGCTACTGGCATATATAACTGTCAAATTTTCTCACCCGTATGTCTTTTACATACTGCTCCGTGGCTCTGGCTAGACCATTTTGAGCGGCATGGAGATGCGCATCTCCCGAATTAAAGGCATCCAATGCCTCTGGGGAGAAACATGAGTCACGAAGAACTGTCCGGTGACGCCTGTGATTCATGGCACTCTCCACCTCGGAATTGGTGGCAGATAACCTGTCGGCATCCTCTGTCGGAGGAGCATCCGACGCACGCCTCGTGTTCGCCTTTGCTTCTGGACCTGGCTTTGGAGCCTGGCGAGCGGAGGATTGATTGGCAACCTCTCCGGATACAGTCCAGCGAGCGCTCTTCTTCCTGAAAAAGCACGAGCGTTAGTATGCATCCCGAGAATAAAGCCTGGGAGTCAGGTGACACGCCATACCGTTGTGTCGGAGTTTCAATCCGGACCGCACTTCTTTTTAGCCTGCTGGGCCGTGCTGCCCCTTGTTGGCTAGCCGCCGCGGGCTCGGCCTTCCGCCTCAAGAGTGCCCCCTGCGAAACTCCATTGGTATACGGTGATAAAAAATAAGCATGGATGGGTCATTTTCAAAGTATTGGGACTTTGGTCTCAATTACCTGGGAGGCTGGAAGTATTCCAGGGTAATCGGCCGTAATGGCGACCAAGGCATTATCGATGCTCAGTTGGTGAAATACCCCATCAATCAGCTCCACCGATATGTCTGGATCCTCTTGGGAGGCCGGATCAAGTAACCGTTCCTGATCCTCGGGTTGTGGAGGCGGGCTGTTTATATCCCTTACGGCCTGGCGCAGTTCCTGCGTCGAAATAGCAAAATGAGATACTTGACTATGGGAATATGGATCGGATGGGCAAAAAGAAATGTCCGCTTACCCAGCTTGGAGGATTGTACATAGAAAATCCGTCCTATGGATTGACGCGGAGAAATTCCTCCTCTTCTCCTTTGTACAATGCGGACAAGATCTTCGTCAGATCGGCGACCGATCCCGGCCCCTTACGGCCGCAGCGGGTGGCATCATCCTCCCCGTTGAAGTCCCACATGGGGTGGCCTCTATACTGGAGCGGCTGCAAGCCCCGCATAATGCATGTGGCCATGACCCCGATCATGGTCAGTCCGAAATGAGCTAACAACCTTATTCGGCTCATTAGGTAAAGGACGTCCCTGTCATTTTCCTTTTGAGGGCTCCATGGACGCCAGCTTAGGCATTTCTTCAAACGAGCGTTATTGAACTCAGCGAGGCCGATCCGAACAGGGTCCGACAGGGGGACATCTTCTATATAAAACCATTCCGAAGGCCAGTCTTCGGACGCCTTCTTCGGGGTTCCGGATAGATATCCGGTCCCGGCGATGCGCCATAGTTCGGCTCCACCCACTTGATATATTGAACCCTCTTGAGAACGGGGGCACAAGGCAGAACAGCTTCTTCCACAGCGCAAAATGAGCCTCAATGCCCAAAAACAACTCGCAAAGGGCCACGAAGCCCGCGATATGCAAAATGGAGGCAGGCGTAAGGTTGTGCAACTGGAGGCCGTATAACTCCAGGAGCCCCCGGAGAAACGGATGAATTGGAAATCCGAGCCCTCTTATCAAATAAGAGACAAGGCATACCCGCTCTCCTTTGGAGGGGCTGGGGACGCTCTCCGCTTGCTTTCCGCCCTTATAGGTGGCGAGTCCGGCTCGAACCGGAACCATGAAGGCTGGGGGAAGAAATCCCTTGGTTTGGAGTGTCACTAACTCACTGTACGGGACGGAGCATCTCTCCCGATCTCCAGGCTGAGGGCTGGGAGGGCGAGAAGAGGAGCCGCGTCGACTGTCCATGATGGAGTGGATTTCTGTCAGATGCGCTCTGATGAATGCTCACGAAGGGAGGATGGTGTGATTCGGATCTAAATCCTCGTCTCTTTTATAGGCAGCTCATTTGCGCAGTTAGGGAGGTAAATGTAAAAATACCCTAGCTTTTTGCATTCATTCAACACGTGGAAGACGGCCATTATTGGGCGTGGAAGCCGAGGAGCACAATATTCACAGGAAGCCGGACGCTATTCAACAGGTACACAGGATTTGGAGAAGAACCCGCCTTGCAATGTCGAAGACAATCTACGCGCCGGACTCATCGCCATTGAAGCCTGGTTCGGGGGCTACTGAGGGAGTCCCGGATTAGGGGGTGTCCGGATAGTCGAACTATCACCTTTGGCCGAACTCCTGGACTATGAAGATACAAGAATGAAGACTCCGTCCCGTGTCCGGATGGGACTTCCCTTGGCATGGAAAGCAAGCATGGCGATACGGATATGTAGATCTCCTACCATTGTAACCGACTCTGTGTAATCCTAACCCTCTTCAGTGCCTATATAAACCGGAGGGTTTTAGTCTGTAGGACGAATAACAATCATACCATAGGCTAGCTTCTAGGGTTTAGCCTCTCTGATCTCATGGTAGATCTAATCTTGTACTACCCATATCATCAATATTAATCAAGCAGGAGTAGGGTTTTACCTCCATCGAGAGGGCCCGAACCTGGGTAAAAACATCGTGTCCCTTGTCTCATGTTACCATCCGCCTAGACGCACAGTTTGGGACCCCCTAGCCGAGATCCGCCGGTTTTGACACCGACACATACCCTCAGCCCCGAGGGTGAACTACTCCCTCCTCGTCATGGAGAGCGTCGGGATGATGAAGATGGCCACCAGTGAGGGATCCCCACTCTGGAAGGTTGCCGGAACAGGGTCCCGATTGGTTTTTGGTGGCTACAGAGGCTTGCAGTGGCGGAACTCCCAATCTAGGTTTCTTTCTGGGGGTTTCTGTATTTATAGGAATTTTTGGCGTCGGTTTCACGTCATGGGGGTCTCCGAGTCATCCACGAGATAGGGGGCGCCCAGGGGGTAGGGCGCGCCCTCCACCCTCGTGGACGGCTCGGGACTCTTCTGGCGCCGTTGCCGAGGAGTCTACGCACAAGTCAATACATACCAAGTACCCATCACAAACTCTTATCCCTCGCATTACATTATTTGCCATTTGCCCCTCGTTTTCCTCTCCCCCACTTCACCCTTGCCATTTTATTCGCCCTCTTTTTCCCGTTCGCCTCTTTTTCGCTTGCTTTTGTGTCGTCGTTCTTCGTCATGGCTAGTCCTTCTATCATTGTTAGTACTCCCCGTCATGAAGTTCTTAATTTTAAACAAAGGGAGGGAGAAAATCTAAAAGATGCTTGGCATAGAATTTGCAATGCTCAGTATAGATCTACTAGGAACCAATCTACTTCCGTTCTTCTTCGCAATTTTTATGTAGGCATTACTCCTTGGAACATATATATTCTTGATACCATTACCGGAGGGAATTTCTTGGGTAGCCATACTTTTGATTCTTATAATGCTATGATAGATTTGTTTGGTCCACCACCTCTTTTGGTTAATGGAACTGTTTTAACTTTGGAACATGTGATGCAAAGGCTTGAAATTATTGAAAATAAAGTTGCCACTGTATAGTTAATTGAAAATTTGGATAAAAAGATCCACAACCAAATTACCCAATATGGATCTAAGGTTAGAGTTACTCTGATTTTTTTTAAGAAAAGGAACCTATTGTTAACGAAAGAATAGATCAAGATTCCACAAGAATCGGTAAACTTGAGGATATTATTACCAACTTAGGGTCTGCCTTTTCATCCATGAAAAATACTCCAAATCCTCCTACTACCAAAATTGCCAAATTAATGTATGTTCCTAAAAATAAGGGTGAATCTTCTAGTAAGGAAAATGTGGATCTCAAATCATTAAGTGTTCACCCCAGCTTTTTTGCTATCATTAAGGAACCTTTTGCTACACACGAATTTCTTGATTTCTTGCCTAGGAGTTTAATAATTAATAAAAAGAAGGAAACTCCTAAGGGTTATAAGTGTTCTATTGAAGAATTGAATACCAAAGATGGCAATACTTAGATCTATTCTTGCTTTTATGCCTAGCTAGGGGCGTTAAATGATAGCGCTTGTTGGGAGGCAACCCAATTTTATTTTTGTTCTTTGATTTTTGTTCCTGTTTAGTAATAAATAATTCATTTAGACTCTAGTTAGATGTGGTTTTATGTTTTAATTAGTGTTTGTGCCAAGTAAAACCTATAGGATCTTCTTGGGTGATAGTTAATTTGATCTTGCTGAAAAACAGAAACTTTTGCATGCACGAGAATGATTTTCATAAATCACAGAAACGTGATTTTCAGTTGATTATATTTGAAGAAGAATAATAAACAAATTATATAGGACTTCCTATTTTGGTATAAGTTTTGGGGTTCCATAAGTATTCGAAAGTTACAAATTTCTACAGACTGTTCTGTTTTTGACAGATTCTGCTTTTCGTGTGTTGTTTGCTTATTTTGATGAATCTATGGCTAGTATCGGGGGGTATGAACCATAGAGAAGTTGGATTACAGTAGGTTTAACACCAATATAAATAAACAATGAGTTCATTACAGTACCTTAAAGTGGTGGTTTGTTCTATTTCGCTAACGGAGCTCATGGGATTTTCTGTTGAGTTTTGTGTTGTGAAGTTTTCAAGTTTTTGGGTAAAGATTTGATGGATTATGGAATAAGGAGTAGCAAGAGCCTAAGCTTGGGGATTCCCAAGGCACCCCAAGGTAAAATTCAAGGACAACCAAAAGCCTAAGCTTGGGGATGCCCTGGAAGGCATCCCCTCTTTCGTCTTCGTCCATCGGTAACTTCACTTGATGCTATATTTTTATTCACCACATGATATGTGTTTTGCTTGGAGCGTCTAGTATGATTTGAGTCTTTGCTTTTTATTTTACCACAATAATCCTTGATGTACACACCTTTTGGGGGAGACACACATGAATCAGAATTTATTAGAATACTCTATGTGCTTCACTTATATCTTTTGAGCTAGATAATTTTGCTCTAGTACTTCACTTATATCTTTTTAGATCATGGCGGTGGTTTTATTTTATAGAAATTATTGATCTCTCATGCTTCACTTATATTATTTTGAGAGTCCTTTAGAACATCATGGTAATTGCTTTGGTTAAAATTTTAGTCCTAATTTGATGAGCATCCAAGATAGGTATAATAAAAACTATCATATAAAGTGCATTGAATACTATGAGAAGTTTGATACTTGATGATTGTTTTGAGATATGAGGATGGTAATATTAGGGTCATGCTAGTTGAGTAGTTGTGAATTTGAGGAATACTTGTGTTAAAAGTTTGTGATTCCCGTAGCATGCACGTATGGTGAACCGTTATGTGATGAAGTTGGAGCATGATTTATTTATTGATTGTATTCCTTATGTGTGGAGGTCGGGATCGTGCGATGGTTAACTCCTACTAACCCTTCCCCTAGGAGCATGCGTGTAGTACTTTGTTTTGATAACTTTTAGATTTTTCCAATAAGTATGTGAGTTCTTCATGACTAATGTTGAGCCCATGGATTATACGCACACTCACCCTTCCACCATTGCTAGCCTCTATTGTGCCGCGCAACTTTCGCCGGTATCATACACCCACCATATACCTTCCTCCAAACAGCCACCATACCTACCTATTATGGGTTTTCCATAGTCATTCCGAGATATATTGCCATGCAACTTTCCACCATTCCATTTATTATGACACGCTCCACCATTGTCATATTGCTTTGCATGATCATGTAGTTGACATCGTATTTGTAGCAAAGCCACCATTCATAATTCTTTCATACATGTAACTCTTGATTCATTATCCCAGTACACCACCGGAGGCATCCACGTAGAGTCATATTTTGTTCTAAGATTCTTGAGTTGTAAGTAGATAAAAGTGTGATGATCTTCATTACTAGAGCATTGTCCCATGTGAGTAAAGGATGATGGAAGCAATGATTCCCTCACAAGTTGGGATGAGTCTCCGGACTTTACGGGAAAAAAAAGAGGCCAAAGAAGCCCAAATAAAAAAAGGCCAAAGAAGCCCATCAAAAAAAAGAGAGAAAAAGAGAGAAGGGGCAATGCTACTATGCTTTTACCACACTTGTGCTTCAAAGTAGCACCATGATCTTCATGATAGAGAGTCTCCTATGTTGTCACCTTCATATACTAGTGGGTATTTTTCATTATAGAACTTGGCTTGTATATTCCAATGATGGGCTTCCTCAAATTGCCCTAGGTCTTCGTGAGCAAGCAAGTTGGATGCACACCCACTTAGTTTCTTTTGATGAGCTTTCATACACTTATAGCTCTAGTGTATCCGTTGCATGGCAATCCCTACTCACTCACATTGATATCTATTAAGGGGCATCTCCATAGCCCGTTGATACACCTAGTTGATATGAGACTATCTTCTCCTCTTTTTTGACTTCTCCACAACCACCATCCTATTCCACCTATAATGCTATGTCCATGGCTCACGCTCATGTATTGCGTGAAGATTGAAAAAGTTTGAGAATAGTAAAGTATGAAACAATTGTTTGGCTAAACTGGGGTTGTGCATGATTTAAATATTTTGTGACGAAGATAGAGCATAACCAGACTATATGATTTTGTAGGGATAACTTTCTTTGGCCATGTTATTTTGAGAATACATGATTACTTTGTTAGTATGCTTGAAGTATTATTACTCTTATGTCAATATTAAACTTTTGTCTTGAATCTTTCGGATCTGAACATTCATGCCACAATAAAGAAAATTACATTGAGAATTACGCTAGGTAGCATTCCACATCAAAAATTCTGTTTTTATCATTTACCTACTCGAGGACGAGCAGGAATTAAGCTTGTGGATGCTTGATACGTATCCAATGTATTTATAATTTTTTATTGTTCCATGCTATTATATTATCTGTTTTGGATGTTTAATGGGCTTTATTATACACTTTTATACTATTTTTGGCACTAACCTATTAACCGAAGGCCCAGTCCAAATTGTTGTTTTTTTTCCTATTTCAGTTTTTTGCAGAAAAGGAATATCAAACGGAGTCCAAACGGAATGAAACCTTCGGGAGAGTCGTTTTTGGAACAAACGCAATCCTGGAGACTTGGAGTGGATGTCAACGAAGCAATGAAGTAGCCACGAGGCAGTGAGGCACGCCCAGGGGGGTAGGCGCGCCCCCCACCCTCGTGGGCCCCTCGTGGCTCCCCTGACCGACTTCTTTTGCCTATATATACTCGTATACCTTGAAAACATTCGAGAGCACCACGAAACCGTATTTCCACCGCCGCAACCTTCTATACCCGTGAGATCCCATCTTGGGGCCTTTTCCGGCGCTCCGCCGGAGGGGGAATTGATCATGGTGGGTGTCGGTGTCAAAACCGGCGGATCTCGGGTAGGGGGTCCCGAACTGTGCGTCTAGGCGGATGGTAACAGGAGACGAGGGACACGATGTTTTACCCAGGTTCGGGCCCTCTCGATGGAGGTAAAACCCTACGTCCTGCTTGATTAATATTGATGATATGGGTAGTACAAGAGTGGATCTACCATGAGATCAAGGAGGCTAAACCCTAGAAGCTAGCCTATGGTATGATTGTTGTAATGTATGTTGTCCTACGGACTAAAGCCCTCCAGTTTATATAGACACCGGAGGAGGCTAGGGTTACACAGAGTCGGTTACAATGGTAGGAGATCTACATATCCGTATCGCCAAGCTTGCCTTCCACGCCAAGGAAAGTCCCATCCGGACACGGGACGGAGTCTTCAATCTTGTATCTTCGTAGTCTTGGAGTCCGGCGGACGATGATAGTCCGGCTGTCCGGACACCCCCTAGTCCAGGACTCCCTCAGTAGCCCCAGAACCAGGCTTCAATGACGATAAGTCCAGCGCGTATATAGTCTTCGGCGTTGCAAGGCGGGTTCTCCCTTCAAGTTCCATGTACCTGCCAAACAGTGTCCGGATTCACCATAAATACTGTGTTTCTCGGCTTCTACGCCCAATAATGGTATTTTTCCACGCGTCGCACGAATGCGAAAAGCCAGGGCGTCTTTTACGTTTCACCCCCCTAGTCGTGCGAGTTATCCGCCTATAAAAGAGGCAAAAATCCAGATCCAAACCACACCATCCTCCTCCCGCGAATACTTCATCGGAGCGCCTTTGACCTAAAAATCCATTCCACCATGGACCGTCGACGCGGCTCTTCTTCACGCACTCCCAGCCCACCGCCGGGGAATTGGAGGAGGTGCTCTGTTTCGCACAGCGAGCTAGTGAAGCTCCAAACGGGGGGATTTCTCCCTTCGGCCTTCATGGTCCCAGTCCGGGCCGGACTGGTTACTTATCAAGGTGGGAGGCAAGCGGAGGCTACCCCAAGCCCCAATAAGGGGGAGCGAGTATGCTTCGTCCCCTATCTGGTAAGGGGACTCGGATTCCCAATACATTCGTTCCTCCGCGGGCTCCTGGAGTTCTACGGACTCCAGCTCCACCACCTCACGCCCGCCTCTGTCCTGCATATCGCGGGCTACGTAGCTCTTTGTGAGCTATTCCTGGGCATTGAGCCCCATTTTGCATTGTGGAAGAGGCTGTTCTGCCTCGTACCCCGTTCTCACGAGGGGTCCATATATCAAGTGGGCGGCGCCGAAATATGACGCATTGCCAGGACCGGATACCCATCCGGCACTCCCAAGAAGGCGTCCGAAGACTGGCCTTCAGAGTGGTTTTATATAGGAGACGCTCTGCTGCCGGACCCAGTCCGGATCGGCCTCCCGGAGTTTAGTGCTGCTCCTTTGAAGAAACGCCTCAGCTGGCGCCCACGGAGCCCCCGATTGGAGGAAGACAAGAGCGTCCATTACTTGATGGGCCGAATAAGATTAATGGCCCATTCTAGCTTGACCATGATCAGAGTCATGGCGACATGCATCATGCAGGGGGTACAACCATTGCAATACATAGGCCACCCCATGTGGGATTTCAACGGGGAAGACGATGCCACCCGTCATGGCCGCAAAGGGCCGGATTCGACCGAGGATCTGGTGGAGATCCTGTCCAGCCTGTACAAGGGGGAGAAGGAGGACTTCCTTCGAACGAACCCTTTGAATGGGTTTTCCATGATCAACCCTAGAGAATGGGTAAGTGAACACCTTTAAGGGCTCAACCCATGCTTTCGAAGTTTAAGCTTCTTACATTATGTCTTTGGCGCAGGATCTACGCCGAACTGTGGAGGACATGGTGAGTCCTGCTCCGCAACCCGAGGATCCAGAAAGATCCTTGGATCCGGCCTCTGAAGAGGACCCAGACATCAAGGTGGAGCTGATCGACGGGGTGTTTCACCAGCTCAGCATAGACAATGCTTTGGTTGCCATTACGGCGGATTACCCCGGACTGTGTCCGGCTTCCCAGGTGACCGCGACCGAAGTCCGGATACCATTATCTCTTCCCTGCCCATTTCTAACCTTCACGAACGATGGTATTTTGCAGGAAGCGCCTTTACGGCAGGAAGCCGAGCCCGCGGCGGCTGACCAATAGAGGTCAGTTCGGACCAGCAGGCGGAAAAGGAGCGCAGTGCGGACGGAAACGTCGCCGCAAAGGTATAGCTCGTATTTGAATTTTCAGAGTGAAGTTCCTAGGAAATGCCTGAGTGCTCATGATCTTTGCAGGAGAAAAAGCGCTCGCCGGACTACGGGTGCAGAAGTTGCCGATCCAACCTACACCAGCCAGGCTCCAGCGCCCGGCCTGGAGGGGGAGGCAAGCGCAAGACGCGGGCCGGATCCTTCTCCAACGGAGGACACCGACAGACTGTCCGCCACCAAGTCTGAGGTGGAGAGCGCCATGAACCATAGGTGCCGCCGGACAATATTTCGTGAAGCGTGCTTTTACCCTGAGGCATTGGATGCCTTTAACGCAGGGGACGCGCATCTCCGTGCCGCTCAAGATGGTTTTACCAGAGCCACGGAGCAGTATGTGAAAGACATACGGGTAAGGGAATTTTAATGGTTGTATATACTAGTAGCCCCCGAGACTTAAAGTAGTTACGTTAACTGATTTAAGGATCATTTGAAAACGCAGGCTCTTACCGAGAAGAATGCCCAACTGTCTCGGGAGCTGCAAGATTGCAAGGCCCAACTTGAGGCCGCACTTGATGCCGCAGGAGGAGATGCAGAGACCCCTCCTGGTAACACATTTTTATTAATAAATATAAGCGTTGTGCGGCATGCGCACGAGTCTAATAATGACATTGCAGGTGCCGCCGGACAAGATCCGGACAGGCAAGCATTGCTGCGCCAGCTAAAGGCCGGTGAGAGTGTGCTGAATAGGGTTCAGCAAGAAAGGAACAAGCTCTAGGATGCCAACGCCAAGCTCGGAGAAGAGCTGAAAGGCGCTCGAGCTGAGCTGTCCGGCTCCGTTAAGGAGAATCAGCAGCTTCGTCGCGGCATTTATAGTAAGTGCTTGAGCGGACTCCTTTGAAAAGAAGAGTTCGGCGAGGAAGTATATTGACACGATATGTCTTGTAGGTATACTCACAGGTCATCCTGCAGAGGAGATGCCCATATCAACGGGTGATCAACTTCCCGAACTGTTGCAACTGCTCGAACGAGTTCGGCAGGCAATGAGCGACGTCGGCCGGGCTTTATGGCCAGCCCTCTCCCTACCCGAGGGCCTTGGGGAGCTTGCGGAGAAGCTTCAGGGAGTGCGGCAGCGCTTCCGTTTGTGGAAGATTTCGGCTTGCCGTCAAGGTGCCAGGGAGGCTTGGGCCATGGTGAAGACGCAGTATAAGACGGTGGATCCCAACCATATGGCCGAAATTGGACCGGTGGCGCTCGATGGGAAGGAGATCCCTGTGAGTTTAGTATACAGCCAAGTAGAGTTGGCTGCTAAGTTTTCCCAACGGGACTGTAAGTTAGAAAGCCTGTTACACGGGATTGAGGAGGAATACAATCAATAAATTTGACAATGTATGTTTTCCGTTAAAGTGACATGTGAAATGCCTTCTACCTGGATTGTAGATTGTTTGTCTTTGCCGACCTTTTCGCTTCGACCTCGGGACCCTAGAGTCCGGAGTGTGTCCGAATACCTTTTTGGTTAAGAAACAACCGTGGTATGCATGGAGACCAGGCGTAGGGGTCATTAGTGCTTTATCAGACAAGTGCCCAACTAGTTATGTTATATTACATGGTTAGTAAGAAACATCTTCCAGGGAGAATAGTTCCGTTAAGGGTTCCTTTCGCTGGGAGGCATGCCCTAAAGTGCATGTCCGAACTGCAAAGAAAGCAGTAAAACATCTGGGGGCGGATAGATAAATAGGTAAAAAGTCATCTTTTAAGTCACCGACCGAATATTCCCTTAAGAACGCTAGCTTTCGGCTTCACCCAGTCTGAGGTACACATCCGGCTGACCCGGCAGTAACAATCGCAGAGGTGCTCCCTTTACCTCCTAGCCGAACAATCGGGAACGTAGGGGTAAGCACAGGAGCCAGGCAACCCAGCTTGGCCAAAACTTAAGTCATATCGATGCATATAATGGCGAGTAAAAGGTACATGTGGAAGCTTGACACATGTGCTGGGTATGAAACCCGTATAATTGAGCTTCTGTAAAAGAAGCCCCCAGGAATAATGAGTGCGGATGGCACATCATGCGTATGCGAAAAAATGCAAAAATAGGCCCGCAAGGGCTTTTGAATAAAAAGGCATGAAAAGAGAAACAAAAGACAGCCGAAGTGTAAAAGTTTGGACGGGGGAAGGGGACGAAATCTTAGTCTGGCGCTAGGCGTAGAATCGTCGGAGGTGGGCTGCGTTCCATGGGTTCGGCTCGAGTCGGTTATCCGACGCATTTTGTAGGCGGTATGCTCCGCCGGTCAGGACTTGATCGATAATGAAGGGGTCCTCCCATTTGGATTTGAGCTTGTCCTTTTTCTTGTCCGGCAGGCGTAGAACTAGTTCACCAACATTGTAAGTCTTGGCCCGTACTTCTCTGCTTTGATATCTTCGGGCCTGCTGCTAATAGAATGCGGAACGAGCCTTCGCGACGTCACGTTCTTCCTCCAATATGTCCAAGATGTCCTGCCGATCAAGCTCGGCCTCTCTTTCTTCATACATGCGCACTCGAGGTGAGTCATGGATAATGTCGCAGGGCAGGACTGCCTCTGCGCCGTAGACCATAAAAAATGGTGTGAATCCGGTAGTACGGTTAGGCGTTGTCCGCAGCCCCCAAAGTACAGAGTCGAGCTCCTCGACCCATTGTGTGTCGGATTTAGTAAGTGACCGCACTAGTCTGGGTTTAATGCCGCTCATTATTAGACCATTTGCTCTTTCCACTTGACCGTTGGTTTGAGGGTGATAGACTGAAGCGTAGTCGAGCTTGATGCCCATATTCTTGCACCATGACTTAACCTCGTCGGCTGTGAAGTTCGTGCCGTTGTCGGTGATGATGCTGTGGGGGACTCCGTAACGGTGTACTACCCCGGATATAAAGTCTATCACTGGTCCGGACTCTGCCGTTTTGACCGGCTTGGCCTCTATCCATTTGGTGAATTTATCCACCATGACCAATAGGTACCTTTGCTTGTGGGTTCCCCCTTTAAGGGGTCCAACCATATCAAGCCCCCAGACCGCGAACGGCCAGGTAATGGGTATAGTTTTGAGGGCGGTAGGCGGCATATGGCTCTGATTAGCAAAGAGCTGACAACCAACGCATCTCTGGACTAAGTCCTGGGCATCTGCCCGGGCCGTCGGCCAATAAAATCCTGTACGGAATGCCTTTCCTACAAGGGCCCGGGCTGCTGCGTGGTGTCCGCCTAGTCCGGCATGAATTTCAGCCAGGAGGTTTCGCCCTTCCTCTTCGGAGATACACCTTTGAAGGACTCCGGTTGTGCTTTTCTTATAAAGTTCTCCCTCATGGACCTTGTAGGCTTTCGATCGCCGGACTATGCAGCGGGCCTTGTTTTGGTCTTCAGGGAGTTCCTGCCTAAGCAAGTAGGCTAGGAATGGTTCTGTCCACGGGGCGATTACTGCCATTATGTCGTGGGCTGACGGTGTTATGTCATCGGCTGAATCGCCGATTGGCTCGGTTTTTTCCGGTTTGTCACTTCCAGGCTCCTCTTCCCATAGCACGGATGGCTTGAAGAGCCGTTCCAGGAAGATATTTGGAGGGACAGCATCACGTTTCGCACCGATGCGTGCCAGTACGTTGGTCGCTTGGTTATTATCTCGGGCTATGTGATGGAATTCGAGTCCTTCAAACCGAGCTGACATTTTTAGAACGGCGTTGCGATATGCTGCCATTTTCGGATCCTTGGCATCAAAGTCTCCATTTATTTGGGATATTGCAAGGTTTGAGTCCCCGCGCACCTCTAGGCGTTGAATACCCATGGAGACTGCCATCCGGAGACCATGTAATAGGGCCTCGTATTCGGCTGCGTTGTTGGAGTCCGTGTACATTATTTGAAGTACGCACTGGACTGTGTCCCCGGTTGGGGACATCAATACGACGCCAGCCCCTAGTCCGGCCAACATTTTAGAGCCGTCGAAATGCATAACCCAATTGGAGTATGCGCCGTACTCTTTAGGGAGTTCAGCTTCGGTCCATTCAGCGACGAAGTCAGCCAAAACTTGTGACTTTATAGCTCGCCGAGGTTTGTAAGTTATATCGAATGGTAAGAGCTCAATGGCCCATTTTGCAATCCTGCCCGTTGCATCGCGGTTATTTATAATGTCATTGAGTGGTACTTCAGAGGCCACTGTTATCGAACACTCTTGGAAGTAGTGTCGGAGCTTCCGGGACGCCATGAACACCGCATATGCTATATTCTGATAGTGCGGGTAGCGGGATTTGCAGGGGGTTAACACAGTGGATACATAATACACTGGTTTTTGAAGAGGGAATTTATGCCCTTCTGTCGCTCGTTCGACGACGAGGACCGCGCTTACAACTTGATGCGTTGCTGCGATGTATAACAACATTGGTTCGCCCAGAGTGGGCGCAGCCAGGACCGGATTTGTTGCCAATATGGCCTTTATTTCTTCGAGTCCGGCAATGGCAGCATCCGTCCACTCAAAGTGTTTGGTGCGCCTGAGGAGGCGATAGAGGGGCAACGCCTTTTCTCCTAGACGGGAGATAAAGCGGCTTAAGGCTGCCACGCATCGTGTTAATTTTTGTATTTGTTTGAGGTCTTTTGGAATATCCAATTGTGACAGAGCTCGGATTTTAGCCGGGTTTGCTTCAATTCCTCTACCGGATACAATGAAGCCCAGCAGCTTTCCGACTGGTACGCCGAAAACGCATTTTTCTGGATTCGGCTTGATGTCATATGCTCTGAGGTTGTCGAATGTGAGCCTCAAATCCTCTGCTAGAGTTTCAACGTGTTTTGTTTTGACGACTACGTCGTCTACGTATGCTTCGACTGTTTTGCCGATCTGGGTGGCCAGACATGTTTGAATCATGCGCTGATATGTTGCGCCGGCATTTTTAAGTCCGAAGAGCATCGTGTTGAAGCAGAATGGTCCGTATGGAGTGATGAATGCCGTTGCGGCTTGGTCTGCTTCTGCCATCTTGATTTGATGATAGCCAGAGTATGCATCCAGGAAGCACAACGAATCGTGCCCTGCGGTAGCATCGATAATTTGGTCGATGCGGGGGAGAGGGAAGGGATCCTTTGGGAAAGCCTTATTGAGGTCTTTAAAATCGACACAGAGGCGCCAGGATTTATCCTTCTTTGGTACCATCACCAGATTTGCTAGCCAGTCCGAGTGTTTGATATCTCTAATGAATCCGGCTTCCAATAGTTTGGCTAGCTCTTCTCCCATTGCCTGTCTTTTGGGTTCGAAAAATCGTCGAAGAGCCTGTTTGACTGGCTTAAATCCTTTTAGGATGTTTAGGCTGTGTTCTGCCAACCTGCGTGGGATTCCGGGCATATCCGAAGGATGCCAGGCGAAGATGTCCCAATTTTCCCGAAGGAATTCACGCAGTGCGGCGTCTACTTCGGGGTTCAATTGTGCCCCAATGGAGGCCGTCTTTGTTGGGTCCGTTGGATGGACCTGGAATTTTATTATTTCATCTGCTAGTTTGAAGGAGGTGGACTTGGATCTTTTATCGAGTATCACATCATCCCTGTTCACCGTAGAGCGCAGCACGGTGAGTTCCTCTGCTGCTAAGGCTTCGGATAGTGCCTCCAGGGCTAGTGCAGCTGTCTTATTTTCGGCGCGGAGTGCTATGTCCGGATCACTAGCGAGGGTGATTATTCCGCTGGGCCCAGGCATTTTGAGCTTCATGTACCCATAATGAGGTACTGCTTGAAAAATTGTGAATGCCTCTCGTCCTAATATAGCGTGATAACCGCTGTTGAACGGGGCCACTTGGAACGTGACTTCTTCAGATCTGTAATTGTCCGGCGAGCCGAACACCACATCGAGTGTGATTTGTCCGGTGCAGCGTGCCTCCCGGCTAGGGATTATTCCTCTGAAGGTTGTGCTGCTTCACTCAATACGGCTCCAATCGATTTCCATTTTCCGCAGAGTTTCCTCGTAGATGAGGTTTAATCCGCTGCCGCCATCCATGAGGACTTTTGTCAGTCGAAAGCCGTCCACTATGGGACTAAGCACCAGTGCGGCTGGTGCTCTGGCTGTTCGGAATTTAGGTTCGTCGCTGGCACCGAAGGTGATAGCTGTGTCACTCCATGGATTTGCTGTCGCTATTTGGTAGACTTCGGCGAGTCTGCGGATTGTTCGCTTTCGCATATTGTTTGACGCGAAAGTCTCGAAGACTGTTGATACCGTACCGGTATTGTTGGAGTTGTTTTGCGGGGCTAGAAGCTCCTCGCCACTTTTGGCCACCTGTCGTAGTATCCAACATGCTCGAAGGCTATGAGTTGGGACGGCTCCCTCTGTGCTATGAAGCTTACAGGGTCCATTGAGCCATCCCTCCAGTACGGTTCCATGCCCCTTATTGGGTTTTTGCTTTTTCTTTTTTGCATATGGGGCCTGAATGTGAGGCGCCCTTTTGTTGTGGACTGGGGCTGGGGCCGGATTATCCCAAAATTGATTTTCGGTTTTCCGGAAATTCTCCATCGCACAGTACTTTCGTACTATGGACGCCAGATCGGCGAAACGTGTAATTTTGCAAAGATCGATGGCGTTCAATATTCCCTTGTCCGTGCAATTATTGCAGAAGATTGAGATTGCGTTTTCCTCTTGGCAGTCCTTTATCCTGTCCATAACCAGGAGGAATCTGGCCCAGTAGTGGTGTACTGTTTTGGCGGGCTCTTGCTGTATTAGAGATAGATCGCATATGTCTGGGCAGGTGGGTGGACTGAAGTCCGGATCCCTGCCCATCTTGGGGCTCAAAAGCCGAGGGGTTTCCGAATTTGGAAGCTTGGTTTGCTGGACAGAATCCAGCGAGTCCGAGCGACGCATGATTTTAAGTTCAATGCTCGATCGAAGTCCGTCCCTCCGTGGAAGTCCGGCATGGAGGGTTTGGGAATCCGGACATGAATAGTTTTCAATACAGGGGAAGAGTTGCCGTATTGCTCCTCTACCACTGCGACGTGGTGGGTGGCCTGGGGAGAGTTAATCTCTCTCAGATCGGTTTTAAGCCCAATCTGGTTGTAGTCCGTAGCGACTCCCAGGGCGGCAATGCGATCCAAGAGCTCGTTAACAGACGAGAGCTCTATTGGATCCAACTGTTCGGCAGCTTTAGGGCTGACGCGAAGATTGCTTCCGACGACTTGAGAAGTCATTGTCGAAGCGGCGGCCGGACAGGCGGTCATAAGAAAACCACCTAGTCGGATAGTTTGGCCGGCGGCCAAGGCCCCTTCGGTGAAAACACCGTCTTTGAAGACGGGTGGAGGCATCCGCCCTATCGGTGACGACACAGAGGAACTCTCAATGAAAGCACTAATGTCGGTGTCAAAACTGGCGGATCTCGGGTAGGGGGTCCCGAACTGTGTGTCTAGGCGGATGGTAACAGGAGACGAGGGACACGATGTTTTACCCAGGTTCGGGCCCTCTCGATGGAGGTAAAACCCTATGTCCTGCTTGATTAATATTGATGATATGGGTAGTACAAGAGTGGATCTACCACGAGATCAAGGAGGCTAAACCCTAGAAGCTAGCCTATGGTATGATTGTTGTAATGTATGTTGTCCTACGGACTAAAGCCCTCCGGTTTATATAGACACCGGAGGAGGCTAGGGTTACACAGAGTCGGTTACAATGGTAGGAGATCTACATATCCGTATCGCCAAGCTTGCCTTCCACGCCAAGGAAAGTCCCATCCGGACACGGGACGGAGTCTTCAATCTTGTATCTTTGTAGTCTTGGAGTCCGGCGGACGATGATAGTCCGGCTGTCCGGACACCCCCTAGTCCAGGACTCCCTCAGTGGGCTTCTACATCAACACCATAGCCTCTCCGATGATGTGTGAGTAGTTTACCTCTGACCTTCGGGTCCATAGTTATTAGCTAGATGGCTTCTTCTCTCTCTTTGTATCTCAATACAAAGTTCTCCTCGATCTTCTTGGAGATCTATTCGATGTAATTCTTTTTGCGGTGTGTTTGTCAAGATCCGATGAATTGTGGGTTTATGATCAAGATTATCTATGAACAATATTTGAATATCCTATGAATTCTTTTATGTATGATTTGTTATCTTTGCAAGTCTCTTTGAATTATCAGTTTGGTTTGGCCTACTAGATTGATCTTTCTTGCAATGGGAGAAGTGCTTAGCTTTGGGTTCAATCTTGCAGTGTCCTTTCCCAGTGACAGCAGGGGCAGCAAGGCACGTATTGTATTGTTGCCATCGAGGATAAAAAGATGGGTCTTATATCATATTGCTTGAGTTTATCCCTCTACATCATGTCATCTTGCCTAATGCGTTATTCTGTTCTTATGAACTTAATACTATAGATGCATGCTGGATAGCGGTCGATGTGTGGAGTAATAGTAGTAGATGCAGAATCGTTTCGATCTACTTGTCACGGACGTGATGCCTATATACATGATCATGCCTAGGTATTCTCATAACTATGCACTTTTCTATCAATTGCTTGACAGTAATTTGTTCACCCACCGTAATACTTATGCTATCTTGAGAGAACCCACTAGTGAAACCTATGGCCCCCGGGTCTATTTTCCATCATATAAGTTTCTAATCTATTTTATTTTGCAATCATTACTTTTCAATCTATATCATAAAAATACCAAAAATATTTACCTTATTATCTCTATCAGATCTCACTTTTGCAAGTGGCCGTGAAGGGATTGACAACCCATTTATCGCGTTGGTTGCAAGGTTCTCATTTGTTTGTGTAGGTACGAGGGATTTGAGTGTAGCCTCCTACTGGATTGATACATTGGTTCTCAAAAACTGAGGGAAATACTTACGCTACTTTGATGCATCACCCTTTCCTTTTCAAGGGAAAACCAACACATGCACAAGAGGTAGCAAGAAGGATTTCTTGGTTCCCCCTCCGGCGGAGCGCCGGAAAAGGCCCCAAGATGGGATCTCATGGGTACATAAGTTTGCGGCGGTGAAAATAGGGTTTAGTGGTGCTCTCGGATGTTTTCAGGGTATATGAGTATATATAGGCGAAAGAAGTCGGTCAGGGGAGCCATGAGGGGCCCATGAGGGTGGGAGGCGCGCCTACCCCCCTGGGCGCGCCTCCCTGCCTCGTGGCCGCTTTGTTGCTTCCTTGACGTCCACTCCAAGTCTCCTGGATTGCGTTTGTTCCAAAAACGACTCTCCTGAAGGTTTCTTTCCGTTTGGACTCCATTTGATATTCCTTTTCTGCGAAACACTGAAATAGGCAAAAAAACAACAATTTGGACTTGGCCTCCGGTTAATAGGTTAGTCCCAAAAATAGTATAGAAGTGTATAATAAGCCCATTAAACATCCAAAATAGATAATATAATAGCATGGAACAATAAAAAATTATAGATACATTTGAGACGTATCATAGAGATACTACTTGTGCTTCCAAACATCCCTTAAACCAGTTTTGCCATGAGAGTCCACCATACCTACCTATGGATTGAGTAAGATCCTTCAAGTAAGTCGTCATTGTGCATGCAATAAAAATTGCTCCTTAAATATGCATGATCTATTAGTGCGAAGAAAATAAGCTTTATACGAACTTGTGATGGGGAAGAAATAAAAGCGACGGACTGCATAATAAAGGTCTTATCACAAGAGGCAATATAAAGTGATGTTCTTTTGCATTAAGATTTTGTGCATCCAACCATGAAAGCGCGTGATAACCTCTGCTTCCCTCTGCGAAGGGCCTATCTTTTACTTTTATCTTCTACCCTTATACAAGAGTCATGGTGATCATCACCTTTCCTTTTTAAACTTTTTCCTTTGGCAAGCACTTTGTGTTGGAGCGATCCGGATATATATATATATATATATATATATATATATATATATATATATATATATATATATATATATATCCATTTGGATGTAGGTTTCCATAAATTATTATTGTTGACATTACCCTTGAGGTAAAAGGTTGGGAGGCGAAACTATAAGCCCCTATCTTTCTCTGTGTCCGGTTAAAACTTTGAACCCATAAATATCACGTGAGTGTTAGCAATTGTGAAAGATTAAATGATAGTTGAGTATGTGGAGTTTGCTAATTCAAAGCTCTTACATAGACCCCTCCTAAAAATAAGATGAATTGCAATTGTTTGATGACTAAGAGCATAGTTTGTTAGTTTTCAAGAAAGTTTAAGATCTATACTATAACATGTGAATAGTTTGTTACTTTATCATGAGAAGTTTTATGAGTTGAGCTACTGTTATGATATATAATGATGCTAGAAAAAGTGATTGGAACTATCATTGATCAAACTTAAGCACTTGCTAGCATTCACACATCATAAATTATTTATTTTATCATTTACCTACTCGAGGACGAGCAGGAAATAAGCTTGGGGATGCTGATATGTCTCCAACGTATTTATAATTTATGAAGTATTCATGCCATGTTTACAATAGTTTTATATGATTTTGGTATGATTTGATTAGAACTAACCCGGACTGACGCTGTTTTCAGCAGAACTACCATGGTTTTGTTTTTTTGCAGAAATAAAAGTTCTCGGAATATGCTGAAAATCAACGGAGACTTTTTGTGGAAAATATAAAAAATACTGGAACAAAAATCTATCGGAGGAGAGTCCTGTGGGGCCCACGAGGGTGGGGCGCGCCCCTGTGCCTCGTGGACTGCCCGTGGGCCCCCCTGACTTGTCCTCGACGCCAACCTCTCCTATAGATGCCCAAACCTCCAGAAATTAACCTAGATCGGAATTTCTGCCGCCGCAAGCCTCTATAGCCATGAGACATCAATCTAGGCCCTCTCTGGCACCCTGTCAGAGGGGGCCATCATCATTGGAGGCCATGGGGAAGGATCCCGGAGGGGCCATTGAGGGAGTCCTAGACTAGGGGGTGTCCGGACAGCCGGACTATCATCGTCAGCCGGACTCCAAGACCATGAAGATACAAGATTGAAGACTTCGTCCCGTGTCCGGATGGGAGTTTCCTTGGCGTGGAAGGCAAGCTTGGCGATATGGATATGTAGATCTCCTACCATTGTAACTGACTCTGTGTAACCCTAGCCCTCTCCGGTGTCTATATAAACCGGAGGGTTTTAGTCCGTAGGACACACAACCATTACAACAATCATACCATAGGCTAGCTTCTAGGGTTTAGCCTCCTTGATCTCGTGGTAGATCCACTCTTGTACTACCCATATCATCAATATCAATCAAGCAGGAGTAGGGTTTTACCTCCATCGAGAGGGCCCGAACCTGGGAAAAAACATCGTGTCCCTTGTCTCCTATTACCATCCGCCTAGATGCACAGTTCGGGACCCCCTACTCGAGATCCGCCGGTTTTGACACCGACATTGGTGCTTTCATTGAGAGTTCCTCCGTGCTATCACCGATAGGAAGGATGCCTCTTACCGTCTTTAAAGACGGTATCTTCGCCAAAGGAGCCTTGGCCGCGGGCCAAACTATCCGGCTGGGTGGTTTTCTCATGACTGCCTGTTAGGCCACCGCTTCGACGACGACCTCCCAGGTTGTCAAAAGCAATCTTTGCGTCAACTCGGAATTTGCCGAGCAGTTGGATCCAATAGAGCTCTCGTCCGTAAACGAGCTCTTGGATCGCATCGCCGCCCTAGGAGTCGCTACAGACTACAATCAGATTGGGCTTAAAACCGATCTGAGAGAGATTAACTCTCCCCAGGTTACCCACCATGTTGCGTTGGTAGAGGAACAACGCGGCGACTCTTCTCCTAGATTGAAAACTAGTCATGTCCGGGCTTCTGAACCCTCCATGCCAGATTCCCGCGGGGGGACGGACTTCGATCAAGCACTGAACCTAAAGTCAGGCATCGGACCGGACTCGTTAGACAATGTCCAACGACCCAAGCTTCCAAATTCGGAAGCTTCTCGGCCCTTGAGCCTCGAGATGGGTAGGATTCCGGACTTAATTCCACCCACCCACCCAGACATATGCGATCTATCTCAAATCCGGCAAGAGCCCGCCGAAACAGTACATCATTACTGGGCTAGATTCCTCCTGGTTATGGACAGGATAAAGGACTGCCGAGAGGAAAATGCAATTTCAATTTTCTGCAATAATTGCACGGACAAGGGAATCTTGAACGCCGTCAGTCGCCGTGAAATTACACGCTTCTCCGACCTAGCATCCATAGTATGAAAGTACTGTGCGATGGAGAGTTTTCGGAAAACCGAAACTAAGTTTTGGGACAATCCGGCCCCGAATACAACCCTAGTCCGTAACAAAAGGGTGCAGCACACTCAGGCACCAGGTACAAAAACCAAAAAGCAAAAACCCCATAAAGGGCAAGGAACCGTACTGGAGGGATGGCTCAGCGGACCCTATAAAATTCACAGTACAGAAGGCGCCACCCCAACACATAGCCTTCGAGCATGTTGGATATTGCGGCAGGTGGCCAAAAGTGGTGAGGAGCTTCTAGCCCCGGAAAACCACTCCAACAGTACCAATACGGTGTCAACAGTCTTCGAGACTTTCGCATCAAATAATATGCGAAAACGAACAATCCGCAGCCTCGCCGAAGTCTACCAAGTAGCAACAACAAATCCATGGAGCGACACGGCCATCACCTTCAACGCCAGCGACGAACCTAAATTCCAAACAGCCCGAGCACCAGCCGCATTGGTCCTCAGTCCAATAGTGGACGGCTTTCGTCTTACCAATGTACTCATGGATGGCGGCAGCGGACTAAACCTCATCTACGAGGAAACTCTTCAAAAAATGGAAATAGACCGGAGCCGCATTGAGCGAAGCAGCACAACCTTTAGAGGAATAATCCCTAGCCGGGAAGCGCGCTGCACAGGAAAAATCATACTTGATGTGGTGTTCGGCTCGCCGGACAATTATGGATCCGAAGAGGTCATGTTCCAAGTGGCCCCGTTAAGCAGCGGATATCACACTATATTAGGATGGGAGGCATTCACAATTTTTCAAGCCATACCCCATTACGGGTACATGAAGCTTAAGATGTCTGGGCCCGGCGGAACAATCACTCTCGCTAGTGATCCGCACATAGCACTCCGCGCCGAAAACAAGATAGCCACATTAGCCCTGGAGGCACTATCCGAAGCCCTAGCGGCAGAAGAACTCACTGCGCTGCGCTCTACGGTGAATAGGGACGATGTGATACTCGATAAGAGATCCAAGTCCACCTCTTTCAAACCAGCGGACGAAATAGTCAAATTCCAGGTCCACCCAACGGACCCAACAAAGACGGCCTCCATCGGGGCACAGTTGAACCCTGATGTAGATTCCGCACTGCGAGAATTCCTTCGGGAAAATTGGGACATCTTCGCCTGGCACCCTTCAGATATGCCAGGAATCCCATGCAGATTGGCAGAACACAGCCTAAACATCCTAAAAGGATTCAAGCCAGTCAAACAGGCTCTTCGGCGATTTTCCGAACCCAAAAGACAGGCAATGGGAGAAGAGCTAGCCAAACTACTGGAAGCCGGATTCATCAGAGACATCAAACATCTAGACTGGCTAGCAAACCTGGTAATGGTACCAAAGAAGGACAAATCCTGGCGCCTATGTGTAGATTTTAAAGACCTCAACAAGGCCTGCCCAAAGGATCCCTTTCCCCTCCCCCGCATCGACCAAAGAATTGATGCTACTGCAGGGCACGATTCATTGTGCTTCCTTGACGCATATTCCGGCTACCATCAAATCAAGATGGCGGAAGCGGACCAAGCCGCAACGGCATTCATTACTCCATATGGACCATTCTGCTTCAACACGATGCCCTTCGGACTCAAAAACGCCGGCGCAACATATCAGCGCATGATTCAGACATGTCTGGCTACCCAGATCGGCAAAACAGTAGAAGCAAACGTAGATGACGTAGTCATCAAAACCAAACACGTCGAAACTCTAGTAGACGATTTGAGGCTCACATTCGACAACCTCCGAGCATACGACATCAAGCTGAATCCGGAAAAATGCATTTTTGGCGTACCAGCTGGAAAGCTCCTGGGCTTCATTGTATCCGGTAGAGGAATTGAAGCAAACCCAGCCAAGATCCGAGCTCTGTCACAGCTAGATATTCCAAAAGACCTCAAACAAATACAAAAACTAACCGGATGCGTGGCGGCCCTAAGCCGCTTTATCTCCCGTTTGGGAGAAAAGGCATTGCCCCTCTATCGCCTCCTCAGGCGCACCGAACACTTCGAGTGGATAGATGCTACCACTGCAGGACTCGAAGAAATCAAAGCCATATTGGCAACAAATCCGGTCCTGGCTGCGCCTAACCTGGGCGAACCAATGTTGTTATACATCGCGGCAACACATCAAGTGGTAAGCGCGGTACTCGTCGCAGAACGAGAAACAGAAGGGCACAAATTCCCTCTTCAAAAACCAGTGTACTACGTATCCACTGTCTTAACTCCCTGCAAGTCCCGTTACCCGCACTATCAAAAGATAGCCTATGCGGTGTTCATGGCATCCCAGAAGCTCCGACACTAATTTCAAGAGTGTTCGATAACAGTGGCCTCCGAAGTGCCCCTCAACGACATTATAAACAACCACGACGCGACGGGCAGGATTGCAAAATGGGCCATTGAGGTCTTACCATTCGATATAACTTATAAACCTCGGCGAACTATAAAGTCGCAAGTCTTGGCTGACTTTGTCGCCGAATGGACTGAAGCCGAACTCCCTAAAGAGTACGGCGCATACTCCAATTGGATTATGCATTTCGACGGCTCCAAAATGTTTGCCGGCTTTGGGGCTGGCGTCGTATTGACGTCCCCAACCGGGGACACAGTCCAATACGTACTTCAGATAATGTACACGGACTCCAACAATGCAGCCGAATATGAGGCCCTCCTACATGGCCTCCGGATGGCAATCTCCATGGGCATTCAACGCCTAGAGGTGCGTGGGGATTCAAACCTTGCAATATCCCAAGTAAATGGGGACTTTGACGATAAGGATCCGAAAATGGCAGCCTATCGTAACATTGTCCTAAAAATGTCAGCTCGGTTCGAAGGACTCGAATTCCACCACGTAGCCCGAGATAATAACCAAGCAGCCGACGTATTGGCACGCATCAGCGCGAAACGCGACACTGTCCCTCCAAACATCTTCCTGGAACGGCTCTTTAAGCCATCCGTACTATGGGAAGAAGAGCCCGGAAAACAACCCGGAGGCAGCCGCACCACCGAATACAGAACAATCTGACATAATCGGTGATTCAGCCGATGAAATAACACCTTCAGCCCATGAAATAATGGCAGTAATCGCCCCGTGGACAGAGCCATTCCTAGCCTACTTACTCAGGCAGGAACTTCCCGAAGACCAAAATGAGGCCCGCTGCATAGTCCGGCGATCTAAAGCCTACAAGGTTCACGAGGGAGAACTCTATAAGAAAAGCACAACCGGAGTCCTTCAACGGTGTATCTCCGAAGAGGAAGGGCGAAACCTTCTGGCTGAAATTCATGCCGGACTAGGCAGACACCACGCCGCAGCTCGGGCCCTTGTAGGCAAAGCATTCCGTATAGGATTTTATTGGCCGACGGCCCGGGCAGATGCTCAGGACTTAGTCCAAAGATGCGTCGGTTGTCAGCTCTTTGCTAATCAGAGCCATATGCCACCCACCGCCCTCAAAACTATACCCATTACCTGGTCGTTCGAGGTCTGGGGGCTTGACATGGTCGGACCCCTCAAAGGGGGAACCCACAAGCAAAGGTACCTATTGGTCATGGTGGACAAATTCACCAAATGGATAGAGGCCAAGCCAGTTAAAACGGCAGAATCCGGACCAGTGATAGACTTCATATCCGGGGTAGTACACCGTTATGGTGTCCCCCATAGCATCATTACCGATAATGACACGAACTTCACGGCCGACGAGGTTAAATTATGGTGCAAAAATATGGGCATTAAGCTCGATTACGCTTCAGTCTATCATCCTCAAACCAACGGTCAAGTGGAACAAGCAAATGGTCTAATAATGAGCGGCATCAAACCCAGACTAGTGCGGTCCTTTACGAAATCTGACACGCACTGGGTAGAGGAGCTCGACTCCGTACTCTGGGGGCTGCGGACAACACCCAACCGTACTACTGGATTCACACAACTTTTTATGGTATATGGCGCAGAGGCAGTTTTGCCCTGTGACATCATTCATGACTCACCTCGAGTGCGCATGTACGAAGAAAGAGAAGCCGAGCTGGATCGACAGGACAGCTTGGACACATTGGAGGAAGAACGCGACGTTGCCAAGGCTCGTTCCGCATTCTATCAGCAGCAGGCTCAAAGATATCAAAGCAGAGAAGTACGGGCTAAGACTTACAATGTTGGCGAACTAGTTCTACGCCTGCCGGACAAGAAAAAGGACAAGCTCAAGCCCAAATGGGAAGGCCCCTTCATTATCGATCAAGTCCTGACCAGCGGAGCGTACCATCTGCGAAATGCGTCGGACAACCGACTCGAGCCGAACCCATGGAATGCAGCCCGCCTCCGAAGATTCTACGCCTAGCACCGGACTAAGAGTTCGTCTCCTTCCCCATCCAAATTTTTACACTTCAGCTGTCTTCTATTTCTCTTTTTTCTCTCACCCCTTTTCATAAAAGCCATTAAACGCCTACTTGCACATTGTTCGCACACACTTGATGTGCTATCCGCACTCATTATACCTGGGGGCTTCTTTAATAGAAGCTTACTTATAAGGGCTTCATGCCCAGCACATGTGTCAAACTTCCACATGTACCTTTTATTCACCATTATATGCATCGATATGACTTAAGTTTTGGCCAAGCTGGGTTGCCTGGCTCCTGTGCTTACCCCTACGTTCCCGATTGTTCCGCTAGGAGGTAAAGGGAGCACCTCTGCGATTGTTACTGCCGGGTCAACCGGATGTGTACCTCAGACAGGGTGAAGCCGAAAGCTAGCGTTCTTAAGGGAATATTTGGTCGGTGACTTGAAAGATGATTTTTTACCTATTTATTTGTCAGGACCCCTACTCAATGCCACATCGATCTAGCATGTAACACCTCATATCACTTTGCGGCCTCACGCACGGTATTCCCACGGGTGTCGCCTTACCTTTGCCCGGGACCGTTTGCGCCTTTTGGCACACGTATATGATAGTGTCGCTAGCATCCATATGGTAAGGAGCCCGGGCTGACATGGCTAGTCATAAACCCAAAGTGGCACAGACTTACAGGGACAGGCATCCATGACCCAGCATCGAACGTGTCGGTCATCAGCGAGTGAATCCAGGCTGTAGCACTGGGCTAGCAGGACTCCGGTGAACCGGGCTGTAGCGGGCTAACAGGACTCCGGTATTCATCGCGTGACATTTCCCCGAAGGGACAGACACAGGAACGAAGAAGGACACATGCCGGCCAGCCTAAGTGTTCTGGAGCAGTAGCAAGCTACCATGGCTCAGTGGAGACACTAGGAGACATTTCCCGGTAAGAGAGGCTACTAAAGATAAACAACTAGATAGTCAGATCCCACACATACCAAGCATTTCAATAACATACACACAATATGCTCGATATGTGCAAATACAACATGGCATCACAACATGACTCTACGACTCAAGTATTTATTCATTAGGCTCCGAGGAGCGAGATATTACAAACATGGGTCTTATGACCCAATATTCAGAGCATACAAGTCAAGGCACATGCGGAAGCTAACATGTCTGAGTACAGACATCTACAAATGAAAAAGGCTTAGAAGCCTGACTATCTACCAGATCCTGCCGAGGGCACAAGATCGTAGCTGAGGAATCAAGCTAAACGTCGAAGTCCACGTGGAACTACTAGCGAGACTGAAGTCTCTCTGCAAAAACATAAAATAGGCAAACGTGAGTACAAATGTACCCAGCAAGACTTACATCAGAACTAACTACATATGCATCATTATCAACAAGGGGATGGTGGGGTTTAACTGCAGCAAGCCAGCTTTGACTCGGTGGCTATCCTGAACTACGACTGCAAGTAACTCTTTTGAGGTGGCGCACACGAGTCCACATATTCACCATATCAATACACCACTATGGATCCGCTCCCGTCTCCCTACGAGAACGCCATCCATAGCACTCACGCTTATCTTGCGTATTTTAGAGTATCCACTTTCACTTGTCTATGAACTGATATAGGCAACCCAGAAGTCCTTTACCGTGGACACGGCTATTCGAATAGATGATGTTAACCCTGCAGGGGTGTACTACTTCATACATGTTTCCACCACTTAGCGTCTGCACACGACATGTGCTCGGCAGACTTCAAGCGAAAGCCGACGTGGGTGTAGACCACGACCTACCTAAACACTCAAGTCTCTAGTCCAGGTTTATCGCCTATTCGGGTTCCATCCATGAGGAGATCCGGCCGGAGTTTCGCTCACAGCCCCAAACGATGTGAACAGGGTTCCATGACACCAAACGAGCGCCCGGTTTACCCGGCCACGTGCCTACCGCATCACAGCCCACCCCTACGGTCAGCACTGCGCACGGCCTCCAGCATACTACAAACACCAGAAACTACTTGCAACTCCTGGATAGAGGACAAGGGTGAATAAGAAGTCGAGCGGGGTCATATTTCAGGGACCAATGCATGGTAGTAGCTGAATCATGGATCACAAACACAGAACTCAGTTCCTGAGGACGGCTTCAATGAGACAACCCACCATGTACTCCTACATGGCCTCTCACCGATACCTTTACCAAATCGTGTTCACACACTTAGCTCACACACAGTAGGACATGTTCACACACCTCTGATTCATCACGGATGAATCAGACCTGACACAACTCTAAGCAATAGCAGGCATGACAAACAAGCATGAATGAGTAGGCACATCAGGGCTCAAACAACTCCTACTCATGCTAGTGGGTTTCATCTATTTACTGTGGCAATGACAGGTCATGCAGAGGATAAAGGGGTTCAGCTACCGCAGCAAGTAACAGATGAATTGTTGTTGTCCTAATGCAGTAAAAGAGAGCAGGGCGAGAGAGTGGGATTGCATCGGAATGGACAAGGGGGTTTTTCTTTCCTGGCACTTCTGAAGATATTATAGTTCTTCATCGGTGTCATCGAACTCGTCGTCGAAACCACGTCTATCGAGAGGGGACAATTACCGGCAAACAAAGAGGGACATAATCAATGCAATGCAACAAATATGATGCATGATAATGTCATGGCAATATGCTGTTGATTGAGCTAATGCAACTAGCAACCATATTAAATGAAGTTGGTTTGAATCCAAGATTCAAATTCAAACTCCATATGTGGATATTTAAATGCCATTTATATGATTCGTGCTAAACAGCAGCTATAAGTTGTTCTAACATGCAAGAAAATGGTATAGATGGATAGATTGGATTTTTTGATCATTTTTCATATATAATTTGTTTGATTTGGAGCTACGGTTGATTTTCTATGAATTTTAGAAGTTTTGGTTATTTTCTGGAATTTCATGTAAAAGAATAAATCCAGAAAATGAGTTATTGCGTCAGCATGACATCAGTGTGACATCAGCAGGTCAACACGCCAGGTCCAGGTCAAACCTGACCTGTGGGACCCATACGTCAGTGTCTCTGGCTGGTTTGGGTGTATGACAGGTTGGACCGGTCAACGTTGACTTGACCAAAGTCAAAACTGACACGTGGGGTCCACACAGGTTAGTACTAATCTAAACAGGAAAATTAGACTAACCTAACTAGACACTGGGGCCCACATGGCGGTGGCTCTGGGGGTGTTTAGCATGGTCATTAGTGCTAACTAAAACAGCGCCACGTCATCAAGCCGGAGATCTGCCGGCGGTGACCACGGAACACGGCGGAGGCACGCCGGAGTTGCTCGGGCTCGCACTACAGGCGGCGGTTTGCGGCAGGGTTTGGCTCTACGGCGAGCTAGCGTTCGCGCGTATCTGCTAGGGCAGGCGGGAGGGGCTGGGACGGCCCAGGCTTGCCGGAATCATGCTCGCGACGGCGGACGGATTTCGGGTGTGCACGGGGTTGCGGCTACGGTGCAGGGAAGGCCTAACGGGCGGGTGATTCGAGCTCCTGGAGACTCCCTGAGTGCGTTGACGTGCTCGGAGGCGAGCTTGCGCGGCCGTAGCCGCGGTGGCGGCATGGCCGGCGGCGAGGAGCAATCGGCTCCGATGGCCATGGTGGCTAGAAGGCGCGGACGAGCATGGGGAGAGAGGGAAAAGAGGCGTGGGCTCACGGAGTATCCGGTAGAGACAACAGCGAGGCCAGGGAGGGACTGGAGCTCGCGAATCCCCGAAGAGTTCGCCGGCGGCCAGAGGTTGAAGATGATGCCGTGGATGGCGCTGCAGGGCTTCCGGCGGGGCGCTGCTGGGTGGAGAGGAAGAGGGCGTCACGGCGGAGCTCGGGGGCGCGTCGGAGGGGCTCGGAGATGGCTGTGGCCGTGGGGGAGCTCGTCGGCGGCGAGGGGCTGCGTTCGGGTGAGTGAGAGAGAGATCCAGGGAGGAGGGTGAGGACGGGGGAGAGAGTGAGAGGGCGGTCGGGGCTGCGTGGCGTCGCGAGGGAGGCCCAGGGCGACGAGGGAAAAGCGGCGGAAGCAGGAGGTGGCACGGGCGGCGCTGCGCGCGCGTCGGGCACGTGCCCGTCCTCCTGGCAGGGAGGAAGACGACAGGAGAGGGGCCAGGTGGGCTGGGCCGCGCAGGTGGGCCAGCGCAGGTGCTGGGCCGGTTGCTGGCGCCAGGTAAGTGTTCTCTCTCTCTCTTTTCTAAGTTGTTTTCTGTTTTCTATTTTTCTGTAACTTTAGGGCTTTATTTAAAATACTTAAACAGATCCAAAAATCATGCAACTAAACATGGCTACTGCTTAGAATATATCCAACAGTAACAATTTTAGTTTATGATTATTTGAGCATTTAAAATATTTTATAGCATTTAAATGCCCAAATGCAAATAGAGTATGATTTAATTCAGAGCCCAATATGTCCTGCAAAAATATAAACCATTTTTGGTAGATGCTTTCACCTCAAACCAGAAATGTTGAACATTTTTAGAGGGCATTTTGAGTTCAATGAAAAAGATTTTATTTTGACCCTAGTTGAATTCATTTGGTGCTAGGGTTTTAAGCATCCCTATTTCAAGTTCCAATAAATTTAGACATGATGCATGGATGATAAAGCAAAGACAAGCAAGGCCTGAACCGGGGATGTGACATTATTTATCCACCCCCAGATGTTTTCCTACTCTTTTCGCAGTCCGGACATGCACTTTAGGGCATGCCTCCCAGGGAAAGGAACCCTTAACGGCACTATTCTCCCTGGAAGATGTTTCTTACTAACCATGTAATATAACATAACTAGTTGGGCACTTGTCTGATTAAGCACTAATGACCCCTACGCCTAGTCTCCATGCATGCCCCGGTTATTTCTTAACCGAGAAGGTATTCGGACACACTCCAGACTCTAGGGTCCCGATTTCTAAGCAAAAAGGTCAGCAAAGACAAACGATCTACAATCCGGCTAGAAGGCATTTTACATGTCATTTTAACATACATTGTCAAATCGACTGACTGTATTCCTCCTCAATCCCGTCTAACAGGCTGTCTAATTTACAGTCCCGTTGGGAATATTTAGCGGCCAACTCTACTTGGCCGTACACTAAGCTCACATGGATCTCCTTCCCATCGGGCCCCATAGGTCCGACCTCGGCCATGTGGTTGGGATCCGCCTTCTTGTACCACGTCTTCACCATGGCCCAGGCCTCCCTGGCACCTTGACGGCAGGCTGATATCTTCCATAAACGGAAGCGCCGCCGCGCTCCCTGAAGCTTCTCCGCAAGCTCTCCAAGGCCCTCGGGTAGGGAGAGGGACGGCCATAAAGCCTGGACGACGCCGCTCATCGCCTGCCGAACTCGTTCGAGTAGTTGCACCAGCTCGGGAAGTTGATCACCCGTTGATACGGGCATCTCCTCCACAGGGCGACCTGTGAGCACACCTACAGACATATTTCTGTCAATTGACTTCCTCGCCGAACTCTTCTTTTCAAAGGAGTTCGCTCAAGCACTTACTATAGATGCCACGACGAAGCCGCTGATTCTCCTTCACGGAGCCAGACAGCTCAGCCCGAACACCTTTCAGCTCCTCTCCAAGCTTGGCGTGGGCATCCTGGAGCTTGTTCCTTTCCTGCTGCACCTTCATTAGCACCCTCTCGCCGGCCTTCAGCTGGCGCAGTAGTTGTTGCTTGTCCGGATCCAGTCCGGCAACTTCTGCAATATCATTGTCAGACTTACACGCACGCCGCACACCGCTTATATTTTTGAAATAATGTGTTACCAGGAGGGGTCTCTGTGTTTCCTCCTGCGGCAGCGAGTGCGGCCTCAAGTTGGGCCTTGCACTCTTGTAGCTCCTGGGAAAATTGGGTTGTAGCGACCCGACCTCAGATGGTCAAGTCTGTGTGCTCCGGTGTCATCCCTGGATCAGTAATGCTGACACCACACAGTACTTCGAAGGATTTATAACAGAGTAGCAATCACACACTTATTACATCGTTTGTCCAAAAGAGGACTTATTACAATAATCATGGCTTAAGGCCATCTAATAACGATAACAGCGGAAGACTTGGAAGATAAGTGAGTCCATCAACTCCAACAGCATCACTGAGTATAGAACCATGACCTAAAAGCACCTTACTCGTCGTCTGAGAAGTCTGCAACATGAAAGTTGCAGCCCGAAAACGGGTCAGCACATTGAATATGCTGGCAAAGTAACAGATAGAGAATGATGAACAATAAGCCTATACTACATGCATATATGGCTGGTGGTAAGCTCTATGGTTACAGTTTTTGCATAAAGCCAGTTTTTCCCTACTGCAAAGGAATAAATTTATTTAACTATCATGGTGGTTGTTAAACATTGAGAATGGTTGACAGCATCCTCAATCCCAATTAAAAAGTACTCATTAACAAACCCATCAATATTAAATTAGAGTAACATGTTGAGATTCACAGAATATTCAAGTACTAGATACTGAAGATGTCCATAACCAGGGACACGGCTAATCATGATTAGTTTGTACACTCTGCAGAGGTTTGCGCACTTTTCCCCACAAGACTCGATCGCCTCCGTTTGGTTTCTCGCACTACATGGTGTTTGAGAAATGGATGACCGAGACACAGTCTTTCAGAAGCGCTAGCACCTTACGATGGGTAGACCCGTACATCTACATACCCTACATCAGCTAGTCCACTACTATAAGAGTTCGCACAACTTAGTCAACTATGCCAGAGCCCATAATGGCTTGTGGCTGCACACGTAAGTTACTAGTATGAATTATCTTATGATCCCTTTGAGCCTGGGTGGCGGTCCATAGGAAAATCACACGGTACCCCCGGGATTTCCAAAAAAACAGGCAAGTCCTGGTAACCCCAGGTGCCTCAATCCACCCAGATGTGTATTTAAGTTGCCACCTTAGATAAACCATTAATTAAACAATCTCACATCTGTCATGGATATTCACTCACCCAATCCACGTCTACTAGCATAGCATGGCATAATAAGCAAACGTAGAGTAACTCCCAAAGGTTTCATAAGTAAAACAAGTAATAGGTACTACCTCATCTACTTCCCATCCCACAATTTAATTAGATCCTAATCATGCAATGTGTGAGGATTGATCTAATGCAATAAAACTGGGTAGTAGAAAAGGTATGATCAAGTGTTACTTGCCTTGCTGATGATCCGCGAAACCTAGAGATTCGAAGTAACAAGCGGCGCACTCCGGGTGATCTATCGCAGTCAAACAACAAGCATACAATAAGTACTCATCTAATGCATAGGTAAAACTCGAATGAAAGATCTAACTAGAAAGTACAACTTAAGAACCCTGGTTGCAAAAAGAATCAAATCGAATAAAACAACGAAAGTCAAACGGCGAGAGAAAACAACTCGGTTCTAGCAAGTTGACACTAAGTCAAAGTTTACAGTAGCAAAACTTAGTTCAAGTTGATTAGTCGGAACGGCGGTTTCGAGACGAAACTCCAGGCGCTTGAATCACCTGATTCCGATAAACGAGCGAGAAGATAAACTAGAAAGAAGATCGGATCTGAAATCGCTATCAGAAAAATAGCGGAATAAATCCGATTAAAAGAAAACGATGAATGGTTGAACGAACAGAGGTTCGTTAGCCGAGGCTAACCGGTGATCACGTTCGTTAGGATGAACGGTCCGGCAAACGCTCGCTAACAACAAAACCGGAAAGAAAAACCGGCGAGAAAAACTGATCTAGGGTTTCGCAAAGAAAACCAAAACGAAAAACCGATCTAGAAAACCGGAACGGTTTACGAGAAAACCGAACCGAGAGAAAAAGTGACGCGGCGCGGGGCTAGTACCTCGAAGAGGCGAGGGGCTCCGGCGGTGGCGGTGTTGGGCGGCGGCGGCGGCAAGCGGCGGCGGCGGCGGCGGCGGCGTTGGCTACTGCTACTGCTGCGCTGCACTGCGGGAGGAGAGGAGGGGTTTTGATTTGATGTGTAGAGGGGGGTGCTTGGGTATTTATATTGGGGAGGGGGAGGGTTTTGCTTGGAGTAGGGGACAAGAATTAGACTAGGATTAGGAATCCTAGGAACAAAACGGAATAACGAAACGGGTCCAAATCCTACTAGGATTTGCAAAAAGAAAAGGAAACAGGGGCGGTGGCGGCTCCCTGGCGCGTGCGCGCGTGCGGCCTGGCGCGGCGGCCTGGCGGCTGGCTCGGCCGGCTGGGCCTTTGGCCCAGTCGCGCTGCGGCATTTTTTTATTTTTTTAAATCGGTTTCGCGCGCGGAAAAATACAGAAAAGAAAATCTACCGGACTCCAAAAATTACAAAGTAAATTTTCCGCGACTCCTAAAAATGATTCGAACAAAATGAACTTTTACTCGGGCCTAAAATGCAATTTTTGAAAATACGCATTTTTCCCTAAGGCAAATAAACTCCGAGAAAAATCCAAAATTTGATTTATTTATTAAATCTTCATTTTTCCTAAATTTTGGGAAAGTCATATTATTCCCTCTCATATTTTTGATATTGGAAAAATATTTGAAGATAAAATAAATAATCCAAATGATCCTCTTTTCATAATTTGAGAGAACTCAAATATGAAAATTTCGAAATCTCCAACTCTCTCCGTGGGTCCTTGAGTTGCTTGAAATTTCTAGGATCAACAAATGCAAGAAAATATGATATGCATGATGATCTAATGTATAACATTCCAAATTGAAAATTTGGGATGTTACAAACCTACCCCCCTTAAGATGAATCTCGCCCTCGAGATTCGGGTTGGCTAGAAAATAGGTGAGGGTGGTCCTTGAGCAAATCTTCTTCTCTCTCCCAGGTGTCTTCATCCTTAGTGTGGTGGCTCCACTAAACCTTGCAAAACTTGATAACCTTGCTGCGAGTAACTCTGCTGGCATATTCGAGAATCTTGACTGGTTTCTCCTCATATGTTAAATCATCCTTCAACTGAATTGCTTTAAGTGGCACTGTATCTCTTAGCGGTACCTCTGCCATCTCGGCGTGACATTTCTTCAACTGAGAAACATGGAATACGTCATGAACTCCTGACAGTCCTTCTGGTAATTCCAACTTATAAGCAACTTCTCCCATGCGTTGTAAGATCTTATACGGTCCAATGAAACGTGGTGCTAATTTTCCTTTAACTCCAAAACGCTTAACTCCTCGAAGTGGGGATACTCTGAGATAAACTCTGTCTCCAACTTCATATTCTATCGCCTTACATTTTGAATCCGCATAGCTCTTCTGTCTGGATTGGGCTACCTAGAGCCTATCGCGAATCAACTTAACTTTATGTTCAGACTCCTTAATCAAATCTGGCCCAAACAACTGACGGTCTCCAACTTCATCCCATGACAACGGTGTCCTGCACCTCCTTCCGTATAAAGCTTCGAAAGGTGCCATCTTCAAGCTGGTTTGGTAACTGTTGTTATAAGAAAACTCCGCATATAGCAAATTATCGTCCCAACTAGATCCATAATCTAGTGCACAAGCTCTTAGCATATCCTCCAAAATCTGATTGACTCTCTCAGTCTATCCATCCGTCTGTGGGTGAAAAGCTGTACTGAATTCCAGCCTGGTCCCCAATGTTTCGTGCAACTGATTCCAAAACTTTGAGATAAATTGGGTTCCTCTATCTGATACAATACTCCTCGGAACTCCGTGCAAACACACAATTCTGGTCATGTATATCTTTGCCAACTTAGCACTGCTATAGGTAGTCTTGACTGGAATGAAATGAGCTACCTTCGTCAAACGATCGACTATAACCCAAATCGAGTCATAGCCTGAACGAGTCTTTGGCAAACCCGTGATGAAATCCATGCCTAGTTTATCCCACTTCCATTCGGGTATCGGCAATGGTTGTAACAATCCTGCTGGCTTCTGATGTTCTGCCTTCACTCTCTGACATACATCACAAACTGCTACATACTCCGCAATATCCTTCTTCATTCCGGTCCACTAGAATGTTTCCTTCAAATCCAAATACATCTTGGTATTTCCTGGGTGAATCGAATAGGGTGAATCATGTGCCTCTTGCAGAATCAACTTTCTGATCTCCGGATCATTTGGCACATAAACCCGGTCCTCAAACCATAGGATATCGTGCTCATCCTCACGAAATCCCTTTGTTTTTCCTTCACTCAATTTCTTCTTTATATCCGCAATCTCCTTGTCATTTTTCTGAGCTTCTCTGGTTTTATCCATCAAGGTAGACTGGATCTCCAATGCTGCTACATAGCCTCTCGGAACTATTTCCAAACATAGTTCACGAAGGTCTTCTGCTAATTCCTTTGGTATCTCTCCCGTCATCAGCGTAGACATGGCTCTTACGGCTCAATGCGTCAGCTACTACATTAGCCTTTCCGGGATGATAATGCAATCTCATATCATAATCCTTGATGAGTTCCAACCATCTCCTTTGTCTAAGGTTTAACTCCTTCTGCGTGAAAATGTACTTCAAACTCTTGTGATCCGTGTACACCTCACAATGATTTACAATGAGGAAATGTCTCCATGTCTTTAATGCATGCACTACGGCTGCTAACTCCAAATCATGTGTGGCATAATTCAATTCATGAGGTTTCAGTTGTTGTGAAGCATACGAAACAACTCTTCCTTCCTGCATAAGCACAGCTCCAAGTCCTCGACATGAAGCGTCGCAATACACCTCATAATCCTTGGTCTGATCTGGTAAAATTAACACTGGTGAGGTAACCAATCTTTCCTTCAACTCCTGAAAACTTGTCTCACACTCCTCAGTCCATATGAACTTAGTATCCTTTTTCAGCAACTCCGTCATAGGCTTTGCAATCTTTGAGAAATTCTCAATGAATCTTCGGTAGTATCCTGCGAGTCCAAGAAAACTCCGGATCTCTCCAACTGTCATTGGTGCTTCCCATTTGGTTACGGTCTCAACCTTTGTGGGGTCAACTGCTATACCTTCTCCAAATATAACATGTCCAAGAAATCCAACTTCCTTTAGCCAAAACTCACATTTGCTGAACTTGGCATATAACTGATGTTCTCTTAGTTTCTCCAAAACCAATCGCAAATGTTCCTTATGTTCCTCTTCGTTCTTCGAGTAAACCAAAATATCATCAATGAACACCACGACGAACTTATCCAAAAACTCCATAAACACTTTGTTCATCAGGTTCATGAAATAGGCAGGTGTGTTAGTCAATCCAAATGACATAACGGTATACTCATACAGTCCATATCTTGTGGTAAATGCCGTCTTAGGTATGTCCTACTCTCGAATCTTCAACTGATGGTACCCTGATCGCAAATCGATCTTCTAAAACACTTTAGCTCCTTGCAAACGATCAAACAGATCATTTATCATTGGTAGTGGGTACTTGTTCTTGATTGTTACTGCATTCAATCCACGGTAATCAACAACCATCCTTAACGATCCATCCTTCTTCTCCACTAATAGTACGGGTGATCCCCAAGGCGAAGAACTTGGGCGTATATAACCTTTATCCAATAGTTCCTTAATCTGCTTCTTGATTTCCACCAAATCCTGTGCGGGCATCCTGTACGGTCGCTTCGATATTGGGCCTGTTCCTGGCAAAAGCTCAATCAAAAACTCAATGTCTCTATCCGGTGGCATTCCTCGCAATTCTTCAGGAAATACATCAGGATAATCCTTCACCACTGGTACCTCTTCCTGCACAACTCCTGATAAGGAATTTACTTGATTCCTATTTGGTCCATGTCGTGATACATACTTGATCCTTCTTCCTTCTGGTGTCGTGAGCAAAATCGTCCTACTTGCGCAATCGATGTTTCCTCCATACATCGACAGCCAATCCATACCTAGAATCACAACCAATCCTTGGGGTTCCAACGATCAAATCTGTTGGAAACACATGCCTTTCTATACTCAATGGCACTTGAAAACATCCTTGTCTGGCTGTGTACTCTGCTCCTGGTGAACTTACTAGCATAGGTGTCATAAGAAGCTTAATGGGCAGGCTATACTTTTCTACAAATCCCCTTGATATGTATGAATGCGATGCACCAGTATCAAAAAGAACAAGTGCAGTAAATGACTTAACCAAAAACTTACCGATTACTGCATCTGGCTGAGCTTCAACCTCCTCCACATCAATGTGGTTCACCTGTCCCCTGTTGAAAGGGTTTGGCTTCTTTCCAGAGCTTCCATTTCCACCTTGGCCTTCGGGACAATCATTTGCATAATGTCCGGTCTTGGAACACTTGTAACAGGTAACATGGCTCAGGTATTTCTTGGTTGGGGTTGATGGTGTGGTCCGGTTCTGGCCGTTGCTTCCTCCATTCCCATTACCATTCTTGTGGCCATTATGGTTGTGCGAACTACCTCCTCCATGGGTATGCTGAAACTGAACTCCCTGTCTAGGTGTATAACGGGGCTTCTGCTGGGCTCCAGAGTTATACTTCCCCTGTCCATACTTCCTCTTGCGGTTCTCAATCTGCTGTTGCTTTCCTTCAATCATGAGGGCGCGGTCTACCAACTCCTGGTAGTTATTGAATCTTGCTACCATCAACTGCATGCTTAACTCATCATTCAGTCCTTCCAGAAACTTCTCCTGCTTAGCTGCATCTGTAGCAACGTCATTTGGGGCATAACGTGCTAACTTACTAAAATCATCCACATACTGGCCAACAGTCCTTCCTCCTTGGCGTAAGTTGCCAAACTCACGCTTCTTCATGGCCATAGCTCCTGCTGAAACATGGGCAGTGCGGAAAGCTTGCTGAAACTGATCCCATGTGACAGTGTCTACTGGGTAAGTGGCTGTGAAATTCTCCCACCATGCTGCTGCGGGTCCGTCAAGCTGATGTGCAGCAAACTTCACCTTCTCACCATCTGTGCATCCTGCAGTGGTCAACTCCCTTCCTATCTTGTGGAGCCAATCATCTGCTACAATCGGCTCGGTGCTACTGGAATACACCGGCGGATTCAACCTAAGGAAACGAGTCAAGTGATCTGCGGGTGGTGGTGGTGGTGGGTTGTTGTTGTTGTTGCCTTGGTTCTGCACCAATGTCTGAATCAAAGTATTCTGCTGCTGAATCAACTAAGTGATCTCTGGCGGGAAAACAAACTCGGGGTCGCGTCTCGGAGGCATCTGAGGGGTTTAGAAAAGACGAGAAATTAAGAATAGAGTGAGGTCTAAGGAGAAAACACTACCCAAATGCTCATGAGACAATTGCACACAAAATCACTTCATTCATTCAAACAAAGGGCATACAACGGTCTAACTATCGCAAAAGTGTGTGTACTATAATGTTTACATGGACGGATTACTACTAATATATGGTGGTCATCTATTAATTTGAACCGGTGGAAGACTCCATGATGTCTGCTCCAGCTTCGTCTTCAAAGTCGGGTTCACTTGGATCCGAATCAGTGTCGTCGATGATGATGTAGTTGCTCAGGCAATCGACGTACTTGTCTTCATTCTTGAGCTCCAACTTCTTCTTGAGTTCCGCAATCTCATACTTAAGATCGCTATTGTGCCTTATGACAGCTACGATCTCGTCCATGTAGTCCTTGCGTAGAGTCTTCATCTCTCCTTCAAGTTCGATGATCCTTCCCTTCACATTCTTCAAGTCTATCATATCATTGCACATCTGGTTCTCCTGGCGTTCAATGTGCTGGTTTAACTCCTGGATGTAAGCTGCAATGGATCTATCCTTCTTGGTGCTGACTATCTCCCAATCTTCATTCCGGCGTCCGCAAATCTGGTAGATAGTGTCCTTGAGTTCTTCTTGATAAACTTCTCCAATGCGTCCCATGGTGATATGAGCTGCCATGCTCTTTCCCAGACTCCAGGTTGGTGCACTGAAAACACTATCTATGGGTTTGGTGATTGGCGCGAATGTTCTTCCCGGAACATGAGCTTGAATCTTCCAGCGCTCCTCCTCAGGCAGGGTGGCGTTGAAAGTCCCGGTGAAGTTTGGTAGTCCAATGTTCAGGTACTTGGCGACTTCCTTCAAGTGGGATCCAAAAGGTGTGCCTTCATCCGGTTGAGCGTACTTGATCTTTGCGTCTGTCATCCTAAAAGAGTAGAAAAGATGAGGAGTTAGAAAATGAGAAGAGAATAGTGATCTATGGCTTTAACTTAGTGGTCGTGTCCTACAGTCAGCGTGTGCTCTGATACCATCTCTGTAGCGACCCGACCTCAGATGGTCAAGTCTCTGTGCTCCGGTGTCATCCCTGGATCAGTAATGCTGACACCACACAGTACTTCGAAGGATTTATAACAGAGTAGCAATCACACACTTATTACATCGTTTGTCCAAAAGAGGACTTATTACAATAATCATGGCTTAAGGCCATCTAATAACGATAACAGCGAAAGACTTGGAAGATAAGTGAGTCCATCAACTCCAACGACATCACTGAATATAGAACCACGACCTAAAAGCACCTTACTCGTCGTCTGAGAAGTCTGCAACATGAAAGTGGCAGCCCGAAAACGGGTCAGCACATGGAATATGCTGGCAAAGTAACACATAGTGAATGATGAACAATAAGCCTATACTACATGCATATATGGCTGGTGGTAAGCTCTATGGTTACAGTTTTTGCATAAAGCCAGTTTTTCCCTACTGCAAAGGAATAAATTTATTTAACTATCATGGTGGTTGTTAAACATTGAGAATGGTTGACAGCATCCTCAATCCCAATTAAAAAGTACTCATTAACAAACCCATCAATAATAAATTAGAGTAACATGTTGAGATTCACAGAATATTCAAGTACTAGATACTCAAGATGTCCATAACCGGGGACACGGCTAATCATGATTAGTTTCTACACTCTGCAGAGGTTTGCGCACTTTTCCCCACAAGACTCGATCGCCTCCGTTTGGTTTCTCGCACTACATGGTGTTTGAGAAATGGATGACCGAGACATAGTCTTTCAAAAGCGCTAGCACCTTACGATGGGTAGACCCGTACACCTACATCCCCTACATCTGCTATTCCACCACTATAAGAGTTCGCACAACTTAGTCAACTATGCCAGAGCCCATAATGGCTTGTGGCTGCACACGTAAGTTACTAGTATGAATTATCTTATGATCCCTTTGAGCCTGGGTGGCGGTCCATAGGAAAATCACACGGTACCCCCGGGATTTCCAAAAAAACAGGCAAGTCCTGGTAACCCCAGGTGCCTCAATCCACCCAGATGTGTATTTAAGTTGCCACCTTAGATAAACCATTAATTAAACAATCTCACATCTGTCATGGATATTCACTCACCCAATCCACGTCTACTAGCATAGCATGGCATAATAAGCAAACATAGAGTAACTCCCAAAGGTTTCATAAGTAAAACAGGTAATAGGTACTACCTCATCTACTTCCCATCCCACAATTTAATTAGATCCTAATCATGCAATGTGTGAGGATTGATCTAATGCACAAAAACTGGGTAGTAGAAAAGGTATGATCAAGTGTTACTTGCCTTGCTGATGATCCGCGAAACCTAGAGATTCGAAGTAACAAGCGGCGCACTCCGGGTGATCTATCGCAGTCAAACAACAAGCATACAATAAGTACTCATCTAATGCACAGGTAAAACTCGAATGAAAGATCTAACCAGAAAGTCCAACTTAAGAACCCTGGTTGCAAAAAGAATCAAATCGAATAAAACAACGAAAGTCAAACGGCGAGAGAAAACAACTCGGTTCTAGCAAGTTGACACTAAGTCAAATTTTACAGTAGCAAAACTTAGTTCAAGTTGATTAGTCGGAACAGCAGTTTCGATACGAAACTCCAGGCGCTTGAATCACCTGATTCCGATAAACGAGCGAGAAGATAAACTAGAAAGAAGATCGGATCTGAAATCGCTATCAGAAAAATAGCGGAATAAATCCGATTAAAAGAAAACGATGAATGGTTGAACGAACAGAGGTTCATTAACCGAGGCTAACCAGTGATCACGTTCGTTAGGACGAACGGTCCGGCGAACGCTCGCTAACAACAAAACCGGAAAGAAAAACCGGCGAGAAAAACCGATCTTGGGTTTCGGAAAGAAAACCGAAACGAAAAACCGATCTAGAAAACCGGAACGGTTTACGAGAAAAACGGAACCGAGGGAAAAAGTGACGCGGCGCGGGGCTAGTACCTCGAAGAGGCGAGGGGCTTCGGCGGCGGCGGCGTTGGGCGGCGGCGGCGGCACTTGGCGGCGGCGGCGGCGGCGGCGGCGGCGTTGGCTACTACTGCGGCTACGCTGCACTGCGGGAGGAGAGGAGGGGTTTTGATTTGATGTGTAGAGGGGGGGTGCTTGGGTATTTATATTGGGGAGGGGGAGGGTTTTGCTTGGAGTAGGGGACAAGAATTAGACTAGGATTAGGAATCCTAGGAACAAAAACGGAAAAACGAAACGGGTCCAAATCCTACTAGGATTTGCAAAAAGAAAAGGAAACAGGGGCGGCGGCGGCTCCCTGGCGCGGCGGCGCTGGCGCGCGCGCGCGTGCAGCCTGGCGCGGCGGCCTGGCGGCTGGCTCGGCCGGCTGGGCCTTTGGCCCAGTCGCGCTGCGGCATTTTTTTATTTTTTTTAAATCGGTTTCGCGCGCGGAAAAATACAGAAAAGAAAATCTACCGAACTCCAAAAATTACAAAGTAAATTTTCCCCGACTCCTAAAAATGAGTCGAACAAAATGAACTTTTACTCGGGCCTAAAATGCTATTTTTGAAAATACGCATTTTTCCCTAAGGCAAATAAACTCCGAGAAAAATCCAAAATTTGATTTATTTATTAAATCTTCATTTTTCCTAATTTTTGGGAAAGTCATATTATTCCCTCTCATATTTTTGATATTGGAAAAATATTTGAAGATAAAATAAATAATCCAAATGATCCTCTTTTCATAATTTGAGAGAACTCAAATATGAAAATTTCGAAATCTCCAACTCTCTCCGTGGGTCCTTGAGTTGCTTGAAATTTCTAGGATCAACAAATGCAAGAAAATATGATATGCATGATGATCTAAGGTATAACATTCCAAATTGAAAATTTGGGATGTTACATGGGTATTCTTCTCTGTAAGATCCTGCATATCAAATGATCCTTAAATTAGTTACTCTAACTACTTTAAGTCTTGGGGGCTACTGGCATATACAACTATTAAAATCTCTTACCCGTATGTCCTTTACGTACTCCTCTGCGGCTCTGGTCAAACCATCTTGAGCAGCACGGAGGTGTGCGTCCCCCGCGTTAAAGGCGTTCAACGCCTCAGGGGAGAAGCACGCGTCACGAAAAACTGTCCGGCGGCGCCTATGGTTCATGGCGCTCTCCACCTCAGACCTGGTGGCGGACAGTCTGTCGGCATCCTCCGTTGGAGGAGTATCCGGCTCGCGCCTTGCGCTCGCCTCCCCCTCCAGACCAGGTGTTGGAGCCTGGCTGGCAGAGGCTTGGTTGGCAACCTCTACGCCCACAGTCCGGCGGGCACTCTTTCTCCTGCAAAGGTCATGAGCATTTAAACACTTCCTAGGAACTTCGTCCTAAAATACAACTGCGAGCTATACCGTTGCGGCGACGTTTTGATCCGCGCCGCACTCCTCTTCCGCCTGTTGGGCCGGACTGACCCTTGTTGGCCAGCCGCCGCGGGTTCGGCTTCCTGCCTTGAAGGTACCTCCTGCGAGACACCATTGTATATGGTGGTCAGAAATGCGCAAGGACGAAAATAATGGTGTCAGGACTTCGGTCACAATCACCTGGGGAGCCGGAGATAGGCCGGGGTAGTCAGCCGTAATGGCGACTAGAGCATTATCCATGCTGAGCTGGTGAAACACCCCGTCAATTAGCTCCACCTTTATGTCCGGATCCTCTTCGAAGGACGGATCAAGGGATCTTTCTGGATCCTCGGGCTGTGGAGCCGGGCTATGTATGCTCTCCACAGTCCGACGCAGATCCTACGTCAAAACCATAAAGTAAGGTACTTAACTTTGAAAGTGTGGGTCGGATAAATGAACATCCGCTTACCCAGCTTCGAGGGTTGTTCATGGAGAACCCATTCAATGGGCTTGTCTGGAGAAAGTCCTCCTTCTCCCCCTTGTACAGGCCGGACAGAATCTTCACCAGATCTTCGGCCGATCCCGGCCCTTGGCGGCCATGACGAGTGGCATCATTCTCTCTGTTGAAATCCCGCATGGGGTGGCCCCTTTATTGCAGCGGCTGCACCCCCCGCATGATGCACGTGGCCATGACTCCAATCATGGTCAGTCCGGAATGGGCCAGTAACCTTATCCGGCCCATCAAATAATGGACGCTCTTGTCCTCCTCCAGCTGGGGGGCTCCGCGGATGCCAACTCAGGCGTTTCTTCAGAGGAGCATTGCTGAACTCCGGGAGGCCGATCCAAACAGGGTCCGGCAGCGGAGCGTCTTCTACATAAAACCATTCTGAAGGCCAGTCTTTGGACGCCTTCTTAGGGGTCCCGGATGGATATCCGGTCCCGGCGATGCGCCGTATTTCGGCACCGCCCACTTGATATATGGACCCCTTGTGAGAACGGGGTACGAGGCAGAATAACCTCTTCCATAGTGCGAAATGGGGCTCGATGCCCAGGAATAGCTCACAAAGAGCTACGAAGCCCGTGATATGCAGAATCGAGGCGGGCGTGAGGTGATGGAGCTGGAGTCCGTAGAACTCCAGAAGCCCGCGGAGGAACGGATGTACAGGAAATCCGAGCCCCCTTATCAGATAGGGGACGAAACATACCCGCTCCCCTTTATTGGGACTTGGGGTGGCCTCCGCTTGCTTCCCACCTTTGTAGGTGGCCAGCCCGGCTCGAACCGGGACCATAAAGGCCAGAGGAAGATATCCCTCCGCTTGGAGCGTCACCAGCTCGTTGTGCGGGACAGAACATTTCCTCCAATCTCCTGGCAGAGGGCTGGGAGCGCGAGAGGAGGAGCCGCGTCGACGGTCCATGATGGAATGGATTTTTGGTCAGAGGTGCTCCGATGAGTACTCGCGGAAGGAAATGGTATGGTTTGGATCTGGATCCTTGCCTCTCTTATAGGCAGGTTATTTGCGTAGCTAGGGGGTGAAACATAAAAGATACCCTGGCCTTTCGCATTCGTGCGACACGTGGAAGAAGGCCATTATTGGGCGTGGAAGCCAAGGAGCGCAACATTTGTAAGGGAGCCGGACACTATTCGTCAAGCACATGAAATCTGGAGGAGAACCCGCCTTGCAACGCCGAAGACTATATACGCGCTGGACTTATCGTCATTGAAGCCTGGTTCGGGGGCTACTGAGGGAGTCCTGGACTAGGGGGTGTCCGGACAGCCGGACTATCATCGTCAGCCGGACTCCAAGACTATGAAGATACAAGATTGAAGACTTCGTCCCGTGTCCGGATGGGACTTTCCTTGGCGTGGAAGGCAAGCTTGGCGATACGGATATGTAGATCTCCTACCATTGTAACCTACTCTGTGTAACTCTAGCCCTCTCCGGTGTCTATATAAACCGGAGGGTTTTAGTCCATAGGACACACAACCATTACAACAATCATACCATAGGCTAGCTTCTAGGGTTTAGCCTCCTTGATCTCGTGGTAGATCCACTCTTGTACTACCCATATCATCAATATCAATCAAGCAGGAGTAGGGTTTTACCTCCATCGAGAGGGCCCGAACCTGCGTAAAAACATCGTGTCCCTTGTCTCCTGTTACCATCCGCCTAGACGCACAGTTCGGGACCCCCTACCCAAGATCCGCCGGTTTTGATACCGACAGCCATCATCGCCATGAAGGCCAAGGACCAGAGGGGGAACCTCTCCCCATCCAGGGGGAGGCCATGGAGGAGGAAGCACAAGGGGGATAACCTCCCCTCCTCTCTCTCTGTGGCGCCGGAGTGCCATCGAGAGGGGAATCATCGCCGCGGTCATCGTCTTCATAAACATCACCATCCTCATAGCTTTTACGCGGTCCACTCTCCCGCACCCCGTTGTAATCCCTACTTGAACATGTTGCTTTATGCCACATATTATGATCCAATGATGTGTTGCCATCCTATGATTTTTAAGTAGATATCTTTTGTCTTTGGGTTGATTGATGATCTAGATTGGTATGAGTTGTATGTTTTACTTTGGTGCTGTCCTATTGTGCCCTCCGTGTCGTGCAAGCGTGAGGGATTCCCGCTGTAGGGTGTTGCAATATGTCCATGGTTTACTTATTGTCTGCGTTGCTTGAGTGACAGACGCATAAACACGGATAAGTGGGTAAAGGCGTATGGGAATAAAGTCAACTTGATATGTTAATGCTATGGTTGGGTTTTACCTTAATGATCTTTAGTAGTTGCGGATGCTTGCTAGAGTTTCAATCATAAGTGCATATGATCCAAGAAGAGAAAGTATGTAAGCTTATGCCTCTCCCTCATATGAAATTGCAATAGTGATTACCGGTCTTGTTAGCAATTGCCTAGGATAATTCTGCACACCGACACATAATTATTCCACACTTGCTATTTATAATACTTAAGTAATATATTCTAACTTTATGATAACAACCCTACTTTTATATTTTAGCTCTCCGATATCATACAAAGTTATCCTCTTCATACCCACAACATAGTTTTATTTCACTGTTCTAGTTGGAACCAAACGTTCGGTGTACATAGAGTCGTATCAGTGGCAGATAGGACTTGAGAGAATATTGATCCTACCTTTAGCTCCTTGTGGGTTCGACACTCCATACTTATCACTTCCACCTTTGGGAATTGCTATGATGATTCCCTACACTTGGGGATTGTCAGTCAACCATATCGGTCCTTTCATAGTGTATTTCAGACAAGTTCAACAATGGCGTGGAATGGACAAGAGGATGTGGAACCCCTTCAAAATGCTAAGGACACATATTGGAAAAAGCTCAAGACTCTTCATTTCATTTAAAGTGATCCAAGATCACGTTGAGTCCAAAGGAAAGCCAATCTATTAAAAGGGGTGAGGTGTTGCTTAATGGCTTTCTTGCTAAATGCTTGGAGATAATTCTCTAAAGCCCTCAACAACTTTCTCATTCCAAATATGTCCAAAACCCTAAACTCCATCTCGGCCCCATCGGTTCTATCTACCGGAGACACCAAGTTGATATGTCATAGCCACTGCCAGAAACCCTAGCAATTCGGTTTCACCAATAAGGATCTCGGTTTCACCGAGATGGCCCTGCAAACTCTCTGATCCCCTTTTGTAACATTTCGGCCTCACCAAAATGAGCAATCGGTCATGCCGAGTTTACTTGACTAACTCTCTGTTTGCTCTTTTCTGAAATCGATCTCACCAAGTTCACATAATCGGCGCCACCGAGATGAGGTTTTGCCCTAGCCCTAGCACATCGGTCTCACCGAGTTGTTCCAGTCGATCCCACTGAGATTCCTAGCATTCACATTTTGAACTGAATCAGTCTCACCGAGTTCATCTATTCGGTCTGACCGAGTTGGGTTAAATGTGTGTAATGGTTGGATTTTGTGTGGAGCCTATATATACCCCTCCACCCCTTCTCGATCAGAGAGAGCCATCAGAACATGCCTACACTTCCAGCTTACATTTTCTTAGAGAGAACCACCTAGTAGTGTGTTGAGATCAAGATATTACAATCCTACCACAAGAATCTTGATTTCTAGCCTTCCCCAAGTTGCTTTCCACACAGATCATCTTTCCACCATATGCAAATCTATGAGAGAGAGTTGAGTGTTGGGGAGACTATCATTTGAAGCACAAGAGCAAGGAGTTCATCATCAACACACCATCTATTACCTTTAGGAGAGTGGTGTCTCCTAGATTGGTTAGGTGTCGCTTGGGAGCCTCCGTCAAGATTGTGGAGTTGAACCAAGAAGTTTTTAAGGGCAAGGAGATCGCCTAGTTTGTGAAGATTGTAGGGAAACGAAAGCAGAAGCGTTTACTTAACGCGGTTGATGTAGTCGAACGTCTTCTCGTTCCAACAGATCGAGTACCGAACGTACGGCACCTCTGAGTTCTGCACACATTCAGCGCGATGATGTCCCTCGAGCTCTTGATCCAGCAGAGGGTAGAAGGAGTAGACGAATTCCGTCAGCACGACAGCGTGGTGACGGTGATGGTGATGTGATCCGCGCAGGGCTTCGCCTAAGACCGCGAGAATATGACCGCAGGCGTAAACTGTGGATGGGGGCATCGCACACAGCTTGGAGAAATTGGTGTTTCTTCTAGGCCCCCCCATATATAGAGGGAGGGAGAGGAAGCCAGCCCTAGGCGCGCCCCAAGTGGGAGGAGTCCGACTTAGGCTCCTAGTAGGATTCGGCCCCCTTCCTTTTACCGGAGGGGGAAAGGGGGAAGGAGAGGGAGTCGGAGAAGGAAAGGGGGCGCCGCCCCCTTCCCTAGTCCAATTCGGCCTCCTCCCTTGTGGGGACATGCTAACCCCTTGTGGGATAGTTAGCCTCCATCCTATGGCCCATATGGTCCATATCTTTTCCCGGGGGGTTCCGGTAACCCCCTCCGGTACTCCAGTATGTACCCGATACATTCCGGAACCCTTCCGGTGTCCGAATACTACCTTCCAATATATCAATCTTTACCTGTAGACCATTTCGAGACTCCTCGCCATCTCCGTGATCTCATATGGGAATCCAAACAACCTTCGGTCACCAAAATACATCACTCATATAATACATATCGTCATTGGACGTTAAGCGTGCGGACCCTACGGGTTCGAGAACTATGTAGACATGACCGAGAAACATCTCTGGTCAATAACCAATAGCAGAACCTGGATGCTCATATTGGTTCCTGTCGGATTTTGGGATCCGGCAACCCTTGAGAGGTTCGAACTCTGGGGTGCGTGCGAAGATCTCAACCTGCCGAGCCTGCCTACTCGCGATCCTCCCTAGCCTAGTGCATCGAGCTCACAGAGACACAGAGATACAAAGATTTATAATGGTTTGGGCCACCATTGTGGTGTAATATCCTAATCCAGTGTGGTGTGGTGGATTCCTTCGAGGGGCTATGGATGAACTAGTACAAGGATGAATAGGCCTCAGGAGGTGAGGTGTTCTTGAGCTAGTGTGGTGCTCGGGTTGGAATCGATCCCCCTCTATGGTGGTGGCTAAGTCCTATATATAGTGGCCTTGGTCCTCTTCCAAAATATGAGCAGGAAGGGATTCCACAACGGCGGGATTTGAAAGGGGACAAGCAGTACAGTCTATCCTAACAAAAGTAGTCTTCGCCTGCGAAATGCCTCTCGTCGTGACGCTGCGGTGGGCTCGGTGATGACCTCCGTCTTGCTGTCCTGGTGGTCTTGGTCTTGTTTCACCAGAATGGAAACCTTTGGCTGATTCCTCGGGACTTCACACATGTGGCTTGCCTCCCTTGCATCAAAGAGGAAACCCACGCTCTGCACCCGCCTGGCGCCCGCCTGGCCTTTGTCGTCACTGAGGGAGTCCTGGATTAGGGGTCCTCAGACAGACGGACTATATACTTTGGCCGGACTGTTGGACTATGAAGATACAAGATTCAAGACTTCGTCCCGTGTCTAGATGGGACTCTCCTTTGCATGGAAGGCAAGCTTGGCAATTCGGATATGTAGATCTCCTTATCTGTAACCGACTCTGTGTAACCCTAGCCCCCTCCGATGTCTATATAAACCGGAGGGTTTAGTCCATAGGACAACAACAATCATAATCATAGGCTAGCTTCTAGGGTTTAGCCTCTACGATCTCATGGTAGATCAACTCTTGTAATACTCATATCATCAAGATCAATCAAGCAGGAAGTAGGGTATTACCTCCATCGAGAGGGCCCGAACCTGGGTAAAACATCGTGTCCCCCGCCTCCTGTTACCATTAGCCTTAGACGCACAGTTCGGGACCCCCTACCTGAGATCCGCCGGTTTTGACACCGACATTGGTGCTTTCATTGAGAGTTCCACTGTGTCGTCCCAATAAGGCTTGATGGCTCACCTTGTTGTCAAGGACAACATCACCTCTAGAGGAACCCTGCTGTAGGCCAGACTCTCCGGCTGGGCGGCTTCGTCATGGCCGCCCGTTCGGCCGCCACGCCGACGATGAGTTCTCAGGTCATCAAGAACAGCCTCCACGTCAGCTCGGAATTCACCGAGCAGATGGATCCAATGGAGCTCTCCTCCCTGAACGAGCTCTTGGATCGCATCGACGCCCTGGGAGTCACTACAGACTATGATCGGATCGGGCTTAAACCCGACCAAAGGGAGATTAACTCTCCGCCGGTCACCCATCAGATAGCGGTGGTGGAGGAACAAAACAGCGATTCTTCCTCTATTTTGAGGACGAACTATGTCCGGATTCCCGAGCTCTCCGAGCCGGATACCCATCTACGGGAGGACATGGCCCAGGCTCAGAACTTAGAATCGGGCAACGGGCCACAAATATTGGGCAACATCCCGGAGTCCGAGCTGCCAAGCTCGGGGGCTCCTTTGCCCCTGGGTCTCAGATTGGGTCAGGATTTGGACTTAATTCTACCAACCCACCCAGACACAAGTGATCTTTCCCACATTAGACAAGAGCCCCAAGAGATAGTACATCACTTTTGGGCCAGATTCCTCCTTGTAATGAGCAAGGTTAAGGACTGTCGCGAGGAAGACGCAATCTCATTCTTTTGCAAAAATTGCATGGACAAGGGAATTCTCAACGCCATAAGTCGCCATGACATAGCACACTTCACCGACTTGGCGGCGATAGTACAGAAGTACTGTGCGATGGAAAGCGCCTGGAAAACCCAAACAAAATTCTGGGATCCTCCGGCTCTCACTAAACCCCTCGTCCGAACTAAAAGGGTGCGCTCTCACAAGGCATCCAATCCAATTACAAAGAAGACAAAGCCCTCTACAGGGCGTGGAACCGTACTGTAGGGATGGCTCAATAGACCATGCAAAATTCACAGCACACCAGGCATCATACCAACACACGGCCTTAGAGCATGTTGGATACTTCGGCAGGTGGCCAAGAGCGGCGAGGACCTCCTCATCAACAATACCGTAGAGCACCATCCCACGGAGAATAACAATACAGTACTGACAGTCTTCAAGACTTTCGCCTCAAACAATAGGCATAAGCAAGCACTCAGCAGCCTCGCCGAAGTCTACCACGTTGCAGCAATAAATCTGTGGAACAACACGGCCATAACCTTCAATACCAGTGACGAACCTCAATTCCGAACAGTCCGAGCACCAGCCGCTTTGGTCCTTAGTCCAATTGTGGACGGCTTCCGGCTTACTAAAGTGCTCATAGACGGTGGCAGTGGATTAAACCTCATCTATGAGGAAACTCTTAACAAAATGGAAATAGATAAGAGCCGCATTGAGCAAAGCAGCACGACCTTCAGAGGAATCATCCCTAGTCGGGAGGCACGATGCGCGGGAGAAATTACACTAGATGTGGTATTCGGCACGCCGGAGAATTATAGGTCCGAAGAAATCACATTCCAAGTGGCCCCATTTAGGAGTGGATACCACGCCCTTTTAGGGAGGGATGCATTCACAAGCTTCCAAGCTATACCCCATTACGGGTACATGAAGCTCAAGATTCCTGGGCCCAATGGAATCATCACTCTAGCTAGTGATCCAGACATAGCACTTCGCGCCGAAAATAAAACTGCCGCACTAGCCTTGGAGGCATTATCCGAAGCCCTCGCGGCCGAAGAGTTAACTGCGCTGCGCTCCACAGTGGACAGGGACGACGTGATACTCGACAAACGACCCAAGTCCACCTCTTTTGAACCAGTAGACGAAATAGTCAAATTTCAGGTCCACCCAACGGACCCTACAAAAACAGCATCAATTTGGGCACAGCTAAACCCCACAATAGACGCCGCATTACGAGAGTTCTTGCGTGAAAATTGGGACATCTTTGCCTGGCATCCTTCAGACATGCCAAGTATCCCACGCAGGCTGGCCGAGCATAGCCTAAACATACTAAAGGGATACAAGCCGGTCAAGCATACTCTTCGGCGCTTTTCAGAACCCAAGCGACAAGCCATGGGAGAAGAGCTAGCCAAGCTACTCGAGGCCGGATTCATCAGAGAAATAAAACATCCGGACTAGCTAGCAAACCTGGTGATGGTACCAAAGAAGGACAAATCCTGGCGCCTATGCGTCGATTTCAAGGACCTCAATAAGGCTTGTCCCAAGGATCCCTTCCTTCTCCTCGCATCGATCAAATCATCAATGCTACCGCAGGACACGACTCACTGTGTTTCCTCGATGCATACTCTGGATACCATCAAATCAAGATGGCAGAGTCTGATCAAGCCACAATGGCATTTATCACTCCATACGGCCCCTTCTGTTTTAACACAATCACTTTCGGGCTTAAAAATGCCGGTGCAACCTATCGACGCATGATTCAGACATGCCTGGAAACACAAATAGGCAAAACAGTGGAGGCATATGTAGATGATGTGGTCATCAAAACCAGACATGTCGAATCTTTAATAGATGACTTGAGGCTTACGTTCGACAATCTCCGAACATATGACATCAAGCTCAATCCGGAAAAATGCGCTTCGGCGTACCTGCCGGAAAGCTCTTAGGCTTTATCGTTTCCAATAGAGGAATTGAAGCAAATCCGGCTAAGATCCGAGCTCTGTCACAGTTGGCTACCCCAACAGACCTCAAGCAAATCCAGAAATTAACTGGATGTGTGGCCGCCTTAAGCCGCTTCATCTCCCGATTAGGAGAAAAGGCACTACCTCTTTATCGCCTTCTTCGACGCACCGAACACTTCGAGTGGACGGATGCGGCTATGGCCAGACTGGAGGAACTAAAAGCCCTCTTGGCAACCAATCCAATCCTGGCCGCGCCAAATGTCGGCGAACCTATGCTGTTATATATAGCTGCAACACACCAAGTTGTAAGCGCAGTGCTCGTTGTCGAACGAGAGACAGACGGACATAAGTTCCCGCTTCAAAAGCCGGTATACTTTGTATCCACTGTCCTCACTCCATGCAAGTCACGGTACCCACATTATCAAAAGATAGCATACGCGGTCTTCATGGCATCCCGAAAACTATGACACTACTTTCAAGAGTGTTCAATCACTCTGGCCTCTGAAGTACCACTCAATGACATAATAAATAACCATGATGCCACGGGCTGGATTGCTAAATGGGCTATCGAGCTCCTCCCGTTCGACATAACATACAAACCACGGCGAGCCATTAAGTCGCAAGTACTGGCTGACTTTGTCGCCGAATGGACAGAAGCCGAACTCCCTAAAGAGTATGGCGCGTACTCCAATTGGATCATGCACATTGACAACTCTAAGATGCTGGCTGGACTAGGGGCAGGCGTTGTCCTGACATCCCCCACCGGAGATACAGTCCAATACCTACTCCAAACACTATACACAGATTCCAACAATGCAGCCGAATATGAGGCCCTGTTGCATGGTCTTCGAATGGCAGTCTCCATGGGCATTCAACGCCTAGAAGTGCGTGGGGATTCAAACCTCACAATATCTCAAATAAATGGAGACTTTGGCGCCAAGGACCCAAAAATGTCGGCCTACCGCAATGTCGTCCTCAAAATGTCAGATCAGTTCGAGGGGCTCGAATTCCACCATGTGGCCCGAGAAAACAACCAAGCGGCGGATATTCTCGCCCGCATTGGCGCTAAATGCGACCCCGTCCCACCTAATATCTTTTTGGAAAGGCTGTTCAAGCCATCCGTGGTGTGGGAAGGGGAGACCGGAAATAACAGTCCGGATCCGCACACAACCCCAGATCCCGAACACTCTGACGTAATCGGAGGCTCCGCCACCGAAATAACACCTTTGGCCCACGCGGTTATGGCTGTCATCGCCCCGTGGACAGAACCCTTCTTAGACTACTTAAATAGGCAAGAACTCCTTGAGGACCAAAATGAGGCACGTTGACAAAGTCCATGAGGGGGAGCTTTATAAGAAAAGCACGACTGGAGTGCTCCAAAGGTGCATCTCCGAAGAGGAAGGGTGGAAGCTCTTGGCCGAAATTCATGCCGGACTCGGTGGCCACCATGCCGCAGCTCGGGCTCTTGTAAGCAAGGCCTTCCGTACAGGTTTCTACTGGCCGACAGCCCGGGCAGACGCATGGGACCTTGTCCAACATTGCGTTGGTTGCCAGCTTTTTGCAAATCAAAGCCATATGCCACCTACCGCTCTCCAAACAATCCCCATAACTTGGCCCTTTGCGGTCTGGGGGCTCGATATGGTTGGACCCCTTAAAGGAGGAAGCCATAAGAAGAAATACTTGTTGGTCATGGTCGATAAATTCACCAAATGGATAGAAGCCAAACCAGTTAAAACGGCTGAGTCCGGACCAGTGATAGACTTCATATCTGGGGTCATACACCGTTACGGTGTCCCCCACACCATCATCATCGATAACGGATCAAACTTCACAGCCGACGAGGTGAAAACTTGGTGCAGCAAAATGGGCATAAAACTCGATTATGCCTCCGTCTATCACCCCCAAACAAATGGTCAAGTCGAACGAGCGAATGGTCTTATTATGAGCGGCATTAAACCCAGACTAGTGCGATCCTTGAAGGAATCAGATACGCACTGGGTCGAGGAGCTCGACTCTGTACTATCGGGGCTGCGGACCACGCCAAATCGCACAAATGGATACACACCATCTTTTATGGTGTACAACGCAGAGGCAGTGCTACCCTGCGATATCATCCATGACTCACCTCGAGTGCACATGTACGAAGAGAGAGAAGCCGAGCTGGATCGGCAGGACAGCTTAGATGCCCTGGAGGAGGAGCGTGACATTGCAAAGACCCGTTCCGCATTATATCAATAGCAGGCTTGAAGGTATCAAAGCAGAGAAGTATGGGCCAAAACTTATAACATTGGCGAGCTTGTTCTACGCCTACCAGAGAAGAAAAAGGACAAGCTCAAGCCCAAGTGGGAGGGTCCCTTCATCATTAACAAAGTTCTCACTGGGGGAGCGTACCGTCTGCGTGATGCATCAGATAATCTACTCGAGCCGAACCTATGGAACGCGTCCAGACTCCGAAGATTCTACGCCTAGTGCCGAACTCTGTGTTCATCTCCTTACCTACGCCTCTCTTTTTTAATTTATATCCTCTCTCTTTTTCTTTTTTATATAGCCTTAAAAGCTTCAAGTATGCTTCGACCGCACACTCCTGTCACGCTATGCGTGCTCAATATACCTGGGGGCTTCTTATACAGAAGCTTAATATAATTATCTTCTAGGCTTTATGCCCACCACATATGCGTCATTCCTCCATATGTACCTTTTTCACCATTATATGCATTGATATGACTTAAGTTTTGGCCAAGCTAGGTTGCCTGGCTCTTGTGTTTATGCCCTACGTTCCCGTTAATTCGGCTAGGGCATAAGGGGAGCACCTCTGCGATTGCTACTGCCGGGTCAGCCGGATGTGTACCTCAGACTGGGTGAAGCCGAAAGCTAGCATTCTTAAGGGAATATTCGATCGGTGAACAAAAGATGTTTCTCACTTATTGCAATACATGCCCCCAGATGTTTATATCCTGAGTCGCTTTTCGCAGTTCGGACATGCACATTAATGCATGCGTACCTAGGGAAAGGAACCCTTAACAGAATTATTCTCCCTGGAAGATGTTTCTTACTATCCATGTAATATAACATAGCTAGTTCGGTACTTGTCTGTTCAAGCACGTATGACCCCTACGCCTAGTTTCCACGCATGCCCCGGTTTTTACATAACTGAGTGGGTATTCGGATACACTCCGACTGTCGGGTCCAAAGGTTGAAGCAAAAAGGCCCGCCAAGACAAATTATTTACAATCCGGCTAGGGACAAAACATGTCCTTTGAAGAACAAAGTCACTTAGACTGACTAAATTCTTCTTCTATACCATCCAACAGGCTGTCTAGCCTACAATCCTGTTGGGAATACTTAGCTGCTAATGCTACCTAGTCATATACCAGACATACATGGATCTCTTTCCCATCTGACCCTACAGGTCCGACCTCGGCCATGTGGTTCGGGTCAGCCTTGGTGTATCGCGTCTTCACCATGGCCCAGGCTTCCCTTGCACGTTGTCGGCAGGCCAATATCTTCCATAATCGGAAGCACCGCCGCGCTCCCTTGAGCATCTCTACAAGCTCCCCCGTGCCTCCTGGCAGGGAGGCGGATGGCCACAAGGCCTGGGCAATGCCCTGCATCACCTGCCGAACTTGTTCGTGCAGTTGTGAGAGCTCCTGCAGAAGATCGCCTGATCTGGGCATCTCCTCTTCGGGACGACCTGTCAACATACCTACAGATATAGTTCTGTTAGCCCGCTTCTTCGCCGAACTTTATAGTGGTTCGTTAGAGCACTTACTAAAAATGCCGCGTCGAAGCCTCTTATTCTCCTTTACGGAGTCAGCAAGCTGGGCCCGAACATCCTTTAATTCGACGTCCAGTCGGGTGTTCGTGTCCTGGAGATTATTTTTCTCGCTGTCGTTGAGCATGTTGCTCATCCTCTGGTACGATCTCCGGATTGCCTCTGGGATTGTCTGCAGAATCTATTGTTAGATTTGCATTCATGCCGAATACTAACTGGTACATGCCATTACATTCTTCTCAATCAAAACAAGTATTACCAGATGGGGCCTTCGTGGACTCCTCTATTCCAGCAACTGCGGCCCGCAGCTGGGTTTTGCACTCCTCCAGCTCTTTAGACAGCTGGGTATTCTTCTCTGTTAGAACCTACGCATAGGAGGATCCTTAAATCAGTTGTGCCAACTGTTTCAAGTCTCAGGGGCTACTGATATACATACTTATCAAATTTTCTTACCCGTAAATCATTTACGTACTGGTTCATGGCTCTGGCGAGCCCATCTTGAGCAGCTCGGATGTATGCGTCCCCTGAGTTAAAGGCATTGAACGCCTCTTCAGAGAAATTAGGGTCGCGTAGTGTGGCCCGTCGGTGCCTATGATTCATGGCACTCTCCACTTTGGAGTTTGTAGCAGATAATCTATCTGCATCCTCTGTAGGAGGATCGCCCGACATTGTCCCTGCGTTGACCTCCGCCCTTGAGTCCGGCCTCGGAGTCCGGCTGGTGGAGGCGTGGCCAGCAGGCTCTCCGAATATAGTTTGGCGAGCGCTTTTTCTGCCAGGAAACCATGGACATCGTTATATTTAAAAGACAATAAATATGTGGCAGGTTTCTAATCATACCTCTGCAATGGCGTCTTGGTCCTGACCGCCTTCCTTTTAAGCCTACCCGGCTTCGGTGCCCCTTGTTGACGAGTCGCCGTGGGTTTGGCACGGCGTCCCGATGGCCTTCCCTGTAAAACGCAATACATATGCGGTGGGTAAGGCACAAAGAGGGGATCCTTCTTGGAAGTTGGGACTCCGGTTTTACTTACATGTGATACAGGGAGTAGGCCGGGATAATCAGCTATGATGTCCACCAAGGCGCCATCACCGCTTAACTGATAAAATGTCATGTCAACGAGCTCCACAAATATGTCCGGATCTTCTTCAAGTCCAGGGTCGAGGGCCCGGTCGGGGTCCTCTGGCTGGGGAGACGGGCTGTGAACCCCCCTCATAGCTTTTCGCAGTTCCTGCTATGAATTGGCAAGGTAAATATTTGTGTTAAAGAATGCGGGAAAGACTGGAATAAAAGATAGCAGCTCACCCAGCTTGGGGGGTTGTACATGGAGAATCCATCCCATGGCTTGATACGGATGAACTCCTCTTATTCTCCTTTGTACAAATCGGACAGTATCTTTGCCAGAGCGGCGGCGGAGTCCGGGCCTTTACGGCCGCAGCGGGTGGCATCGTCTTCTCCATTGAAGTGCCACATGGGTTTCCCTTGATATTGAAGTGGCTGCACTCCCCGCATTATACATATTGACATAACCTCAATTATTATCAGTCCTAATTTGGCCAGTGTCTTTATCCTGTCCATTAGGAAAAGGATCTCTCTGTTATCTTCCTCCTAGGGGCTCCGGGGGCGCCAGCTATGGCGTTTCTTCAACGGGGCATTTACAAACTCAGGAAGGCCCTTCCGAATAGGGTCCGGAAGAGGGACGTCCTCCATGTAGAACCACTCCGAAGGCCAGTCTTCGGATGTCTTCTTCAGGGTACCGGACAGGTATCTGGTCCCGGCGATGCGCCATATTTCAGCTCCGCCTACTTGATATACCGACCCCTCCTGAGTGCGGGGTACGAGGCAGAATAGCCTCTTCCATAGCTCGAAATGGGCTTCGCAGCCCAGAAATAGCTCGTAGAAGGCAACATAGCCCGCGATGTGTAAAATGGAGGCGGGGGTGAAGTTATGCAGCTGGAGGCCATAAAACTCCAGGAGCCCGCGGAGGAACGGATGGATTGGAAATCCAAGTCCCCTCAGCAAGTAAGGGACAAAGCATACCCGCTCCCCCTTGGACGGGTTGGGCAAACTCTCCGCTTGCTCCCCGCCATTATAAGTGGCTAGTCTGGCTCGGACGGGGACCATGTATGCATGCGGGAGAAACCCCTGGGTCTGCAACTCTACCAATCGGCTATGGGGAACGGAACACTTCTCCCAATCGCCTGGCTTAGTGCTACGGTAGCGAGAGGAGGAGCCGCGACGGCTGGCCATGATGGTGTGGATTTTTTCGGGCGCGCTCTGATGGATACTCGCTGGGAGGAGATGGTGTGATTTGGATCTGAGGATCCCCGTCTCTTTAAATAAATGATTTACTCACATGGTCAAGGTGGCAAATGTAAAAATGCCCCGACTTCTCGCATTCGCTCGACACGTGGAGACAGCCATTATTAAAGCACAGAAGCCGAGGAGTGCAACATTAATGGGAAGCTGGACACTTCTTGTTACAACAGGTACTCTGGAGAATTTGGAGAAGAACCCGCCATGCAATGCCGAAGACAATCTGCGCGCCGGACTCATCATCCTTGAAGCCTGGTTCAGGGGCTACTAAGGGAGTCCTGGATTAGGGGGTCCTCGGACAGCCGGACTATATACTTTGGCCGGACTATTGGACTATGAAGATACAAGATTGAAGACTTCGTCCCGTGTCCGGATGGGACTCTCCTTTGCGTGGAAGGCAAGCTTGGCAATTCGGATATGTAGATCTCCTTCTCCGTAACCGACTCTGTGTAACCCTAGCCCCCTCTGGTGTCTATATAAACCGGAGGGTTTAGTCCGTAGGACAACAACAATCATAATCATAGGCTAGCTTCTAGAGTTTAGCCTCTACGGTCTCGTGGTAGATCAACTCTTGTAATACTGATATCATCAAGATCAATCAAGCAGGAAGTAGGGTATTACCTCCATCGAGAGGGCCCGAACCTGGGTAAAACATCGTGTCCCCCGCCTCCTTTTACCATTAGCCTTAGACGCATAGTTCGGGGCCCCCTACCCGAGATCCGCCGGTTTTGACACCGATAGTCATGGCTCATGTCAGCTGTGCCTCATGAGGTAGTTGCATAGAACTCTCTGCCCCTTAGGAGCCCTCCTGAGGAGGCCAACTCCTTCGGGGGTCTTGGCGTCATCCACCTCACGAGGCTCGGCCTCTCGTGAGGGTCTTGAAGTGTTGGTGTTGAAGCTGGACCGTATTAGGCCATCGATGAAGCCACGCGGTGGGCCGCAGGAAGGCAGGACTAGATACCCCCAAGTCCAGGACGCCGACAATAGCCCCCGGGCCCAAGGCGCGCTTGGACTTGGCTTCTAGGCGAAGCCAAAGGGCAAGTGCGGAGCACCGCAGGCCCTAACCGCATGCGGCTTTGATGACGCGTGGCGATTGATTGGACGTGGGCGACTTCGTTTCCCCACGCTGCCTCGGCAACTGCTCGACTTGACTGGTCGATGCTGCATGCAGGGGGTCATGATGGCGCGAGGTCGTGGAGGCCAGCGGTTGGCCTCCCTTGGCTATAAATGTGAGGAAGGGGCAGAGCCCCTATCCATCTTTCCTTCTTCTTGCTCCCTCCTGCTTCTTTCCTCTCTGTCTTGCTCCCATGGTGTCGCCGAAGAGGTTCTCAGCGGCCGAGAAGGGGAAAGCCCCCAAGGAGGGGCCAGCCTCTCCCCCTCCCAAGAGGGGCCGCGGTCGTCCCCGCAAGCACCCTGTGGTCCCTCCGACAGCACCCAAGGGGCGCGGGCGCGCGCCCCCCAAAGTCAACGTTGCTCCATGCGTACGCGATGGCACCTCCTCCCGCGGCGGGGGCCGCCGACTCCGGAGCAGCCCCCATGATGAAGGGAGGCGAGTTGTGGTCGTGCGCCCGCCTCGGTCGCGCTTTTCCTCGCTGGAGGTACTTCCTGAGTTCATGGTGTGGTCAGAGAGCCCGGCTGGCACCTTGCTCCGGCTCCCACGCTTCTTCTCCGGCGAGCTTCCTTCCTCAGAGCTTGCCAGCCTCTGGCTGCAGGCCGACGGGTGCTGCAGCAGAGCCTCATGGGTTAGCACCGAGATCTCCGCTTTTGGCAGCATGGTGCTGGCCCGCGACTGGCAGACCTTCGCCCGCGCGCATGGCTTGGCAAAAGGTGCACCCTCCACTTCAAGTACCATGGCCTGGCAACCCTCCATGTGAGGGTGTTCAGGGGGGACGGCCGCCGCATGCGGTGCTGCCCGGAGGACAGCAGCGACGACAATTAATGGTGGCGATAGTGAGCTTGGTCTGGGCGACATGCACTCCTCCTCCCGTGACGGCAGCTCTTCCTCGGACGAGAGCTCGAGCAGTGGTGGCTACGACCGGCCTCCGCATCATCATGCTCTTGTCGAGGTCCGGTGGTTTGTCCTGCCACGGCACTCCAGTGAAGCTGGAGAGGAGCCTGGCTTGAAGCTGGGGGCCAGCAAACTTGGACTCAAGACCGGTGGCCCCGGATCTCCTGTGGAAGAACTGGTGGAGCGTCGGGCTACCTTGAGGCACTGCTTGAGGATGCGGCGCTGGTGCCAAGCTTGCACGCCTTCGGGCCCTCTTTGTTTAGCCTTTCCTTTTTCCTGCAATCCAAAAAAGAATGTACCCTTGGAGGGTGTGTAATGAACCATTGCTGCTATGACTTTTATGTTATAATTGTTGTCTTGATGCGGTGTTGTAGTGTTTGCAATTTGAGTGGGTTGAGGTAGGAAGGCTTAGCTTGGTATATGCAGTCGTCCTTCGTCCCATTAGGACCTGACCTTAGGTATTTGACAGGACCCCCAGGGCGCACGCTCTGCGCCTTCCGGAGATACGCCTTGTGCCCTTCCGGAGATACGCCTTGGGCCCTTCCGGAGATACGCCTTGGGCCCTCAGGGGCCGCGGCAAGGTGGAGCTATCCCTTGAAGCAAAAGAAAATTTGCTGAGCGACTTATTCCGCCTTATGCGAGCCCTCTGAGGGAGTCCTGGATTAGGGGGCCCTCGGACAGCCGGACTATGTACTTGTGCCGGATAGTTGGACTATGAAGATACAAGATTGAAGACTACGTCCCGTGTCCGGGTGGGACTCTCCTTTGCATGGAAGGCAAGTTTAGCAATTCAGATATGTAGATCTCCTTCTCTATAACCGACTCTGTGTAACCCTAGCCCCCTCCGGTGTCCATATAAACCGGAGGGTTTAGTCCGTAGGACAGAACAACAATCATAGGCTAGTTTCTAGGGTTTAGCCTCTACGATCTTGTGGTAGATCAACTCTTGTAATACTCATATCATCAAGATCAATCAAGAAGGAAGTAGGGTATTACCTCCATGGAGAGGGCCCGAACCTGGGTAAACATTGTGTCCCCTGCCTGCTGTTACCATTAGCCTTAGACGCATAGTTCGGGACCCCCTACCCGAGATCCGCCGGTTTTGACACCGACACCCCCTGCCATAGGGTGGTTTGGACCTGATGCACCATGTCGTGCTACCCAGGGGGCACGGACATGAGGGGTGCTGGCGCCAGTAGACTCGATCGAGGGCTCCTCGCGAGGATGAAACCGAAATAACGGGGTTCGGCATGGTGCGTGCGCAAAGGCAGGCCCTGGGCGCACACACCCTGGGCGCACACACCTACATAGCCCCACGCGCAAGGAGGAAGTGGCGGGCGACTGCCACCTCTCTCACGTCCTCAGAAAAAAGCAGCTTAAGAGAAAACACAACTCGGGGAACCAGCGTTCGAGAATACCAAATCCATTGAAAGACTACTAAGAAAACTGCAAGCAACTTCAGAAAGCAAATGAACAGCTGCGTCTGGCACCTAATCTAGTCTTATCACTAGCGCGGAGCTAAGTGTTGCCACTAGGACGTGGGAGGGAGCCCCCATGAGGCCCCAGGGCGGCTCTCAGGAGACTCTGGGGCGTGTACGGCCCCACTCATTATTACGTGAGAGTGTCACGAGCGGAGACCTTCACAGGCTGGAGCCTTGCTTCACATGCCGGAGCCTTTATTCAGGGGTAGAACTTCTGGAGGGGCTGGATGTTCCAGGCGTTCTGGATGGGGACCCCGTCCTGTGTCTCCAGGCGCGTGGCGCCAGGCCTAGAGACACTGGCAACCCTAAATGGGCCCTCCCACATGGGAGAGAGCTTATGTAGCCCCTCCCTGGAGAGCACCCACCTCAGGACAAGATCGCCCACCTCTAACATCCTAGAACGGACGTTGTGATAGTGGTACCACCGCAGCACCTGCTGGTACCTCACTGCGCAGAGCGAGGCTTGATGGCGACGTTCCTCCCCCAGCACGAGGTCCATCCTCCGCGCGGCATCCTGATGCGTTTCGTCGAACGCCAGGACCCGCGTGGAGCGATGCTTAACCTCGTGAGGGAGAACTGCTTCTGCTCCGTAGATGAGGAAGAAGGGCATTTCTCCTATTGGCTTTGTCACGATGGTGCGGATAGACCACAGCATGGACTGCAGCTCGTCGAGCCAGCCCCTGCCGCAGGCCTCGAGCTTCTTCTTGAAGGTGCGGGTCTTGAGGCCCCTCAGGACTTCCGCATTGGCCCTCTCAGCCTGTCCATTGCTCCGTGGGTGTGCTACTGAGGCATAGTAGATCTGTGTTCCAAGGTTAGCACAGTATGTTTGAAAAAGATTGCTGGTGAACTGCTAGCCATTGTCGGTGATGATGCGATTGGGGACCCCAAATCGGCTCATGATTCCCTTGATGAACTTGACGGCCGATCCTGCTGGGATGGTCCGCACGGCCTCTACCTCCGCCCACTTGGTGAACTTGTCGATGGCGATGTAGAGGTATCGGTAGCCCCCTGGCACCCGAGGGAATGGCCCTAAGATGTCCAGTCCCCAGACCGCAAATGGCCATGTTAGTGGGATCGTCTGGAGGCCCTGCGCGGGCTGATGGATCTGCTTGGCGTGGAATTGGCATGCTTCGCAAGAGCACACCAGCTCAGTAGCGTCGTTGAGCGCAGTGGGCCAGTAGAAGCCGCTACAGAACACCTTGCCCACCAGGGTGCGGGACGAGGAGTGATGCCCGCAGTCCCCACCATGGATGTCCGCCAGCAGCTCGAGCCCATGTTCCCTGGAGATGCATCGAAATGGAACGTCATTGGGCCTCCTACGATATAACTCACCATCATTGATACAGTATGCAGTGGCCTGTCGGGCCACGCGCTCAACATCCTCTTCCTTCTCTGGCAGGGTCCCTTGAAGCAAGTACTCCTTGAACTCTTCTGTCCAGTACCCCTCCTCAGGCTCGAGCGCAAGCAGGAGGCAGGCTCCTGAGGGGTGACCGCAGGCTGGAGCACCCGTCTCGGGTGCTTGTGGCAAGTCCTCCTGAGGTGGTGCTGGAGTCGTGATGTGCGAGACCGTAGATGGCTTGAAGAGCCGCTCCTCAAAAACCCCTGGCTCCTGAGGGAGCCTGCGAGAGGCTCTTTTGGCAATGTCGTCTGCTTCCTTGTTCATCCCACGCGGCACATGTTGCAGCTCCACACCCATGAACCGCTTCTCCATTTTGCGCACCTCTTCTAGGTACGCCTCCATGTGTTCGTCCTTAGGCGTGTACTCCTTGTTGGAGAAATTGATGAGAAGCTGAGAGTCGGCCTTGATGGTGAGGCACTTTATCCCCAGCGCGGCCGCGGCCCTAAGCCCGGCGAGCAAGCCTTCGAACTCTACAATGTTGTTGGAGACCTTCTCGCCCTGCTGAAAGCAGAGTTGTACTGCATAGCAAAGCTTGTCCTTGGTGGGTGAGATCAGGATGGCCCCTGCCCCAGCGCCTTGTCTAGCAAACGCCCCGTCAAAGTACATGATCCATCCATCTGGCTCTTCATCTCCTGGCGAGAGGGAGTAGTCCTCACTTACTCCGAGGTCTAGAGCGTCAGTCCACTCGGCCATGAAGTCCGTGAGGGTCGCGCCCTTGATGACCCTAGTGGTACTGAACTTGAGATTGAATGCTTGAAGCTCAATGTTCCATTCAGCAACTCGCCCAGCTGTGTTCGGGCTCCGGAGCACCCTCTCTAGTGGGTACGCTGAGACGACCTTGATGGGGTGGCCTTGAAAGTAGTGGCGCAATTTCCTGGAGGAAACCAGAAGTGGGAGCAAGAGCTTCTGCGGCATGGGTAGGCATGCTCGGGCCTCCCACTGTACTATGCTGACGAAGTAGACGGGGTGCTCGACGAGGGGGGAAGCATCAGCGGGATCTTGTTCTCCATGAGGGCAGGGGTCCCTTGCGGCCTCATGAGGCCCTTCCTCCGGAGCCTTGAAAACCACGGGGTCAATCATGGCCTCAGGAGGAATGTCGACCGCTGCGCCCGCCGAAACTTCAGATGCCTCCCCCAGGGTGTGCTGCACTTCGCTTGCTAGTTGTGCATCCTGCTATAGTTTCTCGACCGGGCGCTCCTTCCTTAGCGCCACCAGGGCGGCGCTTGCTGAGTGAGGGGTTGCTGCTAGGTAGAGCACCAAGGGCTCGAGAGGGCATGGTGCCACCATCACGGGCGGACTGGTCAGATATCTCTTGAGGTCCTGGAAGGCTGCGTCCGCCTCGGGTGTCCACTCGAATGGCTCCTTCCTTTTCATCAACTTCAAAAAGGGAGGGCGCGCTCCCCCAGCTTGGAAATGAAGCGCCCAAGTGAGGTCATGCAGCCAGTCAGCTTCTGCATCTCCCTGAGGGTCTGTGGGGGTTCATATCTTCTATCGCCTTTACCTTCTCTGGGTTAGCCTCGATCCCTCTGTGCGATACCAAGAAGCCTAGCAGCTTGCCGGAGGGGACCCCGAACACACACTTCTCGGGGTTAAGCCTAAGATCCACCGTCTGCAGGATGGCGAACGCCTCCTCCAGATCTTCTATCAGAGTCTTGGCCTCCCGAGACTTCACCACTATATCATCTACATAGGCCTCTGCGTTCTTCCCGAGGTGCGAACCCAAGGCGATGTGCATCAACCGCTGGAAGGTTGCTCCGATGTTGCGCAGCCCAAAGGGCATGTAGGTGTAGCAGTACACCCTGCACTAGGTGAGGAATGCCATCTTCTCTACATCCTCCACGACCATCTTGATCTGGTGGTAGCCGGAGAAGGCGTCCAGGAAGCACAACAGATCGCACTCGGCGGTGGAGTCGACGATCTGGTCGATGCGAGGGAGCGGGAAAGGATCTTGAGGGCAAGCCTTGTTGAGGTTGGTGAAGTCGACACACGTGCACTCCTTCCCTCCTTTCTTGGGGATGACGACGAGATTCACCAGCCACTCTGGGTACCGCACCTCTTTGATGACCCCTGCAGCTTGTAGCTTATGGGTTTCTTGGACGATAAAGGCCTGCTTCTTCGTGGACTATCGACGAGCCTTCTGCTTAACCGGCCGCACATTTGGGCATACCCTCAGGTGGTGCTGGATTATCCCCCTTGGGACCCCGGCCAGGTGTTTGGGTTCCCAGGCGAATACATCCTTGTTGGCTCGCAAGAAGTTGATCAATGCCTTCTCTTGATCCTGAGGGAGGACGGCCCCTATGGTGAAGGTGGCGCTGGCCGTCCCATCCTTGCAGACCGGTACTTGCTTCGTCTCGGCTCGGTCTTGGGAGAACAACTGCTTCTTGGCAGGTGCTGCTTCTGGGGCATCCTAGTCCTTCTTCTCGCCGGGTAGCGCAGCTGCGGCCGCTCTGAAGGCGAGCTTGAGGGCCTGCAGCGCGCCTTTGGTGTCCCCCGCCACCGTGAGGACACTGTTGCTGCCAGGCATCTTCATGAGGTTGTACGCAGGGTGGGTCGCAGCCATAAACTGGGCCACGGCTGGGTATCCCAGAAGATCATTGCACGGCAGGTCGATCTTGGCGATGTCGAAGTCGATGAGCTCGTGCGGTAGTTGTCGCGGGTTCCGAAGGTGACTGGGAGACGGATATGCCCCAGGGGCCTGGTGGAGCCGTCGCCAACCCCGGAGAAAGGCTTGGAGGGGCGGAACCGGCTGGGCAGCACATAGAGCAGGCCAAACGCCCCCGGGGAGGGCAGATTGAGGCCATCTCCATCGTCGATGAGGGTCCTGGTGATCGCCCCGTGGCAGACGGTGGGAGTGTAGAGCATTGGGAGCGCGTTTGCTCCTGTCATGACAGCAGGGTGATCTTCGGGGCCAAAGGCGAGGTCAGCTTGGGGCACCGCCCAGCCCGGGGGAGCCCCCAAGCCTGCCTGAGTATTGCCTACGCGCCGGTAGAACTGCTTGATGTGGCGGTCGGAGGGTGGCGCTTGCGAGCCACCTAGGAGAGCTGCAACGACCGGGAGCGTCGGTGCCACGTAGTGGGCGAGGAAGAGGTCGCGCAGCTCCTCCCAAGAGGCCACGGACATTGCTGGCAGGTTGAACAACCAGGCGCGCGGTGCTCCTACGAGGGCCATGGGGAACCAGTTGGCCTTCACCTTGTTGTCTCCGCCAGCCGCCCAAACGGCCTCCTCATATGCCTGAAGAAAGGGGGCTAGATCTGCCGCACCGTCATAGCACGGCGGCATCTCCGGTCGGAACTTGGGTGGCCATTGCACCTGTCGCGGGGAGAGCGTGAAGCAACGCAACCCCAGTGCTTCTCTGGGAGTGCGCATCGACGGGGCCGACGGAGGAGCGCCCGCCATGCGGGTCAATGGTACAATATAGAGGTCGAGGAAGGAGACTCCGGCGCACCCCTACCTGGCACGCCAAATGTCGGATTTCAGGATCCGGCAACCCTTGAGAGGTTCGAACTCTGGGGTGCGTGCGGAGATCTCAACCTGCCCAGCCTGCCTACTCGCGATCCTCCCTATCCTAGGGCGTCGAGCTCACAGAGACACAGAGATACAAAGATTTATACTGGTTCGGGCCACCATTGTGGTGTAATACCCTAATCCAGTGTGGCGTGGTGGATTGCCTCGAGGGGCTATGGATGAACTAGTACAAGGATGAACAGGCCTCAAGAGGTGAGGTGTTCTTGAGCTGGTGTGGTCTTGGGTTGGAATCAATCCCCCTCTATGGTGGTGGCTAAGTCCTATATATAGTGGCCTTGGTCCTCTTCCCAAATATGAGCGGGAAGGGATTCCACAACAGCGGGATTTGAAAGGGGACAAGCAGTACAGTCTATCCTGACAAAAGTAGTCTTTGCCTGCAAAAAGCCTCTGGTCGTGACGCTGCGGTGGGCTCGGTGATGACCTCCGTCTTGCTGTCCTCCCTTGCACCGAAGAGGAAACCTGCGCTCTACACCCGCTTGGCACCCGCCTGGCCTTGGTCATCATGGCTCACGTCAGTTGTGCATCATGAGGTTGTTGCATAGAACTCTTCGCCCCTCAGGAGCCCTCCTGAGGAGGCCAACTCCTTCGGGGGTCTTGGCACCGTCCGCCTCACGAGGCTCGGCCTCTCGCGAGGGTCTTGCAGTGTTGGTGTTGAAGCTGGGCCGTATTAGGCCGTCGATGAAGCCACGCGGTGGGCCACAGGCAGGCAGAACTGGATACCCCCAAGTCCAGGATGCCAACAGTTCCCACATATTCTAGGAAGATTTTTATCGGTCGAACCGCAATGTCAACATACGTTATTCCCTTTGTCATCGGTATGTTACTTGCCCGAGATTCGATCGTCGGTATCTTCATACCAAGTTCAATCTCGTTACCAGCATGTATCTTTACTCATTTTGTAATGCATCATCCTGCAACTAACTCATTAATCACATTGCTAGCAAGGCTTCATATGATGTGCATTACTGAGAGGGCCCAGAGATACCTCTCCGATACTCGGAGTGACAAATCCTAATCTCGATCTATGCCAACCCAACAAACACCTTCGGAGATACCTGTAGAGCATCTTTATAATCACCCAGTTACGTTGTGATGTTTGATAGCACACAAGGCATTCCTCCGATGTCTGGGAGTTGCATAATCTCATAGTCGGAGGAATATATATTTGACATGAAGAAAGCAGTAGCAATAAAACTGAACGATCATTATGTTAAGATAACGGATGGGTCTTGTCCATCACATCATTCTCCTAATGATGTGATCCCGTTCATCAAATGACAACACATGTCCATGGCTAGGAAACTTAACCATCTTTGATCAACGAGCTAGTCAAGTAGAGGCATACTAGGGACACGGTGTTTTGTCTATGTATTCACACATGTATCAAGTTTCCAGTTAATACAATTCTAGCATGAATAATAAACATTTAACTTGATATAAGGAAATATAAAATAACAACTTTATTATTGCCTCTAGGGCATATTTCCTTCAGTCTCCCACTTGCACTAGAGTCAATAATCTAGATTACATTGTAATGAATCTAACACCCATGGAGTCTTGGTGTTGATCATGTTTTGCTCGTGGAAGAGGCTTAGTCAACGGGTTTGCCACATTCAGATCCGTATGTATTTTGCAAATATCTATGTCTCCCTCCTAGATCAAATCTCGGATGGAGTTGAAGCGTCTCTTGATGTGTTTGGTCTTTTTGTGAAATCTGGATTCCTTCGCAAGATCATTGCTCCAGTATTGTCACAAAAGATTTTCATTCGACCCGATGCACTAGGGATTACACCTAGATTGGATATGAACTCCTTCATCCAGACTCCATTAGCTCCTTCCGAAGCAGCTATGTACTCCGCTTCACACGTAGATCCCGCCACGACACTCTTCTTGGAACTGCACCAACTGACAGCTCTACCATTCAATAAAAATACGTATCTGGTTTGTGACTTAGAGTCATCCGGATCAGTGTCAAAGCTAGCATCGACGTAACCGCTTACAACAAGCTCTTTGAAACCTCCATAAATGACAAACATATCCCTAGTCCTTTTCAGGTAATTCAGCATGTTCTTGACCGCTGTCCAGGGATCCACTCGTGGATTACTTTGGTACATCCCTACTAAACTTATAGCAAGGCACACATCAGGTCTGGTACACAGCATAGCATACATGATAGAACCTATGGCCGAGGCATAGGAAATGACTTTCATTTTCTCTCTTTCTTCTGCAGTGGTCGGGCATTGAGTCTGACTCAACTTCACACCTTGTAACATAGGAAGAACCCTTTTTTGATTGATCCATTTTGAACTTCTTCAAAACTTTATCAAGGTATGTGCTTTGTGAAAGTCCTATCAAGCGTCTTGATCTATCACTATAGATCTTCATACCCAATATATAAGCAGCTTCACCGAGGTCTTTCATTGAAAAACTTTTATTCAATTATCCTTTTATGCTATTCAGAAATTCTACATCATTCCAATCAACAATATGTCATCCACATATAATATTAGAAATGCTATAGAGCTCCCACTCACTTTCTTGTAAATAAAGGCTTCTCCAAAAGTCTGTATAAAACCATATGCTTTGATCACCTCATCAAAGCGTATATTCCAGCTCCGAGATGCTTGCACCACTCCATAATGTATCGCTGGAGCTTGCACACTTTGTTAGCACCTTTAGGATCGACAAAACCTTCTGGCTGCATCATGTACAACTCTTCTTTAAGAAATCCATTAAGGAATGCAGTTTTGACATCCATTTGCCAGATTTCATAATCATAAAATGTGGCAATTGCTAACATGATTCGGATAGACTTAAGCATCGCTATGGGTGAGAAAGTCTCATTGTAGTCAACTCCTTGAACTTGTCGAAAACCTTTTGCGACAAGTCAAGCTTTATAGATAATAACATTACCATCAGCGTCAGTCTTTTTCTTGAAGATCCATTTATTCTCTATGGGTCGTCGTTCATCAGGCAGATCCACCAAAGTCCACACTTTGTTCTAATACATGGATCCTATCTCAGATTTCATGGCATCAAGCCATTTATCGGAATCTGGGCTCATCATAGCTTCTTCATAGTTTGTAGGTTCGTCATGGTCAAGCAACATGAATTCCAGAACAAGATTACCGTACCACTCTGGTGCGGATCGTGCTCTGGTTGACCTACGAGGTTCTGTAGCAACTTGATCTGAAGTTTCATGATCATTATCATTAGCTTTCTCTCCAGTTGGTGTAGGTATCACAGGAACGGATTTCTTGGATGAGCTACTTTCCAAATTGACAGAAGGAACAACTACCTCATCAAGTTCAACTTTCCTCCCACTCACTTCTTTCGAGAGAAACTCCTTCTCTAGAAAGGTTTCGTTCTTGGCAACAAAGATCTTGCCTTTGGATCTGTGGTAGAAGGTGTACCCATTGTTTCCTTAGGGTATCCTATGAAGATGCACTTCTCTGATTTGGGTTCGAGCTTATTAGGCTGAAGCCTTTTGACATAAGCATCGCATCCCCAAACTTTAAGAAACGACAGCTTAGGTTTGTTGCCAAACCACAGTTCATACGGTGTCATCTCAATGGATTTTGATGGTGCCCTGTTTAACGTGAATGCAGCTGTCTCTAATGCATAACCCTAGAAGGATAGTGGTAAATCTGTAAGAGACATCATAGATTGCACCATATCTAATAAATTGCGGTTACGACGTTCGGACACACCATTACGTTGTGGTGTTCCAGGTGGCGTGAGCTGTGAAACTATTCCACATTGTTTTAAATGAAGTACAAGCTCGTAACTCAAATATTCACCTCCACGATCAGATCGTAGAAACTTTATTTTCTTATTACGATGATTCTCCGCTTCACTCTGAAATTCTTTGAACTTTTCAAATATTTCAAACTTGTGTTTCATTAAGTAAATATACCCATATCTACTTAAATCATCTGTGAATGTCAGAAAATAACGATACCTGCCACGAGCCTCAACACTCATCGGACCGCATACATTGGTATGTATTATTTCCAATAAGTCATTAGCTCGTTCCATTGTTCCGTAGAACGGAGTTTTAGTCATCTATCATCTTGCCCATAAGGCACGGTTCGCAAGTATCAAATGATTCATAATAAAGTGATTCGAAAAGCCCATCTTTATGGAGTTTGTTCATGCGCTTTACACCGATATGACCCAAACGGTAGTGCCACAAATAAGTTGCACTATCATTATCAACTTTGCATCTTTCGGCGTCAATATAATGAATATGTATATCACCACAATCAAGATTCAATGGAAATAGACCACTCTTCAAGGGTGCATGACCATAAAATATATTACTCATATAAATAGAACAACCATTACTCTCTGATTTAAATGAATAATCGTCTCGCACTAAACAAGATGCAGATATAATGTTCATGCTCCACGCTGGCACCAAATAACAATTATTCAGGTCTAAAACTAATCCCGAAGGTATATGTAGAGGTAGCGTGCCGACGGTGATCACATCGACCTCGGAACCATTCCTGACACGCATCGTCACCTCGTCCTTAGCTAATCTTCGTTTAATCTGTAGTCCCTGTTTCGAGTTACAAATATGAGCAACTGAACCGGTATCAAATACCCATGCACTACTACGAGAATTAGTAAGGTACACATCAATAACATGTATATCAAATATACCTTTGTTCACTTTGCCATCCTTCATATCCGCCAAATACTTGGGGCAGTTCCGCTTCCACTGACCAGTCCCTTTGCAGTAGAAGCACTCAGTTTCAAGCTTTGGTCCAGCTTTGGGTTTCTTCCTGGGAGTGACAACTTCTTGCCATTCTTTTTGAAGTTCCCTTTATTTCCCTTGCCCTTCTTATTGAAACTAGTGGTCTTGTTAACCATCAACACTTGATGTTCCTTCTTGATTACTACATCTGCAACCTTTAGCATTGCGAAGAGCTCGGGAATAGTCTTTTCCATCCCTTGCATATTGTAGTTCATCACGAAGCCTTTGTAGCTTGGTGTACTGATTAAAGAACTTTGTCAATGACACAATCATCTAGAAGATTAACTCCCAGCTGAGTCAAGTGATTATGGTACCCAGACATTCTGAGTATGTGCTCACTAACATAACTATTCTCCTCCATCTTGCAGCTATAGAACTTGTTGGAGACTTCATATCTATCAACTTGGCCATTTTCTGGTCCATGGCGTACCTTTCAAATCGCCATTTATCTTTATTTATGTCTTGCTTTGTTGAACTCTGTGGCTCTGTTTATGGTTCCTGGTGGGTGTAGGTCACTACGTGATCTACTTTGGTTGATTGTTATTTTAGTTTGTAATGAATTTGAATTGTTTTAGATACTGGAAAGTGCTATGTTGGAACATACGGGGTCTTAATTCTGAGGCGCGTCAGCTCGCTGTTAAACAGAAAATCAATGAAAGTGGATGCTCTGTAATTTGCCTCCAGGAAACTAAATGCATGCATATTGATCAACGTTTCCTTAGGAAATTTTGTCCTCGCCGCTTTGATAATTTTGCTTATGTACCGTCTGTGGGTGCTTCTGCTGGTATTGTGGTTATTTGGAATTCTTCTTTCTTTGATGGATGGCTTATTGAGGCAAAATCCTATGGCATTATTGTTGAATTTTGTTCCAAGCATACGCCTGAAGTTTGGACTCTAGTTTCGGTATATGGGCCGTGTCAGGGGCAGGCCAGGGATGAATTTGTGCAATGGCTATATAACCTTAACATTGTTGCTGATGATAATTCGCTTCTTCTTGGAGATTTTAACTTTATGAGGTCGGTCGACAACCGCAATCTTCCGAGTGGTAATGTCAATGATATGTTTCTGTTTAATGAAATTATTGGTCACCTCGGTCTCATTGAGCTACCTATCAAGGGTCGTCAATACACTTGGTCTAATATGCAAACGATCTTGTTGCTCGAACAAATTGATTGGTTTTTTACTTCAGTTGCTTGGACCACAAATCACCCCAATACCATGGTCATTCCTCTTGCACGTACCACCTCGGATCATGTGCCATGCGTTGTCACTGTTGCAACATGCATACCAAAGGCAAGGGTTTTCGTTTTGAAAACTACTGGGTTAACCTCCCTGGTTTTTTGGATTGTGTTTCTAGTGTTTGGAACAAACCTATGAGGAAACCTAATATTGCTTCCATGATCTCTGCCAAGTTCAAAGCTTTATGTTATGCACTCAAACGGTGGCATTTAAATCTATCCAAGGTAAATGCTCTTATTGCAGATTGCAACAAGGTGGTTTTATTTTTTTTATGAACTTGAAGAACTACGGCCCTTGAGTTGGCATGAGCTAAACTTCAGGAGAATTGTTAAGCTTCATCTTGAGGAAGTTCTACGCATGCAATTCATTTATTGGAAGCAACGCTGCACGATTCGGTCTATTAAAATTGGGGAAGAGAATACTATAAAAGTTCACGCAATGGCAACAGAGAGGTATAGGAGGAACACTATTTCCTCGATAAGAAATGAAGCGGGAGAGGTGATATCGGACCATCAACAATTGGCGGGAATGTTCTGGGCTGATTTTAAACAGCGGATGGGCCGTGCCAAGGGCATTGAAATGGGCTTTGATTTGGATGCTTAATTTCCAAAGTCGATGGGCTGGAAGATTTGTCTATGCTTTTCACTGAGGATGAGGTTGAGCTGGTTATCAATCACATGCCCACCGATCGTGCACCTGGCCCAGATGGCTTCACTGGGCTCTTTTTGAAGAAATGTTGGTCAATTTTAAATCCTGACTTTATGCAATTAGTCAAGGATTTTTATGATGGTAAATGTGATCTAGAATGTCTCAACTCTTCCTTAATTACCCTCACCCCAAAGAAGCTTAGCCCTGAAGTTGTTGGTGATTTCCGGCCAATTTCATTGACTAACACGTGCTTAAAGTTCTTAACAAAGCTTTTGGCTAATCGGCTGCAAAAGGTGATACTGAAATGCATACATAAGAACCAGTATGGTTTTCTTTGCTGCCGTTCAATCCAAGATTGCCTTGCTTGGTGTTTTCAATACATACATCAATGTAAAGCTTCCAAGCGGCCCATAATTTTGCTCAAGCTTGATTTCACCAAGGCTTTTGATACAATTGAGCATGAGTCTATTCTCAGAATGCTACAGTGTAAGGGTTTTGATGATAGATGGAATGGATGGGTTAATGGGCATTTATCCTCGGGATCTTCCTCAGTTTTACTTAATGGAGTGCCTGGTCAACATTTTATGTGTCGTACTGGAGTTCGACAAGGTGACCCTATGTCTCCACTACTTTGTGTAATTGTGGTTGATCTTCTCCAATCAGTGGTGAATGAGATGTGTTTTAGAAACATCTTAACTCTGACCATCCCAACTAATTCTAATGCCTACCCGGTCGTACAATACACAGACGACACTCTCATTGTTCTGCCTGCTGTGGATGCTCAGATCTTGGCTTTCAAGGAGATGCTTGACAAATTTGCAAAGTCTACGGGTTTGAAGGTCAACTTCAGTAAATCCTCACTGATTCCTATGAACATGTCTGCTGAAGAGGGTTTAAGGATTGCTGGGTTGCTTGGATGTGAAGTGGGCGCCATGCCGTTCACATACCTTGGGCTCCCGATGGGTACTTCACGTCCAACCATCTATGATCTTTTGCCCCTGGTAGACCGCATCGAGAGATGCTTATAGGCTGCCTCTTTTTTGTTAAACCAAGGTAGTAGGTGAGGGAGTCATGGATTAGGGGGTATCCGGACAACCGGACTATATACATCGTCCGAACTATTGGAGCGTGAAGATACAAGACCCAAGACTCCGTCCCGTGTCTGGATGGGACTCTCCTTTGCGTGGAAGACAAGCTTGGCGATCTGGATATTATATTTCCTTCCTTGTAACCGACTCCATGTAAACCCTAGCCCTCTCCGGTGTCTATATAAACTGGAGAGGTTGGTCCTTAGAAGGCCGATCACAATTACAATCATAATCATCATAGGCTAGCTTCTAGGGTTTAGCCTCTACAATCTAGTGGTAGATCTACTCTTGTACTACTCATATCGTCAATATTAATCAAGCAGGAAGTAGGGTTTTACCTCCATCGAGAGGGCCTGAACCTGGGTAAACATTGTGTCCCTTGCTTCCTGTTACCATCAGCCTAAGACGCACAGATCGGGACCCCCTACCCAAGATCCGCTGGTTTTGACACCACCATTGGTGCTTTCATTGAGAGTTCCTCTGTGTCGTCTCTACAAGGCTCAATGGCGCCTTCAATCATCAACAACACGCTCCAGGGCGAGACTTTTCTCCCCGGACAGATCTTCGTGTTCGGCGGCTTCGCACTGCGGACCAATTTGCTTGGCCATCAGGAGCAGATCGACAGCTACGCCCCTGGCCACCAGGTCAGGTTCGGAAGCCTTAACTACATGGCCGATATCCGCGGAGACTTGATCTTCAACGGAATCGGGCCTGTGCCAGGAGCGCCGAACAGTCACGATGAGCACGGCCTAGACCTGTTGTCGGACAGTGCTCGGGATATCACCCCTGAAGTAGTCCCGGACCTAATTCCGGAGCAAACTGCGTGGCCCAAGGACGGGTGGATGGACCCCGCCCCGCAAGCCGCACACCCATCGGCGATGGAGCCGAACACAGGCCTCACTTCTAAGGAAGCCTGTGACTCAGGACCCCCGGATTCGTATTCTCAAGCCAGCCAAGCCAGGTTGGGCTCCGGTAATGGAGTTTACCGCTGCGGATATCATCCAGCACTCTCCCTTCGGCGACATGCTGAACTCATTAAAGTCTCTCTCTTTGTCAGGAGGCTCTTGGCGAACTATGTCCGGCTTAAGTGGGAAGCAGGCGACGAAGGAATTCGCTGCCCACCCACCACCCACTTCATTGCCACGGTCGATGATCTAACCGACGTGCTTGACTTCGACTCCGAAGACATCGATGGTATGGACGACGATGTAGGAGAAGTACAGGAACCACCGCTCATAGGGCGGTGGACAGCCACCTCCTCATATGATATATATATGGTGGACACTCCGAAGGAAACCAATGGCGACGAGGCAACGGAGGATAACCCCTCAGGGAGAAAAACAAAGCATGGGCGTTGTCGGCACCGCTCCAAGCCCCGCCACAGTAATGCCGGCCCAGGAGACGAAAACAATCCGGATGGTGCCGAAGAGGAATACAACCTTGACCAACCTGCCTTCGAGCAGGCTGAACAGGCAACGACAGATATCCGGAGGAGAACAACTACATGCCCCCCACCGAAGATGAGATTAGCCTCAGCAATTCTGAATGCGGCGTGCCTGAGGATCCAGTGGAGCAAGTTCGCTTCAAGCGACGACTCATGGCCACGGCAAGGAGCCTGCAAAGGAAACAACAGCAACTCAAAGCTGACAAAGATTTGCTCGTGGACAGAGGGACCAAGGTCCTGGCCACCAAAAAATACAAACGCGACCGCCCCGAAAAAGGGCACACATGGCATAATTCGCTATCCCAACCTCAGCAGGAGAACCCAAGGCACATACCCCGGCGTCAACACACCACAACGGTCCAAGACAATACGAAGGATACACGAAGAGGCATCCTCAAGCCTCAGCGCAATTGTCATAAACGTCAAGTCAGGGAAGTTGGTGCCAAATCCAATAACCCCCAGTACGGTCAGCGGACAAAGAACAGCTCAAGCCTATACGGCCCGAGCAACATACTCGACCAACCATGTGAAATTCATGGTACTCCTAGAAGGACGACCAAGCACACCAATAGAGAATGTCGGATCCTCAAAACAAAGCGGTCGGTCATGTGCCGGAAACAATGAGGGGAGCAGTCCAACAACGGCAAAGTCAAAAGATCCTCTAGATCACAAAAGTATGGCCGATCTCCCCCGATCACATCAATCTTCCGGAAAAACATCAACCACAGCAATTCAATTGCAGTACCTCTAGAGCTAGTAGTCCGGGGGCTCTATCTCACATAAAGCCCCCGCGTGTATGAAACCACAAATAACATCTTCTAAAAGATGCCAGGTGCAAAGGCCAAGTTTTATTGGCCCACCACTCTAACGGTTGTCTTCGGATCACCAAAAAATGCCACGCCAAAGAATAATTCTTCAGCACCTTCCCCTCGTACGGTAATTTACCATATGCTAACGGGATGAACCACATTGACTAGATTCCACATGGTAAACCATTAGGCCAACATTGTGTGATATAATCACACCTATGGGCAAGGCCGAACCCCGCCCTTAGAGCGGAAATCATACAACCGCCAGAGTAGCGAGTTGTGCATGCCTATCAAAATTTTGATATGACAGCCAAATATCCGGACACCAACTGAGGAGTCCGTGCTACTTCACGGTATAATGGCTGGGTTAACCAGGGTCCGATCAGGAACCCTTGGACCAACCACAAGAGGACGTTCAGCTGCCTCCAAGTATTTGCCATTACAAACTAACTTTGACGCAGAACAGGATTGGCAACGGGGAATCGGCTCGGACACACAAGGGCAGGAACATACATGTGACCCCCCCCCCAAAGAAGGTAGTCGGGATTCACTTCGGATCCACTCACAGCCCCCTCCAGTTCGGCCATCACAGGTTCCGCCAAAAACACCTCTTTTATAATCATAAATCATACTCATATGCATAGACATATCATCCTACTACAACATGTAGACTTAAATAACACTTACCGGCCGTCGTTTATCATCGACGCCTCTTTGCCAAAAATGGCAGCCACGCCTCGTGTTACGCCCGATTATGCCAGGGGCTTCGCAGTACGTCAATAAAGTTCGACAACCTTTTCGGTCGCTCAGCACCACGAACTTATAGCACTATATGCATCAGCTCCGAATCATGTCTTGGGTCATTGGTTGGGTTTGCCCGGCTCCCATGTTTTGGTAACTTATGTTCCGTCCCATCGGCTAAGGTAGCGCTAGGAGAACTACTGCGATTGTGTCCCGGTTCTGCCGGACGAGCACCTCAGTAGAGAAAGCTGAAAACTGACAAGTCATGATACAGCGAGAGCTGGTCAGCTGTTCGAGAGGTTGTAAAATCCTTAAAGATTTATTCCACATAGCACCATTATAAATGCAGAGTACGACGTATCGGTCTTCTGATCAGGCGCCCAATAGAGCCCCTAAGTTCGGCCTTCCGAACACTAGGGGCTGCGCCGACCATACTCAAATTCCTATGGCTAAGTGAGAGTGGTAAAGCCCTATAGTCTGATTGCCTGGTTCGTGGTGAGGAACACCTCCTTAAAAGGACCCAGCCATGGCATAAAGAGTGTTCAGGTATGCCCCGAACACCCCCGTATTTCTTTCGTGGGGGCAGAAGCCGACGACTGGCCAACTCTCAGGATTTACATACACTAAACAGCCGCACAGGAAGAACAAATATTCAAACAAAACAGGCAATAAATAATAAAAGTGCCATTATCCCATATTACAAAGAACGGCATGAATGCCCTCAGGGAAATATAATGTCTTTGGTACACTTATCCGCCACAAGGCGGGCTCCCTTCAGTACACCTTCATAGTACACCTCGGGCTTGCGGTGCTCCTTACCCTCTGGTGGCCCCTCAGTCATCAGCTTCTCCGCGTCGAGATTCCCCCAATGCACTTTTACACGGGCAAATGCCATGCGCCCACCCTCTATACAAACCGATCGCTTAACAGCATCAAGCCGAGGATAGGTGCCCACAATCCGCTTCACGAGTTCGAAGTAACTGCTTGGAATTGGCTCCGCGGGCCACAGCCGGACAACCAAGTCCCTCAGGGCTAGTTTGGCCGCCTGGTGCAGTTCGACCAGCTGCTTCAGCTGATCGATAAAGGGCACCAGACAATTCGGCGCCAAATACTGCGACCAGAAATTCCTCTCCGCAGACTTCTTCTCCTCAGTCCGGTAGAATTGGGCAGCATCTAATATGCTGCGAGGCAGATCCGCAAACGCCCCTGTAAAAACAAGAATTCAGCTTGTCGCTTAGAGTTCTTCCCACTATCATGTAAAAATGGCCATGAATACAAAAGGCCTTACCAGCCGCAACTTTTCGGGCCTCCTGAATGTCCCGCACAGCACCTCGAGCTTCTTCCCGAGCATCTTTCGCGGCTTGGAGAGCTTGGGCAAGTTCGGATCCCTACTAGACTCTGCTCCAAACCCTCACTTTTCTTCACAGCCTCCTGGAGCTCTCGCTCAGCTATGATGACCCTGGCCTTGTGTTTCTCACGAAGCGCCTGTTCGGCGGCAGCCTTCTCGTTGGCATCAGCCATAGCCTTCTTCAGTGCCTCATATTCGGCACTAGCTCCTAGGGCATACAATACAAATACTTTTCAATAGGCACAATCACTCATCCGTGCCTAATTCAAGACAATGTTTCAACATACCTTGCTTATCCTCCAATTGCTTTTTCACACGGCCAAGTTCTTCCTTGGCTCGTTCCAGGCTCTGCTTCAGCCCGGACACTTCCGCATTATGAGCGTCCGTCTTCTCCGCAGACGCCTGCTTTCACACAAAAGGGTATACGTCATTAACAAAGGCTCCCGCAAAAGCAGTGGATTTGATCCCCTGTCCGGCTCTCTCTCTTTCGCCGGACAGTGTATCAGGGGCTACTACTCATATTATGATGATTCCTCAGAGGTTTCTTAGAAAACATACCTCAAAAGCCTTTATAAGGCCAAGACAAGACTCATTCAGCCCACTCTCGGCGGACTGAATCTTTTCAACCACTGCACCCATGAGGGTCTGATGTTCATCAACGATAGACGCGCTCTTTAACGTTGTCGATAGACCGCCTGGCAGCTCTGCTTGGACAGAGGTTGTTGGCGGAGTAGGCAAGCCTCCCACCGTCGAAGGTGGCCGCTCGCCCGATCCTGGAGCCTTAGAGGTCTCCAGGACCTTATCCGGCTGTGGTCCAAACCCGACATCACCCCCATCATCAACACGCTGGGGGGCTGCCGCCCCAGTGTGTCCGGCCCCAGAGACATGCCTCCCCTGGTCTGGGTCTCTTTGAGACGACACCTCGGTGTCGCGCCTGGACTTCAGAGAAGGAGCCTCCGGAGGCGTCTCGCTCGCCAAAGCGTCTGAGCTCAGCGAATCCTCCGATGAGGATTGTCCGGCACGAGACCTTGCTGGGCCGTACGAAATATGGCGATAGTTAAAATTACTGTACCCAAACGACCCTGGATGCATATGCGCATTCGGATTTCGGATAATTACGACTTTTCCAGGGGCTTGGCTCTGGGATCCCACTCCGGGCTGTTATCGGCAGCCGCGGTGGATGCCTCTGGGTGGGAACCTCTCCCCCTCTTGGGCGATTTGGCCTCCAGGGACGAGGAAGCCGCCCTTTTCTTCCCACCTCTAGAGTGAGGCTCGTCCTCCTCTGCTTCCTCCTCCTCGTCTTCGGAAGAAGGAGCGTCACTGGAGTCTTCGGATTTTGCGTCCAAAGCCTCACGGCGACGGAGGCCACTCTGGGTCTTTTTGGCCTTCTTGGAAGCCTCTTTCTTTGGCGCCTCATAAGGCGGGGGGACCAGCATCTTCGTCAGAAGAGGTCCAATCGGTTCCTCCGGCAGCGGTATCTGCTCCACCTTTTTTATCCATCCCTGGGGTCATGATAAAGCACGATGAAAACGTCTCTCTCAGGACATGCCAACTGAAGCATGGATGGACAAAGCGCGGCTATAACTTACCGGGCTTGCAGAATGGGATAATTGATACCCACGGTCCTCGACGGAGCCCGGCCATGATTTGCCGGACTTAAAGAGCACCTTCCAGATGTCCTTGTGGGAGGAATCATAGAGCTCCCGAAGGGTTTGGTGCTCGGTTGGGTCTTACTCCCACAAATTGCAGGCTCGGCGCCGGCAAGGGAGAACCAGGCGAACTAACATCACCTGGACTATGTCGACGAGCTTGACGTCCTTGCCGACCACACTCTGAACGTGCGTCTGGAGCAGTGACAGCTCATCGGACGAGGACCAGTTCGGGCCCTTCTTGGGCCAGGACATGAGTCACAGTGGGGCTCCGGATCTAAGCTCGGAAGCTGCAGCCCACTTTTTGCCGCGTGGTTTGGTGATATAGAACCACTACTGCTGCCACTCCTTGACGAAGTCATTGAAGGCACCAGTCGGCCAAACGACCTTGGGCATCTTGCTCACCATGGAGCCGCCGCACTCGGTGTGCTCGCCACTCACCACCTTGGGCTTCACATTGAAAATCTTCAGCCACAGGCCAAAGTGAGGCGAAATCCGAAGAAAAGCCTCGCACACGACGATGAACGTCGAGATATTGAGGAAAGAATTGGGGGAAAGATTGTGAAAATCAATCCCGTAGTAATACATGAATCCACGACCAAATGGGTGAAGGGGAAACCCAATCCCACGGACAAAATGGGGAAGGAACACGACTCTCTCGTGAGGCTCTGGATTAGGGATGACCTGTCCCGCCGGTGGGATACGGTGGCCGATCTTCTTGGCCAGATACCCGGCCTCTCGGAGCCTCTTGATATCCTTCTCCTGGACGGTTGAGGCCATCCATCTGCCTCCTGCTCCGGATCTGGACATCTTTGGAAAACCTCCCTTCGATGGAAAAGAAGAATGCCTGGGCATTAGGGCTCAAACAGAGGGGAATGGGCTAGCGGAAGGAGAAGGCATGGGTAAAGAGAAAGAGACCTTATCTCTTCATAGAGACGGTAAAAGCTTTTTGCGCCTCCCCACTTGCCCAGTGGAACCTGCTCGCTTCCCACTCACCGCGATTAGCGGTGCGGTTGGATCACCCATGCCCGTATTGATGAGAATCCCACAATAAGGGACACGATCTCTGCTATGGCAAAACATGCAGAAGAAACCGCCTCGCCATATGCGCTACGGCTGGTTGTGGGAAGACGGTTCGGATAACGACCCGACCATAATGACATGTCACGAGGTCAGCAGATTACGTTTGTGAAATATCATTTTCTCTATGGTGGTATATGAAGATCATCTTGCAGATCCGGACACGGTCTACATGTTCGGTAATCACTTTGGAGTATTCGGAGAAGGAACCCGCCTTGCAATGCCGAAGACAAGATTGCACGCCGGACTCATCGTCATTGAAGCCTGGTTCAGGGGCTACTAAGGGAGTCCTGGATTAGGGGGTATCCGAACATTCGGACTATATACATCGTCCGGACTATTGGAGCGTGAAGATACAAGACTCAAGACTCCGTCCCGTGTCCGGATGGGACTCTCCTTTGCGTGTAAGACAAGCTTGGTGATCCGGATATTGTATTTCCTTCCTTGTAACTGACTCCGTGTAAACCCTAGCCCTCTCTGGTGTCTATATAAACCGGAGAGGTTGGTCCTTAGAAGGCCGATCACAATTACATTCATAATCATCATAGGCTAGCTTCTAGGGTTTAGCCTCTACGATCTCGTGGTAGATCTACTCTTGTACTACTCATATCGTCAATATTAATCAAGCAGGAAGTAGGGTTTTACCTCCACCGAGAGGGCCCGAACCTGGGTAAACATTGTGTCCCTTGCTTCCTGTTACCATCAGCCTAAGATGCACAGATCGGGACCCCCTACCCGAGATCCGCCGGTTTTGACACCGACAGTAGGCTCCAGCTGTTACAATCTGTGCCGGCTTCCATGCTGATTTACTTCTTGTGCTCCTTGTCTTTGCCCCAAGGCATTCTTAAACAGATTGAGAGGATCATGCGATGGTGTCTTTGGCGTGGAAAATCTGACACCCTGCTGCAGTCATTGGCCGCTTGGGACCTAGTTTGCAGGCCTAAGAAATTTGGTGGCCTTGGAGTTACCCACCTGGGTTTTCAAAATGAAGCATTTCTTATGAAACACTTATTCAAGTTCTTCAACAAGCGAGACATACCCTGGGTTAATCTAATTTGGAGCACATACTATGGATCCTCGGCCCATCAAGCGACTCAGAGCTGTGGTTCTTTTTGGTGGTGTGATGTGCTCAGCCTATATGATAAATTTTGTAAATTGGCTACTCCGCAGGTGCATGCAGGTGACACGGTAGTTTTCTGGTTGGACCATTAGAAAGTTGATAACTGCACCGTCCCGTTGAAAGAAAGATTCCCGCGTCTCCATTCATTTGTCATTGATAACTTGATCACGGTTAGGGATTTTTTCAACATGACAACTGAGTTTGATTATTTACACCTGTCCTTGTCTATGGAAGCATTTAATGAGTTGTAGCAGCTACAATCTATTTTGGCTCCCATAAATTTGGACCCTGAGGGGAAGGATATCTGGATATGGCCTTCTAAGTCTGGAGATTTTCAATCAAGGCTTTTTTATGGACTTAATTTCCATCACTTGGTAGTTGACCCCATTTTTAAGTGTATTTGGAAATGCTCATGCACTCTTAAGCTCCAAGTCTTTGGCTGGTTCCTTCTAATGGATCGATTGAATACCAGGGATATGATGCAATGTAGGCATTGGAATGTGCAAGATGACACTTGTGTTTTATGTCACATGGCTAGCCACGAGGATCGTGTGCATCTTTTCTTCACTTGCAACTTCAGCCAGCATGTTTGGAATTATCTTGGTATTTGTTGGATCTCCCATCCGAATCAATCCACATACATGATGGCTCTATCTACCCGCAAGGACTTTGGGTTCCCTTTCTTTTCTGAAGTGGTTTTCACAGCCACTTGGAATATTTGGACTCAGAGGAATGGCAAGATCTTTAGGAATGAGAAACCTAGCTTCAGAGCTAGGAGAAGCAATTTTGTACATGATATCTCTTTGTTAGCACATAGGATAAAATGTAAATATAGGGATAGCCTCCTATCTTGGATAGCCTCCCTTCCTTAGGACTTGGTATGTATTCCCCGCCCCCCAACTCTCTTCCTTGTACATTGTAATTTGTTTGGTTTGGAGTCTTAATAAAAGACTGTGAGGATGTTGCCTTGCAGTACATAGTCAAAAAAAACTCGGGAATTTTCTTAAAATATTATCTTCAACTCCTGGAACATCTCATATGGTCCATGACGTTCAAAACGTCTTTGAAATCCCGATTCTAAGCCGTAAAGCATGGCACACTGAACTAATGAGTAGTCATCAGATTGAGCTTGCCAGACATTCACAACGTCAATTTCTGCTCCTGCAGCTAGGCCTTTCACCTAGCGGTACATCAAGGACATAATTCTTTTATGCAGCAATGAGGATAATCCTCAAGTTACAGACCTAGTACATGTAGTTGCTACCATCATCTTTCAACTTAGCTTTCTCTAGGAACACATTAAAATTCAAGGGAACGGTAGCATGGACCATTGATCTACAACATAGATATGCAAAAACTATCAGGACTAAGTTCATGATAAATTAAGTTCAATTAATCATATTACTTAAGAACTCCCACTTAGATAGACATCCCTCAAGTCATCTAAATGATACGTGATCCAAATCAACTAAACCATGTCTGATCATCACGTGAGATGGAGTAGTCATCAATGGTTCACGTTTGACCTTTCGGTCTCCAGTGTTCCGAGTCCATGTATGTACATGCTACGCTTGTCAAGTTTAACCTGAGTATTCCGCATGTGCAAAACTGGCTTGCACCCGTTGTATTTGAACGTAGAGCCTATCACACCCGATCATCACGTGGTGTCTCAGCACGAAGAACTTTCGTAATGGTGCATACTCGGGGAGAACACTTATACCTTGAAATTTAGTTAAGGGATCATCTTATAATGCTACCGTCGTACTAAGCAAAATAAGATGCATAAAAGATAAACATCACATGCAATCAAAATATGTGACATGGTATGGCCATCATCATCTTGTGCTTTTGATCTCCATCACCAAAGCAACATCATGATCTTCACCGTCACCGGCTTGACACCTTGATCTCCATCGTAGCGTCGTGGTTGTCCCGCCAACTATTGCTTCTACGACTATCGCTACCGCTTAGTGATAAAGTAAAGCAATTACATGGCATTTGTATTTCATACAGTAAAGCGACAACCATAAGGCTCCTGCGAGTTGCCGATAACTTTTGCAAAACATGATCATATCATACAACAACGTATATCACATCATGTCTTGACCATATCACATCACAACATGCCCTCCAAAAATAATTTAGACATCCTCTACTTTGTTGTTGCAAGTTCTACATGGCTGCTACGGGCTTCTAGCAAGAATCGTACTTACCTACGGCACAAAACCACAACGGTGATTTATCAAGTTTGCTGTTTTAACCTTCACAAGGACCGGTCGCAGTCAAATTCGATTTAACTAAAGTTGGAGAAACAGACACCCGCCAGCCACCTTTATGCAAATCTAGTTGCATGTCTGTCGGTGGAACCGACGTCATGAACGTGGTCATGTACGGTTGGTCCAGGCCGCTTCATCCAATAATATCGCCAATTCAAAATAAGACATTGGTGGTAAGCAGTATGACGATCATCACCCATAACTCTTTGTGTTCTACTCGTGCATATCATCTACGCATATACCTACCTCGGATGCCACTATAGGGAAACGTAGCGTGCAATTTCAAAAAAATTCCTACGCTCACGCAAGATCTATCTAGGGGAGAGTGTGTCCACGTACCCTCGTAGACCAAAAACGGAAGCGTTTACTTAACGCGGTTGATGTAGTCGAACGTCTTCCCATTCCAACCGATCGAGTACCGAACGTACGGTAGTTCTGCACACATTCAGCGCGATGACGTCCCTCGAGCTCTTGATCCAGTAGAGGGTCGAAGGAGTAGATGAGTTCCGTCAGCACGACGGCGTGGTGACGGTGATGTGATCCATGCAGGGCTTCGTGTAGGACCTTGAAGTATGTCTAGAGGGGGGTGATTAGACTACTTGACCAATTAAAAACTTAACCTTTTCCCAATTTTAGAGTTTGGCAGATTTTAGCTATCTTTGGACAAGTCAAGCAATCATCACACAATTCCAGCAAGCATGCAAAGAGTATATGAGCAGCGGAAATTAAAGCATGCAACTTGCAAGAAAGTAAAGGGAAGGGTTTGGAGGATTCAAACGCAATTGGAGACACGGATGTTTTTGTCGTGGTTCCGATAGGTGGTGCTATTGTACATCCACGTTGATGGAGACTTCAACCCACGAAGGGTAATGGTTGCGTGAGTCCACGGAGGGCTCCATCCACGAAGGGTCCATGAAGAAGTAACCTTGTCTATCCCACCATGGCCATCGCCCACGAAGGACTTGCCTCACTAGCGGTAGATCTTCACGAAGTAGGCGATCTCCTTGCCCTTACAAACTCCTTGGTTCAACTCCACAATCTTGTCGGAGGCTCCCAAGTGACACCTAGCCAATCTAGGAGACACCACTCTCCAAGAAGTAACAAATGGTGCGTTGATGATGAACTCCTTGCTCTTGTGCTTCAAATGATAGTCTCCCCAACACTCAACTCTCTCTCATGGGATTTGGATCTGGTGGAAAGAAGATTTGAGTGGAAAGCAACTTGGGGAAGGCTAGAGATCAAGATTCATATGGTAGGAATGGAATATCTTGGCCTCAACACATGAGTAGGTGGTTCTCTCTCAGAAATGGTAAGTTGGAAGTGTAGGTTCGTTCTGATGGCTCTCTCCACGAATGAAGAGGAGGTGGAGGGGTATATATAGCCTCCACACAAAATCTAACCGTTACACACAATTTACCAAACTCGGTGGGACCGATTCAACAGACTCGGTCAGACCGATTTAGTAAACTTAGTGACCGTTAGGATTTTCGGTGGGACCGACATGCAACTCGGTAGGACCGATATGGTTAGGGTTAGGGCATAACGTAATCTCGGTGAGACCGATTACACAAACTCGGTGTGACCGATTTTGGTAATTAGCTAAACAGAGAGTTGGTCAGGTAAACTCGGTGGGACCAATTCGCTCATTTTGGTGAGACCGAAATGTTACGAAAGGGAAACAGGGAGTTTACATTGCAATCTTGGTGGGACCGATCGCTCACTTCGGTTAGACCGAAACGTTACGAAGGGAAACAGAGAGATTACAACCCCATCTCGGTGAGACCGGTTTTCCTAGAGTTTGTGGCAGTGGCTATGACATTTGAACTCAGTGACGCCGGATAGAAAGAATCGGGGGGACCGATTTTGACTTTGGGTTTAGGTCATATGTGGATGTGAGAAAGTAGTTGAGGGTATTTGGAGCATATAACTAAGCACATTAAGCAAGAGGCTCATTAAGCAACACCTCATCCCTCCTTGATAGTATTGGCTTTTCCTATAGGCTCAATGTGATCTTGGACCACTAAAATGAAAAATGAAGAGTCTTGAGCTTTTGAGCTTGAGCCAATCCTTTGTCCTTGATATTTTGAGGGATCCACTTTCATCATCCATGCCATGCCATTCATTGAGATTTCCTGAAATAATAGTCTTGGAATAGTATTAGCTCAATGAGCTATATGTTGTTATGAATTACCAAAACCACCTACGGATAGTTGCACTTTCAATCTCCCCCTTTTTGGTAATTGATGACAACATATAGATCAAAGCTTCGACAAATGATAATAAGATTGAAAAACATCGTCGCTTTGAGAAGTATGTGATAAGCAAGAGCTCCCCCTAAATTTGTGCATAGTTTAAGATTTGCTTTGGACTGCAAATGCACAAGGAATTAGGCTCATGGGTTACTCTTCCATGTCACATACATCTTGGTGGAGCGCTCAAAATAATAAAGATTGAATACATGCACTCATCACCAAGCAAAGTGAATGATCATTTAAGGATAGGTAAGATAATATCATTTAGCAAGCATAAGTGTAGCTTATGTTCAAACATATGATCATCAATGTCTCACAGATAATAGCATAGTATCTCAAACAATCAAAAGCAAACAAAAGATTAACCACCAAAGTAAGAGAGAACAAAAGCAACACACTCTCTCTCTCGAAGCCTATGATCTATACATTTTTCTCCCCCTTTGGCAACAAGTTACCAAAAAGTTCATAGAAAATGCATAGTGCTAGATTGACTCTCAGGCTTGATCTTCAGGTGGTGGTGTAGAGATGGCTCCTTGGACGAAGGCTTCAGTTGAAGTGGATGGAGCTGGAGGAGTTGGTGCTGGAGCTGGTTGCACTGGAGCTATAGGAGCTGTAGCTGGTGCAGATGATGTGGCTCTAGAGTCTGTCACAGGCACTGCAGCTACCTATGAGCTCTAGGCACTCTGGCAAATGCATCAGTGGTTGTCTTGCCCTTCCTCTCCTGCATGTCATCCTGGAGCTGCTCCACAACTGACTGAATCTCAGTTACTTTGACATCTAGATCATAGAATTTTTGTTACATGATTCTTTCCAGGCTCTCCTGGTTTTGAGTTAGGGTGGCCAACCCCTTCTCAATCCTTAGTGTTGATGTTATCAAGTAACCAAGCTGCTCCTGCTTGTTCTTCAAAAAGTATTCAGATGCCTCCTCTTGAGTTGGCATCTTGGCAGCCTTCTCTCTCTTTGCCTTCTCCTTCTTCTCTTGAGCTTGCACTGATGATGGTTCATTCTCATTCATGACAACTTGATTGTCCTGAAAGTCTAGATAGATAGCAAAATGTTCCTTATCCAGCAAGTATGTTCCTGTGCCCATCTTTGAGTTAATCAACTCCTGAATCTGTGGGGCATACCCACAACTCCTCTTCTGATCTGTTGCTGTCCTCTTAATGGTCTCAACAATGAGGCTCATGACCTTGAATTTTTGTGGCACATCAAACAAGTGCAGCAAGTTGATAGCATGCCCTCTAATCATGTTGTGGTCACCTGACTTGGGCGACAGAGTGTGCCTTAGGATCCAGTTGATTGTTGGCAGCCCTGACAGAAGGAAGTGGACTGACCCAAACTTATGAGTCTCAACTGCAGCATCAGGAATTTCCTTGTACATATGAGCCATGGTATTGTGGTCCATCTTCTTCTTGGCATAGACATCCAAGTCATCTTCACTCTCCTTTGGGGCATTGATCAAACTGGCCCATTCCTCAATTGTTGACTGGTACCTTGTACCTTCAGACATCCAAACTATCCTGCCATCTGGATAGAAGTGTGTTGTGGAGTAGAATTGCATAATGAGCTCATCATTCCACTTTGTGAGCTTCTGCCCAACAAAGTCTGCAACTCCACAAGCAACAAACTGTCTTGCACTCCAGGATAGTGTTCCTCATTTTCCTTCATGTAGGTCCAGTCGACCCACCTCATATCACACACTATTGGTTTCTTGTCCAATAGTACTGTCTCATAGAAGTCCTGCTGTTCCTTAGTGTGGAACCTGTAGTCAACAGTAGTCCTTCTCCTAGTAGCATATGGATCAGACAGACTCCACAATCTGAGTCCTGCATCCTTTCTCAACTTCATGTTCTCAGCCACAGGATGAGCATCATTGTGGTCTGGAATCTTGGGCTTTAGCTTTCTCAGGACTTGTCCTTCATCAGCAACTTTAGGCACTGGGGCCTTGTTCTTCTCAGCAGCTGGAATACTCCTGGTATTCCTCTTTGGTGCAATCTTGGGCTTGGGGGCAGCTTTGGGTGCTTCCTTGGGCTTTGATGTTGCAGCCCCTGACTTTATAGCATCACCCATTAGCTTTTGTGCCTTGGGTGCTGGTGCAGCAACCACTTCTTCCTCTTTAGAGTCTCTCCTCATAGAGGGATTTCCAAGAACCTGGGCAGTAGTGGTTCTGGCTCTCTTCTTCTTCTTATCTTGACCAGCAGCTTCATCTTCTGATTCAATGGTAAACTTCATAGTTTCTCCAGCGGGAACTTTCTTGGGTTTGGAAGTTGTGACTCTTCTTGCAGGTGCCTCTTTGGGTTCTGTCTTTTCAGGCACTTGAGTTGATCCTCTGACCTTCACCATAGGTGTCCTCTTGGCAGGGACCTTCCTATTGAGTCCAGGCTTTGTGTTCTTTGTTGAGGCATATTCCTTTTTTAGCACTACCTTCTTGGAGGTAGCCTCATATTCTTCTGCCATATAGTCCTCATCATCAGATTCTGAGGTTCTCTTCTTCCTTGTCCTCATGGCAGCTTTAGGCAAATTGCTTGGGGTGCTCCTGCTGCCAACATCTGAAGTGCTAGAGGGACTAGTGCCCTCACTCATGTGATTGTGCTCTTCTGACTTGTTCTGACTATCACTTTGGTCTAACATGCTGCAAATCACTGACTGTTGACCCTGTGAATAGTTATAGATGAGATAGAATGGATGAGCATCACAAAATGCAGAGATTTTTGCAAAAGAATGATTCAAAAACTCAGTTTTAGTTTTCCACAGAAAGCATTTCGGATCAACCGATTTTCAAACTCGGTGATACCGAAGCAGTTTTGGAACCTAAACTAGTGAACTCGGTCGGACCGAGTCACAGTTTGGTGGCACCGAGACTGCTAGGGTTTCACAAAGTCCTAAAATTGGTCACACCGATTAGCAATTCTCGGTCAGACTGAGAGTTACTAGTGCAATGGCATTAGCCAAATCGGTGGGACCGAGTTTTTCAACTCGGTGGGTCCGAGATGGTTTCGGCGGAAACCTAACCCTAAATTTTCAAATCGCATCTGATCTAAGGATTGTATTGACTGGATAGGAGTGTTTCAATCATGGCAAGAATCATAATGAACACAATGTGCTAGGAATCGGACAAGGATAGCACTGTGATCGAGTCCATACCCTAGCTTGGCGATGAACTCGCTACGGCGGCAATGGCGGGGGTGAATTCCGTTGACGGCGGCGGAGACCAGCAACAGGAGGCAGCTGGCGACGAGGAGACGATCCGGAGACCCTGGTGGCAGAGCGAGCTATTGCGCGGGCGAAGAGGTTTGGAGAAATTTCCAAAATTGTGCCCGTGAGTATATATAGCCCGACCCTGTCGGTGTGACCGAGTGGAACAACTCGGTGGCACCGTGATGCATAACTGTATACAGTTACCGCAACTCGGTGTGACCGAAAAGTTCAAATCGGTTGCACCGAGATTGAAAACCTAGATCAACTTAGTGATCTCGGTAGGACCGAAATGGAGGAATCGGTCAGACCGAGAATCACAAAGAAGTTTTGGAAGTTTAAGTCTATGAAGAATCGGGGACTTCGAGTGCTCCTCACACAGAGTGGTTCGAATCTGACTTGATCAAATTTTGTGATGTAGCATGTTGAGACGAGAAAAGCATAGATAGCTAGAGAAGGTTCTTAGGCATTCTTGTCCATCCACTTGGCAAAAAGAAAAAGAACCCAAACAATCAAAACAACAAGTGGATGTCCTCGAATGAGTAAAATATGCAACCAACATGCTCACACAATAAGATGGCAAATGAAATATGTGGCAAAGCATGCACAACCAATTCTAGCATCTATCAAACAATTGGCGATGACTAGGTCATCTATATATGAGTATATTGACTTAGGAGTCAAATGAGAACATTTGATCATAGGTCATACTCATCGTTTAAGCTCAAGTGGGGTTACCACTTTTACATAATGCATTGATGTGTTCACACCATTAGAGTTGCTTTGACTCAATTCTTAGAGTTAAGCTCCCCCTAGATGTGAGATCCCCTTTTAGAGGGATGAACTAACCTTGGGTTTTCTCGATGATGACTTCATGTAGGTGTTGAAGATGTGGATGCTCAATGTTGATGTAGATCATTTGGAGCAATCCTTTGGAGTGAGTTGCACTTTCAACATACCTACATGGGTTAGTCCCACAAGGAACAAACAAGAATATCCACAGACATAGAGTGATGCACATACAATATGATGTCCATGAAATCATTAGGTTACCTTGTCCCTTGCCTTACCAACATGAGGGTTTGTGACTCCTTGAACTAGTGCAAGATGTGGAACTTGATTGCACTTGTCCTTGCCATAATGATATGAGTGAAGAATGTTGGCGGAGTCACCCTCAAGAACTCTCTAGTTCTTCTTCTTCGGGATCCACATCATCTTGATGGGAATCCTTGGAGTTGTAGTTGTACTTGATGAAGTAGAACTTGACGTAGTCTTGGGAACCCACTTGACCGAGGCCTTGGGTGCTTCTTAAAATGCATCAATCTCCTCTTGAAGCTTGTCCTTGCCTTTCTTCTTGTGGTCTTGTGGTGGAAGATCATCTTGTGCTTGTGTTCCCTTGAAGGAAGCAGGATCATACTTCTCTTGTTGAGGAACAAACTTCATCTTGGGGTATTGATTTTCTTCCCACTCAACTCCATTGGCATTGAACTTTCGTTCAAAACCAACACCTTGATTCTTCCAGTGCCTTCCTTGCTTGCGTACAATTTCCTCGAATTGCTTACTCCCGGCAAGGCTCTTGTAAACACCTTTCTCTATAATTCCCTTCAATAAGCTATTTTCTTGCTCAAGTGTAACTTGGCTAAGAGAATCATTAGTGGAATCAAGAGAACTACTAGAAGCAACAATATTGGATTTGGCATTATTATTGTTACTACTAGAGGAAGGATCTTTCTTGTACTTGTTACTAGACTTGACTTGAGGCATGCAAGTAGATAAGAGTAAATGCTTGGCAATGTAAGAAGAACTTTTCTTACGGAGATCATCATTGATTGCTTTTAAGAACTCATGCTCTTTCTCAAGATTGAGCTTTTCAAAGCGTAACTTCTTATGAGCTCTTAAAAGTTCTCGATGATCTTCGAAGATAGTTTCATGAGCTAACTTAAGAGTGTTTAGTTCTTTGGTTAGAAGCTCAATCTTCTCCTTATCATTGTCATTCGTTTTATCTTGATTAGCATGATTAATTGACGTTTCATCATAGTATTCATCACTAGAGTTGTCAACAAGTAAATCATCATCACCTAGCAAGTCATCTTCATCACTATTGAAATCAACATACTCGGGATGTGTTACCTTTGGACCTTTGTCCATGAAGCATCTTCCAATTCCTTCATTTGGTGAGTCAAATATGTCGTAGGAGTTGGTTGACACAAGTGCTAGACCGGCAACACCTTCATCTTGAGTATATTCAGAGTCAGAGTGATAGCTTCTTTCGGAGTGATTGTCAGAGTCGGAGCCGGATACTCATTCACCAACATGAGCTTGATGTCTTCGTTTTGTGTAGCTCCTTGATGACTTGTCCTTCCTTTCCAAATCATTGCTTCTCTGTGAGGGTCTTCGTTCATAACGATCATCTCTACTCCTCCTCTCTCTTAGTGGTGATTCTTCTCTTTTGCTTCTTCTTCTTGGAGAATCTTCTCTTCTTTTGTAGGGTGTCGTACACTCATTTGAATAGTGTCTGGGTCTCCCACAATTGTAGCAATTGCGCTATCAACTAGAAGATCTTTTGTCATTGTAGGACCTTGACTTAGAGCTTCTTTCTTTGCTTCTACTCTTGTAGAATTTGTTGAAGTGATAAGCTCAATTCTTAATTGAAGGTTTGTTTCTCACTTGATGATGTGGGGGCTTCACATGAGGCTTTGTAAGCACCACTTGACTTGTTGTGAAGTTCCTCCTTATCCTTGAGTGACATCTCATGAGCAACAATTCTTCCAATGACTTCCGTTGGCTTAAGATCTTTGTAGTTTGGCATCATTTGGATCAATGTGCACACGGTATCATACTTTCCATCCAATGCTCTTAGGATCTTCTTGATGATGAATATGTTGGTCATCTCTTCACTCCCTAAGCCGGCAATCTCATTTGTGATAAGTGCAAGCCTAGAGTACATTTCAGCGACACCTTCACCATCCTTCATTTTGAACTTGTCAAGCTGACTTTGGAGCACATCCAACTTGGATTCCTTGACGGAGTCGGTACCTTCATGCATATCAATCAAAGTATCCCAAATTTCCTTTGCATTCTCAAGACGGCTGATTTTGTTGAATTCTTCGGGGCACAAGCCATTGAAGAGGATATCGCACGCTTGAGCGTTGCATTGCAGCATCTTCAACTCTTCTGTGCTAGCTTCACGGTTCGACTCTCTCCCATCAAAGAATTCACCTTGCAAGCCAATGCACACAATAGACCAAACGGCGGGGTTATGTCCAAGAATATGCATTTTCATCTTATGTTTCCAACTAGCAAAATTAGTACCATCAAAGTAAGGACCTCTACGGTGATAATTTCCCTCGCTAGACGCCATACTCTCCTAGGTTGTGAAACCAAGGCTATGACCACCAAAAGCTATGGAAATCAAAGCAAATGGAGACCAAAGCTCTGATACCACTTGTAGGACCTTGAAGTATGTCTAGAGGGGGGTGATTAGACTACTTGACCAATTAAAAACTTAACCTTTTCCCAATTTTGGAGTTTGGCAGATTTTAGCTATCTTTGGACAAGTCAAGCAATCATCACACAATTCAAGCAAGCATGCAAAGAGTATATGAGCAGCGGAAATTAAAGCATGCAACTTGCAAGAAAGTAAAGGGAAGGGTTTGGAGGATTCAAATGCAATTGGAGACACGGATGTTTTTGTCGTGGTTCCGATAGGTGGTGCTATCGTACATCCATGTTGATGGGGACTTCAACCCACGAAGGGTAACGGTTGCGCGAGTCCACGAAGGGCTCCCCCCACGAAGGGTCCACGAAGAAGCAACCTTGTCTATCCCACCATGGCCGTCGCCCACGAAGGACTTGCCTCACTAGCGGTAGATCTTCACGAAGTAGGCGATCTCCTTGACCTTACAAACTCCTTGGTTCAACTCCACAATCTTGTCAGAGGCTCCCAAGTGACACCTAGCCAATCTAGGAGACACCACTCTCCAAGAAGTAACAAATGGTGCGTTGATGATGAACTCCTTGCTCTTGTGCTTCAAATGATAGTCTCCCCAACACTCAACTCTCTCTCATGGGATTTGGATCTGGTGGAAAGAAGATTTGAGTGGAAAGCAACTTGGGGAAGGCTAGAGATCAAGATTCATATGGTAGGAATGGAATATCTTGGCCTCAACACATGAGTAGGTGGTTCTCTCTCAGAAATGGTAAGTTGGAAGTGTAGGTTCGTTCTGATGGCTCTCTCCACGAATGAAGAGGAGGTGGAGGGGTATATATAGCCTCCACACAAAATCTAACCGTTACACACAATTTACCAAACTCGATGGGACCGATTCAACAAACTCGGTCAGATCGATTTAGTAAACCTAGTGACAGTTAGGATTTTCGATGGGACCGACATGCAACTCGGTAGGACCGATATGGTTAGGGTTAGGGCATAACGTAATCTCGGTGAGACCGATTACACAAGCTCGGTGTGACCGATTTTGGTAATTATCTAACCAGAGAGTTGGTCAGGTAAACTCGGTGGGACCGATTCGCTCATTTCGGTGAGACCGAAATGTTACGAAAGGGAAACATGGAGTTTACATTGCAATCTTGGTGGGACCGATGGCTCACTTCGGTTAGACCGAAACGTTACGAAGGGAAATAGAGAGATTACAACCCCATCTCGGTGAGACCGAGATCCCTATCGGTAAGACCGATTTTCCTAGAGTTTGTGGCAGTGGCTATGACATTTGAACTCGGTGGCGCCGGATAGAAAGAATCGATGGGACCGATTTTGACTTTGGGTTTAGGTCATATGTGGATGTGAGAAAGTAGTTGAGGGTATTTGGAGCATATCACTAAGCACATGAAGCAAGAGGCTCATTAAGCAACACCTCATCCCTCCTTGATAGTATTGGCTTTTCCTATAGACTCAATGTGATCTTAGATCACTAAAATGAAAAATGAAGAGTCTTGAGCTTTTGAGCTTGAGCCAATCCTTTGTCCTTGATATTTTGAGGGATCCACTTTCATCATCCATACCATGCCATTCATTGAGCTTTCCTGAAATAATAGTCTTGGAATAGTATTAGCTCAATGAGCTATATGTTGTTATGAATTACCAAAACCACCTAGGGATAGTTGCACTTTCACTTCGCCTAAGCACCGCGAGAATATGACCGAAGGCGTAAACTGTGGAGGGGGGCACCGCACACAGCTTGGATCAATTGGTGTGTCTTCTAGCCCCCCCCCCTCCCCCGTATGCAAAGGAGGGAGGCAGAGGAGGCTGGCCCTAGGCGCGCCCCAAGTGGGGCTCCTGCTAGGATTCGCCCCCCCCCCCCCCCCCCCCTTCCTTTTACCGGAGGGGGAAAGGGGGAAGGAGAGGGAGTAGGAGAAGGAAAGGGGGGCGCCGGCCCCTTCCCTAGTCCAATTCGGCCTCTTCCCTTGTGGGGGGCACCAGCCCCTTATGGGCTGGTTATCCTCCCTCCTATGGCCCACATGGCCCATATCTTTCCCGAGGGGTTCCGGTAACCCCTCCGGTACTCCGGTATGTACACGATACATTCCGGAACCCTTCCTGTGTCCAAATACTACCTTACAATATATCAATATTTACCTCTCGACCATTTTGAGACTCCTCGTCATGTCCGTGATCTCATCCGGGACTCCGAACAACCTTCGGTCACCAAAACACATAACTTATATAATACATATCGTCATCGAATGTTAAGCGTGCGGACCCTACGGGTTCAAGAACTATGTAGACATGACCGAGACACCTCTCCGGTTAATAACCAATAGCTAAACCTGGATGCTCATATTGGTTCCCACATATTCTACGAAGATCTTTATCGATCGAACCGCAATGTCAACATACATTATTCCCTCCGGTATGTTACTTGCCCGAGATTCGATTTTTGGTATCTTCATACCTAGTTCAATCTCATTACCGGCATGTATCTTTACTCATTTCGTAATGCATCATCCCACAACTAACTCATTAGTCACATTGCTTGCAAGGCTTCATATGATGTGCATTATCGAGAGGGCCTAAAGATACCTCTCCGATACGCGGAGTGACAAATCCTAATCTCGATCTATGCCAACCCAACAAACACCTTCGGAGATACCTGTAGAGCATCTTTATAATCACCCAGTTACGTTGTGATGTTTGATAGCACAAAAGGCATTCCTCTGGTGTCCAGGAGTTGCATAATCTCATAGTCGGAGGAATATATATTTGACATGAAGAAAGCAATAGCAATAAAACTGAACGATCATTATGCTAAGCTAAAGGATGGGTCGTGTCCATCACATCATTCTCCTAATGATTTGATCCTGTTCATCAAATGACAACACATGTCCATGGCTAGGAAACTTAACCATCTTTGATCAACAAGCTAATCAAGTAGAGGCATACTAGGGACATGATGTTTTGTCTATGTATTCACACATGTATCAAGTTTCCGGTTAATACAATCCTAGCATGAATAATAAACATTTAACATGATATAAGGAAACATAAAACAACAAATTTATTATTGCCTCTAGGGCATTTTTCCTTCAAAGATCTACCCGAGTGAGGCAAGTCCTTCATGGGCGATGGCCATCGTGGGATAGACAAGGTTGCTTCTTCGTGGACCCTTCGTGGGTGGAGCCCTCCGTGGACTCGCGCAGCCGTTACCCTTCGTGGGTTGAAGTCTCCATCAATGTGGATGTACGATAGCACCACCTATCGAAACCACGCCAAAAATCTCTGTGTCTTCATTGCGTTTGCACACTCCAGTCCCATCCCTTTACTTTCTTGCGATTAGCATGCTTTTATCTTTCCGCTGCATATACTCTTGTCATGCTTGCTTGAAATGTATTGTGGATGCTTAAACTTGTGCTAAAACTCCACCTTAACTTGGACAAATTAAAAACTTCTACTTTTGCTTGTTAAGGGTCTAATCACCCCCTCTAGACCCCTCTTCTCGATCCTTTCAATTGGTATCAGAGCATTGTCTCCATTGCTTTGGTTTAATCTCCATTGGAGGAAGATGGATGAGTCTATGATTGGGAGTATTAGACGTAGTGTCTATGCTTGACAGAGAGTTCTATAATTCTTAGAAGAATGAGATGCTTGAGATTTTCAATGAATATGATTTGGCAAGTATATTACTAGCCCTTGTGCGCCCCCTATTGACCCTTTGCATCCTACCCCCGATGAGTATCTTAACATGATCCGCAATCTTAGAACTATTGATCTTATCATTAGAAGATTGCCTAGAATGCTTGTATGCTTGCCTAGATTTGAATGTGCTTATAATATATGGAAATATCTTGAGGAGCACTTTCCAAACTATTCCTTGAAAAATCTAGATGAGATTCTTCAAAAGTCCATTGCTTTTCAAAATATGGATCCTAGTAATCCTAAATTTGATGATTGTCTATTTACGCTTCGTGAACTTATGCGTGCCAAAGGAATGTTGGAGTCATTAGTAGCATCATTTCGCAAACTATTAGAATTCATGAACATGCACATTGTCATGGCCATAAATCTGATGAATCACTCTCTCTAGGTGATGATCATTCACATGATGATGCTGAGCATGGATATTATGATGAGGATGATGACAGTGACTTTGACCTTGATGAGTCGATGAGACACTTTGGTCTTATGGCTAACCTTTGCAGTTACATGGCCAGGGGAAAGGAGTGGATTCTCGATAGTGAATGTACTGATCATATGACCAGAGACAAGGACATGTCCTGTGAGCTTGCAAAGAATGACGGTCCTCGCAAGTATGTCACTTTTGGAGATAACTCCAAGGGTAAGGTACTTGGCCTTGGTAAGGTGGCCATTTCCAATGATAGCTCTATCCGAAACGGCATGCTCGTTGAATCCATTGGTTACAATCTACTTTCCGTATCTAGACTAGCTGACTTCGGTTTCAATGTCTTATTTACTAAAGTAGATTGTCAAGTGTTTCAAAGAGATAATCATAATATGTTCTTTACCTGCATTCGTAGGGGTGACCTATACATTGTTGATTTCACTAAAAAGGCTCAACCCCATACTTGCTTAATTGCTAAATCTTCTAAAGGTTGGTTATGGCATAGAAGTTTAGGTCACGTGGGCATGCAAAATCTTGATAAGCTTATTAAAGGTGACCATATCCTTCGTGTTAAAGATGTCATATTTGACAAGGATAGACTTTGTAGTGCTTGTCAAGTAGGAAAACATGTTGGAGGAAGTCATCCCATGAAGAACATCATGACCACGAGAAGATCGCTTGAGCTACTTCATATTGATCTTTTCGGTCCCAGTGCCTACAAGAGCCTCGGTGGTAACTCGTTCGGTTTAGTCATTGTTGATGACTTTTCAAGATTTACATGGGTGTTCTTTCTTGATGATAAATCATAGGTCCAAAAGATCTTCAAGAACTTCACTAGGAAGGCACAAAATTAGTTTGAAGTGAAGATCAAGAAGGTTCAAAGTGATAACGGAACGGAGTTCAAGAACGCAAATGTGGATACCTTCCTTGACGAAGAAGGGATTTCACATGAGTTCTCGGCTACATACACACCTCAACAAAATGGAGTCATTGAGAGGAAGAACCAGACGTTGATTGAGAGGGCGAGGACAATGCTTGATGAATACAAGACGCCACGACACTTTTGGGCGTAAGTGGTTGAGACAACTTGTCATGCTACGAATCGACTATATCTTCACAAGCTTCTCGGCAAGATGACATACGAGCTTTTCACTGGTAACAAACCCCAAGTTGGATACTTTTGAGTATTTGGCCAAAGTGTTACATTATTGATAAGCATCGTCGCTCGAAATTTGCACCTAAATCTCACAAAGGATTCCTACTTGGTTATGGCTCAAACTCTCACACTTACCGTGTCTGCAACAATTTCACTCGAAAGGTTGAAGAAACGGTAGATGTGAGAATCAAACGGCTTGCAAGTAGAGCAATTGCCACTTGATGTAGGAGACAAAGATCCTTCGGAAGCAGTCCAAGATTTGTCCATTGGCAAGATTCGCCCAACGGAGGTGAAGGAGAGTACCTCTTCTGTTCAAGTGGAAGCCTCAACTTCACATCAAGGTGAACCACAAGTTGACTTGGAGGCACCCACAAGTGGAACACGTCAAGACAAAGAAAATGAGGAAGTACAACAAGATGAACCACTTCAACCTCCCTCTCCACCTCCACAAGAGAACAAAAACACGCCAACAATAATGAAGAAGGAGAAGAAGACAATGAAGAGGATGTTCCACCTCAACCCAAACAAAAGCTCTCATGAGTTAGAGCGAGAGTCACAAGAGACCATCATGTCGAACAAATCTTCGATGACATTTAAATCGGGAGAATTACTCGCTCTAAAACTCGTTTGCCTAACTTTTGTGAACACTACTCATTCATTTCGACTGTTGAACCTATGAAGGTTGAAGAAGCTCTTGAGGACCCGGATTGGGTGAATGCTATGCATGAAGAGCTTCACAACTTCGAGAGGAATCAAGTGTGGACACTAGTTGAAAAGCCCGACGACCATCAGAATGTCATTGGAACCAAATGGGTGTTTCAAAATAAGCAAGATGAAGATGGACAAGTTGTACGCAACAAGGCTCATCTCGTTGCTCAAGGCTACACTCAAGTGGAAGGTGTGGACTATGGTGAGACTTATGCCCCCATTGCTAGACTTGGGTCCATACTCATCTTACTTGCTTATGCCAATCTCCATGATATCACTTTATAACAAATGGACACTAAAAGTGCTTTTCTTAATGGAGAAATTGAGGAGGAGGTGTATGTTAAACAACCTCCCAGCTTTGTCAATCCTAATAAACCTAATCATGTCTACAAACTTCACAAGGCCCTTTATGGTATTAAACAAGCTCCTAGAGCATGGTATAAATGCTTGACCAAATTTCTTATTGAAAAAAGCTTTGAAATTGGGAAAATCGATTCTACACTTTTTACTAAGGGTTAATGGAGAATTATTTGTGTGCCAAATTTATGTGGATGATATCATATTTGGATCTACTAACCCCCATTTTAGTGAAAAGTTTGGAAGGCTAATGTCGGAGAAGTTTGAGATGTCTATGATGAGCGAACTCAAATTTTTCCTTGGTTTGCAAATCAAGCAAACTAAGGAAGGTACCTTTGTCTCTTAAACAAAGTATACCAAGGATATTTTCAAGAAGTTCAACATGCAAGAAAGCAAAGGTATGAAAATACCCATGCCTACTAGTGGACATCCTGACTTGACTAAGGATGGCAAACCAGTTGACCAAAAGGTTTACCGCTCTATGATTGGTTCATTGTTATATCTATGTGCCTCCCGTCCCGATATTATGTTGAGTGTGTGTGCATGTGTGCACGATATCAAGTAGCCCCTAAATAGTGTCATCTTAAGGCCATGAAAATGATAATGAGATACTTAATTCATACACCAAACTTTGGCATTTGGTATCCTAAGAGGTCATCTTTTAGTCTTATTGGCTACTCCGATTCAGACTATGCCATTGACAAGGTTGATAGAAAGTCCACTTCGGGTACTTGTCAATTTCTTGGTAGATCCCTTGTATCTTGGTCCTCTAAGAAACAAAACTCGGTATCCTTATCCACTGCCGAAGTAGAATACAATGCCGTCGGATCATGGTTTGCTCAATTACTCTGGATGATCCAAACCCGTAAGGATTATGGGATACATGTGAAACATGTACCGTTGCTTTGTGACAATGAAAGTGCTATTAAGATTGCTCACAATCCCGTGCAACATTCTCGAATTAAGCATATTGAAGTTCGTCATTATTTCATTCGAGATCATGTTGCTAAAGGAGACATCAATCTTAAGCATGTTCGTATCGATAAGCAATTGGCGGATATATTCACCAAACCGCTTGATGAGAAAGTGTTTTGTCATTTGAGAGGTGAATTGAATATCATTGATGCCTCAAATTTGGAGTAGAAACCCTATTTGGATACATGCAAAGCACGAGCCTTTTTTGACTAATCCTTGATATTTCTCTTATGATAATGATCACTAGATCATCGATGGCGCGCGTTGCTGCGCCCGTCTAATTTTTCGTTCAAATGATAGTGATTCTGTTAAACATAAGAGAAATGAAACATATAAATCCAATACATAAAGATACATTGTTCAGTAATCAAGACGGGATATTCTTATGCTATTGTATTAGGCAGTTGTGCTAAGGTTCTCACAATATATAACAGTACCAGAATCACATTCAGTTGATCTCAAAGTAATGTACTCCATACAACTTTAGGCCGAAACTAATGTAGAAATATACTTTTATTCTTGCAAAGTACTCCCTTCATTTCATATTAACTGTCGATGATTTTGTACATTGTAATAAATCAATTAACACATAATATGGAATGGGTGGGTAGTGAAACAAAAGATGTGAAAAACATGGATGCAGCCAGTAAATAAATAAATGATCAAATAATCAGAATTGGCCCAAGATATAATGTGCTAACAATGTATGGTTACATCAGAAGAAAATACCCTCTACATTAGAACTGCAAGTTAACAAAGTAGTATAGTTAAGAGAAACTACTTATTGTTGAAATGGCCATGCTCATACTGTGTCCTGGGTTGAATACAAATCAAAAAGTCTTCTGCAAGCTCTGTGCCTCAAGTTTGAAAATGTGCTATCCTTTTGTCTCTTTGGCACGCAAAGAAATCAAAGTTGTGTTACCACATCCACCACAGAAACCCATTTGGAATACACAACGGACAATATCATGCCTTTCGCAACCTAGTTTGCCAGAAAATGGAGCAGATGAGATAAAGTGTTAGTGGCGAAAAACAAACTGAACCATGTTCAGTTGTGATGGACTTCATGTGAGGCAAATCTCAGGCATACGATGATATCTTAGAGCACTTGGATAAGCTAGTGTGGTACACCATGGCAAATAATAGATGCATTTTTTCCGTAGGGAGAATCAGATGCAGCTTCCCTTAGCTAACTCCTGCTGTTTGTTGATTTGCACGACAAAAAATATTCAATTTCCTATAGATAAATATATAGTTAGATAACTTGTATCAGTTAAGTGCCACATTTCAGTTAGAGAATGTGTAAATAATCATGCAATTGTAAAGCAGGTCCTATTTCAGTTCAAGAAATCTGAAGCAAGACTGGGAACTTAATAATGCAATTAGTGATTTGAGTGTGCATCTATATTGACCATTTCAGAGGCAGTATGACCGAACAATCATGAACATTTTCATTGCCATACTAATTAATGATCACCTGATAGGAACTACTCCATGTAGTATATCTTAAGCACACTCCCTAGTCATGCCACACAGGCAAGCATAGTGTGTCTACATTTGTACATCTAATATAAACATAACATCTCACAAAAAGAAAACCATACATCGAACAATATGAAGATAAGTCAATATATGATTGCAGAACAGGAATAGTATCTGAATGTTGACATGATTGGCCAATCCACACACCAACACCTGGCCTGCAATAATTGACAAAGATATATATCTGTCTAAAAATCTAAGTAGAGTTACACATTCGAAGCATCACCGAACGCGCACATCATGGAAATTGCATGACAGAAAAATCACAAGGAAGGATAAAAATGTGGATAGAGCTGAAAGCACACCATACATTTATGAATGGAATATTTTACCTGATCCATGAATAGGTTGAATAATTTCTCAATTAGGCTTTCGTGACCATCCAGTATGCTTGAGGAATTGCACCTGCATAGTCAAACAAACAGATGAATTTAGATTCACAAGACCAATTTACTCAATGATACAAAATGATGTCTGGATACACTTAACTGGGTAGCCCTGGATAAAAACAATGATCTTGTTCTCAGTCGATGTAGTACAACACATGAAAATAGGCCAGACCAATGAAGGGATAGCCCACATAAAGAAAGAACAAATCTCCACATAGCACAAAAAGACTGCCACTTCCTTTCTCTCGTGCAAGAACATTTGAAAGCAAGAAAGAACATACAAATGTGATACGTCTCCAACGTATCTATAATTTTTGATTGCTCCATGCTACTTTATATACTATTTTGGACTATATTGGGCTTTATTTTCCAGTTTTATATTATTTTTGGGACTAACCTATTAACCGGAGGCCCAGCCCAGAATTGCTGTTTTTTGCCTATTTCGGTATTTCGAAGAAACGGAATATCAAACGGAGTCCAAACGGAATAAAACCTTCGGGAACGTGATTCTCTCACCAAACGTGATTCGGGAGAATTGGACCCTACTCCAAGAAGTGCCAGAGGCGATCACGAGGGTGGAGGGCGCCCCCCCTGGGCGCGCCCCCTACCTCGTGGGCCCCCTATTGCTCCACCGACGTACTCCTTCCTCCTATATATACCTACGTACCCCCAAACAATCAGATGAGGAGCCAAAAACCTAATTCCACCGTCGCAACCTTCTGTATCCACGAGATCGCATCTTGGGGCCTGTTCCGGAGCTCCGCCGGAGGGGGCATCCACCATGGAGGGCTTCTACATCAACACCATAGCCCCTCCGATGAAGTGTGAGTAATTTACTTCAGACCTTCGGGTCCATAGCTAGTAGCTAGATGGCTTCTTCTCTCTTTTTGGATCTCAATACAATGTTCTCCCCTTCTCTCGTGGAGATCTATTCGATGTAATCTTCTTTTTGCGGTGTGTTTATTGAGACCGATGAATTGTGGGTTTATGATCCAGTATTATCTATGGAAAATATTTGAATCTTCACTGAATTCTTTTATGTATGATTGAGTTATCTTTGCAAGTCTCTTCGAATTATCCTTTTTGGTTTGGCCAACTAGATTGGTAGTTCTTGCAATGGGAGAAGTGCTTAGCTTTGGGTTCAATCTTGCGGTGTTCTTACCCAGTGACAGAAAGGGTTGCAAGACACGTATTGTATTGTTGCCATCGAGGATAACAAGATGTGGTTTTTATCATATTGCATGAATTTATCCCTCTACATCATGTCATCTTGCTTAAGGCGTTACTCTGTTTTTAACTTAATACTCTAGATGCATGCTGGATAGCGGTCGATGAGTGGAGTAATAGTAGTAGATGCAGAATCGTTTCGATCTACTTGTCTCGGACGTGATGCCTATATATATGATCATTGCCTAGATATACTCATAACTATGCTCAATTCTGTCAATTGCTCAACAGTAATTTGTTCACCCACCGTAGAATACGTATGCTCTTGAGAGAAGCCACTAGTGAAACCTATGGCCCCCGGGTCTATTCTCATCATATCAATCTCTATCGCTTTATTACTTACTTTGCTTTTACTTTTCTTTTTACTTTTTACTTTGCATATATCTATCAAAAATACCAAAAATATTATTTATCATCTCTATCAGATCTCACCCTCGTAAGTGACCGTGAAGGGGTTGACAACCCCTAATCGCGTTGGTTGCGAGTAGCTATCGTTTTGTGTAAGTACGAGGGACTTGTGCGTGGTCTCCTACTGGATTGATACCTTGGTTCTCAAAAACTGAGGGAAATACTTACGCTACTTTGCTACATCATCCTCTCCTCTTCGGGGAAATCCAACGCAGTGCTCAAGAGGTAGCAAGAAGAATTTCTGGCGCCGTTGCCGGGGAGGCTCACGGAAGCAAGTCAACCATACCAAGTACCCATCGCAATCCCTATCTCTCGCATTACATTATTTGCCATTTGCCTCTCGTTTTCCTCTCCCCCACTTCACCCTTGCCGTTTTATTTTCCCTCTCTTTCCCAATCTCCTCCTCTCTTTCCCGTTTGCCTTTTCTCATTGCCTTTCTGTTTGCTTGTGTGTTGGATTACTTGTAGCCATGGCGCAAGATAATACCAAATTGTGTGACTTCTCGAATACCAATAATAATGATTTCCTTAGTACTCCGATTGCTCCTCTTAATAATGATGAGTCTTGTGAAATCAATACTGCTTTGCTGAATCTTGTTATGAAAGATCAATTCACCGGCCTTCCTAGTGAATATGCCGCTACTCATCTAAACAATTTTGTTGATTTGTGTGATATGCAAAAGAAAAAAGATATGGATAAAAATATTGTCAAATTGAAGTTATTTCCGTTTTCGCTTAGAGATCATGCTAAAGTTTGGTTTTCATCTTTGCCTAAAAATAGTATTGATTCTTGGAACAAGTGCAAAGATGCTTTTATCTCTAAGTATGTTCCTCCCGCTAAGATCATCACTCTTAGGAACGATATTATGAATTTTAAACAACTTGATCATGAGCATGTTGCCCAATCTTGGGAAAGAATGAAATTGATGCTTCGCAATTGCCCTACTCATGGTTTGAATTTATGGATGATCATACAAAATTTTTATGCCGGATTGAATTTTGCTTCTAGAAATCTTTTAGATTCGGCTGCGGGAGGCACGTTTATGGAAATTACGTTAGGGGATGCTACATAATTGCTTGATAATATTATGGCTAATTATTCTCAGTGGCACACCAAAAGATCTTCTAGTAAAAAAGTGCATGTTATAGAAGAATTCAATGTCTTGAGTGAAAAGATGATGAACTTATGAAGATGTTTGCTCCTAAAAATACTCCTCTTGATCCCAATGATATGCCTTTGTATACTTTGCTTGAGAATAATAATGAATCTATGGATGTGAATTTTGTTGGTAGGAATAGTTTTGGAAACAACGCGTATAGAGGGAATTTTAATCCTAGGCCTTATCCTAGTAATCCTTCTAATAATTATGGAAATTCCTACAACAACTCTTATGGAAATTTAATAAGATGCCCTCTGAATTTGGGAGTAGTGTTAAAGAGTTTATGAATTCACAAAAGAATTTTAATGCTTTGCTTGAAGAGAAATTGCTTAAAGTTGATGATTTGGCTAGGAACGTTGGTAGAATTTCTCTTGAAATTGATTATTTAAAGCTTAGATCTATTCCCCCTAAGCATGATATCAATGAGTCTCTCAAGGCCATGAGAATTTCCATTGATGAGTGCAAGGAAAGAACCGCTAGGATGCGTGCTTCCAAAGATGCCTTTATTAAAGTGTGTTCTTCCAATTCCTATGAAAATCAAGATGAAGATCTAAAAGTTATTGATGTGTCCCCCATTAAATCTTTGTTTTGCAATATGAATCTTGATGAAACTGATTATGATCTTCCTTTACCTAGAAGGCGTTCTAAGAATTCGGAGTTTCTAGATCTTGATGATGAATTTGATGAAAGTGGGATTGAAAGAAATAAAAACCTAGATGTTGCTAAACCCACTATTTTGGATCTCAAGGAAATTAATTACGAAAATTGCTCTTTAATTGGTTGTATTTCCTTGTTGCAATCCGTGCTAGATTCTCCTCATGCTTATAGTCAAAATAAGGCCTTTACCGAACACATTGTTGATGCCTTGATGCAATCTTATGAAGAAAAACTTGAGTTGAAAGTTTCTATCCCTAGAGAACTCTATGATGAGTGGGAACCTACTATTAAAATTAAAATTAAAGATTATGAGTTTCATGCTTTGTGTGATTTGGGTGCTAGTGTCTCTACTATTCCCAAAACTTTATGTGATTTGCTAGATTTCCGTGATTTTGATGATTGCTCTCTAAACTTGCATCTTGCAGATTCCACTATTAAAAAACCTATGGGAAGAATTAATGATGTTCTTATTGTTGCCAATAGGAATTATGTTCCTGTAGATTTTATCGTTCTTGATATAGATTGCAATCCTTCATGTCCTATTATTCTTGGTAGACCTTTCCTTAGAACGACTGGTGCAATTATTGATATGAAGGAAGGAAATATTAGATTCCAATTTCCCTTGAAGAAGGGTATGGAACACTTCCCTAGAAAGAAAATAAAATTACCATATGAATCTATCATGAGAGCCACTTATGGATTGCCTACCAAAGATAGCAATACCTAGATCTATCCTTGCTTTTATGCCTAGCTAGGGCGTTAAACGATAGCGCTTGTTGGGAGGCAATATAATTTTATTTTGTGTTTTTTGTTTTTGCTTATGTTTAGGAATAAATAATCCATCTACCTTCTGTTTGGATGTCGTTTTATGTTTTAATTAGTGTTTGTGCCAAGTAGAACCTATAGGATAACCTACGATGATAGTTGATTTGATTCTGCTGAAAAACAGAAACTTTGCACGCATGAATATAATTTTGTTAAATCACAGGAACGTGCTTTTGCGTTGATTCATCTTGCTGCTGTTCAATAAACAAATTGTACAGGACTTCCTATTTTTGTAGAATCTTTAGAGTTCCAGAAGTTTGCGTTAGTTACAGATTGCTACAGACTATTCTGTTTTTGACAGATTCTGTTTTACGTGTGTTGTTTGCTTATTTTGATGAATCTATGGCTAGTAAATTAGTTTATAATCCATAGAGAAGTTGGAATACAGTAGGTTTAACACCAATACAAATAAATAATGAGTTCATTACAGTACCTTGAAGTAGTCTTTTGTTTTCTTTCTCTAACGGAGCTCACGAGATTTCTGTTGAGTTTTGTGTTGTGAAGTTTTCAAGTTTTGGGTGAATTCTTTTGATGGATTATGGAACAAGGAGTGGCAAGAGCCTAAGCTTGGGGATGCCCATGGCACCCCCAAGATAATCCAAGGACACCAAAAAGTCAAAGCTTGGGGATGCCCCGGAAGGCATCCCCTCTTTCGTCCACTTCCATCGGTAATTTACTTGGAGCTATATTTTTATTCACCACATGATATGTGTTTTGCTTGGAGCGTCTTGTATTATTTGCGTATTTGCTTGTTAGTTTACCACAATCATCCTTGCTGTACACACCTTTTGAGAGAGCCATACATGAATTGGAATTTGTTAGAATACTCTACGTGCTTCACTTATATCTTTTGAGTTTGATAGTTTTGCTCATAGTGCTTCACTTATATCTTTTGAGCATGATAATTTTTGCTCTAGTGCTTCACTTATATCTTTTAGAGCACGGTGGTGGATTTGTTTTAAAGAAACTATTGATCTCTCATGCTTCACTTAGATTATTTTGAGAGTCGTAATAGCATGGTAATTCGCTTAATGTTAATATACTTGGTGTTCAAGATATGTGAAACTTTCTTTTGAGTGCATTGAATAATAAGATAAGTTTGATACTTGATAATTGTTTTGAGATATGAAGATGGTGATATTAGAGTCATGCTAGTTAAGTAGTTGTGAATTCAAAAGAATACTTGTGTTGAAGTTTGTGATTCCCGTAGCATGCACGTATGGTGAACCGTTATGTGATGAACTCGGAGCATGATTATTTATTGATTGTCTTCCTTATGAGTGGCGGTCGGGGACGAGCGATGGTCTTTTCCTACCAATCTATCCCCCTAGGAGCATGCACGTAATACTTTTCTTTGATAACTTCTAGATTTTTGCAACAAGTATATGAGTTCTTTATGACTAATGTTGAGTCCATGGATTATATGCACTTTTTCCCATCCTTCCACCTTTGCTAGCCTCTCTAGTACCGCGCACTTTTCGCCGGTATCATACACCCACCATATACCTTCCTCAAAACAGCCACCATACCTACCTATCATGGCATTTCCATAGCCATTCCGAGATATATTGCCATGCAACTTTCCACCATTCCGTTTATTATGACACGCTCCATCATTGTCATATTGCTAGCATGATCATGTAGTTGACATCGTATTTGTTGCAAAGCCACCATTCATAATTCTTTCATACCTCATGATTCATTGCATATCCCGGTACACCGCCGGAGGCATTCATATAGAGTCATACTTTGTTCTAACTATCGAGTTGTAATTGTTGAGTTGTAAGAAAAATAAGTGTGATGATCATCATTATTAGAGCATTGTCCCAAGTGAGGAAAGGATGATGGAGACTATGATTCCCCATAAGTCGGGATGAGACTCCGGACGAAAAAAAAAGAGTCCAAAAAAAGAGAAAGGCCCAAACAAAAAAATGAGAGAAAAAGAGAGAAGGGACAATGCTACTATTCTTTTACCACACTTGTGCTTCAAAGTAGCACCAAGATCTTCATGATAGAGAGTCTCTCATTTTGTCACTTTCATATACTAGTGGGAATTTTTCATTATAGAACTTGGCTTGTATATTCCAATGATGGGCTTCAAAATGCCCTAGGTCTTCGTGAGCAAGCGAGTTGGATGCACACCCACTTAGTTTCTTTTGTAGAGCTTTCATATACTTATAGCTCTAGTGCATCCGTTGCATGGCAATCCCTACTCACTGACATTGATATCTATTGATGGGCATCTCCATAGCCCGTTGATACGCCTAGTTGATGTGAGACTATCTTCCCTCTTTTTGTCTTCTCCACAACCACCCTTCTATTCCACATATAGTGCTATATCCATAGCTCACGCTCATATATTGCGTGAAGATTGAAAAAGTTTTGAAAATGTTAAAGTATGAAACAATTGCTTGGCTTGTCATCGGGGTTGTGCATGATTTAAATATTTTGTGTGGGGAAGATGGAGCATAGCCAGACTATATGATTTTGTAGGGATAACTTTCTTTGGCCATGTTATTTTGAGAAGACATAATTGCTTTGATTAGTATGCTTGAAGTATTATTATTTTTTATGTCAATATGAACTTTTGTCTTGAATCTTTCGGATCTGAATATTCATATCACAATTAAGAAGATCTACATTGAAATTATGCCAAAGTATCACTCCGCATCGAAAATTCTTTTTTTTATCATTTACCTACTCGAGAACGAGCAGGAATTTAGCTTGGGGATGCCTGATACGTCTCCAACGTATCTATAATTTTTGATTGCTCCATGCTACTTTATCTACTGTTTTGGACTATATTGGGCTTTATTTTCCACTTTTATATTACTTTTGGGACTAACCTATTAACAGGAGGCCCAGCCCAGAATTGTTGTTTTTTGCCTATTTCAGTATTTCGAAGAAACGGAATATCAAACGGAGTCCAAACGGAATAAAACCTTCCGGAACGTGATTCTCTCACCGAACGTGATCCAGAAGACTTGGACCCTACTCCAAGAAGTGCCAGAGGCGGTCACGAGGGTGGAGGGCGCCCCCCTGGGCGCACCCCCTACCTCGTGGGCCCCCTATTGCTCCACCGACGTACTCCTTCCTCCTATCTATACCTACATACCCCCAAACGATCAGATGAGGAGCCAAAAACCTAATTCCACCGCCACAACCTTCTGTATCCACGAGATCCCATCTTGGGGCCTGTTCCGGAGCTCCGCCGGAGGGGGCATCCACCACGGAGGGCTTCTACATCAATACCATAGCCCCTCCGATGAAGTGTGAGTAGTTTACTTCAGACCTTCGGGTCCATAGCTAGTAGCTAGATGGCTTCTTCTCTCTTTTTGGATCTCAATACAATGTTCTCCCCCTCTCTCATGGAGATCTATTCGATGTAATCTTATTTTTGCAGTGTATTTGTTGGGACCGATGAATTGTGGGTTTATGATCCAGTATTATCTATGGAAAATATTTGAATCTTCTTTGAATTCTTTTATGTATGCTTGAGTTATCTTTGCAAGTCTCTTCGAATTATCCTTTTTGGTTTGGCCAACTAGATTGGTAGTTCTTGCAATGGGAGAAGTGCTTAGCTTTGGGTTCAATCTTGCGGTGTTCTTACCCAGTGACAGAAAGGGTTGCAAGACACATATTGTATTGTTGCCATCGAGGATAACAAGATGGGGGTTTTATCATATTGCTTGAATTTATCCCTCTACATCATGTCATCTTTCTTAAGGCGTTACTCTAGATGCATGATGGATAGCGGTCAATGAGTGGAGTAATAGTAGTAGATGCAGAATCCTTTCGATCTACTTGTCTCGGACGTGATGCCTATATACATGATCATTGCCTAGATATACTCATAACTATGCTCAATTCTGTCAATTGCTCAACAGTAATTTGTTCACCCACCGTAGAATACTTATGCTCTTGAGAGAAGCCACTAGTGAAACCTATGGCCCCCGGGTCTATTCTCATCATATCAATCTCTATTGCTTTATTACTTACTTTGCTTTTACTTTGCTTTTTCCTTTTTACTTTGCATATATCTATCAAAAATACCAAAAATATTATTTATCATCTCTATCAGATCTCACCCTCGTAAGTGACCGTGAAGGGACTGACAACCCCTAATCGTGTTGGTTGCGAGTAGCTATCGTTTTGTGTAGGTACGAGGGACTTGTGCATGGTCTCCTACTAGATTGATACCTTGGTTCTCAAAAATTGAGGGAAATACTTACGCTACTTTGCTGCATCATCCTCTCCTCTTTGGGGAAATCCAACGCAGTGCTCAAGAGGTAGCAAAATGCAAACTATTCTATGCAACAACTGCATTGGGTGATTGTTCGCCTTGGTCTCCATGCTATAGTATTAAGCTTGGACAACCTATCTGCAATCTATATATGGAAGTAAGCTAATGTCATTTTCCTAAAATTGGCGAAGATGCCTTACATTCAGAACATCTTCATATGTTTTACGGTACAAAGGTTGATTACCTAGCATAGCTCTTGTTCCACCATTGGAATCTACTCGCCCCGAACGATCACATGCCTGGAGAAACGAAGTTAACATCGTTGAATTCATCATTCCTCAAAGGGAATTACATGCTTATTCCTACTATTTTTCATAACATCCAACCATTGCCTTGTACATTGCAAAACTTTGACCATTATGTTTTTTGTGTTGTTAAAATAAAGGAACTATTGTGGTTGTGGCATCTAATTTTCCACAATTTAGTTAATTACGCCCTTTTAATTTTGTACACATGGAATAAAGTTGACTGCTAACATGATAATATATAGGTTCTAAAATCAATTTGGTTAAGCAACAGTACACCCCACAATTCATTGGTGTATACATGAACCAACCCAAATTGATTGGCACACAAACTATTGAAACTATGAAAGATGATTTCAACAGTTAAGTATTATAAGCACCACCACACCCTACAATATATGTACTATAATAGCACACCCTATGATATTTGCAGTATGGATTTCTCAAAACCTTAGCTATACGTGAGGATGCTGAGAAGGTAAACCAGGGTAATGATATGATGGAGAGAACACATAAACTCACCTTGAACTTGTAAGATAGATCTCCATGGGGAAACTAGCGAGGCAGTAGGCATGGCGGCGGCACCTAGGGTTCGTTGCGCCGCATTCTCGCGCATCGCGTCAGGTCGATTCGGGGTGGATGCATCACCTCGGGTCGATCCGGGCTGGATGCGTCGCCTCGGGTCGATCCCCTCCCGCACTGGAATCCCTCGCGAATCTAACCCCGGCCGCCATGCGGATGAGTGGCTGCGGCAAGGAGCATCGATGAGGAGGAAGAGGAGACGTCGCTGTCGATCCCCACCCGCGGGAATCCCTCGAGTCTCGCCTAGGCGTCGGGGCCCCCACTATACCGAGCCGCTCGGATCCCCTCGACCGAATGGTTTTCTTTTCAGCGCATCAACGGATCGGTCAGCCCATAGAAGCCCAATCAACCACAGGCCTTCAAAAAATTCCGCGGAGTAGCAGCCCATCAGGACACGCAGCCCAGATCGTGATTAAGTACTGGTTAAGGAGAATCTGACGATCAGAAGCTAATCAAACATGAAATCCGACGGCCATAAACGTTGAGGGCGTGAGACGGCTCGAAAAGTGCTCGGTTATAATGTTTTTAAATATGTCTTGGATCTCTACTTGTCCCCTTGCATGTTATATAACCTTGTAAGTACTTGGATGAGCCCAGATCTATGAGATTGCAAGCCACTCACATTTTGAGCAATCTCTACATCACCAAGTCCCTATGATGTGGTTGTTGAAAACAAGGAAGCAGGAACTCACTCAACATATCCTTTGACTCTTTCAATATATCAAATCTCAATTAGTATCAAGTTTCATGATTGTCATTTTGGATACACAAGTGCTTTCCTTGCAAGAGTAACCCATGTAGGAAGATGAACTGAGACTACTAGGGTGCTCCCAACTCTTGATGGACAACATCAACCTTGAGCATCCAACACAAGTTCAACTACATGATCAAGATCAACACCACAACCCAAGGTATGTCATTCCACCTTAGAGAAGCTTTGCTCCAAGACAAGAGCTAAAGCAACTCAACAAGGTGTGGATACGTCAAAATGCTTAAACGAAAAAATGGTAACCCCATTTTGAGATTAACGATGAGTATGACCTATGATCAAGTGAACTCGGTTGACTCCTAAGTTAATATACTCTAACATAGGTGACTTTGTCGCCGACCATCTCTAGATGAAGTTATCTGGTGTTCCTTTTTTTTAATTGAGTTTCCATTTGCATGTTTTCTTGCCATTGTGTCTCTTCTGTCAAAATAAAAACTTCATTTAGATCCTCTTATATGTCTGCTCTTTATCAGTGTTTAATTCATTGCAAATCTTTCTGTTAATTCCTTGCAAATCCTTGTGAGAATTCATTTGCCAAGTGAGTTGAGTTGACAAAATCTTTACTCTATGTGAACTCGGTCCCTCCGATCCAAACCTATCGGCTTGACTAAAATACAAGTCTCCTTGTGAATATTTCATCGGTACAACCGACATGGACTGATTCGGTCTCACTGATAGGTACCTTGTGTGACTCTGTCATCTCGGTGTCACTAATGGAAAATGCATCGGCATCACCGATTTCAACTCTGAGAAAATATTTTGCCATTTCTTACTGCCTATTTTCTTCAACTCCACTCAATGATTCTTCCCTCTATATGCATCATACAACACCTACTGCTTTATAATGTCTCTCAAGGACCACACCTGCTTGATTCATGCTCCGGAGGTGCCCTTCTTGGAAATTGATGTCAAAGGGGGGGAGAGCACATCAAAGCTTATCATATGAGCACATACAAGCTCTTCTACAGATGCTTGTTAACAAAGAGGAGATAAGTCACATGTATTTTAGAGGGGAAAGACATGTCAATATGTTTAATCTTAGCTATTGCTGAAATTATTGTTGCTATGTTTTTGGTTGATATTACCCTATCTTGATCTGATTTTATCTCACATTATCCAATATCAGATTCAGAGGGAGAAAGAGTCCATGTCTAAGTGGAAAAAAATCTTTGGAATTCATTGCACATCTTTATATCTTTGGGGACATGTCTATATCTTATTGAAGTACTTAGTACTCACCCATTACATGGCATTCCAGTCTTGGTATTCTTGTGGGTCCTTAACATGCTTTATTAAGAGTGTCCTTATGTTTCTAACCCTGTTTTCTCAGGTCCAGTCTTTCCAAAGTCAACTCAAGACCACAAGGTAAGTATATGCATCACACTCATGTTCATGATGATCTTTTGTTGGTGTACATGTTGTTTGCAAGAGGGACTCACAGACATGGAGGTGCATTTCTAAATCATATCATTTGCTCTAATGCATATAGCCAAGATATATGCAACTCTCTGCTTGCTTTGTCATGTTAATGCTTTCACATGTTAGTATATTCTATCTTCACATGATTACACACATGTAGGGGGAGCTTATGCATGTTACATGTTCCTCCGAAGCTTTACCTACTACTCTTCATATCTTTTACCTAAAGCTTTTATGTATGTTGTCATCAATTACCAAAAAAGTGGGAGATTGAAAGCACAAGTGCTCCTTGGGTGATTTTGGTAATTAATGTCAACATATCTCTTGTTGGACTAATGCTTCTATCTAGTGTATTTCAGACAAGTTCAACAATGGCGTGGAATGGACAAGAGGATGTGGAAGCCCTTAAAAAATTCTAAGGACACATATTGGCAAAAGCTCAAGACTCTTCATTTCATTTTAAGTGATCCAAGATCACATTGAGTCCATATGAAAGCCAATACTATTAAAAGGGCATGAGGTGTTGCTTAATGGCTTGCTTGCTAAATGCTTAGTGATATTTTTCTAAAGCCCTCAACCACTTTCTCATTCCAAATATGTCCAAAACCCTAAACTCCATCTCAGCCCCACCGGTTCTATCTACCTGGAGCCACCAAGTTCATATGTCATAGCCACTGCCAAAAACCCTAGCAATTCGGTTTCACCGGTGCGGATCTCAGTTTCACCGAGATGTCCCTGCAAACTCTCTGATCCCCTTTCGTAACATTTCGGTCTCATCGAATGAGCAATCGGTCATGCCGAGTTTGCTTGACTAACTCTCTGTTTGCTCTTTGCTGAAATCGATCTCACCGAGTTCACGCAATCGGCACCATCGAGATGAGGTTTTGCCCTAGCCCTAGCACATCGATCTCACTGAGTTGTTCCAGTCGGTCCCACTGAGATTCCTAACATACACATTTTGAACTGAATCGGTCTCACCGAGTTCATTATTCGGTCTGACCGAGTTGGGTCAAACGTGAGTAGCTGTTGGATTTTGTGTGGAGGCTATATATACCCCTCCACCCCCTACTCCATCAGAGAGAAAGCCATCAGAACGTGCCTACATTTCTAGCTTACATTTTTTGAGAGAGAACCACTTACTCATGTGTTGAGATCAAGATATTCCAATCCTACCACAATAATCTTGATTTCTAGCCTTCCCCAAGTTTCTTTCCACTCGAATCATCTTTCCACCATATCCAAATCTGTGAGCGAGAGTTGAGTGTTGGGGAGACTATCATTTGAAGCACAAGAGCAAGGAGTTCATCATCAACACACCATCTATTACCTTTTGGAGAGTGGTGTCTCCTAGATTGGTTAGGTGTCGCTTGGGAGCCTCCATCAAGATTGTGGAGTATAACCAAGAAGTTTGTAAGGGCAAGGAGATCGCCTACTTCGTGAAGATCTACACGAATGAGGCAAGTCCTTTGTGGGAGATGACCATGGTGGGATAGACAAGGTTGCTTATTCATGGAGCCTTCGTGGGTGGAGCCCTCCATGGACTCGTGCAACCGTTACCCTTCGTGGGTTGAAGTCGCTATCAACGTGGATGTACGATAGCACCACCTATCGGAACCAGTCCAAAAATCTCTGTGTCATCATTGCATTTTCACACTCCAATTAATCCCATTCCTTTACTTTCTTGCAATTAGCATGCTTTACTCTTTCCTCTACATATACTCTTGTCATGCTTCCTTGAAATGTATTGTGAATGCTTAAACTTTTGCTAAAACTCCACCTTAACTTGGACAAATTAAAAACTGCTACTTTTGCTTGTTAAGGGTCTAATCAACCCCCTCTAGACCCCTCTTCTTGATCCTTTCAGATTCACCCTCAACACGACACCTAGTAGTGCATTTAATGCACTTTGTCCTAACCACCAGAGTTAGGTATGATAGCATTGTGAGCTATCTAATCACACTCAAATGACTCTTTTGCCACTGTGGTTGCCCCTTTAACCTATAAAAGGAGGCCCGAGGCAACCTAGCAAAGGGTTGGAACACTTCGAACCCCACCGTTAGTGAGCTCAAGTTGCTTTCCCCAAGGCACCCTTGCCGGGCCAAAGCACGTTGAGCCTTCTTCCACCTCCAGGTCAATCCATCAAAGAAGGAGCAAGGTTTTGATACGTATCCAACGTATCTATAAGTTTTGATTGTTACATGCTGTTATATTATCATTCTTGGATGTTTTACAATCATTTTATAGCAACTTTATATCATTTTTTGGGACTAACCTATTGACATAGTGCCCAGTGCCAGTTGCTATTTTTTGCTTGTTTTTCACTTCGCAGAAAATCAATACCAAACGGAGTCCAAACGCAATGAAACTATTTGGAGAATTTTTCTGGACCAGAAGACACCTGTTGGGCCAAAGAAGTACTAGCCAGGCAGGATTGCACTAAGATTAATCTCTTGCCAAAGGATAGAAGCCTTCCTCTCCAGCCTGCCCCTCTTATCATAATTTTGTCAACCACGGGCTGGAGATCCTCTTTTCTAAGTTTATTATAACGAAGAGGAGCTCCAAGATATCTAATAGGGAAACTCCCCATCTTACAACCCATGACTTGGGCAAAATTATTAGCCCTATCAGCATTGATATTAATGGGGACCAGATCACATTTATGGAAGTTGATCCTCAAGCCTGAAATCTGCTCAAAACAAGATAAGAGCCACTTCAAGTTTTTAGCCTGGTCTATATTATTACCTAGGAAAAGAAGAGTATCATCTGCATATTGCAGGATGATTACTCCAGCGGGATTAGTGGGAGGAAAAAACCCCTCTATAAACTTGTTAGTACTACCTTCGTCTCAATTTACAAGTCCTACGCGTATATCTAGGTTGTCAATTTGATTGCCCTAATATAAACTATATAACACAAAAATTATATCTTTTGAAAACAGAACATCTGAAGTTTATATTGGTGTATTTTTTGTAAAATATTACTTGTATTAGGTTGGTCAAATTGACGACCTAGGGGTACGCGCACGCCTTGTAAACTGAGAAAGAGGGAGTAGAAGCCTTGCCTAGTATTCTAGTAAAGACATCAGCTACAAGATTAAACAACAGGGGGGATGAAGGAAATATGCCTTAGAGGCAATAATAAAGTTGTTATTTATATTTCCTTATATCATGATAAATGTTTATTATTCATGCTAGAATTGTATTAACCGGAAAGTTAGTACATGTGTGAATATATAGACAAGCAGAGTGTCACTAGTATGCCTCTACTTGACTAGCTCGTTAATCAAAGATGGTTAAGTTTCCTAGCCATAGACATGAGTTGTCATTTGATGAATGGGATCACATCATTAGAGAATGATGTGATTGACTTGAGCCATTCCGTTAGCTTAGCACTTGATCGTTTAGTATGTTGCTATTGCTTTCTTCATGACTTATACAGGTTCCTATGACTATGGGATTATGCAACTCCCGAATACCGGAGGAACACTTTGTGTGCTACCAAATGTTACAACGTAACTGGGTGATTATAAAGGTGCTCTACAGGTGTCTCCGATGGTGTTTGTTGAGACGGCATAGATCGAGATTAGGATTTGTCACTACGATTGTCGTAGAGGTATCTCTGGGCCCTCTCGGTAATGCACATCACTATAAGCCTTGCAAGCAATGTGACTAATGAGTTAGTTACGGGATGATGCATTACGGAACGAGTAAAGAGACTTGCCGGTAACGAGATTGAACTAGGTATTGAGATACCGACGATCGAATCTCGGGCAAGTAACATACCGATGACAAAGGGAACAATGTATGTTGTTATGCGATTTGACCGATAAAGATCTTCGTATAATATATGGGAACCAATATGAGCATCTAGGTTCCACTATTGCTTATTGGCCGGAGACATGTCTCGGTCATGTCTACATAGTTCTCGAACTCGTAGGGTCCGCACGCTTAAAGTTCAGTGACGATCGGTATTATGAGTTTATGTGTTTTGATGTACCGAAGGTAGTTAGGAGTCCCGGATATGATCACGGACATGACGAGGAGTCTCGAAATGGTCGAGACATAAAGATTGATATATTGGACGACTATATTCGGACACCGGATGAGTTCTGGGGGTCACCGGATATTTATCGGAGTGCCGGGAGGTTATCGGAAACCCCAAGGGATCTAATGGGCCAACATGGGCCTTGTGGGAGAGAGAAGAGAGGGCCTAGGGCTGTTCGTGCCCCCCCCCCTTGGGAGTCCAAATTGGACAAGGAGGGGGGCGGCGCCCCCTCTTTCCTCCCTCTCTCCCTCTCCTTCCTTCCCTCTTCCTCCTTCCTAGTTGGACTAGGAAAGGGGAGTCCTACTCCCACTAGGAGGACTCCCTGAGGGAGTCCTGGACTAGGGGGTGTCTGGACAGCCGGACTATCAATGTCCGCCGGACTATCAAGACTATGAAGATACAGGATTGAAGACTCTGCCCCGTGTCCGGATGGGACTTTCCTTGGCGTGGAAGGCAAGCTTGGCAATACGGATATGTAGATCTCCTACCATTGTAACCGACTCTGTGTAACCCTAGCCCTCTCCGGTATCTATATAAACCGGAGGGCTTTAGTCCGTAGGACAACATACAATCATACCATAGGCTAGCTTCTAGGGTTTAGCCTCCTTGATCTCGTGGTAGATCTACTCTTGTACTACCCATATCATCAATATTAATCAAGCAGGAGTAGGGTTTTACCTCCATCGAGAGGGCCTGAACCTGGGTAAAAAACATCGTGTCCCTTGTCTCCTGTTACCATCCGCCTAGACGCACAGTTCGGGACCCCCTACCCGATATCCGCCGGTTTTGACACCGACATTGGTGCTTTCATTGAGAGTTCCTCTGTGTCGTCACCGATAGAGCGGATGCCTCCCCCCGTCTTCAAAGACGATATTTTCGCCGGAGGGGCCTTGGTCGCCGGTCAAACTATCCGGCTTGGTGGTTTTCTCATGACCGCCTGTCCGGCCGCCGCTTCGACAATGACTTCTCAAGTCGTCGAAAGCAATCTTCGCGTCAGCCCTAAAGCTGCCGAACAGTTAGATCCAATGGAGCTCTCGTCTGTTAACGAGCTCTTGGATCGCATCGCCGCCCTGGTAGTCGCTACGGACTACAACCAGATTGGGCTTAAAACCGATCTGAGAGAGATTAACTCTCCCCACGCCACCCACCACGTCGCAGTGGTGGAAGAGCAATATGGCAGCTCTTCGCCGGTGTTGAAAACAATTCATGTCCGGATTCCCGAACCCTCCATGCCGGATTCCCGCGGAGGGACGGACTTCGATCGAGCATCGAACTTAAAATCATGCATCGCCCCGGACTCGCTGGATTGTCCCCAGCAAAACACACATCCGAATTCGGAAACCCCTTGGCCTTTGAGCCTCAAGATAGGCAGGGATCCGGATTTTATTCCACCCACCCGCCCAAACATATGCGATCTATCTCTAATACGGCAAGAGCCTACAGAAATAGTACATCACTACTGGGCCAGATTCCTCCTAGTTATGGACAGGATAAAGGACTGCCGAGAGGAAAACGCAATATCAATCTTCCGTAATAACTGCACGGACAAGGGAATACTAAACGCCATTGATCGTCGCAAAATTACGCGCTTTACCGATCTGGCGTCCATAGTACGAAAGTACTGTGCGATGGAGAGTTTTCGGAAAACCGAAAATCAATTTTGGGATAATCCGGCCCCAAACCCAGTTCGCAGTAAAAGGGCGCCTTACACTCAGGCCCCAGATGCAAAAACGAAAAAACAAAAACCCAGTCAGGGAAACGGAACCGTACTGGAGGGATGGCTCAATGGACCCTGTAAGCTTCATAATACAGAGGGAGCCGTCCCAACACATAGCCTTCGAGCATGTTGGATATTACGGCAAGTGGCCAAAAGTGGCGAAGAGCTTCTAGCTCCGGGAAACCACTCCAACAATACCAGCACGGTATCAATAGTCTTCGAGACTTTCGCATCAAATAATATGCGAAAACGATCAATCCGCGAACTCGCCGAAGTCTACCAAGTAGCAACAGCAAATCCATGGAGCGACATAGCCATTACCTTCAATGGCAGCGACGAGCCCATATTCCGAACAACCAGAGCCCCAGCCGCACTGGTACTTAGTCCCATAGTGGACGGCTTTCGACTGACAAAAGTCCTCATGGACGGCGGCAGCGGACTAAACCTCATTTACGAGGAAACTCTGTGAAAAATGAAAATCGATTGGAGCCGTATTGAGCGAAGCAGCACAACCTTTAGAGGAATAATCCCTAGCCGGGAAGCGCGCTACACCGGAAAAATCACACTCGATGTGGTGTTCGGCTCTCCGGACAATTACAGATCCAAAGAAGTCACGTTTCAGGTGGCCTCGTTCAGCAGTGGATACCACGCCATATTACGACGAGAGGCATTCACAATTTTTCAAGCAATACCTCATTACGGGTACATGAAGCTTAAAATGCCTGGGCCCAACGGAATAATCACTCTCGCTAGTGATCCAGACATAGCACTCCACACCGAAAACAAGACAGCCGCACTAGCCCTCGAGGCACTATCCGAAGCCTTAGCGGCAGAGGAACTCACCGCGCTGCGCTCTACGGTGAACAGGAACGATGTGATACTCGATAAAAGATCCAAGTCCACCTCCTTCAAACCAGCAGACGAGATAATAAAATTCCAGGTCCATCCAACGGACCCAACAAAGACGGCCTCCATTGGGGCACAGTTGAACCCCGAAATAGACGCCGCACTGCGCGAATTCCTTCGAGAAAATTGGGATATCTTCGCCTGGCACCCTTCAGACATGCCCGGAATCCCCCGCAGGTTGGCTGAACACAGCCTCAACATCCTAAAAGGATTCAAGCCAGTCAAACAGGCTCTTCGACGATTTTCCGAGCCCAAAAGACAAGCAATGGGAGAAGAGCTAGCCAAACTATTGGAAGCCGGATTCATTAGAGATATCAAACATCCGGACTGGCTAGCAAATTTGGTGATGGTGCCAAAGAAGGATAAATCCTGGCGCCTCTGTGTCGATTTTAAAGACTTAAATAAAGCTTGCCCAAAGGATCCCTTCCCTCTCCCCTGCATCGATCAAATCATCGATGCCACAGCAGGGCACGATTCGTTGTGCTTCCTGGACGCATACTCTGGCTATCATCAAATCAAGATGGCGGAAGCATACCAAGCTGCAACGGCATTTATCACTCCATATGGACCATTCTGCTTCAACGCGATGCCCTTCGGACTCAAAAACGCCGGCGCAACATATCAGCGCATGATTCAAACATGTCTGGCCACCCAGATCGGCAAAATAGTCGAGGCATACGTAGACGACGTAGTCGTCAAAACAAAACACGTCGAAACTTTAGTAGACGATTTGAGGCTCACATTCGACAACCTCAGAGCATATGACATCAAGCTGAATCCGAAAAAATGCGTGTTCGGCGTACCAGCCGGAAAGCTGCTAGGCTTCATTGTATCCGGTAGAGGAATTGAAGCAAGTCCGGCCAAAATCCGAGCCCTGTCACAGTTGGATATTCCAAAAGACCTCAAACAAATACAAAAATTAACAGGATGCGTGGCAGCATTAAGCCGCTTTATCTCCCGTTTAGGAGAAAAGGCGTTGCCCCTCTATCGCCTCCTCAGGCGCACCGAACACTTCGAGTGGACGGATGCTGCCACTGCCGGACTCGAAGAAAGAAAGGCCATACTGGCAACAAATCCGGTCCTGGCTGCGCCCACTCTGGGCGAACCAATGTTGTTATACATCGCAGCAACACATCAAGTTGTAAGCGCAGTACTCGTCGTCGAACGAGCGACAGAAGGGCATAAATTCCCTCTTCAAAAACCAGTGTATTATGTATCCATTGTGTTAACCCCCTGCAAATCCTGTTACCCGCACTATCAGAAGATAGCATATGCGGTGTTCATGGCGTCTCGAAAGCTCCAACACTACTTTCAAGAGTGCTCGATAACAGTGGCCTCAGAAGTACCACTCAATGACATTATAAATAACCGCGACGCAACGGGCAGGATAGCAAAATGGGCCATAGAGCTCTTACCATTTGACATCACTTATAAACCTCGACGAGCTATAAAGTCACAAGTTTTGGCTGACTTCGTCGCCGAATGGACTGAAGCCGAACTCCCTAAAGAGTACGGCGCGTACTCCAATTGGACTATGCATTTCGACGGCTCCAAAATGTTGGCCGGACTGGGGGCTGGCGTCGTACTGACGTCCCCCACCGGAGATACAGTCCAGTACGTACTTCAAATAATGTACACGGACTCCAACAATGCAGCCGAATACGAGGCCCTGTTACATGGTCTCCGGATGGCGGTCTCCATGGGAATTCAATGCCTAGAGGTGCGCGGGGACTCAAACCTTGCAATATCCCAGATAAATGGAGACTAAGACGCCAAGGATTCAAAAATGGCAGCATATCGTAACGCTGTCCTAAAAATGTCAGCCCGGTTTGAAGGACTCGAATTCCATCACATAGCCCGAGATAATAACCAAGCGGTCGACGTCCTGGCACGCATCGGTGCGAAACATGATGCTGTCCCTCCAAATATCTTCCTGGAACGGCTCTTCAAGCCATCCGTATTATGGGAAGAGGAGCCCGGTAGCTACAAACCGGAGAAAACCGCACCAACTTGTGATTCGGCAGACAACATAACACCCTCCGCCCATGTCATAATGGCGGTAATCGCCGCGTGGACAGAACCTTTCCTAGCCTACTTACTTAGGCAGGAACTTCCCGAAGACCAAAATGAGGCCCGCTGCATAGTCCGGCGATCGAAGGCCTACAAGGTCCATGAGGGAGAACTTTATAAGAAAAGTACCACCGGAGTCCTTCAAAGGTGCATCTCTGAAGAAGAAGGGCGAAACCTCCTGGCTGAAATTCATGCCGGACTAGGCGGACACCACGCAGCAGCCCGGGCCCTTGTAGGAAAGGCATTCCGTACAGAATTTTATTGGCCGACGGCTCGGGCAGACGCACAGGACTTGGTCCAGCGATGTGTTGGTTGTCAGCTCTTTGCTAATCAGAGCCATATGCCACCCATCGCCCTCAAAACCATACCCATTACCTGGTCGTTCGCGGTCTGGGGGCTTGACATGGTTGGACCCCTTAAAGGGGGAACCCACAAGAAAAAGTACCTATTGGTCATGGTGGATAAATTCACCAAATGGATAGAGGCCAAACCGGTCAAAACGGCAGAGTCCGGACCAGTGATAGACTTTATATCAGGGGTGGTACACCGTTACGGAGTCCCCCACAGCATCATCACCGACAACGGCACGAACTTCACAGCCGACGAGGTTAAGTCATGGTGCAAAAATATGGGCATCAAGCTCGACTATGCGTCAGTCTATCACCCTCAAACCAACGGTCAAGTGGAAAGAGCAAATGGTCTAATAATGAGCGGCATTAAACCCAGACTAGTGAGGTCACTCACCAAATCCGACACACAATGGGTCGAGGAGCTCGACTCCATACTCTGGGGGCTGTGGACAACGCCCAACCGTACTACCGGATTCACACCATTTTTTATGGTATACGGCGCAGAGGCAGTCTTGCCATGTGACATTATTCATGACTCACCTCGAGTGTGCATGTATGAGGAAAGAGAAGCCGAGCTTGATCGGCAGGACAGCTTGGACACATTGGAGGAGGAACGCGACGTCGCGAAGGCTCGTTTCGCATTCTATCAGCAGCAGGCCCGAAGATATCAAAGCAGAGAAGTACGGGCCAAGACTTACAACATTGGTGAACTAGTTCTACGCCTGCCGGACAAGAAAAAGGACAAGCTCAAGCCCAAATGGGAGGGTCCCTTCATCATCGATCAAGTACTGACCGGCGGAGCGTACCATCTACGAAATGCGTCGGATAACCGACTCGAGCCGAACCCATGGAACGCAGCCCGCCTCCGACGATTCTATGCCTAGCGCCGGACTAAGAGTTCGTCCCCTTCCCCCGTCCAAACTTTTACACTTCGGCTGTCTTTTGTTTCTCTTTTTATCCTTTTTTATTTAAAATAAAAAAAACCCTTCCGGGCCTATTTTTTGCATTCTTTGCATACACTTGATGTGCTATCCGCACTCATTATTCCTGGGGGCTTCTTTTACAGAAGCCTAATTATACGGGTTTTATACCCATCACATGTGTCAAGCTTCCACATGTACCTTTTATTCGCCATTATATGCATCGATATGACTTAAGTTTTGGCCAAGCTGGGTTGCCTGGCTCCTGTGCTTACCCCTACGTTCCCGATTGTTCGGCTAGGAGGTAAAGGGAGCACCTCTGCGATTGTTACTGTCGGGTCAGCCGGATGTGTACCTCAGACTGGGTGAAGCCGAAAGCTAGCGTTCTTAAGGGAATATTCGGTCGGTGACTTAAAAGATGACTTTTTACCTATTTATCTATCTGCCCCCAGATGTTTTACTGCTTTCTTTGCAGTCCGGACATGCACTTTAGGGCATGCCTCCTGGCGAAAGGAACCCTTAACGGAACTATTCTCCCTGGAAGATGTTTCTTACTAACCATGTAATATAACATAACTAGTTGGGCACTTGTCTGATAAAGCACTAATGACCCCTACGCCTGGTCTCCATGCATACCACGGTTGTTTCTTAACCAAAAAGGTATTCGGACACACTCTGGACTCTAGGGTCCCGAGGTCGAAGCGAAAAGGTCGGCAAAGACAAACGATCTACAATCCGGCTAGAAGGCATTTCACATGTCACTTTAAAGGATAACATACATTGTCAAATTTATTGATTGTATTCCTCCTCAATCCCGTCTAACAGGCTGTCTAATTTACAGTCCTGTTGGGAAAATTTAGCAGCCAACTCTACTTGGCTATACACTAAACTCACAGGGATCTCCTTCCCGTCAGGCCCCACCGGTCCAACTTCGGCCATGTGGTTGGGATCTGTCTTCTTGTACCGCGTCTTCACCATGGCCCAAGCCTCCCTCGCACCTTGACGACAAGCTGAAATCTTCCACAAACGGAAGCGCTGCCGCACTCCCTGCAGCTTCTCCGCAAGCTCCCCGAGGCTCTCGGGTAGGGTGAGGGCTGGCCATAAAGCCTGAACGACGCCGCTCATTGCCTACCGAACTCGTTCGAGTAGTTGCAACAGTTCAGGAAGTTGATCACCCATTGATATGGGCATCTCCTCTGCAGGACAACCCATGAGTATACCTACAAGACATATCATGTCAAAACGCTTCCTCGCCGGACTCTTCTTTTCAAAGGAGTTCGCTCAAGCACTTACTATAAATGCTGCAACGAAGCCGCTGGTTCTCCTTAACGGAGCCGGACAACTCGGCCTGTACACCTTTTAGCTCTTCTCCGAGCTTGGCGTAGGCATCTTGGAGCTTGTTCCTTTCCTGCTGAACTCTATTCAGCACACTCTCGCCGGCCTTTAGCTGGCGTAGCAATGCTTGCCTGTCCGGATCTTGTCCGGCGGTACCTGCAAATGTCATTATTAGACTCGCGCGCACGCCGCACAGCGCTTATATTTATAAAAATGTGTTACCAGGAGGGGTCTTTCCGTCTCCTCCTGCGGCAGCAAGTGCGGCCTCAAGTTGGGCCTTGCAATCTTGCAGCTCCCGAGACAGTTGGGCATTCTTCTCGTTAAGTGCCTGAAATTTACAATGATCCTTAAATCAGTTAGCATAACTAATTTAAGTCTCGGGGGCTACTGGTATATACAACCATTATAATTTCCTTACCCGTATGTCTTTCACATACTGCTCTGTGGCTCTGGTAAAACCATTTTGAGCAGCACGGAGATGCGCGTCCCCTGCGTTAAAAGCATCCAATGCCTCAGGGGAAAAGCACGCTTCTTGAAACACTGTCCGGCGGCGCCTATGGTTCATGGCGCTCTCCACCTCAGACTTGGTGGTGGACAGTCTATCGGTATCCTCCGTTGGAGAAGGATCCGGCTCGCGTCTTGCGCTTGCCTCCCCCTCCAGGCCGGGCGCTGGGGCCTGGCCGGTGTTGGTCGGATTGGCAATTCCTGCGCTCGCAGTCCGGCGAGCGCTTTTTCTCCTACAGAAATCATGGGCACTTAGACGTTTCCTCGGAACGTTGCTCTAAAAACTCAAATATGAGCTATACCTCTGCGGCGACGTTTCCGTCCGCACTACGCTCCTTTTCCGCCTGCTGGTTCGGACTGACCTCTGTTGGTCGGCCGCCGCGGGCTCGGCTTCCTGCCGTAAAGGCGCTTCCTGCGAAATACCATCGTTCGAGAAGGTCAGAAATGGGCAGGGATGAGATAATGGTGTCCGGACTTTGGTCGCAGTCACCTGGGAAGCCGGACTTAGTCCGGGGTAGTCCGCCGTAATGGCGACCAAAGCATTGTCTATGCTGAGCTGGTGATACACCCCGTCGATCAGCTCCACCTCGATATCCGGGTCCTCTTCGGAGGCCGGACCCAAGGATCCTTCTGGATCCTCGGGTTGCGGAGCAGGACTTACCATGTCCTCCACAATCCGGCGTAGACCCTGCGCCGAAGACATAATGTAAGAAGCTTAAACTTCGAAAGCATGGGCTGGGCCCTTTAAGGTGTTCACTTACCCATCCTCTGGGGTTGATCATGGAAAACCCATTCAAAGGGTTCGTTCGAAGGAAATCCTCCTTCTCCCCCTTGTACAGACTGGACAGGATCTTCACCAGGTCCTCGGTCGAATCCGGCCCTTTGCGGCCATGCCGGGTAGCATCGTCTTCCCCGTTAAAATCCCACATAGGGTGGCCTCTGTATTGCAGTGGTTGTACCCCTCGCTTGATGCATGTCGCCATGACTCCGATCATGGTCAAGCCGGAATGAGCCATTAATCTTATCCGGCCCATCAAGTAATGGACGCTCTTGTCTTCCTCCAATCGGGGGCTCCGCGGGCGCCAGCTGAGGCGTTTCTTAAGGGAGCGGGACTAAACTCCGGGAGGCCGATCCGGACTGGGTCTGGCAGCGGAGCGTCTTCTATATAAAACCATTCTGAGGGCCAGTCTTCGGACGCCCTCTTGGGAGTGCCGGATAGGTATCCGGTCCCGACGATGCGCCATATTTCGGTGCCGCCCACTTGATATATGGACCCCTGGTAAGAACGGGGTACGAGGCAAAACAGCCTCTTCCACAATGCGAAATGGGGCTCGATGCCCAGGAATAGCTCGCAAAGAGCTACGTAGCCCGCGATATGCAGCACAGAGGCGGGCGTAAGGTGGTGGAGCTGGAGTCCGTAGAACTTCAGGAGCCCGCGGAGGAACGGATGTATTGGAAATCCGAGTCCCCTCGTCAGATAAGGGACAAAACAAACTCGCTCCCCCTTATTGGGGCTTGGAGTGTCCTCCGCCTGTCTCCCACCTTGATAAGTAACAAGTCCGGCCCGGACTGGGATCATAATGGCCGGAGGGAGGAATCCCCCCGTTTGGAGCTTCTCGAGCTCGTTGTGCGAAATAGAGCACCTCCTCCAACTCCCCGGCGGTGGGCTGGGAGTGCGCGAAGAGCTGTGGTGACGATCCATGGTGGAATGGATTTCTAGGTCAAAGGCGCTTCGATGGAGTATTCGCGGGAGGAAGATGGTGTGGTTTAGATCTGAATTCTTGCCTCTTTTATAGGCGGTTGACTCGCACAATTGGGGGGTGAAATGCAAAAAACACCCTGGCTTTTCGCATTCATGCAACGCATGGAAGAGAGCCTTTATTTGGCGTAGAAGCCGAGGAACACAGCATTCAAGATAAAGCCACACACTGTTCGGCAGGAACATGGAATTTGAAGGGAGAACCCGCCTTGCAACGCCGAAGACTATAAACGCGCTGGACTTATCGTCATTGAAGCCTGGTTCGGGGGCTACTGAGGGAGTCCTGGACTAGGGGGTGTCCGAACAGCCGGACTATCAATGTCCGCCGGACTATCAAGACTATGAAGATACAAGATTGAAGACTCTGCCCCGTGTCCGGATGGGACTTTCCTTGGCGTGGAAGGCAAGCTTGGCAATACGGATATGTAGATCTCCTACCATTGTAACCGACTCTGTGTAACCCTAGCCCTCTCCGGTATCTATATAAACCGGAGGGCTTTAGTCCGTAGGACAACATACAATCATACCATAGGCTAGCTTCTAGGGTTTAGCCTCCTTGATCTCGTGGTAGATCTACTCTTGTACTACCCATATCATCAATATTAATCAAGCAGGAGTAGGGTTTTACCTCCATCAAGAGGGCCCGAACCTGGGTAAAAAACATCGTGTCCCTTGTCTCCTGTTACCATTCGCCTAGACGCACAGTTCGGGACCCCCTACCCGAGATCCGCCGGTTTTGACACTGACACTCCCCCTCTCCTTGGTGCACCCCAAGGCCAGGCCGGCCTTCCCCCTTGCTCCTTTATATACGGGGGCAGGGGGCACCCTAGAACACACAAGTTGATCATTGATCTATCTTAGCCGTGTGCGGTGCCCCCCTCCACCATAATCCACCTCGATTATATTGTTGCGGGGCTTGGGCAAAGCCCTGCGTCGGTAGCATCATCATCACCGCCATCATGCCGTCGTGCTGACAAAACTCTCCCTCGACACTTTGCTGGATCGGAGTTCATGGGACATCACCGAGCTGAACGTGTGCAGATCGCGGAGGTGCCGTATGTTCGGTACTAGGATCGGTCAATCGTGAAGATGTACGACTACATCAACCGCGTTGTCATAACGCTTCCGCTTTTGGTCTACGAGGGTACGTGGACAACACTCTCCCCTCTCGTTGCTATGCATCACCATGATCTTGTGTGTGCGTAAGAATTTTTTTTGAAATTACTACGTTCCCCAACAGTGGTATCAGAGCTAGGTTTATGCGTAGATGTTATATGCACGAGTAGAACACAAGTGAGATGTGGGCGATATAAGTCATACTGCTTACCAGCATGTCATACTTTGATTCGGCGGTATTGTTGGATGAAGCGGCCCGGACCGACATTACGCGTACACTTACGCGAGACTGGTTCTACCGACGTGCTTAGCACAAAGGTGGCCGGCGGGTGTCAGTTTCTCCAACTTTAGTTGAATCGAGTGTGGCTACGCCCGGTCCTTGTTGAAGGTTAAAACAGCACATACTTGACAAAATGTCATTGTAGTTTTGATGCGTAGGTATGAACGGTTCGTGCTCAGCCCGTAGCAGCCATGTAAAACTTGCAACAACAAAGTAGAGGATGTCTAACTTTTTTTGTAGGGCATGTTGTGATGTGATATGGTCAAGACATGATGCTAAATTTTATTGTATGAGATGATCATGTTTTGTAAACAGAGTTATCGGCAACTGGCAGGAGCCATATGGTCGTCGCTTTATTGTATACAATGCAATCGCCTTGTAATTGTTTTTACTTTATCGCTAAGCGGTAGCGATAGTCGTAGAAACAATAGTTGGCGAGACGACAATGACGCTATGATGGAGATCAAGGTGTCACGCCGGTGATGATGGTGATCATGACGGTGCTTTGGAGATGGAGATCAAAGGCACAAGATGATGATGGCCATATCATATCACTTATGTTGATTGCATGTGATGTTTATCTTTCATGCATCTTATTTTGCTTAGTTCGACGGTAGCATTATAAGATGATCTCTCACTAAATTTCAAGGTACAAGTATTCTCCCTGAGTATGCGCCGTTGTGAAAGTTCGTCGTGTCGAGACACCACGTGATGATCGGGTGTGATAAGCTCTACGTTCACATACAACGGGTGCAAGCCAGTTTTGCACACGCAGAATACTCAGGTTAAACTTGACGAGCCTAGCATATGCAGATATGGCCTCGGAACACTGAGACCGAAAGGTCGAACATGAATAATATAGTAGATATGATCAACATAGTGATGTTCACCATTGAAAACTACTCCATCTCACGTGATGATCGGACATGGTTTAGTTGATTTGGATCACGTGATCACTTAGATGATTATAGGGATGTCTATCTAAGTGGGAGTTCTTAAGTAATATGATTAATTGAACTTTAATTTATCATGAACTTAGTACCTGATAGTTTTTTGCATGTTTATGTTGTTGTAGATAGATGGCTCGTGTTGTTGTTCTGTTGAATTTTAATGCGTTCCTAGAGAAAGCTAAGTTGAAAGATGATGGTAGCAATTACACGGACTGGGTCCGTAACTTGAGGATTATCCTCATTGCTGCACAGAAGAATTACGTCATGGAAGCACCGCTAGGTGCAAGACCCGCTGCAGGAGCAACGCTGGACATTCTGAATGTCTGGCAGAGCAAAGCTGGTGACTACTCGATAGTTTAGTGTGCCATGCTTTACGGCTTAGAACCGGGACTTCAACGATGTTTTAAACGTCATGGAGAATATGAGATGCTCCAGGAGTTGAAGTTAATATTTCAAGCAAATGGCCAGATTGAGAGATATGAAGTCTCCAATAAGTTCCATAGCTGCAAGATGGAGGAGAATAGTTCTGTCAGTGAACATATACTCAAAATGTCTGGGTATAACATTCACTTGATTAAACTAGGAGTTAATCTTCCTGATGATAGTGTCATTGACAGAATTCTTCAATCACTGCCACCAAGCTACAAGAGCTTCGTGATGAACTATAATATGTAAGGGATGAACGAGATAATTCCCGAGCTCTTCGCAATGCTAAAGTCTGCAGAGGTAGAAATCAAGAAGGAGCATCAAGTGTTGATGGTCAGCAAGACCACCAGTTTCAATAAAAAGGGTAAAGGGAAGAAAGGGAACTTCATGAAGAACGACAAGCAAGTTGCTGCTCAAGTGAAGAAACCCAAGTCTGGACCTAAGCCTGAGACTGAGTGCTTTTACTGCAAAGGGACTGGTCACTAGAAGCGGAACTGCCCCAAGTATTTGGCGGAAAAGAAGCATGGCAAGGTGAACAAATGTATATGTGATATACATGTTATTGATGTGTACCTTACTAATGCTTGTAGTAGTGCCTAGGTATTTGATACTGGTTCTGTTGCTAGTATTTGCAACTTGAAATAGGGACTACGGATTAAGCGAAGATTGGCTAAGGACGAGGTGACAATGCACGTGGGAAATGGTTCCAAAGTCGATGTGATTGCTGTCGGCACGCTACCTCTACATCTACCTTCGGGATTAGTTTTAGACATGAATAATTGTTATTTGGTGCCAGCGTTGAGCATGAACATTATATTTGGATCTTGTTTGATGCGAGACGGTTATTCATTTAAGTCTTAGAATAATGGTTGTTCTTTTTATATGAGTAATATCTTTTATGGTCATGCACCCTTGAAGAGTGGTCTATTTTTATTAAATCTTGATAGTACTGACACACATATTCATAATATTGAAGCCAAAAGATGCAGGGTTGATAATGATAGTGCAACTTATTTGTGGCACTGCCGTTTGGGTCATATTAGTGTAAAGCGCATGAAGAACTCCATTCTAATGGGCTTTTGGAATCACTTGATTATGAATCACTTGGTACTTGCAAACCATGCCTCATGGGTAAGATGACTAAAACTCCGTTCTCCAGAACAATGGAGCGAGCAACAGATTTATTGGAAATCATACATACAGATGTATGTGGTCTGATGAATATTGAGGCTTGCGGCGGGTATCATTATTTTCTCACCTTCACAAATGATTTGAGCAGATATGGGTATATCTACTTGATGAAACATAAGTCTGAAACATTTGAAAAGTTCAAAGAATTTTAGAGTGAAGTGGAAAATCATCATAACAAGAAAATAAAGTTTCTATGATCTGATCGTGGAGGAGAATATTTGAGTTACGAGTTTGGTCTTCATTTGAAACAATGCGGAATAGTTTCGCAACTCACGCCACCCGGAACACCACAGTGTAATGGTGTGTCCGAACATCGTAACCGCACTTTATTAGATATGGTGCGATCTATGATGTCTCTTACTGATTTACCGCTATCGTTTTGTGGTTATGCTTTAGAGACGGCTGCATTCACGTTAAATAGGGCACCATCTAAATCCGTTGAGACGGCTGATACGTCTCCAACGTATCTATAATTTTTTATTGTTCCATGCTATTATATTACCCCTTTTGGATGTTTATGGGCTTTATTTTACACATTTATATCATTTTTGGGACTAACCTACTAACCGGAGGCCCAGCCCGTATTGCTGTTTTTTTTTGCCTATTTCAGTATTTCGAAGAAAAGGAATATCAAACGGAGTCCAAATGGAATGAAACCTTCGGGAGCGTGATTTTTGGAACGAACGTGATCCGGAGAACTTGGAGTGCAAGTCAAGAAGCTTGCGAGGCGGCCAGGTGATAGGAGGGCGCACCCACCCCCTTTGGGCGCGCCCCCCTATCTCCTAGGCCCCACAGGCGGCCATCGGCGTACTCCTTCCTCCTATATATACCTACGTACCCCGAAAACATCCAGGGAGCCAATGAATCACAATTTCCACCACCGTAACCTTATGTATCCGTGAGATCCCATCTTGGAGCCTTCGCCGGCGCTCCGCCGGAGGGGAATCGACCATGGAGGGCTTCTACATCAACACCATAGCCCCTCCGATGAGTTGTGAGTAGTTTACCACAGACCTTCGGGTCCATAGTTATTAGCTAGATGGGTTCTTCTCTCTTTTTGGATCTCAATACAATGTTCTCCCCCTCTCTTGTGGAGATCTATTCGATGTAAACTCTTTTTGCGGTGTGTTTGTTGAGATCCGATGAATTGTGGGTTTATGATTAAGTTTATCTATGAGAAATATTTGAATCTTCTCTGAATTCTTTTATGTATGATTGAGTTATCTTTGCAAGTCTCTTCGAATTATCAGTTTGGTTTGGCCTACTAGATTGATCTTTCTTGCCTTGGGAGAAGTGCTTAGCTTTGGGTTCAATCTTGTGGTGTCCTTACCCAGTGACAGCAGGGGCAGCAAGGCATGTATTGTATTGTTGCCATCAAGGATAAAAATATGGGGTTTATATCATATTGCTTGAGTTTATCCCTCTACATCATGTCATCTTTCTTAATGCGTTACTCTGTTCTTTATGAACTTAATACTCTATATGCAGGCAGGAGTCGGTCGATGTGTGGAGTAATAGTAGTAGATGCAGGCAGGAGTCGGTCTACTTGTTGCGGACGTGATGCCTATATACATGGTCATGCCTAGATAGTCTCATAATTATTCGCTTTTCTATCAATTGCTCGACAGTAATTTGTTCACCCACCGTAATACTTATGCTATCTTGAGAGAAGCCACTAGTGAAACCTATGACCCCCGGGTCTATCTTTTATCATATAAGCTTTCAATCTACTTTTATTTGCATCTTTACTTTTTGCATCTATATTATAAAATACCAAAAATATATTTATCTTATCATATTATCTCTATCAGATCTCACTTTCGCAAGTGGCCGTGAAGGGATTGACAACCCCTTTATTGTGTTGGTTGCGAGTTCTTTGTTTGTTTGTGTAGGTGCATGGGACTTTTGAGGAGCCTCCTACTGGATTGATACCTTGGTTCTCAAAAACTGAGGGAAATACTTACGCTACTATTGATGCATCACCCTTTCCTATTCAAGGAAAACCAACGCAAGCGCAAGATGTAGCAAGAAGGATTTCTGGTGCCGTTGCCGGGGAGGTCTTCACTCAAGTCAAGACATACCAAGTACCCATCACAAACTCATCTCCCTCGCATTTACATTATTTGCCATTTGCCTCTCGTTTTCCTCTCCCCCACTTCACCCTTGCCGTTTTATTTGCCCTCTCTTTCCCAATCTTTGTGACGACTGGATTTTCGGGATATATTTCCCAGAAAATGGCCCTCGTGCTCACCAGCCCCAGGATTACTGTTAGCTGATGAAACACCAACTTGATACAGAAACTCCAAGCAAAATACACAATATGCAGTACAAGACCATTCTGGCCTATGAGTACAACACAAGGTTTCTAGTGGCTGATGGTAGAAGCGGTCTGTGGTTCCTCTGCGTCTATGAGACTCCATTTCCCACAGGAACAGCTGACCTGGATAACTCCTATCTTCGCGAGGCTGCTATCATCATTGCGTATGTTCCGGGGCTGTCATCGCAACGCTCTTCTCCATGCAAGAAATCTGGCCAAGACAATAGCCAGGGACAAGCCAGTGAGTACTTTTGAATGTACTCGCAAACATTATGAACACAGGTATAATATAACAAATAACAATCATGCTCTGAAATATTCTATGATCACAATGTCAGTCACAAAATAAAATCCATGATGCACGTAAACAAGGTATTCATATACAACATGAATAGGCAATACTGAAGTTGAAATAGAATGCACCGATCGGGTGTCTGAAGCGACGCCTCGAAAGGATAATATGTTAAAGCATGCCTCAGTAGGGCGTCTGAGCGACACCACATAAAGGGCTTATAAGTAGTTTATATAACAAGCATGCCATAGTCGGGCGTCTGAGCGACACCACATGAAGGGCTTATAAGTAGTTTAAATAACAAGCATGCCACAGTCGGGCGTCTGGGCGACACCACATAAAGGGCTTATAAGTAGTTTAAATAACAAGCATGCCACAGTCGGGCGTCTGGGCGACACCACAAAAAGGGCTTATAAGTAGTTTAAATAACAAGCATGCCACAGTCGGGCGTCTGGGCGACACCACATAAAGGGCTTATAAGTAATTTAAATGACAGGTGTGCCACAGTCGGGCGTCTGAGCGACACCACATAAAGGGCTTATAAGAAAATAATCACAGTGAGTATCCAGGAGGTAGAACCATCCCAGGCATACTCAATAATTCAAATAATGTAAATGGTTAGTCCATAATATAACCATCAAGAGTCACAAGTCATGATCCATGTTCGGGTTTAGCAATTTTTCCTCTGAAGACCGACACTAAGACCGACACTTGACCCATCCCAGACTGTAGTCCTTAACCATGGACACGGCTATTCGAATAGATATACTCTCTGCAGAGGGTGTACTCTTTACCCATGAGTAACGGATTTCCGTTAGTCCATCGGGACTAATTCCGTCTACGGTCTTTTAATTGAAAACACACCTGACCGCACACACCAGCCTGACTTACCGGTGTCTGGAATCACCCGCGACACTCGTTAAGCAAAACTCTAAGTGGGGAAGCTACAACCTCGATTAGCATGGGATCACAAAATTTATAACGCGCGCAAACTAGGGGAGATACCCCCTCGGCTACACCGGAAACACCCATGCCCCCGGACCAGTTGGCATGCCTACCGGATGCAGCCGATATCTTCCACCATGGCCTCTCTATACGGTGTGTGCTGGGAAGGGGTTGACAACTTACTCAATCGTACCCTACCTATGGCAGGGACAAGTGGTAGTACGAAACAAGTATGGGGGTTACTAGAACAAGACTCGATCTACGTCCGACTTAGGAGGTTTAAGTATTCCCTGCATGATTAGCACAACAAAATATGTTTCAACCAACAGACAGAATCACCACTCATCATACCTCACTATGCCATACCGGACACAACCGTCTCGACGAAGACTGGAGACAAGCTCGTGTCTACCCAAGACAGAGGCTTTCCCAGATTCCTTGCGGTAGGCATGAAAGGCATACGAGGGTGATTACCATCACAAGCATATCAAATCCCAACAGCAAGGAACATTCATTATGCACTCATGAGAATGATCATATCATCACATAAAATAACGAATACTTTGTGTTAAAGTGGTGTTGTAACTGTATCAAACAACACACAACAATATTATGCCAGGGTCCAGAATGCTTGCCTTCAAGTGTATGCAAGTGGGGTACACTTTTTGAAAGCTGCCTTCTTCTTCAAAAATCCTAATTCGAGAAAATTTAAATTAACACCTAGTTTCAAAACAGTACAAAAAAGTTGTCTGAATTTTTTTCAAATAAATATGAAAATAAACTAGGCAGAATTTGAGAAACAACAGAAAAAGAATCAAATCATTTGGACTTATATTTAAAAAGTTATAGCCAGTCAAAATTCTGTTTTTAAATAAAACAGAAAAAAGAAAAAAGTTTCGAATAAAAACACGTAGGAGACGTACTCTGGGTTTACGCCTCCACTTATGCCAGCGTGGATCGGCTCGTGGGTCACTGACTGTGGGTCCCTTGGGCCCACTGGTCAGGTTTGACCAGTCGTCGCGCCTCCTTCCTCCTCTGGCCGAACAGAGGCGGGGCTCCGGCGATCGACGCCGGCGAACGGTGGCTCCCCACGGAACTCCGAGAGCAGGGATGGGTCCGCCAGTCCAGAGCAGTCCTCCCGGTGGTCGAGAGGGTGGCGGGGACGGAGGGAATCGTCGGCAGCGAGCTCTGCGACGGACGGTGACTTCGGGAGAATTGGGGCTTCGCGCTACGGTGGCTCCCCGTCGAAGCCGAGAGGTTGGGCGGCTCCGCAAGATCGAGGGGAAGAGGATGGTGGCGCTGGATGGGCTGGGGAGGCTCTGCTTGCAACAAGCGGCACCGGAGCGTGGCGGTGGCCGAATGGGTCGGAGACGAGGAAGATGGCCTCCCTCCCCCGATAGCTGAGTGTGGGGGGCACTAGGGGGATGGTACGAGGTTGCCTGAGTGTCCGGATGGGCTCGGGGATCCCTATTTATAGCGCGACTAGGTCAGTTCCGACGGCGTTCATGGATAGGAACGGCGAACCGCCGTTCTGTAGTTGCAGGGTGACGTGGCGGCGACGTGCGCTAGTGGACGAGCTTGCGGATGAGCTTGAGCTGCTCCAGAGGGCAGCTGGCACGCTGGGGTGGCTCGGGCGGCGCTGCCACGGCCGGGGCCTGCTGCGGCCGTCAGCTAGCCGCCATGGCCGACCTGACGGGGCCTCTGTGGGGTGCCAGGAGGTGGCCGGGGCGGCTCTATGGCAAGGGAGGGGTCGGGCGCGATGGCTGCGAGTGGCCAAGGGTCAGCACGGGCGCGGGGAGGGTGGCAGCGAGATGCGGCGGCTCGGTGCGCGCGCATGCAAAACGTGCGCTCTGGGCGCGCCCAGAGCACGCATGCCAGGCGTTCGGCAAAATGCCAAGGCCTGCCAGGAGGCTTGGGTAGGGCTGGGGATTAACAGGTCTGGTTTAGAGTTATCTAGGGGCTTAGTGGACATACTGGTTTGGCAAAACAAGCAGGTTCAAAATGCAAACTAAGGTTCATGCCAATTTTGTTCATGCACTCAAGGTGTTCGACAGAATGCTAAGGGCATCTAGGCAACTCTTGGGGTGGCCAAAAACTCCAGATCATAGTCTCTTTGGATGATAAAGAGGGTGGCAAGGTTAGTTGGGCAAAACCAGAAACTTGTTAGTGCAAGTTTTTGAGAAAACCAATTCTGGACAGAAAATAAAGGGCATCATTGCATGGATCAAAAACACTCCAATGGGTCCACTCTCCTGGACTTAAGGGTTTTGTAGGGTGGTCTATAAGCAGGAGAAAGATCATGGGCACTAGAGCAAAATAAAATAGGGTTGCAGTAGAAAATGCCAAACTGGACCAGAGAGTAAAAGAGGATGATTTGCTCAAATTTTTCAAAGAACACCAATGGGTTTTTGCACAAAGTTGAATTATATACTCCTACTGACATTCCCTAATTTTTGTGGAAGTTTTAAAGGAATATTTAAATAGGTTGTAGTGCAAAAGTGCAAACTGGACCAGATTGGAAAACTTGGGGTAGAGCTCAAAATCTCCAAATGCTTAAAGGAGCTTTTTGCATAAAAGTGATTTAGGGACATCATATGTCATCCCCAAATTTTGGTAGGGATTTTAAAGAAGTATTTGAAAGGGTTGTAGTGCAAAAGAGGCTCTAAATCTTATGAAAAATCATTTTTAAAAGAAATAAAGCTCAGGGAAAATAATCATATAAATAATTCCACTGATAAAAGAAATGTTTTCTTGAGAGGGTATACAAGTCCAATAATATTTTTGGAAAGTTTTCACTTGGGGTAAAAACTCCACAATATCAAAGAAAAGAGAGGTTCTGAAATCAAAAGATAAATCCAGAAAATAAAAAATTTAATTGATAAATCATGGTTAAATTTTTGGGGTGTTACAATCTTCTCCTCTCTTTTTCGCTTTCCTTTTTCTGTTTGTTTGTGTGTTGGATTACTTGTTGCCATGGTGCAAGATAATACCAAATTGTGTGATTTCTCCAATACCAATAATAATGATTTCCTCAGTACTCTGATTGCTCCTCTTAATGATGTTGAGTCTTGTGAAATCAATACTGCTTTGCTGAATCTTGTTATGAAAGATCAATTCGCCGGCCTTCCTAGTGAAGATGCCGCTACTCATCTAAACAACTTTGTTGATTTATGTGATATGCAAAAGAAGAAAGATACGGATAATGATATTGTTAAATTGAAGTTATTTCTGTTTTCACTTAGAGAACATGCTAAAGTTTGGTTTTCATCTTTGCCTAAAAATAGTATTGATTCTTGGAATAAGTGCAAAGATGCTTTTATCTCTAAATATTTTCCTCCCACTAATATTATCACTCTTAGGAACGATATTGTGAATTTTAAACAACTTGATCATGAGCATGTTGCCCAATCTTGGGAAAGAATGAAATTGACGATTCACAATTGCCCTACACATGGTTTGAATTTATGGATGATCATATAAAAAATTTATGCCGGTTTGAACTTTGCTTCTAGAAATCTTTTAGATTCGGCCGTGGGAGGCACGTTATGGAAATCACGTTAGGAGATGCTACAAAACTTCTTGATAATATTATGGCTAATTATTCTCAATGGCACACCGAAAGATCTTCTAGTAAAAAAGTGCATGCTATAGAAGAAATCAATGTTTTGAGTGGAAAGATGGATGAACTTATGAAGTTGTTTGCTACTAGAAATACTCCTCTTAATCCCAATGATATGCCTTTGTCTACTTTGATTGAGAATAATAATGAATCTATGGATGTGAATTTTGTTGCTAGGAATAGTTTTGGAAACAATGCTTATAGAGGAAACTTTAATTCTAGACCGTTCCCTGGTAATTCCTCTAATAATTATGGAAATTCCTACAATAATTCTTATGGTAATTTTAATAATATGCCCTCTGATTTTGAGAATAGTGTGAAAGAATTTATGATTTCTCAAAAGAATTTTAATGCTTTGCTTGAACAAAAATTACTCAAAGTTGATGATTTGGCTAGGAACATTGATATACTTTCGCTTGATGTTGATTCTCTTAAACTTAGATCTTCTCCTCCTAAGCATGATATATATGAGTCTCTCAAAGCCATGAGAATTTCCATTGATGAGTGCAAGGAAAGAACTGCTAGATTGTGTGCTAAGAAAGATTGCTTTGTAAAGGCGTGTTCTTCTAGTTTCAATGAAAATAATGATGAAGATCTTAAAGTTATTGATGTGTCTCCTATTAGATCTTTGTTTTGCAATATGAATCTTGATAATAATGGGACTAGAGATGATTCAACTTTAGTTAGAAGGCGTCCCAAGAATTTGGAGTTTTTAGATCTTGATGCTAAATTTGGTAAAAGTGGGATTGGAGAGGTCATGACTTTAAATAGTATTGAACCCACTATCTCGGATTTCAAGGAATTTGATTATGATAATTGTTCTTTAGAAAGTTGTATTTCCTTGTTGCAATCCGTTGTTAATTCTCCTCATGCTTATAGTCAAAATAAAGCTTTTACCAAACATATCGTTGATGCCTTGATGCAATCTTATGATGAAAAACTTAATTTGGAAGTTTCTATACCTAGAAAACTTAATGATGAGTGGGAACCTACTATAAAGGTTAAAATTAAAGATCATGAGTGTTTTGCTTTGTGTGATTTGGGTGCTAGTGTTTCCACGATTCCGAAAACTTTATGTGATATTCTAGGTTTCCATGATCTTGATGATTGCTCTTTAAATTTGCACCTTGCGGATTCCACCATTAAAAAGCCAATGGGAAGGATCAATGATGTTCTCATTGTTGCAAATAGAAATTTGGTGCCCGTAGATTTTATTGTTCTTGATATAGATTGCAATCTTTCTTGCCCTATTATTCTTGGTCGACCTTTCCTTAGAACGATTGGTGCGATAATTGATATGAAGGAAGGGAATATTAGATTCCAATTTCCATTAAAGAAAGGCATGGAGCACTTTCCAAGAAAGAAAGTCAAATTACCTTATGAATCTATCATGCGGGCTACTTATGAATTGAGTGCCAAAGATGGCACTACTTAGATCTATCTTCGCTTTTATGCCTAGCTAGGGGCGTTAAACGATAGCGCTAGTTGGGAGGCAACCCAATTTTATTTGTGTTTTTTGTTTTTGTTCTTGTTTATTATAAATTTTGCATCTACCTTCTGTTTAGATGTGTTTTTATGTTTTAATTAGTGTTTGTGCCAAGTAGAACCTATAGGATAACCTATGATGATAGTTAATTTGATTCTGCTGAAAAACAGAAACTTTGCACGCACGAAATTAGTTTTTTTAAATCACAGAAACGTTATTTTGCGTTGATTCTTTTTGATGCTGATCAATAGACAAATTTTCCAGGACTTCCTATTTTGGTAGGATTTTTAGATTTCCAGAAGTTTGCGTTAGTTACAGATTGCTACAGACTGTTATGTTTTTGACAGATTCTGTTTTTCGTGTGTTGTTTGCTTATTTTGATGCATCTATGGCTAGTAAAATAGTTTATAAACCATAGAGAAGTTGGAATACAGTAGGTTTAACACCAAAATAAATAAAGAATGAGTTCATTACAGTACCTTATGTGGTGGTTTTGTTTTCTTTCACTAACGGAGCTTATAAGATTTCCTATTGAGTTTTGTGTTGTGAAGTTTTCAAGTTTTGGGTAAAGCTTTGATGGACTATGGAATAAGGAGTGGCAAGAGCCTAAGCTTGGGGATGCCCATGGCACCCAAATATATTCAAGGATAGCCAAAAGCCTAAGCTTGGGGATGCCCCGGGAAGGCATCCCCTCTTTCGTCTTCGTTCATTGGTAACTTTACTTGGAGCTATATTTTTATTCGCCACATTATATATGTTTTGCTTGGAGCGTCGTGTATTATATTAGTGTTTGCTTTTTAGTTTACTACAATCATCCTTGCTGTACAAACCTTTTGGGAGAAGCCTACTTGATTAGAATTTGCTAGAATACTCTATGTGCTTCACTTATATCTTTTGAGCTTGATAGTTTTTGCTCTAGTGCTTCACTTATATCTTTTAGAGCACGGCGGTGGCTTAATTTTGTAGAAATTGCTAGTCTCTCATGCTTCACTTATATTATTTTGAGAGTATTTTAGAACAGCATGGTATTTGCTATGGTTATAAATTGGTCCTAGAATGGTAGGCATCCAAGTTGGGTATAATAAAAACTATCATAGGAATTTAATTGGATGCTATGATCAATTTGATACTTGATAATTGTTTTGAGATATGGAGGTAGTGATATTAAATTCATGCTAGTTGGGTGATTATGAATTTAAAGAATGCTTGTGTTGAAGTTAGTAAGTCCCGTAGCATGCACGTATGGTTAAAGTTGTGTAACAAATTTGAAACATGAAGTGTACCTGGCTTGTGCATCCTTATGAGTGGCGGTCGGGGACGAGCGATGGTCTTTTCCTACCAATCTATCCCTCTAGGAGAATGCGCGTAGTGCTTGATTTTTGATGACTTCTAAATTTTTGCAATAAGTATATGAGTTCTTATGACTAATGTTGAGTCCATGGATTATACGCACTTTTACCTTTCCACCATTGCTAGCCTCTTCGGTATCGTGCATTGCCCTTTCTCACCTTGAGAGTTGGTGCAAAATTCGCCAGTGCATCCAAACCCCGTGAAATGATACGCTCTATCACACATAAAGCTCCTTATATCTTCCTCAGAACAACAACCATACCTACCTATTATGGCATTTCCATAGCCATTCCGAGATATATTTCCATGCAACTTTCCACCATTCCGTTCATCATCATCATGACATACATTACTTTTGTCATATTGCAATTGCATGATCATGTAGTTGACATCGTATTTGTGGCAAAGCCACCATGCATAATTTTTCATACATGTCACTCTTGATTCATTGCACCATCCCGGTACACCACCGGAGGCATTCATATAGAGTCATATCTTGTTCTAGTTTCGAGTTGTAATTCATATGTTGTAATCAATAAAAGTGTGATGATCATCATTATTCTAGCATTGCCCAAAAAGAAAAAAAAGGAAAAGGAAAAAAAGAAAGGCCAAAAGAAAAAAAGAAAGGCCAAAGAAAAAATAAAATAAAAGGGGCAATGTTACTATCTCTTTTTCTAGACTTGTGCTTCAAAGTAGCACCTTGTTTTTCATGTAGTGAGTCTTATATAGTGTGCTTCAAAGTAGCACCATGTTTTTCGTATAGTGAGTCTCATATGTTGTCACTTTCATATAGTAGTGGGAATTTCATTATAGAACTTGGCTTGTATATTCCTACGATGGGCTTCCTCAAATGCCCTAGGTGTTCGTGAGCAAGCAAGTTGGATGCACACCCAGTAGTTTTCTTTTGTTGAGCTTTCATTCATTTATAGCTCTAGTGCATCCGTTGCATGGCAATCCCTACTCCTCATGTTGACATTAATTGATGGGCATCTCCATAGCCCGTTGATTATCCTCGTCAATGTGAGACTTTCTCCTTTTTTGTCTTCTCCACACAATCCCCATCATCATATTCTATTCCACCCATAGTGCTATATCCATGGCTCACGCTCATGTATTGCGAGAAGGTTGAAAAAGTTTGAGATTATTTAAGTACGAAATAATTGCTTGGCTTGTCATCAGGGGTATAGAATCTGGGAACATCTTTGTGTGACGAAAATGAAGCATAGCCTAACTATATGATTTTGTAGGGATGAACTTTCTTTAGCCATGTTATTTTGGGAAGACATGATTGCTTTGATTAGTATGCTTGAAGTGTTACTATTTCTTTTATCAATATGAACTTTTATTTTGAATCATTTGGATCTAAACATTAATGCCACAATAAATAAAATTACATTAAGAATTATGCTAGGTAGCATTCCACATCAAAAATTCTGTTTTTATCATTTACCTACTCGAGGACGAGTAGGAATTAAGCTTGGGGATGCTTAATACATCTCCAACGTATCTATAATTTTTTATTGTTCCATGCTATTATATTACCCCTTTTGGATGTTTATGGGCTTTATTTTACACATTTATATCATTTTTGGGACTAACCTACTAACCGGAGGCCCAGTCCGTATTGCTGTTTTTTTGCCTATTTCAGTATTTCGAAGAAAAGGAATATCAAACGGAGTCCAAACGGAATGAAACCTTCAGGAGCATGATTTTTGGAACGAACGTGATCCGAAGAACTTGGAGTGCAAGTCAAGAAGCTTGTGAGGCGGCCAGGAGACAGGAAGGCGCGCCCACCCCCTCTAGCTGCGCCCCTATCTCCTGGGCCCCACAGGCGGCCACCGACGTACTCCTTCCTCCTATATATACCTACGTACCCCGAAAACATCCAGGGAGCCAACGGAACACAATTTCCACCGCTGTAACCTTCTGTATCCGTGAGATTCCATCTTGGAGCCTTCGCCGGCGCTCCGCTGGAGGGGGAATCGACCACGGAGGGCTTCTACATCAACACCATAGCCCCTCCGATGAGTTGTGAGTAGTTTACCACAGACCTTCGGGTCCATAGTTATTAGCTAGATGGCTTCTTCTCTCTTTTTGGATCTCAATACAATGTTCTCCCCCTCTCTTGTGGAGATCTATTCGATGTAAACTCTTTTTGCGGTGTGTTTGTCGAGATCCGATGAATTTTGGGTTTATGATCAAGTTTATCTATGAGAAATATTTGAATCTTCTCTAAATTCTTTTATGTATGATTGAGTTATCTTTGCAAGTCTCTTCGAATTATCAGTTTGGTTTGGCCTACTAGATTGATCTTTCTTGCCTTGGGAGAAGTGCTTAGCTTTGGGTTCAATCTTGCGATGTCCTTACCCAGTGACAGCTAGGGCAGCAAGGAACGTATTGTATCGTTGCCATCGAGGATAAAAAGATGGGGTTTATATCATATTGCTTGAGTTTATCCCTCTGCATCATGTCATCTTTCTTAATGCCTTACTCTGTTCTTTATGAACTTAATACTCTAGATGCAGGCAGGAGTCGGTCGATGTGTGGAGTAATAGTAGTAGATGCAGGCAGGAGTCGGTCTACTTGTTGCGGACGTGATGCCTATATACATGGTCATGCCTAGATAATCTCATAGTTATTCGCTTTTCTATCAATTGCCCGACAGTAATTTGTTCACCCACCGTAATACTTATGCTATCTTGAGAGAAGCCACTAGTGAAACCTATGGCCCTTGGGTCTATCTTTTATCATATATGCTTTCAATCTACTTCTATTTGCATCTTTACTTTTTGCATCTATATTATAAAATACCAGAAATATATTGATCTTATCATATTATCTCTATCAGATCTCACTTCCGCAAGTGGCCGTGAAGGGACTGACAACCCCTTTATTGTGTTGGTTGCGAGTTCTTTGTTTGTTTGTGTAGGTGCGTGGGACTTTTGAGGAGCCTCCTACTGGATTGATACCTTGGTTCTCAAAAACTGAGGGAAGTACTTACGCTACTATTGCTGCATCACCCTTTCCTCTTCAAGGAAAACCAACGCAAGCTCAAGACGTAGCAACGACACTGTATAAACTGTGGTTTGGCAAGAAACCAAAGTTGTCGTTTCTGAAAGTTTGGGGCTGCGATGCTTATGTGAAAAAGCTTCAACCTGATAAGCTTGAACCCAAATCAGAGAAATGTGTCTTCATAGGATACCCAAAGGAAATTGTTGGGTACACCTTCTATCACAGATCCGAAGGCAAGATATTCCTTGCTAAGAATGGATCCTTTCTAGAGAAGGAGTTTCTCTCGAAAGAAGTGAGTGGGAGGAAAGTAGAACTTGATGAGATAATTGTACCTGCTCCCTTATTGGAAAGTAGTTCATCACAGAAATCAGTTCCTGTGATCCCTACACCAATTAGTGAGGAAGCTGATGATAATGATCATGAAACTTCAGATCAAGTTACTACAGAACCTCTTAGGTCAACCAGAATAAGATCTGCACTAGAGTGGTGCGGTAATCCTATTCTGGAGGTCATGTTACTTGACTGAGGGAGTCCTGGATTAGGGGGTGTCCGGATGGCCGGACTATAGCCTTTGGCCGGACTCCTGGACTATGAAGATACAAGATTGAAGACTTCGTCCCGTGTCTGGATGGGACTTTCCTTGGCGTGGAAGGCAAGCTTGGCGATACGGATATGTAGATCTCCTACCATTGTAACCGACTCTGTGTAACCCTAACCCTCTTCGGTGCCTATATAAACCGGAGGGTTTTAGTCCGTAGGACGAACAACAATCATACCATAGGCTAGCTTCTAGGGTTTAACCTCTCTGATCTCGTGGTAGATCTACTCTTGTACTACCCATATCATCAATATTAATCAAGCAGGAGTAGGGTTTTACCTCCATCGAGAGGGCCCGAACCTGGGTAAAAACATCGTGTCCCTTGTCTCCTGTTACCATCCTCCTAGACGCACAGTTCGGGACCCCCTAACCGAGATCCGCCGGTTTTGACACCGATATTGGTGCTTCCATTGAGAGTTCCTCTTTGTCATCATCTTTAGGCCCAATGGCTCCTCCGATCATCAACAACGATGCGTTCCAGGGTGAGACTTTTCTCCCTGGACAGATCCTCGTATTCAGCGGCTTTGCACCGCGGGCCAATTCGCTTGGCCATCTGGAGCAGATTGAAAGCTACGCCCCTGGCCATCAGGTCAGATTTGGAAGTTTGAACTACACGGCTGACATCCACGGAGACTTGATCTTCCACGGGTTCGTGCCACAGCCAAGCGCGCCGCACTGTCACGATGGGCATGATCTAGCTCTGCCGCCGAACAGTGCCCTGGAGGCCGCACCAGTGTCCGCTCCGACCCTTAGCTCGGAGCCGACTGCGCCGATCGAGGACGGGTGGCTGGACACCGCCTCGGGGGCTGCAATCTCTACGGCGATTGAGCCGAACACCATCCCTGTCCTTTGCAAGGCTCGTGGCTCCAAGGTGCCAGACTCCTCTCCGGACTCCGAACCTTCCGCGCCCCTGTCAATCGAATCCGATTGGGGGCCGGTCATGGAGTTCACCGCCGCAGACATCTTTCAGCACTCGCCCTTTGGCGACCCTGAACTCACTAAAGTCTCTCTCTTTATCAGGAGAGCCCTGGCCGGACTATGGTCAGGAAGGTTGGGATGCGGACGACAAAGAAATTCAAAGCCCACCCACCACCCATTTCGTAGCCACTGTCGATGATTTAACCGACATGCTCGACTTCAAATCCGAAGACATCGACGGTATGAACGACGATGCAGGAGATGACCAAGAACCAGTGCCTACAGGGCACTGGAAGGCCACCTCATCATACAACATTTACATGGTGGACATCCCAAAAGATGGGAATGGCGATGGAACAACGGAGGATGACCCCTCCAAGAAACAGCCTAAGCGCCAGCGTCAGCGGCGCCGCTCTAAATCCCGCCACAGCAAAAACGGTGACTCCAGCATGGGAGACAATAACACCCCGAACAGTGCCGAAGACAACCCCCTCCAGCAGGATTCAGTGCAGGAGGATGGAGAAGCCAGCCCTCATGAGAGAGCGGCAGGCAGAGAGGTAGAGGACGATAATTACATGCCTCCCTCCGAAGACGAGGCAAGCCTCGACGACGACGAATTTGTCGTGCCTGAGGATCCCATCGAACAAGAGCGTTTCAAATGCAGGCTTATGGCCACGGCAAGCAGCCTCAAGAAAAAGTAGCAATAGCTTAGAGCTGACCAAGACTTGCTAGCCAACAGATGGACTAAAGTCCTTGCGGCCGAAGAGTATGAACTCGAACGCCCCTCCAAGAGCTACCCAAAACGCAGGCTGCTACCCCGATTAGAGGAGGAAGCACCTAAACCTACATCACCAGCGCATGATACGACCGACCGGCCACCTCGTGGCCGCTACAGAGAGGCCTCTCGGCCCTCCACTCAAGCCGCACCCCGGTGCCGCTCAAAAAATACCAAGGCGCGGGAAAATGTGCCAGACCTGCAGGATATATTGGAGGACAAGGCAAGGCAAACAAGATCGATCTACGGATCATGTGGGTGCCCCACGATACGTGATGATAACCATCACGCCAGATATGGCAATTCCGGCTGGGCCGAACACAGTAGACAAAGCTCATTTGAGCTGCGTCGTGATATAGCCCAATACAGAGGCGCCGCACACCCACTATGCTTCACAGACGAAGTGGTGGATCATCAAATCCTTGAGGGTTTCAAACCCGTAAACATTGAATCATACGATGGCATAACAAATCCTGTGGTCTGGATCGAGGACTATCTCCATCATATCCACATGGCCCGCGGTGATGATCTACACGCCATCAAATACCTCCCACTCAAGCTTAAAGGACCAGCTCGGCATTGGCTTAACAGCTTGCCAGCGGAGTCAATTAGTTGTTGGGAAGACCTGGAAGCCGCATTCCTCGACAACTTCCAGGGCACCTATGTGTGAACACCAGACGTCGATGACCTAAGCCACATAATTCAGCAGCCGGACACGGTTCCTAACCAAGCAAAATCAAATCGTCGACTATCCGGATGCAGAGGCCCTTGCAGCCTTCAAACATAACATCCGCGACGAGTGGCTTGCCCGGCACCTAGGACAGGAAAAGCTGAAATCCATGGCAGCCCTCGCAACACTCATGACCCGCTTTTGCGCGGGAGAGGACAGCTGGCTAGCTCGTAGTAACAACATGACCAAGAGCCCTAGTAATTCGGATACCAAGGACAGCAACGGCAGGTCGCGTCGCAACAAGCACAAGCGCCGCATTAATGGCGATAATGCTGAGGATACGGCAGTCAATGCCGGATTCAGAGGCTCTAAACCCGGTCAGCAGAAAAAGTCATTCAAAAGAAATACTCCGGGCCCGTCCAATTTGGACCGAATACTCGATCGCTTGTGCCAGATACACGGCACCCCCGAAAAACCAGCCAACCACACCAACAGGGATTGTTGGGTGTTCAAGCAGGCAGGCAAGTTAAATGCCGAAAACAATGACAAGGGGCTGCATAGCGATGACGAGGAGGATCCCCAGCCGCCGAACAATAGAGGACAGAAGGGCTTCCCCCTACAAGTGCGGATGGTGAACATGATATACGCAACCCACATACCCAAAAGGGAGCGGAAGCATGCACTAAGGGACGTATATGCGATGGAGCCAGTCGCCCCAAAGTTCAATCCATGGTCCTCCTGCCCGATCACTTTTGATCGAAGGGACCACCCCACTAGCATCCGCCATGGCGGATTCGCCGCATTGGTTCTAGACCCAATCGTTGACGGATTTCACCTCACTAGAGTCCTGATGGACGGCGGCAGTAGCCTGAACCTGCTCAGGATACAGTGCGCAAAATGGGCATAGACTCCTCAAGGATTAAACCCACAAAGACGACCTTTAAAGGCGTCATACCAGGTGTAGAGGCCAACTGTAAAGGCTCAGTTACACTTGAAGTAGTCTTCGGATCCCCGGATAACTTTCGAAGCGAGGAGTTAATCTTCAACATAGTCCCGTTCCGCAGCGGCTATCACGCACTGCTCGGACGAACCGCATTTGCAAAGTTCAATGCGATGCCGCACTATGCATACCTCAAGCTCAAGATGCCAGGCCCTCGAGGAGTCATTATGGTCAACGAAAACACCGAACGCTCTCTACGAACGGAGGAGCATACGGCGGCCCTCGCGGCGGAAGTACAAAGCAGCCTCTCAAGGCAATTCTCGAGTCTGGCTATTAAACGTCCGGGCACCGTCAAGCGCACCCGGAGTAACCTACAACAAGACCGCCTGGCATGTCCCGAGCACGCGTAGCAATGCGGCCCCAACCCCATCCCTCGCGAAATTGCGAAACCAGTACTACACATACATAATTACGCTCTGGAAATACCATGGGCATAGGGGGAGGGGCACGACCACGGCAGACCAGAATGCGGCTCAACCGCACCAGGGGCTACATATTGTGTCATTCTTTTTTTTTTCTTTTCAGGACTCCGTTCTCAAGAAGCCCTGTCCGGCAGTAGAATCGCCGAACACACGATGCAACAGCCAGGGAAGCGGAAAGCTACGTCGAGTGTCTAGGTGGTCTCTATAACGAGCAGTATACTTGTTTCACATATCATCCCGCAGCTCGCTCCTGGAGGGGGACATGTCAAATAGTCCCGTCCCTTGCTTATCGCACTATTTGTATCGTTTTGCTTTCGCCGCAGCCTTTTTGAATAAACAATGCATAGTTTTTGCCTATTATTGCATTCCTTTTTTTATCCATATATGTTCATTGATGACATGTTGCACCCATACACTTTGGTACGGCCAAATACACCAGGGGCTTAAGTACCCCAAAATATGGTGTGATAAGTCCGAACACTTTCACAAGTGCGGTACCCCGAACTTATAGCATTATATGCATCGGCTCCGAATCATGTCTTGGGTCAATAGTTGGGTTTGCCTGGCTCCCATGTTTTGGTACCTTACGTTCCGTCATATCGGCTAAGGTAGCACTGGGAGAACCACTGTGATTGTGCCCCGGTTGAGCTGGGTTAAGCACCTCAGTGGAGAAAGCTAAAACTAACCGTCAACATAGGGCGAGAGCCGGTCGCTGTTCGAGAGGTTTTTGAGTCCCTAAAGACTTATGCCGCTTAGAGCGAGGAGTCGGCTTTGTCCGGCCCAGGCGTGGATAGCGCCCCGAACTCGGCCTTCCGAATACTAGGGGCTTCGCCGAAATTTAAAATTATAGAATTCTATGGCTAAGTGAGAGTGTTCAAGCATTATAGTCCGGTTGTCTCGTTCGTTGCATTGAGCGCCTCCCTCGAAGGACCCAAGAATGGGAAAAAGAGCGCTCAAGTTTATCCCGAACACCCCAGCACTCGTGGCATGGGGGCAGAAGCCGACGACTCGCCATCTCTCAAATTTAATAAACGGCCGCACATAAGGTAATATTTTAAATTCACAAGTGTTGCTTAGCGCATATGAACAAGTTTTCAGCGTACAGGATAACAAATGCGAGTTTACTCAAAAATTACATCTTTGGAGCATTCATCCGCTATAAGGCGGGCACCCTTCAGGACGCCCTCATAATACATCTCGGGCTTGCGATACCCCCTGCCCGGCGGTGGTCTGTCCGTCACAAGCTTCTCAGCGTCCATCTTGCCCCAGTGCACTTTAGCACGGGCAAGGGCCCTACGGGCACCTTCGATACAGACGGAGCGCTTGACGACATCAATCCATGGACAGGCATCCACCAGCCGCCTCACCAGCCCGAAGTAGCTCCCAGGCATGGCTTCCTTAGGCCATAGCCAAACTTTGAGGCCCTTCATGGCATGTTTGGCCACCTTATGGAGCTCGACCAGCTGCTTCAGCTGGTCGCTCGAGGGCACCGGGTGTCCGGCCTCAGCATACTGAGACCAGAACACCTTCTTCGTCGAGCTCCCCTCCTCGGCCCGATAGAATGCGGCAGTGTCGGACACACTGCGGGGCAGATCTGCGAATGCTCCTGGAGAGCTCCGGATTCGGGTAAGTAACAAGAAATTCACTTTCACGTGCTCGCTTTGCATAAAGAATGCCTTACCCGCCGCTATCTTCTTCATTGCCTCAATTTCCTGGAAGGCTTTTTGGGCTTCGGCCTTAGCGGCTTTGGCGTTCTCAAGGGCCGAGGCGAGCTCAGACTCTCGAGTCTTTGAGTCACGCTCCAAACTCTCGTGTTTTTCCACGAGAGCCTGGAGCTCTTGCCGCACCTCCGCCACCCGCGCCTCCTGCTTCTCTCGCTCGGTGCGCTCCGCGGCCGCATTGCTTTCGGCCTTGGACACTGCTTCCTTCAGGGTCGCCACCTCGTTCGTGGCCCCTGCAATACTCACATTATTCCTGTCATTTTTTGCAACCACATATTTTATATACTTCCATAAGGTATTACTTACCTTCCTTGTCCTCGAGCTGCTTTTTGGCAAGGCCGAGCTCGTTCTCGGACTGCTCGAGGCTCTGCTTCAATGCATTGACCTCCGCAGTCAGTGCGGCAGAGGTCAGCAGCGCAGCCTGCATTCCCCATATTGACATACTTATGTTAGACTCCTGCGTACATCTTTTTAGATCCTCAGTTCGGCTTTTCTTTCCGAACACCAAACCGAGCATCAGGGGCTACTGTCTATGCGATAATATTTTTACATATCTTAAATACATACCTCAAAGCCTATTAGAAGGCTGGCACATGCTTCAGTCAGCCCGCTCTTGGCGGACTGAACTTTCTGGATCGCCACACTCATAACAGTGCGGTGCTCCTCGTCGATGGAGGCGCCGTTAAGCGCCTCCAGCAAATTATCCGGTGCCTCCGGTTGGACGGAGGTCACCGGTGTCGCAGTCTCTCCCTTCTTATGAAGGGGCCGCCTGCCGGACTCCGGAACCACTGAAGGTTCCGGTGCGGAGTCCGGCCCAGGGCCGGACTTAGAGCCCTTTGGGGTTTGATCCCCCTTGTGCCTGGAGTCCGGGAGGTTACCTTGCAGCGCCTCCTGGACCTCCTCCTCCTGGTTGGGCCCCTTTTGGGAACCCACCTCGGTGTCATCCGCAGCGCGAGGAGAGGAGGAAGCCGGAAGTGAAGTGCTATTCACGTCCAACGAAGCCACGGAGCCGCTCGTTGAAGCGTCGAGCCCGTCCTTGGGCGGGCTGCAGGGTTATATTCGGCGTTAGGAGATTCTATACGACAAATGAAACGCCATGAGTTATTCTGGTATCCGGACACTTACGATGTCGCCAGGGGCTTAGCCCTTGGTGGCCACTCTTCTTCGCCGTCATCAGCGTTGGTGGAGTAGTCCGGAGGAAGGGTCCTTCCCTTCTTGGACCCTCCAGCCTCCCCAGTTGGGGCGGCCTTCCTTTTCTTCTCTCCCCCCGCTGTGGGAGAGGCCTCTTTTTCCTCCTCCTCGTCTTCGCGGGAGGAGTCCGCCTTGGAGTCATCGGACGATGAGTCCGACAACACCTGGCGCCGGGAACTCCTTCAAGTTACCGTGGCCTTCTTCTTGGCCTTCTTCTTCGGCACCACGTGGGGTGCCGGAACCAGCAGCCCTGTCAATCGGGCGTCCGCTGGGTCTTCTGGCAAGGGAGCCGGACAGTCAACCTGCCCGGACGTCTTCTACCAAGCCTGTCAAAGGTAAGGGAGTTTAGATCCCGCATAGAGTCAAACTATGAAAAACAAGTGTCCTGTAAAGGGTAAAATAGCTTACCTCGCTGGCTTGACGCTGCGAGCTGAATCCGCAATCTTCGGTAGCGGATGCGGGAGCCTCGGCGCCCTTGAACATCACCTTCCAGGCATCCTCGTACGTAGTGTTGAAGAGCCTGCTCAAGGTTTGGTGCTGTGCCGGATCAAACTCCCACAAGTTGAAGGCCCGTTGTTGGCACGAGAGGATCCGGCAGATGAGCATGACCTAGACTACATTGACAAGCTTGAGCTTCTTGTTCACCAGGTTTTGGACGCGGGTTTGGAGTCCGGTCAGCTCTTCCGAATTACCCCATGACAGGCCCGTCTCTTTCCAAGAGGTGAGCCGTGTAGGGAAGCCAGATCAGAATTCGGGGGCCGCCACCCATTTAGGGTTACGCGGCTCGGTTATGTAGAACCACCCCGATTGCCACCCCTTTATGGTCTCCACGAAGGAGCCCTCGAGCCATAGGACGTTGGGCATCCTGCCCACCATGGCACCTCCGCACTCCGCCTGGCGGCCGCCCACTACCTTCGGCTTGAGATTGAAGGTCTTCAGCCATAAGCCGAAGTGGGGCTGGATGCAGAGGAAGGCCTCGCACACGACGATGAACGCCGAGATGTTGAGGATGAAATTCGGGGCCAGATCGTGGAAATCCAGGCCGTAGTAGAACACCTAGTCCGCGGAGGAAGTGGGTGAGGAACACCGCCCTCTCATGGGGCCTGGGGGTGGGGATAAGCTGCCCCTTGTCGGGGAGCCGATGCGCGATGTCGCTAGACAAGTATCCGGCCTTCGGCAGCTTTTTGATGTGCCCCTCCGTGACGGAGGAGACCATCCACTTGCCTCCCCCTCCGGACATGGCTGGGGAATGTTGAGGCGAGATGTGCGGACTTGGGCGCTGGAGCTCGAGTGCGCGGAAATGGATGAGCAAATGAGGAAGAAGGCGTGTGTGAAAAAGTGGATCCTTATCCCCTTATATGGACGGACGAAGCTATGCGTCCCCACCAGCCTCGTAAAACTCGCTTATCTCCCAAGCGCCATAATCGATGGCGCGGTTGGGTTACCCACGCCCGTATTGATGAGAATCCCGGAATAAGGGGACACGATCTCTGCTTTGACAAGACGTGCCAAGGAAACCGCCTCGCTAAACGCACTGAGGTGGGACAGTAAAAACGATTCGAATAAAGGCTTGGCCGTGGTGTGATGTCACACCACGGAATACGTTAGCAGATTGAATTTGTGTAAATATTATTCTCTCTACGGTGGTATGTGGAACTTATTTTGCAGAGCCGGGCACTATCCTTGTGTTCAAAATCTTCTACGAAGTATTCGGAGGAGGAACCCGCCTTGCAATGTCGAAGACAATATGCGCGCCGGACTCGTCATCATTGATGCCTGGTTCAGGGGCAACTGAGGGAGTCCTGGATTAGGGGGTGTCCAGATGGCCGGTGAGGGAGTCCTGGACTAGGGGGTGTCCGGATAGCCGAACTATCATCTTTGGCCAGACTCCAAGACTATGAAGATACAAGATTGAAGACTTCATCCCGTGTCCGGATGGGACTTTCCTTGGCGTGGAAGGCAAGCTTGGCGATACGGATATGTAGATCTCCTACCATTGTAACCGACTCTGTGTAACCCTAGCCCTCTCCGGTGTCTATATAAACCGAAGGGTTTTAGTCCGTAGGACGAACAACAATCATACCATAGGCTAGCTTCTAGGGTTTAGCCTCCTTGATCTCGTGGTAGATCTACTCTTGTACTACCCATATCATCAATATTAATCAAGCAGGAGTAGGGTTTTACCTCCACCGAGAGGGCCCGAACCTGGGTAAAAACATCGTGTCCCTTATCTCCTATTACCATCCGCCTAGACGCACAGTTCGGGACCCCCTACCCGAGATCCGCCGGTTTTGACACAACATTGGTGCTTTCATTGAGAGTTCCTCTGTGTCATCACCTATAGGCCCGATGGCTCCTTCGATCATCAACAACGGCGCGGTCCAGTGTGAGACTTTTCTCCCCGGACAGATCTTTGTATTCGGCGGCTTTGCACTGCGTGCCAATTCGCTTGGCCATCTGGAGCAGATCGAAAGCTACGCTCCTGGCCATCAGGTCAGATTTGGAAGTTTGAACTATACGGCTGACATCCACGGAGACTTGATCTTCGACGGATTCGAGCCATAGCCGAGCGTGCCGCACTATCAAGATGGGCATGATTTAGCTCTGCTGTCGGACAATGCCCTGGAGGCCGCACAACAGTCCGCTCCGACCCTTAGCTCGGAGCCGACTGTGCCGATCTAGGATGGGTCGCTGGACGCCGCCTCAGGGGCTGCTACCTCTACGGCAATAGAGCCTAATACCAACCCTGTCCCTTGTGAAGCTCATGACTCCAAGGTGCCGGACTCCTCTCCGGACCCCGAACCTTCCGCGCCCCTGCCAATCGAACTCGATTGGGCGCCGATCATGGAGTTCACCGCTGCGGACATCTTTCAGCCCTCGCCTTTTGGCGACATCCTGAATTCGCTAAAGTGTCTCTCTTTATCAGGAGAGCCCTGGCCGGATTATGGTCAGGACGGTTGGGATGCGGACAACGAAGAAATTCAAAGCCCACCCACCACCCACTTCGTAGCCACTGTCGATGACTTAACCGACATGCTAGACTTCGACTCCGAAGACATCGACGGTATGGACGGCAATGCTGGAGACGACCAAGAACCAGCGCCTACAGGGCACTAGAAGGCCACCTCGTCATACGACATATACATGGTGGACATCCCAAAGGATGGTAATGGCGATGGAACAACGGAGGATGACCCCTCCAAGAAACAGCCTAAGCGCCGGCGTCAGCGGCGCCACTCTAAATCCCACCACAACAAAAATGGAGATTCCGGCACCGGAGATAATAACACCCCGGACAGTGCCGAAGACAACCCCCTCCAGCAAGATTCAGCACAGGAGGATGGAGAAACCAGCCCTCATGAGAGAGCGGCAGACAGAGAGGTAGAGGACGACAATCATATGCCTCCCTCCGAAGACGAGGCAAGCCTCAACGACGACGAATTTGTCATGCCTGAGGATCCCGTCGAACAAGAGCATTTCAAACGTAGGCTTATGGCCACGGCAAGCAGCCTCAAGAAAAAGCAGCAACAACTTAGAGCTGACCAAGACTTGCTAGCCGACAGATGAAGTGAAGTCCTTGCGGCCGAAGAGTATGAACTCGAACGCCCCTCCAAAAGCTACCCCAAACGCAAGCTGCTACCCCGATTAAAGGAGGAAGCACATAAACCTACATCACCAGCGCACAATACGGCCGACCGACCACCTCGTGGCCGCGACAGAGAGGCCTCTAGGCCCTCCACTAAAGCCGCACCCCGGTGTCGCTCGAAAAGTACAAAGCCACGGGGGAATGCGCCGGACTTACAAGACATATTGGAGGATAAGGCAAGACAAACAAGATCGATCTATGGATCGCATGGGCGCCCCACGATACGTGACGACAACCGTCATGCTGGATACAGCAATTCCGGTCGGGCCGAACACAGTAGACAAAGCTCGTTTGAGCTGCGTCGCGATATAGCCCAATACAGAGGCGCCACACACCCACTATGCTTCACAGACGAAGTAATGGATCATCAAATCCCCGAGGGTTTCAAACCCGTAAACATTGAATCATACGACGGCACAACAGATCCCGCGGTTTGGATTGAGGACTATCTCCTTCACATCCACATGGCCCGCGGTGATGATCTACATGCCATCAAATACCTCCCACTCAAGCTTAAAGGGCCAGCTCGGCATTGGCTCAACAGCTTGCCAGCAGAATCAATTGGGTGTTGGGAAGACCTGGAAGCCGCATTCCTTGATAACTTCCAGGGCACATATGTGCGACCTCCAGACGCCGATGACCTAAGCCACATAATTCAGCAGCCAGACGAATCGGCCAGACATGTCTGGACACGGTTTTTAACCAAGAAAAATCAAATCATCGACTGTCCGGATGCAGAGGCCCTTGCAACCTTCAAACATAACATCAGCGACGAGTGGCTTGCCCGGCACCTAGGACAGGAAAAGCCGAAATCCATGGCAGCCCTTACATCACTCATGACCCGCTTCTACGCGGGAGAGGACAACTGGCTAGCTCGCAGCAACAACCTGACCAAAAACTCTGGTAGTTCGGATACCAAGGACAGCAATGGCAGGTCGCGTCGCAATAAGCACAAGCGTCGCATTAACGGCGATAATACTAAAGATACGGCAGTCAATGCCGGATTCAGAGGCTCTAAACCCGGTCAGTGGAAAAAGCCATTCAAAAGAAATACTCCGGGCCCGTCCAATTTGGACCGAATACTCAATCGCTTGTGCCAGATACACGGCACCCCCAAAAAGCCAGCCAATCACACCAAAAGGGATTGTTGGGTGTTCAAGCAGGCAGGCAAGTTAATTGCCGAAAATAATGACAAGGGGCTGCATAGCGATGACGAGGAGGAGACCCGGCCGCCGAACAATAGAGGACAAAAGGGTTTCCCCCCACAAGTGCAGACGGTGAACATGATATACGCAACCCACATACCCAAAAGGGAGCGGAAGCATGCACTTAGGGACATATATGCGATGGAGCCAGTCGCCCCAAAGTTCAATCCGTGGTCCTCATGCCCGATCACTTTTGATCGAAGGGACCACCCCACTAGCATCCGCCATGGCGGATTCGCCGCATTGGTTCTAGACCCAATCTTCGATGGATTTCACCTCACTAGAGTCCTGATGGACGGCGGCAGCAACCTGAACCTGCTTTATCAGGATATAGTGCGCAAGATGGGCATAGACCCGTCAAGGATTAAACCCACAAAAACGACCTTTAAAGGCGTCATACCAGGTGTAGAGGCCAATTGTACAGGCTCGGTTACACTTGAAGTGGTCTTCGGATCCCCGGATAACTTCCAAAGTGAGGAGTTAATCTTCGACATAGTCCCGTTCCGCAGCGGCTATCATGCACTGCTCGGACGAACCACATTTGCAAAATTCAATGCGGTGCCACACTACGCATACCTCAAGCTCAAGATGTCAGGCCCTCGAGGAGTCATTACGGTCAACGGAAACACCGAACGCTCTCTCCGAACGGAGGAGCATACAGCGGCTCTCGCGGCGGAAATACAAAGCAGCCTCTTAAGGCAATTCTCGAGTCCAGTTGTTAAGCGGCCGGACACCGTCAAGCGCGCCCGGAGTAACCTACAACAAGACCACCTGGCACATTCCGAGCACGCGTAGCAATGCGGCCCCAACCCTAGCCCTCGCGAAATCGCGAGACCAGTACCACGCATACATAACTACGCTCTGGAGATACCATGGGCACAGGGCGAGGGGCATGACCACGGCATGCCCAGAGTGTGGCTCAACCACACCAGGGGCTCCCAATTGTGTCATTCTTCTTTTTCTTTCTTCTTACTCACAGGACTCCGTTTTCCAGAAGCCCTGTCCGGCAGTAGACTTGCCGAACTCACGATGCAACAACTAGGGAAGCAGAAAAGCTACGTCGAGTATCCAGGTGGTCTCCATTACGAGCATTATACCTGTTTCACATACCATTCCGCAGTCTACCCCTGGAGGGGGACATGTTAAATAGTCCCATCCCTTGCTTATCGCACTATTTATATCGTCCTGCTTTCATTGCAGTATTTTTTGAATAAACAATGCATCGTTTTTTGCCTATCATTGCATTCCTTTTTTTATCTATATATGTTCACTTATGACATGTTGCACCCGTACGCTTTGGTACGGCCAAATACATCAGGGGCTTAAGTTCCCCAAAGTATGGTGTGATAAGTCCGAACACTTTCACAAGTGCGGCACCCCCAACTTATAGCATTATATGCATCGGCTCCGAATCATGTCTTGGGTCAATAGTTGGGTTTGCCCGGCTCCCATGTTTTGGTACCTTACGTTCCGTTATATCGGCTAAGGTAGAGCTGGGAGAACCACTGCGATTGTGCCCCAGTTGAGCTGGGTTGAGCACCTCAGTGGAGAAAGCTAAAACTGACTGTCATGATGGGGCGAGAGTCGGTCGCTGTTCGAGAGGTTTTTTCGAGTCCCTAAAGACTTATGCCGCTTAGAGCGAGGAGCCGGCTTTGTCCGGCCCCAGGCGTGGATAGCGCCCCGAATTCGGCCTTCCGAACACTAGGGGCTTCGGCAAAATTTAAAATTATAGAATTCTATGGCTAAGTGGGAGTGTTCAATCATTATAAGTCCAGTTGCCTCGTTCGTTGTGTTGAGCGCCTCCCTCGAAGGACCCAAAAATGGGGAAAAGAGCGCTCAAGTTTATCCCGAACACCCCAGCACTCGCGGCATGGGGGCTGAAGCCAACGACTTGCCATCTCTCAAATTTGATAAACGGCCGCACAGAAGGTAATATTTTAAATTAACAAGCGTTGCTTAGCGCATATGAACAAGTTTTCAGCGCACAGGATAAAAAATGCGAGTCTACTAAAAAATTACATCTTTGGAGCATTCACCTGCTATAAGGCGGGCACCCTTCAGGACACTCTTATAGTACATCTCGGGCGTGCGATACTCCTTGCCCGGTGGTGGCGCATCCGTCACAAGCTTCTCGGCGTCCATCTTGCCCTAGTGCACTTTAGCGCGGGCAAGGGCCCAACGGGCACCTTCAATGCAGACGGAGTGCTTGATGACTTCAATCTATGGACAGGCGTCCACCAGCCGCCGCACCAGACCGAAGTAGCTCCCAGGTATGGCTTCTTTGGGCCACAACCAAACTATGAGGCCCTTCATGGCCTGTTCGGCCACCTTGTGGAGCTCGACCAGCTGCTTCAGCTGGTCGCTCAGGGGCACCGGATGTCCGGCCTCAGCATACTGAGACCAGAATACCTTCTCCGTCGAGCTCCCTTCCTTGGCCCGATAGAATGCGGCAGCATCGGACACACTACGGGGCAGATCTGTGAACGCTCCTGGAGAGCTCCGAATCCGGGTAAGTAACAGATAATTCACTTTTACATGCTTGCTTTGCATGAAGAATGCCTTACCCGCCGCTATCCTTTTTATCTCCTCAATCTCCTAGAGGGCCTTCTGGGCTTCGGCCTTAGCGGCTTTGGCACTCTCAAGAGCCGACGCGAGCTCGGACTCTCGAGTCTTCGAGTCACGCTCCAAACTCTCGTGTTTTTCCGCAAGAGCCTGGAGCTCTTGCCGCACCACCGCCACCCGCGCCTCCTGCTTCTCCCGCTCGGTGCGTTCCGCGGCCGCATTGCGTTCGGCCTCGGACACTGCTTCCTTCAGGGTCGCCACCTCGTTAGTGGCCCCTGCAATACTCACGTTATCCCTATCATTTTTTGCAACCAAATCCTTTTCTATAAGGTATTACTTTAATAAGGTATTACTTACCTTCCTTGTCCTCGAGCTGCTTCTTGGCACGGCCGAGCTCGTTCTCGGACCGCTTGAGGCTCTGCTTCAAGGCATTGACCTCCGCAGTCAGTGCGGCAGAGGTCAGCAGTGCAGCCTGCATTCCCATATTAGACTCCTGCGTATATCTTTTTAGATCCTCAGTTCGGCTTTTCTTTCCGAACACCAAACTGAGCATCAGGGGCTATTGTCTATGCGGTACTATTTTTACATATCTTAATCACATACCTCAAAGCCTGTTAGAAGGCTGGTGTAGGCTTCGGTCAGCCCGCTCTTGGCGGACTGAACCTTTTGAATCACCGCACTCATGACAGTGCGGTGCTCCTCGTCGATGGAAGCACCGTTGAGCGCCTCCAGCAAATTATCCGGCACCTCCGGTTGGACGGAGGTCACCGGCGTTGCAGTCTCGCCCTTCCTATGAAGGGGCCGCCCGTCGGACTCCGGAACCACTAAAGGTTCCGGTGCGGAGTCCGGTCCAAAGTCCAGGAGGTTGCCCTGCGGCACCTCCGGGGCCTCCTCCTCCTGGCTGGGCCCCTTCTGGGACCCCACCTCGGCGTCGTCTGCGTCGCGGGGGGAGGAGGCAGTCGGAAGTGAAGCGCTATTCACATCCGACGAATCCAAGGAGCCACTCGACGAAGCGGGGAAATCGTCCTTGGGCGGGCTACATGGTATTCGGCGTTAGAAGACACTATGCGATGAAAGAAAAATCATGAGTTATTCTGGAGTCCGGACACTTACGATCTCGCCAGGGGCTTGACCCTCGAAGGCCACTCCTCTTCGCCGTCGTCGGCGTTGGTGGAACAGTCCGGAGGAAGGGTCCTTCCCTTCTTGGACCCTTCGGCCTCCTCCGTTGGGGGAGCCTTCCTTTTATTCTCTCCCCCCGCTGCGGGAGAGGCCTCTTTCTTCTCCTCCTTGTCTTCACGGGAGGAGTCCCCCTCGGAGTCATCGGACGATGAGTCTGATAACACCTGGCGCCGGGAACTCCTCCGAGTTCCCGTGGCCTTCTTCTTGGCCTTCTTCTCTGGCACCACGTAAGGCACCGGAGCCAGTAGTCCCATTAATCGGGCATCCGCTTGGTCTTCTGGCAAGGGAGCCAGACATTTAACTTGCCCGGACGTCTTCTGCCAGGCCTGTTAAAGGTAATGGGAGTTTAGATCCCGCATAGAGTCAAACTATGGAAAACAAGTGTCCCGTAAAGGGTAAAATAGCCTACCTCGCCGGCTTGACGCTGTGAGCTGAATCCGCGATCCTCGATAGCGGATACGGGAGCTTCGGCGCCCTTGAACAGCACCCTCCAGGCATCTTCGTACGTAGTGTCAAAGAGCCTGCTCAAGGTCTGGTGCTGTGCCGGATCAACTCCCACAAGTTGAAGGCCCGTTGTTGGCTTGGGAGGATCCGGCGGACGAGCATGACCTGGACCACGTTGACGAGCTTGGTCTTCTTGTTCACAAGGTCTTGGACGCAGGTTTGGAGTTCGGTCAGCTCCTCTAAATCACCCCATGTCAGGCCCTTCTTTTTCTAGGAGGTGAGCCACGTGGGGATGCCAGATCTGAATTTGGGGGCCGCTGCCCATTCAGGGTCACGCGGCTCGGTGATGTAGAACCACCCCGATTGCCACCCTTTGATGGTTTCCATGAAGGAGCCCTCGAGCCATGTGACGTTGGGCATCTTGCCCACCATGGCGCCTCCGCACTCTGCCTGCTGGCCGCCCACTACCTTCGGCTTGACATTGAAAGTCTTCAGCCATAAGCCGAAGTGGGGCTTGATGCGGAGGAAGGCCTCGCACACAACGATAAACGCTGAGATGTTGAGGATGAAATTCGGGGCTAGATCATGGAAATCCAGGCCGTAGTAGAACATGAGTCCCCGGACATATGGGTGGAGTGGGAAGCCCAGTCCGCGGAGGAAGTGGGGAAGGAACACCACTCTCTCATGGGGCCTGGGGGTGGGGACGAGCTACCCCTCGTCTGGAAGCCGGTGCGCAATATCGTTGTGCAGGTATCCGGCTTTCCTCGACTTTTTGATGTGCCCCTCCGTGACGGAGGAGGCCATCCACTTGCCTCCCGCTCCGGACATGACTGGGGAAGGTTGAGGCGAGATGTGCGGGCTTGGGCGTTGGAGCTCGAGTGCGCGGAAATGGATAAGCAAAGGAGGAAGAAGGCGTAGGTAAAAAGGTGGATCCTTATCCCCTTATATATGGGCGGACGAAACTATGCATCCCCACCAGGCTGGTAAAACTCGCTTATCTCCCAAGCGTCGTAATCAATGGCACGGTTGGGTTACCCACGCCCGTATTGATGAGAATCCCGGAATAAGGGGACACGATCTCTACTTTGACAAGACGTGCCAAGGAAACCGCTTCGCTAAAATGCGCTGAGGTGGAACAATAAAAACAATTCGAATAAAGGCTTGGCCGTGGTGTGACGTCATGCCACGAAATACGTCAGTAGATTGAACTTGTGTAAATATTATTCTCTCTACGGTGGTATGTGGAACTTATTTTGCAGAGCCGGACACTATCCTGGTGTTCAAAATCTTCTATGAATTATTCGGAGGAGGAACCCGCCTTGCAATGCCAAAGACAATATGCACGCTGGACTCGTCATCATTGAAGCCTGGTTCAGGGGCTACTGAGGGAGTCCTGGACTAGGGAGTGTCCGGATAGCCGAACTATCATCTTTGGCCGGACTCCAAGACTATGAAGATACAAGATTGAAGACTCCGTCCCGTGTCCGGATGGGACTTTCCTTGGCGTGGAAGGCAAGCTTGGAGATACGGATATGTAGATCTCCTACCATTGTAACCGACTCTGTGTAACCCTAGCCCTCTCCGGTGTCTATATAAACCGAAGGGTTTTAGTCCGTAGGAAGAACAACAATCATACCATAGGCTAGCTTCTAGGGTTTAGCCTCCTTGATCTCGTGGTAGATCTACTCTTGTACTACCCATATCATCAATATTAATCAAGCAGGAGTAGGGTTTTACCTCCACCGAGAGGGCCCGAACCTGGGTAAAAACATCGTGTCCCTTGTCTCTTGTTACCATCCGCCTAGACGCACAGTTCGGGACCCCCTACCCGAGATCCGCCGATTTTGACACCGACAGCCGGACTATAGCCTTTGGCCGGACTCCTGGACTATGAAGATACAAGATTGAAGACTTCGTTCCGTGTCCGGATGGGACTTTCCTTGGCGTGGAAGGCAAGCTTGGCGATACGGATATGTAGATCTCCTACCATTGTAACCGACTCTGTGTAACCCTAACCCTCTTCGGTGCCTATATAAACCGGAGGGCTTTAGTCCGTAGGACGAACAACAATCATACCATAGGCTAGCTTCTAGGGTTTAGCCTCTTTGATCTCATGGTAGATCTACTCTTGTACTACCCATATCATCAATATTAATCAAGCAGGAGTAGGGTTTTACCTCCATCGAGAGGGCCCGAACCTGGGTAAAAACATTGTGTCCCTTGTCTCTTGTTACCATCCGCCTAGACGCACAGTTCGGGACCCCCTACCCGAGATCCGCCGGTTTTGACACCGACATTGACCATGACGAACCTACGAACTATGAGAAAGCGATGATGAGCCCAGATTCCGCGAAATGGCTTGAGCCATGAAATCTGAGATGGGATCCATGTATGAGAACAAAGTGTAGACTTTGGTTGACTTGCCCGATGATCGACAAGCCATCAAGAATAAATGGATCTTCAAGAAGAAGACTAACGCTGACGGTAATGTTACTGTCTACAAAGCTTGACTTGTTGCGAAAGGTTTTCGACAAGTTCAAGGAGTTGACTAGGATGAGGCATTCTCACCTGTAGTGATGCTTAAGTCTGTCCAAATCATGTTAGCAATTGCTGCATTTTATGATTATGAAATTTGGCAAATGGATGTAAAGACTGCATTCCTGAATGGATTTCTGGAAGAAGAGTTGTATATGATACAACCCGAAGGTTTTATTGACCCAAAGGATGCTAATAAAGTGTGCAAGCTCCAGCGATCCATTTATGGACTGGTGCAAGCCTCTCGGAGTTGGAATAAACGTTTTGATAGTGTGATCAAAGCATATGGTTTTATACAGACTTTTGGAGAAGCCTGTATTTACAAGAAAGTGAGCTCTGTAGCATTTCTAATATTATATGTGGATGACATATTACTAATTGGAAATGATACAGAATTTTTGGATAGCATAAGAGGATACTTGAACAAGAGTTTTTCAATGAAAGACCTCGGTGAAGCTGCTTATATATTGGGCATTAAGATCTATAGAGATAGATCAAGACGCCTAATTGGACTTTCACAAAGTACATACCTTGATAAAGTTTTGAAGAAGTTCAAAATGGATCAAGTAAAGAAAGGGTTCTTGCCTGTATTACAAGGTGTGAAATTGAGTCAAACTCAATGCTCGACCACTGCAGAAGATAGAGAGAAGATGAAAGATGTTCCCTATGCTTTAGCAATAGGCTCTATCATGTATGCAATGCTGTGTACCAAGCCTGATGTGTGCCTTGCTATTAGTTTATCAGGGAGGTACCAAAGTAATCCATGAGTGGATCACTGGACAACGGTCAAGAACATCATGAAATACCTGAAAGGGACTAAGGATACGTTTCTCATTTATGGAGGTGACAAAGAGCTCGTCGTAAACAGTTACGTCGATGCAAGCTTTGACACTGATCCGGATGATTCTAAGTCACAAACCAGATACGTATTTTTATTGAACAGTGGAGCTGTAAGTTGGTGCAGTTCTAAGCAAAGCGTCGTGGCGGGATCTACGTGTGAGTACATAGATGCTTTCAAAGCAGCAAATGAAGGAGTCTGGATGAAGGAGTTCATATCCGATCTAGGTGTCATACCTAGTGCATCGGGTCCAATGAAAATCTTTTGTGACAATACTAGAGCCATTGCCTTGGCGAAGGAATCCAGATTTCACAAGAGAACCAAGCACATCAAGAGATGCTTCAATTCCATCCATCATCAAGTGTCGGAAGGGGACATAGAGATTTGCAAGATACATACGGATCTGAATGTTGCAGACCCGCTGACTAAGCCTCTCTCACGAGCAAAACATGATCAGCACCAAGACTCCATGGGTGTTAGAATCATCACAATGTAATCTAGATTATTGACTCTAGTGCAAGTGGGAGACTGAAGGAAATATGCCCTAGAGGCAATAATAAAGTTGTTATTTATATTTCCTTATATCATGATAAATGGTTATTAGTCATGCTAGAATTGTATTAACCGGAAACTTAGTACATGTGTGAATACATAGACAAACAGAGTGTCACTAGTATGCCTCTACTTGACTAGCTCGTTAATCAAAGATGGTTAAGTTTCCTAGCCATAGACATGAGTTGTCATTTGATGAACGGGATCACATCATTAGAGAATGATGCGATTGACTTGACCCATTCCGTTAGCTTAGCACTTGATCGTTTAGTATGTTGCTATTGCTTTCTTCATGACTTACACATGTTCTTAAGACTTTGAGATTATGCAACTCCCGAATACCGGAGGAACACTTTGTGTGCTACCAAACATCACAACGTAACTGGGTGATTATAAAGGTGCTCTACAGGTGTCGCTGATGGTGTTTGTTGAGTTGGCATAGGTCGAGATTAGGATTTGTCACTACAATTGTCGTAGAGGTATCTCTGGGCCCTCTCGGTAATGCACATCACTATAAGCCTTGCAAGCAATGTGACTAATGAGTTAGTTACGGGATGATGCATTATGGAACGAGTAAAGAGACTTGCCGGTAATTAGATTGAACTAGGTATTGAGATACCGACGATCGAATCTCGAGCAAGTAACATACCGATGACAAAGGGAACAACGTATGTTGTTATGCGGTTTGACCGATAAAGATCTTCGTAGAATATGTGGGAACCAATATGAGCATCCAGGTTCCGGTATTGGTTATTGGCCGGAGACATGTCCCGGTCATGTCTACATAGTGCTCGAACCCGTAGGGTCCGCACGCTTAAAGTTCAGTGACGATCGGTATTATGGGTTTATGTGTTTTGATGTACCTAAGGTAGTTCAAGTCCTGGATATGATCACAGACATGAAGAGAAGTCTCGAAATGGTCGAGAAATAAAGATTGATATATTGGACGACTATATTCAGCGAATGAGTTCCGGGGGTCACCGGATATTTATCGGAGTGCCGGAAGGTTATCGGAAACCCCGGGGGATCTAATGGGCCAACATGGGCCTTGTGGGAGAGAGAAGAGAGGGCCTAGGGCTGCCCCCCCCCTTGGGAGTCTGAATTGGACAAGGAGGGGGGGTGGCGCCCCCTCTTTCCTCCCTCTCTCCCTCTCATTCCTTCCCCCTTCCTCCTTCCTAGTTGGACTAGGAAAGGGGAGTCCTATTCCCACTAGGAGGAGGAATCCCCCTCTCCTTGGCGTGCCCCAAGGCTAGGCCAGCCTCCCCCTTGCTCCTTTATATACGGGGGCAGGGGGCACCCTAGAACACACAAGTTGATCATTGATCTCTCTTAGCCATGTGCGGTGCCCCCTCCACCATAATCCACCTCGGTTATATTGTTGCGGTGCTTAGGCGAAGCCCTACGTCGTCATCACCGTCATCACGCCATCGTGCTGACGAAACTCTCCCTCGACACTTTGCTGGATCAGAGTTCGTGGGACGTCACCGAGCTGAACGTGTGCAGATCACGGAGGTGCCGTATGTTCGGTACTAGGATCGGTCGATCATGAAGACGTACGACTACATCAACCGCGTTGTCATAATGCTTCCGCTTTTGGTCTACGAGGGTACGTGGACAACACCCTCCCCTCTCATTGCTATGCATCGCCATGATCCTGTGTGTGCGTAAGATTTTTTTTGAAATTACTACGTTCCCCAACAGGTGAAGCAGGGTCCCCCTGTCTCACTCCTTTACCAGTCAAGAAAAAACCACTGTTCATGTCATTTAACCTGACACCAACAGATCCATTATATAACAGAGACTTAATCTTATTGATCCAGTCTGGGCTAAAGCCCCTTGTGGACATCATATCTACTAGGAACTCTCTATTTACCATGTCATAAGCTTTCTCATAGTCAAGTTTGAAAACAAAGCCTGCCATTTTCCTAGCATGAACAACATGAATTATTTCATGTGCAGCTACTATACTCTCCACTATAAACCTGCCTTTTACAAATGCAGTTTGATTAGGGGGAATCAGTTCATTACAAATAGGACCAAACTTATTAGTGACACACTTGGATTTTTTTTAAACTACAGTTAGTCATAGCCAAGGGTCTAAAATTTTCTAGCTTAACAACATCCACCTCTTTAGGGACTAGGGTAACTAAAGAGAAGTTGAGTCTAAATAAATCTAGTTCACCTTTCTCCCAGTCTCTAAACAGAGCAAACAAATCATTTTTAACAACATCCCAAAATTGCTGATAAAACAAGAAGGGGAACCCATCAAGTCCTGGAGCCCCCTCAGCATATGAGCCAAAGACTGCCTCCTCGATTTCTTGTTCAGTAAAAGGGGTGTTAAAAATATCATTTTGAGCACTAGTGACTTTACTATCATCATCCCAAAAGTCATCTTCCAGGGTGATGTCAATTTTATCTTGGTAACCAAATAAATTCTTATAAAATTTAACAGCAACATCTAGAATACCTTTAGGGTCATTCACAGGACCATTTTCTCCTTCCAGCGTCAGTACTTGCTTCTTTCTCCTTTTCTGGTTAGCAATGTCCTAGAAGTATCCAGTGTTGTGTTCTCCCTCAAGGATATCCCCCTCTCCGGATCTCTGCCTGGCCTTGATCTCCTCCCTATTCCAGATATCATTCAGTTCACCTGAAATAGATTTGATTTTATTCCTGGAGTTAGGGGATAGTGGTTGGGATTCTGCAATAATGTCTAGGCAATTATATCCAGCAATTAAAGACGGTTTCTGCCTATTTTGGGCAGCCTCATAATTGATGCACCACCCTTGCATTCCTAGTTATCCTAATCTTGAACTGCCAAATATCAATGGCTTTAACTAAGCGACACTCAGTATTCCAAGCTTTAATTACCACTTCCCTGAAGCCTTCCACCTCAAGACACCATTTCTCAAACCTGAACATTTTGTTTTTGGGTATCTTGATGGCACAAGTATCAACTACCAGGGAAGTGTGATCACTGGCCACTCTTGGCAGAGCTTTCACCTGAATATTAGGATATAAGTTCTCCCACTCCACAGTCATGAAAACTCTATCTAAAGTGGCCATGACTATAGAATCTTGGTTGTTACCCCAAGTATATCTTCTCCCTGAGTTTTTAAGCTCAATCAGGCCAAACTTATTAATCCAATCATTAAAGAGGTCTGTCCAATGCTGGTTTATCTCACCAGTATTTGTGTCACAGGCCTCTCTGACTAGGTTAAAGTCACCACCTATCATGTAGGGCCATCCCACACAGCAAAAACACTATGTAGCTCTTGTATAAAATCAAGTTTAAAAGCATCATAAGCAGAACCATACACATAAATTAATCTCCATATGTTGTTGTCTATTTTATTCCTCGGCATAAGAGCAACACTAAAGATGTGAATGTCACAACTAATAATCTCAAATAAGTCATCTTTCACACCTACCAAAACTCCCCCAACAGTATTCTTAGCTGGAAGCCAGTTCCAAACAAATTTAAAGCTAGTATCTATGGCCTCTAGTTGGGAACTGGTAAAATTTTCCTTTTTAGTTTCAGAAAGACAAATAAAATCAGGGTGATGTGCTGTGATGAGCTCCTACCCCCTAGTGCTTTTGGAGGATCCATTTAATCCCCTGATATTCCAAAAGACACCTATCATGATAAAACTAAATTTTAGTCTCCTCCTACTCTTACTCTTCCTATGGGAAGACACCTCAACCCATGGCATATCTGAGGTATCATGCACATTACTGTGTGCATCACCCCCATCTTTATCTCTGCCAATGGGATCAGGCTCAACATAATTAAATTCCTCTTCTATGATATCAATATCAGGAGGAAGAAAAATCTCCGGGTTATTATCTTGGAGCTTAGGTAACCTTTCTAGCTCAATCTGTTTAATTATCTCCCCATTTCGAGCAGATGCCAGGCAGTTATCTCCCATATTAATACCAGAGGACTTAGCAATATTGAGTAAAAGCTCATTATCTAAGAAGGCAAAAATTACCTTTAGGAATCTCTAAGTCTCTCTTCTACTTCATTTCCTGAGCTTTGATCAGAGCAGGTTTTCCATCTCTTCTAATTCTGTCACTCATTCTGGTAGCTTCTATAGGCCCCCACTTCAAAACAGTTTTGCTGGTTTTTGGACCAGCAGCCTTGTCATGACTTTGGTTGGCAACAGCTTCAAAGATGGGTAGCAACTTCTCTCCAAAGTCATCCCTAACATTTCTTTGCACCACTTCCAAATAGCTCTTGGTCAGTGGAGCTCTTTGATTTTTTGAGCCTGTAAGAACCTCAGCAGTAGCCCCAGGAGTTTTGTAGCTATTCATTGATTTGGATCCTCTAGGAGCAGCAGAGGGCCTTGGGGTATTAATATTTTTCTTAGATTTTCCATCTCAGTCTCCATTTCTTATCCCAGTATATCATCATCACTGTTGACATTGGTGTCATCAATCTTATTGCTAGCAGGGTCAGATGGATTGTCAGAGTTGGAGCTGCCTTCATCATCTTTTTCCACTGCAAACCTCAACAAATACAACTCATGTTGAATTTCCACCACTCTATCAATAGGTATTTTGCTTGGGTCTCTTACTTCAACTTGTATTCTCACTTTCTCATAAAAGCTTCTGAATATCATGTGCCAATCAACATTGACCAGAACCCCCACAACAGATGCCACTTGAGCTATAACATTTCAGCTTATCCACTTGGGGGGCAACCCGTCCATCACTATCCAAGTTTCTATCAAGGAGTCATATTCTGGCATTTCTCCTCCCCAGTTCATGAAAGACATAGTTGCCTTCTTCCTTTTCAAGTTCATGGAGGGGTACTCAGCAAGCTCAGCAGTTCTTTTGTTGGGAGGGAATCTCACCAGAATTTTGTTTTTATCATATGATCTTATCTGCCATGGCCAGTTAGTTTCCACATTTCTGTGAAACATTGCCCAAGCTCATCTCCTGTGATATTCCCTTCCTCCACAACAACTAAGCCTACATTTCCAAAGTTGAGCCAATTACTATCACTAACTTCCCCAACCTCAATATGGAAGAACCCCAGGCCCGTGTTAGCACTTACCCAGTAGTGTGCAGCAGGATATGGTTTATACCAAGTGGGGCACACATCCATATGATGGCCATCAATTTTGCAAATGAAGCAGTTCCTGGGTAGAGAGCACATCCCAACAAAGTGTCCATGCAGTCCACAATTGTAGCATATGGCTCCAATGAACTTTAGATCTACATTGTATGGAGCACTCCCCTCCACATCACTGTTGCTCTGGGTCTGATCAGCATTGTTCTCCACAACCCCCCCCCCCCTTTAGGATTTTTCTTCTTGTTTTTGCTGGATCTAGAGGGTAAAGCTAGGCCATTGCCACCAGACGAACTCCCAGAATTGAAAGTTATTTGCTGTTGGTAAGGCATCAAGCCCGGTTGCAAAGGAAACTGATAGGGGAAATGTTGCTGTTGCATAGGCCACTGACTCATACCTTGGTATTTAGCGTTCCACCCTCCCGGTGGATATCCCGCATACATCTGGCTATGTGGAATCATCTAAGTAGGTTGAGCCAGAGGAACGATTGGCGGCTTGGAGTAGATAGAGATGGGAGGCATCTGGGTCGCATGAGGTCGAGCAGTCTGGTGCTGTGTCTCCCCTCCTCTTGATGGTTTGGGGTTTGCAGTCCCACCACGCCCTGTCTCGTTCCTCCCCCTCCCTGCTGCATATCTCCCTCCCTCTCGAGAGCCCTCTCTTCCAGCTCCAGCCATCCCTTTGACAACAACAACAAAAGGAATTCTACCGTGCTCTCTAGCCCAACAATCCCTGGAGTAACTGAATTGTTTCGGTGGGGGAAGGTGATCAGCCACTCCAACAGGGTGGCAATCCTTGGCAGAAAACTCTCCACGCCCAGACAGATCTTTCCTGACCCACACTAGCGAGTCAGGAGGAGCCCCGCGGCGGCGGCGATGATGAACCCTAGCTTGGGGAACAAGCGAGGGCTTGCTCTCTCTTTATATATCCTACAGAAAACGCCTTCTGCCTAGGCGTCTCCCCCCTGCTGAGTGCCATCCAACCAGCGGACACCAAGTGTCCCTAGCTCGGGGGCCCTCCGTGCAGTGACAGTGCGCCCCCATTGACCTTTCTCGCCGGAGAAGAAGTCACCAATGCCGGTGGCGACGCCGCCCGCCGAATCCCGCGCTTACGCAAGACCTGAATCGGAGAGCCGGGAGGTGTGGATTGTATGGTGTGGCAAGTAGCAACATGAATCTGCCTCTCCTCCTCCAGAGCCCTCATCTCCACTTGGGGAGACGTGCTCAATCTCGACTGGCCACAGGCGGCGAGGACGAGCGCTTCAGTGGTGCACCCGACGGCATCACCCACAGTATGCACTCCCACCGCCGCGCCCTCCATGGATCCTCTGACTTCGCCTCCGCCCTTGCCCACAGCACAAACGCGGTTGGCAGGGAGTGGGGGAAGGCGGTCATCCTTGTCCTTTCCTCCACCGTGGCCTTGTCGTAGACCAGCCTCGCCAAAATCCTCTGCTCCAAATTCGCCCTCCTCTGACAAATCTCTGCATACTTCACCGTTGCGGATCTCGTGCTCGGGTCTATCGTCGCCGCCACCACCTGATCCGCCGCTTTCCATTCCTAAACACGCCGGATCCACGCCGCGGATCCTGGTCGCCCGCTCCACCCAACCCCGAGCCCCAGTCACCATGAGTACCCCCTGCGGAACTGGTGAGATCAATCTCACCATCTCCGGGAAGGTTTCGTAGATGTGGCGGGGCAATCGAGGAGAGGGGGGGGGGGGAGGGGGTGCGGCCGCGCTCGGCGCCTGTGGTCCTCGCCGGCGAGGAGGCATGCGAGGTTGGCGCGGAGAGAACTACGGTGGATTTGGTAATGGCGAGCGGGAGGCGTGAGGTCGCCGTGGCTGCAAGAGGGGGAGCGAGAGCTTGAGAAAGGGAGATCCTTTGGGATGCAGACAACACTTCTTTTGCCAATTCTTAATTTCTGAGAATGTATATATGTATTGTATTTACTTTGAAGATTGCGTGAGAATAAGCAACACTTGAAGTCTAGCTGAATCTATCTACTGTCAGACTCGGTGTGCATCGAGAAGGCTGACGCGGGAAGGACATCCCTGGGCACCGACCCATGACGTCGCAGTTTCGCAAAAAAAAAAACACTATACAACGTCGCAAATAAAAGGACTCACACCCAAAAAGACCAAGCGCCCCGTTATTGCGCAGGAAGCGGTCAACGGGGGCACGCGAGGCCCCGGTGGTCAATCCGTAATTACACCCAACAACTCCAGGAGCGTCTCCAGATTGCGGAGAATACGACTCGACCCGGGAGCGGGGAGGCTAACCAACGAAGGCAACGCCAGGCTGAGGCCACGCACCGTCCGTCTTGTCTCGCCGCAAACCTAACGAACGAAAGCGCAGCGCTTTCGTCTCCGTCGCTAGGGTTTCGGTCTCCGCAGACTCGATCTTCCGCGAGGGCACAAGGTACGCACCGCTCGCCCATGGTTCCCGGCCCGCCGATTCGACGCCCGCTTCCCCTAATTCCGTCTGCTCTTCTGGTGGTTTGCAGCCGGTGCTCTTGGTTCTGTTGTGGCGGCCTGAGAGATGCCGCCCAAGTCGGTTAAGAGGGGCGGCGCCGCGGCGGCGAGGAAGGGGTCGGCGACGAAGGCCAGACCGGCGAAGCCCCAGCCGGTCGCGGAGGAGGCGCCCGTCGAGGTGGTCAAGGCCGCGGAGGAGGCTCCTCCTAAGGTCGAGGAGCAGAAGCCGCAGCCGTCGCCGCCACCGCAGCAGCCGGCCGCTGAGGAGAAGGCCAAGGCGGATGCCGCTGAGAACGGCGCAAGCCACGCTGAAGGTATCACGTTCGCTCCTCTGTTTCGCGCATAGAAACTTAGACTTTTTCGCGTACAGATCTGTGCTACGCCTTGCCGTTTTTCCTTGGGACTTTTTGTCTTTTTTCCTATATATAAATATAAATGTGCGAGGACTTGCATCTATGTAATTTTTAGATGATGGAGCTGCAAAAGAAACATATGAAGAAGAGGACAAAGGTGAACGACTGGAGTTCGAGGATGAGCCAGAATATGAAGAGGAGGCTGCTGTCGACTACGACGAGAAGGATTTGGAGCAGTATGAGGAGCAATACGAAGACGGCGATGAAGGGTTGGAGTACACTGAAGATATAGTCGAAGAGGAGACTGAGATGGTGGATGAGGAGGAACTGGATAATGGCGGGGATGATGGCGAGGGTGAGGAATATGAAAATGCAGATGAAGACCACGATGTGGACGTGGAGGACGAAGACCATCATGAAATGGTGAAAGCACATCGTAAGAGGAAGGAGTCTGAAGTTTTTGTTGGTGGGCTAGATAAAGATGCAACAGAAAGTGACCTGAGGAAAGTGTTTAGTGAAGTTGGCGATATCACTGAAGTTCGTTTGATGATGAACCCTGTTACGAAGAAGAATAAAGGCTTTGCCTTCCTGCGATATGAGACTGTGGAGCAAGCAAAGCGTGCTGTTTCAGATCTGAAAAATCCAATGGTTGGTTTTACAACTGATTACATTTGTTTAATATATTCCTAAACAAAAAGAAAAATGTTACATATGTTTATAGTATATTTTTGTTGCAAGTACATAACTGTTTCTGAAATTCTGTAGGTGCGAGGTAAGCAATGCGGTGTTGCTCCTAGTCGTGACAATGATACACTTTTTGTTGGCAATATCTGCAAGACATGGACAAAAGAACATGTATGATGCTTAAACTCTTTTTTCCCTTGATGCCTTTTTTCTGCTTCTCGGTGTAAGAAATAATTTGTTTTGGAATTTACAGCTGAAGGAGAAACTGAAGATCTATGAGGTCGAGAATTTTGACGATTTAATATTGGTTGAGGATAGCAATAACCCAGGGATGAACCGTGGGTATGCTTTACTTGAGTTTTCTACTCGCCCTGAAGCTATGGATGCTTTCAGGCGGTTGCAGAAGAGGGATGTAGTCTTTGGAGTTGATCGCACTGCTAAGGTTTCCTTTGCCGATTCCTACCCTGAAGTTGATGATGAAATGATGGCACAGGTCAGCACTTGTTTTCTATAGTACTCCCTCCGTCCCAAAATAAGTGTCTCAACCATAGTACAACTTTGTAATAAAGTTAGTATAAAGTTAAGACACTTATTTTGGGACGGTGGGAGTAGTTTTAAGTGTCACTTTTTTTTGTGCCCCCTTTAAGTGGCATGTTAGTAAAAGTATTTTGATGCTGTTTGGTCATGCATTCTGGCAGCTGCTAGTTTTTGTTTTCTGGTGTTGTGTTTAATATTGTATGACACTAATATGTTTAAAGTTACTGAATTCATTTTGGTTCTGTGGTTCAGGTCAGAACTGTATTTCTTGATGGTCTCCCCCCGTCATGGGAAGAAGATCGTGTTAAGAAGTACCTTAAAAAGTATGGAGCTATCGAGAAAGTTGAACTTGCCCGAAACATGCCCGCGGCCAAAAGAAAAGATTTTGGGTTTGTTACTTTTGATACGCATGATAATGCTGTTGCATGTGTTGATGGGATAACTAGTTCTGAGCTTGGCGAAGGTGACAGCAAGGTTTGTTTTCCAACTGAGTTTGCTGTACGTTCTTAGCTGATTTTCCCATCTACTCAGTCCACTGTATAATAGATAAAATTATCATGCAATACTTTATAATGACTATTATTTTGTGATTCAGGCAAAAGTGAGAGCCAGATTGTCAAGGCCAGTCCAGAGACCTCCTAGAATGAAGCATGGATTAAGAGGAAATTTCAGGATTGGGCATAGTGCTCCTCGAGGCGGCCGTTTCCCATACACTCGGCCTCCTCCACGCCGGCCTCTGCCACGTCTTGTACGACCTGATACTCGCTTACCTCCTATCAGGAGGCCTCCACTGAAGAGGCCAATAGATATTAGAGATAGACGCCCTGTTATGTCAATACCAGATAGAGTTAGGCGTTTGCCTCCTCCAGAGAGATCCTATGATAGAAGGCCCCCAGGTGCGTATAGATGGTACCCATTCTTTTTGTAGAACAATCAACTATAGCCGCATCAAATTTCTCATACAAAACCTGTGTACAGCTCCTGTTTACCCAAAGAGAAGCCCAAGGAGGGAATATGGAAGGCGTGATGAACCTCCTCCGCCAAGGAGCAGAGCTACCTTTGCTGATTACAGTGCAAGAGTTCCAGTTGATAGGCGCCACACTTACAGGGACGACTATTTGCCCCGTGAATCAGCCTATTCAGACCTAGCTCCTCGCAGCGCTCCCCGTTTTTCTGACAGGAGAGCATATGCTGATGATGGCTATGTAGAGAAGATCGACCGACCTTTGCCAACCTATAGGGAGGGCCGTGGACGTGATTATGATACAATATCTGGTTCAAAACGCTCATATGTTGAGATGGTGAGGGTAGTTTAATTTGTTATTGCATTTTTTGCATGCACTTGCAGTTTATTCCTCAATCAACCTGACTATTGTTAATGATGCAAGGATGACGTGCCTCCTCGGTATCACGACATTAGCGTTCGTCAGCCCAAGGCACGCTTAGATTATGATGTTGGTGGTAGCAGTGCTCGGTATGCAGATGCTTATACTGAGAGGTTGGTGTATATTTAGTAACATGCAGTCCTTTTGCTTGGTATTTGTTTGTTTTAGAGAATGTCTTGGTATTTGATTTTAATCTCATTTCTTACAAATGTCCATCCTTGAAGGCTCGGGCGGTCACATGTGGGATACACTAGCAGCAGATCTGTCGCTGGTCATGACCCGGTGTATAGCAGCAGCCGCCATGGCTTGAGTTATGGAGGTATATACTCTTGAAGCCTATGCTATTTGAGTATTTGTCATGATACCTTTCTTGATCCAATGCTTATAACATTTTTAATGCATCTCATCTTCGTAGGTTCTGCGAGCACTGGAGATGCTGGTGGAAACTACTCTTCAAATTACAGTGCAGACTACATGCCTCGTGGATCTGATGTAAGTCTTCTTGAAGTATTTTATGTCTAATGGATTTACTATGTATTGCTCTCTCCAAGTCAAATATAGGTCCAGTGCCAGTGAAATATTTGTAAGCTTGATCATCTGTGAAGGAAAAACTACCAGCATCAAGAAAATCATCAAATTGATACTGCTAGATTCAACATAAAATGCACTTCCATAATGTATAATTATTTGTGTAAAGCAACCTTGTTTCATGGAAATTTATGATCAACATGTTACTGTTTGGTCAGGTTGGTGGAAGTTCATATTCATCGCATTACTCGGGTCGTAACACGGGTAGCAGCAGTGGCTACTTTGGCGGCAGTGGTTCCAGTTCGTACTACTAAGGTGAAAGCTCTAATCAGTTTCAGTTTTCCTTTAGTTTAATTGCATTGCACATGAATTTTGTTCACCATCTGTCGCCGTCATCCCCATCATTGCGCTAGTTGCTCACTTAGGAGATGGAAAAATGTTTGCCCTTGTATCAAACACGGAACACCCTCCGTGATCAACCATGAATTATTTTAATGATACAGATTTGGCATCCGACCGTCTTTGTGGAACAGATGTGGCACCATAGGAGGTTGGTGTAGGCCATGGATTGTATGGAGCTCCTTAACTTAAGGCCTATGGATCTGGACAAGTGGCAAGTGTGGGCAATCAATAAGGCATGTCTGAAGGAGCCAGGAACATCGAGTTGGTTGAAGCAGTAGTCTTGTGGATGTTCCGGCATGTTTATTTAATGTAAGGCTTTGCTTTAGTTGGTCAAGAGTTGTGAACTAGTCAGCCATGGTGTGTTGACATGTTTACTTCCAGTGTTTCTATAACATTGAGAGATATGGAGTATTTCAATAAGTAATCTTTGAGGTCGTTTCCTTGCTGCAACACAAGGTGTTTTGGAGACCCCACCTTTGATGACCCAGCAGAAGATCAGACTTACGAATGAAGCCTTAGAAGTGAGCGCTTCATGTAAGGCTGTTACTTCTGAAACCTTTGGTTCAGACCATGCTGCATCTGTTCTCTAGTGGATTGAACTTTGCTACCTGAGACTGAAAGATCAGGTTGAAAATTTGGACTAGTTATTTGTTAAACTGCACTGCAGATAAAATTGGATTTGTTGGTTGCCAGGTTCTGGGAGAAACCTTTTGTATGGCTCAAGTAGTTCTTTCACCAAGCCATTTCTTTGGCCTCCCCACAATTTTAAGATAACAGAACTCACAGCTACATGACTGGATGGCCTTGCAATGCTGTCAAACAGCAGCATAGAGTACATGGCACCAGATAAATTTAACAAGCATTATCAACACTGAGCGCCATGGTTTATGAAATATCTTTGAACTTCTGCATGGAGCATGGATCAATACATCTTTGAGCCAAATATCTGTTGGATGGTTGCAAGTTTTGAAGAACTTTGCTGGAGGCATGAATCTGGTCTTTCTGAGTTCTGCTAATTCCTTTAGTATAGTTTTTAGTGCACTATGACTTAATATAGGTTATTATATATGATACACTTAGGCCCTCATAGCATAATATAGGTTATGTATAGTACCTTTAGGCCCTCAATTGCATTAGATTGTTGGGTGTGGGCGGGGGTGGATGGTTTTAGAAGAACTGAATTTCTGATATTGAAGTTCCTTCCTTGCATCATCTATTTATAAATGATGTTTGAGATCACTAAGAGGTTCTGTGTCTACAAGTTTATAAGCAACAAACTTATCCAATCTTTTGGGAGTTGTTGATGTCATGTGCTAATTCGAAGAAATAGGTAGGTGAAAGAGATGGTTGAAAATACAAATTATAGAGGCTACATAAAGCGGCAATAAGGATAACTATGATTAGATCTGGAGATCAAAGTTATGCATTTTTGGTTGGCTACTCTTGGTAAGGGGCTTGATGTGGTCTCTTCCGATGCTGCATTGAGATGGCAGACTTTGGCAGTCTTCAGAAACAAAGCATTGGTTATAACTGAGCTATTTGTTGGCCATCATATCATCTGTTTAATATTTGTTGGAGTAGGAGTCCTTGGGTGAAATCAACAATGATGTTATTAGAACTTTTAAACGGCATTAGATCACCAATAGTGCGAGGAAAATTTATACATTTCAGCAAAATGAGAGGGTGCCAGTGAATCTGGAGACGGGGATTGGAAGTGTGATGGAATCAGCACTGATTGGTTGATCTAATGCTCAAAAACAAGGGCGGGGACTTTTAGGACAAAGAAAGGTAGATCAGGTGGCTACTAATTTACAAGTTTTGCATCTGGAAGAAACATTTTCTTCAAACTGCAAGTGTAAAAGCTCAGTTTAAGTTTTTTTTGCATTATGGACTATCGAATTGAGGCTATCGAACCTTGCAGTTAGGTCCTACTTGTTTTCAGTAGAAACATACGATAACTTGCGTTCATGAAGACTGTCTATATGTTCCTGAAGATCGCTAATATTAGTTGATTACGAATGTTTGACAAAATATCTATCTTCGAAATCCTCACTCTTGCATTTTTCTTTTCAGTTTGAGCAATGAGTTATGTTAGTACAATCTCCATTAATATGTACTCCCTCCGTCTGAAAAAACTTGTCCCAAGCTTATCCTTCAAATGGATGCATCTAGATACATCCATTTGAGGGACAATCTTTTTCGGCGGAGGGAGTATTTAAATACTATATTCACACTTGCAGTTTTGAATTTGAGCTGCAATGGTGCAATATTCATTGCATCTCCAGTGTGTTGAGCTTAGCTTGAACTTACCATGCCGCATCTTTACTACTCCCTCCTTCCCGAATTAGTTGTCTTAGATTTGTGTAAATATGGATGCGTCTAGACATGTTTTAGTGTTAGGTATGTCTGTATCTAGATAAATGTAAGACAACTAATTTGGGATGGAGGTAATATTAACCTGAGTACTGCTGCTCATATCGTATTTCAGTTGAATGTTGCACTAATATAACCTACAATATGTTGTATTTTCTCTACATTGCCTGAGTTTGATCAAAAAATTGTCGCAAGCACTGCTGCTTCTGTTGGTCTCTTCTCCAGAGAGTGTGGGTGTAGAATGATGTAATGGTGCAGTTGTTGCACAGGCTTCCTGTACGTGAACTGTTACCTATTTTCTTTTTGACCACTGTACTATACAATGAGCATGCAATGTTAAAAAACATTATTGAGACATGTGTTGATGCTTTCATATGCATTTTTTGCCATATTTTTTTTAATCATCGGTGCATTGCTGTCTGTGATCACGTGGTGTTGCCACCTCGCCCGGCTGAATTGAGCACACTGTTAGTCTCGGGTCGAAGTGAAAGCACCGGTGATTTGTCTGTGGTCGGTGCCGTGCTTGGCCCTTGCCTGTTAGCATCTCTGACCACTAGCGATTACCTATTAGACTTTTTGTATCTTGCTCTGACGTGCGGCTGTGCACCGGTGGTAGTTTGTTGGCAGTCGTCCTTGTGAGCCAATGAAGCTCATGATTAGTCCGGGAAAGAAATGGAAACACTGGTAGCATGGCCGCTACTCGCGTTGGAGGACCTGAGCGCAATCAAACAGACTCTCCGGTCCGCTGTGCAGACTTGCCCGGCGAACGCTCTGCTCCATAGCTCTGCGTCTGCGTCTCGGTAGCACATGAACATGCACCGTGGGTAGTTGGCCTCTGCCTGGTGTGCCTTCTTTCCAGCCGATGAGGTCCTGCTTCACTTCCTCGCTCGCTGCCGGCTGCAACGTGCTCCCATTGACGAACATTTTCTGTGTGTGTAAACGAAAAGATTTGGACGTGCCGGCGTTAACGTTTGTTTTGCCAGCTTCACCGTGGCGGTTTGGCCTCGCACGCTACCAACCGCACGACGCAGCATTTCGAAAAAGAAAAAAAAAACGCACGACGCACCGTACCGGTCCGGTCCCCCGGAAACACGCGCGTAGGGAGGCGCTCCGTCCTTGCCGGCTGCCCCGCGAGGCACGCCACTACGACGCCGTCCGGCCCGCCGAACTCGGCCCCACGCGCGCTCCCTCCGGACCTGGACCGGCGCAACTGGGCAAGCGCAGGCGTGAACCACCCCTCCCGCCGCAGCACCGCGCACTCTCAAACGTCTCTGTCTCGCGTCCACGCCGTACCAGCCGCCTGATGTCGCCGCCCGGCCTCGTCGCATCCATCACACACAGGCCATGCGACGCTCGGCCGGCCCGGTCAGCCACCAGACGGCCCGTCGGCGCCTCCTTCGCCATCACGCCGCGCGGGGGGGGGGGGGGGGGTGTGTGGTACGAAAACATCTAGTATGTGGCTCCCGATTTTCCCCCCTAGGCGGAACTAGGGTTTCGACGTCTTCCGGCGATTTCTGCCGGAATCCTACCTCTCGACGCCCTGTTCTCATCTCCCCGTCTAGGGCCGACCAAGGCGGATCCCGGGGATCTCGCCCGGACTTGGTAGTGGGATCTGTTTCGCTCGACAGGGAGTGTTGCTCCCATACAGATCGGATCGTGGCAATGGCTGACGGCAAGGGATCTCAGAAGGAGAGGGGGAAGGAAACAACGGAGGACTTGCTAGCTCGTCTTACCCTACAGGAGGAAGAAGATGATGATTTTGTCTGGGAGGAGGAGCTCCCCGATTTGATGGAGGCGGCAAAGTGGCTGGCGATCGCGAGGGTTCACACCCCCAAAACCTTCAGCCCTAATGCTCTGTACGGCGACATGGCAGCGGCGTGGAACCCGGCGAAACCGGTGGTGTGGAGGAGGATAAAGGAGAACCTGTTTACTGCACAATTTGGATGCCTCGCTGATTGGAAGAAAGCTATGCTTGACGGCCCTTGGCTGTTTCGGGATCAGGCAGTGATAATGGAGGAGTACGACGGTTTCAAAAACCCTGATTCCTTCAAACTTGACAAGATAGAAGTTTGGGCTCAGATCCATCGCCTACCTGACAACTTTCTCATTGAGCCGGCGGTGAAGGGGCTTGCGTCACGGATTGGGGAGGTGAAGGAGGTTCAGTTGAAGCTGCCGGCAGGCTTTTTTGGAGAATTTGTGAGAGCCCGAGTTAAGATTGACATAAATGCAAAAATCAAAAGATTTGTGACAGGGACAAAAGGTGCGGAAAGAGTCAGGTATCAGGTCAAATACGAGAAGCTGCCTATCTTCTGTTACAACTGTGGAGAGTTTGGGCATTGGCATGAGGAATGTGGAGACGGAGTGCATGATGAATCAACTTTTCAGTGGGGTGACTTTCTTATGGCTGATAATGTCAGGCCTCGATCTGCAGGTCGAGGGAACGCTCAATCATATAGGGGACGAGGAGGATTCCCCATGGGTGGTCGTGGTAGGGGAAGGGATCAGTATAATCCGAACCAGAGCTGGCGCTTTAATGCCCGACCGCAGCAGACCCCTACGGCAGCTCATGAATCTAACAGAAGCTCGGAGGAAGGAGAAGGGCATAACGAGAAGAATAGCCCCCCAACTGCTACAATGGAGGTGGTTCTGCAATCAAACAAGCGTGTGTCGGTGGAGAACACGGCTGCTGTTTCAGAGGCTACTTCGGGAGGAGTTGATCCGGGAACATCTCTAGCGGTCGTTGCAAAGGAGAAATTGCCCGCGGTCCCACCCCCGCCGTCGGTATATGTCTCGCCAAGGAAGGAAAGTAAGAGGACGAAGATGGACAAAAGGACGGATCAGTCAGAGAAGGGCGCCGAGGCGCCTGTGGTTCGAAGCATGGAGGGGATTTCAAACACAAATGATGCAACATCGGCGGGCTCCCGTGAGGAGTACCGCCGGGCGCAATGAGTATCGTTAGCTGGAACTGTCGTGGCGCGGGCAAAGCCGCGACAGTTAGAGAACTTCGCGACATCGCGAGGGAGTTTGCCCCTACCCTGATTTGTATTGTTGAAATGCAAGTTGATAGAACTAGGGTAGAAAGTTTAGCTGGGAGTATTGGATATGACAATGGCTATGCTGTTAGTAGCCAAGGAAGGAGTGGAGGTCTAGGTTTGTTTTGGAATAATCCAATAAATATTGAGATTTTGGGTTATTCTGTTTATCATATTGATTGTTCAGTTGAGGAACCAGGGAAAGACAAGTGGAGGGCAACTGTTTTCTATGGCGAAGCACAAACACACCTCAGGTATAAGGCATGGGATGTTCTGAAGGGGATTAGCAATTTGAGCAACCTCCCTTGGCTGTGCATTGGTGATTTCAATGAAGTTTTACGTCCGGATGAACATGAAGGAACTGGGGAAAGGAGTAACGCACAAATACAGGGTTTTCGTGATGCGGTTGATGTGTGCATGTTGATGGACATTGGCTACCAGGGCCATTTTTGGACTTTTGAGAAGAAAGTTGTGGGGGGAAGCTACACTAGAGTTAGGCTTGACAGAGCCCTAGCTAGTGTCGAGTGGAACGAGCTGTATCCGGAGGCTCAAGTGACGCACTTGTCTGCAGCCTCTTCTGATCATTGCCCAATAATTTTGAACCTGCACGGAACAGTTCCTGTTATAAAGAAAAACAACTTCAGATATGAAGTAATGTGGGAGACATGAGGCTTGGGGAGAAACGATCCTAGCAAATTGGACAGAAGGAGGTGCGGCCGGGAGACTAGATGATCTGCGAGCAAAACTTACCAGAGTTGCAAGGCGTCTGGGGTCTTGGAACAAAAATGTATTCGGTATGGTAAGGAAAGAAATTAAAAGCCTTAAGAAGGAGTTGGAGCGACTACAAAATGCACCTGGCAGAGCTGGGCCGAGCCACATTGAGATAAAGATCAGTGAGAAACTTGTTGAACTCTATCATAGAGAGGAGCTGATGTGGAGGCAGCGATCGCATCTTGAGTGGCTCACTGCAGGGGACAGAAACACGAGGTTCTTCCATCTACGGGCAAGTCAGCGCAGGAAGAGGAATATGATCAAGGCTTTAGCAAATTCCCTGGGCGCCCTCACGGATGATCCAGAGGAACTGAAAACTATGGTTAATGATTTCTATAAAACCCTTTACACGTCGGAAGGGGTGGCGGGGATGGATGAGGTACTCTCCAAGGTCCCAACGAAGGTGACAGAAGAGATGAACGCAATGCTGCTCGCGCCATACACTAATGAAGAGGTAAAAACAGCTCTCTTCCAAATGCTTCCAACCAAGTCACCGGGACCGGACGGTTTTCCAGCTCATTTCTATCAGAGGCATTGGGATATTTGTGGAGATGAGGTAACTAAGGCAGTCCTGAAAATTGTCCGAGGAGAGGAAGAGGTCGACTGCATTAATGACACAGTATTAGTCCTAATACCGAAGGTTTTAAACCCAACTCTTCTTTCTCAGTTTCGTCCTATCAGTCTCTGTAATGTAATTTACAAAATTGCGTCGAAAGTTGTTGCAAACAGGCTCAAGTTGATACTACCAGATATAATTTTAGAGGAACAGTCTGCCTTCGTCCCGGGGAGGCTAATCACAGATAATATAATTTGTGCATATGAGTGCCTGCACTTTATGAAGAGGAGTAAGTCTAGATCAAATAGCTTTTGTGCTTTGAAACTAGATATGATGAAAGCTTATGACAGATTGGAGTGGCCATACCTTCGGGCAATGATGGAGAAGTTGGGTTTTGCTCAATCTTGGATCAATATTGTTATGGGGATGGTGCAGTCAGTATCGTTTTCTGTTCTTTTTAATGGTGAGAAGCTAGAGAAATTCATTCCTACAAGAGGCATCCGACAGGGAGATCCTATCTCTCCTTATCTCTTCTTGATTGCAGCAGAGGGCCTTTCGTGCCTTTTGAAATCCAGTTCTCAGTCGTCTGCGTTTGAAGGAGTTAAGGTGGCTTCCACAGCTCCGGTTGTTAACCACCTGCTCTTTGCTGATGATAGCCTGCTGCTTTTCAAGTCAAGTGTTGAGGGAGCAACGATGGTGTCAAACCTTTTGGAGACATATTGCAATGCGTCGGGTCAGAGAATCAACCATGAAAAATCTTCTATTCATTTTAGCAAAGGATGTCCTCAGAATCTGAGAGATAGCATAAAAAACAATCTTCAGGTTTTTAATGAAAGCCTAAGTGACAAATACTTAGGGCTGCCTACTGATGTTGGACAGTCAAAGATGGGAACTTTCAAATACCTCAGGGACAAAGTATGGGAAAAAGTGAGAGGATGGATGGAGAAACTCCTTTCTGCTGCAGGGAAGGAAGTGCTTATTAAGTCAGTTGCTCAGGCTATACCCGTGTACTCAATGGCTTGCTTCAGATTGCCACGAGGCCTATGTGAGAATATAATGTCTATCATCCGACAATTTTGGTGGGGGAGCAAGCGAGGTAGAAGGAAGCCAGCTTGGGTGGCCTGGGATGTCATGACAAAACCAAAGTATCTTGGTGGAATGGGTTTCAGAGATATGGAGGTCTTTAACCTCGCCTTGCTTGCGCGGCAGGCATGGAGGCTTCTGGATGAACCCAACTCTCTTAGTGCAAGGCTTCTGAAGGCAGTTTATTTTCCTAACAACAGTTTTCTTGAGGCAGAACTTGGTAGCCATCCATCGCAAATATGGAGAGCCATCGTTGATGGGAGGGAGGTGATGAAACAAGGTATAATCAGGAGGACTGGCAGCGGCCATCAAACAAACATTTGGACTATGAATTGGCTGCCTAGGGCGGGTCCTCTGCGCCCAATAACATCTCTAATTGCTAATCCACCAACCATGGTTGCGGAGCTGATTGATAGCACATCGGCAACATGGAACGAACAGCTAATCAGATCCACTTTCATACCTTTTGATGCTGATACTATCATGTCTTTACCACTTTGCACCCGGGTGATAGCACATCGGCAACATGGAACGAACAGCTAATCAGATCCACTTTCATACCTTTTGATGCTGATACTATCATGTCTTTACCACTTTGCACCCGGGTGATTGAAGACTTCTGGGCATGGTCTGCGGAGAGGAATGGAAAATTCAGTGTCAAATCAGCTTATAGAATGGTAATGAATACAAGGGAGCACCGGGTGAATTGGTTGGAGGAAATTTCAGGGGCTTCCTCGATGGAAGCTAGCAGTAAGGCGTGGACTGATCTTTGGCATATTAAAGTACCATCGAAGCTCCGGGTTTTCCTTTGGCGTTTGGCACGGCAGTCGATCCCCTCGATGGATCTCCTTCATCACCGAAATATGTCGACAACAAAGGTGTGTGCCTTGTGTGGGAGGGACGATTCTTGGAGACACGCACTACTAGTTTGTACCATGTCAAGATGCATATGGCCTTTGTCTGATGAGGGTCTAGTGGAGCAGATGAGTATTAATAGTGATCCAAATGCAAGGAACTGGCTTTTTGCACTGCATGATAAGCTTTCACAGCAGGAGTTTGTGCTAATGGTGGTCACCTTATGGGCGGTTTGGAGAGTCAGACGGAAAGCGATCTATGAAGATGTCTTCCAGAGTCCACAAGCAACTAACAGCTTCATTCGTTCTTACCTAGCAGATTTGAAAGCCCTCGAAGAACCAGCAAGGGAAGATCCAGGGAGACCTATCCATCGGCCGCGCCAATGGATCAAGCCTCCGGTTTTGTCTTTCAAGATAAACATTGACGCTGCCGTGTCGCAGAATAGAGGACGAGGAGTTGCGGCAGCTTTATGCCGGGATCACAATGGAGTTTTCCAGGGAGCATCGGCCATTGTTATCAAGGGAGTACACGACCCTCCTACTCTTGAAGCTTTGTCGATCCGTGAAGGTCTGGCCCTTGCTGAAGATCTGAACTTGCAGAGACTACATGTGGCATCGGATTGTCAGGTTGTAGTGGATGACATCAAGAATAGAAGCCCGACAAGTTATGGAGCAATTCTACATGAAATCATAGAGCATAGTTCTACGTTTGAAGCTTGTAGTTTTGTGCATGAATATAGGAGCTCGAATTTCGAGGCTCACAGGCTAGCGAGGCATGTTTTAAAGTTGGGGGTTGGCTGCCATGTTTGGTTAGGCAACCCTGGTAATATTTCGTTTGTGGATGTAAACTTTGATCACAATTAATAAAAAGCCTCGCGGACTGTCTCAAAAAAAAAAAAATCACGCCGCGGGGTCACGTCACGTCAGTCACGCACGCCGCGGCAGCCGCGCCGCGCGCCACCTTGCCGCACCCGCACGCCACCTTCCCCGTACCAGGTCGCACCGCAATGCCGCCGCGCGCGGCCAGCGACACGCCACCTTCACGCCCGCACTCCTCTCGCCCAATATACTAATAATTTCTTTTTTCCTTATTATTAATTTCCACGAGCATCCAGCGTTTTCCTTCCAGCGCTCGGCCCAGCCCAGCCCTCCAATCTGCTCGCCAGCGGCATCCGACGGCCACGGGGGAGGGGAGGGGAGGGCGCCAGCCTCCGATGGTCAAGGCGTTAACCCCACGAGCCGCGGTAGGCGCCGCCGCCGCGGCCGCTGCCGCCCACCGCCCGCCGCCCACCGCCACCCCTTGTAGCCGCCTAAACATGACTCCGCCTCCGTTATAACCCCCCTCCGCCTCCGCCTCCACCCCCACCCCCGCCTCGCCATCAACGCCATGGCCCCGCCTTCTCCCCCCACCCACGCGGCCCGGCGCGTGCCGCCCCCGTGCTGGACCCCCGAGGAGACCGTCGCGCTCGCGCGCGCCTACACCGCGCGCCGCCTCGCCGTCGGCCGCGCTCACCTCAGCTCCGCCGACTGGGCCGCCGTCGCCGCGGCCGCCACCCCGTCCAAGACCGCCAGGCAGTGCCGCCACAAGGTCGAGAAGCTCCGCCGACGCCTCCGCTCCAAGCGCCGCCGCCCCTGCCCCATCCTCGACGGCATAGATCTGCTCGACGACCCTTCGTCGTCCCCCTCACGCTCCCACTCCCCGTCCCCGCCGCCGCCGGCCTCCCCGCTTCCCCCCTCTACCTCCCCGCCCAAGAAGAGGAAGCGGCCCGATCCCGATGAAGAAGGATATGCCGGGGAGAGCGACGTGGTGCAGGCGGTGAGGGCGATCGGAGAAGGATTCGTGCGCGCCGAGCTGAGGAGGATGGAGGCGGCGAGGGAGTCGCAGCGGATGCGCATGGAGATGGCGCTGCGGCACCTCGACGCGCAGCGCCGGCTCCTGGAAGGCCTCGTTGGCCGCATCGTCGACGCGTTGGAATGAAGCGGTGGCGCGGCAAAGGTGTCCCTTCCTTTCAAGATCTTTCGTGCTTTCTCCTGGTTACACACTCCCTGGCGAGTTGAGGTGTTAGAGCTGTGTCCTTCATATACTCCATGTGCCTGTTATGGTCTGATGGATCATGGTTGTCTCATCACATAGATGTAGATGCGTAGAGAGCAAATCCTGCTGCTTTTACTGTCTTTTGTATAGTTGTCTGGCCGAGTGGAAGCACTTCTTATGGGAAAGAAATAGATCTTGAGTTTTCTTGATCTGGTACTTACATATCACGATTCAATTTGTTCGGATTTATGTTGTGAGGAAGATATATTATATATAAGACATGATATTCTGGCAGCTATGTTTGTCCTAGTTATAATTTCAGCTGTCCCTCCCAGCCAATGTTCTTATGGCGGTAAGGCGTCCTAAGGCGAGCAGCCACCGCTTGACGCTGCCTGGGTGTGTTGCCGTCTAAGTGGCCGAAGTGGGACGCTTTTAAAAACAGTGGTCCCTGATTGATTTAATTTGGAGACTCAATGAGGTTCTTGGTGCTTGTCCATGGAGGATGTTTATCCTGACCCCTAGTTTCCCACCGTTGGGCTTTAGATCACATCCCGACTTATTTAGTTAACCTACACTTGATTGTTATGGCCTCACTTTTAGTAACTCTACTCAGGGTTGTGCATGGTTTGTTGCTGTGTGGACTTCAATGTGCAGCATTATTAGTTGGGCTTGGGCCATTGAAAAAGCGAGTATCCTGGAGCCTTATTTCTATCTGGGTGGTCTTTGTAAGCAGATACAGATATAAGGGAATAGTGATGTTCAAAATCTGTATTAAATTTTCTTGGGTTTATCTTATATGGCAGTATTGAACCAAGGAAATTATTACATGGCAGCACCCTGTATCTACACTTAGGTAGGTAGTAGTTGATATATAGTGCCCAACCCATAAATTCTGAAATCTCCAATATGTTAGTACTACTTTTTTTTACAGATCAAGCAAATAAGCCTGAAAGTCCTTATTGTTTTTTTTATGTGTCTTTCTTTTCTTTCTTCTGAACCTGCTACCCTAGCTAGTCTTGTTTCTGGGTTGTGACTCTCAGTCAGTCTTTGCCAATAGAAAGTAAAGAAGAAACTGTCTATCTGGACAGACTATGTGCATTATTCAGTCCAACTACCTAGTACTATCAAATTCTCAAAGCAGTACACTTAGTAGTTGCTATTACCCTTCAAAAAAAAGACTCCACATTCATTTAACGATAGAAGTCAATCATGCAATTAGAACCGCTCAAAACGTTACTTAAACAATCTATCCTTGCATGCAACTCTAAAGACGACACTGACAAACAAAGGTGCTCGAGAAAAGGATAATAGCTGAGATGGGGTCGGTGTGTGTTCTGGTTTTCTTATCTCTTAGAATAACTCACCCGTTAAACATATGCAGAGTTCCATTCCAAATTGATTCGAGGCACTAATTTGTAACCCTATTCTCCCTTGTGAAATATTGCACATTGTAAAGTAGATAGATTCAGCAGTCAATAAGGCTCTTCTACAAGTCAGGTTTCGTTCTACCCTGAAACTGATGGTTGTCTTACGGCATGGCATAAAAGGTGAATATGTTCTCCTGCTCCCCTTGGAGTTCTTTGCACTTGCTTATTATACACAGATGCTTCATTGAGATTCCCGGTGATGCTCATAGGCTGTTATTGCAACCATGAGACTATCCTTTGTTGACCGCCTTTAGAATAAAGAAAGATACCTTGGATCGTTTATATAAACAACCATCCTCTTGCTCTTATGTTTGTCTCTTCATTTCCTTCCTGATTATCTTCCTCGTTATTGTGTTTGTGTACATGAATGCATGAGTTCGTTCATCACTAAGAAACAATAGACTTTTTTTTCTCTTACCATTTTCCCTGTATAGTAATGCCTATCACTTGTATGTTTCTCTATCTAATGACAATTCATCCATGTGAATTTGTCATATACCATAAAATGAGTGATGCAAACAGGAAGAAGAATGTTAGCTGAGTTAAAAGTGGATGCGAGGTTTGGCAGCGAATAATTGTAGCTGGTAATGGCATATATCATGCATGATTGCTATCATTGCATTTGCATGATATATTTGCCTTGTGTGATGTTCTAGTGTTGTCTGTAACTATATTTCAATTTTTCTTGGAAAAGACTTGTGCTGTTCAGATGTTGGATATTGTCCATAACTGTTAAGACTCAAAAACTTGCCACAGTGTTATATCTCTTTGCACGTTTCATCAGTCACAGGTATTTTATAGATAGATATCATCTATGACAATAATAATGCAGTGATCAACTGATTACATCTCTGATTTGTGCGTCTTGGTTGTCAAATTTATGTGACACTTGACTGAAAAATTTGTAGGCATGTTTGAATGGATTATTTAACTTACTAGAATTCATTTTTAATTTCGTGCTCACAGGTGAGCTGAAAGTTTAGTTGCTGCTGCAAATGGTGATATTCCATGATCTGCTAAATTGAGCTTTTTGCTGCTTAAAATCTTCCTATCCAATGAGTACTCTACATGGCTACTTGAAAGTTATATGTTTATACAAGAAAGGGTTGCATCGATGCAATCTAGTACATCCTTTTGGTGTGGATTAATTTCCCACAGATGAAGGCAAGTGCCACTTAAGTAGAATTTAGGACCACCATTAAAGTGAGTGGTCCTGAGCATGCTTGTATCCATCCTTTATCTATCTGCCATGGATTGTTCAACGACTGAGCAACCACTTGAGATGACTAGCAAGAACTGAAAATTCAGGTTTGCACATTGACTTGGTTTAGTGTGCTGATTTTGTAAGCAGGATATTGCTCCATGATGCCCGGCTTTACTTCCGTGATCCATCATGTGTGGTCCTTGAATTCTTGGTAAGATTGTGTATAATAAGCATTGTTTATATTGATCAATATCTTTTCTAAAGCTATTTCTTTCGAATCTTGCAACTTGCGAGGACCGCTTTTTGTCGAATATTCCCTGAATATGCTAATGTTTTTCAAGGAAACAGAAAACAGACTTTTTGAAGTTACCCAGATGTCTCTTTTTCTTTATAATGTAAATATAAACATTAGCTATTCAACTCTTTGCAGTGAACAGTTCTCTCTTGATTGATGTGGAAAATGTGTCTGAATTGGTGACATCATTTCTTGAATAGATGGCAAGGTAACATTTGATTTAAGCAAACTGTTATTCCACTGGAGTATAATTTGAGGCAGAAACTGAACTGTTTCCGTTGTTATCTTGGATAAAATGTTTTCACGTAGCTGTGGTAAATCTATTCTCCTTTTGCAATTTATCATGGAAATTTTGTATATGAATCATTGAAGGAACAAATAAATGTTTAGATGGAGCATTATAGCAAATTAGCTAATCACACCAATCAAGGACAAATACAATTGCTTTTGTTAGTTTCATTTTTCCAAAGAAAAATGTTGTATGTTCCCTTTGAAACGGTTTTTTTAAGGACCATGTAGAAGGAACTACATGTTCGAAATACGCACCCTTGAAGAAACGAGGATTTGAACTTGTGCTTCCATTTTCTCACCCAGGTCCACTTCTTGTTGAGTGGGTTCTAGATTGTAGTGTGATTTACTTGGTGGATTTCCTCTGTTTGTTTGGAGAGTATGTGATGATTTGAGGCACTGTTATGTCTCAGAAGAAGACTCAGTTTTAATAAAAACCGAGTAGCATGGTTGACATTATCTGTTTCAAATGTATTGAAAATTGGATGTATTTGAGAGTGTATCTGCTATTTGCATATTTTAATTGGTTTCCATTTTCTCAATTTTCTGAAGCATACTTTATTTTCTTCATGTCTTACGTTGAAGTTTAACCATATCTTATGTTTAAATAGAGGAATGGCAGATCTTTGATGAAACAACCACATGCCCTGCACTATCCTGCATATATGCCTGGAGAAAAAGCAAAGTTACAGGCCAACAGTTTTGGCCAGTGAGCAAGCACAAAAGCAGGAAAAGAAGGGATTAACCTAAAGCTAAAGCGGCCTCTCTTTTGCCCGCATCTTTTTTTAGGGCAACGAACATTTCCAAGGAGACAGGTAAGCGTATGTCCATGTTGTATTATTATTACGATGCTATCGCTAAGATAATATGTCTGCATTGGCGTCATGAATCATTGCATTGACGATCTCATTTTCCTCGGCAGTGTATGTGGAGTGCACCCCGTAGCACACGTAGAAGATGGTGATCACAAGGCTCCAGATGCCGAACCTCTGGAAGGACCTGACCTTCAGGGTTGTCATGAGGAACACATTCAGGAAGACGGACGCGGCAGCCGGCCATGGCATCAGAGGAACTGTCCACTCCGATGGCGGCCCGGCTGCGCCCTGTGGTGCTGCGCAGTGGAAGATTGCGACGACCGCCACTGACATCGTGCCGAACAATGCCATCCCCCACCGCCATTTTCCGTCGATCCTCCTCGAGAGGGAGAAGCCGATCGAGCTCAGTGTCAGGAGCAGCAGGAAGAGGAGGACGTGGAGCGGCCGTGTCGCGCCGACCTTGGCGTACCGGTGGTAGATGAGCGCGTTGGCCACCAGGTAGAAGGCCAGCAGGGTTCCGATCGATATCATCTCGAAGACTATCTGCAGCTCAGTGAAGAGCGCGATTGATGCTGTGCAGAGCCCTGGATATGTATGGACAGAGCCTAAGTCTGGGATACATAGACAAGTTAGTGGGAGTAATGAATTGGCAACATTGTGTTAAGGTACCTAGAAAGATGGTGGCGTTCATAGGAGTGCCGGTGGAAGGGTGGACCTTGGCGAGCCACGCCGGCACCAGCCTCGCTCTGGCGATGACGCACAGGTACCTCGCCTGCCCCAGCATGGCCACCAGCAGCGACGCCACGATGCCGATGCTGGCGCCGGCCCCGACGACGTTGCTCGCCCACCTCCACCCGGCCTTGTCCCTGAACGCCGACGAGAAGGGTGCGCTCTCGGTGATCGCGGTGTAGGGCAGCATGACGCAGAGCGCGACGGACATGAGGCAGTACAGCGTGGAGACGATGAGCACCGATCCGGCGATGCCGACGGGCAGCGCGCGGGCGGGGTCCCGGATCTCCTCGGCCATGGTGGACGCCGAGTCGTAGCCGATGTAGCTGAAGTAGACGACGGCCGCGCCGTCGAGGACGCCACGGACGCCGTAGGGCGCCAGCCCGTCGGGCGTCACCATGTTGCGCGCGCTGCCGTTCCAGAAGCCGGCCACGATGATGAAGGCGAAGAAGAGCAGGTGGAACGCCGTGAGCACCATGTTGAGCGTCGAGCTCTCCTTGGTGCTGCCCTTCAGCAAAACCAATGGCGACGCACTTGTAAAAGGGGTATGCATACGTAGGTGTAGGTAGGTGCCGATGAAATGCGTACCTGTAGCAGAGGCATACGGTGAGGAGGAGGATGAGCGCGACGGCGGGGAAGTCGAGCGCGTTGTAGCCCTTGGCGATGGCCTCCACCTCCACCCTCCACGCGTTGGGCTCCGTGACGCCGCACGTCGACGCCAGGTAGTCCGTGAAGCTCCTCGCCACCGCCGCGTTCGACAGCACGTACTCCATCAGGATGTTGGCGCCCCCGAAGAACCCCACGAACTCACCTAGTAATAGTAGTATACAAACATTTGCAACCAAGGCCGGAGCCGGACAACCAAAACGATAAATCGAACTGCAGATTTACGGTGTATTTTGGACGATGGCATTGGAAATTTAGAATGCTCTTGGCCGGCCGTTTCGGCAGTCTGTTGTTAATTATGTTGCGGATCACATGGTGGTTTTCAAGAGGAGTCGATCAGGACGTCCTAACTCGTAACGTACGTACCGAAGGTGACCCTGAGGTAGCTGAAGGCGCCGCCGGCGACGGGGACGCGCACGGCGAACTCGGCGTAGCAGAAGGAGGACAGCAGCGCGGAGACGCCGGCGACGACGTAGGAGACGAACACGGCGGGGCCGGCCGTGTCGCGGGCCACCCTGCCGGTGGTGACGAAGACGCCGGCCCCGAGCATCCCGCCGACGCCGAGCCCCACGAGGTCGTACCACTCGAGCCGGCGCGCCATGCGCGCGCCCGACCGGTCGCGCACCTCGTTGAGCTCCTGCGCCGGCGTCCACGTCACCAGCGCCCTCCGCCGCAGCCGGTGCGGCGTCTGCGCCACCGACAGCAGCACGTCGCGCAGCGCCATCGGTCGTCTGGCTAGCGCCGCCAGCCGCTCCCTCCCTCCTCCTTTGCTCTTGGCGTGGTGGCAAGCTCGGCGGATACAGAGAGTAGTATTTATACACCGGCGTTCATCAATTCAGCTAGCTAGCGTTGTTTTAGCTATTAGTTATTTGGACGGTGGGCAGTGAAGCCGAGAGCGAGCGTGTGCCCGGCCGTGAGTGACAGTAGCAAGCGTGCCGTGGGGAAAGCTTTGCTTTGCTTCCATGGAGGTTGCAGCTTCTAGTTCAAGGCCTGGTCTCTCTTCTGTCTCTCTTGCGCCTTTTCGTACGTGCAGACGGCCGACTGACTGCTCTCGCTTGCATGCTGGGTCGAGAGCGGGACGCGAGCCATGTGTTGGCCTCAAAAGGAACGTCACACGAAGGCCGCTTGGAACTTCGTATGTGGTGAACTCCTCATTTGCACGACAACAACACGAGAAAATGCCCCGAACAAATAAAGCGGAGAGTTTCATGAACTATGTGGAGCTCAGGCTAATTGCCTGATCTCGGATATCAACCGATGGATGGCTTCGAAAAGGCTAATCTATGTTGCCACCACGTACAGAAGCTCACATGGCGGTTGCGCAGATGTCTGGTGAATATATACGCACGTACTGCACTGTGGCTAGCTAGGTGTATCGAGTAGAGTAGCTAGCTACTGTATTTATAAAAGATTGGGTGGTCGGTCGATTCGAGAAGTATGCGTACGTAGAGCTTAAGATTCTTCTGCAGCTGTGCTGACAACTGTGGCTTGGCAGGAGCCAGCGAGCAGGGGGAGGTCAAATCCCTACGTGAGCCCCGTGAGCGGAGCCCCAACACCAGATGGGAGGGCAAAGTTGATCGAGTCGTCGTCCCCTCGCACGCGCTTGTTAGGCTTCTCGCTCCCGTGAAGGACAGGTTTCTTAGGGGACTTCAAAACCCCAGCCCATCCAATCCCTCCCTCCCGGTCCTATTTTCTTTCACTTCGTCCCTTCTCTTCTTATTTTGCATCCGCATCGTCTAGCTCCGCCGCCGCCGCTGTACCTCTCCGCTCGCCACATAGGCATTGCTGGACGTCTGCAAGCAGCACCAACGCGCCCGCTCGCCTATACGACGACGCTGTCCACTCTGATGCCGTTTGTATCCAGGTACACTCTGCCCCCTGACGATGACCTCCATGACGGACACCATGCTCGGCAGGTGTTCGGTCAAATGTCATTGAGCTTATTTTCAAACGCTATGTCGTTTATTAGAGTATGAAGAATGGCGAGCTATTCGACCATAGAGGGGGATGTTTGCGGCTTACCTTCGGATTCTTCGTCAGTCTCACCGTCTGCGTCACTACCGTTGTGACTGCAGGGGATGTTGAGTATTGTGATTATTAGGAAACATAGGATAGACTAGGAATTATTCTAACTTGTTTTCTACTCTGAGAAGATCATGTACTCCTATATATATGGGACTGCTAAAATAAGCCAAAGTGTACTATAAGCAATTGTATGCTCCAACAGCAACCGTTCCAGGCGCTAATTAGCGTAAATCATCCACTGCGCGTCCGCGCACCATCGTCCCTGGCCCTAAGACTGGTGAATTGTCCCCTCCCCCTCCCCGTGTTGAGGCGATTCGGAGTACTTTACCGACAAACAGTTTACTGTCCGCGCGTACATCTTCCCTGGTGTCAGCAACAACGAGTACTTTACCGATGAACGACTAGCCGCATGGGACGGTTGTTCATGCAACCGTCGATGAGGAGGACTGACTTAGGTTGAGATTAAGCAGTGCATAGCCCGTGTTAGTTGCATGCGCTGACATAGAGGTGTTGGAAATATGCCCTAGAGGCAATAATATTGTATTATTATATTGAAGGAAATATGCCCTAGAGGCAATAATAAAGTTATTATTTATTTCCTTATATCATGATAAATGTTTATTATTCGTGCTAGAATTGTATTAACCGGAAACTTAGTACATGTGTGAATACTAGACAAAACATAGTTTCCCTAGTATGCCTCTACTTGACTAGCTCATTGATCAAAGATGGTTATGTTTCCTAACCATAGACATGTGTTGTCATTTGATAAATGGGATCACATCATTAGGAGAATGATGTGATGGACAAGACCCATTCGTTAGCTTAGCATTATGATTGTTACAGTTCCATTACTACTACTTTCTTCATGACTTATACATGTTCCTCAGACTATGAGATTATGCAATTCCCGAATACCGGAGGAACACCTTGTGTGCTATCAAACATCACAACATAAATGGGTGATTATAAAGATGCTCTACAGGTGTCTCCGAAGGTGTTTGTTGGGTTGGCATAAATCAAGATTAGGATTTGTCACTCCGTGTTTCAGAAAGGTATCTTTGGGCCCTCTTGGTAATGCTCATCACTATAAGCCTTGCAAGCATTGTGACTAATGAGTTAGTTGCGGGATGAAGTATTACAGAACGAGTAAAGAGACTTGACAGTAACGAGATTGAACTAGGTATGATGATACGGACGATCGAATCTCGGGAAAGTAACATACCGATGACAAAGGGAACAATGTATGTTGTTATGCGTTTTGACCAATAAAGATCTTCGTAGAATATGTAGGAGCCAATATGAGCATCCAGGTTCCGCTATTGTTTATTGATCGGAGATGTGTCTCGGTCATGTCTACATAGTTCTTGAACCCGCAGGGTCCGCACGCTTAACGTTCGATAACGATTTGTATTATGAGTTATGTGTTTTGATGACCGAAGTTTGTTCAGAGTCCCGCATGAGATCACGGACTTGACGAGGAGTCTCGAAATGGTCGAGACATAAAGATTGATATATTGGACCATGTTATTCGGACACCAGAAGTGTTCCGGGAAGTTTCGGGTAAAACCGGAGTGCTGGAGGGGTTACCGGAACCCCCCGGGGGAACTAATGGGCCACCATGGGCCTTAGTAGAGAGAGAGAGGAGGGCAGCCAGGGCAGGCTGCACCCCCCTCCCCTTGGAGTCTAAATTGGACAAGGGAAGGGGGGGGGGGGGGGGGGCGCCCCCCTTTCCTACTCCCTCTCACTCTCCTTCCTTCCTCCTCTCTTCCTTGGAGGGGAATCCTACTAGGACCCGAAAGTCCTAGTAGGACTCCTCCTCTTTGGGCGCGCCCCTAGGGCCGGCCGGCCTCCCCCTCCCTCCTTTATATACGGGGGTAGAGGGGCACCCTAGAACACACAAGTTTCTCTTAACCGTGTGCGGTGCCCCCTCCACAGTTACAAACCTCGATCATACCATCGTAGTGCTTAGACGAAGCCCTGCACCGGTAGCATCATCATCACCGTCGCCACGCCTTCGTGCTGACGGAACTCACCGTCGTCCTCAACTGGATCAAGAGCACGTGGGACGTCATCGAGCTGAACGTGTGCTGAACGCGGAGGTGCCATATGTTCGGTACTTGGATTGCGAAGAAGTTCGACTACATCAACCGCGTTATTGAAACGCTTCCGCTTTTGGTCTACGAGGGTATGTGGACACACTCTTCCCTGTCGTTGCTATGCATCTCCTAGATAGATCTTGCATGATTGTAGGATTTTTTTTTGAAATTACTGCGTTCCCTAACAGTGGCATCCGAGCCAGGTCTATGCGTAGATGTTTTATGCACGAGTAGAACACAAAGAGTTATGGGCGATAATAGTCATACTGCTTACCACCAACGTCTTACTTTGATTCGGCGGTATTGTTGGATGAAGCGGCCCGGACTGACATTACGTGACCACATTCATGAGACTGGTTCTACCGACATGCTTTTGCACATAGGTGGCTGGCGGGTGTCTGTTTCTCCAACTTTAGTTGAATCGAGTTTGACTACGACCGGTCCTTGTTGAAGGTTAAAACAACACACTTGACGAAAAACCATTGTGGTTTTGATGCGTAGGCAATAACGGTTCTTGCTAGAAGCCCGTAGCAGCCACACAAAATTTGTAACAACAAAGTAGAGGACGTCTAACTTGTGTTTGCAGGGCTTGCTGTGATGTGATATGTGTTGGGGAACGTAGTAATTTCAAAATTTTTCCTACGCACACGCAAGATCATGGTGATGGCATAGCAACGAGAGGGGAGAGTGTTCGTCCATGTACCCTCGTAGACCGTAAGCGGAAGCGTTATCACAACACGGTTGATGTAGTCGTACGTCTTCACGATCCGACCGATCCAAGCACCGAACGTACGGGGCCTCTGAGTTCAGCACACGTTCAGCTCGATGACGATCTCCGGCCCTCCGATCCAGCAAAGGCTCCGGAGATGAGTTCCGTCAGCACGACGGCGTGGTGATGATGATGATGTTCTACCGGCGCAGGGCTTCGCCTAAACTCCGCGACGATATGACCGAGGTGGAATATGGTGGAAGGGGGCACCGCACACGGATGAGGAACGATCCGTAGATCAACTTGTGTGTCTATGGGGTGCCCCCTACCCCCGTATATAAAGGAGTGGAGGAGGGGAGGGCCGACCCTCTTCTATGGCGCGCCCTAGGGGAGTCCTACTCCCACCGGGAGTAGGATTCCCCCTTTCCTAGTCCAACTAGGAGTCCTTCCATATATTAGGAGTAGGAGACAAGGAAGGGGAAGAGAGAAGGGAAGGAAGGAGGGGGTGCGGCCCCTCCCCTTAGTCCAATTCGGACTAGGGCAAAGGGGGGCGTGCGGCCTGACCTAGGCAGCCCCTCTCTCTTTCCCGTATGGCCCATAAGGCCCAATACTTCTCCCCGGCGAATTCCCGTAACTCTCCGGTACTCCGATAAATACCCGAATCACTCGGAACCTTTCCGAACTCCGAATATAGTCGTCCAATATATCGATATTTACGTCTCGACCATTTCGAGACTCCTCGTCATGTCCCCGATCTCATCCGGGACTCCGAACTCCTTCGGTACATCAAAACTCATAAACTCATAATAAAACTGTCATCGAAACCTTAAGCGTGCGGACCCTACGGGTTCGAGAACTATGTAGACATGACCGAAACACGTTTCCGGTCAATAACCAATAGCGGGACCTGGATGCCCATATTGGTTCCTACATATTCTACGAAGATCTTTATTGGTCAGACCGCATAACAACATACGTTGTTCCCTTTGTCATCGGTATGTTACTTGCTCGAGATTCGATCGTCGGTATCCAATACCTAGTTCAATCTCGTTACCGGCAAGTCTCTTTACTCGTTCCGTAATACGTCATCTCATAACTAACTCATTAGTTACATGCTTGCAAGGCTTAGGTGATGAGTATTACCGAGAGGGCCCAGAGATACCTCTCCGACAATCGGAGTGACAAATCCTAATCTCGAATTATGCCAACCCAACATGTACCTTCGAAAACACCTGTAGAGCACCTTTATAATCACCCAGTTACGTTGTGACGTTTGGTAGCACACAAAGTGTTCTTCCGGTAAACGGGAGTTGCACAATCTCATAGTTGTAGGAACTTTGTATAAGTCATGAAGAAAGCAATAGCAGTATACTAAACGATCAAGTGCTAGGCTAACGGAATGGGTCATGTCAATCACATCATTCTTCTAATGATGTGATCCCATTAATCAAATGACAACACATGTCTATGGTCAGGAAACATAACCATCTTTGATTAATGAGCTAGTCAAGTAGAGGCATACTAGTGACTATGTGTTTGTCTATGTATTCACACATGTATCATGTTTCCGGTTAATACAATTCTAGCATGAATAATAAACATTTATCATGATATGAGGAAATAAATAATAACTTTATTATTGCCTCTAGGGCATATTTCCTTCAGTTTCCCACTTGCACTAGAGTCAATAATCTAGATTACATAGTAATGATTCTAACACCCATGGAGTCTTGGTGCTGATCATGTTTTGCTCGTGAGAGAGGCTTAGTCAACGGGTCTGCAACATTCAGATCCGTATGTATCTTGCAAATCTCTATGTCTCCCACTTGGACTTGGTCCCGAATGGAATTGAAGCGTCTCTTGATGTGCTTGGTCCTCTTGTGAAATCTGGATTCCTTTGCCAAGGCAATTGCACCAGTATTGTCACAGAAGATCTTCATTGGTCCCGATGCACTAGGTATGACACCTAGATCGGAAATGAACTCCTTCATCCAGACTCCTTCATTTGCTGCTTCAGAAGCAGCTATGTACTCCGCTTCACATGTAGATCCTGCCACGACGCTTTGTTTAGAACTGCACCAACTTACAGCTCCACCGTTCAATAAAAACACGTATCCGGTTTGTGATTTAGAATCGTCCGGATCAGTGTCAAAGCTTGCATCGACGTAACCATTTACGACTAGCTCTTTGTCACCTCCATATACGAGAAACATATCCTTAGTCCTTTTCAGGTGTTTTAGGATGTTCTTGACCGCTGTCCAGTGATCCAGTCCTGGATTACTCTGGTACCTTCCTGCCAAACTTATTGCTAAGCATACGTCAGGTCTGGTACACAGCATTGCATACATGATAGAGCCTATGGCTGAAGCATAGGGAACATTTTTCATTTTCTCTCTATCTTCTGCTGTGGTCGGGCATTGAGTTTGACTCAACTTCACACCTTGTAGCACAGGCAAGAATCCTTTCTTTGCCTGATCCATTTTGAACTTTTTCAAAATTTTGTCAAGGTATGTGCTTTGTGAAAGTCCTATTACGCGTCTTGATCTATCTCTATAGATCTTGATGCCCAATATGTAAGCAGCTTCCCCAAGGTCTTTCGTTGAAAAACTTTTATTCAAGTATTCCTTTATGCTATCCAGAAATTCTATATCATTTCCAATTAATAATATGTCATGAACATATAAAACTAGAAATGCTACAGAGCTCCCACTCACTTTCTTGTAAATATAGGCTTCTCCAAAAGTCTGTATAAAACCATATGCTTTGATCACACTATCAAAGCGTTTATTCCAACTCCGAGATGCTTGCACCAGTCCATAAATGGAATGCTGGAGCTTGCACACTTTGTCAGCACCTTTTGGATCAACAAAACCTTCCGGCTGCATCATATACAACTCTTCTTCTAGAAATCCATTCAAGAATGCAGTCTTGACATCCATTTGCCAAATTTCATAATCATGAAATGCAGCAATAGCCAACATGATTCGGACAGACTTAAGCATCGCTACGGGTGAGAAAGTCTCATCGTAGTCAACTCCTTGAACTTGTCGAAAACCTTTCGCAACAAGTCGAGCTTTATAGATAGTAACATTACCATCAGCGTCAGTCTTCTTCTTAAAGATCCATTTATTCTCAATGGCTTGCCGATCATCGGGCAAGTCAACCAAAGTCCATACTTTGTTTTCATACATGGATCCCATCTCAGATTTCATGGCCTCTAGCCATTTTGCGGAATCTGGGCTCATCATCGCTTCCTCATAGTTCGTAGGTTCATCATGGTCAAGTAACATGACCTCCAGAATAGGATTACCGTACCACTCTGGTGCGGATCTTACTCTGGTAGACCTACGAGGTTCAGCAGAAACTTGATCTAAAGTTTCATGATCAATATCATTAGCTTCCTCACTAATTGGTGTAGTTGTCACAGGAACCGGTTCTCGTGATAAACTACCTTCCAATAAGGGAGTAGATACAGTTATCTCATCAAGTTCTACTTTCCTCCCACTCACTTCTTTCGTGAGAAACTCCTTCTCTAGAAAGGATTCATTCTTAGCAACGACTGTCTTGCCTTCGGATCTGTGATAGAAGGTGTACCCAACAGTTTCTTTTGGGTATCCTATGAAGACACATTTCTCCGATTTGGGTTCGAGCTTATCTGGTTGAAGTTTCTTCACATAAGCATCGCAGCCCCAAACTTTAAGAAATGACAACTTTGGTTTCTTGCCAAACCATAGTTCATAAGGCGTCGTCTCAATGGATTTAGATGGTGCCCTATTTAACGTGAATGCGGCCGTCTCTAAATCATAACCCCAAAATGATAGCGGTAAATCGGTAAGAGACATCATAGATCGCACCATATCAAGTAAAGTACAATTACGATGTTCGGACACACCATTTCGTTGTGGTGTTCCGGGTGGTGTGAGTTACGAAACTATTCTGCATTGTTTCAAATGTAAACCAAACTCGTAACTCAAATATTCTCCTCCACGATTAGATCATAGAAACTTTATTTTCTTGTTACGATGATTTTCCACTTCACTCTGAAATTCTTTGAACTTTTCAAATGTTTCAGACTTGTGCTTCATTAAGTAGATATACCCATATCTGCTCAAATCATCTGTGAAGGTGAGAAAATAACGATATCCGCCACGAGCCTCAACATTCATCGGACCACATACATCTGTATGTATGATTTCCAACAAATCTGTTGCTCTCTCCATAGTTCCGGAGAACGACGTTTTAGTCATCTTGCCCATTAGGCACGGTTCGCAAGTACCAAGTGATTCATAATCAAGTGATTCCAGAAGTCCATCAGTATGGAGTTACTTCATGCGTTTTACACCGATATGACCTAAACGGCAGTGCCACAAATAAGTTGCACTATCATTATCAACTCTGCATCTTTTGGCTTCAACATTATGAATATGTGTATCACTACTATCGAGATTCAATAAAAATAGACCACTCTTTAAGGGTGCATGACCATAAAAGATATTACTCATATAAATAGAACAACCATTATTCTCTGATTTAAATGAATAACCGTCTCGCATCAAACAAGATCCAGATATAATGTTCATGCTCAACGCTGGCACCAAATAACAATTATTCAGGTCTAAAACTAATCCCGAAGGTAGATGTAGAGGTAGCGTGCCGACCGCGATCACATCGACTTTGGAACCGTTTCCCACGCGCATCGTCACCTCGTCCTTGGCCAGTGCTCGCTTATTCCGTAGTCCCTGTTTCGAGTTGCAAATATTAGCAACAGAACCAGTATCAAATACCCAGGTGCTACTACGAGCTCTAGTTAGGTACACATCAATAACATGTATATCACATATACCTTTACTCACTTTGCCATCCTTCTTATCCGCCAAATGCTTGGGGCAGTTCCGCTTGCAGTGTCCAGTCTGCTTGCAGTAGAAGCACTCAGTTTCAGGCTTAGGTCCAGACTTGGGTTTCTTCTCTTGAGCAGCAACTTGCTTGCCGTTCTTCTTGAAGTTCCCCTTCTTCTTCCCTTTGCCCTTCTTCTTGAAACTAGTGGTCTTGTTGACCATCAACACTTGATGCTCCTTCTTGATTTCTACCTCCGCGGCTTTTAGCATTGCGAAGAGCTCGGGAATAGTCTTGTTCATCCCTTGCATATTATAGTTCATCACAAAGCTCTTGTAGCTTGGTGGCAGTGATTGGAGAATTCTGTCAATGACACTATCATCAGAAAGATTAACTCCCAGTTGAATCAAGTGATTATTATACCCAGACATTCTGAGTATGTGTTCACTGACATAACTATTCTCCTCCATCTTGCAGCTATAGAACTTATTGGAGACTTCATATCTCTCAATCCGGGCATTTGCTTGAAATATTAACTTCAACTCCTGGAACATCTCATATGCTCCATGACGTTCAAAACGTCGTTGAAGACCCGGTTCCAGGCCGTAAAGCATGGCACACTGAACTATAGAGTAGTCATCAGCTTTGCTCTGCGAGACGTTCTTAACATCGTCAGTTGCATCAGCAGCAGGCCTGGCACCCAGCGGTGCTTCCAGGATGTAACTCTTCTGTGCAGCAATGAGGATAATCCTCAGGTTCCGGACCCAGTCCGTGTAATTGCTACCATCATCTTTCAACTTTGCTTTCTCAAGGAACGCATTAAAATTCAATGGAACAACAACACGAGCCATCTATCTACAAACAAACATAGACAAGCAAGATACTATCAGGTACTAAGTTCATGATAAATTAAAGTTCAATTAATCATATTACTTAAGAACTCCCACTTAGACAGACATCTCTCTAGTCATCTAAGTGATTACGTGATCCAAATCAACTAAACCATAACCGATCATCACGTGAGATGGAGTAGTTTTCAATGGTGAACATCACTATGTTGATCATATCTACTATATGATTCACGCTCGACCTTTCGGTCTCTGTGTTCTGAGGCCATATCTGTATATGCTAGGCTCGTCAAGTTTAACCTGAGTATTCTGTGTGTGCAAAACTGGCTTGCACCCGTTGTACATGGACGTAGAGCTTATCACACCCGATCATCACGTGGTGTCTCGGCACGACGAACTTTGGCAACGGTGCATACTCAAGGAGAACACTTCTTGATAATTTTAGTGAGAGATCATCTTAAAATGCTACCGTCAATCAAAGCAAGATAAGATGCATAAAGGATAAACATCACATGCAATCAATATAAGTGATATGATATGGCCATCATCATCTTGTGCTTGTGATCTCCATCTTCGAAGCACCGTCATGATCACCATCGTCACCGGCGCGACACCTTGATCTCCATCGTAGCATCGTTGTCGTTACGCCATCTATTGCTTCTACGACTATCGCTACCGCTTAGTGATAAAGTAAAGCAATTACAGGGCGTTTGCATTTCATACAATAAAGCGACAACCATATGGCTCCTGCCAGTTGCCGATAACTTCGGTTACAAAATATGATCATCTCATACAATAAAATATAGCATCACGTCTTGACCATATCACATCACAACATGCCCTGCAAAAACAAGTTAGACGTCCTCTACTTTGTTGTTGCAAATTTTACGTGGCCGCTACGGGCTTAGCAAGAACCGTTCTTACCTACGCATCAAAACCACAACGATAGTTTGTCAAATAGACTCCGTTTTAACCTTCGCAAGGACCGGACGTAGTCACACTCGGTTCAACTAAATTGAGAGAGACAGACACCCGCCAGCCACCTTTAAGCACGAGTGCTCGTAACAGTGAAACCAGTCTCGCGTAAGCGTACGCGTAATGTCGGTCCGGGCCGCTTCATCTCACAATACCGCTGAATCAAAGTGTGACATGCTGGTAAGCAGTATGACTTATATCGTCCACAACTCACTTGTGTTCTACTCGTGCATATAACATCAACGCATAAAACCTAGGCTCGGATGCCACTATTGGGGAACATAGTAATTTCAAAATTTTTCCTACGCACACGCAAGATCATGGTGATGGCATAGCAACGAGAGGGGAGAGTGTTCGTCCACGTACCCTCGTAGACCGTAAGCGGAAGCGTTATCACAACGCGGTTGATGTAGTCGTACGTCTTCACGATCCGACCGATCCAAGCACCGAACGTACCGGGCCTCCGAGTTCAGCACACGTTCAGCTCGATGACGATCTCCGGCCCTCCGATCCAGCAAAGGCTCCGGAGATGAGTTCCGTCAGCACGACGGCGTGGTGACGATGATGATGTTCTACCGGTGCAGGGCTTCGCCTAAACTCTGCGATGATATGACCGAGGTGGAATATGGTGGAAGGGGGCACCACACACGGATGAGGAACGATCCGTAGATCAACTTGTGTGTCTATGGGGTGCCCCCTACCCCCGTATATAAAGGAGTGGAGGAGGGGAGGGCCGGCCCTCTTCTATGGCGCGCCCTAGGGGAGTCCTACTCCCACCGGGAGTAGGATCCCCCCTTTCCTAGTCCAACTAGGAGTCCTTCCATATATTAGGAGTAGGAGACAAGGAAGGGGAAGAGAGAAGGGAAGGAAGGAGGGGGTGCGGCCCCTCCCCTTAGTCCAATTCGGACTAGGGCAAAGGGGGGCGTGCGGCCTGCCCTAGGCAGCCCCTCTCTCTTTCCCGTATGGCCCATAAGGCCCAATACTTCTCCCCGGCGAATTCCCGTAACTCTCCGGTACTCCGATAAATACCCGAATCACTCGGAACCTTTCCGAACTCCGAATATAGTCGTCCAATATATCGATCTTTACGTCTCGACCATTTCGAGACTCCTCGTCAAGTCCCTGATCTCATCCGGGACTCCGAACTCCTTCGGTTCATCAAAACTCATAAACTCATAATAAAACTGTCATCGAAACCTTAAGCGTGCGGACCCTACGGGTTCGAGAACTATGTAGACATGACCGAAACACGTTTCCGGTCAATAACCAATAGCGGGACCTAGATGCCCATATTGGTTCCTACATATTCTACGAAGATCTTTATCGGTCAGACCGCATAACAGCATACGTTGTTCCCTTTGTCATCGGTATGTTACTTGCTCGAGATTCGATCGTCGGTATCCAATACCTAGTTCAATCTCGTTACCGGCAAGTCTCTTTACTCGTTCCGTAACACGTCATCTCATAACTAACTCATTAGTTACATGCTTGCAAGGCTTAGGTGATGAGTATTACCGAGAGGGCCTAGAGATACCTCTCCGACAATCGGAGTGACAAATCCTAATCTCGAATTATGCCAACCCAACATGTACCTTCGGAAACACCTGTAGAGCACCTTTATAATCACCCAGTTACGTTGTGACATTTGGTAGCACACAAAGTGTTCTTCCGGTAAACGGGAGTTGCACAATCTCATAGTTGTAGGAACTTTGTATAAGTCATGAAGAAAGCAATAGCAGTATACTAAACGATCAAGTGCTAGGCTAACGGAATGGGTCATGTCAATCACATCATTCTCCTAATGATGTGATCCCATTAATCAAATGACAACACATGTCTATGGTCAGGAAACATAACCATCTTTGATTAATGAGCTAGTCAAGTAGAGGCATACTAGTGACTATGTGTTTGTCTATGTATTCACACATGTATCATGTTTCCGTTAATACAATTCTAGCATGAATAATAAACATTTATCATGATTTGAGGAAATAAATAATAACTTTATTATTGCCTCTAGGGCATATTTCCTTCAATATGGTCAAGACATGATGTGATATAAATTGTTGTATGAGATGATCATGTTTTGTAACAGAGTTATCGGCAACTGGCAGGAGCCATATGGTTGCCGCTTTATTGTATGAAATGCAATCGCCATGTAATTGCTTTACTTTATCACTAAGCAGTAGCGATAGTCGTAGTAGCAATAGTTGGCGAGACAACAATGATGCTGCGATGGAGATCAAGGTGTCAAGCCGGTGACGATGGAGATCATGATGATGCTTTGGTGGTGGAGATCATGAGCACAAGATAATGATGGCCATATCATGTCACATATTTTAATTGCATGTGATGTTTATATTTTATGCATCTTATTTTGCTTAGTACGGTGGTAGCATTATAAGATGATCCCTTACTAAATTTTTCAAGGTAAAGGTGTTCTCCTTGAGTATGCACCGTTGCTATAGTTCGTCATGCCGAGACACCACGTGGTGATCGGGTGTGATAAGCTCTACGTTCACATACCGGGTGCAAGCCAGTTTTGCACGCGCAGAATACTTGGGTTAAACTTGACGAGCCTAGCATATGCCGATATGGCTTCGGAACACTGGAGACCGAAAGGTCGGGCGTGAATCATATAGTAGATATGATTAACATAGAGATGTTTACCGTTGAAAACTACTCCATCTCACGTGATGATCGGACATGGTTTAGTTGATATGGATCACATGATCATTTAGATGACTGGAGGGATGTCTATCTAAGTGGGAGTTCTTAAGTAATATGATTAATTGAACTTTAATATATCATGAACTTAGTCCTGATAGTATTTTGCAAATTATGTTGTAGATCAATAGCTCACGTTGTAGCTTCCCTATGTTTTCTATATGTTCCTAGAGAAAACTAAGTTGAAAGATGATAGTAGCAATGATGCGGACTGGGTCTGTGATCCTTGGTTTATCCTCATTGCTACACAGAAGAATTATGTGCTTGATTCATGTAGCGACCAGACCTCAAATAGTCAAATCTCTATGCATCAATGTCATTCCTGGATCGGTAATGCTGACACACACAGTACTCGAGGAATTATAATAGAGTTTCAGTCACACACTTATTACATCGAGTCCTCATAAAGAGTACGATTACACAAAAATATCATGGCTGAAGGCCATCTAACTGGATAACTGCAAAAGCTTCGAAGGTAAATGAGTCCATCAACTCCAACGGCATAGGTGAGTGCAAAACAACGACCTATCACACCTTATTCGCCGTCTGAGTAGTCTGCAACATGAGACATTGCAGCCGTGTAGGTCAGCACATTGAACATGCTGACAGAGTTATACTGTAAAGCAATGAAAATGCAAGAATTATATCTACATGCAATATTTGACTGGTGGAGGCTGTAAGTTTATGATTTTGCATAAAACTATTTTTTCCCTACAACAAAGGAATAAATTTGTTTAACTACTCCCAAGTTGCCCATTATTTGAGAAGGTAACCCCAACTCAAATCCCAATTAAAAGTATCATCATTAACCCATCTCAAATTAATTAAAGTAACGTGATGAGACCACATCAATAGTTTCAAGTACTAGATACTCAAGATGTCCATAACCGGGGACACGACTAACCATGGTTAGTTTATACACTATGCAGAGGTTTGCGCACTTTTCCCCACAAGACTCGACCGCATCCATGACCGGATGATCGAGACATAGCATTTCTGAAGCATTAACTCTCTACTCCGGGTAGACAGTACCAACTACATCCCCTACATCTGCTAGTCTACCTCTTCAAGAGCTCACTCAACTTACTCAACTATGCTAGAGCCCATAATGGCTTGTGGCTGCACACGGAAGTTTCTATCATGAATAATCTTATGATCCCTTTGAGCCTGGGTGGCATTCCGTAGGCTAATCACACGGGTACTCCAGGATTTCCAAAAACAGGCAACACTGGGTTCCCCAGGTGCCTCAACCATTCCACCCAGAGGTATATTAAAGTTGCCACCTTAATGTTATCCATGATTAAATAACTCTCAAACTTCCATGTGTGAATCACGATCCAATCCCCGTCTACGAGCATGGCTAAGCAATAATAAGCATAACGTATATTTCTGGGGTGACCAAAAGGTATTAGGTTCCTACCTCAAGCACTACAACCAAAACCACATGTTCCCAATCCTACTCATGCAAATATTTGAGGGGCATTACTAATGCATAGTAAAAACTGGGTATAAAACGAGTATGATCAAAGTGTAACTTGCCTTGCTGACGATCTGCAAACTCTTGAGATTCATAGTAACAAGCTTCGCACTTCGGGTAATCTAGCATAGACAAACAATAGCATACATAAGCAATCACTCAATCGAAACATGAGAAAAACCGAGAAAAGATCTAAATCGAACACGAAACAAGCAAATAGCTTAAACTAACAAGAGTCAAAACCTAACAGCATTATTATCATGCGAATTAGATCTCAACAGTAGGTACGAGTGATTAGCTACGATTTGCAAAAAGATTCAACTCAAACGGAGCAACGAAACTCAAAATACGAACGAAACAAGATCCTTTACTATTCTTGACTAAACTCAAATTTTACAGTACCAAAATCATGTTTAAGTTGGTTAACTGGAAATAACAGAACGATACAAAGATTTTGGTGATGGTTTCATCTAATTTGGATAAACGAGTAAAAAGTTATGCTAGTTTAAAAATCAGGGGCTAATTCGCGATAAAACTATTTGCGGATAGGTCCCTGGCCGTAAATAAAATAAAAAGAAAAACACTAATGAACGAACGTTCGCTATCAGGGACAAATGGGTGAAAGCATTCGCTAATAGTGACGTTCGAGTGAATGTTCGCTAGTTAGCGAACTCCTAAAATAAAACTGATCTAACGAAAAACCAAAAAAAAAGGGCGGCGGTTCGGCGGTTTTTACCGGTTCTCGAATAAAAAACGGTGGCGGCGGGATCCGAGCGGCAGTAGCGCGAGGCAAGGCGGCGGCAGCGGCGTAGGCGACGGCGGCAGAAGCGCAGCAGGCTGCGGCGACAACGTCGAGGCGGCGGCGCGACCTTGGGCGGCGACATCTGCGGGTTTGACGGGGTGGGGTGGCGGCGGCGGCTACTTATAGGAGGGGGGCACGTGCCTTGGGCGAGGGGGTGGCCCGACGGGAGTCCGAGCCGGACTCCCTCGGCGTCCGTGCGGCGGCGGGATTCCTCCCGCTCGGGAGGAAGGCGGCGGCGACGTGGGCTGCGGCCCGGCTCGGCCGGGCCTTTGGCCTAGTCGGGCGGCAAACTTTTTTTTAAAATAATTCTGCCCGAAAGAAACAAAATCCTAATAAATATTAAAAAAATTCTAAAAATGCCAAAAACAATTTTCACCGTCTAAATAAAATATTTAGAACTAAGCGAACATTTTTCTGGCCTAATAATGCAATTTTTAAAAATGCATATTTTTCTAATTCAAATAAAATAGCAAATAAAATCATAATTTGATTTTAAAATTCTTTCTCCAATATTTCTCTTAATTTGAAGAAGTCATATTGTCTTCTCTCATTTATTTTTAATATTGGAGATAATTGGAGAAAAAAAATAAAACTCAAATTGACCCTTTCTTCAAATTTGAAATAAATTCAAATATGATTTTTGTGAAACCTCCAACTCTCTCCTTGGGTCCTTGAGTTGGTTAAGATTTCTAGGATCTCAACCAAATGCAAGAATAAATATGATATGCATATGATGATCTGTGTATAACATCCAAATTGAAAATTGGGATGTTACAAACCTACCCCCCTTAAAATGAATCTCGCCCTTGAGATTCGGGTTGGTCAGCAAAAAGGTTTGGGTGGTCTCTACGAAGATCTTCTTCTTGCTCCCAGGTGGCTTCCTCCTCGGTATGGTGGCTCCGCTGAACTTTGCAAAACTTGATAACCTTGCTACGAGTAACTCGGCTGGAAAACTCGAGAATCTTGACTGGCTTCTCTTTATAAGTCAAATCACTGTCTAACTGAATTGCTTCCAGTGGCACTGTATCTCTCAGAGGAATATCAACCATCTCTGTGTGGCACTTCTTCAACTGGGAAATGTGAAACACATCATGAACTCCTGACAATCCTTCTGGCAATTCCAGCTTGTATGCAACTTCTCCCATGCATTCCAAAACTCTGTATGGTCCCACAAAACATGGTGCTAGCTTTCCCTTGATTCCAATATGCTTAACTCCTCGAAGCGGGGACACACGAAGATATGCCCTATCTCTGACTTTGTAAACTATCTCCTTGCGTTTAGTATCCGCATAACTCTTCTGCCTGGACTGGGCTACCTTGAGTCTGTCGCGAATCAACTTAACGTTCTCTTCAGAGTCTTTGATTAAATCTGGTCCGAACAACTGTCTATCTCCAACTTCATCCCACGATGACGGTGTCCTGCACCTCCTTCCGTACAAGGCTTCGAAAGGGGCCATCTTCAAACTGGCTTGATAACTGTTGTTGTAAGAAAACTCTGCATATGGCAAATTGTCATCCCAACTAGATCCATAATCTAGCGCACAAGCTCTCAACATGTCCTCCAGAATCTAATTGACTCTCTTGGTCTGTCCATCTGTCTGTGGATGAAAGGCTGTACTGAACTCTAGCCTAGTACCCAAAGTTTCATGCAACTGATTCCAAAACTTTGGAGTGAACTGGGTTCCTCTATCTGATACAATGGTCCTCGAAACTCCGTGCAGACATATGATCCTGGTCATGTATATCTTTGCCAACTTAGCACTCATATAGGTGGTCTTTACCAGGATGAAATGAGCTATTTTCATCAAACGATCGACTATAACCCAGATAGAGTCATAACCTGAACAAGTCCTGGGTAATCCAGTGATAAAATCCATGCCAAGTTTATCCCACTTCCATTTGGGTATCGGCAATGGTTGTAGCAATCCTGCTGGCTTCTGATGCTCTGCCTTGACTCTCTGACATACATCACATACCGCTATGTACTCGGCTATATCCTTCTTCATTCTTGTCCACCAGAAACTTCCCTTCAAATCCAGATACATCTTAGTGTTTCCTGGGTGAATTGAATACAATGAACCATGTCCTCCTAAAGAATCAATTTCCTGATCTCGGGGTCATTAGGCACATATATGCGCTCCTCAAACCATAATGTGTCGTGCTCATCCTCACGAAATCCTTTAGCCTTTCCTTTACTCATCCTTTCCTTTATCTCCGCAATCTCCTTGTCAGTCTTCTGGCCTTCTCTGATCTTACCCAAAAGAGTGGACTTAATTTCCAATGCTGGAACATAACCTCTCGGAACTATCTCCAAACGTAGCTCTTGAAGATCATCTGCTAACTCCTTAGGTAATCCTCCGTGTTGGGGAACGTAGTAATTTCAAAAATTTTCCTACGCACACGCAAGATCATGGTGATGGCATAGCAACGAGAGGGGAGAGTGTTCGTCCACGTACCCTCGTAGACTGTAAGCGGAAGCGTTAGCACAACGCGGTTGATGTAGTCGTACGTCTTCACGATCCGACCGATCCAAGCACCGAACGTACGGAGCCTTCGAGTTCAGCACACATTCAGCTCGATGGCGATCTCCGGCCTCCGATTCAGCCGAGCTCCGGAGATGAGTTCCGTCAGCACAACGGCGTGGTGACGATGATGATGTTCTACCGGCGCAGGGCTTCGCCTAAACTCCGCAACGATATGACCAAGGTGGAATATGGTGGAAGGGGGCACCGCACACGGCTAAGGAACAATCCGTAGATCAACTTGTGTGTCTATGGGGTGCCCCTTGCCCTCGTATATAAAGGTGGGAGGGAGGAGGAGGCCGGCCCTAGGAGGGGCGCGCCATGGGGAGTCCTACTCCCATCGGGAGTAGGATTCCCCCTTTCCTAGTCCAACTAGGAGTCCTTCCATGTAGTAGGAGTAGGAGACAAGGAAGGGGAAGAGAGAAGGGAAGGAAGGAGGGGGTGCGGCCCCTCCCCCTAGTCCAATTCGGACTAGGCCTTGGGGGGGCGCGCGGCCTGACCTAGGCAGCCCCTCTCTTTTTCCCGTATGGCCCAATAAGGCCCAATACTTCTCCCCGGCGAATTCCCGTAACTCTCCGGTACTCCGAAAAATACCCGAATCACTCGGAACCTTTCCGAACTCCGAATATAGTCGTCCAATATATCGATCTTTACGTCTCGACCATTTCGAGACTCCTTGTCGTGTCCCCGATCTCATCCGGGACTCCTAACTCCTTCGGTACATCAAAACTCATAATATAAATGTCATCGTAACGTTAAGCGTGCGGACCCTACGGGTTCGAGAACTATGTAGACATGACCTAGAACTATTCTCGGTCAATAACCAATAGCGGGACCTGGATGCCCATATTGGTTCCTACATATTCTACGAAGATCTTTATTGGTCAAACCGCATAACAACATACGTTGTTCCCTTTGTCATCGGTATGTTTACTTGCCCGAGATTCGATCGTCGGTATCCAATACCTAGTTCAATCTCGTTACCGGCAAGTCTCTTTACTCGTTCCGTAATACATCATCCCGTAACTAACTCATTAGTTACAATGCTTGCAAGGCTTAAGTGATGTGTATTACCGAGAGGGCCCAGAGATACCTCTCTGACAATCAGAGTGACAAAACCTAATCTCGAAATACGCCAACTCAACATGTACCTTTGGAGACACCTGTAGTACTCCTTTATAATCACCCAGTTACGTTGTGACGTTTGGTAGTACCCAAAGTGTTCCTCCGGTAAACGGGAGTTGCATAATCTCATAGTTTCAGGAACATGTATAAGTCATGAAGAAAGCAATAGCAACATACTAAACGATCAAGTGCTAGGCTAACGGAATGGGTCATGTCAATCACATCATTCTCCTAATGATGTGATCCCATTAATCAAATAACAACACATGTCTATGGTTAGGAAACATAACCATCTTTTGATCAACAAGCTAGTCAAGTAGAGGCATACTAGTGACACTATGTTTGTCTATGTATTCACACATGTATTATGTTTCCGGTTAATACAATTCTAGCATGAATAATAAACATTTATCATGAAATAAGGAAATAAATGATAACTTTGTTATTGCCTCTAGGGCATATTTCCTTCAGTCTCCCACTTGCACTAGAGTCAATAATCTAGTTCACATCACCATGTGATTTAACATCAATATTCATATCTGTATATGATTAACACCTATAGTTCACATCTTTATGTGACCAACACTCAAAGGATTTACTAGAGTCAATAATCTAGTTCACATCGCTATGTGATTAACACCCAAAGAGTACTAAGGTGTGATCATGTTTTGCTCGTGAGAGAATCTTAGTCAACGGGTCTGTCATATTCAGAGCCGTATGTATTTTGCAGATATTCTATGTCTACAATGCTCTGCACGGAGCTACTCTAGCTAATTGCTCCCACTTTCAATATGTATCCAGATTGAGACTTAGGGTCATCTGGATCAGTGTAAAAGCTTGCACCGACGTAACTCTTTACGATGGGCTCTTTTATCGCCTCCATAATCGAGAAATATTTCCTTAGTCCTTACTAAGGATATTCTTGACCAATGTCCAGTGATATACTCTTAGATCACTATTGTACTCCCTTGCCAAATTCAGAGCAAGGTATACAATAGGTCTGGTACATAGCATACTTTATAGAACCTATGACTGAGGCATAGGGAATGACTTTCATTCTCTTTTCTATTTTCTACCGTGGTCGGGTTTTGAGTCTTACTCAATTTCACACCTTTGCAACACAGGCAAGAACTCTTTCTTTGACTGTTCCATCTTGAACTATTTCAAAATCTTGCCAAGGTATGTACTCATTGAAAATCTTATCAAGCGTCTTGATCTATCTCAATAGATCTTGATGCTCAATATGTAAGTAGCTTCACCGAGGTCTTTCATTGAAAAACTTTTATTCAAGTATCCCTTTATGCTATCCAGAAATTCTATATCATTTCCAATTAATAATATGTCATCTACATATAAAACTAGAAATGCTACAGAGCTCCCACTCACTTTCTTGTAAATACAGGCTTCTCCAAAAGTCTGTATAAAACCATATGCTTTGATCACACTATCAAAGCGTTTATTCCAACTCCGAGATGCTTGCACCAGTCCATTGATGGATTGCTGGAGCTTGCACACTTTGTTAGCATCTTTAAGATTGACAAAACCTTTTGGTTGCGTCATATACAACTCTTCTTTAATAAATTCATTAAGGAATGCAGTTTTGACATCCATTTGCCAGATTTCATAAAATGTGGCAATTGCTAACATGATTCGGACAGACATAAGCATCGATACAGTTGAGAAGATCTCATTGTAGTCAACACCTTGAACTTGTCAAAAACCTTTTTGCGACAAGTCAAGCTTTGTAGATAGTAACACTACTATCAACGTCCGTCTTCCTCTAGAAGATCCATTTATTTAACATGGCTTGCTGATCATCGAGCAAGTCAATCAAAGTCCATACTTTGTTCTCATACATGGATCATATCTCAGATTTTATGGCCTCAAGCCATTTCACGGAATCTGGGCTCATCATCGCTTCCTCATAGTTCGTAGGTTCATCATGGTCTAGTAACATGACTTCCAGAACAGTATTACCGTACTACTCTGGTGCGGACTGTACTTTGGAAGACCTACGAGGTTTTGTAGTAACTTGATCTGAAGTTTCATGATCATCATCATTAGCTTCCTCACTAATTGGTGTAGGAATCACTGGAACTGATTTCCGTGATGAACTACTTTCCAATTCGGGAGAAGGTACAAATTACCTTATCAAGCTCTACTTTCCTCCCACTCACTTCTTTCGAGAGAAACTCCTTCTCTAGAAAGGATCCATTTTTAGCAACGAATATCTTTGCCTTCGGATCTGTGATAGAAGGTGTACCCAACAATTTCCTTTGGGTATTCTGTGAAGACGCACTTCTCCGATTTGGGTTCGAGCTTATCAGGATGAAACTTTTTCACATAAGCATCGCAGCCCCAAACTTTAAGAAACGACAACTTGGGTTTCTTGCTAAACCACAGTTCATATGTTGTCGTCTCAACGGATTTAGATGGTGCCCTTTTAATGTGAATGCAACTGTCTCTAATGCATAACCCCAAAAAAATATTTGTAAATCAGTAAGAGACATCATAGATCGCACCATATCCAATAAAGTGCGGTTATGACGTTCGGACACACCATAACGTTGTGGTGTTCCAGGTGGCGTGAGCTGTGAAACTATTCCACATTGTTTTAATTGGAGACCAAACTCGTAACTCAAATATTCGTCTCCGTGATCAGATCGCAGAAACTTTATTTTCTTATTATGATGATTTTTCCACTTCACTCTGAAATTCTTTGAACCTTTCAACTATTTCAGACTTATGTTTCATCAAGTAGATATACCCATATCTGCTCAAATCATCTTGTGAAGGTCAGAAAATAACGATACTTGCCACGAGCCTTCATACTCATTGGTCTGCATACATCAGTATGTATTATTTCCAATAAGTCAGTAGCTCGTTCCATTGTTCCGAAGAACGGAGTTTTAGTCATCTTGCCCAAAAGGCACGGTTCGCAAGCATCAAATGATTCATAACCAAGTGATTCCCAAAATCCATCTTTATGGAGTTTCTTCATGCGCTTTACACCGATATGACCCAAACGGCAGTGCCACAAATAAGTTGCACTATCATTATTAACTTTGCATCTTTTGGCATCAATATTATGAATATGTGTATCACTACGATCGAGATCCAACAAACTATTTTCATTGGGTGTATAACCATCGAAGGTCTTATTCATGTAAACAGAATAACAATTATTCTTTAACTTCAAATGAATAACTGTATCGCAATAAACATGATCAAATCATAGTCATGCTCAACGCAAACGCCAAATAACATTTATTTAGGTTTAACACTAACCCCGAAAGTATAGGGAGTGTGTGATGATGATCATATCAATCTTGGAACTACTTCCAATACTCATCGTCACTTCCCCTTCAACTAGTCTTTGTTTATTCTGTAACTCCTGTTTCGAGTTACTAATCTTAGCAACCGAACAAGTATCAAATACTCAGGGGCTACTATAAACACTAGTAAGGCACACATCAATAACCTGTATATCAAATATACCCTTGTTCACTTTTCCATCCTTCTTATCCACCAAATATTCAGGGCATTTCCGCTTCCAGTGACCATTTCCTTTGCAGTGTAAGCACTCAGTTTCAGGATTTGGTCCAACTTTGGGCTTCTTCGTGGAAGTGACAACTTGCTTGTCATTCTACTTGAAGTTCCCCTTTCTTTCCCTTTGCCCTTTTCTTGAAACTAGTGGTCTTGTCAATCATCAACACTTGATGCTCTTTCTTGATTTCTACCTTCGTCGATTTCAACATCACGAAGAGCTCGGGAATCGTTTTCATCATCCCTTGCATACTATAGTTCATCACGAAGTTCTAGTAACTTAGTGATGGTGACTAGAGAATTCTGTCAATCACTATCTTATCTGGAAGATTAACTCCCACTTGATTCAAGCGATTGAAGTACCCAGACAGTCTGAGCACATGCTCACTAGTTGAGCGATTCTCCTCCATCTTTTAGCTATAGAACTTGTTGGAGACTTCATATCTCTCAACTCGGGTATTTGCTGGAAATATTAACTTCAACTCCTGGAACATCTCATATGGTCCATGACGTTCAAAACGTCTTTGAAGTCGCGATTCTAAGCCGTTAAGCATGGTGCACTAAACTATCAAGTAGTCATCATTTTGAGCTAGCCAGACGTTCATAACTTCTGCATCTGCTCCTGCAATAGGTCTGTCACCTAGCGGTGCATTAAGGACATAATTCTTCTGTGCAGCAATGAGGATAAACCTCAGATCACGGATCGAATCCGCATCATTGCTACTAACATTTTTCAACACAATTTTCTCTAGGAACATATCAAAATAAACATATGAAAGCAACAACGCAAGCTATTGATCTACAACATAATTTGCAAAATACTACCAGGACTAAGTTCATGATAAATTTAAGTTCAATTAATCATATTACTTAAGAACTCCCACTTAGACAGACATCTCTCTAGTCATCTAAGTGATCACGTGATCCAAATCAACTAAACCATAACCGATCATCACGTGAGATGGAGTAGTTTTCAATGGTGAACATCACTATGTTGATCATATCTACTATATGATTCACGCTCGACCTTTCGGTCTCCGTGTTCCGAGGCCATATCTGCATATGCTAGGCTCGTCAAGTTTAACCTGAGTATTCCGCGTGTGCAAAACTGGCTTGCACCCGTTGTAAATGGACGTAGAGCTTATCACACCCGATCATCACGTGGTGTCTCGGCACGACGAACTTTGGCAACGGTGCATACTCAGGGAGAACACTTCTTGATAATTTTAGTGAGAGATCATCTTAAAATGCTACCATCAATCAAAGCAAGATAAGATGCATAAAGGATAAACATCACATGCAATCAATATAAGTGATATGATATGGCCATCATCATCTTGTGCTTGTGATCTCCATCTCCGAAGCACCGTCGTGATCACCATCGTCACCGGCGCGATACCTTGATCTCCATCGTAGCATCGTTGTCGTTTACGCCATCTATTGCTTCTACGACTATCGCTACCGCTTAGTGATAAAGTAAAGCAATTACAGGGCGTTTACATTTCATACAATAAAGCGACAACCATATGGCTCCTGCCAGTTGCCGATAACTTCGGTTACAAAACATGATCATCTCATACAATAAAATATAGCATCACGTCTTGACCATATCACATCACAACATGCCCTGCAAAAACAAGTTAGACGTCCTCTACTTTGTTGTTGCAAATTTTACGTGGCTGCTACGGGCTTAGCAAGAACCGTTCTTACCTACGCATCAAAAACCACAACGATAGTTCGTCAAGTTGCTGCTGTTTTAACCTTCGCAAGGACCGGGCGTAGCCACACTTGATTCAGCTAAAGTGAGAGAGACAGACACCCGCCAGCCACCTTTAAGCACGAGTGCTCGTAACAGTGAAACCAGTCTCGCGTAAGTGTACGCGTAATGTCGGTCCGGGCCGCTTCATCTCACAATACCGCCGAACCAAAGTATGACATGCTGGTAAGCAGTATGACTTGTATCGCCCACAACTCACTTGTGTTCTACTCGTGCATATAACATCAACGCATAAAACCTGGCTCGGATACCACTGTTGGGGAACGTAGTAATTTCAAAAAATTTCCTACGCACACGCAAGATCATGGTGATGGCATAGCAACCAGAGGGGAGAGTGTTCGTCCACGTACCCTTGTAGACCGTAAGCGGAAGCGTTAGCACAACGCGGTTGATATAGTCGTACATCTTCACGATCCGACCGATCCAAGCACCGAATGTACGGAGCCTCCGAGTTCAGCACACGTTCAGCTCGATGACGATCTCCGGCCTCCGATCCAGCCAAGCTCCGGAGATGAGTTCCGTCAGCACGACGGCGTGGTGACGATGATGATGTTCTACCGGCGCAGGGCTTCGCCTAAACTCCGCGACGATATGACCGAGGTGGAATATGGTGGAAGGGGGCACCGCACACGGCTAAGGAACGATCCGTAGATCAACTTGTGTGTCTATGGGGTGCCCCCTGCCCCCGTATATAAAGGAGGGAGGGAGGAGGAGGCCGGCCCTAGGAGGGGCGCGCCATGGGGAGTCCTACTCCCACCGGGAGTAGGATTCCCCCTTTCCTAGTCCAACTAGGAGTCCTTCCATGTAGTAGGAGTAGGAGACAAGGAAGGGGAAGAGAGAAGGAAAGGAAGGAGGGGGTGCGGCCCCTCCCCCTAGTCCAATTCGGACTAGGCCTTGGGGGGGCGCGCGGCTTGACCTAGGAAGCCCCTCTCTCTTTCCCGTATGGCCCAATAAGGCCCAATATTTCTCCCCGGCGAATTCCCGTAACTCTCCGGTACTTCGAAAAATATCCGAATCACTCGGAACCTTTCCGAACTCCGAATATAGTCGTCCAATATATCGATCTTTACGTCTCGACCATTTCGAGACTCCTCGTCATGTCCCCGATCTCATCCGGGACTCCGAACTCCTTCGGTACATCAAAACTCATAAACTCATAATATAAATTTCATCGTAACGTTAAGCGTGCGGACCCTACGGGTTCGAGAACTATGTAGACATGACCTAGAACTATTCTCGGTCAATAACCAATAGCGGGACCTAGATGCCCATATTGGTTCCTACATATTCTACGAAGATCTTTATCGGTCAAACCGCATAACAACATACGTTGTTCCCTTTGTCATCGGTATGTTTACTTGCCCGAGATTCGATCGTCGGTATCCAATACCTAGTTCAATCTCGTTACCGGCAAGTCTCTTTACTCGTTCCGTAATACATCATCCCGTAACTAACTCATTAGTTACAATGCTTGCAAGGCTTAAGTGATGTGTATTACCGAGAGGGCCCAGAGATACCTCTCCGACAATCGGAGTGACAAAACCTAATCTCGAAATACGCCAACTCAACATGTACCTTCGGAGACACCTGTAGTACTCCTTTATAATCACCCAGTTACGTTGTGATGTTTGGTAGTACCCAAAGTGTTCCTCCGGTAAACGGGAGTTGCATAATCTCATAGTTTCAGGAACATGTATAAGTCATGAAGAAAGCAATAGCAACATACTAAACGATCAAGTGCTAGGCTAACGGAATGGGTCATGTCAATCACATCATTCTCCTAATGATGTGATCCCATTAATCAAATGACAACACATGTCTATGGTTAGGAAACATAACCATCTTTTGATCAACAAGCTAGTCAAGTAGAGGCATACTAGTGACACTATGTTTGTCTATGTATTCACACATGTATTATGTTTCCGGTTAATACAATTCTAGCATGAATAATAAACATTTATCATGAAATAAGGAAATAAATAATAACTTTATTATTGCCTCTAGGGCATATTTCCTTCACTCCGATCATGAGCTTGTTAACATAACTCTTGCGGCTCAACGCATCTGCTACGACATTGGCCTTTCCGGGATGACAGTGCAATTTCATATCATAATCCTTGATGAGCTCCAACCATCTCCTTTGCCTGAGGTTCAACTCCTTCTACATGAAGATGTATTTCAAACTCTTATGATCCGTGTATACCTCACAATGGTTTCCAATGAGAAAATGCCTCCATGTCTTCAGCGCATGCACTACAGCTGCTAACTCCAAATCATGCATAGCATAATTCAGCTCATGAGGTTTAAGCCACCGCGAGGCATATGAAACAACTCTTCCTTCTTGCATAAGTACAGCTCCAAGTCCTCGGCGTGAAGTGTCACAATATACTTGATAATCCTTACGTTGGTCTGGGAGAATCAGCACTGGGGATGTAACCAAACATTTCTTCAGCTCCTGAAAACTAGCTTCACACTCCTTAGTCCATTTAAACTTGGTGTCCTTTTTCAATAACTCCGTCATGGGCTTTGCAATCCTGGAAAAATTCTCAATGAACTTCCGATAATAACCTGCGAGTCCAAGAAAACTTCTGATCTCTCCAACTGATGTGGGTGCCACCTATTTAGTCACAGAAGCAACCTTGGTAGGGTCTACTGCTATTCCTTCTCCGGATATAACATGTCCGAGAAATCCAACTTCCTTTAACCAAAACTCACATTTGCTGAACTTAGTGTACAACTGATGTTCCTTGAGCTTCTCAAGAACCAAACGCAAATGCTCCTTATGCTCCTTTTCATTCTTCGAGTAGACCAATATATCATCAATGAACACCACGACGAACTTATCCAAAAACTCCATAAACACTTTGTTCATCATGTTCATGAAATAGGCAGGCGCGTTAGTCAGACCAAATGACATAACAGTATACTCATATAGCCCGTACCTTGTGGTAAAAGCTGTCTTTGGTATATCCTGCTCTCGGATCTTCAACTGGTGATAACCTGATCAAAGATCAATCTTAGAGAAATCTTTAGCTCCTTGCAACTGGTCAAATTAATCATTGATCATCAGTAGTGGGTATTTGTTCTTGATCGTCACCTCATTCAACACACGATAATCAACAACCATCCTTAAAGATCCATCCTTCTTCTCCACTAGAGGCACTGGGCTCCCCAAGGTGATGAACTTGGTCGAATGTAACCTTTCTCCAGTAACTTTTCCTCCAGATCTTGTGCGGGCATCCGATACAGTCTCTTTGATATTGGTCTGGTGCTTGGAAATAGCTCAATCAAAAACTCAATGTCTCGATCTGGTGGCATGCCTGGTAACTCCTCTGGAAATACGTCAGGGTAATCCTTCACCACTAGTACTTCCTCGTGTACAACTCCTGATAAGGAATTCACTTGAGCCTCCATGGCGTATGCCGGGATACATACTTGATCCTCTTTCCTTCCGGGGTGGTGAGAAATATCGACTTACTAGCACAATCAATGTTCCCAGCATACTTTGATAACCAATCCATGCCTAGTATTATATCCAATCCTTGTGACTCCAAAATTATTAGATCAGAGGGAAACACATGGCTACCAATGGTTAAAGGTATCCTATCACACCATCGGTTGGCCATATACTCTGCTCCTGGCGAGCTTACTAACATGGGTGACCTAAGGGCTAGGGTTAGCAACTTAAACTTGTCCATAAATCCCCTTGATATGTATGAATGCAATGCACCAGTATCGAAAAGAACAAGTGTGGTAAATGCATTAATCAAAAACTTACCGACAACTGCGTCGGGTTGATTCTCAATCTCCTCCATGCTGACGTGGTTCACCTGACCTTTGGTGAAGGGGTTGGGCTTCTTGGCAGAACCTCAATTGCCATTTCCTTTTTTTGCTTCAGGACATTCAGTGGCATAATGTCCGGTCTTCTAGCACTTGAAACAGGTAATGTGGCTCAGATCCCTCTTGGCTGGTGTTGAAGGGTTGGAACGGTTCTGGATGCTGCTTCTCCATTCCCATTGCCATTCTTGGGGCCACTATGGTGGTGCAAACTTGCACCATTATGCGTGTGTCCTCCATGGTTATGGCCTCCATGGTTGTGGGCATGTCCTCCTGAGTAGGGGAATAGCGGGGCTTCTGCTGAGCTCCTGAAGTGTACCTCCCCTGTCCATACGTCCTCTTGCGATTATCAATCTGTTGTTGCTTGCCTTCAATCATAAGAGCCCTATCTATCAACTCCTGGTAGTTGTTGAATGTTGCCACCATCAACTGCATGCTCAACTCATCATTCAGTCCTTCCAGAAATTTCTCCTGCTTAGCGGCATCTGTAGCTACATCATCAGGGGCATAGCGTGTTAACTTGCTGAACTCATCCACATACTGGCCCACTGTACGTCCTCCTTAGCACAAGTTGCGAAACTCACCTTTCTTCATGCTCATAGCTCCTGCTAAAACATGGGCAGTGCGTAAAGCTTGCTGAAACTGATCCCATGTAACAGTGTCAATGGGGTAAGTGGCTATGAAATTATCCCACCATGATGCCGCGGGTCCATCAAGCTGGTGTGTGGCAAAACACACTCTCTCCGCATCTGTGCATCCTGCAGTGGTCAGCTCTCTTCCTTGCGGAGCCAATCATCTGCAACAATCGGCTCGATGCTAATAGAGAACACCGGCGGATTCAACCTTAGAAAACATGCTAGGTGATCAACAGGGGGTGGTGGTGGTGGGTTGTTGTTGTTGTTGTTGCCTTGGTTCTGGTTCTGAACTAGTATCTGCATCAAGGCAATCTGCTGCTGGATCAACTGAGTGAGCTCCGGTGGAAGGCAAATCCATTGTCACGTCTCGGAGGCATCTGATGGGTTAGAAGGGGTGAGAAAACAAAATAGAATGGGGTCTAAGAGAGATTCACTACCCATAATGCTCATGAGACAAACACAATCAATTTCACTTCAATCAATAGCAAACAAAGATCACACAATTGGTCTATCCTATGATTACAAACTCGATCGTTGCTAACTACTTGGAGGAAAAAACTACTAGTTACAATGGTGGTCATCTAGAAATTTTCATCCAATGAAGACTCCATGATATCTGCTCTAGCTTCGTCTTCATAATCATCATCGCTATCAGGGCCGGAGTCGGTGTCATCGATGATGATGTAGTCTCCTGGGTGGTTGTTCTCCTCTGGCGCAAGGTCTCCCATGAATATTCCTAGCTTCTTCTTCAGGTCTTCATTCTTCTCCAATAGTACAACAATCTCTTCCTCGTATCCATCGCACATAGACTTGAATTCCTCTTCTAGCTCATTGTTTCTCTTTATCAGTTTCTTGATCTTCTTCATGTGAATAATTTGTTGATTCTCCTGTTGACGAATATGATCTCCCATCTCTTGAATGTAAGCTGCAATTGATCCATCCCTCCTGGTACGAATCATCTCCCATTTGTCATCTCGGCAGCCACATATCTGGTAAATGGTATTCTCCAGCTCCTTGTGATACACCTCACATATGCGTCCAAAGGTGATATGTGCGGCCATGCTCTTTCCTATACTCTAGCTTGGTGCATCCAGGTAGAAATCAATAGGCTCCATTGTTGGCACAAAGGTCCTCCTAGGTACCCAGAATTTGATCTTCCAGCGCTCCTCTTCTGGTACCGATGTAGAGAAAGTCCCCATGAAACTTGGTAATCCGATGTTCAGATACTTAGTTACTTCCTTCAAGTGCTTTCCGAAAGGGGTGTCGTCATCCAGCTGAGTGAACTTGTTCCTGGGATCCGCCATCTATAGAGTAGAAATAGAACAGAATTAGAAATGAGTAGAGAAGAGAAATCCAGTGGCTCATTCTAGTGGTCGCGTCCTACAGTCAGCGTGTGCTCTGATACCATCTTGTAGCAACCATACCTCAAATTGTCAAGTCTTTATGCATCAGTGTCATCCCTAGATCGGTAATGCTGACACGCAGAGTACTCAAGGAATTATAACAGAGTTTCAATCACACACTTATTACATCGAGTCCTCATAAAGAGTATGATTACACAAAAATACCATGGCTAAAGGCCATCTAAACTGGATAACTGCGTAAGCTTCAAAGGTAAATGAGTCCATCAACTCCAACGGCATAGCTGAGTGCAAAACAACGACCTATCGCAACTTATTCGTCGTTTGAGTAGTCCGCAACATGAGATGTTGCAGCCGTGTAGGTCAGCAAATTGAATATGCTGACAGAGTTACACTTTAAAGCAATGAAAATGCAAGAACTATATCTACATGCAATATTTGGCTGGTGGAGGCTGTAAGTTTACGATTTTGCATAAAGCTAGTTTTTCCCTACAACAAAGGAATAAATTTATTTAACTACTCCCAAGTTGCCCATTATTTGAGAAGGTAACACCAACTCAAATCCCAATTAAAAGTATCATCATTAACCCATCTCAAATTAATTAAAGTAACATGATGAGATCACATAAATAGTTTCAAGTACTAGATACTCAAGATGTCCATAACCAGGGACAGGACTAACCATGATTAGTTTATACACTCTGCAGAGGTTTGCGCACTTTTCCCCACAAGACTCGACCGCATCCATGATTGGATGATCGATACATAGCCTTTCTAATTAACTCTCTACTCCGGGTAGACAGTACCACCTACATCCCCTACATCTGCTAGTCTTCCTCTTCAAGAGCTCACGCAACTTACTCAACTATGCTAGAGCCCATAATGGCTTGTGGCTGCACACGGAAGTTTCATTCATGAATAATCTTATGATCCCTTTGAGCCTGGGTGGCATTCCGTAGGCTAATCACACGGGTACTCCAGGATTTCCAAAAATAGGCAACACTGGGTTCCCCAGGTGCCTCAACCATTCCACCCAGAGGTATATTAAAGTTGCCACCTTAATGTTATCCATGATTAAATAACTCTCAAACTTCCATGTGTGAATCATGATCCAATCCCTGTCTACGAGCATGGCTAAGCAATAATAAGCATAACGTATATTTCCGGGGTGACCAAAAGGTATTAGGTTCCTACCTCAAGCACTACAACCAAAACCACATGTTCCCAATCCTACTCATGCAAATATTTGAGGGGCATTACTAATGCATAGTAAAAACTGGGTATAAAAACGAGTATGATCAAAGTGTAACTTGCCTTGCTAATGATCTGCAAACTCTAGATATTCTTAGTAACAAGCTTCGCACTTCGTGTAATCTAGCGTAGACAAACAATAGCATACATAAGCAATCACTCAATCGAAACACGAGAAAAACCGAGAAAAGATCCAAATCAAACACGAAACAAGCAAACCGCTTAAACTAACAAGAGTCATAACCTAACAACATTATTATCATGTGAATTAGATCTCAATAGTAGGTATGAGTGATTAGCTACGATTTGCAAAAAGATTCAACTCAAACGGAGCAACGAAACTCAAAATACGAACGAAACAAGATTGTTTACTATTCTGGACTAAACTCAAATTTTATAGTACCGAAATCATGTTTAAGTTGGTTAACTGGAAAGAATAGAACGATACGAAGATTTTGGCGCTGGTTTCATTTAATTTGGATAAACGAGTAAACAGTTATGCTAGTTTAAAGATCAGGGGCTAATTCACGATAAAACTATTCACGGATAGGTCCCTGGCCGAAAATAAAATAAAAAGAAAAGCACTAACGAACGAACGTTCGCTATCAGGGACAAACGGGTGAAAGCATTCGCTAACAGTGACGTTCGAGTGAATATTCGCTAATTAGCGAACTCCAAAAATAAAACCGATGTAACGAAAAACAAAAAAAAACGGGCGGCGGTTCGGCTGTTTTACCGGTTCTCGAAAAAAACCGGCGGCGGCAGCGTTGGCGTCGGCTGCGATGGGCGAGGCGGCAGTGGGCGACGGCTGCGGCGTAGGCGGCGGTGGCAGCAGCAATGGCGAGGCGGCGGCGCGACCTTGGGCGGCGGCGGCTGCGGGTTTCACGGGGTGGGATGGCGGCGGCGACAGCTACTTATAGGAGGGGGGGAGGGCGTGCCTTGGGGGAGGGGGTGGCCTGACGGGAGTCCGAGCCGGACTCCCTCGGTGTCCGTGCAGCGGCGGGATTCCTCCCGCCCGGGAGGAAGGCGGCGACGACGTGGGCTGCGGCCCGCTAGGGTGGGCCTTTGGCCCAGTCGGGCGGCAAAAGTTTTCTTTTAAATAATTCCGCCCAAAAGAAATGAAATCCTAATAATATAAAAAAAATCTAAAAATGCCAAAAACAATTTTCACTGTCTAAATAAAATATTTAGAACTAAGCGAACATTTTTCTGGCCTAATAATGCAATTTTCAAAAATGCATATTTTTCTAATTCAAATAAAATAGCAAATAAAATCATATTTTGGTTTTAAAATTCTTTCTCCAATATTTCTCTTAATTTGAAGAAGTCATATTATCTTCTCTCATTTATTTTTAATATTGGAAATAATTGGAGAAAAAAATAAAAATCAAATTGATTATTTCTTCAAATTTGAAATAAATTCAAATATGATTTTTTGTGAAACCTCCAACTCTCTCCTTGGGTCCTTGAGTTGCTTAAGATTTCTAGGATCTCAACCAAATGCAAGAATAAATATGATATGCATATGATGATCTATGTATAACATCCAAATTGAAAATTAGGATTTACAATGCACCGCTAGGTGACAGACCAATTGCCGGAGCAGACGCAGACGTTATGAACATTTGGCTAGCTCAATATGATGACTACTTGATAGTTAAGTGCACCGTGCTTTACGGCTTAGAACCGGGACTTCAAAAACGTTTTGAATGCCATGGAGCATATGAGATGTTCCAAGAGCTGAAATTGGTATTTCAGACTCATGCCCGTGTCAAGAGGTATGAGACCTCTGACAGGTACTTCCCTAAAAGATAGAGGAGAATTGCTCAGCTAGTGAGCATGTGCTCAGAATGTCTGGTTACTACAATCGCTTGAATCAAGTGGGAGTTAATCTTCCAGATAAGATAGTGTTTGAAAGAGTTCTCTAGTCACCACCACCAAGTTACTGGAACTTCATGATGAACTATAGTATGCAAGGGATGATGAAAACGATTCCCGAGCTCTTCGTGATGCTGAAATTTGATGAAGGTAGAAATCAAGAAAGAGCATCAAGTGTTGATGATTGACAAGACCACTAGTTTCAAGAAAAGGGCAAAGGGAAAGAAAGGGAACTTCAAGTAGAATGGCAAGCAAGTTGTCACTCCCGTGAAGAAGCCCAAAGCTAGACCTAAGCCTGAAACTGAGTGCTTCTACTGCAAAGGAAATGGTCACTGGAAGCAGAACTACCCCAAATATTTGGCGGATAAGAGGGATGGGAAAGTGAACAAAGGTATATTTGATATACATGTTATTGATGTGTACCTTGCTAGTGTTCATAGTAGCCCTTGGGTATTTGATACTTGTTCGGTTGCTAAGATTAGTAACTCAAAACAGGAGTTATAGAATAAACAGAGACTAGTTGAGGGTGAAGTGACGATGTATATTGGAAGTGGATCCAAGATTGATATGATCATCATCGCACACTCCTTATACTTTCAGGATTAGTGTTGAACCTAAATAAATGTTATTTGGTGTTTGCGTTGAGCATAAATGTCGGTGGGAACGACACCTATGGGATCAACGGGATCCCTACTATGGTCGGCGGGCGCGAGGTGGTGAGAAGAGCGGGTTTAGGAGCTAGCACAAAGGTCGTTTACCCAGGTTCGGGCCGCGGAGACACGTAATACCCTAGCCCTGCTTTGGTGTGTATATCTGTGTTCTTGAACTAGCTACCGAGCATGACTTGCTCCAGGAGCCGAATCCCCCTCTAGTACGCCTCGGGCCTCCTTTTATAGTAGAAGGAGGCGCTACAGTGGCATACATGAGGTGGAAAGGGTACAGTTTACAAGCCGGCCTCCTCCTCCTAGTCGGCCTCCTCCTCTTTTGGCGCGCCCCTAGGGCCGGCCGGCCTCCCCCTCCCTCCTTTATATACGGGGGCAGGGGGCACCCTAGAACACACAAGTTTCTCTTAACCGTGTGCGGTTCCCCCCTCCACAGTTACACACCTTGATCATATCATCGTTGTGCTTAGGCGAAGCCCTGCGCCGGTAGCATCATCATCACCGTCGCCACGCCTTCGTGCTGACGGAACTCACCCTCGTCCTCAACTGGATCAAGAGCATGAGGGACGTCATCAAGCTGAACATGTGCTGAACGCGGAGGTGCCGTATGTTCAGTACTTGGATCGGTTGGATCGCGAAGAAGTTCGACTGCATGAACCGCGTTATTGAAACGCTTCCGCTTTCAGTCTACAAGGGTACATGGACACACTCTTCCCTCTCGTTGGTATGCATCTCCTAGATAGATCTTGCGTGATCGTAGGAATTTTTTTGAAATTACTGCGTTCCCTAACATATATTTCCATTTTCATAATTAAGAGTTTCTATTTCATACTATAACCACTATGATCCTGGAATATGCGATTCAGTGGAAAACTCATATGCACATGTGGAATGATAATGGTAAATAATAGGTTCCTAGTCTTTCCTCTAAGATTGTCTCAAGTGTTGTTGGTGATCATATTTTCTGGATCTTAGGATATCGCTAAATGTAACGATAGTCCTAAACGACAGTGTGAGTATGATGTTAGAAGAACGATCATATTGAATGACCCAAACTTGTTTGTTATACCTTGATATAATATCGTCTGAAATCAATTGTTATAACACAGAGTGTTAACATGTGTTTTCGTTTCTCACACCATGAGAGTATCATAGTCAATTCCTACCATGTGATGGACTTTGGGGTTGATCAAACATCATATGTAACACGGTGATCATAACAAAAACTTGTAGGTCCATCAGAAAGTTTGACAAGGGACTAGATAGCTCGAGAGTGGGATTTGCTCCTCTGACAATTGAGTGATGTTTTTAGGGCACTCTCGATGTCATGGCATCAATCAACATTGGTCCAGACACATGTGACTATGTCACGGGGATGCCAGAACACTTCTATGAGAAAGAAGAACTAAACCGGTAACGAGGATGACAATATAGTGAGCATGTGCATGACTCAAGAGGATACTGGCACACCTCGGGTTTTGTAAAGTATCGCGAAGCAAAGGGAACATCGCATGATAACCAAAGGTTCACTCGAATGTCATTCATGTAATCATAGGGATCAATATGGGCGTCCATGGTTCTGCTATCGGTCATTGAACGAAGGAGTTTCGTTCATATCTATGATTTACCGAACATACGGGGTCACAAGCTTAAGGTAATAATGATATGATGAGTATTAGTAGGACAAGAGTATCAAGGATTTATTTGTGGAATTTTTCATTAATATTCAGAATAGTTTTGAGAGGAACCGGAAGCGTTTCAGGGTCACCGGAAGGGTTTCGGAGTTTATCGCGCAATACCGGGTATTACCGATAAATAATATATAGGTGGAAAATGTTTTTGGAGATGTTAAATTAATAAAAAAACTCTGGTAATTGTTAGAGGGCTTTTATGTTTAATTTAATATCAACGGGTCTTAAAAGGCCTACTTGTGGAAGGAGTATTGGGCCACCATGGCCAAATAGGAAGTGGCGCCCCTATCCTTGGGGGGGGGGGGGTGATTGGACTAGGGGAGGAGTACAACTCCTCCCCCTTGGTCGACACCCCAAGGAGGGACTTTCCTTCCTAGGTGGCAGCCCCTCTCCCCCTCTAACACACACTCTCTCTCTCTCTCTCTCTCTCACACACACACACACACACACACACACACATATATATATATATATACTTGAGGGGTTGGGCCTTTTTGAAGGTACAAGTTTTGGAGCCACCTCTAGTTCCTCTAGTTCTAGTTGATCCTAGTTGATCAATTAGAGCTTGACCTAGATCCTCTAATCCTCATAATTATAATCCCAATGTGGTTCTAATCTCCTTCCTATAATTCTATGGTGATGATTAGCTCTAGACGGTGAAGCGCTGCCAGATTGTGAAGACCGCACGCTTGCAACCAAGTAGAGAGGCCGTGCTTTCAGCCTTTCGAGGGATTGTTTGTGGGCAGTTCGCGGGATCGTCCATCTAAGGTGTGAGGGACTCCAAGTACGATCTACATCGACTCATCTACTTCCGCTGCACTCTGGAGTCGGTAACGATCATTGGTCCAAACCTTAAATGCATCTTCATATTGTTTCTAGGTGATTGTAGCACATTTTTTGTTTTCTACTATGTTTCCCAACAATGGCATCCTGACGGTTCTATGAGTAGATGCACGTTTCGATTTAGATCACATATGGATGTGAGGATTTGATGTTCTTGCTATGCTTCCCTCAAGTGTTTCTTTGGTTCAACTCATTGACGACATGATGTAGTTTTGTACAAAGTTCTGTCAATCGATCGGCTCTGGCTGTCAAGGATCCGCTAACAGTTCTTTAGGATACATCATAGTCAAGAATAGTGAACCATCATGTACACATGAGGGCAATGAATATGGACGGTCTTCTAGGGAGTCACGCATATTTGAAAAAGTTTAGTGTGTGGGCAAAGATTTTGAATTAAGTCTCTTCTTTCACACACCCAGAAAGTTAATCTAGTAACAAGAATTATCACCTTGATGGTGTGTGTAGGTAGCTAGTGTTATCCGGAAATCTGAAATTTGCCAACCCGATTAGAGGACGTCTAACCTGGTTTTGCAGGATTGCATATGATGTGGTATAGCCTTCATCATGATAATAAGTTTATGTATGAGACGGTTATATGTTGTAATGTTAAGTGGCCTACGCATCATGGCATGATGGCTAGAGCCACGGGATTGACACCTTCATGTAATAGATGTTGCTATAGCCTATAGGTTACACACAGGACCCAAAGCTTCACCAGGCGCAGGAGAACAAAATCGTTGCCACGACGGTAGGTTTCAAAATTATCGCCACGACAACACTTCCGAAGAAAACTTCATGAAGACCTCGGTGGACCATGGAGACGTTCCCGATGAGGGAGTCGTGGATTAAGGGGTCCTCGGACAGCCGGACTATATACATGGGCCGGACTGTTGGGCTATGAAGATACAAGACATAAGACTTCTTCCCGTGTCCGGATGGGACTCTCCTTTGAGTGGAAGGCAAGCTTGGCGATTCCAATATGTAGATTCCTTTCTCTGTAACCGACTTTGTACAACCCTATCCCCCTCCGGTGTCTATATAAACCGGAGGGTTTAGTCCATAGGAGACAATCATAATCTCATAGGCTAGACTTCTAGGGTTTTAGCCATTACGATCTCGTGGTAGATCAACTCTTGTAATACTCATATTCATCAAGATCAATCAAGCAGGAAGTAGGGTATTACCTCCATAGATAGGGCCCGAACCTGGGTAAACATCGTGTCCCCCATCTCCTGTTACCATCGACCTCAGACACACAGTTCAGGACCCCCTACCCGAGATCCGCTGGTTTTGACACTGACATTGGTGCTTTCATTGAGAGTTCCGCTGTGTCGTCACCAAAAGGTTTGATGGCCCCATCAATCATCTACAACAATGCAGTCCAGGGGGAGATTTTCCTCCCCGGACAGATCTTCGTATTCAGCGGCTTCGCACTGCGGGCCAACTTGCTTGACCATCTGGAGCAGATCGACAGCTATGCCCCTGGCCACCGGGTCAGATTTGGAAGCTTGAATTACGTGGCCAATATCCCTGGAGACTTGATCTTTGATGGATTCGAGCCCATGGCTCCCTGTCACCGCAATGAGCATGACCTAAATCTATCATCGGACCGTGCTCAGGAGATAACACCTACAATAGCTCTGGCCCTAGATCCGGAGCAGATCGCGCCATCCGAGGACGGGATGCTAAACCTCACCGCAGAAGCCGCAGACTCAGCGGTGATAGAGCCGCACACAGATCCAACCTCACGTGGGCCCTGTGTCATCGGAACCTCGGATTCGTCTTTGGCCATAGGTTCCGAACCGCGTGCATCCGTGCCCATCGAACCCGATCGGGCGTCGATCGTTGAGTTCAGCTCTGCGGACATCTTCCGGCACTCGCCTTTTGGCGATGTGATGAACTCATTAAGAGCCCTCTCCTTATTAGGGGGATCTCAGCCGAACTATGTCCGGCTTGAATGGGAAGCTGATGACTCCGAAGACATTGACGGTATGGACGACGATGCCGGAGAGGAGCAGGCACAGCAACCGCCGCTTACAGGGCATTGGACAACCACCTCCTTATATGACGTATACACGGTGGATACACCAAAGGAGAACAACGACGACGATGAGAAGGATCCAATTGAGGAGAAACCTCCTGAAATACAGCAAAGCGCCGACGACAACGATGCTGCTCTAAACCCCGTCGTGGAAAAAACAGCAGTACCGGCTCAGGAGAAAATAACATCCGGACGATGCCGAAGACAATGAAGATCCCGTGGAGCCAACGTCCAAACAAGACAAATGGGAAGATGGGCGAGCTAGCCCCGATGAACAGGCCACGAATGAAGACGCGGAGGACAGTAACTACCTTCTGCTCTCCGAGGATGAGGTGAGCCTCGGTGATGAAGGCTTTATCATGCCTGAGGAGCCCGTCGAGCAGGAGCTTTTTTAAGCGCCGGCTAATAGCCACTGCAAGGAGCGTGAAAAAGAAGCAGCATCAACTTCATGCTGATCAAGATCTGCTCAATGACAGATGGATTGATATCCTGGCAGCCGAGGAATACGACCTCGAGCGCCCTACCAAAAGTTATCCGAAGCGCAAACTGTTACCACAGTTCGATGACGAGGCGTTGGAGCCAGTCCTACCAACAAATAATGCGGCTGACCGGCCACCACGCAGCCGGGATAAAGCGACACCTCGAGCCGAACACTAGCCCACCTACCTCGCCATAAAAACAGAAATACAACAGCTCAAGGATGCACATATGACGTGTGGCATGACCTGGAAAACAGAGCAGGTCAGACCAGATCAATCTACGGATCGCGGGGGTGTGCCCCGATGCGCGACGATAGCCATCCGGCTGGACGTGACAAACATAACCACGTCCGGGCCGAAAACCGTAGACGAACTTCATCCGAGCTACGTCACGATTTGGCCCGATATAGAGGCGCCGCACACCCCCTTTGCTTCACTGATGAAGTAATGGAACATGAATTCCCAGAAGGGTTTAGACCCGTGAACATCGAATGATATAATGGCACAACAGACCCCGCGGTATGGATTGAGGATTTTCTTCTCCATATTCATATGGCTCGCTGTGATGATCTTCACGTCATCAAATACCTCCCGCTCAAACTCAAGGGACCAGCTAGGTACTGGTTGAACAGCCTGCCCGACAACTCCATTGGCAGCTAGGAGGACTTGGAGGATGCCTTCCTCGACAACTTCCAAGGCACATATGTCCGACCTCCGGATGCCGACGACTTAAGTCACATAGTTCAACAGCCCGGAGAGTCAGCCAGGAAATTCTGGACTAGGTTCTTAACTAGGTTCTTAACTAAAAAGAACCAGATCATCGACTGTCCGGACGCTGAAGCCCTAGCGGCCTTTAAACACAACATCCATGACGAATGGCTCGCCCGACACCTTGGCCAAGAAAAGCCGAAGTCCATGGCAGCCCTCACGACACTCAGGACCCACTTTTGTGCGGGCGAAGATAGCTGGCTAGCCCGTAGCAATAACAACACAGGCGAACCTGGCACTTCTGAAGCCAGAAATAGCAACGGCAAGCCCCAACGCAACAGACACAAGCGTCGAAACAATGGTGACAATGCCGAAGACACGGCGGTCAATGCCGAATTCAGCGGCTCTAAATCTGGTCAGCGGAAGAAGCCGTATAAAAGAAACAATCCGGGCCCGTCCAGTTTGGACCGCATACTAGATCGTCCATGTCAAATCCACGACACACCTGATAAACCAGCCAATCATACTAACAGAGAGTGTTGGGTCTTCAAACAGGCCGGCAAGTTAAATGCCGAGAACAAGGAGAAGGGGTCCAAAAGCAAGGACGATGATGAGGAGCCCCGGACACCGAACACAGGAGGACAGAAGAAGTTTCCCCCCCAAGTCAAAATGGTGAACATGATATATGCTACCCATATCCCCAAGAGGGAGCGCAAGCGCGCACTCAGGGACGTCTACGCGATAGAGCCAGTCGCCCCAAAGTTCAATCCATGGTCATCTGACCAGTATCTGCCATGGCGGTTCAGCCGCACTGGTCCTTGACCCAATTATTTATGGGTTCCATCTGACGCGAGTCCTCATGGACGGTGGCAGCAGCCTGTACCTGCTTTATCAAGATACAATGTGCAAAATGGGTATCGATCCCTCAAGGATCAAACCCACTAAAACCACCTTTAAAGGTGTCATACTAGGTGTAGAGGCCTGCTGGCGGGCTCAATCACACTGGAAGTGGTCTTCGGATCTCTGGATAATTTCCCAAGCGAAGAATTGATCTTCTATATAGTCCCATTCCGCAGTGGCTATCACGCACTGCTCGGACAAACTACATTTGCTCGATTCAATGCGATGCCACACTACGCCTATCTCAAGCTCAAGATGCCCAGACCACGCGGTGTTATAGTAGTCAATGGAAACACAGAACGCTCCCTCCGCACAGAGGAGCACACCGCCGCCCTTGCAGCAGAAGTACAGAGCAGCCTTTTCAGGCAGAACCTCAATTTGGTAGCCAAGCTCTCGGACACCTTCAAGCGAGTCTGAACTACTCTGCAGCAGGACAGTTCAGCTCGTCCAGAGCTCAACTAGCAATTTGGCCTCCGTCGTAGTCCCAACCAAGCGGCGACACTCATGCCGCGTGTACATAACTACGCACTCAAAATACCATGGGCATAGACGGAGGCACAACTAGATCGTGATCCATAATACGGCTCAACCGCTCCTGGATCCGCATACTTTTACTTTTCCTTTTTCTTTTCAGGTCTCTTTTCTTTCCCAGGTAGTTCCTGGTGACCTGATCGACGAACCTATAGAGGGACGGGTACACCAAGATGGCAAGAAGCATTAACATACAACAAAATTTCCAGGTGGTTTCTTTAAATAATCATTATACCTGTCTTGAGGACCCACACGTAGCTTTCCTTTGGTTAGGGCATGTTAAATAGCCCTGGTGCTTATCGCATTACTTGTAAAAAATACGCTTTGACATATTAATCAAACTACAATGAAAAATAGTTTGCGGCCCAATTTTTGCAGCATTAGCCTATTATTTCATTTTTTCCTTGTCTTAGTATTTTTCTCAAATCGCGTCCGTACACTCTGGTACGACTTAATTCGCCAGGGGCTTCATTACGCTCGGTAATACAACAACAAAGTCCGAACACTTTTTTACAGTATGGCTCGGCACCCAAACTTATAGCATTATATGCATTGGCTCCGAATCATGTCTTTGGTCAATAGTTGGGTTGCCCGGCTCCTGTGCTTGCTACCTTATGTTCCGCTATATCGGCTAGGGTAGTAAAGGGAGAACTACTGTGATTGTGTCCTAGTTTATCCGGATTAGCACCTCAGTAGAAAAAGCCAAAAACTGAATGTCATGATGAGGCGAGAGCCGGTCAGCTGTTCGAGAGGTTTCAAATCTGTAGAGATTTTTTCCGCATTATGCGAGGAATCGGTTTTTATCTGATCAGGTGTTTACAACATCCAAGTTCGGGCTTACGAACACTAGGGGCTGCGCCTAAACTTCTATTGTCAAACTCCCATGGCTAAGTGAGGGTGATAAAGCCACATAGTCCGGTTGCCTTGTTCGTTGCGCTAAACACCTCCTTTAAGGACCAAACTTTGGAGTAAAGAGTGTTTATATTTATCCCAAACACACCCGTACTATCTACATGGGGACAGAAGCCGACGACTGGCCAACTCTCAGATTTCACAATACGGCCGCACATGAGGTAAAATTTTAAATATCAAGCATTATATTACATAACGATCTTGTTTCATAATACATGACAGGATAACGTGAATGCATTCACGGAAATATAAGATCCTTTGCACACCGCTCCGCTACAACGCGGAACCCCTCCATGACATTATCAAAATACAGTTCGGGCGTGCGGTGCTCCTTGCCCACGGGGGGCCCCTCGGTCGCAACCTTCACGGCATCCATCTTTCCCCATTGCATCTTGACTTGGGCGAAGGCCATGCACGCGCCTTCAATGCAGACCGACCGCTTGATGGCATCCAGCTGAGGGCAGGCACTAACTAGCCGCTTCACGAGCCCGAAGTAGCTGCTGGGATGGCTTCGGCAGGCCATAGCCGGATTATCAAATCCTTCATGGCTAGTTCGGCCGCTTTGTGCAGTTCGACCAGCTATTTTAGCCGGTCGCTCAACGGCACCGGATATTCTGGCACAAGGTATTGCAACCAAAATAGTGCCTCCGTAGAGCTCCCCTCTTCGGCTCGGAGGAATTCTGCAGCGTCTGAAATGCTGCGCGACAGATCCGCAAAGCCCCCTTGAGAACTCCAAATCCGGGTCAGTAATAGAAACCTTTTCTTCAAATACTTGCTCTGCATAATAAAGGCCTTACTCGCCGCAATTTGCCTGGCCTCCTGGATTTCTTGGAGGGCGCCTTGGGCTTCAACCCGGGCATCGTGTGTGTTCTGGATGGCCTTGTCCAGTTCGGACTTTTGAGATGCAAGGTCGCGCTCCAAGGACTCACACTTCTTGACGGCATCCTGGAGCTCCTGCATGACCTCGCTGACCCTAGCCTCGTGCTTCTCACAGGCGGCCTTCTCCTTGGCCGCTTTCTCCCTGGCCTTGGCCAGCGCCTTCTTGAGGGTTTCCACCTCGGTCGCCGCTCCTAACAAATAAAATGGCAGTTTAGCCACTATAATTTATTCATCCTTCCTGACTGGATACAAGATTATTGCATACCTCGGCTATCCTCCAGCTGCTTTTTAACACGGCCGAACTCCTCCTCGGCCCACTCCAGACTTTGCTTTAGTTCGGAGACTTCCGCAGTATGCGAGGTCACAGCCAGCAGTGATACCTGCTTATTCACATAAGAAATATTAAGTTAGACTCCTGTGAAAGTTATTTGATCCTCTGTTCGGCTTTTCATTCCGAACACCGGACAGAGTATCAGGGGCTACTGTCTATACTCTGACATTCTTTTTATAGTTGAGTTGCTTACCTCAAAGCCTGTTAGAAGGCTTGTGCACGCTTCGGCCAGTCCACTCTTCACGGACTATATCCTCTCAATCACCATACCCATAAGGGTACGGTGTTCGTCAACAATGGAAGCACCTTGCAGCACTTCGAGTAAACTGTCCGGTGCCTCTAGATGGATAGAGGTCATCGGTGTAGTAGGCACGCCTTCCTCTTTCGAAAAAGGCGGCCTGCCTGATTCCGGAGCCGTATGGGTCTCCGGAACTATATTCGGCTGAGGGCCAAATTGGATATGGCCCCCATCGTCGGTGTCCATGGGGGTTTGCTCCCCCATGTGTTCGGCAACCAAGGTTTCACCCTCCGGTGCCGCCAGGACGGCCTCCTGAGCCTCTCCCTGGCCTGGGATCCCTTGATACAACGCCTTAGTGTTGTCCACGGCCTTGCGGGAGGAGGCCGCCTGAAGGGACCCGCTGTCCATCGCCTCTGGATCCAGCAAACCCTCCAAAGAGGAGGATAGCTCGAGGTTGGACCGAGCCGGACTGCAAATACATAATTCAGCACACTAAAACAATGAAATAAAGAGGCCGGATATATGAACTTGTCCGGACACTTACGATTTGGCCAGGGGCTTATCCCTGGGCTCCCACTCCCAGCTGTTGTCGGTGGCCACTGCGGAGCTGTCCGGAAGGGAGGTTTTCCCCTTCTTGGATGCCTTGGCTTCCGGGCGCATGGAGGCCGTCCTCTTCTTTCTTCCCCCTGCAGCGAGGAATGGCTTTCTTCTTCCTCCCCCTCTTCCTTGTCATCCTCGGTGGCGGAGGAGTGAGCCTCAGCTTCTTCGGACGTCACGTCCGAATTGCCCTTGCGACGGAGACCACCTCTAGTCCCCTTGGCCTTCTTCTTGGCCTTCTTCTCCGGAAACTGATAAGGCGCCGGAACCAGCATCTTCGTCAGAAGCGGGATTGCTGGGTCTTCGGGCAGCGGAGACGGATAGTTAATCCGCTCCGCCATCTCTGTCCAGGTATGAAAAAATTAATAGGGAGGCTTAGATGCCTTCCTCGAATATGCAAGTAAAGGGTATACCTTGAAAACATGAAAGAACTTATTGGATTAGCAGGGTGAGTTAAGTCATGCCCGCGATCCTTGGTCGTGGGCGGCGGTGCCTCGTTGGCCTTGAAGAGCACCTTCCAGATGTCTTCGTGCATCGTGTCGAAGAGCTCCAGTAGGGTCTGGTGCTTGGCCGGATCGAACTCCCATAGATGGCAAGTCTGGCGTTGGCACAGAAGGATCCGGCGAACAAGCATCACCTAGATCACATTGACGAGCTTGATTCTCTTGTTTATCATGTTCTGAACACTCGTCTAGAGCGCCATCAGCTCATCCGAGGAAGACCAGGTCAGGCCTTTATCTTGCCAGGAGGTGAGCCGCATCGGGACTCCGGACCAAAAAGCGGGAGCCGCCGCCTAGTTGGTGCCGCGCGGCTCTGTGATGTAGAACCACCCCGACTGCCACCCTTTGATAGTCTCCATGAAGGAGCCTTCGGTCCAGGTGACATTGGGCATCTTGCCCACCATGGCGCCTCCGCACTCTGCTTGTTGACCACTCACCACCTTCGGCTTCACGTTGAAGGTCTTCAGCCATAGACCGAAGTGAGGTGGGATGCGGAGGAAGGCCTCACACACGACAATAAATGCCGAGATGTTGAGGATGGAGTTGGGGGCCAGATCATGGAAGTCCAGCCCGTAGTAGAACATGAGTCCACGGACAAACAGGTGGAGAGGTAATCCCAGCCAGCGAACAAAGTGTGAGATGAACACTACCCTCTCCGGACATGGTTGGAGTGCTTTTTTGGACGGAAAAGGTGAGAGCTTGGGTGCTGGAGCTCGAGAATGGATGGGCAGAGGAAGGAGAAGGCGTGGGTGAAAAAGGGGTGAACCCTTATCCCTTTATAAAGGCAGTAAAAATTGTGCGCCTCCCCACTCGCCTTAAAACTCGTCTATTCCTCAAGGGCCATGCGTATGGCATGGTTGGGTTACCCATGCCCGTATTGATGAGAATCCCGCAATAAGGGGACACGATCTCTGCTTTGAAAAGACGTTTCAATGAAACCGCACCTCGAAATATGGAGTGGCAGGCTAAAAAATAGTTTGAATAATGGTCGGGCAGTAACATGATGTCACACTACAAAAAGTTGTCAGCGGATTGGACTCGTGAAATATTATACTCTCTACGGTTGTGTGTGGTACTTTTTTTGCAGAGCCGGACATGATTCTTGTGTTCGAAGTCTACTTTGAAGTATTCAGAGAAGGAACCCGCCTTGCAATGCCAAAGACAATCTGCGCGCCAGACTCATCATCATTGAAGCCTGGTTCAGGGGCTACTGAGAGAGTCCTGGATTAAGGGGTCCTCGGACAGCCGGACTATATACATGGGCCGGATTGTTGGGCTATGAAGATACAAGACAGAAGACTTCCCGTGTCCGGATGGGACTTTCCTTTGCATGGAAGGCAAGCTTGGCGATTCGGATATGTAGATTCCTTTCTCTGTAACCGACTTTGTACAAACCTAGCCCCCTCCGGTGTCTATATAAACCGGAGGGTTTAGTCCATAGGAGACAATCATAATCTCATAGGCTAGACTTCTAGGGTTTTAGCCATTATGATCTCATGGTAGATCAACTCTTGTAATACTCATATTCATCAAGATCAATCAAGCAGGAAGTAGGGCATTACCTCCATAGAGAGGGCCTGAACCTGGGAAAACATCGTGTCCCCCGTCTCATGTTACCATCGACCTCAGACGCACAGTTCGAGACCCCCTACTTTAGATCCGCCGGTTTTGACACCGATACTCGATGCCTAGGGCTATAATATATCATGCTATTCATGAATTTCCTGAGATGTTCAACCCTTTGTTGTTTGCACCCTTTGATTGCATAGTATTCAATTATTAGGGTGATCTCTAACAATAAATATCAAGTTAAAAGGTGCTCTTGCCAGTGTTGCTACCATCTATGACACATAGCATTCTAGAGTGTGTCATGTCCACATGAGTACAAATGGTTTTTTTTACACAGTATAAGATGCAAGCGCTCATACATACACGCATACACTCACCCCTATGAAGACACACACTACCCCTATGAGCACCTTTGAGAGACTAAGCTGACATATCATCTTCAGATTTACGAAGTCACCGTAGGTACCTCGTCCTTGTCGGAATGTCTCCTCCCGCTGAAAGCACATCGCCGGAAATCCTGAAATAAATCCAGGAATAATGCTACCACCAAGACTTGAACCCTGGTGGGCTAGTGATAACCCACAAGTATACGGGATCACAACAGTTTTCGAGGGTAGAGTATTCAACCCAAATTTATTGATTCGACACAAGGGGAGCCAAAGAATATTCGCAAGTATTAGAAGTTGAGTTGTCAATTCAACCACACCTGAAAGACATAATATCTGCACCGAACTATTTAGTAGCAAAGTAGTATGATAGTAACGGTAACAGTGGCAATAGTAACAGTAGCAGTTTTGTAACACTAGCGACGCCGAAAGTAACTTACCAAAGATCAATATGTGAAAAGCTCATAGGCATTGGATCAACGATGGATAATTGTGTTGGATAATATTCATCATTTAGCAGTCATAACCTAGGGCGACACAGAACTAGCTCCAATTCATCAATGTAATATAGGTATATATTTCGTATATAGTCATGCGCGCTTATGGAAAAGAACTTGCATGACATCTTTTGTCCTACACTCCCATGGCAGCGGGGTCCATAAGGAAACTAAGGGATATTAAGGCCTCCTTTTAATAGAGAACCGAAACAAAGCATTAGCACCTAGTGAATACATGAACTCCTCAAACTACGGTAATCACCGAAAAAGAATCCCAATTATTGTCACCTTGGGGTATGCAGATTGTAACTCGTAATAGGTGTCTACAACTTGCAAGATAGGATCAAGAGAGAAAATATATTCATGAAAACATAAAGGGTTCAGATCTGAAATCATGGCACTCAGGCCCTAGTGACAAGCATTAAGCATAGCAAGTCATAGCAACATCTATCTCAGAACATAGTGGATACTAGGGATCAATTCCTAACAAAACTAACTCGATTACATGATAAATCTCATCCAACTCATCAGCGTTGAAAGGATCGATATGGTTGACTAGAGGGGGGGGGGGTGAATAGGCAACTACCAATTTTTAGCTTTTCTTAACAAGTTAGGGTTAGGAACAAATAGATTGTCTAGATGTGCAACTAGGTGAGCAACCTATATGATGCAAGCAACAACAACAACAAGTGCAAGCAAAGGATATAACTGAACGATAGCTTGCACAAAGTAAAGGGAAGAGATAACCACAAGTGGAGCCGGTGGAGACGAGGATGTGTTACCGAAGTTCCTTCCTTTGGGGGAAGTACGTCTCCGTTGGAGTGGTGTGGAAGCACAATGCTCCCCAAGAAGCAACTAGGGCCACCGTATTCTCCTCACTCCCTCACACAACGCGAGATGCCGTGATTCCACTAGTGGTGCCCTTGAAGGCGATGACCGAACCTTTACAAACAAGGTTGGAGCTATCTCCACAACTTTATTGGAGGCTCCAACGATACACGGAGCTTCACCACAATGGAATGTCGCTCCGAGGTGACCTCAACCATCTAGGGTGCTCAAACACCCAAGAGTAACAAGATCCGCAAGGGATTAGTGGTGGTGGGGGGGGGAATCAAATTTCTCTTGGTGGAAGTGTAGATCCGGGCCTTCTCAACCAATCCCTAGAAATCAACAACTTTGATTGGCCAGGAAGAGAGATCGGGCGAAAATGAGCTTTGGAGCAACAATGGAGCTTGGGGGAAAAGAGGTGTGTCTTCTTGGGGAAGAAGACCCCCTTTTATAGTGGGGGAAGCAATCCAACTGTTATCCCCTCTTCAACCTGCATAGAGCGGTACTACCGCTAAGGGGAGTGATAGGTCTCCAACGTATCTACTTTTCCTAACGCTTTTCCTCTTGTTTTGGACTCTAATTTGCATGATTTCAATGAAACTAACCCCGGACTGAAGCTGTTTTCAGCAGAACTACCATGGTGTTGTTTTTGTGCAAAAATAAAAGTTCTCGGAATGGAATGAAACTTTGCGAGGATTTTTTATATCAATAAAGAGAATGTCCGGAGCCAAGAGATACCTGAGGGGGGCACCTGGGTGGGCACAACCCACCAGGGCGCGCCTGCCCCCCCAGGCGCGCCCAGGTGGGTTGTCCCCACCTGGTGGCCCCGCTGACCCTGCAACTGACACTATAAAATCACATTATTCCAGAAAAAATCAAGGAGAAATAATTATCACGTTTCACGAGATGGAGCCACCGCCGTCTCCTGTTCTTCATTGGGAGGCTAGATCTGGAGTCCGTTTGGGGCTCCAGAGAGGGGGATCTTCGATCTTCGTTATCACCAACACATCTCCATCGCCAATTCCATGATGCTCCCCACTGGGAGTGAGTAATTCCTTCGTAGGCTCGCTGGTCGGTGAGGAGTTGGATGAGATTCATCATGTAATCAAGTTAGTTTTGTTAGGGCCTGATCCCTAGTATTCACTATGTTCTGAGATGATGTTGCTATGACTTTGCCATGCTTAATGCTTGTCACTTTGGGCCCGGGTGCCATGATTTTAGATCTGAACCGTTTATGTTATCACCATTATATCCATGTTCTAGATCCGATCTTGCAAGTTATAGTCACCTACTACGTGTTATGATCCGGCAACCCCAGAGTGACGATAATCGGGACCACTCTCGGTGATGACCGTAGTTTGAGGAGTTCATGTATTCACCGTGTGCTAATGCTTTGTTCCGGTTCTCTATTAAAAGGAGGCCTTAATATCCCTTAGTTCTAATAGGACCCCGCTGCCACGGGAGGGTAGGACAAAAGATGTCATGCAAGTTCTTTCCATAAGCATGTATGACTATTTACGGAATACATGCCTACATTATATTTATGAACTGGAGCTAGTGCCGTATCGCCCTAGGTTATAACTGTCTCATGATGAATATCATCCAACGAGTCACCGATCCAATGCCTACGAATTTACCTTATATTGTTCTTACTAAGTTACTACTGTTGTTACTGCTACAAAATCACTACTATCACTGTTACCATTACTATTGTTGCTGCTACTATCATCAAAACTATCATATTACTGTGCTACTGATCACTTTGCTGCAGATAATTAATCTCCAGGTGTGGTTGAATTGATAACTCAGCTGCTAATACCTTCATATATTCTTTGGCTCCCCTTGTGTCGAATCTATAAATTTGCGTTGAATACTCTACCCTCTAAAACTGTTGCGATTCCCTATACTTGTGGGTTATCAAGACCTTTTTCTGGCGCGGTTGCCGGGGAGCATAGCTATATTTGTTGAGTCACTTGGGATTATTATCATATTATCACTATGAAGAATCTGAAGGATGCTAAGACTAAGATTTTGCCCTCAAAGATGAGGGGAGGCAAGGAACTGCCATCCAGCTCCACTTTAGATTCACCTTCTGTTATAAGTAAACTTGCAACACCACAACATGCTATTAATTCTGATATGTTGCAAGTTATTGATGATGCAACTTCTTCTATGAATGCTACTTATGATGATTCTAGTACCTTGCTTGATGATGATGTGCCACTAGGTGAATTTCTTGATGAACAAATTGCTAGAGTAAGACAACATGATATTGTTGAAGCTGATGATGAACTTGAAACTGAAAATCTTGAAACACCTACTAGAACTAGTCCTCCTAGATAAGAATTGCCAAAGGTACCAGAAGGTTATACTATGAGTGAGGAGGCAACTAGAGATATTCTTGCTTGTAAGGATAGAGATGATCTTGAGAAATTACTATGCAAGTATAAGGAAAGGTCTCTGAATTCTAAAATGAAATGTGATCCTAAGTTTGCTACTTCACCTATTTTTATTGATGATAAGGATTATGAATTCTCTGTCGACCCAGAGTTAATTACTTTGGTTGAATCTGATCCTTTCCATGGTTATGAAACTGAAACTGTTGTGGCACATCTTACTAAGTTGAATGATATAACCACCCTTTTTTGCTCAAGATGAGAAGATCCGCTATTACTACATTCTCAAGTTATTTCCGTTCTCATTAAAGGGTGATGCTAAAGCTTGGTACAATACTCTTTCTCCTAGTTGTGTGCGTAGTCCCCAGGATATGATCTATTACTTCTCTAAAAAATATTTCTCTGCTCATAAGAAACAAGCTGCCTAGCAGGAAATATTTAACTTTGTGCAAATTGAAGAAGAGAGTCTCCCACAAGCTTGGGGGAGGCTTCTCCAATTGCTTAATGCTTTTTCCCGATCATCCTCTTAAGAAAAATGAAATACTTGATATCTTCTATAATGGACTAACCGATGATTCTAGGTACTTCCTAGATAGTTGTGCTGGTTGTGTTTTCAGGGAACGAACTATTGGGCAAGCTGAAGAATTATTGAATAACATATTGAAAAATTATGATGATTGGACTCCTCCTGAAACACCTATTAAATTCACTCTGAAGAAGAGGGGTATCTTATATCTCAGTCCTGAAGATATGCAAGAGGCAAAGAAATCTATGAAGGAAAAAAGGTATTAAAGCCGAGGATGTTAAAATTTACCACCTATCAAAGAAATACATGGGCTTGAAGCACCACCACCACCTAAGGTGGTAGAGGTAAAATCTTTAATGAAATTCAATGATAGTGATGATCCTCGTAACAAAACATCGTCCCAGCCAATGCCTTTATGAGTTTGATAATTAAATTAGAAAGCAAGATCACTTCAATGCAAATGTTATGAAACAATTGAAATACAACTCTGATATGATTGCTCGCTTAAGTGACTTGTTATTTAGAATCTCAAATGAGGTCAGAGGTGTAGGAAAGCGTGCCTCTATGGTTCAAACTCAATTAGAACAGGTTGCTAAATCTCAAAGAGAGTTACTTGATGAAATGAACAATAATATAAGTGACTTTGCTATTAGAGTAGCAACTAGAGGAGGTAAAATGACTCAGGAACCACTTTATCCCGAGGGACACCCAAAGAGAATTGACCAACACTCTCAAAGAATTAACACCGATGCACCTAGTCCTTCTAAAAAGAAAAAGAAGAAGAAAAATAATAGGACTTTGCCTGCCTCTAGTGAACCTGAAATAGAAAAACCTCCTGATAATGATAATGAAGTTTCTATCTCTGATGTTGAAACTCAATCTGGTTATGAACACCCACCTTCTGATAATGAAAAAGATAATGATGAGGTTCATGAAGATACTCAACCAAATGATAAAGAACTAGATAATGATGTTGAGATAGAACCAACTGTTGATCTTGATAACCACAACCCAAGAATAAAAGATATGATAAAAGAGACTTTGTTGCTAGGAAACATGGTAAGGAAAGAGAACCATGGGTTCAAAAGCCTATGCCCTTTCCACCTAAGTCAACTAAAAAGAAAGATGAAGAAGAATTTGAACGCTTTGCTGAAATGCTTAGGCCAATCCTTCTGCGAACTCACTTGACTGATACCTAAAAATGCCTCCTTATGCAAAGTATATGAAATACATCATCACTAATAAGAGAAAAATACCGGAAGCTGAAATCTCCACTATGCTTGCTAAGTATACTTTTAAAGATGGAGTACCTAAAAAACTTGGAGATCCGGGAATATCAACTATACCTTGCTCCATTAAAAGAAATTATGTGAAAATTTCTTTATATGATTTGGGAGCTGGTGTTAGTGTTATGCCTTTCTATTTATATAAAAGACTTGATTTAAATAAACTCACACCTACTGAAATATCTTTGCAAATGGCTGACAAATCAACTGCCATATCTATTGGTATTTGTGAGGATGTGCCCGTTGTTGTTGCTAATGTTACTATTTTTGACTGACTTTGTTATACTTGAGATGCCCGAGGACAACAACATTTTGATTATCCTTGGTAGATCATTCTTGAATACTGCAGGGGCTGTTATTGATTGCAATAAAAGCAATGTCACTTTTCATATCAATGGTAATGAGCATACGGTGCACTTTGCGAAGAAACAATTCCAAGTAAATGGTAGTAATGTTACTGAGAAATCTCCGACAATCACTATTGGGAGTTTTCAACTACCTCTACCTACTATTAAAAATAAATATGAAATGCTTATTGTTGGGGACATTCATATCCCCATAGAGGTAACTTAGTGATTTATGAAAGTTCTTCGGTTTCATGCTAATCGAAAATGGCTGTTAATAAGACTTGATCAACCTTATTAATGGATCATTTTTGAGAGGTATGAAGTTGATGAATTTAGTAAGCACTACCTTCTGTCCCTACCTTTTGTTTTGTATTTTTTTAGTTAAATAAAATAAAATGCCATGCTTTGTCTGTTTTCTGAGTTTTTCGTACAATAAAAAATGACCCAAAAATAAAAGTTCTCAGAATGCTCTGAAAATTTGATACGATTTTTTTCTGAATATTTCTGAATTTCTGGTGCAAATAATATCAGCGGGAGGTGCACTAGGTGGGCACAACCCACCTGGGCGCGCCAGGACCCCCAGGCGCGCCCTGGTGGGTTGTGGTCCCCATGTGGCCCCCCTCACTTACTTCTTCTTCCCACATCACTCCATTCACCCAGAAAAAAGCACTATAACACTCTCTCTCGTGTTCTTGCTCCCGAAACCGCGGATTCCGATCTCTTGCTCAAAGCACCGTTTTTGAAACTGTTTCGGGGATTTGTTGCTTGGTATGTGACTCCTCCATGTGTCCAATTAGTTTTTGTTTTAGTGGTTTATACATAGAATAATTAGCTACTCTTGGTGCTGCTGTAGATGAGCTTGCATGTTGAATTCTAGAGTTCTAAGTAGTTTGAATGCTTGCTATGGCCTCTATACATCCCTACGAGTAGTTGCTATAATTTTTGTGAAGTTTTGTTGAGAAAAAAAATTTGTTGACTAAAAATTTCAGAATTTTTTTCATTGGAAAAGGATGAGTTTCTTTAGGAAGTTTGCTTCCAAGAAGAACTCCAAGGGGGTTATTGGGCAGGCATCTGACAATGATCTCCATACCCCGAGTTTGGCGGAGCTATGGCCGTGTGAATGGCCGCACAATGCGTTCATGGAAGGGGCCGGAATCCTCCAAAAGGTTCAACCAATATGCTGCTAATGCCGGCCTCACCGACTTCATCGCAGCTGAATGCGAACAATATCATCTCCTCACAAACTCCTTTGTGCAAAACTTTCATTTTCATTTTAGGAATAATCCCCTTGTTGTCCAGTTCAATTTATATTCTGAAACCCACCAGATCCCACTTACTGAATTTTGTGATATATGCATGCTTCCTTCTGATGAGGATTTGGTAGAGCCTAAGCCCTCAGAGTTTGAAGGTTTTTACCATACTCTAACAGTGGGGGATGAGAGAGGAGTATCGGGCAGCTTGCAGTTTCCTGCCGTGTGTTATTTTGCCATATTTATTGCAAAGTGCTTGCTAGCGAGAGAGAAGGTGGGTGCACTTAGCGCCCTAGACTTTAATGTTTTGCGTCACGCACTTTACGGCGACAACACTTATAGCTTGGGAGCTATTGTGGCACGTTGCCTTCACCATAACAGATCCAAGGGTAAAATACATGGGGCATATATGCTACTCATTTGGCGACTCACTTCAATGTGCAGATACGCCAACATGACCATCCTTTGCCCAAAGCTTATTTAGATAGAGCATCTATGGAGGACCACCATTTTATTGCTACTAATTACCCTGATATTGATATGCCTTACAACTTAGTTTTCAGTGTGGATACTTGTGATATTATCCCCTTGCCTGCACCTGCTTTGTTTGATCATGTTGCCAGGGGCAGATACAGGTTTATGCTTGAGGACATTGTTGCTTACCGGAACAACCTGGCTGCGGCACAGGAGGAGCCTCAGCAGTGGGACCCTATGGTGCCTGCTCCCCAACAATTCAACATTGGACCTCACGGCTTCTTTGAGTGGCCCTAGATCAAGTTAGGCCAAAAGCCTAAGCTTGGGGGAGTACGTATTCCCACCGACATTACATTCATGTTCACACATTTCATTCCAGTTGTTGGTGTCCACACTTTTTCATTGTATCATCCATGTCTAAAATATTTTTCTCGCTTTCTTCTTGTGTGTTTGAAAAACTTTGAGAAAATCCAAAAATATGTTCTTACTTCTTTTTGATTTTTCTTCCTAGTTTAAATTGTTGTAGTACTAAAAAGAAAACCCAAAAAGATTTCCTTGTTCTTCTTTCACTTGATGGGAGCTTTCCTGTGTAAGTAGTTTTTCTCGTTTTTGCTTTTCCCTTTTTCGTTTGCTTGTTTATGAAAAACCAAAAACTCCAAAAATATTTCAATGTGTTTCTCTGAATTTCTCTTCCTTTTTGTCGAGTCATACCGAGGAAAAGACCATGATGAAAATGTTGAGTGGCCTTCATTTGCATATTATTGATCTAATAAAGAGTCTATATTACCTTGTCTTCTCCTCTTGAATAAAATGTTTGTAGATTCCAGCTTAGTCCACGGCACTCTTGCACTATTATTATTTTCAAATCGTTCGGTCATGCAAGTGAAAGGCAATAATGACAATATTAGATGAACTGGCTGTGGCAGAGAGAAACGGGTATGAACTTGACTTGTTCTGTTTTTGTAAATATGTTTAACCGAGTATCCATGATTCAGCCTATAATGATCAAACATATTTGCAATGACAATTAGAGATTATAGTTTCCCATGCCATGCATAAGTAGTTAGGAGTGAATAATGATTTATCTTGGATATATACATTGCGTTAAAATGATTGTGATGTAGTGTGATGATATGGTATCCTCCTCTGAATGTTCGAGTGGCTTGACTTGGCACATGTTCATGCATCTAGTTGAATCAAAACCAACATAGCCTCTATGATATTTATGTTCATGGTGTTCATATCCTACTCATGCTAGTATCCAATGTTACTTATGCATAATGCATGTTCATGACCGTTGTTGCTCTCTAGCTAGCCGCTTTTCTACCTATTTGCTATCCTTCGCCTGTACTAAGTGGGAACTCTGCTTGTACATCAAAAACCTGGAACCCAAGTTATTCCAGATGAGTCCACCGTACCTACCTATATGTGGTATTACCCTGCTGTACTAAGTAAATTTGCATGTGCCAACTCTAAAAACTTCAAATAAATATCCTTTTTGTGTGCCTGGATCGTGCATGGAACGACACGAGGTAGTCGGTATCTTCCATGCTAAGCGGGTTATTCTCAGGTCGACTGTTTATTCACTCGCCATTGCACGAGAAAAGGGCGGTAATAGGGATGCCAGTCCCAAACTGCAAAAAGAAAAGAGCTTACAAATAATCAAACAAAAACTCCCAATGGAGTCATAACCTTTACATTTCCGCTTGGGAACCGCCACTAGCGTGTTTAGCATGGAAGATATTGATAACTGATGGTCGTGAAGTAAATGAGAAGGGTGCATGTCTCAAAATTTCATTTACCTCTGTTTTAAAAACTTGAGCTCTGGCACCTTTGCAAATCACTGCTTTCCTCTGTGAAGGGACTATCTATTTACTTTTATGTTGTGTCATCACCTTGTCAAATAAGCTCCAGAACCCGAGAGCACTGCTGTTATGCTCATGCATTGTGTGTAGCTAATGTTGGGTGCATCATGACTGGATCTTTTCTACCATGAATTACAATGTTTAGTCGTTGCTTGAACTTTGGGGGTGCTCTGCATTTATGTTTTGCGGTCTCAGAAAGTGCTAGTGAGATACCACTATTGTCATATTATATCATGGTTGTTTTGACAACGTGTTGCTGTTTGAAATATCTTATTATTGCTCTCTAGTTTATTATGTCATTGATATGAGTTAATACAATTTTTAAGAGTTATTGTCGACATGGTTAGTTATAATCTTTCCTGAAAACCTGGGTGCTATTTAAGCTTATTTATGAAACAAGAGAAAAAGAGTTCATAAAAGTTTTTCTTTTTAACTTTCAGTTTATCAACTGAATTGCTTGAGGACAAGCAAAGATTTAAGCTTGGGGGAGTTGATACGTCTCCAACGTATCTACTTTTCCTAACGCCTTTACTCTTGTTTTGTACTCTAATTTTGCATGATTTGAATGAAACTAACCCCGAACTGATGTTGTTTTCAGCAGAACTACCATGGTGTTGTTTTTTGTGCAGAAACAAAAGTTCTCGGAATGGAATGAAACTTTGCAAGGATTTTTTTTATATCAATAAAGAGAATTTCTGGAGCCAAGAGATACCTGAGGGAGGCACCTGGGTGGGCACAACCCACCAGGGCGCGCCTGCCCCCCAGGCACGCCCAGGTGGGTTATCCCCACCTAGTGGCCCCGCAGACCCTGAAACTGGTGCTATGAAATCACATTATTCCAGAAAAAATCAAGGAGAAAGAATTATCGTGTTTCATGAGACGGAGCCGCCGCCGTCTCCTATTCTTCATCGGGCGGCCAGATCTGGAGTCCGTTTGGGGCTCCAGAGAGGGGGATCTTCGATCTTCGTCATCACCAACATATCTCCATCGCCAATTCCACGATGCTTCCCACCGGGAGTGAGTAATTCCTTCTTAGGCTCGCTGGTCGGTGAGGAGTTGGATGAGATTCATCATGTAATCGAGTTAGTTTTGTTAGGGCCTGATCCCTAGTATCCACTATGTCTGAGATTGATGTTACTATGACTTTGCCATGCTTAATGCTTGTCACTTTGGGCCCGGGTGCCATGATTTCAGATCTGAAACGTTTATGTTATCAACATTATATCCATGTTCTAGATCCGATCTTGCAAGTTATAGTCACCTACTATGTGTTATGATCCGGCAACCCCGGAGGGACAACAATCGGGACCACTCCCGGTGATGACCGTAGTTTGAGGAGTTCATGTATTCATCGTGTGCTAATGCTTTGTTCCAGTTCTCTATTAAAAGGAGGCCTTAATATCCCTTAGTTTCCAATAGGACCCCGCTGCCACGAGAGGGTAGGACAAAAGATGTCATGCAAGTTCTTTCCATAAGCATGTATGACTATTTATGGAATACATGTCTACATTATATTTATGAACTAGAGCTAGTGCCGTATCATCCTTGGTTATAACTGTCTCATGATGAATATCATCCAACGAGTCACTGATCCAATGCCTACGAATTTACCTTATATTGTTCTTGCTAAGTTACTACTGTTGCTACTGCTATCAGTACTGCTACAAAATCACTGCTATCACTGTTACCATTACTATTGCTACTGCTACTATCATCAAACTATCATATTACTGTGCTACTGATCACTTTGCTGCAGATCATTAATCTCCAAGTGTGGTTGAATTGACAACTCAGCTTCTAATACCTTCAAATATTCTTTGGCTCCCCTTGTGTCGAATCTATAAATTTGGGTTGAATACTCTACCCTCGAAAAGTGTTGCGATCCCCTATACTTGTGGGTTATCAGAGAGCGGTACTACCGCTGGCTGCAGCGGTACTACCATGGAGACTGTGAGAAGGGGCCTTAGACGGGGAACGGGCACGAGAGCGATATCCCAGGCAGCACTAACAGCGGTGGTAGGTGCGGTACTACCACTTGCAAACGGTACTACCGCTCCTACTGCCACTACTACTGCCATGCCCGACACGAGAGTCGCCGGTCTCGAGTCGACGCAGTACCAACATGGAACTGGAGCTGTACTACCGCTGCTGGCCAAGAGTGGTACTACCGCTATGAAACAGCGGTACTACCGCTTGAGGCTATGAGCGGTACTGCCGTTCCGGCCCAGCGGTACTACCGCTGGCTCCCCCCTTGTGTCACTTCTGCGATAAAGGTATACTCAAAGGAAGAGGGAAGGAGCTGAGGGTGCAAAAAGGATGTGTACGTGTTGATTCCACCCTAGCCTTTCCGATACGGACCCCCTCTTGATATACGGTTTCTCCTACGAGTCAAGTCCACCAAAACCAAAACGAAAGAGACTACACCATCTTCACCTCGAGCTCCGAGGGGAAATAATCGTCTTGTGCCAATGAATGAATATCTGAAATGCTCAATGCACACGATTAGTCCGCAAATGCACTGTCATCAATCACCAAAACCACGTAGAGAGAGACATGCCCTAAAAATCTCCCCCTTTTTGGTGAATTGACGATAACATGGGATTTGCATAGAGAAATGACAAGAGAATAAGCAAAACCCCAAAGACTACAAAATATAGACGAGCTCCCCCTAGATGTGTGCACTTAATTAGGAGTGCCTTTGAAATGCAAAGTACACACATTAGGATCAACACCCTCCTATATTTTATAGCCTGACAACACTTGCATCTATAATAAGAGAGATATAAGCTAGGATGCAAGGGGTAGTAAGTGAGCAAAATAGAATCATAAAATAAGCATGCAACTCACATACTACCGAAGTACTAGACACGCATACAATAATAATAAGATAGGATAGCATATGTCTCACACCATATGACAGGGTAGTCAGATCTCACAAGCACAAACCAAACCAAAGCAAATGACCGATGAAACAGTTGGCAAGAGAGAAAGACAAGGAAAGTAAGACAATCTCTGAATCCGTCCAAGGACAGTGCTGAGAGATCCACTCCTCCTCGTTAGTGATCTTCTCCTCTGACCCACTAGCAACCTCTGCACCCAGTTGGCACATAAGAACCTTTTGACGGCTACATGACTTCTTCTCAGACACATGTGCCATATATTGCCTGTGAGACTCCATGCAAAATGGCTTCATCATCTTGCGCTTGAGCTTCTTTGCCCATGAGGGCTCCACTCCAGAGGGTTCATAGTCCTCATCATCATCAACCTCAGCCTCATCAGCACCAGACGAAATTTCAGTCTTCGAAACAGGAGTGCCCTAGTGCTCCTTATGACTCAGACGCTTAATCTCGTGAGAGACCAAGTCACTGGTCTCCAACAAGACACCAGGATAAGTGTGCACCCATGCCTTCTCAATGAGTAACATCAGGTAGAGGGCATAGATGGGGCACTTGCGCTCAGTGATGTCAAAGAGGAGCTCTGACCACATGACATGAGAAATATCCAAGGAATCTCCTGTGTTGTTGTCCTTCTCATGCTGGCAAAACAGTAACATGTCCATGAGGTATGGATGCACATATCCAAGTTCCCAATGCAAGAGAAAAGAGTGTTCCTGAAGATGCAATGAAGGATGTCCAGAAAAGGAAACAACTCATAAGTCTTCTTCTCCGTCTTGGGGTGAATCTTCATTGTGCTTTAGGGCTAGAGAGCCTACTTGTGAGTAGAAGTAATATTCTTGTGAGGACGAAAGCCAACCGGGTAGTCAAGCCCCTGATCTTCAACACCCAATAGTTCCATGAACGCCTTCCATTTAACTGATAGAAGTCTGCCATTGGTCATCCAAGTCAAAGTCCTTTCCTCATCGGTGCCATGGTGAACCGTGGCATAACACTGAGCCACCATATCCGCATCAAAGTCCTTGTTGAAATCCAAGAGCTTCAGAATGTTTAACTGAGCACACATCTCTAGTGCCTCGCCAAAATAGGCATGATCCTTCTCCAAATAAGCAATGTCGATGGAGCGGACATCTACATAGAGATTCCTCTTTGCTTTGAGCACATCAAAGTAGACAAAGCACTGAAACCGGTTCTAGAAGGGGTGGTGACTATTCAAGAATTCACCTGATTAATTAGTTAACAAACCAGTTACTCACTACTCATAGCATGGCCGAATCAAATAACACCTATTCACCGTGGTAACTTGTCAGGCCGATTAATTGGCCAGTTAGACCGATTAATCAGTAGTCATGCCGATTAATCCCTACTTGCCCATTAACAAGTGGGCAAACAAAGCCAAATTTTAGGCCCGTAAGCCCTTCCAGCCCCATCCCGCTCCTTAATAGCTAGGATAAATAAGTTTACCTCCTCTCTGTACTTTTCATATGTGTATGGCAACATGTTTTGGTATAGTACATAGTTGGGAGCATGAGAATATGTATAATACATAAAAAATCTAGATATATGTTGGCAAGTTTCTATTCAATCTACCGATTAATGGTCAACTGATAAATCCAGTCAATAGGCCGATTCACCGCTTAATCACTACTCCTAAACCGAATGAGCAGCTACCAGTTAACGATTTCTTGAACATTGCGGTTGACAAGAGTTGGATCTTGATCTTAAGTATACGGGTTGCGGCGATGGGACACACAGAACTCCTTAGCAGCCATCTCAGTCACAAACTTGGTCTTTGGCTTAGGCTTGCTCGCAACTTGCTTGGAAGGAGGCTTGTGCTGAGTTGGAGGAACACTTGACGAAGCAGCATCTACCTTAGAAGTGCGATAGCGCTTTGACCCTCCAGGACGCCTGGGGTTGATACGACGGACGGGGGGCTCCGAAGTGCCATCACCTGGAACCACACACACTGGCAAAGAAATCCAACAAAAACGAGCATAAGCCAGCAGAAAAAACAACACTAATGAACGATTGGTATGAGACAAATGGAGGCCGGCACCCTGAGCGGTAGTACCGTTCCTAGGATGCAGTAGTACCGCCTGAAGCGGTAGTACCGCTCCAGGGGAGTGGTAGTACCGCCCGAGGCGGAGGATGGCGGTTAGGCCACTGCCGCTGCTAGATCCGGTACTACCGTGGGTGCCAAATTCAAAAATACTCCTACCAATCATCAATCCAACTAGTCTAGCAGCCATCAACGTCCTACTCAAGCCTCGATTTAGTCAAAAATCGATAAATGCTAAGACTATTGCCCCAAAAGCCTAGATCCAAAAACTAGAAGCAACGAGGAGAAGAACAGGGGCAATACCAGCATCCATGTCAAGAGGAAGGGGTGGGGATTGATTCCACCGGTTGGAAACGCGAGGGACGACCCGGAGAAGGTGGCCCGACGGTGGCCTCCCGTGGCGAGTTTGTCGGTGGAGAGAGAGGAACGGACGGGGCAAAGAAACTCGGATGGGTATGGGGGAGTAAAACTCCCCTACCCGATTCATAACCCCCAGTCCCGCCCCGCATCGGTAGTACCACTCGGGTGGGCAGTAGTACCTCTTAAGCCATTCAGTGGTAGTACCACCCTTCCACAGTGATAGTATCGCTCCAGCGAAAACTCAACCAGACAAGCTAAAACAAAGGCCTAGCTACGAAAAAAGAAACACGCCGACAAGCTGAGGGAGCACCTCCAAGAACAAAAGACACCCAAAAGACCAAAGATGCACCCACAGAGAGACTAAAGACAAATCACAACAAAAACACAAACCAATACAACTAGATAAAAAGGAAAACCACACATGTCTCAAAGAGAGGGCAGTGGCCGAGGCCACCTATGTTTGAGTCAAGTGGTATGGCACCGCGAAGATTTTAACCTTGGGCCTATGACATCTTTGAAGCACAAGTACCATAAAAAATGGCTAATGTGAAAGACATGGTCGCTTTATGCATAATGGGGGGAGGGAGAGTTCATTGAGCGAAAAACACTCCCCCTATGTCCATGCCTACATCTAGAACAATATATAATGATGAGTGCGGTGGGGTGTGCCTAGATTCAAGCCACATTGCTCAAATCAATGATATTTAGCTTATGCCTTAACTCACGAAATATTGCTTCATCTAGAGGCTTGGTGAAGATATCCGCTAGTTGTTCTTGAGTTTTGATGTAGATGATATCAATATCTCCCCGCTTGATGTGATCCCGAATAAAATGATGACGAATTTCAATATGCTTCTTCTTGCTATGTTGCACCGGATTGTGAGAAATCTTGATAGCACTTTCATTGTCACATAGAAGAGGCACTTTGTCACAAGTGACTCCATAATCCTTTAAAGTTTGCCTCATCCATAGAAATTGTGCACAACAACTTGCGGGCGGCTACATACTCGGCCTCGGTGAACGAGAGCGACATACAATTTTGCTTCTTTGAAGATAAACTCACCAAAGAGCGACCAAGGAATTGGCACCCTCCGAAAGTTGACTTCCTATCCACACAATCTCCCGCCCAATCCAAATCCGAGTAACCCATGAGATCAAAGCTTGCTCCTTCGGGGTACCATAAGCCAAAGTTTGGGGTATGAGCCAAATATCGAAAGATTTGCTTGACCCCCACATAGTGGCTTTATTGTAGGGTAGAACCCTAGGAGGGATCTTTTCACACTTGGAGGTGGAGAATGAGATGAACACACAAGAACACAAAGAGAGAACACCCAAACAAAACCCAAATCACACATCTACTAGGATAACATACATGAGATCCACAAGTTCACAAACACAATCAAAGGAAAGATACAATGGTAGAGTCCTTCCCACTCCTTAGAGATGAGGTCTTGATGATGGTAGTCTTCTCCAAAATGGAGATCTTGAAATCCACAAGTGGATCATCTCCTAAGAGGCCTTGATCTCCAATGGAGGTGGTGGAAGGAGCAAAGCTCACAAATATCTCATCTAATACTTTGCCAACCCTAAACATAACCCTAGGTACGAATTTTATAGGTTTGGGGAGGTAGGAGATGAAGTGGGTGCGAAAGGGAGGCCCAACAACCCACATTAGCCGACCATCCTATAGGCCCCGTGCGCACGGGGTAAGTTGGTCCCATGCGCATGAGTTGCTACAGCCGTAGCTGCCTGTGTAGTCCGTGGACACGGGTTCTCAGGGGCCCGTGCGCATGGGGTTGCCTAGGACTTCCCGTCCAGCTGCTGTTGTGCTCCGTCTTGCTCCTTATGGCCTTAGGGTGGTCTTCCTACTCCTTGGTTATGCTCCTGAGCTTCTTGGTGGTGTTCCTCTTCGTTCCTAATGAAGCATAGTGTATTTTGGTGAGGTAGCAACGAAGTTCCATTTGTGTCCATATGCATATCAAGTAGGAAGGAGTTCACCTCAGGTTCCATTGCATGTGCTCTAGCTCTTGTCATGGGTCCACATGGTGCTTGAAGTGTTGTTGTAGAGTCCATGGGGATGACGGAAGGATGCTCGGCATCATCTCCCCCCTTGGGAGAGATCCGTCCACGAATCGAGATCTTCATCACCATGGTACTTGGCCAAGTCTTTGACGTTGAAGATGTCTCTTACGTTGTACTTGTCGCGTGGGATGTCGATATTGTAGGCATTGTCATTGTAGCATGCTAGCACCTTGAATGGACCGTCGGCTCATGGTAGTAGCTTTGACTTGCGCTCGTTGGGGAAATGGTCCTTGCGAAGATGAAGCCATACGAGATCTCCCGGTTGGAACACCATCGGTGTCTTGTTGATGTTGAGCTTGGTGGTGATGTGATGTACTTGACGTTCGATCATTTCCCTTGTATCTTCATGCATCTTCCTGAGAAAGCTTGCCCTTGCACTTGCATTCATGTTTGCGCATTCTTGGAGCGAAAGAGGTAGAATGTCCAATGGGGACAATGGATTGAAGCGATAGACAACCTCAAAGGGGGACTTACCAATAGTAGTGTGTCGAGCTCGATTGTAGGCATACTCGGCGATGGGTAAGCACTCCTCCCACTCCTTGATGTTCTTCTTTATCAACACGCGTAGGAGAGTAGATATTGTCCAGTTGGTGACTTCCGTTTGGCCATTAGTTTGGGGATGATAGGCCATGGAGAATAGAAGATTGATGCCGAGCTTGGTGCATATGGTCTTCCAAAAGTAGCTTAAAAACTTGACATCTTGGTCCGACACAATGGTCCTTGGTACTCCATGCAACCTCAAGATTTCCCTACAAAAAGATTAGCAATATGTGAAGTGTCGTCTATCTTGTTGCATGGTATGAAATGTGCCATTTTTGAGAATCGGTCCACGACAACAAAGACGGAATCCATGCCAGTGCGAGTTCCAGGCAAACCAAGCATGAAATCCATACAATATCTTCCCATGGTTGATATGGAATTTGGATTGGCATATGTAAACCATGAGATTGGGCTTTGGACTTAGCTTTGCGGCATGTAGAGCATCGATTGGTGAAGCCTGCGATGTTGCAGAACATCTTTGGTCAAAAGTACTTCTTGGAGAGTGCGGTGAAGGTCTTGTCACGCCCGAAATGTCCCATAAGTCCACCTTCGTGAGCCTCTTGCAAAAGTAACAAATGAAGAGAAGACTTAGGTATGCAAAGTTTGTTAGCGTGCATAAGGTAGCCATTTTTGAGATAATATTTCTCCCAACAAGTGTGAACAAGACATTTTGCATAAGGAATCGAAAAGGAAGGATCACTGGCATAAAGATCTTTAACATGCTCAAAGCCAATCACATTTAATTCAAGTTGAGTAACTAGCATGCATATGCGGGAAAGAGCATCCACCACAACATTTTCTTTGCCCTTAATGTACTTTATCACATAAGGAAAAGACTTAATAAATTCACTCCATTTAACACGTCGTTTATTCAACTTAGTTTGACCTTTAAGGTACTTAAGTGTCTCGTGATCGGTATGTATGACAAATTCATGTGGGCGAATATAGTTCTCCCAAACATGTAATACTTGCACTAAAGCATACAATTCTTTGTCATATATAGGATAGTTAAGTTGGGCACCGGAAAGTTTTTCACTAGAGTATGCGATGGGTCGCTTTTCTTGCATTAAAACGCCTCCAATTCCATTACCACTAGCATAACAATGAACCTCAAAAGTTTTGTTGAAATTAGGTAATGCAAGAATTGGGGCATGTGTAAGCAAAAACTTGAGCTCATTAAATGCGGTAGATTGCAAGGGTCCCCAAACAAAAGGTGCGTTCTTCATACACATGGCATGCAATGGTGCGACGATAGTGCTAAAATCTTTCACAAAGCAACGATAAAAACCCGCTAGACCAAGGAAACTACGCACTTGTTGCAAATTAGTTGGTTGGGGCCAAGTTTTAATTGCTTCAATTTTAGACTCATCTACATGAACACCCTTGGAAGACACAACGAAGCCCAAGAAATCAATCTTGTCAATGCCAAATGTGCATTTTTCCATATTGGCATAAAGACGCTCTGTTCTAAGAGTTTGTAAAACGGCCCTAAGATTATCTATATGTTCCTTGAGGGATTTGCTAAACACAAGAATGTCGTCAAAGTAAACTACAACAAACACACCAATGTAAGGGCGAAGCACGTAATGCATAACTCTCATGAAAGTACCAGGTGCTTCGGATAAACCCATAGGCACGACTAACCACTCGTACAAGACGAATTTTGTTTTGGAAGCGGTTTTCCATTCATCACCCTCTTGTATGCGGATTTGATAATAGCCACTTTTAAGATCAATTTTAGAAAAAATGGAGGCACCATTAAGCTCATCTAACATATCATCAAGGCGTGGAATGGGATGCTTATATCAAATGGTGATAGCATTGATAGGTCTACAACCGGAACACATGCGAAAGAATTACCGGTACGGCACAAGGACTCAAACTTTCACGCACATGTCCATGATCTATGAGATGTTGGACTTGCCATTGTATTTCTTTGGTTTCTTCGGGGTTGACGCGGTATAGAGCCTTGTTAGGAAGAGGTGCACCGGGGATGAGGTCGACCCGATGTTCGATGCCACGTAGAAGCTCATCCGGAAAGACATCCGCGTATTCTTGCAACAAGTTAGACAAAAATAGAGGAAGAGGATTAGGAGTGTTAGTCTTTGCCACCTCATCTTTGCACAAGAGGACCTAGTGCATGGCACTCGATGGGTTGTCACACACTTCTCTCATCTCTCTTTTGGTGGCTAATAGGACTAAGTTTTTCTCTCTTGGCGAAGAGTCACTCAATTTGGGCTTGTGGCGCTCACTCTCTTTGTGATGGTACACTCTCTAACTAGTCTCTCCATGATGGGTGGATGCTTGCTTGTTGGCGATCACTTGGCTTGGAGACATAGGTCGTAGCACGTACTCCATTCCCTTCATCTTGACGCTATAGTGGTTTGTTCTTCCGTTGTGCATGATGCCGCGGTCGAATTGCCAAGGTTTTCCAAGAGAAGATGGCACACTGACATAGGAACCACGTCACACTCAATGGTGTCCTCGTAGGCGCCGATCTTGAAAGAAATGTGCACAGTGTGCTCCACTTGAATTGTGCTGGAGTTGCTAAGCCATTGGACCTTGTAGGGGCGAGGATGCTTCTTCTTGAACATCTACAGCTTGGAACATAGCTATTCACTTGCCAAGTTGTGGCAACTTCCTCCGTCGATGATGACTTTCACGGAGCAACCATTGATGCCGGCCTTCGTATGGAAGATGTGACACCTTTGGTCTTCGTCTTGTTGGTGTTGAAGCGTCAAGACCTTGGAGACCACGAGAGCGAGACTTGAATCATAGTCGCAATAGACTTGAGCATCTTCTTCTTCATTCACTTGATGATGCATGGCAACATGCTCAATAGCTTCTATCTCATCTTCACTCATGGAGTCATACGTGCCATCATCATTGGCGATCATGGTGCGTTTATTGATGCATTGGAAATACTTGTGTCCACAGCCACCACATTTGAAGCACTTGATAGAACTTGTCTTAACAGGGTCATCTGGTGGTGCCGATGAAGAAGATGTCTTGTTCTTGTAGTTTGTTGCCGAGGGACGAGTCGAGGAAGGCGTCACTTCACTACAAGAAAAATACACATCCCTGACATTTTGGGCCGGACGAATTTTTTTCTGTCATACTTATGACACTTCTATGACGATAATTGTGACAAAACCCGGTATCATCATAGATGTGGTGGGCTCCTACTTCTATGACAAAAAATCATGACAGAAAATGGTCTTTTCATCCTGGGCGGGACGGAGACAAGGCTGCATGACATTCTTTGGGCCGTCCATGACGGAAAAAACCGTGGTAGAAGCGAGGGCGAGGAAAATTTCAGCGAGTTCCCGGTTACGGTGGGTGGTCGGGGGTCGAGCGATGCGCGTTTCTCTCATACACGTACGCGCGTGTGTGCGAGGCATTGGGCTCTAACTGAACCCGAGCGAGGCGTTGGGCTCTAATTGAACCCGAGCGATTGCACTGCAGGCTACACGTTACTGAACCCGAGCGATCGATCGATGGCGGTTAAATGAACCCGATCAAGCAATTCTTTCGCTACTGCTGCTATTTGAAGCTGATCGATGCTGCCTCTAGATGAACAGTGAGCGTTGTGGGGGGGGGGGGGTTTGGAAGAACAGTGAGCGGTGGGGGGGGGGGGGGGGATGAACCGGACCCCGTGGTGTTGCCTCTGGATGAACAGGACCCCGATCGATCGAGCCGATTGGGGCTGGATGAACAGGACCCCGTGGAGGGCTGGATGAACAGTAGACAGTGTAGGGGTGGATGAACAGTAGCCCGTGGAGGGGTGGTTGAACAGGAGCCCGTGGAGAGGGGTGGTTGAACAGTAGCCGGTGGAGTAGCGCATGGTGGAGGCTGGATGAACAGGAGCCCGTGGATGAACAGTCGCAGGTGGAGGCTGTAGGAGGTCGACGGTGGATGAACAGTAACCTGTGGAGACTGGAGGAGGTCGACGGTGGAGATGAACAGTATCCCATGGAGTCCCGTTGTGCGGTACGCCACACCCCTCCCGATGAACAGGACCCCCGTTTCGACCGTAGCGCTCCAACACAAGTCCTTTTCCTCCGTTTAGCGGTACGCCACACCCCTCCCGATCAACATGACCCCGTTTCGACCGTAGGAGGTCTAACACAAGTCCGTTTCCTCCGTTTTGCGGTACGCCAGACCCCTCCTGATGAACAGGATCCCGTTTCAAACGTGGCCGGTCAAACACAAGGCCGTTTCCTTCATTCTGTAGTACGCCAGGCCTCGTTTCCATCGCCTGTTCCGTCCAAGCCCTCCCGATGAACACGACGACGCATTCCGTTCCGACCCAGCCGGTTGGCTCCCCATGAACATGACGATGATGTTGTTTCTCTGTTTTGACCCAGCCATGTACATGGGCCCTGGCCGTACGTATGCACGAGTAGGCGTTTGAGACCCCGCTCGTATGTACGTACGTGGCCGTATTTTCTTTCTTGCACACTGGTGTAGGATCGAAGAAGGTGAGAGTGTCTAGAAGGGGGGGGGGGTGATTAGACTACTCGACAAGATAAAAATTATGCCTTTTGACAAAGACACGTTTTGGCAGATTTTGCATATCACACAAGTCAAGTAGCATACTACACATGCAATTCTAGAGTATGGGCAGCGGAAAGTAAATTGCACAAGTAGTAAAGAGAAGTGGAGAAGATCAAACGCAATTTGGAGACACGGAGATTTTTCTCGTGGTTCCGATAGGTGGTGCTATCGTCAATCCATGTTGATGGAGACTTCAACCCACGGAGGGTAACGGCTGCGAGAGTCCACGGAGGGCTCCACCCACGAAGGGTCCACGAAGAAGCAACCTTGTCTATGCCATCATGGCCTATGCCCACGGAGGGCTAGCCTTACTCGGGGTAGATCTTCACGGAGTAGGCGATCTCCTTGCCCTTACAAACTTCTTGGTTCAACTCCACATCTCGACGGAGGCTCCCAAGCGACACCTAACCAATCTAGGAGGCACCACCCTCCAAAAGGTAATAGATGGTGTTGATGATGATGAACTCCTTGCTCTTGTGCTTCAAATGATAATCTCCCCAACACTCAACTCTCCTCACTGATTTGGCTGTGGTGGAAGAAAGGATTGAGTGGAAAGCAACTTGGGAAGGCTAGATATCAAGTTTCATATGGTGGGAGTGGAGCTACTTGATCTCAACACAAGGGTAGGTAGTTTTCTTCTCAGAAATGTAAGGTAGGAGTGGTAATTCTTTCTGATGGCTCTCTCCACGAATGAAGAGGGGGTGGAGGGGTATTTATAGCCTCCACACAAAATCCAACCGTTACACACATTTGACCAATCTCGGTCAGACCGAAGTTGACAACTCGGTGAGACCGAAAGTTCAAATCATGTGAACGTTGGGATTTTCGGTGGGACCGAAAATACAAACTCGGTGAGTCCGATTCGTCCAAAGACAAGAGCTTGCCAATCTCGGTGGGACCGACTTCATCATCTCGGTGACACCGATTTGATGACAGAAGGTTACAGAAGCTTGGCAACTCAAGTTTCGGTGAGACCGAGTTCAGAATCGGAAAATCCGAGAATTCTAGGGTTTGGCTATATGGCTGAGGTGGTTCATCTCGGTGTGACTGGGTTTGGAAAATCGGTGGGACCGAGATTACTTATTAGTGTATTATGGAAGTGAGAGTTGCTGATAGTTTAGGAGATGTATCACTAAGCACTTTGAGCAACCAGATCATTATCATAACCTCATCCCCTTTTAATAGTATTGGCTTTCCTATAGACTCAATGTGATCTTGGATCACTAAACCAAAAATGGAGTCTTGAGCCTTTGCCAATGCTTGTCTTAGCATTTTGAGGGGTCCACCTCTTCAGTCCTTTTGCCATGCCAATGTGATTGAATTTCCTGAAACATACTTGATAAAAGCATTAGTCCAACCACAAAGTATGTTGTCATTAATTACCAAAACCACCCAGGGAGCAAATGTGCTTTCAATCTCCCCCTTTTTGGTAATTGATGGCAACACACAAGACAGGACATCAAAGCTTACTGAAAGAAAGACAGAATTATCACTAAAGCTTTGACAAACATGTAGTACACAGGCTCCCCCTACAAGTGTGCAAGATTTTTATAGATTTTGGTTTTGGACTACCACAAGCACACAAGAGAGAAAAACAAGATGTGCTACATGCAGCTTGGCTATATGCATCAGAGCAGATGAAAAGAAGTGAGTGATCATACATATGTGCATGGTGATTTCTTGCAAACAAGTATTCACAAGCAAGTCACCATCATGCACATTCTGCAAGGTGCATATACTTACCTTGAGGTTCCTTGGCATTGTACCTGAAGAAATAAACTTGGGAAAACAAGATTAGATAACACAAGAGTATTTCTTCAACCAACAGCAAGAACATCAAGAGTACCAAGCCAGGGATGACATGTATAATGAGTGTCTCATAAAGAGCACAGGCTTGAATCAGCAAACATGTCTCCTGAAACTAACAGATTTTCAATGAACTCTGAGAGATTTTGCTTTCCATAAGATATCAATTGTGAAGATTCCTCTCCCTTTGAGGAAAAAGCAAAATCAAAAGAATGATGCCCAAATGTAATAACCAATGTGGAACACGGCAAAGCTTTGATGTGATTCCCTCCCCCTTGAGATAAGATTGCTCTTCTTCTCCCCCTAAATCTTCTCTTCTCCCCTTAAGTCCCCCTAAATTTTCTCCCCCTTTGACATCAAGTGCCGAAAAGGACAGCAGACTAGGAAGGTCAGGAAAGATGGAAGGAAAGAAGTGGGATCCTTAGGAATCACAACAGGGTAATAAGAACACAGTGAAGCTGCAGAAGATGATATCCTGAAAGAAATAAATCGGTGGCACCGAATTGATATGGATCGGTGTGTCCGAAAGTCAGGGACTTAGGGCAGATCCTTTTCGGTTAGACCGAAATAACTAAATCGGTGACGCCGAGTTTAATTCCAAGGAAATACAGAATTAATTCAGCTCACTTTGCAAGGAAACTCAGTGAGAGAACGAAATAGAAAAAAAACTCCAAATCATATGTACTTCATCTAGATAAGGGTCGGCGACAAAGTCACCTATGTTTGAGTATATTGACTTAGGAGTCAAATGAGAACATTTGATCATAGGTCATACTCATCATTTAAGCTCAAAATGGGGTTGCCATTTTTCGATTAAGCATTTGATGTGATCACATCTTATGAAGCTGCTTGTACTCATGTCTTTGAGCAAAGCTTCTTAATGATGTGAAGAACATACCTTGGGCTTGTTGTTGCTTTGTTCATGTAGGTGAGCTTGATGTAGGTGCTCATTGAGTGTGAAGTTGGAGCATCATTTCCACTTGTGTAGTTCATCTTCCTACATGGGTTAGGCAAGCAAGGAAATACTCAAGGATATCCAAGATGACAAGAGTGAAATACTAGATGTATAAGGTGCCAAAAAGGATATGTGGAATTTTGTTCCTTGAACTCAACATCCCAAAGGGCTAGATACTTGGTCAATGACAAGATTACTCATGATTTGAGTGTGTGGTAATCTTGTGGAATGTAGATCATCCAAGTACCTGCAAGGAGTTAGATGCAATACAAGGGGGCAAATGTGTCCAAGACATATGATCATCATCATAAGAGAAATATCAAGGATTAGTCAAGTAGGCTCATGCCTTGCATGCATCAATGGAGTTTTCACTCCAAGTTTGAAGCATCAATGATGTTCAACTCACTCCTTAAGCGACAAAACACTTTCTCATCAAGTGGTTTTGTAAAGATATCTGCAAGTTGTCTGTCAGTACGAACATGCTTAAGATTGATGTCACCCTTGGCAATGTGATCACGAATAAAATGGTGACGAACTTCAATATGTTTCGTTCGAGAGTGTTGCACTGGATTGTGTCCAATCTTAATCGCACTCTCATTATCACAAAGCAAAGGAACATGTCTCACATGTATCCCATAATCCTTAGGCGTTTGTGTCATCCATAGCAACTGAGCACAGCATGAACCAGCAGCTATATATTCTGCTTCGGCAGTGGATAATGATACCGAATTTTGTTTCTTGGAGGACCAAGATACAAGGGATCGACCAAGGAATTGACACGTACCCGAAGTTGACTTTCTATCAACCCTGTCACCGGCATAGTCCGAGTCGGAATAGCCAACAAGATCGAATGAGGCCCTCTTAGGATACCAAATGCCAAAGTTAGGTGTGTGTATCAAATATCTCACAATTCTTTTAACAGCTTTAAGATGACATTCTTTAGGGGCTGCTTGATATCGAGCACACATGCATACACTCAACATTATGTCAGGACGAGAAGCACAGAGATATAGTAGAGAACCAATCATAGATCGGTAAACCTTTTGATCAACAGGTTCTCCATCTTTTGTCAAGTCATTATGTCCACTAGTAGGCATGGGGGTTCTCATACCTTTGCTTTCTTGCATGTTGAACTTCTTGAAGAGATCTTTGGTGTACTTTGTTTGTGAGACAAAGGTACCCTCCTTAGATTGCTTGATTTGCAACCCAAGGAAGAATTTGAGTTCACTCATCATGGACATCTCATACTTCTCCGACATGAGCTTTCCAAACTTCTCGCTAAAATGAGGGTTAGTTGAACCAAAGATAATATCATCAACATATATTTGGCACACAAATAGTTCACCATCAACCCTTTTCGTGAATAGCGTTGAGTCTATTTTTCCAATCTCAAATCCTTTTTCAAGAAGAAAGCTAGTTAAGCATTTGTACCAAGCTCTAGGAGCTTGTTTAAGGCCATAAAGAGCTTTATGAAGTTTGTAAACATGATTAGGCTTTTTAGGATTCACAAATCCGGGAGGTTGTTTCACAAATACTTCCTCCTCAATTTCACCATTTAGGAAAGCACTTTTAATATCCATTTGATAGAGAGTAATGTCATGGTGGTTGGCATAAGCAAGAAGAATGCGAATGGACTCAAGTCTAGCAACGGGGGCATAGGTCTCACCATAGTCCATACCTTCGACTTGTGTGTAACCTTGAGCTACGAGACGAGCCTTGTTGCGGATGACTTGTCCATCTTCATCTTGCTTGTTCCGAAACACCCATTTGGTTCCAATGACGTTTTGATCATCCTTGGGCTTCTCTACCAAAGTCCATACATTGTTCCTCTCGAAGTTGTGTAGCTCTTCATGCATAGCGTTCACCCAATCCGGGTCTTCAAGTGCTTCTTCTACCTTCATAGGTTCAAGACTAGAGATAAATGAGTAATGCTCACAAAAGTTAGCTAAGCGAGTTTTAGAGCGAGTAATTCTCCCGGAGTCGATGTCGTTCATCATTTGTTCCACGGGATGATTTTTCTTGACTCTTGCTCGGACTCGGGATAGCTTTTGTTGTGGTTGAGGCTGAGCTTCCTCATCATCCTCATCTTCCTCTTCTTCTTCTTCATTGTTGTTGGTGTTGTCTTGAGGTGGTGGAGAAGGAGGTTGTGGTGGATCTTCTTGTTGCCCTTCCTCATCTTGGTGAGTTCCACTTGTGGAGGCCTCCATGTTGCCTTGAGGTTCATCTTGCCGTGAGGTAGGGGGCTCCACATATGTAGATGAGGTACTCTCCTTCACTTCCATGGGATGGATCTTTCCAATAGATAAATCTTGAATGGCTTCCGATGGGTCCTTGTCTCCTACATCAATAGGCATTTGCTCTACTTGCGAGCCATTAGATTCATCAAACTTCACGTCTACCGTCTCTTCAACCTTTCGGGTGAAATTGTTGTAGACACGGTAGGTGTGAGAGTTTGATCCATAACCGAGGAAAAAGCCTTCATGAGTTTTAGGAGCAAATTTGGACCGACGATGCTTGTCAAGGATATAGCATTTTGAACCAAAGACACGAAAGTATCCCACTTGGGGTTTGTTACCGGTGAGGAGTTCGTATGAAGTCTTGCCGAGGAGCTTATGAAGATAAAGCCTGTTGATAGCATGACAAGCTGTCTCGACCGCTTCACCCCAAAAATGCTTCGGTGTCTTGTATTCATCAAGCATCGTTCTCGCCATCTCTATGAGCGTTCGGTTCTTCCTCTCAACAACTCCATTTTGTTGAGGAGTGTACGTAGCCGAGAACTCATGTAGAATCCCTTCCTCATCGAGAAAAGAATCTACATGGGCGTTCTTGAACTCCGTTCCATTGTCACTCCGAACTTTCTTGATCTTCACCTCAAATTGATTTTGGGCCTTTCTAGCAAAGGTTTTGAAGATCCTTTGAACCTGTGATTTGTCATCAAGGAAAAATACCCACGTAAATCTGGAATAATCATCAACTATAACTAGACCAAAGGAGTTACCACCAAGGCTTTTGTAAGCATTGGGACCGAAGAGATCCATATGAAGAAGCTCAAGCGGTCTCCTTGTGGTCATGATGTTCTTCACAGGATGACTTCCACCTACTTGTTTTCCTGCCTGACAAGCACTACAAAGTCTATCTTTGTCAAAGAGAACATCTTTAACACCAAGAATATGATCACCTTTGATTAGCTTGTCTAGATTACGCATACCAACATGTCCAAGCCTTCTATGCCATAACCAACCTTTAGCGGATTTAGCAATGAAGCAAGTTCTAGGTTGGGCTTTCTTAGTGAAATCAACAATATATAGATCATCTCTACGGATACCGGTAAAAACCATGTTATGATTGTCACGACGAAAGACTTGGCAATCTACTTCAGTGAATAGCACATTGAATCCAAAGTCAGCTAATCTAGACACGGAAAGTAAATTGTATCCAAGTGATTCAACAAGCATGACATTTTGAATAGAGCTATCATGAGATATGGCCACCTTACTAAGGCCAAGTACCTTACCCTTGGAGTTGTCTCCAAAAGTCACATACTTGCGTGGACCATCGTTCTTTGCAAGCTCTCGAAACATGTCTTCGTCTCCGGTCATGTGATCGGTGCATCCACTATCAAGAATCCACTCTTTTCCACCGGATATGTAGTCTCTCAGATTCGCCATGAGATTGAGACTCTTCATGATCTTGTCTAGCTCGGTGTCTGAATCGGAGTAATCATCATCATGCTCATGCTCATCATCATATTGACCCATAGATAGTTCATCATCAACACCTAGGTCAATTTGACAATGACTTGCATTAGTTTTGTCAATGTGACAATAATCATCGGAATGCAATACAAGAGCATTTCTAATTAGAGCATTGATAAGATAAGGATCACCCTTCTTTTTCATGAGATCACGAAGCTCAAAGAAGCATTTATCAAAGTTGGGATCATTGGGGCGCATCATATCAAATTCAATAGTCTTGTATAGAATTTCATCAAGACCTCTCAAAGAGCAGTCCGGATAAAGTTCTTCCAAGGACTTCCACATAGTATAGGCGCACTCAAAGTTTGTGACGAGCTTAAGCAAGTTATCGGGCAAACCTCTAATGATAAGATTTACAGTTCTAAGGTTACGAAGCAAATCAAGCTCTTCATCCATGGTAGGGTGCAAGGGGTCAAATGGAGGCACATATGGGGTTTCAACATATTTGCGCAAGTTATACATCTTAAAGATAATAAGCATTTCAATCCTCCACGAGTTATAGGACACTCCATTAAGAATAGGCACTCTATGGCTAACACTCCCAAACGTAGACACATCCATCTTCCTCCAATGGTGTGTAAACCAAAGCAATGGAAACCAAAGCTCTGATACCAATTGTAGGATCGAAGAAGGTGAGAGTGTCTAGAAGGGGGGGGGGGTGATTAGACTACTCGACAAGATAAAAATTATGCCTTTTGACAAAGACACGTTTTGGCAGATTTTGCATATCACACAAGTCAAGTAGCATACTACACATGCAATTCTAGAGTATGGGCACCGGAAAGTAAATTGCACAAGTAGTAAAGAGAAGTGGAGAAGATCAAACGCAATTTGGAGACACGGAGATTTTTCTCGTGGTTCCGATAGGTGGTGCTATCGTCAATCCATGTTGATGGAGACTTCAACCCACGGAGGGTAACGGCTGCGAGAGTCCACGGAGGGCTCCACCCACGAAGGGTCCACGAAGAAGCAACCTTGTCTATGCCATCATGGCCTACGCCCACGGAGGGCTAGCCTTACTCGGGGTAGATCTTCACGGAGTAGGCGATCTCCTTGCCCTTACAAACTTCTTGGTTCAACTCCACATCTCGACGGAGGCTCCCAAGCGACACCTAACCAATCTAGGAGGCACCACCCTCCAAAAGGTAATAGATGGTGTTGATGATGATGAACTCCTTGCTCTTGTGCTTCAAATGATAATCTCCCCAACACTCAACTCTCCTCACTGATTTGGCTGTGGTGGAAGAAAGGATTGAGTGGAAAGCAACTTGGGAAGGCTAGAGATCAAGTTTCATATGGTGGGAGTGGAGCTACTTGATCTCAACACAAGGGTAGGTAGTTTTCTTCTCAGAAATGTAAGGTAGGAGTGGTAATTCTTTCTGATGGCTCTCTCCACGAATGAAGAGGGGGTGGAGGGGTATTTATAGCCTCCACACAAAATCCAACCGTTACACACATTTGACCAATCTCGGTCAGACCGAAGTTGACAACTCGGTGAGACCGAAAGTTCAAATCATGTGAACGTTGGGATTTTCGGTGGGACCGAAAATACAAACTCGGTGAGTCCGATTCGTCCAAAGACAAGAGCTTGCCAATCTCGGTGGGACCGACTTCATCATCTCGGTGACACCGATTTGATGACAGAAGGTTACAGAAGCTTGGCAACTCAAGTTTCGGTGAGACCGAGTTCAGAATCGGAAAATCCGAGAATTCTAGGGTTTGGCTATATGGCTGAGGTGGTTCATCTCGGTGTGACTGGGTTTGGAAAATCGGTGGGACCGAGATTACTTATTAGTGTATTATGGAAGTGAGAGTTGCTGATAGTTTAGGAGATGTATCACTAAGCACTTTGAGCAACCAGACCATTATCATAACCTCATCCCCTTTTAATAGTATTGGCTTTCCTATAGACTCAATGTGATCTTGGATCACTAAACCAAAAATGGAGTCTTGAGCTTTTGCCAATGCTTGTCTTAGCATTTTGAGGGGTCCACCTCTTCAGTCCTTTTGCCATGCCAATGTGATTGAATTTCCTGAAACATACTTGATAAAAGCATTAGTCCAACCACAAAGTATGTTGTCATTAATTACCAAAACCACCCAGGGAGCAAATGTGCTTTCAACTAAAGTCATCTCCTCGCCTGCGCGCCCTTTCTGCTCGAAACAGTCAGCGCCGCCCGCCCCGCTTCCCGGTGCAGGCGATTGCTCCGCCTTCAAACGACACAAGTGTCATCCGTCTGTCCATCTGCTGCCCACATTAATGACACGCGGTTGCCGAGGCGGCTACTCCAGCGCCACACGTCCGTCCCTCCGCCGCCCACCATTGCTATATAAACTGCCGTGCCGGCCATAGCCGTAGTCATCTGCACCGTTCCCTTTCTCCTGTTCACACTACTACTGCCCACCATGGCTTCCTCGCACTCCAACACTCTTAGGGACGGGCGGACGAGGACCACAAGGAGATGGCAGCCATTGCTGCCGACCGGCTGGCTGGCACGCAGCCGAAGGACGGCGACGTCCCAATGGAGAACATGGTAGTCGACGATCCGGCGCCAACCCCCTCCTCCGCGCCATCCTCGCCGGTGCATTGCACCATGCCCATCAGCGAGGCCCATGCCCAATATATGGACATGGTGAGGCAGAAGCGTGAGTAGTAGTTCTGGGAGGCGCAGGCCGATGCAGCCTACAACCACCATCTCCTCCAGGAGCACATGCAGGTGGAGGAGCAGATCGCCGCGGCGGGCGGAGCAGGAGGCGCTGCTCGACTCGTACCGCTCCACCCGCGAGGGCCGCCTCGAGCGCTGGTGATACCACATGCGGGTGGCGGAGGCTACGACCACCTACAAAGAGGGCGATGAAGCGGGCGAGGCACTGTTTAGCGAGACCGAGGACGAGGTAGAGGACAATGCCGGCTCTGACGAGTCCTCGCTCCGCTGGCGTCGACGAGGCCCTGCTCCGCCGAGGACCTGCAGCGCCAACAATGAGGCAGAGGACACCGCTGGCTCCGTCGAGGCCCCACCCCGCCAACAACGAGGCAGAGGACATCGCCGGCTCAGTCGAGGCCCCACCCTGCCGACAACGAGGGGGAGGATTTCCATCGCTCCGCCGAGGCGCCGCCCGCCGGCAATGAGAGAGAGGACATCGCCGGCTCCGCCGAGGCCCCGCCCCGCTGCCAAAGAGGCTGCGCCACACAGAAAATGAGGAAGAGTAGAACACGGTAGGTCACCGCCGCTCTGGTCCAAGTAAGGCCACCGCTGCTACCCTACAGCTGAAGCCAAGCTAGGCGGGTTGACCATTGTCGGCCAATTAGCTTCTTGGCAGCGACGTGGAGTCGGAGAGTTGTGTAGGAGAAGGACGCTACTTCTACTTAACTGCTGGTGCAGTTGGCTGACTGACACGTGGGCCCAATAGGCCACATGTCAGTTACACAACTGCACCTGCAGTTAAGTCACTGAAGCTTTTGTTCGGCTCAGCGGGACACAGGTGGGTAGCTTCGGTTAATTTATTATACCTCCAGCGCACCCCTTTTTAGTTGAAGAATGTATGAAATGTAATGAAATCCGGCATGTTTATATGAAATATGACCGTGTATGAATGAACTTATTTTGATTAGTTCGAATTCCTATATCACTGGCATTGGATGAACATGCAAAACAATACGTACAAGCATTATTCCCAGGGTGATCATCTCGTTTGCAGCAATTTCACACGTACTCCCTCTGATCCTTTCTAGTCTGCATAGAAGTTTTGTCTGCAGTCAAAGTATCTCTACTTTGACCAATCTTATAGAAAAAAGTATGCAATTTCACAATGTGCAAAGTAAAAAGGAACAGAAGGAGTACAAAGAGTTTGAGTAGCTTTTTGGCGTTTCTGTACATTGCAATCAAACACACAGGGCTGGCAATTCATAGAGAACATTCAAAACAATCGATGATTATGCATCTTAGCGACTCACATGTCAGAGGCAATATTTACTTCACAACTAAAGAATAAAGAAAAAATTGATCGACGCTGCTGACAGCAAAGGGCGTCCCATTCGAAAATATCAAACGCGTGTCTTCTTGCTAAAATAAATGAGCAAAATTTGACAAGGTTGTCCCATTCCAAAATATCAAATGCCTACGATTGTGGAATTGGCAGGGTTTGCCATCAGGTCGGACATTGACATGGCACCTCGTGCTAAATAAACCAGCTGTTCTTTTTGTGCAGTTCCACCAAAATCAACCAAATTCACGCGTAGCTTGTATGATTTCGCCCTTATATGTTGCAAAGCCTTGAACTTATCGGCATATCCTTTCTTGTGGTGGAAATGAATGATTCGATGTATTCATGAACATTTTGTGCAGTTCCCATTGAAATCGAGCTGAGCACCCCTGTTTGCACAAATACAAAAAAGTGATTAGTATAAAGCAAAATGTACTATGAATTGACAGTTTAAACAGGCACCTACATGGTCCATGTAGAGCACACTTTTAGAAAAATGGAACTCACCAGAAAGAATCCTAGAACAACATTGTACTCGCGCATCATAGCAAAAAAAACGGACATTTGTCAGTCCTTCTGAGCTGAAGTTAGTTTGGTCTTGTGGGGAGTAATGTAGCCATCCTTCAACTGCTCCTTCTGATGAGAAGATAGACATGGCTTCTTCATCCTGGCATAACCGGAACTAGTCACTTCACATACTCCATATTCTTCTTCAGAGGAGGATGATCCTGTTGTGCAAAGACAAGAGGACAACTAAATGTTAGCATCCCTGTTTGCTCGAAAAAAAGGAAAGGAAATATTTAAAACAGCACAGATGAAGCACTTCTCAAGGACAATACCACTTTTTCATGACAGTATCTAAATAGTAGCACAACACCAATAGAGATGACAAAGCTCAATCATATGGATGAAATCAGTGGGCGAGTACCAACCTTTGTCAGGAGGCTTATTGTGTAGAGCATACAGATGAAGCACTTCTTCGGAACCATCTGTTGCTATCTACTGTGGTGGCCATGCTTACTATATACTCCTCGATTAGTTTAATGTTTCCAACATCTTCTTGTGCAGTTCCACTAAAATATATGGTATCTTCAAACAAGATCCCTGTTTGCACAAGTAGAGATAATTACGTATTACATTAAGAGTGGCATCAAATCAGTGGCAAAACAATTGCTTGTTCCAGCCATAGCAATAAATTAAGATGCAAAACTATATCATTACTTGTGTCATCACAGTTCCAGTGCTTCATCATAGCACCGGGAGTTGATTTTTGTTTTTTTTTCCGCTTGTTCTTCCCCTTCATCAATTGGTTCAATAACAGACAAGCTTCGCCTTCAATGTAAGATTTGGCATGTCAATTAGGGAGCACAAGTATAGCACTAAACAATGACATTAATTTCTGATGAAAGTGGCAAAATACAGGCCAACAGTTGTGAAATATCCTTATCTTACCTCAATGGGATATTACGGTGCACATACAGATTGGAAGTCTTGTCTCCATTTGTGCAGTTCACTAAAATCAAGCAACATTATTGTACAAGTAGCACAACATATGAAAGCACACTGCAGAATCATGTGAAAGAAGGCTAGTACTTACCTCTCATGATGCGGAATTCAAACAACTCACAAGAAGAAGATCTGAACCAAATTTGCCAACACGGATAGGAAGTAAGATCTCCTCTTGTGCAGTTCCACTAAGATCAAGCAATCAAGCAACGTTGTCGGTGTGACATTTTGGTTGAACTACACAAAACACTCTTAAAACAAAAATGTTTTGTGCAGTGCAACAAAAGGTCACAATGGCAACGAGGTGAAGTAGATAACCCTGTTTACATAGAGGTGCAAAGGAAACAACTAGTGGTCAATAATGGTGGATGACACAGAAGCCAACAAAAAGAAGCATCTACCTTATCTATATGGGATAGAAAGCAAGATAGTAGCATTTCTCAAACAGTGGCATTGATTAATATTAACATAGAGATTATATTAACAATAAAATTCATTAAACATGTAATTTGCTTTTAACTATGGCATTGCATCAATTTTCCTGCGGCATTATTAGAGGGTGTTTGTTTACAGGGACATTTTGGTGTAGGGACTAAAAAAACTCCATGTCAGTCCCATCTAAACCAAACAGGAGGGACTTTTAGGGACTAAAAGTGGGCATTTGGGAGTAAAGAAAGAAGACCCCGAGGGAGTCTTTTTGGGACTTTTTCCAATAGTTGCCCCTGCCACACATCACACCTTGTCTCTATTAATTCATTACTAGGGGTAACATGGTCTTTTAGCATGTCATTTTATAACCTCTAGTCCATGTTTAGTCCCTGGAACCAAGCAGGTAGGGACTAGGGAGTTTTTAACCAAACATGGCCTTAGATTAACAATAGCTAAAGAGTTGCACAGGAGAGTGGACGCACCAGCACCATGTGCATCTACCGATGTACTGTGGTCATGCACAGTCTGTTGTCACAAAGAAACAAACAACCAAGGAGCATATTTGTGTTGGTCCCAGTTTTGTTATCTTTAGACACCTTTACCTATGTGAGTGCAGCAAATCTAGTCCTGCTCAAAATCTACAACCTTGTCCCCCAAAACAAAAGATCACTTTGTTACAGATGTGCATACTACATTTGTCATTGTTTTCCCTTTTCGACCAACGTAGGTGCTGGATAGCCAGTCTGTACTAGTACTTTCGCCACTTCCTTTCCTCTTTGAACCACGTCCGAGATTTATGCGATACAACTTTCCCCACTACTTTCCCCCATTCCTTTCCTCTTTGAACCACATCCTAGATTCATGCTATACAACTTTCCCCACTACTTGTCCCCTTCCTTTCCTCTTTGAACCACGTGTTGGGGAACGTAGTAATTTCAAAAAATTTCCTATGCAAACGCAAGATCATGGTGATGAATAGCAACAAGAGAGGAGAGTGTTGTCCACGTACCCTCATAGACCGAAAACGGAAGCGTTAGAACAACGCAGTTGATGTAGTCGTACGTCTTCACGGCCCGACCGATCAAGCACCAAAACTACGGCACCTCCGAGTTCTAGCACACGTTTAGCTCGATGACGATCCCCGGACTCCGATCCAGCAGAATGTCAGGGAAGATTTCTGTCAGCACGACGGCGTGGTGACGATCTTGATGTTCTACCGTCGCAGGGCTTTGCCTAAGCACCGCTACAAAATTATCGAGGACTATGGTGGAGGGGGGCACCGCACACTGCTAAGAGATCAAGAGATCAATTGTTGTGTCTAGAGGTGCCTCCTGCCCCCGTATATAAAGGATCCAAGGGGGAGGGGGCGACCGGCCAAGGAGGGGCACGCCAAGGGGAGTCCTACTCCCACCGGGAGTAGGACTCCCTTCTTTCCTAGTTGGAATAGGAGAAGGGGGAAGGAGGAGGGAGAGAGGAAGGAAAGGGGGGCGCCGCCCCTTCTCCTTGTCCTATTCGGACTAGGGGGAGGGGGCGCGGCCCAGCCCTTGCCTCCTCTCTTCCTCTCCACTAGGGCCCATGTAGGCCCATTAAGCCTCCGGGGGTTCCGGTAACCTCCCGGTACTCCGGTAAAATCCTGATTTCACCCGGAACACTTCCAATATCCAAATATAGGCTTCCAATATATCAATCTTCATATCTGAACCATTTCGAGACTCCTAGTCATGTCCATAATCACATCCGGGACTCCGAACAAACTTCGGTACATCAAAACTCATAAACTCATAATATAACTGTCATCGAAACCTTAAGCGTGCGGACCCTACAGGTTCAAGAACTATGTAGACATGACCTAGAACTGTTTCCGGTCAATAACCAATAGCGGAACCTGGATGCTCATTTTGGCTCCTACATATTCTACGAAGATCTTTATAGGTCAAACCGCATAACAACATACATTGTTCCCTTTGTCATCAGTATGTTACTTGCCCGAGATTCGATCATCGGTATCTCAATACCTAGTTCAATCTCATTACCGGCAAGTCTCTTTACTCGTTACGTAATGCATCATTCCGTAACTAACTCATTAGCTACATTGCTTGCAAGGCTTATAGTGATGTGCATTACCGAGAGGGCCCAGAGATACCTCTCCGACTATCGGAGAGACAAAACCTAATCTTGAAATACGCCAACTCAACATGTACCTTTGGAGACACTTGTAGAGCTCCTTTATAATCACCCAGTTACGTTGTGACGTTTGGTAGCACACAAAGTGTTCCTCCGGTAAACGGGAGTTGCATAATCTCATAGTTATAGGAACTTGTATAAGTCATGAAGAAAGCAATAGCAACATACTAAATGATCAAGTGCTAAGCTAACGGAATGGGTCAAGTCAATCACATCATTCTCCTAATGATGTGATCCCGTTAATCAAATGACAACACATGTCTATGGTCAGGAAACATAACCATCTTTGATTAATGAGCTAGTCAAGTAGAGGCATACTATTGACATTAAGTTTGTCTATGTATTCACACATGTATCATGTTTCCGGTTAATACAATTATAGCATGAATAATAAACATTTATCATGGAGTCAATAATCTAGGAAATAAATAATAACTTTATTATTGCCTCTAGGGCATATTTCCTTCAGTCTCCCACTTGCACTAGAGTCAATAATCTAGATTACACAGTAATGATTCTAACACCCATGGAGTCTTGGTGCTGATCATGTTTTGCTCGTGGAAGAGGCTTAGTCAATGGGTCTGTAACATTCAGATCCGTATGTATCTTGCAAATCTCTATGTCTCCCACCTGGACTTGGTCCCGGATGGAATTGAAGCGTCTCTTGATGTGCTTGGTCCTCTTGTGAAATCTGGATTCCTTTGCCAAGGCAATTGCACCAGTATTGTCACAGAATATCTTCATTGGTCCCGATGCACTAGGTATGACACTTAGATCGGAAATGAACTCTTTCATCCAGACTCCTTCATTTGCTGCTTTTGAAGCAGCTATGTACTCCGCTTCGCATGTAGATCCCGCCATGACGCTTTGCTTAGAACTGCTCCAACTGACAGCTCCACCGTTCAATATAAACACGTATCCGGTTTGCGATTTAGAATCGTCCGGATCAGTGTCAAAACATGCATCGACGTAACTATTTACGACTAGCTCTTTGTCACCTCCATAAACGAGAAACATATCCTTAGTCCTTTTCAGGTATTTCAGGATATTCTTGACCGCTGTCCAGTGATGCACTCCTAGATTACTTTGGTACCTACCTGCCAAGCTTATTGCTAAGCATATGTTAGGTCTGGTACACAACATTGCATACATGATAGAGCCTATGGCTGAACCATAGGGAACATCTTTCATTTTCTCTCTATCTTCTGCTATGGTCGGGCATTGAGTCTGACTCAACTTCACACCTTGTAATACAGGCAAGAATCCTTTCTTTGCCTGATTCATTTTGAACTTTTTCAAAACTTTATCAAGGTATGTGCTTTGTGAAAGTCCAATCAAGCATCTTGATCTATCTCTATAGATCTTGATGCCCAATATGTAAGCAGCTTCACCGAGGTCTTTCATTGAAAAACTTCTATTCAAGTATCCCTTTATGCTATCCAGAAATTCTATATCATTTCCAGTTAACAATATGTCATCTACATATAATATCAGAAATGCTACAAAGCTCCCACTCACTTTCTTGTAAATACAGGCTTCTCCAAAAGTCTGTATAAAACCATATGCTTTGATCACACTATCAAAGCGTTTATTCCAACTCCAAGAGGCTCGCACCAGTCCATAAATGGATCGCTGGAGCTTGCACACTTTGTTAGCACCTTTTGGATCGATAAAACCTTCCGGTTACATCATATACAACTCTTCTTCTAGAAATCCATTCAGGAATGCAGTTTTGACATCCATTTGCCAAATTTCATAATCATGAAATGCGGCAATTGCTAACATGATTCGGATAGACTTAAGCATCGGTACAGGTGAGAAAGTCTCATCCTAGTCAACCCCTTGAACTTGTCGAAAACCTTTTGCAACAAGTCAAGCTTTGTAGACAGTTACATTACCATCAACATCAGTCTTCTTCTTGAAGATCCATTTATTCTCGATGGCTTGCCGATCATCAGGCAAGTCAACCAAAGTCCATACTTAGTTCTCATACATGGATCCCATCTCAGATTTCATGGCCTCAAGCCATTTTGCGAAATCTGGGCTCATCATCGCTTCCTCATAGTTCGTAGGTTCGCCATGGTCAAGTAACATGACTTCCAGAATAGGATTTCCGTACCACTCTGGTGCGGATCTTACTCGGGTAGACCTACGAGGTTCGGTAGTAACTTGATATGAAGTTTCATGATCAATATCGTTAGCTTCCTCACTGATTGGTGTAGTTGTCACATGAACCGGTTCTTGTGATGAACTACTTTCCAATAAGGGAGCAGGTACAGTTACCTCATGAAGTTCTACTTTCCTCCCACTCACTTCTTTCGAGAGAAACTCCTTCTCTAGAAAGGATCTGAATTTAGCAACAAAAATCTTGCCCTCAGATCTATGATAGAAGGTGTACCCAATAGTCTCTTTTGGGTATCCTGTGAAGACACATTTCTCCGATTTGGGTTCGAGCTTATCTGGTTGAAGTTTCTTCACATAAGCATCGCAGCCCCAAACTTTAAGAAATGACAACTTTGGTTTCTTGCTAAACCACAGTTCATAAGGCGTCGTCTCAACGGATTTTGATGGTGCCCTATTTAACGTGAATGCGGCCGTCTCTAAAGCATAACACCAAAACGATAGCGGTAAATCAGTAGGAGACATCATAGATCGCACCATATCTAGTAAAGTATGATTACGACGTTCGGACACACCATTTCGTTGTGGTGTTCTGGGTGGCGTGAGTTGCGAAACTATTCCGCATTGCTTCAAATGAAAACCAAACTCGTAACTCAAATATTCTCCTCCACAATCAGATCGTAGAAATTTTATTTTCTTGTTACGATGATTTTCCACTTCACTCTGAAATTCATTGAATGTTTCAAATGTTTCAGACTTGTGTTTCATCAAGTAGATACACCCATATCTGCTCAAATCATCCGTGAAGGTGAGAAAATAACGATACCCACCGCGAGCCTCAATATTCATTGGACCACATACATCAGTATGTATGATTTCAAACAAATCAGTTGCTCGCTCCATAGTTCTGGAGAACGGCGTTTTAGTCATCTTGCCCTTAGCCAATATTCGCTTAATCCATAGTCCCTGTTTCGAGTTGCAAATATTAGCAACAGAACCAGTATCAAATACCCAGGTGCTACTGCGAGCATTAGTAAGGTACACATCAATAACATGTATATCACATATACATTTGTTCACCTTGCCATCCTTCTTATCCGCCAAATACTTGGGGCAGTTCCGCTTCCAGTGTCCAGTCTGCTTGTAGTAGAAGCACTCAGTCTCAGGCTTAGGTCCAGATTTGGGTTTCTTCTCTTGAGCAACAACTTGTTTTCTGTTCTTCTTTAAGTTCCCCTTCTTCTTCCCTTTGCCCTTTTTCTTGAAATTGGTGGTCTTATTGACCATCAACAATTGATGCTTGTCGGTGTCAAAACCGGCGGATCTCGGGTAGGGGGTCCCGAACTGTGCGTCTATGTAACATCCCAAAATTCTAAATTTTGGAATGTTATAAACAAATAGATAGAATGATTGATTGTTTGATTGTTGTGTGATTGATTGAGTGAAATTTGAAACTTTTTGAAAGTTAAATGAGAGGGAATAAAAGGACTTTCCCAAACTTTCATTATTTCTTTTATGATCTTCGGAGTTCAAATTCTTTTCATCACAAAACCCTGGAGAAAAGATGACATGACTTCTTCCATTTATTTAAATGACAAGGGGTGTTGAAAATATTTGAATTTCATTTGAAATTATTTCCAATTCATAAACTTCAAGCAACTCAATGATTTTCATGAGAGAAGATAAAATGACTTCTTCAAAACATATGAAATATGAGTTGGGAGTTTAAAAGAATTAAATTCAAAGTTCTTTTGAATTTATTTTCAATTTGGAGTTATTTGAGTTTTATTCAAATTATTTTTCTCCAAAAATAAAATATATGGAAAATAGGGTAACATGATTCCCTACATCAGAAAATTGGAGAGAAATAAATTTGAATTAATTTTGGTATTTTAAAATGATTTTTGTTGGATTTTATTAGACCAGTAGCACTGTTTGAATTATTTGAATTTGTGTAGATTTTAATTAACGCTATAATAATGTTCATCTCATAGGAAATCTTTTTCTGAAAATTTTGATATATTATATGCCTATAGTATATTTTTTATTTATTTTGCTTTTATTTTATTCTCTAAATATTTTTATTTTAAAAAAAATCTTCCCCTCCGTCGCGACTGGGCCGGCCCAAGGCCAGACCGCAGCCGCGGCCCAGCCAGCGCCGCTCGCCCCGATCCCAGGCGGGATTCCGCCCGCTGTACGCAGCCGCGCCGCCATGGGAGCCGTCCCCGATCTGGACTCCGCGCCGCCCTAGCCCCTCCCGCACGCCATCGCCCCTCCCCTGGCCTTTAAAAAGGCAGGCCCCGACCCCGGCCCCCTCTTTTCCCTCCTCTCCTCGCCGCGCCGCCGCAGATCGCCGCCGCCGCCGCCGCATCTTGCCACCGCCGCCGCGCGCCTCAGCCGGAGCCGTCACCACCGCCACCACCGACTCTGCCACCCAGCGCCGCGCTCGCCGCCGTGTCCGCTCATCGCCATCGACCCCGGAGCCGCCGCCGACCCAAGTCGCCGCCTCGCCCCGCTCGCCGGAGACCGCCGTCGCCGGAGCCGCCCGAACTGCCGCCGCCGCCGGTTTATTCGCCCTGACCGGTATAAACCGCAAACTGCCCCGGTTTTCTCTTTTAGTTCGGTTCTATTGTTTTAGATCGGTTTATATATTTTTTTGGTTTAGTTATTAGTTAGCGGACGTTCATCCGTTCGTACTCAATAGCGAACGATTTCGTTCTATAGGGTTCTGTAGCGAACGTTCGTTCGATATGATTTTTCTTTTTATTTTAGTTTTCGGCCAGGGACCTATCCGTGAATATTTTCTTTACAGATCAGCCCCTGGTTTTCAAATGCTCACAACTTTTCAACCTTCTATACAAATCCAACGAAACCAACGCCCACCTCTTCGTTATGATCTCCTCTATCCTGTAATCCAACTCAAACAAGTTTTTGAAGGTTTAAAATTTGAATTAGATCAGATTTGAATTTGAACTTTGTTTGATCATAACTTGAGTTTTATAACTCCGTTTGAACTGATTCTTTTTGCAAATCGAAGCTCTCAACCTAAACTTTCTGATAAGGCCAAATTCACATAATTTTGGTACTGTTAGAAATTGTTTTATGTTGTAAGAGTTATTTGCTTGGTTTTGATGTTTTCCGAATCGTCTTCTTCGTTCTTTCTGGTCTTTTGAGTGATTGCTTATGTGTGGTTACTATTGATTGCTTACGATAGATTGACCGGAGTGTGACGAGTAGAGCTATCAAGAATTTTGAGTGCGAATCATCTTCATCAACATTGCAGGCAAGTTCACACTTTGATCATACTCTTTTCATACCCAGTTTTTATGCATTAGTTTCAAGGCCTCAAACATTGCATGATTAGGATGCCTTTAACATGTGGGTTTTGGGAAGTAGTTGATGAGGTAGGACCTATTATCCTGTTTACTATCAAACCCTTGGGAGTTACTTCTACGTTATTCTTATATTGCCATGCTATGCTCATAGACGTGGATTGGGTTTGAGTGATATCCATGACAGATGTGAGATTGATAATTAATGGTTTACTTAAGGTGGCAACTTTAATACACATCTGGGTGGATTGAGGCACCTGGGGTTACCAGTGATTGCCTGTTTTATTTTTGGAAATCCCGGGGTTACCGTGTGATTCTCCTATGGACCGCCACCCAGGCTCAAAGGGAACTGAGTCTATTCATGCTAGAAACTTCCGTGTGCAGCCGCAAGCTATTATGGGCTCTAGCATAGTTTGAGTAAGTTGCGTGAAGCTCTTGAAGAGGTGGATCAGCAGGTAGTGGGTTTGTAGGTTTGGTATGGTCTGCCCGGAGTAGAGAGTTAATCCTTCTGAAAGACTGTGTCTCGGTCATCCGTCTCTCAAACACCATGCAGTGCGAGAATCAACGGAGGCGATCGAGTCTTGCGGGGAAAAGTGCGCAAACCTCTGCGGAGTGTACAAACTAATCATGGTTAGCCGTGTCCCCAGTTATGTACAATTCTGAGTATCTTGTACTTGAGTATTCACATGTATCTCAACACTCTTAATTAATATTGTTGGGTTGTTAATGACTTTAATTTGGGATTGAGAGGGGGTTTACCTTCTCAATATTTTATAATTGGGATCATTGAGTTGGGGTTACCTTCTCAAATGATGTTTCAACCAACATGATTGTTAAACTAAAACTTATTCCTTTGTAGTAGGGAAAAATTGGCTTTTCGCAAAAACTGTAACCATAGAGCTTTCCACCAGCCAAATATGCATGTAGTGATAGTTATTATTCATCATTGCTCTGTGGTGTCAATTTGCCAGTACGTTCAATGTACTGACCCTCTGTGGCTGCAACGTCTCATGTTGCAGGATCTTACGACGAGTAAGTGATACGTTAGGGTTACGATTTCCTATACTCAACTTTCCCGTTGGTGTTGATGGGAATCCACAACCTTGTTACTTCCGCTATTTTGGATTGAGGTAATTGTATTTACGTTATTTTATACATGTGATTTACCTCTGTTATAAATCCTCGAGTATTGTGTGTGTCAACATACCGATCCAGGGATGACACCTAAGCACAGAGACTTGACCGTCTGAGTTCGGGTCGCTACAAGATGGTATCAGAGCACATGTTGACTGTAGGACGTGACCCTAGAAACTGGCAAGCCCATAGGAAAGATTTTTCTCCACAACTTTCTTTTTCAAAAAGATCTTTTACCTCTCTTCTCTTCTGAGCTTATTAAAATATTCCCTTTTAGTGAGACCATACCCCTTTCCCCTTTTGACCCCTAGAAGATTCGACTGATGAGACCACTCCAAGAAGGACCAGATATCGGACGACTAAGACCATTCGGAATGAAGAGGATTTTACCATACATTATGATAATGGAAACTACAACTGTTGAAGACTCTGAAGACTAGGAGAATTTGAAGGCTCTGAAGAATTTCCAGATTTGGTATGACCAAGGAAGGCTACACTTATGGAACTTGACAGACTATGAAAGTTGTCAATACTCGAGAGCAAGGTGTATCGGAGAAAGACCGGAACATGGATCATTAGAACTCAAAGTTTTGTCAAGAAAACCCTAAGGCAGGAGATATCAACTATGGAGTAAAAGTTCATGTCAATGGCCAGGGCAGAAATATAGATATCCAAGATATTATCGCTCTCTTATGCTATTGTCACCGTGCGGAGTTAAGCATGCAGATGCATGTAAGGATTGGATGGTAGAAGGCTGATGGATCATCTGTCAACAAAGGATGAAGCTTTAACATTAACTGGTGTATCACCAGGATCTGGAGTGTTACATCAAGAAGTTTAAAGATGAACCTTCAGGAAGCCGTATTTTGACAAGGAAGTATTTTGAGAAGAACTCGGGACCAGAAACCGAAAGTAGCCAAGCTGGAGAAGCAAAACCTCAAGATACCGGAGATTCGTCAGGAACGGAAGAATAGTAGTACCATGGTTCTTGACAAGGATGTTGTAACCCAGAAGTTTGGAGTGCAACTCGACAACATTAAAGGATGTCACGAGAGACTTCTCGTCAATAGAGATGATCTGGCGAAAGAACTTGAGAAGGACAAGCATGATCAGAAGGAGCCATCGGAGACATGAACAAGACTTGAAGAGTTTGCAATTTTGGAGATCTATTGACCATTAGAATACCAAACCCCATTGTACCTATGTTAGATGCGACGTTTGTGAGCTGTCTTTTGTTTGTTGTTTTTCCGATAGCCACAATAAAACCTGTCTTTTCAAAACTATTGTTTGTATTGTGTGCATCCCTCTCTATCTCTCTTATCCCACCCCAAAACCCATGGACCCAATAGAGGATGAATGGAGATGAGCTTGTATTTTCTGGACCGATGAGTCAATTGGAGACAGACCGATGGATTGAAAACATGGAGGATCACATGAAGAATAACTCTATAGCCGGAAATGATATGAGCCAGCATGCTCTTCAGAGTTTTGAAAGAGGTGCTGTTACTTGGTGGAGGATGTACCAAACCATCAACGGATGGCAAGGAGTAACCACTTGGAAGAATTTAAGTTAACTCTGCTAAAGTCTCGGCTTGTGTCCCAGAAGTTGAAGCCTTATGGAAATGATATGGAGTAAGTGCATGCAAGCTTTGTGGAGGAATAGGACACTACCATAAATAAAACAAGGATGAATACCCTCATAAGCGGAGGATTACCAAAGGAGTTAGCCGAGGAATTTCAGGGAACTTCGTTTGGAGATTGTTCCCAAAGGTTTTGTTGCATCAATGGAAGTTCAGTCTACATTGTTGGGAAAGATCCGTAAAGCTCAGAAGGATGACATAGAGATTGCTGAGATAAAAGAGAGGATGAGCAAAGGAAAGGCCAAAGGCTTTCATAAGGATGAGCACGACACCTTATGGTTCGAGGACCGTGTATATGTTCCCAATAATGCAAGGATCAGGAAGTAAATACTTCAAGAGGCTCATGACTCACCATACTCGATTCGCCCTGGAAACACCAAGATGTATTTAGATTTGAAGGAGTGTTTCTAGTGGACTGGTATGAAGAAGGATATTGCGGAGTATGTAGTCGTAGGTGATGTATGCCAGAGAGAGTAAAAGTAGAGCATCAGAAGCCAGCAGGATTACTACAGCCTATGCCGATACCCGAATGGAAGTGGGATAAGCTTGGCATGGATTTCATTACCGGATTTCCCAGAACTCGATTGGGATATGATTCTATCTGGGTAGTAGTTGATTCGCTTGACCAAAGTGGCTCACTTTATCCCAGTGAAAACCACCAATACAAGTGCGAAGTTGGCCAAGATATATTTGACCAGGATGTATGTCTGCATGGAGTTCCGAGGACCATCGATAGAGGAACACAGTTTACCTCAAAGTTTTGGAATCAGCTGCACCAGACTTTGGGTACTAGGCTAGAGTTCAGTACAGCCTTTCATCCGCAGACAGATGGATAAATCAATAAAGTCAATCAGATTCTGGAGTACAGGTTGAGAGCGTATATGCTAGATTATGGATCTAGTAGTGATGATAATCTACCTTACGTAGAGTTCTCATACAACAACAGTTACCAAGCCAGTTTGAAGATGGCCCCTTTTAAATCTTTGTATGGGAGAAGGAGCCAAACACCGTTGATGTGGGGTGAAGTTGGGGACCGTCAGTTGTTTGGATCAAATGTGATCAAGGAGTCAGAAGAGAATGTTAAGTTGCTTCGAGATAGACTGAAGGTAGCTCAGTCCTGGCAGAAGAGTTATGCAGACTCAAAAACGCAAGGAGGAAGTCTATGAAATTGGAGACAGAACATGTCTTCATGTGTCCCCTCTGCGAGGAGTTAAACGAACTGGAGTTAAGGGAAAGTTAGCCCCGAGATTTGTAGGACCATACCGAGTTTGGAGCGTATGGGAGAAGTGGCCAACAAATTGGATTCACCTGAAGGACTGTCAGAAGTTCATGATGTGTTTCACGTTTCCCAGTTGAAGAAGTGCCATGCAGAGATGGCCAATATTCCCCTGTAAGGACGCTTGACCCGAAGGATAATGATGTTCCATGAAGTGGAGTATGGACTTCATAAGTATAAGTTTTTTTATCTCGGTATGTGGGACATCCCACGAGGATGAAGAGATGAATTACTATTGGATATGATGTTGGAAATATGGATCAATGGAAATTCCATGATGAGTCTGAGTAATCACGTCTTAGTTTGGTGCCAATAGAAGGAAGGAAGACAGTACAATTGGGTGGATTTAAGGAAGCTGGAAGTTGAATGTTGGAATAAAGATCAGTTGCCCGCGATGATGAGTTCAAGGTTTATAAGTGATGAGATGGGCCATAACCCACAGGCCCCATGACCTGCCAAGAAGCAAGCACATTCTTGCTGAAGGAAAAACCCTGGAAGGAGTTACCATTTTATCGACAGACGAACTTATAGGAGTTTACGCAAAACCTGAGAGTTGTGAAGGACCGATAGTTGTTTGTTTGGCTTGCAGAATCAATGGATTTATCCGAACTTGGTTCGTTGACAAGAGAAATTCTGCAATGCTTGTGAGGATGACCGAGTGTTAGAATGCGAGATTCGCTAAACCATATACAAGATAATGATTTGGGTGCGGGATGGATTGATCACCATACCGACTTACTCTTATTATTCGCCTTGCTATGTCGGATGGTAAATCTGAGTGACTTACCTATAGTAGAGAGACAACGATCAAAACCTTGTTTAAACCTTAGAATGGTATAAGTATTTTCCCTTGTACACGGCAGCTGCTGCCAATCGTAGGATATACGGTGAGGTTCAACCCAGACCGATTTTCTGCAGGAGAACCCATAAATTGTTGACCACCATGAGATATCGATATTTGTTTAGTATTGGCGCCAGACCTGACAGCTGTGGAGACCCATTCCTGGAATAACCTTACGAAGATGAAAGGACAAAGGAATTGAGGAAAGGTTATGCCACTACCGGAAGAGCCCAGAGAAGGAAATATTTTAGAGATCTGAGAAGACAGACACTGTCAAGAATAAGGATGGAGTGTATGAGTTTTGATGGAACCGTAGCAATGCTTCTAAGGGTGGTAGCACCCAAGACCCCGGAGGCGAACGTTGGATTTTTGAAGACCCCCAACCCTAACCTATTTCTTGCTAGCCTCTCCGAATCTCGAGGACGAGATTCATTTTAAGGGTGGTAGGTTTGTAACATCCCAAAATTCTAAATTTTCGAATGTTATAAACAAATAGATAGAATGATTGATTGTTTGATTGTTGTGTGATTGTTTGAGTGAAATTTGAAACTTTTTGAAAGTTAAATGAGAGGGAATAAAAGGACTTTCCCAAACTTTCATTATTGCTTCTATGATCTTCGGAGTTCAAATTCTTTTCATCACAAAACCCTGGAGAGAAGATGACATGACTTCTTCCATTTATTTAAATGACAAGGGGTGTTGAAAATATTTGAATTTCATTTGAAATTATTTCCAATTCATAAACTTCAAGCAACTCAATGATTTTCATGAGAGAAGATAAAATGACTTCTTGAAAACATATGAAATATGAGTTGGGAGTTTAAAAGAATTAAATCAAAGTTCTTTCGAATTTATTTTCAATTTGGAGTTATTTGAGTTTTATTCAAATTATTTTTCTCCAAAAATAAAATATATGGAAAATAGGGTAACATGATTCCCTACATCAGAAAATTGGAGAGAAATAAATTTGAATTAATTTTGGTATTTTTAAAATGATTTTTGTTGGATTTTATTAGACCAGTAGCACTGTTTGAATTATTTGATTTTGTGTAGATTTTAATTAACGCTATAATAATGTTCATCTCGTAGGAAATCTTTTTCTGAAAATTTTGATATATTATATGCCTATAGTATATTTTTATTTATTTTGCTTTTATTTTATTTTCTAAATATTTTTATTTTAAAAAAAAATCTTCCCCTCCGCCGCGACTGGGCCGGCCCAAGGCCAGACCGTAGCCGCGGCCCAGCCAACGCCGCTCGCCTCGATCCCAGGCGGGATTCCGCCCGCCGTACACCACCGCGCCGCGATGGGAGCCGTCCCCGATCCGGACTCCGCGCCGCCCTAGTCCCTCCCGCACGCCATCGCCCCTCCCCTGGCCTTTAAAAAAGCAGGCCCCGACCCCGGCCCCCTCTTTTCCCTCCTCTCCTCGCCGCGCCGCCGCAGATCGCTGCTGCCGCCGCCGCATCTCGCCACCGCCGCCACGCGCCTCAGCCGGAGCCGCCACCACCGACTCTGCCACCCAGCGCCGCGCTCGCCGCCGTCTCCGCCCATCGCCGTCGACCCCGGAGCTGCCGCCGACCCAAGTCGCCGCCTCGCCCCGCTCGCCGGAGACCGCCGTCGCCGGAGCCGCCCGAACCGCCGCCGCCGCCGGTTTATTCGCCCAGACCGGTATAAACCGCAAACCGCCCCGGTTTTCTCATTTAGTTCGGTTTTATTGTTTTAGATCGGTTTATATATTTTTTGGTTTAGTTATTAGTTAGCGGACGTTCGTCCGTTCGTACTCGATAGCGAACGATTTCGTTCTATAGGGTTCTGTAGCGAACGTTCGTTCGATAGGATTTTTCTTTTTCTTTTAGTTTTCGCCTAGGGACCTACCCGTGAATATTTTCTTTACAGATCAGCCCCTGGTTTTCAAATGCTCACAACTTTTCAACCGTTTATCCAAATTCAACGAAACCAACGCCCACCTCTTCGTTATGATCTCCTCTATCCAGTAATCCAACTCAAACAAGTTTTTGAAGGTTTAAAATTTGAATTAGATCAGATTTGAATTTGAACTTTGTTTGATCATAACTTGAGTTTTATAACTCCGTTTGAACTGATTCTTTTTGCAAATCGAAGCTCTTGACCTAAACTTTCTGATAAGGCCAAATTCACATAATTTTGGCACCGTTAGAAATTGTTTTATGTTGTAAGAGTTATTTGCTTGGTTTTGATGTTTTCCGAATCGTCTTCTTCGTTCTTTCTGGTCTTTTGAGTGATTGCTTATGTGTGGTTACTATTGGTTGCTTACGATAGATTGACCAGAGTGTGACGAGTAGAGCTATCAAGAATTTTGAGTGCAAATCATCTTCATCAACATTGCAGGCAAGTTCACACTTTGATCATACTCTTTTCATACCTAGTTTTTATGCATTAGTTTCAAGTCCTCAAACATTGCATGATTAGGATGCCTTTAACATGTGGGTTTTGGGAAGTAGTTGATGAGGTAGAACCTATTATCCTGTTTACTATCAAACCCTTGGGAGTTACTTCTACGTTATGCTTATATTGCCATGCTATGCTCGTAGACGTGGATTGGGTTTGAGTGATATCCATGACAGATGTGAGATTGATAATTAATGGTTTACTTAAGGTGGCAACTTTAATACACATCTGGGTGGATTGAGGCACCTGGGGTTACCAGTGATTGCCTGTTTTATTTTTGGAAATCCCGGGGTTACCGTGTGATTCTCCTATGGACCGCCACCCAGGCTCAAAGGGAACTGAGTCTATTCATGCTAGAAACTTCCGTGTGTAGCTGCAAGCTATTATGGGCTCTAGCATAGTTTGAGTAAGTTGCGTGAAGCTCTTGAAGAGGTGGATCAGCAGGTAGTGGGTTTGTAGGTTTGGTATGGTCTGCCCGGAGTAGAGAGTTAATGCTTCTGAAAGACTGTGTCTCGGTCATCCGTCTCTCAAACACCATGCAGTGCGAGAATCAACGGAGGCGATCGAGTCTTGCGGGGAAAAGTGCGCAAACCTCTGCAGAGTGTACAAACTAATCATGGTTAGCCGTGTCCCCGGTTATGGACAATTCTGAGTATCTAGTACTTGAGTATTCACATGTATCTCAACACTCTTAATTAATATTGTTGGGTTGTTAATGACTTTAATTTGGGATTGAGAGGGGGTTTACCTTCTCAATATTTTATAATTGGGATCATTGAGTTGGGGTTACCTTCTCAAATGATGTTTCAACCAACATGATAGTTAAATTAAAACTTATTCCTTTGTAGTAGGGAAAAATTGGCTTTTCGCAAAAACTGTAACCATAGAGCTTTCCACCAGCCAAATATGCATGTAGTGATAGTTATTATTCATCATTGCTCTGTGGTGTGAATTTGCCAGTACATTCAATGTACTGACCCTCTGTGGCTGCAACGTCTCATGTTGCAGGATCTTACGACGAGTAAGTGATACGTTAGGGTTACGATTTCCTATACTCAACTTTGCCGTTGGTGTTGATGGGAATCCACAACCTTGTTACTTCCGCCATTTTGGATTGTGGTAATTGTATTTATGTTATTTTATACATGTGATTTACCTCTGTTATAAATCCTCGAGTATTGTGTGTGTCAGCATACCGATCCAGGGATGACACCTAAGTACAGAGACTTGACCGTCTGAGTTCGGGTCGCTACAGTCTAGGCGGATGGTAACAGGAGACAAGGGACACGATGTTTTTACCCAGGTTCGGGCCCTCTCGATGGAGGTAAGACCCTACTCCTGCTTGATTGATATTGATGATATGGGTAGTACAAGAGTGGATCTACCACGAGATCAAGGAGGCTAAACCCTAGAAGCTAGCATATGGTATGATTGTTGTTCTGTCCTATGGACTAAAACCCTCCGGTTTATATATACACTGGAGAGGGCTAGGGTTACACAGAGTCGGTTACAATGGTAGGAGATCTACATATCCGTATCGCCAAGCTTGCCTTCCACGCCAAGGAAAGTCCCATCCGGACACGGGACGAAGTCTTCAATCTTGTATCTTCATAGTCTTGGAGTCCGGCCGATGATGATAGTTCGGCTATCCGGACACCCCCTAGTCCAGGACACCCTCAGTAGCCCCTGAACCAGGCTTCAATGACGACGAGTCCGGCGCGCATATTGTTTTCGGCATTGCAAGGCGGGTTCCTCCTCCGAATAATTCATAGAAGATTGTGAACACCAGGATAGTGTCCGGCTCTGTAAAATAAATTCCACATACCACCGTAGAGAGAATAATATTTACACAAGTTCAATCTGCTGACGTATTCTGTGGCGTGACGTCACACCATAACCAAGCCTTTACTCGAATCGTTTTTATTATACCACCTCAGCGTGTTTAGCGAAGTGGTTTCCTTGGCACGTCTTGTCGAAGCAGAGATCGTGTTCCCCTTATTCCGGGATTCCCATCAATACGGACGTGGGTAACCCAACCGTGCCATTGATTGCGGCGCTTGGGAGATAAGCGAGTTTTACCAGGCCGGTGGGGACACATAGTTTCGTCCGCCCATATACAAGGGGATAAGGATCCACCTTTTTTACCTACGCCTTCTTCCTCCTTTGCTTATCCATCTCCGCGCACTTGAGCTCCAGCGCCCAAGTCCACACATCTCACCTCGACCTTCTCCAGCCATGTCCGGAGCGGGAGGCAAGTGGATGGCCTCCTCCGTTACGAAGGGGCACATCAAGAAGCTGCGCAGCGCCGGATATCTGTCCAGCGACATCGCGCACCGGCTCCCCGACGAGGGGCAGCTCATCCCCACCCCCGGGCCCCACGAGAGGGTGGTATTCCTTTCCCATTTCCTCTGCGGACTGGGCTTCCCACTCCACCCCTTTTTCCGGGGGCTCATGTTCTACTATGGCCTAGATTTCCATTATATGGCCCCGAATTTCATCCTCAATATTTCGGCATTTATCGTCATGTGCGAGGCCTTCCTCTGCATCCAGCCCCACTTTGGCTTGTGGCTCAAGACCTTCAACGTCAAGCCGAAGATTGTGAAGGGCAGCCAAGCGGAGTGCGGAGGCGCCATGGTGGGCAAAATGCCCAACGTCACTTGGCTCAAGGGCGCCTTCGTGGAAACCATCAAAGGGTGGCAATCGGGGTGGTTCTACATCACCGAGCCGCGTGACCCTAAATGGGCAGCGGCCCCCAAATTCAGATCTGGCATCCCCATGCGGCTCACCTCCTAGAAAGAGAAGGGCCTGCTGTGGGGTAGTTCGGAAGAGCTGACCGGACTCCAGTCCTGTCTCCAAACCCTGGTGAACAAGAAGCTCAAGCTTGTCAACATGATCCAGGTCATGCTCGTCCGCCGGATTCTAACACAATCGGAGAGGATCTTGCCTCGGGCTGCTGCGGATGAATCTGAGGTTGGTAACTTTGTGGATGTTGGTATGGCCTGTGTTGTTAGGGATCCGCATGATGGTTGCATATGGAAACGGAAACAGATAATCCCGCACCACGCAGACGTGGCTAACCCCCATTGCTTGACGATACGCCTACCCGGTCAGGGTGTAGTCAATTCTGCCTGCCAAAAACCCCAATCGGGTGCGACGACGCTCTCCTCGAGTTCTACACCCACGCCTCCACCATCTCGATTCTTCTCACCTTCGACCGTGAGCAAGAAACCACCACCTCCTACTCCAGCAAAATCTCTCAAGCCGCCGCAGCCCCCGGCTCCATCTACCATGGCGAACTTCCCCGTGCGCCCGTTTGCCTTCGCTCTAGATGGATCCACCTTTGATCGCGGGCCTGCTCACCGGGTCCAGCGTCACGTTATGGTGGTGGATGATCCGCCTCTGAACCATGATAGGTACGCCATTGTCTCCGTCAACCCTCCGGTCCCTGATCATCAGAAGGAGTTCTGGTTAGCTGAGGTCTGCCGCATTATTGTTGGAGATTTAGAGTATGAACTGCTAGATGACTTTGTTTACCCGCTGGGGATCGGGTGTGTAGTGTTTGCGGATATGGAGAGTAGAAATGCTGCCATTAGAGAAGGACCACATGCTTTGACCGATGATTCCACCTTCTCCCTAGTTCCGCATGATGAGAGTATCAATATGCGCATGCCTGCCTTTGAATATGAAGTTTGGGTCATGTTTCTTGCTTTTCCAATGGACTATCAAACTGAGCATTATGTCCATAAGGCTGTCTCACACTTTGGGAAGATGCTTGCCTGGCCCTGTCCGGGATAGAACAAGGCTAGAATCCTTGTTAAATGTCATATAGAAGATGTTGCTGAGGTGCCGCATAGTCTTGTGATTACCAAGGTTGGTTTACTGCCGGGTCTTGCTCGCTCGTTGTCGGTGCCTATTTATGTTCTGAATGGTAGAAACACTATACCAAACTTGGTTGGTAATGAGGATGTCCCCCCACTTTTGAATGCATCTCCACATCCATACCAGCTTCCTTACTACACCCTCATGCAGCAAGCAAGAATTGATGAGATGGCTGCTCAGGATGCTTTGAATGAGGCTGCCTGGAATGCCCCTGAACCTGCTCAGGTTGTTTAGGAAAACGGGTGGGGTGTGTGGCCTATGATCCCTCCACCTTATACTGGGTTCAGTTTCAGGACTTTCTTTCAGTATTATGGTCCGTCTCTCATGGATGGTGTGGATCCGGAGCATAATGTGCAGGATAATCTATCTGACATTTGGTCATCTGATTCGGAGTTTCAGGCAGTGGAAGCTTTGGCTGATGGATTTGTGAATGGCAACCCTGCAGCCAGGTTGGAGTTCGTCAGGGCTGGGGGAAGCTCTGTTTTTCTTCAGGTTGCAGTTGATCACGAGTTCTTGCTTTGGATTGGGGGTATGCTCAAACGCATATATACACCAGCTATCACCCTTCAACATACCTCTCCTGTGATGTTGCCCCTAAACCCTTTTCAGATTATTCAGAATCATCTTAATGCCGCTGCTGCAGCTTGGATTGAGTGTATGGCGCCTGAACCTGACATCTTCTCAAGGATCTTTGCTACTGCAGTTCAGTGGGGGACAATTGCTGTTCCATCGTCTTTGCTGTCGCCTGAACCCAGGGCTCGGTTGATTGCTGCGAATTGGGATTTGCCTAAACACTCTCCTGACCTCAAGGCGATCACGCAGCTCGTCTCGGCAGAGGTGGAATCTCAGATAGTGCCTTCATCAGACCGGCCTACTGTGCTTCAGGTGCTTGCATCCTCCTCTGTGTTCAATGCTACTCAAAACCGCAATGTGTTAGTGCCTTTGGACACCACTACTGTCAGACGGAGCAATAGATCCAACAAGTATGATAGATTCAAAATCAACCATGCTCCAGACACAAAGCGTTCCAAGTCAAGGGTGAAACCACGTGAGATTCATTTTGTCAATGCTGTTTCTTTGGCTGCTGCTCCTGTGCAGGTGCCCAATGCTGCTTGCCCCCCACCAACACCAATCGAGGATCTTCAACAGATGGGAAGCAACTGTGGAATTGCTCCGGAAGCCCTCTCCCGTGAGAAGCTGCTGGATGACCAGCGCTCGTCGGGGGCGGATGAAGACTGAAGTCTTCCCTTCTGATGAATAAATCATGGAATGTGCTCTCGTGGAACATTAGAGGCATAAACTCTGATGCAAAACTTTTGGCTATTAGGAATGTGATTGATACTAGCGGTTGTTCTGTGCTATGTATCCAGGAAACTAAACGTGAATCCTTCGATCTTGCCTTTATTAAGACTTTCTGCCCTAAGCGCTTCGATAAATTTGTTTTTGCGCCATCAGTGGGTGCCTCTGGTGGCATCATTGTCATTTGGAATAGTGTTGTGTTTACGGGCACACCTTGGTTTGTGGATTCTTTTGCCATTGGGATTTCTTTTGTGGCCACGCAGTCGAATGATTCGTGGAATCTGATCAATGTCTATGGCCCCTGCTCTGGTCAGCGTCGAGTGGATTTAACGAACTGGCTTTTTGATTTGAATATCCCTGATGATGAAAACTGGCTGATTCTTGGCGACTTTAACTTTATTCGATCCACGAATAATAGGAACAAACCTGGGGGTGACGCTGCGGACATGCTGTTATTTAACGAGCTCATCCGTGCACAGTCGCTCATGGAATTACCTGTGAAAGGACGAGCATACACCTGGAGTAATATGCAAGATGATCCTCTGCTCGAACAGTTGGATTGGTTCTTCTCGTCGTCTTGTTGGACCACCTCATATCCAAACACAATGGTCCTGCCCCTGGGGAAGCCAGTGTCCGACCACATTCCGTGCGTGGTCACAATTGAATCAAGTATCCCCCGATCCAAGCTTTTTCGGTTTGAGAATTTCTGGACTAATCATGATGGGTTCATGGAGGTTGTTGCTAGCTCATGGTCTAAAACATGTCACGCCCCCAATGTCGCGGTGCGAATATGCAAAAAACTTAAAAACCTGAGATATGATCTCAAGCGATGGAGCAAGGGTGTCTCGAAACTTAAAGTTCTGATTCAAAACAGTAATGAGACTCTGGCCATCATGGACACCCTTGAGGATAAACTACCTTTATATATCCAGGAGTCAAACTTCAAGAAGATATTGAAAACCCACTTACAGGCCTTGCTCAAATACCAGAATAAGTACTGGCGAAAGAGATGTACTATTAGGTATTTTCGCTATGCTGACGAAAATACTAAGCTCTTTCAGTCAATGGCCACAGAGAGGTATAGGCACAATGCTATTGCCATGCTTAGAGTTGGCGAGGTCGAAATCCATGACCATGTTGGCAAGGAGGGGGTCCTGTTCAATACATACAAGGATCGTTTGGGTTCTTCTAAACCTACCAGCATGGAGTTTGATCTCTCTAGGATCATCCGCAGGATCGATGGGCTGGACCAACTGAGTGCGCCTTTCTCTACTGATGAAATAGATGCTGTTATCAAGGAAATGCCGAATGACAGAGCCCCCGGCCCGGATGGTTTTAATGGTTGTTTTCTTAAGAAGTGCTGGCAAATCATCAAGTCAGATTTCTATGACCTCTGTCACGCTTTCCATGCAGGTGGGCTTGACATCACTAGCATTAGTGAGGGATATATCACCCTGATTCCACAAATATCCTCTCCGGAAACGGCTAATGATTTCAGACCAATTACCTTACTAAACTGTTGTCTGAAAGTCATTAATCTTGGCTGATCAGCTGCAGAAAGTCATTCTCAAAATCATACACAGGAACCAATATGGATTTATCAAAGGTAGGACCATCCATGATTGTCTCACGTGGTCGTACGAATATATTCACCAATGCCACTCGTCTGGGAGAGAGATTATATTGCTTAAGCTTGACTTTGCCAAGGCCTTTGATACGATTGAACATGCCCCCATGTTGGAAATTATGAAACACATGGGTTTTGATGATAGGTGGTTAGGATGGATGGAAACGATCTTTGGCTCGGGAGTTTCGTCAGTCCTCTTAAATGGTGTTCCTGGTCGGAAATTCAAATGCAAGTGTGGCGTGCGACAGGGTGACCCTCTCTCACCACTAATCTTTGTCCTTGCGGCTGATCTGCTCCAAGCTGCGATCAATGACGCTCACACTCAGGGTTTGCTGGAGCTTCCCATTCCTCATGAAAATGCAGGTGACTTCCCGGTGGTGCAATACGCTGACGACACAATCTTGGTTATGCAAGCTTGTCCTACACAGGTCGCCCACATGAAACTTATCTTGGAGGATTATGCAGCTTCGGTGGGACTCAAGATCAACTTCCATAAATCGACCCTCATACCCATTAATGTCGACCACCAGCGTGCGAGTGGGTTGGCAGAGGTGTTTGGCTGCTCTGTTGGCACCCTGCCATTCACTTACCTCGGTCTCCCCAGGGGGACGACTAGGCCGAGTGTTCTCGATCTCATGCCATTGGTGCACTCGGTTGAGAGGAAAACATCCACTGCCTTATCACTGATGTCGTCGGGGGCCAAGATGACGCTGGTCAATTCGGTAATCACCTCCATGCTGATCTATGCAATGTGCATGATCAAGCTGCACCCTAAAGTGGTTGAGCACCTTGACAAACTGCGCCGCTACTGCTTGGGAGCTTGTCTGTCGACCGAAACTGTGTGGTGGCCTTGGTGTTATTGATATCAAAATACAAAATGCCGCGCTTCTCCTAAAGTACTTGTTCAAGTTCTACAATCGTGAGGATGTGCCCTGGGATCAGCTAGTCTGGGTGGCGTACTACCGAACAAGGTGCCGCACGCCACTAAGCCGGTGGGTTCCTTCTGGTGGAAAGACGTAATGCAGCTCAGTGGAACCTTCCGTGGGGTCACCAAGGTCATCCCCGGGCATGGATGCAGCTCTCTGTTTTGGAAAGATGTCTGGTTTAGTGACACTGGCTCCGCACTGATGGACACGCATCCGCGAGCCTTCTCTTATGCTCTGAACGAGGATGATTTCGTTGCCAAGGTTCTCAGGACCACTGATCCAGCCCCGATCTTCAGTCTGCCTCTTTCGGTCCAGGCCAGGGAGGAGATCAGAGAGATACACCAAGGGTCCTTGCATGTCAGTCTGGAAAACAGCTCGGCCGATGTTTGGGTCTGTGACCTAGGATGTTATTCGTCAAAGAAGTACTACAACCACTGTTTCAGGCAGGTGAAAGCTGATGAGGCCTTTGGATGGCTACTGAAATCCAAAAGCCCGATCAAGTTCAAGATGTTTGGGTGGCTGCTTATGGTCGATCGTTTGAACACCAGGAACATGCTGAAGCGGCGACACTTTGCTGTAGCCGGGGGAAACTACACCTGCATGCTCTGCCAAAACCCGCCCGAGGAAACCATGGAATATCTCTTCTTCACGTGCCCTTTCGCCCAACAATGCTGGAGTAAGGTTGGTCTGACCTGGCCAGGAGGAACCAATAGGCTAGCCATCTTGCATGGTGGGAGGGAGAGCTGGCGTCGGCCGTTATTCATGGATATCTTCTTGCTTGCTGCTTGGAGCCTGTGGATGGAAAGAAACAACCAACATTTCAGGGGGATCCCACACTCGTTCGTGGTGTGGTTAGCTAGGTTCAAACATCTGTTGGGTTTGGTGATCCATAACTGTCCAGAGAAAGTTCATCCTTTTCTCTCTGATTTCATTGTAAGTTTGGACCGCTAGTTTTTGTTTCTGCAACCCTTACGGCCGGGGGGCCTAAAACTCATTGTAACACACATGTAACTGTTATGTTGTGAGTAATACAGAGTCAGTGGGAGCCTCTCCCACTGTCACTCATTCTTCAAAAAAACAACAACGGGACTTCAATTTGTGGGAGTTTGATCCGGCACAGCACCGGTCCTTGAGCGGGCTCTTCGACACTACGTATGAAGATGCCTGGAGGGTGCTGTTCAAGGGCGCCGAAGCTCCCGCATCCGCTACCGAAGATCGCGGATTCAGCTCGCAGCGTCCGGCTGGCGAGGTAAGCCATGTTATCCTTTATGGGACACCTGCTTTTCATGTTTTGACTTTATGCGGGATCTAAACTCCCAACACCTTTAACAGGCCTGGCAAGCGACGTCCGGACAAGTTAACTGTCCGGCTCCCCTTCCAGAAGACCCAGCGGATGCCCATCTAACAGGGCTACTGTTCCCGGCACTTTACGTAGTGCCGGAGAAGAAGGCCAAGAAGAAGGCCACGGGAACCCGAAGGAGTTCCTGGCGTCAGGTGGTATCGGATTCATCGTCCGATGACTCTGAGGCAGACTCCTCCCATGAGGACGAGGAGGAGAAGAAAGAGGCCTCTCCCCCAGTGGGGGGAGAGAGGAAGATGAAGGCCTCCCCAACGAGGGAGGCCGAAGGGTCCAAGAAGGGAAGGACCCTTCCCCCGGACTGTTCCGCCAACGTCGGCGACGGCGACGAGGAGTGGCCCTCAAGGGCCAAGCCCCTGGCGAGATCGTAAGTATCCGAACTCCCGAATAACTTCATGATTTTTCTTTTTGCCACACGGTGTCTTTCTAATGCCGCATACAACCCTGCAGTCCGCCCAAGGACGATCTTCCCGCTTCGTCGAGCGGGTCCTTGGGTACGTCGGATGTGGATAGTACTTCACTTCCGACCGCCTCCACCCCCCGTGATACCGACGACGCCGAGGTGGGATCCCAGAGAGGGACCCACCCGGAGGAGGAGGCCCCGGAGGTGCCACAGGGCAACCTCCCGGACTTCGTACCGGACTCCGCACCGGAACCTGCTGTGGTTCCAGAGTCCGGCGAGCGGCCCCTTCATAAGAAGGGCAAGACTGTGATGCCAGCGGCCTCCATCCAACCGGAGGCGCCGGATAACTTGCTGGAGGCGCTCAACGGTGCTTCCATCGAAAAGGAACACCGCACTATCATGAGTGCGGTGATTCAGAAGGTTCAGCTCACCAAAAGCGGGCTGACCGAGGCCTGCAGCAGCCTTCTAACAGGCTTTGAGGTAAGAATTTTAATATATGTAAAATAGTACCGCATAGGAAGGGGAGCCTTGGCGCAGTGGTAAAGCTGCTGCCTTGTGACCATGAGGTCACGGGTTCAATTCCTGGAAACAGCCTCTTGCAGAAATGTAGGGAAAGGCTGCGTACAATAGACCCAAAGTGGTCGGACCCTTCCCCAGACCCTGCGCAAGCGGGAGCTACATGCACTGGGCTGCCCTTAAAATAGTACCGCATAGACAGTAGCCCCTGATGCTCGGTACGATGTTCGAAAAGAAAAGCCGGACTGAGGATCTAAAAAGATATACGCAGGAGTCTTAAAAAATATGTGAATATGGGATTGCAGGCTGCGCTGCTGACCTCTGCCGCACTGACTGCGAAGGTCAATGCTTTGAAGCAAAGCCTCGAGCGGTCCGAGAGCGAGCTCGGCCGTGCGAAGAAGCAGCTCGAGGACAAGGAAGGTGAGTAACACCTTATTAAAGTTGTACCTTACAGAAAAGGATTTGGTTGCAAGAGAAATGACAAGGATAACGTGGGTACTCCAGGGGCCACGAACGAGGTGGCGATCCTGAAGGAGGCAGTGTCCGCGGCTGAACATAATGCGGCCGCGGAGCATGCTGGGCGGGAGAAGCAGGAGGCGCGGGTGGCGGAGGTACAACAAGAGCTCCAGGCTCTCATGAGAAAACATGAGAGTTTGGAGCGCGACTCGAAGACTCGAGAGTCCGAGCTTGCATCGGCTCTTGAGAGTGCCAAAGCCGCTAAGGCCGAAGCCCACAAGGCCCTCCAGGAGATCAAGGCGTTGAAGAAAATAGCGGCGGGTAAGGCATTTTTCATGCAAAGCAAGCATGTGAATGTGAATTACCTATTACTTACCCGAATTCGGAGCTCTCCAGGAGCGTTCGCAGATCTGCCCCGCAGCATGTCCGATGCTGCCGCTTTCTATAGGGCCAAGGAGGGGAGCTCGACGGAGAAGGTCTTCTGGTCTCAGTATGCTGAGGCCGGACATCTGGTGCCCCTTGGCGACCAGCTGAAGCAGCTGGTCGAGCTCCACAAGGTGGCCGAACAGGCCATGAAGGGCCTCATAGTTCAGCTGTGGCCCAAGGAGGCCATGCCTGGGAGCTACTTCGGCCTGGTGCAGCGGCTGGTAGATGCTTGTCCATGGGTTGAAGTCATCAAGCACTCCGCCTGCATTGAAGGTGCCCGTCGGGCCCTTGCCCGTGCTAAGGTGCACTGGGGCAAGATGGACGCTAAGAAGCTTGTGACGGACGCGCCACCGCCGGGAAAGGAGTATCGCACGCCCGAGATGTATTATAAGGGTGTCCTGAAGGGTGCCCGTATTATTGCGGGTGAGTGCTCCAAAGATGTAATATTTGAGTAGACTCGCATTTTGTTATCCTGTGCGCTGAAAACTTTGTTCATATGCGCTAAGCAATGCTTGTTAATTTAAAATATTACCTTCTGTGCGGCCGTTTATTAAATCTGAGAGATGGCAAGTCGTCGGCTTCAGCCCCCATGCCACGAGTGCTGGGGTGTTCGGGATAAACTTGAGCGCTCTTGTTCCCATTTTTGGGTCCATCTAGGGAGGTGCTCAACGCAACGAACAAGGCAACTGGACTTATAGTGCTTGAACACTCTCACTTAGCCATAGAATTCTATAATTTTAAATTTCGGCGAAGCCCCTAGTGTTGGGAAGACCGAGTTCGGGGCGCTATCCACGCCTGGGCCGGACGAAGCCGGTTCCTCGCTCTAAGCGGCATAAGTCTTTAGGGACTCAAAAAAACCTCTCGAACAGCGACCAGCTCTCGCCTCATCATGACGGTCAGCTTTAGCTTTCTCCACTGAGGTGCTCACCCAGCTCAACTGGGGCACAATCGCAGTGGTTCTCCCGGCGCTACCTTAGCCGATATAACGGAATGTAAGGTACCAAAACATGGGAGCCGGGCAAACCCAACTATTGAACCAAGACATGATTCGGAGCCGATGCATATAATGCTATAAGTTCGGGGTGCCGCACTTGTGAAAGTGTTCGGACTTATCACACTATAATGTGGGGAACTTAAGCCCCTGGTGTATTTAGCCGTACCAAAGTGTACGGATGCAACATGTCATAAATGAACATATGTATAAGAAAGGAATGCAATTATAAGCAAAAAAGCGACGCATTGTTTATTCAAGAAATACTGCCATGAATGCAGAACGATACAAATAGTGCGGTAAGCAAGGGATGGGACTATTAAACATGTCCCCCTCCAGGGGTAGGCTGCGGAATGGTGTATAAAACAGATTTAATGCTTGTAATGGAGACCACCTGGATACTCGTCGTAGCCTTTCTCCTTCCCTGGCTGTTGCATCGTGAGTTCGGCAGGTCTACTGCCGGACAGGGCCTCTGGTGAACGGAGTCCTGTGGATAAGAAAGAAAAAGAAAAAGGGTAAAAAAGGATGACACACTTGGGAGCCCCTGGTGTGGTTAGGCCGCATTCTGGGCCTATCGTGGTCGTGCCCCTCCCCCTATGCCCACGGTATCTCCAGAGCGTAATGATGTACGCGAAGTACCGGTCTTGATATTTTGCAAGGGCTGGGGTTGGGGCCGCACTGCTACGCGTGCTCGGGATGTGCCAGGTGGTCTTGTTGTAGGTTACTCCGGGCGCATTTAGCAGTGTCTGGCCGCTTGACGGCCGGACTCGAGAATTGCCTTAAGAGGCTGCACTGTACTTCTGTCGCGAGAGCCGCTGTATGTTCCTCCGTTCGGAGAGAGCGTTCAGTGTTTCCATTGACCGTGATGACTCCTTGAGGGCCTGGCATCTTGAGCTTGAGGTATGCGTAGTGCGGCACCGCGTTGAACTTTGCAAACGCGGTCCGTCCGAGCAGAGCATGATAGCCGCTGCGGAATGGAACTATGTCGAAGATTAACTCCTCGCTTCGGAAGTTATCCGGGGATCTTAAGACCACTTCCAGTGTAACTGAGCCTGTACAATTGGCTTCTACACCTGGTATGACACCTTTGAAGGTCGTCTTTGTGGGTTTAATCCTTGAGGGGTCTATGCCCATCTTGCACACTGTATCCTGATAAAGCAGGTTCAGGCTGCTGCCGCCGTCCATCAGGACTCTGGTGAGGTGAGATCCATCGATGATTGGGTCTAAAACCAATGCGGCGAATCCGCCGTGGCGGATGCTGGTGGGGTGGTCCCTTCGATCAAAAGTGATCGGGTAGGAGGACCATGGGTTGAACTTCGAGGCGACGGGCTGCATCGCGTATACGTCCCTGAGTGCACGCTTCCGCTCCCTCTTGGGTATGTGGGTTGCGTATATCATGTTCACCGTCCACACTTGTGGGGGGAAACCCTTCTGTCCTCTATTGTTCGGCGGTTGGGTCTCTTCCTCGTCATCGCTATGCAGCCCCTTGTCATTGTTTTCAGTAATTAGCTTGCCTGCCTGCTTGAATACCCAACAGTCCCTGTTGGTGTGATTAGCTGGCTTTTCGGGGGTGCCTTGTATCTGGCACGAGCGGTCGAGTATTCGGTCCAAATTGGACGAACCCGGAGTAGTTCTTTTGAATGGCTTTTTCCGCTGACCGGGTTTGGAGCCTATGAATCCGGCATTGACTGCCGTATCCTCAGTATTGTTGCCGTTAATGCGGCGTTTGTGCTTGTTGCGACGCAACCTGCCGTTGTGGTCCTTGGTATCCGGACTGCCAGAATTTTTGCTGAGGTTGTTGCTGCAGGCTAGCCAGCTGTCCTCTCCCACGCAGAAGCGGGTCATGAGCGATGTGAGGGTTGCCATGGATTTCGGCTTTTCCTGTCCCAGGTGCCGGGCAAGCCACTCGTCGCGGATGTTATGTTTGAAGGCCGCGAGGGCCTCCGCATCCAGACAGTCGACGATTTGATTTTTCTTAGTTAAGAACCGTGTCCAGAATTGTCTGGCCGATTCGTCTGGCTGCTGAATTATATGGCTTAGGTCGTCAGCGTCTGGTGGTCGCACATACGTGCCCTGGAAGTTATCAAGGAATGCGGCTTCTAGGTCCTCCCAACACCCAATTGATTCTGCTAGCAAGCTGTTAAGCCAATGCCGAGCTAGTCCTTTAAGCTTGAGTGGGAGGTATTTGATGGCGTGAAGATCATCACCGCGGGCCATGTGGATATGAAGGAGATAGTCTTCGATCCAAACCGCGGGGTCTGTTGTGCCATCGTAGGATTCAATATTCACGGGTTTAAACCCTTCGGGGATTTGATGATCCATTACTTCATCTGTGAAGCATAGTGGGTGTGCGGCGCCTCTGTATTGGGATATATCACGACGTAGCTCAAACGAGCTTTGTCTACTGTGTTCGGCCCGGCCGGACTTGCTGTGTCCGGCGCGACGGTTGTTGTCGCGTATCACGGGGCGCCCATGCGATCCGTAGATCGATATTGATTGTTTTGCCTTATCCTCCAATATATCTCACAAGTCCGGAGCATTTCCCCATGGCTTTGTGCTTTTCGAGCGATGCCGGGGTACGGTATTAGTGGAGGGCCTAGAGGCCTCTCTATCGTGGCCACGGGGTGGTCGGTCAGCCGTATTGTGCGCTGGTGATGCAGGTTTGTATGCCTCCTCCTCTAATCGGGGGAGCAACTTGCGTTTGGGGTAGCTTTCGGAGGGGCGTTCGAGTTCATGCTCTTCGGCCGCAAGGACTTCAGTCCATCTGTCGGCTAGCAGATCTTGATCAGCTCTAAGCTGTTGCTGCTTTTTCTTGAGGCTGCTTGCTGTGGCCATAAGCCTGCGTTTAAAACGCTCTTGTTCGACGGGATCCTCAGGCACGACGAATTCGTCGTCGTCGAGGCTTGCCTCGTCTCCAGAGGGAGGCATGTAAGTATCATCCTCTACCTCTTCGTCTGCCGCTCTCTCATGAGGGCTGGCTTCTCCGTCCTCCTGTGCTGAATCTTGCTAGAGGGGGTTGTCTTCGGCACTGTCTGGGGTGTTATTATCTCCGGTGCCGGAATCTCCATTCTTGCCGTGGCAGGATTTAGAGCGGCGCCGCTGACGCCGGCGCTTAGGCTGTTTCTTGGAGGGGTCTTCCTCCGCTGTTCCCTCGCCATTCCCATCCTTTGGGATATCCACCATGTATATGTCATATGACGAAGTGGCTTTCTAGTGCCCAGTAGGCGTTGGTTCTTGGTCGTCTCCGGCATCGTCGTCTATACTGTCGATGTCATCGGAGTCGAAGTCTAGCATGTCGGTTAGATCGTCGACAGTGGCTACTAAGTGGGTGGTGGGTGGGCTTTGACTTTCTTCGTCGTCCGCATCCCAACCATCCTGACCGCAGTTCGGCCAGGGCTCTCCTGATAACGAGAGATACTTTAGCGAATTCAGGATGTCGCCGAAAGGTGAGTGTTGAAAGATGTCCGCAGCGGTGAACTCCATGATCGGCGCCCAATCGGATTCGACTGGTAGGGGCGCGAGGGGTTCGGAGTCCAGCGAGGAGTCCAGCACCTCGGAGTCACGAGCTTCATAAGGGACAAGGTCAGTATTCGGCTCCATCACCGTAGTGGTTGCAGCCCCCGAGGCGGTGTCTAGCCACCCGTTCTCGATCTGTGCAGCCGGCTTCGAATTAAGGGTCGGAGCGGACTCATGCGCAGCCTCCAGGGCACTGTCCGGCAGCAGAGCTAAATCATGCCCATCGTGACAGTGCGGCGCGCTCGGCTGTGGCTCGAATCCATCGAAGATCAAGTCTCCGCGGATATCAGCCGTGAAGTTCAGACTTCCAAATCTGACCTGAGGGCCAAGGGCGTAGCTTTCGATCTGCTCCAGATGGCCAAGCGAATTGGCCCGCAGTGCAAAGCCACCGAATACGAAGATCTGTCTAGGGAGAAAAGTCTCACCCTGGACTGCATCATTGTTGTTGACGATCGAAGGAGCCATCGAGCCTATCGGTGACGACACAGAGGAACTCTCAATGAAAGCACCAATGTCGGTGTCAAAACCGGCGGATCTTGGGTAGGGGGTCCCGAACTGTGCGTCTAGGCGGATGGTAACAGGAGACAAGGGACACGATGTTTTTACCCAGGTTCGGGCCCTCTTGATGGAGGTAAAACCCTACTCCTGCTTGATTGATATTGATGATATGGGTAGTACAAGAGTGGATCTAGCACGAGATCAAGGAGGCTAAACCCTAGAAGCTAGCCTATGGTATGATTGTTGTTTTGTCCTATGGACTAAAACCCTCCGGTTTATATAGACACCGGAGAGGGCTAGGGTTACACAGAGTCGGTTACAATGGTAGGAGATCTACATATCCGTATCGCCAAGCTTGCCTTCCACACCAAGGAAAGTCCCATCCGGACACGGGACGAAGTCTTCAATCTTGTATCTTCATAGTCTTGGAGTCCGGCCGATGATGATAGTTCGGCTATCCGGACACCCCCTAGTCTAGGACTCCCTCAATGCTCCTTCTTGATTTCTACCTCCGCAGCTTTCAGCATTGCGAAGAGCTCGGGAATAATCTTGTCCATCCCTTGCATATTATAGTTCATCACGAAGCTCTTGTAGCTTGGTGGCAGTGATTGAAGAATTCTGTCAATGACACTATCATCAGGAAGATTAACTCCCAGTTGAATCAAGTGATTATTATACCCAGACATTTTGAGTACGTGTTCACTAACAGAATATTCTCCTCCATCTTACAGCTATAGAACTTATTGGAGACTTCATATCTCTCAATCCGGGCATTTGCTTGAAATATTAACTTCAACTCCTGGAACATCTCATATGCTCCATGACGTTCAAAACGTCGTTGAAGACCCGGTTCCAAGCTGTAAAGCATGGCACACTGAACTATCGAGTAGTCATTAGCTTTGCTCTGCCAGACGTGCTTAACATCGTCAGTTGCATCTGCAGCAGGCCTGGCACCCAGTGGTTCTTCCAGGACGTAATTCTTCTGTGCAGCAATGAGGATAATCCTCAAGTTACGGACCCAGTCCGTGTAGTTGCTACCATCATCTGTCAACTTAGCTTTCCCAAGGAACGCATTAAAATTCAACGGAACAACAACACGAGCCATCTATATACAACAAACATAGACAAGAAAAATACTATCAGGTACTAAGTTCATGATAAATTTAAGTTCAATTAATAATATTACTTAAGAACTCCCACTTAGACAGACATCTCTCTAGTCATCTAAGTGATCACATGATTCAAATCAACTAAACCATGTCCGATCATCACGTGAGATGGAGTAGTTTCAATGGTGAACATCACTATGTTGATCATATCTACTATATGATTCACGTTCGACCTTTCAGTCTCCGTGTTCCGAGGCCATATCTGTATTTGCTAGGCTTGTCAAGTTTAACCTGAGTATTCCGTGTGTGCAACTGTTTTGCACCCGTTGTATTTGAACGTAGAGCCTATCACACCCGATCATCACGTGGTATCTCAGCACGAAGAACTTTCGCAACAGTGCATACTCAGGGAGAACACTTCTTAATAATTAGTGAGAGATCATCTTAAAATGCTACCGTCAATCAAAGCAAGATAATATGCATAAAGGATAAACATCACATGCAATCAATATAAGTGATATGATATGGCCATCATCATCTTGTGCTTGTGATCTCCATCTCCGAAGCACCGTCATGATCACCATCGTCACCGGTGCGACACCTTGATCTCCATCGTAGCATCGTTGATGTTACGCCATCTATTGCTTCTATGACTATTGCTACCGTTTAGTGATAAAGTAAAGCAATTATAGGGCGTTTGCATTTCATACAATAAAGCAACAACCATATGGCTCCTGCCAGTTGCCGATAACTTCGGTTACAAAACATGATCATCTCATACAATAAAATATAGCATCACGTCTTCACCATATCACATCACAACATGCCCTGCAAAAACAAGTTAGACGTCCTCTACTTTGTTGTTGCAAATATTACGTGCCTGCTACGGGCTGATCAAGAACTATTCTTACCTATGCATCAAAACCACAACGATAGTTCGTCAAGTTAGTGCTGTTTTAACCTTTGCAAGGACCGGGCGTTGCCACACTCGATTCAACTAAAGTTGGAGAAACAGACACCCGCCAGCCACCTATGTGCAAAGCACGTCGGTAGAACCAGTCTCGCGTAAGCGTACGCGTAATGTCGGTCCGGGCCGCTTCGTCCAACAATACCGCTGAACCAAAGTATGACATGCTAGTAAGCAGTATGACTTGTATTGCCCACAACTCACTTGTGTTCTACTCGTGCATATAACATCTACACATAAAACCTGGCTCCTACGCACACGCAAGATCATGGTGATGCATAGCAACGAGAGGGGAGAGTGTTGTCCACGTACCCTCGTAGACCGAAAGCGGAAGCGTTAGAACAATGCGGTTGATGTAGTCGTACGTCTTCATGGCCCAACCGATCAAGCACCGAAACTACGGCACCTCCGAGTTCTAGCACACGTTCAGCTCGATGACGATCCCCGGACTCCGATCCAGTAGAATGTCGGGGAAGAGTTCTGTCAGCACGACGGCATGGCAACGATCTTGATGTTCTACTGTCGCAGGGCTTCACCTAAGCACCACTACAATATTATCGAGGACTATGGTGGAGGGGGGCACCGCACACGGTTAAGAGATCAAGAGATCAATTGTTGCGTCTAGAGGTGCCCCCCTGCCCCCGTATATAAAGGAGCCAAATGGGAGGGGGCGGCCGGCCAAGGAGGGGCGCGCCAAGGGGAGTACTACTCCCACCGGGAGTAGGACTCCCTTCTTTCCTAGTTGGAATAGGAGAAGGGGGAAGGAGGAGGGAGAGAGGAAGGAAAGGGGGGGTTGTCGGTGTCAAAACCAGCGGATCTCGGGTAGGGGGTCCTGATCTGTGTGTCTAGGCTGATGGTAACAGGAAGCAAGGGACACAATGTTTACCCAGGTTCGGGCCCTCTCGATGGAGGTAAAACCCTACTTCCTTCTTGATTAATATTGAAGATATGAGTAGTACAAGAGTAGATCTACCACGAGATCGTAGAGGCTAAACCCTAAGAGCTAGCCTATGATGGTATGATTGTAATTGTGTTCGGCCTTCTAAGGACCAAACTCTCCGGTTTATATAGACACCGGAGAGGGCTAGGGTTTACATGGAGTCAGTTACAAGGAAGGAAACACAATATCCGGATAGCCAAGCTTGCCTTCCACGCCAAGGAGAATCCCATCCGGACACGGGACGAAGTCTTGAGTCTAGTATCTTCACGCTTCAATAGTCCGGACGTTGTACACAATCCGGCTATCCAGATACCCCCTAATCTAGGACTCCCTCAGTAGCCCCTGAACCAGGCTTCAATGACGATTAGTCCGGCGTGCAGTCTTGTCTTCGGCATTGCAGGGCGGGTTCCTTCTCCGAATACTCCAAAGTAATTATCGAACACTTGAATCGTGTCCAGATCCACAAAATGATCTTCACATGCCACCATAGAGAGAATGATATTTCACAAATGCAATCTGCTGACAACTTTTTAGACAACACGACGTGTCATTACGGTGGGTTCATTATTCGAACCGTTTTCCTACAACCAGCCACATCGCATATTGCCAGGCGGTTTCCTTGACACGTCTTGTCAAAGAAGAGATCCTGTCCCCTTATCATAGGATTCTCATCAATATGGGTATGGGTAATCCCACCACGCCATCAATCGCGGCGCTTGAGAAGCAAGCAATTCCCAACGGGCAAGTGGGGAGGCGCACCGCTTTCGTCCCCTCTATAAAGGGATAAGATTTCCCCATTTTTACCCACGCCTTCTTCCTCCTTTGCCCACTCTTGCCCCCTCGAGCTCCAGCGCCCAACCCAAGTCTTCTCCACACAGCTAAACATGTCCGGAGCAGGTGGCAAGTGGGTGGCTTCCACCGTCAAGGAGAAGCATATCGCAAATCTTCAGGCGGTCGGATACTTGGCCACAGACATAACACACTGGCTACCAGACGTCGGGCAGGTCATTCCAACCTAGGACCCCACGAGAGGGTCGTGTTTGTCGCCCACTTCGTCCATGGACTGGGATTTCCACTTCATCCCTTCGTCCGCAGGCTCATGTTCTACTACGGGCTAGATTTCCATGATCTAGCCCCGAATTTCGTCCTCAACATCTCAGCGTTCATCGTCGTATGCGAGGCCTTCCTCCGCATCCGGCCTCACTTCAGCCTGTGGCTGCAAATCTTCCGCGTGAAGCCGAAGATTGTAAGCGGCCAGTAAGCGGAGTGCGGAGGGGCCATGGTGGGAAAGATGCCTAATGTCACCTGGCTGGACGGTTCCTTTGCAGAGACCGTACAAGGGTGGCATTCGGGGTGGTTCTACATCACCGAGCCGCGTGGCATCAACTGGGCAGCGGCCCCCGAGTTCCGATCCGGAGCCCCCATGTGGCTGACCTCCTGGGAAAAGAAGGGCCTGGCCTGGGGTGAAGCTACAAAGCTGACCGGACTCCAAACCTGCATCAAGAGCATGAAGGACAAGAACATCAAGCTTGTCGACGTGATCCAGGTCATGCTCGTTCGTCAGATTCTGCCGTGCCAAAGGCGGGCATTCAATCTGTGGGAGTTCGTCCCGGCCGAACACCAGACGCTTCACAGGCTCTACAGCATGAAGCACAAAGACACATGGAAGGCGTTGTTCAAGGCCTCCGAAGTACCTCCTCCCACATCCGAGGACCGTGGGCTCCACACCGCGCGGCCTCCTAGTCAGGTGAGCTTTTAGGCTACCACCGGATTCGGTTCTTCCCGATATATTTATGGGGGAGTCATAAGTAATTCTGCATATTTGTTCAGGATTATGTGGAGACAGCGGAGCAAATTGACTATCCGGCTCCGCTGCCAGAAGGCCCAGCTGATGCTCTCCTGATGGAGATGCTAGTCCCGGCGCCCTATAAGGCGCCGAATAAGAAGGCCGAAAAGAAGGCCCCGGGGATCCGAAAGGGTCTCCGGCGTAAGGTTGTGCCAGAAGGCTCGTCCGAAGATGATGAGGCACACTCCTCCCCTGAAGGGGAGGAAGAAGAAGAAGAAGGGACCACCCCACCCGGAAAGGGTGAGGGGCCCGAGAAGGCGGACCAGGGGGCCGGGAAAGGCCCTCGGTGCAAGGCCGTCATACCCATGTCGTTTGACGACGACGAGACAGATTCCTCCCGCGGAGGCGGGGGGAAGCAAGAAGAAACTCTACCTCCCCGCACTGGGGAGGAGAAAAAGAGAAAAGCCGCCCCGGAGGGGGAGGCTGGGACGTCCAAGAAGGGAAAGGTGTCCCTTCCGGACTACTCCGCCACGGCCGCCCATTGCAAGGAAGGGGGGCTGCCCAGGGGGAAGCCCCTAGCGCGATCGTAAGTACCCGCACTCTATCATGACTTTACTTCTCAGTCTTTTTATAACACCGAACATTTATGCAGTCCGGCCAGAGTTCAACCCGAGGTATCTTCTTCGGATGGGTCCCTGAGCGATTCAGCGATGAACTCGCTCCCGACAGCCACTACTCGTCAGCCCGCGGATGACACGGAGGTGTTGTCCCGAAGGCTCCCAGAGCATGGGGAGGTGACTCTGGAGACGCCCCAAGGCGGGATTCCAGATGTCGGACACGCGGGGTTCAAGATCCCCGCGGATCATACCAATGAGAGCCGCAGCAAGCCGGACTCTCATCCGGATACTGTGCCGGAGCCTTTAATGGCTCCGGATGCGGGCAGGCGGCCCCTCGCTAGGGATGGCGAGCCGTCTGTGCTGATGACTTCCATCACGCCAGAGGTGTCGGATAGTCTGCTGGAAGCGCTTCGCGGCGCTTCCATGGATGACGAGCACCATACTCTTATGGGTGCGGTGATTCAGAAGGTTCTGTCCGCCAAGAGCAGACTGACCGAAGCATGTACCAGCCTCCTGACCGGCTTTGAGGTAAGTCATAAAAATGTATGAAATTACCACCCGATAGGTAGTAGCCCCTGATACTCTGTTTGGTGTTCGGAAGGAAAAGCCAAACGGAGGGTCAATTATAATCCGCAGGAGTCTAATAATAAATATTCATGTGAATAAGTAGGCTATGCTGCTTGCCGCTGCTGCCCGCACATCCAAGTTTGCCGAACTAAAGTGGGACCTGGAGCAGGCGCAGGGAGAGCTGGACCTCACGAAGAGTCGGCTCGAAGAGAACAAGGGTAAGTATTTTCCCGTTCTTATGTATTTAAGGATAGACAAAATTGGTTAGTCTAATGCCAAAGCGTCGTGACTGTGTAACAGGGGCCACTGCCGAAGTGGCGTCCCTGAAGAAAGCGTTGTCCGAGGCCGAAGACAAGGTGGCCTTGGAACGCAAGGAGCGCGAAAAGCAAAATGCTAGAGTGGGTGAGGTACAACAAGAGCTCCAGGACCTCGGCAAGAAGTTCAAGTCCGTGGAGCATGATTTGAAGATGAAAGAGGTCGAGCTTGCGAAGGCCCTTGTGAGTATGAAAGACGCCAAGGCCGAAGCCGAGAAGGCACAACAGGAAACCTAGGAGGCCAAAAAGATAGCGGCGGGTAAGAAATTCTTTATGCAAAGCAAACATGTGGAGGAGGCGTTTCTTTTACTTACTCGAATTTGGAGCTCTCCAGGGGCATTCGCAGATCTGCCACGCAGCGTATCAGATGCCGCGTAGTTCTACCGTGCCCAGGAGGGGAGCTCAACGGAGAAGCTGTTCTGGTCCCAGTATGCTGGGGCCGAACACCCAATGCCTCCGAGTGACCAACTGAAGCAGTTGGTCAAACTCCACAGGGCGGCCGAAGTGGCTATGAAAGATTTCATAGTCCAGATGTGGCCTGGTGAGCCCCTACCCTCTAGCTACTTCGGCCTGATCAAGCGGATGGTGAATGCCTGTCCGCGGCTTGAAGTGATCAAGCGATCCGTTTGCATTGAGGGTGCCCGCCGGGCCTTTGCCCGCGCGAAGGTGCATTGGGGCAAGCTGGATGCGGAGAAGCTGGTGAAGGACGGGCTGCCGGAGGGCAAGGCGCATCGCCATCCCGAGAAGTACTATGATGGCATTATGAAGGGCGCTCATCTCGTGGCTGATGAATGTACCAAGGACAAGATCTTTGATTGAATGTACCTCTGCCACTGTTGTAATTTAAAGACGAAGGTACTTGTGCTATGTAGCACTTGTTTGATTTAAAATATTACCTTCTGTGCGAACGTTTATACACTGAAAGTAGGCCAGCCGTCGGCTTCCGCCCCCACGCAACTAGTACCGGGGTATTCCTGGAAAAACCCGGATACTCTTTATCGAAATGTTTGGTCCCTTAAGGAGGTATCCGGCACAGCGAACAAGGCAATCGAACTATGCGGCTTTATAACTTTCACTTAGCCATAGAAGTCTATAATTTTAAATTTCGGCGAAGCCCCTAGAATTCGGAAGGCCGAATAGGGGCGCTATAGACGCCTAAATCGAATGAAGCCGATTCCTCGCCCAAAGTGGAAAAATCTTTAAGGATTTTAAGACCTCTCGAACAATGACCAGCTCTCGCCGCATCATGCCGGTCAGTTTTTGGCTTTCTCTACTGAGGTGCTCGTCCGGAAAAACCGGGACACAATCGCAGTAGTTCTCCCTGCGCTACCTTAGCCGATATAACGGAACGTAAGGTACCAAAACAAGGGAGCTGGGCTAACCCAACTGTGGACCCAAGACATGATTCAGAGCTGATGCATATAGTGCTATAAGTTCGGGGTGCCGCACTGTTGAAAGTGTTCAGACTTTACTTGCCGTATTACGGGGCGCCATAAGAAGCCCCTGGCAAACTGACCGTACCAAGGTGTACGGATGCAATATCAAATAAACATTTAGAAGAAAAAAATGCTCAAATAAGAATAATAAGCTGACGCTATATATGATCTCCCATTGATGAATAATACGTTTAAGCATATGTTTACAATGGATACATTAAGCGGAGATAAATAGGACTATCTAACATGTCCTATCCAGGGGCAGGCTGCGTACAGATAGATAAAACAGGTATAACGATCGTAAATAGATTCCACCTGGGTATTTCCTTCTGTGTGCAACGCCTGCTGCCTCCTTGGTTTTCTCTCCTATGTAAGTCCGGCAATCCGGCCCTTCTGAAGAGGCTGCACTAAAGCAATGTCCTGAAAGGTAAAAGGGAAAGATTATGAAGGTATGTTGCGGTGATACCGCACTGTTGACTGAGTCACTGATGCACCTCTGCCTGTGCCCATGGTATTTTGAGTGCGTAATTGTGTATGTGTGGTACGAATGCTGCTTTAATGGGGTTTGAGCGGAGGCCGGACTGCTAATCGCGCTCTTGGCGTGCCTGATGATCCTGTTGCGGGGTGCTCCGGACTCGCTTGACGGTGCTTGAGGTTGTCGTCGCCGGATTGGTGGTTTGCTGGAGGAGGCCGCATTGTACTTCTGCCACGAGGGCTGTAGTATGATCTTCTGTGTGGAGAGAGCGGTCCATGTTTCCGTTGACTATTATGACCCCGCGCGGGCCTGTCATCTTGAGCTTGAGGTATGCATAGTGTGGTACCGCATTGAATCTAGCAAATGCGGTTCGTCCGAGCAGTGCGTGGTAACCACTATGGAAAGGGATGATATCGAAGATTAACCTTTCGCTTTGGAAGTTGTCCAGAGATACGAAGACCACTTCCAATATTATGGAGCCCGTACAGCGGGCCTCTACTCCAGGACTTACACCTTTAAAGGTGGTTTTGGTGGGCTTAATCCTTGAGGGGTCGATGCCCATTTTGCGCACTGTGTCCTGATAAAGCAGGTTCAGGCTGCTGCCACCGTCCATAAGGACTCGCGTGAGGTGGAATCCGTCGATGATTGGGTCTAAGACCAATGCGGCTGAGCCGCCATGACGGATGCTAGTAGGATGATCCCTACGATCAAAGGTGATTGGACAAGCTGGCCATGGGTTGAATTTGGGGGCGACTGGCTCCATCGCATGGACGTCTCGTAGTGCTCACTTCCGTTCCCGCTTGGGGATGTGAGTGGCGTAGATCATGTTGACCGTTTTCACCTGGGGGGGGGGGATTTCTTCTGTCCCCCGTGTTCGGACGCCGGGGCTCCTCGTCATCGTCGCTGTGCAGCCCCTTGTCCTTGTTTTCGGTGTTGATTTTGCCGACCTGTTTGAACACCCAGCAGTCTCTGTTGGTGTGGTTGGCTGGCTTGTCCGAGGTGCCATGAATTTAGCACGGGCGCTCTAGTATACGGTCCAGACTAGACGGTCCCTGATTGTTTCTTTTGAACGGCTTCTTCCGCTGACCGGACTTGGGTCAGCTGAATGCGGCATTTACTGCCGTGTCTTCGATGTTGTCGCCGTTGTCCGTTGTTTATGTCTGTTGCGTTGTGGCTTGCCGTTGTTGTCGCGAACATCCGAAGTGCCGGAATGTGGTGTGGTGCCGCTGCGAGCCAACCAGCCGTCCTCGCCCGTGCAAAAGCGGGTCATTAGTGTTGTGAGGGTTGCCATGGACTTGGGTTTTTCTTGGCCGAGGTGTCGAGCGAGCCACTCGTCACGGATATTATACTTAAAAGCTGCCAGGGCTTCAGCGTCCGGACAGTCGACTATTTGGTTCTTTTTAGTTAGGAACCGAGTCTAGAATTTCCTGGCTGACTCTCCGGGCTGTTGAGTAATGTGGTTCAAGTCATCGACATCCGGTGGTCGCACATATGTGCCCTGGAAGTTGTCGAGGAATGCATCTTCCAGGTTTTCCCAACTGCCAATGGAATTTGCTGGCAGGCTGTTTAGCTAGTGCCGGGCTGGCCCTTTGAGCTTAAGGGGAAGGTACTTGATGGCGTGTAGATCGTCTCCGTGGGCCATGTGAATGTGGAGAAGGAAATCTTCGATCCATACTACAGGGTCTGTTGTGCCATCATATGATTCGATGTTTACGGGTTTGAACCCTTCTAGGAATTCATGATCCATCACTTCTTATTGAAGCAGAGGGGGTGTGCGGCGCCTCTGTGCCGGGATATGTGGCTACGCAGTTCGAATTGGTCTGGGTTGCTGTGTTCGGCCCGACCAGACTTGTTGATGATGTATCCAGCGTGACGGTCATCGTCGCGCGCTGGGGCGCGCCCCCGCGATCCGTAGATCGATCTTGGCTGTTCTACTTTGTTTTCCAGAATATCTTGCAGGTCTTGCCTATTGCCCCGGGCCATAGTGTATTGGCGTGGGGGTGCGGGCTGGTATTCGGGCTGATATCCCAGCCGTTTGGCGCTCGAGTCCGTATTCCTTGGCTGCCAGGACTTCAGTCCATTTGTCTGTGAGCAGGTCTTGATCAGCTTGGAGTTGCTGCTGCTTCTTCTTCAGGCTCCTTGCAGTGGCTATAAGCTGACGCTTGAAGCGCTCCTGCTCTACGGGATCCTCAGGCACACCAAACTCATCATCGCCGAGGCTAATCTCGTCTTCGGAGGGGGGCATGTAGTTGTCCTCCTCCAGGTATCCGTCCGTCACCTGTTCTTCTGGGTTGACCTGCTCGTCTTCATGTTCGGCCTGCTCGAAGGCGGGCTGATCAGGGTTGTATTCTTCTTTGGTGCCATCCAGATTGTTTTCATCTCCTGGGCCGGTATTGCTGTGGCGGGGCTTGGAGCGGCGCCGACGACGCCCGTGCTTTGGTTTTCTCCCTGAGGGGTTATCCTCCGTTGCCATTACCGGAGCCCAACCAGGCTCGGCGGGCTCGGTAGCGCGCGGACTGGCACCTACAACCGGATACGAATCTGGGGGTCCGGAGCCACAGGCTTTCTCCGAAGTGAGGCCTGTATTCGGCTCCATCGCCGATGAGTGTACGGCCTGTGGGGCGAGGTCCATCCCTCCGTCCTTAGGCAACGCAGCCTTCTCAGGATTTAAGTCCGGGGCTGCTGCAGGGGTGATATCCCGAGTGTTGTCCGACAGCAGGTCTATGCCATGGACGTCGTGACTGTCCGATGCTCCTCGCGCAGGCCCGAATCCGTCGAAGATCAAGTCTCCGCGAAGGTCAGCCGTGTAATTCAGGTTTCCGAACCTTATCTGGTGGCCAGGGGCGTAGCTGTCGATCTGCTCCAGATGGCCAAGCGAATTGGCCCGCAGTGCGAAGCTGCCGAACACGAAGATCTGTCCGGAGAGGAAAGTCTCACCATGGGCCGTGTCGTTGATGATGATTGAAGGAGCCATCGAGCCTTGCAGCAACGACATAGAGGAACTCTCAATGAAAGCACCAATGTCGGTGTCAAAACCGGCGGATCTCGGGTAGGGGGTCTCGATCTATGCGTCTAGGCTGATGGTAACAGGAAGCAAGGGAAACAATATTTACCCAGGTTCGGGCCCTCTCGATGGAGGTAAAACTCTACTTCCTGCTTGATTAATATTGAAGATATGAGTAGTACAAGAGTAGATCTACCACGAGATCATAGAGGCTAAACCCTAAGAGCTAGCCTATGATGGTATGATTGTAATTGTGATCGGCCTTCTAAGGACCAACCTCTCCGGTTTATATAGACACCGAAGAGGGCTAGGGTTTACATGGAGTCGGTTACAAGGAAGGAAACACAATATCCGGATCGCCAAGCTTGCCTTCCACGCCAAGGAGAATCCCATCCGGACACGGGACGAAGTCTTGAGTCTTGTATCTTCACGCTTCAATAGTCCGGACGTTGTACACAGTCCGGCTGTCCGGATACCCCCTAATCCAGGACTCCCTCAGGGGCGCCGCCCCCTTGTCCTTGTCCTATTCGTACTAAGGGGGAGGGGGCGTGGCCCAGCCCTTGCCTCCTCTCTTCCTCTCCACCAGGGCCCATGTAGGCCCATTAAGCCTCCGGGGGGTTCCGGTAACCTCCCGGTACTCCGGTAAAATCCCGATTTCACCTGGAACACTTCCGATATCCAAATATAGGCTTCCAATATATCAATCTTCATGTCTCGACCATTTTGAGACTCCTAGTCATGTCCATAATCACATCCAGGACTCCGAACAAACTTCGGTACATCAAAACTCATAAACTCATAATATAACTGTCATCGAAACCTTAAGCGTGCGGACCCTACGGGTTCGAGAACTATGTAGACATGACCTAGAACTGTTTCCGGTCAATAACCAATAGCGAAACCTGGATGCTCATATTGGCTCCTACATATTCTACGAAGATCTTTATCGGTTAAACCGCATAACAACATACATTGTTCCCTTTATCATCGGTATGTTACTTGCCCGAGATTCGATCGTCGGTATCTCAATACCTAGTTCAATCTCGTTACCGGCAAGTCTCTTTACTCGTTACGTAATGCATCATTGCGTAACTAACTCATTAGCTACATTCCTTGCAAGGCTTGTAGTGATGTGCATTACCGAGAGGGCCCAGAGATACCTCTCCGACTATCGGAGTGACAAAACCTAATCTTGAAATACGCCAACTCAACATGTACCTTTGGAGACACCTGTAGAGCTCCTTTATAATCACCCAGTTACATTGTGAAGTTTGGTAGCACACAAAGTGTTCCTCCGGTAAACAGGAGTTGCATAATCTCATAGTTATATGAACTTGTATAAGTCATGAAGAAAGCAATAGCAATATACAAAATGATCAAGTGCTAAGCTAACGGAATGGGTCAAGTCAATCACATCATTCTCCTAATGATGTTATCCTGTTAATCAAATGACAACACATGTATATGGTCAGGAAACATAACCATCTTTGATTAATGAGCTAGTCAAGTAGAGGCATACTAGTGACATTAAGTTTGTCTATGTATTCACACATGTATCATGTTTCCGGTTAATACAACTATAGCATGAATAATAAACATTTTATCATGATATGAGGAAATAAATAATAAATTTATTATTGCCTCTAGGGTATATTTCCTTCACCACATCCTAGATTCATGCTATACAACTTTTCCCACTACTTTCCCCCACTCCTTTCCTCTTTGAACCACGTCCTAGATTCATGGTATATAACTTTCCCCACTACTTTCCTGTTTGATCCAACACCTAGATTCGAGAGCAGAAGTGGAAAAATCCCACGTGCTGCTAGAGCAATGCATGTGGAATAAGTAAATTATACCTTAAGTTTCTTGGGGCGTGGTTCGGTGGGCGGCGGGATGACGGCGAAGAAGAAGGGGTCGGAGGCCCTCCCGTGCCACCGCTGGGTGAAAGTGAACAGCTGCGCCGGTAGTGGATTCCCTCCCTCGCCGACGGCGACAGCGTTAAGCCTCCTTCCCTTCCCGGCGGACGGATCCTACCGGCTCTTTGACCAGCAGTGAGGGGATAGAGAGGCGAACAAAGTCTTGTTTAGATCTGGAGAGGGTGAGAGAGTGTGAAGGGAGCAACTACAAGCGCTAAGGCTCCAGCGTGTGTGTGTGTGTATATATATATATATATATATATATATATATATATATACTGGAGAGAGAGTGTGAAGCATGCAAACCCTAGAAAACAAGCGCTGAGGCTGCAACTTATATGTGTTGAGGTGATTATACGGTCACTACGAGATCGTATAGCTCTGTATCCATCCATTTTGACCAGTCAAAGAATCCTCCTGGCACGAATTATGCTCAAGTGTAGTTATCGAACCCGAGACCTCAAGTTTGATGAGAGAAAAGGCTAACCAGCTACACAACCCTCCTGTTATGTTCAACAAGAGAAAAATAACCTTTTATACATTCCTGCATTCATGTGACAAGCATGCCGTGTTTTTTTTGTGTGGGAGTCATTGGGATTTAAATCATAATCGTGTCATGTGGCTTTGGTGGTAAGACTGTCCACAGTGGTGCAGCAGCCTTAGTCACCTTACCTCTCTCCACGTAGTACGTTGGGTCCCACCAGTCAGAGGGTGAAACAAACAAATTAATAAGAAAAATTAAAAGTGCCAGTGGTGTATCTTACCTCACACATCTCGCTACTGCTCGGGAACACTGTCTGATTGATCCCTCTGTTTGCTCACGTACTATTTTAAGTGAATCCTTATTATAACATGCACACAATTTTGGGCACTTGTATTCGACCTAAGTCAGTGTGCCACCGTATCTCGTACTTACTACTCCCTCCGTCTAGGTGTAATAAGTCACGTTAGAAGGTGCAACGGGACCAAGGTGCAAGCAGAATGGAGGAGAAGGAGAAACTTGACCGGTCATTCCTCCAATCAAAGCCCTGATTTCTGTCTCTAAACACAAGAATTAATCCAAACAACTAAGAGATGCTGTTTTAGATACCATGCAGGGCCACGTATTAACTCGCATGCAAGCCGACTTTGATTTCTTGACTGATCAATGCGTAGTTGCACTCCATGCATTGGGTTTCCAGGGGAAATAACAAGTAGAGTAAGGAGCGTTTGGTTACATTGCTTAGGATGGTCATAGTGGAGTAACTTGGACTAGTAACATGCATATGTTACTAGTCTATGTCACTACTACGCGAAGTTTGCCGTCGGAAGCGAGTCGATCTGGCTCTCCTGAGCTAGCAAGGTTTTTCTAGCCCACCCAAGCTAGCTGGCCCAAAAAATCTAACATATTTTAATAGTTCCAAATGCCTAACCTTGCCCGGCTATGCTATAAGCTGTTCTTGCTAAGGATCCAAATGCTCCCTAAGTAACAACGCTCGCTAGCAACGAGGCCAGGAGGGGATTGAGATGTGAAGTTAATGGACGACGCCTAAACATTTTGGGAATATCTGATTTTCGTAAGATGACTTAACACCTAGACAGAGGGAGTACTACTCCTTACTCCAGGTTTGATGGAATATTCGTCAACTCTTCTCTTCTTGTACATACTCCATTTGTATCTCACTTCCTATGGCTTCTAACTCGCACGATTTTCCTATTCTATGAACCTGTGTGTGCGTGTGTGTGTGCGTGTGTGTGTTTAACAGCATGTGTGTGTTAGAGAGAGCGACCTATCGACCTACTCCTATAGAGAAATGGTGTGTAGTGTAAGATTTTAGCCGTGAGAGTCAGTGCATCCTCTCGTTTCCGGGCGTCCAGTAGGGACAGGCGGACAGCTGCCACGCCCGTTCCTGACCAGCCCGGCACACCCAAAGGCCCTCCATCGCTGCGTGTGCTTCCCGCCTGAAATTTCAGCGCTGCTCCAAAGAATCGGTGCCGCATTCATGCCCGGGAAGAGCGGACGCGACCTCTCATTGGCGCCTGCGTTGAAGGGAGAAGCGGTTTCAAGAGTGATGGTTGCTTCGTCCGTCCAACTTACTGCTGGGTCTATGTGATTTGACTGCTCATTGGTCTTTATTACTGAGGTGGTAGGACTGCTAGATGTCCCACGCTTTTGGTGAAAGGAGGTACTACTAGATTACAATTTTCTCCATTCTTACAGCGGAGGAGTGCAAGAGCAGTGAAACACGCAGGCTCAGTGATTACATGGCCCACCTCACACTATCACCATATTTTCTGGACACCTTGTGACACCTAACTCTTTACATAGTACTCCCTCCGTTCCTAAATACTAGATGAGTCCCCGCGTGTTGCCGCGGAACAGCCATATATCTCTCTGCGTAAAAGTACCGATTTCATAGAACTAAAAAACCTCTATAACCGCATGACAAATGTGGTAGCCAAACTAAAAAAACTCTCATCATCATTTAGATCATCCCACGCAAGGAAAAAAGATCAGCCAACTCCTACTGCATAATGGGATTATAATTTTCTTTTTGACATGTTAATGGGACTTAAAAGCTCACTTACATGCATGCTACCGGTGCATGCTTGCATGCAGACATGTTGATGTGATTTAAAACCCACTCACATGCATGCCACGATATTTATACATGCTTGCATGTGGCTTAGTGCAGGGCCTCTCAACGTCAAGATCAAACGGCTATTATGGACTGATTTAGTTCATCTAACTACTACATTAATTTTGATGATGTGGCTCAAGGAGAGGATAGAGAATTCCTAGTAGTGGGGGCTAGCTATTACTAGTAGATAAGTCTTTGTAGAGATTCCACTAGGTGAACTACATATGGAACAAAATGAATGAATCTACACTTAAAATGCATCTATATGCATCCGCATGTGGTTCATGGTGAAATCACTACAAAGACTTATATTTAGGAACGGAGAAAGTACTAGTATAGTATGTACTGTAATTTATCAGCGAGATAAATTTGTACAATGCTATGAAGCTTCTAGCTTCTGTTACATGTATCTTGCGTCCAAGGTTGCCCGTTGCAACATTTCATCAAATACAAAGGAGACTAACATGCATGCTATTGCATCTCAATGATTGACAGATCATAGCAAATATGTACTCCCTTCGTTCCAAAATAAGTGTCTCAACTTTATGCAAACTTTAGTACAAAGTTGTACTACTACTAAAGTTGACACTTATTTTGGAACAGAGGCAGCTAAAGAAAAAAAAATCCATGCAGTCCCTAGCCCTTGAACCATGAACCCTATCCAGGCTTCAATTTGCTGGCAACGTTCGAGCTTCCTAAGAAATAAAGTTTGCAACTTTTGACATCGGATCATTTTGTGCAGTTTCACTAAAATCAAGATGAGCATCCCTGTGGCAAAGAAATTTAAAAGGCGTTATTAGAATAAGATTACTGGGACTAGTTGATGAGACATAAACTCATCACAAATACAGTATGTAGAAGTTAGTAGAGGTATGTGCGGGGCAAAGAAGTAGAGATATCTACATGGAGTGATGTGGGCAGCTGGAGCAGTGGTGCAAGCCGACTATAAAGGGAGTTGTACCTGAGGGATGTCAGGATGTAGCTCAACCTTAAGGAGGGCGGCGGGAGGCGGAAACTGCCCACGTCGCGGCAGTGAGCAAGGGACGAAGGCAACCTCATCGGCTTTGTGAGAGAGAACGGTGGGGACCCCTGATCGGGACGTGCCGACAGTGGCTTTTCGCCGTCGGCGACAGCGACCGTATCTACACTAAGCATCCACCCCTTCCCCCGGCGGACGTGATCTACTGGGATGTTAGAGATGTGGCCACAGTCTTTTTGTGCGAGAGAGTGTGAAGAGAGCAACCCCAGCAAGCAACCGTGTAAGCTGGCCCGTCCTGACTATGTATATAGTGGAGCGGTTTCTTTTTCTCTCCATATGAACCTATCATATTGAGTACGTGCCACTAAAGAAAAAAAACTTTATTTATAAATGACGTGGCACCTACTACTCGTTCTCCTATAACCTTTCGCTTGGCATCTCCAAAATATTAACCTTGCGATTGGCTCTTCGCCTCTTCGGGAAGTCGAGCAATAATGGTAGTGCAGTATATATCATTCTGGCTATATGAGACCGAATGAATTGATGCACGTCCACCACGTGGGCGAGGGTTGAGGGGAGAGGGAGAGTGCTACATACGGAGCAAAATGAGTGAATCTACACTCTAAAATACATCTATATACATCAGTGTTTGGAGAATGTACTAGTAGTTCATATTGAAATCTACTAAAGGACATATATATTCCAAACAATATGATAATCTCTATAACCAAGGTAGTAGGGACGAGAGTAAACGGAGGGAGTAGTAAATTTTTCTCCTCGTCCTGCGGGCCACTGCGCGCGTGGGCGAGGGAGCGGGCATAAGGCGTACAGTACTAAGCAAGCTTCACCTCATCCTGCGAGCCACCGCGCCCGTGGGCAGGGGAGACGGCGTACTAAGCAAGCTTCTCCTCGTTCTGCGAGTTGACGGGACACATCAAAAGTACTCCAGTGTATAGAGCCTTGCCTCTAAGGTAGGACCCACATGGTTTGCCTCTTTTTTTAACATAACGTGTCAAGTCGCAATTTGTTTGTTCACCCGTGGTAGACGATGCTCCCTCCACCAAGTGGACAACCAGTACACGTGCCAAATTACCATGTGGGCTGCCTTTTCGTACAAAAATGAGCTCCACCGTGTACCCGCGCGGGTGTGGTTAGGAAAGATACGGGAGTACGTGCGCCGTTCATGCACCTCTTCTCTTCGTCCACGTCCCCCACTTACGTGGGTGTGTGTGAGAGATACAAACCGCGTTCGTGAGTGTTTTTTGTTTTGGGGGTGGGGGTGGGGGAGGGGGTGGGTTGATATCGTGAATGTATTTGTGGGAATATGTGTCGATGATATCTAAAACAAAATTTTGCATGCAATGTGTGTGAAATGGAGGCCTATCCATATCATATATAGAGGGTCGGGCGATCCACGATAGAGTCGAAGAGAGGATCAAGTGGGTGGGTGCGAGATCGATGAAGAGATCCATCAAAATTGTGTGTGTGTGCAAGTCAAAGATATAGGGCGACTGACCTACCGGAACGTCAGAGGGCACATGTCAAGTTTGTGTGTGGCAGGGAGACATGACTAGAGCGCTTGATGTAACAGTGTGTGTGGCGGGGAGGGGGGTGGGGGGAGGGGTAGGCAGAGGCCTAACTATAGAGTTAGAACGACTCATATATGTGTTGAGTAGGAGAGACCCAGCTATTTCTTGAGGGAGATCGGTCGACATCCATACATAACTGAAGGACGAGAAATATGATGGGACAGAGAGAGAGAGAGAGAGAGAGAGAGAGAGGAGAGAGAGGGAGGGAGAGGGTAGAGTGCTGGATGGGTGATGGAGTTGCTTCTCGAAGATGGTGGGAGAGGCCTACTAGACAAACTGAGGGTGGAACTGCAATGTTATCAATAAGAGTGGGGATGTGTTTCTGTGTGTGCTTGTGCGTGATAGATCTGTCGAGACGCATCCATGGATGATGAAGGGGAACCATGTGTTTGGTAAGCAAACCTAACTAGATCGGTAGATCAATTGTTGTTTGTCAGAGGAAGGGAGAGACATAACTAATGAGGTAGATCGATCGACGCGTGGGTAAAACCGAGGTATAAGGACCTAGCTAGCTATATGTATAGCGGGAGATCGGTCGGTGTACGTCCATTTGTTTGAGGCAAATAAGGCCCAGCGAGACGGATAGACAGAGAGAATGGAGCTAGGAGGTGGTGCGAGAGGCCCAGCTACTAGCTAGATAGGGGGAGGAGTGTGCGGTTGTGAGATCGATGAAAAGAGGGGAGAGAGTTTACACGTGCGTGGGACCGTATGAGAGACACGAGGCAAGGACACATAAAGGAGGAGATTGAAGGTGCGTGTGTATGTTGTAGGCAGGCATCACTGGTGAGGTTTATCGATCGGTGTGTGTAGAAAAGGAATCATGGAGACTCTGGGAGAACGACCTAAAGAAGAAAAAATGAATGTGCGTGGTGGATAGAATGCCGAGGGAGGGGGAGGGCGAGGAGGGCGTGTGCATGCACGAGAGAATGTTAGTGGTAGCTACAAAGGTTAGAGGATTGTGTGGGTGTAAGAGACTAACAAAGATCATAATTTGATATGAAAGTGGATTCATATATTTGAATAGGAGATCATAGTGTTTTAAACATATGCATGCATGAATATAGCGGTGATACGCGTGATGTGTACATGTTATACCATAATGTGATAATGCATGGCGTTTGCAACTCACAGCTAAATTTCGAACAATCTAAACCATACTATACATCAAACAATCTCACATTTTATTTGAATTTGTGATAATGTGCGGCGTTTGCATCTTACAACTAAATATCAAACAATCTAAAAAATACTATATATCAAACATTCTCAGATTTCATTTGAATTTGTGGTAATGTGTGGTGTTTGCAACTCACATCTAGATACTTGTACGCGCAGGGGGCGGGGCACCATACATAATGTGATAAACACATTATACATATGAGACATGGTTTAGATTATGAAGATCTAGCTAGAGCTAGAAATGTAATGTGATTTGAAATCAACATAAAGTGGATTCAAAAAATCGAGTTCGAGTTCATATAGTACACATAGTTCATATGTAACTCGAGACTAATCATGTGGTGTGCTGTGAAGATAATACACAAACGATGGTTTAACTTGATAATATTGAAGCGAATTCAAATGCTTTGACTTCACAACAATCATTACTGTAGATCTTATTCAAAAAGAGAAACGAATTCAAATTTAGTTCATATTGAAGCGGTAGTATATACGTTTGGAATGCACTAAAACGTTCATTTGAGTAGTAGGGTTGCATGCATTATACACGTAGCGAAATATTTTAATTGAACATAACATGAATTCAAAGTTTTGAATGACATTTGTAGTGCAAATTGACTTGGTACAGTACACGTTAGGCTTGTCCGGAAATTTCAACCCGCGCCTTGTTAGCCAAAAATATTTAAGATATATCTTTGTCTCGTTGTGCTCCGACAACTCCCTCCATCTCAACCCGTGCCTTGCTACTCTAAAATTACAACGCGCACGAAAACTCCCACCTCCTGTGAAATCCTGACACGCGAAATGACCGTGGTACCCCTGAACCGAAAGAACCGCCTCAAATCGGTGGGGGTACTTTCATAACTTACCCCACATTTCGGACAAGCGCGTCCCTAAGCCATGGTTCCTCACTCCCATCCCATCCGCCCACCCATTCGTATACCAAGGCCGCAAAAACCCGTGATGAAGCACCACACCCTCCTCCGTCTGCCACCCAGTCGGAGCCTCTTCCACGACGTCGTCCACAGCAACACCTCGATGTCCCTCATCCACCGTACTGGATGAGGATCCATCGTTGATCTCATCGTCCTGCCGGTTCAGCCACCTCGTCCTCCACCTCCAAGGAGCTGCCTCGACATTCCCCTCGTCTTTCGCGCCACCTCCATTCCCACACCGCCATCTTCACCTGCACCACCAGAAGAGCATCATCATCACCGTTTCCTCGGATGAAGCTGCGGCCTAATCGGCGCCACGAAAGAGGTTGTACACTAATCGCCGCATTTTCTTCTTGATTCGATCTCACGGTGCTGCTGGCGCTCGGTCCCGAGCCAACATGGCGTGGCTCCATCCACGGCGGCATTGCCGGCCACTTCGTCCACGGCGTCGCTCCCTCGGCGGCGACGTCCACATCAGTAGGAGCTGTTGCTGCTTTAGCTCTCGCTCGCGCTGCTGCTCTGCTCTTGCTCTTCGTCCCCTGCCTGGTCTGCTCTTGCTATTGCTCTTGCTCGCGCTACTGCTCTCGCTCTTGCTCTTGCTTGCGATGCTGCTCCGATTTAGCTACACTTCAGTCAACTGAATCGACTTTTGGGTCAGTCGATTTTCAAGGGATGGGGGGCTCGCCGGGGTGAAGGAATAAACAGCCACAGCGGGGAGGGGGGCTCGCCGGAGAGGTACCCCACTATCTATCTTAGGGTTCAGGGTGGGGGCCGTGGTCGCCGGCGGTGGCGTGGGGATCGCCGGAGAAAAAGCTCGGCACGGGGGGGGGGGGAGGGGGGGAGGGCTAGAGGGATGGCTGGGGCGGCGGCGGAACGGCAGTGGGGAGTGTTTTTGGGGCAGGCGGGGCGGCGTACCGCCGGCCACGAGCGGCGGGGGGCTGCTGTTTGGCCGATGGTAGTTGGCGGCTTAGGGGGTGGAGGTTGAAGATGAATTGCATGCCCTTGATTTCGTATCCAACGGCTGCAAAATTGACTGACCAGAGATGAAAAATTCATTCGACTGACGTGTAGCCTCACCTTGCTAGTGCGTTCAGTTTCGACAGTAAAATTCAGTTTCGACAACAAAATTCAGTTTCGACAGTTAAGTTCAGTTTCGACAGTTAAATTCAGTTTCGACAGTTAAGTTCAGAGATGAGCGGCTGATGTATTTTACATCTAGCACTTTGTGGTTATGTATTTCACGTCATCTATTGGAGATGCTATTAGAATTCCACTCAGGTTAACATTGTCTCTCTTGTCCTGCTTCAGCCACAACGTCGTACAACTCACTGGAGCTGCTCCAACGACGAAACCCTCCATCACAGCGGAGCAGTACCTTGGGATCCATCTCCAGACGCCTAAGATCTTCTTCCCCTCCTCCGACAGCCAAGTCAGCCGGAGCATCCTCACCGGCCAACCCAATCACGCTGAGATCGACATGGCTTCGCCAAAGAGGTTGTACACTTGTTGTATCTTTTTTTACTCTACATGTTATATATATTGTCCACTCAGCACATGTAGTAACGGGAAATACGATTATTTTATCCTACTATATGACAAGCAGTGAGGTACCAGGCAACTTAGCTATCCGTGATGGACTCTCTTGAACGCCATCATTATTTATCTCTGCACGTTTGAGCTGTGTATTTGTCGATGGCCCTGGGAGTTGAGCTAGTAGGGTAGTGGCCTGGGTCCAAAGTAATAGAAGTAGCACAAAAACATTTTTTAGTGTAGGCTTTTCCTTGCTCAAGCCTGGCTACTAGTATCGCCAGTGCTTGAAAGGAAAAGTGAATGAAAAACATAGGAATTGGAAAGTTTCCTATGGTACTACTATTCATGATTTTGGTTCAAAGGAATGGAGCAAAGGAAAACTGTAGGATTTGTTCCTTTAGTGTCTCCTTGAAAGAAAAAATGTAGGAATTTTAATTTTCACTTGCCCTCCTTTTCAAATTCCTATTCATGAAGCACAAGACTAATAGATAGTAGCATAATAGCATTATAACCGTACATTTTCTTGTGGTTTGACTTAATCTCACCATGCTTCTTTGCATCCTGTGATCTTCCAATTGTTGTGAATCAAACACCCAGATTGGCAGAAATCATGTGTTTTTAAATTCTCTGTTTTGCACGTGCATTCCTATCCTATTCCTGTCTATTTCCAATCACTGCATTGTTGGAATCCTCCAATTCAAACGAGCCATTATAGAATTACTTCTCTTACAGATAGTTGTCAAAGAAAACCTTGCATGGTTTGTCCCGCTCCTGCTGCGCCGTCGTCCACCCCAGCTCAGTTGCTCCAACGACAAAAGGGTCCAACACAGCAGGGATCCGGCCTCCAAACTGTCTTTCGCCGCCTCAGATCTTCTTCCCCGCCGCCGGCAGCCGTGATTACTGCATTACCATCATCAACCGAGCAGATGACCTCGAGGACTACACGGGTCCGCAAGATAGGTCGCACTCTTTCGTGTCTGCTTACGTTATGCATCGCTTAATATTACATGCTACTTTATCGTCCTGTTCACTGATTAGACTCTGAGTCAGCTCCAAACTAAGGGTTAAACTTGAGTTTTTAAATGGTTGTGGGGTACATATCGGTGCCGCAGTCAATAGTATCTATCTACCATCTGGTTAATCTCCGGTGTCTACTATGAGTTTCATGTTGGGTGGGAAACAAACAGTAAAGAAGCCATTATCTGTATTTTTTAACTGAAGCCATTATCTACCTGCTATTATTGGTTTTGGGTCTATCCACAGGTTGCTACCATCACTCTGGATTTCTGCATGCACTCCTTACATAGTCTCACTATGTTTTATTCCTATGCATGACAGTTATTGTAAACAATGGAACTGAACATGTAGAGCAAAAGAGACGAGCCTTGCGTGGCAATAAAATTTCACGCAGACGTCGCTCCATGGTAGGCGCAAAGGCAGCCCCCCTCCACCCATTTCGGATTGTAATCGAGAGGAAGATATCTGTTCTGAGGGGGATTCAGAAGGAGAAGACAACTCCTATTTACCCCCTGAGGTCTTCGCTCTAACTTGGCATGCTGATGTTGGTTATATCATGCATACGGTGCCTTGCATTGCTTACTTTATACATCAAATATGTCATCTGCTTAGTTTAGACATCATTTGTGCAAATGCCATCTGTTTAGTTTATTCATCGTTTATGTGAATTATGCAACACCATCTTGTTTAGCCAGGCATCATATATGTGAATTTTGCAATGCCATCCTACTTAGCCATCATCTCCGCGTCAGAGCGAGCGTGCGAGCGTGCGCCGGACTGCCACCGTCGAAGGACACTCTGGCCCCGGCGGCCACCCACCCGCCGTCGGCCACTCCGGCGCCGATGGACACCAGTCTCTCTCTCTCTCTCCGGTGAACCTCGTTAGTGGAGACCCCCCTCCTTCCATGGTGACCAGTCCGGCCTCGGTGGGCTTGTCGTTCCCCATGGCGCGGGAGCGGCCGGTGGTGTCTGGGTTGGGTATCTCGTCGGACTCGGAGCATTCTGCCGCTTGGGATCTAGATGATGTCTCACCCGCAACTGATGCAAAGGAGATCTCGTGTCGGCGGCTGGACGATTGGCATCCGGCGTCGGCTACGAAGAAGACCCTGTGGAAGCGCCGAATGGGAAGGGACCTCGCAGCAGCTGCGGCGGCAATGGCGGGTGTGTCCCGTCAGGCTGGTCACAGGGAGATCTCGCCGGACATGCGGGACAAGTGCTTTCGCTGCTTGGCAAAAGGACACTTCTTGAAGGACTGCATGAATGACATTGTGTGCTATCGGTGTGGTCTCTCCGGGCATGGCTCCAGGGATTGCAAGCGCCCCCGCAGCCCATCTCCGGTGGAGGAGCTTCGACCTGAGGCGGCGGCCAAGGTGGCCAGGCGGTCGGCTACTCGTTCGGGGGATGCGACAGTTGTGCTCCGCGGGCAGACGGCTCGGACCCCTACGCCCCCCTCTGCCTCCGCCCCTGTCGGTTGGGGTGGCGCCGCCGGTGTGGCCCATGCTGACAGCCCCGCGGCTCAACGTGCGGCCTGATTTGGAGATGGAGGCCTCGTAGTTATGTGTGGTCAGGCGCACGAGCACGATGAACGACCTGGAGAGGCACTTACGGTTCGCCATGGTTGCGTACGTTGGAGGTGCGCGCGGTGGCTTCTTGCCGGACTTTGTGCTGCACACTCTTGAGGACAAACTTGGCATCTCGCCAGAGTGGGTCTCTGTGCACAAGCACAGACCGGAAGATTTCCTCATGGTCTTCGCTCGACAGGAGCACAGGAACTGCGTCGGAAGGCAGCCGGAGCTGGAGTTCAGGGGCGTCCGCTTGTTCTTCAGGCAGTGGACCCGACAATCTCAGGCGGTGCATGCTGTCATGAGATTCAAGGTGCAACTGGAGATTGAAGGCATACCCCCGCATGCCTGGGAGCGTGAGGTTGCCGAGGAGCTGCTCGGCTCGGCGTGCTTGGTGGATGGTGTGGCGCCGGAGACGAGCTCAAGGGAGGACCTGTCGTCGTTTCGGTTGTCGGCGTGGACTGCGGATCCGGAGACCATTCCAACACGTAGATGGCTCGCGGTGCCTGAGCCGTCCTGGGAAGCGCCGCCATTCAAGCCGCAGCTGCTGCAGTACAAGACGTTGATCCATCTAGACTCGGTGACTGACTACAAGGATGCAGAGGAGCAATGGTTCTTGGGCAGCTCATCGGGTAGCGGATAGCGCGGGCTGCCGGAAGAAGACAGGGACTTTGGCGGTGCTGGAGGAGCGACAACCAGGAGGCCGGTATGGCAGTACGTCATGCATGACCGCCGTGGCGGTCCTGGGGCCAGCGCTGGTGCTGACGGCGTGACGGGGGGACGGAGGCTTGCCACCGACGAGGACCGCCACCAGTCTCAACGGGCATGGAGAATCCCTCCAATGGTGGTGGAGAAAGCCAGTAGCTTACCAGTTGGTGGGGCCAGGGTCCAGGAGAGGCTGACGCTTCGCAAGTCAGCTTTTGACCGAATTGGGCATCAGCAAGGAAGGATAAGAGAGACATCTAATGGGGCCGTTCAAATTTTGAACAAGGAGCATGCATCACCACAAGTGACAAATGTTGTGGCTGCGAACCAGGTAACGGGAATGGGCCTACAGGCAGACGTGACGCCTTCAAGTGTAGAGAAGGAGGACATGCCATGCAGGCCTATGGACGTGGTAGTTGCGGTCCGCGCCAATGAAGTGACAGCTGATGGGAACCCAGGGGCGGAAGCTGAACCCCGATCCAATGCAAAAGCTGATAAGGTGGGGCCGGATGCAGGGGCGGCCTTGTCCCCCACGCCTCGGGTTGGTGGGGGTGGATCCTATCTCCACCAATGGGGAACTGACTATAGCAGGGCCGGGGCGCATGATGAGCCCGATAGCTAGGCCTCGGAGGATGGGAGAGGATGGTGGCCCCTCTGGCCCACCGAGCGTAGGGGTCAAGTAAGGTGCGGACAACACATGCGCTGGTGCTGGTGCATGCATTGTGGATGGCGAAGATTCGATCACAGCTGCTGGTACGCGGGTTGGTGGCACAGAAGATCTGGTTTCCTGTCAGTTCCCGTCGGAGCCACTCATGTGGGAGGGGCGATCGGTTGGCCCAGAGGAGACACCTGGCTAGGGACAAGTGGCAAACGCTCAGCAGTTTGAGGAAAATACGACGATTCTAAACGTGCAAAATAACATGCAACTAGTCCAAGCTACATGCAGCAACGGAACGGCCAGTCATGAAGCAGAAGCATACTGGAAGCTCAAGTGGTTTTGCTCGCAGCTCGTGAAGAGGATTGCCCCACCGTTGTTGAAGGAGGTTCAAGCCACCCCCCTACGGCCCGATGCTGAGCCGTTCACGCCGCGTCGAACCACTCGTGGGTCCAGGAAGGCAGCCACGACTTCCTCCAAAGCTACGCAAGCTAAGAACGTGCTCATGAAGGCACTTGGGTTGGCTCGCGAGGACATGGAAGTGGATGAGGGGGTCCTTGCAGACCTGAAGGAGCTTTTTGACTCACCATTGCGGGTGCAGCATGTACGGGTGATAGCTGCTCTGTTCGGGAAGGACATGCCAACATGGAGTGCGATGCCAACGGGGACGAGTACAGTGATGGGTGCAGCATGAGGTGCACCATCGGAGGTGTGGTGTGTGCATAGGCTATCTATGGATATAAATCCTAAGGTACTATGCTGGAACGTGTGGGGACTGAACAACCCTGTGAAGAGGAAAGCAGTGAGGGAGTTTATCACTTCGGCTAGGGTGAATCTTGTGTGTTTACAAGAAACAAAACTTGATGTAGTCGATCGTTTCATCGTGATGCAACGTATTGGACCATCACTGGATGGCTTTGATTACCTTCCGGCTAGTGATACTCGCGGTGGAATCATATTGGCTTGGGACACCATGATCATGCAGGTGGATAACATAAGTCGAGATACAAATTTCATGACAGGACTAGTGCACAACAAGGATGCTCGTCTTGGTGGATTTCGGTGGTTTATGGACCGCAAGGTGATGAACTTAAATTGCAGTTCCTCGCGGATTTGCAACATCGCAGGGCCACATGCCCAGGGCCATGGATGGTGCTTGGTGACTTTAATATGATCATCAATGCCATGGAGAAAAAAAACAGTAATCTGACCCATCGCATCATGAGAAAATTCAGGGAGTTCATAGATGAAAATGAGCTTAAAGAACTTTACATGCATGGAAGGAGATTTACTTGGACCAACGAGACGGATGACCCGGTGATGACAAAGATCGATCGAGTGCTGGTAACAGTGGACTGGGAGCTCATGTTTACGGACAACCTGCTCCAAGCTTTGTCAACTAACGTGTCAGATCATGCACCATTGCACCTGTCTACCTCTGCCCCTTTCTGCCAGCACACGAGGTTCAGGTTCGAGATATACTGGACCAAGCTTGACGGATTCGAGCAAGCGATGAAGGACGCGTGGGTTTGTGATGATAGAATTGTTGATCCATACAAGCGGCTAGATGCACTACTCAGAAACACGGCCACGGCATTGCAAGCATGGGGAGACAAAAAGATGGGCAACATCAAGCATAAGATGGCTGTGGCAAACTATGTGATACTCAGGTTTGACTGCACACAAGAATATATAAGTCTGTCGCAGGAGGAGCTTTGGTTGAGAAGAATGCTCAAGCTAGCCTTACTGGGTTGGCATCATTGCAGCGCACTATAGAGAGTCAAAGATCGCGGTTAAGATGGATCAAGGAAGGAGACGCCAATACGAAGCTTTTCCAGGCAGTTGCTAATGGTAGACGGTCCAAGAACTTCATCACGCATGTCAAGTTCCAAGGTGAAATTATCTCCGAACTGGACAGGAAAGCGGAAATATTCATGGAAGCCTATCGATAGCTCATGGGACACGCCACAGCGAGACAAGCAGGAGTTAATCTGGAATTTCTGAACTTGGACTCCCATGACCTTGGGGAGCTCGAGGAGATCTTCACCGAGGACGAAGTGTGGAATGCCATCAAAGATATGCCAGCCGATCGCGCGCCTGGACCGGATGGGTTTATCGGGGCTTTTTACCAGCATGCATGGCATATCATTAAGCATGATATCATGGCTGTCATGTATAAGCTGTACGTTGGATAAGGAAGAGGATTTGGGAAGCTAAACATGGCTCACATAATTTTGATTCCCAAAAGATCAGATGCAGAGGAAGTGGGTGACTTTCGACCGATAAGTCTGACCCACAGTGCAGCTAAATTGTTTGGAAATGTCTTGGCAATCCGGGCAAGGAGAAGAATGAAAGAAATTCTTTAAGCCAACCAATCTGTGTTTATTATGGGACGAGCACTGCATGACAATTTTCTCTTAGTCCGACAAGTTGCGAGGAAGATCCATGGGTGAAAGGAGAAAGGTGTTTTAGTGAAACTCGACATCTCGCGTGCATTTGACTCTCTCAGCTGGCCTTTTCTGTTTGATGTCTTGCATGCTAAAGGATTTGGTCCAAAGTGGCTAAGGTGGATTGCAATTCTGCTGAGTACTGCTTCCACCAAAGTAGCGGTAAATGGAATACCTGGTTTGAGTTTCTGTTATGCACACGGATTGCGGCAAGGTGACCCAGTCTTGCCAATTTTATTTGTGATTGCTATGGACGTCTTGACCAAAATTTTCATCAAAGGAGAGGAAGCTGGGGCCATCAGCGCATTCACAGGGATAGCAGCGCTGCAAAGACTTTCCATCTATGCTGACGATGTCGCTCTGTTCATAAGACCCACCGCGCAGGATCTTGGTTTTGTGACAGAGGCTCTTCGAGCTTTTGGTGAAGCATCGGGGCTACGAGTGAATTATGATAAGTCATTAGCAATACTCATTAGAGGAGATGATCTTGACCGGGACCGGGTGGCGACTATGCTGAACTGCACCTTGACTGAATTTCCGTGCAAATATCTTGGACTCCAGCTTGCCATCTGACAGTTAACTCGTGCGTAATGGCAACCAATCCTGGACTCAGCGCGCAAGCTGGTGCCTGCATGGCAGCAAGGGCTGATTCAATGACCGGGTAGGCTGATTCTGGTGAAGTCAGTTCTTGTGGCTAAACCCATTTACCACTTTCTGGTGACTGACGCCCCTGCTTAGGTGTTCGAGGAGCTTGATCGAAGCATGTGTGCATTCTTTTGGGCTGGGAAGGATAAAACGAATGGTGGACAGTGTCTTGTGGCATGGAACAATATCTGGCGGCCTATGAACATGGGAGGGCTGGGGGTTAAAAATCTACAGCTGCAGGCACTCGCTTTACGAGTGCGCTGGGAGTGGCTACGCCGGACTAATTACTCCAGACCGTGGAGAGGTATCCCAATGATGGAAGATGAGGAAGCCAGGCAGGTGTTTGACAGCATGGTGCACACTGAGGTTCGAGACGGCACTAAAGTCCTATTCTAGAGAGATCGGTGGATCCATGGGTTCGCCGCTGCGGACATTGCTCCCACCATTGTAGCATTAGTGGATACAAGAGTGAAAAATAGATGCACAGTTTAGCAAGCTATGGATGCTAACAAATGGACTCAGGATGTGAGAGGAGATCTTTCTTTCACTCCGCATATGCAGCTTCTGCACCTGAATCAAGCCATTCACACGGTCCAACAGCAAGCAGGCGTCCCAGATATTTCCTCTTGGCCGGCGGACACTTCAGGATTATATACGGCACAATCAACTTATCGATGGCTGTGTGCTGGGGGTGTCACCTCCCCTTTTGGTGCCTGTATCTGGAAGTGATGGGCGACACTAAAGTGTAAGATTTTCGCTTGGCTGTCGGTTCAACATCGCTTGTGGACCTCAGATAGGAGAGCAAGACATGGGCTCCAAGATAAGCCGGCACCTTGCTATACGTTCTTGCAAAGTGAGGATAATGTTGAGCACATTCTTATCCAGTGCGTGTATGCTAGGGAGGTGTGGCAAGGATGCCTCTCTGCCCTTCACCTGGACATCCCCCGACCAAGCACACAAGACAATCATCTCCAATGGTGGTTGTCAAGTCGGAAGCATTACCAAAAGGCACAGAATAGAGGGTTTGATACTTTGGCAATTTTGGTGGCATGGAACTTATGGAAGCAGCGTAATGCAAGGGTCTTCAATCGGGAAAATCAAGTGCTGCTGGGAAGTGACCTTATTCAAAAAATATTGCAAGAGATTGAGGAGTGGAGGAGAGCGGGAGTAGGAGTGGTAGGGTTGCATAGATTTGTGAGAGAGTGGCCTAGTGCATTTGGTAGTATGGTAGTTGGACGTGGGTGTGTGTTTCGCTTGGGGTATGTTCGCATGGCCTCAAGCTTCTTGTAAATACTTTTGCTCTCTTCTATAAAGATAAGGTACGCCTTTGGCGTACTCCCAAAAAAATTTATATCAGGCCATCCTTTTTTTCGTTACATATTACATTTGTCAACAATGTTAGTACATTCAACTGCTCTTCGTGTGCATCAGCCATTTGACACGGGGATGGCAAATTCTGGAGTGAAAACAAGGTCTTTAGAGCAGACTATGCTTTCTAACGAAGCGCATATCTCGCTGGTTATGAATAGCTCCTCAGATGAGGATTCAGAGACAGATCACCAGACCTATTCCCCCCGAGGTGTATGCTCTAACTTGGCAGGGTTATGTTGCTCATATCATGCATATGGTATCTCGCATTGCTAAGTTATTTGATTAGTTTAGACATGCTTTGTGTGAATGCCACATGTTCAATGTCTAACTACCATATATGTGAATTATGCATTGCCATCTTGCTGCAAGACATTATATATGTGAATTATGCAATGCTATCTTGTTGCAAAGGCATTATATATGTGAATTATGCAATGCCATGTTGTTTAGCCAATCATCATGTATGTGAATTATATCATGCTATCATTTTTTTGTATTACGTGTTCCATTTGTCGACAACGTTTGTATATTCAACTACTCTTCCTGTGCATCAGCCATTTGAAGCGGTGATGGAAGTATCTGGAGTGAAAACAAGGTATTCAGAGCAGACAATGCTACCTGCTAAAGCAAACATCTTGCTGGTTACAGAGAGGTCCTCAGAGGAGGATTCAGAGAATGATGAACAATCCTATTTTCCCCCCTGAGGTCTATGCTCAAACTTGGTAGGGTTATATTACCCATGTCATGCATGTTGTCTTGCATTGCTTAGTTTTTACATCATATATGGATTGCCATCTGCTTACTTGCTTACTATATAAATCATATATTTGAATTATATCATGCCATCATGTTTACATAGTACATACACATCATCTATCTGAATTATGGCATGGCAACCCATTTAATAAAGACATCATATAATTGTATCATCTCATCCTATTTAGTGTTTACAGTCATCATATTTTGAATTATGGCATTCTATCCGTGAATGTATGTGAATTATGGCATGCCAACCTATTTAATAAACACATTATATAGTTATATCATGTCATCCTATTTAGATAGTCATCATATTTTGAACTATGTCTTTCCATCTTTTTTAGTTAGCCATCATAATGTGAAATTGTGTCATGCTATCCTCTTTAGTTAGCCATCATATATGTGAAATTGTGTCATGCTATCCTGTTTGGTTAGACAACATAAATGTGAATTATTTCATGCCCTCTTTTATTCCCCACTATCCATTGCACTTGTCTATCATACAATATCTATACTTTCAATTACTTTTCTGGTTTATCAGCCATTTGAATTGGATAGGGTGATGGCAGTATCTAAGGGAGTAACAACACGATCTTCAGAAAAGATAGTGCTACCAGTTGATGCAGATAGAACCACGGTTGTACTTGCCCAAGGACCAGATCCGCCACACATAACCCAGACTCTCGCAGATTGTACCCCTACCCAGTTGGACAGAGAACCAGCTACACCCCTTCTAACCCCAACCCCAGCAGATAGTAACCCAGTTCCAGTTGACACAACACCGTCTCCACCACAGATCACCCAAACACGAGCAGTTAGTAAGGGAACTGCAGTGCCCAAAGCGCGAGGACCACCACTCCGAATCCCAACTCAACGCTTAAAGGAGAAGAAGATTTGTTCTCAGATCAGGTTCTGTAGCTATGGTTCATACTCCTTTGCTCTTGCATTACTGTATTTACTCATACCAACTATTTTCAAATTTAAAGGATGGAATTGAAACTCCAATGGCGCAACAGGTATGTTTTAAACCTGTTTCTTTAACTGGTTTGCTGTTGTAACCTGCTCTATGTTGATTTCAGTTTCAATTGAATAAACAGTTATGTTCTCATGTGATGCACATTACAAGTGTTGTTATTGCTCTATAGTTTCCCACACTTATATTCTGTCTATTCTGCTTTGTCTTGAACAAATATTATTTGAACTGTGTCTCTATCTTGATTTGGCAACAAAAACTAGAATGATATAGACCATAAGTGACCATGGTACATAGATATATGTTTGTTTCATGTTGTTATCCTGTCCACTTTACTACTGAACTCATTTACCAAAATGAGTTTCATATACAACATGGTAAACCAGTGATGTGTCTGCTTGTTTCTCTTTTAGAATGCGGACAAAATATTGGAGAACAGTACCGCGTTATGCAAAGGTAAAGGAAGTAATGCAGACAAGGTTCAAGATAGTGAGACATCCCTGTTGGTCTCCAAGAAAGCTGATAAAAACTATCTTGATGACAGTGAGAGAACCCAAAAGTCCTGTCTTGATGTAGTGTTCGAGTTACTGGCCACTACTGCTGGCACAAGCTCTTCGAACTCGCTGCCTGAATCAGTTCATCTTCTTGAGTCTCAACTTCAAGTTGAAAGACATCGATCAGATGTGCTGCGACAGGAAGCTGAAAGGCTGAGGAAGTCCCTGCGGAATTCAGATGCATACTTCCTGGTGCAACGGCAAGCACTGGAGGATTTAAGCACCAAACAAGAGAAAGTTAATAAGCTTGCTAAGCATCTTGCCAGCATTATGGGTACCCAGGATATTGTTTCTTGAGATCTTCTGAAGTGGTTTCAGTTCTCGATTTGTTTTGATGTGGCGTTTATTTCCGCTAGTCGCCAACTTTGACAACTAGTGTATATGATATGCTGATTTGTTCCCTATATTTGCACTAGTGGCGAACTTTGATGCCCAGTGGATGTAATATGTGTAATAGCCGTGATAACCTAGCATTAGTTGCTTGCTTATTTATTTCCTTGTTATCTTGTTTATTTGTTTGGTTGTAGTCAGTGCAGTTCTTTTTCCGCGGTTTGCTAGTGGTTGCAATAACCTATTTTTTAAAACGAGGCCACAATAACCATGGGCTACATATTTACTATAGTGACACAAGGCCTCCTACCAGCCGTAGAAACAATGGGCCTTCTACGGGCCATAGAAACAATGGGCCTTCTACGGGCCGTAGAAACAATGGGCCTTCTATGGGCCGTATCATCAATGGGCCTTATATGGGCCGTATGATCGATTGGCCAAACATGGGCCAATAACAGACCGCATTATGGCCGTAAATGGGCCGCTTTCTGATTTCCTCCGTGATGAACTCCTGCCTCTCCGGAGCTTGCTTCCTGACCTTCTGCTTGACGGGCCGCGCATGAGGACAGACAGCAAGGTGGTGCTCAATCACCTCCCTAGGAACGCCGGGGATGTTGGAGGTTTGCCATGCAAACAGATCGACATTCGCCCACAGGAAGGTAGGTGACGAGCTCGCTTTCCTATTTGCCATCGAGGGTGGAGCTTATGGTAAAAGCTCCCCCCGTGCCGTCCTCCTTGACGGGCACCTTCTTGGTCTCTGGTGGTGTGGCTCTGGACTTCTTGCTCTTGGCGGCGGAGCTCTCTAGCACGTTCTCAACGGGAGCGCAACACCCCGAAGAGGTGCGCTTGCCGGAGTGGGTGCGAGGGGTCTCGCCGATATTCTTCCCCCTCGGGGCTCCATCGGCAGGAGCAAGTGCCTTAGCGGCAGCTACTGCAACTGCTTCCCGGTAGAGTTGGTTGGCGCAGATCAATGCAACTTTCTTGTCGGAGGAGACGGTTATGATGTTCATCGGCTCGGGCATCTTTAGCATGTTGTAGGCGTAGTGTGAAGCCGCCATGAACTTGGCTAGTACCGGGCGGCCGAGGATCCCGTTGTAAGGCAAGGGGATCTCGGCTACATCGAAAGCAATCCTTTCCATCCTGTGGTTCAGCTCGCCTCCGAATGTCACGGGCAGCGTGACCTTTCCCTTTGGCAGGCTCCTCCCCGGGTTAACCCCTTGGAACGTGCCCATCTCCTCGAGGTGTCCATCGGGGATCTGCAGCCTTTTGACCACAACAGGCGAGATCAAGTTCAGGCCGGCCCCGCCGTCAACCAGCATCTTTCTCACCTTGAGGTTGCGGATTGTTGATGAAACCAACAATGGCAAGCACCCGACCACAGTAGTGCGGTCAGGGTGGTCCTCGGTGTCGAAGATGATGGGCGTGCTGGACCATTTCAGCGGCTTCCGTGCGTCAAACGATGGCTCCACCGCCATGATCTCACGCGCCCACTGCTTGAGCTGGCGGTGGGACGTATGCAGCGAGGTGCCACCATCGAAGCACATGGCCTCTGTGGCTTTCTGAAACTCGTGGTCGCCGGACTCATCGTCCTCATCATGATCATCGTCTTCCTGCTTCTTGTCGCGGCCTCGGGCGGGCCTCTCCTGCTGATTATCCTTGCCGCGGCGGCCTCCTTGGCCGCCACATTTCTTTCCAGATCCCTCGGCACCATCTGGGCCTTTCTCCTTGTCCCGCCGCTCATACTCGGCTTTCTACTTCTCGGCGAGCAGCTCTACCTGCTAACAGTTTTGGAGGTCATGGCCCTTGGTGCGGTGGATCTTCTTGTCGGCGGCCGCCAAGGCCCGGCAAGCGACACACCCGACAACCTCCTTGCCGGGGTCGCTCGCCTTGGTCTTCTTGGTGGTGCCGGTGTTGTCGGATCCCTCAACGGCAAGCACGGCTTTTCCCTTGCACTTCCTGTTACGGCGCAGGCCCTTCTTCGCTGGGGTGGCGGTGTCGTCAGTGGAGTCGGTTTCCGCGCTGGCATCTTCGCCGGTGTACTTCCTTCCCTCTTCAGTGCGAGCGCATCGATCGGCCAGGACATAAAGCTCGGCCACATCCTTGACCTTGTTCATTGCCAGCTCTTCACGCATCTTGCGGTTGCGCACATTCTGATGGAACACACTGATCACGGCGGCGGGATGAACATTGGGGATGTTGTAGTGCACCCGGCTGAACCGTTGGATGTACTTGCGCAAGTTTTCTCCTTCCTTCTAGGGGATGATGTGTAAATCACTCGCCTGGCCATGAGCTTGGTGGCCTCCGGTAAAGGTGCCAACAAACTCATGGCACAGGTCCTCCCAAGAAGAGATGAATCCACTGGCAAGTGCATCAACCATGACATAACATTAGGCTTGAGTGCCAATGGGAAATAGTTGGCAAGCACCTTATCGTTGCGGGCCCCAGCAGCTTTCATCGCGATGGTGTAGATGCTGAGGAACTCTGACGGGTGAGTCTTGCCGTTGTACTTCTCGCCAACGTCAGGCTTGAACGTACGGTGGGAGGACCACAGGAACTGCCGCAGCTCACGAGTGAAGGCCGGACAACCCACCTCGTAGGGTAGGCCACCGTAGCCTCCCGGTGCTAGGTGGTCCGTAGCGGGCCCTGCCCACCTGTCCGACTGGTGGCGCGCATCATGTGGCGCTTGATCGTAGTTCGAGCGTCCTCATGAACCCGCTCCCGAAGGACTTGACGGTGACCATGGTTGGTTCGCGGGTCGGACGTCGCGATGGAGATATTATCACGAGCGTCGTCGCGACGGACCGGCGCCCGGGGTGGCCAGGATGGAGGTGGGGAGTACACCGTGGTCGCATCGCCTCCGGCACAGCCTCCGCTGGGATGCGGTGGCCCGGCGGAGCGACGGCATATGGGTCCCGCTGGCCGCAACTCATCGTTGTTGGCGATGCCGACGAGGCTCCAGACGGTGGCCCTCCATTCGTCGAGCTTCTTCGTGGCGGGAGGAAAATTGAGGAGCAGCTGCGCGCGTGCTAGGGCTTCCGCTGGCGTGGGTGGCGGCGAAAGCTGGGTGGACCGCGATGCGCCTCGACTTCTAACCACATTAGAAGGAGCTGCGTCACGGCCCCGCAGCCGTTCGCCACCTCCATCAGCACCTCGGCGCGCATGCTGGCCCTCCTCATCATGTGATGGGCGCACGGGACTCTTCCCAGGGCAGCGCGCAGGGTCACCGGCAGGGTGACGCTACTCATCACGCACAACATGGGAAGAGCACGCCGTGGGCGCCATGTTGGCGTCTTGGAGGTCGCCGTGCCGTCGTCTGGCGGGATGGCAGCGCCCCTGGAGGGCCCCGCACTGCCTGCGGGGGGCCCGACTCCATCTCTGGAGCCCGCGATTGGTGGCTCGTCGCCTGGCGCGTGAACGACGCCACTCGCCAGGCCTGGACCGCCAGGGTGATGTGGATGTTCGCGGGACGCGCCATGGGTTCTCTCCGTGACTGGCCCGCTACTGATCTGCACCGGTACTGGCAACCCGGTCCCGGACGAACCGATTGCTGTGGTCGTCTTCTTCTTAGGAGCCATGGCGATGAAGAACAGCTAGGTCAACTGCTAGACCAGATTCTCACAACTGCGCGCCCCTACCTGGCACGCCAAAGATGTCGGTGGGAAATGACACCTATGGGATCACTAGAATCCCTACTACAGTTGCGGGGCGCTGGATCATGAGAAGAGCGGGACTAGTAGACAGCACAAAGGGGATTTACCCAGGTTCGAGCCGCAAAGATGCGTAAAACCCGACGATCCTGCTTTAGTGGATATATTTAGTGTTCTTAAGCTCTTGAACTAGCTCTGGGTGCTGCTAGGTTCGAAAGAGCCGAATCCTTCTCCAGTGCGCCATGGGCCTCCTTTTATAGGCGAAAGGGGCTGCCACAGTGGCACACATGAGGTGGAAAGTGCTACAGCGCTGTGAGCTTATCACTGGTATTACAGGACAAAGTGCATTTAATGCGAGGCTTAGGTGTCCCTTCACTTTATCGGGGACGGGAGCGAGGCCCGTCCCGTCCGTCGCCGCTCCTCCTTGCTTTGACACACGCCCTGGCCAGTGATGCATGCGGTGCCATGTAGGCAGGCAGGCAGCTGAGGTGGCACGGTGGTTGTCGGTGACAAAACCGGCGGATCTCGGGTAGGGGGTCCCGAACTGTGCGTCTAGGCGGATGGTAACAGGATACAAGGGACACGGTGTTTTTACCCAGGTTCGGGCCCTCACGATGGAGGTAAAACCCTACTCCTGCTTGATTAATATTGATGATATGGGTAGTACAAGAGTAGATCTACCATGAGATCAGAGAGGCTAAACCCTAGAAGCTAGCCTATCGTATGATTGTTGTTCGTCCTACAGACTAAAACCCTCCGGTTTATATAGACACCGAAGAGGGTTAGGGTTACACAGAGTCGGTTACAATGGTAGGAGATCTACATATCCGTATTGCCAAGCTTGCCTTCCACGCCAAGGAAAGTCCCATCCGGACACGGGACGGAGTCTTCAATCTTGTATGTTCATAGTCTAGGAGTCCGGCCAAAGATGATAGTTCGGCTATCCAGACACCCCCTAGTCCAGGACTCCCTCAGCAGCCCCTGAACCAGGCTTCAATGACGACGAGTCCGGCGCGCATATTGTCTTTGGCATTGCAAGGCAGGTTCCTCCTCTGAATTCTTCATAGAAGATTTTGAACACAAGGATAGTGTCCGGCTCTGCAAAACAAGTTCCACATACCACCGTAGAGAGAATAATTTTTACACAGATCTGCTGACGTATTCCGCGGCGTGACATCACACCACGGCTAGGCCTTTATTCGAATCGTTTTTTGCCGTCCCACCTCAGCGCGTTTAGTGAGGCGGTTTCCTTGGCACGTCTTATCAAAGCGGAGATCGTGCCCCCTTATTTCGGGATCCTCATCAATACGGTCGTGGGTAACCCAACCGTGCCCGTTGGCACGCCCCCTCTATCGAAGGCGAGTCCCAAACGGCCACGGGGAGGGCTCTTGGTATTCAACCTCTTTATAACGAGACCAAGTTCTGCTCCTTTCTTTCAATCTCAATCGAGTCCGCCCCTCGCCTCGAGTTCCAACACCCAAAGCTCCAGATTCAGGCGCTTCGGACCTTTGACGAAGTCCGGCTCCGACCTACAAGGCCGGTGGATGCCTTCTTCCATCACGGAAGAAGACGTGCTCAATCTGAGAGACGCCAGGTATCTAACCGGTGAAATTCCGCATAGGCTGCCTGCCCAAGGGCAAGTTATTCCTACTCCTGAGCCTGGCGAGAGCGTGGTGTTCGTGTCTCACTTCCTTCGGGGTTTAAGCTTCCCGACGGACCCCTTCATGAGGGGGCTCATGTTTTATTATGGGCTAGAATTCCACGACTTGGATCCGGAGTCCATCCTCCACATCTCATCGTTCATTGTCGTATGCGAAGCCTTCCTCCGCATTAACCCTCACTTCGGATTGTGGCTCAAGACCTTCAAAGTGGAGCCTTAGATGATCAAGGGGCAGCAGACAGAGTGTGGAGGGGCTGTTATAAGCAAAAATGCTGATGCTCCATGGCCCGAGGGCTCTTTTCAAGAGGTGCTCGGTTTATGGCAACAGGAGTGGTTTTACATTACCGCTCCCAAGGGCACCAAATGGGTGGCGCCACCTGCCTTCCGCCCGGGTCCTCCACAGCGGCTGGCGTCATGGGTCAACAAAGGGCTCGACTGGGGGCCGTCCAAGGACGTTCCTCTGCTGCAGGGCCGTATTCGAGACCTCCAAGAGAGAGAGATCAATCTGGTCGTAGTGGCGCAGGTCATGCTGATTCGGCGCCTTCTGCCCTGCAAATGTCGCCCCCTCCGCCTGTGGGAATTTAATCCGGAGGGACCACGAGCTCTCCAACACTTCATGGGCGCGACGCCCGTGGAGATGTATAAACTGTTCTTCGGATCACAAGAGATGTGTCCGGACTTGACCGAGGACGCAGGTCTGAGCTGCAATCGCCCGGATACTCAAGTAAGTAGTCCTGTGCCTGGACGCGCTATCCGTACATTTGTCATAAACTTGCCCTTTAAAGAGGTGTCCCTTGAACAGGAGTGGATAGCGAAAGCAAAACTAATAAGGTGTCCGGCCCCCCTCCCTGAGACCACGCCGGATCCTGTGTTAACCAAGATGCTGGAGGCTGCGCCTTTCGAAGAGGGCAAAGGGGGGAACAGGGAAGCTACTACCTCCACGAAGGAGGCTTTCAAGAAAGGGGGGATCGAGAATCCCTCCCTCCAGGGGGAGAAGAGGACCACTTCTGAAGATCCGGAGGCCAAGGCCTCAAAGCGGGGGAAGAAATCTTCACCAGAGGGTCCTGCGCCAGGAGAAGCCCCGGCCGTACTATTTCCCAAAGGAAATCAGCCCTCCAGCGAGCCGTAAGTAGAAAGAGGAGTTTTGTAATAAGGGACATCCCTGTTTTTATTTCTGAAGATAACCGAAGTTTTACCTTGTAGTTCGGATCTCAGTCCTTCTCAGCATAGCTCATCTTCGGGGGATCTTCGTCCGGAGATGATGGAGAGCGAAACGCCTCCATCTGCCGCACTGTCATGCGGGGCGGACGACCCTAAGGTGTCGTTGTGGAGGGTTTCCTCGAGTCCGGCGGAGCCGGGAGGTCCGGCACCAACTGGTGTACGGTCGGAGGACCTGAAAGATCTGCTCGGGCGAGCGTCTATCTCAGAAGATCACCGTGCGTTGATGGGCATGGTGATTGAAAGGATTTCATCCGCTGAGAGCGGATTGCATGAAGCTGTCAGAAGTTTACTGACGGGGTTTGAGGTACGCGAGAATGATATACCTTCTGACAGTTTTGCATATAGAATGCGCCCTGTATATATAGTAGCCCATGAGACTCGGTACGTTGTCGAAAGTGACAGCGCGCCGAGGATCATAATCTCAGTTGTAAGATGTCGCCTATCCTATATAGGTGGCAGAGCGTCCGGTGGCCAGCCGGACTGAGCAATTTGCCGAACTGAAGCGGCAACTTGACGTGGCGGATGCGTACATCGCGCTTGTCAATAAGCAGCTTGACGAGTCACAAGGTATGCAACTTCTCCGCGGACACCTGGTAAGGGAGCTTGACGCCCATGCCTTACAACATGTATGCTTTATGTAGATGGTGCCGCTGCTATGGAGAACCTTTGGGCGGAGCTAGCCCGAGTCAAGGAGCAAGCCAGAAAAAGTGATGTGGCTGCCTTGAGGGCGGCCGAAGAGCTAAAAGCCGAACAGGCTGCTCACTGCCAAAGCAGGGACGAAATGGCCGAGATGGCCGGGAAGTTGAAGAATGCTACCGACCGCTGCGAGTTTCTTGAAAAAGAATGTCAAGCGGAGCAAGAGGACCTGAAGAAGGCTACCGCCGAAGCCAAGGATGCCCGCTCCACGATGAGAGCTATAAAGGAGGAGCTACGTCAAGCCGGGGATATCGCGGCTGGAAAGCCCTTTCTGCTGCGGAGGAAATTTACGGATCCTAAGTATGCTCAGTTGGGCCAGCTGTGGGTGCGGAGGATGCTTATCTGGATTTGGCGGCGAGTGCCGCAGACGCGGTCGCACACTTCCGAGGCCAAAAGGATCACGGAATGGAAGAGCTTTTTTGGTCGCAGTTCCATAGTCCAGAGCGTCCGCTTCCCTTGACCGATCGTTTAGCCGAATGGGCTGAGCTGAATAGGTTGTCCAGACTTGCCATGAAGGATGTCGTGACTCATTTGTGGCCGAGCAGGCCCGAGCCGAAGAGTTATTTTGGCTTGGTGCAACAGTTCCTTGGTGCGGTGCCGCATATTGGTGCAATGAAGCGGTCAGCATGCATAGAGGGTGCGCAGATGGCTCTTGCCCGTGTCAAGACATGCTGGGCGGAGATGAAGGCCACCGACGTTGCATCCCAGGATTCGTACAGAAGCCGAGTACCTGCCGAGCACTATTTTGAGGAAGTCCTGCAGGGCACTCGTTTAATAGAGACGCAATGCTCGAAAGATATTATGTTCTAATGACATGTATGATTTGTGAAACGATGTTTCAATATAATATAAGGGCTTTTTATACTTGTGCGTTCAAGTATTGAAATACCTCCTATGCGGCCGTTAATGTATATGTGTATATAACCTAAAAGATGGCAGTCTTCGGCTTCAACCCCCACGCAGATAGTGCGGGGGTGTTTGCAAAAAAGCGCATTTTCACACTTAATCCAACATCTTGGTCCTGTGAAGGAGGTGATAGCGTAGCAAACTAGGCAACCGGACTATAATGCTTTATCACTTTCACTTAGCCATAGGAGTTCGATGGTGGGGCTACTATATAGCCCCTAGGGGCACCGTGCTCTCCGAATTCGGGGCGCGTATGTGCCTGACCGAGAAACGGTCCTTCATTAATGCGGAGGAATTCTAAACATTCTGGTGGGTCATCGAGTGGTTGACCAGTCTCACGCTATATCATGACAGTCAGTTTTCGGCTTTCTCTACTGTGGTGCTCACCAGGCCGAACCGGGGCACAATCGCAGTAGTTCTCCTGGTGCCGCGTTAGCCGATAGAGCGGAACGTAAGGCAGCAAAACACAGGAGCCGGGCAAACCCAACATTTTACCAAAGACATGATTCAGAGCTGATGCATATAAGGCCTAACTCGAGATGCCGAACACTCCCTAAGGTATTCGGTCTTAATGAAAACAGGCAGAATGATGCCCTAAGCCCCTAGTGTCCAGGTACGCGCAAAAATTTCTAACAGGCCGATGCCAAAACGCCAGCCTCCTCCTCGGTTATAGCAAGAAACCGGGGGATGTGTATCAACAAGAGACAGTAAAAAAGGTTTACGTAGGGTCTTAATCTGAAAAGTATCCTTGCAACGGGTCCCTACTGCACGTCTGCGCCTGTATCTCCATTGTGCCGTATCCTGGATGGGTGTAGCATGGTGTTCATCTGTAAAAGAGAAGAACTTAGTTGAAAAAAAAAGATCGTGTGAAAAATGTATTTTAAAATAAACAGAGTATGATTCAAAAAATGAATAAAATTGAGCTTTATTGTCTCTTGTTGTACATGCGTGGAGCCCCTTGTAAGGGGGTACGCAGCTAGTAAGCCCCTTGTTTATTTATACCGGACTCGCCTAACCGTGTCCGGGGTCTGAATGACCTGTTTAGGTGCTTTGATCAGCAAAGCCGGATTAGTGTGTGGCTGTCAAGGCAGTCTCACGTTCTTCCGTATTCGAGGAACACTTGAAGTTTCCCTTTAATGAGATGATGCCGTGTGGACCGGGCATTTTAAGTGTAAGAGATGCGTAATGCGGTATTGCGTTAAAGCGGGCGAAAGCTTCGCGTCCCAATAGTGCTTGATAGCTACTTTTAAATGGGGCGATGTGGAAGACTAATTTTTCGCGACGGAAGTTGTCGAATGAGCCGAACACAACTTCTAGTGGTAGAGAGCCCGTACAATGGGCATATGGGCCTGGCATCACTCCTTTAAAGGAAGTGTTGTTATGGTGAATTTTGGTTGGGTCCATCCCCATTCTGCGGATTGTGTCCTGATATAGCAGGTTTAGATCATTGCCGCCGTCCATTAGGACTTGTGTAAATTGTAGTCCGTCGATTATAGGATCTAATATCAAAGCAGTCCATCCCGCGTTCCGGATACTTCCAGAGTAATCCTGATGGTCGAAGGTGATTGGTTTTGACATCCAGTGTCGGGACTCTGCTGGGGTGGACCGTGCGGCGTGTATTTCAATGGGCGCCGCTCTATTTTTCTTTGTTGTCATTTGAAGTGAGTTTACTGTTTTGATCTCTTGTGGGAAATTATTTTGTTTTCCGGTGCTCTGCTTGTGGGGTTCGTCATCGTCCCCACTTGGTGTGTCGAGCCCCTTGTGTTCGGCGTTAAGTCGGCCGGACTGTTTGAAGACCCAACAATCTCTGTGGGTATGGTTTGCAGGCTTCCCAGGGGTACTCTGGATTTGGCATATCTTGTCCAAGATTCTGTTTAGGTTGGATAGCTCGTCGCTGTTGTCCTTAAAAGGCAGTTTTTTGTTGTTCTGCCGAGAGCTTTTGAATCCGGCGTTGACTGCCGTGCTCTTCGGACTGTTTCCCTTGGTCCGGCGCTGGTCCTTGCTGCGTCGTAGTTTCCCATTTCCATCCCTGACCTCGGATGTACTTGGGTTGCTGGTACTGCATCTTGCCAGCCAGCTATCCTCTCCTGCGCAAAAGCGGGTTATGAGGCTTGTTAGTGAGGCCATTGTTCTCGGCTTTTCTTGGCCAAGGTGTCTGGCGAGCCATTCGTCTCGGATGTTGTGTTTGAAAGCTGCTAAGGCTTCGGCGTCCGGACAGTCGACTATTTGGTTCTTTTTGGTGAGGAACCTGTTCCAGAATTTGCGGGCTGACTCTCCGGGCTATTGAGTTATGTGACTTAAATCGTCTGCATCCGGAGGGCGGACATAAGTCCCCTGAAAATTTGCCCGAAATGCGTCCTCGAGCTCTTCCCAACTTCCAATGGTATTTTCCGGGAGGCTTTTGAGCCAATGCCGGGTTGGCCCTTTGAGCTTGAGGGGTAAATATTTTATGGCATGGAGGTCATCTCCTCTGGCCATGTCTATGTGGAGGATGTAATCCTCAATCCAGACTCCAGGGTCTGTCGTTCCGTCGTATGCCTCTATGTTTACGGGCTTGAATCCCACTGGAAATTCATGATCCAGCACCTCATCAGTGAAACATAGGGGGTGCGCGGCGCCCCTATATTTGGGTGTGCCGTGATGTTCGGATACTTGACGTGCAGCATTGCTCGCTGGAGCTTGTTTTCTTGGTCCATAGATAGACCTAACTGGGCCATCCTTTTGGGTCGAATCCTTATGCAGATCGCGTGCCGGCTTGTGTGCGGCGCCACTTGCCGCTCTATGTTTGTTGTGTGGTCGCCTATCCGACCGGGCGGCCTCTTTGTTCTTTGATTGTGGGGGCTCTACGGCCTCCTCGTCAAATTCGGGAAGTAGTTTGCGCTTCGGGTAGCTCTTTGTTTGGCGTCTATCGCCGTATTTGTCTGCGGTGTTGAGTACTTTGCTCCATCTCATTCTGAGTGCGTCTTCCGCTGTTTTGAGCTTCCGCTTCTGCTTCTTCAGACTACGTGCAGTGGCGACGAGCCTTTTGTGGAGGTTCTTCTGCTCCAAAGATGTGTCCGGCGTGAGATCGTCCGGACTGTTATCTTCGCCAGGGACGGATTGTTTATGCAAGTTATCCTGTTCGGATGGTTGCTCGAGGGCATGTTCGTCGTCCACCGGTTCGCCCTGCTCTATGGCTAGGTCTGTATGGTTTCTTTCTTTGTCGAGGCGGGACTTTGAGCGGCGCTTACGTCGCCGTTTTGACTGCTTTGTAGGGAATTATCCTTCCCAGCGTCCCGTTGTTCCTCGTTATCGCTTCCTTTGGGTGTATCCACCATATATACATCGTGAGTTGAGGTGGCCTTCCAGTGCCCTGTAGGCGCTACTTCTAGGTCGTCTCCGGCATCGTCATCCATACCGTCGATGTCTTCGGAGTCAAAGTCAAGCATGTCGGTTAAATCATCGACAGTGGCTACAAAGTGGGTGGTGGGTGGGCGTAGAATTTCTTCGTCGTCTGTGTCCCAACCTTCCTGACCATAGTCCGGTCAGGGCTCTCCTGATAAAGAGAGAGACTTTAGTGAATTCAGGATGTCGCCGAAGGGCGAGTGCTGAAAGATGTCCACGGCAGTGAGCTCCATAACAGGCGCCCAACCGGATTTGATTGGCAGGGGCGCGGAAGCTTCGGAGTCCGGAGAGGAGTCCGGCACCTTGGAGTCACGAGCTTCGCAAAGGACAGGGATGGTGTTCGGCTCGATCGCCGTAGAGATCGTAGCCCCCGAGGCGGTGTCCAGCCACTCATCCTCGATCGGCGAAGTCGGCTCCAAGCTAAGGGTCGGAGCGGGCTCTGGTGCGGCCTCCAGGGTACTGTTCAGTGGCAGAGCTAGATCGTGCCTGTCGAGACAGTGCGGCACGCTTGGCTGTGGCTCGAACCCGTCGAAGATCAAGTCTCTGCGGACGTCAGCCGTCTAGTTCAAACTTCCAAATCTGACCTGATGGCCAGGGGCGTAGCTTTCAATCTGCTCCAGATGGCCAAGCGAGTTGGCCCGCAGTGCAAAGCCGCCGAATACGAAGATCTGTCCGGGGAGAAAAATCTCACCCTGGACCGCGTTGTTGTTGATGATCGAAGGAGCCATCGGGCCTAAAGGTGACGACACAGAGGAACTCTCAATGAAAGCACCAATGTCGGTGTCAAAACCGGCGCATCTCGGGTAGGGGGTCCCGAACTGTGCGTCTAGGCGGATGGTAACAGGAGACAAGGGACACGGTGTTTTTACCCAGGTTCGAGCCCTCTCGATGGAGGTAAAACCCTACTCCTGCTTGATTAATATTGATGATATGGGTAGTACAAGAGTAGATCTACCACGAGATCAGAGAGGCTAAACCCTAGAAGCTAGCCTATGGTATGATTGTTGTTCGTCCTACGGACTAAAACCCTCCGATTTATATAGACATCGAAGAGGGTTAGGGTTACACAGAGTCGGTTACAATGGTAGGAGATCTACATATCCGTATTGCCAAGCTTGCCTTCCACGCCAAGGAAAGTCCCATCGGGACATGGGACAGAGTCTTCAATCTTGTATCTTCATAGTCTAGGAGTCCAGCCAAAGATGATAGTTCGGCTATCCGGACACCCCCTAGTCCAGGACTCCCTCAGTGCTGGAGCCTCCACGAAGGGCTGCATGTTGCCACGCAGGTGCCTGCCCAGCTGGTTGGGTCGGCAGCTGCATGCGAACGGCGGCGGAGACTTGGCTGGCGTGGGCCTGGCAGTGGCCCTGCTGCCGCACTTGGCGAGGGCCTTGCCGGGTGGCCCGGCAATGGTCTTACTGCGGCACGCCGTCATCCCCGGCAAGGATCTTGCCAGGGGTCTCGTGGGTTTCCTCGGCAAGAATCTTGCCGAGGATTGTTGCCTCCCTATCCTCATTCGATCTTGACTATTCTTTGTCTTCACAAAGATCTGCATGCCACCATGGAGGTGCCTCCCGAGCCCTGTCCCAATGCGTTTGTCTAGCGTTGGTGGGCTCGAAGGTGGCTCGCTCAGCTGGTGTGGGCGAGCTGCCCCAGCAAGGGTCTTGCCGGGGCCGCTGAGGCTCCCCCGGCAAGAGTCCTTGCCGGGGAAACCTGCTTTGTCCATCCGATCTTTGTGGCCTTAGTCCTTGTAGTTGGTTTGTTTGTCTTGTGCCTTCGACTTCTCTCCGGCTTCCCTTTCCTACCCTGTTATGCGTGGCCGTGGCGGGTGGCTCTGACTGCCCGCGCACAAGTAAAGGGGTCAAAAGCAGAGCCCCTACTTTTGTACACCAACACAATTCTCAACTTTATAGACTCGATGGGTAAGCTACACAAAAGAGGCTTGAAGCTATCAAGGTAATGGCAAGGGTAATGCTATGGTGTCATCGAGGTTACTATCCTTGCTTACGGTTGATATGAAGGTGATGTTGGTCGAAGCCGATGTGGAGTCCGAGTCGATGGTCGAGTGGTGGTGATGATGATGTCAAATCGCGCCTAAGTAGGCAAAACACCTTAGGACATGAGAGAAACCGCAACCAAAAACTCAAACAACCACGAGAAATATTGCGGAAGAGCACAAGTGGTGGTGGGGTGTTAAAATGGTGCAAAACAGGAAATGGCCGAAGTGCTCTGGATGGTCCGTGCGCACGGGGTAAGTGTGGCCCGTGTGCACGGGGTCCCCATGGCCCGTGTGCATGGGGTCCTATGTGAGCGGACGAAAAGCTCCGGATCTGTGGTCATTTTCAACTTTGTGGCCAAATTCAGTGGATGTAAAGGTGGGGAAGATGGTAGGGGGTAGATCCACATGCCAAACACCAAATTCGCGGATCAAATCAACCAAATCTCACAAGATCCAACAAATTGCAAGAAAAACTTTGGGGCTATTTTTGGTGGGGATTTTTGAATTAGGACGAAAACAACAAGATCAAGCTAGAAAGTAGGGGTAGGGACTCCAAGATGTGAATCAACCTTGCTCATGATACCAAGATGCAGTATGGTAGAACCCTTGGAGGGATCTTTTCACACTTGGAGATGGGGAATGAGATGAACGCACAAGAACACAAAGAGAGAACACTCAAACAAAACCCAAATCACACATATACTAGGATATCATACATGAGATCCACAAGTTCACAAACACTATCAAAGGAAAGATACAATGGTACAGTTCTTCCCACTCCTTAGACATAAGGTCTTGATGATGGTAGTCTTCTCCAAGATGGAGGTCTTGAAATCCACAAGTGGATCCTCTCCTGAGAGGCCTTGATCTCCAATGGAGGTGGTAGAAGGAGCTAAGACCACAAATTTCTCATCTAATACTTTGCTAACCCTAAACATAACCCTAGGTACGAATTATATAGGTTTGGGGAGGTAGGAGATTAAGTGGGTGCAAAAGGGAGGCCCAACAGCCCACATCAGCCAGCCATCCTGTAGGGCCCGTGCGCACGGGGTAAGTTGGGCCCGTGCGCATAGGGGTCCCGTGCGCACGGTACAAGACCATGCGCGTGGGATGCTACAGCCATAGCTACATGTGTAGTCCGTGGACATGGGGTCTCGGGGTCCCGTGCGCACGGAGTCGCCTAGGACTTCCTGTCCAGCTGTTGTTGTGCTCCGTCTTGCTCTGCATGGCCTTGGGGTGGTCCTCCTTCTCCTTGGTTATGATCCTAAGCTTCTTGGTGGTGTTCCTCTTCGTACCTAATGAAGCATAGCATATTTTGGTGAGGTAGCAACAAATTTCCGTTTGTGTTCATATGCATATCAAGTAGGAAGGAGTTCACCTCGAATTCCATTACACGTGCTCCAGTTCTTGTCATGGGCCCACGTGGTGTTTGAAGTGTTTTTGTAGAGTCCATGGGGATGATGGAAGGATGATTCCCATCAGGCTTTCCTTAGGTGCGGCTTGAAACAGTGCACAAATTCCTACACTCAACATGATATCCAGTCTAGATGGACAAAGGTAAAGCAAGGATCCAATCATGGAGCGATATACCTTTTGATCCACCGCTTTATCATTGGGATTACTATTAAGCTTGCATTTGGTGGGTATGGGAAACTTGACCGGCTTGACATCATCTAGCTTGTATCGCTTGAGCATGTGTTGGGTATACTTGGCTTGGGTGATGAACGTGGCTTCTCTTCTTTGCTTGACTTCGAACCCAAGAAATAACTTCAACTCTCCCATCATAGAAATCTCAAACTTCTCGGTCATTAGTGCGGCAAACTCATCATTGAAAGATTTGTTAGGAGAACCAAAAATAATATCTTCACCATATAGTTGGCATATGGACAAATCCCCTTTGACCCTCTTAGTAAAAACAGTGGGATCGATTTTTCCAATTTCAAACCCACGATCTGGTAACAACTCGGTAAGGTGCTCATACCACGCACGTGGGGCTTGTTTAAGGCCATAGAGCGCCTTTTTGAGTTTGTATACATGAGTGGGGAGCTTGGGATCCTTGAATCCCTGAGGTTGTTTGACATACACCAACTCATTTAAAGGACCATTAAGAAACACACTTTTCACATCCATTTGTTGCAATTTGAAATCATGATGAGATGCATAAGCATGCAACATGCAAATAGATTCAAGACGAGCAACAGGGGCAAAGATTTCACCATAGTCAATACCCTCAACTTGGGAGTAGCCTTGTGCCACCATTCTTGCCTTGTTTCGAACAACCACACCGTTCACATCTTGCTTGTTCTTGAAGATCCATTTGGTCCTGATGACATTATGTTCCTCCGTTGGCCTTGGCACTAATTACCAAACTTGATTGCGCTCGAAGTTGTTGAGTTCATCATGCATAGCTTCAAGCCAATCGTCATCATCAAGTGCCTCATGTACCTTTTGGGGTTCAACACACGAAACAAACGCGTGATGCTCACAAAAGTTTGACAATTGTTTAGAGTAGTTACCCCTTTTCTTAAGCTTCCAAGCACATTCTCCATGACATGTTGTTGATGCTTTAGCTTGGAAGCCACTTTGGTGGCACGACACTCCAAAAGTTCCTCGATAGGCATTTGAGGATCATCTTGATTATCTTGAGCACCGTCTTGAGTTTGCTCTTGATCTTGAGCTTGCTCTTGATCTTGAGCACCGTCTTGAGCTTGCTCTTGATCTTGAGTTTGCTCTTGATCTTGAGATCACTCGAAGGCATGAACTTGATCTTGGGCATCATTCGGTGCCTCACAGTCTCCATGTGGTTGATCTTGCCCTTGATCTTGTTCATTAAGATGAGGGCCTTCACTTTGTTCTTTGGAAGCGTGTGGGTCTAGTGTAGGTGATGACTCCACTTGAGTAGAGCATTGTCCTTCTCCTTTGGCCACAAGGGGTTCCTCAATGGGGAGTATTTGTGTCGGAGTAAATGAACACGGGTAGCCTAGCCAGCTCCCACTGGTTCTTCCAAAAAAATAAACGGACCAATCGAGCCTTCAAGCGCCCAAGACACGGGGCCGCCTTCCCCCCGCCGGCTACCCCATCAGCCGACTACCGGGAGGCGGCCCGGCCCAAGAATCCTCCTGGAGAAAGCCGCGGGAGGGCCGACTCTAGGAAGCCGGCCACCACATGGCCGACTCTATGAAGCCGGCCACAACAAGACCGACTCCAGGAAGCCGACCCCCAATAGGCGGCCCAGATCGGGCCCTCAAAGTTTGCACCAATGTAATGGCGATGAGACGGGGCGTGGCAACAGTCAAACGCGCCGCCCCCGAATCCCGGAGCATGCATGGCTACAGTACGCCGTACGGGGCTGCCATGACCCGTCCGGTGTGGCACTGTTGCCATGTTGACCATGACGTCACCCACGGCGGGCTGTCAGTACGGCCCGCAGGCGACGGGCCCCATCGGTCAGAGAGACACCCGAAGGCAGCCATGCTTCTTCTAGTCGGCTGGGGGCGTAGCCGGCTCTCCACACCCGGCTCGCTCCCTCCCTCGAAGAGCGTGCACCATTAAGGAGACAAGACGAGGTAGGGCTACAGTGAACGCCTGCAAGGCGGCGGCACTATAGCCACGATTACCTCGACAAAGCCCTCGTCATCAAGGGTGAGGCAATAGTGACCAGCCCTCGACAAGACCCCCAAGCGGTGGGGCCAACCTGTCCACCAGGAGGCCGGCCGCCGGCGGGACCCACCAGTCGGCGGGCCCCAGCAGTCGGCGGAGAAGCCGGCCAGTGTAGACACTGACGGCTGGGCCCGAGCCCAGCTGGATTACCATTGTACCCCTGGGGGGTAAGCCTATATAAACCCCCCAGGGAACCCATGCAAAGGGTTGGACTTTGATAGTTTTAGACACAACTTGCAGAGGAGAAGAGAGCTAGCCTTGCCCCTTCTTCCTCCCCACGCCACACAGCTCAAGGAGCCTCTTGTAGCTACTTGTTGATCTAGTGATCATGCGGAGACCCCGCAGAGCAGGACTAGGGGTGTTATCTCCAAGGAGAGCCCCGAACCTGGGTAAGATTCGCCGGCGTGCATGTCTTCGCCTTATCCCGTTTCCAGGCACCGGCGATGTCTTATTGGCTCCCACAATGATAAGCCATCCGTTGGCATATGTCGAACCTACCACCCGACATTTGGCGCCCACCGTGGGGCCAGGTGCACCGTCGTCCAGAGACCTGTTCTGGACGGGAACCCTCTTCCTCCCCCGCGAGCGTAGCCAGCCCGACATGCCCGATGGCGCTTGCCCCGACGCGCTACAAGGTGTCGACGACGCCTGCGCGGCGAGCTGCCTCGCCGATCTTCTCGGCAAGGCCCGCATCTCCGACGAGCCCGCGTTCGACGCGGGCACTGGCTGCCTCGAGAACCGTCTCGTCAGCCTCCTCGACCAACTCCACGTCTCCAGCGAGCCCGCTATGGATTTGGAGTCGGTTGGCTCCACCGATCCGATGCTCGTCGACTCCGACACGGCATCGCTCGACGCCTTCCCCACCTACGTGGTGGTCTTCGATGATCCTCTCCCTCGAGCCGACAGTGGCGACAACACCGTCACCGAAGTGCTGGTCATCAGCCACGGAGTCGCTTCCGGCGAGAACACCCACGACGCCCTGCAAGCGGCGCTGCAGGATCTGTCCGCCCCCATCCTGGCCGACACCAACACCGAGGCGCTGGAGGCACGCCGCCTTGCCCTTGTCACGGAGGGCCAGAAGCTAGCCACCATGAGACGCCTCACCAAGGCCCCCCAGTGCGAAGTCGACCACGCCGCCTTCGGCACACCGCCTCCCGACGGACCGAGCAGGGCCGGCGTCGTCCAGAAACACAGCACGGCCATCACCGACATGCTGGGGGCAGAACGCCCAGTCTACGCCATGCCTCTTGAGAACCTGCACACCGCCCAGTCGGTCGTAGACAAGCTGAATGGAGTAGGGGCCGACGAGCTCCCCTACATGACCATGCGAATCCAGTAGCTGATCGACGCAGCCGCAAAGCGGCACGAATGTAACGCCCTGGATCTGATGCGCCAGGTGTCCGCCAGTTATTCGTTGGCGTTTCCATGTCATTTGCTTCCATGTTGCATTTTGCCATGTCATCTTGTGCATCTCATTTTGCATACATGTTCATCTCATGCATCCGAGCATTTTCCCCGTTGTCCGTTTTGCAATCCGGCACTCCTATGTCCTCCGACGTCCCCTTTTTGTCTCCTGTTGTGAGCGGGTGTTAAACATTCTCGGAATGGACCGTGATTTGCCAAGCGACCTTGGTACACCACCGGTAGACCGCCTGTCAGGTTTCGTGTCACTTGGAGTCCGTTCGATACTCCAACGGTTAACCGGGTAACCGTAAAGCCTCTTTTGTGTGCAGCCCAACACCCCTCCAAAGTGGCCCAATAACCTATCCAAACCCCCTCTATGCTTTCGGCCGTTCGATCACGATCGCGTGGCCGAAAACCGCTCCTCATTTGGACTCTCCTAGCTCCCTCTACCTTTAAATATGTGCTTTCCCCGAAAATCTCGCAGTCCAAACCCTAAATCTTCCCTCCGCGCTGCGCCGTACATGTCCGCTCCCTCACCGGACACGTCCGCCATCGTCCCTGGCGAATCCGCCGTCGCCACGTCAGCGCGCCGCCTCTCTCTCTCCTTGCGCCCGCCGCGGCCCGCCATGCCCGTCCCTGGACGGCGCGGCCCGGTCGCCGCGCGCCACCGCCCGCCGCGGGCCCGCGCTCGCTCCTCCGCCCGGCCAGGCAACGCCGCGCCACCACCGCACTCTGGAGAGATCGACCTCACCGCCGGTCGCCCTGCGCCTCCTCGTCTTCCCGAGCGGCGCACCTCCCGCCGCCTCTGCCGCGCGCCGCGTCGCCCGACTAGAGCGTCGCCTCCCGCCTTCCCGTCTACCTCGTCGGCGCGCCGCCATCGCCGCCTTCGGCCTCGCCGACCCTCGCCTCCGGCCGGGTCCGCCGCCCGCGACCTCCTCGGATCCGGCCCCGACGTCCTCCACCGACCCGGATCCGGCCGGATCTCGCTTCTCTGACCCCGGCGACGCCTCCTTCGTCTCCGGTGCAACTCCGGCCAACTCCGGCGAGATCTCGTCGGGGTGGACGAGATCCACCCGCCCCACCAACCAAACGCCCCGCTGTCCCGCTCCGCTCCGTCCCGGGATGTCCTCGTCCAATTTCCGCGGAGGTGAAATTCCACTAAGTCCCCGAATCTGTGACGTTTTCATGCCTTATTCATAACATCATATCTCCTTGCATGTAGCTCCGTTTTGTGCGTGTAATATATCAAAATGTTCATAATGATGTGCTCTACATTTCATTACATTGTGCCATGCTTGTTTGTGTCCATCTTGATGCCCTAATCGTTGTTGCAAGAGTGCTATGTGATGTTAACCTGCTGAAACTATTATAACTTGCTGTTTTGTCTTTTTCGTTGCATTTTGTGTGTGCATCTTATCAGCTTGAAGTCTACATGTGTTTTGAACTACATCATGTCATATTTACAGTGGTGCAATCCATGTACTTTTGTGAGTCTTGTAGTAAGTGCATCGAGCTTTTTAAGTAGGGTACTTGATGTTATTGTTTTGCTGGCATGTTTCTGCTATATCATGATGCTATGTAAACCTGCTTCTACAAGTCATTCTATGCATAATATGGAAATGTTCACCAAGGATGTTTTGTTACACATGTCATTATCTGTATTTATAGCCTGCTGTAACTTGTTGTAATCTTGCTCTAAACTTTCTAAATAATGTTGTTGTCAGCCTGATTAACATTAAGTTCAATGTTGCCATGATTGTTGTTAGTGATACAAGCATGCTATGAACTTTCTCTTGCCATGTTTAGCTTCACAAATATGCCATATTACTGTTGGTCACTTTGCCATGCCATGTATTGCTCTGTGGTGAGTGATACAAGCTCACCAGCATGCCTACTTATTGTTGTTCCTGCCATGTATGAATGTGTCATATCATTTGCCATGTTTGCATGGATGCGACCATCTTTTCTGTTGATCTTTAGAATTAGTTCAGTAAGGTAGTTTTATTTTTTGTATTTAGTACTAGAATTCCATGCCTTTATTGGCCATGTTAAGTTCCTGTAACATGTTGTTTGATAGCTCTAAATATTGCAACCTGATGTTATTTCTGTTAAGTCTATAAACTGTTATTATTTGCAATCTTGCCATGTCCTTTTGAGCATGTTATGTTGTTTTCTGGAGATAGCTCAGTGTTCATGTTTTGTCATGCTTTACCTGTACTTCACACTCATGCCTTTTGTTTTTACGTTGAGATGTTGTAGCATATTGTTTTGATGTTTGTAAGATGCCTAGTTGCTGTTTTGGACAGCTTGTCCTTTAAACTTGTATAGAGTGTATGTGTTGAACCGTTGCTCCGTTTTGAGTTGTGCCCTATATGAAACTTGCTTAGAATTGCATGTAGTGTCATATCATCATGTTGCATCCTTGTTTTGAGGTGTTTGCTTGATGTTTGTATGCATTTTGCATCAATGCCTTGTTTAACTTGTTTTGCTCATATCTTCTAGACCGTAGCTCCGAACTAATTGAACTTTATATGTAACTTGACTAGAATCTCGTGTAGATCATCTTGGTTCTTCTTAACTTGATGTTTAACAACTTGAACATAAGGTTTATTCAGTTCTGGACCAATTTCTAAATTTACATATGAGTACTTACCGGAAGTGTTATATGTTGTTTCCGGCCTCACTTAAAATTGCTTTGATGTGTTGTTCTTGTTTGCATCATTTCTTGCCATGAGTAGCTTCATGTAGTCTTGTCTTGCATCATACTTGGTTGAGCATCATGTCATGTCCATGTGTGGTGTGTTTACCATGTTGTGTGCTTCTTCTCGATAGTTCCCGTTTCGTTGCGATCGTGAGGATTCGTTCATCTACGCTTGGTTCGTCTTCGTGGCTTCATCTTCTTCATGGACTCATTCTTATTCCTTGCGGGATTTCAGGCAAGATGACTGCTACCCTGGATCTCACTACTATCATTGCTATGCTAGTTGCTTCATTCTATCGCTTTGCTGCGCTACCTATCCCTTGTTCTATCAAGCCTCCCAATTTGCCATGTTAGCCTCTAACCTTTTCACCCTTCCCAGCAAACCGTTGTTTGGCTATGTTACCACTTTGCTCAGCCCCTCTTATAGCGTTGTTAGTTGTAGGTGAAGTTGAAGATTGCTCCATGGTGGACAGGATTATGTTGGGATATCACAATATCTCTTATATTATTAATGCATCTATATACTTGGTAAAGGGTGGAAGGGTCGGCCTTATGCCTGGTGTTTTGTTCCACTCTTGCCGCCCTAGTTTCTGTCATATTGGTATTATGTTCCCGGATTTTGCGTCCCTAACGCGGTTGGGTGATTTATGGGACCCCCTTGACAGTTCACTTTGAATAAAACTCCTCCAGCAAGGCCCAACCTTGGTTTTACCATTTGCCTCACCACCACCTACTTTTCACTTGGGAGTAATTAACCCAAGGGTCATCTCTATTTTAGCCCCCCCCCCCCCCCCGGGCCAGTGCTTCTCTAAGTGCTGGTCCGAACCGAGTAGACTGCGGGGCCCCCTCGGGGAAACTCGAGGTCTGGTTTTACTCGTAGGATGTCTCTTCCGGTGTTGACCTGAGAACGAAATATGTGCAGCTCCTATCGGGATTGTCGGCGCATCGGGCGGCTTTGCTGGTTTGGTTTTACCATTGTCGAAATGTCTTGTAACCGGGATTCCGAGACTGATCGGGTCTTCCTGGGAGAAGAAATATCCTTTGTTGATCGCGAGAGCTTATCATGGGCTAAGTTGGTACACCCCTGCAGGGTTACAAACTTTCGAGAGCCGTGCCCGCGGTTATGTGGCAGATGGGAATTTGTTAATATCCGGTTGTAGATAACTTGACACCAGATCCGAACTAAAACGCATCAAGCGTGTGTGTAGCCGTGATGGTCTCTTTTCGGCAGAGTCCGGGAAGTGAACACGGTTTTGGGTTATGATTGACGTAAGTAGGAGTTCAGGATCACCTATTGATCACTGCTAGCTTCACGACTGTTCCGTTTCTTCTCTTCTCGCTCTTGTTTGCGTATGTTAGCCACCATACTTGCTTAGTCGCTGCTGCAACCTCACCACTTTACCCCTTCCTTTCCCATTAAGCTTTGCTAGTCTTGATACCCATGGTAATGGGATTGCTGAGTCCTTGTGGCTCACAGATTACTACAAAAACAGTTGCAGGTACAGGTTATACGATGATCTTAACGCGAGAGCGATGTTTGCTTGTTTGGAGTTCTTCTTCTGCTTCTTCTTTGATCAGGGGATAGGTTCCAGGTCGGCAGCCTGGGCTAGCAGGGTGGATGTCGTTTGAGTTTCTGTTTGTGTTTCATCTGTAGTCGGATGGTGCTCTTATGTAAGATGATGTTGTATTCGTGTGGTATTGTATGCCTTTTGTATGTATCCCCATCTATTATGTAATGTTGATGTAATGATATCCACCTTGCAAAAGCGTATCAATATGCGGTTCTATCCTTGGTGGGACCTTCGAGTCTCTTTAGGATAGTATCGCATATTGGGCGTGACAAGTTGGTATCAAAGCCTCGACCGACCCTAGGACCCCCCTTGATTGATCGTGTAGTTTGGCCGTTGTCGAGTCTAGAAGAAAATCGTTTTCAGAGTTTAGTTATATCGGAGAGTAGGAATTCTTTTTACTCCTCAGCCCCTTCGTCGCTCTGGTGAGGAATCTTGACGTAGGTGTTTTGAATTACTCCTCTTCCCATTCAAATTTTTCTTTAGGTTCACACAGTTGGTTTTCTGATCGTTGGTTCTCAGCTCTTTCATCCGGTGCATCTCTCGTCAAGTCGACTCAAACCTCTTTGTCTTTCGCGAGATCAATCCTTGGTTCTTCCTCCACAAAGTTGTTTTCCCACCCTCAGTTGTTTTCTTTTCCCACCTGCCCACCCCTTTTCATCTCGGAGCCGGAGTCCGCAATCGAGTATCCTTCCTACTCGTGCGAAGTCTTTGCTTTCTTTCCTCAATGATTTCAACCGGTGTTTCCTCTTGAAGTCATTCGTCGGTTTCCACTTCCAAGTTGCCTTTGTTTTCCCGCCCTCCCACCCTTTATCTTCCCAGAGTTTGAGTCTCTTTCGACCATCAATTTCATTCGTGTGGATCATCTTCAGTCTTTCGACAATTGTTTCAACCGGTGAATTCTTGTTTTGTTCGACATTCTTCATCTCTTTTTCTTCTCCGGTGGACTCAATTCAAGTTTTTTTTTGGTGTTGATCACATTCTTTTCCTTGGATCAAGTGTTCTCTTTGCTCGTTTGCCTCTCGCCATTCAATCATTCCGGAGTGTTCAAGACATCTCAGAAGATTCGACTGTGTTCGAATTAATTCAAGGTTGTCGCCTCATTCAAATATTTCAATTGTTCCGGTGCATCATCTACCTCTTCAACGATGTTTTCTTTTAGTGGGCCCTAACCCACAGGTCTTTTCCCAGGATCTTACCTGACTCTTCTAATTATTCCGGAGCCATTCCTAATCCTTTTCAAAGTTGACGTAAGTATGAATTTCATCAGTCAGATGCCTTCTCCAAGATCGCTTTCAAATTCTTTTCATTATTGGCTCAACCTCTTTGCTTTTCATTCTCCCGAAGTATCTCAGTAATTCTGGTGTAGTTTCTCGTTGTAATTTGAAGACCGAAGAAGAGTTTTTCCTCTAAATCTTGCCCGTTCTCTCGAAGTTTAGTGGTTCTAGCTTCATGTTATCCTCTCGAATTATTCCATTTGTCAGATATTCGTTTTTCTCACCTATCCGGAGTATGTCAGGAGTTGTTTTTCCATTTCTTTTCACCGGAGGCCATCGTTCCAGAAGAATTCTTCGTCCTCACATTCTAGCTACCGTTATCCACTTATCCCGGCGCTTCGTTCAAATGTTGTTTAATCAGCTTGAGTTCTTCCCGTTTCCTTATATCTAAATCCCCTTAAGCATATTTGTTCTTCTAATTCTTCCTGGTGATTCATTCTCTTTCTTCATTCAATTTTTGAATTCTTACGGTGGTTCATTCAGATTCTTTTTCCTTTGTCATCATATTAATCCTTTCGTTCTTTTCAATCCTACCGGTGGTTCATGAAGACCTTCTCAAGTTTGTGATATGTCACTTCTCAAATCTTTTCAAGAAGAATAAGTAGTATGCAAAATCCATTGCTTGTCATCAATTTAATTTGATGAAGGATAAGCATACAATAAATCTTATTCTTATTTCATCCAAGTGAGTAATCCCTTCCTTCAGAGTTTGTCTTGAGGAATAAATTCTAGTTCCAAGTGTTTTCATCTTTTCTTTTCTGGAGTTCAATTTCCTCGGCCATTTCGTCGGAAACTCCATCTAAATCATCGCAAGGCTCATCTTACTCTTTCATCCTTTATTCTATCTCATCACCCTTTTGTCACCGGAGTTCTTCATGGTGGTTCTTCATGATTTAATTCATTCTTCAAGAGTTCATCAAGATTTTGTTGGTGGAGTTCAAGTATCTTTTCTTCTCGCGTCTCAAAGTAAATTAAATCTCCGTATTCTTTTGAAGTGGAGTTTTGCATTTCTTCGTTCATCTAAGCTATCCAATCATTTTCGTTTGTGGCCCGTTATCACCTTATGCTTGAGATGTTACCTATAAGACCACAACTAGCTTATTCTTTTCATTGTTGATTTTCTCAACAACTCCGTTCAATCCTTCCTTCTACGGATGCTTTCAATTTCATTCGTGGCACAAGTTGTCATTTTCTTCTCCGTTCTTTCATTCAACTATTTCAATTATTCCAGAGGCATTGTGTTGTTCCTCTCGTCTAGTATCATCCCATCCTCTCTAGCTCCTGTTCTATTCCTCCATGTTTTAGTCAGAGTTCTGCCTAAATCTTTTCAGTCTTATTCGTTTCTTATCTCATTCTAACCGTAGTGGTTTCATAGTCTATCTGATTCCGTGAGCTTTCGATTCTTGTCATTCTCGTCGTTCCTATCTTCTTCTCGAGGGCTCTTGATTCTTTGTTTCTTATCTTGAGTTCTTCTTTCACCTCATCCCTTTCTCCCCCCCCCCCCCCCCGTCTCGGTCCTAAGATCTCGGGATGAGATCTCTTGTTAGTGGAGGAGTGTTGTAATGCCCCGGATTTGATGCGCCAGGTGTCCGCCAGTTATTCGTCGGCGTTGCCATGTCATTTGCTTGCGTGTTGCATTTTGCCATGAAATCTTGTGCATCTCATTTTGCATACATGTTCATCTCATGCATCCGAGCATTTTCCCCGTTGTCCATTTTCCAATCCGGCACTCCTATGTCCTCCAGCGTCCCCTTTCTGTCTCCTGTTGTCAGCGGGTGTTAAACATTCTTGGAATGGACCGTGATTTGCCAAGCGACCTTGGTACACCACCGGTAGACCGCCTGTCAAGTTTCGTGTCACTTGGAGTCTGTTTGATACTCCAACGGTTAACCGGGTAACCGTAAAGCCTCTTTTATGTGCAGCCCAACACCCCTCCAAAGTGGTCCAATAACCCATCCAAACCCCCTCTATGCTCTCGGTCGTTCGATCACGATCGCGTGGCCGAATACCGCTCCTCATTTGGACTCTCCTAGCTCCCTCTACCTTTAAATATGTGCTTTCCCCGAAAATCTCGCAGTCCAAACCCTAAATCTTCCCTCCGCGCCGCGCCGGACATGTCTGCTCCCTCGCCGGACACGTCCGCCGTCGTCCCCGGCCAATCCCCCATCGCCATGTCAGCGTGCCGCCTCTCTCTCTCCTCGCGCCCGCCGCGTCCCGCCAGGCCCGTCCCCGGACCGCGCGGCCCGGTCGCCGCGCGCCGCCGCCCGCCGCGGGCCCGCGCTCGCTCCTTTGCCCGGCCAGTCTCCGCCGCGCCACCACCGCTCTCCATCGAGCTCGACCCCGCCGCCGGTCGCCCTGCGCCTCCCCGTCGCCCCGAGCGGCGCGCCTCCCGTCGCCTCTGCCGCGCGCCGCGTCGCCCGACCGGGGCGCCGCCGCCCGCCTCCCCGTCTCCCTTGCCGGCGCGCCGCCATCGCCGCCTCTGGCCTCGCCGACCCTCGCCTCCGGCCGGGTCAGCCGCCTGCGACCTCCTCGGATCCGGCCCCGACATCCTCCACCGACCCGGATCCGGCCGGATCTCGCTTCTCCGACCCCGGCGACGCCTCCTTCTTCGTCTCCGGCGCAACTCTGGCCAACTCCGGAGAGATCTCGTTGGGGTGGACGAGTTCCACCTGCCCCACCAACCAAACGCCCTGCCGTCCCGCTCCGTTCCGTCCCGGGATCTCCCCGTCCAATTTCCGCGGAGGTGAAATTCCATGTCCCCGAATCTGTGACGTTTTCATGCCCTGTTCATAACATCATATCTCCTTGCATGTAGCTCCGTTTTGTGCATGTGATATTTAAAAATGTTCACCATGATGTGCTCTATATTTCATTCCATTGTGTCATGCTTGTTTGAGATCATCTTGATGCCCTAATCATCGTTGCAAGAGTGCTATGTGATGTTAACCTGCTGAAACTGTTATAACTTGTTGTTTTGTCTTTTTTGTTGCATTTTGTGTGTGCATCTTATGAGCTTGATGTTTACATGTGTTTTGAACTGCATCATCTCATATTTACATTGGTGTAATCAATGTATTTTGTGAGTCTTGTAGTGGGTGCAACGAGCTTGTAAAGTAGGGTACTTGTTGTTACTGTTTTGCTGGACCGTTTCTGCTATATCATGATGCTATGTAAACCTGCTTCTACAAGTCATTCTATGCATAATCTGGAGATGTTCAGTAAGTATATTTATTATACATGTCATGATCTATCCATTCATGCCCCTGGTTGCATTTATAGCATGCTGTAACTTGTTGTAATCTTGCTCTAAACTTGCTAAATAATGTTGCTGCCAGCCTGATTAACATTAAGTTCAATGTTGCCATGATTGTTGTTAGTGATCCAAGCATGCTATGAACTTTCTCTTGCCATGTTTAGCTTCGTAAATATGCCATCTTACTGTTGCTCACTTTGCCATGCCATGTTTTGCTCTGTGGTGAGTGATACAAGCTCACCAACATGCCTACTTATTGTTGTTCCTGCCATGTATGAATCTGTCATATCATTTGCCATGTTTGCATGGATGCGACCATCTTTTCTGTTGATCTTTAGAATTAGTTCAGTAAAGGAGTTTTGTTCTTTGTCTTTAGTACTAGCATGCCATGCCTTTGTTGTCCATGTTAAGTTCCTGTAACATGTTGTTTGATAGCTCTAAACATTGCAACCTGATGTTATTTCTGTTAAGTCTGTAAACTGTTATTATTTGCAATCTTGCCATGTCCTTTTGAGCATGTTATATTGTTTTCTGGAGATAGCTCAGTGTTCATGTTTTGTCATGCTTTACCTGTACTTCATGCTCATGCCTTTTGTTTTCCCATTGAGATGATGTAGCATATTGTTTTGATGTTTGTAAGATGCCTAGTTGCTGTTTTGGACAACTTGTCCTTCAAACTTGTATAGAGTGTATGTGTTGAACCACTGCTCCGTTTTGAGTTGTGCTCTATATGAAACTTGCTTAGAATTGCATGTAGTGTTATATCATCTTGTTGCATCCTTGTTTTGAGGAGTTTGCTTGATGTTTGTATGCATTTTGCATCAATGCCTTGCTTCACTTGTTTTGCTCATATCTTCTTAGACCGTAGCTCCGAACTAATTGAACTTTATATGTAACTTGACTAGAATCTCGTGTAGATCATCTTGGTGCTTCTTAACTTGCTGTTTAAAAACTTGAACATAAGGTTTATTCAGTTCTGGACCAATTTCTAAATTTGCATATGAGGACTTACCGGAAGTGTTATATGTTGTTTCCGGCCTCACTTAAACTTGCTTTGATGTGTTGTTCTTGTTTGCATCATTTCTTGCCATGAGTAGCTTCATGTAGTCTTGTCTTGCATCATACTTGGTTGAGCATCATGGCATGTCCATGTGTGGTGTGTTTACCATGTTGTGTGCTTCTTCTCGATAGTTCCCGTTGCGTTGCGATCGTGAGGATTCGTTCGTCTACGCTCGGTTCGTCTTCGTGGCTTCATCTTCTTCATGGACTCGTTCTTCTTCCTTGCAGGATTTCAGGCAAGATGACCGCTACCCTGGATCTCACTACTATCATTGCTATGCTAGTTGCTTCGTTCTATCGCTTTGCTGCGCTACCTATCCCTTGTTCTATCAAGCCTCCCAATTTTCCATGTCAGCCTCTAACCTTTTCATCCTTCCTAGCAAACCGTTGTTTGGCTATGTTACCGCTTTGCTCAGCCCCTCTTATAGCGTTGTTAGTTGCAGGTGAAGTTGAAGATTGCTCCATGGTGGACAGGATTCTGTTGGGATATCACAATATCTCTTATATTATTAATGCATCTATATACTTGGTAAAGGGTGGAAGGCTCGGCCTTATGCCTGGTGTTTTGTTCCACTCTTGCCGCCCTAGTTTCCGTCATATCAGTATTATGTTCCCAGATTTTGCGTCCCTAACACGGTTGGGTGATTTATGGGACCCCCTTGATAGTTCGCTTTGAATAAAACTCCTCCAGCAAGGCCCAACCTTGGTTTTACCATTTGCCTCACCACCACCTACTTTTCCCTTGGGAGTAATTAACCCAAGGGTCATCTTTATTTTAGACCCCCCCGGGCCAGTGCTTCTCTAAGTGCTGGTCCAAACTGAGTAGACTGCGGGGCCCCCTCGGGGAAACTCGAGGTCTGGTTTTACTCATAGGATGTCTCATCCGGTGTTGCCCTGAGAACGAGATATGTGCAGCTCCTATCGGGATTGTCGGTGCATCGGGCGGCTTTGCTGGTTTTGTTTTACCATTGTCGAAATGTCTTGTAACCGGGATTCCGCGACTTATCGGGTCTTCCTGGGAGAAGGAATATCCTTCATTGATCGCGAGAGCTTATCATGGGCTAAGTTGGGACACGCCTGTAGGGTTGTAAACTTTCGAGAGCCGTGCCCGCGGTTACGTGGTAGATGGGAATTTGTTAATATCCAGTTGTAGATAACTTGACACCAGATCCGAACTAAAACGCATCAACCGTGTGTGTAGCCGTGATGGTCTCTTTTCAGCGGAGTCCGGGAAGTGAACACGGTTTTGGGTTATGATGGACGTAAGTAGGAGTTCAGGATCACCTCTTGATCATTGCTAGCTTCACGGCCGTTCCATTGCTTCTCTTCTCGCTCTTGTTTGCGTATGTTAGCCACCAGACTTGCTTAGTCGTTGCTGCAACCTCACCACTTTACCCCTTCCTTTCCCAGTAAGCTTTGCTAGTCTTGATACCCATGGTAATGGGATTGCTGAGTCCTCGTGGCTCACAGATTACTACAACAACAGTTGCAGGTACAGGTTATACGATGTTCTTGACGCGAGAGCGATGTTTGCTTGTTTGGAGTTATTCTTCTGCTTCTTCTTCGATTAGGGGATAGGTTCCAGGTCGGCAGCTTGGGCTAGCAGGGTGGATGTCGTTTGAGTTTCTGTTTATGTTTCATCCGTAGTCGGATGGTGCTCTTATGTAAGATGATGTTGTATTCGTGTGGCATTGTATGCCTTTTGTATGTATCCCCATCTATTATGTAATGTTGATGTAATGATATCCACCTTGCAAAAGCGTATCAATATGCGGTTCTATCCTTGGTGGGACCTTCAAGTCTCTTTAGGATAGTATCGCATATTGGGCGTGACAACGAAGCCGACGTCCGCGCAGAAAGCCCTCCCCCACACCGAGAGCACGGCGCGACGTCACGTACGCCGACTGCGGGCGGAGCCCGCACAAGGCAAGAAAAGGAGCCGGCTGCTAGTCGCAGTCGGACTCGAGTCACTATCGAGCACGACGCAGAAGGCCGCCCTCGAGCCGTGGAGCGACGAGGCGATCCACCTCCTCCTACGCCTCGTGGGGAGAGATATCCCACCCCGCCGCCTGTCACATATCCGACTCTCAGCGGCTGAGGAGTTGGCGAAAACGATGCCCGCCATCGGATCGACCGCCTCGCGCGATCCCTGGCATTGGAAGAAGTAGATGATGTCGGCCCGCCTTGCTTAGGCCCCCGCATCCACGACGAGCCCTTCCCCAAAGGGTTCTCGCTCCCAAGAGACACGCCCAAGTACAATGGCTCCGTGAAGCCGGAAGATTTGTTGATTGACTACTCCATTGCAGTCCGCATAGCAAACGGCAACAGGCGTGTTGCCGTAAAATATGTCCCCCTGATGCTCCAAGGCACGGCGCGCCCCTGGCTCAATAGCCTCAAGCCTTACAGCAACAACAGCTGGCTCGACTTCATGGAAGCCTTCATCCGCAACTTCACCAGCACCTACAACCGGGCTCCCAAGCCCCGACAGCTCTCCTTGAGCATACAAGGACCAAACGAGTCAACCCGCAACTATCTCATGCATTGGGACAAGCTCCGAAACTCCTGCGAAGGGGTGCACGAGGTTCAAGCCATAGAATACTTCACGGCCGGGTGCCGAGAAGGCACCCTCCTCAAGAACCGACTCCTCTGCGACGAGCCGATTACCCTTGACGAGCTACTAGTCATCGCGGACAAATACGCCACGGCCGACTCCTCCATGAAAACCGAGCTTCGAGTAGACGCCTCCGGGAAGGTGCTCGCGCCGGCTCCCAAGACGCCGGCTGGAGACTCTAACCGGCGCCCGTACCAGAACGACAACAAGCGCAAGGCTTCGATGCTGACTTCCACCAGTCAACAAGTGGCGATAGTCAAAGACGAACAACCTAAGGGGCGGACCGCGCCCACGAAGCAGAAGGGCGGCAGGCCGGCTTGGCAGCCGGCTTTCTCGTACGAGCAAGCCCTTGATGCCCCCTGCAAGTTCCACAGCAGCGCGAAGGCCTCCAACCACACCACTCGGAAATGCCATTGGCTCACGCGAATCTCCAAGGGCGAGGGACTGGTGCTGCCTCCGCCTGCTGGTCAGCCGCCTCCGGCTCCGCAGCGGTCAGAGCCGTTCACGACGAGTTCCCTGATGAGCATGACGCCTACGTCGTCTTTACAAGCCAGCCAGAAGATTGGTGAAGTCGGCGCCGGCAACACCAAGAAGTCAACGCGGTCGCATCCAACAACCCCGAGTTCATGCACTGGTCGGAGAAACCTATCAGTTGGAGCCGGGCCGATCACCCAGAGGTGATGCCGTCTCCCAGCTCTTATGCATTGGTTTTGGATGCCACCCTCGCGACAGATCGACGGGCTGCCCGATTCTCCCGCGTGTTGATAGATGGCGGAGGCAGCATCAACATACTGTACCGTGATACCATGGAGAAGCTGAATATCAAGGCCAAGAAGCTCATGCCGAGTCAGACCGTGTTCCACGGCATCGTTCCCGGTTTGTCTTGTGCACCAATCGGCAAGATCAGGATAGATGTTCTCTTCGGAGACAAAGATCATTTCTGCCGAGAAGCGATATGGTTTGAAGTAGTGGATCTAGAGAGCCCGTACCACGCGTTGCTTGGCCGACCCGCTTTGGCCAAGTTCATGGCTGTGCCCCACTATGCCTACCTCAAGATGAAGATGCCGAGTTCCAAGGGCGTCATCACCGTATCCGGAGACTACAAGAAGTCCGCCGAGTGTGCAGCTGCCAGCAGCCGGCTGGCCGTGTCCCTCGTGATTGCTGAAGAGAAGAGGATGTTGGACCGAGTCGTGGCCATGGCCGGCAAGCAGCCGACCCTGTCCCCTGACCCCAAGGAATATGATGCTCAGGGTTCCTTCCAGCCGGCCAAAGAAATGAAGAAGATACCTCTGGATCCGAAGCACCCGGAAAGGTACGCTATCATGGGAGCCGGCCTTGACAGCAAATATTAAAGCGAGCTCGCCGATTTCCTCCGTGAGAATCGGGACATCTTTGCATGGTCTCCCAAAGACATGTCGGGTGTTCCGACGGACTTCGCCGAGCACAAGCTACATGTCCGATCAGACGCCAAGCCAGTCAAGCAGCCCTTATGCAGCCTGTCAGAAGAGAAGAGAAGGGTAGTCGGACAAGAAATAGCCAGCTTCTGGCAGCCGACTTCATTATGGAAGTTTTCTTCCCTGAGCAGCTTGCTAACCCGGTCCTGGTGTTGAAGAAGAACAAACAGTGGTGCATGTGCATTGACTACACAAGCCTCAACAAAGCCTGCCCCAAGGATCCTTTTGCACTGCCAAGGATTGATCAAGTTATAGACTCCACAGCCGGATGCGAGCTGTTGAGTTTTTTGGATGCTTACTCGGGCTACCACCAGATAAAATTGGACCCAGCTGACCGTCTGAAGACCGCCTTCATCACACCATTCGGAGCTTTCTGCTACCTGACTATGACATTCGGCTTGAGAAATGTCGGTGCCACTTTTCAGCGTTGCATGCAGAAATGCCTCCTCAAGCAACTCGGCGGAAATGCCCACGTCTATGTAGACGACATTGTGGTGAAGACGGAGAAGCGCGGCACCCTACTGAAAGACCTCAAAGAGACATTTGAGAACTTGCGCCGGTTTCAGATCAAGCTCAATCCAGAAAAATGCGTGTTCGAAGTGCCAACCGGCCAGCTCCTAGGCTTCCTGGTCTCCGAACGCGGCATCGACTGTAACCCGGTGAAGATCAAGGCTATAGAGAGAATGGAGATTCCTACCAAGCTAAGAGATGTCTAGAAATTTACCGGATGCTTGGCCTCCCTCAACCGCTTCATCAACCGGCTCGGAGAGAAGGCTCTCCCTCTCTACCGACTCATGAAGAAGTCCACTCACTTCGATTGGAACGACCAAGCAGATCAAGCTTTCCACGAATTAAAGAAGATGTTGTCCACGCCGCCTATCCTGGCGGCACCGACTGAGAAAGAGCCCATGCTCCTTTACATTGCCGCCACTAGCCGGGTGATCAGCACCGTCATCGTGGTTCAACGCCCAGAAGAGGGCCGAGTTCAGCCAATCCAGAGGCCGGTCTATTACCTAAGTGAAGTATTGTCCACCTCGAAGTAGAACTATCCACACTATCAGAAGATGTGCTATGGTGTGTACTTCGCTGCCAAGAAGCTCAAGCCCTATTTCCAAGAGCACCCCATCACGGTCGTATGCACTACCCCGCTGGCCGAGATCATAGGCAGCCGGGATGCATCCGGCCGGGTGGCAAAATGGGCCATTGCGCTGGCCCCTTACACGATCTTCTACCAACCCCGCACCGCCATTAAGTCCTAGGCATTGGCTCACTTCCTCGTCGACTGGGCCAGACCCAGTACCTGCCGCCTGCGCCCGACTCCACTCATTGGCGGATGCACTTTGATGGATCCAAGATGCGCACCGGCTTGGGAGCCGGCATCGTCCTCACCTCTCCCAAAGGCGACAAGCTCAGATACGCATTGCAAATTCATTTTGCCGCCTCCAACAATGTGGCCAAGTACGAGGCGCTCATACACGGGCTCCGGCTAGCCAAAGAACTCGGCGTCCGCCGAATCCTGTGTTATGGCGACTCGGACTTGGTAGTCCAGCAATCATCCGGCGACTGGGACGCCAAGGACGCAAACATGGCGAGCTACCACTTCCTCGTTCAGCAACTTAGCGGATATTTTGAAGGGTGCAAGTTCCTCCATGTGCCACGGGCCGACAACGAGCAAGCAGATGCCCTGGCATGAATAGGCTCCACCCGGCAAGCTATACCAACCGGCGTCTCTCTCCAACGCCTCCTTAAGCCGTCTGTCAAGCCGTCTCCAGAGTCTGATTCCATCTTCGTGCCGCCTGACCCCGGCGCAGTCGGAGCCGGCTTGGGGAGCCAGGCAGGCGGCTCGGGGACTTCGACAAGCGGCTCGGGGACTGTTGTAGTTGTACCCGGCCCGGGGACTTCAAAACCCGGCCCGAGGACCACTGCAGCCGGCCCGGGGACTGCATTGACACAACAGGCGGTGGCCGACTCCAACTCTTCACCACCCAGCCCACCCGCCCTGGTCGCAGTAGCCGTTTTGACAATAGAAGAAGTCACAGCTCCATCATGGGCCCAGCCCATCCTCAATTTCCTGATTAACAAAGAGCTGCCGACTGACGAGATCTCGGCAAGGCAAGTCCAACACCGAGTTGGAGCTTACACAATAGTAAACCGAGAGCTTGTTAGGCACAGTGTCACTAGAGTCTTCCAGCGCTGTGTCGAGCCAGAGAAGGGCATAGCAATCCTCAAAGATATACACCAAGGCGAATGCGGCCACCACGCAGCCTCAAGATCACTCGTCGCCAAAGCTTTCCGCCATGGTTTCTTTTGGCTGACTGCTTTGGACAATGCCAAGGAATTAGTCAAACACTGCAAAGGGTGCCAAGTCTTCAGCTCCAAGCAACACCTGCCGGCTTCTGCACTCAAGACCATCCCCCTCACTTGGCCCTTTGCAGTTTGGGGGTTGGACATGGTGGGCCCATTCAAGACGGCGCGCGGTGGCATGACACATCTGCTTGTCGCCGTGGACAAATTTACCAAGTGGATTGAAGCAAAGCCGATCAAGAAGCTGAATGGGCCGACTGCCGTGACATTCATTGCAGATATCACAACCCGATACGGCGTACCGCATTGCATCATCACCGACAACGGCACGAATTTCGCCAAAGGAGCACTGGCACGTTTTTGCGCGACTCAGGGCATCCGACTGGACTTAGAGTCCGTTGCCCACCCGCAGTCAAACGGCCAAGTCAAGCGAGCAAACGGCCTCATCCTCTCCGGCATCAAGCCTCGACTGGTCGTGCCACTGGAGCGTTTAGCCGGCTGTTGGCTCGACGAGCTGCCGGCCGTCCTCTGGAGCTTGCGCACTACTCCAAACAAGTCAACCGGCTTCACTCCTTTCTTCCTTGTATATGGTGCCGAGGTTGTCATCCTGACTGACATTGAGTTCGACTCAGCTCGGGTCACCATGTACACGAAGGCGGAGGCGAAGGAAGCGCGAGAAGACGTCGTCGATCTGCTGGAAGAGGGTCGGTTGTTAGCCCTCAGTCGGTCCGCCATCTACCAGCAAGGTCTACGCCGTTACCACAGCCGAAAGGTCAAGCCGAGATCCTTCCAAGAGGGCGACCTTCTGCTCCGGCTGATCCAGCGAACAGCCGGCCAGCACAAGCTCTCGGCCCCTTGGAAAGTCCCATTCATCATCAGCCGAGCCCTAGGCAACGACTCCTACTACTTGATCGATGCACAGAAGTCGAAGGCACGCAAGAGGGATGACTCCGGCAAGGAGTCGGAACGACCATGGAATGCCAATCTCCTCCGAAGATTTTACAGTTAAAATGTAGTATGTACCACGCTACCTTTCGTACTAAGTATGAGACAACGGGCTCCCCGAGGAATACTCAGGGACTACCCTCTTTTATTTATGAATGACGAGTATCATACCCATGTTTACGTCATCACATTCATTATCTCGTCCGGCACCGGGTTCGATCAGTCGGCCCGGGGACTTGCCGCCTTGGGTTATGTTTAAGTTCTACCTGCAGTCAGACAAGTAGTGTGCCAGCACCTAAGCCCTCTCTTGTTGAAAGTCGCAGCTCAAAGAATTGACTGCCTGACTAACAAGAGCCAAAGGCAGGAAGGGATGCCCACATGAAAAACGGCTAAGGACTAAACGAACTTATATAACTCAAACCGGCTTCACCCCCGCCAACCGGCTGTCAGAGCAACCGGCTGGCCGGCTTCCTTTCTTACTTAGCTACAATCTAAGAAAGCTCGAGTACTTGCCCTCCCAGATGGCCAAGTCCTTACCCGGCCACAGACTACAGAGCAGCTGTCCGACTGGGAAGGCAGCGACCAAGGGAGGGCGGCAAAGGAAAGCAGCCAAAGATGAAAAGCAATTAAGAATGGAAGCCAAGAACACGGATAATTATATTTACACAAAGGCCTTTGAAAGACCAGCATTCAACAAAGTTTGAATACACCCCCAATGGGTGGAACTATGCAAAATTAACGAAAATTGTTTAAGAAGTAACGGGCAGGAAAGCTAGGACGACAAGTCAAGGTAAGGGAGCAACAGGCGTATCGGGCAGGCTGGTGGAGACGGCATTGTCGGCTGGAGGAGTGGCCGGCTGGCGAGTCTCGGCTTGGTCACCGCCTGCTACAAGCGGCGTGCTTGCGCGTGCCTTGTTGCTAGAGGCACGGTCAGGCTGAGGCTGGCCGGTCGCCTCACCGTCTGGCACGGTTTCTTCACCATCCTCCTCCTCCTCCTCTTCGCCCTCGTCGCTGGAGTCGATCTCCTCCACCGAGTCCTCTCCTTCTGTCGGGTTCAGACCAAACCACTCCTCTGGCTGAGCAATGCCGTCTTCGTTCACCTCAGGAGCAAAGGCGCTGGTGTCGGTGAAGTCGGCGATCGCCAAGGCGCGCTGGATAATAGCCGGCCACACCGCCTCCAACTCCTCGTCAGCCTCCTGCCTCCAGGTGCATAGCTGGTCCAAGCTCAGCCCAGGATACCAGGCCCGGACGAACTCCAGTGCTCGCCGAGCCCCGCACCGAGCTACAGAAGCCTTCCAGGCCTCGAAGCGGTCGACTACTACCTCCAGCCAATCGTCAGTCCGATTGGGGGTGCGGCGAATCACCTCGCCAGGCTAAAGGGTGGTCAGTACTTGCACTCCGGCACGCTGAAGACGGCGGAGCATGTGGTAGGCCGGCTGAAGCCAGGCTTGAATCGCCAGAAGCTGCTCTTCAAGCGTCCGGTTGGCACCCGGTGGGATCTCGGCCCCAGCCTGGCGTCGGGCCTCGCGGTGAGCTTCGATGGCCTGGTTGGTGGCAACAGAGTAGCCGGGAAAGTATTATGCGCGAAGAAGAAAGAAATAGAGCAAGTCAGAATACTAATCAGATGACGGAGGCGAGCAAAGGGACGAAGAGGAAGGCGGCATACCGTCGATCAAATCCTTAACCCGGCTATAGCCCTCGCTCAGCGCCTGCCTCGCCTCGGCCCAGCTCACCGCCTCCGTCTCATACTCGGCTTTGAGGGTGGCCTTGCTGTCCTGCGCCACCTTCAAGGCCGCCTCATGGCTCTCCTCCCGGTCGGCCAGCTTCTTGGCCAGACGATCACGCTCTTGGGCCAAGGCACTGCACTCAGTCTCCTTGGCGCGAAGGGCAGTCTGGGCTATGCCGAGCTGCTCCCTCAAGTCGGCATTGGCCCCTCCAGACGTAAAGAAGAAGAAAATAAGGAAGAAGTCGTCAGGAAAGATCCGACCCGACTGCTCAGCATTCGGCCCGAATCTCAGGGACTACACCCAGTGGGTGTGTTGACGCGCCCCCACATGAGACAAACGATGAAACACTTACGCCGGCTCTCCGTCAGGTCGGCGGCCTTCTGGCCCATCTCCCGGGCTTGGGAGTTAAAGGTGGCGGCATGGAGGTTGTGATAATCCTGCGAGCAAGAACAAATCATTAAAATCAAAGTCTGCTGAGAAGTTCCTAGCCGCCTGCTCAGCAGCCGGCTCGGAACTCGGGGACTACAGCCAGTGGGTGCGCTGACGCGCCCCCACGGAAGAAATCAAGAGCAAGAAGACTCACCCGAATGGCCGACCGCGTTGCGAGGAATTCCTGTGTGTACTGCTTCAGCGCAGCGGCCTGGGACTGAAGCCGGGTCCGGACGTCCTGCGCCGCCACATTCAGCACCGTCGTCCCACCGCCCGGCGTCCACCCCGGCAAGCTGACACTGGCCGTCTCCAGGTCATGGGACCACGAGCTGGAGCCCGCAGCCCTCTGCGGCTCTGGCTCGGAGGTCCCCTTCCCCGCGCGCCGGCGAGTCGGCGAGAGGACTACGAGGTCCGCCCCCACGACCGGCCCGCGTCCGGTCGGCTGTACAGATGGCGCTTCTGGCTGGCCGCCTTGGCCCATCTCAGCCAACGGCGGCGGCACCGCTTCACCCTCCAGGATGACTATGTCGCCCCCCTCCCTCCCCATTGCCGACTGGTCGCGGCCGGCTTCCTCTGGCAGGGGCACTGGGATATCAGGGGCCACGGTGCGGAGGGGGATGATGAGTTGTGGAGGCTGGTTATGCAGGGCCTCCACCACCCTCTCTGTAGCCGCGGCCTCCGCTTGGGCCGTGGCTGCCGCGTCGGCCTATGTCTCCGCCGACTCCGCCGTTGTCTCCTGGGCCGCCCTGGTGGCGGCCGCCCTCTGCTCCTCCGCCTCCCGCGCCTCCCGCGTGTTCCGCTCTGTCGCCGCCTGGAGCTTGGCGTGGGGGTCCACGCGGTGGGAGCTTGAGGATCCCCCCACCCCTTCAACTATGGAGGCGGCTGAAGTCCGCTCGAGAGTGAGCGGGGCCCTGTTTAGTAAATTAAGAAAGGCTCAGAAGGATGCTAGCTGAAGAGAAGAAAGAAGAAAGACATGCGAGAGTTAATACTTACGCTGAAACCGCTTGCGGCTGCTTCACCGCCTTGCGGAAGCGGGCTGCCTTCGCGGCCGCCTCGTCCCGCTTGGTCACCGCTACGGTACCCTTGGGCTTCTTTGGCTGACTGCCGAAGAGAGACGGTGCCGCCCGGCATTTCCGTATGCCGCCACGGGCAGCTGGCCCGGCGGATGAGCCCGCGCCTTGATGGTCGGACGCTGGCTGGCGGCACGGAATCGGCTCGGCCTCATCGTCGTCCCATCAGTCCTCGAAGGTAGCGAAGAGCCCAGAGCCGCCTGTCTCGCCACCTCCCCCCACGGCGTCGTCGTCCAGGGCGGCCGCCCCCAAGTCGGGGTCGTCCAAGTCGTCCGCCGCGCGGTCAGGAGCGAACTCACGTTCCACCCCCGCGGTCCCGGCCGGCTGATGAAGGAGGGGATTCCGATTAAAAGAAAAGAAAGCCGACTGGTCGGAAACCTGCCAGAGAAAACTCGGCAACAAAGAAAGACAGAAAGAAAGAAAGAAGGTTTACCATGGGTGGTGGATCGGCGCGAGAATACGGCACCTTGCCATACTGTTACTCTTCAGTAAGCTTGCAGTTGGCGATATAGTTCACCATGTAAGATACCTCGTCGTGAGGCATCTCCCTGGTGCTTAGCCGGCTTGGGTCGAAGCGGCCACTCATCTAGCTTATCAGATGAGGGCGGTCTTGGAGCGGGAGCACCCGGCGCTCCACGAAGGCGGTAATCAGATCGGGCCAGGTCAGGCCCTCCGACTGGGTCAGCACCCGAAGCCGGGCAACGGTGCCTGCCCCAGCCGGTGTCAGCGACCTGGCCCGATAGGACCACGAAGTCTGCCTCCCAGCCGGTGGGGCGACATTCTTCACATAAAAGTAGGATTTCTGCCAAAGCTTCACCGATTGGATCAGCGCGATGGCCGGGAACGGGTTGTCGGCCGTTGTTCGCCGCATGGCGATGAAGGCGCCACATGGAGCCGGCACGCCCGCGGTGACGGTGTCAAGCTTGGACTGGAAGAACTCCCCCCACAGCTCGAGGGTGGGGAGGACACCGAGGAAGCCTTCGCACAAGGTGATGAAGGCCGACAGCAGCACCACCGTGTTTGGAGTGAGGTAGTGTGGCTGGAGATGGTAAAACTCGAGAAACAAGCGGAAGAAGCCGCTCGCGAGAAGGCCAACGCCGCGCAGGCAGTGCGAGCAGAAGATCACCCGCTCCCCCTCCTCCGGCGCCGGCGAGATCTCCCCCTCCGGCGCGAGCCGGACCTGCACGTAGTCCTTGCCCGGCAGCCGCCGCGTCTTTTGGAGGAAATCAATGTAGTCTACATGAACGTTGGAGTTGTCCCAGTTGCTCGATGTTGGAGCCATGAGGATGGGAAGGCGACTGGGAATGCACAGCGGCGGAGGACGACCGGGTCGGCGGCGGCAAGGCTGCGACACGCCAAGGAGAATGGCAGAGCGGTGGCGCGGCGAAGAACTACTGCTATGGCAACAAAGACGAAGAAGAAGGAGAGAGAGGCGAGGCGGGGGCGAGCGTGCATGCGTCCGCTGCTCTCCCTCCCCTCCCCCTACTTATATCTTCGCACGGTGAAGCCGAGGAGGCAAGGCGTGGGGGGACGTGGGATTAATTGCGCCCACTCCCCCACATCCTGCAATTACCGCGCCTTCACGGCCTGCGAAAACAGCCGCTGGAAGGCGAGCGGCCAGTTCAGGCCACAGAGGATCCGCGCCTGGGCCGAGGCGTGGTAGTGGCGGGCCCCGGTCTACAGCGGCGTCCCGTCACGCACGTGGGCTGGCAGACCCTTCCAGCCGGAGGGTGCCACGTGGCGGGCAGGCGGCGGGTGGTCAGCCCGCAGCCTGGCTGGCATGCCAGCTGGTTCCCGCCTTTGGATTTTGGAGAAGACTTTGCCGAGAAGGCAAGCATGAAGTGAGGCCGGCTCCTAGCTGCCGGCTCTTCAGGATAGGAAGCTGATTGAGCTTCTAGTTCCCTTCGCAGCCACGAAGCACAACCAGCTTCGGGGACTACTATCAGAGTAAATGACCACGGGTAGCCTAGCCGGCTCCCGCTGGTTCTTCCAAAAAATAAACGGACCGATCGAGCCTTCAAGCACCCAAAACACGGGGCCGCCTTCCCCCCGCCGGTGTAACACCTCGGATCCGATGCGCCAGGTGTCTGCCAGTTATTCGCCGTTGTTGTCATGTCGTTTGCTTGCGTGTTGCATCTTATCATGTCATCATGTGCATCTCATTTTGCATACGTGTTCGTCTCAAGCATCCGAGCATTTTCCCCGTTGTCCGTTTTGCAATCCAGCACTCCTATGTCCTCCGGCGTCCCCTTCTTGTCTCTTTTCGTGAGCGGGTGTTAAACATTCTCGTAATGGACCAAGGTTTGCCAAGCGGCCTTGGTATAGCACCGGTAGACCGCCTGTCAAGTTTCGTGCCATTTGGAGGTCGTTTGATACTCCAGCGGTTAACCGGGTAACCGTAAAAGCCTCTTTTGTCTTGCAGCCCAACACCCCTCCAAAGTGGCCCAAAACCCATCCAAACCCCATCCATGCTCTCGGACGTTTGATCACGATCGCGTGGCCGAAAACTGTACCTCATTTGGAGCCTCCTAACTCCCTCTACCTATAAATATCTGCCCTCCCCTGAAATTCCCGCAGTCCAAACCCTAGCCAAACTCCTCCCAGTCGCCTGACATGTCCGCCTCCGCATCGGACGCGTCCACCCGTCAGCCTCCACCTCACCCCGGCGAATCACGCGCCTCCATGTCAGCTCGCCGCCGCCCTCGTCCAACTGTGCGCCGCCACGTGTCCCCCCGCGGCCTCCTCTCTCCCCCGCGCCGCCGGCCCGCCGGGGCCCATCTGGGGCCCGCCCGGCCCGACGCGCGCCGCCGGCCCACCGGGGCCCATCTGGGGCCCGGTCGGCCCGACACGCGCCGCCGCCCGCCCGCGGGTGCCCTCGCGCCCGACCGCCACCTCCGCCCGCGCCGGAGCGCGCCCCGTCGCCGCCCTCCGCCGCCTCCGCCGGTGGCCGTCCGCCGCCGCCCTGCCGCGGGACTCCGCCGCCCGCTCGCCTCCGCTCCCCGCAGCCGCCGCCTCTGCCGCCCCGGCAAGCTCCGCCCGCCGCCCGGCGTGCCTCGCCGCCCTCCGCGCTGGTGCTCCGTCCCCGCCACCTCGGCCTCCCTCTGGCCGGATCCGCCTCTCTGGCCACCATCCCCACCAACTCCGGCGAGTCTCCGGTCGTCCTCGTCGTCCATGCCGCCAGATCCAGATCTGGATCCCGGAGGTTGACCCCGAAAATTCCACTAAGTCCCCGAATTATTTGCATTTTGGTCCCCTGTTCATCACATCATAACTTGCTGCATACTGCTCCGTTTCGTGCGTGAACTCAAATTGTTTGCCTCAACGAGTAGTTCATTTCATTCCATTGTGCCATGCTTGTTTGAGGTCATCTTAATGCCTGAATCATCGTTGCAAGAGTGCTATATGATGTTAATCTGCTGAAACTGTTATAACTTGGTGATTTGTCATTTTTGTTGCATTTGTTGTGTGCATCCTATGAGCATGAGCTCTACCTGTGTTTTGAAGTATGCCATGCCATCTTTATAGAGGTGCGATCCATTTATTTTTTTGAGTTGTGTAGTGAGTGCATCAAGCTTGTTAAGTAGGGTACTTGTTGTTGCTGTTTTTGCTAGGCTGATTCTGTTATATTTTGTTGCTATGTAAACCTGCTGCTATAAGTCATTCTATCCATAATCTGGAGATGTTCACTAAGGATGTTTTGTTATACATGTCATGCTCTATCCATTCATGCCACTGGTTTCATTTTTAGCCTGCTGTAACATGTTGTTATCTTCCTCCAAACTTGCTAAATAATGTTGTTGTCAGCCTGTTGACATTAAGTTCAATGTGGCCATGATTGTTGTTAGTGATCCAAGCATGCTATGAACTTGATCTTGCCATGATTAGTTTCACAAACATATATTCTTACTATTGGTTTCCTTTCCATGCCATGTATTGCTCTGTGGTGAGTGGTTCAAACTCACCAACATGCCTACTTATTGTAGTACCTGCCATGTATGAATCTGTCATATCATTTGCCATGTTTACATGGGTGCCATCGTATTTTCTGTGCCCTTTTGGCTCTTGGTCAGTAAGGGACTTTTGTTCTATGCAATTAGTAGATTCATGCCATGCCTTTGTTTGCCATGTTAAGTTCCTGTAGCACATTGTTTGATAGCTCTAAACATTGCAACCTGATGTTATCTTCTGATAAGTCTGATACTGTTATTATTTGCCATCTTACCATGTGTTTTGGAGCATGTTCTCGTGATTTCTGGAGATAGCTCAGTGTTCATGTTTTGTATTGCTTTATCTGTACTTCATGACCATGCCTTTTTTTATTACGTTGGGGTGCTGTAGCTTATTGTTTTGATGCTTGCTAGATGCCTAGTTGCTGTTTCGGACAGCTTGTCCTTTAAACTTGTATAGAGTGTATGTGTTGAACCGTTGCTCCGTTTTGAGTGTGCTCTATATGAAACTTGCTTATAATTGCATGTAGTTTCATATTATCATGTTGCATCCTTGTTTTGAGGTGTTTGCTTGATGTTTGGATGCATTTAGCATCAATGTCATGTTTGACTTGTTTTGCTCATATCTTCTAGGCCGTAGCTCCGAATCTAATGAACTTTATATGTAACTAGACTAGAATTTCGTGTAGATTCTCTTGGTGCATCTTAACTTGCTTTTTAACAACTTGAACATAAGGTTTATTCAGTTCTGGACCAATTTCTAAATTTGCATATGAGGACTTACCGGAATTGTTATATGTTGTTCCCGGCCTCATTTAAACTTGTTTTGATGTGTTGATCTTCTATGCATCATCTCTTGCCATGAATAGCTTCATGTAGCTTGTCATGCATCATACTTGGTTGAGCATCATGTCTTGTCTATGTGTGGGGTGTTTACCTTGTTGTGTGTTTCTTCTCGATAGTTCCCGTTTCGTTGCGATCGTGAGGATTCGTTCGTCTACGCTTGGTGCGGCTTTATCCGTTCGTCTTCTTCATGGACTCATTCTTCTTCCTTGCAGGATTTCAGGCAAGATGACCGTCACCTTGGATCTCACTAATATCATTGCTATGCTAGTTGCTTCGTTCTATCGCCTTGCTGCGCTTCCTATAACTTGTTCTTCAAGCCTCCCAAATTGCCATGAACCTCTAACCTTTGACACCCTTCCTAGCAAACCGTTGTTTGGCTATGTTACCACTTTGCTCAGCCCCTCTTATAGCGTTGTTAGTTGCAGGTGAAGTTGAAGATTGCTCCATGGTGGACAGGGTTATGTTGGGATATCACAATATCTCTTATATTATTAATGCATCTATATATTTGGTAAAGGGTGGAAGGCTCGGCCTTATGCCTGGTGTTTTGTTCCACTCTTGCCACCCTAGTTTCCGTCATACCGGTGTTATGTTCCCGGATTTTCCGTTCCTTATGCGGTTGGGTGATTTATGGGACCCCCTTGACAGTTTGCTTTGAATAATACTCTTCCAGCAAGGCCCAACCTTGGTTTTACCATTTGCCTCACCTAGCCCTTTTTCCCATGGGTTTTCGGAGCCTGACAGTCAACTTTATTTTAGCCCCCCCGGGCCAGTGCTCCTTCGAGTGTTGGTCCGAACTGAGCTGCCTGCGGGGCCACCTCGGGGAAACTTGAGGGTTGGTTTTACTCGTAGCTAGTCTCATACGGTGTTGCCCTGAGAACGAGATATGTGCTGCTCCTATCGGGATTTGTCGGCACATCGGGCGGCTTTGCTGGTCTTGTTTTATCATTGTCGAAATGTCTTGTAAATCGGGATTCCGAGACTGATCGGGTCTACCTGGGAGAAGGAATATCCTTCGTTGATCGCGACAGCTTATCATGGGCTAAGTTGGGACACCCCTGCAGGGTATAAACTTTCGAGAGCCGTGCCCGCGGTTATGTGGCAGATGGGAATTTGTTAATGTTCGGTTGTAGATAACTTGACACCAGATCTGTATTAAAACGCATCAACCGCGTGTGTAGCCGTGATGGTCTCTTCTCGGCGGAGTCCGGGAAATGAACACGGTTTCTGTGTTATGATTGACGTAAGTAGGAGCTAAGGATCACTTCTTGATCATTACTAGTTGACGACCGTTCCTTTGCTCCTCTTCTCGCTCTTATTTGCGTATGTTAGCCACCATATATGCTTAGTTAATGCTGCAACCTCACCACTTTACCCCTTCCTTTCCCATTAAGCTTTGCTAGTCTTGATACCCATGGTAATGGGATTGCTGAGTCCTCGTGGCTCACAGATTACTACAACACCAGTTACAGGTACAGGTTATGCGATGATCATGACACGGGAGCGACATTTGCTTGTTTTGGAGTTCTTCTTCTGCTTCTTCGATCAGGGGATAGGTTCCAGGTCGGCAGCCTGGGCTAGCAGGGTGGATGTCGTTTGAGTTTCTGTTTGTGTTTCATCCGTAGTCGGATGATGTTCTTATGTATGATGATGTTGTATTCGTGTGGCATTGTATGCCTCTTGTATGTATCCCTACCTATTATGTAATGTTGATGTAATGATATCCACCTTGCAAAAGCATTTCAATATGCGGGTCTATCCTTGGTGGGACCTTCGAGTTCCTTTTGGATAGGGTCGCATATTGGGCGTGACAAGTTGGTATCAGAGCCTCGACCGACCATAGGAGCCCCCTTGATTGATCGTGTAGTTTGGCCGTTGTTGAGTCTAGAAGAAAACTGATTTCTGAGTCTAGTTATATCGGAGAGTAGGACTTCTTTTTACTCCTCAGCCTCTTCGTCGCTCTTGTGAGCAATCTTCACGTAGGTGTTTTGAATTACTCCTCTTCCCATTCAAATTTTTCTTTAGGTTCACGCAGTTGGTTTTCCGATCGTTGATTCTCAGCTCTTTTCATCCGGTGCATTTCTCATCAAGTTGACTCGAGCCTCTTCATCGATGCCAAGTTCAATCCTCGGTTGTTTTATTTTCCCACCCGCCCACCCTTTTCCTTCTCGGAGCCGGAGTCCGCAATCGAGTATCCTTCCTACTCGTGCGAAGTCTTTGCTTTCTTTCCTCAATGATTTCAACCGGTGTTTCCTCTTAAAGTTATTCATTGGTTTTCCCCTTCCAAGTTGCCTTTGTTTTTTCCCGCCCTACCACCCCTTTTTCTTCCCGGAGCCTGAGTCTCTTTCGAGCATCAATTTCATTCGTACGGAGTCTATTCAGTCTTTCCTCAATTATTACAACCGGTGAATTCTCGTCTCGTTTGACATTCTTCATCTCTTTTCTTTTCTGGTGGATTCAATTCAAGTTGTTCGGTGTTGATCATATTCTTTTCCTCGGCTCAAATGTTTTCCCCTTGCGCGTTCGCCTCTCACCAGTTTATCTTTTTGGAGTGCTCACGACATCTCAGGAGTCTAATTCGTCTGTGTTGCAATTAATTCGAGGTTGTCACCTCATTCAAATATTTCAATTGTTCCGGTGCATCATCTATCTGTTCAACAATCCTTTCCAATGGTGTTTTATTTTAGTGGGCCCTAACCCACCGGTCTTTTCCCAGGATCTTACCTGACTCTTCTAATTCCCCCGGAATTATTCTCAAGTCTTTTCAAGTGTGACGTAAGAATGGATTCCATCAGTCACATGCCTTCTCCAAGATCGTTTTCAAATTCTTTTCATTGTTGGCTCAACCTCTTCGCCTTTCGTTTCCCCGGAGTGTCTCAGTAATTTTTGTGGTGTTTCTCGTCGTCATTTGAAGACCGAAGAAGAGTTTTTCTTCTAAAATCTTGTCTATTCTCTCGAAGATTCGCGGTTCTAGCTTCATGTTATCCTCTCGAATTATTCCATTTGTCAGTTATTCTTTTTCTTACCCATCCGGAGTGTGTCAGAAGTTGTTTTCCCGTTTCTTTTCACCGGAGGCCATCATTCTAGCTATCCTTACCCAATTATCCCGGCATTTCATTTAAGTGTTCTTTAATCAGCTCATGATCTCTTTGTTCTTTTGCATCTAAATCCCCTCTAGCATATTGGTTCTTCTAATTCTCCCCGGTGATTCATTCTCTTTCTTCAGTCATTTTTGAATTCTTACGGTGGTATCTTCAGATTCTTTTCATTTGACTATCATATCAATTCTGTCGTTCTTTTCAATCCTACCGGTGGTTCATGAAGACTTTCTCAAATTTTGTGCTATTTTCCCCTTAATCCTGTTCAACAAGAATAAGTAGTATGCAAATCCATGGCTTCTCATCAATTTAATTGGTGGAGGACAAGCATAACATAATTCTTATTCTTCTTTCAGCAAGTTGATTAACCTCTTCCTTTTGGAGTTTGTTCATCATCTCAAATTCTTGGTTCGAAGTGTTTTCACCTTTTCTTTTCCGGAGTTCATATTTTCTTCGGACGTCTCGTCGGAACCTCCATCTAAGTCACCGCAAGCTTTAATCTTATCCCTTTCATCCTTCAATTTTATCTCGTCACCCTTTTGTTACCGGAGTTCTTCATGGTGGATCGTCATGAGTTAATTCATTCTTCAAAGAGTTCATCAAGATTCTAATCGAAGGAGCTCAAGTATCCTTCTTCTTGCTTCTCGAGGTGCAATTAAATCTCCATATTCTTTTGAAGTGGAGTTATGCATTTCTTCGTTCTTCTTAGCTATCCAATCATTTCCGTTTGTGGCCGGATATCACCTTATGATCTTGGGATGTTACCTATAAGACCACAACAAGCTTATTCTTTTCGTGTTGATTTTCTCAACAACTCCGTTTAAACCTTCCTTCTAAAGATGCTTTCAATTTCATTCGTGGCACAAGTTGTCATTTTCTTCTCCGTTCTTTTCATTCTATTTCAATTCTTCCGGAGGCTTTGCGTTGTTCATCTCATCAAGTGCTATCCCATCTTGTAAAGTTCTTGTTCTATTCCTCCATGTTTCAGCCGGAGTGTTGCCTAAATCTTTTCAGTCTTATTCATTTCTTATCTCCTTCTAACCGGAGTGGTTTCAGAGTCTATCTGATTCCGTGAGTTTTTGATTCTCGTCATTCTCGTCGTTCCTCTCTTCTTCTCGAGTGCTCTCGGTTCTTTGCTTCTTCTCTTGAGTTCTTGTTTCACCTCATCCCTTTTTCCTTCCGTCCTGGTACTAAGATCTCGGGACGAGATCTCTTGTTAGTGGAGGAGTGTTGTAACGCCCCGGATCCGATGCGCCAGGCATCTACCAGTTATTCACCATTGTTGTCATGTCGTTTGCTTGTGTGTTGCATTTTATCATGTCATCATGTGCATCTCATTTTGGATACGTGTTCGTCTCATGCATCCGAGCATTTTCCCCGTTGTCCGTTTTGTAATCCGGCACTCCTATGTCCTCCGACGTCCCCTTCTTGTCTCTTTTCGTGAGCGGGTGTTAAACATTCTCAGAATGGACCAAGGTTTGCCAAGCGGCATGGGTATAGCACCGGTAGACCGCCTGTCAAGTTTCGTGCCATTTGGAGGTCGTTTGATACTCCAACGGTTAACCGGGTAACCGTAAAAGCCTCTTTTGTCTTGCAGCCCAACACCCCTCCAAAGTGGCCCAAAACCCATCCAAACCCCATCCATGCTCTCGGTCGTTCAATCACGATCGCGTGGCCGAAAATCGTGCCTCATTTGGAGACTCCTAGCTCCCTCTACCTATAAATATATGCCCCCCCCCACGAAATTCCCGCAGTCCAAACCCTAGCCAAACTCCTCCCCGCCGCCGGACATGTCCGCCTCCGCACCGGACGCGTCCACCCGCCAGCCTCCACCTCACCCCGGCGAATCACGTGCCTCCACGTCAGCCCGTCGCCGCCCTCGTCCAACTGCGCGCCGCCACGTGTCACCCCGCGGCCTCCTCTCTCCCCCGCGCCGCCAGACCGCCAGGGCCCATCCGGGGCCCGCCCGGCCCGACGCGCGCCGCCGCCCGCCTGCGGGTGCCCCCGCGCCCGACCGCCGCCTCCGCCCGGCGCCGGAGCGTGCCCCGTCGCCGCCCTCCGCCGCCTCCGCCGGTGGCCGTCCGCCGCCGCCCTGCCGCGGGACTCCACCGCCCGCTCGCCTCCGCTCCCCGCGGTCGCCGCCTCCGCCGCCCCGGCAAGCTCCGCCCGCCGCCCGGCGCGCCTCGCCGCCCTCCGCGCCGGTGCCCCGTCACCGCCGCCTCGGCCTCCCTCCGACCGGATCCGCCTCTCCGGCCACCATCCCCACCAACTCCGGCGAGTCTCCGGTCGTCCTCGTCGTCCGTGCCGCCAGATCCAGATCTGGATCCCGAAGGTTGACCCCGAAAATTCCACTAAGTCCCCGAATTATTTGCATTTTGGTCCCATGTTCATCGCATCATAACTTGCTGCATACTGCTCCGTTTCGTGCGTGAATTATATCAAATTGTTCGCCTCAACGAGTAGTTCATTTCATTCCATTGTGCCATGCTTGTTGGAGGTCATCTTGATGCCTGAATCATCGTTGCAAGAGTGCTATATGATGTTAATCTGCTGAAACTGTTATAACTTGGTGATTTGTCATTTTTGTTGCATTTGATGTGTGCATCCTATGAGGATGAGCTCTACATGTGTTTTGAAGTATGCCATGCCATCTTTACAGAGGTGCAATCCATGTATTGTTTTGAGTTGTGTAGTGAGTGCATCAAGCTTGTTAAGTAGGGTACTTGTTGCTGCTGTTTTTGCCAGGCTGATTCTGGTATATTTTGTTGCTATGTAAACCTGCTGCTACAAGTCATTCTATGCATAATCTGGAGATGTTCACTAAGGATGTTTTGTTATACGTGTCGTGCTCTATCCATTCATGCCCCTGGTTGCATTTGTAGCCTGCTGTAATATGTTGTTATCTTGCTCCAAACTTGCTAAATAATGTTGTTGTCAGCCTGTTGACATTAAGTTCAATGTGGCCATGATTGTTGTTAGTGATCCAAGCATGCTATGAACTTGATCTTGCCATGATTAGCTTCACAAACATGTATTCTTACTGTTGATTACCTTGCCATGCCATGTATTGCTCTGTGGTGAGTGGTTCAAGCTCACCAACATGCCTACTTATTGTAGTACCTACCATGTATGAATCTGTCATATCATTTGCCTTGTTTACATGGGTGCCATCATATTTTCTGTGCCCTTTTGGCTCTTGGTCAGTAAGGGATTTTTGTTCTAAGTAATTAGTAGATTAATTCCATGCCTTTGTTTGCCATGTTAAGTTCCTGTAGCATGTTGTTTGATAGCTCTAAACATTGCAACCTGATGTTATTTTCTGACAAGTCTGATACTGTTATTATTTCCCATCTTACCATGTGTTTTGGAGCATGTTCTAGTGATTTCTGGAGATAGCTCAGTGTTCATGTTTTGTAGTGCTTTACCTGTACTTCATGAGCATGCCTTTTTTTATTACGTTGGCGTGTTGTAGCTTATTGTTTTGATGCTTGCTAGATGCCTAGTTGCTGTTTCGGACAGCTTGTCCTTTAAACTTGTATAGAGTGTATGTGTTGAACCGTTGCTCCGTTTTGAGTGTGCTCTATATGAAACTTGCTTATAATTGCATGTAGTTTCATATTATCATATTGCATCCTTGTTTTGAGGTGTTTTCTTGATGTTTGGATGCATTTAGCATCAATGCCATGTTTGACTTGTTTTGCTCATATCTTCTAGGCCGTAGCACCGAATCTAATAAACTTTTTATGTAACTAGACTAGAATTTCGTGTAGATTCTCTTGGTGCATCTTAACTTGCTGTTTAACAACTTGAACATAAGGTTTATTCAGTTCTGGACCAATTTCTAAATTTGCATATGAGGACTTACCGGAATTGTTATATGTTGTTCCCGGCCTCATTTAAACTTGTTTTGATGTGTTGCTCTTGTATGCATCATCTCTTGCCATTAATAGCTTCATGTAGCTTGTTATGCATAATACTTGGTTGAGCATTATGTCTTGTCTATGTGTGGGGTGTTTACCTTGTTGTGTGCTTCTTCTCGATAGTTCCCGTTTCGTTGCGATCGTGAGGATTCTTTCGTCTACGCTTGGTGCGGCTTCATCCGTTCGTCTTCTTCATGGACTCGTTCTTCTTCCTTGCGGGATTTCAGGCAAGATGAACGTCACCTTGGATCTCACTAATATCATTGCTATGCTAGTTGCTTCGTTCTATCTCCTTGATGCGCTTCCTATAACTTGTTCTTCAAGCCTCCCAAATTTCCATGAACCTCTAACCTTTGACACCCTTCCTAGCAAACCGTTGTTTGGCTATGTTACCGCTTTGCTCAGCCCCTCTTATAGCGTTGTTAGTTGCAGGTGAAGTTGAAGATTGCTCCATGGTGGACAGGGTTATGTTGAGATATCACAATTTCTCTTATATTATTAATGCATCTATATATTTGGTAAAGGGTGGAAGGCTCGGCCTTATGCCTGGTGTTTTGTTCCACTCTTGACACCCTAGTTTCCGTCATAACGGTGTTATGTTCCCGGATTTTGCGTTCCTTACACGGTTGGGTAATTTATGGGACCCCCTTGATAGTTCGCTTTCAATAAAACTCCTCCAGCAAGGCCCAACCTTGGTTTTACCATTTGCCTCACCTAGCCCTTTTTCCCTTGGGTTTCCGGAGGGTCAGCTTTATTTTAGCCCCCCCGGGCCAGTGCTCCTTCGAGTGTTGGTCCAAACTGAGCTGCCTGCGGGGCCACCTCGGGGAAACTTGAGGGTTGGTTTTACTCATAGCTAGTCCCATCCGGTGTTGCCCTGAGAATGAGATATGTGCAGCTCCTATCGGGATTTGTCGGCACATCGGGCGGCTTTGCTGGTCTTGTTTTACCATGGTCGAAATGTCTTGTAAACCGGGATTCCGAGACTGCTCGGGTCTTCCTGGGAGAAGGAATATCCTTCGTTGATCGCGAGAGCTTATCATGGGCTAAGTTGGGACACCCCTACAGGGTATAAACTTTCGAGAGCCCTGCCCGCGGTTATGTGGCAGATGGGAATTTTTTATTGTCCGCTTGTAGATAACTTGACACCAAATCCGTATTAAAACGCATCAACCGCGTGTGTAGCCGTGATGGTCTCTTCTCGGTGGAGTCCGGGAAGTGAACACGGTTTTTGTGTTATGATTGACGTAAGTAGGAGCTCAGGATCACTTCTTGATCATTACTAGTTGACGACCGTTCCTTTGCTCCTCTTCTTGCTCTTATTTGCGTATGTTAGCCACCATATATGCTTAGTCGCTGCTGCAACCTCACCACTTTACCCCTTCCTTTCCCATTAAGCTTTGCTAGTCTTGATACCCATGGTAATGGGATTGCTGAGTCCTCGTGGCTCACAGATTACTACAACAACAGTTGCAGGTACAAGTTATGCGATGATCATGACGCGAGAGCGATCTTTGCTTGTTTTGGAGTTCTTCTGCTGCTTCTTCGATCAAGGGATAGGTTCCAGGTCGGCAGCCTGGGCTAGCAGGGTGGATGTCGTTTGAGTTTCTGTTTGTGTTTCATCCGTAGTCGGATGATGTTCTTATGTATGATGATGTTGTATTCGTGTGGCATTGTATGCCTCTTGTATGTATCCCTACCTATTATGTAATGTTGATGTAATGATATCCACCTTGCAAAAGCGTTTCAATATGCGGGTCTATCCTTGGTGGGACCTTCGAGTTCCTTTTGGATAGGGTCGCATATTGGGCGTGACAGCCGGCTACCCCATCTGTTGACTACCGGGAGGCGGCCCAGCCCAAGAATCCTCCTGGAGAAAGCTGCGGGAGGGCCGACTCTAGGAAGCCGGCCACCACATGGCCGACTCTATGAAGCCGGCCACAACAAGACCGACTCCAGGAAGCTGGCCCCCAATTGGCGGCCCAGATCGGGCCCTCAAAGTTTGCACCAATGTAATGGCAATGGGACGGGGCGTGGCAACAGTGAAACGCGCCGCCCCCGGATCCCGGAACACACATGGCTACAGTACGCCGTACGGGGCTTCCATGACCCGTCTGGCGTGGCACTGTTTCCATGCTGACCATGACATCGCCCACGGCGGGCTGTCAGTAAGGCCCGCAGGCGGCGGGCCCCATCGGTCAGAGAGACACCCGAAGGCGGCCATGCTTCTTCTAGTCGGCCGGGGGCATAGCCGGCTTGCCACAACCGGCTCGCTCCCTCCCTCGAAGAGCGTGCACCATTAAGGAGACAAGACGAGGTAGGGCTACAATGAACGCCTACAAGGCGGCAGCACTATAGCCACGCTTACCTCGACAAAGCCCTCGTCATCAAGGGTGAGGCAACAGTGACCAGCCCCCGACAAGATGTTGGAAATATGCCCTAGAGGCAATAATAAAAGTATTATTATATTTCATTGTTCATGATAATTGTCTTTTATTCATGCTATAACTGTATTATCCGGAAATCGTAATACACATGTGAATACATAGACCACAATATGTCCCTAGTGAGCCTCTAGTTGACTAGCTCGTTGTGATCAACAGATAGTCATGGTTTCCTGGCTATGGACATTGGATGTCGTTGATAACGGGATCACATCATTAGGAGAATGATGTGATGGACAAGACCCAATCCTAAGCATAGCACAAAGATCGTGTAGTTCGTTTGCTAGAGCTTTGCCAATGTCAAGTATCTCTTCCTTCGACCATGAGATCGTGTAACTCCTGGATACCGTAGGAGTTCTTTGGGTGTATCAAACGTCACAACGTAACTGGTTGACTATAAAGGTGCACTACAGGTATCTCCGAAAGTGTCTATTGGGTTGACACGGATCGAGACTGGGATTTGTCACTCCGTATGACGGAGAGGTATCTCTGGGCCCACTCGGTAATGCATCATCATAATGAGCTCAAGGTGACCAAGGTGTTGGCCACGGGATCATGCATTACGGTACGAGTAAAGTGACTTGCCGGTAACGAGACTGAACAAGGTATTGGGATACCGACGATCGAGTCACGGGCAAGTAACGTACCGATTGACAAAGGGAATTGCATACAGGGTTTGATCGAATCCTCGACATCGTGGTTCAACCGATGAAATCATCGATGAGCGTGTGGGAGCCAACATGGGTATCCAGATCCCACTGTTGGTTATTGATCGGAGAGTGGTCTCGGTCATGTCTGCATGTCTCCCGAACCCGTAGGGTCTTCACACTTAAGGTTCGGTGACGCTAGGGTTATTAGGAAGACTAGTATGTGACTACCGAATGTTGTTCGGAGTCCCTGATGAGATCCCAGACGTCACGATGAGTTCCAGAATGGTCCGGGGGTGAGGTTTTATATATGGGAAGTTGTCATACGGACACCGGAAAGTTTCGGGGGTCTATCAGTAATGTACCGGGACCACCGGAGGGGTTCCGGGGGTCCACCGGGAGGGGCCACCCCTCCCGGAGGGCCACATGGGCCGCAAAGGGGAGGGAGCCAGCCCCTGGTGGGCTGGGCGCGCCCCCCACCTTGGGCCCATGCGCCTAGGGTTGGGGGGAAACCCTGAGGGGGGCGCCCCCTTGCTTGGGGGGCAAGCCTCCCCTCCCTGGCCGCCGCCCCCCCTCTAGATCCCATCTAGAGGGGTCGCCCCCCTTGCCCCTTCCCCTATAAATAGAGGGGTGGGGGGAGGGCTGCTGAGACACCTCGAAGGCGCAGCCCCTCCCCTCCCCAACACATCTCCTCCTCCGTTACGCGCTTGCGAAGCCCTGTCGGAGTACTGCCGCACCAACACCACCACGCCGTCGTGCTGCCGTTGGAGCGATCTTCCTCAACCTCTCCTCCCCCCTTGCTGGATCAAGAAGGAGGAGACGTCTCCCGTCCCGTACGTGTGTTGAACGCGGAGGTGCTGTCCGTTCAGCATTTGGACATCGGTGATCTGAATCACATCGAGTACGACTCCATCATCACCATCCCCTTGCAAGCTTCCGCACGTGATCTACAAGTGGTATGTAGATGCAAACTCTCTCCCATGACTCGTTGCTTGGATGAACTCATAGATGGATCTTGGTGAAACCATAGGAAAAAATTTTATTTTCTGCAATGTTCCCCAATAGTGGCATCATGAGCTAGGTCTATGCGTAGTTCTCTAATGCACGAGTAGAACACATTTTTGTTGTGGGCGTGGATCTTGTCAACTTGCTTGCCTCTACTAGTCTTTTCTTGCTTCAGCGGTATTGTGGGATGAAGCGGCCCGGACCAACCTTACACGTACGCTTACGTGAGACCGGTTCCACCGACTGACATGCACTAGTTGCATAAGGTGGCTGGCGGGTGTCTGTCTCTCCCACTTTAGTTGGAGCGGATTCGATGAAAAGGGTCCTTATGAAGGGTAAATAGAAGTTGACAAAATCACATTGTGGTTATTCGTAGGTAAGAAAACGTTCTTGCTAGAACCCAATTGCAGCCACGTAAAAGATGCAACAACAATTAGAGGATGTCTAACTTGTTTTTGCAGCGATTGATCATGTGATGTGATATGGCCAGAAGTTGTGATGAATGATGAATTGTGATGTATGAGATCATGTTCTTGTAATAGGATTCACGACTTGCATGTCGATGAGTATGACAACCGGCAGGAGCCATAGGAGTTGTCTTTATTTTTTGTATGACCTGCGTGTCATTGAAGAACGCCATGTAAACTACTTTACTTTATTGCTAAACGCGTTAGCCATAGAAGTAGAAGTAGTCGTTGGCGTGATAGCTTCATGAAGACACGATGATGGAGATCATGGTGTCAAGCCGGTGACAAGATGATCATGGAGCCCCGAAGATGGAGATCAATGGAGCTATATGATATTGGCCATATCATGTCACAACTATATAATTGCATGTGATGTTATTATGTTTATACATCTTGTTTACTTAGGACGACGATAGTAAATAAGATGATCCCTTACAAAAATTTCAAGAAGTGTTCTCCCCTAACTGTGCACCGTTGCTATAGTTCGTTGCTTCTAAGCACCACGTGATGATTGGGTGTGATGGATTCTTACGTTCACATACAACGGGTGTAAGACAGTTTTACACAGCAAGAACACTTAGGGTTAACTTGACGAGCCTAGCATGTACAGACATGGCCTCGGAACACGGAGACCGAAAGGTCGAACACGAATCGTATGGAAGATACGATCAACATGAAGATGTTCACTGACGATGACTAGTCCGTCTCACGTGATGATCGGACACGGGCTAGTCGACTCGGATCGTGTAACACTTGGATGACTAGAGGGATGTCTAATCTGAGTGGGAGTTCATAATTTGATTAGAACTTAATTATCATGAACTTAGTCTAAAACCTTTGCAAATATGTCTTGTAGATCAAATGGCCAACGCTCAGGTCAACATGAACTTCAACGCGTTCCTAGAGAAAACCAAGCTGAAAGATGATGGCAGCAACTATACGGACTGGGTCCGGAACCTGAGGATCATCCTCATAGCTGCCAGGAAACAATATGTCCTAGATGGACCGCTAGGTGACGCTCCCGTCCCAGAGAACCAAGACATTATGAATGCTTGGCAAACTTGTGCTGATGATTACTCCCTCGTTCAGTGCGGCATGCTTTACAGCTTAGAACCGGGGCTCCAAAAGCGTTTTGAGCATCACGGAGCATATGAGATGTTCGAAGAGCTGAAACTAGTTTTTCAAGCTCATGCCCGGGTTGAGAGATATGATGTCTCCGACAAGTTCTACAGTTGTAAGATGGAGGAAAACAGTTCTGTCAGTGAACACATCCTGAAGATGTCTGGGTTGCACAACCGTATGACCCAGCTGAACATTAACCTCCCAGATGAGGCGGTCATTGACAGAATCCTCCAGTCGCTCCCACCAAGCTACAAGAGCTTTGTGATGGACTACAACATGCGGGGGATGGTGAAGACCATTCCTGAAGTGTTCTCAATGCTGAAGTCAGCAGAGGCTGAAATCAAGAAAGAACATCAAGTGTTGATGGTCAATAAGACCACTAAGTTCAAGAAGGGCAAGGGCAAGAAGAACTTCAAGAAGGACGGCAAGGATGTTGCCGCGCCCGGTAAGCCAGTTATCGGGAAGAAGTCAAAGAATGGACCCAAGCCTGAGACTAAGTGCTTTTGTTGCAAGGGGAAGGGTCACTGGAAGCGGAACTGCCCCAAATACTTAGCGGATAAGAAGGTCGGCAACACCAAAGGTATATTTGATATAAATGTAATTGATGTGTACCTTACCAGTACTCGTAGTAACTCCTGGGTATTTGATACCGGTGCCGTTGCTCATATTTGTAACTCACAGCAGGAGCTGCGGAATAAACGGAGACTGGCGAAGGACGAGGTGACGATGCGCGTCGAGAATGGTTCCAGAGTCGATGTGATCACCGTCGGCACACTGCCTCTACATTTACCCACGGGATTAGTTTTGAACCTTAATAATTGTTATTTAGTGCCAAGTTTGAGCATGAACATTGTATCTGGATCTCGTTTAATACGAGATGGCTACTCATTTAAGTCTGAGAATAATGGTTGTTCGATTTATATGAGAGATATGTTTTATGGTCATGCTCCGATGGTCAATGGTTTATTCTTAATGAATCTCGAGCGTAATATTACACATGTTCATAGTGTGGATGCCAAAAGATGTAAAGTTGATAACGATAGTCCCACATACTTGTGGCACTGCCGACTTGGTCACATTGGTGTCAAGCACATGAAGAAGCTCCATGCTGATGGACTTTTAGAGTCTCTTGATTATGAATCGTTTGACACATGCGAACCATGCCTCATGGGCAAAATGACCAAGACTCCGTTCTCCGGAACAATGGAGCGAGCAACCAACTTGTTGGAAATCATACATACTGATGTGTGCGGTCCAATGAGCGTTGAGGCTCGCGGAGGATATCGTTATGTTCTCACTCTCACTGATGACTTGAGTAGATATGGGTATGTCTACTTAATGAAACACAAGTCTGAGACCTTCGAAAAGTTCAATGAATTTCAGAATGAGGTAGAGAATCAACGTGACCGAAAGATAAAGTTCCTACGATCAGATCATGGAGGAGAATACTTAAGTCATGAATTTGGTACACACTTGAAGAAATGTGGAATCATTTCACAACTCACGCCGCTTGGAACACCTCAGCAAAACGGTGTGTCCGAACGTCGTAATCGCACTCTATTGGATATGGTGCGGTCTATGATGTCTCTTACCGATTTACCGCTATCATTTTGGGGATACGCTCTAGAGACAGCTACATTCACTTTAAATAGGGCACCGTCTAAATCCGTTGAGACGACACCATATGAATTATGGTTTGGGAAGAAACCTAAGCTGTCGTTTCTAAAAGTTTGGGGATGCGATGCTTATGTCAAGAAACTTCAACCTGAAAAGCTCAAACCCAAGTCGGAAAAATGCGTCTTCATAGGATACCCTAAGGAAACTGTCGGGTATACCTTCTACTTAAGATCCGAGGGCAAGATCTTTGTTGCCAAGAACGGATGCTTTCTAGAAAAAGAGTTTCTCTCGAAAGAAGTAAGAGGGAGGAAAGTAGAACTCGATGAAGTACTACCTCTCAAACGGGAAAGTGGTGCAGCTCAGGAAAATGTTCCTATGATGCCCACACCAACCGAAGAGGAAAACAATGATGATGATCAAGGTACTTCGGATCAAGTTGCTACTGAACTTCGTAGGTCCACAAGGACACGTTCCGCACCATAGTGGTACGGCAACCCTGTCCAGGAAATCATGTTGTTAGACAACAGTGAACCTTCGAACTATGAAGAAGCGATGGCGGGCCCAGATTCCAACAAATGGCTTGAAGCCATGAAATCCGAGATGGAATCCATGTATGAAAACAAAGTATGGACTTTGACAGACTTGCCCGATGATCGGCGAGCGATAGAAAACAAATGGATTTTCAAGAAGAAGACGGACGCGGATGGTAATGTTACCATCTATAAAGCTCGGCTTGTCGCTAAGGGTTATCGACAAGTTCAAGGGATTGACTACGACGAGACATTCTCTCCCGTAGCGAAGTTGAAGTCCGTCTGAATCATGTTAGCAGTTGCCGCATACTATGATTATGAGATATGGCAGATGGACGTCAAAACGGCATTCCTTAACGGACATCTTAAGGAAGAGCTGTATATGATGCAGCCGGAAGGTTTTGTCAATCCTAAGAACGCTAACAAAGTATGCAAGCTCCAGCGATCCATTTATGGACTGGCGCAAGCATCTCGGAGTTGGAACATTTGCTTTGATGAGATGATCAAAGCGTTTGGGTTTATGCAGACTTATGGAGAAGCCTGCGTTTACAAGAATGTGAGTGGGAGCTCTGTAGCATTTCTCATATTATATGTAGACGACATACTCCTGATGGGAAATGATATAGAACTTCTGGACAGCATTAAGGCCTACTTGAACAAATGTTTTTCAATGAAGGACCTTGGAGAAGCTGCTTATATATTAGGCATCAAAATCTATAGAGATAGATCGAGACGCCTCATAGGTCTTTCACAAAGCACATACCTTGATAAGATTTTGAAAAGGTTCAAAATGGATCATTCCAAGAAAGGGTTCTTGCCTATGTTGCAAGGTGTGAGATTGAGCTCGGCTCAGTCACCGACCACGGCAAAAGATAAAGAAGAGATGAGTGTCATCCCCTATGCTTCAGCCATAGGATCTATTATGTATGCCATGCTGTGTACCAGGCCTGATGTAAACCTTGCCGTAAGATTGGTAGCAAGATACCAAAGTAATCCCGGCAAGGAACACTGGACAGCGGTCAAGAATATCCTGAAGTACCTGAAAAGGACAGAGGACATGTTTCTCGTTTATGGAGGAGACGAAGAGCTCGTCGTAAAGGGTTACGTCGACGCTAGCTTCGACTCAGATCTGGATGGCTCTAAGTCACAAACCGGATACGTGTATATGTTGAATGGTGGAGCAGTAAGCTGGTGCAGCTGCAAGCAGAGCGTCGTGGCGGGATCTACGTGTGAAGCGGAGTACATGGCAGCCTCGGAGGCAGCGCATGAAGCGATTTGGGTGAAGGAGTTCATCACCGACCTAGGAGTCATACCCAATGCGTCGGGGCCAATCAAACTCTTCTGTGACAACACTAGAGCTATTGCCCTTGCCAAGGAGCCCAGGTTTCACAAGAAGACCAGGCACATCAAGCGTCGTTTCAACTCCATCCATGAAAATGTTCAAGATGGAGACATAGAAATTTGCAAAGTACATACGGATCTGAATGTCGCAGATCCGTTGACTAAACCTCTCTCGCGAGCAAAACATGATCAACACCAGAACTCTATGGGTGTTTGATTCATCACAATGTAACTAGATTGGTGACTCTAGTGCAAGTGGGAGACTGTTGGAAATATGCCCTAGAGGCAATAATAAAAGTATTATTATATTTCATTGTTCATGATAATTGTCTTTTATTCATGCTATAACTGTATTATCCGGAAATCGTAATACATGTGTGAATACATAGACCACAATATGTCCCTAGTGAGCCTCTAGTTGACTAGCTCGTTGTGATCAACAGATAGTCATGGTTTCCTGGCTATGGACATTGGATGTCATTGATAACGGGATCACATCATAGGAGAATGATGTGATGGACAACACCCAATCCTAAGCATAGCACAAAGATCGTGTAGTTCGTTTGCTAGAGCTTTGCCAATGTCAAGTATCTCTTCCTTCGACCATGAGATCGTGTAACTCCTGGATACCGTAGGAGTGCTTTGGGTGTATCAAACGTCACAACGTAACTGGGTGACTATAAAGGTGCACTACAGGTATCTCCGAAAGTGTCTATTGGGTTGACACGGATCGAGACTGGGATTTGTCACTCCGTATGACGGAGAGGTATCTCTAGGCCCACTCGGTAATGCATCATCATAATGAGCTCAAGGTGACCAAGGTGTTGACCACGGGATCATGCATTACGGTACGAGTAAAGTGACTTGCCGGTAACGAGACTGAACAAGGTATTGGGATACCGACGATCGAGTCTCGGGCAAGTAACGTACCGATTGACAAAGGGAATTGCATACAGGGTTTGATCGAATCCTCGACATCGTGGTTCAACCAATGAAATCATCGAGGAGCGTGTGGGAGCCAACATGGGTATCCAGATCCCGCTGTTGGTTATTGACCGGAGAGTGGTCTCGGTCATGTATGCATGTCTCCTGAACCCGTAGGGTCTTCACACTTAAGGTTCGGTGACGCTAGGGTTATTAGGAAGACTAGTATGTGACTACCGAATGTTGTTCGGAGTCCCGGATGAGATCCCGGACGTCACGAGGAGTTCTGGAATGGTCCGGAGGTGAAGTTTTATATATGGGAAGTTGTCATACAGACACCGGAAAGTTTCGGGGGTCTATCGGTAATGTACCGGGACCACCGGAGGGGTTCCGGGGGTCCACCTTGAGGGGCCACCCCTCCCGGAGGGCCACATGGGCCGCAAAGGGGAGGGAGCCAGCCCCTGGTGGGCTGGGCGCGCCCCCCACCTTGGGCCCATGCGCCTAGGGTTGGGGGGGAAACCCTGAGGGGGGCGCCCCCCTTGCTTGGGGGGCAAGCCTCCCCTCCCTGGCCGCCGCCCCCCCCCCCCTCTAGATCCCATCTAGAGGGGTCGGCCCCCCTTGACCCTTCCCCTATAAATAGAGGGGTGGGGGGAGGGCTGCTGAGACACCTCGAAGGCGCAGCCCCTCCCCTCCCCAACACATCTCCTCCTCCGTTACGCGCTTGCGAAGCCCTGTCGGAGTACTGCCGCACCAACACCACCACGCCGTCGTGCTGCCGTTGGAGCGATCTTCCTCAACCTCTCCTCCTCCCTTGCTGGATCAAGAAGGAGGAGACGTCTCCCGTCCCGTACGTGTGTTGAAGGCGGAGGTGCTGTCCGTTCAGCATTTGGATATCGGTGATCTGAATCACGTCGAGTACGACTCCATCATCACCATCCCCTTGCAAGCTTCCGCACGTGATCTACAAGTGGTATGTAGATGCAAACTCTCTCCCATGACTCGTTGCTTGGATGAACTCATAGATGGATCTTGGTGAAACCGTAGGAAAAAATTTAATTTTCTGCAATGTTCCCCAACACAAGACCCCCAAGCGGTGGGGCCAACCTGTCCACCAGGAGGCCGGCCGCTGGCGGGACCCACCAGTCGGCGGGCCCCACCAGTCGGCAGAGAAGCTGGCCAGTGTAGACACTGACGGCTAGGCCCGAGCCTAGCCGGATTACCATTGTACCCCTGGGGGGTAAGCCTATATAAACCCCCCAGGGCACCCATGCAAAGGGTTGGACTTTGATAGTTTTAGACACAACTTGCAGAGGAGAAGAGAGCTAGCCTTGCCCCTTCTTCCTTCCCACGCCAAACAGCTCAAGGAGCCTCTTGTAGCTACTTGTTGATCTAGTGATCATGTGGAGACCCCACAGAGCAGGACTAGGGGTGTTATCTCCACGGAGAGCCCTGAACCTGGGTAAGATTCGCCGGCGTGCATGTCTTCGCCTTATCCCGTTTCCAGGCACCGGCGATGTCTTATTGGCTCCCACAATGATAAGCCATCCGTTGGCATATGTCGCACCTACCACCCAACAATTTGACCAATCCCCATTCTTCTTATGGCTTGGGGAAGAATTTCATCACCTACATCACAAAGACCACTTTGCTCCACTTGGGAGCCGTTACTTTCATCAAACTCCACATTACACGTCTCCTCAATGAGTCCGGTGGACTTGTTGAGGACACGGTAAGCATGAGAGTTTGTAGCATAACCAACAAATATGCCGTCTTGAGCTCTAGGTTCGAATTTAGACAAACGACACCTTTCTTGAGAATGAAACACTTACAACTGAACACCCGAAAGTACGTGAGGTTGGGCTTGTTGTCGGTGAGTATCTCATATGGAGTCCTGTTCAAGCCTTTGCGGAGGTAGAGCCTGTTCGATGCATGACATGCACTGTTGATGGCTTCGGCCCAAAAGTTGTACGAAGATTTGAATTCCGCCATCATGGTCCATGTCCCGTCCATCAACGTCCGGTTCTTCCTCTCCGCCACTGTCGGATTTCGGGTTCCGGCAGACCCTTGAGGTTCGAACACTGGGGTGCGCGCGGAGATTTCGCCCTCTACCTACCTGTTCCCCGCCGCCTCACTAAGATCTAAACTACGGAAGGAACAATACAAGAGACACAGAGTTTATACTGGTTCAGGCCACCATTGTGGTGTAATACCCTACTCCAGTGTGTGGTGTGGTGGATTGCCTCTTGGGCTGATGATGAACAATACAAGGAAGAACAGCCTCGCGAGGGTCTGCTCTTGGCTGGTGCGATGAACTGCTAGGAGGAGTTCAGTCGCTCTCTCTACTGGTTTCTTGGTGAGGATCCAGATGCCTCTACCCTGGGGGTGGCTAGTCCTATTTATAGGCAAAGGCCCTGGGCCTCTTCCCAAATATTGAGCGGGAAGGGTGCCAACAATTGGCCATTTTGAAGGGGAACATCTAGTACACCTATCCTGACTAAAGTTGGTCCTCGCCTGTCAAAGGCTCTGGTGGTGACGCCTGCTTGGGATCCACAATGACTTCCTTCCTGCCGTTGGGCTGGTCTTGGTCTTGTTGCACCAAAATGGATGCCTTTGCTTGATGCTCTCGCCTGCGCTTGCTCCCTTTGCACCAAAGAGGAAAGGAGGACACTGCGCGGGCTGGCGCCCGACTGGCGCCCTTGGTCGTCATGGCTTGCGTCATGGGCACCTCGCGAGGTACCCCGCCTTGAACTCTCCGCCTCCTCGTGAGCCAGCCTGATGAGGCCGTGCCTGAGGAAGCCCCTTGTCGTCCGCCCCGCGAGGCATGGCCCCTCGCGAGGGTCTTGAGCTTGTGTTGATGAAGATGGGTCATGCTGGGGCCCCCTTTTGAGCCACGCCGCAGGCCGCAGGCAGGCAAGTCTGGGGACCCCCATTCCCAGAATGCCGACAGTAGCCCCCGGGCCCAAGGCGCGCCCGGACTTGGCCGAGCAGAGAGGCGAAAGGGCAAGTGCGAAGCGCCGCGGGCCCTAACAGCCTGCGGCCTTGGGCGCCACGTGGCGGTTGATTGGACGTGGGCGTCTCCACTTCCCCATGACGCCTCGGCAACTGCACGAATTGATAAGTCCCTGCATGCAAAGCGAGTCATGATTACCTACGATCGTGGAGGCCGGCGGTTGGCCTCCTCTGGCTTTAAGTACAGCACGTCGCGTGCCCTTCTAGTTTATCCCCTCTTGCTTCTCCTTCTTCTTCATGGTTCTGTCAAGGAAGTTCTCGGCCTTAGAGAAAGGAAAGGCCCGCCAGGTTGAGCCTGCCTCTCCCGCGCCCAAGCGCGGTCGAGGCCGTCCTCGCAAACATCCTGTGGCCTCCATGGTGGCTCCCTGCGGTCGTGGAAGTGACTTCCCACACGGTGACGGGCGGCTGGCCGCGGCCGTGGGGCGCGCTTCGGCCGTGCGACCCCCTAGGTCACGCTTCCACACTGCAGAGGTGCTGCCGGAGTTCGTTGTGTGGGCAGTGGAGCCGACTAGCACCCGGCTTCAACTCCCTCGCTTCCTCCTAGGTGAGCTCCCGGCTGGTGCCCCGGGCGGCCTCTGGCTCCAGGCAGATGGCTGTTGCAGCCGGGCCTCGTGGGCTTCGCTGGAGGTCTCCGCAGCCGGGAGCCTGGCCTTGACCCGCGGCTGGCAGACGTTCGCCCGCGCGCGTGGCCTGAGCCATCGGTGCACCCTGCACTTCAAGTTCGACGGCGATGCCACCCTCTACGTGAGGGTGTTTGGGGAAGATGGTCGCCGCGCAGGGTGCTGCCCTGAAGACGACGACCGCGGCCGGGGACCCAGCCCCGGCGAGGACGGAGAGGACGCGCGCGCGTGGCTGGCGGCGCCCAGGGCTCCTCAAGCTTCACTGTTTCTTCTTCGGGCAGCGACTCTTCTAGCAGCGGCCGCGGTCAGCCTCCACGCCGTCGCGCCTGCTTGGAGGGTGGTAGCGGGTCTGCCTGCTGTCGCGCCTCGGTGAAGCGCGAGAGGGAGTCCGCCTGAGCCCCGGAGGCGGCTCGAGTCTTCCCTGAGGGCCGGTGTAGGGCGAGCCGCGCCTGATTTGTTCTTTCTTTTCCTTTTTCCTGCGAAAAAAGACAGTAGTGTGGGGCCCCGTGGGGGCGTGTTTGGGTTACCGTTGTTAATCATCATACTATTTCCGTTATTTCAATATTGTGCTTTCTGGCCGCACGCCTGCGCATAGGTAGTTCCCAGCCTCAGCCGTGAGGGGCGACCGACCCAGGCCCTGTGTTCATGTCGCGGTGCCCGTGAGGCACGGACTGGAGGGGTGCTCCTGTAGTGGACCCAGGTTGGGAAACCTTTGAACGATAAGGGCAGAAAACACTCGCGAGGGAGTTCAGGCTGCTCCCTCGTGAGACCTTGCGCGAGAGAAATCGAGGTAGGAGAGCGAAAAGTCGAAGAGCCACAAGTCAAAGGCAACAACTTCAATAAAACTTCAACTGAGAGCGAACAAGCCAACTGCAGAAAGCAAATGAAAAAGCCGCGTCCGGCACCTAATCTAGTCTTCGACGTCTTCTCACCAGCGCGGAGCTAAGTGCTGCCACTGGGCGTGGGAGGGAGCCCCAGGGCCTGAGGCCAGCGCTCCTGAGACTCCGGGGCGTGTACAGCCCCAGGTCATTATTACGTGAGAGTGTCACGGGCGGCGAGCTTCACAGGCGTTGGCCTTCTTCACAGGCTCTGGGCCTTTCTTGGGGGAAACAAGCTTCACGGGCATTGGCCCTCTTCACAGGCTCCGGGCCTTTTCCAAAACGCATCAGCTTCACAGGCGTTCGCCTTCTTCACAGGCTCTGGGCCTTTGCCCAAAGGGTGAGCTTCACAGGCATTCACCTTCTTCACAGGCACTGGGCCTTTTCCAAAAAGATGAGCTTCACAGGCATTCGCCTTCTTCACAGGCTCTGGGCCTTTTCCAAAAAGATGAGCTTCACAGGCATTCGCCTTCTTCACAGGCTCTGGGCCTTTTCCAAAAAGATGAGCTTCACAGGCATTCGCCTTCTTCACAGGCTCTGGGCCTTTTTAGGGGTAGAACCTCCGGAGGTGCTGGATGTTCAACACGTTCTGGACAGGCACCCCCTCCTGAGTCTCCAAGCGTGCGGAGCCGGGCCTGGAAGCATGAACAACCTTGAACGGGCCCTCCCACATGGGAGAGAGCTTATGCAGTCCCTCCCTGGAGAGAACACGCCTGAGCACGAGGTCCCCTGCCTCAAGAGTTCTGGGGCGGATGTTGCGGCAGTGGTATCGTCGCAGCGCTTGTTGGTACCTCACCGCTCGCAGCGCGGCTTCTCGACGACGCTCCTCCCCCAGCACGAGGTCCATCCCCCGCATGGCGTCCTGCTGCGTCTCATTGAACGCCAGGACCCGCGTGGAACGACGCCTGACCTCGTGAGGGAGGACCGCTTCGGCTCCATAGACCAGGAAGAACGGGGTCTCCCCAGTCGGCTTGGTCGTGGTTGTGCAAATGGACCACAACACGGACTAAAGCTCATCGTACCAACCTCTGCCGCAGGCCTCCAGTTTCTTCTTGAATGTTCTGGTCTTGAGGCCCCTCAGGACTTCTGCGTTGGCCCGCTCGGCCTGGCCGTTGCTTCGGGGATGCGCCACCGAAGCGTAGCATATCTGCGTTCCAATGTTAGCACAGTATGTTTTGAAGAGGTTACTGGTGAACTGCGAACCGTTGTCGGTGATGATGCGGTTCGGCACCCCGAACCGGCTCACGATGCCCTTGATGAACTTGACCGCAGAACCAGCAGGGATGGTGCGGACGGCTTCTACTTCAGCCCACTTGGTGAACTTGTCCACGGCGACGTAGAGGTAGCGATAGCCCCCTGGCACTCGAGGAAACGGGCCCAGGATATCCAGCCCCCAGACCACAAACGGCCACGAGAGGGGTATAGTTTGCAGACCTCCTGCCGGCTGATGGATCTGCTTCGCATGGAATTGGCAGGCTTTGCAAGCCTTCACTAGTTCGACAGCGTTATTGAGCGCAGTAGGCCAATAGAAACCGCTGCGGAACGCCTTGCCGACGAGGATCCGTGACGACAAATGATGCCCACAGTCTCCACCGTGTATATCTGCCAGCAGTTCCTTCCCTTGCTCCCTGGAGATGCAGCATAGGGACACATCGTTTGGCCATTTCCGGTAGAGCTCTCCATACCTGATGCAGTACGCTGTAGCCTGCCACGCCACATGCTCTGCTTCCTCCTCCTTCTCCGGCAGGGTCCCTTGTGCTAAGTAGCTCCGGAGCTCTGTGATCCAGCACCCCTCCTGAGGCTCCATCGTCAGGAGTAGGCGTGCTCCTGAGGCCGGGCCACAGGCCGGGGCTCCCGAGGCAGGTGGCTGGGGGAGCTTCTCCCGAGGCTGCGCCGTGTTCGATAATGATGGCATGGCCGAGGGCTTGAAGAGCCGTTCCTCGAAGACGCCAGGCTCCTGAGGTAGCCGCCTGGAGGATCGTTTGGCGATGTCGTCGGCCTCTTGATTAGTGTCGCGGGGTACATGCTGTAGCTCCAACCCCTAGAACTGCTTCTCCATCCTGCGGACCTCTGCAAGGTAGGCTTCCATGTGCTCATCTCTTGGCTCGTATACCTTGTTGGAGAAATTGACGAGGAGCTGCGAATCGCTCTTAATAGTAAGGCGCTTCACCCCTAGGGCAGCTGCGGCCTTCAAGCCCGCTATCAGTCCTTCATACTCCGCTATGCTGTTGGAGACCTTTTCACCTTGCTGGAAACAGAGCTGCACGGTGTAGCAGAGCTTGTCCTAAGTGGGAGATATGAGCACCGCCCCAGCCCTAGCGCCATGCCTGGAGAACGCCCCGTCGAAGTACACGACCCAGCCTTCTGGCGCCTCGCTTCCCGGGGAGAGGGATCGATCCTCGCCGGCCTTGAGGTCCGGTGCCTCCGTCCATTCGGCCATGAAATCCGCTAGCGCGGCTCCCTTGATGACTCTGGTCATGCTGAATTCGAGCTGAAATGCTTGCAGTTCAATGTTCCACTCAGCAACCCTTCCGGCTGAGTTAGGGCTCCTGAGCACCCTTTCCAAGGGGTATGCTGAGACAACCTTGATAGGGTGACCCTGAAAGTAGTGCCGCAGCTTGCGCGAGGCCACCAGTAGTGCGGGGAGGAGTTTCTGTGGCATGGGGTATCGTGCCCTCGCATCCCACAACACCGTGCTGACGAAGTACACTGGGTGCTCGACGAGGCTTGGAGCGTCGGTGCTGGTGGCGTCCTCCTAAGGCCGTGGCGCCTCCTGAGGCAGTGGAGCCTCCAGAAGCTGGTCGCCTGGGGGAGGGGCCTCTTCCGTTCCCAGTGCGCTCCCCTGCGGCGGCTGATCCTTCTCAGCCGTGGTAGTGGTCTCTGCGAGTCCTTCTGGGTCCTGCTTTGCCTTGACACGGGTAGCTGTCGCGGCCTTGGTCCGACGCTCCTCTCTAACCGCCACCAGAGCTGCGCTGGAGGAGTAGGGGGTGGCGGCAAGGTAGAGCACCAAGGTCTCTTGAGGGCGTGGGGCCACCATCACCGGAGGGCTGGTTAGGTATCTCTTGAGATCTTGGAACGCCTTGTCGGCCTCTTCAGTCCATTCAAAGGGCCCCTTTTTCTTCATCAGCTGGAAGAAAGGCAGCGCTCGCTCCCCTAGCCTGGAGATGAAGCGCCCTAGCGCAGTCACGCGCCCAGTGAGCTTCTGCATCTCTCTGAGGGTCTTTGGCGGGCTCATGTCCTTGACCGCCTTGACCTTTTCTGGGTTGGCCTCGATGCCTCGGTGGGATACGAGGAAGCCCAAGAGCTTGCCCGAGGGGACTCCAAACACACTTCTCCGGGTTGAGCCGCAGGTTCACTGCGTTGACGTTTGCGAAGGTTTCCTCCAGGTCTTGTATCAGGGTCTTGGCCTCGCGAGACTTCACCACAATGTCGTCGACGTAAGCTTCCACATTCTTCCCGAGCTGCGGGCCCAAGGTGATGTGCATGAGCTGCTGAAAGGTTGCCCCCGTGTTGCATAGTCCAAACGGCATGCATGTATAGCAGTACACCCCACACGGGGTCAGGAAGGCCGTCTTCTCCACGTCTTCTACCGCCATCTTGATCTGGTGATACCCGGAGAAGGCATCCAAGAAGCATAACAGGTCGCACTCGGCGGTGGAATCGACGATCTGATCAATGCGAGGGAGCGGGAACGAATCTTGCGGGCATGCTTTGTTGAGGTTGGTGAAGTCAACACACATGCACTCCTTCCCTCCCTTCTTTGGCACAACCACAGGGTTGGCCAACCAATCTGGATATCTGACCTCGCGAATGACCCCCGCAGCTTCTAGCTTGCGGGTCTCCTGGACGATGAAGGCCTGCTTTTCAGTGGACTGCCGCCTCGCTTTCTGCTTCACAGGGCGCACGTTGGGGCACACGTTGAGGTGGTGCTCGATTACGCCCCGTGGGATCCCTGCCAACTGATCGGGCTCCCAGGCGAATACCTTCTTGTTTGCGCGCAGGAACTTGACCAGGGCTTCCTCCTGCTCGGGCCCGAGATTGGCGCCAATGGTGAAAGTGGCGTCAGCGGACCCGTCCTCGTCGACAGGTATCTGCTTGGTCTCTTCCTTGTCTTGGGTGAACAACTGCTTCTTCTTGGTTGGCGCAGCCTCCTTGGGCTTGGGGGTTTCTGCATCGGCAGGCCGTGCTGCCGCCGCCGTCTTGAAGGCGAGCTTGAGTACTCGCAGTGCATCTCCGGTGTCCCCGGACACGGTGAGGAAATCGTTGCTCCCGGGCATCTTCATGAGGTTGTACGCCGGGTGAGTCGCGACCATGAATTGGGCCAGTGCTGGATAGACAAGGATGGCATTGTAGGGGAGGCCGATGGGGGCGATGTCAAAATCGACCAGCTCCATGCGGAAATTGTCGTAGGTGCCGAAGGTTACTGGGAGCTGGATCTGTCCCAAGGAGCTGGATGACCCGCCCCCGACGCCCGAGAAGGGCTGGCTAGGCTGCAGCCGCTCCCGGGGTATGTGGAGGAGGTTGAACGCCTCAACTGAGAGCACGCTGAGGCCCGCGCCGCCGTCGATGAGAGTCCTGGTGACGGCCACCTGGCAGATGGTGGGTGTGCACAGCATGGGGAGCGCACCCGAGCAGGCTGAGTTGGGGGGGTGGTCCTCCAAGCTGAAGGCCAACCTGGCATGTGGCTCCGACCGGTCCGGGGGAGCCCCCTGCCGCGTGGAGGCAGCACCGACCCGGCGGACGAATGACGTGGTGACTGGAGGGCGGCGCCTGCGAGCCGCCCAGGAGGGCCGCAACGACCAGGGAGGCCGGCGCGGCGCGGTGGGCGAGGAAGAGGCCGCGTGGCTCTTCCCAAGAGGCCACGAAGGGATGCTGGGACGATGCTTGCTGCTCGTTCCCCACCGGGCCGGTGGCGGCATTGGCGGCAGGTGATGGGGAACGACGAGGGCGCCTGCCGGCGGGAGCCGTCTAGGCAACATGGGAAGCAAGGGCGGTTCATCGCTCAGCGCGGGCCCGACAAGCGTCGGACATGGATGCGATGGTCGGGGAAGAACAGGGCGACGGAAGACGAATTCCGGCGCACCCCCTACCTGGCGCGCTAAATGTCGGATTTTGGGTTCCGGCAGACCCTTGAGGTTCGAACACTGGGGTGCGCGCGGAGATTTCGCCCTCTACCTACCTGTTCCCCGCCGCCTCGCTAAGATCTAAACTACGGAAGGAACAATACAAGAGACACAGAGTTTATACTGGTTCAGGCCACCATTGTGGTGTAATACCCTACTCCAGTGTGTGGTGTGGTGGATTGCCTCTTGGGCTGATGATGAACAATACAAGGAAGAACAGCCTCGCGAGGGTCTGCTCTTGGCTGGTGCGATGAACTGCTAGGAGGAGTTCAGTCGCTCTCTCTACTGGTTTCTTGGTGAGGATCCAGATGCCTCTACCCTGGGGGTGGCTAGTCCTATTTATAGGCAAAGGCCCTGGGCCTCTTCCCAAATATTGAGCGGGAAGGGCGCCAACAATTGGCCAATTTGAAGGGGAACATCTAGTACACCTATCCTGACTAAAGTTGGTCCTCGCCTGTCAAAGGCTCTGGTGGTGACGCCTGCTTGGGCTCCACAATGACTTCCTTCCTGCCGTTGGGCTGGTCTTGGTCTTGTTGCACCGAAATGGATGCCTTTGCTTGATGCTCTCGCCTGCGCTTGCTCCCTTTGCACCAAAGAGGAAAGGAGGACACTGCGTGGGCTGGCGCCCGACTGGCGCCCTTGGTCGTCATGGCTTGCGTCATGGGCACCTCGCGAGGTACCCTGCCTTGAACTCTCCGCCTCCTCATGAGCCAGCCTGATGAGGCCATGCCTGAGGAAGCTCCTTGTCGTCCGCCTCGCGAGGCTTGGCCCCTCGCGAGGGTCTTGAGCTTGTGTTGATGAAGATGGGCCATGCTGGGCCCCCCTTTTGAGCCATGCCACAGGCCGCAGGTAGGCAAGTCTGGGGACCCCCGTTCCCAGAATGCCGACAGCCACACCATTTTCTTGAGGGGTATAGGGTGCGGCATGTTGGTGTTTGATCCCCTCGTCACTAAGAAACTCATCCAAGGTGTAGTTCTTGAATTCGGTGCCATTGTCACTTCTAATCATCAAGATCTTTGCTTCATGTTGACGTTCAGCTTCATTTGCAAAGTTGATGACGATTTGTTGAGTCTCACTCTTCCTCTTGAAGAAATATACCCATGTATATCTTGAGTAGTCATCCACAATCACCAAGCAATACTTTCTTTCATGAAGACTATCAAAGGATGGAGGTCCAAAGAGATCCATGTAAAGGAGCTCCAAGGGCCTCTTCGAGTAGATGATGGTCACGGGTCGGTGAGCCGTTTCATGAAGCTTTCAGTCGATACAAGCACTGCAAGCATAATCTTTGGCAAAACTCACATTTGTTAGTCCATGGACGTGGTCCCCTTTGAGGAGACTTTGCAAAGATCTCATACTGACATGGGCTAGTCAGCGATGCCATAGCCAACCCACATCAACTTTAGCCATTAGGCAAGTCGCGGTCTTAGTGGGTCGCTCCAAAAATTTCACCACGTAGAGACCATTCTCGACATGCCCAACAAAGGCTACTTTAAGATTCTTTCTCCACAAAAGGGCCACGGTATCAAGATCAAAGAATGTTGCAAAGCCCATAAGTGGAAGTTGACGAATGGAAAATAAATTGTATGCAAGGGACTCAACAAGCATGACCTTCTCAATAGATAAATCTGGAGAGATGACCACCTTCCAAAGTCCCAATACCTTAGAGGTTGAGGCATCACTAAATTGGACATGGGTGGGCATAGATGGAATTGAATGCACATCCACCACCAAGTCCTTGCTTCCGTTCATATGATTTGTTGCTCCACTATCGAGCAGCCATGACACCCAACCGGAAGCGAACTCCTACAAGCGATTAATTCTTGGATTTAGGTACCCAGGTCCTTTAATGGTAGCAACAAGGGTCTTAGGAACCCAAACAGACCATTCAATGTACTCATAAGAAGAACCAACAAATTTGGCATAAACATGCCCATCACTAGCACGACACAAAACATAAGAGGGGTTAAAGTCGCTTGCTTTATTGCTAGGGGCGGTTTTTCCTTTCTTGGCATTACCACCCACTTCCTTGGTCTTCTTCTTCTGATGAGCACCCTCACTCGCCTTGACAAAGGTGTCCTTGAGCGGGAGAGGTTGCTTGGTCTTCTTCTTCTTCTTTGACTTGGGTACAAACCCAAGTCCTTCCTTCCTACAACTTCCTTTTGATTGCTCAAAAGGTCATCGAGGTTCTTCTCACCTTGTATGCAAGTAACAAGGCCCTTCTCAAGTTGCTCTTTCAACTTAGAATTTTTCTCCACAAGATGCACATGATCGTAACAAGGGTTAGTAGCATATGGGCATTATCAATTAGAACGAAAGGAGGGAAAGTGGAAATCTCATTGGCTAGTTTCACTTGGAGTTGATCATGAGACTCTTTGAGAGAAGCATGAGCACCATTCAAGGCCTTGTGAGACTTGTCAAGTGTATGAAATTCTTCCTTGAGTCTATCATGGCCAACCACAAGGGCAACTTTCTCGGATTTAAGCACACGAGTAAGAACAATACATGATCAAGATCTTTTTGTAATTTAGCATGAGCAATATTTTGTGACTCCTCAAGAGTCAAATAAAGATTTCGCTCTTCCTCTAGAACAATGGAAAGATCCGCAATCTCATCGGCATAGTCACGACTATGCCCCTCCAACTTGGAGACAGTATCCTCATGTGACTCAATGATATCATTGGCCTCACCAAGTCGTTCCAAGAGAGCAACAAAGTGCTTCTTGGACTCACCCTTGAGTTTGCTCACAAACTTGGTGAACTCATTCTCATCAACTTTCTCCACCTCACTATCATCAACACAATCTAACAATGAAGGAGTAGTAATGATGGTGGTTTTGATGTTGGGAGTTACCTTGTTGATACATTTGGCTATGAGACACTTGGCAATGGTGTTTTCGTTGGGGGCGCCGAAGAGAGACGCCATGGAGGGGGAAGATGTAGCAATGGCAATGGTTGCCGTTGCCATTCCTTCTCCACTTGTATCTTCCTCATCATCATAGGAGGGGTACTCTTCATGTGCTAGGGAAAGACTTGGCTTTGTCTTTGCGAATGAGTTTGCCACCATTGTCTCCCTCTTCTCATAAGGGAAATCCACCACAAAGTGACTCACACTGCCACAATTGTAGCAATTTCTTACTTGTTGCTTATTCTTTGACCCACTTGAGTTGTTCTTGGTGAAGTTGGGCCTTGAGTTCCTCTTGTTGCTCCAAAATTGCCTTGACGCAAGAGCCATGTGCTCATGGTAAGCATATTTGGTGTCCTCGGGGCCACACTCCCCTTCTTCTTCTTCTTATTCCGGAATGGCCTCGGCCTTCAAGGCAAGGGTGGGAGTGCTTTTCTTTGACCATACATGAGCAAGAGCATTGTTGGTGGTCTTGTTCATGATGTTCATGGCAATAAACTCATCCAACACTTCACTTGAGGTTAAGGTGTGAAAGTTCGGCCTTTGATGAATCACGGAAGACATGTCCTTGTTGAATGGCATGATGGCCTTGAGGAACTTCCACTTGATCCAAGTGTCATCATCATTGCTTCCATGGTCTTGGAGAGCAACCGAAAGAGTTGTCACCCTCTGGTGGAGATCACGCGAATCCTCGTCTTCAAGCATCACAAATTCATCGGCCTCATCAAGGACCACTTCAAAGTTGGACCGTTGGATACTTGAGCTTCCCTTGTACATAGAAACAATGTGCTCCCAACAATCCTTTGCACGAGTGAAAGGTCGTAAGTGCGATAGATCTTCAGGAGGGACCACATCTTGAAGGATGAATAATGCGGAGTGATTGTATTGGTTGTCCACTTCTTCTCTTGGGGTGAAGTTGTTTGGATCATGCGGGTAGAAGCCTTGCTCAATGTTTCTCCAAAGGTTAGTTGCGCAATGATTCAAATGAGACTTAATGTGAAAGACCCAATTAGCAAAAACACCCTTAACAAGCTTGGGAGGAGGACCATAATTATTGATGTGAGGTGTGGGGACCAGTCCTCCATAGACCGGGGGAGGGAGAACCGAGGCAAAGTTTTCAGTTCCATTCTTGTCATGACGGGAAGGAACATGAGTACCTTGAGCCGCTTCCTTGGCGGAATTGGCCTTCGACTTCAATGCCGCGAGATTAACCACAAGCAAGGGATCGGGAGTGGATTTCATCCCCTCAAGTAATTCTTTAAGCATGGACTTGACTTCGGTCGTCATAGACGTCTTAAGTGAAGCCATAGCTTCATTTAAGTTGTCTCGAGTGATCGAAGTCAACTCCACGGCCTCGGGCACTTCCTCCTCGGTGTCAACCATACTCTTTGGGTGGTGAAACCCTTAATAAAGAGACGATGCTCTGATACTAATTGAAAGGATCGATATGGCAACTACCAATTTTTAGCTTTTCTTAACAAATTAGGTTTAGCAACAAATAGATTGTCTAGATGTGCAACTAGGTGAGCAACCTATATGATGCAAGCAACAAAAACAACAAGTGAGAGCAAAGGATACAACACAACAATAGCTTGCACAAAGTAAAGGGAAAGAGATAACCATAACTGGAGCCGATGGAGACGAGGATGTGTTACCGAAGTTCCTTCCCTTTGGGGGAAATACGTCTCCGTTGGAGCGGTGTGGAGGCACAATGCTCCCTAAGAAGCCACTAGGGCCACCACATTCTCCTCACGCCCTCACACAATGTGAGATGTCGTGATTCCACTAGTGGTGCCCTTGAAGGCGGCGACCAAACCTTTACAAACAAGGTTGGAGCTATCTCCACAACTTGATTGGAGGCTCCCAACGATACCACGAAGCTTCACCACAATGGAATGTGGCTCTGAGGTGGCCTCAACTGTCTAGGATGCTCAAACACCCAAGAGTAACAAGATTCGCAAGGGATTAGTAGGGGGAATCAAATTTCTCTTAGTGGAAGTGTAGATCCGGGCCTTCTCAACCAATCCCTAGAAAATCAACAAGTTTGATTGGCTAGGGAGAGAGATCGGGCAAGAAAAAGCTTTGGAGCAACAATGGAGCTTGGGGGAAAAGAGGTGTGTCTTCTTGGGGAAGAAGACCCCCTTTTATAGTGGGGGAAGCAATCCAACCATTATCCCATCTTCAGCCTGCACAGAGCGGTACTACCACTAGCCGCAGCGGTACTACCACAGAGACTATGAGCATGGGCCTTAGAGGGGGACGGGGCACGAGAGCACGAGCCCGGGCGGCAGTAGCAATGGTGGTAGGTGCCATACTACCACTTGCGAATGGTACTACCACTCCTACTGCCGCTGAACCTGACACGAGACTCGCTGGTCTCGAGTCGAGGTAGTACCAGCACGAAACTGGAGCCATACTACCGCTGATGGCCAGGAGCGGTACTACCACTGTGAAACAGCGGTACTACCGCTTGAGGCTATCAGCAGTACTGCTGCTCTGGCCTAGCGGTACTACCGCTGGCTCATCCCATGTATCACTTCCGCGATAAAGTTATACTCCAAGGAAGAGGGAAGGAGCTGGGGGTGCAAAAAGGATGTGTACGTGTTGATTCCACCCTAGCCTTTCCAATACGGACCCCCTCTTGATAGTACGGTGTCTCCTACGACTCAAGTCCACCAAAACCGAAACAAAAGAGACTACACCGTCTTCACCTTGAGCTCAGAGGGGAAAGAATCATCTCATGCCAGTGAATGAATATTTGAAATGCTCAATGCACACGATTAGTCCGCAAATACATTGTCATCAATCACCAAAACCACTTAGAGAGAGACATGCCCTAACAACCGTCTAGTAAGCCTATGAAGGAATTACTCACTCCCGGCGGTGAGCATCATGAAATTGGTGGTGGAGGAAGGTTGATGATGACGATGGCGATGGATTCCACCCTCCGGAGTCCCGAACGGACTCCAGGTCAGCCCTCCCGATAGCCTGCAGAGTTAGGTATGATAGCACTGTTTGCTATCTAATCAGTACGTAAAGACTAATTTGCCACTTGGGTGAACCCTTAACCTATAAAAGGAGGCCCATGGCAACTGTAGAAAGGGTTCACGAGGTTAGCAAGCTCGGACCCTCACATACCCATATGCACGTAGCCACTTCCGCTCCGAGGCAACCCTGCCGTGCAAGTGTGCTGCACCCACCACCATCTTTTCCACCATCAACCCACCAAAGCAGGAGTAGGATTTTACGCCTCGCGGCGGCCCGAACCTGGGTAAAAACCGCCCGTGTGATCTCTGTCGCGCTGCTATACGCTTCTCTGCTCTTTGCGAAACATGTCCATCCCCCCGCCGAACCAATACGGGCTCGTAGCCCCATAGGTGGACGTGTTTCCCCACGACATCTTTGGTGCGTCAGGTAAGGGGGATCACTTGCGCAAACCTGAGAGCGTCAGTAGCGCATCTTCTTCATTTCCATTTTCATCATCAACGGCCTCATCGACTATGGCGCCTAAGAAGAAGCCCGGAGCTGCAAATCACCCATCCACCTCGAAGGCTCCGCCATCCGTGACCGCCGACGTCGCAGGAAATGTGGGGACGCGTGAGGGTGCGGACGCTATGGGGGATGTGGTCGGCGGAGGCAGCGTTGGCACCACCGCTCCCATGGCCGAAGCAGAAGTGCGAGGCACCGGGGAAGGACAACATCAATAATGTCCCAGCGGCCATGCTCCTCGAGGTACGGATGGAGGGATTATTTTGTCTGCACCCTCTCTCCTTTCCGAAGGGCACAGTCGTAGTGGTGGCGCACGTTCTGGGGCAAATTGCAACCCTCTGGCCGCCCTCGCCGTGGGCGCGACCGCAGGGCACACGCCACCACCGGAACGGGCAGACCCAGCGACTGTGCCCAACAGAGCCGCTGGCCCTCAAGGCCCTCCATCGTGTCACTATTCCATCCAAGCGGCTGGTTCGCAACAACGAGGGCACGACGCCGTCACCACCGGCACCATCAGGAACCGAGCGACACTGCAGTCTATGTCATCATCACCTATGCCAAGCACTGCCTCAGAGGCCATGGCCCAGGCCTAGCCGCTATTGAGATTTCCGCCGGCAGCCAATCAGATGGATGAGTGGCAAGCAACCATCCAAAGTCTGATTGGTTTCGCCAAGGCGAGAGGACCACAGCGAGCTGGCCCGCCATGGCCTCCTCAGGCGATGGCAACGGCTCGTGAGGCTGGTCGTACGGAAGGGGCCACCCCCATGATGCAATCCCCACCTCGGCAAGCAACACGGGAGCCACATAACCAAGAGCCCGATGATGTCTGGATGGCCTCCTTCGACCCTCGAGCATGTCAAGGCCAACGGTGAGCCCCAGAGGACATGCGGAGGGAAGGCGCGCGTGTCGCCATCGAGCGGCGCCGCGACAACCACTGCCAGCCCAATGGGTGCGATGGCCCCAACATCAACGAGCCCGCACTCGAAGATGGAGAGTGCCTGCCTTTCGAGGTCGGGTGCCCTACCTTCACCCGTGAGCTGCGACAAGTCTGTTGGCCGTCCGCTCGCATGTTCAAGCCAGAGATACCTTAGAAGTATGATGGGAGATTGAACCCGGCAGAGTTCTTGAGCATCTACACTATCGTTGTTCAGGCTACCGGGGGAAGAGATGAGAAGGTGTTCGCCAACTACTTCCCTTTGTCACTTAAGTCAAATGTGAGGTCTTGGTTGATGCACTTGCCGGAGAACTCCATTTTGACCTAGGCTGACCTGTGCCATGAGTTCATTGGCGCCTTCACTGGCGGCCATCAAGAACCAGGACGGCCCAGCAACTTGCAGCTTCTCCAGCAGAAAGAGGGAGGGACTCTGCGAAAGTACTTGCAAAGATTCAGCCGAGTCTGCAGGAATATCCCAGATATCCACCCAGCAACCGTGATAACTGCCTTCCAATCCAATGTGTGCAACCGCAGGATACGTTCCAAGATGAACATTCAGTTGCCCAAGACTATGAAGGAGCTATATACCTTGGTGGACAAGTGTGCTCGGGTAGAAGAGGGGAGGAAACTCCCTGGAGAGGAAGATTGCATCGACATCGACTCAGAGGATGACGACGAGTCCACCATTCAGAAGAAGAAGAACAAGAAGCACAACAAGAAGCGCAAGGATAAGGCAGTGTTGACAGTTGGGAGATCGGGCACGCCTGGTACCGGCAAGAAGGCTAAAGCCGAAGCCCCCGACAAGGAAGCTGCCGCATGCGCTGACTGCCGGAAGGGTGCGGCTGCCGAGAAAGCTAGGAAAGGTGATGGACCGTACTGCAAGATTCATCGGACCAAGGGCCATGATCTCCAGGAGTGTCATCAGGCTGAGCAGATCATCAAGAAGCAGAGGGTTGAGTATGAGAAGCGTGACAACGAAAAAGGTCAGAACAGTACAAGCGGAAAGGACCGGGGGGTGAAGCAAATCGCCCCGGCAAGGCTTTTCAGAACCAAGGGAAACCCGCCAGGGTCTGAGAGAAGGAGGATTGCAATGATGAAAGTGATGGAGGGAATGAAGAGGAAACCAACGAGCAGGAATTCCAAAAGGCTATTGATGCCCTGTGCATTGACGAGGGTGCATCTTTGCACTCTTCTCACTGCCAACTTAAATAGTGGACGCGTGAGGTCAACGCCATGGAACAGCGTCAGGGTCTTGGAAGCCGCTCAAGTGGTCACGCATGCCCATCATCTTTGGTGAAGAGGATCATCCTGACCGCCCCACTGCGGTAGGGTGCTTGCCGTTGTTGGTTTGACCAATGATCCGCAACCTCAAGGTCACAAAGATGTTGGTTGATGGCGGGGCTAGCTTGAATCTAATTTCCCCACAAGTTCACTGAAAGCTCCAGATAGCAGAGGAACAGCTTAAGGCCACGGGCACGTTTCAAGGAGTCAATCCCGGTAGGAATCGTCCTAAGGGAAAGATCACGTTGCCAATGACATTCGGGGGAGAGTTAAACTACCAAACTGAGAAGATTGTGTTTGATGTGCTCGACCTCCCCCTGTCGTAAAATGGAATCCTTGGGCGCCCGGCCCTGGCCAAATTCGTGGCGGCATCCCACTATGCCTACAACACCTTGAAGATGACAGGGTCGATGGGCGTCATTTCCATTTCGTCAGATAAGAAAGATGCAATGATTTGCATGGATAAGATGTTGAAAGTGCAACTATCCCTGGGTGGTTTTGGTAATGATTAACAACATATAGCTGATTGTACTAATGCCTTTTCAAGACCAATATTTCAGGAAAGTTCAATGATTGGCATGGCATGGATTAGGATTGTGGACTCCTCAAAATGCTAAGGACAAAAGATTGGCTCAAGCTCTAAAGTCCAAGACTCTACATTTTCTATTTTAGTGATCCAAGATCACATTGAGTCTATAGGAAAGCCAATACTATTAAAAGGGGATGAGGTGTTGCTTAATGGCTTGCTTGCTCAGAATGCTTAGTGATATGCTCCATAGCCCTCAACCACTTTCTCATATCCACATATGTCCCAAACCAAAAGTCAAACTCGGCCCCACCGATTTGATCCATCCGACGCCACCGAGTCCATTTGACATAGCCACTGCCAAAAACCCTAGTCACTTCGGTCTCATCGATAGGGATCTCAGTCTTACCGAGATGGGGTTGCAAACTCTCTGTTTCCCTTCGTAACGTTTCAGTTTAACCGAGATGAGCGATCAGTCCCACTGAGTCTGCAATGCAAACTCTCTGTTTCCTTTTCGTAACGCTTCGGTCCCACCGAGACGAGCGAATTGGTCCCACCGAGTTTGCCTGACCAACTCTCTGGTTAGCTTATTACCAAAGTCGGTCCAACTGAGTTTGTGTAATCGGTCCAACCGAGATTACGTTATGCCCTAACCCTAATGATATCGGTCCCATTGAGTTGACATGTCGGTCCCACCGAAATTGCCTAACGGTCACATTATGTACTGAACCGGTCCGACCGAGTTTTTTATTCGGTCCCACCGAATTTGGTATATTGTATGTAACGGTTAGATTTTGTGTGGAGACTATATATACCCCTCCACCCTCTCCTCATTCGTGAGGGAATCCATCAGAACGTGCCTACACTTCCACTACTCATTTTCTGAGAGAGAACCACCTACTCATGTGTTGAGACCAAGATATTCCAATCCAAGCATATGAATCTTGATCTCTAGCCTTTCCCAAGTTGCTTTCCACTCAAATCATCTTTCCACCAAATCCAATCCTATGAGAGAGAGTTGAGTGTTGGGGAGACTATCATTTGAAGCACAAGAGCAAGGAGTTCATCATCAACACACCATCTATTACCTTTTGGAGAGTGGTGTCTCCTAGATTGGTTAGGTTGTCACTTGGGAGCCTCCGACAAGATTGTGGAGTGAACCAAGGAGTTTGTAAGGGCAAGGAGATCGCCTACTTCGTGAAGATCTACCCTAGTGAGGCGAGTCCTTCGTGGGTGATGGCCATGGTGGCATAGACAAGGTTGCTTCTTTGTGGACCCTTAGTGGGTGGAGCCCTCCGTGGACTCGCGCAGCCGTTACCCTTCGTGGGTTGAAGTCTCCATCAACGTGGATGTATGATAGCACCACCTATCGGAACCATGCCAAAAACATCCGTGTCTCCTATTGCATTTGCACACTCCAATCCCTTCCCTTTACATTCTTGCAAGTTGCATGCTTTACTTTCCGCTGCTTATATACTCTTTGCATGCTTGCTTGAATTGTGTTAAGATTGCTTGACTTGTGCTAAATTGCTAAAATCTGCCAAGAATTAAAATTGGGAAAAGGTTAAGTTTTTATTTGGTCAAGTAGTCTAATCACCCCCCCCCCTCTAGACATACTTTCAATCCAACAATTGGTATCAGAGCTTTGGTATCCATTTGCCTTGATTTCCATAGCTTTTGGTGATCATAGCCTTAGTTTCAAAACCTAGGAGTGTATGGGGTCTAGCAAGGGAAATTACCACCATAGAGGTCCTTACTTTGATGGTACTAATTTTGCTAGTTGGAAGCATAAGATGAAAATGCATATTCTTGGATATAACCCCGCCGTTTGGGCTATTATGTGTATTGGCTTGCAAGGTAAATTCTTCGATGGGAGAGAACCAAACCGTGAAGCTACCTCGGAAGAGTTGAAGATGCTGCAACACAACGCTTAAGCTTGTGATATCATCTTCAATGGATTATGCCCCGAAGAATTCAACAAAATCAGCCGCCTTGAGAATTCAAAGGAAATTTGGGATACTTCAATTGATATGCACGAAGGTACCGACTCCGTCAAGGAATCCAAATTGGATGGGCTTCAAAGTCAACTTGACAAGTTCAAAATGAAGGATGGTGAAGGTGTCGCTAAAATGTACTCTAGGCTTGCTCTCATCACAAATGAGATTGCCGGTTTAGGAAGTGAAGAGATGACCGATAAATTCATCATGAAGAAGATCCTAAGATCCTTGGATGGAAAATATGATATTGTGTGCACATTGATCCAAATGATGCCCAATTACAAATATCTCATGCCAACGGAAGTCATTGGAAGAATTGTTGCTCATGAGATGTCACTCAAGAATAAGGAAGAGCTTCACAACAAGTCAAGTGGTGCTTACAAAGCCTCATGTGATGCTCCTACACCATCAAGTGATAAACAAACCTTCAATGAGGAATTGAGCTTAATGGTGAAAACCTTCAACAAGTTCTACAAGAGTAGAATCAGGAAAAGAAGCTCCAAGTCAATGTCCTACAATGACAAAAGATCTTCGAGTGTAATTGCTACAATTGTGGAAGACCCGGACACTACTCCAATGAGTGTACGGCTCCTTACAAAAGGAGAGAAGATTCACCTAAAATAATAAGTAGAAGAGAAGAATCACCACCAAGAGAGAGAAGGAGTAGAGATGATCGTTATGAATGAAGAACCTCCCGGAGAAGCAAGGATTCGGAAAGGAAGGACAAATCATCAAAGAGCTGCACAAAGTGAAGACATCAAGCTCATGTTGGTGAATGGGTATCCGGCTCCGACTCCGACCATCACTCCGAGAGAAGCTATCACTCTGACTCCGTATATACTCAAGACGAAGGTGTTGCCAGTCTAGCACTTGTGTCAACCAACTCCTACAACATATTTGACTCACCAAATGAAGGAATTGGAAGATGCTTCATGGCTAAAGGCCTAAAGGTATCACACCCCGAGTATGTTGATTTCAATAGTGATGAAGATGACTTGTTAGGTGATGATGATTTACTTGTTGACAACTCTAGTGATGAATACTATGATGAAACGTCAATTAATCATGCTAATCAAGATAAAATGAATGGCAATGATAAGGAGAAGATTGAGCATCTAACTAAAGAACTAAACACTCTTAAGTTAGCTCATGAAACTACCTTGGAAGATAATCGAGAACTTTTAAAGACTCATGAGAAGTTACGCTTTGAAAAGCTCAACCTTGAGCAAGAGCATGAGTTTTTAAAGGCAATCAATGATGATCTTTGCAAGAAAAGTTCTTCTTACATTGCCAAGAGTTTACTCTTATCTACTTACATGCCACAAGTCAAGTCTAGCAACAAGAGTAAGAAAGATTCTTCTACTAGTAGTAACAACAATCATGCTAAATCCAATGTTGTTGCTTCTAGTAGTTCTCTTGATCCCACTAATGATTCTCTTAGCCAAGTTACACTTGAGCAAGAAAATAGCTTACTGAAGGGAATTATAGAGAAGGGTGTCTACAAGAGTCTTGCCGGAAGTAAGCAATTTGAGGAAATTGTACGCAAGCAAGGAAGGCACCGGAAGAATCAGGGTGTTGGTTTTGAACGAAAGTTCAATGCCAATGGAGTTGAGTGGGAACAAGATCAATACACCAAGACGAATTTTGTTCCCCAACAAGAGAAGTATGATCCTACTTCTTTCTAGGGGACACAAGCCCAAGATGATCTTCCACCACAAGACCACAAGCAAAAAGGCAAGGACAAGCTTCAAGAGGAGATTGATGCATTTGAAGAAGCTCCCAAGGCCTTGGTCAAGTGGGTTCCCAAGACTACATCAAGTTCTACTTCACCAAGTTCCACTACAACCCCAAGGATTCCCATCAAGATGATGTGGATCCCGAAGAAGAAGAACTAGAGAGTTTTTGAGGGTGACTCCGCCAATATTCTTCACTCATATCATTTTGGCAAGGACGAGTGCAATCTACTTCCACATCTTGCACTATTTCAAGGAGTCACAAACCCTCTTGTTGGTAAGACAAGGGACAAGGTAACCTAATGCTTTCATGGACATCATCTTGTGTGTGCATCACTCTATGTCTATGTATATCCTTGTTTGTTCCTTGTGGGACTAACCCGTGTAGGTATTGAAAGTGCAACTCACTCCAATGGATTGCTCCAAATGATCTACAACAACATTGAGCATCCACATCTTCAACACCTACATGAAGTCATCATCAACAAAACCCAAGGTTAGTTCATCCCTCTTAGGGGGGATCTCACATCTAGGGGTAGCTTTACTCTAAAGAATTGAGCTAAAGCAACTCTAATGGTGTGAACACAACAATGCTTTATGTAAAAGTGGTAACCCCACTTGTGCTTAAACGATGAGTATGACCTATGATCAAATGTTCTCATTTGACTCCTAAGTCAATATACTCATATATAGATGACCTAGTCATCGCCAATTATTTGATAGAAGCTAGAATTGGTTGTGCATGCTTTGTCACATGTTTCATTTGCCATTTTATTGTGTGAGCATGTCAATTGCATATTTTACTCATTCAAGGACATCCACTTGTTGTTTTGTTTGTTTGTTTTATTTTTCTCTTTTGCCAAGTGGATGGACAAGAATGCCTAAGAACCTTCTCTAGCTATTATGCTTTTCTCGTCTCAAACTCTATTCACGCTACATCACAAAGTTTGATCAAGTCAGATTCGAACCACTCTGTGTGAGGAGCACTCGGAGTCCCCGATTCGTCATAGACTTAAACTTCCAAAACCTCTTTGTGCATTTCGGTCTGACAGAGACATCCAATTCGGTCAAACCGAGTTCACTAAGTTGATCTAGGTTTTCATCTCGGTGCAACCGATTTGAACACTTTGGTCACACCAAGTTGCAGCAACCGCTTGCGATTCTGCAATCTCGGTGCCACCAAGTTGTTCCACTCGGTCACACCGACAGGGTCGGGATATAAATACCCACGGCTGAGATTTTGGAAATTACTTCAAATCCTCTCAGCCCACGCGTGTCCTGCTCTGTCTCCTCGGGTCTCCGGATCATATTCTCACCGCCAGCGACCTCCCGCCGTTGGATTCTGCCGCCGTCGCCGCCGTAGCGAACACTCGCCATTCTAGGGTACGTGTTCGACCCCTTGTGCTGTCTTTTTAACTCTGATTCCTAGCACAAGGACAATGCCATGATTCTTGCCACGAATGAGATTTATCTATCCAGCTAAATCTTCCTTAGGCCTAGATTGATTCGAAAATTTTAGGGTTAGCTCTCTGCAGAACTCATCTCGGACCGAACAAAATGTAGAAATTGGTCTCACCGATTCGGCTTAGGCCATTGCACATGCCCTTTTCGGTCCGACCGAAAATTGCAAATCGGTGTGACCGAGTTCATGATTCTGTGAAACCCTAGCAATCTCGGTGCCACCAAACTGTGACTCAGTCTAACCGAGTTCACTAGTTTAGGTTCCAAGTGTTGCTTCGATATCATTGAGTTTGTCAATTCGGTAGCCCCGAGATCATTTCTGTAGAGGACTAAAACTAAGTTTTTGACTCAAATTGTTTTGCAAAACCTTTGTACTTTGTGATGATCATCTACTCTACCTCATCTACAACCTATTCACAAGGTCTGCTGATAGTTTGCCTGCAAGATGTCTGACCAGAGTGATAGCCAGAACAGGTCTGAACAGCAAGAGCAGTTGAGTGAGGGCACTGGTCCCTCCAGCAGCTATGATGAGGGCAGCGGGAGCACACCTAGTAACTTGCCCAAGGAAGCTACTAGAGCAAGAAAGAAGAGAACTTTTGATTTCGAGGATGAAGACTATGTTGCAGCTAAGGATGAGGCCACTTCAAAGAAGAAGGTGGTGAAGAAGGAGTTTGGCACTGCTGCATCCACTAAGCCAGGCATGAACAGAAAGGCACCAGCAAGGAGAGTTCCTACATCCAAGCCAAGGAAAGTTGCCATAGGAGAAACCATGAAGTTCACAATTGAATCTGATGAAGAGGTAGCTAGTGATGACAAGAAGAAGAAGAGGGCAAGAACCACAACAGCTAAAGTTCTTGGAAAGTCTACTATGGTGAGATCTAATGATGAAGAGGAAGAGGATGCTGCTCCAGCACCTAAGGCACAAAAGCTCATGGGAGATGCAATTAAGTCAGGGGCTGCTACTAAGCCCAAACCTACTCCTAGAGCTACTGCTCCAGCGACCAAGACTGCACCCAAGAGGAGCACAAGAAACATTCCTGCTGAGGAGAAGAACAAGGCCCCAGTGCCTGAAGTTGAAGAAGAAGAAGCTGAAGCCCAAGTGCTAAGGAAGCTCAAGCCAAAGATCCCAGACCACAATGATACACATCCAGTGGAAGAGGACATGAGGATCAGGAAGGATGCATGTCTAAGACTTTGGAGGAAGAATGACCCATATGCTGTAAGGAGGAGGACTGCTGTGGATTACAGGTTCCACACTAAGGAACAGCAAGATTTCTATGAGACTATTCTGCTTGATAAAAGCCCATAGTATGTGACATGAGATGGGTTGACTGGACATACATTAGAGAAAATGAAGATCACTTCCCAGGTATCTATGACAGCTTCAAGGCTTGTGAAGTGGACAAGTTTGTTGGCCAGAAGCTCACAAAGTGGAATGATGAGTTGATCACGCAATTTTACTCCACCACTCACTTTTATCTTGATGGCAGAATTGTATGGATGTCAGAAGGTACAAGGTACCAATCCACTGTTGATGAATGGGCCAGATTGATAAATGCCCCAGAAGCTCATGAAGATGACTTGGATGTGTATGCCAAGAAGAAGAAAGACCATAACTCAATGGCAAGCATGTACAAGGAGATTCCTGATGCAGACCTGGAAACTCACAAGTTTGGCTCAGTGAAGCACTTATTGTCAGGCCTGCCTACTATCAATACCATCCTGAGGCACACTCTTTTTCCCAAGTCTGGAGATCACAGAATGATAAGAGGACACTCCATCAACTTGCTGCACATATTTGATGTTCCTCAGAAGTTCAAAGTGATGAGTTTGATTGTGGAAACAATCAAGAGGACAGCTGCAGATGAGAAGAGGTCATGTGGGTATGCTCCACAAATTCAGGTGCTCAGCAACTCCAAGATGGGCACAGGCACTTATTTGTTCGACAAGGAGCATTTACCTCTCAAGCCAGATTTTGGGGATAACATTGTTGTCATGAATGAGGAAGATCCTTCCTCAGTGCAAGCACATGAGAAGAGAGAGAAGGCAAGGGCAGAGAAAGTTGCAAAGATGCCAAGTGCTGAAGAGGCATCTCAGGTGTTCTTAAAGAGTAAGCAATATCAACTTGGATATCTGATCCAATCCACCTTGAGGATTGAGAAGGGCTTGGCCACCCTGACTCAAAATCAGGAGAGTTTGGAGAGGATCATTGAACAGAAATTCTATGATCTTGATGTCAAAGTAACTGAGATTCAGTCAGTGGTTGAGCAACTCCAGGACGAAGTGGAGGAGAAGAAAGGCAAGTCTACTACAGATGCTTTCACAAGAGTGCCAAGAAGTCAGAGGTCTACTGCAGTGCTTGTTCCAGATACTAGAGCCACTACATCTGCACCAGCAGCCACAGCTTCAGTGCCACCAGCTCCAGCTACATCTACAAAAGCTTTCATCCTTGGAGTCATCTCTACACCACCTCATGAAGACCAAGCCTGAGAGACGCATAGCACTATGCATATTTTTAACTTTTTGGTAACTTGTTGCCAAAGGGAGAGAAATATGTATAGATCATAGTCTTCGAGAGAGAGTGTTGTTTTGTCTCTCTTTGCACTTTATTTTCTTGATACTTTATTGTGTGTTTGCTTGATACATTATGTATTTTGTGAGATACTTGGATGATCATGTGTTTGCTTACGTTCGATAACCTCTGAACATATGACATCAAGCTGAACCCGGAAAAATGTGTTTTCGGCGTCCCCTCTGGGAAACTGCTCGGCTTCATTGTTTCCAATAGAGGAATTGAAGCGAATCCAGCAAAAATCCGAGCTCCATCGCAGTTGGCCATACCAACAGACCTCAAGCTTATCCAGAAACTAGCTGGATGCATGGCTGCCTTAAGCCGCTTTATTCCCGGTTGGGAGAAAAGGCATTACCTCTTTACCGCCTTCTTCGGCGCACCGAACACTTCGTGTGGATGGATGCAGCCGCGGCCGGACTGGACGAAATAAAAACCTTGTTGGCCAGTAATCCAGTCCTAACAGCGCCAAATATTGGCAAACCTATCCTGTTATACATAGCTGCAACACATCAAGTTGTAAGCGCAGTGCTCGTCATCGAACGAGAGGGAGACGGATACAAATTCCCGCTCCAGAAGCCGGTATATCACGTATCCACGGTCCTCACCCCATGCAAATCCCGATACCCACATTATCAAAAGATAGCATGCGCGGTCTTCATGGCATCCTGGAAGCTACGACACTACTTTCAAGAGTGTTCGATTATGGTGGCCTCCGAAGTACCACTTAATGACATAATAAATAATCGCAACGCTACGGGCCGGATTGCTAAATGGGCCATCGAGCTCCTTCCGTTCGACATAACATACAAGCCACGGCGGGCCATCAAGTCGCAAGTACTGGCTGACTTTGTCGCCGAATGGACGGAAGTCGAACTCCCTAAAGAGTACGGTGCGTACTCTAACTGGATCATGCACTTTGACGGCTCTAAAATGCTGGCCGGATTGGGAGCAGGTGTAGTCCTGACATCTCCCACCGGAGACATGGTCCAATACATACTCCAATTTTATACACAGACTCCAACAATGTAGCCGAATATGAGGCTCTGTTGCATGGTCTTCGGCTGGCAGTCTCTATGGGCATCCAACGCCTGGAGGTGCGCGGGGATTCAAACCTCGCAATATCACAAATGAATAGAGACTTTGATGCCAAGGATCCTAAAATGGTGGCCTACCGTAATGTCGTCCTCAAAATTTCAGCTCGGTTCGAGGGGCTCGAATTCCACCATGTGGCTCGAGAAAACAATCAAGCGGCGGATATCCTCGCCCGCATCGGTGCTAAACGCGACCCTGTCCCACCTAACATATTCCTAGAAAGGCTGTTCAAGCCATCCGTGGTATGAGAAGGGGAGTCCGGCAGTATTAGCACGGATCTGAATACACCCCCAGATTCTGAACCATCAGACATAATCGGAGGCTCCACCACCGAAATAACACCTTTGGCCCATGAAATTATGGTTGTAATCGCCTCGTGGACTGAGCCTTTCTTGGCCTACCTAAATAGGCAGGAGCTCCCCGAGGATCAAAATGAAGCACGTTGCATCGTGCGGCATTCTAAAGCTTACAAAGTCCATGAAGGAGAACTCTATAAGAAAAGTGCCACCGGAGTGCTCCAAAGATGCATCTCCGAAGAGGAAGGGCGGCAGCTCTTGGCTGAAATCCACGCCAGACTGGGCGGGCACCACGCCGCGGCTCGAGCACTAGTGAGCAAGGCCTTCCGTACAGTCTTTTATTGGCTGACAGTCTGAGCAGACGCACAAGACCTTGTCCAACACTGCGTCGGCTGCCAACTCTTTGCCAATCAGAGACATATGCCCCCTACCGCTCTCCAAACAATCCCCATTACTTGGCCCTTCGCGGTTTGGGGGCTAGATATGGTCGGACCCCTTAAGGGGGAAGCCACAAGAAAAACTACTTATTGGTCATGGTGGACAAGCTCACCAAATGGATAGAAGCTAAACCAGTCAAAACGGCAGAATCCGGACCAGTAATTGACTTCATATCCGGGGTTGTACACTGATACGGCGTCCCCCACAGCATCATCACTGATAATGGCTCAAACTTCACAGCTGATGAAGTGAAAACTTGGTGCGGCAAAATGGGCATTAAGCTCGATTACGCTTCCGTCTACCATCCCCAAACAAATGGCCAGGTCGAACATGCAAACGGTCTCATCATGAGTGGCATCAAACCTAGACTAGTGCGATCCTTGACAGAATCGGACATGCACTGGGTCGAGGAGCTCGACTCCGTGCTCTGGGGGTTGCAGACCACGCTGAATCGCACCACCGGATATACACCATTTTTTGTGGTGTACGGCGCGGAAGCAGTACTACCCCGTGACATAATACATGATTCGCCCCGCGTACGCATGTACGAAGAGAAGGAAGCCAAGTTGGATCGGCAGGATAACTTAGATACCCTGGAGGAGGAGCGCGACGTCGCAAAAGCCCGTTCTGCATTCTATCAGCAGCAGGCTCGACGGTACCAAAGCAGAGAAGTGCGGGCCAAAACTTATAATATTGGCGAACTCGTTCTACGCCTACCGGAGAAGAAGAATGACAAGCTCAAACCCAAGTGGGAAGGTCCCTTTGTCATTGATAAAGTTCTCACCGGAGGAGCGTACCGCTTATCTAATGCATCCGATAACAGACTCGAGCCGAACCCATGGAACGCGGCCAGACTCCGGAGATTCTACGCCTAGTGCCGAACTCAGTGTTCGTCTCCTTACCCCCTCCTTTTTAATTATGTTCCCTCCTCTTTCCTTTCTCGACCTTTTCTCTTCTTCACACAAAGTACTTAATACAGTGCGGACGCCCGGATCACTCCGGCCGCACCATGTGTGTAAGCAATACCTGGGGGCTTCCTATACGGAAGCTAAATATAATTACTTTAATGGCTTTTTGCCCATCACATATGCGGTTCTTTTCATATGTGCCTTTTCTTCATCATTATATGCATCGATATGACTTAAGATGTGGCTATGCTGGGTTGCCTGGCTCTTGTGTTTATGCCCTACATTCCCGTTAATTCGGCTAGGGCATAAGGGGAGCACCTCTGCGATTGTTACTGCCGGTTCAGCCGGATGTGTACCTCAGACTGGGTGAAGCCGAAAGCTAGCGTTCTTAAGGGAATATTCGGTCGGTGAGCAAAAGATGTTCCTTTTGTTTATTACAACGTAAATCCCCAGAAGTTTTGTATCCTGCGCCTTTGCTCGCAGTCTGGACATGTACATCATTGCATGAATACCCAGGGAAAGGAACCCCTAATGGAACTATTCTCCCTGGAAGATGTTTCTTACTATCAATGTAATATAACATAACTAGTTGGGTACTTGTCTGTTCAAGCACTTATGACCCCTACGCCTGGTCCACACAAACCTCAGTTCTGTATAACTGAGCGGGTATTCGGATACACCCCGGACTGTCGGATCCGGGGGCTGAAGCAAAAAGGTCTGCCATGACAAATGATTTTAATCCGGCTAGGGACTACTTATGTCCATTGAATTACACAGTCACTTGGACTGACTATATTCCTCCTCTATACCATCCAACAGGCTATCTAGCTTACAATCCTGTTGGAATACTTTGCAGCTAACGCTACCTGGTCATACACCAGACTCACAGGAATTTCTTGCCCATCTAGCCCCGCCGGTCCGACTTCGGCCATATGGTTCGGGTCTAGCTTGGTGTAGCGCGTCTTCACCATAGCCCAGGCTTCTCTTGCACCTTGTCGGCAGGCTGACATCTTCCACAATCGGAGACGCCGCCGTGCTCCTTGAAGCATATCCACAAGCTCCCCCATGCCCTTCAGCAGGAAGCTTGATGGCCACAAGGCCTGAGCAATGCCCTGCATCACCTGCCGAGCTCGCTTGTGCAGTTGTGAGACGTCTTGCAGTAAATCGCCTGCAGATGCGGGCATCTCCTCCTCAGGGTGGCCTGTTAACATACGTACAAATAAAAGTTCTTTCAATTTGCTTCCTCACCGAGCTGTACTATAGTTCGTCTAGGCACTTACCATAAATGCCGCGACGAAGCATTTTGTTCTCCTTCACGGAGTCCGCCAGCTGAGCGCGCACATCTTTTAATTCGACGTCCAGCCGGACATTGCCATCTTGAAGGTTGTTCTTCTCCTGCCTAACTTGCGTAAGAACATGCTCGCCAGCTTTTAGCTACCTTTGGAGATGCGACTCATTATCTCTTACGACCTCCGGATTCACTCCGGGATTGTTTGCAGAATTTTCTGTTAGACTTATCATACAAAGCCACTTACTAACTGGTACATCTCCGTACAAGTGAGACAAATTTTACCAGATGAGGCCTTCTGGGATTCCTCTAACTTGGCATCGGTGGCCCTCAGCCGGGTCTTGCACTCCTCCAGCTCTTGAGACAATTGCTCATTCTTATTTACAAGGACATGTGCATAAATTGATCCTTAAAACAGTTGTTCCAACCGTTTCAAGTCTCAGGGCTACTGCTATACATGCTTATCAAATTTTCTTACCCGTATATCTTTGGTATACTGGTCCGTCGCTTGGGCAAGTCCGCCTTGAGCAGCTCGGATGTATGCGTCTCCCGAATTGAAAGCATTAAATGCCTCTTCGGAAAAGATGTTGTTGCGAAGTACGGCCCGTCGGCGCCGGTGGTTCATGGCGCTCTCCACTTCGGAATTCGTTGTGGAAAGCATATCTGCATCCTTTGTCGGAGGGCAATGCGGCATCGGCCCCGCATCCGCCTCCTCTCTCGAAGCCGGTTCTGGAACCCGGCTGGTGGAGGCGTGATCGGCAGGATCTCCGGATATAGTCTGGCTACTCCTCTTTTTGCCAGGACACGAAGGACGTTGTTACATTTCAAATACAATTATCACAGAGCAGGTTTTTACCATACCTCTGTAGCGGCGTTTCGGCCCTAACCGCCTTCCTCTTAAGCCTGCCCGATCCGGACGCCCTTTGCCGACGGGTCCCTAGGGACTTGGCTCCGCGCTCCGACCGTCATCTCTGCAAAAACACGACACTTCAGGTGTAAGGCATGGCATCACAAAGGAGTCCTCTTCGGAGGATAGGGTTTTTGGCTTGGCTTACACGCGATATAGGTAGCAGTCCGGGAGAGTCGGCGATAATAGCCACTGAGGTGCCATCGCGGCTCGCCTGATAAAATGTCCCATTGACGAGCTCCATGGTAATATTCAGATCCTCTTTGAGTCCTAGATCGAGGGCCCTTCTGGGGTCCTCTGGCTGCGGGGAGGGGCTGGAGATTCCTTCTACAGCCCTCCTCAGTTCCTGCTCGAAAATATCAAGGTAAATGATCTCGATGAGGAACACCAGAATGAGTAAAGCAGGGGAAGGGGTGGCGACTTACCCAACTCGGGGGGTTGTACATAGAAAACCAATCCCGTGGTTTAATGTGAAGGAATTCTTCTGCTTCTCCTTTATACAGATCGGACAATATCCTCGCCATAGCAGTGGCGGAGTCCGTACCCTTACAGCCACAGCGGGTGGCATCATCTTCCCTGTTGTAGTGCCACATGGGCTTCCCCCGATATTGAAGCGGCTGCACTCCCCGCATTATGCATATTGCCATAACCTCGACTATCGTCAGCCCGGATTTGGCCAGTAACTTTATCATGCTCATCAGGAAGTGTATTTCTCTGGTATCCTCCTCTTGGGGGCCCCGAGGGCGCCAGTTTGACGTGCCTTCGGCGGGGCATTACTGAACTTGGGGAGACCTGTCTGGATTGGATCCGGAAGGGGAACGTCGTCAACATAAAACCACTCCGATGGCCAGTTCTCTGATGCCTTCTTGGGAGTACCGGATAGGTATCCGGTCTCGGCGATGCGCCATACTTCGGCTCCGCCCACTTGACAGAGGGATTCCCCCTGGTTGTGAGGGACAAGGCAAAAAAACTTCTTCCATAACCCAAAGTGAGCCTCAAAGCCTAGAAATAGCTCACAAAGGGCAACGTATCCTGCTATATGCAGCACGGAGGCAGGGTGAAGTTGTGTAACTGGAGGCCGTAGAACTCCAGGAGCCCGCGAAGAAACGGGTGGATAGGAAACCCGACACCCCTTAGCAGATGCGGGATGAGGCATGTTTGCTCCTCTACGGATGGATTAGGAGATCCCTCTGCTTGCTCCCCGCCATTATAGGTGGCTATTCCGGCTCAGACGGGGACCATGAACGCCGGTGGGAGAAACCCTTGGGTCTGTAACTCTATCAAACGGCTGTGAGGAACTGAACACTCTTCCCAGTCACCCAGCTTGGAGCGAGAAGAAGAGCTGCGGCGATCGGCCATGTTGGAATGGTTTTTTCGAAGAGCTCTGTTGGATGCCTGCTTGAGGGAAGAGGGTGAGGTTTGGATCTGAGAATCCCCGTCTCTTCAAATAGACGGTTAGCCTGCTGGACCGGGGGTGGCAAATGCAAAAATGCCTCGGCTCCTCGTGTTCGCTCGACACGTGGAGATGATCATTATTGAAGCACGAAAGCTGAGGAGTACAACATTGATGGGAAGCCGGACACTATTCGTCGCAGCTGGTATTTTGGAGTATTCAGAGATGGAACCCGCCTTGCAATGCCGAAGATAAAACTATGCGCCGGACTCATCGTCATTGAAGCCTGGTTCAGGGGCTACTGAGGGATTCCTGGATTAGGGGGTATCCGGACGGCCGGACTATATACTTTGTCCGTACTGTTGGAGCGTGAAGATACAAGACTCAAGACTCCGTCCCGTGTCCGGATGGGACTCTCCTTTGCGTGGAAGACAAGCTTGGCGATCCGGATATTATATTTCCTTCTTTGTAACCGACTCCATGTAAACCCTAGCCCTCTCCTGTGTCTATATAAACCGGAGAGTTTGGTCCTTAGAGGGACGATCACAATCATAATCATCATAGGCTAGCTTCTAGGGTTTAGCCTCTACGATCTCGTGGTAGATCTACTCTTGTACTACTCATATCATCAATATCAATCAAGCAGGAAGTAGGGTTTTACCTCCATCGAGAGGGCCCGAACCTGGGTAAACATTGTGTCCCTTGCCTCCTGTTACCATCAGCCTAAGACGCACAGATCGGGACCCCCTACCCGAGATCCGCCGATTTTGACACCGACAATAGGCATCACGTCCGTATCAAGTAGACTGAAATGATTCTGCATCTACTACTATTACTCCACACATTGACTGCTATCCAGCATGCATCTAGAGTATTAAGTTCATAAAGAACAGAGTAACGCATTAAGTAAGATGGGATGATGTAGAGGAATTAACTCAAGCAATATGATGAAAACCCCATATTTTTATCCTCGATGGCAACAATACAATACGTGCCTTGTTGCCCCTACTATCACTAGGAAAGGACACCGCAAGATTGAACCCAAAGCTAAGCACTTCTCCCATTGCAAGAAAAACCAATCTAGTATGCCAAACTAAACCGATAATTCGGGGAGACTTGCAAAGATATCAAATCATGCATATAAGACTTCAGGGAAGACTCAAATAATATTCATAGATAATCTGATCATAAATTCACAATTTCATCGGATCTCAGCAAACACACCGCAAATGAATATTACATCGAATAGATCTCCAAGAACATCGAGGAGAACATGGTATTGAGAATCAAAGAGAGAGAAGAAGCCATCTAGCTACAAGATATGGAACCGTAGGTCCATGGTAAACTACTCACGCTTCATCGGAAGGGCAATGGTGTTGATGTAGAAGCCCTCCATGTTGGGGAACGTTGCAGAAAATTAAAAAAAATTCTACGGTTTCACCAGGATCCATCTATGAGTTCATCTAAGCAACAAGTCAAGGGAGTGAGTTTGCATCTACATACCACTTGTAGATCGCGAGCGGAAGCTAGCAAGGGGATGGTGATGATGGAGTCGTACTCGACGTGATTCAGATCACCGATGTCCAAGTGCTGAACGGACAGCACCTCCGCGTTCAACACACGTACGGGACGGGAGACGTCTCCTCCTTCTTGATCCAGCAAGGGGGAAGGAGAGGTTGAGGAAGATTGCTCCAACGGCAGCACAACGGCGTGGTGGTGTTGGTGCAGCAGTACTCCGACAGGGCTTCGCAAGCACGTAACGGAGGAGGAGATGTGTTGGGGAGGGGAGGGGCTGCGCCTGGAAGATGTGTACAGCAGCCCTCCCCTCACCCCTCTATTTATAGGGGAAGGGGCAAGGGGGGCCGACCCCTCTAGGTGGGATCTAGAGGGGGGCGGCGGCCAGGGAGGGGGGACTTGCCCCCCAAGCAAGGGGGGCGCCCCCCTTAGGGTTTCCCCCCCCAACCCTAGGCGCATGGGCCCAAGGTGGGGGCGCGCCCAGCCCTCCAGGGGCTGGCTCCCTCCCCTTTGCGGCCCATGTGGCCCTCCGGGAGGGGTGGCCCCTCCCGGTGGACCCCCGGAACCTCTCCGGTGGCGCCGGTACAATACCGATAAGCCCCCGAAACTTTCCGATGTCCGTATGACAACTTCCCATATATAAAACTTCACCTCCGGACCATTCCGGAACTCCTCGTGACGTCCGGGATCTCATCCGGGACTCCGAACAACATTCGGTAGTCACATACTAGTCTTCCTAATAACCCTAACGTCACCGAACCTTAAGTGTGTAGACCCTACGGGTTCGGGAGACAAGCAGACATGACCGAGACCACTCTCCGGTCAATAACCAACAGCGGGATCTGGATACCCATGTTGGCTCCCACATGTTCCACGATGATTTCATCGGTTGAACCACGATGTCGAGGATTCGATCAAAACCCCGTATACAATTCCCTTTGTCAATCGGTACGTTACTTGCCCGAGACTCGATCGTCCGTATCCCAATACCTTGTTCAGTATCGTTACTGGCAAGTCACTTTACTCGTACCGTAATGCATGATCCCGTGGCCAACACCTTGGTCACCTTGAGCTCATTATGATGATGCATTACCGAGTGGGCCCAGAGATACCTCTCCGTCATACGGAGTGACAAATCCCAGTCTCGATCCGTGTCAACCCAACAGACACTTTCGGAGATACCTGTAGTGCACCTTTATAGTCACCCAGTTACGTTGTGACATTTGATACGCCCAAAGCACTCCTACGGTATCCGGGAGTTACACGATCTCATGATCGAAGGAAGAGATACTTGACATTGGAAAAGCTCTAGCAAACGAACTACACGATCTTTATGCTATGCTCAGGATTGGGTCTTGTCCATCACATCATTCTCCTAATGATGTGATCCCGTTATCAACGACATCCAATGTCCATACCCAGGAAACCATGACTATCTGTTGATCTCAACGAGCTAGTCAACTAGAGGCTCACTAGGGACATATTGTGGTCTATGTATTCACACGTGTATTACGATTTCCGGATAATACAGTTATAGCATGAATAAAAGACAATTATCATGAACAATGAAATATAATAATACTTTTATTATTGCCTCTAGGGCATATTTCCAACAGTCTCCCACTTGCACTAGAGTCACCAATCTAGTTACATTGTGATGAATCGAACACCCATAGAGTTCTGGTGTTGATCATGTTTTGCTCGCGAGAGAGGTTTAGTCAACGGATCTGCGACATTCAGATCCGTGTGTACTTTGCAAATATCTATGTCTCCATCTTGAACATTTTCACGGATGGAGTTGAAACGACGCTTGATGTGCCTGGTCTTCTTGTGAAACCTGGGCTCCTTGGCAAGGGCAATAGCTCCAGTGTTGTCACAAAAGAGTTTGATCAGCCCCGACGCATTGGGTATTACTCCTAGGTCGGTGATGAACTCCTTCACCCAAATCGCTTCATGCGCTGCCTCCGAGGCTGCCATGTACTCCGCTTCACACATAGATCCCGCCACGACGCTCTGCTTGCAGCTGCACTAGCTTACTGCTCCACCATTCAACATATACACGTATCCGGTTTGTGATTTAGAGTCATCCAGATCTGAGTCGAAGCTAGCGTCGATGTAACCCTTTACGACGAGCTCTTCGTCTCCTCCATAAATGAGAAACATGTCCTTTGTCCTTTTCAGGTACTTCAGGATATTCTTGACCGCTGTCCAGTGTTCCTCGCCGGGATTACTTTGGTATCTTGCTACCAAACTTACGGCAAGGTTTACATCAAGTCTGGTACACAGCATGGCATACATAATAGATCCTATGGCTGAAGCATAGGGGATGACACTCATCTCTTCTTTATCTTTTGCCGTGGTCGGTGACTGAGCCAAGCTCAATATCACACCTTGTAACATAGACAAGAACCCTTTCTTGGACTGATCCATTTTGAACCTTTTCAAAATCTTATCAAGGTATGTGCTTTGTGAAAGACCTAAGAGGCGTCTCGATCTATCTCTATAGATCTTGATGCCTAATATATAAGCAGCTTCTCCAAGGTCCTTCATTGAAAAACATTTATTCAAGTAGGCCTTAATGTTGTCCAGAAGTTCTATATTATTTCCCATCAAGAGTATGTCATCTACATATAATATGAGAAATGCTACAGAGCTCCCACTCACTTTCTTGTAAACGCAGGCTTCTCCATAAGTATGCATAAACCCAAACGCTTTGATCATCTCATCAAAGCGAATGTTCCAACTCCGAGATGCTTGCACCAGCCCATAAATGGATCGCTGGAGCTTGCATACTTTGTTAGCGTTCTTAGGATCGACAAAACCTTCCGGCTGCATCATATACAGCTCTTCCTTAAGATGTTCGTTAAGGAATGTCGTTTTGACGTCCATGTGCCATATCTTATAATCATAGTATGCGGCAATTGCTAACATGATTCGGACGGACTTCAGCTTCGCTATGGGAGAGAATGTCTCGTCGTAGTCAATCCCTTGAACTTGTCGATAACCCTTAGCGACAAGTCGAGCCTTATAAATGGTAACATTACCATCCGCGTCCGTCTTCTTCTTAAAAATCCATTTGTTTTCTATCGCTCGCCGATCATCGGGCAAGTCTGTCAAAGTCCATACTTTGTTTTCATACATGGATTCTATCTCGGATTTCATGGCTTCAAGCCATTTGTTGGAATCCGGGCCCGCCATCACTTCTTCATAGTTCGAAGGTTCACCGTTGTCTAACAACATGATTTCCAGGACAGGATTGCCATACCACTCTAGTGCGGAACGTGTCCTTGTGGACCTACGAAGTTCAGTAGCAACTTGATCCGAAGTACCTTGATCATCATCATTATTTTCCTCTTCAGTTGGTGTGGGCATCACAGGAACATTTTCCTGAGCTGCACCACTTTCCCGTTCGAGAGGTAGTACTTCATCGAGTTCTACTTTCCTCCCACTTACTTCTTTCGAGAGAAACTCTTTTTCCAGAAAGCATCCATTCTTGGCAACAAAGATCTTGCCCTCGGATCTCAAGTAGAAGGCATACCCGACAGTTTCCTTAGGGTATCCTATGAAGACGCATTTTTCCGACTTGGCTTCGAGCTTTTCAGGTTGAAGTTTCTTGACATAAGCATCGCATCCCCAAGCTTTTAGAAATGACAGCTTAGGTTTCTTCCCAAACCATAATTCATATGGTGTCGTCTCAACGGATTTAGACGGTGCCCTATTTAAAGTGAATGTAGTTGTCTCTAGAGCGTATCCCCAAAATGATAGCGGTAAATCGAGAAGAGATATCATAGACCGCACCATATCCAATAGAGTGCGATTACGACGGTCGGACACACCGTTTCGCTGAGGTGTTCCAGGCGGCGTGAGTTGTGAAATGATTCCACATTTCTTCAAGTGTGTACCAAATTCGTGACTTAAGTATTCTCCTCCATGATCTGATCGTAGGAACTTTATCTTTCGGTCACATTGATTCTCTACCTCATTCTGAAATTCATTGAACTTTTCGAAGGTCTCAGACTTGTGTTTCATTAAGTAGACATACCCATATCTACCCAAGTCATTAGTGAGAGTGAGAACATAACGATATCCTCCGCGAGCCTCAACGCTCATTGGACCGCACACATCGGTATGTATGATTTCCAACAAGTTGGTTGCTCGCTCCATTGTTCCGGAGAACGGAGTCTTGGTCATTTTTCCCATGAGGCATGGTTCGCATGTGTCAAACGATTCATAATCAAGAGACTCTAAAAGTCCATCAGCATGGAGCTTCTTCATGCGCTTGACACCAATGTGACCAAGGCGGCAGTGCCACAAGTATGTGGGACTATCGTTATCAACTTTACATCTTTTGGCATTCACACTATGAATGTGTAACATTACGCTCGAGATTCATTAATAATAAACCATTGACCATCAGAGCATGACCATAAAACATATCTCTCATATAAATCGAACAACCATTATTCTCGGACTTAAATGAGTAGCCATCTCGTATTAAACGAGATCCAGATACAATGTTCATGCTCAAACTTGGCACTAAATAACAATTATTAAGGTTCAAAACTAATCCCGTAGGTAAATGTAGAGGCAGCGTGCCGACGGCGATCACATCGACTCTGGAACCATTCCCAACGCGCATCGTCACCTCGTCCTTCGCCAGTCTCCGTTTATTCCGCAGCTCCTGCTGTGAGTTACAAATATGAGCAACGGCACCGGTATCAAATACCCGGGAGTTACTACGAGTACTGGTAAGGTACACATCAATTACATGTATATCAAATATACCTTTGGTGTTGCCGGCCTTCTTATCCGCTAAGTATTTGGGGCAGTTCCGCTTCCAGTGACCCTTCCCCTTGCAATAAAAGCACTCAGTCTCAGGCTTGGGTCCATTCTTTGACTTCTTCCCGGTAACTGGCTTACCGGGCGCGGCAACATCCTTGCCGTCCTTCTTGAAGTTCTTCTTGCCCTTGCCCTTCTTGAACTTAGTGGTCTTATTGACCATCAACACTTGATGTTCTTTCTTGATTTCAGCCTCTACTGACTTCAGCATCGAGAACACTTCAGGAACGGTCTTCACCATCCCCTGCATGTTGTAGTTCATCACAAAGCTCTTGTAGCTTGGTGGGAGCGACTGGAGGATTCTGTCAATGACCGCCTCATCTGGGAGGTTAATGTTCAGCTGGGTCATACGGTTGTGCAACCCAGACATCTTGAGGATGTGCTCACTGACAGAACTGTTTTCCTCCATCTTACAACTGTAGAACTTTTCGGAGACATCATATCTCTCGACCCGGGCATGAGCTTGAAAAACTAGTTTCAGCTCTTTGAACATCTCATATGCTCCGTGATGCTCAAAACGCTTTTGGAGCCCCGGTTCTAAGCTGTAAAGCATGCCGCACTGAACGAGGGAGCAATCATCAGCACGAGTTTGCCAAGTGTTCATAACGTCTTGGTTCTCTGGGACGGGAGCTTCACCTAGCGGTCCTTCTAGGACATATTGCTTCCTGGCAGCTATGAGGATGATCCTCAGGTTCCGGACCCAGTCCGTATAGTTGCTGCCATCATCTTTCAGCTTGGTTTTCTCTAGGAACGCGTTGAAGTTCATGTTGACATGAGTGTTGGCCATTTGATCTACAAGACATATTTGCAAAGGTTTTAGACTAAGTTCATGATAATTAAGTTCATCTAATCAAATTATGAACTCCCACTCAGATTAGACATCCCTCTAGTCATCTAAGTGTTACACGATCCGAGTCGACTAGCCCGTGTCCGATCATCACGTGAGACGGACTAGTCATCGTCGGTGAACATCTTCATGTTGATCGTATCTTCCATACGACTCGTGTTCGACCTTTCGGCCTCCGTGTTCCGAGGCCATGTCTGCACATGCTAGGCTCGTCAAGTTAACCCTAAGTGTTTTGCTGTGTAAAACTGTCTTACACCCGTTGTATGTGAACGTAAGGATCTATCACACCCGATCACCACGTGGTGCTTCGAAATGACGAACTGTAGCAACGGTGCACAGTTAGGGGAGAACACTTCTTGAAATTCTTGTAAGGGATCATCTTATTTACTACCGTCGTCCTAAGTAAACAAGATGCATAAACATAATAAACATCACATGCAATTATATAGTTGTGACATGATATGGCCAATATCATATAGCTCCATTGATCTCCATCTTCGGGGCTCCATGATCATCTTGTCACCGGCTTGACACCATGATCTCCATCATCATGATCTCCATCATCGTGTCTTCATGAAGTTGTCACGCCAACGACTACTTCTACTTCTATGGCTAACGCGTTTAGCAAAAAAGTAAAGTAGTTTACATGGCGTTCTTCAATGACACGCAGGTCATACAAAAAATAAAGACAACTCCTATGGCTCCTGCCTGTTGTCATACTCATCGACATGCAAGTCGTGAATCCTATTACAAGAACATGATCTCATACATCACAATTCATCATTCATCACAACTTCTGGCCATATCACATCACATGATCAATCGCTGCAAAAACAAGTTAGACGTCCTCTAATTGTTGTTGCATCTTTTACGTGGCTGCAATTGGGTTCTAGCAAGAACGTTTTCTTACCTATGAATAGCCACAACGTGATTTTGTCAACTTCTATTTACCCTTCATAAGGACCCTTTTCATCGAATCCGCTTCAACTAAAGTGGGAGAGATAGACACCCGCCAGCCACCTTATGCAACTAGTGCATGTCAATCGGTGGAACCGGTCTCACGTAAGCGTACGTGTAAGGTTGGTCCGGGCCGCTTCATCCCACAATACCGCTGAAGCAAGAAAAGACTAGTAGTGGCAAGCAAGTTGACAAGATCCACGCCCACAAAAAATTGTGTTCTACTCGTGCATTAGAGAACTACGCATAGACCTAGCTCATGATGCCACTGTTGGGGAACGTTGCAGAAAATTAAAAAAAATTCTACGGTTTCACCAAGATCCATCTATGAGTTCATCTAAGCAACGAGTCAAGGGAGTGAGTTTGCATCTACATACCACTTGTAGATCGCGTGCGGAAGCTAGCAAGGGGATGGTGATGATGGAGTCGTACTCGACGTGATTCAGATCACCGATGTCCAAGTGCTGAACGGACAGCACCTCCGCGTTCAACACACGTACGGGACGGGAGACGTCTCCTCCTTCTTGATCCAGCAAGGGGGAAGGAGAGGTTGAGGAAGATCGCTCCAACAGCAGCACGACGGCGTGGTGGTGTTGGTGCAGCAGTACTCCGATAGGGCTTCGCAAGCACGTAACGGAGGAGGAGATGTGTTGGGGAGGGGAGGGGCTGCGCCTGGAAGATGTGTACAGCAGTCCTCCCCTCACCCCTCTATTTATAGGGGAAGGGGCAAGGGGGGCCGACCCCTCTAGATGGGATCTAGAGGGGGGCGGCGGCCAGGGAGGGGGGACTTGCCCACCAAGCAAGGGGGGCGCCCCCCTTAGGGTTTCCCCCCCAACCCTAGGCGCATGGGCCCAAGGTGGGGGGCGTGCCCAGCCCTCCAGGGGCTGGCTCCCTCCCCTTTGCGGCCCATGTGGCCCTCCGGGAGGGGTGGCCCCTCCCGGTGGACCCCCGGAACCTCTCCGGTGGCGCCGGTACAATACCGATAAGCCCCCGAAACTTTCCGGTGTCCGTATGACAACTTCCCATATATAAAACTTCACCTCTAGACCATTCCGGAACTCCTCGTGACGTACGGGATCTCATCCGGGACTCCGAACAACATTCGGTAGTCACATACTAGTCTTCCTAATAACCCTAGCGTCACCGAACCTTAAGTGTGTAGACCCTACGGGTTCGGGAGACATGCAGACATGACCGAGTCCACTCTCCGGTCAATAACCAACAACGGGATCTGGATACCCATGTTGGCTCCCACATGTTCCACGATGATTTCATCGGTTGCACCACGATGTCGAGGATTCAATCAAAACCCCGTATATAATTCCCTTTGTCAATCGGTACGTTACTTGCCCGAGACTCGATCGTCGGTATCCCAATACCTTGTTCAGTCTCATTACCGGCAAGTCACTTTACTCGTACCGTAATGCATGATCCCGTGGCCAACACCTTGGTCACCTTGAGCTCATTATGATGATGCATTACCAAGTGGGCCCAGAGATACCTCTCCGTCATACGGAGTGACAAATCCCAGTCTCGATCCGTGTCAACCCAACAGACACTTTCGGAGATACCTGTAGTGCACCTTTATAGTCACCTAGTTACGTTGTGACGTTTGATACGCCCAAAGCACTCCTACGGTATCTGGGAGTTACACGATCTCATGGTCGAAGGAAGAGATACTTGACATTGGAAAAGCTCTAGCAAATGAACTACACGATCTTTATGCTATGCTTAGGATTGGGTCTTGTCCATCACATCATTCTCCTAATGATGTGATCCCGTTATCAATGACATCCAATGTCCATACCCAGGAAACCATGACTATCTATTGATCTCAACGAGCTAGTCAACTAGAGGCTCACTAGGGACATATTGTGGTCTATGTATTCACACGTGTATTACGATTTCCGGATAATACAGTTATAGCATGAATAAAAGACAATTATCATGAACAATGAAATATAATAATACATTCATTATTGCATCTAGGGCATATTTCCAACACTCCATTATCGAATACCGCTCCGACAGGATGCCGGAAAAGCCCCTAGATGGGATCTCATGGGTACAGAAGGTTGCGGCGGTGGAAAAGTGTTTTCGTGGCTCTCCCTGATGGTTTTGGGGTATAAGAGTATATATGGGCGAAAGAATTAGGTCAGGAGAGCGAGGGGACCACGAGGTAGGGGGCACGCCCTACCCCCCTGGGCGCGCCCTCCACCCTCGTGGTCACCTCGTTGCTTCTCCGACTTCATCTCCAAGTCTCCTCGTTTGCTTTTGGTCCAAGAAAGATCACCGCGAAAGATTTATTCCGTTTGGACTCCGTTTGGTAGACAACAACATATCCCTAGTGAGCCTCTGCCGGACTAGCTAGTTGATCAAATATGGCTATGGTTTCCTAGCCATAGAGATGAGTTGTCGTTTGATAACAGGATCACATCATTAGGAGAATGATGTGATGGACAAGACCCTAACTATAAACGTAGCATATGATCGTATCAAGTTTATTGCTATCATTTTTCGCATGTCAAATATTGTTCCTATGACCATGAGATCATGCAACTCACTGACACCGGAGGAGTACCTTGTGTGTATCAAATGTCGCAACGTAACTGGGTGACTATGACGATGCTCTAGAGGTATCTCTGAGGGTGTCTGTTGAGTTGGCATGGATCAAGACTAGGATTTGTCACTCCACATCACGGAGAGGTATCTCAGGGCCCACCCAGAATACAACATCACAATGAGCTTGCAAGCAATGTGCCTAAAGAGTTAGCCACGGGATCTTGTATTATGGAACGAGTAAAGAGACTTGCCGGTAACGAGATTTAACTAGGTATGGAGATACCGACAATCGAATCTCAGGCAAATAACATACCGATGGACAAAGGGAGTTGCATACGGGATTAGCTGAATCCTTGGCATCAAGGTTCAACCGATAAAGGTCTTCGTAGAATATGTAGGAACCAATATGTACATCCAGGTCCTGCTATTGGTTATTGACCATAGAGGTGACTCGGTCATGTTTGCATAGTTCTCGAACCCGCAGGGTGTACACACTTAACGTTTGGTGAAGATCTAAGTATAGTTGAGTTAGTGTATTGGTGACCGAAGGTTGTTCGGTGTCCCGGATGAAATCCCAGACATGACAAGGAACTCCGGAATGGTCCGGAGGTGAAGATTGATATATAGGACGAAGGGAAACGAATTCCAGAAGTGTTCCATAAGGTACCGGGTTATCGCTGGAAGACCAAAAAGAGTTTCGGGGGCCCCGGAAAGTGTTGGGGGGGCCTCATGGGCCAAGGGAAGGGGGCACACCAGCCCACAAGGGCTGACCGCACCCCCTCACCCCATCTCATTCAGCCAAGAGGTGCTAGGGCCGGCGCCCCACTTGGCTTGGGGGCCAAGCCACCCTAGGGTTTCCCTAGGGGCACCCCCTCCTCCCTTCCCCCTATATATAGAGGTGGATAGGGAGGGCAGCCACACCCATCCATGCCACGACGCTGCCCTTCCTCTCCCTCGTAGCTCCTCTCCTTCTCCGAGAGGCTTGGCGAAGCCCTGTTGAGATTGCTCCACCACCGCCGCCATCACGCCGTCATGCTGCCGGAGAACTCGAGCTACTACTTCACGATCGCTCGCTGGATCAAGGAGGTGAAGGCGTCACCAAGCCATACGTGTGTTGAACGCGGAGGTGCCGTCCGTTCGGCACTTGATCAGGAGTGGATCACGAAGACGTTCGACTACATCAACCGCGTTTCTTAACGCTTCCGCTTAGCGATCTACAAGGGTGTGTAGATCCAACCTTTCCTCTCATGGATGTTCATTTCCTAGATTGATCTTGGTGAGCGTAGGAAATTTTTTTGTTTCCCATGCAACGTTCCCCAACACCTTGAGCGGATCTGGGCTAGGCACGAAGCCCGGATTGCCGCGAGGCTACCTTCGGATGCAGTGGATCCGGAGGAGGAGTTGGAGGAGGTGGTGGAGGAGGAGAAGGATGAGCCGGAGGAGGGGGTGTGGGGGACGCTGGCAACGGAATCTACAGGCGGAGCAGCAGGCCATCATCGATTCCCTTCGGTCGGAGTCGGCTGCGGAGGCAAGACGCCATCGCCGGCAGGAGATGGAGGCGCAAGAGGCCATGGAGGAGGCGGAGATGTTCGCCTACATGGATGAGGTCAAGTAGGAGGAGGATGAGCCGGAGCCCTCCTACCCGCCCGTCAAGCCGGCGCCCGGCACCGTCGTCGTGGACATCTGGGACGACGAAGATTAGTTAGGGTAGTACGTAGATGTAGTACATAAGATTCCTTTTGCATTATTTGTATGAATCTAGGGGGTGAAATATGAAAGAGGCGAATGCAAAGTGGCTAATTTGAGGCATGCCCGGTGAGTGCCTGCGAATCGTCCATGTGCGTCCACGGGCGTTTGAGGGGCCGGATTTGCAAAGTCTAGATGTAGATGCTTTAATAATACTCGACATAGACTACGAGCATGCACTGGCAATGCAATGCTCTGGCAACGTGTCGACAGGCAATTGGCACACATATGTTCATGTTGGAAGGGAGATAACGCTTGTGGACGTACAAAGTCGTTCAAACACGCCCAAAAAGAGTATAAGAGCAGTTAGGGCATCTCCAACGACAAATTGTAAATTTCTTCCCGCATCCGTCCGCTGAAGGAGACATCAGTCCATGGACACGGTTACGGGAGGTCGTCATCCAACTGTAACTGCATACATTTTGACAACAGCTCGAACCAACCGAACAAAATTTGTGCAAACCGGGTGAATTTTGATATAAGCACGGCGGGTTTACTTTAAAATAGGATAATTTGTACATAAAACCGCATGATATTTCATCCGGTGAACTAAAAACCTTAAAATAAAACGCCAAACTACCCTACACTTGACGGTGACCTCGTAGGCCATGCTGGACTGGCCGGCAATTCCTCCTCTATCATCGTCGTCCGATCCGGCGTCGGGCTTCGGACGGTGAAAAGTGGCGGCATCGCGGTAGAGCTTCCTGAAGGAAATATGCCCTAGAGGCAATAATAAAGTTATTATTTATTTCCTCCTATCATGATAAATGTTTATTATTCATGCTAGAATTGTATTAACCGGAAACATGATACATGTGTGAATACATAGACAAACACATAGTCACTAGTATGCCTCTACTTGACTAGCCCATTAATCAAAGATGGTTATGTTTCCTGACCATAGACATGTGTTGTCATTTGATTAATGGGATCACATCATTAGGAGAATGATGTGATTGACATGACCCATTCTGTTAGCCTAGCACTTGATCGTTTAGTTTACTGCTATTGCTTTCTTCATGACTTATACAAAGTTCGTACAACTATGAAATTGTGCAACTCCCGTTTACCGGAAGAACACTTTGTGTGCTACCAAACGTCACAACGTAACTGGGTGATTATAAAGGTGCTCTACAGGTGTTTCCGAAGGTACATGTTGGGTTGGCATAATTCGAGATTAGGATTTGTCACTCCGATTGTTGGAGAGGTATCTCTGGGCCCTCTCGGTAATACTCATCTCCTAAGCCTTGCAAGCATGTAACTAATGAGTTAGTTATGAGATGACGTATTACGGAACGAGTAAAGAGACTTGCCGGTAACGAGATTGAACTAGGTATTGGATACCGACAATCAAATCTCGAGCAAGTAACATGCCGATGACAAAGGGAACAAAGTATGTTGTTATGCGGTTTGACCGATAAAGCTCTTCGTAGAATATGTAGGAACCAATATGGGCATCCAGGTCCCGCTATTGGTTATTGACCGAGAATGGTTTTAGGTCATGTCTACATAGTTCTCGAACCCGTAGGGTCCGCACGCTTAACGTTTCGATGACAGTTTTATTATGAGTTTATAAGTTTTGATGTACGAAGTTTGTTCGGAGTCCCGGATGTGATCACGGACATGACGAGGAGTCTCGGAATGGTCGAGACATAAAGATTGATATATTGGAAGCCTATGTTTGGACATCGGAATGGTTCCGGGTGAAATCGGTATTTTACCGGAGTACCGGGAGGTTACCGGAACTCCCCGGGGGGTTAATGGGCCTACATGGGCCAAGAGGGAGAAGAAGAAGGAGCAAGGAGGGGGCCGCGCACCCCTCCCCCTCCTAGTCCGAATAGGACAAGGGAAGGGGGGCGGCGCCCCCCCTTTCCTTCCCCTCTTCCTCCTCTTTCCCCCTTCTCTCCTACTCCAACTTGGAAAAGGGGAGTCCTACTCCCGGTGGGAGTAGGACTCCCCCCTTGGCGCGCCCCCTTAGGCCGGCGGCCTCCTCCCCCCTGGCTCCTTTATATACGGGGGCGGAGGGCACCCCATAGACACACAAGTTGATCTATGGATCGTTCCTTAGCCGTGTGCGGTGCCCCCTTCCACCATATTCCACCTCGGTCATATCGTCGCGGAGTTTAGGCGAAGCCCTGCGCCGGTAGAACATCATCATCGTCACCACGCCGTCGTGCTGACGGAACTCATCTCCGGAGCCTTTGCTGGATCGGAGGGCCGGAGATCGTCATCGAGCTGAACGTGTGCTGAACTCGGAGGCCCCGTACGTTTGGTGCTTGGATCGGTCGGATCGTGAAGACGTACGACTACATCAACCGCGTTGTGATAACGCTTCCTCTTACGGTCTACGAGGGTATGTGGACGAACACTCTCCCCTCTCGTTGCTATGCCATCACCATGATCTTGCGTGTGCGTAGGAAATTTTATGAAATTACTACGTTCCCCAACAGTGGCATCAGAGCCTAGGTTTTATGCGTTGATGTTATATGCACGAGTAGACACAAGTAAGTTGTGGACGATATAAGTCATACTGCCTACTAGCATGTCATACTTTGGTTCAGCGGTATTGTGAGATGAAGCGGCCCGGACCGACATTACGCGTACGCTTACGCGAGACTGGTTTCACCATTACGAGCACTTGTGCTTAAAGGTGGCTGGCGGGTGTCTGTCTCTCTCACTTTAGTTGAACCGAGTGTGACTACGCCCGGTCCTTGCGAAGGTTAAAACGGAGTCTATTTGACAAACTATCGTTGTGGTTTTGATGCGTAGGTAAGAACGGTTCTTGCTAAGCCCGTAGCAGCCACGTAAAATTTGCAACAACAAAGTAGAGGACGTCTAACTTGTTTTTGCAGGGCATGTTGTGATGTGATATGGTCAAGACGTGATGCTATATTTTATTGTATGAGATGATCATGTTTTGTAACCGAAGTTATCGGCAACTGGCAGGAGCCATATGGTTGTCGCTTTATTGTATGAAATGCAAACGCCCTGTAATTGCTTTACTTTATCACTAAGCAGTAGCGATAGTCGTAGAAGCAATAGATGGCGTAACGACAACGATGTTACGATGGAGATCAAGGTGTCATGCCGGTGACGATGGTGATCATGACGGTGCTTCGAAGATGGAGATCACAAGCACAAGATGATGATGACCATATCATATCACTTATATTGATTGCATGTGATGTTTATCCTTTATGCATCTTATCTTGCTTTGATTGACGGTAGCATTTTAAGATGATCTCTCACTAAAATTATCAAGAAGTGTTCTCCCTGAGTATGCACCGTTGCCAAAGTTTGTCGTGCCGAGACACCACGTGATGATCAGGTGTGATAAGCTCTACGTCCATCTACAACGGGTGCAAGCCAGTTTTGCACACGCAGAATACTCAGGTTAAACTTGACGAGCCTAGCATATGCAGATATGGCCTCGGAACACGGAGACCGAAAGGTCGAGCGTGAATCATATAGTAGACATGATCAACATAGTGATGTTCACCATTGAAAACTACTCCATCTCACGTGATGATCGGTTATGGTTTAGTTGATTTGGATCACGTAATCACTTAGATGACTAGAGAGATGTCTGTCTAAGTGGGAGTTCTTAAGTAATATGATTAATTGAACTTAAATTTATCATGAACTTAGTACCTGATAGTATCTTGCTTGTCTATGTTTGTTTGTAGATAGATGGCTCGTGTTGTTGTTCCGTTGAATTTTAATGCGTTCCTTGAGAAAGCAAAGTTGAAAGATGATGGTAGCAATTACACGGACTGGGTCCATAACCTGAGGATTATCCTCATTGCTGCACAGAAGAGTTACGTCCTGGAAGCACCGCTGGGTGCCAGGCCTGCTGCTGATGCAACTGACGACGTTAAGAACGTCTGGCAGAGCAAAGCTGATGACTACTCTATAGTTCAGTGTGCCATGCTTTACGGCTTGGAACCGGGTCTTCAACGATGTTTTGAACGTCATGGAGCATATGAGATGTTCCAGGAGTTGAAGTTAATATTTCAAGCAAATGCCCGGATTGAGAGATATGAAGTCTCCAATAAGTTCTATAGCAGCAAGATGGAGGAGAATAGTTTTGTCAGTGAACACATACTTAGAATGTCTGGGTATAATAATCACTTGATTCAACTGGGAGTTAATCTTCCTGATGATAGTGTCATTGACAGAATTCTCCAATCACTGCCACCAAGCTACAAGAGCTTTGTGATGAACTATAATATGCAAGGGATGAACAAGACTATTCCCGAGCTCTTCGCAATGCTAAAAGCCGCGGAGGTAGAAATCAAGAAGGAGCATCAAGTGTTGATGGTCAACAAGACCACTAGTTTCAAGAAGAAGGGCAAAGGGAAGAAGAAGGGGAACTTCAAGAAGAACGGCAAGCAAGTTGCTGCTCAAGAGAAGAAACCCAAGTCTGGACCTAAGCCTGAAACTGAGTGCTTCTACTGCAACCAGACTGGACACTGGAAGCGGAACTGCCCCAAGTATTTGGCAGATAAGAAGGATGGAAAAGTGAGCAAAGGTATATGTGATATACATGTTATTGATGTGTACCTAACTAGAGCTCGTAGTAGCACCTGGGTATTTGATACTGGTTCTGTTGCTAATATTTGCAACTCGAAACAGGGACTACGGAATAAGCGAGCACTGGCCAAGGACGAGGTGACGATGCGCGTGGGAAACGGTTCCAAAGTCGATGTGATCGCGGTCGGCACGCTACCTCTACATCTACCTTCGGGATTAGTTTTAGACCTGAATAATTGTTATTTGGTGCCAGCGTTGAGCATGAACATTATATCTGGATCTTGTTTGATGCGAGACGGTTATTCATTTAAATCAGAGAATAATGGTTGTTCTATTTATATGAGTAATATTTTTTATGGTCATGCACCCTTAAAGAGTGGTCTATTTTTATTGAATCTCGATAGTAGAGATACACATATTCATAATGTTGAAGCCAAAAGATGCAGAGTTGATAATGATAGTGCAACTTATTTGTGGCACTGCCGTTTAGGTCATATCGGTGTAAAATGCATGAAGAAACTCCATACTGATGGACTTCTGGAATCACTTGATTATGAATCACTTGGTACTTGCGAACCGTGCCTCATGGGCAAGATGACTAAAACGCCGTTCTCCGGAACTATGGAGAGAGCAACAGATTTGTTGGAAATCATACATACAGATGTATGTGGTCCGATGAATGTTGAGGCTCGTGGCGGATATCGTTATTTTCTCACCTTCACAGATGATTTGAGCAGATATGGGTATATCTACTTAATGAAGCACAAGTCTGAAACATTTGAAAAGTTCAAAGAATTTCAGAGTGAAGTGGAAAATCATTGTAACAAGAAAATAAAGTTTCTATGATCTGATCGTGGAGGAGAATATTTGAGTTACGAGTTTGGTTTACATTTGAAACAATGCGGAATAGTTTCGCAACTCACACCACCCGGAACACCACAACGAAATGGTGTGTCCGAACGTCGTAATCGTACTTTACTTGATATGGTGCGATCTATGATGTCTCTTACCGATTTACCGCTATCATTTTGGGGTTATGCTTTAGAGACGGCCGCATTCACGTTAAATAGGGCACCATCTAAATCCGTTGAGACGACGCCTTATGAACTATGGTTTGGCAAGAAACCAAAGTTGTCGTTTCTTAAAGTTTGGGGCTGCGATGCTTATGTGAAGAAACTTCAACCAGATAAGCTCGAACCCAAATCGGAGAAATGTGTCTTCATAGGATACCCAAAAGAAACTGTTGGGTACACCTTCTATCACAGATCCGAAGGCAAGACATTCGTTGCTAAGAATGGATCCTTTCTAGAGAAGGAGTTTCTCACGAAAGAAGTGAGTGGGAGGAAAGTAGAACTTGATGAGATAACTGTATCTACTCCCTTATTGGAAGGTAGTTTATCACGAGAACCGGTTCCTGTGACAACTACACCAATTAGTGAGGAAGCTAATGATATTGATCATGAAACTTCAGATCAAGTTTCTGTTGAACCTCGTAGGTCTACCAGAGTAAGATCCGCACCAGAGTGGTAGGTAATCCTATTCTGGAGGTCATGTTACTTGACCATGACGAACCTACGAACTATGAGGAAGCGATGATGAGCCCAGATTCCGCAAAATGGCTAGAGGCCATGAAATCTGAGATGGGATCCATGTATGAAAACAAAGTATGGACTTTGGTTAACTTGCCCGATGATCGGCAAGCCATTGAGAATAAATGGATCTTTAAGAAGAAGACTGACGCTGATGGTAATGTTACTGTCTATAAAGCTCGACTTGTTGCGAAAGGTTTTTGACAAGTTCAAGGAGTTGACTACGATGAGACTTTCTCACCCGTAGCGATGCTTAAGTCTGTCCGAATCATGTTGGCTATTGATGCATTTCATGATTATGAAATTTGGCAAATGGATGTCAAGACTGCATTCTTGAATGGATTTCTAGAAGAAGAGTTGTATATGATGCAGTCGGAAGGTTTTGTTGATCCAAAAGGTGCTGACAAAGTGTGCAAGCTCCAGCTTTCCATTTAAGGACTGGTGCAAGCATCTCGGAGTTGGAATAAACGCTTTGATAGTGTGATCAAAGCATATGGTTTTATACAGACTTTTGGAGAAGCCTGTATTTACAAGAAAGTGAGTGGGAGCTCTGTAGCATTTCTAGTTTTATATGTTGATGACATATTATTAATTGGAAATGATATAGAATTTCTGGATAGCATAAAGGAATACTTGAATAAAAGTTTTTCAATGAAAGACCTCGGGGAAGCTGCTTACATATTGGGCATCAAGATCTATAGAGATAGATCAAGACGCTTAATAGGACTTTCACAAAGCACATACCTTGACAAAATTTTGAAAAAGTTCAAAATGGATCAGGCAAAGAAAGGATTATTGCCTGTGTTACAAGGTGTGAAATTGAGTCAAACTCAATGCCCGACCACAGCAGAAGATAGAGAGAAAATGAAAAATGTTCCCTATGCTTCAGCCATAGGCTCTATCATGTATGCAATGCTGTGTACCAGACCTGACGTATGCTTAGCAATAAGTTTGGCAGGAAGGTACCAGAGTAATCCAGGAGTGGATCACTGGACAGCGGTCAAGAACATCCTGAAATACCTGAAAAGGACTAAGGATATGTTTCTCGTATATGGAGGTGACAAAGAGCTAGTCGTAAATGGTTACGTCGATGCAAGCTTTGACACTGATCCGGACGATTCTAAATCGCAAACCGGATACGTGTTTTTATTAAACGGTGGAGCTGTAAGTTGGTGCAGTTCTAAACAAAGCGTCGTGGCAGGATCTACATGTGAAGCGGAGTACATAGCTGCTTCTGAAGCAGCAAATGAAGGAGTCTGGATGAAGGAATTCATTTCCGATCTAGGTGTCATACCTAGTGCATCGGGACCAATGAAGATCTTCTATGACAATACTGGTGCAATTGCCTTGGCAAAGGAATCCAGATTTCACAAGAGGACCAAGCACATCAAGAGACGCTTCAATTCCATTCGGGACCAAGTCCAAGTGGGAGACATAGAGATTTGCAAGATACATACGGATCTGAATGTTGCAGACCCGTTGACTAAGCCTCTCTCACGAGCAAAACATGATCAGCACCAAGACTCCATGGGTGTTAGAATCATTACTATGTAATCTAGATTATTGACTCTAGTGCAAGTGGGAGACTGAAGGAAATATGCCCTAGAGGCAATAATAAAGTTATTATTTATTTCCTCATATCATGATAAATGTTTATTATTCATGCTAGAATTGTATTAACCGGAAACATGATACATGTGTGAATACATAGACAAACACATAGTCACTAGTATGCCTCTACTTGACTAGCTCATTAATCAAAGATGGTTATGTTTCCTGACCATAGACATGTGTTGTCATTTGATTAATGGGATCACATCATTAGGAGAATGATGTGATTGACATGACCCATTCTGTTAGCCTAGCACTTGATCGTTTAGTATACTGCTATTGCTTTCTTCATGACTTATACAAAGTTCCTACAACTATGAGATTGTGCAACTCCCGTTTACCGGAAGAACACTTTGTGTGCTACCAAACGTCACAACGTAACTGGGTGATTATAAAGGTGCTCTATAGGTGTTTCCGAAGGTACATGTTGGGTTGGCATAATTCGAGATTAGGATTTGTCACTCCGATTGTCGGAGAGGTATCTCTGGGCCCTCTCGGTAATACTCATCTCCTAAGCCTTGCAAGCATGTAACTAATGAGTTAGTTATGAGATGACGTATTACGGAACGAGTAAAGAGACTTGCCGGTAACGAGATTGAACTAGGTATTGGATACCGACGATCAAATCTCGAGCAAGTAACATGCCGATGACAAAGGGAACAAAGTATGTTGTTATGCGGTTTGACCGATAAAGATCTTCGTAGAATATGTAGGAACCAATATGGGCATCCAGGTCCCGCTATTGGTTATTGACCGAGAATGGTTTTAGGTCATGTCTACATAGTTCTCGAACCCGTAGGGTCCGCACGCTTAACGTTTCGATGACAGTTTTATTATGAGTTTATAAGTTTTGATGTACCGAAGTTTGTTCGGAGTCCCGGATGTGATCACGGACATGACGAGGAGTCTCGGAATGGTCGAGACATAAAGATTGATATATTGGAAGCCTATGTTTGGACATCGGAATGGTTCCGGGTGAAATCGGTATTTTACCGGAGTACCGGGAGGTTACCGGAACTCCCCGGGGGGTTAATGGGCCTACATGGGCCAAGAGGGAGAAGAAGAAGGAGCAAGGAGGGGGCCGCGCGCCCCTCCCCCTCCTAGTCCGAATAGGACAAGGGAAGGGGGGCGGCGCCCCCCCTTTCCTTCCCCTCTTCCTCCTCTTTCCCCCTTCTCTCCTACTCCAACTTGGAAAAGGGGAGTCCTACTCCCGGTGGGAGTAGGACTCCCCCCTTGGCGCGCCCCCTTAGGCCGGCAGCCTCCTCCCCCCTGGCTCCTTTATATACGGGGGCGGGGGGCACCCCATAGACACACAAGTTGATCTACAGATCATTCCTTAGCCGTGTGCGGTGCCCCCTTCCACCATATTCCACCTCGGTCATATCGTCGCGGAGTTTAGGCGAAGCCCTGCGCCGGTAGAACATCATCATCATCACCACGCCGTCGTGCTGACGGAACTCATCTCCGGAGCCTTTGCTGGATCGGAGGGCCGGAGATCGTCATCGAGCTGAACGTGTGCTGAACTCGGAGGCCTCGTACGTTCGGTGCTTGGATCGGTCGGATTGTGAAGACGTACGACTACATCAACCGCGTTGTGATAACACTTCCGCTTATGGTCTACGAGGGTACGTGGACGAACACTCTCCCCTCTCGTTGCTATGCCATCACCATGATCTTGCGTGTGCGTAGGAAATTTTTTGAAATTACTACGTTCCCCAACACTTCCCGGCAGTAGCCCGACGCTCGCGGATGATCCTCAGCGCTTCCTCCTGCGCCATGCGCAGTGCGGCCACGCCCGCTGACGACATGTGTGGGGGAAGAGGGTGGCAGGCCTTGGAGGAGGTGTCATTGGCGACGGTGATCTTGCTGAGAGACCACTCCTCGCCATATTTGGCCATCTACCCATCGAGGCGGTGTCGTCTCCTCCGTCGTCACGGAGCGGTCCAGCGCCAAGGCGTACGCTAGCTCCGGGTCCACCATGATGTGTGGCAGCGGCACGTTGGACTCAGCGAACTCCGACATCGGCGCTCTGCGTTGCGCCTGTCCCGCCGGCGTCGCTCCCTTTTGGTGTACTCCTGCACTATTAGGGTGCTCCGGGATGACGAAGATCTACCACTGTTGCCACCCTCGAGGTAGTGGCGAAGGCGACCACGTGCTTTCGTGATCGCATTGGGCACGAGCGAGCAGCGCTCCGCCTTGACGCACCGGCTCTTGATGCACTAGGGCGGCGGAGAGATCCGGTCCTCCTTGATGGACTAGGGCGACAGAGAGAGCTGCTCCTCCTAGATGCACTAGGGCGGCAGAGAGAGCTACTCCTTGACGCGCATTGGAGGCGGCGAGAGGCGCTCTTCCTTCATGCAACGTCCAATTTGGACACCGCGGTTGCGCGGCGGAGAGCACAGAGGGGATGCTTGCTCCAACTTCACGGGTAGGAGCGTCCCTGGTGGCGGAGCCGGGCCGTTAAGGTGGAGCATCAGCTCCATCTGCTCCTCGTACTCTGCATCGGTGGCGGCTTACACCTGGCCCGCCACCGCCGATGCGAACTGTTGCTGGTGTTGTGGCAGCTGGTCCTCCTCGTCATCGAAGGAGATGACGATCCCCTCCTTCATTGAGGAGCCGCCCACCGATGAGGGCGACGGCCCCGGAGTTCGAGGACGGCGTCGCCACGATCCGCCCGAGCCCGCCCCAGAACTGTCGCCTGTCGGCGCCGACATCCATCGTCAGAGTTGTGGAGGGAGATGGGAGGAGAAGGAGGAGGATAGGTTGCAGTGTGCAGGGCTGGTCAGCCACGGCCATGCCATGTGAAGGGCTGGTCAGCCGCTTCAGTGCGGCACAGCGGCCGGAATTTGTTCATCGCGAAGCTGCGTCCGCATTGAAGCAGCGACACCCGAGAGGTTGCGTCGCACAGCGCTGCCCTCCCTCCCTTCGGTCACATCGCGACACCAATGTCGGCCGTTGCGTGCTCCGGACCGGCATGAATGCAGCGAGTTGCACATGCATCGGAAGGAGAGCACGGGAGGGGCGGATGGTGGTTGGGTGGGCCAGGGCAGTCAGAAGCGGGAGTGATAGCGGTCGGGACTCCCACAAAGCCCTCAAGTTTATCTCCAGTTTGCTGGAGAAAACGCGTCCGGACTACCCTGCAGACCAATAGAGCCCCGCGTTGGATGGCTTCCACGGTATAGACAACGTGATCCGGACGTATGCAAAAGGTCCGCGGGTCGATGTTGGAGATGCAATTAAGATCATATATTACGATGGTAACACTTTTTTTTTTGAAATCACGATGGTAACACTTGGTATGACGGTTCCTGCACAAAGCAGGCACGCAAGCATAACACAAAACTGAGCCTCTAAAATATTGTACGTACATATATGTGGAGAATCAAATTCTTGACCTAGCCAGGAATATCGAGTTAGTTAAGAAAAATCTTTCGATGGAGATATAGGATGAGGCTAAAGCAAACTGTCCGGAAAGCGATTCGATACATTCTGATCCACTCCCGATTTTGCAGATCAAACGTAGGAGGACACGATCAGCGAATGATCTGAAGGCTTCAAAGAGAGGCCAGGCCAAGTGCAGAACACAGTCAAAGATTCCGAGAGCACAAAACTTTTAGTCTCAAAAGGCGCACACAAAACTGCTGCATGCATGGAAGAATATATGAAGACCGAAAAGAAATTCAAAAGGCAGATATCAATTAGATAAATAAAATCAGGGCCAAATAGGTTAGAGATCATTTGCTTAAGCTGGCGCAAGGTATCAATGATGGCCTTGAAGAAAAAAAATGCCAATTGCTAATTGCTTTGATTTGGCAATCTGTTAATCAAACAGCCGTAGAGATTAGATGCTACAGGTCTAGGCGTGGTTGCTAAAAAAAGGTTTTGCTCAAAACAGGCCTAGGCGTGCGCAACTGCCCAGGCGTGTGCTTCCGCAGAAAAGGTGTCCATGTCATGTGGGTGTGACACTTTTTGCTAACATGGAGAGAGAGCTACGAGATCAAGATGAATCCAGCATTGAAAACAAAATTAGATTTGCTAACGAACCAATCAAGCGGAGAATCATCCCTTCCCTACGAGTGTTTGATGAGTTGTGGGGAACGATTTTGTCAATCATAGCTCGAACCCTAGTGTTTCACAATTATGCACATTAGTAATCTTGCACGCTCAATGTGTGCATTATATAAATCCAATAGAAAAAAGACACTGCAAGACATTATATTCATAATAAACTCAGAATCATATTGGTATGTTTGTGAACTACCTGCCCTCGAGCGGCAGTCCAACAACTGATATAAAAATGACAGCCTACATTATAGGGGACACGCTGAAAAACATGCTAATATTCATTGATGAGAAAACAATAATGCTCAAATATATGAAACATTGAACGATATGTCATCATTAGATTGGACCCACCCTACGAAGCTTGGAACATACATGAAGGCGGAAGCTGTTGCGTTCTCACTATACTTCAGCATGGATACTGAACACCCATAAAACACCAAATTATTTGATTTACATGGTTCTCAAAACACATGGATATGATAAACATAGGTTTAGGGTGTCATATTCAATCATATATGATTAGAAAACTACAAGAATTTTGACCAGAGAGCGTTTGATGTCACACGAAAAAGAAAGGAACCATAGCAAGAGGAGTGAGTGGGTAGAAATATTCCTCCAAAATAAAGGGCAAAGGAATCCTTAGAAAAAAGTCCTAAGGATGCCAATATTGTGAATCAACGACCAACTTCCCAAATATTGAAATCCCCCAATGTCATACTACTTTAGGGAATCAAGCGTCGGATTGAAGACCCCTCCATGGGTTGGGAAAGACATGGGTGAGTGGGTTGCCCACTGTTCTCTGGGCAGCCTGCACGACTTGAACCGAGCCATGGAGGATTCATCATTTTTCATGTCTATGTTGTGAAGCGATGCTCACATCTGAGCACAAAATAAAGTTCCTTCCGGGTAACTAGGTTCGATGACAAGGCGAAAATCCAGCATCGCATGTGCGACCTCAATGTTCTCGAAGAGCAGCGTGGCATTGCGTATGTCTTTGTAGCCAAGTATCTGCAGGATCTCTGGTGCTATCATTAGTGCCACATCAAGAAAAGAAGCATCAAAGTAGGCGACCAAGTCCTACTATATATAGCCCAATTGCCCATGCCCATATGTGCCTCAGCGTAAAGGGTTCATGTCATGTGCGTGTGATACTTCTGCTAACATGGAGAGAGGTATGAGAACAAGATGAATCTAGCATTGGTAACAAAATAAGATTTTCTAACGCGCCAATCAAGTGGAGGATCACCCCTTCGTGAGGAGTGTATGAGTTGTGTGGGAAAAAATTTATCTATCAAAGTTTAAACCTAGTGTTTCACACTTATGCATACACGAGATGCGTTTTGTAAAACTTTGTGGAGTTCGTGGATCTATTTCTTGATCTCCATTCATGTTGATATTTGTATCTCCATACATATATTATGGATTTTCATGTTGATGATATATTGTGACCCACACATGGTAAGAGTGCATAAAAGTTAAATTTGAAAAGTAGGATATATTATGGATTCTGTGTTGACTTCTTGACGATATATTGTTATCCATGCATGGTAAGACCGGAAGAATATTGCACGTGAAGAGTTTTATTCATTTTTTAAACATGATTAATTAGTTCTTTTTAAGTTCCTGCATTTTACGCATAAAGGATCAGATGATTTACATAGGAATAAGGACCAGTGCTAGTTTTACAAATTCTTCAATTCCCCTGTGGGTACAAGACATGCACACATAATACCACCGCCTGCATTTACCCACACATATGTAACGTGGGCACATGCTATACGATCTTCAGTTTTGCCCTGTGGGTACCCATGCCACCTGGCGCCCACAAACACTAGGTTAATATTGCGGCATATGTAACATGGGCACATGTTATCCTATTTGCAATGCATGTAATTCGAATAAGTATTAGATCAAATATGTTGTTTGAATAAGTACTTTCTTATAAAGATTGAAGAAAAAGTAGGCTTATCCATTAACGGGTTGGTTACCAAGACGTTGCCAATTTTTACCACTTTGTGAAGTCTGAACTGCCTCAAGTTTTCGGAAAATATTAAATCATTTAAATTTTAAACTATTAATCTTAAAACTTCACTATCTGAAATTGTGGAAATCTAACAGATATTAGTACAATAACTAAATGGTAAGTTATATATGGAATAATGTGAAGATTAAAATTGTTGAATGTTGGACACATAGTTTTAGAAATGTAACTGAATTTTAAGAAAAATAAAGCAACTCATGAAAAGCAGCCTTTGGCTTTCCAATTTTTTTGGTTGATGTTTTTGTTTTCCAGATGAGTTTGTTAGTTTGTATGACAGATAAATCAACCTAGCTCGGTTATTGCCATCAGAGTTAGTGGTTTAGGGGATAAGTATATTTAACCTAAACAAACTATCAGGTTTGGAACACATTTCTCCATAACCTTTGTTCCCTTGTTCAGGTACAATTAATACTCTAATCTAAGGAGAGCTTTAGTCCTCTGTGCATGATTTATCACTTGGTTCTGCTAACTGACATTGGTTCACCAATTTGATTTCCAATGCGGGAGCTGTACGACCTCTCGGTTCACACGGGGATGCTGCTTGGCTCGATGTTGTAAGGAAAGTGGCTCCTTGGATTCATGGTCTGAGCTCAATGAAAAGCTAATTCTAAATGCTCCTTGGATTTATTTTCAAGGATCACTTTTGGTGGAGTGAGAGCGCGTCTCAGCCACCGCCACGTGTAGCATGGTGGGTCCATTGGGATTTCATTTTTTATTTTTCTATACGCGTTTTCAGGGTTTAGATGATTTTTTGGGGGGTTTCAGCTTTTCAATTTTTGCTTGGTTTTCCCTAGGTTTTTGGACAAACAAAATTCAAAATAATACATTATTTTGCGTGAAAACATGATTTTTCCTTTTGCGAAATGCACCGATTTCCCTGCGAGAGGTTGTGTCTCTCGAAAAAGTAAAAAAAACCGTGTTTTTTCTTCCGTGTGAGACACACATTTGCTTCGAAAATGTAAATAAAGGTGTTATTTTTGTTTCCGCGAGAGACACATATTTACTTCATGTGGAATCACAGATTTGCTTCTGCTAGAGGCACTGTGCCACTCGGAAAAGGGGAAAACATATTTTTTTACTTCCGCGAGAGGCACAGATTTGCTTCTGCGAGAGGCACAATTGTGCCTCTACAAAACGCGTTTTTCTTTTGCGAGGCAACTATGCCTCCTCAGAAAAGGGGAAAAAGTAAAAAAATACCGTGCTTTTGATCTGGTTTTTTCGTTGAAAAAAATTTCATTGAAACCTATCAACATAGTCTAGTTTTGAAGATCTCGACATGAGGAATCCGACGATGAAAACAATTCACTATTTAGACACACGGTTTAAGAGATAAACCATTTTGAATAAACAAATTTAGAAAAAAAGAAAAACTCACAGATTGCGACAAGTCGCAACTTGGGGAGGTGGGAGTGACTTTTGCAAAGAGTACTTAGGGCCAGTTCTTTTGAGCTATGATGTGGAAATAAGCTCAAGATAAGCTCCAGATAATAAGCTAGCCAGTTCTTTTCACTGTCTGTTTTTTCAGCTTCTGTGTGGTATGATCAGTGAAAAATTTGCAATGCCCTTGGACTATACTATTGTTCAGATCAAACAATAGTGCACTATTTCTTTATCATTTTGTTGCCCATATGAACATAAATTTGACTTTCAAACACCACAACATGTTATAATCAAACATAAGGAAGATCATTGTCTCGCATACGAATATCATACGTGCATCACTGTCTCATGTAGTACGAGTACTTGAGAAGAAGTACTGAATAAAAAAGATCTGTAAATTATTACATGGTTCTCCCAACAAAAGCATACACCCTAGAGCTAACCATCAAGGGAAAACACTTGTAGCAATAGCATCACGGATGAAAACCATAGTACCATCATCAATGGGTGCATGGTGGTGAGAAAGGCTCTCCACATTATCCCATTGTGCTTTCATCTATTTTTCATCATGTCAATACAAAAGAATTGGAAGAATTAATATGTAGTACAAACAATATCTAGAATTGCTTTTATGGTAGCATATATAAGCAACGCACCATGTCAATATTTCTTCTATGCAACCAGAGGGAAACAATTGTATACTACTATTTGGCACAATCAATACATCCATATCAAAATTATTTCTGCCATATATAAGCAACGCATCATAGCAAATCAAGATGAGAACATCATACTTCAGTAGTAGCTTACAACAAATCTAGATGAACTTTTTTGCAAAAGAAATCACAGGAGGAGCTGCTCACCTTGGTGGCTCACGGCCAGGGGCGGCGCCACGGGTCTTCTTGGGTATTCGGTTGAATACCCAATATTTTGGCGAACCATTGAAATTTTATATAAAACAGGCGATTTTTTTGTAAAACAGTGATGATTATGGCAAAATGAATACCCTGCTCCAAAATGAATACCCACCCTCTAGAACCTGGCGCCGCCACTGCTCACGGCCAGGAGGAGGGGAGGGGGAAAGGGGGTCGCCGTCCACCGGAGTGGAGCCCTGGCCGGACCGGGCCAGGAGCTGCTGCTGGACACCAGGGACGGAGGGGATGCGACCAAGGGAGGGGTGGCACCCGTGGGAGCTGGGGTGGAAGATGTAGGCCTACCCGCTGGCCATGTCGCCGGAGATGGCCTCGTCGAGGAGCGGGGGACCTAAGGACCGGCGGCGGCGGCGATTAGGAGGAACCCTAGGCGAAGCGACAAAACAGAGGAGGGGTCGAGCGGGAGGGAGGGGATCGAGCGCAACCCGTCTGCCTACTCTTTTTGCGTCGGGGACTTTGTGCGGGACTGGGCGCTGGCAGTTTCGCTGTAAAAAGATCAAACAACGGGGGCACCTCGCTATACCCTTTTCGTTTTTAAGTGAGAAGCTGCGAGAAGCCACCTGACCCCGGCTTTTTCCATTGTGAAGGAGGAGGAAGTAGAAATAAGCTAAGTTGGCTTCTCTAAAACGAGTTCTTTTCAGCTTCTAGCTTGTTTTGACAATAAGCTGCTAGAAGCTGCAAAAGAACTTTCCCTACTTCCTCCGTTCCTTCATATAAGATGTATTTGTTTCTTTTCTTGTAAAATTTCACAATGTAAGGTGCATTTCTTATAATTTTTCATAATTCCGGCCTTACCCCTCCAGAAAAAGCAAAGTATATCTCCCTGATTGATGTATCTCTTCTTGTAGACAAAAAAAACTTTTAATTGCGTGTATCTTTTCCTTTCCTAGCGTGAATGATTTACTTGCCTCCAATCAATAAATTAGACAAGGGTAATTTCATCTCAGATAATCTATAATTATGTGCTTTGGTCATCGTGCCAAAAATAATACACTTTACATTTTTTGACGGAAAAATAATACACCTTACATAAAGGAATGGAGGGGGTATTAATTAGTGATTTTGTCGTTTTGGAGTTGGTTTTTGTTGACAGATGGTTTAGAGTTGTTTTTTAGAACTTTTTTTAGATTTTCTTTTGAGAACTTTTTTTAGATGAGTTGGTTTTGGGTTTGTCATGAGAAAGCCCAACATCTCAGCTTTGGGCCGACCAAAAGGCCGAAGCTGAGAAAGAAAACTCCTTCCGTCTGCTAAAAAAAAAGGAAAACTTCTCTTTAGAGACCCGGGAGCTCCTTTTCGGCGCCTTAAGCGCCCGAAAAGGTTGCTGGCGCCCGCAGCAGCACCTTGTGGGCCGGCCCGCGAAGGGAAAACGCAGCTAACAAAATTCGGCAGAAAAACGCAAAAAGTGGCTTCTTCAGGAGTCGAACTCGAGTCGCCCGCGAAGGCTTCTTCTAGGTTAGCTAACCAACACAGCCGTAGCGCAATTGTCCTTTGATTGCCACTAACAGCCCATAAAGTAGTATGGCCGCGCTATTTAATCATCACCTTGTTCTTTTATTTATTTCTAAAAAATTCGTGAATTTGATAACGCTCATCGATTTTGATACAAAAGTTCACAAAATTCTAAAAAGTTTATCAGTTTGGAGAAATAGTTCATCATTTTTTAATACAAAGTTCATAAACTTAAAGGAGTTCACCGATTTTGGAAAGAATTATGAAAAAGTTCATCGTTTCCGAAAAAAGTTCATCGGTTTTGAAAAAAGTTCATCGATTCTGAAAAAAGTTCAAAAATTTGACAAGAAAAATTCATCAATCTTGAAAAAAGTTCATCGGATTTGTAAAAAGTTCATCAAATCAAAAAAGTTCATCGAATTTGGAAAAAGTTCATCAAATTTGAAAAGCAATTCATCAAGGTTTAGAAAAAAGTTCATCGATTTTTGACAAAAAGTTCATCGAGTTTGAAAAAATAGTTCATCGATTTTGTTAAAAGTTCAAAATTTTGAAGGAACAATTCATCAATCTTGAAAAAAGTTCATCGGATTTGGAATGTTTTTTTATCAAATTTGACAAAAGTTCATTGAATTAGAAAAAAATCGCGCATTAAAAAACAAAAAATAATGAACAGAAAAAGATAAAATAACAAAACGAACTTAATATCTAAATAAATGAAGGAACGGAAGTGTACTTGAACGAGTTGGACTGTGGCGTGATGGTTAGTGTGTAACCCTTGCAGTGAAGAGGTCGCGGGTTCGATCCCATCTACCTACGCATTTTTTACGTCTCTGGAAACAGAAAAACAAATTATAAATGGGCCGAGCCCATTGAACGTGGCCGCAGGCGCCCGTTAGCAGAATACACATTAACGGGCGCCTGCAGCGCCAAATAGGAAATCCCTAGAGACCCGGCACCAAAAAAAAAGGGAATGTAACTGAAAAGGAATGGCGGGCGAGGCGATTCCCCATCTCTACTGTCCACTCAAGACGGCCAACGGAAGCCCTAGGAACGGTGGCGAGCGTCGCGCTGTGTAAATTTCTTCAATTCCACTTCTTTTTTTCGAGATTGTCTTGCATTACAGCTGTGTATTACTACTCCTTTGGATTCATCCCATACGAACTGTTTTATTTTTCTGTTCCCATAAACGATCTGAACTGTTACTTTTAGACAAATGCTCGCTTGCGATTTACAGCGGCCTCTGGTGATTTTTGCAGCAATCAATTAGGAACTTCGGATATTGGCTCCGACTCATCTGAGCCTCGAGATGCAGTCTCACAGGAATCTTTGTGTGATTTGGGTTTGGGGGGGTGGCAGGAGTAACAAACAGAGTGGTACATTCCACGGTTCCTTCTTTTGTGTCAAGGTCTAAAGGACATGAGTTGCCTAGCCCGATTATCTGGGCCGGTTCTTGTTGTCACACAAAGCGGGGGAATGCATTTTTTTTCTCTCTTGGCGTTGCGATGCTACCTACTAGCCTTTCTTGAAACCAAATCAGATGCGTGATGTTCCAGAATAGATGGATTAATTCATCAGATTATTTTACGAGGCTAATTCTTCAGTTAGAACTTAGAACCCAAACATTTGATATCTTGATTTGGTTTCAAGAAAGACTGCATCAGCCATCTCTGAAGGGATGACTGATGATTCGTCAACTCATTAGTTGTTTGGAGATAGGTTCGTTAATTTTTTATTTTTCTTTGTAGTAGATGTTTGTATTTTATTTTTATAGATGCCATATAGTGATTCTACAAATAATATGTTCGACTCGACTTACCAGGACGAGTATAATTCTGCTAACTGCTGATAGTAGAGGAGCCAAAGAAGGGTCTCATGGAGGTTGGGAACCGCTTACCGCGTGCTTTTTGTGGCCTAGTTATGAGCAAGGCATTTCTTGATGTACCAGGTCCATGGCCCTTTTTAATTCCCTCCAATCCTCACCTAACATTCTTTCAAACAACATATATAAGCACATATGTTCAACCATGGAAGTTTTGGAAAGCTTCATACAACTGTGCAGTGACACCACTGCCATGGCCTTTCCCAAGCCATCTCTAGTGCTATGCTCTGTTCTTACTTTACTGAGCCTAAATCGCGGTCCATCTCATGTATCTGCCAAGGTTTATATGGTGGTGATGGAGGATGATCCAGTTGTTTCCTACAAGGCAAGCCGGAAGGGTGTAATGTACGTGATCTCCATCCCTGAATCTTTTTACTTTGTTATCTTTTGAAAATAACTCATATTGATGGAATTTCTTCCAGGAGAGGCGAGGAAGCTCAAAAGTACAAGGAAATGTCCACGACAAAGCACGACGCCTTCCTGGAATCATTTCTGACCGTAGGATCTTACAAGAAACTGTACAGCTACACTCACCTGCTTAATGGCTTTGCTGTTCATGCAAACTCTGAAAAGGTGCTCTTTCTAGCCTATAAAGTGCATAGTATTGTTTTAGGTATATTATCTCTTAAACTAACAAGTTAGAAAAGTCTACTTACAACCAGTATAGATAGAACATGCTGAACAGACAGTGATTCTCTTGCCTGTCTCGGTAGTATTTCCAGGGTAAAATTTGAAGGAAGTTTTGCCATACAACAATAAATGATGCTGAATTCAGTATATACGTGAAGATAAAATAGTAGAGAAAATTTGAAAGAAGTTTTGCTATAGTTGAATATCATCATGAGTTATTTTGCTGAAAAGCCAGATAATCTGCTCCAGTTTGTCTTTTGAGCAATTAGCAGTCTTTAAGTTGTTCGATTATCGTATGATTCTATGTATCTTGAAACATGAATCCAGAAGTTTACATGGAGACGAGCAACACAGCATCAATTCACATAAAACTATAATATAAGCGCATTTGTTCTGAACCTGACATGCTTGAAACTTCTTACTTCTTATGCCCTATCTTTTTGCAGGTTATTCTTTCTGAATTTTGACAAATAGGAATAGTTCAGTTGTCTCTGTTGAGGCTTAAACTGGTTGCCTCTCTCTTTTGTTATATGTGCAACAGGCGGCTAAAATTCTTAGAGGCGCAAAAGGAGTTAGACTCGTTCAAGAAGACATCAAAATGGCCAAGATGACCACATACACTCCAAAGTACATTGGAGCCAGTGGGGTATGGCCACTGCTTGGTGGTGCTGAGAATTCTGGTGATGGAATAGTCATTGGCATGATTGATACTGGCATTGACCCCAAAAACCCAAGCTTTGCCAGCTTCTCGAACCAATCAAAGCAGCCACCTCCCAATTTCAAAGGAATGTGCCGCTCTGGGGATAGATTCCCTCCTGATTCATGCAATGGTAAGATAGTGGGAGCTAGGTGGTTCGCGCGCGCTGGTCAAGCAACTGGAGAGTTCAATGCTACAATTCACTATGCATCACCTTATGACCCTGATGGCCATGGCAGGTATGTCCCTTAGCTGCTGACTGCTATTTGAAGTTCTCTTTTTTCAGTCTCAGAAGAGCTACCAAGTGATCATAAGAATGTCTTCACAGCCACACAGCATCAACCGCAGCTGGAAACTTCCATACACCAGCAGTTTCTAGGGGTTACAACTTTGGATATGCAAGCGGCATGGCCCCCGGAGCTCGGTGAGAATATGTTCCGTGTCCCATTATTCAGATGTTGGAAGTAAATCCAAAGAAGAAAACTAACATTTTGTTCTCTCTTGTGGTTGCACCGACAGTCTTGCAATCTACAAAGCTGCGTATCCTTTTGGTGGATACATGTCAGATGTGATAGCTGCAGTCGACCAGGTTCGCTGATCACATTGTTTGCTGAAAGCTACTATGTTTGATTTGTATGTTAAAGTCTCCCATGTGACCTGTTTGCAGGCTGTAGAAGATGGTGTCGATGTTATCAGTCTTTCCATGGCACCTTCTTCGGTTTCACCTGGCCCTGCAGCTTTTCTCAACTTGCTTGAGACGCAACTGCTCCTTGCCACCAAGGCTGGAGTCTCAGTTGTTCAAGCAGTGGGCAATGGAGGCCCTGATGCGAGCTCAGTAGTTTCATTCAGCCCATGGATAACAAGTGTCGCGGCTTCGACAACGGACCGCAAGTATAACAAAACAATCGTAGCTGGAAATGGGCAAATTTTCTCTTGCAGCGGCCTTTCCCGTAATTCACTTCAACCTAACTTGCTAGTAAAATTCTACTATTATGTATCTGTTTCAGATCTTCCTTTGTTGCTTAATTTGCTTCTACCGTCTTGCTTCTTTGTGTCCAGCACCAACACCAGGCGACACAATGTACCCATTAGCATTGGCAGACGACGTGAGCACCGACAATTCGACTGATGGGTCTAATGGTTGCCAGGATCCGAAGGTCTTCATAAGATCTCTAGTTCAGGGGAAGGTGATTGTCTGCATGATTGTGTCATCTAACTACTATCAGGGCGACAACTTTGCCGGCATTATCGATACGATTCAGAAGATCGGAGCTGCTGGAGTCGTCATCATTGATCGTTATTCCGGTGACGTAGACTATGAATATCAGCCCATATTCCCTACCGCGGTACCTTCAGCCATGGTTGTGGACGGAGTAGACATGATGGTGAGTGCAGTGCAGACACATATTTGTCAATCAAATTGTCTTTTCAGTAACTCTGAATGTTTGGGTTGCTCTGTATAACTCTGAATCGTCTTCTGCAACTGGGTGCAGAACCTGATGGAGTACTATGAGAACAACACGGCACGAGACGGCGACGGAACTGTCATCACGTTCGGAGCAACCGTCCGGATTCTGGAGGGACGGCGTGCGAGCTACTCCGGGGAACGGCCGGAGGTCGCCGACTACTCGTCGAGGGGACCAAACATAGAGAACGCGCAGATGCAGCTGGCGGACGTCCTGAAGCCGAACGTGATGGCGCCGGGCCATCACATCTGGGGAGCCTGGAGCCCGACGAGCGACGCCCTGCCGGAGGTCCAGGGCGAGAGCTACGCCATACTGTCCGGCACGAGCATGTCCACCCCGCACGTCGCCGGGGTGGTGGCGCTGATCAAGCAACGGCATCCCAAGTGGAGCCCCGCCATGATCATGTCGGCGATCATGACGACGGCCGACGTGACCGACCGCTCCGGGAGGCCCCTGATGGCGCGCCGGGACGTGGGCGCCGTGGTTGCGGCGACGCCGTTCGACATGGGCGCGGGCGCCATCAACGCGGCGCGCGCGCTGGACCCGGGCCTGGTGTTCGACGCCACGTACAGGGACTACCTGCAGTTCCTGTGCGCGGTGCCGGGCGTGGACGAGGCCGCGGTGCGGCGCGCGGTGGGGGCGTCCTGCCCGACGTCGCGGGCGCGGTGGTGCTCGGACCTGAACGCGCCGAGCGTGACGGTGGCGAGCCTGGTCGGATCGAGGCGGGTGGACCGGAAGGTGTGGAGCGTGGGCGCGGAGAACGAGACGTACATGGCGTACGTGCGCGCGCCCGACGGCGTGGCGGTGCGCGTGTCACCCGACGAGTTCACCGTCGCACCCGGCGAGACGGCGGCGCTGAGGATCGTGCTCAACACCACCGCGCCGGGGAACGCGTTCAGCTTCGGGGAGGTGGTGCTCAGGGGCGACAAGAAGCACAGCGTCAGGATCCCCCTCGCCGTCTACCCCGCCGCGGTGTTGAGCGGCCCGTGAACTGAACTCGCGTACTGGATATGCATATATGCCTGATGTACGTACTTACGTGGGTATACGTATACTACTGTATATACAGAGGGAGGAGCCTCACAAAATCTAGACGGCGGATCCTCAGCGCCGCCGTCTGATTCGTCCTTCTGTAACCGTTTGATTTCAGGCCACGTCATCCTTTTCTTCCCCATCGGTCGTCTCCAAAAACAGAGGGAGAACGTACATCGTTGACCAGCGCTGCTGCGGACATCCGTCGCCCCTCGTTGCGAAAAATAACTGCCCCCGTAGGGCACCGCCTCGTCGGCGACGCTCGCGGGCTCGCCGTCTCCGTCGATGCATCACCCTCGCCCGTTCGCCGCCCTCGCTGTCGTCGGCGAGATTGTAGCACGGTCTCCAGTGGGTTCCTATCTTCGCCTGCAACGTGGGCACACAGGGGGACGTAGGACGTTGGATCATGTGAGATCAAACGGTTTGGGCGCGACCAGCGCAGCGTTTCGCCGACCGACCGAAGGAAATCGTTTCCCAATCCGGACTTACACGAGCGAGATCTGTGTGGTGTGCTATCTTCGCTAAAAAAATCATCCGTAGTTTAGTATTTTTGCTTCTTTTTTTCGTGGAGAACAAGTTAAGCGTTTTTACGTTTTGCGAGGTAATTTTGGTGTGGTTAAATTCGTTGTTCTGATCCAAAGTACTAGACGAGATTAGATATGACTTCTCAAAATTTAAGGGCTGCTCATTTAGTCGACGTCACGACCCCAAGTTCTTATTTGATTGTTTTTTTAACATAGTACAGACGCAAGCGCTCATATATGCGCATCCTGGTGGGCTGGGGATACTGCAGTCCCTCTAACCATCCAACCACATGTTGGTTCGCTCTTATTTGCTTGCTTGTAAGCTGAAGCTATTGACATATATTTTTTTTTGCTGGGTCATTGACTCTAGCTCTGAATGCGACCATTTTTTTTTATCTTTATCTTCCAACTATGATTAGGTAGACGCGGTTTAAGTATGTAACTATCATACGTGGTATTGGCAAAACAAAACTATCATACGTGGTAATGCTAACCTAGAATAACAGTAGCATTATACCATATCCATCCATACATGATATTGGTTCCATGGGGATGGGCGGAGATGACCAGATGACGCCGACGCGACGCGGCGAGCCGGCCGCGCTTATCCGCTCCCGTCCACCTCAGCGCGCGCGGTCGCGGCGCCGAGTCAGTGCACCGCACCTACGTTCGCCGCGCGCACCTGCGCTGATCCATCTGAACTATACTTGAAAATTGGCTGACGGATTACCTGCACGTTTCTCCGGTTGAGTTTTCCTATTCTCTTCCTCGGAGGAGCTTGCTGACTTTGGGTTCTGTCGAAAGTCAGACGCCACCGCGTGCAGTCTCCCTCGGGCGCCGGCTGTGAGCGGACCGGGTCAGCACGCAGCCACGTCGTGCCTGGCAGGATGAGACCGGGGACGCCCACGCTAAGAGCATCTTCGACAACGCGTCGTGCCTGGTTTTACACGGCCTACAGCGCTGGCTCCAACAGTCACGCTAAAATGCAGCGTGCGCGCGTCGCTTTAGCAGCGTGCAAAAAATAGTTCGGCACATAGTCTGCTTTTATGATACAAAATGCATACAACTAGACTTCTTCAACGATATATAGTTCTACTACGTTCACATAGCCTGCTTTTACGATACAAAATAAAACTGGCTTCTCCAACGATATATAGTTCTACTACGTCCACATAGTCTGCTTCTACGATACAAAATAAAACTGGCTTCTCCAACGATATGTAGTTCTACTACTACTCGTTCTCCAACTCACACTCTGCCTTGGTGATGTCCTCCTCCGACGTCCGAGCATAGGCGTCAAGAAACCGCCCGTCGCGGGAGTCCCAAGACGACGCATCTCCTAGCGCCATGTTGTATTTAGCGACCGCCTTCCGCGTTCACTCGTCCTCGCGATAGGCGGCTCGCTCCTTCCTCCTCTCCTCCCTTTCCGCCCTCCTCTCGTCGAAGAACTGTTCTTCATTGATGATGTCTTGCGGGAAGCGTTGCCTCCACACCGCCATGGCTTCCTCGTCCATCTCGGCCAGGCTAAGACGGCGCTCCCGCCTCCGGTGTTTGCGACGATCCTCGTCAGTGGTAAGCCGCGGGAAAGGCGCCAACTCCTGTGCCCGCCTCCGCGTCGACACGTCGGTGAAGTTCATGTCCCAACGGGACCGCCGGAGACGCCACTGAAGGAAATATGCCCTAGAGGCAATAATAAAGTTATTATTTATTTCATCATATCATGATAAATTTTTATTATTCATGCTAGAATTGTATTAACAGGAAACATGATACATGTGTGAATACATAGACAAACCTATAGTCACTAGTATGCCTCTACTTGACTAGCTCATTAATCAAAGATGGTTATGTTTCCTAACCATAGACATGTGTTGTCATTTGATTAATGGGATCACATCATTAGGAGAATGATGTGATTGACATGACCCATTTCGTTAGCCTAGCACTTGATCGTTTAGTATACTGCTATTACTTTCTTCATGACTTATACATGTTCCTGTAACTATGAGAATTATGCAACTCCCGTTTACCGGAGGAACACTTTGGGTACTACCAAACGTCACAACGTAACTGGGTGATTATAAAGGAGTACTACAGGTGTCTCCGAAGGTACATGTTGAGTTGGCGTATTTCGAGATTAGGTTTTGTCACTCCGATCGTCGGAGAGGTATCTCTGGGCCCTCTCGGTAATGCACATCACTGTAAGCCTTGCAAGCAATATAAGCCTTGCAAGCAATGCACATCACTATAAGCCTTGCAAGCAATATATCCCTGGTGGCCCTCCGACGCCAACTCCAACTCCATATATTGGCTTTCGGGGAGAAAAAAATCAAAGAGAAGAAATCATCGCGTTTTACGATACGGAGCCGCCGCCAAGCCCTAATCTCTCTCGGGAGGGCTGATCTGGAGTCCGTTCGGGGCTCCGGAGAGGGGGATTCGTCGCTGTCGTCATCATCAACCATCCTCCATCACCAATTTCATGATGCTCACCGCCGTGTGTGAGTAATTGCATCGTAGGCTTGCTGGACGGTGATGGGTTGGATGAGATTTATCATGTAATCGAGTTAGTTTTGTTAGGGTTTGATCCCTAGTATCCATTATGTTCTGAGATTGATGTTGCTATGACTTTGCTATGCTTAATGCTTGTCACTAGGGCTCGAATGCCATGATTTTAGATCTAAACCTATTATGTTTTCTTGAATATATGTGTGTTCTTGATCCTATCTTGCAAGTCTATAGTCACCTACTATGTGTTATGATCCGGCAACCCCAAAGTGACAATAATCGGGACCACTCCCGGTGATGACCATAGTTTGAGGAGTTCATGTATTCACTATGTGCTAATGCTTTATTTCGGTTCTCTATTAAAAGGAGGCCTTAATATCCCTTAGTTTCCAATAGGACCCCGCTGCCACGGGAGGATAGGACAAAAGATGTCATGCAAGTTCTTTTCCATAAGCACGTATGACTATATACGAAATACATGCCTACATTACATTGATGAACTGAAGCTAGTTCTGTGTCATCCTATGTTATGACTGCTACATGATGAATCACATCCGGCATAATTATCCATCGCTAATCCAGTGCCTACGAGTTTTCCATATACTGGTTCTCGCTTATTTACTTTTTCGTTGCTACTGTTACAATCACTACAAAATACCAAAAACATTACTTTTGCTGTCTTTACTTTTGTTACCGTTACCACTACTATCATATTACTTTGCTACTAAACACTTTGCTGCAGATACTAAGTTTCCAGGTGTGGTTGAATTGACAACTCAGTTGCTAATACTTGAGAATATTCTTTGGCTCCCCTTGTGTCGAATCAATAAATTTGGGTTGAATACTCCACCCTCGAAAACTGTTGTGATCCCTTATACTTGTGGGTTTCAGACACATGCACACTTCAACGCCGCCATGGCAGAGGAGTAGCCAGTACTGCAGCCAGTGTCGGTGTCCCGGCAGGCGCGGGAGGAGCAGTGGTACAACCTCTCCCTCCTCGAGCAGCACCGGCTAGCGGAGGGATACATCGAGCTCATGTGGGAGGAGGCCGTGGCGGCCATGGCCGCGGAGAACCCAACTGCATCGCCGAGCAGCCTGCGTTATACGATGCCACACACTCTCGCACCCCGCTGCAACGCGGCCACGGCGCTGACGATTGCGGATGTGAACGCCGGCAACTACGCATTGTTCCACCCACCCACTCTGCTTTGTTGGCGCTGATTTGACGACAAGGTCAGCCCGTCAACGTCCATCATAGACCTCATGTACACAAGCAATGGAAAAGTTGCGGACTCTAACGAGCAGGGTTAGTGCATGGGAGGCGGCGTGGCCTCGAGTCCCAAGTGGGATGATTGGTGTTGCATGTCCTTATCTTCCTTGCCAGCGACCGCACCTACACTTCATGTGTCTCATTAGTGTCAGACATGGACGTACCCAACGCAGGAGGGGAACAAAAAGGACTTGGTGGATGGGTGCCGCTGTAGATTTAAACTAGGTTTAGATCCGGTCACTTTTGGTTAATGAAATATGTCAAAAATGTAATGAATGTGCTCCGGTTTAGATGAAAATCATCTGGTTTGCATGTAATTCGTCTGGTATGTTGAAATCAGGTCTAAATGTATGCGGGCACGGTTTGATGGCCGATGCACTTACCGACGGCTTTTATCTTACAATAGGGTTTGCTTCTCCAAAGGTGGAGACACAACCATGCAATATTATCTTATTGAAAAGAAAACTATAATAGCGAGAGTGTGAAAGAATAAAAAAAACACGAGCGTTCAGCTTTGCTTAATGTAAGATTTAATTTTTTGCTTAGTCTTGAGCCGCTACTATAATTTTACAAGGGACAATGCATGTTAGTATCAGGTAAGATATTAATGTGTATGTGCAATGCATGTTAATATTAGGCAAGATATTAATTGCATTGTATATTATATTAACTTTGGATAAGATATAAATTGCATGCTAATATTAGGCAAGACATAATGACTTGGTTAATGTTGACCAACATATATATTAGGCGTGATATTAATTATTGGATTATGCTAAACATGTTAAATGATAAACATCAGAGCGCCATAGACCGTTGATAGATGCATCTGAACATGTGAAATTTGTTGGATCTTCACAACTCGTTCTTTTTATATTGGTACAGATATACCAAATGCTATTGGGTTCATTTGAACCCAAAGTCAATAAAATGGCCCTGTCCTTGCTTTTTTCTTTTCAAAAAGGAGGTTGAGACCCCCATCTCTATAATATCATTGCGATGCACATACTAATTCTTATTAACTATAAGTCACAGTACAGAACAAAGGCAAAATTGTCGAACAATTACAAAATATGAAAGTAACATCTAAGGCTAAGTCATTTTCTTGCACAACAACACCTCCCAACAAAGAATAAATGACCCCACGCCATCGTCGCCAGGTCCGACTGAAGGCGGCTTGGACAAGAATTTTCATTGTAGTTGCCGACACTAGCCACCGATAGCTACCAGTCAACCGTCACCATGACTAGTTCCTATAACCTAGTTAGCGAAACTTGGGAGAACGACATTCAACTTTTGGAAATATGAGATACAACGTTTAGAATCCATGGAAGCAACTTTTCACAATAAACATTATATTAGGGGAGAGCACCCAAGATCTAGGAGGTATGTCAGATCTCTGCGTGTGCACACCCAAAATCTAGGGAGGTCCCAGGATCTCCGAGCATGGGCACGCATGCACACACGGAGTGAATGGGGCATCACATACCCTTACTAAGCCCGCATGCTAAGTTCACGTTACCAACTACAATAGAATTTATATCCATCATACCAGCGAGTATGCAAGCACATGTACGTTCCACACTTGTTTAAGTTACACAAACGCCATTTCCGAAAACGGCAATTCTCATAAGATCTTGTGATAACTTCCTTACGCTACCATACCTAGCAGCAATTATAGCGGGTTCCTCCATTAGGACAACCAAGAAGAAGACAATGAAGTGGCACACCATTTCCTCCACCAAGAACCTAATCAACTCTAACACATCTGCATTGTAGCTCTAAACTGTGGTGGGGTGCCACGTTAACTCGATGCCGGCGAGTGACTCCTTCATTGTGACGTTGTCACATGCACGGGATCCTCCATAGTCTCTCTTGGAATTCTCATAAGTTTTCCTTGTATGTATTGGGGCTTGGCCATGAATTTCGACAATTAGGGAGGAGGGGTGTGCTTTGTATGAGAAGAAGATGTTCAACCGGAAATAATCTACTTGGTTAAGAGTGAGAAAAAGGTCTGCGAGTTTCGAACAATGGATGCAACACGATGTGGTGGAAGTGTCAAAGCGGGGTGGGATGCCAAGAGTCAAGGGAGACAAATTTTGCTAGATATACCGTTATGTACCCTTATGGTAGATTTTCTCAATCACAAAAATATGGCATTGTGTGAAAACTATATAAACTTGGTGGGCTTTACAAACACCGGGACCATTTTTAGGGGAAAACCCGTCATACAGCTTTTAGAAAACCTAGGAAGTAACTTTCGATGTGTGGGTCAATTGTTGCAAGATTACCGGTTAGTTACCAAAGAATTTCTCGTATAAGTTACCAATCCATCGGTTGAGTCTCCAACAATCATTCCAATACTTCTGTTGGCCATATTGATGAATATGCAAGCATATGTTCCATGGTTACTTAGATTAGAAAAAGACATATTCAAATACGACAAACGACAAATCTCACAAGATCGTGCAACGACTCTCTTAACTTGCCAGTTTAGCCATATTGATGAATATGCAAGCATATGTTCCATGCTTGCTTAAATTACAAAAGCGACAAACAACAAATCTCACAAGATTGTGCGACGACTCTCTTAACTTGGCAGTTTAGAAGTGATTATGGCGGCTTCCTCCACGCCGATAATGCAGAAGAAGAAGACAACAGAGGGGCATACCATTTCCTCCACTAAGAACCTGATCAACTCCGTCAACCCTAGCTTGCACCACCCCTACCACTGAAAGGGGTTTTCGGTGGTAGGATGCCATTTGTCAGCTCGATGCTGGAGACTGGTATTTGTCAAATTGCATTGGCTCCTCCATGATATTTCCTAGGGTTCTCATAAGCCCCCCCCCCCCCCCCCCCTTCCCCTATGTTTAGGGATTGGCCATGAACTTGGACAACAATGGAGAAGAGATCTGGATGGTAGGGAGGTGCTTGGTCGTGAAGTATCAACTAGGTTAAGTGTAAGCAAAAGAAAGAACGTGTCATGATGTGATGGAAGGAGTGAACGTGATAGGATGCAAGGGAGTTAGGGGAAGCATTATTTTGCAGGATCTGCCATTACAATACGTTTTCTCAACCACAAAATATCCAGCATCGTGTGGATATTCTAGATGCGGATTTGAAACCTTGAGGGTATCCTTCGACCCTTTGGTTGAGCTATAAGAAGGGCGGAGAGCTTAGTTTCCAAATTTACGTCCCCAATGAAGAGAATTGTGCCATACCGACAAGCTCGTACTACCGATTTCTATAGTATGAGCCATAAATCATCTGGTACAACCGTTTAGCCAGAAAATGATGTTTTGAGGTGTGCTACCAGGTATTTCTTGATCGGAGTCTACAACCCATATACTATACACAATAAATTTAGACTGCGACATTCCTTACTACTCCCTCCGTTTCAAAATAGATGACTCAATTTTGGAACGAAGGGAGTAATCTTTTTTCGAGGGGGTATTCCTTACTAATCCGGGCCACTCCTACAGCCGACGCGCAGCACCAGTGAGTCCTTTCCCACCGTCGCATGAAGACACGGCCCCACACACACACACACACACACACACACACAGAAACCTGAGACTGGACGACGCGTGATCCGTTCCACCAACTCAGGAGAAGCGAGGCACGGCGCGGTGCTGGCACTGACTGTCCGCACGGATACGTCCATTCCACGGCCTCCGTCCACATCCGCGCTGCTGCAGCAGCAGCAGCTTCACTTGGAGTGAAAGCTTGCTCCTCCGAACTGGGCATTTTCCCGGGGAGGCGCTTCGCGGGGCGAGATGCACCCTGCCCAGATGGTCCTCCTCCTCGTTCACTCCCCACCGTCCTTTTCACTGCCAGAGGGGGGGACGAGGCCAAGTTCGCCACCCCACCGTACTCGTGCAGGCAACGCAGCCAGGGCGCACATGGCATTCTCCGGGGCGGGGAGCGCAGAGAATCCGGCCGGGGCGGAGGAGGAGATAGATGCAAACAAAAATCAACGGGAGGAAGGAAGGAAACACACACGTTTCCGACTTTCAGTTGAGGCGATGGATGGACGGACCTACGCGAAAGCGAGAAAAACAAACGCGAAAAGCGCGCCGGAAAGGTCGGGCATGGGATGCACATGCCCTGACTGACAGGTGGACCACCAAGTAGTACCAGCACACCGTCCGGTGGGACCAACGAACGAACGAGCGAGCGACCATCGCCCCTTCCCTGGCTCGCGTGGGCCCCGATCGATTTTCCTCGCTCGATCCAGCTGTGACCTGCGATCGTGAGTAATTACGCTCCAAAACTGCCAAGGCGTGCTGCAGGATCCATCTAATAACTAAAGAAAAAAAAACTAACCGTCGTCTGGTCCCAGTCATCTCACACGCAGCGGCGTGATCCGTCCATCAGATGGAAGAGAAGAGGGCCGGTGCACGTTAATGGCCTGCTGGGTCGTTGTTCATGCGCGCCCCTCCCTCACTCCCTCCCTATTAATACCATCCTCCTCCTAGGGCCTTGGCTCCCTCCAAACAACCGGAGCTCGCGTCCCCCTCGATCTCCGGACAAAAATCCGCCCTTTTTACGCCCGCCTTGCCCTTTCTGGCCGCGAGAGCCTCCCCACCCCCACCCCCACCACCATCTCGCCCCCTCGCGTGCGCGTGTGTTCCGTCGCCCCTGTCTGTCCCTTTCGCCCGATTTCCTTGCGGTTGAGGAGGTTGTTGGGGGCGGGCCGGGGAAGAAAACAAGTTTGCCCGCCGCGCCGCGCCTCGCCGCGCCGCCGCCATGAACGCGCTCGCCGCGACCAGCCGCAACTTCCGCCAGGCCGCCCGGCTGCTCGGCCTCGACTCCAAGCTCGAGAAGAGCCTCCTCATCCCCTTCCGCGAGATCAAGGTCCTTCTCTATTCTCTCCTCTCCTCGCCGCCGACCGGAGCTTCACTTTGTTTTGTTTTGCTTATCATCTTGGGTTCCTTTCCTTGGCAGGTCGAATGCACCATCCCCAAGGACGACGGCACGCTGGCCTCCTTCGTGGGCTTCCGCGTGCAGCACGACAACGCCCGCGGGCCCATGAAAGGTGGCATCCGCTACCACCCCGAGGTGACGAGATCTCTTCTCACCCCCTCGTGGGATTGTCTTGCTACTTCTGTCAATTTGATTGCGATTTCTCCCGAAAGCCTAAAACAAGACGCATCGAAATAGCTCTCAAAAAAGCGGTTGTGATCCTGAAAGGATAAGCAGATTAACACACGCAAAAATTGCTGGATTGCTTGCCAACCTGACATGCTTTTAACAGCCATTGCTCATGGTCAACGATGTCATTGTTTCTTTTTCAATTCAAAGATGTGGATCCGCGGTGCCTGGCATTCTTAGGTTATTTTTGTATGCTGTGTCCAGCTCTGCTACTTGACTTTCGCCTGTATGCTTAGTTTAGGACATCATGTAGATTCTCCTTGCTGCCATTTTGTCAGGTAAATGATTTGAAGCTATAGAATCCTTTTTAATGAGAGCATGCCGCGCTCCTCTGTTATTACAAGCTCATATTTCTGTCGTTAAACTGTCGAAACAACCTGGCATATCTTCGAAGTCATTGATTCTGTAACGCCCGACAAAATAAACTGTTATCGATGACGACAAAAGAATGTGTGGTGCTGGATCTTGTTATCCGTTGAACCAATATTTTGTCGGTTGTTTGACTGAATTACCTTTTGTAAGTAAGCGCTAGTTTGTCTAGAAATTGTTTCGAGACGTTGATTGTGTAACGATCAGCATATAGACTGTTATCGATGACGACAAAAGAATGTGTGGTGCTGGATCTTGTTATCCGTTGAACCAATATTTTGTCGGTTGTTTGACTGAATTACCTTTTGTAAGTAAGCGCTAGTTTGTCTAGAAATTGTTTCGAGACGTTGATTGTGTAACGATCAGCATATAGACTGTTATCGATGACGACAAAAGAATGTGTGGTGCTGGATCTTGTTATCCGTTGAACCAATATTTTGTCGGTTGTTTGACTGAATTACCTTTTGTAAGTAAGCGCTAGTTTGTCTAGAAATTGTTTCGAGACGTTGATTGTGTAACGATCAGCATATAGACTGTTATCGATGACGACAAAAGAATGTGTGCCCGGTCTTGTTATTCGTTGATCCAGTATTCTGGTGATATTTTGCGAGCCTAGAAAGTTTTATATCTTTCAAAAATGCTAATTCATTTATAGAAATAAACAGCCAAGCTAAAGTATAGTCAGTTGTTTGACTGAATTATTTTAATTGTTTCAAGGCGTTGATTGTGTAACCTCAGCAAATAAACTGTTATTGATAACGACAAGAGTACATATGCCGGATCTTATTATTTGTTGAACCAATATTCTGCTGATATTTTGAAAGCCTAGAAAGTTTGATATCCCTAAATGATAATTCGCTTAAGGAAACAATCAACTTAGCTAACGTACTGACGGTTGTTTGACTGAATTACTTTTGTGAGTAAGCAGTATTTTATTAAAAATTGTTTCAAGACGTTGATTGTTATCTGGCATATCAAACTTAAGCAGTATTTTATTAGATACTTTTATTAGAAATTGTTGGACTGAATTACCTGGCATATCTTAGCAGTCGTTGATTCTGTAACGCCCGACAAATAAACTGTTATCGATAACGACAAAAGAATGTTGTGTAACCAGATCTTGTTATTCGTTGAACCAGTATTTTGTCGGTTGTTTGACTGAACTACTTTTTGTGAGTAAGCACTAATTTATCTAGAAATTGTTTCAAGATGTTAATTGTGTAATGCTCAGCAAATAGACTATTAGCGATAACGACAAAAGAATGTGTGCCCGATCTTTTTGTGAGCCTGGAAAGTTCTACATCCTTCAATGCTAATTCATTTATCGAAACAACCAACTTAGCTAAAGAATTGTCGGTTGTTTGACTGAATTACTTATGTGAGTAAGCACTATTTTATTTAGAAATTATGTCACGGTGTTTGTTGTGTAACCTCAGCAAATAAACTATTATCGATAACGACAAGAGAACGTGTGCTGGATCTTGTAATTTGCTGAACCAATATTCTGCTGATGTTTTGAGAGCCTAGAAAGTTTGATAACCCTAAATGATAATTCAGTTAAGGAAACAATCAACTTAGCTAAAGTACTGTCGGTTGTTTGACTGAATTACTTTTGTGGGTAAGCTCTATCTGTCTATTTGATTAGGAATTGTTTGAAGACGTTGCTTGTGTAACGCTCAGCAAATAGACTGTTATCGATAACGAACGTGTGCCCGATCTTCTTATTCGTTTATCCAATATTCTGGTGATATTTTGCGAGCCTAGAAAATTCTATATCCTTTAATACTAATTCAGTTATGGAAACAACCAACTTAGCTGAAGTATTGTCGGCTGTTTGACTGAATTACTTATGTGAGCAAGCACTATTTTATTTAGAAACTGTTTCATGTTGTTTATTGTGTAACCTCAGCAAATAAACTGTTACTGATAATGACGAGAGAACGTGTGCCGGATTTTGTTATCCTTTGAACCAATATTCTGCTGATATTTTGCGATCCCAGAAAGTTTGATATCCCTAAATGATAATTCAGTTAAGGAAACAACCAACTTAGCTAATGTACTGTCGGTTGTTTGACTGAATTACTTTTGTGAGTAAGCACTATTTTCTTAGAAATTGTTGCACCATGTGTTGTTCTTTATTTTAGATTCTGAAAAGCCAAGGCAGTAAGTCAGTTGCAGGGTTGACTGATTTCTTCTTGTACTTAAACTGCTTGACAGGTTGATCCAGATGAAGTAAATGCACTTGCTCAACTGATGACATGGAAAACTGCCGTTGCGGCTGTACCATATGGTGGAGCAAAGGGAGGAATAGGGTGCTCTCCCGGTGATTTAAGTAGGAGTGAGTTGGAGCGTCTGACGCGTGTATTTACTCAGAAAATTCATGACCTTATCGGAACTCATACCGATATTCCAGCTCCAGACATGGGAACTAATTCACAGGTATGTTATGCAATTTCAGTGTCTTTACCATCGTTCACTGCCTTCCTATGTTCTGCTACTAACTCTATCTGAAACCATTTTCCATACAGACCATGGCATGGATCTTTGACGAGTACTCAAAATTCCATGGTCACTCCCCAGCTGTTGTCACAGGGAAGCCCATAGTAAGTATTACCACTATAACAGAAAATTATCTGCTGCATATAAACTCTCTACACATGATTACTAATATGACCACAATTTGGGCCTATTTGTTAGGATCTTGGTGGATCATTAGGTAGGGATGCTGCCACTGGGCGGGGTGTAATGTACGCTACTGAGGCTCTCCTGGCCGAATATGGGAAGTCTATTTCTGGATCGACCTTTGTTATTCAGGTGAGCTGTGATAAACTGTCGACTTCTTGAATGGTAAAAAGATAGTAGCGAGTGCCATGGTAAAAAACCAAAATAAGTCTGTTCAAACATAGTGCTACTGTTAGTAGCCATCATAATGTAAAATTGTGCTTATTCTATGATGAAATCCTGCAGGGATTCGGTAATGTTGGTTCATGGGCTGCTCAGCTCATCCATGAGAAAGGTGGTAAGGTAATTGCACTTGGAGATGTATCAGGCACAATCAGAAACAAAGCAGGGATAGACGTACCTGCTCTGATGAAGCACAGAAATGAGGGTGGTCAGTTGAAAGACTTTCATGGCGCTGAAGTCATGGATGCCTCAGAGTTGCTAGTGCATGAATGCGATGTCCTCCTCCCATGTGCCTTAGGCGGAGTTCTTAACAGGTAATTGCTACTATCCTTCTGCGCTTTTGACGTGGCCTAAATCATTTTCACTAGATTTCACCGTACGTCACGGTTTCCCCCCTTTTCTGTTACATGTTTTGTTAAGTGTTTTCTTCTGCTAGTTTTATTGTGAATAGCAAACATAATTGATGTGCGAATATTGTGATAATCCTGACTTAACGAATTCTGCAGATAAGTTGATGCATTTTTTATTCAATTTTTGTACCTTATGAGCAACCTATTTTCTGATTGCTTCCTGGATATATATACTTCTAGTTTAGGGTAACTGATGATTTGCTTTAATTATCTGAAGGGAAAATGCCCCTGATGTTAAGGCCAAATTTATAATCGAAGCTGCTAATCATCCAACCGATCCAGAAGCTGACGAGGTAAGAGTACTGTACCACCAAACAACTTACGATAAATTTTCATCCTTGAGAAATATAAAAAATACAACCATTTTTCAATTCTGTTTTCTGAATGTCTCACTTTTGTTGTATGTGCTGTAGATTCTTACCAAGAAGGGAGTGGTCGTGTTGCCTGATATCTATGCTAATGCTGGTGGTGTGATCGTTAGCTATTTTGAGTGGGTTCAGGTAATTGAGTATACGATGGCAGCCTTTGCCATCTCATTCCACATTATCTTTTTGCTTGAGCCGGCAGTTTCCTTATGCTTTTTTGATGGCACAGAACATTCAAGGATTCATGTGGGAAGAAGAAAAGGTGAACATGGAGCTCCATAAGTACATGAACAGCGCGTTCCAGAACATCAAGGCCATGTGCAAGTCTCAAGATTGCAACCTTAGGATGGGAGCATTCACCTTGGGAGTGAACCGGGTTGCTCGCGCCACCATCTTGAGGGGCTGGGAGGCATGAGGAATTCCAGATTCCTTATCGAATAATCCATGCCCGACACCGTGGTGGATGACAGTTCTTATATCCACCATCATTGATTTGGTAAATTCATCATAAGTTGCCGGCATGCCAGGAGTCCAATTGAAATAATTTTCGGTGTACATGACAGAGATGATGGGTTTGTTCTTTCTGTTAGCTAATTATCTGCCCTGGGTTGCCAACTATGGTGATCTAGTTCTGTGTGATTGTAAACCTTCAGAGTTGTTGAATGTTTACCAAAAGTCTCTGGATTTTAATATCAAAAAGGTTATTTTGGCATCATTGGTTTCAACATTTCTGGTCTGAGATTTGATGGCCCCAAATGTAAGAGATTACTTCTGCAAGATTCATGTAACTGAGAGTTTCAACAACTTATGGCAGACAAATATCAAAGAACCAGAACAATTGCACCTGTTTCTCTTTTCGCATGAGCTGACGAGATTCATACAAATTCAGTCTCAAGCCAAACCCTCAGGGCCTCGTTGGACGGATGGTGGTATTTGTTCAGACTTGAACTAAACTGGAGCTCCGAAAAGAAATATCCCTACCTAGTTCAAACAACCCCTAAAACTGCTGAAGTTCAACAACAACATAAAGAAAAACCTAAAACTACAAATGATGGATAGAACACAAAAGCTACCGTCCTGTGCACTGCATTTATGAACTGAAGAGGTGTTCTTTCAACTATGTGACGATGTTTCATGAGCTCCCATGCTTCAGAACTACGGCGCCTTTGTTGCCCCTGGCACCTGGGCAGGCAGTGCGAGGACACAGAACTTCGGACTATTTGGTACCTCATCATAAAAGTTCAGCAGAAACTGTTTGCGAGGTTTGCGGCGCGGCTTGCCCGGTACTGATCGAGCCTCATTGGGTGTAATTTCGTCGGCGGCGGCAGCCATCAATGTCGGTTTGCGCAACCAGCCACGGCCCTTGGGTGGAGCAGATGCAACGTTGCCAACGGCCTTCTTGTCTGCAATTGATGTTGAGGGAGAGCCGCAGGTGGATTTTGCCGGCTCTGATCTGCAGGTCCGACGACGGCGCTTGTGCTTCACAAATGGAGCCTCGGTGTCACCCTCCTTGTCGGAGGCTAGGGCCGGAGCAGAGTTTTCGTCAGCTGCCACAAGGGGCAGTTTGCAGGGCTGGGTGCTGCACTCTCGCGTACTGAATGCTGCAGGTTCCTTGGCCAAGAGCGGCCGCTTGGCTGCTGGAGCCTCGCCGCCATCTTCCTCCGTGACTAATGCTGCACCAGAGCCGTCGTTGACGATCACAAGTGCCAGCTCGCGAGGTTCCCCATGGTTCTTATCAGTGGCGGATGGAGCCTCATTGCTGTCTTTTTTGTCCGTGACGAGCGCTTCGCCCGGGACGTCGGCCGCCCCTACCTTACCTCCGTCAGAAGGCGAGACCGGCCACGGCGTTTGGGCATCGTGGATGGCGACCCGCTCACAAACTTCTTGCCAGAAGCCTGCTTGGGCGGCAAGCCATCCTTCCGAGGCCGACCGCGGCCGCGCTTGGCCCCTGCCGCCGGCGAGCCATCCTTCTTAGGCGAACCGGGCCCGCGCTTGGCCCCTGTCATCAGAGGCCCAGCACTCACCGCCACCGCAGCGGCCTGCCAATCATCCCTCCTAGGCCGACCGCGCCCACGCTTGACCACCACCAGCGAGTCATCCTTCCTGGGCCGACCGCGGGCGCGCTTGGGCTCTGTCGGCGGAGGCCCAGCCTTGGCCGGCGCAGCCGCCGCCGCCAGGACCTCGGTGAGTGCGAGCTCGGGCTGGGGCTCGTCGTCGGAGCAGCAAGAGTACCGCCCAGGCGCGGCGCAGACGAAGAGGCCCTCGGCGACGTGCTTGGCGAGGTAGTAGCGGAGGAACCTGTCGTGCGCGGCGGGGATGCCGGGGTACCTGTCGCGGATGAAGCCCGAGATGGCGGACTCCGCCGAGCCGCCGTCCTCGCCCAGCGCCTGGATCGCCTCTTCGATCATCTGCAACCAGACGAGGACGCAAACGTCAGACCAGCGGCGGCAGCCCATCCAAACCCCATTGCCATTGAACAACCAACCAGATTGAGCGCAAGCGATTTCTCCTCACATCGGAGGCGATGCTCGATTTTTCTTTCCGAATCAATGAGGAGCATCCGTCGCTGGCGATGCTCAATTAGTGTTTTCCTAATTCGATTCGGGTGGGTGGGTGGAGATTAAAGAGCAAATCCAACTGTTCTCCCGGTGGAGAGAGAGAGAGAGAGAATCGACCGAATAAGCGGGGAGGAATAGGTAGGCGATTAATCGACCGGGGAGGAGTGATTACCCATGAATACGGTGGATGATCCGGCGTGGGATCCCGGCGCTTGGGCACGGCGGCGGCGGCCGCGGCCGCCGACGAGGACGGCTCCCCCAGCGTCGCTTGCCCCGCCGCGACGGCCAGCATTGCGCGGCGGGGGCGGGCGGATTGGTGGGAGCGAGGGAGGGGGAGGAGACCAGGGGCGGAAAGGGGAGGGCGCAAATCTAGAAGAGACGAGAGGCAGGTTTAAGGAGGGGGAGAAGAGAAGGAAGCGGAGGAACGCGTCTGGTGTTTCTGGGTTCCGGAGAAAGGAAAGCCCGCCTGTGTTCGGACCATATTGCCCTTCCTGTAGGCGATTCGCCTCTTCTCTTCTCCCCCCGGATGTTGGGTGGAGATATTTCGCAGCAAAAGGCACGAGATCGAATCGCCATGGGATGGGCTTTCCCTTCGGAGTTTCGATCAAAACGTTTGGCTTTGTTGAGCAAGGTTTGGGTTGGGTAACGCCGCACTGCAGGCTCACCTAACCTAACCTTTTTTATGCCACGTTTTGTTTTTGAAAGATCCAGCATTGCTGGCATTCATTAATAATAGCACGAAGCAACGGAAAATAACAAGGTGGTGAAGGTCCTAGGACCAGAGGATCCGAAGATCAAAAGACAAAAGGAAAAACAGCAGCCCTAGAAGCTGCAGCACAACACTCCTTACAAACCACACTAGGCAGCGGAGCTCCGACTCCGACGGTGAACTACTAAGGAAACTGGGCAGGGGTGGCGTCACGGGGGATCACCGAACGAACCACCTGTCACGCGTCATCGTATACCACTGGTTCCCCACCACGGCTTCGACTTCACATCAACAGACAGTCGAGGCACTCCCATAGACGCGCCGAAGAAGAAGAGTCGGCTACCACAACCAGGGCCACGCCTCCGGCATTGCTCACCGCTGTCATCATTGCCACAGAAGCCACCGTGCACGTCCAGTCATAGGAAGGCACCACAGGGATCAAAGTCTTCAAGACGGCACCCTAAAGAGGAGAACGACGTTCAAGACGACGCCACCGCCCGACCCTGCAGCGGGATCTAGGTTTTCACCCGAAGTACTTGATCCGGAAGATCCGACTGTGAGATTCCCGACGACGCCTCCAAGGAGGATGGCGACGCCCACAGGCGCCGTCGCCGTCGGCCGGCCAGCACCGGACAGGCTTTCACTCGGGCAGCCACTCCCACGTAGCATGCCGAAGTCGACCCTTGCCTCCACTGGACCGCGCACCCCACAAACAGCAAGCGCGTCATCGCTGTGTAGGGCCACCATCAAGCCTCCACCGACAACGAGCCTGCAGAGACCAGAACGGGTCCTGCAGGTCGCATCCAAACCACGGCCGGAGCCCCTCTGCTCCAGCACCGCCCGCGGTCACGAACCATCCGCGGTCACCACGCCCAGATCCACGCCGCCCGGAGTCCTCCCACCCAGCTCGCCTCCTACACGCTAGATCTGGGCGTCCCGGGGCCCCACGCGCGCCACCCCCGACCAGCACCGCAGATCCGTGCGGGGGCGACGGTAGAGCACCATCCACACGCTGCGCCCCGGATCTGGCCGCCGCGTCATGACGCAGCCACCGCTCGCCGCGCTCCCCTGCAGACGAGCGCCCCCGCGCGTCGAGTCCAGCCATGCGCCCGTCGCCTCCGTCGGCGCCAGCTCGCCGCGCCTCCGCGAGCCACACGCGCCCGCAGCGCCAGCTCGCGGCGCCTCCACGAGCCACGCGCGCCCGTCGCCTCGCTCCTCGGGATGCCGCCACCCACCGAGCCCGCGAAATGGACGCGATCACCAGGCACCACCGCGCGCAGAACGCGCCAGATCCACGCGACCTCGAGCCATCCCCTCCAGCACGCCTCCTACGCGCCAGCTCCGCATGCCCAGAAGCCCCAGCGCCACCGTGCACAGCCTTGCCGGCTAGCAGCGCCGCCCCGAGCGTGCGCAGCCGCTCTGGCTCCAGTCGAGGCCACCAGCCCGCGCCTGTCGGCCCCTGACGGAGGAGGAAGAAAGGCCCCGCCGCCTCCGAGCCGCGCGGGCTTTGCCCGGCGACTGCCGCTGGCGGCGGCGAGGGGGGAGGGACGGTCGATGGGAAGCTGGCGGCGGCGGCTAGGGTTTGCTCCCGAGCCGCCCGCGGGAGCGACACGGGAGCTCCATGCCACGTTTTGTGACGGAGTAGCAACAGTGGCGTCCTGGCGTGTGCCAAGGATTGGCCAACGGCCGTCCCGACTCCCGTACCGTGTCTGTCAGTGTTACTGCTGGTCAGCTGCTGCCCCGTAGTGTTACTATAGTGCAGTAGAACGTTTATTAAAAAAAAGTACTCCCTTCATCGTTAGAACAACTCCAACGCGCCGACCCAAACGGACGGCGTTTTTGTCCGTTTGGGTCAACCGGTTGCTCGGCTTCCGCCCTCTTTAAGATTTGGGTCGCAATGCGCCCAACGGCCGCGACCTATCTCATGTCCGCACGCAAATATTGAAAAGAGCCCGCGGCCATAGATCGTGCCAGCGGCCATGTCGTCGCCCGTAATTCATGCCGGTAGAATGCCAGCGCCGGCATACAATGTCAGCTTCAGAAAAACACCGCACAGTTCAGCCGGCGCACTTGCCAGCGGCTGGCACACAAAAAGAGACGGTAGTTCGACCACGCCACCGCGGCCGTGGTCATGCCAGCACACTTGTTGGCATAAAAAAAAAGGATGGCGCTCGCCGCCATAGGTCACTCATCGTCGAACTTGAGCATGTTGGCCTGCATCTTCTTGAACCACGACCTCTTCCTTGGCGAGACGGTGTTGAGATCCAACTTCATGATTTCCACCCTCGTCATCATGCTAGCGAGAGCCACTTCTTTCGCCTTGGTCTTGGCATTGACGGCCTCGATCTCTAGCATCTTGGCTTGCTTCTCCGCCTCCATTTCAAGCCTCCTCTTTTGGATCTCCATGAAGGCGTTCATTTGTTCTTCCTTGTCTTGCCGGCGCTTCTCCTCCCTTGAGTCCTTCTTGGTCATCATGTCCTCCACGGTTGCGATCAAGGCATTCGACGCCGCATCCTGCTTGTCCTCCTTCTTGGAGTTGGCTTCCCCCGCGGCCGTGGCTTCTCACCATCCCCAACCTCCTCCACGGCCTTCTTCCCCCTATGCGACATGAAGGCGACATATTGCGCCTTGAACTTCTCCTGTCTTTGATGATTCTCGAACAGTGTGAGAGGTTGAAGGACTTGCCATCGTGTTGGACCTTGAATGCCTCCAAAGCTTGGAATGCCTACAAATGAATTGCATGTAAGCATATTGGCAAATGGATATGGAAATGGACATGCAAGCATAAACGAAATGACACAAAGAGGGGTGCTTGCTAGCATACCATGTCTTGCATGCCGATGCCGCTAATGGGGCATGCCTTGATGATCTCAAGAATGGCACAAAACTTGTTGCACTCTTGTTGGATCACCTTCCAACGCTTTGAAATGTACACCCACCCACGCGTGCTATGTATTTGGTACGGTGGAAACTTCTTGCGCTCATGGAACTCACGATAGACACGAGTCCAAAAGTTTGATGCCTTTTGTTCGGCGCTGATCTTGGGGTCTTGCCCAATGTACCTCCAACACTCACAAAGGAGCTTGTCCTCGGCCGCCGTGTATGCCTTGGTCCGCATGCTCTTGCGCTTCGTCTTCCCCCCGGTGGCTTGGTTGGCTAGCTCGTCCTCGAACAAAGGCTCCCCTTCGATGTCCAATTCATCCTCTTCCTGGAGTCTGTAGTCCTCTCGAAACTCATGGTCGAGCGGGAAACCGTCCAGGTCCAGGCCGACCTGATCATGCATGAAGGCGACCTGATCTTGATCAAAGGTGGACGGCGTGAATGTCCCTCGGACGTCATGGCTTTGTGTCTCATCGAGATCGTAGCCAGCCCCGGCGGCACCGCCAGCGGCCGCGGTAACACCCTCGAAGATGATGTTCTGCATGTAGTCGTCGTCGCCGAAGGCCTGCATTCCGTCGAACAGGTTGCGTGCACCCGGCAGCACGTCGGCTGGCATGTGCCGCACGCGTTTCCTCGCCCCTCCGGATGACGAGCCACTGACCACCGGGGTGGCGTTGAGGTCGATCGGTGCGGGCGTGGAAGGCACCACCACGCTCACCTCGGGGGAGCGTTCGTCGGAGAGCCGGGAAGCTTGCGGGTAGACGTGGAAGCCGGGCATCGGCTGCATCGCCGACGTGCGGGGCGACTCTGGCAGCACCATCCGAGGAAATGTAGATGAGCCGGTGTTGGCCGCAGCCACGACGACATTGACGAGGCCGTGCTGGCCAGGGCTTAACCCTAGGTACATCAGCGCCTCCCTCTTTGCCGCCGCGACGCGGGCGTTGGTGGCCTCCTGCTGCGCGGCAGCGGCGATGGCGGCCGCCGCAATGGCTTCCTTCCTTGCATCCGCCGCGTGCCTCCGGCCCTTTCTCTTGATCGACTCCCTTGCCCGTTCCTCGTCCATCATCTTCTTCTTCAGCTTGGTCGCGGCGGCGGTCTTGTGGGGGGCGCGAGGCTTGCCTTTGCCGGAGGGGGCGGTCATGATGCCAGATGAGGAGAGGGAGTCGAGGCCGGCGACAACATCGAGGTCGTCGTCCATGGCGGGGCGGTGGGAGCGCGCGCGGACGGGAGGGTTTTGGGAAAGTTGAGGGAAATGATGAAGGGGTGCCACTGACTGGCTGGCTAGGGGGAGGAGTAGGCAGGCACTGCGCGTGTCCGCCTCGTGTCCGCGCTGACGCAAATGGGGCTAAAAAATGGGCCGGGAATGGGTTGGCAGGCGGACAAAAAGCGGACGCGCGTCCGTTTGGGTCGGCGCGTTGGGCCGACTTTTCTGTCCATGCCGACCTAAATGGACACGAGTGGACGAAATGGGTCGCCGCATTGGAGTTGCTCTTATGAGAGCTTTTTGACTCTAAGTGTAGTATAAAAAATGTCTTACATTGAGGGAGTATTACTATATTAGCTCTGCCTCTATTAGGGTAGTTTGCACATCTAGATCCTATGTTATTGATCTTATGCGAAGATACGTGTGGGTAGTTTCCTTTTTCTTCTTTGTGTTTAATTGAGTCACTTAGATGTGCAATAACTAGAGCACGTCAAGATGTGCCCTAGACAGACCCGTATACCTATAAAAACGGAGTATATGAAAAGGCATCGCCAAGAACCTTTTGTTAAGGGAATTTTGAACATCGCCCATCATCAGAATGAACACCCCAAACATCCTTGATGTGCCCGCAGGCGGATAGGGAGGCCGCTAGATGTGTCTAGAGCTCAGTCAATTGAGACTTCAAAATGTATTGTCGGTTTTGCAAGCAACGACAGTTGGCACTGTTACCGGTGTGAGTAAATGCTACAACCGTCGATGGCGGGTGTTGCGACCGGTGAGACGACGTGCTATGAAATATGAACGATGATGCCAGATGTTCTTACCGGTGAGACGACATGCTGCAACTAGCAATGAAGGATGCCGCAACCCGTGGGAATAAATGTTGTGACAAAATGATGTGACGTCCATTGGACGATGCCCAGTCCAGCACGAATGTCAGTAAAAAAGTCAACGATTGAACTGAGACTAGATTAAATCTCAATTGACTAAGTTTTAGCAACCTGTCAAATATTTGCCCCTGCTTTCTTATCCTATATCGGAACACTTAAATAAGTAAACATAAATATCATCCTTGGTTCACAATCATGTTTTGCAAATATTCCAATGCAACAATAGATACAAATGTTACAATCCAATATGAAGTTTTGTAATAAAATATTTAAATTTGAATTCCACTTATTCAGTTTTTTTAGTTTTCCCTCGAACACCCCACAAATGCTCAACTAGACCATTTTGAAGTTGATCGTGAGTTGCTCGATGGCGAATCTGTTGATGCATTTGGATAAATTCCTCCAACGTCGCTGAATTTTCCTTTGGAAGATCGATGGGATCACTGATGGTGTTACAACCAGGGGTGCCTCACCTAAAAGGAAGCCGGCCTAGCGCCCCCTATGTCGGTTATGCCATGGGCCAATCAATCTGGAACATCGCCTTACAACGTGATGGGCCCAGACAACTTGGAGTACAGGACAATGTAACCGGCATCTGGAGGACTACTTACAACCTATAACCTAGTCCCCGGTACCCATACAAGTCTGGGTAAGGGTAGTCGAACAGACACATTAGAATCTTAGAGCTTTGCTTAATTCCATGATCTTTATAACCCTTATACAATCAATATTGCACGAGCGGGAGTAGGGTGTTACATTGTCAATCGAGGGCCTGATCCTGTGTAATACTCTGCCCCTGTTAACATCCAATATACTCGTCTAGCTGGGTACACCATTGAGGGATCTTCCAGAAAATACCCCGACATTGGTGCGTCGGGCGCGGGCTGTATTAGGCAAGCCCAAAGATCTAATGGTTTCTTCAGTTGGAGTCAACGTCGTGATATCGGCCAAGATCTTCATGTTCGTTTCGATGTCCTTCATTGTCGAGTTAGCGGGCTATCTCGGGCTCATTGAGACATGCGCTCTAGGTTAGATTGACCACTTTTGCAATATCGGATTTATCAGCGGTTCATGCGGCGAGCTTCTCCTCCAGGGCCTAGTTCCTAACTTGGCCGAGGAGCGACTAGCAAACTTCATCAACCCACAGACTCCATGCATGAAAGCCTCAGGCACTGTACCACTATGGACTCATCACTGTTATACTGATAGACATTTCTTTGATTCTTCGTGGTGCTGTCGCCAGGGGCACCTCGAAGACCTGCTTACAGAATATATTCTTTCTAAGCACTCCTGAGGATAATCTTGAGGCTACAGACCTAGTCCGCATAGTTACTGTCAAACGTAGTCAACTTTTCCTTCTCAAATGGTAGTGCTAAGTTAAAGGTGGTGTTGCAGGCCATTTTATCTTTAACAAAAATATGCATATTGTTTAAACAATGTTCATAATTAATTCCAACTAAAATTAACTACTGTTTAATCTAGGGTGTGCTCTTACTAAAATCAATATCACTCATAATTGATTATTGTCAATTCAAGATCCATGATAACCCACAAGTATAGGGGATCGCAACAGTTTTCGAGGGTAGAGTATTCAACCCAAATTTATCGATTTGACACAAGGGGAGACAAAGAATACTCACGAGTATTAGCATCTGATTTTTCAATTCAACCACACATGAAAGACTTAATATCTGCAGCAAAGTATTTAGTAGCAAAGTAGTATGGAAGTAACGGTAACGATGACAAAGGTAACAGTAGCAGTTTTGTAGTGATTGTAACAGTAGCAACAACAAAGTAACTTAGCAAAGATCAATATGTGAAAAGCTCGTAGGCAATGGACTGGCAATGGTCATTTTGTTGGATAATATTCATCATGTAGCAGTCATAACCTAGGGTGACACAGAACTAGCTCCAATTCATCAATATAATGTAGGAATGTATTCCGTATATAGTCATACGTGCTTATGGAAAAGAACTTGCATGACATCTTTTGCCCTACCCTCCTGTGACAGCGGGGTCCTAATGGAAACTAAGGGATATTAAGGCCTCCTTTTAATAGAAAACTGGACCAAAGTATGGAAAGTTTCCAGATTACTACAGACTGTTCTGTTTTAAATAGATTCTATTTTCTATGTGTTGTTTGCTTATTTTGATGAATCTATGAGTAGTATCGGAGGGTATGAACCATGGAAAAGTTGGAATATAGTAGATATAACACTAATATGAACTTAGAATGAGTTCATAACTGTACCTAAGTGGTGATTTTATTTTCTTATACTAACGGAGCTTACGAGTTTTCTGTTGAGTTTTGTGTTGTGAAGTTTTTTCAAGTTTTGGATAAAGCTTTGATGGACTACGGAATAAGGTGTGGCAAGAGCCTAAGCTTGGGGATTCCCAAGGCACCCCAAGGTAATATTCAAGGGCAACCAAGAGCCTAAGCTTGGGGATGCCCCGGATGGCATCCCCTCTTTCGTCTTGGTTCATCGGTAACTTTACTTGGAGCTATATTTTTATTCACCACATGATATGTGTTTTGCTTGGAGTGTCATTTTCTTTTGTTTATATTTGCTTGCTGTTATTCAGAGACATGTTTTATATCTTTTAGTTCAATAAAAAAAGTCAAGTATAGCCTTTACCATGCTTATTTTACAAGTCTATACGTTGCTGTTTTGAAAACAGAAAGTTTTCTATTATGTTTTGAATATTGGTGAATAGTCAGAACATGATAAAATCTTGAAATGTTGACACAATGAGTAACAACAAATTTTCTACAGTGTGGTAATTTTTCAGAATTTTTGGAGTTAGGGAAGTATGATTCCTCTTGCATTCTTTACAGAATGTCCTGTTTAGACAGATTGTTGTTATGTTTGCATATGTTTGCTTGTTTAATGATTCTATTTGAGGATATGAGTGTTAAATATGCAGAGGCATTTAGTAGGTAATATCAAATAATAATTTTAGTAAATTGCTACAGTAGAGAATGATAGGGTTATTGTGTTGATTTATACTAACTTATCTCACGATTTCTTGTTGAGTTTTGTGTGGATGAAGTTTTTAAGATTTAGGGAAACCGTGATATAAAAGGAATTAAGGAGACACAAAAGCTCAAGCTTGTGGATGCCCAAGGCATCCCTAATTAATATTTCAAGAAGTCTCAAGCGTCTAAGCTTGGGGATGCCCCGGTTGGCATCCCACCTTTCTTCTTCAACAGCTATCGGTCAGTTTTGGTTGTGCCTAAGTTTTTGCTTCTTCACATGATATGTGCTATCCTTGCAATGTCACTTTATTTTGTTTTGCTTGCCGTTTGAATAATATCCCAAGATCTGAAATTCTTAAATGTTAGTGAGTCTTCACATAGTTACATAATTATTCGTCTACTCATTAATCTTCACTTATATCTTTTGGAGTAGTTTGTCATTTGCTCTAGTGCTTCACTTATATTTTTTAGAGTACGACAGTAGTTTTATTTTGAAGAAATTGATGAACTCTCATGCTTCACTTATATTATTTTGAGAGTCTTTAGAACAGCATGGTAATTTGCTTTGGTATCCAAGAGGGATATAATAAAAACTTTCATATAAAGTGCATTGAATACTATGAGAAGTTTGATTCCTTATGATTGTTTTGAGATATGAGGATGGTGATATTAGAGTCATGCTAGTGAGAGTTGTGAATTTGAGAAATACTTGTGTTAAGGTTTGTGAGTCCCGTAGCATGCACGTATGGTGAACCGTTATGTAACGAAGTTGGAGCATAAGATATTTATTGATTGTCTTCCTTATGAGTGGCGGTCGGGGACGAGCGATTGTTTTTCCGGACACTTAGCGGAAGGCGGTGTCGGACTTTAAGATATGGAGCTGATGTGTAAATCGAACTCTTGCTTAGTTAAACAGATATATTTTCATGCCGGGCTGTTCGAAGAGCGAGTGGAGAATCAGAAAGGAGATAGAAAATCGCGAGATGCAGGTATCCGAACACCATAAAGGGCGTTTTTATTATTTCTTGTAAGCTCAAGACGTCTAACCGTATGATTCAAACTACCAAGGCATTATTAAAAATAGAAAAGTTTTACATAGTAAAGGTTTACGCGGGGCCTTCATGCGTGAGTCGAAGCCTTCACTGTGCCCTATTGCACGTCTGCGCCTTTGCTTCAGAGAGCTGTGGGTTGGGACCTTCCATGGAGCCTTGAAGGGCGAGGATCCTGCTGACGAAGATTTATGCTTGGGGGGTCAGGAGTTAGCCATTGGGTCGTAGAAAGACAAGGTAACTCCAAAGTTTGGTTTAGCCAAACACATGCTTCGGATGTATTGGAATATGCCTCATGGCTGCCCATGGTATTTTGAGTGTGAAATTGTGCTGACGAGGCACATGGAGCGCGAAGGATGTGGGCGTGCCGTGGGGCGCGTATCCCTATTTGCGGCGAACGCATGCGGGTTCCCATGACGGGGAGCGGGTTCGAGCCCGTTTACTGTTGTCGCCGGACTTTACGGCGGGTCGGCACCGGGACCTGTATGGGCCGGATTGGTCGTCGGCCGCTAAGGCCGCATTGTGCTCTTCGGTTCGGAGTGATCGTTCTGTGTTGCCGTTGATAGTTATGATGCTCGAAGGACCAGGAATCTTCAACTTGAGGTACGCGTAATGCGGGATGATACGTAGTCAACGTATCTATAATTTTTTATTGTTCCATGCTATTATATTATCTGTTTTGGATGTTTAATGGGCTTTAATATGTTGTTTTATATTATTTTTGGGACTAAACTATTAACCGAGGGCCCAGTGCCAGTTTCTGTTTTTTTGCCTATTTTAGAGTTTTGCAGAAGGAATACCAAATGGAGTCCAAACGGAATAAAACCATCGCGATGATCTTTCTTGGACCGAAAGCAAACCAGAAGACTTGGAGATGAAGTTGGAGAGGCAACAAGGCGGCCATGAGGCAGGAGGGCGCGCCCAGGGGGGTAGGCGCGCCCCCCACTCTTGTGGGCCCCTTGTAGCTCCCCTGACCTAGTTCCTTCGCCTATATATACTCTTATACCCTAAAAACATCATGGGGAGCCACGAAAACACTTTTCCACCGCCGCAACCTTTTATACCCTTGAGGTCCCATCTTGGGGCCTTTTCCAGCGATCTGCCGGAGGGGGATTCTATCAAGGAGGGCTTCTACATCAACATCATTACCTCTTCGATGAAGCGTGAGTAGTTTACCACAGACCCTTGGGTCCATAGTTATTAGCTAGATGGCGTCTTCTCTCTCTTTGATTCTCAATACAAAGTTCTCCTCGATGTTCTTGGAGATCTATTCGATGTAATACTCTTTTGCGGTGTGTTTGCCGAGATCCGATGAATTGTGGCTTTATGATCAAGGTTATCTATGAATATTATTTGGTTCTTCTCTGAATTCTTATATGCATGATTTGATATCTTTGCAAGTCTCTTTGAATTATCGGTTTAGTTTGGCCTACTAGATTGATCTTTCCTGCAATGGGAGAAGTGCTTAACTTTGGGTTCAATCTTGCGATATCCTTTCCTAGTGACAGTAGGGGCAGCAAGGCACGTATTGTATTGTTGCCATCAAGGATAACAAGATGGGATTTTCATCATATTGCTTGAGTTAATTCCTCTACATCATGTCATCTTGCTTAATTTGTTACTCTGTTCTTATGAACTTAATACTCTAGATGCATGCTGGATAGCGGTCGATGTGTGGAGTAATAGTAGTAGATGCAGGCAGGAGTCGGTCTACTTGACACGGATGTGATGCCTATGTTCATGATCATTGCCTTAGATGTCATCATAATTATGCGCTTTTCTATCAATTGCTCGGCAGTAATTTGTTCACCCACCGTAATATATGCTATCTCGAGAGAAGCCACTAGTGAAACCTATGGCCCCCGGGTCTCTTTTACACATTATCGAATCTCGTTTACCTCTTGCTAGTTTCCGATCTATTATTTTGCAATCTTTACTTTCCAATCTATACACCCAAAAATACCAAAAATATTTACTTTAACGTTTATATATCTCTATCAGATCTCACTTTTGCGAGTGACCTGAAGGGATTGACAACCCCTTTATCGCATTGGTTGCAAGTTCTTGATTGTTTGTGCAGGTATTCGGTGACTTGTGCATCGTCTCCTACTAGATTGATACCTTGGTTCTCAGAACTGAGGGAAATACGTACGCTACTTTGCTACATCACCCTTTCCTCTTCAAGGGAAAATCAATGCAAGCTCAAGAGGTAGCACTAGTGCAGGATGCTGTTAATGCGACACTACGATCAGAGACCCTTCGAGAAACTGTGTGCGATGCAATAATCGCAAACGGTGGTGTCAGAGAACCATCAAAAATGTCCAAAATGTTTGCGATGACGGATGCATCAAACACGGTTCTGATTTTAGTTGCGTGTGCGATGCAGGGCATACAGTTCAGTTCAATTAACTGTTTGTGATGAGGAGTAACAAACGAAACGAGCAGTCGGATGAAGGCATGTGCAATACACAGCATACGGTTCACTAGGATGAACTGTTTGTGATTAGGCAACACAAAAGAAACGGTCAGCCAGAACCAGGTGTGTGCGATATACAGCATGCAATTCACTAGGATGAACTGTTTGTGTTGAGACAAGCGAATACAAACGGTTCAATATAACAAGATGTGTGTGATACGCGGCAAACAGGTCTGTAATCAGAAATGTGTGCGAAGACCGATAATAACACAAACGATTGCTTCTAATAAGACGTATGTGATATGCTCTGTCTACACAACATGTGGCCATTGGGGGGCGGGCGGTCATCTGGATACGCCATAAGGATGCGAAGAGGCATCTTACATCAGTAAGGACTAGCTGGTCTACCAGTAGCTCATCTAAGAGAACTCTCAAGTCAAGTGTGCTCAGGCTGGAGTAGCCATGGGATGGGTGACTGGATGGGAAGTTGTGTTGATGTTAAATTAGCTGATAGGATGGGTCATTTTGGTCATCAAAATGACCGACATGCCCCATTCCCTCGGCTAATTTAACCTCAAGGTCCTTGTTTTTTATTTTTATTTTATTTTTTAACATATGTTAAAGAAGGTCTACCGCATTACTTTTTGACAATGTGTATACGTGGCATACAATTGATCCACCCGACCTGTTTGTGATGGAATAAGTCGTGTGTGTTGTGGGCAAACAATTGCTAGTGTACAACCGTTTGCGATTGATGAATTCATCACCGACGGGTTCCCTAGTGTGGTCCGTGTTCATCTCATCATGTGTACGTGTCCTTTCGTCCTTTTCTCGCATGCCTTGTCACCCCGCTGCCGCAGACGCTCGAGTGCAAGCTTGAGTAGCGTGCGGGGGTGTTCTTTTGGCCAAACGGTGCTGAGCCCGTTCCCGCGCAACCGCGCAGGTTCCCGCGCAAGCTTCCCGCCAGACTCGGTGAAATCCCCCAAAATCCCAATGCTTATCAGCCTACTATATAAGCCCTCACGGCTGGCGAGTCCTGCGTCGCATTTTCCCCTCCCTCACTATAGCTTATCTTGTCTTCTTCTCCCAAAATCAGCAATGGCACCGGACCGTCGTCATCGCTCAGCCACTCCGTCGTCATCAGAGCACAGCTCCAGCTGGGAGGCTACACCGCGGCGGCCGCGCAGTCCCCGACGAAGTATAGTGCGCGCGGCGTCCAAGTTGGGTGTGCGCGGAACACGCACCACATGCTCGGCCGCCGGTGCCCGTCGGCAGCTGTTGTCGGCCGTCGTTGCCGCCACACCTCCGTTGAAAGCCAGGGCCATCACCCGCTCCGCCGCTGTGGCCATCACCCCACTACCGGCCACCGTGGCCAGCACCCGCTCCGCCACCGTGGCCAAAAGGCGGGAGGTGGTGGTCGTGGCCAGCACCCCATCATCGTCCGCCGTGGCCGCTAGCCCGCCATCGACCGTCGGGATCATCACCCGCTCCGCCACCTCCGCCCGCAGGAGGGACACGAATGTGAAGGCCCGCACGTGCGGCAGCGACCTTGCGTGCTACATCGAGTTCCTGTGGGAGGAGGAGGAGCACCTCGTCGAGCATGCAAAGAGCCTTACTGCCGCCGTGGCCGCGGCACACGCCGACGCAGAGGCAAGGAATTAGGAGATCTACGAGGGGTCATCTGGAGTGGCAGAGGGCGTTCAAGGTGAGCGTCGCTGAAGGTGCAGCAACGGCAGGCACCGTATTGCAGTTGTCCAGTTTGTCGGTCGCCTCCTCCTCCGCTTCCTCTTACTGAGCGCGCTCGGCAGAGGAGAGGCTGCCGGAAGTAGTACAAAGCCCCTCCGTAGTAGTATTTAGGGGCTATTTTGTTCAATTCATCTGACTATAGATGTGGTGAAACTGTACAGCGTACTTAAAATTAGCTAGTATATATAGTTGAACTAGCTATTTCAGTATGTGGTTGGCAACAATTGGGGGAAAGTTTGGTCAGTTCAGCTGGAAAGTTGAACTGTTTGTATAAATTAAGCACGACTGCTTAATCTATGAATGAAATCTATGCTTAATTACTGAATTTTAGTTGCAAAAATTAGATAGTGCTAGTGATTTGTAGTTGCATATTTTGACAAATCACTGTGTTACAAGGATTGACAAATGGAAATGTTACTAGATCAACAAATGTCAATCTTTCCAGTTTGACAAATGGCAATATACCCAATATGATAGATGCAAATCTTACCAAATTGTCTATACGTGGTTGCACACGGGTCATCCGATAAAACCGTTTGCGTTGAAGGGAGGTAGAAATCTTGCTTGCCAAATTTTCTCTTGGCTTAGCGCCGAAGTCTCGCTTTGCAAACCTTATTCAATCTGAACCGTTTGCATTGAAGAGATGCACAAATCCTGCACAGCGAATTTTCCCTTGCGGAAGACCATAGCTCTCACTTTGCATACATGTGTTCTATCTAAAATGTTTGCGATGAAGAGCTGAACAAATCCTGCTCGGCACATTTTCCTTTGGCTTACTGGGGAAGCTGTCAGTGTACATACGGGTGTTCTATCTAAAACGTTTGCGATGTTAGAGTGACAACTAGTTGTTTTAAAATGCCTTTGTTGACTGTTATTCAAGTGCGCCTTCTCTCAAAATGGACACGAAAATTACCACAGCATGTCGGGTGCCATTCCATGGTAGCATGCCAAGTTTCATGAGTTTCAGACGAGTTTTGGATTTACTAGAATTTAAAAACAAAGTATCTCAACGTTTTGTCGGCAGTCAATAGTGCTGGTGTTTGAAATTCATTCCCATTTCTTGCATGGGACCTAAGCATGCACCCAAGGACACATATTTGATTTTTCAACCAATTTATATGCACTAGAGCTTGTGCATGTAGTTCAAATTTGAATTATGCACATAAAATGCCTAGAAAACCCAGTTAATTTATAAAAATGTCCAAACGAACCACGAAATTTTCCAAAATTGAACACAACACTCCTGTTGTTCTATGTTGACACTAGAATGTTTTTGAAAGCAATAACAGGCAACGGGTATCGTTTCATCCCCAAAGATGGCACGTTCCCTACCAAAACCATCAAGCTTGATGTGAGAAGCTCTGGTTTGTGAGAAGCTTATACCCAAAGCTGCCCCAAATGGGACAACAAATTTACCATGGCATGTTGGGTGCCATTCCATGATAGCATGCCAGGTTTCATGAATTTCAGACGAGTTTTGGATTTACTAGAATTTTAAAACCAGGTATCTCAATGTTTGCAGCCGAGTGATGGTGGCAGGGTGTTTGACATTCATTCCCATTTCTTGCATGGGACCTAAGCATGCAACCAAGGACACATATTTGAATTTTCAACCAATTTATATGCATTAGAGCATGTGCATGTAGTTCAAATTTGAATTATGCACATAAATGCATTGAAAACTCAATTAATGCATAAGAAATGTGCTAACGAACCCCAAAAATTCCAAAATTCAACATAACACTCATGTTGTTCTATGTTGACACTAGAGAAAATAAATAAATCAAGAAGAGGCAATGACTATCATTTCGTCCAGAAAGGTGAAACATTCCCTACCGAAACCATTAGGCTTGTTGTGAGAAGCTCTGGTTTGTGAGAAGCTTATACCTAAACCTGCCCCAAATGGGACAAAATGTTTACGACGGCATGTTGATGTCACTCCATGATAGCATGCCATGTTTCATGAATTACAGACGAGTTTTGGATTTACTAGAATTTAAAAATCAGGCATCTCAATGTCTGTGGCCGAGTGACGGTGGCAGGGTGTTTGACATTCATTCCCATTTCTTGCATGGGACCTAAGCATGCAACCAAGGAGACGGATTTGAATTTTCAACCAATTTATATCCATTAGAGCATGTGCATGTAGTTCAAATTTGAATTATGCACATAAATGCATTGAAAGGTCAATTAATGCATAAAAATGTCCTAACGAACCCTAAAAAAATTCAAAATTTAATACAACACTCCTGTTATTCTATATGTTGGCACTAGAGCAAAAATTGAAATCAAGAAGAGGCAACGGATATCGTTTCGTCCAGAAAGGTGAAACGTTCCCTACCGTAACCATGAGGCTTGTTACGAGAAGCTCTGGTTTGTGAGAAGCTTATACCCCAACCTGCCCCAAATGGGACAATATTTTTACCACTGCATGTTGCTGCTGTTCCATGATGGCATGTCAAGTTTCATGAATTTCAGATGAGTTTTCGATTTACTAGAATTTTAAAACCATGTATCTCAATGTTAGCGGCCGAGCGACAATGGCAAAGGTGTTTGACATTCATTCCCATTTCTTGCATGGGACCTAAGGTTGCAACCAAGGACACACATTTGATTTTTTAACCCGTTTATATGCATTGGAGCATGTGCATGTAGTTCAAATTTGAATTGTGCACATGAATGCATAGAAAACATAGTTAATGTATAAAAATGTCCACGCGAACCCTGAAATATCCCAAAAAATTGCAAACACTCTTGTTGTTCTGTGTTGACACGAGAATTGTTTTTGAAAGTAAGAAGATGCAACAAATATTGTTTCGTCCCCCAAGGTGGCACGTTCCCTACCGAAACCATCATGCTTGTTGTGAGAGAAGCTCTGGTTTGCAAGAAGATTATACCATAACCTGGCCCAAATGGGACAATATTTTTTACCCCAGCATCTTGATGCCTTTCCATGATAGCATGCCAAGGTTCATGAATTTCAGACGAGTTTTGTATTTACTAGAATTACAAAAGCAAGCACCTCAACATTTGCCGGAGAGCCATGGTGCCTTTGTGTTTGAAATTCATCCCCATTTCTTGAATGGGACGTAAGCATCAACCCATGGACAGATATATCATTTTACAACCCATTTTGGTGCACCGGAGCATGTGCATGTGGTTTAATTTTGAATTGTGCACCTGAAATGCCTAGAAAACCAAATTACCGTATTAAAATCTCCAAGTGAACCCTGAATAATTCCAAATTTTTTGACGACACGCCTATAGTTGCATGTTCACTACACATAGAAGTTCTAGCAATTCAAACACCATCCTTTGCTGCTGTGACCCCATTATGTAATTCAAATCAAGATGAAAAATCAAGTAGATCCCACACAGTTTATTATCACGAACTATGTGAGATGCAGTACAAAATATCCTGGAGCATCGTTGGTGTATAGTACACCTATGGCTTATGCGAGAAGGTTCGTCGGCTATAGTCCATAGCCGGCGTGTCAAGCACACTAGATCGATCCCCAAATATCATTTCACTGTTTAATCGTCGCTGGTGAAAGATGGGGACATGGACCCGCGTCCCGAGGGCAATGTCTAATGACACTTTGCGCGCCAGTTTTTTCGCTAAAGCGATTCTAAATTTTTGGCTTCCACGGAAATATCTACCCCCCTACCCCCTTACCAAAAGCCACGTTTCCCCTGTTTCCGCCTTCCTTTCCAAGTTGAAATCTTCACCCCTTGCTTGCAGTGCCGCCCCCCTCGCCGGCGACCCTCCTTCAGGCTGCTCGGCCTCGCCTATCCAGGCAGGTAATCCACACACGACCCCCATCCTCCTCCTCCTTCCACATCCCACATGCCCCAACCGCCGATGCGAGCGCGACACCTTCCACCCAAATCACCGACCCCTCCACCAAATAAGCGCCACCCTAAGCCATGGTGCATGCAGTATAGTCAGAATCTCAAGGAGCATTTGGCAGCAGAGAAGAAAATCGCGGCCGCACGCGCGGATGAGGTCACGATGGCTGCCATTCGTGTCGACCCCCAGATCTTGGAGGGGCACCTTGCCATTTGCTAGCTACGCCGGTTAAACATGCTCGGTTTACCCGTTGCGTGTGCCGCTCCTGCCTTTCATTAACAAATTGCTATATATGTTCTATATGTCGTGCAATGTGGTGCTCACTATTAACTGTTTGGTTAATTAGTTGTCGTGTTCAGTTAATTGTTTGGTTCAATTCTGCAAATGTGATGTTCAATTCTTCAGGGTGCAATTTTGTATTGTCTTCCATGTGAGAAATAAATCGATTTTTTCTTTACAAAATACATGAGAAACGAATCCAATTTCTATATTTCCAAGTTGTCAAGCATGCTTGGTTTTGGTTAACTGTTTGATCTTCTAGTATGTTATACATTGTGCAATGTGGTGCTTAGTTAATGTTTGGTTCATTTGTTGTGGTGTTTAGTTAACTGTTTGGTTCCATTCTACAATGCGATGTTCAATTGTTGTGGGTGCATTCTGTTATTGTATACCATGTGAGAAATAAATTGAATTTGGCTATACTAAATACATGAGAAACAAATACAATTGCTATATTTCCAAGTTGTTAAGCATGCTTAGTTTGGTTATCTGTCTGATCTTCTATTAGGAGTATGTTATGTTGTGCAATGTGGTGCTCAGTTAATGTTTGGTTCATTTGTTGTGGTGTTTAGTTAACTGCTTGGTTCAGTTCTGCTATGCAATGTCCAATTGTCGTGGGTATAATTTTCTATTGTTGTGCATGTGAGGAATAATCGAATTTGGCTGCACTTAATACATGGGAAACATATACAATTGCTATATTTCCTAGTTCTTAATGATGCTTGGTTTGGATAATGGGTTTTCCATGTGGCTTGAATTAATCTGATGAATCTGCAATGTGCTTATTTTTCATCAACATATTTTACTGATAGCATGCTAACCCTTACTTAACCTGATGACTAACTACCTTATATGTGTTGCAGGAAAACAATATAATGGGAAGCACTGAGGTTTACAATCGAGGTTAGCACGTGCATGGTCCATTGTCTAATAGCACATTATTGTGCAATTGCAGGAACCATTCTAATACTTCAGTTTTTAATAATTTGGTCTTGCACATGTAGGTCCTGCTGTCAGAGGTTTTGACACATTGTTCGACCCTTTTTGCATATGGAAAAATGAGCTGTCCATGAATATCAATCAAGTCAAGAAACTCAGGAAGATTGCTAGGATAAAGAAATTGGCTACCAAAAACAACAAGATCTTTGTCTGCACAACGAAGAAGACATCAGTTCACTACAGGATGGTACTAACTATCATACCTTGTCTTTTTTATTCCTTTGCCCCATTTCCAATATACAGAAAATATTTATGCACATCCTTGTTTTCAGGCCTTTCCAAACTAGTTCACTGATGATTACCTCTCAAACCACCTGTATGGACAGGAGGCGAGGAAGGTATTCATACAACACCCACGGTTCAATATTGAAGTGTTCCTGAAGAGGACGAAGGATGGACAGTCAATCATCCACAGGCACTGGCCTAAAGTTGCAAAGACCTTCAACATCAATGAAGGCTTAATATTCGCCTTCCGCTTCAGCAGTTTTCCCGATGAGATGCATCTGTCTATGTACCGTCTATGATGCTAATTTCGAAAGGTCATGTGAAACTTGGTGTTGGTGCAGTTGTGTAATGGGGTTGCTGAGTGCTGAAGCTATCGTGTTGTACTCTAATGTATTTCAATTATGAAATCATGCTTCCTTAATATGGGAATGAAATATATTATGTGTTTAATATGAATGTCAATTAGATTAATAAATGGATTATTAATAATAGGGCTACTAGCCTGCTAATGGCGAATTAGCGTGCAAATTGGTTTTTGCTATTGCAAACGGTTATTGAGAAAATACCGTGGGCGATGACCTAAGGCAATGCACATAGTTTCTAGGAATAAGCCGTGTTGGATCTATGAACACTCACACACGACATTCTCTTCAAAACTGTTTGCGTTAGGCCACCTTGCACAAACGTTTACCGCATCAAAACTGTGTGTGATGGATAGCCTTTGCCACACAGTTTCTTCTATGCACTGTGTGTGACGCATTCAATAATGCAAACGATAATTTTTTTAATATTGTGTGTGATGGGAACGCCATCATAAATGATTTAACAGGGAAAATTGTGTGTGGTGTACCTACGAACGAAAATGTTTTCCTTGCAGCGACTGCGTGGGATGTATATACGAACGAAAACGTTTCACGGGGACTGTGTGGGATGTACTTACGACCGGAAATGATTTCACCTGTATATATAATTTTATTTTTTGAGCACTACTGTATGTATAACCGTATTTGGTCGCTCGCCGGTCGCACACGACCTCATTTTGCCGAGCGTGTATGCCAGGAGGGCAAATCCCCGATGGTTTCTGGGTCGTGTGGGAAGGACCCCCTAATCGCCCACACTCCCTAGGCAATGGTTCCAAATGCCGTCGCGGAAAGGGGTTTTAAACCGTTTGTATAGCACCGACGCGTACCAGTGTAGCAAGAAGGATTTCTGGCGCCATTGCCGGGGAGATCTATGTCAAGTCAAGCCATACCAAGTACCCATCATAAACTCTTCTCCCTTGCATTATATTATTCGTCATTCGTCTCTCGTTTTCTTCTCCCTCACTTCTAAAACGATTTTTCGAAAACCATTGCCTTTTTCTTCGCCACTCTTCCGTTCGCCTCTTTTCGCTTGCTTCTTGTGTGTTAGATCGCTTGATTCGCCTTCATGGCTAGTCCTCTTGTTGTTGTCAGTACTCCCGATAATGAAGTTCTCAATTTTAAACAAAGGGAGGGAGAAAATCTAAAAGATGCTTGGTATAGAATTTGCAATGCTCAAAATAGATCTACTAGAAAGCAATCTACCTCCGTTCTTCTCTGCAATTTTTGAAGGAAATATGCCCTAGAGGCAATAATAAAGTTATTATTTATTTCCTTATTTCATGATAATTGTTTATTATTCATGCTAGAATTGTATTAACCGGAAACTTAGTACATGTGTGAATACATAGACAAAACAAAGTGTCCCTAGTATGCCCCTACTTGACTAGCTCGTTAATCAAAGATGGTTAAGTTTCCTAACCATAGGCATGTGTTGTCATTTGATGAACGGGATCACATCATTAGGAGAATGATGTGATGGACATGACCCATCCGTTAGCTTAGCATTATGATCGTTACAGTTTCATTGCTACTGCTTTCTTCATGACTTATACATGTTCCTCATACTATGAGATTATGCAACTCCCGAATACCGAAGGAACACCTTGTGTGCTATCAAACGTCACAACGTAAATGGGTGATTATAATGATGCTCTACAGGTGTCTCCGAAGGTGTTTGTTGGGTTGGCGTAGATCGAGATTAGGATTTGTCACTCCATGTATCGGAGAGGTATCTCTGGGCCCTCTCGGTAATGCTCATCACTATAAGCCTTGCAAGCAATGCGACTAATGAGTTAGTTACGGGATGAAGCATTACAGAATGAGTAAATAGACTTGCCGGTAACGAGATTGAACTAGGTATGATGATACCGACGATCGAATCTCGGGCAAGTAACATACCGATGACAAAGGGAACAACGTATGTTGTCATGCGGTTTGGTCGATAAAGATCTTCAATGAATATGTAGGAGCCAATATGAGCATCCAGATTCCACTATTGGTTATTGATCGGAGATGTGTATCGGTCATGTCTACATAGCTCTCGAACCCGTAAGGTCCGCACGCTTAACGTTCGATGATGATTTGTATTATGAGTTATGTATTTTGATGACCGAAGTTTGTTCGGAGTCCCGGATGAGATCACGGACATGGTGAGGAGTCTCGAAATGGTCGAGACATAAAGATTGATATATTGTACCATGTTATTCAGACAATAGAAGTGTTCCGGGTAGTTTCGGGTAAAAACGGAGTGCCAGAGGGGTTACTGGAACCCCCGGGGGAACTAATGGGCCACCATGGGCCTTAGTGGAGAGAGAGGAGGGTCACCAGGGCAGGCTGTGCCCTCTCCTAGCAGTCTGAATTGGACAAGGGAAGGGGGGCGACGCCCCCTTTCCCACTCCCTCTCCCTCTCCTTCCTTCCCCCTCTCTTCCTTGTAGAGGAATCCTACTAGGGCCGGCCGGCCTCCCCCTCCCTACTTTATATATGGGGGCAGGGGGGCACCCTAGAACACACCAAGTCTTCTCTTAGCTGTGTGTGGTGCCCCCCTCCACAGTTACACACCTCGATCATATCGCCGTAGTGCTTAGGCGAAGCCCTGCGCCGGTAGCATCATCATCACTGTCGCCACGCCATCGTGCTGAAGGAACTCACCCTCGTCCTCAACTAGATAAAGAGCACGAGGTACGTCATCGAGCTAAATGTGTGCTGAACGCGGAGGTGCCGTATGTTGGTACTTGGATCGGTTAGATCGCGAAGAAGTTCTACTACATCAACCGCATTACTAAAATGCTTTCGCTTTCGGTCTACGAGGGTACGTGGACACACTCTCCCCTCTCGTTGCTATGTATCTCCTAGATAGATCTTGCGTGATCGTAGGAAAATTTTGAAATTACCGCGTTCCCCAACAGTGGTATTAGAGCCAGGTCTATGCGTAGATGTTTTATGCATGAGTAGAACACAAAGAGTTGTGGCGATAATAGTCATACTGCTTACCACCAACGTGTTACTTTGATTCGGTGGTATTGTTGGATGAAGTGGCCCGGACCGACATTACATGACCACATTCATGAGACTGGTTCTACCGACGTGCTTTTGCACATAGGTGGCTGGCGGGTGTCTGTTTCTCCAACTTTAGTTGAATCGAGTTTGACTACGACCGGTCCTTGTTGAAGCTTAAAACAACACACTTGACGAAAAATCATTGTGGTTTTGATGCGTAGGTAAGAACGGTTCTTGCTAGAAGCCCGTAGCAGCCACGTAAAACTTGCAACAACAAAGTAAAGGACGTCTAACTTGTTTTTGTAGGGCTTGCTGTGATGTGATATGGTCAAGACATGATGTGATATAAATTGTTGTATGAGATGATCATGTTTTGTAACAGAGTTATCGGCAACTGGCAGGAGCCATATGGCTGTCGCTTTATTGTATGCAATGCAATCGCCATGTAATTGTTTTACTTTATCACTAAGCGGTAGCGATAGTCGTAGAAGCAATAGTTGGCGAGATGACAACGATGCTACGATGGAGATCAAGGTGTCGCGCTGGTGACAATGGAGATCATGACGATGCTTTGGTGCTGGAGATCATGAGCACAAGATGATGATGGCCATACCATGTCACATATTTTGATTGCATGTGATGTTTATCTTTTATGCATCTTATTTTGCTTAGTATGGCGGTAGCACTATAAGATGATCCCTTACTAAATTTCAAGGTATAAGTGTTCTCCCTGAGTATGCACCGTTGCTACAGTTCGTCGTGCTGAGACACCACGTGATGATTGGGTGTGATAAGCTCTACGTTCCCATAAAATGGGTGTAAGCCAGTTTTGCACACGCAGAATACTCGGGTTAAACTTGACGAGCCTAGCATATGCAAATATGGCCTCGGAACACTGAGACCGAAAGGTCGAACGTGAATCATATAGTACATATGATCAACATAGTGATGTTCACCATTGAAAGCTACTCCATCTCACGTGATGATAGGACATGGTTTAGTTGATTTGGATCACGTGATCATTTAGATGACTAGAGGGATGTCTATCTAAGTGGGAGTTCTTAAGTAATATGATTAATTGAACTTTAATTTATCATGAACTTAGTCCTGGTAGTTATTTTGCATGTCTATGTTATTGTAGATCAATGGTCCGTGCTACCGTTCCTTTGAATTTTAATGTGTTCGTAGAGAAAGCTAAGTTGAAAGATGATGACAGCAACTACACGGACTGGGTCTGTAAATAGAGGATTATCCTCATTGCTGCACAGAAGAATTACATGCTGGAAGCACCACTAGGTGCTAGGCCTGCTGCAGACGCTACTGATGTTGTTAAGAATGTCTGGCAAAGCAAAGCTGATGACTAGTCGATAGTTCAGCGTGCCATGCTTTACGGCTTAGAATCGGGACTTCAAAGATGTTTTGAACGTCATGGAGCATATGAGATGTTCCAAGAGTTGAAGTTAATATTTCAAGCAAATGCCCGAGTTGAGAGGTATGAAGTCTCCAACAAGTTCTATAGCTAAAAAATGGAGGAGAATAGTTCCGTCAGTGAACAGATACTCAGAATGTCTGGGTACCATAACCACTTGACTCAACTGGGAGTTAATCTTCTAGATGATAGTGTCATTGACAGAGTTCTTCAATCACTGGCACCAAGCTATAAAGGCTTCATGATGAACAATAATATGCAAGGGATGAACAAGACAATTCTCGAGCTCTTCGCAATGCTAAAGGCTGCGGAGGTAGAAATCAAAAAGGTGCATCAAGTGTTGATGGTCAAGAAGACCACTAGTTTCAAGAAAAAGGGCAAAGGGAAGAAGGGGAACTTCAAGAAGAACGACAAGAAAGTTGCTGATCAAGAGAAGAAACCCAAGTCTGGACCTAAGCCTGAAACTGAGTGCTTCTACTGAAAAGAGACTGGTCGCTGGAAGCGGAACTGCCCCAAGTATTTGGCGGATAAGAAGGATGGCAAAGTGAAAGGTATATTTGATATACATGTTATTGATGTGTACCTTACTAATGCTCGTAGTAGCGCCTGGGTATTTGATACTGGTTCTGTTGCTCATATTTGCAACTCGAAACAGGGGCTACAGATTAAACGAAGATTGGCTAAGGACGAGGTGACGATGCGCGTGGCAAATGGTTCCAAGGTCGATGTGATCGCTGTCGGCATGCTACCTCTACATCTACCTTCAGGATTAGTATTGGACCTAAATAATTGTTATTTGATGCCAACGTTGAGCATGAACATTATATCTGGATCTTGTTTGATGCGAGACGGTTATTCATTTAAATTAGAGAATAATGGTTGTTCTATTATATGAGTAATATCTTTTATGGTCATGCACCCTTGCTGAGAGGTCTATTTTTGTTGAATCTCGATTGTGATGATACACATATTCATAATATTGAAACCAAAAGATGCAAAGTTGATAATGATAGTGCAACTTATTTGTGGCACTGTCGTTTAGGTCATATCGGTGTAAGAGCATGAAGAAACTCCATGCTGATAGGATTTTGGAATCACTTGATTATGAATCACTTGGTGCTTGCGAACCGTGCCTCATGGGCAAGATGACTAAAACTCCGTTCTCCGGAACAATGGAACGAGCTACTTACTTATTGGAAATAATACATACCGATGTATGCGGTCCAATGAGTGTTGAGGCTCTTGGCGGGTATCATTATTTTCTTACCTTTACAGATGATTTGAGCAGATATGGTTATATCTACTTAATGAAGCATAAGTCTGAAACATTTGAAAAGTTCAAAGAATTTCAGAGTGAAGTGGAAAATCATCGTAACAAGAAAATAAAGTTTCTATGATCTGATCGTGGGGGCGAATATTTGAGTTACAAGTTTGGTCTTCATTTGAAAGAATGTGGAATAGTTTCACAACTTACGCCACCTGGAACACCACAGCGAAATGGTGTGTCCGAATGTCATAAGCATACTTGATATGGTGCGATCTATGATGTCTCTTACTGATTTACCACTATCGTTTTGGGGTTATGCTTTAGAGATGGCTGCATTCACTTTAAATAGGGCACCATCAAAATCCATTGAGACAACGCCTTATGAACTGTGGTTTGGCAAGAAACCAAAGTTGTCGTTTTGTAAAGTTTGGGGCTGCGATGCTTATGTGAAAAAGCTTCAACCTGATAAGCTCGAACCCAAATCGGAGAAGTGTGTCTTCATAGGATACCCAAAGGAAACTTTTGGGTACACCTTCTATCACAGATCCGAAGGCAAGATATACGTTGCTAAGAGTGGATCCTTTCTAGAGAAGGAGTTTCTCTCGAAAGAAGTGAGTGGGAGGAAAGTAGAACTTGATGAGGTAATTGTACCTTCTCCCGAAAGTAGTTCGTCACAGAAATCAGTTCCAGTGATTCCTACACCAATTAGTGAGGAAGCTAATGATGATGATCATGAAACTTCAGATCAAGTTACTACATAACCTCGTAGGTCTTCCAGAGTATGATCCGCACCAGAGTGGTACGGTAATCCTGTTCTAGAAGTCATGTTACTAGACCATGGTGAACCTACGAGCTATGAGGAAGCGATGATGAGCCAGATTTCGTGAAATGGCTTGAGGCCATGAAATCTGAGATGGGATCCATGTATGAGAACAAAGTGTGGACTTTGGTGGATTTGCCCGATGATCGGCAAGCCATAGGTATGGATCTTCAAGAAGAAGACTGACGCTGACGGTAATGTTACTGTCTACAAAGCTCGACTCGTTGTGAAAGGTTTTTGACAAGTTCAAGGAGTTGACTATGATGAGACTTTCTCACCCGTAGCGATGCTTAAGTCTGTCCGAATCATGTTAGCAATTGCCTCATTTTATGATTATGGAATTTGCCAGATGGATGTCAAAACTGCATTCCTGAATGGATTTCTGGTAGAATAGTTGTATATGATGCAACCAGAAGGTTTTGTAGATCCGAAGGGTGCTAACAAAGTGTGCACTCCAGCGATCCATTTATGGACTGGTGCAAGCCTCTTGGAGTTGGAATAAATGTTTTGATAGTTTGATCAAAGCATATGATTTTATACAGACTTTGGGAGAAGCCTGTATTTACATGAAAGTGAGTGGGAGCTATGTAGCATTTCCAAGATTATATGTGGATGATATATTGTTGATTGGAAATGATATAGAATTTCTAGATAGCATAAAGGGATACCTGAATAAGAGTTTTTCAATGAAAGACCTCGGTGAAGCTGCTTACATATTGGGCATCAAGATTTGTAGGGATAGATCAAGATGCTTAATTGGACTTTCACAAAGCACATACCTTGATAAAGTTTTGAAGAAGTTCAACATGGATCAGTCAAAGAAAGGGTTCTTGCATGTGTTACAAGGTGTGAAGTTGAGTCAGACTCAATGCCCGACCACTGCAGAAGATAGAGAGAAAATGAAAGTCATTCCCTATGCTTCAACCATAGGTTCTATCATGTATACAATGATGTGTACCAGACCTGATGTGTGCCTTGCTATAAGCATAGCAGGGAGGTACCAAAGTAATCCTGAAGTGGAGCACCGGACAACGGTCAAGAACATCCTGAAATACCTGAAAAGGACTAAGGATATGTTTCTCGTTTATGGATGTGACAAAGAGCTCATCGTAAACGGTTATGTCGATGCAAGCTTTGACACTGATACGGATGACTCTAAGTCACAATTCGGATACGTATTTTTATTGAATGGTGGAGCTGTCAGTTGGTGCAGTTCCAAGCAAAGCATTGTGGCGGGATCTACGTGTGAAGCGGAGTACATAGCTGCTTCGGAAGCAGCAAATGAAGGAGTTCATATCTGATACAGGTGTCATACCTAGTGCATCGGGTCAAATGAAAATCTTTTGTGACAATACTGGTGCAATTGCCTTGGCGAAGGAATCCAGATTTCACAAGAGAACCAAGCACATCAAGAGACGCTTCAATGTTTATTATTTATTTCCTTATGCCCTATAGGCAATAATAAAGTTATTATTTATTTCCTTATTTCATGATAAATGTTTATTATTCATGCTAGAATTGTATTAACAGGAAACTTAGTACATGTGTGAATACATAGACAAAACAAAGTGTCCATAGTATGCCTCTACTTGACTAGCTCGTAAATCAAAGATGGTTAAGTTTCCTAACCATAGACATGTGTTGTCATTTGATAAACGGGATCACATCATTAGGAGAATGATGTGATGGACATGACCCATTTGTTAGCTTATCATTATGATCGTTATAGTTTCATTGCTACTGCTTTCTTCATGACTTATACATGTTCCTCATATTATGAGATTATGCAACTCCCGAATACCGGAGGAACACCTTGTGTGCTATGAAACGTCACAACGTAAATGGGTGATTATAAAGATGCTCTACAGGTGTCTCCGAAGGTGTTTGTTGGGTTGGCATAGATCGAGATTAGGATTTGTCACTCCGTGTATCAGAGAGGTATCTCTGGGCCCTCTCGGTAATGCTCATCACTATAAGCCTTGCAAGACATGTGACTAATGAGTTAGTTACATGATGACGCATTATGGAACGAGTAAAGAGACTTTCTGGTAACAAGATTGAACTAGGTATGATGATACCGACGATTGAATCTCGGGCAAGTAACATACTGATGACAAAGGGAACAACGTATGTTGTTATGCGGTTTGACCGATAAAGATCTTCGAAGAATATGTAGGAGCCATTATGAGCATCTAGGTTCCGCTATTGGTTATTGATCGGAGATGTGTCTTGGTCATGTCTACATAGTTCTCGAACCCATAGGTCCGCATGCTTAACGTTCGATGACGATTTGTATTATGAGCTATGTGTTTTGATGACCAAAGTTCGTTCGGAGCCCCGGATGAGATCACAGACGTGATGAGGAGTCACGAAATGGTTGAGACATAAAGATTGATATATTTGACCATGTAATTCGGACGCCAGAAGTGTTTCGGGTAGTTTCGGTTAAAAACGGAGTGCCGGAGGGGTTACTGGAACCCCCGGGGGAACTAATAGGCCACCATGGGCCTTAGTGGAGAGATAGGAGGGTCGCCAGGGCAGGCCGCGCCCCCCAGCAATCTGAATTGGACAAGGGAAGGGGGGCGGCGCCCCCTTTCCTACTCCCTCTCCCTCTCCTTCCTTCCCCCTCTCTTCCTTGTAGAGGAATCCTACTAGGACTAGTAGTCCTAGTAGGACTCCCTCTCCTGAGCGCCCCCTAGGGCCGGCCGGCCTCCCCCTCCCTCCTTTATATATGGGGGCAGGGGGCACCCTAGAACACACCAAGTCTTCTCTTAGCCGTGTGCGATGCCCCCCTCCACAGTTACACACCTCAATCATATCGTTGTAGTGCTTAGGCGAAGCCCTGCGCCGGTAGCATCATCATCACCGTCGCCACGCCGTCATGCTGACGGAACTCACCCTCGTTCTCAACTGGATCAAGAGCATGAGGGACGTCATCGAGCTGAACGTGTGCTGAACGCGAGGTGCCGTACATTCGGTACTTGGATCGGTTAGATCACAAAGAAGTTCGACTACATCAACCATGTTACTAAAACGCTTCCGCTTTCTGTCTACGAGGGTATGTGAACACACTCTCCCCTCTCGTTGCTATGTATCTCCTAGATAGATCTTGCGTGATGGTAGGAAAATTTTGAAATTACCGCGTACCCCAACAATTTTTGTGTAGGCATTACTCCTTGGAATAGATATGTTCTTGACACCATTATTGGCGGGAATTTCTTGGGAAGCCATACTTTTTATTCTTACAATGCCATGATAGATTTATTAGGCCCACCACCTCTTTTGGTCAATGGAACTATTTTAACCTTGGAACATGTGACGCAAAGACTTGATATTATCGAGAATAAAATTTCTACTATAGAGTTAATCAAAAAGTTGGATAAAAAGATTCATAATCAAATTACCCAATATGGATCTAAGGTGGGAGTTACTCTAAATAATCTTAGAGAAAAGGAACCCATAGTTAATGAAAGGATAGATCAAGATTCTACTAGGATTGATAAACTCGATGATATTATTACTAACTTGGGTTCTACTTTTTCTTTTGTTAAAAATACCTCGAATCATATTCCTACCAAAGTTGCCAAGTTTATTTATATTCCTAAGAATAAGGGTGAATCTTCTATTAACGAAAATGAAGATCTCAAATCAATAAATGTTCATCCCAATCTTTTCGATATTATTAAGGAACCTTTTGCCACAAATGAATTTCCCAATTTCTTGCCTAGGAGTATTATCATTGATAAAACCAAAGAATCTCCTAAAGATTATACGTGTTCAATTGAAGATTGCATACCGAAGATGGCAATACCTAGATCTATTCGTGTTTTTATGCCTAGCTAGGGGCGTTAAACGATAGCGCTTGTTGGGAGGCAACCCAATTTTATTTTTGTTCTTTACTTTTTGCTCCTGTTTAGTAATAAGTAATTCATCTAGCCTCTGGTTATATGTGGTTTTAAGTTTTAATTAGTGTTTGTGCCAAGTAGAACCTTTGGGAAGACTTGGGGTGAAGTCATTGCGATCTTGCTGTAAAAAACAGAAACTTTTATGCTCACAAGAATAGCTGTCATTTTTTTACAGAAGAGTGCTTTTAGGTTGATTATTTTTGAAAAGATTAATAGACAAATTCGTCACGTCCACCAATTTATTTCAGAATTTTTGGAGTTACAGAAGTATTCGAAAGTTACAGATTACTACAGACTATTCTGTTTTTGATAGATTCTGTTTTTCGCGTGTTGTTTGCTTATTTTGATGAATCTATGAGTAGTATCGGGGGTATGAACCATACAGGAGTTGGAATACAATAGGTTTTACACCAATATAAATAAAGAATGAGTTCACAACAGTACCTTAAAGTGGTGATTTATTTTCTTATACTAACAGAGCTCATGAGATTTTCTGTTGAAGTTTTGTGTTGTGAAGTTTTCAAGTTTTGGGTAAGGATTTGATGGACTATGGAATAAGGAGTGGCAAGAGCCTAAGCTTGGGGATGCCCAAGGCACCCCAAGGTAAAATTCAAGGGCCAATTCCATTCTTGCCCCTAGTTGGTTCCCACCCCGGGTTTTGCCCTTACTTTTCGGGCATGCTCAGTTTTGCCCTTAGTTTTTCCCCTCCGTCAGCTCGAATGCCCTTCTGTCACAGCTCCGCTTGGTCAGCGCCATTTGACCGTGATGGCTCAACGTTTTGGACACATTTGCCCCTGGGTTTGATACCCCCACCCGTTTAGTCGTCTTCTAGCTCCCGCTGCACAAGAAAACAGAGAAGCGGCTGGGAAGAGAGGTGTGACATCGCGGTGTGAGGAGAGGTGGGAAGGACCATGTCGATGTCGGCCATCTCGTCGGAGAACTTGTCGCCGGCAGCCGAACAGGTTTGATAGCTCATCTGGTCCCCTTCTTTTCTAGGTTTGCTAGATTTGGGGGTTAATTTCTGGATCTTGGCCTGATTTAGGTGGATGGGGTAGGCATTGTTCAGCACAACTCCGAGTTCTACTTGGCAGACTCGACATACTGTGGCTTGGAGCTGCGCTCGAAGCATCGTTGTCCGGGGCACCGGCTAATCCCGGCTCATCGTGTCGCCTGGGGAGGCGCGAGCACTGGACGTCGTTTTTTGGGTTGCCCTCTGGATGTATGATTTCATTTGCATTGCATTTTCGTTTCCATTTTCTTATTTAACTTTCAAGGAGAATTTTAATCAAATTTATTGATTCACTTGCCAGATGAATGTGAATGGGCAGTTTGGGTTGACCCACCACCTCCAGAACGTGTTGGTCTTGCCTTTGAAGAACTGCACGAAGTGATCGAACATAGCTGGATAAAAAGTCACCACCTGGAGAAGAGATCAATTGATCTTGCAGAGAAGAATCGTGCATTGAACAAGGAGTTGAAGAAAATTAAAGAAATTATGCGCATAGGGACAATGTTGTTTGCTAGCATTTTCATTTTTTTCTAGCAATCTCAATGGTTGTCTGTGCACAGAATGCTCATTAGTTTATGATCTATGTAGCTCAAATGCACTTGTTATGTTATGAAGTTGTATGAACCTATCAGTTGTTATGTTATGTTATGAAGCTTTATGGACGCAACAATTTGCCAAATGCATGTATTGTGAAAAGAAAGATCAAACATGAATCTTGCTGGAACATAAGTAGCATTTGATATTCTTCAACAACCAAAAGAAAATAATTCACAACCAATCTTGCTGCAACTAGACATAGTTCACAAGCAGCATTTGATATTCTTCAACAACCAAAAGAACATAGTTCACAACCAATCTTGCTGCAACCAAAAGAACACATTACAACAAATCTAACAGTTTCAAACTTGCACAACACATTAGTACTCATTTTCTAGATTTTGCCTTCTTGCTCCTTGTGTTGCTAGCTGGGATTGTCATCTCCCTAGCCCTGCTCCTAGTCAGTTTCACAGGGATTTGGGGAACAACTGGAGGGAGAACTTGCTCTTCACATGCAGCAACTCTTGCATCTACATTGCTGCCAGTAACTGAGCAAGGTTCTTCTTCTGGACTTGTAGAAGTGTTAAGCTTCCTCTTCTTGCTGATAGCCATTGGAGATGCTCCTCTCTCTGCTGCCTTCTTGTAGTTCTTCCTTGATGTGCTAACAAATAGGGAATAAATAGTTGGTTAGTAACAGTACAAGAGATATTTGCAGGTAAAAGCACATAAATAAGGCACATAAATAAATCAAAGAGGAATATTACATTTGAACTTCATCTGCAACTGTGGAAGCTTGTGTTGCTGCCTCATTTGTTTCACTGTGGGGCTCTACTGGAGCATCATGTGCACCTGCAGGCTGCACTGGAGCATCATCTGCACCTGCAGGCTGCACTGGAGCTTCATCTTCACCTGCAGGCTGCACTGGAGCTTCATCTTCACTGTATGGCTCCTCTTCTTCTTGTTGTTCATCATGTAGGTCTGCATTTTGGTTAGGAGGGTCTTCTTCAGCATTGTCAGCTCCCCAGTGTGCATCTTCTTCACCAAATGCTGGATCAATGGCTTTTTGCAGGTTTTCAGTAAGTGACCCAAGCCACCACACCTCTTGCATTTTCTCTTCCTAGGACCAAGTCCTTTTCCTTCACTTGCTGGCTTAATTCTTGTCTTCCTTGGCCTGCCAGGTGCAGCTTTGTTCTGTACAGGTGGACTTAGTTTGAAACTAGGGTCTACAATTTCCTACTGCTGTTTTCCTTCAAGTGCAGGCAGGTTCTCAGCATATGTTTTTTTAAACATTTCAACTGAGAAGTACTTGTGCACATACTGGTCTATTTCTTTAGCTTCCCCTCTCAATGATGTTATGAAGAATAGACCATGTATGCATGGCTGGCCTGTAACTTGCCACTTTCTGCAATTGCATGTTCTTTTCTCTACATCCACAGGGTATCTCCACTCCCTCTTCTCCTTGTCTATAACAGTCACCTCTGCTTCAGTTGGACTTCTCCTAACTAAAGTCATGTCCAAGCCTTTGGATCTTGCCATCAAAATCTTCATAACTCTGGGAATTATGATATGCCCATTGAATTTTTTGTAGTTCTATGCTATTCCTAAGGCCAAATTTTTGCATTAAGTACTGCCTGATCTTATCCAACAAGTCCACAATGTGGAGACCCTTGAACTTTTTAATTTTGGAATTGAATGATTCTGCAAGGTTGTTATTGACATAGTCAACCTTGCAGATATCATTGAATTGTGCCCTGGCCCAGATTTTTGTGTGGTGCTCTTCCAGATAAGCCTGCACCTTGGGTTTTGTGCACAACTGTCTCAGGTGATAGTTGTGCTTCTTAATGCTATAAGTCAATGAACAAGGCCACAAATGCTGGTCATAGAACTTCCCCCTGAATTTCTTAGAAAAATTCTGAGCCAGATGTCTCATGCACTCTTTGTGCTCTACCCCAGGGTAAATTTCATCTACAGCTGTCTCAAGACCCTTGCATGCATCAGTATGAATTACTAGTCCTTCAGGATGACCTATCACCTTCTTCAAATTTTGGAAAAACCAACCCCAACTCTCTTTAGACTCAGTCTCCAAAACACCATATGCAACTGGAAAAATCCAGTTATGTGCATCAATTGCACATGCAGCAACCAACTGACCTCTGAACCTACCATTTAGTGCAGTAGCATCAACAGCAAGGTAGGGCCTACAACCAGCTAAAAATCCCTGCCAGCAAGCTTTGAAACTGACAAAAACTCTCCTAAAACACTGCTTCTCATACCTCTTTCCTCTTAGGTGGAAAGGAACTGTGTGTGTGTCAATTTCTACTACACTACCTGGAGAAGCCCTCTCAACCTTAGCTTTGAATGTGTACAAAAGCTGGAAACTATCCTCATATTTACCATACAAGTTGTCAATTGCCATTTGTTTACCATAAAACACTCTCATGTATGGCAATTCTATACCATATTTTTTCTTCAAATTAGTTACCAACTCACCAGGACCAATGTTGGAGTTTTCTCTGACCCAATTTTGCACAGCATCAGCTATCCACCTCCTCTTGGCTGCTCTGAGCCTCTCAGTTCTGTTCACACCTGGGTAGTGGTGCTCATAGGGATTTACTTTAATCTGTAAATTGAAACAAAGCAAAACAGTAAGGCAAACTGTGTGGCTGAATGAAACTGAATATGCAAACTAAATATGCAAGATACTGTCAACGAGATTAGTTAGTTAGTACTGTTACTACCTGAAACAAAGTAATGTTTCTCATTAAAGAGGCATGTAGCCTCCATCTACACCTTGAAAATGCATAGTAAACAGTGAACCTTGATGGATCACTCTTCTCTATTTTGAACTCTACTTCATGCTGAATTGAGAATGTGGCAACTGCATTCCTGCAGTCAACAACAGAAGGAAAAACAACTCCTTCAGCTAAACTAGGATTTTCCCTGTCATACATCATCTCAGGCCTGTCCTCATCATCATTCTCAAAATGTCTGTAACATCCCAAATTTTCAATTTGGAATGTTATACATAGATCATCATTGCATATCATATTTTGTTGCATTATTGGCTCGATCCTAGAAATTCTACGCAACTCAAGGACCCACGGAGAGAGTTGGGGATTTCGTTATTTTCATATTTGAGTTTTCTCAAATTTTGAAAATAGGATCATTGATTTTATTTATTTTATCTTCAATTATTTCTACTACCAAAATTTCAGAGAGGGAATAAAATGACTTTCCCAAAATAAAGAAATAATGAAGATTTAATAAAAAATCAAATAAGATTTATTTTGGAGTTTTTTGCCTTTTTATTTGGATTTAGAAAAAATGCGCGTTTTTCAAAATTGTATTTAGGCCCCAAATAAATGTTCATCTTGTCCGGCTTGATTTTAGAAGCCGAGGAAAATTTATTTCGGGATTTTTGGAGTTCGTTTAATATTTCTTTTTATTTTTCTTCTGCGCGACATTATTAAAAAAACGCGAACCGCCTTTGTGCCGTGCCCGAGCGGGACTCCGCCCGGGGGCGCCTTTAAATAGCGCCGCCCCGAGCCCCCCCAGGCCCGTCAGCCCCGCACCGCCGCAAGCCCACTCCGCCGCCGCTGGCCCACACCGCCGAACCCTAACCCTAAAACGCCGCCGCTGCCAGATCCGCCGCCGCCGTCAGCCGCCGCCGCCGCCGCCGGAGCGTCGCCGGACTTCGCCGCCACCGCCGCCGAGGTTTGTCGCCACCTCAATTCGCGTGCCGCCGGTTTTTTATAAAAACCGAGCGGTTTTTCTTTGTTTTTTTCGGTTTTTCGTTAGATCGGTTTTTTTTTCGGTTCGGTTAATTAGCGAGCGTTCACTCGTTTGTTCGTCTTAACGAACGTGTTCGTCAGATTAGTTTAGTTAACGAACATTCGTTCGTTAACCCGTTCGTCGTTTTTCTTTTTCTTGGATTTAATCCGCGATTTTTCTGATCGCGATTCTTGATCCGATTTTCGTTTTAGTATAACTTTTCGCTCGTTTATCGGAATCAGGCGATTCAAGCACTTGGAGTTTCGTCTCGAAACCCTCTTTCCGAATAATCTACTTAAACAAGTTTTTGCTTCTGTAAAATTTGACCTAGATCCAGATTAGTAAAACGAAGCTGTTTTCTTTCGCCGTTTGACTTTCGTTGCTTTGTTTGATTTGTTTCTTTTTGCAAACCGGAGTTCTTAAGTTGAACATTCTGGATAGATCTTTTATTCAAGTTTTACCTGTGCATTAGATGAGTACTTATTGTATGCTTGTTTGTTTGTCTGTGATAGAATACCCGGAGTGCGCCGCCTGTTACTTCGAGTCTCTAGGTTTCGCGGATCATCAGCAAGGCAAGTAACACTTTGATCATACCTTTTCCACTACCCAGTTTTATGCATTAGATCAATCCTCAAAAATTGCATGATTAGGATCTAATTAAATTGTGGGTTCTGGGAAGTAGATGAGGTAGTACCTATTTCCTGTTTTATTATCAAACCTTTGGGAGTTACTTCTACGTTTGCTTATTATGCCATGCTATGCTAGTAGACGTGGATTGGGTGAGTGAATTTCCATGACAGATGTGAGATTGTTAATTAATGGTTTATTTAAGGTGGCAACTTAAACACACATCTGGGTAGATTGAGGCACCTGGTTTCTATCAGGACTTGCCTGTATTCCTTCGGACCGCCACCCAGGCTCAAAGGGATCATGAGATTTTTCAAACTAGAAACTTCCGTGTGTAGCCACATGCTATTATGGGCTCTAGCATAGTTGACTAAGTTGTGCGAACTCTTACGGGGTGGACTAGCAGATGTAGGGGATGTAGGTTGGTACGGTCTACCCCTTATGTAAGGTGCAAGCGCTTCTCAAAGACTATGTCTCGGTCATCCGTTTCTCAAACACCATGTAGTGCGAGAAACCAAACGGAGGAGATCGAGTCATGTGGGGAAAAGTGTGCAAACCTCTGCAGAGTGTATAAACTAATCATGGTTAGCCGTGTCCCCGGTTATGGACGTCTTGAGTATCTAGTACTTGGATATCATGTGAATCTCATCATGTTACTTCTAAATTAATATTGTTGGGATGTTAATGAGTACTTTTAATTGGGATTGAGAATGCTGTCAACCATTCTAAATGTTTAACAGCCACCATGATAGTTAAATAAATTTATTCCTTTGCAGTAGGGAAAAATTGGCTTTATGCAAGAAACTATAACCATAGAGCTTTTCCACCAGCCATATATGCATGTAGTATAGCTTATTCCATTGTTATTCTCTATGTGTTACATTGCCAGCATATTCCATGTGCTGACCCGTTTTCGGCTGCAACGTTTCATGTTGCAGACTTTTCAGACGACGAGTAAGATGCTTTTAGGTCGTGGTTCTATACTTAGTGATGCCGTTGGAGTTGATGGACTCGCTTATCTTCCAAGCCTTCCGCTGTTATCGATTTTAGATGGCCTTAAGCCATATTTATTTCAATAAGTTCTCTCGTGAGATATTCGATGTAATAAGTGTGTGATTGCTACTCTGTTATAAATCCTCCAAGTACTGTGTGGTGTCAGCATTACTGATCCAGGGATGACACTGAGCATAGAGATCAGACTGTTTGAGGTCTGGTCGCTACAAAGGTGGTATCAGAGCACACGCTGACTGTAGCACACGGCCACTAAGCTTAAGCCCTAGATCACTACTCTTTCTTCTCATTTCTGACTCCTCATCTTTTCTATTCTTTAGGATGGTGGATGCAAGGATCAAGTTCACCCAACCAGATGAAAACTCACCTTTTGGATATCACTTGAAGGAAGCCACTAGATACCTGAACATAGGAGTACCAAGCTTCACCGGGACTTTCAACGCCACTTTACCCGAAGAGGAGCGCTGGAGGATTCAAGTCTACATTCCAGGAAGGACATTTGCACCAGCCACGGAACCAATAGAGTTTACCTTTGATGCACCAACATGGAGCCTAGTAAAGAGCATGGCAGCTCACGTCGCCATGGGACGAATTGGAGAAGTTTACCATAACGATCTCAAGAATACTATCTACCAGATTTGTGGGCACCGAGATGAGCATTGGGAGATGATCACCACCAGGAAGGACAGATCAATCGCAGCTTATATTCAGGAGCTAAATCAACACATCCGACGCTAGGAGAATCAGATGTGCACATACATGGAGGAGCTACAGAAGGCTATGACCAAGATCAAGGAGCTAGAAGAAGAACTCAAGGCTACACGTAAAGACTACATGGAAGAAATCGTCACTCTAGTAAGACAGAACGGTGACCTTAAGGAGAAGATTGGAGTATTCATGGGAGGATCAGCACCCAGAGGAGAAGAGGATGAACCTACTTGTCTAGATAATTATATCATCATCGACGACACCGACTCGGATCCCGACGACAGTGATGATGACTATGTTGATGAAGCTGGAGCAGATATCATGGAATCTGCATCGGAGCAGTTTTTCTAGTTGACCACCATAACAGTAGTAGAATTTTCCACCATTTAATTAGTTTTAGTCCAAGCACTTTTGTAACGATAGTTAGACCGTTGTATGCCCTTGTTTGCATTGATTGGAATGATGTTGTGTGCTTTTGTCTCATGTGCATATGGGTAGTGTTATCTCACTAGACCTCATTCTATTCTTAACTCTCCTCTCCTCTTTAAACCCTCATATGCCTCCAAGACGCGACCCCGAGTTTGTTTTCCCTCCGGAGATCACTCAGTTGATTCAGCAGCAGAATACCCTGATTCAAACATTGGTACAGAACCAAGGCAACAACAACAACAACAACCCACCACCACCACCACCTGTTGACCATCTGGCTCGTTTCTTAAGGTTGAATCCGCCGATGTTTTCCAGTAGCACCGAGCCGATAGTAGCAGATGATTGGCTCCATAAGATAGGGAGGGAGTTGACCACGGTAGGATGTACAGATGGAGAAAAGGTGAAGTTTGCCGCACATCAGCTTGACGGAACCGCAGCAGCATGGTGGGAGAATTTTACAGCCACTTACCCTGTAGACTCTGTCACATGGAATCAGTTTCAGCAAGCTTTTCGTACTACCCATGTTTCAGCAGGAGCTATGGCCATGAAGAAGCGTGAGTTTCGCAACTTATGCCAAGGAGGACGGACCGTTGGCCAGTATGTGGATGATTTTAGTAAGCTAGCACGTTATGCCCCCGATGACGTTGCTACGGATGCAGCTAAGCAGGAGAAGTTTCTAGAAGGATTGAATGATGAGCTGAGCATGCAGTTGATGGTAGCCACTTTTAATAACTACCAGGAGTTAGTAGATCGTGCTCTTATGATTGAAGGGAAGCAACAGCAGATTGACAATCGTAAGAGGAAGTATGGACAGGGGAAGTACAATTCTGGAGCTCAGCAGAAACCCCGCTTTACCCCAAAGTCAGGAGGACACTTTCAGCACACTCACGGAGGAGGCAGCTCGCACAACCATAATGGCACAAAGAATGGAAACGGGAATGGAGGAAGCAATGGACAAAGCCGCACCAACCCGTCAACACCATCCAAGGTAGACCTGAGTCATATCACTTGTTATAAGTGCCGTAAGACTGGGCATTATGCAAATGATTGCCCAGAATCCCAAAATGGAAATGGCAATGGAAGCTCACGAAAGAAGCCGAACCCTCTCAACAGGGGGCAAGTGAACCACGTTACCGTGGAGGAGGTTGAAGCTCCGCCAGACGCAGTAATAGGTAAGTTTTTGTTAAGGCATTTACTGCAGTTGTTCTTTTTGATACTGGTGCATCGCATTCATACATATCAAGGGCATTTGTGGATAAATATAAACTACTGACCCAAGCACTTAGGTCACCCATGCTAGTAACCTCACCCGGAGCAGAGTATACGGCTAGTATATGGTGTGATCGACTGCCATTAAGGATTGGGCACCATGTATTTCCCTCAGACCTAATAGTTTTGGAATCGCAAGGTTTGGATGTGATATTAGGCATGGATTGGTTATCGAAGTATGGAGGGAATATAGATTGCGCCAGTAAGTCGATTTTGCTTACCACCCCTGAAGGAAGAAGAATCAAGTATGTATCACGGCATGAGCCGAGAAGAGCACATGTAAATTCCTTATCAGGAGTTGTGCAGGAGGAAGTACCAGTGGTAAGGGATTTCCCCGATGTATTTCCAGAAGAGTTGCCAGGCATGCCACCGGATAGAGACATTGAGTTCTTACTTGAACTACTGCCAGGCACTATGCCTATATCCAAGAGACCGTACAGGATGCCAGCCCAAGATTTGGAGGAAATCAAGAAGCAGATTAAGGAGTTGTTGGACAAAGGTTTTATTCGCCCAAGTTCTTCACCTTGGGGATCGCCAGTACTTCTGGTGGAGAAGAAGGATGGATCGTTAAGAATGGTTGTTGATTATCGCGGATTGAATGAAGTAACAATCAAGAACAAGTACCCACTACCAATGATCAATGATCTGTTTGATCGGTTGCAAGGAGCTAAGGTGTTTTCCAAGATCGATTTGCGATCAGGGTACCATCAGTTGAAGATTCAGGAGCAAGATATACTGAAGATGGCTTTTACCACCAGGTACGGGCTGTATGAGTATACCGTTATGTCTTTTGGTCTGACTAACGCCCCAGCCTATTTTATGAACATGATGAACAAGGTGTTTATGGAGTTTTTGGATAAGTTCATCATAGTGTTCATTGATGATATTTTGGTGTACTCGAAGAATGAAGAGGAAAACAAGGAGCACTTGCGTTTGGTACTCGAGAAGCTCAGAGAACATCAGCTATACGCCAAGTCCAGCAAGTGTGAGTTTTGGTTGAAGGAAGTTGGATTTCTCGGACATGTTATATCCAGAGAAGGTATCGCGGTAGACCCCACTAAAGTTGTCACTGTGACAAACTAGGAAGCACCAACAACAGTTGGAGAAATCCGGAGTTTCCTTGGACTCGCAGGATACTACCGGAGGTTCATTGAAAATTTCTCGAAGATTGCGAAGCCTATGACCGAATTGTTGAAGAAGGATACCAAGTTCATTTGGAGTGAGGAGTGTGAGGCTAGTTTCCAAGAGTTGAAGAAATTTTTGGTTACCTCACCAGTATTGATTCTGCCAGATCAGACCAAGGATTATGAAGTGTATTGCGACGCTTCACGTCGAGGACTTGGAGTAGTGCTTATGCAGGAGGGAAGAGTTGTTTCGTATTCTTCACGACAACTTAAGCCTCATGAGTTGAATTATGCTACTCATGATTTGGAGTTAGCAGCCGTAGTGCACACACTGAAAACATGGAGACATTTTCTCATTGGAAATCATTGTGAGGTGTACATGGATCACAAGAGTTTGAAGTACATCTTCACGCAGAAGGAGTTAAATCTCAGGCAGAGGAGATGGTTGGAGCTTATTAAGGATTATGATATGAGATTGCATTATCACCTCGGGAAGGCTAACATTGTAGCAGACGCGTTGAGCCACAAGAGCCATGTCAATACACTAATGACGGGAGAAATACCCAAGGAGTTAGCCGAGGATCTTCATGAACTATGTTTGGAGATAGTTCCGAGAGGCTTCGTAGCAGCATTGGAGATTCAGTCTACTTTGATGGATAAAAGTAGAGAAGCTCAAAAGGAAGATAAGGAAGTTGCTTCCATTAAGGAACGGATGAGAAAGGGAAAGGCTAAAGGATTTCATGAGGATGAGCACGATACCTTATGGTTTGAGGACCATGTTTATGCGCCCAATGACCCAGTGATCAGGAAGTTGATCCTGCAAGAGGCACATGATTCACCATATTCGATTCACCCAGGAAATACCAAGATGTATTTGGATTTGATGGAAACTTTCTGGTGGACCGGAATGAAGAAGGATATTGCAGAGTATGTAGTAGTTTGTGATGTATGTCAGAGGGTGAAGGCAGAACATCAGAAGCCAGCAGGATTGTTACAACCATTGCCTATACCCGAATGGAAGTGGGATAAACTAGGCATGGATTTCATCACGGGATTGCCCAGGACTCGTTCAGGCTATGACTCGATTTGGGTTGTAGTCGATCATTTGACGAAGGTAGCTCATTTCATCCCAGTAAAGACTACCTACAGCAGTGCCAAATTGGCTAAGATATACATGACAAGGATTGTATGTTTGCATGGAGTTCCAAGGAGTATCATATCAGATAGAGGAACCCAATTCACCTCAAAGTTCTGGAAACAGTTGCACGAAACATTGGGAACCAGGCTGGAGTTTAGCACAGCTTTCCATCCACAGACAGATGGACAGACCGAGAGAGTCAATCAGATTTTGGAGGATATGCTTAGAGCTTGTGTGTTGGATTATGGATCAAGTTGGGATGACAACTTGCCATATGCGAAGTTTTCTTACAACAACAGTTATCAATCCAGTTTGAAGATGGCCCCTTTTGAAGCCTTGTATAGAAGGAGGTGCAGAACCCCGTTGTTGTGGGATGAGGTGGGAGACCGCCAGTTGTTTGGACCGGATTGATTAAGGAGTCTGAACAGAAAGTAAAGTTAATTCGCGAGAGGCTCAAGGTAGCTCAGTCAAGGCAGAAAAGCTATGCGGATTCAAAACGCAAGGGGACAGAATATGAAGTCGGAGACAGAGTTTATCTTCGAGTATCTCCGCTTCGAGGAGTTAAGCGTTTTGGAGTTAAAGGAAAGTTAGCGCCACGTTTTGTAGGACCATACAAGGTTTTGGAACGCATGGGAGAAGTAGCGTACAAGTTGGAATTACCTGAGGGATTGTCAGGAGTTCACGATGTGTTCCATGTTTCACAGTTGAAGAAGTGCCACGCAGAGATGGCTGATATACCACTGAGAGATACAGTGCCACTGGAAGTGATTCGGTTGAAAGATGATTTGACCTATGAAGAGAAACCAGTTAAGATTCTGGAATATGCCAGCCGAGTTACCCGCAGTAAGTTTATCAAGTTTTGCAAAGTTTAGTGGAGCCACCACACCGACGAGGAAGCCACCTGGGAGCGAGAGGAAGATCTGCTCAAGGCCCACCCTCACCTATTTGCTAGCCAACCCGAATCTCGAGGGCGAGATTCATCTTAAGGGGGGTAGGTTTGTAACATCCCAAATTTTCAATTTGGAATGTTATACATAGATCATCATTGCATATCATATTTTGTTGCATTGTTGGCTCGATCCTAGAAATTCAACGCAACTCAAGGACCCACGGAGAGAGTTGGGGATTTTGTTATTTTCATATTTGAGTTTTCTCAAATTTTGAAAATAGGATCATTGGTTTTATTTATTTTATCTTCAATTATTTCTACTACCAAAATTTCAAAGAGGGAATAGAATGACTTTCCCAAAATAAAGAAATAATGAAGATTTAATAAAAAATCAAATAAGATTTATTTTGGAGTTTTTCGCCTTTTTATTTGGATTTAGGAAAAATGCACGTTTTTAAAAATTGCATTTAGGCCCCAAATAAATGTTCATCTTGTCAGGCTTGATTTTAGAAGCCGGGGAAAATTTATTTCGGGATTTTTGGAGTCCGTTTAGTATTTCTTTTTTATTTTTCTTCTGCGCGGAATTATTTAAAAAAACGCGAACCGCCTTTGGGCCGTGCCCGAGAGGGACTCCGCCCGGGGGCGCCTTTAAATAGCGTTGCCCCGAGCCCCCCCCCCCCCCAGGCCCGTCAGCCCCGCGCCGCCGCCAGCCCACTCCGCCGCCGCCGGCCCACACCGCCGAACCCTAACCCTAAAACGCCGCCGCCGCCAGATCCGCCGCCGCCGCCGGAGCGTCGCCAGACTTCGTTGCCGCCGCCGCCGAGGTTCGCCGCCACCTCGATCCACGTGCCGCCGGTTTTTTTATAAAAACCGAGCGGTTTTTCTTCATTTTTTTCGGTTTTTCGTTAGATCGATTTTTTTCGGTTCGGTTAATTAGCGAGCGTTCACTTGTTCGTTCGTCTTAACGAACGTGTTCGTCAGATTAGTTTAGTTAACGAACGTTCATTCGTTAACCCGTTCGTCGTTTTTGTTTTTCTCGGATTTAATCCGTGATTTTTCTGATCGCGATTCCTGATCCGATTTTCGTTTTAGTATAACTTTTCGCTCGTTTATCGGAATCAGGCGATTCAAGCGCGTGGAGTTTCGTCTCAAAACCCTCTTTCCGAATAATCTACCTAAACAAGTTTTTGCTTCTGTAAAATTTGACCTAGATCCAGATTAGTAAAATGAAGTTGTTTTCTTTCGCCGTTTGACTTTCGTTGCTTTGTTTGATTTGTTTCTTTTTGCAAACCGGAGTTCTTAAGTTGAACATTCCTGTTAGATATTTTTTTCGAGTTTTACCTGTGCATTAGATGAGTACTTATTGTATGCTTGTTTGTTTGTCTGCGATAGAATACCCGGAGTGCGCCGCCTGTTACTTCGAGTCTCTAGGTTTCGCGGATCATCAGCAAGGCAAGTAACACTTTGATCATACCTTTTCCACTACCCAGTTTTATGCATTAGATCAATCCTCAAACATTGCATGATTAGGATCTAATTAAATTGTGGGTTCTGGGAAGTAGATGAGGTAGTACCTATTTCCTGTTTTATTATCAAACCTTTGGGAGTTACTTCTACGTTTGCTTATTATGCCATGCTATGCTAGTATACGTGGATTGGGTGAGTGAATTTCCATGACAGATGTGAGATTGTTAATTAATGGTTTATTTAAGGTGGCAACTTAAACACACATCTGGGTGGATTGAGGCACCTGGTTTCTATCAGGACTTGCCTGTATTCCTTCGGACCGCCACCCAGGCTCAAAGGGATCATGAGATTTTTCAAACTAGAAACTTCCGTGTGCAGCCACATGCTATTATGGGCTCTAGCATAGTTGACTAAGTCGTGCGAACTCTTACGGGGTGGACTAGCAGATGTAGGGGATGTAGGTTGGTACGGTCTACCCCTTATGTAAGGTGCAAGCGCTTCTGAAAGACTATGTCTCGGTCATCCGTTTCTCAAACACCATGTAGTGCGAGAAACCAAACGGAGGAGATCGAGTCATGTGGGGAAAAGTGCGCAAACCTCTGCAGAGTGTATAAACTAATCATGGTTAGCCATGTCCCCGGTTATGGACGTCTTGAGTATCTAGTACTTGGATATCATGTGAATCTCATCATGTTACTTCTAAATTAATATTGTTGGGATGTTAATGAGTACTTTTAATTGGGATTGAGAATGCTGTCAACCATTCTCAATGTTTAACAACCACCATGATAGTTAAATAAATTTATTCCTTTGTAGTAGGGAAAAATTGGCTTTATGCAAAAAACTGTAACCATAGAGCTTTTCCACCAGCCATATATGCATGTAGTATAGCTTATTCCATTGTTATTCTCTATGTGTTACATTGCCAGCATATTCCATGTGCTGACCCGTTTTCGGGCTGCAACGTTTCATGTTGCAGACTTTTCAGACGACGAGTAAGATGCTTTTAGGTCGTGGTTCTATACTCAGTGATGCCGTTGGAGTTGATGGACTCGCTTATCTTCCAAGCCTTCCGCTGTTATTGATTTTAGATGGCCTTAAGCCATATTTATTTCAATAAGTTCTCTCTTGAGACATTCGCGGTAATAAGTGTGTGATTGCTACTCTGTTATAAATCCTCCAAGTACTGTGTGGTGTCAGCATTACTGATCCAGGGATGACACTGAGCACAAAGATTAGACTGTTTGAGGTCTGGTCGCTACAATGTCCCATGTCAATGTTCTCTTGTTCCTCCTCTGAATCTGTATTTGAAAACTCAGTAGGAATAAAATCCTCATCTATCTCTTCATTTGTCTTTTGCACAAGATCTGGAAACATCCTCTCATCCTCCTCATCTGAGCCTAGCACATCATCAGGCTCAGCCTCCTCAATCATAGGCTCTAAAGGAATTTCAGTGTATTTGCAGCCAGGTTGCCTTTGTACATTTGAAGTAGGAGTTGCAGGTGGATTGCAAGTACTACTAGGGGGTGCTGACCTGCTACTAGAAGTACTTCCTACATCATATGTTTTGGATGTTGCTTTAGAGGCAGGGGGCTTTGCTGCTGTAGTTGTTGCTTCTGCTCTACATCTCTGAATTACAGTAGTTTCAACATTTGCAGTTTTCGAATCAGCATATGTAGCAAACATTACACCTAACTCATCATCACACTGTAGAGGATTCCAAGTAGCTTTCTCTACATCCCAGAATTTGAACTCAACTGCATCATGCATACCCCAAGGATATTTCCTATAGATTGCAGACCTAAAATCATTGAAAGAACTTGTGCAGTCCACCAATAGAGGGAAACTGAAGCTTGCATCCTGTCCCTTAGTACCACCCTTTGCTAAAAGAGTGGTCTCCATTCTAATTGTCAGAAAGAACGCACGCGATGGATCCATCCTACGATTGTGAACACAACCGAAGTCATGGAATGCACCTTTCTAATCATGGAAACAGATGAGTAAGTACTGGATCTGGAAACTTACCCTGCCGGGATCTCCTGCCTTGAATCTGTCGTGCAGCCACTCCTCTTGGCATCGTCGCTGCCGCCACCACCGCCACGCGAAGAGCGTGTCTCCACCATCACCGTCGCGTGATGTAGATCCTGCGATGAGGACTTCACGACATTGAGGCCACGGTTTCTGTGGGAGCCCGCGTCGCCGCCGAGTGCTAGGGTTTGGGTCGCCTTTGTCGTCTCTGATCTAGGGTTCGGGGCTGGGATAAGACAGAGGGAGGGGAAATGGCAACTACACTGTCTAATCTATGTGGACCCACTTGTAAGGAAGGCCCAGGGGAAACCGGTGTCCAAAACATCGAGCCGTCACGGTCAAACGGCGCTGACCAAGCGGAGCGATGACAGAAGGGCATTCGAGCTGACGGAGGGGAAAAACTAAGGGCAAAACTGAGCATGCCCGAAAAGTAAGAGCAAAACCTGAGGGTGGGAACCAACTAGGGGCAAAGATGCAATTGTCCCAAAATTCAAGGATAACCAAAATCCTAAGCTTGGAGATGCCCCGGAAGGCATCCCCTCTATTGTGTTGGTATATCGGTAACTTTACTTGAGGCTATATTTTTATTCACCACATGATATGTCTTTTGCTGGGAGCGTCTTGTATGATTTGAGTCTTTGATTTTTAGTTTACCACATTCATCCTTGTTGTACACACCTTTTGGGAGAGACACGCATGAATCGTGATTTATTAGAATACTCTATGAGCATCACTTATATCTTTTGAGGTAGACAATATTTCTCTAGTGCTGCACTTATATCTTTTTAGAGCATGTCGGTGGCTTTATTTTATAAAATTGTTGAGCTCTCATGCTTCACTTATATTATTTTGAGAGTATTTTAGAACAACATAGTAATTAGCCTTGGTTATAAAACTAGTCCTAATATGATGGGCATCCAAGATGGATATAATAAAAACTTTCATAAAAAGTGCATTGAATACTATGAGAAGTTTGATTCTTGATGATTGTTTTGAGATATGAAGATGGTGATATTAGAGTCATGCTAGTAGAGTAATTGTGAATTTGATAAATACTTGTGTTGGGGTTTGTGAGTCCCGTAGCTTGCACGTATGGTAACCGTTGTGTAACAAATTTGAAGCATGAGGTATCTTTTTCATTGTCCTCCTTATGTGTGGAGGTCGGGATCGCGTGATGGTTAACTCCTACCAACCCTTCCCCTACGAGCATGTGCGTAGTGCTTGGTTTTGATGACTTGTAGATTTTTGCAATAATTATGTGAGTTCTTTATGACTAATGTTGAGTCCATGGATTATATGCACTCTCAACCCTCCACCATTGCTAGCCTCTCTTGTGCCGCGCAACTTTCACCGGTGCCATACACCCACCATTTACCTTCCTCAAAACAGCCACCATACCTACCTATTATGGCACTTCCATATCCATTCCGAGATATATATTGCCATGCAACTTTCCACCGTTCCGTTTATTATGACATGCTTCATTATTGTCATATTGCTTTGCATGATCATGTAGTTGACATAGTATTTGTGGCAAAGCCACCGTTCATAAATCTTTCATACATGTCACTCTTGATTCATTGCACATCCTCGTACCGCCAGAGGCATTCATGTAGAGTCATATTTTGTTCTAAGTATCGAGTTGTAAGTAAATAGAAGTGTGATGATCATCATTATTAGAGCATTGTCCCGTGTGAGGAAATAAAAAAAATAGGCCAAAGAAGCCAATCAAAAAAAGGGAGAGAAAAATAGAGAAGGGACAATGCTATTATCCTTTTACCACACGTGTGCTTGAAAGTAGCACCATGATCCTCATGATAGAGAGTCTCTTATTTCGTCACTTTCATATACTAGTGGGAACTTTTGATTATAGAACTTGGCTTGTATATTCCAATGATGGGTTTCCTCAAAATGCCCTAGGTCTTCGGTAGCAAGCAAATTGGATGCACACCCACTTAGTTTATTTTTGAGCTTTCGTACACTTATAGCTCGACTGCATCCGTTGCATGGCAATCCCTACTCACTCACATTGATATCTATTGATGGGCATCTCCATAGCCCATTAATACGCCTAGTTGATGTGAGACCATCTCCCTCTTTTTGTCTTATCCACAACCACCATTCTATTCCACCTATAGTGCTATGTCCGTGGCTCATGCTCATGTATTGCATGAAAGTTGAAAAGGTTTGAGAATACTAAAGTATGAAACAATTGCTTGGCTAAAACCGGGGTTGTGCATGATCTGAATATTTTGTGTGACGAAGATAGAGCATAGCCAAACTATATGATTTTGTAGGTATGAACTTTCTTTGTCCATGTTATTTTGAGAAGACATGATTGCTTTGTTAGTATGCTTGAATTATTATTATTATTATGTCAATATTAAACTTTTGTCTTGAATCTTTCGGATCTGAACATTCATGCCACAATAAAGAAAATTACATTGATAAATATGTTAGGTAGCATTACACATCAAAAATTCCATTTTTATCATTTACCTACTCGAGGACAAGCAGGAATTAAGCTTGGGGATGCTTGATACGTCTCCAACGTATCTATATTTTTTGATTGTTCCATGCTATTATATTATCTGTTTTGGATGTTTAATGGGCTTTAATATGCAATTTTATATTATTTTTGGGACTAACCTATTAACCGAGGGCCCAATGCCAGTTTCTGTTTTTTGCCTATTTTAGAGTTTTGCAGAAAAGGAATACCAAACAGAGTCCAAACGGAATGAAACCTTCGCGATGATCTTTCTTGGACCGAAAGCAAACCAGAAGACTTGGAGATGAAGTCGGAGAGACAACAAGGCGGCCACGAGGCAGGAGGGCGCGCCCAGGGGGTAGGCGTGCCCCCACCCTCGTGGGCCCCTCGTAGCTCCCCTGACCTAGTTCCTTCGCCTATATATACTCTTATACCCTAAAAACATCAGGGAAGCCACGAAAACACTTTTCCACCGCCGCAACCTCCTGTACCCGTGAGATCCCATCTTGGGGCCTTTTCCGGCGATGTGCTGGAGGGGGATTCGATCATGGAGGGCTTCTACATCAACACCATTACCTCCCCGATGAAGAGTGAGTAGTTTACCACAGACCTTCGGGTCCATAGTTATTAGCTAGATGGCTTCTTCTCTCTCTTTGATTCTCAATACAAAGTTCTCCTCAATGTTCTTGGAGATCTATTCGATGTAATACTCTTTTGCAGTGTGTTTACCGCGATCGGATGAATTGTGGATTTATGATCAAGATTATCTATGAATATTATTTAGTTCTTCTCTGAATTCTTATATGCATGATTTGATATCTTTGCAAGTCTCTTTGAATTATCGGTTTAGTTTGGCCTACTAGATTGATCTTTCTTGGGAGAAGTGCTTAGATTTGGGTTCAATCTTGCGGTGTCCTTTCCCAGTGACAGTAGGGGCAGCAAGGCATGTATTGTATTGTTGCCATCGAGGATAACAAGATGGGGTTTTCATCATATTGCTTGAGTTAATTCCTCTACACATGTCATCTTGCTTAATGCGTTACTTCGAGGATAACAAGAGGTAGCACGGGACGACATTAAATTTAGCGAACGTTGTTCGGCCGAGGAAGGCGTGATAGCCGTTGCGAAAAGGTGCAATGTCAAAGATCAAGTCCTCGCTTCGGAAGTTATCTGGGGAGCCAAACACTACTTCAAGCATCACAGTGCCTTATGCAGCGGGCCTCCACTCCCGGAATGACTCCCTTGAAGGTGGTGTTCTGTGTTTGATCCTTGACGGATCGATCCCCATCTTCCTCACTGTGTCTTCATATAGCTGACTGAGGCTACTAACCCCGTCCATTAGGACTCTAGTTAGGTGGAATCCATCGATGATGCGGTCAAGTACTAAGGCTGCAAACCCTCAATGGCGTATGTTGGTCAGGTGATCCCTGCGATCGAAAGTGATCGGGCAGGCTGAACATGGATTGAACTTCGGTGCTACTGGCTCAGCGGAATACATGCCTCGCAACGCTCGCTTCCTCTCCTTCTTCAGTATGTGGGTTACATAAATCATGTTAATTGTCTTGACTTCAGAAGGAAGGGTTTCTAGCCTCCATTGTTCGGCTTGTGGGGCTCGTCGTCGTCCTTGTTGTGTGGGCTTTTGCCCGAGTCTTCGGCTGTGAGCTTGCTGGCTTGCTTGATCACCCAACAGTTATGGTTGGAGTGGTTGGGGGCTTCTTTGATGTGTCGTGGATCTGGCAAGGCTTGTCCAGGATTGTATCTAGTCTGGATGGGCTGTCGCAGTTGCCTTTAGGGGCTTTCTTTTGTGGTCCGGACTTCGAATTTCGGAATCCGGCATTTACTGCCATATCCTCACCTTTGCCGTCATTGTGGCGATGTTTACTTTTGCTGCGTCGCGGCTTTCCATTTCCGTCCCGGACCTCAGAGGTGCCTTGCGTGTCAGGGTTGGTGTTTTTACGAGCAAGCCAACTGTCAACAGCTGCCATGCTTCTTGGTTTGTACTGGCCGAGCTACCTTATGAGCCATTCGTCCCTGACGCTATGCTTAAAGGCGGCCAAGGCTTCGGTGTCCGGACAATTGACAAGCTGGTTCTTCTTGGTCAGGAATCAGTTACAAAACCGTCAGGCAGATTCTCTGGGCTGTTGTGTGATGTGACTTAGGTCATCAGCGTCCGGAGGCCGGACATAGGTGCCCTAAGAGTTCACTCTAAAAGCGTCCTCAAGCTCTTCCCGGCAGCCTATAGAGTCTTCGGGAAGGCTGTTCAACCAGTGTCAAGATGGACCTTTGAGCATTAGTGGCAAATATTTAATGGCATGGGGGGTCTTCTCCCCGCACCATGTGAATGTCGAGGAGGAAAACCTCTATCCATATGGCCGGATCCGTGGTTCCGTCGTATGATTCAATGTTCACAGGCTTGAAGCCTTCCAGGAATTGGTGTTGCATTACCCTCTCTGTGAAACATAGGAGGTGTGCAGCACCCCACACTTGGGCTACATCGCGTCGGAGGTCTTTGGCCCTCCGAATCTGCTGCTGCTCCCGGATTCTATCATTTTGGTTGAGCCGATCGTAATATCCTGCCCGGTGAGTGGGCGGATCTTCTCTGGGTCCGTAGATGGACCTGGTATGGCCTCCTCGAGCATCGAGGTCATGGCGGAGGTCGTATTCATAGGTCGGCCACACTTAATCCTTGTCGTGACAGCGAGGTGGTGCGGCGGGGTGTTCAGCCTCATTAACTTCTCTGTCCCGCCCTCTAGGGGGGCGGTCCGGCTGTTTCGCACGTGTGTATTTCAGATGTGTTGGGTCTGTGGCCTCGTCGCCGAACTGCGGCAGCAACCTCTGCTTGGGGTAGCTTTTGATTGGTTGTTCGAGGCCGTAACCTTCTTTAGCAGCTAGGACTTTGGTCCATCGATCATTGAGGGTGTCCTGTTTGGCCTTGATTTTGCGCTTTTGTTTCTTCAAGCTGCGGGCGGACTCCACATTTTGGCTCATTCCTTGGTTGCACGACCCCACTTATCTATTTGCGTGTGTGTTTCCGTGTACCATATCTTGCTATTGGTCTACTTGTTGCATTTGCAAATTTGTGAATCTTTTCCAACATTATTGAAGCTCACTAACAATTGCATCAAATTTTTGTGCCACCATCCTAACCGAGCTCCACCATAAGCTTTTACTTGTGTAGGAGTGAGAACCGACAAGAATTGGTACCAATTGTGTTATTTCCTTGTTCCACATTTGAGTGATCATTGATCCATCTTCAACATCGGTCAAGGTACATTTGGTATAAGTTCTTCTCTTTCTCCCACTCACATATTTGCTTGGAATGATGGATAGGCCAAGTTCTTCTACCAACCCACTCTTCATCGAGTAAGACGACGACATGTCATCCTATGTCACCAACAGCCACCTCTTCGGTGCACAACAAGCTTTGCACCAAGAACAACAAGCAATGAGCGACCGCATCGACAATCTCGCCACCGACTTGTGACTCTCCGAGCAACGGACAAGAGACTACTTCGACAACAAGCTTGATGGTCACAAACAAGAGAACGATGCAAGAATGGACGAGGTTCATGCCTTGTTGATAAATCGCCATTCTACCACTTCGTCTTACTCAAGACAGAGCCGCTCGAGTCGACACTCTGATGACACCCTCTCTGGATCAAGTACACCGACATCGAACACTCTACATCGAGCCACACATCAAGACCGTCAAGAAAATTGCAATCCTCCACACGGCAATCATCCACAAGAGCAATTCGACAAGCAAGCACATCATCATCACCAAAACCAAGCTACTCTTGCACAAGCACAAGAAAGGGAACGTCAACGTCTCCAAGAGGAAGAGCGAGCGCGACAACATCAAGAAGAACAAGACGCTGAAGCTCAACGTCTTCAACAACAACAATGTGAAGCACAAGCTCTTGAGGCGCAACGTGCCCTTCAAGAATCAAGTCGATCCATTGCCAACCGCAACGGAGATGGGAGCAATCAAGAGGAAGCACTTTGCGAAGAAATTCAAGAGCGAAACTACCAAGAACGAGTGCATCGTCAAGTTCCTCAAGCTCCTCCTCGAGCTTGACAAGCTCCTCGACAACCTCAAGTTCATCATGAGCAAGATGACTTTGGAGATCCTCCACGTCAAGAGCAAAATGAGGTTGACAATCCTCCACATCAAGGGCGTCATCATCACCCCCGACCCCAACACAAGTTCACCATGCCCAAGTTCACCATGCCCAAGTTCCATGGAAGCAATGATACCGAAGAGTAATTTTCATGGGCATTGAAGGTCGACAAGATCTTTCGTTTTCACAACTATGAGGAAGAGAAGAAGATTGCTATGGCATCCCTTGAGTTCCTAGACTATGTGCTCATTTGGTGGGAACAAGTCCTTGAGCGCTGAGAAGCAAGACGTGAACCACCAATCACCACATGGGAGGAAATGAAAGATGTCATGCACGCACGCTTTGTGCCAACATACTACAACCGCGACCTCTTCAAGAAACTCCAACTCCTCAAGCAAGGAACAAAGAGCGTTGAAGAATACTACAAGGAAATGGAGATTGCCATGATAAGAGCCAATGTCACGAAAGATGATGAGCAAACTATGGCCCATTTCTTGAATGGCCTCAATCATCCCATCAAGAAGATTGCCGACTTCCAACCCTACTCCAACCTCATTGAGCTCCTGCATCAAGCTACCAAAGCGGAACGTCAAGTGCAAGATGACTTCCAGTACGCCAAGTACTCTTCGAAGAGCTACGGCTTCTCCAACACCCAAGCTTCAACGAATCCAACAACTCCTACCTCAACCAAGCCATCTACAAACAACGGCGACAAGTCAAGTTACAAAAAAACTTCGACAACCTCAAGTCGTCCTCCTACTACAAGCAACTTCAAGCCGCGAGCTGCATCATCTACTCCAACCGAACAGACCGTCAAGACAAGTTCCATCAAGTGTTTCACATGCGGCGACCGAGGCCACAAGTCATTTGAGTGTCCCAACAAGCTGAAAGTGCAACTATCCCTGGGTGGTTTTGGTAATGATTAACAACATATAGCTCATTGAACTAATGCCATTACAAAATAAATATTTTAGGAAAGTTCAATGATTGGAATGGCATGGATTAGGATTGTGGACCCCTCAAAATGCTAAGGACAAAAGATTGGCTCAAGCTCTAAAGTCCAAAACTCTACATTTTCTATTTTTAGTGATCCAAGATCACATTGAGTCTATAGGAAAGCCAATACTATTAAAAGGGGATGAGGTGTTGCTTAATGGCTTGCTTGCTCAAAATGCTTAGTGATATGCTCCAAAGCCCTCAACCACTTTCTCATATCCACATATGTCCCAAACCAAAAGTCAAACTCGGTCCCGCCGATTTGATCCATCCGGCGCCACCGAGTTCATTTGACATAGCCACTGCCAGAAACCCTAGTCACTTCGGTCTCACTGATAGGGATATCAGTCTCACCGAGATGGGGTTGCAAACTCTCTGTTTCCCTTCGTAACGTTTTGGTCTAACCGAGATGAGCGATCGGTCCCACCGAGTCTGCAATGCAAACTCTCGGTTTCCTTTTCGTAACGCTTCGGTCCCACCGAGACGAGCGAATCGGTCCCACCGAGTTTGCCTGACCAACTCTCTAGTTAGCTTATAATCAAAGTCAGTCCCACCAATTTTGTGTAATCGGTCAAACCGAGATTACATTATGCCCTAACCCTAATGATATCAGTCCCACCGAGTTATCTTGTTGGTCCCACCAAAATTGCCTAACGGTCACATTATGTACTAAATCAGTCCGACCAAGTTTTCTGATTCCGTCCCACCGAGTTTAGTATATTGTGTGTAACGGTTAGATTTTGTGTGGAGGCTATATATACCCCTCCACCCTCTCCTCATTTGTGAGGGAAGCCATCAGAACGTGCCTACACTTCCACTACTCATTTTCTGAGAGAGAGCCACCTACTCATGTGTTGAGACCAAGATATTCCAATCCAACCATATGAATCTTGATCTCTAGCCTTCCCCAAGTTGCTTTACACTCAAATCATCTTTCCACCAAATCCAATCCTATGAGAGTGATTTGAGTGTTGGGGAGACTATCATTTGAAGCACAAGAGCAAAGAGTTCATCATCAACGCCATCTATTACCTTTTGGAGAGTTGTGTCTCCTAGATTGGTTAGGTGTCACTTGGGAGCCTCCGACAAGATTGTGGAGTTGAGCCAAGGAGTTTGTAAGGGCAAGGAGATCGCCTACTTCGTGAAGATCTACCCTAGTGAGGCAAGTCCTTCGTGGGTGATGGCCATGGTGGGATAGACAAGGTTGCTTATTTGTGGACCCTTCGTGGGTGGAGTCCTCCGTGGACTCGCGCAGCTGTTACCCTTCGTGGGTTGAAGTCTCCATCAATGTGGATGTACGATAGCACACCTATCGGAACCATGCCAAAAACATCCATGTCTCCAATTGCGTTTGCATACTCCAATCCCATCCCTTTACATTCTTGCAGTTGCATGCTTTACTTTCCGCTGCTTATGTACTCTTTGCATGCTTGCATGAATTGTGTTAAGATTGCTTGACTTGTGCTAAGTTGATAAAATCTGCCAAGAACTAAAATTGGGAAAAGGTTAAGTTTTTATTTGGTCAAGTAGTCTAATTACCCCCTCTAGACATACTTTCGATCCTACAATTGGTATCAGAGCCAGGTTTCTATTTGCCTTGATTTCCATAGCTTTTGGTGATCATAGCCTTGGTTTCACAACCTAGGAGAGTATGGCGTCTAGCGAGGGAAATTACCACCATAGAGGTCCTTACTTTGATGGTACAAATTTTGCTAGTTGGGAGCATAAGATGAAAATAAATATTCTTGGACATAACTCCGTCGTTTGGGCTATTTTGTGTATTGGCTTGCAATGTGAATTCTTTGATGGGAGAGAACCGAACCGTGAAGCTACCGTAGAAGAATTGAAGATGCTGCAATACAATGCTCAAGCTTGTGACATCCTCTTCAACGGATTGTGCCCCGAAGAATTCAACAAAATCAGCCGCCTTGAGAATGCAAAGGAATTTTGGGATACTTTGATTGATATGCATGAAGGTACCGACTCCGTCTAGGAATCCAAATTGGATGTGCTTCAAAGTCAACTCGACAAGTTCAAAATGAAGGATGGTGAAGGTGTCGCTAAAATGTACTCTAGGCTTGCTCTCATCACAAATGAGATTGCCGGCTTAGGAAGTGAAGAGATGACTGATAAATTCATCATCAAGAAGACCCTAAGAGCCTTGGATGGAATATATGATACCATGTGCACATTGATCCAAATGATGCCCAATTACAAAGATCTCAAGCCAACGGAAGTCATTGGAAGAATTTTTGCTCATGAGATGTCACTCAAAGATAAGGAAGAGCTTCACAACAAGTCAAGTGGTGCTTACAAAGCCTTATGTGATGCTCCTACATCATCAAGTGAGAAACAAACCTTCAATGAGGAATTGAGCCTAATGGTGAAAAACTTCAACAAGTTCTACAAGAGTAGAAGCAAGGAAAGACGCTCCAAGTAAAGGTTCTACAATGACAAAAGATCTTCGAGTCATGAACGTAATTGCTACAATTTTGGAAGACCCGGACAATACTCCAATGAGTGTACGATTCCTTCCAAAAGGAGAGAAGATTCACCTAAAAGAAGAAGTAGAAGAGAAGAATCACCACCAAGAGAGAGGAGTAGAGATGATCATTATGAATGAAGAACCTCCCGGAGAAGCAAGGATTCAAAAAGGAAGGACAAATCATCAAAGAGCTACACAAAGCGAATACATCAAGCTCATGTTGGTGAATGGGTCTCCGGCTCTGACTCCGACCATCGCTCCGAGAGAAGCTATCACTCTGACTCCGAATATACTCAAGATGAAGGTGTTGCCGGTCTAGCACTTGTGTCAACCAACTCCTACGACATATTTGACTCACCAAATGAAGGAATTGGAAGATTCTTCATGGCTAAAGGCCCAAAGGTAGCGCACCCTGAGTATGTTGATTTCAATAGTGATGAAGATGACTTGTTAGGTGTTGATGATTTACTTTTTGACAACTCTAGTGATGAATACTATGATGAAACGTCAATTAAACATGCTAATCAAGATAAAATGAATGAGGGTGATAAGGAGAAGATTGAGCGTCTAACTAAAGAACTAAACACTATTAAGTTAGCTCATGAAACTACCTTGGAAAATCATCGAGAACTTTTAAAGACTCATGAGAAGTTACACTTTGAAAAGCTCAACCTTGAGCAAGAACATGAGTTTTTAAAGGCAACCAATGATGATCTTCGCAAGAAAAGTTCTTCTTACATTGCCAAGCATTTACTCTTATCTACTTACATGCCACAAGTAAAATCTAGCAACAAGAGTAAGAAAGATTGTTCTTCTAGTAGTAATCATGCTAAATCCAATATTGTTGCTTCTAGTAGTTCTCTTTATTCCACTAATAATTCTCTCAGCCAAGTTACACTTGAGCAAGAAAATAGCTTATTGAAGGGAATTGTAGAGAAAGGTGTCTACAAGAGCCTTGCCGGAAGTAAGCAATTTGAGGAAATTGTACGCAAGCAAGGAAGGCATCGGAAGAATCAAGGAGTTGGTTTTGAATGAAAGTTCAATGCCGATGGAGTTGAGTGGGAAGAAGATCAATACCCCAAGACGAAGTTTGTTCCTCAACAAGAGAAGTATGACCCTACTTCTTTTCAAGGAACACAAGCTCAAGATGATCTTCCACCACAAGACCACAAGCAAAAAAGGCAAGGACAAGCTTCAAGAGGAGATTGATGCATTTGAAGAAGCTTCCAAGGCCTTGGTCAAGTGGGTTCCCAAGACTACATCAAGTTCTACTTCATCAAGTTCCACTACAACCCCAAGGATTCCCATCAAGATGATGTGGATCCCAAAGAAGAAGGACTAGAGAGTTCTTGAGGGTGACTCCACCAATATACTTCACTCATATCATTTTGGCAAGGACAAGTGCAATCTATTTCCACATCTTGCACTAGTTCAAGGAGTCACAAACCCTCTTGTTGGTAAGACAAGGCACAAGGTAACCTAATGCTTTCATGGACATCATCTTGTGTGTGCATCACTCTATGTCTATGGATATCCTTGTTTGTTCCTTGTGGGACTAACCCGTGTAGGTATTGAAAGTGCAACTCACTCCAATGGACTGCTCCAGATGATCTACAACAATATTGAGCATCCACATCTTCAACACCTACATGAAATCATCATCGACAAAACCCAAGGTTAGTTCATCCCTCTTAGGGGGGATCTCACATCTAGGGGGAGCTTTACTCTAAAGAATTGAGCTAAAGCAACTCTAATGGTGTGAACATAACAATGCTTTATGTAAAAGTGGTAACCCCACTTGTGCTTAAATGATGAGTATGACCTATGATCAAATGTTCTCATTTGACTCCTAAGTCAATATACTCATATATAGATGACCTAGTCATCACCAATTGGTTGATAGATGCTAGAATTGGTTGTGCATGTTTTGTCACATATTTCATTTGCCATTTTATTGTGTGAGCATGTCGTTTGCATATTTTACTCATTCGAGGACATCCACTTGTTGTTTTGTCTGTTTGATTTCTTTTTCTCTTTTGCCAAGTGGATGGACAAGAATGCCTAAGAACCTTCACTAGCTGTCTATGCTTTTCTCGTCTCAAACTCTATTCATGCTACATCACAAAGTTTGATCAAGCCAGATTCGAACCACTCTGTGTGAGGAGCACTCGGAGTCCCCGATTTGTCATAGACTTAAACTTCCAAAACCTCTATGTGCATTTCGGTCTGACCGAGACATCCATTTCAGTCAAACCGAGTTCACTAAGTTGATCTAGGTTTTCATCTCAGTGCAACCGATTTGAACACTTCGGTCACACTGAGTTGCAGCAACCGCTTGTGATTCTGCAATCTTGGTGCCACCGAGTTGTTCCACTCGGTCACACCGACAGGGTCGGGATATCAATACCCACGGGTGAGATTTTGGCAATTACTTCAAATTCCCTTAGCCCGCGCATGTCCTGCTCTGCGTCCTCGAGTCTCTGGATCGTCTCCTCGCCGCCAGCGACCTCCCACCGCTGGATTCTGCCGCCGTCGATGAATTCTGGTCCATCGTCACCGCCGTAGCAAACACCCGCCGTTCTAGGGTACATGTTCGACTCCTTGTGCTGTCTTTTTAACTCCGATTCCTAGCACAAGGACAATGCCATGATTCTTGCCACAAATGAGATTGATCTATCCAGCTAAATCTTCCTTAGGCCTAGTTTGATTCGAAAATTTTAGGGTTAGCTCTCCGCAGAACTCATCTCAGACCGACGGAAATGTAGAAATCGGTCTCACCGATTCGGCTTAGGCCATTGCACATGCCCTTTTCGGTCTGACCGAAAGTTGCAAATCAGTGTGACCGAGTTCAAGACTATGTGAAACCCTAGCAATCTCGGTGCCACCAAGCTGTTACTCGGTCTGACCGAGTTCACTAGTTTAGGTTCCTGATACAACTCCAAAGTATCTATAATTTTCTATTGTTCCATGCTATTATATTACCCCTTTTGGATGTTTATGGGCTTTATTTTACACATTTATATCATTTTTGGGACTAACCTACTAACTGGAGGCCCAGCCCGTATTGCTGTTTTTTTGCCTATTTCAGTATTTCGAAGAAAAGGAATATCAAACGGAGTCCAAACGGAATGAAACATTCGGGAGCGTGATTTTTGGAACAAACGTGATCCAGAGAACTTGGAGTGCAAGTCAAGAAGCTTGCGAGGTGGCCAAGAGATAGGAGGGCGCGCCCACCCCCTCTGGGTGCGCCCCCTATCTCCTGGGCCCCACAGGCAGCCACCGACGTACTCCTTCCTCCTATATATACCTACGTACCCCGAAAACATCCAGGGAGCCAACGAAACACAATTTCCACCACCGTAACCTTCTGTATCCGTGAGATCCCATCTTGGAGCCTTTGCCAGCGCTTCGCCGGAGGGGGAATCAACCACGGAGGGCTTCTACATCAACACCATAGCCCCTCCGATGAGTTGTGAGTAGTTTACCACTGACCTTCGGGTCCATAGTTATTACCTAGATGGCTTCTTCTCTCTTTTTGGATCTCAATACAATGTTCTCCCCCTCTCTTGTGGACATCTATTCGATGTAAACTCTTTTTGTGGTGTGTTTGTCGAGATACGATGAATTGTGGGTTTATGATCAAGTTTATTTATGAGAAATATTTGAATCTCCTCTGAATTCTTTTATGTATGATTGAGTTATCTTTGCAAGTCTCTTCGAATTATCAGTTTGGTTTGGCCTACTAGATTGATCTTTCTTGCCATGGGAGAAGTGCTTAGCTTTGGGTTCAATCTTGCGGTGTCCTTTCCCAGTGTCAGCAGGGGCAGCAAGGCACGTATTGTATTGTTGCCATCGAGGATAAAAAGATGGGGTTTATAGTATATTGCTTGAGTTTATCCCTCTACATCATGTCATCTTTCTTAATGCATTACTATGTTCTTTATGAACTTAATACTCTAGATGCAGGTAGGAGTCGGTCGATGTGTGGAGTAATAGTAGTAGATGCAGGCAGGAGTCGGTCTACTTGTCGCGGATGTGATGCCTATATACATGATCATGCCTAGATAATCTCATAATTATTCGATTTTCAATCAGTTGCTCGACAATAATTTGTTCACCCACCGTAATAATTATGCTATCTTGGGAGAAGCCACTAGTGAAACCTATGGCCCCCGGGTCTATCTTTTATCGTATAAGCTTTCAATCTACTTTTATTTGCATCTTTACTTTTTGCATCTATATTATAAAATACCAAAAATATATTTATCTTATCATACTATCTCTATCAGATCTCACTTTCGCAAGTGGCCGTGAAGGGATTGACAACCCCTTTATTGTGTTGGTTGCGAGTTCTTTGTTTGTTTGTGTAGGTGCGTGGGACTTTTGAGGAGCCTCCTACTGGATTGATACCTTGGTTCTCAAAAATAGAGGGAAATACTTACGCTACTATTGTTGCATCACCCTTTCCTCTTCAAGGAAAACCAACGCAAGCTCAAGACGTAGCAAGAAGGATTTCTGGCGCCGTTGCCAGGGAGGTCTTCGCTCAAGTCAAGACATACCAAGTACCCATCACAAACTCATCTCCCTCGCATTTACATTATTCGCCATTTGCCTCTCGTTTTCCTCTCCCCCACTTCACCCTTGCCATTTTATTCGCCCTCTCTTTCCCAATCTCATCCTCTCTTTTTGCTTGCCTTTTTCTGTTTGCTTGTGTGTTGGATTAGTTGTTGCCATGACTCAAGATAATACCAAATTGTGTGATTTCTCCAATACCAATAATAATGATTTCCTTAGTACTCTGATTGCTTCCCTTAATGATGTTGAGTCTTGTGAAATCAATACTGCTTTGCTGAATCTTGTTATGAAAGATCAATTTGCCGGCCTTCCTAGTGAAGATGCTGCTACTCATCTAAACAACTTTACTGATTTGTGTGATATGCAAAAGAAGAAAGATACGGATAATGATATTGTTAAATTGAAGTTATTTCCGTCTTCACTTAGAGATCGTGCTAAAGTTTGGTTTTCGTCTTTGCCTAAAAATAGTATTGATTCTTGGAACAAGTGCAAAGATGCTTTTATCTCTAAGTATTTTCCTCCCGCTAAGATTATCACTCTTAGGAACGATATTGTGAATTTTAAACAACTTGATCATGAGCATGTTGCCCTATCTTGGGACAGAATGAAATTGATGATTCGCAATTGCCCTACTCATGGTTTGAATTTATGGATGATCATACAAAAATTTTATGCCGGTTTGAACTTTGCTTCTAGAAATCTTTTAGATTCGGCCGCGGGAGGCACGTTTATGGAAATCACGTTAGGAGATGCTACAAAACTTCTTGATAATATTATGGCTGATTATTCTCAATGGCACATCGAAAGATCTTCTAGTAAAAAAGTGCATGCTATAGAAGAAATCAATGTTTTGAGTGGAAAGATAGATGAACTTATGAAGTTGCTTGCTACTAGAAATACTCCTCTTGATCCCAATGATATGCCTTTATCTACTTTGATTGAGAATAATAATGAATCTATGGATGTGAATTTTGTTGGTAGGAATAGTTTTGGAAACAACGCTTATAGAGGAAACTTTAATTCTAGACCGTTCCCTAGTAATTCCTCTAATAATTATGGAAATTCCTATAGTAATTCTTATGGTAATTTTAATAAGATGCCCTTTGATTTTGAGAATAGTGTGAAAGAATTTATGATTTCTCAAAAGAATTTTAATGCTTTGCTTGAAGAAAAATTGCTCAAAGTTGATGATTTGGCTAGGAATGTTGATAGACTTTCGCTTGATGTTGATTCTCTTAAACTTAGATCTTCTCCTCCTAAGCATGATATCAATGAGTCTCTCAAAGTAATGGTAAAATAATGAGTCTCCCAAAGCCATGAGAATTTCCATTGATGAGTGCAAGGAAAGAACGCTAGATTGCGTGCTAAGAAAGATTGCTTTGTAAAGGCGTGTTCTTCTAGTTTCAATGAAAATAATGATGAAGATCTTAAAGTTATTGATGTGTCCCCTATTAGATCTTTGTTTTGCAATATGAATCTTGATAATAATGGGACTGGAGATGAGTCAACATTAGTTAGAAGGCGTCCCAATAATTCGGAGTTTTTAGATCTTGATGCTAAATTTGGTAAAAGAGGGATTGGAGAGGTCATGACTTTAAATAGCATTGAACCCACTATCTCGGATTTCAAGGAATTTGATTATGATAATTGTTCTTTAGAAGGTTGTATTTCCTTGTTGCAATCCGTTGTTAATTCTCCTCATGCTTATAGTCAAAATAAAGCTTTTACCAAACATATCGTTGATGCCTTGATGCAATTTTATGATGAAAAACTTATTTGGAAGTTTCTATACCTAGAAAACTTAATGATGAGTGGGAACCTACTATAAAGATTAGAATTAAAGATCATGAGTGTTTTGCTCTGTGTGATTTGGGTGCTAGTGTTTCCACGATTCCTAAAACTTTATGTGATATTCTAGGTTTCCGTGATCTTGATGATTGCTCTTTAAATTTGCACCTTGCAGATTCCACCATTAAAAAGCCAATGGGAAGGATCAATGATGTTCTCATTGTTGCAAATAGAAATTTGGTGCCCGTAGATTTTATCGTTCTTGATATAGATTGCAATCTTTCTTGCCCTATTATTCTTGGTAGACCTTTCCTTAGAACGATTGGCGCGATTATTGATATGAAGGAAGGGAATATTAGATTCCAATTTCCATTAAGGAAAGGCATGGAGCACTTTCCAAGAAAGAAAGTCAAATTACCTTATGAATCTATCATGCGGGCTACTTATGAATTTAGTGCCAAAGATGGCACTATTTAGATCTATCTTCGCTTTTATGCCTAGCTAGGGGCGTTAAAAGATAGCGCTAGTTGGGAGGCAACCCAATTTTATTTGTGTTTTTTGTTTTTTTTCCTGTTTAGTAATAAATTTTGCATCTACCTTCTGTTTAGATGTGTTTTTAACTTTTAATCAGTGTTTGTGCCAAGTAGAACCTATAGGATAACCTATGATGTTAGTTGATTTGATTCTGCTGAAAAACAGAAACTTTGCACGCACGAAATTAGTTTTGTTAAATCACAAAAACGTGATTTTGCGTTGATTCTTTTTTCTGCTGATCAACAGACAAATTGTCCAGGACTTCCTATTTTTTTAGGATTTGTAGAGTTCCAGAAGTTTGCGTTAGTTACAGATTGCTAGAGACTGTTCTGTTTTTGACAGATTCTATTTTTCATGTGTTGTTTGCTTATTTTGATGCATCTATGGCTAGTAAATTAGTTTATAAACAATAGAGAAGTTGGAATACAGTAGGTTTAACACCAAATAAATAAATAATGAGTTCATTACAGTACCTTATGTGGTGGTTTTGTTTTCTTTCGCTAACGGAGCTTATAAGATTTCCTGTTGAGTTTTGTGTTGTGAAGTTTTCAAGTTTTGGGTAAAGCTTTGATGGACTATGGAATAAAGAGTGGCAAGATCCTAATCTTGGGGATGCCCAAGGCACCCCAAGATATTCAAGAATAGCCAAAATCCTAAGCTTGGGGATGCCCCGGGAAGGCATCCCCTCTTTCGTCTTCGTTCATTGGTAAATTTACTTGGAGCTATATTTTTATTCGCCACATGATATGTGTTTTGCTTGGAGCGTCATGTATTATATTAGTCTTTGCTTTTTAGTTTACCACAATCATCCTTGCTGTACACACCTTTTGGGAGAAGCCTACTTGATTAGAATTTGCTAGAATACTCTATGTGCTTCACTTATATCTTTTGAGGTTGATAGTTTTTGCTCTAGTGCTTCACTTATATCTTTTAGAGCATGGCGGTGGCTTAATTTTAAAGAAATTGCTAGTCTCTCATGCTTCACTTATATTATTTTGAGAGTATTTTAGAACAGCATGGTATTTGCTATGGTTACAAATTTGGTCCTAGAATGATGAGCATCCAAGTTGGGTATAATTAAAACTATCATAGGAAGTGAATTGGATGCTATGATCAATTTGATGCTTGATAATTGTTTTGAGATATAGAGGTAGTAATGTTAGGGTAATGCTAGTGGGTAATTATGAAATTGAGAAATACTTGTGTTGAAGTTGGCAAGTCCCGTAGCATGCACGTATGGTAAAAGTTGTGTGACAAATTTGTTGCATGAGGTGCTCTTTTGATTGTCTTCCTTATGTGTGGAGGTCGGGATCGCGCGATGGTTAACTCCTACCAACCCTTCCCCTAGGAGCATGCGTAGTAGTACTTTGCTTCGAGGGCAAGTAGACTTTTGCAATAAGTATATGAGTTCTTTATGACTAATGTGAGTCCATGGATATACGCACACTCATCCTTCCACTTTGCTAGTCTCTATTATACCACGCAACTTTCGCCAGTATCATGCACCCATTATTTACCTTCCTCAAAACAGCCACCATACCTACCTATTATGGCATTTCCATAGCCATTCCGAGATATATTGTCATGCAACTTTCCACCGTTTCGTTTATTATGACACGTTCCATCATTGTCATATTGCTTTTTGCATGATCATGTAGTTGACATCATATTTGTGGCAAGGCCACCTTCATAATTTTCATACATGTCGCTCTTGATTCATTGCATATCCCGGTACACTGCCAGAGGCATTCATATAGAGTCATATCTTGTTCTAGCTTTGAGTTGTAATTCTTGAGTTGTAAATCAATAAAAGTGTGATGATCTTCATTATTAGAGCATTGTCTCAGTGAGGAAAGGATGATGAAGACTACGATTCCCCCACAAGTCGGGATGAGACTTCGGACTTTACAAAAAGAAAAAAAAGAAAGGCCAAAGAAAAAAAGAAAAAGAAAAGAAAAAGGAAGAAAAGAAAAAGTGAGAGAAAAAGAGAGAAGGGACAATGCTACTATCACTTTTTCCACACTTGTGCTTCAAAGTAGCACCATGATCTTCATGATAGAGAGTCTCCTATTGTCGGGGGGATGAACCCCGGGCAGGCAACGGAACCCGGATCTCTTTCAAAAACAGCAGGGCCCACATCGCCTCGCAAACCGGCGTGCACCAGGCCGGGTCGCTCGACCCGGCAAGGCGCGCAACCCGGCCGAGACCCTCGACTCGGCAAGGTACGTCAACCCGGCCGCAGCGGCTGGCGCAAGGCAACTCAACCCGGTGCAGCCTCTGCTTCCCCAGTAAGCCAACCCACCCGTGGCGTCCACGGCAACCCAGCCACGGGTCAGGTCCCGTCCCATCCAGGTCATACGATGGGACAAGACCTCAGTCACTGATGACCAAGACTACAGTGCCCCCACCCATGCCCGTGGTCAGCCAGAGCGTGGCAACAGTGCCCCTTACCTACCCGCTGACCAAGGCTGGCATGGCAACAGTGTTCCCGCCCTTACCGCTGACGACAGCAAGTGGAGGCCTAACGGAGAACACTGTGCGCGACTCGACACGGCCACGCCATGACGATCGACGAGACGGCGCACAGTCCCCCTAGGCACGCGGGGCCCGCACCTAGGGGGACCCGGCGAACCAGAAGCCCCCAAGCGGGACCCAGCCCGGCACCCCGGACACCGACAATACGGACCCACCGACTCGACATATTACCATTGTAACCCTGGGTGGGTTGGCCCATAAAGCCCCCCAGGAGTCCACGCCAACAGAGAGAGAGGACACAAGATATTCAACAGAGACATACGACACACACGGCATGCAAAGCCACACGAGATAGAGCAAGCAAGATAGAAATAGCCACCACATAGCGACACTAAGGGGAAGGAGCAGCCGGAGCCTCGGCCAGCCTCCTTCCTCCTCCAAACAGCTCCTGGAGCAACATTGTACTATCAACCATCCAACTAAACTCGGCAGGACTAGGGGTGTTATCCCTCCGGAGAGCCCCGAACCTGGGTATGTCTGGCGTCCCGCGCCCGCGCATATCCACCCCGCCTCCGAAGCCCATCAGCGCCCTCGAGCCTCCTCCTCTCTTTAGCCATCCCTTGGCATCTGCCATGCGCCCACCACGACAGTTGGCGCCCACCGTGGGGCAGTTTGAGGAACTGGCTGGAAGCATGATTCGGACGGGGCCCCTCTCCTACTCCAACGAGTCCGTCGCCCTGGCGGACGACGTCATCGGTGCGCTCGCCGCCTCTTTCACCGTGCTGCGCATCTCCGACGCGCTTGCGGCCGACGAGTACCCCAGCGGGGTGCTCAGCTACTCCGACTACCCGCTTTCTCTCAGCGGCGGATTCACTGCCGGGGCGATGGACGCCCACGTAGAGGTCTTCGTCACCGGAGATGGCGCCTCTTCCTCGTCGAGCAAGGCGAGAAGAGCTGTCGAAGCCGTGGCCGCAACGGCTCGGACGGAGCCGACCGACCCGCTGCGCGCCGCGATGCAGAGCCTCCGCATCCCCATCAGCACCGACGTCAACGCCACCATCGTTGCTGAAGCCCGAACCCAACTCGAGGACAAGCGCCAGCAAATGCTGGACCTGTCCGAGACACTAGCCGCCATTAGACGCCGCCTGGAAGCTGCTCAGATGGAGCACGACGCCGCCCACGGATTCACGCCCGCCGTGGCCGAGCCAAGCCGGGCCGCTGATACTCGCGCCCGGGGAGGAGCGATCGGCCGGGCCTTCAGCGCCAGCTGGACCGTCTACGAGACCCCAGTCAAGAACATGCGTGCTGCGGAGGCAGCCGCGGTCGGCCTCGACCAACTCGCAGGCGAGGAGCTCAGGGAGCGCATCGGGAAGATGCACGAGCTCCTCCACGCCGCCAACACCCAGCAGGATAGCCTCAACCAGCTCGCCAAGCCGGCGGGGTCCGGCTTCGCCCGCCTTGGCGGACCCAGCGAACTCCTGCACACGGCCTCTTCGCTGCCCAGCGAGGCGCACTCCGGCCAGGGCCGAACTCGGCGCAACCCGGCCGGCACCGCCGCCGACGCTCTGGGCAACGAGCCCGCCCCAGAGACCCAGCGCGGACCCGGCCAGCCTGGCCGGCGTCCGGCTCCAGCCGACCCGGCCCCTCGGGGCCTGGCCGCCAGTCGACTCGGACTGCGCGCCATCGATGACGCTGACGCATGCCACCGCCTCGATCAGCTCACTCGCTCCATGGAGGTGGAGGAGAGCGGCGCTATCGGGCTGGCGTGTTTCGGCCCACGCATCCGGGAGGAGCCCTTCCCCAAGGGATTCGTGCTTCCCCGCGACACCCCCAAGTACAATGGGACCGTGAAGCCAGAAGACTGGCTCACCGACTACACCACGGCCATTGGCATCACCGGTGCCAATCGTCGTCTCGCCGTGCGCTACGCACTGCTCATGCTCCAAGGATCGGCACGCACATGGTTGAACAGCCTGCCGATGGGCAGCATCAATGCATGGGTCGATTTCGAGGAAGCGTTTGTCTGCAACTTCACGGGGACGTACAAGCGACCCGGTCACCCCAGTCAGCTCGCCATGTGCGTGCAGGGGCCGATGGAGACCGGCCGTGAGTACCTCGCATGCTGGACCGAGCTCCGGAACAGCTGTGAGGGCGTCTATGAAGTCCAGGCGATCCAATACTTCATCAGCGGGTGCCGAGACGGCACCCTCCTCAAGCACAAGCTTCTACGCTCCGAGCCGGCCACCATGGCCGCGCTCATGGTAACGGCGGGCAAGTACACCAATGCCGACTCCGCCATGAAGATCCAAGTGGCGCTGGACGAGGCTGACAAGGCGAAGCCGGTCCCTCCGCAGAAACTGGCCGGCGAAGGCAGCCGGCAGCAGCACCACCAGAACAACAAGCGCAAGGCCGAGCAGCCGGTGCAACGTCACGACAACCGGCTCGTCGCGGCCGCCGAGCCCGTGGCGGATCCGGCAGCGAAGCGCAGGCAGACCGGCAAGATGGCGTGGCAACCCGGCATGAGCTTTGAGGAGATGCTCGACGCCCCATGCAAGCACCACAGCGGCGCAAGACCCTCCACACACACGCTTCGATAGTGCGCCATCACCAAGCGCATCATGAGGGGCGACGTCCCGCCTCCTCCGGCTCCGGCTCCGGCTCCGGGCGTGGGACAACCGCCTCCGCCTCCACCGCCGCCCCCCGTCGGCGGCACGATGCGGAACGACGCCTACCCGGACCAGAACGCGGCCTACGTCGTCTTCACCAGCCTCGGCGACGACAAGTGCAACGAGCGCCTCTTCCGGCAGGAGGTGAACACCGTCGTCCCGGCCAAGACGGATTTCATGCATTGGTCGGAGCGCCCGATCACCTGGACCCGGGAGGATCACCCGGCAGTCATGCCGAGTCCGGGTGGATACGCCCTCGTCCTCAACCCTACAATCGTCGCGCGGCGCACCTGCAAGTTCTCCCGAGTCCTCATTGACGACGGCAGCAGCATCAACATCCTGGAGCCAACCCTGCTCGAAGAGGCGCGCCTTCTGGCACTTAGCTGCTCTGCTATCTACCAGCAAGGCTTGAGGCACTACCACAGCAAGAAGATCAAGCCTCTCGCATTCCGCGAAGGCGACCTCGTCCTCTGAATCGTCCAAGAGCAGGTAGGCCAGCATGAGCTGTCCTCCCCATGGGAAGGCCCGTTTATCGTGAGCAGGGCTTTGCACGACCACAACGCCTACTACCTCATTGACGCACGCAAATCGAAGAAGCGCAAGAGGGACACCGCCGGCGAAGAAACGACCCGGCCGTGAAATGCGGAACTCCTCTGTCCGTTTTACAGTTAGCAGAACGAATGTATTTATCAACGCCTTTTGTAAGCATATGAAACTATGGGGTCCCCGAACGAGACTCGTGGGCTGCATTTTCCCGACCAATTTATTGCGTCCATATTTCACACCACCTTACTACCGAACCCGGCCGCCGGCTCGACAAGCTCGACCCGGGGGCTCGGGGGCTGGCCGGCTTGATCATCACCCCGCCGCTTCACTTAGTGATTCCTGATAAGTTAGGATGTCGCGGCCCCCCCACTTCGCCCTAAAACCGCAGATCAAGCCCTGGCTGACGGCGGGCAAGCACAACGGGCTAAAGCTCCCCTACAATTCATACACTAAGTCAAAGCCGCCGGGTCGACCAACCCGGCCCGACGCTCGTCAACTAAGTTAGCCGCACGACCGGCTGCTCACCAACCGGCCAAGCCGGATTGCCGCCAGCCGGCCTAGTGGGTGTTTCGCTCGCGCTCAACGTTTTTAAGGACCCAACTCCTGCAGCCGCCTCTCGAAGAGCTGAACCCCTTGTCATAGACCGGAGCATCGGCCGTCTGACTCGCGGGGGGGGGGGGGGGGGGAAGCTTTAGGGAGGAGCCACGCATGAAATAAGTTCAAAAAAAGCAGAAGGCAAAAAGCAAATAAACACTCACAACATTTACACATAAATGTTTCAAGCAAAGGCCATCGGCCCGAGTTCATTACACCCTGAAAACCCCCAGTGGGTGGGTGGACCTGCTACTTAACAGAATTTCCTACAAAAGACTCTCATGCATTCCCAGCGCCGCGTCGCGACGTCGACGGCTCCCCCCGGCCGGCCTCCGGGTCCAGCGAAGCACCGGTGTCCTCTTCAACCTCCGCGCCGCCGTAGACGCCCGTCTCCTCCGAGCTGCCCTCCTGGTCGTGAAGAAGCAAGCCGTAGTCGTCGCCAGCCACGACCGCGCCGTCTTCCGTCCATTCCGGATGGAACTCGTCGTGGAAGGCGAACTCGACGATGTAGCTGGCCCGGGAGGCGATCCGGCCGGCCTGCTCCTGCAACAACTGCTCCGAGCCAGCGCGCTGACCCATCAGCGCGTCCAGCTGAAGACCCGAATGCCAAGACAGCGCGATCCGGAGCACCATCTCAGCACCAGGGCGAGCGGCAGAAATGCACCAGTCGCTAAGGCGATCCGGGCCCATCTCCAACCAGCACGCCAGATGCGAGAAACTGCGCGGATGGACGGAACCCAGCCATAAGGCCGCCATCATTGTGGTACCGGCTCGGGACAGCCGCTCCATCTGCGTTCCCAAGGCCCGCAGCCGGGCCTCAGCAGCGGCAACGATCTCTGGGAAGGTTCAAGCCGTCAGTGGATCCGTCCCGGACCCAACAACGCCGGTCGGGTCGCGCTGATAGAGGACGTCTTCCTCCGCCAGCCGCTGTGTCTCCGGAAAGGCCCCTGCAGCTAAAGACGAAGCAAGTCAGAAGGGCAACAAGGAAGAAAGGGCCGGGTCCTGACCCGTCAAACAACAAAGAAGCAGCACTTACTGGTGAAGGACTCTTCTAGGTGTTGCGCCTCAAGCAACATACCACGTCGCTCCCGCTCCAAGACATGTTCCCGCTCCCCGAGCGCCCTCTCCAGGTCGGCCGCCTTAGCAAGGGCCGCCTTCAGCTCAGCGTCCTTGTCTTTGGTCACCTTCTCGGCCGCCTCACAGCGGCGAGCCTCGGCCTGGCGGGCCTCATCCGCCGCGGTGGCTTGCTCCCGCAGGCGCTCCACCTCGGCCTGGAGCCGGCCCTTGTCGTCGGCCAGCTGGCCGCGCTGCTGGTCCGCCTCGACCAGGGCCTGCTGCGCCTCCACCGCCTTGGCAGCCTCTGCCTTAAGAAGCTCCACCTCGGCCTCGAGGCGGGTCTTGTGACCCGCCAGCTGCTCGTGCAGCCGGCTGGCCTCGTCAAGAGACCGCCGGGCTGCGGCCGCCTCCGCCCTCGCCTGCGCCGCCTCGACGCCAAGACGGCCGGAATCAGCAACGAGCCGGTCATAGTGATGACCGGCTCGGAACAGCCGGGTCCGCCAAGACAGCACCTCGGCTGCAAAGAAGAAGAACTCAGCAGGAAGAAGAAATAAGACAAGGCCTAAGATTTGGCCCAACTGTTACAAAGTTGGCTAGAATCTCGGGGGCTACACTCAGTGGGTGCGCTAGCGCGCCCCCACTAGAAGAGAAGAGCTCAGCAAAGTACCTGCTGCGGCGCGAAGCTCCTCCTCCTTGGCAGCAAACTGCTCCTTGAGCTCCCGATGCTTGCCCAGGAGCCGGTTGTAGGCGGCAACCCGGAAGGCGTCAAGGTGCTAAAAAGAAGACCAAAGTCAACACAAGGCCTAAGATTTGGCCCAACTGTTACACAGTTGGCCCGAATCTCGGGGGCTACACCCAGTGGGTGCGCTGGCACGCCCCCACAGAGATAAAATCACAAGAAAACAAGGAGAAGAAGGACTTACCAGGACGACGCGCTCCAGGTCGCGCGTCCGCTCCATCTCGGCCTGAGCGAAGGCCTCAAGGCGCTCCATCCGGCCTCGCAGACGGCGGCTGACGGCATCTAGCGCCGCCTCCTCCTGGGTCTGGGGGCCGAAGACGACCGCGCCCCTGCTCCGCGTGGGCTGCGGCACGGTAGCTCGGCGCCCGCCCTGCCGGGGCACCAAGGCGTGCCCCCCGCTGGCCGCTTGCGAAGCGGCCAGCACCTCCTTCGACGCCCCTTCCGGCGCCGACGGCAACCCGGACACCGGGGCGCCTTGCGTCGCCACCTCAGGCACCGCCGCTTGCAGTGGCTCCTCCATAGCCGACGGCGCCTCCTGCGCCACCGCCTACGGCACCCCCTCTGGGACGCCGCCTCCACCACCATCAGCCCCCGCGCGCTCGACAATGTCGGCTCGCGGCGGGTATCGCCCCCACCTCCACGACCTCCTGGTCGAGGAGCACCACCTCGGGCCGGCCCCCACGGCCGCGCTCCCTCACCGACGACGGTTCAAAAACCGTCGCCTCCACAACCATGCCCTCCGGCATCTCACGCCAGGCCAGCTCCGCGCCGCCTCGCACCCACGCCGCCGCCACGTCGGTCCCAGCCCGGACCGACGCCGCCTCCAGCTCCGCCTCAGCCCGGTTCCTGTCACACCAGGCCAAGGCCTCGGCGTCGTCCGGGTCCAGGCCGAGGTCCGAGTCGCCTCGTCCCTCCTCCCCGGCCAGACCGGCGAGGTTGGACCGGCTCCTGCGGAACGCGGTCCCCTCAGTGGCCGGGGCCTCCGCCGCCGCCCTTGCCAGCGCGATCGGCGACTTGAAGAAGAAGGCAAAATAAGCAAAAAAGACAGGAAATCCAGGCGCAAGCGGAGAACAGACCTTACCCCGTCAAGACCGAGACCGGGTTCGGCTTCGCGCATTTCTTCTTGGCCGGCCTTCCGGGCTCGGCCGGGTCTGCTGCGCGCTTCGATCCGCGGGGTCGTGGCACGACGCTGTCCTTGCCATACGGGCGGCTCGGCGCCGTCCCATGCAAGGACCCGGCTCCTCCCGCATCACCGCCTTCCCCGCCCAATGCCGCTACACCAAGCAACCGGCGTCAGCATCGCCTTCACCGTGACACGGGCAACAAATCAAGACAAAATGAAGAAGAGAAAGACTCGAAGCTTACCGGCTCGGCACATAGCGCCGGCGTCGGACTCAGCCACCTCCTTGCCGCCTTGGGCCGCGGGCTCCTCTGGTGCCACCGGCGCCACCTGTAGCGAAGCTCGGGTGTAAGGATGCCAGCTCGCATTCAGAAGAACCTCCCGCGACGCATCGGGACGAACAAGAAGATGTGCAGCGGCAAAGTAAGGAGACCAGATGCTCACCTGCGGCGCCGGGTTCGCCTGGCTATACGGCGCCTTGCCAAATCGCCAATCCTCTCCAAGATTGGCCCTGGAGATGGCGTTGACGGCGCGCGCGGCCTGCTCCCCAGACAGCCACGTCGACCCCATCTGGTTGGGGTCCTGCAGGCCGATCATCTCGCCGATGAGGCAGGAGCGCCTCTGAAGCGGGAGGATCCGGCGGGTGATGAACGTGGCGAGAAGATCCGTGCCGGTGAGCCCCTCCTGCGTCCTCATCACCGTCACCCGCTTGCAGAGGTTGACGATCTCCTGCGACGAGCGCCGGGGCGAGTAGCCCCAGTTCGTCTTCGCCCGCGGCGGTGCCATGGCGAAAGGGGAGAGATTGATGTGGTCCGCGCCAAGATTGCGGACGTAGAAGAAGGAATTCTGCCACTTCTTGGCAGAATCCTCGAGCGGAATCTTGGGGAAATCTGCCCCCGACCGCTTGGAGATGACGGCAGCGCCGCAGCCGGCGAACTTCCCGACCGACGGGCCTTGCTGCTTCAAGGAGAAGAAGCGCGCCCAGAGGTCGATCGTTGGCTCGACCCCCAGGTACCCCTCGCATAGGGTCACGAAGCCGGAGAGTTGGACGATGGCGCCGGCGCCGAGATGGTGTGGCGCGGAAGAAGGTGCTCGCCGGCAGCCCGAGCCCGCGCTCGAAGTGGGTAAGGAAGACGATGCGCTCCTGTCCCTCGGGTCGGGGCCTTTGCTCGCCGCGCGACAGGCGGACACCAATGTCCGTCTCCCGTGGCAAGCGCCGCGAAGCTCGAAGCTGCGTGATGTCGTCGTTGGTGACGTTGGAACCCATCCAAGAGCCCGACGACAGCGCCATGGATGGAAGTGGAAGGAAGAAGGACAATGGAGAAGAGCTCTGCTCGGGGCTGCGGGCGCAGTTGTGCGTCAGTAGCAAGGAGCAGGGCGAGAGCAGGGGAACAGGAGGGCGCGAGCGAGAATAATGCCCGCCGCCCCCTTGCCCCCCTCAATTTATAAGCCCTAGTTCAAATGTGGGGAAGTGGGATCGTCTTCACACGCCCGTTCCACTACCCCGCAATAAGTGCGCACGTACACACGCACTAACTGCGCGGGGAAGTGCAACCGGCCCCCAGACGCCGCAATAAATCCGAAGGTGTGGCCAAGGGCGCGCGGCGGCAGGCCCCTGGCCCGTCGCACGGTCCCGTCACGCGCGTGGCCTGTCAGGCCCCTCCGGCTTCCGGGCACCACGTGGCGCCAGCGCGAAGCCCGAGGGATCGCCTCAAGATTCGGAGGACTCCTCAGTTCCTGCCACGACTGGGATGCGCGATCCGGTTTCTGAAAAAACCAGCACACAGTGGGTGTTGCCGGACCCGACATTCGCAGATTCCGCCTTGCTCAAGGGGGAAGCTGCGAAGGCCCACTCATCCGAAGATGACGGACCTTCACAGCTTCGGGGACTACTGTCGGGGGGATGAACCCCGGGCAAGCAACGAAACCCGGATCTGTTTCAAAAATAGCGGGGGCCACATCGCCTCGTAAACCGGCGTGCGCCAGGCCGGGTCGCTCGACCCGGCAAGGCGCGCAACCCGGCCGAGACCCTCGACTTGGCAAGGTATGTCAACCCGGCCGCAACGGCTGGCGCAAGGCAACTCAACCCGGTGCAGCCTCGGCTTCCCCAGTAAGCCAACCCACCCGTGGCGTCCACGGCAACCCAGCCACGGGTCAGGTCCTGTCCCATCCAGGCCGTACGATGGGACAAGACCTCAGTCACTGATGACCAAGACTACAGTGCCCCCGCCCATGCCCGTGGTCAGCCAGAGCGTGGCAACAGTGCCCCTTACCTACCCGCTGACCAGGGCTGGCACAACAACAGTGTTCCCGCCCGTACCGCTGACGACAGCAAGTGGAGGCCTGACGGAGAACACTGTGCGCGACTCGACCCGGCCACGCCATGACGATCGATGAGACGGCACACAGTCCCCCTAGGCACGCGGGGCCCACACCTAGGGGGACCCGGCGAACCACAAGCCCCCAAGCGGGACCCAGCCCGGCACCCCGGACACCGACAATACGGATCCACCGACTCGACATATTACCATTGTAACCCTAGGTGGGTTGGTCTATAAAAACCCCCAGGAGTCCACGCCAACAGAGAGAGAGGACACAAGATATTCAACAGAGACATACGACACACGGCATGCAAAGCCACACGAGATAGAGCAAGCAAGATAGGACTAGCCACCACATAGAGACACCAAGGGGAAGGAGCAGCCGGAGCCTTGGCCAGCCTCCTTCCTCCTCCAAACAGCTCCAGGAGCAACATTGTACTATCAACCATCCAACTACACTCGGCAGGACTAGGGGTGTTATCTCTCGGGAGAGCCCCGAACCTGGGTAAGTCCGGTGTCCCGCGCCCGCGCATATCAACCCCGCCTCTGAAGCCCACCAGCGCCCTCGAGCCTCCTCCTCTCTTTAGCCATCCCTTGGCATCTGCCGTGCACCCACCATGACACCTATGTTGTCACTTTCATATACTAAGTGGGAAATTTTCATTATAGAACTTGGCTTGTATATTCCAATGATGGGCTTCCTCAAAAATGCCCTAGATCTTCGTGAGCAAGCAAGTTGGATGCACACCCACTTAGTTTCTTTTGTTGAGCTTTCATATATTTATAGCTCTAGTGCATCCGTTACATGGCAATCCCTACTCACTCACATTGATATCTATTGATGGGCATCTCCATAGCCCGTTGATACGCCTAGTTGATGTGAGACTATCTTCTCCCTCTTTTTGCCCTCACAACCACCACCTTATACCACCATAGTGCTATGTCCATGGCTTGCGCTCATGTATTGCGTAAGAGTTGAAAAAGCTGAAGCGCGTTAAAAAGTATGAACCAATTGCTTGGCTGAAACCGGGGTTGTGCATGATGGGAGTATTTTGTGTAATGAAAATGAAGCATGGCCTAACTATACGATTTTGTAGGGATAAGCTTTCTTTGGCTATGCTATTTTGATAGGACATGATTACTTTTTAGTATGCTTCGAAGCATTATTATTTTTATGTTTTATAAGGTTTTTTATTGAATCATTTGGATCTGAAAATTCATGCCACAATAAAGAAAATTACATTGAGAATTATGCTAGGTAGCATTCCACATCAAAAATTCTGTTTTTATCATTTACCTACTCAAGGACGAGGAGGAATTAAGCTTGGGGATGCTTGATAGATCTCCAACGTATCTATAACTTTTGATTGTTCCATGATATTATATTACCCCTTTGGATGTTATGGGCTTTATTTTACACATTTATATCATTTTTGGGACTAACCTACTAACCGGAGGCCCAGCCCGTATTGCTGTTTTTTGCCTATTTCAGTATTTCGAAGAAAAGGAATATCAAACGGAGTCCAAACAGAATGAAACCTTCGGGAGCGTGATTTCTGGAACAAACGTGATCCGGAGAACTTGGAGTGCAAGTCAAGAAGCTTGCGAGGCGGCCAAGAGACAGGAGGGCGCGCCCCCTATCTCCTGGGCCCCACAGGCGGCCATCGACATACTCCTTCCTCCTATATATACCTACGTACCCCGAAAACATCCAGGGAGCCAACGAAACACAATTTCCGCCACCGTAACCTTCTGTATCCGTGAGATCCCATCTTGGAGCCTTCGCAGGCGCTCCGCTGGAGGGGGAATCGACCATGGAGGGCTTCTACATCAACACCATAGCCCCTCCGATGAGTTGTGAGTAGTTTACCACAGACCTTCGGGTCCATAGTTATTAGCTAGATGGTTTCTTCTCTCTTGTTGGATCTCAATACAATGTCCTTCCCCTCTCTTGTGGAGATCTATTCGATGTAAACTCTTTTTGCGGTGTGTTTGTCGAGATCCAATGAATTGTGGGTTTATGATCAAGTTTATCTATGAGAAATATTTGAATCTCCTCTGAATTCTTTTATGTATGATTGAGTTATCTTTGCAAGTCTCTTCGAATTATCAGTTTGGTTTGGCCTACTAGATTGATCTTTCTTGCCATGGAAGAAGTGCTTAGCTTTGGGTTCAATCTGGCGGTGTCCTTTCCCAGTGACAGCGGGGGCAGCAAGGCGCGTATTGTATTGTTGCCATCGAGGATAAAAAGATGGGGTTTATATCATATTGCTTGAGTTTATCCCTCTACATCATGTCATCTTTCTTAATGCGTTACTTTGTTCTTTATGAACTTAATACTCTTGATGCAGGCAGGAGTCGGTCGATGTGTGGAGTAATAGTAGTAAATGCAGGCAGGAGTCGGTCTACTTGTCGTGGACGTGATGTCTATATACATGATCATACCTAGATAATCTCATAATTATTCGTTTTTCTATCAATTGCTCGACAGTAATTTGTTCACCCACCGTAATACTTATGCTATCTTGAGAGAAGCCACTAGTGAAACCTATGGCCCCCGGGTCTATCTTTTATCATATAAGATTTCAATCTACTTTTATTTGCATCTTCACTTTTTGCATCTATATTATAAAATACCAAAAATATATTTATATTATCATACTATCTCTATCAGATCTCACTTTTGCAAGTGGCCGTGAAGGGATTGACAACCCCTTTTGCGTTGGTTGCGAGTTCTTTGCTTGTTTGTGTAGGTGCGTGGGACTTTTGAGGAGCCTCCTACTGGACTGATACCTTGGTTCTCAAAAACTGAGGGAAATACTTTCGCTACTATTGCTGCATCACCCTTTCCTCTTCAAGGAAAACCAACGCAAGCTCAAGACGTAGCAGTTCCAAGTATTGCTTCGGTATCACCGAGTTTGTCGATTCGGTAGCTCTGAGATCATTTCTGTAGAGAACTAAAACTAAGTTTTTGACTCAATTTGTTTTGCAAAACCTTTGTAATTTGTGATGCTCACCTACTCTACCTCATCTACAACCTATTCACAGGGTCTGCTGACAGTTTTCCTGCAAGATGTCTGACCAAAGTGACAGCCAGAATAGATCTGAACAGCAAGAGCAGTTGAGTGAGGGCACTAGTCCCTCCAGCAGCTATGATGAGGGTAGCAGGAGCACACCTAGTAACTTGCCCAAGGCAGCTACTAGAGCAAGAAAGAAGAGAACTTCAGATTCAGAAGATGAAGATTATGTTGCAGCTGAGGATGAGGCCACTTCGAAGAAGAAAGTGATGAAGAAAGAATATGGTACTGCTGCTTCAACCAAGCCAGGCATGAACAAGAAGGCACCTTCTAGGAGGATCCCAACCTCCAAGCCAAGAAAGGTTGCCACAGGACAAACTATGAAGTTCACAATTTAATCTGATGAAGAGGCAGCTGGTGACGACAAGAAGAAGAAGAGGGCAAGAACCACTACAACTAAAGTTCTTGGAAAGTCTACTATGGTGAGAGACCCATCTGATGATGAAGAGGAAGAGGATGCTGCTCCAACACCTAAGGCACAAAAGCTAATGGGAGATGCAATTAAGTCAGGGGCTGCTGCTAAGCCCAAACCTGCTCCCAAAGCTGCTGCTCCAGCCACCAAGACTGCACCTAAGAGGAGTACAAGAAACATTCCTGCTGAGGAGAAGAACAAGGCCCCAGTGCCTGAAGTTGAAGAAGAAGAAGAAGAAGCTGAAGCCCAAGTGCTAAGGAAGCTCAAACCAAAGATTCTAGACCACAATGATACACATCCTGTGGCAGAGGACATGAGCATCATGAAGGATGCAGGTCTGAGACTTTGGAGGAAAAATGACCCATATGCTGTAAGAAGGAGAACTTTTGTGGATTATAGGTTCCATACTAAGGAGCAGCAAGATTTCTATGAGACTATTCTGCTTGACAAGAAGCCAATAGTATGTGACATGAGATGGCTTGACTGGACATACATTAGAGAAAATGAAGATCACTTCCCAGGTGTCTATGATAGCTTCAAGGCTTGTGAAGTGGACAAGTTTGTTTGCCAGAAGCTCACTAAGTGGAATGAGGAGCTGATCATGCAATTTTACTCCACTGCTCACTTCTATCCTGATGGCAGAATTGTATGGATGTCAGAAGGTACTAGGTACCAATCCACTATTGATGAATGGGCCAGATTGATAAATGCCCCAGAAGCTCATGAGGATGACTTGGATGTGTATGCCAAGAAGAAGAAAGACCATAACTCAATGGCAAGTATGTACAAGGAAATTCCGGATGCAGACCTGGAAACTCACAAGCTTGGTTCAGTGAAGCACTTACTGTTAGGCCTGCCTACAATCAATACCATTCTGAGGCATACTGTTTTGCCCAAGTCTGGAGATCACAGAATGATAAGAGGACATTCCATCAACTTGCTGCACATATTTGATGTTCCTCAGAAGTTCAAAGTGATGAGTCTGATTGTGGAAACAATCAAGAGGATACCTGCAGATCAGAAGAGGTCTTGTGGGTATGCTCCACAAATTCAGGTGCTCATCAACTCCAAGATGGGCACAGGCACTTTTTATTTGTTGGACAAGGAGCATTTACCTCTCAAACCAGATTTTGAGGATAACACTGTTGTCATGGATGAGGAAGATCCTTCCTCAGTGCAAGCACATGAGAAAAGAGAGAAGGCAAGGGAAGAGAAAGCTGCAAAGATGCCAAGTGCTGAAGAGGCATCTCATGTGTTCTTAAAGAGTAAACAAGGTCAACTTAGATATCTGATCCAATCCACCTTGAGGATTGAGAAGGGCTTGGCCACCCTAACTCAAAATCAGGAGAGTTTGGAGAGGGTCATTGAACAGAAATTCTATGATCTTGATATCAAAGTAACTGAGATTCAGTCAGTAGTTGAGCAACTCCAGGAGGAAGTAGAGGATAAGAAAGGCAAGTCTACTACAAATGCTTTCACAAGAGTGCCAAGAGGTCAGAGGTCTGCTGTAGTGCCTGTTCCCGATACTAGAGCCACTACATCTGCACCAGCAGCCACGGCTTCAGTGCCACCTCCAGCAGCCACTCCACCAGCTCCAGCTACTTCAACAGAAGCCTTCGTCCTTGGAGTCATCTCTACACCACCTCATGAAGACCAAGCCTGAGAGACGCATAGCACTATGCATATTTTTAACTTTTTGGCAACTTGTTGCCAAAGGGGGAGAAATATGTATAGATCATAGTCTCCGGGAGAGAGAGAGAGAGAGAGAGTTGTTTTTGTCTCTCTTTGCACTTTATTTGGTTGATACTTTATTGTGTGTTTGCTTGATACATTATGTCTTTTGTGAGATACTTGTATGATAATGTGTTTGATCATATGCTACCTTAATGTGTGCTCGAATGATATTATCCCTTATATCCATTTATGATCATTCACTTTGCCTGGTGATGAGTGCATGTTTTCAATTGTTATCATTTTTTAGCGCTCCATGATACGTCTCCAACGTATCTATAATTTTTGATTGTTCCATGCTATTATATTATCTGTTTTGGATGTTTAATGGGCTTTACTATGCACTTTTATATTATTTCTGGGACTAACCTATTGAACGGAGGCCCAGTGCAAATAGTTGTTTTTGCCTATTTCAGTGTTTCGCAGAAAAGGAATATCAAACGGAGTCCAAACGGAATGAAACCTTTGGGAGAATCGTTTTTGGAACAAACGTGATCCAGAAGACTTGGAGTGGATGTCAAGAAAGAAGCGAGGAGGCCACGAGGCAGGGAGGTGCGCGCCCCACCCTCGTGGGCCCCTTGCAGCTCCACCGACCTACTTCTTCCTCCTATATATACCCATATACCCCGAAAACATCCAGGAGCACCATAGATCGGGAGTTCCGCCACCGCAAGCCTCTTTAGCCACCAAAAACCTCTCGGGAGCCCATTCCGGCACCCTGCCGGAGGGGGAATCCATCATCGGTGGCCATCTTCATCATCCCGGCGCTCTCCATGATGAGGAAGGAGTAGTTCACCCTCGGGGCTGAGGGTATGTACCAGTAGCTATGTGTTTGATCTCTCTCTCTCTCTCTCGTGTTCTTGAGATGGTACGATCCTGATGTACCGCGAGCTTTGGTATTATAGTTGGATCTTATGATGTTTCTCCCCCTCTACTCTCTTGTAATGGATTGAATTTTCCCTTTGAAGTTATCTTATCGGATTGAATCTTTAAGGATTTGAGAACACTTGATGTATGTCTTGCATGTCCTTATCTGTGGTGACAATTGGATATTCACGTGATCTACTTGGTGTATGTTTTGGTGATCAACTTGCGGGTTCAGTGACCTTGTGAACTTATGCATAGGGGTTGGCACACGTTTTTGTCTCGACTCTCCGGTAGAAACTTTGGGGCACTCTTTGAAGTTCTTTGTGTTGGTTGAATAGATGAATCTGAGATTGTGTGATGCATATCGTATAATCATACCCATGGATACTTGAGGTGACATTGGAGTATCTTGGTGACATTAGGGTTTTGGTTGATTTGTGTCTTAAGGTGTTATTCTAGTACGAACTCTATGATAGATCGAACAAAAAGAATAGCTTCGTGTTATTTTACTACGGACTCTTGAATAGATCGATCAGAAAGGATAACTTTGAGGTGGTTTCATACCCTACAATAATCTCTTTGTTTGTTCTCCGCTATTAGTGACTTTGGAGTGACTCTTTGTTGCACGTTGAGGATAGTTATATGATCCAGTTAAGTTATTATTGTTGAGAGAACTTGCATTAGTGAAAGTATGAACCTTAGGCCTTGTTTCCTAGCATTGCAATACCGTTTGTGCTCACTTTTATCATTAGTTACCTTGCTGTTTTTATAATTTCAGATTACAAAAACCTATATCTACCATCCATATTGCACTTGTATCACCATTTCTCCGCCAAACTAGTGCACCTATACAATTTACCATTGTATTGGGTGTGTTGGGGACACAAGAGACTCTTTGTTATTTGGTTGCAGGGTTGTTTGAGAGAGACCATCTTCATCCTATGCCTCCCACGGATTGATAAACCTTAGGTCATCCACTTGAGGGAAATTTGCTACTGTCCTACAAACCTCTGCACTTGGAGGCCCAACAAAGTCTACAAGAAGAAGGTTTCGTAGTAGACATCACTCCACCAAGATGTATGTGACATGGAAGAGTGACCCATGATCCTAACACATTGTGCATTTGCAATCCAAAGCAAATTTTAAATAATGCACAAATTTAGGGGGAGCTCTTGCTTATCACATACTTCTCAAAGCGACGATGTATTTCTATCTTATTATCATCTGTCGAAGCTTTGATCTATATGTTGTCATCAATTACCAAAAAGGGGGAGATTGAAAGTGCAACTATCCCTGGGTGGTTTTGGTAATGATTAACAACATATAGCTCATTGAATGCCATTTCAAGATAAATATTTTAGGAAAGTTCAGTGATTGGCATGGCATGGATTAGGATTGTGGACCCCTCAAAATGCTAAGGACAAAAGATTGGCTCAAGCTCTAAAGTCCAAGACTCTACATTTTCTATTTTTAGTGATCCAAGATCACATTGAGTCTATAGGAAAGCCAATACTATTAAAAGGGGATGAGGTGTTGCTTAATGGCTTAATTGCTCAAAATGCTCAGTGATATGCTCCAAAGCCCTCAACCACTTTCTCATATCCACATATGTCCCAAACCAAAAGTCAAACTCGGCCCCACCGATTTGATCCATCCGGCGCCACCGAGTTCATTTGATATAGCCACTGCCAGAAACCCTAGTCACTTCGGTCTCACCGATAGGGATCTCGGTCTCACCGAGATGGGGTTGCAAACTCTCTGTTTCCCTTCGTAACGTTTCGATCTAACCGAGATGAGCGATCGGTCCCACCGAGTCTACAATGCAAACTCTCTGTTTCCTTTTCGTAACGCTTCGGTCCCATCGAGACGAGCTAATCGGTCCCACCGAGTTTGCCTGACCAACTCTCTGGTTAGCTTATTACCAAAGTCAGTCCCACCGAGTTTGTGTAATCGGTCAAACCGAGATTAAGTTATGCCCTACCCATAATGATATCTGTCCCACCGAGTTGTCTTTTCGGTCCCACCGAAATTGCCTAACGGTCACATTATGTACTGAATCGGTCCGACTGAGTTTTCTGATTCGGTCCCTCCGAGTGTTGTATATTGTGTGTAACGGTTAGATTTTTTGTGGAGGCTATATATACCCCTCCACCCTCTCCTCATTCGTGAGGGAAGCCATCAGGACGTGCCTACACTTCCACTACTCATTTTCTGAGAGAGAGCCACCTACTGATGTGTTGAGACCAAGATATTCCAATCCAACCATATGAATCTTGATCTCAAGCTTTCCCCAAGTTGCTTTCCACTCAAATCATCTTTCCACCAAATCCAATCCTATGAGAGTGAGTTGAGTGTTGGGGAGACTATCATTTGAAGCATAAGAGCAAGGAGTTCATCATCAACACACCATCTATTACCTATTAGAGAGTGGTGTCTCCTAGATTGGTTAGGTGTCACTTGGGAGACTTGTAACGCCCCGGTTTCGATGCGCCAGGTGTCCGCCAGTTATTCGCCGTCATTGCCATGTCATTTGCTTGCGTGTTGCACTTTGCCATGTCATCATATGCATTTCATATCATGTCATGATGTGCATTTCATTTTGCATACGTGTTCGTCTCATGCATCCGAGCATTTTCCCCGTTGTCCGTTTTGCAATCCGGCACTCCTATGTCATCCGGCGTCCCCTTCTTGACTCTTTTCGTGTGCGGGTGTTAAACATTCTCGGAATGGACCGAGGTTAGCCAAGCGGTCTTGGTATACCACCGGTAGACCGCCTGTCAAGTTTCGTGCCATTTGGAGGTCGTTTGGTACTCCAACGGTTAACCGGGTAACCGTAAAGCCTCTTTTGTTGCAGCCCAACACCCCTTCCAAAGTGGCCCAAAACCCACCTAACTCCCCTCCATGCTCTCGGTCGTTCGATCATGATCGCGTGGCCGAAAACCGCACCTCATTTGGACTCTCCTAGCTCCCTCCACCTATAAAAACGTCTTCCCCTCTCCATTTTCGGATCATTTCCCCCCGAAACCCTAGCTTTTCCCTCTCCGCCGCCGGACGCGTCCGCCCCCGGCCGGACACGTCCGCCGGCCACGTCGCCCGGACCAACCACAGGCCGCCACGTCGCCCCGCCGCCCATCTCCTCCACTCCGCCGCCGCCACGTGGCCCCCTCGCGCGCCGCCGCCGCCGAGGCCCGCCGGGCCCATCGCGGACCCGCGCGGGCCCAGATCCGGCGCCGCCCGGCCCGTCCGTCCCCGCCGCCTCGCGCCTCACCGCCGGCCGCCGCCGCCATCGCCGGCGCCTCCTTCGCACCCCGCCGCCGGAGGCCAGCGTCCCGTCGCCTCGCCTCGGCCTCCTCCCGAGCGCCGCACGTCGCCTCCCAGCCCGGATCGCCGCCGCCGCTCGGATCTGCTCCGCCAGCCTCGGCCCGCGTCTCCCCGTCGCCGGCAAACTCCACCGCCGCCCCCAGGAACCGCCGGCGCCGCCCGCCGACGCGCCCGTCCTCTGCTCCATGGCGCACGGGCCACGTCCGGCCACCCTCCTCCTCCGCCGCGCCGGATCTGGCCGGATCCGGCCAGTCCAGCCGTCCCCGCCCCGACCCGGACACCGGAGCCCTCGCCGCCCCTGCCCCAGCTCGCCGGAGTCTTCTTCCTCGTCCGCGGCCGATCCGAATCGCCGCCGTTGACTTTCCCCGAGATGGTAAAATTCCACTAAGTCCCCGAAATCTGCACAAAATCATGCCATGTTCGTCATGCTATATCTCTGCATCCGTAGCTCCGTTTCGTGCGTGTAATATGTCAAATTGTTCGCCTCGACGAGTACTTCATTTCACTCCATTGCATCATTTTCATTTGAGCTCATCTTGATGCCCGAAATGCTGTTGGAAGAGTGCATATTGATGTTAATCTACTGAAACTGTTATAACTTGCTCATTTATCATGTTTGCCATGATTGATGTGTGCATCCTATGAGGTTGATGTCTACATGTATGTTGATCTATGCCATGCCATCTTTCCAGAGGTGTTAACCATGTATTTTTGTGAGTTGTGTGCTGAGTGCTTTGAGCTTGTTAAGTAGGGCACTTGCCGTTGCTGTTTTGCTTGGCAGATTCTATTATATTTTGTTGCTATGTAAACATGCTTCTACTAATCATTCTATGCATAATCTGGAGATGTCCTATAAACATGTTTTGATCTACATGTCTTGCTCTATCCATTCATGCCCTTGGTTACAATTATAGCCTGCTGGAACATGTTGTTATCTTGCTCTAAAGTTTCTTGAAAATGTTGCTGTCAGCCTGTTAACATTAAGTTCACTTGTTCCCATGTATTTTCCTAGTGATCCATGCGCCCTATGAACTTGTTCTTGCCATGCTTAGCTTCATAAACATACCTTCTTACTGTTGGTTGCCTTGCCATGCCATGTATTGCTCTGTGGTGAGTGGTTCAAGCTCACCAACATGCCTACTTATTGTTGTTCCTGCCATGTATGAATCTGTCATATAACTTGCCATGTTTACATGGGTGCCATCATATTTTCTATGTCTTTTTGGCTCATGGTCAGTAAGGGACTTTTGATCTATGCAATTAGTAGATTCATGCCATGCCTTTGTTTGCCATGTTAAGTTCCTGTAACATGTCGTTTGATAGCTCTGAACATTGCAACCTGATGTTATTTCTGCTAAAGTCTGTAACCGTTATTATTTGCAATCTTACCATGTGTTTTGGAGCATGTTCTAGTTGTTTACGGAGATAGCTCAGTGTTCATGTTTTGTTATGCTTTACCTGTACTTCATGCTCATGCCTTTTGTTCTTATGTTGAGATGCTGTAGCATGTTGTTTTGATGCTTGCAATATGCCTAGTTGCTGTTATGGACAGATTGTTGCTATGACTTGTATAGTGTGTGTGTGTTGAACCGTTGCTCCGTTTTGAGTGTGCTCTATATGAAACTTGCTCGATTTTGCATGTAGCTTCATATTATCATGTTGCATCCTTGTTTTGGTGTGTTTGCTTGATGTTTGGGTGCATTTTGCATCAATGCCATGCTTAACTTGTTTTGCTCATATCTTCTAGGCCGTAGCTCCGAATCTAATGAACTTTCTATGTAACTTGACTAGAATTTCGTGTAGATCCTCTTGGTGCTCTTTAACTTGCTGTTTAACAACTTGAACATAATGTTTATTCAGATCTGGACCAATTTCGAAATATGCATATGAGGACTTACCGGAATTGTTATATGTTGTTTCCGGCCTCATTTAAACTTGCCTTGATATGTTATTCTTGTTTGCATCATCTCTTGCATGAGTAGCCTCATCTAGCTTTCTCATGCATCATGCTTGTTGTGCATCATGTCTTGTCATGTGTGGTGTGTTTACTATGTTGTGTGCTTCTTCTCGATAGTTCTCGTTTCGTTGCGATCGTGAGGATTCGTTCGCCTACGCTTGGTTCGTCTTCGTGGCTTCATCTTCTTCATGGACTCGTTCTTCTTCCTAGCGGAATTTCAGGCAAGATGACCGCTACCCTGGATCTCACTACTATCATTGCTATGCTAGTTGCTTCGTTCTATCGCTATGTTGCGCTACCTATTACCTGTTTACCAAGCCATCCCATATTGCCATGAACCTCTAACCTTTGACACCATTCCTAGCAAACCGTTGCTTGGCTATGTTACCGCTTTGCTCAGCCCCTCTTATAGCGTTGCTAGTTGCAGGTGAAGTTGAAGATTTCTCCATGGTGGACAGGGTTTATGTTGGGATATCACAATATCTCTTATATTATTAATGCATCTATATACTTGGTAAAGGGTGGAAGGCTCGGCCTTATGCCTGGTGTTTTGTTCCACTCTTGCCGCCCTAGTTTCCGTCATACCGGTGTTATGTTCCCGGATTTTGCGTTCCTAACGCGGTCGAGTGATTTATGGGACCCCCCTGACAGTTCGCTTTGAATAAAACTTGTCCAGCAAGGCCCAACCTTGGTTTTACCATTTGCCTCACCACCACCCACCTTTCCCTTGGGAGTAATTAACCCAAGGGTCATCTTTATTTTAGCCCCCCCCCCCCCCCCCCGGGCCAGTGCTTGTCTAAGTGTTGGTCCGAAACGAGCAACCTGCGGGGCCACCTCGGGGAAACTCGAAGTCTGGTTTTACTCGTAGCTTGACTTATCCGGTGTTGCCCTGAGAATGAGATATGTGCAGCTCCTATCGGGATTGTCGGCGCATCGGGCGGCTTTGCTGGTCTTGTTTTACCATTGTCGAAATGTCTTGTAAACCGGGATTCCGAGACTGATCGGGTCTTCCTGGGAGAAGGTCTATTCCTTCGTTGATCGCGAGAGCTTGTCATGGGCTAAGTTGGGACACCCCTGCAGGGTATAAACTTTCGAGAGCCGTGCCCGCGGTTATGTGGCAGATGGGAATTTGTTAATGTCCGGTTGTAGATAACTTGACACCAGATCCAAATTAAAACGCATCAACCGTGTGTGTAGCCGTGATGGTCTCTTCTTGGCGGAGTCCGGGAAGTGAACACGGTTTTTGGGTTATGTTTGACGTAAGTAGGAGTTCAGGATCACCTCTTGATCATTGCTAGTTTCACGACCGTTCCGCTTGCTCTCTTCTCGCTCTTATTTTGCGTATGTTAGTCACCATACTTGCTTAGCCGCTGCTGCAACCTCACCACTTTACCCCTTCCTTTCCCATTAAGCTTTGCTAGTCTTGATACCCATGGTAATGGGATTGCTGAGTCCTCGTGGCTCACAGATTACTACAACAACAGTTGCAGGTACAGGTTTTGCGATGATCATGACGCGAGAGCGATGCTTGCTTGCATTGAGTTCTTCTTCTGCTTCTTCTTCGATCAGGGGATAGGTTCCAGGTCGGTAGCCTGGGCTAGCAGGGTGGATGTCGTTTGAGTTTCTGTTTGTGTTTCATCCGTAGTCGGATGGTGCTCTGATGTATGATGATGTTGTATTCGTGTGGCATTGTATGCCTTATGTATGTATCCCCATCTATTTATCTAATGTTGATGCAATGATATCCACCTTGCAAAAGCGTTTCAATATGCGGGTCTATCCTTGGTGGGACCTTCGAGTTCCTTTTGGATAGGGTCGCATATTGGGCGTGACAAGTTGGTATCAGAGCCTCGACCGACCCTAGGAGCCCCCTTGATTGATCGTGTAGTTTGGCCGTTGTTGAGTCTAGAAGAAAACTGTTTTCGGAGTCTAGTTATATCGGAGAGTAGGAATTCTTTTTACTCCTCATCCCTTCGTCGCTCTGGTCAGGAATCTTGACGTAGGTGTTTTAAATTACTTCTCTTCCCTTTCAAATTTTCTTTAGGATCACGCAGTTGGTTTTCCGATCGTTGGTCCTCAGCTCTTTTCATCCGGTGCATTTCTCGTCAAGTTGACTCGAGCCTCTTCATCTTTGCCAAGTTCAATCCTCAGTTGTTTTCTTTTCCCACCCGCCCACCCCTTCTTCCTCTCGGAACCGGAGTCCGTATTCGGGTATCCATCCTACTCTTGTGGAGTCTTTGCTTTCTTTCCTCAATGTTTCAACCGGTGTTCTCTCTTCAAGATATTCGTCGGTTCCCCTTCAAAGTTGCCTTTGTTTTCCCGCCCTCCCACCCTCTTCTTCCCGGAGTCTGACTCTCTTTCGACCATCTATTTCATTCGCTCGAAGCCTCTTCAGCCTTCCCTCAATTATCTCAACCGGTGAATTCTCGTCTCGTTTGACATTCTTCATCTCTTTTTCTTTTCCGGTGGATTCAATTCTAGTTTTTTGGGTTGATCATATTCTTTTCCCTCGGCTCAAGTGTTCTCCTTGCTCGTTCGCCTCTCGCCAGTTTATCCTTCCGGAGTTCGGAAGACATCTCAGGAGATTCGTCTGTATTCCAATTAATTCGAGGTTGTCACCTCATTCAAATATTTCAATTGTTCCGGTGCATCGTATATCTGTTCATCATCCCTTTCCAACGGTGTTTCTCTTCAGTGGGCCCTAACCCACAGGTCTTTTCCCAGGATCTTACCTGACTCTTCTAATTTCCCCGGAGTTATTCTCAAATTCTTTTCAAGTGTGACGTAAGAATGAATTTCATCAGTCACATGCCTTCTCCAAGATCGATTTCAAATCTTTTTCATTGTTGCCTCAACCTCTTCGCTTTTCATTCTCCTGGAGTATCTCAGTAATTTTGGTGGTGTTTCTCGTCATCATTTGAAGATTGGAGAAGAGTTTATCCTCTAAATCTTGCCCGTTATCTCGAAGATTCGTGGTTCAAGCTTCATGCTATCCTCTCGAATTATTCCATTTGGAAGATATTCTTTTCTTAACCATCCGGAGTATGTCAGGAGTTGATTTCTGATTCTTTTCACCGGAGGCCATCATTCCAGTTATCGTTCTCTACTTATCCCGGTGCTTCGTTCAAGTGTTCTTTAATCAGTTCGCGATCTCCTCGTTCTTTTGCATCTAAATCCCCTATAGCATATTTGGTTCTTCGAATTCTTCCCGGTGATTCATTCTCTTTCATCAGTCATTTTGAATTCTTACGATGGTTCATTCAGATTCTTTTTCCTTTGTTATCATTTTAATTCATTCGTTCTTTTCAATCCTACCGGTGGTTCATGAAGACCTTCTCAAGTTTGCGATATGTCACTTCTCAATCCTTTTCAAGAAGAATAAGTAATATGCAAAATCCATTGCTTGTCATCAATTTAATTTGGTGAAGGATAAGCATATAATAAATCTTATTCTTATTTCATCCAAGTGAGTAATCCCTTTCCTTCGGAGTTTGTTCTTGATGAATAAATTCTAGTTCCAAGTGTTTTCATCTTTTCTTTTCCGGAGTATATATTTCCTCGGCCATCTTGTCGGAACCTCCATCTGAATCATTGCAAGGCTTTTATCTTATTTCTTTTTCATCCTTCATTCTATCTAATCATCCTTTATTTTACCGGAGTACTTCATGGCGTTTCTTCATGATTTAATTCATTCTTCAAGAGTTCATCAAGTTTCATTCCATCTTCTCTAGTTCATGTTCTACTCCTTTCATTTTCAACCGGAGTGCTGCCTAAATTCTTTCAGTCTCATCCGCTTCTTATCCCGTTCCAACCGGAGTCATTTCAGAGTCTATCTGATGCCGTGAGCTTTCGATTCTCGTCATTCTTGTCGTTCCACTCTTCTTCTCGAGTGCTCTCGATTCTTTGCTTCTTCTCTTGAGTTCTTGTTTCACCTCATCCCTTTTCCCTTCCGTCTCGGTCCTAAGATCTCGGGACGAGATCTCTTGTTAGTGGAGGAGTGTTGTAACGCCCCGGTTTCGATGCGCCAGGTGTCCGCCAGTTATTCGCCGTCATTGCCATGTCATTTGCTTGCGTGTTGCACTTTGCCATGTCATCATATGCATTTCATATCATGTCATGATGTGCATTTCATTTTGCATACGTGTTCGTCTCATGCATCCGAGCATTTTCCCCGTTGTCCGTTTTGCAATCCGGCACTCCTATGTCATCCGGCGTCCCCTTCTTGACTCTTTTCGTGTGCGGGTGTTAAACATTCTCGGAATGGACCGAGGTTAGCCAAGCGGTCTTGGTATACCACCGGTAGACCGCCTGTCAAGTTTCGTGCCATTTGGAGGTCGTTTGGTACTCCAACGGTTAACCGGGTAACCGTAAAGCCTCTTTTGTTGCAGCCCAACACCCCTTCCAAAGTGGCCCAAAACCCACCTAACTCCCCTCCATGCTCTCGGTCGTTCGATCATGATCGCGTGGCCGAAAACCGCACCTCATTTGGACTCTCCTAGCTCCCTCCACCTATAAAAACGTCTTCCCCTCTCCATTTTCGGATCATTTCCCCCCGAAACCCTAGCTTTTCCCTCTCCGCCGCCGGACGCGTCCGCCCCCGGCCGGACACGTCCGCCGGCCACGTCGCCCGGACCAACCACAGGCCGCCACGTCGCCCCGCCGCCCATCTCCTCCACTCCGCCGCCGCCACGTGGCCCCCTCGCGCGCCGCCGCCGCCGAGGCCCGCCGGGCCCATCGCGGACCCGCGCGGGCCCAGATCCGGCGCCGCCCGGCCCGTCCGTCCCCGCCGCCTCGCGCCTCACCGCCGGCCGCCGCCGCCATCGCCGGCGCCTCCTTCGCACCCCGCCGCCGGAGGCCAGCGTCCCGTCGCCTCGCCTCGGCCTCCTCCCGAGCGCCGCACGTCGCCTCCCAGCCCGGATCGCCGCCGCCGCTCGGATCTGCTCCGCCAGCCTCGGCCCGCGTCTCCCCGTCGCCGGCAAACTCCACCGCCGCCCCCAGGAACCGCCGGCGCCGCCCGCCGACGCGCCCGTCCTCTGCTCCATGGCGCACGGGCCACGTCCGGCCACCCTCCTCCTCCGCCGCGCCGGATCTGGCCGGATCCGGCCAGTCCAGCCGTCCCCGCCCCGACCCGGACACCGGAGCCCTCGCCGCCCCTGCCCCAGCTCGCCGGAGTCTTCTTCCTCGTCCGCGGCCGATCCGAATCGCCGCCGTTGACTTTCCCCGAGATGGTAAAATTCCACTAAGTCCCCGAAATCTGCACAAAATCATGCCATGTTCGTCATGCTATATCTCTGCATCCGTAGCTCCGTTTCGTGCGTGTAATATGTCAAATTGTTCGCCTCGACGAGTACTTCATTTCACTCCATTGCATCATTTTCATTTGAGCTCATCTTGATGCCCGAAATGCTGTTGGAAGAGTGCATATTGATGTTAATCTACTGAAACTGTTATAACTTGCTCATTTATCATGTTTGCCATGATTGATGTGTGCATCCTATGAGGTTGATGTCTACATGTATGTTGATCTATGCCATGCCATCTTTCCAGAGGTGTTAACCATGTATTTTTGTGAGTTGTGTGCTGAGTGCTTTGAGCTTGTTAAGTAGGGCACTTGCCGTTGCTGTTTTGCTTGGCAGATTCTATTATATTTTGTTGCTATGTAAACATGCTTCTACTAATCATTCTATGCATAATCTGGAGATGTCCTATAAACATGTTTTGATCTACATGTCTTGCTCTATCCATTCATGCCCTTGGTTACAATTATAGCCTGCTGGAACATGTTGTTATCTTGCTCTAAAGTTTCTTGAAAATGTTGCTGTCAGCCTGTTAACATTAAGTTCACTTGTTCCCATGTATTTTCCTAGTGATCCATGCGCCCTATGAACTTGTTCTTGCCATGCTTAGCTTCATAAACATACCTTCTTACTGTTGGTTGCCTTGCCATGCCATGTATTGCTCTGTGGTGAGTGGTTCAAGCTCACCAACATGCCTACTTATTGTTGTTCCTGCCATGTATGAATCTGTCATATAACTTGCCATGTTTACATGGGTGCCATCATATTTTCTATGCCTTTTTGGCTCATGGTCAGTAAGGGACTTTTGATCTATGCAATTAGTAGATTCATGCCATGCCTTTGTTTGCCATGTTAAGTTCCTGTAACATGTCGTTTGATAGCTCTGAACATTGCAACCTGATGTTATTTCTGCTAAAGTCTGTAACCGTTATTATTTGCAATCTTACCATGTGTTTTGGAGCATGTTCTAGTTGTTTACGGAGATAGCTCAGTGTTCATGTTTTGTTATGCTTTACCTGTACTTCATGCTCATGCCTTTTGTTCTTATGTTGAGATGCTGTAGCATGTTGTTTTGATGCTTGCAATATGCCTAGTTGCTGTTATGGACAGATTGTTGCTATGACTTGTATAGTGTGTGTGTGTTGAACCGTTGCTCCGTTTTGAGTGTGCTCTATATGAAACTTGCTCGATTTTGCATGTAGCTTCATATTATCATGTTGCATCCTTGTTTTGGTGTGTTTGCTTGATGTTTGGGTGCATTTTGCATCAATGCCATGCTTAACTTGTTTTGCTCATATCTTCTAGGCCGTAGCTCCGAATCTAATGAACTTTCTATGTAACTTGACTAGAATTTCGTGTAGATCCTCTTGGTGCTCTTTAACTTGCTGTTTAACAACTTGAACATAATGTTTATTCAGATCTGGACCAATTTCGAAATATGCATATGAGGACTTACCGGAATTGTTATATGTTGTTTCCGGCCTCATTTAAACTTGCCTTGATATGTTATTCTTGTTTGCATCATCTCTTGCATGAGTAGCCTCATCTAGCTTTCTCATGCATCATGCTTGTTGTGCATCATGTCTTGTCATGTGTGGTGTGTTTACTATGTTGTGTGCTTCTTCTCGATAGTTCTCGTTTCGTTGCGATCGTGAGGATTCGTTCGCCTACGCTTGGTTCGTCTTCGTGGCTTCATCTTCTTCATGGACTCGTTCTTCTTCCTAGCGGAATTTCAGGCAAGATGACCGCTACCCTGGATCTCACTACTATCATTGCTATGCTAGTTGCTTCGTTCTATCGCTATGTTGCGCTACCTATTACCTGTTTACCAAGCCATCCCATATTGCCATGAACCTCTAACCTTTGACACCATTCCTAGCAAACCGTTGCTTGGCTATGTTACCGCTTTGCTCAGCCCCTCTTATAGCGTTGCTAGTTGCAGGTGAAGTTGAAGATTTCTCCATGGTGGACAGGGTTTATGTTGGGATATCACAATATCTCTTATATTATTAATGCATCTATATACTTGGTAAAGGGTGGAAGGCTCGGCCTTATGCCTGGTGTTTTGTTCCACTCTTGCCGCCCTAGTTTCCGTCATACCGGTGTTATGTTCCCGGATTTTGCGTTCCTAACGCGGTCGGGTGATTTATGGAACCCCCCTGACAGTTCGCTTTGAATAAAACTTGTCCAGCAAGGCCCAACCTTGGTTTTACCATTTGCCTCACCACCACCTACCTTTCCCTTGGGAGTAATTAACCCAAGGGTCATCTTTATTTTAGCCCCCCCCCCCCCCCCCCGGGCCAGTGCTTGTCTAAGTGTTGGTCCGAAACGAGCAACCTGCAGGGCCACCTCGGGGAAACTCGAAGTCTAGTTTTACTCGTAGCTTGACTTATCCGGTGTTGCCCTGAGAACGAGATATGTGCAGCTCCTATCGGGATTGTCGGCGCATCGGGCGGCTTTGCTGGTCTTGTTTTACCATTATCAAAATGTCTTGTAAACCGGGATTCCGAGACTGATCGGGTCTTCCTGGGAGAAGGTCTATTCCTTCGTTGATCGCGAGAGCTTGTCATGGGCTAAGTTGGGACACCCCTGCAGGGTATAAACTTTCGAGAGCCGTGCCCGTGGTTATGTGGCAGATGGGAATTTGTTAATGTCCGGTTGTAGATAACTTGACACCAGATCCGAATTAAAACGCATCAACCGTGTGTGTAGCCGTGAGGGTCTCTTCTCGGTGGAGTCCGGGAAGTGAACACGGTTTCTGGGTTATGTTTGACGTAAGTAGGAGTTCAGGATCACCTCTTGATCATTGCTAGTTTCACGACCGTTCCGCTTGCTCTCTTCTCGCTCTTATTTTGCGTATGTTAGTCACCATACTTGCTTAGCCGCTGCTGCAACCTCACCACTTTACCCCTTCCTTTCCCATTAAGCTTTGCTAGTCTTGATACCCATGGTAATGGGATTGCTGAGTCCTCGTGGCTCACAGATTACTACAACAACAGTTGCAGGTACAGGTTTTGCGATGATCATGACGCGAGAGCGATGCTTGCTTGCGTTGAGTTCTTCTTCTGCTTCTTCTTCGATCAGGGGATAGGTTCCAGGTCGGCAACCTGGGCTAGCAGGGTGGATGTCGTTTGAGTTTCTGTTTGTGTTTCATCCGTAGTCGGATGGTGCTCTGATGTATGATGATGTTGTATTCGTGTGGCATTGTATGCCTTATGTATGTATCCCCATCTATTTATGTAATGTTGATGCAATGATATCCACCTTGCAAAAGCGTTTCAATATGCGGGTCTATCCTTGGTGGGACCTTCGAGTTCCTTTTGGATAGGGTCGCATATTGGGCGTGACAAGACTCCGACAAGATTGTGGAGTTGAGCCAAGGAGTTTGTAAGGGTAAGGAGATCGCCTACTTTGTGAAGATCTACCCTAGTGAGGCAAGTCCTTCGTGGGCGATGGCCATGGTGGGATAGAAAAGGTTGCTTCTTTGTGGACCCTTCGTGGGTGGAGCCTTCCATGGACTCGCGCAGCCGTTACCCTTCGTGGGTTGAAATCTCCATCAACGTGGATGTATGATAGCACCACCTATCGGAACCACACCAAAAACATCCGTGTCTCCAATTGCGTTTGCACACTCCAATCCCATCCGTTTACGTTCTTGCAAGTTGCATGCTTTACTTTCCGCTGCTTATGTACTCTTTGCATGCTTGCATGAATTGTGTTAAGATTGCTTGACTTGTGCTAAGTTGATAAAATCTGCCAAGAACTAAAATTGGGAAAAGGTTAAGTTTTTATTTGGTCAAGTAGTCTAATCACCCCCCCCCTCTAGACATACTTTCGATCCTACACAAGCGCACCATGATCCTCAACGATGACGGCACCTATGACTCCATGAGTGAAGAGGAGATGGAAGCCCTTGAGCAAGTGGCCATGCACCGGCGCTTGAACGAAGATGAAGATGATCAAGTCTTTTGTGATGAGGATTCGAGCCCCGCTCTCGTTGTCTCCAAAGTCTTGACTCTTCAACATCAACAAGACGAAGACCAAAGATGCCATATCTTCCACACCAAGGCCGACATCAATGGAAGGTCCGTCAAGGTCATCATCGATGGAGGGAGTTGTCACAACTTGGCAAGTGAAGAACTATGCTCCAAGCTCCAATTGGTCAAGATGAAGCACCCGCACCCCTACAAGGTTCAATGGCTAAGCAATTCCGGCACCATTCAAGTTGGGCATACGGTCAAATTTTCCTTCAAGATCAGAGCATATGAAGACACTTTGGAGTGTGATGTCGTCCCGATGCCCGTTTGCCACCTCCTTCTTGGTCGACCATGGCAATTTGACCACGGCGTCATCCACAATGGGCGTACCAATCACTATAGCTTCAAGATGAAAGGAAAGGAGTGCATGCTACGACCTATGTCTCCAAGTCAAGTGATCACCGACAAGCAAGCCACCCATCGTGGATAAAAGAGTGACAGAGTGACCCACCCAAAAGAGAGTGAGCGCCACAAGCCAAAATCGAGTGCCTCCATGATGAGCGACAAGAAAAACTTAGTTCTATTTGCCACCAAAAGTGAGATGAGAGAAGTGTGTGAGAACCCATCAACTGTTATGCACTATGTCCTTGTGTGCAAGGACGAGGCACCAAAAATTAACACCTCTCACAATCTACCTTTAGTGTTGTCTTCTATTTTGCAGGAATTCCAAGATGTTTTCCCTGATGAGCTACCTCCGGGTCTACCTCCACTACGCGACATTGAGCACCGAATCGAGCCCATCCCCGGAGCACCTCTACCTAACAAGGCTCCCTACCGTGTCAACCCCGAGGAAACTAAGGAGATCCAACGGCAAGTACAACAACTCATCGACAACGGTCAGGTACGTGAAAGCTTGAGCCCTTGTGTCGTTCCGGTCATTCTTGTTCCAAAGAAAGATGGTACTTATCGCATGGTTTCCGATTGTCGTCCCATCAATGCTATCACCATTAGATATCATTACCCTATTCCACGCTTAGATGATATGCTTGATGAGCTTAGCGGAGCCACCATTTTCTCTAAGATTGATCTTAAGAGTGGCTACTATCAAATACGCATCCAAGAAGGTGTTGAATGGAAAACCACATTTAAGACCAAATTTGGCTTATATGAATGGCTTATGCTGATGGTTTTATCCGAAGCACCCGGTACTTTCATGCGAGTCATGCACTTTGTTCATCGTCCCTATATTGGTGTATTTGTTGTGGTCTATTTTGATGATATTCTTGTCTTTAGCAAATCTCTCAAAGATCATGTCACCCATCTTAGAACCGTGTTGCAAACCCATAGGAAAGAGCAGCTCTATGCTAATATGGACAAATGCCTTTTTGGAGTTGATAAGCTTGTTTTCTTGGGTTTTGTTGTGTCTTCTAAGGGTGTTCATGTAGATGAATCTAAGATCAATGCTATTAAAACTTGGCCCCAACCAACAAACTTGCAACAAGTGCGTAGTTTTCTTGGTTTAGCCGGTTTCTATCGTCGCTTTGTGAAGGATTTTAGCACAATTGCTTCACCTTTACATTCTTTGAGTAAGAAAAATGTGCCATTTGTTTGGGGACCATCACAAGATACCGCATTCAATGAGCTAAAGAATTTGCTTACTCATGCTCCTGTGCTTGCATTACCCAACTTTGACAAACCTTTTGAAATTCATTGCGATGCTAGCGGTAATGGCATAGGAGGTGTGTTAACACAAGAGAAGCGCCCCATAGCATACTTTAGTGAGAAACTTTCCGGAGCGCAACTCAATTACCCCATCTATGACAAAGAGCTATATGCTTTAGTGCGAGTTTTGCGTGAATGGGAACATTATCTTCGCCCTCATGAATTTATCATTCATACCGATCATGAAATGCTAAAGTACCTAAAGGGTCAAACTAAGTTAAACAAGCATCATGCTAAATGGAGTGAATTCATTGAGTCTTTTCCTTATGTCATCAAGTACATCAAAGGTAAGTAAAATGTAGTGGTGGATGCTCTTTCCCGCATATGCATGCTAGTCACAAAACTTGAATTGAGTGTCATTGGCTTTGAGCACATAAAAGACTTGTATGTGCATGATCCTACTTTTGCAATTCCTTATGCCAAGTGTTTGACACATACATCTTGCGAACGCTATTACATCAAGGATGATTATCTTATGAGAGCTAACAAACTTTGCATTTCCGAGTCTTCTATTCGTTTGCTCCTTTTGCAAGAGGCTCATGGAGGCAGACTCATGGGACACTTTGGACGCAACAAGACATTCGCAACGCTCTCCAAGAACTATTTTTGGCCCAAGATGTTTCATGATGTCTCACGCTTCACCAACCATTGCTCTACATGTCGCAAAGCTAAGTCAAAAGCTCATCCCATGGTCTTTACATGCCCCTTACTATTCCTTATCAACCTTGGGAAGACATTAGCATGGATTTTGTACTTGGTTTGCCTAGAACTCAAAATGGAAAGGATTCCGTGTTTGTTGTTGTGGACCAATTCTCTAAGATGGCTCATTTTATCCCATGCAAAAAGATAGACGATGCTTCACATATTGCAAATCTTTTTGTAGGGAAATCTTGCGCCTCCATGGAGTCCCAAAGACGATTGTGTTGGACCGCGACGTCAAGTTCTTGAGTTACTTTTGGAAGACTCTACGCGCCAATCTCGGAATCAAGCTCTTGTTCCCTTCGGCATACCATCCGCAAACCGACGGCCAAACGGAGGTGACGAACCGTACGCTCTCCACTCTACTACGCGTGTTGATCAAGAGGAACATCAAGGAGTGGGAGGAGTGTCTACCCATCGCCGAGTACGCCTACAACCGCGCAAGACATTCGACTACCGGCAAGTCCCCTTTTGAGGTCGTCTACGGTTTCAACCTGTTGTCCCCATTGGATATTCTTCCTCTACCACTACAAGAGCGCACCAACATGGACGCAAGTGCTCGAGTGAACTACCTCAAGAAGATGCATGAAGATACAAGGCACACCATCGAGCGCCAAGTACAACGACTCGCGACCAAGCTCAACATCAACAAGCAACCCATGATATTCAACATTAGAGATCTTGTGTGGCTACACCTTCGCAAGGAACGCTTCCCCAACGAACGCAAGTCCAAACTTCTACCACGAGCCGATGGACCCTTCAAGGTGCTTAAACGCTACAACAACAACACCTATAAGATCGACATCCCACGCGACAAGTACTCTGTGAGCGACATCTTCAACGTCAACGATCTCTCCCCGTACCATGGTGATGAGGATTTTGATCCGAGGTCGGATCTTTCCCAAGGGAGGGGAGATGATGCGGAGCATCCTACGGTCATCCCCACAGACCTACCTTCGTCTCCCACGACACCACTTGGACCAATGACAAGAGTCCGTGTGAGAGCTATCGAAAACGAGGTTAATTCTCTCCTTGTTGAACCCCCCTTTAACCCACTTGAGACATGGCTACTACCTCAAATGGAGATGCTTTGTGTGCTTAGGTACCAAGGAAGCAACCAAGGAGAAGTTATGGTGCAAGATGAACATCAAGAGCATGAAGACAATCTGCTCAACCCAGAAGGACCGGTACGACCGGCCAAGAACAACCCAACTACCGCCCGGGCAGTACAACCGCTCGACTACCTCCCAACAACCGGTCCAGCTTCTATGATCGAGCAGTGCAAGGCCGGTACAGCACCGGTTTATTTGCGTAACAGCCAGAAGACCGGTACTACCGCTCCAAACACCGGTACAACTGCTACCCCCTTCCGAGAACACCTCCAGGAGCCCGCACCTGAGCTCCCGGCGGTACAACCGCCCCCGTGACCGGTACAACCGCCCTGCCTGAGCTCCCAGCGGTACAACCGCCCCCATGACCGGTACAACCGCCCTGCCTGTGCGCAGTGAAAGGGTTTTCACCCCATGTATCTCCCACTTACCCCTTGGCCTATATATACTTGTCCCCTAGCTTCGTATTAGGGTTAGCATTGTGATAGCTCATACTTGAGATAGAGCTTTGCTCATCCACTTGGTTACTTCTCCTCGGAGCTCACGACCTCTTCGGAGAAGATCCCCCAAGCGGATTCAAGACCCCATCACGGGAAGACCCTTCAATACCTCCTCACGGAGAAGACCCTTTGTATCGTCCCTTGTTGACTTTGAATCGTGTATCACTCTTTGTGTTTCGAGGATCTAGCATATGTGTGACCATATCTTGTTGGTTGAGTGATTTCTCTTGTGTTTACCCTCGTGTTCTTCGTGTTCTTGGTAAGATTCCCTCCAAAATGAAAGATCGGGCATCTAGGGTTCTACCCTACATCATCCTGGCTCGAAGTTGTTCGGAGGGCAGAGGCCGACCCATAGATTGGATCGGAGGGGGACTCCGGAGCAGGCATGGCGAGGCCCGCGAGGGTGTGAAAAGGGATAGTGAATCCGGCGAAGACCAGATAGCCCCGCGTGTCCACAACATATTCCAGATTACCAAATCGAATTTGGTTTTCAGGAGCGAAGTTGTCGATCTGATCCAAACGACCAATCGGGTCGCGTGCAGCACGATGCTGCCGAACGCGAAGAGCTGACCGGGGACAAAGCAGTCCTCGGATCCGATGCCTTCTCCTATGATCAGGCGAGCCACCGATCCTTCGGGTGACCCTACATCGAAACTCTCAATGAAAGCACCAATGTCGGTGTCAAAACCAGCAAACCTCGGGGTAGGGGGTCCCGAGCTGTGGATCTAGGATCGATGAGGAACAAAGGACGACGAACACAATGTTTACCCAGGTTCGGGCCCTCTCGAAGAGGTAATACCCTACGTCATGCTTGTTTATATTGGATGTATAGTATGGTTTATAGAGTAGATCTACCTCGAGATCAGCATGAGCTAAACCCTAAGGCAATGAGGTAATGAATAAAGCTCTCCCCTAAAAGCTACGACCCTCGGTTTATATAGACACGATAGGGTTAGGGTTACCGGAGACAGATTACAACAAGGGATAAAGAGATCTTGTCTATCCTTAACTTGGAGGACACACCATGGCTTCATAGATTTTTTGTCACTATGCGGCTTCACCAGTCCGGCCCATATTCAATGGGCCGGCGCCCCGAGGACCCCTTATTCCATAACTCCCTCAGTAAGGAAAATATTAATTTAGTTGAAACTTTGATAAGATCTGGTTTGATTTGATGGAGTTAATGCAGTACTTGGTTTTGGTAAGATTTGATTGAGTTAATGCGAGACATGTTTTACAGGAGGACAAAGAAAGGAAAGTATAAATTCGGTTTAGATTAGAGCCTGATGGCATCGTGAGGAAAAAACCAAGGTAGAGGTAATGGGTGAGGAGAACATACCAACTCTACTTGTAAAGAGTATGTAATTGTTCGTTCGTTGCAAGAATGCATACATATTCTAGTGGTTCTAACACCAATCATATCCGACATATACCTTAACCCACATATTCTAGATTTTGATAAGATTTGATTCGATTTGAATATTAGTAGGGGAGGACAAGGAAAGTTCTGATTTAGTTGAGGTTTTGATAAGATTTGATTTGATTTGGTATGAGTAGGGGACCGCAAGGAAAGTTTTAATTCTATTAAAATTTTGTTAAGATTTGATTTGGGTATGAGTAGGGGCCAAAGGAAAGTTTTGATTGATGATTTACTAAAATTTAATTTGATTTATGATTTACTAAAATTTACTGTAGGGTGTAAACGAGAGATAATGTACTAGAGGGAAAAAACAAACAAAGAAGGGCAGGGGTGAAGGTCATACAACGACCAAAGTGTCGTTTAATACTAGAGATTGCGAAAAATCTAATGATAAAACTACTCATGTATCGGTAGACACTTTTAGTGGTCTGGAAAAGTGATAGCAAAACCAAATCCATTCTAATAAAATAGGACCATGTTAGCTGGCGAACGTTCGTCATGAAGAGTGGCAAATTTTAGTTTTTCTTTGCGGGGGAAATCGTGTTATTTCATTTAATTAATAGTGGGAGTACAATCATTTGAAATAACAATACTAATCTCCCGGGGGAATTTGTTAACTAACAAACCGTACGCTATTGACCATGACACTGATATAACATATGCGGCCTTATTCTGGGATCTACCTATTTTTGTGTTTTGCAACATCTTTGAGACGGCTGCCACCTAAAACATATTCCTTGATCTTCCATTTGAACCTGATTCAAGGAGTTTCAACATCTCCGTATAGTCTGTCTCCACCTGGATAGGTAAGGGATTCGAGTGCAATGTCAGCTTCAGGCCCTCCTCACAAGCCGATAGCTCCGCCTCCAATGCACCGAGGCAGTTCTGGATCCATCTGCATGCCGCGTAGATAACCGCATCTGTGTGATCACGTAGGATCATACCGACACTGGCCGTTCCATCTGCCTGTACAAACGAACCGTCAAAATTGAGCTTTGCAACACTACATGATGAGGCGTTCAACTCGGTTGAATGCTACGCTCTAGCTTATGTTGAGCATCATTGTTGGATAATAGAATCGGCTGCTTCCCCCTGAGGACGTCCACCTCTGCCCCTGTTTGATGAGTAGCAAGGAATCAATGTAGCTACAGAGAAATTTCTTCGACGCCTCGACCGGGATCAATGGCTTGTCACGGGTGAGTTCAAAATTTTATTTGAGGAATGACGATTTCTTCCTAGAAGACAAATTACATATATAAAACATGTCGCCGTTTGATCTGCCCTAACAACTAAAACTGTCACAAAAACCTTTCGTTTGCCACCCTCTTTCAATCTGACATCCGCCAAGTAATTTCCAATAAAATAATATAGATTGTGAAAAATTACCCTTATTATCGGTAGATTTTTAATGCTGTTCTGAAAAGTGGGGGCAAAATCGGATCTACAACGCGAATGTGGTTTTACAACTCGCACCCACAACCGGCGTCAAGGTTCTACTCTTCTTCAGTGCGCAGCCCTAAGTGTGATTCCATCTCTGCAATCTGCGCTGCGCGTGCGACGTCGAAGACGTCGACATGGACGCACCGAGGGGTACCCCGCCGGGGCGGCCACGGGCGCCGCCGCCCGGATGGATCGGCGATTCTGGGTCCGGGCAGGGTTCCGGCCCCGACGGCTCCTGGAGGTATGGCTGGGAGTGGGCTTCAGGGCCTGGAGGTGGCTGGGGCTACGGGCACAGCTCAGAGCAGAGCCCAGGCGGCGCCGCGTTTGGGTTCGGCTACGGCAGCGGCGGTGGTGGTGGAGGAGGAGGAGGCAGAGGGGGGAGCGGACGTGGAGGCTTCGGGTTCGGCAGGCTCGGCGGCCACGCCGGCGGGTTCGGCTGGGGTGTCGGGCCCGGCGGCCATGCTGGCGACTGGAGCGGCGGCCATGCTGGCGGCTGGGGCAGCGGGAGCGGCGGCTGGGGAGCAGGCGGTGGGGCCTTTGGAGGCGACCACGGCGGCTGGGGCGCGCGCGCAGGGTTCCGCGGCGGGAGCCAGCGGCCACCGCGCGGAGGACGCGGCGGCGGCAATTGACTTGGGGTCTGTACGCTTGCTGCGGCGTGGTGAGATCACTGACAGAGTATTAGTGTGGGGTTTGTTCAACTCTGTCTTAGTACCGTCTATCTGCCGTGTGCTAAATTTCAGTGTGAGCAGTTATGATCGTAGCACGATCTGGATCTTGACTCTTGTAATATTGTGGCCATCCTTGTTTGTTTGAGTGTTCCATTCAGTACGTAAGAGATGGTTATGTGTACATATTCAACATGTGTTGCTGGTGTGTGATGCTAGATCATGACTGGACATTCATGTCTCGCAAAATCCCAGCAAGAAAAACGGCAACAAAGGGGCTCTTTCTTCTGTTTGAGGTAGCATAGGTCGTGCCCCGGGTTACAGGCTCAAGTTTTACAACGAGACACGAAGAGTAACAACTTCTGAAAGCCAAGAGTTCTCATGGTACCCGAGATCCTACGCTCTTTGCGGATCAACCATAGAAGACAAACTTGCATACATTTTGAGCAGCTGGTAGTAGCTCAGCACTCTGTTGAGCCAAGCTCTGGGTCAACACCTGGATTTTTAACTTGACAATGTCAGACTCAGAAACACAAATTATCAGAAGTTGCATCCTATGCTGAACACGACTCCATGTCGCGCTGCTGCACGAAAATCTTCCATGATCTCAAGAGGCTGAGTGATGAGGCTTCTTCTAGCCTTCGACCATTGCTCTGCGTCTTTACTACACCCTTCGTCCCTAAATGTAAGATGTTTTTGCAGTTCAATTTGAACTGCAAAACATCTTACATTTAGAAACATATAGGTAGTATTTAGACAAATCTAAGACAAGAATTTTGGGACGGAGGGAGTATTTCGGAAGTACAGTGACTTCACAGGGTCATAGTTGCTTTATTTTGCAATGATGGAACTTCACTTCCGAAACCATACTAGTATCTCTGTGAGGCCTGGAGCATCCAGGATCCAAGCTCAATGGATCACAGCTGTAGAGCCAAACATGGATAATCTGCAGGGTAAGAATTAACGAAATTAGGACACCTGGAGCAGAAGTATCCAACACAGGGAACAAGTCATAAATGACATGACCCCTATTTTCCTCACCCACAAGCTTTGCCACCAGAAAGATCTTCAGATGGTGTTGCTTTTCATTACCAGCATATTGGAACAGAATATGAAAGCCTTGGAATTCAAAGGTGTACACACAAGCATTATATCCTGGACTCACTGTCCATATGATAGAAACTGAAAGAAAGGACTAGGAAGGAATACATTTTAACTGGCTTTGGGACACCAACTTGGTTCTGCTTTTGCACCTGTGCAATGCAAATATATCGATCTCATAATCCAGCTGTAACTGCATTTTTCAACTACGAAAACCCATGGAGAAAGGGACCAGAAATAACAGATATTATACACAATGATATAAGTAAGCAATGCCAAAGTCCAATCTTACCCTTGCACTGATTTAAGCTTCTGACTTCATGACACTTGTATGCAGGCCCACATGTTCTTACCCTTGGGAGTAATCAGGATTTGTCAATACAAACGTTTCTGAAACCAGTTCTAGGCTGGACTTCAGATTAAGCTCGTTTTCTGGCCAATTCTCAATATTAACGAGTCAAAAGCTGATAAATCTAGAATCCAGAGCAACAGAAAATTCAAGGTTTTCACACCTTTGTAGGTTATAACAGCAGCTAATTTGATTTCTCCTACTACTTCCATTTCAATTAACATAAAATTCTAGGATGATTAGTTCTTCACTACTTTAAAGGCAAATAGTTGTTATCCATTCATGCGCATTCTTTCACATCATAACAGAAATCAATGTACTATTTTTCTTTATTATCTCAAAAAAAATGATGACCAAACGAAATTACTGAAAATAAACTTGTAACAATAGTAAATATAAGGGCAAAGAGTAATCCTACATCCTACATACCTAAATAGTTGACCCCCACTAACTCTAATTCTCTCAACATGCAAGTATGCCAACCCATCATGCCATCATGCATGGAGAAAAACACATTTAGCCCAATAAGTCTAATTTTCAACATGCAACTATGCCAACTCGTCATGCCACCATGCATGCTACTCATATTGAAAAAATATTCTGCAACTATACAATGACAATAATCAAATACAATAACTTATGTGTATTTTAGTTTCAACTCCCATATTGTCAATCTAAGTAATAACATTTTGTACAACCAAATCTCATTAAAATAGTTGCAGCAAATTTTCAAAGCAACGCACAGGGTATCATCTCTTTTCTGAAGTGTACATCATGATATCGCAATTCTATTTTTACAATGCTCCAGTAATCTCCGCTTACAAAAAAAGTGCTAGGATATTTCTATCAAGAGAAGATGTTCTAGGAGTTGAAGGACACAGAATATTAATCACTGAACCAAATGAGAGGTTGCCGGAAAATGAAAACTACAAAAAGAAAACTTTTTGATGCATTATGTCCAAGAATTATCGTCATGTTGAAAGCTAGAACTACAAGTACAAAATGAACTCATAAGTGATCTACTAAGCAGATAGATTTGTTAATTTATCAATGGTAGGATCAGGAAATAAGAGAAACATAAATGATGATACTTATTGGACACTGAAAAGGTTAGAAGAAGAATTAATGGCAATGACATAACTTCAACAGAGCCACAAAGGCATCACAGTCTAAACCTAATACAACCAGCCATCACACTCCACAGAGCCACAAAGGCATTTCTTCTTCTTGATGTTACCATTCTCATCATGAACCTGATCTATGGCATAGTTGTAGTGGTATACTAGCTCTTGACCAGGTGGAATATCTTCGCAGGCAAAGAACATGATATGAGGAGCACTCTTGTCATCATGATCATAGAGAACATTTTGTGCATAGAGGTTGGGGGTGCAGCTATGATTAATAAATTTAGCAAAGTTCCCCATCTTTGATGCATCAACAGCAAAACCAGCTTCTTCATCTTTACCCGGACCATTCTGAAGCGAGGGTATAGATCTTGATAGGCCCTCCCAAAGGGATTCATCATAATAATTATGCCCTATAGCAAATAGGTACTCATCAGTCATCCTTTTCTGTGCTTCTTCATCATCCAGCACTTCCCCAATGTATTCACAGACGAAGCTTCCAGATGGTATGTTGTCGAGAGTTTTCACACCCCAACCCATCGATTTGGTCTTGAAGACTTGCAGCCGAAATTTGATGCCTTTCTGGCCGACTCTGTTATGACATGTAGGAGGACACTTGCAAGAAGGTCCACACTCATAAACAAGAGGTTTTGCTGCTATGATACAGCCTTTATCATTGAAAGGGATCTCCCCACCATTTTTCACTACACAGGCACACAGTTTAGAGTCCGAGCACCCGCCTACACAAGCACAGCCTGCTGGAGGAGCTGGCTGATAGTTAGGGGGGTATTTCAGGCGAGACATGTAGATATAGGGCATTGGATGCTCATCAGATATAGAGTTCAAAACAGATATCGGGATCCTCTCCAACCCTTGGGATATATCTTTCATTATAACACCATCATATGGCTCAGCCTGTTCTGATTTCATAATTGCTTCAATGTCAATGTGTTTCTGACCTGCCATTCTTCTCATTCGGAACATATAAACATAACGATCTTCGCTTTCTTTCTCCCTCCAGTATTTCTCAACTAGATATAAACCCCCATATAAAAGAATACTCTTCCGCTGGCTGTTCTTCTTAGCATGAATGTTGAAACCATGGATGACACGAACTGGTGTTTTGGTATCCATGCTCTTCTTCAGTGCAAGATTGGTACCCTCTATCTTCTGATTCATTGTAGCTGTCCTTGATCCAGAATACACCAAGGCATCAAAATTATCCTTGACATCAGAAAGAAGTGCATATGCCACGATGCTAACAGCTATACAAGTACCATCCTCCTTCCTGATATGATCGATCCCTAACCGGTGTGGGCGATGAAGACCGATAATGCAAAGCTCAACCCTTGCATAAAAGATATCACCAACATGGATTCCAGGCACATTGCCAACAAATCTCTCGTCATTACACTGTGCAAGGAACCTGTCCCTGAAGATTTTGTAAGCTTGTAGATCGGCTCCTCCTTCCCGTGACTTGTCTTCAAGTTTATTCAAAAGATTCTTGTAAATTAAGCGGAAATCCTGCAAGGATCTGATGACTTTCTCCCTAGCAAGGGCAACTCCATTTTTTGGCATTCCCTGATTATCATCATCCTTCTCAGTTTTCACCTTTTTATATGCTGCTCGGGTTTCCTTCTCACCTTTCCCTGAGGAGAAATCCCGCACGGCCGAAACTCGAACATTTGAAAGGGGGCTAGCATAGCACCTCACAGTACTTCTAGTTCCTGGAGTGCACTGTGTTGAGCTGCCCTGAGCACTGTATTCCGGAGTTTCAAGTGATCCACCATTGGAGCAGAAAGCTTTCGAGAATGACCGCTTGTACCCGATCTGGAACCTCCATGGCGATATTAATTTCCGCCCTCTGCGGCAATTTGGGTCATTAGCATTGCTTCCAGGAACTGCAGAGCTGCACCCTTTGGCTGCTACATCACTCTCCTTGGAAGCGCCATTTCCCGTGTTAGCACCTTTTCCCTCCGGCTGCTCCAGCACATGATCTGCAGCAGAAGAAACGTTGCTCTTTAACCCATTCCCGGTCACACGGGACTTCTTCGAACCCTCAGACTCACAGTTCTCAGCTCCTACATTACTCTGAATCCCCTCTGGGATGCAAGCTGCCCCATCACCAGCACCAACGCTGCCGCCAGTCCCAAAATTCTGGACATGATCATCTCTCAGGACACCGCTGTAGTCTGGCCCCTCAAAACAGCAATCTCCTCCAGCAGCGTCGGCCAACCCATCACCCATAATATTGCAGCTGGACTTGCCCAAACCACACTCCATTTCGGCACCGGTGCGAGCATTGTTATCCATTTTCTCCCGATTGGAGCTCCTCGTGGTCACTCTGTGTGTGCCTCTCTTTATTTGGAAATCCTTTCCAGCACTGCTAGGAGAGTCGTTCTCCATTTTAATAGCATGGGAGCTGTTCGCAGCCGTACTGCGTGTGTGTCTCTTGAACGGGAAATCCTTTCCGGCACCGGTGCACGCGCCGTTCTCCATTTTAACCCCGCCGGAGCTCTTGGCAGCCTCACTGCGTGTGCCTCTTCTCAACAGGCAATCCATTTCAGCACTTGAGTTCTTCATGGTCGCACTGCGCGTGCTTCTCCTCAACTGGCTATCCTTTCCAGCACCGGCGCTGCGAGCGCTGTTGTCCCCGTCGGTCCTCTTCATGGTCGCACTGCGCGTGCTTCTCCTCTTCGACTGGACATCCGACGGATCTCCCGCGCTACGGCCGCCGCTCCCCACCACCGACGCCGATCTGGAACGCTTGGCGCCAGAACCGCCCGACGGCGCCCCGCCGCGGCCTCTGGGCGCGGCGGCGGGGCTCTTGGCCTGGTTCCTGACGAAGCCGCGCTGGAAGCGCCACGGCACGAGCGCCTTGTACCTCCGCCCGCTGGTCGCCCTGGGCGGCACGGCCGCCTCCCCGGTCTCCATCTCGCGCCGCGGCCGCCCTCCCGTCGCCACGCGCGTCTTCTCGGACGACGCCCCTGCGTTGGGGAGGAAACAAATCGCGCCAGGTCTCAGCACGGATCGAACGGAAGGTGCGAGAGAGGGGGAGAGAGAGAGAGAGAGATTGGGTGGGTAGAGGAGACGGGGCGTACCTGATTGAGGGGCCGGCGGCGGCGGTGGCGGTGGAGGAGGTGGGCAAGGCGCGCGCGCTGGCCTCGGGGTTTCGCGGTGGATTTGGCGCGGCGCGAGGCTTCCCCTGCAATGGCGGAGCGGCGGGCGGGAGGGGAGGGGTGGGGTGGGTGGGGAGGTGAGGGTGGAGGACTGGGTGGATGGATCCGAGATGGAGGAGCACAGCAACCGCGCCTCGCCTCGCCTCGCCTCGGGATGGGCGCTGGCGCTGGTGTTTCTTGGCTGGTGAATCGGACGGGCGGTCGCCACGCGCGTCCAGGGTGGGTTATTATTGGAGCGCGGGGTCCGCCCCGCCTTATTGTTGCCTCTCCCCGTTTGATGATCAGAACTGGACCGGTTGATTTAGGGTGGGCGTGGCCGGCTGGCTGAACTCAGGGCTGGTTTACGAATTTGTACAGCCGTGATTCCAGCTCCACTCGGACTGCCACTTCCTCTCTTCGGCTTCGGTTCGGATTGCTGGCGCCGCGAGACTTTTATAGAATGGGCATAAATGTGGCAGTCAGATGAATTCAGACTCGACTTGAACATCGATTTAATCTCAAAAGTGGAGTGCCACGGGCGGTCTACATTCAAATGAGATGGGTGACTGGCCATTGAATGAGGCATTGCTGCATCGGATGGAGCAGCACCGCGAAGCATGCATCGCCCAGGTGGCGGCAGAGGCCAAACCGTGAAAAGAAGTGTGGGCAAAGGCCGTGGCATCGCATTCAAAAATATTTAAGCGTCCAGTGCTGGACCGGCGGTGCAGGCTGCAGCTGTAGCAGTGGCTTGGACAGTTGGACTGGTCAAATCCTAGGATTTACTACTCTACTGTTGTTAGCCTCCTGCTGGGCTTTTGGTCATTGTTATTCCTGACCGTTTTCCTCACGAAACTGTGGTCGACTAGTCCTGTCCAATTGATGGTGCTTGTACTGGCGAGAGAAGAAAGCATAGAGATTTCAGGGCGTGTTTGGTTCCAAATAAGTCACCAACTTATAAGTCGAAAAGTGAAAAAAGTGACTTATTTTGCCAAACAGACCTGACTTATAAGTCACCCCAACTTATAAGTCATAAGTTGCTCCACCCCAACTTAAAACTTATAAGTCACCTCCTTTTCTGTGGGTCCCACCACCTGCATGATGTTGATTGGTGTGGGAAGGTGTGTCAGGTGACTTATAAGTCAGGTGGCAACCAAACAGGCGTGACTTATAAGTCACTGGTTTTAAGTCACCTGACTTATAAGTCAGGTGACTTATTGGAACCAAACAGGCCCTCAAGGTCTGCGCCTATTTGAACGGGGGAATGAAAATGGAGACGCGGATGAGTTTTTCCCTTGTTTTTTTAACACAGTACAATCGAAGTTGATGGGATTTTTATGATCAAATCTTCCATCACAAAGAAGGGTGGCGCTCTTGCTACCCCATGTGATGATCGTGGTTTGTAAAGGATGATGGCCTATGTCAATGATCGGTGGTTCAGATTCTATTCTTGTTAACAGACCAAGCAAATAACTTGCATTTGGGCACCACCCAGTTATCCTAGACTGTGGTCTTCGTGGGTGTGGTGTTGGCTACCTCAAATTGTGTGAGATAATCATAAGCATCAGAGGAAATACCATTAGACGTAAGGTTCCACACAATGATATCCAGAGTGACATGTTGGAGGTGAACAAGATCAAGCATAGCTCAGAGAGTGCAACATGGATGGATGTTATCAAGCGTAAGCCCTTTGGACATGTCAATTTCCTTGGCCAAGCATTTTCCAATAGGTCATCACTCACTGACGAATTCCTCCTTGAGGACATCGGAAACACGAGAGGCGGAATGTTTTTGGGCTTCTCGCCATTGAGCAAAGGGGAGTGCCGGAACCTTGCCATGTGACAATAGCCCACCAATGGTGGTGACATCGTAAAAAAGGTCAATGTCCTTAGCATCGCAAGTCCAACCCAAGTTGTGGTGGGCTCCGTCCACTCATACCAAGACAACCCAAGCCAGAGTGCCCTAGCATATTTGTGAAGATCCAAGATGCTGACCTCCCCAATATTCTTTGGAGAACACACTGACGGTGTCCTGGCTAAGGGGCCTATCACCACGTCTACTCCCGATCTAGTGGGTCGGGCTAGGGACTCCTTGTCGGTTCCGTCCTGGGCCGCATAGGGTAGCCCATGCCGTATGCAAAGAAGATTCCAGGAGACTTGACATACACGACAAGATGTTGGGTTCATGGAGGAATCTACATCCTCGTACGACAAGATGTTGGGTTCATAGTAGAAATGGATAGAATGTGTTATGTGTAGAATGAGAGTTTTGGTACGTAGTTTCCTTAGAAATGTGCACTGAAGAAATCAGGGCAAGTTCTCATGTCCAAAAAATTTAGGCGGATAATTTGTTATAACTATCATCCGGTTCCAGAAGAAAGAGAAAATAGCATTGGAAGATAAATGTCACTTGTTGAGCTTTTCTATCGATTGATCCTCTATAAATTGGAAGGTATGTTTACCAAGGCTTATTCGTTAATGACCCACTCAAGCAGGATCATCGTCGTTCATATTATATAATTTCTATAGCCCAACATATCTAGTTTGCTATGCAATTTGCTGTTGTAGGTCACCACATGTTAACTAGTTTAATTAGTTCTATACATTGCAATCTTTGAACTACTTTACATTGGTGTCAATATTCAGTGATATGAAATTGCATAATATCTTGATCGTGTAGGGATGTCTTTATAGGTCATGGCCAATTCTGGAGGCTACAACGAGTCGGTGTGCGATGTGGACATGGCCAACCATGAATTCTTAGACACTTATGAGTATATCATCAAGAGTGTGCAAGGGGCAAATGACGAGCTAAAGATGGAGATTAAAGAGCTATGCAAGGAGACTATTCGACTCGTTAAGGAGACTAATGAGTTTAGGGACAAGAGGGATAGGCTCGTCGAGGATCGGGATAAACTGAAGGAGGAGAGGAGACTCCTCAGGGCTGAGAGGATTGACCTGAAGATGGACATAGATCATTTCAGAAGAGAAGGAGAGGGGGATAGAAAGAAGCTTCGTCAGCTGGGTATATTCCTTAATGAAGATTAGGTTTTTAAGTTGTTAGCTAGTTCATCTTATTAGTTGATGATGATCGAGTAACTAGAGTACTTGGGTGAACAACTTTTGTGAAGTTTAATATCAACTTGTTGAGTTCATGAGCCTCTTCTGTAACGATTATCTATCAAGTACCTAGTCTTGATGAGTATATTGTGTTCATTAATATCTGTTAAGTAAGTAGCTAGTGTTGATGAGCAATTTTTTTATTATGAAAAAAACATTTGTTGGCGTTGGACAAGTAGGCACGCCAGAGTTAAGATGAACTTAGTGCTGGCGTTGGACTAGTGATACGCCAACACCATGTAGGATACTGCTGACGTGTCCTCCAACACCATCACTATATCTTAGCAATGGCGCCATATTAGTGGTGTTGTGTGTCTATGCCAGCAAGGCAGTTTTTGGCACGTCATAGCTAGGCTTTTCTCCACTAGTGCAAGCGCCTTGGGATTCGGTCTGCCTGGCTTCTTCACGCCTCCAGCCGGCACCTCCGTGATCAATTCTCCCTCCGACAGAGTACCAGAAAAGGCCTCTAGATGGGATCACGGAAGAACAAAAAGTTGCAACGGCGGAAAAAGTGTTTTGGGTGGCTCTTTGTTGGTTTGGGAACATTTGAGAATTTACAGAGGTTGAATTAGGGCAAACAGAGTTGCGTGGGACCCACAAGCTCAGGGGCGCCCCCTGCACCCCCACCCCCCAAGGGGCATTGGGTGAGCTCGTCGCTCTCTCGTATATCTTATGGCCTCCTCCTGAACGTTCTAGTGTCCCTTCTGGTCCAGAAAATTCACCGTAAAGTTTCATCATATTTGGACTTCGTTTGGTACTGATTTTCTATAAAGCCAAAAACAAGCAAAAAACAAGAACAGACACTAGGCACTGAGTTAACAGGTTAGTAAAAATAATAATATACAATAGCATAATAAAGCATATAAAGCATCAAAGATTGGTAATATAATAACATGGAACAATCAAAAAAATTAGATACGTTGGAAACACATCACGGCACATGTGCCCTTCTATTGTCGCGTAGCGAGACGCCATGGATGAGGCCAATGTGCCCGCGAGTAGCAGCACTGCCACCGCAACGACATGTGAACCGGGCATGCCACTCAACTGATGCGAACTCCAGCGAGCACGTGCCCATGACTGCTCGGGCGAGGGCGAGTTCCAGCGCACCCGTGCCCCTGCCCTTGCTCACTTCAGCGAGGCTGAGCTCGATTTGGTCGAGAAGTCGAGCACCAAACCTTGCTATCGCCCCGAGTGGCTTCACATCATTGACCCAATGCTGCAGGGCATCTACATAATGAGCCCCACAACCTCCTGCTACCTCCCGTTGTCGCCCTGCCCTGGCAAACGCCACCGCACGCCAAGCCATCATCCTGAAGGTCCGCTGCCGCTCCCGCTTCGACTACAAGTTCTTGGTGATCTATGATGTCCCCTTCTCCCGCTCTCCTGGCTAGCACATGTGTCTAGTATGACGTTGACGAGGACACGGGTGCGTTCGCGACACACATGGCATTTTTTTTACCTAGTCAGCTCCCGACTAGCATGATGCATCTGTCAAGAAGTGATCAAACGGTGCAAATCAGCCGATTAGTGTTTTTTGGAAATGAATCTCTACTCCTAATGGACGAGTTGGTTGAATAGTCCCACCACTTTCGTCTGGGTTTTTTCGTCTGTTTTTTCTTCGTCCCACCTCCCACTACCCCCTCCCACTGGTTTTTCTCTTTTCTCGTCTGGCCGGCAATACCCAACGTATTTGTGGTAATCAATCACAATTAATCCACATATAGTAATAAATCAATCCAGGTATGGTAAGGCCATAACTCAGAAAATTTTGAATATCATAATTATATGGTAATAAATTTAAATTACCCCAAAGGCTATCAATCCAGGTATGGCAAGGCCATAACTCGGGAAATATCGAATATGGTAATAAATTTAAATTACCACCAGGTATGGTAAGGCTATCAATCCAGGTATGGAACACCCTCACCTGATCACCTATCACAATCTCCAGCCCCACGCATGCACCAAAGAAACCCGCCCGGCACCAAACGCAGCTCCTCTCGATCCCCTCGAGTAAACGCCGCCACCGTCGTGTGATCTTCCTGACACAGACGCTGCCGCCGCTTGATGTCTACTACACAACCTTCTTCTTGTAGACGTTATTGGGCCTCCAAGTGGAGAGGTTTGTAGGATAGTAGCAAATTTCCCTCAAGTGGATGACCTAAGGTTTATCAATCCGTGGGAGGCGTAGGATGTGTTGGGGAACGTAGTAATTTCAAAAAATTTCCTACGCACACGCAAGATCATGGTGATGATATAGCAACGAGAGGGGAGAGTGTTCGTCCACGTACCCTCGTAGACCGTAAGCGGAAGCGTTTAGCACAACGCGGTTGATGTAGTCGTACGTCTTCATGATCCGACCGATCCAAGCACCGAACGTACGGGGCCTCCGAGTTCAGCACACGTTCAGCTCGATGACGATCTCCGGCCCTCCGATCCAGGAAAGGCTCCGGAGATGAGTTCCGTCAGCACGACGACATGGTGACGATGATGATGTTCTACCGGCGCAGGGCTTCGCCTAAACTCCGCGACGATATGACCGAGGTGGAATATGGTGGAAGGGGGCACCGCACACGGCTAAGGAACGATCCGTAGATCAACTTGTGTGTCTATGGGGTGCCCCCTGCCCCCGTATATAAAGGAGGGAGGGAGGAGGGGGCCGGCCTAAGGGGAGGCGCACCCTAGGAGGGGGAAACCTACTCCAAGTAGGTTTCCCCCCTCCTTTTCCTAATCCAAGAAGGAGGGGGAAGGAAGGAGTAGGACAGGGGGAAGGCAAGGGGGGCACCGCCTCCCCCTTCCTTGTCCTATTCGGACTCAAGGGGAGGGGGCGCGCCACTTGCCCTGGCCGGCCCCTCTCTTTCTCCAATAGGGCCCATCAAGGCCCATTACTTCCCGGGGGGGGGGGGGGGTTCCGGTAACCCTCCGGTACTCCGGTTTTCTCCGAAAACTCCCGGAACCTTTCCGGTGTCCGAATATAGTCGTCCAATATATCAATCTTTACGTCTCAACCATTTCGAGACTCCTCGTCATGTCCGTGATCACATCCGGGACTCCAAACAAACTTTGGTACATCAAAACTTATAAACTCATAATAAAACTGTCATCGAAACGTTAAGCGTGCGGACCCTACGGGTTCGAGAACTATGTAGACATGACCTAAAACCATTCTCGGTCAATAACCAATAGCGGGACCTGGATGCCCATATTGGTTCCTACATATTCTACGAAGATCTTTATCGGTCAAACCGCATAACAACATACGTTGTTCCCTTTGTCATCGGTATGTTACTTGCCCGAGATTTGATCGTCGGTATCCAATACCTAGTTCAATCTCGTTACCGGCAAGTCTCTTTACTCGTTCTGTAATACGTCATCTCATAACTAACTCATTAGTTATAATGCTTGCAAGGCTTAAGTGATGAGTATTACCGAGAGGGCCCAGAGATACCTCTCCGACAATCGGAGTGACAAAACCTAATCTCGAAATACGCCAACTCAACATGTACCTTCGGAGACACCTGTAGTACTCCTTTATAATCACCCAGTTATGTTGTGACGTTTGGTAGTACCCAAAGTGTTCCTCTGGTAAATGGGAGTTGCATAATCTCATAGTTACAGGAACATGTATAAGTCATGAAGAAAGCAATAGCAACATACTAAACGATCAAGTGCTAAGCTAACGGAATGGGTCAAGTCAATCACATCATTCTCCTAATGATGTGATCTCGTTAATCAAATGACAACTCTTTTGTCCATGGTTAGGAAACATAACCATCTCTGGTAAACGAGCTAGTCAAGTAGAGGCATACTAGTGACACTATGTTTGTCTATGTATTCACACATGTATTATGTTTCCGGTTAATACAATTCTAGCATGAATAATAAACATTTATCATGAAATAAGGAAATAAATAATAACTTTATTATTGCCTCTAGGGCATATTTCCTTCAGTCTCCCACTTGCACTAGAGTCAATAATCTAGTTCACATCGCCATGTGATTTAACACCAATATTCATATCTGTATATGATTAACACCCATAGTTCACATCATCATGTGACCAACACCCAAAGGGTTTACTAGAGTCAATAATCTAGTTCACATCGCTATGTGATTAACACCCAAAGAGTACTAAGGTGTGATCATGTTTTGCTCGTGAGAGAAGCTTAGTCAACGGGTCTGTCACATTCAGAGCCGTATGTATTTTGCAAATATTCTATGTCTACAATGCTCTGCACGGAGCTACTCTAGCTAATCGCTCCCACTTTCAATATGTATCCATATTGAGACTTAGAGTCATCTGGATCGGTGTGAAAACCTGCACCGAGGTAACTTTTACGACAGGCTCTTTTATCACCTCCATAATCGAGAAATATTTCCTTAGTCCTCACTAAGGATATTCTTGACCAATGTCCAGTGATCTACTCCTAGATCACTATTGTACTCCCTTGTCAAATACAGAGCAAGGTATACAATAGGTCTGGTACATAGCATAGCATACTTTATAGAACCTATGACTGAGGCATAGGGAATGACTTTTCATTCTCTTTCTATTTTCTGCTGTGGTCGGGATTTGAGTCTTACTCAATTTCATACCTTTGCAACACAGGCAAGAACTCTTTCTTTGACTGTTCTATTTTGAACTACTTCAAAATCTTGTCAAGGTATGTACTCATCGAAAATCTTATCAAGCGTCTTGATCTATCTCAATAGATCTTGATGCTCAATATGTAAGTAGCTTTACTGAGGTCTTTCTTCGAAAAACTCCTTTCAAATACTCCTTTATGCTTTGCAGAATAATTCTACATTACTTCCGATCAACAATATGTCATTCACATATACTTATCAAAAATGTTGTAGTGCTCCCACTCACTTTCTTGTAAATACAGGCTTCACCTCAAGTCTGTATAAAACTATATGCTTTGATCAACTTATCGAAGCGTATATTCCAACTCCGAGATGCTTGCACTAGTCCATAGATGCACATTTTGTTAACACCTTTAGGATCGACAAAACCTCTTGGTTGCATCACATACAACTCTTCTTTAATAACTCCTTTAAGGAATGCAGTTTTGTTTATCCATTTGCCAGATTTCATAAAATCCGGCAATTGCTAACATGATTCGGACAGACTTAGCATCGATACGAGTGAGAAAATCTCATCGTATTCAACCCCTTGAACTTGTTGAAAACCTTTTGCAACAAGTCGAGTTTAGTGGATAGTAACACTACTATCAGTGTCCGTCTTCCTCTTGAAGATCCATTTATTTAACATGCTTGCTGATCATCGAGCAAGTCAATCAAAGTCCATACTTTGTTCTCATACATGGATCATATCTCAGATTTTATGGCCTCAAGCCATTTCGCGGAATCTGGGCTCGTCATCGCTTCCTCATAGTTCGTAGGTTCATCATGGTCTAGTAACATGACTTCCAGAACAGTATTACCGTACTACTCTGGTGCGGACTGTACTTTGGAAGACCTACGAGGTTTTGTAGTAACTTGATCTAAAGTTTCACGATCATCATCATTAGCTTCTTCACTAATTGGTGTAGGAATCACTGGAACTGATTTCCGTGATGAACTACTTTCCAATTCGGGAGAAGGTACAAATTACCTTATCAAGCTCTACTTTCCTCCCACTCACTTCTTTCGAGAGAAACTCCTTCTCTAGAAAGGATCCATTTTTAGCAACGAATATCTTGCCTTCGGATCTGTGATAGAAGGTGTACCCAACTATTTCCTTTGGGTATTCTATGAAGACGCACTTCTCCGATTTGGGTTCGAGCTTATCAGGATGAAATTTTTTCACATAAGCATCGCAGCCCCAAACTTTAAGAAACGATAACTTGGGTTTCTTGCTAAACCACAGTTCATATGTTGTCGTCTCAACGGATTTAGATGGTGCCCTTTTAATGTGAATGCAGTTGTCTCTAATGCATAACCCCAAAACAATATTGGTAAATCAGTAAAAGACATCATAGATCGCACCATATCCAATGAAGTGCGGTTACGACATTCGTACACACCATAACGTTGTGGTGTTCCAGGTGGCGTGAGCTGTGAAACTATTCCACACTGTTTTAGTTGAAGACCAAACTCGTAACTCAAATATTCGTTTCCGCGATCAGATCGCAGAAATTTTATTTTCTTGTTACGATGATTTTTCCACTTCACTCTGAAATTCTTTGAACCTTTCAATTATTTCAGACTTTTGTTTCATCAAGTAGATATACCGATATCTGCTCAAATCATCTTGTGAAGGTCAGAAAATAATGATACTTGCCACGAGCATCAACACTCATTGGATTGCATACATCGGTATGTATTATTTCCAATAAGTCAGTAGCTTGTTCCATTGTTCCGGAGAACAGAGTTTTAGTCACCTTGCCCAAAAGGCACGGTTCGCAAGCATCAAATGATTCATAACCAAGTGATTCCAAAAATCCATCTTTATGGAGTTTCTTCATGCGCTTTACACCGATATGACCCAAACGGCAGTGCCACAAATAAGTTGCACTATCATTATTAACTTTGCATCTTTTGGCATCAATATTATGAATATGTGTATCACTACGATCGAGATCCAACAAACTATTTTCATTGGGTGTATGACCATCGAAGGTCTTATTCATGTAAACAGAATAACAATTATTCTCTAACTTTAAATGAATAACCGTATCGCAATAAACATGATCAAATCATATTCATGCTCAACGCAAACACCAAATAACATTTATTTAGGTTTAGCACTAATCCCGAAAGTATAGGGAGTGTGCGATGATGATCATATCAATCTTGGAACTACTTCCAAGACTCATCATCACTTCCCCTTCAACTAGTCTCTGTTTATTCTGTAACTCCTGTTTCGAGTTACTAATCTTAGCAACCGAACAAGTATCAAATACTCAGGGGCTACTATAAACACTAGTAAGGCACATATCAAGAACCTGTATATCAAATATACCTTTGTTCACTTTCCCATCCTTCTTATCCACCAAATGTTCAGGGCATTTCCGCTTCCAGTGACCATTTCCTTTGCAGTGTAAGCACTCAGTTTCAGGCTATGGTCCAGCTTTGGGCTTCTTCGCAGGAGTTACAACTTGCTTGTCTTTCCACTTGAAGTTCCCTTTCTTTCCCTTTGCCCTTTTCTTGAAACTAGTGGTCTTGTCAATCATCAACACTTGATGCTCTTTCTTGATTTCTACCTTCGTCGATTTCAATATCACGAAGAGCTCCGGAATCGTTTTCGTCATCCCTTGCATACTATAGTTCATCACGAAGTTCTAGTAACTTAGTGATGGTGACTAGAGAATTCTGTCAATCACTATCTTATCCGGAAGATTAACTCCTACTTGATTCAAGCGATTGAAGTACCCAGACAATCTGAGCACATCACTAGTAGAAAACCATCCATTAGACCCGGTTCGTAAGGGCCTTTAGTCCCGGTTCATGAACCGGGACTAATGGGTCGTTACTAATGCCTCCACCCATTAGTCCCGGTTCAAACGCGAACCGGGACCAATGAGCCTCCACGTGGCCCTGTGCGCCGAGCCCAGTTAGGGGGCCTTTGGTCTCGGTTGGTGGCTCCAACCGAGACCAAAAGGCATCCACGCGTCTGCATTCCAGTGGCTGGGTTTTTTTTTGAAAGGAGGGGGGTTGGGGGGTTTAATTTAGGTGTTTCGTATATTGTGTTAGCTAGCTAATTAATAGAGAGAAGTGTCCTCTCTTATGTCCGTGCTTGGTCGACCCTACGTAGTATATATACATAAGTGATCGAGAGAACCATTCAGTACAGAAGTTCGTCATGCATACCGAGAGAAGATCGATCGACCTCTCCTTCTCCGAGAGATTGGTCGAACAACAAGTTTTTTACTGGCTACATACATGTATAAGATCTCTTAATTACAAACCACTAGTATTTGAAATGAAGTTCCACATGGTATTCTCCGGCTTTACTGATGACGTGTTCAAGAAAGAATCCCGCCAACTCCTCTTGAATTGCTTTCATGCAATCTGGTGGTAGGAGTTCATCCCGCATCTGCCACGTCTAATTAATTTGAATAAGGGGGTTAATTAATACATATATATGAATGAAACTCAACAGAAATGATGGTGTAATAAAATGAAATTGTGAATATTATTGCTTACGCACTTCATATTGTCTTCTAGAGTAGCCCCGCTTGTTTTTCAAAGTCGCGTTGTGGATGAACTCGCACACATAGTATCCACAGAAATCATTCCCTTCCTCCTGCCACAAGCACTTTACGAGAAATAGAGGTCAATCAAATTGATAATGAAGCATTATATAAATGGCATTGATGAAATTTAAAGTATAGCTATAGAATCAACGGGAGATGCGCGCCAGTAGTACTTACTTTCGGGTATACATATTGCAGCTCCTTTGGCAGTCCCGGAGCTTGTGCGGTGAACTGTTTCCAAACCCTGCAAGACAAATAAAATAATAATTATTACTTGAGATATCAGGAAATGAACAAAAAGTTGCCGATATGGTGCGATAATGATCGATTGAACTTACTTGCTGAGCATTTCAGTCATGTCCGCATAGGTGCTGGGATCTTTCCGTCTGGAGTCTAAGACGGTTACTAGTCCACGCTCAAGCTTAATCTCCAGAAGAATATAGTGGTACCTGCACATGCATGCATAACTCATCAGTTACATTAACCTCGCTCGAGTAATAAGGGAAACCGAATATGCACACGACAGTAACACTCACGTGCCGTTGTAAGGAAAGAGTATGGTATCTTTGTTTTGATTTTTGATTAACGATTGTAGCAAGTTGTCCTCGGCCTCTTCGACGTTCTTTTCAACCAGAAATACATCTATGATATTTGTGTTAATGAACCCAATATCATAGATTTCATTTTTTTTTGCACTCGACGATCTTCAATCTGCATAATATATTGAGGATAATTAATTATAAATACATGCAATGAAAGAGCCGAGCTATATATACAGACTAATGACAGAAATAGTACTTACAGGCAGTAGCAAAAGACCATTAATTTATCGAGGGCCTTTTGATTGAAGAACTCGAAGAACTCCTCAAATGGAATAGCCAACACATCATTTGAAACGAGGTCGTGCTCCTCTTTAATTTTCAGATACAAACTGTTCGTCCCCTCAGACTCTCTGCAGGTTTTCATGTACCAACTATGGAATCTTCGCATCATTGTTGTCAGAGACTTTTCATCTTTGACGAGAGGCTTCCCGTACTCGTATCTGAATACGCCCACCTCCATGAAATCAGGAAGTACATCGTCAGGCAGGTAATCTTCAAGATTGCCATAACCGGCCACCGTCCCCGGAGGATTAGACACATTGAGCGGGGGGCACGATTGCTGTGCTTGTTCGCTGAGCTGGGCATTTTTTTCCCCTTTGCTCGTTGTTCTTTTGACCTTTTATCACTGACAGTAGTTCCAGACCGCTTGGCTTGGAGATATGTCTGTTCAGTAATGCGCTCATAGTTGGTTCTCGGCGGAGACTTTGGTGGTTTCCTCGGGACATCGAGAGTGCGCTTTGCTTTCACCGGATCTACCTTCTCCTCTGGAGGTGGATGTATCTTTGCTTTCACCCCTTCCAAGAACTCCTTCACTTGGGCCTGCACGATCGTATTGTTTTCCTCCTTGGTCCTCTCGTACGGTAACTTCTCTACAGGCTTTAGAGGTGAACCGTATCTGTATTGCCTCTCTCTTCTTGTGCTGCTAGACGCCGGAGCAGACGGAGCGGCTGCGGCGTCTGTCTTCTTTCGTTCTTGCTTACGAGGCGGAGGAGAAGGACTACGACGCGTCGGAGCAGCCGGGGCGGCGGCGGGTCTCTTCCGCCCTTGCTGGCGAGGCGGAGAAGGAGGAGGCGGAGTGCCGCCACACGCCGGAGAAGGAGGCGGAGTGCCGCCACGCGTGCCCTGATCGTCACTCGCCGGAGGAGGAGGCGGTGGAGGAGGCAGAGTGCCGCCACGCGTGCCCTGATCGTCACTCGCCGGAGGAGGAGGCGGTGGAGGAGGCGGAGTGCCCTAACTCGCCGGAGGAGGAGGAGGAGGCGGAGGCGTCCAGTTCAGAAGGTTGATGAGCTCCTTCCGCCATAGGCATGGAGTCTTCAGAGCAGAACCCAGCCTAGTCTCCCCTTCACTGGTAGGGTGCTCAAGCGCGGGGTCCTCAAATCCCTCCGTTATTTCATCCACCATCACCTTAGCAAATCCTTCTGGAATCGGCTGGCAGTGATAAGTTGTGCCGGGTCCACTAGGATAAACTTGGCCAACAGCCGCCTTGACCTTCAAATTCATGCATCGCGCCATAATGTGGCAATTTTGAGACTCCGTGATACCATCCACGGGATAGCTGGCAGGAGCCGTCAAGACATGCTCCGGCTGAAGCAGCTCGGTGGAAGCAACGCTGCTTCTCCGCTGAGATGGCGGGGTAGCTTCGGGGGAAGCTTCGGCATGTCGTTTGTTGCGATCTGCTGCTTCTCGTTCCTCTTCTCGATCCTCTAGCCCCATTACCCTTCCAAGCAGCGCCTGCATTTGGTCCTGCTCCAGTTTCTTCATCCTCTCGTGGGTTTTGTAACCCCCTGCGTCCGGAAAACCAACCTTCCACGGAAGGGAGCCTGGCGTGCCTCGTGTCCGTCCAGGGTGCTCGGGATTCCCAAGAGCCATTGTGAGCTCGTCCTTCTCCCTGTTTGGAAGGAACGTCCCTCGCTGCGCTGCATCGATATAGTGTCGAAGGTTCTTGACTGGTGTTTGCAGTTGCTCGTCCGTCCACTGACACTGCCCTGTTACAGGGTCCAAGGTTCCGCCAGCCCCGAAGAACCAAGTCCGGCAACGGTCTGGCCAGCGCATTGTCTCTGGTTCGATCCCTTTTTCAAGCAGATCATGCTCAGCCTTGGACCACTTAGGCCGGGCTTTGAGGTAGCCACCTGACCCCGTGCGATGGTGAAGCGTCTTCTTCGCAGCATTTTTCTTGTTTGTCTCCGACATCTTCTTACTCTTTTCCGATGTCTTGTGGGCCACAAATGCGGGCCAGTGATCTTTGATCTTCTCATATTTGCCGATGAATTCTGGTGTCTCTTTTTTCTTGACAAACTGGTTCAGCTCTTTCCTCCACCTCCTCATTAGGCCTGCCATCTTCTTAAGAGCACAAGACTTGATTAATTGCTCTTTAACTGGCTTCTCCGGATCCTCCTTTGGCGGTAGGGTGAAATTTGCCTTCAGCTCAGTCCAAAGATCTTCTTTCTGCATATCATTGACATAAGACACCTCAGCGTCTTCATCCTTAGCAGGCTTATACCATTGCTGGATGCTGATCGGGATCCTGTCCCTAACAAGAATCCCGCACTGAGCAGAAAATGCCTTCTTTGTCCGGATGGGTTCAATCGGTTTGCCGTCGAGCGCGATTTCTATGATCTCAAACTTTTCATCCGAGCTCAACTTTTTCTTCGGGCCTCATCTCCTTACCGAAGTTGTGCTCGATCCGGAGGGCTAGAAATTATAAGGAAGAAAGACGACAGTAATTAATATGTGTACATATACCAAAACAATGGATGCATCAATTAACTTGTCAGCACGGGCTTAACTAATATATATATATACCTGGCCGGACTCGGTTCAGTGACCGGAGCAGTCAGCACGGTCTCCTTCGTCTTGTACCTCCATTGTGTCACCGGAGCCATCATGAACATAGTCCTCCTCTTGTACCGGCATTAATGGGTCGAAGCCATCATAAACATAGCCCTCTTCTTCATCCAGCTGACCAACGGTGTCGATGAGAAATGACGCAACATCATCACTTCCATTTGCGATTATGTCCCCCAACATCGCTTCTGTTTCTTCGTCTCGGGAGTGCTCCATAGTTTCTGCAAATATTGACAACATGTCAATTATTATTCAAACATGGTACATAGTGGCAAACGTAGAACTAGCTAGCTAATCACAATAAGGAATCATGTTAGTGGCCTCGACGCTGCTTCTCTAGGGTTTGGGGTCGCCTCGACACAAAGCTTCAAGGGTTTGGGGTGGCCTCGATGATAACGCTCTTTTAACTTGATAAATTTGGGTGGCCTCGAGAGAGTTAATTTGTTGGGTAGGGGCACGGCGGGAGGGGGTACGTAGGAGACCTGCAACATCGTTTTCTCTCTAGGGTTTGGGTGTCCTCGAGAGTTTTGGTCGAGCGAGAGGGCCGAGGTGGGTGCTGCAGTTGTATCTAGAGGGGGTTATATCGACAACGACGCGACATACATATACATGGGAAAATAATGTTATCGGGGAGGGGGTATCGGTACCACCCCCTCGTGTTGAAGTTTCTTCTTTCTCCTTTCCTTTCTTTCTTCTTCTCCTCTTCTTTTTCTTCTTCTCCCTCGAGAAAGGAAAATAATTAAGGAAAAGGAAGAAAAGAGGAAGAAGGAAGAAGGCAGAAGAAGAAGAAGTAAAAGAAGAAAAAAAAGAGGAGAAGAAGAAAGGAATAGAGGAGAAAGAAGAAAAAGAAGAAGAAAGGAATAGAGGAGAAGAAGAAGAAAATAGAATTTCTTCTTTCTCCTCTATTCCTTTCTTCTTCTCCTCTTCTTTTTCTTCTTTTTTCCTCTTCTTATTTATTTCTCCTCTTCTTCCTCTCCTCTTTTTCTCCTTTCTTCCTCTTCTTATTTTCCTTTTTCCTCTCATTCTTTTAGTATTGCTTGTTTTAAAAAGAATGTTCAAATAGAAAATTTCGAAAAAAAACAAAGGTTTTGCCTAATGCATTGTTCATATGAATATACAAACATTTGCATATTCTACAATAATTAATATCAACAAAAAAAATCTATGAACAAAAAAAAACCTAACTTTTCTAAAAATCTATCTTTTGCATGTATGAAAACATTAATACACATATGAACAATAAATACATATATCAACAAAAACATAATCTGAACAATTTTTGAACATTACATACACATAGCCACATACATACACATATACATTATATATATATATATGAACAAAAAACTAAACTAATAAAAATGAAAAAAAAACAGAGCCGCATATATATATATATAGCCACATACATACACATATATATATATACATTGAACAAAAAAATTAAACTAATAAAAATGAAAATAAATAGAGCCGGTGCGGCGCGGCGGCTCACAGCAGTGGTGGCGCGCGGGGGCGGGCGACGGCGACGGAGCAGGGGCTCGGGGCGCGGGGCGCGGGGGTGGGCGACGGCGACGGGGGAGCCTGGCGGCGACGACGGCGGGCGCGGGCTCGGGGAGGACGGCGCGGGCTCGGGGAGGCCGGCACGGGCTCGGGGAGGCCGGCGACGACGACGGGCGCGGGCGACGGCGACGGCGACGGCGGGGACGGCGGGCGGTGTCGGGGCAGCCTGGCGGCGTCGATGTGCTCGGCGTCGTCAGGGGGCAACTGGTGGCGATGAACTCTGCAAAACTGTGAAGTGCTACTTATATACAAGGAGCATTGGTCCCGGTTGGTGGCACAAACCGGGACTAATGCCCCCTTTAGTCCCGATTGGTGCCACCAACCGGGACCAAAGGCCTCTTTTTCGGCAGCCCAAAGGGCGGGAAGCTACGGCCTTTAGTCCCGGTTGGTGGCACCAACCGGGACCAATGCCCCCCTCCCCCTTTAGTCTCGGTTAGTGCCACCAACCGGGACCAAAGGCCCCTGTGCTGCCCGAATCGGGGCCAAAGTTTAGTCCCACCTCGCTAGTTGAGAGGGGAGCACAGTGGTTTATAAGCCCCACTGTCGCACCCCTCTTGAACTCCTCTCTACTGCAGGCTTATGGGCCTACTTGCTACTGCTTTGCCCGATGAGCCTTCTGGGCCTTCTGCGGGCCTGAATCCTGGCCCAAAATAGGGATTCAAGTCGTATTCAGGCCGTGGGGGCCCAGTAGGGGGCATTTTTTTGTTTTTTTGTTTTCTTTACTTATTGTTGCTATTTTTATTTTTTTCCATTTTTTTTGTTTTGTTTTCTGCATTATTTATTTTCTTTTGTTTTTTGCTTTATTTTTTAATTCTTTTTGCTTTTAGTTTTAGGAAAATTATAAACTTTCTGTTAGTGCCATTACTTTTCAAATTTGAAAACACTTTTTTTTGTTTTCTTTCTTGCTTTATTTATTTTATTTTGTTTCTACTTACAACAAAATACTTATTGTTGTTTTTTTGTTTTGTTTTCTGCATTATTTATTTTCTTTTGTTTTTTGCTTTATTTTTTAATTCTTTTTGCTTTTAGTTTTAGGAAAATTATAAATTTCCACTTTTTTTGTTTTTTTGTTTTCTTTCTTGCTTTATTTGTTTTATTTTGTTTCTACTTACAACAAAATACTTATTGTTGCTATTTTTAATTATTACGAGGGCCGAACCATAAGACATTAGAGCATTTCAAATGAACTCTGAAAAAGTTGAAAGTTGGCATGGTATCATAAATTGACCCACACATAGCATGTGCATGTACAAAACGAACAATGGTATCATACTCGTCAGTTACAAAGTTGGCATGGTATCATCATAGTAGTTGCGGGAGAAAGTCTTCACTTTTTCTTCGCTTGTGTCATTTGCTTATTGCGCCGTAACCATGGATAATCTTCATCGTTTATCAGGATGCTGGGGTCAGCCTTGACTTTAAAGGGAGGAATTTCATGAAACTTTTCATAATCTTCAGACATGTCTGTCTTGTCCTCCACTCCCACGATGTCCCTTTTTCCTGAAAGAACTATGTGGCGCTTTGGCTCATCGTATGATGTATTTGCTTCCTTATCTTTTCTCTTTCTCAGTCTGCTGGACATGTCCTTCACATAGATAACCTGTGCCACATCATTGGTTAGGACGAACGGTTCATCAGTGTACCCAAGATTTTTCAGATCCACTGTTGTCATTCCGTACTGTGGGTCTACCTATACCCCGCCTCCTGACAGATTGACCCATTTGCACTTAAACAAAGAGACCTTAAAATCATGTCCGTAGTCAAGTTCCCATATGTCCACTATGTAACCATAATATGTGTCCTTTCCCCTCTCGGTTGTTGCATCAAAGCGGACACCGCTGTTTTGGTTGGTGCTCTTTTGATCTTGGTCAATCGTGTAAAATGTATTCCCATTTATCTCGTATCCTTTCCAAATCAATACAGTCAAAGATGGTCCCCTGGATAACAAGTACAGCTCATCACAAACAGTGTTGTCACCTCTGATACGTGCTTCCAACCAACTGCTGAAAGTCCTGATGTGTTCACATGTAATCCAGTCGTCGCACTGCTCCGGGTGTTTGGAGCGCAGACTGTTCTTGTGTTCATCGACATACGGGGTCACCAAGGTAGAGTTCTGTAGAACTGTGTAGTGGGCTTGAGACCAAGAATATCCGTCCCTGCATATTATTGAGTCCTTTCCAAGCGTGCCTTTTCCAGTCAGTCTCCCCTCATACCGCGATTTAGGGAGACCTGTCTTCTTAAGGCCAGGAATGAAGTCAACACAAAACCCGATGACATCCTCTGTTTGATGGCCCATGGAGATGCTTCCTTCTGGCCTAGCGCGGTTACGGACATATTTCTTTAGGACTCCCATGAACCTCTCAAAGGGGTACATATTATGTAGAAATACGGGGCCCAGAATGACAATCTCGTCAACTAGATGAACTAGGACGTGCGTCATGATATTGAAGAAGGATGGTGGGAACACCAGCTCGAAACTGACAAGACATTGCACCACATCACTCCTTAGCCTTGGTATGATTTCTGGATCGATCACCTTCTGAGATATTGCATTGAGGAATGCACATAGCTTCACAATGGCTAATCGGACGTTTTCCGGTAGAAGCCCCCTCAATGCAACCGGAAGCAGTTGCGTCATAATCACGTGGCAGTCATGAGACTTTAGGTTCTGAAACTTTTTCTCTGCCATATTTATTATTCCTTTTATATTCGACGAGAAGCCAGTCGGGACCTTCATACTAAGCAGGCATTCAAAGAAGATTTCCTTCTCTTATTTGGTAAGAGCATAGCTGGCAGGACCTTCATACCGCTTTGGAGGCATGCCGCCTTTTTCGTGCAAACGTTGCAGGTCCTCCCGTGCCTCAGCTGTATCTTTTGTCTTCCCATACACGCCCAAGAAGCCTAGCAGGTTCACGCAAAGGTTCTTCGTCACATGCATCACATCGATTGAAGAGCGGACCTCTAGGTCTTTCCAGTAGGGTAGGTCCCAAAATATAGATTTCTTCTTCCACATGGGTGCGTGTCCCCCAGTGTCACTCGGAACAGCTAGTCCGCCGGGACCCTTTCCAAAGATTACGTGTAAATCATTGACCATAGCAAGTACGTGATCACCGGTACGCATGGCGGGCTTCTTCCGGTGATCTGCCTCGCCTTTGAAATGCTTGCCTTTCTTTCGACATTGATGGTTGGTCGGAAGAAATCGACGATGGCCCAGGTACACATTCTTCCTGCAGCTTGCCAGGTATATACTATCGGTGTCAAGTAAACAGTGTGTGCATGCGTGGTATCCCTTGTTTTTCTGTCCTGAAAGGTTACTGAGAGCGGGCCAATCGTTGATGGTCACGAACAGCAATGCCTTTAGGTTAAATTCCTCCTGTTTGTGCTCATCCCACGTGCGTACACCGTTTCCATTCCACAGCTGTAAAAGTTCTTCAACTAATGGCCTTAGGTACACATCAATGTCATTGCCGGGTTGCTTAGGGCCTTGGATGAGAACTGGCATCATAATGAACTTCCGCTTCATGCACATCCAAGGAGGAAGGTTATACATACATAGAGTCACGGGCCAGGTGCTGTGATTGCTGCTCTGCTCCCCGAAAGGATTAATGCCATCCGCGCTTAAAGCAAACCATACGTTCCTTGGCTCACTTGCAAACTCATCCCAGTACTTTCTCTCGATTTTTCTCCACTGCGACCCGTCAGCGGGTGCTCTCAACTTCCCGTCTTTCTTACGGCCTCACTGTGCCATCGCATCAACTTGGCATGCTCTCCGTTTCTGAACAGATGTTTCAACTGTGGTATTATAGGAGCATACCACATCACCTTCGCAGGAACCCTCTTCCTGGGGGGCTCGCCGTCAACATCACCAGGGTCATCTCGTCTGATCTTATACCGTAATGCACCGTATACCGGGCATGCGTTCAGATCCTTGTATGCACCGCGGTAGAGAATGCAGTCATTAGGGCATGCATGTATCTTCTGCACCTCCAATCCTAGAGGGCATACGACCTTCTTTGCTGCGTATGTACTGTCGGGCAATTCGTTATCCTTTGGAAGCTTCTTCTTCAATATTTTAAGTAGCTTCTCAAATCCTTTGTCAGGCACAGCATTCTCTGCCTTCCACTGCAGCAATTCCAGTACGGTACCGAGCTTTGTGTTGCCATCTTCGCAATTGGGATACAACCCTTTTTTGTGGTCCTCTAGCATGCGATCGAACTTCAGCTTCTCCTTTTGACTTTCGCATTGCGTCCTTGCATCGAGAATGACCCGGCGGAGATCATCATCATCGGGCACATCGTCTGGTTCCTCTTGATCTTCAGCAGCTTCGCCGTTGCAGCATCATCGTGCACATCGTCTGGTTCCTCTTGATCTTCTGGAGCATCACCGTATTCAGGGGGCACATAGTTGTCATCGTACTCTTCTTCTTCGCCGTCTTCCATCATAACCCCTATTTCTCCGTGCCTCGTCCAAACATTATAGTGTGGCATGAAACCCTTGTAAAGCAGGTGGGTGTGGAGGATTTTCTGGTCAGAGTAAGACTTCGTATTCCCACATATAGGGCATGGACAACACATAAAACCATTCTACTTGTTTGCCTCAGCCACTTCGAGAAACTTATGCACGCCCTTAATGTACTTGGAGGTGTGTCTTGAACCGTACATCCATTGCCGGTTCATCTGTGTGCATTATATATAATTAAGTGTGTCAAAAATCATTACAGAACATCATGAATAGATAATTAAGTGACCAAATTAATAGAAGTTCATCATCACATTAAAACCAAAGTACATACATAGTTCTCATCTAACAACATAAAGCTCTGCAGAGCATCTAAATTAATTAAACCATACACTGAAACTATGTAAAACATTTCAATGCGAAAACAAATGCGATCATAATCGCAACCAATGTAACAACTGATCCAACAACATAATGATACCAAGCCTCGGTATGAATGGCATATTTTCTAATCTTTCTAATCTTCAAGCGCATTGCATCCATCTTGATCTTGTGATCATCGACGACATCCGCAACATGCAACTCCAATATCATCTTCTCCTCCTCAATTTTTCTAATTTTTTCCTTTAACAAATTGTTTTCTTCTTCAACTAAATTTAACCTCTCGACAATAGGGTCGGTTGGAATTTCCGGTTCAACAACCTCCTAGATGAATAAAATCTATGTCACGTTGGTCGGCATAATTGTCATAAACAATAAATGAACCAATAGTTGTGAAAAGATAATATATACCACATCCGAATCATAGACAGGACGAGGGCCGACGGGGGCGGATACCAAAACCATCGCACTATATAAGATGCAATAATAAAAGTAAGAAAATTATACAAGTATCTATCTAAACATACAAATAAGAATATTTTTCCTTTCAGAAAGAAGATAAGAACAAGAGGCTCACCACGGTGGTGCCGGCGATGAGATCGGTGCGGGTGATCGACGACGTTGAAGACGGGGACGGGGCGTGACGGACCGCTAAACCTAGACAAATATGGAGGAAAATGGAGCTTGGCGGTCGAGCTTGGAGAGGAGAAACCTTAAGTAGTGTGGCTCGGGCATTCCATCGAACACCTTGTGTGCATAGGAGGTGAGCTAGAGCACCACCAAGCCCTCTCCCCCTCGGCCAGAAAAAACAGAGAGTGTGCTCTGCTCTTGCGCGAGGGGGGTATATATAGGCACAACCATTGGTCCCGGTTGGTGGCCTGAACCGGGACTAAAGGTTTGCCTTCGGTCCCGGTTCATGCCACCAACCGGGACCAATTGTGGTGGGCCAGGAGTGCGGCTCATTGGTCCCGGTTCACCCCACCAACCGGGACCAAAAGGTCCAGACGAACCGGGACCAATGGCCCACGTGGCCCGGCCGGCCCCCGGGGCTCACGAACCGGGTCAAATGCTCCCATTGGTCCCGGTTCTGGATTGAACCGGGACTAATGGGCTGGACCGGCCTGGACAATTGCCCCCTTTTCTACTAGTGCATGCTCACTAGTTGAGCGATTCTCCTCCATCTTTTTAGCTATAGAACTTGTTGGAGACTTCATATCTCTCAACTTGGGTATTTGCTTGAAATATTAACTTCAATTCCTGGATCATCTCATATGATCCATGACGTTCAAAACGTCTTTGAAGTCCCGATTCTAAGCCGTTAAGCATGGTGCACTAAACTATCAAGTAGTCATCATATTGAGCTAGCTAAACGTTCATAACGTCTGCATCTGCTCCTGCAATAGGTCTGTCACCTAGCGGTGCATCAGGGACATAATTCTTCTGTGCAGCAATGAGGATAAAACTCATGTCACGGATCTAATCCGCATCATTGCTACTAACATCTTTCAACACAGTTTTCTCTAGGAACATATCAAAATAAACATATGAAAGCAACAATGCGAGCTATTGATCTACAACATAATTTGCAAAATACTACTAGGACTAAGTTCATGATAAATTAAAGTTCAATTAATCATATTACTTAAGAACTCCCACTTAGATAGACATCCCTCTAATCCTCTAAGTGATCACGTGATTCAAATCAACTAAACCATGTCCGATCATCACGTGAGATGGAGTAGTTTCAATGGTGAACATCACTATGTTGATCATATCTACTATATGATTCACGCTCGACCTTTCGGTCTCCGTGTTCCGAGGCCATATCTGTATATGCTAGGCTCGTCAAGTTTAACCTGAGTATTCCGCGTGTGCAACTGTTTTGCACCCGTTGTATTTGAACGTAGAGCCTATCACACCCGATCATCACGTGGTGTCTCAGCACGAAGAACTTTTGCAACGGTGCATACTCAGGGAGAACACTTCTTGATAATTAGTGAGAGATCATCTTAAAATGCTACCGTCAATCAAAGCAAGATAAGATGCATAAAGGATAAACATCACATGTAATCAATATAAGTGATATGATATGGCCATCATCATCTTGTGCTTGTGATCTCCATCTTCGAAGCACCGTCATGATAACCATCGTCACCGGCGCGACACCTTGATCCCCATCGTAGCATCGTTGTCGTTACGCCATCTATTGCTTCTACGACTATCTCTACCGCTTAGTGATAAAGTAAAGCAATTACAGGGCGTTTGCATTTCATACAATAAAGCGACAACCATATGGCTCCTGCCAGTTGCCGATAACTTCGGTTACAAAACATGATCATCTCATACAATAAAATATAGCATCACGTCTTGACCATATCACATCACAACATGCCCTGCAAAAACAAGTTAGACGTCCTCTACTTTGTTGTTGCAAATTTTACGTGGCTGCTACGGGCTTAGCAAGAACCGTTCTCACCTACGCATCAAAACCACAATGATAGTTTGTCAAATAGACTCCGTTTTAACCTTCGCAAGGACCGGGCATAGCCACACTCGGTTCAACTAAAGTTGGAGAAACTGACACCCACCAGCCACCTGTGTGCAAAGCACATCAGTAGAACCAGTCTCGCGTAAGCGTACGCGTAATGTCGGTCTGGGCCGCTTCATCCAACAATACCGCTGAACCAAAGTATGACATGCTGGTAGGCAGTATGACTTATATCGTACACAACTCACTTGTGTTCTACTCGTGCATATAACATCAACGCATAAAACCTAGGCTCGGATGCCACTGTTGAGGAACGTAGTAATTTCAAAAAATTTCCTACGCACACGCAAGATCATGGTGATGATATAGCAACGAGAGGGGAGAGTGTTCGTCCACGTACCCTCGTAGACCGTAAGCAGAAGCGTTTAGCACAACGCGGTTGATGTAGTCGTACGTCTTCACGATCCGACCGATCCAAGCACCGAACGTACGGGGCCTCCGAGTTCAGCACACGTTCAGCTCGATGACGATCTCCGGCCCTCTGATACAGCAAAGGCTCCGGAGATGAGTTCCGTCAGCACGACGGCGTGGTGACGATGATGATGTTCTACCGGCGCAGGGCTTCACCTAAACTCCGCGATGATATGACCGAGGTGGAATATGGTGGAAGGGGGCACCGCACACGGCTAAGGAATGATCCGTAGATCAACTTGTGTGTCTATGGGGTGCCCCCTGCCCCCGTATATAAAGGAGGGAGGGAGGAGGGGGCCGGCCTAAGGGGAGGCGTGCCCTAGGAGGGGGAAACCTACTCTAAGTAGGTTCCCCCCCTCCTTTTCCTAATCCAAGAAGGAGGGGGAAGGAAGGAGTAGGAGAGGGGGAAGGCAAGGGGGCGCCGCCCCCCCCCCCTTCCTTGTCCTATTCGGACTCAAGGGGAGGGGGCGCGCCACTTGCCCTGGCCGGCCCCTCTCTTTCTCCAATAGGGCCCATCAAGGCCCATTACTTCCCGGGGGGTTCCGGTAACCCTCCGGTACTCCGGTTTTCTCCGAAAACTCCCGGAACCTTTCCGGTGTCCGAATATAGTCGTCCAATATATCAATCTTTACATCTCGACCATTTCGAGACTCCTCGTCATGTCCATGATCACATCCGGGACTCCGAACAAACTTCGGTACATCAAAACTTATAAACTCATAATAAAACTGTCATTGAAACGTTAAGCGTGCGGACCCTACGGGTTCGAGAACTATGTAGACATGACCTAAAACCATTCTCGGTCAATAACCAATAGCGGGACCTGGATGCCCATATTGGTTCCTACATATTCTACGAAGATCTTTATCGGTCAAACCGCATAACAACATACGTTGTTCCCTTTGTCATCGGTATGTTACTTGCCCGAGATTTGATCATCGGTATCCAATACCTAGTTCAATCTCGTTACCGGCAAGTCTCTTTACTCGTTCTGTAATACGTCATCTCATAACTAACTCATTAGTTATAATGCTTGCAAGGCTTAAGTGATGAGTATTACCGAGAGGGCCCAGAGATACCTCTCCGACAATCAGAGTGACAAAACCTAATCTCGAAATATGCCAACTCAACATGTACCTTCGGAGACACCTGTAGTACTCCTTTATAATCACCCAGTTACGTTGTGACGTTTGGTAGTACCCAAAGTTTTCCTCTGGTAAACGGGAGTTGCATAATCTCATAGTTACAGGAACATGTATAAGTCATGAAGAAAGCAATAGCAACATACTAAACGATCAAGTGCTAAGCTAACGGAATGGGTCAAGTCAATCACATCATTCTCCTAATGATGTGATCTCGTTAATCAAATGACAACTCTTTTGTCCATGGCTAGGAAACATAACCATCTCTGATAAATGAGCTAGTCAAGTAGAGGCATACTAGTGACACTATGTTTGTCTATGTATTCACACATGTATTATGTTTCCGGTTAATACAATTCTAGCATGAATAATAAACATTTATCATGAAATAAGGAAATAAATAATAACTTTATTATTGCCTCTAGGGCATATTTCCTTCAGGATGAAGATGGTCTCTCTCAAACAACCTGTTGGAAATATGCCCTAGAGGCAATAATAAATTAGTTAATATTATTATATTTCCTTGTTCATGATAATCATTTATTATCCATGCTATAATTGTATTGATAGGAAACTCAAATACATGTGTGGATACATAGACAACACTATGTCCCTAGTAAGCCTCTAGTTGACTAGCTCGTTGATCAATAGATGGTTACGGTTTCCTGGCCATGGACATTGGATGTCGTTGATAACGGAATCACATCATTAGGAGAATGATGTGATGGACAAGACCCAATCCTAAGCCTAGCACAAAGATCGTGTAGTTCGTATGCTAAAGCTTTTCTAATGTCAAGTATCATTTCCTTAGACCATGAGATTGTGCAACTCCCGGATGCCGTAGGAATGCTTTGGGTGTACCAAACGTCACAACGTAACTGGGTGGCTATAAAGGTACACTACGGGTATCTCCGGAAGTGTCTGTTGGGTTGGCACGAATCGAGACTGGGATTTGTCACTCCGTGTAACGGAGAGGTATCTCTGGGCCCACTCGGTAGGACATCATCATAATGTGCACAATGTGACCAAGGGGTTGATCACGGGATGATGTGTTACGGAACGAGTAAAGAGACTTGCATGATTCCACCAAACAATTTGTATTTTCTCAAATTGTACACATGCTACTGCTATGGGTGTCATGCTCTGTGTAGTAATTATGTTGAATTCCTGTAATTCCTTTTGCATGATTCCACGAAACAATTTGTATGTTCAAAACATACTCAAACTTCATTTACTAAAACTTGAGTTATGTTGGCTCTTGCATTCACTTGTCCAGACTGATGGTTAATTGTGAACTATGTATATTTTGTAGTTTCTGCTCACCAAGATCAAACTAAGCACAATCATATTTTCTCAAATTGTACACATGCTACTGCTATGGGTGTCATGGTCTGTGTAGTAATTATGTTGAATTCCCATAATTCCTTTTGCATGGTTCCACCAAACAATTTGTATGTTCAAAACATACTCAAACTTCATTTACTAAAAAAATCAAATATTTCAAATAATATATTAAATATGTCCAAATATTTCAGTGGCAATGTAGGTGTCATTGAATTCACTAATTCGTCCACCGAAGCTGATAGGCACAATTGTTATTGGTGGGCTTAGTCTGATGAATGCCTTTCTGAAGTGGTTACATGGCTACAACCTGGAAGTTCTCCCCTCACTATCTATATTCAGTGTGGAACTTAATTCATCACAATAGGTTGCTGGGTGGGCAATCTAGAAGGGAATGGGGGAGAGCAAAATGAGGCCCCATATACTTTAATGTTTGGGAGAAACAAAGCCTATCAAGTGCATGGTGGTTATCAGAGAGGTGAAGCCGGGAAGGGAAGAGATGGAGAGTGTTGTGAAGCTATGCTAGGGACATTGTACATTTTTCCTACATATTTGTAATCTGGGAATAAGTTCATAATCATGTTGATGGTTTCTTTTATTGCTATTAAGCATATTGTTCACAAAGATATACTGATATCATACTTGAGCCATACCCATTTGGGCTAGGAGAAGTGTGATTTTTGTTTGCCCATTGCATCCATGGACTACCTCGGTCTAGACGACGTGTCCTTTGAGCACGTCATGTTCATGACCCTTATAGTCGACAAGAAAGGCGCCCCCTGCTCGATTATTAGCAATTACTTGTAGTTTACTTGCTTATGATATTTCTAGGGTTTTTGACATGGTTTAGGATTTTGTGCATTTTTATAAAAAAATTAATGTGGTGGCACAGAGATGTTTCTGTGGCCGAAAGGACATGTTCAACGGCTTCCTATGGCGTGTTCTCATGCTAAAAGAAGAGGTGTGTGTGTTCAATTTGATGCACTTCCATTTTCTCGTGGGGTTCTTAGCCTACTGTACGAATGTACTTTTGTAAAACCAAGCTCCCTATGCAATGTCCTCAAGACCGAAACTACAACCAAGGGCCTCACTATTTTTAGTGTAATTTTACCACCAATTCTCCTTTGTAGACTAATCTGAATTCCAAATTTTCATCAATATGTATTGTTAATGGAAACTTAGAATTTTTTAATTAAATGTACATATTAGATCTCTTGAACAAGATGCACACATTCAAAATCCTTTATGAAGCTCACAGGTATAGAAAGTATGTAGCCATACTTATTCATGAATGTGCATGTCTTAGAGCTTGAAAAAAAGGAGGTACTAAAGTTAGGTTATGCTCATCGTTCCAACATGCTTAGTGATAACCACCTAGCAAGCTGATCAAACATGAAAAAATTGAAGTGCTACTGCTAACGTACTATTCTGAATGTGAAAATCAATTTAATTGGCTCTTCTCTAATTGTACACTTGCATAAATCTCAGATCTTACAAATTATAGTAGAACCATAAAAGTCATGATTTGACTCCTATAGGGCCTTTTGCACTTTAATATGACTAATAATTTGCTTTAATATCACAGGTTGTATTACTACCTTTCTAAGTGAACAACATTCAAGAAGATCATTAAATAAAACCAAGAAATCCTCCCGGTATTGGAGTGTAGGAAAGTTGAGAGTATAAAACCGAAAGGTTATATTTACGTTTATTAGAGAAGGTTCTTTACTTTTTACAGGAAAGCACAAAATGTTGCGATGTAGAGTCTAGGTGGTGGGCCTCCTTGATCCACTTGGTGGATGAGGGCGACTCCAGTCCTGGCACCCATAGAGCCGGTGATCCAAAAATCATAGGGCCTAGATATAGCTCTAGCAGACGTATGCGGCCTGCGCATCGAGCTTGGTCGTCTCGAGCATGGAGATAGGCGAGCTGTAGACCAAGAGCTGGTACAGAGATATGCGAGTTGTAGACCAAGAGCTGGTGGGCAGCAAGACACGCATGCACACCAAAGAACAAATCTGAGTCACATGCCTACTTCTACTGGTTTCTACAAAGAGCGGCTAGCTTAGATCTTAGACCAGTCGGTCATTGTCGAGGTCGCCAAGGTGATCTTACAGCACCGCCGTGGGGATTTCTCATGATTTTATGTAGGCAAACCGCAGGCGGTGGTGGTGATTGGCTGGGTGGTGTCGCTGTCTTGGGAAGAGACAAAGTGATGGTAAAAGCAAGCAGGATCCGATGATTCTTCCGTGGGGATAGCCAAAGTCAATATGTCGACGACAGACTCGTCGCAGTCTTGCAGTGAACCTGGATGCGGCGAGCCTGATTTGTGGATCGATAGCGGGTCTTGACGTTGTTAGGCTGGGATTGGATGGTTGCGGAGGGTGGTGTGCTTGGTTGGGTTCCCATGGAAGAATGTGGCCTCCCTGTGGATCTGGTCATGGCCATCCTAGAGAACATTGTGTCCCTAGCTCCCCTCGAGGAGCAAGGACAGTGCAGGCGGCAGCAAGGGGTAGGGGTAGATGTGGGGAGGGATGTCGGCGACTGCTCGAGGTCATCATGATGAAAGCCTTGACGTCCCATCTTTATCAATGGAAGTGGAAGAGCACGAAGTCGAGATTGGATAGGAGTTTGAGTTCTTTTTGGCACCGACCAGTTCCGCACTTTAGAGATGTATTTTTTTCGCGTGCGAGCAAACAGTGGGTTGATTTTAAAAGGGATAGACGCTTTTCTGCAGAAGTGCACGACGGACCGAAAATATGACCTCCTTTTATTAGTAGGATAGATATCATATTATTCGCTTGATAGATATTTCGTTGTTGTTCATTCGGTGAAATTTCCTAATATTTGATTGTTGTGTTTCTAATTAGAGCACCCCAAATTCACCAAATATGAGGGGATGATAAATGAAAGATACTGATTATAAATTTTGAAGAGCCCGTGGCAACGCATGGGCGTTCTACTAGTTACACAATAAGCGATGAATTTTGCAAAAAAAAAAGGAACCAGGTAGTTTTATGCAAACCAATCTCCCGAAAATATGATAATTTCCTACAATTAACTCGGCTCCATAAAAGAGAAAACCGCGAACACCACCTTAAACCCTCCCCGCGGCGGCCGTATTCGGCGCTGCTGCCTCGCACTCGCACAACTTCGAGGGGAGCTGTTCGGGAATCCCGCGGCGAGCGAAGTCCGGGGTCTCCGTCTCGTCGCTCCGTCGCGGCGATGCCTCCTCCGACTATCAGCATAAAGGTCCGCAATCCTCGTCCGCTTCTGAACTTCCTTTCCTGCCGCAACTTTACACCGATGATTATTTGATCCGAGGCAGCGGCGCAGGGACCTATGATTATCAGCCTCCGATCTAATTGTTGAGGTTTCTTTGCCTGGCTTTCCCCAGGTGGCAACGGACGCAGATTTATCCTCGCAGATTGGGAAAGATGGCTTCTATTTTGATCTCGTCGATTTCGACAGAGTAAGGGCTCTCCAGGTCCCGGATAACATGCCTATATCCCGATTGAAGGTACCACCTTACCTTATTCGACTAGAAGTACCACTGTTTCACTAGGAAGCTTAAACCCTAAATTTGATCTATAGGATTTTATACTTCTAATTTTAAGAGATTTATCCTTAAGACTTAAAGTAACTGAGACAACTAGGCTTTTAGTTTAGGAGAAGTTAGGCCTTGCCTTAGCTCCTAGCAATTTTTGGTGCTAATTTAAGCAGACAGTCTCTTATTTAGTTGCAAACGAAGTTTCTTTGTTTCCTTTAGTCATTATTATAACATATGTTTGGTTGAAAAGATGGAATCTAAGCTAAACTAGACGTGCCCACAATCTTACCAATTTTTCTTTTTTTCCCTAAATTATCTCTTGTTCATAGCGACCTCTCCTGCAAGCATTTCAGCAACTCTGTTCATGGTTTTTGCTATGTTGTATTTCTTATGTTTTGTAATGCCATCCATTCATCTGAATTCTGAAGTACTCGTATCTGTTTAATGCAAGTCTATTATGGAAATCACGAGTAGCTGTACAAATTATCCACTCCACCCTTCTTTAATGGAGTATAACAGGTTTAAGTGGTCGTAGACTTGTTGCATGTCATATAACAGGGCTATGTATGTACAACCTTCATCACTCGGGCACGGCTGCACCTTATTGCAAAGAGAAAATAGCATTAGAACTTCCTAAACCATCACAAGTTCCTCAATTGGCTCTCTTAACTTGAATTTCTAGGCTGGGGCTTCGTAAACTTGTCTTCATTTCTCACCTAGCTCAGTTCCAGAAAAAAGTGCCACATGAGCATCCCCCTCATCGTCTTCTGTCAGTATAACAGACAGGGAGCTATGTGAGGAGCAGAGGCAAGTTCGGGGAGCACCAGGGATATCAATATTATGATTTTTTGCGATGCCGTTTTTCAGAAACAAGTGCAATGGAGCTCAAGCTGCATTTATAGTGTTAGTATGTATGGTGTAGTATCACTGAATTTGCTAAGAAATTTCTACCTTATTTTTTAGCTTAAGAAATCCAGATAATTAGCACGATTTCTTTAATTTTCCATCAGTTGTATACCTTGACCCCTTGTAAGATTGAATGATGTGTTTCTACTTTTATGTTGTTTATAGGTATATCTTGTGTAAGCAGACAAATCTGTCTGTCTCCAGCTTATTGTTTCTGATGGTTCATAATGACTTCAGTATGAATTGGTTAAGTTGTTCGCAGGAGGAAATTGCAGTAGAATTCAGCATCCCAGTTCAATCTCAACGCCTCTGGTTGTTTTGTAAAAGGCAAAACGATACTTGCCGTCCTCACTCACCATTTTCTACTGAAGAAAACAATCTACTTGTAAGAAGGCATTTTCCATTCTGTGTTCCGATTATCGTTGTAGATAACTTATGTTCTTATTGGTTCTTGATACAGTTCTTCTTGGCAGAACTTTGGGATTGGTAGCCCGTTTTTGTCTAGCTAGTTTGGGTGTTATCATGTTATCTATTAGAAATTGGGCGTTGCTCAGTTTGCTGGCTGTACGTTTAAGGATGCCTAGGTTATATTCTTATTACAACAAAATAACCACACCAGGACCAAAGTCCCTGGCTGGTCTCTTTTCTTACCTTATCTATCTACTATTGGTGTATCTATTTGTAAGCATATTATCATCAATATTCTATTGTACGAAGCAAGAAATATACAGCGTTCTCTAGCATCTTCCTATATTATTGAATAGCCTTTAAAGCATCCGCCAGTGCTTAGATGAGGGCGAGCGCCATAGCCTCGGTCCTTGGACCCTTAACCAAGCTGTTAGAGGGCACCCTAGCCTACCCACCCATTTAAGGGATAAGGTCCAGCTAGTTAGAATTAAGAAGCCACACTCAATGTTTTTGTTACGGCTAATCATCTTAATATACCATAATTCATGCTTAGAAATGTTTAATAGTTAATATATAATTTCTAAGCTAATCATGAGTTTAGCACAAATTTGAATGGTGCATCATGGAGAAGCTCAAATTAGCCTTTAGGGCATCTCCAGCCGTTGTGCCCCCCAGGAGGCGTTTTTTCGGCCTCCTGGGGAGGCCCCGGCGAAAATTTTACACTGCGAACGAAGATTCTTCCAGCCATCCCCCCACCCCAGCACTTCTATCTCTTCTTCCCCCGTGCACCACCTCATCTTCGTCACTCCACCGCACCGCCACCACCACGCCGGCCTGCTCGCCGCGGCCGTTGCCATGTTGCCCCCGCCGGCCTGCTCGCCGGGCCCGCGCGCCCCTGCAGCTCGCCGCGCCCGCACGCCCCTGCAGCTCGTCCCGCGCGCGCCCACTCGTCCCGCCGTGCCGGCCTGCTCGCCCTCCGCCGCCAAACTGCCTTCGAGGCCTCCCGCGAGACCGCCTGGCCTCCACCGCGGTCGAGCCGCCGTCCCATCTTGCCCTGCTCCATCCACGACCGCATCCTCGAGTCCCAGCTCGCGTTGACTCGAATGGCGGCCGAGCCCTCTTCTCCGTTGAGCTACTTCGCCTCGAGCGCCCGCGCCGTCGACGCTGGTTTGCCTCGCGCTCTGCGGGCCTCGCGCCGCCCTGGCTCGGTTCGCCGCCGCCCCGTCCGACCGGGTTGCCATCGAACAGGGCCAGCGCGAGCTGCCCGCCCGTGCTCTTCCCCGGACATGGCGTCCGCCTTCAAGTTCAAGAAGTCCGCCTCCTCCGTCGTGGCCAGGCACCAGCCGCGGGTCGGCGCAGAGGCCGGAGCTCGGGAGGGCGGGAGCTTGGCAAGGGCGGCGCGCGGGACTACTACCTGGATGACGAGAAGAGCAGGGCGGCGGCGCGCGACGAGCATCAGGGGGAGTGCCCGCGGGATCCGGCCGGAGAGGCGGCGAGCTCGATGGCGCGGTGGAGGCTGGCGGGGAGGGGGCCGGCGAGGCGGTTGCCGGCGAGGTTGGGGAGGGCCGAGGTTGGGGAAGGCTGCGGCGAGAGAGAGAGAGAGGTTGGGGAGAGCGGGCCGAGTTTGTGGGAAGGCACGTGGGTGGGCCAAGAGAAAAAGGTGAGGAAAGAGGGAGTGGAAGGCTGACGGCGGGCCCAACCGCATGCAAAACACTCTCTCTCCTCCCCCAGCTGCCCCCGAGGCTCCTAGGAATGGGATGAGAGCGCCGGCCGTAGTTTTGGCCAAATCCGGCGATATTTGTGCTCTTGGGGGCGCGAGTGGAAACTTTTTTTGTCGCCGGCGCTGGAAAAGTGCTCTTGGGGGCCTTCCTGGGGAGACGGGTGGAGATGCCCTTAGTTCAGCAAGAATAAGGGATCCCCTCAGGGTTTGAGCTGGCCTGGCACACTCAAGCAGTAGACGCAGCCAATCAGTGTCGTACCTTGTAGTCTGTGCTATCTCGTCTGTCTCAGGCAACCGGTTATACGAAATGATTGTTAAAGTACGTATATTATATCTCCTCTTCCTATCAGATCGGTCTTTTGGGATAGTTGGTTGATAGGAATATCCAACAATTATAACTTCAAATAATTACTCTTGCAGGTAGGTGGCCTATTGACAGGATCAGGACTTCATAGCGTGAAGCTGTTTTTGGAGGTTGATCCTGAACTTGAACATATCTCTCTTTTCCTTCGTGGGTGTCTGTAAAAAGGACCCTTCTTGTTCAATCCAATGGTTTATTTATTTATTTTCTATCACTATTGGCTCCTTGTAGGTGCTCAATGCTTCTTCCCCACAAAATCTGAGCAGCAACGATGCATTAGTGTTTTTAAAGCTTTATGACCCAGAACAAGCACAAATACGGTCAGTACCCTTAGAAGTTAATACTCTCTCGTTCTTTTTTGTTTACCGGTTGAGATCTTTATAAGTTAATACTCTGTTCTCTCAATGAGGCTCACAGATATGTCGGAACGCTTTTTGTAAAAGCTTCATCAAGGCCTTCAGATATTCTTCCGAAACTAAGAAATCTAGCTGGTTTTTGTGCAGACGAAGAAATGGAATTGTATGAGGTCAGGTTTTGCATTACTGCAGCCTTGCTGCTCCTAATCTCAAATGCAGTTTTCCATTTACACATTCCTGGTTTCTCACTTTAATATGCAGGAAATCAAATTCAACCCTTTTGTTAGGTGTGATGCCATAGATGCCAATATTACCTTCTCAGGCAGCGAGGTCTGTAATTCGTGCACGCGCCTTCACGTTTCCACGCCCTTTTAACACTTTGTTCCTGTTCTTCTTGCAGATTAGGCATGGGGATATCATTTGTTACCAGAAAAGCGCAAAGTCTTTGAGCCACCAGGCATACCCTTCTGTTCCAATATTCTTCCAGAATATTTTGAAGGCAGTTGTTCTGGTGCTTTACTTTTCCTGTTTTCCATCTTTGACGACTTAAATTCTAGCTCACTGCTATTGGTGGCACGATTATATTTCCCGCCTTCATTTGTAGGATTTTCCCTTGGATGCTTCTTCCCCTCATTCCCCTTTTAAGATTCGTGGCAATCTGATCGTTGATCCTTTTGTTATTTTTCAGCCTTTTTATTTCTTATTTTCCTAAACAGTTGACTATGGGTTTGGGGGAACAGAAACATATTGTTACTGTTATTAATGTTATATGATGGTGGCATCTGGCCAACGTTTATATATTCCTTGCAGTTCCTTGTATTTTGTGCTTTGTACCATTAGCAGGGTGCCATTTATATTTACATAATGACACGAATTTCATGTAGGGGGGGCAAAGGAAGATATGTGCTCTGGAAGAGGAGGTTGTTAGATTGAAACGTCAGTCTGACCTTCAAATAGAGAAGGCAAAAAAGGGTAGTTCTACTAACCGAGAACTTTGTCTAGCTTTTCGTTCTTCATTGTTCAAAAGCATAAATTGGTTGCAGCAATGTATAAGATACACTAATGAAATGCAGAATGTAAGCAATTGAAACATGAGCGAGACAATGCGGTGCGACAGCTGAATGAGCTGCAGGATCAGAATCCTCAGATTATTCTCGAGTTGCCCATCACGAATTTGGTAGAAGCAACGCAGAACTTCAGTGACCTGTGTAAGGTTGGAGACACCGAATATGGAAGCGTATATAAAGGCATTATACAGGACAACGCAGCAGCTATCAAGCTATCCAAATCTGATACTTTATTTCAACAAGAGGTAGCCTATGCCTTAGTATGATGGTTTCATTTGGCTGATCCTGTTACTAACATAAGGTTATCTTAGGTTTCTATTCTTTGTCAAGGCAGACATCCAAACATTGTCGACTGCATTGGAAAATGTTCTGAAGTTTCAGCCCTTGTGTATGAGTGGTTACCAAATGGAAACCTTGAAGATCACATTGTTCGTGCTAATGGATCTCCACCTCTCTCATGGCACACCCGTATGCAGATCATTGGTGAGGTTTGTTCTGCACTGCTTTTCCTGCACTTGCGTGCTTTGGTCCATGGCGATCTCCGGCCTTGTAACATCTTTGTCGACGCCAACTTCAGAAGCAAGATCTGCAACTTTGGTATGTTAACCCTGTTTCTCCAGCCCGGCAACCACCAGTTAGACCTGACAGCAAGGCTGCCATACCTGGACCCGGAGTTCCTCACCACCGGAGACCTCATGCCGCTTTCCGACGTCTACTCTCTGGGTGTTATAATTCTGCGTCTCCTGACTGGAATGCCTCCCTTGAGAATAATAGCTTGCACACGCTGATTGATAAATCAGCAGGGAACTGGCCATATGTACAAGCCAAGCAGTTAGCCGTCGTTGGTCTTAGCTGTGTGGAAATGACGAGGGAAAAGCGACCTGATCTCTTAACAGAAGTATGGTCAGTTATTGAGCCCCTTATCAGGAAGCCTCCTGCAGCCTCATGGCCATGTGTCCAATCAGCAGTTAGAGGAAGCTGCGCGCCTGATCACTTGATTTGTCCAATTCTTATGGTAAATAACTTTTGTCAGCATTTATATCATTTCCAATAGTTTGGCGTCTGGAGACATGTTCTTGCATTTAAGATATGAGCTTTCTTATTCATCTGGAAACAGGTTAGACAACAAATTTTTGAAGGTTGATAGGTGCCAGTTATAACATATTTTGCCTTCTTTTCTTGAAATGGTTATACTGCACGTGTAAATGTTTTCCTGCCTAATGACCACCGGGTGGTAAACTTGTACATTTCAGGATATTATGAAGGATCCTCAAGTGGCATCTGATGGATTCACTTACGAAGAAGAAGCCATAAGGCGCTGGTTTGATGGCGGGAACATCAGGTCTCCGATGACGAACTTGCCGCTAGCAAATCAGGCTCTCGTCCCTAATCGTGCCCTCCTCTCTTCCATCCAGGAGTACCTTGGGCAGCAGAGGCAGCCAGGTTCCTGAACCTCAATCTTTTGACGACATTAGGGCCATATCTATATGTGTATAACTTGCTGAGTAGGTATCCTGTACATGCTGTAACTGGTTTACCTCTAGTTGATCTTGTTATGTTCACAATCTGTAGTATGACACACCAAGGATTGCTCTTGTTATGCTGACAATCTACTAATTAATTCCGCTTGGAGTTCGCAATCTGCTAATCTTACTCTGCAATGTTTTGAATACCTTGTTTTGCAATCTAGTACTCCCTCCGTCCTATATTTCAGCGACAAATATGGGACGGAGGGAGTATATGATTTGCCTTCGTCTAGGGTTTTACACTTTTAATGCGTATCCAGCTATGGAAAATGCCCCTTGGCTCTAAGGTGCATATGCACCTGCTATGAAAACTAAATTAATAATTGTGGAAAAAGTAAAAAAAAAACTAAAATTTGGCAACAAATTTGACTTTCTGTTTTTCTCGCATGAAATGTTTCGCCATTGAAAATCTCCAGCCGACTTTTGAAAAAAAAATTGAGGACAAAAAGTGTGAATGGTAACTTGTATGTAGTGTTAATTTTTTTTCGCCCACAAACCATGAAAGTCATTCCGTAGCGAATTTACATGAGTATAACACTAATCATATCTGTTGCTAAAAAGTTTGAGCATCTTTTGACTTCTTTGCGATTACTAATTTTTTAAAAATCAGATGCACGGACACCCGAGAGCCAAACGTCTTCCTTCACTTCAGCTATTCTATTTGTAACAGCCAGGGGTGTTCCCCAACTTAGAATTGATTGCATTAATCAAATAATTAAATTGAATATTTTATTTTGCAATTTTGTCAAATGGTAAATAAGTAAACCCCTTCTCTCTTCGTGCCTTGACTCGAGACTGATTTTCTCAACTGATTCTAGTATGGAAATACTTTTTCTTTCAAAACCAATGACTTTGTTTTACAGTTGACATGCTTGATCAGCCATAAAGTAAGGTTTCTAGGTAATTTTGATGGGTCAATGAAAGAGAGTGCGTTAAAACAAAGTTAAGTAACCCAAGTCATCTGCAGGTCTGACAGATTCATCATTAATTCTGAAAGCTTCTCTAGACTGCATCTCCAAGATAAGTACTGCAAGATTTGAATCAGAATTATAAGGTTTGACAGTGATTTACCTAACATCAGTTTACAAAATGAAATTTTAATAAATTGATATTAATTCAATATTTTTACCTGCGAGAGTTCCTTCTTCACATTTGCTCTTTTAGTTCTTTTGATTTTGTTTGGAGAGTTTATTGTTTTATGAATATTCCGCTTCTTCCTGTTTACAACATCTGAATTCTCAGAAGAGTTGTTTTGACTACTAGATGTTGCATGTGTAATGCTTTCAGTTCTTCGTCGCCTAGATGACCTGCGAAGACTCTTGAAAAGGCACTGGCGTATCCATCTTGTACTGTAGATAGCAGAACAATCAGTGGTTGTATTATATATTTCAAGGAATAACTAAAACAATAATGAGCACCCTTAGAATAGATTCTAATGACAATGAAGAAATTAGACTGTTGTAGGGTGTGAGTTACAGGAGTGTTGTAGGGTGTGAGTTGCAAAACAGGGAAGTGTGAAGGGTCAAAATGTAAATGGAAGGTGTATATACTGTGAGGAGGAATGGATCGATGGTTGAGGTTCTTCCAGAAATCTCTCATCTTTTCTCCCCCCCCCCTTCCCCTGTAGCTTTGCTGGAGAAGTGAGATCAACCAAAAGGCCAGACAAAATGGTGTCAGAGCAGGAGGTGGAGGCGCTGTTTGACCCTCGCCGGTGTTGAATCGGCTGCTGGTGGTGAACTGGAGCGGGGAGAAGAGGAGGCTGCCGCCAGGAGTGTGGGGCGGCGCAGCCGCTCGGAGTTGAAGCCAGTGGTGGTGCGACCTGGGAGTGAGACCCCTCTTTGTGGCGCGTGCAGGAGCTGCAGGCTGGGAGAGCTGGGTGTAACAGCAGGAGGCGGAAGTGTGGCTGCTTGAAATCTGAAGCAGCGGCAGAGGGGATCCAAAGTGACAGATTAAGGGTGTGTTGCCTGAATCTGAATCTGTTTGTGGGTTGTTTCTGCTGTGAGTGGAAAGAAGAACAGAGCAATATACCAAGGAGAGGTGTGCCAGGATGGCTGATGGTGCTCCAACAGGTGTCACGGCAGGAGAGCTTGCAGCGGTGTTGAGAGCCATGGACGAGAAGTACAGATTGCTGTTTGAGACTATTGGGAAGCAAGGAGAGAGTTCGAAGTTAGAGGCAGAGGTCAAGGAAGATATCCATCCATTGCAGATGCCCCTGGTGAAGTTAGAAGGATCTGAAACCTATGCAAGTTGGGCAGAGCATGCGGAGACTATTCTTGTGTCAAGAAGGCTAGAGGGCTATATTCTTGGGGCAATTGAAAAACCAACAGATGAGAACTCTAAGGAAGGTCAAAAGTGGAAGATGACCAACGCATTAGTGAGAGCATGGCTGTTGAGTTCAGTTTCACCTAAAATTGCTAAACAAGTGGAAAGGATTAAGGAAGCATCAGAAATTTGGCGGCTGCTGAAAGGCACATATTCTGGAGTCGGCAATGAGATGCTTGCTTGTAGAATTCAGAGGGAGTTGCAAGGGTTGAGTCAGGGTGATAAATCAGTTGTGGAGTATGTGTCTGAGTTGAAGAGATTGTGGAGTGACATTGACTATTTTGACCCAGTTGAGATGGAGTGTGGCAAGTGTATTGAGAAATTTAACAAATGGACAGAAAGGAGACGTGTAAGGGACTTCCTAAATGGACTTCATCCTAAGTTTGAAAACAGGAGGGCTGCACTCTATGGTAGTGGAAAGCTGCCTACACTCGAGCAGGCAATCTCAGCTATCATCAGTGAGGAAACTAGGTTGAAATTAGAGGCAGCCAGTTCCGTGACACAAGGCATCATGCATCGGCGATCAGCACTCTATGCAACAGAGGGTGGAAATTATCAAAAGCCGGTATCAAACATAGTGGAAAGGAAATGCTTTGAGTGTGGTGAACCAGGACATTTGAGGTCTTCATGCCCTGAATTAATGGGAGCAGGTAGAGGAAGAGGGCAGGACTGGCGGGGAAGAGGGCGTGGTCGTGGGTTTGAAGGACGAGGTGGCCGCGGGCGAGGAACACGCCCTACTGGTAGAGCGAACACATCTGTAATCTCTGAAAATACCACTCAAACCATGAGCGTTCACATGACTGCTGAGGATTGGGAGAAGTGGTGTCAATTCAAGGAGCTACATTTAGGTGACAAGTCAACCGCCGAAGCACCTGCAACATCTGCCTCTACGGCCTCTGCAAATTTCGGTGGTAACGACTCTCGCACTATGAAATATAAATCCATCAATGCACCATGGCTATTAGATTCAGGTGCATCTAGACATATGGCTGGCTCCTACAAAAGCTTTATTGATTATACTCCTGAGATACAAAGGCAAAGCGTTAAATTAGCTGATGGCTCCTCCCAAACCATTATGGGATCAGGAACAATTGTGTGCAGCAATGATATATCTTTGTCCTCTGTTTTGCATGTTCCCTCATTCCCAATAAATTTACTATCCATCAGTTGCATTACAAAAGAGCTAAATTGTGTTGCCATCTTCTTTCCATCATGGTGCTTGTTTCAGGAACTTGGGACTGGAAGAAGACTTGGGACAGGGAGCATGCATGATGGGTTGTATTATCTGGATAATAATATGTCTCCTGCGGTAGTAGCAGCTGCTATACCTCTTTCACCACTTGAAGAATTTCTTCTCCACCACCGCAGGCTAGGACATATGTCTTTTGTCACTCTCGGTCAACTTTATCCTGATCTCTATAAGAAAGTTAGCAAGGGGTGTCTAGTATGTGATGCTTGTCAATATGGCAAACAGACACGTGGCTCTTACACATCATCTGATAATAGAAGTGACACACCACTTCAAGTTATACATTCTGATGTGTGGGGTCCTAGTGGTGTTTCATCTTTAAATGGTTATCGGTCGTTTGTTACCTTTATTGACTGTTGTACTAGAGTCACTTGGGTTTATGTGTTGAGGAACAAGAATGATGTGTTCGAATGCTTTGTTGATTTCCACAATATGATCAGAACACAATATAATGCATGTATGAAAATATTTCGCACTGACAATGGCACGGAGTATGTGAACAAGGAATTTGATGAGTACTTTTCAAGTTTTGGGATTATTCATCAGACAACTTGTCCAGGTACTTCGGAGCAGAATGGTTTGGCAGAGAGGAAGAATAGACATCTTCTAGAAATCACTCGTTGCATAATGACATCTATGAATGTTCCTAAGTTTTTGTGGGGTGAGGCCATAATGACAGCTGCCTACTTAATGAATAGAATGCCATCCAGGGTACTTGGTTATAAAACACCAATAGAGTGTCTTACAGGTGAAACAAAATATGTAGTTCCTCCTAAGGTCTTTGGTTGTGTTTGTTTTGTGAAGGATTATAGACCATCGGTTGGCAAACTAGATCCAAAGGCATTAAAGTGTGTATTTGTAGGCTATTCCGGTACACAGAAGGGTTATAGATGTTGGTGTCCATCTGAGAGGAGAATGTTTGTGAGTATGGATGTGGTATTTAGAGAGCAAGAACCATTTTATGGTGAGCCAACAGATTTAACCGATGTGTTCCCTGATTTGTTTACTAATGAAACTTCTAGTGTGAATTGTGAGAAAGAGGAAGATAAGGAAGAAGAAGATGATGAAACATCAGGAAAGATGATAATTGGGGTAATTCCAGCAGAAACAAGACAAGAACAAAGACAGGGGGAGCCGTATGATACATCGAATGAAGCACTCCGGTGGCCAAGACCAAATGAGGAAAGGGAGATTCAGGTGTATACACGAAGACAACGTACCACAGAGGAGCAAATGCAAGTGCTGGAACCCGAACCAGAGGCTTATGGACAACACCGGGAGCAAGAGCAGGAGGCTGACCACCAGGATGATACGCAAGGTCAAACTAATGACACCAGATCTTCCTCGGACAGTGGTAACATCTCTTCTCAATATCATGACCTTGATGTTCCGATAGCTCACAGAAAGCAGCCACGGTCTAATGCCAGAAAATTGCCCTCTAAATTGGATCCTTATATGGTCTCCAACTATGTCTCGTATGATATTGTCGGTCCTTCTTACAAGTCTTTTATCGCAGCACTGGATGCTGCAGAACCTTTGCCACGGGATTGGCAGGAGGCAAAATTAAACCCAAAGTGGAGGGCCGCTATGCTGGAGGAGATGGCTGCTCTCGACAAGAATAATACATGGGTAGTTACACCACTTCCCAATAACAAGAAGGTAGTAGGATGCAAATGGGTGTTCACCATAAAACATACACCAGAAGGCAAAGTAGAGAGATACAAGGCAAGACTTGTGGCGAAAGGTTATAGCCAAACGTATGGGCTGGACTATGATGAAACCTTCGCCCCGGTTGCAAAGATGAACACCATTAGAGCTTTAATCTCGGTGGCAGCGAATAACAAGTGGAAGTTGTTCCAACTAGATGTGAAGAATGCATTCCTTCATGGAGATCTACAGGAAGAAGTTTATATGGAGATTCCACCAGGGTTTAATGGGCCTGAGACAGAGGGTAAAGTGTGCAGATTGAAGAAATCACTTTATGGACTTAAACAGTCACCAAGGGCTTGGTTTGGAAGATTTTGCAAAGAAGTCTGCTCCTTGGGCTTTAAACAGAGCAATGCCGACCATAGCCTTTTCTTTAAGCATCACCAAAACAAAACTGTCATATTGGTGGTATATGTTGATGACATTGTGATTACAGGTAATGATGATGAGGAGATAAGGAATGTGAAGAAGATGTTGGCGAAGTCATTTGAGGTCAAAGACCTCGGGTTTCTTCACTTCTTCTTGGGAATCGAAGTAGCTTATGGGGCTGAAGGTATCTATCTCTCTCAAAGAAAATATGTGCTTGATCTTCTCACTGAAACTGGGATGCTTGAAAGTAAACCTGCTGCCACACCAATTGAAATGAACCTTCGTATTACAGCAAATTCAGGAGAACCTGTTGATAGGGGGAGATATCAGAGACTTGTAGGGCGTTTAATTTATCTATCCCACACTAGACCAGACATTGCATATGCAGTTAGTCTGGTGAGTAGATATATGCATGATCCTCGATCAAGTCATCTAGATGCAGTAAATAGAATTTTGAGATACCTGAAAGGGTGTCCTGGAAAAGGAATTCTTCTTTCATATCATGGTCATCTAGAAGTTGAGGGATACACAGACGCTGATTGGGCTGGGTGCCTGGATGATAGGAGATCCACTTCAGGTTATTGCATCTTTGTGGGAGGAAATTTAGTCAGTTGGAGGAGTAAGAAGCAAAGTGTTGTCGCCATGTCCACAGCAGAAGCAGAATTGCGATCCATGGCTGCGGGCCTATGTGAGTTGTTGTGGCTTCGATTATTGTTAACTGAACTTCGGTTGTTCAAAGGAGGACCACTTAAACTTCATTGTGATAATCAGGCCGCAATTAACATCATAAACAATCCGGTTCACCATGATAGAACAAAACATATCGAAATTGATAGGCATTTTATTAAGGAGAAACTTGACGAGGGAGTACTTGAAGTAGGCTTTGTTAAAAGTGGGGATCAACTTGCTGATGCATTAACAAAGGGTGTGAGTGTTGTATCATTCTCAAAATTGTGTGACAAGATGGGGCTCTTAGACGTTTTCGCCCCATCTTGAGGGGGAGTGTTGTAGGGTGTGAGTTACAGGAGTGTTGTAGGGTGTGAGTTGCAAAACAGGGAAGTGTGAAGGGTCAAAATGTAAATGGAAGGTGTATATACTGTGAGGAGGAACGGATCGATGGTTGAGGTTCTTCCAGAAATCTCTCATCTTTTCTCCCCCCTTCCCCTGTAGCTTTGCTGGAGAAGTGAGATCAACCAAAAGGCCAGACAAAATAGACCATTTAACAAGAGATGTGTGTAAAATTTAAGATAGACAGTTTTGCAACTGAAACTAACGGACAAACTATGTGACAGATAAATATACTTTTAACCAAGAGATTGAAATTGAAACATAGACTAAATAATATTGAATATGACAAAAAAAATCACATTCAGGGTTAGGGCTATAATGCAGGGGAGTAGAGTTCTAGGGTTCTAACATTTAAGAAATATCCGGATGCGATAATTTATTGTCAAAATACAAATATACCAAAAAGAGTGTGTGCATTGTGTGAGAGAAAAAAGCGAGAATAGAGTTCTAGGGTTCTAATACAACTATACAAATATACTAACCTTAGAGAATCATTGTTTGAGAACTTTGATTTCGCGAGTTGATTGGGTACTCAACGACGTTGAGTAAAGGAAGAAGAGGTCATGTATTTCCCGCCTAGAACAAGTCAGAGAAAAAAGCACAACCTCTGAGGGAGTCAACAAAGCGGAAAACATAGAAGAGAGAAAAAGTGATTCTTCCGCAAAGAATTGGTACCAACCTGAGAAGAGGGTTTCCAGCGAGGCGTCGACGAAAGATAGGAGACGAAGCGAAACCTCAAAGGTAAGAGCATGTTCAATGCTGGACCCTTCAAGAGGCGCTTAGGAAGGTAAAAAAAATAAATATCACAAATATACCTAAGCGCCCTACCCTCCCAATGCTAAGCGCTAATTACATCCACGCACGCCTAGCAGAGCGAAGAAAAAAGGCCTAGCGCCCGATGCAATCCTTTGCATCGATGCCACACTTGAAGTTAGGATTTGATGGGCTAACTTCTAATCGGCCGGGAAATCAATAGGAAATATATCCTGGCGTCCGTCTAAGCATCTGGCGTTGGCTAGTGGGTCCTGGGGTTAATCAGTGTGGCGCCAACAAAAAATTGTTTATTTACTAAAGGTGTCACCACCACGCCGTGGTGTCAGGACATCTCCAACGACAACCCGTAAATTTCCTCCGCATCCGTTCGAGGACAGCGGGACCAGTCCGCGGACACGGATGCGGGAGGACGCCATCCAACCGTACAGGCAAACATAACTATTTTAGTTATTTTTTAGTGAAAAAAGGCCTAATACAAAGGAATATATAGATGTTTTCTTGTGATCTGGGGGCCATGGCCCAGGTTGGCCCCCCAAGAAGCTCCGACACTACAACCGTATTCGCATACATTTTGACAACTGTTCGAATCAACCGGACGAAATTTGTGTAAACCACGCGAATTTTGATATAAACACGTCAGATTTCATCTGTCATCGTCACTCGATCTGGTGTCGCAGTCATTGTCGGCGGCGTCTGGCTTTGGGCGGCGAAAGGTGGCGGCGTCGCGGCAAGGCTTCCCGGCAACCGCCTGACGCTCGTGGATGATCCTTTTCGCTTCCTCCTGCGCCGTGCACAGTGCGACCACGACCACCAACGACGTGGGCAGGAAGAGAGGGTGGTGGGCCTTGGATGAGGCGGAATTGGCGGCGGCGATCTCGTTGCGTGACCACTCCTCGTCGTACTTGGCCATCTCCCCGTCAAGGCGGTGGAGATGGCGCTTACTCGTCTCCGCCATCGTCACGGAGCGGTCTAGAGCCTAGGCGTATGCCAAGCCTGTGTCCGCTGCGATGTGTGGCGGCGGGACGTCGAAGTCAGCGAACTCCAACCAGTGCGCCACGTTGCACCTGTCTAGCTAGCGCCGCTCCCTGTCGGCATATTCCTTCACCGTCAGGGCGCTCCGGGATGACGAGGAGCTGTCGCTGCCACCGAGGTAGTGTTGAAGGCGACCGCGTGCTTTAGCAATCACATTGGGAATGGGCGGCGGCGAGTGGTGCTCCGCCTTGACGCGCCAGGGTGAGGGAGAGAGCCGCTCCTCTTTGACGCGTCAGGGCAACGGAGAGATCCACTCCTCTTTCACGTGCATTGGCAGCTGCGAGAGACACTCTTCCTTCACGTGACATATGATTTGGACGCCGTAGTTCCGCGACGGAGAGCGCGGAGGGGATGCCGGCTCTGACTTCACATGAAGGAGTGGCCTCGATGGCCGAACCGGGCCGTTGGGTGGAGCACGGAGTGATGGGGCATCAACTCCATCTGCTCATCGTACTCCACGGGGGCGTACACTTGGCCTGCCACCACCGACACGGACTAGTGTTGTTGCTGCTGCGGCGGCTGGTCCTCCTCATTGCTACAGGAGATGACGATCTCCGCCTTCGTCGATGAGCTGCAAGCTGATGAGGACGACGGCCGGGAGTTCGAGGGGCGGTGTCGCCATGATCTGCCAGATCCCGCCCCAGAACCACCGCCTACCGGCGCCGACACCTAGGACTTGCCCATCGCTGGAGTTGTGGAGGGAGATGGGCAGAGAGAGGGAAGGAGGAGGAGGAGGATAGATTGCGATGTTGACGGTTAATACGTCTCCAACGTATCTACTTTTCCAAACACTAATGCCCTTGTTTTGGACTCTAACTTGCATGATTTGAATGGAACTAACCCGGAATGATGTTGTTTTCAGCAGAATTGCCATGGTGTTATTTTTGTGCAAAAATAAAAGTTCTCAGAATGACCTGAAACTTCACAGAGGCACATTTTGGAATTAATAAAAAATATTGGTGAAAAAATCAACAAAAGGGGGCCCACACCCTAGCCACGAGGGTGGGGGGCGCCCCCCTAGGGCATGCCCCCTGCCTCGTGGCCCCCCTAGAGATCCACTGACCTCAACTCCAACTCCATATATTCACGTTCGGGGAGAAAAAAAAACAAGGAGAAGGATTCATCGCGTTTTATGATACGGAGCCGCCGCCAAGCCCTGTTCTTCCTCGGGAGGGCTGATCTGGAGTCCGTCCGAGGCTCCGGAGAGGGGAATCCATCGCAATCGTCATCATCAACCATCCTACATCACTAATTTCATGATGCTCACCACCGTGCGTGAGTAATTCCATCATAGGCTTGCTTGACGGTGATCGGTTGGATGAGATTTACCATGTAATCGAGTTAATTTTGTTAGGATTTGATCCCTAGTATCCATTATGTTCTAAGATTGATGTTGCTATGACTTTGCCATTCTTAATGCTTGTCACTAGGGCCCTAGTGCCATGATTTCAGATCTGAACCTATTATGCTTTCATGAATATATGTGAGTTCTTGATCCTACCTTGCAAGTTATAGTCACCTACTACGTGTTATGATCCGGCAAACCCCGGAGTGATAATAGTCGGGACACTTCCCGGTGATGACTGTAGTTTGAGGAGTTCATGTATTCATTAAGAGCTAATGCTTTGGTCCGGTACTCTATTAAAAGGAGGCCTTAATATCCCTTGGTTTCCAATAGGACCCCGCTGCCACGGGAGGGTAGGACAAAAGATGTCATGCAAGTTCTTTTCCATAAGCACGTATGACTATATTCGGAATACATGCCTACATTACATTGATGAAGTGGAGCTAGTTCTGTGTCACCCTATGTTATAACTGTTGCATGATGAATTACATCCGACATAGTTATCCATCATTGATCCATTGCCTACGAGCTGTTCACATATTGATCTTTGCTACGTTACTTCTCCGTTACCACTGTTACGATTGCTACAAAACTACTACTATTACTTTTGCCACCGTTACTGTTACTTCCATACTACTTTGCTACTAAATACTTTGTTGCAGATATTAAGTCTTTCAGGTTTGGTTGAATTGACAACTCAGCTGCTAATACATGAGAATATTCTTTGGCTCCCCTTGTGTCGAATCAATAAATTTGGGTGTTATACTCTACCCTCGAAAACTGTTGTGATCCCCTATACTTGTGGGTTATCAAGACCTTTTTATGGCGCTGTTGTCGGGGAGCATAGCTCTATTCTCTGAGTCACTTGAGATTTATATCTGTTGATCACTATGAGGAATTTGAAAGATCAAAGAACCAAGATTTTTCCCTCAACTACGAGGGGAGGTAAGGAACTGCCATCTAGCTCCGCACTTGATTCTCCTTCTGTTTTGAGTAAACTTGCGACACCTACACCTGCTATTGATTCTGATATGTTGCATGTTATTTATGATGCCACTTCTGCTATGCATGATGCTTATGATGATACTACTTCTCTGCTTGATAATAATGTGCCACTAGGTGAATTTCTTGATGAACAACTTGCTAGGGTTAGAGAGAATGAAATTACTGAAACTGATGATATTATTGAATCTGAAGATGAAGATTCTCCCCCTAGATATGAATTGGTTGTTATACCTGAGGGTTATTTTATGGATGAAGAAACTGCTAGAGACTTTCTTGCTTGCAATGATAGATATGATCTTAAGAAACTGTTAGCTAAGTTGAAAGAAAAGTCTTTGAATGATAGAATGCAATATGACCCTGCTTTTGCTACTTCACCTATTTGTATTACTAATAAGGATTATGAATTCTCTGTCGATCCTGAGTTAATTACTTTGGTTGAATCCGATCCTTTCTATGGCTATGAATCTGGAACTGTTGTGGCACATCTTACTAAATTGAATGATATAGCCACCCTATTCACTCATGAGGAAAAAATTCGCTTACTATATTCTTAATTGTTTTCCTTTCTCATTAAAGGTGAAGCTAAAATATGGTTTAATTTTCTTGCTCCTGGTTGTGTGCGTAGTCCCCAAGATATGATTTATTACTTCTTTGCAAAATATTTTCCACTCATAAGAAACAAGCTGCCTTAAGGGAAATATTTAATTTTGTGCAAATTGAAGAAGAGAGTCTCCCACAAGCTTGGGAGAGGCTTCTCCGATTACTTAATGCTTTGCCTGATCATCCTCTTAAGAAAAATGAAATACTTGATATTTTTTATAATGGACTAACCGATGTTTCCAGAGACCACTTGGATAGTTGTGTTGGTTGTGTTTTCAGGGAAAGAATTGTTGAGCAAGCTGAATTGCTATTGAATATTATATTGAGTAATGATAATGATTGGACATTTCCTAAACCAAATCCTAAGCCAACTCCAAAGAAAAGGGGTATTCTATTTCTCAGTCCTGAAGATATGCAAGAGGCAAAGAAATATATGAAAGAAAAAGGTATTAAAGATGAAGATGTTAAGAATTTACCGCCTATTGAAGAGATACATGGTCTTGGTAACCCAACAAAGGTAGTAAAGGTAAATTCTCTCTATAGATTTGATAAGGGTGAAATCCCATCTACTAAGTTTGCTAGTCAATGCTTGGATGAGTTTGATAATTTTATTGTTAGACAAGAAGACTTCAATGCTTATTTTGGTAGACAATTGAAACGTAATGCTTATATGGTTGAACACTTGAGTGATTATATGTCTAGATTTAAAAATGATCTTAAGCTTATTAGTAAACATGCTTCCATGGTTACCACTCAAGTAGAACAAGTACTTAAGGCACAGGATGATTTGCTCAATGAATTAAATAATAAGAATAATGATAATGATGTTAGAGTTATGACTAGAGGTGGTAAATGACCCAGGAACCTTTGTATCCTGAGGGCCTTCCTAAGAGAGTTGAGCAAGACTCTCAGAAAATTAATACTGATACGCCTAGTCCTACTAAGAAAAAAAGAATACTGGTAGGACTTTGCACGCTCCTAGTGAACCTGTTATTGCCACACCTGAGAATCCCAATGATATTTCTATTTCTGATGTTGAAACACAATCTGGTGATGAACATGAACCTAGTGATAATGTTAATAATGATATTCATGTTGATGCTCAACCTAGTAATGATAATGATGTAGAAGTTGAACCTGCTGTTGATCTTGATAACCCACAATCAAAGAATCAACGTTATGATAAGAGAGACTTCGTTTCTAGGAAACACGGTAAAGAAAGAGAACCATGGGCTCAAAAACCCATGCCTTTTCCTCCTAAGCCATCCAAGAAAAAGGATGATGAGGATTTTGAGCGCTTTGCTGAAATATTAGACCTATCTTTTTGTGTATGCGTTTGACTGATATGCTTAAAAAATCCCTATGCCAAGTATATGAAAGATATTGTTACAACTAAAAAAAAGATACCGGAAGCTGAAATTTCCACCATGCTTGCTAACTATACTTTTAAGGGTGGAATACCAAAGAAACTAGGAGATCCAGGAGTACCAACTATACCATGCCCCATTAAAAGAAACTATGTTAAAACTGCTTTATGTGATCTTGGAGCCGGTGTTAGTGTTATGCCTTTCTCTTTATATCGTAGACTTGATTTGAATAAGTTGACACCTACTGAAATCTCTTTGCAAATGGACAATAAATCAACTGCTATACCATCAGTATTTGTGAGGATGTGCATATTGTGGTTGGAAATGTTACTATTTTAACGGACTTTGTTATTCTTGATATACATGAGGACGACAGTATGTCGATCATCCTGGGCAGACCTTTTCTGAATACTACAGGGGCTTGCTATGTCTCGAGCTTGCGTTGGTTTTCCCCGAAGAGGAGAGGATGATGCAACACAGTAGCGTAAGTATTTCCCTCAGTTTTTGAGAACCAAGGTATCAATCCAGTAGGAGGTCACGCGCAAGTCCCTCGTACCTGCACAAAACAATAGCTACTCGCAACCAACACGATTAGGGGTTGTCAATCCCTTCACGGTCACTTACGAGAGTGAGATCTGATAGAGATAATATTTTTGGTATTTTTGGTATAAAGATGCAAAGTAGAAAGTAAAATCAAAGCAAATAAATAAAGTGATGGAGATTAATATGATGAGAATAGACCCGGGGGCCATAGGTTTCACTAGTGGCTTCTCTCAAGAGCATAAGTATTCTACGGTGGGTGAACAAATTACTGTTGAGCAATTGACAAAATTGAGCATAGTTATGAGGTTATCTAGGTATGATCATGTATATAGGCATCACGTCCGAGACAAGTAGACCAAAACGATTCTGCATCTACTACTATTACTCCACTCATCGACCGCTATCCAGCATGCATCTAGAGTATTAAGTTAAAAACAGAGTAACGCCTTAAGCAAGATGACATGATGTAGAGGAATAAATTCATGCAATATGATAAATACCCCATCTTGTTATCCTCGATGGCAACAATACAATACGTGCCTTGCAACTCTTTCTGTCACTGAGTAAGGACACCGCAAGATTGAACCCAAAGCCATGCACTTCTCCCATTGCAAGAACTACCAATCTAGTTGGCCAAACCAAATGGATAATTCGAAGAGACTTGCAAAGATAACTCAATCATACATAAAAGACTTCAGAGAAGATTCAAATATTATTCATAGATAAGCTGGATCATAAACCCACAAATCATCGGTCTCAACAAACACACCGCAAAAAGAAGATTACATCGAATAGATCTCCATGAGAGAGGGGGGAGAACATTGTATTTAGATCGAAAAAGAGAGAAGAAGCCATCTAGCTACTAGCTATGGACCCGAAGGTCTGAAGTAAACTACTCACACTTCATCGGAGGGGCTATGGTGTTGATGTAGAAGCCCTCCGTGATAGATGCCCCCTCCGGCGGAGCTCTGGAACAGGCCCCAAGATGGGATCTCGTGGATATAGAAGGTTGCGGCAGTGGAATTAGGTTTTTGGCTCCATCTCTGGTCTATTGGGGGTACGTAGGTATATATAGGAGGAAGGAGTACATCGGTGGAGCATCAGGGGGCCCACGAGGTAGGGGGGCGCACCCAGGGGGCGCCCTCCACCCTCGTGACCGCCTCTGGCGCTTCTTGGAGTAGGGTCCAAGTCTCCTGGATCACGTTCAGTGAGAAGATCATGTTCCCAAAGGTTTCATTCCGTTTGGACTCCGTTTGATATTCTGTTTCTTCGAAATACTGAAAAAGGCAAAAAACAACAATTCTGGGCTGGGCCTCCGGTTAATAGGTTAGTCCCAAAAATAATATGAAAGTGGAAAATAAAGCCCATTATAGTCCAAAACAATAGATAAAGTAGCATGGAGCAATCAAAAATTATAGATACGTTGGAGACGTATCAGGCATCCCCAAGCTTAATTCCTGCTCGTCCTCGAGTAGGTAAATGATAAAAAGAGAATTTTTGATGCGGAGTGATACTTTGGTATAATTTCAATGTAAATCTTCTTAATCATGGTATGAATATTCACATATGAAAAATTCAAGACAAAAGTTCATATTGACATAGAAATAATAATACTTCAAGCATACTAATCAAAGTAATCATGTCTTCTCAAAATAGCATGGCAAAAGAAAGTTCATCCCTACAAAATCATATAGTTTGGCTATGCTTCATTTTCGTCACACAAAGATGTTCCCAACTTCTATACCCCCGATGACAAGCCAAGCAATTGTTTCATACTTAAATAATCTCAAACTTTTCAACCTTCACGCAATACATGAGCATGAGCCATGGATATAGCACTATGGGTGGAATAGAATATGATGAGGGGGATTGTGTGGAGAAGACAAAAAAGGAGAAAGTCTCACATCAACGAGGCTAATCAATGAGCTATGGAGATGCCCATCGATTGATGTTAATGCAAGGAGTAGGGATTGCCATGCAACGGATGCACTAGAGCTATGAATGTTCAACAAAAGAAAACTAGTGGGTGTGCATCCAACTTGCTTGCTCATGAAGACCTAGGGCATTTTGAGGAAGCCCATCGTAGGAATATACAAGCCAAGTTCTATAATGAAAAATCCCACTAGTATGAACAAGACAACTTATGAGACTCACTATATGAAAAACAAAGTGCTACTTTGAAGCACAATATATGAGACTCACTACATGAAGAACAAGGTCCTACTTTGAAGCACAAGTGTGGAAAAAGAGATAGTAGCATTGCCCTTTTTATATTTTTTTGGGCCTTTCTCTTTTTTTTGGGCAATGCTCTAATAATGATGATCATCACACTTCTATTGATTACAACATAAGGATTACAACTCGATACTAGAACAAGATATGACTCTATATAAATGCCTCCGGTGGTGTACCGGGATGGTGCAATGAATCAAGAGTGACATGTATGAAAAATAATGCATGGTGGCCTTGCCACAAATACGATGTCAACTGCAAGATCATGCAATGGCAATATGACAAAAGTAATGCATGTCACGATGATGATGGTGGAAGTTGCATGGCAATATATCTCGGAATGGCTGTGGAAATGCCATGATAGGTAGGTATGGTGGCTGTTTTGAGGAAGATAAAAGGAGGTTTATGTGTGATAGAGCGTATCGTATCACGGGGTTTGGATGCACTGGCGAAGTTTGCACCAACTCTCAAGGTGTGAAAGGGCAATGCACGGTACCGAAGAGGCTAGCAAAGGCGGAAAGGTGAGAGTGCGTATAATCCATGGACTCAACATTAGTCAAAAGAACTCATATACTTATTGCAAAAATTTAGAAGTCATCAAAAATGAAGTACTACGCGCATGCTCCTAGGGGGATAGATTGGTAGGAAAAGACCATCGCTCGTCCCCGACCGCCACTCATAAGGATGCACAAGCCAGGTACACTTCATGTTTCAAATTTGTTACACAACTTTAACCATACGTGCATGCTACGGGACTTGCAAACTTCAACACAAGTATTTCTCAAATTCATAATCACCCAACTAGCACGACTTTGATATTATCACCTCCATATCTCAATATAATTATCAAGCATGAAACTTATTTTAGTATTCAACGCACTCAAAAGAAAGTTTCACATATCTTGAATACCAAGTATATTAACATTAAGCAAATTACCATGCTATTAACGACTCTCAAAATAATCTAAGTGAAGCATGAGAGATCAAGTTTCTTTAAAACAAATCCACCACCGTGCTCTAAAATATCTAAGTGAAGCACTAGAGCAAAAATTATCACGCTCAAAAGGATATAAGTGAAGCACTATGAGCAAAACTATCAAGCTCAAAAGATATAAGTGAAGCACATAGAGTATTCTAACAAATTTCAATTCATGTATGGCTCTCTCAAAAGGTGTGTACAGCAAGGATGATTGTGGTAAACTAACAAGCAAAGACACAAATAATACAAGACGCTCCAAGCAAAACACATATCATGTTGGTGAATAAAAATATAGCTCCAAGTAAATTACCGATGGAAGTGGACGAAAGAGGGGATGCCTTCCGGGGCATCCCCAAGCTTTGACTTTTTGGTGTCCTTGGATTATCTTGGGGGTGTCATGGGCATCCCCAAGCTTAGGCTCTTGCCACTCCTTGTTCCATAATCCATCAAAAGAATTCACCCAAAACTTGAAAACTTCACAACACAAAACTCAACAGAAATCTCGTGAGCTCCGTTAGAGAAAGAAAACAAAAGACTACTTCAAGGTACTGTAATTAACTCATTATTTATTTATATTGGTGTTAAACCTACTGTATTCCAACTTCTCTATGGATCATAAACTATTTTACTAGCCATAGATTCATCAAAATAAGCAAACAACACACGAAAAACAGAATCTGTCAAAAACAGAACAGTCTGTAGTAATCTGTAACTAACGCAAACTTCTGGAACTCTAAAAATTCTACCAAAATAGGAAGTCCTGGACAATTTGTTTATTGATCAGCAGCAAAATGAATCAACGCAAAAGCACGTTCCTGTGATTTATCATAACTAAATTCGTGGATGCAAAGTTTCTGTTTTTCAGCAGAATCAAATAAACTATCATCGTAGGTTATCCTATAGGTCCTACTTGGCACAAACACTAATTAAAACATAAAACCACATCCAAACAGAAGGTAGATGGATTATTTATTCCTAAACATAAGCAAAAACAAAAAACAAAATAAAATTGGGTTGCCTCCCAGCAAGCGCTATCGTTTAACGCCCTTAGCTAGGCATAAAAGCAAGGATAGATTTAGGTATTGCCATCTTTGGTAGGCAATCCATTGTTGGAAATATTCCCTAGAGGCAATAATAAATTAGTTATTATTATTATATTTCCTTGTTCATGATAATCGTTTATTATCCATGATATAATTGTATTGATAGGAAACTCAGATACATGTGTGGATACATAGACAACACCATGTCCCTAGTAAGCCTCTAGTTGACTAGCTCGTTGATCAATAGATGGTTACGGTTTCCTGACCATGGACATTGGATGTCGTTGATAACGGGATCACATCATTAGGAGAATGATGTGATGGACAAGACCCAATCCTAAGCCTAGCACAAAGATCGTGTAGTTCGTATGCTAAAGCTTTTCTAATGTCAAGTATCATTTCCTTAGACCATGAGATTGTGCAACTCCTGGATACCGTAGGAATGCTTTGGGTGTACCAAACGTCACAACGTAACTGGGTGGCTATAAAGGTGCACTACGGGTATCTCCAAAAGTGTCTATTGGGTTGCACGAATCGAGACTGGGATTTGTCACTCTGTGTGACGGAGAGGTATCTCCGGGCCCACTCGGTAGGACATCATCATAATGTGCACAATGTGACCAAGGGGTTGATCACGGGATGATGTGTTATGGAACGAGTAAAGAGACTTGCCGGTAACGAGATTGAACAAGGTATCGGGATACTGACGATCGAATCTCGGGCAAGTACTATACCGCTGGACAAAGGGAATTGAATACGGGATCGATTGAGTCCTTGACATCGTGGTTCATCCGATGAGATCATCGTGGAACATGTGGGAGCCAACATGGGTATCCAGATCCCGCTGTTGGTTATTGACCGGAGAACATCTCGGTCATGTCTGCATGGTTCCCGAACCCGTAGGGTCTACACACTTAAGGTTTGATGACGCTAGGGTTATAAAGGAAGTTTGTATGTGGTTACCGAATGTTGTTCGGAGTTCCGGATGAGATCCTGGATGTCACGAGGAGTTCCGAATGGTCCGGAGGAAAAGATTTATATATGGGAAGTCCTGTTTTGGTCACCGGAAAAGTTTCGGGTTTTATCGATAATGTACCGGGACCACCGGGAGGGTCTCGGGGGTCCACCAAGTGGGGCCACCATCCCCGGAGGGCTACACGGGCCAAGTGTGGGAGGGGACCAGCCCCAGGTGGGCTGGTGCACCCCCCATAAGGGCCCAAGGCGCCTAGGGTTTGGCGAGGGGGCGCACCCACCTAACTTGGGGGGCAAGTTTCCCCTCTCCCTCCTTTGGCCGCCCCTCAGATGGGATCTTGGGCTGGCCGCCGCCCCTAGGGTGGAACCCTAGGTGGGGGCGCAGCCCCCCCCCCTCTCCCCCTATATATAGTGGAGGCAAAGGAGCAGCCCAACACACGAAGTTCTTCTCCTGTCGGCGCAGCCCTACCTCTCTTTCTCCTCATATCTCGTGGTGCTTGGCGAAGCCCTGCAGGATTGCCACGCTCCTCCACCACCACCACACCGTTGTGCTGCTGTTGGACGGAGTCTTCCTCAACCTCTCCCTCTCTCCTTGCTGGATCAAGGCATGGGAGACGTCACCGGGATGTACGTGTGTTGAACGCGGAGGTGCCGTCCGTTCGGCACTAGGATCTTCGGTGATTTGGATCACGACGAGTACGACTCCTTCAACACCGTTCTCTTGAACGCTTCCGCTTAGCGATCTACAAGGGTATGTAGATGCACTCTCCTTCCCCTCGTTGCTAGTCTCTCCATAGATCTTGGTGACTCGTAGGAAAAAATTTGAATTTCTGCTACGTTCCCCAACAGTGGCATCATGAGCTAGGTCTATGCGTAGTTTCTATGCATGAGTAGAACACAAGTTGTTGTGGGCGTTGATCTTTGTTCAATATGCTTACCGTTACTAGTCCAATCTTGTTTCGACGGTATTGTGGGATGAAGCGGCCCGGACCGACCTTACACGTACACTTACGTGAGACAGGTTCCAACGATTGACATGCACTTGTTGCATAAGGTGGCTAGCGGGTGCCAGTCTCTCCCATTTTAGTCAGATCGGATTTGATGAAAAGGGTCCTTATGAAGGGTAAATAGCAATTGGCATATCACGTTGTGGTCTTTGCGTAGGTAAGAAACGTTCTTGCTAGAAACCCATAGAAGCCACGTAAAACATGCAAACAATAATTAGAGGACGTCTAACTTGTTTTTGCAGGGTATGCTATGTGATGTGATATGGCCAAAAAGAATGTGATGAATGATATGTGATGTATGAGATTGATCATGTTCTTGTAATAGGAATCACAACTTGCATGTCGATGAGTATGACAACCGGCAGGAGCCATAGGAGTTGTCTTAATTTATTGTATGACCTGCGTGTCAATGAACAACGCCATGTAATTACTTTACTTTATTGCTAAACCGTTAGCCATAGTAGTAGAAGTAATAGTTGGCGAGACAACTTCATGGAGACACGATGATGGAGATCATGATGATGGAGATCATGGTGTCATGCCGGTGACGATGATGGTCATGGAGCCCCGAAGATGGAGATCAAAAGGAGAAAAATGATATTGGCCATATCATGTCACTTTTTGATCGCATGTGATGTTTATCATGTTTATGCATCTTATTTTCTTAGAACGACGATAGTAAATAAGATGATCCCTCGCAATAATTTCAAGAAAAGTGTTCCCCCTAACTGTGCACCATTGCGAAGGTTTGTTGTTTCGAAGCACCACGTGATGATAGGGTGTGATAGATTCTAACGTTCGAATACAACGGTGTAAGCCAGATTTACACACGCAATACACTTAGGTTGACTTGACGAGCCTAGCATGTACAGACATGGCCTCGGAACACGGAAGACCTAAAGGTCGAGCATGAGTCGTATAGAAGATACGATCAACATGAAGATGTTCACCGACGTTGACTAGTCCGTCTCACGTGATGATCGGACACGGCCTAGTTGACTCGGATCATGTAATCACTTAGATGACTAGAGGGATGTCTATCTGAGTGGGAGTTCATAAGATGAACTCAATTATCCTGAACATAGTCAAAATGTCTTTGCAAATTATGTCGTAATGCTTGCGCTTTAGTTCTACTGTTTTAGATATGTTCCTAGAGAAAAATTTAGTTGAAAGTTGATAGTAGCGATTATGCGGACTAGGTCCGTAAACTGAGGATTGTCCTCGTTGCTTCAAAGAAGGCTTATGTCCTTAATGCACCGCTCAGTGTGCTGAACCTCGAACGTTGTCTGTGGATGTTGCGAACATCTGACACACACGTTTTGATAACTACGTGATAGTTCAGTAATGTTAAACGGTTTAGAGTTGAGGCACCGAAGACGATTTCGGAACGTCGCGAAACATATGAGATGTTTCGAGGGCTAAAATTAGGATTTCAGGCTCGTGCCCATGTCAAGAGGTATAAGACCTCCGACGAGTCTCTTAGCCTGCAAACTAACAGAGAAAATCTCAATCGTTGAGCTTGTGCTCAGATTGTCTGAGTACAACAATCACTTGAATCGAGTGGGAGTTGATCTTCCAGATGAGATAGTGATGTTTCTCCAAAGTCATTGCCACCAAGCTGCTAGAGCTTCGTGATGAACTATAACATATCAGGGATAGATATGATGGTCCTTGAGATATTCGCGATGTTTGACACCGCGAAAGTAGAAATCAAGAAGGAGCATCAATTGTTGATGGTTACTGAAACCACTAGTTTCAAGAAGGGCAAGGGCAAGAAGGGATACTTCATGAAATGGCAAATCAGCTGCTGCTCTAGTGAAGAAACCCAAGGTTGAACCCATACCCGAGACTAAGTGCTTTTGTAATAAGGGGAACAGTCACTGGAGCAGAATTGCCCTAGATACTTGGTAGATGAGAAGGCTGGCAAGGTCGATAGAAGTATATTGGATATACATTATGTTAATGTGTACTTTACTAGTACTCCTAGTAGCACCAGGGTATTAGATACTGGTTCGGTTGCTAAGTGTTAGTAACTCAAAATAAAAGCTACGGAATAAACGGAGACTAGCTAAAGGTGAGCTGACGATATGTGTTGGAAGTGTTTCCAAGGTTGATGTGATCAAGCATCGCACGCTCCCTCTACCATCGAGATTGGTGTTAAACCTAAATAATTGTTATTTGGTGTTTGCGTTGAGCATAGACATGATTGGATTATGTTTACCGCAACACGGTTATTCATTTAAGGAGAATAATGGTTACTCTGTTTATTTGAATAATACCTTCAATGGTCTTGCACCTAAAGTGAATGGTTTATTGAATCTCGATCGTAGTGATACACATGTTCATGCCAAAAGATATAAGATAGTAATGATAGTACCACCTACTTGTGGCACTGCCATGTAAGTCATATTGGTATAAAACGCATGAAGAAGCTCCATGTTGATGGATCTTTGGATTCACTCGTTTTTGAAAAGTTTGAGACATGCGAACCATGTCTATTGGTGTATATGCATGAAGAAACTCCATGCAAATGGACCGTTTGGACTCACTTGATTTTGAATCACTTGAGACATGCAAATCATACCACATGGGCAAGATGACTGAAAGCCTCGTTTTCAGTAAAATGGAACAAGAAAGCAACTTGTTGGAAGTAATACATTTTGATGTGTGCAGTCCAATAAGTGCTGAGGCACGCAATGGATATCGTTATGTTCTTACTTCACGGATGATTTGAGTAGATATTGAGTATATTTACTTGATGAAACACGAGTCTGAATTATTGAATGATTCAAGTAATTTCAGAGTGAAGTTGAAGATCATCGTGATAAGAGGATAAAATGTCTATGATATGACCATAGAGATGAGTATCTGAGTTACGAGCTTTGGCACACAAGTAAGACATTGTGGACATTGTTTCACAATTAATACCGCCTGGAACACCATAGTGTGATGGTGTGTCCGAACATCATAGTTGCTCCCTATTGGATATGGTGCGTACCATGATGTCTCTTATCAAATTACCACTATCGTTCATGGGTTAGGCATTAGAGACAACCGCACTCACTTTAATAGGGCACCACGTAATTCTGTTGAGATGACACGTATGAACTATGGTTTGGAGAAACCTAAGTTGTCGTTTCTTTAAAGTTTGGGGCTGCGACGCTTATGTGAAAAAGTTTTAGGTTGATAAGCTCGAACCCAAAACAGATAAAATGCATCTTCATAAGACACCCAAAACAGTTGGGTATACCTCCTAATTCAGATATGAAAGCAATAAGGATTGTTTCTTGAATCGAATCCTTTCTCGAGGAAAAGTTTGTCTCGGAAAGTTGAGTGGGAGCATGGTGGAGACTTGATGAGGTTATTGAACCGTCACTTCAACTAGTGTGTAGCAGGGCATAGGAAGTTGTTCCTGTGGCGCCCACACCAATTGAAGTAGAAGCTTATGATAGTGATCATGAAGTTTCGGATCAAGTTACTACCGTACCTCGTAGGGTGACAAGGATGCGTACTACTTCAGAATGGTACAGTAATCCTGTCTTGAAGGTCATGTTGCTAAACAACAATGAACCTACGATCTATGGAGAAGCGATGGTGGGCCCATATTCCGACAAATGGTTAGAAGCCATGAAATCCGAGATAGGATCCATGTATCAGAACAAAGCATGGACTTTGGCGGACTTGACCGATGATCGGCGAGCCATTGAGATAAATGGATCTTTAAGAAGAAGACGGACGTGGACGGTAATGTCACCGTCTATGAAGCTCGACTTGTGGCAAAGAGTTTTTTCACAAGTTCAAGGAGTTGACTACGATGAGATTTTCCCATCTGTAGCAATGCTTAAGTCCGTCGGAATCATGTTAGCATTAGCTGCATTTATGAAATCTGGCAGATGGATGTCAAAACGAGTTTCCTTACCAGTTTTCGTAAGGAAAGGTTGTATGTGATACAGTCAGAAAGGTTTTGTCGATCCTAAGGATGCTAAAAGGTATGCTAGGTCCAGCGATCCTTCTAAGGACTGGAGTAAGCATCTCGGAGTTGGAATGTGCGCTTTGATGAGATGATCGAAGATTTTGGGTTTATACAAAGTTTATGAAAAACTTGTATTTCCAAAGAAGTGAGTGGGAGCACTATAGAATTTCTGTTGAGTATATGTTGCTAACATATTGTTGATCAGAAATGTTGTAGAGTTTCTGGAAAGCATATAGGGTTGTTTGAAAAGTGTTTTTCAATAGAAAACCTGGATTAAGCTGCTTGAACATTGAGCATCAAGATCTATGAGGATAGATCAAAAACGCTTAATGGTACTTTCAAATGAGCACATACCTTGACATGATTGAAGGTGTTCAAGATGGATCAGTCAAAGAAGGAATTCTTGCCTGAGTTGTAAGGTATGAAGTTAAGACTTAAAGCTCGACCACGGCAGAAGAAAGAGGAAGGACGAAGGTCGTCCCCTATGCTTTTGTCATAGGTTCTATACGGTATGCCATGCTGAGTACCGCACCTGATGTGTGCCTTGCCACATGTCTGGCAAGAGGGTACGAAGGTGATCAAGGAGTGGATCACCAGACATCGGTCAAAATTGTCCTTGGAGTAATAAGGACATGTTTCTCATTATGGAGGTGATAAAGAGTTCGGCGTAAAGGGTTACGTCGATGCAAGCTTTAACACCAATCCGAATGACTCTGAGTAGCAAACCGGATACGTATAGTGGAGCAACCATTTGGAATAGCTCCAAGTGGAACGTGGAAGCAGCATTTACAATATGACCTAGAGATTTGCGAAGTACATACGGATCTGAATGTTGCAGACTCGTTGACTAAAACCTCTCTCACAAGCAAAACATGATCAAACCCCAGAACTCATTGAGTCTTAATCACATGATGATGTGAACTAGTTTAGTGACACTAGTAAACTCTTGGATGTTGGTCATATGGCGATGTGACCTGTGAGTGTTAATCACATGGCGATGTGAACTAGATTATTGACTCTAGTGCAAGTGGGAGACTGTTGGAAATATGCCCTAGAGCCAATAATAAATTATTTATTATTATTATATTTCCTTGTTCATGATAATCGTTTATTATCCATGCTATAATTGTATTGATAGGAAACTCAGATACATGTGTGGATACATAGACAACACCATGTCCCTAGTAAGCCTCTAGTTGACTAGCTCGTTGATCAATAGATGGTTACGGTTTCCTGACCATGGACATTGGATTTCGTTGATAACGGGATCACATCATTAGGAGAATGATGTGATGGACAAGACCCAATCCTAAGCCTAGCACAAAGATCGTGTAGTTCGTATGCTAAAGCTTTTATAATGTCAAGTATCATTTCCTTAGACCATGAGATTGTGCAACTCCCGAATACCGTAGGAATGCTTTGGGTGTACCAAACGTCACAACGTAACTGGGTGGCTATAAAGGTGCACTACGGGTATCTCTGAAAGTGTCTGTTGGGTTGCACGAATCGAGACTGGGATTTGTCACTCTGTGTGACGGAGAGGTATCTCTGGGCCCACTCGGTAGGACATCATCATAATGTGCACAATGTGACCAAGGGGTTGATCACGGGATGATGTGTTATGAAACGAGTAAAGAGACTTGCCGGTAACGAGATTGAACAAGGTATCGGGATACCGACGATCGAATCTCGGGAAAGTACTATACTGCTGGACAAAGGGAATTGAATACGGGATCGATTCAGTCCCTGACATCGTGGTTCATCCGATGAGATCATCGTGGAACATGTGGGAGCCAACATGGGTATCCAGATCCCGCTGTTGGTTATTGACCGGAGAACGTCTCGGTCATGTCTGCATGGTTCCCGAACCCGTAGGGTCTACACACTTAAGGTTCGATGACACTAGGGTTATAAAGGAAGTTTGTATGTGGTTACCGAATGTTGTTCGGAGTCCCGGATGAGATCCCAGACGTCACGAGGAGTTCCGGAATGGTCCGAAGGAAAAGATTTATATATGGGAAGTCCTGTTTTGGTCGCCGGAAAAGTTTTGGGTTTTATCGGTAATGTACCGGGACCACCGGGAGGGTCCCGGGGGTCCACCAAGTGGGGCCACCATCCCCGGAGGGCTGCATGGGCCAAGTGTGGGAGGGGACCAGCCCCAGGTGGGCTGGTGCACCCCCCCACAAGGGCCCAAGGCGCCTAGGGTTTGGGGAGGGGGCGCACCCACCTAACTTGGGGGGCAAGTTTCCCCTCTCCCCCCTTTGGCCGCCCCTCAGATGGGATCTTGGGCTGGCCGCCGCCCCTAGGGTGGAACCCTAGGTGGGGGCGCAGCCCCCCCTCTCCCCCTATATATAGTGGAGGCAAAGGAGCAGCCCAACACACGAAGTTCTTCTCCTGTTGGCGCAGCCCTACCTCTCTTTCTCCTCATATCTCGCGGTGCTTGGCGAAGCCCTACAGGATTGCCACGCTCCTCCACCACCACCACGCCGTTGTGCTGCTGTTGGACGGAGTCTTCCTCAACCTCTCCCTCTCTCCTTGCTGGATCAAGGCATGGGAGACGTCACTGGGCTGTACGTGTGTTGAACGCGGAGGTGGCGTCCGTTCGGCACTAGGATCTTCGGTGATTTGGATCACGACGAGTACGACTCCTTCAACCCCGTTCTCTTGAACGCTTCCGCTTAGCGATCTACAAGGGTATGTAGATGCACTCTCCTTCCCCTCGTTGCTAGTCTCTCCATAGATAGATCTTGGTGACTCATAGGAAAAATTTTGAATTTCTGCTACGTTCCCCAACATCCATAAGTGGCTCTCATGATAGATTCATATGGTAATTTTATTTTCTTTCTAGGGAAGTGTTCCATACCCTTCTTTAAGGAAAATTGGAATCTAATATTCCCTTCCTTAATATCAATAATTGCACCAATCGTTCTAAGGAAAGGTTTACAAAGAATAATAGGACATGAGGGATTGGAATCTATATGAAGAACGATAAAATCTACGGGCACATAATTCCTATTTGCAACAATGAGCACATCATTAATTCTTCCCATAGGTTTTTTATTCGTGGAGGCCGCAAGATGCAAGTTTAGAGAGCAATCATCAAAATCACAGAAATCTAGCAAATCACATAAAGTTTTGGGAATAGTAGAGACACTAGCACCCAAATCACATAAAGCGTGAAACTCAAAATCTTTAATTTTAATTTTAATAGTAGGTTCCCACTCATCATAGAGTTTTCTAGGGATAGAAACTTTCATCTCAAGTTTTTCTTCATAAGATCTCATCAAGGCATCAACAATATGTTCGGTAAAGGCCTTATTTTAACTATAAGCATGAGGAGATTCTAGCACGGATTGCAACAAGGAAATACAACCAATCAAAGAGCAATTTTCATAATTAAATTCCTTGAGATCCAAAATAGTGGGTTTAGCAACATCACGGTTTCTATTTATTTCAATCCCACTTTTATCAATTTCATCATCAAGATCCAAAAACTCAAAATTCTTAGAATGCCTTCTAGGTAAACGAAGATCATATTCAGTTTCATCAAGATTCATATTGCAAAACAAATATTTGATAGGGGACACATCAATAACTTTTAGATCTTCATCTTGATTTTCATAGGAATTAGAAGAACACACTTTAATAAAGGCATCTTTGGAAGCACGCATCCTAGCGGTTCTTTCTTTGCACTCATCAATGGAAATTCTCATGGCTTTGAGAGACTCATTGATATCATGCTTAGGAGGAATAGATCTAAGCTTTAAAGAATCAATCTCGAGAGAAATTCTATCAACATTCCTAGCCAAATCATCGACTTTAAGCAATTTCTCTTCAAGCAAAGCATTAAAATTCTTTTGTAAAGTCTTTAACACTACTCTCAAATTCAGAGGGCATCTTATTAAATTCCCATAAGAGTTGTTGTAGGAATTTCCATAATTATTAGAAGGATTACTAGGATAAGGCCTAGAATTAAAATTCCCTCTATACGAGTTGTTACCAAAACTATTCCTACCAATAAAATTCACATCCATAGATTCATTATTATTCTCAAGCAAAGTAGATAAAGGCATATTATTGGGATTAGAAGAAACACTCTTAGCAAATAAATTCCTAAGTTCATCCATCTTTTCACTCAAAACATTGATTTCTTCTATAGCATGCACCTTTTTATTAGTAGATCTTTCAGTATGCCATTGAGAATAATTAACCATAATATTATCTAGGAGTTTAGTAGCATCTCCTAAAGTGATTTCCATAAAAGTGCCTCCCGCGGCCGAATCTAAAAGATTTCTATAAGCAAAATTCAATCCAGCATAAATTTTTTGTATAATCATCCACAAGTTCAAACCATGAGTAGGACAATTACGTGGCATTAATTTCATTCTTTCCCAAGCTTGTGCAACATGTTCATGATCAAGTTGCTTAAAATTCATAATATAGTTTCTAAGAGAGATAATCTTAGCGGGAGGAAAATACTTAGAGATAAAAGCATCTTTGCACTTGTTCCAAGAATCAATACTGTTTTTAGGCAAAGATGAAAACCACACTTTAGCACGATCTCTAAGCAAAAAAGGAAATAGCTTCAATTTAACGACATCATTATCGACATCTTTTTTCTTTTGCATGTCACATAAATCAACAAAGCTATTCAGATGAGTAGCGGCATCTTCACTAGGAAGGCCGGCAAATTGATCTTTCATAACAAGATTCAACAAAGCAGTATTGATTTCACCAGATTCAGTATTGGCAAGAGGAGCAATCAGAGTGCTAAGGAAATCATTATTATTGGTATTGGTGAAGTCACACAATTTGGTGGCATCTTGAGCCATCACGACAAGCAAGCAAACTAACACACGAGCAAACAAAAGGGACGAGGAAAAGGCAACGAAAAGAGAGGAGGAGATTGGGAAAGAGAGGGCGAATAAAACGGCAAGGGTGAAGTGGGGGAGAGGAAAACGAGAGGCAAATGGCAAATAATGTAATGCGAGAGATAGGGATTGTGATGGGTACTTGGTATGTTGACTTTTGCGTAAGCCTCCCCGGCAACGGCGCTAGAAATCCTTCTTGCTACATCTCGAGCTTGCGTTGGTTTTCCCCGAAGATGAGAGGATGATGCAACACAGTAACGTAATTATTTCCCTCAATTTTTGAGGACCAAGGTACAAATCCAGTAGGAGGTCACGCGCAAGTCCCTCGTACCTGCACAAAACGATAGCTACTCGCAACCAACGCGATTAGGGGTTGTCAATCCCTTCACGGTCACTTACGAGAGTGAGATCTGATGGAGATAATATTTTTGGTATTTTTGGTATAAAGATGCAAAGTAGAAAGTAAAAGCAAAGCAAATAAATAAAGTGATGGAGATTAATATGATGAGAATAGACCCCGGGGCCATAGGTTTCACTAGTGGCTTCTCTCAAGAGCATAAGTATTCTACGGTGGGTGAACAAATTACTGTTGAGCAATTGACAGAATTGAGCATAGTTATGAGGTTATCTAGGTATGATCATGTATATAGGCATCACGTCCGAGACAAGTAGACCGAAACGATTCTGCATCTACTACTATTACTCCACTCATCGACCGCTATCCAGCATACATCTAGAGTATTAAGTTAAAAACAGAGTAACGCCTTAAGCAAGATGACATGATGTAGAGGAATAAATTCATGCAATATGATAAATACCCCATCTTGTTATCCTCGATGGCAACAATACAATACGTGCCTTGCAACTCTTTCTGTCACTGAATAAGGACACCGCAAGATTGAACCCAAAGCCATGCACTTCTCCCATTGCAAGAACTACCAATCTAGTTGGCCAAACCAAATGTATAATTCAAAGAGACTTGCAAAGATAACTCAATCATACATAAAAGAATTCAGAGAAGATTCAAATATTATTCATAGATAAGCTGGATCATAAACCCACAATTCATCGGTCTCAATAAACACACCGCAAAAAGAAGATTACATCGCATAGATCTCCATGAGAGAGGGGGGAGAACATTGTATTGAGATCCAAAAAGAGAGAAGAAGCCATCTAGCTACTAGCTATGGACCCGAAGGTCTGAAGTAAACTACTCACACTTCATCGGAGGGGCTATGGTGTTGATGTAGAAGCCCTCCATGGTAGATGCCCCCTCCGGCGGAGCTCCAGAACAGGCCCCAAGATGGGATCTCGTGGATACATAAGGTTGCGGCGGTGGAATTAGGTTTCTGGCTCCGTCTCTAGTCTATTGGGGATACGTAGGTATATATAGGAGGAAGGAGTACGTCGGTGGAGCGTCAGGGGGCCCACGAGTTAGGGGGCGCGCCCAGGGGGGCGCCGTCCACCCTCGTGACCACCTCTTGCGCTTCTTGGAGTAGGGTCCAAGTCTCCTAGATCACGTTCGGTGAGAAGATCACATTCCCGAAGGTTTCATTCCGTTTGGACTCCGTTTGATATTCTGTTTCTTCGAAATACTAAAAAAGGCAAAAAACAACAATTCTGGGCTGGGCCTCCGGTTAATAGGTTAGTCCCAAAAATAATATAGAAGTGGAAAATAAAGCCCATTATAGTCCAAAACAATAGATAAAGTAGCATGGAGCAATCAAAAATTATAGAAACGTTGGAGACGTACCAGGGCTGTTATTGATTGCAACAAAGGCAATGTCAATTTTCATGTTAATGGTAATGAGCATACGGTACACTTTCTGAAGAAACAACTTCAAGTTCATAGTATCAATTCTATTGAAAAAATTTCAACTATTACTATTGTAGGTTTTGAATTCCCTCTTCCTACTGCCAAAAAGAAATATGATATTCTTATTGTTGGGGACATGCATATCCCCGTTGAGGTAACCTAGTGTTACTCGAAAATTCTCCGGTTTCATGTTATTCGAAAGAAGTTTGTTAACAAGACTTGATCAACCTTGTTAGTGGATTCCTTTTGATGAGCATGAGATGGATGAAGTTAGAAGGCACAACTTTCTGTACCCTCCTTTTACTTTCTTCTATTTAGTTTAAATAAAGTAAAAATAGTATTTTCTGTATGTTTTCTGAATTATCCTTGCAATAAAAATACTACCACGAAAATAAAAGTTCTCCAAATGCCCTGAAAATTGACTATGATTTTTTGTAGAATATTTGAGAATTTCTGGCACTTAGAACACACCAGGGGGTCCACCATTTGGTCACAAGGGTGAAGGGCGCGCCCTACCCCCCTGGGCGCGCCCTCCTGCCTCATGGGCCCCATGTGCCCCCTCCACTTATTCCAGTACCCACACACTTCGTCTTCCTCCAGAAAAAACCGTCCTGTAGCTCAAGCTCGTGTTCTTGCTCATTTTGTTGCATTTTCGATCTCCTTGCTCAAAGCTCCATTCACAAAACTGCTTTGGGGGATTGTTCTTCGGTATGTGACTCCTCCAATGGTCCAATTAATTTTTGTTCTAGTGCTTTATTTATTGCAAATTTTTGCTGCTGAGGTGACCCTGTTCTTGAGCTTGCATGTCAAATTTATATGGTCCAAAGTAGTTTTAATGCATGATATAGCCTCTAGGCACTTGTGGGAGTAGTTGCTATCAATCTTGTTGAGTTTGGTTCACTTCTATTTTCAGTCACTAAAAATTTCAGAAATTTTCAGAGGAAGAAAATGTTGAAGAGATTGTTGAGAGGCTCCTTGAGCCGAAGTTCGAAGGAAAAGCAGAATGAAGAGAATAAAAAGCCCAAGTACAACCTTCCTTGCACCGCGAAGGTCCGACCGTGTGAATGGCCATGTGATGCATTCTTGAGGGCAGCCGGAATTTATGAGGATTTCTATTACTTGGGTGAGAATGCAGGCATCACCGACTTCCTCCATGACCAGTGTGAACAGTATCTCCTACTCACTAATAATTTCGTGCAAAACTTCCATTTCCATGCTAGGAGATCACCACCTTCAGTAGATTTTTACTTATATGATGAGTTTAAGGAGATGTTGCTACCTCTTGAGCACTGCGTTGGATTTCCGCGAAGAGGAGAGGATGATGTAGCAAAGTAGCGTAAGTATTTCCCTCAGTTTTTGAGAACCAATGTATCAATCCAGTAGGAGACCACGCACAAGTCCCTCGTACCTACACAAAACGATAGCTCCTCGCAACAAACGCGATTAGGGGTTGTCAATCCCTTCACGGTCACTTACGAGAGTGAGATCTGATAGAGATGATAAATAATATTTTTGGTATTTTTGGTATAAAGATGCAAAGTGAAAAGTAAAAGGCAAAGTAAAAGCAAAGCAAGTAATAAAGTAATGGAGATTGATATGATGAGAATAGACCCGGGGGCCATAGGTTTCTCTAGTGGCTTCTCTCAAGAGCATAGATATTCTACGGTGGGTGAACAAATTACTGTTGAGCAATTGACAGAATTGAGCATAGTTATGAGTATATCTAGGTATGATCATGTATATAGGCATCACGTCTGAGACAAGTAGATCGAAACGATTCTGCATCTACTACTATTACTCCACTCATTGACCGCTATCCAGCATGCATCTAGAGTATTAAGTTAAAAACAGAGTAACGCCTTAAGCAAGATGACATGATGTAGAGGGATACATTCATGCAATATGATAAAAAAAACCATCTTGTTATCCTTGATGGCAACAATACAATACGTGCCTTGCTGCCCCTTTTGTCACTGGGAAAGGACACCGCAAGATTGAACCCAAAGCTAAGCACTTCTCCCATTGCAAGAACTACCAATCTAGTTGGCCAAACCAAAAGGATAATTCGAAGAGACTTGCAAAGATAACTCAATCATACATAAAAGAATTCAGAGAAGATTCAAATATTATTCATAGATAAGCTGGATCATAAACCCACAATTCATCGGTCTCAACAAACACACCGCAAAAAGAAGATTACATCGAATAGATCTCCACGAGAGAGGGGGATAATATTGTATTGAGATCCAAAAAGAGAGAAGAAGCCATCTAGCTACTAGCTATGGACCCGAAGGTCTGAAGTAAACTACTCACACTTCATCGGAGGGGCTATGGTGTTGATGTAGAAGCCCTCCATGGTGGATGCCCCCTCCGGCGGAGCTCCGGAACAGGCCCCAAGATGGGATCTCGTGGATACAGAAGGTTGCGGCGGCGGAATTAGGTTTTTGGCTCCTGTTCTGATTGTTTGGGGATACGTAGGTATATATAGGAGGAAGGAGTACGTCGATGGAGCAACAGGAGGGCCACGAGGCAGGGGGGCACGCCCTGGGGGGGCGCTCCCCACCCTCGTGACCGCCTCTGTTACTTCTTGGAGTAGGGTCCAAGTCTTCTGGATCACGTTCGATGATCCACTTGCGTTGGTTTTCCCCGAAGAGGAGAGGATGATGCAGCACAGTAGCGTAAGTATTTCCCTCAGTTTTTGAGAACCAAGGTATCAATCCAGTAGGAGGTCACGCGCAAGTCCCTCGTACCTGCACAAAATGATAGCTACTCGCAACCAATGCGATTAGGGGTTGTCAATCCCTTCACGGTCACTTACGAGAGTGAGATCTGATAGAGATAATATTTTTGGTATTTTTGGTATAAAGATGCAAAGTAGAAAGTAAAAGCAAAGCAAATAAATAAAGTGATGGAGATTAATATGATGAGAATAGATGGCTTCTCTCAAGAGCATAAGTATTCTACGGTGGGTGAACAAATTACTGTTCAGCAATTGACAGACTTGAGCATAGTTATGAGGTTATCTAGGTATGATCATGTATATAGGCATCACGTCCGAGACAAGTAGACCGAAACAATTCTGCATCTACTACTATTACTCCACTCATCGACCGCTATCCAGCATGCATCTAGAGTATTAAGTTAAAAATAGAGTAACGCCTTAAGCAAGATGACATGATGTAGAGGAATAAATTCATGCAATATGATAAATACCCCATCTTGTTATCCTCGATGGCAACAATACAATACGTGCCTTGCAACTCTTTCTATCACTGAGTAAGGACACCGCAAGATTGAACCCAAAGCCATGCACTTTTCCCATTGCAAGAACTACCAATCTAGTTGGCCAAACCAAACGGATAATTCGAAGAGACTTGCAAAGATAACTCAATCATACATAAAAGAATTCAGAGAAGATTCAAATATTATTCATAGATAAGCTGGATCATAAACCCACAATTCATCGGTCTCAACAAACACACCGCAAAAAGAAGATTACATCGAATAGATCTCCATGAGAGAGGGGGGAGAACATTGTATTGAGATCCAAAAAGAGAGAAGAAGCCATCTAGCTACTAGCTATGGACCCGAAGGTCTGAAGTAAACTACTCACACTTCATCGGAGGGGCTATGGTGTTGATGTAGAAGCCCTCCATGGTAGATGCCCCCTCCGGCGGAGCTCCAGAACAGGCCCCAAGATGGGATCTCGTGGATACAGAAGGTTGCGGCGGTGGAATTAGGTTTTTGGCTCCGTCTCTAGTCTATTGGGGATACGTAGGTATATATAGGAGGAAGGAGTACGTCGGTGGAGCGTCAGGGGGCCCACGAGGTAGGGGGCGCGCCCAGGGGGGCGCCCTCCACCCTCGTGACCGCCTCTGGCGCTTCTTGGAGTAGGGTCCAAGTCTCCTGGATCACGTTCGGTGAGAAGATCACGTTCCCGGAGGTTTCATTCCGTTTGGACTCCGTTTGATATTCTGTTTCTTAGAAATACTGAAAAAGGCAAAAAACAGCAATTCTGGGCTGGGCCTCCGGTTAATAGGTTAGTCCCAAAAATAATATAAAAGTGGAAAATAAAGCCCATTATAGTCCAAAACAATAGATAAAGTAGCATGGAGCAATCAAAAATTATAGATACGTTGGAGACGTATCAGATGTCACTCTATGTTTTTTGTGTGGTTTGCAAGTTGCCCTTTGAGGGCGGCTTCGAGGAACCACATCCTAGTGATGAGGATGAATTAATTGATAAAATTGCTGTAGGGGAAACGAGAAAAGTGCCATATGCAAGAATTACTAGTGTACATTTTCCTGTTCTATGTTAATATGCAATATTTGCTAGTAGATGTTTAATTGGTCGCGGGAACAGTGGGGGCCTCAGTACTCCTGACCTTGCTATTTTGTGCCATGCTTTACTTCGTGATAGAACTTTCAGTTTAGGCGCTATGGTTGCTAAATGATTGAGTCTAAATCGTACAAAGGGCCCCATTTTTTGAGGTATCTTTGCTTCACGCCTTGCTAAACACTTTAAAATACCTATTAGGCATTATGAGAAAGAGGAAAAGGTGTTGCCCACTATTTTCTTAGACTATAAAAGTACCGTAGCACATGATTTTATTGTTAATGATAATGAGAAGAGACTCATTTATAACTTGGTATTTAGTAAAACTACTTGTCAGGCTATAACCTTGCCTGCACCGTCTTTGTTTAACATTCTTTCAGGCACATACCTCATCCTGCCTGATGACATTTACGCATACTAGGAGCAAACAGGGTCCGCAGAGCCTGAGCCAGAGCCATCTCCTGATCCATATTAGGAGTCTATTTATTAGTGGGACCCGCAGGAGCTCGCTAACCAGTGGCACCCCGAGGACCCTCCTCAGTACACTGGAGAGGACCACTTTGATCCGTGGGCATAGACCAACTTAGGCCAAAAGCCTAAACTTGGGGGAGTACGTATTTCTCATCGACATTACATTCATGTTCACACACTCATTCTAGTTGTCGGTGTTCATAATTTTTCATTGTACTATCCATGCTAGTTTATTTTCTTTTCTTGCTTTCTTCTTGTGTGTTTGAAAAACTTTGAGAAAAACAAAAAAAATAGTTGTAGCTTTTAGCTAGTGTACTTTCCATGCTTGTAGTAGTAACTAAAAGAAAACCCAAAAAGATTTCTCGTTCTTCTTTTGCTTGTTGGGAGCTTTCTCGTGTAAATAGTTTTTCTCGTTCTTTGAATTTCTTTTCTTTTCTTTGGGGGTCGAGAGGAGAAGACCACGATGAAAATGATGAGTGGCTCTCATATGCATTATTGTTGATCTAACAAAGAGCCCATATTACCTTGTCTTCTCCTTTGAATTAAATGTTTGCAAATTCCAGCTTAGTCCAATGCACATGCACTATTATTATTATCCACACTGTTCAGTCGTGCAAGTGAAAGGCGATAATGACGATATATGATGAAATGGTTGAGATGAGGAAAAGCTGGTATGAACTCGACCTATCTTGTTTTTGTAAATATGATTAGTTCATCGTTCCTGATTCAGCCAATTATGAATGAAACATGTTTGCAATGACAATTAGAGATTATAGTTACTCATGCCATGCTTAATTAGCTAGGAGTTTATAATGGTTTACCTTGCGTGCCAACATGCTATTAAAATGGTTGTGATGTAGTATGATAGGGTAGTATCCTCCTTTGAATGATTCGAGTGGCTTGACTTGGCACATGTTCACGCATGTAGTTGAAATAAAATCAACATAGCCTCCATGATATTTATGTTCATGGTGCTTTATATCCTACTCATGCTTGCACTCATTGTTGATTAATCTTAATGCATGTTCATGACTGTTGTCGCTCTCTAGTTGGTCGCTTCCCAGTCTCTTTCTAGCCTTCACTTGTACTAACCACGAATAATGCTTGTGCATCCACTTCCATAAACCCCAAAGTTGTTCCATATGAGTCCACCATACCTTCCTATATGCGGTATTTACCTGCCGTTCCAAGTAAATTTGTATGTGCCAAACTCTAAACCTTCAAATGAAATTATGTTTTGTATGCTCGAATAGATCATGTACCAACTAGGGCTGTCTATATCCTCCATGCTAGGTGGGTTATTCTCACGATGAGTGGACTCCGCTCATCATTCACGAGAAAATGACCGGTAACCGGGATGCCCAATCCCATGCTCAAATCAAATCAAAATAATTGCAAACAAAACTCTCCCAGGATTGTTGTTAGTTGGACGGTACCCGTTGTTTCGGACCAGCCGTGGAATGTGCTCGTTGGTGGTGGGGGAGTATAAACTTTACCATTCTATTTGGGAACCGCCCTTAATGTATGTAGTATGGAAGATATCGAGATCTCTTGGTTGTTATGTTGACAATGAAAGTATGTCGCTCAAAATATTATTTATCTCTGTTTCAAAACTCGAGCTCTGGCACCTCTGCAAATCTCTGCTTCCCTCTGCGAAGGGCATATCTATTTACTTTTGTGTTGAGTCATCATCCTCTTATAAAAAGCACCAATTGAAGAGCATCACTTTCATTTGTATGCATTGTTATTAATTTACATTGAGTATGACTGTGACTGGATCTCTTTTGCCATGAATTACAATGTCTAGTCAGTCCTTGATCTTCAGGGGTGCTCTGCATTTATGTTTTGTGGTCTCAGAAAGGGCTAGCGTGATACCATCTTGTTATATCATATCATGATTGTTTTGAGAAAGTGTTGTCATCCGAGATTTATTATTATTCCTCTCTAGTTGATTATGCCATTGATATGAGTAAACGTGAGACCTAAATGTTATTGTGAATGTGGTTAGCTCGTAATCTTTGCTGAAAACTTGAATGCTGGCTTTACATATTTACAACAACAAGACCAAACAGAGTTTGTAAAAGTTTTTTCTTTATAACTTCAGTTTGTCAACTGAACTGCTTGAGGACAAGCAAAGGTTTAAGCATGGGGAGTTGATACGTCTCCAATGTATCTACTTTTCCAAACACTTTTGCCCTTGTTTTGAACTCTAACTTGCATGATTTGAATGGAACTAACCCGGACTGACGTTGTTTTCAGCAGAATTGCCATGGTGTTATTTTTGTGCAGAAATAAAAGTTCTTGGAATGACCCGAAACTTCACGGAGGCACGTTTTGGAATTAATAAAAAATATTGATGAAAGAATCAACAGAAGGGGAACACACCCTAGCCACGAGGGTGGGGGCGTGCCCCCTGCCTCGTGGGCCCCCTGGAGCTCCACCGACCTCAACTCCAACTCCATATATTCACGTTCGGGGAGAGAAAAAATAAGGAGAAGGATTCATCGCGTTTTATGATACGGAGCCGCCGTCAAGCCCTGTTCTTCCTCGGGAGGGCTGATCTGGAGTCCGTCCGAGGCTCCGGAGAGGGGAATCCGTCGCCATCGTCATCATCAACCATCCTCCATCACCAATTTCATGATGCTCACCGCCATGCGTGAGTAATTCCATCATAGGCTTGCTGGACGATGATGGGTTGGATGAGATTTACCATGTAATCGAGTTAGTTTTGTTAGGATTTGATCCCTAGTATCCATTATGTTTTAAGATTGACGTTGCTATGACTTTGCCATGCTTAATGCTTGTCACTAGGGCCCGAGTGCCATGATTTCAGATCTAAACCTATTATGTTTTCGTGAATATATGTGAGTTCTTGATCCTATCTTGCAAGTTATAGTCACCTACTACGTGTTATGATTCGGCAAACCCCGGAATGACAATAGTCGGGACACTTCTCGGTGATGACCGTAGTTTGAGGAGTTCATGTATTCACCAAGTGCTAATGCTTTGGTCCGGTACTCTATTAAAAGGAGGCCTTAACATCCCTTAGTTTCCAATAGGACCCCGCTGCCACGGGAGGGTAGGACAAACGATGTCATGCAAGTTCTTTTCCATAAGCACGTATGACTATATTCAGAATACATGCCTACATTACATTGATGAACTGGAGCTAGTTCTGTGTCACCCTATGTTATAACTGTTGCATGACGAATTACATCCGACATAATTATCCATCATTGATCCATTGCCTACGAGCTGTTCACATATTGTTCTTTGCTACGTTACTTCTCCGTTACCACTGTTACGATTGCTACAAAACTATTATTATTACTTTTGCCACCGTTACCGTTACTTCCATACTACTTTGCTACTAAATACTTTGCTGCAGATATTAAGTCTTTCAGGTGTGGTTGAATTGACAACTCAGCTGCTAATACTTGAGAATATTCTTTGGCTCCCCTTGTGTCGAATCAATAAATTTGGGTGTTATACTCTACCCTCGAAAACTGTTGCGATCCCCTATACTTGTGGGTTATCAAGACCTTTTTCTAGCGCCGTTGCCGGGGAGCATAGCTCTATTCTCTGAGTCACTGGAGATTTATATCTGTTGATCACTATGAGGAATTTGAAAGATCAAAGAACCAAGATTTTTCCCTCAACTACGAGGGGAGGTAAGGAACTGTCATCTAGCTCCGCACTTGATTCTCCTTCTGTTTTGAGTAAACTTGCGACATCTACACCTGCTATTGATTCTGATATGTCGCATGTTATTGATGATGCCACTTCTGCTATGTATGATGCTTATGATGATACTATTTCTCTGCTTTGTAATAATGTGCCACTAGGTGAATTTTTTGATGAACAACTTGATAGGGTTAGAGAGGATGAAATTACTGAAACTGATGATCTTGCGGAGATCTGATGGAGAAATTATTCTCTCAGAATGTAGAGCCCCATTTGCATGCAGGGACACACTAGAGGCGGAGTTATGTGCATGTATGGAAGGCCTTTCTTTTGCTTTATAGAGAAGTGACCTCCCGATGGTCATTGAGATGGACCTGCTGATAGCGTTTTTTATGATCACTAGTAGCGAGGTGGATCGATCAGTTTATGCTTCTCTAGTCAATGAGATTAGATATCTTATTTTATTTTATTAGTCTCCGATCTATTTGTATTACTCATGTTTTTCGTTCTCAAAATAAGGCTAGTGACAAATTAGCAAACTTTGGTAGAAGAGAAGGCACTTGATTGGGTTCAGGCCTGATGAAGTTCTCGTAGAAGTTAGTAATGATTGTAAGGACATTGTGATTGAGTAATACAAGTATTCCCCCCCGAAAAAAAAAGAAAGAAAGAGTTGAATGCTGCTCTGACCTGCGCGGGTTCCACGCTTCAAGCCTTCGCTGGAAGGTGGCCGGTGTGGGGAATAAAGGGCTGGTGCGCAATTAAGGGCGTGGGGGCCTCCATTGTGTTTAGGCGGAAAAAAAATGCGGGCTCCACACAAGAGAAAACTGCAAACACTCTGTTAAACCTCCACGGTTACTGCATTCGCCGGCGCTGCTGCCTCGCACAACTCGAGCTTTGAGGGGGAGCTGTCCGCCGCGAGCGAAGTTCGGCATCTCCTTCTCGACGCTCCGTGGCGGCGATGCCACCTCGGGCTATCAGCATAAAGGTCCGCAACCCCCCTCTTCTGAAGTTTTTTGGTCAATTTCCTGCCGCAACTTACTACACCGATGAATATTTGATCCGAGGCAGCGGTGCAGGGATCTATGATGGCCAGCTTCCGATCTAATTTGAGGTTTCTTTGCCCGCTTTTCCCCAGGTGGCGAGGGAAGAAGATTTGTCCTCACACATTGGAAACGATGGCTTCTATTTTGATCTCGTCGACTTCGACAGGGTGAGGGCTTTCCAGATCCCGGATAACACGACCATGTCCCGATTGAAGGTACCACCTTGCCTTATTCAACTAGAAGGACCACTGTTTCACTAGAAAGCTTAAACCCTAAATTTGGTCTATAGGATTTTGTACATTTTTTTAACAGATCTATCCGTAAGACTTCAAGGAACTGAGATAACGAGGCTTTTAGTTTAGGAGAAGTTAGGCCTTGCCTTAGCCCGTAGCAATTTTTTGTGCTGAGTAGGTAGACGATCTCTCATTTAGTCCTCTCCTGCAAGCATTTCAGCATCTCTGCTTCTGGGTGTGTGCTATGTTGTATTCTGTTTGTCAAGTAATGCCAGGCCATTTTCATGTGATTTTTTTTAATGTAAGTCTATTGTGGAAATCATGAGTAGCTGTACAAATTTTCCACTTCACCCCTTCTTCAATAAAGTATGGAGTATAACAGGTTTGGGTGGTCGTAGACTCGTTGCATGTCATTGAGCTATATAGATATTGGCTTTTATCACTCTGCATTGGTGAACCTTATTGCAAAGAGAAAACTGCATTAGAACCCCCTAAACTATCACAAGTTCCTCACTTGACTCCCTCAACTTTAATCTCTAGGCTGGGGCTTCCTAAACTTGTCTTCATCTCACCTAGCTCAATTCCAAAAAACAAAATGTGCCACATGATCATCCCCCTCAGCATCTTCTCTTAGTATAACAGAGAAAGGGGGCTATGTCCAGGGATACCGATATTATGATTTTTGACATGCCATTATTTTTAAACAAGGGCAATGGAGCTCAAGCTGCATTTAGAGTTTTTAGTATGTATGGTCCATTCTATCTATATCTATACTTCTATACTTCTAAACTTAATATGAAAAGAGCGAGTTGCGGAGATCCAACACATCTCACCCGTCCATGTGTTTAGCGCTAACAAGGTTAGCATCCTCCCCTAATTAATAGCATACCTAATATCAGCGCCAATGCTACCAATTAATTATATTCTACCAAATATCAACCTGTTGCCAAATACTCGTGTGCAGTGCAATTAATATATTGCCTAATATTAATGTGCATTGCACGTACACGATTACTAGTATCATTAAATTTGCTAAGAAATTTCTACCCCAATGTTTTAGCTGAAGAATTCCAGATGATCAGCAGGATTTTCTATTTTCCATCAGTTGTAAGATTGAATGACGAGTTTCTATTCTTATGTTGTTTATAGATATATCTTGTGCAAGCAGACAAATATGTTCGTTTCCATCCTATTGTTTCTGATGGTTCATAATGACTTAAAGTATTAATTGGTTAAGTTGTTCACAGGAGGAAATTGCAGTAGAATTCAGCATCCCATCTCAATTTCAGCGCCTATGGTTGTTTTGTAAAAGGCAAAATGGGACATGGCGTCCTGTTAGGCCATTCTCTACCGAAGAAAACAATCTATCTGTAAGAAGGCATTCTTCATGCTACGTTCTGATTGTTGTTTTAGATAACTTATGTTCTTACTGGTTCTTGATACAATTCTTCTTGGCAGAACTTTGGGAGTAGCCCGTTTGTGTCTAGTTACTTTGGTTGTTATCATCTTATTATCTATTGGAAATTGGGCGTCACTGTGGCTATGCGAGCGTGCACTCAGCCCACTTCGTTTAAGGATGCCTGGCTTATTTTCTTATTACAAAAAGTTGACATCAGGAGCTAGTCCTGGTTGGTCTTTTTTCTTAAATTTATCTATGGGTGTATCTATTTTTTAGCATCTTATCATCCATATCCTATTGTGCGAAAGAAGAAATATACAACATTCTCTAGTATCTTCCTATATTATTGTTTAGGAGCACCCGCCAGTGCTTAGATGAGGGCGAGCGCCATTGTGTAGGTCCTCTGACCCATAACCAAGCTGTTATAGGGCATCCTAGCCTAACCACCTATTTAAGGGATAAGATCCTGCTAGTTAGAATTAAGAATTCACAGCCAATGTTTATGTTACGGCTAATAATCTTACTATATCTTAATTCATGCTTACAAATGTTTCATAGTTAATACATGATAATCACTAAACTAATCATGAGTTTAGCACAAGTCTAATGCTGCATGATGAAGAAACTTAAATTAGCCTTCTTTAGTTCCAGTGCAGCAGAATAAGGGATCCCCTCAGGGTTTGAGCTAGCCTGGTGCACTTATGAAGTACACGCAACCAATCAGCGCCGTACCTTGTAGTTGTAGTCTGCTAGCTCGTCTATCTCATGCAACCTAGGCAACCAATGATGCCTTATATGAAAGGATAATTACAAATAATTACTCTTGCAGATGACTAGCCTTCATAAACTATTGTCAAGGACCTTCTTGTTCCTGAATCCTGATGGTGTGAAGCTGTTTTTGGAGGTTGATCCTGAAACCTGAACTTGAACATATTTATATTTTCCTGTGGATGTCTGTAAAAAGGACCCTTCTTGTTCAATCCAACGGGTTATTTATTTAAATTCTCTCGCTATTGGCTCCTTGTAGGTGCTCAATGATTCTTCCCCACAAAATCTGAGCAACAATGATGGATTAGTGTTTTTAAAGCTTTATGACCCAGAACAAACGCAGATACGGTCAGTACCTTTTACCTAGAAGTTAAAACTCTCTCTTTCTTTTTTGTTTATCAGTTGAGATCTTTAATTTATACTCTGTTCTCTGAATGAGGCTCACAGATATATTGGAATGCTGTTTGTAAAAGCTTCATCAAGGCCTTCAGATATTCTTCCGAAACTAAGAAGTCTAGCTGGTTTTTGTGCAGACGAGGAAATGGAATTATATGAGGTCAGGTTTTGCTTTACTGCAACCTTGCCACTACTAATCTGAAATGCAGTTTTTCACCACCACATTTTGTGTTTTCTCATTTTAATATGCAGGAAATCAAATCCGAACCTTCTGCCATGTGTGAAGCCTTAGATGCCAATATTACATTTTCAGAAAGCCAGGTCCCTCTCTGTCTCTGCTGTAAATATCTGCAATTGAGGGCGTTTTTTAAATGAAAAATTCAGGTGGGGGAACCTCTCCCCCAGTGACATTTCAAAAAAAAAAGGTCTGTATTTCGTGCAAGCATCTTCACATTTCCATGCCCTTTTAAACACTTTCTTGGTCCTTTTCTTCTTGCAGATTGGGCATGGGGATATCATTTGCTACCAGAAAAGCTCGAAGTCTTTGAGCCACCATGCATACCCGTCTGTTGAAATATTCTTCAAGCGTATCCAGGATTTGAAGGCAGTTGTTCCGGTGCTTTACTTTTCCATCTCTGAAGACTTAAATTCTGGCTCACTGCTATTGGTGGCATGATTATATTTTTCGTCTTCTTTTTTAGGTTTCTCTCTTGGATCCTTATTTCGGCAATACCACCATCACGTAGTATATTTTCTAGTTTGGTTCTTGGATTAGTCGTGAGTCACGACTGGCGACATTTTTTTACATGGCTGCTGCTGACGTGCTGTTGCTGCTTTTTTTATACGCCTCCTGAGTTACTGCTGACAATGTTTAAAAAAAAAGGGTTGCTGCTACCTGCTGTTGTTGCTGTCTTTATTAACGGGGCAATATTTTGATGTCATCTCACATCTCTTTTTTTTTTGTTTATCCTTATTACATACTCCCTCTGTCCCATAATCTAGGACGTTTTTTGACACTATGTACATTTTATTAATTATTTGTATATACTCGCCGTATCGCCGAATTGCTGTTTCTAGAATTGCTGTATCCCATGTCCCTGTTTCCTTATCGTCGTATCCGTGTCATCGTATCGGTGTTTCATCGGTAGTTTGAAAAGCAAATATACTGATGTGAACATCTACCCCTACTATATCTGCCCCTCATTCCCCTTTTAAGATTCATGCCAAGCTGATCGTTGATTCTTTTGTTATTTTCAGCTTTTCCTAAGTTTTATTTTTGTAAAACAGTTGAGTATGGGTTTGGAGGAACAAACATATGCATTTTGTTGCTGTTATTAATGTCATGATGCTGGCATCTGATTTGCCTCTATATGTGCCAACGTTTATGTATTCCTTGCAGTTCCTTGTATTTTGTAGTTTGTGCCACTAGCAAGGTGCCTTTTACGTAATGACACGAATTACATGTAGGGGGAGCAAAGGAAGATATTAGCTCTGAAAGAGGAGGTTGCTAGGTTAAAACATCAGTCTGACCTTCAAACAGAGAAGGCAAACATGGGTAGTTCTACTAACCAAGAACTTGTCTAACTTCTTATTCTTCATTGTTTAAAAGTACAGTATAAATTTGTAGCAGCAACATATAAGATACACCAATGCAATGCAGAATGCCAGCGATTTAAACGTGAGCGAGACAATGCGGTGCGACAGCTGAATGAGCTGCAGGATCAGAATCCTCAGATTTTCCTCGAGTTCCCCATCACAAATTTGCTGCAAGCAACGGAGAACTTCAGTGACCTGTGCAAGGTTGGAGACACCGAATATGGATGTGTATATAAAGGCATTATACACGATACTACAGTAGCTATCAAGCTATCCAGATCTGATATTTTATTTCAACAAGAGGTAGCCTATGCCTGTATTAATGTGTCACTTACCTGATTCTGTTACTAACATAAGGTCATCACAGGTTTCTATTCTTCGTCAAGGCAGACATCCAAGCATTGTCAACTGCATTGGAAAATGTTCTGAAGTTTCAGCTCTTGTGTACGAGTGGTTGCCAAACAGAAACCTCCAAGATCACATTGTTTGTGCTAATGGCTCTCCACCTCTCTCATGGCAGATCCGCACACAGATCATCGGTGAGATTTGTTCTGCGCTGCTTTTCCTGCATTCGCGTGAGCCTCATGCTTTGGTCCATGGCGATCTACGTCCTTGTAACATATTTGTTGACGCCAACTTCAGAAGCAAGATTTGCAACTTTGGTATGTTAACCCTGTTTCTCCAGCCTGGCAACCACCAACCAGCTCTGACAGCCAGGTTGCCATACCTGGACCCGGAGTTCCTCACCACCGGAGAGCTCACACCCCTTTCTGATGTCTACTCTCTGGGTGTTATCATCCTGTGTCTCTTGACTGAACTGCCTCCCTTGACTATTGCAAAGAAAGTTTCAGAAGCACTGGAGAATAATAACTTGCACACGCTGATTGATAAATCAGCAGGGAACTGGCCTTATGTACAAGCCAAGCAGTTAGCCATCATTGGTCTTAGCTGTGTGGAAATGACGAGGGAAAAGCGACCTGATCTCTTAACAAAGGTATGGTCAGTTGTTGAGCCCCTTATCAGGAAGCCTCCTGCAGCCCCATGGCCATACGTCCAATCGGCAGTTACAGGAAGTTACGCGCCTGATCACTTGATTTGTCCAATTCGCATGGTAATAACTTTTGTCAGCATTTCTATCATTTCCAATAGCTTGGAGTCTGGGGACATGTTTTTATACTAGGATAGGAATATTCTTATTCATGTGGAAATAGGTTAGGCAACAAAATTTGAAGGCTGCTAGGGGCCAGTTAATAACATATTTTGCCTTCTTTTCTTGGAGTGGTTATAATGCATGTCTAAAAGCTTCCCTGCCTAATGACCACTGGGTGGTAAACTTGTACATTTCAGGATATTATGAAGGATCCTCAAGTGGCATCTGATGGATTCACTTACGAAGCAGAAGCCATAGTGCGCTGGTTTGATGGCGGGAACAACAGGTCTCCGATGACGAACTTGCCGCTAGCAAATCATGATCTCGTCCCGAATCGAGCCCTCCTCTCTTCCATCCAGGAGTACCTTGGTCAGCAGAGACAGCCAGGTTCCTGAGCCAGGTTCCTGAACCTCAATCTTTTGACTACATTAGGGCTGTGTCTATATGTATAACTTGCTGCGTAGGCATCCTGTACATGCCGTGACCAGTTTACCTCTAGTTGATCTTGTTATGTTCACAATCTGTAGTACTCCCTCCGTCCTGAATTAGTTGACTCAGATTTGTCTAGATACGGACGTATTTAGACACATTTGAGGGAATATGCTGCAGTAAGGATTAATCCTGTTAAGTTGACAATCTACTAATTAATTTCGGAATTCCAATCCACTAATCTTGTTACTCTGAAATGTTTTGCAGTTTTCCTAGTATATGGTTTGCCTTCATCTAGGGTTTTAATGCATGTCCAACTATTCTATTTTATTTAAATTTACTTTTTTTAACAAGTATCCTCCGATTTTATCTTTGATAACTACTCCCTCTGTCCCATAATATAAGAACGTTTTTGGCACTACACTAGTGTCAAAAACGTTATTATATTATGGGACGGAGGGAGTACATTTTTTGTGTGTGGAAGCTTTGATAACTACTCCCTCTGTCCCATAATGTAAGACGTTTTTTCAAAAAACGTCGTACATTATGGGACGGAGGGAGTACATAGATACACTATAAGTACAATCCCTAAAAATTTCAAATCAAAATTTGAAATACACATTGAGAGACAAAAAAGACAAATCCATCATGAGTAGTGTCACAAAAAGACAAAAGTTAAAATGCCACTATTCACATCCAGATTTGTCTTTTTTGTTTCTCCATATGTGTTCCGAATTTTGATTTGAAATTTTTAGGGATTGTACACTTATGTGACGTCAACATCCTCATATATTTTTGGATTTTTTTGAAACATTTAAATGTGGTTTTCTAAAATTGGAGCATGTGAGCATCTAAAGGATCGGAGCAGTAGATATCTACCCATGATATGACAAACGTAAACGTGCCGGCCATGATATGACAAACGTAAACGTGCCGGCCTTCTTCATCTTTTCCGCATCTTGCAGCGTGTCCTAATTGCCAACAATGACAATGAAATGTAGATTAACCGTCGATTGTACACACTCATTTTCTGATAAATGATGCATTTATTATCTTAAAATGTAGCATCAAGCCGATATAAAGGATGATGAGTAACACCCAGCCTCTACATAAATAGGATGCACACAGTCAAAGAGTCTGACAAAAATGCCGACACACTGGCAACAATAGTCCTATAAAATCGACAATATGCCCATGTCAATGGAGGCGGTGGAGCGATCCAGATATTATGTTGCCATGTTGGCTAAAATTCCTCGTAGTCACTTACTCCAACGGTTTACTCCAACGGTGTACACGCCGCTGGAGATGTTGCCATGTTGGCTAAAACTCCATGCAGTCACCTATTCTAACTGTGTACATGCCGTTGCTCCCCAACTGTTGTTCCAATCACGTACACACCGCCTTGAACAATGATTGATACTTTGCTTGTTATAGCGTAGACCATGTACGAAGTGAGTGCATACACTGAAAATTAACATGCAGAGGAGAAGCATTTTTGTCATTAAAAATCAAATAATTTCTATGTAGCCAAAGCTCTCACCCTTATGAGCGTTCTAAACCTATTTGACATATCGTCCAACCAATGACTAAAAATTTGGCAATACTTGTGGGCGAATATAAATTTGATGTTATTCGGGTGGCTGATCACGTCGAACGTGCAAACTTGCATTGGAAAGGAGGGGTTTGATTGTCTTGTCATGAGTACAAAAACTACACTTCTTACTTACTGCTAGTTGCAACATGCGAGGTTGTTTTTGGTTAGTACAACTCCACTTGGAAGATACCTCATGATGTTTTTTTACTTTTAGTGAAGTCTTTGACTTCCAATTTTTTTCTATTATTCACCGGAATCTCAGAATGCGTGAGAGCACGGTACATAGAGTCGACTATGAATGAACCAGGTGTAGTGAGGTGCCGATTAATCCCTATTAGTAGGGTCACTGAGTAGCCGGTAAATCGATAAATCGCTCGATTAATTGATTAACTTGTTGATTAGTCTATTAATCCCCTACTCACTAGCGAACCGAGATGCTACCAGTTAATAATTTTCTCAACAATTCCTAGCCTTGTGTCAGGTTAATTGAATACAGTCGGGGATAAAACATTTTGCCATGACATAAATCGGGGGCGATCAAATCCCACCCGAACGAAATATTCAGCGGGGATGAACTGAGCACCTGCAATAGTATTATTCTTATTGTGAGCAATCTTGAACAAGGCCGAACATTGTTCCCGAAGACTGACATTACCTAGCTAGATGTCTTACCAGAAACAAATCTCAGAACCGTCATTTATCGTGCATGACCGAAAATGAAAGAGATCTTTCTTTGTCGTCATCAGGCCATCCCAAAAGTGTGAGTCTCTGGGTTTTTAATATGTCTGAGACACAACCTTTTGGCCTAGATACTTATAACGCAGCATGGTTTGTCAAATACCATCCTCAGTAAGAAGTCTGAATAACCATTTAGTAAGAAGGGTCTCATTCTTGACCTGTTGGCCATGAATGCAAGGCCGCCTTGGCCTTTTGGCCCACAAACCATGCTTCATTTGGCCAACTTGTATTTATTCTTTTCACCGTCTCCTTGCCAAAGAAATATGGATCTAAAATGATCCAGTCTTTGCAGGATCCCTTCTGGAAGTTGGAAGAAAGAGAGCATATAGAGAACCATATTCATGAGGACATAGTTGATCAGGACCAACCGTCCTCCAACACAGAGCAACTTGCCTTTCCAACTGCTCAACCGTTTTCTAAGCACTCCTCTACACGCTTCCATTCTGCATTAGTGAGACGCCGATATTGAATATGGTGATGTCCTTGAGAGAGATAGGTGAGTCTAGCATAGGGTGTGTGTTGCGAACCGAGAACGTTTCTGGGTCCTTGCATGTGATGCCCCTCCACACACACACGCTATATTCTTGTAGGTGTGACACACTCCAGTGTGAATATTCCATGGTGGATGCCGTCGATATGGCGGATGCGCTCGTGCCGGGTGGAAAGATCTCGCTCCGGTGACATTAGGCACGCGAGGGGCAAGTTAACGGGAATGTGGATCTAACCACCATGTTCTTCTTGTTAACCATTTTCAAAGAAGGGAAGTGGTGAAATAGAAAGCTTTGCAAGCGAAGGGCTTGAAGGGCTCTCTCGTTCGCAAAAGGAAGACAAAGGGAGGAGAATGGGAGGAGACATGCGAATCTTTCTCTTTCCCTGATACCTCATCTCGACCGCGGGATGCTGGCTTGGATTTTGAACATTTTGGGTAGTTAGTGCCACAAGATAAGCGTGAAAATCAAGGCACCACGGGAGCACTATCGCACATCAGCTCAAGGTTGCGAGAGTTGTGTTGGCGAATTCAAACTGGCCACAACATCAGAATCATATCATCACCATCCGTGATTTTTGTCTATTTGGTTCACCTTGCACGCAATCTCACTATGTGGTGATGGGTCAAACTAGCCATTTGGAACTTGGGAGGCCCTTATCTTAGTCCCAAAAAATGGTCAAAAGCTGAGTCAAAGAGGAAGCTGATACCGTGTTGAGTTCCTTGACATGGAGACCAACGCGAAAGATTTTAGTTGAGATTACATGCCTTGGCTTGATTTGCCCTAATGGGTTGTTTTTGTCTTGACTTCAATACAAATACTGATGGGAGATTCACAATGAGTAGTCGTACTACCGTATGCCTGTCTATACCGTATATGAGCCATACAGGCCCAAGTATATGCATGCCCTTGGGGCCCACACATGGACCATCCACCTAGTTGGTATATGATTTGTGTCTCAAAAAAATGTTGGTATATGCTCTTGATTTCATACAAGCCTTGTAGTTACTTGGTATGCAACCACGAGTCCTACCTTGAACACAATTTGAAATCCTACTCGTGCATGAAAAAGACACCTACTTGGAGGAGAGGCGGCCGCTGCCATACCCAGATACATAAAGGAGCCCAAGACCCTTGATATGTCTCCAACGTATCTATAATTTTTGATTATTCCATGCTATTATATTATCTGTTTTGGATGTTTTATATGCATTAATATGCTATTTTATATTATTTTTGGGACTAATCTGTTAACCTAGAGCCCAGTGCCAGTTTCTGTTTTTTCCCTTGTTTTTGAGCTTCGCAGAAAAGGAATACTAAACGGAGTCCAAACGGAATAAAATTTCACGATGAATTTTCTTGGACCAGAAGACACCCAGGAGACTTGGAGTGCAAGTCAGAAGAGCCATGGGGCGGCGACAAGGGTGGAGGGCGCAACCCCTACCTTGTGGGCCCCTCAGTGACCCCTACCTAGATCTTCCTCCTATATATTTGCAAATATTCCCAAACCCTCAGAGGAATCCACGAAAACACTTTTCCACCGCCGCAACCTTCTGTTCCGTGAGATCCCATCTAGGGGCCTTTTTCGGCATCCTGCCGGAGGAGGATTCGATCACGGAGGGCATCTACATCAACTCTATTGCCCTTCTGATGAAGCGTGAGTAGTCCACCACAGACATAAAGTCCACCACAGACATATGGGTGCATAGCTAGTAGCTAGATGGCTTCTTCTCTCTCTCTTTGATTCTCAATACCATGTTCTCCTCGATGTTCTTGGAGATCTATTTGATGTAATACTTTTTTGCAGTGTGTTTGTCGAGATCCGATGAATTGTGGATTTATTATCAGCTTATCTATGAATATTATTTGAATCTCCTCTGAATTCGTATATGCATGATTTGGTATCTTTGTATTTCTCTTCGAATTATTGGTTTGGTTTGGCCAACTAGATTGGTTTTTCTTACAATGGGAGAAATGCTTAGCTTTCGGTTCTATCTTGCGGTGTCCTCATCCAGTGACAAAGTAGGGGTAGCGAGGCATGTATTGTATTGTTGCCATCGAGGATAAAAAGATGGGGTTTACATCATATTGATTGAGTTTATTCCTCTACATCATGTCATCTTACTTAATGTGTTACTATGTTCTTTATGAACTTAATACTCTAGATGCAGGCAGGAGTCGGTCGATGTATGGAGTAATAGTAGTAGATGCAGGCAGGAGTCGGTCTACTTGACACGAACGTGATGCCTATATTGCATAATCATTGCCTTGGATATCGTCATAACTTTGCGCTTTTCTATCAATTGCTCGACAGTAATTTGTTCACCCACCGTATTATTTGCCTTCATGAGAGAAGCCTCTAGTGAAACCTATGGCCCCCGGGTCTATTTTCCATCATATTAGTTTCCGATCTACTATTTTGCAATCTTTTATTTTCAGATCTACAAACCAAAAAACCCAAAACCATTTTATCTTTTGTTTATCTATCTCTATCAGATCTCACTTTTGCAAGTAACCGTGAAGGGATTGACAATCCCTTTATCGCGTTGGGTGCAAGTTGTTTGATTGTTTGTGTAAGTATTGGTGATTTGTGCGTTCTTCTCCTGCTGGATTGATACCTTGGTTCTCAAACTTAGGGAAATACTTATTTCTACTTTGCTGCATCACCATTTCCTCTTCAAGGGAAAAACCAACACAAGCTCAAGAAGTAGCAGGAAAAATTTCTGGCACCGTTGCCGGGGAGATCTACGCCAAGTCAAGACATACCAAGTACCCATCATAAAACTCTCATCTGTTGCATTACATTATTCACCATTTGCCTCTCATTTTCCTCTCCCCCACTTCTAAAACAATTTTCAAAAAGATTTGCCTTTTTATTCGCCCTTCTCCCGTTCGTCTTTTCATTTACTTTTTGTTTGCTTGTGTGTTAGATCGCTTGTATTGCTTTCATGGCTAGTCCTCCCATCATTGTTAGCACTCCCAATAATGAGGTCCTTAATTTTAAGCAAAGGGAGGGAGAAAATTTAAAAGATACTTGGTATGGAATTTGCAAGGCTCAAAATAGATCTACTCGAAAGCAATCTACTGCCATTCTCCTTCGCAATTTTTATGTGGGCATTACTCCTTGGAATAGATATGTTCTAGATACCATTACCGGAGGGAATTTCTTGGGGAGCCATACTTTTGATTCTTATAATGCTATGATAGATTTGTTAGGCCCACCACCTCTTATGATCAATGGAACTGTTTTAACCTTAGAACATGTGATGCAAAGGCTTGATATTATTGAGAATAAAATTGCTATCGTAGAGTTGATTAAAAATTTGGATAAAAATATTCATAATCATATTACTCAATACGGATCTAAGATAGGAGTTACTTTAAAGAATCTTAGGGAAAAGGAACCCATAGTTAATGAAAAGATAGATCTAGATTCTGCTAGAATTGGCAAACTAGAATTTATTATTACCAACTTAGTTTCCGCTTTTTCCTCCATTAAACAACTCAAGATTTTCCTTCCACTAAGGCTACAAAGATTGTTTATGTTCCTAAGAATAAGGGTGAATCTTCTAGTAAAGGTAACGAAGATCTCAAAACAATAAGTGTTCACTCTAACCTTTTCGATATTATTAAGGAACCAATTGCCACAAGTGAATTTCTTGATTTCTTGCCTAGGAGTTTGATCATTGATAAAACCAAAGAATCTCCTAAGGAATAAAAGTGTGCAATTGAAGAATTGCATACCACCGATGACAATACCTAGATCTATGTTTTATGCCTAGCTAAGGGCGTTAAACAATAGCGTTTGTTGGGAGGCAACCGAATTTTATTTTTGTTATTGCTTTTTGGTTATGTTTTTTCATAAATAATTCATCTAGCCTCTGGTTAGATGTGTTTTTATGTTTTAATTAGTGTTTGTGCCAAGTAATACATTTGGGATGGCTTACGGTGATAGTTGATTTGATCTTGCTAAAAAACAATAACTTTTGCGCCCAACAAAATAATTTTCATAATTCACAGAAGCGTTCTTTTGATATGAAATTTTTACACAAGATTGATATACAAATTTCCCAGGTTGTACTAATTTTGTAGAATTTTGCAGTTGCAGAAGTATTCGAAGTTCTCTGATTACTACAGGTTATTCTGTTTTTGACAGATTCTGTTTTCTTTGTGTTGTTTGCTTATTTTGATGAATCTATGGATAGTATCGGGAGGGGGGGGGTATGAACCATGGAGAAGTTGGAATACAGTATACATTACACCAATATAAATAAAAAATGAGTTCATAACAGTACCATAAAGCGGTGATTTATTATACTAATGGATCTCATAAGATTTTCTGTTGAGTTAAGGCATCCCCTCTTTCGTCTTCGTCTATCGGTAACTTTACTTGAGGCTATATTTTTATTCACCACATGATATGTGTTTTGCTTGGAGCGTCTTGTATAATACGAGTCTTTGCTTTTTAGTTTGCCACAATCATCCTTGCTGTACACACCTTTTGAGAGGGACACACATGAATCGTAATTTATTAGAATACTCTATGTGATTCACTTATATCTTGTGAGCTAGGCAATTTTTCTCTAGTGCTTCACTTATATCTTTTTAGAGCACGGTGGTGGCTTTATTTTATAGAAATTGTTGAACTCACATGCTTCACTTATATTATTTTTCTCTCTAAACAACATGGTAATTTGCTTAGATTATGAATTTAGTCCTAATATGATAGGCATCCAAGAGGGATATAATAAAAACTTCCAAATAAAGTGGATTGAATACTAAGAGAAGTTTGATTCCTTATGATTGTTTTGAGATATGAGGATGGTAATATTAGAGTCATGCTAGTGAGTAATTGTGGATCGGTAAGTATACTTGTGTTAAAGTTTATGATTTCCGTACCATGCACGTATGGTGAACCGTTATGTAACAAAGTCGGAGCATGATTTATTTATTGATTGTCATCCTTTGTGTGGAGGTCGGGATTGCGCGATGGCTAACTCCTACCAACCCTTTCCCTAGGAGCATGCGTGTAGTATTTTGTTTTGATGACTGATAGATTTTTGCAATAAGTATGTGAGTTCTTTATGACTAATGTTGAGTCCATGGATTATACGCACTCTCATCCTTCCACCATTTCTAGTCTCTCTAGTACCGCGCAACTTTCGCTGGTACCATACACCCACCATATACCTTCCTCAAAACAGCCACCATACCTACCTATTATGGCATTTCCATAGCCATTCCGAGATATATTGCCATGCAACTTTCCACCATTCCGTTTATTATGACACGCTTCATCATTGTCATATTGCTTTGCATGATCATGTAGTTGACATAATATTTGTGGCAAAGCCACCGTTCATAATTATTCATACATGCCACTCTTGAGTCATTGCACATCCCGGTACACTGCTGGAGGCATTCATATAGAGTCATATTTGTTCTACGTATCGAGTTGTAATTCTTGAGTTGTAAGTAAATAAAAGTGTGATGATCTTCATTATTAGAGCATTGTCCCATGTGAGGAAAGGATGGCAGAGACTATGATTCCCCCACAAGTCGAGATGAGACTCCAGGCAAAAAATAAAAAAAAAGGAAGAAAAAAGAGAGGCCAAAGAAGCCCACAAAAAAATATGAGAGAAAAAGAGAGAAGGGGCAATGTTACTATCCTTTTTCCACACTTGTGCTTCAAAGTAGCACCATGATCTGCATGATAGAGAGTCTCCTATGTTCGTAACTTTATACACTAGTGTGAATTTTTCATTATAGAACTTGGCTTGTATATTCCAATGATGGGCTTCCTCAAAATACCCTAGGTCTTCGTGAGCAAGCGAGTTGTATGCACACCCACTTAGTTTCTTTTTGAGCTTTCATAAACTTATAGCTCTAGTGCATATGTTGCATGGCAATCCCTACTCACTCACATTGATATCTATTGATGGGCATCTCCATAGCCCATTGATACGCCTAGTTGATGTGATACTATCTCCTTCCTTTTGTATTCTCCACAACAACCATATTCTATTCCACCTATAGTGCTATGTCCATGGCTCACGATCATGTATTGTGTGAATGTTGAAAAAGTTTGAGAACATCAAAAGTATGAAACAATTGCTTGGCTTGTCATCGGGGTTGTGCATGATTTGAATATTTTGTGTGATGAAGATGGAGCATAGCCAGAATATATGTTTTGTAGGGATAGCTTTCTTTGGCCATGTTATTCTGAGAAGACATGATTGCTTTATTAGTATGCTTGAAGTATTATCGTTTCTATGTCAATATTAAAATTTTGTTTTGAGTCTTATGGATCTGAACAGTCATGCCACAATGAAGAAAATTACATGGATAAATATGTTAGGTAGCATTCCACATCAAAAATTCTGGTTTTATCATTTACCTACTTATGGACGAGCAGGAATTAAGCTTGGGGATGCTTGATACGTCTCCAACGTATCTATAATTTTTTATTGTTCCATGCTATTATATTATCTATTTTGGATGTTTTATATGTATTAATATGCTATTTTATATTATTTTTTGGGACTAATCTATTAACCTAGAGCCCAGTGCCAATTTCTGTTTTTCCTTGTTTTTGAGCTTCGCAGAAAATGAATACTAAACGGAGTCCAAATGGAATAAAACTTCACGATGATTTTTCTTGGACCAGAAGACACCCAGGAGACTTGGAGTGCAAGTCCGAAGAGCCACCAGGCGGCGACAAGGGTGGAGGGTGCGCCCAGGGGGTAGGCGTGCCCCCTACCTTGTGGGCCCCTTGGTGACCCCCTGACCTAGATCTTCCTCCTATATATTTGCAAATATTCCCAAACCCTCAGAGGCATCCACGTAAACACTTTTCCACCGTCGCAACCTTCTGTTCCCGTGTGTCGGTGTACTAAAGTAGGGGTACCTTAGTATCCCGAACTTGTGCACGGGCAGTCGCAGCGCCCCTCGGCAAGGCTCGCCGGGTGCCCGCCAAGATCCTCCGTAGTTCCTGTTGGAGCCATTCAAGAACAAAGTATTTTAACTGAGAAGACAACGCCCCGGCAAGAGGAGCTTGCCGGGAAGGATGAAGCCCCGGCAAGAGGAGCTTGCCCGGGAAGGCCAACCGAGGCATTTCAAGGAACTTGCCGCAACGCACCGCGCATCCCGGCAAGGCCCGGCGGGCGACAAGCTCCCGGGCGCGGCAAGACAACGACCGCGGCAAGGCACTTGCCGCGACGAAGCCACCACTCTATGCCCACGCTCCAGCGCATCCGTCGACGTGTCGCCGTAGGACCGTTCCAGGCGCACGTGGAGGGAAGCTATGCAGCCAAGCGGTGCGAGGTGGCGAGTGGAGATGATGAGAAGGCCATCGTGGCGAACGGTGGCGCCCCTAACGGTCGCTTTTCTGCACTGTTGGGCGACGCGGACGGGCATTAAATGCTCTTGTCCCCTGCCGTCAGAGTTAGGTAGGGTGCACTGTAGAGGCAGTTGTACCAACCACACTTTTTACACTTTTACCCCTGCATGCGTTGCCACCTGTCGGTGACCCCTTTATCCTATAAAAGGAGGCCCATGCGCAACGTAGAGGGGGTTCGACTCATTCGAAACTACAACACTCTCACGCTCTCGAGCGAGAACAGAATACAATCACAAAGCAGCAGTAGGAGTATTATCTCTCCGGAGAGCTCCAAAGCCGGGTAAAAATCGCTCGCGCGCTTCGCCCCGATCCGCTCTTCGTGCGCTCTTCGCTCCCTTGCCGGACCGAAAGGGGCCCTGCCCCATAGGTGTTCGTTTCCCACGACATCTTTGGCGCGCCAGGTAGGGGAGCGTCGAGGTTGTGTGAACCCGATCCGGCGTTCGCGCGGGCCAGATCTTCATCATCTTCATCGACATGCCACTAAAGAAGAAGACTTCGGGGGTGGCTGCTCCGTCCATGTCGATCCCACCGCCACCGGAGCAAACGGGTGGTGGGGTGGACGCCGGCGGAGGAGCGGGCGCCGACGAAGGAACTCACGCTGCCGCCAGGTCCAAGGACAAGGCCGCGCAAACTTCGGCGTCCGTACACGCACCGCACCCGTCCCAGGAGGTGCGGGGCCAACAGCGTCATGGTACTCGCGGTACCATACGCTCGTTGGATCAAAATCGAGCTGTCCGATCTCGAGATGCTCGAGACCAGCACACACGCCAGCCTGCTGGCACGAGCAAAACACGGTCGCCTGGACGGGATCCTGCTCCTTCTAACATGGTTAGAAGTCCGAGCATATCCCGCTCCTCGCACTGTTCGCCACCGCCACCGAAGACTCCAGAAGAAGCGTTGGCTCGAGCCCAACTGCTCCTGGATTACCCTCCAACGGCGGACAAGATCGACGGTTGGAGGGCCACCATTCAGAGCCTCATCGGCTTCGCCAACAGCGACACTCCCCGGCAACCGAGCACATCGAAGCCGCGGCAAGACACCCAGGCGCGAGCCGATGGTGACAAGACTGGTGGGGGTGCAACTACCGTGCACTCCCCACCCCGAAGGCCAAGATCGCCGACTCGCCGGGTCAACCTCGACACTGACTCCACAGCGTCATCAGACCCACGAGCCCATCATGATCAGCGCCAAATTCTTCAAGAACGGCAACAAGAGGACGCTCGTACTCGCATCGAGCGTCGGAGAGAAGCGCGGCGTCAGTCAAACCAGCGCGCTGGGCCCACTGTTGACATGCATGCGCCAGGGGAACCAAGCAACTTGCCGTACGCGGTAGGTTGCCCTGCGTTCACCCGTGAGCTGCGGCAAGTCCAGTGGCCCAGTACAAAGAACTTCAAGCCAGACGTACCAGAGAAGTATGATGGCAGGCTACATCCGTCGGAGTTCCTCAGCATCTACACCATCGCGGTGCAAGCTGCCGGGGGGTGCGACGAGAAGATCCTTGCCAATTACTTCCGACTGGTGCTCAAGCCCAATGTCAGATCCTGGCTCATGCACTTGCCGGACGACTCCATTTCTTCATGGGCGGATCTGTGCCATCAGTTTGTCGGCGCCTTCACAGGCGGCCACAAGCCCCATGGCCAGGAAAGCAATCTTCATCTGCTCGCCCAGAAGGAAGGAGAGCCCCTGCGCAAGTTCATTCAAAGGTTCAGCCAAGTGCAGCGCAACATCCCAGATGTCCACCCTGCCGCGGTCATCAGCGTGTTCCATCAGAACGTGCGTAACCGCAGGATGAGGGAGGAGATGGCGATGTCCAAGATTAGAGACGTCAGTGAGCTCTATGCCCTGGCCGACAAGTGCGCACGTGCTGAGGAGGGGAGGAAACTCCCCGGAGAGAATGCAGAAGCAGGAGGATCTGACAGTGAGGATGCTGCCCCGGCAAAGAAAAACCGGCGGCGGAACAACAGAAGAAGGAAAGGCAAAGATGTAGTAGCTGTCGAGCAGTCCGGCAACGAAGGTGGCGCCAAGGCAGCAGAACCTGTGGTGGCCGCCGACAAGCAGGGCAGCTCCGACAAGCAGTACTGCAAGATCCACCGTACCAAGGGCCACGATCTCCAAAGTTGCAAGAAGGTTGAACAGCTTGTCGAGCTGCAGAAAGATGAGTACGAGCGACGCGACAAGGAGAAGGCCCAGGAAGGTACTGGCGGGTCCGGCAAGAAGCGTCCCGGCCGGGGAGGACGCCACGACAAGGCCAAGCAGCGGCAAGGAGACAGGCCTCCCCGCGGTCGCGACAAGGATGAAGATGAAGACGAAGATGAGGATATGGATGAAGATGAGGCTGACGAGCAGGAGTTTCAGAAAGCAACAGAGGTTCTGTGCGTTGACGGTGGTGCTTCTCTGCATACTTCGCACCGCCAGCTCAAGCAGTGGGTGCGGGAAGTTAATGCAGCAGAACCATCAGTCGAGTCACGCAAGCCTCTGAAGTGGTCCAGCACGCCCATCATCTTTGACGTTGAGGATCACCCTGATCGCATAACTGCGGTCGGGTGCTTGCCGATGTTGGTTTGACCAACTATCCGCAACCTCAAGGTCACAAAGATGCTGGTTGACGGCGGGGCCGGCTTGAATCTGATCTCCTCCGCGGTGCTCAAGAAGCTCCAGATCCCCGATAGCGAGCTCGAAGAGACCGGTACATTCCAAGGAATCAATCCGGGAAGGAGCAAGCCGAAGGGGAAGATCACGTTGCCAGTAATATTTGGCAGCGAGCTGAATTTCAGGACAGAAAGAGTCACCTTTGACGTTTCTGATTTCCCATTACCCTACAATGGGATACTCGGCCGTCCAGCGCTCGCCAAGTTCATGGCAGCCTCTCACTATGCCTACAACGTGCTCAAGATGCCAGGTCCGATAAGTGTCATCTCTGTCCCCGGCGACAAGAAAGATGCCCTTATCTGCACCGACAAGATCTACCGGGAAGCAGCAGCCGCAGCAGATCACAAGACACTTGCCGCTGAAGCTCCCGGGGGGAAGAAGAAGACCAAGTCCGGCAAGAGCTCTGATGCCCACTCCGGCAAGCGCACCTCTTCGGAGTGCTGCGCTACCGTCGAGGACGCACCATCGAGCTCCACCGGCAAGTGTAAGAAGGCAAAGGCAGCTCCGCCAGAGACCAAGAAAGTGGCCGCCAAGGAGGACGGCACTGGTGGTACCTTCACCATCAGTGCCACGCTTGACCCTAAATAGGAAAGTGCGCTCGTTGCTTTCCTATGGGCGAATGTCGATGTGTTTGCGTGGCAACCGTCTGACATCCCCGGTGTTCCCAGGAAAGTAATTGAGCACCACCTTGCCGTTTGTCCCCACGCGCGGCCCGTCAAGCAGAAAGTCAGAAAGCAAGCAGTGGAGCGCCAAGAATTCATTGCTGAAGAGATCAAGAAGTTGGAAGCAGCAGGCCTTGTCAGAGGAGTGCTCCATCCTATGTGGTTGGCCAATCCTGTAATCGTGCGCAAGGCAAACGGGAAATGGAGGCTTTGTATTGACTTCACTAATGTTAATAAAGCTTGTCCCAAAGATCCATTTCCCTTGCCGCGCATTGACCAGATTGTCGACTCCATGGCAGGATGTGATTTGCTTTCATTTCTTGATGCATATTCAGGATATCATCCGATCTTCATGGCAGAAGAGGATGAAGAGAAGACCGCATTCATCACTCCGTGTGGCATGTACTGTTTCGTACGAATGCCCTTCGGTTTGAAGAATGCTGGTTCAACATTTGCAAGGGTAGTTCACGAAGCTTTTGAGCCACAGTTGCACAGAAATGTAGAAGCTTACATGGATGACATAGTGGTCAAAAGCAAGGACAGAGCAACTCTGATTCAGGATTTGGATGAAACTTTCATGAATCTGCACAAGATCAACCTCAAGCTTAACCCCGAGAAGTGCGTGTTTGGAGTCCCATCCGGCAAGCTTCTCGGGTTCTTCGTGTCTCAGAGGGGAATTGAAGCCAACCCCGACAAGATCAAGGCCATTGAGCAGATCGAAGCACCGAAGCGCGTCAAGGATGTACGAAGGCTTGCCGGCTGCGTGGCTGCTCTAAGCAGGTTTATCTCTAAGTCTGCTGAGCGCGCCCTGCCGTTTTTCAAAATATTGAAAAAGGCAGGTCCAATGAAATGGACTTCGGAAGCGGAGGCTGCGCTGCAGGACTAGAAGAGATACCTATCCTCCACTCCAATACTTGTCGCACCTAAGCCACAAGAGAAGTTGCTGCTATATCTAGCGGCAACCAATCAAGTGGTTAGTGCTACGTTAGTAGCGGAGAGGGAGGCAGATGATAAGCCAGCGGCCGCGGCAAGCACATCCAGCGACAAGCAGGGGGCTTCCCCGACAAGCTCTGGTCCTGACGAGAATGGATCTGCGCAGGAGGAGGTGCAGAAGAAAATGGTGCAGCGCCCAGTTTACTTTGTCAGTTCCCTTCTACAGGGGGCTAGGTCAAGGTACTCTGGTGTGCAGAAATTGCTTTTTGGCCTTCTCATGGCCTTGAGAAAGCTGCGCCGTTACTTCCAAGCACATGAGATCACAGTTGTCACTCGCTCTCTGCTAAAGAGGATACTGCAGAATCCAGAAGCAACAGGCAGGATTGTCGAGTGGGCACTGGAACTGTCGAGCTTTGGCCTCAAGTTTGAGAGTACTTCAACTATCCAGAGCCGAGCATTGGCAGAATTCATAGCAGAATGGACGCCAACGCCTGATGAAGAAATTCCAGAAAAGAGGATCCCCGTCAAGGAAGTAAGCAAAGAATGGGTCATCTACTTTGATGGTGCCTTCTCGCTGCAAGGCGCCGGTGCGGGCGTGCTACTTGTCGCACCCACCGGAGAGCACCTCAAGTACGTGGTCCAGATGCACTTTCCCAAGGAGCAAGCAACAAACAATACTGCAGAGTATGAAGGTTTGCTTGCCGGACTCAGGATTGCAGCAGACCTTGGTATCAGGAAGTTAATTGTTAGGGGTGACTCGCAGCTTGTCGTCCGCCAAGTAAACAAAGATTATCAGAGTCCGTTGATGGAAGCCTACATTGATGAAGTGAGAAAGTTAGAAGAGCACTTTGACGGCTTACAGATGGAACATGTTCCAAGAGCTCAGAACGACATTGCAGATGGCCTGTCAAAGTGCGCCACACTCAAGTTACCTATGGAACCAGGGATCTTTGTGCTCAAGCTGACTCAACCATCTGTAACACCATCAACTGGACAGAGCAAGAAGAGGAAGTTGGTTTCTGGTGACTACTTTCCGGCAGAGCTCCCCGAAGCCGCCGCCAAGAAGGTCCCCAAGATCAACACCAAGAGTGCTGAGGAGCAGTCTGCTCCGACAAGCCCTAAGGTTTGTTCCGTTGAAGCAGACACTCCCGACAAGTTTTGCTCCGGCAAGCTTGCCGGGGAACATCAAGCTCCGTCTGAACCGCAAGTTCTTGCCGTAGAAGCGGATGTTCCTGCAGCGACATTTGTGCCTTTAGTCCTTGTCGTCGAGCCGCAAGCTCCGACATGGGCACAGCAGATTGTCCGTTTCCTTCAGACAGGAGAATTTCCCGAAGAGCAAGAAGAAGCGGAGAGAGTAGCCCGGCAATCAAGTATGTACCAGTTTGTCGACGACATTCTGTACAGAAGAAGGTTCAACGGAGTGAAATTGAAGTGCATTCCCCGGGAAGATGGACAGAAGCTGTTGGCGGAGATACATGGAGGCATATGTGGTCACCACATTGGCGCAAGAGCACTTGCCGGCAAAGCTTTCCGGCAAGGTTTCTTTTGGCCGACAGCCCTCCAGGATGCGACTGCACAAGTAGCAAAGTGTGAAGCGTGCCAGTTCCATTCCAAACAGATACACCAGCCAGCTCAAGCTCTCCAGACGATCCCTTTATCCTGGCCATTTTCGGTCTGGGGGCTCGACATCCTCGGCCCCTTTCCCCGAGCCGTCGGGGGCTTTGAGTACTTGTACGTAGCAATCGACAAGTTCACAAAGTGGCCGGAAGTGGAAGCAGTGAGGAAGGTGACAGCAGAGTCAGCAGTCAAGTTCTTCAGGTCGATTGTTTGCCGTTTCGGAGTCCCTAACAGGATCGTCACCGACAACGGCACGCAGTTCATGAGCCGCACCTTCATGCAGTACGTCCAAGATCTTGGTGCCAAGGTCTGCTTTGCTTCTGTTGCTCACCCGAGAAGCAACGGTCAAGCGGAGAGGGCAAACGCTGAAGTGCTGCGCGGGCTCAAGACCAGAACTTTCGACAGGCTGCACAAGTGCGGAAAGAACTGGATCGAGGAGCTGCCGGTGGTTCTTTGGTCGATCAGGACGACGCCAAATCGAGCCACTGGCCAAACACCTTTCGCTCTAGTCTATGGAGTAGAGGCAGTTCTCCCCACGGAACTCGTATACGGATTGCCTCGAGTGCTCGCTTATGATGAGCTTGAGCAAGAGCAGCTGCGACAAGATGACGCGCTGCTCCTTGAGGAAGATCGTCTTCAGGCTGCTGTACGAGCTGCTCGATACCAGCAAGCTTTGCGCCGCTACCATAGCCGCAAAGGTAATGCCAGAAGTCTCGAGGAAGGCGACCTTATTCTTCGGCGCGTACAATCCGCCAAGAATTCCAACAAGTTGATGCCGAAGTGGGAAGGCCCTTATCGGGTAAAGCGAGTCACTAGGCCTGGTGCTGTTCGCCTTGAGACCGAAGATGGCTTTCCGGTGAGCAACTCCTGGAACATAGAGCATCTTCGTAAGTTTTACCCATAAGGTGCGGTTGCCGGAACCTGTTCCGGCAACCATCTTTTGTACAAGCCTTGCCGCTATTGCATGTAACCCTTTGTACAAAGCCGGGCGCAGATCCCGTGCATGAATAAAGATCATATGCTCCGCACATCATGTCAAATTTCATTCTTTTTCTTTTTTGCATGCATTATCTGACATTTTGTGTAGCACTTGCCCCCGGTAAGCAATAACGAGCCTTAAGGCTCCATATCTTTATTTTCTCTTCTTTCTTTTTCTCAAAAAGGAAGGTTCCCTCGCCCACAAGTTTGCCGGGGGGAAGGAGAAGATAATGGTGTGGACCAGGCATCGTTCAAGAAAAGTATCGCCTTGCCGGGACGCAAATGACAGAAAAGCTAAGTTGCCAAAGTTTGAGCACGATCAGTTTTAAATTTTTTTAAGTTATCTTCCTTGAACGACCGTGCTTTGTATGGAAAACCTGTGCGCGGAGGAACCAACTCGTAGCTAGTTGCGCCCTTACTTTGTTTCGAGTCCGCTCAACAACTTAAGTGTGCTGCGACTAGTTGCGACAAGGTTTCTTGCCGGAGGCGACACCGCCAGCAGGCTGCTGATGTTCTGCGCTCAGCGCTCGCGGCAAGGGTGCCTGCGCCGGCAAGTTCCCTGAAAGCGTAGGGCGAAAACATACAAAGGAAGGAATCAAGTAAAGGGAATAACATAGCAAATACTGCCCAAAATAAAGTTATATTACAGAGATAGCTTGCCGCACTCTAATAGATTGTTCCCGCAACATGTCTAACAGTGGCAAAAGAAGGAGAAAACGGGTGGCCTAATCCACGCGTTCGCCGTCGATCCTCCTGACTTCATTCACCTTGTCCACAATGGGTGCGACAAGGACCTTGAGCTCTTCAAGATCTGCACCCGCCGGCAGCTTCTTAAGGACGTTGGTGAGGTTGAGGCCCGGGTTGCGGAAGAGCACCTTCACCAACACCTTCTCCAGAACTCTGGCGCAGATTGCGCGTGACTCGTCAGCCAGCTGCTTTGGGATCCTTTCCCGGAGTTGCTGGAGAGCCGTCGCCACGCCCTTGAAGAACAGAATGAGCTTGGCGCTGGGCTGGAGGTTTTCATCAGAAGAGTACCCGAAGCCCTCCAATTCTAGCTGCGTCAGCTCCTTGTCGATGACTTCAGCGATGTTAACGAGGCCCTCCGTCCAGAGCTCCACAGTAGCCCTGAAGGTGTTCTGAGTTTCGGCGGCCCTCGTCAGCAGCGCCTCATTGGCCTTGATCTCTCCCTTCAAGTCCTCCTCCCGCTTCTTGGCGCCGTCCAGCGTCTCCGTCAGCGTGGCCAGCTTCAGCTCTAGATAAGCTTTTGAATCCTTGGCGGCACTCAGCTCTTTGCCCCTCTCAAGGAGACGACCCTACAGCTCGCCATGGGCGGGCGTCCTTCTCGCGCTCGCGCTGGAGCGCGGCAAGCTCTTCATTCTTCTCCTTGAGAGTGGCTTCTAGCTGCGTCACCTTCACCTCCAGCTCCTTCTTGGCGGCCTCGTCAGCTGCAGTAGCATCCTTCGCTTCCTTGAGGGCCCCGCTGACGAGGACATGTATTAGGGGTAGGGTAACAGGCCTGACCTAAAGACCCTACCCATGGACACCGTAAACTTTGTACTGGGCCCCTGGGCCAGATCGCCGTCCAGATGTACCGCAACTTGAAAGTCACTCGGACGGCAACAACCATTCGGAGCACGGCACTCCACTCGACAAGCTCATTCCACTCGGCCGGGTAACTCACTCGGATATGAGAAGACCGATAGTCAGCATAACGGTCTTGTAGTGGCCAGGTATTATGGCATTGATACTCCAGTTTGTAATATAGGAGGTGAGGGGGTGGCGCACTCTATATAAGCCACCCCCCACCACTAGACTAAGGGGGTTCTTTTCTTCCAGCTCTCTCTCTTTTCACCATTAGTCTCAGGACTTAGCTCAGGCATGGGGATCTGTTCCTCTCTCTCACACATACATTGTAATCTCCGGATATATACTCAGATAAAACAAAGCCTCTCCGGAGCACGAGACGTAGGGTTGTTATCTCCACCATGAGAGGCCCGAACTCGCTAAAACCACCGTGTCACCCGTATGCATCTCGATAGATCATGCTCCGTTATCCTACCCCTCTCTTACTGTCGGAGTCGTTCCCACGACAGTTGGCGCCCACCTTGGGGCATGGCGTCTATCGAACCATGGTGCAAATGGTTTTTTCTTCAATCTTCAACAGCGGATCAACTACCATCGCCAGAGAAATTGGCGCTTTGGTCATCGCGCCATTCATACAAACAAAAGGATCAGGGAAGTTTCCATTGAACCTAGTCTTTTTACAATACATTATCTAGCAATGAGTTTATCATGAAACAGAGGAGAAGAGAACAGGACGAGCCGCTCCTCATCTTTCTAGCCTTCTCAACGGATCATTATCAAAGGCAACCGCCGCAAACGGCCACCAACGCGGTCCGCTGCATTGTCCCCGGCCTCGTCTACGACTCCACCACCGAGCTCCTACACACAGGCACCGGCGCAGTCCACCACGTCGTTTCCGCCCTCATCTACGGTGTCGACGGCGGCCCCTCACGAACGGCACGCCTCAACAGCGACTGCAGAAACGGTCCGGATCTTCCCGGCGACCACGACCAGCGACCCGACTTCGCGAGAAGACAAGGCATCCGTCGTCCGCGCCCGGTCGTAATCTTTCTCTCTTCCTTTAATTAATACATATCCATACCTATCCATGCATGCGTAGTTTTTTCCTAAATCCTCTCGGCTGCAAGTTCATTGGATCGGTTAGGCACCCGTGCCATTAACTGCGTACATAATGCGACAGCCAATGCATGTCGTAACTACGACCAGCGCTGAACGCATCCATGCGTACGTAGTTTTTTCGTCGATCTTCTCTGTTGCATGTTCACCCAATCGGTTAGGCTCCCACGCCATTAACTGTGTACTTAACGCAGCAGCCGATGCATGCATGCCGTGAAGGCAGCCAGTGGTGAATGGAGGCTTAATTTGCGGCATGCAAAAACGAAACATGCAGTCCGGTGCAGCCATAATTGCATGCTAATACCATTTGCTGTTACTACTCTTCAAAAGCGCACACAATTAGTACTCCGCGTTACAGTATTAATCCGTTGCCTAAATGTTCGGGTAACATGCAGGATACACTCGGATAAAGCTGGCCGTACCACCACATGCAGTGCATCTATCCGTCGTAACCGCCACGGTTAGACTCATCATGCCTGTCAGCTCTGCCAAGTCAGTCGACCTGATGCTCCATGTCGAGTGCACCATCGGAGGCCACGATGTCAGCAAGATCCACATCCCAAGCTACTACTCTCCAGCGCCCGCCGACAGCCTCGTTCACGTAAGGCGTCAAGTCCATCGCCTCGGAAAACTATTGCACTCGGCAGCAACTCCCTCCAATCGGCATCGGCATCGTCACTCGGATGGGACTGGCTCACTCGGACCAAACCGGATCACTGGCAATCGGACGTTCGTACGCCACCACTCGGCCACCCGTACATCATCGCTCGATCGGACGTGTCCTCAGTCGTCCTGCATGAGGTCATGAAGCTGCTCGCGTCATCATCAACTTATCCGACTTGCACACATGTGCGTTGCCACTCCGCGGGACGCGTCTACTTCAGTCGGACACCTCGCGCTTCGTCACTCCGCGGGATACATCTACTTCATTCGGCTGTCCCGCGCATTGCCATCGGTTGGTCACCTCATCACCACTCGGCCGCCCCGCGCGTCGCCACTCGGTTGGTCACCTCATAACCACTCGGCTGCCCCGCACGTCGCCACAGGTTGGTCACCTCATAACCACTCGGCCGCCCCGCGCGTCGTCACTCGGTTGGTCACCTCATAACCACTCGGCCGCCCCGCGCGTTGCCACAGGTTGGTCACCTCATAACCACTCGGCCGGCCCGCACGTTGCCACTCGGTTGGTCACCTCATAACCACTCGGCCGCCCCGCATGTTGCCACTCGGTTGGTCACCTCATAACCACTCGGCCGCCCCGCGCATTGCCATCGGTTGGTCACCTCATCACCACTCGGCCGCCCCGCGCGTCGCCACTCGGTTGGTCACCTCATAACCACTCGGCCGCCCCGCGCGTTGCCATCGGTTGGTCACCTCATCACCACTCGGCCGCCCTGCGCGTCGCCACTCGGTTGGTCACCTCATAACCACTGGGCCGCTCCGCGCATCACCACTCGGTTGGTCACCTCATCACCACTCGGTCACCCCGCGACACAGTTCTTACAATCTCATAAATGATTGTTATTCTTTTTTAAATGCTCTAAATCCCCCCCAGTGGGTGACTTAGTTGCGAATCTGTCTCACCTAAGTTTAAAAAATCCTGCCGAGTGGAGAGCAACCCTCCCACTCGGGGGCTTAGCTGCAGTCCAGTACTCGCCTAAGTTTCAAAAATCCTACCGAGTGGAGAGCAACCCTCCCACTCGGGGGCTTAGCTGCAGTCCAGTACTCGCCTAAGTTTTAAAAAATCCTACCGAGTGGAGAGCAACCCTCCCACTCGGGGGCTTAGCTGCAGTCCAGTACTCGCCTAAGTTTCAAAAAATCCTACCGAGTGGAGAGCAACCCTCCCACTCGGGGGCTTAGCTGCAGTCCAGTACTCGCCTAAGTTTAAAAAATCCTACCGAGTGGAGAGCAACCCTCCCACTCGGGGGCTTAGCTACAGTCCAGTACTCGCCTAAGTTTAAAAAATCCTACCGAGTGGAGAGCAACCCACCCACTCGGAGGGCTTAGCTGCAGTCCAGTACTCGCCTAAGTTTAAAAACACCACACGGCCGCCCCGCGCGTTGCCACTCGGTTGGTCACCTCATCACCACTGGGCCGCTCCGCGCGTCGCCACTCGGTTGGTCACCTCATAACCACTCGGCCGCCCCGCGCGTCACCACAGGTTGTTCACCTCATAACCACTCGGCCGCCCTGCGCGTCGCCACTCGGTTGGTCACCTCATAACCACTCGGCCGCCCCGCGCGTTGCCACAGGTTGGTCACCTCATAACCACTCGGCCGGCCCGCGCGTCGTCACTCAGTTGGTCACCTCATAACCACTCGGCCGCCCCGCGCGTTGCCACTCGGTTGGTCACCTCATAACCACTCGGCCGCCCCGCGCATTGCCATCGGTTGGTCACCTCATCACCACTCGGCCGCCCCGCGCGTCGCCACTCGGTTGGTCACCTCATAACCACTCGGCCGCCCCGCGCGTTGCCATCGGTTGGTCACCTCATCACCACTCAGCCGCCCCGCGCGTCGCCACTCGGTTGGTCACCTCATAACCACTGGGCCGCTCCGCGCGTCACCACTCGGTTGGTCACCTCATCATCACTCGGTCACCCCGTGACACAGTTTTTACAATCTCATAAATGATTGTTATTCTTTTTTAAATTCTCTAAATCCCCCCCAGTGGGTGACTTAGTTGCGAATCTGTCTCGCCTAAGTTTAAGAAATCCTGCCGAGTGGAGAGCAACCCTCCCACTCGGGGGCTTAGCTGCAGTCCAGTACTCGCCTAAGTTTCAAAAATCCTACCGAGTGGAGAGCAACCCTCCCACTCGGGGGCTTAGCTGCAGTCCAGTACTCGCCTAAGTTTTAAAAAATCCTACCGAGTGGAGAGCAACCCTCCCACTCGGGGGCTTAGCTGCAGTCCAGTACTCGCCTAAGTTTCAAAAAATCCTACCGAGTGGAGAGCAACCCTCCCACTCGGGGGCTTAGCTGCAGTCCAGTACTCGCCTAAGTTTTAAAAAATCCTACAGAGTGGAGAGCAACCCTCCCACTCGGGGGCTTAGCTGCAGTCCAGTACTCGCCTAAGTTTAAAAAATCCTACCGAGTGGAGAGCAACCCTCCCACTCGGAGGGCTTAGCCACAGTCCAGTACTCGCCTAAGTTTAAAAACACCACACGGCCGCCCCGTGCGTTGCCACTCGGTTTGTCACCTCATCACCACTGGGCCGCTCCGCGCGTCGCCACTCGGTTGGTCACCTCATCACCACTCAGCCGCTCTGCGTGTCGCCACTCAGTTGGTCACCTCATCACCACTCGGCCGCTCCACGCATCGCCGCTCATTGGTCGCCTCATCACCACTCGGCCACTCGCGCGCCTTCAGACAGCTAGGTCATTTTACATTCTGTTATTTCCGAGTATCCCATAATTCACACATCACCTTCACTCGAAGGCCGCACCACCGAGTGTACCTCTACGCTCGGCTGCTTATTTTCACATACTTGCTTAGTACTGGTTATGTGACTCCCGAGTCCAGCTTACATTTTTTCGCATACATCATTCATGAACACCATGTGTCATTCTTAATTTCGAGTTTGCATCGGTCCTCCGGGGCTGCAACTTAGTCGAAACACTACACTTCCATTTTATTTGAGCCAATATTCCAATGAGTTCAGTCGGATCCATCGCTTCGACAAGTTCGAACTGATCCTTCGCTCTTTCAGACTCATGCTGGTTAACCAGCAAGCCCCTTGCACTCCCAGCGGGTGTCTACGGGTGTTATTCACACAAATCATTTGAGCACACACCGAATTTCCTCGAGAAATTATTTCGTTGGCTTGTGCCATTTTTTTCACAAGTTACGTGATCACTTGATGGCCCCATGCGCCAACTTCATCGCTGCTCGGACTCGGTCACCGTACCGGTCCTAGTGCACCACAACACCTACCTTGTCGCTCTGTTGACTTCAAACACATCCGGCCAACCCCTCTGTGGAATCCTCTTCATTGTATCAATGATATAGACCTCGTCAGGCATGAGACGGATAAGTCCCTTTTATAATCAAATTTCACACTTCACTCTTTTGCGAGTTTGCCTCTTTCGAGCATCACTCGGAAGATTCTCCTCATCTTTACCCGAGTCTAACTCAATGAATTGCAAATCATCCATTCAAAACTATATTTCTCGTGTTCCGATATGTCCGTTGTCAAAGCCTGTAGTACGCTCGGGGGCTACGCCGCACTCGGGGGCTGCATCTCATTTGGAATGACACTCTCCTGAGTGGTCGACTACTTCATCACCTGGCAGATCCTTCACTTCAACAAATGCATACAATCCGCCACTTCGACAAGTTTAGTAATCACCCAGACGCTCTGCATGCCATCTTCATTCCTACTCAGAATCAGTTGGCACACCGGTCTTCTCGCGCCGCAACCACGTTACACTGACCTCGTCACTACATAAGCTTCAAAAGCATTCGACTAAGTCCTCCGAGGACCATTTTCGCCATCCGGTGGCACACGACTTCGCCTTAGCCGCCTCGCGCGCTGCCACTCGGTTGTGCGCGGCTTCACCAGTCGGCTGCCCTGCGCATCTTCACTTGGCTAGATATATAGTCCTACATTCGACCACTTCACACGTCATCACCATTTGGCCGCTCCACGCGTCGCCACTCGGTTGGGCACGTCTTCACCACTCGACCGCCCCGCGCATCGTCACTCGGTTGTACACCATCAGTTGGACATGTCTTTACCTCTACACCCCCAGCACGGGAACGACTAAGTTACTCATATGGTCAAACCTCATATCACACTCTGTAGCAAGCTTACCTCCTTCGAGCATCACTCGGGGGCTACGCACGACAGTTGGCCATGTCACCCTCAGGGGTTACGCCCATTTGGTTAACCTATTGATCACATCATGAATATTCTTCTGACCATAATTACTCGACCTTCGAGTGAGAGAAGAACAAGTTCGATCAGTACCAGCTAAGAAGATTTTTTAGTTCTCTCAGACCCCCGCCGACTGCCCGCACTCGATTGTGGTCTCGGGGACTACACCCAGTGGGTGCACTCAGCGTGCCCCCACTGGAGTAATCTCCACTCGGTATGGCCTGACCAGTCCAAGTGATAAACAACAACAAAAAAGACAAGCTCTAAGACTCCCGCCGACTGCCCGCAGTCGACGGCAGTCTCGGGGACTACACCCAGTGGGTGCACTCAGCGTGCCCCCACTGGAATGGTATCCACTCGGAACGGTCCGCCCGGTCCGAGTGACGGCCAAACAAAAAAAAAGACACGTTCCAAGCATGAAGAAATTTCGAGTAACCAGTTACTCGATGCAGGACCAGCTCCAAATCACTCAAAAAAATTGTTATAAGGTGAGTTCAACGCTCCTCCATGGACCCGTCTGAGCTCATTTCACTCGGGCACCATGCAGACTGGAATCCGTCAAGGCAACAAGCGAAGATAAGACCGCCGGGTGACCAAAGGAAGTTCATAAGTGCCTCCGTAGCACTCGACTCATCTGGGAATTCACCTCGACTCGACCCGCTCAACCTCGATCGATTCGGGGGCTAATGACGAGGACATGTATTAGGGGTAGGGTAACAGGCCTGACCTAAAGACCCTACCCATGGACACCGTAAACTTTGTACTGGCCCCCTGGGCCAGATCGCCGTCCAGATGTACCGCAACTTGAAAGTCACTCGGACGGCAACAACCACTCGGAGCACGGCACTCCACTCGATAAGCTCATTCCACTCGGCCGGGTAACTCACTCGGATATGCGAAGACCGATAGTCAGCATAACGGTCTTGTAGTGGCCAGGTATTATGGCATTGATACTCCAGTTTGTAACATAGGAGGTGAGGGGGTGGCGCACTCTATATAAGCCACCCCCCACCACTAGACTAAGGGGGTTCTTTTCTTCCACCTCTCTCTCTTTTCACCATTAGTCTCAGGACTTAGCTCAGGCATGGGGATCCGTTCCTCTCTCTCACACATACATTGTAATCTCCGGATATATACTCAGATAAAACAAAGCCTCTCCGGAGCACGAGATGTAGGGTTGTTATCTCCACCATGAGAGGCCCGAACTCGCTAAAACCACCGTGTCACCCATATGCATCTCGATAGATCATGCTCCGTTATCCTACCCCTCTCTTACTGTCGGAGTCGTTCCCACGACACCCGCCAAGTGTCTCTTCACGCGCAGCGAGCTCCTCCTCATAGCTGTCCAAGTTAACCTTCTTCTGCGTCAGCTCGCCTTCTCGCACGGACATCTCCTCGGCGGCAAGCCGTTGCTGCTCTTCGGCTTCAGCCTTCTCGAGGAGAAAGGCCTTCCGCGCCTCGGCAAGCTGCGCCCTCTCCTCTGCAATGGACCGGAGGGCCTCTTGGTTGCGGCTCTGGAGCTCCTCCGCATGCTTCTCTATGTCCACTCGCGCCTGCGCGACAAGCGCTTCCCGGGACTCCAGTTTGGCTTGTCGGGCGCGGTAGAGCGACAACAGCCTCCGCAGCAGTTGTTCCTCCTCAGGCTCGCCGCTGCTGCTGCTTGGCGCGTCAACCACTGTCAGCCCAGCGGAGGCGAGAACTTCTCCATCAAAAGCTTCTCCCTCGACCGGCGCCCTGGAGCTTGACGCCCAGGGAAGCTTGATGAAGACACCGTCGCCGGCCTTCAAGTAGGCGCCGGGCTGGGGCTCTTCGGAGCCTGGCGCTGTGTCAGCGGCGGAGGGATTGGCGGTCGGCGTAGCGCCTTGCGCTCCTGCGGCCCCCGGGTCGTCAGTGCGATCGCCAGGCCCCTCGCCAGCTCCTGCGTCAGCAGCCTTGGCGGCCTCTTCGTCGGCAGGATCATCAGCGCCGGCCTCTTCCTCGGTGGCAGCGGCTTCGTCAGTATTGCCGTGCACGTTCTCCTCGCCGGTGGCCTCGGTCTCCATCGGTTCAGTGGAGGGAGGATCTGAAGAGAGGAAGAGGGAGAAAAAGTCAAGCAAATATCCAAAATAGAAGATCAGAAGAAGAAGAATCCAAGGGAAGTTTCAAGCAAGGGAAATTACCAGTACTGGGATCCACGGTCATGGGCTCCACCACCGGAGGGTCGCTGGTGCTGCCCCTTGCCGGAGACTCCTCCCTTGCCGGGGACCTCTCCCTTGCCGGAGAGCGCTCCCTTGCCGGAGAATCACCCCTTGGCGGCGTAGTCGAAGCAGATAGCACCTCAGGGGCAGCTTCTGGTTGTTCCTGGTGAGCCTATTCTGCTCCTACACAAGCAAACCAACAATCAAGATATCAGCAAGCAAAGAGCACCCATGCGCGCCCCACAACAGGAAGTGAACAAATACTTACGCTGGGGGCTGCGCTGGGGGCTGCTTCGAGGAGTAGTTGCCGGGTCCGACAAGGTGGTCTCGGACGCGTCCTCTGTAGCCACAGCAGGATCGTCCTCGATGACAACCACGGGGACCTTGGCCCTCTTCGCCGCCCTCTCGGCCAGAGTTCTGAAAAGGAACGAGGTTCAGAGGAAAGCAGGTCAGATACAAGACAAGAATCAACAAGAATTGAAGAAAAATAAGTACAACAGAAGAACTTACTCCTCTTCTTCCTCCTTGTCGGAGCTGAGCGCGGAGAGGTCGAAGTCCGGTACCCTTTCAGCATGACGAGGTGGAGGAGTAGGCTCCCTTGGCCGCTTGGCGGGAGCTGCGGCAGGATCAGAAGCGGCGGCCCGAGAGGACCCCGCTCTAGTTGCCGGTGCGGCGTGGGGCGCTCCTGCGGCAACGGTGCTTGCCGCGGTGGAGCATGTTCCGCGGCGCTGCGGCTGTTGACCCGCTTGCCGCCCTGCTATGTCTCCGGTCCTGCGGAGGCGCCTTCTTGGTGGAGCTGGGGGCTGCACTGGGAGCTCCGCTTGCGGCAAGTTGCTTGAAGACGGCTGGCCGCTTGCGCCCTCGGCGGGCTCGCTCGCTTCGGCTTCAGGCTCTCCCTCGCCGACGACCTCCCCGACAAGCTCCTCTCGGTCGGCAAGGCTTGCCGCCTCGGCCGCCTCTGCCTCCTCTAAAGTAAAACCAAACTCGCCCGCGGCGGCTGCTGCCGCCGCCTCCTCCGCCCTGGTGGCGATGCGCCGCATCTCATCATCAGTGGTGTCGCGGGTGAGGAGCCTCTGCTCGTCGGCGCGGACCGCCACCTCCACCAAGTCGTCGAAGAACTGCTGCACGACGTCGTCGGCGGGCTCCTGCCAATTTGGGATAATCCCATGCGAGTCGCACTCCGGCATCATTGCACGGATGCGATCGAGCGCGGAGTTGTTGCACAATGGGACGACGCCCTGCGGCAGCCTGAACCACTCGGGATGGTTGGGGTCGTGCTTGAACAGCTCCTTCAGCGTCCCATCCAACTCCATGACAGTAAAATTAAAATTGAGGCCTGGGCGCATCCTCATGATATCCGCCGGACCCCCGAACAGCCAGGTGGGTCTCCCCCTCTCCTGCAGAGGGGCGATGCGGCGGCGAAGAAAGTCCGCGCCAACAGCACCAACCGTGAGCCCGGCAAGCCTGAGCCGCAAGATCCGGGTGGTGGCAATCTTCAGTCTAGCATCGTCCGCCGCCAGGGCGCTCCAGTCGCCGCCGCGCACTATTCGGGCTTGGCGCAAGTTGGTGAATGGCTGCGGGTTCTCGTCAACAATCCAACACCACTCCGCTCTCCACTCCTCCCATTTGCTACGGAGCTCCCCCTCCAGATAGACCTCCTTCTTACCGGCTCTTGAGATCCAGGCGATCCCGCCAGATAAGGGCTCTCCTTTCTCGACCCGGGGCATGAAGTAATGGCGGAAAAGGGCTACGTTTGGGTGGATTCCGACGAAGTTCTCGCAGAGATGTGTGAAAACCGCCATGGTCAGAATGGCGTTGGGGGTGAAATCGAGGAGATGGAGCCCGTATGTGTTCATGATGTCGCAGAAGAAATCGGAAAAGGGCGGGCATAGCCCGCAATAGAAGAACAATGGGAAGAAGTAGTACCCTTTTGGGCACCGTTTTGAAGTGGAAGCTTCTGCGGAGAGTACCTGCGTGCGCGGATGCGCCCGCGTCTCCGTCGACCAGAAGAGGTAGAACCATTCCCTCAGCTCCTTCGCGGAGAGATCAGGGGGGAAGAGTGCCCGCTCCTTCCGCAGCGCCTCAAGCCGCAGCGCCTCGGCCGACTTCGCACCCTTCCCAGTCTTCGGAGCCATGGCGGAGGCGGTGGGGAGAGCGAGGGCGTTGGCGGTGACGGCGGCGACGGGGGGCGGAGCGCTGCTTTCTTTAGGCTTTGGGAAGCGGAGGGGAGCAGCGGAGATTTCTGAGGAAGGAACCGCAAGTGGCGAAGGTGGGGGAACGGCCTCTGTTTCCCCTGCTTATAAAGAGGACAAGGCGAACATTACGCTTTTTCCGAATAAAGAATCACCCACGATCTCTCCCACGACGCCGCGTTTGACGCGTGCCGTTACGGGAGGGCGCGGTGGATACGGAGTTAGATATGGTGTGGACCCAGGCCGCGCGTGCCCGTGCCCTGTTTTGGGCCTGGCCCAACAGCGTTCGGCACCGTGTATGGCCCAGGCCTGGGGGCTCCTGTCGGTGTACTAAAGTAGGGGTACCTTAGTATCCCGAACTTGTGCACGGGCAGTCGCAGCGCCCCGCGGCAAGGCTCACCGGGTGCCCGCCAAGATCCTCCGTAGTTCCTATTGGAGCCATTCAAGAACAAAGTATTTTAACTGAGAAGACAAGGCCCCGGCAAGAGGAGCTTGCCGGGAAGGATGAAGCCCCGACAAGAGGAGCTTGCCGGGAAGGCCAACCGAGGCATTTCAAGGAACTTGCCGCGACGCACCACGCGTCCCGGCAAGGCCCGGCGGGTGACAAGCTCCCGGGCGCGGCAAGACAACGACCGCGGCAAGGCACTTGCCGCGACGAAGCCACCACTCTGTGCCCACGCTCCAGCGCATCCGTCGACGTGTCGCCGTAGGACCGTTCCAGGCGCACGTGGCGGGAAGCTGTGCAGCCAACCGGTGCGAGGTGGCGAGTGGAGATGACGAGAAGGCCATCGTGGCGAATGGTGGCGCCCCTAACGGTCGCTTTTCTGCACTGTTGGGCGACGCGGACGGGCATTAAATGCTCTTGTCCCCTGCCGTCAGAGTTAGGTAGGGTGCACTGTAGAGGCAGTTGTACCAACCACACTTTTTACACTTTTACCCCTGCATGCGTTGCCACCTGTCGGTGACCCCTTTATCCTATAAAAGGAGGCCCATGCGCAACGTAGAGGGGGTTCGACTCATTCGAAACTACAACACTCTCACGCTCTCGAGCGAGAACAGAATACAATCACAAAGCAGCAGTAGGAGTATTATCTCTCCGGAGAGCTCCGAAGCTGGGTAAAAATCACTCGCGCGCTTCGCCTTGATCCGCTCTTCGTGCGCTCTCCGCTCCCTTGCCGGACCGAAAGGGGCCCTGCCCCATAGGTGTTCGTTTCCCACGACACCGTGAGATCCCATCTAGGGGCCTTTTCCGGCATCCTGCCAGAGGGGTATTCAATCATGGAGGGCATCTACATCAACTCTATTGCCCTTCCGATGAAGCGTGAGTAGTCCACGACATACCTACGGGTCCATAGCTAGTAGCTAGATGACTTCTTATCTAACTTTGATTCTCAATACCATGTTCTCCTCGATGTTCTTGGAGATCTATTAGATGTAATACTTTTTTGCTGTGTGTTTGTTAAGATCCGATGAATTGTGATTCATGATCAACTTATCTATGAATATTATTTGAATGTCCTCTGAATTCTTATATGCATGATTTGGTATCTTTGTATTTCTCTTTGAATTATCAGTTTGGTTTGGCCAACTAGATTGGTTTTTCTTGCAATGGGAGAAGTGCTTAGCTTTGGGTTCAATCTTGCAGTGTCCTCACCAAGTGACAATGTAGGGTTAGCGATGCACGTATTGTATTGTTGCCATCGAGGATAAAAAGATGGGGTTTACACCATATTGCTTGAGTTTATTCCTCTATATCATGTCATCTTACTTAATGTGTTACTCTGTTCTTTATGAACTAAATACTCTAGATGCAGGCAGGAGTCGGTCGATGTGTGGAGTAATAGTAGTAGATGCAGGCAGGAGTCGGTCTACTTGACACAGACGTGATGCCTATATTGCATAATCATTGCCTTGGATATTGTCATAACTTTGCGCTTTTCTATCAATTGCTCGACAGTAGTTTGTTCACCCACCGTATTATTTGCCTTCATTAGAGAAGCCTCTAGTGCAACCTATGCCCCCCGGGTCTATTTTCCATCATATTAGTTTCCGATCTACTATTTTGCAATCTTTTGCTTTCAGATCTATAAACCAAAAAACCCAAAAATATTTTATCTTTTGTTTATTTATCTCTATTAGATCTCACTTTTGCAAGTAACCGTGAAGGGATTGACAACCCCTTTATCGCGTTGGATGCAAGTTGTATGATTGTTTGTGTAGGTTTTGGTGATTTGTCCGTTCTTCTCCTACTGGATTGATACCTTGGTTCTCAAACTGAGGGAAATACTTTTCTCTACTTTGCTGCATCACCCTTTCCTCTTCAAGGGAAAAACCAATGCAAGCTCAAGAAGTAGCAACCCTACAAGAGGATCAAGTTCTACACAAGCCATAACCGAGAGAGGGATGCCATGGTAATCTAACACACATTTCCTACTTTGTCCATCGAGGTCGTCTCCTGTTGAGTTGCCATGTTACTGCACTATGCTCATAATTGTACTCTATCTTGAGATATAATCCAATCCAAGCAGGAGCAGGCCTATTTCCCAACCCGAGGGACTGAACCTGGATAAAATTGTGTCTCGGGATCTCTGGTGATTAGTTTGGTCATGGTGGCATAATTAACCTCGACAACTAGCACCTAGGAGAGTTTACCCCTAGAGGTCATGGTGAAATAGTGACGCGACATTTAGGCATGGACACTAGAGGGAAGCTATGGCCCCTAGTATGTCTATAAGTCATATAATGGTTGGACGACCAAGGTTGAACATGATGGTTCGTCAAGGCTTGGGCTTATAGAAAGTTGGCATGCTGAAAGTGGTTTGTCTGCTCCGCCGATGGAGACTTAGCACGACCAAGGTTCGGAACATACTACCATGTCGTGAAGGCTAGTGGGTGGTGCAACATGCGAAGTGACAAGGACATTTTTTTGAATAAAAAGGTAGATCATTTTCTACCTTATGCATTCAAAACGGGTGAAGCACCCAAATGACCAAAGTCATTTACATTAAAGTGACGTTAGCACTGCACAGTTCATGCAGCAGGCCACCACTAGACCTGGAGAGAGATACATCTGGGGGGGATGGTTTCATCAAGCTAGCTAGCTAGCAGCTCATTGGCCCATGCAATCAGTTGTTCTCATTGATATTATCTTGGAGCGCTCACGGTCCACAGCTTGATGAGCTTAGCAATCTCACTGTATGCGTATCTCTCATTCCAAAAATCCCCATGGAAGACTTGCGTGTTTCTGGCATTCCAAAGGTCTACAGCACAAGCTGCAAAGTAGATGTGCCACAACTTTCCAAATCTAGCCGCTGGTTGGTCGGAGAGAAGGATGTCTTGGGCAGTTAAAGAAGCGGTGGCTAGTTCACATATGCTCAATTTGGTCCAAATAGCTCCAGCAAGCTTGCACCTAAGCAGAATGTGATTCATATTCTCCGTAGCTAGGCATATGTCACATACATTGTGAGTCACAATTTTGGTCCAGTGTTTCTTCAACATGTTATCCCTTTTATTGTGTCCCTTAAAGCAAGCCAGAGAAAAATTTGGTGTTTGTGTGGAATGATCCTATCCCAGATAAATGGTGTGATCATACATGTTCTTCCTCTGAATGTGAGAATCTTGTAGAAGTATGCAATAGTGAGCTATTTGTTGTTAGTGAGAGGCATTCTGGCGTCAGGTACATCACTGTTACACGTCGGTGCTAAACAAACGGTTTTAAACCCCTTTCCGTGACGGCATTTCGAACCGTCGCCACGTGAGTGTGAGCGATAGGGGGGGGGGGTCCTTCCCACACGACCCAGAAAGCGTCGGGGATAGGGAGCCAAGATGCATATACAGTACTCCTACTCGTTTGTGCTCGCATTGCCATTGCAGTCGGTATACTATGGTGCTACGTTTATGATGCACGGCCCATCACAAACGGTTCACTATTATAGAATGTATATGATAAGCATACAATCACACACATTCGCTTTTCCCAAACCGTATGCGATAACTAATTAAGAAGATTAGCTAATCGTTGTACGAGTGTCAGATAGGATTACAAAATGTCGGACCGTCGTAACATCATCGTACACGACAACTATCACACATGTTGTTCTGTGGTGCAACATTTATGATGCATATTTCATCAGAAACAGTTCGTGCTTGTGAATCATGTACGACAAGACAACTATCACAAATGTTTAGTTTGCCCGCACCATTTGTGATATTGTCCAACATCGCACACGCTTTGCAAACGGCAACTATGTGCACTCTTGCACACGTTTCCTCTCTGTGAATCGTCTCGGATTATGGTGTATATCGCAAACATTTGTGTTTTACCAACCGTGTGTGTTGTAACAACCTGGAGAGCGTAATTTCACCGTAATTTAATTGCTGATATATCAATTTGTACTAGATTTGAATTTTAATTTAAATTTGAATGTATGCTATAGCTTTATTCACATATCCATCAGGTTCAGACAATCAAAGCATCATTCAATTCATAGGTACATATCAAGAATTACATAAGAACCAAATAAAGAATGATGAACCACAATTGTATGCTTGTACTATTAAATACGATAAAGAAAGAGGCGAAATACATTCTTGTTGCTGAACAAGGTGAAGCGGAATGCCCATATTGTGCCCTCCTCCATGAAGAAGGCACGCACGACTCTAGTCCAACCCCTTGTGACGGCCGACTGCCATCCTTCACGGTCTTCATGAAAACATCTAGATAATCATCGTGTTCTGGTAGAAATACTTTAACCTTTGCATGCCCACCAATCATGTAGTTTGAGAGGTAATCTTGAGTAAACTGCTTTGGGAACCACTGCAAAGGAAAAAAGATTCAGACATTGTCATCTAACACAACTCATTATGGGGCAGTAAAAAGAAGGCTGCAGAGTTCTCACTTACCATCCTGCAGTTCGCAGTTGTATTTGATAAAGTGTACACAAATAGTTTAATTGCCATCTTTTGACCCATTTTACTAACAATCTTTATCAGCTTCCTCACTTGATGCTGGTTCATTGATATCTCATTTCCCCATACGCAGAAAGGGTCGAAGCGCGGATCTTTACCAATGACATATGTACCTAAAAGCACCAAGTTAATATTAGAAGCTAAACACCAATTGCACTAATGATGTAGTACAACACTCTTTTATAATATCTTATAACATCCAATATACTCACATATTAGATGAATGAACATCTTATGTTATGGGCCGGAAGGAGTTTATTGCATTCTTACAAATTATCGGCCGATTAACTGCTGCTGTATATATCCATGGGTTAGAGTTAGTTTGACCTAGTTCGGGCTCAAATAGCCCTAAAGTATATCTAAACATGAGGGCTAGTTTGATCTAGTTGCATCTATAACCCACCCAAAAAACTATCCAACCCAAGAGGTGCTAATTGGAGCTAGTTCTCCTAGTGCATTTATTGTCAATCTAAGTATCTAACCCTGTCATCCAAACACCTCTTTGGATGGAGTTAGTTCAGGGTTAGTCATGAGCTAGAAACTAACTCTAACCTCTAGCTAAGTTGAGTATCCAAATAGGGCTATGTTGTTGTTGTTGCTGCTTCTCTTCTACGTATCTAGACATCATTAGAACATTAAGGTAACACTCCTCCTTGTTGCTATGTAGCCTAGGATTGCATATGTAGACATTACGTACAGTGCATGTTGTTATATAGCCCCAGATATATTACATATGGCCCTAGTTAACCTAGCGATAAATGGGTTGTAGATATATTCAGTTAAAAATCTGATTCACCGATTAGTCCCTTATCAGCCCCCGCCCTATATGGTACCATCTACCGATATCCTGAACAGTGAGCATATATAATCCATGGGATGAAACTAACCTCGATGGAAAACAATAGTCGTTCCCAGAATTGTCATGTGTAGGTACATCGAGAAGCATGTTAAGCACAAATAGGCTAAACATCAACCAAACTTATCCATGGCAGACAAAATAATCTCCAAAAGATAGCTTCACTGTGCAGGTTTAAGCACGCTAGTAAAGCAAAACAAGTGGAAAAGTGTGTTAACTGCAACATGCCTAACACTTAACGACAAGCAAACATAGTCATTCAAACTGGTATTGTGCCGGTCTAAGTACACTGGTTATTGTTAAATAAAATGGAAAGGCGTGTTAACTACAAGATGCAACAACCAAATGTAGTCATTCATAGTGGTATTGTTGAAATTGGTACTGATGAAATTGAACTGCACAATTCATACTTGCACATATAGAACATCACATTGTGAATAACTGGAATAAACAAGGCATACTACGAACAACCAAAGATAGCATTTGAAACTGGACATATGCTAACTACAAACAACAGAACAATCAAAAAACTTTAAAAGAGGCATATGCTAGCTATAACAGGCTTAACAACAAGCAAATATATGTATTCCTATCGGTATGTTTAAAACTGGATTGATGAAATGTACTGCACAGTAAATGATTGCACATATAGAGCATCACATTCACTAGTGCAGGATGCTGCTAACGCGGCACTACGATCAGAGACCCTTCGAGAAACTGTGTGCGATGCAATAATCGCAAACAGTGGTGTCAGAGAACCGTCAAAAATGTCCAAAACGTTTGCGATGACAGATGCATCAAACACGGTTCAAATTTTAGTTGTGTGTGCGATGCAGGGCATACGGTTCAGTTCAATTAACTGTTTGCGATGAGGAGTAACAAAAGTAACGAGCAGCCAGATGAAGGCGTGTGCGATACACAACATACGGTTCACTAGGATGAACTGTTTGTGATTAGGCAACACAAAAGAAACGGTCAGCCAGATAAATGTGTGTGCGATATACAGCATGCAGTTCACTCGGATGAACTGTTTGTGTTGAGACAAGCGAACATAAACGGTTCAATATAACAAGATGTGTGTGATATGCGGCAAACATGTCTGTAATCAGAAATGTGTGCGAAGACCGATAAGAACACAGACAATTGCTTCTAATAAGACGTATGTGATATGCTCTGTCTACACAACATGTATCGGCCACTGGGGGGCGGGCGGTCATCCAGATACGCCATAAGGATGCGAAGAGGCATCCTATATCATCAAGGACTTGCTATTCCACCAGTAGCTCATCTAAGAGAACTCTCAAGTTAAGTGTGCTCTGGAGTAGCCATGGGATGGGTGTCTGGATGGGAAGTTGTGTTGATGTTAAATTAGTTGATAGGATGGGTCATTTTGGTCATCAAATGAGCGAAATGCCCCATTCCCTCAGCTAATTTAACCTCGAGGTCCTTGTTTTTTATTTTTATTTTATTTTTTAACATATGTTAAAGAAGGTCTACCACATTACTTTTTGATAATGTGTATACGTGGCATACAGTTGATCCACCCGACCTGTTTGTGATGGAATAAGCCGCGTGTGTTGTGGGCAAACGCTTGCTAGTGTACAACCGTTTGTGATTGATGAATTCATCACCGATGGGTTCCCTTGTGTGGTCCGTGTTCATTTCATCATGTGTACGTGTCCTTTCGTCGTTCTCTCGCACGTCTTGTCACCCCACTGCCGCAGACGTTCGAGCGCAAGCTTGAGTAGCGCGCGGGGGCGTTCTTTTGTCCAAATGGTGCTGAGCCCGTTCCCGCGCAACTTCGCAGGTTCTCGCGCAAGCTTCCCGCCCGACTTGGTGAAATCCCTGAAAATCCCAATGCTTATTAGCCTACTATATAAACCCTCACGGCCGGCGAGTCCCGTGTCGCATTTTCCCCTCCCTCCCTGTAGCTTATCTCGTCTGCTTCTCCCAAAATCGGCAATGGCACCGGACCGTCGTTGTTTCTCAGCCACTCCACTGTCATCAGAGCACAACTCCAACTGGGAGGCTACACCGCGGCGACGGTGCAGTCCCCGACGTAGTATAGTGCACACGGCGTCCCAGTTGGGTGTGCGCGGAACACGCACCACACGCTTGGCCGCCGGTGCTCGTCGACAGCTATTGCTTGTCGCCGTTGCCGCTACAGCTCCGTCGAAAGCCAGGGCCATCACCCGCTCCGCCGTCATGGCCATCACCCCACTGCTGGCCACCATGGCCATCACATGCTCCGCCACTGCGGCCCGAAGGCGGGAGGTGGTGGTCGTGGCCACCACCCCATCGTCGTCCACCGTGGCCGCTAGCCCACCGTCGACCGCCGGGATCATCATCTGTTCCTCCACCACTGCCCGCAGGAGGGAGGCGAAGGTGGAGGCCCGCACGTGCGGCAGCAACCTTGCACGCTACATCGAGTTCCTGCGAGAGGAGGAGGAGCGCCTCGTCGAGCATGCAAAGAGCCTTACCGCCGCCGTGGCCGCGGCACATTCCGACGCAGAGGCGAGGAATCAGGAGACCTACGAGGATAACCACCACTTCGAGAGGGGTCGTCTGGAGCGGCAGAGGGCGTTCAAGGTGAGCGTCGCTGAAGGTGCAGCACCGGTAGGCACTGTATTGCAGTTGTCGAGTTTGTCGGTAGCCTCCTCCTCCTCTTCCTCTTAATGAGCGTGCTTGACAGAGGAGAGGCTGCCGGAAGTAGTACAAATCCCCTCTGTAGTAGTATTTAGGGGCTATTTTGTTCAGTTTATCTGACTATAGATGTGGTGGAACTGTACAACGTACTTAAAATTAACTAGTATATATAGTTGAACTAGCTATTTCAGTACGTGGTTGGCAACAATTGGGGAAAAGTTTGGTCGGTTCAGCTGTAAGGTTCAACTGTTTGTATAAACTAAGCACGACTGCTTAATCTATGAATGAAATCTATACCTAATTACTGAATTTTACTTGCAAAAATTAGATAGTGCTAGTGATTTTTAGCTGCATATTTTGACAAATCGTAGTGTTACAAGGATTGACAAATGGCAATGTTACTCGAGGGGCAGCTAGTTGTTTCAAAATGCCTTTGTTGACTGTTATTCGAGTGCGCCTTCTCTCAAAATGGACACGAAAATTACCACGGCATGTCGGGTGCCATTCCATGATAGCATGCCAAGTTTCATGAATTTCAGACGAGTTTTGGATTTGCTAGAATTTAAAAACAAAGTATCTCAACGTTTTGCCGACAGTCAATAGTGATGGTGTTTGAAATTCATTCCCATTTCTTGCATGTGACCTAAGCATACACCCAAGGACACATATTTGTTTTTTCAACCAATTTATATGCACTGGAGCTTGTGCATGTAGTTCAAATTTGAATTATGCACATAAAATGCCTAGGAAACCCAGTTAATATATAAAAATGTCCAAATGAACCCTGAGAAATTCCAAAATTGAACACAACACTCCTGTTGTTCTATGTTGACACTAGAATTTTCTTGAAAGCAATAACAGGCAACGGGTATTGTTTCGTCCCCAAAGGTGGCACGTTCCCTACCGAAACCATCAAGCTTGTTGTGAGAAGCTCTAGTTTGTGAGAAGCTTATACCCAAACCTGCCCCAAATGGGACAAAAAATTTACCATGGCATGTCGGGTGCCATTCCATGGTAGCATGCCGGGTTTCATGAATTTAAGACGAGTTTTGGATTTACTAGAATTTAAAAACCAAGTATCTCAATGTTTGCGGCCACGTGACGGTGGCAGGGTGTTTGACATTCATTCCCATTTCTTGCATGTGACCTAAGCATGCAACGAAGGACACATATTTGAATTTTCAACAAATTTATATGCATTAGAGCATGTGCATGTAGTTCAAATTAGAATGATGCACATAAATGCATTGAAAAAGTTAATTAATGCATTAAAAATGTGCTAACGAACCCCTAAAATTCCAAAATTTAACACAACACTCATGTTGTTCTATGTTGACACTAGAGAAAAAAATTTAAATCAAGAAGAGGCAACGGCTATCATTTCATCCAAAAATGTGAAACGTTCCCTACCGAAACCATCAGGCTTGTTGTGAGAAGCTCTGGCTTGTGAGAAGCTTATACCCAAACCTGCCCCAAATGGGACCATGTTGATGCCGCTCCATGATAGCATGCCATGTTTCATGAATTATAGACGAGTTTTGGATTTACTAGAATTTAAAAATCAGGTATCTCAATGTTTGTGGCCGAGTGACGGTGGTAGGGTGTTTGACATTCATTCCCATTTCTTGCATGGGACCTAAGCATGCAACCAAGGAGAAAGATTTGAATTTTCAACCAATTTATATGCATTAGAGCATGTGCATGTAGTTTAAATTTGAATTATGCACATAAATGCATTGGAAGGTCAATTAATGCATAAAAATGTCCTAACGAACCCCGAAAAATTTCAAAATTTAACACAACACTCCTATTATTCTATATGTTGACAGTAGAGCAAAAATTGAAATCAAGAAGAGGCAACGGATATCGTTTCATCCAGAAAGGTGAAACATTCCCTACCGTAACCATGAGGCTTGTTGCGAGAAGCTCTGGTTTGTGAGAAGCTTATACCCCAACCTGCCCCAAATGGGACAATATTTTTACCACTGCATGTTGCTGCCGTTCCATGATAGCATGCCAAGTTTCATGAATTTCAGACGAGTTTTCGATTTACTAGAATTTTAAAACCATGTATCTCAATGTTAGCGGTCGAGCGATGGTGGAAAAGGTGTTTGACATTCATTCCCATTTCTTGCATGGGACTTAAGGTTGCAACCAAGGACAGACATTTGATTTTTCAACCCGTTTATATGCACTGGAGCATGTGCATGTAGTTCAAATTTGAATTATGCACATGCATGCATAGAATACTCAGTTAATGTATAAAACTATCCACGCGAACGCCGAAATATCCCAAAAAATTACAAACACTCATGTTGTTCTATGTTGACACGAGAAAATGTTTGAAAGTAAGAAGATGCAACAAATATCGTTTCGTCCCCCAAGGTGGCACGTTCCCTACCGAAACCATCATGCTTGTTGTGAGAGAAGCTCTGGTTTGCGAGAAGCTTATACTAACCTGGCCCAAATGGGACAATATTTTTTTACCCCAGCATCTTGATGCCGTTCCATGATAGCATGCCAAGGTTCATGAATTTCAGACGAGTTTTGTATTTACTAGAATTACAAAAGCAAGCACCTCAACGTTTGCTGGAGAGCCACAGTGCCGTGGTGTTTGAAATTCATCCCCATTTCTTGAATGGGACGTAAGCACCAACACATGGACACATATATCATTTTACAACCCATTTTGGTGCACCGAAGCATGTGCATGTGGTTTAATTTTGAATTGTGCACCTGAAATGCCTAGAAAACCAAGTTACCGTATAAAAATGTCCAAACGAACCGTGAATAATTCCAAAATTATTGACGACACACCTATAGTTGCATGTTCATTACAGATAGAAGTTCTAGCAATTCAAACACCATCCTTTGCAGCTGTGACCCCATTATGTAATTCAAATCAAGATGAAAAATCAAGTAGATCCCACACAGTTTATTATCACAAACCGTGTGAGATGCAGTACAAAATATCCTGGAGCACTCTCGGTGTATACGCCTATGGCTTACGCGAGAAGGTTCGTCGGCTACAGTCCACAACTGGCGTGTGAACCACACTAGCTCGCTCCCCAAATATCATTTCACTGGTCAATCGTCACCCGTGAAAGATGAGGACGTGGACCTGCGTCCCGAGGGCAACTTCGGCGGCCCACTCCGACAAGAGCGCGACCGCAGCCGCTAGGCGCGTGCTAACAAGCTTTGTGAGGGCGACCGGAATCTGCGACCGGGCGGCCAAGGCAACCCAAACGACCAATGTTGCTTCTCAGGCGGCGGCATCAACATCTGCCTCGGGGATAGCAACTGGCGAGAGCGGCACAACAGCTGTCCGTTCCACATTGGCGGCCTTAGCCCTAATGGAGGCCTCCCAAGACCATGTCGAGGCTGCCCACGCCTAGCTCATGGCGGTCACCGCACAAATCGAAAGAAGCTTCTTCGAGAAAGGTCGGCAACCCACGGCCGAGGAGTTGGCAATCGCCGAGAGCGTTCGAGTAGCCGTCCGTTCCTGCGCGACATACCTTGCCATGACGGAGCCCGTCAAAGCCCAAATGGCGGCCGCCCACGCCCAACTCGTGGTGGCCTTCCCAAAGAGATGGCGGACGCGGATGGCGAGATGCTTGCCGAGTATGGTGTGATGGATGCCATGGAGCCCCTTCCCCAGTCGACTGTCGGGCGTGAGCTGGACATGGAGGAGGCGGTGGAGATTGACGAGCACCAGCCGTAGTAGTACTCTTTGTTTTGTTTAATTAAGAGCGCCAGTCTTTAATTTGTTAGAGTAATGTTTAGGCCAGCTAGCTCTATTTAATTGCTGAACTTGCTCGATTAAGAAGTGTGGGTGTGTTGTAGTCTCCTTTGTGTAGCCAAATTATGCGGTGACGTGGATGAGCACTGTAACCAGGGAAATTGGAACTAAAATTTTTGACGTTCAAACTCATCGCACACGGGTTAAGCTATCTGAATAGTTTGTGATGTTCACATATCGTACACAGTTCTAAATAAGGGACCGTGTCTGATGACACTTTGCGCGCCAGTTTTTTCGCTGAAGCGATTCCAAATTTTCAGCTTCCGCGGAAATATCTACCCTCGCCCCCTCCCCCTTACCAAAAGACACATTTCTCCTGTTTCCGCCTTCCTTTCCAAGTTGAAACCTTCACTCCCTGCTTGCAGCGCCGCCCCCCCTCACCGGCAACCCTCCTTCACGCTGCTCGGCCTCGCCTATCCAGGCAGGTAATCCACACTCGAGCCCATCCTCCTCCTCCTTCCAAATCCCACATGCCCCGACCACCGGTGTGAGCGCGACACCTTCCACCCAAATCACCGACCCCTCCACCAAATAAGTGCCGCCCTAAGCCATGGTGTACGCAGTATAGCCAGGAGCTCAAGGAGCATTTGGCAGCGGAGAAGCAAATAGCGGCCGCATGCGCGGATGTGGTCGCGATGGCTGCCATTCGTGCCGAGCCCCAGATCTTGGAGGAGCACCTTGCCATTTGCTAGCTTCGCCGGTTAAGCATGCTCGGTTTACCCGTTGCGTGTGCCACTCCTGCCTTTCCTTAACAAATTCTAGTGAATTGTGCTATCTACTTTTACCATGCAATCTGTTGCTCTAGTGTATATGTTCTATATGTCGTGCAACGTGATGCTCACTTATTAACTATTTAATTAATTAGTTGTCGTGTTCAGTTAACTATTTGGTTCAATTTTGCAAATGTGATGTTCAATTCTTCAGGGTGCAATTTTGTATTGTCTTCCATGTGAGAAATAAATCAATTTTTTCTTTACAAAATACATGAGAAACAAATCCAATTGCTATATTTCCAAGTTGTCAAGCATGCTTGGTTTGGTTAACTGTTTGATCTTCTAGTATGTTATACATTGTGCAATGTGGTGCTCAGTTAACATTTGGTTCATTTGTTGTGGTGTTTAGTTAACTGTTTGGTTCCATTCAGCAATTAAATGTTCAATTGTTGTGGGTGCATTCTGTTATTGTATACCATGTGAGAAATAAATTGAATTTGGCTATACTAAATACACGAGAAACAAATACAATTGCTATATTTCCAAGTTGTTAAGCATGCTTGGTTTGGTTAACTGTCTGATCTTCTATTAGGAGTATGTTATATTGTGCAATGTGGTGCTCAATTAATGTTTTGTTCATTTGTTGTGGTGTTTAGTTAACTGCTTGGTTCAATTCTGCAATGCAATGTCCAATTGTTGTGGGTATAATTTTGTATTGTTGTGCATGTGAGGAATAACCGAATTTGGCTGCACTTAAAACATGGGAAACATATACAACTGCTATATTTCCTAGTTCTTAATGATGCTTGGTTTGCATAAGTGGGTTTTCCATGTGGATTGAATTAATTTGATGAATCTGCATTTTGCTTATTTTTCATCAACATATTTTACTGATAGCATGCGAACCCTTACTTAACCTGATGACTAACTACCTTATATGTGTTGCAGTGAAACAATATAATGTGAAGCACTGAGGTTTACAATCGAGGTTAGCACATGCATGGTCCGTTGTCTAATAGCACATTATTGTGCAATTGCCGGAACCATTCTAATACTTAGGTTTTTAACAATTTGGTCTTGCACATGTAGGTCCTGCTGTCAGAGGTTTTGACCCTTTTTGCATATGGTGAAATGAGTTGTCCATCAATATCAATCAAGTCAAGAAACTCAGAAAGATTGTTAGGATAAAGGAATTGGCGACAAAAAACAACAAGATCTTTGTCTGCACAATGAAGAAGACATCAGTTCACTATAGGATGGTACTAACTATCATACCTTGTCTTTTTTATTCCTTTGCCCCATTTCTAATATAGAGAAGATATTTATGCACATCCTTGTTTTCAGGCCTTTCCAAAGCAGTTCACTGATGATTACCTCTCAAACCACCTGTATGGACAGGAGGCGAGGAAGGTATTCATACAACACCCACAGTTCAATATTGAAGTGTTCCTGAAGAGGACGAAGGATGGACGGTCAATCATCCATAGGCACTGGCCTAAAGTTGCAAAGACCATCAACATCAATGAAGGCTCAATATTCGCCTTCCGCTTCACCAGTTTTCACGATGAGATGCATCTATCTGTATACCGCCTATGATGCTAATTTCGAAAGGTTCTAGATGTTGCATGTGAAACTTGGTGCTGGTGCAGTTGTGTAATGGGGTAGCTGAGTGCTGCAGCTATATCATGTTGTACTCTGATGTATTTCAGTTATGAAATCCCGCTTCCTTAATATGGGAATGAAATATATTATGTGTTTAATATAATGTCAATTAGATAAATAAATGTATTTTTAATAATAGGGCAATTAGCCTGCTAATGGCGAATTAGCCTCCTAATTGTTTTTGCTATTGCAAACGGTTATTGAGAAAATACCGTGGGCGACGACCTAAGGCAATGCACACAGTTTCTAGGAATAAACCGTGTTGGATCGATGAACAATCACACACGACATTCTCTTCAAAACTGTTTGCATTAGGCCACCTTGCGCAGACGTTTACCGCATAATGGATAGCCTTTGCCACATAGTTTCTTCTACGCATCATGTGTGATGCATTCAATAATGCAAATGATAGTTTTTTAATATTGTTTGTGATGGGAAAGCCATCACAAACGATTTAATGGGGAAAACTGTGTGTGATGTACCTACGAACGGAAACGTTTTCCTTGCAGCGACTGTGTGGGATGTATATACAAACGAAAATGTTTTGCGGGGACTGACTGTGTGGGATGTACTTACGAACGAAAATGATTTCGCCTGTATAATTGTATTTTTTAGCACTACTGTACGTATAACCATATTTGGTTGCTCGCCGGTCGCACACGACCTCATTTTGCCGAGCGTGTGTGCCAGGAGGGCATATCCCCGACAGTTTCTGGGTCATGTGGGAAGGACCCCCTAATCTCCCACACTCACTAGGCGAAGGTTCCAAATGCCATCACGGAAAGGGGTTTAAAACCATTTGTATAGCACCTATGCGTACTAGTGATTGTGAACATCTGAAATAAACAAGGCATACTGCAAACAATCAGATATAGCAATTAAAACTGGACATATTCCCACTACACTTCAAAAGGGACTTGACAAAACAAATCATGGGTTTCCCCCTATGAAGAGGCGCGACAAAACAAATCATGGGTTTCCTCACTTGTCATAGATGGGCTCGTTCCCGTGGGAAGAGCACGGACCCTGGATGCGCTTCATGTTGTTGCAGATGGGCTCCTTCCCCTTGGAAGAGCATGGCTGTAGGGTGCCCTCCCTGATGTCGCAGACAGGCTCTTTCCCCTTGGAAGATCAGATGGGATCTTTCCCCTTCGAAGAGCCGGAGAGGGTGCCCTCCTCGTGGTCACCGTCGATGAGGTCTAACTTGGAAGCTGTGGATCCCAAGCCAGCACCGCAGAACGTGTCCTTCAGAAATGACAAAAAGGAGCTCGATGGCGATGTAGGATAGCAAATTCTTGACAGCGAGCCAGAGGAGATCAGCGGCGGGGCCATGGAAGGGATCGACGACGGTTGAACCCGAGAGGTTGGGGGTGGGCCACTTAACCTATGACATATCCCGCCTCAGGCCGTCATTGTCGACGACCTCAATGTCGTAGCCGGCATCCGCGACATACCCGCATACTCTAGCCTGCTGATTGAGTGTCTGCAGCCAGTAATGGTTGTCAACTTCCTCGGCGATGACGTGTGAAGAGACCACGATACACCTCTTTTGGGCCAGTCGCACCTCGAGCTCCACAGGAAGCATAGCCGGGCTTAGGCTGCGATGCCTTGGAGTGGGGGATGGGGATGGGGATGGGGATCTGTGGGAAAGGGGGTGTTTGGTAGGCGTCTTCTAAGAAACTCAGGGTGGCCTAGGTATGGAGATCGGTGGGTAAGCTGCACGGGCAAACCAGCAGATGTTAACAATGGAGGTCTTGCAGCGGCGGCGACCTTTCTAGGGTTTCGAGCGAGGGAGGGGGTGTGTGTGTGTGCGCGCGCCCGAGGAGGTTTTGGTGTGTGTGTGTGTGAAGGGGGGGGGGGGTGTTTGAGTAAATTACGCGGGTACTGAAAATTTTACTATGCGGGAGTCAAACGCGGGAGTGAAATGCCGGGGCTATTGAAAATTTTGATGATGGTGCATCGCACACGGTCCGAAGATAAGAATCGTGTGTTATGAAACAGAAAAACTCTCGAGGCGGGCAAATATTTTCTAGGGGCAGGCGGGATCGGGAATAAAAAACATCGTACATGGTCCGGAGGTAACAACCGTGTGTTATGAAACAGAAAAACCCTCCTCGAGGCGGGCAGATATTTTCTAGGGATGCAGGCGGGATTGGGAACAAGAAGCATCGCACACGGTCCGGTGATAACAACTGTGTGTTATGAAATAGAAAAACCCTCCTCAAGGGGGCAGATATTTTCTAGGGATGCAGGCGGGATTGGGAACAAGAAACATCACACACGGTCCGGAGATAACAGCCGTGTGTTATGGAACAAAAAAACTCGAGGCAGGCAGATATTTTTGAGAGGGGAGCCTCGTGGAGCCCAATGTACTGTGCGGATGAGTGCGTGACAGGGGCACTGGCGTGGCACACGGTTAGTTTGAGTGAACCGTACCTGTTGCGTCATCCGACTTGTCTAATGTTCATAAATTTGGCGAAAAACAACGGGGGAGAGGGTCAGAACATGAACACACTTGCATGTGGACCAAATTTATGTATGAAAAGGGTGATTTGATTTTCAAATACCAAATGCAACTTCGATGTCACACCTATCTCGTAAAGCGCATGGTATTGCTTGCCCTCCCTCGTGTCGGCAAGAAGGGAATCCTAAGCTATGAATGCATGCCCCCCCCTCCAACCGAGGCTCACCTAGCAAAGTGCAAATTAGCTAGCATCCCTCCCTCCCTCATGTCGGCATGAAGGGAATCCTAAGCTATGAATGGATGCATCCCAACTGTGGTTCACCTAGCAAAGTGCGAAGTAGCTAGCAGCCCCCCCTCGTGTCAGCACAAAGGGAATCCTAATCTATGAATGCATGCCCCCCAACCGAGGCTCACCTAGCAAAGTGCAAAGTAGCTAGCAGCCCCCTTCCCTCGTGTTGGTACGAAGGGAATCCTAAGCTATGAATGGATGCCCCCCAACCGTGGTTCACCTAGCAAAGTGCGAATTAGCTAGCAGCCCTCCCTCGTGCCGGCACAAAGGGGATCCTAAGCTATGAATGCATGCCCCCCAACCGAGGTTCACCTAGCAAAGTGCAAAGTAGCAGCCCCCCACACACTTTCAGTCGGCGGGCCAGAGAGGCATCTCACCAAGATTGATCGTAAAAAGGACCAAGAATAATCCACCTTGGTCGTACAACCTCTCTCTTGTTGTTGGTCAAAGTGATGGTCGTCCATGTGACCCTAGAGATAGGCTAGCTCACCAATAATCACACAAGTAGCTAGTCCCTGAAGACAACCACTGCATGTGTGTGGCCCAAACATATGTATGGAGAGGTGTGTTTTTGAGTCCACAATGGAACAACTTTGATGTGGCACCGTGATTTCGAACTAGAAATCCCCACACTGAGTGAGGGTTAGGTTGATGATGCATATGTATGATACACCACACTTCAAGCCGATGACGGGGATTCATGCATGCATGCGTGCATAGTATATGCGCTCAACTTTAATAAGGTCTGAATCTCACCATTACCTATACTACGATAACACGAACCAAATGAAAAATCCACCATGGTAACCTATCTTGTTGTCGATCAAGTTGATCATGGATGTCCATGCGGGCCCATGATTATATAGGCTTGTCGCCGATAATCATGCGAGGGAGTGTACCGTTCGAAGACAAGCACTACATGCATATGTATGGAGGTGATGTGTGCATGCATGTTTGAATACCATTTCACAACACTGATGTGCCGCGTGCGTCAAAAATCGTGCACTCTCCCCACACAGAGTGAGATTGGTTCATGACGTGTTGTTCTACTAGCCACTTCGACTCGATGGGAGGGATTCATGCGCACACATGCATGTGTGTGTGCTCATATATATAGATACCGTATTACTAGCAAAAAAATAACCCCCTCCTAAGTCAAATTAACCACTCTTGTTGTCAGGCAAAAAGTAGTGATGGACCAAGTGGGCCCACAGATGGAAAGCATCGATCTCGCTTATAACTGCTTAAGTGGGTGCGAGAAGACAACCACCATCGCTTTGCATGTGGGCCAAACATATGTTGAATACCAAAAATGCACAACTTTGATGTGCCACATGCCTCAAAAACCATAAACCATGCACCCACACAGAGCGGGGTTCATGAAGCGTACTACATATGATGGTCCCCTTCCCCCTCTTCGATGCATATTATATGCTCCTACCATAATACAACCCAAAAAGAATCCTCATCGATGGTGAAATTAATTAACCTCTCCCGATGTAGGTCAAAGTGATGCATGCATCAATGATGGCCTCATGGGCCCACAGATGGAAGTGTCACACGTGAGTGTTCTAGCTAGGATAACCACCACCTGCATGCATGTGGCGCAAAGAGGTGTTGTGTGATGTTTGGATAGCCATTTTCACAATTTTAATATGGCACGTGCCTCAGAAACCGAGAAGTCCCGACATTGAGTGAGGTGTACTTGTTCATGGACGCGTACATATAGTATATATATATATATGCTAGTCCCCTCCCACCTCTTCGACACATAATATATACCACCATAACACAAACAAAAAAGATTCTACCTTGCTGGTCAAATTAACCTCAATACCGCTGTTCATCAAAGTGATGGACGACGACCTCGCGGGCCCACCGAAAGCGTCATACGCGAGTATCGAGTGTCGTGTAGGACAATCATCGACTGCATGTTGCCAAAACATGTATGTATGAAAGGGTTGTGTAATGTTTTAAATTACAAATTCACGACTCTGAGGTGGCACCGACCTGCCTAACAAAATGGCCAACCCACACGGTGGCTCACAACTCGTAGTGTATGCAATCCACCCGCAACCCCAAGACGCCCACACCCACACACACACCGCGAATCCAATGCATGTTAAATTAATTATCTCACGGTGAACATATGTATGTTACCAAAGGAGGGATGTTTTAATTTTGAAAAAAATCAAAGATCATTAAGACATGTTAGTACATTAATTGATTGATTTTCTACGGGTATAATGTGCAAAAATCAAATTTGAGCTACATGCACACGTGACAGTGCACCTAAATGGATTGCAAAAACACATGTGTCTCACTTGGTGCATGTTTACTCCCCACGCAACAAATTTCAAACAATGAGAATCTTGATTTTTAAATTCTAGTACATCCAAAACTTATTTCAAGTTCATGAAACTTATCGTGCTGTCATATGGACACCAATACAAAGTTGCATTGTACTTTTTTGGGGTCAAATTTGAGACCTGTTTTGATGTAATCTTTATCTAATTACAAACGGGAGATTATTAATAATTGGGAACAAATATCCCAAACGGACTATTTATTCAAACCGTGATCGTTAGACCAACAATGGATACATGCCATGCTTCGGTTGAGCAATAAAGCAGCATCATTAGTCATTCAAATAGAAAAAACAATATACATGCCACCACGCGACCCATGTGCCGTGCAAGCACGCATGAGTTGACGGGATGTATGCGAGCAGTCCGCCGCGCAGGAAGACCGAGAGGCGTGCGTGCAAGTGTGTGAATTGACGGAGGCGTGCTTGCTGCACAGTGTCATTGGGAGGCGTGCGAGTAGCTTTGTGAAACAACGGTAGGCATGCCAGCAGTCTGGTGCACAGGTTCACCGCGAGGCGAGCCAACGGTTTGATCGCCGCCCGCCTCTCTCCCACTACTCCATATTAGTGATGCGCCCGAGCGGCCGCACCCCCATCCTTTCCACACACACAATCCTCTCTCTCCGCTTGCATCCTCAACGTCGCTCTCAGTCATCAAAGCCGTCAGTGTATGAGGATGCCGCTGAAGCACCCCATCGGAGGGAGTGGCGACGCCGGGGCTGCTAAAGCACCGCAGCATGACGTGGAGATGGAGACAGAGGTTGCCATCACCGCTGACGAGTTATCACTGCAACTTGACATCGTCAACGGCGTCGAGCTTCCAAAGCCGGAGGAGGAGTTCCACACCGACTCTGGTTACGACTCGGGCGATGACTCTGACGACCACTCCAGTGACGACGGACAACTGGTTAGTCATCTATACCCATTTATGTGTCAAATAGATCCCAGGGTTTCTCTGGTTACTCGTGCCTCCCCCTTTTTGGAATAGAAATCCTATGGTTATGTTCTCCCAATCTATCAAATCTGAGTAAGTTTCGTTAGATCCGTGTAGTGTATTGATTGTTTGAATGGTACAAGTGATAAGTGATTAGTTTTTTCATTTGTGGAAATGATTTTTGCTAGTAATCCGACTAGGGTTAGTGTTCGTGCTAATAATTCCTAGCCAGGACTTGACAATTGATTTTGAATGACCTACATATGTTTGTGCCATTATTTTCTTCAAGATTGGTTTGTACATAGACGAATGTGCTTAAAAATCGAACCATAATCTCTGGATATGTATAAATAAATAGCCATAAATTCCTAATCCTACTTCACGGCATGTTATCGTTGATTTGATTTCAATTTTTGGCAACTGCCAACTGTTCGCTAGAGATTAGTTTGTAACCATTAATTTGATGCCACATTTTTTTACTATTTGTATAGGTGCTATCTGACGATGTGGACATCGAGGATGAAGATGTCCAGAGGAGGTACAAGAGGCAAATCCTGAGGGAGCTTTATGTGGGAATGCATAACAGGCGTATTAGGACCTGGGATGGAGGCTATCGATGCCTATTTTGCAACCACAAGCTTCATGATGAGTATCAAAGTGTTCTGGCGCATGCAAGAGGAAGCAGAAGTATTCTCACAGGGTGGCGCACGGCGCGTACGCCCAGTACCTGGAGAAGAAGCTTCAGGATCGTGCCGGCATGTGAGATGAGATGTGGGATCGAACTATGTACGGTTGAGCATGCTTAATGACGGTTGACCTATGCTTGTGTACGTATATGCTTATTATCTATGTCTGAGTATGTTTAATCTGTGTTTACTTATGTCTAACTGTGGGATATGGATGCAATCAGTTCGGTTGATGGAATCTACCTCCGTCCTCGTTTATTGGTCCCCTTTGTAATTTGTGTTAAATGTTGACCAAAGATTTAACTGACAAAATGTTAGTGGAGGTCAGGAGAAATTATATCGTTGGATGCATATTTGAATAGTGTTCAATATTATAATTTTTGGTGACATGCATAAACATTTTTAGTTAAATATTTGGACGAAATTTGGTACAAATTACAAAGGGGACCAATAAACCAGGATGCAGGTAGTACATCAATCGCACACGGTTCCCCAAATCGGAACCGTGTGCAATGACTTTCATTTTGCCTGTTGCGTCAATCACACACGGTTCGCTCTAGCAAATCGTTGCCTCCGAAATTCTTGGTGGGACAAAAAACCCTCACCACCCAATTCAAAAAAGAAAAAAAGCCCTCGCCATCCCCACGTCACAAAAACCCTCACCCCCGCCCGCCACCCCTGCCTCCGTCCCTGTTCACACTTGGACAAGCTCCTCCGTGTCTATGCATGGCACCACCTATTGTGGCAGTAACAACTTAGCTCGACGCCTGCCGCCGCCGCCAGGGTGCCGGCAAACCCCAAGGCATTTCGCCACTTCCGCTTGCCTCCACCTATCGCCATCGACTTTCTCGACGCTGCTCGCGGTCGACGCAGCTCCACTCGGTTGGGGAATCTGCCGTACTGAGGGTTCTTTATCATGGACGACAAGGTAACTAATTTAATGAGATATTATCTCATCTCTTATCCTAGTTCATCTGCCTCCTTTAATCACCCGGCGGAAATCAACGTGAATTCATTTTTATTCGAGCTGATTTGAGGGTCTTCTTTCATTCATAGAGTGTATAGTGCACTGACACATCAGGACTTTGTAACCTCCGCCAGAGATTCCATCTCACCGTACCAGATGACTTGAGGATGTGCGCAATATGTTCAATCTCACCCTAAATCGGTTGGCATGGCCTACTTTCCTGAACATATTCTAAATATTGCTACATTTGGATAAAAGGTGCCACATGCACCATATACGTCAAAGGGGATTTCCCCCTCTTCTTTCTATATTAGGAAAATTAATGATGTCTTGTTCTTTTGATTACTCTCATATTTCCATGACATCATGTTTACCCTATCTGTTTAATTATAGATTTTTGTCCTTCGATTTCAACTGTTGTACAGTTCTTTCAATTTGGGCCCATATTTGCATGTTACCATATTTTGTTTAACAATCCTACCATTTTCTGCAGCGCATCCCTTGCTATGCAATAGATTATGTAGTGCACAGTTTTCCCTTTACATAGATCAAGGCTGCATGGATGTCATACTGCACACAAACCATGGACTTACAATCATTGCTACCGTAAGACTTGATGAACGTGGTGACTCCTATTTTGGCGCTGGCTTTTGGAAAGAAATTTCTAAGTTTTATGTACTGAAAGCTGGCACTAAAATTGCACTACACATAAAAGGGCCTGTTCATGTGATATATGCTAACTTCCCCGACAAAATCATCCGTCCAGACTTTGTTCGAAGTAAGTTTTGTTTTCAACTATCTGCATGTTGACTTACCCAACAATGTCAAATGAATTGTGTAGTATTTAAGCAACCAATTGTTATTCCCTTTTCTTACTATATTCCTACCTAATAACTTCTAGTTACAAATACACTTCTCTATTGCCCTGTTTTAACTAAATATTCCTTGTATTCCCATTTCTATCAGAAAGCGCTGCTGACAAGGAGACTCCGGAGATGCAGAACAGGGCTGCCAACAAGCGGAGGCGGGGCAAGCTAGAACCGCAAGCGACTCCAGCAGGCCTAGACTTCATCAGCAGCCTTCCTGATAATATGTTGACATTCATCATCTCCCTCCTCCCAATCAAATATGGGGCACGGACAACCGTCCTTTCCCTATGGTGGCGCCCCCTACGGAACTCCACCCCTCTCGAACTCATCGACACCCACGAGCTCTGCCATGGCTATCACAAAAGCTTGGATGTGTTCTCCAAGATCCTCGGCAGTCACCTTGGCCCAACCAGAGGCCTTAGAATGGGCAAGTTCCATTCCAACGGCAGGGACCAAGCCAAGCTTGATGACTAGTTCTGATCCCCTGCCCTAGATAAGCTCGATGAGCTCACTTTTGATGATGGGCATATGCGCTCGCTGCCAACGTCCGCGCTCCACCTCGCGCCCATGCTGCGCGTCGCCAAGTTCAGGAACTGCCATCCCCCCTTAATGACGCGCCCGCTCTTATCTACCACAACTGAAGCACCTCGAGCTCATCGTTGTCTGCCTCCCAAACGGTGACATGGAGCGCCTGCTCCGTGGCTGTACTGCACTCGAGTACCTTCATCTTTAGGCGGTCAATGGGTTGAGTACATTCCACATCACCTCCATGACTCTTCGGACTATTTATGTGTGTTGCTGGTTCGGCAGGAAGACATCACATGATGTGTACCATGGTATAGTCAATGAGGACACACTTACACTTGAGAGATTACTTGTACTTGATCAAGTAGGTCCAACAAGAATCAATGTCATTTCTACGCTGAAATTGACAGTGTTGGGCTACTCGTCTGACAAATACTTCAAACTTGTTATTGGATCCACACCCGTTTAGGTACAATAGCCGCCTTCTAATTCTCCTTCTAAAATATTAACATTATTTCTAATTTTGAAGATGTTTGTTCGTCTGTCATTCAAAAAATGATTCCGACAAGCTTGACCATGAAACTGCGCACAGTGAAGGTCTTGGCTCTAGAATCTATCGGCCCTAACCTGGAGCAAGTTGTCAGTTTCCTGAGATGCTTTCCGTGCCTGGAGAAGCTATATATCGAGGTGATTTTCCTTTCCTGTTAAATATTAACCATAAGGGAGTTCAATTTGTGACACCTTTTTCCAAGTTTACAATGACAATGTACTACGATTTCTGAAGGATTCTTTTGGAGGATGTCAGTACATACATGTCTCCTTTTCCAAGTTTACAATGACAATGCTTGATCCATATGGTTACAATCCATATGCATTTCTCCTTTGGATTCATCTGTACTAGTTTTCTTAGGGAACTTTTCATCCACTCCAACATCTTGTGAAGATCGAAGATGGCATGTTAATGCCCATGTTAATCATGTCAGATCGAAGATGGCATGTTAGTGCATTTTACAAATCCTGCAAACCAAATGGGCCTATAGTAGTGTTCAAACTGCATCTAGGCACTAACACGTTTTCTTCTTTTGTAGATAAGATTAGGCCCAGTGGTGGATAATGTGATACAATATAACAATCATGTCAAATGCCTAGATCTGCATCTCTCAGAAATTACTTTGAACTCCTACCGAGGGACCTTACCGGAGATTATATTCGCCACGTTCTTTGTTCTCAGAGCAAGGGTGCTGAAGGTAATGAGGTTTACCCTACATTTATTTCGCAAAAATGAATGGTTTGTTGATCAGCACCGACGCTGGCGGCAGAATGGAATAGGCTCCAAAAATGCTAAATTTCATTTTGGAACTTCAGATGACAGAGTAATCGGAACTCATCATGTCAACCCCATACATGACTTCCCAGTGGCTGACCCCTTTGCAAAAGTTGTGAGGTTTCGAAACCAGACTTAGAAGTGGTAATATTAGTTTGAAACTCTCTGATATCAATGTTCAGCGGATTAGCGCGAGCGTTTGGAGCTGATGAGTTGAATTTCATTTCTAATATCAATTTGAACCTTGTAATCTTTGAATTTGAGCCATATAACTCTGGAATTTGAACCTTGTAATATTTCGAGCTTTTGTGGTACAATCGTTGAAATGGAATTGTATGAGACTCATATATTGGTAGCACTATTTTGACCTTAATATGCTATGGTCTTAGATTTGATTTTATTAACCATTCTCGAATCTGTTTACCTTGTCGATCTCACAGCACACGATCTATATAGCTAACTCGACTGCGATCTTCGACATTATTGCACACAGTTGGTTTCTTCCACCGTGTGCCCTGTAGAGCGCATAATTAATTATCACACTTGAGTGTCCATCATTACGCTTCTGTGTAACTTTGACCTCATCACCCACGGGTAAACTTATGACTGAAGTCATTCCACACACTTTGTTTTTACAAAGCTTTTTGCCAATAAACACCCACGATTTGTCCCTCTTCTAGCCGACGCATGGCAAACTAAGCCGAGCGGGAAGCTTGCGCGGTAAACTGCGCAGTAGCGGGGGAACAGGCTCACCAACTACATTTGGCGCCTCTTCGAGCCCACGCGTGGTCAAACTATGGTGTGCACTGGAATCCTCCGCTATGAACGCCGTGACAAGACGTGACGATTACAGGCCAGCTGGCCCCCATTTGTTAGAGTGGCCATTTAAGCCTCTTGTGTCTCTTCAACCTTCCGATCGCGCCCCGCCATTGCAAGAAGCACACCCGACACGACAAGTTCTTAGAGGGTATCCTGCGCGGCTCCAATGGCTCTCCCAGCGGCTGCCGACGACGAGCAGCAGTTCACCATGTAAGCCATGGTGGACACCCATTGAAGGTTCACAGAGCCCTCGGTGGTGTACACCAACAACCCGGTCTGGGTGGAGCACTCCATCCACACCATGGAGCTATTGCTTGCCGAGGAGAAGTACAAGGTGGTCGGGTTCGACCTCGAGTACACCCGCACTCGTGCCGGGTCTCATCCCAAGGTCGCCATCGCCCATATGTGCGTGCGGAACCATGTCCTCGTCTACCACTACTGCCTGGCCACAAGGCCTTGCGAGCGTTTCTCCAGGTTTGTCAACAGCCCCCACTACAAGTTCGCTATGGTGGACATCACCAACGATGTCAAGGTGCTCAAGATTTCGGGCATCGCCTGCCAGAATCTTGTCGACATCGAGAGCCAACAAGATCTGGGGCAACAAGGAGCATGAGAAGGACTCAGTGGTTCACCTCGCCGAGGCCATCATCGACCCCTACTACAGAGACATGAAGGATTCCTGCAACAAGGACAAGCGTGACTGGCACTTGGCCTGGATGGAGAAACTCGGCAAACACTAGTGCAAGATGCTGCTAACGTGACATTACGATCAGAGACCTTTTGACGAAACTGTGTGCGATGCATTAATCGCAAACGGTGGTGTAAAAAACCATCAAAAAGGTTCAAACCATTTGCGATGATGGATGCGTCAAACACGGTTCAGATTTTAGTTCTGTGTATTATGTAGGGCATACGGTTCAGTGCAATTAACTGTTTGCGATGAGGAGCAACAAAAGAAATGGGCAGCCATATGAAGGTGTGTGCGATAAACAGCATATGGTTCACTGGGATGAACTGTTTGTGATTAGGCAACACAAAAGAAACGGTCAACCAGATCAAGGTGTGTGCGATATATGGCATGCGGTTCACTCGGATGAACTATTTATGTTGAGACAAGAGAACATAAACGGTTCAATATAACAAGATGTGTGTGATACACGGCAAACAGGTCTGTAATCAGAAATGTGTGCGAAGACCGATAATAACACAGACGATTGCTGCAAATAAGACGTGTGTGTGGTGCTATGGGATTGCATATATATATATATATATATATATATATATATATATATATATATATATATATATATATATATATATAGACACACACACACACAATTATAAGGACATGGTTGCATAACCAAATTAAACATCCACTTACATAGGTGGGTACTACAACCATGGCATTTGCACACACCAAAGTAAACTATTTCATGCATAATTACATAGGTGGATACTACACACATGCCATTTCCACACACCAAAGTAAACTATATATTACATGCATGATTAACTAGCATAAACGATCATCTGATCATCATCTACTGCTTGTGACGCTTGCTCTACTTGTGGCTCGATCCGGGCTCGTCGATTTGGGTAACGAGGCACTTCCTCATGTCAACGATCCGCCTGTGAATCTCATAGCATGTGTACACGCTCTTGGCTACAAACCTGAGCTGAGGTTCATCCAGTCACCGTATCCATGCCCTATGCCAGGATACAGGACTTGTTCTCTAGGCATCCTGCTTCATCTTTTCGTAGTAGGGGTTGATGATGGCCGAGGAGAGTTCAACCAGGGAGTCCTTCTTCGTGCTGCCCTAGACCTTGTAGTGCTCACGGATTTTGACAAGGTTCTTGCAGGCCAAGCCCATAACCCTGAGTGTTTTTACATCGTCGGCGGTTTCCATCGTAGCGAACTTGTAGTCGGTGTTGTTGACAAACCTGGAGAAACTACTGCAAGGCTCTGTGGCCATGTAGTAGTGGTAGATGAGGACATGATGGCGCATGCACAACTGGGCAACAACAACCTTGTGATCTTTGCCGGGAACACCGAAGGTGTACTGGAGGTCGATGCCGACCACCTTGTACTTGTCTCCAGCAAGCAACTGCTCAACGGTGTTGATGTAGTCGTCCACCACGACCGGGTCGATGGTGTACACCATCGAGAGATCCGTCTCCCTCGCGTGGGTCTCCACTTTATGCTCGCCGAACTCCATTGGAGCGCCGCTAGACATCCCCTCTCTATGTGTTGTCGTGCGTGAGCTTGTTGTGTTGTGGGGCGTGATCGAAAGGTTGAAGAGACAAAGGTTATAATGGCTGTGGGAATTAAAGGGGAAGCCAGACGACTTGAAATATCGATCGGCACGCCCTGATGGCAGTTGTAATTCGCAGTGCGTAACTCCATTGTGTCGCATGTAACTGCATCGCGTGGCAACGCGCGCGGCGCAACCGCATGCATATGGGGCCCCCGAAGTGATTGTCCGCAGGCCCAACCACTGGCAGAGCGCGCGTAGAGGGACGCGAGCAGAGCGCTCCGCGGTCGCCTCAACCGAGCAGTTGAACACACAAGGAAAAGTTGTCCACAACCGAGCATGCCGACGGATGCGAGCAGAGCGCACCGCGGCACCTAATAGCGAGCACAGTGCATTGCGAGCAGAGCTTGCCGAGGGACGCAAGCAGAGCCGAGCGATGTCGGAGACATCAAGCACAAATCAGAGTAGAGGTGCGTGTGTGATACATGGCATACAGTTGATCCATCCCAACTGTTTGTGATGGAATAAGCCATGTGTGTTGTGGGAAAACGCTTGCTAGTATATAACCTCAAATTTAACCAACAAAATGTTAAAGCATGTTACAAAAATTATATAACTGGAAACTATGTTCAAATACAAATCCAACGTTATAATCTTTGGCGACATGCATTCATATTTTATTAATTAAATGCTACTTATAAACCAAGACGGGGGTATAGTATGTAAATAAATTGCAAACGTTTTTTTATTAAACGTATGTGTACGTGTTCTTTCGTCCTCCTCTCGCACGTCTGGTCACCCCGCTGCCGGCCTGCTGTAGACGGTTCGAGTGCAAGCTTGAGCAGTCGCGCGGGGGCGTTCTTTTGGCCAAACGTTGGTGAGCCCGTTCCCGCGCAACCGTGCAGGTTCCCGCACAAGCTTCCCGCTCGACTCGGTGAAATCCCCCAAAATCCAATGCTTACCAGCCTAGTATATAAACCCTCACGGACGGCGAGTCTCGTGTCGCATTTTCCCCTCCCTCCCTGTAGCTTATCTCGTCTGCTTCTCCCACAATCACCAATGGCACCGGTCCATCATCGTCGCTCAGCCACTCCACCGTCATCAGAGCATAGCTCTAGCTGGGAGGCTACACCGCGGTGGTGGCGCAGTCCCCGATGTGGTGTAGTGTGTGTGGCATCCATGTTGGGTGTGCACGCAAGACCCACCACACACTCGGCCGCCGGTGCCCGTCGACAGGTGTTGCCGGCCACTGTTGCTGCCACTGCTCCGTCGAAAGCCAGGGCCATTGCCCACTCCGCCGATGCAGCCCGAAGGTGGGAGGTGGTCGTCGTGGCCTCCACCCTACTGCCGGCCACTGTGGCCATCACCAGCTCCGCCACCACGGCCCGAAGGCGGGAGGTGGTGATCGTGGCTGCCACCGCATCATTGGCCGCCATGGCTGCCAGCCCACCATCGACCGCCGGGATCATCACCCACTCCGCCACTACTGCCCGAATGAGGGAGGCGGAGGTGGAGGCCCGCACATGCGGCGGCGACCTTGCGCGCTACATCGAGTTCCTGCGGGAGGAGGAGGAGCGCCTCGTCGAGCATGCAAAGAGCCATACCGCCGTCGTGGCGGCGGCACACGCCGACGCAGAGGCGAGGAATCATGAGATCTATGAATAGTCCGGCCGCTTCGATAGGGGTCGTCTGGAGCGGCAGAGGGCGTTCGAGGTGAGGGTCACTGAAGGTGCTGCAGCAGCAGGCACCGTATTGCAGTTGTCCAGCTCATCGGTAGGCTCCTCCTCCTCTTCCTCTTACTGAGCGTGCTCGGCGGAGGAGAGGCTGCCGGAAGTAGTACAAAGCCCCTCTGTTGTAGTAGTATTTATGGCTATTTTTTCAGTTCATCTGACTATAGATGTGGTGGAACTGTACAACGTACTTAAAATTAGCTAGTATATATATAGTTGAACTTGCTATTTCAATACGTGGTTGGCAACAATTGGGGAAAAGTTTGGTCGGTTTAGCTATCAAGTTGAACTGTTTGTATAAATTAAGCATGACTGCTTAATCTATGAATGAAATCTATGCTTAATTACTGAATTTTAGTTGCAAAAATTAGATAGTACTAGTGATTTTTAGCCGCATATTTTGACAAATCATAGTGTTACAAGGATTGACAAATGGCAATGTTACTAGATCAACAAATGTCAATCTTTCCAGTTTGACAAATGGCAATATACCCAATATGACAGACACAAATCTTACCAAATTGTCTGTATGTGGTTGCACACGGATCATCCGAAAAACCGTTTGCGTTGACGGGAGGTAGAAATCCTACCTGCCAAATTTGCTCTTGGCTTAGCACCGAAGTCTCGCTTCGCATACCTTATTCAATCTAAACCGTTTGCGTTGAAGGGATGCACAAATCCTGTGCAGCGAATTTTCCCTTGGCTTACTACGAAAGACCATAGCTCTCACTTTGCATACAGGTGTTCTGTCTAAAATGTTTGCGATGAAGAGCTGCACAAATCCTGTCGGCACATTTTCCATTGGCTTACTGGGAAGCTGTCAGTGTACATACGGGTGTTCTATCTAAAATGTTTGCGATGTTAGAGTGGCAGCTAGTTGTTTCAAAATGCCTTTGTTGACTGTTATTCTAGTGCGCCTTCTCTCAAAATGGACACAAAAATTACCACAGCATGTCGGGTGCCATTCCATGATAGCATGCCAAGTTTCATGAAAGACGAGTTTTGGCTTTACTAGAATTTAAAAAACAGAGTATCTCAATGTTTTGACGGCAATCAATAGTGCCTTACTGCTTGAATTCATTCCCATTTCTTGCATGGGACCTAAGCATGCACCCAAGGACACATATTTGATTTTTCAACCAATTTATATTCACTGAAGCATGTGCATGTAGTTCAAATTTGAATTATGCACATAAAATGCCTAGAACCCAATTAATGTATAAAAATGTCCAAACGAACCCTGAAAAATTCCAAAATTTCACACAACACTCCTGTTGTTCTATGTTGACACTAGATTTTTTTAAAGCAATAACATGCAACGGGTATCGGTTCGTCCCCAAAGGTGGCACGTTCCCTACGGAAACGATCAGCCTTGTTGTGAGAAGCTCTGGTATGTGAGAAGCTTATACCCAAACCTGTCCTGAATGAGAAAAAAATTACCACGGCATGTCGGGTTTCATTCCATGATAGCATGCCAGGTTTTTCATGAATTTTAGACGAGTTTTGGATTTCCTAGAATTTAAAAACCAGGTATCTCAATGTTTGCGGCCGAGTGACGGTGGCAGGGTGTTTGACATTCATTCCCATTTCTTGCATGGGACCTAAGCATGCAATCAAGGACACAGATTTGAATTTTCAACCAATTTATATGCATTAGAGCATGTGCATGTAGTTCAAATTTGAATTATGCACATAAATGCATTGAAAACTCAATTAATGCATAAGAATGTCCTAATGAACCCCAAAAAATTCCAAAATTTAACACAACACTCATGTTGTTCTATGTTGACACTAGAGAAAAAATTGAAATCAAGAAGAGGCAACGGCTATCGTTTTGTCCGGAAAGGTGAAACATTCCCTACCGAAACCATCAGGCTTGTTGTGAGAAGCTCTAGTTTGTGATAAGCTTATACCCAAACCTGCCCCAAATGGGACAAAAATTTTACGACGGCATGTTGATGCCGCTCCATGATAGTATGCCATGTTTCATGAATTTCAGTCGAGTTTTGGATTTACTAGAATTTTAAAAACAGGTATCTCAATGTTTGTGGCCAAGTGACGGTGGCAGGGTGTTGGACATTCATTCCCATTTCTTGCGTGGGACCTAAGCATGCAACCAAGGACATAAATTTGAATTTTCAACCAATTTATATGCATTAGAGCATGTGCATGTAGTTCAAATTTGAATTATACACATAAAATGCATTGAAAGCTCAACTAATGCATAAGAATGTCCTAACGAACCCTAAAAAATTCCAAAATTTAACACAACGACACTCATGTTGTTCTATGTTGACACTAGGGAAAAAATTGAAATCAAGAAGAAGGCAACGGCTATCATTTCGTCCAGAAAGGTGAAACGTTCCCTACCGAAACCACCAGGCTTGTTGTGAGAAGCTCTGGTTTGTGAGAAGCTTATACCCAAACCTGCCCTAAATGGGACAAATTTTTTACGATAGCATGTTGATGCCTCTCCATGATAGCATGCCATGTTTCATGAATTTCAAACAAGTTTTGGATTTTCTAGAATTTGAAAGTCAAGTATCTCAATGTTTGTGGCCGAGTGACGGTGGCAGGGTGTTTGACATTCATTCCCATCTCTTGCATGGGACCTAAGCATGTAACCAAGGAGACATATTTGAATTTTCAACCAATTTATATGCATTAGAGCATGTGCATGTAGTTCAAATTCGAATTATGCACATAAATGCATTGAAAACTCAATTAATACATAAAAATGTCCAAACGAACCCCAAAAAATTCCAAAATTTAACACAACACTCCTGTTATTCTTCTATGTTGACGCTAGAGAAATTCTTTTAATTAAGAAGAGGCAACGGATATCGTTTCGTCCAGAAAGGTGAAGCGTTCCCTACCGTAACCATGAGGCTTGTTGCGAGAAGCTCTGGTTTGTGAGAAGCTTATACCCCAACCTGCCCCAAATGGGACAAAAGTTTTACCTCTGCATGTTGCTGCCGTTCCATGATAGCATGTCAAGTTTCATGAATTTCAGACGAGTTTTCGATTTACTAGAACTTTAAAACCATGTGCCTCAATGTTAGCGACCGAGCGACAATGGCAAAGGTGTTTGACATTCATTCCCATTTCTTGCATGTGACCTAAGGTTGCAACCAAGGACACACATTTTATTTTTCGACCCATTTATATGCACTGGAGCATGTGCATGTAGGTCAAACTTGAATTATGCACATGAATGCATAGAAAACTCAGTTAATGTATAAAAATGTCCACACGAACCCCGAAAAATCCCAAATAATTGCACAACACTCCTGTTGTTCTATGTTGATACGAGAAATATTTTGGAAGTAAGAAGAGGCAACAGATATCATTTCATCCCCCAAGGTGGCACGTTCCCTGCCGAAACCATCATGCTTGTTGTGAGAGAAGCTCTGGTTTGCGAGAAGCTTATACCATAACCTGCCCCAAATGGGACAATATTTTTTTACCCCAGCATCTTGATGCTGTTCCATGATAGCATGGCAAGGTTCATGAATTTCAGACGAGTTTTGGATTTACTAGAATTACAAGAGCAAGCACCTCAACGTTTGCTGGAGAGCTATGGTGTCGTGGTGTTCGAAGTTCATCCCCATTTCTTGAATGGGACGTAAACATCAACCCATGGATAGATGTATCATTTTACAACCCATTTTGGTGCACCGGAGCATGTGCATGTGGTTTAATTTTCAACGGTGCACCTGAAAATGCCTAGAAAACCAAGTGACCGTATAAAAATGTCCAAACGAACCCTGAGTAATTCCAAATTTTTTGATAACACACCTATAGTTGCATGTTCACTACAGACAGAAGTTCTAGCAATTCAAACACCATCCTTTGCAGCTGTGACCCCATTATGTAATTCAAATCAAGATGAAAAATCAAGTAGATCCGACACAGTTTATTATCACCAACCGTGTGAGATGCAGTACAAAATATCCTGGAGCACCGTTGGTGTATAGTACGCCTATGGCTTATGCGAGAAGGTTCATCGGCTATAGTCCACAGCTGGCGTGTGAACCACACTAGCTTGCTCCCCAAATATCATTTCACTGGTCAATCGTCGCCCGTGAAAGATGGGGACGTGGACCCGCGTCCCGAGGGCAACTTCGGCGGCCCACTCCGACAAGAGCGCGGCCGCAGTCACTAGGCGTGTGCTAACAAACTTTGTGATGGCGACCGAAATCTGCGACCGGGCGGCCAAGGTAGCCCAGACGGCCGTTGTTGCTTCTCAGGCGGCGGCAGCAACATCTGCCTCGGGGATAGCAACTGTCGAGAGCGGCGGCCTTAGCCCTGATGGAGGACGCCCACGACCATGTCGAGACCACCCACGCCCAGCTCGTGGTGGTCACCGCGCAAATCAAAAGAAGCTTCTACGACAATGGCCAGCAACCCATGACAGAAGAGTTGGCAATCGCCTAGAGCATTCAAGCAGCTGTCCGTTCCTACGTGGCATACCCTTCCACGACGGAGCCCGCCAAAGCCCAGATCACGGAGGCCCACGCCCAGCTCATGGCGGCCTTTTCCAAAGAGATGGCGGACGCGGATGGCAAGATGCTTGCTGAGTATGGTGCGATGGATACCATGGAGCCCCTTCCCCAGGAGACCATCGAGCGCGAGCTGGACATGGAGGACGCGGCGGAGATCGACGAGCACCAACCATAGTAGTACTCTTTGTTTTGTTTAATTAAGAGTGTCGGTCTTTAATTTGTTAGAGTAATGCTTAGGCCAGCTAGCTCTATTTAATTGTCGAACTTGCTCAATTAAGAAGTGTGGGTGTGATGTAGTCTCCTTTGTGTACCCAGGGAAATTGGAACCAAATTTTTTGACGTTCAAACTCATCACACACAGGTTAAGCTATCTGAATCATTTGTGATGTTCACATATTGTACACAGTTCTGAATAAGGGATCGTGTCTCATGACACTGCGTGCTAGTTTTTTCGCTGAACCGATTCAAAATTTTCGGCTTTCGCGGAAATATCTACCTCCCCACTCCCTCCCCCTTACCAAAAGCCACATTTCCCGTATTTCCGCCTTCCTTTCCAAGTTGAAACCTTCACTCCTTGCTTGCAGTGCCGACCCCCTTGTCGGCGACCCTCCTTCATGCTGCTTGGCCTCGTCTATCCAAGTAGGTAATCCACACCAGACCCCCATCCTCCTCCTCCTTCCACATCCCACATGCCCCGACCACCGGCACGACACCTTCCACCCAAATCACCGACCCCTCCAACAAATAAGCGCCGCCCTAAGCCATGGTGCACGCAGTATAGCCAGGAGCTCGAGGAGCATTTGGCAGTGGAGAAGCAAATTGCGCCCGCACAAGCGGATTTGGTCCGATGACTGCCATTCATGGCGACCCCCAAACCTTGGAGGACCACCTCACCGTCGAGGCCACCGTTGATGCCTCATGCGCCGACCCTGTGACGTGGTTGGTTGCTTTAAATGACAGTTCTTTGCATTTTCTCAAGGCCACCGTCGGTGCCTTCGACGAAGACTATGAGGTGTTTTCTCAGTGTGCTTGTGCTTACCTCAACTCGAGAGCCAGCAGGTTGGTGCCCAGAGTGGCTCAGGCAACTCACCACTACGATGAGGGCACCCACGATGTGGAGGCCTCGCCCTCTTCCATGCCCAAGGAGCCAATCATCATCGATATCTCCGACGATAAGGAGTAGCTTGTCTTTTTATCTCACTATAGGGACTTATGTTCAGTTTGCTAGCTATGCCACTTAAGCATGCTCGGTTTACCCATTGCATGTGCCACTCCTGCCTTTACTTAACAAATTCTAGTGAATTGTCCTATCTACTTCTACCGTGCAATCTGTTTACCGCCGGCGCGACACCTTCCACCCAAATCACCGATCCCTGCACCAAATAAGCGCCGCCCTAAGCCATGGTGCACGCAGTATAGCCAGGAGCTTAAGGAGCATTTGGCAACGAAGAACCGAATCGCGGCTGCACGCGCAGATGAGGTTGCAATGGCTGCCATTTGTGCCGAACCCCAGATCTTGCAGGAGCACCTTGCCATCGAGGCCACCGTCGACGCCTCATGCACCGACACCGCGACGCGGTTGGTTGCTTTAAACTACAGTTCATGGAATTTTCTCGAGGCCACCCTTGGTGCCTTCGATGAAGACTACGAGGTGTTTTCTTAGCGTGCACGTGCTTACCTCAACTCAAGAGCCAGAAGGTTGGTGCCCAGAGCGGCTCAGGCAACTCACCACTACAACAGGGGCACCCATGATGCGGAGGCCTCACCCTCTTCCATGTCCAGGGGGCCAATCATCATCGATATCTCCGACAATGAGGAGTAGCTTCTCTATTAGCTCACTATAAGGACCCATGTTCAGTTTGCTAGCCACTGCCTTTCCTTAAAAAATTCTAGTGAATTGTGCTATCTACTTTTACCTTGCAATCTGTTGCTCTAGTGTATATGTTCTATGTGTCATGCAATGTGGTGCTCACTTATTAATTGTTTGGTTAATTAGTTGCCGTGTTCAATTAACTATTTGGTTCAATTCTGCAAATTTGATGTTCAATTCTTCAGGGTGCAATTTTTTATTGTCTTCCATGTGAGAAATAATCGAATTTTTCTTTACCAAACACATGAGAAACAAATCCAATTGCTATATTCCAAGTTGTCAAGCATGCTTGGTTTGGTTAACTGTTTGATCTTCTAGTATGTTATACATTGTGGAATGTGGTGCTCAGTTAACGTTTGGTTCATTTGTTGTGGTGTTTAGTTAACTGTTTGGTTCCATTCTGCAATGCGATGTTCAATTGTTGTGGGTGCATTCTGTTATTGTATACCATGTGAGAAATAAATCAAATTTGGCTATACTAAATACATGAGAAACAAATACAATTGCTATATTTCCAAGTTGTTAAGCATGCTTGGTATGGTTAACTGTCTGATCTTCTATTAGGAGTATGTTATATTGTGCAACGTGGTGCTCAGTTAATGTTTGGTTCATTTGTTGTGGTGTTTAGTTAACTGCTTGGTTCAATTCTGCAATGCTTTGTCCAATTGTCGTGGGTAGAATTTTGTATTGTTGTGCATGTTACGAATAATCAAATTTGGCTGCACTTAATACATGGGAAACATATACAATTGATATATTCCTAGTTCTTAATCATGCTTGGTTTGGATAAATGGGTTTTCCATGTGGCTTGAATTAATCTGATGAATCTACAATGTGCTTATTTTTCATCAACATATTTTACTAATAGCATGCGAACCCTCACTTAACCTGATCACTAACTACCTTATATGTGTTGCATGGAAACAATGGCAAGCACTGAGGTTTACAATCGAGGTTTGCACACGCATGGTACTTTGTCTAATAGCACATTATTATGCAATTGCAGGAACCATTCTAATGCTTACGTCTTAAACAATTTGGTCTTGCACATGTAGGTCCTGCTGTCAGATGTTTTGACCCACTGTTCGACCCTTTTTGCATATGGGGAAATGAGTTGTCCATGAATATTAGTCAAGTCAAGAAACTCAGAAAGATTGTTAGGATAAAGAAATTAGCAACAAAAAACAACAAGATTTTTGTCTGCACAATGAACAAGATATCAGTTCACTACAGGACGGTACTAACTATTATACCTTGTCTTTTTTATTCCTTTGCCCCATTTCCAATATAGAGAAGATACTTATGCACATCCTTGTTTTCAGGACTTTCCAAAAAAGTTCACTGATGATTATTTCTCAAACCACCTGTATGGTCAGGAGGCGAGGAAGGTATTCATACAACACCCGCGGTTCAATATTGAAGTGTTCCTGGAGAGGACGAAGGATGGACGGTCAATCATCCACAGGCACTGGCCTAAATTTGCAAAGGCCTTCAACATCAATGAAGGATCAATATTCGCCTTCCACTTCAGCAGCTTTCTAGATGAGATGCATATGTCGATGTACCGTCTATGACGCTAATTTCGAAAGGTTCTAGATGTTGCATGTGAAACTTGGTGCTGGTGCAGTTGTGTAATGGGGTAGCTGAGTGCTGAAGCTATATCATGTTGTACTCTGATGTATTTCAATTATGAAATCATGCTTCCTTAATATGGGAATGAAATATATTATGTGTTTAAAATGAGTGTCAATTAGATTAATAAATGAATTATTAATAATAGGGCAATTATCCTGCTAATTGGTTTTTGCGATTGCAAACAGTTATTGAGAAAATACCGTGGGCCACCTTGCACAAACGTTTCTAGGAATAAACTGTGTTGGATCGATGAACAATCACACACGACATTCTCTTCAAAACTATTTGTGTTGGGACACCTTGCACAAACATTTACCACATAAAAACTGTGTGTGATGGACAACCTTTGCCACACAGTTTCTTCTGTGCACCATGTGTGATGCATTCCATAACGCAAATGATAAAATTGTTAATATTCTGTGTGATGGCTACATTATCACAAACGATTTAACGGGGAAAATTGTGTGTGATGTACGTGCAAACGAAAATGTTTTCCTTGGAGCGACTGTGTGGGATGTATATACAAACGGAAACGTTTAGCGGGGACTGACTGTGTGGTATGTACTTATGACCAGAAACAACTTCACATGTATAATTCTATTTTTTTTAGCACTCCTATACGTATAACCGTATTTGCTCGCTCACTGGTCGCACACAACCTCATTTTGCCGAGCGTGTGTGCCAGGAGGGCATATCCGCGACGGTTTCTGGGTCGTGTGGGAAGGACCCCCCATCGCCCAAACTCACTTGGCGATAGTGCCAAATGCCATCGCGGAAAGGGGTTAAAACCGTTTGTATAGCACCGACACATACCAGTGAAAGCTCACGTCGTGTATGCGACCAAGGAGGCGTACACGTGCTACGACATATACAGGCAGATCGTTGACATGAGTAAGTGCCTCCTTCCCCAAAACAGCCAGGGATCCAGCCGGAAGTAGAGCAATGGCAAGCGTTGTCACAACAAGAAGTAGATGATTACATCCTCGTTTCTCCTAGTTTAGTATGCATGTAATTGCTTACTTTGGTGTGTGAAAATGTTATGTGTGTAGTCACTTGTGTAATTGTATGCTTAATTTGGTTATGCAATGCTATATTTTTAAGTATATATGTGTTGATGCTCTGTAGACAGAGCAAATCACATCGCACACGGACTAAACAATGGAACCCGTCGGTGATGATTTCATCAATCACTGACAATTGTATACCAGCAATAGTTTGCTCACAACACACACAGCTTGTTAACAGGAATCGTCTGTGTTGTTATCGGTCTTCCCACACATTTCCGATTACAGACCTGTTTGCCGCGTATCACACACATCTTGTTAAGTTGAACCGGTTCTGTTCTCTTGGCTCAACGCAAACAGTTCATCCGAGTGAACTGTATGCCGTATATCGCACACACCTTCATCTGGCTGCCTGTTTCTATTGTTCCGCCTCATCACAAACAGTTCATCCGAGTGAACCGTATGCTCTACATCGCACATGCCTTCATCTGGGAGCCCGTTTCTTTTGTTCCTCCTCATGGCAAATAGTTAATTGAACTGAACTGTATGCCCTGAATTGCACACGCAACAAAACTCTGAACCGTGTTTGATGCATCTGTCATCGCAAATGTTTTGTACCTTTTTGACGGGTTTTTTACACCATCATTTGTGATTATTGCATCACACATAGTTTTGTCGAAGGGTCTCTGATCGTAGTGTCGCGTTAGCAGCATCCTGCAGTAGTGCATCTACCTGTGGATGAACAGTGGTCATTATTTCAATAAGTGCCTCCAGCTCTTATGTCACCCTGAGGGTTAGGTTTGGATGCAGCTGAACATCCAAGTGGCCATCACAGAATTGGGATTCCACCGTGCAGAATTTGGACATGGAGAAAGTGAATAGTGTTGGGAAGGTAAACTTAAGGGGACCACAATCAAGCTAGAGGTCATACCAGAAGGAAACCGTAGATCCATCACCAAGCATGAATCTAGTAGCCTCCATAACCAGCTGTAAGACGACTTTAAGCCACGCCAAATGGCAGCTCAACTATGGTCATACTAACAGAGCTCCTTCTGGTAGTACTTGATAGCGAACCATTTGTTGCACGGGACCTCAGTGTTGTTTAAGATCTTAACCATGAATCTACATATCACTGCCATGTTGTGTGCCTGAAGATCTCGTACTCCCAACCCCCCAATTATTATGGGAAACATGACCTGCTCCCATGCCACAAGACACTGGCCCCCCTTAGCGCTATTCTTTCCTTGCCACAAAAAGCCTCTCAAAATCTGTTCTAGCTTCTGGATGGACTGCTTGGGCCATAAGAAACAACCCATGAAATAGTTGGAGATTGTTGCAAGTACGACACTGGTAAGAGTCAGCCAACCTCCCCAAGACAGAAAGGTGGCTAGCCAGCCGATAATCTCTTGTCGACCTTATGTATGACAGGCATCAACATCTTATGCTTGATCTTGTGAAGGGGTAACCCTAGATAAGTACAAGGGAATGATGTTGTCTAACACTGTAGCATTTTAGCTATTGCCTGACAAACTTCCTGATCCAAGCATATGGGCACAAAGGTGCTCTTGTGGTAGTTGATCTTAAGGCTAGTGAAGTCCAAAAAAGCATCCAGATTTCTCTTGACAAGCTGCATCTGTTGCATCTCCCCTTGAGTGAGCTGCAACGTATTGTCTGCATATTGTAGGATAGGGAAAGGTCCATCAATGCCAAGAGGATGTTTGAGGTTCCCTGCCCTATGCTCCTAATTGCATAGTTGTTGTAAGACGTTTGGAACAATGATAAAGAGATATGGTAATAGGGCATCACCTTGTCTCCGGCCACCTTTGGATACGATCCTCTCCCCAGGTGTGCCATTGATCATGATGCGAGACGAGCTGGACAAGAGAATGCCAGACACCCATCTTATCCATCTTGCACCAAAACCTCTAGCAGCTAGTACATGGTGGAGGGCATCCCAGCTGACACTATCGAATGCCTTCTAGAAATCAAGCTTCAGAGCAATCATCGATATCTTCCTTCTCTTGGCCTGCTGTATAAACTTAGCCGCAAGCGCAATGTTCTCAACAATGCACCATCCCAGCAGAAAGCCAGATTGGAACGGATGAATGTGGTCGGCAATCCAATGTTGCAGCCAAACAACAAGGACCTTGATTATGGGCTTTGGCACACTATGAACAAGAGAAATCAGCCAGAAATCCTTGATATTTGTTGGGTTTTCTTTCTTCGGCACGAGCACATGGTATTAGTAGTGTTGATGCCTTGCAGGTTGATGTCGTGCTCATAAATTGAAAAACTTCAGCAAGTCCTCCTTCAGAAGCCCTTTGAAGAACTTGTAAAACTCGTTGGTATAGCCGTCTGGCCTAGGGCTACGGTTGTTGAGGGCTCGTTGAATCACAACAGTGGTCTCTCCCTGAGAGAACGACACTTCCAGGGGACTCATATCCATCCATTCATATAGCTCTGAGGGGTCTACGGCGGGCAAGGAGTCATAGTGCTTGTCGAAGATATTGGTAAAGAATTCAGTGGCATTGCGAGCTTGTCCTGATCTCGGAAGAATTCGATTCCATCTTTAATCAACAACCTGATCCTATTTTTTCTGTGGTGACAGTTGACGGTGGCATGGAAAAACTTAGTATTTTCATCGCCCAACGAATAGCCTCATATCTTGGCTCTCCGTCTACAAATGCTAGTCTACCAAAGGATTATAAGCTGGGCTCTAGCGTTGGCATGCTTCCTTAAGGAGATCTTAAGATTCGAGATGTGTCTCCTTTCCTCGACTACGTCTAGATACTGCACCACATGCTTACAGTTGTGAAGAATAGTTGACATCATTCACCACCCCCATAGTCGCACCTCCTCAAGTAATAGAAAGACAAGGACTAAGCACTAGAGGTTTTGCGTGTCAACTTAATTATCAGGTACTTCTGTTTTTAGGAACTTTTGCTAGTGTCCATAAGACTATAATACTGCATAAATGAAATATGTTGGTGTTGTTAAGGAACTAAGGACCTAGCATGGACAAGAGGGGCAAATATTGGAGCATGAGCAAACATGAAGAAGGCATCCAACATATGATAATGAAGATGTTGTTTCTAGTGGAGTTTTGAGACTTTGAGGGTGCCATAATGACCCATTAAGACATCTATGAAATATATAAGATGACAGTTCTTAATTTTGTCCATTATTATCCATAGGTGCCGCCCCATCTCACTTTGTGGACAGGGCCATGTATTTCGTATTAAAAGAACATAAACATTTTTTAGAGTTTGTACTTATAGATGAAGCTTATTTAGGGATGGATCCGCTCCTTCTCTATCCTTGGGCTGATTGAACCCCCTTTGTCCCTCCTTAAATATCCCCTTATGGCATTAATTTAGCATTTGGGTTTTGTTTGGTTGAGTTATAGCGTCTACTACTATAATAGTAGACACGAGAGTCGACGAGACCTCATGTATTATGAATCATCATAACTCCACTTTGTTAATCAAGTAATTTAGGTTGCATATTTTTAAATTCTTGCTTGCTCTTCGGATACATGGAAGAATTGATCTCAATGATCAGGTTTGGCATTGTTCCACAATTATCAATAATCATACCAGAGTTGGTTTAGCGGCTGCTAAGGCACACCATTGAGTGTTCGATGTAGTCGAATCGTCAAAGTCTCCTCCAACAACAATTCATTTCATCTCATTTAAAAATTAGGTCACCTCTTACATATTACGAATTCATGATGGAGTCTAAGGGAGAGGAGCATGTGTTCCTTCCAACTGAATCGGCGGAAATTTGTCTTTTTCACCAGAGGTGGATCAAGGCTTTTAACACCCAACCATTTGGTCAATTGTGCATTAAAATGGCCTAGTAATTTAGAAAATTTATTTGGTACAATTTTGCAACAAATATATGGTAGTTCCTTCATAGAAAAAACTCATTTCAGGCACTCAAAAAATGGAAAATGAATTTTCTGTGCAAAGAAAATGAAAACTCCCTTAGGCAACATTGTTTGGAATTCAAAGATCCACCCTTGTGCACAATATGAGATCATTTGAACAAACTATGGCATGAATGTGGTCATAAGATTGATCATTTGGCTTGAAAACCATGAATCATCACGCATGATAGCTCATTTCCAAGAACACTTTTTTTAAATAATTGTCATATTACAAGTTTATTATTTTTTTCTGAAAACTTGGTCACATATGATGATACAATGCGAAGGTTTTTCAATTTTTTGATTTTTGTTGAATTCTTTATGCCCATTTCAAAATGCGGTCAAAATGGCGGGCATGATCGTTCCTAGCTAGTGGTTGAATCTTGGAAAAATTTTGATGTTTCACTGATTAAATAGATACTTATGTACCTAGAAATGATTTTTTGGAAAAAATAAAGAGCAAACTATGAGGTAGCTGCAATTCAAATTTGACCCGCTTCCTACTGAATCGGCGGAAATTTGTCTTTTTCACTAGAGGTGGATCAAAGATTTTGACACCCAACCATTTGGTCAATTGTGCATTAAATATGGTCTAGTATTTTAGAAAATTGATTTGGTCCATTTTTGCAACAAATATGTGGTAGGTCCTTCACAAAAAAAACTCATTTTGGGCACTCAAAAAATGGAAAATGAATTTTTCGTCCAAAGAAAATGAAAACTCCCTTAGGCAACATTGTTTGTCATTCCAAGATGCACCCTTATGAATAATATAACATCATTTGAACAAACTATGCCATGAATTTGGCCATAAGATTGATTATTTGGCTTGAAATCCATGAATCTTCACACATGATAGCTCATTTCTGAGAACACTTTTTCAAAAGAATTATCGTATTACAAGTTTATTATTTTTCCTGGCAACTTGGTCATATATAATGACACAATGCGAAGGTTTTCCAATTTTTTGAATTTTTTTGAATTTTTTATGTCCATTTCAAAATGCGGTCAGAATGGCGGGCATGACCGTTCGTAGCTAGTGGTTGAATCTTGGAATTTTTTGGTATTTATCTGATTAAATAGATACTTATGAACCTAGAAATGATTTTCTAGAAAAAATAAAGAGCAAACTATGACGCAGCTGCAGTTCAAATTTGACTCGCTTCCAACTGAATCGGCGAAAATTTGTCTTTTTCACGAGAGGTGGATCAAAACTTTTGGCACCCAACCATTTGTTCAATTGTGCATTAAACGTGGCCTAATATTTTAGAAAAATGATTTGGCCCAATTTCAAAACAAATATATGGTAGGTCTTTCACAAAAAAACTCATTTTGAGCACTCGAAAAATGATTAAAATAGCTAGAAAGATCAGAAATGCATACAAATTGGTGATTACCAATAAAATGTGGTCTAACTTGAGTGAAAATTTGTGTGGTTCCCTTTTGCAAAATATTTTTGATAGCTGCTTTACAAAATCCCTCTATTTTTATTACTAGGAAACTATTTTAAATCATAGATTTTCTCAGCCAATCAGGACTCTTCCCATGGATCACCCCCACTATAGCCATCTAAACCGCCCATTGTAGCCGATCTAAACCGTCCACCTCTCAACAACCCAATCCAAACCCTTGTAGCCCGCGGCCGCCTCTCTCTCCCCCTCTCCCTGAGAACACACCCACCACCGCCTCTCTCTTCCCTTCTCCCCGATCCAGATCAATGACGACGTCTCTCTCACCTCGCCTCCAGTTCATGATCTCCTGCCCCCACACCGTCGCCCCTACCCACCCACCGGCTAACCTCGCTCCCGGGCTCCGCCGGCGCTCTCCCCCACCCATTGGCGCTCTCAAAATCTGCTCCGCTCCTCTCCCTGATCCAGATCTAACCCAAGCGTCCCGTCCTCCGCCGTCGCGCCATCCTCCATTGCCGGAGTTCCCTCCCCCCGCCGCAGCCACGAAATCACGGTCGTGCGCCACCCACCTCTGGATCCCTCCGCCCGCTCGCGCCCCTACTCCCTCTCTGCCTACGGGGCCGCGCCCCTCGCACTGCTCCCCGACGACAAGGGCGGGCGCGTGGGCCTCGACCCACGGGGCTCGGCCAAGTGGCGGGCGAGCGATGGCGTCGCGAGGGGGCCGGAGGAGGCCAGGGCGATGGTCCTCATCGACGTGTATCTCCTCGTCGCCGCCTGGTCCGGGTGGAAGTTCCCACGCTCGCACTCCTCCTCCGCTGCCGCCGTGTTCAAGCATCTCAGGTCAGCACAGCAGCTTCCTCTGCATTTGTGTGCCCTGACTCTACTTGCGCTGCTCCGTGCGCCACCGTGCCGCATCGCTGTTGTGTGTTGCTCGTGCACTGCCCCAGCTGAAGTGGCCGGCCTGGGCAGCTACTGTTGGCTCCTTCCCGTGCTTGGCCTTGTTGCTTTTATTATTGTTGCTTGCTGAGTGTATAGAGATGCTGATGCTTGATTGTTTGTTCATTATGCAGACAACAAAATTGAGATGAATTACCGCGCAATGGGCAACAACAAGGTGCAACGCTGGTTGTGCAGAACACGCTGCAGGGATTAGCGGCGCGGCACATGGACCTGCTCGAGAGTCTGTATCCCAAGGTCATGAAATGCATTGGGGCACTCAGAGAGATCTAGGTATAACTACAGGGGTTCCACTACGTGCTACTAGGAGATTCGTGGTAGCATGGATCATTAGTTGTTCCTAAGTGTGATTTCTGTGGTTCTCTGATGCATTAAAATTAATGGATAAGAAGTAACCCCCTCATTTGAATGATTCATAACAAAAGAAACCGCGATTCATTTTCCTTGGGAAACAACTAGCTAGCAACTGTGGAACTTTTCTTCTGTGCATTGATTGAATTCTACCAAATCATTGGTTGGATGATGGATGCCCTGTGATTGATCCTTTGCCTCTCTTCCATCTGCATGTGTGATGCTATATCCATCTGTTTGTTTGAGATCTTGAGTGTATGCTATGGGAGGTATCCATCCTGTAAATCTTACTAACACTCCATGCTATGTGTGACTGCCAATTTGAGCTTTCTATAATAAGTGAATATAGCAGTTCTCCTGCTATTTCAAATAAATAAATCATGCAAGTGGTTTTATAGAAAGACATGCTTGCATAAACCTCACAGAGACTATTGACATCTCATTATATTCTTCTGCTTCCACTTATATCCGGAGCATGTACTCTAATAGTTATTTCCTAGAACATGACAATGGATTTGCTTTTGTTTCTTTACCCCACTATCCATACTTCCTGGTATTAGTAAAGCTATGAGGACACCTTCTGTATATTGTGTTGGATTAGTGCACAATCTTATTAGAAACATCTGAATGCTAAGGCTATTTCCTTTATACTAAATCTTGCAATTCTTGGTTGCGGCTTCTGTTTTTTCCCTTGGTATTTTTACAGGCCTGCTCTTATGCTTTGACTATAAGTCACATAAAAGTAAGAGGGGAGTAAAATATGCTCCTTCGGATGGCTGGTGCTAGTAGGCATGGATAGGCCCATGGTTTTATTGTAGCAACACAATGTCTAGGGTGTGCACGCTTAAATATATGACCTGCTGCCCAACATACATTGCGTTGTTTGAGCTATGTATGTATATACTACTACAGCAGCCAGAAGCAATCCATTTTATTAAATGCATTATGGTTAGGATTTGATCATGGCATGACCTTGCTGTTTTGTTTTCTTTAAATCTTGTTGCAAGATAACCATTTTTTCAGAACCATCATCTTACATTTTCTTGTTTCATGTACAGCCTGCCAAAATGGCTAACTCTCCGCCTAGGAGGAGCAGCACCACCTCAAGTTTGTCAATTGCTCCTCCCCTTCTATTTTCTTCTTCTTCTCCATCTCCACATCTGATCCATGCAAATTTTTGCAGGTTGCCCTAATCTAGTTGTGTGAAGGGGAACAAGCAAGGCCAATCTACCGTTGTTGTTGTGCTCCCCTTGTATGATCTGTTGAAGGACAAGTTGGTCCATAGGTCCTCCTCCCCTGCCATCTCTCTCTGATGCATAAATAGGTTCAGTTTTCTTTTGTTCTCATTCTAGTTTAAGCATTAGCAGATTCCAGTAAGTGTCTATGTATTCCTCTCGTGCTCATAAGTCAGAACATTTAATCTACTTAGGGACTGCAGACTTGCTCATGTCATGTGCAAACTTGCTTGCATTCAGTTTTAACTGTCAAATATTTTAATTTCCAGAACCATGATTGTACATACTCGTATGAAAATTATTCACAACCTTCGTTCACTAGATCCAACTAGTAATCGGGTATATATACATAAGCTCCAAGCCTGATGTGCTTTAGGCGTTAAATCGATGTATATATATGATCTTATTTATGTATATGTATATATATATCCTCCTGGTCAGTTTCTTGAATGCAGTTTTGTAGGCAAGTGAATGATTGTCTGCTGTATGTTTTTGTTTTTTGCCTTTTGTCCATGATGAAAGGTGAAGAAACTATTAAGATGCACAAATGCAATCTCTCAAGTAAAGTAACCAACTATAGCAACATGGATAACAATGAACCATCATGTGAAGGGCTAAAATCATCTCAATGGGACAGAACATTAGTTGGTTATCTTATAGCTCAAATGCATTAACGGTGAATAATTTCTATTTTTGATAGTAAACATTGGGTGACATGGCAAACAAAATTTCCTGCAGCATACTGATTGTTAAATCACTAAACATCTTATATGAAGCAACGCTTATCTTGCAGACATCTAATATGCAATTCTAATAGTATGTGAAATATTGATTTTATTTTTTTAGTTGCATATGTCATTCGTGCATCGATTCCTTTTTTTATGTACCAGCTCCCTAATCATGTTTTTGTCTTTCAGGTTGGTATATTAGGAGAACCTAGGCATGCTATGTGGGGAAGCAAAGCAGCAGCTCACAACTCCAGCCTGCAACTCTAGATGAAGGCACCGCGACAACGCATCATGCTACTCCCTTGGAAGGTCGGCTCCTAGACCGTAACTTTCTCTCAACTTGTGCTCTGCTTGATACCAGTTCCTTGTATTTCTCTCAACTTGTGCAAATTGCAATATGCAGGGCTTCCTAGTCCGTGGCCTGCCTTCTGGATGGAGCAAGGAGGGGGCATCATCCACACCGCGGAGCTGGTTGAGCCTTAGTGCGAATTGGAGAAGCAGGGCATCGTCGGGGACATCTCTCGCTTGTGCCGTGGTAAGAACAGAGCGCCACTCTCTGTCGTGCATGTATTGAAATCCTGAAATGTCAAATACATGTTCGCTCTCAGCTGGGATGTTGGATTGTACTTAGTTATATGACTCGTTCATGTTTGCGCTGCTTGTTAAGTGATTACCTTTATGTACTTGCTACCAGTAGGATGGTCAATACATGCTTGTTTTGTATCTATTCCAGAACAGTTTGCTTGGTCGCCTGATGCTTGATGCATGTATAATGTGACTCACACATTAGGAAATCTGAATAACTTTGACATAGTTGCTCTGTTATCTTGCACTGGGTTGATACTTGTCATTTTCCCTTCCCAAATATATCTCAATTTTGCTGTTATGAGAATGCTATATGCATGGTTTCTTATTAGATCTCAAATTATGCAGCTATTTTTCATTGTTAGGAGAATGTTATATGCACGGCTTCACTTGATTATATTCCTAACCTTTCTGATTTATAACTCACAGATCTTGGCCTTAATTCGTCAAAAGTTGCTGCACAAGGAACTACGGGAGAAGAATCCTAAAGAAAACTCGCACCCAACAATGTGTTTTAGCTCCCTGGAGCTGGACATATTAATATTTAGTTGTATTTTATATTTCAATACCTGATTTGTACTACCATGATTTGGTTGTCGTTTGAAAACTTATGTGTTATTGGCTTTGTTTGAATCAAGTTACTGGTTGTTGCACAAATAGAGAACTGACGTGTGGCACCTAAACAACACACCTGGTCCCATTTCACTATTGGATCCTTTAAAATAGGAAAGAAACAAAAGAAAACTGACAAGTGGGACCTAATTGGTTGACCTGGGACCTGGTCCAAAATGGATTGTAAAAAGGCCCAAATAAGAAATGGAAGAAAAAAGGCAGAAGGCCTAGAAAATAAAAGGATGAATTGTTGGGTTGGCCCATGTAGTCGACTAGAATTAACAAGGGAAAAATATATTAAAAAGGCTGAATTAATGGGCTAGGCCCATGTAGAACACCGAACTGGACCGGGCTAATTCTTATCAATGACCTTTTCATTTGGTCGCAATTTTGCCACGTCGGATCCGACGTGGCCTGGCCAGACAGCTAGTGACCAAAGCAAAAAATTGTTGAACCAATGACCTTTTGTTTTGGTCGTAACGTCTACGACCTTCTCACAGAGAAGGTCATTAATTTCATTTTACGACGGCCAGCTTTTGACCATCTGTTTTTGGTCACAAAAAGGTCACAAATGGAAAACGATGACCATTTAGTGACCAATAGTGATGGTCGCAAGTTGACATATTTCTTGTAGTGCGGCGTAGCTCCCGAGTGGTGAGGCGAGGCAGCCGTGGATGCAATGGTGATGGCTTCGGCGGCCGGCATGCTGCAGTGTGGTTGCAGGGACTGTCCGGACCCGTTGGGGTCTGGCCGGGCAATGGTGGCCTGGTAAGTCCTTGTCGCTATGTCCGGTCGGCTCCGCGCGGCGGTGGAGGCTGTTCCCTCCTGTCGGCTGTGTTGTGGTTGCTACCGAGCCTGGTGTCTTCTGGTCCTACCTCCAGGTCTCGTGTTGGTGGCCTTAGTGAGACGGTGAAGATGGTGCGGTATCCGGGTGCATAGGCTGGTGGGCAGCATGTTGAGCAGTGCGCTTCCGTTTGTCTGGGGTGGCCGTGGTGGTTCCGGGACGGGAGAAATCTCTGGCGGCTCGTTCGCCACCGGCGCGGCTATGCCCGTGGGCGTTGCCGGACCCTCCTGAGGGGCGTCGGTGATACCACTTCCCCACTGCCATCCGCGTACCGGGGGAAACCATAGGACTTGTGTGGGCAGCAGCGTCGTCGTTGTCGCATTTCTTCATGAAGATGTTGCTTGGTACACGAGGCTTCGGAGTGCTTGGGGGCGGTGGTACTTCTCCGGAGGGTGCAGCGGGTGTCGGCCATCTTTGCTTAGTTGAGCTGCCAGCGTCGACATTTGTTTCTTTTTCTTTCTCTCATTTTTCTTTTGGGCTTGTTTGTGCTGCGGCCCCAGCAAGCTAGTTGTATCAGTTGGATGTTGCTTTATAATCTAAAGTGGGGGAAACCCTTTTTCTTAATAACATTTTTAGACCTCATCTTTACATGCTATATATTTTGGCGTAGCCTGTTTTGTTGTGGCTCTTTCTTATTTTGCTTTGCCTTTGTGACTGTTTATTCTTGAAGACATGGGACCCGTCAAGGTGCCAACTCTAATATTCCTTCTACTACTCATTCCACTTCTTCTAGTTCCTGGTAAGCGTTTCATCAAAATTTATATGAAGAACAAAGCACTTTATGTAATGCATTTTTTATCTTTGAAAGAAATCAGTGAAATTCATACTCCATGCCAATATGTGTATGTTGTTTCTCGATAGAACATCATAGGATCTAAATTTTTTAATATACCATATTTTCTTTGTTGTTTGGTAGGCTCGCAGGCCAAGATATGCAGAGTATACAACGCGAGCTATACCATCCCTTTATGCAAGCCGGGTCCATGTGCTGAGGCATGCCACAAGGAGGGGTTTCCAGAAGGGAGGTGTTACATATTAGGCGTGATACCCCTTATAATTTTGTGTGTGTGTGAAAAACAGTGTTGAATAAAACTTGACGCAACTCTCAGAGGATGTGTGGTGTAATAAGTAATAAGGTTGTGTTGTATGATGAACTGACATTGAGCACTGGCAAAAGTTCAGCCTATTCCGTATATTATTGACCTTTTTCCTAAATTAAAATCAAAGATGACAACTCACTACACATGAATATTTCTCACATGTAGGAAAATACTAGAAAAAAAATCACAATGTAGAAATGTGAGATGTAACTAAGGCATCAGAGTGAGGTGAGCGGCAAATGGGCAGCGCGGAGGGTGATGGAGTTATATACCTAGGGTAGGGTCATAGACCTGATCTAAGTACCCTACCCAAGGATACCCTTAGAAGAGACTACCTTCCAGTCGACCAAGGAGGACTTCACTCGACAGACTCGAAGGACTCGACCATGAAGACTCACTCGACCACCAGAAGGTCAAGAAGCACTCTATACCGTAACTGTCTGTAATTAAGTAGACTTTATGGTATTTAGGACACTTTATGTGAGGCGTTACCAGTAACGCCTAGACTTAATGTACTTTAAACCCCGCATTACTGAGGGCCGGAAGGGTCTGGCAGGCACTATATAAGCCACCCCCCTCCTCAGTGTAAAGGGTTCGCACCCCTGTAATCCATACACACATAATTCACTCGACCGCCTCCAGGATCCGAGACGTAGGGCTATTACTTCCTCCGAGAAGGGCCTGAACTCATACATCTCTTGTGCGTACAACTACTCCATAGCTAGGAACTTGCCTCTCCATACCTACCCCCCAATCTACTGTCAGACTTAGAACCACGACAGTTGGCGCCCACCGTGGGGCAGGTGTCTTAGCGATCTTTTGGAGAAGTTGCGATTCTTCCGAGTACTTTCATCATGGTTGCTGGTGAAGTTTTGGTCGAGGGCCGCGAGATCCATCTCGGTGTTCTCACCTTCATCGCCGACGACTCCGCTTGGCTCCAAGAGGCTCCACTCGATGTTGATGCGCTCCCCGTCCGCGGTGTGACGCATTTTCGTGCATGTGTCCGCGGCGTTCTGCTGCGGCAACCGTCGACTCCGTATCGGTCGACTCCCCTATCGGTCACCTTCCCAGTCTCCCGCCAGCGCAAGCGCTCTGGTCGGTCGAGGCTCCAGCGGTGGGTGAGGCACGCAGTAGCTCGCCAGACGGCCACCACCCAAGTTGCGGCAATCGAGCCCGACGAATCCCTCTACGGCATGTTCGATCTGTCGACTGGCTCCGTAGAGACTGCATCCGAGTGCAATAGCAGTGATCCGGCGGCGGAAATCTTGATGGTTAACGGACCTCACAGCCCTCCCGGTTTCGCCCGCGAGGACGGGGTAGATGGTGGAGGCGACCCCGCACAAGTCCACGAAGAGTACCAACCCGAGCCACCCAATTCCCTGCAAAGGGAAGAACTTCGCCGCAGGAATATGGATGCCCTGCATACTCCCATCGCAGGAGAAACCCCCGAGGCTCGCGCCTTGGAGGAAGCACGTTTGGCCAACTTGGCTGAATGCGCTCGTCTGGAGAATCTTCAGTGAGCACTCGACGAGCGCGCGCGGCAACGAGTACCCGACGCCAATCGACGTCAACTCTTCCCACCGACTCAGGTATATCGAACCCCGATTCAGAATTTAGCAGCTGCAACCCGTATAGCAGAGTCCATCCAGCCCTCTCAGTCGGAAGCTGGCAGAGGCTTGATGCAGATCAGAGATTTGCTCCGGGCAGCAGGAGATCAGAATTCAGCCGTGTCATAGTCACGCAACAGAATTCACAGTCGATCCGTCGCTGCGAATACGGTTCAGTCAGCTCACAGTCCTAGATCGCCTCCGCGGCGTGAAGGACGCGAGAATCAGCGAGACCAGTACGGTGACCGACATGATCGTGATGATAGGCGTCGAGTGCCCACTCCCCCCCGAGGGGCGGGTCTTATGCTCCTCGGCAGCAGGATGACAGGCGTTAACTCAGTGTGGGGCGAAGAGCTCCAGTCGACCCCCGGGAACCAGGCTTCGACGCACGATCAATCATCGTGCAAGGCTTGGTCGACCGAAACAGAGCCCATCGGGGCGGCCCCGATAGAGATGCGCCCACAAGCAGTCGAGTGCATGTTTCTGGTCCAGAATGTTTCAGCAGGGCTATCAGAGCCGCGGTGATTCCCCCCAACTTCAGGTTGGCAACTGGAGTAAACAAGTTCACTGGTGAGTCTAAGCCTGAAACCTGGCTTGAGGACTACCGAGTGGCGGTTCAGATTGGTAGCGGGAATGACGAGGTGGCCATGAAGCATTTGCCCCTCATGTTGGAAGGTTCTGCCAGAGCATGGTTGAATCAGTTACCTCCTAGCAACATTTACACTTGGGAAGATCTGTCCCGAGTGTTCGTCAGAACATTTGAAGGAACTTGCAAGCGACCAGCTGTATTGACAGAGCTGCAAGTCTGTGTGCAGAAGACGAATGAGACTCTCAGAGAGTATATTCAGAGATGGATCACTTTGCATCATACCGTGGAGAACGTGTCTGATCATCAGGCAGTCTGCGCCTTCAAGGATGGTGTTAAGAACAGAGAATTGAGTTTGAAGTTTGGTCGAACCGGAGACATGACCCTGAGTCGAATGATGGAGATTGCCAACAAGTATGCCAACGGCAAAGAGGAAGACCGACTCCGAAGCGGCAAGTACAAGCTGAGTCAGTCGGAGAAGGGAAACACCAGTCGGAAGCAGAAGCGGAAGGCCGAACCAGCAGCTCCTGCAGAGGCTCTGGCCGTGACTCAGGGCAAGTTCAAAGGGAAACCCAAAGGATCCTGGAACCCTAAGAAGGTTAAGGATAAAGAAGGAAATGACGTGATGGATATGCCGTGTCACATCCACACGAAGAAAGATGAAGAGGGTAATATCATCTACCCGAAGCATACCACTCGCCAGTGTCGACTCCTGATCCAGCAGTTCCAAGGAAAGCAGTCCAAGGACAAGGAAAAGGAGTCGGACAAAGCCGAAGACAAGGAAGACAGTGAGGGAGGATATCCTCATGTTAACTCCACTCTGATGATTTTTGCGGATGTGGAAAGTAAGAGCCGACTGAAGGTTATTAACCGTGAGGTGAACATGGTCGCCCCGGCGAAACCAAGTTATCTAAGATGGTCCCAAACGCCCATCACATTCGACCAGTCTGATCACCCGACTCATATTGCCACCCCTGGGAGGCAAGCTTTGGTGGTCGACCCGGTTGTCGAAGGCACTCGGCTGACGAAGGTGCTGATGGACGGTGGTAGTGGACTGAACTTGTTGTATGCGGACACGCTGAAGGGAATGGGCATTCCGATGTCCCGACTGAGCACCAGTAACATGAGTTTTCATGGAGTTATACCAGGAAAGAAAGCCGAGTCACTCGGTCAAATAGCTCTGGACGTGGTGTTTGGTGATTCAAAACATTTTCGCAAGGAGAAGCTGACGTTTGAGGTCGTGGATTTTCAGAGTGCGTACCACGCTATTTTGGGGAGACCAGCTTACGCACGGTTCATGGCTCGACCATGTTACGTCTACCTCAAACTGAAGATGCCCGGCCCCAAAGGAGTGATCACTGTCACTGGTGATCGGAAAAAAGCAGAAGAGTGTTTCCAGAAAGGCTCAAAGATTGCCGATTCCCAGGTGACAACGTCGAGTTTGAAGAATATAAGCAAAATGCAGATCTGAGTGATTTGCTGCGAGCCAAGAAGCCCGCCACAGAGTCTGCATTTCAGTCGTCCGGTGAGATGAAGCCTGTCCACATTCACCCGACCGACCCCAATGCAGCCCCGACCCACATCTCCACAACACTCGGCCCGAAATAGGAAGAAGCGCTCATCCAGTTCCTCTGTGAGAACTGGGACATTTTTGCATGGAAGCCAGCTGACATGCTGGGTGTTCCCAGGGGACTGGCTGAGCATCGTCTTAGAGTCAACTCAGCAGCAAAACCAGTTAAAGAGCATCTTCGGCGGTCCGCCGTCCAGAAGAGAAAAGCTATTGGTGAGGAAGTGGCTCGACTGTTGGCGGCAGGATTTATCCGAGAGATATACCACTCCGAGTGGCTCGCTAATGTCTTCATGGTTCCTAAGAAGGACAATTCACTCCGAATGTGCATTGATTTCAAGCACATCAATCGGGCCTGCCCGAAAGATCATTTCCCTCTCCCTCGCATTGATCAAATTGTTGACTCGACCGCGGGATGCGAGAGATTGTCTTTTCTAGACGCCTATTCTGGGTACCATCAGATCCGTTTGTACGGACCCGATGAGATAAAAACAGCTTTCATCACTCCATTCGGGTGCTTCTGCTATATCACCATGCCATTCGGCCTCAAGAATGCCGGAGCCACGTTTATGCGAATGATTCAGAAGTGTTTGCTCACTCAAATCAGTCGGAATGTGGAAGCGTATATGGATGATATCGTGGTCAAATCGCGAAAAGGTTCCGACCTGCTCACTGACCTCGCCGAAACATTTACCAACCTCAGAAGGTATGATATCAAGCTCAATCCATCAAAGTGCACATTCGGAGTTCCTGGTGGCAAGTTACTCGGTTTTCTTGTTTCCGAACGAGGGATCGACGCTAATCCAGAAAAGATCGGCACTATACTCCGAATGAAACGCCCCGTGCGAGTGCACGATGTCTAGAAGCTTACTGGATGCTTGGCCGCATTAAGTCGATTCATCTCACGACTCGGTGAAAAGGCATTGCCTCTTTACCGACTGATGAAGAAGGCAGACAAGTTCGAGTGGACTCCAGAAGCTGATGCAGCGTTTGCCGAGCTAAAAGCTCTGCTCTCCACCCAGCCGGTGCTTGCTACTCCAATCAGAAAAGAGCCTCTGTTGCTTTATATCGCAGCCACAGGACAAGTCGTCAGTACAGTACTTACGGTCGAGCGGGAAGAAGAAGGGAAAGCCTTCAAAGTTCAACGCCCAGTGTATTACCTGTCTGAAGTTTTGACTCCATCCAAGTAGAGATACCCTCATTATCAGAAGCTTGTGTATGGGATATACATGACCACGAAGAAGGTTGCTCATTATTTCTCTGATCATTCCATCACAGTCGTCAGCGACGCTCCACTTTTAGAGATTTTGCACAACAGAGATGCAACTGGTCGAGTAGCGAAATGGGCGATTGAACTTCTTCCCCTTGATATCAAGTTTGAGGCAAAGAAAGCCATTAAGTCCCAGGCAATAGCAGATTTCCTCGCCGAGTGGATTGAACAGCAGCAGCCGACTGAAGTTCACTCGGAGCATTGGACCATGTTTTTTGATGGCTCTAAGATGTTGAATGGTTCCGGTGCTGGGGTTGTCCTGGTTTCCCCCAGAGGAGATAAGCTCAGATATGTGCTCCAGATTCACTTTGATTCCTCCAACAATGAGGCAGAATATGAGGCCCTCTTGTATGGGTTGCGCATGGCCATTTCACTCGGCGTCTGTCGCCTTATGGTCTATGGCGACTCGGGTTTAGTGGTCAACCAAGTGATGAAGGAGTGGGACGTGAGAAGCCCAGCCATGACTGGATACTGCAATGCAGTGAGGAAGCTGGAAAAGAAGTTTGAGGGGTTAGAGCTCCATCATATACCCCGACTGAAGAATCAAGCGGCTGATGATCTGGAAAAGATAGGTTCCAAGAGAGAAGCCATTCCGAGTGGTGTGTTCTTGGAACATATACATACTCCATCAGTCAAAGAAGATCCTTTCACCGAAGAAGCCCTGCAGCCCAAGAGTGCCACAGATCCGACTGAAGTAGAAGTACCAGCAGTGGTCGACTTGGTCATGGAGGTCTTAGTGGTCATTCCCGACTGGACAGTTCCATATATCACGTATATCCTGAGAAAAGAACTCCCAGAGGATGAGGAAGAGGCTCGACAGATCGTCCGTCGATCCAAGGCCTTTACCGTAATCAAAGGACAGTTGTACAGAGAGAGCGCAACTGGAGTTGGTCAGAAGTGCATAACGCCAGAAGAAGGTCGAATCATCCTTGATGATATCCACTCGTGGACCTATGGTCATCATGCGTCCTCTCGGACCATCGTGGCCAAAGCATACCGAGCCGGATTTTACTGGCCAAAGGCAAATGAGATGGCAAAAGAAATAGTGGACAAGTGCGAAGGATGTCAGTACTACTCCAATATGTCACACAAGCCTGCGTCAGCTCTGAAGACCATACCACTCGTCTGGCCCTTCGCAGTATGGGGGTTGGATATGGTGGGCCCCTTGAGAACAGGTCGAAGCGGTTTCACACATGTACTAGTTGCAGTTGACAAGTTCACCAAGTGGATTGAGGCTAAACCCATCAAGAACCTTGACGCCGGTACTGCTGTTAGCTTCATCAGGGAACTGATATTCAGATATGGAGTCCCGCACAGCATCATTACAGATAATGGGTCAAACTTCGACTCGGAGGAATTCAGGGATTTCTGCGCCTCTCAAGGCACACGGGTCGACTACGCGTCGGTCGCCCATCCACAGTCGAATGGACAAGCAGAGCGAGCTAATGGCTTGATCCTCAAAGGGTTGAAACCCCGACTGATGCGTGATCTCAAGCAGGCGGCTGGAGCGTGGGTCGATGAACTTCCCTCAGTGCTTTGGGGTCTGCGGACCACACCGAATCGGTCGACTGGGAGAACTCCATTCTTCTTGGTCTATGGAGCTGAAGCGGTCTTGCCGAGTGATCTTCTCCACAACGCTCCTCGGGTTGAACTTTACAACGAAGCTGAAGCTGAACAAGAGCGGCAGGACGCAGTCGACCTTTTAGAGGAAGAAAGGGAGATGGCTCTGATCCGATCGACCATCTATCAACAAGACTTGCGTCGCTTCCACGCCAGAAACGTGAAGAGTCGGGCCTTCCAGGAGGGAGATTTGGTTCTCCGAGTGGACCAGCAGAAACAGCACAAGCTTGCTCCTTCTTGGGAAGGACCCTTCATCGTCACCAAGGTTCTCCACAACGGCGCATACCGTATCTACAACGTCAAGCACAATATCAACGAGCCTCGAGCTTGGAATGCGGAGCTACTTCGCCCATTTTACACTTAAGTTTTCACTCGGATGAGTTGTAATAAAAATACTTCTGTAGTTCATGGCTTGCAAAGTAATAGTGTCATAATTTCCCCGATGATGTTTGTCACTTTTATTCGTTCAGTAAAATTTTCCCCCTCAGTGGGTGACTTAGCTGCGAATCTGTTTCGCCTAAGTTTGTAAAAAAAATCCTTGTCGAGTGGTGAGCCAGACTCCCACTCGGGAGGCTTAGCTGCGAACCCGTTTCGCCTAAGTTTAAATAAAATCATACCGAGTGATGAGCCAGACTCCCACTCGGGGGGCTTAGCTGCGAACCTGTTTCGCCTAAGTTTAAATAAAATCCTACCGAGTGGTGAGCCAGACTCCCACTCGGGGGGCTTAGCTGCGAACCCGTTTCGCCTAAGTTTAAATAAAATCCTACCGAGTGGTGAGCCAGACTCCCACTCAGGGGCTTAGCTGCAGTCCAAGTACTCGCCTAAGTTTGAATAAAATCCTACCGAGTGGTGAGCCAGACTCCCACTCGGGGGCTTAGCTGCAGTCCAAGTACTCGCCTAAGTACAAATACAACATGCGCTCACAAGGAGGACGAGGTGCAGGTCGACTGCGACCCTCTCCTCTGAGCTACGCCACAAGTACAATGTGCGGTCGCAAGGAGTACAAGGCGCAGGTCGAATGCGACCCTCTCCTCTGGGCTACGCCACAAATACAACATGCGCTCGCGAGGAGGACGAGGTGCAGGTCGACTGCGACCCTTTCCTCTGAGCTACGCCACAAGTACAATGTGCGGGCGCAAGGAGGACGAGGTGCAGGTAAACTGCGGCCCTCTCCTCTGAGCTACGATACAAGTACAACGTGAAAATCCTACCGAGTGAGGGGCAAACCTCCCACTCGGGGGCTTAGCCGCAGCCCAGTGCTCGCCTAAGTTATAAAAAAATCCTACCGAGTGAGGAGCAAACCTCCCACTCGGGGGCTTAGCCGCAGCCCGGTGCTCGCCTAAGTTATAAAAAATCCTACCGAGTGAGGAGCAAACCTCCCACTCAGGGGCTTAGCTGCAGCCCAGTGCTCACCTAAGTTATGAAAAATCCTACCGAGTGAGGAGCAAACCTCCCACTCGGGGGCTTAGCTGCAGCCCAGTGCTCGCCTAAGTTATAAAAAATCCTACCGAGTGAGGAGCAAACCTCCCACTCAGGGGCTTAGCTGCAGCTAGGTGCTCGCCTAAGTTATGAAAAATCCTACCGAGTGAGGAGCAAACCTCCCACTCGGGGGCTTAGCTGCAGCCCAGTGCTCGCCTAAGTTATAAAAAATCCTACCGAGTGAGGAGCAAACCTCCCACTCGGGGGCTTAGCTGCAGCTAGGTGCTCGCCTAAGTTATGAAAAATCCTACCGAGTGTGGAGCAAACCTCCCACTCGGGGGCTTAGCTGCAGCCTAGTGCTCGCCTAAGTTACAAAAATCCTACCGAGTGGCGAGCGCACCTCCCACTCGGGGGCTTAGCCGCAGCCCAGTGCCTGCCTAAGTGAATTGAAGAATAAGACGACTACAGTAAGCGTCTTGCTTTAAACCTGCAAAAGACATTTCGAGCCAAATGCAAGCGTATTCAAACATCAAATCCAAGTTCAGATGGATACCTAAAGGAACCGAAAGTGCTCAGGCACTAAGCCTGTTAAGGTTTATCGGTTACAAAATCACTCGGCATACCGAGGCAAATTTAAAGTGTCGAGCTCAAAGAAGTTTTTTACCCCTCCTGTGGAGGGCTGGAAGGTGCAACAAATTCATCAAGATCAATTCCGTCCGCGATCCGAGTGGCAGCAGCGATGAAGGTCTCCATGAAGGACCTGAAGTCGTGTTTCTTGGTGTTGGCCACCCGAAGAGCCGCCAGCTTGTCTTCTCGCGCATCCTTGCAGTGGACTCGAGCCAGACACAGAGCAACATCTGCACCGCACCTAGCAGAGGACTTTTTCCACTCCTGCACTCGACCAGGGACTGTGTTTAGTCGAGCCATCAGAGACTCGAGGTCGTTCTAGAGTGTTTCCCTGGGCCAAAGCGTGGTGTCAATGCGGGAAGTGGCGACCTTCAGCCTCGCAAGATAGTCAACAACAGCAGTAACGCGAGACTCAAGCCGGAACACGTTCATGGCAACTTCATTGTTCACCGGAGAGTTGATGGGCTCCAGGTTTGGTTCCAGCCGACTAGTTTCCTCTTCAAAGTTTTGGCAAAATTCTGCAAGTACAATCACTAAGTCAAGGCAATGGTCGAGTGGAAAGATCACTGTAAAAATGATTGTTTGACGCAAAGGATTACCTTCGAGCATGAGGAACAACTTCTTGGCAAGTCCACTCAGAAAGGCCTCCAGATCATTCTTCTTCCCAGTCAACTGACTGGCCTTGTCGTTCAGGGCAGCTTTGTCACTTTTCAGTCGACTGACCTCCTTGTTGGCAATCGCAAGAGCAGCTTTCAGATTAGTATTTTCTTCTTCAAGCTTGGTGACCGAAGCTAATTTCTCGTCAGCAAGCTTGGTCTTCTCAGCTAGCTCAAGGTCTTTCTTCTTCTGGGCCTCCTTCACCTTGCCTGCAAAGTTACAGCAAGGTCAGATTTTGAAACAAATGAAGGACAAAAGCAGTCGTCGAGGTCTCATCGAACGTACCTTTGGTCTCCTCCTTCACCTTCGTCAGATTCTCCTGGACCAGCTTCAGATCCAGCTCGAGCTGGATGTGCTTGTTCTCCAGCTCGGTATAACGAGCCACAAGGTCGCAGGATTTCTGCGAAGAACCAATCGAAAAAATGTCAAAGATAATTCACTTCCGAGTGGATAAGAGAAAATCATGCGTTTCTAAGACTACAGTCGAATACAAACATTCGACCGTAGTCTCGGGGACTACACCCAGTGGGTGCACTCAGCGTGCCCCCACTAGTTCTATTAAGATAGAGTCGACCAGTCGACCAAAAAAAAAACAACAGGACGTATTCTTCAGACTGTAACCGACTGCCAGCAGTCGACCACAGTCTCGGGGAGTACACCCAGTGGGTGCACTCAGCGTGCCCCCACCGGTTTGAGAAATCCATTCGACCTAGTGGACTGACGGAAGAACTTAACTTATAAAGCCTATGGCCGACTGCCAGCAGTCGACCATAGCCTTGGGGACTACACCCAGCGGGTGCACTCAGCGTGCCCCCGCTAAACCGGAGTTTCAATTGACACACCCAGTGGGTGATTACTATGGATTCCGGAAAGAAAGATTTTCAGATAGCATATCCTAACAGAACAGGCAATTCGACTGACCTGAACGTTGCTTTGAAGAGCAGAACTGGCGTCGTAGGCTGCCTGGCTTGCCTCCCGGATGGCCTTCACCTACTCCATCATGACCCCCGCCTGGCGTATCGCTTCCTTTGCAGCACTGGCTTGGTCCTCTGGGACGTAGTGTGTCGAGAAGAGGGAAGGCTGTGCGGCACTCGACGACGCGGGGTGAGCACTCGTCAGCGGCACCGCGAAAGACATGGTGTGCTGAGTGGTGTTCTCCTCCTCCGTGACCAGAGTCTCGGGTGCCGTCACATCCTGGGACACCCTGCCGGCAGACGCTTTCCTGCTCCTCCTGTGCTTCAGTGGTTCCTCATCGTCGTCGTCGTCAGGAAGGGTGATAACGACATTGGATGGAGCTGCAGAAAAGAATCAGAATTAGAGACCAAGAGCCAATTGACTAAAAACGGAATTAAGAGAGTGGTACCAGGTTTTGAGGTTGCAGCATCCTCCATCTCATGATCGTCAGCCCTGGCTGAGGTATCGGAAGTAGCAGCACTGCAATTCCAAAAATCAGTCGGTTAACTCAAGAGTCGATCAAAGATAAACTCATATAAAACAAGAAGACTCAAGCAGCATTTTTACCCTGATATGGTGGGGATTGACACCTTCATCTTCGGCAGGACCTTGGTCGGCTTCGACGGTGCCACCCTGGATTGCTTCGGAGCCTTTTCAGTCGGCGCCGGAGAAGTGGTCCGAGGGCGCTTGGTCGACTGCGCAACAGTCGCAACCCCCTTACCACGTTCAGTCGCAGGGTCATGGACAAGCTTCGACCGCCTTTCCGAGCGCGGTGGTGCGACCTCCTCCTACTCCTCTTCTTCTTCCTCCTCATCATCATCATCGTCATCATCATCTTCAGCAGCATCCGAGTCCCACTCCTCCTGGCTTTCGCCCCCACTCGCTTCTCCCTCCTCAGTCGGAGTTTGCGCTCCATTGGGCATCGAGTACAGTTCGGTGAGGGCCTGTCAGGCATCAAAGCAAAGATCAATCGACCAATTTGCGGCGAAAACGGAATAAGTATGGCAAGAATACAATTGGAGGTAAAGTGGGCATACCTTGTCTGGGATGCTGGAATGGTCGAGTGGTGGAATCCTCCTGGCTCCGCGAGGGTTATCCTCGTTCCCAGTGACCGCGGCCATCCACCTCTCCAGCGTGGCGTCGTCGACTGCTTCTGGATTGATCCGAGTCTCATCTTCGGTCCCGCAGTACAGCCACATGCAATGGCCCCGGTACTGAAGAGGCTGGATACGTCGCCTAAGAAAAACCTCCAGGAGATCCATACCCGTTACTCCTTCCCGAACCAACTGGACTACGCGGTCCATCAACATCTTCACGTCGGCTTTCTCCTCCGGGAGCACCTTCAGAGAGGAGGGTTTGTTGGCTCGGTCCATGGTAAACGGAGGGAGGCCACTCGACTGCCCCGGCGTCGACTCGCTCTGGCAGTAGAACCAAGTCGACTGCCAGCCTCTGACCGACTCGGGAAGCGTCATAGTTGGGAAGGTGCTCTTGTTCCTCATCTGGATCCCCAGACCTCCACACATCTGAATAACCTTGGTTTTATCGTCATCTGGACTCGCCTTCTTCACGGTCTGAGAACGACACGTGAATATATGCTTGAACAGGCCCCAGTCCGGTCGGCAACCCAGAAAGTTCTCACACATGGATACAAAGGCAGCAAGGTAGGCAATAGAGTTCGGATTGAAGTGGTGGAGTTGCGCTCCAAAGAAGTTCAAGAAACCACGGAAGAAAACACTCGGCGGCAAAGAAAACCCGCGGTCGACGTGGGTAGCCAGAAGAACACACTCACCCTCTTCCGGCTGGGGTTGCCACTCGTTCCCCGGGAGCCTTGCTGCTCCGTGGGGGATCAGGCCGTCGTTGGCCATGTCGGTGAGATCCTTCTCCGTGATGGTCGACCGGATCCAATCTCCTTGGACCCAGCCGTGCGGCAGACGAGATCTGGACGAAGACCCGCTCCGACTGGTTGTTCTCCCTTTCGCCTTCCCTGTCGCCGACGCCTTCTTCGCGCGTTCCAGCGCCGCCGTCTTCTCCTTCACCATGGCTGCCGGCGAAGCGTATGAGGAACGATTGTGCGGAGGCGAGAGCGGGCGCAGTGGGCGGAGGCAGGGAGGGCAGAGAGAGAATGGAGAGATACTGTTCAAAGGCCCTCGCCGGGCGCCTTTATAAGATCACTTCCGAGTGGATGACAGGTGGGCCCGGGCGATCCAATCACATCCTGAAACAGTCGCGCGTACGCGATACATGGCGAAAAAGGTGGCGCGAGAATCGAGGCGTCTATGCCCTATCCCATCCGAGCGCCGCGGTCCGCCCCGCTTCGCGCGCTTCCCCAAATTTCGTATCCCACAAAATCCGCGAACGGTAGATCGATCTGTCAGGCGCGAGATTTCCTGCGATCCGTCGCTCGGAAACGGTTAAGTTCAAAAGGTCAATCGACGGAAGAAAAAGAATGGATCAAGTCGACTGAAGAAAAGTTGCTGATTATCAACGAAGAGATTATTTGTCCAAGACAACACATATCCAGAACGCAAAAGCAGGTCGGAAATAATATCAACTCCTTCCTCACTCAAGCCTCAATCCATTCGGGGGCTAATGATGGAGTCATATACCTAGGGTAGGGTCATAGACCTGATCTAAGTACCCTACCCAAAGACACCCTTAGAAGAGACTACCTTCCAGTCGACCAAGGAGGACTTCACTCGACAGACTCGAAGGACTCGACCATGAAGACTCACTCGACCACCAGAAGGTCAAGAAGCACTCTGTACCGTAACTGTCTGTAATTAAGTAGACTTTATGGTATTTAGGACACTTTATGTGAGGCGTTACCAGTAACGCCTAGACTTAATGTACTTTAAACCCCGCATTACTGAGGGCCGGAGGGGTCTGGCAGGCACTATATAAGCCACCCCCCTCCTCAGTGTAAAGGGTTCGCACCCCTGTAATCCATACACACATAATTCACTCGACCGCCTCCAGGCTCCGAGACGTAGGGTTATTACTTCCTCCGAGAAGGGCCTGAACTCGTACATCTCTTGTGCGTACAACTGCTCCATAGCTAGGAACTTGCCTCTCCATACCTACCCCCCACTCTACTGTCAGACTTAGAACCACGACAGAGGGCACTCTCGCGTGGCGACGCCCCCAAGAGGTGGTTTCTCCAGCATCCTTTATATGAGTATTATTCAGTATTTGATAACTCTAGCCTCCTATCGTTAATTCATCATTACACATCGCTAAACCTCAGGTGGGAGCTAATGTACGTTTATAATCGTACTATCACAAGTTACACCGCCATTTCAAAACAAATAAAACAATTATATTTGATCTCGAACTCCAAGAGGACAAAGAAATTACTACAAAATGTTGTAAAATAATGCAATACATCATTGAGAAATAAATTTTTGCAACAAGCACCATGAAATAGTAGAGGATTTGAGAGATTTAGGGAAAGACATGGCACTAAGCGAAGGAAAATAGATTGCAATGAAGATGAGGTCGCCTATGCCAATAGCGTTTATGCTGGTTACCTTGTGATATTTTCGAGCCAAATCTAGCCATTTGAGGAGGCATCACATCCTATTTTCCTCACCTTTTTTATCATCCTGATCCCGATCTAACACGTGTTAATTAGGGGCGCGCACACACACCCATGCCTCATGCTCTAAGCGTACCCTCCAAATAGTTTTTCACTCATTTATATTGCCAATAATTTAGACAGAAACCATTACTCTTTCCATATTGACTTTTTATATATTAACTATCCAATTTTAAGAAAAAAATGACATATTAATATCTAATTGTCGCCTTGTTCAATGAGCTAGGGGACGTCGGCTGGGTGGGGGTGGGGTGGGGGGCTTCCAGTGAACGATCTTTTAGCTGGGGATGGCTTGATCGATCGAACATGTTTCGCTCCTAGCCTATTCCCAAGCGACTTTGCCAGCGTGGCTCTAGGCCAAAAAAAGTGGCCAACCACAGGCCATTCACCAAACCAGTTTAAAAACAATGTTGGCATAGAAAAAACTAAAAGTCACAAATTTGCATATATTAATAAAAATACGTACATAGGGATTTACCATGCTTTAAAACATTACAAAAAGTAAGTTTAAAAACTGTCACGAGGCAAGTTCAAAAATTTATAATCTTCCATGTGTTTTTTTGAAAAATGTCATGTACTTATAAATTCACGAATTGGCATGTTTTTTTTAAATGCCATTTTTTTGCTACCTAGGAAAAATAAAAATAAAAGGAGGAACTAGGAATCAACCCCAAGTTTCCTAGGTGGAGCCTTCCCAGACTTGCTAGTCCGGTGAGCCTTCCGTTTAATTAAGATGTTGTTTGCGCAAGGCAACTTTTGTTCCGAGTGAACGAATGAATTTCTTTGACGTGGCAACACATAGCGCATCATGATCCGTGATTCTGATCCAACGACAGTTGATGCGTTCGCTGGAACTGACAAAGATATTGATGTTCTCCAGTTATAATTTCTGAAATAAAATTAAAAAAGTTTGGAAAGTACCGTTCAGTTAAAAATACATTATGATTTGTGAACAATGCCAGATCGCCCAGACTAAACGCATACCACCACTCGGATTTAAGCCTTAAGCCTAGGTTGATCCCCACCAACTACTTTTTGAACACCCGCTAACGGCCGCGGATTTTTGGCTATGGGAGCATAAATGAACAGTAAAGTCAAAATAAATAGTAAATAAATTTTAAAAGTTTTGATATATTTTTTTGTAGATGTTCATGTTAGTGTAGCAAGTGTGCTTGATAATTCATACGATGCGGGATAGTAGTGCTTCTTCAGTGAAGAAAACAAAATTAAATGTAACATTTGGCGTTTGACTTGTTTTTTTTTTTTGCACAAATTAAAATGTTTAAGTTTTTCGTCTGGAAATTTGCAGGTAGCATTTGGGTGTGACAATAAACACATATATAATTTTTTTTAAATGACATTTGTAAAATTCATTTTTGACACGCGGGAGCATGTGCTTCCTAGAGCCAATGTGGATTTCCGCTAACTTTTTTCTTTGTGTTACAACTCGCAGTGAGAACTTTGCAGTATATTGTACTAATTTGTAATGCACATCGGAAATTTAGAGTCAACCAAAATATCAGTTCAGTCCATTTTTTTAGAGCGAAGGCTCAAAGAAAGCCTGGCTTTGAATTAACGAAGCCATCAACCGGCCAAGAATTACATCGACCCGTACAACGGGAAAGAAAAACAATGAAACTGAAAACGGCAGATACAGGTGCTACAAAACAGCTTACAGGCACCACAACAGGAAGAAAAAGGAAATTCTACAGGTGTTTCAGAGGAAATTCTACGGGCACCACAACCAAAACAGCTTACAGTTCAGTCCATTTTGCTTCAACTATGCAGTGAAGCTGCAATTGGCAACTGATTCAGAGGAGCAAATATTGTTTCCGTTCGTGTTGCAACTCACAAGTGCAATCAATTACCGAACTTGTAGAAATTACAGTAGGTGTTCCATTATTACTGAATCACTCACCGGATGAACCAAGCGAAGCAAACTCAGCAGCGCCTGACGAAGTCGGCCACGACGGCGAGCTCCTTGGCGGCATCGTCGCAGTCGGGATTGAACAGGAAGTAGGTGTGACTCTCGCCTTTGGTCTCGTAGAACTCGAGCTGGCCGGCCCACCCGCACGCCTTGATCCCCTCCGCGTACGCGCGGGCCCTCTCCACAAACCAGCACAACTCCGCCGTGGTGACCAGCACGCGGCCGGACCCGAGCTGGCGCCACTCCTCCGGCGACGCTGCCGGGTTGATGTACGGGTGATCACGACCGAACTTGTCGCCACAGGCCACATCCCACACGCGCTCCACGTCGCCGGGGTAGAAGAAGGCTGCGTCCGGGGACTCGCCGCCCACCGGTTCAGTCCCCCAGAAGTAGGAATGCAAGAGCGCGACGCCGCTGACCTTGTCGCCGTAGCCCTCGATGCCTTCATTCCGCAGCCTTATCGCCGTGTTGTGCGCCATGTTGGCGCCGGCGCTGTCGCCGGCGAGGACGACGCGGGAGGCGTCGCCGTGCGCGGCGAGCCAGGGCTCGGCGCCGTCCGGGCGGCACGCGGCGACGGTCGCCTGGAGGGCCGCGAAGGCGTCGTCGTAGGCGGCCGGGAGGGGGTGCTCCGGAGCGAGACGGTAGTCGACGGAGACGACGACGGCGGGCGCGGCGGCGGCGAGGGAGGCGGCGTACTTGTGGTAGATCGGTGAGGCCGATGTGTGGACAACGAACGCGCCGCCGTGGAAGTAGACGACAACGGGGAACTTCTTTCCAGGCTCCTTCGTGGCGGCGGCGGGGAGATAGAGACGGGCGGAGACGTTGGCCGCCGGGTCAAGGACAACGTCCTTGGAGGCGACGCCGTTGGCGGGGTCACCGGAGGGGGAGGGCGGGACGGTCTCGGTGCCTTGCAAGCGCTCCACGCGGCCGCTCTTGTGGATGCGTATGAAGCCGGGCATGTGGTACACGATCTCGGAGCTTGGGTCCATGACGGCGGACGGCGGCCTTTGGCTTCCCGGCGGCAATCGGAATAACGAGGAGAGAGCTGCCCAGGTTTTGTGATGGGTTATCGTAGCAGCTGCACGATGGGTTATGAGATACTGCTCCATTTTGTAGCACCGGGACCGATCGAACACGTCACGTCAGCTCGCAGTCTCGACGAACCATTTTATAAGCAGCAATCACAGCATGCGGTAGTTATTTAATTTATCTACACATAAATCTTCTTTGCAGTGGTTGTTCTACCATGGACTTTTTGGGATCAGTCACACATTGCACTGAACAGGACAGCCCGGGCCGACCCGGTCGTATATGATTTTCTTCCTCCCTCGCCTCGCTTTCTCACGACTCAACAAGCTCCGACGTAACAGGGATTGGCATTGGAGGATAGGGGAGGAAGGGGCCCACCCCCTCGAAAATCAGGGGGGAAGAGAGTTAGTTAAGAAAATTTACATAGGAGTTTAAGTAAGCTTGCGAGATGTAGGATTATCGAGCCGCGACCCAGCAATCCAAGTAGGGTCAATTTGGATAACAAAACATATGTAAAACTTAAAAAAAAACATGAATCAAAGACCTAAAAACCCAAATTGACTCATAAACCCAATCAGAGGGAGTAGCAATACTGTTGAATTCACTCCCTCGGTATTAACTACTCCCACACTCTTATATTTCTTTACGGAGGGAGTATTATCTATTACTTTGTACTAAATCAACGATAATTAATATGAATCGGAGGGAGTACCAGAGTTCCTTCCCAAAGAAAGCATCCATTTTCTCAGTCCATCACACTCCAATAGCCTGACAGTCCTACGATATGGAAGAATAACACAACACCCGCAGCATAACAACTGGCACAACGACATCAAAACAGGCACTTGAATAAGAGGATAAAATCACTACAACACAAATGCAAATGATGTATACACTAAATACATAAGATAAGATCGGGCATCTTTTTACTGCACACACTATCCCATACATCCATATCACCTCTTGGCGCCCTTCTCCCCAAACAGAATCGCCCAACATCGGATGCAGAAGTATCCCTGATTCCCTCTCACGAGCTGCTGGCAACTGGCATGCAACTCGACCAGCAAAACAATACCAAAGAGTTTCACCGTATGTGCCCGCAGTTCGACATAAGCCACCAAAGGCTGCGCTTAAGCACTGAAGCTTCGGGCAGTGGTTAAAGCATTACATGTTGTGCACGTGAAGCCTAATGTTCCATTAAAGCCGCATCAGTTTCTGATAATGGTGCAAGCAAGTCCTCGTACGCGTACGTGTCGTGGAACAATGAAGGCTCCAACATAAGTGGCGGGGAGAACACTTGATCAAGAGCATCATCCGTCATAAACGATTGACCACTGACTGGATCAAAGAAGTTTGCAGCACTACTTGGATCATCATAGCCATTCAGTTTACCTGACAGAGCTGGGGCTGCAGGCATTGGGCTGTCAGGATTGAAGTAAGGATCACCTGTGCTCTTGGGCAACTTCGACTGCGACGACGGCAGACCTGTCCTTTGTTTTCTTCGATTTGCCACAGCACCCACATCCTTCCTTGAAGCAACTGTTGATAGGGGAATGAAAAAGTGCTCTGAACCATCGTCACTAATCTTGTCCTGTGCACTCTCCCTGCTGCTCAATGGCTTTGACAGAGCGGCTTCACGAACAGAGCGTCTGATGTCATGAGCAGAATAACCATCATTTTCGTGCACTGAGCCATTTGCTTGATCTTTGGTTGAGGGGTCAATAAGTGCTTTCTCTTCCGGCATAATTTCTTTGCTAGGTTGGCGTGCTAGGGCATTCCGTCTTTGTGTCTGTGTTCCTTTTCCAGAAGAACTTGGAGTCAGGCTAAATAAAGGAGGAAGCTTCAGAGCAGGACTACTCCCAGCCTTGTCGATGCGCATTGAAGAGAGCTTAGAAGTCATCTCTGAAACTTCGCTGCTGCTTTCTTCTGATCTTCCAAGCACTGTATTTTGCACAGACAACTGTCTGGAGTTTGTTTGATCCATTGGATTACTAGGTGCACTATTCACTTCTTCTGAAAGTTCTGCTATTGACTGCTGCATTGCTGGAATAGCTTCCTTGAGTTGATTAATTAGGCCCTGTATACTGACTAAATGCTGGCGATGCTCGGCCAATGTTGCAGTTAATGAGTCAGCATGGCTACTAGTTTCGCCGTCAGACGCACTGCGGAGTAATTCTGGCCCCTCCCCATCATTTGCTTTGGCCAAATGAAGAGATTGTTTATGAATACGCTGCAAAGCATGAGTCCACCGTCGAAGAATTTCAGCTACGTCAACAGTTTGTTGGGCACGCCCATTCCTATCATCTAATCTTGAAAGGGCTTCTTCCTTTCCCTGGAACAGAGATATCTGCTCCTGCTTGTCCAAACTTGAACCCATATCAATTGCTGCTAGCAACTGCGATCCAGATATACGATACCTATGCTCACGATGTGCTATAAGATCTTCAATTGGCCCAGAAGCTAAAACCTCATGCTGGTCTTTGCGAGCCAATATAGATTCCCACAAACGTGTCGCCTTAGACACCAAATGTGAATTCTGTCCAGACGAGCTTGATATACGTTCGTCCCACGGTTCCCCCTCTAGCTTGGCTTTGTTTCTCATAACTTGTAGCTTCTCTAACTCCTGCTGCAGACATGCCTCTTCAGCACATAGACTTCGGAATTCAGCAGTCATTTCATGGGCTAAATTCGACCAGGTTGTTTGCCTTTGAACAGCAATATTTGCATTTTCCAGAAATTTACGCCTTTCGAGCGCAATCCTTGCCTTGGTCACAGGAAGCAATGCAGCAGCATGAAGATAAGAGACATCTGTGAGCGCTGCCGGCAGTGGATTTGATGCCGCATCAGCAGGAAACGTCCTCCTGTGGACCTCCCTCAAGGCATGGACAGAGAGCTGCCACAAAAGCTCAACGAACCTCGGCCCGCAGCAGGTGGCGAGGGACGAAACCCTGGAGTTGCTCCGCGGCAGCGCCCCCTGCTGCTCCAGCTCGCTGATGACGCCTTGCACGATCTTGCGGAACTCCCTGGACTGCGCGGAGTCGAAGATGGGCCACACCTTGTCGAAGTCCTTGGCGGACTGCGCGGGGCCGCGGAGCGAGGACAGGAGGAAGTAGAGGAGCTGCTCGCCGAGGCGAGGGTTGGAGTGGCGGAAGAGGCCGACGCGTGCGGGGGCGGCGCCGGCGCCGGCGGGGGAGCCGAGGACGGCGGGATCGAGGCCGAGGAGGAGGCAGTTGGTGTACATGGCGCCCTCCAGCTCCGCCTCCCGCTCCTTCTCCCGATCCGTCGACATGGCCGCCGGCTTCTACTGGGGGGGCTGGGTTGGGGCTAGGTTTAGGAGGAGCGGGGGGAGGCGGGCGGCATTGGAGTCGGGAGATCTCGCGAGGCGGAGGCGGAGGTGGAGGTGGGAGACGAACAAACAAACAAAGAAAAGCAGGCCGGCCGGGTCGAGTCGAAATGGCAACAATTTTATTCAGGGCCGATTCGGGCTCCTACGAAGAGGCCAATCTTGTCCCTGTTCAGTCCGGTACCGACCTCCAGGATAGGATGCCGAATGGCGCAAGGTGGAGTGGACGCTACTCATGTTGCGGATCCATTTCATTCCACTATGCGTCCAGATTATTTTTTTGTTTTAAGAATAGCTAAGCCCAGCTCTAACGCGGCTACCCATTTCGTTTGGCCGCATCCGTTTGATTTGTTGCGGACAGAAAATGCGACACGGTCCAATGCACGAACGGACGTCCGTTTTTCTGTACGCCGCAACCCATTTCCAGCCCAAATTTGAGTCGGTTTTGCTTCGGCGCGACAAAGGCGCGGATGCGCCCGACGCCCTTGTCACCCCTCTGGCCCGCCAGTCAGTGATGGAGTGGCATTTCTTTTCCTCCTCCCTTTCACACTCTTCCCACCCCTCGCCACCCTTGCCGCCATCGCCCATTCTCGGTCGCGGTGACACCGCCCAGGCACGACCGCCGCATCCAACAACTTACACGTTGTATCAACCAACTTTCCCATTGCATCCATCAAGTCATGGCCATCACCGCATCCACCGAGGCCAGTGTTTGTGGTCGTTCAGCGTCGCGGTCGTAGCAGGAGAAGGGAAGCCTGCCAAGGGACGCTGGCACAGCCCTCGCCTCTCTGATCACCACTGGAGGGCGTGGACGTTGACATGCCTGCTGCCCTTCACATGTTGTGCCTACACCACGCCCAACGCCTTTGTCGCCTGCAACGTGTTCGGCCTTTTGCCCGCAAGGTACCACGACCAACATCGAGAACTTTGTGGTTGCTACTATGGTGTCAATGAGCACTAGGATGCGGCCAATGTTTAGGGGGTCGATCTCAGGCTATGCTCCGACCTTGAATCTTAATAGGGAGAACGACCATTGCCTACTCTACAACGATTATTTCTAGTGCACATCCCTACTTTTCAATGCCAAGCTTTTCCGACGACGCTTCCAGATGGCTAGACATGTGTTCAACCGTATTCGGGAGGGAGTGGTGGAGTATGATGATAATTTAGATGCAAGAGTGATGCCCTAGGAAGGATTGGCTATCCGAATGGTTGCATATGGAATCCCCGGTGATCTTGCGGATGAGTATGCCCGGATGAGTGAGTCCACATGCCTTGAATCACTATATAGGTTCTACAAAGCTGTGGCAGCAGTGTTTGGTCCGGAGTACTTGAGAGAACAAATGCTGAAGATACTGCCCGGTTGTTGGCAATCAATGAATCCAGAGGCTTTCCAGGAATGCTTGATAGCATAGAGATTGTATGCACTTGAAGTGAAAGAATTGCCCATTTGCTTGGCGGTGGCCGTATAAGGGGCATGTTAAAGCTTTCATGGTCATACTTCAAGTTGTGGCATCATAAGACCTCTGGATTTGGCGCTCTTTCTTCGGCTTGGCAGGTTCTCACAATGACCTCAACGTGCTTCATCGGTCTTTGGTGTTTGCACGGCTTGTAGAAGGCAACATCCTAGAGGTCAACTTTGAGGTCAACGGCCACGACTATAACAAGGGATACTAGCTAGCTGATGGTATCTCTTGTCAAGACAATCTCCAAGCCGGTAGGAGAGAAGCAACCTAGGTTTGCCTAAGCCCAAGATAGTGCTAGGAAGGATGTGGATCGTGCTTTCGGTGTGCTCCAATCTCAGTGGGCATTATTCGGTAACCTGTCAGAACATGGAGCCAACGCAATATGTGGAATGTGATGATTGCTTGTCTGATCATGCACAACATGATCATAGAGGATGAGCGTGATGACATCATCTATGTGTTGGGAAACATAGTAGAAAATAAAATAAATCGCCCTATGATCAACTAGGAACACTATGAAGATGCAACGGTTTGGATCGGATCGTTACCAACTCTGAGTTCAGCAGAAGAAGACGAGTCGGTGTAGATCATACTTGAACTCCCTCGAAATGTCGATGAATGATCCCTCGAACTATCCACGAACGATTCCTCGAACGGAAGACCGAAAGCACGACCTCTCCACAGTTTTCAAGTGTACGGTCTTCGCGATCCGGTAGCGCTTCGCCGTCCAGAGCTAATCATCGCCGAAGAATTAGAAGGAGGATATTAGGACCACATTGGGCTTCTAATTATGAGGATTAGAGGATCTAGATCCAGCTCTAATTGGATCAACTAGAACTAGAACTAGAGACCTAGAGGAAGCTCCAAAACTTGTGTATCCAAAAGTGCCAAAACCTCTAGTATATATAGGTTGGAGTAGGGGGAGGGGGCGCCACACAAGGGGGGAAGGTTCCCCCCTTTAGCCAGCCAAGTGGAGGGGGACCCCCCCTTCAATTCAGCCCCCTTCCTTCCCCAAGTGGGAAGGGTGCACTGTTGGAAATATGCCCTAGCGGTAATAATAAATTGGTAATTATCATATTTCCTTGTTCATGATAAAGGTTTATTATTCATCCTAGAATTGTATTGATCGGAAACTTAAATACATGTGTGAATACATAAACAAATACCATGTCCCTAGTGAGCCTCTACTAGACTAGCTCGTTGATCAAAGATGGTTAAGGTTTCCTAACCATAGACATGAGTTATCATTTGACAATGAGATCACATCATTAGGATAATGATGTGATGGACAAGACCCAACCGTAAGCTTAACATTTGATCGTATCAATTTATTGCTAAAGCTTTCTTCATGTCAAGTATTTATTCCTAAGACCATGAGATCGTGCAACTCCCTGACACCGGAGGAATAATTAGTGTGTATCCAAACGGCACTTCGTAACTAGGTGATCATAAAGGTGCTCTACAGGTATCTCCAAAGGTGTTCGTTGGGTTGGCACGGATCGAGACTGGGATTTGTCACTCCGTGTGATGGAGAGATATCTCTGAGCCCTCTCGGTAATACAACATCGTAAAGAGCTTGCAAGTAATGTGCCTAATGAGTTAGTCACGAGATCTTGTATTACGGAATGAGTAAAGAGACTTGCCGGTAACAAGATTAAACTAGGTATGGAGATACTGACGATCAAATCTCGGGCAAGTAACATATCACCGGACAAAGGGAATTGCATACGGGATTAACCGAATCCTTGACATCGTGGTTCAACCGATAAAAGATCTTCACGGAATACATAGGAACCAATATGGGCATCCAGGTCCCTCTATTGGTTATCTACCGGAGAGAGGTCTCGGTCATGACTACATGATTCCCGAACCCGCAGGATCGCACGCTTAACAATCGTTGGCGCTAGAGTAGTATTGGTATATTTGAAGATTGGTAACCGTATGTTTTTCAGAGTCTCGGATGAGATCCTGGATGTCAGGAGGAGTCTCAGAGTGGTCGAGAGGTAAAGATTTATATATGGGAAGTCATATTTTGGGTTCCGGAAAAAGGTGCAGTTTTTTCGATATTGTACCGGGAAGCTTCCAGAAGCTTCCTGAGGATTCCGGACGGATCCGGAAGTCCACAAGTGGTTCCACCACATCCCAAGGGCTAGCATGGGCTGAGGGTAGGCGCCCTGGCCTTTTTGGGCCAGGTGTACCAAGTCCTCAAATGCCCATGCGGCTAGGGAAGGGAAAAAAGGGGAGTCCTAGTAGGAATAGGATTGGACTTGGAGTCCAAGTCCTCTCCCCCTTGGTGCCAACTCCTATTAGGGGTAGGCTGGACTCCCAGCCCTCCCACACATATAAATACAGGGGAGGGGCACAACAAGGCACCCCAAGACATTGGCCTTGGCTGCTGCCCCGTCTCTCCCTCGCGGCGTAGTTCTCGTCCATGGTTTTTTGCTTAGCGAAGCCCTGCCGGTATTCCGACTCCACCACCACCATCACCAGCACACCGTCGTGTTGGTTGTTATACCATCTACTTATCCGCCTTATGTTGCTGGATCAAGGAGGGGACGTCACCGAGCCACACGTGTGCTAAACTCAGAGGTGACGTCCGTTCGACACTAGATCGGTTGGATCGTGATCGGATCACGAAGAGTATGACTACATCAACCATGTTATATATGCTTCCGCTTTCAGTCTATGATGGTACGCAGACACACTCCCCCTCTCATTGCTATGCTTCTCCTAGATAGATCTTGGGTGTTCGTAGGGAATTTTTTGATATTCATGCTTCATTCCCCATCAACGGCATCATGAGCTAGGTCTATGCGTAGATAGTTATGCATGAGTAGAACACAAAGAGTTGTGGGTGTTGATGCTCAAATTGCTTACCTCTCTTGTCTTATTTGGATTCGGCAGTATTGTGGGATGAAGCGGCCCAGACCAACCTTACTTGTCCACGCACAAGACACTGGTTCCACGGGGAGACATGCAACTTGTTTTGCATAAGGTGGCTAGCGGGTGTCTGTCTCTCCTACTTTAGTTGAATCTAATTTGACGAAGGTGGTCCTTGTAGAAGGTTAAAAGGCAACTTGATTATCACCATTTTGGCTTTACGTAGGTAAAATAGTTCTTGTTAGTTGCCCATAGCAGCCATGTAAATTTTGCAACAACAAAGTAGAGGACGTCTAACTTGTTTTTGCAGGGCATGTTGTGATGTGGTATGGCCAAAACATGATGTGATATATGTTGATGTATGAGATGATCATGTTTTGTAATAGGTTCATGACTTGCATGTCGATGAGTACGGTAACCGGCAGGAGCCATTGGGTTGTCTTTAATTTATTATTCATCGTGTAATTGTTTTACTTTATGGCTATGCGTTAGCAATAGTTGTAGAAGCAATAGTTGGCGAGACGACCACGTGACAACATGATGACGGAGATCATGGTGTTATGCTGGTGACGACGGAGATCATGCCAGTGCTTTGGAGATGGAGATCAAAGACACGAGATGATAATGGACATCATGTCACATATTGATTGTATGTGATATTTATCTTTTTGTGCATCTTATTTTGCTTAGAACGACGGTAGCATTATAAGATGATCCCTTCATTTAATTTCAAGAAATTGTGTTCTCCCTAAGTATGCACCATTGCAAAAGTTCATCGTTTCGAAGCACCTCGTGATGATCGGGTGTGATAGACTCTATGTTCGCATACAATGGGTGTAAGCCAGTTTTACACATGTGGAATACTTGGGTTAAACTTGACGAGGCTAGCATGTACAGACATGGCCTCGGAACACGGAGGACCGAAAGGTCGAACATGAGTCATGTAGTAGATATGATTAACATGGAGATGTTCACCATTGATGACCACCCCATCTCACATGATGATCGAACATAGGTTGGTTGATTTGGATCATGTAAACACTTAGACAACTTGAGGGATGTTGATTTAAGTGGGAGTTCACTAGTAAGTTGATTAACTGAACCAATTATCATGAACATAGTCTAAATTGTCTTTGCAAAATTATGTCGTAGATCAATGGCTCACATTGTAGCTCCCCTAAATTTTAATGCGGACTAGGTCTGTAACTTGAGGATTATCCTCATTGATGCACATAAGGCTTATGTCCTTAATGCACCGCTTGGTGATGCAACCCCTCAAGGCTCGTCTGCAAGTGTTATGAATGTCTGGCAGACACGTTCTGATGACTACTCAATAGTTCAATGCACCATGCTTTACGGCTTAGAACCGGGGCTCCAAAGACGTTTTGAGCACCACAGAGCATATGAGATGTTCAAGGAGCTGAAATTGGTATTTCAAGCTCATGCCCGGGTTGAGAGGGATGACGCCTCCAACAAGTTCTTTAGCTGCAAGATGGAAGAGAACAGTTATGTTAGTGAGCATATATTCAGAATGTCTGGGTTTCACAACCGCTTGACTCAGTTGGGAGTTAATCTTCCAGATGACACGGTCATTGATAGAGTTCTTCAGTCACCACCACCAAGCTACAAAGGCTTTGTGATGAACTATAATATGCAAGGGATGGAGAAAATGATCCCTGAGCTATTCACGGTGCTTAAGACAGCGGAGGTAGAAATCAAGAAAGAGCACCAAGTGTTGATGGTTAATAAAACCACAAGTTTCAGGAAGAACGACAAGGGAAAGAGAGGGAACTTCAAGAAGAACAGCAAGATAATTGCTGCTCCCGTGAAGAAACCCAAGGCTGGACCCAATCCTAAGACTGAGTGCTTCTATTGCAAGGGGAATGGTCACTGGAAGCATAACTGCCCCAAGTACTTGGCAGATAAGAAGGCTGGCAACGTCAATAAAGGTATATGTGATATACATGCTATTGATGTGTACCTTACTAGTGCTCGTAGTAGCACCTGGGTATTTGATACTGGTTCAATTGCCAATATTTGTAACTCGAAATAGGAGCTACAGAATAAACGAAGACTGGCTAAGGACAAGGTGATGATGTGCGTCGAAAATGGTTCTAAGGTTGATGTGATCGCCTTCGGCGCGCTACCTCTACATCTACCTTTGGGATTAGTTTTAAACCTAAATAATTGTTATTTGGTGCCTGCATTGAGCATGAACATTATATCTGGATCTTGTTTATTGCGAGACATTTATTCATTTAAGTCAGAGAATAATGGTTATTCTATTTATACGAGTAATATCTTTTATGGTCATGCACCCCTTGTGAATGGTTTATTCTTGTTGAATCTCGATCTTAGTGATACACATAATCATAATATTGATGCCAAAAGATGCAAAGTTAATAATGATAGTACCACATATTTGTGGCACTGTCGCTTAGGTCATATTGGTATAAAGCACATGAAGAAACTCCATGCTGATGGACTTTTGGAATCTCTTGATTATGAATCATTTGTGACATGTGAACCATGCCTCATGGGCAAGATGACTAAAACTCGTTCTCTAGAACAATGGAGTGAGCTAGTGACTTATTGGAAATAATATATGCCGATGTATGCGGTCCGATGAGTGTTGAAGCACTCGGTGGATATCGTTATTTTCTTACCATCACAGATGATTTGAGTAGATATGGGTATATTTAGTTAATGAAACACAAGTCTGAAACATTTGAAAACTTCAAGAAATTTCAGAGTGAAGTGGAGAATCACCGTAACAAGAAAATAAAGTTTTGATGATCTGATCGTGGAGGTGAACATTTGAGTTACGAGTTTGGTATGCATTTAAGACAATGTGGAATTGTTTCACAGCTCAGGCCACCTGGAACACCATAGTGTAATGATGTGTCCGAACGTCGTAATCTATTGGATATGGTGCGTTCTATGATGTCTCTTACCAATTTGCCACTATCGTTTTGGGGTTATGCATTAGAAACAACCACATTCACTTTAAACAGGGCACCGTCTAAATCCGTTGAGACGACACTGTATGAGTGGTTTGGCAAGAAACCTAAGATGTTGTTTCTTAAATTTTGGGGATGCGACACTTATGTCAAGTGGCTTCAGCTTGATAAGCTCGAACCCAAAGTGGAGAAGTGCGTCTTCATAGGATACCCTAAAGAGATCATTGGGTATACCTTCTACCACAGATCTGAGGGCAAGATCTTTGTTGCCAAGAATGGGTCCTTTCTAGAAAAGGAGTTTCTCTGGAAAGAAGTGACTGGGAGGAAAGTAGAACTTGGTGAGGTAATTGTACCTTCTCTCGAATTGGAAGGTACCACATCACAAAAAGCAGTCCCCGTAATGCCTACACCAAAGGAAGAGGAAGCTATTGATGATGATCAAGAAACTTCAGATCAAGTTACTACTGAACTTCGTAGGTCGACCAGGGTACGTTCCGCACCAGAGTGGTACGGTAATCCAGTCTTGAAAATTATGTTGTTAGAGAACGGCGAACCTACGAACAATGAAGCTATGATGAGCCCGGATGCCGACAAATGGCTTCAAGCCATGAAATCCGAGATAGGATCCATGTATGAGAACCAAGTGTGGACTTTGGTAGACTTACCCGATGACCGGCTGGCCATCGAGAACAAGTGGATGTTTAAGAAGAAGACAGACGTTGATGGTAATGTCACCGTCTATAAAGCTTGACTTGTTGCAAAGGGTTTTCGGCAAGTTCAAGGAGTTGACTATGATGAGACTTTCTCACCCGTAGAGATACTTAAGTCTGTTAGGATTATGTTAGCAATTGCTACATTTTTATCATAAAATCTAGCAGATGGATGTGAAAACCCGGTTTCCTTGAGGAAGAGTTGTATATGATACAACACAAAGGTTTTGTGGATCCTAAGGATGCTAAAAATGTATGCAAGCTCTAGTGATCCATTTATGGACTGGTTCAAACATTTCAGAGTTGGAATATACGCTTTGATGAGGTGATCAAAGTTTTTGGTTTTATACAAACTTACGCAGAAGATTGTATTTACAAGAAAGTGAGTGGGAGCTCTATAGCATTTCTGATAGTATATGTGGATGCCATATTGTTGATTGGAAATGATGTAGAATTTCTGGAAAGCATAAAGGGTTGTTTGAAAGGAGTTTTTCAAAGGGAGACCTGAGTAAAGCTGCTTACATATTGGGCATGAAGATCTATAGAGATAGATCAAGACACCTGATAAGACTTTCATAGAGCACATACCTTGACAAGATTTTGAAGGAGTTAAAAATGGATCAGTCAAAGAAGGAGTTCTTTCCTGTATTGTAGGGTGTTAAGTTGAGTAAGACCCAAAGCTCGACAATGGTAGAAGAAAGAGAAAGGATGAAGGTCGTCCCCTATGCTTCAAACATAGGCTCTATAATGTATGTCATGATGTGTACCATACCTGATGTGTGCCCCTCCATGAGTCTGGCAAGGGGGTACAAGAGTGATCCAGGAGTGGATCACTGAACAGCGGTCAAGATTATCCTTAGGTACCTAAAGAGGACAAAGGAAATGTTTCTCGGTTATGGAGGTGATAAAGAGTTTGTCGTAAAGGGTTACGTCGACGCAAGCTTTGACACCGATCCGGATGACTCTGAGTTGCAAACTGGACACATATAGTGGACCAATCATTTGGAATAGCTCCAAGTGGAGCGTGGTATTAGCATCTATAGTATGGCATGGAGATTTGCAAAGTACACACGGATCTGAATGTAGAAGACCCGTTGACTAAAACCTCTCTCACAAGCAAAACATGATCAAACCCCATAAATCATTGGCTGTTAATCACATGGCAATGTGAACTAGATTATTGACTTAGTGCAGGTGGGAGACTGTTGGAAATATGCCGTAGAGGCAATAATAAATTGGTAATTATCATATTTCCTTGTTCATGATAAAGGTTTATTATTCATGCTAGAATTGTATTGATTGGAAACTTAAATACATGTGTGAATACATAAACAAATACTATGTCCCTAGTGAGCCTCTACTAGACTAGCTCGTTGATCAAAGATGGTTAAGGTTTCCTAACCATAGACATGAGTGTTCATTTGATAACGGGATCACATCATTAGGAGAATGATGTGATGGACAAGACCCAACAGTAAGCTTAACATTTGATCATATCAGTTTATTGCTATAGCTTTCTTCATGTAAAGTATCTATTCCTAAGACCATGAGATCATGCAAATCCCTGACACTGGAGGAAATACTTAGTGTGTATCCAAATGTCACTTCGTAACTGGGTGATCATAAAGGTGCTCTACAGGTATCTCCGAAGGTGTTTGTTTGGTTGGCACAGATCGAGACTAGAATTTGTCACTCCATGTGACGGAGAGATATCTCTGGGCCCTTTCGGTAATACAACATCGTAAAGTGCTTGCAAGCAATGTGCCTAATGAGTTATTCACGAGATCTTGTATTAAGGAACGAATAAATAGACTTGCCCGTAACGAGATTGAACTAGGTATGGAGATACCGACGATCAAATCTCGGGCAAGTAACATATCATCGGACAAAGGGAATTGCATACGGGATTAACTAAATCCTTGACATCGTGGTTCAACCAATAAAAGATCTTCGCGGAATAGGTAGGAACCAATATGGGCATCCAGGTCCCGATATTGGTTATTGACCAGAGAGAGATCTCGGTCATGACTACATGATCCCCGAACCCACAGGGTCACACACTTAATGTTCGTTGACGCTAGAGTAGTATTGGGATATTTGATGATTGGTAACTGAATGTTGTTCGGAGTCCCGGATGATATTCCGTATGCCATGAGGAGTCTCGGAATGGTTGTGAGGTAAAGATTTATATATGGAAAGTCATATTTTGTGTTCCGAAAAAAGGTGCAGTTTTTTCGGTATTGTACCGAGAAGCTTCCAGAAGCTTCTGGAGGATTTCGGAGGGGTCCGGAAGTCCACAAGTGGGTCCACCATGTCCCAAGGGCTGGCATGGTCTGAGGGGAGGCCCCTTGGCCTTTTCGGGCCAGGCACACCAAGTCCCCAAAAGCCCATACAGCTAGGGAAGGGGGGAAAAGGGGGGTCCTAGTAGGAATAGGATTGGACTTGTAGTCCAAGTCCTCTCCTCTTGGCGCCAACTCCTATTAGGAGCAGGGATGGAATCCCAGCCCTCCCATGCATATAAATATAGGGGAGGGGGCGCAGCAAGGCACCCCAAGACATTGGCCTTGGTTGCTGCCCCGTCTCTCCCTCCCGGCATAGTTCTCGTCGACGGTTTTTCGCTTAGCGAAGCCCTATCGGTATTCCGACTCCACGACCACCATCTCCACCATGCCGTCGTGCTGGTTGTGATCCCCATGTACTTCTCTGCCTTCTCTTCTAGATCAAGGAGGAGGAGACGTCATCGAGCCACACATGTGCTAAACTCGGAGGTGCCATCCGTTTGGCACTAGATCGGTTGGATCGTGATCGGACCGCGAAGAGTACGACTACATCAACCGCGTAAGATACGCTTCCGCTTTTGGTCTAGGAGGGTACATAGACACACTCTCCTCTCACGTTGCTATGCTTCTCCTTGATAGATCTTGGGTGTTCGTAGGAATTTTTTTGATTTTCATGCTTCGTTTCCCATCGGGCGCCACCTCCTACTGGGCTCAAGTGGCCCAATATGCTTTCCACCACTTGGCCTTTTTAGACCCGTTGATATTTAAATAAATAAAAATACTCTTAATTATATTTAGAGCCTTTTAATATCAATTTAGCATCATCGGAAACTATTTTCACATATATAATATAATTTACCAGTTATACCCGGTAAACCCCAAAACCCTTCCCGCGACCATGAAACGCTCCCGGTTCCTCTCGAACCTATTTCGAATATTAATGAAACTATTCATAAATATTTTCTCATTACTCCTATCCTACTAACACTCAACAGACTGTGATTATCTTAAGTTTGTGACCATGTAGGTTCAGTAAAACATAGACATGAACAAAACCCCTTTCGTTCAATGACCGACGGCGGAACCGTACGTCCATATCGATCCCTATGAGTACACGAATGACATTCGACTGAACCTTTTGTTATCATGTTCTATTCCCTTTGCTTCGTGATACTTTACATAACCCGAGATGAGATATATCGGTATCCTCCTGAGTCATACGCATGCTCATCATACCGGTCTCCTCGGTACCGGTTTTGTTCTTCTTTCTCGTTGACATGTTCCGGCATCCCCATGAGACCCTCCATGATGTCTGTAAGGGGAGTTTGTTGGACTATGTCCCTCCACATGGATGTGTGTTTGCAGCCTAACATTAGCCCATAAGTCCAACACATGCCACCCATTGATCTTTGTTGCATCCAACGGTTGTGAGTGCTTCCTGGTGAGGGGAGTAGAGAAGAAAATCCTAGCACTCCACCCCTACTATGTGGTGGCTGCCATTTTTCATGTGAGCGAGAGAACACACAAAAACCACACAACCTGTGAGAGAGAGGAAGAAGAAGAAGTGGAGGTTCTGTCCTGATTTGCTGCATCGGATTAGACAGTGTTCAAGCTGGTGATTGGAGGCTCAAATGTGCTTGGATTGACCCCAAACTTGGTGAGCTATTTTCTTACTTTGAGTGCTCCAATCTAGTTAGCTGTTTTGAGTATTGGGTCAGTGGAGCATCATATTTGAGAGTAGTTTTGTCAGCTCGGACTGCTGCAGTTTTAGAACGAGTAGTTTTGGAAGACGAACAGTTTGGGTAGGAAAACGGTGTCCGATTGAGCTAAATTTTTTAGGGGATCTCAGGAACTTGTGTGTCTACTTGTCTGCCAAATTTGGTGTTGTTTCGTTCGGACGATTAAGATCAGATTGTAAAACACTGAAGGAGACAAAAGGTGTGTAAACTTTGTTTTGCTGAAATCTTACCTCTTACTAGTAGAATGCCCGTGCGTTGCCACGGGCTTCTGAAATATTTTTCTAAAGTTATGTAAAGATAATGCATGCTAAATTTCACAGGTAGATACCATATATAGAGACAATGTAACATGGTCACAAGTGCATAATAATTCAAGTTCACTTCATTTGTAATGTAAAGTGATCACAAAATGGAAAATTAACAATGTGTACAAACATAGTCTGTTGGCATGATACAAAATCGAGTGAATTAGGCAATATGACGAAGGAAAGATCGATAACAACATTGAAAAAAAACTTGCGCGGTAACATTTAATTGGCATATAAGTGCATACTGGATTCCATATCAATTACGTACCACAGTTATTTTAACAAGCTCTTGATAATTAAAAAAAAGGAACACTATGGAGCTAATCTGAAACCGCACAATCATATTCGTGCTGCATTTATTCTGATAGCGTTGCTTGTTGAATAGAAATCATGTATATATCAAATTATCCTCCTTAGCCATGTTCTTGGTACAGGTTACTTCGGTATAACGTCCGAAAAATTATAGCCGGGGTTAGGATACCTCTCGAGAAGTAGTAAGTTTTCGGAAGGGTTGAATGTATACATATGTCAAGCCTTGCTATGCATTGGTTGTATACTTAAAGCAGTTTAATCTAATACTTTGAACAGGTATATGCCTCGCTAGCACACAAGAACAGTCAGGACCATGTACGAATCGGACGAACAGTTGGGGCTATGTCACACCACCAATCGAACAGTTGTATAGTTAACCCAGTCTCTTCCCGCATTAGTTTAACCAGAAGCGAACTGTGTACAGGTTACTAACCTGTGTCTCGCTCGCAGCCGCGCCGGGACCCGTGTCTCGCTCGCAGCCGCGCCGGCACCCGTGGATCGCTGGAAGCCTCGCCGGCACCCGTGTCTCGCTGGCAGCCACGCCGGCACCCGTGGATCGCTGGAAGCCTCGCCGGCACCCGTGTCTCGCTGGCAGCCGCGCCGGCACCGGGGGCAAAGTTTGAAGAAACAGGCCTCGCACACCTGATCCGACGGCAAACTTTGAAGAAACAGTTCAAATCCACATGATCCGAACGCAAACCTGGAAGCGTGGAGAATCAGGCCTTGACTGCCCCGCTCGAAAGATAGGATTTGAAAATTATTTGTTGTATATGGAAAGAGCAAAAATATTAGATTAAACTGTTGTTTATGGAAGCTTCTCGTGACGGAATTTTCCGATATGATTTCATATGATTTGATTTCATTGGTGTCGTAAATTGAAGGGAAGGATGGAAGGTTTGTTGTTTTATATGGAAGGGGTTGGAACATTTGGCTTGGTTCTTGTGATGCATGAAAGAAAACCGGTCTCGGTTTTCGGTGGGAAGAAAAAAATTGGTGGGGGGAGGGATCGCCTGGTGGCGTGATCGATGGGACGGTGGGAACGAACGAAGCGAACGAACGACTTACGTACTGAGACATTAGGAGTAGAGATGCTTGTTGTTGCTCTTGCCGGTTGGCAACATGGCGACCGTGTTGTAAATCTCTCTCGAGGTTCTAAAAAAGACTTTGTACTCACTATTCTCATAAGTGAAGTTTGTGGACTGGTTGGTCCACAGCTGTGGTTGTTTACTCCTCGAGTTGAGGAGGTTTTTTTCATGTTAAATCCTGTGTCATATGTGCATGTTGTTTGTGTTATTTCGCTCTTTGTTGGTTGAAGCTGTCCTCAAAGTTCACTACACGTGGAGGAGGTTGTTTAATGTGCATATTTCCCGTGTCTATGAATTTGTGCAGCGCATTGTTGCTGTTCAGTTCCAACATACAGTCCGGCTGACCAACCTCATTAAATCAAGATAGTTCATTAATTAAGGCCAAAAGATCAAATTACCCTTTTAACTTTTTTGCGGGGGGGGGGGGGGGGGGGGGGGGGGGGAGCATAATTGGTGGGAGCTGCTCAAATTTGAGCACAATGAGTGTTTTGAGGTGTAACTTCTCAAAATTTTGAGGAAAATGGTTAGTCGTGGTCTGAGTCTAACTCCTTAAAACCGAAATTTTGAAGGAGGTAAAGCTTTCTGAGGGAAGAGCTAGAAATTCTTCTAATTCGAAGGAGTTAAAGCTTTTTGAGGGAAGAGCTAGAGATTCTAAGTGCCATCCCATGTACTCCCTTCGTTCCGAATTACTTGTCGTAGGTATAGATGTATCTAGATGTATTTTAGTTCTAGATACATCCATTTCTGTGACAAGTAATTTGAAACGGAGGGAGTAGTAGCAAAGAGAAGAAAGTGATCCAACAATATACATGTCACTTGCAGTGTCCACCTTTGTCACCTGAACAAGCTATATACGAGAGGAACCAAACAGCAGCACAGCGCACCGAGGAAGCTCGCGTACTCTGCTCGCATGAGCAACATGACCCTGTACATGTACGCACCCACAGTGTACTGTATATATACGCCTCTAACCACCTACGCAGCCAGCTGCTGCTGCTGAGTACTGCTGCTATTGCTGGTGGTGGCGCTAGTGCCATCGTCTTCAGAGAGGCAGCAATGCATTGCGCTGCCTGGAGCGGCGGCGTTAGGGGGAAGAAGGGGCTCCGGCTCCAGCTCCAGGCAGAGCATCTCGGACTGGAGGATGGCGCAGTAGTGGCCGAACGTCTCCGGCGACACGTTGAGCTCGAAGCCGACGCCAAAGAGGAAGTCCACCTCGAGGTAGTTCATCTCCGGGAGGCTGATGCCGCCCACCTTTGCGAAGTAGGCGTTGTTGTAACATCTGCGAGACCACCAGCGAGGCAACATATGTTATGCATCACGATTCAGTTCATGTGTTATTCATAGCACTCAGGTCAAGTCTTGTTTTTTTGCCTCGCTTAAGAGGCACACACCAAATCAGTTATTCAGAATAAAAACTGTCAAATCTTTAGAATGTCAAATTGTCCAAACTAAGAATAACCATAGTGATTGTGTCAAGGAAGAAATATGCAACCAACATCAATTGGGTAATGATTCCAGGAAAAGGACAGATAGGGCTGGATGCTCCTGGCAGGAGGGAGTTGCAACAGGTAGTGTGCATCCATCAGCAAGGGCCAAGTTGCCACCGTCCTATCATATGGCAAGTACTCCCTCCGTCCAGAAATACTTGTCATCAAAATGATCAAAAGGGGATGTATCTAGACCTATATTAATTCTAGATACATCTATTTTTGTCCATTTTGATGACAAGTATTTTCGGACGGAGGGAGTACTTGACAGTGAATTAAATTCCAAAAAGAGAGAAAAGGTTGCTGAAAGGGAGGGGGGCCTCTATCTTAAATCTTGGCTTGGGTCCCCCCCAAGGTGCAAATGTGGTTGGAACATGGATGGAAGGAGCAGCACTGCAGCAGGGCCACCATTGCCTCTTTGTTTGCAGGTATAATTTTGCCCACACCACATACATCACCTCATGAGCAGATAATACTCTACCCTGCTTGGTGTTTGGTGTGCTGGCATGGGCAGATGACATAAGGAATTCTTCAAATGCAAATCGTTAGTATTAGCGTTTTCTTTTGATAGTGGGTGCAGCCTTCAATTGCCTGTACTTGTTAGGACTTAGGGAAGGGGTTGTTGGGTTCTGCTTCTTAAAGAATGTTCTCCGCCAATGCAACCTACGTGATCTGGATTCCAGAATTAGATGCCGATCTTATCCCATCACACCCTTCTATGAACAACTCAACAAATTGGCTGCAGTGGCTCTATAGAACATGCAACACTGACACGATCGGTAGTTAGTTTAGCACGAACTTGAACGGCAGAGAAGCAGACTAATCAGCCACTTTGCAATCCCAAAGTTATGTTGACACGCTAGATTAATTAAGGTCCCAGCTATTAACTGGTTGACAGTGATCTTTTATCGAGTTCGCAAAGAAGCAACAGATAAGAGTTTGCGAGTGCGATAATGCTTGGCCTACAAAATCAAGCGGATAAAGCTGCCCAGCTTGAGCACAAAAGAACAAAATTTATATGAGAATCAAGCTATCTCTGCACTACATCTTGATTCAAGGGAATAAGAACAGTGCCCACACACCAATCGAGTCTTCCTAAAACTATTTTTGTCATCCTAAATACTAGTAGTAGCCTGGTCTAGAGAATTCCACCTGTTTCTGATCCAATTCTCTGCTGTAAGGTGGGCATTAGCAGACCGAGGACCAACTGGCCTCAACAACACATCACTTTCGAAACAAACTAGGTAGGAACTCGATCATACAAGCGCCAATCATACTCGTGATCAGGGGGTGAGATTAAGGCGAGAACTCACATGTCATCCATGAACTTGACGGCGGAGAGCACGGTGGTGATGAGGAGGCGGTGCACGCTGTAGGAGTCCACGGCGAGGGCGCGGCGGCGGCGCAGGAGGCGGTCGAGGTAGATGTAACCCACCACAAAACACGCGGGGCTGCAGCCCGCGAACCGCGCGATGCGCGCCATGTACGCGCGCACCGAGATGCCGGGCTTCGTCATCGCCCGGAACGCCGAAGCTGACGCCGGCTCCAGCGCTCCCGGCCCCGCCGCCGCGTCGTTGCGCTCCGTTACGCGCTCCAGGAGCGTGGAGAGGACGCCCACCACCCGCGGCATGTCCATTGCCGGTAGATCCTCCTCCTCAGCACTGTCCATGCTGGCTTCTCGAATCTCGATCGCCGGCTCCCTTGGATGCTGTGCGCCTGTGTGTGTGTGTGTGTGTGTGTGTGTGTGTGTGTGTACGCGTGAGTTTTCGCGGCTGGACTTCATGGAGAGTTGAAGATTTCGTTATATAGGATGTTGGGGAGGAAGGTAGAGAAACGTCGTACCATGACGTTGAGAAAATCCTCATACAAATTAATCAAAGAAAAACACGAGAAAATAAACCGAGTAGGTTAACAATAACCATGAGGGCACTATTGGACGTCTCACCGCCAAAAAAAGCACATGAGAGGCTGGGCCACCATAAGATGCAACCAAGGCCGATCATGACGAGCAAACATGCGCCAGTTGAAAGAAACCATTGGACTTTGTCGCACCAACACCATCAAACTATTGTCGAAGAATACCCTCTGCCCTCTCGCTCCGCATCGAGGACCGTCAATCTATCAACATAGAAATGACAAAGAGAGGACTATGTCACATGTAAAGGAAAGGCGCAAGCGAGACCACTAGCCACGAAACCAAGGCGTTGTTGCTTAGAGCTCCCAACGACCCCAAACACGCTACTGCGACCGAAAGATACCCACACTAACCAACGACTCCCCCAAAAGGGTCAAGATGCGAAGGCCGTCTCCCAGAACGAACAAGGGATTTCACCCAGAGCGTTGGCAAAAGGGGGAGGCCAGGCGTCCCCCAAGAGCAACGCGACACTTGCAAGCATCGTCGTCGTTAGCCCAAGGCTCAAAGCTCTCGCTCGGCCCCTCCTGCACACCTCGCCAAGGGTATTCAAGCTACCAGGCCCACCAGGACGATACACCCACTACGACGACTGAGGACTCCAAATCTGGATCTGGTCTTAGCCGCTAGCAAGGGCAACAACATAGCCAGGATCACCCACCGCAGCCCTCTCGCCATCCACTCGGCCTATGGAGCAACCAATACCACTACCATGGAGCTCGCCGGAGAGCCCAGTGGTACGTCTCAAATGTATTTACTTTTCTGAACTCTTTGATATTTGTTTTGTCCACTAACTTGAATAGCTAGAATAAAAACTTAGAAGACTTACGTTGTTTTCAGCAGATTTTCCTTGCTATTTTTTATGCAGAAAAGGTCCCAATTTTTTTTGGAAAGTATTGGAAGAAATAAGCCATGGAACGGCAAGAGCTGGCCAGGGGTGGCCCACAGCCACCATGCCGCATGGGCAAGGGCAGACCACATCGGGCCCATAGGCACTGCCTCTCATGTCTATTTCGCCCATATAACCCCCCTAACCTAAAACCTCGACACAAATTTTTGGTCATTTTTCTTCGAGGCGGAGCCACCCCCTTCTGTGACTTCTTCTTGAAGGGCTTTTTGGAGGCTGATCTAGCCTCAGGGAGGGGGGAGGGGTTATTTGACATATTCATCAGTAACACCTTCTCCATCATCACCGTCATGATCTCCCCACTCATGTGTGAGTCGTTTCTCTATAGGCACATTGGGTGGATGGGAATTGGATGAGATTCTTTATGTACTAATTGTCATAATTTTTTGGTTTTGATGTCTGGTTGTGGCACCCCGGCTCAGATGGACCGGAACACCCCATATTCCATCCCAGAGATCAAGTCTTCTGGAATACGATATGGCTTGGCATAGAACAGAACATCTCTTTATTACAAATGATATGGGTACAAGGGTCTGATATTACAAAGGTTACGTCGGCACGGCGACACTACGCCTACTCAGGTAGTTCTATGCTAGAACCGGAATAACTTCTAGCAGTGAAACAACAACGACGGTGATGAACTCTACTCCGCGGGGACTCTGGCTAGGACACATCCTAGCGCGCAAACTCGAAATCCTCGACAAGCAATCACGGTAGGACCTACAATCTGGCATGACACATCAGGTGAGTAATTTTAATGTACTCGCAAGCTCAGAGCAACCAAAGCAATTAAGACAAACAACAACATGACATTTACAGGTTAATTATTGATGATGAGCATGATACTACTAGAAAAATTACGATAGTGAGCATGGCATATACATGTTACTCATGATATGAACATGATGATAATGCATGAGTTGGAGTCAATTTTTAAGGTCTCATGGACCAACTTACTCTTCTCGGAGGTTATCTCGTAACCACCATCGATATCAATCTTACTTACCACCGTGATCATCATGCGATCACCTCATGGTCAACCAACATCGGTATCAATGATACCATCGTGATCATTGCATGACCACATAAAGATCAACCAACTTCTTTCCTCATGGAACCGGGGTTGTTTATTATTCAGGTTTTTATTACTGTTGACCCATAATGTAACCTACTACGAACTGTGTCCATGACCAAGGACGCGACTATCAATAGTTTATACACTCAGGTTAGTACACTATATCCATACCATGGAACTCATGGCCTCGTGCTCCCATTCAGGTGGACCAACGACATTCTGGCAAAACCAATCTATTTCATTACACTCTCCAAGCAACTCCGACAAACTCCCCTTTGGGCTATGTCATGGGTGGCCCTATTGCCAACTCTTAACATCCGCCACCTTCGTGGCCGGCCACCGTCATGGCAAAACTAAAACAAAATGGTCCCAAACATGGACATTGGATCCATACAACTCAGGCACACAAGGTTATCGCTACCTACCAGACCAGGGTAGCACGCGCACATAACCTTCCCTAGTTGGGCACCGACGAGAGGCATGACAATAGAACGAATTAGGGCCTCCCCATCCAGGCAAGTGTGGTTGCACTTGTGAGCTCGATTCGGTAGCTCCATGACTCGGCCAACAGATTTGTGTTCAAGTTTGATTAATGTCAGATTTAACTTGAATGGTTATGAGCTGAGCCATAGCAAAATAGCATGATGAAATAACAATGCATGACCATGATGTCAACATAAACATGGACGGGCAACATAACCATTTAAAATGTGAATCATAACATCAACAAGGATAAATTATTTAGTATACGGGATGCAAATGAGCATGGCATAGCGATGATCATGAATAACACAAGTATTTTCATACAAATGATAACTATTCATGTGAGCATATCATTGTCATGAGCATCGAAAATAAATACAAGAACTAACATGAGGATAATGATACTATCAAGTAAATATCTGAATGCACATGAACATGGCATAAGGATGAGCATGGATTTAGAAGAATAAACATAGCATTAACTAAATAATTACATAAACAAATAATTGTTCAAGTGGAAACTATTGGGGAATGTAGTAATTTCAAAAAAAAAATCCTACGCACACGCAAGATCATGGTGATGCATAGCAACGAGAGGGGAGAGTGTCATCCGCGTACCCTCGTAGACCAAAAGCGGAAGCGTTAGAACAACGTGGTTGATGTAGTCGTACGTCTTCACGGCCCGACTGATCAAGCACCGAAACTACGGTACCTCCAAGTTCTAGCACACGTTCAGCTCGATGACGATCCCCGTACTCCGATCCAGCAGAATGTCAGAGAAGAGTTCCATCAGCACGACGGTGTGGTGATGATATTGATGTTCTACCGTCGCAGGGCTTCGCCTAAGCACCGCTACAATATTATCGAGGAGGACTATGGTGGAGGGGGGCACCGCACACGGCTAAGAGATCAAGAGATCAATTGTTGTGTCTCCAAGGGGTGCCCCCTCCCCGTATATAAAGGAGTGGAGGAGGGGGAGGGCCGGCCCTCTCTCTATGGCGCGCCCTAGGGGAGTCCTACTCCTTCCCCCTTACCTAGTAGAACTAGGAGCCCTTCCAAGTAGAAGGAGTAGGGAGTGTGCGATGATGATCATATCAATCTTGGAACCACTTCCAACACACATCGTCACTTCACCCTCAACTAGTCTCTGTTTATTCTGTAACTCCCGTTTCGAGTTACTAATTTTTAGCAACCGAACAAGTATCAAATACTCAGGGGCTACTATAAACACTAGTAAGGTACACATCAATAACCTGTATATCAAAATATACCCTTGTTCACTTTGACATCCTTCTTATCCTCCAAATATTCAGGGTATTTCCGCTTCCAGTGACCATTTCTTTTGCAGTGTAAGCACTCAGTTTCAGGCTTTGGTCCAGCTTTGGGCTTCTTCGCGGGAGTGAAAACTTGCTTGTCATTCTACTTGAAGTTCCCTTTCTTTCCCTTTGCCCTTTTCTTGAAACTAGTGGTCTTGTCAATCATCAACACTTGATGCTCTTTCTTGATTTCTACCTTCATCGATTTCAATATCACGAAGAGCTCGGGAATCGTTTTCGTCATCCCTTGCATACTATAGTTCATCATGAAGTTCCAGTAACTTGGTGATGGTGACTAGAGAACTCTATCAATCACTATCTTATCTGAAAGATTAACTCCCACTTGATTCAAGCAATTGTAGTACCCAGACAATCTGAGCACATGCTCACTAGTTGAGCGATTCTCTTCCATCTTTTAGCTATAGAACTTGTTGGAGATTTCATATCTCTCAACTCGGGTATTTGCTTGAAATATTAACTTCAACTCCTGGAACATCTCATATGGTCCATGACGTTCAAAACGTCTTTGAAGTCCCGATTCTAAGCCGTTAAGCATGGTGCACTAAACTATCAAGTAGTCATCATTTTGAGCTAGCCAAATGTTCATAACGTCTGCATCTGCTCCTACAATAGGTCCATCACCTAGCGGTGCATCAAGGACATAATTCTTCTGTGCAGCAATGAGGACAATTCTCAGATCATGGATCCAATCCGCATCATTGCTACTAACATTTTTCAACACAGTTTTATCTAGGAACATACCAAAATAAACATATGAAAGCAACAACGCGAGCTGTTGATCTACAACATAATTTGCAAAATACTACTAGGACTAAGTTCATGATAAATTTAAGTTCAATTAATCATATTACTTAAGAACTCCCACTTAGATAGACATCTCTCTAGTCATCTAAGTGATCACGTGATCCAAATCAACTAAACCATGTCCGATCATCACGTGAGATGGAGTAGTTTTCAATGGTGAACATCACTATGTTGATCATATCTACTATATGATTCACGTTCGACCTTTCGGTCTCCATGTTCTGAGGCCATATCTGTATATGCTAGGCTCGTCAAGTTTAACCTGAGTATTCCGCGTGTGCAACCGTTTTGCACCCATTGTATTTGAACGTAGAGCCTATCACATCCGATCATCACGTGGTGTCTCAGCACGAAGAACTTTCACAACGGTGCATACTCAGGGAGAACACTTCTTGATAATTAGTGAGAGATCATCTTAAAATGCTACCGTCAATCAAAGCAAGATAAGATGCATAAAGGATAAACATCACATGCAATCAATATAAGTGATATGATATGGCCATTATCATCTTGTGCTTGTGATCTCCATCTCCAAAGCACCGTCGTGATCACCATCGTCACCGGCGCGACACCTTGATCTCCATCGTAGCATCGTTGTCGTTATGCCATCTATTGCTTCTACGACTATCGCTACCGCTTAGTGATAAAGTAAAGCAATTACAAGGCGTTTGCATTTCATACAATAAAGCGACAACTATATGGCTCCTGCCAGTTGCCGATAACTTGTTACAAAACATGATCATCTCATACAATAAAATATAGCATCACATCTTGACCATATCACATCACAACATGCCCTGCAAAAACAAGTTAGACGTCCTCTACTTTGTTGTTGCAAATTTTACGTGGCTGCTACGGGCTGAGCAAGAACCGTTCTTACCTACGCATCAAAACCACAACGATAGTTCGTCAAGTTAGTGCTGTTTTAACCTTCGCAAGGACCGGGCGTAGCCATACTCGGTTCAACTAAAGTTGGAGAAACAGACACCCGCTAGTCACCTGTGTACAAAGCACGATGGTAAAACCAGTCTCACATAAGCGTACGCATAATGTCGGACTGGGCCGCTTCATCCAACAATACCGCTGAACCAAAGTATGACATGCTAGTAAGCAGTATGACTTGTATCGCCCACAACTCACTTGTGTTCTACTCGTGCATATGACATCTACGCGTAAAACCTGGCTCTGATACCACTGTTGGTGAACATAGTAATTTCAAAAAAATTCCTACGCACACGCAAGATCATGGCGATGCATAGCAACGAGAGGGGAGAGTGTCGTCCACGTACCCTCGTAGACCGAAAGCGGAAGTGTTAGAACAACACGGTTGATGTAGTCGTACGTCTTCACGGCCCGACCGATCAAGCATCGAAACTACGACACCTCCGAGTTCTAGCACACGTTCAGCTCGATGACGATCCCCGTACTCCGATCCAGCAGAATGTCGGGGAAGACTTCCGTCAACACAACGACGTGGTGACGATCTTGATGTTCTACCGTCGCAGGGCTTCGCCTAAGCACCGCTACAATATTATCGATGAGGACTATGGTGGAGGGGGGCATCGCACACGACTAAGAGATCAAGAGATCAATTGTTGTGTCTCCAAGGGATGCCCCCCTCCCCGTATATAAAGGGGTGGAGGAGGGGGAGGGCCGTCCCTCTCTCTATGGCGCGCCCTAAGGGAGTCCTACTCCCACTGGGAGTAGGATTCCCCCTTTCCTAGTAGAACTAGGAGCCCTTCCAAGTAGAAGGAGTAGGAGAGAAGGAAAGGGAAGGGAGAAGGAGAAGGAAGGAAGGGGGCGCCCCCCCTCCCTAGTACAATTCGGACTAGTCCATGGGGAGGGGTGCGGCCACCCATTGGGGCCTTTCTCTCCTTTCCCGTATGACCCATAAAGGCCCAATACGAATTCCCGTAACTCTCCGGTACTCCAAAAAATACCCGAATCACTAGAAACCTTTCCAATGTCCGAATATAGTTGTCCAATATATCGATCTTTACGTCTCAACCATTTCGAGACTCCTCGTCATGTCCCCGATCTCATGCGGGACTTTGAACTCCTTCGGTACATCAAAACTCATAAACTCATAATATAACTGTCATCGAAACCTTAAGCGTGCGGACCCTATGGGTTCAAGAACTATGTAGACATGACCGAGACACGTTTCCGGTCAATAACCAATAGCAGAACCTGGATGCTCATATTGGCTCCTACATACTACGAAGATCTTTATCGGTCAAACCGCATAACAACATACGTTGTTCCTTTTGTCATCGGTATGTTACTTGCCCGAGATTCGATTGTCGGTATCTCAATACCTAGTTCAATCTCATTACCGGCAAGTCTCTTTACTCGTTACGTAATGCATCATCCCACAACTAACTCATTAGTCCCGTTGCTTGCAAGGCTTATAGTGATGTGCATTACCGAGAGGGCCCAAAGATACCTCTCCGACAATCGGATTGACAAATCCTAATCTCGAAATACGCCAACCCAACATGTTCCTTCAGAGACACCTGTAGAGCTCCTTTATAATCACCCAGTTATGTTGTGACGTTTGGTAGCACACAAAGTGTTCCTCCGGTAAACGGGAGTTGCATAATCTCATAGTTATAGGAACATGTATAAGTCATGAAGAAAGCAATAGCAACATACTAAACGATCAAGTGCTAAGCTAACGGAATGGGTCAAGTCAATCACATCATTCTCCTAATGATGTGATCCCGTTAATCAAATGACAACTCATGTCTATGGTTAGGAAACTTAACCATCTTTGATTAACGAGCTAGTCAAGTAGAGGCATACTAGTGACACTATGTTTGTCTATGTATTCACACATGTATTATGTTTCTGGTTAATACAATTCTAGCATGAATAATAAACATTTATCATGAAATAAGGAAATAAATAATAACTTTATTATTGCCTCTAGGGCATATTTCCTTTAGAAACCACGGCTCTTGCAATGCCATCATGCAAGTGGTTGTTGTGGCTTGCTGGGGATGAAGGATTCATCGGAAGAAGTGCGAGAAGCTCGCAAAATAATTTGCCAGACATGTTTCTCTCTTGGTAGAGCTGAATATTGCAAGGAAAAAAATGATCATTTTCAGAATGTGACAACATGGCAAAAGTGACACCAATGGAACGGGCTCGATGAATAGAGAACGTGGGCTTTTGAATCACCTGAATCGGAGTTACGGTTGCGGGGATACAACCGTTTGTCCGTTAGGCAGAAAACAAACAGAAGAGTGTCCGTTTTTTATCTTAATGGGTGAATGCCCGCAATATAATGATTTCGACGACGGGGCTGAAACAAAAGGCGTATTTCAGAGAATACACTTTTGCCGCGGGAAAGAGCATTCTGGTCTGAGGCCGGCCGAGAGTACACTTTCATTAGCGGAAAGCGTATTTGACCGAATACGCGTCCACTTAAAAAGCGTGCGGGCCCGGGGTTGATACGTCTGCAATGTATCTATAATTTTTTATTGTTCCATGCTATTATATTACCTGTTTTGGATGTTTATGGGCTTTACTTTACACTTTTATATCATTTTTGGGACTAACCTACTAACCGGAGGCCCAACCCGAATTGCTGTTTTTTTGCCTATTTCAGTATATCGAAGAAAAGGAATATCAAACGGAGTCCAAACGAAATGAAACCTTTGGGAGCGATCTTTTTGGAACAAACGCAATCCAGGAGAATTGGAGTGGACGTCAAGAAGCAGCCGAGGCGGCCACGAGGGTGGCCAGCGCGCCCTAAGGGGGTGGGCGCGACCCCCTACCTCATGGGCCCCTCGTGGCTCCACCGACATACTTCTTCCTCATATATATATATATATATATATATATATATATATATATATATATATATATATATATAGGGAAAATGCATCCTACACCCATTTCTCATATACTACTATGTGGTAGTATATATACTACTTTATTATTTTTAGTATGTTCATATACTATATCTAAGATACTCCAAAGCGAGTTATGTGAAAAAATTGCATGTGAGCCCATGTTTTTATCATATTTGTGAAAATACGTACATATTTGTACGTAAAAAGAAGTATGCTAAAAATATACTACATACTACCTAAAAATAGTATATATACCACCTAAATATTCTTACATACTACATACTACGCATACATACACTGCGGTACGGTAGATACTACCTAAAACGTACAAAATAAAAATGGGTGTAACTACACCCGGTAGTAGCAAAAATTTGTCCTATATATATATGTGTGTGTGTGTGTGTGTGTGTGTGTGTGTGTACGCCGAAAACAACCAGGAGCACCGCGAAGAACTATTTCCACCGCTGCAACCTTCTGTATCCGCGAGATCCCATCTTGGAGCCTTCGCCGGTGCTCCGCCGGAGGGGGAATCGACCATGGAGGGCCTCTACACTCCAAGGCCTCTCCAATGAGTTGTGAGTAGTTTACCACAGACCTTCGGGTCCATAGTTATTAGCTAGATGGCTTCTTCTCTCTCTTTGAATCTCAATACAATGTTCTCCTCGATCTTCTTGGAGATCTATTCGATGTAACTCTTTTTGCGGTGTGTTTGTCGAGATCCGATGAATTGTGGGTTTATGATCAAGTTTATCTATGAGAAATAATTGAATCTTCTCTGAATTCATTTATGTGTGATTGGTTATCTTTGCAAGTCTCTTTGAATTATCAGTTTGGTTTGGCCTACTAGATTGATCTTTCTTGCAATAGGAGAAGTGCTTAGCTTTGGGTTCAATCTTGCGGTGTCCTTTCCCAGTGATAGCAGGGGTAGCAAGGCACGTATTGTATAATTGCCATCGAGGATAAAAAGATGGGGTTTATATCATATTGCATGAGTTTATCCCTCTACATCATGTCAATCTTTCTTAATGCGTTACTCTGTTCTTCATGAACTTAATACTCTAGATGCAGGCAGGAGTCGGTCGATGTGTGGAGTAATTGTAGTAGAAGCAGAATCGTTTCGATCTACTTGTCACGGACGTGATGCCTATATACATGATCATGCCTAGATAATCTCATAACTATGCACTTTTCTATCAATTGCTCGACAGTAATTTGTTCACCCACCGTAATACTTATGCTATCTTGAGAGAAGCCACTAGTGAAACCTATGGCCCCCGGGTCTATATTTTATCATATAAGTTTTCAATCTACTTTTATTTGCATCTTTTAATTTCCAATCTATATCATAAAAAGACCAAAAATATTTATCTTATCTTATTATCTCTATCAGATCTCACTTTCGCAAGTTACCGTGAAGGGATTGACAACCCCTTTATTGCGTTGGTTGCGAGGTTCTTGTCTGTTTGTGTAGGTACGAGGGACTTTTGAGGAGCCTCGTACTGTATTGATACCTTGGTTCTCAAAAACTGAGGAAAATACTTACGCTACTTTGCTACATCATCCTTTCCTCTTCAAGGGAAAAACCAACGCATGCTCAAGAGGTAGCAAGAAGGATTTCTGGCGCCGTTGCTGGGGAGGTCTTCGCTCAAGTCAAGGCATACCAAGTACCCATCACAAACTCATCTCCCTCGCATTACATTATTTGCCATTTGCCTCTCGTTTTCCTCTCCCCCACTCCACCCTTGCCATTTTATTCGCCCTCTCCTTCCCGTTCTCCTCTTTCTCTTTCGCTTGCCTTTTGTGTGCCTGTTTGCCCTTATGGATTTGCCTAATAACGTTGATCTCCATCTGAAAAGGTTGGAAGATATTGAATTAAATATTAGAAGCTTTATGACTTTACAATTTGAGCATAATAATTTCTTTAGAAAAGAGCTTAAAGAACAAAAAGGCTTTATGGAGTACATGAATAAAGAGCTTGATGATATGTCTAAGGAATTTTATGGTTTGAATTCTCAGATTGCTCGTCTTGAAAAATCAATAGCCCAAATCTCTGATAAGCAAGCCACGTTAGTCAATAAGATGGCTGCCAAACCAGAAGGATTAGGGGAAAATAATGATGAAGATCTAAAAGTTATTGATGTGTCCCCTATTAAATCTTTGTTTGCAATATGAATCTTGATAATGATGGTAGTGGAGATGATTCAACTTTAGTTAAAAGGCGTCCCAATGATTCGGAGTTTTTAGATCTTGATGCTAAATTTGGTAAAATGGAATCGGAGAGGTCAAAACTTTACATAGCAATGAACCCACTATTATGGATTTCAAGGAATTTAATTATGATAATTGTTCTTTAATAGATTGTATTTCATTGTTGCAATCCGTGTTGAATTCTCCACATGCTTATAGTCAAAATAAAGCTTTTACTAAACATATTGTTGATGCTTTGATGCAATCTTATGAGGAAAAACTTGAATTGGAAGTTTCTATACCTAGAAAACTTTATGATGAGTGGGAACCCACTATAAAAATTAAAATTAAAGATCATGAATGCTATGCTTTATGTGATTTGGGTGCTAGTGTTTCCACGATTCCGAAAACTTTGTGTGATGTGCTAGGTTTCCATGATTTTGATGATTGCTCTTTAAATTTGCACCTTGCAGATTCCACCATTAAGAATACTATGGGAAGGATCAATGATGTTCTTATTGTTGCAAATAGGAATTATGTGCCCGTAGATTTTATCGTTCTTGATATAGATTGCAATCTTTCATGTCCTATTATTCTTGGTAGACCTTTCCTTAGAACGATTGGTGCAATTATTGATATGAAGGAAGGCAATATTAGATTCCAATTTCCATTAAGGAAAGGCATGGAACACTTTCCAAGAAAGAAAGTCAAATTACTTTATGAATCTATCATGCGTGCCACTTATGAATTGAATGCCAAAGATGGCAATACTTAGATCTATTCTCGCTTTTATGCCTAGCTAGGGGCGTTAAATGATAACGCTTGTTGGGAGGCAACCCAATTTTATTTTTGTTCCTTGCTTTTTGCTTCTGTTTAGTAATAAATAATTCATCTAGCTTCTGTTTAGATGTGGTTTTATGTTTTAGTTAGTGTTTGTGCCAAGTAGAACCTATAGGATAACCTACGGTGATAGTTAATTTGATTCTGCTAAAAAACAAAAACTTTGCACCCAGGAGAAAAAATTAAATAAATCACAGAAACATGCTTTTGCGTTGATTCGTTTTGCGCTCAGGATGTCGCAAACCTACCCCATTACAAAAATCTCACCCTCGAGATTTGGTTGCTCAGAGAACAAGTATGAATATTCTGACTTAGGGAAACCATTTCCAACTCGGTGTCCTTTTCCTTTATATGATGTTCCCTCTACATCTCATATAATCTATTTAACTTGCTCTAGGGTGGTTTGCTTCACCGTTCCCAACATTTTGATAGGTCTTCTTCCATATGTTCAATCTTACACTATCGCCAATTCTTTTATATCTACTGGCTTAGCAGGGTGCGATGTATTACCATCACTAGAATATGTGATCTCTTCACAAGTCCGGGAGTGATTTCCAATTGACGTGACATTCTTCTATCTATCACCGATGGTATTCAATGGAGTTGTGAACGAATTTCCTCGGTGGACATAAAACGTTTTACTCCTTGCATTGGTTGACCCAAATAGATGCATGTCCTCCAGGTTCAAAACAATGTCGAGAATCTTAATTGTTCCTTGGCGGAATCTGACTACTTATAGGGAGTTCTGAATCATCTTACTTGGCTCCACTATTTTGAGCATTAAATCCATACCAAAGATTTGACTGCCGCTTGTCGTAGCCAGTATAAAGGAGTATGGCCATATGAAAATAGCTTCTAGAGACTTGACTGACGGTGGTTCTGACGGAAGAATCTTGTTCACGACAGGCTATCATTTCACTGGTTTCCATATGTGAGAACACACGATCTGAGCTAGTTGTTTAGCATTCTTCATTCTGTTGGTATGTCCATTGGCTGTGCGATGTTTTAACACGGTCGCTGAAGTGAAATTGCTGAGTTGGCTAAGAAATCTTGGGTCTGACAGACATGGATATTCCATACTAACAATTCTGAGCATATATAGTTGGCTAAGCGGGTTGCCTTGATATGAGGTCCGTATGAATAGAGTATACCTCTTGAATGTGTATTCATGGTGCTCAACATGGAATCAGACTATCTTGGGTCTCATGTTGCTCATGCAACGATTATAGTACCCGCATTGTTGGTCTTGTTCCTTTATTAGTGTTCTCTTTTTCTGAGTCTTTTGCTGAAAAAGCTTGGCCACATACATATCTTCAATTCTTCGTGTGACCATGGGTGTTGTCAGGTGCAAACTTTCGGCAATCATACATTATCGTCATTCATGTCTCGTGTCATAGGATATATACCAGGTTCATGTGTGCTTATCTGGAGCTCATGGTTGTTGTCAATCATACAAGATAGTGACAAAGGTTAAAGATATCACTTTGTCACGTGTGGGGAAGCTGGCCTTGATAACCACTGCCAAGATTGTTGTCCCAATGGTTTCTTACTTCTTAGTTTGTGAGTCCTTGCATCATGCTGAGGTGTATAACTTGCTTTCTTCCTCTTGCATAACTCATATAGCTGTGGGATTTTCACGTGTCTTTAGTAGATCTGCGGGAACATATTTGCATCCTCGCACGAGTGACTTGCATGACCTGGGCAGCAAGCTCACAATATATATGAATGTATGTGTAGCTAAACATTTGTTTCGCAGGAAAACCATATCAAATGAATTTCAAACACGCTAAAATTGTACAGAGTTTTTTTTGGAATATATGTGAATTTTGGTGCAAGAATCAACGCAAACAGAGGCCCACGGCCTCAACAAGACAACAGGGTGCCACAACCACCCCAGCATGTGGCAAGATGTCTTGTGGACACCTCACAAGTCGGTTGGAGCTCTTCTTCCACTGCAAGGAAGCTTTTACCAAAAAAACATTTTAAATTTCAGCCTAGTCAGAGTTACGGATATCCGGATATTTAAGAAATGATTTTCGGCTAGAAACAGAGAAGAAACACACAGAGAGAGATCCAATCTTTAAGGGGCTCCTACCCTCCGGGATCCATGGCGGCCAAGGACCAAAGGTTAAACCCTCCTCCCATCTAAGGGGAGGCCAAGGAAGAAGAAGAAGGAAGGGGTCTCTCACCCCCTCTGTTCTGGTGGCGCCGTAGCACCACCGGGGGAACCATCGTGACATCGATCTACACCAACAACTTCGTCGCCGTCATTACCAATTCTTTCCCTCTCCTTACAGCGGTGTAACATCTCTCTTCCCGCTATAATCTCTAGTTAAACATGGTGTTTTATGCTATATATTATTACCCAATGATGTGTGGCCATCTTATGATGTTTGAGTAGATTCTTTTTGTCCCGCGGGTTAATTGTGATATGGTGTGATTGAGATGAGTTGTATGTTAGTATGGTGTTGTCCAATGGTGCCATCCATGTCGTGCAAGCATGTGGGATTGTCGCTATAGGGTGTTGCAATACGTTCATGATTCGTTTATAGTGTGTTGCGAGAGTGACAGAAGCTTAAACCCAAGTAAACGGTTGTTGTGTATGGGAGTAAAGGGGACTTGTTACTTAATGCTATGGTTAGATTTTAAATTAAAGATATTTAGTAGTTGTGGATGCTTGCTAGAGTTCCAATCATAAGAACATGTGATCCAAGTATGGAAAGTATATTAGCATCTGCCTCTCCCTCATTTCATATAATAAGTATCACACGTGTCATATTCAATTGCCTATGGACAATCTTTCTCATTTTTCTACAAAAGCTCTCTACTAAACCAATTAACTTTTATTTTCTGGCAAAGTAGTTCTAGTTTTATTCTTGCAAAGTAGTTCTAGTTTTATTCCTGCAAATTAGTTTCATACTTGTTCTAGGTAAAGCAAACGGTGGTGTGCGTAGAGTTGTCTCGGTGGTTGATAGAACTTGAAGAGAATGTAAATTCTACCTTTAGCTCCTCATTGGGTTCAACACTCTTACTAATCGAAAAAGTCAACAAATGATCCCCTATACTTGTGGGTTATCAAGACCTTTTTATGGTGACATTGCCATGGAGCAATAGCGTGGGGTGAATATTCTCGTGTGCGCTTCTTGGCTTTATCTCTAAGTAGATTTTATTTTCTATTCTAAGTTGTTTTATATCTTAAGGTATGGATATGGAACGCAAAACACCAAAAATATAGTTGTACTTGCTACTCATGGAGATGGGAACCTCCTAAAACCCTCGATGCTGGTTATGTGGAAAACATGAAATACTACTTTGATAATCCTTATAAATCCTCATTCAACTTGATAATGGGAGATACTTTGCATCACCGGGAATACTTTAGGGATTATCACTTGTCTCAAAAAGGGAAACACTTATGGGATCAAATTAAAATATTGTGTTGGTATGGTTGGAATTTATGCTTTGGATATGATTATACTTGTTGTTCTAAGATGAAGGCTCCACACCTTCCCTTTTAATGTGAATTCATTAGTAATGAAACCATGGCTTCTTATGCTAATGATGTATATGATTACTATGATGTCGAACAAATAGAAGAATCTACTGCTTTTAAATGTGCTTATGAAATTGAATCTTTGTTTGAAAAGTATGAAAATTGTGATGATGCTCTTTATAGATCCTAAAATTTGCTATACTTAAATATTGCTATGAGAATTATAAATACAACACTGATGTTAATGAATTTATTAAGAAAGTCTTCGTTGCCCAAGAAGAGAATAATATTTTGCAGGAATCTTTGAAAGAAGAACTTGCTGAAACTGCAAGCTCGTTAGATGAAAAAGATGAGGAGGAGAGCGAAGAACAAAAGGAAGAAGAGCGGATTAGCTACCCATGCCCACCTTCTAATGAGACTAACTCTTCAACTCATACATTGTTTAATTTTCCTTCGTTCTTACCGAAGGATGAATGCTATGATCCCTTGGATTTGTTTGAAATATCCCTGATTGCTTATATCTGCTTTGGTAGTTCCCCGAAGAGACGATGATGGAGCACATCAAAGGTAAGTATTTCCCTCGGTTATGAAACCAAGGTTATCAATCCAATAGGAGAACCTAGCAAAACTATGTAAACAGAACCTGCAAACAAACAACAAATACTTGCAACCCAGCGCGTAAGAGGGGTTGCCAATCCCTCCTCGGTATTGAGATAGATTAAATTGTATGAGCTTTGATAAATAGATCTAGTAAAAACGTAAAAGAAAATAAAGAAATAAAAAGTGCAGCAAGGTATTTTTGGGTTTTAGTATGATAGGAAATAGACCTGGGGGCCGTAGATTTCACTAGAGGCTTCTCTCGAGAAAATAGCATACGATGGGCAAACAAATTACTGTTGGGCAATTGACAGAAGAGCAAATAATTATGACGATATCCAAGGCAATGATCATGTATATAGGCATCACGTCCAAGATTAAACAAGATATATTCATGTAGGAATAGACCCCATCTTTTTATCCTTAATGGCAATGATACATACGTGTCATGTCTCCTTCTGTCACTGAGATTGAGCACTGCAAGATCGAACCCATCACAAAGCACCTCTTCCCATGGCAAGAAAAATCAATCTAGTTGGCCAAACTAAACCAAAGTTTCACAGAAGAAATACGAGGCTATAACAATCACGCATAAAAAAGTTCAGCAAAGACTCAAATAAATTCATGGATAGATCTAATCATAAACTCACAATTCATCGGATCCCAACAAACACACCGCCAAAAGTCATTACATCAAATAGATCTCCAAGAACACCGAGGAGAACATTGTATTGAAGATCAAAAAGAGAGAAGAAGCCATCTAGCTACTACCTACAGGCACGTAGGTCTGCTATAAACTACTCATGCATCATCGGAGGTGCAAGGGTGATGATGAGGAACCCCTCCATGATTGTTGACCCTCCGGCAGAGTGCCGGTAAAGGCCTCTGGATTGGATCTCGTGGTTTTGCAACTTGCGGCAATTGGAATTGTGTTTCATCGACTCCCCTAGGGGTTTTGAGATTTTAGAGTATTTATAGAGGTGGATGGCGCTGGAGAAGCTTCCCGTGGTGCCCACTACCCACCAGGGCGCGCCTGGGCCTTCTAGCGTGCCCTGGTACCAAGTGGGCCCCATGGGCCTCCTCCCGTGCACTTCTTTGGCTCCCTGGGTGTCTTCTTGTAGGAACGAAGTATGTCTACCAGAGGGGGTGAATGGGAGTTTTAACATTTTCTTCAGAAATATGAAAACTCTCGTAACCCAGCAACGGAGCGAATGTAAACAAAGTACAGTGACTGAATGAAAACTAATGAATGGAAACTAAAACATGCATCGAGACAAATTACATTATTCAAATAGTTTGAATGTAAATAGGAGTAGCAGAGGTAACCAGTGATGCTCGATGGCGACAAGGTATTTGGTAGACCAGTTCTTCCTTTTGCACAAGGACTACATCTGGTTGGAGGGGTTGTGACTTAACATGGAAGATAAACTCTCTTCGCCCTATTCTCCTCGACAATTGGTTCATCATCCAATGCCGATCACTCATGGTAGATACTTGAGGCAATCTCCGAATCTTTATAGACTTCTTCTTCAAGAACCACAATTACTCTTGGTCTCTGAAGAGATTGACACCTAACCATCTAAAGAGTTTGCAGCTATCAAGAGTAATAGGCGGAGTGTACTGGACTTAGATTCGAGTGATGCTAAACCACTATCTAATTTTTCGGCTCTAGGAGTTTTCTCTCGATGGATTTTAAACTCAAATCACTATGGAGAGGGGGTTGCTCAACAATCTTCTCGAAATCAAACGGAGCAGACCCACCGAACAAAGGCGGTGCGGGGTTGCTATTTATAGCCACAGCCTTCCCTGGTGGGAAATGACCATTTTGGACACGCGGTCCAGCCAATTGCCAACCGACAAATTCACATCAGTCAGATTTTGGAGCAACGGTAACATTACTTGAGGAACAAGTAATGCTAACTCCTCGGTCAGAGACAAATCTCTCACAGCGAAGAAGATCACAGCCTCTTGATGGAAAGTATTTGCTCGGAACACAAAGAGATTTCTCTCAAAACTTTCATAGGATTTGGGTTTAGCATCAGAGAATCAAAGCTTCGAACGCTACTCCCCTCTTAATAGTACGATGGTCCTGTGACTCAACAAAGTGAAGAGAAACAATGAAATAAATGTTACGACTTCACTTTGTCTTCAATCTTCTCGGATGCAGTCACTACGTTTGGACGAGCACCGAACCAATTGCTTCTCGCCAGCAATTTTTGAGGGGTCACTCTTGTTTTCATAAACTTCAGTGATAACCTTCACTACTATGCAGGGGATTATCTTTGGTGTTTGAATCTAACTCCTCTTGATTCCAGGGACCTGTTACTCTGTGTGCACTAGCAAACACATAAGTGACATACTATTTATGTCAACAAACTCCAAAACATAAGGAGGCAAATTATTGCACCAACAATCTCCCCCTTTTTGGACGATTGTTCACAAAATAGATAATCATCAAAGTGAAGATAGATAAGTGAAAAGTAATTCAAACAAGAGTGAATAAGTGTTACTTTGCTCGATGATGAAATAGACCCCCCTAAGTGTATGCAGGGATAAAGATATGAGATTAATTCTCCTGCAAGTATAGAAGTATATAGAGGAAATTTCAACCATTCGAGACAATGATTCGCACTGATGATATATAATCCATCGAGATTGTAGTGCAATCATTCATAACTTTCGATAATAATTCCACCTGCAAAACAAATGCTTCAAGAGAAATAGTGCAACAGGAGGGTTATTGACATTTCAACACAGAAGTTTTACAACATACGCTTAAGTCAGAAGTTACAAACTCTCGCGAAACCAAACCAAAGAAACAAAAAAGGAAAATCTATCGATACTTGATGTAATTCTCCCCCTTTTGTCAACTAGTGTCACAAAGGCGAGGAATAATAAGAGTGCAAAAGCGGAGAACATGATTCACTCGGCGGCATCTCCCAAAGAACTATTTGATGAGATTTCAGCTTCGAAAGTGACTGGATCAGCAGCAGCAGATTTTCCTTTAGGAATGACAACTCGGGCTGAGAAGACAAGGGCATATTGGGTTCAGCGACTTGAGGAACATGGGAGAGCACATTTCCTTTGGCCGGTTTCTCTATCAGTGAGGTGGCTTCAGATTCTTCGAGTATTCTGCGAAGCTTAAGATGCAGAAGATCAGTGGTTGGCTCACGAGCAGGTAGAGAAGGGGTACTTCTATCTTGGAAATCTTCAATAGAGAAGCCTTTGTAAATGTAATCATAGAGATCTTTGAGATTGACATTCAGGTCTTGTTTCTCGGTAAAGAACTTGCGAAGCAATTTGCAGAGCTTTTTCTTGTTCTCATCCACAATCGTATGCGTGATTTTGGTTTGATTGTTGATTGTGTTTAGCTCGAAGGCAAGATGTTCTTTCTCGCGATGATCCTCAGTGATGTGCTCCAGCAACAGCTGTTGTGTGCACAAACTGACTTCAAGTTGTGATGGAGGTTGATGTGAAATCTTTTGGTCGTTCTTAGGAAGACGATGATCGTTAAAATGCTTGTGATAATCATAAGGGCTTCACATGGGCGATTTACCCGAAGAGATATCTTCCATAATTTGCAAAGTATCACAAACAGGAGGAATGAAGCTTTTGTGACTTTGCTTCGCCAGATACACTGTGTGCATGGTGTGATCAACAACTTTCTGGATCCAGGCGCATAAACTTTGAGGCAGTGTGGAAACTAAGCAGAATCCTTCAGAATACGCAGAAACATGTCTTCAACATTGAAGATATACCTTTCAGAGATGGCATAGATAGCATTCCGAAGAACATCTAAGATGGATTTATCAGTATTCATCCCGATCAGAGGGCAAATAGTGTAGGTGAGCATGTGATATAGTGTCTGATTCTCAAATGTTAAATGCTTAGGCCTGGGAGGACCAGTGTAGTCACGAATCTTATCTTCGTCCATAGTGCACTGAAAAGCTTCATCTGAAATAGTATCAATGTTGTGCACCCGAATTTCATTGTTACCATGCTCAAAGCGAGGGAAATGGAAGTGCGAGACAAAATCTGTTGAGGTACATTTGATGCATTTGCCTTCGATCATCAACTCCATAATCCATTTTGAGCTGTCAGATTCATCACCAGAGATATACAAAGTGGCATAGAACTGAAGAATAATATCTATGTTCCAAGGATGTTCGAATGCAAATGCGTTAGTGAGGCAGAAATCTTCTAGATCTTGCAACAACTGATTGAAGCAGCCAATATTCTTCATAGCTAGGATGTCTGGATATTCATGTAGAAAAATCTTCTTGCTGTCATAGAGGACCCAAGAGTAATATATAGCTTGTTCCTTTGTCCAGAAGCGAGGCAATTTAGAGGTGTGTGGTCCATTGTATGGACTGTCTTGAAAGAATTTTGGATGTGTATTCCGATTGAAAAGAGGACCTTTGGTTAGAAGCACCTGCCGAGAACAAAGGCAGTTCCTCACAAGGGTATTTGTATGTGAGTTCTTCTACTAAGATAACTTCACCTCCATATACAATGGAGTCAGTATGACGAGTAGAGACAGATTTATGTTTGGACGGACCAATATCTGGAATTCTTGGTGTTGTGTCAATAGACAACTTCAGTTGAGAGGGAGCAGGTGGCACAATGGAGGGAGGTGTAAAAGCATTAGGCAACAAAGCAGATTCCTTTATTGTAGGCACTGAGGTCGAATCAAGAACTAGGTCCACTAGAGTATGCTATTGCTGATCAGTTGGAGGAGCCATAACACTTGGCGTTTCACGAGTAGGAGAAGCTTGGGGTTCGGAGTGAGGGATTTCACCTTCCTCAGAAACAATCCGTTGAGAAGGGATATCAGCTTGAGAAGGGGAGGCCAGAGGCACTGATTCAGTTGGCCTTGGCGTGGGAGGAGCATCTGAGTCTTTGACTGGGGGTTGTGAAGGAATAGCTAGCTCAGGAGATTTTGCTTTCTGCGGCTGAGCTTATGAGCGATCAGGTGAATTTTTTGTCGACATGAGGTACATTTTTCTTCGCAGTTTTCTTTCACCGCTTCTTCGTTTGCTCAGTAGTTTGGTTAGTATGTCCTTTGACTAGATCATTGTAGAAAGTGACTTGTGCTTGGTGCTCATCACAGATCTTGCGAACAGTTTCATCTAGATCCATGTGAAAATGCAACCTTCTATTGCGGAGGAGAGTCAAGGCACGATTGATATCCTTGTAGGAGTCTTCGAGTGCTCTAATGACAAACTTGGAAGAAGCAGATTTTATTCCACCATCAAGTTCATTTAGTTTGGCAGTGAGGGTGTTGATTTCAACTGAATCTTCTCCCATGTCTTGAACAACAGTAGTGCCATGTGAAATTACTTCAGGAGGGATTGGCAAAGAGGCCACTTCACCATTGAATGGATTGTCCACAAATTTATCAAGCTGCTCCATGATGAACATGTGATCATAATAGTGAGGAGCATCAGACTTGGCACAAGGAGAAGTTTGCACTAGAAATTTCTCGGGTGGAGGCATAGAAGCCAATGCCTGTAGCACTTTGGGAGCAAACTTAGCAGTCCTCTCCTTCGGAGCAGCAACTTGAGGAGCACTTTGCTCGGCAGTAGGGGCCTTGGTTTTCTTCAAATCAGGCTTGGGAATTTCTTCGACAGGCATGGCCGTACTCACAGGAGCATCAACAACCAAATCCTTCGGATTGATAGATTCTGGATGAGGAGTTATATCCACATGTTGTTTCATAGTCACAGTGGTAGGTGGAGTTTTCCTAAGAATGATTTTCTTCAGTGGTGCTTTTGGATCTATAGGAACCCGAAGATTAGGCAACACTGTTGAAGTTGTGATATTCACTTTCTCGCTGAGAGTAGCAGCAACTTAGTCCTTTGTGAGTGGAGGATCATCCTCATCCGAAGATTCGTCGGCTGGTTCAGCCTTTCTCTTTGTTGGTGCACTCTTCTTCTTTGATGCAGTAGTACTAGGATCATGCCTGCATTTAGAGCAACCTTCATATTTGCCTTCAGCCTTTTTCTTCTCGACATCATCTTTGAGAAGGCGACGATTTTCTTCTTCACGAGCCCCTTCCATTTCATCCTTCTTAGCTCGCTTGAGGGCATTACGCTGACAGTTAGCAAGCTCATCAGGATAAGATTCAGGTGTGCGAAGGGAAGACTCATGAGCATTTGGTGGTGGCGACGGTCTTTCTGTAGGGGAACGCAGTAATTTCAAAAAAAATCCTACGATCACGCAAGATCTATCTAGATGATGCATAGAAACAAGGGGGAGAGTGTGTCCATGTACCCTCGTAGTCCGAAAGCGGAAGCGTTAGTTAACACGGTTGATGTAGTAGAATGTCTTCGCGATCCAACCGATCAAGTATCAAACGCACGGCACCTCCGCGATCTGCACACGTTCAGCTTGGTGACGTCCCTCGAACTCTAGATCCAGCTGAGGACGAGGGAGAGTTCCGTCAACACGATGGCGTGGTGATGGTGATGATGAAGTTACTGGCGCAGGGCTTCGCCTAAGCACTATGATGATATGACCGAGGTGGAAAACAGTGGAGGGGGGCACCGCACACGGCTAAAGATCAACTTGTGTGTCTATGGGGTGCCCCCTCCCCCGTATATAAAGGAGGGAGGGACGAGGAGGCCGGCCAAGGGTGGCGCGCCCACGGGGGGGGGGGGGGGGGGAGTCCTACTCCAAGTAGGAATCGCCCCCCCTTTCCTATTCCCACAAGGAGAAGGGGGAAGGAGGAGGAGGAGAGAAGGAAGGAAGGTGGCGCCTCCCCTTCCCCTTGTCCAATTCGGACTAGGGCAAGGGGGGCACGTGCCACCTCCTGGCCGGCCCTCTCTCTTCTCCACTAAGGCCCATGAGGCCCAATAGTTTCCCGGGAGGGTTCCAGTAACCCTCGGTACTCCGATTTTATCAGAAACTTCTCTAGAACACTTTCGTGTTCGAATATAGTCGTCCAATATATCAATCTTTATGTCTCAACCATTTAGAGACTCCTTGTCATGTCCATGATGTCATCCCGGACTCCAAACAAACTTTGGTGCATCGAATCACATAAACTCATAATACCAATCACCAGCGAACGTTAAGCGTGCGGACCCTACGGGTTCGAGAACTATGTAGACATGACCGAGACACGTCTCCGGTCAATAACCAATAGTGGAACCTGGATGCTCATATTGGTTCCTACATATTCTACGAAGATCTTTATCGGTCAAACCGCGTAACAACATACGTTGTTCCCTTTGTCATCGGTATGTTACTTGCCCGAGATTCGATCGTTGGTATCATCATACCTAGTTCAATATCATTACCGGCAAGTCTCTTTACTCATTTTGTAATACTTCATCCCGCAACTAACTCATTAGTCACAATGCTTGCAAGGCTAATAGTGATGAGTATTACCGAGAGGGCCCAAAGATACCTCTCCGAAACATGGAGTGACAAATCCTAATCTCGATCTATGCCAACCCAACAAACACCTTCGGAGACACCTGTAGAGCACCTTTATAATCACCCATTTACATTGTGACGTTTGATAGCACACAAAGTGTTCCTCCAGTATTTAGGAGTTGCATAATCTCATAGTCTAAGGAACTTGTATATGTCATGAAGAAAGTAGTAGCAATGAAACTGTAACGATCATAATGCTAAGCTAACGGATGGGTCATGTCCATCACATCATTCTCCTAATGATGTGAACCCCTTCATCAAATGACAACACATGTCTATGGTTAGGAAACATAACCATCTTTGATTAACGAGCTAGTCTAGTAGAGGCATACTAGGGACAATATGTTTTGTCTATGTATTCACACATGTACTAAGTTTATGGTTAATACAATTCTAGAATGAATAATAAACATTTATCATGACATAAGGAAATAAATAATAACTTTATTATTTCCTCTAGGGCATATTTCCTTCAGTCTCCCACTTGCACTAGAGTCAATAATCTAGATTACATAGTAATGATTCTAACACCCATGGAGCTTTGGTGCTGATCATGTTTTGCTCGTTGAAGAGGCTTAGTCAACGGGTCTGCAACATTCAGATCCATGTGTATCTTGCAAATCTCAATGTCCCCCTCCGACACTTGATGACGGATGGAATTGAAGCGTCTCTTGATGTGCTTGGTTTTCTTGTGAAATCTGGATTCCTTTGCCAAGGCAATTGCACCAGTATTATCACAGAAGATTTTCATTGGACCCGATGCACTAGGTACACATAAAAGCGTTTATTCCAACTCCATGAGGCTTGCACCAGTCCATAAATGGATCGCTGGAGCTTGCACACTTTGTTAGCACCCTTTGGATTGACAAAACCTTCTGGTTGCATCATATACAACTCTTCTTCCAGAAATCCATTCAGGAATGCAGTTTTACATCCATTTGCCGAATTTCATAATCATAAAATGCAGCAATTGCTAACAAGATTCGGACAAACTTAAGCATCGCTACAGGTGAGAAAGTCTCATCGTAGTCAACTCCTTGAACTTGTCGAAAAGCTTTCGCAACAAGTCGAGCTTTGTAAACAATAACATTACTGTCTGCGTTGGTCTTCTTCTTAAAGATCCATTTATTTTCCATGGCTTGCCGATCATCGGGCAAGTCCACCAAAGTCCACACTTTGTTCTCATACATGGATCCCATCTCAGATTTCCTGGCCTCAAGCCATTTCATGGAATCTGGGCTCATCATCGCTTCCTCATAGTTCATAGGTTCATCATGGTCTAGTAACATGACTTCCAGAACAGCATTACCGTACCACTCTGGTGTGGATCTTACTCTGGAAGACCTACGAGGTTCGGTAGTAACTTGATCTAAAGTTTCATGATCATCATCATTAACTTCCTCACTAATTGGTGTAGGAATCACTGAACTGATTTCTATAATGAACTAATTTCCAACAAGGGAGAAGGTACAATTACCTCATTGATACATCTCCAATGTATCTACTTTTCCAAACACTTTTGCCCTTGTTTTGGACTCTAAATTGCATGATTTGAAAGAAACTAACCCGGACTGACGCTGTTTTTAGCAGAACTGCCATGATGTTGTTTTATGTGTAGAAAAGAAAAGTTCTCGGAATGTCCTGAAAATCCACGAAGGCACTTTTTGGAATTAATAAGAATTTCTGGCCGAAAGAAATACACCAGGGGGCCCAGGGCCTGTCCACGAGACAGCCCCCCCCCTGTAGGGCGCGCCCCCTATCTCGTTGGCCCCCTGGATCTCCACCGACCTCAACTTCAACTCCATATATTCCGTCTCGGGGAGAAAAAATCAGAGAGAAAGTTTCATCGCGTTTTACAACATGGAGTCGCCGCCAAGCCCTAATCTCTCTCGGGAGGGCTGATCTGGAGTCTGTTCGGTGGAGATTGTTGCTTGGGAGATTGTTGCTTGGTATGTGACTGCTCCATTGGTCCAATTAGTTTTTGTTCTAGTGCTTTATTCATTGCAAATTTTTGCTGCATAGGTGACCATGTTCTTGAGCTTGCATGCTAAATTTTTGAGGTCCCAAGCAATTCCAATGCATGATATAGGCTCTAGGAACTTGTAGGAGTAGTTGCTATCAATCTTGTTTAGTTTTATTCACTTTTATCTTGAAGTTACTAAAAATTTCAGATTTATTTCAGAAAAAGAAATATGCTTAAAAGAATGTACCAAGGTTGTTCCTCGGTGAAGAAAGGGCCCAGGATTGCTTTATGTGAGCAAGATGTTGCATTGCCGAGGGACGCGAATGTACGAGCTTGTGAGTGGCCATCCGATGATTTTATGGTCAGAGCAGGCTTTAAGGAGGAATTTGACGAGTATGCGCGTAATGCTGAGCTGGAGGACTTCTTACAAGATAAGTGTCCTCAGTACTATCAATTGACTGATTCCTTTGTGCGGAGGTTTAAATATAACTGTACGCGTAATTCTCCTAGTGTCCTATTTGATATTTATGATACATCTTACACCATGGACTTAGAGGATTTTACAAATGCTTGCAAACTCCCGCAGTGGGGTAATATTAATGATCCTCACAAATCTGAATTTAGAGATTTTCTTGCTAGTATTACTGTGGGAGAATCTAGGGACATAGCACAAGCTACCATAGGGAGCATTCATTTTCCTGCTATACATTATTTTGCTCTCTTCATCGGTAGATGTATTAACGGTAAGGATGAAGCATGTCACATGCGTGTCCCTGATCTGTGTGTCCTCAAGAGTGCTGTGTTAGGTTATAAAGGTTATACCTTGGGGGAAATAGTTGCACGTAGGTTGCAGAATAATACTAGAAAGGGAGATTTCTTTGGAGGAATTTATGCAAGCCGTGTGGCTAATTATCTTGGTATAGCCCCACGAGAGGGAGATATGATTTTATCTCCTGTTTATTTGGATAAAGAAGCTATGTTTAATCATCATTTTCTTGAGAGGAATGAACAATTCCTCCATTATCGACTAATCTATGACAGACGCAACATCATCCCTGTTACTCTTCCTGCTCCCTACCTTTTTGATTATCAGGCAAAAGGAAGATATGTTGTCACCAGGGAGGAAGCAACTGAATATGAGAGGGGAGTGGAGGCAGCTCGCCGACACGCTACAGCTCAGGAGGCGGTTGCCGCTGCATCTCAGTACAACCCCGATTTCACTTATGGATATCAGCCAGGCGATCCTTGGTACTAGACCAACTTAGGCCAAAAGCCTAAGCTTGGGAGAGTACGTATTTCTCACCGACTTTACATTCATGTTCACACACTAGTCGTCGGTACTCATACTCTTTCATTGTATTATCCATGTTAGTTTAAATTTCTTTTTCTAGTTTTCTTCTTTTGTGTTTGATAAACCTTAAGAAAAACCCCAAAAAAATTAGTTAGTTTAATTTCCATGCTTGTAGTAGAATTAAAATGAAAACCCAAAAAGATTTCTAGTTCTTCTTCTATCTTGTTCGGAGCTTTCCCATGTAAATAGTTTTATTTTCTTTTCTTTCCTTTGGGGGTTGAGAATATCGTATTGAAAATGCTTAGTGGCTCTCATATGCATGATTGTTTATTTAACTTAGAGCCCATATTATCTTGTCTTCTCTTTTGAGTTGAATGCTTGCAGATTCTAGCTTAGTCCAATGCACATGCACTCTTATTATTATACACATCGTTCGGTCGTGCAAGTGAAAGGCAATAATGACGATTTATGATGGACTTATTGGGATGAGAAAAGCTGGTATGAACTCGACCTCTCTTGTTTTTGTAAATATGATGAGTTCATCGTTTCTGAGTCAGCTATTATGAAGTAAACATATTTGCAATGACCTTTAGAGATTATAGTTGCTTGTGCCATGCTTGATTAGCTATGAGTTATAATGGTTTACCTTGCATGCCAACATGCTATTAGAATGATTATGATGTGGTATGGTGGGATGGTATCCTCCTTTAAATGAATTGAGTGACTCGACTTGGAACATGTTCACACATGTAGTTGAATCAAATCAACATAGCCTTCACGATATTTATGTTCATGCTAGATTATATCCTACTCATGCTTGTACTCGGTGTAAATGAATATTAATGCATGTTCATGACTGTTATCTCTCTCTCAGTTGGTCGCTTCCCAGTCTTTTGCTAGCCTTCACCTGTACTAAGCGAGAATACTGCTTGTGCATCCAAACTCCTTAAACCCCAAAGTTATTCCATATGAGTCCACTATACCTTCCTATATGCGGTATTTACCTGCCATTCCAAGTAAATTTGTATGTGCCAAACTCCAAACCTTCAAATGAAATTCTGTTTTGTATGCTCGAGCAGCTCATGTTACAACTAGGGCTACCTATATCTTCCATGCTAGGTGGGTTATTCTCACGAGGAGTGGACTCCGCTCCTCATTCACGAGAAAGGGCCAGTAACCGGGATGCCTAGTCCCATGATCCAAAAAGATCAAAGCAAATCAAAATAATTAAACAAAACTCCCCCAGGGCTGTTGTTAGTTGGAGGCACTCGTTGTTTCGAGCAAGCCATGGATTGATGCTTATTGGTGGTTGGGGGAGTATTAACCTTTACCATTTTGTTTGGGAACTGCCTATAATGCATGTAGTATGGAAGATACAGCCATCTCATAGTTGTTACGTTGACAGCGAAAGTATGCTGCTCAAAATGTTATTCAATCTCTATTTTAAAATCGAGCTCTGGCACCTCTACAGATCCCTGCTTCCCTCTGCGAAGGGCCTATCTATTTACTTTTATGTTGAGTTATCACCCTTCTTATTAAAAAGCACCCGCTGGAGAGCACACTGTCATTTGCATTCATTACTATTGGTTTATATTGGGTATGACTTGACTGGATCTCTTTTACCATGAATTACAATGTTTAGTCGGTCCTTGATCTTTAAAGGTGCTCTGCATTTATGTTTTGCGGTCTCATAAAGGGCTAGCGAGATACCATTTTGTTATATCATGTTATAATTGTTTTGAGAAAGTGTTGTCATCCGAGTTTTATTATTATGGCTCGCTAGCTGATTATGCTATTGATATGAGTAATTGTGAGACCTAGGTGTTATTGTTAGTATGGTTATTTCATAATATTTGCTGAAACTTGAATGCTGGCTTTTCATGTTTACAACAACAAGAGCAAACAGAGTTTGTAAAAGTTTTTCTTTATCACTTTCAGTTTATCAACTGAATTGCTTGAGGACAAGCAAAGGTTTAAGCTTGGGGGAGTTGATACGTCTCCAACGTATCTACTTTTCCAAACACTTTTGCCCTTGTTTTGGACTCTAACTTGCATGATTTGAATGAAACTAACCCGGACTGACGCTGTTTTCAGCAGAACTGCCATGATGTTGTTTTATGTGTAGAAAAGAAAATTTCTCGGAATGTGCTGAAAATCCACGGAGGCACTTTTTGGAATTAATAAGAATTTCTGGGCGAAAGAAATACACCAGGGGGCCCAGGGCCTGTCCACGAGACAGCCCCCCCCCCCTGTAGGGCGCGCCCCCTATCTCGTGGGCCCCCTAGACCTCCACCGACCTCAACTCCAACTCCATATATTCCGTCTCGGGGAGAAAAAATCAGAGAGAAAGTTTCATCGCGTTTTACGACACGGAGCCGCCGCCAAGCCCTAATCCCTCTCGGGAGGGCTAATCTGGAGTCCGTTCGGAGCTAGTTCTGTGTCACCCTAAGTTATAGCTATTACATGAGGAATCGCATCCGGCATAATTATCCATCACTGATCCATTGCCTACGAGATTTTCATATATTGTTCTTCGCTTATTTACTTTTCCGTTGCTACTGTCACAACTACTACAAAAACCCAAAAACATTTATCTTTACTTTTGCTACTATTACCATTATTATCATACCACCTTTGCTACTAAATACCTTGCTGCAGATACTAAGTTATCCAAGTGTGGTTGAATTGACAACTCAACTGCTAATACTCAAGAATATTCTTTGGCTCCCATTGTGTCGAATCAATAAATTTGGGTTGAATACTTTACCCTCGAAAGCTGTTGCGATCCCCTACACTTGTAGGTTATCACTCATCAAGTTCTACTTTCCTCCCACTCACTTCTTTCGAGAGAAACTCCTTCTCTAGAAAGGATCAATTCTTAGCAACAAAGATTTTGCCTTCGGATCTGTGATAGAAGGTGTACCCAATAGTTTCCTTTGGGTATCCTATGAAGACACACTTCTCTGATTTGGGTTCGAGCTTATCAGGTTGAAACTTTTTCACATAAGCATCGCAGCCCCAAACTTTAAGAAACGACAACTTTGGTTTCTTGCCAAACCATAGTTCATAAGGTGTCATCTCAACGGATTTTGATGGTGCCCTATTTAAAGTGAATGCAGCCGTCTCTAAAGCATAACCCCAAAACGATAGCGGTAAATCAGTAAGAGATATCATAGATCGCACCATATCCAATAAAGTACGGTTATGACGTTCGAACACACCATTTCGTTGTGGTGTTCCAGGTGGCGTTAATTGTGAAACTATCCCATGTTGTTTCAAATGAAGACCAAACTCGTAACTCAAATATTCTCCTCCACAATCAGATTGTAGAAACTTTGTTTTCTTGTTACGATGATTTTCCACTTAACTCTGAAATTCTTTGAACTTCTCAAATGTTTCAGACTTATGCTTCATTAAGTAGATATAACCATATCTGCTCAAATCATCTGTGAAGGTAAGAAAATAATGATACCCGCCACGAGCCTCAACACTCATTGGACCGCATACATAGTATGTATTATTTCCAATAAGTCAATAGCTTGTTCAATTGTTCCGGAGAATGGAGTTTTAGTCATCTTTCCCATGAGGCACAGTTCGCAAGCACCGAATGATTTATAATCAAGTGATTCCAAAAGTCCATCATCATGGAGTTTCTTCATGCGCTTTACACCGATATGACCCAAACGGCAGTGCCACAAATAAGTTGCACTCTCATTATCAACTTTGCATCTTTTGGCTTCAATATTATGAATATGTGTATCATTACTGTCGAGATTCAACAAAAATAGACCACTCATCAAGGGTGCATGACCATAAAATATATTACTCATATAAATAGAACAACCATTATTCTCTGATTTAAATGAATAACCGTCTCGCATCAAACAATATCCAGATATAATGTTCATGCTCAACGCTAGCATCAAATAACAATTATTCAGGTCTAAAACTAATCCCGATGGTAGATGTAGAGGTAGCATGCCGACGGAGATCACATCGACATTGGAACCATTTCCCACGCGCATCATCAGCTCGTCCTTAGCCAATCTTCTTTAATCCGTAGCCCCTGTTTCGAGTTGCAAATATGAGCAACAGAACCAGTATCAAATACCCAGGCACTACTATGAGCATTAGTAAGATACACATCAATAACATGTATATCAAATATACCTTTCACTTTGCCATCCTTCTTATCCGCCAAATATTTGAGGCAGTTCTGCTTCCAGTGACAAGTCCCTTTGCAGTAGAAGCACTCAGTTTCAGGCTTAGGTCCAGACTTGGGTTTCTTCTCTTGAGCAGCAACTTTCTTGCCGTTCTTCTTGAAGTTCCCCTTCTTCCCTTTGCCCTTTTTCTTGAAACTAGTGGCCTTATTGACCATCAACACTTGATGCTCCTTTTTGATTTCTACCTCCGCAGCTTTTAGCATCACGAAGAGCTCGGGAATAGTCTTACTCATCCCTTGCATATTATAGTTCATCATGAAGCATTTATAGCTTGGTGGCAGTGATTGAAGAACTCTGTCAATGATGCTATCATCAGGAATATTAACTCCCAGTTGAGTCAAGTGGTTATGGTACCCAGACATTCTGAGTATGTGTTCAATGATAGAACTATTCTCCTCCATTTTGCAGCTGTAGAACTTGTTGGAGACTTCATATCTCTCAACTCGGGCATTTGCTTGAAATATTAACTTCAACTCCTGGAACATCTCATATGCTCCATGCCGTTCAAAATGTCTCTGAGTCCCGATTCTAAGCCGTAAAGCATGGCACACTGAACTACCAAGTAGTCATCAACTTTGCTCTGCCAGATGTTCTTAATGTCATAGGTAGCATCTGCAACAGGCCTGGCACCCAGCGGTGCTTCCAGGACGTAATTCTTCTGTGCAGCAATGAGGATAATTCTCAAGTTACGGACCTAGTCCGTGTAGTTGCTGCCATCATGTTTCAACTTAGCTTTCTCTAGGAACGCATTAAAATTCAAAGCAACGGTAGCACGGGCCATTGATCTACAATAACATAGACATTCAAAATAACTATCAGGACTATGTTCAAGATAAATTAAAGTTCAATTAATCATATTACTTAAGAACTCCCACTTAGATAGGCATCCCTCTATTCATCTAAATGATCACATGATCCATATCAACTAAACCATGTCCGATCATCACGTGAGATGGAGTAGTTTTCAATGGTGAACATCACTATGTTGATCATATCTACTACATGATTCACGCTCGACCTTTCGGTCTTAGTGTTCCGAGGCCATATATGCATATGCTAGGCTCGTCAAGTTTAACCCGAGTATTCTGCATGTGCAAAAACTGTCTTGCACCCGTTGTATTTGAACGTAGAGCTTATCACACCTGATCATCACATGGTGTCTCGGCACGATGAACTGTCGCAATGGTGCATACTCAGGGAGAACACTTATACCTTGAAATTTAGTGAGGGATCATCTTATAATGCTACCGCCATACTAAGCAAAATAAGATGCATAAAAGATAAACATCACATTCAATCAAAATATGTGACATGATATGGCCATCATCATCTTGTGCTCATGATCTCCATCATCGAAGCATCATCATGATCTCCATCGTCACCGGCGTGACACCTTGATCTCCATCGTAGCATCGTTGTCGTCTCGCCAACTATTTTTACTATGACTATCGCTACCCCTTATTGATAAAGTAAAAAAATCACATGGCAATTGCATTGCATACAATACAACGACAACCATATGGCTCCTGCCAGTTGTCGATAACTTTGTTACAAAACATGATCATCTCATACAACAATTTATATCACATCATGCCTTGACCATATCACATCATAGAAAGCCCTGCAAAAACAAGTTAAACGTCCTCTACTTTGTTGTTGCAAGTTTTACGTGGCTGCTATGGGCTTCTAGCAAGAACCGTTCTTACCTACACATCAAAACCACACCGATTTTTCGTCAAGTGTGCTGTTTTAACCTTCAACAAGGACCGGGTGTAGCCACACTCGATTCAACTAAAGTTGGAGAAACAGACACCCGCCAGCCACCTATGTGCATAAGCATGTCGGTAGAACCAGTCTCATGAACCCGGTCATGTAATGTCAGTCTGAGCCGCTTCATCCAACAATACCGCCGAATCAAAGTATGACATGCTGGTAAGCAGTATGACTATAATCGCCCACAACTCTTTGTGTTCTACTTGTGCATATAACATCTATGCATAGACCAGGCTTAGATGCAACTGTAGGGGAACACAGTAATTTCAAAAAAAAAATCCTACAATCACGCAAGATCTATCTAGGTGATGCATAACAATGAGGGGGAGAGTGTGTCCATGTACCCTCGTAGACTGAAAGCGAAAGTGTTAGTTAACACGGTTGATGTAGTCGAACGTCTTCGCGATCCAACCGATCAAGTACCGAACGCATGTCACCTCCGTGATCTGCACATGTTTAGCTCGGTGACGTCCCTCAAACTCTACATCCAGCTGAGGCCGAGGGAGAGTTCTGTCAGCACAATGGCATGGTGACGGTGATGATGAAGTTACCGGCGCAGGGCTTCGCTTAAGCACTACGACGATATGACCGAGGTGGAAAATTGTGGAGGGAGGCACCGCACAAGGCTAAAGATCCATTTGTGTGTCTATGGGGTGACCCCCTCCCACGTATATAAAGGTGGGAGGGAGGAGGAGGCCGGCCAAGGGTGGCGCACCCAAGGGGGGGAGTCCTACTCCAAGTAGGAACCCTCCCTTTCCTATTCCCAAAAGGAGAAGGAGGAAGGAGGAGGAGAGAAGGAAGGAAGGTGGCGCCCCCCTTCCCCTTGTCCAATTCGGACTAGGGCAAGGGGGGCATGTGCCACCTCCTGGCCGGCCCTCTCTCTTCTCCACTAAGGCCCATGAGGCCCAATAGCTTCCCGGGAGGGTTCCAGTAACCCCTGGTACTCCGGTTGTATCAGAAACTTCTCTGGAACACTTCTGGTGTCCGAATATAGTCGTCCAATATATCAATCTTTATGTCTCAACCATTTAGAGACTCCTCGTCGTGTCTGTGATCTCATCCGGGACTTCGAGAAAACTTCGGTACATCAAATCACATAAACTCATAATACCAATCGTCATCGAACATTAAGCATGCAGACCCTACATGTTTGAGAACTATGTAGACATGACCGAGACATGTCTCCGGTCAATAACCAATAGCGGAACCTGGTGTTGGGGAATGCAGTAATTTCAAAAATATTCCTACGCACACGCAAGATCCATCTAGGTGATGCATAGCAACGAGAGGGGAGAGTGTTGTCTACGTACCCTTGTAGACCGTAAGCAGAAGTGTTATGACAATGTGGTTGATGTAGTCGTACGTCTTCACGATCCGACCAATCCTAGCACCGAAGGTACGACACTTCCATGATCTGCACACATTCAGCTCGGTGACATCTCACTAACTCTAGATCCAGCTGAGGTCGAGGAAGAGTTTCGTCAGCACGACGACGTGGTGACGGTGATGATGAAGTTACCGGCGCAGGGCTTCACCTAAGCACTACGACGATATGACTGAGGTGTGTAACTGTGGAGGGGGCACCACACACAGCTAAACAATCAACTTGTGTGTCTATGGGGTGCCCCCCTTCCCCGTATATAAAGGAGTGGAGGAGGGGGTGGGCCGGCCCTCTCATGGCGCGCCCAGGGGGAGTCCTACTCCCGATGGGAGTAGGATTCCCCCTTCCCTAGTTGGAGTAGGAGAGGAAGGAAGGGGGAGAGAGAGGGAAGGAAGGGGGGGCGGGCCCCCCACGCAATTCGGATTGGGCTTGGGAGGGGGCGTGCCCTCCACCTGGCCGCCTCCTCCTCTCTCCCACTAAGGCCCAATAAGGCCCTATACACTCCCTAGGGGGTTCCGGTATTCCCCCGGCACTCCGATTTTATCCGAAACTTCTTCGGACACTTCTGATGTCTGAATATAGTCGTCCAATATATCAATATGTATGTCTCGACCATTTCGAGACTCCTCGTCATGTCCGTGATCACATATGGGACCCCTAACAATCTTCGGTACATCATATCACATAAACTCATAATACCAATCGTCATCGAACGTTAAGCGTGCCGACCCTACGAGTTCGAGAACTATGTAGACATGACCGGGACACGTCTCCGGTCATAACCAATAGCGGAACCTGGATGCTCATATTGGTTCCTACATATTCTACGAAGATCTTTATCGGTCAAACCGCATAACAACATACGTTGTTCCCTTTGTCATTGGTATGTTACTTGCCCGAGATTCGATCATCGGTATCATCATACCTAGTTCAATTTCGTTACTGGAAAGTCTCTTTACTCGTTCCGTAATACTTCATCCCGCAACTAACTCATTAGTCACAATGCTTACAAGGCTTATAGTGATGAGTATTACCGAGATGGCCCAGAGATACCTCTTCGAAACACGGAGTGACAAATCCTCATCTCGATCTATGCCAACCCAACAAACACCTTCAGAGACACCTATAGAGCACCTTTATAATCACCCATTTACGTTGTGATGTTTGGTAGCACACAAAGTGTTCCTCTAGTATTCGGGAGTTGCATAATCTCATAGTCTGAGGAACTTGTATAAGTCATGAAGAGAGCAGTAGCAATGAAACTGTAACGATCATAATGCTAAGCTAACGGATGGGTCATGTCCATCACATCATTCTCCTAATGATGTGATCCCTTTCATCAAATGACAACACATTTCTATGGTTAGGAAACATAACCATCTTTGATTAATGAGCTAGTCTAGTAGAGGCATACTAGGGACAATATGTTTTGTCTATGTATTCACACATGTACTAAGTTTCTGGTTAATACAATTCTAGAATGAATAATAAACATTTATCATGAAATAAGGAAATAAATAATAACTTTATTATTGCCTCTAGGGCATATTTCCTTCACTTTGGGGATCAGTTGGTTTGAGGAGACAAATTTCCCGGCAGACACACCATAGTGGATGAAATGCAAAGTTTTGTGCAAACCAAGGATGAATCAATTCATAATCGAACCATTTGTGCACCCAGTGTTGTCGAATCCATTGTATACGCTTATCTCTATGATGCTTTGTTTCTCCAGGAGCAGTATTGTAACGATCATGGGAAATGTATTAAGTTGTGTTTGTATATGGTTGCCTACCACCCTTCTTCTTGTTGGAAATATGCCCTAGAGGCAATAATAAAAGGATTATTATTATATTTCCTTGTTCATGATTATTGTCTTTATTCATGCTATAATTGTATTATCCAGAAATCGTAATACACGTGTGAATACATAGACCATAATATGTCCCTAGTAAGCCTCTAGTTGACTAGCTCGTTGATCAACAGATAGTCATGGTTTCCTGACTATGGACATTGGATGTCGTTGATAACGGGATCACATCATTAGGAGAATGATGTGATGGACAAGACCCAATCCTAAGCATAACACAAGATCGTGTAGTTCGTTTTGCTAGAGCTTTTCCAATGTCAAGTATCTCTTCCTTAGACCATGAGATCGTGTAACTCCCGGATACCGTAGGAGTGCTTTGGGTGTACCAAACGTCACAACGTAACTGGGTGACTATAAAGGTGCACTACAGGTATCTCCGAAAGTGTCTGTTGGGTTGACACGGATCGAGACTGGGATTTGTCACTCCGTATGACGGAGAGGTATCTCTAGGCCCACTCGGTAATGCATCATCATAATGAGCTCAAAGTGACCAAGTGTTTGGTCATGGGATCATGCATTACGGTACGAGTAAAGTGACTTGCCGGTAACGAGACTGAACGAGGTATTGGGATACCGACGATCGAGTCTCGGGCATGTAACGTACCGATTGACAAAGGGAATTGTATACGGGGTTGCTTGAATCTTCGACATCGTGGTTCATCCGATGAGATCATCGATGAGTATGTGGGAGCCAACATGGGTATCCAGATCCGGTTGTTGGTTATTGACCGGAGAGCCGTCTCGGTCATGTCTACCTGTCTCACGAACCCGTAGGGTCTACACACTTAAGGTTCGGTGACGCTAGGGTTGTATGAATATGAGTATGCAACAAACCGAATGTTGTTCGGAGTCCCGGATGAGATCCCGGACGTCACGAGGAGTTCCGAAATGGTCCGGAGGTAAAGAAAACTATATAGGAAGTGCTGTTTCGGCCATCGGGAAAGTTTCGGGGTCACCCAGTATTGTACCGGGACCACCGGAAGGGTCCCGGGGTCCACCGGGTGGGACCACCTATCCCGGAGGGCCCCGTGGGCTGAAGTGGGAGGGGAACCAGCCCCTAGTGGGCCGGTACGCCCCCCCTTGGGCCCCCCTGTGCCTAGGGTTGGAAACCCTAGGTGGGGGGGCGCACCACTTGCCTTGGGGGGCACTCCACCCCCCCTGACCGCCGCCCCTTGGGAGATTGCATCTCCCAAGGCCGGCGCCCCCCCTGGGGGCCTATATAAAGGAGGGCAGGGGGGAGGGCATCCGACCCATGTGTCTTGGCGCCTCCCTCCCCCTGCTACACCTCGTCCTCCTCCCGCAGCAGCTTGGCGAAGCCCTGCCGGAGTTCTGCTGCATCCACCACCACGCCGTCGTGTTGCTGGATCATCATCAACCTCTCCTTCCCCCTTGCTGGATCAAGACGGAGGAGACGTCACGCTGACTGTACGTGTGTTGAACGCGGAGGTGCCGTCCGTTCGGCGCTAGGATCTCCAGTGATAGGATCACGACGAGAACAACTACTTCAACCCCGTTCTTTCGAACGCTTCCGCTCGCGATCTACAAAGTGGTATGTAGATGCATCTCTCCTTTCACTCGTTGCTTAGATGAACTCATAGATGGATCTTGGTGAAACCGTAGGAAAAATATTATTTTCTGCAACGTTCCCCAACACTTCTTTGGAGCACCTTCTTCTTGCTCGTCGGCATTTTGCTTTGTGTGTTTGTTTGCTGGTTGATGGGTGATATGTCTCCGTCGTATCTACTTTTCCTAACGCTTTTCCTCTTGTTTTGGACTCTAATTTGCATGATTTGAATGAAACTAACCCGGACTGACGATGTTTTCAGCAAAACTACCATGGTGTTGTTTTTGTGCAGAAATAAAAGTTCTCAGATTGGAATGAAACTTTTTGGAGAATTTTTATACAATAAAAGAAAAATACTGTAGCCAAGAACCATCGTACGGGGGTCCCTGGGGGAGCACAACCCACTAGGGTGCCCCCTTCTGGCATGCCCAGGTGGGTTGTGCCCAGCTAGTGGCCCTGCACACCCTGATTCCAATTAAATAAAATCCTATTTTTGGAGAGAAAAATTAGGATGAAAGGATTATCATGTTTCACAAGACGGATACGCCGCCACCTCCCGTTCTTCATTGGGAGGCCAGATCTAGAGTCCTTTTGGGGCTCCGGAGAGGGGAATCTTCGATCTTCATCATCACCAACCCTTCTCCATCGCCAATTCCATGATGCTCCCCACCGGGAGTGAGTTGGATGACATTCATCATGTAATTGAGTTAGTTTTGTTAGGGCTTGATCCCTAGTATCCATTATGTTCTAAGATTGATGTTGCTTTGACTTTGCCATGCTTAATGCTTGTCACTTTGGGCCCGGGTGCCATGATTTCAGATCTGAACCGTTTATGTTCTCACCATTATATTTATGTCCTAGATCTTGCAAGTTATATGCACCTGCTATGTGTTATGATCCCCAAACCCCGGAGTGACAGTATTCGGGATACTTTCTGGTGATGACCGTAGTTTGAGGAGTTCATGTATTCACTATGTGTTAATGCTTTGTTCCGGTTCTCTATTAAAAGGAGGCCTTAATATCCCTTAGTTTCCTTATGGACCCCGCTACCACGGGAGGGTAGGACAAAAGATGTCATGCAAGTTCTTTCCATAAGCATGTATGACTATTTACGGAATACATGCCTACATTATATTTATGAACTGGAGCTAGTTTGGTATCGCCCTAGGTAATGAATGTTATATGATGAATATCATCCAATGAATTCACCAATCCAATGCCTACGAGTTTTCCACATATTGTTCTTGCTAAGTTACTATTGCTATTGCTACTGTCACAACTGCTACAAAATCATTGCTATCACTGTTACCGTTACTATTACTGTTACGACTGCTATCAAAACTATCACATTAGTGTGCTACTGGTCATATTGATGTACATAATTAGTCTCCAGATGTCGGGGATATACTCCATGGTGTAACCCATTGAATGTATGACCCGGCTAGAGCTTGGCGACTCATTGGTGACCCGTCTGGACCTAGCAGTTTACGGGCAACCCGCTTGAACATTGCGACTCACTAGTGACCCAGCGGGCGGGTTAGACGGACAACAAGGCCCAAGGCCCAGAAGGCCGGCTCATGTTATGGTGGGCCGGCTTAAGAGGATATGCGTGAGGAATATTTCCCTTACAAGGAATCAAGACAGGGACTTGTATCCAGTTTGTATTAAGAGATAGACTAGTCCTAATCCTATTGGGACTCCACATGTAACCCGCCCCTCCAACTTATATAAGGAGGGGCAGGGGACCCCAATAGGGAAAAAATAATCTCTAGGGCTAGACACAATTAGGAGAGCCGGTTTATGCGGTGACTCCCTCATGAGCATAATGAGACCTAGCCACAAACAGCGTGTAGGGCTATTACCGGATGATGTTTCCCGGGGCCCGAAGCTGTCTAAATCCTTGTCTTGTGTGTTGATCCACCTCGCGTCTCGCAACCCGATCAACCCCTCTCAAGCTACCACATAGATGCGTGGCCTCATGACTAAGTCCTCACACTAGGACATCTACCATGACAAATACACGACAGTTGGCGCCCACCGTGGGGCTTGCGCACGGTGGTGTTGATTTCTTGGAGGGATATCTCTCAGGGATTGAGAAGCTCGCGATCAAATTGGACAAAGGAGAGTTCAAAAGATTAGGGTTACGTCAATTGCGCGTTGGCGAAACCGACTGGATTTCCGTCGAGGAACGCCATGAGCCGGCGGAACAGCATCCATGTATGTTAAAAGATCATGCAGATGTTATTTTCGTACGGCCCGGGGACTTAACATTGCAATCGTTCCTGACCTAAGATCAACAGAAACTCGAAGAGATTACGGAGTTGCCGAGACCGTCACCTGAAGCCAAATCGGTTTTCCTGTTGTCAATTCTGGTTGCTACATGCATACAAGGAATCTACCAAGGGATTTATTCAAAGAAATATGGAAGGCAAGAGCTATTAAGTGGCAGGGTCTTCACGTGAACAAAAAAAAGGGGGGCCACGATCTGGAAGGCACGTGGTGGAAAATCAAACAAAGAATGACTCGGATGAGGGCCTCGCATCGAGCGAGCCGCCTGCCTCTTGTGCCGCGCCTAGATGCCGGACTGTGACGCCTCCACTTCCCGTTGAGTCGCCGTTGCTGCAGGCGAGCCTCGAATGAGCCTCCCTACTACTGTCCCTCGCGACGACCACCTCCTGAAATCGCCGTTCGCCTAAGATGCCACAGCGCCTCTCCCTGCTGGTCCTCATCTATCCCGCACTGAACCGCTGCTGAAGAGCCGCCGTCTCGTGCTGAACCGCTGCCGGAGAACTGCTGACCCACGTTGAGCTATTGCCGGAGAGCCGCCGTCCGGCAGTGAGCTACCACAGCGCCCGCTTCAAATCCCAGGCCCGCAAGGGATGTCCACGACCCGGACTCCTCGGCCACCACGGGACGCACGTCGCCTCCTGTCTGAGTCGCCGTCGCGCCTCGCCTCTTGTCTGAGTCAGCGTCGTGCTTTATCTCCCGTCCGAGCCGCCGTCTTCTTTGCCTCGTCGACTCTGTCTGAAGCCCTCGAGACGGCCTTGTGCCTCTTCTGCTTCCTCAACCCGCTGCACCGCGAGTCGCCACCTTCACCGCAGGCTTGCCGGCATCCTTCCATTGACGGACCTTGAGCCGCCCGCTCCGCTGCCCTTCGAACATGTTCTCACCAAGCCGCCCTGGCCTCGTGCTTGAGCTACCGGATTCCGCCTCTCCAGGGGCCACCTCGAGTGTTGTTTTTGCCACAAACGGCCCGTGTGGAGCCACCCTGGACTCCTTCGAGCATCGTCCACCGGTGTGACCTCAAGCCGGCATCTTCGCCTCGGCCTCACTTGAAGTCACCGTTGACTCTGTGTCATAACCGTTGTGGCCGCGTTGAGCTGCTCCTATCGCGCATCGAGCCATCTTGTTGCTGTTGATCTGCCGGCGTGCTATTCCTCTGCCCGGGAGAGCCGCCGTTGCAACGGGAGAGCCGCCGCCGCTGAGCGTCATCGCCTGCCCGCCGTTAAAATCGCCGGTGCCACTGAGCGGCACGGTCTACCTATCTCAAGACGCCGCTCGCCTCTACCTGCGTGTTGTCCTGACCCGCCCTCCGCCAGTTCACATTTTCAGCTTCACTGACGTTGCGCGACCCGGCCGCCCGCTGGTTCTGGCCTCCTGCTTACTGCGTCGGACCTGCCGCGAGCCGCCCTGCCTGCTGCCATGGTTCATCTCTGCTTGTTCTGATCGGTTTTCAAATGCCCGGATTGCAGCAAAAAGAACAACATGTTTAGTTTGCGAGGTAGCTCCAGCCCAAGGGGTAGTCTGAGATGCTGAACCACCATGTTGAGATGCATGAATCAGCCCAGGGATCAATTGATCTCATTTTCCTAATCAGTGACGTGATGTGTAGGCTAATCAGAATATGAGTTGAGCTTGGTCTGTACATACGCCAGCCTATTGATTGGTCAGTCAAACAATACTAGTACTCTGGGTCAACGTCAAATCCATCGGAAAGGTGCCTCCCTGGAGTAGTACTACTTGCATATTGCTGTGTAGAAAAAATCATGGCCTCACCGTTGTATGGAGCCACCATCTGGGTCTTACGCGTCATCTCCGCCTATGTTGTGGTCCTGCACCAAGCCGCCTTCACCGACCATCTGCATTGCCACCACGCTGACCCGCCTCTGCCGCGGTTGAGTTGGTTTACAGAAACTTGTTAACACGCGTTGTGTCGCCTCCAACGCGCTGAGTCGCCGGCAACTGTCTGAGCCGCCGCCCCGGTTTTCCCTCTGCTTCCGCGGCGCTTTGAGTCGATGCCTCCGTTGTGGCCGGTCTTGAGTCACCACGCTGCTCCAAGCCGCCCTTGCCTCTGCATGGGCTGCCTCTAAGCCTGCAGGGGCCACCTTGAGTTGCCGGGGCTGTATATGGATCATCGGTTATCCGGACAAATCAGGTGATATCCATCTAAATTTATTTTATTAGCACATATTTTTTTGTCAAAGGACAGTTTATCTTTGTCTTGGTCGGCAATATTGTTTATGCTGGACAATTGTTCATTGCAAGAGCGATGGTCATGTCATGGATGTATAGCTCGTGTCACCATGCACTAGCATCTGACCGTGCCATGGCGCTCGACGAATATATGTGCAAACCGCCATTTTTACAGCCCAATTTACATCAATATGACGTGGTTGATTCGCCCGTCTGCGCGGTTTACCGCGCCTGCGATTGCTTCGCCCGTCCGCGCTGGCATACAACACCGTGGCCGGCTCACCCATGATTGATTTCAGCTTCACCATGGTGATCATCAATTCCGCGGTGGATAATTTCTGGCCTGACATATTAGGTGAAATCCATCCATTATATTTTTATATTACATATTGATTCCTTTAAAAAAGAGCAATTACTCTGGCATGCAAGTTCTCAAATGCAGGGCAAGTTGTCTATTGCAAAAGGGGCTATTATATTACTGAGCTGTTAAATGACTCATACCGGTTTATATCACGGTCAAATATGGAGAATCTCAAGCCAACTCCTCGAGTCGTCTTGAGACTCGGGGGCTACAATGACATGACTCGGCAGAATTGGCCGGTTTCAATAAATTCAAGAATTCCGGGTCATTGGAGGAAAAAATAACCTGATCCCGGAGGCTGCTGTTATATTGATGAAAATCTAAAGGTCGTCAGAAAATTTCCGGCTCAAAATGAAGATTTCCGTTTAAAATCTGGTTCAAGAGAAATCTGTCTCTCACAAAGCACTAAAGCTCTCGATATCTAGTTTAAAATCCGGCTCAAGGGAAATCTGTCTTTCACAAAGATTTGAAGCTCTCAATATCCGGTTTGAAATTCCGGTTCAAAAAAGAATTCATCTCTCGCAAGTTCGAGTTCTCATAAAATTAAAGGATTACCAAAGAGAACTTGTTGCACTGCGCAGTTCAAACATAGGTATCCTACCTTTAGGCTCATTATATGTCATTTGGGAGCTTCATGTTCAAACATAGGTGTATTCACCAAAGAGAACATAGCATTACTACCCTCTTGATTCGTCTTATACGCCATGATTGAAGGACACTTAGAGGCTTCCGGTTTATCGACCTGAAGTAAAACTTGGGGGCTCACTAGCATAGCTATGACCCTTTAGGCTTGGACGCCTAGGTGTATTAACCAAAAAATCCGGGTTAGCTTGCCTTTGTAAGTCTGCCACTCCGCCCAGGTAATCCTGGAATGACCCACTATACTCTTGACAATTATTCTTATAAAGACACTGAACTTGTCAACGTTAAAACGGTGATTGGTCATGTGAGGCCCAGCTTACAAGGTTTTGAATTAAAGTTTAACTCATCGGATGTGCGGCCCATGAAAGCACTTGGGTTTTAGGCTTGGCGGGCTATGAAAGCCTTGTTTTCTGGTTTTTTCTTTCGTTTGGCCATTTTGTTGAAGTTTTTGCTTCTGGTTACATATCAATACATGGTTAAAAAACAAATAGGGCCACGTTGCCTGATGGTGCATGTATATCTTTATCTGGAGTGTTATTAATCCGGCCTGGCTTTGGACTATAAGTCGCCATGGTACAATGATCATATACTTAGAGCTTTCCGCTCAAGTTTGGGATGTTACCCCTTCCTACATGCAGTGTTATTAACCGGCAGTTTGAATATATTGAACAGGGACTTGTGCTTCTGTTTATGGACTATTGCCTTTACTACATGATTTATGATAAGTCAGCAGTATGAACTGATTTCACAGGCCATGTAGCCTTGATTATATGACTCATCATTGAACATCTTTGGGTTTGATAACCCGCCCTGATAGCAGACTTTAAGTCGACGGGATATTTTGCCTTGAGCAATCAAAATGATGATATTTCATGATTCCGGATTGATACTGGCTCCGGATTATAATTATCAGGGCATTACCATGGTATTAATCTACATGTATGTCTTTCAATAATGGTATGAATATTTTAGGTTTGGTAAACCACCCTGGTTTTGGACATTAAGTCGCTAGTATATTTTCGATTACGCCATTTGGAATTATGCGCTTATAAATAATTGGATTGTTACCTTCACTGGGTATGGCAATGTAAGCCAGCAGTATAAATCAATCCTACAAGTATGTTTTCCTGGCTATATGAATATGCGAGGTTTGATAATCCGCCCTGGCTTTAAGTCGCCAGGGCATATGTTGTTTAAACTCTGTGCAGAATTTGCAGAGCTATGACTTATATAAATGATTAAGTTCAAACCCATCATCAAAAATTGAAATTGGTGTTTCAAAAGGGTTATCAATTATTGATTTTCACAAAGGCTATAAGCTGTCGGGTTACAAAAAAACCCGGATTACAATGGATGCGTATTAAGTCACCATCGGCCAAGAGCCGCCGGATTATTATTCAAATCTCGAATAGCCAACATGGCTGGATTTTTATTATGGTTATCAATAACCAGTATTATGATTGAGGTTTTCAAAGTCGCTTCAGCACAATGGCTATTATTTCTTTATCAATGGATATGATTTATTCTGCAATGGAAGGAATAGTCCCGAGTCGCTGCAGGCTTACGACCCGACACTTGGGGGCTACATATTCAAGTTGAGATTACATCAAATATGCAAGTCCCATGTCACTGCCAGCATGCACCTTGGCACTTGGGGGCTAATGCAAAGTCATTCTTTTTGCCTGCCTTATTGAAGACCCGACTCATCACATCGTAATGAGCCGACCCTTGGGGGCTACCAATTGCTCCTGTCAAATATTCAAAGCACACAAGCCTTAATCCATTATATTGAAGGATATATTGCTTAGTTGGTAGAGCATAAGGCTCTTAACCTTATGGACGTGGGTACGAGCCCCATGGTGAGGGTGACATCATATGATGGTATTATCAATGAAGTATATATAAAGTCCCAGCTTAGTATTGTCTTGTTGAGCCAGCCCTTAGGGGCTTGCTACCTCTTGAGCATGCATTGGTTTTTCCCTTGAAGAGGAAAGGGTGATGCAACAAAGTAGCATAAGTATTTCCCTCAGTTTTCGAGAACCAAGGTATCAATCCAGTAGGAGGCTCCATGCAAGTCCCTCGTACCTACACAAACAAACAAGAACCTCGCAACCAACACGATAAAGGGGTTGTCAATCCACGGGCACTTGCGAAAGTGAGATCTGATAGAGATAATATGATAAGATAAATATTTTTGGTATTTTTATCATATAGATTGAAAAGTAAAGAATGCAAAATAAGTAGATTGGAAACTTCTATGACGGAAAATAGACCCGGGGGCCATAGGTTTCACTAGTGGCTTCTCTCAAGATAGCATAAGTATTACGGTGGGTGAACAAATTACTGTCGAGCAAATGATAGAAAAGTGCATAGTTATGAGAATATCTAGGCATGATCATGTATATAGGCATAACGTCCGCAACAAGTAGATCAACTCCTGCCTGCATCTACTACTATTACTCCACACATCGACCGCAATCCAGCATGCATCTAGAGTATTAAGTTCATAAGAACAGAGTAACGCATTAAGCAAGATGACATGATGTAGAGGGATAAACTCAAGTAATATGATATAAATCCCATCTTTTTATCCTTGATGGCAACAATACAATACGTGCCTTGCTGCCCGTGCTGTCACTGGGAAAGGACATCGCAAGATTGAACCCAAAGCTAAGCACTTCTCCCATTGCAAGAAAGATCAATCTAGTAGGCCAAACCAAACTGATAATTCGAAGAGACTTGCAAAGATAACCAATCATACATAAAAGGATTCAGAGGAGATTCAAATATTTCTCATAGATAAACTTGATCATAAACCCACAATTCATCGGATCTTGACAAACACACCGCAAAAAGAGTTACATCGAATAGATCTCCAAGAAGATCGAGGAGAACTTTGTATTGAGATTCAAGGAGAGAGAAGAAGCCATCTAGTTAATAACTATGGACCCGAAGGTCTGTGGTAAACTACTCACAACTCATCGAGAGGCCTTGGCGATGATGTAGAAGCCCTCCGTGATCGATTCCCCCTCCGGTGGAGCGCCAGAAAAGGCTCCAAGATGGGATCTCATGGGTACAGAAGGTTGTGGCAGTGGAAATAATGTTTCGTGGTGCTCCTAGATGTTTTCGGGGTACGTAGATATATATAGGCGAAGGAAGTCGGTCAGGGGAGCCACGAGGGGCCCACGAGGCAGGGGGCGCCCACCCTAGGGCGCTCCTTGCACCCTCATGGCCGCCCCGGCTGCTTCTTAATGTCAACTCCAAGTCTCCTGGATCGCATTTGTTCCAAAAAGATCACTCCCGAATGTTTCATTCCATTTGGACTCCGTTTGATATTCCTTTTCTTCGAAATACTGAAATCGGCAAAAAAACAGCAATTTGGGCTGGGCCTCTGGTTAGTAGCTTAGTCCCAAAAATGATATAAAAGTGTATAGTAAAGCCCATAAACATCCAAAACGGGTAATATAATAGCATGGAACAATCGAAAATTATAGATATGTTGGAGACGTATCAAGCGTCCACAAGGTTAATTCCTGCTCGTCCTTGAGTAGGTAAATGATAAAAACAGAATTTTTGATGTGGAATGCTACCTAACATATTTCTCAATGTAACTTTATTGTGGCATGAATGTTCAGATCCAAATGATTCAAAATAATAGTTCATATTGACATAAGAACAGTAATACTTCAAGCATACTAACAAGTAATCATGTCTTATCAAAATAACATAGCCAAAGAAAGCTTATCCCTACAAAATCATATAGTTAGGCTATGCTTCATTTTCATCACACAAAATACTCCCATCATACACAACCCCGGTTTCAGCCAAGCAATTGGTTCATACTTTTTAACGCGCTTCATCTTTTTTCAACTCTCATGCAATACATGAGCGTAAGCCATGGATATAGCACTATGGGTGGAATAGAATATGATGATGTAGGTTGTGTGGAGAAGACAAAAAATGAGAAAGTCTCACATTGATGAGGCTAATCAACGGGCTATGGAGATGCCCATCAATTGATGTCAACATGAGGAGTAGGGATTGCCATGCAACGGATGCACTAGAGCTATAAATGTATGAAAGCTCAACAAAAGAAACTAAGTGGGTGTGCATCCAACTCGCTTGCTCACGAAGACCTAGGGCATTTTGAGGAAGCCCATCATTGGAATATACAAGCCAAGTTCTATAATGAAAAATTCTCACTAGTATATGAAAGTGACAACATAAGAGACTCTCTATCATGAAGATCATGGTGCTACTTTGAAGCACAAGTGTGGAAAAAGGATAGTAACATTGTCCATTCTCTCTTTTTCTCTCATTTTTTATTTTATTTTTATTTTGGTGGGCTTCTTTGGCCTCTCTTTTTTATTTGGGCTTCTTTGGCCTCTTTTATTTTTCATAAAGTCCGAAGTCTCATCCCGACTTGTGGGGGAATCATAGTCTCCATCATCCTTTCCTCACTTTGGACAATGCTCTAATAATGGAGATCATCACACTTTTATTGATTTACAACTCAACAATTACAACTCAATACTTAGAACAAAATATGAGTCTATGTGAATGCCTCCGGCGGTGTACCGGGATATGCAATGAATCAAGAACGACATGTATGAAAGAATTATGAAGGTGGCATTGCCACAAATACGACGTCAGCTACATGATCATGCAAAAGCAATATGACAATGATGGAGCGTGTCATAATAAACGGAACGGTGGAAAGTTGCATGGTAATATATCTCGGAATGGCTATGGAAATGCCATAATAGGTAGGTATGGTGGCTGTTTTGAGGAAGATATAAGGAGGTTTATGTGTGATAGAGTGTATCGTATCACGGGGTTTGGATGCACCGGCGAAGTTTGCACCAACTCTCAAGGTGAGAAAGGGCAATGCACGGTATCATAGAGGCTAGCAATGATGGAAGGCTAAGAGTGCGTATAATCCATGGACTAACATTAGTCATAAAAGAACTCATATACTTATTGCAAAAGTTTATTAGCCCTCGAAGCAAAGTACTACTACGCATGCTCCTAGGGGAAGGGTTGGTAGGAGTTAACCATCACGCGATCCCGACTTCAACTCATAAGGAAGGCAATCAAAAGAGCAGCCTATGCAACAAACTTGTTACACAGCTTTTATGATACGTGCATGCTACAGGACTTGCCAACTTTAACACAAGTATATCTCAATTTCATAATTACCCAACTATCATGACTCTAACATTACCACCTTTATATCTCAAAACAATTATCAAGCATCAAATTGATCATAGTGTTTAATGCACTCTATATGATAATTTTTATTATACCCAACTTGGATGCTCATCATATTAGGACAAATTTTATAACCAAAGAGAATAACATGCTGTTCTAAAAGACTCTCAAAATAATATAAGTGAAGAATGAAAGATCAATAATTTCTACAAAATAAAACCACCGTCGTGCTCTAAAAGATATAAGTGAAGCACATAGAGCAAAACTGTCTAGCTCAAAAGATATAAGTGAAGCACATATAGTATTCTAATAAATTCCGAATCATGTGTGTCTCTCCCAAAAGGTATGTACAGCAAGGATTCTTGTGGTAACCTAAAAAGCAAATACTCATATTATACAAGACGCAACAAGCAAAACACATATCATGTGGTGAATAAAAATATAGCCCCAAGTAAAGTTACCGATAGACGAAGACAAAAGAGGGGATGCCTTCCGGGGCATCCCCAAGCTTAGGCTTTTGGTTTTCCTTGAATATCTTGGGGTGCCATGTGAATCCCCAAGATTAGGCTCTTGCCACTCCTTATTCAATGATCCATCAAATCTTTACCCAGAACTCGAAAACTTCACATCACAAAACTCAACAGGAAATCTCATGAGCTCCGTTAGTGCAAGAAAGAAAAAACACCACCTAAGGTACTGTAATGGACTCATTCTTTATTTATATTGGTGTTAAACCTACTGTATTCCAACTTCTCTATGGTTCATACCCCCCGATACTAGACATAGATTCATCAAAATAAGCAAACAACACATGAAAAACAGAATATGTCAAAAACAGAACAGTCTGTAGCAATCTGTAACTTTTGAATACTTCTGGAACTATAAAACTCCTACAAAAATAGGAGGTCCTAGGAATTTTTTCTATTGATATACTGCAAAAAGAGGCAACTCAAAAGCACGTTTCTGTGATTTATTAGAATTTTTCTCGTTAGTGCAAAAGTTTCTGTTTTTTAGTAAGATCAACTTAACTTTCACCCAAGATGATCCTATAGGTTCTACTTGGCACAAACACTAATTAAAACATAAAACCACATCTAAACAGAGGCTAGATGAATTATTTATTACTAAACAGGAACAAAAAGCAAGGAACAAAAATAAAATTGGGTTGCCTCCCAACAAGCGCTATCGTTTAACGCCCCTAGCTAGGCATAAAAGCGAGAATAGATCTAAGTATTGCCATCTTTGGTATTCAATTCATAAGTTGCTCTCATAATAGATTCATAAGGTAATTTGATTTTATTTCTAGTAAATTGTTTCATGCCTTTCCTTAGTGGAAATTGGAATCTAATATTTCCTTCCTTCATATCAATAATTGCACCAATCATTCTAAGGAAAGGTCTACCAAGAATAATAGGACATGAAAGATTGCAATCTATATCGAGAACGATAAAATCTACGGGCACATAATTCCTATTTGCAACAATAAGAACATCATTAATCCTTCCCATAGGTTTCTTAATAGTGGAGTCCGCAAGGTGCAAGTTTAAAGAGCAATCATCAAATTCACGGAAACCTAGCACATCACATAAAGTTTTTGGAATCGTGGAAACACTAGCACCCAAATCACACAAAGCATAGATTCATGATCTTTAATTTTAATTTTAATTTTAATAGTAGGTTCCCACTCATCATAAAGTTTTCTAGGGATAGAAACTTCTAGTTCAAGTTTTTCTTCATAAGATTGCAACAAAGCATCAACGATATGTTTAGTAAAAGCTTTATTTTGGCTATAAGAATGAGGAGAATTCAACACGGATTGCAACAAGGAAATACAATCTATTAAAGAACAATTATCATAATTAAATTCCTTGAAATCCAAAATAGTGCGTTCATTGCTATGTAAAGTTTTGACATCTTCAATCCCACTTTTACCAATTTTAGCATCAAGATCTAAAAACTCTGAATCATTGGAATGCCTTTTAACTAAAGTTGACTCATCTCCAGTCCCATCATTACCAAGATTCATATTGTAAAACAAAGATTTAATAGGAGACTGTCGGTGTTCTGGGAACGGGGGTCCCCAGAGTTGCCTGTCTGTGGCCTGCGGCATGGCTCGAGTGGTGGCCCAGTACGGCCCATCTTCATTAGCGCAAGACTCAAGACCCTCATGAGGGGCCAAGCCTCGCGGGGGGGATGACACAAGACTTCCTCAGGAACGGCCTTGCCAGGCATCCTCGCGAGGAGGTGGAGAGATCAAGGCAGGGTACCCCACGAGGTGCTCGTGACGCAAGCCATGACGATTGAGACCAGGCGGGCGCCAGGCGGGCGCCGGCCTGCGCAGTGTCCTTGTTTCCTCTTTGGTGCAAAGGGGGCAACCACGGGCGTGGAGTACCAAGGCATCAGGCAAAGGTTGCCATTCCAGTGCAACGAGACCAAGACCAGCAGAGCGGCAGGATGGAGGTCACCGTGGAGACCAAGACGGCGTCATCACCAGTGCCTTTGGCAGCAGAAGACCAACTTTAGTCAGGATAACTTGTACTAGATGCTCCCCTTCAAAATGGTCGTTGTTGGCGCCCTTCCCGCTTAATATTTGGGAAGAGGACCAGGGCCTCTATATATAGAGCTAGCCACCACAGATATAGAGGACGGATCGGGTACCCACTAGACCAAGAGGCGATCGAACTCACCCAAGCAGTTCATCGCACCAGCTCAAGAACACCTCTCGCGAGGTTGTTCACCCTTTGTACTGTTCATCATCAGCCCCTGAGGCAATCCACCACACCACACACTAGAGTAGGGTATTAGATCACAACGGTGGACCGAACCAGTATAAATCTTGTGTCCCTTGTATTGCTCATCGTCTAGCTTAGATTCTCACGAGGCGATCGAACGTGGATCGGTAGGGGGAAGATCTTCGTGCGCACCCCAGAGTTCAAACCTTAAGGGTCTGCCAGAACCCAACATCCGACATTTGGCGTGCCAGGTAGGGGTGCACCAGAATCTTTCTTCCGTTGTTTCGTGTTCGATCTTTCGCCGTGTCCATGGCTGACGCTCGCCGGGCTCGAGCTGAGCGTTAGGAAGCTCTCGCCGCCCGCGTCGCCCAAACGGCTCCCATCGGTGGTGTCCCCATCGTTCCCCGTCACCTGCCGCCAACACCGCCACCGGCCCGGCGGGGAACAAGCAGCAGGCCTCATTGCTGCATCCTTCAGTGCGGCGGGAAGGCCGCACCGCCACCCCGTCGCCGACTCCAGCTGGTTCGTCGTCCCACACCCGTCGCGCCCCCGCGGACGCGCACGCCACGTTGCTCCTAGCGCGTGAGCTCCTGCACTACCGTCTCGTCGATGACCTCTACAAGGAGTGGCTCGCTTGCATCACCGAGCTCGTCAGCGCTGCAGGGGGCTCCCCTGCGCCATCCCTCTCGTTGCCTCTCCCTCCGTTCTGCACAAGAGGCGCAGATCAGGAGGTGCCTCCGCCACCTCCTCCCCAAGAAGGCACCCTGGCTCCAAGGCGCGCAGCCCCAGGACGAGATGCACCGTGTTCGGCGCCCGCGCGACAAGAAAGGAGCTGCCAAGAAATCCCTCGTCCCTAAGAAGGTGCTCGCGTACTCCCGGCACCGGTGCGCCACGACCGCATCCCTGCGCCAGCACGTCAAGACCCCGCGCTGCTCCAGGCAGCGGCGCGCGAGAACCCCCAGGAGCAAGCCCCGCATCAGCAGAGAGCTCCGGTGGCCACCGCAGGCTGCCGCGCCTTCACCACCGAGCTAAGCAGTGTCGCCTGGCCAGGCAAGTTCAAACCTGACTTGCCTCCTCGCTATGACGGCACTGCCGACCCCGCGGAGTTCCTACAGCTCTACGAGCTAGGCATCGAAGCCGCCAATGGGGACGAAAAGGTCATGGCGAACTGGTTTCCCATGGCACACAAGGACGGCGCCCGCACCTGGCTCCTGAACCTGCCTCCTGGCACGATCTCCTCCTGGGACGAGATGCGCACTCGCTTCATCGCCAACTTCCAGGGCACTCGCGACCGTTCATCGGCCATGGGTGACTTGCGACGCATCAAATAGCAGCCCAGCGAGACCTTGCAGAAGTACATCCAGCGCTTCAACAATGCTCGCCTCAAGATTCCCAGGGTAACCGAGGAGGCCATCATCTCGGCATTCTCTAATGGCGTCGGTGACGTCAAGATGAAGGAGGAGCTGGCGATCCACGAAGATCTGTGTACATCTCTGGAGCTGTTCAACCTGGCGACCAGGTGCGCAAGGGCTGAGGAGGGACACCTCTCCCTTCGCGAGCTCCCGGCGGCTGATCCAGAAGAGAAGAAAGCCAAGGCCAAGGATGTGAAGTGCAAGGGAGCAGTTGTGCTCGCAGTAGAGCCGGACATGAAGCGCCAGGGACCAGCCGGAGTCATCCAAGGGCAGCCGGTACTGTGTGTACCACGACCTCCATACCCACAACACCAACGAATGCCAAGAGCTCAGGGCCGTGCGAGAAGGCCGTGTCGGCCGACGCCCCGAGCGCAATGATCGGGGCTACGCCCGAGGCGGAGCAAGAGGTGGAGGACAATGGGACGATCGTGGCCCTCGCCAAGGGTGGCGTGACCGGCCTCACGAGGACCGCTGGTAGGACCAGCCTTGCGAGGGGGCTTGGAGGGATCATCCTCGTGAGGATCGCCCGCAAGGCAACGCAGGGCTTCCTCCTCTGCCACCACCACCAAGAAGGAATGAAGACCATCATCAGGACGAGGGGCTAGGGGCTTCCAGGAGCCGCGTGCAATCGCTTGTATCTTGGGCGGCGCTCAGGCCCCAGCCTCTCAGCGCATCTTCAAGCAGTTTGCTCGCGAGGTGAATGCAGTCCTTCCCAAGCTTGAGGCTACGCGCCCTCTCAGGTGGTCTGCGTGCGCCATCACGTTCAGCTCAACGGATCAGCTCAAGTGCGCGGCAATGGCCAGTGTCCTCCTGGTGCTCTACTCCCCAGTCATCAGCAATGTGCAAGTTACCAGGACCCTCATTGATGGCGGAGCAGGGCTCAATGTCCTGTCTATCGAGACGTTCAACAATCTTCAAGTGCCATATGACCAGATTCAACCAACCAAGCCCTTCTCAGGAGTCACTGATGGTTCCACTATCCCGATAGGGCAGGTTCACCTACCTGTCACCTTTGGACATCGCCAGAACTACCGTATCGAGCTCATTGACTTCGACGTCGCCCACATCCGCCTGCCATAAAATGCCATCCTTGGGTATCCAGCCCTAGCCAAGTTCATGGTAGTGACTCACCATGGCTACAACGTCCTCAAGATGCCAGGAAGTGGCGGGGTCATCATAGTCCCTTGTGAAGAGAAGGATGCGGTGTGCTCTCTCGAGCGCGCCTTCCAAGCCGCGTCAATCGAGGACCCAGGTAGCAAGAGTGGAAATCTTCCTGAAGCAGCTGCCAAGAAGAAGAAGACGTCACCTGGCCCAAGGCCTCAGGAGGCGGGCACCTCCGGAGGCACCACACCTGGGCACGCGCCCATCCAAGGGGCGCCACCCTCCATCGCATAGGGAAGCGCGCCCGGCGCCCCCCTCGGGCAAGGCTCAGGGGCTCTCTCCCGAGGAGCCATTGACTTTGCCAAGATCACGAGGGAGGCGCTTGGGCACCACTTGGAGGCGGGCTTCATGGCACGTTTCCCTCAGGAAGGCGTAAGACAAGGAGGGCCCAACCCTCAGGAGTTCATCACCAAGGTTGCTCAGGAGTTGCAGGAATCGAGAGTCATGCGCGGCAACCGCTGCCTGCCCGGTGTAGCTCCCCATCCAGGCGAGGATGGCGGGCTGCGCATCTGCATCGAATACCCAGGGCTCAATCGATTCATGTCTTAGGAGCGCTTCTGGCCTTCACGCGTGGGGCATTGTGTGGGCCCACCGCACAGCTACGTTCGCATGCCCTTCGGCCTGCCGAACGCGGCTACAGCCCACCAGCGCCTGATAAGAAGCATTCTGGAAGCTCAGGTGGCCAAGCACTGCGCGCTCCTGGAGGAAATGGAGATGGACCTCGCTGAGTCGCCCAAACCTCCCGAGGCTCCCGAGGCTCGGAGCTCCTAGGGCTCGTGAGGATTGGCTTCTTCACCATGCACCGTCAGCTACTCCGACACTCACTCTACAATGGTATCAAGTGACTTCTTTCATGTTTCGTTTCAGTTGGGAGCACCCTCAGGGCTGCATCATTCCCAGGTCGCGTGGGTCTGTCCCTGCGGCATGTATCCGTTTTGCTTATGTCTTCAGCTTACCTTGTTGGGGGCGCCCCTCGGGCTGCATCATCCCCAAGCCGCTCGGGCCTGACCCAGTGGCGGTTGCCTTCATCTGCATCTATCTAAGTTGATTTGCTTCTTCATGCTTAACCTGCTTATGATTATCGTCCACTGTCTACGCGGGCCTCTCCTCTCTCATGCAAAGCACTTGCACGTTAAAAGGGGGCGCCTGAGCATCGCGACTCAGGAGCTCTTACTGGCTCTCCAGCCCTCACCCCCTGGCCTTGTCCACGGCATCACGACCTGGCATACCAGCGGCGGCCGAGCTTGCTCGAGGGCCGGGACCTGAGGGCGTAGAGCATTTGCATTCTAACCACCTTGCAGGAACGTACCACCGATAAAAGCCCAGAGCCAGGCGCAACCCGCCTCAAGGTAGGGCCCCGTGAGTCCCGCGCTGGCTCACGGGTGCCCAGATACACCTCTCATAGCCCTACCGTGCCGGCCACATGTCAGGGAGGGGTTGTACACGCCCCGGGGGCTCCTCTCGGAGGGGAGCCCCCCTCCCACATACGAGTGGAAGCACCATGCTCCGTGCTGGCTGACGATACTGCCGAGGAGTGGCTATGCCCGTACACATACAGAAGCGCTATGATCCGCGCTGGTGATAAACAACTGAGGGCAGCCTATGGCTGTATCAACCTTAGGGAGCGCAGAGCTCAGTGTCTGGCCTCATCGCAAAGCCTCCCCTCGGGAGCACCGTGCGAGGGGGCTGGGCACGGGGGCTGCGCCCGAGCCATGCCCGAGCACACGCCACCCAGCCAGGTCCTTCAGACCTGGTCGTCGCACGCCCCTCCCCGAGCAGAGCCAAGGTATGAAGACCCGTTTGTGCGTCAAGGGGGACTCCTGAGCATCGCAACTCAGGAGCCTAACTGGTCATGTAGCACCTCACTCCTTAGTTTCGAAAGGCTAACGACATTTAAGGTATGCTCGGGGCCGGGCCCTGCCGACGTAGAATGACAGATCCTCTCTTCCACCCCCTCCTTGTTTGCCGTTTGCGCGTCAAGGGGGGCTCCTGAGCATCGTGACTCAGGAGCCTAACTTGCCATGTAGCCCCTCACTCCTTAGTCCCATCCTAGTGATCCGGTCGGGGCTAACGGCGGCTGAGGTATGCGCGGGGTCTGGCACTGCCGACGTAGAACACAAGCAAATAGGAAGGAAACTGAAAATTCTAGCAAATCCAGAAGCAAATATTACAGACCATAGATTGTCCTCACAATACCAGACACAAATTTAAACGCCTCCACGAGGCATGGTGCATGTTGCAGGAATGAAAGCAGGAGAAAGGCCGCGAGAAGATCACCCCTGGGCCACGCCACCGCTCGTGGTGGAGTCGCGCTTGTCAGCCCCACCCCCTGGAACTGCGGAGCCGCCAGTGCCTTGCTTGGGCGCGGTGTTGAAGGCGCGGAACTTCGACAGCAAGGCCTCCGCTCGACCCTTTCGGCAGCAGTGGCAGAGCGCTTGGCGTCCATGGGCTCCAGCAGGTCGTCGAGGTTGGCGTCGGGGCTGCAGAGGTAGACGTGGCTGAGGATCCGCGTCAGCGCTGCGGAGGAAAGGACGTGAGCCTCTACTTCAGCCATGGGGCCGATGCCAATCACGACTTCCTCAAGCGCCTCGATGAGGAAGGGAACCAACTTAGTGGGGCCTTCCTTGGATCCAGCCAGCGGTTTCTCCAGGACCCCGTCGTAAAGCGTTTTCAGCGCTATACGGGCCCTCTCCTCATAGCGCATGAAGGCCGCGCGGTCCTCTGCCAAGACCTTCGCCTTGGCATCCAGTTCGACCATCTCCGTCTTCAGCGCCTGCTCTAGCGTCTTCAGCCGGTCGCGGGCGGCTGAGAGTTCGGCGTCACGGTCCTTGACAGCAGCCTCCCAAGCCTTCATCTCCTCCTCCTTCACCTGGCGGTCGTGAACCTCTTTGGCGAGCGCATCACGCAGCCCTTGCAGCTCGCCCTCCAGCGTCTTGCAGCGGCCCCTGACAGATGAGGCATCCTTCAATGCCGCGTCGTGAGCGGCCATGGCCTGGGAGGCGGCTTGCTTCTCTTCCTCGGAAGTCGTCACAGCCTCGCTTAGCACCGCTCGGACAGAGGCGTAAGAGTGAACCCAACTGGAGACCAACTCCAGGCGCCCGGACACCAGGCGGGGGTCCGCGCTCCGGAGATCCTCCCGCAGCCGACTCAGCTCGTTGGCGGCACGGTCCAAGGCAACGGAAGAAGTAGAGGAGACGGGATTCGGCGGAGTAGGAGGAGAAGACAGCAGCGTGATCACGGAGGCAGGGACCTCCTGAGCCCTGGCAACCTCGGCGACAGCATCAAGCGCAGGCGCCTCCAGAGTCAACGGGGCCACGGGGGCTGACTCCTCGCTGGAGCGTCCCTGCTGGCCTCGCGAGGATGGTCGGGCAAGGGACGTTCGGGCCCCATTGCCTCCCTTCCCCGTGAGTGAAGACGCAGCCACGGCTGACGGGCCCGTTCCAGGCGGGGTCGCCGCGTCTCCCTTCAGCCTCTTCGCTGCAGGCAGCAGCCTACCCAATGGAAGATGTCAGGCCTCGACGGTGAAAAGACAAGAGCAGGGCAAAGTTCAAGTACTTACTGGTTGACTGCCACTAGATCCCATGGGCTCCAGCCAAACTTGAAGCCCGATAGCCTTTTGCGGGGCTCAGCCTCGGGAGGCCCAGCTACAGAGGAAGGCGCAACTGAAGGGTCGGAGCTGACTTCGGCCGATGCGAGGGCTAGGGTAGACCCTCGAGAGATCAGCCCGGACCTGTCCTTCCTCGGGATCAGGGGCGCGTCTTCCCCTCCTCGCCGGGCGCCGGCCTCGTCGTCATCAGGCATGGAGCAGAGGGTGCTGGACCTGCGCCAGGGGGAAGTCTCCCCCGTCCCCTCGAAGGTCGCCTCTGATTCACGCTCCTCATCCTCGTTGTCATCTTCCTCCTCTCCCCCGCTGGAGTCACCAGAGGACAGGTTCGCCGTCGCCATCGCCGCCTGGCCCTCAGGATCCTCCGCTGGCACTAGACCGACCCTGTCGAAGGTGGGCATGGTGTCCACCACCAGTTTCCAATCATCATGAAGGAACAAAGGGACCGGAGCATCCACCAGGCCGGCCACGTCCTCTCCGACCAAGAAACGGAGGGCCGCGGTCAGATCCTCGTCATTCAGGGTGTCCAAGCTCAGGCGGAGGACAACATCCGAATCTGCAAGCCTCCACAGTGGGCGCGAGTGTGCCTGAAGAGGGGCCACCTGGTGCGACAAGAACTCCCTCAGGAGCGAGGCCCCGGTCAGCTTCGCCGCCCTCAGACTGCCCGGCCGCACGTCGGCGTTCATCTTCTCCAGCACCAGCTTCGCCCGCTGATCATCGAGCTTCACGCGGGACCATGCCTCAACAGCCTTAGGCTGCTTTGTGGGCAGCTCCAGCAGGGGGTTGTGGCACCTGGCGTCCACCATGGCCCACTTGCTCCGAAAACCCTCGACCCTCTTCCCGGATTTCGAGATGGCATTAGACTTGGAGTACGCGACAAAGCTCGTGTACGCCGAGATATTGCCGCCGGAGACCCGGAGGGAGAAGAAGTGGCACGGCAAGGCCATGGAGGGCATCACCCCGACGTGCGCCTCACAATAGTAGGCAAAGATCGACGGGAGAAGGATGGAGTTGGGATGGATATGCAGAGCATGCAACTGATACTGGCGAAGGACGGCAATGCAGAACTCAGAGAAAGGAGGAACCAAACCAGCAATAACAGCGCTCATGAAGAGGGGGTAGAAGGTGCTCCCCTTGTCCTCCGGTCGGGCAGAGCCAAGCCGGAGCGCAGTCTCCCCCATCTCGTTGATCTGCGCCGTCGCCATCTGGCGCGTAAGGGTGAGATTCTTCTCCGTCACGTAGGGGGAGACCAGGGCTGGCGAGTACCAGGTTGATGCAGCCCCGACCGGGGCCTTGTGGGGTGCCATTTCTTGCTGGAGGAGAAAGGGTGCGGCAAATCTGAAGATTTCGGAAGCAGGAGGGCGAAGAGCAAGAAAGGGGATCTGAAGCAAGGGGAATAAGAGCAATGAAGGTAAGGCTAACCCCGGGCCAGTCTTTTGTCAGTCGAGCAATTGCCGAGGCAGCGTGGGAAGCGGAGACGCCCGCGTCCAATCAATCGCCATGCGGCGCCCAAGGCCGCAGGCTGATGGGGCCCGCTGCACTTCGCACTTGCCCCTTCGCTTCTCCGCTAAGCCAAGTCCGAGCGCGCCTCGGGCCCGGGGGCTACTGTCGGCGTTCTGGGAACGGGGGTCCCCAGACTTGCCTGCCTGCGCGCTTGCGGCGTGGCTCGAGTGGTTGCCCGGTATGCCCCATCTTCATCAGCGTAAGACTCAAGACCCTCGCGAGGGGCCAAGCCTCGTGGGGGACGACACAAGACTTCCTCAGGAATGGCCTCACCAGGCAGGCTCGCGAGGAGGCAGAGATATCAAGGCAGGGTACCTCATGAGTTGCTCGTGATGCAAGCCATGACGATCGAGACCAGGCAGGCGCCGGCCTGCACAGTGTCCTTGTTTCCTCTTTGGTGCAAAGGGGGAAAGCACGGGCGCGGAGTACCGAGGCATCAAGCAAAGGTTGTCATTCTAGTGCAACGAGACCAAGACCAGCAGAGCGGCGGGATGGAGGTCACCGTGGAGCCCAAGACAGAGTCATCGCCAGTGCCTTTGGCAGCCGAAGACCAACTTTAGTCAGGATAACTTGTACTAGATGTTTCCCTTCAAAATGGCCGTTGTTGGTGCCCTTCCCGCTCAATATTTGGGAAGAGGACCACGGCCTCTATATATAGAGCTTGCCACCACAGAGATAGAGGACGGATCGGGTACCCACTAGACCAAGAGGCAATCCAACTCACCCAAGCAGTTCATCACACCAGCTCAAGAACACCTCTCGCGAGGTTGTTGACCCTTTGTACTGTTCATCATCAGCCCCTGAGGCAATCCACCACACCACACACTGGAGTAGGGTATTACATCACAACGGTGGCCCGAACCAGTATAAATCTTGTGTCCCTTGTGTTGCTCATCGTCTAGCTTAAATTCTCACGAGGTGATCGAACGTGGATCGGTAGGGGGAAGATCTTCGTGTGCACCCCAGAGTTCGAACCTTAAGGGTCTGCTGGAACCCAACATCCGGCAGAGACATGTCAATCACTTTTAGATCTTCATCATTATTCTCATGAAAACTAGAAGAACACGCTCTTACAAAGCAACCTTTCTTAGCACGCATCCTAGCGGTTCTTTCTTTGCATTCATCAATGGATATTCTCATGGCTTTGAGAGACTCATTGATATCATGCTTAGGAGGGATAGATCTAAGTTTCAAAGAATCAACATCAAGAGAAATTCTATCCACATTCCTAGCCAATTCATCAACTTGAAGCAATTTTTCTTCAAGCAAAGCATTGAAATTCTTTTGAGAATTCATAAATTCTTTAATACTAATCTCAAAATCAGCGGGTAACTTTTTAGAATTTCCATAAGAACTGTTACAGGAATTGCCATAATTAATAGATGAATTACTAGGAAACGTCCTAGGATTAAAGTTTCCTCTATATGCGTTGTTGCCAAAATTATTCCTACCAACAAAATTCACATCCATAGATTCATTATTATTCTCAATCAAAGTAGACAAAGGCATATCATTAGGATCAATAGGAGCACTCTTAGTAGCAAACAATTTCATAAGTTCATCCATCTTTCCACTCAAAACATTAATTCCTTCTATCGCATGAACCTTTTTACTAGTAGATCCTTCAGTGTGCCATTGAGAATAATTAACCATAATATTATCTAGGAGTTTAGTAGCTTCTCCTAAAGTTATTTCCATAGGAGTGCCTCCCGCGGCCGAATCTAAAAGATTTCTAGAAGCAAAATTCAATCCGGCATAAAAAATTTGTATGATCATCCATACATTCAAACCATGTGTAGGGCAATTACGTATCTATAATCTCATCCTCTCCAAAGATTGTGTAACATGCTCATGATCAAGTTGCTTAAAATTCAAAATATCCTTTCTATGAGAGATGATCTTAGCGAGAGGAAAATACTTAGAGATAAAAGCATCTTTGCACTTATTCCATGAATCAATACTATGTTTAGGCAAAGAAGAAAACCAAGTTTTAGCACGATCTCTAAGTGAAAACGGAAATAACTTCAATTTAACAATATCATTATCCATGTCTTTTTTCTTTTGCATGTCACATAAATCAACAAAGTTGTTTAGATGAGTAGCCGCATCTTCACTAGGAAGGCCTGAGAATTGATCTTTCATAACAAGATTCAACAAAGCAGCATTGATTTCACAAGATTCAACATCATTAAGAGGAGCAATCGAAGTGCTAAGGAAATCATTACTATTGGTATTGGAAAAGTCACACAATTTAGTATTATCTCGAGCCATCGTGACAAGCAATCCAACACACAAGCACACAAGAGACAAGCGAAAAAGAGGCAAACAGAAAAGAGAGGGCGAATAAAACGGCAAGGGTGAAGTGGGGAGAGGAAAACGAGAGGCAAATGGCAAATAATGTAATGCGAGGGAGATGAGTTTGTGATGTGCACTTGGTATGTCTTGACTTGAGTGAAGACCTCCCCGGCAACGGCGCCAGAAATCCTTTTTGCTACCTCTTGAGCATGTGTTGGTTTTTCCCATGAAGAGGAAAGGGTGATGCAACAAAGTAGCATAAGTATTTCCCTCAGTTTTTGAGAACCAAGGTATCAATCCAGTAGGAGGCTCCACGCAAGTCCCTCATACCTACACAAACAAACAAGAACCTTGCAACCAACGCGATCAAGGGGTTGTCAATCCCTTCACGGCTACTTGCGAAGTGAGATCTGATAGAGATAATATGATAAGATAAATATTTTTGGTATTTTTATGATATAGATTGAAAAGTAAAGAATGCAAAATAAAGTAGATTGGAAACTTATATGATGGAAAATAGACCCGGGGGCCATAGGTTTGACTAGTGGCTTCTCTGAAGATAGCATAAGTATTACGGTGGGTGGACAAATTACTGTGGAGCAATTGATAGAAAAGTGCATAGTTATGAGAATATATAGGCATGATCATGTATATAGGCATCACGTCCGCAACAAGTAGATCGACTCTTGCCTGCATCTACTACTATTACTCCACACATCGACCGCTATCCAGCATGCGTCTAGAGTATTAAGTTCATAACAAAAGAGTAACGCATTAAGCAAGATGACATGATGTAGAGGGATAAACCCAAGCAATATGATATAAACCCCATCTTTTTATCCTCGATGGCAACAATACAATACGTGCCTTGCTGCCCCTACTGTCACTGGGAAAGGACACCGCAAGATCGAACCCAAAGCTAAGCACTTCTCCCATTGCAAGAAAGATCAATCTAGTAGGCCAAACTAAACTGATAATTCGAAGAGACTTGCAAAGATAACCAATCATACATAAAAGGATTCAGAGGAGATTCAAATATTTCTCATAGATAAACTTGATCCTAAACCCGCAATTCATCGAATCTCGACAAACACACTGCAAAAAGAGTTACATCGAATAGATCTCCAAGAAGATCGAGGAGAACTTTATATGGAGATTCAAAGATAGAGAAGAAGACATCTAGCTAATAACTATGGACCCGAAGGTCTGTGGTAAACTACTCACAACTCATCAGAGAGGCCTTGGCGATGATGTAGAAGACCTCCATGATCGATCCCCCCTCCGGCGGAGCGTCGGAAAAGGCTCCAAGATGGGATCTCACGGGTACCGAAGGTTGCGGCGGTGGAAATAGTGTTTCGTGGTGCTCCTGGATGTTTTCAGGGTATATAGATATATATAGGCAAAGGAAGTCAGTCAGGGGAGCCACGAGGGGCCCATGAGGTAGGGGCGCCCCCCTAGGGCGCGCCTTGCACCCTCGTGGCCGCCTCGGCTGCTTCTTGACGTCCACTCCAAGTCTCCTGGATTGCGTTTGTTCCAAAAAGATCTCTCCCGAAGGTTTCATTCCGTTTGGACTCCGTTGGATATTCCTTTTCTTTGAAATACTGAAATAGGCAAAAAAATAGCAATTTGGGCTGGGCCTCCGGTTAGTAGGTTAGTCCCAAAAATGATATAAAAGTGTATAGTAAAGCCCATAAACATCCAAAACGGGTAATATAATAGCATGGAACAATCGAAAATTATAGATACGTTGGAGACGTACCAAGGCTACACATTGATGTTCAAGTCTACATGATCATATCTACAAAGTCCCTACTCATTATTGCATAATGACCCGGCCCTTTGGGGCTACACTGGTTGAAGTTTTTATGAGCATAAGGCAATTACAAGTCCCAGGTTGTTGCAAGCATGACAACCCGGTACTTGGGGGCTACATATGTGGAATATTCAGTTTTAACTAGTGATTGAGATGAACAACCTGGATTTCTTCAAGGTTGCAACATTTATATTGAAGCAAGTCTTAAGCTGTTACTAAGCTCCCTTCTTAAGACTTGGGGGCTATAGGTGATATGCATATAAGGGAGGTACACTTTCAAGCTTGGTGTTAGCAACAGTTATGACCCGGTGCTATCAATATTTACAAACCGGTAGTTTTGGCAATTATAACTCGCCAGCCTCTATATCCTTAAACCGACGGATCACCAGATGAATCTTGAGTCCAATATGTTTATTAATCCGGAGCTTTGGAAACTGACTCAAATGGATTATTTCTTATAATATTTTTTTGCAAAAAGCCAGTATCAGCAAATTGACTATGAAGCTGGTCTATTGACCCGGATTCTTCAGAACAAGTGCCCGGATTTTTTGAATTGGGAAAGTTTATACATATCTGCTAATGGAGATTTGCTATGAGATCATAGACATGCATCCAAGAGGAAATGACAAGGACTTAAGGATGATCAGGTGCCGACTCAAGAGAACTCTTAAACTGGAGCACAACCTGTCAAATTTGTTCTTGTGTTTATTTTGTAGCATAAGTTTACCATGGATAAATCCAAGCTAAACTGGGGGCTAATGTCGGGGATATACCCCGTAGTGTAACCCGCCGGATGTATGACCCGGCTGGAGCTTGGCGACTCATTGGCGACCCGTCCGGACCTGGCAGTTTATGGGCAACCCACCTGCACATTGCGACTCACTAGTGACCCGACGGGCGGGTCAGACGGACAACAAGGCCCAAGTCCCAGAAGGCCGGCTCATGTTATGGTGGGCCGGCTTAAGAGGACAGGCGTGAGGAATATTTCCCTTACAAGGAATCAAGAACCGGACTGGTATCCGGTTTGTATTAAGAATAGACTAGTCCTAATCCTATTGGGACTCCACATGTAACCCTCCCCTCCAACTTATATAAAGAGGGGCAGGGCACCCCAACAGAGAAAAAATAATCTCTAGGGCTAGACACAATTAGGAGAGCTGGTTTATGCGGCGACTCCCTCATGAGCATAATGAGACCTAGCCACAAATAGCATGTAGGGCAGTTACCGGATGATGTTTCCCGGGGCCCGAAGCTGTCTAAATCCGTATCTTGTGTGTTGATCCGCCTCGCGTCTCTCAACCCGATCAACCCCTCTCAAGCTACCACATAAATGTGTGGCCTCACGACTAAGTCCTCACACTAGAACATCTGCCGTGACAAATCCACGACACCAGGTGTGGTTGAATTGACAACTCAGCTGCTAATTGCTACTTCTTGAGCTTGCGTTGGTTTTTCCCTTGAAGAGGAAAAGGTGATGCAGCAAAGTAGAGATAAGTATTTCCCTCAGTTAGAGAACCAAGGTATCAATCCAGTAGGAGACAACGCACAGCCACCAATACCTTCACAAACAATCAAACAACTTGCACCGAACGCGATAAAGGGGTTGTCAATCCCTTCACGTTCACTTGCAAAAGTGAGATCTGATAAAGATAGATAAACAAAAGGTAAAATATTTTTGGGTTTTTTGGTTTATAGATCTGAAAGTAAAAGATAACAAAATAGTAGATCGGAAAGTAATATGATGGAAAATAGACCCGGGGGCCATAGGTTTCACTGGAGGCTTCTCGCATGAAGGCAAATAATACGGTGGGTGAAAAAATTACTGTCGAGCAATTGATAGAAAAGCGCAAAGTTATGACGATATCCAAGGCAATGATTATGAAATATAGGCATCACGTCCATGTCAAGTAGACCGACTCCTACCTGCATCTACTACTATTACTCCACACATCAACCAACTCCTACCTACATCTAGAGTATTAAGTTCATAATGAACAGAGTAACACATTAAGTAAGATGACATGATGTGGAGGAATAAACTCAAGAAATATGATGTAAACCCCATCTTTTATCCTCGATGGCAACAATACAATACATGCCTTGCTACCCCTACTGTCACTGGAAAGGACGCCACAAGCTTGAACCGAAAGCTAAGCACTTCTCCCATTGCAAGAAAAACCAATCTAGTTGGCCAAACTAAACCGATAGTTCGAAGAGAACTACAATGATATCAAATCATGCATATAAGAATTAAGAGAACATTCAAATAATATTCATAGATAAACTGATCATAAATCCACAATTCATCGGATGTTGACAAAGACACCGCAAAATAAGATTACATGGGATAGATCTCCAAGAATATCGAGGAGAACATGGTATTGAGAATCAAAGAGAGAGGAGAAGCCATCTAGCTACTAGCTATGGACCCGTAGGTCTGTGGTAAACTACTCACACTTCATCGGAAGGTCAATAGAGTTGATGTAGAAGCCCTCTGTGATGAATCCCCCTCCGGCAAGATGCCAGAAAAGGCCCCTAGATGGGATCTCACGGGAACAGAAGGTTGCGGTGGTGGAAAAGTGTTTTCATGGATGCCTCTGGTGGTTTGGGAATATATGTGAATATATAGGAGGAAGATCTAGGTCAGGGGGTCACCAAGGGGCCAAGATAAGGGGCACCCTACCCCCCTAGGCGCCCCCCTTGCCGCCGTCTCGTGGATCTTCTGACTTGCACTCCAAGTCTCTTGGGTGTCTTCTGGTCCAAGAAAAATCACCGTGAAGGTTTTATTCCGTTTGGACTCCATTTGGTATGCCTTTTCTACGAGGCTCAAAAACAAGGAAAAAACAAAAACTGGCACTGGGCTCTAGGTTAATAGGTTAGTCCCAAAATAATATAAAATAGCATATTAATGCATATAAAAGATCCATAATAGATAATATATAGCATGGAACAATAAAAAACTATGGATACGTTGGAGACGTATCAAGCATCCCCAAGCTTAATTCCTGCTCGTCCTCGAGTAGGCAAATGATAAAAAAAGAATTTTTGATGTGGAATGCTACCTGTCGGTGTCAAAACCGGCGGATCTCGGGTAGGGGGTCCCGAACTGTGCGTCTAGGCGGATGGTAACAGGAGACAAGGGACACAATGTTTTACCCAGGTTCGGGCCCTCTCGATGGAGGTAAAACCCTACGTCCTGCTTGATTAATATTGATGATATGGGTAGTACAAGAGTAGATCTACCACGAGATCAAGGAGGCTAAACCCTAGAAGCTAGCCTATGGTATGATTGTTGTAATGTATGTTGTCCTACGGACTAAAGCCCTCCGGTTTATATAGACACCGGAGAGGGCTAGGGTTACACAGAGTCGGTTACAATGGTAGGAGATCTACATATCCGTATTGCCAAGCTTGCCTTCCACACCAAGGAAAGTACCATCCGGACACGAGCCGGAGTCTTCAATCTTGTATCTTCGTAGTCTTGGAGTCCGGCGGATAATGACAGTCCGGCTGTCCGGACACCCCCTAGTCCAGGACTCCCTCAGTAGCCCCTGAACCAGTCTTCAATGACGATAAGTCCGGCGTGCATAATGTTCGGCATTGCAAGGCGGGTTCCTCTCTTGAATAATCCAGAAAAGATCATGAACACCAGGATAGTGTCCGGCTCTGCAAAATAAATTCCACATTCCACCATAGAGAGAATAAAATGTACACTTAGTTCAATCTGCTGACGTATTATGCGGCGTGACATCACACCGCCACCAGGCCTTTGTTTGAATTACTATACCACCTCAGCATGTTTAGCGAAGCGGTTTCCTTGGCACGTCTTGTCGAAGCAGAGATCGTGTTCCCCTTATTCCGGGATTCTCATCAATACGTGCGTGGGTAACTCAACCGCACCATTGATGGTGGCGCTTGGGAGATAAGCGAGTTTTACCAGGCTGGTGGGGGACGCATAGTTTGTCCGCCTATATATAAGGGATAAGGATTCACCTTCTCACCTACGCCTTCTTCCTCCTTTGCTTATCCATCCCCGCGAACTCAAGCTCCAACGCCCGAGCTTGCGCATCTCGCCTCGACCTTCTCCGAATATGTCCGGAGCAGGAGGTAAATGGTTAGCCTCCACCGTCAAGGAGGAGGACATCACCAAGCTGCGCAGCGCCGGATACCTTTCCGGCGATATCGCGCATCGGCTGCCCGACGAGGGGCAGCTCATCCCTACCCCTGAGCCTCATGAGAGGGTCGTCTTCCTCCCCCACTTCCTCCGCGGACTGGGCTTTCCGCTCCATCCATTTGTCCGGGGGCTCATGTTTTACTACGGCCTGGATTTCCACGATCTGGCGCCGAACTTTATCCTCAACATCTCGGCGTTTATCGTCGTGTGCGAGGCCTTCCTCTGCATCCGGCCCCACTTCGGCCTGTGGCTCAAGACCTTCAACGTCAAGCCGAAGGTTGTGAAGGGTACACAAGCGGAATGCGGAGGTGCCATGTTGGGCAAATTGCCCAACGTCCCTTGGCTGGAAGGGACCTTCGTGGACTCCGTCAAGGGGTGGCAATCGGGGTGGTTTTACATCACCGAGCCGCGCAAATCCACATGGACGGCGGCCCTCGAGTTTAGATCTGGCATCCCCACGCAGCTCACCTCCTGGAAAGAGAAGGGCTTGTAGTGGGGGAATCCGGTGGAGGTGACGGGACTTCGAGCATGTATCAAGAAGATGGTGAGCAATAGGCTCAGGCTCGTCGACGTGGTCCAAGTCATGCTCATCCGGCGGATCCTCCCATGCCAAGAATGGGCATTTAATTTGTGGGAGTTCAATCCGGAACAGCACCAGGCGCTAAGCGGGCTCTTCGATACAACATACGAAGGCGCCTGGAGGGTGCTGTTCAAGGGCGCCGAAGCCCCCGCGTCCGCGACCGAAGACCGCGGATTCAGCTCGCAGTATCCAACTGACGAGGTAAGTGATTCAACCCCATTACGGGACACTTGTGATAATTAGATTGACTCTAGTGAGGTTTCATTCTGCCTCTTCCTTTGACAGGAATGGATGGAGAAGGCCAAGCTGCTCATCAGCCCGGCTCCCATGCCAGAAGACCCAGTGGACGCCCGCTTAACAGGGCTGCTGGTTCCGGCACCGCACGTGGTGCCGGAGAAGAAGTCCAAGAAGGTGGCCGTGGGGACTCGAAAGAGTTCCCGCAATCAGGCGTCTGATGACGACGAGGACTCCTCCCCCGAAGACGAGGAGGAGGAGTACTCTCTCCCGGAGGAGGGAGAGAAGAAAAGGAAGGCTTCCCCCATCGGGGAGGCCGAAGGGTCCAAGAGGGGGAGAACTATCCTCTCGGACAGTTTCGCCAACATCAGCGTTGGTGAGGATGAGTGGCCTCCAAGGGCCAGGCGTCCGGCAAGATCGTAAGTATCCGGATCCTTGATGTGTAATTTCTTTTATGTCGTGTAGTATCCTTCTAACGCCGCATTCTGCCCGTAGTCCGGCCAATGATGATCTCCCCGACTCATCGAGCGGGTCATTGGCCTCGTCGGATGTGAATTCCATCCCGACTGCCTCCACCCCACGCGCCGACGAGGACGTCGAGGTGGGATCCCAGAGAGGGACCCATCAGGAGGAGGCTCCGGAGGCGCCGTCAGGCAGCCTCCCGGACTTCGTGCCGGACTCTACATCGGAACCCGCAGTGGTTCCAGAGTCCGGCAAGCGGCCCCTTTGAAAGAAGGGCAGGACCGTGACGCCGGCGGCCTCCGTCCAACCGGAGGCGCCGGATAACCTGCTGGAGGCGCTTAAAGGCGCTTCCATCGAGGAAGAACACCGCACTATCATGAGTGCGGTGATTGAGAAGGTTCAGCTCGCTAAGAGCGGGCTGACCAAAGGCTTTGAGGTAAGAAGTTAAAATTATGTAATGTAATACCGCATAGACAGTAGCCCCTGATGCTTAGTTCGGTGTTCGGAAAGAAAAGCCGGACAAAGGATCTTTAACAAGATATACGCAGGGTTGCCTAAAATATGTCAATATGGGTTTGCAGGCTGCGCTGCTGACCTCTGCCGCACTAACGGCGGAGGTTGAAGTGCTGAAGAAGGATCTCGAGCGGTCCGAGCAAGAGCTCGGCCATGCAAAGAAGCAGCTCGAGGAAAAAGAAGGTGAGTAACACCTCTTTGAATAAGTACCTTACAGAAAAGGATTTTGGTTGCAAATAAAATTAACAAGGATAATATGTGTATTGCAGGGGCCACTAACGAGGTGGCAGCCCTGAAGGATGCTGTGTCCGCGGCCGAACGCAGTGCGGCCGCGGAACGGGCTGAGCGAGAAAAGCAAGAGGCACAGGTGGCGGAAGTTCGGCAAGAGCTCCAGGCTCTCATGGAAAAACATGAGAGTTTGGAGCGTGACTCCAAGACTCGAGAGTTCGAGCTTGCCTCGGCTCTCGAAAGTGCCAAGTCCGCCAAGGCCGAGGCCCGTAAGGCCCTTCAGGAGGTTGAGGACATAAAGAAGATAGCGGTGGGTAAGGCGTTTTTCATGCAAAGCAGGCATGTTAATGTGAACTACCTGACACTTACCCGCATTCGGAGCTCTCCAGGGGCGTTTGCAGATCTGCCGCGTAGTGCGTCTGATGCCGCCGCATTCTATCGTGGCGAGGAGGGGAGCTCGACAGAGAAGGTCTTCTGGTCTCAGTATACTGAGGCCGGCCATCCGGTGCCCCCAAGCAACCAGCTGAAGCAGCTGGTCGAACTCCACAAGGTAGCTGAGGAGGCCATGAAGGGCCTCATAGTCCGGCTGTGGCCTGGACAGGCCATGCCTGGTAGCTACTTTGGCCTCGTGCGGCGGCTGGTGGATGCATGCCCCAGGCAGGATGTAGTCAAGCGCTCCGCCTGTATCGAAGGCGCTCGTCGGGCCCTTGCCCGCATAAAGGTGCAATGGGGCAAATTGGATGCGGAGAAGCTTCTCACGGACCCATCGCCGCCGGGCAAGGAGTATCGCACGCCGAAGAAGTATTATAAAATTGTCCTGAAGGGAGCCTGCGATATTGCAGATGAGTGCTCCCGAAATGTAATCTTTGAGTGAACTCGCTGTTTATTTATCCTGTGCGCTGAAAACTTCGTTCATATGCGCCATGAGCAACGCTTGTTTAATTTAAAATATTACCTTCTGTGCGGCCGTTTGTAAAATCTGAGAGATGGCAAGTCGTTGGCTTCAACCCCCAAGCCACAAGTGCTGGGGTGTTCGGGATAAACTTGAGCACTCTTGTTCCCATTTTTGGGTCCATCTAGGGAGGCGCTCAACACGACGAACAAGGCAACCGGACTTATAATGCTTGAACACTCTCACTTAGCCATAGAATTCTATAATTTTAAATTTCGGCGAAGCCCCTAGTATTCGGAAGACCGAATCCGGGGCGCTATCCACGCCTTCATCGGACATTATCCGGAACTTCGCTCGAAGCGGCGTGAGTCTTTAAGGACCCGAAAAAACCTCTCGAACAGCGACCAGTCTCTTGCCTTATCATGCCGGTCAGTTTTAGCTTTCTCCACTGAGGCGTTAGCCCGGCTCAACCGGGGCACAATCGCAGTGGTTCTCCCATTGCCACCTTAGCCGACAGAACGGAACGTAAGGCACCAAAACGTGGGAGCCGGGCAAACCCAACTATTGACCCAAGACATGATTCGGAGCCGATTCATATAATGCTATAAGTTCGGGGTGCTGCACTTGTGAAAGTGTTCGGACTTTATCACACCATAGAGTGGGGAACATAAGCCCCCGGTGTATTATGCCGTACCAAAATATACGGGTGCCAGATGTCATATAATGAGCATATATATATATAATGTGATGCAATTGCGATCATAAAGGTGCTGCATTATTAATGAAAGAAAAGTCTGCTAGTAGAGCGGACTGATACAAATAGTGCGGTAAGCAAGGGATTTGGACTAAATAAACATGTCCCCCTCCAGGGATGAGCTGCGGATTTGGTGTATATAATCGAATTTAATGCTCATAATTGAGACCACCTGAGTGTTCGGCGCGGCCTTCTTTAGTCCCTGACTATTGCATCATGAGTTCGGCAGGTTCACCGCCGGACAGGGCTTCTGGTTAACAGAGTCCTGTGTACAAAAAAGAAGAAAAATAATAAAAAAAAGAGGGGCACATTTGCGAGCCCCCGGTGTGGTCGAACCGCACTCTGGGTCCGTTGTGATCGTGCCCCCTCCCCTGTGCCCATGGTATCTCCAAAGTGTAATGATGTACGCGGAGTGTTATTCTTGCGATCATACGCGGGCGAGGGTTGGGGCCGCATTGCTACGCGTGCTCTGATCGTGCCAGGTGGTCTTGGTTGGCATTGCTCCGGGCGCGCTTTGCTGTATTCGGCCGTTTAACGGCCGGACTCGAGAATTGCCTTAGAAGGCTGCTCTGTACTTCTGCCGCGAGAGCCGCTGTATGTTCCTCTGTTCGGAGGGAGCGTTCCGTATTCCCATTGACCGTGATGACTCCACGAAGGCCTGGCATCTTGAGCTTTAGGTATGCATAGTGCGGCACCGCGTTGAATTTGGCAAACGCGGTTTGCCCGAGCAGAGCGTGATAGCCGCTGCGAAACGGGACTATGTCGAAGATTAACTCTTCGCTCCGGAAATTATCTGGGGATCCGAAGACCACTTCCAGTGTGACTGAGCCTGTGCAGTTGGCTTCCACTCCTGGTATGACACCTTTAAAGGTTGTCTTTGTAGGTTTAATCCTTGATGGGTCTATGCCCATTTTGCGCATTGTATCCTGATAAAGCAGGTTTAGGCTACTGCCGCCGTCCATCAGGACTCTCGTGAGGTGGAACCCAACGACGATTGGGTCTAAGACCAATGCGGCGAATCCGCCATGGCGTATGCTGGTCGGATGGTCTCTTCGATCGAAAGTGATCGGACAAGAGGACCATGGGTTGAACTTTGGGGCGACTGGCTCCATTGCATAGACGTCCCTTAGTGCGCGTTTCCTCTCCCTCTTGGGTATGTGGGTCGCGTATATCATATTCACCGTCCGTACTTGTGGGGGAAAACCCTTCTGTCCTCTGTTGTTCGGCGGCCGGGTCTCTTCCTCGTCGTCGCTATTTAGCCCCTTGTCATTGTTTTCGGCAATTAACTTGCCGGCCTGCTTGAACACCCAGCAATCTCTATTAGTGTGGTTAGCTGGCTTTTCAGAGGTGCCATGTATCTGGCATAAACGGTCGAGTATTCGGTCCAGATTGGACGGACCCGGAGTGGTTCTTTTAAATGGCTTCTTCCGCTGACCGGGTTTAGAGCCTCGGAATCCGGCATTGACTGCCATATCCTCCTTATCGTCGCCGTTAGTTCGGCGCTTGTTTTTGTTTCGACGTGACCTGCCGTTGTTGTCCTTAGTATCCGGACTGCCAGAATTTTTACGGAGATTGTTGCTGCGGGCTAGCCAGCTGTCCTCTCCCGCACAAAAGCGGGTCATTAACGATGTGAGGGCTGCCATGGATTTCGGCTTTTCCTGCCCCAGGTGCCGGGCTAGCCATTCGTCCCGGATGTTATGTTTGAAGGCTGCAAGGGCCTCTGCGTCCGGACAATCGACGATTTGATTTTTCTTTGTCAAGAACCGTGTCCAGAATTGTCTGGCCGATTCGTCTGGCTGCTGAATTATGTGGCTTAGGTCATCGGCGTCTGGTGGTCGCACATATGTGCCTTGGAAGTTATCAAGGAATGCGGCCTCCAGGTCTTCCCAACACCCAATTGACTCTGCGGGCAAGCTGTTAAGCCAATGCCGAGCTGGTCCTTTAAGCTTGAGTGGGAGGTACTTTATGGCGTGGAGATCGTCGCCGCGGGCCATATGGATGTGGAGAAGATAGTCTTCGATCCACACCGCGGGGTCTATTGTGCCATCGTAAGATTCGATGTTTATGGGTTTAAACCCTTCGGGGATCTGATGATCCATTACTTCGTCAGTGAAGCATAACGGGTGTGCGGCGCCCCTGTATTGAGCGATATCGCGACGCAGCTCGAGAGAGCGCTGTCTGCTGTGTTCGGCCCGGCCGGGGTTATTGTATCCGGCACGACGGTATTCGTCGTGGGTCGTAGGGCGCCCACGTGATCCATAGATGGATCTGGATTGCCTTGCTTTGTCCTCCAATATGTCTCGCAAGTCCGGTGCGTTCCCTCTTGGCTTCGTACTTTTGGAGCGATGCCGGGGTATGGTCTTGGCTGGGGGCCTGGATGCCTCTCTGTCACGACCACGGGGTGGTCGGTCAGCCATATCGTGCGCTGTTGATGGAGGTACGTATGCTTCCTCCTCTAATCGGGGGAGCAGCTTGCGTTTTGGGTAACTTTTGGAGGGACGTTCGAGTTTATACTCTTCGGCCACGAGGACCTCGGTCCATCGATCGGCTAGCAGGTCCTGATCAGCTTGAAGCTGCTGCTGCTTTTTCTTTAGGCTGTTTGCTGTGGCGATAAGCCTGCGCTTGAAGCGCTCTTGTTCGACGGGATCCTCGGGTACGACGAATTCGTCATCGTTGAGGCTTGCTTCGTCTTCGGAGGGAGGCATATAATTATGATCCTCAACCTCTTCGTCTGCTGCCCCCTCATGAGGGCTTGCTTCTGCATCCTCCTGCGCTGAGTCTTGCTGGAGGGGATTGTCTTCGGCACTCTCTGGAGTATTATTATCTCCTGTGCCGGAATCTCCATTCTTGCTGTGGCGAGATTTAGAGCGGCGCCGCTGACGCTGGCGCTTGGGCTGTTTCTTTAGGGGATCTGCCTCCGCTGTTTCTTTGCCGTCCCCATCTTTTGGGGTATCCACCATGTATACATCATATGACGAGGTGGCCTTCCAGTGCCCTGTGGGCGCTGGTTCCTGTTCGTCTCCGGCATCGTCGTCCATAGCATCGATGTCTTCGGAGTCGTAGTCTAGCATGTCGGTTAGATCGTCGACAGTGGCTACAAAGTGGGTGGTGGGTGGGCTCTGAATTTCTTCGTCGTCCGTATCCCAACCATCCTGGCCATAATCCGGCCAGGACTCTCCTGATAACGAGAGATGCTTTAGTGAATTCAAGATATCGCCGAAAGGCGAGCATTGGAAGATGTCCGCGGCGATGAATTCCATAACCGGCGCCCAATCCAGACCGATTGGTAGGTGCGCGGGAGGTTCGGAGTCCGGCGAGGAGTCCGGCGCCTCGGAATCACGAGTTTCGCAGGGGACAAGATTAGTGTTCGGCTCCATCGCCGTGGATGTTGGAGCCCCCAGGGCGGCGTCTATCCACCGGCCCTCGATCTGGGCGATCGGCTCCGGGCCAATGGCCGGAGCGGACCCGTGTGCGGCCACCAAGGCACTGTTCGGTGGCAGAGCTAAATCATGCCCGTCGTCACAGTGCGGCGCGCTCGGCTGTGGCTCGAGTCCGTCGAAGATCAAGTCTTCGCGGACATCGGCCGTGAAGTTTAAGCTTCCAAATCTGACCTGACGGCCAGGGGCGTAGCTTTCGATCTGCTCCAGATGGCCAAGTGAATTGGCCCGCAGGGCGAAGCCGCCGAATACGAAAATCTGTCCGGGGAGAAAAGTCTCACCCTGGATAGCGTTGCTGGTTGAAGATGCCATCAAGCCTATCGGTGACGACACAGAGGAACTCTCAATGAAAGCACCAATGTCGGTGTCAAAACCGGCGGATCTCGGGTAGGGGGTCCCGAACTGTGCGTCTAGGCGGATGGTAACAGGAGACAAGGGACACAATGTTTTACCCAGGTTTGGGCCCTCTCGATGGAGGTAAAACCCTACGTCCTGCTTGATTAATATTGATGATATGGGTAGTACAAGAGTAGATCTACCACGAGATCAAGGAGGCTAAACCCTAGAAGCTAGCCTATGGTATGATTGTTGTAATGTATGTTGTCCTACGGACTAAAGCCCTCCGGTTTATATAGGCACCGGAGAGGGCTAGGGTTACACAGAGTCGGTTACAATGGTAGGAGATCTACATATCCGTATTGCCAAGCTTGCCTTCCACGCCAAGGAAAGTACCATCCGGACACGAGCCGGAGTCTTCAATCTTGTATCTTCGTAGTCTTGGAGTCCGGCGGATAATGACAGTCCGGCTGTCCGGACACCCCCTAGTCCAGGACTCCCTCACTACCTAACATATTTATCCATGTAATTTTCTTTGTTATGGCATGAATGTTCAGATCCATAAGATTCAAAACAAAAGTTTAATATTGACATAAAAATGGTAATACTTCAAGCATACTAATAAAGCAATTATGTCTTCTCAAAATAACATGGCCAAAGAAAGCTATCCCTACAAAATCATATAGTCTGGCTATGCTCCATTTTCATCACACAAAATATTCAAATCATGCACAACCCTGATGGCAAGCCAAGCAATTGTTTCATACTTTTGATGTTCTCAAATGTTTTCAACTTTCACGCAATACATGAGCGTGCGCCATGGACGTAGCACTGTAGGTGGAATAGAATATGGTGGTTGTGGAGAAGATAAAAAAGAAGGAGATAGTCTCACATCAACTAGGCATATCAACGGTCTATGGAGATTCCCATCAATAGATATCAATGTGAGCGAGTAAGGATTGCCATGCAACGGATGCACTAGAGCTATAAGTTTATGAAAGCTCAAGAGGAAACTAAGTGGGTGTACATCCAACTCACTTGCTCACGAAGACCTAGGGAAATTTGAGGAAGCCCATCATTGGAATATACAAGCCAATTTCTATAATGAAAATTTCCCACTAGTATATGAAAGTGAAATATAGGAGACTCTCTATAATGAACATCATGGTGCTACTTTGAAGCACAAGTGTGGAAAAAGGATAGTAACAATGCCCCTTCTCTCTTTTCTCTCATTTTTTTGGTGGGCTTCTTTGGCCTCTCTTTTTTATTTGGGCTTCTTTGGCCTCTTTTATTTTTCATAAAGTCCGGAGACTCATCCCAACTTGTGAGGGAATCATAGCTTACATCATCCTTTCCTCACATGGGACATTTCTCTAATAATGATGATCATCACACTTTTATTTACTTCCAACTCAAAAATTACAACTCGATACTTAGAACAAAAATATGACTCTATATGAACAGCTCCGGTGGTGTACCAGGATGTGCAATGACTCAAGAGTGACATGTATGAAAGAATTATGAAAGGTAGTTTTGCCACAAATACAATGTCAACTACATGATCATGCACAACAATATGACAATGATGGAACGTGTCATAATAAAATGGAACGGTGGAAACTTGCATGGCAATATATCTCGGAATGGCTATGGAAATGCCATAATAGATAGGCATGGTGGCTGTTTTGAGGAAGGTATATGGTGGGTGTATGGTACCGGCAAAAGTTGCGTGGTACTAGAGAGGCTAGCAATGATGGAAGGGTGAGAGTGCGTATAATCCATGGATTCAACATTAGTCATAAAGAACTCATACTTATGGCAAAAACCTATTAGTCATCAAAACAAAGTACTATGCGCATGCTCCTAGGGGGATAGATTGGTAGGAAAATACCATCGCTCATCCCCGACCGCCACGCATAAGGAAGACAATCAATAAATAAATCATGCTCCGACTTCATCACATAAAGTTCACCATTTGTGCATGCTACGGGAATCACAAACTTCAGCACAAGTATTTCTACAATCCACAATTACTCACTAGCATGACTCTAATATCACCATCCTTATATCTCAAAACAATCATAAGGAATCAAACTTCTCATAGTATTCAATGCACTTTTATATGAAAGTTTTTATTATATCCCTCTTGGATGTCTATCATATTAGGACTAAATTCATAACCAAAGCAAATTATCACGCTGTTTAGAGAGACTCTCAAAATAATATAAGTGAAGCATGTGAGTTCAACAATTTCTATAAAATAAAGCCACCGCCATGCTCTAAAAAGATATAAGTGAAGCACTAGAGCAAAATTGCCTAGCTCAAAAGATATAAGTGAAGCACATAGAGTATTCTAATAAATCACGATTCATGTGTGTCCTTCTCAAAATGTGTGTACAGAAAGAATTATTGTGTCAATCTAAAAAGCAAAGACTCAAATCATACAATACACTCCAAGCAAAACACATATCATGTGGTGAAAAAAATATAGCCTCAAGTAAAGTTACCGATAGACGAAGACGAAAGAGGGGATGCATTCCGGGGCATCCCCAAGCTTAGGCTCTTGTTTGTCCTTGAATATTACCTTGGGGTGCCTTGGGCATCCCAAGCTTAGGCTCTTGTCACTCCTTATTCCATAGTCCATCGAATCCTTACCCAAAACTTGAAATCTTCACAACACAAGACTCAATAGAAAATCTTATGAGAGTCGTTAGTATAAGAAAATAACTCACAACTTTTTGTACTGTTCTGAATGCATTCTTTATTTATATTGGTTTAATATTTACTATATTCCAACTTTTCCATGGTTCATACCCCCCCCCCGATACTACCCATAGATTCATCAAAATAAGCAAACAACACATAGAAACAGAATCTGGCAAAAACAGAACAGTCTATAGCAATCTGGAAACTTCGAATACTTCTGTAACGCCAAAAATTCTGAAGAATTAGGACGAACTGGGATATTTGTGTACCAATCTTGTGCAAACATAATCAGATCAAAAGCACGCTTCTGTAAAAAATGAAAATTATTTTGTTGGGCGCAAAAGTTTTAGTTTTTCAGCAAGATCAAAACAATTATCACCGTAAGCCATCCCAAAGGTCTTACTTGGCACAAACACTAACTAAAACACAAAAACACATCTAACCAGAGGCTAGATGAACTCTTTATTCAAAAAAAAATCTAAAAGCAAGAACAAAAATTAAATTGGCTTGCCTCCCAATAACCGTTTTTCTTTAAAGCCTTTTAGCTAGGCATTGATAATTTTAATCATGCTCACATAAAAGAGAAGAATTGAAGCACAAAGAGTGGATCATAAAACTCGTGACAAACACATCTAAGTCTAACATACTTCCTATGCATAGGCATTTTATAAGCAAACAAATTATCTAGGCAAGCAAAAACTAGCATATGCAAGGAAGAAGAATAAAACATAGACAATCTCAACATGAAGAGAGGTAATTTAGTAACATGAAAATTTCTACAACCATATTTTCCTCTCTCATAATAATTACATGTAGGATCATAAGCAAATTCAACAATATATTTATCACAAAACATATTCTCAACACGATCCACATGCATGCGAAGTTGACACTCTTCCAAAATAGTGGGATTAACATTAGCTAAAGTCATGACCTCTTCAAACCCACTTTTATCAAAAAATTCATAAGATTGAACATTCTCCAAATATGTGGGATATAAAGTTGACACTCTTCCAAACCCACTTTCAATATTATTGCAAACATTATTATCAATCTCATATTCATCATGGGGTTTAAATAAATTTTCAAGATCATAAGAAGAATCACCCCAATCATGATCATTTCATCAAATAGTAGACATAGCAAAACTAGCATCCCCAAGCTTAGGGTTTTGCATACCATTAACACAACTGACATTAGTAGAATTTATAATAACATTATTGCAATCATGCTTTTCATTGAAGGAACTATCAAGTGTGGGTGCAATAGCAATAATTTCATGTTTAACATAAGGAACTATAGCAAACTCATCTCCATAAGCATAATTAATATTGGCATCATGGCCGTAAAAATAGCAAGCATCATGTTCATCAAGGGAAGATATCTCAATCAAATCAATGGTATCATAATTATCAATAGATTCATGTATATCATTATTTTCTTCCAAAGCAACAGTCATTCTATCAATAAATTCTTTGACATAGGCATTATGAGCATAGTTTTCATAGCAATATTTAAGTATGTAAAAAATTCAGATTTGTAGAGAGTAATATCATACTTTTAAATCCAAGAAGCAACTTCATATGCACCCTTAAAAGCAATTAATTCTTCAATTTGTTCGATATCATAGTAACTGTAAACTCCCTTTTCATAAGAAGATAAGATTTCATTATCATTAAACTCACATAGGTAGGGAAGGTGTTTTTTATGGTTCTTACAACAACAAATAAAATGACAAAGTTCACAAGGATTCCAAGCATAACATAGAAAACAATTTATTGATTCCATAAGAGTCTCCCCTTTTCAGACAAACAGTGACGCACAAAATGAGCATGCTCAGCTAAAGATTTTCCCTCAACTAAACTAGTTGGGGTTTCAACACGAGCACATATGGATCGAAGATGATCCAAGTAGAAAACTTTAAGTGGACTCATCACTACTGCAGGATGCTGCTAACGCGACACTACGATTAGAGACCCTTTGACGAAACTGTGTGCGATGCATTAATTGCAAATGGTGATGTAAAATAACCGGCAAAAAAGGTGCAAAACGTTTGCAATGGAGGGTACATCAAACGCGGTTCAAATTTTACTTGCGTGTGCGATGATGGGCATACGGTTGATCCAGATGAACTATTTCCGATTAGATAGAACAACAGAAACGGGTAACCGTATCAATATGTGTGCGATATACGACATACAGTTCGCTCCGATGAACTGTTTGCTATTAGGGAAAGCAACAGAAATGGTCAGCCAAATCAAGGTGTGAGTGATATACGACATACGGTTCACTCAGATGAACTGTTTGGATTAGGGAAGAGAACATCAACGGTTCAACTTAACAAGATGTGTGTGATACGCGGCAAACAGGCCTGGAGGTTAATTTGAGAACAAGTACACAGAGGTTAACTTGACATACATGACTTATAAGTTTCGCAGAAATCATATCACTTTTTTCGGAAAACATTTAATTGTGTTGAATGTATATAGTGCTCTGTACTATTAGTTGAACTAACCTCGAGGTCCATGTTCTGGAAACATGTCAAAAAGTAACGGTATAGACCATCATTCAAGCCAATCAACATGTGTTCAAAAAACAAAAATTATCAAAAAGTAACGAGATAGACCTTCTTCAAGCCAATCAACATGTATTCAAAAAACAAAAAATGTCAAAAATTACAAAACAAAGACCTCGATATTAACTAGATGGATGGGTCACTGCAAAGGTTTATAATAAACCTTTGAAGTGACCCATCCATTTAGTTAATATCGGGTCCACTTCCCATCTGGTCACCCATCTCATGACTACTCCAGCCTTTGCACAGTTAACTTGGGAGTTCTGTTAGATGAGCTATCGGTAGGGAAGCTGGTCCTTGCTGTTTTAGGATCCCTCCTTGCATCCTTTATTGCACTATACAATGGAAACGGTTCAACTGAACGAGATGTGTGTGATATGCGGCAAACAGGTCCGTGATCAGAAATGTGTGCGAAGACAAATAATAACACAGACGATTGCTGCTAATAAGCCGTGTGATTTGCTCCGTCTACAGAAGAATAAAATGTATATATATATAACTCAAATAAACATCCAATTACATATGTGACTATATAGATCATTCACACACACCTCAATAGACAATTTCATGCATTCTAAAGTAGGAGAAACGATCGTCTAGTCATCTACTTCTTGTGACGCTCCCGCCACTGCTCTGTGGTGTTGGGGAATGCAGTAATTTCAAAAAAAATCCTATGATCATGCAAGATCTATCTAGGTCATGCATAGCAGCGAGATGGGAGAGTGTTGTCTACGTACCCTCTTAGACCGAAAGCAGAAGCATTTAGTAACACGGTTGATGTAGTCAAACTTCTTCTCGATCCAACCGATCCAAGTTCCGAACATACGGCACCTTCGCGTTCAGCACACATTCAGCTCGATGACGTCCCTCGTAATCTTGATCCAGTTGAGGCTGAGGTAGAGTTCCGTCAGCATGATGGCATGGCGATGGTGATGATGATGTTACCGGCGCAGGGCTTCGCCTAAGCACTACGGCGATATGATTGAGGTGTGTAACTGTGGAGGGGGGCACCGCACATGGCTAAAAGATCAATTTGTGTGTTCTAGGGTGCCCCCTGCCCCCGTATATAATGGAGGGAGAGGGAGAGGCAGTCGGCCCAAGGGGGCGCGCCAAGGTGTGGAGTCCAACTAGGACTCCCTAGTCCTAGTAGGATTCCACCTCCCATATGGAGTAGGAAAGGGGGAAGGGAGAAGGAGAAGGAAAGGGGGGTCCGTCCCCCCTTTCCTAGTCCGAATCGGCCTCCTGCCCAAGGGGGGGACACCATACCCTTGTGGGCTGGTGTGCTTCCCTCTTATGGCCCATAAGGCCCATAACTTCTCCCGGGGGGTTCCGGTAACCTCCCAGTACTCTGGAAACAATGCCTGAACCACTCGGAACCATTCCTATGTCCAAATGCAACCTTCCAATATATGAATCTTTATGTATCAACCATTTCGAGACTCCTCGTCACGTCCGTGATCTCATCTGGGACTCCGAGAAAACTTCGTTCATCAAATCACATAACTCATAATACAAATCGTCATCAAACGTTAAGCGTGAGGACCCTACGGGTTCGAGAACTATGTAGACATGACCGAGACATGTCTCCGGTCAATAACCAATAGCGAAACCTGGATGCTCATATTGGCTCCTACATATTCTACGAAGATATTTATCGGTCAAACCGCATAACAACATACATTGTTCCCTTTGTCATCGGTATGTTACTTGCCCGATATTCGATCGTCGGTATCATCATACCTAGTTCAATCTCGTTACCGGCAAGTATCTTTACTCGTTCTATAATACTTAATCCCACAACTGAATCATTAGTCACAATGCTTGCAAGGCTTATAGTGATGAGTATTACCGAGAGGGCCCAGAGATACCTTTCCGAAACACGGAGTGACAAATCCTAATCTCGATCTATGCCAACCCAACAAACACCTTCAGACACACCTGTAAAGCACCTTTATAATCACCCATTTACGTTGTCACGTTTGGTAGCACATAAAGTGTTCCTCCGGTATTCGGGAGTTGCATAATCTCATAGTCTGAGGAACGTGTATAAGTCATGAAGAAAGTAGTAGCAATGAAACTGTAACGATCATAATGCTAAGCTAACGGATGGGTCTTGTCCATCACATCATTCTTCTAATGATGTGATCCCTTTCATCAAATGACAACACATGTCTATGATAAGGAAACATAACCATCTTTGATTAACGAGCTAGTCAAGTAGAGGCATACAAGGGACAACATGTTTTGTCTATGTATTCACACATGTACTAAGTTTCTGGTTAATACAATTCTAGCATGAATAATAAATATTTATCATGATATAAGGAAATAAATAATAATTTTACTATTGCCTCTAGGACATATTTCCTTCAGTCTCCCACTTGCACTAGAGTCAATAATCTAGATCACATCGCCATGTGATTTATATGTGATTAACACCCATAGTTCACATCGACATGTGACCAACAACCAAAGGGTTTACTAGAGTCAATAATCTAGTTCACATTGCTATGTGATTAACACCCAAAGAGTACTAAGGTGTGATCATGTTTTGCTTGTGAGAGAAATTTAGTAAACAGGTCTGCCACATTCAGAGACGTATGTATTTTGCAAACATTCTATGTCTTCAATGCTCTGCATGGAGCTACTCTAGCTAATTGCTCCCACTTTCAATATGTATCCATATTGAGACTTAGAGTGATCTGGATCGGTGTAAAAGCTTGTATCAATGTAACTCTTTACGACGAACTCTTTATCACCCCTATAATCAAGAAATATTTCCTTAGTCCTCACTAAGGATAATTTTGACCGCTGTCCAGTGATCTACTTGTAGATCACTATTGTACCCCCTTGCCAAACTCATGGCAAGGTACACAATAGGTCTGGTACACAGCATAGCATACTTTATAGAACCTATGACTGAAGCATAGGGAATGACTTCCATTCTCTTTCTATCTTCTGCCGTGGTCGGGCTTTGAGTCTTACTCAATTTTACACCTTGTAATACAAACAAGAACTACTTCTTTGACTAATCCATTTTGAACTCTTTCAAAAACTTGTCAAGGTATATACTCATTGAAAAATCTTATCAAGTGTCTTGATCTATCTTTATAGATCTTGATGCCCAATATGTAATCAGCTTCACCGAGGTCTTTCTTTGAAAAACTCTTATTCAAGTATCCTTTATGCTATCCAGAAATTATATACCATTTCCAATCAACAATATGTCATCCACATATAATATTAGAAAGGCTACAGAGCTCCCACTCACTTTCTTGTAAATACAGGCTTCTCCAAAAGTCTGTATAAAACCATAATGCTTTGATCACACTATCAAAATGTTTATTCCAACTCTGAGAGGATTGCACCAGTCCATAAATGGATCGCTGGAGCTTGCACACTTTGTTAGCACCCTTTGGATCGACAAAACCTTCTTGTTGTATCATATACAACTCTTCTTCCAGAAATCTATTCAAGAATGCAGTTTTCTTGGATTAAGGGATCTGCAAACCCTTGAGAGGTTTGAACTCTGGGGTGCGTGCGGAGATCTCAACCTACCCAGCCTGCCTACTCGCGATCCTCCTAAGCCTAGCGCGTCAAGCTCGAAGATACAAAGAGACACAACAGTTTATACTGGTTTGGGCCACCATTGTGGTGTAATACCCTAATCCATTGTGGCGTGGTGGATTGCCTTGTAGGCTGCGGATGAACTAGTACAGTGGATGAACTAGCCTCAGGAGGTGAGGTGTTCTTGAGCTCGAGAGAGCTGGTGGAATGGTTAGGTGGGAATCGATCCCCTCCCTCACTATGGTGGTGGCTAGTCCTATTTATAGTGGCCTTGGTCCTCTTCCCAAATATTGGCGGGAAGGTATCCCACAACGGCCGGATTTGAAAGGGGACAAGTAGTACAACTTATCCTGACAAAAGTAGTCTTCGCCTGCGAAAAGCCTCTAGTCGTGACGTTGCGGTGGGCTCGTCGATGACCTCCGTCTGGCCGTCCTGGCGGTCTTGGTCTCGTTGGACCAGAATGGAAACCTTTGGCTGATTCCTTGGGACTTTGCGCCTGTGGCTTTCCTCCTTTGCACAGAAGAGGAAACCTCCGCTCTGCGCCCGCCTAGCCTTGGTCGTCATGGCTCACGTTAGCTGAGCATCATGAGGTAACCTTGCATAGAACACTTTGCCCCTCAGGAGCCAGCCTGGGGAGGCCGATCCCCTCGGGGGTCTTGGCATCGTTCGCCTCACGAGTCTTGGCCCCTTGCGAGGGTCTTGTGTTATTGATGCTGAGGCTGGGCCGTACCAAGCCGTTGATGGAGCCACGTGGTTGGCCGCAGGCAGGCAGGCCTGGATACCCCCAAATTTAGGACGCCGACAGTAGCCCCCGGGCCCAAGGCACGGTCGGACTTGGCTTTCAGGCGAAGCCAAAGGGCAAGTGTGGAGCACCGCAGGCCCCAACCGCCTGCGGCCTTGATGATGCATGGCGATTGATGGGACGTGGGAGACTCCGCTTCCCCATGCTACCTCGGCAACCGTTCAACTTGACAACTGCATGCTGCATGCAGTGAGAATCATCATTGCTAGAGATCATGGGAAGCCGACGATTTACCTTCTTCTGGCTATAAATGTGCGAGCAGGAGGAGCCCCTGCCAATCTCTCTTTCGTCTTTCTTTCGCCTGCTCCTTCTCTTCTCCACCTTGTGCCCATGGCGCCGATCAGGAGGTATTCCGCAGCCGAGAAGGGGAAGGCCCCTAGGGAGGGGCCCAATCCTCTCCCTCCGAAGAAGCAGCTCCGCGTCCTGTACGACACCAGCGCAAGGCGAGAGGTGACCAGGCCCTAGCAGTCGAGGCCTCCTCCTGGCTTCCCCCTCCCTGTATACGCCCGGGCTTAGGACGAAGGAGTGTGCCGCTAAGTGGTGCCTGATGAAGGTGGCAGGGCCGCCATTGCCCTGTCGTCCGCACCACAGTCTCATCCTGAGGGTAGCTCTCGCGAGTTCGTGGTGTGGGTGGCGTTGCCCCTAACACCTGGATCCGACTCCCGTGGTTCTTCGCCAGCGAGCTGCCTCCGAGGGGGGCGGTCGAGCTGTGGCTGCAGCATGCTAGGTGCCGCAGCTTGGCAACCGGAGCCGAAGTTGAGATGGTGCCGCCTGGAGACGTCTTCATGACACGAGGATGGGGAAAGGTCGCTCGGGCTTGCTGCATAGGGGGAGCCCTGGCGATCCACTTCGAGTATGGCGTCGCGGCCATCCTGTTCTTCAAGGTCTTCAACGAGGAGTGCGAACGGCTGGAATGTTGCCTCGGAGGGGACAACGCGAGGGATGCCGCAGCGGGTGTTGGACCTGCTGGTGTCCCCTTCGGTGTTTCGTCCAGCAGCAGTGACGACTCTTGGGAATCCAGCGACTCTCCTGAGCCCAGTGATTCTCCGGAGTCGAGCGACGACAGCTACGTGCCGCCAAGCTCCTGCCGAGGCCGGAGCGCGGCTGCAGCTGCCGCCCTTCGTCGCCGGCGGTACCATTGGGCCCAGTAGTTGCTTTCCCTGTGTGGAATGAAGATCAGCCCCCGTGGGGTTTGTAAGATTGGAATATACTTAATATCAGCGTTGTTTCTTTTGATTTGGTGATGGATGCGCGTATTCCAGTTCGGCATGTTTCCTTCCTTTTCTTTTCCCTAAGCAGCGCGGTGCTCTACACCGACGGGACCCAGTCCCCAGGCAGGCTTCAGCCGTCGCTAGTATGCCAGGTCATGATGCCGTGGTCATGGCTTGGAGGTGAGCGGCCCAAGGTCCGGTAAGAGCTCATGAGACACGATGCTCACGAGATCCCCCTTGGCATGCAAGCAACTGCATAGAGAATCGAAAAGGGGAGTAGAGCTACCGAAATGGAACTGCGAGGCGGGGCGTGCAGGGAGCGAAGCTGGTGCTGCAGCGAGCCGAGACTTATCTTTTGGTATCTAGGTCCATCAGGGAGATGATGCTTTCCCTCACGCCTGCGGTACCGTTGGGCGCAACTTGCCTTGGCCACCTTCCTACCTCGCTCGCCTAGGTGCTCTACATCCTCGGGACCCGGCCCTCGAGAAAGCTTAGCCGCCACTGGTATGCCAGGTCAAGGCCAGGGGGTGAGGGCTGGAGAGCCAGTAGGAGCTCCTAAGATGCGGTGCTCAGGAGGCCCCCCTTTAACGCGCAAGCGACTCGCGAGGCCAGATGGCGGTTGTTCAAGACGATCTGTGGCCCTAACCACCCGATGAACCTGCACGTTAGATGACAAGAAAGACCGGGACCCCTGTGGAGCGGGCCTGGAGCCCGGGCCATGAGACAGAGGCACCGAGGACCTGGCGAGGTGGTGTACGCGAAGCGGGCCGCGAACCAAAGCTCGATCCCCAGGTTTATCAGCGTTGCAGGGACGGACCCGAGCACAAGCGACGTGCCGACGTGAGTTATCATGTAGCAATGTGGGAGAGGTGCTAGCTAGCGAACACACGGGGGCCAAGAGGCGGCGGCTATAGGGTGATAGTCATGGATAAACTCATAGAAATGGTTAGATAGTCCTGGTGAATGCAAAACGATACATGCCGCAGGGCCGGACCCACATGGACTGGGGATGATGCAGCCTGAGGGGCGCCCCCAAACTGAACGAACTAGAGAGATGTCACCTGGTACCATCGTTGAAGAGGTGTTGAAGTAGCCAAAAAACGTGCGCCGCTGGAGTCGTTCCTCACGAGCCGTTCTGGTGCCGAGCCTCGGGAGGCTCGGAGGACCCGGGAGGCTCCTGAAGGTGCTCCTCCATCTCTGCCAAGATCGCCTGATGCCTGGCCTCGCAAGCCATCTGGGCGTCCCTCATGCAGCACTAGAACGCCCCAGTCGTGCCCGGCAGGCCGAAAGGCATGCTGACGTAGCTGTGAGGTGGTCCCTCGCTTCGGCCGACACGAGATGGCCAGATGAGCTGCCGAGACGCGGCCCTGTTGAGTCCGGGGACGTCGATGCAGACGCGGAACTCCTTACCCTCCTCAGGGCAGTGAGCTGCGCCTCGCGGTAGGTGACGATCGCCTTGCAGAACCCTTGCTTCTTGAATCTCCTCTATTGCCTTATTGATGAACTCCTGAACGCCTGGTGCCTCACGCCTGCTACCTTCTCCTAGGAAGCGTGCTCTGAAGAGCGCCTCCACATGGTGCCCGAGCGCCTCCACATGGTGCCCGAGCGCCTCCCTCGTGGCCCTGGCTAGGTCCGAGGCCCTCCAACGAAGAGCCCTCGAGCCCAACCTGAGAGGGGCGCCGGGCGCGCCTTCCTATGCGATGGGTGAAGGTGTCGCGTCCGGAGACGTGAGGCTCAGCGCGGCATCCTCAAGCGATGCCTCCTCACGAGACCCCTGTCCCAGCTGCAGCTTCTTCGTCTTGGGGGCGACCTTAGGAGGGAGGGCACCGTCTTCGTCTTCAGGGTTCTTGACCGCTGCAGCCTGGAAGGCGCACTCGAGGGAGCACACCGCATCCTTCTCCTGGCACGCGACCGTGATGACGCCGCCTCTTCCTGGCATCTTGAGGACGTTGTAGCCGGGGTGTGTAGCCGCCATGAACTTGGCCAGTGTTGGGTACCCTAGGATGGCGTTGTAGGGCAGGCAGGTATCGGCGATGTCGAAGTCGATGAGCTCAGTGTGGTAGTTGTTCCACTCGCCGAAGGTGACAGGGAGGCGAACCTGCCCAATCGGGTGTGTAGAACCATTGGTCACTCCTGAAAATGGCTTTTTTGGGTGAAGCTGGTAGTATGGCACTTGGAGCCTGTCGAACATTTGAACAGATAGAACATTAAGCCCTGCTCCTCCATCGATGAGAGTCTTGGTGACAACCACATTGCTGATGACGGGGGAGCAGAGCATAGGGAGCACGCCGGCAGTGGCCGCGCACTTGAGCTGGTCTGAGGAGTCGAAGGTGATGGCGCATCTGGACCACCTGAGAGGACGAGTTGCTTCAGGCTTGGGGAGTGCTGTGTTCACCTCGTGTGCGAACTGCTTGAAGACGCAGTGGGAAGCCGGGGCCTGTGAGCCGCCCAAGATGCAGGCGATGGCATGAGGCTCCTGGAAGCCCCCAGCCCCCTCGTCCTGGTGGTGATCTTTGTTCCTTCTTGGCGATGGAGGCAGAGGAGACAGAGTAGCATTGCCCTGAGGGCGCTCCTCACAAGGCTGCTCCCTCCAGGCGCCCTCGCGAGGTTGGCCCTACCAGCGGTCCTCACGAGGCTGATAGCGCCACTCCTGGCAGCGGTCGCGGCCGTCCCAGCGTCCTCCACCATGGCCGCCTCCTCAACCGTATCCCCGATCGTTGCGCTCGGGGCATCGACCGAGGCGCCCGAGGCGGAGGGCCCTGAGCTCCTAACAGTCGCTGGTGTTGTGGTTGTGAACGTTGTGGAAGGCGCAGAAGGGTCGGTTGCTCTTGGATGACTTGCGGTGGTCGCAGCCGCTTCGTCTCCGGTTCGGCCCCAAGCACGGCTGGCCCCTTGTGCTTCACGTCCTTGGTCTTGGTCTTCTTGTCTTCTGGTTTAGCATCGGGGAGCTCGAGGAGGGAGAGGCGTCCCTCCTCAGCCCTTGCGCACTTGTTTGCCATGTTGAACATCTCTAGAGCGGTGCAGAGATCCTCATGGATGGCGAGCTCTTCCTTCATCTTGATATCGCGGACGCCATCAGTAAATGCTGAAATGATGGCCTCGTCCGACACCTTGGGGATCTTGAGGCGAACGGTGTTGAAGCACTGGATATACTTCTGCAGGGTTTCTCCAGGTTGCTGCTTGATGCGATGCAGGTCACCCGCGGCCAGCGGACGGTCGCAAGTGCCCTGGAAGTTGGCGATGAAATGGCTGCGCATCTCCTCCCAAGAAGAAACTGACCCCTCGGTCAGGTTCAGGAGCCAAGAACATGCGCCATCCTTGAGGGCCATCGGGAACCAGTTCGCCATGAACTTCTCATTGCCGCTGGCCACCTCGAGCTTAGCTCATAGAGCTGTAGGAACTCGGCGGGGTCGGCGGTGCCGTCGTAGCATGGAGGCAGGTCGGGCTTGAACTTGCTTTGCCAGACGACATTGCAGAGCTCCGGAGTGAATCCGCGGCATCCTACCATGGCCACCGGAGGTCGTCAAGGGGGTGGAACATGATCCTGGTACACGTGCACCGCCACCTCCTGCGGTGGTATGCGGGCCTGGTACTGGGGTGCTGGAAGCACGCGCGCTTCTCCTTGGGGACGCTGCACCACCTGGCAGCTCACGTCATCCCAAGCTGGTGCAGGGCAAGGCAGGTCGTGCAGTGGCGCCACACACCTTGGCTCGATGATGGCGCCCTAGGTCGGAGGTGGTGGAGGAGCCCCGTGCGCCACGTCGCCCGCTGCAGGTGGTTGCTGAGGCAGCAAGCGAGCCAGCTCGGTGGAGCCCCCGTGCGCGACGCTGATGAGCTATGCGATCCGCTCGAGCCACTCCTTGTAGAGGTCACCCACCGGGCGGTAGCAAAGAAGCTCCTGCGTCGTGAGCAGAGCGGCCTGCACATCCACCTGGCCGCGATGCGCATGGGATGACAAAGCTGCTAGGGTCAGAAACGGAGTAGCGGTGCGCCCGTCACGGTGCACTAATGGGTGCAGGGATGAAGCTTGCTGCTCGTGGCCTGCAAGGCCCATGGTGGCATTGGCCACCGGAGACGGAGCGTGACGGGCACAACCATCACCCGCCGGAGCCGTCTGAGTGATGCGGGCGGCGACTGCAGCCCGACGCTCGGCGCGAGCACGGCGCGTCTCGGCCATGGAGGTGTCGGAGTGGTGGTGGATCGATCGAGGGAAGAGAGGATCCGACGCACCCCTACCTGGCGCGCCAAATGCCGGATTAAGAGATCCGCAAACCCTAGAGAGGTTCGAAATCTGGGGTGCGTGTGGAGATCTCAACCCAGCCTTCCTACTCGTGATCCTCCTAAGCCTAGCGCGTCAAGCTCGAAGAGACAAGGAGACACAATATTTTATACTGGTTCGGGCCACCATTGTGGTGTAATACCCTAATCCAGTGTGGTGTGGTGGATTGCCTTGTAGGCTGTGGATGAACTAGTACAGTGGATGAACTAGCCTCATGAGGTGAGGTGTTCTTGAGCTCGAGAGAGCTGGTGGAATGGTTAGGTGGGAATCGATCCCCCCCTCTATGGTGGTGGCTAGTCCTATTTATAGTGGCCTTGGTCCTCTTCCCAAATGTTGGCGGGAAGGGATCCCACAATGGCCGGATTTGAAAGGGGACAAGTAGTACAGCTTATCCTGACAAAAGTAGTCTTCGCCTGTGAAAAGCCTCTGGTCGTAACGCTGCGGTGGGCTCGTTGATGACCTCCATCCGGCCGTCCTGGCGGTCTTGGTCTCGTTGCACCAGAATGGAAACCTTTGGCTGATTCCTCGGGACTCTGCACCTGTGGCTTTCCTCCTTTGCACCGAAGAGGAAACCTGCGCTCTGCACCCGCCTGGCGCCCGCCTGGCCTTGGTCGTCATGGCTCATGTTAGCTGAGCCTCGTGAGGTAACCTTGCATAGAACTCTCCGCCCCTCAGGAGCCAGCCTGGGGAGGCCGATCCCCTCAGGGGACTTGGTGTCGTCCGCCTTGCGAAGCTTGGCCCCTCATGAGGGTCTTGTGTTGTTGATGCTGAGGCTGGGCCATACCAGGCCGTCGCTGGAGCCACGTGGTGGGCCGCAGGCAGGCAGGGCTGGATACCCCAAAATCCAGGACGCCGACAAGTTTTGACAACCATCTGCCAGATTTCATAAAATATGGCAACTGCTTACATGATTCGGACGGATTTAAGCATCGGTACAGTTGGAAAAATCTCATTTGTTGTCAACACCTTGAACTTGTCGAAAGCCTTTTGCGAAATATCAAGCTTTGTAGATAGTAACACTACTATCAGTGTCTGTCTTCCTCTTGAATATCCATTTATTTAATATGGCTTACCGATCATCGGGCAAGCCCACCAAAGTCCACACTTTGTTCTCATACATGGATCCCATCTCAGATTTCATGGCCTCAAGACATTTCGTGGAATCTGGGCTCATCATCGCTTCCTCATAGTCTGTAGGTTCATCATGGTCTATTAACATGACTTCTAGAATAGGATTACCGTACCACTCTAATGTGGATTGCACTCTGGAAGACCTACGAGGTTCGGTAGTAACTTTATCTGAAGTTTCACAATCATCATCATTAGCTTCCTCACTAATTGGCGTAGGAATCACTAGAACTGATTTCTGTGATGAACTACTTTGCAATCTCGGAGAAGGTACAATTACCTCATCAAGTTCTACTTTCCTCCCACTCACTTCTCTCGAGAGAAACTCCTTCTCTAGAAAGGATCCATTCTTTGCAACGAATATCTTGCCTTTGGATCTGTGATAGAAGGTGTACCCAACAGTTTCCTTTGGGTATCCTATGAAGACGCATTTCTCCGATTTGGGTTCGAGCTTATCAGGTTGAAGCTTTTTCACATAAGCATCGCAGCCCCAAACTTTAAGAAACGATAACTTTGGTTTCTTGCCAAACCATAGTTCATAAGGCGTCATCTCAACGTATTTCGATGGTGCCCTATTTAAAGTGAATGCATTTGTCTCTAATGCATAACCCCAAAACGATAATGGTAAGAGACATCAAAGATCACACAATATCCAATAAAGTGCAGTTACGACGTTCGGACACACCATTACGTTGTGGTGTTCCAGGTGGCGTGAGCTGTGAAACTATTCCACATTGTTTTAAATGAAGGCCAAACTCGCAACTCAAACACTCCCCTCCACAATCAGATCGTAGAAACTTTATTTTTCTTGTTACGATGATTCTCCACTTCACTCTGAAATTCTTTGAACGTTTCAAATGTTCCAGACTTGTGTTTCATTAAGAAGATATACCCATATCTTGCTCAAATCATATGTGAAGGTCAGAAAATAATGATACCTGCCACGAGCATCAACAATCATTGGATTGCATACATCGGTATGTATCATTTCCAATAAGTTGCTATCTCGTTCCATTGTTCTGGGGAACGGAGTTTAGTCATCTTTCCCATAAGGCACTGTTCGCAAGTATCAAATGATTCATAATCAAGTGATTCCAAAAGTCCATTTTTATGGAGTTTCTTCATGCGCTTTACACCGATATGAGCCAAATGGCAGTGCCACAAATAAGTTACACTATCATTATCAACTTTGCATCTTTTGGCATCAATATTATGAATATGTGTATTACCACGATCGAGATTCAATAAACCATCAACATTGGGTGTATGACCATAGAAGGTTTTATTCATGTAAACAGAATAACAATTATTCTCTGTCTTAAATGAATGACCGTATTGCAATAAATAGGATCTAATCATATTCATGCTCAACACAAACACCAAATAACATTTATTTAGGTTCAACACTAATCCCGAAAGTATAGGTAGTGTACGATGATTATCATATCAATCTTGGAACCACTTCCAACATACATCGTCACTTCATCCTTAACTAGTCTCTATTTATTCCGTAACTCCTGTTTCGAGTTACTAATCTTAGCAACCGAACAAGTATCGAATACCCAGGGGCTACTATGAACACTAGCAAGGTACACATCAATAACATGTATATCAAATATACCTTTGTTCACTTTGCCATCCCTCTTTTCCACCAAATATTTGGGGTAGTTCTGCTTCCAGTGACCATTTCCTTTGTAGTAGAAGCACTCAGTTTCAGGATTAGGTCTAGCTTTGGGCTTCTTCACGGGAGTGACAACTTGCTTGCCATTCTATTTGAAGTTCCCTTTCCTTTCCTTTGCCCTTTTTTCTTGAAACTAGTGGTCTTGTCAATCATCAACACTTGATGCTTTTTCTTGATTTCTACCTTCGTCAATTTCAACATCACGAAGAGCTCAGGAATCATTTTCGTCATCCCTTGCATACTATAGTTCATCACGAAGTTCCAGTAACTTGGTGATGGCGACTAGAGAACTCTGTCAATCACTATCTTATCTGGAAGATTAACTCCCACTTGATTCAATGATTGTAGTACCCAGACATTCTGAGCACATGCTCACTAGTTAAGCGATTCTCCTCCATCTTTTAGGCAAAGTACTTGTCAGAGGTCTCATACCTCTTGACACGGGCATGAGTCTAAAATACCAATTTCAGCTATTGGAACATCTCATATGCTTTATGACCTTTCAAAAACGTTTTTGAAGTCCCGGTTATAAGCCGTAAAGCATGGTGCACAAAAATATCAAGTAGTCATCATACTGAGCTAGCCAAACGTTCATAATGTCTGCATCTGCTCCTACAATAGGTCTATCACCTAGCAGTGCATTAAGGACATAATTCTTCTATGCAGCAATGAGGATACACCTCAGATCACAGACCTAGTCTGCATCATTGCTACTATCATCTTTCAACTTAGTTTTCTCTAGGAACATATAAAAAACATAGGGAAGCTATAATGGGAGCTATTGATCTACAACATAATTTGCAAAATACTATCAGGACTAAGTTCATGATAAATTAAAGTTCAATTAATCATATTACTTAAGAACTCCCACTTAGATAGACATCCCTCTAGTCATCTAAATGATCACATGATCTAAATCAACTAAACCATGTCTGATCATCATGTGAGATTGAGTAGTTTTCAATGGTGAACATCACTATGTTGATCATATCTACTATATGATTCACGCTTGACCTTTCAGTCTCAGTGTTCCGAGACCATATCTGCATATGCAGGTCGCCAAGTTTAACCCGAGTATTCTGCGTGTGCAAAACTGGCTTGCACCCGTTGTATGTGAACGTAGAGCTTATCACACCCGATCATCACATGGTGTCTCAGCACAAAGAACTGTAGCAACGGTGCATACTCAGGGAGAAAACTTATACCTTTAAATTGAGTAAGGGGTCATCTTATAATGCTACCGCCGTACTAAGCAAAATAAGATACATAAAAGATAAATATCACATGCAATCAAAATATGTGACATGATATGGCCATCATCATCTTGTGCTAATGATATCCATCACCGAAGCATCGTCATGACCTCCATCGTCACCGGCGCGACACCTTGATCTCCATCGTAGCATCATTTTCGTCTCGCCAACTATCGCTACCGCTTAGTGATAAAGTAAAGCAATTACATGGCGATTGCATTTCATACAATAAAGCGACAACCATATGGCTCCTGCCAGTTGCCGATAAATTTTACAAAACATGATCATCTCATACAACAATTTATATATCATCACGTCTTGACCATATCAAATCACATCAAACCCTGCAAAAACAAGTTAGACGTCCTCTACTTTGTTGTTGCAAGTTTTACATGGCTGCTACGGGCTTCTAGCAAGAACCGTTCTTACGTACGAATCAAAACCACAACGATTTTTCGTCAAGTGTGATGTTTTAACCTTCAATAAGGACCGGGCGTAGCCACACTCGATTCAACTAAAGTTGGAGAAACAGACATTCACTAGCCACCTATGTGCGAAGCACGTCAGTAGAACCAGTCTCGCGTAAGCGTACACATAATGTCGGTCTGAGCCGCTTCATCCAACAATACCGCCGAATCAAAGTATGACATGCTGGTAAGCAGTATGACTATTATCGCCCACAACTCTTTGTGTTCTACTCGTGCATATAACATCTATGCATAGACCTGGCTCGGATGCCACTGTTGGGGAACGCAGTAATTTCAAAAAAATTCCTACGATCATGCAAGATCTATCTAGGTGATGCATAGCAACGAGAGGGGAGAGTGTTGTCTACGTACCTTCGTAGACCGAAAGCAGAAGCGTTTAGTAACGTGGTTGATGTAATCGAACTTCTTCGCGATCCAACTGATCCAATTACCGAACGTATGGCACCTCCGCGTTCAGCACACGTTCAGCTTGATGACGTCCCTCGTACTCTTGATCCATTTGAGGCCAAGGGAGAGTTCCGCCAGCACGACGGCATGGCGACGGTGATGATGATGTTACCGGCACAGGGCTTTGCCTAAGCACTACGGCAATATGATCAAGGTGTGTAACTGTGGAGGGGGGCATCGCACACGGCTAAAAGATCAACTTGTGTGTTCTAGGGTGCCCCCCTGCCCCCATATATAAAGGAGGGAGAGGGAGAGGCAGCCGGCCCAAGGGGGGGCGCCAAGGTGTGGAGTCCTACTAGGACTCCCTAGTCCTAGTAGGATTCCACCTCCCATATGGAGTAGGAAAGGGGGAAGGGAGAAGAAGGAAAGGGGGGCTTTCCTAGTCCTAATTGGCCTCCTGCCCAAGGGGGGCACACCAGCCCCTTCTGGGCTGGTGTGCTTCCCTCTTATGGCCCATAAGGCCCATAACTTCTCCCGGGGGGTTCCGGTAACCTCCCGGTACTCCGAAAAAATGCCTGAACCACTCGAAACCATTTCGATGTCCAAATGCAGCCTTCCAATATATGAATCTTTATGTCTCGGCCATTTCAAGACTCCTCGTCATGTCCGTGATCTCATCCGAGACTCCGCGTAGAGAGTGGCCGTGTGCTACTACCTTCGTCTTGGTCTATAGTCCCCCTTATATTCTATTCCATACTTTGCCCTCAAATTTAACAAACAAAATATCAGTGCATGTTACAAAAATTATATAATTGGAAACTATGTTAAAATACGGATCCAACTATATAATCTTTGGCAACATGCATTCGTATTTTATTAGTTAAATCCTACTTATAAACCGGGATGGGGGTATAGTAGGTAAATAAATCGCAAATGTTTATTTTATTAACCGTATGTTACGTGGCCTTTCGTCCTCCTCTCACACGTCTTGTCACCCCATTGTCGCAGACGGATTACAGCGCAAGCTTGCCCAGCACGCGGGGGCGTTCTTTTGGCCAAACGGTGGCGCCAATGAATCGTCGGTGAGCCTATTCCCGCGCAAGCTTCCCACCCGACTTGGTGAAATCCCCCAAAATCCCAATGCTTACCGGCCTGCTATATAAACCCTCATGGTCGGCGAGTCCTGCGTAGCATTTTCCCTCCCTCATTGTAGCTTATCTCATCTGCTTCTCCCACAATCGCCAATGGCACTGGTCCATCATCATCGCTCAGCCACTCTGCCATCATCAGAGGACAGCTCCAACTGGGAGGCTACACCGCAGCGGCGGCGTAGTCCCTAGCATAGTGTAGTGCACGCGGCGTCCGTAGTGGGTGTGCGCGGAACACCCACCACACGCTCCGCCGCCGCTGCCCGTCGGCAGCTGTTGCCGGCTGCCATTGCCGCCACACCACCGTCAAAAGCAAGGGCCATCACCCGCTCTGCCGCCGCGGCCCGAAGGCGGGAGGTGGACATCGTGGCGGCCACCCTACTGCCAGCCACCATGGCCATCACCCGCTCCGCCACCGCGGCCCGAAGGTGGAAGGTGGTGGTCGTGGATGCCACCCCATCATCAGCCGCGTGGCCGCCAGCCCACCACCGACTGCCGGGGTCATCACCCACTCTGCCATCGCTGCCCGAAGGCAGAAGGCAGAGGTGGATGCCCGCACGTGCGTCAGCGACCTTGTGCACTACACCGAGTTCCTGCGGGAGGAGGAGGAGCGCCTCGTCAAGCATGCAAAGAGCCTTACCGCCACCATGGCTGTGGCACACGCCACCTTAGAGGCGAGGAATCAGAAGATCTACAAGGAGAACCATCGCTTCAAGAGGGGTCGTCTGGAGCGGTAGAGGGCGTTCCAGGTGGTGTCGCTGAAGGTGCAGCAATGGCAGGCACCGTATTGCAGTTGTCCAGCTCGTCAGTAGGCTCCTCCTCCTCTGCCTCTTACTGAGCGCGCTCATCAGAGTAGGGGCTGCCGGAAGTAGTACAAAGCCCCTCCGTAGTAGTAGTATTTAGGGGCTATTTTGTTCAGTTCATATGACTATAGATGTGGTGGAACTATACAACATACTTAAAATTAGCTAGTATATAAAATAGAACTAGCTATTTCAGTACGTGGTTGGCAGCAATTGGGGAAAAGTTTGGTCGATTCATCTATCGAGTTGAGTTGTTTGTATAAAGAACAACTGCTTAATCTATGAATGAAATCTATGCTTAATTACTGAATCTTAGTTGCAAAAATTAGATACTGCTAGTAATTTTTAGCTGCATATTTTGACAAATCACAGTGTTACAAGGTTGACATATGGAAATGTTACTAAATCAACAAATGTCAATCTTTCCAGTTTGACAAATGGCAACATACCCAATATTACAGATGCAAATCCTACCAAATTGTTTGTAAGTGGTTGCACATGGGTCATCCAAAACAACCGTTTCCTTTGAAGAGATGCACAAATCCTGATCTCACTTTGCCTATGGGTGTTTTATCTAAAAGTTTGCGATCAAGAGCTGCACAAATCCTTCTCGGCACATTTTCCCTTGACTTCCTGGGGAAGCTGTCGGTTTGCATACGGGTGTTCTAACTAAAATGTTTGCAATAGTGTTTTATATTTAAAAACCATTGACGATTTTTCAAAAGAAAATTGTTTGATAAGTCTGTACATTAAGAGATAAAAACGCAAGTTCGCTGAAACCATATATTTCATTCAGTCATACTACCAATTTATATTCATAAGATTGAGATACAGTATTAAACCCAAGACAAAAACTATTTCCGACGGCGGCGGAGGCGGCGTGCCGCGCCGTCGTCGTTGTTGTCGTCCTCTGAGATGCTGTTGTTGAAGTCTTCAAGGCAGCACATAATTTCTTCACTTCTAAATCAAACATCATGTCGTTGCGCAATCGATCGGGTGGGGCGCGGGAGGACGGCAGCTGGCAGCGCTGAGAGATTGCGGTCAACGGTGGCGTCCCATGCTGCTGAGGGGGGCGCGCGCATGGGCACGACCGTGGCGGGTGCAGCCAAACGCACGGGGACCGATGCCACGGTGGGTGGAGGGGCGCGCACGAGCATGAGCACGGGAGTTGGCATGTACACGAGATCGTGCGGGTCTGCAGAGACCTTGCTGATGCCCACGGCTTCCAGCTCTGCGATAGTGCTCAGTGACCAGCCCGTTAATGCTACGAGGATGGTCGCTGGCGCTGGCACGGGGATGGGAGCTGGAACGAGAGCGGGGGCAGCAACCGCCGCGGCCACCATGTCCATGAGGCCCTATTCCTCCTTATTTTCTATCTCCTCCAGCTCGGAGTCGACTTCACCAAACTTGAAGACTAGTGGCAGATGATCCTTCTGTGCCATGCATTAGTGGAGGTCTGTGGGAGGGAGGGGAATGGGAGGCGAACAGTAAGGTCGCCCGTATTAAGCAGCGGCTCGGGCGGCGTTAATGGATAGGAAGGCGAGCGGCCATGGAAGTCAAAGGGCTTGCTTCCCAGTGAGCCTACGCAACGTACAGCTTGCATGCTTCCCGGTGAGCCTGCTCATTGGAGGACAACTTGCATGCCTCTCGGTCAGCCTGCGCACTGGACTACGATTGCACGCCTCCCGTTCAGTCAAGCAGTTGTCCGCACGACACGTTCTATAGCCATTAAAACCAAGACACTTGGCTTCACGTGAATGGTTAACATAATGCACATGATGTGAGTTATACAAACGTTTGCAACGTTAGAGTGGAAGCTATTTGTTTCGAAATGCCTTTGTTGGCTGTTATTCGAGTGCGCCTTCTCTCAAAATGGACATGAAAAATACCACAGCATGTCGGGTGCCATTCCATGATAGCATGCCAAGTTTCATAAATTTCAGACGAGTTTTGGATTTGCTAGAATTTAATAACAAAGTATCTCAATGTATTGTCGGCAATCAACAGTGCCCTGGTGTTTGAAATTCATTCTCATTTCTTGCATGGGACCTAAGCATGCACCCAAGAATAAAGATTTGATTTTTCAACCAATTTATATGCACTGGAGCATGTGCATGTAGTTCAAATTTGAATTATGCACATAAAATGCCTAGAAAATCCAGTTAATGTATAAAATGTCCAAATGAAACCCGAAAAATTCCAAAATTTAACACAACACTCCTGTTGTTCTATGTTGACACTAGAAGTTTTTTGAAAGCAATAAGAGGCAGCGGATATCGTTTCATCCCCAAAGGTGGCACGTTCCCTACCGGAACCGTCGGGTTTGTTGTGAGAAGCTCTGGTTTGTGAGAAGCTTATACCCAAACCTGCCCCAAATGGGACAAAAAATTTACCAGGGCATATTTATGCCGCTCCATTATAGCATGCCAAGTTTCAGACGAGTTTTTGTATTTACTAGAATTTAAAAACCAGGTATCTCAAAGTTTGTGGCCAAGTGACGGTGGCAGGGTGTTTGACATTCATTCCCATTTCTTGCATGGGCCCTAAGCATGCAACCAAGTACACATATTTGAATTTTCGACCAATTTATATGCATTAGAGCATGTGCATGTAGTTCAAATTTGAATTATGCACATAAATGCATTGAAAACTCAATTAATGCATAAAATGTCCAAATGAACCCCGAAAAATCCCAAAAATTGACACAACACTCCTGTTGTTCTATGTTGACACGAGAAATTTTTTAAAGCAATAAGAGGCAATGGATATAGTTTCTCCCCAAAGGTGGGACGTTCCCTACCGAAACCATCAGGCTTGCTATGAGAAACTCTAGTTTGTGAGAAGCATATCCCCAAACCTGCCCCCAAATGGGACAAAAAATTACCACAGCATGTTGATGCCGATCCATGATAGCATGCCAAGTTTCATGAATTTTAGATGAGTTTTGGATTTACTAGGATTTAAAAACCAGGTATCTCAATGTTTGCGGCCGAGTGACGGTGGCCGGGTGTTTGACACTCATTCTCATTTCTTGCATGGGACCTAAGCATGCAACCAAGGACACAAATTTGAATTTTCAACTAATTTATATGCATTAGAGCATGTGCCTGTAGTTCAAATTTGAATTATGCACATGAATGCATGGAAAACTCAGTTAATGTATAAAAATCTCCAAGTGAACCCCGAAAAATCCCAAAAATTGACACAACACTCGTGTTGTTCTATGTTGACATGAGAAACATTTTGAAAGGAAGAAGCGGCAACAAATATCATCTCGTCCCCTAAGGTGGCACGTACCCTACCGAAACCATCAGGCTTGTTGTGAGAGAAGCTCTACTTTGCGAGAAGCTTATACCCACACCTGCCCCAAATTGGACAATATTTTTACCACGGCATGTCGATGTCGTTCCATGATATCATGTCAATTTTCATGAATTTCAGACCAATTTTCGATTTACTAAAATTTTAAAACCATGTATCTCAAATGTTAGCGGCCGAGCGACAGTGTCACGGTGTTTGACATTCATTCTCATTTCTTGCATGTGACCTAAGCTTGCAACCAAGGACAAACATTTGATTTTGCAACCCATTTTTATGGACTAGAGCATGTGCATGTAGTTCAATTTTGAATTATGCACATAAATGCCTAGAAAACTCAATTAACATATAAAAATTTCCAAATGATACCTGAAAAAATCAAAAATTTAATACGACACTCCTGTTGTTCTATGTTGACACTAGGAAAAAAATTGTAAGGAAGAAGAGGCGACCAATATCGTTTTGTCCACAAAGGTGACATGTTTCCCTAATGGAACCATGAGGCTTCTTGTGAGAAGCTTATACCATAACCTGCCCCAAATGGGAATATATTTTTTACCCCAGCATGTTGATGCCATTCCATGATAGCATGCCAAGGTTCATGAATTTTAGACAGGTTTCGGATTTTCATGAATTTTAGACGGGTTTTGGATTTACTAGAATTACAAAAGCAAGTACCTCAACATTTGCCGGAGAGCCGTGGTACCGTGGTGTTCGAAATTTATCCCCATTTCTTGCATGGGACATACGAATAAACCCATGGACACATATATGATTTTACAACCCATGTTGGTGCACCGGAGCATGTGCATGTGCTTTAATTTTGAATTGTGCACCTGAAATGGCTACAAAACCAATTTAATGTATAAAATTTCCAAACAAACCCAGAATAATTCCAACTTTTTTACGACACACATATAGTTGCATGTTCACTGTAGATAAAAGGTCTAGCAATTCAAACACTGTCCATTGCCGTTGTGACCCCATTATGTAATTCAAATCAAGATGAAAAATCAAGTAGATCCCACACAGTTTATTATCACCAGCCGTGTGAGATTCAGTACAAAATACCCTAGAGCATCGTCGATGTATAGTACACCTATGGCTTACACGAGAAGGTGTGTCGGCTATAGTCCACAACCGACGTGTCAAGCACACAAGCTCGCTCCCCAAATATCTTTTCACTGTTCAATCACCGCCCACGACCATGTCGAGGCCGCCCACGCCCAGCTCGTGGCGGTCACCGCACAAATCGAACAAAGCTTCTCCGACAACAGTCGGCAACCCACGGTTGAAGAGTTGGCAATCGCCGAGAGCGTTCGAGCAGCCATCCGTTCCTCCACTGCATACCTTGCGACGACGGAGCCCGTCCAAGCCCAGATTGCGGCCGCCCATGCCAGCTCGTGGCGGACTTTTCCAAAAATATGGCGAACGCGAATGGCGTGATGCTTTCCTAGTATGGTGTGATGGATGCCATGGAACCCCTTCCCCAGGAGACCATCGGGCACGAGCTGGACATGGAGGAGGCGGCGGAGATCGACGAGCACCAGCCCTAGTAGTACTCTTTGTTTTGTTTAATTAAGAGCACTGGTCTTTAATTTCTTAGAGTAATGTTTAGGCCAGCTAGCTCTATTTAATTGCTGAACTTGCTCGATTAACAAGTGTGGGTGTGATGTACTCTCCTTTGTGTACTCAAATTATGCAATGACATGGATGACCACTATAACCAGGGAAATTGGAACCAAAATTTTTGATGCTCAAACTCATCACACACCGGTTAAGCTATCTGCATCGTTTGTGATGCTCACATATCGTACACAGTTCTGAATAATGGATCGTGTCTGATGACACTTTGCATGCTAGTTTTTTCGCTGAACCAATTCAAATTTTTCGGCTTCCGCGGAAATATCTACCTCCCCGCCCCTTCCCCTTATCAAAAGCCACATTTCCCCTGTTTTCGCCTTCCTTTCCAAGTTGAAACCTTCACTGCTGGCTTGCAGCACCGCCTTCTCGCTGGCGACACTCCTTCACGCTGCTCGGCCTCGTCTATCCAGGCAGGTAATCCACACCTGACCCCCATCCTCCTCCTCCTTCCACATCCCACATGCCCCGACGCCGGTGCAACACCTTCCACCCAAATCACCGACCCCTCCACCAAATAAGCGCTGCCCTAAGCCATGGTGCACGCAGTATAGCCAGGAGCTCAAGGAGCATTTGGCAACAGAGAAGCAAATCGCGGCCGCACACGCGGATGAGGTCGTGATGGCTACTATTCATGTCGACCCCCAGATCTTGGAGGATCACCTTGCCATTTTCTAGCTATGCTGGTTAAGCATGCTCACTTTACCCGTTGTGTGTGCTGCTCCTGCCTTTCCTTAACAAATTCTAGTTAATTGTGCTATCCAATTTTACCATCCAATCTGTTGCTCTACTGTATATGTTCTATATGTCATGCAGTGTGGTGCTCACTTATTAACTATTTGGTTAATTAGTTGCCGTCTTCAGTTAACTATTTGGTTCAACTCTGCAAATGTGATGTTCAATTCTTCAGGCTGCAATTTTGTATTGTCTTCCATGTGAGAAATAAATCGAAATTATCTTTACGAAATACATGAGAAATGAATACAATTGCTATATTTCCAAGTTGCCAAGCATGCTTGGTTTGGTTATACATTGTGCAATGTGGTGCTCAGTTAAAGTTTGGTTCATTTGTGTTGTGGTGTTTAGTTAACTATTTGGTTCAATTCTGCAATGCGATGTTCAATAGTTGTGGGTGCATTCTATTATTGTATACCATGTGAGAAGTAAATCGAATTTGGCTATACTAAATACATGAGAAACAAATACAATTGCTATATTTCCAGGTTGTTGAGCATGCTTGGTTTGGTTAACTGTCCAATCTTCTATTGGGAGTATGTTATATTGTGCAATCTGGTGCTCATTTAACGTTTGGTTCATTTGTTGTGGTGTTTAGTTAACTGTTTGGTTCAATTCTGCAATGTGATGTTCAGTTGTTGTGAGTGCATTCTGTTATTGTATACCATGTGAGGAATAAACTGAATTTGGCTATAGTAAATACATGAGAAAAAAATACAATTTCTATATTTCCAAGTTGTTAAGCATGCTTGGTTTGGTTAACTGTCTGATCTTCTATTAGGAGTATTTTATATTGTGCAATGTGGTGCTCAGTTAATGTTTGGTTCATTTAATGTGGTGTTTCATTAACTGCCGGTCGCACATGACCTCATTTTGCCGAGCGTGTGTGCCAGGAGGGCATATCCCCGACGGTTTCTGGCTTGTGTGGGAAGGAACCCCCTATCGCAGTCACTCACTAGGTGACGGTTCAGCACACCGTCGCGGAAAGGGGTTAAAAACCGTTTGTATAGCACCTCGTTGTACCAGTGCATATCAATAGATTTTTAGCAAGCAAATAGAAGGCACATGGAAACACAAGCAAAGATAGAAAACAAGCAGAAAGGCATATGGAAATATGAATGGAAAGAGGGGCGAATAAAAAGGCAAATCTTTTCGAAAATCATTTTAGAAGTGGGGGAGAGGAAAACGAGAGGCAAATGGCGAATAATGTAATGCAAGAGATGAGAGTTTTATGATGGGTAATTGGTATGTCTTGACTTGGCGTAGATCTCCCCAGCAATGGCATAAGAAATTCTTCCTGCTACTTCTTGAGCTTGCGTTGGTTTTTCCCTTGAAGAGGAAAGGGTGATTCAGCAAAGCAGAGATAAGTATTTCCCTCAGTTATAGAACCAAGGTATCAATCTAGTAGGAGACAACGCAGAAGCCACCAGTACCTTCACAAACAATCAAACAACTTGCACCCAACGCAATAAAGGGGTTGTCAATCCCTTCATGGTCACTTGCAAAAGTGAGATCTGATCGAGATAGATAAACAAAAGGTAAAATATTTTAGGGTTTTTTGGTTTATAGATATGAAAGTAAAAGATAACAAAATAGTAGATCAGAAACTAATATGATGGAAAATAGACCCGGGGGCCATAGGTTTCACTAGAGGCTTCTCGCATGAAGGCAAATAATACGGTGGGTGAACAAATTACTGTCGATCAATTGATAGAAAAGCGCAAAGTTATGACGATATCCAAGGCAATGATTATCAAATATAGGCATCACGTATGTGTCAAGTAGACCGACTCCTGCCTGCATCTACTACTATTACTCCACACATCGACCGACTCCTGCCTGCATCTAGAGTATTAAGTTCATAAAGAATGGAGTAACGCATTTAGTAAAATGGCATGATGTGGAGGAATAAACTCAAGCAATATGATGTAAACCCCATCTTTTTATCCTCAATGGCAACAATACAATACGTGCCTTCCTGCCCCTACTGTTACTGGGAAAGGACACCGCAAGATTGAACCCAAAGCTAAGCACTTCTCCCATTGCAAGAAAAACCAATCTAGTTGGCCAAACTAAACCGATAGTTCGAAGAGAATTGCAAAGATATCAAAGCATGCATATAAGAATTCAGAGAAGATTCAAATAATATTCATAGATAAACTGATCATAAATCTGTTGACAAACACACCGCAAAAGAAGATTACATTGAATAGATCTCCAAGAACATCGAGGAGAACATGGTATTGAGAATCAAAGAGAGAGAAGAAGCCATCTAGCTACTAGCTATGGACCCGTAGGTCCGTGGTAAACTACTCACGCTTAATCGGGAGGGCAATAGAGTTGATGTTGAAGCCCTCCATGATCGAATCCCCCTCCCGCAAGATGACGGAAAAGGCCCCTAGATGGGATCTCACGGGAACAAAAGGTTGCGGCAGTGGAAATGTGTTTTCGTGGATGCCTCTGGTGGTTTGGGAATATATGTGAATATATAGGAGGAAGATCAAGGTCAGGGGTCACTAAGGGGCCCACAAGGTAGGGCCTCCCCCCTTGTCGCCGCCTCATGGCTCTTCTAACCTGCACTCCAAGTCTCTTGGGTGTCTTCTGGTCCAAGAAAAATCACCGTGAAGGTTTTATTCTGTTTGGTATTCCTTTTCTATGAGGCTCAAAAACAAGGAAAAAAATAGAAACTGGCACTGGGTTCTAGGTTAATAGGTTAGTCCCAAAAATAATATAAAATAGCATATTAATGAATATAAAACATCCAAAGCAGGTAATATAATAGCATGGAACAGTCATAAATTATAGATACATTGGAGACGTATCACTAATACTTGCAAATATTCTTTGGCTCCCCTTGTGTCGAATCAATAAATTGGGTTGAATACTCTACCCTCGAAAACTGTTGTGACCCCCTATACTTGTGGGTTATCAAGACCTTTTTCTGGCACCGTTGCCGGGGAGCATAGCTATATTTGTTGTGTCACTTGGGATTATTATCAATTTATCACTATGAAGAATCTGAAAGATACAAAGACTAAGATTCTTCCCTCTAAGATGAGGGGAGGTAAGGAACTGACATCTAGCTCTGCACTTGATTCACCTTCTATTTTGAGTAGACTTGCAACACCACCACATGCTATTAATCCTGATATGCCGCAAGTTATTGATGTCTGCTACTTCTATGAATGCTACTCATGATGATGCTAGTACCTTGCTTGATGATGGTGTGCCACTAGGTGATTTTCTTGATGAACAAATTGCTAAAGCTAAAGATATGGAAATTACCGAAACTGATGAAGCACTTGAAACTGAAAAACTTGAAACACCTGTTAGACCTAGCTCTCCTAGAACAGTGAAGCCTGTATTTACAATAAAGTGAGTGGGAACTCTGTAGCATTTCTGATATTATGTGTGGATGACATATTGTTGATTGGAAATGATATAGAATTTCTGGATAGCATAAAAGGATACTTGAATAAAAGCTTTTCAATGAAAGACCTCGGTGAAGTTGCTTATATATTGGGCATCAAAATCTATAGAGATAGATCAAGACGCTTAATAGGACTTTCACAAAGCACATACGTTAATAAAGTTTTTGAAGAAGTTCAAAATGGATCAGTCAAAGAAAGGGTTCTTGCCTGTGTTACAAGGTGTAAAGTTGAGTAAGACTCAAAACCCGACCACGGCAGAAGATAGAGAGATAATGAAAGTCATTCCCTATGCCTCAGCCATAGGTTCTATAAAGTATGCCATGCTGTGTACCAAACCTGTTGTGTACCTTGCCATGAGTTTGGCAAGGGGGTATAATAGTGATCCAAGAGTAGATCACTGGACAGCGGTCAAAATTATCCTTAGTTACCTTTTAAAAAGGATTAAGGAAATGTTTCTCGGTTATGGAGGTGATAAAGAGTTCATCGTAAAGAGTTACGTTGATGCAAGCTTTAACACTGATCTAGATGACTCTAAATCTCAATCTAGATACACATTGAATGTGGCAGCAATTAGCTAGAGTAGCTCCATGCAGAGCATTGTAGACATAGAAATTTGCAAAATACATACGGATCTGAATGTGGCAGACTCGTTGATTCAACTTCTCTCACAAGCAAAACATGATCACACCTTAGTACTCTTTGGGTGTTAATCACATGGCGATGTGAACTAGATTATTGACTCTAGTAAACCTTTGGGGTGTTGGTCACATGGCGATGTGAACTATAGGTGTTAATCACATGACAATGTGAACTATTGGTGTTAAATCACATAGCGATGTGAACTAGATTATTGACTCTAGTGCAAGTGGGAGACTGAAGAAATATGCCCTAGAGGCAATAATAAATTTGTTATTTTATATTTCCTTATTTCATGATAAATGTTTATTATTCATGCTAGAATTGTATTAACCGGAAACTTGATAGATGTGTGGATACATAGACAAAATATCGTGTCCCTAGTAAGCCTCTACTAGACTAGCTCGTTGATCAAAGATGGTTAAGTTTCCTAACCATAGACATGTGTTGTCATTTGATAAATGGGATCACATCATTAGGATAATGATGTGATGGACAAGACCCATTCGTTAGCTTAGCATTATGATTGTTCAGTTTTATTGGTATTGCTTTCTTCATGTCAAATACATATTCCTTCGACTATGATATTATGCAACTCCCGAATATCGGAGGAATGCCTTGTGTTCTATCAATCATCACAACGTAACTGGGTGATTATAAAGATGATCTACAGGTATCTCCAAAGGTGTTTGTTGGGTTGGCATAGATTGAGATTAGGATTTGTCACTCCGAGTATCGAAGAGGTATCTCTGGGCCCTCTCGATAATACACATCATAAAAAGCCTTGCAAGCAAAGTGACTAATGAGTTAGTTGCAGGATGATGTATTACGAAACAAGTAAAGAAACTTGCCGGTGACGAGATTGAACTAGGTATGAAGATACCGACGATCAAATCTCGGGCAAGTAACATACCGATGACAAAGGGAATAATGTATGTTGTCATAACGGTTCGACCGATAAAGATCTTCATAGAATATGTAGGAGCCAATATGAGCATCCAGGTTCCTCTATTGGTTATTGATCGAAGAGGTGTCTCGGTCATGTCTACATAGTTCTCAAACCCGTAGGGTCCGCATGCTTAACGTTCGATGACGATATTGTATTATATGAGTTATGTGATTTGGTTACCAAATGTTGTTCGGAGTCCCGGATGAGATCACAGACATGACGAGGAATCTCAAAATTGTCCAGAGGTAAAGATTGATATATAGGATGATAGTATTCGGACACCGTAAATGTTCCAGAGTGTATCGGGTAATTATCGGAGTACCGGAGGAGTTACTGGAACCCCCGGGGGTAATATATGGGCCATATGGGCCATGAGAGGGGAGCACACCAGCCCACAAGGGGTGGCGCGCCCCCCTATTGCAAGTGGCCAAATAGGAGAAGGATAAGAGGGGATTCGGCCCCCCCTTCCTTCTCTTCTTCCCCCTTCCTTTCTTCTCCGGTGAAAAAAGGAAAGGGGAGGCGCCACTTGGGGAAACCCCAAGTAGGATTTGGATCCTACTTGGGGCGCCCCCTGGCTCCCTCTCCTCCCCTCCCACCTATATACATGTGGGGAGGGGGCGCCTAGAACACACGACATCAATTGTTAGCCGTGTGCGGCGCCCCCTCCACCATTTACTCCCACGATCATATCTTCGTAGTGCTTAGGCGAAGCCCTGCGTGGATCAATTCACCATCACCGTCACCATGCCATCATGCTGACAGAACTCATCTACCACGTCAACGTCTTGCTGGATCAAGAAGGTGAGGGACGTCACCGAGCTGAACATGTGCAGAACTCGGAGGTGTCGTACGTTGGGTACTCGATCGGTGGATCGCGAAGAAAGTTTGACTACATCAACCGCGTTGTGAAATGCTTCCGCTTACGGTCTACGAGGGTACGTAGACACACTCTCCCCCTCGTTGCTATGCATCTCCTAGATAGATCTTGCATGATCGTAGGATTTTTTTTGAAATTGCATGCTATGTTCCCCAACATGACTCATAAAGTACAGGCCACGGCCATCGAGATTAGGAGCCTACTTGGGTTCTCATTCCTAAAGATAAGAAGATTCCAACTCTAGACATGCTCGGGAGCTACTGACGATACAATACTTCGGGGCTAGCCTCTTGGTAGGAAGCCCGACAATAGGCCTGCCTCGGGGCCCAGGTGGCTAGACAAGGAGTCTAACTACAGGAGGGAGCCCTGGGGCCTGGATAAAGATTGGAGATCATCTTGGCGAACAAGACAAGATGACGACGGCTTGAGATTGGATAGATCCACTGTAAACTCTAGCACGCGTCCCCTATACAAGGTGAGGGTAGGGGTAGCCATATGCGTCAACTCTCTGGTAGAACCATACTCTTGGTAGCCATTACATCTTCACCCTTGTAACCCCCTCACAAGTGGTGCACCATCATCAATACAAATCCAAAGTAGGACGTAGGGTATTACCTGACCATGAGGGCCCGAATCTAGGTAGCTTACTCGTGCGGCCTTTGTTACGGTACTTCCGGCCATGTTCGCCACCCTACCAAATGTGTTGATGGTTTTTCGTACCGTCACATAGTGTCTTTCAGCCCACATGTGTCATGTGGTGTCTTTAGGCCCATTAACAACCCATGTTGCTTCCGGGCCCATTTAGAGGGTGTGGTGACTTTTGGCCAATTAACGGCTCGTGGTGTATTTGGGCCATTTCTGCCCCATTAACGACCCGTGTTGTCTTCGGACCAACTCCGTCCCTTGATGTCTTTAAACCCATTAATGCTCTGTCATGTGTGTGGGATATTTCTGATTGGCCATATTGTTGATTCCATCATGCTTTTTTTGGCAAGTGAAGATCGAGATGCAATTTAAAATAGAATTACATAGTGTGGCATTGTTCCTATCATTGAGGAAATCAGTTAAAACAAACTAGCATTGTCAGAATGGAAGTATGAAAAACTACACAACACCACTAGATTACATAATGATACGACAAGCATACATGCATGACTAAAGAACATTATTGGCTCTATTTGGTCCTAGTAATGTGCACAATATGAGAAGACAATTGTTTATACAATTGAAACTGAAACTGACGTAGAGCGAGTTACAACAACAAAGCAGTTACACAAACAAGTTTTTAATAGGTACCTCGTGTGATATTGGAGTTTCTATTGGATTCTAAAAATTGAAATTAGTTTATACGAGTAAATACAATGATATAAGAGCAAACTAATGCGCATCATAAAATGAAATCTTACCTAATAAGAGTTGTTCTTCTGCTTTAAGCACTTAGCCTACAAGAACATAGAATAGTAAGACTGCATGCAGATATATATAGTAGTTCAAAATGTGATCTGATCCCATAGACCGTACATGATTCTTGGAGCAGGACCAATGCAGAACAAGGCGTTCCTAATCATCATTTCGTAAATATTTCTCCGGAGAAATTGGGGAACTTTGTGAATGTCCTTGCCATAGAAGTATGTTTCCTTCACGTAATGTCGATACTGCCACACTACATTCTTGAAGATAGCACATGTTACCTCATCCTTAGTGTCAAAAGAGGTCATTCTTCTCCATAGAGAAAAATGGGAACAATTGCTACGTTATAACTGACAGGGAGTTAGAAAGTATGGGACAAAGCAAAGTAATTTGAAAAACGTTTATAGTCGACACGCCGGCCGAACATTCAGCCAGACGTGTGCTACGCGTAGGATCCATATGGATTGAACGCATCAGATCAATCTTTTTTTGGGCCCACACATCGCTCTTCACCTGACCTTATCTTCTGACCAGACGTCCTCCTCCACTCGTTTTCTTTCCTCTCTCTCCTTCGTTCTCCTCCAATCGATCCCCTTTTTCTCTTCCCTCGCCATGAACGCCACACCGCCATGGATGGGGCCTTCAAGCACCCATCCCTCCCTACTCTACCTCCCTGCTGATGGGTGTCCTCACCACCCGCTCCCGCAAAGCCTACGTTGAGACGATGACGAGCTGCTTTGTGCCCTCCCTCCCATGTAAGCTTGAAGCGGCCGCGCTCGCGCACCATGCGGATGTGACACCATTTTTTTCCAAGATGCCATGATTCCTCTATGGATTAGTTTTTTTATTTTTAGGTGGTTGTAGCTTTTTGATTGGTCGGTTCCAGCTTTTTATTTTGCCGGTTGTAGCAATTTCATCCATGAGCACCAATCTTTGATTCGTTGGTTCCAACATTTTTTCCCGCTGGTAGTAGCTTTTCACGTTCTTGTTCGAACTTTTGATTTCGCCGGTCGCAAATATCCCCCTTTCGACAGTAGCAACTTTTTGATTCATAGGTTGTAGCATTTTATTTCGTCGGCAGTAGCTTTTTGCTCAAGGAAGGGGATCGATGAAGATTTTTTTTGCTACAACCATGTACCATAGAAGCCTCAACCGTGTGTGCCAGAGCTGCAAACCGTGTACACCAGAGCTACAACCGGAGACACCCGTCATCGGTGAGGCTGCAACCGGCAAGGGCAATGCTACAACAGGTGCCCAGCAAGCTACAAGCGACACAACGACAAGCTTCAAACCTGGTGGATCACCATGCCGGCGAGGGGGGGATGCAACCATGGTAGCGAGTTGCTGGAACTGTCTTTTATTTTTGCTACGAGAGGCCAAAAATTTTGCTATGTTCCGGTGACGAAGGTCCATGGTTTTGCTGGAGCCGGCTAAACTTTTGCTTCAACCAACTTTTTTCTTAGTTGCTTAGATTGTTTTTTCTAGAACATAGGGCATGTGACGACGGCGATGATGAGCTTCTTCGACGGACATGGAGGACACGGGGAGTGGTGACCATACCGGCGGTGCACAACATCGGCGAGGGACGGTGTTGCGGTCGGCGTCGCGGAGCTACCATGGATGCAACATGGAGGCAAGAGAAAAGGCTGCTATGGTCAATGACCTTTTTGTTGCGAGCGACGGCGGCGCGGATAGGCGGTGAGCGTCCGCGGCGAGGCAAATGGGCGAGGTTGGCGAGCGCGGCTCATCGACAGATGAGGATGAGCGGGGCGCTGGTCTCTTTCCCCTTACTTTTTTTTCTCCTCTGCTTTTTTTTGTTGTAGCGTTTTTGTAAGGTAGATGAAGGAATCATACTGTTTACAAAACTAGATTGTGCGGCCCACGCGGGACCGGCTGAAATTTTAGGCCGGCGCACTATGCGCCTATTAGTGGCCAAGTAATTTTCATAAATAACATTACTTATACATAACTCCTGGAAAAAGACAAAAAATTGGCATTTACCTTCGTCTTTAGTACTCCCTCCGATCCAAAAAAGTGTCATGGCTTTAGTTCAAATTTGAACTGCTGAACTAAAGCTATGCCACATTTTCTTGGATCGGAGGGAGTATAATATTACCACGATGGCAGATACACACATACATTTGATGACATCGAAAACCATTCTCGTTAAAATGTGGCTGACTGGCGTGCTTTGTCCACGGGAATAGGTGTACACATGTTGTCAGCAATACGAGAAATAGGGTCCTGCGAGCCTACTGAAATGCGCCGAACTCAACGACGTGAAGTGCAAACAGCAAGGCACCAAGAGATAGCACTAAGAGGCGGTGGTCAGGGCTCCCCAAGAACATGCTCTCATCCAGCTTAAGCATGGCATCACGCATTACCCCAAGCATGCTCGAGCCCCCGACCTCTACTTCAACAACAACGAAGATAACTCAAGAGCCAAGCGGGTGCACAGGGCTAGACCCCGAGCACCTTCGATTCCTGCAAGCACTAGCTTTGCTCCAGCGGGCCTTCTAGGGGCCTGCCAACTGACGAGACAAACATGTGCATGTAATGCGAGGCTGATAAGCCTACAACGGCCCATGTCCCATAGGAGGCAATGTTGATGGCTTCGCATGTCGGTTCACATCATCCCAGGCGGTAAGGCATGTTGCATGTCATCATTGACCTCATCACTAACACCATCCTCACAAATTGTTGAAGCATCCGCGAAGACGCGAGTCCACCTTCACCACTTGAAATGTAGCGCCCATCAAAGGCTCGTGCCTCACAGAAACGCCAAACTTCCCCTGCCACATGAATAGCAACGCCCATTGGAGTGTTTGCGGAAACACCACACATGGTGCACTAGAGAAATCCAAGAAAAAAAAACCAGAGAAGTTTGCTTTTTGGCTGATATGGAAGTAAAGAATGTTCAAATACCTTGCTTTCATTTGTTAGGCAACGATTAAGGTTGGGCGTGTTGGCTGGTGTGCTCGGTATACACCTAGGATCGTCAATTCGCCCCCTCCCAACACTTTATTTTTCTCTCCCACGTCTCGAGGCAACGCGCGGGCTAGCGTATCGGGACATGCGGGCTGCTGACAATCATGTGATCCGGATCGAACGGCAATCGAAGTGTTCGGTTGTAACGCAAGAAGTAGAAGAGAAAAGATAGGTCAACTCTATTGAGGCGGTCATATGTTTTCGGGTCAAGTAGCTCCTTGCCACCGCAAAAGGATTTGGAAAGGAAAAGTATGGTACAAACAACAAAATTATGTAGTACAAAGAGCATTTGCGGTGCTTACACAACGGAACCAAGCTCGTGTGTGTGGTCTTTGTGGAACACGGTAACTTCACATGATCTCAATATGAATTTCATGCAACATCACATCACATTACCAGAAAAGGATTCCCCATTTTCCAAAATGCCTTACGATGGACATCAAAGCAAGCATAGCATGTCCTCGTCGCGCCATGGGACACAAGGAATTATAATGCTCTCTAAATTCTAAAATACGTTTGCCCCACGACACTATAATTCCAACAGGCATTATAACTAACAGATCCCTAAAATCTAAAACACGCTTCTTCGACGTCTCTTTTCCCTTTACCAGTGCGTGCGTGCGTGGGTGGTTGTTGATTAGTTGTTGGGTGGAGTTTAATACTAGTAGCGCAGCCAGGCATCCAGAAGGCATCCTGGGCTGCGCTGCACGCTTGGCTGTCCCTAGCACTGCCACTGCCACTGACTCGCTCTCGGCTTACTTGGGGTGGCACAGACGTGTCGAATTGCTACAGCACGACGTTGAAAGCGTACCCAAACATAGAACAGTCATTTCTCTTCCCAAACTCCTCGGATGATGGGAGTGCCGATCACGTCTGCTTATAGAGGGTCAAACGGCCATGATTATTCTTAGTATATCTTACAGGTTGTCTTAATCACGTTGTCCGTGACGGGATCACAGTAATTAACTGTACTCCAACTTGCAAGCTGAACCAAGACCTCATTCGGAGATTATAAACAGTCGGTGACGTTTGAGTAAAGCGAGCAACGGCCGTGGCTGGACTCCTTTATTTTCCGCCTTTTGAGCTCACTCTTTGCCCGTCACCTAGCTGTGAGCGAATCTGGCCATTAGTTTAGTCAGTGCGTGCTTAGATGCAACCACCCACCTTCCTGCAGCTGCAGCCCCTCCAGTGACCCCGCACGTATTATTATTACGAGAAATCCACGATCAGATAACTGCTCTTCTCAAGGAAAGAGGTCGTCTACCGGTAAGGGAGGGCTCCAGGTGGTCCGGGCTGTCCATCCGCAACTGTCATTGCTTCAATATCTGCACAACAGATGTACCAATCAGAAATAAACATGCCGATGATCGAACCGACAAATGCAGATCGACAGCTTGAGCTGTAGCACTTCATAGTTTGAAAGCTGTGTAGAAAAGTTGGGCAACGTGCAAGCGTCAAGGTAACCCCCTCAATCCCGATAACAACGAGAAATGGCGGTGATAATGAGATTTCCAGTCATGCATCTTCTGCTACTCTCATCCACCTGCTAGTGCTAGGTACTCAAGCAAAGCCCACATGCAACATAAGCAGTGCAGCTTATAACAAAGGCAGTGAACAAGAACAAAAAAAAAAGGTGACTGAAAATGAACGCTTCCATGGAGAAGGCACGATTAACTCCTCGATGGTAATGTCGATGTGCATGTAGAAAGTACAAAGGAACCTGGTAAACGGCCTCCTCTTGATCATCTGAGAATTTCTAACTGAACTAAGTTGTCAGAAAGAAGGCAGACCTATCATCTATGTACCTTATTGTCCGATTTTCTGTAGGGAAACAACTTATAAAATGCACCTAACCGCTCTGGAATGAAAAGAAGTACAGAGCCGTACCACATGAACTCTCAAGCGGGGGTTCTTCCGACATTCAGATTACAAGAAGTGTTCAAGGGCTATTTACTAATCATATCGTATCGTTGGTGTCCGTCCATCATCATGTGCCCGCAACCGCCAAAGCATAGGTGTCAATCAATGACTTGTACTCTTCGTTCTCAGCACACCCTCTACTTCTGAGTACACTCATTAACCTGTCGACACTCCCCATGTCATTCTTCTCCTTGAAATATGCCAAGAGACTCTCGACATTGGTCGGTCTTGGTCTCCATTTACTTGCACTTTTAACTGCAGTGGCTTTCTCCAAACATGACAGAGATTCAGCAAACTGATTGTCCTTCAGGTACGCCGTGGCAAGGATTTCCCAGGTATTTGGTTTGGGGTTCCCACCTTTCTCAACAAATCTGTTCAGAGTTTGCTCAGCCTTCACAACAAAACCTTCTCTAGAATACCATGCTAATAAAATGTTCATAGTCTTCGGATCGAAACTAGAACTTTTGGATGCCCATTCTTCGTATAGAAGTTCAGCTCCCTCAATATCTCCTAGCCTAACAAGGGCAGACAGTACCTCCTGGTAACCCAGGTTATGAATTGTCTTGAAAGTTGCTTTATACCAATTCCAAATGCGGTAGACTTCTTCCTTCTTCTGAAGGTGGCTATAGAGTGTAATGAGAAAATGGAAACATTTTTTATCCCTACCTGTTGCTCGCTTCTCAGCTTCTTTCAGGCATTCTTCTGCCTTCTCAAAGTTCTCCAGCTTGATATGCATGCTAGCAAGTGTGGTATAAGTAGTCCAGTTGGCAACGACAGACTCATCAGCAATCATCTGGTTCAAGACTCGTTCCATTGCATCAGCATCTTTCATAGCTGCACAACACTTTATCCAAATGTTGTAAGTGCAGACATCAAAAGCGACATTTCTTTGCTTCATCTCATCAGTAACTCTAGACACTTTCTCAGGCTCTGCAACATCCACGTAAAAATTCATCAACACATTAAAAGGTAATGTGTCAGTTGCAAACCCCTTTTTCCTCATCTGCTCAAATGTGTATTCTGTTTTATCTTTCATCCTAGCTTGGGCATACACATTGAGAAGAGACCCATACGTTCGCTTGTCTTTCAGTGGGTCAGGAAGTTTCTCGAAGTATTCTTCAGCATCTGGAACACCACGTACTTTTGCAATCAGATCCAACTGGATTGCCATATCACTAGATGATAGCGAAAATCTATCCCTTCGATCAGTCATCCAATCATAAACCTGCACATGCAAGAGAAAAAACTTGATGAGAAGAACCATATGACTAGTAGGATTAGCCATCAAAAGGCACCCAGACAATAGCAAGAAAGGATGTCCAAACACTTCATAAACTATCACTATCGAAGGTGAGCCTTGAAAACGATTTGCAGGGTCTTTAGGGGTTTTGAACTACTGTTCCTCGCAATAAGTAATTAATGTCAGATCAGATAAACAGCAGCTACCTTTCCAGTTTAGATTCCAATTCACGATAAACTGGCACATTAACCCTTGCCTGAAATGGAGCAAGTCCAATTATGTTCATCCCTATCTCAATGTGGTTGCATATTTCTTTGATCATCCTTTGAGCAATGAAGTCCTCAACATACAGCTGATAATCTGCTCAAAGTATACGCAGAGTAATTCCGATTTAAGTCCCACCTTGGCAATTAGATTTGTCGCACAACATGTACTAGCACACTCAAGTGACACTAAATTTTAGTCTAAATAGTGTTCCAACTACCACCAAGAATTTCAACACTATCTGACGCACACACTAGATACAAAATTTCATAAAATTTGCAGCACCGAAGCGAACATAGTTACACAAGCAACCATAAAACAACGCATCATTAGTGAGTTTCTGTGGCTGGCATACGCATAGGCATAATGTTCAGTTAATGTTACCAACATTAGCCTCTGAATTGGAACGAAACTAAGTCGCTGGATCACTAATCAAGCATTCAAGCAGCAACGAAGTCGGGGTTCATTAGATCTCCGAGAGACGCGACCAGGAATGGCTACCTCGAGCGCGAGGTTGAACCGGCGGAACTTGCGGAGCTCCCTGGCGATGCGGCAGAGCTCCCACTTGTCGAGGCGGCGCTCGCCCTCGTCCCAGTCCGCGAGCGTCCGCCCCACGGGCCGGCCGCCGTGGCCCACCGCCACGCGCCGGTACAGGCTGCTCCACCGCAGCGCCGGGCGCCGCTCGAAGTCCACCGTCCCGTAGCTGTGCACATTCGCCACCTGCTGCCCGGCCGACGACGACGACGAAGCCGGCGGCGACGCGGCCGAGGAGGGCGCGCACCGGACCGTGAGCGCCCCGCAGCCCGGCCGCCGCGGAGAGGGGCGGGACGGGGCCCTGGAGGAGGGGGGGAGGAGGTGGTGGAGCAGCATGGCGGCACCGGCGGTGGAGCTTTGCGTGCGGGTGGGAAGGGCGAGAGGGGAGGGGAGAGGGGATAAGATGGAGCGGAGCGGGGTTCCGGCTCGCGCTTTGAGATTCACGCGCGCGGATCGGGTGGTCCGGGCCCCACTGCTCGCCGAATTCTATCTTCCCGCGCAGATTTGTATTTGTGGGCCGTGGTTGGCCCATTAGTCAGCCCGTGTTGGCTCTTCTTTCTCTAAACCATCTGAATCTGCTACCTTGCAAACCTGGTTCTTTGCAGCCTAACAAAAAAAAAAACTGGTTATTTGCTTCTTTCGTTATTCCAACCGCTTGTAGATGTAGAAGTTAGTTGGAAACATGTACTAGTACGGTACTAACTTTTAATGAGAAATATGTATATGTTGTGAACAGCCACGGTTTGATCTTATCGCGCACCTGATCAGACACCATTCAACCGCGAAGGAGGAGCGAGATCGGCGGGTGGAGGGAGGAAGAAAGGAGGCTGACCAGCGAGGCCATGGCAACGGTGACGGGCCACTGCCAAAGGTTAACCGGCAGAGGCAAGAAGGTCGCGCTGAGCAAGGAGCGTTTGCACGCCGGACATTTTCATTATTTAAAAATGTAACAAAATCACCTTACTAAAATTACTAAATTTTGTAGTTAAGCAGAAATGGCTCAACAACTGCAAACTGAGACTAAGAAAGTAACTCCAACAAAGAAGGGTCGGCCATGATGTATAGGTGGACACAAGTGGAAGAAGTAACAAGTTGCTTCTACCGTCTAAACCTTTCCTTCGTCAGTGTATTTGCTGCCTGATCACTCTATGCTTCACTGCACCTTTGGTGCACTGCTTTTATAGCAGCCATGTAACTGAATGTTGTGTGTTAGGCCTTGGCCTAATTTGAAATGCACAAGGTAGAAAATGATCTACCATTTCTTTCAAAAAATAATTCATAATGCCAATGGTCAGAAATTTGAAAAGTTTAATTACAAGGAGGAGGACTGATGATGTCAATGCCACTTGGAGGACTGATGTTGTCAGTGAATACTACCAACAGCAGGTGGAAATGCTAGAGGGTCTCAGTGAAATGGATGCACTGACAGACCGCGGTTTTCTTCCTGGTATATCCAAGGTCTGTTCTATAAGCCTCATGTTGTGCCATTAGTGAAGACAGTTGATTTAGAAGTTAAACAAAATTTATCTGCCTGGAAGAGCATGAACATGTTGCTACTTGCTAGGACTGAAAAATTAGCCACCCGGCCATCTAACAGTGCAAGCATGATTTATTTTATTTTTTCTGCAAAAGTGTACCTTCCTCAGTTTCCCCCTGCATATTTTTTGATTCGAAGAAATGAATGTCTTTCTTCATAGCGGTATCGACAGTGAAAGTGCCTTTTCCACCCAAGCAAAATATGGTGGAATTTCTAATCTTAGTAGGAGCATTCCAAAGAAATAACTTGGTAGCCGCGTTAGCTGCCCTTGGGATGGTTTTAGGTGCGGCATATGCCCTTTGGCTATATAATCGTGTGGTTTATGGAAATTTAAAAACAGAGTTCCGCCAGGCGTGGCTTGCTTGCTACTAGTGTCAAAAACGTTCCTATATTATGGGACGGAGGGAGTAGTATTATAGCTTCCACTTTGGATTCTCTTCTTGGCTTTGTTGTCAGCTTTTATCTTATGGTTTACTGCATTTTCTATGCACACACCAAATCCCCACAGATACCCAATCGGTAAGCGTGTGCAGCCTCATTGGTAAGTTTTGTTGCAACATGTAATTCCTTTTTTAGGGGAACATCTTAATTCAGTATAACTGATGCATTCTTCAATTACTACTCTCACTAAGAATAGAAGCACGAACAGATATTAGATCAGAACACAAAAGAATACGTTGGAGCTTTGTGATTAAAGAAGACTTGATACCATAGGTCACCTAAAGATCATGTACACCTGTACATGATACCTAGAGATCATGTAGACCTGTACATATCATTTATCAATGATATCATCAATCATTTAGACATACCGTCTGAGATCAAGATGACCTGCCATTCCCTAAAAGAGGCGCCTGTTTATGGAGATATCAACATGCTCAAGTGGGAAAATAAGTTAGCCAAGATAAGCAACTGGTTGAATCCCTGATATCATTTTCATTTTCCATTTCCCCCATGAAAGAGTTCTTCTATTTTCCACCGTGATATGAGTTAAACTTTCTCCAAAAGCCCACATGCTATGGAAACCAACACAAGCCTAGTCCAAAAGCACCGCTACAAATGTTAGCTGAATGGGCAATTTTGCCTCCGCGGCAGACGCACATTGTCAATGTAAATCGGGGCGATAATGACGGCACAAGCATGAACAAATCGAAGAAAGCCCTACCGGTGATCGGTAAATAAAGGCACCATCATGATCCAGGAAACTAAGGGAAACTACTGCTACCGCCTGTTCCTAAGTTGGTCTCTAGTCTACGGTTGCTTGAGGCGCCCCTCGCCATCGGCAACCACGTCCGCTGAGGTGGAGCTGCGGGTTACTGAGCTAAGTTGAAATGGTTGGCAAAGAAGTTCTGCCTCTGGTTGCCGTGCATTGAGAGGAACCTCCAGCAGCAGGTCTTGATCAGAATTATCCATGTACTGAGGAGGGGCCAGCATGGATATTTTATCTGGGGGTAACATGAGTAAGTTAAATGGTGCTCCTCCAGATTTGGGCAAAAATGAACCTTTGAACTGAGGAGCCATAGCCACAGATTTGCAAACTTTTTTGGCAATCCTCATATTTCCTTCTGCATGTTCACAAGCAAAAACAAATCAGAAAGCTTCTCCCTGTTATTCCCAATAAATTAAGGAAATGATGAAGTGTGAATTGAATACAGAGGACATTTTTCAGATGCTCACAACTAAAAACAATGTGCAAGTAGGAATCAGAGGAACTAAGATTGCTGACCTGGGCAGCTTTGCAACTGGCTTTCATGAGGCCTTTTGAGAGGCTTCATGGTGGATTTGGTAAGGTCTTTCAAAGCACTGGTATTTTCATTTCCTCCTATTTCCTTAGTGCCTTCTCCCTAAAATAAGAGAAACAAACAATTAATCATGTACACAACAAAGGTTGGAAATTCATAATGGTGTATGCAGTGAAGAGAAAGCACCAAGGCAGAATTGGCTGAGGAAAAATGGACAGAAGGAGGGGGCAATAAGATCATCATAGACTTGATACCTCTAAAGCTACTGAAACTAAAGTTGAACCTACATTTTCCAGGGTATGCTGCTTTGAGTAATGAAGTTTACCCCTGCAAAAGAGGTATAAAAAAAACCTTAGCTTCTTGATTTTCACCACAATAGCTTCTCTGACTAATAGAATGCAGAACTGTAGATAGCATTATCATGTAGTATCTGTATAGGAAACCAATGCACAATACTACTAATAGAGGTGTAGAATACCTTTTAGCAATTTCGTGTGTCTGCACCGGAAACCACTTTGGCTTCTCAGGCGAAGCATTTGAATTACTTGCCCCCTTGCTTTCACTATGCACAACAAACGAGGCAGTCCCTGAATAGGATTCACTTGTAAGGTATGATTTATTATCTGCAGGAACAGAGTTTGCTTCTGAATCTTCCTCCACTGATTTTGAGTTTGAACTTCTCAGAAGCATACTTCCATAGCCAATCTCAAAGGAACCCACAGGAGTTGCACTGTGGTAAATTAGATCTTCCTCCGAGGATCCAGAAAGGTAAGATAACTGCTCTTCGTGCATTATACAATGAAGATCTTTGACAAGCATATCCACGGACGAAGACTTGGTCCGAGTGACACAGCTTCTCTTTTTTGATGGTACCAATGACTCCCAAGCATGCGATTGCGCTGAACCTGAATTCAAAAGATCAGAGAACCATCATTAACATAACTAACTTTAGTTACACAAAAAACAAGAAAGAAAGCAATTATGAGTTACAAATATAAATCTTGGTAATGTAAATTGAGCTTACAGTATCATGAAGTATTATAGCTTTTTTTATGTTGATTATCGTATTTAATCGAGTTCATGTGTGGTAAAGGAAGACACTGATACAATAACTGATGTTTGAAGCATTGATTTTAGGGTCGTCATTTGAATACAATATATGGACAATGATTTATCAAAGTTCTTGAGAAATGATGACGCAGGATTACAAAGTAAGCACCAGTGAAGTGGGGTTGCTGAAGTATGTTTCAGTACTTTCAGTAAGTTTGATGAAAACAAGTACCTGCTCTGCATTATACACAGTTACTAGCACAGACTCATGCAAGGGTAGTACTACAAGAACTACCTATAGATGTTTACAACAAGTCTTAGGGGAGATTAGATATAACATTGCAGACCAACATTTAAGTGTGTATTTCTGACCATCCATCTCAAGCTTCAAGTTCCATGTTTCTACGTTAATTATTTCAATTGAACATAGTCATATAACCCATGGCACTCAACAAGACTGCAAAGAACATAAAAAATTTCTTATTTAGCAGCAACAAATTAGGAAATTAGAGATTACTGACCAGTCATTTCACTAGCATCAGCAGAACCATATGGGGCACAACTCTCTGAATATGATAGTGCTGATCCAGAACTAGATCGACTTGGGTCAGCATCCCCCATCTTCCAGAAGTTCTGATCAGAAAATGCTCCATTCTCCCTTATGCTGTGGCTTGGCTTTTTCTTTAGCTGCCGCTGTTCCTTTAGCCTCAATGTCGGCGGCTTCAGCTTGCTAACTCTAGGTTGATCAGCATTGATATCGTCACGAGAATGCATTGGTGTGTAATTCTCCAATGAACCCTTTGTTCTCCATCTCGAACCACATGCATTGCAGAGCACTGGCTTATGTGCTGGCCCATTTCGCCAAAGTGGAGTGCCTGTTTCAGTATTTGCCATATATAAGAAAAAATGCAGTACAAAATCGATATGCAAGAATGTACACGGTATTGCACGTGCTTATTAGCAGCGTGTCCGTCACGAGATTGTATCAGAATTTTGACAAAAAATGTGTCTTTGCTATCACAAGAGATGGCGGTATCGAGGAATGCAGCACAGAAGAACACTTAGAAACTATACATTTTTCAAGAATGTGTCTTTGAGACAACAATTAGTAATTAGTCACATACATGGTCAACTGCATATTCCAGATTTGTTTTCAGTGGTTAGTACTAGAATGTAATTATTCATTCGCTACCATACCAAATGAGGCATACCAAACGCAGATTATCAGTGAAACTGAGCTGCTTGCTTCAGTAAGAGCTAAAGAGCTATTGACTGTATGATGCCACAGAGGTTAAAGCAAAAGAGAGAACTGATCTGCGTATATTACACAAAGCAGCAAATGCCTTCCACAAAATTAAGCATTTATGTAGTTGCAGCAGCTCAGGAACTCTAAATGTTTGTTTGGCAAAAGCAGATGGCTCTTGTCTTCTTGTATAAAAGGAGTGTGAGCTGCATCTAGTTGCTCATTGTCTGCACAGGCGTTCTAACAAGTATGCCCTACACCATCATAGTCAAACAATTTGTCTGTTTGAATCATAGTCAAACAAAATTCTGAATATCTGCCAAGATGAGGTGAGTTCGTTCCTCATGTTCAGAATTTTGCATCCAAAGGCCTCCGAGACCTCAACCCAATCCAAGCAGGCCACAGAACTCTCTCCCAGACACCACAGGTGGTTCGACGGACTGCAGCTAACATCTACCAAACCGCAAACGAACAGCAATCAACAAAGAACAGGCGAGATTAGGAACCGGAGCCCAGGGGCCCCGAAAGATTTCTTCCGAGACCCGGTCCCCAGATGCATAATTCGGAGAAATCAACGCCCATGACACCCAGCCGCGGAGGAACAAGGGGATAACAACAGATGTAAAATAAGCAAAGGAAAAAAAAAAACAGGAAGCATAAAAAAATCTCTGAGCCGAAGAACAGGAGCTCACTCGTGACGCCGCAATGACAGCAAGGGCCTTCCTTTCCCATGCCTCCTCCTCCCCTCGCCCCCCGGGAACAAACGAGGAAGAACCGGAGGAATTCCCAACCAGAGAAACACGGGAAAACAGAGAGGAGCAGTTCTTGCGTGGTAGTACTAGCAAGTAATTCGCGAGCAGAAAAAGGGGGAGGGGGAAATCAAGGGGCGGTTCTTCGGTGGAATATGAATCTGTTCAGGCCCGGAGGGGGCTCGTGGGAACAATTCCGCAGCCCATGTGAAGTCGGAGACCCAACGGAGGCTTGCTCGGTAGGTGCTGTTCTTTCTTTCTTTCTTTCTTCTTCTCTGTTCTTTATTTCCTTTTCCTTCTGTTCTGTATCCAGTCTTTTGGCGAGAGGGTGAGGAGAGAGAGGGGAGGAGGGGGGTGGAGAGGGGAAAGGGATTGGAGAAATAATGGAGGAAGGGAATGCAGCAGCGGAAGGGTGAGATTAAGGCCGGGTGAGTCTTTGGGTGAAAGGCATTTGGGGGAGGAATCCAAAAGAATTTTATTTCAGTATAGTTTAAAAAGCCAAGCAACTAGGAATTGGGCAAAGTTGGACAAGGAGATGAGGTAGAGATTGAGAGATGGCAGAGGCCAAAGCTTCTTTTCTGGTACTCTGTCTTTCAGCCTTTGGGGTTTTCTTTGTTACTATGGTCTAATTTAATTTCATTGGTACTATATAATCATGTGGCGTGGGCTAAGTGGGAATAGGGGGATATTTGATGAACCAATTGGTCGATTTGCTTACCTTTAAAGGCCCTCCATTTCTGGTGCCACTGGAAGAATCTTTTCCTTAGCTCCTTTGCATTTTGCCCCTTTAAGAGATAACACGTGTTCTGTTCACCCATGCACGTCTAGAGCAATGAATACGCCATGGAAACACATCCAATGGGTCATTTTTAAGTTAAAGCCGGCATAGGAATTAAAAGGAGATCGATTTTAATTGATTGAAATGATGCTTCCAAGCACAATACATGCTCCTTTTTTTGCTAGAAAAACACAGCATAACTTAGATGCATATATTAGCTATGTGTAGTTTTGTATTGGCTAAATATAACTCTCTCTCCTAAATGAAAAGCAACGGCTGTGCAACAGCGCAGGAGAACATATATCATCGCACGGACGAATAGAAAACACGTATCACCAAAAAGCGCGGGAAAATGCATGTACTTTTTTGAATGTAGTACTAACCGACAAATTGTGTTTTGAAGCACCATACGAACAATAAGGAGACTTGTCGGCAACCACCTCCAATGCCCCCTCCCCTGAACCCTACCCCCGATATGGGTCCATAAGTCGTTGAAGTATGTCATTCTAAATTGGGTGCCCAACTTTTCTTTGGGCCGTACCCTCGAGAGCGTAGTCGATGCGGAATGAATGGGATGCCCTTTCCTCGTCGGCGGCCGGGAACAAGGGTATAGTCAAGCCATCACGACCCAACCACTATTTTTCATGTAATTTTAGTAGCTTTAGCGAAAGATTAATATGTGATTTTTGATTTTGGGTGACCTAAAGCCCACGCCGCCCCAGGCCTATCTTCGTCATGGGGGCAGGGGCTCTCTAGAAAAATGATGGATCTCGGGGGAATACGGAAGGTGAATCTTTCAAAAGTCCAAGACACGACTTGGGGCTAGTTGCAAACATTAAGGGCGGGTGCGACTCGTGGCCGATATGGTTACCAATTGTCCGACGTTTTTCATTGTATCTTGGGGAGTTTTAGGATTTTCTCTCCGCATTGGGCTGATGAATACACTCTAGATTCTCCTTTTTGTTAATTATATATGTGAGGAAAAAAAGTCTTAGTAAGTATGCTAGGTTTATTCTTTTTATCACGAGTATGCTAGGCTAATGTGAACACATACCCAATTTTTCTAATCTTTGGTTCAGTTTAGCAGTTTTTTGTGTCATTCTCTAAACTTAGTTACCACATAGAGATCACAAAGATAGTAGTATGTATCCACAATTATTATTCCAAGGGAAAAAAAGTCAAGTACAGAAAATGCTGATACCCTGGACGCCATCATCATTTCTCATCTACTAAAAAAAGCATTTCCATAAAATACATTGGCATAATTTCCTTTCAATGGCTTAGCGTATTAACGCTGGTTTGGTGGGAACATGCAACAAGGATACACATGGTTGAAGCAAACATTAGTTTATTCGCAAATGATAACTACACGGGATCACCATATATCTTGCTGCATACAGTACTAGTACTATCTTTCTGTAGATCCTTTAAAAAAATCCAGATCACAGGTCATGCAGTAAAAACGTGCCCGTTTTATCTCCGGGTAAGTGTAGATATCTACCGTTCAAAATGACTTTCTGGATCCAACAGAGATATCGGTACTTTGCACTTTGCAAACAGAGACATAAAAGACACCACATGTACCTATTTTCTCTTCTTTTTTTGAAAAAATACCCAAGGACTTGTACTAAACAGAACCGGCATTTAACAAGAACTCCCTTACAAAATTATCAAATTACAACTGGCGGGCAACAGTGCTGTATTTAAATCCAGCGATGACACAGTGGCCACGATGGGGACAAACGTGGGTTGCATCAGAAATCGCGACCTTTTCCGCCGGAACGGAAATGGCGACATTTTTACGCATGTCAGGGAAAATTAGGGGGTGTTCAAAAGCATGGACATCTATCTCGTGCGGGCGTGCCGTGGTCGAACGCCGGACCCGCACCCGCGGAAAAAGTTCGGTCACGGTGGCCACGGTATCTGGTGTGGTCTGTGGTGCCAAAACCATACGGTTGCGAACCCAAAAAAATGTCCATCAAGTGCGCCTAGGATAAGAGCAGATGGCCTTGCAGTAGTAAAACAAGTTTGCAACGCCGCATTAAGAGCAGTACATGTTTTTTTTTTTTTGAGGTGAAGAGCAGTACATGTTGATTATAGAAGAACATTATGGCATGACTGTTTATAGCCCCATTCCCCACGAATTCCGTGAAGATTTAAGCACTACTAGTACTGGTAGTAATTTGACGAAGAATCGATTTGACCTGTTACGGTTCCGGTACAGTCCATCTGGGTGTCCTTTTTTTTTGGTGGATCCATCTGGGTGTGCTGAGGGTAGATGGACCGTGGAAGGGACTGGGGGACGGTGACGGACAGAAGGGAGAACAAGAGATAATGGTACAGCCAGGGAATATTTTGTTGGGGTAATATATTCGTGTGTTGACCTAACATAACAGGGGCAAGGCCAAGGAACGAGCCGTGCCCTTCCTTTCCGTTCCCTCAAGATAGATAGGCTTTTTCTTTGGATTGGATATGCAGGCGGTATTCATTTGTTTTGTTTTGTTTTTTCTCCTGTCGAGCACAGCAGAGATGCCCATCCATCGGCGGTGCCGTGCCACTGCCAACGCACCCGCTCGTCCGTCATCTCTCATCCCCACCCCAACCCAGCCGAACGCAACGGTAGCAGTAGCATTGGCACGCGACGGACGCGAGATCGATCGCGACCAGATTACCCCATCACATCCCCCGTGCCTGGCTTTCCCTCTCAGCGTGTTTGTTTCAGGGGAGTTTGTATTGGGGAACGGGAGTTCGTGCGGTGCAGGACTTAAAATCCCTTGTATGGTTGGAGGACATGAGAATTAAAGAAGGTAGGGGAAGGGGAATTAAGGGGTCCAACTCCCCCGAATCTCTTCCTTGGTGAGGGGCTGGTAATTGAGTTGGGGAATGGGAAGTGTCAGAATTATTTGTTGTCCACTCCCCGCAAGCAAAGAAACTAATTAATTCCCTCTTAAATTCCCACAAACTATCCTCACCCATACCAAACGTGGGCATGGACTAATAAACCACTTCCCAAGTCTATTCCCTCAACTAACTCCCTCTCATAAATTCCCATTCCTTTTCCCTTAAACAACCAAACACGCTGTCTGTGCTTGTGCGAAATCCCCATAGGAACTGTTCATTCAATTCTGCATGGCGCTTGGAGCGGGGTTGACGTGATGTATTCCTTCATTAAAGCAGCAGGAAACAAATCCTGCAAAACCATATTTGTACTCCACTTGCAACTTCTATTTACTGCGGTCAGATGCTATAAAGCCTTCTTGAATTTTGAGCATAACTTTGACAGTAGTTTGAAAGACACTAATCCATCCCCTCAACAAAGAAAGAAGTCCTTTCGTAAAAAAACAAAACAAAGGAAGAAGTATGTAACCCGTGAGTGGTTGTATGGTACTTTTTTTTGGTACTTGTAACAAATAAAAGCAGCGTTTTCCCCCAAAATGATGTGATGTTGTACCAGCAGTTAGAGGGTGTTTGGATACGTTTTAGTCCCATGGCTAAAAGTAGTAGGACTAAAACTTGCTAGCCTCACCCATGCTTGGATCCAAATACTAAAGAGACTAAAATCAAGTTATTGAGCATTTATTATCCTCCAAACCCTCCAATCCAGAACTCGCATGTGTTAAAGGAGAGGAATTAAATGAGGAGAGAGAGGGCTAATACATATTTTAGTAGATTTCCTATGACTAAAAAAATTTAGCCTCAAGACTAGTCCTAGTCTCTCTTTAATCAGGGGTGCTTGAAACTTTAGCCTCTAAAAGAGACTATTTTTAGTCAGACTAAAAATAATCCCTTGAATCCAAGCACCCTCTTAGTAGATGCAAAATACTAGAAAAGAATGCTCAAGTATCCATGAGCTAATAAAATGATACAGGAAAATGTTGTATGGTAGAGTACATACTATGCAGAGCAGAGAGTTACAGCGACGTCACACCAAGAAACTGAGTTACCACGCCGTTTTATACATCTCAAAAGGAGAAAAACTTAGGCATTTTCTGCTCGCAATCGGCTGATAATACAACGTCTTCGGTCTGGCGACGCGGAGGGCGATGTTGCGGGCATCGCGGCAGAGGCGGACGGCTGGACGGCGGTGCGGCCTGCAGCGGGGCGCGCCGCCTGAGGGGCGGCCCCCCGCCCCGTCCTTCTCCGGCAGCAGGTTCTGGGCGCTGGAGGGGGTCGACCCCGACATCGACGACGACGAGGTTTCCAGTTAGGTAAGTGATGGTGGTGAGGGTGGTTCGCCGAGGCCCAGTGTTGGGTGCTCGGTGGGTGATTTTTATCGCCCGTGCGGAGGAGTTTGGGGGCTCCTTCGTGGACAGGGCGGTCGCCGCCTGGCGGCTTGGATCTGGCGTCCGCCGAAGGGGGTAGATGCGCCCCAAGGGCCGCTCGTGTGCCATGCCGGAGGCGGGTTGCCGTGATCTGGTGCTGGCGGAGCTCCCTCCGGCACCTGTGCGCTCGCCGGAGCTGACAGGGGCTGGCAACGGCGGCGGCGGGGCCGGGCGGGACGGGGACTCGCGGAACCTGGCTAGGGTTTCCGAGGAGCCGGCAGACGGGCCTGGCTCGCTGTTGGGCCAGATTGACTGGCCCAGCCTGCCAGGGGGTGGGCTGGGGGGGGGCCAGTGTTGGGCCGGCCCGTTACCGCGCCAGCTGGGCTGGGGGGCCAGCGTCGCGCCCGCCCGTTCCCGTGCTTGAGGGGGTGCAGGGGCACACCGCAGTGTTTGGGCCAGCTCAGTCAGGCCCGGTGGCCTGTTGTGCGCCTGCGCCTCAGCCCGGGCCCATCGCGAAGGCGAAGCCGCAGCCGCCAGCCCCTATATATAGGTGGCTGTGGGTGCCAAAGGGAACCCTAGATCTGTCGCTAGGGTTTCCCGCATCCCATTCGCAGGTGCGGCGCCTCGGGCATCTCGCTCGTCGTCTGCACCGCTCTGCCTCTCCCCCTCCCCTTTCCTGCTCATACGCCACTGCGGTGAGGATGGGCTCCCGCCGTGGTGACAAGCCTCCCATGTCTCCTCCGATCCCGGCGGCAGATCGCCAGCGCGAGAAAGATCTGCGGGCGAAGGGGCTCGCCAAGGTGCCTGCGAACCCCGCGGAGGACGGGGGCTGGGGGCCGCCGCCTCCATGGTGGCTAGCGGAGCAGGAGCGGAAGCAGCAGGAGGAGCGCGAGCGCAAGAAAAAGAAGAAGGAGGAGTACCGGCGTCGGGGGCTCGAACAGAAGAAAGAGCTCAAGCGGAAGGAGTCGCTGCTCCCTCCGGGCGGTGAGCGGGGCGGGGACCCGCAGGCCAAGAAGCCGAAGCACAAGGGGGAGGCTCGGCGCCGTTGCTGCTGGCGGCCGGCCCCGAGGCTTCAAAGGGGTCGGCTGACGCCCCGATCCCCGTGGAGGAGGCAGACGGGCCGGAGTGCTTCAAGTGCGGCAGGGTGGGGCACTACCAAAACATGTGCTTCTTCAAGCCCCTGTGCGTCGTCTGCCACGAGGAAGGCCACGCGTCGGCGTACTGCCCCACGCGGGGGAGGCCCCTGGCGCTGCAGATCATGGGCAACGCCATCCCTGGCGAGGGTTTCTTCTGCCTCCCCTTCGTGGAAACAGAGGGTGAGGAGGTTCGGGCCCCTCTCGCGTCGGACGCGGCGATCATCTCGGCGGAACCCGGCAAGTTGTCAATCCCCATCTTGGAGGCAGAGCTCCCTCACCTCTTCGAGGGGGAGTGGGACTGGCAGGTGTCGGCCATCAGCGTCGATCAGTTCTCGGTCGTCTTCCCCGACAAGGCCATGCTGCGGATGGCGACTCGCAGCGGCAAGCTCTACTTCTCCCTCCACGACATCATGGCGGATATCAAGGAATCTCGCCTGGAGGAGCCCAAGGCCGAGATCATGCCGGCCAATTGGGTCAAGCTGTGGGGAGTGCCGCCCAAGCAGCATCGCGTGGACCGCCTCATGGCCGCCACGGTGATGATAGGGCGTCCTATGGAGGTGGATCAGGCGCCGCTGTCGGGCCTTGGGCCGGTGCGGATGCGCTTCGCGTGTCGTGCCCCAGCCAAGCTCAAGGGCTACGTGCAAGTTTGGTTCAACAGTGAGGGATTCACCTTCCGTCTGGAGGCCGAGGCGGGCGTTCTGCAGGGTGCGGCTCCCACCCCCCCTCCTCCCCCATCAGCCAATGCTGACAAGGGCCCGGAAGACAAGGATAAGGACCACGACATGAGCATGGGGGACGACTCCATCGATACGGCGACTTGGGACAAGCTTGGTCTTAAGGACTCAGACATGCAGGCAGCGCCTCCGGCGGCGGGTGCGGCACAGGATCAGGAGGAGTGCCAAGTGGTGGTGGGCAGCAACGAGATGGGGTTTGTCGGTGTCAAAACCGGCGGATCTCGGGTAGGGGGTCCCGAACTGTGCGTCTAGGCGGATGGTAACAGGAGACGAGGGACACGATGTTTTTACCCAGGTTCGGGCCCTCTCGATGGAGGTAAAACCCTACGTCCTGCTTGATTAATATTGATGATATGGGTAGTACAAGAGTAGATCTACCACGAGATCAAGGAGGCTAAACCCTAGAAGTTAGCCTATGGTATGATTGTTGTAATGTATGTTGTCCTACGGACTAAAGCCCTCCGGTTTATATAGACACCGGAGAGGGCTAGGGTTACACAGAGTCGGTTACAATGGTAGGAGATCTTCGACGATTCGCCGGGACAACCGACGGGATGCTGTGTCACCTTCTCACATCGACATTCCGTAGCCGGTTTTGACCCCCTACCCGAGATCCCTCGCCGGACTCCGAACCTCCCGCGCCCCTACCAATCGATCCGGATTGGGCACCGGTTATGGAATTCACCGCCGCGGACATCTTCCAATGCTTGCCTTTCGGCGATATCTTGAATTCACTAAAGCATCTCTCGTTATCAGGAGAGTCCTGGCCGGATTATGGCCAGGATGGTTGGGATACGGACGACGAAGAAATTCAGAGCCCACCCACCACCCACTTTGTAGCCACTGTCGACGATCTAACCGACATGCTAGACTACGACTCCGAAGACATCGACGCTATGGACGACGATGCCGGAGACGAACAGGAACCAGCGCCCACAGGGCACTGGAAGGCCACCTCGTCATATGACGTATACATGGTGGATACCCCAAAAGATGGGGACGGCGAAGAAACAGCGGAGGCGGATCCCTTAAAGAAACAGCCCAAGCGCCCGCGTCAGCGGCGCCGCTCTAAATCTCGCGACAGCAAGAATGGAGATTCCGGCACAGGAGATAATAATACTCCAGAGAGTGCCGAAGACAATCCCCTCCAGCAAGACTCAGCGCAGGAGGATGCAGAAGCAAGCCCTCATGAGGGGGCGGCAGACGAAGAGGTTGAGGATCATAATTATATGCCTCCCTCCAAAGACGAAGCAAGCCTCAACGATGACGAATTCGTCGTACCCGAGGATCCCGTCGAACAAGAGCGCTTCAAGCGCAGGCTTATCGCCACAGCAAACAGCCTAAAGAAAAAGCAGCAGCAGCTTCAAGCTGATCAGGACCTGCTGGCCGATCGATGGACCGAGGTCCTCGTAGCCGAAGAGTATAAACTCGAACGTCCCTCCAAAAGTTACCCAAAACGCAAGCTGCTCCCCCGATTAGAGGAGGAAGCATACGTACATCCATCACCAGCGCAGGATATGGCTGACCGACCACCCCGTGGTCGTGACAGAGAGGCATCCAGGCCCCCAGCCAAGACCATACCCCGGCATCGCTCCAAAAGTACGAAGCCAAGAGGGAACGCGCCGGACTTGCGAGACATATTGGAGGACAAAGCAAGGCAATCCAGATCCATCTATGGATCACGTGGGCGCCCTACGACCCACGACGAATACCATCGTGCCGGATACAATAACCTCGGCCGGGCCGAACACAGCAGACAGCGCTCTCTCGAGCTGCGTTGCGATATCGCTCAATACAGGGGCGCCGCACACCCGTTATGCTTCACTGACGAAGTAATGGATCATCAGATCCCTGAAGGGTTGAAACCCGTAAACATCGAATCTTACAATGGCACAACAGACCCCGCGGTGTGGATCGAAGACTATCTTCTCCACATCCATATGGCCCGCGGCGACGATCTCCACGCCATAAAGTACCTCCCACTCAAGCTTAAAGGACCAGCTCGGCATTGGCTTAACAGCTTGCCCGCAGAGTCAATTGGGTGTTGGGAAGACCTGGAGGCCGCATTCCTTGATAACTTCCAAGGCACATATGTGCGACCACCAGACGCCGATGACCTAAGCCACATCATTCAGCAGCCAGACGAATCGGCCAGACAATTCTGGACACGGTTCTTGACGAATAAAAATCAAATCGTCGATTGTCCGGACGCAGAGGCCCTTGCAGCCTTCAAACATAACATCCGGGACGAATGGCTAGCCCGGCACCTGGGGCAGGAAAAGCCGAAATCCATGGCAGCCCTCACATCGTTAATGACCCGCTTTTGTGCGGGAGAGGACAGCTGGCTAGCCCGCAGCAACAATCTCCGTAAAAATTCTGGCAGTCTGGATACTAAGGACAACAACGGCAGGTCACGTCGAAACAAAAACAAGCGCCGAATTAACGGCGACGATAAGGAGGATACGGCGGTCAATGCCGGATTCCGAGGCTCTAAACCCGGTCAACAGAAGAAGCCATTTAAAAGAACCATTCCGGGTCCGTCCAACCTGGACCGAATACTCGACCGCTCATGCCAGATACATGGCACCTCTGAAAAGCCAGCTAACCACACCAATAGAGATTGCTGGGTGTTCAAGCAGGCCGGCAAGTTAATTGCTGAAAACAATGACAAGGGGCTAAATAGCGACGACGAGGAAGAGACCCGGCCGCCGAACAACAAAGGACAGAAGGGTTTTCCCCCACAAGTACGGACGGTGAATATGATATACGCGACCCACATACCCAAGAGGGAGAGGAAACGCGCACTAAGGGACGTCTATGCGATGGAGCCAGTCGCCCCAAAGTTCAACCCATGGTCCTCTTGTCCGATCACTTTCGATCGAAGAGACCATCCGACCAGCATACGCCATGGAGGATTCGCCGCATTGGTCTTAGACCCAATCGTCGATGGGTTCCACCTCACGAGAGTCCTGATGGACGGCGGCAGTAGCCTAAACCTGCTTTATCAGGATACAGTGCACAAAATGGTCATAGACCCATCAAGGATTAAACCTACAAAGACAACATTTAAAGGTGTCATACCAGGAGTGGAAGCCAACTGCACAGGCTCAGTCACACTGGAAGTGGTCTTCGGATCCCCGGATAATTTCCGGAGCGAAGAGTTAATCTTTGACATAGTCCCGTTTCGCAGCGGCTATCACGCCCTGCTCGGGCGAACCGCGTTTGCCAAATTCAACGCGGTGCCACACTATGCATACCTAAAGCTCAAGATGCCAGGCCCTCGTGGAGTCATCACGGTCAATGGGAATACGGAACGCTCCCTCCGAATGGAGGAACATACAGCGGCTCTCGCGGCAGAAGTACAGAGCAGCCTTCTAAGGCAATTCTCGAGTCCGGCCGTTAAACGGCCGGATACAGCAAAGCGCGCCCGGAGCAATGCCAACCAAGACCAACTGGCGCGATCAGAGCACGCGTAGCAATGCGGCCTCAACCCTCGCCCGCGTATGATCGCAAGAATAACACTCCGCGTACATCATTACGCTTTGGAGATACCATGGGCACAGTGGAGGGGGCACGATCACAACGGACCCAGAGTGCGGTTCGACCACACCGGGGGCTCGCAAATGTGCCCCTCTTTTTTATTTTTTTTCTTCTTTTTTGTACACAGGACTCTGTTAACCAGAAGCCCTGTCCAGCGATGAACCTGCCGAACTCATGATGCAACAGTCAGGGACTAAAGAAGGCCGCGTCGAACACTCAGGTGGTCTCAATTACGAGCATTAAATTCGATTATATACACCAAATCCGCAGCTCATCCCTGGAGGGGGACATGTTTATTTAGTCCAAATCCCTTGCTTACCGCACTATTTGTATCAGCCCGCTCTACTAGCAGACTTTTTCTTGCATTAATATTGCATCACATTTTATATATATATGCTCATTATATGACATCTGGCACCCGTATATTTTGGTACGGCATAATACACCAGGGGCTTATGTTCCCCACTCTATGGTGTGCTAAAGTCCGAACACTTTCACAAGTGCGGCACCCCGAACTTATAGCATTATATGAATCGGCTCCGAATCATGTCTTGGGTCAATAGTTGGGTTTGCCCGGCTCCCACGTTTTGGTGCCTTATGTTCCGTTCTGTCGGCTAAGGTGGCACTGGGAGAACCACTGCGATTGCGCCCCGGTTGAGCCGGGTTAACGCCTCAGTGGAGAAAGCTAAAACTGACTGGCATGATAAGGCGAGAGACTGGTCGCTGTTCGAGAGGTTTTTTCGGGTCCTTAAAGACTCACGCCGCTTCGAGCGAAGTTCCGGATAATGTCCGATGAAGGCGTGGATAGCGCCCCGGATTCGGTCTTCCGAATACCAGGGGCTTCGCCGAAATTTAAAATTATAGAATTCTATGGCTAAGTGAGAGTGTTCAAGCATTATAAGTCCGGTTGCCTTGTTCGTCGTGTTGAGCGCCTCCCTAGATGGACCCAAAAATGGGAACAAGAGTGCTCAAGTTTATCCCGAACACCCCAGCACTTGTGGCTTGGGGGCTGAAGCCAACGACTTTCCATCTCTCAGATTTTACAAACGGCCGCACAGAAGGTAATATTTTAAATTAAACAAGCGTTGCTCATGGCGCATATGAACGAAGTTTTCAGCGCACAGGATAAATAAACAGCGAGTTCACTCAAAGATTACATTTCGGGAGCACTCATCTGCAATATTGCAGGCTCCCTTCAGGACAATTTTATAATACTTCTCCGGCGTGCGATACTCCTTGCCCGGTGGCGGTGGGTCCGTGAGAAGCTTCTCCGCATCCAATTTGCCCCATTGCACCTTTATGCGGGCAAGGGCCCGACGAGCGCCTTCGATACAGGCGGAGCGCTTGACTACATCCAGCCTGGGGCACGCATCTACCAGCCGCCACATGAGGCCAAAGTAGCTACCAGGCATGGCCTGTCCAGGCCACAGCCGGACTATGAGGCCCTTCATGGCCTCCTCAGCTACCTTGTGGAGTTCGACCAGCTGCTTCAGCTGGTCGCTTGGGGGCACCGGATGGCCGGCCTCAGTATACTGAGACCAGAAGACCTTCTCCGTCGAGCTCCCCTCCTCGCCACGATAGAATGCGGCGGCATCAGACGCACTACGCGGCAGATCTGCAAACGCCCCTGGAGAGCTCCGAATGCGGTAAGTGTCAGGTAGTTCACATTAGCATGCCTGCTTTGCATGAAAAACGCCTTACCCGCCGCTATTTTCTTTATGTCCTCAACCTCCTGAAGGGCCTTACGGGCCTCGGCCTTGGCGGACTTGGCACTTACGAGAGCCGAGGCAAGCTCGGACTCTCGAGTCTTGGAGTCACGCTCCAAACTCTCATGTTTTTCCATGAGAACCTGGAGCTCTTGCCGAACTTCCGCCACACGTGCCTCTTGCTTTTCTCGCTCAGCCCGTTGCGCGGCCGCATTGCGTTCGGCCGCGGACACAGCATCCCGCAGGGCTGCCACCTCGTTAGTGGACCCTGCAATACACATATTATCCTTGTTAATTTTATTTGCAACCAAAATCCTTTTCTGTAAGGTACTTATTCAAAGAGGTGTTACTCACCTTCTTTTTCCTCGAGCTGCTTCTTTGCATGGCCAAGCTCTTGCTCGGACCGCTCGAGTTCCTTCTTCAGCACGTCAACCTCCGCCGTTAGTGCGGCAGAGGTCAGCAGTGCAGCCTGCAAACCCATATTGACATATTTTAGGCAACCCTGCGTATATCTTGTTATAGATCCTTAGTCCGGCTTTTCTTTCCAAACACCGAACTAAGGATTAGGGGCTACTGTCTATGCGGTATTACATTACATAATTTTAACTTCTTACCTCAAAGCCTGTTAAAAGGCTGCTGCAGGCTTCGGTCAGCCCGCTCTTAGCGAGCTGAACCTTCTCAATCACCGCACTCATGATAGTGCGGTGTTCTTCCTCGATGGAAGCGCCTTTAAGTGCCTCCAGCAGGTTATCCGGCGCCTCCAGTTGGACGGAGGCCGCCGGCGTCACGGTCCTGCCCTTCTTTCGGAGGGGCCGCTTGTCGGACTCTGGAACCACTGCGGGTTCCGATGTAGAGTCCGGCACGAAGTCCGGGAGGCTGCCTGACGGCGCCTCCGGAGCCTCCTCCTGATGGGTCCCTCTTTGGGATCCCACCTCGACGTCCTCGTCGGCGCGTGGGGTGGAGGCAGTCGGGATGGAATTCACATCCGACGAGGCCAATGACCCGCTCGATGAGTCGGGGAGATCATCATTGGCCGAACTACGGGCAGAATGCGGCGTTAGAAGGATACTACGCGACATAAAAGAAATTACACATCAAGGATCCGGATACTTACGATCTTGCCGGACGCCTGGCCCTTGGAGGCCACTCATCCTCACCAATGCTGATGTTTGCGGAACTGTCCGGGGGGATAGTTCTCCCCCTCTTGGACCCTTCGGCCTCCCCGATGGGGGAAGCCTTCCTTTTCTTCTCTCCCTCCTCCGGGAGAGAGTACTCCTCCTCCTCGTCTTCGGGAGAGGAGTCCTCGTCGTCATCAGACGCCTGATTGCGGGAACTCTTTCGAGTCCCCGCGGCCACCTTCTTGGCCTTCTTCTCCGGCACCACGTGCGGTGCCGGAACCAGCAGCCCTGTTAAGCGGGCGTCCGCTGGGTCTTCTGGCATGGGAGCCGGGCTGATGAGCAGCTTGGCCTTCTCCATCCATTCCTGTCAAAGGAAGAGGCAGAATGAAACCTCACTAGAGTCAATCTAATTATCACAAGTGTCCCGTAATGGGGTTGAATCACTTACCTCGTCAGTTGGATACTGCGAGCTGAATCCGCGGTCTTTGGTCGCGGACGCGGGGGCTTCGGCGCCCTTGAATAGCACCCTCCAGGCGCCTTCGTATGTTGTATCGAAGAGCCCGTTTAACGCCTGGTGCTGTTCCGGATTAAACTCCCACAAATTAAATGCCCGTTCTTGGCATGGGAGGATCCGCCGGATGAGCATGACTTGGACCACGTCGACGAGCCTGAGCCTATTGCTCACCATCTTCTTGATACATGCTCGGAGTCCCGTCACCTCCACCGGATTCCCCCACTGCAAGCCCTTCTCTTTCCAGGAGGTGAGCTGCGTGGGGATGCCAGATCTAAACTCGGGGGCCGCCGCCCATGTGGATTTGCACGGCTCGGTGATGTAGAATCACCCCAATTGCCACCCCTTGACGGAGTCCACGAAGGTCCCTTCTAGCCAAGGGACGTTGGGCAATTTGCCCAACATGGCGCCTCCGCATTCCGCTTGCGTACCCTTCACAACCTTCGGCTTGACGTTGAAGGTCTTGAGCCACAGGCCGAAGTGGGGCCGGATGCAGAGGAAGGCCTCACACACGACGATAAACGCTGAGATGTTGAGGATAAAGTTCGGCGCCAGATCGTGGAAATCCAGGCCGTAGTAAAACATGAGCCCCCGGACAAATGGATGGAGCGGAAAGCCCAGTCCGCGGAGGAAGTGGGGGAGGAAGACGACCCTCTCATGAGGCTCGGGGGTAGGGATGAGCTTCCCCTCGTCGGGCAGCCGATGCACGATATCGCCGGAAAGGTATCCGGCGTTGCGCAGCTTGGTGATGTCCTCCTCCTTGACGGTGGAGGCTAACCATATACCTCCCGCTGCGGACATATTCGGAGAAGGTCGAGGCGAGATGCGCGAGCTCGGGCGTTGGAGCTTGAGTTCGCGGGGATGGATAAGCAAAGGAGGAAGAAGGCGTATGTGAGAAGGTGAATCCTTATCCCTTATATATAGGCGGACAAAACTATGCGTCCCCCACCAGCCTGGTAAAACTCGCTTATCTCCCAAGCGCCACCATGAATGGCGCGGTTGGGTTACCCACGCACGTATTGATAAGAATCCCGGAATAAGGGGAACACGATCTCTGCTTCGACAAGACGTGCCAAGGAAACCGCTTCGCTAAACATGCTGAGGTGGTATAATAATTTAAACAAAGGCCTGGTGGCGGTGTGATGTCACGCCGCATAATACGTCAGCAGATTGAACTAAGTGTACATTTTATTCTCTCTACGGTGGAATGTGGAATTTATTTTGCAGAGCCGGACACTATCCTGGTGTTCATGATCTCCTCTGGATTATTCAAGGGAGGAACCTGCCTTGCAATGCCAAACATTATGCACGCCGGACTTATCGTCATTGAAGACTGGTTCAGGGGCTACTGAGGGAGTCCTGGACTAGGGGGTGTCCGGACAGCCGGACTATCATTATCCGCCGGACTCCAAGACTACGAAGATACGAGATTGAAGACTCCGGCTCGTGTCCGGATGGTACTTTCCTTGGCGTGGAAGGCAAGCTTGGCAATACGGATATGTAGATCTCCTACCATTGTAACCGACTCTGTGTAACCCTAGCCCTCTCCGGTGTCTATATAAACCGGAAGGCTTTAGTCCGTAGGACAACATACATTACAACAATCATACCATAGGCTAGCTTCTAGGGTTTAGCCTCCTTGATCTCGTGGTAGATCTACTCTTGTACTACCCATATCATCAATATTAATCAAGCAGGACGTAGGGTTTTACCTCCATCGAGAGGGCCCGAATCTGGGTAAAAAAATCGTGTCCCTCGTCTCCTGTTACCATCCGCCTAGACGCACAGTTCGGGACCCCCTACCCGAGATCCGCCGGTTTTGACACCGACATTAACTGAGGGAGTCTTGCACTAGGGGGTGTCCGGACAGCCGGACTATCAATGTCCGTCGGACTCCAAGACTACGAAGATACAAGATTGAAGACTCCGTCCCGTGTCCGGATGGGACTTTCCTTGGCGTGGAAGGCAAGCTTGGCAATACGGATATGTAGATCTCCTACCATTGTAACCGACTCTGTGTAACCCTAGCCCTCTCCGGTGTCTATATAAACCGAAGGGCTTTAGTCCGAAGGACAACATACATTACAACAATCATACCATAGGCTAGCTTCTAGGGTTTAGCCTCCTTGATCTCGTGGTAGATCTACTCTTGTACTACCCATATCATCAATATTAATCAAGCAGGACGTAGGGTTTTACCTCCATCGAGAGGGCCCGAACCTGGGTAAAAACATCGTGTCCCTCGTCTCCTGTTACCATCCGCCTAGACGCACAGTTCGGGACCCCCTACCCGAGATCCGCCGGTTTTGACACCGACATTGGTGCTTTCGTTGAGAGTTCCTCTGTGTCGTCACCGATAGAGCGGATGCCTCCACCCGTCTTCAAAGACGGTGTTTTCGCCGGAGGGGCCTTGGCCGCCGGCCAAACTATCCGGCTTGGTGGTTTTCTCATGACCGCCTGTCCGGCCGCCGCTTCGGCAATGACTTCTCAAGTCGTCGAAAGCAATCTTCGCGTCAGCCCTAAAGCTGCCGAACAGTTAGATCCAACGAGCTCTTGGATCGCATCGCCGCCCTGGGAGTCGCTACGGACTACAACCAGATTGGGCTTAAAACCGATCTGAGAGAGATTAACTCTCCCCAGGCCACCCACCACGTCGCAGTGGTAGAGGAGCAATACGGCAACTCTTTGCCAGTGTTGAAAACAATTCATGTCCGGATTCCCGAACCCTCCATGCCGGATTCCCGCGGGGGGACGGACTTCGATCGAGCATTGAACTTAAAATCATGCATCGCCCCGGACTCGCTGGATTGTCCCAGCAAACCACACTTCCGAATTCGGAAACCCCTCGGCCTTTGAGCCTCAAGATGGGCAGGGATCCGGATTTTATTCCACCCACCCGCCCAGACATATGCGATCTATCTCTAATACGGCAAGAGCCTACAGAAACAGTACATCACTACTGGGCTAGATTCCTCCTGGTTAAGGACAGGATAAAGGACTGCCGAGAGGAAAACGCAATATCAATCTTCCGCAATAACTGCACGGACAAGGGAATACTAAACGCCATTGATCGTCGCAAAATTACGCGCTTCACCGATCTGGCATCCATTGTACGAAAGTACTGTGCGATGGAGAGTTTCCGGAAAACCGAAAATCAATTTTGGGATAATCCGGCCCCAAACCCAGTCCGCAGTAAAAGGGCGCCTTACACTCAGGCCCCAGATGCAAAAACGAAAAAACAAAAACCCAATAAGGGAAACGGAACCGTACTGGAGGGATGGCTCAATGGACCCTGTAAGCTTCATAATACAGAGGGAGCCGTCCCAACACATAGCCTTCGAGCATGTTGGATATTACGACAGGTGGCCAAAAGTGGTGAAGAGCTTCTAGCTCCGGGAAACCACTCCAACAATACCAGCACGGTATCAACAGTCTTCGAGACTTTCGCATCAAATAATATGCGAAAACGATCAATCCGCGAACTCGCCGAAGTCTACCAAGTAGCAACAGCAAATTCATGGAGCGACACAACTATTTCCTTCAATGGCAGCGACGAGCCCACATTCCGAACAACCAGAGCCCCAGCCGCACTGGTACTTAGTACCATAGTGGACGGCTTTCAACTGACAAAAGTCCTCATGGACGGCGGCAGCGGACTAAACCTCATTTACGAGGAAACTCTGCGAAAAATGGAAATCGATTGGAGCCGTATTGAGCGAAGCAGCACAACCTTTAGAGGAATAATCCCTAGCCGGGAAGCGCGCTGCACCGGAAAAATCACACTCGATGTGGTGTTCGGCTCTCCGGACAATTACAGATCCGAAGAAGTCACGTTCCAGGTGGCCTCGTTCAGCAGTGGGTATCACGCCATATTCGGACAAGAGGCATTCACAATTTTTCAAGCAATACCTCATTACGGGTACATGAAGCTGAAAATGTCTGGGCCCAGCGGAATAATCACTCTCGCTAGTGATCCGGACATAGCACTCCGCGCCAAAAACAAGACAGCCGCACTAGCCCTCGAGGCACTATCTGAAGCCTTAGCGGCAGAGGAACTCACCGCGCTGCGCTCTACGGTGAACAGGGACGATGTGATACTCGATAAAAGATCCAAGTCCACCTCCTTCAAACCAGCAGATGAGATAATAAAATTCCAGGTCCATTCAACGGACCCAACAAAGACGGCCTCCATTGGGGCACAGTTGAACCCCGAAGTAGACGCCGCACTGCGCGAATTCCATCGGGAAAATTGGGATATCTTCGCCTGGCATCCTTCAGACATGCCCGGAATCCCTCGCAGGTCGGCAGAACACAGCCTCAACATCCTAAAAGGGTTCAAGCCAGTCAAACAGGCTCTTCGACGATTTTCCGAGCCCAAAAGACAGGCAATGGGAGAAGAGCTAGCCAAACTATTGGAAGCCGGATTCATTAGAGATATCAAACATCCGGACTGGCTAGCAAATTTGGTGATGGTACCAAAGAAGGATAAATCCTGGCGCCTCTGTGTCGATTTTAAAGACCTCAATAAAGCTTGCCCAAAGGATCCCTTCCCTCTCCCCCGCATCGATCAAATTATCGATGCCACAGCAGGGCACGATTCGCTGTGCTTCCTGGACGCATACTCTGGCTATCATCAAATCAAGATGGCGGAAGCAGACCAAGCCGCAACGGCATTTATCACTCCATATGGACCATTCTGCTTCAACACGATGCCCTTCAGACTCAAAAACGCCGGCGCAACATATCAGCGCATGATTCAAACATGTCTGGCCACCCAGATCGGCAAAACAGTCGAGGCATATGTAGACGACGTAGTCGTCAAAACAAAACACGTCGAAACTTTAGTAGACGATTTGAGGCTCACATTCGACAACCTCAGAGCATATGACATCAAGCTGAATCCGGATAAATGCGTTTTCGGCGTACCAGCCGGTAAGCTGCTGGGCTTCATCGTATCCGGTAGAGGAATTGAAGCAAATCCGGCCAAAATCCGAGCTCTGTCACAGTTGGATATTCCAAAAGACCTCAAACAAATACAAAAATTAATAGGATGCGTGGCAGCATTAAGCCGCTTTATCTCCCGTTTAGGAGAAAAGGCGTTGCCCCTCTATCGCCTCCTCAGGCGCACCGAACACTTCGAGTGGACGGATGCTGCCACTGCCGGACTCGAAGAAATAAAGGCCATACTAGCAACAAATCCGGTCCTGGCTGCGCCCACTCTGGGCGAACCAATGTTGTTATACATCGCAGCAACACACCAAGTTGTAAGCGCAGTCCTCGTCGTCGAACGAGCGACAGAAGGGCATAAATTCCCTCTTCAAAAACCAGTGTATTATGTATCCACTGTGTTAACCCCCTGCAAATCCCGTTACCCGCACTATCAGAAGATAGCATATGCGGTGTTCATGGCGTCTCGAAAGCTCCGACACTACATTCAAGAGTGCTCGATAACAGTGGCCTCTGAAGTACCACTCAATGACATTATAAATAACCGCGACGAGCTCTTACCATTCGACATCACTTACAAACCTCGACGAGCTATAAAGTCACAAGTTTTGGCTGACTTCGTCGCCGAATGGACTGAAGCCGAACTCCCTAAAGAGTACGGCGCATACTCCAATTGGACTATGCATTTCGACGGCTCCAAAATGTTGGCCGGACTGGGGGCTGGCGTCGTACTGACGTCCCCCACCGGAGATACAGTCCAGTATGTACTTCAAATAATGTACACAATGCAGCCGAATACGAGGCCCTGTTACATGGTCTCCGGATGGCGATCTCCATGGGCATTAAACGCCTAGAGGTGCGCGGGGACTCAAACCTTGCAATATCCCAAATAAACGGAGACTTCGACGCCAAGGAGCCGAAAATGGCAGCATATCGCAACGCTGTCCTAGTGAGGTCACTCACTAAATCCGCCATTAAACCCAGACTAGTGAGGTCACTCACTAAATCCGACACACAATGGGTCGAGGAGCTCGACTCCGTACTCTGGGGGCTGCGGACAACGCCTAACCGTACTACCGGATTCACACCATTTTTTATGGTATACGGCGCAGAGGCAGTCTTGCCCTGTGACATTATTCATGACTCACCTCGAGTGCGCATGTATGAGGAAAGAGAGGCTGAGCTTGATCGGCAGGACAGCTTGGACACATTGGAGGAAGAACGTGACATCGCGAAGGCTCGTTCCGCATTCTATCAGCAGCAGGCCCGAAGATATCAAAGCAGAGAAGTACGGGCCAAGACTTACAACGTTGGCGAACTAGTTCTACGCCTGCCGGACAAGAAAAAGGACAAGCTCAAGCCCAAATGGGAGGGCCCCTTCATTAACGATCAAGTACTGACCGGCGGAGCGTACCGTCTACAAAATGCGTCGGATCACCGACTCGAGCCGAACCCATGGAACGCAGCCCGCCTCCAACGATTCTATGCCTAGCGCCGGACTAAGAGTTCGTCCCCTTCCCCCGTCCAAACTTTTACACTTCGGCTGTCTTTTGTTTCTCTTTTTATCCTTTTCACTTAAAAGCCCTTCCGGGCCTATTTTTGCATTCTTTGCATACGCATGATGTGCCATCCGCACTCATTATTCCCGGGGGCTTCTTTTACAGAAGCTCAATTATACGGGTTTTATACCCAGCACATGTGTCAAGCTTCCACATGTACCTTTTACTCGCCATTATATGCATCGATATGACTTAAGTTTTGGCCAAGCTGGGTTGCCTGGCTCCTGTGCTTACCCCTACGTTCCCGATTGTTCGGCTAGGAGGTAAAGGGAGCACCTCTGCGATTGTTACTGCCGGGTCAGCCGGATGTGTACCTCAGACTGGGTGAAGCCGAAAGCTAGCGTTCTTAAGGGAATATTCGGTCGGTGACTTAAAAGATGACTTTTTACCTATTTATCTATTTGCCCCCAGATGTTTTACTGCTTTCTTTGCAGTCCGGACATGCACTTTAGGGCATGCCTCCCAGGGAAAGGAACCCTTAACGGAACTATTCTCCCTGGAAGATGTTTCTTACTAACCATGTAATATAACATAACTAGTTGGGCACTTGTCTGATAAAGCACTAATGACCCCTATGCCTGGTCTCCATGCATACCACGGTTGTTTCTTAACCAAAAAGGTATTCGGACACACTCCGGACTCTAGGGTCCTGAGGTCAAAGCGAAAAGGTCGGCAAAGACAAACGATCTACAATCCGGCTAGAAGGCATTTCACATGTCACTTTAAAGGATAACATACATTGTCAAATTTACTGATTGTATTCCTCCTCAATCCCGTCTAACAGGCTGTCTAGTTTACAGTCCTGTTGGGAAAATTTAGCAGCCAACTCTACTTGGCTATACACTAAACTCACAGGGATCTCCTTCCCATCGGGCCCCACCGGTCCAACTTCGGCCATGTGGTTGGGATCCGCCTTCTTGTACCGTGTCTTCACCATGGCCCAAGCCTCCCTGGCACCTTGACGGCAAGCCGAAATCTTCCACAAACGGAAACGCTACCGCACTCCCTGCAGCTTCTCCGCAAGCTCCCCGAGGCCCTCGGGTAGGGTGAGGGCTGGCCATAAAGCCTGAACGACGCTGCTCATTGCCTGCCGAACTCGTTCGAGTAGCTGCAACAGTTCGGGAAGTTGATCACCCATTGATATGGGCATCTCCTCTGCAGGACGACCCGTGAGTATACCTACAAGACATATCATGTCAAACTACTTCCTCGCCGAACTCTTCTTTTCAAAAGAGTTCGCTCAAGCACTTACTATAAATGCCGCGACGAAGCCGCTGATTCTCCTTAACGGAGCCGGACAGCTCGGCCTGAGCGCCTTTCAGCTCTTCTTCGAGCTTGGCGTTGGCATCCTGGAGCTTGTTCCTTTCCTGCTGAACCCTATTCAGCACACTCTCTCCGGCCTTTAGCTGGCGTAGCAATGCTTGCCTGTCCGGATCTTGTCCGGCGGTACCTGCAAATGTCATTATTAGACTCGCGCGCACGTCGCACAACGCTTATATTTATTAATAAAAATGTGTTACCAGGAGGGGTCTTTCCGTCTCCTCCTGCGGCAGCAAGTGCGGCCTCAAGTTGGGCCTTGCAATCTTGCAACTCCCGAGACAGCTGGGCGTTCTTCTCGTTAAGTGCCTGAAATTTCCAATGATCCTTAAATCAGTTAGCATAACTACTTTAAGTCTCGGGGGCTACTGGTATATACAACCATTAAAATTCCCTTACCCGTATGTCTTTCACATACTGCTCCGTGGCTCTGGTAAAACCATTTTGAGCAGCACGGAGATGCGCGTCCCCTGCGTTAAAAGCATCCAACGCCTCAGGGGAAAAGCACGCTTCTTGAAATACTGTCCGGCAGCGCCTATGGTTCATGGCGCTCTCCACCTCAGACTTGGTGGCGGACAGTCTGTCGGTATCCTCCGTTGGAGAAGGATCCGGCTCGCATCTCGCGCTTGCCTCCCCCTCCAGGCCGGGCGCTGGAGCCTGGCCGGTGTTGGTCAGATTGGCAATTCCTGCGCTCGCAGTCCGGCGAGCGCTTTTTCTCCTACAAAGATCATGAGCACTCAGACGTTTCCTCGGAACGTTGCTCTAAAAATTCAAATACGAGCTATACCTTTGCGGCGTTTCCGTCCGCACTACGCTCCTTTTCCGCCTGCTGGTTCGGACTGACCTCTGCTGGTCGGCCGCCGCGGGCTCGACTTCCTGCCGTAAAGGCGCTTCCTGCAAAATACCATCGTTCGCGAAGGTCAGAAATGGGCAGGGATGAGATAATGGTGTCCGGACTTCGGTTGCGGTCACCTGGGAAGCCGGACTTAGCCCGGGGTAGTCCGCCGTAATGGCGACCAAAGCATTGTCTATGCTGAGCTGGTGATACACCCCGTCGATCAGCTCCACCTCGATATCCGGGTCCTCTTCGGAGGCCGGATCCAGGGATCCTTTTGGATCCTCGGGTTGCGGAGCAGGACTCACCATGTCCTCCACAGTCCGGCGTAGATCCTGCGCTGAAGACATAATGTAAGAAGCTTAAACTTCGAAAGCATGGGTGGGGCCCTTCAAGGTGTTCACTTACCCATCCTCTGGGGTTGATCATGGAAAACCCATTCAAAGGGTCCATTCGAAGGAAATCCTCCTTCTCCCCCTTGTACAGGCTGGACAGGATCTTCGCCAGATCCTCGGCCGAATCCGGCCCTTCGCGGCCATGCCGGGTAGCATCGTCTTCCCCGTTGAAATCCCACATGGGGTGGCCTCTGTATTGCAGTGGTTGTACCCCTCGCTTGATGCATGTCTCCATGACTCCGATCATGGTCAAGCCGGAATGAGCCATTAATCGTATCCGGCCCATCAAGTAGTGGACGCTCTTGTATTCCTCCAATCGGGGGCTCCGCGGGCGCCAGCTGAGGCGTTTCTTCAAGGGAGCAGCACTAAACTCCGGGAGGCCGATCCGAACTGGGTCTGGCAGCGGAGCGTCTTCTATATAAAACCACTCCGAGGGCCAGTCTTCGGACGCCTTCTTGGGAGTGCCGGATAGGTATCCGGTCCCGGCGATGCGCCATATTTCGGCGCCGCCCACTTGATATATGGACCCCTGGTGAGAACAGGGTACGAGGCAAAACAGCCTCTTCCACAATGCGAAATGGGGCTCAATGCCCAGGAATAGCTCGCAAAGAGCTACGTAGCCCACGATATGTAGGACAGAGGCGGGCGTGAGGTGGTGGAGCTGGAGTCCGTAGAACTTCAGGAGCCCGCGGAGGAACGGATGTATTGGAAATCCGAGTCCCCTTGTCAGATAAGGGACAAAACATACTCGCTCCCCCTTATTGGGGCTTGGAGTGTCCTCTGCCTGTCTCCCACCTTGATAAGTAACCAGTCCGGCCCGGACTGGGATCATGAAGGCCGGAGGGAGGAATCCCCCCGTTTGGAGCTTCACAAGCTCGTTGTGCGAAATAGAGCACCTCCTCCAATTCCCCGGCGGTGGGCTGGGAGCGCGCGAAGAAGAGCCGTGTTGACGATCCATGGTGGAATGGATTTCTAGGTCAAAGGCGCTTCGATGGAGTATTCGCGGGAGGAAGACGGTGTGGTTTGGATCTGGATTCTTGCCTCTTTTATAGGCGGGCGACTCGCACAATTGGGGGGTGAAATGCAAAAGACACCCTGGCTTTTCGCATTCGTGCGACGCGTGGAAGAGGGCCATTATTTGGCGTAGAAGCCGAGGAACATAGTATTCAAGATGAAGCCGGACACTGTTCGGCAGGTACATGGAATTTGAAGGGAGAACCCGCCTTGCAACGCCGAAGACTATAAACGCGCTGGACTTATCATCATTGAAGCCTGGTTTGGGGGCTACTGAGGGAGTCCTGGACTAGGGGGTGTCCGGACAGCCGGACTATCAATGTCCGCCGGACTCCAAGACTACGAAGATACAAGATTGAAGACTCCGTCCCGTGTCCGGATGGGACTTTCCTTGGCGTGGAAGGCAAGCTTGGCAATACGGATATGTAGATCTCCTACCATTGTAACCGACTCTGTGTAACCCTAGCCCTCTCCGGTGTCTATATAAACCGGAGGGCTTTAGTCCGTAGGACAACATACATTACAACAATCATACCATAGGCTAGCTTCTAGGGTTTAGCCTCCTTGATCTCGTGGTATATCTACTCTTGTACTACCCATATCATCAATATTAATCAAGCAGGACGTAGGGTTTTACCTCCATCGAGAGGGCCCGAACCTGGGTAAAAACATCGTGTCCCTCGTCTCCTGTTACCATCCGCCTAGACGCACAGTTCGGGACCCCCTACCCGAGATCCGCCGGTTTCAACCAATATGGATCCAACATGTCCATGGGCCTCGACATCGACAAGGGGGTCTCGGCGTCCTGTGTCTCGGAGGGACGCTCGATGCTGGCCTCTCTGGTGGCTGCAGTGGTGGGCGACCCTCGGGTCATGGTGCGCTCTCCCAAGGTGGCGTCCGGCCTCGGCGATGGCGGGACGAAGCTCCAGAAGAAGACGGCGGGCCGCAAGCCCCCCGCGGTGGCGCCGGCGAGCCCCCCATCGGTCTGTGCGAGCACGCCTGCCCCGCAGCGTCCGGTGGTGATGGCGCTGGCCTCCCTTGGAGGCCCGGCTGGGGGCACCTCGTCAGTCATCTCCCCTCCCGCCTCTGATGCTCTTCGTGCGGAGGTGACCAAGGTGGTGCCCATCCCCACGGCCAGGCGGTCCAAGGCGGTGGCGGCGTCCCCGGCGACGGAGGAGAGGGTGAGCTCTCGGCCGAAGGGTGCCAAGGGCAACATGCCATCCCTCCAGCGGGCCCAGCTCCTGCAGGCTCAGAAGAATCTCGAAATGGAAGGTAACCCCATGTCCCGCTTTACGATTTTTGAAGAATTTCCAGATGAGTGCTTGGGAGGTATCTTAGCGGATAGTGGAGTGGCGATGACTGACGCGGGAGAAGCGCACGAGGTGCTGTCTCTTATTCGTGCTAAGGAAATTGTGCAAGCCGCGCTTGCTCAGGCAGCGCTGTCCCGCGTTGCGCCAGCAGCAGACGAAGCAGGGGCTTCTCTGGTGCCTGTCGCGCGGCCCGATCAGGAGGATATAGTGGCAGGGACTGCGCCGTCCTCCTCCAACCGTCGTCCTGCTAAGACACGGCGCGTGGCCAAAGCGGTTACCGCTCGCGGTATCCATCTCCGCAATCGCATCATATAATGCGTTTCATTTTCTGGAACATCCGAGGCTTCGGCCACGCTGGGAGGCGGACCCAGTTAAAAGAGTTCATTAGGAACGAAGAAATCGGCGTGGTCGGCTTGCAGGAGACTATCAAGGCCGATTTCAATCATCGGGACCTACTAGCCGTTGACCCGTTGGAGCGTTTTGTTTGGCATTGGGTGCCTGCAGTAGGACACTCGAGGGGCCTGCTGCTAGGCGATAACCTAGTTTGCTTCGAGGTGGGGGACGCCGGCCGGTTCTTCCTGCCGGCCCACGTGCGCCACCGTGCCACTCCCCAAGAAAGGGAGGTGATCGTCGTGTATGGCCCGGCCGATCACTCGCTTTCGCTCGAGTTCTTGGGAGAACTCCAGACCAAGGTGACGTCTTTGAGCGCGCGCAATATTCCTCTGCTCGTGGGCGGGGATTTCAACTTGATCCGTTCGGGCGCGGACAAAAATAACGGTATTATTAACTGGACAGGGGTGTCCTTGTTTAATAATGAAATCACATCAATGGCCCTTAGGGAAGTGGCTCGTGTGGGGGCTCGATTCACATGGACCAACAAATAGCTAACGCCGGTGCGATCGGTCTTGGACAGGGTTTTCATGTCCTCGGAGTGGGAGGTGTTGTTTCCCCTCTGCTCTCTACACGCCGAAACAAGGATAGGGTCGGACCACGTCCCCCTCATACTTTCCTCGGGGGAGGACAGGTTAAAACGCAGCCCGCGCTTCTTCTTTGAAACTGCATGGCTTGAGTCTCCGGACTTTGAACAAATCTTCCTCTCGAAATGGGAAAATTGCATCGCTCGGGTCGGGCGTGCGCGCGGACCAATGGAGTTTTGGATTGCCGCTGGGGCGGGTTTGCGTGCGGCTCTCAAAGGGTGGGGAGCCAACCAGGGTCGGGAGGATAAGCTATTACGATTGCGCCTGACCGAGGAGCTCGCCCAGTTGGACGCAGCGGCGGACGTGCAGGTCTTCTCCGAGCTCGACTGTGCTCAGCGCTACGCGCTTGAAGCCCAGGTCGAGTCCCTCCTTAGAGCCGAGGAGTACTGGCGCAGGCGTGGTGGTATTAAGTGGACGCTCAAGGGCGACACGAATACTCAGTATTTCCACACCTACGCTAATGGCAGACGTCGTAAGTGCGCCATCCTGAGACTACAATCGGAGCAGGGGTGAGGGAGTCCTGGATTAGGGGGTGTCCGGATAGCCGGACTACCATCATCAGCCGAACTATCATCGGCCGGACTATCATCATCGACCGGACTCCAAGACTATGAAGATACAAGATTGAAGACTTCGTCCTGTGTCCGGATGGGACTTTCCTTGGCGTGGAAGGCAAGCTTGGCGATACGGATATGTAGATATCCTACCATTGTAACCGACTCTATGTAACCCTAGCCCTCTCCGGTGTCTATATAAACCAGATGGCTCTAGTCCGTAGGACACAACAACAACAACCACTACAATCATACCATAGGCTAGCTTCTAGGGTTTAGCCTCCTTGATCTCGTGGTAGATCCACTCTTGTAAACATCCACAATATCAATATCAATCAAGCAGGACGTAGGGTTTTACCTCCATCAAGAGGGCCTGAACCTGGGTAAAACATCGTGTCCCTTGTCTCCTGTTACCATCCGCCTAGACGCACAGTTCGGGACCCCCTACCCGAGATCCGCTGGTTTTGACACCGACATTGGTGCTTTCATTGAGAGTTCCTCTGTGTCTTCACCGATAGGCTTGATGGCCTCTTCAATCGACAACGACGTAGTCCTGGGTGAGACTTTTTTCCCCGGACAGATCATCGTATTCGGTGGCTTCGCACTGCGGGCCAACTCACTTGGCCATCTGGAGCAGATCGAAAGCTACACCCCTGGCCGTCAGGTCAGGTTTGGAAGCCTAAACTTCACGGACGATATCCGCGGGGACTTGATCTTCGATGGATTTGAGCCACAGCCAAGCGTGCCGCGCTGTCACGATGGGCACGACCTAACTCTGCCGCCGGACAGCACCTTGGAGGCCGCACACGAACCCGCTCCGGCCCATAGTCCGGAGCCAATCACACAGATCGAGGACGGATGGCTGGACACCGCCTCGGGAGCTGCAACTTCTACGGCGATGGAGCCGAACACTTATCTTGTCCCACATAAAGCTCGTGACTCCAAGGTGCCGGACTCCCTGCCGGACTCCGAACCTCCTGCGCCCCTGCCAGTCGAATCTGATTGGGCGCTGATCATGGAGTTCACCGCTGCGAACATCTTTCAACACTCACCCTTCGGCAACATCTTAAATTCGCTGAAGCACCTCTCGCTATCCAGAGAGCCCTGGCCGGACTACGGCCAGGATTGTTGGGACGCGGACGACGAAGAAATTCGGACCCCACCCACCACCCACTACGTAGCCACCATCGATGATCTAACCGACGTACTCGACTACGACTCCGAAGACATCGACGGTATGGACGACGATGCAGGAGACTATCAAGAGCCAGCACCTACAGGACACTGGAAAACCACCTCGTCATACGACATATACATGGTGGACACCCCAAAAGATGGGGACGGCGAAGAAGCAGCGGAGGCAGATTCCTTAAAGAAACAGCCCAAGCGCCGACGTCAGCGGCGCCGCTCTAAATCCCGCCACAGCAAGAATGGAGATTCCGGCACAGGAGATAATAACACCCCAGAAAGTGCCAAAGATAACCCCCTCCAGCAAGATTCAGCGCAGGAGGAGGCAGAAGCAAGCCCTCACGAGAGGGCGGCAGACGAAGAGGTCGAGGATGATAATTACTTACCTCCCTCCAGAGACGAGGCAAGCCTCGACGATGACGAATTCGTCATGCCTGAGGATCCCGTCGAACAAGAGCGTTTCAGACGCAGGCTAATGGCCACGACAAACAGCCTAAAGAAAAAGCAGCAACAGCTTCAAGCTGATCAAGACCTACTGGCCGACAGATGGACCGAGGTCCTCACGGCCGAAGAGTATGAACTCGAACGCCCCTCCAAAAGTTACCCAAAGCGCAAATTGCTCCCCGGACTAGAGGAGGAAGCATACAAACCTGCATCACCAGCACACAATACGGCAGACCGACCACCTCGTGGCCGCGACAGAGAGGCATGCGAGCCCTCCATGAAAACCGTACCCCGGCATCGCTCAAAAAGCATGAAGCCACGGGGGAACGCGCCGGACTTGCGGGATATATTGGAGGACAAGGCAAGACAATCCAGATCTATCTATGGATCACGTGGGCGCCCCAAGACCCACGACGAATACCGTCGCGCCGGATACAACTACTCCGGCCGGGCCGAACACAGCAGACAATGCTCTCTCGAGCTACGTCGCGATATTGCTCAATACAGAGGCGCCGCACACCCACTATGCTTCACTGACGAAGTAATGGATCATCAAATCCCTGAAGGGTTTAAACCCGTTAATATCGAATCCTACGATGGCACAACAGACCCCGCGGTTTGGATTGAGGATTATCTCCTCCATATACATATGGCCCGCGGCGACGATCTTCACGCCATCAAATATCTCCCGCTCAAGCTTAAAGGACCAGCTCGGCATTGGCTTAACAGCCTGCCGGCAGAGTCAATTGGATGCTGGGAAGACCTGGAAGCCGCATTCCTCGACAACTTCCAGGGCACGTATGTGCGACCACCGGACGCAGATGACCTAAGCCACATAATCCAACAGCCAGACGAATCGGCCAGGCAATTCTGGACACGGTTCTTAACAAAGAAAAATCAAATCGTCGACTGTCCGGATGCAGAGGCCCTCGCTGCCTTCAAACATAACATCCGCGACGAGTGGCTGGCCCGGCACCTAGGACAGGAAAAGCCGAAATCCATGGCAGCCCTCACATCACTCATGACCCGCTTCTGTGCGGGAGAGGATAGCTGGCTAGCTCGCAGCAACAACCTCAGCAAAAACACTGGCAGTCCGGATACCAAGGACCGCAATGGCAGGTCGCGTCAAAACAAAAACAAACGCCGCATTAACGGCGACAGCAATGAGGATACGGCAGTCAACGCCGGATTCCGAGGCTCCAAGCCCGGTCAACGGAAGAAGCCATTCAAAAGAACCACCCCGGGCCCGTCCAATTTGGACCGAATACTCGACCGCTCCTGTCAAATACATGGAACCCCCGAAAAGCCAGCTAACCACACCAACAGAGATTGTTGGGTATTCAAGCAGGCAGGCAACTTAATCACCGAAAACAATGACAAGGGGATACACAACGATGACGAGGAAGAGACCCGGCCGCCGAACAATGGAGGACAAAAGGGATTTCCCCCTCAAGTTCGGACGGTAAACATGATATACGCAACGCATATCCCCAAGAGGGAGCGGAAGCGTGCACTAAGGGACGTATACGCGATGGAGCCAGTCGCCCCAAAATTCAACCCATGGTCCTCTTGCCCGATCACTTTTGATCGAAGAGACCATCCGACCAGTATCCGCCATGGCGGATTCGCCGCATTGGTTTTAGACCCAATCATCGATGGATTTCACCTCACAAGAGTCCTGATGGACGGCGGCAGTAGCCTGAACCTGCTTTATCAGGATACAGTGCGAAAGATGGGCATAGACCCTTCAAGGATTAAACCTACAAAGACAACCTTTAAAGGCGTCATACCAGGTGTCGAGGCCAGTTGTACAGGCTCAGTCACACCGGAAGTGGTCTTCGGATCCCGGATAATTTCCGAAGCGAGGAGTTAATCTTCGATATAGTCCCGTTCCGCAGTGGCTATCACGCTCTGCTCGGACGAACCGCGTTCGCAAAATTCAACGCGGTGCCGCATTATGCATACCTTAAGCTCAAGATGCCAGGCCCTCGCGGAGTCATCACGGTCAATGGAAAGACGGAACGCTCCCTCCGAACGGAGGAACATACAGCGGCTCTCGCGGCAGAAGTACAGAGCAGTCTTTTAAGGCAATTTTTGAGTCCGGCCGTTAAACGGCCGAACACGGCCAAACGCGCCCGGAGCAACATCAACCAAGACCACCTGGCACGTTCCGAGCATGCGTAGCAATGCGGCCCCAACCCCAGCCCTCGCACAATTGCAAGACAAACTCTCCGCGTGCATAATTACGCCCTGGAGATACCATGGGTCTAGGGGAAGGGGCACGACCACAACAAACCCAGAGTGCGGTTCGACCACACCAGGGGCTCCCAACTGTGTCGCTCTTTTTATCTTTTATTTTCTCCTTTTTTACAGGACTCCGTCCGGCGGTGAACCTGCCGAACTCATGATACAACATCCAGGAAGAGACAAAGGCCGCGACGAACCCTCAGGTGGTCTCCATTACGAGCATTAAATTTGTTAAATACACCATTCTGCAGCCTACCCCTGGAGGGAGATGCCTTTAATTCGTCCAATCCCTTGCTTTCCGCACTATTTGTATCATTTCGCACTCATAGCAGACCTTCTTGAATAAAATGCAGCATTTTTTTGCCCATAATTGCATTACTTTCTATATATATATGTTCATTTACGACATGTTGCATCCGTATATTTTGGTACGGCCGAAGACACCAGGGGCTTATGTTCCCCGCATTATGGTGTGATAAAGTCCGAACACTTTCACAAGTGCGGCACCCCGAACTTATAGCATTATATGAATCGGCTCCGAATCATGTCTTGGGTCAATAGTTGGGTTTGCCCGGCTCCCATGTTTGGCACCTTACATTTCCGTTCTATCGGCTAAGGTAGCACTGGGAGAACCACTGCGATTGCGCCCCGGTTGAGCCGGGTTAACGCCTCAGTGGAGAAAGCTAAAACTGACCGTCATGATAAGGCGAGAGACTGGTCGCTGTTCGAGAGGTTTTTTTTCGGGTCCTTAAAGACCTACGCCGCTTCGAGCGAAGTTCCGGATAATGTCCGACGAAAGGTGTGGATAGCGCCCCGAATTCGGTCTTCCGAATACTAGGGGCTTCACCGAAATTTAAAATTATAGAATTCTATGGCTAAGTGAGAGTGTTCAAGCATTATAAGTCCGGTTGCCTTGTTCGTTGTGTTGAGCGCCTCCCTAGATGGACCCAACAATGGGAACAAGAGTGCTCAAGTTTATCCCGAACACCCCAGCACTCGTGGCATGGGGGCTGAAGCCGACGACTTGCCATCTCTCAGATTTAACAAATGGCCGCATAGAAGGTAATATTTTAAATTCAACAAGCGGGTTGCTTAGCGCATATGAACAAAGTTTTCAGCGCACAGGATACTACATAGCGAGTTTACTCAATAATTACATCTCGGGGGCACTCATCCGCAATCTTGCGGGCACCCTTCAGGACAGTCTTATAGTACATTTCGGGCGTACGATATTCCTTGCCCATTGGTGGCGCGTCAGTGATTAGCTTCTCCGCATCCAACTTGCCCCAATGCACCTTTGCGCGGGCAAGGGCCCGACGAGCACCTTCAATACAGGCGGAGCGCTTGATGACCTCCACCCAGGGGCACGCGTCCACCAGCCACTGCACGAGGCCGAAGTAGCTTCCAGGCATGGCCTCTCTAGGCCACAGCCGGACTATGAGGCCCTTCATGGCCTCCTCAGCTACCTTGTGGAGTTCGACCAGTTGCTTCAGCTGGTCGCTAGGGGGCACCGGATGGCTGGCCTCAGCATACTGAGACCAGAAGACCTTCTCCGTCGAGCTTCCCTCCTCACCACGGTAGAATGCGGCGGCATCGGATGCACTGCGAGGCAAATCTGCAAACGCCCCTCGAGAGCTCCGAATCCGGGTAAGTGTTAGGTAGTTTACATTAACATGCTTGCTTTGCATGAAAAATGCCTTACCCGCCGCTATTTTCTTCACATCTTCCACCTCTTGAAGGGCCTTATGGGATTCGGCCTTGGCAGCTTTGGCACATTCGAGAGCCGAGGCAAGCTCGGACTCTCGAGTCTTTGAGTCGCGCTCCAAACTCTCATGCTTTTCCATGAGAGCCTGGAGCTCTTGCCGAACCGCCGCCACCTGCGCCTCCTGCTTTTCTCGCTCTGTCCGTTCTGCGGCCGCACTGCGTTCGGCCGCGGACACGGCTTCCTTCAGGGTTGCCACCTCGTTCGTGGCCCCTGCAGTACCCATGTTATCCTTGTTATTTTTTGTTGCAACCTAAATCCTTTTCTGTAAGGTACAAGTTCAAAGTGGTGTTACTCACCTTCTTTGTCCTGGAGCTGCTTCTTGGCGCGGCCGAGCTCTTGCTCGGACCGCTCGAGCTCCTGCTTCATAGCACCGACCTCCGCAGTCAGTGCGGCAGAGGTCAGCAACACAGCCTGCAACCCATATTGACATAATTTTTTAGCAACCCTGCGTATATCTTTTTAGATCCTCCGTCCGGCTTTTCTTTCCGAACACCGAACCGAGCATCAGGGGCTACTGTCTATGCGGTATTACATTACATAATTTTAACTTCTTACCTCAAAGCCTGATAGAAGGCTACTGCAGGCTTCGGTCAGCCCGCTCTTGGTGAGCTGTACCTTCTGAATCACCGCATTCATAATAGTGTGGTGTTCTTCCTCGATGGAAGCGCTCTGGAGCGCCTCCAACAAATTGTCCGGCGCCTCCGGTTGGACGGAAGCCGCCGGCGTCACGGTCTTGCCCTTCTTGCGAAGGGGCCGCCGGCCGGACTCCGGAACCACTGCGTGTTCTGATATGGAGTCCGGCGCAGAGTCCGGGAGGCCGCCTTGTGGCGCCTCCGGAGCCTCCCCCTGATGGGTCCCTTCTTGGGATCCCACCTCGGCGTCCTCGGGGTCGCGAGGGGTAGAGGCAGTCGGGATGGAGTCTACATCCGACGGAGCCAACGACCCGCTTGATGAAGCGGGGAGATCATCATTGGCCGGACTATAGGCAGCATGCGGCATCAGAATGACACTATGTGACACAGAAAAAGAAATTATAACTCATTCAGGAATCCGGATACTTACGATCTCGCCGGAGGCCTGGTCCTTGAAGGCCATTCTTCCTCACCAACGTTGATGTTGGCGGAGCTGTCCGGGGGAATAGTCCTTCCCCTCTTGGACCCTTCGGCCTCCCCTGTTGGGGAAGCCTTCCTCTTCCTCTCTCCCTCCTCTGGGAGAGAGTCCTCTTTCTCCTCCTCGTTTTCGGGGGAGGAGTCTGCCCCGGAGTCGTCGGACACCTGAAAACGGGAACTCTTTCGAGCACCCGTGGCCTCCTTCTTGGCCTTCTTCTCCGGCACCATGTGCGGTGCCGGAACCAGCAGCCTCACTAGATGGGCGTCTACTGGGTTTTCTGGCATGGGAGCCGGGCAGATAATCTGCTCCGCCTTCCTCATCCAGTCCTGTCAAAGGAAAAGGGGAAATTAAAACCCGCATAGAGTCAAACTATGAAAAGCAAGTGTCCCGTAAAGGGGTAGAATCACTTACCTCGTCGGCTTTGCGCTGCGAGCGAAATCCGCGATCTTCAGTCGCGGATGCGGGGGCTTCGACGCCCTTAAAAAGCACCCTCCAGGCGCCTTCGTACGTTGTGTCGAAGAGCCCGCTCAGCGCCTGGTGCTGTTTCGGATTGAACTCCCACAGATTGAATGCCCGCTCTTGGCATGGGAGAATCCGGCGGACGAGCATGACTTGGACCATGTTAACCAGCCTGAGCTTCTTCACCAGCTTCTGGATACAGGCTTGGAGTCCCGTCAGCTCCTCCGAACTACCCCACAGCAAGCCCTTCTCTTTCTAGGAGGTGAGCTGCATGGGGATACCAGATCTGAACTCGGGGGCCGCCGCCCACTTAGGGTCGCGCGGCTCGGTGATATAGAACCACCCCGATTGCCACCCCTTGACGGATTCCACGAAGGCCCCTTCGAACCAAAGGACATTGGGCATCTTGCCCAACATGGCGCCTCCGTACTCCGCTTGAGTGCCCTTCACTACCTTCGGCTTGACATTGAAGGTCTTGAGCCACAAGCCGAAGTGGGGCTGGATGCAGAGGAAGGCCTCGCACACGACGATAAACGCCGAGATGTTGAGGATGAAGTTCGGCGCCAGATCATGGAAATCCAGGCCGTAGTAGAACATGAGCCCCCAGACAAAGGGGTGAAGTGGAAAACCCAGTCCGCGGAGGAAGTGGGGAAGAAAAACGACCCTCTCATGGGGCCTGGGGGTGGGGATGAGCTGCCCCTCGTCGGGCAGCCGGTGCGCGATGTCACCGGACAGGTAGCCGGTGCTGCGCAGCCTTTCGATGTGCTCCTCCGTAACAGAGGAGGTCATCCACTTGCCTCCCGCTCCGGACATAACTGGGGAAGGTTGAGACGAGATGTGCGGGCTTGGGCGCTGGAGCTCGAGTGCGCGGAGATGGATAAGCAAAGGAGGAACAAGGCATAGGTGAAAAGGTGAATCCTTATCCCTTATATGGGCGGGCGAAGTCTACGCGTCCCCCACCGGCCTGGTAAAACTCGCTTATCCCCCAAGCGTCACCATCAATGGCGCGGTTGGGTTACCCACGTCCGTATTGATGAGAATCCCGGATCAAGGGGGAACACGATCTCTGCTTTGACAAGACGTGCCAAGGAAACCGCTTCGCTAAATGCGCTGAGGCGGTAAAGTAAAAAACGATTCAAGTAATGGCTTGGTAGTGGCGTGATGTCATGCCGCAAAAAACGTCAGCAGATTGAACTTGTGTATATATTATTCTCTCTATGGTGAAATGTGGAATTTATTTTGCAGAGCCGGACACTATCCTGGTGTTCACAATCTTCTATCATTCGGAGGAGGAACCCGCCTTGCAATGCCAAGCAATATACGCGCCGGACTTATCGTCATTGAAGCCTGGTTCAGGGGCTACTGAGGGAGTCCTGGATTAGGGGGTGTCCGGATAGCCGGACTACCATCATCAGCCGAACTATCATCGGCCGGACTATCATCATCGACCGGACTCCAAGACTATGAAGATACAAGATTGAAGACTTCGTCCCGTGTCCGGATGGGACTTTCCTTGGCGTGGAAGGCAAGCTTGGCAATACGGATATGTAGATCTCCTACCATTGTAACCGACTCTATGTAACCCTAGCCCTCTCCGGTGTCTATATAAACCGGATGGCTCTAGTCCGTAGGACACAACAACAACAACCATTACAATCATACCATAGGCTAGCTTCTTGGGTTTAGCCTCCTTGATCTCGTGGTAGATCCACTCTTGTAAACATCCACAATATCAATATCAATCAAGCAGGACGTAGGGTTTTACCTCCATCAAGAGGGCCCGAACCTGGGTAAAACATCGTGTCCCTTGTCTCCTCTTACCATCCGCCTAGACGCACAGTTCGGGACCCCCTACCCGAGATCCGCTGGTTTTGACACCGACAAGGGGCTCCTATTGCGGCAACAGGATATCGTCTGACACATTTATGAGTTTTACATCCAACTTATGGGCTCCAAGGATGAACCCCGGGCTCGGCTGAGGGCGGATGTGTGGGACCTTGCATTGCGGGTCACGGACGAGGAAAATGAGGGCCTGGGATTGGCCTTCCTCTCTGAGGAGATTGACAAGGCGACGCTGGGTATGAAATCTGATACTGCGCCCGGGCCGGATGGGTGGCCGATGGCGATGTTTAAGCGGCTTTGGCAAGTGCTTAAAGGTCCTATTTTTGACGTTTGCAATGGTTTTATGCGCGGTACGGTAGATATCTCTCGCCTGAACTTTGGGGTTCTCTCTCTGATCCCTAAGGTCCCGGGCGCGGATCATATTAGGCTTTTCTGCCCTATCGCTTTGATTAATGTTCCGTTTAAAACCTGTGCTAAGGCTTGTTCGACTCGCTTGTCTCCAGTAGCTCATCGCATTATTAGTCGGAACCAGTCGGCTTTCATTCGAGGCCGTAACATCTTGGAGGGGTCGTTGGTTCTCCAAGAGATAGTCCACTCCCTAAAACGTGCTCGACAACCCGCGATCCTCCTCAAACTTGATTTTGAGAAGGCGTACGATCGTGTGAACTGGGAGTTTCTCCGACAAGTTCTCCTGGATCGCGGATTCTCGTCGGTCTGGGTTCATCGCATGATGCAGTTGGTCTCGGGAGGCCAAACGGCGATTGCGGTGAACGGAGAAGTAGGGAACTTCTTCCGCAACAAGCGCGGGCTGCGTCAAGGGGACCCAGCCTCGCCGTTGTTATTTAACTTTGTGGCGGATGCCTTAGGCGCCATGCTCGACAGAGCTCGTTTGGCCGGCCACATTAGGGGCGTGGTGGACAATCTGATCCAGGGGGGAGTGTCCCACTTGCAATATGCAGACGACACACTTCTCCTTTTCGAGCCTGATACACACAGTATCGCTTCAGTCAAGGCAATACTGCTGTGTTTTGAACTCATGTCGGGCCTAAAAATAAACTTCCACAAAAGTGAAGTGGTGTCCATAGGGATGGACGCGACCGAAAGTCAACGGGTCGCCAACTTGCTAAACTGCAAACTTGGTCAGTTCTCGTTCACTTACCTTGGTCTCCCCATTGCGGCAAAGAAGTGTTCTATCGCCGATTGGGAACCCTTCTCCTCCAAGGTAGCGGAAAGGGTTTGCCCGTGGAGGGGTCGTTTTATGTCTTCAGGGGCAAGACTAATCCTAACCAACTCCAGCCTCTCTTCTCTTCTCATGTTTGCCATGGGCTTGTTCTTGCTGGCGGATGGGGTACACTCTAAGTTTGATACCCCGCGGTCCCGTTTCTTTTGGGAAGGAGCGGGACCGAAACGGAAATACCATATGGTTAAATAGCAGGACGTGTGCCGTCCTAAAGCCCAAGGGGGCCTCGGGATCATCAATTCCAAGTTGATGAACATCGCACTAATGTGCAAGTGGATCTGGAAAATGTCTCAGGGCGAGACTGGCCTTTGGATCGACCTCCTCCGTGTGAAATATTTCCCGCATGGGAATTTCTTTGATGCGGCTCCTCGTGGGTCACCTTTTTGGAACTCCATTCAATCCCTCAAACCCTTCTTTGCCAGGGGTGCAAAGTTTGGGGTTAACAATGGGCGCTCCACGCGTTTCTGGCTCGATCTTTGGATTGGCCAGCGGCCACTATGGTCGGAGTTTCGCCAACTCTACTCCATAGCCGTCGAGCCCGATCAACGAGTTGCTTCGGCTCTTAGCGCCGCCCCTCCCTGCATTCACTTCAGGCGCGAACTAACAGGGCCGGAGTTGGCGGACTGGGATCGCCTTCGGGCTCTGCTTGCGGACGTCCGCTTGTCGGACTCCGCGGACACGATCTCGTGGAGGCTTTCGGGCTCTGGCAAATTCTCTATCAACTCCCTATACAGAGAGCTTTCCCGCGGCTAGATCCCGTCGGCGGCCTCGGGGCTTTGGAAGGCTAAAATCCCCCTCAAGATCAAGGTCTTCCTCTGGCAACTTTGCCAAGATCGCCTTCCTACCTCTGTTAACCTTGCTAAACGCAATGGCCCCGCCTCCGGCCCTTGTGCGTTGTGTGGGGTCCCGGAGGATGCTGACCACGCTTTCTTCCGGTGCTCTTTGGCTCGTTTTGCCTGGAGCGTGGTCCGTGCGGCCGCGGGAGTGGATTGGGATCCACGCTCCCGATCTAAGCTCGTGTCTTCCTTGTCTCTGGTTCAAGGCACATCTCGTAGGGTCTTGTGGACTTGTGCGGCGGCTATGCTATGGGCTATCTGGAATATCCGTAACAAGTTTACTATTGAGGGTGTGTTTCCCTCGCATCCCGCTGACGTTCTCTTCAAATGCATCGTGTTCTTGCAGCAATGGGCTCCGTTGGGAAGACAACAGGACTCTCATCTTCATCGCCAAGCTATCTGTCGTCTGCGCTCCGTCTACGCCGAGTCTCGAGCACCGTCGTCTGCTCCGTTGGCTGCCGCATAGGGATGGGCAGCCCCTTTTGGTCCTCGTTACCCCCGAGCCTGCGTGCTCGTTGTTTGGGCTGATATCGCCTTGTACCGCACCTTTTCGCTCGTCTTGCGGTCGTTTCCTTAACTTATTCGCCTCTTATGGCGTCGTGTGTTGGTCTTATGGTTGTGATAATGCCTAAGTTGTGGGCTTTATTAATTTAAATCCGGACGTCTCTGACGTCTATGTTCTAAAAAAATAATAATATATAAAGCAGGAAAACGTCATTTCCTCGCGTATAAGCCACGAGCTTCCTCCGTGTTTCAGTTGACGGCGAGATGGCATCCCTTCTTCCCCCGCGCGTGTGCCAGAAAATCGGTCTTGACCTCAAGTGGCAGCATCCCATGTACGATGTACCATTGCACTTGCCCACTACAGTACTGTTCTTCCCCATTTCAGCACGAAGTGGCATGCATCAATTTTGCAACAGCAGCTGCGTATGGGTGTACGATGTGCATATGTCACAGTCATTCGGCAGTGGATTCTTCGGTAGTAGACGTCCGGGACGGTGAAGTAACAGCATTGGCGTGCTAGCATCTGGTCAGATTTTTTGCCTGGTTTCTTTTTCGAGAGGGAACTTTTTTTGCTTAGGTTTGGAGGCTGATGATAATGGCCACAGGAGTTGAGTTGTTCCATGTGATTTAGGTGTTGGTTAGCTGGCCTTTGTACATCATGACCACATTCCTCGTGGCACTAGCATGCATGGCCCTCGCGGATCACCCAAGAGAAATGCATCAATGGACCAGGACCGCGTTTTACTTGCCTCTGCCTGGTCAGACTTTCTTTGCCCAAAACTAAAATCCAAATTAAGTGTGCAGTTGACTAGTTAAATTAGTGCTAAAAAAGGGTTGGTTGTTACTACTAAGGGCATGCAAAGTACTGTATTATGTAAGGGCATCTCCAACGCCGACCCTCAAACCTCTCCTGGACCACGTAAGCTATCCAACGCGGTCTTGTATCGGTCCGCGGCGTGATCCGGACGCGATTTCTCCTACCAACCAGAGACAAACGTGGGGGCTTTGCGAGAGTCCGGACCGGTGCCACGACCGCTTCTGACTGCCCTGGTCCACCAAAAAACTCTCACCCGTCCCTCCCGTGCTTTCCTCCGATGCACGCGTCACTTACCGCGCCGCATTCATGCCGGCCCAGAGCACACGGAGGTCTATGCCATGATGTGACGGAGGGAGGGAGGGTGGCGCTGACCGATGCGACCTCTCGGCAGTAGCCGCTTCAATGCAGACGCAGGTTCCCAAGGAACCAACTCCGACCCTTGTGCCGCATTGAAGCGGCTGACTGGCCCTTCGCATGGCCTGGCCGCAGCTATATAAGCCACGCTCCCGCGCCGTCCACATCACATCCTCCTCCTCCCCTCTCCCCGCCCATCTCCCTCCACATTTTCGGTGATGGGCAAGTCTTGGGCGTCGGCGCCGACAGGCTATTTCGGGCGAGGGATCTGGCGGATCATGGTGATGCCGCCCTCGAACTCCGGGATCGTCGTCCTCATCGGCAGGCGGCTCCTCGACGAAGGCGGAAATCGTCACCTCCTCCGACGACGAGGAGGACCAACAGCCGACGTTGTAGAAGTCCACGCCGGCAGTGCCAGACCAGGTCTATGCTGCCACCGACACGGAGTTCGGCGAGCAGATGAAGCTAATGCTCCGTCGCTCTATAGTCCACATCAACGGCCTGGCTCTGCCACCAGGGACGCTCCTCCCCATGAAGCAGGAGCGGACATCCACACCACGTTTTCCGCCGGCGCGCAGCTGTGGCGTCCAAATCGGACGACGCATGAAGACGAGTGGCTCTCGTCGCCGCCCCGGCGCGTCGTGAAGGAGGAGTGGCTCTCGCTGATGTCTACTACACAACTTGTTCTTGTAGACTCGTGTTGGGCCTCCAAGCACAGAGTTTTGTAGGATAGTAGCAAATTTCCCTCAAGTGGATGACCTAAGGTTTATCAATCTGTAGGAGGCATAGGATGAAGCTGGTCTCTCTCAAGCAACCCTGTAATCAAAAACAAGAAATCTCTTGTGTCCCCAACATACCCAATGAAGGAAATATGCCCTAGAGGCAATAATAAAGTTGTTATTTATATTTCCTTATGTCATGATAAATGTTTATTATTCATGCTAGAATTGTATTAACCGGAAACTTAGTACATGTGTGAATACATACACAAAACATAGTATCTCTAGTATGCCTCTACTTGAATAGCTCGTTAATCAAAGATGGTTATATTTCCTAACCATAGACATGTGTTGTCATTTGATGAACGGGATCACATCATTACAGAATGATGTGATGGACAAGACCCATCCGTTAGCTTAGCATTATGATTGTAACAGTTTTATTGCTACTGTTTTCTTCATGACTTATACATGTTTCTCAAACTATAAGATTATGCAACTCCCGAATACCAGAGGAACACCTTGTGTGCTATCAAACGTCACAACGTAACTGGGTGATTATAAAGATGCTCTATAGGTGTCTCCGAAGGTTTTTGTTGGGTTGGCATAGATCGAATTAGGATTTGTCACTCCGTGTATCGGAGAGGTGTCTTTCGGCCCTCTCGGTAATGCTCATTACTATAAGCCTTGCAAGCAATGTGACTAATGAGTTAGTTACGGGATGAAGCATTACGAAACAAGTAAAGAGGCTTGTCGGTAACGAGATTGAACTAGGTACAATGATACCGATGATCAAATCTCGGGCAAGTAACATACCGATGACAAAGGGAACAACGTATGTTGTTGTGCAATTTGACCGATAAAGATCTTCGTAGAATATGTAGAAGCCAATATGAGCATCCAAGTTCCGCTATTGGTTATTGATCAGAGATGTGTCTCGATCATGTCTACATAGTTCTCGAACCCATAGGGTCCACACGCTTAACGTTTGATGACGATTTGTATTATGAGTTATGTGATTTGATGACCGAAGTTTGTTCGGAGTCCGGGATGAGATCATGGACATGACAAGGAGTCTCAAAATGGTCGAGACATAAAGATTGATATATTGGAAGATGTTATTCGGACACCGGAAGAGTTTCAAGAGGTACCGGGTAAAAACGGAGTGCTGGAGGGGTTACCGGCACCCCCCGGGGAAGCAATGGGCCAACATGGGCCATAGGGGAGAGAGAGGACAGCCCGCAAGGGGGTGCCCCCCCATGGGGAGTCTGAATATGACTAGGGGAGGGGGCGCACCCCCTTTCCCTCTCCCTTCCTTATCCCCCCTTCCACCAAGTGGAATCCTACAAGGACTTGGGGTCCTAGTAGGACTCCTACCTCTTGGAGCACCCTACACGCACTACAAAAAAGACATATCCGTGACATTTTGGGCCAAACAATTTTTTTCTGTCATACTTATGACACTTCTATGACGCTAGTTGTGACAAAACCCGATATCATCATAGATGTGGTGGGCTCCTACTTCTATGACAATAAATCATGACAGAAAATGGGCTTTTCATCCTGGGCGGGCCGGAGATGCAGCTGCATGACATTCTTTGGGTCGTCCATGACAGAAAAAAACCGTGGTAGAAGCGAGGGCGAGGAAAATATTGGGGTGTTCCCGGTTACGGTGGGTGGTCGGGGCCAAGCGATGCACGAAGGTTTGCGCGTTTCTCTCATACACGCACGCGCGTGGGTGCGAGGCGTTGGGCTCTAACTGAACCCGAGCGAGGCGTTCGCCTACTGAACCCGAGCGATTACACTTCAGGCTACGCGTTACTGAACCCAAGCGATCGATCGATGGCTGTTAACTGAACCCGATCGAGCGATTCCTTCGCTACTGTTGCTAACTGAAGCCGATCGATGCTACCTCTGGATGAACAGTGAGTGTTGTTGGGGGTTGTATGAACAGTTCCCGGTGGGGGGTTGGATGAACAAGACCCCGTGGTAGTAGAGGCCATTGCCGCTGGATGAACATGACCCCGATCGAGCCGGTTGGGGGTGGATGAACAAGACCCCGTGGAGGGCTAGATGAATAGGACCCCGTGGAGGGCTGGTTGAATAGTAGTTGGTGGAGGGCTGGATGAACAGTAGCTCGTGGAGGGGTGGTTGAACAGGACCCCGTGGAGAGCGTTGGTTGAATAGTAGACGGTGGAGGAGCGTGCAGTAGAGGCTGGATGAACAAGAGCCCATGGATGAACACTCACAGGTGGAGGCTGGAGGAGGTCGACGGTGGATGAACAGGAGCCCATGGATGAACAGTCACAGGTGGAGGCTAGAGGAGGTCGATGGTGAATGAACAGTTGCTCGTGGAGGCTGGAGGAGGTCGACGGTGGAGATGAACAGTATCCTGCGGAGTCCCGTTTTGCGGTACGCCACACCCCTCCTGATGAACAGGACCCCCGTTTCAACCGTAGCACTCCAATACAAGTCCGTTTCCTCCGTTTTGCATTACGCCACACCCCTCCCGATCAACAGGACTCTGTTTCGACCGTAGGAGGTCCAGCAGAAGTCCGTTTCCTCCGTTTTGCGGTACGCTAGACCCCTCCCGATGAACAGGATCCCGTTTCGACCATGGTCGATCGAACACAAGGCCGTTTTCTCTATTCTGCGGTATGCTAGGCCTCGTTTCCATCGGTTGTTCCGTCCAAGCCCTTCCGATGAACACGATGATGCATTCCGTTCCGACCCAGCCGGTTGGCTCCCCATGAACACGACGACGACGCAGTTTCTCCGTTCTGACCCAGCCATGTACACGAGTCCTGGCTGTACGTATGCGCGAGTAGGCTTTCGAGACCCCGCCCGTATGTACGTACGTGGCTGCATTTTCTTTCTTGCATCTTGGCCGATGTACATACGTATACATGCTACGTGCGCGCCTCTACTACGACACGTGCGCGCCTCTACTACGACACGTGCGTGCCTCTACATCGACCAATATGTACGTACACGTTCACGACCAGAATGACAATGCTACGTACGCTTCGACCAGGTGGGTCCCGACACTGTCAGACACTTCCTTGCGTGCGAAGATGTAGCTGGTAGGTCCCAGCAGTCAGGGGGCGAATCATTTTTTTGCCCGTAATATGGGCGCACTTCCTTGCGTGCGAAGATGTACCTGGTGGGTCCCAGTAGTCAGGGGGGAAACATTTTATTCGCAAAATATGGTGGCCCGTCCGGTGGGTCCCTGCTGCCAGGTGGAGGAATAATTATTTTGCGCGTAATAAGGAGGCACTTCCTTGCGGCCGCCATGGACCCAGTTGTCAGCCTTTCCACGTACAATACTCTTCCAATGGAAGTCGTTCCTTGACCATGTTGACCACGCCGCGCCGAGAGCACCAGGGCATGGACGAGGCGAGGCCTGGGAAGAGGACGACACGGAGCAGGGGAAGACGCGGCAGTGGAAGCCCGCGCGGAGAGGAGTACGAGGGTTCACTGGTTCGGCTGTGGTGTGAGGCTGCCAGCGCCACAGGGCCTGGCCCGCAGTGGGAATAGTAGGGGGCGGTGAGGCCTCCGCGGCAGCACAGCCGGCCACGGGAGGCAGGAGCATGCGGCACGACCGACGCTGCTTTGGGCGACTGGAGCAAGAAGACCAGAGGTTGAAGAAGCACTACGGCCGTTCGATGGACATCGTACGGTCACTGGAGCTAGAATCGTTCATATTGACTAAGTTGACAAAGCTCTCCGTCCCCGTCAACTTAATAGGCCCACAAGTCATCCTCCCACTACGGTGGGTCCTAGCTAGCAGGGGGATTATTCATTTTTTTGAGCGTAATAAGGAGGCACTTCCTTGCGTGCGAAGATATAGCTGATGGGTCCGAGCTGACAGCGGGGAGAATGTTTTTTTTGCAGAATACAGAGGTCCTTCTGATGGGTCCCAGCTGTCAGGTGGAGGAATCATTATTTTACGCATAATAAGGAGGCATTTCCTTGTGTGGGCCCCTACTGTCAGCCTCTTCCGATGCCTGTTGTTTGTTGATCATGTTGACCTCGCCGCGCTGAGAGCACAAACGCGGTGGACAAGGGCAAGGCCTAGGAAGGGAACGACCCGGAGCCGGCAAAACCACCGTAGCGGATGCCCACGCTGAGGGGAGTACGAGCGCTAACTGGTCGGCTGCGGGGTGAGGCTGATGTTGCCGGAAAATAACAGGATGTGTGGGTGGGTAGACGGATGGCCTGGTGGCAGCACGGCCAGCCATAGGAGGAGGGAGCAGGCAGTCCCACCGTCGCTGGTTTGGGCGGCTGGAGCAGGAAGATCAGAGATTGAAGAAGCACGGCGGCCGTTGGATGGACATCCAACAGTCACTACTCTGGGTTGACTAAGTTGACAAAGCCTTGCATACGCGTCATTTTTTTAGGACAACGTCATCGTCAACCTAGTAGACCTAGAAGTCAGCCCCCAAATTTGTGGAAAACAGCATACAACCCATTAGCCATTATTTTCAATAATTTACAGCCCATTTGCTAATTCTTAAGTATATTTGAAGCCCATATTCTTTTTATTAGCATTACAGACCATATATTCTGGATACTACTAAAAAATTCAACGAAATTTTGCATATTTTGGTGGGGTCCGAACTATTTTAATCACGAAATTTCGAGTCACGTTAAAAATAATTTTTTTAAATTATATCAAAATAAAATTGAAAAAACAATTCTCCACAAAAAAATGAATGAAAGTTAAAATCTTAACTAGCACGATGCCCGTTCGTTACACGGAACATGAAGATGCATTTGTATGAGTAGTTTATCTTGTGGGAGGAAAGATGATATTTTAATGTAATTGCCAGTTGGCTTTGGTTTTTATAAGAGTAGAGAGTAGAGAAATCTAGAAAAAAATGATATTTTAATGTAATTGTGAGTTGGCTTTAGCTTAAAAATTTACAGCCCATTTCTTACAACTTATAGCCCATTTTTTGGGGAAGCCCATTTCTTATTACTTACATCCCTCCTCGTCTTGAAAGATTTGCAGCCCAACAGGGCTGAGAAAAGCAAGTAGGCCTCGGTTTTGGTATTCTCCAAAAAAAAGAACTGGGCTAGCCATTTTCAGAAAGAAAAAATATATCAACTAGGCTCGTCATGTGCTTAAATAAAAGCGTAAGCGTGGGCTAGACGGGCCATAGCCCCCGCACAACACGCAGTTGAGCTCCGTCTCTGAAACTAAAAAACATCTAGGCGAGCTGCTGGGTCCCTGGTGTTATCTGCTCGTTGTGTAATTTTCTCATTCATTAACTACATTGACAATGGCGTGGGACCTAGTTGTCAAACAATTAGGAGGAAGTATTTTTTTGGCTCGTAATATCGAGGCACCTGCTTGCGTAATGCAATGACCCTGGTGGGTCCCTACTGTCAGCCTCTCCACGTACATTCATCTTTTGATTCCTCTTGGTTGTTGACCATGTTGACAACGCCAGACGGTGGCGGGCACAGCGAGCGAACCAAAGCGGAGAACGATGGCGAGGCCTCGGACGGGAACGAATAACAGCCGTGGAAGATGCGGCGGTGTAGTGGCAGGTGGTGAAGGAAATATTCCCTAGAGGCAATAATAAAGTTATTATTTATTTCCTTATTTCATGATAAATGTTTATTATTCATGCTAGAATTGTATTAAGCGGAAACTTGATACATGTGTGAATACATAGACAAACATAATGTCACTAGTATGCCTCTACTTGACTAGCTCGTTGATCAAATATGGTTGTGTTTCCTAGACATAGACATGAGTTGTCATTTTATTAACAGGATCACATCATTAGGAGAATGATGTGATTGACTTGACCCATTCCGTTAGCTTAGCACTTGATCGTTTAGTATGTTGCTATTGCTTTCTTCATAACTTATACATGTTCCTATGACTATGAGATTATGCAACTCCCGTTTACCGGAGGAACACTTTGTGTGCTACCAAACGTCACAACGTAACTGGATGATTATAAAGGAGCTCTACAGGTGTCTCCGAAGGTACATGTTGAGTTGGCATATTTTGGGATTAGGGTTTGTCACTCCGATTGTTGGAGAGGTATCTTTGGGCCCTCTCGGTAATGCACACCACTATAATCCTTGCAAGCAATGTGACTAATGAGTTAGTTGCAGTATGATGCATTACATAACGAGTAAAGAGACTTGCCGGTAACGAGATTGAACTAGGTATTGAGATACCGACGATCGAATCTCAGGCAAGTAACATACCGATGACAAAGGGAACAACGTATGTTGTTATGCGGTTTGACCGATAAAGATCTTCATAGAATATGTGGGAGCCAATATGAGCATCCAGGTTCCGCTATTGGTTATTGACCAGAGACGTGTCTCGGTCATGTCTACATAGTTCTCGAACCCGTAGGGTTCGCACGCTTAACGTTCGGTGACGATTTATATTATGAGTTATGTGTTTTGATGTACCGAAGGTAGTTCGGAGTCCCGGATGAGATCGGGGACATGACTTGGAGTCTCAAAATGATCGATACGTAAATATCGATATATTGGATGACTATATTCGGACACCGGAAAGGTTCCGAGTGATTCGGGTATTTATCGGAGTACCGGAGAGTTACGGGAATTCGCTGGGGAGAAGTATTGGGCCATACGGGAATAGAGGAGAGATGCCAAAAGGAAGGAGGCGCATGCCCCCCCTCTGGTCCTAATTGAACAAGGGGTGCAGCCCCCTTTTCCTTCTCCTTCTCCCCCTCTTTCCTTCTCTCCTACTCCAACAAGGAAAGGAGGAGTTCTACTCCCGGTGGGAGTAGGATTCCCTCCTTGGCGCGCCCTCCTCCTTGGCCGGCCGCCTCCCCCCTTGCTCCTTTATATACAGGGGCAGGGGGGCACCTCAAGACAACAATTGATCTCTTGGATCTCTTTGCCGTGTGCGGTGCCCCCCTCCACCATAATCCACCTCGATAATATCATAGCGGTGCTTAGGTGAAGCCCTGTGTCGGTAGAACATCGTCATCGTCACCACGCCGTCATGCTGACGGAACTCTCCCTCAAAGCTTGGCTGGATCGGAGTTAGAGGGACGTCATCGAGCTGAATGTGTGCTGAACTCGGAGGTGCCGTGCATTTGGTACTTGATCAGTCGGATTGTGAAGACGTATGACTACATCAACCGCGTTGTGCTAACGCTTCTGCTTTCAGTCTATGAGGGTACATGGACAACAATCTCCCCTCTCGTTGCTATGCATCACCATGATCTTGCGTGTGCGTAGGAATTTTTTTGAAATTACTATGTTCCCCAACAGTGGCATCCGAGCCTGGTTTTATGCGTAGATGTTGTATGCATGAGTAGAACACAAGTGAGTTGTGGGCGATACAAGTCATACTGCTTACCAGCATGTCATACTTTGGTTCGACGGTATTGTTGGATGAAGCGCCCCGGACCGACATTACGCGTACGCTTACGCGAGACTGGTTCTACCGACGTGCTTTGCACATAGGTGGCTGGCGGGTGTCAGTTTCTCCAACTTTAGTTGAACCGAGTGTGGCTACGCCCGGTCCTTGAGAAGGTTAAAACAACACTAACTTGACGAACTATCGTTGTGGTTTTGATGCATAGGTAAGAACGGTTCTTGCTCAGCCCGTAGCAGCCACGTAAAACTTGCAACAACAAAGTAGAGGACGTCTAACTTGTTTTTGCAGGGCATGTTGTGATGTGATATGGTCAAGACGTGATGCTATATTTTATTGAATGAGATGATCATGTTTTGTAACTGAGTTATCGGCAACTGGCAGGAGCCATATGGTTGTCGCTTTATTGTATGCAATGCAATCGCCCTGTAATTGCTTTACTTTATCAATAAATGGTTGCGATAGTCGTAGAAGCAATAGGTGGCGAAATGACAACGATGCTATGATGGAGATCAAGGTGTCGCGCCGGTGACGATGGTGATCATGACGGTGCTTCGGAGATGGTGATCACAAGCACAAGATGATGGTGGCCATATCATATCACTTATATTGATTGCATGTGATGTTTATCCTTTATACATCTTATTTTGCTTTGATTGACGGTAGCATTATAAGATGATCTCTCACTAAATTTCAAGGTATAAGTGTTCTCCCTGAGTATGCACCGTTGCGAAAGTTCTTCGTGCTGAGACACCACGTGATGATCGGGTGTGATAGGCTCTACGTTCAAATACAACGGGTGCAAAACAGTTGCACATGCGGAATACTCAGGTTAAACTTGACGAGCCTAGCATATATAGATATGGCCTCGGAACACTGAGACCAAAAGGTCGAGCGTGAATCATATATTAGATATGATCAACATAATGATGTTCACCATTGAAAACTACTCCATCTCATGTGATGATCGGACATGGTTTAGTTGATTTGGATCGCGTGATCACTTAGATGATCGGTTATGGTTTAGTTGATGGCTCATGCTATTGTTCCGTTGAATTTTAATGCGTTCCTTGAGAAAGCAAAGTTGAAAGATGATGGTAGCAATTACACGGACTGGGTCCATAACCTGAGGATTATCCTCATTGCTGCACAGAAAAGTTACGTCCTGGAAGCACCGCTGGGTGCCAGGCCTGCTGCTGATGCAACTGACGACGTTAAGAACGTCTGGCAGAGAAAAGCTAATGACTACTCTATAGTTCAGTGTGCCATGCTATACGGCTTAGAACCGGGTCTTCAACGACGTTTTGAACGTCATGGAGCATATGAGATGTTCCAGGAGTTGAATTTAATATTTCAAGCAAATGCCCGGATTGAGAGATATGAAGTCTCCAATAAGTTCTACAGCTGCAAGATGGAGGAGAATAGTTCTGTTAGTGAGCATATACTCAAAATGTCTGGGTATAATAATCACTTGATTCAACTGGGAGTTAATCTTCCGGATGATAGCGTCATTGATAGAATTCTCCAATCACTACCACCAAGCCCATTTGCTAATTCTTAGTAACAGACATCTCTCTAGTCATCTAAGTGATTACGTGATCCAAATCAACTAAACCATAACCGATCATCACGTGAGATGGAGTAGTTTTCAATGGTGAACATCACTATGTTGATCATATCTACTATATGATTCATGCTCGACCTTTCGGTCTCCGTGTTCCGAGGCCATATCTGCATATGCTAGGCTCGTCAAGTTTAACCTGAGTATTTCGCGTGTGCAAAACTGTCTTGCACCCATTGTAGATGGACGTAGAGCTTATCACACCCGATCATCACGTGGTGTCTGGGCACAACGAACTTTGGCAACGGTGCATACTCAGGGAGAACACTTCTTGATAATTTTAGTGAGAGATCATCTTAAAATGCTACCGTCAATCAAAGCAAGATAAGATGCATAAAGGATAAACATCACATGCAATCAATATAAGTGATATGATATGGCCATCATCATCTTGTGCTTGTGATCTCCATCTTCGAAGTACCGTCGTGATCACCATCGTCACCGGCGCGACACCTTGATCTCCATCGCAGCATCGTTGTCGTTACGCCATCTATTGCTTCTAGGACTATCGCTACCGCTTAGTGATAAAGTAAAGCAATTACAGGGCGTTTGCATTTCATACAATAAAGCGACAACCATATGGCTCCTGCCAGTTGCCGATAACTTCGGTTACAAAACATGATCATCCCATACAATAAAATATAGCATTACGTCTTGACCATATCACATCACAACAAGCCCTGCAAAAACAAGTTAGACGTCCTCTACTTTGTTGTTGCAAATTTTACGTGGCTGCTACGGGCTTTAGCAAGAACCGTTCTTACCTACGCAAAAAACCACAATGATAGTTCGTCAAGTTGGTGCTGTTTTAACCTTCGCAAGGACCGGGCGTAGCCACACTCGATTCAGCTAAAGTGAGAGAGACAGACACCCGCCAGCCACCTTTAAGCACGAGTGCTTGCAACGGTGAAACCAGTCTCGCGTAAGCATACGCGTAATGTCGGTCCGGGCCGCGTCATCTCACAATACCGGCGAAGCAAAGTATGACATGCTGGTAAGCAGTATGACTTGTATCGCCCACAACTCACTTGTGTTCTACTCGTGCATATAACATCAACGCATAAAACCTAGGCTCGGATGCCACTGTTGGGAACGTAGTAATTTCAAAAAAATTCCTACGCACACGCAATATCATGGTGATGGCATAGCAATGAGAGGGGAGAGTGTTCGTTCACGTACCCTCGTAGACCGTAAGCGGAAGCGTTATGACAACGCGGTTGATGTAGTCGTACGTCTTCACGATCCGACCGATCCAAGCACCGAACGTACGGCACCTCCGAGTTCAGCACATGTTCAGCTCGATGACGATCCCCGGGCTCCAATCCAGCAAAGCTTCGGGGATGAGTTCCGTCAGCACGATGGCGTGGTGACGATGATGATGTTCTACCAGCGCAGGGCTTCGCCTAAACTCCGCGACGATATGACCGAGGTGGAATATGGTGGAGGGGGGCACCGCACACGGCTAAGGAACGATCCGTAGATCAACTTGTGTGTCTATGGGGTGCCCCCTGCCCCCGTATATAAAGGAGGGAGGGGGAGACCGGCCGACCCCTTTGGGCGCGCCAAGGGAGGAGGAATCCTCCTCCTAGTAGGAGTAGGACTCCTCCTTTCCTACTCCTACTAGGAGGGGGAAGGAAGGGGAGAGGGGGAAGGAAAGAGGGGGGCGCCGCCCCCCCTCCTAGTCCAATTCGGACCAGAGGGTGGAGGGGGCGCGCGGCCCATGCTGGCCGCCCCTCTCTCCTTTCCCCTAAGGCCCATAAGGCCCAATACTCTCCCGGGGGGTTCCGGTAACACCCCCCCCCCGGCACTCCGGTTTTCTCCGAAATCACCCGGAACACTTCCGGTGTCCGAATATAGTCGTCCAATATATCAATCTTTATGTCTCGACCATTTCGAGACTCCTCGCCATGTCCGTGATCACATCCGGGACTCCGAACAAACTTCGGTACATCAAAACTTATAAAGTCATAATAAAACTTTCATCGTAACGTTAAGCGTGCGGACCCTATGGGTTCAAGAACTATGTAGACATGACCTAGAACCATTCTCGGTCAATAACCAATAGCGGGACCTGGATGCCCATATTGGTTCCTACATATTCTACGAAGATCTTTATCGGTCAAACCGCATAACAACATACGTTGTTCCCTTTGTCATCGGTATGTTACTTGCCCGAGATTTGATCGTCGGTATCCAATACCTAGTTCAATCTCGTTACCGGCAAGTCTCTTTACTCGTTCTGTAACACATCATCTTATAACTAACTCATTAGTTACAATGCTTGCAAGGCTTAGGTGATGAGTATTACCGAGAGGGCCCAGAGATACCTCTCCGCCAATCGGAGTGACAAAACCTAATCTCGAATTATGCCAACTCAACATGTACCTTCGGAAACACCTGTAGAGCACCTTTATAATCACCCAGTTACGTTGTGACGTTTGGTAGCACACAAAGTGTTCTTCCGGTAAACGGGAGTTACACAATCTCATAGTTGCAGGAACTTTGTATAAGTCATGAAGAAAGCAATAGCAACATACTAAACGATCAAGTGCTAGGCTAACGGAATGGGTCATGTCAATCACATCATTATCCTAATGATGTGATCCCATTAATCAAATGACAACACATGTCTATGGTTAGGAAACATAACCATCTTTGATTAATGAGCTAGTCTAGTAGAGGCATACTAGTGACTTTATGTTTGTCTATGTATTCACACATGTATCATGTTTCCGGTTAACACAATTCTAGCATGAATAATAAACATTTATCATGATATGAGGAAATAAATAATAACTTTATTATTGCCTCTAGGGCATATTTCCTTCACATGGGCCATATGAGATGTTCTAGGAGTTGAAGTTAATATTTCAAGCAAATACCTGAGTTGAGAGATATGAAGTCTCCAACAAGTTATATAGCTAAAAGATGGAGGAGAATTGCTCAACTGGTGAGCATGTGCTCAGATTGTCTGGGTACTACAATTGCTTGAATCAAGTGGGAGTTAATCTTCCAGGTAAGATAGTGATTGACAAAGTTCTCTAGTCACCATCACCAAGTTAGTAGAACTTCGTGATGAACTATAGTATGCAAAGGATGACGAAAACGATTTCCGAGCTCTTCGCGATGTTGAAATCAATGAAGGTAGAAATCAAGAAAGAGCATCAAGTGTTGATGATTGAGAAGACCACTAGTTTTAAGAAAATGGCAAAGCGAAGGAAAGGGAACTTCAAGTAGAATGACAAGCAAGTTTTCACTCCCGTGAAGAAGCCCAAAGCTTGACCAAAGCCTGAAACTGAGTGCTTACACTGCAAAGGAAATGGTCACTGGAATCAGAAATGCCCTGAATATTTGGTGGATAAGAAGGATGGCAAAGTTAACAAGGGTATATTTGATATACAGATTATTGATGTGTGCTTTACTAGTGTTTATAGTAGCCCCTAAGTATTTGATACTTGTTCGGTTTCTAAGATTAGTAACTCAAAACAGGAGTTATATAATAAACAGAGACTAGTTGAGGGGAAGTGACGATGAGTGTTGGAAGTAGTTCCAAGATTGATATGATCATCATCACACACTCCCTATACTTTCGGGATTAGTGTTAAACCTAAATAAATGTTATTTGGTGTTTGCGTTGAGCATGAATATGATTTGATCATGTTTATTGCAATACGGTTATTCATTTAAAGTCAGAGAATAATTGTTATTCTGTTTACATGAATAAAGCCTTCGATGGTCATACACCCAATGAAAATAGTTTGTTGGATCTCGATCATAGTGATACACATATTCATAATATTGATGCCAAAAGATGCAAAGTTGATAATGATAGTGCAACTTATTTGTGGCACTACCATTTGGGTCATATCGGTGTAAAGCGCATGAAGAAACTCCATGCTGATGGGTTTTTGGAATCACTTGATTATGAATCATTTGATGCTTGCGAACCGTGCCTTTTGGGCAAGATGACTAAAACTCCATTCTTCGGAAAAATGGAACGAGCTACTGATTTATTGGAAATAATACATACCGATGTATGTGATCCAATGAGTGTTGATGCTCGTGGCAAGTATCGTTATTTTCTAACATTCACAGATGATTTGAGCAGATATGGGTATATCTACTTAATGAAGCACAAGTATGAAACATTTGAAAAGTTCAAAGAATTTCAGAGTGAAGTGGAGAATCATCGTAACAAGAAAATAATGTTTCTACAATCTGATCATAGAAAAGAATATTTGAGTTACGAGTTTGGCCTTCATTTAAAAACAATGTGAAACAGTTTCACAGCTCACGCCACATGGAACACCACAATGTAATGGTGTGTTCGAATGTCATAACCACACTTTCTTGGATATGGTGCGATCTATGATGTATCTTACCAATTCACCACTATCGTTTTGGGGTTATGCATTAGAGACAGCTGCATTTACTTTAAATAGGGCACCATCAAAATCCGTTGAGACGACGCCTTATGAACTGTGGTTTGGCAAGAAACCAAAGTTGTCGTTTCTTAAAGTTTGGGGCTGCGATGCTTATGTGAAAAAGTTACAACCTGATAAGCTCGAACCCAAATCGGAGAAGTGCGTTTTCATAGTATACCCAAAGGAAACTATTGGGTGCACCTTCTATCACAGATCCGAAGGCAAGACATTCGTTACTAAAAATGGATCCTTTCTAGAGAAGGAGTTTCTCTCGAAAGAAGTGAGTGGGAGGAAAGTAGAACTTGATAAGGTAACTGTACCTGCTCCCTTATTGGAAAGTAGTTCATCACAGAAACCGGTTCCTGTGACGCCTACACCAATTAGTGAGGAAGCTAATGATATTGATCATGAAACTTCAGATCAAGTTACTACCAAACCTCGTAGGTCAACCAGAGTAAGATCCGCACCAGAGTGGTACGGTAATCCTATTCTAGAGGTCATGTTACTTGACCATGGTGAACCTACGAACTATGAGGAAGCGATGATGAGCCCAGATTCCGCAAAATGGCTTAAGGCCATGAAATCTGAGATGGGATCCATGTATGAGAACAAAGTGTAGACTTTGGTGGACTTGCTCGATGATCGGCAAACCAATGAGAATAAATTGATCTTCAAGAGGAAGATGGACGCCGATAGTAGTGTTACAATCTACAAAGCTCGAATTGTCGCAAAGAAGTTTTCGACAAGTTCAAGGTGTTGAATACGATGATATTTTCTCACTCGTATCGATGCTTAAGTTTGTCCGAATCATGTTAGCAATTGCCAGATTTTATGAAATCTGGCAAATGGATGTCAAAATTGTATTCCTTAATGGATTTATTAAAGAAGAGTTGTATATGATGCAACCAAAAGGTTTTGTCAATCCAAAAGGTGCTAACAAAGTGTGCAAGCTCCAGCGATCCATCTATGGACTGGTGGAAGCATCTCGGAGTTGGAATATATGCTTTGATGAGTTCACCGAAGCATATGGTTTTATACAGACTTTTGGAGAAGTCTGTATTTACAAGAAAGTGAGTGGGAGCTCTGTATCATTTTCTAAAACTGTATGTAGATGACATATTGTTGATTGGAAATGATATAGAAATTCTGGATAGCATAAAAGGATACTTGAATAAGAGTTTTTCAAAGAAAGACATTGGTGAAGCTGCTTACACATTGAGCATCAAGATCTATAGAGATAGATCAAGACGCTTGATGATATTTTTCAATGAATACATACCTTGATAAAATATTGAAGTAGTTCAAAATAGAACAGTCAAAGAAGGAGTTCTTGCCTGTGTTGCAAGGTGTGAAGTTGAGTAAGACTCAAAACCCAACTTTGGCAGAAAAAAGAAAGATAATGAAAAGTCATTCCCCATGCCTCAGTCATAGGTTCTATAAAGTATGCTATGCTATGTACCAGACCTATTGTATACCTTGCTCTGAGTTGGGCAAGGGAGTACAATTATGATCTAGGAGTAGATCACTGGACAGCGGTCAAGAATATCCTTAGTGAGGACTAAGGAGATGTTTCTCGATTATGGAGGTGATAAAAGAATTCGTCGTAAAGAGTTACATCGGTGCAAGCTTTTACACTGATCCAGATGACTCTAAGTCTCAATCTGGATACATATTGAAAGTGGGAGCAATTATCTAGAGTAGCTCCGTGCAGAGCATTGTAGACATAGCATATTTGCAAAATACATACGACTCTGAATGTGACAGACCCGTTGACTAAACTTCTCTCACGAGCAAAACATGATCATACCTTAGTACTCTTTGGGTGTTAATCACATAGCAATGTGAACTAGATTAGTGACTCTAGTAAACCCTTTGGGTGTTGGTCACATGACGATGTGAACTATGGGTGTTTATCAAATACAGATATGAATATTGGTGTTAAATCACATGATGATGTGAACTAGATTATTGACTCTAGTGGAAGTGGGAGACTGAAGGAAATATGCCCTAGAGGCAATAATAAAGTTATTATTTATTTCCTTATTTCATGATAAATTTTTATTATTCATGCTAGAATTGTATTAACCGGAAACTTGATACATGTGTGAATACATAGACAAACATAATGTCACTTGTATGCCTCTACTTGGCTAGCTCGTTGATCAAAGATGGTTGTGTTTCCTAGCCATAGACATGAGTTGTCATTTGATTAACGGGATCACATCATTAGGAGAATGATGTGATTGACTTGACCCATTCCGTTAGCTTAGCACTTGATCGTTTAGTATGTTGCTATTGCTTTCTTCATGACTTATACATGTTCCTATGACTATGAGATTATGCAACTCCCGTTTACCGGAGGAACACTTTGTGTGCTACCAAACGTCACAACGTAACTGGGTGATTATAAAGGAGCTCTATAGGTGTCTCCGAAGGTACATGTTGAGTTGGCGTATTTTGAGACTAGGATTTGTCACTCCGATTGTTGGAGAAGTATCTCTGGGCCCTCTCGGTAATGCACATCACTATAAGCCTTGCAAGCAATGTGACTAATGAGTTAGTTGTGGGATGATGCATTACATAACGAGCAAAGAGACTTGCCGGTAACGAGATTGAACTAGGTATTGAGATACCGACGATCGAATCTCGGGCAAATAACATACCGATGACAAAGGGAACAACGTATGTTGTTATGCGGTTTGACCGATAAAGATCTTCGTAGAATATGTGGAAGCCAATATGAGCATCCAGGTTTCGCTATTGGTTATTGACCGGAGACGTGTCTCGGTCATGTCTACATAGTTCTCGAACCCGTAGGGTCCGCACGCTTAACGTTTGGTGATGATTTATATTATGAGTTATGTGTTTTGGTGTACCGAAGGTAGTTTGGAGTCCCGGATGAGATCGGGGACATGACGAGGAGTCTCGAAATGGTCGAGACGTAAAGATCAATATATTGGACGACTATATTCGGACATCAGAAAGGTTCCGAGTGATTCGGGTATTTATCGGAGTACCGGAGAGTTATGGGAATTCGCTGGGGAGAAGTATTGGGCCTTATTGGGCCATACGGGAATAGAGGAGAGAGGCCAAAAGGAAGGAGGCACACGCCCCCCCTCTGGTCCGAATTGAACAAGGGGTGCAGCCCCCTTTTCCTTCTCCCTCTCCCCCTCTTTCCTTCTCTCCTACTCCAACAAGGAAAGGAGGAGTCCTACTCCCGGTGGGAGTAGGACTCCCCCCTTGGCGCGCCCTCCTCCTTGGCCGGCCCCCTCCCCCCTTGCTCCTTTATATATGGGGGCAGGGGGCACCCCAAGACAACAATTGATCCCTTCAATCTCTTTGTCGTGTGCGGTGCCCCCCTCCACCATAATCCACCTCGATAATATCGTAGCGGTGCTTAGGCGAAGCCCTGCGTCGGTAGAACATCATCATCATCACCATGCCGTCGTGCTGACGGAACTCTTCCTCAAAGCTCGCCTGGATCGGAGTTAGAGGGACGTCATCGAGCTGAACGTGTGCTGAACTCGGAGGTGCCGTGCGTTTGGTACTTGATCGGTCGGATCATGAAGACGTACGACTACATCAACCGTGTTGTGCCAACGCTTCCGCTTTCAGTCTACGTGGGTACGTGGACAACACTCTCCCCTCTCGTTGCTATGCATCACCATGATCTTGCGTGTGCGTAGGATTTTTTTTGAAATTACTACGTTCCCCAACAGGTGGAGGGGAGTACGAGGGCAACAACATGCAACTCAAGCTTACAAATGGTACAAAAAGCCCAAGGATTAATTGTTCATCAAATTTTTAGACAAAACCCAGATTGAACATGGCAGTAACATCTAACCCAACCACCCTTTTTTACAGTCACAAACAAATGGATCTGTCTGATCCATAAAATCAACATCCTATGTAAAAAAATTTATTTCAGGATGACTACAACTTGTTGTAAATAGAAGCCGAGCACGTTTAGAAGCCCATTTATCCACCTGAAACTTCTTTTTTTTGCTGTTTGCTACGTCTTGAGCTTGCGTTGGTTTTCCTTGAAGAGGAAAGGATGATGCAGTAACGTAGCGTAAGTATTTCCCTCAGTTTTTGAGAACCAAGGTATCAATCCAGTAGGAGGCTCCTCAACAAGTCCCACGAACCTACACAAACAAACAAAGAACTCGCAACCAACACGATAAAGGGGTTGTCAATCCCTTCACAGCAACTTGCGAAAGTGAGATCTGATAGAGATAAAATGATAAGGTAAATATATTTTTGGTATTTTATAATATAGATGCAGAAAGTAAATATGCAAATAAAAGTAGATTGGAAGCAAATATGATAAGAGATAGACCCGGGGGCCATAGGTTTCACTAGAGGCTTCTCTCGAGATAGCATAAGTATTACGGTGGGTGAACAAATTACTGTCGAGCAATTGATAGAAAAGCGAATAATTATGAGATTATCTAGGCATGATCATGTATATAGGCATCACGTCTGCAACAAGTAGACCGACTCCTGCCTGCATCTACTACTATTACCCCACACATCGACCGCTATCCAGCATGCATCTAGAGTATTAAGTTCATAAGAATAGAGTAACGCATTAAGCAAGATGACATGATGTAGAGGCATAAACTCAAGCAATATGATATAAACCCCATCTTTTTATCCTCGATGGCAACAATACAATATGTGTCTTGAAACCCTTTCTGTCACTAGGTAAGAACACCGCAAGATTGAACCCAAAGCTAAGCACTTCTCCCATGGCAAGAAAGATCAATCTAGTAGGCCAAACCAAACTGATAATTCGAAGAGACTTGCAAAGATAACTCAATCATACATAAAAGAATTCAGAGAAGATTCAAATATTATTCATAGATAAACTTGATCATAAACCCACAATTCATCGGATCTCGACAAACACACCGCAAAAGAGATTACATCAAATAGATCTCCACAAGAGAGGGGGAGAACATTGTATTGAGATCCAAAAAGAGAGAAGAAGCCATCTAGCTAATAACTATGGACCCGTAGGTCTATGGTAAACTACTCACAACTCATCGGAAGGGCTATGGTGTTGATGTAGAAGCGCTCCATGGTCGATTCCCCCTCCGACAGAGTGCCGACGAAGGCTCCAAGATGGGATCTCGCGGATACAGAAGGTTACGGTGGTGGAAATTGTGTTTCGTCTGCTCCCTAGATGTTTTCGGGGTACGTAGGCTTATATAGGAGGAGGAAGTACATCGGTGGACGCCCGTGGGGCCCACGAGACAGGGGGGCGCGCCCTATAGGGGGGCGCCCTCCTATCTCGTGGAAGCTTCGGCTGCTTCTTGACTTGCACTCCAAGTCCTCTCGATCATGTTCATTCCAAAAATCACGCTCCCGAAGGTTTCATTCCGTTTGGACTCCGTTTGATATTCCTTTTCTTCGAAATACTGAAATAGGCAAAAAAACAGCAATACGAGCTGGGCCTCCGGTTAGTAGGTTAGTCCCAAAAATGATATAAATGTGTAAAATAAAGCCCATAAACATCCAAAATAGGTAATATAATAGCATGGAACAATCAAAAATTATAGATATGTTGGAGATGTATCAAGCATCCCCAAGCTTAATTCCTGCTCGTCCTCGAGTAGGTAAATGATAAAAAAAAATTGATGTGGAATGCTACCTAGCATAATTCTCAATGTAATTTTCTTTAACGTGGCATGAATGTTCAGATCCAAATGATTCAAGATAAAAGCTTACAAAACATAAAAATAATAATACTTCGAAGCATACTAACAAATAATCATGTCCTATCAAAATAGCATAGCCAAAGAAAGCTTATCCCTACAAAATCATATAGTGAGGCCATGCTTCATTTCCATTACACAAAATACTACCATCATGTACAACCCCGATGACGAGCCGAGCAATTGGTTCATACTTTTTAACGTGCTTCAGCTTTTTTCAACTCTTACGCAATACATGAGCGCAAGCCATGGACATAGCACTATGGTGGTCTATTGTGGTGGTTGTAAGGACAAAAAGAGGGAGAAGATAGCCTCACATCAACTAGGCGTATCAACGGCCTATGAAGATGCCCATTAATAGATATCAATGTGAGTGAGTAGGGATTGCCATGCAACGGATGGACTAGAGCTATAAATGTATGAAAGCTCAACAAAAGAAACTAAGTGGGTGTGCATCCAACTTGCTTGCTCACGAAGACCTAGGGCACTTTGAGGAAGCCCATCATTGGAATATACAAGCCAAGTTCTATAATGAAAAATTCCCACTAGTATATGAAAGTGACAACATAGGAGACTCTCTATCATGAAGATCATGGTGCTATTTTTTGAAGCACAAGCGTGGAAAAAGAGATAGTAGCAATTGTCCCTTCTATCTTTTTCTCTCATTTTTTTCCTTTTCTCCTTTTTTTCTTTCTCTTTTTTTTCTTTTCCCTTTTTTCCTTTTATTTTTTTCCTTTTTTTTCTTTCCCTGTTTTTTTTCTTTTTGGTGGGCTTCTTTGGCCTCTTTTATTTTTATAAAGTCCGAAGTCCCATCCCGACTTGTGGGGGATAGTCTTCTTCATCCTTTCCTCACTAGGACAATGCTCTAATAATGAAGATCATCACACTTTTATGGATTTACAACTCAAGAATTACAACTCAAAGCTAGAACAAGATATGACTCTATATGAATGCCTCCGGCGGTGTACCGGGATATGCAATGAATCAAGAGCGACATGTATGAAAATTATGAAGGTGGCCTTGCCACAAATACGATGTCAACTACATGATCATGCAACGAGCAATATGACAATGATGAAACGTGTCTTAATAAACGGAACGGTGGAAAGTTGCATGGCAATATATCTTGGAATGGCTATGGAAATGCCATAATAGGTAGGTATGGTGGCTATTTTGAGGAAGGTAAATAATGGGTACATGATACCGGCAAAAGTTGCGCAATAAAAAGAAAAGCTAACAAAGTGGAAGGATGAGTGTGCGTATATCCATGGACTCACATTAGTCATAAAAAACTCATATACTTATTGTAAAAAGTACTTAGCCCTCGAAGCAAAGTACTACTATGCATGCCCCAAGAGGGATAGATTGGTAGGAAAAATCCATCGCTCGTCCCCGACTGCCACTCATAAGGAAGACAATCAAAAGAGCACCTCATGCAACAAATTTGTCACACAACTTTTACTATACGTGCATGCTACGGGACTTGCCAACTTCAACAAAAGTATTTCTCAATTTCATAATTATCCACTAGCATGACCCTAACATTACTACCTTTATATCTCAAAACAATTATCAAGCAATAAATTGATCATAGCACCCAATTCTCTTCTATGATAGTTTTTATTATACCCAACTTGGATGCTCATCATTCTAGGACCAAATTTGTAACCATAGAAAATACCATGTTGTTCTAAAAGACTCTCAAAATAATATAAGTGAAGCATGAGAGACTAACAATTTCTTCAAAATTAATCCACCGCCATGCTCTAAAAGATATAAGTGAAGCACTAGAGCAAAAACTATCAAGCTCAAAAGATATAAGTGAAGCACATAGCATTCTAGCAAATTTCAATCAAGTAGGCTTCTTCCAAAAGGTGTGTACAGCAAGGATGATTGTGGTAAACTAAAAAGCAAAGACTAATATAATACACGACGCTCCAAGCAAAACACATATCATGTGGCGAATAAAAATATAGCTCCAAGTAAAGTTACCAATGAACGAAGACGAAAGAGGGGATGCCTTCCCGGGGCATCTCCAAGCTTAGGCTTTTGGCTATCCTTGAATATCTTGGGGTGCCTTGGGCATCCCCAAGCTTAGGCATTTGCCACTCCTTATTCGATAGTTCATAAAAGCTTTACCCAAAGCTTGAAAACTTCACAACACAAAACTCATCAGGAAATCTTATAAGCTCCGTTAGTGACAGAAAACAAAACCACCACATAAGGTACTGTAATGAACTCATTCTTTATTTATTTTGGTGTTAAACCTACTATATTCCAACTTCTCCATGGTTTATAAACTATTTTACTAGCCATAGATGCATCAAAATAAGCAAACAACACACGAAAAATAGAATCTGTCAAAAACAGAACAGTCTGTAGCAATCTGTAACTAACGCAAACTTCTGAAACTCTAAAAATCCTACCAAAATAGGACGTACTGGAAAATTTGTTTATTGATCAGAAGAAAAAGTAATCAATGCAAAATCTCGTTCATGTGGTTTATTGATTTTTTTCTCGTGAGCGCAAAGTTTCTTTTTTTCAGCAGAATCAAATCAACTATCATCATAGTTTATCCTATAGGTTCTACTTGGCACAAACACTAAATTAAAGATAAAAACACATCTAAACAGAAAGTAGAAGCAAAAAAATTATTACTAAACAGGAACAAAAACAAAAAAACACAAAGAAAATTGGGTTGCCTCCCAACTAGCGCTATCGTTTAATGCCCCTAGCTAGGCATAAAAGCGAAGATAGATCTAAGTAGTGCCATCTTTGGCACTTGATTCATAAGTAGCCCGCATGATAGATTCATAAGGTAATTTGACTTTCTTTCTTGGAAAGTGCTCCATGCCTTTCTTTAATGGAAATTGGAATCTAATATTCCCTTCCTTCATATCAATAATCGCACCAATCGTTCTAAGGAAAGGTCTACCAAGAATAATAGGGCAAGAAAGATTGCAATCTATATCAAGAACAATAAAATCAACGGGCACCAAATTTCTATTTGCAACAATTAGAACATCATTGATCCTTCCCATTGCCTTTTTAATGGTGGAATCCGCAAGGTGCAAATTTAAAGAGCAATCATCAAGATCATGGACACCTAGAATATCACATAAAGTTTTCGGAATCGTGGAAACACTAGCACCCAAATCACACAAAGCAAAACACTCATGATCTTTAATTCTAATCTTTATAGTAGGTTCCACTCATCATTAAGTTTTCTAGGTATAGAAACCTCCAAATTAAGTTTTTCATCATAAGATTGCAACAAGACATCAACGATATGTTTGGTAAAAGCTTTATTTTGACTATAAGCATGAGGAGAATTAACAACGGATTGCAACAAGGAAATACAACCTTCTAAAGAACAATTATCATAATCAAATTCCTTGAAATCCGAGATAGTGGGTTCAATACTAATTAAATTCATGACCTCTCCAATCCCACTTTTACCAAATTTAGCATCAAGATCTAAAAACTCCGAATTCTTGGGACGCCTTCTAGGTAAAGTTGATGTCGGATTTCAGGTTCCGGCAGACCCTTAAGGTTCGAACTCTGGGGTGCGCACGGAGATCACTCCCTCTACCTACTCGCGTCTCGTCGCCTCGCAAAGGATCTAATCTACACGAAGGACAACACAAGGGACACAAGGTTTATACTAGTTCGGGCCACCATTGTGGTGTAATACCCTACTCTAGTTTGTGGTGTGGTGGATTGCCTCAGGGGCTGATGATGAACCATACAAAGGAAGAACAGCCTCGCGAGGGGTGTTCTTGTGTGGGTGGTTCTGGCTAAGGTTCAACTGTTCGATCCCCCTCTCTTGAGAGTGGCTAGTCCTATTTATAGAGCAAGGCCCTGGTCCTCTTCCCAAATATTGAGCGGGAAGGGCGCCAACAATTGGCCATTTTGAAGGGGAACATCTAGTACACTTATCCTGACTAAAGTTGGTCCTCGTCTGCCAAAGGCTCTGATGATGACACCGGCTTGGACTCCACGATGACCTCCATCCTGCCGTTCTGCTGGTCTTGGTCTCGTTGCACCGAAATGGTTGCCTTTGCTTGATACCCTTGCCTGTGCTTGCCCCCTTTGCACCAAAGAGGAAGCACGAACTCTGCGCAGGCCGGAGCCCGCCTAGCTTCAGTCGTCATGGCTTGCATCATGGGCAACTCGGGAGGTACCCCGCCTTGATCTGTCCGCCTCCTCATGAGCCAACCTGATGAGGCCGTGCCTGAGGAAGCTTCCTGTTGTCCGCCCCGTGAGGCTTGGCCCCTCGCGAAGGTCTTGAGCATGTGTCGATGAAGATGGGCCGTACTGGGCCACTCCTTGAGCCACGCCGCAGGCCGCAGGCAGGCAAGTCTGGGTACCCCCGTTCCCAGAACGCCGACACTAGCCCCTGGGCCCAAGGCGCACCCAGACTTGGCTTAGCAGAGAAGAGAAGGGGTAAGTGCGAAGTGCCGCAGGCCCCAACAGCCTGCGGCCTTGGGCGCCGCGTGACGGTTGATTGGACGTGGGCGTCCCCGCTTCCCCATGACGCCAGACAGCAACCTCCTCCTGCGCGAGCCCATCTCCGCGCATCGGGCGCCGAGTCTCCACAGCGCCATGCCATCGATCTCCGCCGCCATCCAACGTGTGAGATGAAACACCGCTCCACCATCCCTCCAGCCAGCACTTGCTCCAAGACGATGCCCCCAGAAGGGAAAGCGATAGAACACCATCATCATCCGATCCGGAAGACCCAGATCTGGGGTTTCCCCCTGAGCATCCTGAACCTGATGGCGCAGACTGCCGACGATGCCTCAACCATCGACATTAGCTCCACCAGACGAGCGTCGCCTACGTCGCCGCAGCCTCCAAGATGAAACTGACCAGAATGCATATGTCGACACCGAACCGCCGCCACTTCCACCGCCGCTTGAGCAGCCCCCGAGCAACGCCTTCAGGAAGGAGCACACCACCGTGGTGTCGTCGTCGCTTGGAACAGGGGGGTCTGAGGTTTTCACCTGAGCTCCTGGGAGGGGTGGAAGGAAGGAGGTCCTCTCCGAAGCCTCCAACGAGGGAAGCAACACCCAAAGGCACTGCCATCGGAGTGGCCGCCACGCCGGCCAAGAGATTCCCCCGGAACCCTTCCAGCCACCGGATCTGCAAGGCCAGCACCCAAGAACGGTGACCGAAGCCACCAAGGGCCGGATCCGCTGCAGATCGGAGTAGATCGGGGTCGAGGACGAACATCACCATGGCCACCAACATCCAGCGAGGATCCGCCGCTGCAGCCGAAGCCCACCACTTCCCCGCCATCCACATGGCCAGGGAAGTGGCCCACCTGTCCACGCCGGCCACCCGCCGCCAAGCTACGCCGCGTGCCACCAGCCATGGCCGCCGCCATGGATCCGAGCCGCAGGTGGGCCGCCATCCGCGGTGCCCCGCAGGAGGGGAGAGCCGCGGCACGAGGGGAAGGCCAACCCCAGCAGATCGGCTCTGGGGAAACCCCCCCGTGCGCCACCGCGTCGCTCGAAGCAGCCTCGCGCCGTGCACGCGGGCCCCTGCACAGCCGCGTCCAGGGCGCGCCGGAACCCCAGATCGGGTCCAACCCGCGCGCCGCCCACCTCGCGCCTCGCCGCGCCTCCATCTGCCGCTGCCTCGGAGACCAGGACCTGGCGCCCCGCCGCCGCCTTCCTTGGGGCCGGCCCGAGCTTCATCGGGGGCGTCCTCTGGCGGCGGCAGGACGGCTGGGGGGAAGGGGAAGAGGGTGGCGGCGGTAGGGTTTTTTACCCCCGAGTCGCCAGACGAGGCGACGCGAGGGTCGAGGGTCCTGCGAAGCTCTCCTGCCTCTCCTCGGTAGTAAAAAGTAGAATATAGGCCCTTCGCAGAGGGAGGCAGAGGTTGTCATGCGCTTTTTGGTTGGATACACGAAATCTTAATGCAAAAGAACGTCACTTTATATTGCCCCTTGTGATAAAGAACTTTATTATGCAGTCCGTCGCTTTTATTTCTTCCATCTCATAAGTTTGTATAAAGTTTATTTTCCTCACACTAATAGATCATACATATTTAGAGAACAATTTTTATTGCTTGCACCAATGACAACTTACTTGAAGGATCTTACTCAATCCATAGGTAGGTATAGTGGACTCTCATGGCGAAACTGGGTTAAGGGTATTTGGATGCACAAGTAGTATCACTACTTGGTGTGGAATTTTTGGCTAGTATGAGGTGGAAGCAAGCGCCACATGTTAGCGGATCCATGACAATATAACTTCTATTCGGAAATACGCAAAGATAACTCATTATGTTGTCTTTCTTGCCGAACATCGACTTCTTAGCATATAATATTTTAATGAATGCTCACAATCATAAAAGATGTAGTCCAAGATAATATATTTATATGTGAACCTCTCTTTCTTTATTACTTCCTTTTTATTGCAACAATGACCAAAATTATGTTTATCAACCCACAACAAGTTTCAATCCTCGTACTTCTTATATGTGAAGTCATCACTCTCCATAAGACTATTATATAATCTTTTATTTCTTTTATTCTTTTCCTTATTTTCCAAGATTAAGGCAAGAAAGCAAAACCCTTACTCAAAACTACTCTTTATTATAACTCTCAAACTCGATTACATAAATAGATCACGAAGCAAAACTAAAGAACTAGATCATCTAAAACTTTTATTTTACTAGATCAAAATATAACCAAATGGATCGGACTAAGGTAAACTATAAAGGTAAAGATGTGATGGTGATACGATACTGGGGCACCTCCCCCAAGCTTGGCAAGAGCCAAGGGGAGTGCACATACCCGAGTACTCAAGTCTCCTTCTTCGGAGGTGGTGGTGTTGATGTTGATGATGTGTCTGTCAGTTTCAATAAGATGCCCTTAAGATTCTGCAGTTCTTGGAGCACATGTTGGAGTACCTTTGCATTCTTCTGAATTTCCTCCAAAAGATGCTTATTTTCAGGCCACCAAGAACTTTTCCCTGCATTGCTTTCACTTGGATGGAATATATCCCAATTGGAGGGTATATGTGTACGAGGGGTGTTCTCCACTCCATAGTTATGAAACATATTATGAAAGTTGTTCCGATGTAGCCGGTGTAAGGGCCTCCTAGGGGGAAGTCCTTCTTGTATACCTTAGCCTTCATGGTTGCTTATAGTCCCTACTTCTTGATGGGGATTTGGAACAGCGGAGATGCCAGCCAAAGTGCCTCCCTCCAAAGCCGGAGGGTGGACTTCAAGTGAATCCCCTTATTCTTCCTCCATCGCGACTTCCTCGGCCTCCGCCCTCCTGAGTTCCATCTGCATCAACCAAGCATCATCGTAAAAATTGTTGGAGGAGGAGGAAGACATGATGCATGGCCTTGAAAACTCTGCCAGAAAACAGCTCAAAAATAAAACAGGGGATATTGCCATGATACGGTGGTTAAAACATTTGGGAGATTATATAATGAACTTTTACCAACCAAAAGAAGTATTCTGCAAGAAAACGGAGTTCGGAGGGCACACGAGGTGGCCACAAGCCTAGGAGGTGCGCCCAGGGGGTAGGGCGCGCCCCCATGGCTTGTCGCCTCCTCGTGCGCTATTCAGACTACTTCTTATTTTTCTAATTTTTTAAATATTCCAAAACGGAGTAAAATTGCATGTAGAAGACTTTTGGAGTCGGTTTACTTACCGTATCACATACCTACTCCTTTTCAGGGTTCTAGCGTGTTCTGGTAGGTTTCCTTTATGTACTCCTCCGGTGTTATGGTAGTAATAATATTGGTTTCAACATTTATGAGAGTACCTGAGATATAATGTTTGATTCTTTGCACGTTTACCACCTTTGGATTATTGCCTTCAACATTGTTGATCTTGATGGCACCGTAATGATAGTTTTCTCAATAGTGTAATGCCCTTCCCATTTAGAGAGTTTCCTGCAAAATCCTTAAATGAGGGTTGTATAGCATCACCTACATTGAATTCTCGCTTTTGTATCCTTTTGCCATGCCATCTTTTAACTTTTTATTTAAACAATTTGGCATTTTCATAGGCTTGGGTTCTCCATTCATCGAGTGAGCTAATGTCGAACAACCTCTTTTCACCGGCAAGGTTGAAATCATAATTAAGTTCTTTAATTGCCCAATAAGCTTTATGTTCTAGTTCCAGAGGTAAGTGACATGTTTTTCCATAAACCATTTTATATGGAGACATACCCATAGGGTTTTTATAAGCAGTTCTATAAGCCCACGGTGCATCATCAAATTTCTTAGACCAATTCTTCCTGGATCCATTAACAGTCTTTTGCAGGATCAATTTTTTTCCCTATTACTCAATTCTACTTGACCACTAGACTTAGGGTGATATGGAGATGCAATTCTATGGTTAACGTCATACTTAGCAAGCAATTTATGGAAAGTACCGTGAATAAAGTGTGAACCACCATCAGCCATTAAATATCTAGGGACTCCAAACCTCGGGAAAATAACTTCTTTAAGCATCTTAATGGAAGTGTTGTGATCAGCATTACTAGTTGAAATAGCTTCTACCCACTTAGTAACGTAATCGACAACAACCAAAATATGAGTATACCCATTGGAGGAAGGAAAAGGTCCCATATAATCAAAATTCCACACATCAAATGGTTCAATAACAAGTGAATAATTCATAGGCGTTTCCTGACGTCTACTAATGTCACCAATCCTTTGACATTCATCGCAAGACAAGAAAAACTTACGAGCATCCTTAAAAAGAGTAGGCCAATAAAAACCAGATTGTAATACCTTGTGTGAAGTTCTATCACTAGCATGGTGTCCTCCGTAGGCCTTAGAGTGACACTTGCGTAGGACATGTTCCTGTTCTTGCTCAGGTATACAACATCTAATAACACCATCTAGTCCTTCTTCATAAAGGTGTGGGTCATCCCAGAAGTAATGTCTTAAATCATGTAAAAACTTTTTATTTTATTGGTATGTAAAACTAGGTGGTATAAATTTAGCAAGAAAATATAATTAGCATAGTCTGCATACCATGGAGTACTACGAGAAGCATTTATGACAGCTAATTGTTCATCAGGAAAACTATCATCAATAGGTAGTGGGTCACTAAGAATATTTTCTAACCTAGACAAGTTGTCTGCTACGGGATTCTCAGCTCCTTTTCTATCAATAATATGTAAATCAAATTCTTGTAGCAAGAGAACCCACCTAATGAGTCTAGGTTTAGCATCTTTCTTTTCCATAAGATATTTAATAGCAACATGATCAATGTGAACAGTTTTTAGAATGAACAATATAAGATCTGAACTTGTCACAAGCAAATACAACTGCTAAAAATTCTTTCTCAGTAGTAGCATAGTTTCTTTGAGCATTGTCTAGAGTTTTACTAGCATAATGGATAACATTTTATTTCTTATCAGCTCTTTGTCCCATAACAACACCAACAACATAATCACTAGCATCACACATAATTTCAAAGGGTAGGTTCCAATCAGGTGGTTGAACAATAGGTGCAGAGATTAAGACTTCCTTAAGTATTTCAAATGCTTCTATACAATCTTCATAAAAAACAAATGAAACATCTTTTTGCAAGAGATTAGTAAGAGGCCTAGAAATTTTGGAGAAGTCTTTAATACATCTCCTACAGAAACCAACATGACCAAGGAAACTTCTTATACCTTTGATATGTTTGGGACACGTCATTTTTCAATAGCGTCAACTTTAGCTTTATCAACTTCAATACCTCTTTTGGAGATTTTATGCCCCAAGACAATACCTTCATTAACCATAAAGTGGCACTTCTCCCAGTTCAAGACAAGATTAGTTTCTTCACATCTTTGCAAAACTCGATCAAGGTTGTTTAAGCAATCACCAAAAGAAGTTCCGTAGATGGAGAAATCATCCATGAAAATCTCAACAATCTTTGGACGGATAATAGTCATAAAACATGCAAAAATTATAGATACGTTGGAGTCGTTTCGGAGATACATGTTTTCTGCACCAATGATAAGTTCGGTAACGTAAATAAAACTTCACATGTGCCCTTTTCATAAGTTCAGACTTTTGGTTGCGCTGGCTAGTGCATGAAGGTTAATATGGCATTGGAGCCTAAGGTCTTGAGTTCAAGTCCTGGCTTTCGCAATTTATCCAAAAATTGATGTTGCCCCCTCTGTGTTGGCGTATATGCCTCTTGAGCCATACATGTGAGTCTAGTCACGCATTCACTTCCGCGTCACATGTGAGAGGGGGTCTTGAAGTGTATATATGGATTGTCTATCCCTTTTCATCAGTTTGCATTTTTTATTGTGTTGGCTAGTGCATGAAGCTTGAGAATATCATCCACCCTCTAGGCTTGGAGTTTGTAAACAATAGATATGTGTTACCAATCTCTCTTTTTTGATCATATGAATTGCACCATGATTGTGATCTTGGGCATTGATTATGTGTTGAATTATATGATGTATCTCTGGTTATGAGTTTCTTTATGGATTAAATCTTGTTCATGTTATATTGAAGATTGGGAATTTACGAGATCATACGGTGTATGTCTATTATAATCTATGGAGACGACTGAAGGGACATTGAGGTGACTATGGATTTAGATTGATAAAGATCATATGTGCTTTCAAGGATTTGGATGTATTTTGAATTTTGTATAAGAGTTTTTTATAAGGTTTTGTGCTACTTAATATATGGCATTTGATATTTTCATAGAAAAAGTTAGTTTTTTTGCGGGATAAGAAAAAGTTAGTTAATAGGTACATTGTCTTTTACTCAAAGAAAAAAATTGATGCAATAAGTGAGGTGCATTGTACCAGTAAGTTTGGTAACAAGGTAGTATGTTGGTGACAATTTCTTAAATCGAATACTTGTTGTCACAAGTAGGAGTACAATATTTAAAGTAGAGTTTGCTCTTTCTTTTTTTATAATCGGGCCTACGAAATATGACCTCCGCATAAGGAACATTCCTCGTGGTATGTCAACTGGGAATAAACGAAGTATGCAAAAAACGGTTGCTGCTGCTGACGGGCTTCCAAATCGATGGGCATTACTCTATTGCTCCTGGTGATTAGTCAATGTGTGATTCCTTAGACATGGGGGGCACCGGTTATGGTGTGGTGATGCTGGCGCTCAGGTCAAACGCGGGCTGTTGCCATCGACCTGTTCAACCTTGCCGACTCTGGATCTCATCTATGCCTTGTTAGAATAAATCCGAGGCATACCGTCGATCATCCGAGGACCAAGCAATCACACGAGCACGACACCGAGATTTGTTAACGAGGTTCACCGATATGGCTACATCCCCGGGGCTTGACTACGGGCGCTCCTCCCCGTGACACCGTCACAATACCGCACCCGGCCACCCGGGCGCCGGCACACGCCGCCGGCTCCCCCTTGCGCGCTTGTGCTATTATGCTGGCATAGGTTACATCGTGTGTCTACCCCCGCTATATATGAGAGGCCTAGGATACAAGTGTCCTACTAGGACACGACTCCACATCCTATGTAAACACGATACAACTACAAGTCCAACTGTAACCTACCTTGTACACTATATTCGACACAACTCCAACAAACTCCACCTTGGCGAATATACTCCACCACCTTGAATTTATCCATGTGTCAAACTTCCATGTACATTGAACTTGAGCTTATCCCATGAGTACCGCTGCTACTCCAAAGACTCCATGTGACTTCACCTGCAACTTGTAGTCCCTTCTTTTCTTGACCACAGTCAACGCTCGAGCAAAATTAAGTTCCACATTACTCTAGTTGTGCTCCCAACTTCCAGAGTATTAATCCAACGCCATCACACACTGATCACTGACCTGCGTGAAAAAGTGAACAACTCACATATTGGGTGTCACACATAAGAGTTACCTGAACTCAACGTCACCGCTCCTTTCTTGACCGTCTGTCTGAAACTTGAAGGAATTTCACCATTGCTTGTAGTCATCCCGAGTCAAATTCGCAGTTGCCTCACCACATGTATGACCACCAGAGCCCTGGCCCGTCTCCATGTCCCGTGCTAACCGCACGCCTCGCCGCTATTACCGCGTTGAGCCTCCGCTGTCCCGGTCGAGTCTCAAGGGTCGCGAAACCACACCACTCAACCCCCACTGCAGAGTACCACCGATCATCACCGACCGATGACGAGTTTCACGCTTCCATCAGACCACTGGGCTCCAGTCCGAATTACGTGTCACTCGCTTTTCCCGCTGAATAGGCTTCGACTCTCTATGCACTTACGCCATAGCCCCTCAACCAGCACCGAGTGAAGTCCTCCAAACTCCAGCTCCACCTTCAACATGACTCCATGGTAGATGATCAGTCCACCCCTGTGCCTCATCGACCTCAAGCTCCGTGTATACACCACTTTGAATCAATCCCGCGCCATAGTCTTGTTGAAGCCGCACAGGCCCTCGGCCTGCGCCACGTGTTTTCACGCCCAGAAGTCGGTCACCATCAGTATCACGCTCATATGTCGTCGTCGCCGATCCCGCACCGTCTTCTGTACCAACCGACTTACGTCGATCCCGTCAGACTATCTAGTCCGACCCAGCCGAACTTCTCCGACTGCAATGACACGCTCCAGACTCCTCAAGCCTTCACCGTAACCAACGCCATCAATACACAGAAGTGTACCAGCAAAGAAAACCAAATTAAAATCCCTTACAGCCTTCCCGTATGAACACCACACGTATATAGCTACTGGACTTATCTTCTTTTTCTTTCTTGATAGCATCCCGGTGTTGACTGGTCTTTGTGCCATTTTTTTTTGTCAAACAAATCCTCACACGGTAAACAGCACGTCACAGCGCAACAAACTTGCATATCTCTGCCCGCTCATCAGCTCCATCGTGACTGATGCCACGTACCAGCCTGGAAATTTGCACGCTAGCCTCTTGCCTCCAGCCGTCTGTACGCCCGTGCAACCACCGAACGAGTCTGCTCCTGAGATTCCCGTGCAACTTGGGCCACACGGTTTGCTGCCTAGCCCAGCGGCCCACATGGCACTGCTCGGCAGCCAGAGCCACGTGCCTGGACTCACGCGCACTACGGCAACACGCCCGATCGATTTGATCCGCCGCCCGCCGCATCTCGCCGAGACAGCCTCGAACACGCTGCACGTTACGCTTCCTCCGTCACCGCCGCTGAGTCTGATCGAAATTCTGCCGAGTTCCACGCTGACGCCGCTTCTGATTCCTTCTCCGAGAAGATGACAACCGCTGGAACACCTCTGCTCCTTACTAGATCGCTCCGACTGCAGTCGCTCCTGCAGAACTCCAACGATATCTTCCACTTCCTCCAGATCAACTTCCGCGGATCCTTCGAACCTTGCTCATGATACCACTTGTTAGAATAAATCCGAGGCATACCGTCGATCATCCGAGGACCAAGCAATCACACGAGCACGACACCGAGATTTGTTAACGAGGTTCACCGATATGGCTACATCCCCGGGGCTTGACTACGGGCGCTCCTCCCCGTGACACCGTCACAATACCGCACCCGGCCACCCGGGCGCCGGCACACGCCGCCGGCTCCCCCTTGCGCGCTTGTGCTATTATGCTGGCATAGGTTACATCGTGTGTCTACCCCCGCTATATATGAGAGGCCTATGATACAAGTGTCCTACTAGGACACGACTCCACATCCTATGTAAACACGATACAACTACAAGTCCAACTGTAACCTACCTTGTACACTATATTCGACACAACTCCAACAATGCCCATCTCGCCACGGACAAATTATGACACATAGGACCCCTCGTCAGCCGGCCAATTCAAAGAAGAGCAGCGCTCAACCTCTTGTGATCCGGATTCATTACTTGGCAGAACTGAGCAATCACATTTTAATACCGATAGGAAGAGCAACTGGGCAAACACATGGTTACAAGTTACATGCGATGCGTGAATGATAAAACAGACAGAGCTCTTTCTTTTCTAAGAACATGGTGGAGAGCTTGAAAAAATACTGAAAATAAGGGAAAAGTCCTGCTCCGAGAAAGTCGGCGGCCCGCGCCGTGGGGCCCAGGGCCGGTGGGGGGCCTGCCACGAGATGTGAGATGTGAGATGTTGCTGATTAGACTTCCAACCTCCCCTAGTTTATGTGTCACTCGGCATCATGTCCGCAGCTGCGGGTTTGGCTCCGTTTCTTTCATTTTCGACGTATATTTGGTTCCGTTTCATCGCTGTCTGCGGACGTACGACGTCGTGGTCGATCCGGGCGGAGGTGGGAAGCGTGGGGATTCGTATTGTGTACTCCTCCACTTGCGTTGTGCGCACCTCTTCTCGACCTAAACTCGAGCAGCAGTACTACCCGGTACTAGTACCTAACACAAGTGGAGTTACCGTATATGCCATACACCTACGCCACAAAGCAAGCAACTCGTATAAAAAAAAGGCCGAGATGGATCAGTAGATGGCCTTTTACAGCCACCGGTGGTGGTTCGGGCTCGAACATCACTCTCATCACCGCCCTCTCTCTCTTCTCTGTGCCGTGCGTGTGGATGTGGGTGGCATCACACACAGTGTCCTCATAGGTTCGGTTGGCTCGCCCCGGACGGCAGCGACTGGAGCCGCTGAATCACTCTACTCTAGCCTCTAGGATTGGATTAGATCAGATCGAGGGGAATAATGATACAGACAGTTAGGCTTGGCTAAACAAATGGCCACCGACCAGGCGCCCGAATAATGAAATGAAATGGTGCCCAGAGAATTGAATGAAGGGGATGCAGCGACGGAGCAGGTAGGGCCGCACCATGGCAACCGGCGAGGTCGTACCTGCGCTGATCGCCTTTACTCGGTGCTTCTTTTGCCCTATGCCCCGTCGGCCGATGAGGCGATGACCATGACCTTGTCCTAGTACAATACCCTGGACAACGACGACGACCACGACTTCCTTAGTCCTGAAGCAATGACGACGACGACGACGATGGCGAGAGGCAAGGGCTCGATTTCCAAGGGCGATTTGAGTGCATCGCTAGCCAGCCGATCCGACCCGATCCGGCCCTGCGTTGTTAAATGCACGGCCGTAGGCACTCGAGTCCTGGCGTGGTCCGCCTCAAATGCAGCGGCAGCGCGGCCAAAGACGAGGAGAGGTCTGACTGACCGACCGACGGGGTTGCATGGTGACTGACCCGTCAGTGGACATGCAGACGTGCGTGCCAGGGGCAGGTGCAGCCGCGGAAGGAAGGAGACACGAAGCAAAGCGATCCTTCGGACCTGGACGTGGTGTCAGGATCAGGATCTACCGAGATCGCGCCAACAGACAGGCAGACGCTGCCCCTTGCCAGAGCACGGGCAAGCGCGCGGCAGCGTGCGACGCTCGCTCCCTCGGGAACTGGCGAGCAGCAGCGTGCGAGAGTGAACCAGCGGCGGACCATCCCGTCCCGGCCCTGCTGTCGCGGCAGCGTGCGCCCGGCCGGTCCAGCCCGAGCCCGTGTCAAAGTGCCAACTCGCGAGCGTGGAGTTGTCCGCGAGCAATCCGCGGTTTGGCCGCACGCGATTGGCGGCACATGGAGACTTTAGCCAGCGGACGTGTCATCGACTAGGAGACACACAGCACCCGCACTGATGCACCGCGGATAAAATACCTTTCCTCCCTAAAGACACCGTCACGTCGTCTCCTGTTCCTTTATGTGTCTACTGGAGAACCAGATAAGGACAGCGATGCCACAGAGGCACAGGCCAAAGCTCGTTGTACACACATAGATAGATGGATCCTCGATTTTTCTGGCTCCGGACTGCGACGTTCTAATAGTATTAACCTTACAAACATGGCACGCCTGGGACTGTACCTTCCAGAGTATGGACTGGAAGGAGCTCTCCGCCTGGAGCTGGAGCCACGCACGCTTCCGCATCTTCAACTGTTTGTACTAGTCGGTGGTCCCGCGACAGAGATCTGGGCACCGTCGCCTCGCCGCTCTCAGGGGCAGCCGGGCCAATCTAGCGAGAGAATACCGGGATCTCCCGTGTTCCCATGTGCGAACACTTTCGGCACTTTCACCTGCAGCAGCAGCAGCAGCAGCAGTAAATTTGCTGGCCGGGGTTAGCCACAGATAATAATAAGAGCATAAATGCTTCGACAGAACACGGCATATGGCCCGAGTGAAAGAGCTGCCAGGCGAGACGATGAGGTGAGGTCGCTGTGTGTGTGCCGAGGGGGAGGCTGATGATAGCATACCAGGGAAAGTGGTGGAAACCGGGGTTGAATTCTGGCTCTGGAGAATCCGTCCACGCCAAACAAGCACTTGTAGCCACTAACGTAGCGGTGCTCACTGTTCGATATGTCCAACAGAAAAGAGAGACAAAGCATCACGAGGTCAGGGAGATTCTCATTAACCAATCCCATGTAAAAAGGGTGATGCGTTTTTTTCTTCTTCTTTGGGTGATTTGCCTCTTCTCGCATATTCGAAGTGGTGCACCCCATGATTGAACAAACAAACTACTTATACTCACTTCAGTAGATAGGTGAAATTTCTGTTCTGATATTCTTCAATAGAAATGTCCTCCTCCTTCGAGTATCTGACATTGAGCAAAATGGGCGTCCACATATAAGCGCGAGAATTCAGATGTAAAACAATGGAACCTCCCTAACGGTGTAAGCAAAGTTAACAAAAATCAGAGCAACGTACAGTGTCAACCTTTGTGCAATGTGAGAATAGAACTAACGTTAATCCACTGATGGGGTGATGATTTCTACATTGTTCTCCGGTGGCACTTAGTCCATACAGATACGGTGGGACAGAAACACTAGCAATTCTTGTGTTATGTGCAGGGATATAGGATTAGGTAACGCTCAAATAGATATGGAGTATTATTCAAGTAGCAAGTGAGTTATTTAAGTAGGAAAGAGACAAGATTAGGGTTAGAGACCAGATTGGTATCGTTTAAGTTACTCCCTCCGATCCAAAATAAGCATCACGGTTTTGAACTGTGGTTAGTTCGAAACTGCGACACTTATTATGGATCGGAAGGAGTACTATTTAGGGGGTCATATATAACATCTTGTCTGTGTACGGCACTTTATGTGCCACATAACATAGTTAGAACATGATTATAACTGGAGTCCAGCTAGGATCCAGCCAGAAGCCAAGAATGTACATAAAGGACTACTGGCACAAAGCATCAGACCATACAGGGTAATATAGCACATTTTGTACTCCCTCTGTAAACTAATATAAGAGCGTTCAGATCACTAAAGTAGTAATCTAAACGCTCTTATATTAGGTTAAGGAGGGAGTAGTATATATGGTGGCACTCATAAGTATACTTTGCTAAAAGAAGTGAAAGAGTAGTTGGTAAAAGAGAAACATTTTTATGTCGACCAGGGAATAGCAAAGAGATATCATGATTCAACATTTCACAATAAATTTTGTGCTTTTGTAGGTAGTAACGTACCTCCAAGGGTATTCATTTTCGCAGAAACGAGAAACCCCACTCATCGCAGTTAAGACATCAATGTGGACCATTTTTTCCTTCATAGAAGAATCTGGCAGAAGAGGAACGCAAAGTTGAATAGAAACTGGTGTCAATGAAGATCACCAATTGTCAATGCACCAATGCTAAAATAGTAGCATACAATATTAGATAGCTGCTCATTTTGTCATTTGGTACTTCTGATTCAGAGTAAAGTACAGGTAACTTATGTTTGTAGTTTCTTCATATATAACAGAATGATGACGGAACATATATTAAAAAAGAATTTGGTAGAGCTCACCTGCTTCATGTAGAGCCTTCAGAGCATGGCCACCAGGATAATTGCTGTAGGAGGCCATGAAACTCACAGCAGAGTATCCAAGACTAAAAGATTTATATGTTAGTTTTAGTAATATATAATATGTTACTTCAAATATCAACATGTTACAATCATTAGTCTACCTGGCAAGAAAGGCACCAAGCATGAGAACATAAAGGAAATTCCAACCACTTTTCTTTCTGTTATTATATCTGAAAAAAATTGAAAAAAAAACATAAAATGTCCACAAAAACACAAAACCAAGAATATAAGACGGAAGTACGGAACAGCATAATATGGAAGGTGACAAAAGGCAGGTATACAAAGGAAGCCATTGTTGCTATCATGCATTTGTCACACTGTTAAAATGGTAGGAAGTAGATAACGTAGGTCATGCTCACAATCTGTTTGCGGCCAGAGAAGCAGACACATTAAGCATGGGAACTGCAGCAATTATGAAACGAAGCTCCTGAAATATAAATAGAGGCCATTATATGCAAGATTAGCTTAATGTTCTACAGACATAAAAATAAAAGTAGTATCCAGAAATTAAGAATAACCTTATGTGGAAGTTTCGAATAGAGTACAACAAATAAGGTGACTGGAAGCACGTATGGCACTATCCTCCTATCAAGAAGAGCACCAACCTGATATTAAAAAGGAAGGCCTGATAAGATAACTTGCCTGTTTGTGAGCATCACTAAATAACCAACAATGCCTTAACTACTCACTCAAAACGTACATCACAATAAAACCATTAGCGGATTCAAAAAATGGTAATATCTTACACATAAAGTTCATGTAGAAGTGGCATATTAATTAACATTTTAGAGGCAACACATTAATTAACTATGACTATGTTGATCTAATTGTAATTTAATTGTTATACATACTACAAACATGATGAAATGGACACAAAATAAACCAGTGGATCACATGTATTTGTTATAGCCAAGCTATATTACCAAGCAAAGAGGATAGGCTACAAGCATGGAGCGCGGAAGTGCTGAGGTGAAGTACCAATGGATCGAATGTGTCTGAATAATATAATAGTTATGGAGAACAGAGGTAGGTCCTTCACAAATCACAACTGTCATTTGGACATTACAGAAGTCCTCGTATACGAATCAAGAAACAAGAAGAGGATAACTCTTGAAATCCAACAAATATGTATATGCTTCCTCCTTTTGTGCACATGCATACATAGGTAAAATGGAAGGTTCTGTGCATATCAAAAGTTTCCACAAAGTTAATGAAAAAGGACAACAAGCTTGTATAACTGGGAGGGAAAGAAAGAAATTTCTGGTTCATAAGACAAAGGATGGTAAGTTCCAAAGTGCACTGCTGAGTATTTGTTAGGAGCTAGGGTTTTGCCCCTCCGAGGGCGTAGGTTGTAGGGGAAGGAGGGAGGTGGGCGAGGGCTGGAGCGCGGCGGCCGGCGGCGAGGCGCCGTCCTTGCAGATCGGTGGCGGCGGCGCAAGCAGGAGGCGGCTAGGGTTTAGGATTCCGGCTCCTCTGGGAGCCGGGCAATAGAATAGTCTTATTGCTTGCTTCTCAAAATAGTTTTACAACTAGTATATATAACCATAATCTGAAAATAAACCTAAGATAACTTGGGCCTTAAGCCTGCCCAGTGGGCCCACGGCGGCCATAGACCTGGCCGGTCATAACATCTCTCCCCGCCTGCGCAAACAGCTCGTCCTCGAGCTGAAAGTCGGGGTAGTGCTGGAGGAACTCCTCGCGCTGCTCCCAAGTAGCGTCCTCCTCCGGTAGTCCAGCCCACCGAATCAACACGTACCAGGCGCCTCGGCGCAGCTGGGCCTTGAGCGCCTTCTCTGGTGCAGGAAGGAGACGTCCGTCCGAGGCCGGCGGTAAGGGCGGCGGTGCCGCGGGTGGATCACCGCGGAATGGCTTGAGCAGCCCGACGTGGAAGACATCATGAATGCGTGCGCCGGCCGGAAGCTGAAGACGATACGCCACTTTCCCAATGCGCTCCAGAATAGCAAAGGGACCGGCATACCGAGGACCGAGCTTCTTCCGTGCGCTGGGGTCCAATGACTGCGTAGAGCGGTGAAGTAGACGCAGCCAGACCCAATCTCCCACCGCGAACTCCGCCTCGCGATGGTGGCCATCATAGTATCGTTTGGCCAACTGCTGGGCCTGGAGAAGTCGTTGCTGGACCTCCGCAAGCATCTCATCACGGCTCCTCAGAATAGCTCCCGCCGCCTCGGTCCGTGTCGAGGCCGCATCCACCGGCAGGATCGGCGGGGGCGGCCGACCATAAACCACCTCAAAGGGCGTAGCACGAAGGGCGGAGTGAAAAGAAGTGTTGTAGCAGTACTCCGCCCACGAGAGCCAGTCCACCCATGCACGAGGGCGATCACCTGTAACACAACGCAAATACATGGCAATCACCTTGTTAACGATCTCCGACTGGCCGTCCGTCTGAGGGTGGAAGGCAGTGCTCAGGCGGAGCTTCACGCCTGCCAACCGGAAAAGGTCGCGCCACACATGGCCCGTGAAGACAGGATCCCGATCACTGACGATCGAAGAAGGAAACCCATGGAGACGGACAATGCCATCGAAGAAGGCCCGGGCCACAGATGCCGCTGAATATGGGTGGCCCAGGGCGATGAAGTGAGCATACTTGGAGAAGCGGTCGACCACTGTGAGAATGACGGATTTGCCGCCCACCTTGGGAAGGCCCTCGATGAAATCCATGGAGATGTCCGCCCAAACCTGCGATGGAACCTCCAAAGGCTGAAGCAAGCCAGCTGGACGCAGTGTCTCCGTTTTGTTGCGCTGGCACGTCACACAAGACCGTACCCAATCACGGACCAGGGCACGATCACCCGGAACGTAGAAGTCTGCACGGAGTCGATGGAGCGTCTTCTGCACGCCCTCATGACCCGCCGAGTGGGCGAGACGCAACACCTGCTGACGAAGATCGTCGTGCGCTGGGACGAAGACGCGGCGCCCGTGGAGAAGCAGGCCATCGGCGAGGCGCCACGGCTCGTCCAGCTCACCCGCCGCCAGCTGCTGCTGCAAGAGGAGGGCGTCGGCCGCGGTCTCGGTCGCGCGGCGGATGTCGGCGTAGAGGGCGAACGAGGGCCCGGTGATGATGCAGAAGGCCGCCCCCTCCGCTTCGCCGTCGTCCACATCGGCGTCACGCCGGGACAGGGCGTCGGCGACGGTGTTAAGGCGCCCTGGCTGATACTCGACAGTGAAATCAAAGCCAAAGAGCTTACTGATCCACTGGTGCTGAGGAACCGTCGAGAGCCTCTTATCCAGCATGAACTTGAGGCTGTAGTGATCCGTGCGGATCCGGAAAGAACGACCCCAAAGATAGGGCCGCCAGTGGCGTACTGCCTGCACCAACCCAATCAGCTCACGCTCATACGCCGCCAACTTAAGATGGCGGGCAGCAAAGGGGCGGCTGAAGAAAGCGAGGGGTCCATCGCCCTGATGCAGGACCGCACCAAACCCCACACCGGAGGCGTCGTAGTCGACGGTGAAGGGAAGGTCGAAATCCGGCAGCTGTAATACGGGTCCCGTCGTAAGGGCCCCCTTGAGAGCCTCGAATGCTGAAATGGCCTCCTCATCCCAAGAGAAGGCGTCGCGCCGGAGGAGGCGCGTGAGCGGGGCTGCGATGAGGCCAAATTCCCGGATGAACTTCCAGTAGTATCCCGCAAGGCCAAGAAATCCGCGGAGAGCCCTCGGAGACTGCGGGATCGGCCAGGCGGCAACGGCCGCCACCTTGTCGGCATCCATGGCCACACCCTCGGCCGAGATGACGTGGCCGAGGTAAGCGACTGAAGGTGTCCCGAACGAGCACTTCGAGCGCTTAAGATGAAGATGATGCGCCCGAAGCTCGTTGAAGACGATGGCCACATGATGGAGGTGCTCCGCCCAAGAGGCGCTGTAGATAAGAATGTCATCAAAGAAAACGAGCACAAACCGCCGTAAGTAGGGTCGGAGGACATCATTCATCAAGGCCTGGAATGTCGCCGGGGCGTTGGAGAGGCCAAAGGGCATCACCAAAAACTCGAAGTGGCCGTGATGAGTCCGGAACGCCGTCTTGGCGATGTCGTCGGGATGCATGCGCACCTGATGATACCCCGACCGGAGGTCCAGCTTGGTGAAGAAGCGCGCCCCATGTAGCTCATCCAGAAGCTCATCGACCACCGGGATAGGGAACTTATACTTAAGTGTGAGAGCGTTAAGGGCGCGGTAGTCGATGCAGAAGCGCCAGGTGCCGTCCGACTTGCGAACGAGGAGGACCGGTGCCGTGAAGGGTGAGGTCGATATCCGGATAATGCCCGCGGCAAGCATGAGCGCGCACTGCCGCTCCAACTCGTCCTTCTGCAACTGAGGGTACCGGTAGGGCCGTACTGCCACAGGAGCCGACCCTGGCAGGAGATGAATACGGTGGTCGTAGACCCGGGCCGGCGGAAGGCCCCGGGGTTCCTCAAAAAGATCACCGTGCTGCTGTAGGAGGTGATCCAGCAGCGGATGCTCGGCCATCGCAGTGGCCGCGGCGAGCTGGAGTGGGGGTGACGCCGGGGTGCCGCCAACGCCCTCCCACCGGATGTGGCGGCCCATGCGCCAGAAGGTCATCGTCGGGGCGTCGAAGTCCCACAGGATGGGGCCGAGAGTCCGCAAAAAGTCGACACCGAGGATGAAGTCGAAGCAGCCCAAATCGATGCCGGCACAAGTGATGATGAAGTGCTCGTCACCGATAGTGATGGGAACGTCTCGAGCGAGTCCATGGCAGCGGAGGCGGTCACCATTAGCAACGGTGACGCTCAGCTGCTCCCCGCCCGTGGGATGTAGTGCAAGCCGCCGCATAGTAGACTCCGGAAGGAAGTTATGAGTGGAACCCGTGTCCAACAGGGCCACCAGAGTCTCGCCGTGGATCGTGACCAGGATAAGCATAGTCCGCTCATTGCGGATGCCGGCCAATGCGTGAAGGGAGACGACAAGGGCCGTAGCAGGCGCAGGTGCGGGTGCCGGCGTGACCTCGGCGGCTGGATCGCCGAGTCCCTCCTCAGTGACAACGTCCTCCGTCTCGTCGATGGTCTCCAAGTAGAAGAGGCGCGGGCAGACATGGCCCGGGGCATAGGGTGCATCACAATTAAAGCACAGCCCCAGGCGGCGGCACTCGAGCTGCTCGGCCTGCGAAAGGCGCCGGAAGGGTCGCGTCGCGGTCGGAGTGGTCGCCGGTGCGACGGCTGAAGAAGCAGGCGCGGCCGACGGTGGTCGTGGAGGCACTCGGCCCCCCCGAGGTGCTGCTGGACGTGTCACGGCCTGGGCGCGCTGCTCGAACGCCCTGGCGTAGTACATGGCCGTCTGGAGGTCCTGGGGCCCCTTCATCTCAACGTCCACTCGGATGTGGTCGGGAAGGCCCCCGACGAAGAGCTCCGCCCGCTGGAGTGCTGTCACCCCCGGTGCGTGACACGCCAGAGCCTGGAAGCGGTCGGCGAAATCCTGGACCGTGGAGGTGAAGGGTAGACGGCCCAGCTCGGACAAGCGGCTGCCGCGCCGTGGTGGTCCGAAACGAAGGAGACACAGCTCGCGAAAACGATCCCAGGGAGGCATGCCGCCCTCATCCTGCTCGAGAGCGTAGTACCGGGTCTGGGCGGCGCCCCGAAGGTGGTAGGACGCGAGCCAAGTCCGCTCGGACGCCGGTGTCCTCTGCCCCCGGAAGAACTGGTCACACTGGTTTAACCAGTTAAGCGGGTCGTCCGAACCGTCGTAGGTGGCGAAGTCTATCTTCGCGAACCGAGGCGGCTGCTGGTGTGGCGCGCCATGGCCCACTGCCTCGGCGGTGCGGAGAGCTGAGGACGGCGCTCGGTCCATGGTGGAGAGGTCGGGATAGTTCCCCGTGGCGCCCGACGCCTCGGGCTGCAACTGGGAACCCGACGGTGGCCGGGCCTCCGGGTAGGCTGGTGGAGAGGACGTCCCGTAGAGCCAGCCTGGCAGCGGAGATGGTGACGATGGAAAGCGAACCTCCTGGATCGAGAGGCCGCTCGGCGAGGGACGGCCCAAGCTAGGGCTGGGCGGTGGCGGCGGTGGTGGTTGCCCCTGCGCGGTGGCAGCCGGGAGGGACGGCGCGGCTGGGGCCGGCGCGGACGGCGCGGTCCATGTCGGCCACTGCGGCCCTAAGGCGGCGGCGGGCGGCGCGGGTGGCGCCGCAGGCGGCGGTGGCGGCCACTGTGGCCATGGCGGCGTCGATGCCGCCGGCGAGGGGAACGCCTGGTAGCCCCCGGTGATGGCCGCGGGTACGGAGTACCACGGCAGGGGCTGCTGGCCCGCGGCCACGGCCGGATGGAGCGGCGGGGGCGGCCCGTACGGGCTGGCCAAGAAGAGACGGATGCCCTGGACCGCGACGACTAAGTCGTTGAGTACGCCGGCCATGGCCTCCGGTGTGAACTGCTGCGGCGCTGGGGGAGGCGACGGCGGTGGTTGCTGGGTTTGCGGCTGGCCCTGGCCCTGGTCCGGCGTGGTGCCGGGGGCGGGGGAGATCGGCGCCGAGAGGGAGGCCGTGGCACCCTGCGACGCAGCGGCGGCGTTGGTGGAGTCGGTGGCAGCGGCGGTGGGGGAGGCGTTGGGCAGCGGCGGCTGCGGTGGCGGCGGGTTTGGAGGCGAGGAAGACATGGTCGTAACCCAGGTAGCTGATACCAAGGTGTTAGGAGCTAGGGTTTTGCCCCTCCGAGGGCGTAGGTTGTAGGGGAAGGAGGGAGGTGGGCGAGGGCTGGAGCGCGGCGGCCGGCGGCGAGGCGCCGTCCTTGCAGATCGGTGGCGGCGGCGCAAGCAGGAGGCGGCTAGGGTTTAGGGTTCCGGCTCCTCTGGGAGCCGGGCAATAGAATAGTCTTATTGCTTGCTTCTCAAAATAGTTTTACAACTAGTATATATAACCATAATCTGAAAATAAACCTAAGATAACTTGGGCCTTAAGCCTGCCCAGTGGGCCCACGGCGGCCATAGACCTGGCCGGTCATAACAGTATTAGAGAACATTTTTGCATAGAGGCATTCTCAACATGTATTTTTTTTAGCAAAAGAGAAATAAACTGCAATTTCACACAAAAAAAAGCATAAAGGATACACCCCATTCTGAACTTCGGTTCAGAACTGAATTAAACCAGAAAACTTCAAATTCTGGCCACAGGATTCTCTGCCACATTATCGAGTCAACCAGTACCGTGAAACCTGAAAGAGATTCCCCAAAGCGAATCAAGGTTTCATACACACATTCACGTGAAATTAGTTTCAAAACTCATGGCAGTATAGAGAAACATACCAATGCATAAAAGAGCAGTGCTTATGCAACACTTTATGGCTTCCATTAGAGAAAAAGATCTGCTCTGTCATGGCATTGTCAAATTTAAATCTTAGTGTACCTCAGTCTGCAGCTCTGACTTCACACAAATAATTATTACAACAATAATATGTACATTATCCAAATGCAAATAAGTAAATAAGAACATGACTATGAAAGGTTATTATAGCTTTCAATGAGTGTCATTTCATAATAGTCTAGTGCGCCACACCTCGAACCTCACATGTTATCACCCTTTGACACAAGTTTAACTAATTCACTACAGAAACACAAAGTTGATGTAACAAAAGATCAACTGAACTGAACCTTGCAGCAATATGTCTGCATGAGAAAAGCTACTTGGAACTCAAGTCAAACAAGCAAACCAGTAATACGTAAAAATTGGTACTGCACTAAACTAGTATAATAGAGAGAAATACAATTGCATGCAAGTGTTCAAAGGAAATAGAGTCTGATAAGCTATACACTCACCAGCAAAAGTGCAACCCCTATTGTACCAAGAAGTAGAATCATATCACATCTAAAAACAACGGCTGCAACAATCTGCAAGCAAAACGGAAAATTACACACAGTTTGATAGAAATGCAACATATGCTGCTGCGAAGTGAGTAAGAAATATTTTTATTGAGTAAACTTTTACTGAACCCAGAGTAAGAACTAAAAATTATATCATAATGTCCAGAACTCCACATTAGCCGTACTTAATATTTTCATGCACATTATGTAAATTTCGACACGTTGTTGTATATAATTAATTGGTAATTAACATTTTCTTCCTGTAATCTGTAAATAAATGTTAAAACAGCACATAGATAACAACGAATGAAGCTAAGGTGATGGCACCAAAGAAGGCATACCAGTGCCTGTAATGTGCGCAGATAATTACCCTTGAACCAGAAAGAGTATGCCAAGTTAACTGCATGACGGAAAGCGCATGAGTTATCAATATTACAATCTCCTAAGTAGATTAATGGTATTGCGATATTAGAAAACAGCAACAGTAGTTTGCCCACCTAAAGCCAATGCTAAGATATTTGGAAGAGGCCGAGTTGAGTAAAATAAAACGTGAAACTGGATAGCAGTTAGTACCACAAAGAATGCTTCAACATGGCGACCAAACTTTCTTTTGACCTGCTTGTCAAAAACGATTCAAGCAAATCATGATATTGCCAAGGACAGGGGCAACAGCGCATGCTCATTGTTATACAAGAGAAATCCAATGAAGAGTTATTCGAGATGGACATAGAACAGTTGAGGAAAAGCAATACAGGCCAAACAGACATCATGGATACAGTGATTCATGACGATACGTAGCACTTCAAAGTTTCTGAAGAAGTCTCGGATGGCAACTAAGTTCTGTTTTGCATGGTTAGAAGAAACTTAGTCTGTGGAATTTGAGCTGGTTCAAAAGTACAGTTTGAAAATATATCTGCTCAAACCAAGCAAGAAAAGGTAGGATTTCAATCAAGACCAGCATACATATGCTCGCTGTACAAAGAGAGAACAATTTACTTCAGGTATTCTTCCACTAAATGCGAGTCTTTTAATTTGGACCATGGTATTAAGGATCTACTGCAATGACAAATCCAAATTTGACAAGTGTGTATATTGGGCCTGCCATTTAGCCGGCAGCTTAAGTCTCGCCATGCTTATGGAATAGTGCGAAATCCGATGCTAGCTGCAGAATACTGGGACTAAGAATATCTTGCCCACTATGTCACAGCTTAATAAGGAGTTAAAAGGTAAGTTTGGGAAGAAAAGTTAATTACGGAAGGACAAAATGAATTAGATCGATTCAACCTTTAATTGTAACCACTTTGGTTGCTCGATTATAACTGTAACCACTTTATAGTTTAAACAGCCAAAGAATCAGGATTCTCTTCCCCATTCATATCATATTATCATCTCCGTGCTTTCTCGCAACACCATAAGGAAGAATCATTTTCCAATTTTGGTTCCTTACCCATGAGTTGGCTTGAACATCGACCAAAAAAACTCAAATTGACAACATTCAGTGAGACAGAAGGAAAAATGAAAAGAGAACATACCTCAACTCGGAAAAGTCTCAAAGTCGTCAGGATAGCACAGCCCAATACTAATCGGACTAAAAAGCAAACAGAAAAAACATCAGTCTGTCAAATCTATGTTAACCAGGAAGTCATAACCAAACAACATAATCTTGAATCATGTTTTAAGCTCATGATAAATTGATAATCACCTGCTAGAAGACTATAAATCTTTGGAACATGGAATACACGCATTATGAGAACCGCAGGCGACGAGAGAATAGCTATTATCAATGCTCCTGAAAAACAGACAGCACATCATATTAATGTCTCGTGCTTCTTTGTTGACACAAGCATGCACGGTAAATCGTGTTTACTCATTTACTTCTATCTAGGTTTGATCAATTACTTCTCTGTTCTCACGTGCTAGGCTTGAACCAGGCATCAGTTGGTTGTTTATAAGAATACTGCATCATGCTGTGCAAATCAAGGATTTCATGGCCGCTTGATTATTACCTATAAATGTTCGAGGAACAACGCCAGGAAACTCTAAATGGTCATACTGCAGCAAATTGAAGAAAAAAAATATTACATAAATCGACAAACAAACATCTAAATGTAATTAACTAACAAAATCATTGAGAAAAGAGAAACTGGAGGGAAATTAGCAGCTAAAGTTACCTTCTCGATGTGATGATTGTGGTACAGAATATCATGCATGGCCTAGAGAATAAATGACTCAAACGTTAGCTGAAGCAGTTGGAACTACTGACAGTACGAGTGCAAGCATAAGAAATACAGTTAATTAAAACTTAACCAATTGAAGGGGAGAAATCCAAGACTTGACTAAGACCAAAATTGATATTCAAAGGGAAGCTCGTTCGATTTCACTCTATGATGAAAATTACTGAATAAAACAGATTCTTTTTTTTCTAGAATACACAGAGTGTGCGTATCATGCATTAATAGAGAGAAAAAGGGCAAAGACAGCCCGTCCACGAATTACAAGGTTCTACAACGCGCTAGCGGTCCCACATACATCCACAAGATACTACTCTAGGTACCGCTCACATCGGTCTGCCTGGCCACTGCCGCGAAGAATCGATCGTAGGTGCCTCTAAGTAATCCAGCCATTCTCCATGCTCTTCCCTCCACCTCTATCTTCCGTAATACTAACATTGCCGACGGAGCAGCCCCATCGAAGACAACGGCGTTCCTATGCTTCCACAGCGTCCAGAAGACAAGCAATAACAGGTTCTGAACAGCAAAATGCTTGCAAATGAACTACCACGCCTAAGGGGAAAGTTGTCAGATGTAAATTCGTAGGCATTCCTACATACAGGAGCGTAGATGGCACCCAAATTATCATGAGGAAACACCCTTCCCATCATATAAATTGCACATGTGAGACTACAAGCTGGGCAGTTTGAACTATTCAAGCAGGGAGGAATCCCAAACACGAACCTGCACATTGAAGCTCTCCTCCACCTTGGTGTAAGGCACCATGACGGCGTAGAACGCGGCGATCGATCCGAGCATCAGGTCCCACCCTGCAAGCGAGCTCCCGACGCATCAGATCCCCAAAGTCCTCTACAGCAGCTGAACCCTAAGTTCCAGAAGCTTCGCGAGCCCGAAAGCGCCGAAGCGAAGCGACTCACCGTACTCCCTCAGTAACCTCGCCGCCGGCGTAGGGGTGGGCGGCGGTGGAGCCATCTCGGTGGCCGGCGAGTGGGTTCGTGCCTTTGGTGTTCCGGTCGAGCCAAGCCGCTTCGCCGGTCCGGGAGACCGGGACTTCGGGTTATTTTTTTATTTAGGAAACGTAATCTTTTTCTTTGAGTATAAGAGGATTTCGGGCTAATTAGTGGCAGTGGCTACCCTATGCAGCCCAGTAAATGTGAACGGCCCAGCAAAGTCATGGCACTGGGCTGGTATTTGATTTTAAATAACGAGGGCAGCAGATCGCCCACGCAGGGGCCATATGGACCGGTCCAATAACTCGCTCACAAACCGACTGTCCAAAAACAATGGGGTCGATTTTTGGGAGCAAGGGCATATACAATGGTGCTATCTTGGGACTGACATGTAGGATAAATGATGAGGCGAAAGAGAGAGAACCCATAAGAAAAGACTTGTCTTCTCTTATTTAAGAAAAGACAAGAGATGATCTCTTAGCATAATATGTCTCATCATATTTTTAGGAATAACTAGTTATTGAAGATAAGGCTAAGAGATGACACATTGTAGGCATGTTTTTTTGTCATCTCTAAACTACATGCAAAACTTAAGATAAGACTATCTTATTAACAAGCACTCCTTCGGGAGCCTGGCAACGATCAGCGCCACTTGGCGCGCTCTCAGCCATTTGCCACGTGTCGCGCTCTGGGCGCTCCCTTCGGATTATTTTTTTATTATTATTTTTCCGCACGCGTTTTCGGCTTTTTAAACGGTTTTTTTCAGGTTTTTTTTACGTTTTGTTTTTCTACCGGTCTTCCCTAGCTTTTCGATCACAAAAAAATTTCGAAATTTTTTTTTTGCGAAAAAACCCATTTTTTTCGTGAGTCACGGTTTTGTCGCGAGAGGCACGGGCGTGCCTCTTGAAAACAGGAAAAAAAGTATTTTCTGTTTTTTTTCTTTCGTGGGAGGCACGGTTTTGCTTCCGCGAGAGGCACGGTTTTGCTTCCGCGAGAGGCACGGTTGTGCTTTCGCGAGAGGCACGGGCGTGCCTCTTTCGGAAAGGTAAAAAACGCGTTTTCTGTTTTTTTCTTTTTTTCGCGAGAGGCACGGTTTTGCTTCCGCGAGAGGCATGGTTGTGCTTTCGCGAGAGGCACGGGCGTGCCTCTTTCGAAAAGGGAAAAAACGCGTTTTTTGTTTTTTTTTCTTTCGCGAGAGGCACGGTTTTGCTTCCGCGAGAGGCACGGGCGTGCCTCTTTCGGAAAGGGAAAAAACGCGTTTTCTGTTTTTTTTATTTCACGAGAGGCACGGTTGTGATTTCGTCAGAGGCACGGGCGTGCCTCTTTCGGAAAGGGAAAAAACCCGTGTTCCCGGTTCGGTTTTTTCATCGGTTTTTTTCGTCCGGTTTTTTCGTGAAAAAAAAGTTCGTCAAAACCTATCAACATGGGATCTAGTTTTGAAGATCTCGACGCGAGGAATCCCAGTTGCGACATGGGATCTAGTTTAAGAGATAAAACGTTTTGAATAAACGGATCTACAAAAAAAGGAAAAACTCCCGGTTGCGACAAGTGGCGCACATGCAGCGCGCCATTTGTCGCAACCTGGGGAAGTTGGAGTGATCTCCGCAAGGAGTACTCCTTAACTAGTGATTTCGTTGATTTTTTCATATTAAAACAAGGACCTCAATAAGTCCCGAACGTTTGATTTTTAAGCATGCTAATCCGAACTCTTTTCATGGCAAGTTTAGTTAAGGCGATGTTGACAAACATGACAATTTTCTGACAAAAGAACGAACTGGAACAAAGTTGTCATGTGTTAACAACTAAAGCTGCCACCTCGCAGCAACTAAAGTTGCCATCAAAAAACGTTCGGGATGACTTGCTTAAATTCCGAACGTTCGGGATTTATCTATTCCGTAAAACAAATATAAAAAAGCAATGAAAAATGATGAAAATTTAACACATTTCATGGTTTAAAACAAATATTGTTTTTTAGAAAATTTTCATGTATTTTAAAAGTGTTAGAATCCATGTAGTTTTAAAATGTTTGCATATTTTGAAAAATTCATGTATTTTAGAATGTTCATATTTTTTAAGAATGCATGTATTAAAAATGTTTGTTTTTATTAAAAAAATGAAGAGAGAAAGAAAAGAATAGAAGAAGAAGCAGGTTGGGATGCAAACACTATGAGAAAAGGTTGGCCCACAAAGCACAGTTGTGAATGAGAAAAAGGTGTTACGAATACATGGACAAGACAACGAAAAAATCCAAATAATTTCTCTAAAATTTATTCATTTCAAGTATACTGTTAAATCATCTTAACTCATGACACCATTACCAGAATCCCTTAAAAAGAAGGACACCATCGCCAGAAGGACTGATGTAGCATTGGGAACATGAGATCTTTTTATTATGAAAAAAGATTTTGTTGCAGACTCGACGAGTTGTTCGCTTCAGAAACCATGCGAGTAACAAAAATCATAGCAAGCAAATCCTTTCTGGGGTTTAAAAGGTGGGGGGTGGCCAAACTTTTCCCCTTGACCCGTTGGCGTCGCCTCGGCGTTCTCTATGTAAGGGCATATTTATCCCTAAGTGGTTTTGGTGATTGATGACAATGCTTTTGCGGACTAATCGTGTGCGTTAAGTTCTTTCAGAGATTCATCCATTGGCACGAGACGATTTCCTTCCCTCGGTGTTTTATTCAAGACGGTGTAGCTCCTTTGTTTCGTTGTTGGTGGACTAGTTTCGTAGGAGTCACCGTACTATCAAGAGGGGATCCGCTTTGGTAAGACTAGGGTGGAATCAACACGTACACATCCCTATCACACTCGTCGTCTTCCTTTCACATATTTGGAGCTGCCCCTTCTCTTCCGTACCTGCTCCGTTCTGTGCCAGTGGTAGTACCGCGGTCTACAGCGGTAGTACCGCCGAAGCTCTCCAGCGGTAGTACCGCTCCACGAAGCGGTAGTACCGCTCCGCAGGGCGATAGTACCGCTTGCGGGCTTCCGTCGTAGTACCGCAGCTGTTCCGCGCTACTACCGCCTCGATTCAAGACCGGTGTTTTCTCGTGTCGGGTTTTGCGGTACTAGAAGCGGTAGTAGAAGCGGTATTACCGCTTCAAGCGCTAGTACCGCTCTGGGGCCAGGGCCCTGTCTTCCTCGCCAGCGCGGTAGTACCGCTGGGTAGGGAGCGGAAGTACCGCTCTCAGCGGTAGTACCGCCCTGCCCTAGCGGTAGTACTGCTCTGTGCGGGGATGTACAGTGAGGTAACGGTTGGAATTGTTCCCGCACTATATAAAGGTGTCTTCTTCCTCCAAGTTGACTGGCCTCCTTCCCCCAAAAGCTCCATTGTTGCTCCAAGCTCCATTTTCGCCCGATCTCTCTCCCTAGCCAATCAAACTTGTTGATTTGCTCGGGATTGGTTGAGAAGGCCCAGATCTACACTTCCACCAAGAGAAATTTGATTCCCCCCACTTATCCCTAGCGGACTTGGGTGTTGAGCACCCTAGACGGTTGAGGTCACCTCGAAGCCATACTCCATTGTGGTGAAGCTTCGTGGTGTTGTTGGAGCCTCCAATTGTTGTGGAGATTGCCCCAACCTTGTTTGTAAAGGTTCGGTCGCCGCCTTCAAGGGCACCAATAGTGGAATCACGGCATATCGCATTGTGTGAGGGCGTGAGGAGAATACGGTGGCCCTAGTGGCTTCTTGGGGAGCATTGTGCCTCCACACCGCTCTAACGGAGACGTACTTCCCTTTAAAAGGAAGGAACCCCGGTAACACATCCTCGTCTCCACCGGCTCCACTCTTGGTTATTTCGTGCCTTTACTCTTGCAAGCCTACTTGTTTTACATCCTTTGCTTGCATGTGTGCTAGTTGTTATTGCATCATATAGGTTGCTCACTTAGTTGCACATCTAGACAACCTATTTTGTTGCAAAGTTTAATTTGGTAAAGAAAAGCTTAAAAATTGTTAGTTGCCTATTCACCCCCCCCCCTCTAGTCAACCATATCGATCCTTTCAATTGGTATCAGAGCCTCGTCTCTTTTTAAGGGCTTTACCGTCCGAAGAGTATGGTTGATGTCGTAGATGAGGTGGGAGAGCACTCCGGTGCGAATCCTGTTGGGGAACGTAGTAATTTCAAAAAAATTCCTACGCACACGCAAGATCATGGTGATGATATAGCAACGAGAGGGAAGAGTGTTGTCTACGTACCCTCGTAGACCGAAGCGGAAGCGTTGACGCAACGTAGAGGAAGTAGTCGTATGTCCTCCCAGTCCAACCGATCCAAGCACCGTTACTCCGGCACCTCCGAGTTCTTGACACACGTACAGCTCGATGACGCACCCCGAACTCCGATCCAGCAGCGGGGAGGAGTTCCGTCAGCACGACGGCGTGGTGACGATCTTGATGTTCTACTGTCGCAGGGCTTCGCCTAAGCACCGCTACAATATGACCGAGGTGTAATGTCGTGGAGGGGGGCACCGCACACGGCTAAGGAACGATCTCAATGATCAACTTGTGTGTCTATGGGGTGCCCCCCACCCCCGTATATAAAGGAGGGAGGGAGGAGGAGGCCGGCCTAAGGGGGAGGCACGCCCTAGGGGGGGAAAACCTACTCCAAGTAGGTTTGGCCCCCCTTTCCTATTAGGAGTAGGAGAGGGAAGGAAGAGGGGGGAGGAGAGAAGGAAAGGGGGGCCGGCCCCCCTCCCAATTCGGATTGGGCTTGGGGGGGGGGGGCGCCCCCTCCCTTGATCCTTCTCCCTCCTTTCCACTAAGGCCCAATAAGGCCCATATACTTACCGGGGGGTTCCGGTAACCTCCCGGAACTCCGGTATAATCCCAATCTCATCCGGAACCTTTCGGGTGTCCAAATATATCCGTCCAATATATCAATCTTTATGTCTCGACCATTTCGAGACTCCTCGTCATGTCCGTGATCACATCCGGGACTCCGAACAACCTTCGGTACATCAAAATACATAAACTCATAATATAACTGTCATCGAAACCTTAAGCGTGCGGACCCTACGGTTCGAGAACAATGTAGACATGACCGAGACACGTTTCCGGTCAATAACCAATAGCGGGACCTGGATGCCCATATTGGTTCCTACATATTCAACGAAGATCTTTATCGGTCAAACCGCACAACAACATACGTTGTTCCCTTTGTCATCGGTATGTTACTTGCCCGAGATTCGATCGTCGGTATCCAATACCTAGTTCAATCTCGTTACTGGCAAGTCTCTTTACTCGTTCCGTAATACATCATCTCGCAACTAACTCATTAGTTGAAGTGCTTGCAAGGCCTAAGTGATGTGTATTACCGAGAGGGCCCAGAGATACCTCTCCGACATTCGGAGTGACAAATCCTAATCTCGAAATACGCCAACCCAACAAGTACCTTCGGAGACACCTGTAGAGCACCTTTATAATCACCCAGTTACGTTGTGACGTTTGGTAGCACACAAAGTGTTCCTCCGGTAAACGGGAGTTGCATAATCTCATAGTCATAGGAACATGTATAAGTCATGAAGGAAGCAATAGCAACATACTAAACGATCGGGTGCTAAGCTAACGGAATGGGTCATGTCAATCAGATCATTCAACTAATGATGTGACCTTGTTAATCAAATAACAACTCCTTGTTCATGGTTAGGAAACATAACCATCTTTGATTAACAAGCTAGTCAAGTAGAGGCATACTAGTGACACTCTGTTTGTCTATATATTCACACATGTATTATGTTTCCGGTTAATACAATTCTAGCATGAATAATAAACATTTATCATGATATAAGGAAATAAATAATAACTTTATTATTGCCTCTAGGGCATATTTCCTTCAGTCTCCCACTTGCACTAGAGTCAATAATCTAGATTACATAGTAATGATTCTAACACCCATGGAGTCTTGGTGTTGATCATGTTTTGCTCGTGGAAGAGGCTTAGTCAACGGGTCTGCAACATTCAGATCCGTATGTATCTTGCAAATCTCTATGTCTCCCACCTGGACTAGATCCCGGATGGAATTGAAGCGTCTCTTGATGTGTTTGGTTCTCTTGTGAAATCTGGATTCCTTCGCTAAGGCAATTGCTCCAGTATTGTCACAAAAGATTTTCATTGGACCCTATGCACTAGGTATGACACCTAGATCGGATATGAACTCCTTCATCCAGACTCCTTCATTGGCTGCTTCAGAAGCAGCTATGTATTCCGCTTCACACGTAGATCCCGCCACGACGCTTTGCTTTGAACTGCACCAACTGACAGCTCCACCGTTTAATGTAAACACGTATCCGATTTGCGATTTAGAATCGTCCGGATCAGTGTCAAAGCTTGCATCAACGTAACCATTTACGATGAGCTCTTTGTCACCTCCATATACGAGAAACATATCCTTAGTCCTTTTCAGGTATTTCAGGATGTTCTTGACCGCTGTCCAGTGATCCACTCCTGGATTACTTTGGTACCTCCCTGCTACACTTATAGCAAGGCACACATCAGGTCTGGTACACAGCATTGCATACATGATAGAGCCTATGGCTGAAGCATAGGGAACACTTTTCATTTTCTCTCTATCTTCTGCAGTGGTCGGGCTTTGAGTCTTACTCAACTTCACACCTTGCAATACAGGCAAGAACCCTTTCTTTGCTTGATCCATTTTGAACTTCTTCAAAACTTTGTCAAGGTATGTGCTTTGTGAAAGTCCAATTAAGCGTCTTGATCTATCTCTATAGATCTTAATGCCCAATATGTAAGCAGCTTCACCGAGGTCTTTCATTGAAAAACTTTTATTCAAGTATCCCTTTATGCTATCCAGAAATTCTATATCATTTCCAATCAATAATATGTCATCCACATATAATATTAGAAATGCTACAGAGCTCCCACTCACTTTCTTGTAAATACAGGCTTCTCCAAAAGTCTGTATAAAACCAAATGCTTTGATCACACTATCAAAACGTTTATTCCAACTCCGAGAAGCTTGCACCAGTCCATAAATGGATCGCTGGAGCTTGCACACTTTGTTAGCCCCCTTTGGATCGATAAAACCTTCTGTTTGCATCATATACAACTCTTCCTCCAAAAATCCATTCAGGAATGCAGTTTTTACATCCATTTGCCAAATTTCATAATCATAAAATGCGGCAATTGCTAACATGATTAGGACAGACTTAAGCATCGCTACGGGTGAGAAGGTCTCATCGTAGTCAACCCCTTGAACTTGTCGAAAACCTTTTGCAACAAGTCGAGCTTTGTAGACAGTAACATTACCATCAGCGTCAGTCTTCTTCTTGAAGATCCATTTATTCTCAATTGCTTGCCGACCATTGGGCAAGTCAACCAAAGTCCATACTTTGTTCTCATACGTGGATCCCATCTCAGATTTCATGGCTTCAAGCCATTTTGCGGAATCTGGGCTCACCATCGCTTCTTCATAGTTCGTAGGTTCATCATGATCTAGTAGCATGACTTCCAGAATAGGATTACCGTACCACTCTGGTGCGGATCTTACTCTGTTTGACCTACGAGGTTCTGTATTAACTTGATCTGAAGTTCTATGATCATCATCATCAACTTCCTCACTAGTTGGTTTTGACGTCACAGAAACCGGTTCCTGTGATGTATTATTTTCCAACAAGGGAGTAGGTACATTTACCTCATCAAGTTCTACTTTCCTCCCACTCACTTCTTTCGAGAGAAAACTCCTTCTCTAGAAAGGATCCATTCTTAGCAACGAATGTCTTGCCTTCGGATCTGTGATAGAAGGTGTACCCAACTGTCTCCTTTGGGTATCCTATGAAGACACATTTCTCCAATTTGGGTTCGAGCTTATCAGGTTGAAGCTTTTTCACATAAGCATCACAGCCCCAAACTTTAAGAAACGACAACTTTGGTTTCTTGCCAAACCATAGTTCATAAGGTGTCGTCTCAACGGATTTCGACGGTGCCCTATTTAACGTGAATGTGGCCGTCTCTAAAGCATAACCCCAAAATGATAGCGGTAAATCTGTAAGAGACATCATAGATCGCACCATATCAAGTAAAGTACGATTACGACGTTCGGACACACCGTTACGCTGTGGTGTTCCGGGTGGCGTGAGTTGCGAAACTATTCCATATTGTTTTATGTGTAAACCAAACTCGTAACTCAAATATTCTCCTCCATGATCAGATCGTAGAAACTTTATTTTCTTGTTACGATGATTTTCAACTTCACTCTGAAATTCTTTGAACTTTTCAAATATTTCAGACTTATGCTTCATTAAGTAGATATACCCATATCTGCTTAAATCATCTGTGAAGGTGAGAAAATAACGATATCCGCCACGAGCCTCAATATTCATCGGACCACATACAACTGTATGTATGATTTCCAACAAATCTGTTGCTCTCTCCATAGTACCGGAGAACGGCGTTTTGGTCATCTTGCCCATGAGGCACGGTTCGCAAGTACCAAGTGATTCATAATCAAGTGGTTCCAAAAGACCATCAGTATGGAGTTTCTTCATGCGCTTTACACCGATATGACCTAAACGGCAGTGCCACAAATAAGTTGCACTATCATTATCAACTCTGCATCTTTTGGCTTCAACACTATGAATATGTGTATTACTACTATCGAGATTCATCAAAAATAGACCACTCTTCAAGGGTGCATGGCCATAAAAGATATTACTCATATAAATAGAACAACCATTATTCTCTGATTTAAATGAATAACCGTCTCGCATCAAACAAGATCCAGGTATAATGTTCATGCTCAACGCTGGCACCAAATAACAATTATTTAGGTCTAATACTAATCCCGAAGGTAGATGTAGAGGTAGCGTGCCAACCGCGATCACATCGACTTTGGAACCATTTCCCACGCGCATCGTCACCTCGTCCTTTGCCAGTGTTCGCTTAATCCGTAGTCCCTGTTTCGAGTTGCAAATATTAGCAACAGAACCAGTATCAAATACCCAGGTGCTACTGCGAGCTCTAGTAAGGTACACATCAATAACATGTATATTACATATACCTTTGTTCACCTTGCCATCCTTCTTATCCGCCAAATACTTGGGGCAGTTCCGCTTCCAGTGACCAGTCTGCTTGCAGTAGAAGCACTCAATTTCAGGCTTAGGTCCAGACTTGGGTTTCTTCTCTTGAGCAGCAACTTGTTTGCTGTTCTTCTTGAAGTTCCCCTTCTTCTTCCCTTTGCCCTTTTTCTTGAAACTAGTGGTCTTGTTGACCATCAACACTTGATGCTCCTTCTTGATTTCTACCTCCGCAGCCTTTAGCATTGCGAAGAGCTCGGGAATCGTCTTATCCATCCCTTGCATATTATAGTTCATCACGAAGCTCTTGTAGCTTGGTGGAAGTGATTGGAGAATTCTGTCAATGACGCTATCATCCGGAAGAGTAACTCCCAGTTGAATCAAGTGATTACAATACCCAGACATCTTGAGTATGTGCTCACTGACAGAACTATTCTCCTCCATCTTGCAGCTATAGAACTTATTGGAGACTTCGTATCTCTCAATCCGGGCATTCTTCTAGAATATTAACTTCAACTCCTGGAACATCTCATATGCTCCATGACGTTCAAAACGTCGTTGAAGTCCCGGTTCTAAGCCGTAAAGCATGGCACATTGAACTATCGAGTAGTCATCAGCTTTGCTCTGCCAGACGTTCTTAACGTTGTCAGTTGCATCAGCAGCAGGCCTGGCACCCAGCGGTGCTTCCAGGACGTAATTTTTCTGTGCAGCAATGAGGATAATCCTCAAGTTACGGACCCAGTCCGCGTAGTTGCTACCATCATCTTTCAACTTAGCTTTCTCAAGGAACGCACTAAAATTCAACGGAACAACAGCACAGGCCATCTATCTACAATCAACATAGACAAGCAAGATACTATCAGGTACTAAGTTCATGATAAATTTAAGTTCAATTAATCATATTACTTAAGAACTCCCACTTAGACAGACATCTCTCTAGTCATCTAAGTGATCACGTGACCCAAATCAACTAAACCATAACCGATCATCACGTGAGATGGAGTAGTTTCCAATGGTGAACATCTTATGTTGATCATATCTACTATATGATTCACGCTCAACCTTTTGGTCTCCGTGTTCCGAGGCCATATCTGCATATGCTAGGCTCGTCAAGTTTAACCTGAGTATTCTGCGTGTGCAAAACTGGCTTGCACCCGTTGTAGATGGGCGTAGAGCTTATCACACCCGATCATCACGTGGTGTCTGGGCACGACGAACTTTGGCAACGGTGCATACTCAGGGAGAACACTTCTTGATAATTTTTAGTGAGAGATCATCTTAAAATGCTACCGTCAATCAAAGCAAGATAAGATGCATAAAGGATAAACATCACATGCAATCAATATAAGTGATATGATATGGCCATCATCATCTTGTGCTTGTGATCTCCATCTCCGAAGCACCATCATGATCACCATCGTGACCGGCACGACACCTTGATCTCCATCGTAGTATCGTTGTCGTTTACGCCATCTATTGCTTCTACAACTATCGCTACCGCTTAGTGATAAAGTAAAGCAATTACAGGGCGTTTGCATTTCATACAATAAAGCGACAACCATATGGCTCCTGCCAGTTGCCGATAACTTCGGTTACAAAACATGATCATCTCATACAATAAAATATAGCATCATGTCTTGGCCATATCACATCACTGTTGGGGAACGTAGCAGAAATTCAAAATTTTCCTACGTGTCACCAAGATCTATCTATGGAGAAACCAGCAACGAGGGGAAGGAGAGTGCATCTACATACCCTTGTAGATCGCTAAGCGGAAGCATTCAAGAGAACGGGGTTGAAGGAGTCGTACTCGTCGTGATCCAAATCACCGGAGATCCTAGTGCCGAACGGACGGCACCTCCGTGTTCAACACACGTATAGCCCGGTGACGTCTCCCATGCCTTGATCCAGCAAGGAGAGAGGGAGAGGTTGAGGAAGACTCCATCCAACAGCAGCACGACGGCGTGGTGGTGGTGGAGGAGCGTGGCAATCCTGCAGGGCTTCGCCAAGCACCGCGGGAGAGGAGGAGGACTTGGGAGAGGGGGAGGGCTGCGCCAGAACTTCGTGTCATGCTCCCATGCGCCTCCCCACTATATATAGGGGTGGAGGGGCTGGTTTCTTGCCCTCCAAGTCCATTGGGGCGTTGGCCAAGGTGGGAGGAAAGAAATCCCATCATTTCCTTCCCCACCGATTGTTATCCCCCCTTTTTAGGGATCTTGATCTTATCCCTTCGGGATATGATCTTATTCCTTCTAAGGGGGGATCTTGGTGCGCCTTGACCAGGGGTGTGGGGCCTTGCCCCCACTACCCACGTTCATGTGGGTCCCCCCATGCAGGTGGGCCCCACTCCGGAACCTTCTAGAACCTTCCCGGTACAATACCGAAAAATCCCGAACATTTTCCGGTGGCCAAAATAGGACTTCCCATATATAAATCTTTACCTCCGGACCATTCCGGAACTCCTCGTGACGTCCGGGATCTCATCCGGGACTCCGAACAACATTCGGTAACCACATACAAGCTTCCTTTATAACCCTAGCGTCATCGAACCTTAAGTGTGTAGACCCTACGGGTTCGGGAGACATGTAGACATGACCGAGACGTTCTCTGGTCAATAACCAACAGCGGGATCTGGATACCCATGTTGGCTCCCACATGTTCCACGATGATCTCATCGGATGAACCACGATGTCAAGGACTCAATCGATCCCGTATACAATTCCCTTTGTCTAGCGGTATTATACTTTCCCGAGATTCGATCGTCGGTATCCTTATACCTTGTTCAATGTCATTACCGGCAAGTCTCTTTACTCGTTCCGTAACACATCATCCCGTGATCAACTCCTTGGTCACATTGCGCATATGATGATGTCCTACCGAGTGGGCCCAGAGATACCTCTCCGTTTACACGGAGTGACAAATCCCAGTCTCGATTCATGCCAACCCAACAGATACTTTCGGAGATACCTGTAATGCACCTTTATAGCCACCAGTTACGTTGTGACGTTTGGTACACCCAAAGCATTCCTACGGTATCCGGGAGTTGCACAATCTCATGGTCTAAGGAAAAGATACTTGACATTATAAAAGCTCTAGCAAACGAACTACACGATCTTTGTGCTATGCTTAGGATTGGGTCTTGTCCATCACATCATTCTCCTAATGATGTGATCCCGTTATCAACGACATCCAATGTCCATAGCCAGGAAACCATGACTATCTGTTGATCACAACGAGCTAGTCAACTAGAGGCTCACTAGGGACATATTGTGGTCTATGTATTCACACGTGTATTACGATTTCCGGATAATACAGTTATAGCATGAATAAAAGACTATTATCATGAATAAGGAAATATAATAATAACTAATTTATTATTGCCTCTAGGGCATATTTCCAACAGTCTCCCACTTGCACTAGAGTCAATAATCTAGTTCACATCGATATGTGATTAACACTCAAGGTCACATCCCCATGTGACTAACACCCAAAGAGTTTACTAGAGTCAATAATCTAGTTCACATTTACCATGTGATTAACACTCGATGAGTTCTGGGTTTGATCATGTTATGCTTGTGAGAGAGGTTATAGTCAACGGGTCTGAACCTTTTAGATCCGTGTGTGCTTTACAAATCTCTATGTCATCTCCTAGATGTAGCTACCACGCTCTATTTGGAGCTATTCCAAATAACTGTTCTACTTGGAGCTATACTAAAAGTTGCTCCATTATACGTATCCGGTATTTCTACTCAGAGCTATCCGGATAGGTGTTAAGCTTGTATCGACATAACTCTTTACGTCGAACTCTTTATCACCTCCATAATCGAGAAAATTCCTTAGTCCACTAGTTACTAAGGATAACTTTGACCGCTGTCCTGTGATCCATTCTTGGATCACTCTTGTACCCCTTGACTGACTCATGGCAAGGCACACTACAGGTGCGGTACACAGCATAGCATACTGTAGAGAGCCTATGATAAAAGCATAGGGGACGACCTTCGTCCTTTCTCTCTATTCTGCCGTGGTCGAGATTTTAAGTCTTAACTTCATACCTTACATCTCAGGCAAGAATTCCTTCTTTGACTGATCCATCTTGAACACCTTCAAGATCATGTCAAGGTACGTGCTCATTTGAAAGTACTATTAAGCATTTTGATCTATCTTATAGATCTTGATGCTTATTGTTCAAGTAGCCTAATCCAGGTTTTCCATTGAAAAACAGTTTTCAAATAACCCTATATGCTTTCTAGAAATTCTACATCATTTCTGATCATCAATATGTCAACAACATATACTCATCAGAAATTCTATAGTGCTCCCACTCACTTCTTTGGAAATACAAGTTTCTCATAAACTTTGTATAAACCCAAAATCTTTGATCATCTTATCAAAGCGCACATTCCAACTCCGAGATGCTTACTCCAGTCCATGGAAGGATCGCTGGAGCTAGCATACCTTTTAGCATCCTTAGGATCGACAAAAACTTTCTGATTTGTATCACATACAACCTTTCCATACGAAGACTGGTAAGGAAACTCGTTTTGTCATCCATCTGCCAGATTTCATAAATGCAGCTTATGCTAACATGAATCCTACGGACTTAAGCATCGCTACGGATGAGAAAATCTCATCGCAGTCAACTCCTTGAACTTGTGAAAAACTCTTCGCCACAAGTCGAGCTTCATAGATGGTGACATTACCATCCACGTCCGTCTTCTTCTTAAAGATCCATTTATCTCAATGGCTTGCCGGTCATTGGGCAAGTCCACCAAAGTCCATGCTTTGTTCTGATACATGGATCCTATCTCGGATTTCATGGCTTCTAACCATTTGTCGGAATTTGGGCCCACCATCGCTTCTCCATAGCTCGTAGGTTCATTGTTGTCTAGCAACATGACCTTCAAGACAAGATCACCGTACCACTCTGAAGTAGTACGCGTCCTTGTCGTCCTACGAGGTTCGGTAGTGACTTGATCCAAAGCTTCATGATCACTATCATAAGCTTCCACTTCAATTGGTATAGGTGCCACAGGAACAACTTCCTGTGCCCTGCTACACACTTGTTGAAGTGACGGTTCAATAACCATATCAATTCTCCACCATCCTCCCACTCAACTCTTTTGAGAGAAACCTTTCCTCGAGAAAGGACCCGATTCAAGAAACAATCCATATTGCTTTCGGATCTGAATTAGGAGGTATACCCAACTGTTTTGGGTGTCCTATGAAGATGCATTTTATCCGCTTTGGGTTCGAGCTAATCAATCCTGAAACTTTTTCATCGCAGCCCCAAACCTTTAAGAAACGACAACTTAGGTTTCTCTAAACCATAATTCATACGGTGTCATCTCAACGGAATTACGTGGTGCCCTATTTAAAGTGAATGTGGTTGTCTCTAATGCCTAACCCATGAACGATAGTGGTAACTCGATAAGAGACATCATGGTATGCATCATATCCAATAGGGTGCAGTTATGATGTTCGGACACACCATCACACTATGGTGTTCCAGGCGGTATTAATTGCGAAACAATTTCCACAATGTCTTAATTGTGTGCCAAAGCTCGTAACTCAGATATTCATCTCTATGATCATATCATAGATATTCTATCCTCTTGTCACGAAATCTTAAACTTCACTCTGAAATTACTTGAACCATTCAATAATTCAGACTTGTGTTTCACCAAGTAAATATACTCAACATCTACTCGAATCATCTGTGAAGTAAGAACATAACGATATTCACTGCATGCCTCAGCACTCATTGGACTGCACACATCAAAATGTGTTACTTCCAACAAGTTGCTATCTTGTTCCATCTTACTGAAAACGAGGATTTCAGTCATCTTGCCCATGTGGTATGATTTGCATGTCTCAAGTGATTCAAGATCAAGTGAGTTCAAACGGTCCATTTGCATGGAGTTTCTTCATGCATATACACCAATAGACATGGTTCGCATGTCTCAAACTTTTCAAATACGAGTGATCCCAAAGATCCATCAACATGGAGCTTCTTCATGCGTTTTATACCGATATGACTTACGTGGCAGTGCCACAAGTAGGTGGTACTATCATTACTATCTTTTGGCATGAACATGTGTATCACTACGATCGAGATTCAATAAACCATTCATTTTAGGTGCAAGACCATTCAAGGTATTATTCAAATAAACAGAGCAACCATTATTCTCCTTAAATGAATAACCGTATTGCAATAGACATAATCCAATCATGTCTATGCTCAACGCAAACACCAATCTCGATGGTAGAGGGAGCGTACGATGCTTTGATCATATCAACACTTGGAAACACTTCCAACACATATCGTCAGCTCACCTTTAGCTAGTCTCCGTTTATTCCGTAGCCTTTTGTTTCGAGTTACTAACACTTAGCAACCGAACCGGTATCTAATACCCTGGTGCTACTAGGAGTACTAGTAAAGTACACATTAACATAATGTATATCCAATATACTTCTATCGACAGCCTTCTCATCTACCAAGTATCTAGGGTAATCCTGCTCCAGTGGCTGTTCCCCTTATTACAGAAGCACTTAGTCTCGGGTTTGGGTTCAACCTTGGGTTTCTTCACTAGAGCAGCAGCTGATTTGCCGTTTCATGAAGTATCCCTTCTTGCCCTTGCCCTTCTTGAAACTAGTGGTTTCACCAACCATCAAAAATTGATGCTCCTTCTTGATTTCTACTTTCGCGGTGTCAAACATCGTGAATACCTCAAGGATCATCATATCTATCCCTGATATGTTATAGTTCATCACAATGCTCTAGCAGCTTGGTGGCAATGACTTTGGAGAAACATCACTATCTCATATGGAAGATCAACTCCCACTCGATTCAAGTGATTGTTGCACTCAGACAATCTGAGCACAAGCTCAACGATTGAGCTTTCCTCCTTAGTCTGCAGGCTAAGAAAATTGCCGGAGGTCTTATACCTCTTGACGTGGGCACGAGCCTGAAATCTCAATTTCAGCCCTCAAAACATCTCATATGTTCCGCGATGTTTCGAAAAACATCTTTGGTGCCTCTACTTAAGCCATTTAACTGAACTATCACGTAGTTATCAAAACGTGTATGTCCGATGTTCACAACATCCACAGACGACGTTTGGGGTTCAGCACACTGAGCGGTGCATTAAGGACATAAGCTTTCTACTGTCCGCATAATCGCTACTGTCAACTTTCAACTATATTTTCTCTAGGAACATAACTAAGCAGTAGAACTAAAACATGAGCTACGACATAATTTGCAAAATCCCTTTTGACTATGTTCAAGATAATTAAGTTCATCTTATGAACTCCCACTTAGATAGACATCCCTCTGGTCATCTAAGTGATTACATGATCCGAGTCAACTAGGCCGTGTCCGATCATCACGTGAGACGGACTAGTCAACATCGGTGAACATTTTCATGTTGATCGTATCTTCTATACGACTCATGCTCGACCTTTCGGTCTCCGTGTTCCGAGGCCATGTCTGTACATGCTAGGCTCGTCAAGTTAACCCTAAGTGTTTTGCTGTGTAAATCTGTCTTACACCCGTTGTATGTGAACGTAAGAATCCATCACACCCGATCATCACGTGGTGCTTAGAAGCGACGAACTGTAGCAACGGTGCACAGTCAGGGGAGAACACTTCTTGAAATTGTGTAAGGGATCATCTTATTTACTACCTTCGTCCTAAGTAAACAAGATGCATAAACATAATAAACATCACATGCAATTATATAGTAGTGACATGATATGGCCAATATCATATAGCTCCATTGATCTCCATCTTCGGGGCTCCATGATCATCATCGTCACCGGCATGACACCATGATCTCCATCATCATGATCTCCATCATCGTGTCTTCATGAAGTTGTCACGCCAACGACTACTTCTACTTCTATGGCTAACGTGTTTAGCAATAAAGTAAAGTAATTTACATGGCGTTCTTCAATGACACGCAGGTCATACAATAAATAAAGACAACTCCTATGGCTCCTGCCGGTTGTCATACTCATCGACATGCAAGTCGTGAATCCTATTACAAGAACATGATCAATATCATACAACACATATCATTCATCACATTCTTGTTGGCCATATCACATCACAAAGCATTACCCTGCAAAAACAAGTTAGACGTCCTCTAATTGTTGTTGCATGTTTTACGTGGCTGCTATGGGTTTCTAGCAAGAACGTTTCTTACCTACGCAAAACCACAACGTGATATGCCAATTGCTATTTACCCTTCATAAGGACCCTTTTCATCGAATCCGTTCCGACTAAAGTGGGAGAGACTGGCACCCGCTAGCCACCTTATGCACCAAGTGCATGTCAATCGGTGGAACCTGTCTCACGTAAGAGTACGTGTAAGGTCGGTCCGGGCCGCTTCATCCCACAATACCGTCGAAACAAGATTGGACTAGTAATGGTAAGCATATTGAACAAAATCAACGCCCACAACTACTTTGTGTTCTACTCGTGCAAAGAATCTACGCAATAGACCTAGCTCATGATGCCACTGTTGGGGAACATAGCAGAAATTCAAAAAAATTCCTACGTATCACCAAGATCTATCTATGGAGAGACCAGCAACGAGTAGAAAGAGAGTGCATCTACATACCCTTGTAGATCGCTAAGCGGAAGCGTTCAAGAGAATGGGGTTGAAGGAGTCGTACTCGTCGTGATCCAAATCACCGGAGATCCTAGTGCCGAACGGACGGCACCTCCGCGTTCAACACACGTATAGCCCGGTGACGTCTCCCATGCCTTGATCCAGCAAGGAGAGAGGGAGAGGTTGAGGAAGACTCCATCCAACAGCAGCACGATGGCGTGGTGGTGGTGGAGGAGCGTGGCAATCCTGCAGGGCTTCGCCAAGCACCGCGGGAGAGGAGGAGGACTTGGGAGAGGGGGAGGGCTGCGCCAGAACTTCGTGTCATGCTCCCATGCGCCTCCCCACTATATATAGGGGTGGAGGGGCTGGTTTCTTGCCCTCCAAGTCCATTGGGGCGTTGGCCAAGGTGGGAGGAAAGAAATCCCATCATTTCCTTCCCCACCGATTGTTATCCCCCCTTTTTAGGGATCTTGATCTTATCCCTTCGGGATATGATCTTATTCCTTCTAAGGGGGGATCTTGGTGCGCCTTGACCAGGGGTGTGGGGCCTTGCCCCCACTACCCACGTTCATGTGGGTCCCCCCATGCAGGTGGGCCCCACTCCGGAACCTTCTAGAACCTTCCCGGTACAATACCGAAAAATCCCGAACATTTTCCGGTGGCCAAAATAGGACTTCCCATATATAAATCTTTACCTCCGGACCATTCCGGAACTCCTCGTGACGTCCGGGATCTCATCCGGGACTCCGAACAACATTCGGTAACCACATACAAGCTTCCTTTATAACCCTAGCGTCATCGAACCTTAAGTGTGTAGACCCTACGGGTTCGGGAGACATGTAGACATGACCGAGATGTTCTCTGGTCAATAACCAACAGCGGGATCTGGATACCCATGTTGGCTCCCACATGTTCCACGATGATCTCATCGGATGAACCACGATGTCAAGGACTCAATCGATCCCGTATACAATTCCCTTTGTCTAGCGGTATTATACTTTCCCGAGATTCGATCGTCGGTATCCTTATACCTTGTTCAATCTCGTTACCGGCAAGTCTCTTTACTTGTTCCGTAACACATCATCCCGTGATCAACTCCTTGGTCACATTGCGCATATGATGATGTCCTACCGAGTGGGCCCAGAGATACCTCTCCGTTTACACGGAGTGACAAATCCCAGTCTCGATTTGTGCCAACCCAACAGATACTTTTGGAGATACCTGTAATGCACCTTTATAGCCACCCAGTTACGTTGTGACGTTTGGTACACCCAAAGCATTCCTACGGTATCCGGGAGTTGCACAATCTCATGGTCTAAGGAAAAGATACTTGACATTATAAAAGCTCTAGCAAACGAACTACACGATCTTTGTGCTATGCTTAGGATTGGGTCTTGTCCATCACATCATTCTCCTAATGATGTGATCCCGTTATCAACGACATCCAATGTCCATAGCCAAGAAACCATGACTATCTGTTGATCACAACGAGCTAGTCAACTAGAGGCTCACTAGGGACATATTGTGGTCTATGTATTCACACGTGTATTACGATTTCCGGATAATACAGTTATAGCATGAATAAAAGACTATTATCATGAACAAGGAAATATAATAATAACTAATTTATTATTGCCTCTAGGGCATATTTCCAACAATCACAACATGCCCTGCAAAAACAAGTTAGACGTCCTCTACTTTGTTGTTGCAAATTTTACGTGGCTGCTACGGGCTTAAGCAAGAACCAATCTCACCTACGCATCAAAACCACAACGATAGTTTGTCAAGTTGATGCTATTTTAACCTTCGCAAGGACCAAGCATAGCCACACTCGGTTCAACTAAAGTTGGAGAAACTGACACCCGCTAGTCACCTGTGTGCAAAGCACGGCGGTAAAACCAGTCTCGTGTAAGCGTACGCGTAATGTCGGTCCGGACCGCTTCATCCAACAATACCGCCGAACCAAAGTATGACATGTTGGTAAGCAGTATGACTTATATCGCCCACAACTCACTTGTGTTCTACTCGTGCATATAACATCAAACCATAAAACCTAGGCTCTGATACAACTGTTGGGGAACGTAGTAATTTCAAAAAATTTCCTACGCACACGCAAGATCATGGTGATGATATAGCAACGAGAGGGGAGAGTGTTGTCTATGTACCCTCGTAGACCGAAGCGGAAGCATTGACGCAACGTAGAGGAAGTAGTCGTACGTCCTCCCGGTCCAACCAATCCAAGCACCGATACTCCGGCACCTCCGAGTTCTTGACACACGTACAGCTCGATGACGCACCCCGAACTCCGATCCAGCAGAGGTACGGGGAGGAGTTCCGTCAGCACGACGGCGTGGTGACGATCTTGATGTTCTACTGTCGCAGAGCTTCGCCTGAGCACCGCTACAATATGACCGAGGTGTAATATCGTGGAGGGGGGCACCGCACACGGCTAAGGAACGATCTCAATGATCAACTTGTGTGTCTATGGGGTGCCCCCCACCCCCGTATATAAAGGAGGGAGGGAGGAGGAGGCCGGCCTAAGGGGGAGGCGCGCCCTAGGGGGGGCAAACCTACTCCAAGTAGGTTTGGCCCCCCTTTCCTATTAGGAGTAGGAGAGGGAAGGAAGAGGGGGGAGGAGAGAAGGAAAGGGGGGGCCGGCCCTCCTCCCAATTCGGATTGGGCTTGGTGGGGGGGGGGGCACGCCCCCTCCCTTGATCCTTCTCCCTCCTTTCCACTAAGGGCCAATAAGGCCCATATACTTACCGGGGGGTTCCGGTAACCTCCCGGAACTCCGGTATAATCCCAATCTCATCCGGAACCTTTCCGGTGTCCAAATATATCCGTCCAATATATCAATCTTTATGTCTCGACCATTTCGAGACTCCTCGTCATGTCCGTGATCACATCCGGGACTCCGAACAACCTTCGGTACATCAAAATACATAAACTCATAATATAACTGTCATCGAAACCTTAAGCGTGCGGACCCTATGGTTCGAGAACAATGTAAACATGACCGAGACATGTTTCCGGTCAATAACCAATAGCGGGACCTGGATGCCCATATTGGTTCCTACATATTCTACGAAGATCTTTATCGGTCAAACCGCACAACAACATACGTTGTTCCCTTTGTCATCGGTATGTTACTTGCCCGAGATTCGATCGTCGGTATCCAATACCTAGTTCAATATCGTTACCGGCAAGTCTCTTTACTCGTTCCGTAATACATCATCTCGCAACTAACTCATTAGTTGAAGTGCTTGCAAGGCTTAAGTGATGTGTATTACCGAGAGGGCCCAGAGATACCTCTCCGACATTCGGAGTGACAAATCCTAATCTCGAAATACGCCAACCCAACAAGTACCTTCGGAGACACCTGTAGAGCACCTTTATAATCACCCAGTTACGTTGTGACGTTTGGTAGCACACAAAGTGTTCCTCCGGTAAACGGGAGTTGCATAATCTCATAGTCATAGGAACATGTATAAGTCATGAAGGAAGCAATAGCAACATACTAAACGATCGGGTGCTAAGCTAACGGAATGGGTCATGTCAATCAGATCATTCAACTAATGATGTGACCTTGTTAATCAAATAACAACTCCTTGTTCATGGTTAGGAAACATAACCATCTTTGATTAACAAGCTAGTCAAGTAGAGGCATACTAGTGACACTCTGTTTGTCTATATATTCACACATGTATTATGTTTCCGGTTAATACAATTCTAGCATGAATAATAAACATTTATCATGATATAAGGAAATAAATAATAACTTTATTATTGCCTCTAGGGCATATTTCCTTCAAATCCGATCTCATCTACGGGAGATGGGGGTAACTCGATCTCACTTGAGGAATTCAATGTGGCTTTGGAAACATTGAAAACCTCCATGACGACCGAGGTCAAGGACATGTTTAAGGAATTCCTAGAAGGACTTAAACAATCTACCTCGCCAATGAAAGTGGGTGATCCCACCAACAAGGTGACGGATGCTACCTCCGACAAGGGGGAAGCTAACATTGAAAAGAGTCATTCTGTTAGTGGTAGAAATGGCACCGGCATCTTTGCCCATGTGGAACCTCCAATTTATGGAGGGCCAATCCCCTCCACTCATTTGAATCATGCCGGTCCTCCTCCTAAATATGAGAAACATGAAGATTTTGATTCTTGGGTCTATCGCTTTAAGCGTCATTTAAAACATGTGAACACTAACCTTTGGAGAATCATTGAAGAAGGTTTTTATCCTCATGACCCAAGCAACTTCACCCCTCGAGAAGCCGTGGATAATCAATTCAATGAGAGTGCTCTCTTCATCATCCAAGATGCAATCCTTCCCGAAGATCTCCCTCATCTTCGACCCAATGCCATGGCTAAAGAAGCATGGAAATGTGTCGAGGGTCTCTATCGAGGAAGTGCTAGCATTCAACGCTCCAACTATGAAGTGGTGCAAGATGAAGCCGATGAGTTTGCAATGAAAGAAGATGAAGAACCTCGTGAGCTCTTTCGAAGAGTGACCAAACTCGCGGTCGCACTCCGAGATCATGGAAACAAGGACACGGATGACAATTGGATCAAGAGAAAGTTCCTCAAGGCCATGATGCCCTACAACAAGGCAATGTCCTCCGTCATTCGTCAATGACCGGACTTCCACTCCATGACCTCAAGTGAAGTGTTGGATGAGTTCGTTGCAATGAGCATCTTGGACAAGACCGCCGACAATGCGGTGCTCCGTTCTCAAAGGGCAAAGAAGCCCAACCTTGCTTTGAAGGCCAAGGTTACTATGGAAGAAGAGGAAGAAGTGGAAGATGAGGAAAGCAACCCCGAAGACACCAAATTTGATTACCATGAGCACATGGCCCTTGCTTCAAGACAATTTTGGAGCAAGAAGAGTTCAAGACCCAACTTCAACAAGAATAACTCAAGTGGCGTCAAGGGCAAGCAACGAGTTAGAACTTGCTTCAACTGTGGCAATGTGAGCCATTTCGTTGCGGATTGTCCTTACGAGAAGCGGGAAGACAATGGTGGCAAGTTCATCCGAAAAGACAAAGCCAAGTCCTTCCCCAACAAGAACAACTTCGCCAAGAAGACTCCCACTCGTGGGTTGGTGGTTCAAGAAGAATACCAAGAGGATGACGATGATGATGAAAATGAAGAAGCTATGGCCATGGCATCCGTTGCCATTGCTACTACTCCCCGGGTGTCTCTCTTTGATTCACCCAACGAAAACATCACCACCAAATGCCTCATGGCTAAAGCTTCAAACAAGGTAACCCCCAACATCACAACCACCATCATTACTAATCCTTCCTTGGAGGATTGCATTGATGAACATGTTGAGTCTAATGAGGAAGTGAATGAATTTGAGTCTTTTATGAATAAGCTCAAGGGTAAGTCCAAGAAGCACTTTGTTGCTCTCTTGGAACAACTTGGTGAGGCCAATGACATGATCGAGGCTCACGAAGAAACCATCTCCAAGATGGAAGGTCATAGTCGTGACTATGCCGATGAGATATCGGATCTCTCTAATGCTCTTGAGGAAGAGCGTGTGCATCGTTTGACTCTTGAGGAGTCACACAAGGATGACCATGCTAAGTTAAAGAAATATTTTGATCATGCTATTGTCGTGTCTCGTGTGCTAACCTCTGAGAAGGCTAAACTTGGGGTTGATCATGCTAGACTCAAAGAGGAGTTTGAGATACTTGACAAGGCCCACAAGGTCTTGAAGGGTACTCATGCTAACCTCAAAGAGTCTCATGCTCAACTCCAAGTTAAGTTAATCAAGGAAAAGGCCACCTTTCCTCATATGGTATTAATTGATAATGCATGTGCTACTAACCCGTGTTGTGAGCATGTGCATCTTGTGGAGGAGAATGCCAAGTTGAAGGATCAACTTGAGAAAGGCCTTGTGACTTGCATTCAAGGTGAGAAGAACCTCAACGACCTTTTGAGCAATCAAAAGGAAGTTGTGGCCAAAGAAGTAATTGGATTTGCACCCAAGTCCAAGAGCAAGAAGAAGAACAACAACAAGACCAAGCGTCCTCCTCCTCTCAAACAATCGTTTGTGAAAGAGGGAGAGGGTGCTCCTAAGGAGAAGAAGGAAAAAGTGAAGGGAGTTGATGCCCAAAAGGGCAAAAGAATTTACTCAAACAAAGCCGGCGACTTTAACCCGTCATATGTGTTGTGCCGTGCTAGTGATGGACATGTCTTTGCTAAATTTGTTGGTTCTCCTTATGAGTACATTGAATGGTCTATTTGGGTTCCCAAGACCCTTGTTACTAACATCAAAGGACCCATTACTAAATGGGTACCTAAAACCAAGCATTGATCTCTTGTAGGTGTTTGCTTCCGGTGGGGGATCATGGTTGCTCGATAGTGGAGCAACAAATCATATGACCGGGAGCAAGGACTTGGTGGTGGACGTGCAAGAGATTCCATCTATGCCCACCAATGTCGAGTGGGGTGATGCATCACATTCTAAGGTATTGGGTCTCGGCAAGGTTGTCATTTATCATGATCTAACGATTGAGAAAGTCATGCTTGTTGAGTCCCTTGCATACAATTTGCTTTCCGTTCGTCAACTTGCACTCATGGGTTTTGCTACATTCTTTGACATTGATACCATGGCCCTCTTGTGGAGCAAGACTCTTAAAGTAGCCTTTGTTGGGCATGTCGAGAACGGTCTCTATGTGATTAACTTTTCGGAGTGACCCACTAAGACCGCGACATGCCTAATGGCTAAAGTTGACGTGGGATGGCTTTGGCATCGCCGTTTAGCCCACGTCAATATGAGATCTTTGCAAAGTCTTCTCAAGGGGGGCCATGTCCGTGGACTAACAAATGTTAGTTTTGCTAAAGATCGTGCTTGCAGTGCTTGTACTGAAGGAAAGCTTCATGAAAAGGCTCACCCTCCATCAACCATCATCTACTCGAAGAGACCCTTGGAGCTCCTTCACATGGATCTCTTTGGGCCTCCATCTTTTGATAGTCTTGGAGGAAGAAAGTATTGCTTGGTGATTGTGGATGACTATTCAAGATACATTGGGGTATACTTCTTCAAGAGGAAGAGTGAGACTCAACAAACCGTCATCGACTTTGCAAATGAAGCTCAACGTCAACACAATGCAAAGATCTTGACAATAAGAAGTGACAACAGCACCGAGTTCAAGAACTACACCTTGGATGAGTTTCTTAGTGATGAGGGGATCAAGCATCAATATGCTGCTCCATACACCCCTCAACAAAGTGGTGTTGCAGAGAGGAAGAATCGGACGTTGATGGATGCGGCTAGGACCATGATGGCGGAGTTCAAGTCTCCATACAACTTTTGGACCGAAGCCATCAACACCGCATGTCATCCATCCAATAGGCTCTATCTTCGCAAAGGCTTGAACAAGACTCCTTATGAGATACTCACCGGCAACAAGCCCAACCTCAAGTACTTCCGGGTGTTCGGTTGTAAGTGTTTCATTCTCAAGAAAGGTGTTCGTTTGTCTAAATTTGAGGCTAGAGCTCATGAGGGCATATTTTTTGGTTATGCTACAAACTCTCATGCTTACCGTGTCCTCAACAAGTCCACCGGACTCATTGAGGAGACGTGTAACATGGAGTTTGACGAAAATAACGGCTCCCAAGTGGAGCAAAGTGGTACTTGTGATGTAGGTGATGAAATTCCTCCCCAAGCCATAAGAAGAATGGGTATTAGTCAAATTCTACCCATTGAAGAACCCCTTGTGGCCGAAGGAGAAGGACAATGCTCTACTCAAGTAGAGCCATCACCTCATCAAGACCCACACGCTTCCGAAGAACAAAGTGAAGGCCCTCAACCTTGTGAACAAGACCAAGGGCAAGATCAAACTCAAGATGGCGGTGAACCTCTAAATGATGCCCAAGGTCAAGTTCTCCCCCTCAAGCAAGTTCAAGATCAAGAGCAAGCTCAAGATCAAGAACAAGCTCAAGACGGCGCTCAAGATGATCAAGTCAGCCCTCCTCCTTCCACATCCGAGGAGGAATTAGAGCGTCGTGCCGCGAAGATTGCTTCCAAGCTCACCACCCAAGGCCATCTCATGGAAAATGTGGTTGGAAGCCTAAGAAAGGGGGTAAGCACTCGTAGACAATTAGCAAACTATTGTGAACATCACGCGTTTGTCTCTTGTGTTGAACCCCAAAAGGTCCATGAGGCGCTCGAAGACTCGGATTGGCTCAATGCCATGCATGAAGAACTCAACAACTTCGAGTACAACAAAGTATGGAGATTGGTGCCAAGGCCATCGGGAGATCACAATGTCATTGTGACCAAATGGATCTTCAAGAACAAGCAAGATGCTCATGGGAACATTGTTCGCAACAAGGCAAGATTGGTAGCACAAGGCTACTCCCAAGTCGAGGGTATTGACTACGGTGAAACCTTTGCTCCCGTTGCTCGTCTTGAATCCATACGCTTGTTGATTGCCTATGCTTCCCATCACAACTTTAAGTTGCAACAAATGGATGTGAAAAGTGCTTTTCTTAATGGTCCTATTAATGAGTTGGTCTATGTCAAGCAACCCCCCGGGTTCGAGGATCCCTACTTTACGGATCATGTGTATCAACTCGATAAGGCACTCTATGGCCTTAAACAAGCCCCACGTGCGTGGTATGACCACCTTACCGAGTTGTTACAAGATCGTGGATTTGAGGTGGGGCTAATCGACCCCACTCTTTTTACTAAGAAGGTCAAAGGGGAGTTGTTTGTATGCCAACTATATGTTGATGATATTATCTTTGGTTCTCCTAACAAAGCTTTCAATGAGGAATTTGCCGCTCTCATGACCTCCAAGTTCAAGATGTCTTCGATGGGAGAGTTGAAGTTCTTCCTTGGTTTTGACATCAAACAAAGAAGAGAAGGAACCTTCATCAACCAAGCCAAATACACTCAAGACATGCTTAAAAGATTCAAGCTAAGTGATGTCAAGCCGGCTACTACACCAATGCCTACCAAGGGCCAACTTGACATCGATCCCAATGGTAAAGCGGTGGATCAAAAGGTATATCGCCCCATGATTGGCTCCTTGCTTTACCTTTGTGCATCTAGACCGGATATCATGTTCAGTGTGGGGATGTGTGCATGGTTTCAAGCCGCACCGAAGGAAAGTCACTATGTGGCGGTCAAGCGAATCTTTCGATATTTGGCTCTTACCCCAAACTTTGGCTTATGGTACCCAAGAGGAGCAAACTTCAAGCTTGAAGGATTTACAGATTCTGATTGGGCGGGAGACAAAGTGGATAGGAAGTCCACTTCCGGAGGGTGCCAGTTTCTTGGGTGCTCTTTGGTGAGTTGGTCTTCCAAGAAGCAAAGTTGTGTGTCTCTCTCGTCCACCGAAGCGGAGTATGTGGCGGCCGGTAGTTGTTGTGCACAACTCTTATGGATGAGGCAAACTTTAAAGGAATATGGTGTCATTTGTGACAAAGTGCCTCTTTGGTGTGACAACGAAAGTGCCATCAAGATTTCTCTCAACCCGGTGCAACACTTCAAGACGAAGCATATTGAGATTCGGTATCATTTCATCCGGGATCACATTAGGCGAGGGGAGATCGAGCTCAAGTATGTCAACACTCATGATAACCTTGCAGATATTTTCACGAAGCCCCTAGATGAAGCAAGATTTCGCGAGTTAAGACATGAGCTAAATATCATTGATTCGAGCAATGTGACTTGAACCCTTGCACCCCCCACCACACTCATCTTGTTGTCTAGTTTAGGTGTAGGCATGGACATAGGGGGAGTGTTGTTCTCTCAATGAACTCTCCCTCCCCCCATTATGCATAAATCGATTAACTCTTTCACATTAGCCATTTTTGATGGTACTAGTGCTTCAAAGACGAGTTTTGGTCATGGGCCCAAGGATAATTCTTCGCGGTGCCATACCAATTGACTCAAACATAGGTGGCTCTGGCCACCGCCCTCTCTTGAGAGAGGACAGAGCTCGCTCTGTTTCGTGTGGTTGTTTTTGTTTGAGTGGTTTTTGGTCCGTTGCGTGTGTGTGTGTGTTGCCTTGTTGGTCTTCTCTGTCTCTTAGTTTTCCTTTCCATCTTCTTGGAGTTTTAGCCGTTGGTCTAGAAGTTGTGCGGTTGCTGAAGTGGTACTAACGCTGGTGGCGAGCGGTACTATCGCTCCGAGCGGTACTACCGCTCTGAGCGGTACTACCGCCCTCCAGCGCGGTACTACCGCTGTGAGGTGCGGGCAGGGGGTTATATCGGGGGCAGGGGGAGTTTCTTCTCCCCCATACCCATTCGCTCGCCTCCCCTCGCTCTGTTCCTCTCTCTCTTCAGCACCGGCGCCGCGGGAGGGCTCCGGCGGATCTCCCTCTCCGGGGCGCTCCTCTCCATTCCCTTCGGTGGAGTCGATCCCCACCTTGTCCTCTTGCCATGGATGCCGGTATTGCCCCCGTTCCCTGTTTATTTTTGTCTAGATTTCCAATCTAGCGTCTTAGGGGCAATAGCAGTTGCATCTCTAGACTGTTGGCCAGATCTAGGCTTGAGTAGGATGGAGAATGCTTCTAGACATTGTGGATTAGTGTTTGGTTGGAGTATTTTTGAATTTGGTAGGACGGTAGTACCGGATCTGATCACGGCTGTTGGAACCGGCTGTTTTCCCGCCTCGAGCGGTACTATCGCTCCCCCAGAGCGGTACTACCGCTTGGAGCGGTACTACCGCTCGGAGGTCGCGGTACTACCGCCCTCTACCAGTTTCCACCATATTCCTACCTTTCAGTGATCCTTTTGCTCGTGTTTTGTGGCTTATGCTCGTTCTTTCTGGTTGTTTGCGTGTTCTTGTGTGTGGTTCCAGGTGATGAGGTCCCTGAGCATCAGGCTCGTCGTGTCAACCCCGGTCGTGCCACGTCCAAGCGCTACCGCACCACCGAGCCTGCCGGAGGTTCTTCAAGTGCTCCACCTCCACCTCAACTCCAGAAGAAGCCTGGGGTCAAGCCAAAGCCAGGTAAAACCGTGCCAGAAATGCCGCCAAAGGAGTTCTGGGCAAGGCACCGCCGCAACCCGTATGAGGCAGACCAAGATCCCACTTTGGTCAACCGTCCGTTCTGGAACAGGTTCCAGTTTGCCATCTTCTTCGATGTTCTCAAAGCCAAGAAGAACCTCTATGTCAACGTGCACTCCATCGACACCGACCATATGGAGCAAGATCCTGAATACTTTGGTGAAGCTCTTCAGATGTGCACTCAACTGAACATTCTTGGGATCATGAAATTCAACAAGGACTATGATGCTGATATTGTGGCCCAATTCTATGCCACGGTTCACCTTGGGACTGATGAGGACAGGACACTGACCTGGATGACCAATGGCAAGTTGCTTTCAGTCAAGTGGAAAGTGTTCATGGAGTTGATTGGGGTGCAAGATCTAGGTCTTGAGTCTTCTGTCGGCTTTCGCCCTCACGGCCGCCCCAATGCCACTCACAAGAAAGCTCTCTGGCCCTACTGCACTTTGAGGATCAACCATGAGACAAAGAAGGAAACCTATGAGCTGCCTGCCTATCTGGATTTCCTTCACCGCATCTTCAGAGAGACTCTTTCCCCTTGTATCGGGAATCTGGACCAGGTTCACTCCTATCTCGTGGACATGCTTCTTTTCTGCCAGCGTGAGAAGGGACAGCACACCGGAGAGTCCTTGGATATCTCTCATGTTATGTGGTCTGAGCTGCTATCTGCTATCTCCGAGCGCAAGTGCCCGATTTATGGTCCATTCATCATGTTGCTCATTGAGAAGGCCTGGGATCGTGTCTATCCCCAGGTGTTACTGGAGACTGGAGAGTTGATCTCTCACGATGTCAAGCGTCTGAGGAAGAAGGATAACTGGGGCACTCAGGCCCCTAGGACTGGAGTTCCTTCGTCTGCTATTGCCATGGAGACGGAGGAGGAGACTGGGGCTGATGATGATGATGATGACTACATGCCTTCTGAGGCAGAGCCCTCTTGGGCAAAGAAGCTCAAGCTCAAGATGAAGAAGTTGTTCTGTATGGAGTCTCACGGCCAGTACATGACTCATGTGGCTGAGAAGAAGGCCTGAGGTCGCCACAAGGAGCTCATGCGTCAGTTGGGTGCTACAGTTAACAGTGGGTCTGAGGACTAGCTTACCGAGGAGGAGGAGTGGATTCAGCTGCACTGCCCGTGGACCGATTCTGATGCTGAGCACTTCCAGTCTGAGGACGGTGGCGCCGATGATCCCGCTGGGCTCTGATGTGTGTGTCCCTCGTTTGCTCTCACCTGGAGCCGTAGCAACACTCCCTCTCCTTTTTGGTGTCTCGATGCCAAAGGGGGAGAGAGTTTAGGGATTTGCGATTTGTGTCTTCCGTCTCTTGTGTTCGTGTTTTCCTCGCATTTGCTTTGGTTGGTTTGTCTGTGAGACCTAAGTTCGAGTCATATGGTGTGAGACATATGCTACCTTATCTTTCCAGTATCATTATCTATGTCACTATCTAGCTTATGAGTTGCTTGCTTTTCTTGCTATATCATCTATGCTGCTCTCATATACCTTGCTTAGATTGTTGGTCTCTAAAATGTAGGGGGAGCGTTGATCCTAGTATGTGTGCCGTGCAGTCCAAAGCACTTATCTAGATAGCACACATCTAGGGGGAGCCCATCTACATTTTAGGATGGTGGGGTTTGTACGCTTACTCTATATCATGCTTGTGCAAATCCCCTATTGTCATCAATCCACCAAAAAGGGGGAGATTGTAAGGGCATATTTATCCCCAAGTGGTTTTGGTGATTGATGACAATGCTTTTGCGGACTAATCGTGTGCGTTAAGCTCTTTCAGAGATTCATCCATTGGCACGAGACGATTTCCTTCCCTCGGTGTTTTATTCAAGACGGTGTAGCTCCTTCGTTTCGTTGTTGGTGGACTAGTTTCGTAGGAGTCACCGTACTATCAAGAGGGGATCCACTTTGGTAAGACTAGGGTGGAATCAACACGTACACATCCCTATCACACCCGTCGTCTTCCTTTCGCATCTTTGGAGCTGCCCCTTCTCTTCCGTACCTGCTCCGTTCTGTGCCAGCGGTAGTACCGCGGTCTACAACGGTAGTACCGCCGAAGCTCTCCAGCGGTAGTACCGCTCCATGAAGCGGTAGTACCGCTCTCAGCGGTAGTACCGCTCCGCAGGGCGGTAGTACCGCTTGTGGGCTTCTGCCGTAGTACCGCAGCTGTTCCGCGCTACTACCGCCTCGATTCGAGACCGGTGTTTTCTCGTGTCGGGTTTTGCGGTACTAGAAGCGGTAGTACCGCTTCAAGCGGTAGTATCGCTCTGGGGCCAGGGCCCTGTCTTCCTCGCCAGCGCGGTAGTATCGCTGGGTAGGGAGCGGTAGTACCGCTCTCAGCGGTAGTACCGTCCTGCCCTAGCGGTAGTACCGCTCTGTGCGGGGATGTACAGTGAGGTAATGGTTGGAATTGTTCCCCCACTATATAAAGGTGTCTTCTTCCTCCAAGTTGACTGACCTCCTTCCCCCAAAAGCTCCATTGTTGCTCCAAGCTCCATTTTCGCCCGATCTCTCTCCCTAGCCAATCAAACTTGTTGATTTGCTCGGGATTGGTTGAGAAGGCCCAGATCTACACTTCCACCAAGAGAAATTTGATTCCCCCCACTTATCCCTAGCGGATCTTGTTACTCTTGGGTGTTGAGCACCCTAGACGGTTGAGGTCACCTCGAAGCCATACTCCATTGTGGTGAAGCTTCGTGGTGTTGTTGGGAGCCTCCAATTGTTGTGGAGATTGCCCCAACCTTGTTTGTAAAGGCTCGGTCGCCGCCTTCAAGGGCACCAATAGTGGAATCATGGCATCTCGCATTGTGTGAGGGCGTGAGGAGAATACGGTGGCCCTAGTGGCTTCTTGGGGAGCATTGTGCCTCCACACTGCTCTAACGGAGACGTACTTCCCTTTAAAAGGAATGAACTCCGGTAACACATCCTCGTCTCCACCGGCTCCACTCTTGGTTATTTCGTGCCTTTACTTTTGCAAGCCTACTTGTTTTACATCCTTTGCTTGCATGTGTGCTAGTTGTTATTGCATCATATAGGTTGCTCACTTAGTTGCACATCTAGACAACCTATTTTGTTGCAAAGTTTAATTTGGTAAAGAAAAGCTTAAAAATTGTTAGTTGCCTATTCACCCCCCCCCCTCTAGTCAACCATATCAATCCTTTCACTCTACCCGCCATCGATGGGAACCCCACATCTGTGTGTCTGGTTTGTGCCCCATAGGGTTCTCTAGTCCTCCATCATTGGTGAAGTTGTGGCACAAATAATAGTTCCTATCTTTCCCCATGTCTATGGCCATCCTCGAAGTTGGTGTCGATCATCAGATATTCGTTTTGCTCTGATTACTCCCTCCGTCCTCAAGTACATGGCGTATTAATCTACTCAAAAAGTCAACTCTTTCTGAATTTGACCAAATATATAGAAGAAAATATCAACAATTACAATATTGGATAAATATATTATTGAAATAAATCTAACGGTGGATATATTGATATTGATTTGATAATGTTTATCTTAATAGTTTTGTATATATACTTGGTCAAACTTAGAAAGTGTTTACCTTACTGAATTTATATGCCATCTATTTGGGGAGGGAGATAGTAACATCTATCCACAACAGTGGCTAAAGAGGGAATGTATCTACTTTATGATTTTTGTTCTCTAGATCCATCTCCATGGGATGAAACTCGGCCAGATGCGGCTCCGCTAGGGAACTTGTGATGTTTGCGTTCCTCTCCTATGTTGTGTCGGAGTTGGGATTATCCTAGGAGAGGAACATCGATGACTTATCGGTTGCTGCTTCTACAAGCTCATGATCTTCAATACGGTTACTTCGGTAAGACCGAGGCAGAGAGGCGATAAAGAACGTTGTTCACGGCGTGCTGTCAAGGGGAAGTAGATGGAAGATGGTGATATTTTTGAAGGACTTGTTTGTAATATTTTTTATTCTTGTTAGGGAGTTTTTTTTTAAGGGCTTATATCTGGCCTTGTGCCTTTTTTCACCAAAAGGAAAAAAAAAGTTCATAGCAGAAAGCCAGAGGTGGCACAAAAGAAAAAGGTCTGCCAAACACTACAATACAACAGATTAAGGATCCGCTTGGTTCGGATTCCAAAACCAGCTTCTGCTTTGAAAAAACTGAATCTGAACCAAGGGCAAAAAAATTACTGACAGTTGATCAGTAGTGGCTGTACAGGCCGCGGAGGGGTCGATCGAACCAGTTCTCCTGCTGGAGTTGTGTACGCAGTTCTGCCACCCGTCTGGAACTCGAGTGCAACTTCAGGGCCAGGAGCCCAGGATCCTTCACTTTCAAACCGGTTGTCGCCCTGAATTAATCACACGGGCCGGCGTTTTATCAGTCCATTTTCTTCTTGGAGCTAGCGAAGCCTTTCCAGTTTGTCGCTCTCCCTGATGGGGTCAGATCGACAGTAGCGTGTGAATGGGAGTTTGTCCGAGCCCGTTTAGAAGCTTACTGGCGACACACAGGTGGATGCAGTCTCACCATCATTAGCAGGCCAGCATGCATGCATGATGAACGAGTACACATGCAAGGACCCCGAGCTGCCTTCTGGATTTTAGCCAGCGAGCTGCAGATAGCTAATGGATTATGCGGATACATGGCCGACAGACAACAAGATCATGGCCTCTCTTTCGGTGCCAAGCTTGGCATGCATTGCAGCCACGCCCAAGGCTTTAGGCTAGCAGCAGCAGCAGGCACATGGTACATGCATGAACATGATCCACCAGGTAGCTAGGCACTACTGTGCAACTGGTAGTGCATGCTGCGTACGTAGAGCATAGTGGAGTAGTAGTACACAAGGTACTCCATCGGATAAATGTGTGCATAAGGAAGAACTCTTTTTTTAGGGGCACATAACGAGGAACTCGCTAGAACAACAGCATATTATAACTCGATATACTACTATATATCCTCCACAATGCATGTTTGCATGCAGTAATAGTAATAATGGAGACTAGGCTATCTAACCAAAAGCATGCATGCTTCTACCATACCCAGCTAATTAAAAGTGTTTTGTGTGCGTTTCGACAAATATCGGCCGATCGATCAGAAGGAGGTGAAGGCGCAGCTGCCCGTGTGGTCGCCGGCGGCGTCGTCGTCGCTGCAGGGGGTGTGGGTGTGGCGGCCCTCGTAGGTGGTGATCACCATGCGGCAGTCCTCCGACAACCGCTCCACGCGCTTCTTCACGCGGCAGTTGCTATGGGTGCACCGGTAGTAGCTCCTGCACGCACCCACGCATACGCAAATAACACACACATATACAGGTTCAGAGAAGCCAATTTTGCCAGAAAAAAACAGCAATTAATTCACAATAGATCTTCGAGACACAGTACAACACATCACACGTATCATGAAAATCTAGAATTGAAGTACCAGCACAGTTAATATTCCTGAACACTGTGTGATACTCATTGTGGGAAAATATTACAGTATCACTATCAAATGTTCTTCAGTGTGAAAATACTAGGTTTGCCCTAAGCCAAACCTCTTTTAAGTTTGACCGAGTTTGTAGACAAATATAGCAACATCTATAACACTAAATTAGCTTTATTAGAGGCAAAATAACATGTATTTTCATACTATATATATTTGATGTCGTAGATATTAGCAAATTTTCTATAAAGTTGGTCAAACATAAAAGTTTGAATTAAAACTAACCTAGAACTTCAAGTTTTGGAAAACAGGGGGGTACAAGCTAAATGCAAGCATGGTCAGAACTTGACCAAAGCAGAAAAGAAATGGGGAAAGGGTCTTTATACAAAAAATAATAATTCAAAATCACCAAAACAGAAGGAAAAAAAAGTATTACAGAGGCATATCCGCTTCAACACAATAAGATTGGAGATTATAGGAATTGGCACCGATGAATATTTGGTTACAATGCAGGAGAAACGTAGGAAGTCATGATCCATGGGAATTTTTTTAGGTTACACTGGATGGAGTTTTCATTTGCAGTTAAGTACAAATACAAAAGTGTATCACAAGAAAGATTGGTAGGGTTTTTAATCCCACAAACCTAACCAACTCTCTGGCTAGTGTTCCGTCCCCGCGTGGCGAATGTTGTATGGAATGATTGTAATAACCTTATTTTAATTGATTAATAAATGGGGTGTTTTTCCAAAAAAAAAAACTCTGGCTAGAAGGTTTAGAAAACGTAGTGTTAGGGACAACACGTGTTTGCTATATCATGTACTATCCAGATTCCTGAAAGAGCTTAAAACACTAGAATTTCCGAGTCCATGTCTATAATAAATGACTCACAGCAAACGAACACATTATAATTTAGGGTAGGAAATGAGTGGAGATGATGGTGCAATGGACTTGAGGACTTCTTTGATTCACATGATTATGAATGTGCGTGAATAGGGAAAACATACTATTACAATATCGTGCCACTCAAATAATAATGGATGAATTTGTAACAAAGTATATTTAATTGCATGTATCACAGGAAAAACAAATGAATTTTCATCAGAGGTTTAGGTGGATGCAAAATTTCCTTTACAATCTAGTGCAAATTGCAAAGGAATTCTTGGAAAAAATTCATGTGGGATTCAATCCTACAAATCATGCAAAAAAAATCAATGAAGAGTGCTTTTTATTATTTTTAACTCATAATATAGCATAAGGGGATACAAATACAATGAGCACACACTCAGCCTCTGATGACTATGAAGAACACAACCTGCACTAACGCACACACACAAAGGATCATGCCAGTAAATAGCAAGTCATACTTGACCAATGTTGTACCTAGGTGGATGCAACAAAAAACAATGATGATCCATGCCGAGCAATTGCACATCCATTGAAGATGATGCAGACATACATGATCTGAATATGGACAAAACCACGCGAGCTAAAAATTATGCAACGCACTAGGCAAGCAACCCAACAGCCAACAACCGTCTATAGGAACAATTTATAAGAAATCCAATTGCAATGCTCCAAAATTCCTATAAAAATCCTTGCAATAAAATAGGATCTCAAAGTATAATACGATGACGTTTGAGTTCATGTCAAAATTCCTATGAATTTGGATGGTAGAAATGAATTTCACATAATTTTGGCAACCCCAAAGCTATGGTTGGAAAGGTTATGACTAATCAATGTAACGCTCTAATCTTTTCCATGGAATTCATACAATCAAAGTGTACGTAAATTCCAAAAGAATTTCATTTAATCAAGGATGCTCAGTTGAGTGGTGCTTATCAATTCGATATGTCTTGGAGATCGACAGTTCGACACAATGATACTTCAATGTTATGCTTATTGTGTATGCTAAATAATGAACAGGGCACCATTTTGGGAAACATGCCATGGTGCATATCTATCATACTTCCGAGTCTTTCTCAAGGTTATGTGTGGAGCGAGCGGAGATGGCAATGATAGATTTTTAGAAACACCGAGTACAATGTAGACGCTCACATGCAAGCAAAGCACCACCACAGACACACACTCACACAACGACTACCAAAGACATGAGTCACGAAGCTTCAGATTGACGAATTCACCACATGGCCCACCTGAAGAATATATCACCTTAGTGGGACACAAAGAGCATCAAACCTACGGTTTGACCCCCGATGTGCTGCTGAGTACAACCACCCTCGTAAGAATCCAAGCACATACATGTTGGTTCTCACAATGTTTGGATGTTGATCCAAAGGCTTGGAAAGTAGATGTATGGGTACGGGTTTTCCAATCAACTTAGAGATAAATGATTCATTTTATTAAATGTGGGCAATGGATTAATTATTATATATTCTGATTAAGAAGGGTAAATTACTTGGCTTCTGTAATCCAATACTCCCTCCGTTCCTAAACATAAGGTGTATTAGTTTTTCAAAAAGTCAACTGTTGTCTATGTTTGACCAACTTTACAGCAAAATATATAAAGATTTACAATACAAAATATATAAAATGTAAAAATATAGTTCATGACGAATCTAGTGATAATGATTTGGTATTCTAGCTATTGATATTTTTGTCTATAAACTTGGTCAAACTTAGAGAAGTTTGACTTGTTGGAAAAATAATACACCTTATATTGAGGAACGGAGGGAGTAACATATTTGTAAAGGATTTTTTTTATATAAAAAAGAGGATTCTGGTCCTTGAGAATCCTCCTGTGTGGTTTTTAGGATTGTAAACCATAGGGGTTTTTCTAATGATTCATTTGCACTAGATTTTACAGAAATTTTTCATCGACTTCAACATCTTGAAAACAATTCTATGTCTTTCTGTGATGCAACCAAATAAACAAAAAAGCATGTAGGATTTGAATGGACATGATATTGCTATCCTACTTTTGTCTATTTCCACGTTTTTAGAATCTGCAAATTAGAGTGGCCATGAATGGGGACGGTCGGCGGAATCTAAGGCACATCACAGTTCGCGCGCATCCTCGAATTGGATTTGGGTATGTCATGCATATGTAGTAACTAGTAGAACACGAATTAGGGTAAACGCATGTGCGTGCATACCTGGGATGAAGGCTGTTCTTGACAACCTTCTGGCCGTACTTCCTCCACTTGTATCCGTCGTCCAGCACGTCCACTTCGCTCCTGGTCTGGAAGCAAAACCGCGGCTCCCTCATCTTCCTCCTCACCTTCATCTTCCCCTTCTCCGCCCCCTTCCACCTGCACGCCCACCACCATCCATCCCCATACCCATCAGTCCCCTAGCTAGCTCGTGAAACCCTAGTTGTTAGCACTATCACACCTCCAATCGACCACTGACACTGTATATATAGCAGGTAGCAATACACATCTTACCATGAGCTCGGGCCATGGCAGCTGGCTGTGGTGGTAGTAGTACTACTAGCAAACTCGTTGCCCGCTCTGGCCGCCGATGTGCCCGCCTGAGAAAAAAAGAACCAAGATTCCTAAGGAATCAAGCAAGTAACACCATGCGACAACAAAGGCGGTCAAGCATGCACCACTGCGTCAGTTACCTCGCCGGCTCCGCCCAAGGGCGCGAACCCGGTGGGCTTCTCGCAGGCGGCGGCGGAGTGGCAGAAGGGGATCCCGGGAAGCAGCGGGTACAGGCCTCCGCCATGGTCCGAAGAGAACATCACGCCGTGGTTCCCGGGCTGCTCTTGGAGCACCAGCGGCAGCTGGTGAAGCTTGTGCTGGTTCGGCAATGGAGCGAGGAGGGGAGGGGATGCGTACGGATCGAGCGCGTAGAGGCTGGGAAGGCACGCCCCCAGCTGGCTACCCCCTTCCATGCAGGATCATGCACGCGATGGATCAGCGCGGCCTAGCTTGGCTTGGGGGGCATGAGATGCCAAGGAAAGGATAGAGAGAGGCTGACGGAGAGAGAGAGAGAGAGAGGGGTAGGTGATTTCTTGCCTAGGTTTGAGAGAGAAAGGGGAACAAGAGCGGTGGGCAAGCTATAGCTGGGAAGGGGACTGGACAGAGACCCACCCTTTAAAGAGCCTTTTGCTCAAATTGTGGTACTGCTCGTTGCTGTAGCTGCTGATCCTGCAGATTCATATATCGGCTCCTGCTTTTGTAGCTTGTGTGGTGATGCTTACCTGTTATAAAATAGCTAGCCTTGTCTACATATGCTTTGTCAGTTATGCAACAAGTTCCCAAGTTCTTTCTATGCCAAAGCACATGATTTCACATTATTTTTCTAGAAGGAATTTCCGATTGTTAGAGTCATGCATTTTGATCCAGGCACCGACCTACCGGATGGAACTCTAGTTTTTCCTACTTTGCGGGGTTTTAGTAGAGTTATGTGGCGGCGCTTCGTTGATGGTGATGACGGTGCCGATCTAGGGAATAATTTGTTCTTGAACCCGTCCATCTCGATGGTGTCAATTTGTGGCGATTCGATGGCGTGAATTCCTGCCAGTCTATTCGTTGGCGAGGTTAGGGTTTGTTATTGTGACGGTGGCGATGGCTTCCCTTTGCAGTTTGGTCCTCTACCTCCTCTCTGTCACGTTGGTATGACCACCGGTGCCAGCGTGAGCTTTGTTGGAACTTGGGATCTTGGATAAGTGCATCTTCTTGCGACTACTTCAACAATTTCGCCTCTAGGGTGTTGGTTCAGTAGGACTGTGGCCATGAGGACTTCCCATCCATGATAAAAAACGACTGGCTCGCACGATGAAGAGGCAACAACGGTGGTTCATCACAATCCGTTGAGGGAGTTTTGAGGTTGTGCATGTGCTGCAATTCAAAATGTGTTCAATATTAAGTACATGTAAATCACTGCCTAAGAGAAACACATTTTGGTCTCTTAACAAGTGGAAGTTAGGCCACTAGATCAATTCTATACTTGATATCTTGGTCACAAAATTAATGAAAATGTATAGAATTTGTCCGTGCCCCACTAAAAATGGGTCTAACGATGAGATGTCGACAATTTTTTGACATGTGGTACCCTATTTTAGCACACAACAATGAAAATGAATCAGGAAAACATGAGAAATAAAAAAACATGATATGTGAAAATTTTGGATGACAAATTCCAAGGGGAAAAGTAAATTGTACTACTTCCTCTGTTCACTTTTATAAGACGTTGAAGACAATTCAGACATCACCCAAAACAGTTCAATATAAGCTGTCTGAAACGTCTTATAAAAGTGAACGGAGGGAGTATAAGAATTCATATATTCTGAAAGATACTCCCTCCGTCTCACAATGTAAGATGTTTTTGCAAGCTAACATAGATTGTAAAAACGTCATATATTGTGGGACGGAGGGAGTATGTATTAAAGTTTTGATCCTTTCTCTGGAACAAAAAATATAGTAATTTTACTGATACTACATAATTGGCCATGGTTCCAACGAGATATATATAAATATTTCAGTAAGTTAGCCCGTGATTTACGTTCTCATATTAATGTGATTGTGCCAATACTCCATCCATTCCAAAATATAGTGCGCCCGCGCTTCCCGAGGTTCAACTTTGTAAATAAATTTGGCCAACGAGACCGATTGCATGGGAGAAAAAATATATAATTGAAAACTTCTTTTGAATACAAATTCACTGGTATAAATTTTGCTCCCGCCGCAGTCGGTCTCGTTGGTTAAATTTATGGTCAAAGTTGAAGCACGAAAATAGAGGATGCACTATATTTTGGAACGGAGGGAGTAGATGTTTATAAATTCTGCCCATGATTTACCTACCTAAATAAAAATCACTTATTTGGTAAGAACTTATTGACTTACCAAAGAAAACATAATTTTATTTGTTGTCAAGTCAATAACAGTTAAGCAACAATTTTCAAGGAAAACCGTTGAAAAAAAAACAGAGATAGAAGGGATGAAATCAAAATGGATAGATGGGAGAGGGGGGGTAAGGTTGAAGGAAGCACTCAGCCTGGTAGGAAAAGGAAAACGGTTGTTTTTTGACGTAGTAGACAAAACTGAAACAAGAAAAAAAATGGCATGAAAGCTAGAGAATTTTCAAAAAAAATAAATTTGGAAAATATAGTAAAATACATGCAAAATGTAGAAAATAGACCTCTTGAATTTGGATGGATGACATTTCTAGCTATAAAATTTGCATTTTCAAAATTCAAGTATGCATTTTTTAGAACGTTTCTATTTTATAATATATTGTGTTTTCTTGTTTTTAAAATCATATGATACTCCCTCGTTTTCATAATAAGTATCTCAACTTTAGTACAAAGTTGAGACACTTATTTTGGGACAGAGGCAGTACTGTTTTGTGTCGACTAGGCTGCCATATGCATGAAACCTTGACTACTTTACTGTCAAAATCGCCTACCAGGTGAAACAATCTTGACACTTGAGGAACAAAAATATTCCACGTGGAGTTGATGGAGCAAAGTTAGACTCTCACAACAAGATTGAAGAACCAAATATGTAAAAAAAATCATTTTTTTCCTTAATTACCGAAATGCATGTAAACTATTTTTCCACATTATATTTCACTGACTGGGTACAAATAAAGCGGTACATCAGATAGATAGCGGAAGCACCCTGATGTATCCTTTTCAATCCTAGGCACCAGCCAAACTTGTGATTCGGAGGAGAATATGAAACATGGATACCTGTAATGAAAATCATTTCAATCACAGCTTTCCTTTTGTTTTCAAGTTTCAACAGAGCTCCTCCCCCACTATGAGCAAGAAAATTCATGAGGGGCATGCATATCATTACCGGGCGCTTGTTGAGGGTGCAAGATATTCAGTGATTGTACCTTTTGCTCCCGGCAATTGCTCAATAATTGTGGGGGAGTTTACACCAGAAGCCTCGCACACATTTCACTGTATACGCTCCCTCTTTTCTTGAAAAATCATCACGACGACCCATCTGCCATGATGCATCATGGACACACAGCTCATTGATACCAGCCACCGGCAGATGTACATACAGATTTACAGATGGACGATAGATGCATGTCCATGCAAATGCTTACTCGAGGATGACAACAGCCGTATGCCCCAGCCAGTATACCAGACGTAACAGTCTTTCCATTTGTATTTGGAATCTTGCTAGGCTAGCTCCTCAGCAGAAATCAATCCATGTGCACAGTTCTTTTTCCTTGTACTCGTACGTACGAGGGACTGAGGGAGGAAGCAAGCGTAGGTAGAATTCATGCCAAATCATGCCCATGGCCAGTGCTTGTGGTCATCCTGCATCTCTGCTCGTGCATATGGCCACACGCATGATACACCGGTTGAAAACTTGATCAGGTTCAGCTGCGCCTCAATGGCCGGGCAAGCTAGTGGTGGGGCTAGCCGCGGCAGAAGACAGCAACCATGGCCAACCAAACGCATTGCTGCAGCAGCACTCGCACTGATGTTTTCTTTCCAGATTAACCTACAGCTATAGCGGAGCTGCCGCCAGAGGGAATTTTTATCATTGCAGATGCTGCAAAAAGCCTCTTCTTCAGGGCCATCCACCCTCCCCAGCCCAGAGAGCCACTTGCTTAGGCCAACTCCACCGCGCGACCCCAAACGGACGTCTGGATTGGGCCGAATCTGTCCCTTTGGGGCGCCGATGGGTACGCCCGTGTCCGGCAGTGTCCATTGGGTCGTGTGTGCGCCCACCGCGCGGCCGCACCCCAAATCGTGTCCGGGGTGGACAGGATTAAAATAATAATTAAATAACTAAAAAAGCAAATAAACGCATTTAAAAAAACATAAAACATATATATGGGTTGGCCACAAAACGGCCCAGTTTCAACGGCCACTTAAAAGGCCCAGATTCATAATTAACATAATAAGAAAATTAAAAAAACTCCTCCTGCCGCGCCCGTCGGCGCCGTGGCCGTCGCCGTCTTCACTGGCCGCCGGTGTCGTCGTCGTCGCTGACGAGGTCGACGTAGTCCGACGGCGTCCAGAGGTGGGCCGGCGGTGCGTGGTGGACGGGGGCGGGTGGACGGCCGGAGGTGCCTGCACCACCTCCTCATGCGGCGACGCCTCCCGCTCCGGAGTGGGACACCAGTTCACGCCCAGGTCAGCGGCCATCTCCGGTGCAGTGCACGACCAGCCCCACCCCTGGCCCAGGAGCTTCTCGAACGCGGGCGGGTCCTCCTCCATCGGCTCCTCCGTGGCGGCCGTCGTGACGGCCGCCAGCTGCAGCTCCGGGAAGGCGACGTCCCCGGCGGCAGAGAGGGCCATGGCCTCCTCCAGGCCGTCCCACTGTCGCTCGTCGTGCGTGTTCATGGAGTCGTCCATGGCACGCTGCAGGAGACGGGCCTCCTCCGCTGTCATGCGAGGAGGGGGAGGGGCGACGGAGACGGAGAAGGCGACGGCGTGGGCGTCAGGCCGCGCACCCGCGTACGCCCGCGCGGCTCTGCACGTGGCCTCCGCGGCCCCGACACGGTGCCGGCGAAGTAGGACGCGCGCCGCACGTCGTGCTCGTCCTGGAGCCATGTGTCCCAGAGCGGCAAGTCGGGGGCGTACCTGTGGTCGTAGTACAGGTCGTCGGGGAGGAGGCGGCGGTGGCGGTTGATCTCATCGCGCCGTGCACGGCCGGTCGCCGGCACTAGCGGGATGGGGACCCGGTCCGCGAACAGGTGCCACCCATTGGGGAGGTGGGCGTCGCTCCACGGGACCGGCGTCCTCATCTCCCAGTACCTCCGGCACACGTCCGCGCAGATGTACTGCCGGTCGCGCTCGCCGGAGGGCCGAGGGGCAATGGTGAAGGGGGCCGGCGCGGGGGCTCGACGGGAGGAGCGCGGCGGAGACGCGGGGGCTCGACGGGAGGAGCGTGGTGGAGACGCAGGCTCCTCCTTCTTCACGGAGCCGCGGCAGCGCCCCGAGGAGGAGCCGGCCTCGCGGTCATGCTTGCCCTTGCCGTTTCAGAAGCCCATGGCGAGGCGGGCGGCCGGCGAGCTCGAGGAGGAGGCGGGCTAGGGTTTCTGCGCTGTCGGGGTTCGAGGAGGCCGTTGGGTGGCGTGGGGCAGTGTGGAAGATGACCCGTCCACGCTTCCCACTTAAAGAAGGACGGCAACCGCTCGACGTGCGGATGATAGGTGGGGCCGCCCGCTCGTGCGCATTGATGTGGGCGGGTGGGAGGTAGGTGGCCGCCTGCCACGTGGCCCCGAAGCGGACGAGGCGCGCGTCCGTTTGGTGTCCGCCGCGACCCAAACCCGGCGCAAGTTTACGCTCGAAATGGGTCGGCCCGGACACAAAACGGACAGGATGGGTCCGGGCCGTCGCGCGCTGGGCCGCCTCCTTTGTCCCTTTTGCCCCAAACGGACAGGGCCGGATAGGATGGGGTCGCGCAGTGGAGTTAGCCTTAATTTGCCCTACCCTCAGGCCAACTCCACCGCGCGACCCCAAACAGACGTCCGTTTTGTCCGGATTATGTCAGTTTGGGTAGGGGTTTGGGGTCGTGTCCGGGCCTGTCCTGGGATGCGGTGGCCGTGCGCCCAGCGCGCGGCCGCATCCATTTGCCCCATCATGTCCGCGTATATTTCTTTGCAAGTCCTTCAACTTTTTTTATCATTCATTTTCGGTACATGACAATACATCATCACATTTTGACTAGTAAAGCAAGGCCAAAGAAAACAAGAACCACAAGAATACATTTGAGAAGATACCCAACTTCCATAACTATTCCCTTGAGTTGGGTTAGCGCCTTCTCGATGCACTCATTGTTGATCTGTGGAGGAGGCACGATGTTGCCCCCTCCTTTCTTCTTCAAGCCAGAAGTCGACGTTGCTTCCTCACACGTAGTATCGTGCCTTGTTGCTTCTTCGCACGTAGTATCGTGCCTAGACTCTAATCTAGCAACAAGTGCACTTGTCTCATCTAAAGCCTCTAGGCTAGCTAAAAGTGCACGAACATGCACTACATTTCGCTCTATCAACATATCGATGTACTCTTCTTCCCAATACCAAAACTTGCATCCGGTCTACACAATAAAACTTAAAGTTAGCACCACTAGTCTAATCGAAGAGCACAAACATGCACCGAAGCTAAAAGAGCACATATCCCATTGTTTAAGCACTTGATGAACACCCATCCGGGATGCTCCGGCGTTGTAGATACGCGACGCACGACCATCCTTGGGCAGTGGTCGCACTTGATGAGGGGCAACGGTGCGCCGACGAGCTTTTGGGCAAGCACCGAGCCCGGCCGGCCGCCATTCGCGTATCTGCCGGCGGACCACCGACGGTGCAGATCCGAGCGGCTAGAGGACGAGCCACTGCCTGCATGTGGCCTTGCGGCCCTGCTAGGGCCTTCCGGCAAGGTGCCCGGCCAGTCCATGGCGCGGCCCGGCCTCCCACAGCCGGGCGAGCTCAAGACCGACCGGATCCGCCCCAAATCCGGCCGGCGGGTGAGCAAACAAGGTGGCCGTGCTTGGGTAGCTCGGCGGCGACGAGAGGGAGGGGCTGGGCAAGCGCGCGTCCGAGGTGCACGGCTGCAATGGCAGCGGGCGGCCGGCGGCGGCGAGGGGGAGAGAGGGGAAGAGTGTGGAAGAATGAAGTGGATGCGGCCGGAGGGAGGAGGGGGCGGATAGAAAAAGGCTCGTCCTGTGCCACCGACGGGCGGGCCAGAGGAGGACACGCGCAGACGACCCGCGCGTCCGCGTGGTGTCCGTTTCACCCCAAAAGCGGCGCAAACTTGGGCCGCGGATGGGTCGAAAGCGGACACAAAACGGACAAAAGTCCGTTTGCGCCCGCGCGCCGGGCCGCCTCCTTTGTCTCTTTTACCTCAAACGGACGGGGACGGATAGGGTAGGGTCGCGCGGTGGAGTTGGCCTCATGCGGTAGCATCTCTCTTTGTCGCAGGAACCCAGTGCACATTTCTGCAGGATTGTATCCGGATCAGGGGAAGATCCATGGGCGGTGTGCAATTGCCAATTGGTCACGAGCCATGGGAGGGAGGGAGGGAGAGAGACAGGAAGCATGTGCGGAGCAGCGGCGTTGCACAGTTCCGTTGCCAAGTCTTTCTGCATGGTTTGGTTTCCCTGGAAAGGGAGGACCGCAGAGAGACGAACAGACAGTAGTACTGCATACTGGGAGTCTACCACCACAGTCCACAGTGTACAGTCTACAGATGCAGCAACAAAAGAATAGAAACCCAAAGTAGTGCTACTCCGGTACTGTACAAATTAGCGGGCGGCGAGCACCTAGGTATAGCTCGTAGCCTCGTAGGCTGAGTGTTCTTGCGTGTGCAAGTGTGCAACCATTTTCTATGTCTGATCCTTTGGTCTCTCACTTTTTCATCCCTGTCTAGTCGTTGTTTTCATGGTCTACTCATCTTGCCAAAAGAAAATGGACATCATTGCTCGGATAGACAGCTCCATTGTCCGTTTGCTGCAGGGGGGCACCAGAAGAGGGAGAGGAGGGCGCTGTCGACACCACCTCCTCTTTTTCCCCTCAATTGTTTTTAAGTGAGATGTTATTTATTTAGATGATGAGTATAGCTCATATTGGTGCTACAGTTTGAGTTAATAAAAGCGCTCCTTGTCGGAAAAAAATATAATTCATCTTGAGCAATACACACATTGCTTTCATTACAATACATTGAACCAAATGAAAAAGAGAAATAACTCAAAATGTGTGCAATGAAAAGGTGAAAACAAGAACTACATATCCTATGTTGAAGGTGTAGCCCAAACAAAGACACAAGTCTTTGATAACCAGCTCCAACTTCGTACATCATCAGCTTCTTGTCCTGCAATTGTTGTAGTGGACTTTTAGGATTGCGGACAGCTCATGCATAGCCATAACTTGCGGTAGACTCCAATTTTGTTCTCAATTTCTTTGCCAAATATAATGTCGTGTTTGCATAACCAAATTTGCAAACACATGATATGTTGCAGAACTTCAGTCACAATCAGAATTCGACAAAATAACAACTAATTCTACAAATCTAAGTAGGTGATCCTATTTCGACCATCATCAAGGGCATTCAAAACATCCATAATTCATTTTTTCAGCACATGCAAACCCTCCACAGTCCACAACATCAATCACATGCAATGAGATATATTTTACACCCCATAGGAGCTATAATTGGAGGTACTAATTACGTAATTCGAAGTAACCAATTAGGTTTACGACAAAACCTAGAAATCGATCACTGATCCAATTTGACTACCTCTACAGGATAGACCTCAACAAAAAAAACTTGAGTAACGATGACAAGTGATTGAGTTCAGTAATTCCTAATAGAAAATTATTGACTCTAGCACATGATTAATTTTTCAGCATATGAAGTAGAAGGTCATGAGGCACTGTAACGTGCGATCACCCTCTACTTACTTCTATGCCGGATACGTTCACATGGCGAGAATATGGAACGGCATAGATTTCAATATATATATTCTAATTTTATTCTCAATAATTTATTGCTGTAAATTTCTGTCGTAATGTGCTGGGTGTTATCTATTTTAAATTAGCTCCGTGACCAATTTATAAAAAGATGAATAATCCCACGAGCTGGTGCTATATTTAAAGCAATGTAAGTGAGCGGCTTGTTTGCAATTAAAGGTAAGGTGTCATTCCTTATGGGATAGCAATATGGTTTCATGCATGCATGAATCAATCTAATATATTGTTAAAACAATACAAAAAAGACCATCAAGATTAATCAGTTTAAAATGGCTAAGATTAAATTTTGTATTTGATTGTTTTCGTTGCTCCCTATGACAAATCAACAGAAATATAAACACTAAGGAATGAGGAGTAAAAGTGAGAAGCATGAGAGGTTAGCTAAGGTAGCTCTTAACCTAGCAAGCACTATTGTAGAACGAATAATTTGAGCTAGTAGTTTAGTAGCTTTGGGTGTGTGGGATGGCGTCAATGCGTAGGCGGGAGCTGTGGGGAACGCTCGTGCCAGGACACACTATGTACATTATCGACAGACACTCATTGATATGTACTCACATCTACTCCCTCCATTCCAAATTACTCGTCGTGGTTTTAGTTCACATTTGAACTAAAACCACGACGAGTAATTTGGAACGGAGGGAGTACTACATAAGAGTAGAGTCATAGAGCATCAATACTAATAAAGTTGCAACTACCGTCTTGCTATGAACGGTGTCGTCGTCTACCACCGAGGGATGATCCGGCTTGGTGATTCACATAAGACATCAAACCCGGAATTTGATTTCCGTTTAGACGAGTGTACAACAAGCTAAACCTGCTCAGTTGATTCATAAATATTGAAAAAGTGACTTTTTCCATATTAAACCGTGTGACTGATTTTGGCCTCGTCACCTTACATCAACTTTACTAAACATGGTCGTGTGATGCAGATGCCGGGGATTTCAACCTCTTTCTGAAAGAAAAAATAAATAAAATAAAATTTATGTGACTGATGGTGATGACTAGGCAGCGTTGGTCTTAACCGGGGCTAGCTATTAATAGTTCCACCAGAAATTGCATGGGGCTCTTCTTTAAATAAGAAGGGTAAACATAACCCCCCAAAAGAAAAGAAGTAAAAATCGGGACCAAACTGTGAGAAGGTTCTGCCAAGATCGCATCAGGCGATCGGAGGAGCCGACCGGGATCCCTTGCGCGCCGCCGGTGACGCCGCCGGTTCCCTCTCTCTCCGACGGCCGCTCCGGCGACGGGAGGGAGGGGGAACCCCGGGTCTGTTCTCTAGGTGGGTGTGCGGTAGGGTTAGGGTTGAGGGAGACACTGCCGAGGCCGTTGCGGTGGTGTCGCGTCGGAATAAGTTTCTCCGGGCTCCGTACGCGGTCAGGCGAGGCTTTTGCCGTCGTCTAGGAGCCAGCGGTGTTGGGGATCCCCGGATCTCGTCGAGGTCGTGGGCTATGGTGGTTGGAGGTCCATCGGCACTGGCCGTTTGGATCCTCAGATGGGCGATGGATGCAGGGAGACGAAGACCTTTCTTCTTCCTTATTGGTATGATTTGCTGCTGCTGTTCTTCTCCTTCCTCTGCGCTGATGCTGGTGGGAGATCCTGCTTTGTCCGGGCGGATGGCCCGGCCGCGGTGCTGGACCGGTCGGATGACTCGACTTTTCTTCCTTTCGGAAGGGACACTTTTCGCGGTACTCAAAGCCAAAGATGGCGACGGCTGTTGCAGGTGTGTTGGATTGATGTCCATGCCCTCTCAGCGATGGTGTCAAGAAAGGAGGAAGCAGCGTGGCGGCAATTGTACCGTGGTCGAAGATGATGACCTGTTTGCGACTGGTTGCAGATCCTTCTGCTGCAGGGGTCTTCTCTCAAGATTCAGGGATGATAACACAGGGCTCCGGAGATCTTTTTGTGTTATGGTTGTCTTAGGGTACTCTAGGTGTTCATAGTCCTTTGTGTTTGCGTTTCAGTGTGCTTGTAAGAGTCAACTTTGTACTGATTCGTAATTTGAATGAAGAATTTCTCAAAAAAAAGGAGTAAAAATCTGTCAAACATAAATGGTGAAAATTAAAACCTACTCCCCAGTATGATATTCCCCACATACTTCACCTTACCCGCCTCATTCTTGATGTTTGAGGAAATGGTCATCGACATGGTGGACTTGACGTGAAGACACGAACGCTCTTTTTGTTCCAGATTCACAAGAGACAAACATAATGTATGTCATTGCTTTCCTCTAGCGGTTAATTACTGGTACCACCGGGTTGAATGGAAATGTATTTGGTGCACCGGGCTTTGGGGTGCACCCTGTGCGCCCTACACCGGTTGTACGTCATAAATGTTCCTAGTTTTTTATTTTTTTATTTTTGATATGTACGTACAACCCCACAAAATTTGAAATCAAGATTTGAGTTGTAGCTCAATAAACCAAAATGAGGAATAACTACGTAGTACCTAATTTAAGTTTGGGTATTAATTTGGCCCATTGTCACTATGATCCATACATTTGTTTTTGTGGTTTATAGACCTCTAGAGTTTTTGTGTTCAATGGTCTAGGGACCTCAATAGAAATTTTATTATGTTTGAGGTGCTTTATACTTGTGGAGAACATTTTCAATAGTTTTTTTTATCCTTTTCGGAAAAAAAAATTGGTACAATATGTAAGCTATCCGTGTTGAGCTACGTACCTCCCAGAGCACGTTGAGTTGACATCGCCTTTTGTGCTCAGCTAGCTTAGGGCATCTCCAACGGCAACCCGTAAATTTTCTCCCACCTTCATCCGCGGACAAGGGGGCCAATCCACGGACACGGATGTGGGAGGGCGCCATCCAACCGTAGCCGCATACATTTTCACAACAACTCAAACCAGGCGGATGAATCCGTGCAAACACGTTTGAATTTCATATAAACATGACCGATTTCATATAAAAATGTCGGGTTTTCATATAAACATGACGGATTTCAGTACTTTTACATCAACTAAACGGCGCCAGTCCAATTCTGGAGATATAATAATGATAACCCACAAGTATAAGGGATCGCAACAATTTTCGAGGTTAGAGTATTCAACCCAAATTTATAGATTCGACACAAGGAAAGTCAAAGAATATTTGCAAGTATTAGCAGTTGAGTAGTCAATTCAACCATACCTAAAGATTAATTATCTGCAGCACAGTGATTGGTAGCAAAGTACTATGATAGTTTTGATAGTAGTAGAAACAACAATAGTAACGGTAAGAGTGATAGCAATAGTTTTGTAGCAGTCGATACGTCTCCAATGTATCAATAATTTTTGATTGTTCCATGCTATTATATTATCTGTTTTGGATATTTTATATCATTAATATGCTATTTTATATTATTTTTGGGACTAATCTATTAACATAGAGCCTAGTGCCAGTTTTTGTTTTTTTCTTGTTTTTGAGTTTCGCAGAAAAGGAATACCAAACGGAATAAAACTTTTGCGATGATTTTTCTTGGACCAGAAGACAACCAGGAGACTTGGAGATGAAGTCGGAGGAGCCACGAGGCGGCCACAAGGACGGAGGGCGCGCCCCCACCCTTGTGGGCCCCTCGTGCACCTCCTGATCTAATCTTTTCGCCTATATATGCTCATATATCCCCAAACCAATAGGGGCATCCACGAAAAAACTTTTCCGCCGCCGCAACCTTCTGTACCCGTGAGATCCCATCTAGGGGCCTTTTCTGGCGTCCTGCCGGAGGGGGATTCGATCATGGGGGGCTTCTACATCAATACCATTACCCTTCCGATGAAGCGTGAGTAGTTTACCTCAGACCTACGGGTCCATAGCTAGTAGCTAGATGGCTTCTTCTCTCTCTTTGATTCTCAATACCATGTTCTCCTCGATGTTCTTGGAGATCTATTCGATGTAATACTTCTTTGCGGTGTGTTTGCCGAGATCTGATGAATTGTGGAATTATGTTCAGCTTATCTATGAATATTATTTGAATCTTCTCTGGATTCTTATATGCATGATTTAATATCTTTGTAATTCTCTTCGAACTATCGGTTTGGTATGGCAAACTAGATTGATTTTTCTTGCAATGGGAGAAGTGTTTAGCTTTGGGTTCAATCTTGCAGTGTCCTTTCAAAGTGACAGTAGGGGCAACAAGGCACATATTGTATTGTTGCCATTGAGGATAAAAAGATGGAGTTTTCATCGTATTGCTTGAGTTAATCCCTCTACATCATGTCGTCTTACTTAATGCGTTACTCCGCTCTTTATGAACTTAATACTCTAGATGCATGCTGGATAGCGGTCGATGTGTGGAGTAGTAGTAGTAGATGCAGAATTGTTTCGGTCTACTTGACACGGACGTGATGCCTATATTCATGATCATTGCCTTAGATAGCATCATAACTTTGCGCTTTTCTATCAATTGCTCAGCAGTAATTTGTTCACCCACCATATCATTTTCTATCTTGAGAGAAGCCTCTAGTGAAACCTATGCCCCTCGGGTCTATTTTCCATCTTATAAGTTTCCGATCTACAATATTAGTTTCCGATCTACTATTCTTTCAATATTTTACCTTCCGATCTATAAACCAATAATACCAAAAATATTTACTTTATTGTTTATCTATCTCTATCAGATCTCACTTTTGCAAGTAATCATGAAAGGATTGGCAACCCCTTTATCGTGTTGGGTGCAAGTTTGTTTGATTGTTTGTGCAGGTATTCGGTGATTTGTGCTTTGTCTCCTACTGGATTGATACCCTGGTTCTCAAACTGAGGGAAATACTTATCTCTACTTTGCTGCATCACCCTTTCCTCTTCAAGGGAAAAACCAACGCAAGCTCAAGAAGTAGCAGCAGTAACGATGGTAACAACAACAATAGTAACTTAGCAAGATCAATATGTAGGAATCATAGGCATTGGATCGGTGATTTGTTGGATGATATTCATCATGTAACAGTCATAACCTAGGGCAATGTGGCACTAGATCCAGTTCATAAATATAATATAGGCATGTATTTCGTAGATAGTCATACGTGCTTATGGAAAGAACTTGCATGACATCTTTTGTCCAACCCTCCCGTGCCAGCGGGGTCCTATTGGAAACTAAGGGATATTAAGGCCTCATTTTAATAGAGAACTGGAACAAAGTATTAACACATGGTGAGTACATGACCTCCTCAAACTACAGTTATCACCGGGAACTGTCTCAACTATTGTCACTCCGGGGTTGCCGGATCATAACACGTAGTAGGTGACTATAAGTTGCAAGATCAGATCTAGAACATATATATAACGGTGGTAACATAAACGGTTTAGATTCGAAATCATGGCACATGGGCCCAAAGTGACAGGCATTAAGCATGGCAAAGTCATAGCAACATCAATCTCAGAACATAATCCTGGTGGGGAGCATCATGGAATTGGCGATGGAGAAGGGTTGGCGATAACGAAGATCGAAAACCCCCCTCCCCGGAGCCCCGAACGGACTCCAGATCTGGCCTCCCTATGAAGAACAGGAGGTGGCGGCAGCTCCGACTCATGAAACGCAATAATTCTTTCTCCTTTATTTTTCTGGAAATATGTGATTTTATAGCGTCGCTTTCAGGGTCTGCGGGGCCACCAGGTGGGGACAACCTACCTGGGCGCGTCTGGAGGGGGAGCGCGCTCTGGTAGGTTGTGCCTAGCTAGGTGCCGCCCTCCAGTGGTTCTTGGCTCCAGAAATTATCTTTATTCATATAAAAATTCCTCGCAAAGTATCGTTCCAATCCGAGAACTTTTAGTTCTGCTGAAAACAATGTCAGTCCGGGTTAGTTTCATTCAATCATGCAAACTAGAGTCCAAAACAAGAGGAAAAGCATTAGGAAAAGTAGATACCACGAAGACGTAACAACTCCCCCAAGCTTATACCTTTGCTTGTCCTCAAGCAATTCAGTTGATAAACTGAAAGTGAAAAAGAAAAACTTTTACGAACTCTTTTGCTCTTGTTTACATAAATAAGCTTAAGTAGCACCCAGGTTTTCAGCCAAGATTATAACTAACCATGTCAACAATAACTCTTAAATATTATATTAACTCATATCAATGCATAATCAGCTAGCGAGCAATAATAGGATATCTCAAACAACAAAACGTTGTCAAAATAACCATGATATGATATGACAATAGTGGTATCTCGCTAGCCCTTGCTGAGACCGCAAAACATAAATGCAGAGCACCTCCAAAGTTCAAGCAACGACTAAACATTGTAATTCATGGTAGAAAAGATCCAATCATGATGCACCCAACATTAGCTACACACAATGCATGTGGATGACAAATAGTGCTCTCAGGTTCTGGCGCTTATTTCAGAAGGTGATGACACAACATAAAAGTAAATAGATAGTCCCTTCGAAGAGGGAAGCAGTGATTTGCAGCGGTGCTAGAGCTCAAGTTTTTAAAACAGAGGTAAATGAAATTTTGAGAAATGCACCCTTCTTATTTACTTCACGACCATTAGTTATCAACATCTTCCATGCTAAACACATTAGTGGGAGTTCCCAAGCGATAAAAGTAAAGGTTCACTCCTCCTCCACCAATAGTCACACTCCATGGCTTTTCTGAAACAACGGATGCCGTCCATACCAACAATAGTCCTGAGGGAGTTTTGTTTAATTATTTGCAATTTGAATTCGGGACTGGAAATCCCTATTAGCGCCCCTCTCGTGCAAGGACGAGTGAATAAACACTCATCATGAGAATAACCCGCTTAGCATGGAAGATACTGACTACCTCCTATCACTCTGTGAACAATTCAGGCACACAAAAATGATATTTGTTTGAAGTTTTTAGAGGTGGCACATGCAAATTTACTTAGGACGGCAGGGTAATACCGCATATAGGTAGGTATGGTGGACTCATCTGGAAAAAACTTGGGTTTCATGGTTTTGATGCACAAGCAGAATTCCCGCTTAGTACAGGCGAAGGCTAGCAATTAGGTTGGGAAGCGGCCAGCTAGAGAGCGAAAACGGTCATGAACATGCATTATGCATAAGTAACATCGGATACTAGCATGAGTAGGATATGAACACCATGAACATAAATATCATAGAGGCTATGTTGGTTTTGATTCAACTACATGCATGAACATGTGCCAAGTCAAGCCACTCGAACATTCAGAGGAGGATACCATATCATCATACTACATCACAATCATTTTAGCGCAATGTTGACATCCAAGATAAATCATTATCCACTCCTAGCTACTTATGCATGGCATGAGAAACTATAATCTCTAATTGTCATTGCAAACATGTTTGATCATAGTAGACTGAATCATGGATACTAGGTTAAACATATTTACAAAAATAGAACAAGTCTTTCTCTCCGCCACAGCCAGTTCATCAAATATCGTCATTATTGTCTTTCACTTGCACGACCAAACGAAGTGAAAATAGTAATAGTGCAAGAGTGTCGTGGACTAAGCTGGAATCTACAAACAGTTTATTCAAAAGGAGAAGACAAGGTAATATGGCCTCTTTATTAGATCAACAATAATGCATATGAGAGCCACTCAACATTTTCATCGTGGTCTTCTCCTCGGTATGACTCAATAGAAAGAAAAGAAATTCAGAGAAACACACTGAAATCTTTTTGGAGTTTTTGTTTTTTCTTGAACGAGCAAATAAGAGGGAAAAACAAAAACGAGAAAAACTATTTACACGGGAAAGCTCCCAACAAGCAAAAGAAGAACAAGGAAATCTTTTTGAGTTTTCTTTTTAAATACTACAACTAACTACACTAGAAAGAAAAATCAAAAAGAAGCAGGAAATATTTTTGTATTTTCTAAAAGTTTTTCAAACACACAAGAAGAAGGAGAGAAAATAAATCTAGCATGGATAATACAATGAAAGAAGAATGAACACTGACAACTAGAATGAGTGTGTGAAACATGAATGTAATGTCGGTGAGAAATACGTACTTCCCCAAGCTTAGGCTTTTGGACTAACTTGGTAATCCCTCAATGACATGCATAATGGTTGGAGTGATAGCTCACGGAGGCTCCCGGTGCGGATGCCTCAGCCCGCTGTGCAGCCACAACTGCCGCGTTATGTGCTCGGGCCTCGCCCTCAAGAACACAATATCTTCCCTTGCTGTGAACATCAAAGAGAGCAGGTGCAAGCAAAAAGGTGTCCACAATGGACCTTTTATTAAACAGCACCGTGGCAGCGCGTTAGAAGCCGGAAGGAGCGCCGGTCACCCGGGGTCCGTTCTGGCCAGATGGGCCTGCTATGCGCGTGCCCTCCACGCTTGGGGCTCCCTGCTTTGCTGCATGGGTGCTGCTACAATTGCGTTGAGGACGACGGGCACATCTCAAGGCACTGCACCAACCCCACCAAGTGTGTCAGATGCGGCGGCCGCAACCACACCTCCCGTGGACGAACTCGCCCGCGGAGCCCCTCTGACTCGCCGCCGGCGCGGGCTGCCCCTGCCTTGCACCTTCAGGGGCCGGGCGCGTCGTCGGCTCCCCTGCCTCCCCCTCCCCTAGGCCCGCCGCCGCCGGGGACCGTTCGGTTGGCACCCCCTCGCCCACGGTGGTCCCGCCGCCGCCGCCTGGCCTTCCTTCGGTGGTCGCGGCCGGCCTGGACAGGGCGTGGTCGGATGTGGTTCGCTCTCGATGTGGTTCGATGGAAAGCATGGTCAGCCCCCAGTTGTCGGCACCTTTTGATGGGGTGGTCGAGACGTCGCCGACGCGTGACAAACCAGTGGACTGCTGCTTCCTCGAGGCCAGTGAAGATCTACATGCTCTGGAAGTGGAGTTGGAGCGAGCAGTGGTGGTCTCAGTTTCCGGTCATGGCCCAAGGCTGGATCTTGTGGAGGTGGCGGCTGCGCTTCATGTGGAGTTTGACTTCGGCCCCCAGGACATGTCTGTTCGTGCTTTCTTCCCGGAGGATTTTCTAGTTCTTTGCCGGAACAGAGTGATTCAGGATTAGATGCTCGACAAGGGCCAGGCCATGGCAAACTGCGTCACGCTCTCCCTCCGGCCATGGCGTAGGCAGGAGCACGCTATTGGCATTGGCATGCCGTATCTCGTTCAGTTGGGCTTGTGGGCGTGCCGGCGAACGCGTGGACCAGGAGAGCGGCGTAGGAAGTTCTGCGAGGGATCGGGCTGGTCGTCAAGGTGGCCGACTGTACGGCTAGGCGGAACGACATGTCGCGTTTCCGTGTCTGGCTGCGGACGGATGACCCGGCCCGGATTCCTCCCCGGCGCATCCTTGTGGTGGAAGAGCCACGCCGTTGGCATGCACGTGGCAGAGTGGAGGGCATTGACGCCCTGTGGTACCCTGTGGACATCATACAGGAAGCATCGCCGCTCTGGCCTGAGTGGGAGTTTGCATCGACCAGCACGCCCCCGCCTCCCCCTCCGACGGATGACGAGGCCGAGGACCAGGGCGGCCGGGCGGGTCTTTCGCGTGGAAGGCAGGGCGGCGGCCCGACGAGCCAGCCTACAAGAGATGGCTCGGCTGGTTCAACCCAGTCTTCGCTGGTGATTGCCTCCCCGGTGTCGTCGCGTGCTCAGGACTTACCGGTGATCAGCGCCCCTCCCTTACCGCCGGCGGTTGCAGATCAGTTGGCATTGCAGTCCTCAAATGCAAGGAACATGCGCTCAAACCAGGGGACGGACCAGGTGGAAACAGAAAGTGGATTCCCTGCGGAAATTGCTAGCGGTCGTGTGAGAGATGGACAGGTGGAAAGTTCGGAGGGGCTAGGGCAGGGTATTACGCGACAAATTGCGATGGAGGGCCAGGGCAGGCTAGAGCTGTCTGCGTCGCCTAGTGGCTCCAGAACCATCTCGCGCCAGCTCGATCTGCCTGCAATGGATCCCGAGCTGTCGCCTACCTCAGTTAACCAGCCCAACGACAGTATAAGGTGGACTGCATTGGAGCTGGCGGTGGTGGTTGGACAGCCATCCCACCCCACGACGCCGAGTGAACAGGACCGTGCGGGCGCAAGCTGCACCATTCCCATTGGCTCCTCGGATCTGCTGCTGCCGGGCGACCAAGGGGAGGACCCCACCTGTCTACCGCGACATGAGATTACTTTTGAGGATTTTGATGCATGTGGGGACAGGCTGGATGGGCTGGAATATTCAAGTGCGCCGGAATGCCAAAGTGGGACATGCGGTGGGCAGCGACTGGCGGTGCATGGCCAGGCATGCAGAGAGGATGGGACTACGTTCTGCATCACGTTATCGCACACGTCTGGTTCCCCTTGCCAGTTGCATGCGGAAGAAGAGGAGAGGACGCTAATACATGAAACGGTGCAGGCCCCTATCCAGGAAGCGATGGAGCAGTTCTGTTTAGCAATGCAAAGGACGCCAAACCCTGTGCTGGCCAGGCCTCCCGAGCGTATGAATACGACCACCACCAAGAGACCAAGGAGGAAGCAACAGCCGGTTCCCAGCCCAAGAAGGAGCTTGCGTCTGGCGAAGGAACCGGGTTGTCACATGGCAGGCTCCAAGCAGCAGCGCGTCTTGATACGTAGGTTGTGTTTGGCCAATGAGGTGGAGGTTATCTCGGAGGACGCACTACAGATGTATGCCAGCCTCTTCTCCAAGTCGTTGAGCGACAGTCACATTGCAGCGATTTCTGGCTCTCTTTGGCTGGGAAGCGTCGGCCTTACCAATACAAGAGGAGGACCTTCAGGCGGATGCACGTCAGTGACGTGCGGTGGTACGCGGATGGTGGGTTATTTCCATGGATACATAGCCCTACAAACTCCTAGCGTGGAACGTGCGTGGATTGAACTCGTCGGTGCGCCGGAATGCTATATTCCAGGTGGTGCAAGACGCAAACTGGCGCCGTTGCCGGGGAGTCATAGCGCGGGGTGAATATTCTCGTGTGTGCTTGTTTGCTTTATCACTACGTAATTTTTATTTGTTGTTCTAAGTTGTTCTCTATCTTTAGTTATGGCTATGGAACACGAAATACCAAAAAAATTAGGTGTACTTGCTACTCATGGAGATGGGGAACCTCCTAAAACCCTCGATGCTCGTTATGTTCAAGATATTATGTACTACTTCGATAATCCTGAGAAAACCCTATTCAATTATGTTATGGGAGACACGTTGGATCAACATGAATACTTTAGGGATTATCGCTTGACACAAAAGGGAAACTATTATGGGATCAAATTCATATGTTGCGTTGGTATGCTCGTCAACTATGCTTGATATATGATTATACTTGTTGCTCTAGGATGAAGGCTCCACACCTTCCCTTTTCATGCAAATTTAATGATGATAAAACCTTGGCTTCTTATGCTAATGTTATCTATGATTACTATGATGTGGAACAAATAGAAGAATTTGTTGCTTTTATGGGCGCTTATGAGATTGAATCTATGTTCAAAGCGTTTGACAATTTTGATGATTCGGTTTATAGACCTGAAAATTTTGCTATACTTAAATATTGTTATGAGAATTATGAATACAATTACAATATTGATGCATTTATTGAGAAAGTGTCCGCTGTCCAAGAAGAGACTAATATTTTGCAGGAAGCTATGGAAGAAGAAATTGATGAAACTGTGAGCTCATTGGATGAAAAAGATGATGAGGAGAGCGAAGAACAAAAGGAGGGAGAGCAGATTAGCTACCCATGCCCACCTTCTAATGAGAGTAACTCTTCAACTCATACATTGTTTAATTTCCCCTCGTGCTTATCGAAGGATGATTGCTATGATCCCGTTGATTCTCTTGAAATATTCCTTTTTGGTGATGCTTGCTATGCTTGTGGCCAAGATGCCAATATGAATTATGCTTATGGAGATGAACTTGCTATAGTTCCTTATGTTAAACATGAAATTGTTGCTATTGCACCCACGCATGATAGTCCTATTATCTTTTTGAATTCTCCCAACTACACTATATCGGAGAAGTTTGTGCTTATTAAGGATTATTTTGATGGGTTGCCTTTTACCGTTGCACATGATGATTTTGATGAATATAATATGCATGTGCTTGCTGCTCCTACTTGCAATTATTATGAGAGAGGAACTATATCTCCACCTCTCTATGTTTCCAACACGATAGAATTGCAAGAAACTGCTTATACTATGCATTGGCCTTTACTTGGTGTGCATGAATTGTTCTTTTATGACATGCCGATGCATAGGAAGAGAGTTAGACTTCGTTGCTGCATGATATATGTTACTTTGTGCTCACTACTAAATTACGAATCATTGTTAATTAAAATTGGCTTTGATATACCTTGGGATCCGGGTGGATTCATTACTTGAGCACTATATGCCTAGCTTAATGGCTTTAAAGAAAGCGCTGCCAGGGAGACAACCCGGAAGTTTTAGAGAGTCATTTATTTCTGTTGTGTGCTTTCTTATAGTCTAAAAAAGACGTGAACACAAAACTTTTCAAAAAGGAAAGTGAAAGTGAGAAAGACAAGCATTGTTGAAGTGGGAGCTAGCCTTGGACTTTGTTCATGCTCATGGAAACTTTGTGAATCTTGATTACAGAAACTTTTCAACAAAAATAATTATCCCCTTGTACAATTCCATTGTATTATAAAAATAATGTGCCAAGGTTTGCCTGTAGGATGTTTACAATGCTTGTTGGTTTGTACGGTGCAGGACAGAAACTTTGGCTATAGTGCGCGATTTTAAATTTTTAACTGGAACGTCAAATGGTTCTGATTCCTTTTGCACTGTCTTGCTGTACAAATTGTTTATTTTTCATAATTTTGGTAGAATGTTTGGAGTACCAGAAGTATGGTGAATGTTCAGATTGCTACAGACTGTTCTGTTTTTGACAGATTCTGTTTTTGATGCATAGTTTACTTGTTTTGATGAATCTATCAATTTATATTAGTGGATTAAGCCATGTAAAAGCTATATTACAGTAGACACAATGAAAAAATAAAATATGAATTGGTTTGCTACAGTACTTAGAGTAGTGATTTGCTTTATTATACTAACGGATCTTATTGAGTTTTCTGTTGAAGTTTTGTGTGGATGAAATGTCTAATCGAGGTGGTCTCGATACGAGGAAAAGGAAGAGAGTCAAGAGCTCAAGCTTGGGGATGCCCAAGGCACCCCAAGTAAATATTCAAGGAGACTCAAGCGTCTAAGCTTGGGGATGCCCCAGAAGGCATCCCCTCTTTCTTCAACAAGTATCGGTATGTTTTCGTATTCGTTTCGTTCATGCGATATGTGCAAGTCTTGGAGCGTCTTTTGCATTTAGTTTTAATTTTTATTTTATGCACCATGCTGGTATGAGATAGTCCTTGGTTTATTTATAGAATTCTCATTGCACTTCACTTAAATCTTTTGAGTATGGCTTTATTGAATGCTTCATGTGCTTCACTTATATCATTTGAAGTTTGGATTGCCTGTTTCTCTTCACATAGAAAACCGCCATTTGTAGAATGCTCTTTTGCTTCACTTATATTTGTTAGAGCATGGGCATATCTTTTGTAGAAAGAATTAAACTCTCTTGCTTCACTTATATCAATTTAGAGAGATGACAGGAACTGGTCATTCACATGGTTAGTCATAAAATCCTACATAAACTTGTGGATCATTGAATATGATATGTTTGATTCCTTGCAATAGTTTTGCGATATAGTGATGATAATATGTGGGAGGTACTAGTAGATGGATGTGTTTGGTAAGGATGTTGGTGTTAAGGTTTGTGATTCCCGAAGCATGCACGTATGGTCTATAAACTATGTAGCCAAATTGGCGCGCATTGTATTTTGATTGTTTATCTTTGCGTGAAGGTCGGGGGCACGCAATGGTTAACTCCTACCAACCCCCCCCCCCCCTAGGAGCATGCGTGTAGTACTTTGTTTCAAGGGCTAATAATTTTTTGCAATAAGTACGTGAGTTCTTTATGACTAATGTTGAGACCATGGATTATACGCACTCTCACCCTTCCATCATTGCTAGCTTGTTCGGTACCGTGCATTGCCCTTTCTCACCTCGAGAGTTGGTGCAAACTTCGCCGGTGCATCCAAACCCCGTGATACGATATGCTCTATCACACTTAAGCCTCCTTATATCTTCCTCAAAACAGCCACCATACCTACGTATCATGGCATTTCCATAGCCATTCCGAGATATATTGCCATGCAACTTCCATCATCATCATATACATGACTTGAGCATTCATTGTCATATTGCTTTGCATGATCGTAAGATAGCTAGCATGATGTTTTCATGGCTTGTCCATTTTTTGATGTCATTGCTACGCTAGATCATTGCACATCCCAGTACACCGCCGGAAGCATTCATATAGAGTCATATCCTTGTTCTAGTTTCGAGTTGTAGTTGTAAGTAAATAAAAGTGTGATGATCATTGTCGGTGTCAAAACCGGTGGATCTCGGGTAGGGGGTCCCGAACTGTGCGTCTAGGCGGATGGTAACAGGAGACAAGGGACACGATGTTTTTACCCAGGTTCGGGCCCTCTCGATGGAGGTAAAACCCTACTCCTACTTGATTTATATTGATGATATGGGTAGTACAAGAGTGGATATACCACGAGATCAAGGAGGCTAAACCCTAGAAGCTAGCCTATGGTATGATTGTTGTTCGTCCTATGGACTAAAACCCTCCGGTTTATATAGACACCGGAGAGGGCTAGGGTTACACATAGTCGGTTACAATGGTAGGAGATCTACATATCCGTATCACCAAGCTTGCCTTCCACGCCAAGGAAAGTCCCATCCGGACACGGGACGAAGTCTTCAATATTGTATCTTCATAGTCTTGGAGTCCGGCCGATGATGATAGTTCGGCTATCCGGACACCCCCTAGTCCAGGACTCCCTCAGTAGCCCCCGAACCAGGCTTCAATGACGACGAGTCCGGCGCGTATATTGTCTTCGGCGTTGCAAGGCGGGTTCTCCTCCATATTCCATGTGTTTGCCGAATAGTGTCCGGCTTCATTATAAATGTTGCGCTCCTTGGCTTCTACGTCCAATAATGGCCCTCTTCCACGTGTCGCATGAATGCGAAAAGCCAGGGTATTTTTATGTTTTACCCCCAATCTGTACGAATAGGCTGCCAATAAGAGAGGCAAGGATCTAGATCCAAATCACACCATCCTCCTTCTGCGAGTACTCATCGGAGCGCCTCTGACAAAAATCCATTCCATCATGGACAGTCGACGCGGCTCCTCCTCTCGCGCTCCCAGCCCTCAGCCAGGAGATTGGAGGAGATGTTCAGTCCCGCATAGCGAGTTAGTGACGCTCCAAGCAGAGGGATACCTTCCCCCAGCCTTCATGGTTCCGGTTCGAGCCAGACTGGCCACCTACAAGGGTGGGAAGCAGGCGGAGAGCGTCCCCAATCCCTCCAAAGGAGAGCGGGTATGCTTTGTCCCTTATCTAATAAGGGGACTCGGATTTCCCATACATCCGTTTCTCCGGGGGCTCGTGGAGTTCTATGGACTCCAGCTTCACCACCTTACACCTGCCTCCATCTTGCACATCGTGGGCTTTGTAGCCCTTTGCGAGATGTTCTTGGGCATCGAGGCCCATTTCGCGCTGTGGAAGAGATTGTTTTGCCTCGTACCCCGTTCTCACGAGGGGTCGATATATCAAGTGGGCGGAGCCGAAATATGGCGCATCGCCGGGACCAGATATCTATCCGGAACCCCGAAGAAGGCATCCGAAGACTGGCCTTCGGAATGGTTTTATATGGAAGACGCCCCGCTGCCGGATCCAGTTCGGATTGGCCTCCCGGAGTTCAGCAACGCTCCTCTGAAGAAACGCTTGAGTTGGCGCCCGCGGAGCCCTCAACGGGAAGATGATAGGAGCGTCCAATATCTGATGGGCCGGATAAGGTTACTGGCCCATTCCGGATTGACCATGATTGGAGTCATGGCCACGTGCATTATGCGAGGGGTGCAGCCGCTCCAATATAGGGGCCACCCCATGTGGGATTTCAACAGGGAGAATGACGCCACCCGTCATGGCCACAAGGGGCCGGGATCGGCCGCCGATCTGGTGAAGATCCTGTCCGGCTTGTACAAGGGGGAGAAGGAGGACTTCCTCCGCACGAGTCCATTGAATGGATTCTCCATGAATAACCCTCGGAGCTGGGTAAGCGGACGTTTATCTATCCGATCTATATTCCCAAAGTTAAGTGTCTCACTTCGTGATTTCGACGCAGGAGCTGCGCTAGGATGTAGAGGGCATACACAACCCGACTCCACAACCCGAGGATCCGGGACGATCCCTCGATCTGGCCTCCGAAGAGGATCCGGACATAGAGGTGGAGCTGATCGACGGGGTGTTCCAACAATTTAGCGTGGACAATGCTTTAGTCGCCATTACGGCCGACTACCCCGGTTTATCTCCGGCTTCCCAGGTAATGTGACCGGAGTCCTGACATCATTACTTCGTCCATGCTTATTTCTGACCACCGTATACCAACAGTGCTTCGCACGAGGTGCCTTTGAGGTGGGAAGCCGAACCTGCGGCGACTGACCAACAAGGGTCAGTGCGGCCTAGTAGGCGGAAGAGGAGTACGGTGCGAATCGAAACGTCGCCGCAACGTTATGGCGCACCATTGTCTTTAAGGGAAAGACTCCTGGGAGGTATATTAATGCTCATGATTTTTCCATGAGAAAGAGCGCTCGCCGGACTGTGCCCGGAGAGGTTGCCAATCAAACCTCCGCCAGCCAGGCTCCAACGCCTGGTCCGGAGGGGGAGGCGAACACAAGGCGTGAGCCGGATGCTCCTCCAACGGAGGATGCCGACAGGCTGTCCGCCACCAGGTCTGAGGTGGAGAGTGCCATGAATCACAGGCGCCGTCGGACAGTTCTTCGTGACGCGTGTTTCTACGCGGAGGCGTTGAATGCCTTTAATGCGGGAGACGCGCACCTCCGTGCTGCTCGAGATGGTTTAACCAGAGCCACGGAGCAGTATCTGAAAGACATACGGGTGAGGAATTTTAATAGTTATATATGCCAGTAGCCCCCGAGACTTAAAATAGTTAGAATAACTGATTTAAGGATCATTTGTTATGCAGGATCTTACGAAGAAGAATACCCACCTGTCCCAGGAGCTTCAAGAGTGCAAGGCCCAACTTGAGGCCGCACTAGCCGCCGCAGGGGGAGCCACAGAGACCCCCTCTGGTAATACATACTTCGATAAGTAGTTTATGAAGTGCGGCGTGTGCGTAAGTCTGACAATAATATTGCAGAGGGTGCCGGACTAGATCCGGACAAGCAACATCTGCTGCGCCAGCTGAAGGCCGGCGAGAAGGTGCTTATGAGGGTGCAGCAGGAGAGGAACAAACTCCAAGATGCCAACACCCAGCTGGGTGAAGAACTAAAAGATGTTCGGGTCCAGCTGTCTGACTCCGTAAAGGAGAATCGGTGGCTTTGTCGCGGCATTTACAGTAAGTGCTTGAGCAAACTCTTTTGAAAAGAAGAGTTCGACGAGGAAGTCGATTGACAGAAATGTGTCTGTAGGTGTGCTCACGGGTCGTCCGATGGAGGAAATGCCTGGTTCCACGGGTGACCTTCTTCCCGAGCTACTGCAACTGCACGAACGTATTCGGCAGGCGATGAGCGGCGTCGTTCAAGCCTTATGGCCGTCTGTCTCCCTACCCGAGGGTCTTGGAGGGCTTGCTGAGAAGCTTCAGGGAGTACGGCAGTGCTTCCGTCTGTGGAAGATATCGGCCTGCCGTCAAGGCGCCAGGGAGGCCTGGGCCATGGTGAAGACGCGGTACACGAAGGCTGATCCAAACCACATGGCCGAGGTCGGACCTGTGGGGCCCAATGGGAAGGAGATCCCTGTGAGCCTAATGTACGACCAAGTAGAGTTGGCCGCGAAATATTCCCAACGGGACTGTAAACTAGACAGCCTGTTAGATGGGATTAAAGAGGAGTACAATCAGTCAATTTGACGATGTAATTTAAAATGACATGTAAAATGCCTTCTGGCCGGATTGTAGATCGTTTGTCTTTGCGGACCTTTTCGCTTCAACCTCGGGACCCAACAGTCCGGAGTGTGTCCGAATACCCTCACGGTTATATAAAAACCAGGGCATGCATGGAGACCAGGCGTAGGGGTCATTAGTGCTTTATCAGACAAGTGCCCAACTAGTTATGTTATATTACATGGTTAGTAAGAAACATCTTCCAGGGAGAATAGTTCCGTTAGGGGTTCCTTTCCCTGGGAGGCATGCCCTAAAGTGCATGTCCGGACTGTGAAAAGAGCAGAAAAGCATCTGGGGGCAGATAAATAAATAAATAATAAATCATCTTTCAAGTCACCGACCGAATATTCCCTTAAGAACGCTAGCTTTCGGCTTCACCCAGTCTGAGGTACACATCCGGCTGACCCGGCAGCAACAATCGCAGAGGTGCTCCCTTTATCTCCTAGCCGAACAATCGGGAACGTAGGGGTAAGCACAGGAGCCAGGCAACCCAGCTTGGCCAAAACTTAAGTCATATCGATGCATATAATGGTGAATAAAAGGTACATGCGGAAGTTTGACACATGTGTTGGGCATGAAGCCCGTATAAATAAGCTTCTGTTAAAGAAGACCCCAGGTATAATGAGTGCGAGTAGCACATCAAGTGTGTGCGAACAATGCGCAGATCAGCCCTCAAAGGCTTTTACTAAAAAGGGAGGAAAAAAGGGGGGAAACAAAAGACAGCGAAAATATAAAAGGTGGATGGAGGAAGGAGACGAACTCTGAGTCCAGTGCTAGGCGTAGAATCTTCGGAGACGGGCTGCGTTCCATGGGTTCGACTCGAGTCGGTTGTCAGATGCGTTACGTAGATGGTATGCTCCGCCGTTCAGGACTTGGTCGATGATCAAGGGACCTTCCCATTTGGGCTTAAGTTTGTCCTTTTTCTTGTCTGGCAGGCGTAGAACTAGCTCGCCAACATTGTAAGTTTTGGCCCGTACTTCTCTGCTTTGATATCTTCGAGCCTGCTGCTGATAGAATGCGGAACGAGCTTTTGCCACGTCGCGCTCCTCCTCTAAGGCGTGCAAACTGTCCTGCCGATCCAACTCAGCTTCTCTTTCTTCGTACATGCGCACGCGAGGTGAGTCATGAATTATATCGCAGGGCAAAACCGCCTCTGCGCCGTACACCATAAAAAATGGTGTGAATCCGATAGTATGATTTGGCGTGGTCCGCAGCCCCCAGAGTATGGAGTCGAGCTCCTCCACCCAATGCGTGTTAGATTCCGTGAGGGACCGCACTAACCTGTGTTTAATGCCGCTCATGATTAGACCATTTGCTCGTTTGACTTGACCATTAGTTTGAGGGTGATAGACTGAAGCGTAGTCGAGCTTGATGCCCATGTTTTTGCACCAGAGTTTAACCTCGTCGGCCGTGAAGTTCGTGCCGTTATCAGTGATGATGCTGTGGGGGACGCCATAGCGGTGTACTACCCCAGATATGAAGTCTATCACAGGTCCAGAGTCGGCTGTTTTAACCGGCTTGGCCTCTATCCATTTGGTGAATTTATCCACCATGACCAATAAGTATTTTTGCTTGTGGGTTCCCCCTTTGAGGGGTCCAACCATGTCAAGCCCCCAGACCGCGAACGGCCATGTAATGGGTATATTTTTGAGGGCGGTGGGTGGCATGTGGCTTTGATTAGCAAAGAGCTGGCAACCGACGCATCGTTGGTCTAAGTCCTGAGCATCTGCCCGGGCAGTCGGCCAATAAAATCCTGTACGGAAGGCCTTGCCCACAAGGGCCCGGGCTGTGGCGTGGTGCCCGCCGAGTCCGACGTGAATTTCAGCCATGAGATTTCGCCCTTCCTCTTCGGAGATGCACCTTTGAAGCACTCCGGTTGTGCTTTTCTTATAAAGTTCTCCCTCATGGACCTTGTAGGCTTTAGATCGCCGAACTATGCAGCGGGCCTCATTTTGGTCTTCGGGAAGTTCCTGCCTAATTAAGTAGGCTAGGAATGGTTCCGTCCACGGGGCAATTACTGCCATTATTTCGTGGGCTGAAGGTGTTATTTCATTGGCTGAGCCACCGATTGTGTCAGAATGTTCCATGTTGGGTGGCGCGGTTGGTTCCGGGTTGTTATTTCCGGACTCCTCTTCCCATAATACGGATGGCTTAAAGAGCCGCTCCAGGAAGATGTTTGAAGGGACGGCGTCGTGTTTTGCGCCGATGCGCGCCAACACGTCGGCTGCCTGGTTATTATCCCGGGCTACATGGTGGAATTCGAGTCCTTCGAACCGAGCTGACATTTTTAAGACGGCGTTATGATAGGCTGCCATTTTCGGATCCTTGGCGTCAAAGTCTCCATTTACTTGGGATATTGCGAGGTTTGAATCCCTGCGCACCTCTAGGCGTTGAATACCCATGGAGATTGCCATCCAGAGACCATGTAGAAGGGCCTCATATTCGGCTGCATTGTTGGAGTCCGTGTACATTATCTGAAGTACGTATTGGACTGTGTCTCCGGTTGGGGACGTCAATACGACGCCAGCCCCCAAGCCGGCCAACATTTTGGAGCCATCGAAATGCATGATCCAATTGGAGTATGCGCCGTACTCTTTAGGGAGTTCGGCTTCGGTCCATTCGGCGATGAAGTCAGCCAAAACTTCGACTTTATAGATCGCCGTGGTTTGTAGGTTATGTCGAATGGTAAGAGCTCAATGACCCATTTTGCAATCCTTCCTGTCGCATCGCGATTGTTTATAATGTCATTGAGAGGTACTTCGGAGGCCACTGTTATCAAACACTCTTGAAAGTAGTGTCGCAACTTCCGGGATGCCATGAACACCGCGTACGCTATCTTTTGATAATGTGGATACCGGGACTTGCATGGAGTTAAGACAGTGGATACGTAGTACACTGGTTTTTGAAGAGGGAATTTGTGTCCTTCTGTTTCTCGTTCAACGACGAGTACCGCGCTGACAACTTGATATGTTGTCGCGATATATAATAACATCGGTTCGCCCAGGTTGGGCGCGGCCAGGACCGGATTTGTTGCCAATATGGCCTTTATTTCTTCGAGTCCGGCCGTGGCAGCATCCGTCCATTCGAAGTGTTCGGTGCGCCGGAGGAGGTGATAGAGGGGCAATGCCTTTTCTCCCAAACGGGAGATGAAGAGGCTTAGAGCCGCCACGCATCCAATCAGTTTTTGTATTTGTTTGAGGTCTTTTGGGATATCCAATTGTGATAGAGCTCAGATCTTGGCTGGGTTTGCTTCAATTCCTCTACCGGATACAATGAAGCCCAAGAGCTTTCCGGCTGGTACGCCGAAAACGCATTTTTCCGGGTTGAGCTTAATGTTATATGCTCGGAGGTTGTCGAATGTGAGCCTCTGTTTCGACGTGTTTGGTCTTAACGACCACATCGTCTACGTATGCCTCCACTGTTTTGCCGATCTGGGTAGCCAGACATGTCTAAATCATGCACTGATATGTTGCGCCGGCGTTTTTGAGTCCGAAGGGCATTGTGTTGAAGCAGAATGGTCCGTATGGAGTAATGAATGTCGTTGCGGCCTGGTCTGTTTCCGCCATCTTGATTTGATGGTATCCGGAGTATGCGTCGAGGAAGCACAATCAATCGTGCCCTGCGGTAGCATCGATGATTTGGTCGATGCGGGGAAGGGGGAAAGGATCCTTTGGACAGGCCCTGTTAAGGTCTTTAAAATCGACACAAAGGCGCCAGGATTTGTCCTTTTTTGGTACCATTACCAGGTTCGCTAGCCAGTCCGGATGTTTTATATCTCTGATGAATCCGGCTTCTAATAGTTTGGCTAGCTCCTCTCCCATTGCCTATCTTTTGGGTTCGGAAAATCAACGAAGAGCCTGTTTGACTGGCTTGAATCCTTTTAGGATATTTAGGCTGTGCTCTGCCAGCCTGCGTGGGATTCCTGGCATATCTGAAGGGTGCCAGGAAAAAATGTCCCAATTTTCCCGAAGGAATTCTTGTAGTGCGGCTTCAACATCAGGGTTTAATTGTGCCCCAATGGAGGCCGTCTTTGTGGGGTCCGTTGGATGGACCTGGAATTTGACTATTTCATCTGCTGGTTTAAAAGAGGTGGACTTAGATCTCTTATCGAGTATCACATCGTCCCTATTCACCGTGGAGTGCAGCACGGTGAGTTCCTCTGCCGCTAGGGCTTCGGATAGTGCCTCTAGGGCTAGTGCGGCTGTCTTATTTTCAGCGCGGAGTGCTATGTCCGGATCACTGACAAGAGTGATGATTCCATTGGGCCCGGGCATTTTAAGCTTCATGTACCCGTAATGCTTGGAAAATTGTGAATGCCTCTCACCCTAATAAAGCGTGATATCCGCTGCTGAACGGGGCCACTTGGAACGTGACCTCCTCGGACCTGTAATTGTCCGGCGAGCCGAACACCACATCTAGTGTGATTTTTCCTATGCAGCGTGCTTCCCGGCTAGGGATTATTCCTCTAAAGGTTGTGCTGCTTCGCTCAATGCGGCTCCAGTCTATTTCCATTTTTTGAGGGTTTCCTTGTAGATGAGGTTTAATCCGCTGCCGCCATCCATGAGTACCTTGGTAAGACGAAAGTCGTCCACTATTGGACTGAGGACCAATGCGGCTGGTGCTCGGGCTGTTCGGAATTTAGGTTCGTCGCTGGCGTTGAAGGTGATAGCCATGCCACTCCATGGATTTATTGTTGCTACTTGGTAGACTTCGGCAAGGCCGCGGAGTGTTCGTTTCCGCATGTTGTTTGATGCGGAAGTCTCGACGACTGTTAATACCGTACTGGTACTGTTGGGTTGGTTCTCCGGGGCTAGAAGCTCTTCGCCACTTTTGGCCACCTGCCGTAGTATCCAACATGCTCAAAGGCTGTGTGTTGGAGTGACGCCCTCTGTACTGTGGATTTTACAGGGTCTGCTGAGCCATCCCTCCAATACGGTTCCGTGCCCTTTATGGGGTTTTTGCTTTTTGGTTTTTGTCCCGGGTGCCTGAGCATGATGCACCCTTTTGTTTCGGACTAGGGTTGTGTTCGGAGCCGGATTGTCCCAAAACTTAGTTTCGGTTTTCCAGGTACTCTCCATCGCGCAGTACTTTCGTACTATGGACGCTAGGTCGGCGAAGCATGTAATTTCGCGGCGACTTATGGCGTTCGTGATTCCCTTGTCCATGCAATTGTTGCAGAAAATTGAGATTGCGCTTTCCTCACGACAGTCCTTTATCCTGTCCATAACCAGGAGGAATCTGGCCCAGTAATGATGTACTATTTCCGTGGGCTCTTGCCGGATTTGAGATAGATCGCTGATGTTTGGGTGGGCGGGTGGAATTAGGTCCGGAACCCTGCCCAACTTGAGGCTCAAGGGCCGAAAAGTTTCCGAATTTGGAAGCTCGGATTGCTGGAAGTCGTCCAACGAATCTGGTCCGCTGCCTGACTTTAGGTTCAGTACTTGATTGACATCCGTCCCTCCGCAGGAATCCGGCATGGAGGGATCAGGAGTCCGGACATAACTGGTCTTTAATATAGAAGAAGAGTCGTCGCGTTGTTCCTGTACCACCGCAACGTGGTGGGTAACCTGGGGAGAGTTAATCTCTCTCAGATCGGTTTTAAGCCCAATCTGATCATAGTCTGTAGCGACTCCCAGGGCGGTGATGCGATCCAAGAGCTCGTTTACGGAAGAGAGCTCCATCGGATCCAGCTGCTCGGTGAATTCCGAGTTGACGTGAAGATCGCTTTTGATAACCCGAGAGGTCATCGTCGAAGCGGCAGCCGAACAGGCGGTCATAAGAAAACCACCTAGCCGGATAGTTTGACCGGCGGCCAAAGCTCCTTTGGCAATGGTACCTTCTTTAAAGACGGGAAGAGGCATCCTTCCTGATTGTGACGGCACAGAGGAACTCTCAATGAAAGCACCAATGTCGGTGTCAAAACCGGTGGATCTCGGGTAGGGGGTCCCGAAATGTGCGTCTAGGCGGATGGTAATAGGAGACAAGGGACACGATGTTTTTACCCAGGTTCGGGCCCTCTCGATGGAGGTAAAACCCTACTCCTGCTTGATTGATATTGATGATATGGGTAGTACAAGAGTGGATCTACCACGAGATCAAGGAGGCTAAACCCTAGAAGCTAGCCTATGGTATGATTGTTGTTTGTCCTATGGACTAAAACCCTCCGGTTTATATAGACACCGGAGAGGGCTAGGGTTACACAGAGTCAGTTACAATGGTAGGAGATCTACATATCCGTATCGCCAAGCTTGGCTTCCACGCCAAGGAAAGTCCCATCCGGACACGGGACGAAGTCTTCAATCTTGTATCTTCATAGTCTTGGAGTCCGACCGATGATGACAGTTCGGCTATCCGGACACCCCCTAGTCCAGGACTCCCTCAATCATCATTATAGAGCATTGCCCCATGAAAAAAAGGACAAAGAAAAAAAGAGGCCAAAGAAGCCTAAATAAAAAAGGGGGCCAAAGAAGCCCACCCAAAAAAAGAAAAAAAGAAGAAAAAAAAGGGGCAATGTTAGTATCCTTGTGCTTCAAAGTAGCACCATGTTCTTCATATAGAGAGTCTCCTATATTGTCACTTTCATATACTAGTGGGAATTTTCATTATAGAACTTGGCTTGTATATTCCAACGATGGGCTTCCTCAAATGCCCTAGGTCTTCATGGGCAAGCAAGTTGGATGCACACCCACTTAGTTTTCAGTTTGAGCTTTCATACACTTATAGCTCTTAGTGCATCCGTTGCATGGCAATCCCTACTCCTTGCATTGACATCAATTGATGGGCATCGCCATAGCCCGTTGATTAGCCGCGTCGATGTGAGACTTTCTTCCTTTTTATCTTCTCCACATAACCTCCACCATCATATTCTATTCCACCCATAGTGCTATATCCATGGGGCTCACGCTCATGTATTGCGTGAGAGTTGAAAAAGTTTTAGAATACTAAAGTATGAAACAATTGCTTGGATGACACCGGGATAGGCATGAGGGGTACCTTGTGCTAAGAAAAGGGAGCATATAAGACTATAAGATTTTGTAGGGATAACATTCTGGAAGCATTGATATTTTGAAAGACATGATTGTTTGTTGGGATGCCCTAAGTATTATTGTTTTTATGTCAAATGATAGACTATTGCTTTGAATCACCCGTGTCTTAATATTTATGCCATGATTAGATATATGATCAAGATTATGCTAGGTAGCATTCCACATCAAAAATTATCTTTTTTATCATTTACCTACTCGAGGACGACCAGGAATTAAGCTTGGGGATGCTGATACGTCTCCGTTGTATCTATAATTTTTGATTGTTCCATGCCAATATTCTACAACTTTCATATACTTTTGGCAACTTTTTATACTATTTTTTGGGACTAACATATTGATCCAGTGCCCAGTGCCAGTTCCTGTCTGTTGCATGTTTTATGTTTCACAGAAACCACATATCAAACGGAGTCCAAACGGGATAAAAACGGACGGAGAATTATTTTGGAATATTTGTGATTTTTTGGAAGTAAAATCAACGCGAGACGGTGCCCGAGGTGGCCACGAGACAGGGGCCCATGCCCACTCCAGGTGGGCGCGCCCCCCACCCTTGTGGGCCCCTCGTAAGGTGGTTGATGCCCTTCTTTGGCCGCAAGAAAGCTAATTTTTGGAAAAAGATCTGGGCGAAGGTTTCAATCCAATCGGAGTTACAGATCTCCGAATATAAAAGAAACAGTGCCAGGGCAGAATCCCAGGGCGCAGAAACAGAGAGAGACAGAGAGACAGATCCAATCTCGGAGGGGCTCTCGACCCTCCCCCACCATGGGAGCCAAGGACCAGGGGGGAAACCCTTCTCCCATCTAGGGAGAAGGTCAAGGAAGAAGAAGAAGAAGGGGCCCCTCTCCCCCTTGCTTCCGGTGGCACCGGAACGCCGCCGGGGGCCATCATCATCACCGTGATCTTCATCAACAACTTCACCGCCTTCATCACCAACTCTTCCCCCCTCTATGCAGCGGTGTAATCCCTCTTTTACTCGCTGTAATATCTACTTAAACATGGCGCTCAATGCTATATATTATTTCCCAATGATGTATGGCTATCTTATGATGTTTGAGTAGATCCGTTTTGTCCTATGGGTTAATTGATGATCGTGATGTTGGGGAACGTTGCAGAAAATTAAAATTTTTCCTACGGTTTCACCAAGATCCATCTATGAGTTCATCTAAGCAACGAGTCAAGGGAGTGAGTTAGCATCTACATACCACTTGTAGATCGCGTGCGGAAGCTTGCAAGGGGATGGTGATGATGGAGTCGTACTCGACGTGATTCGGATCACCGATGACCAAGTACTGAACGGACAGCACCTCCGCGTTCAACACACGTACGGGACGGGAGACGTCTCCTCCTTCTTGATCCAACAAGGGGAAGGAGAGGTTGAGGAAGAACGCTCCAATGGCAGCACGACGGCGTGGTGCAGTTGGAGTAGTAGTATTCCGACAGGGCTTCGCCAAGCACTTATGGAGGAGGAGAGGTGTTGGGGAGGGGAGGGGCTGTGCCTTGGCTTGTGTTGATCTCCCATGCGCCTCCCCACTACATATAGGGGTGGAGGGGCTGGTTTCTTGCCCTCCAAGTCCATTGGGGCGTTGGCCAAGGTGGGAGGAAAGAAATCCCATCATTTCCTTCCCCACCGATTGTTATCCCCCCTTTTTAGGGATCTTGATCTTATCCCTTCGGGATATGATCTTATTCCTTCTAAGGGGGGATCTTGGTGCGCCTTGACCAGGGGTGTGGGGCCTTTCCCCCACTACTCACGTTCATGTGGGTCCCCCCATGCAGGTGGGCCCCACTCTGGAACCTTCTAGAACCTTCCCGGTACAATACCGAAAAATCCCGAACATTTTCCGGTGGCCAAAATAGGACTTCCCATATATAAATCTTTACCTCCGGACCATTCCGGAACTCCTCGTGACGTCCGGGATCTCATCCGGGACTCCGAACAACATTCGGTAGTCACATACTAGTCTTCCTAATAACCCTAGCGTCACCGAACCTTAAGTGTGTAGACCCTACGGGTTCGGGAGACATGCAGACATGACCGAGACGCTCTCAGGTCAATAACCAACAGCGGGATCTGGATACCCATGTTGGCTCCCACATGCTCCTCGATGTTGTCATCGGATGAACCACGATGTCGAGGATTCGATCAAACCCTGTATACAATTCCCTTTGTCAATCGGTACGTTACTTGCCCGAGACTCGATCGTCGGTATCCCAATACCTTGTTCAGTCTCGTTACCGGCAAGTCACTTTACTCGTACCGTAATGCATGATCCCGTGGCCAACACTTTGGTCACCTTGAGCTCATTATGATGATGCATTACCGAGTGGGCCCAGAGATACCTCTCCGTCATACGGAGTGACAAATCCCAGTCTCGATCCGTGTCAACCCAACAGCTACTTTCGGAGATACCTGTAATGCACCTTTATAGTCACCCAGTTACGTTGTGACGTTTGATACACCCAAGGCACTCCTATGGTATCCGGGAGTTACACGATCTCATGGTCTAAGGAAGAGATACTTGACATTTGCAAAGCTCTAGCAAACGAACTAAACGACCTTTGTGCTATGCTTAGGATTGGGTCTTGTCCATCACATCATTCTCCTAATGATGTGATCCCGTTATCAACGACATCCAATGTCCATAGCCAGGAAATCATGACTATCTGTTGATCACAACGAGCTAGTCAACTAGAGGCTCACTAGGGACATATTGAGGTCTATGTATTCACACGTGTATTACGATTTCCGGATAATACAGTTATAGCATGAATAAAAGACAATTATCATGAACAATGAAATATAATAATACTTTTATTATTGCCTCTAGGGCATATTTCCAACAGTCTCCCACTTGCACTAGAGTCACCAATCTAGTTACATTGTGATGAATCGAACACCCATAGAGTTCTGGTGTTGATCATGTTTAGCTCGCGAGAGAGGTTTAGTCAACGGATCTGCGACATTCAGATCCGTATGTACTTTGCAAATTTCTATGTCTCCATCTTGAACATTTTCACGGATGGAGTTGAAACGACGCTTGATGTGCCTGGTCTTCTTGTGAAACCTGGGCTCCTTGGCAAGGGCAATAGCTCCAGTGTTGTCACAGAAGAGTTTGATTGGCCCCGACGCATTGGGTATGACTCCTAGGTCGGTGATGAACTCCTTCACCCAAATCGCTTCATGCGCTGCCTCCGAGGCTGCCATGTACTCCGCTTCACACGTAGATCCCGCCACGATGCTCTGCTTGCAGCTGCACCAGCTTACTGCTCCACCATTCAACATATACACGTATCCGGTTTGTGACTTAGAGTCATCCGGATCTGAGTCGAAGCTAGCGTCGACGTAACCCTTTACGACAAGCTCTTCGTCTCCTCCATAAACGAGAAACATGTCCTTTGTCCTTTTCAGGTACTTCAGGATATTCTTGACCGCTGTCCAGTGTTCCTTGCCGGGATTACTTTGGTATCTAGCTACCAAACTCACGGCAAGGTTTACATCAGGTCTGGTACACAGCATGGCATACATAATAGATCCTATGGCTGAGGCATAGGGGATGGTATTCATCTCTTCTATATCTTTTGCCGTGGTCGGTGACTGAGCCGAGCTCAATCTCACACCTTGTAACATAGGCAAGAACCCTTTCTTGGACTGAACCATTTTGAACCTTTTCAAAATCTTATCAAGGTATGTGCTTTGTGAAAGACCTATGAGGCATCTCGATCTATCTCTATAGATCTTGATGCCTAATATATAAGCAGCTTCTCCAAGGTCCTTCATTGAAAAACATTTGTTCAAGTAGGCCTTAATGCTGTCCAGAAATTCTATATTATTTCCCATCAAGAGTATGTCATCTACATATAATATGAGAAATGCTACAGAGCTCCCACTCACTTTCTTGTAAACGCAGGCTTCTCCATAAGTCTGCATAAACCCAAACGCTTTGATCATCTCATCAAAGCGAATATTCCAACTCCGAGATGCTTGCACCAGCCCATAAATGGATCGCTGGAGCTTGCATACTTTGTTAGCATTCTTAGGATCGACAAAACCTTCCGGCTGCATCATATACAGTTCTTCCTTAAGATGCCCATTAAGGAATGCCGTTTTGACGTCCATCTGCCATATCTCATAATCATAGTATGCGGCAATTGCTAACATGATTCGGGCGGACTTTAGCTTCGCTACGGGAGAGAATGTCTCGTCGTAGTCAATCCCTTGAACCTGTCGATAACCCTTAGCGACAAGTCGAGCTTTATAGATGGTAACATTTCCATCCGCGTCCGTGTTCTTCTTAAAGATCCATTTGTTTTCTATCGCTCGCCGATCATCGGGCAAGTCTGTCAAAGTCCATACTTTGTTTTCATACATGGATTCTATCTCGGATTTCATGGCTTCAAGCCATTTGTTGGAATCTGGGCCCGCCATCGCTTCTTCATAGTTCGAAGGTTCACCGTTGTCCAACAACATGATTTCCAGGACAGGGTTGCCGTACCACTCTGGTGCGGAACGTGTCCTTGTGGACCTACGAAATTCAGTAGCAACTTGATCCGAAGTACCTTGATCATCATCATTGGTTTCCTCTTCAGTTGGTGTGGGCATCACAGGAATATTATCCTGAGCTGCACCACTTTCCCGTTCGAGAGGTAGTACTTCATCGAGTTCTACTTTCCTCCCACTTACTTCTTTCGAGAGAAACTCTTTTTCCAGAAAGCATCCGTTCTTGGCAACAAAGATCTTGCCCTCGAATCTTAAGTAGAAGGTATACCCGACAGTTTCCTTAGGGTATCCTATGAAGACGCATTTTTCCGACTTGGGTTCGAGCTTTTCAGGTTGAAGTTTCTTGACATAAGCATCGCATCCCCAAACTTTTAGAAACGACAGCTTAGGTTTCTTCCCAAACCATAATTCATACGGTGTCGTCTCAACGGATTTAGACGGTGCCCTATTTAAAGTGAATGTAGCTGTCTCTAGAGCGTATCCCCAAAATGATAGCGGTAAATCGGTAAGAGACATCATAGACCGCACCATATCCAATAGAGTGCGATTACGACGTTCGGACACACCGTTTCGCTGAGGTGTTCCAGGCGGCGTGTGAAACGATTCCACATTTCTTTAAGTGTGTACCAAATTCGTGACTTAAGTATTCTCCTCCACGATCTGATCGTAGGAACTTTATCTTTCGGTCATGTTGATTCTCTACCTCATTCTGAAATTCTTTGAACTTTTCAAAGGTCTCAGACTTGTGTTTCATTAAGTAGACATACCCATATCTACTCAAGTCATCAGTGAGAGTGAGAACATAACGATATCCTCCGCGAGCCTCAACGCTCATTGGACCGCACACATCGGTATGTATGATTTCCAACAAGTTGGTTGCTCGCTCCATTGTTTCGGAGAACGGAGTCTTGGTCATTTTGCCCATGAGGCATGGTTCGCATGTGTCAAATGATTCATAATCAAGAGACTCCAAAAGTCCATCAGCGTGGAGCTTCTTCATGCGTTTGACACCAATGTGACCAAGGCGGCAGTGCCACAAGTATGTGGGACTATCGTTATCAACTTTACATCTTTTGGTATCCACACTATGAACATGTGTAATAATACACTCGAGATTCATTAAGAATAAACCATTGACCATCGGAGCATGACCATAAAACATATCTCTCATATAAATCGAACAACCATTATTCTCAGACTTAAATGAGTAGCCATCTCGTATTAAACGAGATCCAGATACAATGTTCATGCTCAAACTTGGTACTAAATAACAATTATTAAGGTTCAAAACTAATCCCGTAGGTAAATGTAGAGGTAGCGCGCCGACGGCGATCACATCGACTCTGGAACCATTCCCGACGCGCATCGTCACCTCGTCCTTCGCCAGTCTCCTTTTATTCCGCAGCTCCTGCTGTGAGTTACAAATATGAGCAACGGCACCGGTATCAAATACCCAGGAGTTACTACGAGTACTGGTAAGGTACACATCAATTACATGTATATCAAATATACCTTTGGTGTTGCCAGCCTTCTTATCCGCTAAGTATTTGGGGCAGTTCCGCTTCCAGTGACCCTTCCCCTTGCAATAAAAGCACTCAGTCTCAGGCTTGGGTCCGTTCTTTGACTTCTTCCCGGTAACTGGCTTACCAGGCGTGGCAACCTCCTTGCCGTCCTTCTTGAAGTTCTTCTTACCCTTGCTCTTCTTGAACTTAGTGGTCTTATTGAGCACCAACACTTGATGTTCTTTCTTGATTTCAGCCTCTGCTGACTTCAGCATCGAGAACACTTCAGGAATGGTCTTTTCCATCCCCTGCATGTTGTAGTTCATCACAAAGCTCTTGTAGCTTGGTGGGAGCGACTGGAGGATTCTGTCAATGACCGCCTCATCGGGGAGGTTAATATTCAGCTGGGTCATATGGTTGTGCAACCCAGACATCTAAGTGTTACACGATCTGAGTCGACTAGCCCGTGTCCGATCATCACGTGAGACGGACTAGTCATCGTCGGTGAACATTTTCATGTTGATCGTATCTTCCATACGACTCGTGTTCGACCTTTCGGTCTCCGTGTTCCGAGGCCATGTCTGCACATGCTAGGCTCGTCAAGTTAACCCTAAGTGTTTTCGCTGTGTAAAACTGTCTTACACCCATTGTATGTGAACGTAAGAATCCATCACACCCTATCATCACGTGGTGCTTAGAAGCGACGAACAGTAGCCACGGTGCACAGTTAGGGGAGAACACTTCTTGATGTTTTGTAAGGGATCATCTTATTTACTACCGTCGTCCTAAGTAAACAAGATGCATAAACATAATAAACATCACATGCAATTATATAGTTGTGACATGATATGGCCAATATCATATAGCTCCATTGATCTCCATCTTCGGGGCTCCATGATCATCTTGTCACCGGCTTGACACCATGATCTCCATCATCATGATCTCCATCATCGTGTCTTCATGAAGTTGTCACGCCAACGACTACTTCTACTTCTATAGCTAACGCGTTTTGCAATAAAGTAAAGTAAGTTACATGGCGTTCTTCAATGACACGCAGGTCATACAAAAATAAAGACAACTCCTATGGCTCCTGCCGGTTGTCATACTCATCGACATGCAAGTCGTGAATCCTATTACAAGAACATGATCTCATACATCACACTTCATCATTCATCACAACTTCTGGCCATATCACATCACATGATCAATCGCTGCAAAAACAAGTTAGACGTCCTCTAATTGTTGTTGCATCTTTTACGTGGCTGCAATTGGGTTCTAGCAAGAACGTTTTCTTACCTACGAATAACCACAACGTGATTTTTTCAACTTCTATTTACCCTTCATAAGGGCCCTTTTCATCGAATCCGCTCCAACTAAAGTGGGAGAGACAGACACCCGCCAGCCACCTTATGCAACTAGTGCATGTCAGTCGGTGGAACCGGTCTCACGTAAGGGTACGTGTAAGGTTGGTCCGGGCCGCTTCATCCCACAATGCCGTTGAAGCAAGAAAAGACTAGTAGAGGCAAGTAAGTTGACAAGATCCACGCCCACAACAAAATTGTGTTCTACTCGTGCAAAGAGAACTACGCATAAACCTGGCTCTGATACCACTGTTGGGGAACGTTGCAGAAAATTAAAATTTTTCATACGGTTTCACCAAGATCCATCTATGAGTTCATCTAAGCAACGAGTCAAGGGAGTGAGTTAGCATCTACATACCACTTGTAGATCGCGTGCGGAAGCTTGCAAGGGGATGGTGATGATGGAGTTGTACTCGACGTGATTCGGATCACCGATGACCAAGTACTGAACGGACAGCACCTCCGCGTTCAACACACGTACGGGACGGGAGACGTCTCCTCCTTCTTGATCCAGCAAGGGGAAGGAGAGGTTGAGGAAGAACGCTCCAATGGCAGCACGACGACGTGGTGCAGTTGGAGTAGTAGTATTCCGACAGGGCTTCGCCAAGCACTTATGGAGGAGGAGAGGTGTTGGGGAGGGGAGGGGCTGCGCCTTGGCTTGTGTTGATCTCCCATGCGCCTCCCCACTATATATAGGGGTGGAGGGGCTGGTTTCTTGCCCTCCAAGTCCATTGGGGCGTTGGCCAAGGTGGGAGGAAAGAAATCCCATCATTTCCTTCCCCACCGATTGTTATCCCCCCTTTTTAGGGATCTTGATCTTATCCCTTCGGGATATGATCTTATTCCTTCTAAGGGGGGATCTTGGTGCGCCTTGACTAGGGGTGTGGGGCCTTTCCCCCACTACTCACGTTCATGTGGGTCCCCCCATGCAGGTGGGCCCCACTCTGGAACCTTCTAGAACCTTCCCGGTACAATACCGAAAAATCCCGAACATTTTCCGGTGGCCAAAATAGGACTTCCCATATATAAATCTTTACCTCCGGACCATTCCGGAACTCCTCGTGACGTCCGGGATCTCATCCGGGACTCCGAACAACATTCGGTAGTCACATACTAGTCTTCCTAATAACCCTAGCGTCACCGAACCTTAAGTGTGTAGACCCTACGGGTTCGGGAGACATGCAGACATGACCGAGACGCTCTCAGGTCAATAACCAACAGCGGGATCTGGATACCCATGTTGGCTCCCACATGCTCCTCGATGTTGTCATCGGATGAACCACGATGTCGAGGATTCGATCAAACCCTGTATACAATTCCCTTTGTCAATCGGTACGTTACTTGCCCGAGACTCGATCGTCGGTATCCCAATACCTTGTTCAGTCTCGTTACCGGCAAGTCACTTTACTCGTACCGTAATGCATGATCCCGTGGCCAACACTTTGGTCACCTTGAGCTCATTATGATGATGCATTACCGAGTGGGCCCAGAGATACCTCTCCGTCATACGGAGTGACAAATCCCAGTCTCGATCCGTGTCAACCCAACAGCTACTTTCGGAGATACCTGTAATGCACCTTTATAGTCACCCAGTTACGTTGTGACGTTTGATACACCCAAGGCACTCCTACGGTATCCGGGAGTTACACGATCTCATGGTCTAAGGAAGAGATACTTGACATTTGCAAAGCTCTAGCAAATGAACTAAACGACCTTTGTGCTATGCTTAGGATTGGGTCTTGTCCATCACATCATTCTCCTAATGATGTGATCCCGTTATCAATGACATCCAATGTCCATAGCCAGGAAATCATGACTATCTGTTGATCACAACGAGCTAGTCAACTAGAGGCTCACTAGGGACATATTGAGGTCTATGTATTCACACGTGTATTACGATTTCCGGATAATACAGTTATAGCATGATTAAAAGACAATTATCATGAACAATGAAATATAATAATACTTTTATTATTGCCTCTAGGGCATATTTCCAACACGTGATTGGTTTGAGTTGCATGTTTTATTATGGGTGCTGTCCTATGGTGCTCTTCGTGTTGCGCAAGCGTGAGGGATCCCCGTTGTTGGGTTTGCAATATGTTCATGATTTGCTTATGGTGGGTGGCGTGAGTGAACATAAGCACAGACCCAAGTAAGTAGGTTGTTTGCGTATGGGATAAAGGGGACTTGATGCTTTAATGCTATGGTTGGGTTTTACCTTAATTAATCTTTAGTAGTTGCGGATGCTTGCTAGAGTTCCAATCATAAGTGCATATGATCCAAGAAGAGAAAGTATGTTAGCTTATGCCTCTCCCTCAAATAGAATTGCAATAGTGATTACTGGTCTAAGTTATCGATTGCCTAGGGACAAATAACTTTCTCGTAACAAAAAGCTCTCTACTAATACTTACTTTATTGCATCTTTATCTAAACAGCCCCTAGTTTATATTTATGTGCTCTTTATTATCTTGCAAACCTATCCAACAACACCTACAAAGTACTTCTAGTTTCATACTTGTTCTAGGTAAAGCGAACACTAAGCGTGCATAGAGTCGTATCAGTGGCCGATAGGACTTGAGAGAGTATTTGTTCTACCTTTAGCTCCTCGTTGGGTTCGACACTCTTACTTATCGAAAGAGGCTACAACTATCCCGTATACTTGCGGGTCATCACAAACCTGGCCAACATCTGCTTCCAAGAAACAAAGGTCGAAAATATGTCTGTGGAAATCATTAGGCATTGCCTTGGCAATAAATTCAAAAACTTTTATTACCTGCCGACGGTGGGAACTCGCGGAGGAATCTTAATCGCGTGGGATGAGACGGTGGTGATGCTATCGAACCCACACCACACAACGAACATGCTCTCGGCTCTGGTAAAGCCAAAAAGTGGGGGCCATTGGTGGATGACGGGAGTGTATGGCCCGCAGGCGGATGATGCTAAGATCGAATTCATGTAGGAACTGGTGGATGTTCGCGACTTGCACGCAGGCCCGTGGGCTATTGTGGGAGATTTCAACTTGCTGGTAAATCCTCAGGACAAGAACAATGACGCGATGAACCGTAGGACGCTAGCTCGTTTCAGGGTGAAAACCAACAGACTTGAGGTCAAGGAGCTATATCTCAATGGCCGCAAGTACACTTGGTCAAATGAACGACATTGGCCTACGATGGAGAAAATCGACCATGTCTTCACCACAAACAGCTGGGATGATTTACACCCTGCGGCCTTGCTCACGGCACTGGGATCGGGGGTCTTAGATCACTGTCCCTTGCTGGTGGATCTCAATGCGGATGTGGCGTATGGCAAGCGCTTCAGGTTTGAAGTGTTCTGGCCAAAAGCCAAGGGTTTCTTTGAAACGGTGGAAACTGCTTGGACCTCGGTTGGCTCGGATGGCAATGCGTTCATAGCACTCGATAACAAGCTTAGCGCAACAGCAAAGGCATTGCAAAAATGGAGTGACAACTAGATAGGCAACATCAGGCTCCAAATTGCAATTGCGCTAGAGTTTATAATTCGTCTGGACATGGCAATGGACTCAAGGTTACTCATGGAGAAGGAGCACGGATTGCGCAAGATGCTGAAGAAGAAGCTCCTGGGATTATGTTCTCTACAACGCTCTATTGCACGTCAGCGGTCAAGAATACTACAACTCAAGGAAGGGGAGGCGAACACCGCATTTTTCCACCGCCAAGCAAACCACAGGCAGAGGAAGAACCTAATGCTTTCCATCCAAGCAGATGGACATGCCTACACGGGGGCATGAAGATATCGCAAGGACAGTGGATGCATACTACTCAAACCTCATTGGATCGGCTAGCGAGAGAAAACAAGCACTCAACATGGAGGCCTTGGGGTTTCTGCCCAGTGATATGATGAGACTTGAGGAGCCTTTCTCAGTGCAAGAGGTGGAGAAGGTGATCAAGTGTATGCCGATGGACAAGGCGCCCGGGCCTGACGGATTCACGGGACATTTCCACGCAACCTTCTGGCGTATCATAAGAGCGGACTTCATGAGGGCGCTGGAGGAGTTTCATGGTGGAAATATGCAAGGGCTACATGCAATTAACAAGGCCACAGTCTCGCTCCTTCCGAAGAAGATAGGAGCCATCGATTTCAGGGATTACAGACCAGTTAGCCTCAATCATGGTGCGGTCAAGATCTTTGACAAAATCCTTGCCACACGTCTTGCCGACGACTTGCCTCAGCTTGTGGGCAATCACCAGAGTGCTTTTGTGCGGGGAAGATCTTTGCATGATAATTTCATGCTCGTTCAAGGTACGGCACGCAGATTACATCCATTGAAGGATCCCACACTATTGCTGAAGCTAGACATATCAAAAGCCTTCGACTCAGTACAATGGCCCTTCCTACTGGAAGTATTAGCTCACATGGGATTTGGACCAAGGTGGATGGCATGGATTTGTGGACTACTCGCAACATCATCTACTAAGATTACTGTGAATGGGATACCCGGGGAAACGATCTTCAACTACCAAGGATTGCGCCAGGGGAGCCCGTTGTCTCCCATGTTGTTCATTTTATGCATGGAACCCCTACACCGTCTCCTTCAACTTGCAACCACCGCGGGTTTACTTTTTCCCTTGGCTAGGATAGGGTTGCGGCATAGAGTGTCAATTTACGCGGATGATGTCATGGTCTTTCTCAAGCCAACGGAAAGGGACCTCCGGACGTGTGCCTCTGTCCTGGACTTATTTGCCAACGCGTCAGGGCTCAGAATCAACTTGCAGAAAAGCCTGGCCCTGCCGATCAGATGCTCGCCGGAGGACATGGAGCTCGCTTCGGGGTTGTTGGGATGTGAGCAAGTAACGTTCCCTTGCAGATGTCTGGGGTTGCCACTGTCGATAAGGAAGCAAACCGCAACACAATTTCAGGATATGGTGGATCAGATGGCCGCGAGGCTGCCTTCATGGAAGGCAAGATCACTACCAAAGAGCAGCCGGTTGCTCCTTATTCAATCGGTGCTATGTGCCATCCCCGTGCACTCCATGCTGGCCATGGGTTTACCAATTAAAACACTAAAGGCAATGATCAAAATCTGCCGAAGCTTTCTATGGTATGGGAAAGATGACGGTGGAGGTGGAAAGTGCGCTGTTGCTTGGTAAACCTTATGCCGACCCAAGTGGGCAGGTGGGCTCGGAGTTACGAACCTCAGGTGGATGGATGTCGCACTTCAAGCGTAGTGGCTCTGGTTGCAACTGATACGTCTCCAACGTATCTATAATTTTTGATTGTTCCATGCTATTATATTACCCGTTTTGGATGTTTATGGGCTTTATTTTACACTTTTATATCATTTTTGGGACTAACCTACTAACCGGAGGCCCATGCTGAATTGTTGTTTTTTTGCCTATTTCAGTGTTTCGAAGAAAAGGAATATCACACGGAGTCCAAACAGAATTAAACCTTCGGGTGTGATATTTTTGGAACAAATGTGATCCAGGGGACTTGGAGTGGACGTCAAGCAACAGAGGAGGTAGCCACGAGGGTGCCCGGCGCGCCCCCTGGAGGTGGGCGCGCCCCCACCCTCGTGGGCCCCTCGAGCGTCCACCGACCTACTTCTTCCTCCTATATATACCCACGTACCCTGAAACCATCGAGGAGCACCACAAAAAACTATTTCCACTGCCGCAACCTTCTGTATCCGCGAGATCCCATCTTGGAGCCTTCGTCGGTGCTCCGCCAGAGGGGGAATCGATCATGGAGGGCCTCTACATCATCTCCAAGGCCCTTCCGATAAGTTGTGAGTAGTTTACCACAGACCTTCGGGTCCATAGTTATTAGCTAGATGGCTTATTCTCTCTCTCTCTCTCTTTGATTCTCAATACAAAGTTCTCCTCGATCTTCTTGGAGATCTATTCGATGTAACTCTTTTTGCGGTGTGTTTGTTGAGATCCGATGAATTGTGGGTTTATGATCAAGTTTATCTATGAGAAATATTTGAATCTCCTCTGAATTCTTTTATGTGTGATTAAGTTATATTTGCAAGTCTCTTTGAATTATCAGTTTGGTTTGGCCTACTAGATTGATCTTTCTTGCAATGGGAGAAGTGCTTAGCTTTGGGTTCAATCTTGCGGTGTCCTTTCCCAGTGACAGCAGGGGCAGCAAGGCACGTATTGTATTGTTGCCATCGAGGATAAAAAGATGGGGTTTATATCATATTGCATGAGTTTATCCCTCTACATCATGTCATCTTTCTTAATGCATTACTCTGTTCTTCATGAACTTAATACTCTAGATGCATGCTGGATAGCGGTCGATGTGTGGAGTAATAGTAGTAGATGCAGGCAGGAGTCGGTCTACTTGTCACAAACGTGATGCCTATATACATGATCATGCCTAGATAATCTCATAATTATTCACTTTTCTATTAATTGCTCGACAGTAATTTGTTCACCCACCGTAATACTTATGCTATCTTGAGAGAAGCCACTAGTGAAACCTTTGGCCCCCGGGTCTATCCTTTATCATATAAGTTTACCATCTACTTTTATTTGCATCTTTACTTTTCCAATCTATATCATAAAAATACCAAAAATATTTATCTTATCATATTATCTCTATTAGATCTCACTTTCGCAAGTGGCCGTGAAGGGATTGACAACCCCTTTATTGCGTTGGTTGCGAGGTTCTTTTTTGTTTGTGTAGGTGTGTGGGACTTTTGAGGAGCCTCCTACTGGATTGATACCTTGGTTCTCAAAAACTGAGGGAAATACTTACGCTACTTTGCTGCATCACCCTTTCCTCTTCAAGGAAAACCAACGCAAGCTCAAGACGTCGCAAGAAGGATTTCTGGTGCCATTGCCGGGGAGGTCTTCGCTCAAGTCAAGACATACCAAGTACCCATCACAAACTCATCTCCCTCGCATTACATTATTTGCCATTTGCCTCTCGTTTTCCTCTCCCCCACTTCACCCTTGCCGTTTTATTCGCCCTCTCTTTACCATTTGCCTTCCCGTTGTCATGGCCGAATCAAAAAGAACTAAGGGTTCTTTCCAGGGTTTTAGTACCTTGGATAGTCCCTCTATCCTCTCTAAGCTCATAAATAATGATGCTATGGAAAGACCCATCGGGGTTACCGATGAGAGCCTGAGTAATTTTGATGTAGATGACTCCGAAATTTTTCGCTATTTACTTGATGAGTCTTTAAAAGATGCTTGGGATAGGTTATTAAGAATTTGGTCTAGTTATGTGCCACAATATCAAATTGAGATATACTTAAAAAGCTTTTATGTTAGCTTGCCCGCTTCTTTTAAGCAAGTTCTAGATTCTATTTTTGAAGGAGGTTTTCTTGAAGGGGATGCTATAGATACCTATGGAAGAATGAAAACTATATTTGGGCACCCCATGAACGATAAGGTTGAATCTACCACCCTCTTATGCTTTTGTCAAAACAAAATTATCAAAGAGATCAAGGCTAGCTTAGATGCAAATTTCTGTAACGTGCTTAATCTTACTTCCTCCATTAATGGCAATGTGCTTTCCCAAAATAGAAGGATGAATACCATAGAAAGGAAATTCTCTCTTTTCTTTTCGAATGCGAAAGATGGCACTACTTAGATCTATCCTCGCTTTTATGCCTAGCTAGGGGCGTTAAACGATAGCGCTAGTTGGGAGGCTGTTGGAAATATGCCCTATATGTAATAATAAAATGGTTATTATTATATTTCCTCATTCATGATAATTGTCTATTATTCATGCTATAACTGTGTTATCCAAAAATCGTAATACATGTGTAAATACATAGACCACAACATGTCCCTAGTGAGCCTCTAGTTGGCTAGCTCGTTTATCAATAGATGGTCACTGTTTCCTGACCATGGACATTGGATGTCATTGATAACGGGATCACATCATTGGGAGAATGATGTGATGGACAAGACCCAATCCTAAGCATAGCACAAGATCGTGTAGTTCATTTGCTAGAGCTTTTCCAATGTCAAGTATCATTTCCTTATACCATGAGATCGTGTAACTCCCGGATGCCGTAGGAGTGCTTTGGGTGTACCAAACATCACAACGTAACTGGGTGACTATACTACAGGTATCTCCGAAAGTGTCTGTTGGGTTGACACGGATCGAGACTGGGATTTGTCACTCCGTATGACGGAGAGGTATCTCTGGGCCCACTCGGTAATGCATCATCATAATGAGCTCAAAGTGACTAAGTGGTTGGTCACGGGATCATGCATTACGGTACGAGTAAAGTGACTTGCCTGTAACGAGATTGAACGAGGTATTGGGATACCGACGATCGAATCTCGGGCAAGTAACGTACCGATTGACAAAGGGAATTGTATACGGGATTACCTGAATCCTCGACATTGTGGTTCATTCGATGAGATCATCATGGAACATGTGGGAGCCAACATGGGTATCCATATCCCACTGTTGGTTATTGGCCGAAGAGTCGTCTCGGTCATGTCTGCGTGTCTCCCGAACCCGTAGGGTCTACACACTTAAGGTTCGGTGACGCTAGGGTTGTAGAGATACTAGTATGCGGTAACCCGAAAGTTGTTCGGAGTCCCGGATGAGATCCCAAACGTCATCAGGAGTTCCGGAATGGTCCGGAGGTGAAGAATTATATATAGGAAGTCCAGTTTCGGCAATCGGGAAAGTTTCGGGGGTCACCGGTATTGTACCGGGACCACCGGAAGGGTCCCGGGGGTCCACCGGGTGGGGCCACCTATCCCGGAGGGCCCATTGGGCTGAAGTGGGGAAGGGAACCAGCCCCTGGTGGGCTGGTGCGCCCCCCTTGGGCCTCCCCTGCGCCTAGGGTTGGAAACCCTAGGGGTGGGGGCGCCCCACTTGACTTGGGGGGCAAGTTCCCCACTTGGCCGCCCCCCCCCCCCCTTGAGATGGGATCTCTAGGGGTCGGCGCCCCCCTGGCCCCTATATAAAGAGGGGGGAGGGAGGGCAGCCGCACCCTAGTCCCTTGCGCCTCCCTCTCCCCTCGCAACACCTCTCCCTCTCGCTGAGCTTGGCGAAGCCCTGTCGAGATCGCCGCTACTTCCACCACCACGCCGTCGTGCTGTTGGATCTCCATCAACCTCTCCCTCCCCTTGCTGGATCAAGAAGGAGGAGACATCTTCCCCAACCGTATGTGTGTTGAACGCGGAGGTGCCGTCCGTTCGGCACTAGGATCTTCGGTGATTTGGATCACGACGAGTACGACTCCCTCAACCCCATTCTCTTGAACGCTTCCGCGCGTGATCTACAAGGGTATGTAGATGCACTCCTCTCTCTCGTTGCTAGATGATTCCAAAGATTGATCTTCGTGAAGCATAGAAATTTTTTATTTTCTGCAACGTTCCCCAACAATGGCATCATGAGCTAGGTCTATGCGTAGTTTCTATGCACGAGTAGAACACAAACTTGTTGTGGGCGTAGATGTTGTCAATTTTCTTGCCACTATTAGTCTTATCTTGTTTTGGCGTCATCGTGGGATGAAGCGGCCCGGACCGACGTTACCCGTACGCTTACGTGAGACAGGTTTCCATCGACTGACATGCACTAGTTGCATAAGGTGGCTAGCGGGTGTCTGTCTCTCCCACTTTAATCGGATCAGATTCGATGAAAAGGGTCCTTATGAAGGGTAAATAGAAATTGGCATATCACGTTGTGGTTTTACGTAGGTAAGAAACGTTCTTGATAGAAACCTATAGAAGCCACGTAAAAACATGCAACAACAATAAGAGGACGTCTAACTTGTTTTTGCAGCATATGCCTTGTGATGTGATATGGCCAAAAGGATGTGATGAATGATATATGTGATGTATGAGATTGATCATGTTCTTGTAATAGGAATCACGACTTGCATGTCGATGAGTATGACAATCGACATGAGCCATAGGAGTTATCTTTATTTTTTGTATGACCTGCGTGTCATTGAATAACGCCATGTAAATTACTTTACTTTATTGCTAAACACGTTAGCCATAGAAGTAGAAGTAATCGTTGGCCTGACAACTTCATGAAGACACGATGATGGAGATCATGGTGTCATGCCAGTGACGAAGATGATCATGGTGCCCCGAAGATGGAGATCAAAGGAGCAATATGATATTGGCCATATCATGTCACTATTTGATTGCATGTGATGTTTATCATGTTTTGCTTCTTATTTGCTTAGTACGACGGTAGTAAATAAGATGATCCCTTATAATAATTTCAAGAAAGTGTTCCCCCTAACTATGCGCCGTTGCGAAAGTTCATTGTTTTGAAGCACCACGTGATGATCGGGTGTGATAGATTCTAACGTTCACATACAATGGGTGTAAATCACTTAGATGACTAGAGGGATGTCTAATCTGAGTGGGAGTTCATTAAATAATTTGATTAGATGAACTTAATTATCATGAACTTAGTCTAAAAACCTTTGCAAAAATGTCTTGTAGATCAAATGGCCAACGCTCATGTCAACCTCAACTTCAACGCGTTCCTAGAGAAAACCAAGCTGAAAGATGATGGCAGCAACTATTTGGACTGGGTCCGGAACCTGAGGATCATCCTCATAGCTGCCAAGAAAGCATATGTCCTAGAAGGACCGCTAGGTGAAGCACCCATCCCAGAGAACCAAGACGTTATGAACGCTTGGCAGTCACGTGCTGGTGATTACTCCCTCGTTCAGTGCGGCATGCTTTACAGCTTAGAACCGGGGCTCCAAAAACGTTTTGAGCAACACGGAGCATATGAGATGTTCGAAGAGCTGAAAATGGTTTTCCAAACTCATGCCCGGGTCGAGAGATATGAAGTCTCCGACAAGTTCTATAGTTGTAAGATGGAGGAAAATAGTTCTGTCAGTGAGCACATACTCAAAATGTCTGGGTTGCACAACCGCTTGTCCCAGCTGGAGATTAACCTCCTGGACGAGGCGGTCATCGACAGAATCCTTCAGTCGCTCCCACCTAGCTACAGGAGCTTTGTGATGAACTACAATATGAAGGGGATGGTGAAAACTATTCCTGAAGTATTTTCAATGCTGAAATCAGCAGAGGTGGAAATCAAAAAGGAACATCAAGTGTTGATGGTCAATAAAACCACTAGTTTCAAGAAAGGCAAGGGTAAGAAGAACTTCAAGAAGGACGGCAAGGGAGTTGTCGCGCCCGGTAAGCCAGTTGCCGGGAAGAAGCCAAAGAATGGACCCAAACCTGAGACTGAGTGCTTTTATTGCAAGGGAAAGGGACACTGGAAGCGGAACTGCCCCAAATACTTAGCGGACAAGAAGGCCGGCAACACCAAAGGTGATGTGTACCTTACCAGTACTCGTAGTAGCTCCTGGGTCTTTGATACCGGTGCGGTTGCTCATATTTATAACTCAAAACAGGAGCGGCGGAATAAGCGGAGACTGGCGAAGGACGAGGTGACGATGCGCGTCGGGAATGGTTCCAAGGTCGATGTGATCGCCGTCGGCACGCTACCTCTACATTTACCTACATGATTAGTTTTAAACCTCAATAATTGTTATTTAGTTCCAGCTTTGAGCATGAACATTGTATCTGGATCTCGTTTAATACGAGATGGCTACTCATTTCAATCCGAGAATAATGGTTGTTCTATTTATATGAGAGATATGTTTTATGGTCATGCCCCGCTGGTCAATGGTTTATTCTTAATGAATCTCGAACGTGATGTTACACATATTCATAATGTGAATACCAAAAGATGTAAAGTTGATAACGATAGTCCCACATACCTGTGGCACTGCCGCCTTGGTCACATTGGTGTCAAACGCATGAAGAAGCTCCATGCTGATGGACTTTTGGAGTCTCCTGATTACGAATCATTTGACACGTGCGAACCATGCCTTATGGGCAAAATGACCAAGACTCCGTTCTCCGGAACAATGGAGCGAACAACCAACTTATTGGAAATCATACATACTAATGTGTGCGGTCCAATGAGAATTGAGGCTCGTGGAGGATATCGTTATGTTCTCACTCTCACTGACGACTTGAGTAGATATGGGTATGTCTACTTGATGAAACACAAGTCTGAGACCTTTGAAAAGTTCAAGGAATTTCAGAATGAGGTAGAGAATCAACGTGACCGAAAGATAAAGTTCTTACGATCAGATCGTGGGGGAGAATATTTAAGTCACGATTTTGGTACGCACTTAAGGAAATGTGGAATCATTTCACAACTCACGCCGCCTGGAACACCTCAGCGTAACGGTGTGTCCGAACATCGTAATCGCACTCTATTGGATATGGTGCGATCTATGATGTCACTCACCGATTTACCGCTATCATTTTGGGGATACGCGCTAGAGACAGCTACATTCACTTTAAATAGAGAACCGTCTAAATCCGTTGAGATGAAACCATATGAATTATGGTTTGGGAAGAAACCTAAGCTGTCGTTTCTAAAAGTTTGGGGATGCGATGCTTATGTCAAGAAACTTCAACCTGAAAAGCTTGAACCCAAGTCGGAAAAATGCGTCTTCATAGGATACCCTAAGGAAACCATTGGGTACAACTTCTACCTCAGATCCGAAGGCAAGATCTTTGTTGCCAAGAACGGGTCCTTTCAGGAGAAAGAGTTTCTCTCGAAAGAAGTAAGTGGGAGGAAAGTAGAACTCAATGAAGTACTGCCTCTTGAACCGGAAAGTAGTGCAGCTCAGGGAGATGTTCCTGTGGTGCCTGCACCGAATAGAGAGGAAATTAATGATGATGATCAAGGTACTTCGGATCAAGTTACTACTGAACTTCGTAGGTCTACGAGGACACGTTCCACACCAGAGTGGTATGGCAACCCTATCCTGGAATTCATGTTGTTAGACAACGGTGAACCTTCGAACTATGAAGAAGCAATGGCGGGCCCAGATTCCAACAAATGGCTTGAAGCCATGCAATCCGAGATAGGATCCATGTATGAAAACAAAGTATGGACTTTGACAGACTTGCCCGATGATCGGCGAGCGATAGAAAATAAATGGATCTTTAAGAAGAAGACGGACGCGGATGGCAATGTTACCATCTAAAAAGCCCGACTTGTCGCTAAGGGTTATCGACAAGTTCAAGGGGTTGACTACGATGAGACTTTCTCTCCCGTAGCGAAGCTGAAGTCCGTCCAAATCATGTTAGCAATTGCCGCATACTATGATTATGAGATATGGCAAATGGACGTCAAAACGACATTCCTTAATGGCCATCTTAAGGAAGAACTGTATATGATGCAGTCGGAAGGTTTTGTCGATCCTAAGAATGCTAACAAGGTATGCAAGCTCCAGCGCTCCATCTATGGGCTGGTGCAAGCATCTCGGAGTTGGAACATTCGCTTTAATGAAATGATCAAAGCGTTTGGGTTTATGCAGACTTATGGAGAAGCCTGCGTTTACAAGAAAGTGAGTGGGAGCTCTGTAGCATTTCTCATATTCTATGTGGATGACATACTTTTGATGGGAAATGATATAGAAATTTTGGACAGCATTAAGGCCTACTTGAATAAGTGTTTTTCAATGAAGGACCTTGGAGAAGCTGCTTACATATTAGGCATCAAGATCTATAGAGATAGATCGAGACGCCTCATAGGTCTTTCACAAAGCACATACCTTGATAAGATATTGAAGAAGTTCAGTATGGATCAGTCCAAGAAGGGGTTCTTGCCTGTGTTGCAAGGTGTGAAATTGAGCTTGGCTCAATGTCCGACCACGGCAGAAGATAGAGAAAAGATGAGTGTCGTCCCCTATGCCTCAGCCATAGGGTCTATCATGTATGCCATGCTGTGTACCAGACTTGATGTAAACCTTGCGGTAAGTTTGGTAGGAAGGTACCAAAGTAATCCCGGCATGGAACACTGGACAGCGGTCAAGAAAATCCTGAAGTACCTGAAAAGGGCTAAGGATATGTTTCTCGTATATGGAGGTGACGAAGAGCTCGTCATAAAGGGTTACATCGACGCTAGCTTCGACACAGATCTGGATGACTCTAATTCACAAACCGGATACGTGTATATTTTGAATGGTGGGGCAGTAAGCTGGTGCAGTTGCAAGCAGAGCGTCGTGGCGGGATCTACATGTGAAGCGGAGTACATGGCAGCCTCGGATGCAGCGCATGAAGCAATCTGGATGAAGGAGTTCATCACCGACCTAGGAGTCATACCCAATGCGTCGGGGCCAATCACCCTCTTCTGTGACAACACTGGAGCTATTGCCCTTGCCAAGGAGCCCAGGTTTCACAAGAAGACCAAGCACATCAAGCGTCGCTTCAACTCCATTCGTGAAAATGTTCAAGATGGAGACATAGATATTTGCAAAGTGCATACGGATCTAAATGTCGCAGATCCGTTGACTAAACCTCTTCCGCGAGCAAAACATGATCAACACCAGAACTCTATGGGTGTTTGATTCATCACAATGTAACTAGATTATTGACTCTAGTGCAAGTGGGAGACTATTGGAAATATGCCCTAGAGGCAATAATAAAATGGTTATTATTATATTTCCTCATTCATGATAATTGTCTATTATTCATGCTATAATTGTGTTATCCGGAAATCGTAATACATGTGTGAATACATAGACCACAACATGTCCCTAGTGAGCCTCTAGTTGACTAGCTCGTTTATCAATAGATGGTCACGGTTTCCTGACCATGGGCATTGGATGTCATTGATAACGGGATCACAACATTGGGAGAATGATGTGATGGACAAGACCCAATCCTAAGCATAGCACAAGATCGTGTAGTTCGTTTGCTAGAGCTTTTCCAATGTCAAGTATCGTTTCCTTAGACCATGAGATCATGTAACTCCCGGATGCCGTAGGAGTGCTTTGGGTGTACCAAATGTCACAACGTAACTGGGTGACTATAAAGGTATACTACAGGTATCTCTGAAAGTGTCTGTTGGGTTGACACGGATTGAGACTGGGATTTGTCACTTCGTATGACGGAGAGGTATCTTTGGGCCCACTCGGTAATGCATCATCATAATGAGCTCAAAGTGACTAAGTGGTTGGTCACGGGATCATGCATTACGGTACGAGTAAAGTGACTTGCCGGTAACGAGATTGAACGAGGTATTGGGATACCGACGATCGAATCTCGGGCAAGTAACGTACCGATTGACAAAGGGAATTGTATACGGGATTACCTGAATCCTCGACATCGTGGTTCATTCGATGAGATCATCGTGGAACATGTGGGAGCCAACATGGGTATCTAGATCCTGTTGTTGGTTATTGGCCGGAGAGTCGTCTCGGTCATGTCTGCGTGTCTCCCGAACCCGTAGGGTCTACACACTTAAGGTTCGGTGACGCTAGGGTTGTAGAGATACTAGTATGCGGTAACCCGGAAGTTGTTCGGAGTCCAGGATGAGATCCCGGATGTCACGAGGAGTTCCGGAATGGTCTGGAGGTGAAGAATTATATACAGGAAGTCCAGTTTCGGCCATCGGGAAAGTTTCGGGGGTCACCGGTATTGTACCGGGATCACCGAAAGGGTCCCGGGGGTCCACCGGGTGGGGCCACCTATCCCGAAGGGCCCCATGGGCTGAAGTGGGGAAGGGAACCAGCCCCTGGTGGGCTGGTGCGCCCCCCTTGGGCCTCCCCTGCGCCTAGGGTTGGAAACCCTAGGGATGGGGGGGGGGTGCCCCACTTGACTTGGGGGGCAAATCCCCCCTTGGCCGCCCCCCCTTGAGATGGGATCTCTTGGGGGCCGGCGCCACCCTGGCCCCTATATAAAGAGGGGGGAGGGAGGGCAGCCGCACCCTAGTCCCTGGCGCCTCACTCTCCCCTCGCAACACCTCTCCCTCTCGCTGAGCTTGGTGAGGCCCTGTCGAGATCGTCGCTACTTCCACCACCACGGTGTCGTGCTGCTGGATCTCCATCAACCTCTCCCTCCCCTTGCTGGATCAAGAAGGAGGAGACGTCTTCCCCAACTGTACGTGTGTTGAACGCGGAGGTGCCGTTCGTTCGGCACTAGGATCTTCGGTGATTTGGATCACGACGAGTACGACTCCCTCAACCCCGTTCTCTTGAACGCTTCCGCGCGTGATCTACAATGGTATGTAGATGCACTCCTCTCTCTCGTTGCTAGATGACTCCATAGATTGATCTTGGTGAAGCGAAGAAAATTTTTATTTTCTGCAACGTTCCCCAACAGAGGCAACCCAATTTTATTTTTTTCTTGCTTTTTACTTCTGTTTAGTAATAAATATTTCATCTACCTTCTGTTTAGATGTGTTTTCTTGTTTTAATTAGTGTTTGTGCCAAGTAGAACCTATAGGATAACCTACGGTGATTAACTTTTGATTCTGCTAAAAAACAGAAAGTTTGCACGGACGAAAATAATTTTAGTAATTCACTGAAACGTGATTTTGCATTTATTCTTGTTGATGTAGATCAATAGACAAATTTCCCAGGACTTCCTATTTTGGTAGGATTTTTAGAGTTCTAGAAGTATTCGAGAGTTACAGATTGCTACAGACTGTTCTGTTTTTGACAGATTCTGTTTTTCGTGTGTTGTTTGCTTATTTCGATGCATCTATGGCTAGTATCGGGGGGTATGAACCATAGAGAAGTTGGAATACAGTAGGTTTAACACCAATATAAATAAATAATGAGTTCATTACAGTACCTTATGTGGTAGTTTTTCTTTCTTGCACTAACGGAGCTTATGAGATTTCCTGTTGAGTTTTGTGTTGTGAAGTTTTCAAGTTTTGGGTAAATATTTGATGGACTATGGAATAAGGAGTGGCAAGAGCCTAAGCTTGGGGATGCCCATGGCACCCCAAGATATTCAAGGATAACCAAAATCCTAAGCTTGGGGATGCCCCGGAAGGCATCCCCTCTTTCGTCTTCGTCTATCGGTAACTTTACTTGGAGCTATATTTTTATTCGCCACATGATACACTACAAAAAAAGACACATCTGTGACATTTTGGGCCGAACGAAATTTCTTTCTGTCATACATATGACACTTCTATGACGATAATTTTGACAAAACCCGGTATCATCATAGATGTGGTGGGCTCCTACTTCTATGACAAAAAATCATGACAGAAAATGGGCTTTTCGTCCTGGGCGGGCCGGAGACGCAGCTGCATGACATTCTTTGGGCCATCCATGATGGAAAAAACCGTGGTAGAAGCGAGGGGGGGGGATTTCGGGGAGTTCCAGTTACGGTGGGAGGTCGGGGGCCGAGCGATGCGCGTTTCTCTCGTGAAGGTACGCGCGTGTGTGCGAGGCGTTAGCTCTAACTGAACCCGAGCGAGGCGTTGGGCTCTAATTGAACCCGAGCGATTGCACTGCAGGCTATGCTTTACTGAACCCGAGCGATCGATCGATGGCTGTTAGCTGAACCCGATCAAGTGATTCCTTCGCTACTGAAGCCGATCGATGCTGCCTCTGCGATGAACAGTGAGCGGTGGCATTGCCTCTGGATGAACAGGACCCCGTGGTGTGGTGGAGGGCTGGATGAACAGTAGATGGTGGAGGGTGCCCGTGGAGGGGTGGTTGAACAGGACCCCATGGTGTGGAGGGTTGATGAACAGTAGATGGTGGAGGGTGCTTGAACAGTAGCCGGTGGACTAGCGCGCGGTGGAGGCTGGATGAACAGGAGCCCGTGGAGGCTGGAAGAGGTCGAGGGTAGCCCGTGGAGGCTGGAGGAGGTCGACGGTGGAGATGAATAGTATCCCGTGGAGTCCCGTTTTGCGGTACGCCATACCCCTCCCGATGAAAAGGACCCCCGTTTCGACCGTAGCGCTCCAACACAAGTCTGTTTCGTCCGTTTTGCGGTACACCACACCCCTCCCGATCAACAGGACCCCCGTTTCGACCGTAGGAGGTCCGTTTCGTCTGTTTTGCGGTACGCCACACCCCTCCCGATCAACAGGACCCCCGTCTCGACCGTAGGAGATCCGTTTCGTCCGTTTTGCGCTACGCCACACCCCTCCCAATCAACAGGACCCCCGTTTCGACCGTAGGAAGTCCGTTTCCTCTGTTCTGCGGTACGCCATGCCTCGTTTCCATCGCCTGTTCCGTGCAAGCCCTCCCGATGAACACGACGACGCATTCCGTTCTGACCCAACCGGTTGGCTCCCACGCGTTCCGTTGTCTCCCGATGAACACGACACATTCCGTTGCCTCCCCATGAACACGACGCATTCCGTTGCCTTTCCATGAAAACGACGCATTCCGTTGCCTCCCCATGAACACGACGACGATGCTGTTTCTCCGTTCTGACCCAGCCATGTACGTATGCGCGAGTAGGCGTTCGAGACCCTGCCCGTATGTACGTACGTGGTCGTATTTTCTTTCTTGCACCCTGATGCTGTACGTACGTGTACATACTACGTGCGCGCCTCTACCACGACATGTTGCATGCCTCTACTATGACACGTGCGCGCCTCTACATCGACCAGTATGTACATACACATTCGCGACCAGAATGACAACGCTACGTACGCTTCGACCAGGTGGGTCCCGACTGTCAGGCACTTCCTTGCATGCGAAGATGTAGCTGGTGGGTCCCAGCAGTCAGGGGGGTGGATCGTTTTTTTTTGCCCGGATGCATTTCCTTGCGTGCGAAGATGTAGCTGGTGGGTCCCAGCAGTCAGGGGGGTGGATCGTTTTTTTGCCCGGATGCATTTCCTTGCGTGCGAAGATGTAGCTGGTGGGTCCCAGCAGTCAGGGGGGTGGATCGTTTTTTTGCCTGGATGCATTTCCTTGCGTGCGAAGATGTAGCTGGTGGGTCCCAGCAGTCAGGGGGGCGGATCGTTTTTTTTGCCAGGACGCACTTCCTTGCGTGCGAAGGTGTAGCTGGTGGGTCCTAACAGACACGAGGGAAACGTTTTTTTCGCGAAATACGGTGGCCCGTCCGGTGGGTCCCTGCTGTCAGGTGGAGGAATCATTATTTTCCGCATAATAAGGAGGCACTTCCTTGCTGCGGCCATGGACCCAGCTGTCAGCCTCTCCACGTACAGTCCACGTCCGATGGAAGTCGTTCCTTGACCATGTTGACCACGCCGCGCCAAGAGCACCAGGGTGGTGGACGACGGCGAGGCCTAGGAAGGGGACGACGCGGAGCCGGTGAAGACGCGGCAGTGGATGCCCACGCGGAGAGGAGTATGAGGGTTCACTCGTTCGGCTGCGGTGTGAGGCTACCGTCGCCGCAGGGCCTGGCCAGCGGTGGGAATAGTAGGGGGTGGTGAGGCCTCAGCGGCAGCACAGCCGGCCACGGGAGGCAGGAGCAGGCGGCACGACCGGCGCTGCTTTGGGCGGCTGGAGCAAGAAGACCAGAGGTTGAAGAAGCACTACGGCCGTTGGATGGACATCGTACGGTCACTGGAGCTAGAATCGTTCATATTGACTAAGTTGACAAAGCCCTTCATCCCCGTCAACTTAGTAGGCCCACAAGTCAGCCTCCCACCAAGGTGGGTCCCAGCTAGCAGGGGGAGTATTCATTTTTTTGGGCATAATAAAGAGGCACTTCCGGTGGGTCCGAGCTGACAGTGGGGGAATGTTTTTTTCGTGAAATACGGTGGCCCGTCCGGTGAGTCCCAGCAGTCAGGGGGGAAACATTTTTCGCGAAATAAGGTGGCATGTCCGGTGGGTCCCTGCTGTCAGGTGGCGGAATAATTATTTTGCACGTAATAAGGAGGCACATCCTTGCGGCCACCGTGGACCCAGCTGTCAGCCTCTCCACATACAGTACTCTTCCGATGGAAGTCAGTCGTTGACCACGTTGACCACACCGCGCCGAGAGCACCAGGGCGGTGGACGACGGCGAGGCCCAGGAAGGGGACGACGCGGAGCCGGGGAAGACGCAGCTGTGGAAGCCCGCGCGGAGAGGAGTACGAGGGTTCACTGGTTCGGCTGCGGTGTGAGGCTGCCGTCGCCGCAGAATAACAGGGGTGTGGGTGAGTGGAGGGATGGCCTGGCCAGCGGTGGGAGTAGTATGGGGGCAGTGAGGCCTCCGCGGCAGCACAGCCGGCCACGGGAGGCAGGAGCAGGCGGCACGACCGGCGCTACTTTGGGCAGCTGGACCAAGAAGACCAGAGGTTGAAGAAGCACTACGACCGTTGGATGGACATCGTACGGTCACTAAAGCTAGAATAGTTTTTATTGACTAAGTTGACAAAGCCCTTGGTACGCTCCAACTTAGTAGGCCCACAGGTCAGCCTCCGAAACGGTGCGCCCCAGATGTCAGGGGGAGGAATCATTTTTTGGGTGGCCGAAGCTAAGAATATCCGAGATTGAAGAAGAAGCACGACATCCGTTGGATAAACATCCAACGGCCACTGCTGCTAGAACCGTGTGTTGACTATAATAAATTGACAAAGCCTTGCATACGCGTCAACTTATTTTTTTAGGGGACGCGTCACTTAGTAGGCCCACAAGTGTGTGGCAGAGAACTTATAGCCGAGTTGCGTTTTGTAAGAATGTACAGCCCATTTTTGAATTCTAATGGAATTTACAATAGCCCATTTACAGTTTGTTAAAAGTACAGCCCATTTTCTAGCTAGGACAACGATTAATAATTTCAACCAACCGTTGAAGACAGAATTCAATAAAATTTCCCACATTTTGATGGGATCCAAAATATTTTTATCCCGAAATTTCTAGTCAGATTAAATATAAATTTGTATTACGTAAAAATCCAACGAAACATTGCGCGCGCAACAATGAAAATTTAAGATTTTCAAAATCCATAAATAATATTTTATAAACTAATTTCGTGTTTGGTGCATTTTTTAATAGTTACTGCCCAGTTTTTATAATTGCATCCCATTTATTATTTTTAAAGCCCATTTTCCTGTTAAGCCTAATGCATCCCTCCTGGGAAAGATTTGCAGCCCAGCGGGACGGAGAATAACAAGTTGACCTTGCCTGGGTATTCCTCAAAAAGATGTATAGCTGGGCTAGCCATTTTCATCTTGAAAAAAAATAGTATCTGGGCTGGATATCTGGCCTGGGCTAGACGGGCCACAGCCCACCCAGTTAATACCCTGCTCTCCTCAGAACAACAACGAAATCATTGCCAAGAAAAACTCTACAGTGCTCATGCCTCAAAAACACAAATACTGCTCGAGCTGCTTGGTCCCAGCTGTCGGCCGCACCTTGTGCAATTCTCTCGTTTATATTGACTACATAGGTTGACACTGGCGTGGGACCGTGATGTCAGGAAACCAGGAGAAAGCGAAAAAAACAGTTGTACATAATCAGGAGGCCCTTGCGTACGTACGGCTATGGCCCTAGTGGGTCCCTAGTGTCATCCAGTCAAAATAAAGTCATCTCCTAAATCCTCATGTTCGTTGACAATGTTAGCAATGTTTGGCGCCACGGCGATTGCAACAACTCAAAGGACAACGGAGAGGGCCTCACTGGCCCTACGGAGGTCTGATACAGCGCCCGCTGCTCATTCAGGAAGCCAGGATCATCGGACACCTATGAGCACCTTCGAGAAACTGAGACGGCATGAAACGGTAAGGCCGCGCTTGGGAGCTCTGGTTTATTTCAAACCTGTATTAACATACAAGTGTAATTTACTTGTCATCGGAAACAACGTGTAAAATACAGGCGTAATGAAACCGAGGGCCCGAGGTCTGTAAGTAAAACCGGCGGGTTACACGTGTAATTTGAGAGACCAGTGTATATTTTACGAGCACTGCTATATGGACGACATTACCAGACGATACATGCACGACGTGCATATCATGCCATCCATGGGAAAGGCTGAAACAGCAGCTAACGGCTGGATTAGCAATCGTCTGAGTGTCGTTCAACGTTTTTATTGTGTGTGAAGTACTTCCGATATTTTACTAGTCGAACTCGACCAACCAAGCGCCTTCACCCAAGACCATCTGCTTTAATTTACAAGCGCCAGTTTTAGAAGCGATTTTGGTTGGAAAACGACGATCCAATCATGGCCTAATATCATGAGTTTGTCGGAAGATCATATGGTTTCACGTCTAACCTACCCGACATGTCGTATAGGCTATGAATGAAACATCAGACGATGAACTTCTTACGCACAGAAACAACAGAAGAGGATGATCTTCTTAACAAGCAAATCACTGGCATTAGATCGACATGCAAAACAATAGGAAGCATTATTCTCAGGAGGCACGGTGAACAGCTAGTGATGCCGCATGCCACAACATTCCAAGTTCAACTTTGCAATCAAACACAAGGCCTGGCATTACATAGACAATATTCAGAACAAACTCTTAACACAGGAATATCTCAGTAGAGTAACTATTTACTTCTAAACTGAACACAGGAATATGAAAAAACACTCGACGCTGCTCACAGCAAGGGTGTCCCACTCAAAAATATGAAATGCATGTCTTCTGGCTAACATCAATGAGCAAATTTTGACAAGGTTTTCCAATTCCAATATATTAAACTAACATCTTCTTGCTAACATCAATGATTAAACTTTGACAAGCTTTTCCCATTCAAAATATGTAATGCCTATGGTCGTGGAGTCATGTCGTAGCTTCTTGTACTTGTTTGGGCAATTTTTGCCCAAGGCACTCCACATGTTGTTAAATTACCAATGGTCTCTGCGGACTAGTCATGTCACCGGTGTCTAATAATACTCTGTAAAGCTTCTCGGTCATTCCTTCTGTAATGTAGCGCAAACAGTGACTGCTTCTTTCTGCAAAGTGGAACGACCAACTGGACCCAGTAACGCAGCAGTTTGCCTTGGACACATTAGCTCCTTTTGTGCAGTTCAACTAAAATCGAAGTCAGAATAAAACCAAGCTTTAATTTTGATATCCCTGTAAGCAATAATAGGTATAAGGGAAACAATTACTGAGAAATAACGGTTGATGACTTGTCTTAATGGGAAACAAAGCAGGAGAGTAGCAATTCTCCATCAGTGTGATTCATTCATATTGACTGAGACATTATCTTAACAATGCCTTGTTTCAACATGTATAAAGAACGACAAAGCAGAAAAGTACCATTCCTAAAACAATGCAACTGATTCATTTTAACAGAGACATTATCTTAACAATACCTTGGTTAAACATGTAGAAAGAACTACAAAGCAGGATAGTACCATTCCTAACAAGTGTTGCAGTTTTGAACTAAGATTCAGTAGTTAATTAATTCTGAGAGTGGCATTGCTTAATTTCACCAGCGACATTAGATTAACGAAAAGCATAAACAGTTCCAGGGGAGAGTGGGCGCAACAACAATATGTGCTTCCATCTACTTGTAAAGGGGGTGATGCAGAGTTTGTTGTAACAAAGCAACAAGCATCATGACTGGGTTGGTCCCATTTTTGTTCACTACTTAATGGGAAAAGACAGCAATACAATAGCTTCAACTCAACATTTATTTAAAACAGTACCGATACAAGTAGCACAACATCTCAAAGCACACTGCACAATCATGTGGATGAAGGCCTGTACTGACCTTTCATGAGAACACCAGGATAAAATACGAATCTGCCAACACGAATAGGAAATCCAATCTCGTTTTGTGCAGTTGCACTGAAATCAAGCAAAGTGTTTCGCGTAGCGAAGCAAAATGTCGCAATAGCAGCAAGTTGAATAGATATCCCTGTTTAAATAGAGGCAAAAAAGGAATCAATTACTGGCTAATAAAGGAGGATGAAACATGCGGCCACAAAAATGGTAATCCCGCCAATCCCTAACAAGTGTTGCAGTTTTGAAATAAGATTCAGTAGTTAATTCTAAGAGTGGCATCAATTACTGGCTTATAAAGGGGGTGATGCTGAATTTGTTGTAACAAAGCAACAAGCATCATGTCTGGGTTGGTCCCATTTTTGTTCATTACTTAATGGGAGAAGACAGCAATACAATAGCTTCAATTCAACATTTATTTAGAACAGTACCAAAACAAGTAGCAAAACATCTCAAAGCACACTGCACATCATGTGGTTGAGACCAAGATTTTAAACAACTCGCCACGAAGACTAGAAACAAATCTCAATCTCCTTTTGTGCAGTTCCACCAAAATTAAGCAAAGTCACCGGTGTGAGATTCAAGTTGAACTGCACAAAATACTCTTAAAACATAAGTGTTTTGAGTAGCGAAGCAAAATGTCGCAATAGCAACAAGTTGAATTGATACCCCTGTTTTAACAGAGGCAAAAAAGGAAACAATTACTTGCCGATAAAGGAGGATGAAACAAACGGTGACAGAAAGAAGCATCTAACTTATCTTGGATGGAAAACAAAGTAGGATAGTAGCATTTCTAGAACGGTTGCATTAATTCATATTAACAGAGACATTCTCTTGAAACAACATTCGTTAAAAAATGTAATTTACTTTTAACAGTGACATTGCTTCAATTTTCCGGCGGCATTCTTAGATTAACAACAGCAAAATAGCTGTATGGGACATTCTAGCACCATGTGCGTCCACACGTATAAATGGGTGATGCAGAGTATGTAGCCAAGCAGCATATCTATGTTGGTCCCATATTTGTTCTCTTTGAACTTTTTTCCTATGTTAGGGCGGCAAATCTAGTCCTGCACAAACTACCTGACCCCCCGAGTTTCTTTCCCTTTTCAACAAAGAGATCGGTTCCTTACTGATGTGTGTACTGGGTTACCCCCTTTTTCCCTTTTCGACCAACAAAGCGGCTGGATAGCCAGTCTATACTACTTTTCCTCCCTCCTTTCCTCATTGAACCACGTCCTAGATTCATGCTCCACCCCACCGCACCCTTCTTTCCTCTTTGAACCAAGAGCTAGATTCGACTACAGATCGAAAAAGATCCACATGCAGCTAGAGCAATGACGGTTTCAAAGAAACTTATACATTAGGGTCGTCGGGATGTGGCAAGGCGTGCGGCGGGAGGCCGGATCTGCCCACACTATGTATGGTAGCGAGGAAGAAGGGGTCGGTGGCCCTCCCGCACAGGCGCTGGGTGAAAGAGAACCGCGCAGCCGGCAGTGGATTGCCTCCCTCGCCGAAGGCAATAGAGTGAACGCTGCACCTCCTCCCCTTCCCGGTGCAACGGGATACGTACGCCTCCTTCACCAGCTGTGAGGGGGGAGAGAGAGACAAGAGGCCAACGCAGTCTTGTTTAGATCTGGTGAAGAGAGGGTGAGAGGCTGTGAATATAGCAAACCCTAGCAAATGAACGCTGAGCCTCCAGCGTGTATCATATATGTAGTGCGGCGAGCGTGTGGAGAGTGCAAACCCTAGCGAACAAGCGCTGAGGCTCCCGCTTATATATATACTAATGTAGTATGGACTGAGCTCCGGTGCCTTCACCGCATCTACTTTTGGCTGTATGACAGGTGAGCCAGCCACATTGTGGGCCCACCTGTCATAAACCCAAAGGCAGGTGCACTAAGTCAATGAAGCTGCGTCCATATAGTACTCTCGTGTATACGACTAATATATAGTGGAGTGGTTTTCTTATTCTCTCCATAACAATCATTTTAAATTGTGTAAGTTACAAACGAAACTCTTTATTTAATGTACAGTGAAGAAAACTACTACTACTTCCGATGAACTAACGATCCACGCCCACGCGTTCTGGTCGCACTTCCTGTCCTTCACGTGTGGTACACTACCCTCCCTTAAGGGCATGTACAATGGTGCTATCTTAGAAGTGACACATAGGATAAATAATGAGGTGGAGGAGAGAGAACTCATAAGAAAAGGTGTGTCTTCTCTTATTTAAGCGAAGACAAGAGATGATCTCTTAACACAATATGTCTCACCACATTTTTAGGAATGACTAGTTATTGAAGATAAGGATAAAATATGACCCATTGTAGACTCTCTTTTTTGTCATATCTAAATAACATGCAAGACTTAAGATAAGACTACCTTCTCGACCATTGTACATGCCCTAAGTGAACAACCACTCATGCACCAAATTATCGGAAACGTGTGAGAGTGTGTACAAATAAAGAATTTTAATTTCAATTATTGGAAAGGTTTGAGAGTATTACAAAGTTTGACTTCAGTCAAATCTAATATGCGGAGTAAATAAAAATGGAGGGCGTCCATCCGGGTTTTTTGTCCACACCATTTTTTAATCAAAGTTAATAGCTGGACAAATAAAATTACAGGGGAGCTGGAGACAAAGTTGTGAGAAGGCTTAGAAATCAATACAAAACTTATGCTCTTAGTACCAACGTCGATCCTTCTTCGAGGAAACATTTGATTTCATAGCCAATTGTGTGATAAAATTGCACCAACGTGAAAGACGATTGCGTCTCCAACGCAACCAAGGTGAACTAATGAAGGATATCATCTTTGTGCGTAACAAGCAAAGAGCACTGATGGAAGACAGCTTGTTTTTCATTCAAAATCGACCGGCTTCACCAGCCGACGCAACCGTGAGGCGCAACCATGAGCATCGATAGGTCATCGTGGTGATGCATCATCCATTTGGCATCAAGTTTGGGTGAGGCACCTATGAAGTTCGACAAATCCTCACCTTGGTCTGTTTCTTCTCAGTAATCAAGCTCGAGGAAGGAAGAACCACGTGGCAGAGGACAGTGAGGCGGAACAACAATGGCCATCCAATTTTGTGCAGTTCCACTAAAATTGAGGAAGACATGCCCGGGTATGGAGACACGCATCGCTGTTTCCAAAAATATAAAAAAGGGTTAGCAACGACATCTCAATTGTCAATAAGAATTAATGAAAAGTACACCAACAAACAGAAGCGTCATAGTTATATCTTGATGGGAACTAAACTAGGATACCCGAGAAAAAAAGCATTTCTTCATTTAACCAGTGATAGTACTACCACCATATGGACAATGACCGCACAACCACCATGTACTTTTTGTCAAAACAACATGTATACCTCCATCGAGGCATAAATCAGGACAACTTTTCGAGTGGCATTTCCTCTATAATAGTACTAGTAGGTGATGTTGGACCAGCCGATGAACCCTAGCTACTATGCATGAGGAGCTGGGGAGTAGTCGCATAGAAGAAAACCCGCACGCAGCGACCTGGGGAGCTGGACTAGTACAAGAAGTTATACCTCAGGTGGGTGAGATGTCGTTTAGGCGGGCGGGCGGGATCTGCCCACACGACGGCAGAAAACAAGGGCGCGGAGGATCTTCGTCCGTGCCAGAGCTGGCTCCGAGAGGACGGTGCGCATCGGCTTCCTCCGTCGCCGACGGCGACAACATCAATGCTGCACCTCCTCACCTCCCGCAGCGGACGAGATTCAGCCGGATCTGTGACCACCGGTGAGGAGAGAGATAGAGTGGACACTGTCATCTTGTTTTGATATGGAGAGGGTGAGAGAGCGAGACGCGAGAAACTCTATTAAACAAGAGGCTATAATGGAGTAAAAAAATCTCTCCATAGCAGTGGTTTTAAATAGAATACACGCGTTCCCGGAAAAAAGAAACGAAAACTGGCGGACAATTTTTTAAGGGTCTGTCTAGGACACATCTAGATGTGACATAGTTATGTCACATCTAAGTTGATGTCCACTCTGTTTGGGGTCTATTTTTTTGTCCTAGTTTTTTTTGTTTCTTGTTGCTACATTATATACTTGTGGGAGCTTAGATGTGATATCCTTAAATAACATCTAGATGTGAATTAGACAAACTGATTTTCTAACGTACCAAGAAAGAGAACTCGATCAAAAACACGCCCCCGCTTCCAGGTCGCGAGAGTCGTCGCGCAGACACACATAGACATAGACAATCATATCCGTGTTTACGTAAAATTCCATTTCCATCTCCATCTCCAATCATATTTGTCCAACTGGCAAATTATTTACATTGTTAATTATATATGCAACAATATTAACGTACAACATCTCTTGTTTGCGCCCGTCCAGACCACTGCCACGGCCGGTCCTGACCAAGCCGAACCCTCTTCATCACCTGCGCGTGCTTCCCGCCCGAAACGGTCAGTGCCGCATTCATGCCCGGCCAGAGCGGATGCGACCTCTCACTGGTGCCGGCATTGAAGCGGTGCGCCGGTCGAGAGAGCGTCGCCCGCGCCGCTTCTGGGTGCACGCGGCTGCTCTGCGTTCAAAGGTCGCAATAGTCGGCTACAACATGCATGTAAAAAGTTCTTGGGAGTTCGTGCTACAGCTAGCTGTCCTCCCCCAACTCGTCAATCTCTTCCAGTAGTGCTAGTACTCCATCGCGCGATCCATCGACAAGCAGGCAGGAAAGTTATCGTATACTCGGTTTGCGGTGAGTGGCATGCTGAGCAATCGTGTGGGGTCGAGCCGTGGAGGAGGGTGAGACACGAACACGACAAACGTGATTTAAACGTTGGTTTTGCTCGATGGCACGATCCAATGAAACGAAACATTGGTTTCTCTCTGTTTCCATTTTTTCTCCGGAAAAACGGAAACTTTCCACTCCATTTTCATTCCTATTCCAAGGTTGCCCCGTTACAGCATTCCATCAAATACAAAGGAAAACTAACACGCATGCTGATGCATCTCAATGATTCACAGATCATAGCCAATATTTACTTCACAACTAAAGAAAAAAGTTGTGAGAGTGTGTACAAAAGAAAAACTACTGATGGGGTCACTACGACTTAAACCCTAAACCCTAAACATGATTTAACCCTGGCCAGGTAGAACCTGTCGAAGGAAAGACGACTGGCACCCTCGGACCATACGATGCTTTTGTGCAGTTCCACTAAAATCGACCTGAGCATCCCTGATGGCAAAGATATTGAAGAAGTGTGATTAGAATAATAGTACTGGCACTAGTTCATGAGACATAAACTCATCACAAGTATAAGCCGGTAGAAGTAGAGAAAGATCGACATGGAGGTGGAGCTACGGTAGTGGAGCAAGCCGGCTCCAAAAGGAAGATGGACTACCTGGGATGTCGGGCTATAGCTAGAAGGGAGGTTGGGACGCGGCATCGGCCCATATCGCGGTGACCCCCGATTGGGATGCACCGACTGTGGGTTTTCTCCCTTGCCGATGTCGACCGCGTGTACGCAGAACATTGTTCCCTTCCCCCAGCTGCGGGATCAGGCCCGTCATTCTATGCTTGTGAAGAGAGCAACCTTAGCAAGCAGGCTTGTAGCTTAGGCTCCTGCTAGTGTATATATAGTGGTTTCCTTTTTCTCTCCATATCAACTATTTTATATTGCGTACGTGTCATTCAAGAGTGAAATGATGGTTGCTTCTTCCGACGAACTTACTGTGTGATTTGACTGCTCCTTAGTGGCCCCTACACGTACTCCCCCTATGTGTATGCAACAGTCACACGTACACATGGACGCAAAAACGTGTGCGACGCCCTAATGCATGCATGTCCGAGCACACGACGGAACACACACAGTCACGCTAAGTGCTCAAGCTACACGTGCATGCACACACATACTCAGTCAGGGTGAGCTAGTGACCGTATAAACACTGGAAATATATATATTGAGCGCAGTGAGCGTATTATGAAGTCCACTAACCATATTTTTACAAATATACAGTGACAGACAGTGTATTTATCTCGTTTGAAATTAAGCCATATTAACCGGAGAGGAGGCAGTATGGACTAGCATTACTTTTGCTGTGTCCCGTTAACTTGCCGAACGAGGAGAAGGTTGCAGGACGGGAGAAGCTTGCGCGCGGTGGCTCGCAGGACAAGGAGAAACTTTTGACTAATGCAAGCTCTCCCTCGCTCAGGCGATGGACGTGCAACAGTTAATTCGGTGTCAGATTGCCAGAAGCATACACTATACTACTAGTGCTACTATTGTTTGACTTCCCGAATAGGTGAACAGCCAAGCGCAAATTTTACTAGTACTAGTACTACTACTATAGTCTATAAAGGTACGAACTATACTAGTACTAGGAACTGGATGGAGGAGCGTCTGCACTCTTATTATAATTTTAAAATGTGATAAAGCAATCTTCAACACATTTGGTTCTCTTCGAGGGTTCTCGCATGTGATAATGGAAGTTGATTGCGTGGAACACTCGCCACAATTCTCGCTTAATTCTGGCTCATATCCTGTTACAAATAGTAGCGCTTGGTAATATTTCCTCTTTTTTGTTATTCAGCATGTAAACAGGTCAGCAAACCTTGCGGCGCATCTTCGTGCGAACCATGCTTGCTGCACTTTGAATGTGGCCGAGAGTTGGCTTGATGAAACACCTCGCTTCCTACTTCTTTTTTTGCGGGGTACCTCGTTTCCTAGTGACCAGTGTCTTGGCTGATCGTCCTAAGAATGCTTATATATATGAATAAAGCTCTCTCATTCACCCGCAAAAAAGATTAAGCCATATTAACCGGAAAGGAGGGAGTATGGACTAGCACTACTTTTTGGTGTGCCCCGTCAACTCGCAGAATGAGGAGAAGCTTGCAGGACAAGGTGAAGCTTGCTTACGCCTTTTGACTAATGCAACCTACCCTCGGTGGACATGCATCAGTCCATTCGGTGTCAGATTGTCACAGGCATACACAGTAGTACACAACATGCGGAGTACCATCATTGTTCGACTTCACGAAGAGGCGAAGAGCCAAGCGCAGTAGTGCGAGTAGTACTACTACTAGAACCGCATGGTGGAGCGTTTGTACTCTTATTTTTTTTTATCTCTGATAAAGTACACATTTATTCCAGAGAAGGGCATAAAACGGCAGCCCAACATGTAGTGAATGATATCGATCAACCAACCATGCTCGAATATATCTTGGCCTCCGTGCGAGCCCGTCTGTGTGTTCTCGCTCCTCGTCTCTCTCAAGGAACGGCGGGTTGGCTCTTTGCCGTCAATTGAGATCGGTTTGCTCACACTCCTGTCCCACATGTTAGTGATATGCCAAGAGGAGGTGCGTTGACCGAATGGCCATACGCGTACTTGGTTTTGCACCTTCATACTACTCCTCCCTCCATCACAATTTACAGGGCGCGCTTCATTATGATGCATTTTTCTCAATGCATTTCCACCACCAGAGAGACTTTAGACGTGTTTGGTTTAATGCTCAATTAATTAGGGCGTAGTAACCGCAATCAAGTCCACAATTTTGTCTCCATGTACTCTGTACTACTACGGAGTGGAGTAAGTGCATGCATGTGTGTACCCAGGGTGGAAGCACTGCATGCATGTGTGTACACATTATTCCCTCTAGTAATAGATGTCGTGCTATAACTACCAATGCTATTTTTCAGGCCGATTGCTAGTCGCCTTGGTCCCATAGATTTTTTTTATTTTTTCTGAAGCGTGCTGTATAAACAGTGACGGATGGAGTAGTATGAGCGGATTCAAAGAAGAGCGTATTGATGGTTGCTTCTTTAGAGCAACTTACAGTGGGAAAGGTGGGCCTTATGATTTGACTGCTCATTACTCACTATTAATGCGGCGCAACGACCAGGCTGAGTCTCCCATGCGGTTGTGCACTACCCCCTCGGTTCTTAAATATACTCCGGAGTATTTGTCTTTCTAGGGATTTCAACAAATGACTACTCAAATATTTTTCTTTTTAGAGATTTCAAATGGACTGGCACATATGGATGTATATATACATATTTTAGAGTTCATTTTGCTTCGTATGTAGTCACTTGATGAAATCTCTAGAAAGACGAATAGAATATTTAGGAACGGAGGGAGTACACATACGAAGCAAAATGAGTGAATCTACACTCTAAAATATGCCCGTTTGAAATTTGTAAAAAGTCAAATATTTAGGAACGAAGGAGTATAATTTTGTGCATGGCACATGGATCCGGATGATGAAGAAGCTTCTGGCAATGCTATCAAGCTTCCATCATTTGTTTACATAATTGACGTACTATACAAATAATTTTCCAGCGACATGAAATTGTACAATGGTGTGAGCTTTCAGCTTTTGTTTTGCGTGTCTTGCCATCGATGCTCTTTCGGAAACAATAAAAGACTAACTTCCTTGCTAATGCATGTCAATTATTAGCAGATTAGAGCTAATAATTACATCACAACTGAAGATAGAGTTGTGAGAAGGTGTTAAATTAAAATTGATCCATGCTTTCATTGGCAGCAACGTCCCCCCAGCTCTGTCTAAATCAACAAGGCATGTTGGGAAAAAAGTGGCTGTCTGGAGCATGCAACATTCCGATCATTTTGTGCAGTTCCACTAAAATAGAGCTGAGCGTCCCTGTTCCAAAGATATTAAGTGTGATTACGATAATAGAGGACTGCTGATGAAACAATAAACACACAAATAGAAGCCAATCACCTTTGCAGTCTCTCTTAAGACTAACTAGTTGGAGAAGATTAGGCTTGGAGTTGGATGAGGAGGGTAGAGCAAAACCAATCTCCCTTTGTGCAGTCGCACTGAAATGTAGAGACGTTCCCCGTGTGACATTTTAGTACAATTGCACAAAACACTGTTAAGAAAAAAGAGGTAGAAAGGAAACAATTACTGGCCAATAACAGTTGATGACACATGCGACGACAAAAAAGAAGCATATTCCTTGCCCTAAGGGAAGATAACAACACAGTTTTGTTTGTCTAAAACGGTGTGAGGACGAGAATGCAATATGGAAAGTACGCCGGACGAGCTACGTTTTGGGCAAAGAACTATGGAAGATCCACATGCAGCGACGTGGGAAGACGGGCAGTGAAGCAAGGTCGGAGGGGATACCTGGAGGTTGTCGGGATGTAACTAGGTGAGTGGCGGCGGGCGGAATCTACGAGCAGGTGGCGTAGGCCCTGCCGTGCTGGAGCTTGGTCAGAGAGAACAACGTGTACCGCAGATCGGGACGTGTTGCCTCGGCGCCGTCGAACGGAGAAACGATGCACTTCCTCCTTTCCCCGGCGGACAGGATGCGGCCGAATTAGTGACCAACGGTGAGAGAGAGAGAGGCCACCGCACTCCCTTTCCCCTGGCGGACGGGATGCGGCCGGATCAGTGACCAACGGTGAGAGAGAGAGAGAGAGAGAGAGAGAGAGAGAGAGAGAGGCCACCGCAGCCTTGTGTGAGATACTCTGAAGAACGACAAACCAGGCACGCAAGGCTCCATTGTATGTAGTGAGCGGACTACCTTTTTCTCCATAAAAATCATTTTATATTCTGTGTACGTGACATTGAGCGCTATAACTTTATTTAAAAATAACGCGGTAATGCGTCAAGTCGAACTTTGTTTCGTGCACGTGTGGTACACAACCTCCCTAGGTAAACAACCACTATAGGCGTTCAAATTAGCACGTGGGCTGCCATTTCGTAAAGAAATGAGCTCCATCGTGTACCCGCACGGGTGTGGCTGGGCACGAAGCGTGAGTACGTGCATGGTGCACCTATTCTATTCTTGTATACATACACCACCTACGTGGGGTTGTGTGAGAGAGATACAAACCTAGAGAGATATAGTGTGTGGGTTCTTGAGAGTTTTTTTTGGGGGGGGAGGGTCAATCAAAAAATGTAACATATGCAATGTGTGTGAAATAGAGTCCTGGATATAACATATATATAGAGGGGGCGATCCACGTGAAGAGAGTGGAGGTATCATCGGCATGAGGTGTCCATAGAATCGAAGAGAGGGATGATGTGTGTGTGTGTGTGCGCGCGCGATCGATAAAGAGTGCCATCGAATTTGTGTGTGCCCACGTCAAAGATATAGAGTGGCTGGCCTACTGGAACATGAGAGGGGACATGTGCAGTTTGTCTCTGTGGCATGGGTACCTACCTATAGCGCTCGACTATCGGTGTGTGGTGGGGGAAGAGGGAGGCCCAATCAATTATAGAGGTACAATGGCTGGTATATGTGTGGAGGAGGAGAGAGGCCTACCTCATGTATTAAGGAGATCGATCTGCCTCATGTATTAAGGGAGATCGATCGGCATCCATGCATATGTGCAGGAGAGGAATAAGGTTGGGAGAGAGACAGAGCTAGAGTGTTGGAGGGGGTGGTAGTGGAGTTGCTTCTAACAAATGGTGGGATATGCTTGCTAGACAAACGGTGGGCACGCCCGCAATATCAATAAGAGAGGAGATGGCTGCTTGTTGTCTGTGCACGTGCGTGTGAGAGACGGGTCAGGAGGCATGAACGAATGATGAGGGGGGATGATGTGGCTGTGGTAAGCAGACGTAACTACATAGGAAGATCAATCGCCCTTTGTTAGAGAAAGGAGAGACATAACTTGTGAGGTACGTCGATCGATGGGGGGGTAGTTAAAGTCGATCTAGGTATAAGTTGGGAGATCGATCGATATACATGCATGTGTGTGTTAGAAGCAAATGAGGCACGAGGAGAAGGATAGAGAGAGAGGGATGCATGTAGGAGGTGGTACGAGAGGCATACTATATCGATGGGGGAGGAGTGTGCGAGTACGAGAACGATGAAAAGAGTGGTGGGAGTGAGGCATGGACGGTGACAAGAGAAGAGATGAAGCTTGTGTTTGTGCTAGGCACACCTGGCTACAGAGGCATATCGATCGATGTATGCCGTAAAGAAGGAGCTGGGGGGCCTAACACACCGTTGGTGAATGACCTAAAGTGAAAAGACGAATTTGCGCGATGGAGCTAGAGAATGCTAACGGAGGGTGAGAGGGATGCGGGCGTGTGCATGCACAAGAGAAAGTTAGCGCTAGCTACAAAGATAAGAGGGTTGTGTGGGTGTAAAAGACAAATAGAGATCATATATACTTCATTATAAAAAGCGAATTCGGATATTTGAAGAATTTATCATAGTGTTTTAAGCCGACGCATGCGTGAATATATATAACGGTGATACACATGGTCTGTTTATGAACATGTTATACTACATTTAATATATTTTATCTCTACTCTTATGAAAAAACGGAGTTATTGATGATGGTGTGTCTGCCATCCTGCATTATAGGTCGTCCGATTTATATCTGGCGGATAGCAAGGAAACTATGATGGTTGAAGTTGGCAACAATCATGATTGTAGATTCTTATTGAAATAAAGAAACGAATTCAAATTTAGTTCGAATTGCAGCGGTAGTATAGACATTTGGAATGCACTAAAATGTTGGTATGAGTAGGTTACATGCATTATACAGCAAGCGAAAAAATTTAATCGGACATAACATGGATTCATACTCCCTCCTTCCATCTATATAGGGCGTAATGAGATTTTTAAGACCGCCTTTGACTATTGACAAGATTAATAGTACATGACATGCACAATGTGAAAATTATATCATTGAAAGAACCTTTCACAGACGAATTTAACGGTGTGCTTTGTGTAAGTTGCATGTCATATATCATTGCTCTAATATTTGGTCAAAGTTAGCATCAAAAAAAACATTAGGCCCTATATAGATGGAAGGAGGGAGTAGCTTTAAATAGCATTTGTATAGTAAAACGGGGCAAGACTCTCTCTTTGTGTGGTGTGAATAGTTTTATTTTTTTTTGTTTTCTTTTTGGTTGAGGGAAGTGTGAATTGATTTGGTACGTACAAGTACAATATTACTACATGTTAGGCTTGTCCCTAAAATTCAACCCGCGTCTTGTTATATCCCGAAAATTCAGATATCGTGCTCCCAAAACTGGCGCCTTCACAACCCGCGCCTTGCTATCCCGAAATTACAACGCGCGCGAAAACTCCCTCCAGCTGCCAAATCCCAACACGGGAAATCCCCCTTCTAACCCTGAGCCGAAAGGGCCGCTAGTTCAAATCGGTGGGGGGGTACTTTTGTAACACACCCTACATTTTGGACAAGCGCGTCCCTAAGTCATGCTTCACCCCCTCCCATCGCCCCCTTTTAGCCATTCAAAATCCCAGGCCGCCATAACCTCTCTGCTCCAGCCGCGAAACCCCACCCTCCTCCGTCCGCCACGTCACCGCTGCCCAGCCGGAGCCTCTTCCCCGACGACGTCGTCCACCGCAACAGCTCGACGTCCCTCCTCCACCTCCCCGGATGAGGATCCGTCATCCATCTCGCCGTCCCTCCGGTTCAGCCACCCCGTCCTCCACCTCCAAGGAGCTGCTCCGACGATCGCCTCATCTATCGCGCCTGCTCCATCCCCACAGCGCCGCCTTAACCTGCTCCACCGGAACCGCAGCATCCTCACCGACTCCTCGGACGAAGCTGAGGCCTACTAGGCACCACCAAAGAGTTTGTACACTCATCGCATCGCACCTTCTCCTTAACTCGACCTCCCGGTGCCGACGGTGCTCCATCCCGCACCCCCATGGAGCGGCTACCTTAAAGCCGGCTCCGCGGGCGACATCTCCATGGCGGCTGTCGGTGTCAAAACCGGCGGATCTCGGGTAGGGGGTCCCGAACTGTGCGTCTTGGCGGATGGTAACAGGAACAAGGGACACGATGTTTTTACCCAGGTTCGGGCCCTCTCGATGGAGGTAAAACCCTACTCCTGCTTAATTGATATTGATGATATGGGTAGTACAAGAGTGGATCTACCACGAGATCAAGGAGGCTATACCCTAGAAGCTAGCCTATGGTATGATTGTTGTTATTGTTATGTCCTACGGACTAAAACCCTCCGGTTTATATAGACACCGGAGAGGGCTAGGGTTACACAGAGTCGGTTACAATGGTAGGAGATCTACATATCCGTATCGCCAAGCTTGCCTTCCACGCCAAGGAAAGTCCCATTCGGACACGGGACGAAGTCTTCAATCTTGTATCTTCATAGTCTTGGAGTCCGGCCGATGATGATAGTTCGGCTATCCGGACACCCCCTAGTCCAGGACTCCCTCAGTAGCCCCTGAACCAGGCTTCAATGACGACGAGTCCGGCGCGCATATTGTCTTCGGCATTGCAAGGCGGGTTCCTCCTCTGAATAATTTATAGAAGATTGTGAACACCAGGATAGTGTCCGACTCTGCAAAATAAATTCCACATACCACCGTAGAGAGAATAATATTAACACAAGTTCAATCTGCTGACGTATTCTGTGGCGTGACGTCACACCACAACCAAGCTTTTACTCGAATCGTTTTTATTATACCACCTCAGTGCGTTTAGCGAAGCGGTTTCCTTGGCACGTCTTGTCGAAGCAGAGATCGTGTTCCCCTTATTCCAGGATTCCCATCAATACGGACGTGGGTAACCCAACCGCGCCATTGATTGCGGCGCTTGGGAGATAAGCGAGTTTTACCAGGCCGGTGGGGACGCATAGTTTCGTCCGCCCATATATAAGGGGATAAGGATCCACCTTTTGACCTACACCTTCTTCCTCCTTTGCTTATCCATCTCGCACACTCGAGCTCCAGCGCCCAAGTCCGCACATCTCACCTCGACCTTCTCCATCCATGTCCGGAGCGGGAGGCAAGTGGATGGCCTCCTCCGTTACGGAGGGGCACATCAAGAAGCTGCGTAGCGCCGGATATCTGTCCAGCGACATCGCGCACCGGCTTCCCGACGAGGGGCAGCTCATCCCCACCCCCGGGCCCCATGAGAGGGTGGTATTCCTTCCCCATTTCCTCCGCGGACTAGGCTTCCCACTTCACCCCTTTGTCCGGGGGCTCATGTTCTACTACGGCCTGGATTTCCATGATCTGGCCCCGAATTTCATCCTCAACATGTCGGCGTTTATCGTCGTGTGTGAGGCCTTCCTCTGCATCCAGCCCCACTTCAGCTTGTGGCTAAAGACCTTCAATGTCAAGCCGAAGGTTGTGAAGGGCAGCCAAGCGGAGTGCGGAGGCGCCATGGTGGGCAAGATGCCCAACATCACTTGGCTCGAGGGCGCCTTCATGGAATCCATCAAAGGGTGGCAATCGGGGTGGTTCTACATCACCGAGCCGCGTGACCCTAAATGGGCAGCGGCCCCCGAATTCAAATCTGGCATCCCCATGGAGCTCACCTCCTGGAAAGAGAAGGGCCTGCTATGGGGTAGTTCGGAGGAGCTGACCGAACTCCAGTCCTGTCTCCAAACCCTGGTGAACAAGAAGCTCAAGCTTGTCAACGTGATCCAGGTCATGCTTGTCCGCCAGATTCTCCCCTGCCAGCAACGGGACTTCAATTTGTGGGAGTTTAATCCGGCACAGCACCATACCTTGAGAGGGCTCTTTGACACTACGTACAAAGATGCCTGGAGGGTGCTGTTCAAGGGCGCCGAAGCTCCCGCATCCGCTATCGAAGATCGCGGATTCAGCTCGCAGCGTCCAGCTGACGAGGTAAGCCATGTTATCCTTTATGGGACACTTGCTTTTCATGTTTTGATTTTATGCGGGATCTAAACTCCCAATACCTTTAACAGGACTGGAAGGCGACGTCCGGACAGGTTAACTGTCCGGCTCCCCTTCCAGAAGACCCAGCGGATGCCCGTTTGACAGGGCTGCTGGTCCCGGCACTTTACGTAGTGCCGGAGAAGAAGGCCAAGAAGAAGGCCACGGGAACCCGAAGGAGTTCCCGGCGTCAGGTGGTATCGGACTCGTCGTCCGATGACTCCGAGGCGGAATCCTCCCACGAGGACGAGGAGGAGAAGAAAGAGGCCTATCCACCAGCGGGGGGAGAGAAGAAGAGGAAGGCCTCCCCAACGAGGGAGGCCGAAGGGTCCAAGAAGGGAAGGACCCTTCCCCCGGACTGTTCCGCCAACGTCGGCGACGGCGACGAGGAGTGGCCCCCAAGGGCCAAGCCCCTGGCGAGATCGTAAGTATCCAGACTCCTAGATGATTTATAATTTGTCACATGGTGTCCTTCTAATGCCGCATACAACCCTGCAGTCCGCCCAAGGACAATCTTCCCGCTTCGTCGAGCGGGTCCTTGGGCACGTCGGATATGGATTCTCTTCCGACCGCCTCCACCCCCCGTGATGCTGACGACGCTGAGGTGGGATCCCAGGAAGGGACCCACCAGGAGGAGGAGGCCCCGGAGGTGCCGCAGGGCAACCTCCCGGACTTTGCACCGGACTCCACACCGGAACCTGCAGTGGTTCCGGAGTCCGGCGGGCGGCCCCTTTGTAAGAAGGGCAAGACCGTGACACCGGCGGCCTCCGTCCAACCGGAGGCGCCGGATAACTTGCTGGAGGCGCTCAACGGCGCTTCCATCGAAGAAGAACACCGCACTGTCATGAGTGCGGTGATTCAGAAGGTTCAGCTCGCCAAGAGCGGGCTGACCGAAGCCTGCAGCAGCCTTCTAACAGGCTTTGAGGAAAGAATTTTAATATATGTAAAATAGTACCACATAGACAGTAGCCCCTGATGCTCGGTTTGGTGTTCGGAAAGAAAAGCCGGACTGAGGATCTAAATAGATATACGCAGGAGTCTTAAAAAATATGTCGATATGGGATTGCAGGCTGCGCTGCTAACCTCTGCCGCACTGACTGTGAAGGTCGATGCTTTGAAACAGAGCCTCGAGCGGTCCGAGAGAGAGCTCGGCCATGCCAAGAAGCAGCTCGAGGACAAGGAAGGTGAGTAACACCTTATTAAAGTTTTACCTTACAGAAAAGGATTTGGTTGCAAGAGAAATGACAACGATAACGTGGGTACTCCAGGGGCCACGAACGAGGTGGCGACCCTGAAGGAGGCGGTGTCTGCGGCCGAACGCAATGCAGCCGTGGAACGAGCCGAGCGAGAGAAGAAGGAGGCGCGGGTGGTGGAGGTACAGCAAGAGCTCCAGGCTCTCGTGGAAAAGCACGAGAGTTTGGAGCGTGACTCGAAGACTCGAGAGTCCGAGCTTGCGTCGGCTCTTGAGAGTGCCAAATCCGCTAAGGCCGATGCCCACAAGGCCTTCCAGGAAATCGAGGATTTGAAGAAAATAGCGGCAGGTAAGGCATTCTTCATGCAAAGCAAGCATGTTAAAGTGAATTACCTATTACTTACCCGAATTCGGAGCTCTCCAGGAGCGTTCGCAGATCTGCCCCGCAGCGTGTCCGATGCTGCCACTTTATACAAAGCCTAGGAGGGAAGCTCGACGGAGAAGGTATTCTGGTCTCAGTATGCTGAGGCCGGACATCCGGTGGCCCCTAGCGACCAGCTGAAGCAGCTGGTCGAGCTCCACAAGGTGGCCGAACAGGCCATGAAGGGCCTTGTAGTTCGGCTATGGCCCAAAGAGGCCGTGCCTGGGAGCTACTTCGGCCTGGTGCGGCGGCTGGTGGATGCGTGTCCCTGGGTTGAAGTCGTCAAGCACTCCGCCTGCATTGAAGGTGCCCGTCGGGCCCTTGCCCGTGCTAAAGTGCACTGGGGCAGGATGGATGCTGACAAGCTTGTGACGGACGCGCCACCGCCGGGCAAGGAGTATCGCACACCCGAGATGTATTATAAGGGTGTCCTGAAGGGTGCCCGCATGATTGCGGGTGAGTGCTCCAAAGATGTAATATTTGAGTAGACTCGCATTTTGTTATCCTGTGCGCTGAAAACTTTGTTCATATGCGCTAAGCAACGCTTGTTAATTTAAAATATTACCTTCTGTGCGGCCGTTTATCAAATCTGAGAGATGGCAAGTCGTCGGCTTCAGCCCCCATGCCACGAGTGTTGGGGTGTTCGGGGATAAAACTTGAGCGCTCTTGTTCCCATTTTCGGGTCCATCTAGGGAGGCGCTCAACACAATGAACAAGGCAACCAGACTTATAATGCTTGAACACTCTCACTTAGCCATAGAATTCTATAATTCTAAATTTCGGCGAAGCCCCTAGTGTTCGGAAGGCCAAACTCGGGGTGCTATCCACGCCTGGGCCGGACAAAGCCGGTTCCTCGCTCTAAGTGGCATAAGTCTTTAGGGACTCGAAAAAACCTCTCGAACAGCGACCGGCTCTCGCCTCATCATGACGGTCAGTTTTACCTTTCTCCACTGAGGCGCTCGCCCAGCTCAACTGGGGCGCAATCGCAGTGGTTCTCCCAGTGCTACCTTAGCCGATACAACGGAACGTAAGGTACCAAAACATGGGAGCCGGGCAAACCAAACTATTGACCCAAGACATGATTCGGAGCCGATGCATATAATGCTATAAGTTCGGGGTGCCGCACTTGTGAAAGTGTTCGGGCTTTATCACACCATAATGTGGGGAACTTAAGCCCCTGGTGTATTTAGCCGTACCAAAGTGTACGGATGCAACATGTCATAAATGAACATATGTATAAGAAAGGAATGCAATTAAAAAAAGAGATGCATTGTTTATTCAAGAAATACTGCCATGAATGCGGAACGATACAAATAGTGCGGTAAGCAAGGGATGGGACTATTAGACATGTCCCCCTCCAGGGGTAGGCTGCGGAATGGTGTATAAAACAGTTTTAATGCTCGTAATGGAGACCACCTGGATACTCGTCGTAGCCTTTCTCCTTCCCTGTCTGTTGCATCGTGAGTTCGGCAGGTCTATTGCCGGACAGGGCCTCTGGTGAACGGTGTCCTGTGGGTAAGAAAAAAGAAATAAGAAAAGAAAAAGATGACACACTTGGGAGCCCCTGGTGTGGTTAAGCCGCACTCTGGGCCTGTCATGGTCGTGCCCTTCCCCCTATGCCCATGGTATCTCTAGAGCGTAATGATGTACGCGAAGGACCAGTCTTGCAATCTTGCAAGGGCTGGGGTTAGGGACGCATTGCTACGCGTGCTCGGAACGTGCCAGGTGGTCTTGTTGTAGGTTACTCCGGGCGCGTTTAGCCGTGTCTGGTCGCTTATCGGCCGGACTCGAGAATTTCCTTAAAAGGCTGCACTGTACTTCTGCCGCGAGAGCCGCTGTATGTTCCTCCGTTCTGAGAGAGCATTAAGTGTTTCCATTGACCGTGATGACTCCTCGAGGGCCTGGCATTTTGAGCTTGAGGTATGCGTAGTGCGGCACCGCATTGAACTTTGCAAACGTGGTCCGTCCGAGCAGAGCATGATAGCCGCTGCGGAACGGAACTATGTCGAACATTAACTCCTCGCTTTGGAAGTTATCCGGGGATCCGAAGACCACTTCCAGTGTAACTGAGCCTGTACAATTGGCCTCTACACCTGGTATGACGCCTTTGAAGGTCATCTTTGTGAGTTTAATCCTTGAGGGGTCTATGCCCATCTTGCACACTGTATCCTGATAAAGCAGGTTCAGGCTGCTGTCGCCGTCCATTAGGACTCTGGTGAGGTGAAATCCATCGACGATTGGGTCTAAAACCAATGCAGTGAATCCGCTGTGGCGGATGCTGGTGGGGTGGTCCCTTCGATCAAAAGTGATCGGCCAGGAGGACCATGGGTTGAACTGTGGGGCGACTGGCTCCATCGCATATACGTCCCTGAGTGCACGCTTCCGCTCCCTTTTGGGTATGTGGGTTGCGTATATCATGTTCACCGTCCGCACTTGTGGGGGGAAACCCTTCTGTCCTCTATTTTTCGGCGGCCGGGTCTCTTCCTCGTCATCGCTATGCAGCCCCTTGTCATTGTTTTCGGCGATTAACTTGCCTGCTTGCTTGAATACCCAACAATCCCTGTTGGTGTGATTAGCTGGCTTTTCGGGGGTATCGTGTATCTGGCACGAACGGTCGAGTATTCGGTCCAAATTGGACGGACCCGGAGTAGTTCTTTTGAATGGCTTTTTCTGCTGACCGGGTTTGGAGCCTCTGAATCCGGCATTGACTGCCGTATCCTCAGTATTGTTGCCGTTAACGCGGCGTTTATTCTTGTTGCGACGCGACCTGCCATTGCGGTCCTTGGTATCCGGACTGCCAGAATTTTTGCTGAGGTTGTTACTGCGAGCTAGCCAGCTGTCCTCTCTCGCGTAGAAGCGGGTCATGAGTGATGTGAGGGCTGCCATGGATTTCGGCTTTTCCTGTCCCAGGTGCCGGGCAAGCCACTCATCGCGGATGTTATGTTTGAAGGCTGCAAGAGCCTCTGCATCCGGATAGACGATGATTTGATTTTTCTTTGTTAAGAACCGTGTCCAGAATTGTCTGGCCGATTCGTCTGGCTGCTGAATTATGTGGCTTAGGTCATCGGCGTCTGGTGGTCGCACATATGTGCCATGGAAGTTATCAAGGAATGCGGCTTCCAGGTCCTCCCAACACCCAATTGATTCTGCTGGCAAGCTGTTAAGCCAATGCCGAGCTGGTCCTTTAAGCTTGAGTGGGAGGTATTTGATGGCGTGAAGATCATCACCGTGGGCTATGTGGATATGAAGGAGATAGTCTTCGATCCAAACCACGGGGTCTGTTGTGCCATCGTAGGATTCGATGTTCACGGGTTTGAACCCTTCGGGGATTTGATGATCCATTACTTCATCTGTGAAGCATAGTGGGTGTGCGGCGCCTCTATATTGGGCTATATCACGACGTAGCTCAAGCGAGCTTTGTCTACTGTGTTCGGCCCTGCCGGAGTTGTTGTATCTGGCGCGATGGTCGTCGTCGCGCATCATGGGGCGCCCACGCGATCCGTAGATCGATCTTGATTGTCTTGCCTTATCCTCCAATATGTCTCGCAAGTCCGGCGCATTCCCCCGTGGCTTTGTGCTTTTCGAACGATGCCGGGGTACGGCCTTAGTGGAGGGCCTGGAGGCCTCTCTGTCGCAGCCACGAGGTGGCCGGTCGGCCGTATTGTGCGCTGGTGATGTGGGTTTATATGCTTCCTCCTCTAATCGGGGTAGCAGCTTGCGTTTAGGGTAGCTTTTGGAGGGGCGTTCGAGTTCATGCTCTTCGGCCGCAAGGACTCCAGTCCATCTGTCGGCTAGCAGATCTTGATCAGCTCTAAGCTGTTGCCGCTTTTTCTTGAGGCTATTTGCCGTGGCCATAAGCCTGCGTTTAAAACGCTCTTGTTCGACGGGATCCTCAGGCACGACGAATTCGTCGTCGTCGAGGCTTGCCTCGTCTCCGGAGGGAGGCATGTAATTATCGTCCTCTACCTCTTCGTCTGCCACTCTCTCGTGAGGGATGGCTTCTCCGTCCTCCTGTGCTGAATCTTGCTGGAGGGGGTTGTCTTCGGCACTGTCTGGGGTGTTATTATCTCCGGTGCCGGAATCTCCATTCTTGCTGTGGCGGGATTTAGAGCGGCGCCGCTCACGCCGGTGCTTAGGCTATTTCTTGGAGGGATCCTCCTCCGCTGTTCCATCGCCATTCCCATCCTTTGGGGTGTCGACCATGTATATGTCGTATGATGAGGTGGATTTCTAGTGCCTAGTGGGCGCTGGTTCTTGGTCGTCTCCGGCATCATCGTCCATACCGTCGATGTCTTCGGAGTCGAAGTCTAGCATGTCGGTTAGATCGTCAACAGTGGCTACAAAGTGGGTGGTGGGTGGGCTTTGAATTTCTTCGTCGTCCGCATCCCAACCGTCCCGACCGCAGTCCGGCCAGGGACTCCTGATAACGAGAGATATTTTAGCGAATTCAGAATGTTGCCGAAAGGTGAGTGTTGAAAGATGTCCGCAGCGGTGAACTCCATGATCGGCGCCAAATCGGATTCGATTGGAAGGGGCGCGGGAGGTTCGGAGTCCGGCGAGGAGTCCGGCACCTCGGAGTCACGAGCTTTACAAGGGACAAGGTCAGTATTCGGCTCCATCGCCGTAGAAGTTGCAGCCCCCGAGGCGGTGTCTAGCCACCCATCCTCGATTGGCGCAGTCGGCTCCGGGTTAAGGGTCGGAGCGGACTCGTGTGCGGCCTCCAGGGCACTATCCAGCAGCAGAGCTAAATCATGCCCATCGTGACAGTGCGGCGCGCTCGGCTGTGGCTCGAATCCATCGAAGATCAAGTCTCCGCGGATGTCAGCCATGAAGTTCAGACTTCCAAATCTGACCTGATGGCCAGGGGCGTAGCTTTCGATCTGCTCCAGATGGCCAAGCGAGTTGGCCCGCAGTGCAAAGCCGCCGAATACGAAGATCTGTCCGGGGAGAAAAGTCTCACCCTGGACTGCGTCGTTGTTGTTGATGATCGAAGGAGCCATCGAGCCCATTGGTGACGACACAGAGGAACTCTCGATGAAAGCACCAATGTCGGTGTCAAAACCGGCGGATCTCGGGTAGGGGGTCCCGAACTGTGCGTCTAGGCGGATGGTAACAGGAGACAAGGGACACGATGTTTTTACCCAGGTTCGGGCCCTCTCGATGGAGGTAAAACCCTACTCCTGCTTGATTGATATTGATGATATGGGTAGTACAAGAGTGGATCTACCACGAGATCAAGGAGGCTATACCCTAGAAGCTAGCCTATGGTATGATTGTTGTTATTGTTATGTCCTATGGACTGAAACCCTCCGGTTTATATAGACATCGGAGAGGGCTAGGGTTACACAGAGTCGGTTAGAATGGTTGGAGATCTACATATCCGTATCGCCAAGCTTGCCTTCCACGCCAAGGAAAGTCTCATCCGGACACGGGACGAAGTCTTCAATCTTGTATCTTCATAGTCTTGGAGTCCGGCCGATGATGATAGTTCGGCTATCCGAACACCCCCTAGTCCAGGAGTCCCTCAGTGGCTCGCCCCCAGTGCGAGGCCCCTTCGGCGGCGGCGTCCATACCAGCTGGATCTGCTGCTGTTGCTGCTCCGGCTCTCGCTTGCTCGCTCACGCTGCTGCTGCTGCTCCGGCTCTCGCTCGATCGCTCGCTCGCCCAGCTGCTGCTGCTGCTCTCCCCCTCGCTCGTGCTGCTGCTTTGCTCCGATTAAGCCACACTTCAGTCGACTGAATCGACTTTTGGGTCAGTCGATTTTCAGGGGTTGGGGGGGGGGCTCGCCGGAGTTAAGGAAGAACCATCTGCAGCGGGGACGGGGGCTCACCGGAGAGGTACCCCACTATCTATCTTAGGGTTCAGGGGGGCGGGGGGCCTAGAGGGCTGGCCGGGGCGGCGGTGGCGGGTTGTTTCGGGGCGGCGAGGCGGCGCTGGGGCTGGCAGTTCGGCCGGTGGTGGCTGGCGGCTCAGGAGGGTGCAGGTTGAAGATGAACTGCAGGCCCTCCCTAAACTACATGTCAAGTGCCTCTCTGCTACCATTGCGTTCAGTTTCGACAGTAGCATTCAGATTCCACAGTAAATTTCAGTTTCGACAGTTAAGTTCAGAGTCAACAGTTTTTACCTCATCTATTGTAGTCAGGTGGTTTTTGGTGATGTTAATTTTACATCCATTTTACATCATCTATTGGAGATGCTATTAGAATCCCACTTGAGATTGATGATGTCTGTCTTGTGCTACTTCAGCCTTGACGTCTTATGACTCACCGGAGCTGCTCCAACGACAGAAAGATCCATCACAATAGAGCAGTGCCCTGGACGCAGTCTACAAATTCGTCAGATCTTCCTCCACACCTCCGACAGCCACCTCTGCCTCAACTGCTTCAGCGACCAACCCAATGATGCTGAGGTCGACACGGCTACGGCAAAGAGGTTGTACACTTGTTGCATCACTTATTACTATACATTCACGTCGATCCATTAGGGCTATTTTGGTTCAACGAAAAAACATCGATCCACTGGTTGTTACCATCACTCTAAATTTCTGCATGCTCTCCTTACATAATCTCACCATATTTTTTCGTATGCATGTCAGATATTGTACACAGTCATGCTGAATATGTAGAGAAAAATAGAAGAGTTTTGCGCGGCAATACAATGTCATGCAGACATCGCTCCATGGTGGGTTCAAGGGCAAACCCTCGCCACCCCTCTCCAGATTGTAATCCAGAGGAAGATATCTGTTCTAAGGCGGATTTAGACACCGCTGACCACTCCTATTTACCCCCCAAGGTGTTTTCTCTACCTTGGCATGATGATGTTAGTCATATCATGCATATGTTGCCTTGCAGTGCCTACTTTTGACATCATAATGTCATCTGCCTAGTTTAGACATGTTCTGTAATGCCAGCTGTTTAGTTTCTATATCATATATGGGAATTATACAGTCTCATGTCTTTTAGCCAGCCATAATATATGTGAAATGTGCAATGCCATCCTGTTTAACCAGGCATCATATATTTGAATGATATCTTGCCCATCCTTTTCTTCATTACATTTCCATTTGTCGACAATGTTTGTACATTAAACTACTCTTCCTGTGAATCAGCCATTTGGGTGGGAGATGGAAAAATCTGGAGTGAAAACAAGGCCTTCAGAGCAGACAGGGCTACCTGTCGAAGCAGATATCTTGTTGGTTCCCGATAGCTCCTCAGAGATGGATTCAGAGACAGATGACCAGTCCTATTCCCCCACTGAGGTGTATGCTCTAACTTGGCACGGTTATACTGCTCATATCATGCATACGGTGTCTTGCATTGAATAGTTTAGACATCATATACACAATATTCAACACCATGTTCTTAGTTCAGACATTATATCGAATGCCCTCTGTTTAGCATATAAATCACATATGTGAAATAAATTATGTGATCCTGATTACTTAGATAACATGTAGGTGAATTATGTCATGCGATCCTGTTTAGTTATTCATCATATCTTTGAATTATGTCATGCTATGCTATCCAGTTTAGATAGACATCATATATGTGAAATTATGTCATGCTATCCGTTTTAGTTAAACAATATACATGTCAAAATATTTCATGCCCTTTTTTTTCCACACTATCTATTGCATCTGTCTCTCATACAATGTCTATACATTCAACTATGTTTCCTGTTTATCAGCCATTTGAATTGGAGCGGGTGATGCCAGTATCTAGCGGAATAAAAACACAGTCTTCAAATAAAACAATGCTACCTCTTGGTGGAGATAGCACCCCGGTTGTACATGCACAAGAACCATCCCTACCACACATAACCGAAACTCTCGCAGATTGTACCCCTACTGCGATGGACGGAGAACCGGCTTCACCCAATCTAACCCCAACCCCAGCCGATAGTAACCCAGTTCCTGTTGACACAGCACCATCTCCACCATAGAGCTCCCAAATAAGAGCAGTTAGTAAGGCAGCTCCAGTGCCCAAAGGGCCAGTACTATCACGGCGAACCCCAACTCAACCAGTTAGTACGCCTAGTCCTGTGGAGGAAGCACAACCAGCTAATCGTAGTTTAGCATCTATCGCATTTGATGTTGTTAAATCGTATGTGCGTATCTTCCCATCTTGCAAATATTATACTGAAGATGAAGGAAAATGCCAGTTGCAGGTGTTTGTCCAAGAGTTATGTGTAAGTAATGTTATTCATGGCAATTACTTTGCTTCGTCCCATACATCCTACCTCCATGATGGTTATAATATAGCAAATTTTCCCATTTTTCTCTATAGAGAAGGACCGATTTGGAAACTCAGGATGAGGTAACCCGCGCTAATACCTCTGCTGTCTTCACGAATGATTGGTGGCAGTATCGGAATTACCTGAAGAAAACGTACTTCACCGACATAGAAACTCATCAAATTCCGTTACGTTCTGCTGAGACACATTTACTGGACGATGACTGGGAACGCCTTGTTCTGTACTGGTCCCGAACCAAGAATGTGGTAAGGTCTATGAGCTCATTTTATATTTTTAAGTATTATATTCTTGCGTCTTACTGTACTCTGTTCATATAGAATAAGTTCCTAAACCTGAAGAACAACTGTTCTAATTTAAGATTCCATTGCTATCATAGTTCAAAAAAGCGCTAGGCGTTAACTGTGCGTTTTGCCACCGCCTTGCGCTTTACTGACCAAAGCGCATGCTTATGTGCAGTTATGCACAGATTATGCGTAGTTATGTGCAAAGTGTTTTGCCAACGCCTAGAGCCTAGGCGCGCTTAAGCACTCGCTTAGGCGCGCCTTTTTTAACTATGATTGCTTTGCTCTTGTATCACTGTATTTACTCATACAAACTTATTTTTAAATCGAAGGATCCAATCGAAACTCCAATGGTACAGCAGGTATGTTCACGCATGTTTCTTTAACAGGTTTGCTCTTATCAATAGCTCTGTTGATTTCAATTTCAATTGTGTATACAGTTGACTTTCATATCATGCACATTACTAGCATCACAACAGAGCCAATAGTGTTGTTGTACATGTAGACCCGTGGTACCCATCTGAAATCTTGTTGTGCCGTGTAGTTTCCCACGCTTTTTATTCTTTCACTACTGCTTTGTCTTGAACTGATATTATTTGAACCGTGTCTCTATTTTGATTTGGCAAGACAATGCAGTGACCATAGGACATAGATATATGTTTGTTTGATGCTTTTATTATGTACTAGTACTTGGCAATAGAAGACTTGGTAGTTTAATCCTGTCCACCTTACTAATGAACCGGTTCACCGAAATGAGTTTCATATACTAGTACATGCTAAACTTGTTATGTGTCTGCTTGTTTCTTCTTTTAGAATGCTAACAGAATATTGGGGAAGAGTGCCTTATTAAGCAATGGTAAAGGAAGTAATACAGATAAGGTTCAGGATAGTGACACATCCTTGTTGGTCTCCAACAAAGCTGATAAAACAGTTGAGGAAGACTATCTTGAAGACAGTGAGACAACCCCAAAGTCCTGTCTTGGTTTAGTGTTCGAATTACTGGCCACTACCACTTGCACAAGCTATTCAAACTCACTGTTTGAATCAGTTCGGTTTCTTGAGTCTCAACTACAAGCTGAAAGACATCAATCAGTTGTGCTGCGACAAGAAGCGGAAGGACTGCGGAAGTCCCTGGAGCATTCAGATGCATACTTTCTGGTGCAACAGCAAGCGCTGGAGGATTTTAGCGCCAAACAGGACAAAGCTAATCAGCTTGCTAAGCTTATTGCCAGCATGGTGGATACCTAGGATAACGTTTCTTGAGCTCTTCTGAAGTTGTTTCAGTTATGTTCTTGTTTTGCTGCCGCATTTATTTGCACTGGTGGCCAATTTTGACGGCTAGTATATGTAATATGCTGCTTTGTTCCCTATATTTGCACTGGTGGCGAACTTTGATGCCCAGTGGATGTAATATGTGTAATAGCGGTAATAGGCTAGCGTTAATTGCTTGCTTATTTATTTCCTTATTGTCTTGTTTAGTTGTTTGCTTGTAGTCATTGCAGTTCTTTTTCTATGTTTTTCTAGTGGCCACAATAGCCTGTTTTTGGTAACTAGGCCAAAATAATCGTGGCAACACACGGACTGTTGTAACCATGGGCCTCCTGCAGGCCGTATGATCCATGGGCCTTCGTCCGGCCGTAGGATCCATTGGCATTCTATACGGGCCGTAGGATCCATCGGCCTTCTATACGGGCCTTAGGGTCCATGGGCCTTCTATGGGCCATACTATCCATGGGCCTCATACGGGTCGTAGGATCCATGGGCCTTCTACGGGGCGTATCATCATTTCGCCAATCATGGGCCATACTATTCGTGGACCATAACGACCATTAATAGGCCGTATTTGATAACTCTATGAAAACAGCCCAACGGGTTTTTTTTGACATGAAAATGGCCCAACGTATTACGGTCCGCAAACGGGCCGACTGTAACGACGGGCTGAATTTGGCCCACAAATAGAAAATGACAGTAACGGGCCGTATGTAACCGAATGCTGCAAATGAGTCCAAGAATCAATGGGGCCTGAGAAGGCCGAAAGATAACTTGGGCTAGAAATGGCCCATTGGAATAATGGGCCGTTAATGGGTATAAAGTGATACACTGTTCATTACGGGTCAGTTTCACCACGGGCCTTTAATGGGTCAAGAGTTACAAAGGTCCTCATATGGGCTCAAAGAAGTCCTGGGCCACACATGGGCCGGAAGTTAAAACGGGCTGAATCATATTGGATGGCCCAGATGACGCTACTGGGCTTAATTCGGATAGGGCGTAACGGGCCCTGAGTTAGCGGGCTGTAAATGGGCTATATGCAAATAGGCCCTTAACAGGCTTTCCGTGGGCCGGACTGCCACCTTTTGACCAAGTCAAACGGGCCGTCCTTTTCACAGGAATGGGCCTCTGTTGGGCCGTGCCACGTGTCGCCGTATCATAGGCGACTTCGGTCCAATGAGCGGATGACATATGTCCCAACAGTGAGCCGACACGTATTTCCTCCAGCCAATGATGATCTTACACGTGGAAAATCCCCATTGGTCGGGGCTGTTAACGGGTTATCGGATCCAAAACCCGACCCAATAGCTTAACGACATTCCGTTACGGTGGATGCCACGTGTCGATCACCCTTGACGAAAGCACTTCTGTGACGCACGATTTATCGTCATGGAAGTGGACACTTCCGTGATGATAATTTTGGTAATGTCATGGAACACTTCTACGACAGCACATGTATGACTATCTTGATTCTGTCATAAATTTGTCATGGACGTACATGCATGACAAAAAATGTGACCTACTGTGACAAACACGTATCATCAAGGAAGTGTATTTTTTTTGTAGTGATATGTGTTTTGCTTGGAGCGTCCTGTATGATATTAGTCTTTGCTTTTTAGTTTACCACAATCATCCCTGCTGTACACACCTTTTGGGAGAAACCCATTTGATTGGAATTTATTAGAATACTCTATGTGCTTCACTTATATCTTTTGAGCTAGATAGTTTTGCTCTAGTGCTTCACTTATATCTTTTAGAGCACGACAGTGGCTTTATTTTGTAGAAATTGTTGATCTCTCTTGCTTCACTTATATTATTTTGAGAGTCTCTTAGAACAGCATGGTATTTGCTATGGTTATAAAATTGTTCCTAGAATGATGGGCATCCAAGTTGGGTACAATAAAAACTATCATAGGAAGTGAATTGGATGCTATGATCAATTTGATACTTGATAATTGTTTTGAGATATGGAGGTGGTGATATTAGAGTCATGCTAGTTGGGTGATTGTGAATTTAAAGAATGCTTGTGTTGAAGTTGGTAAGTCCCGTAGCATGCACATATGGCAACCGTTGTGTAACAAATTTGAAATATGAGGTGTTCATAGATTGCCATCCTTATCAGTGGCGGTCGGGGACGAGCGGTGGTCTTTTCCTACCAATCTATCCCCCTAGGAGCATGCACGTAGTGCTTGGTTTTTGATGACTTGTAGATTTTTGCAATAAGTATATGAGTTCTTTATGACTAATGTTGAGTCCATGGATTATACGCACTCTTACCCCTCCATCATTTCTAGCCTCTTCGGTACCGTGCATTGCCCTTTCTCACCTTGAGAGTTGGTGCAAACTTCGCCGGTGCATCCAAACCCCGTGATACTGTACGCTCTATCACACATAAACCTGCTTATATCTTCCTCAAAATAGCCAACATACCTACCTATTATGGTATTTGCATAGCCATTCCGAGATATATTGCCTTGCAACTTTCCACCGTTCCGTTCATCATCATGATACGCATCATCATTGTCATATTACCTTGCATTATCATGTTGTTGACATCGTATTTGTGGCAAAGCCACCATGCATAATTTTTCATACATGTCACTCTTGATTCATTGCCCATCCCGGTACATGATACATCTCCGTCATATCAATAATTTTTTATTGTCCCAAGCCATTATTCTTCAACTTTCATACACTTTTGGCAACTTTTTATACTATTTTTGGGACTAACATATTGATCCAGTGCCCAGTGCCAGTTCCTGTTTGTTGCATGTTTTATATTTCGCAGAAACCCCATATCAAACGGAGTCCAAACAGGATAAAAACGGACGGAGAATTATTTTGGAACATTTGTGATTTTTGGGAGGAAGAATCAACGCGAGACGGTGCCCAAGGGGGCCACGAGACAGGGGGGCGCGCCCCAGGGAGGCAGGTGCGCCCTGGACCCTCCTGGGCACCCCATAAGGTGGTTGACGCTCTTCTTTTGCCGCAAGAAAGCTAATTTTATGAGAAAAATCTGGGTGAAAGATTCACCCCAATCGGAGTTACGGATCTCCGGATATAAAAGAAACGGTGAGAGGGAAGAATCTGGGAACGTAGAAACAGAGAGAGACAAAGAGATAGATCCAATCTCGGAGGGGCTCCCCCCCCCCCCCCCGCCATGGGAGCCAAGGACCAGAGGGGGAACCCTTCTCCCGTCTAGGGAGAAGGTCAAGGAAGAATAATAAGAAGGGGTGCTCTCTCCCCCATGCTTCCGGTGGCGCCGGAACGCTGCCGGGGGCCAACATCATCACGGCGACCTACACCAACATCTCCATCACCTTCCCCATCTATATTCAGCGGTCCACTCTCCCGCAACCCGCTGTACCCTCTACTTGAACATGGTGCTTTATGCTTCATATTATTACCAATGATGTGTTGCCATCCTATGATGTGTGAGTAGATTTTCGTTGTCCTACCGGTGATTTGATGAATTGCTATGATTGGTTTAATTTGCTTGTCGTTATGTTGTTGTCCTATTGTGCCCTCCGTGTCGCGCAAGCGTGAGGGATTCCCGCCATAGGGTGTTGCAATACGTTCATGATTCGCTTATAGTGGGTTGCTAGAGTGACAGAAGCTTAAACCTGAGTAAGGGGATTGTTGCGTATGGGATAAAGGGGACTTGATGCTTTAATGCTATGGTTGGGTTTTACCTTAATGATCTTTAGTAGTTGCGGATGCTTGCTAGAGTTCCAATCATAAGTGCATATGATCCAAGAAGAGAAAGTATGTTAGCTTATGCCTCTCCCACATAAAACTTGCTATCGGTCTAGTAAGGTAGTCAATTGCTTAGGGACAATTTCACAACTCCTACCACCACTTTTCCACACTCGCTATATTTACTTTATTGCTTCTTTATCTAAACATCCCCTACTTTTGATTATCCTCGTCAATGTGAGACTTTCTTCCTTTTTGTCTTCTCCACACAACCTCCATCATCATATTCTATTCAACCCATAGTGCTATATCCATGGCTCACGCTCATGTATTGCGTGAAAGGATAAAAAAGTTTGAGATTACTAAAGTATGAAACAATTGCTTGGCTTTTCATCGGGGGTGTGCAACATGAGAGCATTCTTGTGTGACGAAAATGGAAGCATGACCAAACTATATGATTTTGTAGGGATGAACTTTCTTTAGCCATGTTATTTTGAGAAGACATGATTGCTTAGTTAGTATGCTTGAAGTATTACCATTTCTTATATCAATATGAACTTTTATTCTGAATCATTTGGATCTGAATATTCATGCCACAATAAAGAAAATTACATATGCTAGGTAGCATTCCACATCAAAAATTCTATTTTTATCATTTACCTATTCGAGGACGAGCAGGAATTAAGCTTGGGGATGCTTGATACGTCTCCAACGTATCTATAATTTTTTATTGTTCCATGCTATTATATTACCCGTTTTGGATGTTTATGGGCTTTACTTTACACTTTTATATCATTTTTGGGACTAACCTTCTAACCGGAGGCCCAGCCCGAATTGCTATTTTTTTTGCCTATTTCAGTGTTTCGAAGAAAAGGAATATCAAAAGGATTCCAAACGGAATGGAACCTTCGGGAGCAATCTTTTTGGAACAAACGTGATCCAGGGGACTTGGAGTGGACGTCAAGCAACAGAGGAGGCGGCCACGAGGGTGCCCGGCGCGCCCCCACCCTCGTGGGCCCCTCGAGCATCCACCGACCTACTTCTTCCTCCTATATATACCCACGTACCCTGAAACCATGAAGGAGCACCACGAAAAACTATTTCCACCGCCGCAACCTTCTGTATCCGCAAGATCCCATCTTGGAGCCTTCGCCAGCGCTCCGCCGGAGGGGGAATCGACCACGGAGGGCCTCTACATCATCTCCACGGCTCTTCTGATGAGTTGTGAGTAGTTTACCACAGACCTTCGGGTCTATAGTTATTAGCTAGATGGCTTCTTCTCTCTCTTTGATTCTCAATACAAAGTTCTCCTCGATCTTCTTGGAGATCTATTCGATGTAACTCTTTTTGCGGTGTGTTTTTCAAGATCCGATGAATTGTGGGTTTATGGTCAAGTTTATCTATGAGAAATATTTGAATCTCCTCTGAATTCTTTTATGTGTGATTATGTTATCTTTGCAAGTCTCTTTGAATTATCAGTTTGGTTTGGCCTACTAGATTGATCTTTCTTGCAATGGGAGAAGTGCTTAGCTTTGGGTTCAATCTTGCTATGTCCTTTCCCAGTGACAGCAGGGGCAGCAAGGTACGTATTGTATTGTTGCCATTGAGGATAAAATGATTGGGTTTATATCATATTGCATGAGTTTATCCTTCTACATCATGTCATCTTTCTTAATGCGTTACTCTGTTCTTCATGAACTTAATACTCTAGATGCATGCTGGATAGCGGTCGATGTGTGGAGTAATAGTAGTAGATGTAGGTAGGAGTCGGTCTACTTGTCACGGACGTGATGCCTATATACATGATCATGCCTAGATAATCTCATAATTATTCACTTTTCTATCAATTGCTCGACAGTAATTTGTTCACCCACCGTAATACTTATGCTATCTTGTGAGAAGCCACTAGTGAAACCTATGGCCCCGGGTCTATCCTTTATCATATAAGTTTACCATCTAATTTTATTTGCATCTTTACTTTTCCAATCTATATCATAAAAATACCAAAAATATTTATTTGATCATATTATTTCTATCAGATCTCACTTTCGCAAGTGGTCATGAAGGGATTGACAACCCCTTTATTGCATTGGTTGCGAGGTTCTTGTTTGTTTGTGCAGGTGTGTGGGACTTTTGAGGAGCCTCCTACTGGATTGATACCTTGGTTCTCAAAAACTAAGGGAAATACTTACGCTACTTTGCTGCATCACCCTTTCCTCTTCAAGGAAAACCAACGCAAGCTCAAGATGTAGCAGCAACGCGCTGACAGGACTAGACCATGGGCAGAATTCAAATTCTCAGTGTCGGATGAGGCAAGGGGATTGTTCCAAGCGGCGGCCAAAGTCATGGTGGGCAATGGACACACAACACTCTTTTGGGAGGATAGATGGCTCAACGGATACAGGATGCAGGAGCTGGCACCGCTCATATATGACCTGGTGTCAAAACGAACGAGGGATGTGAGAACGGTGGCAGAAGCTATACAGGGTGCAACTTGGGCGCGAGATGTTGGCCCGAACATGGATGACATGGCACTGCTCCGGTTCCTAGAGGTGTGGCCGCAAGTACATAGCGTGGCCCTTGACCCACAGCAGTCGGATCAGCTCAAGTGGTCATGGGAGAAGGATGGTGAATTCTCGGCAAGATCAGCTTATGCGGCCAATTTCGCGGCCCTTCAATGCTCACCGACGGCAACCTACACATGGGTGTCGAGGACGCTCCTGCACTGTCGATTCTTTGCATGGCTGGCTCTAAGGGATAGAGTGTGGACCTCCGATAGACTGGCAAGAGGCGGACTACCACATCAAGACAAATGCCCCTTCTGCGATCAAAATGATGAAACAATCAATCATCTCATGACACAATGCGTCTTCGCGAAGGAGGTTTGGACCGAGGTGGGTCAGGCAGTTGGCATGACAGGCATGACACCATCAAGTGGTGAGGATCTAGTGACATGGTGCACAAGGCCCATCTTCGAGGGGAGGCACGCCAAGACCTTGCGGGCGATTCACCTGCTCGTAATGTGGGAGCTATGGAAACACCGAAACGCTATTGTGTTCGAGGGCATGAGGCCGGACGTGCAGCACACCTTGCGATGGATCGCCTCAGAGTGTGGGACATGGAGACAAGTGGGTGTTCTACACAAAGACATGCGTTTCAACTTTATAGGAGTAGTTGTGTGGAGCGAGGGCGAGTAATCCGCTAGGATGTATTAAGGGTGGAAGGCGTTGTAAGATGTGCTGTAAATAACCGTGGATGGGGTGTCTTCCCCTTTCCTTCTCTTAATATAAGATACGCACACTCGTGCGTATTCGAGAAAAAGCAAGTTATAAGTAAAATTATGGGGTTCACCACTAAGGATCTTGTGACGTTTCATAGCATTGAAGTCAAGGTACTGCGTGGGTCGGATGGGGTCATAAGGCCAAGGTGAAACACCCAGCTCCCTTGCTAAGCGTGTGGCGTAAATTCCACCACAAAAATATCAAATACCAGCATTGTGTTGCAATCTACGTGCCACTATCGCTCCAAGGTTATAGCTTTTGTCACCGGTGAGAGCAGTGCAGATAAGGTTCAAGTGTGGAGCGCAGAGTGTACTACAATCTTGTTTTCCTACAATGCATTTTCCATTAAATAGAGCAAAGTATTGGATTGAGGGAAAATGAATGCTCTTTATTCTACATTGAGTCACTCCTCTAGTCTCACCATAGCAAAGGCTAGTTAAGAATATCTAATACTCCGACCTTGGTGGTTCGTCCAATGAACCCCAAAATGGAATTTTGCAGTGATTAGAAAATGTCTCCAGAGATATATTAAATGAATTTCCATATAGCTTAAATGATACTCTGGATTCACGAGGATGGAATTTAAATTCTTTGGTAAATGATTCGGTGAGGCTGAGGTGTTGGTCGCACTTATCTGCAATGTAGGGACCGAGCTCGGCATTGTGAACATATTGCTCAAATTCTTCTTTAATGCCCACACGCACCATATAATCGTTGCACGGCTATAAACATGATTTGGTGGCGGCATCTCGAATGGAATTTTCACTTGGTTCAACATAAGATCGACTAACGGAGCTGCTACTGGAGTATGCCTCTGAGGACCTCTGCCTCGAAGAACTCTTTCCAAAGAGGTTCATCATATTCACGTACAATTTTCTGAAAATTTTTGGGTCACAAATTTTTGTCAACAAAACCTTATAAGAATGATAGCAAGTACTCATAGGCAGGCATAGAGGCCATAGCAAGCATTCAAACTACTTAGAACTCTAAGAATTCAACATGCAAGCTCATCTACAACAACACCAAGAGTAACTAATTATTCAAAATATAAACCACTAAAGCAAAAACTAATTGGACCAATGGAGGAGTCACATACCAAGCAACAATCCCCCGAAACAGTTTCGAAGATGGAGCTTCGAGCAAAGAGATCAAAATCCGTGGTTTTGGGGGCAAGAACACGAGAGAGAGAGAGAGAGAGAGAGAGAGAGAGAGAGAGCAATGGTGATTTTTTTTCTGAAGGTAGGTGGTGATGTGGGATGAAGAGATAAGTGAGAGGGCCCATGTGGGGACCACAACCCACCATGGAGCGCTTGGGGGCCTTGGCGCGCCCAGGTGGATTGTGGCCACCTGGTGCACCTCCCTCTGATATTATTTGCACAACAAATTCTTAAATATTCAGAAAAAATCATATTAAAATTTCAGAGGATTTTGAGAACTTTTATTTTTGGGTCATTTTTTATTGCAAGGGAAATTCAAAAAACAGACAAAATATGGAATTTTATTTTATTTGACTAATAAAAATAGAAAACAAAAGGTAGGGACAGAAGGTAGTGCTCACTAGATTCTTCAACTTCATGCCTCTCAAAAATGATTCATTAATAAGGTTGATCAAGTCTTATTAACAACCACTTTCGATTAGCATGAAACCGAAGAACTTTCATAAATCACTAAGTTACCTCAACGGGGATATGAATGTCCCCAACAATAAGCATTTCATATTTCTTTTTAACATTAGGTAGAGGTAATTGAAAACATCCAATAGGGATTGTCGGAGATTTTTCAATAACATTGATACCATTCACTTGGAATCATTTCTTCGTAAAGTGCACCATATGCTCATTACCATTGATATGAAAAGTGACCTTGATTTTATTGCAATCAATAACAGCCCCTGCAGTATTCAAGAAGGGTCTACCAAGGATGATCGATATATTGTCGTCCTCGGGCATCTCAAGTATAACAAAGTCAGTCAAAATAGTGACATTAGCAACAACAACGGGCACATCCTCACAAATACTGATAGGTATGGCAGTTGATTTGTCAGCCATTTGCACAGATATTTCAGTAGGTGTGAGTTTATTCAAATCAAGTCTTTTATATAAAGAGAAAGGCACAACACTAACACCAGCTCCCAAATCACATAAAGCAGTTTTCACATAATTTCTTTTGATGGAGCAAGGTATAGTTGGTGTTCTCGGATCTCCAAGTTTTTTAGGTACTCCATCTTTAAAAATGTAATTAGCAAGCATGGTAGAGATTTCAGCTTCATGTATTTTTCTCTTATTAGTGATGATATCTTTCTTGTACTTTACATAAGGAGGCATTTTTAAGATGTCAGTTAAGCGAGTACGCAAAAAGACTGGCCTTAGCATTTCAGCAAAGCGTTCAAATTCTTCATCATCTTTCTTTTTAGTTGACTTAGGTGGAAAAGGCATAGGTTTTTGAACCCATGGTTCTCTTTCCTTACCATGTTTTCTAGCAAAAAAGTCTCTTTTACCATATCTTTATTCTTCGGTTGTGGGTTATCAAGATCAACAGATGGTTCTATCTCAACATCATTGTCTGGTTCTTTATTATTTGTTTGAGTGTCTTCATGAACCTCATCATTATCTTTTTCATTGTCAGAAGGTGAGTGTTCACTACCAGATTGAGTTTCAGCATCAGAGATAGAAACTTCATTATCATTATCAGGATGTTTTTCTACTTCAGGTTCACTAGAGGCATGCAAAGTCCTATCATTTTTCTTCTTCTTTTTCTTTTTAGAAGGACTAGGTGCATCAATGTTAATTCTTTGAGAATCTTGTTCAATTCTCTTTGGGTGTCCCTCAGGATAAAGTGGTTCCTGACTCATTGTACCTCCTCTAGTTACTACTCTAACAGCAAAGTCACTTATATTATTGTTCATTTCATCAAGCAACTCTCTTTGAGATTTAGCAACTTGTTCTAATTGAGTTTGAACCATGGAGGCATGCTTTCCTACACCTATAACATCATTTGAGATTCTAAATAACAAGTCACTTAAGTGAGCAATCATTTCGGAGTTGTATTTCAATTGTTTCATAACATATGCATTGAAATGATCTTGCTTTCTAATGTAATTATCAAACTAATAAAGGCATTGAGTAGGATGTTTATTATGAGCATTATCACTATCATTGATTTTCATTAGAGAATTCACCTCTACCACCTTAGGTGGTGGTGGTGTATCAAGCCCATGTATTTCTTCAATAGGTGGTAAAATTTTGACATCCTCAGCTTTAATACCTTTTTCTCTCAAGGATTTCTTTGCCTCTTGCATATATTCAGGACTGAGATATAAATACCCCTCTTCTTCGAAGTGGGTTTAGGCAGTGGTTCAGGAAGAGTCCAATCATCATAATTTTTCAATATGATATTCAATAATTCTTCGGCTTGCCCAATAGTTTGTTCCCTCAAAACACAACCAGCACAACTATCTAGGAAGTCCCTAGAAGCATCAGTTAGTCCATTATAGAAGATATCAAGTATTTCATTTTTCTTAAGAGGATGATCGGGCAAAGCATAAGCAATTGGAGAAGCCTCCCCCAAGCTCGTGGGATACTCTCTTATTCAATTTGCACAAAGTTAAATATTTCCTGTAAGGCAGCTTGTTTCTTATGAGAAGGAAAATATTTTTCAGAGAAGTAATAAATCATGTCCTGGGGACTACGCACACAACCAGGAGCAAGAGTATTGTACCAAGCTTTAGCATCATCCTTTAATGAGACAGAAATAAATTGAGAATATAATAATAGTGAAATTTCTCATCATGAGAAAAAACGGTGGCTATGTCATTCAACTTAGTAAGATGTGCCACAACAGTTTTAGTTTCATAACCATGGAAAGGATCAGATTCAACCAAAGTAATCAACTCTGGGTCGACAGAGAATTCATAATCCTTATTGTCAACAAAGATAGGTGAAGTAGCAAACTGAGGATCACTTTTCGTTCTTGCATTCAAAGTTTTTTCTTTATACTTGCACAATAATTTTTTTAGATCATCCCTATCCTTACAAGCAAGAATATCCCTAGTTGCCTCCTCATTCATAACATAACCTTCCGATACCTTTGGCAATTCAAATCTAGGAGGGCTAGTTCTAATAGGTGTTTCAAGATTTTTAGTTCGAAGCTCTTCATCAGTTTCAGCAATCTCATGTTGTCTTACTCTAGCAATTTGTTCATCAAGAAATTCACCTAGTTGCACATTATCATCAAGTAAGGTACTAGCATCATCAAGAGTAGCATTCATAGCAGAAGTAGCATCATCAATAACTTGCGACATATCAGAATTAATAGCATGTGGTGGTGTTGCAAGTCTATGAAGAAAATATGCCCTAGGGGCAATAATAAAGTTGTTATTTTATATTTCCTTATTTCATGATTAATGTTTATTTCATGCTAGAATTGTATTAACCGGAAACTTGATACATGTGTGGATACATAGACAAAAGACCGTGTCCCTAGTATGCCTCTACTTGACTAGCTCGTTAATCAAATATGGTTAAGTTTCCTAGCCATAGGCATGTGTTGTCATTTGATGAACGGGATCACATCATTAGTATAATGATTAGATGGACAAGATCCATTCGTTAGCTTAGCATAATGATCGTTCAGTTTTATTGCTACTCCTTTCTTCTTGTCAAATACATATTCCTCTGACTATGAGATTATGCAACTCCCGGACACCAGAGGAATGCCTTGTGTGTTATCAAACGTCACAACGTAACTGGTTGATTATAAAGATGCTCTACAGGTATCTCCAAAGGTGTTTGTTAGGTTGGTATAGATCGAGATTAGACTTTGTCAGTCCGAGTATCGGAGAGGTATCTCTGGGCCCTCTAGGTAATGCACATCATAAGAAGCCTTGTAAGCAATGTGACTAATGAGTTAGTTGCGGGATGATGCATTACGGAACGAGTAAAGAGACTTGCCGGTAACGAGATTGAACTAGGTATGAAGATACCACGATCGATTCTCGGGCAAGTAACATACCGATGACAAAGGGAATAACGTGTGTTGTCATAGTGGTTCGACCGATAAAGATCTTCGTAGAATATGTGGGAGACAACATGAGCATCCAGGTTCCGCAACTGGTTATTGACTGGAGAGGTGTCTCGGTCATGTCTACATAGTTCTCGAACTCGTAGGGTCCGCACGCTTAACATTCGATGACGATTTGTATTATATGAGTTATGTGATTTGGTTACTGAATGTTGTTCGGAGTCCCGAATGAGATCACGTACATGATGAGGTGTCTCTAAATGGTTGAGAGGTAAAGATTCATATATAGGACGATAGTATTTGGACACCGAAAGTGTTTCGGGTGTACCGGATATGTATCGGGTCACCGGAAGGGGTTCCGGGCAACCCCCAGCAAACTACGTGGGCCTAATGGGCCAAGAGGGGGACAGACCAGCCCCTAAGGGGCTGGTGCGCCCTATGTAGGCCAAATTAGGAGAGGAAAAAAAGAGGGGAATAGAGAAGGGATTCGGCCTCCCCCTTCCTTCCCTCCTCCCTCCTCCCTCCTTCCCCCTCCGGAAGATATGGAAAGGAGGGAGCCGAATAGGATTCGGGCCCCAAGCAGGATTCCTCTTACTTGGGCGCCCCTTGGCTGCTCCCTCTCCCTCTCACCTATATATATGAGGGAAGGGCACCGCTAGAACACAACAATATTGATTCCTAGCCGTGTGCGGCGCCCCCCCTCCACAGTTTACGCCTCCGGTCATATTCACGTAGTGCTTAGGTGAAGCCCTACGCGGATCACTTAACCATCACCGTCACCACGCCGTCGTGATGACGCAACTCTCCCTCGATAGTCCGGGTTAGTTTCATTCAAATCATGCAAAATAGAGTCCAAAACAAGAGGAAAAGTGTTAAGAAAAGTAGATACGACGAAGACGTATCAAATAATACCTAGTCTAAACGGCCGCCGCAGAACTCTCTGTCTTCCTCATGTCCAGCGGCACAATCACTGGACCGCGGGGAGCCCCGGAGGTATATGCTTCAGCGCAAAGTACGACTCGCTTTCCCACCGCTCACTAGAGTGGAACCCACGGTTGATGCTTCACTAGGAGGGGAAGGTGGCAGTTCCTCTTTCGTGGAGCCCATGTAGGATCGACGGAGGTCCTCTCAAGAGAGGAGCCGGGCAAGACACCGGCTGTGTATGCCGGCATCGCCTCGGCGGTGGCCTTCATGGGCCCAAGCAGCTGCGGACTCCCATGTTCTACTTCTTCTCAATGATGGTAGTGGGCGCGGACGTGTTGCCCACCACCTCGTCGACATCCGTGTAGCCAACTTCTTTCTCTGCATGCATGGTGCGACTATGTGCACGTCGATGGCGGTATGCCGCAGTCGCATGCACTGGATACGGCGATGCCTGTGCCACCGTGCTTCCCTCCGTGCCCGTGCGGAGCAACTCGTCACTCCTCATCGAGTTGCCCTGGAGCGTCGAGAAATCTTTTACCCCCTTTACGCCCTTCGGGGCTGCTAACAACGAGCTAATACACAGGAACGACACGGCTCCTACACCGCTTAACTCCAATAATAGAACCTGGTCCCACATCCCTTGCAGCTCTTTCCTGACCTGGAATAGACGAATCCTAACAAGATTCTAGACATACGCGGGATGAAACAACATCTACTCGAATTTCATTCACAAAGCCATTTGAGTTGCTGAACCACGTGGCGGCTTGGGGCGACAACTTGCTCCGTTGGGTCAGGCGCGAGAGGTGGAGCAGCGAGCTGCCTCGCTCATATCCGGCGGGCTCGGCGAGCCACCCAGCTGGCTTGTATACCGAAGAACTGATCCTCGGATGCCATCAGAAGAGTGGTGAAGGAGGAGATGGGGGAGCGGCGAAGGGGTGTGATTTCTGCCCGGCGTCTGGCCTCGTTTAAATAGAGGGAGGACGAGAGGAGCTAGGCCAGCGTTGCGTTTAATGCCGGCCCTCTCATGAACGAACATGTGGCCGGAGTAAGTTTCTCGGCTTCCATGCGGGTTTAATGGAGGCGTATGAATGCGGCGAGGAGGCGTGTTCCGTTGGGCGTTCAGTGTCCTCGGCCGACACGCCGCTTCAATGTCGGGGGCAATGAGAAGTCGTGTCTACCTTGAGCCGTCTTCAACGCGGAGCAGCGCGATGAATGCAAGCAGCTGGCGCCGGGAGGGATGCGCGTGCCGGAGGGGGAGAGTTTTTTTTGGGCCGGTATGATCAGAAGCGGGCTTGAGATCGATCCGGACTCCCGCAAACCACCCTCACTTTTGTCTTCGGTTTATGGGAGAAATCATGTCCGAAAAGCCCCGCGGACCGATACATGTCGGCGCTGGATGGTTTCTGTGGTTTTCAGACAGCGCCGTCCAGATAGTTGCGGGAGGTTTGCGGGTGGGCGTTAGAGATGCCCTTACTTGGTGCTTTTGGTTCCACCGTTGTGTCTAATGGAGCTGCATTAGATTTGGTTACGTTTAGGAGGCCATTTCTATCATGAACCAATCACTCTATACTTTAGTGAGCAATCGATGGTTGTCGAACTCGATCGGCATCATCACATCTCCTTTCTTTTGCTTTTCAGTTGGGTCTATGTATGCGTGCACCTTGTGTATGAGAATCATGAGCCGCTCGAATGCCTCCAAATTACGGCCTTTCCAGCTTCCGCCCGGGTTCCCTTGTTTCTTGACGCTCGACCGGCCTAGCGACCAGACCATCATGACGCATATCTCCGTATACGGCCGCTACCTCTCCCAAGATGATCTGGCCCTTCAGGCCTATGTATAGCCTTTCCAGGGTGGCTGAGAGACGTGTGATGTACTACCGATATTGTTAATTTATTGGTATTTGCAGACTTTTCGAGCTCCAGATCTCATGTATCGGCTCGCTCAAATATCTTAAATCTCTCTCTTCGTGACAGTTTCTTGATCTATGGCAGTAGATGCGTTCTCCATGTGTGCGTACCACCCGTGGTACTAGAGAGTTTGTTTGTCACACGGACGGCGACATAGACGCGATCTCTGGGACCGAGAGGAGGCGAGTGGTGCATGCAGTGCAGCCGAGCAGCGCAGGTCGACGCTTTAGTAAATGGCGGTGCGGGCGCCGGTTGCCCAGGCTTTCGGCGGCCGGACCGGTCCCCACGTGCTACGCGGGTCGCTGCCCGCGGAGGGGCAGCATCATCTCGGCGACACGGACACGATCGCACGCACGACACGCGACGACGTTTCGCTCGTTGCCGGTCGCCTCCACGTACGCACACGGCACCCGTACGGTGGCCGGCACGGCACACGCGCCTGCCCCCCTCCACCGTACCCGCCCGCGCGCGCCACGGCGGCGTCGGCTTCTCGCATTGGATCGTCAAATCATGCGGGTGCGACTGCGCCCATGCGTGCCGGTCGGCCGGTTCCCCCGACGTTGTTCAGGTAGCGGTGGCGTGCAGCCGCTCGTCACGGACGTCCGTGCGCGGCCCGGCGCGTGCACCGGAGCGCGCGGGCCGCGGGAGAGCACGCGCCAGCCCGTGGACGGGACATATCGTGCATGCCGTGTCCCAGTACCAGCGCGCGTGACGTAAATGCACCGTCCGAAGAACACCCATGCGCATCAGCACTTGCGCAGCGAGCGAGTAGCTTCTGCTCACTTCAGTTGAGCCCCGTGAAGGCAAACAATTTTTGCGGGGAAAAGCTTCCGGACGTCCACGTCCATATCTCCATCGATCTCTGCCTGCGGAGTATTATACTCCCTCCATTCCACAATGTAGTGCTTCCTCTATCCACGTGCTTCAACTTTGACCGTAAATTTAACTAGCAAGACCGATTGCGGCGGGAGCAAAAATTATATCAGTGAATTTGTATTCGAAAGAAGTTTTCAATTATATAATTTTTTCTCCCGCCGCAGTTGGTCTTGTTGGTTAAATTTACGGTCAAAGTTGGACCTCAGAAAGCGCGGGCGCACTATAGTTTGGAATGGAGGGAGTATTCCGTTTCAGTGGCAAGAATCATGAGTAGCCTGGCTGACAAGACATACGGGTCGTAGATCCTTTTCGCCGTGGCTGGCCGGCCTAGCGACGGAGTACTAGTACTACGTGAACCCGCGGGGCAAAAGTTAGGGCCAACAGACGAGACATAGACAGACACGGAGGGATGACGGAGGAGATCCAGCGGCTAAGATTTCTCACATGGCATGCTGCCTCCCATAGACCCGTAGTCCATGTCGATCGATCGATCGATCGATACTACTAGTACCGGTCTACCAGATCGAAAAGGAGGAGTAGAGTAGCTTATATATCTAATCCGATCTCCTCCTGTCAGTCGCACTTGAGGGTTGAGATGACCCTGATGGCTGGCGTGATGTGATCCCCATGTCTGATCCTGATTCCTGAAGACTGAACAAGCGAGACTGGTGGATATGAGATGAGCCCTCCGTCTGCTGGTGAGGAGGTAGCGTTTGATCCTTTCACTGCTCGCTTTAGCGCGGGCGGAATACAATATATTTTTCTCAAATCATAAGTGTCACACATGTAGCATGAAATAAGGCCAACTTCACCGCGCGACCCCATCTTATCCGGATGCGTCCGTTTAGGGTAGAACGGACGAATGGCGCGGCCACAAACGGACAAATGTCCGGATTCCGTCCGTTTTCGACTCATCCCGGGCCTAAACTTGCGTCGAGTTTGGGTGAAACGGACATCGCGCGGACGGGCTCGCCGCACGCCCTTGTCCCCCCGTGGCCCGCCTGTTGGGGACACTAGCAGTCCCTTCGTTTCCAACACTTTCACCCCCTCTCCCCGCCCCGCCCCGCCGCCGGCGCCGCCGCTATTCTCCGACCGCCTCCTCACCGCGCAGCCCCCGGCCGTCCATACCGAACCACGTCTTGACATGTCCGCCATCACGCCCGCGCTTTCGCCGTAGTTTTGGCCATCGATCGGAGGAGGTTTGGCCGTCGCCGTCGCAGCCGGCGGCAGAGGGGATACGACCACCGGCGACGTACCACGACGGCCGCGGCAGCTTCCGACGAGTGCTCCGGAGCGGCCAGTAGCCGGCCGCCAACCACCCCTGTTGCATCGAGTTGATCATCGCGGCCTCTTTGCCACCACGACCGCAAGGTGTTCGACACTTTGCCCACAAAGGTATGGACAGTGGAGATGCGTTTTTCTTCCACCGCTTCATTTGTTCATCGGACGATTCGTCGTCGGATGATGATGATTTGGTGGTGGCTGCACTGGTCGTTCACGACCACATTCAACGTTAGCTTTCTCGGTACAGGGGGTCACTCCCTGGCCGTGCTCCCAACATGAATCGCAACAACGAGAGAGGCCACACCCTGCTCTATGTCGATTACTTTGTGAACACCTCGCTCTTCAAGCTAGATAAATTCCGTCGCTGTTTTCAAATGGCAAGGCATGTGTTCAATCGTATCCGAGAGGGAGTGGTTGCTCATGACCCATACTTCGAGTGCAAGACAGATGCCCTTGGCAAGCTTGGATTCTCCACTTACCAGAAATGCACCATGGCCATCTGCATGCTTGCATATGGAATTCCAGGCGATCTGGTGGGTGAGTATGTGCGTATGAGTGAGACAACATGTCTGATGTCAATGTACAAGTTCTGTCAGGCTATGATCGAGGTGTTTGACCCAGAGTACTTGAGGCAGCCAACTACCGCTGATACAGAGAGATTGTTGGCAACCAACGCAGTTAGAGGCTTTCCAGGCATGCTTGGCAGCATAGATTGTATGCACTGGGAGTGGAAGAACTGTCCATTTGCTTGGCAGGGCCAGTACAAGGGGCATGTCAAAGCGTGCACTGTCATATTAGAAGCGGTGGCTTCGCATGATTTTTGGATATGGCATTCTTTCTTCGGCATGGCAGGTTCTCACAATGATATCAACGTGCTGCAGCGTTCTTCAGTCTTTGCAAGGCTTGCAGAAGGCCACTCCCCACCTGTCAACTTTGAGATCAACAGCCACCAGTACAACAAGGGATACTATCTAGCTGATGGTATATATCCTCAGTGGTCAACTTTTGCGAAGACAATCTCGAACCCCCAAGGTGAGAAGAGAAAGAGATTTGCCCAAATGCAAGAGAGTGCTAGAAAGGATGTTGAACATGCTTTTGATGTGCTTCAATTCCGGTGGGGTATCGTTCGAACCCTGCACTGTCATGGGATGAAGGAAGCTTTGGGAGGTGATGACTGCTTGTGTGATCATGCACAACCTGATCATCGAGGATGAGCGTGATGAGAGTATCTTCGACCAAGGATTTGATTATCAAGGTGAAAATGTTGAGCCCCTGCACCAAGAACCGGCCACATTTGAACAGTTTGTCCAATTCCATCGTGAGCTGCGTGATTGACACACTCATTTGGATCTTCAAAATGACTTGGTTGAGCACGTGTGGGATCACATTGGCAATCAATAGATGTATTGATTCATTTTATCTTCATTCAAGAAAATTTCAATTTGGTTGTAAAACTATTTTATTAGAGACAATTTAGATTGGGTTGTGAAACAATTTTTATTTTCAGACAATTAATATTTGAACGTGCAAACTTGTTTTGATATGAAAGTATGGGCATTTTTTGCCCTGGCGGACAGGATGGGGCAAACGGATGTGGACACGACCCCATTGCCTGTTGGGGAATGTAGTAATTTTAAAAAATTCCTACGCACACGCAAGATCATGGTGATGGTATAGCAACGAGAGGGGAGAGTGTGTCCACGTACCCTCGTAGACCGAAAGCGGAAGTGTTATGACAACGCGGTTGATGTAGTCGTACGTCTTCACGATCCGACCGATCCAAGTACCGAACGTACGGCACCTCCGAGTTCAGCACACGTTCAGCTCGATGATGATCTCCGGGCTCCGATCCAGCAAAGCTACGGAGATGAGTTCCGTCAGCACGACGGTGTGGTGACGATGATGATGTTCTACCGATGCAGGGCTTCGCCTAAACTCCGCGACGATATGACCGAGGTGGAATATGGTGGAGGGGGGCACCGCACACGGCTAAGGAACGATCCGTAGATCAACTTGTGTGTCCTGGGGTGCCCCCCTGCCCCCGTATATAAAGGAGCAAGGGGGAGGAGGCGGCCGGCCAAGGGAGGGCGCGCCAGGGAGGAGTCCTACTCCCACCGGGAGTAGGACTCCCTCCTTTCCTAGTCCAACTAGGAGACCTTCCATGTAGTAGGAGTAGGAGAGAAGGAAAGGGAAGAGAGAAGGGAAGGAAGGAGGGGGTGCGGCCCCTCCCCCTAGTCCAATTCGGACTAGGCCTTTGGGGGGCGCGCAGCCTGCCCTAGGCAGCCCCTCTCTTTTTCCCGTATGGCCCAATAAGGCCCAATACTTCTCCCGGCGAATTCCCGTAACTCTCCGGTACTCCAAAAAATACCCGAATCACTCGGAACCTTTCCGAAGTCCGAATATAGTCGTCCAATATATCGATCTTTACGTCTCGATCATTTTGAGACTCCTCGTCATGTCCCCAATCTCATCCGGGACTCCGAACTCCTTCGGTACATCAAAACTCATAAACTCATAATAAAACTGTCATCGAAACCTTAAGCGTAAGGACCCTACGGGTTCGAGAACTATGTAGACATGACCTAGAACTATTCTTGGTCAATAACCAATAGCGGAACCTGGATGCCCATATTGGCTCCTACATATTCTACGAAGATCTTTATCGGTCAAACCGCATAACAACATACGTTGTTCCCTTTGTCATCGGTATGTTACTTGCCCGAGATTCGATCGTCGGTATCCAATACCTAGTTCAATCTCGTTACCGGCAAGTCTCTTTACTCGTTACGTAATGCATCATTCCGTAACTAACTCATTAGTCACATTGCTTGCAAGGCTTATAGTGATGTGCATTACCGAGAGGGCCCAGAGATACCTCTCCGACAATTGGAGTGACAAAACCTAATTTCGAAATACGCCAACCCAACATGTACCTTTGGAGACACCTGTAGTACTCCTTTATAATCACCCAGTTACGTTGTGACGTTTGGTAGCACCCAAAGTGTTCCTCCGGTAAACGGGAGTTGCATAATCTCATAGTTACAGGAACATGTATAAGTCATGAAGAAAGCAATAGCAATATACTAAACGATCAAGTGCTAGGCTAACAGAATGGGTCATGTCAATCACATCATTCTCCTAATGATGTGATCCCGTTAATCAAATGACAACTCTTTTGTCCATGGCTAGGAAACATAACCATCTTTGATAAACGAGCTAGTCAAGTAGAGGCATACTAATGACACTATGTTTGTCTATGTATTCACACATGTATTATGTTTCCGGTTAATACAATTCTAGCATGAATAATAAACATTTATCATGAAATAAGGAAATAAATAATAACTTTATTATTGCCTCTAGGGCATATTTCCTTCAGTCTCCCACTTGCACTAGAGTCAATAATCTAGTTCACATCGCCATGTGATTTAACACCAATATTCATATCTGTATATGATTAACACCCATAGTTCACATCGTCATGTGACCAACACCCAAAGGGTTTACTAGAGTCAATAATCTAGTTCACATTGCTATGTTATTAACACCCAAAGAGTACTAAGGTGTGATCATGTTTTGCTCGTGAGAGAAGCTTAGTCAACGGGTCTGTCACATTCAGAGCCGTATGTATTTTGCACGGAGCTCTGCACGGAGCTACTCTAGCTAATTGCTCCCACTTTCAATATGTATCCAGATTGAGACTTAGAGTCATCTGGATCGGTGTAAAAACTTGCACCTATGTAACTCTTTACAACGGGCTCTTTTATCACCTCCATAATCGAGAAATATTTCCTTAGTCTTCACTAAGGATATTCTTGACCAATGTCCAGTGATCTACTCCTAGATCACTATTGTACTTCCTTGCCAAATTCAGAGCAAGGTATACAATAGGTCTGGTACATAGCATAGCATACTTTATAGAATCTATGACTGAGGCATAGGGAATGAATTTTCATTCTCTTTCTATTTTCTGCCATGGTCGGTTCTTGAGTCTTACTCAACTTCACACGTTTGCATCACAAGCAAGAACTCCTTCTTTGACTGTTCTATTTTGAACTATTTCAAAAATTTATCAAGGTATACACTCATTGAAAAATCTTATCAAGCGTCTTGATCTATCTCAATAGATCTTGATGCTCAATATGTAAGTAGCTTTACCGAGGTCTTTCTTCAAAAAAAACTCCTTTCAAACACTCCTTTATGCTTTGCAGAATAATTCTACATTATTTCCGATCAACAATATGTCATTCACATATACTTATCAGAAATGCTGTAGTGCTCCCACTCACTTTCTTGTAAATACAGGCTTCACCGCAAGTCTGTATAAAACTATATGCTTTGATGAACTTATCAAAGCGTATATTCCAACTCTGAGATGCTTGCACCAGTCCATAGATGGATCGCTGGAGCTTGCACATTTTTGTTAGCATCTTTAGGATTGACAAAAACCTTCTGGTTGCATCATATACAACTCTTCTTTAATAAATCCATTAAGGAATGCAGTTTTGACATCCATTTGCCAGATTTCATAAAATGTGGCAATTGCTAACATGATTCGGGCAGACTTAAGCATCGACACGAGTGAGAGAATCTCATCGTATTCAACACCTTGAATTTGTCAAAAACCTTTTCCGACAATTCGAGCTTTGTAGATAATAACACAACTATCAGCGTCCGTCTTCCTCTTGAAGATCCATTTATTTTCTATGGCTTGCCGATCATCGGGCAAGTCCACCAAAGTCCATACTTTGTTCTCATACATGGATCCTATCTCAGATTTCATGGCCTCCGGCCATTTCGCGGAATCTGGGCTCATCATCGCTTCCTCATAGTTCGTAGGTTTATCATGGTCTAGTAACATGACTTTCAGAACAGGATTACCGTACCACTCTGGTGCGGACCGTACTCTGGAAGACCTACGAGCTTCTGTAGTAACTTGATCTGAAGTTTCATGATCATCATCATTAGCTTCCTCACTAATTAGTGTAGGAATCACTTGAACTGATTTCAGTGATGAACTATTTTCCAATTCGGGAGAAGGTACAGTTACCTCATCAAGTTCTAATTTCCTCCCACTCACTTCTTTCGAGAGAAACTCCTTCTCTAGAAAGGATCCATTTTTAGCAACGAATATCTTGCCTTCGGATCTGTGATAGAAGGTGTACCCAACAGTTTCCTTTGGGTATTCTATGAAGACGCACTTCTCCGATTTGGGTTTGAGCTTATCAGGATGAAACCTTTTCACATAAGCATCGTAGCCCCAAACTTTAAGAAACAACAACTTGGGTTTCTTGCTAAACCAAAGTTCATATAGTGTCGTCTCAACGGATTTAGATGGTGCCCTTTTAACGTGAATGCAGCTGTCTCTAATGCATAACCCCAAAACGACAATGGTAAATCAGTAAGAAACATCATAGATCGCACCATATCCAATAAAGTACGATTACGACGTTCGGACACACCATAATGTTGTGGTGTTCCAGGTGGCGTGAACTGTGAAACTATTTCACATTGTTTTAGTTGAAGACCAAACTCGTAACTCAAATATTCTTCTCTGTGATCAGATCGCAGAAACTTTATTTTCTTGTTACGATGATTTTTCCACTTCACTCTGAAATTCTTTGAACCTTTCAACTATTTCAGACTTATGTTTCATCAAGTAGATATACCCATATCTGCTCAAATCATCTTGTGAAGGTCAGAAAATAACGATACTTGCCACGAGCATCAACACTCATTGGATCGCATACATCGGTATGTATTATTTCCAATAAGTCAGTAGCTCGTTCCATTGTTCCGGAGAACGGAGTTTTAGTCATCTTGCCCAAAAGGCACGGTTCGCAAGCATCAAATGATTCATAACCAAGTGATTCCGAAAATCCATCTTTATGGAGTTTCTTCATGCGCTTTACACCAATATGACCCAAACGGCAGTGCCACAAATAAGTTGCACTATCATTATTAACTTTGCATCTTTTGGCATCAATATTATGCATATGTGTATCACTACGATCGAGATCCAACAAACTATTTTCATTGGGTGTATAACCATCGAAGGTCTTATTCATGTAAACAGAATAACAATTATTCTTTAACTTCAAATGAATAACCGTATCGCAACAAACATGATCAAATCATATTCATGCTCAACGCAAACACTAAATAACATTTATTTAGGTTTAACACTAATCTCGAAAGTATAGGGAGTGTGCGATGATGATCATATTAATCTTGGAACTACTTCCAACACTCATCATCACTTCCCCTTCAACTAGTCTCTATTTATTCTGTAACTCCTGTTTCGAGTTACTAATCTTAGCAACCGAACAAGTATCAAATACTCAGGGGCTACTATAAACACTAGTAAGACACACATCAATAACCTGTATATCAAATATACCCTTGTTCACTCTGCCATCCTTCTTATCCACCAAATATTCAGGGCATTTCCGCTTCCAGTGATCATTTCCTTTGTAGTGTAAGCACTCAGTTTCAGGCTTTGGTCCAGTTTTGGTCTTCCTCACGGGAGTGACAACTTGTTTGCCATTCCACTTGAAGTTTCCCTTTCTTTCCCTTTGCCCTTTTCTTGAAACTAGTGGTTTTGTCAATCATCAACACTTGATGCTCTTTCTTGATTTCTACCTTCGTCGATTTCAACATCACGAAGAGCTCGGGAATCGTTTTCGTCATCCCTTGCATACTATAGTTCATCACGAAGTTCTAGTAACTTGGCGATAGTGACTAGAGAATTCTGTCAATCACTATCTTATCTGGAAGATTAACTCCCACTTGATTCAAGCGATTGAAGTACCCAGACAATCTGAGCACATGCTCACTAGTTGAGCGATTCTCCTCCATCTTTTAGCTATAGAACTTTGTTGGAGACTTCATATCTCTCAACTCGGGTATTTGCTTGAAATATTAACTTCAACTCCTGGAACATCTCATATGGTCCATGACGTTCAAAACATCTTTGAAGTCCCGATTCTAAGCCGTTTAAGCATGGTGCACTAAACTATCAAGTAGTCATCATATTGAGCTAGCCAAACGTTCATAACGTCTGCATCTGCTCCTGCAATAGGTTTGTCACCTAGCGGTGCATCAAGGACATAATTCTTCTGCGCAGCAATGAGGATAAACCTCAGATCACGGATCCAATCCGCATCATTGATACTAACATTTTTCAACACAATTTTCTCTAGGAACATATCAAAATAAACATATGAAAGCAACAACGCAAGCTATTGATCTACAACATAATTTGCAAAATACTACCAGGACTAAGTTCATGATAAATTTAAGTTCAATTAATCATATTACTTAAGAACTCCCACTTAGACAGACATCTCTCTAGTCATCTAAGTGATTACGTGATCCAAATCAACTAAACCATGTCCGATCATCACGTGAGATGGAGTAGTTTCAATGGTGAACATCACTATGTTGATCATATCTACTATATGATTCACGCTCGACCTTTCGGTCTCCGTGTTCCGAGGCCATATCTGTATATGCTAGGCTCGTCAAGTATGACCTGAGTATTCCGCGTATGCAACTGTTTTGCACCCGTTGTATTTGAACGTAGAGCCTATCACACCCGATCATCACGTGGTGTCTCAGCATGAAGAACTTTCGCAACGGTGCATACTCAGGGAGAACACTTCTTGATTATTAGTGAGAGATCATCTTAAAATGCTACCGTCAATCAAAGCAAGATAAGATGCATAAAGGATAAACATCACATGCAATCAATATAAGTGATATGATATGGCCATCATCATCTTGTGCTTGTGATCTCCATCTTTGAAGCACCGTCATGATCACCAGCGTCACCGGCGCGACACCTTGATCTCCATCGTAGCATCGTTGTCGTTACGCCATCTATTGCTTCTACGACTATCGCTACCGCTTAGTGATAAAGTAAAGCAATTACAGGGCGTTTGCATTTCATACAATAAAGTGACAACTATATGGCTCCTGCCAGTTGTTGATAACTTTGGTTACAAAACATGATCATCTCATACAATAAAATATAGCATCACGTCTTGACCATATCACATCACAACATGCCCTGCAAAAACAAGTTAGACGTCCTCTACTTTGTTGTTGCAAATTTTACGTGGCTGCTACGGGCTTAGCAAGAACCGTTCTTACCTACGCATCAAAAACCACAACGATAGTTCATCAAGTTGGTGCTGTTTTAACCTTCACAAGGACCGGGCGTAGCCACACTCGATTCAGCTAAAGTGAGAGATACAGACACCCGCCAGCCACCTTTAAGCACGAGTGCTTGTAACGGTGAAACCAGTCTCGCGTAAGCGTACGCGTAATGTCGGTCCGGGCCGCTTCATCTCACAATACCGCCGAACCAAAGTATGACATGCTGGTAAGCAGTATGACTTGTATCGCCCACAACTCACTTGTGTTCTACTCGTGCATATAACATCAATGCATAAAACCTGCCTCTGGTACCACTGTTGGGGAACGTAGTAATTTCAAAAATTTCCTACACACACGCAAGATCATGGTGATGGTATAGTAACGAGAGGGGAGAGTGTGTCCACGTATCCTCGTAGACCGAAAGCGGAAGTGTTATGACAACGCGGTTGATGTAGTCGTACGTCTTCACGATCCGACCGATCCAAGTACCGAACGTATGGCACCTCCGAGTTCAGCACACGTTCAGCTCGATGACGATCTTCGGGCTCCGATCCAGCAAAGCTACGGAGATGAGTTCCGTCATCACGACGGTGTGGTGACGATGATGATGTTCTACCGATGCAGGCCTTCGCCTAAACTCCACAACGATATGACCGAGGTGGAATATGGTGGAGGGGGGGCACCGCACACGGCTAAGGAACGATCCGTAGATCAACTTGTGTGTCCTGGGATGCCCCCCTGCCCCCGTATATAAAGGAGCAAGGGGGAGGAGGCGGCCGGCCAAGGGAGGGCGCGCCAGGGAGGAGTCCTACTCCCACCGGGAGTAGGACTCCCTCCTTTCCTAGTCCAACTAGGAGACCTTCCATGTAGTAGGAGTAGGAGAGAAGGAAAGGGAAGAGAGAAGGGAAGGAAGGAGGGGGTGCGGCCCCTCCCCCTAGTCCAATTCGGACTAGGCCTTGGGGGGGCGCGCAGCCTGCCCTAGGCAGCCCCTCTCTTTTTCCCGTATGGCCCAATAAGGCCCAATACTTCTCCCGGCGAATTCCCGTAACTCTCCGGTACTCCGAAAAATACCCGAATCACTCGGAACCTTTCCGAAGTCCGAATATAGTCGTCCAATATATCGATCTTTACGTCTCGATCATTTCGAGACTCCTCGTCATGTCCCCAATCTCATCCGGGACTCCGAACTCCTTCGGTACATCAAACCTCATAAACTCATAATAAAACTGTCATCGAAACCTTAAGCGTGCGGACCCTACGGGTTCGAGAACTATGTAGACATGACCGAGACACGTCTCCGGTCAATAACCAATAGAGGAACCTGGATGCTCATATTGGTTCCTACATATTCTACGAAGATCTTTATCGGTCAAACCGCATAACAACATACGTTGTTCCCTTTGTCATCGGTATGTTACTTGCCCAAGATTCGATCGTCGGTATCCAATACCTAGTTCAATCTCGTTACCGGCAAGTCTCTTTACTCGTTACGTAATGCATCATTCCGTAACTAACTCATTAGTCACATTGCTTGCAAGGCTTATAGTGATGTGCATTACCGAGAGGGCCCAGAGATACCTCTCCGACAATCGGAGTGACAAAACCTAATCTCGAAATACGCCAACCCAACATCTACCTTTGGAGACACCTGTAGTACTCCTTTATAATCACCCAGTTACGTTGTGACGTTTGGTAGCACCCAAAGTGTTCCTCCGGTAAACGGGAGTTGCATAATCTCATAGTTACAGGAACATGTATAAGTCATGAAGAAAGCAATAGCAATATACTAAACGATCAAGTGCTAGGCTAACAGAATGGGTCATGTCAATCACATCATTCTCCTAATGATGTGATCCCGTTAATCAAATGACAACTCTTTTGTCCATGGCTAGGAAACATAACCATCTTTGATAAACGAGCTAGTCAAGTAGAGGCATACTAGTGACACTATGTTTGTCTATGTATTCACACATGTATTATGTTTCCGGTTAATACAATTCTAACATGAATAATAAACATTTATCATGAAATAAGAAAATAAATAATAACTTTATTATTGCCTCTAGGGCGTATTTCCTTCATTGCCCTACCCAAACGGACCGATTCCGGGCAAAGCGGACGTCCGTTTGGGGTCGCGCGGTAGAGTTGGCCTAACACTGCTCTTACGTTAAAAAAACAACCCCAAAAACTGAAACTTGCGATCGAAACAGAAAGTTGTCATGTTTCACAATTAAACTTGTCATCATCGGGTAACTAAATTTGTCATCAAAAAAGGTCAGGGCGGAATTGCTTCGTGTCACACATGTGACACTTACCGTAGCGCGGGCGGAAAAGCCTATTCAACGCTTAAGGCACCGGTTCTGGGCTTTTCCATACATATGGCATTGATACCACCACTCATGAGCCCGCCCATGTTTTTGGTTTCCCTTTACTTGTCTTGGGAATCTTCTAGAAGACCCCCTTGGCTATTCGGGTTGGGTTTTTCTGGGTCTTTTTGACCGATTTTTCTTTGCTTTTCAGTTATTTCTCATTTTTACATTTTCAATTAAAAAATCATGAACATGTTTCCCATCCATGAGCTTTTTTCACATACGCAATTTTTTTTCAAAATCCCTGGACATTTTTAAATTTCATGAAAAATATTTAGAATCTATATGAACATTTCTGAATTTGCATCCATTTTTCAATTCATGATATTTTTCAAAATTTTGAACATTTTTTCAAATTTGGGAACATTTTTAAAATCTTAGAATATTTTAAATTTGCAACAAAACTTTGAATTTCTGAACATTTATTTAAAATTCGCATTTTTCTAAAAAAACTACATGAACACTTGTTTTCAAAGTTGGGAACGTTTTTTGAATTCAGGAACATTTTTCAAATCCTTCATTTATTGAAAATCTAGAAAAAAAATTGAATTTGCGTAGATTTTTCCAAATTTTCAAGCATTTTTTGGAATTCAAAAAAAAATATTTTGTGAACATTTTTTTTCCAAAATTAACCCGAGAAAATCAGCTGTTTTTTTTTCTGACACAGTAGACTCAGAGCGGGCAAGAAAAAAAAACTGGAACTAGCGATGGCGTGAGCGAACAACGCCGAGGTGAGCGAGCGAACTACATGGGCGGCAACCCGCTAGGACATGCGTGAGCGCCAACTTACTCTTCGGGCGTGTAAGGCACTAAAGAGGAGGTCTTGGTCTCCTTTGTCACATTTAGAAAAATTACATGACTATTTTTAAATGGATGAAATTTTTAAAAATGTGAATGTTTTTTAATGCATGACCATATTTTTAAATTGCATGTTTCCTTTTCTAAAATACATCAACCCTTTAAAAAACCATGTTTAGTATTTAGAATAGCGGACGATTTTGGTCACCGGTCAGTTTAGATGAGTAGAGGGGGAGTGGTGCGCGTTAGATGAGGTAAATCTATATAAGTGAAAATTTTGGTGACAGTAAAAGAGGAAGCTTATAATTATATTTCCGCCACTTAATAAAAAATAGTTGACTCGTTAACCAGGCGATGAGCAAGCGGCGAGGGGAATATTATTATCAACAGTATGTCATCTTACTTAATGCAATGATATGTCTTATTGGTTAGTACATTAAGATGCATGCCTTGGTGTTTGTCTCTCGGTGGAGTATTAGCTAGATATTTTGCAAATGGATTTCGGCCTATAGATATATGGATATACAATTTATATAAAATAATCGCAACACATGTCATATTTTTTCATAAATGTTTGATCATCTGTTACACATATCTATACTTACATTTCTGCACCGTCTTAACTTGGAGAGATGTTACCAGTGAACTTATTAACCTTAGTCCAACGTTCTTGATAAAAACAAACACTACTTTACTTTTACATGCATTTATATCTTGTGCAATTTAATAAAAAATAAAAATACACTTCAAACATAAGTTACGCTCATGACTTGTTGCAACTAACGGAAGTAGTGGGATTGAGAACCTCACTAAAGTTGTTGAGGACACAAGTAAAATTTAGTGTGTAGTTGTAGTGTAAGAGTACTGTACAATTTTAAGTGTATGAGTAGTGCATAATTTTTACTGTAAGATTATAGTATAAGTTTTTCGTGTAGTTTTACTGTAGTTCTATGTAGTGTAGTTGTAGTGCAAAAATTTAATATAGTTGTAGTGTAAGATTTTAGTGTAGCTGTAGTGTATGTTTAATTACATTGTAGATTGTAGGTTTTGCAGCTGGTCGTCAATATGTACAATTTTTACTAACTTGTTAGGTATATATGCACCATCACAGATGACTCCGACTGAAGGGGACTAAGTACTATGCGACCATTAGGAAGGACAATGTCGTCCACGAGCTTGGCCACTGGGACGCCCCCAGAGTTAGTGGCACGCGCCTACGATGCCAAACCTGTTGAATTATATCAGGAAGAGACGATTCAAAACTTCCTTGAGTGTCATGAGTACGCGAAGTTCCTCATGTCGGAGGGCAAAAGTGTTGGGGAACGTAGTAATTTCAAAAAAATTCCTACGCACACGAAAAATCATGGTGATGCATAGCAACGAGAGGGGAGAGTGATGTCCACGTACCCTCATAGACCGAAAGTGGAAGCGTTATGCCAACGCGGTTGATGTAGTCGTACGTCTTCACGATCGACCGATCCTTAGTACCGAACACACGGCACCTCCGCGACCAGCACGCGTTTAGCCCGGTGACGTCCCGCGGACTCACGATCCAGTAGAGCTTCGAGGGAGAGTTCCGTCAGCACGACGGTGTGATAACGGTGATGATGATATTACCGAGGTAGGGCTTCGCCTAAGCACCGCTACCATATGACCGAGGTGGATTATGGTGGAGGGGGGCACCGCACACGGCTAAAAGTTCAACTGATCAACTTGTGTGTCTATGGGGTGCCCCCCCCCCCCGTATATAAAGGAGTGGAGGAGGGGGAGGGGGCCGGCCTCCTAGGTGCGCCCCAAGGGAAGTCCTACTCCCACCGGGAGTAGGACTCCAACCCTTCCAAGAGTAGGAGTAGGAGGAGAGAGGGGGAAGGAAAAAGGGGGAGGGGGCGCCGCCCCCCCTTCCTTGTCCAATTCGGACTAGAGGGGGAGGGGGCGCGCGGCCTGCCCTGGCCGCTCCTCCTGTTCTCCACTAAAGCCCAATTGGCCCATTACACTCCGGGGGGGGGGGGGGTTCGGTGACCCTCCGGTACTCCGGTATTTGTCCGAACTTACCCGAAACCCTTCCGTACTCCAGACATAGTCTCCAATATATAGATATTTATGTCTCGACCATTTCGAGACTCCTCGTCATGTCCGTGATCATATCCAGGACTCCGAACTACCGTCGGTACATCAAAACACATAAACTCATATTACCGATCGTCACCGAACGTTAAGCGTGCGGACCCTACGGGTTCAAGAACTATGTAGACATGACCGAGACACGTCTCCGGTCAATAACCAATAGAGGAAGCTAGATGCTCATATTGGTTCCTACATATTCTACAAAGATCTTTATCGGTCAAACCGCATAACAACATACGTTGTTCCCTTTGTCATCGGTATGTTACTTGCCCGAGATTCGATCGTCGGTATCCCATTACCTAGTTCAATCTCGTTACCGGCAAGTCTCTTTACTCGTTCTGTAATACATCATCCCGCTACTAACTCATTAGTTGCATTGCTTGCAAGGCTTATAGTGATGTGCATTACCGAGAGGGCCCAGAGATACCTCTCCGACAATCGGAGTGACAAATTCTAATCTTGATCTATGCCAACTCAACAAGTACCATCGGAGACACCTATAGAGCACCTTTATAATCACCCAGTTACGTTGTGACGTTTGGTAGCACACAAAGTGTTCCTCCGGTATTCGAGAGTTGCATAATCTCATAGTCATAGGAACATGTATAAGTCATGAAGAAAGCAATAGCAATATACTAAACGATCAAATGCTAAGCTAACGGAATGGGTCAAGTCAATCAGATCATTCTCTAATGATGTGATCCCGTTAATCAAATGACAACTCAAGTCTATGGCTAGGAAACTTAACCATCATTGATTCAACGAGCTAGTCAAGTAGAGGCATACTAGTGACACTCTATTTGTCTATGCATTCACACATGTACTAAGTTTCCGGTTAATACAATTCTAGCATGAATAATAAACATTTATCATGATATAAGGAAATATAAATAACAACTTTATTATTGCCTCTAGGGCATATTTCCTTCAGTCTCCCACTTGCACTAGAGTCAATAATCTAGATTACACAGTAATGATTCTAACATTCATGGAGTCTTGGTGCTGATCATGTTTTGCTCGTGAGAGAGGCTTAGTCAATGGGTTTGCAACATTCAGATCCGTATGTATCTTGCAAATCTCTATGTCTCCCTCCTTGACTTGGTCGCGGATGGAATTGAAGCGTCTCTTGATGTGCTTGGTTCTCTTGTGAAATCTGGATTCCTTTGCCAAGGCAATTGCACCCGTATTGGCACAATAGATTTTCATTGGACCCGATGCACTAGGTATGACACCTAGATCGGATATGAACTCCTTCATCCAGACTCCTTCATTTGCTGCTTCTGAAGCAGCTATGTACTCCGCTTCACACGTAGATCCCGCTATGACGCTTTGCTTAGAACTGCACCAACTGACAGCTCTACCGTTCAATATAAGCACGTATGCGGTTTGTAACTTAGAGTCATCCGGATCAGTGTTAAAGCTTGCATCGACATAACCATTTACGACGAGCTCTTTGTCAATTCCATAAACGAGAAACATATCCTTAGTCTTTTTCAGGTATTTCAGGATGTTCTTGACCGCTGTCCAGTGATCCACTCCTGGATTACTTTGGTACCTCCCTGCTAAACTAATAGCAAGGCACACATCAGGTCTGGTACACAGCATTGCATACATGATAGAGCCTATGGCTGAAGCATAGGGAACACCTTTCATTTTCTCTCTATCTTCTGCAGTGGTCGGGCGTTGAGTCTGACTCAACTTCACACCTTGTAACACAGGCAAGAACCCTTTCTTTGCTTGATCCATTTTGAATTTCTTCAAAACTATATCAAGGTATGTGCTTTGTGAAAGTCCAATTAAGCGTCTTGATCTATCTCTATAGATCTTGATGCCCAATATATAAGCAGCTTCACCGAGGTCTTTCATTGAAAAACTCTTATTCAAGTATCCTTTTATGCTATCCAGAAATTCTATATCATTTCCAATCAACAATATGTCATCCACATATAACATTAGAAATGCTACAGAGCTCCCACTCACTTTCTTGTAAATACAGGCTTCTCGAAAAGTCTGTATAAAACCATATGCTTTGATCACACTATCAAAACATTTATTCCAACTCCGAGATGCTTGCACCAGTCCATAGATGGATCGCTGGAGCTTGCACACTTTGTTAGCACCCTTTGGATCGATAAAACCTTCAGGTTGCATCATATACAACTCTTCTTCCAGAAATCCATTCAGGAATGCAGTCTTTACATCCATTTGCCAAATTTCATAATCATAAAATGCGGCAATTGTTAACATGATTCAGACGGACTTAAGCATCGCTACGGGTGAGAAAGTCTCATCGTAGTCAACTCCTTGAACTTGTCAAAAACCTTTCGCAACAAGTCATGGTTTGTAGATAGTAACATTACCGTTTGGGTCAGTCTTCTTCTTGAAGATCCATTTATTCTCGATGGCTTGCCGATCATCGGGCAAGTCAACCAAAGTCCACACTTTGTTCTCATACATGGATCCCATCTCAGATTTCATGGCCTCAAGCCATTTTGCGGAATCTGGGCTCATCATTGCTTCCTCATAGTTCGTAGGTTCATCATGGTCAAGTAAGATGACCTCCAGAATAGGATTACTGTACCACTCTGGTGCGGATCTTACTCTGGTTGACCTGCGAGTTTCAGTAGTAACTTGATCTGAAGTTATATGATCATCATCATTAGCTTCCTCACTAATTGGTGTATGAGTCACAGGAACTGATTTCTGTGATGAACTACTTTCCAATAAGGGAGCAGGTACAGTTACCTCATCAAGTTCTACTTTCCTCCTACTCACTTCTTTCGAGAGAAACTCCTTCTCTAGAAAGGATCCATTCTTAGCAACGAATGTCTTGCCTTCGGATTTGTGATAGAAGGTGTACCCAACAGTCTTCGTTGGGTATCCTATGAAGACACATTTCTCTGACTTGGGTTCGAACTTATCAGGTTGAAGCTTTTTCACATAAGCATCGCAGCCACAAACTTTAAGAAACGACAACTTTGGTTTCTTGCCAAACCACAGTTCATAAGGCGTCGTCTCAACAGATTTAGGTGGTGCCCTATTTAACGTGAATGCAACCATCTCTAAAGCATAACCCCAAAACGATAGCGGTAAATCAGTAAGAGACATCATAGATCGCATCATATCTAGTAAAGTACGATTACGACGTTCGGACACACCATTACGTTGTGGTGTTCCGGGTGGCGTGAGTTGCGAAACTATTCCGCATTGTTTCAAATGAAGACCAAACTCGTAACTCAAATATTCTCCTCCATGATCAGATCGCAGAAACTTTATTTTCTTGTTACGATGATTTTCCACTTCACTCTGATATTCTTTGAACTTTTCAAATGTTTCAGACGTATGTTTCATCAAGTAGATATACCCATACCTACTCAAATCATCTGTGAAGGTGAGAAAATAACGATATTCGCCACGAGCCTCAACATTCATTGGACCACATACATCAGTATGTATGATTTCCAACAAATCTGTTGCTCGCTCCATTGTTTCGGAGAACGGAGTTATTAGTCACCTTGCCCATGAGGCATGGTTCGCAAGTACCAAGTGATTTATAATCAAGTGATTCCAAAAGTCCATCAGTATGGAGTTTCCTCATGCGCTTTACACCAATATGACCTAAACGACAGTGCCATAAATAAGTTGCACTATCATTATCAACTCTGCATCTTTTGGCTTCAATATTATGAATATGTGTGTTACTACTATCGAGATTCAATATAAATAGACCACTCTTCAAGGGTGCATGACCATAAAAGATATTACTCATATAAATAGAACAACCATTATTTTCCGATTTAAATGAATAACCGTCTCGCATCAAACAAGATCCAGATATAATGTTCATGCTCAACGCTGGCACCAAATAACAATTATTTAGGTCTAAACCTAATCCCGAAGGTAGATGTAGAGGTAGCGTGCCGACCGCGATCACATCGACTTTGGAACCATTTCCCACGCGCATCGACACCTCGTCTTTAGCCAATCTTCGCTTAATCCGTAGTCCCTATTTCGAGTTGCAAATATTAGCAATAGAACCAGTATCAAATACCCAGGTGCTACTGCGAGCATTAGTAAGGTACACATCAATAACATGTATATGACATATACCTTTGTTCACCTTGCCATCCTTCTTATCCGCCAAATACTTGGGCCAGTTCTGCTTCCAGTGAGCAGTCCCTTTGCAGTAGAAGCACTCAGTCTCAGGTTTAGGTCCAGACTTGGGCTTCTTCAGTTGAGCAGCAACTTGCTTGCCGTTCTTCTTGAAGTTCCCCTTCTTCCCTTTACCCTTTTTCTTGAAACTGGTGGTCTTGTTGACCATCAACACTTGATGCTCCTTCTTGATTTCTACCTCTGCAGCCTTTAGCATCGCGAAGAGCTCGGGAATTGTCTTATCCATCCCTTGCATATTATAGTTCATCACGAAGCTCTTGTAGCTTGGTGGCAGTGATTGAAGAATTCTGTCAATGACACTATCATCCGGAAGATTAACTCCCAGTTGAATCAAGTGATTGTTATACCCAGACATTTTGAGTATATGTTCACTGACAGAACTATTCTCCTCCATCTTGCAGCTGTAGAACTTATTGGAGACTTCATATCTCTCAATCGAGGCATTTGCTTGAAATATGAACTTCAACTCCTGGAACATCTCATATGCTCCATGACGTTCAATACGTCGTTGAAGTCCCGATTCTAAGCCGTAAAGCATGGCACATTGAACTATCGAGTAGTAATCAGCTTTGCTCTGCCAGACGTTCATAACATCTGGCGTTGCTCCTGCAGCGGGTTTGGCACCCAGTGGTGCTTCCAGGACGTAATTCTTCTATGCAGCAATGAGGATAATCCTCAAGTTAGGGAGCCAGTCCGTGTAATTGCTACCATCATCTTTTAACTTTGCTTTCTCAAGGAATGCATTAAAATTCAACGGAACAACAGCACGGGCCATCTATCTACAATGACATAGACATGCAAAATACTATCAGGTACTAAGTTCATGATAAATTAAAGTCCAATTAATCAATACTTAAGAAATCCCACTTAGATAGACATCCCTCTAATCATCTAAGTGATCACATGATCCATATCAACTAAACCATGTTCGATAATCACGTGAGATGGAGTAGTTTTCAATGGTGAACATCACTATGTTGATCATATCTACTATATGATTCACGCTCGACCTTTCGGTCTCAATGTTCCGAGGCCATATCTGCATATGCTAGGCTCGTCAAGTTTAACCCGAGTATTCTGCATGTGCAAAAATGGCTTGCACCTGTTGTATGTGAATGTAGAACTTATCACACCCGATCATCATGTGGTGTCTCGGCACGACGAACTTTCGCAACGGTGCATACTCAGGGAGAACACTTATACCTTGAAATTTAGTGAGAGATCATCTTATAATGCTACCGTTGATCTAAGCAAAATAAGATGCATAAAAGATAAACATCACATGCAATCAATATAAGTGATATGATATGGCCATCATCATCTTGTGCCTTTGATCTCCATCTCTAAAGCACCGTCATGATCACCATCGTCACCGGCACGACACCTTGATCTCCATTGTAGCATCGTTGTCGTCTCGCCAACTATTGCTTCTACGACTATCGCTACTGCTTAGTGATAAAGTAAAGCAATTACATGGCGATTGCATTTCATACAATAAAGCGACAACCATATGGCTCCTGCCAGTTGCCGATAACTCTGTTACAAAACATGATCATCTCATACAATAAAATTTAGCATCATGTCTTGACCATATCACATCACAACATGCCCTGCAAAAACAAGTTAGACGTCCTCTACTTTGTTGTTGCAAGTTTTACGTGGCTGCTATGGGCTGAGCAAGAACTGTTCTTACCTACGCATCGAAACCACAATGATATTTTGTCCAGTATGTGATGTTTTAACCTTCACAAGGATCGGGCGTAGCCACACTCGATTCAACTAAAGTTGGAGAAACTGACACCCACCAGCCACCTGTGTGCGAAGCACGTCGATAGAACCAGTCTCGCGTAAGCGTACGCGTAATGTCGGTCCGGGCCGCTTCATCCAGCAATACCGCCGAATCAAAGTATGACATGCTGGTAAACAGTATGACTTGTATCGCCCACAACTCACTTGTGTTCTACTCGTGCATATAACATCTACGCATAAACCTGGCTCGGATGCCACTGTTGGGGAACGTAGTAATTTCAAAAAAATTCCTACGCACACGCAAGATCATGGTGATGCATAGCAACGAGAGGGGAGAGTGATGTCCACGTACCCTCATAGACCGAAAGCGGAAGCGTTATGACAACGTAGTTGATTTAGTCGTACGTCTTCACGATCAACCGATCCTTAGTACCGAACGCACGACACCTCCGTGACCAACACACGTTCAGCTCGGTTACGTCCCGCGAACTCACGATCTAGTAGAGCTTCGAGGGAGAGTTCCGTCAGTACGATGGTGTGATGACGCTGATGATGATGTTACCGACACAGGGCTTCGCCTAAGCACTGCTATGATATGACCGAGGTGGATTATGGTGGAGGGGGGCACCGCACACGGCTAAAAGATTAACTGATCAACTTGTGTGTCTATGGGGCGCCCCTCCCCCGTATATAAAGGAGTGGAGGAGGGGGAGGGGGCCGATCTCCTAGGCACGCCCCAAGGGGAGTCCTACTCCCACCAGGAGTAGGACTCCAACCCTTCCAAGAGTAGGAGTAGGAGGAGAGAGGGGGAAGGAAAAAAGGGGGGCGCCGCCCCCCTTCCTTGTCCAATTCGGACTATAGGGGGAGGGGGCGCGTGGCCTGCCCTGGCCGCCCCTCCTCTTCTCCACTAAAGCCCAATAGGCCCATTACACTCCCCGGGGAGTTCCAGTAACCCCCCCGGTACTCCGGTATTTGTCCGAACTTACCCGGAACCCTTCCGAAGTCCAAACAAAGTCATCCAATATATCGATCTTTATGTCTCGACCATTTTGAGACTCCTCGTCATGTCCGTGATCATATTCGGGACTCCGAACTACCTTCGGTTCATCAAAACACATAAACTCATATTACCGATCGTCACCGAATGTTAAGCGCGCGGACGCTACGGGTTCGAGAACTATGTAGACATGAACGAGACACGTCTCCAGTCAATAACCAATAGTGGAACCTGGATGCTCATATTGGTTCCTACATATTCTACGAAGATCTTTATCGGTTAAACCGCATAACAACATACGATGTTCCCTTTGTCATTGGTATGTTACTTGCCCGAGATTCGATCGTCGGTATCCCAATACCTAGTTCAATCTCGTTACTGGCAAGTCTCTTTACTCGTTCTGTAATACATCATCCCGCTACTAACTCATTAGTTGCATTGCTTGCAAGGCTTATAGTGATGTGCATTACCGAGAGGGCCCAGAGATACCACAAATCCTAATCTTGATCTATGCTAACTCAACAAGTACCATCGGAGACACCTGTAGAGCACCATTATAATTACCCAGTTACGTTGTGACATTTGGTAGCACACAAAGTATTCCTCCGGTATTCGGGAGTTGCATAATCTCGTAGTCATAAGGAACATGTATAAGTCATGAAGAAAGCAATAGCAATATACTTAACGATCAAATGCTAAGTTAACGGAATGGGTTAAGTCAATCACATCATTCTCTAATGATGTGATCCCGTTAATCAAATGACAACTCATGTCTATGGCTAGGAAACTTAACCATCTTTGATTCAACGAGCTAGTCAAGTAGAGGTATACTAGTGACACTCTGTTTGTCTATGTATTCACACATGTACTGAGTTTCCGGTTAATACAATTCTAGCATGAATAATAAACATTTATCATGATATAAGGAAATATAAATAACAACTTTATTATTGCCTCTAGGGCATATTTTTTCCAAAAAGGATATGCACTAGGGCTGAGGAGAAGGAGAACAACCAGGTCGAGATGCAGTTCTTCGACCCATTGGTGAGGGAGCTTGTGAGAGATGAGAAACACGTGGAGACTAAGAAGATGATGCTACTTCAATATGCAACCAAGAAGAGCGTAGATGAGGATCCCATAGACTGGGATGCCTTGGAGCGTGAGGAGGAGGGTTAGCAGGGGCATCGTAGGTCCACCAGAGACAACCACGAGGCTGGTTCCTCTGGCCACTAGCTTGCTATATGGGCAACGCTACCTATTTCGTATGAACTGTTTAACTTTATAAATGTTTTATGTTTGAACTATGCATGGTTTGTAAAACTACTTAATTACAAGTATGTGTAAATATCTAGATGCCCGGGTAGCGCTAGTTCGTAGTAACTGCTTAATTAGCGAAGTACATGTGTTTTATGTTGCATTATATCTATGCATGTGTTCTATATGCTTATTTTGGTCAACATGATGCAAGTAGTAAATGGATGCCCCATGTGAGAAATGTGGTTGAACCATATGCCAAAAGGATAAGAAGTTCTTCATAGATCTTTCGAATGACTTCCTCACTAGGATGATATGTTTTAGTTCAACATGTTTTGATTGAGTTTACTATGGTATAAGGTTGTGCCCAAAATTTTCTAACTGCTAGTTCTTTCTTTCAATTTTGCTCAGGTCATCCCTTGCGGGGCAAAGCATAACTTCTTAGAGAGATTTCGAGATCCACTTCATGCCACCATTGTCGGGGAACGTTGGATGGAAAACAAAAAAAATTCTACGCACACGCAAGATCTATCCATGGTGATGCATAGCTACGAGAGAGGAGAGTGTGTCTACGTACCCTCGTAGACCGCTAAGCGGAAGCGTTTATCAACGCGGTTGATGTAGTCGAACACCTTTGTGATCCAACCGATCAAGTACTGAACGTACGATAGCTCCACGTTTAGCACACGTTCAGCTCGATGACATCCTCGCCTTCTTGATCCAGCAAGACGGGCAAAGTAGTAGATGAGTTTCGGTAGCATGACGACGTGGTGACGGTTATGGTGAACTTGTTCCACAGGGCTTCGCCATGCACTACGGAAAAAACAGGACGGAGGATGAAACTATGGAGAGGGGCACCGCACACGGCTAAGAGATTGTCGTGGGTGTGTGGCGCCCCCTCCCTCTCATATATATATATATATATATATATATATATATATGTGTGTGTGTGTGTGTGTGTGTGTGTGTGTGTGTGTGTGTGCGTGTGTGGGGGGGGGGGAGGGAAGGCAGCCAGGGGGCGCCCCAAGGGTGGCCGCCGGCCACCTTGGGCTCCTGCCCTATGGCGCCCCCCTTCCTTGTTTGCTAGGGGGGAAAGGAAAGGGAAGGAGAGGAAGGCAGGGGAGGCCGACTCCCCCTTCCTTTTCTCCGCACGGGGTGTGGCCAGAGGAGGGGTGCGCCAGCCCCTTGTGGGCTGCTGGGCTCCCCTCTATTGGCCCATATGGCCCATTAACCTCTCGGGGCTTCCTGGAACCCCTTTCGGTGATCCGATGACTACCCGATTCATTCCAAAACCTTTCTGGTGACCAAATAGCATCGTACTATATATCAATATTTACCTCTGGACCATTCCAAGATCCTCGTCATGTCTGTCATCTGATCCGGGACTGAAAGCACAAGTGCTCCCTAGGTGGTTTTGGTAATTAATGTCAACATATCTCTTGTTGGACTAAGACTTTTATCTAGTATGTTTCAGATAAGTTCAACAATGGAGTGGCATGGACTAAAGGATGTGGGAACTCCTTCAAGATGCTAAGGACAAAGGATTGGCTCAAGCTTCAAGCTCAAGACTCTTCATTTTATATTTTAGTGATCCAAGATCACATTGAGTCCATAGGAAAAGCCAATACTATCAAGAAGGGATGAGGTGTTGCTTAATGAGTTTCTTGCTCCACAGTGCTTAGTGATATGATCCAAAACCCTCAACTACTTTCCCACTTCCACACATATGACCTAAACCTAAAGTCAAACTCGGCCCCACCGATTCTTTCTGTCCGGCGCCACCGAGTTCAAATGTCTTAGCCACTGCCACAAACCCTAGACAAATTGGTCTAACCGATAGGGATCTCGGTCTCAACGAGATGGGATTGTAATCTCTCTGTGTATGTCCATTACCAAAATCGGTCTCACCGAGTTTGAGCAATCGGTACTACTGAGATTACAATGCAAACTCTCTGGTTAACATATTACCAAAATCGGTCCTACTGAGTTTGTGTAATCGGTCAAACCGAGTTTGCCTGACCAACTCTTTGGTTAGCTTATTACCAAAATCGGTCCCACCGGGTTTGTGTAATCGGTCTCACCGAGATTACGTTATGCCCTAACCCTAACCATATCGGTCTCACGAGTTGCATGTTGGTCCCACCGAAAATCCTAACGGTCACTAGATTTACTGAATCGGTCCGACCGACTTTGTGATTCGGTCCCACCGAGTTTGGTAAATTGTGTGTAACGGTTAGATTTTGTGTGGAGGCTATATATACCCCTCCACCTCCTCTTCATTCATGGAGAGAGCCATCAGAACGAACCTACACTTCCAGCATACATTTTCTGAGAGAGAACTACCTACTCATGTGTTGAGGCCAAGATATTCCATTCCTACCATATGAATCTTGATCTCTAGCCTTCCCCAAGTTGCTTTCCACTCAAATCTTCTTTCCACCAGATCCAAATCCTATGAGAGAAAGTTGAGTGTTGGGGAGACTATCATTTGAAGCACAAGAACAAGGAGTTCATCATCAACGCACCATTTGTTACTTCTTGGAGAGTGGTGTCTCCTAGATTGGCTAGGTGTCACTTGGGAGCCTCCGACAAGATTGTGGAGTTGAACCAAGGAGTTTGTAAGGGCAAGCAGATCGCCTACTTCGTGAAGATCTACCGCTAGCGAGGCAAGTCCTTCGTGGGCGACGGCCATGGTGGGATAGACAAGGTTGCTTCTTCGTGGACCCTTCGTGGTTGGAGCCCTCCGTGGACTCGCGCAACCGTTACCCTTCGTGGGTTGAAGTCTCCATCAACGTGGATGTATGATAGCACCACCTATCGGAACCACGACAAAAACATCCGTGTCTCCAATTGCGTTTGAATCCTCCAAAACCCTTCCCTTTACATTCTTGCAAGTTGCATGCTTTACTTTCCGCTGCTCATATACTCTTCGCATGCTTGGTTGTTATGTATTGTGAATGTTAAACTTGTGCCTAAACTCCACTTAAACTTAAAGAAGTTAAAAACTGCAACTTTGATACTTAGTGTCTAATCACCCCCCTCTAGACACCTCTTCTCAAGGCCCTACAAGTCGTATCAGAGCTTTGGTCTCGATTGCCTTGGTTTAATCACCATTGGAGGAAGATGGATGAGTCTACTTTGGGGAGTCTTAGACATAGAGTTCCTATACTTGATGGAGAGTATTTTCATGAGTGGAAAAATGAGATGGTTGTAATTTTCAATCAATATCATTTGAACAAGTACATTGCTAGCCCTTGTGCACCTCATGTTGATCCTATGCATCCTACTCTTGATGAGTCAATTGACATGATTCACAATCTTAGAACTGTTGAACTTATCACTAGAGGCTTGCCTAGAAACTTGATTAGAAACTTGCCTACTCTTAAGTGTGCCTACACCATATGGAAATTTCTTGAGGAACGCTTTTCAAATTATTCCTTGAAAAATCTAGATGAAATTCTCCATAAGTCTATTGCTTTGAGTAAGATGAATACTAGTGATCCTATGTTTAGTGATCGTCTATTTGAGCTTACAAACCTTATGCGTGCCAAAGGAGATGTTGGAATTATTGGTGATATTATTTCCGAAGCTATAAGAATTCATAAGCAAGATCATTTTCAAACTCACTCTAACGAATTACCCTCTCTAGGACTTGATCCACCACATGACGATGTTGAACATGGATACTATGATGAGGATGATGATAGTGACTTCGATCTTGACAATGCAATGAGACATTTTAGTCTTATGGCAAATCTTCGGGGATATATGTCAGGAGGAAAGGAATGGGTTCTTGACAGTGGATGTACCAATCACATGACCGGAGATAAAGACATGTTTCGTGAGCTTGCTGAAAATGATAGTCCTCGAAAGTATGTCACTTTCGGTGACAACTCAAAGGGTAAGGTGGTTGGCCTCGGTAAGGTGGCCATCTCACATGATAGCTCCATTCAGAATGTCATGCTCGTTGAATCCCTTGGCTACAACTTACTCTCAGTATCTAGACTTGCTGATTTCGGTTTCAATGTCCTATTTACTGAAGTAGATTGCCAAGTGTTTCGTAGAGATAATCATAAAATGGGCTTTACTAGTATACGTAGAGGTGATCTTTACATTGTTGATTTCTCTAAAAAGGCTCAACCTAAAACTTGCTTCATTGCTAAATCCTCAAAAGGTTGGTTATGGCATAGACGACTAGGTCACGTTGGCATGAGAAACCTTGACAAGATTATTAAAGGGAATCATATCCTTGGTGTTAACGATGTCATATTTGATAAGGATAGACTTTGCAGTGCTTGTCAGGCAGGTAAACAGGTTGGAGGAAGGCATCCCGTGAAGAACATCATGACCACAAGGAGGCCACTCGAGCTACTTCACATGGATCTTTTTGGTCCCAACTCTTACAAGAGTCTCGGTGGAAATTCTTTTGGTCTAGTTATAGTTGATGATTTTTCAAGATTTACGTGGGTGTTCTTTCTCGATGATAAATCGCAGGTCCAAAAGATCTTCAAAAACTTCGCTAGGAAGGCTCAAAATCAGTTTGAAGTGAAGATCAAGAAGGTTCGCAGCGACAACGAAATGGAGTTCAAGAACGCAAATGTGGACACCTTTCTTGACGAAGAAGGGATTTCACACGAGTTCTCGGCTACGTACACACCTCAACAAAATGAACTTGTTGAGAGGAAGAACCGGACGCTCATCAAAATGGCGAGAACGATGCTTGATGAGTACAAGACACCGAAGCACTTTTGGGCAGAAGCGGTTGAGACAGCTTGTCATGCAACAAATCGGTTGTATCTTCACAAGCTACTCGGCAAGACGGCATACGAGCTCCTCACCGGTAACAAACCCCAAGTTGGATACTTTCGAGTATTCGGCTCAAAGTGCTACATTCTTGATAAGCATCGTCGTTCTAAATTTGCTCCTAAGTCTCATGAAGGTTTCCTACTAGGTTATGGCTCAAACTCTCACACTTACCGTGTCTACAACAATTTCACCCGAAAGGTTGAAGAGACGGTAGATGTGAAGTTTGATGAATCTAATGGCTCGCAAGTAGAGCAATTGCCAATTGATGTAGGAGACAAAGATCCTTCGGAAGCAATCCAAGACTTGTCTATTGGCAAGGTCCATCCAACGGAGGTGAAGGAGAGTACCTCGTCCGTCCAAGTGGAAGCTTCTAATTCACGACAAGGTGAACCAAGAGTTGATACGGAAGCATCCACAAGTGGGACACACCAAGATGAAGAAAATGAGGAAGTACATCAAGATGAACGTCAACAACCTCCTTCTTCACCACGACAAGAGAACGACAACGCCAACAATGAAGAAGGCCAAGAAGAAGAACAAGATGAAGAAGAAGTTCAACCAAGAACCAAGCAAAAGCCTTCACGAGTTCTAGCAAGAATTGCTAAAGACCATCCCATCGAGCAAATCTACAATGATATTCAAATCGGGAGAATCACTCGCTCTAAAACTCATTTAGCTAACTTTTGTGAAAACTATTCTTTCATCTCTAGCATTGAACCTATGAAGGTCGAAGAAGAATTGGAAGATCCGGATTGGATAAATGCTATGCATGAAGAGCTACACAACTTTGAGGGGAACCAAGTTTGGACATTGGTTGAGAAGCCCGACAACAACCACAACATCATCGGTACCAAATGGGTGTTTCGCAAGCAAGATGAAGATGGACAAGTAGTTCGCAACAAAGCACGTATCGTCGCCCAAGGCTACACACAAGTCGAAGGTATGGACTATGGTGAGACTTACGCTCCCGTTGCTAGACTTGAGTCCATTCGCATCTTACTTGCCTATGCTAATCACCATGATATCACCTTGTACCAAATGGACATTAAAAGTGCTTTTCTAAATGGTGAAATAGAGGAGGAAGTTTATGTTAAGCAACCTCCCGGCTTTTTCAATCCTAAGAAACCAAATCATGTTTACAAACTTCACAAAGCCCTTTATGGTCTTAAACAAGCTCCTAGAGCGTGGTATAAATGCTTGACCAAGTTCCTCATTGAAAAAGGCTTTGAAATTGGGAAAGTTGATTCCACACTTTTTACTAAAAGGGTTAATGGAGAACTATTTGTGTGCCAAATCTATGTTGATGATATTATATTTGGTTCAACTAACCCTCATTTTAGTGAAAAGTTTGGGAAGCTAATGCCGGAGAAGTTTGAGATGTCTATGATGAGCGAACTCAAATTCTTTCTTGGTTTGCAAATCAAGCAAACTAAGGAAGGTACCTTTGTCTCTCAAACGAAGTACACCAAGGACTTATTCAAGAAGTTCAATATGCAAGAGTGCAAAGGTATGTCTACACCCATGCCTACTAGTGGACATCTTGATTTGACCAAAGATGGTGAACCGGTTGATCAAAAGGTTTATCGCTCTATGATTGGTTCATTGTTATATCTATGTGCTTCACGTCCCGATATCATGCTAAGTGTGTGCATGTGTGCACGATATTAAGCTGCTCCTAAAGAATGTCATCTTAAGGCCATGAAAAGGATAGTGAGATACTTAATCCATACACCAAATTTTGGCATTTGGTATCCTAAGAGGGCCTCTTTCGATCTTCTTGGCTACTCCGACTCGGACTATGCCGGAGACAAGGTTGATAGAAAGTCCACTTCAGGTACTTGTCAATTTCTTGGTAGATCTCTTGTGTCTTGGTCCTCCAAGAAACAAAACTCGGTATCCTTATCCACCACCGAAGCGGAATACATTGCCGCTGGTTCATGTTGTGCTCAATTACTTTGGATGACCCAAACTCTTAAAGATTATGGGATATATGTGAAACATGTTCCATTGCTTTGTGACAATGAAAGTGCTATCCAAATTGGTCATAATCCCGTACAACATTCTCGAACTAAGCATATTGAAGTTCGTCATCATTTCATTCGAGATCATGTTGCTAAGGGTGACATTAATCTTAAGCATGTTCGCACCGAAAAGCAATTAGCGGATATATTCACTAAACCTCTTGATGAGAAAGTGTTTTGCAGGTTGAGAGGAGAATTGAACATCATAGATGCTTCAAACTTGGAGTAGAAACTCCATTGGATACATGCAAGACATGAGCTTATGACTAATCCTTGATATTTCTCTTATGATGAAAATCTTATGTCTTGGATATATTTGCATCTTGCATGTTATATAACCCATGTAGGTACTTGGTTAAATCAAATTCCATGAGATTGTAATCTACTCACATTTTGAGCAATCTCTACATCACCAAGTTTCTACACTATGGTGGTTGAAGACAAGGAAGCACAGAACCATTCAAACATATCCTTTGACAAATTCTATGTTGAGCTTCATGATTGTCATTTTTGGATACACAAGTGCTCTTCCTTGCAAGAACTAACCCATGTAGGTAGATGGACTCAAATTCCAAGTGGTGCTCCCAATTCTTGATGAGCTACATCAACCTTGAGCAACCCACACAAGTTCAACTACATGTTCAACACCACCAACCAAGGTATGTTATTCCATCTTAGAGAAGCTTTACTCCAAGTCATGAGCTAAAGCAACTCGACAAGATGTGAATACATCAAGATGCTTAAACAAAAAATGGCAACCCCATTTTGAGCTTAAACGATGAGTATGACCTATGATCAAGTGATCTCACTTGACTCCTAAGTCAATATACTCTAACATAGGTGACTTTGTCACCGACCGTCTCTAGATGAAGTTCCCTTGTGTTCTTTTCTGTGTTTTTGCATTTGTCTCATGCATATGTGTTTCCCCTTTCAAAAAAAACTTCATCTAGCTTTCTTTCTGTTTGCTCTGCATTTTCTGCATCCAATTCATTGCATATCATTCAGTAAATTCCTTGCAAATCTTTGTGAGATCTTACTAGTCTAGTGAGCTGAGGTGACAAGTGTTTTCTCTGTGATGAACTTGGTTTCACCGATTTGTTGTTTTTGGTCCAACCGAATCCTTTTGGTACAACCGAAGCATACCACTCGGTGCCACCGATTTCACAATAGGAAAAACAGTTTGCCACTTATTCTGTGTTTCCTCTGATCCAGCTCCACTCAATGAATCTTGTCCTCTACAAGCATCACATTTATATAAATGCTTTGTGCTGTGACTCAAGGATCAAACCCTTCTTGGAAATTTATGTCAAAGGGGGAGAGAGAGATCACATCAAATCTTATCACTTAGAGAGATCACATCAGAGAGAGAGTATCACCTCCTCAAGGGGAGAAAGAGATCTCCAGGGGGAGAGAATACTCAAGTAGAAAGTATTTCTCAAGGATCCCAGATGCTTGGTGTTCAAGAGGAGAGATGCCACATGTCTTCTTGAAGGGAAATACATGTTCATATGTGCTTATTTGCATTAGCTCTGTTCATTTATATCTTTCAGCTCTAATTTTCTGTTCCCTATCTTCTCCCAGTATCCCATGCTAGATTCAGGGGGAGCAAGACATCTAAGGGAAAGAAATCATTTAAATTCATTGCATATCTTTACTCTTGGGGACATGTCTAATCCAATGTGGTACTTAGTACTCAATCTCTACATGTCATCCCAGTCTTGGTATTCTTGTGGTTTCTTCTGTTTGCTCTGGCTAGTAGATGTACTTGTGTTATCTAACCTTGTTCACGCAGGTTCATTCCATCCTAAGCCAACTCAAGACTACAAGGTAAGTATATGCATCACAATCATGTGTATGAGGAATTCTTGCTGATGTACATACTGTTTGCAAGAAGGACTCATGGGCATGAAGGTATTTTTTTTAATATTCTTTGCTCTGTGCATATGGCCAAGATACATGTAACACATTGCCTACTCTATCATGGTTATGCTCTCACATGCTTCTATATTCCATATTCACATGATTGCATACATGTAGGGGGAGCCTATGCTTGTTACATGTCTTTCCAAAGCTTTACTTGCTATTCTTTATATCTTTAGCTGAAGCTTTGATGTATGTTCTCATCAATTACCAAAAAGGGGGAGATTGAAAGCACAAGTGCTCCCTAGGTGGTTTTGGTAATTAATGTCAACATATCTCTTGTTGGACTAACACTTTTATCTAGTATGTTTCAGATAAGTTCAACAATGGAGTGGCATGGACTAAAGGATGTGGGAACTCCTTCAAGATGCTAAGGACAAAGGATTGGCTCAAGCTTCAAGCTCAAGACTCTTCATTTTATATTTTAGTGATCCAAGATCACATTGAGTCTATAGGAAAAGCCAATACTATCAAGAAGGGATGAGGTGTTGCTTAATGAGTTTCTTGCTCCACAGTGCTTAGTGATATGCTCCAAAACCCTCAACTACTTTCCCACTTCCACACATATGACCTAAACCTAAAGTCAAACTCGGCCCCACCGATTCTTTCTATCCGGCGCCACCGAGTTCAAATGTCTTAGCCACTACCACAAACCCTAGACAAATCGGTCTAACCGATAGGGATCTCGGTCTCATCGAGATGGGATTGTAATCTCTCCGTGTATGTCGATTACCAAAATCGGTCTCACTGAGTTTGTGCAATCGGTACTACCGAGATTACAATGCAAACTCTCTGGTTAACGTATTACCAAAATCGGTCCTACCAAGTTTGTATAATCGGTCAAACCGAGTTTGCCTGACCAATTCTCTCGTTAGCTTATTACCAAAATCGGTCCCACCGGGTTTGCGTAATCGGTCTCACCGAGATTACGTTATGCCCTAACCCTAACCATATATGTCTCACCGAGTTGCATGTCGGTCCCACTGAAAATCCTAACGGTCACTAGATTTACTGAATCGGTCCGACTGAGTTTGTGATTCGGTCCCACCGAGTTTGGTAAATTGTGTGTAACGGTTAGATTTTGTGTGGAGGCTATATATACCCCTCCACCTCCTCTTCATTCGTGGAGAGAGCCATCAGAACAAACCTACACTTCCAGCATACATTTTCCGAGAGAGAACTACCTACTCATGTGTTGAGGCCAAGATATTCCATTCCTACCATATGAATCTTGATCTCTAGCCTTCCCCAAGTTGCTTTCCACTCAAATCTTCTTTCCACCAGATCCAAATCCTATGAGAGAGAGTTGAATGTTGGGGAGACTATCATTTGAAGCACAAGAGCAAGGAGTTCATCATCAGCGCACCATTTGTTACTTCTTGGAGAGTGGTGTCTCCTAGATTGGCTAGGTGTCACTTGGGAGCCTCCGACAAGATTGTGGAGTTGAACCAAGGAGTTTGTAAGGGCAAGGAGATCGCCTACTTCGTGAAGATCTACCGCTAGTGAGGCAAGTCCTTCGTGGGCGACGGCCATGGTGGGATAGACAAGGTTGCTTCTTCGTGGACCCTTCGTGGGTGGAGCCCTCCGTGGACTCGCGCAACCGTTACCCTTCGTGGGTTGAAGTCTCCATCAACGTGGATGTACGATAGCACCACCTATCGGAACCACGACAAAAACATCCATGTCTCCAATTGCGTTTGAATCCTCCAAAACCCTTCCCTTTACATTCTTGCAAGTTGCATGCTTTACTTTCCGCTGCTCATATACTCTTTGCATGCTTGCTTGTTATGTATTGTGAATGTTAAACTTGTGCCTAAACTCCACTTAAACTTAAAGAAGTTAAAAACTGCAACTTTGATACTTAGTGTCTAATCACCCTCCTCTAGACACCTCTTCTGAAGGTCCTACAGGGACTCCGAACAACATTCGGTCACCAATTCACATAACTCATATAATACTACATCGTCAACGAACGTTAAGCGTGCGGACCCTACGGGTTCGAGAATGATGTAGACATGACCGAGACACCTCTCTGGTCAATAACCAACTGCGGTACCTAGATGCCCATATTGGTTCCTACATATTCTATGAAGATCTTTATTGGTCGAACCGTTATGACAACATACATAATTCCCTTTGTTTGTCGATATGTTACTTGCCCGAGATTCGATCGTCGGTATCTCCATTCCTAGTTCAATCTCGTTACTGGCAAGTCTCTTTACTCATTCCGTAATACATCATCTTGAAACTAACTCCTTAGTCACTTTGCCTACAAGCTTCTTATGATGTGTATTACCGAGAGGGCCCAGAGATACCTCTCCGATCTGCGGAGTGGCAAATCCCAATCTCGATCCATGCCAACTCAACAGACACATTCAGATATACCTATAGAGCATCTTTAAAATCACCCTGTTACGTTGTGACGTTTGATAGCACACAAGGAATTCCTTCGGTATCTGGCAGTTGTATGATCTCATGGTCGAAGGAACATGTATTTGACTTTAAGAAAGAAGTAGCAATAAACTGAATGATCATATGCTAACCTAATGGTTGGGGCTTGTCCATCACATCATTTTCCTAATGATGTGACCCCGTTATCAAATGACAACTCATGTCTATGGTTAGGAAACCTTGACCATCTTTTGATCAACGAGCTAGTCTAGTAGAGGCTCACTAGGGACACGATATTTGTTTATGTATCCACACATGTATTTAAGTTTCCGGCCAATACAATTCTAGCATGAATAATAATCATTTATCATGAATAAGGAAATATAGTAATAATAACTTTATTATTGCCTCTAGGGTGTATTTCTATCAGTCTCCCACTTGCACTAGAGTCAATAATCTAGATTATGTAGTAATGAATCTAACAACCATGGAGTCTTGGTGATGATCATGTTTTACTCGCGGAAGATGTTTAGTCAACGGGTCTTCTACATTCAGATCTGTATGTATTTTGCAAATTTCTATGTCTCCATCCTTGACCTTTTAATGAATGGAGTTGAAGTGTCTCTTGATGTGTTTGGTTGTCTTGTGAAACCTGGATTCCTTCACCAAGGCAATTGCTCTAGTGTTGTCATAAAAAAAATTCATTGGACCCGATGCACTGGGTATTACACCCAAATTGGATATGACCTCCTTCATCCAGACTCCTTCATGCGCTGCTTCCAAAGTAGCTATGTACTCCGCTTCACACGTAGATCCCGCCACGATGCTCTACTTGGAACTGGACCAACTGACAACTCCACCATTCAATATAAGTATGTATCCGGTTTGTGACTTAGAGTCATCTGGATCAGTGTTGAAGCTAGCATCGACGTAACCCTTTACGATGAGCTCTTCGTCACCTCCATAAACGAGAAACATATCCTTGGTCCTTTTTAGGTACTTAAGGATGTTCTTGACCGTTGTCCAGTGATCCACTCCTGGATTACTTTGGTACCTTCCTGCCAAACTTATGGCAAGGCACACATCAGGTCTGGTACACAACATAGCATACATGATAGAACCTATGGCTGAGGCATAGGGAATGGCTTTCATTTTCTCTTTATCTTCTGCCGTGGTCGGGCTTTGAGTCTGACTCAATTTCACACCTTGCAACACAGGCAAGAACCCTTTCTTTTACTGGTCCATTTTGAACTTCTTCAGAACTTTGTCAAGGTATGTGCTTTGTGAAAGTCCTATTAAGTGTCTTGATCTATCCCTATAGATCTTGATGCCCAATATATAAGTAGCTTCACCGAGGTCTTTCATTGAAAAATTCTTATTCAAGTATCCTTTTATGCTATCCAGAAATTCTATATCATTTCCAATCAACAATATGTGATCCGCATATAATATCAGAAATGCTACAGAGCTCCCACTCACTTTCTTGTAAATACAGGCTTCACCATAAGTCTGTATAAAACCATATGCTTTGATCACCTCATCAAAGCATATATTCCAACTCCAAGATGCTTGCACCAGTCCATAGATGGATCGCTGGAGCTTGCACACTTTGTCAGCACCTTTAGGACCGACAAAACCTTCTGGTTGCATCATATACAACTCTTCTTTCACGTCCATTTGCCAGATTTCATAATCATAAAATGAGGCAATTGCTAACATGATTCGGACAGACTTAAGCATCGCTACGGGTGAGAAAGTCTCATCATAGTCAACCCCTTGAACTTGTCAAAAACCTTTTGCGACAAGTCGAGCTTTGTAGACAGTAACATTTCCATCAGCGTCCATCTTCTTCTTGAAGATCCATTTATTCTCTATGGCTTGCCGATCATCGGGCAAGTTCATCAAAGTCCACACTTTGTTCTCATACATGGATCCTATCTCAGATTTCATGGCCTCAAGCCATTTATCAGAATCTAGGCTCATCATAGCTTCTTCATAGTTCATAGGTTCACCGTGGTCTAATAACATGACTTCGAGGACAGGGTTACCATACCACTCTGGTGCAGAACATGTTCTGGTCGACCTACGAAGTTCAGTAGTAACTTGATCTGAGGTTTCATGATCATCATCATTAGCTTCCTCTCTAGTTGGTGTAGGCATCACGAAAACATTTTCCCTTGGTATACTACTTTCCAATTCGAGAGAAGGTACAACTACCTCATCAAGTTCTACTTTCCTCCCAATCACTTCTTTCGAGAGAAACTCCTTCTCTAGAAAGGACCCATTCTTGGCAACAAAGGTCTTGCCTTAAAATCCGTGGTTGAAGGTATACCCAATGGTCTCTTTAGGGTATCCTATGAAGACACACTTCTCTACTTTGGGTTCGAGCTTATCAGGCTGAATCTGTTTGACATAAGCATCGCATCCTCAAACTTTAAGAAACGACAGCTTAGATTTCTTGCCAAACCATAGTTCATACGGTGTGGTCTCAACGTATTTAGACAGTGCCCTATTTAACATGAATGCGGCTGTCTCTAATGCATAACCCCAAAATGATAAAGGCAAATCGGTAAGAGACATCTACGCACCATATCTAATAAAGTACAGTTACGATGTTTGGACACACCATTATGCTGTGGTGTTCCAGGTGGCGTGAGTTGTGAAACAATTCCACATTGGTTTAAATGAAGGCCAAACTTGTAACTAAAATATTCACCTCCATGATCAGATCGTAGAAACTTTATATTCTTGTTATGATGATTCTCCACTTCACTCTGAAATTCTTTGAACTTTTTTGTTTCAAATTTGTGTTTCATTAAGTAGATATACCCATATCTACTCAAATCATCTGTAAAGGTTAGAAAATAACGATACCCGTCACGTGCTTCAACACTCATTGGACCGCACACATCGGTATGTATTATTTCCAATAAGTCAATAGCTCGCTCCATTGTTCCGGAGAACAGAGTTTTAGTCATCTTGCCCATAAGGCATGCTTCGCAAGTATCAAATTATTCATAATCATGTGATTCCAAAACTCCATCCGCATGGAGTTTCTTTATGCGCTTTACACCAATATGACCTAAATGGCAGTGCCACAAGTATGTTCCACTATCATTATCAACTTCGCATCTTTTGGCATTGATACGTCTCCAACGTATCTATAATTTTTGATTGTTCCATGCTATTATATTATTTGTTTTGAATGTTTTATATGCATTAATATGCTATTTTATATTATTTTTGGGACTAACTTATTAACATAGAGCCCTGATACGTCTTCTACGTATCTATAATTTATGAAGTATTCATGCCATTATATTATCATTCTTGGATGTTTTACAATCATTTTATAGCACCTTTATATCATTTTTTTGGACTAAGCTATTGACCCAGTGCCCAGTGCTAGTTGCTATTTTTTGCTTGTTTTTACATCACAGGAAATCAATATCAAACGGAGTCCAAACACAGAGAAACTTTTTGTGGATTTTTTATGGACTAGAAGACATCCAATGGGCCAAAGCAGCACCTGGGGGGGTGCCCCAAGTGGGGCACAACCCACCAGGACGCGCCTGGGGGCCCAGGCGCGCCCAGGTGGGTTGTGCCCACCTTGGTGGCCTCCCGCACCCCTTCTTCACCCTATAAATTCCCAAATATTCCAAAAACCCTCGGGTAGCCCTAGATGAGAAGTTCCGCCGCTGCAAGGATCTGTAGCCACCGAAAACCAATTTCGACCCCGTTCCGGCACCCTGTCGGAGGGGGGAATCATCACCGGTGGCCATCTTCATCATCCCGGCGGCCACCACGATGAGGAGGGAGTAGTCCACCCTCGGGGCTGAGGGTTTGTACCAGTAGCTATGTGTTTAATATTTCTCTCTCTCTCTCTTGTGTTCTTGAGATGGCACGATCTTGATGTATCGCGGGCTTTGTTAATGTAGTTGGATCATATGGTGTTTTCCCCTCTCCATCTTGTTGTGATGAATTGAGTTTTTCCCTTTGAGATTTTGTTGTTATCAGATTGAATACTTTTATGGATTTGAGAGCACTTGATATATGTCTTGCATATGAATACTCGTGGTGACAATGGGGTATCATATTGATTCACTTGACATGTGTTTTTGCATTCAACTCGCGGATCCCCACGGTGACATTGGGGTAATCTATGCATAGGGGTTGATGCACGTTGCCGTCTTTTGTTTCTCTGGTAGAAATCTTGGGGCACTCTTTGAGGTTCTTTGTGTTGGATTAAGTATTATGAATCTGAAATTATTTGGTGTTATTTTAGTACGAACTCTTGGATAGATCAATCGAAAAGAATAACTTCGAGGTGGTTTCGTACCCTACAAACGATTTCTTCTTATGTTCTCCGCTAGATAGGAACTTTGGAGTGATTCTTCATCGCACGTTGAGGGATGGTTATGTGATCCAATTATATTAGCATTGTTGAGAGAATGCACTAGCGAAAGTACGGACCCTAGGCCTTGTTTTCAAGCATTGCAATACTGTTTGTGCTCACTTTTATCAATTGCTTCCTTGCTGTTTTTATTTATTCAGATTATAAAAACATATTTCTACCATCAATTTTACACTTTTATCACCATCTCTTCGCCGAACTAGTGCACATATACAATTTTCCATTGTATTGGGTGTGTTGGGGACACAAGAGATTTCTTGTATTTGGTTGCAGGTTGTTCGAGAGAGACCATCTTCATCCTACACCTCCCACGGATCGATAAACCTTAGGTCATCCACTTGAGGGAAAATTGCTACTGTCCTACAAAACTCTGCGCTTGGAGGCCCAAAACGAGTCTGCAAGAATAAAGTTGCGTAGTAGACATCAAGCTCTTTTCTGGCGCCGTTGCCAGGGAGGTCAGTGCTTGAAGGCATATCTTTGGATCTTGCAATTGAATCTTTTAGTTTCTTGTTTTATCACTGGTTTGGTTTATGAAAAGAAAACTATAAAAAATGGAATTGAGGTTGCATCACATTATTCATCTTTATAATGTCTTTCGTGAAAATGATGGAAAGGAAAATTGTGCTCAACTGTTAGAAGAAGAATTCTATAAAATGTTTGACAAAAAATATTTGAATGATGTGCATGATTGCAATGTTGTTGGTATGAACTCTTTGAATATCCATGATGCTAACGATATGCAAAGACATAAGCTTGGGGATGCTATATTTGATAAAGATGATATTTTTAGTGCCCCCAAGATTTGATGTGCAAATTTGTTATAATGATTGCATGCCTCCTATTTATGATGATTAAAATGATGAAAGTGGATTTGGAGAGTTCATGACTTTATTTAGTGATGAATCCACCATTTTGGATGAGGCTTCAATTGACTATGATAACAAAGTTGTTATCTATGATGATTATGGTGATGACCTGTATGCTATAAATAATAATGATAACCATGAAACTTGCCATCGTGATTTTAATTTTCACTCTCATGATAGTTATTTTGTTGATTTTGCTCCCACTACTATTGATGAGAAGAAATTTGCTTATGTGGAGAGTAATAAGTTTTCTATGCTTTTTGTCATGAAAAGAATGCTTTACGTGATGGTTATATTGTTGAATTTCTTCATGATGCTACTAATACGTCTCCAACGTATCTACTTTTCCAAACACTTTTGCCCTTGTTTTGGACTCTAACTTGCATGATTTGAATGAAACTAACCCGGACTAACGCTATTTTCAACAGAACTGCCATGATGTTGTTTTATGTGTAGAAAGCAAAAGTTCTCGGAATGTCCTAAAAATCCACGGAGGCACTTTTTGGAAAATATAAAAAATACTGGCGAAAGAATCAATACCAGGGGGCCCAAACCCTGTCCACGAGGGTGGGGGGCGCGCCCTCCCCCCTGGGCGTGCCCCCTGTCTCGTGGGCCCCCTGAGGCTCCGCCGACCTCAACTCCAACTCCATATATTCAGTCTCATGGAGAAAAAAAATCAGAGAGAATGTTTCATCACGTTTTACGATACGGAGCCACCGCCAAGCCCTAATCTCTCTCGGGAGGGCTGATCTGGAGTCCGTTTGGGGCTCCGGAGAGGGGGATTCGTCGCCGTCGTCATCATCAACCATACTCCATCACCAATTTCATGATGCTCACCGCCGTGCGTGAGTAATTCCATCATAGGCTTGCTGGACGGTGATGGGTTGGATGAGATTTACCATGTAATCAAGTAGTTTTGTCAGGGTTTGATCCCTAGTATCCACTATGTTATGAGATTGATGTTGCTATGACTTTGCTATGTTTAATGCTTGTCACTAGGGCCCGAGTGCCATGATTTTAGATCTGAACCTATTATGTTTTCATGAATATATGTGTGTTCTTGATCCTATCTTACAAGTCTATAGTCACCTATTATGTGTTATGATCCGACAACCCCGAAGTGACAATAATCGGGATAATTCTCGGTGATGACCGTAGTTTGAGGAGTTCATGTATTCACTATGTGCTAATGCTTTGTTCCGGTTATCTATTAAAAGGAGACCTTAATATTCCTTAGTTTCCGCTAGGACCCCGCTGCCACGGGAGGATAGGACAAAAGATGTCATGCAAGTTCTTTTCCATAAGCACGTATGACTATTTACGAAATACATGCCTACATTACATTGATGAACTGGAGCTAGTTCTGTGTCACCCTACGTTATAACTATTACATGAGGAATCGCATCCGACATAATTATCCATCACTAATCCATTGCCTACGAGCTTTTCACATCTTGTGCTTTGCTTATTTACTTTTCCATTGCTATTGCTACAATCACTACAAAACCCAAAAATATTACTTTTGCTACCATTACCTTTATTAACATACTACGTTGCTACTAAATACTTTGCTGCAGATACTAAGTTATCCAAGTGTGGTTGAATTGACAACTCAACTGCTAATACTCAAGAATATTCTTTGGCTCCCCTTGTGTCGAATCAATAAATTTGGGTTGAATACTTTACCCCCGAAAGCTGTTGCGATCCCTACACTTGTGGGTTATCAAGACTAATTTCTGGCGCCGTTGCCGGGGAGCATAGCTCTATTCTCTGAGTCACTTGGGATTTATATCTGTTGATCACTATGAAGAACTTGAAAGACGACAGAACTACGATTTTTCCCTCAACTACGAGGGGAGGTAAGGAACTGCCATCTAGCTCTACACTAGATTCTCCTTCTGTTTTGAGTAAGCTTGCGACACCTAAACCTGCTACTGCGATGAATTCTGATATGTCGCATGTTATTGATGATGCCACTTCTGCTATGCATGATACTTATGATGAAACTACTTCTGTGCGTGATACTACTTTGCCATTAGGTGAATTTCTTGATGAATAACTTGCTAGGGTTAGAGGGAATGAAATTATTGAAGATGCTATTATTGATGATAGTGATGATGAAAATTCTCCCAATGATTATGAATTGCCTGTTGTTCCTGAGGGTTATGTTGTGAATGAAGAAGCTTCTAGAGCTATCTTTGCTTGCAATGATAGATATGATCTTAAGAAATTATTAGCTAAATGGAAGCAGCAGTCTCTTAATGCTAGAATGAAACCTGACCCTGCTTTTGCTACTTCACCTATCTGTGTTACTGATAAGGATTATGAATTCTCTGTTGATCCTGAGATTATTACTTTAGTTGAATCTGATCCTTTTTATGGCCTTGAATCTGAAACTATTGTGGCGCATCTTACCAAGTTGAATGATATAGCCACCCTGTTTACTCATGATGATAAATCTCACTATTATTATATCCTTAAGATATTTTCGTTCTCATTAAAAGGTGATGCTAATACTTGGTACAATTCTCTTGCTCTTGGTTGTGTGCGCAGTCCCTAGGATATGGTTTATTACTTCTCTGCTAAATATTTCCCTGCTCATAAGAAACAAGCTGCCTTGCGGGAAATATATAATTTTGTGCAAATCAAAGAAGAGAGTCTCCCACAAGCTTGGGGGAGGCTTCTCCGATTACTTAATGCTTTGCCTGATCATCCTCTTAAGAAAAATGAAATACTTGATATCTTTTATAATGGACTAATGATGCTTCCAAGGACTACTTGGATAGTTGTGCTGGTTGTGTTTTCAGGGAAAGAACAGTCGACGAAGCTGAATTACTGTTGAATAATATGTTGACTAATGAAAATAATTGGACTCTTCCTAAGCCAATTCCCGAGGCAATTCCTGAACCAATTGAGCCAACTCCTGAGCCTATTCCTAAACCCACTCTGAAGAAGAGAGGTGTTTTATTTCTCAGTCCTGAAGATATGCAAGAGGCAAAGAAATCAATGAAAGAAAAAGGTATAAAAGCTGAAGATGTTAAACATTTACCACCTATTGAAGAAATACATGGTCTTAATATACCGCCTGTTGAAGAACCACATTGTCTTGATAACCCGACACAGGTAGTAAAGGTAAACTCTCTCTATAGATATGATAAAGTTGAAATCCCCTCTACTAAATTTCATATCCCATGCTTAGATGAATTTGATGACTTTATGGCTAGACAAGAAAGTTTTAATGCTTATGTTGGTAGAGAGTTAAAGAATAATGCTTTCGAGATAGGACGCGTGAGCGATAATATGGCTAGAGTTAAAGGTGAACTTAAACTCATTAGCAAATATGCTTCTATGGTTGCTACCCAAGCTGAGCAAGTACTCAAAGCTCAAAAGGATTTGCTTGATGAATTAAATAATAAAGATGACTTTGCTGTTAGAGTGGCTACTAGAACTGGTAGAATGACTCAGGAACCTTTATATCCTGAAGGCCAGCCTAAGAGAATCGAGCAAGATTCTCAGAGAAATAATTTAGAGGCACCTAATTCTTCTAAGAAGAAAAAGAAAAAGGATAGAACTTTGCATGCTTCTAGTGAACCTACTGTAGACACACCTGAGAATCCCAATGATATTTCTATTTCTGATGCTGAAACACAATCAGGTGATGAACATGAACCTAGTGGTAATGTTAATGATAATGTTCATGTTGACGATCAACCTAGCAAAATAATAATGTAGAGATTGAACCTGCTGTTGATCTTGAGTAACCCACAATCAAAGAATCAACGTTACGATAAGAGAGATTTTGTTGCTAGGAAGCACGGTAAAGAAAGAGAACCATGGGTTCAGAAACCCATGCCCTTTCCTCCTAAACCATCCAAGACAAAGGATGATGAGGATTTTGAGCACTTTGCTGAAATGATTAGACCTATTTTCTTACGTATGCGCTTAACGGATATGCTTAAAGTGAATCCGTATGCTAAGTATATGAAGGATATCATTACAAATAAAAGAAAGATACCGGAAGTTGAAATTTCCACCATGCTTGCTAATTACACTTTTAAGGGTGGAATACCAAAGAAACTTGGAGATCCGCGTGTACCAACTATACCATGCTCCATTAAAAGAAATTACGTTAGAATTGCTTTATGTGATCTTGGAGCCGGTGTTAGTGTTATGCCTCTCTATTTATATCGTAGACTTGAACTAAATAAGTTGACACCTACTGAAATATCTTTGCAAATGGCTGATAAATCAACTGCTATACTTGTCGGTATTTGTGAGGATGTGCCTGTTGTGGTTGCAAATGTCACTATCTTAACAGACTTTGTTATTCTTGATATTCCCGAGGACGATAGTATGTCTATTATCCTTGGTAGACCCTTTTTGAACACTGCAGGGGCTGTTATTGATTGCAACAAAGGCAATGTCACTTTGCATGTTAATGGTAGTGAGCATACGGTACACTTTCCGAGGAAACAATCTCAAGTTCATAGCATCAATTCTATTGGAAAAATTCCAACTATCATTATTGGAGGTTTTGAATTTCCTCTCCCTACTGTCAAGAAAAAGTATGATATTCTTATTGTTGGGGATGTTCATATCCCCGTTGAGGTAACTTAGTGTTATTCGAAATTTCTCCGGTTCCGTGTTATTCGGAATGAGTTTGTTAACAAGACTTGATCAACCTTGTTAGTGGATTCATTTTGATGATCATGAGATGGATGAAACTAGAAGGCACAACCTTTTGTACTCTCTTTTTACTTTCTGTTATTTAGATTTAATAAAGCAAAAATAGTATTATTTGTCTTTTTTCTGAATTATCCGTGCAATAAAAAATATCCCAAAAATAAAAGTGCTCCAAATGCCCTGCAAATTTAGTATGATTTTTTATGGAATATTTGAGGATTTTAGGCACTGAAATCACTGCAGGAGGGGCAAGCACCAGGCCACGAGAGTGGAGGGCGCCCCCCCCCCCCCCCCGGGCGCGCCCCCTGTCTCGTGGGCCCCTGGTGGCCCCCCTCCACTTATGCCAGCACCCACACACTCCATCTTCTACCCAAAAAATCCCCATCCAGCTCAAGCACGAGTTCTAGCTCATTTTGCTGCGATTTTTGATCTCCTTGCTCAAAGCTCCATTCGCAAAACTGCTTTGGGAGATTGTTGCTTGGTATGTGACTCCTCCATTGGTCCAATTAGTTTTTGTTCTAGTGCTTTATTCATTGCAAAATTTTGCTGATTAGGTGACCATGTTCTTGAGCTTGCATGTTGAATTTATGAGGTCCCAAGCAATTCCAATGCATGATATAGGCTCTAGGCACTTGTAGGAGTAGTTGCTATCAATCTTGTTTAGTTTTATTCACTTTTATTTTGAAGTTACTAAAATTTCAGAAATTTTTCAAAAAAATAATTATGTCTAGGAGAATGTACCAAGGTGGTTCCTCGGTAAAGAAAGGACCCAGGATTGCTATACGTGAGCAAGATGTTGAATTACCGAGGGACACAGATGTTCGAGCTTGTGAGTGGCCATCCGACGATTTTATGGTCGAAGCAGGCTTTAAGGAGGAATTTGACGCGTATGTGCGTAATGATGAGCTGGAGGACTTCTTACAAGATAAGTGTCCTCAGTACTATCAATTGACTGATTCCTTTGTGCGGAGGTTTAAATATAACTATACGCGTAATTCTCCTAGTGTCCCATTTGATATTTATGATACATCTTATACCATGGACTTAGAGGATTTTACAACTGCTTGCAAACTTCCGAAGTGGGGTAATATTAATGATCCTCACAAATCTGAATTTAGAGATTTCTTTGCTAGTATTACTGTGGAGGAATCCAGGGACATAGCACAAGCTACCATAGGAAGCATTCATTTTCCTGCTATACATTATTTTGCTCTCTTCATTGGTTGATGCATTAACGGTAAAGACGAAGCATGTCCTATGTGTGTCCCTGATCTTTGTGTCCTCAAGAGTGCTGTGTTAGGTTATAAAGGTTATAACTTGGGGGCAATAGTTGCACGTAGGTTGCAGAACAATGGTAGAGCTGGAGATTTATTTGGAGGAATTTATGCAACCCGTGTGGCTAATTATCTTGGTATAGCCCCACGAGAGGGGGATGTGATGATACCTCCTGCTTATTTAGATTATGACGCTATGGTCAACCATCATTTTCTTAAGAGGAATGAACAATTCCTCCATTATCGACTAATCTATAACAAATGCAACGTCGTCCATGTTACTCTTCCTGCTCCTCTCCTTTTTGATTATCAGGCAAAAGGAAGATATGTTGTTACCAGGGAGGAAGCAGCTGAACACGGGGGGAGAGCGGAGGCAGCTCGCCAACATGCCGCAGCTCAGGAGGCGGTTGCTGCTGCATCTCAGTACGACCCCAGCTACAACTACAGATATCAGCTAGGCGGTCCTTGGTATTAAACCAACTTAGGCCAATAGCCTAAGCTTGGGGGAGTACGTATTTCTCACCGACTTTACATTCATGTTCACACACTAGTCATCGGTGCTCATACTCTTTCATTGTATTATCCATGCTAGTTTCATTTCCTTTTTCTCGCTTTCTTCTTGTGTGTTTGATAAACCTTAAGAAAAACCAAAAAAATTAGTTAGTTTAATTTCCATGTTTGTAGTAGAATTAAATTGAAAACCCAAAAAGATTTCTCGCTATTCTTTTACTTGTTGGGAGCTTTCCCGTGTAAACAGTTTTCTTTTCTTTTCTTTCCTTTGGGGGTCGAGAAGACCATATTTAAAATGTTTAGTGGCTCTCATATGCATGATTGTTTATTTAACTTAGAACCCATATTACCTTGTCTTCTCTCTTGAGTTGAATGCTTGCAGATTCCAGCTTAGTCCAATGCACATGCACTATTATTATTATACACATCGTTCGGTCGTGCAAGTGAAAGGCAATAATGACGATATATGATGGGCTGATTGAGATGAGAAAAGCTGGTATGAACTCGACCTCTCTTGTTTTTGTAAATATGCTGAGTTCATCGTTTCTGATTCAGCTTATTATGAGGTAAACATATTCGCAATGACATTTAGAGATTATAGTTGCTTGTGCCATGCTTTATTAGCTATGAGTTATAATGGTTTACCTTGCGTGCCAACATGCTATTAGAATGATTATGATGTGGTATGATGGGATGGTATCCTCCTTTGAATGAATTGAGTGACTCGACTTGGCACATGTTCACGCATGTAGTTCAAACAAATCAACATAGCCTTCATGATATTTATGTTCATGGTAGATTATATCCTACTCATGCTTGTACTTGGTGTGAATTAATTTTAATGTATGTTTATGACTGTTGTCGCTCTCTCAGTTGGTCGCTTCCCTGTCTTTTGCTAGCCTTCACCTGTACTAAGCGAGAATACTGCTTGTGCATCCAAACTCCTTAAACCCCAAAGTTGTTCCATATGAGTCCACCATACCTTCCTATATGCGGTATTTACCTGCCGTTCCAAGGAAATTTGTATGTGCCAAACTCCAAACCTTCAAATGAAATTCTGTTTTGTATGCTCGAGCAGCTCATGTTTCAACTAGGGCTGCCTATAGCTTCCATGCTAGGTGGGTTATTCTCAAGAGGAGTGGACTCCGCTCCTCATTCACGAGAAAGGGCCGGTAACCGGGATGCCGAGTCCCATGATCCAAAAAGATCAAAGCAAATCAAAAATAATTAAACAGAACTCCCCCAGGGCTGTTATTAGTTGGAGGCACTCGTTGTTTCGAGCAAGCCATGGATTGATGCTTGTTGGTGGTTGGGGGAGTATAAACCTTTACCATTCTGTTTGGGAACTGCCTATAATGCATGTAGTATGGAAGATACAACCATCTCATAGTTGTTGCGTTGATAGTGAAAGTATGGCACTCAAAATGTTATCCAATCTCTATTTTAAAATCGAGCTCTGGCACCTCTACAAATCCCTGCTTCCCTCTGCGAAGGGCCTATCTATTTACTTTTATGTTGAGTCATCACCCTTCTTATTAAAAAGCACCCACCGGAGAGCACACTGTCATTTGCATTCATTACTATTAGTTTATATTGAGTATGACTTGATTGGATCTCTTTTACCATGAATTAAAATTTTTAGTCAGTCCCTGATCTTTAAAGGTGCTCTGCATTTATGTTTTGTGGTCTCAGAAAGGGCTAGCAAGATACCATTTTGTTATATCATGTTATGATTGTTTTGAGAAAGTGTTGTCATCCGAGTTTTATTATTATGGCTCGCTAGCTGATTATGCTATTGATATGAGTAATTGTGAGACCTAAGTGTTATTGTGAGTATGGTTAGTTCATAATATTTGCTGAAACCTGAATGATGGCTTTGCATGTTTACAACAACAAGAGCAAACAGAGTTTGTAAAAGTTTTTCTTTATCACTTTCAGTTTATCAACTGAATTGCTTGAGGACAAGCAAAGGTTTAAGCTCGGGGGAGTTGATACGTATCCAACGTATCTACTTTTCCAAACACTTTTGCCCTTGTTTTGGACTCTAACTTGCATGATTTGAATGAAACTAATCCGGACTGACGCTGTTTTCAGCAGAACTGCCATGATGTTGTTTTATGTGTACAAAGCAAAAGTTCTCGGAATGTCCTGAAAATCCACAGAGGCACTTTTTGGAAAATATAAAAAATACTGGCGAAAGAATCAAGACCAGGGGCCCCACACCCTGTCCACGAGGGTGGGGGGCGCGCCCTCCCCCTGGGCGCGCCCCCTGTCTCGTGGGCCCCCTGAGGCTCCGCCGACCTCAACTCCAACTCCATATATACCGTCTCGCGGAGAAAAAAATCAGAGAGAAAGTTTCATCGTGTTTTACGATACGGAGCCGCGGCCAAGCCCTAATCTCTCTCGGGAGGGCTGATCTAGAGTCCGTTCGGGGCTCCGGAGAGGGGGATTTGTCGCCGTCGTCATCATCATCCATCCTCCATCACCAATTTCATGATGCTCACCGCCGTGCGTGAGTAATTCCATCATAGGCTTGCTGGACGGTGATGGGTTGGATGAGATTTACCATGTAATCAAGTTAGTTTTGTTAGGGTTTTATCCCTAGTATCCACTAGGTTATGAGATTGATGTTGCTATGACTTTGCTATGCTTAATGCTTGTCACTAGGGCCCGAGTGCCATGATTTCAGATCTGAACCTATTATGTTTTCATGAATATATGTGTGTTCTTGATCCTATCTTGCAAGTATATAGTCACCTATTATGTGTTATGATCCGACAACCCCAAAGTGACAATAATCGGGATACTTCTCGGTGATGACCGTAGTTTGAGGAGTTCATGTATTCACTATGTGCTAATGCTTTGTTCCGGTTCTATATTAAAAGGAGGCCTTAATATCCCTTAGTTTCCGCTAGGACCCCGCTGCCACGGGAGGGTAGGACAAAAGATGCCATGCAAGTTCTTTTCCATAAGCACGTATGACTATTTACGGAATACATGCCTACATTACATTGATGAACTGGAGCTAGTTCTGTGTCACCCTATGTTATAGCTATTACATGAGGAATCGCATCCGACATAATTATCCATCACTGATCCATTGCCTACGAGCTTTTCACATCTTGTGCTTCGCTTATTTACTTTTCCTTTGCTATTGGTACAATCACTACAAAACCAAAAAATATTACTTTTGCTACCGTTACCTTTATTATCATACTACTTTGCTACTAAATACTTTGCTGCAGATACTAAGTTATCCAGGTGTGGTTGAATTGACAACTCAACTGCTAATACTCAAGAATATTCTATGGCTCCCCTTGTGTCGAATCAATAAATTTGGGTTGAATACTTTACCCTCGAAAGCTGTTGCGATCCCCTACACTTGTGGGTTATGAGCTACTGAAAATTATTATGAGGGAGGAACTTACGCTTGTAGGAATTGCAATAATATCAAGTTTCCTCTCTATGTGCTAAAAATCTTGAAATTATGCATGTTTTGCCTTCCTATGCTAGTTGATTCTTGTTCCCATATATTGTTTGCTCACAAAATCCCTATGAATAGGAAGTAGGTTAGACTTAAATGTGCTTGCCATGTGATTCATGATTCTCTTGTTATGTTTCAATTCTTATCTTTTATGTGAGCATCATTGAACTCATCATGCCTAGCTAAAAGGCATTAAAGAAAAGCGCTTGTTGGGAGACAAACCAACACTTTTACCTACTGTTTTTGTGTGTTCACATGAATAAGCTACTGTAGTAATCATGTTTTATTGCTTTTGTTTCAATAAAGTGCCAAGTAAAGCCTTTGGGATAGTGTGGGTGATAGTTGAATTGAATCTGTGCAAAAACAAAAACTTTTGCGCTCAGTCCCGGAATTTTGAAAATTCACTGGAACGTGCTTTTGATCTGAAATTTTTATAGGTGATAGATATACCAATTCCCTACGTTGTCCTAATTGTTCAGAATGTTTGGAGTAGCAGAAGTATGGTGGGAGTACATATTACTCTAGACTGTTCTGTTTTTGACAGATTCTATTTTTAATGCATAGTTTGCTTGTTTCCTAGTTTCTATGGCTTATATTGCTCAATATAAAGTTTGGAAATGATATACTATATTAGGCATTGTGTGGAAACAATTATGAATCTTGTCTTTTACAGTACCAAAGTGAAATGGTTTGCTCTTTATCATACTAACCTATCTCACGAAGTTCCGTTAAGTTTTGTGTGATTGAAGTTTTCAAGTTTTGGGTGAGATGTCGAGGAGAATAAGGAGTGAGAAGACCCTAAGCTTGGGGATGCCCAAGGCACACGGTAATATTCAAGTAAGACCCAAGCAACTAATCTTGGGGATGCCTCGAAAGGCATCCCCTCTTTCGTCTCCGACATTATCGGTAACCTCACTTGGAGCTAAATTTTTATTCGTCACATGATATGTGTTTTGCTTGGAGCATCTTCTTTTGTTAGGATTTTGTTTATGTTATTTATAATAATGTTTTGCATCTTTATTTTCAATAAAAATGTCAAGGATAGCCTTTACCATGCTTCTTTTGCAAGTATATGAGTTGTTGTTTCAAAACAGAAAGTTTTATCGATGTTGCAAAAACTCCCGAGAAAAGTCGGAATGCGATAAAATGTTGAAACTTTTTTCACAGTAAGATCTGATAAATTTTCTACAGTGTGGTAAATTTTTATAATTTTTGGAGTTAGGGAAGTATTGATACTCTTGCATTCTTTACAGACTGTACTGTTTTGGCAGATTGCTGTTGTGGTTGCATTGTTTGCATATGTTTGCTTGTTTAATGATTCCATTTGAGGATAGGAGTATTAAATATGAGAGGTATTTAGTATGCAATATTGAATAATAATTTTAGTGATTTGCTACAGTAGAGAATGATAAGGTTTTTGCATTGGTTTATACTAACTTATCTCACGAGTTCTTGTTGAGTTTTGTGTGGATGAAGTTTTTAAGATTTAGGGAAACTGTGATTTAAAAGGAATTAAGGAGAAAAAAAGCCCAAGCCTGGGGATGCCCACGGCATCCCAAGATAATATATCAAGAAGTCTCAAGCATCTAATCTTGGGGATGCCCACGGCATCCCAAGATAATATATCAAGAAGTCTCAAGCATCTAATCTAGCTTGGGGATGCCCCCGGTAGGCATCCCACCTTTTTTCATTAACAATTATCGTTTACTATCGTTTGATCCTAAGTTTTCGCTTCTTCACATGATGTGTGCTATTCTTGGGATGTCATTTTATTTAGTTTTGCTTGCTGTTTTAATAAGATACTTAGATCTGAAAGTTTTTAAATAAAAGAGAGTCCACAATTAGCTACCTATTTACTTAACTGCTCGCTTTATCTTCACTTATATCTTTTTGGAGTAGTTTGTCATTTACTCTTGTGTTTCACTTATATCCTATGAGTAAATTGTTGAATGAATTGGATATCATGAAGTTAAAATTATATGTTCATATCATGCCTAGTAGTGGCTTCACATTGGGTTTAGAAAGTGAAATCGTTTGAGGCTTCACAATCACAATATTGGTCATACAAGCAATTCACGAATGATTAGTAAAAGGAGGAGAACTTTCAAATGCAAAAACACTATCTTGGAAATCTTTTGTGATTGTGAGCCCCCATCAAAATATTGTATGCCAAAATTGTTGACATTGGACAAGGAACACAACATAATGATTTATGTTTGTTCATATTCATATAGAATTTATATTGGTTTAGATCCTTCAACATGTGGTGCTTGCCCCCCATCTTTGCTAGCCAAAAATTCTGCACCAAGTAGAGATACTACTTGTGCATCCAAAAACCCTTAAACCCAAATCTTATTTTCAAGAGTCCATCATACCTACCTAAGGATTGAGTAAGATCCTTCAAGTAAGTTGTCATCGGTGCAATAAGGCAATAAACATTGCTTTTAAAGTGTGAGATCATTTAGTGTAAGAGAAAATTGAGCGCTGTACGAACTTGTGATGGTAAAGAATAAACGCGACAAACTGCATAATAAAGGTTGCCATCACAAGGGGCAATATAACATGACATTCTTTTGCACTAAGGGGTTGAGCATACAAACAAATAAGCGCATGGCAACCTCTACTTCCCTCTGCGAAGGGCCTATCTTTTACTTTATGTATTTACTTTTATGCAAGAGTCAAAGTTTTTTCTCTATTCCTTTTTATTTTTCTCCTTTGGCAAGCATCATGTGGTGAGGAAAGATCTAGGCACATATGTCCAATTGGATATGGGTAGCATGAGTTATTATTGTTGACATCACCCTTGAGGTGAAAACATTGGGAGGCGAAACTATATGCCCCTATCTTTCTATGTGTCCGGTTAAAACGTTTTGCTCATGTGTATGTTGTGAGTGTTAGCAATCATAGAAGACTATAGGATGGTTGAGTATGTGGAGCTCTCACTTAGACTCTGTTGAATAAGTTGAATTGCAATTGTTTGGTGACTAAGAATATAGGTTGTTGAGTTTCAAGAGCATTCATTGTTTGAACCTTGACATGTGAATTGGTTGCTACTTTAAACATGAGAAGCTTTATAAGAAAGAATTGCTGTTATGATGCTAGGAAAAGTGATTGGAATTTTCATTGATCAAACTTGTGCACTTTTCTAGCATTCACACTTCGTAAATTATTTCTTTTATGATTTACCTACTCAAGGACGAGTAGGTATTAAGCTTGGGGATGCTGATATGTCTCCAACGTATCTATAATTTATAAAGTATTCATGCCATTATATTATCATTCTTGGATGTCTTACAATCATTTTATAGCAACTTTTATATCATTTTTTGGGACTAACCTATTGACCCAGTGCCAAGTGTCAGTTGCTGTTTTTTGCTTGTTTTTTACATCACAGGAAATCAATATCAAATGGAGTCCAAACACCGCGAAACTTTTTACGGATTTTTTATGGACCAGAAAAGCCCAGGTAGGTTGTGGCCACCTCGGTGGCCTCCCGCACCCCTTCTTCGCCCTATAAATTCTCAAATATTCCAAAAACCCTCGGGATAGCCCTAGATCAGAAGTTCCGCCGCCGTAAGTCTCTGTAGCCACCGAAAACCAATCTCGACCCCGTTCCGGCACCCTGCCGGAGGGGGGAATCATCACCGGTGGCCATCTTCATCATCCCGACGGCCACCACGATGAGGAGGGGGTAGTCCATCCTCGGGGCCAAGGGTTTGTACCAGTAGCTATGTGTTTAATCGCTCTCTCTCTCTCGTGTTCTTGAGATGACACAATCTTGATGTATCGCGGGCTTTGTTAATGTAGTTGGATCATATGGTGTTTCCCCCTCTCTATCTTGTTGTGATGAATTGAGTTTTTCCCTTTGAGATTTCGTTGTTACCAGATTGAATACTTTTATGGATTTGAGAGCACTTGATATAGGTCTTGCATATGAATACTCGTGGTGACAATGCGGTATCATATTGATTCACTTGATATGTGTTTTGGCATTCAACTCGTGGATTCCCGCGGTGACATTGGGGTAATCTATGCATAGGGGTTGATGCACGTTCTCGTCTTTTGTTTCTCCGGTAGAAATCTTGGGGCACTCTTTGAGGTTCTTTGTGTTGGAGTGAGTATTATGAATCTGAAATTATTTGGTGTTATTTTAGTACGAACTCTTGGATAGATCGATCGGAAAGAATAGCTTCGAGGTGGTTTCGTACCCTACAAACGATTTCTTCTTATGTTCTCCGCCAGATAGGAACTTTGGAGTGATTCTTCATCGCACGTTGAGGGATGTTTATGTGATCCAATTATATTAGCATTGTTGAGAGATTGCACTAGCAAAAGTATGGACCCTAGGCCTTGTTTTCAAGCATTGCAATACCGTTTGTGCTCACTTTTATCGATTGTTACCTTGTTGTTTTTATTTATTCAGATTATAAACATATATTTCTACCATCAATATTACACTTTTATCACCATCTCTTCGCCGAACTAGTGCACCAATACAATTTGCCATTGTATTGGGTGTGTTGGGGACACAAGAGATTTCTTGTATTTGGTTGTAGGGTTGTTAGAGAGAGACCATCTTCATCCTACACCTCCCACGGATCGATAAACCTTAGGTCATCCACTTGAGGGAAAATTGCTACTATCCTACAAAACACTGTGCTTGGAGGCCCAACACGAGTCTGCAAGAATAAAGTTGCGTAGTAGACATCAAGCCCATTGCTAGTTTCTGTTTTCTTCCTTGTTTTTAAGTTTTACAGAAAAGGAAAATCAAACGGAGTCCAAACGGAATAAAACTTTACAATGATTTTTATTGGACCAGAAGGCACCCGTAGGATTTGAAGGTGAAGTCAGAGGAGTCCCGAGACGATGAAAAGCCTCAGGGGTTCCCCCTGCGGGCTTGTGGGCCCCTTGGGAGTCCCCTAACCCTAATTCTTGGCCTATAAATTCACAAATATTCCCAAACGACTAGAAGCGTGCAGCAAAATACTTTTTCGCCGCCGCAACCTTCTGTACCAGTAAGATCCCATCTTGGGGCCTTTTCCGGCACCCTGCCGGAGGGGGATTCAATCACGGAGGGCTTCTACATCAACCCTATTGCCCTTCCGATGAAGCGTGAGTAGTTTACCACAGACCTACGGGTCCATAGCTAGTAGCTAGATGGCTTTTTCTCTCTCTCTTTGATCTTCGATACAATATTCTCATCGCTGTTTTTGGAGATCTATCTGACGTAATATTCTTTTGTGGTGTATTTTTCGAGATCCGATGAATTGTGGATTTATGATCAGATTATCTATGAATATTATTTGAGTCTTTTCTGAATTCTTATATGCATGATTTGATATCTTTGTATTTCTCTTTGAATTATCGGTTTGGTTTGGCCAACTATATTGGTTCTTCTTGCAATGGGAGAGGTGCTTAGTTTTGGGTTCAATCTTGCAGTGTCCTCACCCAGTGACAAAGTAGGGGTAGCGAGGCACGTATTGTATTGTTGCCATCAAGGACAAAAAGATGGGGTTTTCATCATATTGCTTGAGTTTATCCCTCTACATCATGTCATCTTACTTAAATTGTTACTCCGTTCTTATGAACTTAATACTCTAGATGCATGTTGGATAGCAGTCGATGTGTGGAGTAATAGTAGTAGATGCAGGCAGGAGTCGGTCTACTTGACACGGACGTGATGCCTATATTCATAATCATTGCCTTGGACGTTTTAGTAATCTTTTATATCTATCTCTATCAGATCTCATACTTGCAAGTGACCGTGAAGGGATTGACAACCCTTTATCATGTTGGGTGCAAGTGTTTGATTGTTTGTGCGCGCAGCTGCATAGACTGGAGACTTGCTTGTACCTCCTACTGGATTTATACCTTGGTTCTCAAACTGAGGGAAATACGTATCTCTACTTTACTGCATCACCCTTTCCTCTTCAAGGGAAAAACCAACGCAAGCTCAAAAAGTAGCAGGCATCAATATTACAAATATGTGTATCACTACGATCAAGATTCAACAAGAACAAACCATTCATCAAAGGTGCATGACCTTAAAAGATATTATTCATATAAATAGAACAACCATCATTCTGTAACTCAAATGAATAACCGTCTTGCAATAAACAAGATCCAGATATAATGTTCATGCTCAACGCTGGCACCAAATAACAATTATTGAGGTCTAAAACTAATCTCAAAGGTAGATGTAGAGGTAGTGTGCCGACGGCATCGACCTTGGAACCATTCTCGACGCGCATCATCACCTCGTCCTTAGCCAATCTTTGCTTATTCCGCAGCTCCTGTTTTGAGTTAGAAATATGAGCAACCGAACCAGTATCAAATACCCAGGCGCTACTACGAGCATTAGTAAGGAACACATGAATAACATGTATATCAAATATACCTTTGTTCACTTTGCCATCCTTCTTATCCGTCAAATATTTGGGGCAGTTCCGCTTCTAGTGACCATTTCCCTTGAAGTAGAAGCACTCAGTTTCAGGCTTGGGTCCAGTTTTGGGCTTCTTCACGGGAATAGCAACTTGCTTGCCATTCTTCTTGAAGTTCCCTTTATTTCCCTTGCCCTTTTTCTTGAAACTAGTGGTTTTGTTAACCATCAACACTTGATGCTCCTTCTTGATTTCTACATCCGCTAATTTCAGCATCAACGAAGAGCTTGAGAATCGTTTTCGTCATCCCTTGCATATTTTAGTTCTTCACGAAGCCTTTATAGCTTGGTGGCAATGATTGAAGAACTCTATCAATAACACACTCATCTGGGAGCTCAATTCCCAGCTGAGTCAAGTGGTTATGATGCCCATACATTTTGAGTATGTGTTCATTGACAGAACTGTTTTCCTCCATCTTGTAGTTATATAACTTGTTGGAGACTTCATATCTCTCAACCCGGGCATTAGCTTGAAATATCAGCTTTAGCTCTTGGAACATCTCATATGCTCTGTGGTGTTCGAAATGTTTTTGAAGTCCCGGTTCTAAGCCGTAAAGTATGGCACACTGAACTATTGAGTAGTCATCATTCCGTGTTTGTCAGGCATTCACAACGTCCAGATTAGCAGGAGCGGGTGGGTTACCTAGCGGTGCATCAAGGACATAATTCTTCTATGCAGCAATGAGGATAATCCTCAGGTTATGGACCCAGTCCGTGTAGTTGCTACCATCATCTTTCAACATAGCTTTCTCTAGGAACACATTAAAATTCAAGGGAACGATAGCATGGGCCATTGATCTACAACATAGATATGCAAAAACTATTAAGACTAAGTTCATCATAAATTTTAGTTCAATTAATAAAATTACAAATGATTTCCCACTTTAATTAACATCCCTCAAGTTATCTAAGTGATACATGATCCGAATCAACTAACCCATGTCCGATCATCACGTGAGATGGGGTAGTCATCAATTGCGAACATCTCTATATTGATCAAATCTACTATATGACTCATGTTTGACCTTTCAGTCTCCAATGTTCCGAGACCATGTCTATACATGCTAGGCTCGTCAAGTTTAACCCAAGTATTCTGCTTGTGCAAAACTGGCTTACACCCGTTGTATGTGAACGTAGAGTCTATCACACCCGATCATCACGAGGTGCTTCGAAACGATGAACTTTAGCAATGGTGCATACTCGGGGAGAACACTTTTATCTTGAAATTTAGTGAAGGGATCATCTTATAATACTACCGTCGTTCTAAGCAAAATAAGATGCATAAAGGATAAACATCACATGCAATCAAAATATGTGACATGATATGGCCATCATCATCTTGTGCTTTTGATCTCCATCTCCAAAGCATCGTCATGATCTCCATCGTCACCGGCTCAACACCTTGATCTCCATCGTTGTGTCGGGATTGTCTCGCCAACTATTGCTTCTACAACTATTGCTAACACATAGCGATAAAGTAAAGCAGTTACATGGCGCTTGCATTTCATACAATAATTAAAAGACATCCCAAAGGCTCCTGCCGGTTGTCAATATTACAAAACATGATCATCTCATACAACAACGTATATCACATCACGTCTTGACCATATCACATCACAACATACCCTGCGAAAACAAGTTTGACATCCTCTACTTTGTTGTTGCAAGTTTTACGTTGCTGCTACGGGCTTCTAGCAAGAACCGTTCTTACCTACGCAAAATCACAACGGTGATTATCAAGTTTTCTGTTTTAACCTTCTTCAAGGACCATCCGTAGTCAAACTCGATTCAACAAAAGTATGAGAAACAGACACCCGCCAGCCACCTTTATGCAAAACAAGTTGCATGCCAGTCGATGGAACTGGTCTCATGTACGTGGACATGTAAGGTTGGTCCGGGCCGCTTCATCCCACAATGCCGCCGAATCAAAATAAGACGTTGGTGGTAAGCAGTATGAACATCACCGCCTACAACTCCTTTGTGTTCTACTCGTGCATACCATCTACGCATAGACCTAGCTCTGATGCCACCGTTGGGGAACGTTGGATGGAAAACAAGAATTTATCTACGCACACGCAAGATCTATCCATGGAGATGCATAGCTACAAGAGGGGAGAGTGTGTCTACGTACCCTAATAGATCATTAAGCGGAAGCGTTTATCAACGTGGTTTATGTAGTCGAACACCTTTGTGATCCAACTGATCAAGTACTGAACGTAAGACACCTTCGCATTCAGCACACGTTCAGCTCGATGACGTCCTCACCTTGTTGATCCAGCAAGATGGGCGAAGTAGTAGATGAGTTCCGGCAGCACGAAGGCATGGTTACGATGATGGTGAACTTGTTCCGCAGGGCTTCACCGTGCACTACAGAAGAACTGGTCGGAGGATGAAACTGTGGAGAGGGGCGCCGCACACGGCTAAGAGATTATCGTGGGTGTGTGTGGCACCCCCTCCCTATCTCTCTCTCTCTATACACACACACACACACACACACACACACACACACACACACACACACACACATATAGGTGGGGGAGGGGAGGCAGCCAGGGGGCGTCCCAAGGGTGGCCGCCGGCCCCCTTGGGCTCCTGCCCCATGGCGCCCCCCTTCTTTATTTGCTCGGGGGGAAAGGAAAGGGGGGAGAGGAAGCCAGGGGGAGGCCAACTCCCCCCTTCCTTTTCTCCCCAAGGGCTGTGGCCAGAGGAGGTGAGCTCCCCTTTATTGGCCGATATGGCCCATTAACCTCCCGGGGCTTCCCGGAACCCCTTCCAGTGATCCGATGACTACCTGATTCATTCCGAAACCTTTTCGGTGACCAAATAGCATCTTCCTATATATCAATCTTTACCTCCGGACCATTCCAAAGATCCTCGTCATGTCCCTGATCTCATCCGGGACTACGAACAACATTCGGTCACCAATTCACATAACTCATATAATACTATGTTGTCAACGAACATTAAGCGTGCGGACCCTACGGGTTCAAGAATGATGTATACATGACCGAGACACCTCTCAAGTCGGTAACCAACAGCGGGACCTGGATGCCATATTGGTTCCTACATATTCTACAAATATCTTTATCAGTCAAACCGTTATGACAACATACGTAATTCCCTTTGTCTGTCGGTATGTTACTTTCCCGAGATTCGATCGTCGGTATCTCCATTCCTAGTTCAATCAACAAGTCTCTTTACTCGTTCCGTAATACATCATCTTGCAACTAACTCCTTAGTCATTTTGCTTGTAAGCTTCTTATGATGTGTATTACCGAGAGGGCCCAGAGATACCTCTCCGATATACGGAGTGACAAATCCCGATCTCGATCCGTGCCAACTCAACAGACACATTCAGAGATACCTGTAGAGCATCTGTAAAATCACCCAGTTACTTGTGACATTTGATAGCACACAAGGCATTCCTCCGGTATCCGGGAGTTGTATGATCTCATGGTCGAAGGAACATGTATTTGACTTTAAGAAAGCAGTAGTAATAAACTGAACGATCATATGCTAAGCTAACGATTGGGTCTTGTCCATCACATCATTCTCCTAATGATGCGATCCCGTTATCAAACGACAACTCATGTCTATGGTTAGGAAACCTTAACCATCTTTTGATCAACGAGCTAGTCTAGTAGAGGCTCACTAGGGACACAGTATTTGTTTATGTATCCACACATGCATTTAAGTTTTCGGTCAATACAATTCTAGCATGAATAATAAACCTTTATCATTAATAAGGAAATATAATAATAACAACTTTATTATTGCCTCTAGGGCATATTTCCATCAACCATTACATTTCAATGCACCCTCACGAAGATGAGGACGACCCGACACTTCACTTGTCTTGTCACTAACGAGTAAAACCACACTTATTTCGGTTGCCCTGGTTGTAGAGCCCTTGCAACTGCTTACGAGATTGAAGCTGGGAAAAGAGCCACGTTCTACCTCGAGTACGATCGTGACGAGATCATGGTCTACTACTGGCCTGCTGGCAGCGATGGTTCACTTACTCCAGACTATGACCCTGAGTCTGCCCTCAGAAAAGTCTAGTTAGCCAGTAGGGTTGCATGGTAGATCTCATGTTATTACCACCTCTATTTAGTCGAACTTGTACATGTCTTACTTGCCTCTTTTTGATACTTTGTTGAACTATGTCAATAAGTACATTGTTGAACTTAAATGATGTTATTTGCGTCTATTTAGTACTATTAAAAATTGATTTAATTGTTGTTCTTAAACTGGATTATGATGTCATTTCGGTTGGGATCACGCTGCTATACAGCTTTTATTTTAAATATGAAAATCAAATTACCATGCTCTTCACACAGAACATACCACGCTTGCTCATGTTGATATGTTTCAACGATTTTTTTAAAGCAAAAGTTACCATGCTTGTGCTATGTAAGTTATCACGTTTGTGGTACATAAGTTATCATGATGTTTGCAGAGAAAATTACTGGGACATACAAAATGTTTCCTCCAAACGTCACGACGAGATCTTCGAAACTAGATCTCATGTTTGTATGTAATTTATCAAGTCTGCGGTGCGTTTATTGCCATGTTGTTTACAGAGAAATTACCGGGGGTATGTTTTTAACAACTTTTCTCTTCCTATCAAAAAATTTGCCACGCTCTATGGTGCATAATTTACCATGTATTTTACACATATGTTGCTGAGGGTATGTTTTCCATAACTTTTCTCTTCGGGTCAAAAGTAACCATAGTGTCTGTATCTAAGTTATCAAGCTGCATTTCGTATGTTGCCGTGCTATTTACATATAAGTCACTAGGGTATATTTCAACAACAAAAATCCTCGGGTCAAAGTTACCACGAGTGTTTATACGTAAGTTATTAGGTCTGTAGTTTGTATATTACCAAGTTATTTACGCAGAAGTTACGAGGGGTATGTTTTCAATAACTCCCCCCCCCCCCCCCCCCCCGCCCCAGTCAAAGTTACCATGGTGCTTGTACATAAGTTATTATGTCTGTGAGGCATATATTATCATGTTACTTACACAGAAATTATCAGGTTATGTTTTAACAAACATTTTTCCCAGGGTCAAAATTTATCATGACGTTTCTACGTAAGTTATCAGGTCTACGATGTGTAAACTACTATGATGTTTACACATAATTTATTGGGATATGTTTGAACATTTTTTTCTACCGGGTGAAAATTACCACAGTGCTTTTAGCCGTAAGTTATGTGGACTTTTAGCATGTCTTCTAACTAGAAAAAATGAAAGAAAATGTTCAAACAAGCGAAAGAAAATTTTGGTCGACAAAAAAGAAAAGAAATAAAAACATCTTTCCAACATCGCATTCAATGTGGTAAAAAAACTTCCTAACCAATCATATAAGAAAGATCTGGACACTATTGACAACAACTAATGGTGGGTGAGTTGGCTAGCTCGATACACCATATTTCAAGAGGTCATGCCTTCGATCGTCCTTAATAATAAGGATCCACTTTTCTTAGGGGTTAATAAGGATCTGTTTAAGGATATGCTTGTATTAGAGGGATGGCAATGGGTACCCATTACCTGCATACCCCGCGGGCAAAAACCCTATTAAGGTAAGGGTATGTGACAAAAATTTACCCATGGGTACTTAAATGGGAAAATAGCATACCCATCGGGTAGAGAGGGTACGGGCATGTGATCGTATAACCATGCCCGCGTACCCATGTATCCATTTGAAATGTTGACAAGTGGGTTTCCTTTAATATTCTAACGTATTACCTTTCCCCCCTAATTGCCCTAGGGAAAAACTCTAGTGTGCAGTCAAATTATCTCTATAATTTATCATGATATTGTGAACTTAAAGTGTATGACCATGTGTTGTTATTTATAATTATGTGTTCTTGTTTAACATTTTTATGGGTTGCTTTATGGGCAAGCTTTTTTTTTTTGCTTTTGAATGTGTTTTTGTACATTGTTGTTTAAAATGTATTGCTAATAATAATTTATGATTTTATGTTGCTTTTTACAACTATTTTCTGCTCAATTTGAGGTGTTGTAAATGCAGGTATATTTTTACCTGTGGGTACCCATATACCCTGTCGGGTGACACGTATGGAAAAAAATTATACCCTTAAAGGGTATGGGTATGTGTGATAGGTCAGGGTGGACGTATAAGGGTATGGGGTGGCTCCACCCGTACCCATACCCTGTGGGTGCCATCTCCTATGTGTTGTTCGCTTCGTTCAGTAGGGTGCAAGACCACATGGGAGACCGACTGGGCCAACCCGCAGTACTGGAGCAGTACGATGTAGCGCGCGATACTGTATCGGTTCATTGTAGCGATTTATCTCCACGCGTAGTAAACTGTAGGAGCTGTATAATTGAAAAAAAATACCATTTTCTGAAGCACATTTTTTTGAAAATTTAAAATTCCATACATTTTCTGAAAAACACTATCAATTTTGAAATTATTAACTATTTTTGAATTTGAGAACATTTTTATAAATTTGTGAATATTTTATTAAACTTGTAAACAATTTTTTGAATTGTGAATTTTTTAGAAACAATAATTTAGTAAAAACATGAATATTTTGAAATTCCAAACATTTTCAAAAAACGTGACATTTTTTTGAAATTCCAAAAAAAATTAAAAACGTGAACAATGTTTGAAAAACTTGTTTTTTCTATAATTCCAACCATTTTTCGATTTTTTTTTGAAATCTTTCATTTTTTTGAAAATTGTGATTTGATGAAAAAAGAAACAAAAAACTAAAAAGAAACAAGTACAACCAGGGAAGGGAAAAACTGGTAAAAAGCCGTCTGAAACCATCCAGAAGGTTGCCAAATCGGGATATGTGAAACATATAGTAGATTAAAGTGGGCCGACCCATCTCACAACGCCTTGCGCGGCTCCTTGTGCATTGGTCGACAATCGTTCACAGTAAACGTCACATAGGATTCACCCTTGTCTTAGGGCTCCATATATATTCTCACATTCATGAGTTTCAGACTTTATTTTTGTTTAGACATTGTTTAGCTTTGATATAATTCACATCTGCGAGCGCGTAGGACTACCGCCTTATTCAGATTCTCTATCAAGAACCCCACTTTTACCCCGCGCTTAATCTATATTCGTAATTCAGATTGCATTGTCATAGTTTTTGCCAGTCCTTTGATTGCGCGGAACTCAAACCTCATTGTTCAGGTTGGTCGTGCCCACGGCAAAGTCAATAACCGTCGGATAATGGTTTAGCGATGTATCTATACCGTAGAAAGACTGACTTGTAGCCTCACCTGCTCCACATGCCAGATGATGAATGGAGCTGGTTGGCGAGAACTAATTAAGGAGAGAAAGACAGACTAGATTTGTAATAGCACACTGCTTGCTATTTTGAAATCCACAATTGTGTTACTAATTTGTTAAAGCATCTTAATAAAATTTTAAACATACATAAATAAAGTATGTACATGTGAACTTTTTAAAGTTTTTTTTTTGAAGTTTCAAATTTTAAATTTTAAAAAAGGCGCCATGGAGCTCGAGCTCCAAACCCCCTCACTCACAAACTCGCCCTATTCTATAACATTCTGTAATTCCATAAGTTTGTTAGAGAACATACCCATGTAAACAAGCATATCATGTTTTGTTTTTGCGGGGTAACAAGCATATCATGTTCGTTACTTCGCAAACCAGGCAGAATCATTGGGGCCATATATGATTTTCTTAGCACTTTCAATCTTCTATGAACTTAGTGTACACCTTATATTATGTACACAATCTCATGATCACTGCCCATCATTGCAACTACAATAACATAATGATGGAATCGGTACAGCACTAAAAACGCGTGCAAAGCAGCTGACAGCTCAAATTAATTTCCAGAAAAGCGAACTCGCAGGACTGATTCATGGTACAGTGGTACGCATGTGTAACCCCTTTGCTCATTTCTTAATTCGCCAGTTTTACTTTTTCTATACCAGAAGCATCTGATCACATCCAGTTGCCACAGCAAAGCAGTTGACAGCTCAAATTAATTTCAATGAAAGCGAACTTGTTGGACCAGTTCTTGGTACAATGGTACGCATGTGTTAACCTCTTTGCTCATTTCTTAATTCACCGGTTTATCCTTTGTTAATGCCAGAACCATCTGCTCACATCCACTTGCCATTGCCAGTTATCATGCCCTCCTTACAAGATAGATAGAGCTCGATCACATGCAGTGTTCAAGGACACCGATGCTCTAGACAGAGGAAGAGAGAGGAGAGATGGGCAGCCATTACAGGTTCAGGCTGTCCCATCTCGTGCCAAACTCTTGGTTCTACAAGCTGAGGGACATGAAGAGACCCAGACCACCAAGCCAACCAAGAAGCTCTGCAGCTACAAGAACACCAAGGAGATCATCATCAAGCCACTACTGCCATGGAACCAGCACCCCAAAACCTCTTCCATTACCACCACACCAATCCTACTACTCCTACCTACAAGCAAAGAAAATGCCACCGGAGAAGCTGCGCCTCTCTCCTCTCTGCCTCAGCCCGAAGGCAACAAACATCCGATTCCCCAACGATCATCATCAGCCACCATCTTCGAGAAGCGCAGCCGCCGTCTTCGACGACTTTCAAGGCTTGCAACTACGTCCAATTCGTACAAGGCCAGCGCCAATCGCGTCGAGAAGTGCGCACCACAGCACGACCGCAAGCAGTACGTGCCCGAGCTCGCCGAGGCTCAGGAGCAGAAGGCTTCGTCTATCCAGCAGTGGCTGTTGCAGAGTTAGAACCAGGTGCACTGGTCGCCGGAGAAGCGCAAGGAGGAGCATCGCCGTCGTGGTGGCGTCGACGGACCCGCACAAGGACTTCAGGGAGAGCATGGTGGAGATGATCGTCGGGACCGACATGCGTGGAGCAGAGGCTCTGAGGGACCTCCTTGATTGCTATTTGTCGTTGAACTCGAGGGAGTACCATGGAGTAATCACGGAGGTGTTCAGGGGAATCTGGCTCCAGATTATCCGTGACGGTGTTGAGATATGAGGAATAATTCCGAGCTGTAAATCAAGTGTTGTTGGGATGTACAGATCTGTGAATAATGTGTATGTGCCGCTTGAGTTGTCTCTGTGTGATATACTGATGGTCCTACTTGCTACTGTATTTGTCATTGTGTTAATTTGTAGTGGTAATAAATCGATATGTGTAACAGTGTAAGGGGCTTTCCGAAAATATATATTCAACTTTTGCTTTCTGATAACTATCCCGAACACCGGGTTTGTAGGAGTTTTGTAGTAATTCTATATTGATATGATTTCTAAAGGAAAATTTCCTAAGGAGCTATTTGGTTTGTAGGAATAGATTTTGTTCCTATGTAAGATTGATTCCCATCCTTCACATTTCAATGGAAAAAAACATTAGCTTAGACCTAATGAAAAAAGTTCTTGTCCTATGAACCAAGTGACATCTCTTTTTCATAGGAACTGAGATACATTTCATCTCATTCTCTTTGACTTTTCTATTCCCATGATTTTTCAATCCCATGGACCAAAGGAGGCCTAGTATCTTCGGCAATCCTGGCAGATTTTTCTGGCAATCCCATGGGTCCAGCTCTAAGTCGGAAAGCTTCAAGGAGATTCTTCGCAAAATCAAGAAAAATATATTGAACATCAAGACTCGTCATAAGATCGTCAAGGATGTCAAGGGCATCAAGAGCAAATTAAAGAGGCTAGCACCAGGTCTCATTACACATTGGACTTTGGCACGGGAACCCCCTCCCTCGCGTCGCCTCCTCGGAGGCGACCCGAGGGCCAACCCTAGGCCGCCGCCGCGTTCCTCCCCTCCCCCTCCTCTCCCTCTGCCGCCATCGAAGGTGCTCGCCGGCGCGGCTGCACGACACCTAGGAAGGTGGCGGCGGGGATCTGGCGGATCCGGCTTGCTGGTGAGCCTCAGCGCCCGGGGCGGCGGCTTCGGCGGGTGGCGCGTGGCGTGGCCTTTGCGGCGGGCCTCACCGACGAGTGCTGTGTGGGCTACCTCCCTGGCCGTGCGGGCGGCGGGGGTGGCGGTGGTCGGCGGTCCGGTGTCCCCGCGGTGGTTGCTGGCAAATGAAAGTGCGTTACGTCGACTGGAGGGGGGGTGAATAGGCGATTTTTATGGATTCTTCACTGAGGAATTTCTGGGTGAGGAAAATCCTAAATGAAGAACTACTTGCAGCGGAATAAGTACTCAGGTATAAGCATAACAGAGCAACAGCATAGTCATCATGATGAAATAAAAGACAAACACAGAGTACAGAAAGCGTAAACACAGGATAAGCAGGATGAAGACAAACAGACTAAAGAAATAGGATTTGAGGAAATAGAGAAAGTCTTCAGTCAAAATCTTCAAACAGTAATGATCAGGTACATCAACACATAACTTAGGAAATGAAAGGGTTGAGGAAATAGAACCAGTTGGCTTGGTTAAGACAATGATTTGGTAGACCAGTTCCAACTATTGTGATAGTTGTACGTCTGGTTGGAGCGGCTGAGTATTTAAACTCGAGGACACACAGTCCCGGACATACAGTCCTCACCGTATTCTCCTTGATCTAAGATCACACAGACCTCGCCCAACAGTAGTGGTAAGTCTTCACAGGTGACTTCCAAACCTTCACAGACTTGGTCACTCGGCAATCCACAATTCCTCTTGGATGCTCAGACCATGACGCCTAACCGTCTGGAGGATACACAGTCCTCAAAGGTAACAAGCACCGGATCCACACAGGAACAATCTCTTCAGTGATGCTCAATCACTTTTGGGTTTGTAGGTTTGGGTTTGGGATTTGGGTTTTCCTCACTTGATGATTTTCGCTCAAAGTCCTCGGAGGAATGGGATGCTCTCAAATGACAAGTGTCAGTTTCTCTCGGAGCAGCCAACCAGCTAGTGGTTGTAGGGGGCGGCTATTTATAGCCTAGGGAGCAGCCCGACATGATAAGACATAAATGCCCTTGTCTGATATGACCGTTAGGTGGTAGGATATTTTGGGACAGCTGGCGCGCGGCACAGCAATGGTCGGATTTGAGGTTCAAATTCCTCAGGGCTATCATGTTCCTCACTGTGTAGGCAATTCGCACTGGCGAATTCCTAACTCCTAAGTCAGAACAAATTCCTCAGAGACCAGAAGATCTTCGTCTCTGTCACTGAAGAACTTGACTGAACTGATATGAGATTTCCAAGGGCTTCACTCGAAGGATTGGGTAGGTGTAGGATTTGAGATGAGCATCACTTGGAAATCTGTTTCCTTAGTATTACCTCGACCCCCTTTAACAGTACGTTGTTTCCTATGACTCAAGAAGAAGAAAATGAAGCTATGAAAACAAAAGTCTTCACACTTCAGATTCCTCGCATGAATATCGAAGTCTTCAAGGTCACACAAATTTCTTCACTTTCAAAGTCTTCACGAGAACCAAAGTCTTCAGCCGAAGACATTCATTTTTAGGGGTCGACTTTCACTGTAAATATCATACTCCTCATTGACTTATAGAACCTGTGTACACTCACAAACATATTAGTTCCTTAACCTATAAGTCTTCAATACACCAAAATCACTAAGGGGCACTAGATGCACTTACAATCTCCCCCTTTTTGGTGATTGATGACAATATAGGTTAAGTTTTCAACGGGGATAAACATATGAATTGAAAGTACTCAATATTAAGGAATTTGATTGCAAGATATAGAAGAACTCCCCCTGAAGATGTGCATAATGAGGAATTTGCTTTTGAAGCAATGCACATTTCAAGAGTAGAATCATGGAGATCTCCCCTATATCTTGTAATTCATACACGCATTTAACATATGGAATGAAGAATTTGAAATGCATGATGAAATATGGTGACTGATGAGATTCAGTATGCGTGCATAACATTAATGAGGAAATAGCATGCAGAAAAATAGAGCAAAAGTATCAGGTCACTAACGGACTTAAGTTTACAACTCAATCAACAAAAGCTTCAGAAGAGCGAGAGTTGCAACTTAACAAAAAAAGGCCCATATATATAGACCCGCTTGAAGAGTAACTCAAATTTCTCCCCCTTTATCATCAAATGACCAAAAGGGACGAAAAGTGAGGACTAACGCCCCTGAAGAATTTCTTCACGAAGTCGATGGAGGAGCGTCAGCGTTGTTGGGGTCGTTTGTTGGAGAAGGGCCTACCATAGTGTCGTCCAGATCTTCATTTTCATCAGTATCACGGGATGAGGAATATGAACTGGGCACTAGAGGAGGACCTGCAACTTTCTTGAATTTCTTCGGTGGGGGCTTAGCCCAGCCAAATTCCTGCTTGAAGCCCATCTGCTTGAGATCCTCATCACCGTAAAGGTGAGACAGTATAGCCCAGGTGCGATCAAACACTTCATTAAGGTAGTAATGGTTCTTCTTCACTGAATTATATGTGGCAGTCATGTTGTGAAGAATTGAACCAAACTGGCGTTTTACCCATTTGTGATTCCGATCCACCTTTTGATGAAGACCGAGGAGAAGCTCACGATCAGTCATCACCCTTGGAGTTGTTGCCTGAGGACTTTGCTTGGATGCATTAGCGACAGAATCATGAGTAGCAGAGTCATCATTGGTGGAGTATGAAGCAGCTTTGCAAAACTGTCCATCCAATGATCGAATGCCCTCATCAATAACAGCAGTGGCCTTGCCCTTTTCATCAGCATAGGAGAATGTCCATTTGAGGACTTCAATTGGGGGCAAGTAGCTGCCATGGTTGAGTGTATCAGCTTTGTAGTTGAGTGAAGACCTTGATCTGAGGAATCTCATAATCCAGGGAGCGTAAGGCTTCAGCTCAAATGGGGACAATGCAACATTTGCCAAAGTCCTCATGAAGAAATCATGATAGTTCACGAGAATACCGTGCATGATGTTGAAAAGCAGATTCTTCATGATGCCAACGACTTCTTCCTCATTCGAGTCGTGGCCTTTGATTGGATTCAATGTCTTCGTCAGAATGCGATAGACTATACTTGCCACATATTGCAATTCCTTCACGAGGAATTTGGTCCTTGAGGCTTGTCCAGGCTTCAATGGCTTCATCAGCACTTGCATGAAATGATCTGACAGCTCAGTTTTAGAGTAGATCAGACGCGCACCTTCCGGGGGAGGACTGACAAGTATGGCACGAAGCAATTCAGTTGTCGGTGCCTTATAGTGTGTGTCCCCTGTCATCCAGTCCAACACCCAAGAGTTCACATCTTCATCATTGCCTGTGATGTGCAATGTCACATAAATTGAAGAATGAGTTCTTCATTCCAATCACAGATGTCAGGAGCAGGCCAGCATCGTGAATGGCAGCGAGGACTAGCGCGAAGCAGTGATTCCATATCCACGTGAGGAATATGCTCATGGTCGAAGACTTTGTCCTTGTTGAACAACACTGAAGAATAGAAACTGGCTTGGCTAGCTGTCCAGAAGCGCTTCCTCCTCAGACGAGCAGAGTCATATGGATTATAGTCAGTGAAGAACACATGCTCATTGAAGAAAGCGTCAGCAATGAACTTTGGAGTTTTGGATAATGGATTCTTCGGCTGTGGCTGAGGAGTGTCAGTGATCTGAAGAATAACCTCTGGTATGTCAATTTCTGGAGCCGCGGGCTGAGGAATATCTTCTGCTTCAGTAGCAGCCTGGGCCTCCATTTCTTCAGCAGCATTTTCATCAGCACTAGTGGCTGGAATGTCTTCATGAATGGAAGGGGTGGCATGAATTTCTTCAGAGCCCATTTGAACTTCAGTTGGAGCTGGGGACTGAGGAATTTGTTGGATTGGTGTGAACAGAGGAGAGTTGGGGTGTTGGCTATCCCAAAAATCAACGTTCATCACTGGTGTGGAGCAGCCAACGTCCACATCCTCATCCACTTCCATTTCTTCAATGTCGGCCTCTTCAGCAGTAAACTGAGGCGTTGGCGATGATACTTGAGGAGTTGAAGTGAAAGCTTCAACTTCAATTTCTTCATCCATCTGCTCTGTGGAAGCAGCAGAGGGATCTTCTTCTGCAGATTCTTCAGGAATCTGACATTCTCCACTATAAGGAACAAGTTCCTTTGATGGCATGCTTGCAAGAGGAACAACATCAATGAGATTGTCCATTGAACTCGTCAAAATCTTCGCCTTCTTGGGGGCCGAAAATTCTGTGGCAGCTGATGCTTTCCTCTTCTTCAGAGCAGAACGCTCCACAGCTTTGGTTTTCTCCATTTCTAGAGGAGAAGGAAGAATTGGGCTTGGTGTTGGTGCAGCGGAGCAGAGGGAGTTGGATCAATTTCTTCAGGCCCAACTGATGCAGTTGACCTGTTCTGAGTAGTTTCTTCAGGCGCAACAACAAATTCTTCAGCTGGCCTAGCAAGTTCTTCAGGCACAACACTAGTGGTTGTCCTGGTAGTTTCTTCAGCGGCTGGAATTTCTTCAGCAGCCCTGGTGCTTGCAGTTTCATCAGCAGCCTGATATTCATCAGCGGTGCTGGCAATTCCTTCAGTGGCTTAAGCAGATGCTTCAGCCTGAGTGACGTCAATGTGCACAGGAGCAGCAGGACTTGAAGTGAATTTCTTCGTCAGCTTGACGAATCTGACTTTGGCACCCTGCCATTCAGCCTTGTAGGCGTTGAATTCATCGCTGAGCTTCTTGATATCAGCTTGCAGTGCTATGTGCTGCTCAGGCGAAAGATTGAGGACATTGTCCTTTAGATAGCGCTGCTTCTTGTACTGCGCTTTCTTAGCCACTCTGGCTTGGTCATACTTCCACTTTTCTTCAGCAATGAACGCCATCACCACGTGACTTTGTCTAGGAGTGAGGCCCAACTCTGGCATTGGAGCATTGGGATCCTTGTGCCATAGGTCAATGAAATCGAGCATTTTCTTCGGATCGCTTAGAAGGGACACAACACTCCCTTTGGCTCTAGCGGCCCGTTGTTGTCTGTCCATGATGATATCAGCTAATTCATCATCATCAGCTTCATAATCAGACGGATTTTGAAAGACCACCTGCTTCTTGTGAGGACTTGGTCTAGTGCCTCATCCAACAGTGGCCTTGGTCTTCAGCAGAGTGGGACCGGCTGATGAAGGATGAGCAGAAGAACTTGCTGAGGCTCCTGAGGCAATTGATATGCCAGTGGTCCTTTGGCACTTGGCGAGATACACAGGTGCTGAGGACTTTGCCGGAGGAGCTGGGGCAGCCTGAGCACTTTCCAGTTTTGAAACCCGAGGAATGTGAGCAGCTTGAGGAACTGGGGCAGCCTGAGGAAATTGTTGGGGAACGTAGCAGAAATTCAAAATTTTCCTACGTGTCACCAAGATCTATCTATGGAGAGACTAGCAACGAGGGGAAGGAGAGTGCATCTACATACCCTTGTAGATCGGTAAGCGGAAGCGTTCAAGAGAACGGGGTTGAAGGAGTCGTACTCGTCGTGATCCAAATCACCGAAAATCCTAGTGCCGAACGGACGGCACCTCCGCGTTCAACACATGTACAGCCCGGTGACGTCTCCCATGCCTTGATCCAGCAAGGAGAGAGGGAGAGGTTGGGGAAGACTCTGTCCAGCAGCAGCACGACGGCGTGGTGGTGATGGAGGAGCGTGGCAATCCTGCAGGGCTTCGCCAAGCACCGCGAGAGAGGAGGAGCACCTGGGAGAGAGGGAGGGCTGCGCCAGGGGCAAGCGTGAAGCTCCCATGCACCTCCCCACTATATATAGGGGTGGAGGGGGCTGGTTTCTTTCCCTCCAAGTCCATTGGGGCGTTGGCAAAGGTGGGAGGAAAGAAATCCCATCATTTCCTTCCCCACCGATTGCTATCCCCCCTTTTTAGGGATCTTGATCTTATCCCTTTGGTATATGATCTTATTCCTTCTAAGGGAGGATCTTGGTGCGCCTTGACCAGGGGTGTGGGGCCTTGCCCCCACTACCCACGTTCATGTGGGTCCCCCCATGCAGGTGGGCCCCACTCCGGAACCTTCTAGAACCTTCCCGGTACAATACCGAAAAACCCCGAACATTTTCCGGTGGCCAAAATAAGACTTCCCATATATAAATCTTTACCTCCGGACCATTCCGGAACTCCTCGTGACGTCCGGGATCTCATCCGGGACTCCCAACAACATTCGGTAACCACATACAAACTTCCTTTATAACCCTAGCGTCATCAAACCTTAAGTGTGTAGACCCTACGGGTTCGGGAGACATGTAGACATGACCGAGACGTTCTCCGGTCAATAACCAACAGAGGGATCTGGATACCCATGTTGGCTCCCACATGTTCCACTATGATCTCATCAGATGAACCACGATGTCAAGGACTCAATTAATCCCGTATACAATTCCCTTTGTCTAACGGTATTGTACTTGCCCGAGATTCGATCGTCGGTATACCGATACCTTGTTCAATCTCGTTACCGGCTAGTCTCTTTACTCGTTCCGTAACACATCATCCCGTGATCAACCCCTTGGTCACATTGTGCACATTATGATGATGTCCTACCGAGTGGGCCCAGAGATACCTCTCCGTTTACACGGAGTGACAAATCCCAGTCTCGATTCGTGCCAACCCAACAGATACTTTCGGAGATACCTGTAGTGCACCTTTATAGCCACCCAGTTACGTTGTGACGTTTGGTACACCCAAAGCATTCCTACGGTATCCGGGAGTTGCACAATCTCATGGTCTAAGGAAAAGATACTTGACATTAGAAAAGCTTTAGCATACGAACTACACGATCTCTGTGCTAGGCTTAGGATTGGGTCTTGTCCATCACATCATTCTCCTAATTATGTGATCCCGTTATCAATGACATCCAATGTCCATGGTCAGGAAACCGTAACCATCTATTGATCAACGAGCTAGTCTACTAGAGGCTTACTAGGGACATGGTGTTGTCTATGTATCCACACATGTATCTGAGTTTCCTATCAATACAATTGTAGCATGGATAATAAATGATTATCATGAACAAGGAAATATAATAATAACTAATTTATTATTGCCTCTAGGGCATATTTCCAACAGTCTCCCACTTGCACTAGAGTCAATAATCTAGTTCACATCGCCATGTGATTAACACTCACAGGTCACATCGCCATGTGACCAACATCAAAAGAGTTTACTAGTGTCACTAAACTAGTTCACATCATCATGTGATTAAGACTCAATGAGTTCTGGGGTTTGATCATGTTTTGCTTGTGAGAGAGGTTTTAGTCAATGGGTCTGAACCTTTCAGATCCGTGTGTGCTTTGCAAATTTCTAGGTCATATTGTAAACGCTGCTTCCACGCTCCACTTGGAGCTATTCCAAATGGTTGCTCCACTATACGTATCCGGTTTGCTACTCAGAGTCACTCGGATATGTGTTAAAGCTTGCACCGACGTAACCCTTTACGCCGAACTCTTTATCACCTCCATAATCGAGAAACATGTCCTTATTTACTCCAAGGACAATTTTGACCGCTGTCCAATGATCCATTCCTGGATCATTCTTGTACCCCTTGACTGACTCATGGCAAGGCACACTTCCGGTGCGGTACACAGCATAGCATACTATAGAGTCTACGTCTGAAACATAGGGGACGACCTTCGTCCTTTCTCTCTTTTCTGCCATGGTCGAGCTTTAAGTCTTGACTTCATACCTTACATCTCAGGCAAGAACTCCTTCTTTGACTGATCCATCTTGAACACCTTCAAGATCATGTCAAGGTATATGCTCATTTGAAAGTACCATTTAGCGTTTTTGATCTATAGATCTTGATGCTCAATGTTCAAGTAGCTTAATCCAGGTTTTCCATTGAAAAACACTTTTCAAATAACCCTATATGCTTTCCAGAAATTCTACATCATTTCTGATCAACAATATGTCAACAACATATACTCATCAGAAATTCTATAGTGCTCCCACTCACTTCTTTGGAAATACAAGTTTCTCATAAACTTTGTATAAACAAAAATCTTTGATCATCTTATCAAAGTGCATATTCCAACTCCGAGATGCTTACTCCAGTCCATGGAAGGATCGCTGGAGCTAGCATACCTTTTAGCATCCTTAGGATCGACAAAACTTTTCTGATTGTATCACATACAACCTTTCCTTACGAAAACTGGTAAGGAAACTCGTTTTGACATCCATCTGCCAGATTTCATAAATGCAACTAATGCTAATATGATTCCGACGGACTTAAGCATCGCTACGAATGAGAAAATCTCATTGTAGTCAACTCCTTGAACTTGTGAAAAAACTCTTTGCCACAAGTCGAGCTTCATAGACGGTGACATTACCATCCACGTCCGTCTTCTTCTTAAAGATCCATTTATCTCAATGGCTTGCCGATCATCGGGCAAGTCCACAAAAGTCCATGCTTTATTCTGACAAATGGATCCTATCTCGGATTTCATGGCTTCTAACCATTTGTCGAATTTTGGGCCCACCATTGCTTCTCCGTAGCTCGTAGGTTCATTGTTGTCTAGCAACATGACCTTCAAGACGGGATTACTGTACCACTCTAAAGTAGTACGCATCCTTGTCACCCTACGAGGTACGGTAGTGACTTGATCCGAAGTTTCATGATCACTATCATAAGCTTCTACTTCAATTGGTGTAGGTGCCACAGGAACAACTTCCTGTGCCCTGCTACACACTAGTTGTAGTGACGGTTCAATAACCATATCAAGTCTCCACCATCCTCCCACTCAACTTTTCGAGACAAACTTTTCCTCGAGAAAGGACCTGATTCAAGAAACAATCCCTATTGCTTTCGGATCTGAATTAGGAGGTATACCCAACTGTTTTGGGTGTCCTATGAAGATGCATTTTATCCGCTTTGGGTTCGAGCTTGTCAACCTGAAACTTTTTCACATAAGCGTCGCAGCCCCAAACCTTTAAGAAATGACAGCTTAGGTTTCTCTAAACCATAGTTCATACGGTGTCATCTCAACGGAATTACATGGTTCCCTATTTAAAGTGAATGTGGTTGTCTCTAATGCCTAACCCATAAACGATAGTGGTAATTCGATAAGAGACTTCATGGTATGCACCATATCCAATAGGGTGCAACTATGATGTTCGGACACACCATCAAACTATGGTGTTCCAGGCGGTATTAATTGTGAAACAATTTCCACAATGTCTTAATTGCGTGCCAAAGCTCGTAACTCAGATACTCATCTCTATGATCATATCATAGACATTTTATCCTCTTGTCACGATGATCTTCAACTTCACTCTGAAATTACTTGAACCATTCAATAATTCAGACTTGTGTTTCATCAAGTAAATATACTCTACATCTACTCGAATCATCTGTGAAGTAAGAACATAACGATATTCACTGCATGCCTCAGCACTCATTGGACTGCACACATCAAAATGTGTTACTTCCAACAAGTTGCTATCTTGTTCCATTTTACTGAAAACGAGGCTTTTTAGTCATCTTGCCCATGTGGTATGATTTGCATATCTCAAGTGATTCAAAATCAAGTGAGTCCAAACGATCCATCTGCATGGAGTTTCTTCATGCGTATACACCAATAGACATGGTTCGCATGTCTCAAATTTTTCAAAACGAGTGAGTCCAAAGATCCATCAACATGGATCTTCTTCATGCGTTTTACACCAATATGACTTACATGGCAGTGCCACAAGTAAGTGGTACTATCATTACTATCTTATATATTTTTGGCATGAAAATGTGTACCACCACGATCGAGATTCAATAAACCATTCCTTTAGGTGCAAGACATTGAAGGTATTATTCAAATAAATAGAGTAACCATTATTCTCCTTAAATGAATAACCGTATTGCGATAGACATAATCCAATCATGTCTATGCTCAACGCAAACACCAAATCTCGATGGTAGAGGGAGCGTGTGACGCTTGATCACATCAACCTTGGAAACACTTTCAACACATATCGTCGGCTCACCTTTAGCTAGTCTCCGCTTATTCCGTAGCTTTTATTTCGAGTTACTAACACTTAGTAACCGAACCGGTATCTAATACCCTGGTGCTACTAGGAGTACTAGTAAAGTACACATTAACATAATGTATATCCAATATGCTTCTATCGACCTTGCCTCCTTCTCATCTACCAAGTATCTAGGGTAATTCCGCTCCAGTGGTTGTTCCCCTTATTACAGAAGCACTCAGTCTCGGGTTTGGGTTCAACCTTGGGTTTCTTCACTAGAGCAGCAGCTGATTTGCCGTTTCATGAAGTATCCCTTCTTGCCCTTGCCCCTTTTGAAGACTAGTGGTTTTTGCCAACCATCAACAATTGATGCTCCTTATTGATTTCTACTTTGCGGTGTCAAACATCGCGAATACCTCAAGGATCATCATATCTATCCCTGATATGTTATAGTTCATCACGAATCTCTAGCAGCTTGGTGGCAATGACTTTGGAGAAACATCACTATCTCATCTGGAAGATCAACTCCCACTCGATTCAAGTGATTGTTGCACTCAGACAATCTGAGCACAAGCTCAACGATTGAGCTTTTCTCCCTTAGTTTGCAGGCTAAGAAAATTGTCGGAGGTCTTATACCTCTTGACGTGGGCACGAGCCTGAAATCCCAATTTCAGCCCTTGAAAAACATCTCATATGTTCCGCGACGTTTCAAAAACGTCTTTGGTGCCTCAACTCTAAACCATTTAACTGAACTATCACGTAGTTATCAAAACGTGTATGTCTGATGTTTGCAACATCCACAAACGATGTTTGGGGTTCAGCACACTGAGCGGTGCATTAAGGACACAAGCTTTCTACTGTCCGCATAATCGCTATTGTCAACTTTCAAATATATTTTCTCTAGGAACATATCTAAACAATGGAACTAAAGCGCGAGCTTACGACATAATTTGCAAAGATCTTTTGACTATGTTCAGGATAATTAAGTTCATCTTATGAACTCCCACTCAGATAGACATCCCTCTAGTCATCTAAGTGATTACATGATCCGAGTCAACTAGGCCGTGTCCGATCATCACGTGAGACGGACTAGTCATCATCAGTGAACATCTTCATGTTGATCGTATCCTCCATACGACTCATGCTCGACCTTTCAGTCTCTGTGTTCCGAGGCCATGTCTGTACATGCTAGGCTCGTCAAGTTAACCCTAAGTGTTTTGCATGTGTAAAACTGTCTTACACCCGTTGTATGTGAACGTAAGGATCTATCACACCCGATCATCACGTGGTGCTTCGAAACAACGAACTTTAGCAACGGTGCACAGTTAGGGGAGAACACTTCTTGAAATTGTTGTAAGGGATCATCTTATTTACTACCGTCGTTCTAAGTAAACAAGATGCATAAACATGATAAACATCACATGCAATCAGACATGATATGGCCAATATCATTTTGCTCCTTTTGATCTCCATCTTCGGGGCTCCATGATCATCATCGTCACCGGCATGACACCATGATCTCCATCATCATGATCTCCATCATCGTGTCTCCATGAAGTTGTCTTGCCAACTTATTACTTCTACTACTATGGCTACCGGTTAGCAATAAAGTAAAGTAATTACATGGCGTTGTTCAATGACACGCAGGTCATACAATAAATAAAGACAACTCCTATGGCTCCTGCCGGTTTTCATACTCATCGACATGCAAGTCGTGATTCCTATTACAAGAACATGATCAATCTCATACATCACATATCATTCATCACATTCTTCTTGGCCATATCACATCACATAGCATACCCTGCAAAAACAAGTTAGACGTCCTCTAATTGTTGTTGCATGTTTTACGTGGCTGCTATGGGTTTCTAGCAAGAACGTTTCTTACCTACGCAAAACCACAATGTGATATGCCAATTGCTATTTACCCTTCATAAGGACCCTTTTCATCGAATCCGTTCCGATTAAAGTGGGAGAGACTGGCACCCGCTAGCCACCTTATGCACCAAGTGCATGTCAATCGGTGGAACCTGTCTCACGTAAGAGTACGTGTAAGGTCGGTCCGGGCCGCTTCATCCCACAATACTGTCGAAACAAGATTGGACTAGTCACAGTAAGCATATTGAACAAAATCAACGCCCACAACTACTTTGTGTTCTACTCGTGCAAAGAATCTACGCAATAGACCTAGCTCATGATGCCACTGTTGGGGAACGTAGCAGAAATTCAAAATTTTCCTACGTGTCACCAAGATCTATCTATGGAGAGACTAGCAATGAGGGGAAGGAGAGTGCATCTACATACCCTTGTAGATCGCTAAGCGGAAGCATTCAAGAGAACGGGGTTGAAGGAGTCGTACTCGTCGTGATCCAAATCACCGGAAATCCTAGTGCCGAACGGACGGCACCTCCGCGTTCAACACACGTACAGCCCGGTGACGTCTCCCATGCCTTGATCCAGCAAGGAGAGAGGGAGAGGTTGGGGAAGACTCTGTCCAGCAGCAGCACGACGGCGTGGTGGTGATGGAGGAGCGTGGCAATCCTGCAGGGCTTCGCCAAGCACCGCGAGAGAGGAGGAGCACCTGGGAGAGAGGGAGGGCTGCGCCAGGGGCAAGCGTGAAGCTCCCATGCGCCTCCCCACTATATATAGGGGTGGAGGGGGCTGGTTTCTTGCCCTCCAAGTCCATTGGGGCGTTGGCAAAGGTGGGAGGAAAGAAATCCCATCATTTCCTTCCCCATCGATTGCTATCCCCCTTTTTAGGGATCTTGATCTTATCCCTTTGGTATATGATCTTATTCCTTCTAAGGGAGGATCTTGGTGCGCCTTGATCAGGGGTGTGGGGCCTTGCCCCCACTACCCACGTTCATGTGGGTCCCCCCATGCAGGTGGGCCCCACTCCGGAACCTTCTAGAACCTTCCCGGTGCAATACCGAAAAATCCCGAACATTTTCCGGTGGCCAAAATAGGACTTCCCATATATAAATCTTTACCTCCGGACCATTCCGGAACTCCTCGTGACGTCCGGGATCTCATCCGGGACTCCCAACAACATTCGGTAACCACATACAAACTTCCTTTATAACCCTAGCGTCATCGAACCTTAAGTGTGTAGACCCTACGGGTTCGGGAGACATGTAGACATGACCGAGACGTTCTCCGGTCAATAACCAACAGCGGGATCTGGATACCCATGTTGGCTCCCACATGTTCCACTATGATCTCATCGGATGAACCACGATGTGAAGGACTCAATTAATCCCGTATACAATTCCCTTTGTCTAACGGTATTGTACTTGCCCGAGATTCGATCGTCGGTATACCGATACCTTGTTCAATCTCGTTACCGGCAAGTCTCTTTATTCGTTCCGTAACACATCATCCCGTGATCAACCCCTTGGTCACATTGTGCACATTATGATGATGTCCTACCGAGTGGGCCCAGAGATACCTCTCCATTTACACGGAGTGACAAATCCCAGTCTCGATTCGTGCCAACCCAACAGATACTTTCGGAGATACATGTAGTGCACCTTAATAGCCACCCAGTTACGTTGTGATGTTTGGTACACCCAAAGCATTCCTACGGTATCCGGGAGTTGCACAATCTCATGGTCTAAGGAAAAGATACTTGACATTAGAAAAGCTTTAGCATACGAACTACACGATCTCTGTGCTAGGCTTAGGATTGGGTCTTGTCCATCATATCATTCTCCTAATGATGTGATCCCGTTATCAATGACATCCAATGTCCATGGTCAGTAAACCGTAACCATCTATTGATCAACGAGCTAGTCTACTAGAGGCTTACTAGGGACATGGTGTTGTCTATGTATCCACACATGTATCTGAGTTTCCTATCAATACAATTATAGCATGGATAATAAACGATTATCATGAACAAGGAAATATAATAATAACTAATTTATTATTGCCTCTAGGGCATATTTCCAACAGAAATTGCCTTGGTGGCACTGAGGAGATTGGCTGTGAGGGCATTGAAGAACTTGGCGATGAGGGCATTGCTGAGGAAGGTGGTTTCTTACCTGGCTTCTTTGGCATAGCCTTCTTGCTTGAAGAAGCCTCAGCAGCGACAGTAGCAGCAGCAAAATCTTCATTGAATTTTTTCACTGCTTCTTTGGCCTGCTTGGCCTACTTAGCTTGCCGCCTGGCCCACTCATCAGCATAATCCTCACCACGTTTAAGGCTTGTTGGATCAGCTAGTTGGCCAGGTGCCAGAGGAGGTCTTGGGCATGGAGGGCTGAGAGTGAATTTCTTCATGTATTTTGGAGTTACATATCTGTACCCCCTCCACTCTCTTGCCCATATTCTTTCTATCCTCTGAATGCGCACTTTGCGCTCATTCTTCGTCTCCTTACCATGAGTTTCCACATCAGGCATGCAGTACCCTCCATAGATATCCGCAGGGATCTCAAAAGCAGTATTAACCTCAAGCTTCTTTCCTCTCTGAGGCCTTTTATCGTCTGCCATTTTCTTCAGCTGAGCAATCTTCACAATTGAGTTCTCTGAAGAAGTATGCAACTTTTCTTCGAGGAACGCTGCAAATGAGTTAAGTTGATGAGAACCTAGTGATTCAGCAGTAGACATGTTTACCTGTGAACAGAATATAGGTGCGAAGAATTTGGAGAGGTCATATGCGTTCTCAGAAGGTTTTGTAAATTGAACAAGTTTGAGGAAATTGACCCGATGTGTCTTGAAGAATTTTACTGAACATACTTTGTCTTAGGTTCCAGAGTTGTGCGGATCATGAGATTCACACAATTGAGGAATCATGAAGAAAAACGTCACTTAGAGAAACAGATCAAGAACTGAAGATTTGTGTTAGGTGTTTAGAGTGTGGAGGTTGAAGAACAAACACCTTTTGAAGAATTGATGAAAATCATCAGTAGAATAAATGTGGTAAAAGTAACTTTTAATTACCCTTGATGAAGAACACGACGAACAAGAAGTGTAGATTTAGAAGTTGGTCGGCTCGGATCTTCCATGCCCTAACTTGGCGGAGGAAGACGTCTATGGCAGCGGCGGAGGGAAGATTTCCACGGCCGGTGCGAGTACGACGGCGACGAGGTCGAGGCAGTGAAACTCTTCCTCACCAGCGACGATGGAGGTAGCAGCGGCGCTAGGGCTTGAGAACCTCGAGCGAGGGAGTGAGGTCGAGCGGAGTAAAAGTGAAATGAGGAAGGGAACGGGGTATTTATAGCTGAGGTGAAAAACTGTTCGTCCAAAGAATTTGGACGAACGTGCCCCTGACCCTTCTCATTCGCGTGACATGTGTCACCCATGTACTGAGAGGTGGAGATCGTGTGAGATCATGGGTGAGTAGATAAGTATATCGTGGAATGCGTAACAGTTTGAGCGACAAAAGCCGAAAATTTCAGATAAGAATATTTTAAAGTGTCGTCCGCAATTTCTTCAGCTGACAAGGACATAGTGAAGAATTTGAACGAGTTTCAAATAGAACGCACATGAAGAATTTGTGAACAGACTGGGTTGAGTTTAGCATAGAAAGGGAAGGGCCCGATCACATTCACTTATCAGAAAAATCAACTTGAAGAATTAGCAATAAGTGAATGTTGTAGAGGACATAAACTCATATATATATATACATATATATATATACATATATATATATATATATATATATTGTCAAATGAAGAACAACGACGGAAAGAGTGAAGACAATGCAAAGTTGAAGAATTTGAAAAACTGAGGAATTTCAAAAATGAAGAAAAACTCAAATTGAAGATTTTCAACTTTGGTTGGTGGTGTAACCCACCGTATAAGAAAGCTGATTTCAGACACCGCATATAATTCTCGTAGGGTACTGAGAATCAATTTCTTCATTAATTTCTTCACACTTAGAGGGTTAGTCTTCATTGATTGAAGAAAAACGTTACTTCATGTGTTGCACATCTAAGTCATCAAGTTAGCATAAGTGTTAGGATGTGTGTCCTTTTCAAAGAACATTCGAAGATTCTAGGATATTTAGCTCACACCGCAACTTGCTAAATCTCTTCTCATCCAAGGGCTTTGTGAAGATATCAGCCAGCTGGTCTTCAATACTTGCATGGTCGATGGAGATGTCACCCTTCAACACATGGTCACGAAGAAAATGATGACGAATCTGGATGTGCTTTGTCTTCGAGTGCTGAACTGGGTTGTGAGCAATCTTGATAGCACTCTCATTCTCGCAGTAGAGAGGCACATTCTTCACGTTGATGCCAAAGTCCTTGAGTGTTTGCTTCATCCATAGTAATTGAGCACAGCAAGATCCAACAGCAATGTACTCAGCTTCTGTAGTGGAGAGTGATACGCAGTTCTGCTTCTTCGAGGACCAACATACCAAAGATCGTCCGAGGAAATGACATGTGCCTGACGTTGACTTGCGGTCCACCCGATCGCCAGCATAGTCAGAGTATGAATATCCAATGAGATCAAAGGAAGAGCCCTTGGGATACCATAATCCAAGTGTTGGTGTGTGAGCTAGATATCGAAGAATATGCTTCACAGCCTTATGGTGTGATTCCTTCGGTGTAGCTTGAAATCGGGCACACATGCAAACACTAAGCATAATATCCGGCCTAGATGCACATAGGTAAAATAAAGAGCCAATGATGGAGTGGTATACCTTTTGATCGAAGTCTTTACCATTTTCATCAGTGCATAGATGGACATTTGTGGGCATATGAATTTTGGCGCCTTTGCAATCTTGCATGCCGAATTTCCTCAACACATCCTTGAGGTATTTCCCCTGAGATATGAATATGCCATTGTATTGTTGACGAATTTGAAGACCTAAGAAGAATTTCAATTCTCCCATCATAGACATTTGATATTCTTCACTCATCATATAGGCAAATTCATCATTGTAACGTTGGTTAGTACAGCCAAAGATAATATCATCAACATATATTTCGCACACGAATAGTTCATCATCATATGATTTGGTGAAAAGAGTTGGGTCAAGTGAACCAGGTTTGAAGCCTTTCTTCATGAGAAATTACTTCAGTGTGTCATACCACGCCCGAGGTGCATGCTTGAGGCCATAGAGGGCCTTGTTGAGTCTGTAGACGTGATCTAGAAATTTTGGATCCTCAAAACCTGGTGGTTGAGCAACATATACTCCTTACTCAAGCTTACCATTGAGGAATGCACTTTTCACATCCATTTGTTGTAAGATGATATTATGATGGTTAGCATAAGCAAGCAATATGCAAATAGCCTCAAGTCTAGCAACAAGTGCAAAAGTTTCATTGAAATCAATTCCTTCAACCTGTGTGTAGCCTTGAGCTACAAGACGAGCCTTATTCCTCACTACAAGGCCATTTTCGTCTTGTTTGTTGTAGTAGATCCATTTGGTGTCGATGATGTTGTGCTTGCGTGGGTCTGGTTGCTTGACAAGCTCACACACATTGCTGAGTTCGAATTGATGCAATTCATCTTGCATGGCTTGGATCCACTCAGATTCCATGAATGCTTCATCTACTTTAGTGGGCTCTGTGATAGGGACAAAAGCAAAATGCCCACAAAAGTTAGATAAATGTGAAGCTTTTGAGCACGTGAGGTGTAACACCCCGGATGTAACTTTCCATATTTGTAACTCCAACTCTTGCCATTTTCGGCTATGTGCTATGATATTCCCTCCGTTGTTGGGTTTTTGTCTTTTGTTTTATCATTTTATTCATTTCATGCATCTGATATCATGTCATCATGTGCATCTCATTTGCATACGTGTCCGTCTCATGCATCCGAGCATTTTCCCCATTGTCCGTTTTGCATCCGACACTCCCGCATGCACCGGCGCACCCCTCTTGTCTCTTTTCGTGTGCGGGTGTTAAATGTTCTCGGAATGGACCGAGCCTTGCCAAGTGGCCTTGGTATAGCACCGGTAGACCGCCTGTCAAGTTTCGTGCCATTTGGAGCTCGTTTGATACTCCAACGGTTAACCGGGTAACCGCAAAGGCCTCTTTTGGGTTGCAGCCCAACACCCCTCCAAAACAGCCCAATAACCCATCTAAGTCACTTCCATGCTCTCCGTCGTCGGATCACGATCGTGTGGGCGAAAACCGCACCTCATTTGGAGCTTCCTAGCTCCTTCTACCTATAAATATAGCCTCCCCCCGAAAATTCGGGATCCCAAACCCTAGCCTTCTTCCCCGCCGCCACCGGACGCGTCCGGACAGAGCCGGACACGTCCGCCGCCGCGCCCCAGCCACTCCGGTCGTGCCACGTGGCCCTGGCCACCGCGCGCCGCCGCCGGCCCGCCGGGCCCGAGGCCGGCCCCCGCGCTCCGCCGCCTCCGCCTCCGCCACCGGCCGCCGTCCGCCGTGCCCCGCCGTCCAGCGCCTCCGGCGCCGCGCCCCGCCGTCCATCGCTGCCGCGCCTTCCTCCACGGTCGCGCCCGTCCGCTCGACCCCGCCGGCCGCGCCTCGGTCGCCGCCGCCGCCGCCGCTGGCGCCAGATCCGGCGCCCCCTCGCCGGAGCCGCCCCATCTCCGTCCTCCCCGTCCAACTCCGGAAGCCGCGCCGCCCTACCTCCGTTCCTCGGTTCCCGCGCCTGACAAACCCTAGATGTGGAGGTTGTTTTCTTCTAAGTCCTTTTTCTTGCAGTATTTTTCAGCCATATTCATTGCATCATAACATTGCACCCGTGGCTCCGTTTTGGGCGTGTAGCATACCAAATTGTTCACCTCGATGAGTAGATCATTTTATCTCATTGCATCATTTTCATTTGAGCTCATCTTGATGCCCGAAATGCTGTTGGAAGAGGACTATGTGATGTTAGTTTCAGATTGCTTATCAGGACATGCACTTTTGTCATTTTTGCCATGATTGATGTGTGCATCTTTTGGGCATGAGCTCTACATATGTTTTGTACTATGCCATGCCATATTTACACGGGTATATGCCATATATTTTTGTGATCAGTGTGGTGACTAGAACAAGCATGCAAACTAGGCCTCGTGATGTTGCTGATTTTAGTCCCTGTTCTGCTATTATTTTGATGCCATGTAAACTTGATGCTACAAAGAGATCCATGCATATTTTGAGATACTTCAGTAAGTATGTTTTGAACATATGGTTATGCTCTATCCATCCATGCCCCTGTTGGCAATTATGGAGTAGTCTAGCCTGTCATTTTCGTGCTCTACTTTTGCTATAAAATGTTTCCTGGCAGATTGTTTATATGATATTCAATTTTGCCAAGGTTGTTGTAGTTGATCCTTGCATGCTATAAACTTGTTCTTGCCATGTTTAGTTTCATAAACATGTATTCTTGCTGGTGCTATGCTTATCTTGTCATGCAATGACTTGTGGTGAGTGAATCGAGCTCGCAAAGATGCCTTCATGATGCTGTTAATGCCATGCTCTGTTTCCTGAATCTGTTAACGAAACTTGTTATGTTTACATGGGTGTAATCATTTCTTCTGATCCTTTTTGGCTCATGGTCAGTAAGAGACTTTTCTTCTATGCTTTGAGTAGATTCATGTCATGCCTTGTTTTGCTATTATAAGTTCCGGTAGCATGTTGATTACTTGCTCTGAACATTGCTACCTGATGCTGTTTATGCCATGTCCAACCTGATATTTTTTGCACTTTTGCCATGCTTGTTTGAACCTGCTATGGTGTGATTTAGCCGTAGCTTAGTGTTCCTCTTTTGTCAAGCATCTCCTGTAGATCACTGCCATATGGTTTGTTATTATGTTGGGGTGCTGTAGCATAGTTTCTTGTTGCATGCTAAGTAGCATCGTGCTGTTAATCGCAGATTTGTGTCATTCTTGTTTTGCTTGCCATTTGCAAACCGTGCATCCGATTCCGGTGATCTTTATATCGATTTCAACCGAAATCATCTCATCTTTCCAGTGGCATACTTGGTTTGCCAAGTTGATGCCTTGTTCACCATTTTCCCTTCCGGAGCCCGCATTTGCATTGCATATCACATCTCACATATCATGTCATGTATTACATCATATTGCTTGTGCATTGCACCGTGATTTATTGTGGTTCCATTGCTTGTGTTCTTGCTTTGGGTAGAGCCGGGAGACGAGTACGTGCACGAGGAACCTGTTGAGAACGCTAACGAGGATCAAGCTTTCGACAACTCTGAGAACTTTGCAGGCAAGATGACCATACCCTCGATATCACTTCTATCTTTGCTTTGCTAGTTGTTCGCTCTATCGCTATGTTAGCTCTACCTATCACTTGTTTATCATGCCTCCCATATTGCCATGTCAAGCCTCTAACCATCCTTTCCTAGCAAACCGTTGTTTGGCTATGTCACCGCTTTTGCTCAGCCCCTCTTATAGCGTTGCTAGTTGCAGGTGAAGATGGAGTTTGTTCCTCGTTGGAACATGGATATTTTGGGATATCACAATATCTCTTGTTTAATTAATGCACCTTATATACTTGGTAAAGGGTGGAAGGCTCGGCCTTATGCCTGGTGTTCTATTCCACTCTTGCCGCCCTAGTTTCCGTCATACCGGTGTTATGTTCCTTGATTTTGCGTTCCTTACGCGGTTGGGTGATTTATGGGACCCCCTTGACAGTTTGCTCTGAATAAAACTCCTCCAGCAAGGCCCAACCTTGGTTTTACCATTTGCCACCTATACCTTTTTCCCTTGGGTTTTCGCGAGCCCGAGGGTCATCTTTATTTTAGCCCCCCACGGGCCAGTGCTCCTTCGAGTGTTGGTCCGAACTGAGCTGCCTGCGGGGCCACCTCGGGGAAACTCGAAGTCTGGTTTTACTCGTAGCTAGTCTCATCCGATGTTGCCCTGAGAACGAGATATGTGCAGCTCCTATCGGGATTTGTCGGCACATCGGGCGGCTTTTCTGGTTTTGTTTTACCATTGTCGAAATGTCTTGCGAACCGGGATTCCGAGACTGATCGGGTCTTCCCGGGAGAAGGTATATCCTTCGTTGACCGTGAGAGCTTATGATGGGCTAAGTTGGGACACCCTTGCAGGGTATTATCTTTCGAAAGCCGTGCCCGCGGTTATGAGGCAGATGGGAATTTGTTAATGTCCGGTTGTAGATAACTTGACACTTGACTTCATTAAAATGCATCAACCGTGTGTGTAGCCGTGATGGTCTCTTCTCGGCGGAGTCTGGGAAGTGAACACGGTTTGGGTTATGTATGCACGTAAGTAGTTTCAGGATCACTTCTTGATCACTTCTAGCTTCTCGACCGATGCGTTGGTTCTCTTCTCGCTCTCACTTGCGTATGTTAGCCACCATATATGCTTAGTGCTTGCTGCAGCTCCACCATATTACCCCTTTTCCTACCTACAAGCTTAAATAGTCTTGATCTTGCGGGTGTGAGATTGCTGAGTCCCCGTGGCTCACAGATTCTACCAAAACAGATGCAGGTACCGAGGATACTAGCGCAAGTGGCGCAATCGAGCTCAAGTGGGAGTTTGACGAGGACCTTGGTCGTTACTATGTTTCGTTTCCAGATGATCAGTAGTGGGCCCAGTTGGGACGATCGGGGATCTAGCATTTGGGGTTGTCTTCTTTTCATTTGGATTTGACCGTTGTTGGTGTCAAAACCGGCGGATCTCGGGTAGGGGGTCCAGAACTGTGCGTCTAGGCGGATGGTAACAAGAGACAAGGGACACAATGTTTTTACCCAGGTTCGGGCCCTCTCGATGGAGGTAAAACCCTACTCCTGCTTGATTGATATTGATAATATGGGTAGTATAAGAGTGGATCTACCACGAGATCGAGGAGGCTAAACCCTAGAAGCTAGCCTATGGCATGATTATTGTAATGGTTGTTGTCCTACGGACTAGAACCCTCCGGTTTCTATAGACACCGGGGAGGGCTAGGGTTACACAGAGTCGGTTACAATGGTAGGAGATCTACATATCCGTATTGCCAAGCTTGCCTTCCACGCCAAGGAAAGTCCCATCCGGACATGGGACGAAGTCTTCAATCTTGTATCTTCATAGTCTTGGAGTCCGGCTGACGATGATAGTCCGGCTATCCGGACACCCCCTAGTCCAGGACTCCCTCAGTAGCCCCTGAACCAGGCTTCAATGACGATGAGTCCAGCGCGCATATTGTTCGGCATTGCAAGGCGGGTTCCTCCTCCGAATAATTCATAGAAGATTGTGAACACCAGGATAGTGTCCGGCTCTGCAAAATAAATTCCACATTCCACCGTAGAGAGAATAACATGTACACAAGTTCAATCTGCTGACGTATTTTGTGGCATGACATCACACCACTACCAAGCCTTTACTTGAATCATTTTTTATTATACCACCTCAGCGCGTTTAGCGAAGCGGTTTCCTTGGCACGTCTTGTCGAAGCAGAGATCGTGTTCCCCTTATTCCGGGATTCTCATCAATACGGACGTGGGTAACCCAATCGTGCCCGTCGCCCCGCCCCCTCCATCGGAGGCGAGTCCCGAACGGTCACGGGGACGGCCCTTGGTATTCTCCCCCTTTATAATGGGACCAAGGCTCGTTTCTTTTCTTCAATCGCCAATTGAATCCGTTCCTTGCCCCGAGTTCCAACACCCAGAGCCCCAGATTCGAGCGCTTCGGACCTTCAACAATGTCCGGCTCCGACCTGCAGGGCCGGTGGATGCCTTCCTCCGTCACAGAGGAGGACGTGCTAAAGTTGCAAGAAGCCAGGTACTTAACCTACGAGATTTCGCATAGGTTGCCTGCCAAAGGGCAGGTCATTCCCACTCCCGAGCCCGGCGAGAGCGTTGTGTTCGTGTCCCACCTCCGTCGGGGTTTAGGCTTCCCGACGGATCCTTTTGTGAGAGGGCTCATGTTCTACTATGGGTTGGAATTCCATGACCTGGCTCCAGAGTCCATCCTCCATATTTCCTCATTCGTTATCGTCTGCGAGGCCTTCCTCCGCATCACTCCTCACTTCGGTTTGTGGCTCAAGACCTTTAACGTGGAGCCGAAGATGATCGAGGGGCGTCAAGCTGAATGCGGAAGGGCGGTTATAAGCAGAAGGGCCGATGCTCCATGGCCCAAGGGCTCTTTTCAGGAGGAGCTCGGCCTATGGCAACAGGAGTGGTTCTATATCACCACTCCTAGGGGTAGAAAGCAGAAGCCGCTGCCCATCTTCCGCTCGGGCCCTCCACAGCGGCTGATGTCATGGGTCAACCAAGGGCTCAGCTGGGGGCCGTCAAAGGACGCACTCCTACTGCAGGGCCGGATTCATGACCTCCAGGAGAGGGAGATCAGTTTGGTGATGGTGATGCAGGTTATGCTGATTCGGCGCCTCCTGCCCTGCAAGCGTCGCCCCCTCCGTCTGTGGGAATTCAATCCCGAGGGGACGCGAGCTCTTCAACATTTCATGGGTACAACACCCGTGGAGATGTATAAACTGTTCTTCGGATCACAAGAAATGTGTTCGGAATTGACCGAGGATTTTGGCCTAAGCTTCAATCGCCCGGATACACAAGTAAGTAGCTCCATGTCCGGACATGCAGTTTGTTTGCCTTTCTATGATTCTCTTTTTGATCAACTGCCCTCTAAACAGGAGTGGATAGCGCAAGCAAAACTGATACGGTGTCCGGCCCCCCTCCCAGAGACCACGCCGGATCCCGTGCTGCTCAGGATGCTGGAGATTGCGCCTTCGGAGGAAGGTGAAGGGGAGAACAAAGGAACTACCGCCTCAACCAAGGAGGCTTTTGAGGAAGGGGGGATCGAGAACCCCTCCTTCTAGGGGGAGAAAAGGACCGCCTCCGAAGACCCGGAGGCCAAAGCCCCGAAGCGGGGGAAGAAATCTTTACCAGAGGGTCCTGCGTCCGGAGAGGCTCCGGCAGCACAGTCTCCCCTAAAGGATCAGCCCTCCAGCGAGCCGTGAGTAGAAAAAAGGGAGTTTTGTAATAAGGGACATCCCTATTCGTGCTTCTGAGGATAACTTAAGTTTTTACCTTGTAGTTCGGATCTTCGCCCTTCTCAGATGAGCTCGTCTTCGGGGGAACTCCGTCCGAATATGATGGAGAGCGAGACGCCCCTATCTGCCGCCCCATCGGATGGGGCGGACGAGCCTGAAGTGTCGTCACGGAGGGTGTCCCCGAGTCCGGCAGGGCCGAATAGTTCGGCACCGACTGGTGTGCGGCCGGGGGAGCTGAAGGATCTGCTTGAGAGGGCGTCCATCTCAGAAGGTCACCGTAAACTAATGAGTACAGTGATTGAAAGAATTTCATCCGTCGAAGGCGGATTGCGTGATGCCGTCAGGAGTTTGCTGGCGGGGTTTGAGGTACGTAAAAATGACACTCTTTGACAGTTTTACACATAAAGTGCGCACTGTATAGATAGTAGCCCCTGAGACTCGGTAAGGTGTCGAGAACGACAGCGTGCCGAGGATCAAAATCCCAGGTATTAATTTACGCCTTTCCTAAGCAGGTGGCGGATAGTTCGGTGGCTGGCCAGACAGATGGAGTTGCCGAAGTAAAGCGGCAGCTCGATGTTGCGGATGCGGACATCGCGCTGGTCAATAAACGACTTGACGAGTCACAAGGTAGGTTTTTTTTCGTGGTCACCTGGTAAGGGAGCCGAAGCCCACTCCTTACCACATGTGTGTTCAATGCAGATGGTGCCGCTGCTGTGGAGAGCCTTCGGGCAGAACTTGCTCAAGCCAAGGAGCAAGCCAGAAGGAGTGATGCGGTTGCCTCGAGGGCGACCGAAGAGTTAGAAGCCGAAAGGGCTGCACACTGCCGAAGCAGGGAGGAGATGGCCGAAATGGCCGTGAAGTTAAAAGATGCTGCCGACCGCAGTGGGGTTCTTGAAAAGGAGCGCCTAGCGGAGCGAGAAGACCTGGGGAAGGCCACCGCCGAAGCCAAGGATGCCCGTTCTGCAATGCGGGCTATAAAGGAGGAGCTGTGCCAGGCCGGAGACATTGTGGCTGGCAAGCCCTTTTTGCTGCGCCGAAGGTTTAGGATCCGAAGTATGCTCAGCTTGGCCAGCTATGGGGCCCGGAGGATCCTTATATGGACTTGGCGGCGAGTGCGGCAAACGCCATTGTGCACTTCCGAGGTTAGGAGGATCACAAGATGGAAGAGCTGTTTTGGTCTCAATTCCATAGTCCGAAGCGTTCATTTCCGCTGACCGATCAGCTGGCCGAGTGGGCTGAACTGAATAGATTGTCCGGACTTGCCATGACGGATATCGTGGCTCATGTCTGGCCGGATAGGCCCAAGCCGAAGAGTTATTTTGGCTTATTGAAGCAATTCCTTGGGACGGTGCCGCATATCCGGCCATTGAGAGTTCCTCTGTGTCGTCACCGATAGGCTTAGCGAATTCCAACCGTCCTGACCGCAGTCCGGCCAGGGTTCTCCTGATAACGAGAGATGCTTTAGCGAATTCAGGATGTCGCCAAAGGGTGAGTGCTGAAAGATGTCCGCGGCGATGAATTCCATAATCGGCGCCCAATCGGATTCGATTGGCAGGGGCGCAGGAGGTTCGGAGTCCGGCAAGGAGTCCGGCGCCTCGGAGTCACGAGCTTTATAAGGGACAAGATCAGTATCTGGCTCTATCGCCGTAGAAGTTGCAGCCCCCGAGGTGGTGTCCAGCCACCTGTCCTCGATCTGCGCAGTCTGCTCCAAACTATGGGTCAGAGCGGACTCGTGTGCGGCCTCCAGGGCACTGTCCGCGGCAGAGCTAAATCATGCCCATCGTGACAGCGCGGCACGCTCGGCTGTGGCTCGAATCCGTCGAAGATCAAGTCTCCGTGGATGTCGGCAGTGAAGTTTAGGCTTCCAAACCTGACCTGACGGCCAGGGGCGTAGCTTTCGATCTGCTCCAGATGGCCAAGTGAATTGGCCCGCAGTGCGAAGCCGCCAAACACGAAAATCTGTCCGGGGAGAAAAGTCTCACCCTGGACGGCGTTGTTGTTGATTGAAGAAGCCATCAAGCCTATTGGTGACGACACAGAGGAACTCTCAATGAAAGCACCAATGTCGGTGTCAAAACCGGCGGATCTCGGGTAGGGGGTCCCGAACTGTGCGTCTAGGCAGATGGTAACAGGAGACAAGGGACATGATGTTTTTACCCAGGTTCGGGCCCTCTCGATGGAGGTAAAACCCTACTCCTGCTTGATTGATATTGATGATATGGGTAGTACAAGAGTGGATCTACCACGAGATTGAGGAGGCTAAACCCTAGAAGCTAGCCTATGGCATGATTGTTGTAATGGTTGTTGTCCTACGGACTAGAACCCTCCGGTTTATATAGACACCGGGGAGGGCTAGGGTTACACAGAGTCGGTTACAATGGTAGGAGATCTACATATCCGTATTGCCAAGCTTGCCTTCCATGCCAAGGAAAGTCCCATCCGGACACGGGACGAAGTCTTCAATCTTGTATCTTCACAGTCTTGGAGTCCGTCTGACGATGACAGTCCGGCTGTCCGGACACCCCCTAGTCCAGGACTCCCTCAACCGTAGCCGGTCTATGAGTGTATGTTGAATGATGTATGACTTATTTATGTATTGTGTGAAGTGGCGATTGTAAGCCAACTCTCTTTATCCCATTCTTGTTCATTACATGGGATTGTGTGAAGATGACCCTTCTTGCGACAAAACTACCATGCGGTTATGCCTCTAAGTCGTGCTTCGACACGTGGGAGATATAGCCGCATCATGGGCGTTACATGAGGGGACCTTGTGCACGAATGTCATCGATGATCTTCTCGACTTGCACTTCATTTGCAATGCGAAGATGTGCGGGTTGACGACTTTGCTTAGGCCCAGTAGTTTCTTCAGGACCAGTTTCCTCAGCAGCACCAGCATGATTTTCTTCACGATCAGGAATGACTTCTTCAGCAGATTCTTCAGTAGGGATGACATCCTCAGTAGCTTTGAACTTGATGGATTCCTCAGGTGACATTTCATCTAGCACAGGACGTAGGTGCTCTCTTTGCGAGCCATTAGTTTCATCGAACCGCACATCTACAGTTTCAACAACCTTGTGATGATTGATGTTGAAGACTCTGTAGGTGTGCGAGTCCTTTCCGTAACCAAGCATAAAACCCTCATGTGCTTTTGGTGCAAATTTAGAGTGATGGTGAGGATCTCTAATCCAGCATTTAGCGCCGAAGACTTTGAAATAACTTACATTGGGTTTCTTGTCAGTGAGGATTTCATATGAGGTCTTTTTGAAGAATTTGTGAAGATATACCCCGTTGATGATGTGGCATGCAGTATCAATTGCTTCAGGCCAGAAGCGCTCACGTGTCTTGTATTCATCAAGCATAGTGCGAGCCATCTCAGCAAGTGTCCTGTTCTTGCGCTCCACGACGCCATTCTGCTGAGGAGTATAAGGAGCAGACAATTCGTGAGTAATACCAAGCATATCGAGATATTCATCGAGGCCAGTGTTCTTGAACTCGGTTCCGTTATCACTCCTAATATGCTTGATCTTCATACCGAAGTTAGTGGAAGCCCTTGAGGAAAATCGTCTGAAGACTTCCTGCACTTCATTTTTGTAAGTGATGATATGCACCCATGTGTAACGAGAGTAGTCATCAACTATGACAAAGCCATATAATGATGCAGAACTAGTGAACGTGGCATAATGAGTAGGGCCAAATAGATCCATATGAAGTAATTCAAAGGGACAAGAAGTGGTCATGATATTCTTCGCGGGATGCTTGGCTCTGGTGATCTTTCCAGCCTCGCAAGCCCCACAAAGACGATCTTTGAGGAATTTGACACCCTCGATGCCAATGACGTGCTTCTTCTTCGCGAGTGTATGCAAGTTCCTCATCCCAGCATGACCAAGTCGTCGATGCCATAACCAACATTCTAAAGCTTTTGCAAGTAGACATGTGGTAGGCTGTGGTCCTGCAGAGAAATCAACAATATACAAGTCTCCTTTCCTAAAGCCTTCAAGGACTTTGCAGTTGTCAGATTCCATTAGCACAAGGCAGCGAAATTTGTCAAAGACAACAACCATATCAAGATCAGCATTGAGACAGACATAAGATTGAATCCTAAGGACTCAACAAGCATGACCTTGTCCATGTGTTTATCCTTTGAAATTGCAACCTTACCCAGACCCAATACCTTGCTTTTGCCTTTGTCAGCATAGGTTATATGCTTCAGATGAGATGGTGACAAATCAGTGTCCATCAACAAGCTCCTGTCACCAGTCATATGATTTGTACATCCACTGTCGAGGACCCACTCAGTAGCTTTGGGTTGTTCATCCTGCAGATGAATTAGTGCAACTTACGAACCCATATACTTCATCAGTGAAGAATATGATGTCAATCTCATCAACAATAACAGATATAGCAATATGAGGACTTGAGAAATGAATGATTCATTTCTTCATGATTAGCTTGCGTCCTTTCAAGCGCATTCAGGTCTACAGCAAATTCTTCAGACGATCAAGTTCATCTGAAGACCTAACCCTGCATAAGAGATTAGTTCTTTTTCTTCACCACCCACATCTGGAGGGGTGGCAAAGAGTTCATCATTCTGTGAGCTCCATAATAAAATGATGGCATAGAAGCCAGTGCACTTCATTTCACAGAAGAGTGGTGATACGTCTCCAACATATCTATAATTTTTGATTGTTTCATGCTATTATATTACCCGTTTTGGATGTTTATGGGCTTTACTTTACACTTTTATATCATTTTTGGGACTAACCTACTAACCGGAGGCCCAGCCCGTATTGCTGTTTTTGCCTATTTCAGTGTTTCGAAGAAATGGAATATCAAACGAAGTCCAAACGGAATGAAACCTTCAGGAGCGATCTTTTTGGAACAAACGTGATCCAGAGGACTTGGAGTGCAAGTCAAGAAGCAATCGAGGAGGCCACGAGGGTGGAGGGTGCCCCCCTACTGGGCGCGCCCCCCTATCTCGTGGGCCCCTCGTGTTGGGGAACGTAGTAATTTCAAAAAAATTCCTACGCACATGCAAGATCATGGTGATGCATAGCAACGAGAGGGGAGAGTGTTTCCTACGTACCTGTCGGTGTACTAAAGTAGGGGGGTACCTTAGTACCCCGAACTTGTGCACGGGCAGTCGCAGCGACCCGCGGTAGGGCTTGCCGGGCGTCCGCCAAGATCCTCCGCGGCTACTTTGATGCCATCCAAGAACAGAGTACTCAAGCTAAAGCCCCGGCAAGAGGAGCTTGCCGGGAAGGCCAACCAAGGCCCCGGCAAGAAGAGCTTACCGGGAAGAAAACAAAGTCCCCGGCAAGAGGAGCTTGCCGAGAAGGCCGACCAAGGCGCCTCCAGAAGACTTCCCGCGGCGCCCCGCGCGCCCCGGCAAGGCCCGACGGCCGGCAAGCTTGCCGGCACAACAAGAAGAAGACCATGGCAAGTCACTTGCCGCGGCAAGATTGCCAACCCAACTCCAGCGCATCCGGCGGCGTGTCATCACAAGGCCATCCCAAAGGCACGTGGCGAGGCACTACGTAGCCATGCGGGGCAAGGTGGCAATCGGAGCTGACAGAGACGCCATCGTGGCAACCGGTGGCTCACTTGACGGTCGCTTCTCTGCACTGTTGGGGCGACCGGACGGGCATTAAATGCCCTTGTTCCCTGCCGCCAGAGTTAGGTAGGGGACACTGTTGGTCACTGTTATACCAACCTGCGTTTTTACCCTTCTACCCCCTCTTCTTACGCTGCCACCTGTTGGTGCCCCCTTAGACTATAAAAGGGAGGCCCATGCGCACGTAGAAGGGGTTCGGTTTTTCGGTTGGTGGGTTTCCATCTTTCGGTTCATCTTAGGACACAGGATTAGGGTTCGATTCAGCACACACACACCACACCACCGTGCGCTCGCATTCGAGCAAGATCAAATAAAAACACAAAGCAGCAGTAGGAGTTTTATCTCTCCAGAGAGCTCCGAAGCTGGGTAAAAATCGCCCGTCTCCCCAGCGCGCGCCCGGGCCTCGATCCACTCTGCGCGCGGCCTCCGCCCCCCTCTCCGAACTAGAAAGGGGCCCCCCGTGCCCCATAGGTGCCCGGCGGCCACGGAAGCAGACCGTGCGCCCCCGACATCTTTCGCGCGCCAGGTAGGGGGTGCGTCGAGGTCGTGAGCATCCGATCCGGTCTCCGCGCGCGCTGCATCAACGCCTTCATCAACATGCCACCGAAGAAGAAGACTTCGGAGGCGGCCGCTCCGTCTACATCGATTCCGCCACCACCGCCGGAGCAAACGGGCGGTGGAGTGGGCGCCGGCGGAAGAGCAGGCGCCGACGGTGGGACTCACGTCGTCACCAGATCCAAAAACAAGGCCCCGCAAGCGTCGGCGACCATGCAGACCCCGCACCCTTCCCAGGAGGTGCAAGGTCGACAACGCCCCGGTGCTCCTAGCACCGTGCTCGCATTGGAACAAGGCCAAGCTTGCGGGTCGAGAAACGCTCGAGGTCAACATGCACGCACGCATGCTGGCGCGAGCGAGGTACGGTCTCCAGGGCGGGGTGTTGCACCTCCCAATCCAGTTGGGAGTCCGAGCACATCCCGCTCCTCGCGCCGCTCGTCGCCGCCACCACCGAAGACAGCGGAGGAAGCGCTGGCCCGAGCCCAGCTGCTCCTAGACTACCCTCCGGCGCCGCACAAGATCGACGACTGGAGGATGACCATATACAGTCTCATCGCCTTCGCCAACAGCGACAAGCCCCGGCAACCGAGCGCATCGAGGCCCCGGCAAGGCGTCCAAGCGCAAGCCGACGCCGACAAGACCGCTAGGGGGGCCACCTCCGTGCACTCCCAGCCCCGAAGGCCAAGATCGCCAGCTCGTCGAGCCAACCCCGACGGCGACTCCACCGCGTCGTCGGACCCGCGAACCCGACGCGATCAGCGCCACGTTCTCCAAGAACGGCAGCACGAAGACGCTCGCACCCGCATCGAGCGCAGAAGGGAAACACGACGTCAATCTGACCAGCGTGCTGGGCCCACTGTCGACATGCATGCACTAGGGGAGCCAGGCGACTTGCCGTACGCGGCAGGTTGCCCTGCGTTCACCCGCGAGCTGCGGCAAGTCCAGTGGCCCAAAACCAAGAACTTCAAGCCAGACGTGCCCGAGAAGTACGATGGCAGGATACATCCATCAGAGTTCCTCAGCATCTACACCATCGCGGTGCAGGCTGCCGGAGGGCGCGATGAGAAGATCCTCGCCAACTACTTCCCGCTGGTACTCAAGCCCAATGTCAGATCTTGGCTCATGCACTTGCCGGACGGTTCCATCTCCTCGTGGGCGGACCTGTGTCATCAGTTTGTCGGCGCCTTCACGGGTGGCCACAAGCCTCATGGCCAGGAGAGTGACCTCCACTTGCTCGTCCAGAAGGAGGGGGAGCCCCTACGCAAGTACATACAGAGATTCAGCTAGGTGCAACGCAACATCCCAGACGTCCACCCTGCCGCGGTTATCAGCGCCTTTCATCAGAACGTGCGTAACCGCAGGATGAGGGAGGAGATGGCGATGTGCAAGATCAGAGACGTCAGCGAGCTCTATGCTCTGGCCGACAAGTGTGCACGGGCTGAGGAGGGGAGGAAAATCCCCCAGAGGTTGCAGGAGCAGAAGGATCTGACAGTGAGGATACCGCCCCGGCAAGGAAGAACCGGAGACGGAACAACAGGAAGAGAAAGAATAAGGATGTGCTAGCTGTTGAGCATTCCGGCAATGGAGGCGGCTCCGACAAGGCCAAGGCCGATGACTCTGGTGAGGCTGTCGTGGCCGCCGACAAGCAGGATGGCTCCGGCAAGCGGTATTTCAAGATCCACCACACCAAGGGCCACGATCTCCAAACCTGCAAGAAAGTCAAAGAGATGGCAGAGTTGCAGAAAGCCGAGTACGAGCGGCGCGATAAGGAGAGAGCCCAGGGAGGTGGCGGAGGATCCGGCAAGAAGCTTCCTGCCCGGGGAGGACACCGCGGCAAGGCCAAGCCGCGGCAAGGAGATAGGCCTCCCCGCGGCCGCGGCAAGGACGAAGATGAGGATGAGATGGAGGAAGATGAGACCGATGACCAAGAGTTTCAGAAGGCGACAGAGGTGCTGTGCATCGACGGCGGCGCCTCTCTGCACGCCTCGCACCGCCAACTCAAGCAGTGGGTGCGAGAGGTGAACGCAGCGGAACCGTCCGTCGAGGCGCGCAAGCCTCTGAAATGGTCCGGCACGCCCATCATTTTCGACGTTGAGGACCACCCTGATCGCATCACTGCGGTCGGGTGCTTGCCGATGTTGGTCTCACCAACAATCCGCAACCTCAAGGTCACGAAGATGTTGGTTGACGGCGGGGCCGGCCTGAACCTGATTTCCTCCGCAGTGCTCAAGAAGCTCCAGATCCCCGACGACGAGCTCGAAGAAACTGGTACCTTTCAAGGGATAAATCCGGGAAGGAGCAAGCCCAAGGGGAAGATCATGCTGCCAGTGACGTTTGGCAGCGAGCTGAATTTCAGGACAGAGAGGGTCACCTTCGATGTTGCTGATATTCCATTACCCTACAATGGGATACTCGGCCGACCAGCGCTTGCCAAGTTCATGGAAGCCTCTCACTACGCATACAACGTGCTCAAGATGCCTGGCCCGATGAGTGTCATTTCCGTCCAAGGTGACAAGAGGGATGCACTCATCTGCGCCGACAAGATCTACCAGGAAGCAGCAGCCGCAGCAGAGCGTGAGCCACTTGCCGCGGGGGAAGGAGAAACTCAAGTCTGGCAAGTGCAGCCCTGATGCCCACTCCGGCAAGCGCACCTCCCCGGAGTGCCGCGCTGCCGTCGAGAGCGCACCATCGAGCTCCACCGGCAAGTGCAAGAAGGCGAAGGTAGCCTCACCAGAGACCAAGAAGGTGGCCGCCAAGAAGGACGGCACCGGTGGTACCTTCACCATCAGTGCCACGCTTGATCCTAAATAGGAAAGCGCACTCGTTGCTTTCCTGCGGGCGAATGTCGATGTGTTTGCGTGGCAACCATCTGACATCCCCGGTGTTCCCAGGGAAGTAATCGAGCACCACCTTGCCTTATGCCCTCACGCGCGGCCCGTCAAGCAAAGAGTCAGGAAGCAAGCAGTAGAGCGCCAAGAGTTCATAGCAGAGGAGATCAGGAAGTTGGAAGCAGCGGGATTGGTCCGAGGAGTACTCCATCCAACGTGGCTAGCCAATCCAGTAGTCGTGTGCAAGGCGAACGGGAAGTGGAGGCTCTGCATTGACTTCACTGATGTCAACAAAGCCTGTCCCAAGGATCCATTCCCCTTGCCACGCATCGATCAGATTGTTGATTCCACCGCAGGATGTGATCTGCTTTCCTTCCTTGATGCATACTCAGGATATCACCAGATCTTCATGGCAGAAGAGGATGAAGAGAAAACCGCATTCATTACTCCGTGTGGCACGTATTGCTTTGTACGGATGCCTTTCGGACTAAAGAATGCTGGTTCGACGTTTGAAAGAGTAGTCATTCATGCTTTTGAGCCACAGCTGCACAGAAATGTAGAAGCTTACATGGATGACATAGTGGTCAAGAGCAGAGACAGGGCAACTCTGATCCAAGATTTGGACGAGACCTTCACAAATCTGCGCAAGATCAATCTCAAGTTGAATCCCGAGAAGTGTGTGTTTGGAGTCCCTTCCGGCAAGCTTCTCGAATTCTTTGTGTCACAGAGGGGGATTGAAGCTAACCCCGACAAGATCGAGGCCATCGAGCAAATCGAAGCACCGAAGCGAGTCAAGGACGTGCGAAGGCTTGCCGGCTGCGTTGCTGCTCTCAGCAGGTTCATTTCCAAGTCTGCTGAACGCGCCCTGCCGTTTTTCAAAATCTTGAAAAAGGCGGGTCCAATGAAATGGACTCCAGAAGCGGAGGCTGCGCTGCAAGACTTGAAGAAATATTTGTCGTCCACTCCAACACTTGTCGCACCTAAGCCACAAGAGAAGTTGCTGCTATATCTGGCGGCAACCAATCAAGTGGTTAGTGCTGCGTTAGTAGCAGAGAGGGAGGTAGATGATGAGCCAGCGGCCGCGGCAAGCGAATCCAGCGACAAGCAGGGGACTTCCCCGACAAGCTCTAGCCCGACAAGCCCTGATCCGACAAGTTCTGGCTCCGGCAAGGATGGGTCTGTACAGTTGCCAGAGGAGAAACAGAAGAAGATGGTGCAGCGCCCAATTTACTTTGTCAGTTCCCTTCTACAGGGGGCTAGATCAAGGTACTCTGGTGTGCAGAAGTTGCTTTTCGGCCTCCTCATGGCCTCGAGGAAGCTGCGCCATTACTTTCAAGCGCATGAGATCACAGTTGTCACTCGCTTTCCGCTGAAGAGGATATTGCAAAATCCAGAAGCAACAGGCAGGATTGTCGAGTGGGCACTGGAATTGTCAAGCTTTAGCCTCAAGTTTGAAAGTACTTCAACTATTCAGAGCCGAGCCTTGGCAGAATTCATAGCGGAGTGGACGCCAACGCCTGATGAAGAGACTCCGGAGAGGAGCATCCCCGTCAAGGAAGCGAGCAGAGAGTGGATCATGTACTTTGACGGTGCCTTTTCGCTGCATGGTGCCGGTGCGGGCGTACTACTTGTCGCCCCCACCGGGGAGCACCTCAAGTACGTGATCCAAATGAACTTTCCCAAGGAGCAAGCAACAAACAATACTGCAGAGTATGAAGGCTTGCTTGCCGGACTCAGAATAACAGCAGAACTTGGGATCAAAAAGCTCATCGTCAAGGGTGACTCACAACTTGTCGTCCGCCAAGTTAACAAAGATTATCAGAGTCCGTTGATGGAAACATACATCGATGAAGTGAGGAAGCTAGAAGAGCATTTTGACGGCTTGCAGATGAAACATGTTCCAAGAGCTCAGAATGACATTGCAGATGGCCTGTCAAAATGTGCCGCACTCAAGTTACCCGTGGAACCAGGAATTTTTGTGCTCAAGCTGACTCAACCATCTGTCACACCATCAACTGGACAGAGCAGAAAGAGAAATTCGGTCACTGGCGACTACTTTCCGGTAGAGCTTCCCGGAGCCGCCGCCAAGAAGGTCCCCAGGCTCGACACAGAGAGCGCTGAGGAGCAGTCTACTCCGACAAGCCCTAGGGTTTGTTTCGTTGAAGCAGACGCTCCCGACAAGCTGTGTCCCGACACACTTGCCGGGGAGCATCACGCTCCGGCAGGATCCCAGACTCTTGACGTGGAAGCGGATGTTCCCGCAGCTGCATTTGCGCCTTTAGTCCTTGTCGTCGAGCCACAGGCTCCGGCATGGGCACAACAGATCGTCCATTTCATTCAAACAGGAGAACTCCCCGAGGAGCAACAAGCAGTGGAAAGAGTAGCCCGACAATCAAGTATGTACCAGTTTGTCGATGACATACTGTACAGAAGAAGATTCAACGGAGTGAAATTGAAGTGCATTTCCCGGGAAGATGGACGAGAGCTGTTGGCAGAGATACATGGAGGCATATGTGGTCACCACATTGGCGCAAGAGCACTCGCCGGCAAGGCTTTCCGGCAAGGCTTCTTCTGGCCGACAGCCCTCCAGGATGCAACTGACAAGTAACCAAGTGTGAAGCGTGCCAGTTCCATTCCAAACAGATTCATCAACCAGCTCAAGCTCTCCAAACAATCCCTTTGTCCTGGCCATTTTCGGTCTGGGGGCTCGACATCCTCGGCCCCTTCCCCCGAGCTGTCGGGGGCTTTGAGTACTTGTACGTTGCAATCGACAAGTTCACAAAGTGGCCTGAAGTGGAGCCAGTGAGGAAGGTGACAGCACAATCAGCAGTCAAGTTCTTTAGGTCGATTGTTTGCCGTTTCGGGATCCCTAACAGGATCATCACCGACAATGGCACACAGTTTACGAGCCACACCTTCATGCAATACGTCCAAGATCTTGGCACCAAGATCTGCTTCGCTTCTGTTGCTCACCCAAGAAGCAATGGTCAAGCGGAGAGGGCAAACGCTGAAGTGTTGCGCGGGCTCAAGACCAAAACTTTTGACAGGCTACACAAGTGCGGCAAGAATTGGATCGAGCAGTTGCCGGCAGCTCTTTGGTCGATCAGGACGATGCCAAATCGAGCCACCGGCCAGACGCCTTTCGCTCTTGTCTATGGAGCGGAAGCAGTTCTCCCCACGGAACTCGTATACGGATCGCCACGAGTGCTCGCTTACGATGAGCTTGAGCAAGAGCAGCTGCACCAAGATGACGCGCTGCTCCTCGAGGAGGATCGTCTTCAGGCTGCTATGCGAGCCGCTCGCTACCAGCAAGCTTTGCATCGCTATCATAGCCGCAAAGTTAACGCCAGAAGCTTCGAGGAAGGCGACCTTGTTCTTCGGCGCGTTCAATCCGCCAAGAATCCAAACAAGTTGAAGCCGAAGTGGGAAGGCCCTTATCGGGTGAAACGAGTCACCAGGCCTGGCGCTGTCCGCCTAGAGACCGAAGATGGCATTCCGGTGAGCAACTCCTGGAACATAGAACATCTTCGCAAGTTTTATCCATAAGGCGCGGTTGCCGGACCCGTTCCGACAACCACCTTTTGTACAAGCCTTGTCGTTGTCGCATGTAACACTTTGTACAAAGCCAGGCGCAGTTCCCGTGCGTAAATAAAAGTCTATGTGCCCCGCACATCTTGTCAAGTTCAGTGCATTTCTATTTTCCTTGCATATATATCTGACACCTTGTGCAGCACTAGCCCCCGATAAGTGATGAAGGACCTCAGGGTCCCATACCATTATTTTCTCTTCTTTCTCATCAAAGAGAGCGTTCCTCCACCCACAAGTTCACCCGGGAGGAAGGAGGAGAGGAGATAAAAGTCTGGGCTGCGCATCGTTCAAAGGAAGCTGGCCTCGCCGGGGGGAAGAAGACAAAGAAAAAAAAGATAAGTAGCCAAAGTTTGAGCCTAGTCATTTTTTCTTAAGTTATACCCCTTGAACGGTCGTGCCTTGTATGGAAAACCTATGCGCGGAGGAGTCGACTCGCGGTTCAGTTGCGCCCTGGATTCGTTTTCGAGTCCGCTCAATGGTCCAGGCGCGTCGCAACTGGCCCGACAAGATCTCTTGCCGGAAGCAGCACCGCCAGCAGGCCGCTGATGTCCCGCACTCAGCGAGCGTGCTTGCGCCGGCAAGGCCCCTCGATGCGTAGGGTAAAAAGAAACATACAAGGAACGCCATGAAGTAAAGGGAATAACATAGCAAGTAGTATCCAGAGTAGAGTTATATTACAAGAATGACTTATTGTGGCACTGATTAAGTTGTTCTCGTGACCCAAAACAACAGCAGCAAGAAAACAGGAGAAGAAGGGCGGCCTAATCCACGCGCCCGCCATCGACCCTCCTGACCTCGTTCACCTTGCCCACGATGGGTGCGACGATGGCATTGAGTTCTTCAAGATCAGCGCCCTCCGGCAGCTTCTTGGTGACGCGGGAGAGGTCGATGCCCGGGTTGCGGAAGAGGACCTTCACCAACACCTTCTCCAAGACCCCGGCGCAGATCGCGCGCGACTCGTCGGCCAGCTGCTTCGGGATCCTTTCCCGGAGCTGCCGGAGAGCCGTCACCACATCCTTGAAGAAGAGTGTGAGCTTGGCGCTGGGCTGGAGATTCTCCTCGGAGGAGTACCCGAAGCCCGTCAAGTTCAGCTCCGCCAATTCCTCGTCGATGAGCGCGGCGATGCTGACGAGGCCTTCCGTCCAGAGCTCCACCGTGGTCTTGAAGGTGTTCTGGGTCTCGGCAGCCCTCGCCAGCAGCTCCTCGTTGCCCTTGAGGTCTTTCCTCAGGGTATCTTCTCGCTTCTTGGCGGCGTCCAGCGTCTCCGTCAAGGCGGCCAATTTCAGCTCCAGATCAGCGCTCGAGTCCTTAGCGGCGTTCAGCTCCTTGATCTTCTCGGAGAGCTGGACTTGCAGATCGCCGTGAGCACGCGCATCCTTCTCGCGATCGCGCTGGAGTGCGGCAAGCTCTTCGTTCTTCCTTGTCACATCTGCCTCCAGCTGCGTCACCTTCTCCACCAACTCCTTCTTGGCGGCTTCAGCGGCCGCGGCGGCGTCCTTCGCCTCCTTGAGTGCCCCGCCAAGTGATTGTTCCCGGACGGTGAGCTCTTCGTCATGGCTGTCCAAGTGCGCCTTCCTCTGTATCAGCTCGCCGTCCCGCTTGGACAGCTCCTCGGCGGTGAGCCTCTGCTGCTCCTCGGCTTCAGCCTTCTCCAGAACGAACGCCTTCTTTGCCTCGTCAAGCTGCACCCTCTCCTCGGCAATGGACTGGAGGGCCTCCTGGTTGCGGCTCTTGAGTTCTTGCGCATGTTTTTCTATGTCAACTCCCGCCTGCGCGACGAGCGCTTCCCGGGACTCAAGCTTCGCTTGCCGGACGCGGTAGAGTGACACTAGCCTTCGGAGCAGCTGCTCCTCCTCGGACTCGCCGCTGCTGCTGCTTGGCCTGTCGACCACCGCCAGCCCAGCGGAGGCAAGTACCTCCCCGTCAAACTCCTCTCCTTCAACCGGTGCCCTGGAGTTCGATGCCCAGGGGAGCTTGATATATGCGCCTTCGCCGGCTTTCAAGTAGGCGCCGGGCTGGGGCTCCTCGGAGCCCGGCGCCGCATCAGTGGCGGAGGGGTCGGCAGTCGGAACAGTGCCTTGCGCTCCCGCGTCCTCCGGGTCGTCAGCACGGTCGCCGGACCCCTCGCCATCCCCTGTGCCAGCGGCCTCGGCAGCCTCTTCGCCGGCGGGCTCCTCCGCGCCGGCCTCTTCCTCAGCGGCGGCGGCTTCCCCAGTTTTGCCGCGCCCGTCCTCCTCGCCGGCGGCCTCAGCCTCCATTGGGTCCCCAAGGGGAGGATCTGAAGGCGAAGGAAGGAAGGGACAGTTAAGCAAATATCCAAAAGAAGAAAAAGGGAGATCAGCAGGGCTCAAAGGAGAGTCCCCGGCAAGGAGGGTCACCTGTGCTGGGCTCTGTGATCGTGGGCTCCACCGCCGGGGGCTCACTGGTCCCACCTCTTGTCGGAGACCCCATCCTTGCCGGAGATGGCTCCCATATCGGGGAATCGGCCCTTGGTGGCGTAGTCGAGGCCGACGACACCTCCGGGTCGGCCTCCGACTGCTCCTGGTGGGCCTGTCCTTCTCCTGTACAAAAAAGAGCCAATAATCAAGATATTGGCAGAAGAAGTAGCGACCATGCGCGCCCCACGACAGGGAGTGGATCAAGGCACTTACGCTGGGGGCTGTGCTGGGAGCTGCTACGAGGGGAAGGGACCGGGTCCGTCAAGGTCGTCTCAGACGTATCTTCCGCTGCCACAGCAGGATCGTCCTCAACTACAGGGACCTTGGCCCTCTTCGCCGCTCTCTCCGCCAAAGTCCTGAGACCGAACAGGAGTTTGGAGGGAGAAACAGATTAGATACGAGACAAACAACAACAAGGATCAAGCGAAAAGCGAGTGCAGTACGGAGGAAGCCTTACTCCTCTTCATCCTCCTCCTCCTCGTCGTCATCAGAACTCAGCGCGGAAAGGTCGAACTCCGGTGCCCACCCTGCGCGGCGTGGCGGAGGAGTAGGCTCCCTCTGGCGCTTGCCAAGGGCTGCAGCAGGGTCAGGCGTGGAGGCCCGGGAAGACCCCGCCTCAGTTTCCGGCACGGCTTGGGACCCTCCCGCGGCGACGAAACTTGCCGCGGCAGAGCGCGTCCCGCGGCGCCGCGGCTGCTGCGGCTGCTGATCGGCCTGCGCCTCTACCAACTCTCCAACTCGACGGAGACACTTTCTCGGTCGGAACTGGGGCTGCGCGGAGGGCTCCATCGGCGGCAAGTTGCTCGAATACGGCCGACCACTCGCGCCCTCGGCGGGCTGGCTCGCTTCGGCCGCGGCCTCCCCTTCGTCATCGCCCTCTCCGGCAAGATCTTTCCAAGCAGCAAGGCTTGCCGCCTCAGCTGCTTCCGCCTCCGCCAGCGTGAAGCCAAACTCGCCCGCGGCAGCGGCTGCCGCCACCTCCTCGGCCCTGCTAGTGATGTACGCTAGCTCATCGGCAGTGGTGGTGCGGGTGAGGAGCTTCTGCTCGTCAGAATTGACTGCCGTCTCCGACAAGTCATCGAAGAATTGCTGCACGACCTCGGCGGCGGACTCTATCCAGTTGGCACTTACCCCGTGCGAATCCCACTCTGGCATCATTGCGCAGATGCGATCGCGCTGGGAGTTGTTGCACAAGGGGATGACGCCCTGCGGCAGCCGGAACCACTCTGGTGATTGGCGTCGTGCTTGAACGTCTCCCTCAGCATCGCGTCAAGCTCCAGAACCGTGAAGTTGAAGTTGAGGCCTGGGCGCAGCCTCATGAAATCCGCCGGGCCACCGAACAGCCAGGCGGGCCTCCCCCTTGCCTGCAGAGGGGTGATACGACGGCGAAGGAAATCTGCGCCGACCGCCCCTGTTGTGAGCCCGGCGTGCCGGAGCCGGAGGATCCGGGTGGTGGCGATCGTCAGTTTGGCATCGTCCGGCGACAGAGCGCTCCAGTCGCCGCCGCGCACCACCCGAGTCTTGCGCAGCTTGGTGAATGACGGCGGGTCGGCGTCACAGATCCAACACCACTCCGCCCTCCACTCGTTCCACTTGCTGCGGAGCTCGCCCGTCAAGTACGCCTCCTTCATGCCCATCCGGGAGGTCCAGGCGATTCCGCCAGCCAGCGGCTCCCCTTTCTCAGCCCGAGGGGAAAAATAATGGCGAAAAAGAGCGACATTGGGGAGGATACCAACGAAGTTCTCACAAAGGTGCGCGAAAACCGCCATTGTCAGAACGGCATTGGGGGTGAAATCAAGCAGATGGAATCCATAGGTATTCATGATGTCGCAAAAGAAATCGGAAAAAGGCGGGCAGAGCCCGCAATAGAAGAACACAGGGAAGAAGTAGTACCCTCTGGGGCACTTCTTTGATTTGGAGGCTTCCGCGGAAAGCACCGGCGTGCGCGGGTGCGCCCGCGTTTCCGTCGACCAAAAGAGGTAGAACCCCGACCGCAACGCCTCCGGGGTGAGCTAAGGGGAGAAGAGCACCTGCTTCTTACGCAGCGCCTCGAGCTCTAGTGCCTCGGTCGACTTCGCGGCCTTCGCGGCCTTCGCAGCCTTCGTAGCCTTCCCGGCCTTCGGAGCCATGGCGGGGGCAGCGGGGGAAGGCGAGGGCGACGGCGAAGACGGCGGCGATGAGCGGCGAGACACTGTTTCGTTCTCGATTCCGGAGACGGAGGAAAGCGTCGGAGCTTTCGGAGGAAGGAACCGCAAATGATGAAAGTGGGGGAACGACCCCGTTCCCTCCGCTTATAAATGGGGGATGCGGACGTTACGCATTTCCTGGAATTAAGTATTAACCACGTCTCCCACGACGCCGCAATCGATGCGTGCCATTGCGGGAGGACGCGGTGGACACGGAGTTCGATTCTGTGTGGACCCAGGCCACGCGTGCCCGTGCATAGTTTTGGGCCTGGCCCAACAACGCTCGGCACCGTGTATGGCCCAGGCCCGGGGGCTTCTGTCGGTGTACTAAAGTAGGGGGGTACCTTAGTACCCCGAACTTGTGCACGGGCAGTCGCAGCGACCCGCGGCAGGGCTTGCCGGGCGTCCGCCAAGATCCTCCACGGCTACTTTGATGCCATCCAAGAACAGAGTACTCAAGCTAAAGCCTCGGCAAGAGGAGCTTGCCGGGAAGGCCAACCAAGGCCCCGGCAAGAAGAGCTTACCGGGAAGAAAACAAAGGCCCCGGCAAGAGGAGCTTGCCGGGAAGGCCAACCAAGGCCCCGACAAGAACAAAGGCCCCGGCAAGAGGAGCTTGCCAGGAAGGCCGACCAAGGCGCCTCCAGAAGACTTCCCGCGGCGCCCCGCGTGCCCCGGCAAGGCCCGACGGCCGGCAAGCTTGCCGGCACAACAAGAAGAAGACCACGGCAAGTCACTTGCCGCGGCAAGATTGCCAACCAAACTCCAGCGCATCCGGCGGCGTGTCATCACAAGGCCATCCCAAAGGCACGTGGCGAGGCACTACGTAGCCATGCGGGGCAAGGTGGCAATCGGAGCTGACAGAGACGCCATCGTGGCAACCGGTGGCTCACTTGACGGTCGCTTCTCTGCACTGTTGGGGCGACCGAACGGGCATTAAATGCCCTTGTTCCCTGCCGCCAGAGTTAGGTAGGGGACACTGTTGGTCACTGTTATACCAACCTGCGTTTTTACCCTTCTACCCCCTCTTCTTACGCTGCCACCTGTTGGTGCCCCCTTAGACTATAAAAGGGAGGCCCATGCGCACGTAGAAGGGGTTCGGTTTTTCGGTTGGTGGGTTTCCATCTTTCGGTTCATCTTAGGACACAGGATTAGGGTTCGATTCAGCACACACACACCACACCACCGTGCGCTCGCATTCGAGCAAGATCAAATAAAAACACAAAGCAGCAGTAGGAGTTTTATCTCTCCGGAGAGCTCCGAAGCTGGGTAAAAATCGCCCGTCTCCCTAGCGCGCGCCCGGGCCTCGATCCGCTCTGCGCGCGGCCTCCGCCCCCCTCTCCGAACCAGAAAGGGGCCCCCCGTGCCCCATAGGTGCCCGGCGGCCACGGAAGCAGACCGTGCGCCCCCGACAGTACCCTCGTAGACCGAAGTGGAAGCGTTGACGCAACGTAGAGGAAGTAGTCGTACGTCTTCCCGGTCCAACCGATCCAAGCACCGTTACTCCGGCACCTCCAAGTTCTTGACACACGTACAGCTCGATGACGCACCCCGGGCTCCGATCCAGCAAAGCTTCGGGGAGGAGTTCCGTCAGCACGATGGCGTGGTGACGATCTTGATGTTCAACCGTCGCAGGGCTTCGCCTAAGCATCGCTACAATATGACCGAGGTGTAATATCGTGGAGGGGGCCACCACACACAGCTAAGGAGCGATCACGAAGATCAACTTGTGTGTCCTAGGGTGCCCCTTGCCCCCGTATATAAAGGAGCAAGGGGGGAGGCCGGCCGGCCCCTTGGGGCGCGCCAAGGAGGAGGAATCCTCCTCCTAGTAGGAGTAGGATTCCTCCTTTCCTACTCCTACTAGGAGGGGGAAGGAAGGGGGAGAGGGGGGAAGGAAAGGGGGGCGCCGCCCCCCCCCCCCTCCTAGTCCAATTTGGACCAGAGGGAGAGGGGGCGCGCGGCCCACCCTGGCCGCCCCTCTCTCTTCCCACCAAGGCCCATGTGGCCCATGAACTCTCCCGGGGGGTTCCGGTAACCCCCCCCCCCCCCCGGCACTCCGGTTATCTCCGAAATCACCCGGAACAATTCCGGTGTCCGAATATAGTCGTCCAATATATCAATCTTTATGTCTTGACCATTTCGAGACTCCTCGTCATGTCTGTGATCACATCCGGGACTCCGAACAACCTTCGGTACATCAAAATACATAAACTCATAAAGAAACTGTCATCGTAACTTTAAGCGTGCGGACCCTACGGTTTGAGAACAATGTAGACATGACCGAGACACGTCTCCGGTCAATAACCAATAGCGGGACCTGGATGCCCATATTGGTTCCTACATATTCTACGAAGATCTTTATCGATTAGACCGAATAACAACATACGTTGTTCCCTTTGTCATCAGTATGTTACTTGCCCGAGATTCCATCGTCGGTATCCAATACCTAGTTCAATCTCGTTAGCGGCAAGTCTCTTTACTCGTTCCGTAATACATCATCTCGCAACTAACTCATTAGTTGCAATGCTTGCAAGGCTTAAGTGATGTGCACTACCGAGAGGGCCCAGAGATACCTCTCCGACATTCGGAGTGACAAATCCTAATCTCGAAATACGCCAACACAACAAGTACCTTTGGAGACACCTGTAGAGCACCTTTATAATCACCCAGTTACGTTGTGACGTTTGGTAGCACACAAAGTGTTCCTCCGGTAAACGGGAGTTGCATAATCTCATAGTCATAGGAACATGTATAAGTCATGAAGAAAGCAATAGCAACATACTAAACGATCGGGTGCTAAGCTAACGGAATGGGTCATGTCAATTAGATCATTCAACTAATGATGTGATCCCGTTAATCAAATAACAACTCTTTGTTCATGGTTAGAAAACATAACCATCTTTGATTAACAAGCTAGTCAAGTAGAGGCATACTAGTGACACTCTGTTTGTCTATATGTTCACACATGTATTATGTTTCCGGTTAATACAATTCTAGCATGAATAATAAACATTTATAATGATATAAGGAAATAAATAATAACTTTATTATTGCCTCTAGGGCATATTTCCTTCACCTCGGGCGTCCGCCGACCTACTCCTTCCTCCTATATATACCCACGTACCCGAGAACATCAGAGGCGACCACGAAAAACTATTTCCACCACCGTAACCTTCTGTATCCGCGGGATCCCATCTTGGAGCCTTCGCTGGCGCTCCGCCAGAGGGCAAATCAACCACGGAGGGCTTCTACATCAACACCATAGCCTCTCCGATGAGTTGTGAGTAGTTTACCACAGATCTTCGGGTCCATAGTTATTAGCTAGATGGCTTCTTCTCTCTCTTTGGATCTCAATACCATGTTCTCCTTGATCTTCTTGGAGATCTATTAGATGTAACTCTTTTTGCGGTGTGTTTGTCGAGATCCGATGAATTGTGGGTTTAGATCAAGTTTATATATGAGAAATATTTGAATCTCCTCTGAATTCTTTTATGTGTGATTAAGTTATCTTTGCAAGTCTCTTTGAATTATCAGTTTGGTTTGGCCTACTAGATTGATCTTTCTTGCAATGGGAGAAGTGCTTAGCTTTGGGCTCAATCTTGCGGTGTCCTTTCCCAGTGACAGCAGGGGCAGCAAGGCACGTATTGTATTGTTGTCATCGAGGATAAATGATGGGGTTTATATCATATTGCATGAGTTTATCCCTCTACATCATGTCATCTTTCTTAATGCGTTACTCTGCTCTTTATGAACTTAATACTCTAGATGCATGCTGGATAGCGGTCGATGTGTGGAGTAATAGTAGTAGATGCAGGCAGGAGTCGGTCTACTTGTCACGGACGTGATGCCTATATACATAATCATGCCTAGATAATCTCATAATTATTCGCTTTTCTATCAATTGCTCGACAGTAGTTTGTTCACCCACCGTAATACTTATGCTATCTTGAGAGAAGCTACTATTGAAACCTATGGCCCCCAGGTCTATCTTTTATCTTATAAGCTTTCAATCTACTTTTATTTGCATCTTTACTTTTCCAATCTAAATTATAAAATACCAAAAATATATTTATCTTATCATATTATCTCTATCATATCTCACTTTGGCAAGTGGCCGTGAAGGGATTGACAACCCCTTTATTGCATTGGTTGCAAGTTCTTGTTTGTTTGTGTAGGTGCGTGGGACTTTTGAGGAGCCTCCTACTGGATTGATATCTTGGTTCTCAAAAACTGAGGAAATACTTACGCTACTATTGCTGCATCACCCTCCTCTTCAAGCAAAACCAACACAAGCTCAAGACGTAGCAAGTGGTTAGGATAAGCATATGAATAAGTAGAGAAATTCTTCTAGGACTTATGAACATAATGGTTTGAAGAATAATGGACATATTCATGGCCTTTAGACTTTCCCTGCGAAACAGAAGTGTTAGCACGATGATGTTCATATGAGGATTTTGATCCGCGTGAGGAATTTAAACCACGTGAGGAATTTGGTCCATATGAGGACTTGGATCCATATGAAGATTTTGATCCATATGAAGAATTTGATCTGGGGTTCCTATTCTTCATGGGTGGTGTCATGATGACATTCCCCTGAAGATTTTCAAGACACCTTTTGGGAACCCAGATTTTCTTCATAGGGGGACCGTTCCTGCAGTTAGTTCCAACATATCGAGCAAATACTTCACCGTTCTGATTCTTGAACAGTTTATAGTTACAGTCAAATGACTCATCAGAGGAATATGAAGAATCAGAGGTAAAGCCAGATAAATTGCATGGGTCTACAGGAGGTCCTTTCGCAGCAACCCACGAAGTTTTAGGGTACTACTCAGGTTTCCAGTAGGTCCCATCAGCATTGAGTTTCCTCTCAAAGGCAATACCCTCTTTCCTAGGGTTCCTGTTCAAGATCTGCTTTTTGAGCACATGACAAAGAGTCTGATGCCCTTTGAGGCTTTTGTAAATGCCTGTCACATACAATTCCTTCAGCCCTGCATTATCGTCAGTGATGCATGTGGTATCCTCAGATGAGGAATTTGTAACCACAGAGACAGTTGAAGAATTTGCAGCAATAGAAGCATTTGAACATTGAGGTGATGAATTAGCAGATTCACGCTCAATGCATTTAAGACATGGTGGAATAAATTCTTCCTGAGCGGAACTGATCTGTTGAGCAAGCAATGAATTGTTTTCCTTCTGAAGATCTTCATAACTCGGTTTTAACTTCTCAAGATCTTGCTTTCTCTGAAGAAATTCATAAGAAAGCTTTGCATGATTAGATAAGAGAGTGTTATGATGATTTTGAAGTTTGTCAAACCGAGTGTTGATTTGTGTGAGATGCAAAAGAAGAAAGATACAGATAATGATATTGTTAAATTGAAGTTATTTCCGTTTTCACTTAGAGATCGTGCTAAAGTTTGGTTTTCGTCTTTGCCTAAGTATAGTATTGATTCATGGAACAAGTGCAAAGATGTTTTTATCTCTAAGTATTTTCCTCCTGCTAAGATCATCACTCTTAGGAACGATATTATGAATTTTAAACAACTTGATCATGAGCATGTTGCCCAATCTTGCGAAAGAATGAAATTGATGATTCGCAATTACCCTACTCAAGGTTCGAATTTATGGATGATCATACAAAATTTTTACGCCGGATTAAATTTTGCTACTAGAAATCTTTTAGAATCGGCCGCGGGAGGCACGTTTATGGAAATCACCTTAGGAGAAGCTACAATACTCCTTGATAATATTATAGCTAATTATTCTCAATGGCACACCGAAAGATCTACTAGTAAAAAAGTGCATGCTATAGAAGAAATTAATGTTTTGAGTGGAAAGATGGATGAAATTCTGAAATTGTTTGCTACTAAGAGTGCTCCTATTGATCCCAATGATATGCCTTTGTCTACTTTGATTGATAATAATAATGAATCTATGGATGTGAATTTTTTTGGCAGGAATAATTTTGGAAACAATGCTTATAGAGGAAACTTTAATCCTAGACCATTCCCTAGTAATCCCTCTAATAATTATGAAAATTCCTACAATAGTTCTTATGGTAAATTTAATAAGATGCCCTCTTATTTTGAGAATAGTGTGAAAGAATTTATGATCTCTCATAAGAATTTTAATGCCTTGCTTGAAGAAAAATTGCTCAAAGTTGATGATTTGGCTAGGAACGTTGATAGACTCTCGCTTGATGTTGATTCTTTGAAACTTAGATCTACTCCTCCTAAGCATGATATCAATGAGTCTCTCAAAGCTATGAGAATTTCCATTGATGAGTGCAAAGAAAGAACCACTAGATTGCGTGCTAAGAAAGATTGCTTTATAATGGCGTGTTCTTCTAGTTTCCATGAAAATAATGATGAAGATCTAAAAGTTATTGATGTGTCCCCTATTCAATATTTGTTTTGCAATATGAATTTTAATAATAATGGGACTCGAGATGAGTCAACTTTAGTTAAAAGGCGTCCCAATGATTCGGAGTTTTTAGATCTTGATGCTAAATTTGGTAAAAGTGGGATTGGAGAGGTCAAGACTTTAAATAGCATTGAACCCACTATCTTGGATTTCAAGGAATTTAATTATGATAATTGTTCTTTAGAAGATTGTATTTCCTTGTTGCAATCCGTTGTGAATTCTCCTCATGCTTATAGTCAAAATAAAGCTTTTACCAAACATATTGTTGATGCCTTGATGCAATCTTTTGATGAAAAACTTAATTTGGAAATTTCTATACCTAGAAAACTTTATGATGAGAGGGAACCTACTATAAATATTAAAATTAAAGATCATGAGTGTTATGCTTTATGTGATTTGGGTGCTAGTGTTTCCACGATTCCAAAAACTTTATGTGATATTCTAGGTTTCCATGATCTTGATGATTGCTCTTTAAATTTGCACCTTGCGGATTCCACCATTAAAAAGCCAATGGGAAGGATCAATGATGTTCTCATTGTTGCGTATAGGAATTTGGTGCCCGTAGATTTTATCATTCTTGATATAGACTGCAATCTTTCTTGCCCTATTATTCTTGGTAGACTTTTCCTTAGAACGATTGGTGCGATTATTGATATGAAGGAAGGGAATATTAGATTCCAATTTCCATTAAGGAAAGGCATGGAGCACTTTCCAAGAAAAAAAGTTAAATTACCTTATGAATCCATCATGCGAGCTACTTATGAATTGGGTGCCAAAGATGGCACCACTTAGATCTATCCTCGCTTTTTTGCCTAGCTAGGGGCGTTAAACGATAGCGCTAGTTGGGAGGCAACCCAATTTTATTAGTGTTTTTTGTTTTTGTTTCCGTTTAGTAATAAATTTTGCATCTACCTTCTGTTTAGATGTGTTTTTATGTTTTAATTTGTGTTTGTGCCAAGTAGAACCTATAGGATAACCTATGGTGATAGTTAATTTGATTCTGCTGAAAAACAGAAACTTTGCTCGCACGAAAATAATTTTAGTAATTCACAGAAACGTGATTTTGTGTTGATTCTTTTTTATGTAGATCAATAGACAAATTTCCCAGGACTTCCTATTTTGGTAGGATTTGTAGAGTTCCAGAAGTATTCGAGAGTTACAGATTGCTACAGACTGTTCTGTTTTTGACAGATTGTGTTTTTTGTGTGTTGTTTGCTTATTTTGATGCATCTATGGCTAGTATTAAGTGGTATGAACCATAGAGAACTTTAAATACAGTAGGTTTAACACCAATATAAGTAAATAATGAGTTCATTACAGTACCTTATGTGGTGGTTTTTCTTTCTTTCACTAACAGAGCTTATGAGACTTCCTGTTGAGTTTTATGTTGTGAAGTTTTCAAGTTCTGGGTAAAGATTTGATGGACTATGGAATAAGGAGTGGCAAGATCCTAAGCTTGGGGATGCCCAAGGCACCCCAAGATATCCAAGAATAGCCAAAAGCCTAATCTTGGGGATGCCCCAGAAGGCATCCCCTCTTTCGTCTTCATTTATCGGTAACTTTACTTGAAGCTATATTTTTATTCGCCACATGATATGTGTTTTGCTTGGAGCGTCTTGTATGATATTAGTATTTTCTTTTGAGTTTTCCACAATCATCCTTGCTGTACACACCTTTTTGGGAGAAGCCCACTTGATTATAATTTATTAGAATACTCTATGTGCTTCACTTATATCTTTTGAGTTAGATAGTATTTGCTCTAGTGCTTCACTTATATCTTTTAGAGCACGGCGGTGGCTTAATTTTGAAGCAATTGTTGATCTCTCATGCTTCACTTATATTATTTTGAGAGTCTTTTAGAACAGCATGGTATTTGCTATGGTTATAAATTTGGTCCTAGAATGATGAGCATCCAAGTTGGGTATAATAAAAACTATCATAGAAAGTGCATTAAACACTAGGATCAATTTGATGCTTGATAATTGTTTTGAGATATAGAGGTGGTAATGTTAGAGTCATGCTAGTGGGTAATTATGAAATTGAGAAATACTTGTGTTGAAGTTGGCAAGTCCCGTAGCATGCACGTATGGTAAAAGTTGTGTGACAAATTTGTTGCATGAGGTGCTCTTTTGATTGCCTTCCTTATGAGTGGAGGTCGGGATCGCGCGGTGGTTAACTCCTACCAACCCTTCCCGTAGGAGCATGCGTAGTAGTACTTTGCTTCGAGGGCAAGTAGACTTTTGCAATAAGTATATGAGTTCTTTATGACTAATGTGAGTCCATGGATATACGCACACTCACCCTTCCACTTTGCTAGCCTCTATTATACCGCGCAACTTTCGCCGATATCATGCACCCATTATTTACCTTCCTCAAAACAGCCACCATACCTACCTATTATGGCATTTCCATAGCCATTCCGAGATATATTGCCATGCAACTTTCCACCGTTCCTTTATTATGACATGCTCCATCATTGTCATATTGCTTTTTGCATGATCATGTAGGTGACATTGTATTTGTGGCAAGGCCACCCTCATGATTTTCATACATGTCACTCTTGATTCATTGCATATCCCGGTATACTGCCGGAGGCATTCATATAGAGTCATATTTTGTTCTAAGTGTTGAGTTGTAATTCTTGAGTTGTAAATTAATAAAAGTGTGATGATCTTCATTATTAGAGCATTGTCCCAAGTGAGGAAAGGATGATGAAGACTACGATTCCCCCACATGTCGGGATGAGACTTCGGACTTTAATAAAAAAAGAGGCCAAAGAGCCCACCAAACAAAAAAAGAAGAAAGGCCAATAAAAGAGAAAGGCCAAATAAAAAAATGAGAGAAAAAGAGAGAAGGGACAATGCTACTATCTCTTTTCCACACTTGTGCTTCGAAATAGCACCATGATCTTCATGATAGAGAGTCTCTTGTGTTGTCACTATCATATACTAGTGGGAATTTTTCATTGTAGAACTTGGCTTGTATATTCCAATGATGTGCTTCCTCAAAATGCCCTAGGTCTTCGTGAGCAAGCGAGTTGGATGCACACCCACTTAGTTTCTTTTGTTGAGCTTTCAAACATTTATAGCTCTAGTGCATCCGTTGCATGGCAATCCCTACTCACTCACATTGATATCTATTAATGGGCATCTCCATAGACCGTTGATACGCCTAGTTTATGTGAGACTATCTTCTCCCTTTTTGTCCTCACAACTACCACCTTATACCACCATAGTGCTATGTCCATGGCTTGCGCTCATGTATTGCGTAAGAGTTGAAAAAGCTGAAGCGCGTTAAAAAGTATGAACCAATTGCTTGGCTGAAACCGGGGTTGTGCATGATGGGAGTATTTTGTGTAATGAAAATGAAGCATGGCCTAACTATATGATTTTGTGGGGATAAGCTTTCTTTGGCTATGCTATTTTGATAGGACATGCTTATTTGTTAGTATGCTTCGAGTATTACTAATTTTATGTTTTATAAGCTTTTATCTTGAACCATTTGGATCTGAACAATCATGCCACAATAAAGGAAATTACATTGAGAATTATGCTAGGTAGCATTCCGCATCAAAAATTCTGTTTTTATCGTTTACCTACTCAAGGACGAGCAAGAATTAAGCTTGGGGATGCTTGATATGTCTCTAACGTATCTATAATTTTTGATTGTTCCATGCTATTATAATACCCGTTTTGGATGTTTATGGGCTTTACTTTACACTTTTATATCATTTTTGGGACTAATCTACTAACCGGAGGCCCAGCCCGTATTGCTGTTTTTTGCCTATTTCAGTGTTTCGAAGAAAAGGAATATCAAATGGAGTCCAAACGGAATGAAACCTTCGGGAGCGATCTTTTTGGAAGAAACGTGATCCAGAGGACTTGGAGTGCAAGTCAAGAAGCAATCGAGGAGGCCACAAGGGTGGAGGGCGCCCTCCCCCCGACTGGGCGCCCACCCTATCTCGTGGGCCCCTCGGGCATCCACCGACCTATTTCTTTCTCCTATATATACCCACGTGCCCCGAGAACATCAGAGGCGACCACGAAAAACTATTTACACCACCGTAACCTTCTGTATCCGCGAGATCCCATCTTGGAGCCTTCGTCGGTGCTTTGCTGGAGGGGGAATCAACCACGGAGGGCTTCTACATCAACACCATAGCCTCTCTGATGAGTTGTGAGTAGTTTACCATAGACCTTCGGGTCCATAGTTATTAGCTAGATGGCTTCTTCTCTCTCTTTGGATCTCAATACCATGTTCTCCTTGATCTTCTTGGAGATCTATTCGATGTAACTCTTTTTGCGGTGTGTTTGTCGATATCCGATGAATTGTGGGTTTATGATCAAGTTTATCTATGAGAAATATTTGAATCTCTGAATTCTTTTATGTGTGATTAAGTTAACTTTGCAAGTCTCTTCAAATTATCAGTTTGGTTTGGCCTACTAGATTGATCTTTCTTGCAATGGGAGAAGTGCTTAGCTTTGGGTTCAATCTTGCGGTGTTCTTTCCAAGTGACAGCAGGGGCAACAAGGCACGTATTGTATTGTTGCCATCGAGGATAAAAAGATGGGGTTTATATCATATTGCATGAGTTTATCCCTCTACATCATGTCATCTTTCTTAATGTGTTACTCTGTTCTTTATGAACTTAATACTCTAGATGCATGCTGGATAGCGGTCGATGTGTGGAGTAATAGTAGTAGATGCAGGGAGGAGTCGATCTACTTGTCATTGACGTGATGCCTATATACATGATCATGCCTAGCTAATCTCATAATTATTCGCTTTTCTATCAATTGCTCGACAGTAATTTGTTCACCCACCGTAATACTTATGCTATCTTGAGAGAAGATACTAGTGAAACCTATGGCCCTCGGGTCTATCTTTTATCTTATAAGCTTTCAATCTACTTTTATTTGCATCTTTACTTTTCCAATCTATATTATAAAATACCAAAAATATATTTATCTTATCATATTATCTCTATCAGATCTCACTTTTGCAAGTGGTCGCGAAGGGATTGACAACCCCTTTATTGCGTTGGTTGTGAGTTCTTGTTTGTTTGTGTAGGTGCGTGGGACTTTTGAGGAGCCTCCTACTGGATTGATACCTTGGTTCTCAAAAACTGAGGGAAATACTTACGCTACTATTGTTGCATCACCCTTTCCTCTTCAAGGAAAACCAACGCAAGCTCAAGACGTAGCAAGTGGTTAGGATAAGCATATGAATAAGCAGAGAAATTCTTCGAGGACTTATGAACATAATGGTTTGAAGAATAATACACATATTCATAGCCTTTAGACTTTCCCTGCGAAACAGAAATGTTAGCACGATGATGTTCATATGAGGATTTTGATCCGCGTGAGGAATTTGAACCACGTGAGGAATTTGGTCCATATGAGGACTTGGATCCATATGAAGATTTTGATCCATGTGAAGAATTTGATCTGGGGTTCCTATTCTTCATGGGTGGTGTCATGATAACATTCACCTGAAGATTTTCAATACACCTTTTGGGAACCCAGATTTTCTTCATAGGGGGACCGTTTGTTCCTGCAGTTAGTTCCAACATATCGAGAAAATACTTCACCGTTCTGATTCTTGAACAGTTTATAGTTAGAGTCAAATGACTCATCAGAGGAATATGAAGAATCAGAGGTGTTGGGGATATTACTACTGGGCGTGAACCGGCCTACCTGGGCCGGGTTAACTTCATTAGTAGTATAAAGGTGATTAAGCAGATGAAGGCCCAAGGCCTGTAGTCGGTTTAGAACCTGTAGCCGTAAACCGGCTTGATATGTAAACTTGTATTGTAAGTTAGGAATAGAGAGAGACCAACCGGGATACGAATATGAACCGGTGTGGGACTCTATGGACCAACAGGCGTTACCCATGTATATAAGGGGACGATCCGGCGGCGGTTCAGAGACAGACAACAACAACTCGAGGCCTGGGCGAAGCTTATTTGCTCCCTAGTCATCGAAATCACATCAATCCCATCACAACTAGACGTAGGCTTTTACCTTCATCGAAGGGGCCGAACTAGTATAAATCCTTGTGTCTTTGTGTCCGCTTTAACCCCTTCAAGTTAACCCGTAGCGATGGCTCCACGACTAAGTCCTTTCACGAGGACATCTGCCGTGACAAAACCACGACAGTTGGCGCCCACCGTGGGGCTATCGCACGACGGTTTGATGATCTTGGAGGGCAAGTTCGAAGGACTCGAAGGCTATGCTGTGGGCCGGATGACCAAGAGTCGTCGCGGCAAGCTCTACATCGATGACGCGGGATGGGGTCCCGAAGCCGGCTCGATTGAGTACGAGTACCGGGTCCCCTTTGGTGGCATACACGTTTTTATCGGCAAGATTGGTGAGCCCGGGCCTGAGCCGGACATCTGCACTGACCTCGTCGAGACGGCTCAGCGTGCGAGATCTGCCCAGGTTAAACCGGCCGTGAAGCGTGCCTTCGTGGGAGTCATCCACGGAGGAGAGCATGAGGACGAGTCGGAATACGGTAGCGAGACCGTCATCTATTCTGGCGACAAGTCCTCGACCGGGGAGACCAAATCATTGTACCAGTTGCAAGACGACCAAATTAGGGGCTGTTCCGATGGCGACAGTATTCCGGACCCCCCTGATCAGATCAACCGGGTTGGAATATTCATGGCCGGCACGCAGGCGGCAAATCACTCCTCAACCGCAGCAGCAATGTTCTCTGGATTAGCAGCGGCAGCGGCAGCAGGGGCAGGAGGCCTCGTGCACCCACCGGTTCAGGTTCTATCTGACATGTTTGATGCACTAGCTGTACTTATGGCAGAGGCCAATCCGGCGGATTAGGAGGCCCATGATGCAGAGGTTGCAAAGGTGAGAGAGCAGATCGTACAGGCCAAAGCCGACCTAGCAGCAGAGAAGGACAGGATGGCCGCAGAGCGGGCTGCTTTGGACGCCCAGGCCTATAAGCTCATGCTCGACCAGAACGCATCACAGGAGGTCTTGAAGCGGAAGCACAGATCACGCCTGCCGTTAGGGTTTGACCCTAGAAATCTCTTTCACACTCCGGAAGCTGGAACCAGCAATCCGCCGGGGCACTGGGAGGTAAACCGGGTCGAGGCACCAGGGCCAGGAGCGACGGTCCAACCCCGCCTGATGGAACCTCCTCGGCAGAACGTTGTGATTCCTCCGCCGGTCCAGACACCTCCGGGTCATTATTCTAATCCTATGGACAATCTTGTCGCAGCTGCTGCGTGATTAGAAGCTATCCCGGTCGAAGGAGACTCTCCGCAAGCAATAGAGACGCGCCGGGTTAAGGAACTTCTCCGGACCGCTTTGATTCAGCAGGAGGCATATTCATACAGCCGCGATCGGATTCATTCCACACCTCGTCCAAGCCGGAGCTATAGTAGGCGCATGGATGAACCGGCCGTATCAAGCAATGCGCGGAGCCGTGAAGCGGCCCGTGGCAATAACCCGGCAGGTGGTGTTCGCGATGCTCAGGATGTAGTGGACCGGGCCCGGGCACGAAGGGAGGCCGAGTTAGCAGCACAGAACGAGGCGGGTCAGCTTTCACCGGTTCGTCCTACCACCTCTGCCGGGCCAGGGGTCGCATCTAGCTTGGGAGTACCCTGTTTAGTCCCCGCTTTACGCAATGTACGCCTGCCCAAAGACTTCAAGGGTCCGCGCAAGGTGCCGAATTACACCGCTGATTTATCTCCAGAAGCGTGGGTAGAGAGTTATGAGATGGCCATGGAGATGCTGGATGTGGATGAGACCGCGTGTGCAAAGTACTTCACCATGATCCTTGAAGGCACGGCCCGTACTTGGTTGAAGAGCCTGCCGCCTAATTCTATCAGTTCATGGGCCTAGTTGCGGGCCCGGTTTATCCAGAATTTCAAAGATACGTGTAAGCAGCCTAAGTCCATAGTAGACTTGGTGGCTTGTGTTCAGGAGGACGGAGAGTCAACAACCCATTGGGTACGCCGCGTTTCGGAAGTCTTGCACTCGTCTGATAGGATCAATGCTGACTCTGCGATCTTAACCCTGGAGGGTAACTGGCGGTTTAAGCCTCTAAAGTTGAAGTTGGGGCGTATGAAGCGGTTCTGTAATGACATGGGAACTCTCATGGCCGCTTTAGTGAAGTATGCTGATTCTGATAGTACCAAGGATCCCAAGACTGACGATGACGAAGCAGGGAAGGGAAAGAAGAACAGCAACTCCAAGGGGCATCAACACAAACCGGCGAGCCATGGGAACGGAGGCAAGCGTAAAGCGGATGGCAGCATGGACTTTGTAGCTAACACTAATGCGCAGGACAAGGGTCAGCGGCGCAGAGGTAAAGCGGCGAATCGTAGTGGGGCTCCAAATCCTAACCCGGATCACTTGAACTATTTGTGGAATCAGCCTTGTCCAAAACACGGGACAAAGGAGGCGCCGGCTAACCACCTTTGGAAGGATTGTTACATTATGCAGGAATTTAAAAACTCTAATGCCTTCCGTTATGACCATGGGTCAAGTGGTGGCTCAGGATCCGGTTTCCATGGGCCGAGTCACGATGGAGCTTCCGGTTCAGGTTTTAATCAGGGCGGTCATAATAACCAGAATAATCAGAGCGGTCAAGGGGGTTACAACCAACAGCAGCAGCAGCAGCAGTCGAGTTATCAGAGCCAGCCAAAACAGTTGAACAATGGGCAGTATCACGTTTTCACAACTAGCTTGGATATGCGCGACCGGAAACTTCACAAGCAAGCCGTGAACTCTGTTGAACCGGCCGTACCACGTTACTTACGCTGGTCGGAGCAGCCTATCGTGTGGAGCAGGGAGGATCACCCACCCCGGGTTGACAATCCGGGCCAGTTGGCATTAGTGGTAGACCCTCAGGTGGGAGGTTATAAATTCACCAAGGTGCTCATGGATGGAGGGAGCAGTATTAACATCCTGTACTATGAGACATTCCGCCGCATGGGGCTAACAGACAAAAATCTCACACCGTCTAATACGGTGTTCCATGGTGTGGTGCCTGGCAAATCAGCATATCCTGTTGGTAAGATAGCCCTGGAGGTGGCTTTTGGGGACGAGCATGATTCCCGATCCGAAACACTAACCTTTGAGGTGGTGAAAATCCGGAGCCCGTATCACGCCTTGTTTGGGCGGCCGGCTTATGCCAAATTCATGGCACGGCCTTGTTATATCTATTTGCAGCTCAAGATGCCGGGTCACAAAGGGACAATAACGGTTCATGGGAGCCGCAAGATTGCTTTGGAATGTGAGGAAGGTGATGCGGCCTATGCAGAGTCGGTTTGTGCCACGGAGGAGTTGAAATATTATAGGGACAATGTTGATCCGGCGGACATGACCCCTTTGAAGAAGCCAACTACGGAGCATGATTCAGATCTGAAGCTCAAATCAGCGCCTGTCGGTGTCAAAACCGGCGGATCTCGGGTAGGGGGTCCCAAACTGTGCGTCTAGGCGGATGGTAACAGGAGACAAGGGACACGATGTTTTACCCAGGTTCGGGCCCTCTTGATGGAGGTAAAACCCTACGTCCTGCTTGATTAATATTTATGATATGGGTAGTACAAGAGTGGATCTACCACGAGATCAAGGAGGCTAAACCCTAAAGCTAGCCTATGGTATGATTGTTGTAATGTATGTTGTCCTACGGACTAAAGCCCTCCGGTTTATATAGACACCGGAGAAGGCTAGGGTTACACAGAGTCGGTTACAATGGTTGGAGATCTACATATCCGTATCGCCAAGCTTGCCTTCCACGCCAAGGAAAGTCCCATCCGGACACGGGACGGAGTCTTCAATCTTGTATCTTCGTAGTCTTGGAGTCCGGCGGACGGTGATAGTCCGGCTGTCCGGACACCCCCTAGTCCAGGACTCCCTCAGTAGCCCCTGAACCAGGCTTCAATGACGATAAGTCCGGCGCGCATAATGTTCGGCATTGCAAGGCGGGTTCCTCCTTTGAATAATCCAGAGAAGATCATGAACACCAGGATAGTGTCCGGCTCTGCAAAATAAATTCCACATTCTACCGTAGAGAGAATAAAATGTACACAAGTCCAATCTGCTGACGTATTTTGCGGCATGACATCACACCGCTTCCAAGCCTTTACTTGAATCGTTTTTTATTATACCACCTCAGCACGTTTAGTGAAGCGGTTTCCTTGGCACGTCTTGTCGAAGCAGAGATCGTGCTCCCCTTATTCCGGGATTCTCATCAATACGGACGTGGGTAACCCAACCGCGCCATTGATGGTGGCGCTTGGGAGATAAGCGAGTTTTACCAGGCCAGTGGGGGTGCGTAGTCTTCGCCCGTCTATATATAAGGGATAAGGATTCACCTTTTCACCCACGCCTTCTTCCTCCTTTGCTTATCCACCTCCGCGCACTCAAGCTCCAACGCCCAAGCTCGCGCATCTCGTCTTAACCTTCCCCGACCATGTCCGGAGGGGGAGGCAAATGGTTGGCTTCCACCGTCAAGGATACCTTTCCGGCGATATCGCGCACCGGCTGCCCGACGAGGGGCAGCTCGTCCCTACCCCCGGGCCCCATGAGAGGGTCGTTTTCCTTCCCCACTTCCTCCGCGGACTGGGCTTTCCACTTCACCCCTTTGTCCGGGGGCTCATGTTCTACTACGGCCTGGATTTCCACGATCTGGCGGCGAACTTCATCCTCAACATCTCGGTGTTCATCGTCGTGTGTGAGGCCCTCCTCTGCATCCGGCCCCACTTCGGCTTGTGGCTCAAGACCTTCAACGTCAAGCCGAAGGTAGTGAAGGGCACGCAGGCGGAGTGCGGAGGCGCCATGTTGGGCAAGATGCCCAACATCCTCTGGTTCGAAGGGGCCTTTGTGGATTCCGTCAAGGGGTGGCAATCGGGGTGGTTCTATATCACCGAGCCGCGCGACCCCGCGTGGGCGGCGGCCCCCGAGTTTAGATCTGGTATCCCTACGCAGCTCACCTCCTGGAAAGAGAAGGGCTTGCTGTGGGGTAATCCGAAGGAGCTGACGGGACTCCGAGCCTGTATCCAGAAGCTGGTGAACAAGAAGCTCAGGCTCGTCGACGTGGTCCAAGTCATGCTCGTCCGCCGGATCCTCCCATGCCAAGAACGGGCATTCAATCTGTGGGAGTTCGATCCGGAATAGCACCAGGCGCTAAGCGGGCTCTTCGACACGACGTACGAAGGCGCCTGGAGGGTGCTGTTTAAGGGCGCCGAAGCCCCCGCATCCGCGACGGAAGATCGTGGATTTCGCTCGCAGCATCCAGCTGACGAGGTAAGTGATTCAACCCCTTTACGGGACACTTGTTGTAAATAGATTGATTCTAAGAGGGTTTCAATCTCCCTTTTCCTTTGACAGGAATGGATGAAGAAGGCCGAGCAGCTCGTCTGCCCGGCTCCCATGCCAGAAGACCCAGTGGACGCCCATCTAGCGGGGCTGCTGGTTCCGGCACCGCACGTGGTGCCGGAGAAGAAGGCCAAGAAGGCGGCCACGGGCACTTGAAATAGTTCCCGTAATCAGGCGTCCGACGACGAGGCGGACTCCTCCCCCAAAGATGAGGAGGAGGAAGAAGACTCTCTCCCGGAGGAGGGAGAGAGGAAGAGGAAGGCTTCCCCAACAGGGGAGGCCGAAGGGTCCAAGAGGGGGAGAACTATTCCCCCGGACAGCTCCGCCAACACCGACGTTGGCGAGGAGGAGTGGCCTTGAAGGGACAGGCCTCCAGCAAGATCGTAAGTATCCGGATCCCTGATATGCAATTTCTTTCGTGTCACATAGTGTCCTACTAACGCCGCATACTGTCCGCAGTCCGGCCGATGATGATCTCCCCGCTTCATCGAGTGGGTCGTTGGCCCCGTCAGATGTGGATTCACTTCCGACTGCCTCTACCCCCCGCGCCGATGAGGACGCCGAGGTGGGATCCCAGAAAGGGACCCATCAGGAGGAGGCTCCGGAGGCGCCGCAAGGCAGCCTCCCGGACTTTGCGCCGGACTCTACGTTGGAACCTGTAGTGGTTCCAGAGTCCGGCAGGCGGCCCCTTCGAAAGAAGGGCAAGACCGTGACTCCAGCGGCCTCCGTCCAACCGGAGGCGCCGGACAACTTGCTGGAGGTGCTCAAAGGCGCTTCCATCGAGGAAGAACACCGCACTGTTATGAGTGTGGTGATTCAGAAGGTCCAGCTCGCCAAGAGCAGGCTGACCGAAGCCTGCAGTAGCCTTTTAACAGGCTTTGAGGTAAGAAGTTAAAATTGTGTAATGTAATACCGCATAGACAGTAGCCCCTGATGCTCGGTTCGGTGTTCGGAAAGAAAAGCTGGACTGAGGATCTAAAAAGATATTCGTAGGTTGCTAATAAATTATGTCAATATGGGTTTGCAGGCTGTGCTGCTAACCTCTGCCGCACTGACTGCGGAGGTTGGTACATTAAAGCAAGATCTGGAGCGGTCCGAGCGAGAGCTGGGCCATGCCAAGAGGCAGCTCGAGGACAAAGAAGGTGAGTAGCACCACTTTGAATTGTTACCTTACAGAAAAGGATTTTGGTCGCAATAAAATTAACAAGGATAATATGGGTATTGCAGGGGCCACAAACGAGGTGGCAGCCCTGAAGGAGGCTGTGTCCGCGGCCGAACGCAGTGCGGCCGCGGAACGGGCAAAGCGAGAAAAGAAGGAGGCACAGGTGGCGGAAGTGTGGCAAGAGCTCTAGGCTCTCATGGAGAAGCATGGGAGCTTGGAGCGCGACTCCAAGACTCGAGAGTCCGAGCTTGCCTCGGCTCTCGAAAGTGCCAAGTCCGCCAAGGCCGAGGCCCGTAAGTCCCTTCAGGAGGTTGAAGATGTAAAGAAGATAGCGGCGGGTAAGGCATTTTTCATGCAAAGCAAGCATGTTAATGTAAACTACCTGACACTTACCCGCATTCGGAGCTCTCCAGGGGCGTTTGCAGATCTGCCGTAGTGTGTCCGATGCCGCCGCATTCTACCGTGGCAAGGAGGGGAGCTCAACGGAGAAGGTCTTCTGGTCTCAGTACGCTGAGGCCGGCCATCCGGTGCCCCCAAGCGACCAGCTGAAGCAGCTGGTCGAGCTCCACAAGGTAGCTGAGGAGGCCATGAAGGGCCTTATAGTCCGGCTGTGGCCTGGACAGGCCATGCCTGGGAGCTACTTCGGCCTCGTGCGGCGGCCGGTGGATGCGTGCCCCTGGGTGGAGGTCATCAAGCGCTCCGCCTGTATTGAAGGTGCTCGTCGGGCCCTTGCCCACACAAAGGTGCACTGGGGCAGGCTGGATGCGGAGAAGCTTCTTACTGACCCGCCGCCACCGGGCAAGGAGTATCGTACGCCCGAAATGTATTATAAAACTGTCCTGAAGGGATCCCGCGATATTGCGGACGAATGCCCTAAAGATGTAATTTTTGAGTAAACTCGCTATGTATTATCCTGTGCGCTGAAAACTTTGTTCATGTGTGCTTTAAGCAACTCTTTTTTAATTTAAAATACTACCTTCTGTGCGGCCGTTTATAAAATCTGAGAGATGGCAAGTCGTTGGCTTCAGCCCCCAAGCCGCAAGTGCTGGGGTGTTCGGGATAACTTGAGCACTCTTGTTCCCATTTTTGGGTCCATCTAGGGAGGCGCTCAACACAACGAACCAGGCAACCGGACTTATAATGCTTGAACACTCTCACTTAGCCATAGAATTCTATAATTTTAAATTTCGGCGAAGCCCCTAGTATTCGGAAGACCGAATTCGGGGCGCTATCCACGCCTTCGTCGGACATTATCCGGAACTTCGCTCGAAGCGGCATGAGTCTTTAAGGGCCCGAAAAGACCTCTCGAACAGCGACCAGTCTCTCGCCTTATCATGCCGGTCAGTTTTAGCTTTCTCCACTGAGGCCCTCGCCCAGCTCAACCGGGGCGCAATCGCAGTGGTTCTCCCAGTGCCACCTTAGCCGACGGAACGGAACGTAAGGCACCAAAACGTGGGAGCCGGGCAAACCCAACTATTGACCCAAGACATGATTCGGAGCCGATTCATATAATGCTATAAGTTCGGGGTGCCGCACTTGTGAAAGTGTTCGGACTTATCACACCATGATGTGGGGAACGTAAGCCCCTGGTGTATTAGGCCGTATCGAAATATACGGGTGCAAGATGTCATGTAGTGAACATATATATTTAATAACAGGCAAAAAGGTGCTGCATCATTTATTAAAGGAAGTCTGCTATGAGTGCGGACTGATACAAATAGTGCGGTAAGCAAGGGTTTTGGACTAGTTAAACATGTCCCCCTCCAGGGATGGGCTGCGGACTTGGTGTATATAATCAAATTTAATGCTCGTAATTGAAACCACCTCAGTGTTCGTCGCCGCATTCTTTACTCCCCGGCTGTTGCATCATGAGTTCGGCAGGTTCACCGCCGGACAGGGCCTCTAGCTAACGGAGTCCTGTGTACATAAAGAAGGAAAATAATAATAAGAAAGAGTGGCACACTTGCGAGCCCCTGGTGTGGTCGAGCCGCACTCTCGGTCCATTGTGGTCGTGCCCCTTCCCCTACGCCCATGGTATCTCCAAAGCGTAATGATGTACGCGGAGGGTTGTTCTTGCGATCATGCGAGGGTGGGGATTAGGGCCGCATTGCTACGTGTGCTCTGATCGTGCCAGGTAGTCTTGGTTGGACTTGCTTCGGGCGCGTTTGGCTGTATCCGGCCGTTTAACGGCCGGACTCAAAAATTGCCTTAAAAGGCTGCTCTGTACTTCTGCCGTGCGAGCCGCTGTATGTTCCTCCGTTCGGAGGGAGCGTTCCGTATTTCCGTTGACCGTGATGACTCCACGAGAGCCTGGCATCTTGAGCTTGAGGTATGCATAATGCGGCACCGCGTTGAACTTTGCAAACGTGGTTCGTCCGAGCAGAGCGTGATAGCCGCTGCGAAATGGGACTATGTCGAAGATTAATTCCTCGCTCCGAAAATTATCCGGGGATCCGAAGACCACTTCCAGTGTGACTGAGCCTGTATAATTGGCCTCCACACCTGGTATGACGCCTTTAAAGGTTGTCTTTGTAGGTTTAATCCTTGAGGGGTCTATGCCCATCTTGCGCACTGTATCCTGATAAAGCAGGTTCAGGCTACTACCGCCGTCCATCAGGACTCTCGTGAGGTGAAATCCATCGACGATTGGCTCTAAAACCAATGCGGCGAGTCCGCCATGGCAGATGCTGGTCGGATGGTCTCTTCAATCGAAAGTGATCGGACAAGAGGACCATGGATTGAACTTCAGGGCGTTTGGCTCCATCGCGTATACGTCCCGTAGTGCACGCTTCCGCTCCCTCCTGGGTATATGGGTTGCGTAGATCATGTTCACCGTCCGCACTTGTGGGGGGAAACCCTTCTGTCCTCTATTGTTCGGCGGTCAGGTCTCTTCCTCGTCGTCGCTGTTTAGCCCCTTGTCGTTGTTTTCGGCAATTAACTTGCCTGCCTGCTTGAACACCCAGCAATCTCTGTTGGTGTGATTAGCTGGCTTTTCAGGGGTGCCATGTATCTGGCATAAGCGGTCGAGTATTCGGTCCAAATTGGACGGACCCGGAGTGGTTCTTTTGAATGGCTTCTTCCGCTGACCGGGTTTAGAGCCTCGGAATCCGGCGTTGACTGTCGTATCCTCCTTGTCGTCGCCGTTAATGCGGCGTTTATTTTTGCTTCGACGCGACCTGCCGTTGTGGTCCTTAGTATCCGGACTGCCAGAATTTTTACTGAGGTTGTTGCTGCGAGCTAGCCAGCTATCCTCTCCCGCGCAAAAGCGGGTCATTAATGATGTGAGGGCTGCCATGGATTTCGGCTTTTCCTGTCCCAGGTGCCGGGCTAGCCACTCGTCGCGGATGTTATGTCTGAAGGCTGCAAGGGCCTCTGCATCCGGACAGTCGACGATTTGGTTTTTCTTTGTCAAGAACCGTGTCCAGAATTGCCTGGCCGATTTGTCTGGCTGCTGAATTATGTGGCTTAGGTCATCGACGTCTGGTGGTCGCACATACGTGCCCTGCAAGTTGTCGAGGAATGCGGCTTCCAGGTCTTCCCAACACCCAATTGATTCTGCGGGCAAGCTGTTAAGCCAATGCCGAGCTGGTCCTTTAAGCTTGAGTGGGAGATACTTGATGGCATGGAGATCGTCGCCGCAGGCCATATGGATGTGAAGGAGATAATCTTCGATCCAAACCGCGGGGTCTGTTGTGCCATCGTAGGATTCGATGTTTACGGGTTTAAACCCTTCAGGGATTTGATGATCCATTACTTCGTCAGTGAAGCATAGCGGGTGTGCGGCGCCTCTATATTGAGCAATATCACGACGTAGCTTGAGAGAGCGTTGTCTGCTGTGTTCGGCCCGGCCGGGGTTATTGTATCCAGCGTGACGGTATTCGTCGTGGGTCGTGGGGTGCCCACGTGATCCGTAGATGGATCTGGATTGCCTTGCTTTGTCCTCCAATACATCTCGCAAGTCCGGCGCGTTCCCTCTTGGCTTCGTACTTTTGGAGCGATGCCGGGGTACGGTCTTGGTGGAGGGCCTGGATGCCTCTCTGTCGCGACCACGGGGTGGTCGGCCGGCCGTATCGTGCGCTGGTGATGAAGGTATGTATGCTTCCTCCTCTAATCGGGGGAGAAACTTGCGTCTTGGGTAGCTTTTGGAGGGGCGTTCGAGTTTATACTCTTCGGCCGCGAGGACCTCGGTCCATCGATCGGCCAGCAGGTTCTGATCAGCTTGAAGCTGCTGCTGCTTTTTCTTTAGGCTATTTGCCGTGGCGATAAGCCTACGTTTAAAACGCTCTTGTTCGACGGGATCCTCGGGCACGACGAATTCGTCGTCGTTGAGGCTTGCCTCGTCTTCGGAGGGAGATATATAGTTATAGTCCTCGACCTCTTCGTCTGCCGCCCTCTCGTGAGGGCTTGCTTCTGCATCCTCCTGCGCCGAGCCTTGCTGGAGGGGATTGTCTTCGGCACTATCTGGGGTATTATTATCTCCTGTGCCGGAATCTCCATTCTTGCTGTGGCGGGATTTAGAGCGGCGTCGCTGACGCCGACGCTTGGGCTGTTTCTTTAAGGAATCTGCCTCCGCTGCTTCTTCGCCGTCCCCATCTTTTGTGGTGTCCACCATGTATACGTCGTATGACGAGGTGGTCTTCCAGTGCCCTGGAGGTGCTGGTTCCTGTTCGTCTCCGGCATCGTCGTCCATAGCGTCGATGTCTTCGGAGTCGGAGTCTAGCATGTCGGTTAAATCGTCGACAGTGGCTACAAAGTGTGTGGTGGGTGGGCTCTGAATTTCTTCGTCGTCCGTATCCCAACCATCCTGGCCATAATCCGGCCAGGACTCTCCGGATAGCGAGAGATGCTTTAGCGAATTTAGGATGTCGCCAAAGGGCGAGTGTTGGAAGATGTCCGCGGTGGTGAATTCCATAACCGGCGCCCAATCAGATTCGATTGGCAGGGGCGTGGGAGGCCCGGAGTCCGGCGGGGAGTCCGGCACCTCGGAGTCACAAGCTTCGCGAGGGACAAGGTTAGTGTTCGGCTCCATCGTCGTGGAAGTTGAAGCCCCCGAGGCGGTGTCCAACCACCGGTCCTCGATCTGGGCGATCGGCTCCGGACTAAGGGCCGGAGCGGATTCTTGTGCGGCCACCAAGGCGCTGTTCGGCGGCAGAGCTAGATCATGCCCGTCGTAACAGTGCGGCACGCTTGGCTGTGGCTCGAGCCCATCGAAGATCAAGTCCCCGCGGACGTCAGCCGTGAAGTCTAGGCTTCCGAATCTGACCTGACGGCCAGGGGCATAGCTTTCGATCTGCTCCAGATGGCCAAGTGAATTAGCCTGCAGTGCGAAACCGCCGAATACGAAGATCTGTCCGGGGAGAAAAGTCTCACCCTGGACGGCGTTGTTGTTGATTGAAGAAGCCATCAAGCCTATTGGTGACGACACAGAGGAACTCTCAATGAAAGCACCAATGTCGGTGTCAAAACTGGCGGTTCTCGGGTAGGGGGTCCCGAACTTGCGTCTAGGCGGATGGTAACAGGAGACAAGGGACACGATGTTTTACCTAGGTTCGGGCCCTCTTGATGGAGGTAAAACCCTACGTCCTGCTTGATTAATATTGATGATATGGGTAGTACAAGAGTGGATCTACCATGAGATCAAGGAGGCTAAACCCTAAAGCTAGCCTATGGTATGATTGTTGTAATGTATGTTGTCCTACGGACTAAAGCCCTCCGGTTTATATAGACACCGGAGAAGGCTAGGGTTACACAGAGTCGGTTACAATGGTAGGAGATCTACATATCCGTATCGCCAAGCTTTCCTTCCACGCCAAGGAAAGTCCCATCCGGACACGGGACGGAGTCTTCAATCTTGTATCTTCGTAGTCTTGGAGTCCGGCGGACGGTGATAGTCCGGCTGTCCGGACACCCCCTAGTCCAGGACTCCCTCAGCGGCTGAGACCAAGCTTGTTGACTTCGTGCCCGGCGATTCGTCCAAGCAGTTCACTGTCAGTGCCAACTTGGACCCTAAATAGGAAAGCGCGCTCATCGAGTTCATCCGTGAGAATCGGGACATTTTTGCATGGAAGCCTTCTGACATGCCAGGTGTACCGAGGGAACTTGCTGAGCACACTCTTAATGTTGATCCCAAGTATAAACCGGTAAAACAGTTTCTCCGCCGGTTTAACGAAGAAAGGCGCAAAGCTATTGGAGAAGAAGTGGCCAGGCTCTTAGCAGCTGGTTTTATCATTGAAGTGTTCCATCCAGAATGGCTTGCTAATCCAGTGCTGGTTCTTAAGAAAAATGGCACTTGGCGTATGTGTGCGGATTACACGGATCTTAACAAGGCTTGTCCAGCGGATCCTTTTGCCCTCCCCCGCATTGACCAGATTATTGATGCCACGGCGGTTTGTGAGCGTTTGAGTTTTTTGGATGCGTATTCTGGGTATCATCAGATCAAAATGGCGGTTAAGGACCAGGAGAAGACGGCGTTTATTACTCCCTTTGGAGCCTTCTGCTATGTATCTATGCCTTTTGGGCTCAAGAGCGCCCAAGCCACTTATCAACGGTGTGTACAGAACTGCTTGCATAAACAGATCGGCCGTAATCTGCACGCCTATGTGGATGATATTGTAGTCAAGTCAAGGCAGAAGGAGACGCTGGTTGATGATTTGAAGGAAACCTTTGACAACTTGCGGGTTTACAAGATGATGCTTAACCCGACCAAGTGTGTCTTTGGTGTTCCGGCAGGCAAGTTACTGGGTTTTCTTGTGTCCAACAGAGGAATTGAGGCTAATCCGGAGAAGATTACGGCTATCACCTCCCTGGCTAAACCGAAGTGTATCAATGATGTTTAGCGTTTGGCGGGTCGGATTGCCGCGCTGAGCCGGTTTATCAGCCGCCTCGGAGAGAAGGCCATCCCTTTATACCAGATGCTAAGAAAGACAGATCAATTCATCTGGAATCCGGCTGCTGATGAAGCGTTGGAGGACTTGAAGCGGCAATTAGCCAATCCGCCCGTTCTTGCAGCTCTGGTCGACAAGGAGCCGTTATTGCTATACGTAGCGGCCAATGCTCGCGCAGTTAGCGTGGCTATTGTGGTAGAACGCAAGGAGGCGGGCAAGGAGTATCCGGTTCAGCGGCCGGTTTACTATATCAGCGAGGTGCTTATTGAATCCAAGCAAAGGTATCCGCATTGGCAGAAGCTGGTATATGGAGTTTTCATGGCAAGCCGGAAGTTGAAGCAGTATTTCCAAGGGCACCCCATCACAGTGGTCAGTTCAGCTCCCTTGGGCGATATCATACAGAACCGGGAGGCGACTAGCCGGATTGCCAAGTGGGCTATAGAACTTGGGCCGCACGGATTGAAGTACGTGCCTTAGACGGCGGTGAAGTCTCAAGCACTTGTTGATTTCATCAATGATTGGACGGAGTTGCAAGCACCAGAGGAGAAGCCGGATCACACATATTGGACTATCCATTTTGATGGATCCAGGCAATTGGAGGGCTCGGGGGCTGGAGTCGTATTAACTTCCCCACGAGGTGATAAGTTTTGTTATGTTCTCCGCTTAATGTTCCCTTGTACTAATAATGCAGCTAAGTATGAAGCTTTGCTCCATGGTCTCCGGATGGCTAAGGAGATGAATTTAAGTCGGGTTAAGTGCTTCGGTGACTCGGACCTCATGGCTCAACAGGTGTCTGGCACTTGGGATTCTAAAGACCCACTTATGGCTGCATATCGTCGTGAGGTGGATATGGTTGCGGGTCACTTCAAGGGTTATCAGGTGGATCACGTGGATCGTCGAAAAAATGAAGCGGCGGACGCGTTAAGCCGGTTGGGCTCTCAGCGTAAACCGGTCCCGCCTAATGTCTTTCTGGATGTGTTGCACAACCCGTCAGTCAAGCTCCTGGGTGAAGCGGATTTGGCTATTCCCGATCCGGAGGCTCAATTGGTGGCAGCCCTGCATGTTATACCGGATTGGACAGTTCCTTATCTTGCGTACATGAACCGGGGAGAGTTGCTAGAGGATGAGACTCTAGCCAGGCAGATAGTCCGGCGATCCAAGTCTATGACCATTGTCAATGGCGAATTGCATCATTGCGGTGTATTAGGGGCGTTTCAACGTTGCGTCTCTCCTGAGGAAGGCTGTGAAATTTTACGTGAAATCCATGAAGGGGATTGTGGTCACCACGCCGGTTCAAAGTATCTGGTCGCTAAGGCGTTTCATCACGGGTTCTACTGGTTGATAGCTCATGCTGATGCGGAGGACTTGGTTCAACGGTGTGATGGCTGTCAGAAATTTTCACGGCGTGCTCATGTGCCGGCTCAAGAGTTGAGGATGATTCCAATTACTTGGCCGTTTGCAACATGGGGGCTGGATATGGTCGGACCTTTTAAAAGGTCCAAGGATAAGAAAACCCACCTTTTGGTGGCAGTTGACAAATTTACCAAGTGGGTTGAAGTGGAGCCTGTTAGCAAGTGTGATGCGGCTACAACGGTGCAGTACATTAAAAAGGTGATTTTCCGGTTTGGCTTTCCACACAGTATCATTACTGACAATGGTACCAATTTATCCAAGGGCGCTATGAAGGAATTCTGTGAACGTGAGCACATCCGACTTGACGTATCATCAGTGGCTCACCCCCAGTCCAATGGGCAGGCAGAACGAGCTAATCAAGAGATCTTGCGAGGCATCAAACCCCGGCTTATGGTTCCATTGCAAAGAACACCGGGTTGTTGGGTTGAAGAGCTACCGTCTGTGCTATGGAGTATCAATACTACGCCCAACCGATCTACAGGATACACGCCGTCTTTCATGGTCTATGGAGCAGAGGCGGTTCTCCCTAGTGATATCCGGCACGATTCGCCTCGTGTGGGGGCTTATATTGAAGGTGACAATGAGACAGCACGGCAAGATGCTTTGGACCTATTGGATGAGGAGCGTGACATAGCAGCTGCCCGCTCGGCGATTTATCAACTGGATCTTCGCCGCTATCACAGTCGCCGGGTCAGAACCAGAGCTTTTCAAGAAGGAGATTTGGTGCTTCGACTCATCCAAGACCAGACAGATATGCACGAGTTATCCCCACCTTGGGAGGGACCTTTCGTGGTCAGCAAGAATCTGCACAACGGGTCGTACTATCTGATTGATATTCGAGAACAAAAAGATTCACGCACATCAGAGGAGGAAACCAACAGGCCGTGGAACATAGCTCATCTTCGGCCTTACTACACCTGAGCCATTGGCTCTATCTATGTACATATTATGACAGTGTATATATTATCATTGATATAATAAAACCGGAGCCTCAGCTAAAGCGGGGTCTCTGTCCTTTCATATCATGTGTGGTTACATGGAGTTGTTCTGTCTTAAAGCGGCCTCCGGTTTACCCCTTGAAATTTGCTTTTCAAAAAAGCTTTGTGATATCACTTGGGGGCTTGGTCGTGTCCGAACCAATGCAACACCTCTTGATAGGAGAAAGCCACCAGATCACTTGGGGACATGGTCAAGTCTGAACCAGTCACGCCTCTTGATCAGCCTAAAGGCCACAGAATCACTTGGGGGCTTGGTCGAACCCGAACCATTGCCACGCCTTTTGATCGGCATAAATGCCACGGTTTCATTTGGGGACCTGGCTGACTTGAACCATCGCCACACCTATTGGGGACTTGGTCCTGTCCAACCATGGTAACACCATCTGATCAGCTCAGTAAAGCATGTTTTTGCAAACGGTTTTATCATTGCCTTTGCTTCCATATTTCTTTTATGACTATTCTTCAATTGTTGTTGTGTTTCCTTTAAACCAACAACACTTTTTACCGGTTCAGCTGACGGAATTCGGTTCATTTTTAATCCGGAGAAATATGCCCGGTTTAGCTTTCCTGTTAAACATCATGGAGTAGCAGGGGGGCTTATAATGACCCAGCACGGTTTACATGGTAAGCCAGCATTTTAAACACACGGGAGTTATTGTTTCCCCTTTGATGGTAATGGTTTATAAAACCTCCATTTCAAGCCTGGCTAAGCCAACTTCATGCCCAGCGATGGCAGGTATTTTGTATCGCATATTTGATTATATGTCTTAAATACATTGATGATATATATATAAAGGTCATAAACCGGTTGGCGGTATAACCTCCACCGCAGTTCAAGATTTTCTGATTGCAGGAAATATAAATTGAGGATTTCAAGCAAAAGCATCAGTACTTATGCACGAAGGCATATTTAAAGCAGAAGTATTGGCTATTCTATTACAAGGCAACGCGGTGCCCAAATAAGATCATTGTTGTTCTGGCGGATCATAATAAAGTAGCTATTTAAACCGGCTTCCGGTTCAAGCCTGCTCATCGCCCCGGTCTGATGGTTGTGGGTCGTCCCGCGCCGCTTCAGCTTCCTCATCTCTATCCATTGGCTGGAAATCAACAGTGGTCCAGTCGATTCCCATTAAAGCTTGAAAGACAGCCTCTTCATGGATCAGAGAAGACGGTTCAATATCAGGAGCGTAAGTATGCTTACGGATTGGAGGAATCAGATTCTCCGCTTTAAGAATTGGTGCAGCCACTCGTTTATTCTGATCATTATACTGAGCTTGATAATGCGACAAGTCTGCCTCTTCAGCCAATTGACAAGCCAGAGGGCGCACTGCACGGTTTATCGCCCTCAGATCGTCTTCATTGAACTCGGAGCCATCTTCCTTCAAACTGGGATAGCCTTGAGCTGCCTCAACAGGATCGAAATCCGGCACCCAAGCTTTTGCCTAGATCAAGGCATTAATGGCTCCGGTTCGAGCAACAGATTTTTTTCAGCTCTTCAATCCGAGCAGGAAGCATTGACAACCTCTTTAGAGTATCTTGGATTAAAGTGGGTGCCGGATTGTTATGAGATGCAATGGTGATGATCCGCTGCGCTCCGGTATACAGCTGTTCAATTAAAGTGTAGGCAGCCTTCAACTTCTTCCGAACATCTGACCCTAAGTGACCAATGCGTGTGCCTACAACAATACAGGAAAGATCACAAACCGGATCTATTATAAGAAGGCCAAAGTTGTCAAAGAAATCAAAAGGCGCTTACCAAAGATAGCAGCGGTCATGGCATGTACTTGCCGCTTTACGGCGGTCAGCTCATCTACCACCGGTTTAAGGGCAGCTTCAACGTTTTCAGCTCTTTTTATTAAAGCGGCCTTCTCAATGGCCCAATCAGCCCGCTCCTTTTTGAAGCCCTCCTTCAGCTGTTCCGTGATGCTCAAAGCGCTGGTTAATTCATCCCTTGCTTTGTCGGTTTTGGCTTGTTGGGTTTTCAACGTTTCTTGCAGATCAGTAATCCGGTCCTCTTTGATCTTCACTTCAGTCTGCATAAAGACAGTGCTTGGCTTTAAACAAACGGTACAAGAATTTGAAGTACCAACCACATAACAAGTTATACGCTTGATACTTGGGGGCTAATGCATCTTCAATCTTCATCTATTACTAAATCGCAAAGTACCAAGCTCAATACAGGTATTCAACTTGGCACTTGGGGGCTAATGGCTATTTGCTCAGTTATGTTCTGATGTTAGAATCTTTATTGGAGTCCCGGTTTAACTATACTAAGTTGAACCGGCCCTTGGGGGCTACATTGATGGATTTCAAAGTACTGAGGACTATATTAAAAGTCCCAGCTTGAAGAAGGTTAAAAACCGGCCCTTGGGGGCTAGGAGGATCAATAAAATGGCAGTAATTAAAGAAAGAAGAAGCACAAGGAAGTTACCTCAAATTTATCTCTCATCATCTTTACCAAACTAGCTTCACAGTCACGGCTAGTATATAGCCGGTTCAAGTAACCAGAATGAAGATCTTGGGCATTCAAAGCAGCATACATTTCCAGATCAACATCCCATTTGCCTTTGTTCATGGCAGAAAAATCTTCTTTGACAGTATGCTTAGTTAAAGCGACAGGATTCCCTGGTTCAAAGCGACCTACGCCGGTAATTACAACGTCATCATCCTTGGACTCGCCGGTTTGCATTGGCGCGATCGGTTTATCGGCAGGTTTTGAAGGACTGCGGGATCTTTCAATCCGGACGGAACTGGCAGGCTGGTCAATAGGGACTGAAGTATTGATAGGCCTTTTCTCAGTAATAGTATCATCTTGCAAGGGAGGATCATTGGGAACATCTTCATGAACAAACGCTTCAAGATCTGGTGCTTTATCCTGTTCAGGGGCAACATCTTCCTCGGCCGCTTTATCCAGGCGGGCTTTCTTGATCGGTTTAGGTTTAGCCCTGAAAGAGAAACAAAGAGTCAAGGAACAGCATAAGTTATAACACAGTATACCAGAAGCATATGTTCAGCCTAGCTTACCCAAGAACCGTTTTCAGTGGTGGCAGCTGAGTGGCCGATGATTCACCAGAGGAGGAATGAGAAGTAACCTGATAATCGGAGTCGGACGGATTAAGAGGTTGACGGATGAAACCCGCTTTAGGATAGAAATTAATAAAAAGGTCGGAGACCTCGGAGCGGCGTTTTCGAACCGGACTGTTTGGTAAACCGGCGGAGGTAACTACCTGGCCGCTGTGCCGGGTTGTGCGGCGAGCTTCATGTTGCTGAGTCTTCATAACAAATTTGGGATCCAAGTAAGCAAGAGGATGAGAAAATTTAACTTTCCGGTTTGCCTGGCGAAGTTTTGGCAAAGGCAAAGGATCTGAATTGAAAGAGAGAATAGTTACCTCAGCGACATCAGCATTACTGGCTTCAGCGTCGTCCTGACAAGTATCATCATCAATAAGGCGTGTAAAAAGTAAGCCTAGTGAATCGAGTTCTACCTCAAGGTCCGAGTTACCCACATCATCATCAACAGCTGGATCAGATGAAGTGGTGGTTTTCCTCTTTTTAGCAGGCTTCTTGACAACCTTGGTCTTTGGCCGGGTTGACCGTTCCGTTTTCTCTGGTTTTTCTTGTGGAAGCTTCTTGCTCCAAAACGGATTATCACCCTGATGAAGCATCAATTGATGTCAGACAGAGATAGCAATAACAGGTTCAGTAAAAAGTACAATCAAAATCTTACAGCTCGTGGTTTGTTGGTAGTACAGAAGGGGAGCAGGCCGGTTTGAGCGCAGAGGTGTTCCGGTTCGTTCAACATTTTCTTCACAGCCTCTGTGACTTCGTCATCTGAGAGCTGGATGTTGGTGTGTCGGAGTGGGTCATCGACACTATCAGTATACACGCACATTAAACCGGAGCGCCGGCTGAGAGGCAGTATGCTCCATGATATCCAACATCGTGCGAGATCTATTCCTGTTAAACCATTGGCCATGAAGGCTCGGAGCTTGGATAGTTGCGGAGCATATTTACTTCTCTCCTTGGCACTTAACGTTTGTGGGAAGGGGTGTGTATTGCTGAGCCGCTCCGGACGAAAGCCAGGCAAAGGATTTTCATCATCAGGGGAGGTATCTTTGCAGTAGAACCATGTGGCATTCCACTCCTTGGGGTGACTATGTAGTCTGGCATGGGGATAAGTGATCTCTTTCCTTTTCTGAATTGTCATACCGCCCAATTCGGTATTGGGACCATCGATGAATTCTGTGCGGCGGTTTAAGTGGAAACAGTCTCTAAACAATTCAACTGTGGGTTCCTCTTGAAGGTATACCTCACAAAGCACTTGGAAGTGACATAAGTTGGTAACAGAGTTGGGGCCAGTGTCTTGCGGGCGAAGTTGAAAATTGGCTAAAACATCCCGGTAAAATTTAGAACCGGGCGGCTTGAAGCCCCGGGCTAAATGGTCCGCAAAGATCACAACCTCTCCCTCTTGAGGTGTGGGAGGACATTCATCACCAGGAACCCTCCAGTGGATAGTATCTTTGCTGTCTAAAGCGCCGATCGAGACTAAATTATCCAACTGAGTTTCTGTGATGCGAGAAGGAACCCAGTTGCACTCATATACTTGTTTGGCCATGGTGAGATCTACAAGAAATAGGTGATTCCGGTTCAAGAATATGTTGGATAAAAGAAGGCGCTGGTATGAACAATGCTAAACCAGAGGCAGTATATTTAAACTGGATTTCTATGAAGTGGCATCATATGGCTAAAGAGTTCTGGCAGTTCAACAAGGGGACTAATGGTATATACCGGTTTATTAACTTTTTCTATATTAAGTTAAACCACCTGATCTAAACATTGAAAGCAATTGAGGTTGCGGATGGTTAAGTATGCAGAAACAGGTTTCACAAGGTCTTATTGCAGCAATGGATCTGAAGCAAGTTCAGAAAAACAGAAAATATTCAAAAGATTAAAGCAGAACGGAAGTGAATCAATGGGCAGGTATGTAGATGAGATCTATGGACTTGAGCGTGAAACTATAGGCGGATGCTAAAAAGCTACTGCTAATCAGAGCAGGGTTTCACAGATCTATCCGGGAGTCTGGGTACGAGCATGAACAAGTGATGAACACGGCAACAACACGAAACCCTAGAACAGATCTATGTTAAGAAGAACAGAAGGCTTACCAGAATCGAGGAAGACGCAGAAAGCTACCGCAGTGCTCTGGTGCATTCAGGTTGATGCAGCGGCCCAAGACGGTGCAGAGGTCAACGGCGGCGGCGGAGCTCCGAGGCTGGCGACGCGAGGAAGACGAAGAGAAAGAGACGAAGGGGAGAAAAGGAAATGACCCTTTCGGTCCTATTTATAAGGCAAAGGACGTGTGTCAGGCGCGCGAATCCAGGAGCCACAAAATTCAGAAGTGGAGCTGCTGCCTTGGGTATCGCAGATCTATTAATGAAAGAAGGCGTCATAAATGTTAACTTCGTGATGACGTCATGCCGGTTTACAGCAACCAGAGATGATGATGACATGGCAGTTTACCAATTACCAGAAGATGTTGAAGACAAAGATTTTTGTGAAGGATTGACATGAACCAGTTCAAATCAATCTGGGGCCTAATGTTGGGGATATTACTACTGGGCGTGAACTGGCCTACCTGGGCCAGGTTAACTTCATTAGTAGTATAAAGGTGATTAAGCAGATAAAGGCCCAAGGCCTGTAGTCGGTTTAGAACCTGTAGCCGTAAACCAGCTTGATATGTAAACTTGTATTGTAAGTTAGGAATAGAGAGAGACCAACCGGGATACGAATATGAACCGGTGTGGGACTCTATGGACCGACGGGCGTCACCCGTGTATATAAGGGGACGATCCGGCGGTGGTTCAGAGACAGACAACAACAACTCGAGGCCTAGGCGAAGCTTATTTGCTCCCTAGTCATCGAAATCACATCAATCCCATCACAACTAGACGTAGGCTTTTACCTTCATCGAAGGGGCCGAACTAGTATAAATCCTTGTGTCTTTGTGTCCGCTTTAACCCCTTCAAGTTAACCCGTAGCGATGGCTCCGCGACTAAGTCCTTTCACGAGGACATCTGCCGTGACAAAACCACGACAAGAGGTAAAGCCAGATAGATTGCATGGGTCTACAGGAGGTCCTTTCGCAACAACCCACGAAGTTTTGGGGTACTGCTCAGGTTTCCAGTAGGTCCCATCAGCATTGAGTTTCCTCTCAAAGGCAATACCTTCTTTCCTAGAGTTCCTGTTCAAGATCTGCTTTTTGAGCACATGACAAAGAGTCTGATGCCCTTTGAGGCTTTTGTAAATGCCTGTCACATACAATTCCTTCAGCCCTGCATTATCGTCAGTGATACATGTGGTATCCTCAGATGAGGAATTTGTAACCACAGAGACAGTTGAAGAATTTGCAGCAATAGAAGCATTTCAACATTGAGGTGATGAATTAGCAGATTCACTCTCAATGCATTTAAGACATGGTGGAATAAATTCTTCCTGAGCGGAACTGATCTATTGAGCAAGCAATGAATCGTTTTCCTTCTGAAGATCTTCATAACTCGCTTTTAACTTCTCAAGATCTTGCTTTCTCTGAAGAAATTCATAAGAAAGCTTTGCATGATTAGATAAGAGAGTGTTATGATGATTTTGAAGTTTGTCAAACCGAGTGTTGATTTGTGTGTTGTTAAATTGAAGTTATTTCCATTTTCACTTAGAGATCGTGCTAAAGTTTGGTTTTCGTCTTTATAGTATTGATTCATGGAACAAGTGCAAAGATGCTTTTATCTCTAAGTATTTTCCTCCCGCTAAGATCATCACTCTTAGGAATGATATTATGAATTTTAAACAACTTGATCATGAGCATGTTGCCCAATCTTGCGAAAGAATGAAATTGATGATTCGCAATTGCCCTACTCATGGTTTGAATTTAGGGATGATCATACAAAAATTTTGTGCCGGATTAAATTTTGCTTCTAGAAATCTTTTAGATTCGGCCACGGGAGGCACGTTTATGGAAATCACCTTAGGAGAAGCTACAAAACTCCTTGATAATATTATGGCTAATTATTCTCAATGGCACACCGAAAGATCTACTAGTAAAAAAGTGCATGCTATAGAAGAAATTAATGTTTTGAGTGGAAAGATGGATGAACTTATGAAATTGTTTGCTACTAAGAGTGCTCCTATTGATCCCAATGATATGCCTTTGTCTACTTTGATTGATAATAATAATGAATCTATGGATGTGAATTTTCTTGGTAGGAATAATTTTGGAAACAATGCTTATAGAGGAAACTTTAATACTAGACCGCTCCCTAGTAATTCCTCTAATAATTATGAAAATTCCTACAATAATTCTTATGGTAATTTTAATAAGATGCCCTCTGATTTTGAGAATAGTGTGAAAGAATTTATGATCTCTCAAAAGAATTTTACTGCCTTGCTTGAAGAAAAATTGCTCAAAGTTGATGATTTGGCTAGGAACGTTGATAGACTCTTCCTTGATGTTGATTCTTTGAAACTTAGATCTACTCCTCCTAACCATGATATCAATGAGTCTCTCAAAGCTATGAGAATTTCCATTGATGAGTGCAAAGAAAGAACCGCTAGATTGCGTGCTAAGAAAGATTGCTTTATAAAGGCGTGTTCTTCTAGCTTCCATGAAAATAATGATGAAGATCTAAAAGTTATTGATGTGTCCCCAATTAAATCTTTGTTTTGCAATATGAATCTTAATGATGATGGGACTGGAGATGAGTCAACTTTAATTAAAAGGCGTCCCAATGATTCGGAGTTTTTAGATCTTGATGCTAAATTTGGTAAAAGTGGGATTGGAGAGGTCAAGACTTTAAATAGCATTGAACCCACTATCTTGGATTTCAAGGAATTTAATTATGATAATTGTTCTTTAGAAGATCGTATTTCCTTGTTGCAATCCGTTGTGAATTCTCCTCATGTTTATAGTCAAAATAAAGCTTTTACCAAACATATTGTTGATGCCTTGATGCAATCTTTTGATGAAAAACTTAATTTGGAAATTTATATACCTAGAAAACTTTATGATGAGTGGGAACCTACTATAAATATTAAAATTAAATATCATGAGTGTTATGCTTTATGTGATTTGGGTTCTAGTGTTTCCACGATTCCAAAAACTTTATGTGATATTCTAGGTTTCCATGATCTTGATGATTGCTCTTTAAATTTGCACCTTGCGGATTCCACCATTAAAAAGCCAATGGGAAGGATCAATGATGTTCTCACTGTTGCGTATAGGAATTTGGTGCCCGTAGATTTTATCATTCTTGATATAGATTGCAATCTTTCTTGCCCTATTATTCTTGGTAGACCTTTACTTAGAACGATTGGTGCGATTATTGATATGAAGGAAGGGAATATTAGATTCCAATTTCCATTAAGGAAAGGCATGCAGCACTTTCCAAGAAATAAAGTTAAATTACCTTTTGAATCCATCATGGGAGCTACTCATGATTTGGGTGCCAAAGATGGCACCACTTAGATCTATCCTCGATTTTATGCCTAGCTAGGGTTGTTAAACGATAGCGCTACTTGGGAGGCAACCCAATTTTATTAGTGTTTTTTGTTTTTGTTTCCGTTTAGTAATAAATTTTGCATCTACCTTCTGTTTAGATGTGTTTTTATGTTTTAATTTGTGTTTGTGCCAAGTAGAACCTATAGGATAACCTATGGTGATAGTTAATTTGATTCTGCTGAAAAACAGAAACTTTGCTCGCACGAAAATAATTTTAGTAATTCACAGAAACGTGATTTTGTGTTGATTCTTTCTGTTGTAGATCAATAGACAAATTACCCAGGACTTCCTATTTTGGTAGGATTTTCAGAGTTCGAGAAGTATTCGAGAGTTACAGATTGCTACATACTGTTCTGTTTTTGACAGATTGTGTTTTTAGTGTGTTGTTTGCTTATTTCGATGCATCTATGGCTAGTATTAAGTGGTATGAACCGTAGAAAACTTGAAATACAGTAGGTTTAACACCAATATAAATAAAGAATGAATTCATTACAGTACCTTATGTGGTGGTTTTCTTTCTTTCACTAACGGAGCTTATTAGATTTCCTGTTGAGTTTTGTGTTGTGAAGTTTTCAAGTTTTGGGTAAAGATTTGATGGACTATGGAATAAGGAGTGGCAAGAGCCTAAGCTTGGGGATGCCCAAGGCACCCCAAGATATTCAAGAATAGCCAAAAGCCTAATCTTGGGGATGCCCCGGAAGGCATCCCCTCTTTCGTCTTCGTTTATCGGTAACTTTACTTGGAGCTATATTTTTATTCGCCAGATGATATGTGTTTTTCTTGGAGCGTCTTGTATGATATTAGTATTTTATTTTTAGTTTTCCACAATCATCCTTGCCGTACACACCTTTTTGGGAGATGTCCACTTGATTAGAATTTATTAAAATACTCTATGTGCTTCACTTATATCTTTTGAGCTAGATAGTATTTGCTCTAGTGCTTCACTTATATCTTTTAGAGCACGGCGGTGGCTTAATTTTGAAGCAATTGTTGATATCTCATGCTTCACTTATATTATTTTGAGAGTCTTTTAGAACATCATGGTATTTGCTATGGTTATAAATTTGGTCCTAGAATGATGAGCATCCAAGTTGGGTATAATAAAAACTATCATAGAAAGTGCATTAAACACTAGGATCAATTTGATGCTTCATAATTGTTTTGAGATATAGAGGTGGTAATGTTAGAGTCATGCTAGTGGGTAATTATGAAATTGAGAAATACTTGTGTTGAAGTTGGCAAGTCCCGTAGCATGCACGTATGGTAAAAGTTGTGTGACAAATTTGTTGCATGAGGTGCTCTTTTGATTGCCTTCCTTATGAGTGGAGGTCGGGATCGCGCGATGGTTAACTCCTACCAACCCTTCCCGTAGGAGCATGCGTAGTAGTACTTTGCTTCAAGGGCAAGTAGACTTTTGCAATAAGTATATGAGTTCTTTATGACTAATGTGAGTCCATGGATATACGCACACTCACCCTTCCACTTTGCTAGCCTCTATTATACCGCGCAACTTTCGCCGGTATCATGCACCCATGATTTACCTTCCTCAAAACAGCCACCATACCTACCTATTATGGCATTTCCATAGCCATTCCGAGATATATTGCCATGCAACTTTCCACCGTTCCGTTATTATGACAAGCTCCATCATTGTCATATTACTTTTTGCATGATCATGTAGTTGACATTGTATTTGTGGCAAGGCCACCCTCATAATTTTCATACATGTCAGTCTTGATTCATTGCATATCCCGGTATACTGCCAGAGGCATTCATATAGAGTCATATTTTGTTCTAAGTGTTGAGTTGTAATTCTCGAGTTGTAAATTAATAAAAGTGTGATGATCTTCATTATTAGAGCATTGTCCCAAGTGAGGAAAGGATGATGAAGACTATGATTCCCCCACAAGTCGGGATGAAACTTCGGACTTTAATAAAAAAAGGCCAAAGAGACACCCAAAAAAATAAGAAAGGCCAAAAAAGAGACAGGCCAAATAAAAAATGAGAGAAAAAGAGAGAAGGGACAATGCTACTGTCTCTTTTCCACACTTGTGCTTCGAAATAGCACCATGATCTTCATGATAGAGAGTCTCTTGTGTTGTCACTTTCATATACTAGTGGGAATTTTTCATTATAGAACTTGGCTTGTATATTCCAATGATGGGCTTCCTCAAAATTCCCTAGGTCTTCGTGAACAAGCGAGTTGGATGCACACCCACTTAGTTTCTTTTGTTGAGCTTCCATACATTTATAGCTCTAGTGCATCCGCTGCATGGCAATCCCTACTCACTCACATTGATATCTATTGATGGGCATCTCCATAGCCCGTTGATACGCCTAGTTGATGTGAGACTATCTTTTCCCTTTTTGTCCTCACAACCACCACCTTATACCACCATAGTGCTATGTCCATGGCTTGCGCTCATGTATTGCGTAAGAGTTGAAAAAGCTGAAGCGCGTTAAAAAGTATGAACCAATTGCTTGGCTAAAACCGGAGTTGTGCATGATGGGAGTATTTTGTGTAATGAAAATGAAGCATGGCCTAACTATATGATTTTGTAGGGATAAGCTTTCTTTGGCTATGCTATTTTGATAGGACATGATTATTTGTTAGTATGCTTCGAGTATTACTGTTTTTTATGTTTTATAAGCTTTAATCTTGAATCATTTGGATCTGAACAATCATGCCACAATAAAGAAAATTACATTGAGAATTATGCTAGGTAGCATTCCACATCAAAAATTCTGTTTTTATCGTTTACCTACTCGAGGACGAGCAGGAATTAAGCTTGGCGATGCTTGATATGGCTCCAACGTATCTATAATTTTTGATTGTTCCATGCTATTATATTACACGTTTTGGATGTTTATGGGCTTTACTTTACACTTTTATATCAATTTTGGGACTAACCTACTAACCGGAGGCCCAGCCCGTATTGCTATTTTTTGCCTATTTCAGTGTTTCGAAGAAAAGCAATATCAAACGGAGTCCAAACGGAATGAAACCTTCGGGAGCACTCTTTTTGGAACAAACGTGATCCAGAGGACTTGGAGTGCAAGTCAAGAAGCAATTGAGGAGGCCACGAGGGTGGAGGGTGCCCCCCCCCTATTGGGCACCCACCCTATCTCATGGGCCCCTCAGGCGTCCACCGACCTACTTCTTCCTCCTATATATACCCACGTACCCCGAGAACATCAGAGGCGACCACGAAAAACTATTTCCACCACCGTAACCTTCTGTATCTGCGAGATCCCATCTTGGAGCCTTCGCCGGCGCTCCGCCGGAGGGGGAATCAACCACGGAGGGCTTCTACATCAACACCATAGCCTCTCCGATGAGTTGTGAGTAGTTTACCACAGACCTTCGGGTCCATAGTTATTAGCTAGATGGCTTCTTCTCTCTCTTTGCATCTCAATACCATGTTCTCCTTGATCTTCTTGGAGATCTATCCGATGTAACTCTTTTTGCGGTGTGTTTGTCGAGATCCGATGAATTGTGGGTTGATGATCAAGTTTATCTATGAGAAATATTTGAATATTTGAATTCTTTTATGTGTGATTAAGTTATCTTTGCAAGTCTCTTCAAATTATCAGTTTGGTTTGGCCTACTAGATTGATCTTTCTTGCAATGGAAGAAGTGCTTAGCTTTGGGTTCAATCTTGCGGTGTTCTTTCCCAGTGACAGCAGGGGCAGCAAGGCACGTATTGTATTGTTGCCATCGAGGATAAAAAGATGGGGTTTATATCATATTGCATGAGTTTATCCCTCTACATCATGTCATCTTTCTTAATGCGTTACTCTGTTCTTTATGAACTTAATACTCTAGATGCATGCTGGATAGCGGTCGATGTGTGGAGTAATAGTAGTAGATGCAGGCAGGAGTCGATCTACTTGTCACGGACGTGATGCCTATATACATGATCATGCCTAGATAATCTCATAATTATTCGCTTTTCTATCAATTGCTCGACAGTAATTTGTTCACCCACCGTAATACTTATGCTATCTTGAGAGAAGATACTAGTGAAACCTATGGCCCCCGGGTCTATCTTTTATCTTATAAGCTTTCAATCTACTTTTATTTGCATCTTTACTTTTCCAATCTATATTATAAAATACCAAAAATATATTTATCTTATCATATTGTCTCTATCAGATCTCACTTTCGCAAGTGGTCGCGAAGGGATTGACAACCCCTTTATTGTGTTGGTTGCGAGTTCTTGTTTGTTTGTGTATGTGCGTGGGACTTTTGAGGAGCCTCCTACTGGATTGATACCTTAGTTCTCAAAAACTGAGGGAAATACTTACGCTACTATTGCTGCATCACCCTTTCCTCTTCAACCAACGCAAGCTCAAGATGTAGCAAGTGGTTAGGATAAGCATATGAATAAGCAGAGAAATTCTTCGAGGACTTATGAACATAATGGTTTGAAGAATAATGCACATATTCATAGCCTTTATACTTTCCCTACGAAACAGAAATGTTAGCACGATAATGTTCATATGAGGATTTTGATCCGCGTGAGGAATTTGAACCACGTGAGTAATTTGGTCCATATGAGGACTTGGATCCATATGAAGATTTTGATCCATATGAAGAATTTGATCTGGGGTTCCTATTCTTCATGAGTGGTGTCATGATGACATTCACCTGAAGATTTTCAAGACACCTTTTGGGAACCCAGATTTTCTTCATAGGGGGACCGTTCCTGCAGTTAGTTCCAACATATCGAGCAAATACTTCACCGTTCTGATTCTTGAACATTTTATAGTTAGAGTCAAATGACTCATCAGAAGAATATGAAGAATCAGAGGTAAATCCAGATAAATTGCATGGGTCTACAAGAGGTCCTTTCGCAGCAACCCACGAAGTTTTGGCGTACTGCTCAGGTTTCCAGTAGGTCCCATCAGCATTGAGTTTCCTCTCAAAGGCAATACCCTCTTTCCTAGGGTTCCTGTTCAAGATCTGCTTTTTGAGCACATGACAAAGAGTCTGATGCCCTTTGAGGCTTTTGTAAATGCCTGTCACATACAATTCCTTTAGCCCTGCATTATCGTCAGTGATACATGTGGTATCCTCAGATGAGGAATTTGTAACCACAGAGACAGTTGAAGAATTTGCAGCAATAGAAGCATTTGAACATTGAGGTGATGAATTAGCAGATTCACTCTCAATGCATTTAAGACATGGTGGAATAAATTCTTCCTGAGCAGAACTGATCTGTTGAGCAAGCAATGAATCGTTTTCCTTCTGAAGATCTTCATAACTCGCTTTTAACTTCTCAAGATCTTGCTTTCTGTGAAGAAATTCATAAGAAAGCCTTGCATGATCAGATAAGAGAGTGTTATGATTATTTTGAAGTTTGTCAAACCGAGTTTGAAGTCTCTGAAGATTATCTGTCAGAGTCTTAGTTTGATTCAATTCCTCACCCAACAGGTCATCACTTCTGTCTAGTTGATTTTGTATCTTTTCAAAAGCCTTCCGTTGTTCAACAGCAATTTTTGCAAGTTTTGAATAGCTAGGCTTAAGATTGTCATCAGATTCATCCTCACTAGAGTCAGAGGGGGAATGTTTGAGTACCTTGGCACCTTTTGCCATGAAGCAATAGGTGGGAGAATAGTCATCGACACTCTTGTCAGCAGATTCGGAGAAGTCATTTATTTCAGTGTTGAAGATGGACTTGCTGACGTAAGCAGTAGCGAGGGCTAGGCTAGCCACACCAGAGTCAGATTCCTCAGATTCCTCCTCTTCCACATTATCCTCAGATTCCGCTTCAGAGTCCATTTCCTTGCCAATGATTGCCTGGGCCTTCTTGGAACTGCTCTTCTTGTGAGATGAAGACTTTGAGGATTTTGATGATGAAGACTTTGAAGATTTCTTCTTCTTCTTTGAGTCATCAGAATCGTCATCTTTGTACTTTTTCTTCTTTGATTCATTTTACCACAGAGGACAATCAGACATGTAGTGACCAGGTTTCTTGCATTTATGGCAAGTTCTCTTTTTGTAGTCACGGGATGAGGAATCATCATTTCTTGAAGTCTTTCCCAAACGTCCGCGGCGAGAGAACTTCTGGAATTTCCTCACGAGCATTGCTAGCTCCTGGCTCAATTCTTCGGGATCACCAAGGCTGGTACCAGAATCCTCAGCTTCGGACTCAGATACTGCCTTGGCCTTCAGTGCACGTGATCTTCCGTAGCTCGGTCCATAGAGATCTCTCTTCTCAGCAAGCTGAAACTCATGAGTGTTTAGCCTCTCGAGGATATCAGCGGGATCAAGTGACTTGTAATCAGCTCATTCTTGAATCATCAGTGCGAGGGTATCAAATGAGGTGTCAAGTGATCTCAGCAATTTCTTCACCACCTCATGATCGGTGATATTAGTGGCACCAAGTGCTTGAAGCTCATTTGAGATGTCAGTGAGGCGATCGAAAGTTTGCTGAACATTTTCGTTGTCGAGTCTTTTGAAGTAGTTGAAGAGATTGCGAAGAACATCAACTCGGGAGTCACGTTGAGTTGAGACTCCTTCCTTGACCTTGGACAGCCTGTCCCAAATCAGCTTAGCAGTTTCTAGTGCACTCACTCTACCGCACTGACCTTTGCTCATATGGCCACATATGATATTCTTCGCTTGAGAATCGAGTTGCTTGAATCTCTTCACATCAGTAGCATTCAGAGACGGAGTGACTGAGGGAACGCCATTTTCCACAACGTACTAGAGATCGTTATCAATTGCCTCAAGATGCATACGCATCTTGTTCTTCCAGTAGGGGTAGTCTGTCTCATCAAAGGTAGGACACCCAGCCAAGACCTTGATCATACCTGCAGTCGACATAACTAAAACTCCTGGCAGTTAAACCAAAATCACACAGAACAAGGGAGTACCTTGCTCTGATACTAACTGAAAGTGCGTTACATCGACTAGAGGGGGGGTGAATAGGCGATTTTTATGAATTCTTCACTAAGGAATTTAAGGGTGAGGAAATTCCTAAATGAAGAACTACTTGCAGCGGAATAAGTACTCAAGTATAAGTAACAGAGCAATAGAATAGTCATCATGATCAAATGAAAGACAAACACAGAGTACAGAAAGCGTAAACACAGGATAAGCAGGATGAAGACAAACAGCCTGAAGAAATAGGATTTGAGGAAATAGAAAAAGTCTTCAGTCAAAGTCTTCAAATAGTAATGATCAGGTACATCAACACATAACTAAGGAAATGAAAGGGTTGAGGAAATAGAACCAGTTGGCTTCATGAAGACAATGATTTGGTAGACCAGTTCCAACTGTTGTGATAGTTGTACGTCTGGTTGGAGCGGCTGAGTATTTAAACTAGAGGACACACAGTCCTCACCGTATTCTCCTTGAGCTAAGATCACACAGACCTCTCCCAAAAGTAGTGGCAAGTCTTCACAGGTGACTTCCAAACCTTCACAGACTTGGTCACTTGGCAATCCACAATTCCTCTTGGATGCTCAGACCATGACGCCTAACCGTCTGGAGGATACACAGTCCTCAAAGGTAACAAGCGTCGGTTCCACACAGGAACAATCTCTTCAGTGATGCTCAATCACTTTTGGGTTTGTAGGTTTGGGTTTGGGATTTGGGTTTTCCTCACTTGATGATTTTCGCTCAAAGTCCTTGGAGGAATGGGATGCTCTCAAATGACAAGTGCCAGTTTCTCTCGGAGCAACCAACCCGCTAGTGGTTGTAGGGGGAGGCTATTTATAGCCTAGGGAGCAGCCTAACATGATAAGACATAAATGCCCTTGTCTGATATGACCGTTAGGTGGTAGGATATTTTGGGACAGCTGGCGCGCAGCACAGCAACGGTCGGATTTGAGGTTCGAATTCCTCAGGGCTATCATGTTCCTCACTGTGTAGGCAATTCGCACTGGCGAATTCCTAACTCCTCAGTCAGAACAAATTCCTCAGAGACCAGAAGATCTTTGTCTCTGTCACTGAATAAATTGACTGAACTGATATGAGATTTCCAATATGCTTCACTCGAAGGATTGGGTAGGTGTAGGATTTGAGATGAGCATCACTTGGAAATCTGTTTCCTTAGTATTACCTCGACCCCCTTTAACAGTACGGTGTTTCCTATGACTCAAGAAGAAGAAAATGAATCTACGAAAATAAAAGTCTTTACACTTCAGATTCCTCCCATGAAATCTCTCTTAACCTTTGACCCACGACTTTGCAAAATATATAAAGATGCATCAGATCTTGTCGGAACCAATCCCCCGAGAGATAAGCTTGTGAGGTTGTTGATTGATAAGGGAGGTGAATCAACAAATCAGTTCAAAGTTGTCTCTACTGTTGGAACTAGTGGGTTAGGTAAGACAACCCTTTCTAGACAGGTGTATAACAAGCTTGGAGCAGACTTTGGCTACCAAGCTTTTGTGTCGATCCCACACAGCCCTAACATGACAAGGATCTTGAGTTCTATATTATCCCAATTGTGCAACCGAGATCAGGATCATGCTGGAGCAGGAAAGCAGGGAATCTGAAACTCCTCATTCACCAAATTAGAAAATTTCTCACAACAAAAAGGTATGTAATTACTGCAGCTCGTGCTTGCATAAATTTATGAGAAAAAACATTACACAACTCTTGGTAAATTGTTGTTGGTTGGGGCATAGTATCTCGATGTAGTCACTACTTTTTTGATATTTTGCACTTTTATTCATATTCAATGTTTAAATGGTGTTTCCACGCATGTCATTTCCTTTACCATGTGCTTGAGGTGTGCGACGTTGTCATACTAATTTGGTATATGAGTAAAAAAGCTTCAAGGATTTTTTAGCAAAAGCATGAAAAACTTAGTAGAGATCAAGAGTAATCTTCTGGCGAAGTGTGACACCTCGAGACCGACGCTCCAGATGCCTTCCATTTATTTTTGTTGTTGTCGTGTGTTTGGTTTGTTTGTTGCATTCATCATCGCATTGTTCACGTTGCAACGTCACTCCATGTCATCATTCTTTTCAAAACTTGCATCCGTTCGTAGTTGCCGGTTCTCCCCATCCCTTTCGTTGACCTCTCGGAGACTAGACACACTCACACGTGCCCGCGACATCTCTGAAATATCATTTTCTAAGTGGGAAAATGTTCTTGGAATGGGGTGAAAGTTGGTGTGCGGTCTCGTATTGTAGGTAGACCACCTACCAAATTTCATCGCATTTGGATCTTGTTTGATAGCCCAACCATTAGGTCAGACATTTTCGATATCCGAAAATTGTTGCCAGGCCTCTCTCTCTTCTCTCCTGCAGCCCTTGGCATCTCTAGTATAGCCCTCAACCAGCCAACTAGACCCACCTAACCCCCCTCTCGATCGGAACTGTCGGATCACGATCGGAGGGTCCCAAAACCCCCAACCCTAGCCCATGTCTATTAGATAGACAACCTCACCTGCCTATTTTGGAAACCTAACCTACCCCTAGCCTCCTCCCACCTCGCAGTCGCCTCCCTCCGTCGTCGTGCCGCATCCACACCGCCGCCTTGGCCTCGCCGGTCAGCCTCGCCGTCACTCACCTCCAGCCGCCGAGCCCCGCAAGCCCCTGCCCGAGCACCGACAACGAGCTCATCCCGCAACCTCGCCGACCCGCCGGAGCTCGCCACCGCCATGCCTGTCAGCCGCCTCGCCTCCAGCCAAATCCGGGTCGGCGCCTCCCGGCCCCTGCCTCACTGTCCCATGCATCTCTGGCCTCCACCACTGCTGCCGTCGGCCTCGAGCTCGCTGGAGCACCACCACTGCCATTGCCTGCCCCGCCCCTGGACGACGTCATCCCGGTATGAGATGTCGTCCGCTGAACCAAATAGCTCCCTGCACTGGCTCGTCCCACTCCTCGCTGTCCCAGTTCCCTCAAGGTATATAAACGACCAAGTCCTTGTATTTTCATCGCCATATTGCATTTTGTTGATGCCTGTAACTTTATGCATGTTTGTACGATGAAGATAGGTCATTACCATATTGGATTTTCATCTACTCTTCGTTCTCTACATGATGGTGTCTTTTCCATGCATGATAGGACTCGTATACATGCTCTAATCTTCGTTGCAAAAGTGCATCGCAATGTTAACTGCAGAAATTTTTTATTACTTTCAAAGTTTGCTTGATGATTGCCACTAGATTAGGGCTCATATGCATGTGATTCCTCCATGTGTTTTGTTCTCTATAATGTGTAATTCAATGCCATGCCCTTGGATGCCATGTAAACTTGTTGTAGCATGTCTCTTTGTTGCCCTCAAGATGCCATCATGGTAAAACTGTCATCCTGTTAACAGCAAGTCCCATTTCGTAAAAATCATAGTAATTAATCTATGCATCCTATGAACTTGTGCCAATGGAATATTTTGAAGATTGTCATGTCTAATGTATGCTCATACCATTTTCATAAATATTAACATTGCTATACTTGTTGTTATGTGCCTCCGAAGTCAGCATCCTGATATTACTGTTTGCATTCCCTAATTTTATGTAATCGACATATTTCATGATTGCATATTGTTTTGATAATTGCCATGAACCTGTTGCTCCTATGAATATGCCATGTTGTATGATTTGAGCTCCATGTTATGTAATAGCATTATGTGCCATTTGATGCCATTTTCAAGTACTGACAAATACACACTTGTCTGGGTTGAGTTTCATCTAGAGCAAGCATAGGTTGGCAAACGTTTGAGCGAGGTCGGTGAGGAGGTTATCCACGTTACATGTCTTGACATCCACATCATCAACATAGCTCAACGTTGAGATCTGATCGTGAAGGCACTTATGCATTAGGCACTGGTATGTTGCGCGCGCATTTTAAGCCTAAAAGGCATGGTGTTGTAGTAGAAGGGGGCGAAGGGAATGATAAAGAAGCTATTCTCTTGATCGTACTTTTTCATTCTGTTATGGTGATAACCAGAGTAAGCATCCAGGAAACATAGCCGCTCACATCCTGTCATGGAGTCGGTTACTTCGGAGATGCGGGGGGAATGAAACAGATCTTCGGGCATGCCTTGTTGAGGTCGGTGAAGTCGATGCACGTACACCAAGTTAGGCTTTCTTTTAGATTATAAATGTGTTCGCTAGCCATTAGGGGTAAGAGAACAACTTGATGAAGCCAGCGGCTAGGAGTCGGGCTATTTCTTCTCTGACGGCTTTGTGTTTTTCGGGCGCAAATCGACAAAGGGATTGTTTCACTGGTCGAGCATCTTTTATGACATCAAGGCTATACTCGGCGATGTTAGCCGGGACACCCAACATGGGAAAGCACGAATTAAAGAGAAGCCTGTCCAACATAATTTGATATGGTTTGGGCATAGGAAGGACAAAGTGTGTTGATAATACCAAGAGAGATCGGGTAGACCAAACTTGACATGAGAGGAGTCTGTAAGGAGAGACCTAAAGGACGTGAATATCAACAAAAAAACTAACCACATGGGTGTGTGACTAGATTTGGAGATCTTATGCATTTCAACTCTAGCCTACCCCAACTTATTTGGGACTCTACAACATCACTCTAGCCAACTCCAACTTGTTTGGGACTAAAATAATTGTTGTTATTGTTTGTACAAGTCAACTAAGTTACATAGGAAAGAAAATCATACAATTCAATTATTCAAAATTCCTAGGAAAATCATTTGCATCAAAGAGGCTCTAAAACTCTCCCTTCCAGGGTTCGCCTCTCCTCTGCCTGCCACTCCATCGACCGGTGACGGGAGAGGAATCCTAGTGCCTCCGCTACGGCTAGTAGTTTAGGTTAGTGATTTTTCAGTCCTATAGGTGTGGCGCTCGGGTGAATGTCGACGCTTCTTCTTCGAGATTGTCTTCGGGGCTCCAATCATCCTCGAGTTTGTCCATCTAGACGTGGTAGACGGAGCTTCGGGGTAGACTCGTGTCGTCTACTTGGGCCGGTGAGGTTAGGATTATTCATCGTCTAGCGAAATTTGGTGTCTGATGCTTCAAAACTATTTAAAGGTGCTTCAAAACTATTTAAAGGTTTAACAGTGACGAATGCAGCTCCAAAGCGCTCCTTGGGCCGGTGAGGTTAGGATTACTCGTCGTCTAGCAAAATTTGGCGTCTGATGCTTCAGAAGTATTTAAAGGTTTAACAGTGACGAATGCGGCTCCAGGGCGCTAGTCCTTAGGGGCACGGTGCATGAAGGCTTGTTGACTGTCAACAATAAAATCAAGCCGGCTCCAAGCGGCTCATTCTAATAGCAATAGTGATCGTTCGATGATCTATGTGCCTCAATATAATTTTTATTATGTTTGTTGCTTGAGCTGTTTTATACTTCCGGAGAACTTTTAGAACAGATCTGGATCCTTTTCCAAAAAAAAAAAGAGGCTCTGAAATATTGAATGACAAGCTTCACGCTTCCATTGGATTTAAAAATTATCTGCAAAGTCTGCATTCAAAAAGTGGCGGCTACCTTTACTGGATCATGACTGCTTCGTCTTCCTTGTGTATGCACACAGACCTTACCATAATTCCTCCTAAACACGTCAAGTTTGGTCTACCCGACCTCTCTTATTTTTGAAGTTTGGTCTACCCGACCTCTCTTATTCTTGGCTGAACCAACTCAACAATGTCAGTACAATCCATGGATAAATCACACAAAACGTGTGTATTTAGTGCAAAACAAGAGTGCAGCAATATCATTTATGCACTTGGCTACAAAGCTGTCTTGAGTACTGAGGAATTTCAGAACTTGCTACTATTTCCTAGCACGAAGACTCCGCGCCAGGACAAATTGTTTCCGAAAGTACATCCTACCGGCACTAGCATGGCCCAACTGCTGTTCAGGTAGCCAGTTACTCTAGAGGTCAGATCCAAGAAGACCCAAACATGCGCTCAGGATATCAGAGTACCTAAGCACGATAGCAAAAACCACACAAGCACGAGTCCCTGATTCCTACATTCCACTCTTTAGAAGCATGTGTCAAGAACTTTACTACGCGTGGCGATGTTAGGCAAGACTTCAGTTGCTAACGGGCAAGAAACCCGTATGACGGCATGTCCTCAATTTGCTGAATATCTTCAAGTAATAGCTCTCTCTCAAGCTGGCGTCGTGTGGATTTAATAACAGTCTGCAGTTAGAGTATACCAGTTTGGTCAGAAAAGAAGGGACTCTGTACGAAGAATGTGACAAGAATAATGCACACTAAAGAAAGGCATACATTGAAATCCATATATGTGGCGTGCATTTCAAGCCATTTCCGATCCATCAGCTTAAAGGTTATGCAGTAAAGAATATCAAAAGCTCGATCGTTTTCTGCAGAAAAGAACAATGGTTAGATGTTAGTAGCTAGGGGTACACTTACAGTTACAGTAGAAGCAGGTCACCCGTAATAAGATTGTGTGTTATTTATTGCACCTATGATGTCATCCAATATTAAGGATATTAATTTCTATGTTATGGAATTAAATTAAATTTACTTATGGCCAAGTCTTCAACTGCCCTTATAATCGCTGTGCATTGAAGCATGGAGAACAGTCAAAGTTAGGCCATTCAACCGAGCCCACAAGATCAGCTGTAAGGATATTGCCTTTTAACAAGCACTGAACCTTTAATCAGTCATTAATTACCTACAATTGATGTAGATTACCGCATAAAACTACTGTACTGTACAATTATTCTGGGATAAAAGGTCCATATAGTAGAGATGTAAGATTTCATTTTGCACAAATGTTATAGTAGACTGTACCTATAAGTAGATTTAGGAACACTGCTCCAATCAAAGACCTTGGCTTAGCTGCAGAAGAAATCAGTATTAGTTACTGTGCCATTGTTGATATTTGCAAAAGCAAAACCAGTTTCACAGTTTAGAAAATTTGCCCGAGGGGAAGGTTACATAGAAGTAAATCCATCAACTAATCAAGAAGCACAGAAAAGTTTAATGAACAAACCTGCTTGAAGATCAAGCATCTGAATGAGCATAAATGTAATATTTACTCCAGCTACAGCAAATGGATATTCCCATAATGCTCTGTCACCATTTTGCTTACAAAGGAGCTCCTCGAAGGATTTCTGCACCGAAAGTGCCTCATTGAGATGAATGAAAGGCCAAACATATAAAAATATAAACATTACCTATCTTAATAGTTCGATAATAAATATTATACATTGCAGTTATTAGCAAAGGATCATTAGCTGTTCAATTTTCGAAGGAGACAGGGTTCCATTTCTAGCTGAATAGATTTGTAGAACTGTATATCGCATGAGTCCTTAGATTCTTCCCTGCTCTAGCTAAAAGAAAATCATTGAAACCTAGCAATTGGCGAGAAACAGCGATGAATCTGAACCAGCATTTAAGTAAAGGGGTTTGTACTCACTGGATAGTTCTTAGCGAAGTAAAGTAAATTCTCCAAAGAGATAAAGCCACCACCCCTGTAATTCCAGCACAATATATGATTCCGGATCCAAAATTTAACTAAGAAATTATTTATTTCGTAAAGGCATGTGTGGGAATGAAGGAATGAAACAATACCTGAAATCTGTGGATGGATCTTTCCCTTGCCATCCCATCTCCTTCCATTGATCTGATACTAGTCCTAGAAGTTCAGTCCCAGGAAAAGAAGCATGCCAAAGGGCTTTGAGTGCTTCCTAATGAACAAAAGGTGTGATGAATGGGTTATCAAATGTAGCATTTGAAATGTATGTTCACGTTTGCTAGATCAATATGAACTATTAATAGTAACAGAGAACAAACTATAAGCAAGGATTTGTGCTGGTGCGCTGCAGGATCATTTGGTCAATTTACTCATGCCAGAAATCACTTCCCCTACTTTGAACAATCTACGGGCACAGTAGTCTAACTAAACTGATTTACTGAGTTACAGACGTCCAGTAAATCCTGATACCCTGGGAACATCATATTACTCTGTTCTATTAAAGCAAACATGAGAGCACAGCCATTTTGTTAGGTACCACACTATACAATGTCAGACAACACTGGCCAGCCTCATAATCAGATAACAAAGATTGTCACGAGATTTTAACAGGAATACCCTGTGTTTCATCTTACAATAGAGCAATATGGGGTGTCTGAAATACAGAAATTGCACACTACAACCGACAATCAAACACATTGGTGGAGATATCATCCACGGATCATACCTGATGTTCTCTATTTTGACTATCATAAGGCACCTCAATCCGGTTCTGTAATCTCTGTAGGCACTCTTCCTGCAATACAAAATACATTACTGTCATAGGAAGCTTCTAAGTATTTTTTTTTCAATGGTAGCTTCTAAGTTCAAAGTCCTAAAGACTGCGACATTACATGCCAATTCAAGAGAGCAGTATTTGTTGGATCATTGTATATATCCTGTCGCAATCTAAGCAGAAATACAATGAAACACGACAGTTGCACCCGCTGTGATTCCAGTTATCCATTGCATTCATGTTTGACAAGCAATCGCGTGATTGCTACATCAACAAATACCGAGCACCGTTCACCTGAATGGGGGTCAGATCGAAGGAAATGCGCGCGTCGCTGTCCCTCCTCTGCACGCAGACGCAGGAGAATCCCCTCCCGATCCACGCCGTCGACCCCGACACGACGTCCGCTGGAAAAGGGGAGAAAAAAAATAGAAGCCCATGGACGTTCGTCAGCCTCTTTCCTGAACAAGCAAGGGGGGGTCCGAGGCGAGCGGACTCACGCACGCACGCACCCACGTGACCCACGTACCCGGCGATGGGTGGTGGTGGCCGGAGAGCCGGCGCACGGCGAGGAAGGAGCCGCCATTCTGCTCCATGCGGCGCTGCCCTCTCGGCCTCCGCCCTCCCCCGTCCCCCTCCCTCCTCCTGCGGTGCCTGCCTGCCTACGCGCCGCGATCAGCGAGGGATCCCCATGGCTGTCCTGGGCCGCGGCTTGATCCTGGCGGACGGGCGGGAGGACGAGAGATCCCACGGGCGGATCACGCGGGGGGGGGGGGGGGGGGGGGCTGCACGACGACACGAGGGCTCGGCGCCGCGGCGGCCTCTTCTCTCCTTCTCTTATTATCTCCCGTCGCGTGGGCGTTGGCTTGGGTTGGCAGCTTTGGCGCTTCTGGCTTTAGCGGATGCCGACGGGGGTGGCGGGCGGCCTGCCCCTGCCTCGCCTTGTCCGCTGGGGATGGATAGTTGCGCTCGTGTCCCGTTGCTTTCCGTTTTTAGCCAGATCTGACCACCCGTTAACCCCCCGCAATTAGCCCATGATTCCCGCTACCAAAATTAATTTCCTCGTGCTTTTTTACAAACAACCCACATAACCACAGGAAGAAGAAAACAGAGCGCTAAGATCACAAAACACCCCCAATTTCTGCTACATTTTCGCTCCGCGCATTGGCCGGATGTTTGCAGAAAATCGAGATCACATTAGCTTGCTCATTTTTTTATTTATTTCGAGTCGAGCTTGCTGATTTTATTTTATTTTGAACAGCTGGAGCGCCATGTCTTCAGAGGTAAACCAAAAGCTAGTTACCAAAAATTATCCTGAAAAAAAAGCTAGTACTAGTTAGCAAAAGTAACGGGAGAAAAGCTAAGCTACTTGCAAAGGTAACGGCAAGAAATTAAAAGGTGGCCATCGATCATCCCGTGGTCGAGAACGCTTACCTTGCGCTTGAAGCTTGCTTTAGGCGGCGAGCATAGCCAGTTTAGAATGGGGTAGAGCGCACATAAAGCGTGATTGCACATCAACACGATAATTCCCACCTACTGTGTAAACTTTGAACATCTAGCTTGTACTCCAAACATAAAGGGCAATTGCACAGTTAGAATGGAGTACTACTACCAAACAGCCTGTTCATGGAGTACTTCGCCCGGGCCATGTCCTTTTTAGCATGTGTTCTTTGCTGCAAGCACTAGATTCCCCATTAACGATATTCGGCTAAATAAAGCAATGCAAATGGTGCGACCTCCTTTGTTATGGCCCACCTTTCTAGCATCGATCTTTAACCACCAAAACCATATGCATCTCTCCTTTATCAAATTGATCGACGGTTTCGAATTTTACACGGAAAGTAGAAATGTTCTTCAGCGTCTTTCTCAAGGTTTAAGTACCCTTTTTTTTGCGGGAAAAGGTTCAAGTACCTTGGTTGCATCTTCCAAAGCTGGACTTCCTACATCTGCTCCACGAGGCATGACCATGGTCCAGGTCCACCCCTGTTCTCCAACGATCAAGCTAAGCAAACATTATATCGGCAATCTGAAGCAAATCAGAAAAAAGAAGTCAGATGTGATCAGAGGGGTTACCTTTCAGTGCACCTTGCACATGATGGAGCCTGATAGATAACATTTTTGTATACGGTTATACCTTTATCTGTCAATCACAGTAGTTCAGGCTATTTTATACTCTCAGACACTGACCATGGTCATAAATCTTGTCCCCCAAAGAAGCCAAGATCTAGATAAAGTACAATGTGGAGCAAGTGGCCTAAATTAACAATCTAAATGAGCCATTCTATGGCATAAAATATGGCCGTGCACATGGCAAGCAAATGCCTAGGTCTCCTTCCTGGGCTCTTTTTCAGCCCATTTTCTTGCTGATGAAACCGAAGCCTGCGCACTCAACAGAGGCAAAAGGTTTTACAACTGATCTATGATGGAGTACATCAACTGGAGCACTATTTTATTGGAACTCACACATCCATAGACATTATTGCTCCTATACTAATATCCAGAAACAGATGTTACTACAAACAGAAAGCTTAAAGTGATGAAGTGATTTCTTTGAACTATGGTGGGACTGGTTGATTCCACCTGCGCTTGATTTCAGTTTTTGTCCGAACCTCCCTGAGCTTCCCGTCAGTTCCATAGTCCCTCTCCATCACCAGATTAATCCCTTCCTCCGAGTACCAACTAACTCCGATGCAGAGTATACCGTCTTTATCTACGTCAACATAGGCGGTGACGCCTCCAGGCAACCAAAGTATAGTCACATCTTGCATATCGAGCATCTCCTCCTCCCCGAAGAAAACAGAGCTCTCTGGCAAGCTTCTCTTCTTCATGGTCTCCATGCACAGGTATACAAAGGCGGCTCCACCCTCTATTTCTTTCACTTTCTCACTGAAAATTGGTGTTGCACTGACTTCATATACTTTCCAGGGGCCTGTCAGTTCTGATGGTTTCGTTCGCTTTCTTTGAGAGAAAGGTCTGACGTCAACAGGGGTAACACTGCAAAAATAAAATGCTATTCAGGAAGACCAACCATAATTAGTTCATCAATCTACAAAAAGCCTGATGGTTCTTGTGCGTGAAAGAATAGCTGCTGAGACATAAAAGTTATGTTGCCAAACTATAAGGAGGCCGATATGTAAGACAAATCAGATCATGAGGAACAAGTATGCACAAGCTGTAGATGAGAATGTCTTCAATGCTGTATAGGTAGAAAGCATCTTTGAAGGATGAAATCAAGCAGAAGTAAACCAAGTTTTCAATTAGCCTCGTTTTAATTCGTTGCAAACAAACTACAGTCTTGTGTTATGCTTTTCTGTGTTCTTTCTAGATTGGTGGCACCAGTCTGACACTTAGTAAATCAATTCACTATTGTTCAATCTGAACAGTTTCCTCCTGAGTCATGATTGCTGAATAGCTATAAAGACATATGTCATGAGCAGAAAAGCAGATAAACTTGTAGTAGTGAATAACAGGAATCATACTCTTCAACATGGATATTTGCTGGGCTAGCCCATTTTTCTTCATACACAGCAACCCTTACGGTTTGTATATTCGCTCCTCCTTCATTGAATTCAATGGTATGCACAATACGCAGTCTTTTGTGGCATCCTTTGACCAGACTCTAAAACAAAGCTCAATGCCATTGTCAGTTATGGATTGGCAAATCCAAACCCATAGACAACACAAAGTGTCGAGAGGAGAAAGTTAAAGGCAAAAGGCTAACATGAAATGTATTATATTTATACATACACATGATCATCAATAATTCATTCCCATAACAGTTGGAGCAGCCTCTCCAGCAAAAGGCTAACATGATAATCATATTCTTGAACATGATAGTGTCAAAAAACGTCTTATATTTTGATACAGATGGAGTAGTTCATTAGTAGCTATCTCTGCAAAATGATTCCATAATACTAGCTCACACAGATTGTTGTTACAAAATAAAGAAAGAGGAGAAGTGCCTAGCACATCATCAGAAGCATGTACACCAGCATCACTGTTGATTTTGCTATTTAGGCGTCTATATGATTCATAAGAGCAATTCACATGTCTATATGAATCACAGATGTCTAGTTTCGTTCCTCTTGTAAAAAGCCAAAAACAGATCTCGAAGGAAAGCATCGGGCAAAAGACTATTCTCAGTCAACATTGCAGTATTGCACTGAACAGAAATTCAATTTTTGGGGCAGATGAGTAAAGTTCAGAAGAGTAAACATACTTGCTCAAACTGATACGTTGGTGAGAGGAAGTATTTAGATTCATCATATTCGCCGATTTCTATATCAAGTGGACCTCTAGAGTATGATCCATCCTGAAAACAAAAAATGCAGTAGCCAAAGGAATAAGTCGATAATTCAAATTCACAAAACAGGAAATGTGTAACATTACTGAACTTAATTAGGGGGGATGATAGCCCAGTCCCACAGCGAACAAGTGTGATTGAACAGTAATGGGTATACTTAATGTCAACAGTATATTTAACTTATATGGGGAGAAACGGAAGGTAAGGAGCTGCATGGCTAGTTGGACATAGGGGAAACGTATTTTCTGAGCTAGATTATCCGCCTTAATAGTTGTAGGGTAAGACTAAGGAGATAACTCTACAGATTGTCTGGAAGCTCCTTTGGATGTATTTCAGTTTTTCTTGCGTGGCTTGTTTGAGCTAGAAAGTTTGACAAACTAGCTGTTCAAGTTAAACTCATCTTTAGAAAAGGACAGAGCTTAAGCTATGCAAACTATCTAAAAAAGATCCCCATGGTTCATGATTTCCCCAGAGTCTGATAAGTGAGCAGACACTATGAGCATCTTAATAAGGCACTGCTACTGAAGAAAACCTGCTGAGAGGTTCAAGGTTTAACATCACAACTAACTGCCTTTTCTAAAACACCATCTAAGTGTACTATGTTCAGCATCAGGAAATAGGCTGCAGTTATAAGTTATAACTTCTAAATTACAACAGTAGAGAGGAATGCGATCATATTTTTGGTTCAGTTAGTCATGGCTAAATAAAATATACAGTGTAAGTAAGGTCAATCGTCATATTGCAACTTTGAAGAGCTGAACGAGAAAAGATGTTTTAAAAAGCATTGGAGGTATTTGAAAAGGGCAGAAAAAAGGGGTGAAGAGAAAATAATCTCACCTCAAAAAATACAATCCCTGGTTCTTCAATCATAACATCTTCATCAAGTACATCGCTCTTTTTAAGATCAAAATATTCATGCGCAGGTAAATCAACAGTCCCACTGGAGCTATCATGACTCCATTCATCATCGCTGGCACTCTGCTTCTCAGCTTCCCCATGAGGATTGAGCTGCACCCAATTTGTCTTCCTTCGGATCTCGGTCCCATGAACACTATCATACGACTTCTCAATGCGAGAAAGAGTGTAGCAATCATAAAGATACTCCTGTTTGCTTCCTAGTCCAACAGGTTCCATCTCTGCTGTGATTGGTGAGAACACAGCTCCGACACCCTTCCATACGCCACTTAAGCTACTCGCAAATGTATCCCAGGAAGGCCTTAATACAGATTCCTAAGATAAAAGAAGACAATACTCAATATATCAGAAATTACATCGACTGAATAGGATTTACTGGCCTGGTAACTGCTGTTTGATTGCAAGTATGCTTCATTACAGTTCAGTCCGTAGTTCCCCACTATCTGAACTTCTGAAGCTAGCCCATTGCAAGTGAGTAGTGAAATGCTTTGCGAAGTGCGCACTGCAGTGGACTACAGACTACTTGTCGTTGGTTAAATGGATAGACTGAACTTATACTCCTCATCAAATCGCAAGATTGATTCGCTGGCCAAAGTTCTAGACACGCGTGTCCATGGCACAAAGACACTCCAGTTACCTGGGTCTGGAGCACGGTCTCGACCTCCACCAGCATGGCTCCGGAGACCAGAACCCTCGAGCCCGCGTCATTCTCCTTCCTACTCCCCGGCGGCGGGGGCGCCCTGCTGCGCCCTCCCGGGCGCCTCCGCCCGCGGTGGTTCTTTTGGGACCTACCCTTCTGCTCGGCGGCGCGTTCGTTGTCTACGCTCCAGACGTTCTCCTTCTCCCTCGACGACGCCTTCCCGCCACGAGCGGCGCACCGGACGGTAGCCCTAGTAGAGGTGGAGGGGCGGTGGCGGTGGACGCTGGGGCCCAGGACGGCGGGGCTGCCCCCGCACGCGCCCAGGCACGGCGGCTGCATGCTCTTGCTCGATCTGTGCGCGGCTGCTCGGCGAGTGTGCAGCCGGCGGAGGCGAATGGGTTGGACTTTGGGGATAGTGCCTCGGAGACCGTCGTCACGTTGACACGCGGGCCCCGCGGCTACAGGGAGGAGGGAGACCAATCTCCCGCAGGACACGCCTCCCCAACTTGCAAGCGTACTATCGGGGTACGCTTTTGATGCTGGAAGACGATACGCTTTTCTTTAAGAACATCTTCGACGGCCGTCCAACGCGCGGCACGCTAAAAATCAGTTTGCAGCGCGCCGATCGTCTGGTTTGACGCGGCGGAGAGCGCTGGCTCCAGCAGCTGCGGAAAATGCAGCACGCGCGAGCAGCCGACACATGCCATATATTACATTCTTAGACATAAAATGAATTTCAAACATCAAAACAAAGACATGGCATAATTTAAATCACACAAACAAGTTGATGACATAAAAGTTCATGCCTAAAAGTTCAAATTCGTGCCCACAATATCATCCAACCAAGTTCAAAATCCAAACCAAGTTCATGACACAAAAGTTCACACCAACGAAAGGCACATCAACCATCAAGCCTCGTCCTCGTCTTCATCCTCATCTTCCTCCGATTCATCCGACTCCTTCGAAGACGATTCTTCCTCCTCCTCTTCATTGTCGCGCGCCGCATCATCATGTGAAGCTCGGAAGGCGTTGGCAAGATCTTCAACGGCTCATGCGAAGGTGTGTGAGGCACACCGAAAGACATTTTGCCCATGGCGCCCGGTGGTGAACCCATGTGAAAGTACATGTAGTCACCATGTGTGGTTTTGGTAATTAAATGACAATCCTAATGGACTAATGTTTGCATTGAGTTGTACATTTGAAGGAAAGTTCCATTTCCAATGCATGAAGAATATTGGATGAACTGAAGGATGTTTGTTCCATCGTGATGCAAGAAGGAGATAGAATGGATTCGAAATGAATGCCATATACATATTGTTGTGCATGCATCAAGGATTATGGGTTGAACCATGATGGATCAAGATCTTGAGAGAATGATTAAAGAGAAGAATTCTACATATGCTTGATGATAGGATCATTATGAGCTCATTTGTTGAGTCGGGGATTATTATGTCTTGAAGCAAGTAATTCAAGTGAAGAATTCATTGTGCCTCTCAAGATACTATGTTGGAGCATGAGAACGGGCAAATGATGTCCAATATGATATTCAAGGAGAAACTTGATATGGTCATGGTGAATTGAGATATTGGTTATTATGTCTTGAAGAAATGAAGCATAGTGAAGATATCAATAGGGCCTTCAAGACATCAATATTAATCATGGAGCAAAGATAAATGTTGACCAAGATGAAGATCAAAGATTGACCTCTAAGATGGACAACACACAAGCGCATATCATGTGCCACATGAGATCTTGTGGTATGGTAAGAACTTATCAACTGCGCTTTGTGTACTAACCCATACTATGTGTTGTCTATGTTATGTGGGTTAGGTAATTCTCATGAGCTTGGTGCTTATTAGAAAGCTTGGTGCTCATCAAAGTATGTCATCAAGTAATTAATGTTGATGGACAAGTAAAGATGAATGCAAAGTAAATCTTCCCACATTGTGTATGGGGGAGCTACTTGAAGACCTCTCCAATGTCTTGCCTTCAACTTGAGCCATGAAGAAACATCAATATAAAGCTCAAGTGAAAGGCTCTAGTCAAAGGTATTAGTTCCTTTGGCTTTAGATGTGAGGATCGATGACCATCGAAAAGGATATATGCTCAGGAATGAGTTTTCGGAAGCTATCTAGTATAGTTCTGTTATGATTCTTGAGTTATAGGGATCCCGCACTATTAAGAGGGGATCAAAGGGGTTAGTGATGGATTTGCTCAAGTCAACATCATCTATTTCTATTCTTCTCACATCATATTCCAACATAGGCATATTTCGCTCCTATCCAATACAAATACAATATGCCTACATATCTCAAAAGAAAATCCAAAGCCAACTAGGTTCCCCAAAGTATATGTCTAACCATTGCATGCTTTGCACCCTCCATTATGGCTTATCTGTTGGGGAACGTTGCAGAAAACAAAAATTTTCCTACGGTTTCACCAAGATCCATCTATGAGTTCATCTAGCAATGAGTCATTAGATGCATCTACGTACCTTGTAGATCGCGAGCGGAAGCGTTCAAAGAACGGGGATGATGTAGTCGAACACGACGTGATTCGAATCACCGGAGATCCTAGCACCGAACGGACGGCACCTCCGCGTTCAACACACGTACGGAACAGCCACGTCTCCTCCTTCTTGATCCAGCAAGGGAGGAGGAGAGGTTGAGGGAGATGGCACCAGCAGCAGCACGACGGCGTGGTGTTGATGGAGCTGCAGTACTCCGGCAGAGCTTCGCTAAGCACTATGGAGGAGGAGGAGGTGTTGGAGAGGGAGAAGGAGGCAACCAAAGGCCAAGGTCTCAAGGTGTGAAGTCCCTCCTCTCCCCCACTATATATAGGAGGGCCAAGGGGGGGTGGCCGGCCCTAGGAGATCCAATCTCCTAGGGGGGCGGCGGCCAAGGGGAGGTTTCCCTCCCCCCCCAAGGCACCTAGAGGTGCCTTCCACCACTTAGACTCTTCCCTCAAGGGGAACCCTAGGCGCATGGGCTTTTGGGGCTGGTGCCCTTGGCCCATGCAGGTCAAGGCGCACCCCCTACAGCCCATGTGGCCCCCCGGGACAGGTGGACCCACCCGGTGGACCCCCGGGACCCTTCCGGTGGTCCCGGTACAATACCGATAACCCCGAAACTTGTCCCGATGCCCGAAACAGGACTTCCCATATATAAATCTTTACCTCCGGACCATTCCGGAACTCCTCGTGACGTCCGGGATCTCATCCGGGACTCCGAACAACATTCGGGTTACTGCATATACATATCCCTACAACCCCAGCGTAACCGAACCTTAAGTGTGTAGACCTATGGGTTCGGGAGACATGTAGACATGACCGAGATCGCTCTCCGGTCAATAACCAACAGCGGGATCTGGATACCCATGTTGGCTCCCACATGCTCCACGATGATCTCATCGGATGAACCACGATGTCGAGGATTTAATCAACCCCATATGCAATTCCCTTTGTCAATCGATATGTTACTTGCCCGAGATTCGATCGTCGGTATCCCAATACCCCGTTCAATCTCGTTACCGGCAAGTCACTTTACTCGTACCATAATGCATGATCCCGTGACCCGACACTTGGTCACTTTGAGCTCATTATGATGATGCATTACCGAGTGGGCCCAGTGATATCTCTCCGTCATACGGAGTGACAAATCCCAGTCTCGATCCGTGTCAACCCAACAGACACTTTCGGAGATACCTGTAATGCACCTTTATAGTCACCCAGTTGCGTTGTGACGTTTGATACACCCAAAGCACTCCTACGGTATCCGGGAGTTACACGATCTCATGGTCAAAGGAAAAGATACTTGACATTAGAAAAGCTCTAGCAAACGAACTACACGATCTCACGCTATGCTTAGGATTGGGTCTTGTCCATCACATCATTATCCTAATGATGTGATCCTGTTATCAATGACATCCAATGTCCATAGCCAGGAAACCATGACTATCTATTGATCAACGAGCTAGTCAACTAGAGGCTTACTAGGGACATGTTGGTGTCTGTTATTCACACATGTATTACGATTTCCGGATAATACAATTATAGCATGAATAAAGACAATTATCATGAACAAAGAAATATAATAATAATGCTTTTATTATTGCCTCTAGGGCATATTTCCAACAGTCTCCCACTTGCACTAGATTCAATAATCTAGTTACATTGTGATGAATCGAACACCCATGGAATTCTGGTGTTGATCATGTTTTGCTCTAGGGGGAGGTTTAGTCAACGGATCCGCTACATTCAGGTCCGTATGTATTTTACAAATCTCTATGTCTCCATCTTGAACATTTTCACGAATGGAGTTGAAGCGACGCTTGATGTGCCTTGTCTTCTTGTGAAACCTGGGCTCCTTGGCAAGTGCAATAGCTCCAGTGTTGTCACAGAAGAGCTTGATCGGCCCCGATGCATTGGGTATGACTCCTAGGTCGGTGATGAACTCCTTCACCCACATTGCTTCATGTGCTGCCTCCGAGGCTGCCATGTACTCCGCTTCACATGTAGATCCTGCCACGACGCTCTGCTTGCAACTGCACCAGCTTACTGCCCCACCATTCAAAATATACACGTATCCGGTCTGTGACTTAGAGTCATCCAGATCTGTGTCGAAGCTAGCGTTGACGTAACCCTTTACGACGAGCTCTTCGTCACCTCCATAAACGAGAAACATTTCCTTAGTCCTTTTCAGGTACTTCAGGATATTCTTGACCGCTGTCCAGTGTTCCTTGCCGGGATTACTTTGGTACCTTCCTACCAAACTTACGGCAAGGTTTACATCAGGTCTGGTACACAGCATGGCATACATAATAGAACCTATGGCTGAGGCATAGGGGATGACACTCATCTCTTCTATATCTTCTGCCGTGGTCGGACATTGAGCTGAGCTCAATTTCACACCTTGCAAAACAGGCAAGAACCCTTTCTTGGACTGATCCATTTTGAACTTCTTCAAAATCTTATCAAGATATGTGCTTTGTGAAAGACCTATGAGGCGTCTCGATCTATCCCTATAGATCTTGATGCCTAATATATAAGCAGCTTCTCCAAGGTCCTTCATTGAAAAACTCTTATTCAAGTAGGCCTTAATGCTGTCCAAAAGTTCTATATCATTTCCCATCAAAAGTATGTCATCTACATATAGTATGAGAAATGCTATAGAGCTCCCACTCACTTTCTTGTAAACACAGGCTTCTCCATAAGTCTGTGAGAACCCAAACGCTTTGATCATCTCATCAAAACGAATGTTCCAACTCCGAGATGCTTGCACCAGCCCATAAATCGAGCGTTGGAGCTTGCACACCTTGTCAGCATTCTTAGGATCGACAAAACCTTCCGGCTGCATCATATACAATTCTTCCTTAAGGAAACCATTAAGGAATGCCATTTTGATGTCCATTTGCCAAATTTCATAATCATAAAATGCGGCAATTGCTAACATGATTCGGACGAACTTCAGCTTCGCTACCGGTGAGAAAGTCTCATCGTAGTCAACCCCTTGAACTTGTCGATAACCCTTAGCGACAAGCCGAGCTTTATAGATGGTCACATTACCATCCGCGTTTGTCTTCTTCTTAAAGATCCATTTATTTTCTATGGCTCGCCGTTCTACGGGCAAGTCAGTCAAAGTCCATACTTCGTTTTCATACATGGATCCTATCTTGGATTTCATGGCTTCTAGCCATTTGTCGGAATCCGGGCCCGCCATCGCTTCTTCATAGTTCTAAGGTTCACTGTTGTCTAACAACATGATTTCCAAGACAGGGTTGCCGTACCACTCTGGTGCAGAACGTGTCCTTGTGGACCTTCGAATTTCAGTAGGAGCTTGATCAGAAGTATCTTGATCATTATCATTTACTTCCTCTCTAGTCGGTGCAGGCACCTCAGGAACATTTTCTTGAGTTGCGCCATTTTCCGGTTCAAGAGGTAATACTTCATCAAGCTCTACTTTCCTCCCACTTACTTCTTTTGAGAGAAACTCTTTCTCCAGAAAGGACCCATTCTTGGCAACAAAGATCTTGCCTTCGGATCTGAGGTAGAAGATATACCCAATAGTTTCTTTAGGGTATCCTATGAAGACGCATTTTTCCGATTTGGGTTCGAGCTTTTCAGGTTGAAGTTTCCTGACATAAGCATCGCATCCCCAAACTTTTAGAAACGACAGCTTAGGTTTCTTCCCAAACCACAATTCATACGGTGTCGTCTCAACGGATTTCGACGGTGCCCTATTTAAAGTGAATGCGACAGTCTCTAAAGCATAGCCCCAAAAAGATAGTGGTAAATCGGCAAGAGACATCATAGATCGCACCATATCTAATAGAGTGCGATTACGACGTTCGGACACACCATTACGCTGAGGTGTTCCAGGCGGCGTGAGTTGTGAAACTATTCCACATTTTCTTAAGTGTGTACCAAACTCATGACTCAAGTATTCTCCTCCACGATCTGATCGTAGAAACTTGATTTTCCTGTCACGTTGATTCTCAACTTCACTCTGAAATTCCTTAAACTTTTCAAAGGTCTCAGACTTGTGTTTCATTAAGTAGACATACCCATATCTACTCAAGTCATCAGTGAGGGTGAGAACATAACGATAGCCACCGCGAGCCTCAACACTCATTGGACCGCACACATCAGTATGTATGATTTCCAATAAGTTGGTTGCTCGCTCCATTGTTCCTGAGAACGGAGTCTTGGTCATTTTACCCATGAGGCATGGTTCGCACGTGTCAAATGATTCGTAATCAAGAGACTCTAAAAGTCCATCAGCATGGAGCTTCTTCATGCGTTTGACACCTATGTGACCAAGGAGGCAGTGCCACAAGTATGTGGGACTATCACTATCAATCTTACATCTTTTGGTACTTACACTATGAATATGTGTAGCATTACGCTCGAGATTCATAAAGAATAAACCATTCACCATCAGAGCATGACCATAAAACATATCTCTCATATAAATAGAACAACCATTATTCTCGGATTTAAATGAGTAGCCATCTCGAATTAAACAAGATCCTGATACAATGTTCATGCTCAAACTTGGCACAAAATAACAATTATTGAGGTTCAAAACTAATCCCGTAGGTAAATGTAGAGGTAGCGTGCCGACGGCGATCACATCGACCTTGGAACCATTCCCGACGCGCATCGTCACCTCGTCCTTTGCCAGTCTCCGTTTATTCCGCAGCTCCTGCTGTGTGTTACAAATATGAGCAACGGCACCGGTATCAAATACCCAGGAGTCACTACGATTACTGGTAAGGTACACATCAATTACATGTATATCAAATATACCTTTGGTTTTGCCGGCCTTCTTGTCCGCTAAGTATTTGGGGCAGTTCCGCTTCCAGTGACCACTTTCCATGCAATAAAAGCACTCAGTCTCGGGCTTGGGTCCATTCTTTGGCTTCTTCCCGGCAGCTTGCTTGCTGGGCGCGGCAACTACCTTGCCGTCCTTCTTGAAGTTCTTTTTACCCTTGCCATTCTTGAACTTAGTGGTTTTATTGACCATCAACACTTGATGTTCCTTCTTGACTTCTACCTCTGCTGATTTCAGCATAGCAAATACTTCAGGAATGGTCTTTTCCATCCCCTGCATATTGAAGTTCATCACAAAGCTCTTGTAGCTTGGTGGAAGCGACTGGAGGATTCTGTCAATGACCGCATCATCCGGGAGATTAACTCCCAGCTGAGTCAAGCGGTTATGTAACCCAGACATAGTGAGTATGTGCTCACTGACAGAACTATTTTCCTCCATCTTACACCTAAAGAATTTGTCGGAGACTTCATATCTCTCGACCCGGGCATGAGCTTGGAAAACCATTTTTAGCTCTTCGAACATCTCATATGCTCCATGTCTCTCAAAACGCTTTTGGAGCCCCGGCTCTAGGCTGTAAAGCATGCCGCACTGAACGAGGGAGTAGTCATCGGAACGTGCCTGCCAAGCGTTCATAACGTCTTGTTCCGCAGGGAGAACAGGTGCGTCACCCAGCGGTGCTTGTAGGACATAATCTTTCTTGGCAGCTATGAGGATGATCCTCAGGTTCCGGACCCAGTCTGTATAGTTGCTGCCATCGTCTTTCAGCTTGGTTTTCTCTAGGAACGCGTTGAAGTTGAGGACTACGTTGGCCATTTGATCTACAAGACATATTGTAAAATATTTAGACTAAGTTCATGATAATTAAGTTCATCTAATCAAATTATAATGAACTCCCACTCAGATTTGACATCCCTTTGGTCATCTAAGTGTTACACGATCCGAGTCGACTAGGCCGTGTCCGATCATCACGTGAAACGGACTAGTCATCGTCGGTGAACATTCTCATGTTGATCGTATCTTCCATACGACTCGTGTTCGACCTTTCGGTCTCCGTGTTCCGAGGCCATGTCTGTACATGCTAGGCTCGTCAAGTTAACCCTAAGTGTTTTCGCTGTGTAAAACTGTCTTACACCCGTTGTATGTGAACGTAAGAATCTATCACACCCGATCATCACGTGGTGCTTCGAAACGACGAACTGTAGCAACGGTGCACAGTTAGGGGAGAACACTTCTTGAAATTTTGTAAGGGATCATCTTATTTACTACCGTCGTCCTAAGTAAAGGAGATGCATAAAACATAATAAACATCACATGCAATTATATAAAGTAGTGACATGATATGGCCAATATCATATAGCTCCTTTGATCTTCATCTTCGGGGCTCCATGATCATCTTGTCACCGGCATGACACCATGATCTCCATCATCATGATCTCCATCATCGTGTCTTCATGAAGTTGTCACGCCAACGACTACTTCTACTTCTATGACTAACGCGTTTAGTAATAAAGTAAAGTAGTTTACATGGCGTTCTTCAATGACACGCAGGTCATACAAAAAATAAAGACAACTCCTATGGCTCCTGCCGGTTGTCATACTCATCGACATGCAAGTCGTGATTCCTATTACAATAGCATGAACATCTCATACATGACATATAGATCATTCATCATTCATCACAACTTTGGCCATATCATATCACAAAGCACTTGCTGCAAAAACAAGTTAGACGTCCTCTAATTGTTGTTGCAAGTTTTACGTGGCTGAAGTAGGGTTCTAGCAAGAACGTTATCTTACCTACGTGAAAGCCACAACGTGATTTGTCAACTTCTATTTACCCTTCATAAGGACCCTTTTCATCGAATCCGCTTCAACTAAAGTAGGAGACACAGACACCCGCCAGCCACCTTATGCAACTTGTGCATGTTAGTCGGTGGAACCGGTCTCACGTAAGCGTACGTGTAAGGTTGGTCCGGGCCGCTTCATCCGACAATACCGCTGAAGCAAGATAAGACTAGTAGCGGCAAGAAAGTTGACAAATCTACGCCCACAACAAATTGTGTTCTACTCGTGCAAGAGAACTACGCATAGACCTAGCTCTGATACCACTGTTGGGGAACGTTGCAGAAAACAAAAATTTTCCTACGGTTTCACCAAGATCCATCTATGAGTTCATCTAGCAATGAGTCATTAGATGCATCTACGTACCTTGTAGATCGCGAGCGGAAGAGTTCAAAGAACAGGGATGATGTAGTCGAACACGACGTGATTCGAATCACCGGAGATCCTAGCACCGAACGGACGACACCTTCGCGTTCAACACACGTACGGAACAGCCACGTCTCCTCCTTCTTGATCCAGCAAGGGAGGAGGAGAGGTTGAGGGAGATGGCACCAGCAGCAGCACGACGACGTGGTGTTGATGGAGCTGCAGTACTCCGGCAGAGCTTCGCTAAGCACTATGGAGGAGGAGGAGGTGTTGGAGAGGGAGAAGGAGGCAACCAAAGGCCAAGGTGTCAAGGTGTGAAGTCCCTCCTCTCCCCCACTATATATAGGAGGGCCAAGGGAGGGTGGCCGGCCCTAGGAGATCCAATCTCCTAGGGGGGCGGCAGCCAAGGGGAGGTTTCCCTCCCCCCCAAGGCACCTAGAGGTGCCTTCCACCACTTGGACTCTTCCCTCAAGGGGAACCGTAGGCGCATGGGCTTTTGGGGCTGGTGCCCTTGGCCCATGCAGGCCAAGGCGCACCCCCTACAGCCCATGTGGCCCCCCGGGACAGGTGGACCCACCCGGTGGACCCCCGGGACCCTTCCGGTGGTCCCGGTACAATACCGATAACCCTGAAACTTGTCCCGATGCCCGAAACAGGACTTCCCATATATAAATCTTTACCTCCGGACCATTCCGAAACTCCTCGTGACGTCCGGGATCTCATCCGGGACTCCGAACAACATTCAGGTTACTGCATATACATATCCTTACAACCCCAGCGTAACCAAACCTTAAGTGTGTAGACCCTACGGGTTCGGGAGACATGTAGACATGACCGAGATCGCTCTCCGTTCAATAACCAACAGCGGGATCTGGATACCCATGTTGGCTCCCACATGCTCCACGATGATCTCATCGGATGAACCACGATGTCGAGGATTTAATCAACCCCGTATGCAATTCCCTTTGTCAATCGATATGTTACTTGCCCGAGATTCGATCGTCGGTATCCCAATACCTCGTTCAATCTCGTTACCGGCAAGTCACTTTACTCGTACCGTAATGCATGATCCCGTGACCTGACACTTGGTCACTTTGAGCTCATTATGATGATGCATTACCAAGTGGGCCCAGTGATATCTCTCCGTCATACGGAGTGACAAATCCCAGTGTCGATCCGTGTCAACCCAACAGACACTTTCGGAGATACCTGTAATGCACCTTTATAGTCACCCAGTTACGTTGTGACGTTTGATACACCCAAAGCACTCCTACGGTATCCGGGAGTTACACGATCTCATGGTCAAAGGAAAAGATACTTGACATTAGAAAAGCTCTAGCAAACGAACTACACGATCTCACGCTATGCTTAGGATTGGGTCTTGTCCATCACATCATTATCCTAATGATGTGATCCCGTTATCAATGACATCCAATGTCCATAGCCAGGAAACCATGACTATCTATTGATCAACGAGCTAGTCAACTAGAGGCTTACTAGGGACATGTTGGTGTCTGTTATTCACACATGTATTACGATTTCCGGATAATACAATTATAGCATGAATAAAGACAATTATCATGAACAAAGAAATATAATAATAATGCTTTTATTATTGCCTCTAGGGCATATTTCCAACATTATCTTGGTTGGTTCTATATGTGAGGACCTGGAGTTTTTCCATAGCTTCAAAACGAGCCCAAGATCATCAAAATCGGAGTCCGGATGTAAAAGTTATGCATATTTCAGTTTTGGGGTTCCTGCTGTTTTTTTGATGGCCGGACATCCGGGACTTGGCCGGATGTCCGGGCTTCTGGGTCGCCCCGGATGTCCGGGCTTCCGGGTCGCCCCGGATGTCCGGGATCCTCCCAAAAATCTGGCTCGCAAATTCCAGAACCTGTTTTCAAATGTTGGTTGTGCCCGCCGGATGTCCGGCCCGGCGCTGTAACTTACTCACAAACGGCTAGTTTTCTAGGCCCTCTATATATACCCCTCTACTAATCCGGTAGAGGGTTGACCACTTCATCCCAAATCGCCCCAAGAACACAAGTGGCTCCCTCTCACTTCTCCTACACCAAATCTTAGATCCCGGAGAGATTTGTGAGAGTTCTTGAGAGTTTTTCCAATCAAGTGATAGATCCACTCCCTCTCCCTCTCTTGACCAAAGGAATTCGTGATTTGAGCAAGTCTTGAGCATTTCCCCTTTGTTCTTGTTACTCTTGGAGGTTGGAGACTCCTAGGCGGTAGGAGTGCTCCGGTGAGGAATCAACTTGTGATTTGTCCCCCGGAAAGTTTGTGAAGGTTTGGAGGCCGCCTCAAGGTCTACCACTAGTGGTTGAGAATCGCCTTCGTGGTGATATCTCAAGGAGAATAGGGTGAGCCTTCGTGGCGTTGGTGTGCCTTCGTGGTAACATCCACCTCTCTAACGGTGACTAGCTTCCCTCCAAGGAAGTGAACATCGGGATACATCCTCGTCTTCGTGATTTTGGTTATCCCTAACCCTAACTCCTTACTTGTGGTTTACTTTGGTCACTTGACCGTGCATTCACTATATCTTGTCATCCTCATTATATTGTGTTGGTTACCATATCGTAGAGATCAGTTAGGCCAACACTTTATAGTCCGCAATTCATACTTGCTACCATTGTTCTATCTTGTGCTGAGTGTGAATTGCTAGCTTGTAACATTCATTTCCATATCTCGTGACATAATTTGTGTAAGCTTGTATTGCTTACTTGTGGTTGTGTGTATTATTCATTTACATATCTTGTGATATACATTGAGTAAGTTTGTGTACTTACTTGTGCTTACTCGTATCCTCGTTGTTCTCATCCTAAGTTGTTGGTGCACTTAGTGAGCCTAGTATATTTAGGATTTGTGCTTGAAAAGTATCCGCTTAGTTTATTTCCGCATTAGGATATAGCCAAATCCGTAAAATATTTTAAAACGCCTATTCACCCCCCCCTCTAGGCGACATCGTTGTCCTTTCACCATGCCTCCCATGAGAGACGCAAAATTCATGCCTCCCATGCCGGCCATGCCGCCCGGAGGTGCTCCGAAGCCACCCATGCCTCACATGGTCTCCATGGTAGCTCCAAAGCCACCCATGGCACCCATGCCGCCCATGGTAGCTCCGAAGCCACCGATGCCTCCCATGCCACCAAGGCCACTGCCACCCATGCCGCCAAGGCCACCGCCACCCATGCTGCCAAGGCCACCGCCACCCATGCCGTGAATCGTGGCTCTTTTTTGGATCAAGGCTTCTTCACGGGCAAGATTGACATACTCCTTTTGCGCCTCATTGAGGATAGATGTGTGCAAGAAGAACAAGTACTTCTCCCATTCCAACAATCTAGATCGCTCCTCAATGCCCACCTTCCTCTCCTCCAATGTCACCTTCTTCTCCTCGGCCGCCACCCTCCTCTCCTCGGCCGCTAACCTCCTCTCCTCGGTTGTGGCATCTTGGTTCCTTGCCATCTTCCTCACCTCGTTGGCTTCTTTTCTTGCCTTGACAATAGCTTCCATAGCATTTTTGAGCTCATCATCTCCTTTCCTCTTCTTCTTTTCTTTTGCGTCTTTCTTGGTCCCATCCGGTCGTTTTGGCTTCGAGTATGAAACCGAGTTTGGTGTGGGGCTTCTCTTGCCGTCATCACTTGATGCCTCCTCATCATCATCATCCAAATCAATTGTTCGCTTGCATTTGTTACTTAAATCCAAATCATCCAGATCGTCACGCTTCTTCCATTTCTCATCATCCTTCAGTGCTTCATAGCAATGAGGCAAGGTAAATGGTCTTCCTTTCTTGATCTTCCCCTTTTTGGTCTTCTTCTCCTCTCCTTTGAACAAGTTTTGTGCAATATTCAACTACATAAAAACAAAACAAGTTAGCACTACAAACACCAACATCAAACTTGATGAACATGGATGAAATGGCACTTGGATTCAACTTGCACTTACTCTATCTTCATCATTAGTGCCACTTGTAGGGGAACGTAGTAATAATTCAAAAAAATTCCTACGTGTCACCAAGATCAATCTAGGAGATGCTAGCAACAAGAGAGAGGGAGTGCATCTTCATACCCTTGAAGATCGCTAAGCGGAAGCATTACAAGAACGCGGTTGATGGAGTCGTACTCGCGGCGATTCAAATCGCGGAAGATCCGATCTAGCGCCGAATGGACGGCGCCTCCGCGTTCAACACACGTATAACCCGAGGACGTCTCCTCCTTGATCCAGCAAGGGGGAAGGAGAAGTTGAGGGAGAACTCCGGCAGCACGACGGTGTGGTGGCGATGGAGCTCGTGGTTCTCCGGCAAAGCTTCGCTGAGCACTATGGAGGAGGAAGAGGTGTAGGAAGGAGAGGAAGGGCAGCGCCAGGGCGTGTCAGGGTGCGGCTGCCCCCTCTCTCCCTCACTATATATAGGGGAAGGGGGAGGAGGAGGCTCCCTAGGGTTTCCCCTAGGGGGGGCGGCGGCTAAGGCAGATTGGATCTCCCTAGGGAAATCCTAGGGAGACTTGCCCCCCAAGCCAAGCAGGTGGAGGCTTGCCTCCCAAGCCAGGGGGAGGCGCCCCACCTCCCCAAGCAACGTGGAAAGGGTGTGGGGGCACACAGCCCCTTAGTGGGCTGGTTTGCCCCCTCCCCTTGCCCATGAGGCCGTGCAACACTTGCCGGGGCCCCCGAAACACCTTTCGGTCATGGTGGCCATAGCCCGGTACCCCCGAAACACTTCCAGACTCCAATACCATTTGTCCAATATATTGATCTTCACCTCCGGACCATTCCGGAGTTCCTCATCACGTCCGGGATCTCATTCAGGACTCCGAACAGCCTTCGGTAACCACATACAATTCCCATTACAACTCTAGCGTCACCGAACCTTAAGTGCGTAGACCCTACGGGTTCGGGAACCATGCAGACATGACCGAGACACCTCTCCGCCCAATAACCAATAGTGGGATCTGGATACCCATATTGGCTCCCACATGTTCCACGATGATCTCATTGGATGAACCATGATGTCGGGGATTCAATCAATCCCGTATGCAATTCCCTTTGTCTATCGGTATTTTACTTGCCCAAGATTTGATCGCCGGTATCCCCATACCTTGTTCAATCTCGTTACTGGCAAGTCTCTTTATTCGTTCCATAACACATGATCCTGTGGCTAACTCCTTAGTCACATTGAGCTCATTATGATGATGCATTACCGAGTGGGCCCAGAGATATTCTCCGTCATACGGAGTGACAAATCCCAGTCTCGATTCGTGCCAACCCAACAGACACTTTCGGAGATGCCTGTAGTGCACCTTTATAGTCACCCAGTTACGTTGTGACGTTTGATACACCCAAAGCATTCCTACGGCATCCGGGAGTTGCACAATCTCATTGTCTAAGGAAATGATACTTGACATTAGAAAAGCTCTAGCAAACGAACTACATGATCTTGTGCTATACTTAGGATTGAGTCTTGTCCATCACATCATTCTACTAATGTGTGATCCTGTTATCAACGACATCCAATGTCCATGGTCAGGAAACCATAACCATCTATTGATCAACAAGCTCGTCAACTAGAGGCTCACTAGGGACATGTTGTGATCTATGTATTCACACATGTATTACGGTTTCCGGTTAATACAATTATAGCATGAACAATAGACAATTATCATGAACAATGAAATATAATAATAACCATTTTGTTATTGCCTATAGGGCATATTTCCAACAGTCTCCCACTTGCACTAGAGTCAATAATCTAGTTACATTGTGATGAATCGAACACCCATAGAGTTCTGGGCTGATCATGTTTTGCTCGTGGAAGAGGTTTAGTCAATGGATCTACGACATTCAGATCTGTATGCACTTTACAAATATTTATGTCTCCATGTAGATGCCGCTGCGACGCTTTGCTTGCAACTGCATCAGCTGACTGCCCCACCATTCAAAATATACACGTATACGGTTTGTGACTTGGAGTCATCCGGATCTGTGTCGAAGCTAGCATCAACGTAACCCTTTACAACGAGCTCTTTGGCACCTCCATAAACGAGAAACGTATCCTTAGTCCTTTTCAGGTACTTCAGGATATTCTTGACCACTGTCCAGTGTTCCATTCTGGGATCACTTTGGTACCTCCCTACCAAACTTATGGCAAGGTTCACATCAGGTCTGGTACACAGCATGGCATACATAATAGAGCCTATGGCTGAGGCATAGGGAATGACACTCATCTTTTCTCTATATTTTGTCGAGGTCGGGCATTGAGCTGCGCTCAATCTCACACCTTGCAATACAGGCAAGAACTCCTTCTTGGACTGATCCATATTGAACTTCTTCAATATCTTGTCAAGGTATGTGCTTTGTGGAAGACCAATGAGGCATCTTGATGTATCTCTATAGATCTTGATGCCTAATATGTGAGCAGCTTCTCCAAGGTCCTTCATTGAAAAACACTTATTCAAGTAGGTCTTTATGCTTTCCAAAAGTTCTATATCATTTCCCATCAACAATATGTCATCCACATATAATATGAGAAATGCTACAGAGCTCCCACTCACTTTCTTGTAAATACAGGCTTCTCCATAAGTCTATATAAACCCAAACGCTTTGATAACTTCATCAAAGGGAATGTTCCAACTCCAAGATGCTTGCACCAGCCCATAGATGGAGCGCTGGAGCTTGCATACCTTGTCAGCATTCTTAGGATCGACAAAACCTTCCGGCTGCATCATATACGATTCTTCCTTAAGGAAACCGTTAAGAAATGTTGTTTTGATGTCCATTTTCCATATCTCATAATCATAAAATGCGGCAATTGCTAACATGATTCAGACGGACTTCAACATTGCTACGGGTGAGAAAGTCTCATCGTAGTCAACTCCATGAACTTGTCAATAACCCTTAGCGACAAGCCGACCCTTATAGACGGTCACATTACCATCCATGTCAGTCTTCTTCTTAAAGATCCACTTATACTCTATGTCTTGCCGATCATCGGGCAAGTCCACCAAAGTCCATACTTTGTTCTCATACATGGATCCTATCTCGTATTTCATGGCTTCAAGCCATTTGTTGGAATCCGGGCCCGCCATCGCTTCTTGATAGTTCAAAGGTTCACTGTTGACTAACAACATGATTTCCAGGACAGGGTTGCCGTAACACTCTGTTGCGGAATGTGTCCTCGTAGACCTACAAAGTTCAGTAGCAACTTGATCCGAAATTTCGTTATCATCATCATTAACTTCCTCTCTAGTCAGTGCAGACACCACAGAAACATCTTCATGTGCTGCGCTACTTTTCGGTTCAAGAGGGGGTACAATTACCTCATCAAGTTCTACTTTCCTCCCACTTACTTCTTTCGAGAGAAACTCCTTCTCCAGAAAGGATCCATTCTTAGAAACAAAGATCTTGCCTTTGGATCTAAGGTAGAAGGTATACCCAATAGTTTCCTTATGGTATCCTATGAAGAGCACTTTTCCGATTTGGGTTCGACCTTTTCAGGTTGAAGTTTCTTGACATAAGCTTGTTGGGGAACGTAGTAATTCAAAAAAAAATTCCTATGATCATGCAAGATCTATCTAGGAGAAGCATAGCAACGAGCGGGGAGAGTGTGTCCACGTACTCTCGTAGACCGAAAGCGGAAGCGTTCAATAACGCGGTTGTAGTAGAACATCTTCGCGATCAAACCGATCCAAGCACCGAACGTACGGCACCTCCGCGTTCAGCACACGTTCAGCATGATGATGTCCCTCGAACTCTTGCTCTAGTTGAGGATGAGGGAGAGTTCCGTCAGCACGACGGTGTGGCGACGGTGATGATGATGTTACCGGCGTAGGGCTTTGCCTAAGCACTATGACGATATGATCGAGGTGCGTAACTGTGGAGGGGGGCACCGCACATGGCTAAGATAAACTTGTGTGTTCTAGGGTGCCCCCCTGCCTCCATATATAAAGGAGGAGAGGGGGAGGCCGGCCGGCCCTCTAGGGCGCGCCAAGAAGATGGAGTCCTACTAGGACTCCAAGTCCTAGTAGGATTCCACTTGGTGGAAGGGGGAAGGAAGGAAGGGAGAGGGAGAGGGAGAGGGAAAGGGGGGTCGCGCCCCCTCCCCTAGTCCTATTCGGACTCCCCGTGGGGGGGGGGGTGCCTCCCCTATGTGGGCTATCCTCTCTCCCCTATGGCCCATGATGGCCCATTGCTTCCCCGGGGGCTCCGATAGCCCCTCCGGCACTCCGTTTTTTACCCGGTACCACTCGAAACTCTTCCAGTGTCCGAATAACATGGCCCAATATATCAATCATTATGTCTCAACCATTTCAAGACTCCTCGTCATGTCTGTGATCTCATCCAGGACTCCGAACAAACTTCGGTCATCAAATCACATAACTCATAATACAAATTGTCATCAAACTTTAAGCGTGCGGACCCTACGGGTTTGAGAACTATGTAGACATGACCGAGACACATCTCCAGTCAATAACCAATAGCGAAACCTGGATGCTCATATTGGTTCCTACATATTCTACGAAGATCTTTATCGGTCAAACCGCATAACAACATACGTTGTTCCCTTTGTCATCCGTATGTTACTTGCCCGAGATTCGATCGTCGGTATCATCATACCTAGTTCAATCTTGTTACCGAAAAGTCTTTTTACTCGTTCAGTAAAGTATCATCCCGCAACTAACTCATTAGTCACACTGCTTGCAAGGCTTATAGTGATGTACATTATCGAGAGGGCCCATAGATACCTCTCCGATACACGGAGTGACAAATCCTAATCTTGATCTATGCCAACCCAACAAACACCTTTGAAAACACCTGTAGAGCATCTTTATAATAACCTAGTTACGTTGTGACATTTGATAGCACATAAGGTGTTCCTCCGGTATTCGGGAGTTGCATAATCTCATAGTCAGAGCAACATGTATAAGTCATGAAGAAAGCAATAGCAATAAAACTAAACGATCATTATGCCAAGCTAACGGATGGGTCTTGTTCATCACATCATTCTCTAATGATGTGATCCCGTTCATGAAATGACAACACATGTCTATGGCTAGGAAACTTAACCATCTTTGATTAACGAGCTACTCAAGTAGAGGCATACTAGGGACACTCTGTTTGTCTATGTATTCACACATGTACTAAGTTTCCGGTTAATACAATTCTAGCATGAAAAATAAACATTTATCATGATATAAGGAAATATAAATAACAACTTTATTATTGCCTCTAGGGCATATTTCCTTCAGTCTCCCACTTGCACTAGAGTCAATAATCTAGATTACATAGTAATGATTCTAACACCCATGGAGTCTTGGTGATGATCATGTTTTGCTCGTGGTAGAGGCTTAGTCAACAGGTCTGCAACATTCAGATCCATATGTATTTTGCAAATCTCTATGTCTCCCTCCGCGACTTGATGCCGGATGGAATTGAAGCGTCTCTTGATGTGTTTGGTTCTCTTAATCTGGATTCGTTTGCCAAGGCAATTGCACCAGTATTGTCACAAAATATTTTCATTGGACCCGATGCACTAGGTATTACACCTAGATCAGATATGAACTCCTTCATCCAGACTCCTTCATTTGCTGCTTCTAAAGCAGCTATGTACTCCGCTTCACACATAGATCCCGCCACGACACTCTGCTTGGAACTGCACCAACTGACAGCTCCACCATTCAATATAAATACGTATCCAGATTGCGACTTAGAGTCATCCGGATCAGAGTCAAAGCTTGCATCAACATAACCATTTATGATGAGCCCTTTGTCTCCTCCATAAACGAGAAACATATCCTTAGTACTTTTCAGGTATTTCAAGATGTTCTTGGGTGCTGTCCAGTGATCCACTCCTGGATTACTTTGGTACCTCCCTACTATACTTATAGCAAGGCACACATCAGGTCTGGTACACAGCATTGCATAGATGATAGAACCTATGGCTGAGGCATAGGGAATGACTTTCATTTTCTCTCTATCTTCTGCAGTGGTCAGGCATTGAGTCTCACTCAACTTCACACCTTGTAACACATGCAAGAACCCTTTCTTTGACTGATCCATATTGAACTTCTTCAAAATTTTATCAAGGTATGTGCTTTGTGAAAGTCCAATTAAGCGTCTTGATCTATCTCTATAGATCTTGATGCCCAATATGTAAGCAGCTTCATAGAGGTCTTTCATTGAAAAACTCTTATTCAAGTATCGTTTTATGCTATCCAGAAATTCTATATCATTTCCAATCAACAATATGTCATCCAACTATAATATTAGAAATGCTACAGAGCTCCCACTCACTTTCTTGTAAAGGCTTCTCCAAAAGTCTGTATAAAACCATATGCTTTGATCACACTATCAAAGCGTTTATTCCAACTCTGAGAGGCTTGCACCAGTCCATAAATGGATCGCTGAAGCTTGCACACTTTGTTAGCACCCTTTCGATCCACAAAACCTTCTGATTGTATCATATACAACTCTTCTTCAAGAAATCCATTGAGGAATGCAGTTTTGACATCCATTTGCCAAATTTCATAATCATAAATGCAGCAATTGCTAACATGATTCAGACAGACTTAAGCATCACTACGGGTGAGAAGGTCTCATCGTAGTCAACTCCTTGAACTTGTCGAAAACCTTTCGCAAAAAGTCTGGCTTTGTAGACAGTAACATTACCGTCAGCGTCAGTCTTCTTCTTGAAGATCCATTTATTCTCGATGGCTTGCCGATCATCGGGCAAGTCAACCAAAGTCCACACTTTGTTCTCATGCATGGATCCCATCTCAGATTTCATGTCCTCAAGCCATTTCGAGGAATCTGGGCTCATCATCGCTTCCTCATAGTTTGTAGGTTCGTCATGGTCTAGTAACATGACGTCCAGAACAGGATTACCATACCACTCTGGTGTGGAACGTATTCTGGTTGACCTATGAGGTTCGATAGTAACTTCATCTGAAGTTTCATGATCATCATCATTAACTTCCTCACTAATTGGTGTAGGAATCACTAGAACTGATTTCTGTGATGAACTACTTTCCACTTCGGGAGAAGGTACAATTACCTCATCAAGTTTTATTTTCCTCCCACTCACTTCTTTCGAGAGAAACTCCTTCTCTTGAAAGGATCCATTTTTAGCAACAAATATCTTGCCTTCAGATATGTGATAGAAGGTGTACCCAACAGTCTCCTTTGGGTATCCTATGAAGACACATTTCTCCGATTTGGGTTCAAGCTTATCAGGTTAAAGCTTTTTCACATAAGCATCGCAGCTCCAAACTTTAAGAAACGACGGCTTAGGTTTCTTGCTAAACCACAGTTCATATGGTGTCGTCTCAACGGAATTAGATGGTGCCCTATTTAACGTGAATGCAGCCATCTCTAAAGCATAACCCCAAAACGATAGTGGTAAATCAGTAAGAGACATCATAGATCGCACCATATCTAATAAAGTACGGTTACGACGTTCGGACACACCATTACGCTGTGGTGTTCCAGGTGGCGTGAGTTGCGAAGCTATTCCACATTGTTTCAAATGAAGACCAAACTCATAACTCAAATATTCACCTCCACGATCAGATTGTAGAAACTTTATTTTCTTGTTACGATGCTTTTCCACTTCAATCTGAAATTCTTTGAACTTTTCAAATGTTTCAGACTTATGTTTCATTAAGTAGACATACCCATATCTGCTCAAATCATATGTGAAGATCAGAAAATAACAATACCCGCCGTGAGCCTCGACACTCAACGGCCCGCATACATCAGTACGTATTATTTCCAACAAGTCAGTTGCTCGCTCCATTATTCCGGAGAACGGAGTTTTAGTATCTTACCCATGAGGCATGGTTCGTAAGCATCAAGTGATTCATAATCAAGTGATTCCAGAAGACCATCGGCATGGAGTTTCTTCATGCGCTTTACACCAATATGACCTAAACGGCAGTGCCACAAATAAGTTTCACTATCATTATTAACTTTGCATCTTTTGGCTTCAATATTATGAATATGCATATCACTACAATCAAGATTCAATAGAAATAGACCACTCATCAAGGGTGCATGACCATAAAAGATATTACTCATATAAATAGAACAACCATTATTCTCTGATTTAAATGAATAACCGTCTTGCATCAAACAAGATCCAGATATAATGTTCACGCTCAACGCTGGCACCAAATAACAATTATTCAGGTCTAAAACTAATCTCGACGGTAGATGTAGAGGTAGCGTGACGACGGCGATCACGTCGACTTTGGAACCATTTCCCACGCGCATCGTCACCTCGTCCTTAGCCAATCTTCGTTTAATCTGTAACCCCTGTTTCGAGTTGCAAATATGAGCAACATAACCAGTATCAAATACCCAGGCGCCACTACGAGCATTAGTAAGGTACACATCAATAACATGTATATCACATATACCTTTGTTCACTTTGCCATCCTTCTTATCCGCCAAATACTTGGGGCAGTTCCGCTTCCAGTGACCAGTCCCTTTGCAGTAGAAGCACTCAGTCTCAGGCTTAGGTACAGACTTGGGCTTCTTCCCTTGAGCAGCAACTTGCTTGCCGTTCTTCTTGAAGTTCCCCTTCTTCCCTTTGCCCTTTTTCTTGAAACTAGTGGTCTTATTGACCATCAACACTTGATGCTCCTTCTTGATTTCTACCTCTGCAGCCTTTAGCATTGCGAAGAGCTCGGGAATTGTCTTTTGCATCCCTTGCATATTATAGTTCATCATGAAGCCTTTATAGCTTGGTGTCATTGATTGAAGAACTTTGTCAATGACACTATCATCAGAACATTAACTCCCAGCTGAGTCAAGTGGTTATGGTACCCAGACATTCTGAGTATGTGTTCACTGACAGAACTATTCTCCTCCATCTTGCAGCTATAGAACTTGTTGGAGACTTCATAACTCTCAACTCGAGCATTTGCTTGAAATATAAACTTCAAGTTCTGGAACATCTCATATGCTCTGTGATGTTGAAAATGTCTTTGAAGTCCCGATTCTGAGCCGTAAAGCATGGCACACTAAACTATCGAGTAGTCATCAGCTCTTCCAGACGTTCACGACGTCCGGAGTTGCTTCCACAGCGGGTCTTGCACCTAGTAGTGCTTCAAGGACGTAATTCTTCTGTGCAGCAATGAGGATAATCCTCAAGTTACGGACCCAGTCCGTGTAGTTGCAACCATCATCTTTCAACTTAGCTTTCTCTAGGAACACATTAAAATTCAAGGGAACTGTAGTACGGGCCATTGATCTGCAACAACATAGACATGTAAAAACTATCAGGTACTAAGTTCATGATAAATTAAAGTTCAATTAATCATATTACTTAAGAACTCCCACTTAGATAGACATCCCTCTAGTCATCTAAATGATCACATGATCCATATCAACTAAACCATGTCCGATCATCACGTGAGATGGAGTAGTTTTCAATGGTGAACATCTCTATGTTGATCATATCTACTATATGATTCACATTCGACCTTTCGGTCTTAGTGTTCCGAGGCCATATCTGCATATGCTAGGCTCATCAAGTTTAACCCGAGTATTCTGCGTGTGCAAAATTTTCTTGCACCCATTGTATGTGAACATAGAGCTTATCACATATGATCACCATGTGGTGTCTCGGCACGACGAACTGTAGCAATGATGCATACTCAGGGAGAACACTTATACCTTGAAATTTAGTGAGGGGTCATCTTATAATGCTACCGCCGTACTAAGCAAAATAAGATGCATAAAAGATAAACATCACATGCAATTAAAATATGTGACATGATATGGCCATAATCATCTTGTGCTCATGATCTCCATCACCGAAGCACCGTCATGATCTCCATCGTCACCGGCTTGACACCTTGATCTCCATCGTAGCATCGTTGTTGTCTCGCCAACTATTGCTTCTATGACTATCGCTACCGCTTAGTGATAAAGTAAAGGAATTACATGGTGATTTCATTTCATACAATAAAGCGACAACATATGGCTCCTGCCAGTTGCCGATAACTCTGTTATAAAACATGATCATCTCATACAACAATTTATATCACATCATGTCTTGACCATATCACATCACAACAAGCCCTTGCTACCTCTTGAGCACTGCATTGGTTTTCCTTGAAGAGGAAAGGGTGATGCAGTAAAGTAGCGTAAGTATTTCCCTCAGTTTTTGAGAACCAAGGTATCAATCCAGTAGGAGGCTCCTCAAAAGTCCCACGCACCTACACAAACAAACAAGAACCTCGCAACCAACACAATAAAGGGGTTGTCAATCCCTTCAAGGTAACTTGCAAAAGTGAGATTTGATAGAGATAATAAGATAAGATAAATATTTTTGGTATTTTTATGATATAGATTGGAAAATAAAAGATGCAAATAAAAGTAGATGGAAAACTTATATGATAAAAGATAGACCCGGGGGCCATAGGTTTCACTAGTGGCTTCTCTCAAGATAGCACAAGTATTACGGTGGGTGAACAAATTACTTTCGAGCAATTGATAGAAAAGTGCATAGTTATGAGAATACCTAGGCATGATCATGTGTATAGGCATCACGTCCGTGACAAGTAGATCGAAACGATTCTGCATCTACTACTATTACTCCACACATCGACCGACTCCTGCCTGCATCTAGAGTATTAAGTTCATAAGAACAGGTAATGCATTAAGAAAGATGACATGATGTAGAGGGATAAACTCATGCAATATGACATAAACCCCATCTTTTTATCCTTGATGGAAACAATACAATACGTTCCTTGCTGCAGCTGCTGTCACTTGGAAAGGACACCGCAAGATTGAACCCAAAGCTAAGCACTTCTCCCATTGCAAGAAAGATCAATCTAGTAGGCCAAACCAAACTGATAATTCGAAGAGACTTGTAAAGATAACAAATCACACATAAAAGAATTCAGAGGAGATTCAAATATTTCTCATAGATAAACTTGATCATAAACCCACAATTCATCGTATCTCGACAAACACGCTGCAAAAAGAGTTATATTGAATAGATCTCCAAGAAGATGGAGGAGAACTTTGTATTGAGATTCAAAGAGAGAGAAGAAGCCATCTAGCTAATAACTATGGACCCGAAGGTCTGTGGTAAACTACTCACAACTCATCGGAGAGGCCTTGGAGATGATGTAGAGGAACTTATATGATAAAAGATAGACCCGGGGGCCATAGGTTTCACTAGTGGCTTCTCTCAAGATAGCATAAGTATTACAATGGGTGAACAAATTACTGTCGAACAATTGATAGAAAAGTGCATAGTTATGAGAATATCTAGGCATGATCATGTGTATAGGCATCACGTCCGTGACAAGTAGATCAAAACAATTCTGAATCTACTACTATTACTCCACACATCGACCGACTCCTGCCTGCATCTAGAGTATTAAGTTCATAAGAACAGAGTAACGCATTAAGAAAGATGACATGATGTAGAGGGATAAACTCATGCAATATGACATAAACCCCATCTTTTTATCCTCGATGGCAACAATATAATACGTGCCTTGCTGCCCCTGCTGTCCCTGGGAAAGGACACCGCAAGATTGAACCCAAAGCTAAGCACTTCTCCCGTTGCAAGAAAGATCAATCTAGTAGGCCAAACCAAACTGATAATTCGAAGAGACTTGCAAAGATAACAAATCACACATAAACGAATTCAGAGGAGATTCAATTATTTCTCATAGATAAACTTGATCATAAACCCACAATTCATTGGAACTCGACAAACACGCCGCAAAAAGAGTTACATCGAATAGATCTCCAAGAAGATCGAGGAGAACTTTGTATTGAGATTCAAAGAGAGAGAAGAAGCCATCTAGCTAATAACTTTGGACCCGAAGGTCTGTGGTAAACTACTCACAACTCATCGGAGAGGCCTTGGATATGATGTAGAGGCCCTCTGTGGTCGATTCCCCCTCCGGCGGAGCGCCGGCGAAGGCTCCAAGATGGGATCTCGCGGATACAGAAGGTTGCGGTGGTGGAAATAGTTTTTCGTGGTGCTCCTGGATGTTTTCAGGTACGTGGATATATATAGGAGGAAGAAGTAGGTCGGTGGACGCTTGAGGGGCCCACGAGGGTGGGGGCGTGCCGGGCACCCTCATGACCGCCTCGTTTGTTGCTTGACATCCACTCCAAGTCCCATGAATTGCGTTTGCTCCAAAAAGATCGCTCCTGAAGGTTTCATTCCGTTTGGACTCCGTTTGATATTCCTTTTCTTCGAAACACTGAAATAGGAAAAAAAACAACAATTCGGGAAGTAAAGCCCATAAACATCCAAAACGGGTAATATAATAGCATGGAACAATCAAAAAATATAGATACATTGGAGACGTATCAAGCATCCCAAGCTTAATTCCTGCTCATCCTCGAGTAGGTAAATGATAAAAACAGAATTTTTGATGTGGAATGCTACCTAGCATAATTCTCAATGTAATTTTCTTTATTTTGGCATGAATGTTCGGATCCAAATGATTCAAAATAAAAGTTCATATTGACATAAGAAATAGTAATACTTCGAGCATACTAATCAAAGCAATCATGTCGTCTCAAAATAACATGGCTAAAGAAAGTTATCCCTACAAAATCATTTAGTCTGGCTATGCTCTATCTTCATCACACAAAGTATTTAATCATGCACAACCCCGATGACAAGCCAAGCAATTTTTTCATACTTTAGTATTCTCAAACTTTTTCAACTTTTACGCAATACATGAGCGTGAGCCATGGACATAGCACTATATGTGGAATAGAATGGTGGTTGTGGAGAAGACAAAAAAAAGGAGAGGATAGTCTCACATCAACTAGGCGTATCAACGGGCTATGGAGATGCCCATTAATAGATATCAATGTGAGTGAGTAGGGATTGCCATGCAACGGATGCACTAGAGCTATAAGTGTATGAAAGCTCAACAAAAGAAACTAAGTGGGTGTTCATCCAACTTGCTTGCTCACGAAGACCTAGGGCATTTTGAGGAAGCCCATCATTGGAATATACAAGCCGAGTTCTATAATGAAAAATTCCCACTAGTATACGAAAGTGACAACATAGGAGACTCTATCATGAAGATCATGGTGCTACTTTGAAGCACAAGTGTGGTAAAAAGGATAGTAGCATTGTCCCTTCTCTCTTTTTCTCTCATTTTTTTATATTTTTTATTTGGGTTCTTTGGCCTCTTTTTTATTATTTGGGATTCTTTGGCCTCTTTTATTTTTATAAAGTCCGAAGTCTCATCCTGACTTGTGGGGGAATCATAGTCTCCATGATCCTTTCCTCACTTGGGACAATGCTCTAATAATGAAGATCATCACAGTTTTATTTACTTCCAACTCGATACTTAGAACAAAATATGACTCTATATGAATGCCTCCGGCGGTGTACCGGGATATGCAATGAATCAAGAGTGACATGTATGGAAGAATTATGAAGGTGGCCTTGCCACAAATATGATGTCAACTACAAGATCATGCAAAGAGCAATATGGCAATGATGATGTATGTCATAATAAATGGAACGGTGGAAAGTTGCATGGCAATATATCTCGGAATGGCTATGGAAATGCCATAATAGGTAGGTATGGTGGATGTTTTGAGGAAGGTATATGGTGGGTGTATGGTACCGACGAAATTTGCGCGACACAAGAGAGGCTAGCAATGGTGGAAGGGTGAGAGTGCGTATAATCCATGGACTCAACATTAGTCATAAAGAACTCATATACTTATTGCAAAACTCTACAAGCCATTGAAAACAAAGTACTATGCGCATGCCCCTAGGGGGATAGATTGGTAGGAAAATACCATCGCTCGTCCCTGACCGCCACTCATAAGTATGCTCCAACTTCATCACAAAGCGGTTCACCACACGTGCATGCTACAGGAATCACAAACTTCAACACAAGTATTCCTCAAATTCATAATTACTCCACTAGCACAACTCTAATATCACCATCCTCATATCTCAAAACAATTATCAAGTATCAAATTGATCATAGCATCCAATTCACTTTCTATGATAGTTTTTATTATACCCAACTTGGATGCTCATCATTCTAGGACCAATTTTATAACCATAGCAAATACCATGCTGTTCTAAAAGACTCTCAAAATAATATAAGTGAAGCATGAGAGATCAACAATTTCTACAAAATTAAGCCACCGCCGTGCTCTAAAATATATAAGTGAAGCACTAGAGCAAAAATTATCTAGCTCAAAAGATATAAGTGAAGCACATAGAGTATTCTAATAAATTCCAAATCAAGTGGGTCTCTCCCATATGGTGTGTACAGCAAGGATGATTGTGGTAATTTAAAAAGCAAAGACTCATATCATACAAGACGCTCCAAGTAAAACACATATCATGTGGCGAATAAAAATATAGCTCCAAGTAAAGTTACTGATAAACGAAGACGAAAGAGGGGATGCCTTCCGGGGAATCCCCAAGCTTAGGCTTTTGGTTTTACTTGAATATCTTGGTGTGCCATGGGAATCCCCAAGCTTAGGCTCTTGCCACTCCTTATTCCATAGTCCATCAAATCTTTACCCAAAACTTGAAAACTTCACAACACAAAACTCAACAGGAAATCTCATAAGCTCCGTTAGTGCAAGAAAGAAAAACCACCACATAAGGTACTGTAATGAAATCATTATTTATTTATATTGGTGTTAAACCTACTGTATTCCAACTTCTCTATGGTTCATACCCCCCTATACTAGCCATAGATGCATCAAAATAAGCAAACAACACACGAAAAACAGAATCTGTCAAAAACAGAACAGTCTGTAGAAATCTGTAACTTTCGAATACTTATGGAACTCTAAACCTCCTAAAAAACTAGGAAGTACTGGAAAATTTGTCTATTGATCTACTGCAAAAAGAATCAACGCAAAAGCACGTTTCTGTGATTTGTTAAAATTATTCTCGTGCGTGCAAAAGTTTCTGTTTTTCAGCAGAATCAAATTAACTATCACCGTAGGTTATCCTATAGGTTCTACTTGGCACAAACACTAACTAAAACATAAAACCACATATAAAAGGAGGCTATATGATTTATTTATTACTAAACAGAAGCAAAAAAGGAAGGAACAAAAATAAAATTGGGTTGCCTCCCAACAAGCGATGTCGTTTAACGCCCCTAGCTAGGCATTGATAATTTCAATGATGCTCACAATAAAGACAAGAATTGAAGCACAAAGAGAGCACCATGAAACACGTGACAAACACATCTAAGTCTAACATACTTCCTATGCATAGGCATCTTATAGGAAAACAAATTATCATAGCAAGAAAAAACTAGCATATGCAAGGAAGCGAAAATAAACAATAGCAATCTCAACATAACGAGAGGTAATTTAGTAACATGAAAATTTCTACAATCATTTTCCTCTCTCATAATAATTACATTTGGGATCATAAGCAAATTCAACAAAATAGCTATCACATAAAATATTTTCAACACGACCCACATGCATGCAAAGTTGACACTCTTCCAAAATTTAGATATATTAAAACTGAGCACCCTCCCAGCCCTCACAGGCCATCAACGTTCACGACGTCGGATCGTCAACTTTGAGCATTTTTGGCCGTCAGATTGCCGTGAGTTGCTCCAATCTGACTTGGTTCGCTATTAACGATGGCTCACTGTCGTGGGCCGCTACTCCGGGCACTTTTTTTGGACCTCTCACGTTAAATTGGGCCTAATGGGCCTTTAGCAGCCTGCCTACCCTTCGCGTGGCGGCTGTTTCCATGGTTTCGTTCGCAAGGTCGCTCGGCTACACCCTTGCGTGGCGGCTGTTTCAATGGGCGACCGAACTGGGTCCCGACCAATGCAGCCATGCAGGAGTGGCGACTCCGATGGCGACCTCTCCGGATTCGGACATACACGCCTCACGCGAGTTGTACGGTCTCTGAGCAATGCAATTGGAGGTGGTGCAGGCAAAACGAAGCATCAGCGGGGATTGGAGTTGACTCACTGGCGATTGAAGAGGCAAATCGTAGTTGATGCAGCCCATTACTGGCCACCGGTAATTACACCTCCGTTACTACTATCCCGATTCATCTTCTTCATTTACTAGACGCTCGTGTATATATACTACTCTACCTTGCAGCTGTTCGTTCCCAATTCCCTTCATTATTTATGTAACTCTTCTCCTGCAGCCATGGCTGACTTGTAGATGGAGGGTTCATCTTCCCCGTTCTGTTAGTCCTCTCTCTCTCCCTCTCTCTCTCTCAGATGGCTCGAGATTCATAAAGTTTTAATTTCTGAAGATCTCTTCTGATGTATCTTTCCCTTTGTGTTATCGTCAGCAAATAAGCTGATCTTTCTCTCATGAGAAATTTCTCCGGTGCGATTTAATTTCACCTATTATGTAGCTGGACGGCCAGATGATTTCGTGACTGATGGGTCCAGGTGACCTCTCCCTACAGATATTTATTAATGGGCATTGACCCTCATCAAGCCATATAACACGGAGCGACCTGTTAATACTGTTGGCATATCTTCACCACTCGGTCATGTATGCTCCTATATCCCATACTTTAGTCATATACTCATATCATTGTACAGACATCCATGCTCCTGAGTCGTGACTTGTGAGCAGTTCAGCATACAGTTTGATCTCAGAACAGCTGGTTATGCCTTAATTTTGAAGTTATTTGGGCTTGTTGCATGCTAAAAACCTTACCCTCCATGTGTAATTATCAGGAGATGACAAGCATTGATGACAAGGTATGTTTTGCATGTGCCTTCTGATTACATTTTTTCAAATTGGACTACGATACATGATTATTTACTCTTCAGTGCCAATATCTTTTGTCCTACCCATATAGTTCACACTTTGAAGCCTTGAATTCTTGATGACTTAGATAGCTTTGCGTGACAACACTTCGGTTTTTATATGGTGAAACTTGCCTCTCTAATCTTTTGAGTTATATTCGTTATGCAGACTGTATCCTGACCTGTCCACAAGTAAGACCTTGTTATTTCTTCTAGGTTTTGGAAGATAAACTTGGTAGAGTTAAAAGCATTTTGTACTGATGAATGCACAATAATTTAATCTTGATGGTCGGATGTATGTTCTTATTCATACTATTATTTTGCATTTATATTCAGTCTTATTCGCTTTCCTTTTGACACTGTACAATTCATGTTCACATATGGATCCGGTAAAATCGGAATAACCTAAAGAAATGAAAAGGTAGTTACTTTTTGTCAAGCATACTACATTTTAATTTTAGAATTTAGGTTTGAGAAGAGATAAACTATATGCATATTTTCTGTGAAATCTCTTGGTAAAAAATATGAGCATCTAATTAGTGAGGCCTCTTCCACCAAATCTATGAGGCCTTGTATCAAGCACTAACCGTAAGGGCATGTATCAAGAAATAACTCCTAATTTGTTCTTGGAAAGTTGATGAAACTCAGCTGAATTTTTTAATTTTTCAGTTGCTACTACGCAAATAAAGCCTAAATTCACATCTTTTGATGTTGTTGGTGATTATAAGAGAAAGCGGATGCACTAGAAGGTTTGCATAACTAAGCTAGATTGAGCAAGATTTTATATGGAATATGTAGGTAAACGAAGCATTTCAATAGCCATAAGTTTGATATATCCCATTAGTGATCGCTACAAGGATATCTATTATTATATGTGGCAGTGACCAATTCCCAGAATATTTTTTGGGCCCAAACAAAGGTTTTGTTCCATATTACGAGGATGCTGATTTGTTGGAAATTAGGAAGCAAAGCCATGCCTGCACTTAGCACGGTTGATACCAGAGTTATCAACCCCTCCTTTTGCTGTTAAATATGGCTGACACGTTAATCTGCCCACTTCACATTATGTGTATGCCTGTAACCAAACCTATTACATATCAGTATACCTTGGCCTATTGTTTTGGATGGTACAAGCTATGTAAATTCTATTGCTAACCTGTGTCTTCCTGCAACTTCAAACATGAACGTGAGCTATTAGATTGTTCTGCTGCATGTGAAGTATTGCCTGCAATATATTATAGTCTTTGCTCTCACATCGAACCATCTGGCAGATACTATTTGGTATTCATAGGGAAATAAATCTCAATGTTAGAAGAATTATGCCAATAATACAAATTGAGTTTGCAATGTTGTGTCCATCGATAACTTGGATGTTGCCATAAAAGCATCTCGATTTTTGTGCTCCTTTACCTGAAACTTAATGTGAAATAAGTAGTATCTCAAATAGTATTTGTGTTGTCTAATTAGTCTATATATTTATGAAATTCCTCTTTTTGATTACTACTCCCTCCGTTGACAAATATAGGATGTTTTGGATATATCAAAATGGACTAGGTACATACTGGAATGAGTGAACAAACACACTAAAACATATCTATATGCATCCGATTCAAAAAAAGTTAGAGCATCTTATATTATGAATAGAGGGAGTAACAAATATAATGGACGGGCGCGGCAACGCGCGCCTTAATGGTCTAGTAGTGGGATTAACATTAACTAAAGGCATGACCTCTCCAAACCCACTTTTATCAAAAATACCATAAGATTGAACATTCTCCAAATATGTGGGATCTAAAGTTGACACTCTTCCAAACCCACTTTCAATATTATTGCAAACACTATTATCAATCTCATATTCATCATGGGGCTTAAATAAATGGGATTTTTGCATTCATGCCCCTAGTTGGGTCACGCTCGACTGATTTGCTCCTAGTTTTCCAACAATTGCGGTTTTTCCCAGCTCACTTCACTCGCCTTGTGTTTTTCCCCTTCTGGGGCGGTTCCGACAAATCACGGTTCGCCACGTGGTGACTACACATTGGTTGGAACCTCCCCGGAAGGGCAAAAACACAAGGCGAGTGAAGTGAGCTGGGCAAAACCGCAATTATCGAAAAATTAGGGGCAAATCAGTCGAGCGTGACCCAACTAGGGGCACCAATACAATTGTTCCTAAATAAATTTTCAAGATCATAAGAAGAATCACCCCAATCATGATCATTGCAACAAGTAGTAGACATAGCAAAATTAGATCCCTAAGCTTAGGGTTTTGCATATTATTAGCACAGTTGACATCAATAGAATTTATAATAACATCATTGCACTCATGCTTTTTATTCAAAGATCTATCGTGAATCGCTTCATAAAGTACTTCATCACAAGTTTCAGATTCACGAATTTCAAGCAAAACCTCATAAAGATAATCTAGTGCACTCAATTCACTAGCAATAGGTTCATCATAATTGGATCTCTTAAAGAGATTAGCAAGTGGATGAGGATCCATAAACTTTTAGCAAGGTAAGATGCAAGCAAAAATAAGGTCCATGGTAACACAATATTGAACGGAAGGAGGGCGAAGAAAAGGCAAAGGTGAAGTGGGGGAGAGGAAAACAAGAGGCAAATGGAAAATAATGTAATGCGAGGGAGATGAGTTTGTGATGGGTACTTGGTATGTCTTGACTTGAGTGAAGACCTCCCCAACAACGGCGCCAGAAATCCTTCTTGCTACCTCCTGAGCACTTCGTTGGTTTTCCTTGAAGAGGAAAGGGTGATGCAGTAAAGTAGCGTAAGTATTTCCCTCAGTTTTTGAGAACCAAGGTATCAATCCAGTAGGAGGCTCCTCAAAAGTCCCACACACCTACAAAAACAAACAAGAACCTCGCAACGAACACAATAAAGGGGTTAACAATCCCTTCACGGTAACTTGCAAAAGTGAGATCTGATAGAGATAATATGATAAGATAAATATTTTTGGTATTTTTATGATATAGATTGGAAAATAAAAGATGCAAATAAAAGTAGATGGAAAACTTATATGATAAAAGATAGACTTGGGGGCCATTTGTTTCACTAGTGGCTTCTCTCAAGATAGCATAAGTATTATGGTGGGTGAACAAATTAGTGTCGAGCAATTGATAGAAAAGTGCATAGCTATGAGAATATCTAGGCATGATCATGTATATAGGCATCACGTCCGTGACAGGTAGATCGAAACGATTCTGCATCTACTACTATTACTCCACACATCGACCGACTCCTTCCTGCATCTAGAGTATTAAGTTCATAAGAATAGAGTAACGCATTAAGAAAGATGACATGATGTAGAGGGATAAAGTCATGCAATATTACATAAACCCCATCTTTTTATCCTCGATGGCAACAATACAATACGTGCCTTGCTTCCCCTGTTGTCACTTGGAAAGGACACCGCAAGATTGAACCCAAAGCTAAGCACTTCTCCCATTGCAAGAAAGATCAATCTAGTAGGCCAAACCAAACTGATAACCCAAAGAGACTTGCAAAGATAACAAATCACACATAAAAGAATTTAGAGGAGATTCAATTATTTCTCATAGATAAACTTGATCATAAACCCACAATTCATCGGTTCTCGACAAACACACCACAAAAAGAGTTACATCAAATAGATCTCCAAGAAGATCGACGAGAACTTTGTATTGAGATTCAAAGAGAGAGAAGAAGCCATCTAGCTAATAACTATGGACCCAAAGGTCTGTGGTAAACTACTCACAACTCATCGGAGAGGCCTTGGAGATGATGTAGAGGCCCTCCGTGGTCGATTCCCCCTCCGGCGGAGCGCCTGCGAAGGCTCCAAGATGGGATCTCACGTATACAGAAGGTTGCGGCGGTGGAAATAGTTTTTCGTGGTGCTCCTGGATGTTTTCGGGACATGTGGATATATATAGGGGGAAGAAGTAGGTCGGTGGATGCTCGAGGGGCCCACGAGGGTGGGGGCGCGCGGGCACCCTCGTGGACGCCTCGTTTGTTGCTTGACGTCCACTCCAAGTCCCCTGAATTTCGTTTGTTCCAAAAAGATTGCTCCCGAAGGTTTCATTCCGTTTGATATTCCTTTTCTTCGAAAAATTGAAATAGGCAAAAAAACAACAATTCGGGCTGGGCCTCCGGTTAGTAGGTTAGTCCCAAAAATGATATAAAAGTGTAAAGTAAAGCCCATAAACATCCAAAACGGGTAACATAATAGCATGGAACAATCAAAAATTATAGATACGTTGGAGACATATCAGCCCTGCAAAAACAAGTTAGACATCCTCTACTTTGTTGTTGCAAGTTTTATGTGGCTGCTACGGGCTTCTAGTAAGAACCGTTCTTACCTACGCATCAAAACCACAACGATTTTTCGTCAAGTGTGATGTTTTAACCTTCAACAAGGACCGGCCGTAGTCAAACTCGATTCAACTAAAGTTGGAGAAACAGACACCCGCCAGCCACCTATGTGCAAAGCATGTCGGTAGAACCAGTCTCATGAATGCTGTCATGTAATGTCGGTCCGGGACGCTTCATCCAACAATACCGCCAAATCAAAGTAAGACGTTGGTGGTAAGTAGTATGACTATTATCGTCCACAACTCATTGTGTTCTGCTCGTGCATATAACATCTACTCATAGACCTGGCTCTGATACCATTGTTGGGGAACGTTGTAGTTCAAAAAAATTCCTACGATCACGCAAGATCTATCTAGGAGAAGCATAGCAATGAGCGGGGAGAGTGTGTCCACATACCCTCATAGACCCAAAGTGGAAGCGTTTAGTAACACGGTTGATGTAGTTGAACATCTTTGCGATCCAAGCACTGAATGTACGACACCTCCGCGTGCAGCACACATTCCGCACGATGATGTCCCTCTAACTCTTGATCCAGTTGAGGACGAGGGAGAGTTCCGTCAGCACGACGGCGTGGCGACGGTGATGATGATGTTACCTGTGCAGGGCTTCGCCTAAGCACTACGACGATATGACCAAGGTGTGTAACTGTGGAGGGGGGCTGTCGGTGTCAAAACCGGCGGATCTCGGGTAGGGGGTCCTGATCTGTGCGTCTTAGGCTGATGGTAACAGGAAGCAAGGGACACAATGTTTACCCAGGTTCGGGCCCTCTCGATGGAGGTAAAACCCTACTTCCTGCTTGATTAATATTGATGATAGGAGTAGTACAAGAGTAGATCTACCACGAGATCGTAGAGGCTAAACCCTAGAAGCTAGCCTATGATGGTTATGATCGTAATTGTGATCGGCCTTCTAAGGACCAACCTCTCCGGTTTATATAGACACCGGAGAGGGCTAGGGTTTACATGGAGTCGGTTACAAGGAAGGAAATACAATATCCGGATTGCCAAGCTTGTCTTCCACGCCAAGGAGAGTCCCATCCGGACACGGGACGGAGACTTGAGTCTTCACGCTCCAATAGTCCGGACGAAGTATAGAGACCATATGTCCGGATACCCCCTAATCCAGGACTCCCTCAGTAGCCCCTGAACCAGGCTTCAATGACGATGAGTCCGGCGCGCAGTCTTGTCTTCGTCATTGCAATGCGGGTTCCATCTTCGAATACTCCAAAGTACCTGTTATGATGAATAGTGTCCGGCTTCCCATCAATGTTGTACTCCTCGGCTTCTGTGCCTCAATAATGACAATCTCCATGTGTTGAGCGAATGCGAGGAGCCGATGCATTTTTGTATTTGCCACCCTCGGTCCTTCGGTTTAACCATCTATTTGAAGAGACGGGGATTCTCAAATCCAAACCTCACTCTCCCCCTTCGAGCAAGCATCCAACAGAGCACTCCGGAAAAACCATTCCAACATGGACGATCGTCGCAGCTCTTCTTCTCGCTCTCCTCGCTCCAAGCCAGGGGAATGGGAAGAGTGTTCAGTTCCTCATAGCCATTTGATAGAGTTACAAACCCAAGGGTTTCTCCCACCGGCGTTCATGGTCCCCGTCCGACCCAGAATAGCCACCTATAATGGCGGGGAACAAGCGGAGGGATCTCCTAATCCATCTCCAGAGGAGTGAATATGCCTCATCCCGCATCTGCTAAGGGGTGTCAGGTTTCCCATCCACCCGTTCCTTCGCGGGCTCCTAGAGTTCTACGGCCTCCAGTTGCACAACTTTACCCCTACCTCCGTGCTACATATAGCAGGATACGTTGCCCTTTGTGAGCTATTTCTAGGCTGCGAGGCTCACTTCGAGTTATGGAAGAGGCTGTTCTGCCTTGTCCCCCGCAACCAGGGAGAATCCCTATGTCAAGTGGGCAGGGCCGAAGTATGGCGCATTGCCGAAACCGGGTACCTATCCGGCACTCCCAAGAAGGCACCAAAGAACTGGCCTTCATAGTGGTTTTACGTTGACGACGTTCCCCTTCCTAATCTAGTCCGGACAGGTCTCCCCAAGTTCAGTAATGCCCCACCGAGGGCACGTCTAAGCTGGCGCCCCCGGGGCCCCCAAGAGGAGGATACCAGGGAAATACACTTCCCGATGAGCATGATAAAGTTATTGGCCAAATCCGGACTGACGATAGTCGAGGTTATGGCAGTATGCATAATGCAGGGAGTGCAACCGCTTCAATATCGGGGGAAGCCCATGTGGCACTTCAACGGGGAAGATGATGCCACCTGCTGTGGCCGTAAGGGTCAGGACTCTGCCACTGCTCTGGCAAGGATATTGTTCGATTTATACAAAGGAGAAGATGAAGAATTCCTTCATATTAAACCGCGGGATGGATTCTCCATGTACAACCCCCCAAACTGGGTAAGTCGTCATTCCTTTCCCCGCTTCACTTATTGTGGCGTTCTTCGCTAAGATTATCTGTCTTGATATTTCCGAGCAAGAACTGAGGAGGGCCGTAGAAGGAATCTCCAGCCCTTCCCCGCAGCCAGAGGACCCCGGAAGGGCCCTAGATCCAGGACTCGAAGAAGATCCGGATATTACCGTCGAGCTTGTCAACGAGACATTTTATCAGGCGAGCTGCGATGGCGCCTCAGTGGCTATTATTGCCGACTATCTTGGACTGCTACCTACGTCGCGTGTAAGCCAAGCCGAAAACCCTATCCTCCAAAGAGGACTCCTTTCCGATGTCATGCCTTACCCCTGAAGCGTCGTGTTTTTGCAGAGAAGACGGTCGGAGCGCGGGGCCAAGCCCCTAGGGACCCGTCGGCCACGGGCGTCCGGATCAGGCAGGCTCAAGAGGAAGGCGGTTAGGGTCGAAATGCCGCTACAGAGGTAAGGCAAAAACTTGTCCTGCAATTATTGTATTTGAAGTATAACAACGCCCTTTGTGTCCTGGCAGGAAGAGGAGTAGCCGGACTATATTCGGGGATCCTGCCAATCACGCCTCCACTAGCCGGATTCCAGAACCGGCTTTGAGAGCGGAGGCGGACGTGGGGCCGATGCCGCATAGTTCTCTGACAGAGGACGTGGATATGCTCTCTGCCATGAATTCCGAAGTAGAGAGCGCCATGAATCACCGGCGCCGACGGGCCGTACTTTGCAACAACATCTTTTCCGAAGAGGCATTTAATGCTTTCAATTCGGGAGATGCATACATCCGAGCTGCTCAAGGCGGGCTTGCCCGAGCGACGGACTAGTATACCAAAGATATACGGGTAAGAAAATTTGATAAGCATGTATAGCAGTAGCCCCTGAGACTTGAAACGGTTGGAACACCTGTTTTAAGAATCAATTTATGCACAGGTCCTTGTAGATAAGAATGAGCAATTGTCTCGGGCCTAGCTGCGGGCCGCGGTTGCCAAGTTAGAGGAATCCCAGAAGGCCTCATCTGGTAACATTTGTCTCAATTGTACAAAGATGCACCAGTTAGTAAGTGGCTGGTATGACAAGTCTAACAGAAAATTCTACAGACAATCCCGGGGTGAATCCGGAGGGCGTAAGAGATGACGAGTCGCATCTCAAAAGGCAGCTAAAGGCTGGCGAGCGTGTTCTTACGCAAGTTAGGCGGGATAAGAACAATCTTCAAGATGCCAATGTCCGGCTGGACGTGGAATTAAAAGACGTCCGCGCTCAGCTGGCGGACTTCGTGAAGGAGAACAAAAGGCTTCGACGCGGCATTTATGGTAAGTGCCTAGACGAACTGTAGTACAGTTCGGCGAGGAAGCATATTGAAAGAATTTTGCTTGTAGGAATGTTAACGGGTCGCCCTGAGTAGGAGATGCCCTCATCTGCAGGCGATTTACTGCAAGACCTCTCACAACTGCACGAGCGAGCTCGGCAGGTGATGCATGGCGTTGCGCAGGCCTTGTGGCCATCAAGCTTCCTGCCGAATGGCATGGGGGAGCTTGTGGATATGCTTCAAGGAGCACGGCGGCGCTTCCGATTGTGGAAGATGTCAGCCTGCTGGCAAGGTGCAAGAGAAGCCTGGGCTATGGTGAAGACGCGCTACACCAAGCTGGACCTGAACCATATGGCCGAAGTCGGACCGGCGGCGCCAGATGGGCAAGAAATTCCCGTGAGTCTGGTGTATGACCAGGTAGCGTTAGCCGCAAAGTATTCTCAACAGGATTGTAAGCTAGATAGCTTGTTAGATGGTATAGAGGAGGAATATAGTCAGTCCAAGTGACTGTGTAATTCAATGGACATAAGTAGTCCCTAGCCGGATTAAAATCATTTGTCATGGCGGACCTTTTCGCTTCAGCCCCCGGATCCTATAGTCCGGGGTGTGTCCGAATACCCGCTCAGTTGTACAGAACCGGGGTATGCGTGGAAACCAGGCGTAGGGGTCATAAGTGCTTGAACAGACAAGTACCCAACTAGTTATGTTATATTACATGGATAGTAAGAAACATCTTCCAGGGAGAATAGTTCCGTTAGGGGTTCCTTTCCCTGGGTACGCATGCGATTGCACATGTCCGGACTTCGAACAAGGGCATAGGATACAAAACTTCTGGGGATTTACGTTGTAATAAACGAATACATCTTTTGTTCACCGACCGAATATTCTCTTAAGGACGCTAGCTTTCGGCTTCACCCAGTTTGAGGTACACATCCGCCTGAACCGGCAGTAACAATCGTAGAGGTGCTCCCCTTATGCCCTAGCCGAATTAACAGGAACGTAGGGCATAAACACAAGAGCCAGGCAACCCAGTTTGGCCACATCTTAAGTCATATCGATGCATATAATGGTGAAGAAAAGGCACATATGGAAAAAGGAACGCATATGTGATGGCAAAAAGCCATTAGAGTAATTATTTTTAGCTTCCGTATAGGAAGCCCCCAGGTATTGCTTACACACATAGTGCGGCCGGAGTGATCTGGGAGTCCGTACTGTATTAAATACTTTGTGTGAAGAGGAAAAAAGGTCGAGAAAGGAAAAGGGAGGGAGCATAATTAAAAAGGAGGGGGTAAGGAGACGAACACTGAGTTCGGCGCTAGGCGTAGAATCTCCGGAGTCTGGCCACGTTCCATGGGTTCGGCTCGAGTCTATTATCGGATGCATTATGTAAGCGGTACGCTCCTCCGATGAGAACTTTGTCAATGACGAAGGGACCTTCCCAATTGGGTTTGAGCTTGTCCTTCTTCTCCGGTAGGCGTAGAACGAGGTCGCCAATATTATAATTTTTGGCCCGCACTTCTCTTCTTTGGTACCATCGAGCCTGCTGCTGATAGAATGCGGAGTGGGCTTTTGCGAGGTCGCGCTCCTCCTCCAGGGCATCCAAGTTATCCTGCCGATATAACTCGGCTTCCTTCTCTTCGTACATGCGTACTTGTGGCGAATCATGTATTATGTCACAGGGTAGTACTGCTTCCACGCCGTACACCATAAAAATGGTGTATATCCGGTGGTGCGATTTGGCGTGGTCCACAGCCCCCAGAGTACGGAGTCGAGCTCTTCGACCCAGTGCGTGTCTGACTCTGTCAAGGATCGCACTAGTCTGGGTTTGATGCCGCTCATGATGAGACTGTTTGCCCGTTCGACCTGGCCGTTTGTTTGGGGATGGTAGACGGAAGCGTAGTCAAGCTTAATGCCCATTTTGCTGCACCAGGTTTTCACTTCATCGACTGTGAAATTTGAGCCATTATCAGTGATGATGCTATGGGGGACGCTGTATCGGTGTACGACCCCGGATATGAAGTCTATTACTGGTCCGGATTCGGCCGTTTTGACTGGTTTGGCTTCTATCCATTTGGTGAACTTGTCCACCATGACCAATAAGTATTTTTTTTCTTATGGCTTCCCCCTTTAAGAGGTCCGACCATATCCAGCCCCCAGACCGCGAAGGGCCAAGTTATGGGGATTGTTTGGAGAGCGGTAGGGGGCATATGACTCTGATTGGCAAAGAGCTGGCAACCGACGCAGTGTTGGACAAGGTCCTGTGCGTCTGCTCGGGCCGTCGGCCAATAGAAGCATGTACGGAAGGCCTTGCTGACTAGTGCTCGAGCCGCGGTGTGGTGCCCGCCCAGTCCGGCATGGATTTCAGCCAAGAGCTGCCACCCCTCCTCTTCGGAGATGCACCTTTGGAGCACTCCGGTCGCACTTTTCTTATAGAGTTCCCCTTCATGGACTTTGTAAGCTTTAGAACACCGGACGATGCAGCGTGCTTCATTTTGGTCTTCGGGGAGCTCCTGCCTATTTAGGTAGGCCAAGAAAGGCTCAATCCACGGGGCGATTACAGCCATGATTTCATAGGCCGAAGATGTTATTTCGGTGGTAGGGCCTCTGATTATGTCTGATAGTTCAGAATCTGGGGGTGTATTCGGATCCGTGCTAGTATTGCCGGACTCCCTGAGGGAGTCTTGGACTAGGGGGTGTCCGGACAGCCGGACTATCATCGTCCGCCGGACTCCAAGACTACGAAGATACAAGATTGAAGACTCCGTCCCATGTCCGGATGGGACTTTCCTTGGCGTGGAAGGCAAGCTTGGCGATACGGATATGTAGATCTCCTACCATTGTAACCGACTCTGTGTAACCCTAGCCCTCTCCGTTGTCTATATAAACCGGAGGGCTTTAGTCCGTAGGACACAACATACATTACAACAATCATACCATAGGCTAGCTTCTAGGGTTTAGCCTCATTGATCTCGTGGTAGATCCACTCTTGTACTACCCATATCATCAATATTAATCAAGCAGGACGTAGGGTTTTACCTCCATCGAGAGGGCCCGAACCTGGGTAAAACATCGTGTCCCTTGTCTCCTGTTACCATCCGCCTAGACGCACAGTTCGGGACCCCCTACCCGAGATCCGCCGGTTTTGACACCGACATTGGTGCTTTCATTGAGAGTTCCTCTGTGCCGTCATCGATAGGAAGGATGCCTCCACCCGTCTTCAAGGACGGTATTTTCGCCAAAGGGGCCTTGGCCTCCGGCCAAACTATCCGGCTAGGTGGTTTTCTTATGACCGCCTGTCCGGCCACCGCTTCGACAATGACTTCTCAAGTCGTCAAAAGCAATCTTCACGTCAGCTCGGAATTTGCCGAGCGGCTGGATCCGATGGAGCTTTCGTCTGTCAACGAGCTCTTGGATCGCATCGCCGCCCTGGGAGTCGCTACGGACTACAGTCAGATTGGGCTTAAAACCGATCTGAGAGAGATTAACTCTCCCCAGGTCACCCACCACGTCGCAGTGGTAGAGGAACAATGCGGCGACTCTTCTCCTGTATTGAAAACTAGTCATGTCCGGGCTCCCGAAACCTCCATGCCGGATTCCCGCGGAGGGACGGACTTCGATCAAGCACTGAACTTAAAGTCAGGCATTGGACCGGACTCATTAGACAGCGTCCAGCAATCCAAGCTTCCAAATTTGGAAACTTCACGGCCTTCAAGCCTTGAGATGGGTAGGGTTCCGGACTTTATTCCACCCACCCGCCCAGACATATGCGATCTATCTCTAATACGGCAAGAGCCCGCTGAAACAGTACATCACTACCGGGCCAGATTCCTCCTGGTTATGGACAGGATAAAGGATTGTCGAGAGGAAAACGCAATCTCAATTTTTTGCAATAATTGCACGGACAAGGGAATATTGAACGCCATCAGCCATCATGAAATTACACGCTTCGCCGATCTGGCGTCCATAGTATGAAAGTACTGTGCGACGGAGAGTTTCCGGAAAACCGAAAACCAGTTTTGGGACAATCCGGCCCCGAATACAACCCTAGTCCGCAACAAAAGGGTGCATTACACTCAGGCCCCAGATACAAAAACCAAAAAGCAAAAACCCCATAGAGGGCATGGAACCGTACTGGAGGGGTGGCTCAGCGGACCCTGTAAACTTCACAGTACAGAGGGCGCCGTCCCAACACATAGCCTTCGAGCATGTTGGATATTACGGCAGGTGGCCAAAAGTGGCGAGGAGCTTCTAGCCCCGGAAAACCACTCCAACAATACCGGTACGATATCAACAGTCTTCGAGACCTTCACATCAAATAATATGCGGAAACGAACAATCCGCGGCCTCGCCGAAGTCTACCAAGTAGCAACAACAAATCCATGGAGCGACACAGCCATCACCTTCAACGCCAGTGACGAACCTAAATTCCGAACAGCCCGAGCACCGGCTGCACTGGTGCTTAGTCCAATAGTGGACGGCTTTCGACTTACAAAGGTCCTCATGGATGGCGGCAGCGGACTAAACCTCATTTACGAGTAAACTCTTCAAAAAATGGAAATAGACTGGAGCCGCATTGAGCGAAGCAGCACAACCTTCAGAGGAATAATCCCTAGCCGGGAAGCACGCTGCACCGGAAAAATCAAACTCGATGTGGTGTTCGGCTCGCCGGATAATTATAGATCCGAAGAAGTCACATTCCAAGTGGCCCCGTTCAACAACGGATATCACGCTATATTAGGACGAGAGGCATTCACAATTTTTCAAGCCGTACCCCATTACGGGTACATGAAGCTCAAAATGCCCGGGCCCGGCGGAATAATCACTCTCGTTAGTGATCCAGATATAGCACTCCGCGCCGAAAACAAGACAGCCGCATTAGCCCTGGAGGCACTGTCCGAAGCCCTAGCGGCAGAAGAACTCACTGCGCTGCGCTCCACGGTGAATAGGGATGATGTGATACTCGATAAGAGATCCAAGTCCACCTCCTTTAAACCAGCAGATGAAATAGTAAAATTCCAGGTCCACCCAACGGACCCAACAAAGACGGCCTCCATCGGGGCACAATTGAACCCTGACGTAGATGCCGCACTGCGAGAATTCCTTCGGGAAAATTGGGACATCTTCGCCTGGCACCCCTCGGATATGCCCGGAATCCCACGCAGTTTGGCAGAACACAGCCTAAACACCCTAAAAGGATTCAAGCCAGTCAAACAGGCTCTTCGACGATTTTCCGAACCCAAAAGACAGGCAATGGGAGAAGAACTAGCCAAACTATTGGAAGCTGGATTCATCAGAGATATCAAACATCCGGATTGGCTAGCAAATATGGTAATGGTACCAAAGAAGGACAAATCCTGGCGCCTATGCATCGATTTTAAAGACCTCAATAAGGCTTGCCCAAAGGATCCCTTCCCCCTCCCCCGCATCGACCAAATAAGCGATGCTACTGTAGGACACGATTCATTGTGCTTCCTCGACGCATACTCTGGCTACCATCAAATCAAGATGGCGGAAGCAGACCAAGCCGCAACGGCATTCATCACTCCATATGGACCATTCTGCTTCAACACGATGCCCTTCGGACTTAAAAACGCCGGCGCAACATATCAGCGCATGATCCAAACATGTCTGGCTACCCAGATCGGCAAAACAGTAGAGGCATACGTAGACGACGTAGTTGTCAAAACCAAACACGTCAAAACTTTAGTAGACGACTTGAGGCTCACATTCGACAACCTCAGAGCATATGACATCAAGCTGAATCCGGAAAAATGCATTTTGGCGTACCAGCCGGAAAGCTGCTGGGCTTCATCGTATCCGGTAGAGGAATTGAAGCAAACCCGGCCAAAATCCGAGCTCTATCATAGTTGGATATTCCAAAAGACCTCAAACAGATACAAAAATTGACTGGATGCATGGCAGCTTTAAGCCGCTTCATCTCCCGCTTGGGAGAAAAGGCACTGCCCCTCTATCGCCTCCTTAGGCGCACCGAACACTTCGAGTGGACGGATGCTGCCACTGCCAGACTAGAAGAAATAAAGGCCATATTGGCAACAAATCTGGTCCTGGCTGCGCCCAGCCTGGGCGAACCAATGTTGTTATACATCGCGGCAACACATCAAGTTGTAAGCGCGGTACTCGTCGTCGAACAAGAGACAGAAGGGCATAAATTCCCTCTTCAAAAACCAGTGTACTATGTCTCCACTGTGTTAACCCCCTGCAAGTCCCGTTACCCGCACTATCAAAAGATAGCGTATGCGGTGTTCATGGCATCCCGGAAGCTCCGACACTACTTTCAAGAGTGTTCGATAACGGTGGCCTCCGAAGTACCACTCAATGACATTATAAACAACTGCGACGCAATGCGCAAGATTGCAAAATGGGCCATTGAGCTCCTACCATTCGATATAACCTACAAACCTCGGCGAGCTATAAAGTCACAAGTTTTGGCTGACTTTATCGCTGAATGGACCGAAGCCGAACTCCCTAAAGAGTACGACGCATACTCCAATTGGACTATGCACTTCGACGGCTCCAAAATGTTAGCCAGACTGGGGGCTGGTGTCGTATTGACGTCCCCGACCGGGGACACAGTCCAATACGTACTTCAAATAATGTACACGGACTCCAACAACGCAGCCGAATACGAGGCCCTTCTACATGGTCTCCGGATGGCAATCTCCATGGGCATTCAACGCCTAGAGGTGCGCGGGGATTCAAACATTGCAATATCCCAAATAAATGGAGACTTTGACGCCAAGGATCCAAAAATGGCAGCATATCGCAACACTATCCTAAAAATGTCAGCTCGGTTTGAAGGACTTGAATTCCATCACGTAGCCCGAGATAATAACCAAGCAGCCGACGTACTGGCACGCATCGGCGCAAAACGTGACGATGTCCCCCCAAATATCTTCCTGGAACGACTCTTCAAGCCATCCGTACTATGGGAAGAGGGGTCCGGAAACGACAAACTGGAAAAAACCGCGCCAACCGGCGATTCAGCCGATGACATAACACCTTCAGCCCACGACATAATGGCAGTAATCGCCCCGTGGACAGAACCTTTCCTAGCCTACTTGCTTAGGCAGGAACTTCCCGAAGACCAAAATGAGACCCGCTACATAGTTCGGCGATCGAAAGCCTACAAGGTCCATGAGGGAGAACTTTATAAGAAAAGTACAACCGGAGTCCTTCAAAGGTGTATCTCCGAAGAGGAAGGGCGAAACCTCCTGGCTGAAATTCATGCCGGACTAGGCGGACACCACGCAGCAGCCCGGGCCCTTGTAGGAAAGGCATTCCGTACAGGATTTTATTGGCCGATGGCCCGGGCAGATGCCCAGGACTTAGTCCAGAGATGCATCGGTTGTCAGCTCTTTGCTAATCAGAGCCATATGCCACCCACCGCCCTCAAAACTATACCCATTACCCGGCCGTTCGCGGTCTGGGGGCTTGATATGGTTGGACCCCTTAAAGGGGGAACCCACAAGCAAAGGTACTTATTGGTCATGGTGGATAAATTCACCAAATGGATAGAGGCCAAACCAGTCAAAACGGCAGAGTCCGGACCAGTGATAGACTTTATATCTGGGGTTGTACACCGTTACGGTGTCCCCCACAGCATCATCACCGACAACGGCACGAACTTCACGGCCGACGAGGTTAAGTCATGGTGCCAAAACATGGGCATTAAGCTCGATTACGCTTCAGTCTATCATCCTCAAACCAACGGTCAAGTGGAACGAGCAAATGGTCTAATAATGAGCGGCATTAAACCCAGACTAGTGCGGTCACTTACGAAATCTGACACGCGCTGGGTAGAGGAGCTCGACTCCGTACTCTGGGGGCTGCGGACAACGCCCAACCGTACTACCGGATTCACACCATTTTTTATGGTATACGGTGCAGAGGCTGTTTTGCCCTGCAACTTTATTCATGACTCACCTCGAGTGCGCATGAACGAAGAACGAGAAGCCGAGCTGGATCGGCAAGACAGCTTGGACGCATTGGAGGAAGAACGCGACGTCGCCAAGGCTCGTTCCGCATTCTATCAGCAGCAGGCTCGAAGATATCAAAGCAGAGAAGTACGGGCCAAGATGTACAACATTGGCGAACTAGTTCTACGCCCGCCGGACAAGAAAAAGGACAAGCTCAAGCCCAAATGGGAGGGCCCCTTCATTATCGACCAAGTCCTGACCGGCGGGGCGTACCATCTATGAAATGCATCGGACAACCGACTCGAGCCGAACCCATGGAACGCAGCCCGCCTCCGAAGATTCTATGCCTAGCGCCGGACTAAGAGTTCGTCCCCTTCCCCCATCCAAATTTTTACACTTGAGCTGCACTTTGTTTCTCTTTCTTCTCTTAACCCTTTTTCATAAAAAGCCCTTAAGGGCCTACTTGCACATTGTTCGCACATACTTGATGTGCCATCCGCACTCATTATACCTGGGGGCTTCTTTTCAAGAAGCTCAATTGTAAGGGCTTCATGCCTCACACATGTGTCAAGCTTCCACATGTACCTTTTACTCACCATTATATGCATCGATATGACTTAAGTTTTGGCCAAGCTGGGTTGCCTGGCTCCTGTGCTTACCCCTATGTTCCCGATTGTTCGGCTAGGAGGTAAAGGGAGCACCTCTGCGATTGTTACTGCCGGGTCAGCCGGATGTGTACCTTAGACTGGGTGAAGCCGAAAGCTAGCGTTCTTAAGGGAATATTCGGTCGGTGACTTGAAAGATGATTTTTTTACCTACCTATTTATCTGCCCCAGATGTTTTTCTGCTTTTTTCGCAGTCCGGACATGCACTTTAGGGCATGCCTCCCAGGGAAAGGAACCCTTAACGGAACTATTCTCCCTGGAAGATGTTTCTTACTAACCATGTAATATAACATAACTAGTTGGGCACTTGTCTGATAAAGCACTAATGACCCCTACGCCTGGTCTCCATGCATACCCCGGTTGTTTCTTAACCGAAAAGGTATTCAGACACACTCCAGACTCTAGGGTCCCGAGGTCGAAGCAAAAAGGTCAGCAAAGACAAACGATCTACAATCCGGCTAGAAGGCATTTCACATGTCATTTTAAAAAAAATACATTGTCAAATCTACTGACTGTATTCCTCCTCAATCCCGTCTAACAGGCTGTCTAATTTACAGTCCCATTGGGAAAATTTAGCGGCCAACTCTACTTGGCCATATATTAAACTCACAGGGATCTCCTTCCCATCGGGCCCCACAGGTCCGACCTCGGCCATGTGGTTGGGATCCGCCTTCTTGTACCGCGTCTTCACCATGGCCTAAGCCTCCCTGGCACCTTGGCGGCAGGCCGAAATCTTCCATAAACGGAAGCGCTGCCGCACTCCCTGAAGCTTCTCCGCAAGCTCCCCAAGGCCCTCGGGTAGGGAGAGGGCTGGCCATAAAGCCTGGACGACGCCGCTCATCGCCTGCCGAACTCGTTTGAGCAGTTGCAACAGCTCGTTAAGTTGATCACCCGTTGATACGGGCATCTCCTCCGCAGGGCGACCTGTGAGTATACCTACAAGACATATCTTCCTCGCCGAACTCTTCTTTTCAAAGGAGTTCGCTTAAGCACTTACTATAGATGCCGCGACGAACCCCCTGATTCTCCTTAACGGAGCCGGACAGCTCGGCCCGAGCACCTTGCAGCTCTTCTCCGAGCTGGGCGTGGGCATCCTGGAGCTTGTTCCTTTCCTGCTGCACTCTATTCAGCACCCTCTCGCCGGCCTTTAGCTGGTGCAGTAGTTCCTGCCTGTCCGGATCTTGTCCGGCAGCACCTGCAATGTCATTATTAGACTTGCACACACGCCGCACAGCGCTTATATTTAAAAACAAATGTGTTACCAGGAGGGGCTTCCGTGTTTCCTCCTGCGGCAGCAAGTGCGGCCTCAAGTTGGGCCTTGCACTCTTGCAGCTCCTAAGACAGTTGGATATTCTTCTCGGTAAGATCCTGCATTTCAAATGATCCTTAAATCAGTTAACATAACTACTTTAAGTCTCGGGGGCTACTGGCATATATAACTATTAAATTCTCTTACCCGTATGTCTTTTACATACTGCTCCGTGGCTCTGGTAAAACCATCTTGAGAAGCATGGAGGTGTGCATCCCCCACGTTAAAGGCATTCAACACCTCAGGGGAAAAGCATGCTTCACGAAATACTGTCCGGCGGCGCCTGTGGTTCATGGCGCTCTCCACCTCAGTCTTGGTGGCGGACAGTCTGTCGGCATCCTCCGTTGGAGGAGTATCCGGCCCGCACCTTGCGCTTGCCTCCCCCTCCAGATCGGGTGCTGGAGCCTGGCTGGTAGAGGTCGGATTGGCAACCTCTATGCCCACAGTCCGGCGGGCGCTTTTTCTCCTACAAAAATCATGAGCACTCAAACGCTTCCTAGGAACGTTGCTCTGAATAATTAAATACGAGCTATACCTTTGCGGCGACATTTCAGTCCGTGCCGCGCTCCTTTTCTGCCTGCTGGTCCGGACTGGCCTTTGTTGGTCAGCCGCCATGGGCTCGGCTTCCCGCCATGGAGGCGCTTCCTACAAAACACCGTCGTATACGAAGATTAGAGACGAGCGAGGAAGAAATAATGGTGTCGGGACCTCGGTCACAATCACCTGGAAAGCCAGATACAATCCGGGGTAGTCCACCGTAATGGCGACTAAAGCGTTATCCATGCTCAGCTGGTGGAACACCCCATCGATTAGCTCCACCTTTATGTCCTGATCTTCTTCAGAGGCCGGATCCTGGGATCTCTCTGGATCTTCGGGTTGTGGAGCCGGGCTTATCACGTCCTCCACAGTCCGGCGCAGTTCCTGCGTCGAAAACATAATATAAGAAGCTTAAACTTTGAAAGCATGGGTCGGGCCCTTAAAGTGTTCGCTTACCCAACGCCGAGGGTTATTCATGGAAAACCCATTCAAGGGGTTCGTCCGAAGGAAGTCCTCCTTCTCCCCCTTGTACAGACCGGACAGAATCTGCACCAGATCCTCGGTCGAATCCGGTCCTTTGCGGCCATGGCGGGTGGCATCATCTTCCCCGTTGAAATCCCACATGGGGTGGCCTCTGTATTGCAGTGGCTGCACCCCCCGCATAATGCATGTCGCCATGACTCCAATCATGGTCAACCCAGAATGGGCCAGCAATCTTATTCGGCCCATCAGGTAATGGACGCTCTTGTCTTCCTCCAGTTGGGGGCTCCGTGGGCGCCAGCTAAGGCGTTTCTTCAGAGGAGCAGTGCAGAACTCCGGGAGGCCGATCCGAACAGGGTCCGGCAGCAGAGCGTCTTCTATGTAAAACCATTCCGAAGGCCAGTCTTCGGACGCCTTCTTAGGGGTTCCGGAAGGATATCCGGTCCCGGCAATGCGCCATATTTCAGCGTCGCCCACTTGATATATGGATCCCTCGTGAGAACGGGGTACGAGGCAAAACAACCTCTTCCACAGGGCAAAATGGGGCTCGACACCCAGAAATAGCTCGCAAAGAGCTACATAACCCGCGATATGCAGGATAGAGGCGGGTGTAAGGTGGTGGAGCTGGAGTCCGTAGAACTCCAGGAGCCCGTGGAGGATCGGATGTATAGGAAATCCGAGTCCCCTTATCAGATAGGGGACGAAGCATACCCGCTCCCCTTTGTTGGGACTTGGGGTAGCCTCCGCCTGCTTCCCACCTTGGTAGGTGGCCAGCCCGGCTCGAACCGGAACCATGAAGGCCGGAGGAAGATATCCCCCCGCTTGGAGCTTCACCAGCTCGTTGTGCGGAACAGAGCATCTCCTCCATCTCCTGGCAGAGGGCTGGGAGCGCGAGAAGAGGAGCCGCGTCGACGGTCCATGATAGAATGGATTCTGGGTCAAAGGCGCTCCGATGAGTATTCGCGGAAGGAAGATGATGTGATTTGGATCTGGATTTTTGCCTCTCTTATAGGCAGATTATTTGCACAGCCGGGGGGTGAAACATAAAAGATACCCTGACTTTTCGCATTCATGCGACGCGTGGAAGAAGGCCATTATTGGGCGTGGAAGCCAAGAAGCAAAACATTGATGAGGAAGCCGGACACTGTTTGGCAGGTGCATGGAACTTAAAAGGAGAACCCGCCTTGCAACGCTGAAGACTATATACGCGCTGGACTTATCGTCATTGAAGCCTGGTTCGGGGGCTACTGAGGGAGTCCTGGACTAGGGGGTGTCCGGACAGCCGGACTATCATCGTCCGCCGGACTCCAAGACTACGAAGATACAAGATTGAAGACTCTGTCCCATGTCCGGATGGGACTTTCCTTGGCGTGGAAGGCAAGCTTGGCGATACGGATATGTAGATCTCCTACCATTGTAACCGACTCTGTGTAACCCTAGCCCTCTCCGTTGTCTATATAAACCGGAGGGCTTTAGTCCGTAGGACACAACATACATTACAACAATCATACCATAGGCTAGCTTCTAGGGTTTAGCCTCCTTGATCTCGTGGTAGATCCACTCTTGTACTACCCATATCATCAATATTAATCAAGCAGGACGTAGGGTTTTACCTCCATCGAGAGGGCCCGAACCTGGGTAAAACATCGTGTCCCTTGTCTCCTGTTACCATCCGCCTAGACGCACAGTTCGGGACCCCCTACCCGAGATCCGCCGGTTTTGACACCGACACTCCCCTTCCCATACCACGGATGGCATGAATAGCCTTTCCAGGAATATGTTAGGTGGGACAGGGTCGCGTTTAGCGCCAATGCGGGCGAGGATATCCGCCGCTTGATTGTTTTCTCGAGCCACATGGTGGAATTCAAGCCCCTCGAACCGAGCTGACATTTTGAGGACGGCATTACGGTAAGCTGCCATTTTCAGATCCTTGGCATAAAGTCTCAGTTTATTTCTGATATTGTGAGGTTTGAATCCCCGTGCACTTCTAGGCGTTGAATGCCCATAGAGACTGCCATCCGAAGACCATGCAACAGAGCCTCGTATTCGGCTGCATTGTTGGAGTCTGTGTATAATATTTGGAGGATGTACTGGACCGTGTCTCCGGTGGGAGACATCGGGACTACACCTGCTCCCAATCCGGCCAGCATTTTAGAGCCGTCGAAGTGCATGATCCAGTTAGAGTACGCGCCGTACTCTTTAGGGAGTTCGGCTTCTGTCCATTCAGCGACAAAGTCAGCTAGTACTTGCGACTTGATGGTCCATCGTGGCTTGTATGTTATGTCGAACGGAAGGAGCTCAATGGCCCATTTAGCGATCCGGCATGTAGCGTCTCAGTTATTTACTATGTCGTTGAGTGGTACTTCGGAGGCCACCGTAATCGAACACTCTTGAAAGTAGTGTCGTAGCTTCCGGGATGCCATGAAGACCACGTATGCTATTTTTTGATAGTGTGGGTATCGGGATTTGCATGGGGTAAGGACCGTGGATACGTAATAAACCGACTTCTGGAGCGGGAATTTGTATCCGTCAACCTCTCGTTCGACGACGAGCACTGCGCTTACAACTTGATGTGTTGCAGCTATGTAATGCAGCATAGGTTCGCCGATATTTGGCGCTGTTAGGACTGGATTACTGGCCAATAAGGTCTTTATTTCGTCCAGTCTGGCCGCTGCTGCATCCGTCCACACAAAGTGTTCGGTGTGCCGAAGAAGGCGGTAAAGAGGTAATGCCTTTTCTCCTAACCTGGAGATAAAGCGGCTCAAAGCAGCCACGCATCCAGCTAGTTTCTGGATGTGCTTGAGGTCTGTTGGTATAGCCAACTGCGACAGAGCTCAGATTTTTGCCGGATTCGCTTCAATTCCTCTATTGGAAACAATGAAGCCCAGCAGTTTCCTAGAGGGGATGCCGAAAACGCATTTTTCCGGGTTCAGCTTGATGTCGTATGTTCGGAGGTTATTGAACGTAAGCCTCAAGTCATCTATTAGGGTTTCGATGTGTCTTGTTTTTATGACCATGTCGTCCACATATGCCTCCACTGTTTTTTGCCGATTTTCTTTTCCAGGCATGTTTGAATCATGCATTGATAGGTTGCGCCGGCATTTTAAAGCCCGAAAGGCATAGTGTTGAAGCAAAAAGGGCCATATGGCATTATGAAAGCTGTTGCAGCTTGGTCGGACTCTGCCATCTTTATTTGATGGTATCCAGAGTATGCGTCGAGGAAACACAGCGAGCCGTGTCCTACTGTGGTGTCGATGATTTGATCGATGCGAGGGAGGGGAAAGGGATCCTTGGGGCAAGCCTTGTTGAGGTCTTTGAAGTCGACGCATAGGCGCCAGGATTTGTCCTTCTTTGGTACCATTACCAGATTTGCCAGCCAATCCGGATGCTTGATATCTCTGATGAATCTGACCTCGAGTAGCTTGGCTAGCTCTTCCCCCATGGCTTGCCATTTGGGCTCTTAAAACCGCCTTAGAGTTTGCTTGACAGGTTTGTATCCTTTTAGTATATTGAGGCTATGTTCGGCCAACCTGCGTGGGATGCCCGGCATGTCCGATGGGTGCCAGGCAAAAATGTCCCGATTCTCGCGTAAGAAGTCTCGCAGTGCGGCGTCCATTGCGGGGCTCAACTGTGCCCCGATGGAAGCGGTCTTCGTGGGGTCTGTTGGATGGACTTGGAATTTGACTATCTCATCTGCGGGTTTAAAAATGAGGTGGACTTGGGTCGCTTGTCGAGTATCACGTCGTCCCTATCCACGGTGGCACGTAGTGTTGTCAATTCTTCGGCTGCTAGGGCTTCGGATAATGCTTCCAGGGCTAGTGCTGCGGTTTTGTTTTCGGCGCGAAGTGCGACGTACGGATCACTGGCTAGAGTGATGATTCCATTGGGTCCGGGCATTTTAAGCTTCATGTACCCGTAATGGGGTATAGCTTGAAAGCTTGTAAATGCGTCCCGCCCTAGAAGGGTGTGGTATCCGCTGCTGAAAGGAGCCACTTGGAATGTGATTTCTTCCGACCTATAATTCTCTGGGGTGCCGAATACCACATTGAGTGTGATTTTTCCCGCACACCGCGCCTCCCGACTAGGGATAATTTCCCTGAAGGTTGTGCCTCTTTGTTCAATGCGGATTTTATCAATTTCCATCTTGTTGAGTGTTTCTTCGTAGATCAAGTTTAATCCGCTTCCGCCGTCCATGAGTACTTTAGTGAGCCGAAAAACGTCCACGATTGGGCTAAGGACTAGAGCGGCTGGTGCCCAGACGGTCTGGAAGCGAGGTTCGTCACTGGCATTGAAGGTTATAGCAGTGTCGTTCCACGGATTTATTTTTGCCACATGGCAGATTTCAGCGGAGCTTCGATGAGCTCGCTTGCGCCTATTGTTTGAGGCAAAAGTCTCGAAGACTGTTAGTACCGTATTGTGTTCTTTAGCGGGATGTTGTTCTGCTTTATGGCTTACAAGAAGATCCTCACCACTTTTTGCTACCTGCCGGAGTATCCAACATGTCCTAAGGCTATGGGTTGGTGTTGTGTCCGGCGTACTGTGGAGTTTACATGGCCCATTGAGCCATTCTTCCAATACGGTTCCACCCCCTGGGGTGGGCTTTGGCTTCTTGGGGATTGGATCGGTCGACTTACGAGAGTTCGTCCGTGTAGCTCGAACAAAGGTTTTGGTGAGAGCCGGACTATCCCAAAATTCTGTTTGGGTTTTCCAGGCGCTTTCCATCACACGGTATTTCTGTACTATGGTTGCCAAGTCAGCAAAGTGTACTATGTCATGGCGACTTATGGCATTAAGGATTCCTTTGTTCGTACAGTTTTTGCAGAAAAGTGAGACTGCATCCTCCTCACGACAGTCCTTCACTTTATTTAGCACAAGGAGGAATATGGCCCAGTAGCGATGTGCTGTCTCATGGGTCTCTTGTCTGATATGGGAGAGACGGTTTAAGTATGGGTGGGTGTTCGTGGCTGAATCCGGATTCTGATCCGATCTAGCGCCTAGGGGCAGGGGAGCTTGCGAGTTTGACAGCTCGGGATCCGGGGTGCTGCCCAATTTTTCCGGCCGAATACCCGATCCTAAGTCCGGGATCTGGGTCATGTCTTCCCTTGAGCGGGAGTCGGGCTCAGGGATCTCGGTGATCTGGACATACTTCGTCCTCAAAATAGAGGGGTAATCCGTATGTGGTTCCTCCACTACCGCTATCTCATGGGTGGCCGGCGGGGATTGAATGTCCCTTTGGTCGGGTTTAAGCCCGATCCGGTCATAGTCCGTAGCGACTCCCAAAGCGGCGATGTGATCCAAGAGCTCATTAAGGGAGGAGAGTTCTATCAGATCCATCTGTTCGGCGAGTTCCGAATTGACGCGAAGGTTATGCGTGACGACCCGAGAGCCATCGTCGGCACGACAGCCGATGGGGCGGCCATGATGAAGCCGCCAAGTCGGAGAGTTTGGCTACAACTAGCGCTCTAAAAGAACATGCGGTGCCCCCATGTTTGGTTTTGGTAATTGATGACAATCTCTATGGATTAATGGTTGTCTTGAGTTAAATTTGAAGGATTTGTCCATAGGCTTTTCTTGAAGTCCATGTGTTGGTTTCAAGGAGTTTATGAGTTGACCAAGGTGCTATTAAGGAATTATCCAAAGATTGGTCATGTGAGTGTTGAGCTTATTGCAAGCATGTCTTGAAGAAGAAGATTGTGTGATCATTCATGTTTAACTTCAAGACATCATCCAAATGAAGAGAGTTGGAAAGATTCAAGGTTGATCAAGACTAAGTCAAGAGTGAATCAACTTGATCAAGACTAAGTCAAGAGTGAATCAAGTTGATCAACTCACAAAGTGTAGAAGATGTACCTAGAGGGATCAAGTGATCCCATGGTATGGTAAGCATTGTCCATTGCACTTTGTGTACTAACCCATGGTCTATGTGAGAGTTCTATGTGGGGTTAGGTACGTATCCATGGGCTTGCATCAAGAGGAAGATATCATACAACCCATGGAAAGGATGACATCAAGTGGTGATCGTCATCAAGATTGCCGTGCGCAAGTTCAAGTGGAGCATCACGAAGAGATCAAGTGCTTGAATCTTTCCATCCATTGTGGTGTCAATGGACTTGTGAAGATTAGCCGAAGAGTGGCTCACCCATAGTGGACTATGGGGGAGCAATCATCTAGTCTTCATCGAGCCAACACAATTAAGAAAGGTGGTCCAACTTGAGAGAGTGAAGAAAGTCATCATGTAGCTCAAGTGGACCATGTGCAAGGCAAAGGTTTGCCCTTGATAGGTTTTCTATTTTACTGGTCTCATGGTAGTTGTGGGAGACCGGGTTATAGGATCGATTGCCGTACTATCAAGGGGGGCTCTCGATGAGTTGCTTGATTGTATCATTCATAGAGAGCTCAAACCATTGCATCCTTGCATCATGTTTCTTGGTTCTTGTTTGATTCTCTTTGTGAGTCTTAGAGCTTATGTTCATCTTGATGACAAGCTTGAGTTCATCGAAAACGGAGTTCGCATGCGTCTTCTATGATGTTTTCGGTGTTGGAGGTTTTACCGGTCTTATCCGAGGAAGGGTTCTCACCATTTTTTTATGGGCCTTTTCTAAGTTGCTTCTTATTGATATTTCTTTCAAGATTGTGTTATCCCTTGTCGCTAGCTTTCCAACAAACTTGGTTTCATCGAATTCGGAGTCCGTTTGCAAAAGTTGTGGCTGTTTTGGTGAAGGCTGCAGCGGTACTACCGCGACTAGAGCGGATGTAATTTTTTACTACCGCTCTAGAGCGGTACTACCGCGGTTCCTGAGCGGTAGTACCGCTCCAGAGCAGTACTACCGTGGCTCCTAAGCGGTAGTACCGCCCTGGACCAAAAACTCGTGTTTTCTCTCTCGTTTGGGATGTTTTGAGCGTGCTAAGCGGTAGTACCGCTCCTCCAAGCGGTAGTACCGCTTGTGCACGACCTGAGCACATAACGGTTGGATTCGGGAGGTCCTATAAAAGGGGGTCTTCTTCCCCATTGAACCTTATCCTTTGAGCTCGTGTTCTTCCCCCATTGTTGACCTTCTTCGAGCTTGCTAACTCTCAGTCCCTCCATGGATTCTTGCTAGTTTTTGAGGGAAAAGAGAAAGGAGATCTAGATCCACATTTCCACCAATCACTTTCTCCTTTTTGTGAGGGGAACCCTTTGGATCTAGATCTTGGAGTTCTTCATGTTCTTCTTTTGTTCTTCCTCTCATTTTCCTCCCTAGCATTAGTTCCTTTGGTGGGATTTGAGAGAGAAGGACTTGGGCACTCCGTGTGCCCTTGCCATTGCATTTGGTGCATCGGTTTGAGTTCTCCACGGTGATACATGGAAGTGAAGTTTGAGAAGCTTATTACTCTTGGGTGCTTGGTGCCCATGAGCTTGTTCCTCTTGGGTGCTTGGGCGCCCTAGACGGTTGGTGGTGTTCGGAGCTCAATCATTGTGGTGTAAAGCTCCGGGCAAGCGTCGGGGTCTCCAATTAGGTTGTGGAGATCGCCCCGAGCAATTTGACGGGTACCGGTGACCGCCCCAAGGGTTGCCAAAGTGTACGGGTTCGGTGACCGCCCCCAAGGGTCGCCATTTGTACGGGTTCGGTGACCGCCCTCAAGGGTCCCTTAGTGGAATCACAGCATCTTGCATTATGCGAGGGCGTGAGGAGATTACGGTGGCCCTAGTGGCTTCTTGGGGAGCATTGTGCCTCCACACCGCTCCAAACGGAGATTAGCATCCGCAAGGGTGTGAACTTCGGGATCGTTGTCTCCGCGTGCCTCGGTTATCTCTTACCCGAGCCCTTTACTTATGCACTTTACTTTGTGATAGCCATATTGTTCTTTGTCATATATATTGCTATCACATAGTTGCTTATCTTGCTTAGCATAAGTTGTTGGTGCACATAGGTGAGCCTAGTTGTTGTAGGTTTTGTGCTTGACAAATTAACCACTAGGTTTATTCCGCATTTGTTCAAGCCTCTACCATAACTATTTTAGAACGCCTATTCACCCCCCCTCTAGGCGACATCCACGATCTTTCAATTGGTATCAGAGCCTCATCTCTCTTTCTTGGGCTTAACCGCCTAGAGAGTAAATATGTTGACTAGGGGATTAGGATTCTCTGACACTCTAGGTTTCGATGGCACAAATTTTGATGTTTGGGTAATTCGCATGCTTAATCTCTTTAGGGTCATGGACCCAAATTTAGAGCGAATTGTAGATATGGGTTTTTCTCCTCCAAAGGATCCCCAAAGATTATCTTTAGAGGATGAGAAAAACTCTTATCTCAATGCTCAAGCTTCTAATGTGCTTTTCGATGCTTTGAGCAATGTAGTTATATTTCAACTCATGCCGTTCCGGGATGCTCATGAGTTGTGGACAAAGCTTCAAGATAAATATGGCGTGTCCAAGTTTTGTAAGGATGATTGTTCTCCCCCCACCTCTGGCCGTGTTGTGTTCTCAACTTCTTCTACTTCACCTACATGTGGTTCGCCACAAGGTAATGACATGGTGAGTAGTGGTGTTCATTGCAATGATGATAGTGTGCTTATTGTTGATAATCCTTCATCACTTTCTTATTGCAATGCTTCATCTTTGGACTTTAACACTTCTAGCACTCCAAATGTTTCACATGCTTGTGTTGATAGTCCTTGCATATCATGTAGAAATTGCTTGACTAAATCTCATGATGATATGCTTGCTATGTCTTGTTGCCATGATAAAAATGCATCTATTTCCTCGAATTGTTGTGGGAAAGCCAACACTCCATGGAACAAGATGTGGTGTTTTATGGTGCTTCAAGGGATCCTACATCATCATCTATTGCATTTTGCCTTATGGCCAAGGCCTCAAAGGTATCTCCCAATTTGAATCCCAATATATCTTGTGACGATATTGATAATGGCAAGAATGATGATGATGTTGATTATGATGAAGAGAATGATAATGTTGCCTCCTTAAAAATTAAGGGGGAAATGGTTTTTAAAGCTCTTCATAAAAATAAAGTTGCTCATTCCAACTTCATGGAAATTATGTCCATTGCCATTGAGGGCAAGAAATATATTGAGGAGTTGGAATCTCATCTCGAGGAGCATGAGGTCACCTTTGAGAAAATGGAAGCTCATGGGCGTGATTACGCAAATGAGATCGCGGAGCTATCTCAAGCTCTTGAACATGAACAAACCACCTCCGAATCTCTTGAGGAGACTTTTGCTCTAGAATTATCTAGAGTGAGGGAATCTCATGATAGAGCTCTTGAGGTGGCCAATGATTTCAAAACTAAAAATGCTAAGCTTGAAGTTTCTCATGCTAGACTCCTTGAGGATTTTGAGCACCTCGAAAATGGCTCAAGGGTCATCAAGGGTGAGCTCATCAAACTCACCGAGTCTCATGCCCAACTTGAAGCTTCTTATTTAAAAGAGCTTGCCAAGTTTTCCTCTCCTATTGTTGTAAATGATGATGCTTGTGCTACTAACTCTATTACTTGTGAAGCATCCATTTTGAAGGAGAATGTTGAGCTACGGGCTCAACTTGAGGTGCTATCTAGCAATTATGGGAAATTGGAAGAAAGTCATGAAAAGCTCTCAAGCTCTCATGATGATCTTCTAGTATCCCATAGTGTGCTAAAGATAGCTCATGAGGCCATGATTGCCAAGGTAACATCTAGTGAGCCTCATGTGGATACCAGCACTACTTCTAGTCAAAATAGTATATTACCATGTGCTAGTCCTTGTAATTCATCTACTCACAATGTTGGTACATCTTGTGATGAATTGCTTTCCTTGCCTTGTTGCTCTAAGATGAAGCTTATACTTCCTCTAGTACTTGTGTTGAGACTAATCATGTAGAGGAAATCAAAGAGCTCAAGGCCCAAGTCACTTCTTTGAAGAAAGACTTGGAAAAGAGTCATCAAGGGAAATCCACACTCAACAATATCTTGAGTGTGCAAAACTCCCCAATGACAAAGGTGGACTTGGATTCAACTCCAATAAGAAGAAGTCCAAGATGAACAGAAAGAAGGGCCAAGAACAAGTCAAGAATTCGGCCAAGATTGTTTGCTTCAAGTGCAAAGTAGAAGGGCATCATGTTAGATCTTGCCCATTGAAGAAGAAGGCCATTAGTGTCAAGCAACAAGGGAAGAGGGCACAAGTTCAATCACATGCTCAACCTCAAGTTGAAGAAAGGCCTCTTCCCAAGAAGACTCAAGTTAATGCTTCTCAAGTTGAGAAATCAAGTGAGAAGAAAGTGAAGAGTAGACGTTTCTACCTATGCCGTGAGAAAGGTCACCTCGCTTCTTCATGCACTAGTGGTAACTTATCCAACCCAATTATTATTGATGATGTCTATTCTCTTGGGAAGGATAAGGTTGGCAATGTGTTTGCCAAGTTTGTTGGTACTCAAAGTGGTGTCAATAAAAGAACCATTTGGGTAGCCAAGCCTATTGTGACTAACCTCTTAGGACCCAACTCGGTTGGGGACCACCAAGCTCAAACTTGATCAATAGGTGTTGGTTGGAGGGCATTGGAGACTTGGCTACATTACGAAGAATTAAGGGGACTTCATCATTCTTATTGTCTCAAGCCAAGTCAATTGGATTATCAAGTTTCTATCTTATATCCAATGTGCCTCCTTGCGGTAACTTGTACTTAAATTGTTTACTTTGAAAGTTACTTGCCCCCCTTGCATGTGTTTGGTTTTGTTCCTTGCATGTGTTTGTATATGTTGTGCTTCCAACTTGCTTATCTTGAGCAATCAAGTATGTGTGTGTTGGTTTGCACATCATGTACATGTGTGTTGTGCGTTGAGCCTTTTTGCTTCTTGTTTGTATCCTAGTTGGCTCATGTGAGAGATTAATGGAACATCCCATTTTGGGGAGTGATGTGCTTTGTGCACCTCACAATCCTATAAATGTGTGTACATGAGGAATACCATCTAGTATTGACATTACAAGATTATCTAGTCGCTTGGAGGTATATCTCTCATGAGAAATTCAAATTCTAAATAGTCCATTAATTATCTCTTGTTTGTTCCTCTTATTGCCTCTTGTTAAGTTCTTATTGGTATCACATTATGGGGGAGTAATATGCTAAGTGCATATTACAAGCCTAGAAAATGTGTACATTTGAGATATTGTCACCTAGAATTGATATTGTAGATTATCTTGTTCCTAGGTGGCATGTTAGCTCTACAAATTGCAATTTGCTTGTGTTTGGTGTGAAGATGATGTCGGATATCCTTGTTATCTACCACCGAGAATTATTTCCAAATACTTCTTGTCTTTGACAATTGGTAGTCTTATGTGTGGTAGAATTTATTGATCATCTTTACATTGGCTTTTGTTTTTATTTGCCTTTTCTCTTGCCAAGAATTGTGTCAACTCCCCTTGTCTTCCATACCACTTGTGGATCGTGTTAATTTCTTGTTCTTGTCTAGTGTTTTCTAGATATAGTGAAAGTGGTGATCCCATCTTGTGCATTTTGTATTCAAAAGCAAATTCTCTATAGTGCACAACTCGTGGGGGAGCTATCCTATTTTCTTTAGAACACTCTTCTTGTGATCCTTATCAAGTGTGTGTTGGTGGAAGGCAAGCCGTTTTCTTTTGGTACCTTGTGCCATCATGAAACTTTGTTGAGAGGTTGGTTTGTTTGGAACCATCCTCTCTCTGGGAGTTTGACATCTTTTTTGTGTGTTCCAATGGATATCTCATTCCTTGATGTATCTTTTAATGATATCTTCCAAGTGAAGATTTCTCCATTTGGTATCCTTTTCACTTGGTTTTTCCTTGTATTTTGGTATCGATTCTTGAAAGTCTTGAGAATGCATTTTAACTTCATGTAGTTCCTTTGGCATGTTTTCTTTCTTTGACCCAATAAATAGGGGAAACTCCACCAAGTCTCAAATTGGATGAGATGTCATATCTATATGCACATATCTATGTGGAGTTTGTCCTATGTATTGTTGGTTCTCTAACTCTTTGGTCCCAATGAGTTTGGGTGCCATTTTGTTTGTGTTGTTGTTCTAGGAACAATTGGAGATGCATTGGATACTAGGCTCATTCAAAAGGAAGGTGTTGTCACCATGTGCTTATTGGAGTCAAGCTAGGATGATCAATTAACTACTTTCTACCTTCAATTGGTATCTACTACATCCTTCCAATGCTATCTCGGTAACAAGTATCATCATCTAATACATGCACACATTATTGCATCAATCGTGTGTGGGTTGTATCATGGCATGTTATTCTTTCTTTCTTGTGATACTTGTTTCCTTTCTCAAAGCATCCCAACAATGATCTCTTGTTGCTAGTTGTGATGTCTTTGATGTTCGTGCGGTAGGAATTCATTTATATACAATAAGACCATATTTAGCCATGTGCTATGCTTCCAGGCAAATATCTTATTGGTATATGTATGACTTCCTTTTGGATATCTTGTTCCTTCATGCTATAACTATTTCAGGTGTACATCCTTCTTTGTAGATATATATATCATCATGATTTCGTCTACCTAGAACCCTATACACTTGAGAGAATTTACATCTCTAGTTGATATCCTTTCTTTCACGTCCACCTTGTCTTTCTTATGTTATTTCTTTGGTGGCTCTGTGAAAGCTTTTGCCTTGAGTGCGTGTCCTCTATTGTAGCATCTTGATGCACTCTTGTGTGGTGAAGATTATTTTCCTCATGCTTGTCTTTACGAGGCTTTTGCCATCTTAATTGGTATCCCTCGTCTTGATGAGGCTTTCATCTTATATCTTCACCACGGGTTGTCACAAGCATAGGTTCTTTATATGCTTATTAGTAAGCTTGTGAACCCATTTGCTAGTTGTGTGTGGGAATGATAGGCCTTGCACCGTGTGCCTCATTCTTTCAAGACTTTATTGATGCTTTATGCTCATCCGTACATTAGTCTTCTCAAGTGCATTGCCTTGACTCACACACATCTTTTTGGTTGAGCCCATTCTCAAGTTGCCTCTTTTACTTGTTTCTCAACCTTGTATTTGTTGCAAGTACTAGGCTTAATTTCCTATGTGATCACATGCACTTGTTGTAAGTTTCTATTGATTTTGGGGGAGCTATGATCCTATTTTGTGTACTTTGTATCCGAATACAAAAATTCTTGATGTGCACAAATCATGGGGAGCTTCTCTAGTTTGTTTAGAACACTTCTCGGCTCATATCATAATATCCTTCATTCATGTGGCTCATAGGATCTTTGGTCTAGTTTGTTCAATTGATATCCTTTGATTGCTTGCTTCAATTTGTATCTTTTGATTGCTCGATTTCTTGTTTCTCTCTTTGTTATGTCTTGGTGGCATATCATTCTTCTGCAATATTTGGGCCTCAATATAGTTTGTCTTCCTCCAAGTATTTACCATTGGATATGTGTATTGCATTCCACTCTCTTTTTGAGAGATACGCAATTTATGGAGGAACACTCTTTATATTGGCATTCTAAGCTCTTCACCCATTTTGGCATTCGATGCCAATGGGGGAGGAGTTTCAGAGAGTTTTGTGGAGAAGTTTAGAGAGTTATCTCCTCTTGATTTGGTTTTGTTCCTTAGCATTTGCATCTCATATGCATGCACTATTGGTTGTTTCATTGCATAGTGAAGCATAATTCCTTATATAAACTCTCTTGAAACTGATTGTCATCAATTACCAAAATGGAGGAGATTGAAAGAACATGCAGTGCCCCCATGTTTGGTTTTGGTAATTGTTGACAATCTCTATGGACTAATGGTTGTCTTGAGTTAAATTTGAAGGATTTGTCCATAGGCTTTTCTTGAAGTCCATGTGTTGGTTTCAAGGAGTTTATGAGTTGACCAAGGTGCTATTAAGGAATTATCCAAAGATTGGTCATGTGAGTGTTGAGCTTATTGCAAGCATGTCTTGAAGAAGAAGATTGTGTGATCATTCATGTTTAACTTCAAGACATCATCCAAATGAAGAGAGTTGGAAAGATTCAAGGTTGATCAAGACTAAGTCAAGAGTGAATCAAGTTGATCAAGACTAAGTCAAGAGTGAATCAAGTTGATCAACTCACAAAGCGTAGAAGATGTACCTAGAGGGATCAAGTGATCCCATGGTATGGTAAGCATTGTCCATTGCACTTTGTGTACTAACCCATGGTCTATGTGAGAGTTCTATGTGGGGTTAGGTACGTATCCATGGTCTTGCATCAAGAGGAAGATATCATACAACCCATGGAAAGGATGACATCAAGTGGTGATCGTCATCAAGATTGCCGTGTGCAAGTTCAAGTGGAGCATCACGAAGAGATCAAGTGCTTGAATCTTTCCATCCATTGTGGTGTCAATGGACTTGTGAAGATGAGCCGAAGAGTGGCTCACCCATAGTGGACTATGGGGGAGCAATCATCTAGTCTTCATCGAGCCAACACAATCAAGAAAGGTGGTCCAACTTGAGGGAGTGAAGAACGTCATCATCTAGCTCAAGTGGACCATGTGCAAGGCAAAGGTTTGCCCTTGATAGGTTTTCTATTTTACCGGTCTCATGGTAGTTGTGGGAGACCAGGTTATAGGATCGATTGCCGTACTATCAAGGGGGGGCTCTCGATGAGTTGCTTGATCGTATCATTCGTAGAGAGCTCAAACCATTTCATCCTTGCATCATGTTTCTTGGTTCTTGTTTGATTCTCTTTGTGAGTCTTAGAGCTTATGGTCATCTTGATGACAAGCTTGAGTTCATCGAAAACGGAGTTCGCATGCGTCTTCTGTGATGTTTTCGGTGTTGGAGGTTCTACCGGTCTTATCCGAGGAAGCGTTCTCACCATTTTTTATGGGCCTTTTCTAAGTTGCTTATTATTGATATTTCTTTCAAGATTGTGTTAGCCCTTGTCGCTAGCTTTCCAACAAACTTGGTTTCATCGAATTCGGAGTCCGTTTGCAAAAGTTGTGGCTGTTTTGGTGAAGGCTGCAGCGGTACTACCGCGACTAGAGCGGATGTAATTTTTTACTACCGCTCTAGAGCGGTACTACCGCGGTTCCTGAGCGTTAGTACCGCTCCAGAGCAGTACTACCGTGGCTCCTAAGCGGTAGTACCGCCCCGGACCAAAAACTCATGTTTTCTCTCTCGTTTGGGCTGTTTTGAGCGTGCTAAGCGGTAGTACCGCTTGTGCACGACCTGAGCAAATAACGGTTGGATTCGGGAGGTCCTATAAAAGGGGGTCTTCTTCCCCATTGAACCTTATCCTTTGAGCTCGTGTTCTTCCCCCATTGTTGACCTTCTTCGAGCTTGCTAACTCTCAATCCCTCCATGGATTTTTGCTAGTTTTTGAGGGAAAAGAGAGAGGAGATCTAGATCCACGTTTCCACCAATCACTTTCTCCTTTTTGTGAGGGGAACCCTTTGGATCTAGATCTTGGAGTTCTTCATGTTCTTCTTTTGTTCTTCCTCTCATTTTCCTCCCTAGCATTAGTTCCTTTGGTGGGATTTGGGAGAGAAGGACTTGGGCACTCCGTGTGCCCTTGCCATTGCATTTGGTGCATCGGTTTGAGTTCTCCACGGTGATACGTGGAAGTGAAGTTTGAGAAGCTTATTACTCTTGGGTTCTTGGTGCCCTTGAGCTTGTTCCTCTTGGGTGCTTGGGCGCCCTAGACGGTTGGTGGTGTTCGGAGCTCAATCATTGTGGTGTAAAGCTCCGGGCAAGCGTCGGGGTCTCCAATTAGGTTGTGGAGATCGCCCCGAGCAATTTGACGGGTACCGGTGACCGCCCCCAAGGGTTGCCCAAGTGTACGGGTTCGGTGACCGCCCCCAAGGGTCGCCATTTGTACGGGTTCGTTGACCGCCCTCAAGGGTCCCTTAGTGGAATCACGGCATCTTGCATTGTGCGAGGGCGTGAGGAGATTACGGTGGCCCTAGTGGCTTCTTGGGGAGCATTGTGCCTCCACACCGCTCCAAACGGAGATTAGCATCCGCAAGGGTGTGAACTTCGGGATACATCGTCGTCTCCGCGTGCCTCGGTTATCTCTTACCCGAGCCCTTTACTTATGCACTTTACTTTGTGATAGCCATATTGTTCTTTGTCATATATCTTGCTATCACATAGTTGCTTATCTTGCTTAGCATAAGTTGTTGGTGCACATAGGTGAGCCTAGTTGTTGTAGGTTTTGTGCTTGACAAATTAACCACTAGGTTTATTCCGCATTTGTTCAAGCCTCTACCGTAATTATTTTAGAGCGCCTATTCACCCCCCCCTCTAGGCGACATCCACGATATTTCACGCTCCCCCAGAGGTAATGTTGTCCTTGACAACGAGACGAGCCATCGAGCCTTGCAGCGACGACACGGAGGAACTCTCAATGAAAGCACCAATGTCGGTGTCAAAACCGGCGGATCTCGGGTAGGGGTTCCCGATCTATGCATCTTAGGCTGATGGTAACAGGAAGCAAGGGACACAATGTTTACCTAGGTTCGGGCCCTCTCGATGGAGGTAAAACCCTACTTCCTGCTTGATTAATATTGATAATATGAGTAGTACAAGAGTAGATCTACCACGAGATCGTAGAGGCTAAACCCTAGAAGCTAGCCTATGATGGTTATGATTGTAATTGTGATCGGCCTTCTAAGGACCAACCTCTCCGCTTTATATAGACACCAGAGAGGGCTAGGGATTACATGGAGTCGGTTACAAGGAACGAAATACAATATCCGGATCGCCAAGCTTATCTTCCACGCCAAGGAGAGTCCCATCCAGACACGGGACGGAGTCTTGAGTCTTCACGCTCCAATAGTCCGGACGAAGTATAGAGTCCGGCTATCCGGATACCCCCTAATCCAGGACTCCCTCAGGGGCACCGCACACGGCTAAGAGAAACTTGTGTGTTCCAGGGTGCCCCTGCCTCCGTATATAAAGGAGGAGAGGGGGAGGCCGGCCGACCCTTTAGGGTGCGCCAAGAAGAGGGAGTCCTACTAGGACTCCAAGTCCTTGTAGGATCCCTCTTGGTGGAAAGGGAAGGAATGAAGGGAGAGGGAGAGGGAAAGGGGGGCCGCACCCCCTCCCTTAGTCCTATTCGGACTCCCCATGGGGGGGCGCGCCTCCCCTATGTTGGTTGTCCTCTCTCTCCCCTATGGCCCATGATGGCCCATTGCTTCCCCGGGGGGTTCCGATAACCCCTTCGGCACTCTGTTTTTACCCGGTACCACTCGGAACTCTTCCGGTGTCCTAATAACATAGTCCAATATATCAATATTTATGTCTCGACCATTTTGAGACTCCTCATCATGTGCGTGATCTCATCCGGGACTCCGAACAAACTTTGGTCATCAAATCACATAACTCATAATACAAATTGTCATCGAACGTTAAGCATGCGGATCCTACAGGTTCGAGAACTATGTAGACATGAGACACATCTCCGGTCAATAACCAATAGCGGAACCTGGATGCTCATGTTGGTTCCTACATATTCTACGAAGCTCTTTATCGGTCTAACCGCATAACAACATACGTTGTTCCCTTTGTCATCGGTATGTTACTTGCCTGAGATTCGATCATCGGTATCATCATACCTAGTTCAATCTCATTACCGGCAAGTCTCTTTACTCATTCTGTAATGTATCATCCCGCAACTAACTCATTAGTCACACTGCTTGCAAGGCTTATAGTGATGTACATTATCGAGAGGGCCCAAAGATACCTCGTCGATACATGGAGTGACAATTCCTAATCTTGATCTATGCCAACCCAACAAACACCTTCAGAAACATCTATAGAGCATCCTTATAATCACCCAGTTACGTTGTGACATTTGATAGCACACAAGGTGTTCCTCCGGTATTCGGGAGTTGCATAATCTCATAGTCAGAGGAACATGTATAAGTCATGAAGAAAGCAATAGCAATAAAACAAAACGGTTATTATGCCAAGCTAACGGATGGGTCTTGTCCATCACATCATTCTCTAATGATGTGATCTCGTTCATCAAATGACAACACATGTCTATGGCTAGGAAACTTAACCATCTTTGATTAACGAGCTAGTCAAGTAGAGGCATACTAGGGACACTCTGTTTGTCTATGTATTCACACATGTACTAAATTTTTGGTTAATACAATTCTAGCATGAATAATAAACATTTATCATGATATAAGCAAATATTTCCTTCAAAGCTTCGCATCCTCAAACTTTCAGAAATGACAGCTTAGGTTTCTTACAAAACCATAATTCATACGGTGTCATCTCAACGGATTTAGATGGGGCCCTATTTAAAGTGAATGCGGCAGTCTCTAAAGCATAACCCGAAATGATAGCGGTAGATTGATAAGAGACATCATAGATCGGACCATATCCAATAGAGTGCGATTACGACATTCGGACACACCATTACGCTAAGGTGTTGCAGGCGGCGTGAGTTGTGAAACAATTCCACATTTCCTTAAGTGTGTGCCAAACTCGTGACTCAAATATTCTCCTCCACGATCAGATCATAAGAACTTTATTTTCCTGTCACGTTGATTCTCTACCTCGCTCTGAAGTTCCTTGAACTTTTCAAAGGTCTCGGACTTTTGTTTCATTAAGTAGACATACCCATATCTACATAAGTCATCAGTGAGGTTGAGAACGTAACGACAGCCACCGCGAGCCTCAACGCTCATTGGACCACATACATCAGTATGTATTATTTCCAACAAGTTGGTTGCTCGCTCCATTGTTCCGGAGAAAGGAGTATTGGTCATCTTGCCCAGGAGGCATGGTTCACACATGTCAAATGATTCATAATCAAGAGACTCCAAAAGTCCATCTGCATGGAGTTTCTTCATGCATTTGACACCAATATGACCAAGGCGGCTGATGTCTACTACACAACCTTCTTCTTGTAGACGTTGTTGGGCCCGCAAGTGCACAGGTTTGTAGGACAGTAGCAAATTTCCCTCAAGTGGATGACCTAAGGTTTATCAATTCGTAGGAGGCATAGGATGAAGATGGTCTCTCTCAAACAACCCTACAACCAAATAACAAAAAGTCTCTTGTGTCCCCAACACACCCAATACAATGGTAAATTGTATAGGTGCACTAGTTCGGCGAAGAGATGGTGATACAAGTGCAAAATAGATAGTAGATAAAGGTTTTTGTAATCTGAAAATATAAAAACAGCAATGTAACAAGTGGTAAAAGTGAGCGTAAACGGTATTGCAATGATAGGAAACAAGGCCTAGGGTTCATACTTTCACTAATGCAAGTTCTCTCAACAATAATAACATAGATAGATCATATAACAAGCCCTCAACATGCAACAAAGAGTCACTCCGAAGCCACAAATAGCGGAGAACAAACGTAGAGATTATGGTAGGGTACAAAACCACCTCAAAGTTATTCTTTCGGATCAATCTATAAAAGAGTTCATACTAGAATAACACCTTAAGGCACAAATCAACCAAAACCCTAATGTCACCTAGATACTCCATTGTCACCTCAAGTATCCGTGGGCATGATTATACGATAGGCATCACACAATCTCAGATTCATCCAACCAACATAAAAGTACTTCAAAGAGTGCCCCAAAGTTTCTACCGGAGAGTCAAGAACGTGTGCCAACCCCTATGCATAGGTTCCCAATGTCACGAAACCCGCAAGTTGATCGCCAAGACATACATCAAGTGTTCTCATAGAAGACTCAATCCGATAAGATAACTTCAAAGGGTAAACTCAATTCATCACAAGAGAGTAGAGGGGGAGAAACATCATAAGATCCAACTACAATAGCAAAGCTCAGGATACATCAAGATCGTGCCATAGAGGGAACACGAGAGAGAACACGAGAGAGAGATCAAACACATAGCTACTGGTACATACCCTCAGCCCCGAGGGTGAACTACTCCCTCCTCGTCATGGATAGCGCCGGGATGATGAAGATGGCTACCGGTTATGGGTTCCCCCTCTGGCAGGGCACCAGAACGGGCTCCCAAGAGGTTTTTGGTGGCTACAGATGCTTGCGGCGGCGGAACTCCCGATCTATCTTCTGTTCTGGAAGTTTTAGGGTACGTAGGTATATACGGGTGCAAGGGGTACGTCGGTGGACCTCCGGGGTGCTCACGAGGCAGGGGGCCATGCCCAGGGGGTGGGCGCGCCCCCCACCCCCGTGGGCAGCCCGGGACTTCCATAACGTGCACTCCAAGTCTATTAGGTTGCTTTCCTTCCAAAAATAACTTCTCCAGTTGATTTCGTTCTGTTTTGACTCCGTCTGATATTCCTTTTCCTCGAAACACTGAAATAGGCATAAAACAGCAAATCTGGGCTGGGCCTCCGGTTAATAAGTTAGTCCCAAAAATAATATAAAAGTGGATAATAAAGCCCAATATTGCCCAAAACAGTAGATAAAGTAGCATGGAGTAATCAAAATTTATAGATACGTTGGAGACGAATCAAGCATCCCCAAGCTTAATTCCTGCTCGTCCTCGAGTAGGTAAATGATAAAAAAGAATTTTTGATGCGGAGTGATACTTTGGCATAATTTCAACGTAAATCTTCTTAATTGTGATATGAATATTCAGATCCGAAAGATTCAAGACAAAAGTTCATATTGACACAAAAATAATAATACTTCAAGCATACTAATCAAAGCAATCATGTCTTCTCAAAATAACATGGCAAAAGAAAGTTCATCCCTACAAAATCATATAGTTAGGCTATGCTTCATTTTCATCACACAAAGATGTTCCCAACTTCTATACCCCCGATGACAAGCCAAGCAATTGTTTCATACTCAAATAATCTCAAACTTTTTCAACCTTCACGCAATACATGAGCGCGAGCCATGGATATAGCACTATGGGATTGTGTGGAGAAGAAAAAAAGGAGAAAGTCTCACATTGATGAGGCTAATCAACGGGCTATGGAGATGCCCATCAATTGATGTCAACATGAGGAGTAGGGATTGCCATGCAACGGATGCACTAGAGCTATGTATGCTCAAAAGAAAACTAGTGGGTGTGCATCCAACTCGCTTGCTCATGAAGACCTAGGGCATTTGAGGAAGCCCATCGTAGGAATATACAAGCCAAGTTCTATAATGAAAAATTCCCACTAGTATAAAAAGACAACTTATGAGACTCACTACATGAAGAACAAGGTGCTACTTTGAAGCATAATATATGAGACTCACTACATGAAGAACAAGGTGCTACTTTGAAGCACAAGTGTGGAAAAGAGATAGTAGCATTGCCCTTCCTTTTTTGGCCTTTTTTTGGCCTTTCTCCTTTTTTTGGGCCTTTTTTGGCCTTTCTCTTTTTTTTGGGAAATGCTCTAATAATGGTGATCATCACACTTCTATTGATTACAACATAAGGATTACAACTCGAAACTTAGAACAAGATATGACTCTATATGAATGCCTCCGGCGGTGTACCGGGATGGTGCAATGAATCAAGAGTGACATGTATGAAAAAATAATGCATGGAGGCTTTGCCACAAATACGATGTTAACTACATGATCATGCAATGGCAATATGACAAAAGTAATGTATGTCATGATGATGATGATGGAAGTTGCATGGCAATATATCTCGGAATGGCTATGGAAATGCCATAATAGGTAGGTATGGTGGCTGTTTTGAGGAAGATATAAGGAGGTTTATGTGTGATAGAGCGTATCGTATCACGGGGTTTGGATGCACCGGCGAAGTTTACACCAACTCTCAAGGTGAGAAAGGGCAATGCACGGTACCGAAGAGGCTAGCAAAGGCGGAAAGGTGAGAGTGCGTATAATCCATGGACTCAACATTAGTCAAAAGAACTCACATACTTATTGCAAAAATTTAGAAGCCATCAAAAATCAAGTACTACACGCATGCTCCTAGGAGGATAGATTGGTAGGAAAAGACCATCGCTCGTCCCCGACCGCCACTCATAAGGATGCACAAGCCAGGTACACTTCATGTTTCAAATTTGTTACAAAACTTTAACCATACGTGCATGCTATGGGACTTGCTAACTTCAACACAAGCATTTCTCAAATTCACAATTACTCAACTAGCACGACTTTGATATTATTACCTCCATATCTCAAAACAATCATCAAGCATCAAACTTTTCTTTAGTATTCAACACACCCATAAGGAAGTTTTACAAATCTTGAATACCAAGCATATTAGGATTATTTAAACAAATTACCATGATATTTAAGACTCTCATAATAATATAAGTGAAGTATGAGAGTTCATCTATTTCTTCAAAATAAAACCACCATGCTCTAAAAGATATAAGTGATGTACTAGAGCAATAACAAAAACTACTCCGAAAGATATAAGTGAAGATTAATGAGTAGTCGAATAATTATGCAACTATGCGAAGACTCCCTCTCGTTTAAGAATTTCAGATCTTGATACTTTATTCAAACAGCAAGCAAAGCTAAAGAAAACTACATTGCAAGGATAGCACAACTCATGTGAAGAAGCAAAAACTTAGGCTCAACCGATACTAACCGATAGTTGTTGAAGAAGAAAGGTGGGATGCCTACTGGGGCATCCCCAAGCTTAGATGCTTGAGACTTCTTAAAATATTATCTTGGGGTGCCTTGGGCATCCCCAAGCTTGAGCTTTTGTGTCTCCTTAATTCCTCTCATATCATGGTTTCTCTTTTTATCAAAAGCTTCATTCACAACAAACTCAACAAGAACTCGTGAGATAGGTTAGTATAAACCAATGCAAAACCTTATCATTTTCTATTGTAACAAATCACTTAAATTATTATTCAACATTGAATACTAAATGACTCTGCATATTTAATACTGCTATCTTCAAATAGAATCATTAAACAAGCAAACATATGCAAACAATGCAAACATAACAGCAATCTGTCAAAACAGTACAGTCTGTAAAGAATGCAAGAGTCATCATACTTCCCTAACTCCAAAAATTATGAACTAAAATTCCCACTGTATTAAATTTATCAGATCTCATTATTCAAAAAGTTTCAACATTATATCATGCTCTGAGTTTTCTAGAGAATTTTTGCAACAGCGGTAAACTTTCTGTTTTCAAACAGCAACATGTATACTAGCAAAATAAGCATGGCAAAGGCTATCATTGACTTTCTTATTGGAACTAAAGATGCAAAACATTATTATAACTAACAGCAAGCAAAACCGAGCAAAAGGAAATGACGCTCCAAGCAAAACACATATCATGTGGTGAATAAAAATATAGCTCCAAGTAAATTACCGATGGAAGTGGACGAAAGAGGGGATGCCTTCCGGGGCATCCCCAAGCTTAGGCTCTTGGTCTTCCTTGAATATTACCTTGGGGTTCCTTGGGCATCCCCAAGCTTAGGCTATTACCACTCCTTGTTCCATAGTCCATCGAATCTTTACCCAAAACTTGAAAACTCCACAACACAAAACTCAACAGAAAACTCGTAAGCTCCGTTAGTGAAAGAAAGCAAAACCACCACATAAGGTACTGTAATGAACTCATTCTTTATTCATATTGGTGTAATATCTACTGTATTCCAACTTATCTATGGTTCATACCCTTCGATACTACTCATAGATTCATCAAAATAAGCAAACAACACATAGAAAACAGAATCTGTCAAAAACAGAACAGTCTGTAGTAATCTGTATCAAACGTATACTTCTGGAACTCCAAAAATCCTAACAAATTAGGAAGTCCTAAGCAATGCATGTACCAATACAGAGCAAAAAGAATCATATAAGAAGAACGTTTCTGTGAATTAACAAAACTAATTTACTGGGTGCAAAAGTTTCTGATTTTCAGCAGGATCAACACAACTATTACCGTAAGCCATCGTAAAGGTCTTACTTGGCACTTTATTGAAACAAAAGCTATAAAACATGATTACTATAGCAGCATAATCATATGGAAACACAAAAACAGTAAGGGTAAATATTGGGTTGTCTCCCAACAAGCGCTTTTCTTTAATGCCTTTTAGCTAGGCATGATGATGACAATGATGCTCACATAAAAGATAAGAATTGAAACATAATGGGAGCATCATGAAGCATATGACTAGCACATTTAAGTCTAACCCAATTCCTATGCATAGGGATTTTGTGAACAAACAACTTATGGGAACAATAATCAACTAGCATAGGAAGGTAAAACAAGCATAAGTTCAAGATTTTAAGCACATAGGGAGGAAACTTGACATTATTGCAATTCCTACAAGCATATGTTCCTCCCTCATAATAATTTTCAGTAGCATCATGAATGAATTCAACAATATAACCAGCACCTAAAGCATTCTTTTCATGACCTACAAGCATAGAAATTTTACTACTCTCCACATAAGCAAACTTCTTCTTTATGGCATACGCATCATCACAATAATCATCATAGATAGGAGGCATGCTTTCATCATAGTAAATTTGCTCATCAAAGCTTGGGGGACTAAACATATCATCTTCATCAAACATAGCTTCCCCAATGTAACGCCCTCGATGCGGCTATATCTCCCACGTGTCGAAGCACGACTTAGAGGCATAACCGCATTGAAAGCAATGTCGCAAGTGAGGTAATATTCACACAACCCATGTAATACATAAGGGAAAGAGATACATAGTTGGCTTACAATCGCCACTTCACACAATTACATGAATAAAGCATTACATCATCCAGATACAATCAAGGTCCGACTACGGAACCAAAATAAAAGAAGAACCCCAAATGCGACAAAGGTCCCCGATCGACCCCAACTGGGCTCCACTACTGATCAACTAGAACGAAACAACACAAAGGGCAAGATCTTCATCGAGCTCCTCCTTGAGCTTGGTTGCGTCACCTACTCGGTAACATAGGCACCTGTAAACTGGTTTTGGAAGTATCTGTGAGCCACGAGGACTCAGCAATCCCATTACCATGGGTATCAAGACTAGCAAAGCTTAATGGGAAAGGAAGGGGTAAAGTGGTGAGGTTGCAGCAGCGTCTAAGCATGATATGGTGGCTAACATACGCAAATGAGAGCGAGAAGAGAGCAAGCGGAACGGTCGTCAACTAGCAATGATCAAGAAGTGATCCTGAACTCCTACTTACGTCAAACATAACCCAGAAACCGTGTTCACTTCCCGGACTCCGCCAAGAAGAGACCATCACGGCTACACACACGGTTGATGCGTTTTAATTCGGATCTGATGTCAAGTTATCTACAACCGGACATTAACAAATGCTCATCTGCCACATAACCGCGGGCACGGCTCTCGAAAGTTTATACCCTGCAGGGGTGTCCCAACTTAGCCCATGACAAGCTCTCGCGATCAACGAAGGAATAGACCTTCTCCCAGGAAGACCCGATCAGCCTCGGAATCCCGGTTTACAAGACATTTCGACAATGGTAAAACAAGACCAGCAAAGTCGCCCGATGCGCCTACAATCCCGATAGGAGCTGCACATATCTCGTTCTTAGGGCAACACCGGATAAACGGCGTACAGGTACCGACGAATCCAAGTTGCCAAGGAATGGTCCCGCACGGTGCTCTAGTTTGGACCAACACTTAGACAAGCACTGGCCCGGGGGGGCTATAATAAAGATGACCCTTGGGTTAATTACTCCCAAGGGAAAGGTAGGTGGTGGTGAGGCAAATGTTAAAACCAATGTTGGGCCTTTGCTGGGCAAGTTTTATTCAAAGCGAACTGTCAGGGGGGTCCCATAAATCACCCGACCGCGTTAGGAATGCAAAATCCGGGAACATAACACCGGTATGACGGAAACTAGGGCGGCAAGAGTGGAACAAAACACCAGGCATAAGGCTGAGCCTTCCACCCTTTACCAAGTATATAGATGCATTAATAATATAAGAGATATTGTGATATCCCAACCAAAATCCTGTCCACCATGGAGAAATCTTCAACTTCACCTGCAACTAGCAACGCTATAAGAGGGGCTGAGCAAAAGCGGTAACATAGCCAAACAACGGTTTGCTGGGAAGGGTGTCAAAGGTTAGAGGTTCATGGCAATTTGGGAGGCTTGAAGAGCAAATGATAGGTAACGCAGCATAGCGATAGAACGAAGCAAACCAGCATAGCAATGATAGTAGTGAGATCCAGGGTAGCGGTCATCTTGCCTGAGATCCCGCAAGGAAGAAGAACGAATCCATGAAGAAGACAAACGGACATCGAATGAATCCTCACAACTCCGGAATGAAACCAAAGCTAACGAGAGAAGCAAACCGGAAAGAAACAAACAACATGGTAAACACACAAGCATAAACATGTCATGATGCACAAACAAGTATGATGCATGTCCGGTTTAATGAAGCATGGCATGGCAATATGCACAAACAACACTACAAATTGAGTGGAGCTCAATATGCAACGAGTTGCATATTGACGAAACACCACATCAATTATTTAGTTCTCTCTAGTTATAAGCTACTCAACAATATTAAATGTTATTAAACATGGCAAGGGGTGAAGCATAATTAAACTACCTATTTAGGCAAGTTTAAGTGAGGCCGGAAACAACAAACGATAATTCTAGAAATATCCCCATGTGACATTTAGCAATTTAATGCAAACACAATTTTAAACATTTTAATTGTTGTTATCATGATGCGGATGACATATGCAAGTCTTATGCAATTTTATGAAAATGTTGACATGAGCATGATATGAAGCATTTGTCACCGTGGTGGAAAGAAAGGATGCCACGGCAACGATAATGGAAAAGGTGCCATGGCAACATTCCGATGACCCGATAGCTCATGGAGATACCGGTGCAAAAGGAAGTGAGGAACATGCAAAAGATGGTGGGGTGATCCCGGATACCGGGTTCCCACGTGTCGGTGGCATGGCAAAAGAGGGGCATCACAAACGACAACTCGGACACGGTGCAAACATGGGCATCTCATACAACATGCATTCGTTCCACGGGTGATCGTCTCGGGGTTATACCTTTAAAGCATGCATTTTCGGAGCGGTTTGGGTTCGGTACGATGTAGAGGAAGTAGTCGTTCACGGGTCGTCGTGGGAAGTAGTTGTTCACGTGGCGACGGTAGTGGAAGTAGTCGTTCTCGTGACGGTAGTGGAAGTAGTGGTACACGGCGGCGGCGGTAGTTGTTCAGGGTCTTGGCGGGTCGTCGGTAGAGGTACTTGTCGCATCGCCGAGCGTAGTCGACCTCGGCATATCCGAAGGGGTACTTGTGGTCAACGCGGCCTCTAGTGTACTTGTCGGTTCAGCAAGTGGAAGCAATCCGGGGCGGTCATGGTCTCGGCAACAAGTCTTGGCGTCCCACAACTTCAGGAGCGGAGGTACACACAGGCAACAACAACAACAACGCTGGGGTCTCGGTCATGGCCATGCCAGGAGACAACAGTGGCATAGCCGGCTTGGTGTGTTTGAAGTGGACAGCTCGAGACAACAGGATGAGCAGTGGCAGATATGCAAGCAGGTCCCCAAGCAAACATAGGCAAGAAGAGGACCAGGGACGCGACAACTCGTTGGACAAGGCATCGGGCAGCAGCACTAGCGCCCTTGGCGGCCGCCGATGATGGAGTCAAGCAAGGAAGGGGTCGCGTCCAGAGGAGAGGAAGGAGGCCGGGAGGCGGCGAATCCGGGCGAGGGGAACCCGTTCCCGGCGTTGGAGGCCTTGAGCTGAGGTCAATACCGCGGGAATAGCGGCGGCGGACAGGAGGTCGGGCTGCGAGGCGGGAGGTTGCTGGCGCGCGGTGCATGGTGGTGGTGGCCGAGCAGAGGAGATCCGAACCAGATCGGGTCCCGGCGCGAAGTTGAACGCATCTTGACGAACCAAAGGAGGCGGCGGCCCTGGCTCCTGCAGGAGGTGGGCGACTGCAAGGCGACGAGGAGAAGGCAGAGGGCGGCGCCGGAACATGGCAGTAGCTTGGCCAGGGGACGACGGAGGCAGCGGCGGTCGCTAGACGACGCGAGGGGGGTGGTGAGGCACGGGAGGAGGCCTCCAGGCGTTGGGGACCGGGCGCGAGGGGATCTCGCTCCTCTCTGTGTGTGGGTGGCGACGCGAGAGGAGGAGAGGGAGACGAGCGAGAGGAGGGAGAAGCGTGGGGATCCTCTCCCTGGTGCGATGCGTGTGCGTGTGGCGGCGGCACGGGAGCGAGAGGGGGAGATCGATGGAGAGGGTCGGGGCCTAGGGTTAGGAAGGGTTTAGGTGGGCTTGGGCCATTTCGGTGGAGGGGGAAAAAGACCAGGAGGCCTAGCAGACTGGATTAAAAGAAAAGAAGGGGGAAATCCTTCTCTAATTACAGAAAAGAGATAGAAGCAAAATATCTATTTGGAGGGCCAAATAAATACAAGTTGAGTTGAAAACTGGCATGGAGCTACTTTGACATATTTCAAAGTGCCACAACTGGAATTTAAGTATTTGGAGAAAGATCAAGACATAGAATATTTGAAAACGAGAGAGATTTAAAATGCAAGTTTGTTTCGATGGCTTCCAAATAAATGGAATATTTTGTTATAGCTCCCTTATATTGGGAGGGTATGTTATAAAGAGAAATCACCATTGTGAATACCCTCGATTTAAATAGATCAAAAGATCTATGCAATTTATTTAGTTGAGGTTTTAAAAATTAATGATATGATGGCATGATGACATGATGCAATGCAAGAGATGGCATGATGAATGCACAAACAAAACAAATCACACGATAAAACTCAAAATAGCTGGAAGTCTTCTGGAGCGTCGGTCTCGGGGCGTTACACCTAAGCTTGTGGCTTTGCATATCATTAGCATCATGGATATTCAAGGAATTCATACTAACAACATTGCAATCATGCTCATCATTCACATATTTTATGCCAAGCATTCTATGTAATTCTTCTTCTAGTACTTGAGCACAATTTTCCTTCCCATCATACTCACTAAAGATAATAAAAAGATGAAGCATATGAGGCATCCTTAATTCCATTTTTTGTAGTTTTTCTTTTATAAACTAAACTAGTGATAAAACAAGAAACAAAAAGATTCGATTGCAAGATCTAAAGATATTCCTTCACTTACCTAGCCTCCCCGGCAATGGCGCCAAAAAAGAGCTTGATGTTTACAACACAACCTTCTTCTTGTAGACGTTGTTGGGCCTGCAAGGGCACAGGTTTGTAGGACAGTAGCAAATTTCCCTCTAGTGGATGACCTAAGGGTTTATCAATCCATAGGAGACATAGGATGAAGATGGTCTCTCTCAAACAACCCTGCAACCAAATAACAAAAAGTCTCTTGTGTCCCCAACACACCCAATACAATGGTAAATTGTATAGGTGCACTAGTTCGGCGAAGATATGGTGATACAAGTGCAAAATAGATAGTAGATAAAGGTTTTTGTAATCTGAAAATATAAAAACAGCAAGGTAACAAGTGGTAAAAGTGAGCGTAAACGGTATTGCAATGATAGGAAACAAGGCCTAGGGTTCATACTTTCACTAGTGCAAGTTCTCTCAACAATAATAACATAGATAGATCATATAACAAGCCCTCAACATGCAACAAAGAGTCACTCCGAAGCCACTAATAGCGGAGAACAAACATAGAGATTATGGTAGGGTACGAAACCATCTCAAAGTTATTCTTTCGGATCAATCTATAAAAGAGTTCGTACTAGAATAACACCTTAAGACACAAATCAACCAAAACCCTAATGTCACCTAGATACTCCATTGTCACCTCAAGTATCCGTGGACATGATTATACGATATGCATCACACAATCTCAGATTCATCCAACCAACATAAAAGTACTGCAAAGAGTGCCCCAAAGTTTCTACCGGAGAGTCAAGAATGTGTGCCAACCCCTATGCATAGGTTCCCAATGTCACGAAACCCGCAAGTTGATCACCAAGACATACATCAAGTGTTCTCATAAAAGACTCAATCCGATAAGATAACTTCAAAGGGGAAACTCAATTCATCACAAGAGAGTAGAGGGGGAGAAACATCATAAGATCCAACTACAATAGCAAAGCTCGGGATACATCAAGATCGTGCCATAGAGGGAACACGAGAGAGAACATGAGAGAGAGAGTTCAAACACATAGCTACTGGTACATACCCTCAGCCCCGAGGGTGAACTACTCCCTCCTTGTCATGGATAGCGCCGGGATGATGAAGATGGCCACCGGTGATGGGTTCCCCCTCCGGCAGGGCGCCGGAACGGGCTCCCGAGAGGTTTTTGGTGGCTACAGAGGCTTGAGGCGGCGGAACTCCTGATCTATCTTCTGTTCTGGAAGTTTTAGGGTACGTAGGTATATATGGGTGCAAGGGGTACGTCGGTGGACCTCCGAGGTGCTCACGAGGCAAGGGGGCGCGCCCTGGGGGGTGGGCGCTCCCCCCACCCTTGTGGGCAGCCTGGGACTCCCCTGACGTGCTCTCCAAGTCTATCAGGTTGCTTTCCTTCCAAAAATAACTTCTTCAGTTGATTTCGTTCCATTTTGACTCCGTCTGATATCAGGCATAAAACAGCAAATCTGGGCTAGGCCTCCGGTTAATAAGTTAGTCCCAAAAATAATATAAAAGTGGATAATAAAGCCCAATATAGCCCAAAACAGTAGATAAAGTAGCATGGAGCAATCAAAAATTATAGATATGTTGGAGACGTATCAGCGGCAGTGCCACAAGTATGTGGGACTATCATTATAAACCTTTAATGACCCACAAGTGTAGGGGATCTATTGTAGTCCTTTCAATAAGTAAGAGTGTCGAACCCAACGAGGAGCAGAAGGAAATGACAAGCGGTTTTCAGTAAGGTATTCTCTGCAAGCACTGAAATTGTAGGTAACAGATAGTTTTGTGATAAGATAATTTGTAATGACTAACAAGCAATAAAAGTAAATAAGGTGCAGCAAGGTGGCCCAATCCTTTTTATAGCAAAGGACAAGCCTGGACAAGTTCTTATAATGATAAAAGCGCTCCCGAGGACACATGGGAATTATCGTCAAGCTAGTTTTCATCACGCTCATATGATTCGCGTTCGTTACTTTGATAGTTTGATATGTGGGTGGACCGGTGCTTGGGTGCTGCCCTTTCTTGAACAAGCATCCCACTTATGATTAACCCCTATTGCAAGCATCCGCAACTACAAAAGAAGTATTAAGGTAAACCTAACCATAGCATGAAACAAGTGGATCCAAATCAGCCCCTTACGAAGCAACTTATAAACTAGGGTTTAAGCTTCGGTCACTCTAGCAACCCATCATCTACTTATTACTTCCCAATGCCTTCCTATAGGCCCAAATAATGGTGAAGTGTCATGTAGTCAATGTTCACGTAACACCACTAGAGGAAAGACAACATACATCTCATCAAAATATCGAAGGAATACCAAATTCACATGACTACTAATAGCAAGACTTCGCCCATGTCCTCAGGAACAAACGTAACTACTTAGAAAGCATATTCATGTTCATAATCAGAGGGGTATTAATATGCATTAAGGATCTAAACATATGATCTTCCACCGGATAAACCAACTAGCATCAACTACAAGGAGTAATCAACACTACTAGCAACCCACATGTACCAATCTAAGGTTTTGGTACAAAGATTGGATACAAGAGATGAACTAGGGTTTGAGAGAAGATGGTGCTGGTGAAGATGTTGATGGAGATTGACCCCCTCCCGATGAGAGTATCGTTGGTGATGACGATGGTGATGATTTCCCCCTCCCGGAGGGAAGTTTCCCCGGCTGAACAGCTCCGTCGGAGCCCTAGATTGGTTCCGCCAAGGTTCCGCCTCGTGGCGGCGGAGTTTCGTCCCGTAAGCTTGCTTATGATTTTTTCCAGGGTAAAAGACTTCATATAGCAGAAGATGGGCACCGAAGGGCTGCCAGGTGGCCCACGAGGCAGGGGGGCACGCCCTGTAAGGGTGGGCACGCCCCCACCCTCGTGGACAGTGGGTGGCCCCCCTCATGTATTTCTTCCGCTGAAAATTATTATTAATTCCAGAAATGACTTTCATGGAGTTTCAGGACTTTTGGAGCTGTGCAGAATAGGTCTCCAATATTTTCTCCTTTTCTAGCCCAGAATCCCAGCTGCCGACATTCTCCCTCTTCATGTTAAACCTTGTAAAATAAGAGAGAATAGCCATAAGTATTGTGACATAACGTGTAATAACAGCCCATAATGTAATAAATATCGATATAAAAGCATGATGCAAAATGGACGTATCAACTCCCCCAAGCTTAGACCTCGCTTGTCCTCAAGCGAAAGGCGATATCAAAAAATATGTCCACATGTTTAGAGATAGAGGTGTCGATAAAAATAAAATACGGACATGAGGGCATCATGATCATTCTTATAACAGCAACATATATATAATTTGTCATATGATTTCTTATGCTCAAGTAACAATATATTCACAATGTCTAGTATGCATCATAAACTTCATTTGGAACTAACAAATTGTATCTTGGTCACTGAAGCAATTGAAATTTATCATAACATAGGAAAGAGTCAACAATAGAGCTTTTCAGCAAGTCCACATACTCAACTATCATTTAGTCTTCCACAATTGCTAACAGTCACACAATACTTATGGTTCTGGAGTTTTAATAGAGTTTTTATTGCTTGCAACATGACAACTTACTTGAAGGATCTTACTCAATTCGTAGGTAGGTATGGTGGACTCTCATGGCAAAACTGGGTTTAAGGATATTTGGAAGCATCTCTACTTGGTGCAAGGAATTTGGCTAGCATGAGGGGGAAAGGCAAGCTCAACATGTTTGAATGATCCATGACAATATACTTTAACTGAGATGTGAGAAAACATAACCCATTACATTGTCTTCCTTGTCCAACATCAACTCTTTAGCATGTCATACTTTAATGATTGCTCACAATCATAAAAGATGTCCAAGATAGTATATTTATATGTGAGAACCTCTCTTTCTTTATTACTTCCTATTAATTGCAACGATGACCAAAACTATGTTTGCCAACTCTCAACAACTTTTATGTGTCATACTCTTTATGTGTGAAGTCATTACTATCCATAAGATCAATATGAACTCTTTTATTTCATTTTATTGTTTTATGCACTTAAGATCATAGCAAGATAGCAAAACCCTTGACTCAACACTAATCTTTATTATATATAGCTCACGGACTCGATTACATAGAGGGATCACAAAGCAAAACTCAAAAACAATTCATACCAAAACTTTATTCTACTAGATCAAGATATTACTAAAAGGATCGAACTAATTGAAACGGTAAAGATAGGAGTGTGATGGTGATACGATACTGGGGCATCTCCGCCAAGCTTGGCAGTTGCCAAGGGGAGTGCTCATACCCATGTGATTATTTATCCTTTGCTGGTGAAGAAGGTGCTGATGATGATGGATAGTCGCACATCGAGCGTAGAAGCTCTTCCAATTTGCAGATAATGCCCTTCAGTGCGACGATATGATCCTTCAATAAAATATTTTCCTGTGTGAGATATTTGTTTTGTATGCGAGCTAAATCAATCATCTTGAAAGCTTCAATCTCAGTTGGGGTAAAGAGGTAAGGAAGAGGTGGAGGGATGTTTTCTTCTTCTGCCGCCGGAGCTTGATCCTCCATGGCCTTTTTGATCCCTTCATCCTTGTTGATCTCCTCATGTTCTTCTCTTTTCAGCTCTATCTTCAATAGCCAAGCATCCTTGTCTTCGTTGTTGGAGGAGGGTGCCGTCATGATGCTCTAGATCTGTCAAAAAAACAACTTGAAACAAAGATAAAAGATTTTTGCGTGATACAGTGGTCAAAACCTTTGGGAGATTATATAATGAATTTTTACCGACCAAAAGAAGTATCGCGCAAGAAAACGGAGCCCGCAGAGCACACGAGGTGCCTACGAGGCAGGGGGCGCGCCCTCCACCCTCGTGGACGCCTTGTGTCCTTCCCGGACTACCTCTTATTTTCCTATTTTCTTAAATATTCCAAATCGGAGAAAATTGCTATTATAATTGTTTTGGAGTCGGTTTACTTACCGTACCACATACCTATTCCTTTTTGGAGTCTGAAACGTTCTGGAAAGTGTCCCTTATGTATTCCTTCGGGGTTACGGTTTCAATAATATTAGTTTGAACATTTATAGGATTACCTGAGATATAATGTTTGATTCTTTGGCCGTTTACCACCTTCGGATTTGTGCCTTCGAAGTTGTTGATTTTTATGGCACTGGAATGATAGACCTCCTCGATAACGTAAGGGCCTTCCCATTTTGAGAGAAGTTTTCCTGCAAAAAATCTTAAACGAGAGTTGAATAGCAACACATAATCACCTACGTTAAACTCACGCTTTTGTATCCTTTTGTCATGCCATCTTTTAACTTTTTCTTTAAACAGCTTGGCATTCTCATAGGCTTGGGTTCTCCATTCATCAAGTGAGTTAATGTCAAATAACCTCTTCTCACCGGCAAGTTTGAAATCATAATGGAGCTCTTTAATAGCCCAATATGCCTTATGTTCAAGTTCGGGAGGTAAGTGACATGCTTTTCCATAAACTATTTTATACGGAGACATACCCATAGGATTCTTATATGCATTTCTATAGGCCCATAATGCATCATCAAGTTTCTTGGACCAATTCTTTCTAACAGTCTTTTGAAAAATTAATTTGAGCTCTTTGTTACTCAATTCTACTTGACCACTAGACTGTGGGTGATATGGAGATGCAATTCTATGATTAACATCATACTTAGCAAGCATTTTACGAAAAGCACCATGAATAAAATGTGAACCACCATCAATCATTATGTATCTAGGGACTCCAAACCTTGGAAAAATAACTTCTTTAAGCATCTCAATAGAGGTGTTATGATCAACACTACTAGTTGGAATAGCTTCTACCCACTTAGTAATGTAATCAACAACAACTAAAATATGTGTATATCCATTAGAGGCAGGAAAAGGTCCCATATAATCAAAGCCCCAAACATCAAATGGTTCAATAACAAGAGAATAGTTCATAGGCATTTCTTGACGTCTACTAATATTACCAATTCTTTGACATTCATCAGAAGACAAGACAAACTTACGGGCATCTTTGAAGAGATTAGGCCAATAAAAAACGGATTGCAATACCTTATGTGCAGTTCTATCTCCAGCGTGGTGTCCTCCATATGCCTCAAAGTGACACTTGCATAGGATCTGTTCCTGTTCATGCTCAGGTACACAACATCTAATGACCCCATCTACTCCTTCTCTATAAACGTGTGGGTCATCCCAGAAGTAATGTCTTAAATCATAAAAGAACTTTTTCTTTTGCTGGTATGTGAAACTGGGTGGTATAAATTTAGCAACAATGTAATTAGCATAATCAGCATACCATGGAGCAGTACGAGAAGCATTTATGATAGCTAATTGTTCATCGGGAAAGCTATCATCAATAGGTAGTGGGTCATCAAGAACATTCTCTAACCTAGACAAGTTGTCTGCAATGGGGTTCTCAGGTCCCTTTCAATCAATAATATGCAAATCAAATTCTTGTAGCAAAAGAACCCATCTAATAAGTCTAGGTTTAGCATCTTTCTTTTTCCATAAGATATTTAATAGCAGCATGATCAGTGTGAATGGTTACTTTAGAATCAACAATATAAGGTCTGGACTTATCACAAGCAAATACAACTGCTAAGAATTCTTTTTCAGTGGTAGCGTAATTTCTCTGGGCAGTGTCTAGAGTTTTACTAGCATATTGAATAACATTTAATTTCTTATCAACTCTTTGCCCTAGAACAGCACTGAGGGAGTCCTGGACTAGGGGGTGTCCGGATAGCCGAACTATCATCATTGGCTGGACTCCAAGACTATGAAGATACAAGATTGAAGACTTCGTCCTGTGTCCGGATGGGACTTTCCTTGGCGTGGAAGGCAAGCTTGGCAATACGGATATGTAGATCTCCTACCATTGTGACCGACTCTGTGTAACCCTAGCCCTCTCCGGTGTCTATATAAACCGGAGGGCTTTAGTCCATAGGACGAACAACAATCATACCATAGGCTAGCTTCTAGGGTTTAGCCTCTTTGATCTCGTGGTAGATCCACTCTTGTACTACCCATATCATCAATATCAATCAAGCATGAGTAGGGTTTTACCTCCATCGAGAGGGCCCGAACCTGGGTAAAAACATTGTGTCCCTTGTCTCCTGTTACCATCCGCCTAGACGCACAGTTCGGGACCCCCTACCCGAGATCCGCCGGTTTTGACACCGACATTGGTGCTTTCATTGAGAGTTCCTCTGTGCCGTCGCGATCAAGAAGGATGCCTCTTCCCGTCTTCAAAGACGGTACCATTACCAAAGGAGCTTTGGCCACCGGCCAAACTATCCGGCTAGGTGGTTTTCTTATGACCGCCTGTTCGGTCGCCGCTCCGACAATGACCTCTCGGGTCATCAAAAGCAATCTTCACGTCAACTCGGAACTCGCCGAGCAGCTAGATCCGATGGAGCTCCCCTCTGTAAACGAGCTCTTGGATCGCATCGCCGCCCTGGGAGTCGCTACAGACTACGATCAGATTGGGCTTAAAACCGATCTGAGAGAGATCAACTCTCCCCAGGCTACCCACCACGTTGCTTTGGTAGAGGAATAGCGCGGCGACTCTTCTTCTATATTAAAGACCAGTTATGTCCGGATCCCTGGTCCCTCCATGCCGGATTCTCGCAGAGGGACGGACGTCAATCAAGTACTGAACCTAAGTCAGGCAGCGGACCGGATTCGTTGGACAACATCCAGCAATCTAAGCTTCCAAATTCGGAAACTTTTCGGCCCTTGAGCCTGGGTTCCGAATTTAATTCCACCCGCCCACCCGAACACAAGAGATCTATCTCAAATCCGGCAAGAGCCCGCTGAAACAGTACATCATTACTGGGTCAGATTCCTCCTGGTTATGGACAAGATAAAGGACTGCCGTGAGGAAAGCGCAATCTCAATTTTCTGCAACAATTGCACGGACAAGGGAATCATGAACGCCATAAGTCGTCGTGAAATTACACGCTTCGCCGACCTGGCGTCTATAGTATGAAAGTACTGTGCGATGGAGAGTGCCTGGAAAACCGAAACCATGTTTTGGGACAATCCGGCTCCGAACACAGCCCTAGTCCGAAATAAAAGGGTGCATCATGCTCAGGCACCTAGGATAAAAACCAAAAAGCAAAAAACCCTTAAAGGGCACGGAACCGTACTGGAGGGATGGCTCAGCGGACCCTGTAAAATCCATAGTACAGAGGGCACCACTCCAACACATAGCCTTCGAGTATGTTGGATACTACGGCAGGTGGCCAAAAGTGGGGAAGAGCTTCTAGCCCCAGAGAACCAGCCCAACAGTACCAGTACGGTATTAACAGTCTTCGAGACTTTTGCATCAAATAATATGCGGAAACGAACACTCCGCAGCCTCGCCGAAGTCTACCAAGTAGCAACAATAAATCCATGGAGTGACACGGCTATCACCGTCAACGCCAGCGATGAACCTAAATTCCGAACAGCCCGAGCACCAGCCGCATTGGTCCTCAGTCCAATAGTGGACGGCTTTCGTCTTACCAAGGTACTCATGGATGGCGGCAGCGGATTAAACCTCATCTACGAGGAAACCCTTCGAAAAATGGAAATAGACTGGAGCCGCACTGAGCGAAGCAGCACAACCTTTAGAGGAATAATCCCTAGTTGGGAAGCACGTTGCACAGGAAAAATTACACTGGATGTGGTGTTCGGCTCGCCGGACAATTATAGGTCCGAAGAGGTCACGTTCCAAGTGGCTCCGTTCAGCAGCGGATATCACGCTTTATTAGGGCGAGAGGCATTCACAATTTTTCAAGCTATACCCCATTACGGGTACATGAAGCTTAAAATGCCCGGGCCCAATGGAATCATCACTCTTGCCAGTGATCCGGACATAGCACTCCACGCCGAAAATAAGACAGCCGCACTAGCCCTAGAGGCATTATCCGAAGCCCTAGCGGCAGAGGAACTCACTGCGCTGCGCTCCACGGTGAACAGGGATGATGTGATACTCGATAAGAGATCCAAGTCCACCTCTTTTAAACCAACGGACGAAATAGTCAAATTCCAAGTCCATCCAACGGACCCCACAAAGATGGACTCCATTGGGGCACAATTAAACCCTAACGTAGACGCTGCACTACGACAATTCCTTCGGGAAAATTGGGACATCTTTGCTTGGCACCCTTCAGATATGCCAGGAATCCCACGCAGGCTGGCAGAACACAGCCTAAACATCCTAAAAGGATTCAAGCCAGTCAAATAGGCTCTTCGGCAATTTTCTGAACCCAAAAGACAGGCAATGGGAGAGGAGCTAGCCAAACTATTAGAAGCCGGATTCATCAGAGACATAAAACATCCGGACTGGCTAGCAAACCTGGTAATGGTACCAAAAAAGGACAAATCCTGGCGCCTGTGTGTCGATTTTAAAGACCTTAACAAGGCTTGTCCAAAGGATCCTTTCCCCCTTCCCCGCATCGATCAAATCATCGATGCTACCGCAGGGCATGATTCACTGTGCTTCCTCGACGCATACTCCGGATACCACCAAATCAAAATGGCGGAGACAGATCAAGCCGCAACGGCATTCATTACTCCATACGGACCATTCTGCTTCAACACAATGCCCTTCGGGCTCAAAAACACCGGCGCAACATATCAGCGCATGATTCAGACATGTCTGGCAACCAAGATCGGCAAAACAGTGGAGGCATACATAGATGATGTGGTCGTCAAGACCAAACACGTCGAAACTCTAGTAGACGATTTGAGGCTCACATTCGACAACCTCCGAGCATATGACATTAAGCTCAACCCGGAAAAATGCGTTGTCGGCGTACCGGCCGGAAAGCTCTTGGGCTTCATTGTATCCGGTAGAGGAATTGGAGCAAACCCAGCCAAGATCCGAGCTCTATCACAGTTGGATATCCCAAAAGACCTCAAACAAATACAAAAACTGACTGGATGTGTGGTGGCTCTAAGCCGCTTCATCTCCCGCTTGGGAGAAAAGGCATTGCCCCTTTATCGCCTCCTCCGGCGCACCGAACACTTCGAATGGACGGATGCTGCCACGGCCGGACTCGAAGAAATAAAGGCCATATTGGCAACAAATCCGGTCCTGGCCACGCCCAACTTGGGCGAACCAATGTTATTATATATCGCGGCAACACATCAAGTTGTAAGCGCGGTGCTCGTCGTCGAACGAGAAACAGAAGGACACAAATTCCCTCTTCAAAAACCAGTGTACTACGTATCCACTGTCTTAACTCCATGCAAGTCCCGGTATCCACATTATCAAAAGATAGCGTACGCAGTGTTCATGGCATCCCGGAAGCTGCGACACTACTTTCAAGAGTGTTCGATAACATTGGCCTCCGAAGTGCCTCTCAACGACATCATAAACAACCGCGACGCGACGGGCAGGATTGCAAAATGGGCCATTGAGCTCCTACCATTCGACATAACCTACAAACCACGGAGAGCTATAAAGTCGCAAGTTTTGGCCGACTTCATCGCTGAATGGACCAAAGCCGAACTCCCTAAAGAGTACGGCACATACTCCAATTGGATCATGCATTTTGACGGCTCCAAAATGTTGGCCGGCTTGGGGGCTGGCGTCGTCTTGACGTCCCCAACCGGAGACACAGTCCAATACGTACTTCAGATAATGTACACAGACTCCAACAATGCAGCCGAATACGAGGCCCTTCTACATGGTCTCCGGATGGCAATCTCCATGGGCATTCAACGCCTAGAGGTCCGCGGGGATTCAAACCTTGCAATATCCCAGTTAAATGGAGACTTTGATGCCAAGGATCCAAAAATGGCAGCCTACCATAACGCCGTCTTAAAAATGTTAGCTCGGTTCGAAGGACTCGAATTCCACCATGTAGCCCGGGATAATAACCAGGCGGCCGACGTGTTGGCACGCATCAGCGCAAAGCGCGACGCCGTTCCTCCAAACATCTTCCTGGAGCGGCTTTTTAAGCCATCCATATTATGGGAAGAGGAGTCCGGAAACAACAACCCGGAACCAACCGCACCGACCAACACTGAACATTCTGACACAATCGGTGGCTCAGCCAACGAAATAACACCTTCAGCCCACGAAATAATGGCAATCATTGCCCCGTGGACGGAACCATTCCTAGCCTACTTAATTAGGCAGGAACTTCCCGAAGACCAAAACGAGGCCCCCTGCATAGTACGGCAATCTAAAGCCTTCAAGGTCCATGAGGCAGAGCTTTATAAGAAAAGCACAACCGGAGTCCTTCAAAGGTGCATCTCCGAAGAGGAAGGGCGAAATCTTCTGGCTCAAATTCACGCCGGACTCGGCGGGCACCACGCTGCAGCCAGGGCCCTAGTAGGCAAGGCCTTCCGTACAGGATTTTATTGGCCGACGTCCCGGGCGGATGCTCAGGACTTAGTCCAACGATGCGTCGGTTGCCAGCTCTTTGCTAATCAAAGCCACATGCCACCTACCGCCCTCAAAACTATACCCATCACATGGCCGTTTGCAGTCTGGGGGCTTGACATGGTTGGACCCCTTAAAGGGGGAACCCACAAGCAAAAATACCTTTTGGTCATGGTGGACAAATTCACCAAATGGATAGAGGCCAAGCCAGTTAAAACGGCCGAATCCGGACCTGTGATAGACTTCATATCTGGGGTAGTACACCGTTATGGCGTCCCCCATAGCATCATCACTGATAACGGCACGAACTTCACGGCCGACGAGGTTAAACTCTGGTGCAAAAATATGGGCATCAAGCTCGACTACGCTTCAGTCTATCACCCTCAAACTAACGGTCAAGTCGAACGAGCAAATGGTCTAATCATGAGCGGCATCAAACCCCGATTAGTGCGGTCCCTCATGGAATCTAACACGCACTGGGTGGAGGAGCTCGACTTCGTACTCTGGGGGCTGTGGACCACGCCAAACCGCACTACCGGATTCACACCATTTTTTATGGTGTACGGCACAGAGGCAGTTTTGCCCTGCGATATAATTCATGACTCACCTCGCGTGCGCATGTACGAAGAAAGAGAAGCCGAGTTGGATCGGCAGGACAGTTTGGATGCCCTAGAAGAGGAGCGCGACGTGGCAAAAGCTTGTTTCGCATTCTATCAACAGCAGACTCGAAGATATCAAAGCAGAGAAGTACGGGCCAAAACTTACAATGTTGGCGAACTAGTTCTACGCCTGCCGGACAAGAAAAAGGACAAACTCAAGCCCAAATGGGAAGGTCCCTTCATCATTGACCAAGTCCTGACCGGCGGAGCGTACCGTCTGCGAAACGCATCGAACAACCGACTCGAGCCGAACCCATGGAACGCAGCCCGCCTCCGACGATTCTATGCCTAGCGCCGGACTCAGAGTTCGTCTCCTTCCTCCGTCCACATTTTACACTTTAGCTGTCTTTTGTTTCTCTCTTTCTTCCTCCCTTTTTCGTAAAGCCTTTGAGGGCTGATCTGTGCATTGTTCGCACACACTTGACGTGCGGCTCGCACTCATTATACCTGGGGGCTTCTTTAACAGAAGCTTATTTATACGGGCTTCATGCCCAACACATGTGTCACACTTCCGCATGTACCTTTTATTCACCATTATATGCATCGATATGACTTAAATTTTGGCCAAGCTGGATTGCCTGGCTCCTGTGCTTACCCCTACGTTCCCGATTGTTCGGCTAGGAGGTAAAGGGAGCACCTCGATTGTTACTGCCGGGTCAGCCGGATGTGTACCTCAGACTGGGTGAAGCCGAAAGCTAGCATTCTTAAGGGAATATTCGGTCGGTGACTTGAAAGATGATTTCTTACTTATTTATTTATCTGCCCCCAGATGCTTTTCTGCTCTTTTCGCAGTCCGGACATGCACTTTAGGGCATGCCTCCCAGGGAAAGGAACCCCTAACGGAACTATTCTCCCTGGAAGATGTTTCTTACTAACCATGTAATATAACATAACTAGTTGGGCACTTGTCTGATAAAGCATTAATGACCCCTACGCTTGGTCTCCATGCATGCCCCGGTTTTTACATAACCGTGAGGGTATTTGGACACACTCCAGACTCTAGGGTCCCGAGGTTGAAGCGAAAAGGTCCGCAAAGACAAACGATCTACAATCCGGCTAGAAGGGATTTTACATGTCATTTTAGACTACATCGTCAAATTGACTGATTGTATTCCTCTTCAATCCCATCTAACAGGCTGTCTAGCTTACAGTCCCGTTGGGAATACTTAGTGGCCAACTCTACTTGGCCGTACATTAAGCTCAGAGGGATCTCCTTCCCATCGGGCCCCACAGGTCTGACCTCGTCCATGTGGTTTGGATCAGCCTTCGTGTACCGCGTCTTCACCATGGCCTAGGCCTCCTAGGCGCCTTGACGGCAGGCCGATATCTTCCATAGACGGAAGCGTTGCCGTGCTCCCTGAAGCTTCTCCGCAAGCCCTCCAAGACCCTCGGGCAGGGAGACGGATGGCCATAAGGCCTGGGCGACGCCGCTCATCCCCTGCTGAACACGTTCGTGCAGTTGCAATAGCTCGGGAAGCATATCACCCGTTGAACCGGGCCCACAGGACGACCTATGAGCACACCTACAGACACATTTCTGTCAATCGACTCCCTCGCCGAACCCTTCTTTTCAAAAGAGTTTGCTCAAGCACTTACTGTAAATGCCGCGACGAAGCCACTGATTCTCCTTCACGGAGCCAGACAGCTGGGCCCGAACACCTTTTAGTTCTTCACCCAGCTGGGTGTCGTCATCTTGGAGTTTGTTCCTCTCCTGCTGCACCTTCATAAGCACCCTCTCGCCAGCCTTCAGCTGGCGCAGTAGCTGTTTCTTGTCCGGATCAAGTCCGGCACCATCTGCAATATTATTGTCAGACTTATACGCACGCCGCACTTTATAAACTACTTATCTTTTCGAAGTATGTATTACCAGAGGGGGTCTCTGTGGCTCCCCCTGCAGCGGCTAGTGCGGCCTCAAGTTGGGCCTTGCACCCTTGAAGCTCCTGGGACAGGTGGGCATTCTTCTCCGTAAGATCCTGCATGACAAATGATCCTTAAATCAGTTATTCTAACTATTTTAAGTCTCGGGGGCTACTGGCATATATAACTATTAAAATTCCTCACCCGTATGTCTTTCACATACTGCTCCGTGGCTCTGGTTAGGCCATCTCGAGCGGCACGGAGGTGCGCGTCTCCCGTGTTAAAGGCATTCAATGCCTCCGGGGAGAAACACGCGTCACGAAGAACTGTCCGGCGGCGCCTATGATTCATGGCACTCTCCACCTCAGACCTGGTGGCGGACAGCCTGTCGGCATCCTCCGTTGGAGGAGCATCCGGCTCACGCCTTATGTTCGCCTCCCCTTCCGGACCAGGCGTTGGAGCCTGGCTGGCGGAGGCTTGATTGGCAACCTCTCCGGACACAGTCCGGCGAGTGCTCTTTCTCCTGGAAAAATCATGAGCGTTAATACGCCTCCTAGGAATCTTTCCTTTAAACACGGTGGTGTGCCATACCGTTGCGGTGACGTTTCGATTCGCGCCGCACTCCTCTTCCACATGCTGGGCCGAACTGACCCTTGTTGGTCAGCCGCCGTGGGTTCAGCTTCCCGCCCTGAAGGCACCTCCTGCGGAGTACCGTTGGTATACGGTTGTCAGAAATAAGCATGGATGAGTAATGATGTCCGGACTCCGGTCATAGTTACCTGGGAAGCCGGAGATAAACTGGGGTAGTCGGCCGTAATGGCCACCAAAGCATTGTCCATGCTAAGTTGGTGTAATACCCCATCGATCAGCTCCACCTTTCTGTCCGGATCCTCTTCGGAGGCCGGATCAAGGGATCGTCCCGGATCCTCGGGCTGTGGAGTCGGGCTGAGTATGCCCTCTACGTCCCGGCGCAGTTCCTGCGTCGATGTTGCAAAGTGAGACACTTAACTTTGGGAATATGGATCGGATAGATAAAACATCCACTTACCCAGCTCCGAGCGTTATTCATGGAGAATCCATTCAATGGACTCGCGCGGAGGGAGTCCTCCTTCTCCCCCTTGTACAAGCCGGACAGGATCTTCGCCAGATCGGCAACCGATCCCGGCCCCTTGCGGCCATGATGGGTGGCGTCGTCCTCCCTGTTGAAATCCCACATGGGGTGGCCCCTATATTGGAGCGGCTGCACCCCCCGCATGATGCACGTGGCCATGACTCCAATCATGGTCAATCTGGAATGAGCCAGTAACCTTATCCGGCCCATCAGATATTGGACGCCCCTATCATTCTCCTGTTGAGGGCTCCGCGGGCGCCAGCTCAGGCGTTTCTTCAGAGGAGCGTTGCCGAACTCCGGGAGGCCGATCCGAACTGGGTCCGGCAGTGGGGCGTCTTCCATATAAAACCATTCTGAAGGCCAGTCTTTGGACGCCTTCTTCGGGGTTCCGGATAGATATCCGGTCCCGGCGATGTGCCATATTTCGGCTTCGCCCACTTGATATATCGACCCCTCGTGAGAACGGGGTACGAGGCAAAACAATCTCTTCCACAATGTGAAATGGGCCTCAATGCCCAAGAACAGCTCGCAAAGGGCTACAAAGCCCGCGATGTGCAAGATGGAGGCAGGTGTGAGGTGGTGAAGCTGGAGTCCATAGAATTCCAGGATCCCCCGGAGAAACGGATGTATGGGAAATCCGAGTCCCCTTATTAGATAAGGGACGAAGCATACCCGCTCTCCTTTGGAAGGATTGGGGACGCTCTCCGCCTGCTTCCCACCATTGTAGGTGGCCAGTCCGGCTCGAACCGGAACCATGAAGGCTGGGGGAAGGTATCCCTCTGCTTGGAGCGTCACTAGCTCGCTATGCAGGACTGAACATCTCCTCCAATCTCCGGGCTGAGGGTTGGGAGCACGAGAGGAGGAGCCACGTCGACTGTCCATGATGGAGTGGATTTTTGTCAGAGACGCTTTGATGAGTACTCGCGGAAGGAGGATGGTGTGATTCGGATCTAGATCCTCGCCTCTCTTATAGGCAGCTTATTCACGCAGCTAGGGGGTAAAACATAAAAATACCCTGGCTTTTCGCATTCATACGACACGTGGAAGAGGGCCATTATTGGACGTGGAAGCCAAGGAGCGCAGCATTTATAAGGAAGCCAGACACTATTCGGCAAGCACATGGAATTTGGAGGAGAACCCGCCTTGCAACGCCGAAGACAATATACGCGTCGGACTCGTCGTCATTGAAGCCTGGTTCGGGGGCTACTGAGGGAGTCCTGGACTAGGGGGTGTCCGGATAGCCGAACTATCATCATTGGCCGGACTCCAAGACTATGAAGATACAAGATTGAAGACTTCGTCCCGTGTCCGGATGGGACTTTCCTTGGCGTGGAAGGCAAGCTTGGCAATACGGATATGTAGATCTCCTACCATTGTAACCGACTCTGTGTAACCCTAGCCCTCTCCGGTGTCTATATAAACCGGAGGGCTTTAGTCCATAGGACGAACAACAATCATACCATAGGCTAGATTCTAGGGTTTAGCCTCTTTGATCTCGTGGTAGATCCACTCTTGTACTACCCATATCATCAATATCAATCAAGCAGGAGTAGGGTTTTACCTCCATTGAGAGGGCCCGAACCTGGGTAAAAACATCGTGTCCCTTGTCTCCTGTTACCATCCGCCTAGACGCACAGTTCGGGACCCCCTACCCGAGATCCCCCGGTTTTGACACCGACAAGCACCTACAACATAATCGCTAGCATCACACATAATTTCGAAGGGTAAATTCCAATCAGGTGGCTGAACAATAGGTGCAGAAATCAAAGCTTTCTTAAGTATTTCAAATGCTTCTACACAATCATCATCGAAGACAAAAGGAATGTCTTTTTGCAATAAATTAGTCAGAGGCCTAGAGATTTTAGAAAAGTCCTTAATGAACCTCCTATAAAAACCGGCATGACCAAGGAAACTTCATATACCTTTAATGTCCTTAGGACACGGCATCTTTTCAATAGCATCAACTTTAGCTTTATCAACTTCAATACCTCTTTCAGAAATTTTATGCCCCAAGACAATGCCTTCATTAACCATAAAGTGGCACTTTTCCCAATTCAAAACAAGACTAGTATCTTCGCATCTCTGCAAAACTCGATCAAGGTTGCTCAAGCAATCATCAAAGGAGGATCCATAAACGGAGAAATCATCCATGAATACCTCACAAATCTTTTCACAAAAGTCAGAGAATATAGCCATCATGCATCTTTGAAAGTTAGCAGGTGCATTACATAAACCAAAAGGCATACATCTATAAGCAAAAGTACCAAAAGGGCAAGTAAAATTAGTCTTTGCTTGATCGTCCGCTGACACAGGTATTTGAGAGAAACCAGAATAACCATCTAGAAAGCAGAAATGTGTATGTTTGGGTAGTCTTTCTAGCATTTGATCAATAAAAGGTAAAGGGTAATGATATTTCTTAGTAGCTTTATTTAATTTATGAAAATCAATTACCATCCTATAACCTATAATAATTCTTTGCGGGATCAATTCATCTTTATCATTAGGGACTACATTAATACCTCCCTTCTTAGGGACACAATGGACACGGCTTACCTACTGACTATCAGCAACGGTATAAATTATACCTGCCTCGAGGAGCTTTAGTATTTCCTTTCTTACCACTTCTTTCATCTTAGGATTTAGACGTCGTTGATGATCTCTAACTGGTTTGGCATCTTCTTCCAATTTTATTTTGTGTTGGCACAAGGTGGGGCTAATGCTCTTAAGATCATCAAGAGTATATCCAATAGCAGCACGGTGCTTCTTCAGAGTTTTCAATAATCTTTGCTCTTCCTGCTCTGAAAGGTTAGCACTAATAATAACAGTATATCTTCTTTTCATCAAGATAAGCATATTTAAGAGTATCAGGTAAAGGTTTAACCTCAAACACGGGATCACCCTTGGGTGGAGGAGGATCCCCTAGGATTTCAACAGGTAAGTTGTCTTTCAAAATAGGACCCTGTTTAAAGAATACTTCATCTATTTCCCTTCTTTCATTCATAAATATATCATTTTGATGGTCTAGCAAATATTGTTCTAACGGATCAGTAGGAGGCGCGACAATAGAAGCAAGACCAATAATTTCATCCTTACTAGGCAATTCTTTATCATGGGGTTGTCTACAAAATTTAGCAAAATTAAACTCATGAGACATATCTCCTAAGCCAATTGTAACAACATCCTTTTCGCAATCAATCCTAGAATTGACAGTATTCAAGAAGGGTCTACCAAATATAATGGGACAAAAGTCATCTTGTGGGGAACCAAGAACAAGAAAATCAGTAGGGTATTTAACTTTCCCACACAAGACTTCAACATCTCTAACAATCCCAATTGGTGAAATAGTATCTCTATTGGCAAGCTTAATTGTAACATCAATATCTTCTATCTCAGCAGGTGCAATGTCATGCATCATTTCTTCATATAAAGAATGAGGTATTGCACTAGCACTAGCACCCATATCACATAAGCCATGATAACAATGATCTCCTATTTTAACAGAAATAACAGGCATGCCTACAACAGGTCTATGTATCTTAGAATCGGGTCTAGAAATGTTAGTAGCCTGTTCACAGAAATAAATAACATGCCCATCAATATTATCAGCCAAGAGATCTTTAACCATAGCAATTCTGGGTTCAACTTTAATTTGCTCAGGTGGTGTATATGTTCTAGTATTACTCTTACGAACCACAGTTGAAGCTTTAGCATGATCCTTTATCCTAACAAGGAAAGGTGGTTTCTCAACATAAGTAGTAGGAACAATAGGATCATTATAAGTGATAGTCTTTTCTTCAACTATAACAGGTGCAACTACTTTTACTTGAGTGGGAGGATTATATTTAAACCACTTCTCCTTAGGGAGATGAACATGAGTAGCAAATGATTCACAGAAAGAAGCTACTATCTCAGAGTCAAGTCCATATTTAGTGCTAAATTCACGAAAAGCATTGGTATTCATAAAAGATTTAACACAATCAAACTTAGGTGTCATACCTGACTCCTTACCATCGTTGGAATCCCAATCTTCAGAGTTGCGTTTAATTCTTTCCAATAAGTCCCACTTGAATTCAATTGTCTTCATCATATAAGAACCATCACAAGAAGTATCGAGCATTGTGCGATCATTGAGAGAAAGCCAAGCATAATTTTTTGAATAATCATTTCTCTTGAGAGCTCATGATTGGGGCATGAATATAACATTGACTTAAGCCTCCCCCAAGCTTGAGCGATGCTTTCTCCTTCGCGAGGCCAAAAATTATATATATAATTACGATCATGATGAACAAGATGCATAGGATAAAACTTCTGGTGAACTTCTAATTTCAATCGTTTATAGTCCCAAGATCCCATGTCATCACATAGCCTATACCATGTCAATGCATCTCCCTTCAAAGATAAAGGGAAGACCTTCCTCTTAACAACATCATCGGGCATACCTGCAAGCTTAAATAATCCACAAACTTCATCCACACAGATAAGGTGTAAATCAGGATGCCATGTTCCATCTCCTGCAAAGGGATTAGCTACCAGTTTCTCTACCATACCCGAAGGTATTTCAAAGTAAACACTTTTCAGTAGGTTCAGTAGGTTGAGGAGAAACTCTTTGCTCTACTGGTCGGGGTGACGATACCCCGAACAAGCCCCTCAAAGGATTAGTTTCCATAGTAACAAGTGACAGTAAATTTCAGCACACTATATAAATGTTTCCTTACCAAGTTCCACTCACCAAAGGCGCTTCACTCCCCGGCAACGGCGCCAGAAAAGAGTCTTGATGACCCACAAGTGTAGGGGATCTATCGTAGTCCTTTCAATAAGTAAGAGTGTGAACCCAACGAGGAGCAGAAGGAAATGACAAGCGGTTTTCAGTAAGGTATTCTCTGCAAGCACTGAAATTGTAGGTCACAGATAGTTTTGTGATAAGATAATTTGTAACGAGTAACAAGCAATGAAAGTAAATAAGGTGCAGCAAGGTGGCCCAATCCTTTTTGTAGCAAAGGACAAGCCTGAACAAGTCCTTATAATGATAAAAGCGCTCCCAAGGACACATGGGAATTATCGTCAAGCTAGTTTTCATCACGCTCATATGATTCGTGTTCGTTACTTTGATAATTTGATATGTGGGTGGACCGGTGCTTGGGTACTGCCCTTTCTTGGACAAGCATCCCACTTATGATTAACCCCTATTGCAAGCATCCACAACTACAAAAGAAGTATTAAGGTAAACCTAACCATAGCATGAAACAAGTGGATCCAAATCAGCCCCTTACGAAGCAACTTATAAACTAGGGTTTAAGATTCGGTCACTCTAGCAACCCATCATCTACTTATTACTTCCCAATGCCTTCCTCTAGGCCCAAATATGGTGAAGTGTCATGTAGTCGACATTCACATAACACCACTAGAGGAGAGACAACATACATCTCATCAAAATATCGAACGAATACCAAATTCACATGACTACTAATAGCAAGACTTCGCCCATGTCCTCAGGAACAAACGTAACTACTCACAAAGCATATTCATGTTCATAATCAGAGGGGTATTAATATGCATTAAGGATCTGAACATATGATCTTCCACCGGATAAACCAACTAGCATCAACTACAAGGAGTAATCAACACTACTAGCAACCCACAGGTACCAATCTGAGGTTTTGGTACAAAGATTGGATACAAGAGATGAACTAGGGTTTGAGAGGAGATGGTGCTGGTGAAGATGTTGATGGAGATTGACCCCTCCCAATGAGAGGATCGTTGGTGATGACGATGGTGATGATTTCCCCCTCCCGGAGGGAAGTTTCCCCAGGAGAACAGCTCCGACGAAGCCCTAGATTGGTTCCGCCAAGGTTCCGCCTCGTGGCGGCAGAGTTTCGTGCCGTAAGCTTGCTTATGATTTTTTTTCAGGGTAAAAGACTTCATATAGCAGAAGATGGGCACTGGAGGGCTGCCAGTTGGCCCACGAGGCAGGGGGGCACACCCTGTAAGGGTGGGCGCGCCCCCCACCCTCGTGGACGGTGGGTGGCCCCCCTCAGGTATTTCTTCCACTGAATAATTATTATTAATTCCAAAAATGACTTTCATGGAGTTTCAGGACTTTTGGAGCTGTGCAGAATAGGTCTCTAATATTTGCTCCTTTTCCGGCCCAGAATCCCACCTGCTGGCATTCTCCCTCTTCATGTGAAACCTTGTAAAATAAGAGAGAATAGCCATAAGTATTGTGACATAACGTGTAATAACAGCCCATAATGCAATAAATATCGATATAAAAGCATGATGCAAAATGGACGTATCAACCTTACATCTTTTGGCATTCACACTATGAATATGTGTAACATCACGTCAGAGATTCAATAAAAAATAAACCATTGACCCGCAGGGCATGACCATAAAACATATCTCTCATATAAATAGAACGACCATTATTCTCAGATTTAAACGAGTAGCCATCTCGCATCAAACGAGATCCAGATACAATGTTCATGCTCAAAGCTGGTACTAAATAACAATTATTGAGGTTTAAAACTAATCCCGAAGGTAGATGTAGAGGTGGCGTGCCGACGACGATCACATCGACCTTGGAACCATTCCCGACGCGCATCGTCACCTTGTCCTTCGGCAGTTTCCGCTTATTCTGCAGCTTCTGTTTTGAGTTACAAATGTGAGCAACTGCACTGGTATCAAATACCGAGGAGCTACTACGAGCGCCGGTAAGGTACACATCAATAACATGTATATCATATATACCTTTAACGTTGCCGGACTTCTTATCCGCTAAGTACTTGGGGCAGTTCCGCTTCCAGTGACCATTTCCCTTGCAATAAAAGCACTCAGTCTCAGGCTTGGTTCCATTCTTTGGCTTCTTCCTGACAACTGACTTACCGGGCGCGACAACTCCCTTGCCGTCCATCTTGAAGTTCTTCTTACCCTTGCCTTTCTTGAAACTAGTTGTCTTCTTTACCATCAACACTTGATGTTCCTTTTTAATCTCCACCTCCACTGATTTTAGCATTAAATATAAATCAGGAATGGACTTATCCATCCCTTGCATATTGAAGTTCATCACAAAGCTCTTGTAGCTAGGTGGAAGCGACAGGAGGATTCTGTCAATGACCGAGTCATCTGGAAGCTTAACTCCCAGCTAAGACAAGCGGCTGTGCAACCCAGACATTTTGAGTATATGCTCGCTGACAGAACTGTTTTCCTCCATCTTACAACTGAAGAACTTGTCGGAGACTTCATATCTCTCGACCCGGGAATGAGCTTGGAAAACAATTCTCAGCTCTTGGAACATCTCATATGCTCCATGTTGCTCAAAATGCTTTTGGAGCCCCGGTTCTAAGCTGTAAAGCATGCCGCACTGAACCAGGGAGTAATCATCACTACATGACTGCTAGACATTCATAATGTCTTGAGTTGCTGGGAAAATGGGTGCGTCACCTAGCGGTGCTTCAAGAATATATACTTTCTTGGAAGCTATGAGGATGATCCTCAAGTTACGGACCCAGTCCGTATAGTTGCTTCCATCGTCTTTCAGCTTGGTTTTCTCTAGGAACGCGTTGAAGTTGAGGGCAACAGTAGCATGGGCCATTGGATCTACAAGATAGATTGTAAAGACTATTTTAGACTAAGTTCATGATAATTAAGTTCATCTGATGAAATTATTTAATGAACTCCCACTCATATAGACATCCCTCTGGTCATCTAACTGATACATGATCCAAATCGACTAGGCCATGTCCGATCATCACGTGAGATGGACTAGTCATCAATGGTGAACATCTCCATGTTGATCGCATCTACTATACGACTCATGTTCGACCTTTTGGTCTCTCGTGTTCCGAGGCCATGTCTGTACATGTTAGGCTCGTCAAGTCAACCTAAGTGTTTCGCGTGTGTAAATCTTGCTTACACCCGTTGTATGTGAATGTTAGAATCTATCACACCGATGATCACGTGGTGCTTCGAAACAACGAACCTTCACAGCGGTGCACACTTAGGGGGAACACATTTCTTGAAATTTTATTGAAGGGTCATTTTATTTATGCTACCGTCGTTCTAACTTCTAAGCAAATAAGATGCAAACATGATAAACATCACATGCAAATCATAAAGTGACATGATATGGCCAATATCATCTTGCGCCTTTGATCTCCATCTTCGAGGCACGACATGATCACCATCGTCACCGGCATGCCACCATGATCTCCATCATCGTGTCTTCATGAAATTGTCTCGCCAACTATTACTTCTACTACTATGGCTAACGGTTATCAGTAAAGGAAAGTAATTACATGGTGTTCTATTGACTCGCAGGTCATACAATAAATTAAGACAACTCCTATGGCTCCTGCCGGTTGTCATACTCATCGACATACAAGTCGTGATTTCTATTACAAGAACATGATCAATCTCATACATCACATATATAATTCATCACATCCTTTTGGCCATATCACATCACATAGCATACCCTGCAAAAACAAGTTAGACGTCCTCTAATTGTTGTTGCATGTTTTACATGGCTGCTATGGATTTCTTGCAAGAACGTTTCTTACCTACGCAAAAGCAATAACGGTGATATGCCAATTGCTATTTACCCTTCATAAGGACCCTCTTCATTGAATCCGATCCAAGTAAAGTGGGAGAGACAGACACCTGCTAGCCACCTTATGCAACAAGTGCATGTCAGTCGGTGGAACCTGTCTCACATAAGCGTACGTGTAAGGTCGGTCCGGGCCGCTTCATCCCACAATGCCGCCGAATCAAGATAGGACTAGTAATGGCAAGCAAATTGACCAAATCACCGCCCACAACTACTTGTGTTCTACTCGTGCATGGAATCTACGCATAAACCTAGCTCATGATGCCACTGTTGGGGAACGTAGTAATAATTCAAAAAATTCCTACGTGTCACCAAGATCAATCTAGGAGATGCTAGCAATGAGAGAGAGGGAGTGCATCTTCATACCCTTGAAGATCGCTAAGCGGAAGCGTTACAAGAACGCGGTTGATGGAGTCGTACGCGGTGATTCAAATCGCCGAAGATCCGATCTAGCGCCGAACGGACGGCGCCTCCGTGTTCAACACACGTATAGCCAGGGGAGGTCTCCTCCTTCTTGATCCAGCAAGGGGGAAGGAGAAGTTGAGGGAGAACTCCAGCAGCACGACGGTGTGGTGGCGATGGAGCTCGTGGTTCTCCGGCAAAGCTTCGCTGAGCACTATGGAGGAGGAAGAGGTGTAGGAAGGAGAGGAAGGGCAGCGCCAAGGCATGTCAGTGTGCGGCTGCCCTCTCTCTCCCTAACTATATATAGGGGAAGGGGGGAGGAGGAGGCGCCCTAGGGTTTCCCCTGGGGGCGGCGGCTAAGGCAGATTGGATCTCCCTAGGGAAACCCTAGGGAGACTTGCCCCCCAAGCCAAGCAGGTGGAGGCTTGCCTCCCAAGCCAGGTGGAGGCGCCCCACCTTCCCAAGCAACGTGGGAAAGGGTGTGGGGGTGCACAACCTCTTAGTGGGCTGCTTTGCCCCCTTCCCATGCCCATGAGGCCCTGCAACACTTGCCGGGGCCCCCGAAACACCTTTCGGTCATGCTGGCCATAGCCCGGTACCCCCGGAACACTACCGGACCCCAATACCATTCGTCCAATATATCGATCTTCACCTCTGGCCAATTCCGGAGTTCCTCGTCACGTCCGGGATCTCATCCGGGACTCCGAACAACCTTCGGTAACCATATACAATTCCCATTACAACTCTAGCGTCACCGAACCTTAAGTGTGTAGACCCTACGGGTTCGGGAACCATGCAGACATGACCGAGACACCTCTCTGCCCAATAACCAATAGTGGGATCTGGATACCCATATTGGCTCCCACATGTTCCAAGATGATCTCATCGGATGAACCACGATGTCGGGGATTCAATCAACCCCGTATACAATTCCCTTTGTCTATCGGTATGTTACTTGCCCGAGATTCAATCGTTGCTATCCCATACCTTGTTCAATCTCGTTACCGGCAAGTCTCTTTACTCGTTCCGTAACACATGATCCCGTGGCTAACTCCTTAGTCACATTGAGGTCATTATGATGATGCATTATCGAGTGGGCCCAGAGATGCCTCTCCGTCATACAGAGTGACAAATCCCAGTCTCGATTCATGCCAACCGAACAGACACTTTCGCAGATACCTGTAGTGCACTTTTATAGTCACCCAGTTACGTTGTGACGTTTGATACACCCAAAGCATTCCTACGGCATCCGGGAGTTGCACAATCTCATGGTCTAAGGAAATGATACTTGACATTAGAAAAGCTCTTGCAAACGAACTACATGATCTTGTGTTATGCTTAGAATTGAGTCTTGTCCATCACATCATTCTCCTAATGCTGTGATCCCGTTATCAATGGCATCCAGTGTCCATGGTCAGAAACCATAACCATCTATTGATCAACGAGCTAGTCAACTAGAGGCTCACTAGGGACATGTCGTGGTCTATGTATTCACAATGTAATACGGTTTCTAGTTAATACAATTATAGCATTAACAATAGACAATTATCATGAACAAGGAAATATAATAATAACCATTTTATTATTGCCTCTAGGGCATATTCCCAACACCACTTGGGTTCAACTTGTCAACTGCCTTTTGTGCGGCCGCCCACTTTTGACAATCCTTGTTGATTGTCGACCACCGGGAGCAAAGAGATCGAGCGGAACGGTCAATCCCACTCTTGTTTTGTAGATCAAAGTGTTCCTTCATCCGGTTCCAATAAGCATCTCTACTTTGATCACCTCTAACGGATGGATCCCTCGACACTTGCAACCAAGTATTGCATAGCAAGACGTCTTCTTCCTTGGTGTAGTTGCCTCCTCTTCCTTTCAGTGTGTCGACAATGCCCTCACCATCCTCATCCACCTCGAACTCATGGTCATCGAAATGCATGTCATTGGCTTGAGACCAATGCAAATTGTTGGAGCCAACACCCATAGTTGACATGCCTCATCGTTGACACTACAAAGTATATAGAACAAAGCAAATAAGCTATCTATATGTATGCATTCAAAAAATAACAACAACAAAAAAGTTGGCGAAATTTTATACCTTTGGGGCATTTCCTCGATCACCTTGTGCGCATCGGCCGCCGGCTCAACAAGTGAGCTCGTCGGCGCATCGGCAGGCGACGTGCCCGTCGCACGCCCTGCAAGCTTCTTCCTCGATGGCTTCGAGGAGCCGGAGCCGTCCGCCGCCTTGTTCTTCTTCGCGGATGCCCTGCCCTTCTTCGACCGCGTCGTATTTGGGAGCTTCGAGAGGGGGGCACGTGGCTTCACGGCGGGCGCCGGCGCGATGCCACCCGCCGCCGAGGTCATCCGTGGCGGCATGAAGAGGCCGTGCGCGATGCCGGTGCTTGGAGGAGCTCCGGCGGAGGCGAAGCCAAAGCTCCCCGCGCTAGGGTTTGCGGAGGCGGCGGCGGCGACGGAGGGGTCGCGGCTATAGGAAGGGGTGAGGGAGGTGCCGGCGCGGGCGTCCATCGGATCAATTCGCCGGCGGCGGCGCGGGCGGGGCAAAGGTGGCGCGGTGGAGAGATTGCGACGCGAGCGCTCGAGTGTGCGACGCGCGTAAGCGGGCGCACCAAATACGCAGTGCGCAATGGCGATTTGGACCGCGCATCCAACTCTATATGCCGCGCGCGCTTATTGCGTGTCCGCTGGAGCCCCTCTATCGATTGCGCGCGCGCTAAAAAGGGCAAATTTGCGGCGCGTCGCTTATTTAGCGCGGCTGTTGGAGATGCTCTAACCGAAAGCAACTTTTCGGAAACGCCTTCCTAATAATCTGTTAATGCGAGAAAACTGTGGCGAAAGTGTGACTACAGTAGTGTGCACTAATGCGGGCCAGTGATTAAAATTTTGATCGCTGCTGTCCTAGCATCTGAATTTACATTCTTAAATACGTGGACGCCTTTTACAGAAAAAAAATTATATGCATGACTATCTTTTTTGGGATTTTCATCTAACAGCCTACACCATCTTAACATAATTTCAAATAATATGAATGTGCATGCCTACCTACTTGCCTATGGTAGTCTCTTTTCTCGAAACAAGGTTGTCTACTCTCTCCAAATTGCAATATAAGTCGGCCACAGGTTTTTAGGTCCTCGATTTGACTAGCGAAATATGTATTTTGTGCCATAAAAATTATGTCTCTAGATTCATAGTCGAATGAACTTTCTAATCATATATTCATAGTTAAATGAACGACCTAAATTCCCGTGTATGATTTATATTCCCATTCAGAGGGAGTATTTGCTGCCATCACATATGTGCTTTTACAAATAGATGATACCCACTCATTGTTGCGGAAATCAGTTGCAATATGTTCCGATGGATTTGATTGTATAAAACCTGAATATTTGAATTAACAATATACGAATAAACCTAAGACTACATATTATTGATTGTTTTTTATTATTGTGCAGCTGAATTATTTTTTATTGAATGTAAGTGAGATCATATAATAGAAAGGTTTTTCCATGCATGTTGAGGTGAGCCTTTCATGAGGTACCATGAGTAGTGAGATGGCATGTATATTTGTTGAGAGAAATGGGATTAATGGGGATAACTTAGTTTTGTACTCCCTCCGTTCCTAAATGTAAGTCTTTGTAGAGCTTTCACTGGGAACCACATACAGATGTATATAGATGCATTTTAAGTGTAGATTCATTCATTTTGCTCCGTATGTAGTCCATCTAGTGGAATCTCTACAAAGACTTATATTTAGGAACGGAGGGAGTACATAGAATACCTTGGACTCGATGTATGCAGAACAGTGGGTGGTAACTTTGGAAGGGATGGTGGATGCAGTTAAACTAATTGAGGATAACAATTTCACAATTATTAAAAAAACAAGATGAAATGGATGATTGAAAAACAACACAAGTTCAGACGATGGATTTGTATTTGCTGTTCGGATCAGTGAGGTACTTAGAGCATCTCTAGCAGACCCCACATAACACCGACCCGCAAAACGCGTTTGCAGTTCGTGGAAAAACGGCTTTACGGGCCGGCGCGGACGACCGCAGAGGCGTACCCCAAAACGGACCCGTATAAAAGGATATTCGTGGAATATGCTCTTTTACGGGTCGGCTTTGCGGGGTGTGGTCTGGCGCCGCTCTCGCCAGCCCGCAAATCCTAAATTTGCACCTCCATTTGACACAAGACTTTGTCGGGGCTGCGCTACGTGCTCCCCGACCATTCCATCGCTTGGCGCAGCCACCGGCGGCCGGAAAAACCAAATCCGGCCCATCGCAATGAAGGGCCGCAGATCTGCAACTTTCCGGCCCGCCGACGCAGGAGGGGGCGGAGGGCAATCTCGTGTGTGTGGCGTCCTTTCGGCATGATCCCGCCGGCTACTTTCGTCAGAATCGTGGGCGGCGGCCCGGCGGCGGGGAGAGGGGAGGTGGTAGGAGGGGGAAAGCGCGGGCTGAAATGTCCTCCCCACCAACCGCTCCCGTTATATGCAGGGCACCGACGGGCCGGGGGGGGGGGGGGGGGGGAACCCGCGTATTCGCGGTTGGGGTCAAGATTTTGTCGCGCCGCTCAAAATTTTTACGGGCCGGCCGCGTTTGCGGGGTTTGTTCGGGCGGGATTTTCCGCGCCGACCTGCATTTTGGCGGTTATTTTGCGGGTCATGGCTTTTTGCGGGGTCTGCCAGATATGCTCTTAGGATAGATATTTTTGTGTGTGTGTGGTTGGTGCTTGGAAAGAGCTTTAAGAGAGAATTGATTGGGAATGGTAAATGTTACTTTTTGTGGACAGAAAATGCTCCAGCTAAACTGGTGTGGTAGGTGGTGCTTTGTGCATTTAGTCTTACAAGACCTTGTGGTTGCACAGTGTTTATTTGGAAATTAGATAGATTATTTTTCATCCCAAATTCATGCTATGCAGAGGAGCAACACTTTATATGTTGGACAATCTAGAAGACTATAGCACCTTATTCCAAACAACAATACCAACATTTTTAGTTTGTGTTGTAACCTTGATTTCGCAAAAAGAACGAAATCAAATAAACCTAGAGAAAGACGTCATGAGTATAAGGGGAAGCACTACCGCGCAAAAAATGCTAGACTTAGAGCATCTCCAACAGAGGCGCTAAAAGTAGCCCGCGCTGGAAAAAACGTTAATTTAGCATGCGGAGCATCTCCAACAGACGTTGCAAAAGCCAACACACTGCAAAATCCATCTAGCGCGCTGGGAATTTCTACATCGCACGCCGGGATATTTGGGGCGTATTTGGTTGCCGTCGGCTACAGTACCTACGTTGCATACCCTTCTCCACTCAGCCTGGCTCTGGAAAAACAGCCTCGTATGCGACATCTGCAAGTTGTTTGTTTGCTTGCATATGGACTTTCTGCATTAGGGGACCAACTTTGGCACGTTGTTTGGTTGCCTGCATTGTCTCGATGCATACAACTACATGATGTTTGGTTGCCCGCATGGGGTATGATTAAGAGCTAGCACTTGCATTTAGCACACAGGGTTAAGAGCTAGTAGAGAAAGGGGGAGAAGAAATGCAGTGTGCGCCGGACCATGGCGACTGCGGTGGATAGTGGTCATGGCGCCGTGTCCGACATGACGAGCATGGAGTCGTGGGCGAGCGATACCGTTGGCGAACTAGTTGCGGTGCTCGCACAAAGACAGTGGACAGAGGAGGAGAATGCAGTGCTCGCGCCATGGTATCATCCGTGCAGTAGGACGAGAGAGGAGGCCGAGATGATCAACGCCGGAAATGACTCCAGTGTAGTGGGACGAGAGAGAGGAGGCCAAGATGATCGACCCCGTCGGCGGTGCGGCGAACTGCGGTGTGCGCGCCATTGCTGCGCTAGTGTAGTAGGAGGACGGCAAAGAGTAGGCCGAGATGAGCGACGCTGAAAACGACTCTAGTGTGGTAGGACACGGGCAAGAAGATCAAGGGGAAGGATGTCGGCGTCGAGAGGGACGAATAGGAGGGCTCTGAGCAGAGGACAGAGGAGCTCGACATGGCGGCGCGAGTGCACTAGACTGCTGTTTAAGGAGAGATAAAGGTACGATCATCGAAACCAAAAACTTACAACACGAATGTTGTGCGGAACTGCGAGATTAGGCTGCTGGTTAAAGGAAATTTCAAACGCGATCGTGCGCGACGAATCTGACAAAATTTGTCCAGAATAGCTCCAAACAGGAACATGAAATAAAGAACTTCCGGCCAACGAAACTACGAACCGCTCGCCTGAATGGAACCGTAGCATCGAGGTGCATCTTTTTCGTGTAGAGCTTACCTCGAATTGAAGCACCGTTGTGTAGATCAGAGGGACAAGGAAGAGATAAGATTAGAGAGAAGCTTACTCGAGGTTGAAGAAAACCAATCGTCTCCACTCGTGCAAGGGCCCACTCGCTTGCGCTCGCCTCGGCCTGGCTCGCAAGAAACTGCCGATCTGAGCGTTTCCAGCAAGCTAGGCCCAGAAGCGATTTAAGTTCCGTGCTATGCAGACCCAACAGTGTATGCAGCTAATCAAACAGCCAATTTCCTTCCCGCGTGAACCTGGTTAGGCCTCATGCATGCAACCAAACACGCCCTTGATGCGCGGCGTATAGCGCGCTAGACAATCTGAAGACGAAGCGCGAAGAACAATCGCTCCGCTTCCTCTTCTTGTCCTGCCTTGAGCTCGCCGCTGTAGCCATTCCCTGCAGCTCGCTGCTGCCACTCCTCTGCGTGCTTGTCCTGTGCTCGTCCCTGCACGGGGGGGAGCCGCCGCTGCCCTTCTGCCCGCCGCCTCGAGTTCGCCGGCCGGGAGCGCGTGCTGGCCGGGAGCCGCCCTTGCCCTTCTGCTCGTCACCTCCCTGCAGCTCGCCGCCTCGAGCTCGCCAGCCGGGAGCGCGTGTGGGGGCCGAAGGCAAGCGGTGCGTGCGGAGCTTGCGATTCCAATCGATTGCAAGCTAGCTTGCTCCAACAATTAAGGGAAGCGAAAGCTAACTAGCTCGTGTTTGCGATTCCAACCATCACAGCAAGCTAGCTCGCGTGCGGTGGCTGGCGGAAGATGGTTTGCAAGCTAGCTTGCTCCAACGATTGGGAGCCTAATTGCGTTTTTGTTTTGGTCAGATGAACTTATTTGTGAAAGTTAGGGACCTATTTGTTGTGGAATATTTGTGGCGTTTTATTTTTTAGTGTGTCTGCTGGACTGCTGCACGCTATCCGCTATATTTTTTTGCGTTTGCTGGACTGAATCGGCCACGACGCGCTAAAATTACTAAAATGATGTTGTAAGATTATTTTAGCGCGCCCTTTTTTGGGCTTTCTGTTGGAGATGCTCTTGCGGATAGCTTCTACAGATTTTGCCTACGGACTCGTTTCCCAAAAACCATCTCCCCCTTGATTTCTAGTCGTGACCCTATACCTGGCCAAACCTCGGGCCGGGCCGGGCCTAGCCAAGCCCGGCACAGAAAACCCAGGCCCGGGCCAGCCCGGCCCGGCCATCGGGCCAGCCCGGCCCGGCCATCGGGCCTGTGTTTCTAGGCCCGAGCACGTAAAAGCCCGTCGGGCTTCGGGCCGGCCCGGCCCGACCTTCAGAAAAATGAAAAAATGATGGACCCGGGCCCGGCCCGGCCCGGCCTTCAGGCTCAAAAACTAGGCCCGAGCCCGGGCCGGAGGTAGCGTCGGGCCGGGCCGGTCGGGCTTTTTCGGGCCGGGCCGGGCTTCCCATGGCCAGGACTACGTGACCCCCTCTCCCTTTGATTTCCTATTGCATCTTGAAAGCTCATTCCGTAACATGACTCCCGTGCAAATCGTCCGTAGGTGTAGTGTTGTCCCTACGGCCCAATCGCGGTAGATACTGGCACGTCAGCCATGGTATCATCATGACCTAAGCAGGGCTGGACATCTTCCTGCATGAGGAGATGAGACAATGCCGGTGCCGTCGCGCGCGCTCTGCCGTATGTGCGAACCTTCGCGCTACTTCTTTTTTCCAATATCAAGAAGGTGGCCAGGGATGCTTACGCACGAAGTCATGTCCGATGATTGGCATGATTGCAAACTCAAAAGTTTCTCACGCCGGTGGTGTCCTCAGTCTGGGTCGTGCTCTTTTTGCGATCCTTGCCAACTTGGTCGTGATAGCAAGTAGATGGACTGAGCTAAAGGCCCTTGTTCTTTTCTCATTTTGCCTTGTTTCTGTAAACCAGACTTTGCCACGTTGCGGTGGTTTTCAATGGGAATCAACGAGGGGCTCGCTCGTTGTCAAGCATCTGAACTTTACAGTCTTCGATCGAAACTTGCATCTGAACTCGCTGCAAGCACCTGGCCTCCATCGGTCCACTCCAGCCTCCTGCTTCTCCACGACGAAGATCGAAAACGGCGGGGCACCGACGCCCACGCAACCAAACGTACTAACAAGAGCCGCGCGCAGCGCCGCAGCCCGGCCAGCGTAACGCGTCGCCGAAACCCACCTACCCAGCCACGCTTCAAGTCAAGCCCCCAGGTGAACCCACCACCATCGCCGGCCCGGCGCCACCGCGCACCGCATCAACGTAGCACGCGATGATTGATCAATGGCGTGCACGGCGGTTGTTGGTCGGCCTTGTCGAGCAGCTCTCGGCCAATAGCCTCTGCGAGGTCGGCGTACGCGTACGGTGTGCATGGCCTGGTTTGCAAAAGCGACGCCTATTCGCTCAAATTATTAGGAGGAAAGCAAAGGAAAGTCTTTCTCTGCCCACCACTGATGAGCGCGTCCCATGCAGCATTTGCATTGCCACCGACAGCCGCTAATCACCGCGTCGAGCGGATCGGAGCTGATTATTGGCGGCAATCGCGCACAGCGGAAGTACTGCTTCCGACCCTTCCGTGCACGGTCCACGCAGAGGTGGTTAGATAGCTCCAAGCACCATCGACATTGTGTCGGTCGGGTCGATGGTCATTTGGCAATGCCAACAGCCGAGAAATCCAGCTGCTAACCTAAGCCAGTCATATGTGGTAGTAAGAGGGGTGCAGAGGCCGGGGTTTATCCTTCTTTTCGAGGAAATCATGGTCAAATGGGTCTAGAACTCAAAAGGATAATTTGGCTGATATAGCAGGCGATTTTGATGTGCCATGGAAAATGGAAACAGAAGCATTAACACAAAATCATATGTTGCTAGTACGTAATAACAAAAAAAAAATTTAATAGTAGTCCTTGGTGGTTGGGGAGAAGGCGAAGGAACAAATGAAGTGTAGGTTAGCTTTACTACTTTCCTTGCGATGCATGCAAAGGTCCCCCGGCCTCCTCCTCGAGATGTTGTCATGACCTCCTGCCAGGCCATGATACAGTGAAGTCGAAAGGGAAATCATAGGCTCGATCAACAGGCAATAGCGGTGCGGTGGTGCTGCTGGTGGTGCACTAATGCATGCATGTCCAAATAAATACGATGCTAATCATTGTATGATCGGCATGAATCCAAGCGAGCCGAGCTATCAGCTAGCTAGTGTTGCCAAACGAGAAGAGGCTCTTAAGACCGGTGTATGTGATCCAGGCTGTCCATGGAGACTTCCAGGCCAGACGGCCAGAAGATCTGGTTCGCGAGTCCATGTCACGGGTAATTGCTAGGACGGTAGCTTAGGTGTCCCGGTGGTTAGGAAAGGGTAGAGTAAACCTCTTGGTGTAATATTTGGCATTGGCATAAGATATACACCTACTACCATGGAGTGAGGAGTGATTAATTAGCCCGTACTGTGGCAACAGAGAAGTGCAGGACGCTGGTGGTAATGGCCTAGCTACTTGGTACTGGTCGTCCATGCTTTCGGCTCTAATTAAGGGACTGCTTGCATTGCATCTGGTGAGTGCTGGCTCCTAACCGTGAGCAATCCATAGCTGTCACGACACCGGACGGCGGGAGGGCCGCAGGTGTCGGTACCAACCTTCCCCGGGTCGGGTCGGGTCGAGCGTACGGTTCCGGGGTCGAGCTCGCTTCAAGCGTTGAGCACGAACACGTTGCCATCCTTCGTCCTCACGTGCACGCGTAATCTAGGAAGCAATGGGGCGTTTGCGTTCATGGCCTCTTGCGCAACAGTGCAAGCGATGCACTCCGTACCGTTAACCCGTCGATCGAACTCGCCACGTTACGTGTATAGCTTGTTTATGCAAGGTGTGGTCTCTCGAGGGTGAAGGGTGGGACGGGGTCCGGAGCCTGACGATTGCATGTAGGAGAAGATCGATGTGCCGTTTTAAATTCGGGCATGAAACCTGCACGCACGCATACGCGTGCACGGCGGATGTAGGCACGCACGCACGAACCCCTGCCATGAACCCTCCCGTGCGGATACGCGCGGCTTGCATTGCATTGCATTGCGTCCGTCGATCATTATTGGGCGAGGGCCCACGCTGGGCGGTAAGAAGGTTCATTCATTTGGTCACGTGTTCGCCATCGGATCTGAGCCGAGCACGCACCACCGGATCGCCGCGCTATATATAACGTCGCCGCAGCTCTCGCCACCTCCACCCACCATTGCCAGCGCCAGTGCTCCCAGAGTCACAGAGAGCGAAGCTAGAGCAGTGTAGTTGGCAAAGAACGCAAGGGAAGGCGTGGGAGGGAGCCACACAGCCGTTGGCAATGGCGCTTGTTCCTCTCCTCCTCTCGCTGCTCCTCGTCTCCTGCGCCGCGCAGTCGCCGGCCTCGTCGCCGTCGGCGTCCAAGGCTGCTCCGGTCGGCGCCTTCCCGCCGCAGACGTTCGCCGCGGCGCCGACCACGGTCAAATCACCCCCGCAGGCCTCCTCGCCGTCGCAGGTTTCTGCAGCGCCGCCGACGACCTCGGCCGCCTCGCCGTCGCAGGTGTCTGCAGCGCCGCCGACGACATCGGCCGCCTCCCCGTCACAGGTGTCTGCAGCACCGCCGACGACCGTCGCTGCCTCGGCACCACAGGTGTCTGCCGCGCCGCCGACCGTCGCTGCCTCGGCGCCGCAGGCTGCCGCGGCAGCTCCGCCGACACTGGCCGCCTCTCCACAGCTCGCTGCCGCGTCAGCTCCGACAAAGAGCTTCGCCGCTGCACCACTCACCGCCACGTCCCCTGCGGCGTCCACTGTTGCCTCTCCGCCATTCACTGCCACGTCACCTCCACCTGCCACCTCCTCGCCACCCGTCTCTGCACCCCCTCTCGCAGTGACCGCAGCCCCTCCGGCGATGCCACCCACCGTCGCCGCGCCGCTTCCGGCGCCAGTGGCCGCACCCATGGCAACACCACCGGCCACCGCGCCTCCCGCAATGGCTCCGTCTCCCCTGCTCATGGCTCCCGTGGCGTCGCCCATCGTCCCGCCAACAATGGCCCCCGCACCGGCGCCCGTGTCACCGGCTCCGGCGCCCATGTCACCTGCACCGGCGCCGATCTTCGCCCCGACTCCGTCGCCCACGATGGCACCGGAGCCTGCGCCCACCATGGCGCCCGAGCTGTCGCCCATCATGGCCCCTTCGCTGTCCCCGCTCGGCTCGGCGGGCCCCGCGTTTGCGCCCGTGGCAGAGGAGGACTCGGCGGCCGGGAGCGCGCGCGCCGGCGTCGCCGCGCTCGTGGCCATGGCGGCTGCAGGGCTCGTGGTCTTGTTTTAATTGAGCAGAGCAGGGCTGGTTTCCTTTGGTGATCTTGTTTAGTGTTACGTTACACGAGCGTGTTGTCCCGCCGACGTTCTTTCTGGACGTCGCATGTACTGCGAATTCTTTCTTGGTGTACTGCACATTATTGGTCATTTGTTTATTTCTTCTTATAAATATATGGATGGATGATACTTCAGATGTGCCATGTACGATTCCGGTGGTTGCACATTGCATCCCCACGCTGCGTATGCTTTCTCACTCGCTTGCTATTGGGCATGTGATCGCTGTGTTGTATTCTTGTCGGTGCAAATTGTGGTTCGGTAGTTTGAACACCTGAGATGCGCGTTCGCTAGAAAGTGTCGAAAATCACAGGCGTGTACAGCCCATGCAGATGTGTGCCGGGGAGAAGCACGGGACACTTTGTATCACAGAAACGTGATCTGTAGGGCCAGAAACTTTTGCCTTGCATCCACAAGGTCTGTGGAATGGGCACGGCAGGCCGAGGCCATACCGTGCATTCCGCTGCTCACGGAGGCTGACGAAACGGGAAAAGTTACATGTGCATTTCACGGCTCACACAGCAGATGGCACACGCATCACGCCTACCGATTGCACGGTCCGGGGCCGACCGTTGCGCGAGCGAGCGCGAACCCGTGAGCGGCCTGGCGCGGGGACGCCGGTTGGTGCACGACGGCCTGGGCCCTGGTGGGGAGAGGCCATGCATGCATGCACGTATGGCCGTCTGATTCGCGAGCAGGACAGATTTCAGGACAAACGTACGCGTGGATCGTGGCGATCGTTTGGGGCTGGTCCCGGACGGAGGCGCATGCGGCCGGTGATGAGGGTCTCGCTGGCTCGTGCGCGTCCTGGCGTTTTGCAGCCCCGGTAGCGGTAGGATCTGCTCCGGTGTCGGTGGCTCCCAAGATGATGCCCCGTGCGAGGCCGGTGCAGCGCACTCCAGAGTTAAAGGCGCCACCGCACCACCGCTGAATTCATGAGTTCAGTACAAACATCTCCCAACAGCTGTCCACAAATTTGGTGCCTTAAAAATGTTTTTTATCTCTACTTGTAATGAAGCAGTTGGTAGAATTGCGTCCAGATTTTTTTTTGTCCCACCACTTTCGTCCTTTTTTACTGGGTTTTTTTCCCCTCCCACATCCACCGGTTTAGTTTCGCGTCACCCTCTCACACAACGAAAAAAATCGGAAAGGATCAGAACTTTCCGCACTTAAGTTATTTAGTAACGTCTTTATGTGAAAAAATCAATCACGACCAATCTTTAAAGATCAAATCTAAATTAATTAGACTTACCTTAAATCGCTCAATCACATTAATTAGGAAACAAATAACCGATTTTAAAAAAATTAATGTGTAAATCACAACAAAGAAATCTCTATTATTCCAGCCAATGATGGCGTCATGCCCTCCCTTTAGCGACCCACCCCCATGATCGGTTCCTTCCCCCCTCGCCCCCACGTGTAGATAGCACCTCGGGAAAAAAGGCCCTCCAAGAAAAATAGGATCCCTCCCAATTCAACTTCTCTCACTGACCAAGCCCTATCCCCATCCCAATATGGTCGCCGCCACGATTGTCAACGTCGCCTACCCTCCTCCATCTTCTCACGAGCGTCGCGACATGGCTGTCCTCCAGCAATGCGCCGTCCACCCACCCATGCCGCACACCTGCGACGACGATGTACCGCCTGCGACCCAGCGACTCGATGCGAAGCCCCGAGCTACTTCTCCAATGGCGTTCGCCGTTCGTCGGCTGCGTCCTGGTCTTGAAGCTCCTCTCATCTCTCCCGCGTGGCAACGACCTTGGATCGAGAGCAATGGCGGCCGGACCTAGGCCAGCTCCGACGACGACCCAGTTTTTTTTACGAAGCACATCACTATGTACTGCATATATTAATATTTACAAAAGGAAAAGAAAAACTAGATCTACGGTATGTATAGGAAAGAATCTATAGGCTATACAAAATTGTCCGCCCAAGCCTGGATACAACAGCGTATTAAGCTAAGATTGTTCCTTGCAGGAATGTAAATAAGTGTTATGTATTGGTCATGGCACGAAAGAACAAGTAAGATTAAGACCAAATAAGCCTCCTACCAGGTTTTCATTTGGGTTAGAAGATAAAGTTGTGTGCATTGTTTTAGACAAACCGTGAAGCAGCAGGTATGTGAAGCAGTAGGTCTAGCAACCCTTAATGTCCTTCTTTGCATTTGTAAACACTTGACCTGATCGTTTTTAAAGATTGTTGCGTTTCTCGTGGTCCAAATGCTCCAGCAGCCAAGGATGATCAACTCATGGTGAAAAAGTTTCTTTAGAGAGCCCCTTAGAGCAATGATCCATTGATTGGGAGAAGACAAATTGGTTTGTGATCAAGGGTGGGGCTTAAATATCCCTAGCAAAGCTTTCCAAACGACAACTCGGGTATTATTCATGTGGGTATTCAAAGTGAAATTAGTTGGCTTGATTTGATTCTTTTGGAAAACTAATTAGTCACACTTTTGACTCGAAGCGGCCACAACATGGGTGTTTTAGTTCATCAACTCTACCATGGCTTTCATAAGCGAGGTCTGCTAACAAGCCAATTACATGCTATTGTAATTGGGGTACACAAGATGGCGAGAAGGGTCACTGATGACACAAGTGCATTGGGTGGCCGGCAGCCTTACTCATGGGCGTCGGTGGCAAATCTATCACATCTTGTGAGTATATTGCATGCGCAGTCCTGACATATATGCATGTTCCTTTTGAACAGTTGAATTTTTAGATGCTATTATTCAACTAATGATGATGTTGTGACATGTACACTTCTCTAATTTGGCTTCACTTTCACTGAATTATTCCAAACTGTGCACTGACATTTTTATGAATCTCACAAACTGTGCACTGACATTGGAACTTGAACATGGCACATATGATGAGGAGAGGAAAAGATGACTCGCATGCTCTGTCAACAAGTAGTGGGTTAGCATTGTGGCAGATCATGGCTCTACTAAATGTATCCGCCCCTTCCCTTATACATCTTTGTTTTGACTAGAGGCACCTTATAATCTAGCTAGCATGAATTTCATTTACTTCCTCCACGTATGTAAGGCCCTTGAAACAAGCATTAACAATTTATTTTTTGTTTTTTCTAGGTGTCTGAGATTGTTGAGAGTTGACTTGTACATACGGAAGGAGGGAGTATCATGTAGATTATATGGTTAAATTATGGGTCATTATTATTGATTGTTTTTCAACACTTTTTTCTTCTTTTCATAGTTTACAATGTCATCTTGTGCAATGGATATTTTTTTTCTTATTGTATTTTGTTCCTAATACACATTTGGAGTAGAATTGTGATGTTTGTTTCCATGTGGATATCATATCCATTACTCTCTTCCTCATTTCTCCCCTTCTCTTGTCTGTAGTTGGATTTGCAACTGATGATGGTGAAAAGATAGGATTGGGGAGATTTAGATAGTGGATGAAGGAAGAAATACGAGTTATAATTGTTAGAAAAATCCACAAGCAAGGTGTGTGCTAAGATCCAAAAGATATACGCCATTTGTTCCAAAATAAGTGTAGTTAAAATTTGAAGTAAACCATGACACTTATTTTGGGATGGAGGGAGTATTTGACAAGATTAGTGTTAAACCACTAGATATGTTTGTCCCCGTTGTAACGCACGCGCAATTTCCTATTTCATTATTAAAGTATCCCTACTCCTAAAGGAGGACTACGTAAGTCATTTCATTCGTTTGTCCACCACCTCCACCGATCGAAGAAACAATCCCTCGCGGAAGGAAATCACCCCCTCCATCGATTTTGACCTTTTTCGGAAAGAGATATGACAGTCACGATTTTTAGCAATTCTTTCCAACTATGCACCCCTCTCCTTCCTATCTCTTTGCCTCCGCTCACGTGTACCGATCCAATCTACTCCTTCCCTCCCTTCTCACCCTCTCTCGCTGGTCCCCGCCCTACCTTCCATTTTCCTCCATGTCCCAATTTCGTCGATCACCATGGACGAGAGATCCATCCATGAGTGTGGGTAGAGAGCCAACATCTAGAGGGAAGCCAGCTCCCAGATGATAGCTTGCTCAGAACGGCGTGGTCCACGTGCTCGACCATAGAGACAACCATCAGGACGGTGGCGGCCATGCATACGAGGGCTTGCTCATGGAGGGCGGCTTCCAAATAGTCCATGACATGCTCCTGGATGCCGGCGTCCACACACGCGAGGACGGATAGCTCGCAGAGGGCGGCGTCCACCTGACGGTCTGTTGGCGGAGGGCGAGGTTCATCCAGATGACGACGCCGACAACATGGCGGACGACGACGGCCTCGCAGGGGGCAGCATCCATCCAGAAAATGGTGTGCGGCTAACAACGACGTCCAAGTAGGATGGAAATGGGTAGGGTATGGGGCGGGTAGAGCAATACCATACCCATACCCGTGTAGTCAATGGGTACAAAATTCTACCCATACCCACACCCATGGGTATGAAACTTAACCCGTACCCATACCCGACGAGCGCCCATACCTATTGGGTACCCAATGGGTAGATCAAATAGTACACAAGTTGTTCACAATTTTACATCCATCGATAGCATATTTGTTAGGGCATGTCTCTCTCTAAGTGGTTTTGGTGATTGATGACAATGCATTTGCGGACTAATTGTGTGCATTGAGCATTTCAGATATTCATTCATTGGCACGAGACTATTCTTTCCCCTTGGAGCTCAAGGAGAAGACGGTGTAGTCTCTTTTGTTTCAGTTTTGGTGGACTTGAGTCGTAGGAGACACCGTACTATCAAGAGGGGTTCCGCAACGGAAAGGCCAGGGTGGAATCAACACGTACACATCTTTCTCGCACCCCCAGCTCCTTCCCTCTTCCTTGGAGTATATTGTTATTGCGGAAGTGGCACATGGGAGGAGCCAACGGTACTACCGCCGGGCCGGAGCGGCAGTACCGCTGACAGCATCAAGCGGTAGTACCGCTGTTCCACAGCGGTAGTACCGCTTGTGGCCATCAGTAGCAGTACGGCTCCTGTTCCGCGCTGGTACCGCCTCGATTCGAGACCGTCGCTTCTCGTGTCGGGTTGGGCGGCAGTAGGAGCAGCAGTAGGCGCAGTAGCACCACTTCCAAGTGGTAGTACCGTCCTACCACCACTAGTAGTGCCGCTCGGGCTCTCTCTCTCTCTCTCTCTCTCTCTCTCTCTCTCTCTCTCCTTCCCCTTCTCTCTACTCTCTCTGCGTAGCCCCAGCGGTACTATCGCTGGGCCAAGCGGCAGTACCGCTGCCTAGTGCGGTAGTACCGCTCTCTGCGGGCTGAGTTGAGGGATAACGGTTGGATTTGATTCCCCACTATAAAAGGATGTCTTCTTCCCCAAGAAGACCTACCTCTTTTCCCCCAAGCTCCATTATTGCCCCAAAGCTCATTTTCGCCCGATCTCTCTCCCTAGCCAATCAAACTTGTTGATTTTCTAGGGATTGGTTGAGAAGGCCCGGATCTACACTTCCACCAAGAGAAATTTGGTTCCCCCCACTAATCCCTTGGGATCTTGTTACTCTTGGGTGTTTGAGCACCCTAGACGGTTGAGGTCACCTCAGAGCCACATTCCATTGTGGTGATGCTCCGTGGTAACGTTGGGAGCCTCCAATCAAGTTGTGGAGATAGCCCCAACCTTGTTTGTAAAAGTTCGGTCGCCGCCTTCATGGACACCACGAGTGGAATCACGGCATCTCGCATGTGTGAGGGCGTGAGGAGAATACGGTGGCCCTAGTGGCTTCTTGGGGAGCATTGTGCCTCCACACCGCTCCAACGGAGACGTACTTCCCCCAAAGGGAAGGAACTTTGGTAACACATCCTCGTCTCCATTGGCTCCACTTGTGGTTATCTCTTCCCTTTACTTTGTGCAAGCTATTGTTGTGTTGTATCCTTTGCTTGCACTTGTTGTTGTTGTTGTTGTTTGCATCGTATAGATTTCTCACCTAGTTGCATATCTAGACAACCTATTTGTTGCAAAACCTAATTTGTTAAGAAAAGCTAAGAATTGGTAGTTGCCTATTCGCCCCCCCCCCCCTCTAGTCAACCATATCGATCCTTTCAATTGGTATCAGAGCCTTGTCTCTTTATTAAGGGTTTCACCATCCGAAGAGTATGGTTGACACCGAGGAGGAAGTGCCCGAGACCGTGGAGTTGACTTCAATCACTCGAGACGACTTAAATGAAGCTATGGCTTCACTTAAGACATCTATGACAACCGAAGTCAAGTCTATGCTTAAAGAATTACTTGAGGGGATGAAATCCACTCCCGATACCTTGCTTGTGGTTAATCCCACGACATCGGAGTCGGAGGCCAATTCCGCCAAGGAATCGGCTAAAGGTACTCATGTCCCTTCCCCTCATGACAAGAATGGGATGGGAACCTTTGCCTCGGTTCCCCTCCCCCGGTCTATGGAGGACCGGTCCCCACACCCCGCATTAATAATTATGGTCCTTCTCTCAAGCTTGTTAAGGGTGATTTTGCTAATTGGGTCTTTCGCATTAAGTCTCATTTGAATCATTGCTCAACTAACCTTTGGTGAATCATTGAGCAAGGCTTTTACCCGCATGATCCAAACAACTTCACCCCACGAGAAGAAGTGGACAATCAATACAATCACTCCGCATTATTCATCCTTCAAGATGCGGTCCCTCCCGAAGATCTATCGCACTTACGACCTTTCACTCATGCAAAGGATTGTTGGGAGCACATTGTTTCTATGTAAAAGGGGAGCTCAAGCATCCAATCGTCCAACTTTGAAGTGGTCCTTGATGAGGCCGATGAATTTGTGATGCTTGAAGATGAGGATCCACGTGATCTCTACCGGAGGGTGACAACTCTCGCGGTTGCTCTCCAATACCATGGAAGCAAGGTACAGATGACACTTGTATCAAGCGCAGGTTCCTCAAGGCCATCATGCCATTCAACAAGGCCATGTCTTCCGTGGTTCATCAAAGGCCGAACTTTCACACCTTAACCTCAAGTGAAGTGTTGGATGAGTTCATTGCCATGAACATCATGAACAAGACTGTCGACAATGCTCTTGCTCGTGTCCATTCAAATAAAAGCACTCCCACCTTGCTTTGAAGGCCAAGGCCATTCCGGAAGAAGAAGAGGAGTGTGGCCCCGAGGACACCAAATATACTTACCATGAGCACATGGCTCTTGCGTCAAGGCAATTTTGGAGCAACAAGAGGAACTCAAGGCCCAACTTCACCAAGAACAACTCAAGTGGGTCAAAGAACAAGCAACGAGTAAGAACTTGCTACAATTGTGGCAATGTGAGTCACATTGTGGTGGATTGCCCTTACAAGAAGAGGGAAGACAATGGTGGCAAACTCATTCGCAAAGACAAAGCGAAGTATTTCCCTAGCAAGAACAACTTCACCAAGAAATCTCCTCCAAAGGGCTTTGTGGCACATGAAGAGCACCCCTCCGATGATGACGAGGAAGATACAAGTGGAGAAGAAATGGCAACGACAACCATTGCCATTGCTACATCTTCCCCCTCCAAGGTGTCTCTCTTCGGCGCCCCCAACGAAAACACCATTGCCAAGTGTCCCATGGCCAAAGGTATCAACAAGGTAACTCCTAATATCAAAACCACCACCATTACTACTCCTTCATTGTTAGATTGTGTTGATGATAGTGAGGTGGAGAAAGTTGATGAGAATGAGTTCACTAAGTTTGTGAGCAAACTCAAGGGTGAGTTCAAGAATCACTTTGTTGCTCTCTTGGAACAACTTGGTGAGGCCAATGATATCATTGAGTCGCATGAAGATACTATCTCCAAGTTGGAGGGACATAGTCGTGACTATGCTGATGAGATTACGGATCTCTCCATTGCTCTAGAAGAAGAGCAAGATCTTCGTTTGACTCTTGAGGATTCACACAATGTTGATGAAGCTAAATTACAAAAAGATCTTGATCATGTTATTGTTCTTACTCGTGTGCTTAAATCCAAGAAAGTTGCACTTGGGGTTGGCCATGATAGACTCAAGGAAGAATTTGATACACTTGACAAGGCTCACAAGGTCTTGAAGGGTGCTCATGCTTCTCTCAAAGAGTCTCATGATCAACTCCAAGTGAAACTAACCAAGGAAATTTCCACTTGCCCTCCTTTCGTTCTAATTGATAATGCCCATGCTACTAACCCTTGTTGCGAGAATGTGCATCTTGTGGAGGAAAATGCTAAGTTGAAAGAGCAACTTGATAAGGGCCTTGTGACTTGCATACAAGGCGAGAAAAATCTCAATGACCATTTGAGCAATCAAAAGGAAGAAGGAGAACAAGGAAGTGGGTGGTAATGCCAAGAAGGGCAAAGCTGCCCCTATCAACAAAGCATGCGACTTCAACCCTTCTTATGTTTTGTGCCATGCTAGTGATGGTCATGTTTATGCTAAATTTGTTGGTTCTTACTATGAGTACATTGAATGGTCTATTTGGGTTCCCAAGGCCCTAGTTACTAACTTCAAAGGAGCCATTCAAGAATGAGTACCTAAATCCAAGCATTGATCTCTTGTAGGAGTTTGCTTCCGGTGGGGTGTCATGGTTGCTTGATAGTGGAGCAACAAATAATATGACCGGGAGCAAGGACTTGGTGGTGGATGTGCATCCAATTCCATCTATGCCCACACATGTCCAATTTGGTGATGCCTCAACTTATAAGGTATTGGGACTTGGTAAGGTGGTCATCTCTCAAGATTTATCTATTGAGAAGGTCATGCTCATTGAGTCCCTTGCATACAACTTACTTTACGTTCGTCAACTTGCACTTATGGGCTTTGCAACATTCTTTGATCTTGATACCGTGGCCCTTCCGTGGAGCAAGACTCTTAAAGTAGCTTTTGTTGGGCATGTCGAGAACGGTCTCTATGTGGTGAACTTTTCAGAGGGACCCACTAAGACCGCAACTTGCCTAATGGCTAAAGTTTATGTGGGTTGGCTTTGGCATCACCGACTAGCCCATGTCAATATGAGATCTTGCAAAATCTCCTCAAAGGGGACCACATCCATGGACTAACAAATGTGAGTTTTGCCAAAGACCGTGCTTGCAGTGCTTGTATCGAAGGAAACTTCATGAAACGGCTCACCGACCCTCCACTATCATCTACAAGAAGAGGCCCTTGGAGCTCCTTCACATGGATCTCTTTGGACCTCCATCCTTTGATAGTCTTGGTGGAATAAAGTATTGCTTGGTGATTGTGGATGACTACTCAAGATATACATGGGTATATTTCTTCAAGAGGAAGAGTGAGACTCAACAAACCGTCATCAACTTTGCAAATGAAGCTCAACGTCAACATGAAGCAAAGATCTTGATGATTAGAAGTGACAGCGACACCGAGTTCAAGAACTACACCTTGGATGGGTTCCTTAGTGACGAGGGGATCAAGCACCAATATGTCGCACCCTATAACCCTCAACAAAATGGTGTGGCGGAGAGGAAGAACCAGACGTTGATGGATGCGGCAAGAACCATGATGGAGGAATTCAAATCTCCATACAACTTTTGGGGGGAAGCCATCAACACTGCATGTCATACATCCAATAGGCTCTATCTCCGCAAAGGCTTGAACAAAACTCCATATGAGATACTTACCAACAACAAACCCAACCTCAAGTACTTCTGGGTGTTTGGTTGTAAGTGTTTCATTCTCAAGAAAGGTGTTCGTTTGTCTAAATTCGAACCTAGAGCTCAAGAGGGCATATTTGTTGGGTATGTGCTATGTCTTGAGCTTGCGTTGGTTTTCCTTGAAGAGGAAAGGGTGATGCAGCAAAGTAGTGTAAGTATTTCCCTCAGTTTTTGAGAACCAAGGTATCAATCCAGTAGGAGGCTCCTCAAAAGTCCCACGCACCTACACAAACAAACAAGAACCTTGCAACCAACGCAATAAAGGGGTTGTCAATCCCTCACGGCCACTTGCGAAAGTGAGATCTGATAGAGATAATATGATAAGATAAATATTTTTGGTATTTTTATGATATAGATTGGAAAGGTAAAAGATGCAAATAAAAGTAGATGGTAAACTTATATGATAAAAGATAGACCCGGGGGCCATAGGTTTCACTAGTGGCTTCTCTCAAGATAGCATAAGTATTACGGTGGGTGAATAAATTACTGTCGAGTAATTGATAGAAAAGCGAATAGTTATGAGATTATCTAGGCATGATCATGTATATAGGCATAACGCCCGTGACAAGTAGACCGACTCCTGCCTGCATCTACTACTATTACTCCACACATCGACCGACTCCTACCTGCATCTAGAGTATTAAGTTCATAAAGAACAAAGTAACGCATTAAGAAAGATGACATGATGTAGAGGGATAAACTCATCCAATATGATATAAACCCCATATTTTTATCCTCGATGGCAACAATACAATACGTGCCTTGCTGCCCCTGCTGTCACTCAGAAAGGACACTGCAAGATTGAACCCAAAGCTAAGCACTTCTCCCATTGCAAGAAAGATCAATCTAGTGGGCCAAACCAAACTGATAATTCGAAGAGACTTGCAAAGATAACTTAATCACACATAAAAGAATTCAGAGGAGATTCAAATATTTCTCATAGATAAACTTGATCATAAACCCACAATTCATCGGATCTCGACAAACACACCGCAAAAAGAGTTACATCGAATAGATCTCCAAGAAGATCGAGGAGAGCTTGGTATTGAGATTCAAAGAGAGAGAAGAAGCCATCTAGCTAATAACTACGGACCCAAAGGTCTGTGGTAAACTACTCACAACTCATCGGAAGGGCCTTGGAGATGATGTAGAGGCCCTCCATGGTCGATTCCCCCTCCGGCGGAGCACCGGCGAAGGCTCCAAGATTGCGGCGGTGGAAATAGTTTTTCGTGGTGCTTCTGGATGTTTTCGGGGTACATGGGCATATATAGGAGGAAGAAGTAGGTCAGTGGACGCTCGAGGGGCCCACGAGGGTGTGGAGCGCGCCCACCTCCAGGGGGTTGATACGTCCATTTTGCATCATGCTTTTATATCAACTTTATCGCATTATGGGCTGTTATTACACATTATATCTCAATACTTATGGCTATTATCTCTTATTTTACAAGGTTTACCATGAAGAGGGGGAATGCCGGCAGTTGGAATTCTGGCTGGAAAAGGAGCAAATATTGGAATATTCTGCACAGCTCCAAAAATCCTGAAACTCCATGGAAGTCAGTTTTGGAATTAATAAGAATTATTGAGCGAAGAAAACACCAGAGGGGGCCCACACCCTCGCTAGGAGGGTGGGGGCGCGCCCACCCCTACTGGGCGCGCCCCTGTCTCCTGGCCCCCCTGGTGGCCCTCCGGTGCCCATCTTCTGCTATATGAAGGCTTTTTACCCTGGAAAAAATCAGAGGCAAGCTTACGGGACGAAACTCCACCGCCACGAGGCAGAACCTTGGCGGAACCAATCTAGGGCTCCGGCAGAGCTGTTCTGCCGGGGAAACTTCCCTCCGGGAGGGGGAAATCATCACCATCGTCATCACCAACGATCCTCTCATCGGGAGGGGGTCAATCTCCATCAACATCTTCACCAGCACCATCTCCTCTCAAAACCCTAGTTCATCTCTTGTATCCAATCTTGTATCAAAACCACAAATTGGTACCTGTGGGTTGCTAGTAGTGTTGATTACTCCTTGTAGTTGATGCTAATTGGTTACTTGGTGGAAGATCATATGTTCAGATCCTTAATGCATATTATTACTCCTCTGATTATGAACATGAATATGCTCTGTGAGTAGTTACATTTGTTCCTGAGGACATGGGTGAAGTCTTGCTATTAGTAGTCATGTGAATTTGGTATTCGTTCGATATTTTGATGAGATGTATGTTGTCTTTCCTCTAGTGGTGTTATGTGAACATCGACTACATGACACTTCACCATTATTTGGTCCTAGAGGAAGGCATTGGGAAGTAATAAGTAGATGATGGGTTGTTAGAGTGACAGAATCTTAAACCCTAGTTTATGTGTTGCTTCGTAAGGGGCTGATTTGGATCCATATGTCTAATGTTGTGGCTAGGTTTACCTTAATACTTCTTTTGTAGTTGCGGATGCTTGCAATAGGGGTTAATCATAAGTGGAATGCTGGTCCAAGTAAGGGCAGTACCCAAGCACCGGTCCACCCACATATCAAATTATCAAAGTACCGAACGCGAATCATATGAGCGTGATGAAAACTAGCTTGACGATAATTCTCGTGTGTCCTCGGGAGCTCTTTTCTCATTATAAGAAATTGTCCAGGCTTGTCCTTTGCTACAAAAAGGATTGGGCCACCTTGCTGCACTTTATTTACTTTCATTGCTTGTTACTCGTTACAATTTATCTTATCACAAAACTATCTGTTACCTACAATTTCAGTGCTTGCAGAGAAAACCTTACTGAAAACCGCTTGTCATTTCCTTCTGCTCCTCATTGGGTTCGACACTCTTACTTATCGAAAGGACTAAGATAGATCCCCTATACTTGTGGGTCATCAAGACTCTTTTCTGGCGCCGCTGCCGGGGAGTGAAGCGCCTTTGGTGAGTGGAACTTGGTAAGGAAACATTTATATAGTGTGCTGAAATTTTCTGTCACTTGTTACTATGAAAACTAATCCGTTGAGGGGCTCGTTCGGGGTATCTTAACCCCGACCAAAAGAGCAAAGAGTTGCTCCTCAACCTACTGAACCTACTGAAAATATTTACTTTGAGATTCCTTCGGGTATGATAGAGGAACTGCTAGCTAATCCCTTTGCAGGAGATGGAACATTGCATCCCGATTTACACCTTATCTTTGTGGATTATTTAAGCTTGCAGGTATTCCCAATGATGTTGTCAAAAGGAAGGTCTTCCCTTTATCTTTGAAGGGATATTCATTGACATGGTATAAGCTATGTGATGATATGGGATCTTGGAATTATAAACGATTGAAGTTGGAATTTCACCAGAAGTTTATCCTATGCATCTTGTTCATCGTGATCGTAATTACATATATAATTTCTGGCCTCATGAAGGAGAAAGCATGGCTCAAACTTGGGGGAGGCTTAAGTTAGTGTTATATTCATGCCCCAATCATGAGCTCTCCAGAGAAATGATTATTCAAAATTTTTATGCTCAGCTTTCTCCCAATGATCGCAACATGCTCTTCCTGCGCTGGTTCTTATATGCTGAAGACTATTGAATTCAAATGGGATTTATTGGAAAGAATTAAACGCAACTCTAAAGATTGGGGTTCCAACGATGGTAAGGAGTCAGGTATAACACCTAAGTTTGATTGTGTTAAATCTTTTATGGATACCGATGCTTTTCGTGGATTTAGCACTAAGTATGGACTTGACTCTGAGATAGTAGCTGCTTTTTGTGAATCTTTTTATACTCACGTTGATCTCCCTAAGGAGAATTGGTTTAAATATAATCCCCCCATTGAAGTAAAAGTAGTTGCACATATTACAGTTGAAGAAAAGACTGTCACTTATAGTGATCCTATTGTTCCCACTACTTATGTTGAGAAACCTCCTTTTCCTGTTAGGATAAAGAATCATGCTAAAACTTCGACTATTGTTTGTAAGAGTAATACTAGGATTTATACAACTCCTGAGCAAATCAAAGTTGAACCTAGTATTGCTATGGTTAAAGATCTCTTGGATGATGATTTAGATTGGCATGTTATTTATTTCTGTGGTGATACTGCTAATATTGTTAGACCAGATGCTAAGATACATAGACCTGTTGTAGGCATGCCTGTTATTTCTGTTAAAATAGGAGATCATTGTTATCATGGCTTATGTGATATGGGTGCTAGTGCTAGTGCAATACCCTATGACTTATATAAAGAAATTATGCATGATATTGCACCTGCTGAATTGGGAGGTATTGATGTTACTATCAAGCTTGCCAATAGAGATACTATTTCACCAGTTGGGGTTGTTAGAGATGTTGAAGTCTTGTAAGGGAAGGTTAAATATCCTGCTGATTTTCTTGTTCTTAGTTCCCCACAAGATGATTTTTGTCCCATTATTTTTGGTAGACCCTTATTGAACACTGTTAATGCTAGAATTGATTGCAAAAAGGATATTATTGAAATTGGCTTAGGGGATATGTCTCATGAGTTTAATTTTGCTAAGTTTCGTAGACAACCCCGTGATAAAGAATCACCTAGTAAGGATGAGATTATTGGTCTTAGAACAATATTTGCTAGACCATGAAAATGATATGTTTATGAATGAAAGAAGGGAAATAGATGAAGTGTTCCTTCAATAGGAACCTATTTTGAAACACAACCTACCCGTTGAAATTCTTGGGGATCCCCCTCCACCCAAGGGTGATCCCATGTTTGAATTCAAACCATTACCTGATAATCTTAAGTATGCTTATCTCGATGAAAAGAAAATATATCCTGTTATTATTAGTGCTAATCTTTCAGAGCAAGAAGAATAAATATTATTGAAAACTCTGAAGAAGCATCGTGCTGCTATCGGATACACTCTGGATGATCTTAAGGGCATTAGTCCCACCTTATGCCAACACAAAATTAAATTGGACGAAGGTGCCAAACCAGTTAGAGATCCTCAACGACGATTGAATCCTAAGATGAAAGAAGTGGTAAGAAAGGAGATACTAAAGCTCCTTGAGGCAGGTATAATTTATCCCATTGCTGATAGTGATTGGGTAAGCCCTGTCCATTGTGTTCCTAAAAAGGGAGGTATTACTGTCGTTCCCAATGATAAAGATGAACTGATCCCGCAAAGAATTATTACAGGTTATAGGATGGTAATTGATTTCCATAAATTAAATAAAGCTACTAAGAAAGATCATTACCCTTTACCTTTTATTGATCAAATGCTAGAAGGGCTATCCAAACACACACATTTCTGCTTTCTAGATGGTTATTCTAGTTTCTCTCAAATACCTGTGTCAGTGGGGGATCAATCAAAAACTACTTTTACTTTCCCTTTCGGTACTTTTGCTTATAGACGTATGCCTTTTGGTTTATGTAATGCACCTGCTACCTTTCAAAGATGCATGATGGCTATATTCTCTGACTTTTGTGAAAAGATTTGTGAGGTATTCATGGATGATTTCTCTGTTTATGGATCCTCTTTTGATGATTGCTTGAGCAACCTTGATCGAGTTTTGCAGAGATGCGAAGACACTAGTCTCGTCTTGAATTGGGAAAAGTGCCACTTTATGGTTAATGAAGGCATTGTCTTGGGGCATAAGATTTCCGAGAGAGGTATTGAAGTTGATAAAGCTAAAGTTGATGCTATTGAAAAGATGCCATGTCCCAAGGACATAAAAGGTATACGAAGTTTCCTTGGTCATGCCAGTTTTTATAGGAGGTTCATTAAGGACTTTTCTAAAATCTCTAGGCCTCTGACTAATTTATTGCAAAAAAGATATTCCTTTTGTCTTTGATGATGATTGTGTAGAAGCATTTGAAATACTTAAGAAAGCTTTGATCACTGCACCTATTGTTCAGCCACCTGATTGGAATTTACCCTCTGAAATTATGTGTGATGCTAGTGATTATGTTGTAGGTGCTGTTCTAGGGCAAAGAGTTGATAAGAAATTGAATATTATCCAGTATGCTAGTAAGACTCTTGATACTACCCAGATAAATTATGCTACTACTGAAAAAGAATTCTTAGCAGTTGTGTTTGCTTGTGATAAGTTCAGACCCTATATTGTTGATTCCAAAGTTACTATTCACACTGATCATGCTGCTATTAAATATCTTATGGAAAAGAAAGATGCTAAACCTAGACTGATTAGATGGGTTCTCTTGGTTCAAGAGTTTGATTTGCATATTATTGATAGAAAGGGAGCCGAGAACCCTGTTGCAGACAACTTGTCTAGGTTAGAGAATGTTCTTGATGACCCACTGCCTATTGATGATAGCTTTCCTGACGAACAATTAGCGGTCATTAATGCTTCTCGTACTGCTCCTATGCTGATTATGCTAATTACATTTTTGCTAAATTTATACCACCTAGTTTCACATACCAGCAAAAGAAAAGGTTCTTTTATGATTTAAGACATTACTTCTGGGATGACCCACACCTTTATAAAGAAGGAGTAGATGGTGTTATTAGACGTTGTGTACCTGAGCATGAACAGGAACAGATCCTACGCAAGTGTCACTCTGAATCATATGGAGGACACCACACTCGAGATAGAACTGCACATAAGGTATTGCAATCTGGTTTTTATTTGCCTACTCTCTTCAAAGATGCTCGTAAGTTTGTCTTATCTTGTGATGAATGTCAAAGAATTGGTAATATTAGTAGACGTCAAGAAATTCCTATGAATTATTCTCTTGTTATTGAACCATTTGATGTTTGGGGCTTTGATTATATGGGACCTTTTCCTACCTCTAATGGTTACACACATATTTTAGTTGCTGTTGATTACGTTACTAAGTGGGTAGAAGCTATTCCAACTAGTAGTGCTGATCATAACACCTCTATTAAGATGCTTAAAGAAGTTATTTTTCCGTGGTTTGGAGTCCCTAGATATCTTATGACTGATGGTGGTTCACATTTTATTCATGGTGCTTTCCGTAAGATGCTTTCTAAGTATGATGTTAATCATAGAACTGCATCTCCTTATCACCCGCAGTCTAGTGGTCAAGTAGAGTTGAGCAATAGAGAGCTCAATTAATTTTGCAAAAGACTATGAATAGATCTAGAAAGAATTGGTCCAAAAAACTTGATGATGCATTATGGGCCTATAGAACTGCATACAAAAATCCTATGGGTATGTCTCCTTATAAGATGGTTTATGGAAAAGCATGTCACTTACCTCTAGAACTTGAACATAAAGCATATTGGGCTATTAAAGAGCTCAACTATGACTTCAAACTTGCAGGTGAGAAGAGGTTATTTGATATTAGCTCACTTGATGAATGGAGAACCCAAGCCTATGAGAATGCCAAGCTATTCAAAGAAAAAGTTAAACGCTGGCATGACAAAAGGATACAAAAGCGAGAATTTAACGTAGGTGATTATGTGTTATTATTCAACTCTCGTTTAAGATTTTTTGCAAGAAAACTTCTCTCTAAATGGGAAGGTCCACGTTATCGAGAGGTCTATCGTTCCGGTGCCATAAAAATCAACAACTTCGAAGGCACAAGTCCGGGGGTGGTGAACGTTCAAAGAATTAAACATTATATCTCAGGTAATCCTATCAATGTTGAAACTAATATTGTTGAGACCGTAACCCCGGAGGAATACATAAGGGACACTTTCCAGAACGTCCCAGACTCCGAAAAGGAATGGGTATGTGGTATGGTAAGTAAACCGACTCCAAAACAATTCTAATGGCAATTTTTATCCGTTTTGGAATATTTAAGAATTTTGGAAAGAAAGAAGTAGTCCGGGAAGGACACGAGGCCTCCACGAGGGTGGAGGGCACGCCCACCCTTCCTGGGCGCGCCCCCTGTCTTGTGGCCACCTCGTGTGCCTCCCGGACTCCGTTTTCTTGCACATTACGTATTTTGGTTGGTAAAAAATCATTATATAATCTCCTGAAGGCTTTGACCGCCGTATCACGAAAATATCCTCTGTTTCCGTTTCGAGCTGTTTCTATTACAAATCTAGAGCACCATGACGTCGCCCACCTTCAACAATGAAGACAAGGATGCTTGGCTATTGAAGATAGAGCTGAAAAGAGAAGAACCGGAAGAGATCAACAAGGATGAAGGGATCAAGAAGGCCATGGAGGTTCAAGCTCCGGCGGTGAAACAAGAAGACATCCCTCAACCCTTACCTAACCTATTTAGTCCAACTGAGATTGAAGCTTTCAAGATGATTGAGTTAGCTTGCATACAGAATAAGTATCTCACACAGGAGAATATTTTGTTGAAGGATCATATCGTCGGACTCAAGGGCATTATCCGCAAGTTGGAGGAGCTTTTACGTTCGATGTGCGATTATCCGCCATCGTCATCACCACCTCCATCACCTCCGAGGACATAATCATATGGGTATGGGCACTCCCCATGGCAACTGCCAAGCTTGGGGGTGGTGCCCCGGTATCGTATCACCATCACACTCCTATCTTTACCGTTTTACTTGGTTCGATCCTTTTAGTAGTATCTTGATCTAGTAGATTGAAGTTTTGGTATCAAGTAGTTTTGAGTTTTGCTTTGTGATCTCTTTATGTAATCGAGTCCGTGAGCTATCTATAATAAAGATTAGTGTTGAGTCAAGGGCTTTGCTATCTTGCCATGATCTTGAGAAAGTAGAAAGAATAAAAAGAATAAAAGAGTTCATATTGACCATATAGATAGTAATGACTTCACACATAAAAAGTATGAGGCATAAAAGTTGTTGAGAGTTGACAAACGTAGTTTTGGTCATCATTGCAATTAATAGGAAGTAATAAGGAAAGAGAGGTTTTCACATACAAATATATTATCTTGGACATCTTTTATGATTGTGAGCACTCATTAAGTATGACATGCTAAAAGAGTTGATGTTGTACAAGGAAGACAACGTAATGGTTTATGTTTTCTCACAGCTCGGTTAAAGTATATTGTCATTGATCTTCCCAATATGTTGAGCTTGCCTTTCCCCCTCATGCTAGCCAAATTCCTTGCACCAAGTAAAGAAACTACTTGTGCTTTCAAATATCCTTAAACCCAGTTTTGCCATGAGAGTCCACCATACCTACCTATGGATTGAGTAAGATCCTTCAAGTAAGTTGTCATGTTGCAGGTAATAAAAGTTGCTCTTTAAATATGCATGACTTACTAGTGCGGAGAAAATAAGCTTTATACGATCTTGTTATGGAAGCAATAAAAGCGACGGACTGCATAATAAAGGTCCATATACAAGTGGCAATATAAAGTGACGTTCTTTTGCATTAAGATTTTGTGCATCCAACCCTAAAAGCACATGACAACCTCTGATTCCCTCTGCGAAGGGCCTATCTTTTACTTTATGCTTTTACTTTATGCTTGAGTCAAGGTGATTTTCACCTTTCCCTTTTTCATTTTATCCTTTGGCAAGCTCCTCGTGTTTGAAAGATCTTGATATATATATCCAACTGGATGTAAGTTAGCATGAATTATTATCGTTGACATCACCCAAAGGTGAATACGTTGGGAGGCAACACAATAAGCCCCTATCTTTCTCAGTGTCCGGCTGAAATTCCATAACCACAAGTATTGCGTGAGTGTTAGCAATTGTAGAAGACTATATGATAGTTGAGTATGTGGACTTGCCGAAAAGCTCTACTCTTGACTCTTTCTAATGTTATGATAAATTGCAATTGCTTCAATGACTGAGATTATAGTTTGTTAGTTCCCAATGAAGTTTCTGAACCATACTTGACATTGTGAATTGATCGTTACTTGAGAATAAGAAATCATATGACAAAATCTATATATGTTGTTGTTATAAGAATGATCATGATGCCCTCATGTCCGTATTTTATTTTTATCGACACCTCTATCTCTAAACATGTGGACATAGTTTTTGATTTCGGCTTCCGCTTGAGGACAAGCGAGGTCTAAGCTTGGGGGAGTTGATACGTCCATTTTGCATCATGCTTTTATATCAATATTTATTGCATTATGGGCTATTATTACGCATTATATCTCAATACTTATGGCTATTCTATCTTATTTTACAAGGTTTACCATGAAGAGGGGGAATGCCGGCAGCTAGAATTCTGGCTGGAAAAGGAGCAAATATTGGAAACTTATTCTGCACAGCTCCAAAAATCCTGAAACTCCACATAAGTCAGTTCTGGAATTAATAAGAATTATTGAGCGAAGAAAACACCAGAGGGGGCCCACACCCTGGCCAGGAGGGTGGGGGCGCGCCCACCCCTACTGGGCGCGCCCCCTGTCTCCTGGTAGCCCTCCGGTGCCCATCTTCTGCTATATGAAGGCTTTTACCCTGGAAAAAATCAGAGGCAAGCTTACTGGACGAAACTCCGCCGCCAGGAGGCGGAACTTTGGCGGAACCAATCTAGGGCTCCGACCGAGTTGTTCTGCCGGGGAAACTTCCCTCCGGGAGGGTGAAATCATCACCATCGTCATCAGCAACGATCCTCTCATCGGGAGGGGGTCAATCTCCATCAACATCTTCACCAGCACTATCTCCTCTCAAAACCCTAGTTCATCTCTTGTATCCAATCTTGTATCAAAACGACAAATTGGTACATGTGGGTTGCTAGTAGTGTTGATTACTCCTTGTAGTTGATGCTAATTGGTTTACTTGGTGGAAGATCATATGTTCAGATCCTTAATGCATATTATTACTCCTCTGGTTATGAACATTAATATGCTTTGTGAGTAGTTACGTTTGTTCCTAAGGAAGTCTTGCTATTAGTAGTCATGTGAATTTGGTATTCGTTCAATATTTTGATGAGATGTATGTTGTCTTTCCTCTAGTGGTGTTATGTGAACGTCGACTACATGACACTTCACCATTATTTGGGCCCATAGGAAGGCATTGGGAAGTAATAAGTAGATGATTGGTTGCTAGAGTGACAGAAGCTTAAACCCTAGTTTATGCGTTGCTTCGTAAGGGGCTGATTTGGATCCATATGTCTAATGTTGTGGTTAGGTTTACCTTAATACTTCTTTTGTAGTTGCGGATGCTTGCAACAGGGGTTAATCATAAGTGGTATGCTTGTCCAAGTAAGGGCAGTACCCAAGCACCGGTCCACCCACATATCAAATTATCAAAGTACCGAATGCGAATCATATGAGCGTGATGAAAACTAGCTTGACGATAATTCCCATGTGCCCTCGGGAGCTCTTTTCTCATTATAAGAAATTTTCCAGGCTTGTCCTTTGCTACAAAAAGGATTGGGCCACCTTGCTGCACTTTATTTACTTTCATTGCTTGTTACTCGTTACAATTTATCTTATCACAAAACTATCTGTTACTTACAATTTCAGTGCTTGTAGAGAAAACCTTACTAAAAACCGCTTGTAATTTACTTCTGCTCCTCGTTGGGTTCGACACTCTTACTTATCGAAAGGACCACGATAGATCCCCTATACTTGTGGGTCATCAGGGGTGCACCGGTCACCCTCGTGGCCGCCTCCTCTGTTGCTTGACGTCCACTCCAGGTCCCCTGGATCACGTTTGTTCCAAAAAGATCGCTCACGAAGGTTTCATTCCGTTTGGACTCCGTTTGATATTCCTTTCCTTCGAAACACTGAAATAGGCAAAAAACAACAATTCGGTCTGGGCCTCCGGTTAGTAGGTTAGTCCCAAAAATGATATAAAAGTGTAAAGTAAAGCCCATAAACATCCAAAACGGGTAATATAATATCATGGAACAATCAAAAATTATAGATACGTTGGAGACGTATCAGTATGCTACAAACTCTCATGCTTACCATGTCTGCAACAAGTCCACCAGACTCATTGAGGAGACATGTAATGTGGAGTTTGATGAAAATAACGGCTCCCAAGTGGAGCAAGGTGGTCTTTGTGATGTAGGTGATGAAATTCCTCCCCAAGCCATAAGAAGAATGGGGATTGGTCAAATACTCCCCATTGAGGAACCCCATGTGACTGAAGGAGAAGGACAATGCTCTACTCAAGTGGAGCCGTCACCTACGCTAGACCCACACGCTTCCGAAGAAGAAAGTGAAGGACCTCAAACCCATGAACAAGATCAAGGGCAAGATCTACCTCATGAAGATGGTGATGCACCAAATGATACCCAAGATCAAGTTCACGTCTTCGAGAATGTTCAAGGTCAAGAGCAATCTCAAGACGGTGCCCAAGATCAAGAGCAAGCTCAAGATCAAGGACAAACTCAAGATGGTGCTCAAGATGTGCAAGATGATCCTCAAATGCCCATCGAGGAACTTTTGGAGCGTCGTGCCGCTAAGGTGGCTTCCAAGCTCGAGCGTCAAGAACATGTCATGGAGAACATGATTGGAAGCTTAAGAAAAGTGGTAACTACTCATAAACAATTGTCAAACTTTTGTGAGCATCACGCGTTTATTTCGTGTGTTGAACCCCAAAAGGCACATGAAGCGCTCGATGATGAGGATTGGCTTGAAGCCATGCATGATGAACTCAATAACTTCGAGCGCAATCAAGTTTGGGAATTAGTACCAAGGCCAACGGAAGAACATAATGTCATCGGGACCAAATGGATCTTCAAGAACAAGCAAGATGCAAATGGTGTGGTAGTTAGAAACAAGGCAAGATTGGTGGCACAAGGCTACTCCCAAGTCGAGGGTATCGATTACGGTGAAACCTTTGCCCTCGTTGCTCGTCTTGAATCTATTTGCATGTTGCTTGCTTATGCTTTTCATCATGACTTTAAATTGCAACAAATGGATGTGAAAAGTGCATTTCTTAATGGTCCTTTAAATGAGTTGGTGTATGTCAAACATGCAGCTGATAACCCACATGTATAGGGGATCGCAACAGCTTTCGAGGGTAGAGTATTCAACCCAAATTTATTGATTCGACACAAGGGGAGCCAAAGAATATTCTTGAGTATTAGCAGTTGAGTTGTCAATTCAACCACACCTGGATAACTTAGTATCTGCAGCAAAGTATTTAGTAGCAAAAGTGGTATGATAATAAAGGTAACGGTAGCAAAAGTAAACATAAATGTTTTTGGGTTTTTGTAGTAGTTGTAACAGTAGCAACGGAAAAGTAAATAAGCGAAGAACAATATGTGAAGAGCTCGTAGGCAATGGATCAGTGATGGATAATTATGCCGGATGCGATTCCTCATGCAATATTTATAACATAGGGTGATATAGAACTAGCTCCAATTAATCAATGTAATGTAGGCATGTATTCCGCAAATAGTCATACGTGTTTATGGAAAAGAACTTGTATGACATCTTTTGTCCTACCCTCCCGTTGCAGCGGGGTCCTTACGAAAACTAAGGGATATTAAGGCCTCCTTTTAATAGAGAACCGGAACAAAGCATTAGCACATAGTGAATACATGAACTCCTCAAACTACAGTCATCACCGAGAAGTATTCCGATTATTGTCACTTCGGGGTTGTCGGATCATAACACATAATAGGTGACTATAGACTTGCAAGATAGGATCAAGAACACACATATATTCATGAAAACACAATAGGTTCAGATCTGAAATCATGGCACTCGGGCCCTAGTGACAAGCATTAAGCATAGCAAAGTCATAGCAACATCAATCTCAGAACATAGTGGATACTAGGGATCAAACCCTAACAAAACTAACTTGATTACATGGTAAATATCATCCAACCCATCACCTTACAGCAAGCCTACGATGGAATTACTCACGCACGGTGGTGAGCATCATGAAATTGGTGATGGAGGATGGTTGATGATGACGACGGCGACGAATCCCCCTCTCCGGAGCCCCGAACGGACTCCAGATCAGCCCTCCCGAGAGAGATTAGGGCTTGGCGGCGGCTCCGTGTCGTAAAACGCGATGAAACTTTCTCCCTGATTTTTTTCTCCCCGAACGTGAATATATGGAGTTGGAGTTGAGGTCGGTGGAGGTCCAGGGGGCCCACGAGATAGGAGGCCGCGCCCTAGAGGGGCGCCCCCCTGTCTCGTGGACAGGCTGTGGGCCCCTGGCATTAATTCTTTCGCCAAAAATTCTTATTAATTCCAAAAAGTGCCTCCGTGAATTTCTAGGACATTCCAAGAACTTTTCTTTTCTACACATAAAACAACATCATGGTAGTTCTGCTGAAAACAGTGTCAATCCAGTTTAGTTTCATTCAAATCATGCAAGTTAGAGTCCAAAACAAGGGCAAAAGTGTTTGGAGAAGTAGGTACGTTGGAGACGTATCAACTCCCCCAAGCTTAAACCTTTGCTTGTCCTCAAGCAATTTAGTTGATAAATTGAAAGTGATAAAGAAAAACTTTTACAAACTCTGTTTGCTCTTGTTGTTGTAAACATGAAAAGCCAGCATTCAAGTTTCAGCAAATATTATGAACTAACCATACTAACAATAACACATAGGTCTCACAATTACTCATATCAATAACATAATTAGCTAGCGAGCCATAATAATAAAACTCGGATGACAACACTTTCTCAAAATAATCATAACATGGTATAACAAAATGGTATCTCGCTAGCCCTTTCTGAGACAGCAAAACATAAATGCAGAGCACCTTTCAAGATCAAGGACTGACTAAATATTATAATTCATGGTAAAAGAGATCCAGTCAAGTCATACCCAATATAAACCAATAATAATGAATGCAAATGACAGTGTGCTCTCCAGCGGGTGCTTTTTAATAAGAAGGGTGATGACTCAACATAAAAGTAAATAGATAGGCCCTTCGCAGAGGGAAGCAGGGATTTGTAGAGGTGTCAGAGCTCGATTTTAAAATAGAGATTGAATAACATTTTTAGCGGCATACTTTTGCTGTCAACGCAACAACTATGAGATGGCTGTATCTTCCATACTACATGCATTATAGGCAGTTCCCAAACAGAATGGTAAAGGTTTATACTCCCCCAACCACCAACAAGCATCAATCCATGGCTTGCTCGAAACAACGAGTGCCTCCAACATACAACAGCCCTGGGGGAGTTTTGTTTAATTATTTTGATTTGCTTTGATCTTTTTGGATCATGGGACTGGGCATCCCGGTTACCGGCCCTTTCTCGTGAATGAGGAGCGGAGTCCACTCCTCTTGAGAATAACCCACCTAGCATGGAAGATATAGGCAGCCCTAGTTGAAACATGAGCTGCTCGAGCATACAAAACAGAATTTCATTTGAAGGTTTGGAGTTTGGCACATACAAATTTACTTGGAACGGCAGGTAAATACCGCATATAGGAAGGTATAGTGGACTCATATGGAACAACTTTGGGGTTTAAGGAGTTTGGATTCACAAGCAGTATTCCCGCTTAGTACAGGTGAAGGCTAGCAAAAGACTAGGAAGCGACCAACTGAGAGAGCGACAACAGTCATAAACATGCATTAAAATTAATTTACACCGAGTACAAGCATGAGTAGGATATAATCTACCATGAACATAAATATCATGAAGGCTATGTTGATTTGATTCAACTACATGCGTGAACATGTGCCAAGTCGAGTCACTCAATTCATTCAAAGGAGGATACCATCCCATTATACTACATCATAATCATTCTAATAGCATGTTGGCATGCAAGATAAACCATTATAACTCATAGCTAATCAAGCATGGCACAAGCAACTATAATCTCTAAATGTCATTGCAAATATGTTTACTTCATAATAGCTGACTCAGGAACGATGAACTCATCATATTTACAAAAACAAGAGAGGTCGAGTTCATACCAGCTTTTCTCGTCCCAATAAGTCCATCATATATCGTCATTATTGCCTTTCACTTGCACGACCGAACGATGTGTATAATAATAAGAGTGCATGTGCATTGGACTAAGCTGGAATCTGCAAGCATTCAACTCAAGAGAGAAGACAAGTAATATGGGCTCTGAATTAAATAAACAATCATGCATATGAGAGCCACTAAGCATTTTCAATATGGTCTTCTCGACCCCCAAAAGAAAGAAAAGAAAATAAAACTATTTACATGGGAAAGCTCCCAACAAGTAAAATAAGAACGAGAAATCTTTTTGGGTTTTCATTTTAATTCCTACTACAAGCATGGAAATTAAACTAACTAATTTTTTTGGTTTTTCTTAAGTTTATCAAACACACAAGAAGAAAGCGAGAAAAAGAAATTTAAACTATCATGGATAATACAATGAAAGAGTATGAGCACCGACGACTAGTGTGTGAACATGAATGTAAAGTCGGTGAGAAATATGTACTCCCCCAAGCTTAGGCTTTTGGCCTAAGTTGGTTTAATACCAAGGACCGCCGCTACTCTCCACGGTGTAGTGGGAGGTGTAATCAAGATACCACTGGCTGGTCATCTCCGGATCCCACTGGACAGATGATGCACGATAAGGGTCCAGTTCATGTTCCGGCTCAGGTTCAGGTTCTGGAGTAAAAGCTTGAGCTCGGTGATTGTTCACCGCTTTCGGCGTGACAAGACGATTATTGATCGATTCGGTTGTTGATGAAACCGGTGAGGCATGCAGTCTCGATTAAAGCATAAAAGTCTTCATGAATTTCGGCTTCTTTCAAGAAATCCTCGCATGGCCATTCACACGACCGTACTTCCGCTAAGCGAGGAAGATTATACTTGGCTTTTTCCTTCTCTTTGTCTTGTTTTTCCTTAGAGCTTTGGCTAGAAGAGCCTTTAAAGAACCTCCTTAACATTTTCTGAAAATTTCTAAAATTTTAGTAACTTCAAAACAAAAGTTAATAAAACTAAACAAGATTGATAGCAACTACTCCTACAAGTGCCTAGGGCCTACATCATGCTTTAGAATTGCTTGGGACCTCAAAAATTTAACTTGCAAGCTCAAGAACATGGTCACCTATGCAGCAAAAATTTGCAATGAATAAAGCACTAGAACAAAAACTAATTGGACCAATGGAGGAGTCACATACTAAGCAACAATCTCCCAAAGCAGTTTTGTGAATGGAGCTTTGAGCTAAGAGGTCAAAAATCGCAGCAAAACGAGCTAGAACTCGTGCTTGAGCTGGATGGGGATTTTTTGGGTAGAAGATGAAGTGTGTGGGTGCTGGCATAAGTGGAGGGAGCCACTAGGGGCCCACGAGACAGGGGCACGCCCTATAGGGGGGGGGGCGTGCCTTCCTCTCTCGTGGCCTGGTGCTTGCCCCTCCTGCAGTGTTTTCAGTGCCTAAAATCCTCAAATATTCCAAAAAATCATTACTAAATTTGCAGGGCATTTGGAGCACTTTTATTTTCAGAGTATTTTTTAATGCACGGATAATTCAGAAAACAGACAGATAATACTATTTTTGCTTTATTTATTCTAAATAACAGAAAGTAAAAGGAGGGTACAGAAGGTTGTGCCTTCTAGTTTCATCCATCTCATGATCATCAAAATGAATCCACTAACAAGGTTGATCAAGTCTTGTTAACAAACTCATTCCAAATAACACGGAATCGGAGAAATTTCGAATAACACTAAGTTACCTCAACGGGGATATGAAAATCCCCAACTATAAGAATATCATACTTTTTCTTAACAGTAGGAAGAGGAAATTCAAAACCTCCAAAAATGATAGTTGGAACTTTTTCAATAGAATTGATGCTATGAACTTGAGATTGTTTCCTCGGAAAGTGTACCGTGTGCTCATTACCATTAACATGAAAAGTGACATTGCCTTTGTTGCAATCAATAACAGCCCCTGCAGTATTAAGAAAAGGTCTACCAAGGATAATATACATACTATCATCCTCGGGAATATCAAGAATAACAAAGTCCATTAAGATAGTGACATTTGCAACCACAACAGGCACATCCTCACAAATACCGGCAGGTATAGCAGTTGATTTATCAGCCATTTGCAAAGATATTTCAGTAGGTGTCAACTTATTTAATTCAAGTCTACGATATAAAGAGAGAGGCATAACACCAACACCGGCTCCAAGATCACATAAAGCAGTTCTAACATAATTTCTTTTAATGGAGCAAGGTATAGTTGGAACACCCGGATCTCTAAGTTTCTTTGGTATTCCACCCTTAAAAGTGTAATTAGCAAGCATGGTGGAAATTTCAGCTTTCGGTATCTTTCTTTTATTTGTGATGATATCATTCATATACTTAGCATAAGGATTTACTTTAAGCATATGAGTTAAGCGCATACGTAAGAAAATAGGTCTAATCATTTCAGCAAAGCGCTCAAAATCCTCATCATCCTTTGACTTGGATGGTTTAGGAGGAAAGGGCATGGGTTTCTGAACCCACGGTTCTCTTTCTTTACCATGCTTCCTAGTAACAAAATCTTTCTTATCATAATGTTGATTCTTTGATTGTGGGTTATCAAGATCAACAACAGGTTCAATCTCTACATCATTGTTTTTGCTAAGTTGAGCATCAACATGAACATTATCATTAACATTATCACTAGGTTCATGTTCATCACCTGATTGTGTTTCAGCATCAGAAATAGAAATATCATTGGGATTCTCAGGTGTGTCTACAGTAGGTTCACTGGAAGCATGCAAAGTCCTATCATTTTTCTTTTTCTTCTTTTTAGAAGAACTAGGTGCCTCTATATTATTTCTCTGAGAATCTTGCTCGATTCTCTTAGGGTGGCCTTTAGGATACAAAGGTTCCTGAGTCATTCGACCAGTTCTAGTAGCCACTCTAACAACAAAGTCATTTTTATTATTTAATTCATCAAGCAAATCATTTTGAGCTTTAAGTACTTGCTCAGCTTGAGTAGCAACCATAGAAGCATATTTGCTAACGCGGTGAAGTTCATCTTTAACTCTAGCCAGATTATCACCTAAGCGTCCTATCTCGAGAGCATTATTCTTTAACTCTCTACCAACATAAGCATTAAAACTTTCTTGTCTAGCCATAAAGTCATCAAATTCATCTAAGCATGGGCTATGAAATTTAGTAGAGGGTATTTCAACTTTATCATATCTATAGAGAGAATTTACCTTTACTACATGTGTCGGGTTATCAAGACAATGTGGTTCTTCAGGCGGTATATTAAGACCATGTATTTCTTCAATAGGAGGTAAATTCTTAACATCTTCAGGTTTAATACCTTTTTCTTTCATTGATTTCTTTGCCTCTTGCATATCTTCAGGACTGAGAAATAAAACACCTCTCTTCTTCAGAGTGGGTTTAGGAATAGGCTAAGGAGTTGGCTCAATTGGTTCAGGAATTACTTCAGGAACTGGCTCAGGAAGAGTCCAATTATTTTCATTAGTCAACATATTATTCAATAATATTTTAGCTTCATCGACTGTTCTTTCCCTGAATACACAACCAACACAACTATCCAAGTAGTCCTTGGAAGCATCGGTTAGTCCATTATAAAAGATATCAAGTATTTCATTTTTCTTAAGAGGATGATCGGGCAAAGCATTAAGTAACCGGAGAAGCCTCCCCCAAGATTGTGGGAGACTCTCTTCTTTGATTTGCACAAAATTATATATTTCCCGCAAGGCAGCTTGTTTCTTATGAGCAGGGAAATATTTAGCAGATAAGTAATAAATCATATCCTGGGGACTACACACACAACCAGGAGCAAGAGAATTATACCAAGTCTTAGCATCACCCTTTAATGAGAACGGAAATATCTTAAGGATGTATAAATAGCGAGACTTCTCATCATTAGTAAACAGGGTGGCTATATCATTCAACTTGGTAAGATGTGCCACAACAGTTTCAGATTCAAGGCCATAAAAAGGATCAGATTCAACTAAAGTAATAATCTCAGGATCAACATAGAATTCATAATCCTTATCAGTAACACAGATAGGTGAAGTAGCAAAAGCAGGACCGGTTTTCATTCTAGCATTAAGAGACTGTTGCTTCCATTTAGCTAATAATTTCTTAAGATCATTTCTATCATTGCAAGCAAGAATTTCCATAGCAGTTGCTTCATTCATAAAATAACCCTTAGGAACAACAGGTAATACATAATCATTGGGGGAACCTTCATCATCACTATCATAAATAATAGGTTCTTCAATATTTTCATTCCCCCTAACTCTAGCAAGTTGTTCATCAAGAAATTCACCTAATGGCACAGTAGTATCACGCATAGAAGTAGTTTCATCATGCATAGCAGAAGTGGCATCATCAATAACATGCGACATATCAGAATTCATAGCAGTAGTAGGTTTAGGTGTCGCAAGCCTACTAATAACGGAAGGAGAATCTAGTGCAGAGCTAGATGGCAGTTCCTTACCTCCCCTCGTAGTTGAGGGCAAAATCTTGGTTTTAGCGTCTTTCAAGTTCTTCATAGTGATCAACAGATATAAATCCCAAGTGACTCAGAGAATAGAGCTATGCTCCCCAGCAATGGCGCCAGAAATTAGTCTTGATAACCCACAAGTATAGGGGATCGCAACAGCTTTCGAGGGTAGAGTATTCAACCCAAATTTATTGATTCGACACAAGGGGAGCCAAAGAATATTCTTGAGTATTAGCAGTTGAGTTGTCAATTCAACCACACCTGGATAACTTAGTATCTGCAGGAAAGTATTTAGTAGCAAAAGTGGTATGATAATAAAGGTAATGGTAGAAAAAGTAAAGATAAATGTTTTTGGGTTTTTGTAGTAGTTGTAACAGTAGCAACGGAAAAGTAAATAAGCGAAGAACAATATGTGAAGAGCTCGTAGGCAATGGATCAGTGATGGATAATTATGCCGGATGCGATTCCTCATGCAATAGTAATAACATAGGGTGATATAGAACTAGCTCCAATTAATCAATGTAATGTAGGCATGTATTCCGCAAATAGTCATACGTGCTTATGGAAAAGAACTTGTATGACATCTTTTGTCCTACCCTCCCATTGCAGCGGGGTCCTTACGGAAACTAGGGGATATTAAGGCCTCCTTTTAATAGAGAACCGGAACAAAGCATTAGCACATAGTGAATACATGAACTCCTCAAACTACAGTCATCACCGAGAAGTATCCCGATTATTGTCACTTCGGGGTTGTCGGATCATAACACATAATAGGTCACTATAGACTTGCAAGATAGGATCAAGAACACACACATATTCATGAAAACACAATAGGTTCAGATCTGAAATCATGGCACTCGGGCCCTAGTGACAAGCATTAAGCATAGCAAAGTTATAGTAACGTCAATCTCAGAACATAGTGGATACTAGGGATCAAACCCTAATAAAACTAACTTGATTACATGGTAAATCTCATCCAACCCATCACCGTACAACAAGCCTACGATGGAATTACTCACGCACGGTGGTGAGCATCATGAAATTGGTGATGGAGGATGGTTGATGATGACGACGGCGACGAATCCCCCTCTCCGGAGCCCCGAACGGACTCCAGATCAGCCCTCCCGAGAGAGATTAGGGCTTGGCAGCGGCTCCATGTCGTAAAACGCGATGAAACTTTCTCCCTGGTTTTTTTCTCCCCGAACGTGAATATATGGAGTTGGAGTTGAGGTCGTTGGAGGTCTAGGGGGCCCACGAGATAGGAGGCCGCGCCCTAGGGGGAGATCCCCCTGTCTTGTGGACAGGCTGTGGGCCCCCTGGCATTAATTCTTTCGCCAAAAATTCTTATTAATTCCAAAAAGTGCCTCCGTGGATTTCCAGGACATTCCGAGAACTTTTCTTTTCTACACATAAAACAACATCATGGTAGTTCTGCTGAAAACAGCGTCAGTCCGGGTTAGTTTCATTCAAATCATGCAAGTTAGAGTCCAAAACAAGTGCAAAAGTGTTTGGAAAAGTAGATACGTTGGAGACGTGTCAGCAACCTCTGGGATTCGAGGACCCCAAGATCCCCACTCATGTATACAAACTCAAAAAGGCGCTCTATGGCCTTAACCAAGCCCCACGTGCATGGTATGAGCACCTTACTGAGTTGTTGCAAGATCGTGGGTTTGAAATTGGGAAAATTGATCCCACTCTTTTTACTAAGAGGGTCAAAGGGGATTTGTTCATATGCCAACTATATGTTGATGATATTATTTTTGGTTCTCCTAACAAATCTTTCAATGATGAGTTTGCCGCACTAATGACCGAGAAGTTTGAGATGTCTATGATGGGAGAGTTGAAGTTCTTTCTGAAGGAAATATGCCCTAGAGGCAATAATAAAGTTATGATTTATTTCCTTATTTCATGATAAATGTTTATTATTCATGCTAGAATTGTATTAACCGGAGACATAATACATGTGTGAATACATAGACAAACATAGTGTCACTAGTATGCCTCTACTTGACTAGCTCGTGAATCAAAGATGGTTAAGTTTCCTAGCCATAGACACGAGTTGTCATTTGATTAACGGGATCACATCATTAGGAGAATGATGTGATTGACTTGACCCATTCCGTTAGCTTAGCACTTGATCGTTTAGTATGTTGCTATTGCTTTCTTCATGACTTATACATGTTCCTATGACTATGAGATTATACAACTCCCGTTTACCGGAGGAACACTTTGTGTGCTACCAAACGTCACAACATAACTGGGTGATCATAAAGGTGCTCTACAGGTGTCTCCGAAGGTACATGTTGGGTTGGCGTATTTCGAGATTAGGTTTTGTCACTCTGATTGTCGGAGAGGTATCTCTGGGCCCTCTCGGTAATACTCATCACCTAAGCCTTGCAAGCATGTAACTAATGAGTTAGTTATGAGATGATGTATTACGGAACGAGTAAAGAGACTTCCTGGTAACGAGATTGAACTAGGTATTGGATACCGACGATCAAATCTCGGGCAAGTAACATACCGATGACAAAGGGAACAAAGTATGTTGTTATGCGGTTTGACCGATAAAGATCTTCGTAGAATATGTAGGAACCAATATGGGCATCCAGGTCCCGCTATTGGTTATTGACCGAGAATGGTTTTAGGTCATGTCTACATAGTTCTCAAACCCGTAGGGTCCGCACGCTTAACGTTTCGATGATAGTTTTATTATGAGTTTATAAGTTTTGATGTACCGAAGTTTGTTCGGAGTCCCGGATGTGATCGGACATGACGAGGAGTCTCGGAATGGTCGAGACATAAAGATTGATATATTAGAAGCCTATATTTGGACATCGGAATGGTTCCGGGTGAAATCGGCATTTTACCGGAGTACCGGGAGGTTACCGAAACCCCCCGGGGGGTTAATGGGCCTACATGGGCCAAGAGGGAGAAGAGGGAAGGAGCCAGGAGGGGGCCGCGCGCCCCTCCCCCTCCTAGTCCGAATAGGACAAGGGAAGGGGGGCGGCGCCCCCCCTTTCCTTCCCCTCTTCCTCCTCTTTCCCCCCTTCTCCTACTCCTACTTGGAAAAGGGGAGTCCTACTCCCGGTGGGAGTAGGACTCCCCCCTTGGCGCGCCCACTAGGCCGGCCACCTCCTCCCCCCTGGCTCCTTTATATACGGGGGCGGGGGGCACACCAAAGACACACAAGTTGATCTACGGATCATTCCTTAGCCGTGTGCGGTGCCCCCCTCCACAATATTCCACCTCGGTCATATCGTCGCGGAGTTTAGGCGAAGCCCTGCGCCGGTAGAACATCATCATCGTCACCACGCCGTCGTGCTGACGGAACTCATCTCCGGAGCTCTGCTGGATCGGAGGCCGGAGATTGTCATCGAGCTGAACGTGAGCTGAACTCGGAGGCTCCGTACGTTCGGTGCTTGGATCGGTCGGATCGTGAAGACGTACGACTACATCAACCGCGTTGTGCTAACGCTTCCGCTTACGGTCTATGAGGGTACGTGGACGAACACTCTTCCCTCTCGTTGCTATACCATCACCATGATCTTGCGTATGCGTAGGAAATTTTTTGAAATTACTACGTTCCCCAACAGTGGCATCCGAGCCTAGGTTTTATGCGTTGATGTTATATGCACGAGTAGAACACAAGTGAGTTGTGGGCGATACAAGTCATATTGCTTACCAGCATGTCATACTTTGGTTCGGCGGTATTGTGAGATGAAGCGGCCCGGACCGACATTACGCGTACGCTTACGCGAGACTGGTTTCACCGTTACGAGCACTCGTGCTTAAAGGTGGCTGGCGGGCGTCTGTCTCTCTCACTTTAGTTGAATCGAGTGTGGCTACGCCCGGTCCTTGCGAAGGTTAAAACAGCACCAACTTGACGAACTATCGTTGTGGTTTTTGATGCGTAGGTAAGAACGGTTCTTGCTAAGCCCGTAGCAGCCACGTAAAATTTGCAACAACAAAGTAGAGGACGTCTAACTTGTTTTTGCAGGGCATGATGTGATGTGATATGGTCAAGACGTGATGCTATATTTTATTGTATGAGATGATCATGTTTTGTAACCGAAGTTATCGGCAACTGGCAGGAGCCATATGGTTGTCGCTTTATTGTATGAAATGCAAACGCCCTGTAATTGCTTTACTTTATCACTAAGCGGTAGCAATAGTCATAGAAGCAATAGATGGCGTAGACGACAACGATGCTACGATGGAGATCAAGGTGTCGCGCCGGTGACGATGGTGATCACGACGGTGCTTCAGAGATGGAGATCACAAGCACAAGATGATGATGGCCATATCATATCACTTATATTGATTGCATGTGATGTTTATCCTTTATGCATCTTATCTTGCTTTGATTGACGGTAGCATTTTAAGATGATCTCTCACTAAAATTATCAAGAAGTGTTCTCCCTGAGTATGCACCGTTGCCAAAGTTCGTCGTGCCGAGACACCACGTGATGATCGGGCGTGATAAGCTCTACGTCCATCTACAACGGGTGCAAGCCAGTTTTGCACAAGCGGAATACTCAGGTTAAACTTGACGAGCCTAGCATATGCAGATATGGCCTCGGAACACGGAGACCGAAAGGTCGAGCGTGAATCATATAGTAGATATGATCAACATAATGATGTTCACCATTGAAAACTACTCCATCTCACGTGATGATCGGTTATGGTTTAGTTGATTTGGATCACGTGATCACTTAGATGACTAGAGAGATGTCTGTCTAAGTGGGAGTTCTTAAGTAATATGATTAATTGAACTTAAATTTATCATGAACTTAGTCCTGGTAGTATTTTGCAAATTATGTTGTAGATCAATAGCTTGCATTGTTGCTTTCATATGTTTATTTTGATATGTTCCTAGAGAAAATTGTGTTGAAAAATGTTAGTAGCAATGATGCGGATTGGATCCGTGATCGTTTATCCTCATTGCTGCACAGAAGAATTATGTCCTTAATGCACCGCTAGGTGACAGACCTATTGCAGGAGCAGATGCAGACGTTATGAACGTTTGGCTAGCTCAAGATGATGACTACTTGATAGTTTAGTGCACCATGCTTAACGGCTTAGAATCGGGACTTCAAAGACGTTTTGAACGTCATGGACCATATGAGATGTTCCAGGAGTTGAGGTTAATATTTCCAGCAAATACCCGAGTTGAGAGATATAAAGTCTCCAACAAGTTTTGTAGCTAAAAGATGGAGGAGAATCGCTCAACTAGTGAGCATGTGCTCAGATTGTCTGGGTACTTCAATCGCTTGAATCAAGTGGGAGTTAATCTTCCCGATAAGATAGTGATTGACAGAATTCTCTAGTCACCATCATTAAGTTACTAGAACTTCGTGATGAACTATAGTATGCAAGGGATGACGTAAATGATTCCCGAGCTATTCGTGATGTTGAAATCGACGAAGGTAGAAATCAAGAAAGAGCATCAAGTGTTGATGATTGACAAGACCACTAGTTTCAAGAAAAGGGCAAAGGGAAAGAAAGGGAAACTTCAAGTAGAATGGCAAACAAGTTGTCACTCCCGCGAAGAAGCTCAAAGCTGGACCAAAGCCTGAAACTGAGTGCTTACACTGCAAAGGAAATGGTCACTAGAAGCGGAAATGCCCTGAATATTTGGTGGATAAGAAGGATGGCAAAGTGAACAAGGGTATATTTGATATACAATTGTTTGATGTGTGCCTTACTAGTGTTTATAGTAGCCCCTGAGTATTAGATACTTGTTTGGTTGCTAAGATTAGTAACTCGAAACAGGAGTTACAGAATAAACAGAGACTAGTTGAAGGGGAAGTGACGATGAGTGTTGGAAGTAGTTCCAAGATTGATATGATCATCATCGCACACTCCCTATACTTTTGGGATTAGTGTTAAACCTAAATAAATGTTATTTGGCGTTTGCGTTGAGCATGAATATGATTTGATCATGTTTATTGCAATACGGTTATTCATTTAAAATCAGAGAATAATTGTTGTTCTGTTTACATGAATAAAACCTTCAATGGTCATACACCCAATGAAAATAGTTTGTTGGATCTCGATCGTAGTGATACACATATTCATAATATTGAGGCCAAAAGATGCAAAATTAATAATGATAGTGCAACTTATTTGTGGCACTGTCGTTTGGGTCATATCGGTGTAAAGCGCATGAGGAAACTCCATAAAGATGGATTTTCGGAATCACTTGGTTATGAATCATTTGATGCTTGCGAACCGTGCCTTTTGGGCAAGATGACTAAAACTCCGTTCTTCGAAACAATGGAACGAGCTACTGACTTATTGGAAATAATACATACTGATGTATGCAGACCAATATGTATGAAGGCTCGTGGCAAGTATCGTTATTTTCTGACCTTCACAAGATGATTTGAGCAGATATGGGTATATCTACTTGATGAAACATAAGTCTGAAATAGTTGAAAGGTTCAAAGAATTTCAGAGTGAAGTGGAAAAATCATCGTAACAAGAAAATAAAGTTTCTGTGATCTGATCGTGGAGATGAATATTTGAGTTACGAGTTTGGTCTTCAATTAAAACAATGTGGAATAGTTTCACAGCTCACGCCACCTGGAACACCACAACGTTATGGTGTGTCCGAACGTCGTAACCGCACTTTATTGGATATGGTGCGATCTATGATGTCTCTTACTAATATACCAATATTGTTTTGGGGTTATGCATTAGAGACAGCTGCATTCACATTAAAAGGGCACCATCTAAATTTGTTGAGATGACAACATATGAACTGTGGTTTAGCAAGAAACCCAAGTTGTCGTTTCTTAAAGTTTGGGGCTGCGATGCTTGTGTGAAAAGTTTCATCCTGATAAGCTCGAAGCCAAATCAGAGAAGTGCGTCTTCATAGAATACCCAAAGGAAATTGTTGGGTACACCTTCTATCACAGATCCGAAGGCAAGATATTCATTGCTAAAATGGGTCCTTTCTAGAGAAGGAGTTTCTCTCGAAAGAAGTGAGTGGGAGGAAAGTAGAGCTTGATAAGGTAATTTGTACCTTCTCCCGAATTGGAAAGTAGTTCATCACGGAAATCAGTTCCAGTGATTCCTACACCAATTAGTGAGGAAGCTAATGATGATGATCATGAAACTTCAGATCAAGTTACTACAAAACCTCATAGGTCTTCCAAAGTACAGTCCGCACCAGAGTAGTACGGTAATCCTGTTCTGGAAGTCATGTTACTAGACCATGATGAACCTACGAACTATGAGGAAGCGATGATGAGCCCAGATTCCGCGAAATGGCTTGAGGCCATAAAATCTGAGATATGATCCATGTATGAGAACAAAGTATGGACTTTGATTGACTTGCTCGATGATCAGCAAGCCATGTTAAATAAATGGATCTTCAGGAGGAAGACAGATGCTGATAGTAGTGTTACTATCTACAAAGCTAGACTTGTCGAAAAAAAGGTTTTTGACAAAGTTCAAGATGTTGAATACAAAGAGATTTTCTCACTCGTATCGATGCTAAAAAAGTCTGTCCAAATCATGTTAGCAATTGCCACATTTTATGAAAATGGGCAAATGGATGTCAAAACTACATTCCTTAATGGATTTATTAAAGAAGAGTTGTATATGATACAACCAGAAGGTTTTTGTCAATCCTAAAGGTGCTAACAAAATATGCAAGCTCCAGCAATCCATCTATGGACTGGTGCAAGCATCTCAGAGTTGGAATATACGCTTTGATAAGTTGATCAAAGCATATAGTTTTGTACAGACTTACGGTGAAGCCTGTATTTACAAGAAAGTGAGTGGGAGCACTACAACATTTCTGATAAGTATATGTGAATGACATATTGTTGATCGGAAATAATGTAGAATTATTCTGCAAAGCATAAAGGAGTGTTTGAAAGGAGTTTTTCAAAGAAAGACCTCGGTGAAGCTGCTTACATATTGAGCATCAAGATCTATAGAGATAGATCAAGACGCTTGATAAGTTTTTTCAATGAGTACATACCTTGACAAGATTTTGAAGTAGTTCAAAATGGAACAGTCTAAGAAAGAGTTCTTGCCTGTGTTACAAGGTGTGAAATTGAGTAAGACTCAAAAACCCGACCACGGCAGAAGATAGAAAGAGAATGAAAGTCATTCCCTATGCCTTGGCCATAGGTTCTATAAAGTATGCCATGATGTGTACCAGATCTATTGTATACCCTACACTGAGTTTGACAAGGGAGTACAATAGTGATCTAGGAGTAGATCACTGGACAGCGGTCAAAATTATAAGGATATGTTTCTCGATTATGGAGGTGACAAAAAGGTTTGTCGTAAAGGGTTACGTCGATGCAAGTTTTGACACCAATCTAGATGACTCTAAGTCTCGGTCTAGATACATACTGAAAGTGGGAGCAATTAGCTAGAGTAGCTCCGTGCAGAGTATTGTTGACATAGAAATTTGCAAAATACTTACGGATCTGAATATGAAAGACCCGTGGACTAAAATTATCTCACAAGTAAAACATAATCACACCTTAGTACTCTTTGGGTGTTAATCACATAGCGATGTGAACTAGATTATTGACTCTAGTAAACCCTTTGGGTGTTGGTCACATGACGATGTGAACTATGGGTGTTAATCATATACAGATATGATTATTGGTGTTAAATCACATGGCGATGTGAACTAGATTATTGACTCTAGTGCAAGTGGGAGACTGAAGGAAATATGCCCTAGAGGCAATAATAAAGTTATTATTTATTTCCTTATTTCATGATAAATGTTTATTATTCATGCTAGAATTGTATTAACCGGAAACATAATACATGTGTGAATACATAGACAAACATAGTGTCACTAGTATGCCTCTACTTGACTAGCTCGTGAATCAAAGATGGTTAAGTTTCCTAGCCATAGACATGAGTTGTCATTTGATTAACGGGATCACATCATTAGGAGAATGATGTGATTGACTTGACCCATTCCATTAGCTTAGCACTTGATCATTTAGTATGTTGCTATTGCTTTCTTCATGACTTATACATGTTCCTATGACTATGAGATTATACAACTCCCGTTTAGCGGAGGAACACTTTGTGTGCTACCAAACGTCACAACATAACTGGGTGATCATAAAGGTGCTCTATAGGTGTCTCCGAAGGTACATGTTGGGTTGGCGTATTTCGAGATTAGGTTTTATCACTCCGATTGTCGGAGAGGTATCTCTGGGCCCTCTCGGTAATACTCATCACCTAAGCCTTGCAAGCATGTAAATAATGAGTTAGTTATGAGATGATGTATTACGGAACGAGTAAAGAGACTTGCCGGTAACGAGATTGAACTAGTTATTGGATACCGACGATCAAATCTCGGGCAAGTAACATACCGATGACAAAGGGAACAAAGTATGTTGTTATGCGGTTTGACCGATAAAGATCTTCGTAGAATATGTAGGAACCAATATGGGCATCCAGGTCCCGCTATTGGTTATTGACCGATAATGGTTTTAGGTCATGTCTACATAGTTCTCGAACCCGTAGGGTCCGCACGCTTAACGTTTCGATGACAGTTTTATTATGAGTTTATAAGTTTTGATGTACCAAAGTTTTTTCGGAGTCCCGGATGTGATCACGGACATGACGAGGAGTCTCAGAATGGTCGAGACATAAAGATTGATATATTGGAAGCCTATATTTGGACATCGGAATGGTTCCGGGTGAAATCGGCATTTTACCGGAGTACCGGGAGGTTACCGGAACCCCCCCCCCCCCCCGGGGGGGTTAATGGGCCTACATGGGCCAAGAGGGAGAAGAGGGAAGGAGCCAGGAGGGGGCCGCGCGCCCCTCCCCCTCCTAGTCCGAATAGGACAAGGGAAGGGGGGTGGCGCCCCCCCTTTCCTTCCCCTCTTCCTCCTCTTTCCCCCCTTCTCCTACTCCTACTTGGAAAAGGGGAGTCCTACTCCCGGTGGGAGTAGGACTTCCCCCTTGGCACGCCCTCTAGGCCGGCCGCCTCCTCCCCCCTAGCTCCTTTATATACGGGGGCGGGGGGCACACCAAAGACACACAAGTTGATCTACGGATCGTTCCTTAGCCGTGTGCGGTGCCCCCCTCCACGATATTCCACCTCGGTCATATCATCGCGGAGTTTAGGCGAAGCCCTGCACCGGTAGAACATCATCATCGTCACCACGCCGTCGTGCTGACGGAACTCATCTCCGGAGCTCTACTGGATCAGAGGCCGGAGATCGTCATCGAGCTGAACGTGTGCTGAACTCGGAGGCTCCGTACGTTCGGTGCTTGGATCGGTCGGATCATGAAGATGTACGACTACATCAACCGCGTTGTGCTAACGCTTCCGCTTACGGTCTACGAGGGTACGTGGACGAACACTCTTCCCTCTCGTTGCTATACCATCAGCATGATCTTGCGTATGCGTAGGAAATTTTTTGAAATTACTACGTTCCCCAACACTTTCTTGGGTTCAAAGTCAAGCAAAGAAGAGAAGGAACATTCATCAACCAAGCCAAGTATAGCCAAGACATGCTCAAAAGATTCAAGCAAGATGATGTCAAGCCGGTCACGTTTCCAATGCCCACCAAATGCAAGCTTGACAGTGATCCCAATGGTAAAGCGGCGGATCAAAAGGTATATCATTCCATGATTGGATCATTGCTTTACCTTTGTGCATCTAGACCGGATATCATGTTGAGTGTGGGAATTTGTGCAATGTTTCAAGCCGCACCTAAGGAAAGTCATTATGTGGCGGTCAAGCAAATCTTTTGATATTTGTCGCATACCCCAAACTTTGGCTTATGGTACCCCAAAGGAGCAAGCTTTCATCTCATGGGTTACTCGGATTCGGATTGGGCAGGAGATTGTGTGGATAGGAAGTCAACTTCCGGAGGGTGCCAATTCCTTGGTCGCTCTTTGGTGAGTTGGTCTTCGAAGAAGCAAAATTGTGTGTCTCTCTCGTCCACCAAGGCCGAGTATGTAGCCGCCGCAAGTTGTTGTGCACAAGTGCTATGGATGAAGCAAACTTTAAAGGATTACGGTGTCACTTGTGACAAAGTGCCTCTTCTATGTGACAATGAAAGTGCTATCAAGATTTCTCTCAATCCGGTGCAACATAGTAAGACGAAGCATATTGAGATTCGTCATCATTTCATTAGGGATTACATCAAGCGGGGAGATATTGATATCATCTACATCAACACTCAAGAGCAACTAGCGGATATCTTCACCAAGCCTCTAGATGAAGCAAGATTTCGCGAGTTAAGGCATGAGGTAAGTATCATTGATTTGAGCAATGTGGCTTGAATCTAGGCACACCCCACCGCACTCATCATTATATCTTATTCTAGATGTAGGAATGGACATAGGGGGAGTGTTGTTCTCTTAATGAACTCTCCCTCCCCCTATTATGCATATCGATCATGTCTTTCACATTAGCCATTTTTATGGTACTTGTGATTCAAAGACGAGTTTAGGTCATGGTCCCAAGGTTAAAATCTTTGTGGTGCCACACCTCTTGACTCAAACATAGGTGGCCTCGGCCACCGCCCTCTCTTTGGGAGTTGTGTGGTTTTCCTTCTTCTCCAGTTGATTTGGTTTGTGTATTTTTGTGTTTTCCTCTACTCTCTCCATGGGTGCATCTCTGGTTTTTGGTTGTGCTTTGCTCTTTGAGTTGCTCCCTCGGCTCGTCTCATGTTTCTTTTTGTTGGAGCTAGGCCTTTTTCATTCCTGTCTCGTCGAGTTTGTGCTGGGCGGTACTACCGCTGTGGACGGGCGGTACTACCGCTGAGTAGCATCAAGCGATACTACCACCCACCCGAGCGGTACTACCACTGCGAGGCGGGACTGGGAGTTATGACTCGGTCAAGGGAAGTTTTACTCCCCCATACCCATTCGACTCGCCCCGTCCGTTCCTCTCTCGCTCCAGCGACGAACTCGCCGCGGGAGGCCACCGCCAGGCCGCCTTCTCCTGGCCGTCCTTCGCATTTCCAACTGGTGGAATCGATTCCCACCCCTTCCTCTTGCCATGGATGCTGGTATTGCCACCATTCTTCTCCTTGTTGCTTCTTGTTTTCAGATATAGGCTTTTGGGGCAATAGTCTTAGCATTTGTCGATTTTTGCCAAATCGAGGCTTGAGTAGGATGTTGAAGGCTACTAAACTAGTTGGATTGATGTTTGGTAGGATTATTATTGAAGTTGGCACCCCCGGTAGTACCGGATTTAGCAGCGGCTATGGCCGGACCGTTGTCCTCCGCTACTTCTCAAATTAAATGTCATGACTTTTTGTTAATGATATAGAAATATACATAATAATCTAGTGTTTTTTACAAAAACGCTATGTGGACGTAGCTCCTGCAATTTTTTCTTGCTATCTGCATTTCTCTACGCGGCCCCCATCTTCTACCAGCCCGCTATTCGCTACTTAAAACCATGCCTCTGCCTCGGGCAGTGCTCTTCTGGAGCGGTACTACCACTATGGACGGTACTACCGCTAGCTAGGAACATTACTACCGCTCGGGGTGCCGGCCTCCACTTTTCTCATACCATTCGTTGATTCGTGTTGCTCTTCTGTTAGCTTATGCTTGTTTTGTTGGCTTTCTTTGCCGTTGTTTGTGTGGTTCTAGGTGATGGCACTTCGGAGCCCCCCGTCCGTCATATCAACCCCGAGCGTCCTAGAGGATCTAAGCGCTATCGCACTTCTGAGGCAGCTATTGCTTCGTCAAGTGTTCCTCCAACTAGGCCCAAGCCTCGTTACAAGCAAGTTGCTAGCAAGCCAAAGATGAAGATCAAGTTTGTGATTGAGATGACTGCTAAGGAGTTCTGTGTGGCTCGTCGCCGCAACTCGTATGCTCAAGATCAAGATCCAACTCTTGTCAACCGCCCCTTCTGGAACCGGTTTCAGTGGTCTGTCTTCTTTGATGTGCTCAAAGCAAAGAAGAATCTCTATGTAGATGTCCGCTCCATCAACATCTCCTACTTGGAGAAGGATCATGCCTATTTTGGCGATGCATTGGAGATGTGTGCTCAGTTGAACATTCTCAAGATCATGGAGTTCAACAAGGACTTTGATGCGGATATGGTGGCTCAGTTTTATGCCACGATTCACCTTGACACTGGTGAGGAAAGGACTTTGACTTGGATGACCAATGATAGACTACTATCAGTCAAATGGAAGGCGTTCACGGAACTATTGGGTGTTGAATCAGGGGCTTGACAACCCGGTTGGATTTCTTCCTCACAAGAATGACACTTCTACTCACAAGCAAGCTCTTTGGCCATACAACACTATGAAGATTCACCCCATCACGAAGAAGAAGAAGACTTATGAGTTGTTCCCTTTTCTAGATATCCTTCATCGCATCTTCAGGAACACTCTTTTCCCTCGCATTGGGAACTTGGATATGGCTCATTCGTACCTCGTGGATATGTTACTGTTTTCCCAGCATGAGAAGGATAACAACACAGATGAGTCCTTGGATATTTCTCATGTCATCTGGTTAGAGCTCCTCTCTACCATCACTGAGCGCAAGTGCCCCATTTATGCCCCCTACCTGATGTTGCTCATTGAGAAGGCATGGGCTCACACTTATCCTGATGTCAGACTGGAGACCGGTGAGTTGGTCTCTCACGAGATTAAGCGACTACGACAGAAGGAGAACTAGGGCACTTCTATTCCGGAGTCTGAGATACCTTTTGGAGCTGATAAAGCTGAGGCTGATAAGGATGAGGATTATGAGCCCTCTGAAGTGGAGCCTACGTGGGCTAAGATGCTCACGCGCAAGATGAAGAAGCTTTTCCGCATGGAGTCTCATGGGCAATATATGGCTTATGTGTCTTAGAAGAAGTCCCATAGCCGCCACAAAGTTCTTATGCATCAGCTTGGTGGTGAAGTGAACAGTGGGTCTGAGGACAAGATCACAGATGAGGAGGAGTGGATTTCTCAGCACTATCCCTAGATGGACTCAGAGACTGAGCAGCCTACTGCCGATGAAGGAGGCGCGGGCGACCACGCGGGGATGTGCTGATGGAGATTGTCGGCTTTGCTATCACCTGTGACCGTAGCAGCACTCTTTGCCCTTTTGGTGTCTCGATGCCAAAGGGGGAGAGAGTCAAGGGATTTGTCGAGTTGCGAGTGTGTCTTATTTGCCTTGTCTTTCTCTCTCGCAAACTCTTTTATCGCCGTTTGATTTGGTTTGGTTTGTGCTTATGAGACCTGGTTACCCTGTCATATGGTGTGAGACATATGCTATCCTATCGTTTATTATCTTATATGTGTCTAGTAATTTGGTAGTACGTGAGTTGCATGCTTAACTTATGATTCCATTTTGCTCACTTACTACACCCTTGCATCCTAGGTTATATCTCTCTTCTTATATATGCAAGTTTTGTCAGGCTATAAAATATAGGGGGAGTGTTGATCCTAGTGTGTGTACTTTGCATTCCAAAGGCACTCTTAATTAAGTGCACACATCTAGGGGGATCCCGTCTATATTTTGTAGTCTCTGGGGTTTGCTTTTTCTCTTGTCATTTCTTTATGAAAATCCCGTGTTGTCATCAATCCACCAAAAAGGGGAAGATTGTTAGGGCATGTCTCTCTCTAAGTGGTTTTGGTGATTGATGACAATGCATTTGCGGACTAATCGTGTGCATTGAGCATTTTAGATATTCATTTCATTGGCACGAGACGATTCTTTCCCCTCGGAGCTAAGGGTGAAGACGGTGTAGTCTCTTTTGTTTCGGTTTTGGTGGACTTGAGTCGTAGGAGACACTGTACTATCAAGAGGGGGTCCGCATCAAAAAGTCTAGGGTGGAATCAACACGCACACATCTTTCTCGCACCCCAGCTCCTTCCCTCTTCCTTGGAGTATACAGTTATTGCGGAACTGACACATGGGAGGAGCCAGCGGTAGTACCAACGGGACGGAGCGGCAGTATCGCTGAAAGCATCAAGCTGTAGTACCACTCGTGGCCATCAGCGGCAGTACGGCTCCTGTTCCGTGCTGGTACCGCCTCGATTCAAGACTGTTGCTTCTTGTGTCAGGTTGGGCGTCAGTAGGAGTGGCAGTAGGCACGGTAGTACCGCTTCCAAGCGGTAGTACCATCCTACCACCACTACTAGTGCCGCTCAGGGGCTCTCTCTCTCCTGCCCCTTCTCTCTACTCTCTGCGCAACCCCAGCGGTACTACCGCTGGGCCAAACAGCAGTACCGCTGCCTTGTGCGGTAGTACCGCTCCCATGAGCGGTAGTACCACTCTCTGCGGGCTGAGTTGAGGGATAACGGCTGTATTTGATTCCCCACTATAAAAGGAGGTCTTCTTCCCCAAGAAGACCTACCTCTTTTCCCCCAAGCTCCATTGTTGCTCCAAAGCTCATTTTCGCCCGATCTCTCTCCCTAGCCAGTCAAACTTGTTGATTTTCTAAGGATTGGTTGAGAAGGCTCGGATGTACACTTCCACCAAGAGAAATTTGATTCCCCCCACTAATCCCTCATGGATCTTGTTACTCTTGGGTGTTTGAGCACCCTAGATGGTTGAGGTCACCTCGGAGCCACATTCCATTGTGGTGAATCTCCGTGGTATCATTGGGGGCCTCCAATCAAGTTGTGGAGATAGCCCCAAACTTTTTTGTAAATGTTCGGTCGCCGCCTTCAAGGGCACCACGAGTGGAATCACGGCATCTCGCATTGTGTGAGGGCGTGAGGAGAATACGGTGGCCCTAGTGGCTTCATGGGGAGCATTATGCCTCCACACATGTCCAACGGAGACATACTTCCCCCAAAGGGAAGGAACTTCGGTAACACATCCTCGTCTCCATCGGATCCACTTGTGGTTATCTCTTCCCTTTACTTTGTGCAAGCTATTGTTGTGTTGTACCATTTGCTTGCACTTTTTATTATTGTTGTTGTTGTTGTTGTTGTTGTTGTTGTTGTTGTTGTTGTTGTTGATGATGTTGTTGATGTTGTTGTTGTTTTCGTTGTTGTTGTTGTTGTTGTTGTTGTTGTTGTTGTTGTTGTTGTTGTTGTTGTTGTTGTTGTTGTTGTTGTTGTTGTTGTTGTTGTTGTTGTTGTTGTTGTTGCTGTCGTCGTCGTTGTCGTCGTCGTTGTTGTCGTCGTTGTTGTCGTTGTTGTTGTTGTTGTTGTTGTTGTTGTTGTTGTTGTTGTTGTTGTTGTTGTTGTTGTTGTTGTCGTTGTTGTTGTCGTCGTCGTTGTTGTTGTTGTTGTTGTTGTTGTTGTCGTTGTTGTCGTCGTTGTTGTCGTCGTTGTTGTCATCGTTGTTGTCGTCGTCATCGTCGTTGTTGTTGTTGTTGTTGTTGTTGTTGTTGTTTTTTTTTTTGTTGTCGTTGTTGTTGTCATTGTTGTTGTTGTTGTTGTTGTTGTTGTTGTTGTTGTTGTTGTTGTTGTTGTTGTTGTTGTTGTTGTTGTTGTTGTTGTTGTTGTTGTTGTTGTCGTCGTCGTCGTCGTCGTCTTCGTCGTCGTCGTCGTCGTTGTTGTTGTTGTGTTGTTGTTGTTGTTGTTGTTGTTGTTGTTGTTGTTGTTGTTGTTGTTGTTGTTGTTGTTTGCATCATATAGGTTGCTCACCTAGTTGCATATCTAGACAACCTATTTGTTGCTAAACCTAATTTGTTAAGAAAAGCTAAGAATTGGTAGTAACCTATTCACCCCCCTCTAGTCAACCATATCGATCCTTTCAATAGTGGACAAAAAAACTTTTATCTCAACTCAATAATAGATAGATGAGCACATGACAATTATCTCAATTCAAATTGACAATTGATGACAATTTTAACATAGTTTCATAAGCTCATGATATACTTCACGAGTAAGTTCCACATGTCAATATAAATGGGTAGGGTATGGGTATATCCGCGGGTACAAGGCTATACCCATGCCCTACCCATGGGTATAAAATTGTGCTCATACCCTGCCCATGTGGGTACGGTATCCGCGGGTACCCGTACCCATGGGTAAAATTGACATCCTTTTGTCCAACGATGTGTTTTATACTTCCAAAGCATTATGTTTGGCATATAATATATATTGCTTGTGCAAGATGGTTATAAGTTGAGAAATAATTTTTTTCATTACCGCTAAAGTACCGTGCAAATGAAGCTTAAGACAACATACCTCACGTTGTAAGGCAATATCTTAATCACACCAAGTAGATCTTAGTCCATAACAAATAATTATTTGGATCATCGTTCTCTGTGTATACATCACCAAGTTACATTGCAGGTGAAATGGGTTTCAATTATTTTTTAATTGTTGCAGGCTATCTTTTCTCTACATACAAAATATAATATACATTATATGCGTAATCAGCTGAAATCAACACATGCAAAATTTGATATCCATTGTATTCATAGGTGCAATAAAAAATATTAAGAGCCCATGGCAACGCACGAGCGTTCTACTAGTATATAATAAAGAGCAGTGATTTTTGGACATCGATAACTTTTATGCATCTTCAGGGACCCTAAAACCGGTGCTCGGTAATTTGAAAATCACATGAAACATGATGTCTGACGGCGGCGGGGCGACGACGATAACAGCTAAACCTGAGAGCGTAAAAGTGTGAGGCCGGCAGGCCGGCAGTGCGGTGGCCAAGATGGTGGCGGAGGCTTGTGGCAGACGGCAGGGGTGGATCCAACGAATTGGAGCGATGGGACGGCCGTAAGAGCATCTCTAGTCACACCCCAACAGGCTCCCAAGGCCATTTTTTAGCGCCGGAGCTAAAAAATGGCCCAGTCACGCCCCTAGAAGCCCAATTTTTGCCAGTTCGGCTTGAAATTGACATCGGCGGACCCAGGCCGAACCCGAGGCGCTAGTGGGTGCCCAGGGGCGCCGAGGGAATCATTTTTGGCGCGAAAGAATGGCGGGACCGCCGAGTCAGCGACCACAGCGCATCATCGTCCTCATCACCTCGGTTCCCGTGAGGAATCAATGCTAAGGCTGTTGCACTGGTCAGCCTCCATTGATGCCTCACAAGCGACGCAGTGAAGGCGTGACGACGCGCGTGCCGCCCGTCCGCCACGCGTATACATGCATGCTGCCCTCCCACTGCCCGTGCCCGGCTATAAAAGCCACCCTTCCTCGCCGGGGAGCACACACTCTATTCCCCACCGATGCCCCTCTTGCCTGAGCTCCTCCTCTCGCCGCCGATGCTCCTCTACCGAACTTGCTTCTCCTCGCCCTTTCTCCCCACCGACGAGCATGGCCAAGCGTTACCCAGGCGACGGGGTGGTGGCCAATGGCTTCGGCCGCCATCACCTACACGACGGCGAGGCACGGCTCCTCTACAAGGCCAAGTACCCGACACTGATGACCCGTAAGTATACGGGATAGTTGTAGCCTCTTTCGATAAGTAAGAGTGTCGAACCCAACGAGGAGCTAAAGGTAGAACAAATACTCTCTCAAGTCCTATCGGCCACTGATACGACTCTATGCATGCTTGATGTTCGCTTTACCTAGAACAAGTATGAAACTAGAAGTACTTTGTAGGTGTTGTTAGATAGGTTTGCAAGATGATAAAGAATGCGTAAATAAAAACTAGGGGCTGTTTAGATAAAGATGCAATAAAGTAAATAAAGCGAGTGTGGAAAAGTGGTGGTATGAGTTGTGAAAGTGTCCCTAAGCAATTGACTACGTTACTAGACCGATAGCAAGTTTTATGTGGGAGAGGCATCAGCTAACATACTTTCTCTTCTTGGATCATATGCACTTATGATTCGAACTCTAGCAAGCATCCGTAACTACTAAAGATTCATTAAGGTAAAACCCAACCATAGCATTAAAGCTCAAGTCCCCTTTAACCCGTACGCAACAATCCCCTTACTGGGGTTTATGCTTCTGTCACTCAAGCAACCCACCATAAAAGAATCATGAACGTATTGCAACACCCTACAGTGGGAATCCCTCATGCTTGCATGACACGGAGGGCACAATAGGACAGCAACATAAGCACAAGCAAATTAAATCAATCATAGCAATTCATCAACCACCAATAGGACAACGAAAATCTACTCAGACATCATAGGATGGCAAGACATCATTGGATAATAATATGAAGCATAAAGCACCATGTTCAAGTAGAGGGTACAGCGGGTTGCGGGAGAGTGGACCGCTGAATATAGATGGGGGAAGGTGATTGTTGGGGATATGACTATTTGTGTAAGCCGGCTAGGAGGGGCCGGGTTACGCAAAGAGGACTCATCAGAGGAAGCCCAAGACCAAGCATGAAAATGGCGGTTCAATAAAGGGCTTAAGGCCCACAGGCGGCTTAAGGCCCGTTGTAGTAAACCGCCATGATGGCATGACTTGTAATATAAGGTAGATTTAACTAGTCACCGAGCCGGACACTGTTTATAAGCCGGCCGGGACTCTGTAAGCCACAGGGTGTCAACCCGTGTATATAAGGGGACAACCTGCTGGCGGCTTAGGGCAAGAAACAACTCATCGAGAGCCGGGCATAGATTATCTCGCTCCCTGGTCATCGAAACATCAATACCAACCCAACTAGACGTAGGCCTTACCTTCACCGTAAGGGGCCGAACTAGTATAAACTCTCTCGTGTCCCTTGTCCCGATTTAACCCCTTCAAGCTTCCTAGTTGCGATGGCTCCACAACTAAGTCCTTTCACGAGGACATCTGACGTGACTATTCCATGACAGTTGGCGCCCACCATGGGGCCAGCACACGGTGGATTTGAGTTCTTGAAGGGCAACTTCGAAGGGCTCAAGGGATATGTAGTGGGCCGGATGACCAAGAGTCGTCGCGGCAAGATCTACATCGACGACAAAGGCTGGGGTCCCGACGCCGGCTCAATTGAGTACGGATACCGGGTCCCCTTCGGCGGAATCCACGTCTTCATCGGCCGGATCGGTGAGCCGGGCCCTGAGCCGGACAACTGCACCGACCTCGTCGAGATGGCTCAGCGTGCGAGGAAGACCCGGACTCAGCCGGTCATGAGGTGTGCCTTCGTGGGCTGCATCCACGGAGAAGAAATTTCTGAAGGATCTGAAGATAGGGGTGAGACGGCCGTCCTCTCAGGCAGAGATTCGTCCGCCGGTTCAACAGATTCGTTGTACCAAGTGCAAGACGGCGTGCTCGGGGGCTGTTCCGACGGCATCAGTATTCCGGACCCCTTTGAGCCACCAAGATGGGCCGGAATCTTCATGGCTGGGACTCAGCCCGGCTCAAACTCTACAGCCGCCGCAGCGGCAACGTCCGGTTTAGGAGCAGCCGGGGCAGGCGGCCCCATGCGCCCACCGGCTTAGGTGCTGATAGACTTCATGGACAAGCTTACGGCCCTGTTAACCGCCACAGTTATTCCTGCAGATAAAGATGAGCATGACGCAGCGGTAGCACAGGTGCGGGAGGAGATAGCTCAGGCCAAGGAGGCCTTGGCAGCTGAGGATACTAGACTAGCTACAGAACGGGCGGCTCTCGACGCCCGGGCGCAGCGCTTGCAGTCAGAAGCTTATCAGCTCACGATGAGCCTAAACGCATCTAATGAGGTAATGAGGAGGAGACATCAGAAAACTCAGTCCCGTTTGCCTCTGAATTACGATCCTCGGGTTCTTTTTGCGACACCCGGGGCCGGCCCAAGTAACCCGCCAGAGACCAATCAGCTTGTGACGGCCGGAACAGGAGGGCCGACTCAGCCCCGGGAGCCGGTGCCGCCTCACGTGAGCATGCCACCGCCGCGTTATGTGCCAATTCCCCCGGGTCACTTTTCCAACCCCATGGAGAATTTAATTGCAGCTTCAACACATTTGGCGGCTCTTCCCATGGACGGTGATGACCCGGCGGCAGTGGAGACCCGGAGAGTCAGAGAACTTCTTCAGACAGCTTTGGCTCAGCAGGATACCTATTCTTATAGCCGGGACAGAATCCATTCAACTCCCCCGCCTTGGTTAGCGCCGCCCCGCCAGAACCGAAGCCCGAGTTACAGCAGGCACATGGAGTCGGAAGCTTTGTCAAGCAACACCCAACGCCATAACCAGCCCGGTGGCTATCACCCGGTACAAGACCGAATATGTCAGGAGAACAAACAGGCGGCTCAGGTAGCGGCTTATCAGGACCACCCGGAGTATCCGACGACGTCTGTTGAGGTGGGGGTAGCCACTAGAACCGGCGGTGTTCCTTGCGTGGTACCGGCTCTGCGCAATGTACGTCTACCCAAGGACTTCAAGGGACCTCGAAAGATACCGAATTACACGGCCGACTTACAGCCCGGGGAGTGGATCGAGAGTTATGAGATGGCCATGGAGCTGCTAGAGGTCAGTGATGTTAGATGGAACAGCCCGGTCTTGGCTGAAGGGGTTGCTGTTGGGGAACGTTGCAGAAAACAAAAATTTTCCTACTCGTTTCACCAAGATCCATCTAGGAGTTCATCTAGCAACGAGTCATCGGATGCATCTACGTACCTTGTAGATCGCGAGCGGAAGCGTTCAAAGAACGGTGATGATGTAGTCGTACTCGACGTGATCCAAATCACCGATGACCAAGCGCCGAACGGACGGCACCTCCGCGTTCAACACACGTACGGGACGGGAGACATCTCCTCCTTCTTGATCCAGCAAGGGGGAAGGAGAGGTTGATGAAGATCCAGCAGCACGACGGCGTGGTGGTGGATGCAGGGCGTCACAGAAGCAGGGCTTCGCCGAGACTACGAGAGAGAAATGTAACGGGGAGAGAGGGAGGCGCCAGGGGCTGGTGTGTTTCCCTCCTCTCCCCCCCACTATATATAGGGGTGCCATGGGGGGGCGCCGGCCCTAGTAGATGAGATCTACTAGGGGGGGGGGCGGCGGCCAAGGGGAGGTTTCCCTCCCCCCCAAGGCACCTAGGGGTGCCTTCCACCACTAGGACTCCTCCTAGGTGGAAACCCTAGGCGCATGGGCCTATAGGGGCTGGTGCCCTTGGCCCATGAAGGCCAAGGCGCACCCCCTACAGCCCATGTGGCCCCCCGGGACAGGTGGCCCCACCCGGTGGACCCCCGGGACCCCTCCGGTGGTCCCGGTACAATACCGATAACCCCGAAACTTGTCCCGATGGCCGAAATAGCACTTCCTATATATAATTCTTTACCTCCGGACCATTCCGGAACTCCTCGTGATGTCCGGGATCTCATCCGGGACTCCGAACAACATTCGGGTTTCTGCATATACATATCTTCATAACCCTAGCGTCACCGAACCTTAAGTGTGTAGACCCTACGGGTTCGGGAGACAAGCAGACATGACCGAGACGACTCTCCGGTCAATAACCAACAGCGGGATCTGGATACCCATGTTGGCTCCCACATGCTCCACGATGATCTCATCGGATGAACCACGATGTCGAGGATTCAATCAACCTCGTACTCAATTCCCTTTGTCAATCGATATGTTACTTGCCCGAGATTCGATCGTCGGTATCCCAATACCTCGTTCAATCTCGTTACCGGCAAGTCACTTAACTCGTACCGTAATGCATGATCCCGTGACCAGACACTTGGTCACTCTGAGCTCATTATGATGATGCATTACCGAGTGGGCCCAGTGATACCTCTCCGTCATACGGAGTGACAAATCCCAGTCTTGATCCATGTCAACCCAACAGACACTTTCGGAGATACCCGTAGTCTACCTTTATAGTCACCCAGTTACGTTGTGACGTTTGGCATACCCAAAGCACTCCTACGGTATCCGGGAGTTACACGATCTCATGGTCTAAGGAAAAAATACTTTGACATTGGAAAACTCTAGCAAACGAACTATACGATCTTGTGCTATGTTTAGGATTGGGTCTTGTCCATCACATCATTCTCCCAATGATGTGATCTCGTTATCAATGACATCCAATGTCCATAGTCAGGAAACCATGACTATCTATTGATCAACGAGCTAGTCAACTAGAGGCTTACTAGGGACTTGTTGGTGTCTGTTATTCACACATGTATTACGATTTCCGGATAACACAATTATAGCATGAATAAAGACAATTATCATGAACAAGGAAATATAATAATAATGCTTTTATTATTGCCTCTAGGGCATATTTCCAACAGTCTCCCACTTGCACTAGAGTCAATAATCTAGTTACATTGTGATGAATCGAACACCCATGGAATTCTGGTGTTGATCATGTTTTGCTCTTGGGAGAGGTTTAGTCAACGGATCTGCTACATTCAGGTCCGTATGTATTTTACAAATCTCTATGTCTCCATCTTGAACATTTTCACGAATGGAGTTGAAGCGACGCTTGATATGCCTTGTCTTCTTGTGAAACCTGGGCTCCTTGGCAAGTGCAATAGCTCCAGTGTTGTCACAGAAGAGCTTGATCGGCCCCGACGCATTGGGTATGACTCCTAGGTCGGTGATGAACTCCTTCACCCATATTGCTTCATGTGCTGCCTTCGAGGCCGCCATGTACTCCGCTTCACATGTAGATCCCGCCACGACGCTCTTCTTGCAACTGCACCAGCTTACTGCCCCACCATTCAAAATATACACGTATCCGGTTTGTGACTTAGAGTCATCCAGATCTGTGTCGAAGCTAGCGTCGACGTAACCCTTTACGACGAGCTCTTCGTCACCTCCATAAACGAGAAACATTTCCTTAGTCCTTTTCAGGTACTTCAGGATATTCTTGACCGCTGTCCAGTGCTCTTTGCCGGGATTACTTTGGTACCTTCCTACCAAACTTACGGCAAGGTTTACATCAGGTCTGGTACACAGCATGGCATACATAATAGAACCTATGGCTGATGCATAGGGGATGACGCTCATCTCTTCTATATCTTCTGCCGTGGTCGGACATTGAGCTGAGCTCAATTTCATACCTTGTAACACAGGCAAGAACCCCTTCTTGGATTGATCCATATTGAACTTCTTCAATATCTTATCAAGGTATGTGCTTTGTGAAAGACCTATGAGGTGTCTCGATCTATCTCTATAGATTTTGACGCCTAATATATAAGCAGCTTCTCCAAGGTCCTTCATTGAAAAACTCTTATTCAAATAGGCCTTGATGCTGTCCAAGAGTTCTATATCATTTCCCATCAAAAGTATGTCATCTACATATAGTATGAGAAATGCTACAGAGCTCCCACTCACTTTCTTGTAAACGCAGGCTTCTCCATAAGTCTGCGTAAACCCAAACGCTTTGATCATCTCATCAAAGCGAATGTTCCAACTCCGAGATGCTTGCACCAGCCCATAAATCGAGCGTTGGAGCTTGCACACCTTGTCAGCATTCTTAGGATCGACAAAACCTTCCGGCTGCATCATATACAATTCTTCCTTAAGGAAACCATTAAGGAATGCCGTTTTGACGTCCATTTGCCATATTTCATAATCGTAGAATGCGGCAATTGCTAACATGATTCGGACGGACTTCAGCTTCGCTACCGGTGAGAAAGTCTCATCGTAGTCAACCCCTTGAACTTGTCGATAACCCTTAGCGACAAGCCGAGCTTTATAGATGGTCAAATTACCATCCGCGTCTGTCTTCCTCTTAAAGATCCATTTATTTTCTATGGCTCGCCGCTCAACGGGCAAGTCAGTCAAAGTCCATACTTCGTTTTCATACATGGATCCTATCTCGGATTTCATGGCGTCTAGCCATTTGTCGGAATCCGGGCCCGCCATCGCTTCTTCATAGTTCGAAGGTTCACCGTTGTCTAACAACATGATTTCCAAGACAGGGTTGCCGTACCACCCTAGTGCGGAACATGTCCTTGTGGACCTTCGAATTTCAGTAGGAGCTTGATCAGAAGTATCTTGATCATCATCATTAACTTCCTCTCTAGTCGGTGCAGGCACCTCAAGAACATTTTCTTGAGTTGCGCCATTTTCTGGTTCAAGAGGTAATACTTCATCAAGCTCTACTTTCCTCCCACTTACTTCTTTCGAGAGAAACTCCTTCTCTAGAAAGGATCCATTCTTGGCAACAAAGATCTTGCCTTCGGATCTGAGGTAGAAGGTGTACCCAATAGTTTCCTTTGGGTACCCTATGAAGACGCATTTTTTCCGACTTGGGTTCGAGCTTTTCAGGTTGAAGTTTCTTGACATAAGCATCGCATCCCCAAACTTTTTGAAACGACAGCTTAGGTTTCTTCCCAAACCATAATTCATATGGTGTCGTCTCAACGGATTTCGACGGTGCCCTATTTAAAGTGAATGCGGCAGTCTCTAAAGCATAGCCCCAAAAAGATAGCGGTAAATCGGTAAGAGACATCATAGATCGCACCATATCTAACAGAGTGCGATTACGACGTTCGGACACACCATTACGCTGAGGTGTTCCAGGCGGCGTGAGTTGTGAAACTATTCCACATTTTCTTAAGTGTGTGCCAAACTCATGACTCAAGTATTCTCCTCCACGATTTGATCGTAGAAACTTGATTTTCCTGTCACGTTGATTTTCAACCTCACTCTGAAATTCCTTGAACTTTTCAAAGGTTTCATACTTGTGTTTCATTAAGTAGATATACCCATACCTACTTAAATCATCAGTGACGGTGAGAACATAACGATAGCCACCGCGAGCCTCAACACTCATTGGACCGCACACATCAGTATGTATGATTTCCAATAAGTTGGTTGCTCGCTCCATTGTTCCTGAGAACGGAGTCTTGGTCATTTTTCCCATAAGGCATGGTTCGCACGTGTCAAATGATTCGTAATCAAGAGACTCTAAAAGTCCATCGGCATGGAGCTTCTTCATGCGTTTGACACCTATGTGACCAAGGCGGCAGTGCCACAAGTATGTGGGACTATCATTATCAACCTTATTTCTTTTGGTACTCACATTGTGAACATGTGTAGCATCACGTTCGAGATTCATAAAGAATAAACCATTCACCATAGGAGCATGACCATAAAACATATCTCTCATATAAATAGAACAACAATTATTCTCGGATTTAAATGAGTAGCCATCTTGAATTAAACGAGATCCTGATACAATGTTCATGCTCAAAGCTGGCACTAAATAACAATTATTAAGGTTTAAAACTAATCCCGAAGGGAGATGCAGAGGTAGCATGCCGACGGCGATCACATTGACCTTGGAACCATTCCCAACGCGCATCGTCACCTCGTCCTTTGCCAGTTTCCTCTTATTCCGCAGCCCCTGCTTTGAGTTACAAATGTGAGCAACTGCACCGGTATCAAATACCCAGGAGCTACTACGGGCACTAGTAAGGTACACATCAATTACATGTATATCACATATACCTTTTGTTTTGCCGGCCTTCTTATCCGCTAAGTACTTAGGGCAGTTCCGCTTCCAGTGACCGCTTCCCTTGCAATAAAAGCACTCAGTCTCGGGCTTGGGTCCATTCTTTGGCTTCTTCCCGGCAGCTTGCTTGCCGGGCGCGGCAACCTCCTTGCCGTCCTTCTTGAAGTTCTTTTTACCCTTGCCTTTCTTGAACTTAGTGGTTTTATTGACCATCAACACTTGATGTTCCTTCTTGACTTCTACCTCTGCTGATTTCAGCATAGCAAATACTTCAGGAATGGTCTTTTCCATCCCCTGCATATTGAAGTTCATCACAAAGCTCTTGTAGCTTGGTGGAAGCGACTGGAGGATTCTGTCAATGACCGCATCATCCGGGAGATTAACTCCCAGCTGAGTCAAGCGGTTATGTAACCCAAACATAGTGAGTATGTGCTCACTGACAGAACTATTTTCCTCCATCTTACAGCTGAAGAATTTGTCGGAGACTTCATATCTCTCGACCCGGGCATGAGCTTGGAAAACCATTTTCAGCTCTTCGAACATCTCATATGCTCCATGTCTCTCAAAACGCTTTTGGAGCCCCGGCTCTAGGCTGTAAAGCATGCCGCACTGAACGAGGGAGTAGTCATCGAAACGTGCCTGCCAAGCGTTCATAACATCTTGTTCTGCAGGGAGAACAGGTGCGTCACCCAGCGGTGCTTGTAGGACATAATCTTTCTTGGCAGCTATGAGGATGATCCTCAGGTTCCGGACCCAGTCCGTATAGTTGCTGCCATCGTCTTTCAGCTTAGTTTTCTCTAGGAACGCGTTGAAGTTGAGGACTATGTTGGCCATTTGATCTACAAGACATATTGTAAAATATTTAGACTAAGTTCATGATAATTAAGTTCAACTAATCAAATTATTAATGAACTCCCACTTAGATTAGACATCCCTCTAGTCATCTAAGTATTACATGATCCGAGTTTAACTAGACCGTGTCCGATCATCACGTGAGACGGACTAGTCAACATCGGTGAACATCTTCATGTTGATCGTATCTTCTATACGACTCATGCTCGACCTTTTGGTCTTCTGTGTTCCGAGGCCATGTATGTACATGCTAGGCTCGTCAAGTCAACCTAAGTGTTTGCATGTGTAAATCTGTCTTACACCCGTTGTATGTGAACGTCTGAATAAAACACCGATCATCACGTGGTGTTTTGAAACAGCGAACTGTCGCAACGGTGCACAGTTAGGGGGAACACTTCTTGAAATTAGTATGAGGGATCATCTTATTTACTACCGTCGTTCTAAGTAAACAAGATGCAAAACATGATAAACATCACATGCAATCAAATAATAAACGTGACATGATATGGCCAATATCACATAGCTCCTTTGATCTCCATCTTGGGGCTCCATGATCATCTTGTCACCGGCTTGACACCATGATCTCCATCATCATGATCTCCATCATCGTGTCTCCATGAAGTTGCTCGCCAACTATTACTTCTACTACTATGGCTAACGCGTTTAGCAATAAAGTAAAGTAATTTACATGGCGTTTCTCAATGACACGCAGGTCATATAAAAGAATAAAGACAACTCCTATGGCTCCTGCCGGTTGTCATACTCATCGACATGCAAGTCGTGATTCCTATTACAATAGCATGAACACCTCATACATCACATATAGATCATTCATCATTCATCACAACTTTGGCCATATCATATCACAAACCACTTGCTGCAAAAACAAGTTAGACGTCCTCTAATTGTTGTTGCAAGTTTTACGTGGCTGAATTAGGGTTCTAGCAAGAACGTCTTCTTACCTACGTTAAAGCCACAACGTGATTTGTCAACTTCTATTTACCCTTCATAAGGACCCTGTTCATCAAATCCGCTCCAACTAAAGTAGGAGAGACAGACACCCACCAGCCACCTTATGCAACTAGTGCATGTTAGTCGGTGGAACCGGTCTCACGTAAGCGTACGTGTAAGGTTGGTCCGGGCCGCTTCATCCCACAATACCGCTGAAGCAAGAAAATACTAGTAACGGCAAGAAAGTTGACAAATCTACGCCCACAACAAATTGTGTTCTACTCGCGCAAGAAGAACTACGCATAGACCTAGCTCATGATGCCACTGTTGGGGAACGTTGCAGAAAACAAAAAAATTCCTACTCGTTTCACCAAGATCCATCTAGGAGTTCATCTAGCAACGAGTCATCGGATGCATCTACGTACCTTGTAGATCGCGAGCGGAAGCGTTCAAAGAACGGTGATGATGTAGTCGTACTCGACGTGATCCAAATCACCGATGACCAAGCGCCGAACGGACGGCACCTCCGCGTTCAACACACGTACGGGACGGGAGACGTCCCCTCCTTCTTGATCCAGCAAGGGGGAAGGAGAGGTTGATGAAGATCCAGCAGCACGACGGCGTGGTGGTGGATGCAGGGCGTCACAGAAGCAGGGCTTCGCCGAGACTACGAGAGAGAGACGTAACGGGGAGAGAGGGAGGCGCCAGGGGCTGGTGTGTTTCCCTCCTCTCCCCCCCACTATATATAGGGGTGCCATGGGGGGGCGCCGGCCCTAGTAGATGAGATCTACTAGGGGGGGCGGCGGCCAAGGGGAGGTTTCCCTCCCCCCCAAGGCACCTAGGGGTGCCTTCCACCACTAGGACTCCTCCTAGGTGGAAACCCTAGGCGCATGGGCCTATAGGGGCTGGTGCCCTTGGCCCATGAAGGCCAAGGCGCACCCCCTACAGCCCATGTGGCCCCCCGGGACAGGTGGCCCCACCCGGTGAACCCCCGGGACCCCTCCGGTGGTCCCGGTACAATACCGATAACCCCGAAACTTGTCCCGATGGCCGAAACAGCACTTCCTATATATAATTCTTTACCTCCGGACCATTTCGGAACTCCTCGTGACGTCCGGGATCTCATCCGGGACTCCGAACAACATTCGGGTTTCTGCATATACATATCTTCATAACCCTAGCGTCACCGAACCTTAAGTGTGTAGACCCTACGGGTTCGGGAGACAAGCAGACATGGCCGAGACGACTCTCCGGTCAATAACCAACAGCGGGATCTGGATACCCATGTTGGCTCCCACATGCTCCACGATGATCTCATCGGATGAACCACGATATCGAGGATTCAATCAACCCCGTACTCAATTCCCTTTGTCAATCGATATGTTACTTGCCCGAGATTCGATCGTCGGTATCCCAATACCTCGTTCAATCTCGTTACCGGCAAGTCACTTAACTCGTACCGTAATGCATGATCCCGTGACCAGACACTTGGTCACTCTGAGCTCATTATGATGATGCATTACTGAGTGGGCCCAGTGATACCTCTCCGTCATACGGAGTGACAAATCCCAGTCTTGATCCATGTCAACCCAACAGACACTTTCGGAGATACCCGTAGTCTACCTTTATAGTCACCCAGTTACGTTGTGACGTTTGGCATACCCAAAGCACTCCTACGGTATCCGGGAGTTACACGATCTCATGGTCTAAGGAAAAAATACTTTGACATTGGAAAACTCTAGCAAACGAACTATACGATCTTGTGCTATGTTTAGGATTGGGTCTTGTCCATCACATCATTCTCCCAATGATGTGATCTCGTTATCAATGACATCCAATGTCCATAGTCAGGAAACCATGACTATCTATTGATCAACGAGCTAGTCAAATAGAGGCTTACTAGGGACATGTTGGTGTCTGTTATTCACACATGTATTACGATTTCCGGATAACACAATTATAGCATGAATAAAGACAATTATCATGAACAAGGAAATATAATAATAATGCTTTTATTATTGCCTCTAGGGCATATTTCCAACAGTTGCCACCCAATTCCATTAGCTCACGGGAAGAGTTAAAGGCCCGGTTCATTCAGAACTTCAAAGACACCTGGAAACAATCTATGTCAATTGTGGACTTAACCAATTGTAAGCAGGGGGAGGGCGAATCCACCATCCATTGGGTGCGCCGGATTAAGGACATAATTCATTCATCTGACAATATGGATGCCGGCTTTGCAGTCCTTATGTTGGAGAAGAATTGTAGCTTTGAGCCGCTGAGGCAGAAGCTGGGGCGCCTTAATCATGACTATAAGGATATGGGTACGCTGATGGCGGCTTTAGTCAAATATGCCAATTCTGATAGTACCAAGGATCCCGCATCTGACGATGAGAATACAGGGAAGGGAAGAAGGAACGGCAATGGAAAGGGTCAGCAGCATAACCCGGGGAATCAAAACGGCAGTAAGCGCAAGGCGGATGGTAACCCGGAGTTCATAGCCAATGCCAATGCGCAAGGTAACAATCCGAGACGTAAGGGTAAACCGCCTCGATTCGGCGGGTCAGGCCCATCTCTTGAACAGTTACTTAATGAGCCCTGCCCAAGACACGGCACCAGGGAGCGGCCTGCCACGCACCTGTGGAAGGATTGTGGAATCATGAAGGTGTTTAAGAATTCCAACACTTATGATGGCCATAATGGGTCTGGTGGTGGTTCAGGAGCTGGCGGTTTCCATGGCCTGGGTGGCGGCTCAGGATCCGGCTTTCAGGGACATCAGGGAGGGGGCTATAACCAACAACAGTCTGGTCAAGGAGAGCAGTAGCAGCAGCAGTCGGGTTATTAGAGAAACCCGAAGCAATTGAATAGTGGGCAGTATCACGTATTTACCACTAGCTTATGCAAACGTGACCAGAAGGTGCATAAGAGGGCCGCCAATTCTGTTGAGTCGGCAATCCCTTGTTATTTGAGGTGGTCAGAGCAGCCCATCATATGGAGCAGGGAAGATCATCCTCCGCGGGTCGATAACCCGGGTCAGTTGGCCTTGGTAGTGGCACCTCAGGTTGGTGGGTATAAGTTCACTAAAGTGCTAATGGACGGGGGTAGTAGCATCAATATCCTCTACTATGAGACCTTTCGACGCATAGGATTAACTGATAAAAATATGAGAACATCCAACATTGTTTTCCATGGAGTTGTCCCTGGTAAGTCGGCTTACCCAGTTGGCAGGATTGAGCTGGAGGTGGCCTTTGGAGACGAATATGACTCCAGAGGTGAGAAGTTGACGTTCGAGGTGGTCAAAATCAGGAGCCCATACCACGCTCTATTTGGGCGGCCAGCTTATGCTAAGTTTATGGCCCGTCCATGTTATGTTTATTTGCAGCTCAAGATGTCGGGTCACAAGGGCACCATCACTGTACATGGCAGTCGGAAGGTAGCACTAGAGTGTGAAGAAGGTGATGCGGCTTATGCTGAGTCGGCCTGTGCAGCAGAAGAGCTCAAATTTTATCAAGATAATGTTGACCCGGCGGATATGACATCCCTGAAGAAGCCAACTACAGAGCACGACCCGGCGTTGAAGTTTAAGTCGGCAGCTAAGAAAAAGCTTGTTGATTTTACCCTAGGTGACTCTTCTAAACAGTTCAACATCAGCAGCAACTTGGCTCCCAAATAGGAAAGCGCGCTCATCGAGTTCATCCGTGAGAACCGGGACATCTTTGCATGGAAACCTTCTGACATGCCGGGTGTACTGAGGGAACTCGCTGAGCACACTCTCAACATTGATCCAAAGTATAAGCCGGTCAGGTAGTTTCTTTGGTGTTTTAACGAAGAGCGACGGAAAGCTATTGGGGAAGAAGTCGCCCGGCTCTTAGCAGCCAGGTTTATCATTGAAGTTTTTCACCCGGAGTGGTTGGCTAACCCGGTGCTTGTCCTCAAAAAGAACGACACCTAGAGGATGTGTGTGGATTACACGGACTTAAACAAGGCTTGTCCGGCTGATCCCTTTGCTCTTCCTCGTATTGATCAAATCATTGATGCTACGGCGGGTTGCGAGCGTTTGAGTTTTTTGGATGCTTACTCCGGTTATCATCAGATTAAGATGGCAGTTAAGGACCAGGAGAAGACGGCTTTCATCACTCTGTTTGGAGCCTTCTGCTATGTATCTATGCCGTTTGGGCTCAAGAGTGCCCAGGCGACTTATTAGCGGTGTGTGCAGAACTGTTTGCACGATCAAATTGGGCGTAATGTTCATGCTTATGTGCATGACATTGTGGTGAAGTCCAGAGAAAAGGAGACCTTGATATCTAACTTAAAGGAGACCTTTGATAATCTCCGGGTTTACAAGATGATGCTTAACCCGGCCAAGTGTGTGTTTGGCATTCCTGTAGGCAAGCTCTTGGGCTTTCTGGTGTCCAACAGAGGCATCGAAGCTAACCCGGAGAAGATTAAGGCGATTACCTCCCTGGCTAAACCGGCGTGCATCAATGATGTTCAGCGACTGGCGGGTCGTGTTGCCGCCTTAAGTCGGTTCATAAGTCGGCTCGGTGAGAAGGCCCTCCCATTGTATCAGATGATGAAGAAAACTGACACTTTTGTCTAGAGTGAGGCCGCTGATGCTGCTTTTGAAGACTTGAAGAGACAATTGTCTGAGCCGCCGGTTCTTGCGGCTCCGATTGACAAAGAGCCTTTGTTGTTATATGTGGCTGCCAATTCACGAGCCGTCAGCGTTGCCATCGTGGTGGAGCGTAAGGAAGCCGGTAAGGAGCATCCGGTTCAATGGCCGGTTTACTACATCAGTGAGGTGCTCATTGAATCCAAGCAAAGGTACCCGCATTGGCAGAAGCTTGTTTACGGGGTGTTCATGGCCAACCGAAAGTTGAAGCAGTACTTTCAAAGCCACCCTATAACTGTGGTAAGTTCTGCCCCTTTGGGAGACATCATTCAGAACAGGGAGGCCAGAGGACGAGTCGCCAAGTGGGCCATTGAGCTTGGGCCTCACGATTTGAAGTACATGCCACGTATTGCTATTAAGTCTTAGGCCTTGGTGGACTTTATCAATGATTGGACAGAGTTATAGGCCCCTGAGGAGAAGCCGGATAACACATATTCAACGATTCACTTTGATGGGTCCAGGAAGCTAGAAGGCTCGGGGGCTGGAGTGGTGTTAACTTCCCCTCGAGGTGACAAATTTTGTTATGTACTCCGGCTTATGTTTCCATGTACTAACAATGCAGCTGAATATGAGGCCTTACTCCATGGTCTCCGGATGGCTAAGGAGATGAACTTAAGCCGGGTACGATGCTTGGGCAACTCAGATCTTGTGGCTCAACAAGTGTCAGGCAAGTGGCTTATCGTCGTGAGGTAGATGCTGTGGCTGGTCACTTCACAGGTTATCAAGTGGAGCACATCGATCGAAGGAAGAATGAGGCGGCTGATGCTTTAAGCCGGTTGGGATCCCAACATAAACCGGTGTCGCCCAATACCTTTCTCGATGTGTTACATAACCCTTCTGTCAAGGTGCCTACCGAGGAGGAGCTAGCAGTGCTAGACCCGAAGGCACAACTGGTGGCGGCTCTTCATGTTACCCCGGATTGGACAGTGCCCTACTTGGCTTATATGACCCGGGGTGAGTTGCCGGAGGGTGAGACCTTGGCAAGACAAATTATCAGGCGCTCCAAATCCATGACGATTGTTAACGGCGAGTTACATCACCTAAGTGTCACGGGGGCGTTTCAACGCTGTGTGTCACCTACAGAAGGCCAAGAAATACTTCATGAGATCCATGAAGGAGATTGTGGCCATCATGCCGGGTCAAAATCTCTCATAGCCAAGGCGTTTCGTCATGGTTTCTATTGGCTGACGGCTCATGCTGATGCGGAGGATCTGGTCAGTAAATGTGATGGTTGTCAAAAGTTCTCACGACGAGCTCATGTGCCGGCTCAAGAATTGAGGATGATCCCAATCACTTGGCCGTTTGCGGTCTGGGGGCTTGACATGGTTGGACCTTTCAAAAGGTCTAAAGACAAAAAGACACATCTACTGGTGGCAGGGGACAAGTTTACCAAGTGGGTTGAGGCAGAGCCGGTCAGTAAGTGTGATGCAGCCACGGCGGTTCAGTTCATGAAAAAGGTGATCTTTCGTTTTAGTTTTCCACATAGCATCATAACTGATAATGGCACTAATCTCTCTAAGGGTGCCATGGAAGAGTTCTGTCAAAGAGAACATATCCGGCTTGATGTTTCGGCCGTTGCTCATCCTCAATCCAATGGTCAAGCAGAGAGAGCTAATCAAGAGATCCTGAAAGGTATCAAACCCCGGCTCTTAGTCCCCTTACAGCGGACTCCGGGTTGTTGGGTGGAGGAGTTACCCTCCGTGTTATGGAGCATCAACACTACGCCTAACAGATCTACGGGATACACACCTTTCTTCATGGTTTATGGAGCAGAGGCGGTCCTGCCAAGTGACATCCGGCACGACTCACCCCGTGTGGCGGCTTACATTGAGGCGGATAACGAAAAGGCTCGTCAGGATGCACTCGATTTGTTGGACGAGGAACGAGACTTGGCAATAGCCCGCTCGGCGATTTACCAGCAAGACCTGCGCCGCTATCACAGCCGCCGGGTTAGGAGCAGAACCTTTCAGGAAGGCGACTTGGTGCTCCGGCTCATCCAGGATCAGTCTAACATGCACAAGATATCCCCGCCTTGGGAAGGGCCCTTTGTGGTCAGCAAGAATTTACACAACGGGTCATATTATCTCATCGATATTCGAGAGCACAAGGACTCACTTAAATCGGAGGAGGAGACCCACTGGCCGTGGAATATAGCTCATCTGCCTTACTATACTTAAGTTACCAGTTCTTAAGATACCTTTTACGATGTACATATTATATAAAGCAATAAAGCAGGACCTCTATCCTTTTTTCCCATAAAGAATGTTTTATGTCTTCTTTATCAGGTGATGGACACTGCCAATAGGGGACGGATCATATCTGAATCTGGCTTTCCCTTTGGTCCGGCTTATGAACATATCTGAATCTAGCCATGGTCACTTGGGGGCTTCCTGTTCAAACATAGGTCGTATTTGAACCAAAGAGAACATAGCTATCGATACCGACTTGATCGGCATACTACCAAACCCACTTGGGGGCTTCTTGATCATATTTGAATCATAGCTTAACCCCTTTGGGTCTGACGTGGATCGTATTCAAATCAGCGTCATTAAACAACTCTTATGTTCACTTGGGGGCTTCTTGTTCAAACATAGGTCGTATTCGAACCAAAGAGAACATAGCTGTCGATACCCACTTGATCGGCATCGCCAAAGCCACTGGGGGCTATATGATTGTATCCGAATCTTAGCTTAACCCCTTTGGAATGGTTCTCTGATCGTATTCAAATCAGGATCCTGTGAACATTATTTATAAGTACGATTACTTTAACTTTCATTGAAACCTTCTTGAGGAGATGGTTCTTGATCCTTCCGGTTCATACTGATCACCTTTAGGTTCTAAAAGTACCGGGTAAAGCCTTCTATGAGCCGGGAAGGTTATTAAAGGGTCACAGGTATGTTGTTGTGATTATATTCTAACTAATCATGAACCGGCTTATACATGTTGTATTTTGATCATGTTCCGGGTTATCAATACTCTATAACCCCCTGGCGCAGTGAACCGCCTAGGAAACCTTGCCTATTTTTATGTGCAGGATAAATCAGAGCAAGTTCAAACATCAAGGAAATACACGGTTAACATAAGCCAGAGGAATTTAATGAGGACGGTTTACAAAAGCAATCAGTACCGTAAAGCATGACAGGCATTAAGGAGTTTTCTCTATCCTATTACAAGACTCCCCGAGTCTAAAATAAGTGAAGCATTGTTTTTTGCAAAAGTTATAACACAGCTGGCGGCTCATTCCTCCGGCTGGCTTGACGACTCCGGGTTGTCCTTCCCCGCCTCTCCTTCAGTTGTTTTGTCCTGGAAGGTGGACGAGGCCCAGTCAATGCCGCTCAAGGCTTCAAATTCAGCCTCATTATCTATTAAACTGGTCGGGTCCACTTCAGGGGAAAAGGTATGCTTACGCCTTGGAGGGATCAGGCTGACTTGGTCATATGGGGTGTTTGGGATTCTCCGGTTCTCACTATCATAACCCGGTGAATACTTAGTAAGATCAGTATCATTCCCAATGAGAGTCGCCGGGGAATGTACGGCTTTAACACAGGCAGTGAAGTCTTGGTCATCAAAAGCAGTGCCGTCCTCCTTAAGGCTTGGATATCCGAGAGAGAGATCAGCAAGGTCAAGTTCCGGCACCCATGCTCTTGCCCGACTTAATGTAGCCACGGCTCCGGCTCTCGCAGATGCCCGCCTTAAGTCCTGAATTCGTTGAGGTAGCACCGAAAGATGCCTCAACACATCTTGTAGGAGCCGAGGAGTGGTATTTGATAAGGCCACAACGGCCAACGCACGCTGTGACCCGGAGTACAGCTGCTCTACTAAGGTATACACCGCCTTAAGCTTGATCAGCGTATTTTCCTTCAGATTGGTACTCCTGGGGCCTGTATGTTCACATGTATAACAGTAAGCCGGAGGTAACTATTACGATAACTCTTGAAAGATTACAATATTTACGAGTGAATTACCGAAGATGGCTGAGACCATTTGGGATATCTGCCGTTTTAAGTCGGACAGCTCCTTTGTTGCCTCGGCAAGAGTGCCTCTGCTGTTTCAGCCCGAGTCACCAGTGAAGCCCTCTCATCAACCCAAGTCTTCTTCTCCGATTCAAAAAATTTCTTCAGCTTCTCTTGTTCGGAGACACTGAATTCAAACTTGGAGTTGGCTTTCTGAGCTTCGAGCTCTTGGGTTTTCAACTGACTCTTCAGATCAGCAATCTCCGCCTCAAATTGACTTATGGTGGCCTGCATCGACATCATGCTATGGTAAGAATCATGGTAAGATAACATTCAAGTCCCAAACACTTTACAAGTAAAGATACTTGGCACTTGGGGGCTAATGTATGCTTAAAGAATTTTTTAACCTATTTTACCGTGTCATACATATTAAGTCTCAAGCACTTTACAAGTAAAGGTACTTGACACTTGGGAGCTAATGTGTAACCCAAATTCAAAGTTTCATGCTAGCACCGGGTTAAACATATTCAATTTAAACCGGACAAAACTAACAGTAAGTCAATTATTAAGTCTACAACATATTCATTCATAAGCAATAGACTTGGGGGCTAGTATAGTAAGTAAGGTTCAGAATAAAAAGCATAAATTATACCTCAGATTTATGATGTATTTGCTTCACCATGTCAATTTCCAGGTCACGACTATTGTGCACTTGGTTCAGATAGCCTGAGACTATATCACCAATGCTTAGGTGAGAATAACCAGTGATGTCCTGTTTGGTTTTTCGACGCTGGGCAAACTCCTCCTTGGCAGTGCATTGGGCAAGAACAGTAGGCCGGCCCGGTTCAACATATTGGCTCTTCACGATTTCAACTTCCGGGCCAGTTGTCTTGACCGGGCTAGGAGTTTTCGGGTCATCCGAGTTGTGGATAACATCTTCTGCAGGCGGGTCAGAGGTTCGCACCGGAATGTCAGAAGCCAGTTCAGGTGGTGGCTGATGAGTGGAGCTATCAGGAACGGATGAGTCAAGCACCAGTTCAGTAACCACCGGGTCTCGAGATGGCTTATCCTTCTTTGCCCTCTTGCTGGGCTTTACTTGCAAGCTGTCAATCAAAGTGGAAGGATAAGCATCAAAGTATAAGTATGGAAAAACTTAAAGTAAGAAATGTTATATTACCCGGGAGCCGTTTTGAAAGCCGGCATGTTTGATTGCATCGACTCATCAGAAGAAGGGGAGGTATCCTGATAGTTGGAGTCAGATGAATTGAGAGGTTGGCGAATCAAACCCGTCAGAGGACAAACAAAACGTAAATCAGAGATAACCTCAGTCCGACGCTTCCTGGTTACGTTAGGTAAGCCGGAGGAGAGCTCTGCGTCCTGGTTGGCCCGAGTCTGCCGCCGATTTTCAAGCTGTTGTTGCTTCAAAAGAAATTGAGGATCTAGGTAAGCTAGAGGGTGTGAAAACCTTACTTTCTGGGTCACCCTTCGGATTTTTTGTGTTGGCAAAGGCTCTGAGTCGGAGGAAATTATAGTTACCTCTTCGCCAGCTGCTTGGCTATTCCCAGTATCCTCCTGAAAGGATCAAATGTCAGTAAAGTAATGGCAAAGGAGTTAAAGAAAATCAAAAAAGATTACCTCTTCCTCATCCGAAGAAGAGTCATCCAGTTTAAACATATCGGAGGCGCTGGGTTTCTTCTTCCTAGAGGTGCCTGTCTTGGCGGCTTTCCTTTCAGTTTTTTTGGCCGCCCTAGCCTGTTTGGCAGGCTCATGGTCATACTTGACCTTCCAGAAATTATCACCAGCCTATGGAAACAGATGAAGAATCGTAAGTACAAGAAGGTAACATATGAAAGAGTATTGATGAAGATTAGTAACTTACCGCAGGAGCCGGGTTCTTCTTGCAGAAGGGAAGTAAACCAAAGGTATTGCTGGTTACAGTGCCCTCCTTTAATAGCGACTGGACTGTAGCATCTACCACATCATCTGGTAATTCCTTAGGGCTATGACGCATTGGGTCTTCTTTCTCGCCTGTGTAAGTACACATTAAGTTGGAGCGGCGGCTTAATGGTAGCATCCGCCAGGTGACCCAGACCCGGACAAAATCAATGCCAGTTAACCCGTTGCCTAAAAGGGCTTTGATCTTCTTGATAGTGGGATTAAGAGGCAGGCGCTCAATAGCATTCAACTTGTCCACCAAATGATGGTTGGACTCAAGACGCAGGGCATGAAAGCCGGGCAGAGGCTTCTTATTAGCCGGAGAGGTATCTTGACAGTAGAACCATGTCTGGTTCCAGTCTTTGGGGTGACTCGGTAGCTCAGCGTAAGGTAATAAGCAATCTCTCCGCCGCTGGATTGAGATGCCACCAAGCTCAAGACTAGGCCCGTTGGCACGTTCGTTCTACCGGTTCAAGTAAAAAAGTTCTCTGAACAATAGCAGACTTGGCTCCTCTCCTATGTATACCTCGCAGAAGACTTGGAAATTACACAGATTTGACACGGAATTGGGTCCAATGTCTTGAGGCTTCAGGTCAAAGAAATCCAAAACTTCCCTGAAGAATTTTGAGCCGGGAGGGGAAAATCCCCGGCTCATATGATCTGTGAAAACTACTAGCTCCCCATCCTTGGGTTTGAGGTATCTCCTCAGACGGGTGAGGGGCACGATAAGACATGGCTTCCTTCTTTGGCAAATGGCCAGACTTTACAAACTCGGCAAGTTTGCTTTTGGTTACTGTGGTTGGAACCCAATTACAGGTCACAGGGGCCTTGGCCGCCTTAGGAGCCATGACAATAGTTCACCTACGACAAAATAAGAAGGCTCCAGTTCAACTTTAATCCGGAGACAAATCTAAATTGTTCACAGTGGCGGCTTAAGAAAGGGGCCTAATGATATAAGGGTTCTTGTGCAATAATGTTTAAGCCGCTATCAGTATCAAGAGCAATTCAAATTTTTTTAAGATCATGAGAAGAAGGCAAGGTCCACAGTTCAGTATCACTTATTTAAACCGGATGCTTAGACAACAGTGATAGAAGCAAGTTTTACAGAAGAAACTTTCCGGGTGATATAAACAAGTTTCACAGACGATAGCTATTATCATGAATCAAATTATTGCTCTGAAAGGAAAATTTTCTAGACCTAGAAACAGAACAGAGAAGTTCATGCAGTTGAAGAGGGTTTCTAAGCAAGGAAACGGAGATCTATTTTTATGCAAGATCAATACAAACAACAACCACGACAGTTCAGTACAGTTTTGCGACCTAAACAGGGCGTTGAAGGTGAGAACTAGCGAGGGTTTGTGTCGGGCAGTGATGAACGCCGACGAACTCAGCGGAGTTCTAATGCAGATCTGAGAAAGGGGAGGAAAGGAACTCACGAATGAAGTCAAGCTGCGGAGATTCGCCGACGTTTTCTGGTCAGAGTCAGGTCGATGCAGCGGCCTGAGTCGATGCAGACGAGGGGGTCGACAGCGGCGGCGGCGGAGCTCGAGTGGCAGAGAATATAGGAAGAAGACGACTGGAAGGAGAAGAATGAAAGACCTAAGGGCACGCCTATTTATAGGGAGAGGATAACTGAGACCGCGCGGGAAACGAGGAGATAAGAATTACTATCCAGCGGCCCCGACACCTCGATTTTCGGAACAATTAATAAGGCACAGATCCGTTGAATGATACGACGGAATAGAAAATGAATTAAAAGAAAGGATGACATCATGCCGGGTTAAGATGGATCCAGAAGATGACGTCACGGCGGGTTAATAAAGCCCTCTGTACAGTTAGAAGACTGAATATTTATTCTTTAGAAGTATATTTTTAGAATTGACATGAACTGGTTCAAATCAATCTGGGGCCTAATGTTGGGGATATGACTATTTGTGTAAGCCGCCCAGGAGGGGCCGGGTTACGCAAAGAGGACTCATCAGAGGAAGCCCAAGACCAAGCATGAAAATGGCGGTTCAATAAAGGGCTTAAGGCCCACAGGCGGCTTAAGGCCCGTTGTAGTAAACCGCCATGATGGCATGACTTGTAATATAAGCTAGATTTAACTAGTCACCGAGCCGGACACTATTTATAAGCCGGCCGAGACTCTGTAAGCCACAGGGCGTCAACCCGTGTATATAAGGGGACGGCCTGCTGGCGGCTTAGGGCAAGAAACAACTCATCGAGAGCCGGGCATAGCATATCTCGCTCCCTGGTCATCAAAACATCAATACCAACCCAACTAGAGGTAGGCCTTACCTTCACCGTAAGGGGCCGAACTAGTATAAACTCTCTCGTGTCCCTTGTCCCGATTTAACCCCTTCAAGCTTCCTAGTTGTGATGGCTCCACAACTAAGTCCTTTCACAAGGACATCTGACGTGACTATTCCACGACAGTGATGGAGATGTTGGTGAAGATGATGGAGGTGTTAGTGAAGATCACGGTGATGATGATGGCCCCCGGCGGCGTTCCGGCGCCACCGGAAGCAAGGGGGAGAGAGCACCCCTTCTTCTTCTTCTTCCTTGACCTTCTCCCTAGATGGGAGAAGGGTTTCCCCTCTGGTCCTTGGCTCCCATGGCTTGGGAGGGGCGAGAGCCCCTCCGAGATTGGATCTATCTCTTTGTTTCTGCGTTCTCAGATTCTGCCCCTTCACTGTTTCTTTTATATACGGAGATCTGTAACTCCGATTGGGGTGAATCTTTCGCCTAGATTATTCCTGTAAAATTAGCTTTCTTGCGGCAAAAGAAGAGTGTCAACCGCCTTACGGGTGGCCCACGAGAGTGCCAGGCGCGCCCAGGGGGTGGGCACGCCCCCCTGTCTCGTGGCCACCTCGGGCACTGTTTCGCGTTGATTCTTCCTCCGGAAAATCCCAAATATTCCAAAATAATTCTCCGTCCGTTTTTATCCCGTTTGGATTCCGATTGATATTGGGGTTTCACGAAACATAAAACATGCAACAAACAGGAACTGGCACTGGGCACTGGATCAATATGTTATTCCCAAAAATAGTATAAAAAGTTGCCAAAAGTATATGAAAGTTGAATAATATTGGCATGGAACAATCAAAAATTATAGATACGGCGGAGACGTATTAGCATCCCCAAGCTTAATTCCTGCTCGTCCTCGAGTAGGTAAATGATAAAAAGATAATTTTTGATGTGGAATGCTACCTAGCATAATCTTGATCATATGTCTAATCATAGCATGAATATTAAGATACGAGTGATTGAAAGCAATAGTCTATCATTTGACATAAAAACAATAATACTTCAAGCATACCAACCAAGCAATTATGTCTTATTGAAATAACATAGCCAAAGAAAGCTCATCCCTACAAAATCATATAGTCTGGCTATGCTCCATCTTCATCACACAAAGCATTCAAATCATGCACAACCCTGATGACGAGCCGAGAAATTGGTTCATACTTTTTAACGCGCTTTAGCTTTTTCAACTCTTACACAATACATGAGCGCAAGCCATTGACATAGCACTATGGTGGTATATGGTGGTGGTTGTGAGGACAAAAAAGGGAGAAGATAGTCTCACATCAACTAGGCGTATCAACGGGCTATGGAGATGCCCATCAATAGATTTCAATGTGAGTGAGTAGGGATTGCAATGCAACGGATGCACTAAGAGCTATAATTGTATGAAAGCTCAAACTGGAAACTAAGTGGGTGCGCGTCCAACTTGCTTGCTCATGAAGACCTCGGGCGTTTGAGGAAGCCCATCATCGGAATATACAAGCCAAGTTCTATAATGAAAATTCCCACTAGTATATGAAAGTGATAACTCAAGAGACTCTCTATATGAAGAACATGGTGCTACACTGAAGCACAAGTGTGGTAAAAGGATAGTAACATTGCCCCTTCTCTCTTTTTCTCTCATTTTTTTATTTTCCTTTTTTTTCTTTTAGTGGGCTTCTTTGGCCTCCTCTTTTTTTTATTTGGGCTTCTTTGGCCTTTTTTATTTTTCATAAAGTCCGGAGTCTCATCCCGACTTGTGGGGGAATCATAATCTCCATCATCCTTTCCTCACTGGGGCAATGCTCTAATAATGATGATCATCACACTTTTATTTACTTACAACTCAATATTACAACTCGATATCTCGAACAAAGATATGACTCTATATGAATGCTTCCGGCGGTGTTCCGGAATGTGCAATGATCCAGCGTAGCAATGACATCAAAAAACGGACAAGCCATGAAAACATCATGCTAGCTATCTTACGATCATGCAAAGCAATATGACAATGAATGCTCAAGTCATGTATATGATGATGATGGAAGTTGCATGGAAATATATCTCGGAATGGCTATGGAAATGCCATGATAGGTAGGTATGGTGGCTGTTTTGAGGAAGATAAATAATGGGTGCATGATACCGGCGAAAATTGCGCGGTATAATAGAGGCTAGCAAATTGGAAGGGTGAGTGTGCATATATCCATGGACTCACATTAGTCATAAAGAACTCATATACTTATTGCAAAAGTCTACTTAGCCCTCAAAGCAAAGTACTACTATGCATGCCCCTAGAGGGATAGATTGGTAGGAAAAGACCATCGCTCGTCCCCGACTGCCGCTCATAAGGAAGACAATCAAAGAACACCTCATGCTCCAACTTCGTTACATAACGGTTCACCATACGTGCATGCTACGGGACTTGCAAACCTCAACACAAGTATTTCTCAATTTCACAATTACTCAACTAGCACGACTCTAATATCACCACCTTTATATCGCAAAACTATTGCAAGGAATCAAACATATCATATTCAGCGATCTACAAGTTTTATGTAGGATTTTATGACTAACCAATTCCTGTCATCTCTCTAAATAGATATAAGTGAAGCAAGAGAGTTTAATTCTTTCTATAAAAGATATGCCCACGCTCTAACAAATATAAGTGAAGCAAAAGAGCATTCTACAAATGGCGGTTTTCTATGTGAAGAGATACAGGCAATCCAAACTTCAAATGATATAAGTGAAGCACATGAAGCATTCTATAAAGCCATACTCAAAAGATTTAAGTGAAGTGCAATGTGCATTCTATAAATAAACCAAGGAATATCTCATACCATCATGGTGCATAAAAGAAAAATGAAAACTAAATGCAAAAGACGCTCCAAGACTTGCACATATCGCACGAACGAAACAAATACGAAAACATACCGATACTTGTTGAAGAAAGAGGGGATGCCTTTCAGGGCATCCCCAAGCTTAGACGCTTGAGTCTCCTTGAATATTTACTTGGGGTGCCTCGGGCATCCCCAAGCTTGAGCTCTTGCCTCTCTTCCTTTTCCTCATATCGAGACCTCCTCGTTTAGACACTTCATCCACACAAAACTTCAACAGAAAACTCGGTAAGATCTGTTAGTATAATAAAGCAAATCACTACTCTAAGTACTATTGCAAACCAATTCATATTTTGTTTTTGCATTGTGTCTACTGTAACATAACTTTTTCATGGCTTAATCCACTGATATAAATTGATAGATTCATCAAAACAAGCAAACTATGCATCAAAAACAGAATCTGTCAAAAACAGAACAGTCTGTAGAAATCTAAACATCCACCATACTTATGGTACCCCAATAATTCTGACAAAATTAGGAAACAATAAACAAGTTGTATAGCAAGACAGTGCAAAAGGAATCAGAACCGCTTGACTTTCCAGTTAAAAATGTAAATCGCGCACTACAGCCAAAGTTGCTATCCTGCACCGTACAAACCAACAAGCATTGTAAACATCCTAAAGGCAAACCTTGGCACATTATTTTTATAATACAATGGAATTTTACAAGGGGATAATTATTTTTGATGAAAAGTTTCTGTAATTAAGATTCACAAAGTTTCTGTGAGCATGAACAAAGTTCAAGGAGCTCTCCCACTTCAACAATGCTTGTCTCTCTCACTATCACTTTCCTTTTTGAAAAGTTTTTAGGTTCCCCTCTTTATTTTTGTGTTTTTAAACTATATAAAAGCACTCAACAGAAATAAATGACTCTCTAAAACTTCCGGGTTGTCTTCCTGGAAGCGCTTTCTTTAAAGCCACTAAGCTAGGCATTTAGTGCTCAGGTAATGAATCCACCCGGATCCCAAGGTATATCAAAGCCAATTTTAATTAACAATGATTTGTAATTTAGTAGTGAGCACAAAGTAACATATATCAAGCAATGACGAAGTCTAACTCTCTTCCTATGCATCGGCATGTCATAAAAGAACAATTCATGCACACCAAGTAAAGGCCAATGCATAGTATAAGCAGTTTCTTGCAATTTTATCATATTGGAAACATAGAGAGGTGGAGATATAGTTCCTCTCTCATAATAACTGCAAGTAGGAGCAGCAAGCACATGCATATTACATTCATCAAAATCATCATGTGCAATGGTAAAATGCAACCCATCAATATAATCCTTAATAAGCACAAACTTCTCCGATATAGTGTAGTTTGGAGAATTCAAAAAGATAATAGGACTATCATGCGTCGGTGCAATAGCAACAATTTCATGTTTAACATAAGGAACTATAGCAATTTCATCTCCATAAGCATAATTCATATTGGCATCTTGGCCACAAGCATAGCAAGCATCATCAAAAAGGGATATTTCAAGAGAATCAACGGGATCATAGCAATCATCATACCAATCATCCTTCGGTAAGCACGAAGGGGAATTAAACAATGTATGAGTTGAAGAGTTAATCTCATTAGAAGGTGGGCACGGGTGATCAATCCGCTCTTCCTCCTTCTGTTCTTCGCTCTCCTCATCATCTTTTTCATCCAATGAGCTCACAGTTTCGTCAATTTCTTCTTCCATAGCTTCTTGCAAAATATTAGTCTCTTCTTGGACAGCGGAGACTTTCTCAATAAATGCATTAATATTGTAATTGTATTCATAATTTTTATAGCAATATATAAGTATAGCAAAATTTTCAGGTCTATAAACTGCATCATCAAAATCATCAAACTCTTTAAACATAGATTCAATCTCATAAAGCACCCATAAAAGGAACAAATTCTTCTATTTGTTCCACATCATAGTAATCATATCTACCATTAGCATAAGAAGCTAAGGTTTCATTATCATTGAATTTGCATGAAAAGGGAAGGTGTGGAGCCTTCATCCTAGAGCAACAAGTATAATCATGTATCACGCATAGTTGACGAGCATACCAACGCAACATAGAAATTTGATCCCATAATAATTTCCCTTTTTGTGTCAAGCGATAATCCCTAAAGTATTCACGTTGATCTAACGTGTCTCCCATAACAAAGTTGAATGGGTTTTTCTCAGGATTATTAAAGTAGTACATAATTTCTCTCACATAACGAGCATCGAGGGTTTTAGGAGGTTCCCCATCTCCATGAGTAGCATCTACACCTAATTTTTTGGTATTTCGTGTTCCATATCCATAACTAAAGATATAGAACAACTTAGAATAGCAAATAAAAATTACTTAGTGATAAAGCAAACAAGCACACACGAGAATATTCACCCCACGCTATGACTCCCCGGCAACGGCGCCAGAAAAAGGTCTTGATGACCTGCAAGTATACGGGATAGTTGTAGCCTCTTTCGATAAGTAAGAGTGTCAAACCCAACGAGGAGCTGAAGGTAGAACAAATACTCTCTCAAGTCCTATCGGCCACTGATACGACTCTACGCACGCTTGATGTTCGCTTTACCTAGAACAAGTATGAAACTAGAAGTACTTTGTAGGTGTTGTTGGATAGGTTTGCAAGATGATAAAGAACGCGTAAATAAAAACTAGGGGTTGTTTAGATAAAGATGCATAAACTAAATAAAGCGAGTGTGGAAAAGTGGTGGTATGAGTTGTGAAAGTGTCCCTAAGCAATTGACTACGTTACTAGACCGATAGCAAGTTTTATGTGGGAGAGGCATAAGCTAACATACTTTCTCTTCTTGGATCATATGCACTTATGATTGGAACTCTAGCAAGCGTCCGCAACTACTAAAGATTCATTAAGGTAAAACCCAACCATAGCATTAAAGCATCAAGTCCCCTTTATCCCGTATGCAACAATCCCCTTACTCGGGTTTATGCTTCTCTCACTCAAGCAACCCACCATAAAAGAATCATGAACGTATTGCAACACCCTACAGCGGGAATCCCTCACGCTTGCATGACACGGAGGGCACAATAGGACAGCAACATAACCACAAGCAAATTAAATCAATCATAGCAATGCATCAACCTGTTGGGGAACGTGGTAATTTCAAAAAATTTCCTACGCACACGCAAGATCATGGTGATGATATAGCAACGAGAGGGGAGAGTGTCGTCTACGTACCCTCATAGACCGAAGCGGAAGCGTTGACGCAACGTAGAGGAAGTAGTCGTACGTCCTCCCGGTCCAACCGATCCAAGCACCGTTACTCCGGCACCTCCGAGTTCTTGACACACGTACAGCTCGATGACGCACCCCGATCTCCGATCCAGCAGAGGTGCGGGGAGGAGTTCCGTCAGCACGACGGCGTGGTGACGATCTTGATGTTCTCCTGTCGCAGGGCTTCGCCTAAGCACCGCTACAATATGACCGAGGTGTAATATCGTGGAGGGGGGCACCGCACACGGCTAAGGAACGATCTCAATGATCAACTTGTGTGTCTAGGGTGCCCCCCCTACCCCCGTATATAAAGGAGGGAGGGAGGAGGAGTCCGGCCCCAAGGGGTGGCGCGCCCTAGGGGGGGCAATCCTACTCCAAGTAGGTTTGGCCCCCCCTTTTCCTATTCGGAGTAGGAGAAGGAAGGAAGAGGGGGGAGGAGAGAAGGAAAGGGGGGGCCGGCCCCCCTCCCAATTCGGATTGGGCTTGGGGGGGGGCGCGCCCCCTCCCTTGCTCCTTCTCCCTCCTTTCCACTAAGGCCCAATATGGCCCATATACTTACCGGGGGGTTCCGGTAACCTCCCGGAGCTCCGGTATATTCCCAAACTCTCCCGGAACCTTTCCGGTGTCCAAATATATCCGTCCAATATATCAATCTTTATGTCTCGACCATTTCGAGACTCCTCGTCATGTCCGTGATCACATCCGGGACTCCGAACAACCTTCGGTACATCAAAATACATAAACTCATAATATAACTGTCATCGAAACCTTAAGCGTGCGGACCCTACGGTTCGAGAACAATGTAGACATGACCGAGACATGTCTCCGGTCAATAACCAATAGCGGGACCTGGATGCCCATATTGGTTCCTACATATTCTACGAAGATCTTTATCGGTCAAACCGCATAACAACATACTTTGTTCCCTTTGTCATCGGTATGTTACTTGCCCGAGATTTGACCGTCGGTATCCAATACCTAGTTCAATCTCGTTACCGGCAAGTCTCTTTACTCGTTCTGTAATACGTCATCTCATAACTAACTCATTAGTTACATGCTTGCAAGGCTTAGGTGATGAGTATTACCGAGAGGGCCCAGAGATACCTCTCCGACAATCGGAGTGACAAATCCTAATCTCGAATTATGCCAACTCAACATGTACCTTCGGAAACACCTGTAGAGCACCTTTATAATCACCCAGTTACGTTGTGACGTTTGGTAGCACACAAAGTATTCTTCCGGTAAACGGGAGTTGCACAATCTCATAGTTGTAGGAACTTTGTATAAGTCATGAAGAAAGCAATAGCAGTATACTAAACGATCATGTGCTAGGCTAACAGAATGGGTCATGTCAATCACATCATTCTTCTAATGATGTGATCCCACTAATCAAATGACAACACATGTCTATGGTTAGGAAACATAACCATCTTTGATTAATGAGCTAGTCAAGTAGAGGCATACTAGTGACGATAGTTTTGTCTATGTATTCACACATGTATTATGTTTCCGGTTAATACAATTCTAGCATGAATAATAAAATTTTATCATGATATGAGGAAATAAATAATAACTTTATTATTGCCTCTAGGGCATATTTCCTTCACAACCACCAATAGGACAACGAAAATCTACTCAGACATCATAGGATGGCAACACATCATTGGATAATAATATGAAGCATAAAGCACCATGTTCAAGTAAAGGGTACAGCGGGTTGCGGGAGAGTGGACCGCTGAATATAGATGGGGGAAGGTGATGGAGATGTTGGTGAAGATGATGAAGGTGTTGGTGAAGTCGCGGTGATGATGATGGCCCCCGGCGGCGTTCCGGCGCCACCGGAAGCAAGGGGAAGAGAGCCCCCCTTCTTCTTCTTCTTCCTTGACCTTCTCCCTAGATGGGAGAAGGGTTTCCCCTCTGGTCCTTGGCTCCCATGGCTTGGTAGGGGCGAGAGCCCCTCCGAGATTGGATCTATCTCTCTGTTTCTGCGTTCTCAGATTCTGCCCCTTCACCGTTCCTTTTATATCTGGAGATCCGTAAGTCCGATTGGGGTGAATCTTTCACCCAGATTTTTCTCGTAAAATTAGCTTTCTTGCGGCAAAAGAAGAGCGTCAACCGCCTTACGGGTGACCCACGAGAGTGCCAGGCGCGCCCAGGGGGTGGGCGCGCCCCCTGTCTCGTGGCCACCCCGGGCACCGTTTCGCGTTGATTCTTCCTCCGGAAAATCCCAAATATTCCAAAATAATTCTCCGCCCGTTTTTATCCCGTTTGGATTCCGTTTGATATTGGGTTTCTACGAAACATAAAACATGCAACAAACAGGAACTGGCACTAGGCACTGCATCAATATGTTAGTCCCAAAAATAGTATAAAAAGTTGCCAAAAGTATATGAAAGTTGAATAATATTGGCATGGAACAATTAAAAATTATAGATACGACAAAGACGTATCAGACACCGCCAGACATGCGGGTGCCGGGCACGTGGAAGTTGAGCTCTAGCGGAGTCCCGGTGCCACCAACGGCCACCGGCGCTTCCCGCGCGCCGAGATCGCGCATATCCGCTCCTCGCTGACGAAGCAGGTGCGGAACAAGCCGAGGTATGCCCCCGACAGCATGCTGTGGATGGCGTACTTTGAACGCTGCCATGCCGAGTAGCTCGCCTCCTCGAATGGCGTCGAGCCCCGCGGCCACCACAACTCCGAGGGGCGGCGCCGATGGTGCGGCGTCCTCGACCGCACCCTCGAAGCCGTCATCGAGTACACCGAGGCCGGCAAAATGCCGCGCTTGGAGTACCCGGCGCCTCATATGTTCTCGCGCCATCATGGCAGCTCCTGGACGCCGCGACAGATGGAGATGGCGACCTCCTTGTCGTCGGGCTCTGGCTCCCTCTCCTCCGGTTCGCCGGCGCTCCGCCTCGTCAAGTCGGAGCCACAGGAGACGCCGCTCCGGCGCCGCACCCGCAGCGGCGCCCTCGTCATCCATGAGCCCTCCCCTTCTTCTTCCCATCCCGTCAGGCCGAAGACGGAGCCAGGGTTGCTCCCCGTGAAGATGGAGCACGCGAACACGGCCGCCGCTGACGAGACCGCCATCAAATGGGTGAAGGCGGGCTACGTCCGCGAGCAGGTCGAGCGCCAGTGTCGGGCCCTCGAGGAGATCGCCGCTCGGTCCAGCGGACACGAGAAGGGCGGTGTTGTCATCCTCGATAATGACGACGAGGAAGCGTCGGGCCGTCCAACCCCCCGCGCATCGGCAACGCTGGTCAGGGGTGCAGCCAAGACGGCGAAGGCAAGCATGACGGCGGCGAGGACGACGACGGGCGGCGGCGACTACACCAGGTTCTACAGCCTCCTCGGCATGTAGAAGGCGGGTGGCGGCGGCGTAGTAGTGCTACGCGTACTGTTTGTTTTTTAGTTTAAATTCATGTTTTTAAGTTTATGTACAAATATCAATGAAAATGGCCTAGTTTGGACGAATATGTGTCGTGTTTGGCCGAACTTAGGTCGACTTTATTTTTCAAAAATGGCGCCTGGGGGCGACGGCTGGGAACCCGATCGCCCTCACGCCAATTTTAGCGCCAGTTCGCCCCTGGGGGCCGAAGGGCTGGAGATGCTCTAACTAGGCAGGACCGTGCGGCAGCACCGCGAGCTTGGCTGCAGTAGTGGGGGTTGCTGTGGGGCTCGGGGCGGCCGCGGATGTGGCTGCGGCGGCGTGTGGCGGCCGTAATTGGCCAGTGCGGAGGTGGTGTGAAGCAGCGCAGCCAGGGTGAAAGTTCACTCAGCAATGGTGGGTTCCACCACATAATTTTTTATTTTTTGGGCGGCATGTGGTGTATATTTGCAGCACTTGTAGCAATCTTTGTCATTTTGTTGGCACCATATCTAGTAGTAGAATGCCCGTACATTGTCACGGGCAGTTCTCAGATTGCACCTATGAATAGAGTGCATATCTGATTGCACCTATGAATAGAGTGCATATCTATCTCCCGCTTCACCACTTTTTCTATCACCCAACTCTCTCCCTCCCCTTCTTTCTCTCTCTCTCTCTCACTCACACACACTCCTCTTCTCCCTATCCCTCTGCCACGACTCAAAACTTAATTTTAGTTCAACGTATTTTTTCTCAGCGTTAACATTCGACAGCTACAGTATCCTAGAAGCATAAACACTGAAGGGAAATCTTAACCTTTGTACAAGACAAGACAACTTTTTCGAACTTTATGTACAACAAACAAAAATGAGTACACATGGTAAATATTTTAATCCACTGCTAGACTTGACATGGGCACCATGGCATCAATTCTGATATTTATTGTTGCCTATATTATCAGTTTTTGAGAAAACGAGTCATATTGATGCTAATATGAACACATAAGGATGTTTTTAAGATCTCACATACATAAATATCCATACGGTTTTTGCGCGTCCACTCTATCAACATTATGAAAGATGAGCATCTCTAGTTGAGAGTTCAAAACCGAAGTGCATGTTTTCAAATGTAAGTCATATCAGTGCACAAGCAGATTGCCTCCAAACTGAAGTTTGAATTTGAGCTTGGCTGCGGTAGAGGGGGTTGCGGCGGGGCTCGGGGAGGCCGCAGAAGTGGCTGCGGCGGCGTGTGGCGGCCGTAATTGGCCAGTGCGGAGGTGGTGTGAAGCAGCGCGGCCAGGGTGAAAGTTAACTGAGCAATGGTGGGTTCCACCACATCTTTTTTGTTTTTTGTTTATTGGGCGGCGTGTGATGTATATTTGCAGCACTTGTAGCAATCTTTTAAGCATGGTGTCATTTTGTTGGCACCATATAACTATAGGGCAGTTTTTTTTTCTTGAAAGGCTATAGGGTAGTTGTTGGAGTCCTTTTTTTCCCCAAGCCACCCAACCTGGCTGTTTTGAGGCACTACTATGTCTTTAGGGTAGCTGTTGGAGATGTTGCCCGTGTATCATACCAAAAACCTACATTTGAGCTTCTACTTGTCTACATAGAACGATGTCTTTTGTCTAATTAAAAGAACCCTAATATATATTCGATGTCGAATTTTCAATGTTAAAAATCTGACACCCTCGGATACATAACGTTTGATCCCGATCGAACGCATGACAATTACCCGCTGCAATATGAAAGTTTTTCGACAAATTTTACACTACATGACAATTTTCACTTGTCAAATCTTAGGCCACAATCTGAGAAATTTATCTTTTTTCGCATGGCAACTCTGGATGTTTGTTGACAAACGCTAAAAATCAGACGCCATATTTTTAACATTTGCGAAATAAAAACACATGGTTGCTATTCACCTTATTACCAGCATAGTGAAAATTATCCTTCCTACAGCGCCGCGACTTCGAAAGTGATACGCGACCTGCTGCCCTGGTCCGTGCTATATACTCCCTCCGTTTCAAATTACTCGTCGTGGTTTTAGTTCAAATTTGAACTAAAACCACGACGAGTAATTTGGAACGGAGGGAGTACACAATACCACGAACCAACCGAACAAGAACAACAGTACGTGGTACGTACGCCCAAGACGCGTGTCCATGTGGGCGCGTCACGCTGACACGACACGACAAATTCGTACAGCCTTTGCTGTGATGAGTAGCCAGGTTTTGGCCACCCACCAAGAGCCATTTTTCGGCCTCCGTTTGATACCCCGATCGACCCGTTTTGCACATGAACAACACAGAGTGGAAAGGGTTAAAAATCACTCAGAACGAGCAATAAGTTTGACAAAAACTTTCATACAAACAGAGCCGCAGCTAGGCACAACCACAACGTCGCCAGCGCGGGCCACACCATCCCCAGCCGGTGCGACCCGCCGAGGTCGAGCCTGGGGATGCCGGCATCGTCGTCGGTGCCGCCGGCCGGGCCGAGAGCGGCGCCCGGGCTCGCCAGCGGGGCGCCGGCGCCGGCTCCCGCGGGGCCTCCCGGCGGCGTGGAGCCGGCTGGCGAGGTGACGTGCACGTGCAGCTTCATGCCGCCCAGGCAGTGCATCTGGTGGCCGCAGATGAAGTACCGGTCGCCGCCCGCCGTCAGGGGCACCGTCGTGTTGCCGTCGCTGCTGGAGAGCAGCGCGTTGGCGGCGCTGCAGTTCTTGTACCCCGCCGCGTCCACCTCGTCCAGGGTGTGGGTCTTGGAGTACGTGAACACTGCAGATCGATTGCAAATTAGAGGTGTACGTGGACGAGTGGTTAGTTAAGCATAAGTTGCGATCGAGCGAAGCAGAGAAGGACGCTGCCGCGATCCGTTGGTACCTAGAACGTCGCCGACGTTGAATATCTTGGCGGCGGCCCACGACTGCAGGTCGGCGCTGATGTCCCAGCCGGCGCTGTCCCCGACGGTGTACGACGCGGCCCGCGCCTCCCAGGCGACGCCGTGGAGCATCAGGGCGCACAGCGCGAGAGCGACGCGAGCTTGGGCCATGGATGGACGCTGCGGTATCCCGATATGCTAGTGCAGATTGCAGAGATAAGAAAAATTAACTTAGATTGCATCGTCAAAAGCTTTGGATATATATACGAGTTCCCTGAGCGCCGGTTCTGGTTGAGGATTGGGTAACCTAATCTTTCGAGCGCGTCGCTGGAAATAATTGACCTAATCTTGTAAGGCGACCAGGGGACGGTGTTGCAGATTAAGCGAGCGAGCGACACACGCGAGCTAGCGACTGAAAAGGTTGTAAAATGGGGAGGTGCAACGGTCTTCTCCCGCTTTCCTGTGTCTGTTCTGATTTGAATATGTGATCGCGGGGAGGAATGGGGGTGTTTGGTGAGGTTGGTGATGTAACTTTCTCTTGTGTCGTTGGTACTAGGTATCGGCGGTTAAGCTGTTCCTGCTGCTCCAGGGTCGTCCCGGGCCATCTTGAGCATTTTGTGGCTTTCTACTCTTAATTCTTTGATAGCAACTTCTTCCCTTTTTGTTGCAGAGGAGTGTAATTTAGAACATGGGGAGCCTGACCAGGTCACCACGGACAGATTTTGTGCGGTGGCAGAGGCAGGAATACTTAGGGCGTGTTTGATTGCTTGCATGAATTTTGCCTGCATTATATGCTTGTCCGTTGAGAAAATAGACTAAAAACAAATATATGCATATTGTTTGATTATCCGCATTGCATAAGTACACATATTAGAATATGTTGTTTTGTTGCCTGCATCTATGCTTCGAGGGTTAGTAGATGCAAACCACAACTATTTTGCTACACACACGTATCTCTTCTGCTCACCCTTTCAAATGTGATGGCTTACAACCCAAATGCGGCACTTCACATCAGACATTACATAAGAACAACACTGCATAATTAACAACACATGATAGATAAACAACAGTTAAACAGTGGATACTAACTTGGTAGAGGATAAGATTTAAAATAGCAGGGGCATCCCGTTCCCCTACACAACCCAAGGATGTTGATCCCTCGCAAAATGTAGACAGTTTCACAATAGAAATTCAAACGATCAACACTAAGAGGTTCAGACTAACAAGTTCAGTCTAACTGACAACCTAGAGGGCACGCTGGATATCGCCCTCGCATCAGTGCCTCTGGCACCTCGCCCTGCACATGATGGAGTTGTAGATTTGCACCTTCAAGGCTAGGCCAAATATCCGTAGGACGAGGAGGTCATTGGGGACAATCTTGTGGCGGCGGCAGAAGTACTGCCAACCCCTCCCGAGGACCATCTGGTCCTGGAAGGTCTAAACCTGCACTTAGAACTCGCACCACTTGTTCGCCAAAAGACTGGAAGGTACAGCGGTCTTCTCCCATTTTCGCGTGTTTGTTTAGTTTTGAATGTGTGATGTCGGGGGGGGGGGGGGGGGGGGAGGGGGTTTGGTGAGGTTAGCGATGCCACTTTCTCATGTGTCGGTGGTACAGGCTCGTGCCGGGGCGTTTTTAGCATTTTGTGGGTTTTTATTCTTCTTTCTTCGCTAGCAACTTCTTCCGCCCTAGCGTTATTTTCCCTAGGCCCTATTGACGGCTAGGTGACACCTTCCCTCCAAGCAACATTGGCGAGTATGTGGATTCGCCTTCCCTCTGCCTGCCGCTCCGGCGACCGACGGCGGGGAGAAGAATTCCGGTGCCTCGACTCCGACTAATAGTTTCAGTTAGGATTTTTAGTCCTCGCAGCAGCAGCATTCAGGCGAATGGCGGCGCTTCTTCTTTGGGTTGGCCTTGCAGGCTTCGATCCTCCTTGAGTCGGTGTGTCTAGAAAGAACCGACATAGCTCTACTGTAGATTTCTGCCATCTCCTCGGACGATGAGGTTAGGATTTCCCGTTATGCGTGTGCGATGATGAGATCTGATGCCAGGCACATCAGATTGTGAAAGTGTTATTTATCAACCATAGGGGGTGAATGGGATATTTTTATGGAAGTCTTCGAAATAGGCAATGTCTTCGAAGATGTGGAAGCAAAACAGAAGCAAAGCTACTCTAAGCATGCACTCAATGAGAAGTTAAAGACATGAGTATTAGAGACAACATGCATACTAGGTAGCAGTAAATGTAGAACAGACGAACAAACAAGTAGATGACTTTAAGAACTACAAACTAGAAGACAGAAAAGAGTATGATAGGCAATGCTTTCGAACAAAGTCTTCGCACAGAGATGAGCAAGCAAAGGTTTCACAATACATAATTGAAAGTAAAGTAGTGAAGGGATAGAACCAGTTGCTTGATGAACAAAAATGTTTTGTTTGACTAGTTCCAATTGTTGTGACAACTATACGTCTGATTAGGGAGCCTGAGATTTAACTCAGAAGACCAAGTCATTGTTGGGGAACGTAGTAATTTCAAAAAAATTCCTACGCACACGCAAGATCATGGTGATGACATAGCAACGAGAGGGGAGAGTATTGTCCACGTACCCTCGTAGACCGTAAGCGGAAGCGTTATGACAACGCGGTTGATGTAGTCGTACGTCTTCACGATCCGACCGATCCAAGTACCGAACGTACGGCACCTCCGAGTTCAGCACACGTTCAGCTCGATGACGATCCCCGGGCTCCGATCCAGCAAAGCGTCGGGGATGAGTTCCGTCAGCACGACGGCGTGGTGACGATGATGATGTTCTACCGGCGCAGGGCTTCGCCTAAACTCCGCGACGATATGACCGAGGTGGAATATGGTGGAGGGGGGCACCGCACACGGCTAAGGAACGATCCGTAAATCAACTTGTGTGTTCTAGGGTGCCCCCCTGCCCCCGTATATAAAGGAGCAAGAGGGGGTGCGGCCGGCCCTAGGAGGAGGCGCGCCGGAGGAGTCCTACTCCCACCGGGAGTAGGACTCCCCCCCTTTCCTAGTTGGATTAGGACTTGGGGGGAGGGAAAGAGGAAAGGGGGGCGCCCCCCCCCCCCCCCTTCCTTGTCCTATTCGGACTAGGGGGGAGGGGGCGCGCGGCCTGCCCTGGCCGGCCCTCCTCTTCTCCCTCATGGCCCACTAAGGCCCATTAACCCCCGGGAGGGTTCCGGTAACCCCCCGGTGTTCCGGTAAAATCCCGATTTCACCCGGAACTATTCCGAAGTCCAAACATAGGCTTCCAATATATCAATCTTTATGTCTCGACCATTTCGAGACTCCTCATCATGTCCGTGATCGCATCCGGGACTCCGGACAAACTTCGGTACATCAAAACTTATAAACTCATAATAAAACTGTCATCGTAACGTTAAGCGTGCGGACCCTACGGGTTCGAGAACTATGTAGACATGACCTAGAACTATTCTCGGTCAATAACCAATAGCGGAACCTGGATGCCCTTATTGGCTCCTACATATTCTACGAAGATCTTTATCAGTCAAACCGCATAACAACATACGTTGTTCCCTTTGTCATCGGTATGTTACTTGCCCGAGATTCGATCGTCGGCATCCAATACCTAGTTCAATCTCGTTACCGGCAAGTCTCTTTACTCGTTACGTAATGCATCACTCCGTAACTAACTCATTAGCTACATTGCTTGCAAGGCTTATAGTGATGTGCATTACCGAGAGGGCCCAGAGATACCTCTCCGACAATCGGAGTGACAAAACCTAATCTCGAAATACGCCAACCCAACATGTACCTTCGGAGACACCTGTAGTACTCCTTTATAATCACCCAGTTATGTTGTGACGTTTGGTAGCACCCAAAGTGTTCCTCCGGTAAACGGGAGTTGCATAATCTCATAGTTACAGGAACATGTATAAGTCATGAAGAAAGCAATAGCAATATACTAAACGATCAAGTGCTAGGCTAACGGAATGGGTCATGTCAATCACATCATTATCCTAATGATGTGATCCCATTAATCAAATGACAACACATGTCTATGGTTAGGAAACATAACCATCTTTGATTAATGAGCTAGTCAAGTAGAGGCATACTAGTGACGTTATGTTGGTCTATGTATTCACACATGTATCATGTTTCCGGTTAATACAATTCTAGCAAGAATAATAAACATTTATCATGATATGAGGAAATAAATAATAACTTTATTATTGCCTCTAGGGCATATTTCCTTCAGTCTCCCACTTGCACTAGAGTCAATAATCTAGTTCACATCGCCATGTGATTTAACACCAATATTCATATCTATATATGATTAACACTCATAGTTCACATCGTCATGTGACCAACACCCAAAGGGTTTACTAGAGTCAATAATCTAGTTCACATCTCTATGTGATTAACACCCAAAGAGTACTAAGGTGTGATCATGTTTTGCTCATGAGAGAAGCTTAGTCAACGGGTCTGTCATATTCAGAGCCGTATGTATTTTGCAAATATTCTATGTCTATAATGCTCTGCATGGAACTACTCTAGCTAATTGCTCCCACTTTCAATATGTATCCAGATTGAGACTTAGAGTCATCTGGATCGGTGTAAAAGATTGCACCAATGTAACTCTTTACGACGGGCTCTTTTATCACCTCCATAATCGAGAAATATTTCCTTAGTTCTCACTAAGGATAATTTTGACCAATGTCCAGTGATCTACTCCTAGATCACTATTGTACTCCCTTGCCAAACCAGGGCAGAGTATACAATAGGTCTGGTCCATAGCATGGCATACTTTGTAGAACCTATGACTGAGGCATAGGGAATGACTTTCATTCTCTTTTCTATTTTTGCCTTGGTCGGGATTCGAGTCTTACTCAATTTCACACTTTTGCAACACAGGCAAGAACTCTTTCTTTCACTGTTCCATTTTGAACTATTTCAAAATCTTGTCAAGGTATGTACTTATTGAAAAACTTATCAAGCGTCTTGATCTATCTCAATAGATCTTGATGTTCAATATGTAAGTAGCTTTACTGAAGTCTTTCTTTTAAAGAACTCCTTTCAAACACTCCTTTATGCTTTTGCAGAATAATTCTACATTATTTCCGATCAACAATATGTCATTCACATATACTTATCAGAAATGATGTAGTGCTCCCACTCACTTTCTTGTAAATGCAGGCTTCACCGTAAGTCTGTACAAAACTATATGCTTTGATCAACTTATCAAAGTGTATATTCCAACTCTGAGATGCTTGCACTAGTCCATAAATGGATCGCTGGAGCTTGCACATTTTGTTAGCACCTTTAGGATTGACAAAACCTTCTGGTTGCATCATATACAACTCTTCTTTAAGAAAACCATTAAGGAATGCAGTTTTGACATCCATTTGCCAGATTTCATAAAATGTGGCAATTGCTAACATGATTCGGACAGACTTTTAAGCATCGATACGAGTGAGAAAATCTCATTGTATTCAACACCTTGAACTTTGTCAAAAAACCTTTTTCGACAAGTCTAGCTTTGTAGATAGTAACACTACTATCAGCGTCTGTCTTCCTCTTGAAGATCCATTTATTTTCTATGGCTTGCCGATCATTGGGAAAGTCCACCAAAGTCCATACTTTGTTCTCATACATGGATCCCATCTCAGATTTCATGGACTCAAACCATTTTGCGGAATCTGGGCTCATCATCGCTTCCTCATAGTTCGTAGGTTTATCATGGTCTAGTAACATGACTTCCAGAATAGGATTACCGTACCACTCTGATGCAGATCTTACTCTGATTGACCTACAAGGTTTCGGTAGTAACTTGATCTTGAAGTTTCATGATCATCATCATTAGCTTCCTCACTAATTGGTGTAGGCATCACTGGAACTGATTTCAGTGATGAACTAGTTTCCGATTCGGGAGAAGGTACAGTTACCTCATCAAATTCTACTTTCCTCCCACTCACTTCTTTCGAGAGAAACTCCTTCTCTAGAAAGGATCCATTTTTAGCAACGAATATCTTGCCTTCGAATCTGTGATAGAAGGTGTACCCAACAATTTTGTTTGGGTATTATATGAAGACGCACTTCTCCGATTTGGGTTCCAGCTTATCAGGATGAAACTTTTTCACATAAGCATCGCAGCCCCAAACTTTAAGAAACGACAACTTGGGTTTCTTGCTAAACCACAGTTCATATGGTGTCGTCTCAACGGATTTAGATGGTGCCCTTTTTAATGTGAATGCAGCTGTCTCTAATGCATAACCCCAAAACAATAGTGATAAATCAGTAAGAGACATCATAGATCGCACCATATCCAATAAAGTGCGGTTACGACGTTCGGACACACCATAACGTTGTGGTGTTCCAGGTGGCGTGAGTTGTGAAACTATTCCACATTGTTTTAATTGAAGACCAAACTCGTAACTCAAATATTCGTCTCCGCGATCAGATCGCAGAAACTTTATTTTCTTGTTACGATGATTTTTCCACTTCAGTCTGAAATTCTTTGAACCTTTCAACTATTTCAGACTTATGTTTCATCAAGTAGATATACCCATATCTGCTCAAATCATCTTGTGAAGGTCAGAAAATAACGATACTTGCCACGAGCATCAATACTCATTGGATCGCATACATCGGTATGTATTAGTTCCAATAAGTCAGTAGCTCGTTCCATTGTTCCGGAGAACGGAACTTTAGTCATCTTGCCCAAAAGGTACGGTTCGCAAGCATCAAAATGATTCATAACCAAGTAATTCCGAAAATCCATCTTCATGGAGTTTCTTCATGCGCTTTACACCGATATGACCCCAACGGCAGTGCCACAAATAAGTTGCACTATCATTATCAACTTTACATCTTTTGGCATCAATATTATGAATATGTGTATCACTACGATCGAGATCCAACAAACTATTTTCATTGGGTGTATGACCAGTGAAGGTTTTATTCATGTAAACAGAACAACAATTATTCTCTGATTTTAAATGAATAACCGTATTGCAATAAACATGATCAAATCATATTCATGCTCAACGCAAACACCAAATAACATTTATTTAGGTTTAACACTAATCCCAAAAGTGTAGGGAGTGTGCGATGATGATCATATCAATCTTGGAACTACTTCCAACACTCATCGTCACTTCCCCTTCAACTAGTCTTTGTTTATTCTGTAACTCCTGTTTTGAGTTACTAATCTTAGCAACCGAACAAGTATCAAATACTCAGGGGCTACTATAAACACTAGTAAGGCACACATCAATAACCTGTATATCAAATATACCCTTGTTCACTTTGCCATCCTTCTTATCCACCAAATATTCAGGGCATTTCCGCTTCCAGTGACCATTTCCTTTGCAGTGTAAGCACTCAGTTTCAGGCTTTGGTCCAGCTTTGGTCTTCTTCACGGGAGTGACAACTTGTTTGCCATTCTACTTGAAGTTTCCCTTTCTTTCCCTTTGCCCTTTTCTTGAAACTAGTGGTCTTGTCAATCATCAACACTTGATGCTCTTTCTTGATTTCTACCTTCGTCGATTTCAACATCACGAAGAGCTCGGGAATCGTTTTTGTCATCCCTTGCATACTATAGTTCATCACAAAGTTCTAGTAACTTAGTGATGGTGACTAGAGAATTCTGTCAATCGCTATCTTATCTGGAAGATTAACTCCCACTTGATTCAAGCGATTGAAGTACACAGACAATCTGAGCACATGCTCACTAGTTGAGTGATTCTCCTTCATCTTTTAGCTATAGAACTTGTTGGAGACTTCATATCTCTCAACTCGGGTATTTGCTTGAAATATCAACTTCAATTTCTGAAACATCTCATATGGTCCATGACGTTCAAAACATCGTTGAAGACCCGGTTCCAAGCCGTAAAGCATGGTGCACTAAACTATCAAGTAGTCATCATATTGAGCTAGCCAAACGTTCATAACGTCTGCATCTGCTCCTGCAATAGGTCTGTCACCTAGCGGTGCATTAAGGACATAATTCTTCTGTGCAGCAATGAGGATAAACCTCGGATCACGGATCCAATCCGCATCATTGCTACTAACATCTTTCAATACAATTTTCTCTAGGAACATATCAAAATAAACATATGAAAACAACAACGCAAGCTATCGATTTACAACATAATTTGCAAAATACTACCAGGACTAAGTTCATGATAAATTAAAGTTCAATTAATCATATTACTTAAGAACTCCCACTTAGACAGACATCTCTCTAGTCATCTAAGTGATCACGTGATCCAAATCAACTAAACCATGTCTGATCATCACGTGAGATGGAGTAGTTTCAATGGTGAACATCACTATGTTGATCATATCTACTATATGATTCACGTTCGACCTTTCGGTCTCCGTGTTCCGAGGCCATATCTGTATATGCTAGGCTCGTCAAGTTTAACCTGAGTATTCCGCATGTGCAACTGTTTTGCACCCGTTGTATTTGAACGTAGAGCCTATCACACCCGATCATCACGTGGTGTCTCAGCACGAAGAACTTTCGCAATGGTGCATACTCAGGGAGAACACTTCTTGATAATTAGTGAGAGATCATCTTAAAATGCTACCGTCAATCAAAGCAAGATAAGATGCATAAAGGATAAACATCACATGCAATCAATATAAATGATATGATATGGCCATCATCATCTTGTGCTTGTGATCTCCATCTTCAAAGCACCATCGTGACCACCATCGTCACCGGCATGACACCTTGATCTCCATCGTAGCATCTTTGTCGTTACGCCATCTATTGCTTCTACGACTATCGCTACCGCTTAGTGATAAAGTAAAGCAATTACAGGGCGTTTGCATTTCATACAATAAAGCGACAACCATATGGCTCCTGCCAGTTGCCGATAACTTCGGTTACAAAACATGATCATCTCATACAATAAAATATAGCATCACGTCTTGACCATATCACATCACAACATGCCCTGCAAAAACAAGTTAAACGTCCTCTACTTTGTTGTTGCAAATTTTACGTGGCTGCTACGGGCTTAGCAAGAACCGTTCTTACCTACGCATCAAAACCACAACAATAGTTCATCAAGTTAGTGCTGTTTTAACCTTCGCAAGGACCGGGCGTAGCCACACTCTATTAAGCTAAAGTGAGAGAGACAGACACCCGCCAGCCACCTTTAAGCACGAGTGCTCGTAACGGTGAAACCAGTCTCGCGTAAGCGTACGCGTAATGTCGGTCCGGGCCGCTTCATCTCACAATACCGCCGAACCAAAGTATGACATGCTGGTAAGCATTATGACTTGTATCGCCCACAACTCACTTGTGTTCTACTCGTGTATATGACATCTACGCATAAAACCTAGGCTCGGATGCCACTGTTGGGGAACGTAGTAATTTCAAAAAAATTCCTACGCACACGCAAGATCATGGTGATGACATAGCAACGAGAGGGGAGAGTATTATCCATGTACCCTCGTAGACCGTAAGCGGAAGCGTTATGACAACGCGGTTGATGTAGTCGTACGTCTTCACGATCCGACCGATCCAAGTACCGAACGTACGGCACCTCCGAGTTCAGCACACGTTCAGCTCGATGACGATCCCCGGGCTCCGATCCAGCAAAGCGTCGGGGATGAGTTCCGTCAGCACAACGGCGTGGTGACGATGATGATGTTCTACTGGCGCAGGGCTTCGCCTAAACTCCACGACGATATGACCGAGGTGGAATATGGTGGACGGGGGCACCGCACACGGCTAAGGAACGATCCGTAGATCAACTTGTGTGTTCTAGGGTGCCCCCTGCCCCCGTATATAAAGGAGCAAGGGGGGGGGGGGGTGCGGCCGGCACTAGGAGGAGGCGCACCGGAGGAGTCCTACTCCCACCGGGAGTAGGACTCCCCCCTTTCCTAGTTGGATTAGGACTTGGGGGGAGGGAAAGAGTAAAGGGGGGCGCCCCCCCCCCCTTCCTTGTCCTATTCGGACTAGGGGGGGAGGGGGCGCGCGGCCTACCCTGGCCGGCCCTCCTCTTCTCCCTCATGGCCCACTAAGGCCCATTAACCCCCGGGAGGGTTCCGGTAACCCCCCGGTGTTCCGGTAAAATCCCGATTTCACCCGGAACTATTCCGAAGTCCAAACATAGGCTTCCAATATATCAATCTTTATGTCTCGACCATTTCGAGACTCCTCGTCTTGTCCGTGATCACATCCGGGACTCCGAACAAACTTCGGTACATCAAAACTTATAAACTCATAATAAAACTGTCATCGTAACGTTAAGCGTGCGGACCCTGCGGGTTCGAGAACTATGTAGACATGACCTAGAACTATTCTCGGTCAATAACCAATAGCAGAACCTGGATGCCCATATTGGCTCCTACATATTCTACGAAGATCTTTATCGGTCAAACCGCATAACAACATACGTTGTTCCCTTTGTCATTGGTATGTTACTTGCCCGAGATTCGATCGTCGGTGTCCAATACCTAGTTCAATCTCGTTATCGGCAAGTCTCTTTACTCGTTACGTAATGCACCATTTCGTAACTAACTCATTAGCTACATTTCTTGCAAGGCTTATAGTGATGTGCATTACCGAGAGGGCCTAGAGATACCTCTCCGACAATCGGAGTGACAAAACCTAATCTTGAAATACGCCAACCCAACATGTACCTTCGGAGACACCTGTAGTACTCCTTTATAATCACCCAGTTACGTTGTGACGTTTGGTAGCACCCAAAGTGTTCCTTCGGTAAACGGGAGTTGCGTAATCTCATAGTTACAGGAACATGTATAAGTCATGAAGAAAGCAATAGAAATATACTAAACGATCAAGTGCTAGGCTAACGGAATGGGTCATGTCAATCACATCATTCTCCTAATGATGTGATCCCATTAATCAAATGACAACACATGTCTATGGTTAGGAAACATAACCATCTTTGATTAATGAGCTAGTCAAGTAGAGGCATACTAGTGACGTTATGTTGGTCTATGTATTCACACATGTATCATGTTTCCGGTTAATACAATTCTAGCATGAATAATAAACATTTATCATGATATGAGGAAATAAATAATAACTTTATTATTGCCTTTAGGGCATATTTCCTTCAGTCGTCACCGTACCCATTGAGCTAAGCTCACTTAGACCTCGCCCAATTACTCAGGTAAGTCTTTAATTTGAACTTTTGAAACCTTCACAAACTCGTTCACGGACGATCCACAATGACTCTTGGATGCTTAGAACATGATGCCTAACCGTTTGGAAGATCACAGTCTTCAAGTGTAATAAGTTTTCGGATCACTAAGAACAGAATATCTTCGGTGATGCTCAATCACTTTGTGCTCTGGGTGTTTGGGTTTTTTCCTTGCAGGAAATCTCTCTCAAAAGTTTCGGAGGTGGGTTGATCTTAAACGGCAAAAGCTGTTCAATAACTCTAAGTAGCCAACAACTTATGGTGGAGGAGTGGCTATTTATAGCCAGGGGCAACCCGACATAAATTAACCAAATTGACCATGGGTTAGTGCCCAACCGACACGTGTACCAATGGTCAGATTACAAACACACACGACAACTTTACTTGAGCTACAAGCAAAGCTGACTCAACCTACCGTGGAAGACATATGATTTAGGTTGATCATCATGCCAGTTTGTGACTTCATATCACCTCGACCACACTTAACAGTGTCGTGGTATGACTAAAGAAAAAGAAAATGAAACTACTAAAAGACTATGTCTTTGCATTCCATTTTCTCCAAGCGAAAGTCATTGCGCACCACTATTATCTTCATTGTCTTTGGACATCTTTAGGAGTTGTCTTCGACGAATAAACTAAATCTCCAGGTACTTCTATTTATGTTATCCTGTGTATACTCGCAGACATATTAGTTCCTTAACCAAGTTTGTCTTCAATACTCCAAACCAATAAGGGGTGGCACTAGATACACTTACAAATTGACTGAAGTTCACGATGAGGTTAGGGTTTCTCGGTAGGGGGCGATGACAACGACACATCGACAGCACGTTATGAAGACAATCAGCTGTCTTTCGGTGGTCCAGAGACCTCGCCGTAATTTTTATTATGTTTGGGCTGCTTTGTACCCCCGAGGAATTTTTTGAATCTATCTGGATGCTTTTTTCGCAAAAAAACAACTTCTTCCACTTTTTTAAGTTCTTCCAGCCTTCTTGGATAGGATTACACTTTTTTGAACATGGGGTGGGAGAATCCTATTTGGTACATACCAAACGCTACACCCCTCCCCTATTCTGCCGGGCCAATGTGCGGGGAGGGCACCTTTTTTTGTTTCTCTTTCATTTTCTCTTTTTTTTGTTTCTTTTCTTCTTTAAATAAAATTTGGAATTTTTAGAACATGTTCACATTTTTGAGGAAATTTTCATAAATCTTTAAAAAGTCCCAATTTTTAAAAAATGGCCATGAATTTTTAAAAATGTTCACTAATTTTTAAAACGTTAAAATCTGAAAAAATATTCACAATTTTCATGAAATATTCACTGTTTCAGAAAATGTTTCTGAATTTCTAAAAATGATCATTTCTTGTATTTGGTGAGCAATTTTTGAATTTGATCCCTAGTTTTTTGAAATTCATTAACATTTTAAATATATAATTCTCATTTTTTAATTTAGATGAACATCTTTTGAATTTTATTAACAAAAATTTAATTCAATGAACATTTTTTGAAATTGATGAACATTTTTTTCACAAATTAAAATATTGTCTGTGAAATGAAAAAGAAAGAAAAGTAAAAAAGAAAAGGAAAATAAACAAAAAAACCTTGTCTAGGAATGTTCTAGAACCTTCCCAAGACCAACTGTTGACCAACGCGGAAAATAGGAGATGCCAACAGCCACACCGCACCCTGATCACCGTTATTCTTATGTGGGCTGAGCCATGTAGGCTTTTTTCACTCACCGGTTTTGAAAACATTCTAGCAGGTTCCCTTGGTTTCCTGGGCTGGTTCTTTTTGTGTTTTCTCTTCTGTTATTTGTTTTTTTAATATGGCTTCGTTTCTTTTTTTTAAAAAAAAATATTTTTTCTATTTTGATTATCCCATTTATTTTTATTTTTTAACCTTAAAAATTCACAAAACTTTGTCAAGTTTGTAAGCTTTTATTTCAGTTTTTAAATTATTTTTCTAGAATCCGCAAAAAAATCATGAAAAAAATCAATCTTGTAAAGTTTTATATCTGAGAGAAACCAAACCGGATATTTCTGTGTTAGTGGAGTTTTTTTAAACAAGAAAAGCAAGAGAAAACATACAACCAAATCAAGCCTATCTAGCCAACGAACGATAGAGCACCTACTCAGCTTTTGGTGCGCAATGAATCGCGTCGGCGATTGCATGCACACTCAGCAGGTCATGGCCCAATAACGGGCATGCGAAAAAAGTTGCTATTTTTCCCTTTTTCAGGTGACATGGAGATATAGCGATTTGTGCCATCGCAGATCCGATGATCCGGATTTAATGATATTATGTTAATGCGTCATGCATTTTTTTGTTGTTTTGACTCTTTGCGGAGTTAGACAATATAATGAAGATATTATGATTCCACGGCCTGCATTTCTAGGGGGGTCATCCGGGCCCAAGTACACTCAGCGCTCAAGGCTTTCCATCATTTGGATGAAAAACTCAAGTGGCTTTCAAAATGCTTTATTAGTAAGTTTGTGGGTGTGAAATAGTGGTCATGTCGTCGCTTCAGCCGGCACTTTACTGAAGCATTGAGAGTATTTCGTCTGGAGAGATTGATACCATAAAAAAGATGTCTTCAAGAGATATTATGATAAATCTTAGTTACAGGAGTTATTATCTATTTTCTTGGATCTTGGATCCAAAGCGACGTACATGTAATGGTTAAGAGTCTAGATTAAACTACAGGGTTTCCCAAAAAATAATGATTTGATGGAATATCACATTTGTAGTTGTAATTCCATAAAAAAGCGTATGAACATTAATAAATTAAATAATACCAGGAAAATTCAAACAAATCTGAATGTATCAATGGCGAAGAAAATACTGCCCGAACTCAAATCCATCCAAACAGTTTTTTCTATGCCCTGAAATTTTTGTCTTTTTTTGCCACGGATACGTTTTTTTGCGGGAAAAAAACATTTTTTTGCCACGGATACGTTTACTGGTATTTTTTCATAAAAATCACACCGAACTACATTGGACACCCCGGTTTCATATCCCAAAACTCCATTTAATTTTTTGAAATTTCCCGGTATTGTTTTGAACATAATGGTCATACGGGGGTGTGGAGCACCCATGTGCTACAAATCCTCTTCCATATATGCATCGCTATTGTTCCATCAGCAATACGTCAATTCCATTATTCGGCACGTTGTTTGTAGTATCACCCCAACTGCGCTATTTTAGCCACTATACGTGGACGTATACCATGTGACGTGGCGTGTCCACCTTAATCACTTCCTGCTCGGAACTGTCGCACTGATCAAGAGGTCTGCGCCGGCCGCTGCCTGCATCACAATGACAATGCCCTCCTCGGCACCCGGCGAGACGATGCCGCACGAGACGTGCACGGGCTTGCACCCATCCAGCACGGCCTCCTCGAGACCGGCTTCTTGCCAGCACGCGTCCCGAAGCAGGTGGCCCGGAGGCGGCGGCGGCGTCGTCGTCTCCCCGTCACCTCCCGCGCAGGAGCGCAGGACGTTCAGCCCTCCCAGGCCATCGCCGGCGAGAACCGTGAACCGCGTCGGCTTCTCGACCCCCAGCTTCTCGCTGGCCAGCGCGACGCACGCCTCGGCTAGCGCGCGGCGGCCTGGCGCATCGCCGACGACCCTGAAGAGCACGGTGGTCGCGGCGTCGCCGGCCACGGAGACGAGGGGGGTGGACCTGAGACGCCTGGTGGCGGCGCCTGGGTTCCGGAAGTAGCGCGTGTACTTTATCATCTGGTTGGGAACGAGCTTGTTCTGCGCCCGCAGCTGCGCGTGCGTGCGCGCCCACGACTTGAGGAAGTTGATGAAAGACAGCGGGTCGGTGTGGAGCAGGCTGCAGCACGCGCCGATGGCGTAGCCGCCGCCCTGGAACCATGTCAACTGCGACGAGAAGCACGCGCAATTTTCAGCTCAGGATGTATGAAAAATGCACGGAGGAGAAGTTCTTGCATGTGTACCTGCATGACGAAAGGGGAGCACTTCTCGGGGTCCTTGGCCTCCACGTCCGTCCAGAGCGCCAGCGCGGGCTCCTTGCTCGCGCGGTCCTCCATCTCCAGGAACGCGGTCAAGGTCGTGTCCACCGACGCCATGAGCAGCCGCACGCCGGCGTCGCAGAGCTTCACGTCCCAGTCCCACGGCCCTTCGCCGCCGCCGCCGGCGTGCCGCCGCCACAGCCGCCCGGCCATCTTCGGGTGGTCGGCCAGCGCCTCGCTGAGCGACTCCTGCACCCACGCGGCCTGCTCCAGCTGCGCCATCGCCTCGCCCTCCAGCCGGTCGCGGTAGTAGAGCACCGCGCGGAACCGGTGCTGCAGCTCCGCGGCCGTGATCGGCGGCCCGGTCACGGAGATGGGCAGCGTCCGCCCGCGCTCCAGCGCGACGCGCGTCGGGACGGCGGTCTGCATGGACTCGAGGTGGATATGCGCCATTCTCGCTGTGCGTCTGCGAGCGTCGCCCGTGCGCGCGCGGCCGACCCTGCCAAATATTACAGCCTTGCCGAGAAGTGGTGTATTGGAGAACACCTGGAACAGTGCCCAATTTATACGCGGTTCGTGCAATTTTACGTGCCATTGCCATCGACGCATCTTAGTATTTCGAGTCGTTTGATTTTGGCTTAGCTACCCGTCGCGGCAATTTTTTGATGGGCTGTTGAGGTCACGCGCATGCTGTGTTGCTGCTGTTGAAATCGAGCTACTCCCTCCTTCCATTTATATAAGGCCTAATGCATTTTCCAAGACCGTCTTTGACTATTAATAAGATTAATAGTACATGACATGCATAATATGAAAAATATATCATTGAAAGCTCCTTTCACATACGAATTTGACGGTATGCTTTGTGTAAGTTGCATGTCATATATTATTGCTCTAATATTTTGTCAAAGTTAACTTCGAAAAACGCATTAGGCCCTATATATATGGAAGGGGGGAGTAGTCTTTCAGTCTTTCACGATAGTCCATTCAGGCTCTGTGAGAGTTGTCCACGGAGGAGCTAGTGCAATTTATCAGGCTTTGGCAGATTGCAATTGTTGCACAGCTTAATCCCAATGAGCGAGATGAGGCGGTTTGGCCGTGGAATGCCAAGCAAGTATACACTTCGGTCTCCGCCTACCAAATGCTCTTCAAAGGTGCGATCAAGGTGACCTATGCGAGGTGGATATGAAAGTGTTGGGCACCCCTCACTTGCAAGATCTTCATGTGGCTCGCTATCCAACATATAATATGGACATCAGATCGGAGGCTCGGGCACGGGCTGCAGGATAACCCCTCGCCATGTTACTTATGTGGTCAGGAGGAGGATAACGTTGATCATCTACTGGTCCGGTGCGTCTACTCGCGTCAAGTGTGGCATAAGATCCTATCTAGCACGAGGACTGATCCTGCCCTAACACCGGTGGTGAACGACAATTTGGAGTTATGGTGGGGCAATAATCGAAAGCGACTTGACAAGGAACACCGCAAAGCTTTTGATAGTATGGTGATGCTTGTGTGCTGACACTTATGGAAGCAAAGGAATGATCGAGTTTTCCGCTCGGTGGCCATACCAATGTCGGTTACAGATCATGTAAATAAGATTCTAGATGAGCTTCGCACTTGGGCGATAGCGGGAGGACGTGGAGTTGAAATCTTTTTGTGAGGAGTTAACGTAGTGTGTGGAGTTGGAGTTTTGCGTGGCCTCGGTCGGCATGTGGCTGTTGGCTGCGCACAAAATATTCTTGTATAAATTTTTCTCTCTTCTATAAAGCTAAGATACACAATTTGCGTACTCTCGAAAAAAAACCGATAGTCCATTCAGTTTCTTTTTCAAGGGGCACATGTCACAAACTCGCAAGTTTTTTTTTTGAGCTCACAAATTCACAAGTACTGGACCGTTGAAAAGCCCAACTGTGTCGGACCAAACAAACAGGCCCAGTCCAGGCTAAACCAGGCCGAGTGGCAAGGTCATAGAACCTTGCGGAATTTGTCTCTTCTTCCACCTCTGCCCACCTGGCCGCTCCCCCTTGTACGCATTTGCCCGAACACTCCACGCGCGCCGCCAGCCACCCTCGCCCACCGCCGTCTCCTCCACTCACCACACCAGCGACCTCCCCCGCCGCCGCCTCGCCATGCAGAAGGTGCGGCTCAAGTGGGTGAAGAACCGCGGGCTGGACCACATCATCGACCGGACCACCTCCATCCGCGCGTCCTGCCTCATGCTCGACTACCTCGCCCGCCAGCGGTCGTCCCCGGTGCCGGCCCGCTCCCTCGCGCGCTTCCAGAAGCCGCTCGGCCTCACCGTCCCCGTGCTCCGCTTCCTCCGCCGCCACCCGACCCTCTTCGCCGAGCAGCCGCACCCGCGCTTCCCCACCCTCCCCGCCTTCTCCCTCACCTCCGCCTCCGACATCCTCCTCGCGCGCCTCGCCCGCGCCTCCGCCGTCGACTCCCACCTCCGCCTCGCGCGCCTCCTCCTCCTCACCCGCTCCAGGTCGCTCCCGCTGGCCTCCATCCTCCCGCTCCGCTTCGACCTCGGCCTGCCCTACGACTTCGCCTCCTCCTTCCCCTCCTCCCACCCCGACCTCTTCGCGGTCTCCAACAACCACATCTCGCTCTCCACCTCCCGCCTCCCCGACGACATCGCCATATCCTCCCTCCAGCGCCGCCACGCCGAGGCCATCACCGGGGCGACCTACCGCGACCTCTCCCGTCCGCCGTCCTCGTCGCACGCCCCCCTCGCGTTCCCGATGCGGTTCCCGCGTGGGTACGGAGGGATGAAGAAGGTCAAGGCCTGGATGGACGATTTCCACCGCCTGCCTTACATCTCCCCGTATGATGATGCCTCAGGGATCGACCCTGACAGCGACATCTACGAGAAGAGGAACATTGGTTTGCTGCATGAGTTGCTCGGGCTGATGGTGCACAAGATGGTCCGGAGGAATGCGATCCGTTTGCTCCGCGAGGAGCTTGGCCTGCCTCACAAGTTCACGAGGTTGTTTACAAGGTATCCTGGAGTGTTCTACCTGTCGTTGAAGTGCAAAACGACGACGCTCGTGCTTCGCGAGGGGTACGAGAGGGGGAAGCTTGTGGAGAAGCACCCCCTCGCGGCGGTGAGGGACAAGGTACAGTATGTGATGCGCACTGGCGTGTTGTACCGTGGGAAGGGCTTGTCCAAGCTGGTTTTAGACGAGGATGACGATGAAGAGGAGGGTACACTGGATGGAGATGAGGAGTTTCAAGGAGAGGGGATGGATGAGGATGCTGATATTGAGTGCTTTGGAATGGAGATTGTGGATGATGACGGGCCTGGCAATGATGATTATGATGAACGCGATAGTTACGATTGACACTGGATGGTGATTTCTGCTTGCTGCATGTTGCTGTTTTGTGATGATGGGCGGTGACTTCATGAGGTGAGGGTTTCAGCAAGAGGTTTCAACTTAGTACCTGTAAACTAGGGGTTCACACATGGCTTTCAGCAACTTGGTTTAACTTAGTTCCTGAAAATGAGCGGTTTCAGAAGGCAATGATAATACCATTGTGAATTGCTAGTTCCTACTAAAATTTTGAGGTATTTTACATTGCCTGCTTGAGATGTAGAAAGCTTGTTTAGATACCTAGTTTCTATGGTCATCTTCTATTTCTCGAGGTGAAATTTGTCCCTATGGCTCTCTCTGCTCTCTGGATAGCATGAGATGAGAGTCATCACGATTCAACTGTATGCTAGATAGTTAACCGAAGTACAGAACACATTTCATGTACAGGTTCTTATTCAATTTGTGACACACACAAAATAGAGTTGCAGCTATGTTAGGTTTGTTGATTGTTGTAATGAGTGGTTGTATTTGCCACAGGGGGTATCACTGTAGAAGATGTTATCACATCTTCTTGGGGAAACCATTATTCTTGTTGGTATATTAGAAACTGTCATGCCGTAATGTAGTGTCTAGTGCTAGAGGTACTCTAACCCTTATAATATTGCTTGTCATGGGGGCCTAGAAAATTAGAAATAACTCAGAAGGCAGCTTGATACCTGAATGTTGGATAGCCTAGCTTCGAGACGCTTAATTTTCACTGTCTCTCTTTTAGGGCATGAAGCAAGCCTCACAAGGACTAAGTTATGAACTTTAGCCAGGTTATGACTGCAAATTAGATGTCGGTTTTGTAGGTGAGACTTAATCCTGTTCGGGCAGATGATGATTTGATCAGATTTGGGCAGACAATGACCAAATGCAAACTATGATTTCCTTGATTGCAGAAGACTTGCTTGGAATTTTATTAAAGTTGGAATAAAATGTACTCCCTCCGTCCCATAATCTAGGACATTTTTTGACATTATTGTAGTGTCAAAAAACGCCCTACATTATGGGACGGAGGGAGTAGATATTTCTTGATTAAGTTGGCTCATTTGTGAGGCGGAAAACATTTATCTGTTGCTAACCGTCCTTTTATGATGGCAACCAGCCTCTCTCACCACTCACCAATGATAGACATGAGTGTAGCAGTGTCTCTGACTCCTGCTCCTTACAATCTTTCCAGCCAAAGTGATGCTGATCATGGAGCCTTTGCTGTTTTGGCAACTTCTGTAGGACAAATGATTTGAGCTTGCCACGATTATTCTGAAGCCACGTTCTTCCTTTCTTGTTTTCTTAAAAATGGTATGGTTTTGGTTATGTCTGGCTTAATCTGCCCTGTATAAAATTTCTGTAGCAAGTTCAATGTGACTTTCAGTGATAATTTTAGAGGTTACAAGTCTTAAATGCTGTATTAAAACCTGAAATGCTCATAAACTGCTACCACTTTCAAGTATCTTGGGTTTTTCAACTGGCGCCTCCAAGGCTCCAACTCCAAGGTTAGGAAATCAGGTGGTATGCTCTTCTGCTTCAGTTCACTTCTTGAATTTGGCAGATGATTTTCTGCTCCAGTAGGTCCGTTGTCAGAGCATCAATAGTGTGTGTAATGTTAAGCCATCTTCTCAGTCTCAGTGTGCACTGTGCACACCTGGGTGATTGATATAAGTTGCTTTACGAAGTCTTGCCATTTGAAGTTGCTTAGTGTGGGTATCAGTTCCTCTGGGAATGCTAGAAATTGTTTTTGTTTCCATCATAAATGGTGCTGATATGTTGAGCTGCTTTGATCAACCCCGGTCTTAGCTGCACTTATCTGCGTTTGCCGGCCAAAGAATTATTTGTCCAGGTTTCTTGCCCTCTTTTCATTTTGCTATCAGAATTCCTTGGACTTCATAATTTGCTAGGCAGTTTGTCCCGTGCTGATGTAAATGCTGAAGATCGGATGTTGTAAACTTGTTACTGATTCAATTGTGCATCTGTATTGCACCTGTTGGTTAATCAATAGTACCGGCTATCTGTCTACACATAAATAAATATGGTCTTGATATCCGTTTGAAGACAATTTGTTTGGCGATACCATCGGGGCATCAGGTGAGGTCACATGTTGAGTTCGCCACATTTCTTTGTACCGAATGCCAGAGTGCTAGCGTTAGGTGGCCCAGCGGACTGCATACTTTGTTCCATGATTTGTTGCTTGTTGATGTAAATGCAAAAGATGGAACATTGTAAGCTTGTAAATGAACCAATTATGCCTGTGTAATTCAGTGGATACAACAAACTGTCACGGTATGGAGTCACATATCTTCAGGACAATGGGAAATTCCAGGTTTCTGAGGACAGAATCACAGCAAGCCACCAGCTAAGATTACAGTAAAGCTGAAACGAAGAAGCTGCCGGATTCGCCAGTAGCAAGATGGAAGAAACAGCAAGCCTCTGCCGTAAGTATGCACATTTTACTGGCTTATTGCCAATTTGGCTTGACATTTCTCTTGTCAGATGTAGTCATTTTTGTTTGCCAACTGAAGTGTAGAGTGTCATGTGAAAGTTCACCTCATTCATCTCACACAGAAATTTGCTGGTACCATTGTTAAGAGGATAATGTAAAGCCAGGCTTAATTGACTTCTCCTTGGTTTTTAGCTTCGAAAAGGCCTATAGCTAAAGATTTGTTCTAGATGATGTGTCTGCCATTCAATTCTATTCTATTTGCAGAACCAATGAGCTATATCTCAGAGTGCTGCCAACTTGCTGCAGATTCACAAAACCCTACTTGTTCGTGGATTTCGATGTGTTGTCAAATAATTGGCTAGGGTACTTGATGTGCATAATTTATTGAAGTCTTCTCGAGAATCTGTTCTAGGACTTCTTCCGAGCAACCCAAGCGCATGACATGATTTTGTTTACACCCAAAGGTGTTTTTCTTGGTCTGAATATTATTCATTATCTTAACCAAAAAAATAAAATTCATTCCCTTTGTGTAGATGGTTTTCTTGCTTATGAACTGTTTGCTGAGTAGGTAGTGCACTACCCTGATTATTCTCTGGTACGCCACCATTTGAGCAGCCGCTAGTTTTTTTAAAGATGCTTCTCTGTTAAGCGCATACAGTACGTTGTGCTAACGCATGCTCCAAGTGTCAAGAATTACAGACAGATTATTCCATATGCAGATGATCTTATACCGCTTTTCATTCCGCCTTTTAAAATTACACTGAAATTTTCATATGCATAAAACATGTATATTGTACTCCCTCCGTTCCCAAATACTTGTCTTTCTAGGCATTTCAAATGGACTCAACATACGGATGTATGTAGATATATTTTAAAGTGTAGATTCACTCATTTTGCGCCGTATGTAGTCACTTGTTGAAATCTCTAGAAAGACAAGTATTTAGGAACGGAGGGAGTACTAGCATGTTGCACCGACCATTCTTAAGATGTTTGTTTGCTTTTATGGTGGCAGCAAGGCTCCAAGAACAAAGCATTGGCTGGGGCTCTGTCCATTTATTTACTCCTTGTGGTACAATTATCGCATGATCCTCCACTATATTTTCTTTCTTGCTTATCTTTTCTTGCCCTATTCAAATGCTCAACTTCTGGTATAGTATCCTCGAAATGCCACATGCTTGTTCTATTTCTACTGGATGTAAAAATTGCATCATCCTCCAGCATCCCAAAAATTTACCAAGGAAAACAAGGAGGCGACACATCCAGAGGAGGGAGCAGCTCGACCCTGCCGTGCAAGGCAACCATGATGAACAGTGAGGGAAAAGAAGGCAATGCCAAACCTTGTCTCGACTCCTCGCAGTCGTGCCGAAGTGTGGAAGCCCCCACAGCCTCACATCATGTCTTTTTTATCAGGCCAAAGCAGCCAGGCATCATGGCGTGGGAGAGATGGATGGAGCACAGGCGCATGCATTGCATGCATCCATGCCCCGGAAGACCAGCCTTGGACTTTGCAACTTTCCTGGATTCCAATGCCCGGACGGATGGATGGCTAGACATCCTTGCTAATTGCTCCGAACTTTGTCAAAAGGAATTGAGGTCCGCTGCTAATCCCAATGCCTCGTGATGCTAGTTGCTGGTTTAACCTCTGGGGCCAGCTGATGGCGCTAGAATATACATGTCTGATCATTGTAGATCATGCCTCCTCTTTGATGATGATCATCCATTCCATCCTTGTCCTTCACACCTCCCCTTTTCCCCTGTTCACGCATGCATCGTACTGTTGCCTAGAGGCTGGAGCAGAAAGCATGTGGAGGTTATTATTAATATGAAAAATGATGAGAGGCTAAGATGAATTCTGACCGTCTTAGACTCTGAACTGATGCACCCACATTGATCGTTAAAACCAACCATTCGTCCAAAATGCAGTTAGTGCATGACACTATGCACTGAAACTCGGCCATGGCAATCTTTGCCAGTGGTACTGAACTTGAGAGAGGCTGGCCTAATAAATGGCACTTGCTTTTATTATGCTCCGTCTATTCTTCAGGGTCACAAGAGGCCCATGAGGCATCATTCACTCATGCCATTCATCCGACCGTGAAAACTGGAGGTGCAGGTGCGCAGGCGGTGCATGGAAGCTGCTACTTGCAATCTGTTTGCAGAAGAACCGGGCAGCGTCGTCCACTCCAAGAATGAGAATCCTGTGATAGCTGCTAGTAGTAACTGCTAACTGCATGGGCATGCGCATAGGATGATGCATCATTGTCCAGTCCAGGTCCGTCCGTGATTTGTTCCAGGCCATCTTGGAGTTTTCCCTCCCTACTCTTTTCTCTGCTGCCCGTCCTGTTTTTGACACGTCCCCTTCCGCAATACGCCAGGTCTTTTTTCAGAGTCAGGTCACTTCTGTCCCTGAGTACCCGTTTCTTTAGATCGGCTAGAAAAAATCATATACTCCCTCCGTCCCGAAATACTTGTCATCAAAATGAATAAAAGGGGATGTATCTAGACGTATTTTAGTTTTAGATACATCCCTTTTTATCCATTTTGATGACAAGTATTTTCGGACGGAGGGAATATGTTTTTCTTCGAGTTCGATAACGAAATTATTCTCTTAACGCAGCTTGTTTGGGCGTCGTCGTCTCTGCTGGCTGCTGCCATTTGGAGATAGTCTGCTGGCTGCTGCCATTTGGAGATAGTCAGCCTGAGAAACTGGATTAATAACAGAGCAACAAGTGGCTTGACTTGATGTCAGCTTATCTTTCTTCAGCTCAATTGATGAACCTGTAGTACAAAGAAACAGTCAGGTACCCTGTTGATCCAAGAAAGAAGAAAACAACAGGCAATAAAAACCCACTGTCCTCCCCAATTATCAGGTCCCTCCCAAATCATTTTAGCACAAGTTATAAATTGACCGTACAGCGACACAAGGTGGTGGAGCCAAAAGTAGTCTTCAGGAAACTAATTGTTTTCCGGTCAATAGACAGAATTTTACAACAGCTACTAGTCTAGACTCTAGAAAGCAGGACATGTGGTACGACGATGCCATATGGCCATCGGGGATTAGGGGTTCGGGATAAAGGTTAGCAAGAGAGGACATGCTTTGTGGGGCGACTTGACGAATTGTCTGCTTGTCCGGGCAACAACCGCCACGGGAAATCACGCGCCTTATCGGGCCCAAAGCCACCTATGTGATCATTTTGATTAGTTTAGCTGATAGCTCTCACTAACACCACCACCAGCTGATGACCCCTCAAAGAAAGGTTGTGAGAGGTGATAATGCTATTGCTACGGGGAGAATATCGTATGGAAAAGCACTCTGTGCAGGTGATTTGGCGGGATGCGTTTTGGCTCCCGGTGCCATTTGCTCCCACGTGAATAGTAAACAGGGAAAAAATAGTAAACGTTGTTAAAAAATTCTGATTTTTTGGTAGATGTTCGTGTTAGTGTCGCAAGTATTCGTGACAATTTTTCATGAGAAACGGAGCAGCAGTGTTTCGTTGGTGAAAAAAAACAAATATGAGGTGACATTTTTTTTCTGCACATGCTAAAATGCTTAACTTTTTGCCTAAAAATTTGTAGGTAGCATTTTGGATGTGACTATGCAAACATAGAATTTTTATTGAGTGTTTTTTTTAAATTTCAAAAAGGGAGCCAAACTGGATTTCGTCCACAGTGTGACTTGCCCAGTTGCCCTCTTTTGTGTCTAGCCACTGTTTCTGCTGGCTCGTGAGCTCGGCTGGTACTCCCTCCATTTTTTTAGTCTGTATATAAAGTTTGACTCAAGTCAAACATTGTAAAAATTTGATCAACTTTATATAAAAAAAATTAACACTCACAATATGACCAATATCATTAGATGCATCATGCAATTGATTTTAATACTATACTAGCAATGTGCCCGTGCGTTGCAACGGATCCAAAGTAGAATAATACATGTTCACAAACTTGAAAGAAAAACACTCTAGTTTTGGTATATATATCACTAAAAATATACTCGTATTAGGTTTCACTCAAAATATATTCCTCGTGATTGTTTTGGTGAGGTGGGGGAGGGATGTGGTTGGTTTCAAGATACTAAGTTTTTTTTCGCAAATTGGAGCAGAGAAGTGGAGTCTTGTTGCAAAAATGTCATAGTTTACATCACAGTCGTTAGATGCAGATCTGATGGTCAGAAATGATGGATGACAGACACACCATCATCACCAACTGGGTCTTTTATAAGAGTGGAGATAACTTTATTATTATAAATGTTAATATTTTTTATACGCCCTCCGTTCCAAAATTCTTGTCTTAGGTTTGTCTAGATACGGATGTATCTAATACTAAAACGTGACTTGATACATCCGTATTTAGACAAATCTAAGATAAAAATTTTGGGACGGAGGGAGTACAACTTTGGATGGAGTATAAATTTGGTCAAACTTGGTGTAGTTTGGCTTCAAGCAAATCTTATATTAAGAAAAAAGAAACGAGGAGAGTATTAGTACATATAAACATATTGGAGATTCTGTGAGGTTTTAGGCTTGTTAACGAAATAACTAAATGTAGATCATGCATGTATTTCAGAGAAGTGGGGGAGAAATATAGATTATCTTTCGCTAAGGCTCTACTTGGTTTAAAAAATCCTAGGAAGTTTGGCTTATAGAATTTATTGTTCATCTTGTTGACGGGGTTATACCTAAGGGGTAGGCCCAAGTATACATATGGCCCAGTATAAGGCCCAAGCCAATCAAGAGTACAGTCTAAAATACAATGGCCAAGGGGCTACATGCTCGACCCATTGGAGCTACAACCATGGGGCTAGATACCATAGGGGATACCCGTCGTCGGATGACCAATCAGTCGGTCGCAAGGAAGGCAAGAACAATTGGATGACCTGTAGTCGGTTGTGTCCTAGGATACCGTGATTACCACAATGCAATCAATACCGCCGTTACTCAACAGTGGAGTAATCTAGTTAAATACAACATTTACTAGTAGTAATAGCCACAAACAGCGGTCATGCCAATGACCATCAATAGCATTAATACTAGCCCCTTATGACACCCCTCCTAGCTCACTCTATAAAAGCCAGTATAAGGGCACTGAGTTGAGGGTTGACCTCTTTCACCTTGTACCTTATGCCAAGAGCAAAGAGCATTGCGGGAGTAGGTATTACCTCCACCGGAGAGGGCATGAACCTGTATAAATCATTGAGCGTACTCCCATCTATACAGTTTGATAGATACGATTGCCTCTACATACAACCCCTAGTATTGTCAGGATTATATCCACGACTGTTGGCTCCCACCTTGGGGTGAGCATATATCGACATCATGGTACAGATGGTTCCTTCATCGACTCCAGCCGGCAGCATCCGTTTCGGCGTCCTTGAGTTCAACATGGCATCTCGGTGCTCCGTTGAACAATGCTGACCTTTCGGCACGTGGGAGTATCCATTATTGGGCCAGTGGCTCGGGCGTTTTGAGCTTTCAACTGTCGGCTTCACAACAACCGGTCGAACTGGCGCCTCAACACCATCAGAAGCGCTTGGGCAAGCCTCATTCGCAATTTCGTCGTTCTACGAGCCAGCTCGTTGTGATGATGGATAACGATTCCTTGTTGCCTATGCTGGGGTCCGACTCCGGGGAGGAGAGAGTTGCGGGACTCAGGGATATGTAGTAAAAGTATTCAAGGATGGCTCATCGGCTCCACAGTCTAGCCTTCGTGGGGATTCTCCAGCCAATCCATCTGCCACAACTAGCAATACTGTGGTGGGTAACGGGCAGTACGACGGCCCACAACTCACTCGGGAGGAGAGGGAGGCCATCGAGCAGCTTCTCAACACAGATACGTCTCCAACGCATCTATACTTTATGAAGTATTCATGCTATATGTACATCAATTATATATGATTTTGGTGCACTTTTATATTATTTTAATGGACTAGCATATTAATCCAGTGCCAGCTGTTGTTTTTTCATGTTTTTTGTTTCTCAGAAAATCGATACCTACGAAGATCCAAACACGATGAAACTATTTGGCGTTTTTTTCCTGCAACATAGGAGACCCTAGAAGCTTCTGGGAGAGACCAGAGGACCCACAAGGGGGCCACAAGCCAGCGGGCGTGCCGGGGTAGCTTGTGCCCCCCAACTTCTTTGAACCTAATTTTTGGCCTATAAATTCATAAATATTCAGAAACCTTCAGAGTGAGACCCAAAACAATTTTTCCGCCGCCGCAAGTTCCTGTTTCGCGACGATCCAATCCGGAGGCCTTTTTCGGCACTCTGACGGAGGGGGAAACCATCCACGAAGACCTCTTCATCATACTTGTTGCCTCCATGGTGAGGTGTGATTAGTTCATCCTCGGGGCTGAGGGTTTGAACCAGTAGTTATGTGTTTGATCTCTCTCTCTCCCTCCCATGTTCTTGATGGATTCTGATCTTGATTGTATCATGAGCTTGATTAATAATGTTGGATCTTATGATGTTGATCTCCCTCTATCTCTTTTTGTGGTGAATTGAGTCGTGCTCTTTGATGTTTCTTTATGTTGGATTGAATACTTTGGATTTGAGATCACTTGATGCATGTTCAGAAATTAACTTGCGGATACCCGTGGTGACACTAGGGTAATCTAGGCATAAAGGTTGAACAATATGTACCATATGGTGTTGTCGTAGTACGATGTCTAGGGCTATTCATGACACTTCAGGGGTGGTTCACTAGATTGATTGGAAAGACAACTTTGAGGTGGTTTGCTACCCTACGTGATTTCGCCATACTTTCTTCGATAGAAATATAAACTTCGAAGTGATTCTTTGCTGCACCTTGAGGGATTGTCATGTGGTTCAATTATGTTAATGATGTTGAGAGATTGCACTAGTGAAACCATGAACCCTAGGCCTTGTTTCCAGCCATTGAGACACCATTTTTACTTACTTTTGCTACTTGTTACCTTGCTATTTTTATTGTTTAGATCACAAAAACCTATTTCTACCATCCATATTACACAACTATCATCACCTCTTCGTCCAACTAGTGCACCTATACAACTGAAAATTGTATTTTGTGTGTTGGGGACACAAGAGATTACTTGTATTTGATTGCAGGGTTGCTTGAGAGAGACCACCTTCATCCTACACCTCCTGCGGATTGATAACATTAATGACGATTCCCATGCTTTTACCCTCCCCTCTACAATAATAACATAAACCATGGCTAACCGAATCCACAGGTTCCTGCCAACTTTCAACTTTTATGGGGGAATGTCCTGTATAAGTATTATTTTTAATTTATTTAGGACAAGGCATCCCTACTACCAGCCTCTCCCATAAATTTTTGACAAGCGAATAAACTCTTGTCATGACTAAAACACATTTAGCATGGAAGATAATGACTACCCTCACCGCTCCATGAGCTGTATGGGCACACAAAAAAGAAGTTTATTCAAAAGTTTAGAGGTGGCACATGCAAAGTCACTTGGAGCAATTGAAGCAATTGTATTGCTATCTTTTCCTACTAAGATAATGAAGATGATTATAGTCGTGAGCGTATGTTTAATCAACTAGTACCACTATTATATTCATCACACTTTTTCTGTATTTATGCAGACAAGGATGCTTAGCTTGATTTCAATAGAACTTCACAAAATGTTAAGATGTTTCGTGTCCTCCATAATACTTCATCATGCACAATACATTGAATGGTTCTCTAATCATTCGTCATCACCTTGAGCCACCGGACTATCTACTTGAATGGAGCTGCCAACTTCTTCAAGGCTTTGCAACATATAAATACGAAATCCACCGTGCTACGCAAGACATTGTTTGATTTCAGTGGAACTGCACAAAAAGATACACTGGTTAATCCGTCTCCATGTGCCATTTTAATGTGCAAACTGATGACAAACCCTACCCGTTCCACAATCATAGGCATTACATATTTTGAATGGGAAAAGGTTGTCAAAGTTTAATCATTGATGTTCGCAAGAAGACATTCTTTTAATATTTTGGAATTCGAAAACCTTGTCAAATTTTGCTCATTGATGTTAGCCAGAAGACATGCATTTGATATTTTGGAATGGGACGTCCTTTGCTGTGAGTAGCGTCGATCGTTTTTTCTTATTCGTGTGTTCAGTTCAGAAGTAAATATTTACTCTGTTGAGATGCACAGTCATGCATGTTGACTTATGTAAGGTATTTTAAGAGTTTGTTCTGAATGTTGTCTATGAAATGCCAGGCCTTGTGAGTTTGATTGCAAAGTTGAGCTTGGAATGTTGTGGCATGCGGTATCACGAGCTGTTCACCGTGCCTCCTGAGAATAATGCTTCGTATTGTTTTGCATGTTGATCTAATGCCAGTAATTTGCATGTTAAGAAGATCATCCTCTTTTGTTGTTTCTGTGCTTACGAAGTTCATCATCTTATGTTTCATTCATAGCCTATATGACAACTCCGGTATGTTAGAGGTGAAACCATACGATCTTTAGACCAACTCATCATCTTAGGCCGTGATTGGATCGTCGTTTTCCAACCAAAACCGCTTGTAAAACTGACACTTGTAAATAAAAGCAGATGGTCTTTGGCGAAGCGCTTGGTTGGTCATTTTCGACTGGTAAAATATACACTGGTTTTTCAAATTACACGCTTAACTCGCCGGTTTTTGTTACAGACCTCGGGTCGTCGGTTTCACTACGCCTGTATTTTACGCGTGGTTGCTGGTGACGAGTAAATTACACTTGTATCCTTAATACATGTGTGAAACAATCCAAAGCACCCAAGCGCGGCCTTATCGTTTTATGCCCGCATATTTTCTCAAAGATGCTCATAGGGGTCCGATGATCCTTGCTTCTTGAATGAGCAGCGGGCGCTGTATCAGACCATTCGTAGGGCCCGCGAGGCCCTCTCCATCGTCCTTCGAGTTGGTGCACTCGCCATGACGCCGCCGTCTCGCGTTGTCAACATGGTCAACGAACATGAGGAATCAAGATATGACTTTACTTGGAGAGGATGACAGTAGGGACCCACCAGGGTGATAGCTGCTCGTACGCAAGTGCCTCCTTATTATATAAAACTATAATTTTTTTGCTTCCCGCTGGTTTCCTGACATCAGGGTCCCACACCATTATCAACCTATATAATCAATAAACGAGAGAATTGCACAAGGAGCGGCTGTCAGCTGGGACCCAGCAACTCGAGCAGTATTTGTTTTTTGAGGTGTGAGCAGAGTTTTTCTTGAGCGATGTTTTTGTTGTTGTTCAGAGGAGCAGGGTATCAACTGGACGGGCTGTGACCCGTCTAACCCATGATATTATTTTATGTCGACCAAATATCCAAGCTAGATATTAATTTTTTCAAGGTGAAAATGGCTAGCCCAGCTATACTTTTTGGCGGAATACCCAACCCAGGTCAACTTGTTATTCTCCGCCCCGCTGGGCAGCAAATCGTTCCTTGGAGGGATGCATTAGGCCTAATAAGAAAATGGGCTTTTCCGCAAAAATAAATAAATATGGGCTTTAAGAAATAATAAATAGGATGTAATTATAAAAACTGGGCTGTAAATATGAAAAAACGCACCAAATAGGTAATTAGTTTCAAAAATATTATTTTTGGATTTTGAAAATTTTATTTTCATTACTTGTTGCGCGCGCAATATTTCGGTGGATTTTTACCTAATACAAATTTATTATAAATTATATTTAATCCGACATGAAATTTCGGGATAAAATTATTTCGGATCCCATCAAAATGTAGGATTTTTTGTTGAAATCTGTTTTGAGCGGTTGGTTGAAATTATTAATCGTTGTCCTAGCTAGAAAATGGATTGCAATTTTAACAAACTATAAATGGGCTGTAGTAAATTCCATTAGAATTCCAAAATGGGTTGTACATTATTACAAATCACAAATGGGCTATATGTTCTATGCCACAGATGTGATGCTCACTTGTGAGCCTACTAAGTTGATGCGTATGGAAGGCTTTGTCAAATTATAGTCAACACACGATTTTAGCAGCAGTGGCCGTTGAATGTCCATCCAACGGCAATAGTGCTTCTTCAATCTCGGATATTCTTGTTTCAGCCGCGCAAACCACCGCCGGCGGTACCACTTGCTAACGCCTCCCGTGGCTGGCTGTGTTGGTGCGCAGGCTTCACCGGCCCACCCTACTCCCATCGCCATCCAGACCATTCCTCTACTCACCAACACCTCATGTTATTCTTCAGCGACGACAGCCTCACACTGCAGCCGAACCAGTGAACCCTCGTACTCCCCTCCGTGTGGGCATCCACTGTTGTATCTTCGCCAGCTCCGGGTCATTCCCTTACTAGGCCTCACCATCGTTCACCGCGTTGGTTTTCTCGGCGCGGCATGGTCAACTTTGTTAACAAACAACAACCATCGAAAGAGGCATGTACGTGTAGTGGCTGACAGTGGGGACCCACATGACCCATGGCCGCACGCAGCAAGTGCCCCCTTATTATGTGAAAACAAATGATTTCTCCCCTAATAGGTTTGACCGACCAGCTACATCTTCTCACGCAAGGCAGTGCTTCCTATATTACGTGGGAAAAAAAGTTTCCTGACAGTTGGGACCCACCAGCTTTATTATGATCCATCTCGTGAAAATATAGATTGTACCAAAGATGCTAAATTGTTTTCTTTTTATTCTAACTCGAAAAAGAAGAAATAAAAAACACCAGAAAACTTCTTCGCACGCAAGGAAGGGTCACCTTATTACATGCAAAAAATGATTCCCCCTGCTAGCTGGGACCCACCTAATTCGAAGGCTGACTTGTGGGCCTACTAAGATGACGCATATGCAGGGCTTTGTCAACTTAGTCAATAAACGATTCTAGTTGCATTGACCGTTGGATGTTAATCCAACAGCCGAGCCGCGTCTTCAACCCCTTGTCTTCTTGCTCCACCCGCCCAAACCAGCGCCCGCTGTACTGCCTGCTCCAGCCTCTCGTGGCCGGCTGTGCTGCCACGCAAGCTTCACTACCTGACCATACTACCACTAGCGAGGCCTTCCCTCTACTCATCCAAAACCCCTGCTATTCTCTGGCGATGGCAGCCTTACACTGCAACCGAACCAGTGTACCCTCGTACTCCAATCCGCATGGGCATCCACCTGCCTCGTCTTCCCTGGCTCAGCGTCATTACCTTCCTAGGCCTCGCCGTCGTCCATCGTCTGGGTGCTGTCCGTGCGGCGTGGTCAAGGTGGTCAACGAACGACAGCCATCGGAAGAGTACCGTACACGGTGAGGCTGACAGATGACCCACCAGCTACATCTTCGCACATAAGGAAGTGCGTCCATATTATGGGCAAAAATAATTGATTCTTCCCCCTGACAGCTGGAACCCACCAGTTATATCTTCGCACGCAAGGAAGTGCCTCCTTATCCTCCCTGACAGCTCAGACCCATCCGGTCGAACCGTACGTAGCATTGTCTACCTGGTCGCGAACGTGTATGTATGTACTGGGCAATCGGTCTCTCTGCAAGTATGAACCGTGGCCGAATAAGTAGCGGCACGTGTCGTAGTAGAGCACCCGAGGTAGCAGTTCAGGCAGCCCCGTCTAAATCCTATACATGTACGTACAGCCACAGGGCAAAAAATATGACCACATACATACATACGGGCGGCGCGTACTCGCGCATACGGACAGCCAGGGCTCGTGTACATGGAGAGGCAACAGATAGCATCAACAGCGTCTGATACGTCTCCAACGTATGTATATTATTATTATTATTATTATTATTATTATTATTATTATTATTATTATTCCATGCTATTATATTATCTGTTTTGAATGTTTTATATGCATTATTATGTTATTTTATATTATTCTTGGGACTAACCTATTAACCTAGAGCCCAGTGCCAGTTCCTATTTTTTCCTATTTTTGAGTTTCGCAGAAAAAGAATACCAAACAGAGTCCAAACGGAATAAAACATTCGCGATGATTTTTCTTGGACGAGAAGACAACCAGGAGACTTGGATATGAAGTCGGAGGAGCCACGAGGCATCCACAAGGACGGAGGGCGCGCCCCCACCCTTGTGGGCCCCTCGTGCACCTCCTGACCTAATTATTTCATGTATATATTCCCATATATCCCCAAACCAACACGGGCATCCACGAAAACACTTTTCCACCACCGCAACCTTCTGTACCCATGAGATCACATCTAGGGGCATTTTCCGGCGTCCTGCCGGAGGGGGATTCGATCACGGAGGGCTTCTACATCAACACCATTGCCCTTCTGATGAAGCATGAGTAGTTTACCACAGACCTACGAGTCCATAGCTAGTAGCTAGACGGCTTCTTCTCTCTCTTTGATTCTCAATACCATGTTCTCCTCGATGTTCTTGGAGATCTATTCGATGCAATACGTTTTTGCAGTGTGTTTGCCGAGATCCGATGAATTGTGGATTTATGATCAGCTTATCTATGAATATTATTTGAATCTTCTTTGAATTCTTATATGCATGATTTGATATTTTTATAATTCTCTTCAAACTATCGGTTTGGTTTGGCCAACTAGATTGGTTTTTCTTGCAATGAGAGAAGTGCTTAGATTTGGGTTCAATCTTGCGGTATCCTTTCCCAGTGACAGTAGGGGTAGCAAGGCACGTGTTGTATTGTTGCCATTGAGGATAAAAAGATGGGGTTTTCATCATATTGCTTGCGTTAATTCCTCTACATCATGTCATCTTACTTAATGCATTACTCCGTTCTTTATGAACTTAATACTCTAGATGCATGCTGGATAGCGGACGATGTGTGGAATAATAGTAGTAGATGCATAATCGTTTCGGTCTACTTGACACGAACGTGATGCCTATATTCATGATCATTGCCTTAGATATCGTCATAACTTTGCGCTTTTCTATCAATTGCTCGGCAGTAATTTGTTCACCCACCATATTATTTTCTATCTTGAGAGAAGCCTCTAGTGAAACCTATGGCCCCCGTGTCTATTTTCCATCATATTAGTTTCCGATCTACAATTTAAGTTTCCGACCTACAATCTTAGTCTCCGATCTACTATTCTTGCAATCTTTTACTTTCCGATCTATGAACCAAAAATACCAAAAATATTTACTTTAGCGTTATCTATCTCTATCAGATCTCACTTTTGCAAGTAACCGTGAAGGGACTGACAACCCCTTTATCGCGTTGGGTGCAAGTTTGTTTGATTGTTTGTGTAGGTATTCGGTGATTTGTGCGTTATCTCCTACCGGATTGATACCTTGGTTCTCAAATCGAGGGAAATACTTGTCTCTACTTTGCTGCATCACACTTTCCTCTTCAAGGGAAAAACCAACGCAAGCTAAAGAAGTAGCAGGAAGAATTTCTGGCACCGTTGCCGGGGAGATCTACGCCAAGTCAAGACATACCAAGTACCCATCATAAACTCTCATATCTTACATTACATTATTCGCCATTCGCCTCTCGTTTTCCTCTCCCCCCACTTCTAAAATGATTTTTGAAAAGATTTGCCTTTTCTTCGCCCCTCTTCCGTTCGTCTTTCTCGCTTGCTTTTTGTGTGCTCATGTGTTGGATTGCTTGCTTTGTCATAATGCTCAAGAGAATACCAAATTGTGTGACTTTTCCAACACCAACAATAATGAATTTATTAGTACTCCAATTTCCCCCGCCACTAGTGCGAAATCTTGTGAAATTAATGTCACTTTGCTGAATCTTGTTATGAAAGATCAATTTTCTAGCCTTCCTAGAGAAGATGTTGCATCCCATCTAAACAATTTCGTTGATTTGTGTGATATGCAAAGAAAGAAAGATGTGGATAATGATATTTTTAAATTGAATCTATTTCCATTTTCACTTAGATATCGTGCTAAAAATTGGTTTTCATCTTTACCTAAAAATAGTATTGATTCGTGGAACAAGTGTAAAGATGCTTTTATCTCTAAGTATTTTCCTCCCGCTAAGATCATCTCCCTTAGGAACGATATTATGAATTTTAAGCAGCTTGATCATGAACATGTTGCACAATCTTGGGAGAAAATGAAATTGATGATACGAAATTGCCCTACTCATGGTTTGAATTTGTGGATGATTATACAAAAAATCTATGCCAGATTGAATTTTGCTTCTAGAAATCTTTTAGATTCGGCCGCGGGAGGCACTTCTATGAAAATTACTTTAGGAGCTACTAAAATCCTAGATAATATTATTGTTAATTATTCTCAATGGCATACTGAGAGATCTTCCCCTAGTAAAAAAGTGCATGCAATTCAAGAAATTAATGTTTTGAGTGGAAAGATGGATGAAATTATGAAATTATTTGCTAGTAAGAGTGTTTCTATTGATCCTAATGATATGCCTTTGTCCACTTTGATTGAAAATAATAATGAATCTATGGCTGTGAATTTTGTTGGTAGGAACAATTTTGGAAATAACGCGTATAGAGGTAATTTCAATCCTAGGCCGTTTCCTGGTAATTCCTCTAATAATTATGGTAATTCCTACACCAATTCACATGGAAGTTTTAATTAGATGCCCTCTGATTTTGAGATTAGTGTTAAAGAATTTATGAGTTCGCAAAAGAATTTTAATGCTTTGGTTGAAGAAAAAATCTTAAGATTGATGATTTGGCTAGGAACGTGGATAGAATTTCTCTTGATGTTGATTCTTTGAAACTTAGATCTATTCCACCCAAGCATGATATTAATGAGTCTCTCAAAGCCATCAGAATTTCCATTGATGAGTGCAAAGAAAGAACCGCCAAGATTCATGCTAAACGAGATTTGTTTGAAAAACGTGTTCTTCTAGTTTTCATGAAAATAATGATGAAGATCTTAAAGTGATTGGGGTGAATCCTATTGAAATTTTGTTTTCCAATGTAAATCTTGATAAAGATGGGACTGGAGATGAGTCAACTTTAGTTAAAAGGCGTCCCAATGATTTGGAGTTTTTAAATCTTGATGCAAAAATTGATAAAAGTGGGATTGGAGAGGTCAAGACTTTAAGTAGCAATTGTCGGTGTCAAAACCGGCAGATCTCGGATAGGGGGGCCCAAGCTGTGCGTCTAAGGATTGATGGTAACAATGGACAAGGGACACTATGTTTACCCAGGTTTGGGCCCTCTTAATGGAGGTAACACCCTACTTATGCTTGATTATATTCAAAGGGTATAGGGGTTACCAGAGTTGATCTACCACGAGATCATATTGGCTAACCCTAGCTTGGCTAGCCTAGTAATGTTACTGTGTCCCGCCTTCGATCTAACCCTCCGGTTTATACATATATTGGAGGGGCTTAGTGTTTTACACAGTCGTTTAACAGAAAGGAAATAATGTATCTGGACACCTAAACTTACCATCCACGTATACGGGAGTCCCTACCGGACACGAGAGGTTGTCTTTTGTCTTATATCTTGACGGCCCATCAATCCGGCCCATATCCAATAGACCAGACGCCCGAGGACCCCGTAGTCCAGGACTCCCTCAGTAGCCCCTAAACCAGTCTTCAATGATGACGTGTTCGGCGCACAGAGAATCTTCAGCATTGCTAGGCGGATTCCCTGAATAATACACATCGGCTTTCCTCCGCAAAAGAACTGTATTCGGCCTTGCATAATTAACACAACCCTTAGCCGCGAAGGCAGAATATATAAAAAATAAGAATAGTGTCTTTTACTAACAACTTTTTTTGACGAAGCGTCAGACTTGACCCTTCGGCGTTTTGAACCGTTTTCACACCCCGCGTTCCGTGTTTCGAGGCCAAGCCCCACTGGCCCGTCCTGTCAAAACAGAGATCGTGCCCACTTAATACGGGATTGCTCATCAATAAAATTTGGGTAATCCAACCGTTTATGGCGCATGCTTTCATTAGGGATAGGCGAGCTTCAAGGCGCAAGTGGGGGGACGGTTGGCATTTTTACCACCTATAAGAGCGCAATGGATTACTCCTTTCTTCCCCACGCCTTCCAGTCTCCTCGGCCTTCCAATCTCCCAAGCTCTCAGCACCTGAAAAGTTTCTGTATTCCTCACCACCACCTCGTCCGACCATGGCCGAATCTGGTTCTAAGGGCAAGTGGTAGGCCTCCTCCATCACGGATGAGATAAAGGATCTCTGGAGTGCGGGATACCTCGCCGCAACCATCGCGCACAGGCTCCCCCCAAGGGTCAGATCATTCCCACTCTGGAGCCCGCCGAAAGGGTCGTGTTCCTCCCCCATTTCCTTAGAGGGTTAGGTTTTCCACTCCACCCCTTTGTCCGCAGACTCATGTTCTACTACAGGCTAGATTTCTTTGATCTAGCCCCAAACTCTTTCCTCCACATCTCGGCATTTATCGACGTGTGTGAGGCTCTTCTCCGCATCCCTCACACTTCGGCCTGTGGCTGAAAGTTTTCAATGTAAAGCCGAAGGTGGTCGACGGACAACACGCAGCCTGCGATGGGGCCATGATCAGCAAGCTGCCCAATGCCATGTGGCCCAAGGGGGCCTTCGTTGAGACCGTCAAGATCTGGCAACAAGAGTGGTTATATATCACTGAGCCGCGCTGCACCAAGTGGGCGGCGATTCCGGAGTTCAGATCCGGACCCCCATGAGGCTCATCTCCTGGACCGCAAAGGGCCTCGTCTGGGGGTCTCAGATGGAGGTGCAAACGCTGCAAATGCGCATCACCAACATGCTGAGCAAAAACGTTGGTCTAACCAACGTAGTGCAGATTATGCTCTTCCGCCGCATCCTCCCCTGCCAGCGCCGGACTTCCCCCATGTGGGAGTTCAGTCCAGAGGAACCGCGTACTTTGTAACATTTCCTCAGCACGACGCACGAGGGAATGTGGAAGCTACTCTTCAATGCATAGAAGAGATGGCCCATGGAGACCGAAGACGTCGGCCTCGACACCAAGAATCCGGCCACTCCGGTAAGTGTGAATTTTCCAAAGATATATCTGGTCCATATGTTCGATCAATATGAAACTTATCAGCCCACCTCTCTACAAGGCTGGACCAAGAAGTCAGAACGAATTAAGAGTCCAGCTCCATTGCCCGAAGACCCAGTTACTCCTCAGTTGGAGGAGATGCTGGTTCCGGCGCCCTATCAATCGCCGGAGAAGAAAGCCAAGAAGAAGGGCAAGGGGCCCAAGGACGGGCCCCACCGCAAAGGTCCTTCGGACGCAGTGTCCAGAGAGATCGAGGTCGTCTCCTCTCACGAGGAAGAAGAAGATGAAGAGAAAGAGGAGGAGGAAGTGGAGAGCGACTCCCCGCGCAAGACGAGGAGTAAGAAGAGGACAACCTCCGAGAATCCGGAGGGGGTGACGCCGAAGAGGGTGAAGATAACCCTCTCGGTTAGTTCGGACTTAAAGTCCGAACACAACCTGAAGAGGGCCCCAAGGGAGAAGCCCCTGGCCGAAACGTAAGTATCGAAAGCTTACTTGTTCAATTTTCACTTAATTTGCCTTTGTTTATATAAATCATATCTTTATTTTCCTTTCAGCCCTCCACGCGATATCCCGAACCCCTCGACTTCATCAAGGAATTCTTTGCCGCCCAAAGAGGTGGAGAGTGACGGACCATCGCGTGCCTTCTCCCCCTGCCATGGAGGACACCGAGGTGTCATCCCAAAGGACCTCTCCTGGCCGAGGAGGGGCGGACGAGGCCATCCAAAAGACACCTAAGGGTAACACCTCGGATGCCGCAGAGCGGGGCACGGCGACCCCCATGACCACCAAGGGTGGGGGGCCTCAATAGTTCGGGCCCTCACCGAGCACCATCCTAGAGACCAATACGGCTCCAGGTTTGGACCAACACCCCCCTTCAACAGAGGGGGGAGGAGCAGCAGCTCCATCGGCGGCCTCTATCAATTCGGAGGCCTCTAATACTTCGGAGGAAGCGCTGCAACGCGCTTCCATCATGGAGGAGCACCGCACCCTGATGGGTGCAGTTATGGAAAAGGTTAGGTCCGTGAAGAGCGGACTGACCGAAGCCTTCAACAACCTACTGACGGGCTTTGAGGTATGCGATGTTATTTTCTTACAAGTTTTTTTATATGCAAGGCTGAACCCATGTATAGATAGTAGCCCCTGAGACTCTGTCTAGATTAGAACAATCCGGACAGAGAATCGAAAACAAGTTGATAATGTATCGTACTATCTTGTTGGACAGGCATCTATGCTGGCGGCTACTGCCCAAGCTATAGAGGTTTCCAAGCTCAATCGGAAGCTCGACCACATCAATAAGAGGTTTGGAGAAACCCAAGGTATACGGCACTATTACATACCCGAAATGATATGTGTGCTGATTTGTTTAAATTGGCTGAGTGTTATGACTATACTCACAGTTGGCGCAGCCGAGGTCGAGTCCCTCAGGAGCGCCCTCGCCCAAGCCAAGAAGGAGGCGGAGGTGAGCAAGGCGGTCGCCGACAAAGCGGCCAAGGAGCTGGAGGCGGAGCGAACCACCTGTGAGAAACACGAGGCGCGGGTGGGAGAGGTCGAACATGAGCTCAAGGACGCCATTGCCAAGTGCGAGTCCTTGGAGCAGAAGAGTTCGGAACAATCCTCCGAGTTCACCGAAGCTCTTGAGAGCGTGAAGGAAGCCCAGGTTGAAGCCCAGGGCGCTCGCCAGGAGATCCAAGAGGCAAGGCAGATAGTGGATGGTAAGGCCTTTCTTATGCAGAGTAAATTTATAAGAAAGAGATACATTTTGCTGATCCGAGTTTGGAGTTCTCCAGACGCATTTGCGGATCCGCCGAGGAGTATTGCTGACGCCACCGAGTTCTTCCGCGCTGAAAAGGGGAGCTCAAGGGAGAAGCTATTCTAGTCGCAGTACCTTGCGCCAGAGTATCCGACGCCCCTTAGCGATCAGCTGAAACAGCTGACGGAGCTGCACAGGGTGGCAGGACTGGCCATGAAGGATGTAATAGTCCGTCTTTGGCCGGCCAAGCCCATACCTAGCAGCTACTTCGGACTTGTGAAGTGGCTGGTCGAGGCCCATCCTCGAATTGACGCCATCAAGCGATCGGCTTGCATAGAAGGTTCCCGGATGGCCTTCGCCTGAGTCAAGGTACAATGGGCGAAGATGAAGGCCAGCGAGATTGCCACCGCAGGGCCGCCTGAAGGCAAGGATCACTGGCGGCTGGAAAAGTACTCCGGCAAGGTCCTCGAGGGAGCTTGCATTGTAGAGGGCCAGTGCTCAAAGGATATCATATTTGAGTAGTAGAGTACGGTTTGTAAGAACCATGTAATGAACTCATGATGTGAAATGTTTATGCTTGCGCTTTATGATTAGTTTATCCTCCTGTTTGGCCTTTTAATTTATAAGTCTGAAAGTTTACCAGTCGTCGACTTCTGCCCTCATGTAGATATTACAGGGGTGTTCGGGAACGCATGATCGCACTTTATCAAACGTCTTGGCCCGATGTAGGAGGCGTCTTGCGAGATGAACTAGGCAATCAGACTATGCGACTTTAGTACTTTCACGTAGCCATAAGAGTCCATTGGTGGGGCTAAGTACTAGACCCTTGTTGCGTGACCGGCGATTCGGAGTACGGTGCCTTTGCAACGTGGCTTGGTTGAAGCCCAGCCCCTCGTATAACACGACATAAATCGCGAACGATATGTAGTATAACACTAAGTCACCGGATTGCGGACCCGCTCTCGCATATCATGACAGTAAGTTTTCGGCTTTCTCTTCTGAGGTACTTAACCTGACAAACCAGAAATACAATCGCAGTAGTTCTCCCTTTATTACCTTAGCCGAACTTGCGGAACGTAAGGTGGCAAACACAGGAGCCGGGCAACCCAACTATAGACCAAAGACATGATTCGGAGCCGATGGATATAATGCAATATCCGGGACGCCGAAGGGTTCCCTATAGGTGTTCGGACTTAAGAATTTGCGGGGCCGAATACAACCCCTGGTATGAAGGCCGTGCCGAAGCACGTTTGTCAGTCGAAAGCTAGGAGGGAATACAGATGACAAGATAATATAAGAGCCCAATCAAAAAGATGATGGTCATCTGCTTCCTCTATATCCTTATTAATACGTCGAGGAGTGTTTCAACAGAGAATGCAATGAATATTAAGGTCATGTTACATGCCTAAAGAGAAAAAGAAAAAAAATTACGCAAGGGAAATTCTAACACATGGCCTAAAAATAATAGTTCAAAAACTCCAATGATGCCCTGTCGCATGTTTGTGCTGTTTCCCCTTAGTAATAAGTCCTTTGATAGCAATATTTGATGGTTGGGAAACACTAGCCTTGAAAGGATCTCCTGAGACAACCATATAGCAAGTAGGGCTCTTAATGAACCTGTAGTGAAAAAAGGTATATGCAGTCCAGATAGGGTCAAGCCGTACTATGGACCTTTTCTGTAGTGTGCCTCTGGCGCTGCTCAAGGTATTTTTAGTGCGTAGTTATGTACGCGCGGTACGTAAGCCGCAACCTTATGGGGCAGTCGGCGGAGGCCGAACTGCTAATCAAGGTCCGGATCCGCTAGTTTATTGCAATTATGGGCGGACCAGACTCATTTAGACACGTCGTTGGCTTTATTACCCGATGAACTGTTCGGCTTGATAAGGCCGCCGTACACCTCGGCTGCAAGGGCCGCGGTGTGCTATTCAGTACAGAGGGAGCACTCCATATTTCCATTGACTATAATAACACCACCAGGTCGAGGCATTTTAAGCTTCAAGTAAGCATAATGCGGGACTGCGTTAAAGCGGACGAAAGTAGTTCGTCCGAGTAGTGCGTGATAGCCACTGCGGAAAGGGACAATGTCAAAGGTTAACTCCTTGCTGTGAAAGTTGTCTAGGGAGCCGAATACTACCTCCAGTGTCAGTGAGCCCGTGCAACGGGCCTCCACGCCCGGTATCACACCTTTAAAGGTAGTGTTACTGGGCTTGATTCTTTATGGGTCAATGCCCATCTTGCTGATAGTGTCTTGATAAATCAAGTTGAGACTGCTGCCCCCATCCATAAGGACTCTAGTGAGATGGTATCCATCAATAATTGGATCGAGTACCAGGACGGCCGAACCCCCGTGACAGATACTGGTTGGGTGGTCCCTGCGATCAAAGGTGATCGAATAGGCTGACCATGGGTTAAACTTTGGGGCGATAGGCTCTACAGCATAGACGTCCCTTAGTGCGCACTTGCGCTCCCTTTTGGGGATGTGAGTGACATAGATCATGTTCACTGTTTTCACCTTAGGGGAAAACTGCTTCTGACCCCCGGTGTTCGGTTGACGGGGCACATCATCGTCTTCACTTGGAGGTCCCTTTCCCTTGTGATCGGTATTTATCTTACCGGCCTGTTTGAAAAAGCAGGCTTGTTGGTTGTGCCATGAATCTGACAGGGCCTCTCAAGAATTTTATCCAAACTGGATGGACCGTCCCAGTTGTCTTAAAAAGGTTTCTTCTGCTGACCGGATTTAGAACCACTGAATCCAGCATTGACTGCCGTATTGTGTGTGTCATCGTTGTTGTTTTGATGTTTGTTTTTATTGCAGCGAGGTTTACCATTGCCATCCCTGGCCTCAGAAGTGTCGGGGTCGCTCGAGCTGTTGCTTCTATGAGCCAACTAGCTATCCTCACCCGCATAGAAGCGGGTCATAAGTGCAGTTAAGGCTGCCATGGTCTTCGACTTTTCCTGCCCGAGGTGTCGAGTGAGCCATTCGTCCCGGACGCTGTGTTTGAAGGCCGCTAAGGCTTCGGCGTCCGGACAATCCATGATCTGGTTCTTTTGAATTAGGAACTGATTCCAAAGCTTGTGAGCTGATTCGCCTGGTTGCTGGATTATGTGACTCAAGTCGTCAGCATCCGGTGGCCGGACATAAGTGCCCTGAAAGTTGGCTCGAAAAGCATCTTCCAAATCTTCCCAGGTTCCAATGGAGTTTCTAGGAGGTTGTTCAGCCAGTGCCGTGCTGGTCCTTTCAGCTTTAGAGGAAGATATTTAATGGCATGGAGGTCATCTCCACGAGCCATGCAAATGTGGAGAAGAAAATCTTCAATCCAGACGGCCGGATCCGTTGTTCCATCGTACTGTTCGATGTTTACGGGTTTAAACCCTTCCAAAAATTGGTGCTGCATTACCTCATCAGTGAAACATAAAGGGTGTGCAGCCCCTCTATATCGCGCAATATCACGGTGGAGGTTGGATGACATCTGAGTTCGGTTCTGATCCTGAATATAGTAGTGGTCGTCACACCGGGCTTCATAGCCATTATCTCGTGCCGGGGCATGGCCTCTTGATCCGTAGATTGATCTAGCCTGGCCAGCTTTATTGGCTAGGTCACGTTGCAAGTCATATGTGTATCCCACAGCTGCTGTCTCCCTGCCTCTTCGGCGAGGGGATGCGGGCTGGTGTTCGGCTTGATATGTCGGTTTATCCCGTCCACGTGGTGGTCGGTCTGGTTGATCTGCCTGATTGTATTTTGATGGTATTGGCTCAAGAGCTTCGTCATAGAATTGTGGCAGCAGCTTGCGCTTGGGGTAACTTTTTGTAGTCGCTCGTGGCCGTACTCCTCGACGGCCAGGACCTTAGTCCACCTTTCATTGAGCGTATCCTGTTCAGTTTTGAGCTGCTGCTGTTTCTTTTTCAGGCTCCGTGCTGTGGCGATTAGCTGTCGCTTGAAGCGTTCTTGCTCAAGGGGTTCCTCTGGGATGATAAAGTCTTCGTCACCGAGGTTAACGTCCTCTTCGGAGGCTGGCATATAGTTGTTGTCTTCCGAATCTTTTGTGATCGGCGTGTTCGGGACTATACTGACCCTCTTCCCTTTCTTCCTATTCGGATGTGGGCTCGACAGGGTATTCGGGATCTTTGGCTTCATCTAGAGTCTCATTGTCTCCGGTGCCGGTATTACTATCCTTTGCCCGACGCGATCGTGAGCGGCACCGCTGACGTTGGCGCTTTGGTGGTTTATTGACGGGCTTGTACTCACCGGGGTTCTGATTATCCTCGTCGTCCTTTTTATCAGGAGTGTCCATCATGTATACATCATAGGTTGAAGTGGCCGTCCAATGCCCTGTGGTGGGTGGGACTTGGCTAGGTTCGGCGTCAGCATCGTCGTCCATACCGTCGATGTATTCGGACGCATAATCCAGCATGTCGGTTAAATCCTCGATAGTGGCTATTAAGTGGGTGGTGGGTGGGGTATAAAATTCCCCGCTCTCAGCCCCCAGCCTGAGCTGGGTATAGTTCAGAGGCAAAGCCTCCATGATGGCGAGAGACTGCATTAATCTCAATCCTTCATCTAGGAGCGAAAGCTGGACAGGAAACTGTGGGTCTGTTGGGATGAGTTCGGCATGAAACACCTGATCGGACCCATGAGCGCAGACCTCGACAGTTCAGAGTTATCGTCCAGAGGCAAGTCTAAGATTGCATCTGGGTCTTCGGTCGGGAGCTCCATCAGAGGAGAGAATCCAGTGGGGCTAATGCTCCCGTCTTCGGACATTACGATCTGTCCTGGATCTAAGGCCGGGGCAGGTGTGAGTGTTGACCCTTGAACGAGATCTAACAAGGGATCCAAATAGCCTTCTTCATGGGGGCACAGAGCAGAGGCCGAGGTCGCGAACCCCTCGAAGATTAGATCTCCTTGGATGTCAGTGACGTAGCTCAGGTTTCCAAACCTGATCTGGTGGCCGGGGGCGTAACTGTCGACCTGCTCGAGGCGGCCGATCGAGTTGGCACAAAGCACAAAGCCACTAAACACAAAGACCTATCCGGGGAGAAAGGTTTCCCTGGACGCAGCATCATTGTTGATGAATAGGTGAGCCACCAATCCTTCTGTCAACGATAGAGCAGAGCTCTCAATGAAAGCACCAATGTCGGTGTCAAAACCAGCACATCTCGGGTAGGGGGGCCCAAGCTGTGCATCTAAGGATTGATGGTAACAATGGACAAGAGACATAGTGTTTACCCAGGTTCGGGCCCTCTTAATGGAGGTAAATCCCTACTCCTGCTTGATTATATTCGAAGGGTATAGGGGTTACAAGAGTTGATCTACCACGAGATCATATTGGCTAACCCTAGCTTTGCTAGCCTAGTAATGTTATTGTGTCCTGCCTTCGATCTAACCCTCTGGTTTATATAGATACCGGAGGGGCTTAGGGTTGTACAATGTCGGTTTAACAGAAAGGAAATAATGTATCTGGACACCTAAAATTTCCATCCACGTATACGAGAGTCCCTACTGGACATGAGAGGTGGTCTTCTGTCTTATATCTTGACGGCCCATCAGTCCGGCCCATATCCAATAGACCGGACGCCCGAGGACCCCTTAGTCAGGGACTCCCTCAGCAATGAACCCACTCTTTTAGATTTCAAGGAATTTAATTATGATAATTGTTCTTTAATAGATTGTATTTCCTTGTTGCAATCCATGTTGAATTCTCCTCATGCTTATAATCAAAACAAAGCTTTAACTAAACATATCGTTGATGCTATGATGCAATCTTTTGAAGAAAAGTTTGAATTGGAAGTTCCTATCCCTAGAAAACTTTATGATGAGTGGGAGCCCACTATTAAGATTAAAATTAAATATTATGAGTGCCATGATTTGTGTGATTTGGGTGCTAGTGTTTCTAAAGTTCCAAAAACTTTATGTGATGTGTTAGGTTTCCATGAATTTGATGATTGTTCTTTAAATTTGCATCTTGCGGATTCCACTGTTAACAAACCTATGTGAAGGATTAATGATGTTCTTATTGTTTCAAATAGGAATTATGTGCCCGTAGATTTCATTGTTCCTGATATAGATTGCAATCCTACATGTCTTATTCTTGGTAGACCTTTCGTTAGAACGATTGGTGCAATTATTGATATGAAAGAAGGAGACATTAGATTTCAATTTCCATTAAGGAAGGGCATGGAACACTTTCCTAGAAATAAAAATAAATTTCCATATGAATTTATTATGAGAGCCACTTATGGATTGCATACCAAAGATGACAATACCTAGATCTATTCGTGTTTTATGCCTAACTAAGGGTGTTAAACGATAACGCTTGTTGGGCGGCAACCCAATTTTATTATTGTTCTTGTTCCCGTTTTGCTTTGAATAATTCATCTAGCCTCTGATTAGATGTGGTTTTGTGTTTTAATTAGTGTTTGTGCCAAGTAAGGCCTTTGGGATACCTTACGGTGATAATTGTTTTGATCCTGCTGAAAAACAGAAACTTTTGTGCACAGTAAATAATTTCCTGGATTTTATTGAAACGTGATTTTGATCTGATTCTTTTTTGTCTAGATTGGTACACAAATTTCCCAGGTCTTCCTAATTTTTCAGAATTGTTGGAGTTACAGAAGTATTCGAGAGTTACAGATTGCTACACACTGTTCTATTTTTGACAGATTCTGTTTTTCTATGTGTTGTTTGCTTATTTTGATGAATTTATGGGTAGTATCGGGAGGTAAGAACCATGGAAAAGTTTAAATACAGTAGATATTACACCAATATAAGTAAATAATGAGTTTGCAACATTACCATAAAGTGGTGATTTATTTTCTTATACTAACAGAGCTTATGAGATTTTCTATTGAGTTTTGTGTTGTGAAGTTTTCAAGTTTTGGGTAAGAATTTGATGGACTATGGAATAAGGAGTGACAATAGCCTAAGATTGGGGATGCCAAAGGCACCCCAAGGTAATATTTAAGGACAACCAAGAGCCTCTTGGGTATGCCCCGGAAGGCATCCCCTCTTTTGACTTCATCTATCGATAACTTTACTTGAGGCTATATTTTTATTCACCACATGATATGTGTTTTGCTTGGAGCGTCTTGTATGCCTTGAGTCTTTGCTTTTTAGTTTTCCACAATTATCTTTGCTTATACACACCTTTTGAGAGGGACACGCATGAATCGTGATTTATTAGAATACTCTGTGTGCTTCACTTATATCTTTTGAGCTAGGCAATATTGCTCTAGTGCTTCACTTGTATCTTTTTAGAGCACGATGGTCACTACAAAAAAAATACACTTCCGTGATGATACGTGTTTGTCACAATAGGTCGCGTTTTCTGTCATGCATGTACATCCATGACGACTTTATGACAGAATCAAGATAGTCATACCTGTGTTGTCGTAGAAGTGCTCCATGACATTACCAAAATTATCATCACGGAAGTGTCCACTTCCATGACGATAAATCACGCGTCACAGAAGTGCTTTCGTCAAGGGTGACCGACATGTGGCATCCACCTTAACAGAATGCCGTTAAGCAATCAGGTCTGGTTTTGGATCTGATAACCCGTTAACAGCCCGGACCAATGGGGATTTTCCACGTGTAAAATCATCATTGGCTGGAGGAAACACGTGTCGACTGCGCGTTGGCACAGGTGTCACTCATCCAGTGGGTGAGATGCGCCTATGATATGTTGACACGTGGACCGGCCCAGAAGTGGACCATAAAGTTTAAATGGGCTGGCCCAACTAAAGGCCCATAAGATTTGGTGGACCATAATGGGCTGGCCCAGCTAAAGGCCCACGAAATTTTGCAGACCATAATGGGCGGGCCTAGCAAAGGCCCACAAGATTTTGCGGGCCATAATGGGCCGGTCTAGGTAAAGGCCCACAAGATTTTTGCGGGCCATAATGGGCCGACCCAGGTAATGGCCCACAAGATTTTTGCGGGCCATAATGGGCCGGCCCAGCTAAAGGCCCATGAGATTTTGCCGACATTAATGGGCCGGCTCAGCTGTAGTCCCACAAGATTTTGAGGACCCTAGTAGTGTCGGGGGTTGGGTGCGACATATGCCAAAGGATGGCTTATCATGGTGGGGGCGAGTAGAACGTCGCCGGTGCCTGGAAGCGGGATGAGGCAAAGACATGCACACTGGCGGATCTTACCTAGCTTCAGGGCTCTCCGAGGAGATAACACCCCTACTGCTGCTCTGCGGGGTCTCCGCATGGTCACTAAGGCAAAGTGAATACAAGGTTGCTCCTAGAGCTATTTCTGGAGGTAGGAGAAGGCAAGGCTAGCTCTCTCCTCCTCGTGTGGTCTGTGTAGTGCTAGATGATTCCGAACCCTTTGCATGGGTGCCCTAGGGGGTTTATATAGGCCTACCCCCCAGGGTTACAATGGTAAAACCGGCTGGGTGCGGGTCCCAGCCGTCTGTCTCTCAGGCGCCGTCTTCTCCGCCGACTCCTGGGCCCGCCGACTGGTGGGTCCCGCCGACTGGCCCGGTACGGGGACGTCAGCCCTGATCCGCCGCGGGCGGGTCATGCCGGATGCAGATTACTGTAGCCGTGCTTCTAATGACGCGGGCTTGGTCATGGGGTCATGGTAACAGCGCCGCCGCCTGGCGGGCGATCACTGTTGCCATTCCCCCGACGCGTCTGGTTAATGGCGCGTGGGGCCCGTGGGAGGGGCCGGCCGACTCCTGGGGGCCGACTCCCAACGGGTCTGACTCTTGGCGCTCTCGCCGTCTTCGACACTCTCGCTGAATGGTAGGCCCCACCGTCTTCGGGCCGTACAGACAGGCCGTCATGGGTACAGGGCTCCGCCCCCAAGGGCTGATGTCAGGGCCGGCATGGCGACAGTGCCGCGCCGGGCGGAGATCTCCACGGGTACGGCGCACTGTGGCCATACTTGCCCTTAAATAACAGGATGGTTGGAATTGCAGGCCGACTTCTGTAGTTGGCCTCCTTGGAGTCGCCTCTGGGACTCGGCTTTATCTGGCATCGCCTCTGGGACTCGGCTTTATCTGGAGTCGCCTCTTGGACTCGGCTTATCTGGAGTCGCCTCTTGGACTCGGCTTATTTGGAGTCGCCTTCTGGACTTGCGGGGCGAAGCCTGCCCCGTTGTCTTGAAAGGTTCTGGGGCTCGGGTTGGCCTACCCGTGGCCCATTACTCCGACAGTAGTCCCCGAAGCTGGTGAGGCTCCGAGAGCGATATGTCGTGGGGCCTCAACAGTTTCATTCTTCCAGTGGCCGTCTTGCTTTAAACCGACTAGCTGGAGTCGGATTCACTGAGGGCCGTCTTTCCCCCTTCGAAAGCCGCGGCGGGAACCAGGCGGCGTGCCTGATACGCTTCCCGCGGTCGCCCGCCACGGCCCCGCCGTGCGGCGCCACATGGCAGGGGCAGTCTGCCTACCCACGCGTGCGACGGGACAGGCCGTCAGGCGGGGCCTGCCACTACCGCGCCTCGTCGCGCGAACGGATCCGTTGTGGCCGTGCGGACGGTTGGGTTCCCCACGTCGTTACTGCGCGCAGTAACTTCGTGGGGTAAATCGTGGGGGGCGTGGGGCCTCACGCGCAGTTAATCCCACGCCGCCCCATTGGCTTCTCAGCATCGGGCTTATAAGTAGGCGGGGGGAGCGGGACGGCAAAGCGCGCGCCCGTTCCTCCCTGCTCCCCCGCTTCCTCCTGCCTCCTCTTCTTCTTGCCTCCGCCGCACCATGCCGCGCCGCACCCGCAGCGATGAGCTCTTCCTCCGCTGCTGCGGCTCCTGCCGTGCGTTCCGGCGTGTGGGACGGCTCTGTAGTGGACGATGACACCATTGAGCACCTCCGCAAGACGCGCCGGCTCCCCGGCGCGAACTTGGTGCGAGCCCGCGCCCCGCCGGCGGAGGAAATAAGGCAGGCGCCGGAGGAGGGCGAGCGGGTCATATTCCGCTCACACCTCATGTCACGCCCAAGATGCGACCCTATCCTAAAGGAACTCGAAGGTCCCACCTAGGATAGAAGCGCATCTTGAAGACGCTTTTGCAAGGTGGATATCATTACATCAACATTACATAATAGTGGGGATACATCCGATACATACAATGACACATGAATAAAACAATACAACATACAAGAACAACATCCGACTATGGATGAATCATAAACAGAAACTCAAACAATATCCACCCTGCTAGCCCAGACTGCCGACCTGGAACCTATCCCCTGATCAAAGAAGCAGAAGAAGAAACTCAACGCAAGCAAGCATCGCTCTCGCGTCATGATCATCGCATAACCTATACCTGCAACTGTTGTGGTAGTAATCTGTGAGCCACGAGGACTCAGCAATCCCATTACCATGGGTAGCAAGACTAGCAAAGCTTAATGGGAAAGGAAGGGGTAAAGTGGTGAGGTTGCAGCAGCGACTAAGCATGATATGGTGGCTAACATACGCAAATGAGAGCGAGAAGAGAAACAAGCGGAACGGTCGTGAAGCTAGCAATGATCAAGAGGTGATCCTGAACACCTACTTACGTCAAACATAACACAGAAACTGTGTTCACTTCCCGGACTCCGCCGAGAAGAGACCATCACGGCTACACACACGGTTGATGCGTTTTAATTCGGATCTCGTGTCAAGTTATCTACAACCGGACATTAACAAATTCCCATCTGCCACATAACCGCGGGCACGGCTCTCGAAAGTTTAAACCCTGCAGGGGTGTCCCAACTTAGCCCATGACAAGCTCTCGCGATCAACGAAGAAATAGACCTTCTCCCAGGAAGACCGGATCAGTCTCGGAATCCCGGTTTACAAGACATTTCGACAATGGTAAAACAAGACCAGCAAAGCCGCCCGATGCGCCGACAATCCCGATAGGAGCTGCACATATCTCGTTCTCAGGGAAACACCGGATGAGACATCCTACGAGTAAAACCAGACCTCGAGTTGCCCCGAGGGGGCCCCGCAGTCTACTCGGTTCGAACCAGCACTTAGACAAGCACTGGCCCGGGGGGGGGGGGGGGGGCTAAAATAAAGATGACCCTCGAGAGAGCGACTCCCAAGGGAAAAGTATAGGTGGTGGTGAGGCAAATGGTAAAACCAAGGTTGGGCCTTGCTGGACAAGTTTTATTCAAAGCAAACTGTTAGGGGGGTCCCATAAATCACCCGACCGCGTTAGGAACGCAAAATCTGGGAATATAACACCGGTATGACGGAAACTAGGGCGGCAAGAGTGGAACAAAACACCAGGCATAAGGCCGAGCCTTCCACCCTTTACCAAGTATATAGATGCATTAATAATATAAGAGATATTGTGATATCCCAACATAAACCCTGTCCACCATGGAGAAATCTTCAACTTCACCTACAACTAGCAACGCTATAAGAGGGGCTGAGCAAAAGCGGTAACATAGCCAAACAACGGTTTGCTAGGAATGGTGTCAAAGGTTAGAGGTTCATGGCAATTTGGGAGGCTTGAAGAGCGAATGATAGGTAACGCAGCATAGCGATGGAACGGAGCAACTAGCATAGCAATGATAGTAGTGAGATCCAGGGTAGCGGTCATCTTGCCTGAAATCCCGCAAGGAAGAAGAACGAATCCATGAAGAAGATGAAGTCACGAAGACGAACCACACGTAGACGAACGCATCCTCACGATCGCAACGAAACGGGAACTAACAAGAAGAAGCACACAACATGGTAAACACACCACACATGAACAAGACATGATGCACAACAAGCATGATGCATGACAAGGCTACATGAAGCTACTCATGGCAAGAGATGATGCAAACAAGAACATCACATCAAGGCAAGTTTAAATGAGGCCGGGAACAACATATAACAATTCCGGTAAGTCCTCATATGCAAATTTCGAAATTGGTCCAGATCTGAATAAACATTATGTTCAAGTTGTTAAACAGCAAGTTAAAATGCACCAAGATGATCTACACGAAATTCTAGTCAAGTTACATATAAAGTTCATTAGATTCGGAGCTACGGCCTAGAAGATATGAGCAAAACAAGTTAAACATGGCATTGATGCAAAATGCACCCAAACATCAAGAAAACACCTCAAAACAAGGATGCAACATGATAATATGGCACTACATGCAAAATCAAGCAAGTTTCATATAGAGCACACTCAAAACGGGGCAACGGTGCAACACACACACACACTATACAAGTCATAACTACAATCTGTCCATAACAGCAACTAGGCATCTTACAAGCATCAAAACAATATGCTATAGCACCCCAACATAATAACAAAAGGCATGGGCATGAAGTACTGGTAAAGCATAACAAAACATGAACAGTGAGCTATCTCCAGAAAAGACTAGAACATGCTCGAAAAGACACGGAGATATTGCAAATAATAACAGTTTCAGACTTTAGCAGAAATAATATCAGGTTGCAATGTTTAGAGCTATCAAACAACATCTTACAGGAACTTATCATGGCAAACAAAGGCATGGCATGATACTACTAGATGCATAGAACAACAGTCCCTTACTGACCATGAGCCAAAAAGGCATACAAAATATGATGGCACCCATGTAAACATGGCAAGTTATATTACAGATTCAAACATGGCAGAAACAACAATAAGTAGGCATGTTGGTGAGCTTGAACCACTCACCACAGAGCATTACATGGCATGGCAAGGCAACCAACAGTAAGAAGGCATGTTTGTGAAGTTAAGAATGTCAAGAGCAAGGTCATAGGATGCATGGAACACTAGCAAACAATCATGGAAACATGGAACTTAATGTTAACAGGCTGATAGCAACATTATCAAGCAACTTTGGAGCAAGATATGAACATGTTCCAGCAGGCTATAATTGCAACCAAGGGCATGAATGGATAGAGCATGACATGTAGATCAAAACATGTTTATAGGGCATCTCCAGATTATGCATAGAATGATTGGTAGCCACATGTTAACATAGCAACAGAATATAACAGAATCTGTCAGGAAAACAACAACAGCAAGTACACTACTTAACAAGCTCGATTCACTCACCACAAGTCATTGCATGACAAGATAAGCATAGCATCATCAAGAAGACGGCGGCGGGGCGACGGGGCACCACGTGGCGGATGCCGGTTCGTCCGGGGCGGCGGGCGGACGTGCCCGGCCTGAATCGGACACGTCCGGCGGCGGCGACAGGAGCAGGGCTAGGGTTAGGGGTGAATTGATCCGGAATTTCGGGGGAGGGGCTAGTTTTATAGGTAGAGGGAGCTAGGAGAGTCCAAATGAGGAGCGGTTTTTGGCCACGCAATCGTGATCGAACGACCGAGAGTATGGAAGAGACTTAGATGGGTTTTGGGCCACTTTGGAAGGGGTGTTGGGCTGCACACAAAAGAGGCCTTTACGGACACCCGGTTAACCGTTGGGGTATCAAACGACCTCCAAATGGCACGAAACTTGACAGGCGGTCTACCGGTGCTATACCAAGGCCGCTTGGCAAACCTCGGGCCATTCCGAGAAAGTTTAATACCCGCTCACAACAGAAGACAAAAGGGGAACGCCGGATGACATAGGAGTGCCGGATTGCAAAACGGACAACGGGGAAAATGCTCGGATGCAAGAGACGAACACGTATGCAAATGCGATGCACATGATGACATGATATGAAATGCAGATGATGACATGGCAAAGTGCAACACGCAAGCATATGTCATGGCAAAGACGGTGAATGACTGGCAGACACCTGGCGCGTTGGATCCGGGGCGTTACACCTCATGCGTGGCCTGGGCCTGCCGGCGAGCGCCTTCTTCCGCTCCTTCCTAGAGTTCAATGGGCTCCAGCCGCACCACCTCACTCCAAACACGGTGGTGCTGCTGGCCGCCTTCGCCACCCTGTGCGAGGGTTTTCTCGGTGTTCTCCCCACCATCGAGCTGTGGGGAGAGTTCTTCCAATCGAAACTCGACACACACGTCGCCGGCATACCGGCTCAGTGCGGCGCCTTCATCGCAATGCGAAGGTCGACCGCCGACAACCCATTTCCCTCCATCGCGCTGATCAAGTCAGTGAAGATGTGGCAGCAGTCGTACTTCTACGTGAAGAACGTTGCCCCAGAAGGCGACTGGGTCAACTTGCCGCACTACGAAGCCGGCGCGCCGGCTGGGAGGCTTCCCAGCTGGTCCCATCAGGCCAAGACGCTGAGTCCTGCAGGCACCGCCGCCGTCGCGCGACTCCGAGTGTTGACGCAGTCGGAAGGCTTGGTTGGGGCCGACTTGCTGGCCGCCTTCGTGGCGCGCCGAGTCCTCACACTCCAAGGCCAACCTCATCTGATCTGTCAGATGAGCGATCACCGGGACCCGAGTCGGATGTGCACCAGGGAGATGTCCCACGCGGAGGTGGCGAACATGGTGAACCACATCGCGAACTACGAGCTCGCGGCGGACTGGGAGTTCGGCAAAGAGCCGTACTCACGCGCCAACCCCCCGCCAGTGGTAAGTTGTATTTTTGTTCTTTCGTTTTCCTTTGTAGCCGAATCCGACTTCTGATCCTCTTGGATTTCTTTGAGTCAGAACCCCCTTATCCAGCCGGCAGCCGGCGCCTCGGGACCGCCCCACGAGTTTTCTCAAGATCGAGCAGAGAGCGATGTCGACGACCCCGACTTGGGGGTGGCGGCAATGGAGGCCGACGTCGAAGGTGGAGGCGGAGGAGCGGAAGGCGGCTTCAGGCCCTCGGCCAACTTCACCGACTGGCCCGAAGACGATGTCGACGGGGAAGTCGTCCCGCGCCACCAGTCGAAAGCCGGCCATCCAGGCGCGGGTTCCTCCGCTGGCTTGGCTGGTCAAGTCGGCGTGAAGAAGCGCCGGGCTGCGCCGAGTTCGCTTGGCGGCCGGCCGAAGAAGTTCAAGGGGGCGGCCGCCACGACCAAGCGGGAGGAGGCGGTCGCGAAGGCCAACCGCTTCCGCAAGGAAGTGAAGAAGCCGCCGCTAGTCTCTGCGTAAGTGTTCACTACCTTCGTCTTGTTTTCTTCGACGAATCTTTTCCGAGTCTTTATATTTCCTTCTTTGCTTCAGGGCCCCTCTTTCTCTCGAGAGGGTCGCCGTCCCCTCTGTCATGGGGTCGGCCGAGACGTCCGCCAATACTCGGCGGATTGACCCCGCCGCCGACCTTCGGGAGGCGACGGAGCGCAACGCGCGGGAGAAGCGCGACGAGGAAGAGGCCGACCGTCTGGAGAAGGCGGAGGCCGAGAAAGCGGCGGCCTCCGCCCAGAAGAAACTGGAGGAAGCCGAAGCCGCCGCCGCAGCAAGACAGCGGGCAGAGGAGACCGCGTGCCGCCAATCGGCGTTGCTTGTGGTCCCGCTGAACTCCGCGCTGCCGCCCCCGGAGTTCACAGGGCAGACTGGAGAAGTCGGCTGGGAGCACCCGATCATGGAGAAGGACGATGGCGAGGCCTCCACGTCGAGCACGGCCACGCCGCCACCGCCGCCATCGGGAAGTGTGCATGGCAAGCAGCCGGCAGGCCCGCCAGTGCCGCCGACTGAGGACGAGGCGGTGGTGAGGCTGCTCCTTCAAGTCGCCTCACCAGCGCGCCGCCGCCTTGAGAAGGCGGTTTCCGTGCCACGCCCCTTGGAAGCCGGCGCCGCCAGCTCGGCCATCCCAGATGCTGAGGCGACAAGCGCCGCGCCTATTGGGTGGGTGCGAGGAGGCAGCGACGGTCCGCTGAACCAGGCGCTCCTGGACGTGCAGGCTAAACTGCGAGCTGAGGGCGAAGCCATCCAGAGCTGCACCAAGGTGCATCTGGCGTCACGAGCGTCTATCCGGTTATGCTTTCTTTTTTGACTTTTTCTTTTCTCGTTCTTCTCTGTGGGGGTGCGCCAGCGCACCCACTGGGTGTAGTCCCCGAGTTTCGGTCCGGCTACTGAGCAGGCGGCCCGGAACTCAATCTAGCGAGTTCCTCATTTTTGTCTTTGTCTGATTGTTTATCACAGGAGTATCACAACCTCCGCATCACCGCCTTCAACCGCAACGTTGAGCAGCTGGGGAAGCAGACTGCCGACTTGTCGGAGAGCCGGAGTAAGTTCTTCTTCTTTTTCGCGGGGGTGCGCTGGCGCACCCGCGGGCTCTAGTCCCCGAGATTCAGGCCGACTGCTGGGCAGTCGGGCCGGATCTTTCCGGCGACCTTCTTTATTGACGACTTAGCGTACTTTTGGTTCCTCAGAGGCCAATGCCGTTCTTCATGAACGACTGGGTGAAGTCAGCACTACCCTACGCGCCAAGGAGGAGGAGTGCGGCAAGCTCGCCACAGAGCGTGACTTGCTGGCCGCGCAGTTGGCGGAGCAGAAGAAGCTGCTTAAGGCGGCTCAGGACGAGGCGGAGAAGAAAGAGACCGCTCTCCTGGCCGAGTTCGAGTGCGAGCGCTCCTCCTGGACTGACAAGGAGGCGATGCTGACCTCCGGCTTCCACGAGATCGAAGACATTGTCGACGGTGAGTTTCTTTTGCTTTCTTTCTTCGAGCTACCGACTATAAGTCAGGCCGACTCCTGATTCTTTCATTTACTTCTTCTTGTTTTGGCAGACTTCTTCCCCAGCCACTCGCAGGCCGTCACTCAAGGCATCGAGGCTGATCGTGAGGTGCGGAGGGCAAATGGCGAGGAGATCGCCGCCAACGCCCCCCTGACCGTCGATGAGCAGCTCCTGAGCATACTCGCCTGCGGGCAGCCCATCAGCTGCTGCGCCGGCTTCAACGCGCCGGGGCCCAGGCGATCTCCGCCCTGTGGCCAGGCATGCCGGCCCTGTGCACTCCCAGTCGGACTGCCGACTGGTTGGAGGTCGCAGCTGGCCGTCTTGAGGCTTGGAAGGGTTCCTCGGCCCGGGCAGGAGTGCGCCGGGCCTTGGAATTCGTCAAGGCTTGGTATCCAGGGCTGGACCTGGACCGGCTGGCCGCGTTCCGGTTAGAGGCCCAGGCAGAGCTGGCGGCTGTGGAAGGCGCCCTCGTCGAGCGTGCGGTGGCGATCGCCGACTACACCGACACCAGTGTCTTCGTTCCTGAGCGGGCCGCAAACGGCGAGGAGGTGCCTTCGGAGTGGTTCGGGATGAACCCGGACTACAATGAGGACTCGGCGGAGATGATCGGCTCCAGTGCCGAGGAGGGAGACGAGGGGGAGGACGGGGACGAGACGGAGGCGCCAGAAGACGGAGCGGACGACCAGCCTCAGCTCGACCGCGCCTCCAGCAACGAGCCGCGTCCGACTGGGCCGACCGCCACCGGAGCGATCAAACCAAGACTACCCAGCCGGCCGCTCCGGCTCCTGACACCGCCGCCTCCACCGATCCTCCGAACCCATCTGCCGCTCCTTAGGCTGCCGTCCTGTCTTTACTTTATCTGCTTTCATAGTCTTTGAAGAACTTGTTAATTTGCACAATTCCACCCGCGGGGTGTATCTTGAACTTGGCTGGAGGCCTATGTTATGTAAATATCTATCCGACTTCTATCTTTCCTTGTTCATTGCTCTTTTGGCTTTTTCCTTTGCCGCCTTTCCATAGTCGCCGCTTTGCCAGACGAACAACCGCTCTGCGGACTGCCGCTGGGTCAAATGCTTGGCTACCTTAGGGAAGGCAAGTACTTGGCCTTTTTAGAGTTTTTTAACAAGTTGGATAGAAGGCGGAAAGCTGACTATTCGAGAGGCGGCTCTGCAAAGAGAGGCTGGAAGCCTGCTTGGGCTATGCTTATGCTTTGAGTCCTTAGCCATTTTTCGTGTGTGCACTCGTTCTTGCTTACTCTCTGCCTACCAATAGTCGCTCTGCGAGCTGCGGCTTCCGACAGGAGACGGCTTAAGCGCGGCACACTACTTGTCCGACTGCAGGAAGCATTTCATAGCACAAGACGGCGAGTCCCCTGGCCGACTAGTCGAACCCGGTGCCAAGCGGCATAACAAAGAGTAGCATACTCGGAGGCATAATTCTTATCATACAGATAACAAAAAGGGCAGTCCCCGAGCTCGTCTCGGGGGGCCCAAAGTCTCGGTACTTTAATACAAAGGATAGCATGGTACATACTGCATCAACTGTAAAATCTTCGGAGAAGATTTGCGTTCCATGGTCGTTCCGACTCTTTGCCGGAGTCGTCCCTCTTGCGTGCTCGGGGCTTCTGAGCGTCGATTAGGTAGTAGGAGTTGTTGCCCAGTACTTTGCTGACGATGAAGGGGCCTTCCCAAGGCGCCAACAACTTGTGCTGGCCGGTTGTTCGCTGGATCAGCCGGAGCACAAGGTTACCCTCTTGGAAAGATCTCGGCCTGACCTTCCTGTTGTAGTATCGGTGCAGACTCTGCTGGTAGATGCTGGACCGGCTGAGTGCCAACAGCCGGCCCTCTTCTAGCAGATCGACGCCGTCTTGACGTGCTTCTTCTGCTTCCTCTTTGGTGTACATGGTGACTCGAGGAGAGTCGAATTCTATGTCCGTCAGGATGACGGCTTCGGCACCGTAGACGAGGAAGAAAGGCGTGAATCCGGTTGACTTGTTTGGAGTCGTGCGCAGACTCCAGAGGACGGCTGGCAACTCCTCAAGCCAACAGCCGGCCGAACGTTCGAGTGGTTCGACCAGTCGAGGCTTGATGCCGGACAGGATGAGGCCGTTTGCACGCTTCACCTGGCCGTTTGACTGCGGATGGGCAACGGACGCTAAGTCCAGTCGGATGCCCTGCATCGCGCAGAAACGGGCCAAGGCGCCTTTGGCAAAATTTGTGCCATTGTCGGTGATGATGCTATGCGGTATGCCATACCGCACCGTGATGTCGGCGATGAAAGTCACTGCAGTCGGACCGTTCAACTTCTTGATGGGCTTTGCTTCTATCCACTTAGTGAACTTGTCCACCGCGACAAGTAGATGAGTTAGGCTACCTCGGGCCGTATTGAATGGTCCCACCATGTCCAGGCCCCATACTGCAAAGGGCCAGGCGATGGGGATTGTCTTCAGTGCGGAAGCCGTCTGAAGCGGCTTGGAGCGGAACTTCTGGCACCCCTTGCATTTTTGGACTAATTCTTTAGCCTCTTCTAGGGCAGTCGGCCAGAAGAAACCGTGCCAAAAGGCTTTGGCGACGAGTGCTCTTGAAGCCGCATGGTGGCCGCACTCGCCCTGATGGATGTCTCTGAGAATTGCTTGGCCTTGCTCTGGCTCCACGCAGCGCTGGTAGACACCAGTGACGCTGCGCCTGACCAGCTCTCTGTTGATTATGGTGTAGGCTGCCGCTCGGCGTTGCACTTGCCGAGCCAAGATTTCATCAGCTGGCAGCTCTCTGTTCACTAGAAACTTGAGGATGGGCTGCGCCCATGAGGGTGCTACTATTTCTTCAACCGCTACCACTGCGACCTGGACAAGGGCGGCTGGGCTGGGAGGCGGCGGGCTGGAGTCTGCGGCCGCTTGCTGGATTGACGGAGTCCCTGGGCCGACTGGCGCAGTCCCCGGGCCAACTGGCGCAATCCCCGGGCCGGGTTCTGAAGTCTTTGGGCCGGTTGCCGCAGTCCCTGGGCTGGGTTCTGAAGTCCCCGGGCCGGCTTCGACTGTGATTTTCTTGGGGCCATCTGCTGGGGATCTTGAGTCGGATCCGACTTCTTCGGGGGGAGCCGGCACAAAGATGGAGTCTAATTCTGGTGAAGGCTTGATAGACGGCTTAAGGAGGCGCTGAAGAGCGACGCTGGATGGTATTGCTTGGCGGGTGGAGCCGACTCGTGCCAAGGCGTTTGCTTGGTCGTTGTCATTTCTTGGCACGTGAAGGAACTCGCACCCCTCGAAGTATCCACTGAGTTGCTGCACCAGGAAATGGTAGCTCGCCATGTTTGCATCTTTGGCGTCCCAGTCGCCAGATGACTGCTGGACCACCAAATCGGAGTCACCATAGCACAGGATCCGGCGAATGCCGAGTTCTTTGGCAAGCTGGAGCCCGTGAATGAGCGCCTCGTATTTGGCGACGTTGTTGGAGGGGGCGAAGCGGATCTGCAGCACATACTTGAGCTTGTCGCCTTTAGGGGAGGTGAGGACGACGCCGGCTCCCAGGCCGGTGCGCATCTTGGAGCCGTCGAAATGCATCCGCCAATGGGTGGAGTCGGGCGCTGGCGGCAGGTACTGGGTCTCGGCCCAGTCGACAAGGAAGTCGGCCAGTGCTTGCGACTTGATGGCGGTGCGGGGCTGGTAGTAGATGGTGCAGGGAGCCAACTCTATGGCCCATTTGGCTACTCGGCCAGAAGCATCCCGACTCCCGATGATCTCGGCCAGCGGGGCTGTGCAAACCACCGTAATTGGATGCTCTTGAAAGTAAGGCTTCAGCTTCTTGGCGGCAAAATGCACACCGTAGCACATCTTCTGGTAGTGGGGGTAGTTCTGCTTGGAGGTCGACAGTACCTCGCTCAGTTAATACACCGGTCTCTGGACAGGGAGCACCTTGCCTTCCTCCTTGCGCTCGACTACAATGACTGTGCTGACTACTCGGCTGGTGGCAGCAATGTATAGGAGCATGGGCTCTTTAGGAGTCGGAGCCGCCAGCATAGGAGGAGTAGTCAACATCTTCTTCAGCTGGAGAAATGCTTCATCCGCCTTGTGGTTCCACTCAAAAAAGGTGGTCTTCTTCATTAATTGATACAAAGGGAGAGCTTTCTCGCCCAACCAACTGATGAATCGGCTGATGGACGCCAAGCAGTCGGTGAATTTCTGCACATCTAACAGTCGGCTGGGTACCTCCATCCTCTCGATGGCCTTGATCGTCACAGGGTTGCACTCTATGCTGCGTTCAGAGACCAGAAAGCCAAGGAGCTAGCCGGCTGGTACTCCGAAAACGCACTTCTCAGGGTTGAGCTTGATCTGGAATCGGCGAAGGTTCTCAAAGGTTTCTTTGAGGTCTTCCAGCAGTGTCCCACGCTTCTCCGTCTTCACCACTACATCATCCACGTAGACGTGGGTGTTTCTGCCGAGTTGCTTGAGGAGGAACTTCTGCATGCAACACTGAAAGGTGGCGCCAGCATTCCTCAAGCCGAACGTCATGGTCAGGTAGCAGAAGGCTCCGAACAGCGTGATGAAGGCGGTCTTCAGTCTGTTTGCCGGGTTCAGCTTGATCTGGTGATATCCTGAATATGCCTCTAAGAAACTCAACAGCTCGCATCCGGCTGTGGAGTCTATCACCTGATCGATTCTTGGCAAAGCAAAGGGGTCCTTGGGGCAAGCTTTGTTGAGGCTTGTGTAATCAATGCACATCCGCCACTGCTTGTTTTTCTTCAGGACCAAGACCGGGTTTGCCAACCACCCTGGAAAAAACACCTCCATTATGAAGCCGGCCGCCAGGAGCCGGGCTATCTCTTCTCCTACAACTCTTCTCTTCTCTTCTGACAGGCGGCGTAAGGGCTGCCTGACGGGCTTCACATCAGGTCAGACATGTAACTTGTGCTCGGCGAATTCCGTCGGTACACCTGGCATGTCTTTAGGGGACCATGCAAAGATGTCTCGATTCTCACGGAGGAAATCGACGAGCTCGCCTTTCTATTTACTGTCAAGGTTTGTACCCACGACAGCGTACCTCTCTGGGTGCTCTGGGTCCAAGGGTATCTTCTTAGTCTCTTTGGCCGGCTTGAACGAACCCTCAGCTTCCGACTCCTTGGGGTCAGGCGACATCTCTGGCTGCTTTCCGGCCATCGCCACGCCCCGATCAAGGAGCCGCTTCTCAGCTGCGATCACCAGGGACTCGGCCAGCCGACTGCTATCAGCCGCGCACGCGGACGACTTCCTGTAGTTGCCCACGACGGTCAGAATCCCCTTGGAACTCAGCATCTTCATTTTGAGGTAGGCCTAGTGGGGAACTGCCATGAACTTGGCCAAAGCAGGTCGGCCAAGTAACGCGTGGTATGTGCTTTTGAGGTCCACCACTTCAGACCAGACTGGCTCTCGGCGGAAATGATCTTTGTCTCTGAAGAGGACGTCTATCAGGATCTTGCCGATTGGTGAGCAGGACAGGCTAGGCACAATGCCGTGGAACACAGTCCGGCTGCTCTGCAGCTGTCTTTGCTTGATTCCTAACTTCTCCACAGTGTCCTTGTACAGGATGTTGATGCTACTGCCTCCGTCTACCAGCACTCGCGAAAAGCGGGCGGTCCTCCTATCAGTGGCCAAGGTGGCACTCAGGACCAAGGCATAGGAACCCGGATTCGGCATCACCTCTAGGTGATCTGCTCTGCTCCAACTGATAGGCTTCTCAGACCAATGCATAAACTCTGGAGTATTTGATGCTACTGCATTCACTTCTTGCTGCTGCAGCCGCCTGCTGCGTCGATCATTAGCCACACTGGTGAACACCACATAGGCTCCATGCTCTTCTGGGTACTCATCTTTTACTGCGCCGACTGGCCAAGCAGCTGGCTGCTGGGGCGGCGATGGAGGCGGCGGCCCAGCAGGTGGGGGAGGAAGGAGGCCGTCTACCTTGGCGATTCTAGTAAGCCAGTGGCACTTTCGGGTGGTATGGTTCGACGGCTTCGCGCCGCTGTGGAACTTGCAGGGACCATCCAGAGTCTGCTCGTAAGAGAAAGCCGGCAACCAGTTGGACTTGCCGCCTTTCTGTCGCTTGGCCAAAGGCTGCCCCTCCGGCTGTTGATCTTCGACTGTTGCAACCTGCCGACTGCTGGAAGTTGGCTGTTGGGCCTTGCGTTTGTTGTCGTTCTGTTGTTGTCGCCGATTGGTGTCTCCAGCCGGAGTTCTGGGAGCCTGAGGGGCCACCTTGCCAACCGCATTAACTTGAATTTCCGTCTTCATGGAGGAGTCGGCTGTGGCGTACTTGTCTGCTATGATCAGCAGTTCGTTGAGGGTTTCCGGCTCGTCGCAAAGGAGCTTGTGCTTGAGGAGGGTGCCTTCTCGGCACCCGGCGGTGAAGTACTCGATAGCCTGCACCTCGTGCACGCCCTCGCAGGAGTTCCGAAGCTCGCCCCAGCGTGTGAGGTAGTCGCGTGTTGACTCGTCAGGGCCTTGCACGCACAAGGAAAGCTGGCACGGCTTGGGAGGTCGCTTGTACGTGATCGTGAAGTTGCGGATGAAGGCTTCGGTGTAGTCGACCCAGCTGTTGATGCTGCGGGGCTTTAGACTGTTCAACCATGTCCGGGCCGTGCCCTGGAGCATGAGTGGAACATACTTCACGGCAACTCGCTTGTTGCCGTTCGCTATGTTGACGGCCGTGGAGTAATCAACTAGCCAGTCTTCCGGCTTCATGGAGCCGGTGTACTTGGGTGTGTCTCGGGGGAGCGTGAACCCTTTGGGAAAAGGCTCGTCTCGGATGCAGGGTCCAAAGCAGGGCGGACCCAACTCATCTTCTTCTTCCAGCGCCAGGGATCGCTGGAGTCGGTCGATCCGGTGGCGGGCGTCGTTCTCTCTGACTCCCTCTCGGCGGCCAAGGCGGCCACCGAGAGTCGGATGCTCAACAGGCAGTGGGGAAACTCGTTGTTCTCTTCTTGGTGGGGGAGGTAGATAGTCGCCCTGCTGTTCCACTGCTCTCGGACAGCCGTCTTGGTTGCGCTCGATGGTGATGCGAGTCCGACTGTGACTGACAGCCGGCTCTTTGTCTTTCCTTCCGCGGACTCCGCCAGTCAGCGTCTGAGACATCGTGCCTTGATCTCGGCGGGGAGGCAAGTCGTCATGTGGTTGCTGCGGCGCCTCCGTGCGGCCGCCGGCTGCGTTCTGCGCAGCAACCGCGTCGAGGAGCTGTTGGACTCGCTCCGTCATCATGCGGTGCTCTTCGCCTTCGAAGTTCTTCAGCTCGTCAGTCTCCGCTTGGGTGGCGCGGATGTTCTCCGCAGGGGTGGCGTATACGGGGCGATTGGCCCCAAACAGGTTGGCGATGGTCGCGCCGCGCTGTCGGACCACGCCTAGGCGGCTAGGCCCAGTCGGAGCCGGCGAGCCGCCCACGGCGCGATCCATTTCGCGCTGGTAGGCTTCTGACAAGTGCCTCATGCTTGCCAGCTTCTTGGCGCCTTCGATGATCTGAAGGCGGCGTGTCTCAAGTGTCTCGGCATCTGTGTCTTCCAGAATAGGCGCTGTCAGGTCTTGCAGAGCCGCGTCGAGCGGGTCCTGAGCTCCTTCACCGGAACGCTCATCGTGACTGATGACGAGCACCTCCGTGACGGCGCTTCCGCCGCTCTCCTCGTGAGGGAGCGGCTCGTCGTAGACCACCACGTTGGTGGGGAAAGTGTCAAGCGACACGGCGTCGGAGTCGACCAGCATCGGGTCGGTGGAGCCTACGGGCTCCAAGTCCACGGCAGGCTCGCCGGTGACGTGGAGTTGGTCGAGGAGGCCCGCGAGGAGGCTCTCGGGGCCACCCGCGCCTGCGTCGGATGCATGCTCGTCGGAGAGGCGAACCTCGCCGACAAGTTCGGCGAGGCAGATCGCTGCACAGGCGGCCTCAGCGCCGCGCAGTGCGTCGATGCAGACTCCGTCTGGCGAGCCTGGCTGGCTGCGCTCGCCAGGGAGGAAGAGGGTTCCCGTCCAGAACAGATCTCCGGACAACGGTGCACCAGGCCCCACGGTGGGCGCCAAATGTCGGGGGTTGGGTGCGACATATGCCAAAGGATGGCTTATCATGGTGGGGGCGAGTAGAACGTTGCCGGTGCCTGGAAGCAGGATGAGGCGAAGACATGCACGCCGGCGGATCTTACCTAGCTTCAAGGCTCTCCGAGGAGATAACACCCCTACTGCTGCTCTGCGGGGTCTCCGCATGGTCACTAAGGCAAAGTGAATACAAGGTTGCTCCTAGAGCTGTTTCTGGAGGTAGGAGAAGGCAAGGCTAGCTCTCTCCTCCTCGTGTGGTCTGTCTAGTGCTAGATGATTCCGAACCCGTTGCATGGGTGCCCTGGGGGTTTATATAGGCCTACCCCCCAGGGTTACAATGGTAAAACCGGCTGGGTGCGGGTCCCAGCCATCTGTCTCTCAGGCGCCGTCTTCTCCGCCGACTCCTGGGGCCCGCCGACTGGTGGGTCCCGCCGACTGGCCCGGTACAGGGACGTCAGCCCTAATCCGCTGCGGGCGGGTCGCGCCGGCTGCAGATTACTGTAGCCGTGCTTCTAATGACGCGGGGTTGGTCATGGGGTCATGGCAACAGCGCCACCGCCTAGCGGGCGATCACTGTTGCCATTCCCCCGACGCATCTGGTTAATGGCGCGTGGGGCCCGTGGGAGGGGCCGGCCGACTCCTGGGGGCCGACTCCCAACGGGTCCGAATCTTGGCGCTCTCGCCGTCTTCGACACTCTCGCTGAATGGTAGGCCCCGCCGTCTTCGGGCCGTACAGACAGGCCGTCATGGGTACAGGGCTCCGCCCCCAAGGGCTGATGTCAGGGCCGGCATGGCGATAGTGCCGCGCCGGGCGGAGATCTCCGCCGGTACGGCGCACTGTGGCCATACTTGCCCTTAAATAACAGGATGGTTGGAATTGCAGGCCAACTTCCGTAGTCGGCCTCCTTGGAGTCGCCTCTGGGACTCGGCTTTATCTGGCGTCGCCTCTGGGACTCGGCTTGATCTGGAGTCGCCTCTTGGACTCGGCTTATCTGGAGTCGCCTCTTGGACTCGGCTTATTTGGAGTCGCCTTCTGGACTCGCTGGGCGCAGCCTGCCCCATTGTCTTGAAAGGTTCTGGGGCTCGGGTTGGCCTACCCGTGGCCCATTACTCCGACAAGTAGGCCGGCCCATTAACTGGTTGCCATGTTTTGGGCAAAATGCCGGCCCATATTTGATCCGGTCCATTAATGTCCTACCACGTTCCGGGCCTAATAATGGCCCATATGAGATCCAACCCGTTAAAAGCCTACTTACCACGTTCTGGGCCAAATTACGGCCCAGATTAGGTCCGGCCCTTTAAGAGGCTTTGGGCTAAATTATGGCCCATATCAGATTCGGCCCATCAACAGGACGCTATGCTTTTGGCCCACTTGCTAAAGGCCCATTTAGTAATTCGGCCTGATATTAGTTTCAGCCTGTTAAGGACCCGTTTAACATTTCGGCCCTTATATTTAATTTCGCGCTGTTAAAAACCCGTCATATAGTTGGGCCTAACTACGGCCCGGTTTGCATCCGGCCTGCTCGCAGCCGATAATCTAATTGGGCCAAACAAGGACCGAGACAATTTTGGCCTGTTAAAAGCCTGTGATTTGATTGGCATAATCATGGGTCGGGGTCCACTTCGGGCTGCTGCCGACCTGTGAGCTGTTCGACACGTTTCAGGCCCAACCTACTTCTCAGCCTCCTAAAAGCCCATTGAGTTTTCTTGCGAAAAGAGGACCGGCGGTTTACTCAGCCTATTAAAGGCCCGAATCTACTAGTGGGTCAGTTTACATTTAGGCCTTTTAACGGACCAAGATGATGGGGCCCATGATGCGGATCATACATCGTGATTGCATGACGGCCCGATCATGTACCGTAATTTTATGGTTTGGCCGGTTTACTGCGAAGACAAGATATATATACAGTAAAATAACTGCAGCATCGTGAATAAGAAAAAACCTAGACTACACAATAAAGAAATTACAACATATTACATCCACTGGGCATCAAAGTTTGCCACTATGATAATAAAGCACAAGCAGACAACAGATTACATACACTGGGCATCAAAGATTGCCACCAGTGCAAATAAACACGCTGACAAAATAATATACAAACCGACATCACTTCAATAGAGTTCAAGAAAGGTTAGCCCTGCTGGGGAGCTGCAACGCAAGCAGCTGAGCAAGCTGATGAGACTACACTTGTTTAACACTTATATCCTCCTCACTCTGAAAGATAAATAAGCAGACAGATGACAGGTTTTGCACATAAAAGTATCAATGCTGACAATTCATCACATTTCTCGCTGACGAATAAAGTGACACAGTTTAAAATTGCATTAACACAATATGGTATTGTTTAGGTCAAGACATGGCAGGAAATGACATTGTGAAGGAGCTGGCAGCTTCACGACGCCACTGGATTACAGATCAAGAACTCATAAGTATCAGTGGTTAGTGTGCTGTCAGTGTATCCCATTTCAGATTGGCAAATAAAGAGTTGGTTTAAATAATAGTAGAATGATATGACATTGTTCATAGTTAAGACATTGCGGAAAATGACATTGTGCTGTAGTGGGTAGGTTCACCACACCACTGGATTACGGATCAAGAATAGAAGCATACATGCAGTGCAAAAGAAGATCACTTGCTCTGTATAGTTTAATTTACATGGTATGAAGAAGGAACTTGGTTGTACAACTGAAAACTTAAATTGAGAAGGACAAACTTTTGTTTATGAACTACATAATAAACTTTAAACATGCAATTTGATGCAAACACCAAAAATAAACAGCTGTTGCAGTCATGTCTAACCAAATATACACAACAAAGTTTAAATGCTTGAGAAGGACAAACTTACATTATTGGTGAAGACAGGCTCTATAAAGCCCTTGTCCATGCTGATGGGGGGGGGGATTCAAGAAGTTTACCATAGAATCTTCTTCATAAGCATTGCCTTTATTCTACATTTTGTTAAGAGCAAATATAGATGTGATAATATAATAAAAAATGGAGAATAATTAAGATAAGATGAAGAGTGATGCTACATAACCAAGTAGCTATAAATGTAAGTACAGTGATATAGGCAAAAGGTACAGCCAAGAGCAATGCACAGCTAAACTTCTTCAGTACCATCGGTGTTATCCAACCTTATGGTAAGAGCAAATATAGATCTGATGTGTAGAAAATGGAGGGCAAAGGAAAAATAAGCTGTAGAGTGATGGTACATGAACAACTACCTGTCAATATAAGTGCAATGATAAAGGACAACAAGTACTTACAAGAACAATGCAGAGCTAAAAAATTTCATTGGCATTGGATATATTCTACACTAATGTAACCATTCATACAGATCCGATAATTTGGAGCAAACAATTGATAAGCAAGCTATCATGCATACTGCTATCACATAATGAACCAGGTATGTATGCAAGTACAGTGATACATGACAACAGGTACTAACAAGAGCAAAGCAGCGGGCAGCATATTTGCGATATCCTGTCGTTCTTTTCAAACCGGAATTCTTCTTCGAGCAGATTTCCTGCAAAAAAGATTCATAAGGCACATGCTGAAAAGTAGAAGTTCAAATTGTCATGTGATTTCATAGGCAGTACCTCATCCTGGGAAGGAGACCAGTGCATAACAAGGTTTTTCCATTCAATGTCTTCTAAATTTAGCACAGGAGACTTCACCGTAAATTCGTTTATAGACTTGCCATCAAAGTGTGATTTCCTCAGGTAACACCGATACTGCTGCAATGCTTCCTTGAAAAGCACTGTCGAATTTCGGGTTCCGGCAGACCCCTGAGGTTCGAACACTGGGGTGCGCACGGAGATTTAACCCTCTGCCTACTTGCTCTTCGCTGAATCGCTAGGACCTAAACTACCAAACAAAACAACACAAGAGACACAAGATTTATACTGGTTCAGGCCACCATTATGGTGTAATACCCTACTCCAGTGTGTGGTGTGGTGGATTGCCTCTCGGGCTGATGATGAACAATACAAGGAAGAACAGCCTCGCGACGGTCTGTTCTTGGCTGGTGCTGCTTGGCTCTGTCTCTTGGGTTCTCGATGCTAGATCCCTCTACCCGGGGGGTGGCTAGTCCTATTTATAGGCAAAGGCCCTGGGCCTCTTCCCAAATATTGAGTGGGAAGGGCGCCAACAATTGGCCATTTTGAAGGGGAACAGCGGGTACACTTATCCCGACTAAAGTTGCTCCTCGCCTGTCAAAGGCTCTGGTGGTGACGCCTGCTTGGGCTCCACAATGACTTCCTTCCGGCCGTTGGGCTGGTCTTGGTCTTGTTGCACCGAAACGGATGCCTTTGCTTGATGCTCTTGCCTGCGCTTGCTCCCTTTGCACCAAAGAGGAAAGGAGGACACTGCGCAGGCTGGTGCCTGACTGGCACCCTTGGTCGTCATGGCTTGCGTCATGGGCACCTCGCGAGGTACCCCACCTTGAACTCTCCGCCTCCTTGTGAGACAGACTGACGAGGCCGTGCCTGAGGAAGCTCTTTGTCGCCCGCCCCGCGAGGCTTGGCCCCTCGCGAGGGTCTTGAGCTTGTGTCGATGAAGATGGGCTATGCTGGGCCTCCTTTGAGCCACGCCGCAGGCCGCAGGCAGGCAAGTCTGGGGACCCCCGTTCGCAGAACACCGACAGTAGCCCCCGGGCCCATGGCGCACCCGGACTTGGCCGAGCGGAGAGGCGAAAGGGCAAGTGCGAAGCGTCGTGGGCCCTAACAGCCTGCGGCCTTGGGCGCCACATGGCGATTGATTGGCCGTGGGCGCCTCCGCTTCCCCCCGACGCCTCGGTAACCGCACGGGTTTGACAAGTCCCTACATGCAAAGCGGGTCATGATTACCTGCGATCGTGGAGGTCGACGGTTGGCCTTCGTCGGCTATAAGTACGGAGCAGCGCGCGTCCTTCCACTCTATCCCCTCTTGCTTCTCCTTCTTCTTCATGGCTCCACCAAGGAAGTTCTCGGCCGCAGAGAAAGGAAAGGCTCGCCAGGTCGAGTGTACCTCTCCCCCGCCCAAGCGCGATCGAGGTCGCCCTTGCAAACATCCTGTGGCCTCCACGGCGGCCCCCCGCGGTCGCGGAGGTGGCTCTCTGCGCGGCGATGAGCGGCTGGCCATGGTCGGCGGGCGTGTTTCGGCCGTGCGACCCCCGAGGTCGCGCCTCCATGCTGCGGAGGTGCTGCCGGAGTTCATTGTGTGGGCGGTGGAGCCAACCGGCGCCCGGCTTCAGCTCCCTCGCTTCCTCCTAGGTGAGCCCCCAGCTGGCGCCTTGGGTGGCCTCTGGCTCCAGGCAGATGGCTGCTGTAGCCGGGCCTCGTGGGCTTCACTGGAGGTCTCCGCTGCCGGGAGCCTGGCCCTGACCCGCGGCTGGCAGACGTTTGCTCGTGCGCGTGGTCTCCGCCGCCGGTGCTCTCTACACTTCAAGTTCGACGGCGACGCCACCCTCTACGTGAGGGTGTTTGGGGAAGATGGTCGCCGTGCAGGGTGCTGCCCCGAAGATGACGACCGCGGCCGGGGACTCAGCCCCGACGAGGACAGAGAGGACAGCGCACGGGCGGTCGGCGTCGCCCGTGACTCTTCAAGCTTCACCAGCTCTTCTTCGGGTAGTGACCCTTCTAGCAGCGGCCGCGGTCAGCCTCCACGCTGTCGCGCCTGCTTGGAGGGCGGCAGCGGGTCTGCCCGCCATCGCGCCCCAGTGAAGCGCGTGAGGGAGTCCGCCTGAGCTCCGGAGGCGGCTCGAGTCTTCCATGAGGGCCGGCGCGGGACGAGCTTTGCCTGCTTTTGTTCTTTCCTTTCTTTTCTCCCGCGCAAAAAGACAACAATGTGTGGCCCCGTGGGGGCATGTTTGGGTTAACGTCGTCAATCATCATACTGTTTCTGTTATTCCGATATTGTTCCTTTTTGTTGCATGCCCATTCGCAAGTAATCTGTAGCCTCAGCCGTGGGGGCAACCGACCCAGGCCCTGTATTCGTGTCGTGGTGCCCGCGAGGCATGGTCTGGAGGGGCGCTCCGGTAGTGGACCTGGGCCGTGAAAACTTGAGTGATAAAGGCAGGAATGCTCGCGAGGGCTCCCGGGGCTTCCGCCTCGCGAGCCCCTGCGCAAGAGAAATCGAGGCAGGAGAGCAAAAAAGTCGAAGAACCACAGGTCAAAAGGCGGCGATAGTTTCGATAAAACTCCAAATGAGAATGAACTAGCCAACTGCAGAAAGCAAATGAAAAAGCCGCGTCCGGCACCTAGTCTAGTCTTCGACGTCTTCTCACCAGCCGGAGCTAAGTGCTGCCACTGGGCGTGGGAGGGAGCCCCAGGGCCTGAGGCCGGCACCCCTGAGACTCCGGGGCGTGTACAGCCCCAACTCATTATTACGTGAGAGTGTCATGGGCGGCGAGCTTCACAGGCGTTGGCCTTCTTCACAGGCTCCGGGACTTTCTTCGGGAAGGCAAGCTTCACGGGCATTGGCCCTCTTCACAGGCTCCGGGCCTTTTCCAAAACGCGACAGCTTCACAGGCGTTTGCCTTCTTCACAGGCTCCGGGCCTTTTCCAAGAAGATGAGCTTCACAGGCATTCGCCTTCTTCACAGGCTCTGGGCCATTTCCAAAAATGTGAGCTTCATAGGCATTCGCCTTCTTCAGAGGCTCTGGGCCTTTTCCAAAAAGATGAGCTTCACAGGCATTCGCCTTCTTCACAGGCTCTGGGCCTTTTCCAAAAAGATGATCTTCACATGCATTTGCCTTCTTCACAGGCTCTGGGCCTTTTTAGGGGTAAAATCTCTGGAGGTGCTGGATGTTCCACGCGTTCTGTACAGGTACTCCCTCCTGAGTATCCAAGTGCATGGAGCCGGGCCTGGAAACATGAACAACCTTGAACGGGCCCTCCCACATAGGAGAGAGCTTATGCAGTCCCTCCCTGGAGAGGACCCGCCGGAGCACGAGGTCCCCTACCTAGAGAGTTCTGGGGCGGATGTTGCGGCAGTGGTATCGCCGGAGTGCCTGCTGGTATCTTGCCGCTCGCAGCGTAGCTTCTCGACGACGCTCCTCCCCCAGCACGAGGTCCGTCCCCCGCATGGCGTCCTACAGCATCTCGTCGAACGCCAGGACCCGCGCGGATTGATGCCTGACCTCATGAGGGAGGACCGCTTCGACTCCGTAGACCAGGAAGAAGGGGTCTCCCCAGTCGGCTTGGTCGCGGTTGTGCGGATGGACCACAGCACGGACTGAAGCTCGTCATACCAACCTCTACCGCAGGCCTCCAGTTTCTTCTTGAACGTCCTGGTCTTGAGGCCCCTCAGGACTTCTGCGTTGGCCTGCTCGGCCTGGCCATTGCTTCGGGGGTGCGCCACCGAAGCGTAGCATATCTGCATTCCAAGGTTAGCACAGTACGTTTTGAAAAGGTTACTGGTGAACTGCGAACCGTTGTCAGTGATGATGCGGTTCGACACCACGAACCGGCTCACGATGCCCTTGATGAACTTGACCGCAGAACCAGCAGGGATGGTGCGGACGGCCTCGACTTCTGCCCACTTGGTGAACTTATCCACGGCGACGTAGAGGTAGCGATAGCCCCCTGGTGCCCGAGGAAAAGGGCCCAGGATATCCAGCCCCCAGGCGGCAAATGGCCAAGTGAGGGGTATGGTTTGCAGGCCTCCTGCCGGCTGATGGATCTGCTTGGCATGGAATTGGCAAGCCTCACAAGCCTTCACAAGTTCGACAGCGTCATTGAGCGCAGTAGGCCAATAGAAACCGCTGCGGAACGCCTTGCCGACGAGGGTCCGTGACGACGAATGATGCCCACAGTCTCCACCGTGTATATCTGCCAGCAGTTCTTTCCCTTGCTCCCTGGTGATGCAACGCAGGGACATATCATTCGGTCATTTCCGGTAGAGCTCTCCATCCCTGATGCAGTACGCTGTGGCTTGCCGCGCCACACGCTCTGCTTCCTCCTCCTTCTCCGGCAAGGTCCCTTGCGTTAAGTAGCTCCGGAGCTCTGTGATCCAGCACCCCTCCTGAGGCTCCAATGCCAGGAGCAGGCGTGCTCCTGAGGCCGGGCCGCAGGCTGGGGCTCCCGAGGCAGGTGGCTGAGGAAGCTCCACCCGAGGCTGTGCTGTGCTTGACAATGATGGCAGGGCCGAGGGCTTGAAGAGCCGTTCCTCGAAGACGCCCGGCTCCTGGGGCAACCGCCTGGAGGCTCGTTTGGCGATGTCGTTGGCCTCTTGATTAGTGCCGCAGGGCACATGCTGTAGCTCCAACCCCCAGAACTGCTTCTCCATCCTGCGGACCTCCGCAAGGTAGGCCTCCATGTGCTCATCTCTTGGCTCGTATACCTTGTTGGAGAAGTTGACAAGGAGCTACGAATCGCCCTTGATAGTAAGACGCTTCACTTCGAGGGCAGCGGCGGCCTTAAGGCCCGCTATCAGTCCCTCGTACTCCGCTATATTGTTGGAGACCTTTTCACCTTGCTGGAAGCAGAGCTGCACGGTGTAGTACAACTTGTCTTGAGTGGGAGATATGAGCATCGCCCGAGCCCCAGCGTCATGCCTAGAGAATGCCCCGTCGAAGTACATGACCCAGCCCTCTGGCGCCTCGCTTCCTGGGGAAAGTGATCGGTCCTCGTCGGCCTTGAGGTCCGGTGCCTCCGTCCGTTCAGCCACGAAATCTGCTAGAGCTGCACCTTTGATGACCCTGGTCGTACTGAATTCGAGCTGGAACGCTTGCAGTTCAATGTTCCACTTAGCAACCCTGCCAGCCGAGTTAGGGCTCCTGAGCACCCTTTCCAAGGGGTATGCCGAGACAACCTTGATCGGGTGACCCTGGAAGTTGTGCTGCAGCTTGCGCAAAGCCACCAGTAGCGCGAGGAGGAGCATCTACGGCATGGGGTACCGTGCCCTCGCATCCTGCAACACCGTGCTGACAAAGTACACCAGGTTCTTGACGAGGCTTGGAGCGTCGGCACTGGTGGTGCCCTCCGGAGGCTGTGGCGCCTGCTGAGGCGACGGGGCCTCCGGAGGTTGGTTGCCTGGGGGAAGAGCTACCTCCGCTTCCGGCACGCTTCCCTGCGGCGGCTGATCCTCCTCAGCCGTGGTTGCGACCTCTGCAAGTCCTTTTTGGTACTCCTTTGCCTCGACACGTGCAGCAGTCGTGGCTTTAGTCCGATGCTCCTCCCTGACTGCCACCAGAGCCGCGCTGGCGGAGTAAGGAGTGGCGGTGAGATAGAGTACTAAGGGCTGTTGAGGGCGTGGGGCCACCATCACTGGAGGGCTGGTCAAGTATCTCTTGAGATCTTGGAACGCTTTGTCGGCTTCTTCAGTCCATTCAAAGGGCCCTTTCTGCTTCATCAGCTGAAAGAAAGGCAATGCTCGCTCTCCTAACCTGGAGATGAAGCGCCTCAGCGCAGTCACGCGCCTTGTGAGCTTCTGCATTTCTTTGAGGGTATTTTGTGGGCTCATGTCCTCAACTACCTTGACCTTTTCTGGGTTGGCCTCGATGCCCCGGTGGGACACGAGGAAGCCCAAGAGCTTGCTCGAGGGGACTCCAAACACACACTTCTCCGGGTTGAGCCGCAGGCTCACTGCATTGAGGCTCGCGAAGGTTTCCTCCAGGTCTTGTATCAGGGTCTTGGCCTCGCGAGACTTCACTACGATGTTGTCGACGTAAGCCTCCACATTCTTCCCGAGCTGCGGGCCCAAGGTGATGTGCATGAGCCGCTGAAAGGTTGCCCCCGCGTTGCGTAGTCCGAACGGCATGCACGTATAGCAGTACACCCCACACGGGGTTAGGAAGGCCGTCTTCTCCACGTCTTCCACCGCCATCTTGATCTGGTGATACCCGGAGAAGGCATCCAAGAAGCATAACAGGTCACACTCAGCGGTGGAATCGACAATCTGATCGATGCGAGGGAGCGGGAATGGATCTTGCGGGCATGCTTTGTTGAGGTTGGTGAAGTCGACACACATGCGTTCCTTCCCTCCCTTCTTTGGCACAACCACGGGGTTGGCCAACCAATCTGGGTATCGGACCTCGCGGATAACCCCCGCGGCTTCTAGCTTGCAGGTCTCCTGGATGATGAAGGCCTACTTTTCAGTGGACTGCCTCCTCGCCTTCTGCTTCACGGGGCGCACGTTGGGACACACGTTGAGGTGGTGCTCGACTACGCCCCGTGGGATCCCTGCCAACTGATCGGGCTCCCAGGCGAACACCTTCTTGTTTGCACGCAGGAACTTGACCAGGGCTTCCTCCTGCTTGGGCTCGAGGTTGGCGCCTATGGTGAAAGTGGTGCTAGTGGACCCGTCCTCGTCGACAGGTACCTGCTTGGTCTCTGCCTTGTCTTGGGTGAACAACTACTTCTTCTTGGTCGGCGCAGCCCCCTTGGGCTTGGGGGTTTCTGCGTCGGCGGGCCGCGCCGCCGCCGCCGTCTTGAGGGCGAGCTTGAGTACTCGCAGCGCACCTTCGGTGTCCCCGGGCACGGTGAGGACGCCGTTGCTCTCGAGCATCTTCATGAGGTTGTACGTCGGGTGAGTCACGACCATGAATTTAGCCAATGCTGGATAGCCGAGGATGGCGTTGTAGGGTAGGCCGATGGGAGCGATGTCGAAATCGACCAGCTCCATGCGGAAATTGTTGTAGGTGCCGAAAGTCACCGGGAGTCGGATCTGCCCCAAGGAGCTGGACGACCCGCCCCCGTCGCCTAAGAAAGGCCGGCTGGGTTGCAGCCGCTCCCGGGGTATGCAGAGGAGGTTGAAGGCCTCAACTGAGAGCACGTTGAGGCCCGCGCCACCGTCGACGAGGGTCCTGGTGACGGCCACCTGGCAGATGGTGGGCGTGCAGAGCATGGGGAGCGCGCCCGAGCAGGCCGAGTTGGTTGGGTGGTCCTCGGAGCTGAAGGTCAGCTTAGCCGACGGCTCCGACCGGCCCTGGGGAGCCCCCTGCCACGTGGAGGCGGTGCCGACCCGGCAGACGAACAGCTTGACGTGGTGGCTGGAGGGCGGCGCCTGCGAGCCGCCCAGGAGGGCCGCGACGACCGAGGGAGCCGGCGCGACGGGGTGGGTGAGGAAGAGGCCATGTGGCTCTTCCCAAGAGGCCACCGGGAAATGCTGGGATGATGCTTGCTGCCCGTTACCCGCCGGGCCGATGGCGGTGTTGACGGCAGGTGATGGGGAACGACGAGGGCGCCCCCCGACGGGGGCCGTCTGGGCGACGCGGGAAGCGAGGGCGGCTTGACGCTCGGTGCGAGCCCGACGAGCGTCAGACATGGATGCGACGGTCGGAGAAGAACGAGACGACGGAAGGCAAATTCCGGCGCACCCCTACCTAGCGCGCCAAATGTCGGATTTCGGGTTCCGGCAGACCCTTGAGGTTCGAACACTGGGGTGCGCGCGGAGATTTAACCCTCTGCCTACTTGCTCTTCGCCGAATCGCTAGGACCTAAACTACCAAACAGAACAACACAAGAGACACAAGATTTATACTGGTTCAGGCCACCATTGTGGTGTAATACCCTACTCCAGTGTGTGGTGTGGTGGATTGCCTCTCGGGCTGATGATGAACAATACAAGGAAGAACAGCCTCGCGAGGGTCTGTTCTTGGCTGGTGCTGCTTGGCTCTGGCTCTTGGGTTCTCGATGCTAGATCCCTCTACCCGGGGGGTGGCTAGTCCTATTTATAGGCAAAGGCCCTGGGCCTCTTCCTAAATATTGAGCGGGAAGGGCGCCAACAATTGGCCATTTTGAAGGGGAACAGCGGGTACACTTATCCTGACTAAAGTTGCTCCTCGCCTGTCAAAGGCTCTGGTGGTGACGCCTGCTTGGGCTCCACAATGACTTCCTTCCGGCCGTTGGGCTGGTCTTGGTCTTGTTGCACCGAAACGGATGCCTTTGCTTGATGCTCTTGCCTGCGCTTGCTCCCTTTGCACCAAAGAGGAAAGGAGGACACTGCGCAGGCTGGCGCCCGACTAGCGCCCTTGGTCGTCATGGCTTGCGTCATGGGCACCTCGCGAGGTACCCCGCCTTGAACTCTCCGCCTCCTCGTGAGCCAGCCTGACGAGGCCGTGCCTGAGGAAGCTCTTTGTCGCCCGCCCCGCGAGGCTTGGCCCCTCGCGAGGGTCTTGAGCTTGTGTTGATGAAGATGGGATGTGCTGTGCCTCCTTTGAGCCACGCCGCAGGCAGGCAAGTCTGGGGACCCCCGTTCCCAGAACGCCGACAAGCACAAGCAAACTTTTCTCGTCATGACTATCCAGATTGATCCTCGCCTACTTACAACAGTGTAATGTAAATCATTGATGTGTTCAATCAACAGAAAACAGGAAAATAATAACCATGAATAATAGCACTTACACGTAAGTTGGACAGGAAGATGTGAAAATGGTGTTTGTCTTCACTATAATCTTCCCATGATGGGAATATATGCACGTAGTCCCTAACAACATTGAAAGCATTGCCTTTTAAACTGGGAATAACTTGAATGGGTTTCCAATCTGTTGGAATTGACCGTCCCTGCAGTTGGGATAGGTCTTCGACCGGTGGACTTGCTGTACTTTTTGCTGGTGGGATTTTTCTGTGGTACGGCTGGTGCTATGGCAACTGAAATCGGTATACCTTTTGCTGGAGTGCAGGTCCTGTGTGGTGGGGCTAGTGGTGTGGCAAGTGAAGTATGGGTACAGTCTGCTGGAGTCGGTCCTACGTTTTGTGTCACTGGTTGTACAACCAGTATAAGTGGGGTGCTGTCTGATTTCTCCGGCACCACCATGTTTTTCAAGGACTTTGCTAGTGCTCCTTCAGGTTCGGCAATCACCCTCTTCCTTTTTGATGTCTGATGCACAAGAACATCATTTGACTGGAAAAACATGGTATGATGACAGATGGAATATGTATTGATAATGGATGGGCATGGCATCTCGACATATATGATGAGTAAACTAAGCAGATGGCGGTGCAACAAAGTAGAAGAAATGCAAGAAAACATGTGCAAGATACGCGCAATCAATAAGACCTTGCCAAATTAGAACAGACACCTTGATGGGTGAACAAGATAGGCCATCCTCCTTTGACTCCTTGAGGTTAGAGTAGTCATCAGGATCATATTCTGAACAAGAATCAACAGGTGGGGATTGTATGAGTTTCATTGCATCCAGAATGGCACTCAATGCCTTGGTGCCAATTTTGTAAGTCATTGCAGTGTTTAGCTTCAAGAGTGGACTGCTGCTAGTGCGACATAAAGCAGCTACACAGATCATAGTGTAGATATAACGGGAAAACCGTAAGCATCAGAGTAAAATCAGCAAACTGGAACTTGCTGGAATATATGTGCTAGTATTGCCGGTATGACTAGAAAGACTTCAGATACCAGCTCTCTTCAACTTAAGGTGCGGTACTGTTAATATCAGTGTAACTCTCAAAGGCGACACAGCTCCCCGCATTTCCTTGCTATTCTTATAGGATTCAAGTGGGCAGGCACTATAAATCTTATTCCTATGTTTACAAAATCCTACGAATCAAAGAGGCCCGAAGAGTTCAAAGTGTCCGTCACAACCGACCGTATAGACATCTACACTGCAAATGTCCTTGCTCATCTTCACTACAAGGGACATACTGTACTACTATCATACTCTCTCCGTTACAAAATATAAGTCTTTGTAGAGATTTCCACTATGGATCACATACAGATGTATCCAGATACATTTTAGTGTAGATTCACTCATTTTGCTCCATATGTAGTCCATGGTGGAATCTATACAAAGACTTGTATTTAGAAACAGAGAGAGTACTTATTAAAGAAGAACGGAAGAGGAACATGCTAAAGAAGAGCAAGCAGATTTTGGATAATAAAATGTTCGTTGCGTAGTGCCCACACATGATGAACCAGAGCGCATTAAGAACGCAACTCCCTGCTGTCTCTCTATATGTGGTGCACGTGCTTTTCGAAAGTAAAGTAGGAACATTAGCTGACAAATTAAATGTTATCTGTTTTAGTAATGTCAGCATCATATCAAATTCGTACTTGAGCAACAAGTTTGGAATCATGAGTGGCACATTGTTTAGCTTGATGGATTCAGGAGTAGTGCTAAGCAGGTACGATGATGGTACTGAATATAAAGGCATGTCTGCATGCAAGTCGTGTGACTTTTGTCATTTGGGTCAGTCGACCATTTCAGGCGGTTGGATGAAGATCCTACGTCTCCTAACCCTTCTTCTTCCTCGTCTCTGATTCTTCCCATACAGAATACCACACGGGCCGTCGGCCGGACCACCGTCCCCCACCGCCTGTGTTCCTCCGCCACCACCACCCCAGCCCCGCCCCCACCCGCGTTGAGTTTTCTTTGTTTGGCGAGGCCCCACCACTGCCCCCCACAACCACCGTCCCCACCCGAGCCCCTTCATTCGCACCGGCGAACTCCGGCGAGCTCTGAAAAATTGACTGACCCAATTTTGAAATTTAGTCTACTATGATTTAACTAGTGTGTAATATAAAAGAGGAAAACCATAAGCATTGGGAGTATAGTGTTGAGCGTGCCATGGCGGATCTGAAGGTGCAAACCGGACAAAGGCAACTTCGCAACCAACGTTTGCTTTCAACTAGCAAGTAAGTGATGGACAAGAAATCAGAGTAAAGCAGTGGCGATCTATTTTCTTGCCACGATAAATAAGTTGAGCAGATACGAAAGAGTACCGCCTCTGGTGCAGCGCCGTGTATGCATCTGCTGAGAATTTGACGGTGCCGCGGTAGCGATGGCTGTCGGCGGCATGGAAGCAGATCTAGGAGGGTAGACGGTGGCGGCGGGGCGCTGTGGACGAGATGGTCATAGGAGCGACACCAGCAAGGTGGACGACGGCAGGGATGAAGCGAGAGGATGGGACGCAAGGATCCCGATCTGAAGCCGTGGATGAGAGAGGTCGATCTCCTGTAATGGACGGCGGCGTCGGGGTATCAGCTTCGGCATGGTGAAGGAGGACGGCGGTGGATGGGGTGGCATACGGAGGAGGCTGGGGTGGAGAGGGTGTTTTGGCCCCCACGGCGTACGGATGGGGAAATGGATGTAGGGAGGAAGGGGGGAACCATGTCTTCAGGGCGCGCTTGTCTAAAATGTGAGGAAATTTACAAACTTAGCCCCCTTTTCAAATTTCCTACATCACAGCAATATTAGTCGGTTGGGGATAGGACGGTAATCTCGCATACACCGAATATTTGCCGACGAGAGTTTGTTTTTGGCGCCCACCGTGTATGAATCGGGGAGGTAGTCGAATTCGGCCGAGGACACACTGTGTTTTGCGCCCACCGTGTATGAATCCGGGTGAGAGGCGGTTATGTCACGTTTGAGTGAAACTAAAAACCTACCCTTATCAAAATCTATAGAAATAGAGCACATATGCTTTGCATGGCAAGGATAGGCAGTAGTAATTTCCATCTCACAGATTTTGGTTTCGGGCGGTTACTGCAACTTTCCCCGCTTCGTTCAAATTTTGCAGAGTGCATGTTTACCATGCCAACTCAATTCGAATCCCGTTTGTATTCTATTTTTTTCGGGTTGGATCTATTTTTGATTGGATAAAATTCTATATACATCATTTTCTTATATATACTTTCAAAAGCACAACAAAGAATTTTGCTCCTTTATATGTATAATATGATTTACAAATACATGGTTCTCAAAATCATAAGGTTGAATTCAAGAAATTTAAACCAAATTATGTTCTACTAAAATGTATGGATCAGTAATATCTACATATTAAATAACAATAGATGCACGCGAATTCATATGAGTATGCATGTTTGATAGATCAATTTTGGTTTGAGTATGGATTACATGTATCATCATCTGGAATTCAAATATTTGAATCCTTTTTATGTTCACTCCTTTCACGCCCATCTCTCTCGCATGCATGCTCCTCCATGTAGCTATCACTCTCTTTTCTCCAGCTCACTCGCACGCTCACTTCATGTTTCTCCTATCCTCGCAAACATGGTCTCTCGACGTCTCCCTTGAGAAGTGTCACTCTCTCCCTATCATTATACATTACACGGTTTTCATTATCTCTCACGTCTCTACCGTTCTCTGGTATCACTAGGTATCTAAGCTTTCTTTTTCACTGCCACACACACAGTCTCCACTCATCTTTCACTTTGTCTTTCTCTCATGGGATTCTCTCTCACACCCTATATGTCTCTAGATATGACTCATACCACTAAAATTACTCTCTCTCTCTCCTGTAGACACAACATTTGTTGCGGTGTCCTTTTCGTCTCCATCCCAGACTAACATTTTTCATTTCTTTACCGATCAGACAAACTCCCCCTCTCTCTCTCACACACACAATTCCTGCTTCCACTCCCCTTCCCGACTACCGTCTCTCTCTCTCACACAGAACTCTCGCTTTCGCACCCCTGACTCATATTTCTGTCACAAACATTTATCGACTATCCTCTAGATAGGTTTATACACCCGCACACTCGTGCTTCCACTATCGCATACATGTCTCTCTCCTGCTCCTTGTATCCATGTAGATTTTTCTTCCCTTCTTGAGACATGCCCTCTCGATCGTGCACACACACACTAACGCCTCATTTTAAGCTGATACCTCTTGCACACACACTCTTTGTGTCTTTGTCACACATGCACTCCGTCCTCCTCCTCTCTCCCTCTCTCTCATACACATGGGCTTTTTGCAACAACTAGCAAGATGCCCATGCGTTGCACGGAACATCAAGATGCATTTGTATGAGTATTTTATCTTGTGGGAGAAAAGGATGAACGAGAGAAGGCCTTATTTGCAAATGTGGAGAGGGGTGTGGGTATCTTTTTGTAAAATTGCCATAGTTTCCTTCCTATCCGTCAGATATAGATCGGACGGCCTATATTGCAGGATGGCAGGCACACGATCATCACCGACTATGCTTTTTATAAGAGTAGGGATAAAAAACAGAGTTGGTGATGATGGTGGGCCTGCCATCCTGCAATATAGGCCGTCTGATTTATATCTGACGGATAAGAAGGAAACTATGGCAATTTACTCGCACTCCTCTCCACATTTGTAGATAAGGCCTTCCCTCGTTCATCCTTTTCTCCCACAAGATCTTGATGTTCCGTGCAACACACGGGCATCTTACCAGTAAGAGTACAAATTATACATATACCACTTCTCGAATCTTGAAACCAACAACATTCCTCCCTTATCTCATGAAAACCGCCAAAGGAATATATTTTGAGTGAAACATAACATATTTTTAGTGATATAAGTATTTCAAAACTAGACTTTTTTTCTATCAAATCGGTGAATATGTATTAATCAACTTTGATCGTGTGGCAACGCATTGGTAGTTATTATAGTTTTTTGGACACCACACAAATGGTGGAGTACATATACGAAGAGAAGAGGCGCATGCATGCAGTCGGTCTCTCACTGTCTCGCACACATGAGTGTTACCTAAAGGCAACGTTAACAAATAAACCCTAAAACCCTAGGTGCACGATTGCTGCATTCGCGGGTACCGGGTACGTGGTGGAGCGCACCTTTGTAGGAATAGTCAGCTCGCGTGATAATTTGATCCATAGGAGTTGATGGTCGGGACCACAGGTGAACGACTTGGAGGCGGTGGCTCGCCAGTTGCCACAGATCGAGTACACGTTTAAAATATCATTTTTAGCGGGGTTAAGAGTTCCGATTTTCAATGGTGCATTATAGGTACTAAGTAGTTTTTAGAATGGTTGGTATGGAGCGAAAATGGAATTCATAGTACTAGTACCTCCTTGGCGTATAGTTGTATGGGTCTATGTTGCAAGATGTTGAACCTGGTAGTTCTAGGGCAAATACTATGGTTTCGATTTAGATGTTGGTTTTCAGTAATGAAAATTGGAAGGGGGAAACCCTTCTTTGATTACAAAAACTACTACCTCCGTTCTGGTTTACTAGTCCCCATCGTATTTTGGGTCAAAGTTTGTCCATGAATTTTACTTGTAAAATGTGAATGGAAAACGAGATTTTGTTATACCCAAACAAAAAAGGACTGGAGGGGGTGATTGCTCTGACACGGACGTGACCTCTCTTAGCGCAGGCATTGAACCAGCGCGCCGGCCAAGAGGGCTCCACTCGCTGCAGGCCCGGCTGAAGACGCCTCCTCGCCGCATGCAACCGGCTTCAGACTGCCCCGCCTGCCTTCATTGAACCCGCGCGTGTGCCGGCAACACGTCCTTCCGCGAGTCAGCCGGCATTTTAGAACACAAAAAATGACCAAAATATAATTAATTACACATGATCTTGACTTGTTGTGCTCGCACTGGTAGCAGGAACTAGATGTTTTTCTTTATTTATAACTCTCCTCACATTTTTTTGGCTTTGAAGTGAATCATGGTTGTGGACATTATGTATGAATGTGCAAATATCTGTGAACATGAGTTTGATGTGGAAGTTGAACTTGGAATGTCGGGCTTGTGCGTGAACTATATCATGTCCAAGGCTTCGTCTGTCATTGTTTGGAAAGTAATTGTTGTTATTACATGACCCGGAAAAAATATATTTTGTGCCACATCAGTAGATGCATGGACATCACAATAGGCATGGTGACTGGATAAACATTTAAACCTAGCTATTATGAAGGAAATTTTGTATTGACAACAGTTTTAGATAGCATGAGACACCTAGCCTACTCTACCTCTACTAGCTTATTTCTGGCTTCTTCCATCTCTTCTTTGGCTTGGGTGAAGAGAGCATCTGATTGCTCTTTTCGCTTCTTCAGGAACTCAGCTACATTCTCAAGGGCTGCTGCATGCTTTCTTTCAGCCTTTACTAGAGCCACGAGGACACGAACAACTGACGACTCCACCTGGCTTGTGTGTAATTGTCACGCCCAATATGCGACCGTATCCAAAAGGAACTCGAAGGTCCCACCAAGGATAGACCCGCATATTGAAACGCTTCTGCAAGGTGGATATCATTAAATCAACATTACATAATAGTGGGGATACATACAAGAGGCATACAATGCCACACGAATACAACATCACCACATACAAGAACAACATCCGACTATGGATGAATCATAAACAGAAACTCAAACAATATCCACCCTGCTAGCCCAGGCTGCCGACCTGGAACCTATCCCCTGATCGAAGAAGCAGAAGAAGAAACTCAATGCAAGCAAGCATCGCTCTCGCGTCATGATCAGCGCAATCTGTACCTGCAACTGTTGTTGTAGTAATCTGTGAGCCACGAGGACTCAGCAATCCCATTACCATGGGTATCAAGACTAGCAAAGCTTAATGGGAAAGGAAGGGGGTAAAGTGGTGAGGTTGCAGCAGCGACTAAGCATAGATATGGTGGCTAACATAAGCAAATGAGAGCGAGAAGAGAAACAAAGGAACGGTCGTGAACTAGCAATGATCAAGAGGTGATCCTGAACACCTACTTACGTCAAACATAACACAGAAACCGTGTTCACTTCCCGGACTCCGCCGAGAAGAGACCATCACGGCAACACACGCGGTTGATGCGTTTTAATTCGGATCTGGTGTCAAGTTATCTACAACCGGACATTAACAAATTCCCATCTGCCACATAACTGCGGGCACGGCTCTTGAAAGTTTAAACCCTGCAGGGGTGTCCCAACTTAGCCCATGACAAGCTCTCGCGATCAAAGAAGGAATAGACCTTCTCCCAGGAAGACCCGATCAGTCTCGGAATCCCGGTTTACAAGACATTTCGACAATGGTAAAACAAGACCAGCAAAGCCGCCCGATGCACCGACAATCCCGATAGGAGCTGCACATATCTCGTTCTCAGGGCAACACCGGATGAGACATCCTACGAGTAAAACTAGATGTCGAGTTGCCCCGAGGGGGCCCCGCAGTCTACTCGGTTCAGACCAGCACTTAGACAAGCACTGGCCCGGGGGGGCTAAAATAAAGATGACCCTCGAGAGAGCGACTCCCAAGGGAAAAGTAGGTGGTGGTGAGGCAAATGGTAAAACCAAGGTTGGGCCTTGCTGGACAAGTTTTATTCAAAGCGAACTGTCAGGGGGGTCCCATAAATCACCCGACCGCGTTAGGAACGCAAAATCCGGGAACATAACACCGGTATGACGGAAACTAGGGCGGCAAGAGTGGAACAAAACACCAGGCATAAGGCCGAGCCTTCCACCCTTTACCAAGTATATAGATGCATTAATAATATAAGAGATATTGTGATATCCCAACATAAATCCTGTCCACCATGGAGAAATCTTCAACTTCGCCTGCAACTAGCAACGCTATAAGAGGGGCTGAGCAAAAGCGGTAACATAGCCAAACAACGGTTTGCATAGGAAAGGTGTCAAAGGTTAGAGGTTCATGGCAATATGGGATGGCTTGATAAACAGGTATAGGTAGCGCAGCATAGCGATAGAACGAAGCAACTAGCATAGCAATGATAGTAGTGAGATCTAGGGTAGCGGCCATCTTGCCTGAAATCCCGCAAGGAAGAAGAACGAGTCCATGAAAAAGATGAAGCCACGAAGACGAACCAAGCGTAGACGAACGAATCCTCACGATCGCACAAAACGTGAACTATCGAGAAGAAGCACACAACATGGTAAACACACCACACATGAACAAGACATGATGCACAACAAGCATGATGCATGACAAAGTCTACATGAAGCTACTCATGGCAAGAGATGATGCAAACAAGAACAACACATCAAGGCAAGTTTAAATGAGGCCGGAAACAACATATAACAATTCCGGTAAGTCCTCATATGCAAATTTCAAAATTGGTCCAGAACTGAATAAACCTTATGTTCAAGTTGTTAAACAGCAAGTTAAGATGCACCAAGATGATCTACACGAGATTCTAGTCAAGTTTCATATATAGTTCATTAGATTCGGAGCTACGGCCTAGAAGATATGAGCAAAACAAGTTAAGCATGGCATTGATGCAAAATGCACCCAAACATCAAGCAAACACACCAAAACAAGGATGCAACATGATAATATGAAAATACTTGCAAAAACAAGCAAGTTTCATATAGAGCACACTCAAAACGGAGCAACGGTGCAACACACACACACACACTATACAAGTCATAGCAACAATCTGTCCATACCATCAACTAGGCATCTTACAAGCATCAAAACAATATGCTACAGCACCCCAACATAAAAACAAAAGGCATGGGCATGAAGTACAGGCAAAGCATAACAAAACATGAACACTGAGCTATCTCCAGAACCAACTAGAACATGCTCAAAAAGACATGGTAAGATGGCAAATAATAACAGTTTCAGACTTTAGCAGAAATAACATCAGGTTGCAATGTTCAGAGCTATCAAACAATATGTTACAGGAACTTATCATGGCAAACAAAGGCATGGCATGATACTACTAAATGCATAGATCAAAAGGCCCTTACTGACCATGAGCCAAAAGGGCACAGAAAATATGATGGCACCCATGTAAACATGGCAAGTTATATTACAGATTCAAACATGGCAGGAACAACAATAAGTAGGCATGTTGGTGAGCTCGAACCACTCACTACAGAGCAATACATGGCATGGCAAGGCAACCAACTGTAAGAAGGCATGTTTATGAAGCTAAGCATGGCAAGATCAAGGTCATAGGATGCATGGATCACTAGGAAACAATCATGGAAATATTGAACTTCATGTTAACAGGTTGACAGCAACATTATCAAGCAACTTTAGAGCAAGATAACAACATGTTCCAGCAGGCTATAATTGCAACCATGGGCATGAATTGATAAAGCAAGACATGTAGATCAAAACATGTTTATAGAGCATCTCCAGATTATGCATAGAATAACTAGTAGAAGCATGTTAACATAGCAACAAAATATAACAAAATCTGTCTAGCAAAACAGCAACAGCAACTACCCTACTTAACAAGTTTGATGCACTCAGCACACAACTCACAAAAATACATGGTTAACACCCCTGGAAAGATGGCATGGCATAGATCAACATACATGTAGACATCAACCTCATAGGATGTACCCATCAATCATGGCAAAAATGATAAATGAGCAAGTTATAACAGTTTCAGCAGATTAACATCAACATGCACTCTTCCAACAGCATTTCGGGCATCAAGATGAGCTCAAATGAAAATGATACAATGAGATGAAATGAAGTACTCGTCGAGACGAACAATATGACATATTATACGCGCGAAACGGAGCTACAGATGCAGAGATACAGCAGGTCAAACATGGCATGAAAATATTACAGAAATCCGGGGACTTGGTCAAAAACGAGGGCAACCTCCGAAATGGATCTGGATCTGGATCGGGTCCGGCGGGGCCGGGCTCGCCGGAGCTGGACGGCGCGGCGGTCGGAGCTGGAGGGGAGTGGCGGAGGCGGAGGCCGGCGGCAGGGAGCTGTGGCGGCCGGCGCCGGCGGGCGGCGGCGCCGCAGGCGAAGAAGAGGTGCGGCCGGCGAGCTCCTCCGGCGAGCTCGCGGGGACCGGCGGCGAGCGGGGAGGCGCCGGCGGACGCGGGCGCGGTCGGCGGGGAGGCGCAGGCGCCTCGGGGCGCGGGGGCGCGGAGTTCCAGGACGCGGCGGTGTCCTGCTCCGGCGGGGGGACGCCGGCGAGCGGCGGCGCGGGCCACCCGGCCGGAGCAGAGGGCAAGCGCGGGCGGCGGGCGGCGGCGGACCGGGAGCGGGCCGCGGGGGCCTCCCGCGGGCTCGGGCGGGCCGGCGGCGGCTGGCGGCACGGGGCGCCACGTGGCGGTCCCGGATTCGTCGGGCGGCGGCGGCGGACGCGTCTGGCGCCGGGCGGACGTGTCCGGCGCGCGGAGGAAGATGGGGGCTAGGGTTTGGACCGCGAATTTGGAAGGAGAGGGCCTATTTATAGGTAGAGGGAGCTAGGAGAGTCCAAATGAGGAGCGGTTTTCGGCCAGGCGATCGTGATCGAACGACCGAGAGCATGGAGGGGAGTTAGGTGGGTTTTGGGCCACTTTGGAAGGGGTGTTGGGCTGCAACAAAAGAGGCCTTTACGGTTACCCGGTTAACCGTTGGAGTATCAAACGACCTCCAAATGGCACGAAACTTGACAGGCGGTCTACCGGTGGTATACCAAGGCCGCTTGGCAAACCTCGGGCCATTCCAAGAAAGTTTAATACCCGCTCACAACAGAAGACCAAAGGGGGACGCCGGGGAACATAGGAGCGCCGGATTGCAAAACGGACAACGGGGAAAAAGCTCGGATGCATGAGACGAACACGTATGCAAAATGAGATGCACATGATGACACGATATGAAATGCATATGATGACATGGAAAAGTGCAACACGCAAGCAAATGACATGGTAACGATGGCGAATAACTGGCAGACACATGGCGCATCGAATCCGGGGCGTTACAACACTCCTCCACTAACAAGAGATCTCATCCCGAGATGGAAGGGAAAAGGGATGAGGTGAAACAAGAAATCAAGAGAAGAAGCAAAGAATCGAGAGCACTCGAGAAGAAGAGAGGAACGACGAGAATGACGAGAATCGAAAACTCACGGAATAAGATAGACTATGAAATCACTCGTTCTAACCGGAGTGGTTAGAATGAGAAAAGAAATGGATAAGACTGAAAGGATTTAGGTAGCACTCCGGCTGAACCATGGAAGAATAGAACGCGAACTTGAGAGGATGGAATGGTACTTGATGAACTCTTGAGGAATGAATTGAATCATGAAGAACCATCATGAAGAACTCCGGTGACAAAAAGATGATGAGATAGAAATGAAGGATGAAAGAATAAGACGAGCCTTGCGGTGATTTACATGGAGGTTCCGATGAAATGTCCGAGGAAATTTGAACTCCGGAAAAGAATAGATGAAACACTTGGAACTAGAATTTATTCACCAAGAACAAACTCCGAAGGAAGGGATAATCACTTGGATGAAATAAGAATAAGATTTATTGTATGCTTATCCTTCATCAAATTAAATTGATGACAAGGAATGGATTTTGCATACTACTTATTCTTCTTGAAAAGGATTGAGAAGTGACATATCGCAAACTTGAGAAAATCTTCATGAACCACCGGTAGAATTGAAAAGAACGAGTGGATTAAAATGACAATCGAGGAAAAAGAATCTTGAACGAACCACCGTGAGAATTTGGAAATGAGTGACGAAAGAGAATGAATCACCAGAAAGAATTAGAATAACAAATATGCTAGAGGGGATTTAGATGCAAAAGAACAAAGAGATCATGAGCTGATTAGAGAACACTTGAACGAAGCACCGGAAGAATATTGAGACGAACGAAAGGGCACAGATATAGAATAATTGGAGAACGAATTTGAAAAACTTAGAACGAAGAAATTTCTGGAAAGACAGCCTCCGGATGATCGAGAGAGAAAGCAACTCCTGAAATGCTCCGGATGGATGGAAAGAATTTGCATGACTTGAAACAATTTGATAGGATAACATCGAGCTAGCACCGCGAATCTCCGGGGAACGGACAAGATTTAGAAGAAAAACTCTTCTTCGGTCTTCAAATGACGACGAGAAACACCACCAAAATTACTGAGATACTCCGGGAGAATGAAAACCGAAAAGGTTGAGCCAACAACGAAATGATTTGAAAGAGATCTTGGAGAAGGCAAGTGACTGATGAAATCCATTCTTACGTCACACTTCGAAAAGAATTTGAGAATAACTCCGGGGGAATTAGAAGTGTCAGGTAAGATCCTGGGAAAAGACCTGTGGGTTAGGGCCCACTGAAGAAAAAAAACACTGTTGAAAGGATTGTTGAACAGATAGATGAAGCACCGGAACAATGAAATATTTGAATGAGGTGACCACCTCGAATTAATTCAAACACAGACGAATCTCCTGAGATGTCTTGAACACTCCGGAAGGATAAACTGGCGAGAGGCGAACGAGCGAGGAAAACACTTGAGCCGAGGAAAAGAATATAATCACTACCGAAAAACTTGAATTGAATCCACCGGAAAAGAAAAAGAGATGAAGAATGACGAACGAGACGAGAATTCACCGGTAGAAATAATTGAGGGAAGACTGAAGAGGATCCACATGAATGAAATTGATGGTCGAAAGAGACTCAAACTCCGGGAAGAAAAAGGGTGGGAGGGCGGGAAAACACAGGCAACTTGGAAGGGGGAACCGACGAATATCTTGAAGAGAAAACACCGGTTGAAATCATTGAGGAAAGAAAGCAAAGACTTCGCACGAGTAGGAAGGATACCCTATATCAGACTCCGGTTTCAAGGAGAAAAAGGGTGGGCGGGTGGGAAAAGAAAACAACTGAGGATTGAACTCAAAGATGAAGATGGTCGAGTCAACTAGACGAGGAATGCACCGGATAAAAAAGAGCTGAGGAACAACTATCGGAAAACTAACTGCGTGAACCTAAAGAAAAATTTGAAGGGGAAGAGGAGTAGTTCAAAACACCTACGTCAAGATTTCTCACCAGAGCGACGAGGGGACAGAGGAGTAAAAAGAATTCCTACTCTCCGATATAACTAGACTCCAAAAAAGTTTTCTTCTAGACTCAACAACGGCCAAACTACACGATCAATCAAGGGGGGCTCCTAGGGTCGGTCGAGGCTCTGATACCAACTTGTCACGCCCAATATGCGACCGTATCCAAAAGGAACTCGAAGGTCCCACCAAGGATAGACCGCATATTGAAACGCTTTTGCAAGGTGGATATCATTACATCAACATTACATAATAGTGGGGATACATACAAGAGGCATACAATGCCACACGAATACAACATCACCACATACAAGAACAACATCCGACTACGGATGAATCATAAACAGAAACTCAAACAATATCCACCCTGCTAGCCCAGGCTGCCGACCTGGAACCTATCCCCTGATCGAAGAAGCAGAAGAAGAAACTCAACGCAAGCAAGCATCGCTCTCGCGTCATGATCAGCACAATCTGTACCTGCAACTGTTGTTGTAGTAATCTGTGAGCCACGAGGACTCAGCAATCCCATTACCATGGGTATCAAGACTAGCAAAGCTTAATGGGAAAGGAAGGGGGTAAAGTGGTGAGGTTGCAGCAGCGACTAAGCATAGATATGGTGGCTAACATACGCAAATGAGAGCGAGAAGAGAAACAAAGGAACGGTCGTGAACTAGCAATGATCAAGAGGTGATCCTGAACACCTACTTACGTCAAACATAACACAGAAACCGTGTTCACTTCCCGGACTCCGCCGAGAAGAGACCATCACGGCAACACACGCGGTTGATGCGTATTAATTCGGATCTGGTGTCAAGTTATCTACAACCGGACATTAACAAATTCCCATCTGCCACATAACCGCGGGCACGGCTCTCGAAAGTTTAAACCCTGCAGGGGTGTCCCAACTTAGCCCATGACAAGCTCTCGCGATCAACGAAGGAATAGACCTTCTCCCAGGAAGACCCGATCAGTCTCGGAATCCCGGTTTACAAGACATTTCGACAATGGTAAAACAAGACCAGCAAAGCCGCCCGATGCGCCGACAATCCCGATAGGAGCTGCACATATCTCGTTCTCAGGGCAACACCGGATGAGACATCCTACGAGTAAAACCAGACCTCGAGTTGCCCCGAGGGGGCCCCGCAGTCTACTCGGTTCAGACCAGCACTTAGACAAGCACTGGCCCGGGGGGGATAAAATAAAGATGACCCTCGAGAGAGCGACTCCCAAGGGAAAAGTAGGTGGTGGTGAGGCAAATGGTAAAACCAAGGTTGGGCCTTGCTGGACAAGTTTTATTCAAAGCGAACTGTCAGGGGGGTCCCATAAATCACCCGACCGCGTTAGGAACGCAAAATCTGGGAACATAACAACGGTATGACGGAAACTAGGACGGCAAGAGTGGAACAAAACACCAGGCATAAGGCCGAGCCTTCCACCCTTTACCAAGTATATAGATGCATTAATAATATAAGAGATATTGTGATATCCCAACATAAATCCTGTCCACCATGGAGAAATCTTCAACTTCACCTACAACTAGCAACGCTATAAGAGGGGCTGAGCAAAAGCGGTAACATAGCCAAACAACGGTTTGCATAGGAAAGGTGTCAAAGGTTAGAGGTTCATGGCAATATGGGATGGCTTGATAAACAGGTATAGGTAGCGCAGCATAGCGATAGAATGAAGCAACTAGCATAGCAATGATAGTAGTGAGATCCAGGGTAGCGGTCATCTTGCCTGAAATCCCGCAAGGAATAAGAACGAGTCCATGAAGAAGATGAAGCCACGAAGACGAACCAAGCGTAGACGAACGAATCCTCACGATCGCACGAAACGGGAACTATCGAGAAGAAGCACACAACATGGTAAACACACCACACATGAACAAGACATGATGCACAACAAGCATGATGCATGACAAAGTCTACATGAAGCTACTCATGGCAAGAGATGATGCAAACAAGAACAACACATCAAGGCAAGTTTAAATGAGGCCGGAAACAACATATAACAATTCCGGTAAGTCCTCATATGCAAATTTCGAAATTGGTCCAGAACTGAATAAACCTCATGTTCAAGTTGTTAAACAGCAAGTTAAGAAGCACCAAGATGATCTACACGAGATTCTAGTCAAGTTTCATATATAGTTCATTAGATTTGGAGCTACGGCCTAGAAGATATGAGCAAAACAAGTTAAGCATGACATTGATGCAAAATGCACCCAAACATCAAGCAAACACACCAAAACAAGGATGCAACATGATAATATGAAACTACTTTCAAAAATAAGCAAGTTTCATATAGAGCACACTCAAAACGGAGCAACGGTGCAACACACACACACACACACACACACTATACAAGTCATAGCAACAATCTGTCCATAACAGCAACTAGGCATCTTACAAGCATCAAAACAATATGCTACAGCACCCCAACATAAAAACAAAAGGCATGGGCATGAATTAAAGGTAAAGCATAACAAAACATGAACACTGAGCTATCTCCAGAACCAACTAGAACATGCTCAAAAAGACATGGTAAGATGGCAAATAATAACAGTTTCAGACTTTAGCAGAAATAACATCAGGTTGCAATGTTCAGAGCTATCAAACAATATGTTACAGGAACTTATCATGGCAAACAAAGGCATGGCATGATACTACTAAATGCATAGATCAAAAGTCCCTTACTGACCATGAGCCAAAAGGGCACGGAAAATATGATGGCACCCATGTAAACATGGCAAGTTATATTACAGATTCAAACATGGCAGGAACAACAATAAGTAGGCATGTTGGTGAGCTCGAACCACTCACTACAGAGCAATACATGGCATGGCAAGGCAACCAACAGTAAGAAGGCATGTTTATGAAGCTAAGCATGGCAAGAGCAAGGTCATAGGATGCATGGATCACTAGGAAACAATCATGGAAACATTGAACTTCATGTTAACAGGTTGACAGCAACATTATCAAGCAACTTTAGAGCAAGATAACAACATGTTCCAGCAGGCTATAATTGCAACCATGGGCATGAATTGATAAAGCAAGACATGTAGATCAAAACATGTTTATAGAGCATCTCCAGATTATGCATAGAATAACTAGTAGAAGCATGTTAATATAGAACCAAAATATAACAGAACTTGTCTAGCAAAACAGCAGCAGCAACTACCCTACTTAACAAGCTTGATGCACTCAGCACACAACTCACAAAAATACATGGTTAACACCCCTGGAAAGATGGCATGGCATAGATCAACATACATGTAGACATCAACCTCATAGGATGTACCCATCAATCATGGCAAAAATGATAAATGAGCAAGTTATAACAGTTTCAGCAGATTAACATCAACATGCTATCTTCCAACAGCATTTCGGGCATCAAGATGAGCTCAAATGAAAATGATGCAATGAGATGAAATGAAGTACTCGTCGAGACGAACAATTTGACATATTATGCACGCGAAACGGAGCTACGGATGCAGAGATACAGCAGGTCAAACATGGCATGAAAATATTACAGAAATCCGGGGACTTAGTCAAAAACGAGGGCATCCTCCGAAATGGATCTGGATCTGGATCGGGTCTGGCGGGGCCGGGCTCGCCGGAGCTGGACGGCGCGGCGGTCAGAGCTGGAGGGGAGCGGCGGAGGCGGAGGCCGGCGGCAGGGAGCTGCGGCGGGCGGCGCCGGCGGGCGGCGGCGCGGCAGGCGAAGAAGAGGTGCGGCCGGCGAGCTCCTCCGGCGAGCTCGCGGGGACCGGCGGTGAGCGGGGAGGCGCCGGCGGACGCGGTCGGCGGGGAGGCGCAGGCGCCTCGGGGCGCGGGGGCGCGGAGTTCCAGGAGGCGGCGGCGTCCTGCTTCGGCGGGGGGACGCCGGCGAGCGGCGGCGCGGGCCACCCGGTCGGAGCGGAGGGCAAGCGCGGGCGGCGGGCGGCGGCAGAGCGGGAGCGGGCCGCGGGGGCCTCCCGCGGGCTCGGGCGGGCCAGCGGCGGCTGGCGGCGCGGGGCGCCTCGTGGCGGTCCCGGATTCGTCGGGTGGCGGCGGCGGACGCGTCCGGCGCCGGGCGGACGTGTCCGGCGCGCGGAGGAAGATGGGGGCTAGGGTTTGGACCGCGAATTTGGAAGGGGAGGGCCTATTTATAGGTAGAGGGAGCTAGGAGCGTCCAAATGAGGAGCGGTTTTCGGCCACGCGATCGTGATCGAACGACCGAGAGCATGGAAGGGAGTTAGGTGGGTTTTGGGCCACTTTGGAAGGGGTGTTGGGCTGCAACAAAAGAGGGCTTTACGGTTACCCGGTTAACCGTTGGAGTATCAAACGACCTCCAAATGGCACGAAACTTGACAGGCGGTCTACCGGTGGTATACCAAGGCCGCTTGGCAAACCTCGGGCCATTCCGAGAAAGTTTAATACCCGCTCACAACAGAAGACCAAAGGGGGACGCCGGGGAACATAGGAGCGCCGGATTGCAAAACGGACAACGGGGAAAAAGCTCGGATGCATGAGACGAACACGTATGCAAAATAAGATGCACATGATGACACGATATGAAATGCATATGATGACATGGCAAAGTGCAACACGCAAGCAAATGACATGGCAACGACGGCGAATAACTGGCAGACACCTGGCGCATCGAATCCGGGGCATTACAGTAATCCAGCATCATCTGGGAATTTGCACCTTGTGTCTAATCCAGCATAATTAGGGAACTGGCACCTTGTGTGTAATCCAACCTCATTTTGGAAACATGATCTCGAGGTTGACCATACTTCCCTCCTCGCAGGAACTGCATCCTGACATGAAGTTACTTCTTTTTTAGATCAATACTCAGAGCAACCCAGATCCATTTAGTAGAAGCCAGATAAACAGAACTCGGAGAAGTGAATTCAAAAGGAAAAAAAATATAAAAACAGACTGCAAGGTGAGAACACCCACTTCCTACATCAAGCTAAAAACGAAAGCATTAGGACGATTAAGACTCTTCTTATTACACATCAAAGAACACGAGGCTTAAGAGAAACAGAAACTACAACATATACACACCGAAGAACACGAGGCTAAACGAAAGTAATTAAAAGGGTGTTACTTAACAAAGCTCGTTTTACAGGTTCGGTGCAGATCCTCTTTAGCTTGCCACACTCCTTGAAGATGTCCCCAATATCCTGTGTTTGGTCTTCATTGCTCCTCTGCATGTTCGCACTCATGGTTTTACAATCTCAACATGGCAAGAAAAATATACTACTAGTAATACTCGCTGTCGGTGTCAAAACCGGTGGATCTCGGGTAGGGGGTCCCGAACTATGCGTCTAAGGCTAATGGTAACAAGAGGCGGGGGACACAATGTTTACCCAGGTTCGGGCCCTCTCTATGGAGGTAATACCCTACTTCCTGCTTGATTGATCTTGATGAATATGAGTATTACAAGAGTTGATCTACCACAAGATCGTAATGGCTAAACCCTAGAAGTCTAGCTTACGAGATTATGACTGTTGTCCTACGGACTAAACCCTCCGGTTTATATAGATACTGGACGGGGCTAGGGTTACACAAAGTCGGTTACAGAGAAAGGAATCTATATATCCGAATCACCAAGCTTGCCATCCATGCAAAGGAGAGTCCCATCCGGACACGGGAAGAAGTCTTCTATCTTCTATCTTCATAGCCCAACAGTCCAGCCCAAGTATATAGTCCGGCTGTTCGAGGACCCCTTAGTCTAGAAATCCCACAGTAGCCCCTGAACCAGGCTTCAATGACGATGAGTCCGGTGCGCAGATTGTCTTTGGCATTGCAAGGCGGGTTCCTTGTATGAATACTTCAAAGTAGATTTCGAACACAAGAATCGTGTCCGGCTCTGCAAAACAAGTTCCACACACAACCATAGAGAGTATAATATTTCACAAGTCCAATCCGGTGACAACTTTTCGTAGCATGACATCACGCCACTGCCCGGTCATTATTCTAACCGTTTTTAGCCCGTCGCTCCGCATTTCAAGGTGTGGTTTTATTTGCACATCTTGTCAGAGCAGAGATCGTGTCCCCTTATCATGAGATTCTCATCAATACGAGCATGGGTAACCCAACCGTTCTATCTGCACGACCCTTGGGAATAGGCGAGTTTTAAGGCGAGTGGGGAGGTGCATAATATTCACAGCCTTTATAAAGGGATAAGGATTCACCCTTTTTCACCCATGCCTTCTCCTTCCTCTGCCCATCCATTCTCGAGCTCCAGCGCCCAAGCTCTCACTTTCTTCGTCCAAAAATGCACTCCAGCCATGTCCGGATCCGGAGCAGGAGGCAAGTGGATGGCCTCCTTCGTCAAGGAGAAGGACATGAGGAAGCTCCGGGAGGCCGGGTACTTGGCCACGGAAATCGCTCATCGACTTCCAGCCAAGGGACAGGTCGTCCCCACCCCGGAGCCCCAGGAGAGGGTTGTGTTCATCACACACTTCGTCCATGGGCTGGGATTCCCTCTCCACCCTTTCGTCCGCGGACTCATGTTTTACTACGGGCTAGACTTCCCCGACTTGGCCCCCAACTCTATCCTCAACATATCGGCATTTATTGTCGTGTGCGAGGCCTTCCTCCACATCCCGCCTCACTTTGGCCTATGGCTGAAGACCCTCAGTGTTAAGCCGAAGATGGTGAGCAGCCAACAAGCAGAGTGCAGAGGCGCCACGGTGGGCAAGATGCCCAATGTCAGCTGGCCAGAAGGCTCCTTCGTGGAGACTGTCAAAGGGTGGCAGTCGGGGTGGTTCTACATTACCGAGCTGCGCGACACCAACTGGGCAGTGGCTCCCGCATTCCGGTCTAAAGTCCCGATGTGGCTCACTTCCTGGCAAGAGAAGGGCCTGACCTGGTCTTCTATGGACGAGACGATGGTGCTCCAGATGCGCGTTGAGAGCATGATAAACAAGAGAATCAAGCTCGTCAACTTGATCCAAGTGATGCTTGTTCGTCGGATCCTTCCGTGCCAAAGCCAGATTTGCCATCTATGGGAGTTCGATTCGACCAAAAACCAGACTCTACTTGAGCTCTTCGGCACAACGCACGAAGACATCTGGAAGGTGCTCTTCAAGGCCAACGAGACGCCACCGCTCTGACACGAGGATCATGGGCATGACTTAACTCACCTTGCTAATCCGGTAAGTTCTTTCATGTTTTCAAGGTATGCTTTTCATTTGCACATCCGAGGAAGGCATCTAAGCCTCCTTATCAAATTTTCTAGGACTGGACAGAGATGGCGGAGGGGATTAACTGTCCGGCTCCACTGCCCAAAGACCCAAAAGTCCCACTTCTGGCGAAGATGCTGGTTCCGGAGCCTTATCAGGTGCCGGATAAGAAGGCCAAGAAGACGACCAAGGGGACCATAGGTGGTCTCCGTCGCAAGGGCGCTTTGGACGCGATGTCCGAAGACGCCGAGACTCACTCCTCCGTCGTTGAAGACGATGAGGAAGAGGAGGAAGAAGAAGGAATCCATTCCCCCCCTACAGAGGGGAGAAAGAAGAGGATGGCCTCCACGCATCTGGAGGCCGAGGCGTACAAGAAGGGGAAAGCTTCCCTTCTGGACAGCTCCACAGTGGCCACCGATAGCAGCTGGGAGTGGGAGCCCAGGGAGAAGCCCCTGGCCAAATCGTAAGTGTCCGAACACGTTTATATATCCGACCTCTTTGCTTCATTGTTTTAATGTGCTAAGTTATGCATTTGCAGTCCGGCTCAGTCCAACCTCGAGCGGTCCTTATCTTCAGAGGATTCGCTGGACCCGGCGGCGATGGACAGTGGGACCCTTCCCTTGGCCTCCTCTCCCCAGGACCTGGATGGCGCCGAGGCATTGTCCCGACGGATCCCCGGCCCGGGAGAGAATCCGGAGGCTGTCAAGGAGGCGCCGGAGGGAGAAGCCTCGGCTGCCAGACACATGGGAGAGCAAGCCCCCTTGCACACTGACGGTGGGGGCCATATCCAAATTGGACCTCAACCGAATATAGTTTCGGAGACCCAAGCGGCTCCGGAATCAGGTGGGCCGCCTCTTTCGAAAGAGGGAGGTGCACCTACTCCACCGGTGACCTCTGTCCATCTAGAGGCACCAGACAGGTTGCTGGAAGCGCTGCAAGGCACTTCCATTGTTGATGAACACCGTACCCTTATGGGTACGATGATTGAGGGGGTCCAGTCCGCAAAAAGCGGACTGACCGAAGCCTGCACTAGCCTTCTAACAGGCTTTGAGGTAAGTAATGTAATTGTAAAAAGAATATGACAGTATAGACAGTAGCCCCCGATGCTCTATTCGGTGTTCAAAAAGAAAAGCCGAACAGAGGATCAAATAATTTTCGCAAGAGTCTAACATAATATGTCTATGTGAATAAGCAGGCGTCGCTGCTAGCTGCGGCCGCTCATACCGCGGAAGTCATGTCCATCTTGGCGGCAGGGGACAGCCGTCATGGGCTCGAATCCATCGAAGATCAAGTCTCCACGGATATCGGCCACAAAATTCAGGCTTCCAAATCTGACCTGATGGCCAGAGGCGTAGCTATCGATCTGCCCTAGATGGCCAAGCGAGTTGGCCTGCAGTGCGAAGCCGCCGAATACAAAGATCTGTCCGAGAGGAAGATCTCACCTTGGACCGCGTTGTTGTAGATGATTGATGGATCCATCAAGCCTTCTGGTGACGACACAGTGGAACTCTCAATGAAAGCACCAATGTCGGAGTCAAAACCGGCGAATCTCGGGTAGGCGGTCCCGAACTGTGCGTCTAAGGCTAATGGTAATAGGAGGCGGGGGACACAATGTTTACCCAGGTTCGGGCCCTCTCTATGGAGGTAATACCCTATTTCCTGCTTGATTGATCTTGATGAATATGAGTATTACAAGAGTTGATCTACGACGAGATCGTAATGGCTAAACCCTAGAAGTCTAGCCTATGAGATTATGATTGTTGTCCTACGGACTAAACCATCCGGTTTATATAGACACCGAAGGGGGCTAGGGTTACACAAAGTCGGTTACAGAGAAAGGAATCTATATATCCGAATCACCAAGCTTGCCATCCATGCAAAGGAGAGTCCCATTCGGACACGGGAAGAAGTCTTCTATCTTGTATCTTCATAGCCCAACAGTCCGGCCCAAGTATATAGTCCGGCTGTCCGAGGACCCCTTAGTCCAGGACACCCTCACTCGCGCATCTTGTGGGCAACATTAAAGCACTCGTCTGCCATGTTATAGCATCTCCAATAGAACCGCAACGCACGGCGCTTTAAAAAAGCATTTACAGTGCTGAGATTGAGAAGTAGAGATAGAGAGTAGAGGATAGTTCTGAGCATAGATATATAGAAAAATAGATAATTCAACTACCCCTCGTCGTCCGACTCCTCCTCGGTGATGTCCTCCTCCGACGTGTGACTGTAGGAGTGAAGATACCGATCATCATCGGATTCCCAGGGCGACGCTGCTCCTAGCCTCATGTTGAATTGAGCGTCCGCTTTTTGCCTACGCTTGTCCTCGCGATAGGCGGCTCGCTCCGCCATCCTCTTATCCATCTCCTTCCTCCTTTGCGCGTAGAACTCGCGCTCGTTGATGATGTCCTGCGGGAAGCGTTGGCGCCACAGCGCCATGGCTTCCTCGTCCATCTCGGCGATGCTGAGATGATGCTCCCGCCTTCGTTTGTCGCGACGATCCTCATCAGTGATAAGCCGCGACAGAGGCGCGAGCTCCTGTGCCCACTCCCGCGTCGGCATGTTGGGGAAGTTCAATGTTCTATGGGGCCACCAGAGGCCCCACGCCGCTGCATCGTACGCGCGGGTGACCTCGTTGGCGGTGTCGAAATTGCCGAGGCCGAGGCACATCCCGCGGAACCGGATCTCAGCAGAGAAGCCGCGCGCGCGGACGCCACGGTATCCCCAAGTTTCCCGGCGACGCGGTGGCATGGTGGCGCGGCGGCGATGAGGCGAGAAAGAGCAGGGAGAGAGCGGTGGCGAGGCACAGAGCGGGGAGAGAGCGGTGGCAAGACACAGAGCGGTGGGAGGGCGTTGGGTTTATAAAGCGCATTGGACACCGCGCGCCAAAACTAGCGCACGCCCGACAGCTTCTTCCCGCGCGCGCGTGATCCTTTCCCAACATCTCTGCTATCTCTACTCTCTTCTCTACTGTTATATTTTTTATATTTAATATTTATATCTACTTCTCTATTGTGTACTTTTTTTCTCTACTTTCTTATAAAAAAACAGAGTTGGTGATGATGGTGTGCCTGCCATCCTGCAATATAGGCTGTCCGATTTATATCTGACAGATAGGAAGGAAACAATGGCAATTTTGCAAAGACATACCCACACCCCTCTCTAGATTTGCAAATAAGGCCTTCCCTCGTTCATCCTTTTCTCCCACAAGATAAACTACTCATACAAATGCATCTTGATGCGTGCAACACATGGGCATCTTGCTAGCTCTAAAAAACTTTCCATCATTTGCCACACTACTGGTTGCAGATTAAAAACCTACCCAAGCAGAGCGCGATACAGGAGCGACGCACAATTACAAGTTGATATTCTGTTGGACAATGGAGGCTATAACCAATTACTTTTATGGGAACAATAACACCCAGGAAATTTGAAGGGTAGGTATGAACAAAATTGGAACTGCACATGTACTTCTAAGTGATTCAATACTCACATTACCAATCGAGGAGGAGAACGATGGTCGCGGCGGCCTTTGTGAGTCATGGTCGACAACGGGAGTTAGTTCATTGTCCACGACGGTGGTGCTTCTGCGCTTGGCGTCAGTTTTCGGGAAGCAGATCTGAGACCGTGGAAGACGGTGCCGGGGAAGAGGCTCTATGTACGACGACGACGGTGGACCGGCTCCAGTGCGGCGTACGAGGTCATCGATGAGGCAGATGAGCTGCGGTGGACGAGTGCGCCGATGTGAATGGGAGGAGCACGATGGCTGCGGTGCCGTAGAGAAGCCTATTTTGCGGTGGGGATAGAAAATGGGGAGTATTCAGGTGTACTACTCTGGGTGCTGGGGTGGGGTTGGCTGGGTAGGGTGAACATGAAGTTACGAAAACAGCCCCCTACCAAGCGTCATCCGTAGGCTTGTTCCGAAGCCTATGATGGTAACTTCCCACTACTCGAATTAGGGTCGCGGGAGATTTTCCCGCCGACCTCAAAATTTTGTGACACTGAACTCCCCGTGTGGCGTGTTGGGTGATTCGGCTAAGAAACTAGCGAGTAGTACTAGTAAACTCTGTGTATTAGGTTTGACCGAAGTCAAACTTCCTAAAGTTTGACCAAGTTTATAGAAAAATATAAACATTTACCATAACAAATATGTATGATGTGAAAGTACATCCGATAATGAATCTAATGGTATTTATTTGTTATTGTATATGTTAATATTTTTTGTTATAAACTTTCTGAGTGTTTACAAAACTTGACTTTGACCAATGCTAATACGCGGACTTAAATAAAAATGGAGGGAGTACACATTTGTTTTCTTAGTTTGTAGTGAATTAATCATTTGTTGAAATTGTGAAATAAATATATTAGGCTATTGACTTCGAATGTAATGGTCTATACAATTCAATAGTTACAATCATTGTCGAATTCCAAGATGTATACGAGGTCTATAGTACTTCACAACATGCTCAAACTCACATAATCCCTATCAAATGAGAATCTAAGTGCATTTCATAGTTATTACTTTGTAGGATGCAACAAAACCAACCATAACTCTACATCAGCCATTATAAAAGCAACATTTTGAACATATGCTAATGTGTGAATGAAACGTGCAGAGAGAGCTTGTGAAGATGGAGCAGATAGGGCGGGAAAGATTGTATGTATGTGGATGAGAGAGTAGGAGACAAACCTACGAGAGAGAGAGAGAGAGAGAGAGAGAAGTTAGGTCTATGAGAAAGATGGAGACATGTAATATACGTGAGAAGCGTGTGCATCTGGATCTTGTACACGTGGAAGGAGAAGAGACAATAGGTTTGATGAGAGAGCTGGAAAAACATGGACGAGAGGGGAAGGATCTCATGGGTTGAGGGATTGATAATTTTTTGTGGGGGAGAGATGGGTTGGTAATTTGTGCGAGAGAGAGAGGATGGGGGGAGGAGTCAGTCAGTCATCGTCACATCATCCTGCTTCCAAATGCCCTCGCATTCTCTAGCGCAGTGTGGTCGCCGTCTTCGATCTCCTCGATGCCCTCTTTGAAGATTGAGGTGTTGTGCATGCTGGGGTGCAGAGAAGCACAAGCGAGAGTTGTCGCCATATAACCTTGGATGGGGATGAATTGTGTGCTCGGGGGAGGGTGTGTGTGTGTGTGTGTGTCAGATATTGAGAGAAAACAAACCTAAGGAGAGAAATGTGTGTGTATGTGGCGGAAAGCTACATGCTAAACAGGGTATTCACGAAGAGATTGTGCGCGCGACATAGAGAGTGATGTGCGGGCCTTGAGGTGGGCAGGGACCGGGTGAGGGTGTCAAAATGTGCATGTTGATGCATGTGTTACATGCGATCGTGCGAGGGACGGACGAATCAAAAGAGATGGTTGTTGTGTTACGGATGCTCCTCTCTCTCTCTCTCTCACACACACACACAAGTAAAATAGAAGACCGTTCTCTCATGTATACACAACGTATCGGCATCTGTCTATGTCTCACTCATGCATAATAATTTTCACATTCACACCTCTCTATGTCTCTATCACACGCACACCGTCTCCACATTGCCCTTCCGCCACAACACACATATGGACACATACACACGTTCTCTCTCAGTCACACACACACAAAATCAGTATTAAAAAAAACTAGGGCGCACCTAAAACGTCCAAATCCAAATAATCACGAACTGGAGCCAAATTCAAATATATGGAAATATTGTAGCGTCAAGAACTTTTCCAGGAAAAAAAGTTGAGTAATATTCAGGGATTGTTTTCACACACATAAAAAGGAGCGCGACACGGTGACGCACCGTTCGATTGACCGTGTGGCCGCTGTTCATGCACTTGCACAAGATTCCGTATCGTGGCTGTGGTAACTAATAAAAGCGTTGTCTAAGTCTAATGTTTACGTGTACTAGTACGGTTTTCTTTTAAGTTTGACCAACCCTATATAAAACTAAACTAAGCTCCCATACGTGCACTCCACCGCCGTTGCGCATGCCGACGCCCTCCTGCTCCGGCCAACAATTTCTCGCTCGTCACCGCCGTGTCGCCGCCATCCCTTTGCCAGGAAGCCGAAGGCTCGCCCGCTCACGTCGTCTGCAGTCCCTCCTCGCCATGCCGACGCGCTGCCAAGCATGAGAGCAGCTGGTGGAGCCGTGTCTATGCATGTAGTGTATGAAGAGGAGGACGAGCGCGTGCTCCAGCACGCCGGCGAGGAGGAACTAGCGTGTCATTGTCGTCTTCGCCCGCACGGAGGAGGCGCGCATGGTGGCTGTCACGGTGGAAGCCGGTCGCGCACGCTTCGAGCCCGCAAACCAGGTGCGGACGCGGAATCTACCTTCGAGACCTTGAAGGAGCAATTTGGGTCAGTCGACTCTTGTGAGCCATTTGATGCAACATGGATGGCTAGAAGGGCTTCTTCAACCTCTAAAATTGATGCACGGTTCGTCTTCTCAGCCTACCACATGCCTAACCGCCTACCGCCGCCGCCTCGTCCTCCCCTGAACCGCCTGCCACCGCCATGCTCCCCCCACCCCCTCCATCCGTTTAACCCCGGGCACGATCCATTTTTTTCTGGCGAACTGCATTCCATACCCAACACTCATAAGATAGATCATGGGCACCCTGCCACCCTAATATAGATACTGGGGTAGCTTCTCTGCCATCTTCTTCCTTCGCTCCGTCGAACTTCTTTCAAAAATCGACTGACCCAAATTATACTACTAGTATGAACGTATTAAGTACAGTAGGAACACGAATATACGAGCAGTAGTACCAACTGCAAGAAGAACAGTAGTAAGACATAGTACTAGTACTACTGTACGTACTAAAGAGTTCAAATAACGAGAAAGAACATAAACATAGTTCTGCTGGGGCCTCAGCACAACACACCCTTGAAAATAAACTAAGCAACTAGTCCTCTTGACACTGTAGTAGAACCAGCATGAGCGACGGCACTGCCACCTACTCGGAGTCCAAGTCCACGTCCTTGACTTCGTCCTCGTCCCTCTTCCTCTTCCTCTTCGCCGACGCTTCTTTGCTTGAACCGGACACTGGGCTCAGCTTCTTCATCCAACCCTTGTAGATATTTAAACAAAGGTAGGCATCCATTGCTGCATACAGGATGTGATCTTAATCTAATGTCTTCGACTCCCATGCATGATGAAACTCGTGGTGAGGTTTCTTCAGTTTAGCGTACGAAGGATCAATCATGGCTGCTGCCAGGGTCAGCATTGAAGGCTGAGAGGAGGACACCAGGCTTGCCTTCTAGAGATCGAAGGGCTGGCCTACAATGAGGCCTATCCGACTCAGGACATCCCTGTCGTTCCTAAAGTCTACAGTAACGAATTTCATCGTCCTTGAGGAAGTTATTAAAATCCCGACACTCAATGTTGGCATGGCATATGTGGTAGACTAAGCACACATTATGTATGCAAACCTGGATCACGGTGGGCTTCTTCTTCTCTGCCTCCTTTAGAATCTTCTCTCTTTCCAGGACTGTGGTGTACTCAAAATCTAGCCCAGCGACCCACTCATCTATTGAACTGTTGATCATGCGTAGGAAGCGAGCAAGGCATGCCTTCACCGTCGCGGATCCATGTGTGTAGATGATGATGCACTCATCGCCGGTGATGGCTCTAACCTGGTACTCAGCGGCGACCATGGAGATTTGGGAGGCCATGGATTTTGGAGGAGGTTTAGGAGAAGTTGAACTGGTGTAATGTGAAAGGACGGGACGACTGGGAGCGAAATGTTGTAAGATACTGTACTAGTAGAAGACGGGGACAAGTTGGGCGTGCAAACGGCATGGGGTTACTGGCTTGCCCGGTGGATAAACGGCTGCAAGCCCCCAAAGAGTTCTTGAGAACTATGCGGGACCCACTAGATGTCATGTCTACTAGACCCATATCGTAGGCCCGACGGTATAGCTTCTGCCTGTTCGCCCGCCATGCCGGCGTGTGGATGTAACACTAGTAGAAAAAGGGTCAAACGTGCAGCACATTAGTGCCGGTTTGTATTAGAGCTGGCACTAATGTATACATTAGTGCCGGTTCCAACGGCTAGCCGGGCCGCTCTCATTAGTACCGGTTCGTGGCTAACCTTTAGCACCGGTTCGTGCCACGAACCGGTACTACTGAGGGTGGTGGCAGGATGTTGTCAGTCTGGGCCCCCTCCAGCACCTTAAGTACCGGTTCGTGCCACGAACCGGTACTATAGGTCGACGTACATAAACCCTTCGTCCACCCGAGCCACTCTGTTCTTCCCCTTTCCCCTCACTTCTCCTCTGTTCTTCCCCTTTCCCCTCGAGCTCCTCACAAATTTTACCCAAAATTTGTCAAGATTTGAAGGCCCCCATCCATTCAAATGATCACAAAGGTTAGCAACTTTGTCCTTTCAACTCTCATTGCTAGATTAGCTCTTCCCATGCTTTGTATAGTTACTAATTTGTGAGTTTAGTAATTTGGGAGGAAAAATATATATGTGCTAGTATTTGATTTATATGCAATTTGAGGTCAAAAATAACACTTAGTTTGCATATGTAGGTGTGGTTTACCTAGTGCCTTCTAAATCTTCGTCGTAACCACCGTCGATCGCCCGCACCGTCCCGTCACCGGCACCACCTTGTGGTGAGCCTCTTGTTCATGTAATTTTATATAAAAAATTGATGTTTGTGTGATTTGGATATATAGTTAATCATGTAATAATTATCTTACTCGTACGTTGTTTGTTATACATAGTGCCATGGTTTTGATATCCGTCCCCGTCGGCCCTCGTCCTTGTTATGATTCGGATGTGGTATATTCTCTTTTAATACTATTAGTTGCATTTCGTGTTTATGACAAATTATGCCCATCAAGTTGACATAGATATTTTTATCTAGGAGGTATGTGAACCAGAAATTCCAACCGACCCTATTGTCGAGAGGTTAAATTTAGTTGAAAGAGAAAACGAGTACTTGAAAGAAAAATTGAAAAGAATTGAGGGGGAGAAGATGGAATTGGAGTTGCATGTTGCCGATGTCGTCGATGATCACAAGATCAAGATGGAGAAAATGCGCTTGAAGAATAGAAAGATTAGAAAATATGCCATCGATAGTGAGGCTTGGTATCATTATGCTGTTGGATCAATTGTTACCTTAGTTGCGATCTTGATCGCATTTGTTGTTGCATTTAAATGATTTAGCTAGAGAGTTATTTGTTTGTTGCATTTAAGTGTTGTATGAACTTGTATTAATTTGGTCTATTCGGTGTTGTGTAATGAAGATGAGCCGGCAATGGATGTACGATGACCGATGCTCTCCCCAGTTCGTTGAGGGCGTGCATACTTTTCTGCTTGCGGCTGAGGCAAACAAGCGGGCGGATGGTTTTATGCCTTGTCCATGTGCTGTCTGTAAGAATGATCGCAATTACTCTACGTCAAGAACCATTCACGTCCACGTGTTTGAGTCCGGTTTCATGCCCCACTATAATGTTTGGACCAAGCACGGAGAAAGAGGGGTTATGATGGAAGACAATGAAGAAGAAGAGGACGACGACAGCTATCCTGGCCATGGGTTCCCTGAATACGATGATACAACAATGGGGGAAGAAGCTGAGCCGGTAATGCGGGAAGAAGCTGAGCCGGCAATGCGGGAAGAAGCTGAAGAAGAGGCATCAGATGAGCCCGTTGATGATCTAGGTCGGGCCATTGCCGATGCAAAGAGAAACTGCGCAAGTGATTTGGAGAAGAAGAAGTTGCAGCGCATGTTAGAGGATCACAAAAAATTGTTGTACCCGAATTGCGTAGGTGACAAGAAAAAGTTGGGCACCACACTGGAATTGCTGCAATGGAAGGCAGAGAATGGTGTATCTGACAAGGGATTTGGAAAGTTGCTGGTAATGATAAAGGATATGCTTCCAAAGGACAACAAATTGCCCGAGAGTATGTACGAAGCAAAGAAGGCTGTCTGCCCTCTAGGGTTAGAGGTGCAAAAGATACATGCATGCCCTAATGATTGCATCCTCTACCGCGGTGAGTACGAGGATTTGAACGCTTGCCCGGTATGTGGTGCATTGCGCTATAAGATCAGCTGCGATGAGCCTGGTGATGTCGAGGGCGAGCGCCCCAGGAAGAAGATTCCTGCCAAGGTGATGTGGTATTCTCCTATAATACCACGGTTGAAACGTTTGTTCCAAAACAAAGAGCATGCCAAGGCGATGCGATGGCACAGAGAAGACCGTAAGAAAGACGGAAAGTTGAGAGTACCCGTTGACGGGTCGAAGTGGAGAAAAATCGAAAGAAAGTACGGGAAGGAGTTTGCAGATGACGCAAGGAGCGTATGGTTTGGTCTAAGCGCAGATGTCATTAATCCTTTTGGGGAGCAGAGCAGCAACCATAGCACCTGGCCTGTGACTCTATGTTTGTATAACCTTCCTCCTTGGTTGTGCATGAAGCGGAAGTTCATTATGATGCCAGTGCTCATCCAAGGCCCTAAGCAACCCGACAACGACATTGATGTGTACCTAAGGCCATTAGTTGAAGAACTCTTACAACTGTGGAATGGAACATGTGTACATGCGAGGGATGAGCACATGGGGGAAGAATTTGACCTCAAGGCGTTGCTGTTCGTGACCATCAATGATTGGCCTGCTCTCAGTAACCTTTCAGGACAGACAAACAAGGGATACCGCGGATGCACGCACTGTTTGGATGATACCGACAGTATATATTTGAATAGTTGTAAGAAGAATGTGTACCTGGGACATCGTCGATTTCTCCCGAGCAGGCATCCCGTAAGAAAGAAAGGCAAGCATTTCAAAGGTGAGGCGGATCACCGGACAAAGCCTCGCCACCGTACTGGTGCTGATGTACATGATATGGTCAAGGATTTGAAGGTGATATTTGGAAAGGGTCCTGGCGGACAACCTGTTCCGAAGGACGCGGACGGACGCGCACCCATGTGGAAGAAGAAATCTATATTTTGGGACCTGCCATATTGGAAAGACCTAGAGGTCCGCTCCGCAATCGACGTGATGCACGTGACGAAGAATCTTTGCGTGACCCTGCTTGGCTTCTTGGGCGTGTATGGGAAGACAAAAGATACACCTGAGGCATGGGAGGACCAGCAACGTATGCACGGAGAAGACGGCATACATCAGGGTCATGCAAGCTACGCTCTTACCAAAGAAGAGAAGGAAATCTTCTTTGAATGCATGATCAGTATTAAGGTACCGTCTGGCTTCTCGTCGAATATAAAGGGAATAATAAACATGGCAGAGAAAAAGTTCCAGAACCTAAAGTCTCATGACTGCCACGTGATTATGACGCAACTGCTTCCGGTTGCATTGAGGGGGCTTCTACCGGAAAACGTTTGATTAGCCATTGTGAAGCTATGTGCATTTCTTAATGCAATCTCTCAGAAGGTAATCGATCCAGAAATCATACCAAGGTTACAGAATGATTTGGTGCAATGTCTTGTCAGTTTCGAGTTGGTGTTCCCACCATCCTTCTTCAACATCATGACGCACGTCCTAGTTCACCTATGCGAAGAGATTAACGTTTTGGGTCCTGTATTTCTACACAATATGTTCCCCTTTGAGAGGTTCATGGGAGTCTTAAAGAAATATGTTCATAACCGTGCTAGGCCAGAAGGAAGCATCTCCAAGGGCCATCAAAATGAGGAGGTCATTGAGTTTTGTATTGACTTTATTCCTGACCTTAAGCCGATTGGTGTTCCTGAATCGCGGCATAAGGGCAGACTGGATGGAAAAGGCACGCTAGGAGGGGAACAAATAATATGTATGGACGGACATTCTCTCACTGAAGCACACTACACAGTTCTACAGAATTCCACCTTGGTGGCTCCGTATATGGATGAACACAAGAATTTGCTATGCTCCAAACACCCGGAGCGGTCTGATAACTGGATTACACGTGAACAAACCAGGAGTTTCGCCAACTGGTTGCAGACACGTACCATGCATGACACCTCTATTGAAGATGACCTGTACTTGCTGTCCCAGTTACCATCTTCGAATATAATGACTTTCAAAGGGTACGAGATAAATGGTAATACATTTTACACGATCGCCCAAGATAAGAAGAGCACCAACCAAAACAGTGGTGTCCGCTTTGATGCAGAAACCAAGACGGGAAAGGAAACATATTATGGTTATATACAGGACATATGGGAACTTGACTATCGACGTGGTTTAAAGGTCCCTTTGTTTCAGTGCAAATGGGTCAATATGACACGAGGCGGGGTAACGGAAGACCCGCAGTACGGAATGACAGCAGTGGATCTCAACAATCTTGCGTATGCAGACGAACCATTCGTCCTAGCCAATGATGTGGCACAGGTTTTCTATGTGAAGGACATGTCTACCAAGCCAAGAAAAAGAAAAGATAAGGAAGCGAATGCATCGTACGATGAGCCAAAGCGGCACATAGTTCTTTCTGGGAAGAGAAACATCGTGGGAGTGGATGACAAGACAGACAAGTCAGAAGATTATGAAAAGTTTGATGAAATTGCTCCATTCACAGTGAATATTGACCCGAGCATCCCGTTAAATGATGAAGATTTTCCATGGTTACGGCGCAAAGGGACACACGCAAAGAAAAAGTTTCACACCCAAAGATCTGGGATGTGATCGGCTTCACTATCATCACTTTCTGCTGTGTTTCACACCCAGGAGGGAATGTCTATAATAGTTAGGGTAGTTATGTGTTTTGGCATTTGAAACGCGAAGAAATTTTATGTGCAAACAAATTCTTTTCATGCATTTACTGATTTTTTTTCCAGCTAAATGACCCTGAAATTGAAAAGCAATTCAAATGAACTCAGAAAAGGTTGAAAGTTGGCATGGTATCATAATTTCATACAAATAGCATGTGCAAGAAAGTAGAGAGGGTTACGGCAAAAACTGGATGCACTTCGTGTACAAAATGGACAATCTCTTTCGAAGTATCAGGGTTTCCGACGAAAACTGAACTGTTACAAAGGCATTTCATTTTTTAAATAACCTAAGCATTACTAAATTGAATATAATGATAAAACACACTAATATTAAACATAAGAAAAAAGAATCACTGAAAAAACTTTTTTCAAAGTTAAGTTATTCACAAACTAGTGATTCACACAAATTTCAAATAATTCAAAATTTAAACTATTCAAATTTGAAATCTACCGGCACTAACAGAAAGTTTGTAATTTTTTGTACCTAAAGCAAAAATATTCACAAAGAAACTCTAAATACAGAAAAAAAACTGAAAAATAAATAAAACAAAAATAAATAAATTAAAAAAATAAGAAAATAAAAAAGCCCGCCTACTGCGCCATAGCGGCCTGCATACGACTAGAAACCCAACCTGTAGTTGGGCCAGGATGCAGGCCCGCAAGCCTAGTAGGCCCACAGGCAGAGTGGGAGAGGTAGGCCCAGAAGGCCTGCTATTGAGAGGAGTTCAATGCAGTGCCCACGCCGGGGCTTATAAACTGGTCCTGGCGCTCCTAAACTAGCGAGGTGGGACTAAACTTCTGCGCCCCTCGCCTGGCAGCGCACACCCTTTAGTACCGGGTCGTGGCTCCAACCGGTACTAAAGGGGGGGCCTTTAGTACCGGTTCGTGCCACCACCCGGTACTAAAGGGGGTCGCTTCCCGCCGCTTGGCCTGGTCAAAACAGACCTTTAGTACCGGTTGGTGGCTCCAACCGATACTAAAGGTGCCTTCTATATAAGAGAACACTTCGAAATTTCGTTAGTTTCTCATCTCTCTCTCTGCTTCTTCTCCTCTGCACCGTCGCCCGCCGCCCCCGCCGTCTCCATATCCCTCGACGCCGCCCCGGCCCGTCGCCGCCCCCGTCGCCGCCCCATCCCCATTGTCGCCGCCCCGTCGTCCCGTCCCCGTCGTCCCCGTTGTCACCGCCGCCCCGTCCCGGCCGCGTCGTCACCGTCCCCGTCGTCGTCGCCGCCCCGGCCCGTACGTCCCCGTCCCCGTCGTCGCCGCCCCGGCCCGTACGTCCCCGTCCCGTTGTCGCCGCGCCCGTCGCCATCCCCGTCGCCGCGCGCCCCCCGTCGCCTCTCGCCTCGCCGGCCGGTGAGCGCGCGCACACACACACATACATTTTTAGTTATAGATTTTTCGGTTTTTAAGAAATTGTTAGACATTTTTCTATTTTTTAGAAATAGTTAGAAATGTTAGAATTGTTAGAATTGTTAGAAATGTTAGAAATTGTTAGAAATTTTTCTGTTTTTTAGTTATAGAAATAGTTATAAAAAAGTTAGAATTGTTAGAAATTTTTCTGTTTTTTAGTTATAGAAATAGTTATAAAAATGATAGTTATATATATAGAAATGTTATAATTTTTTTTTCTGTTTTTTAGTTATAGAAATATTAGAAATGTTATAGAAATGTTAGTTATATATAGCATTGTTAGAAATGTTATAGAAATGTTAGTTATATAGAAATGTTAGAAATTTTAGTTATCAAAATCCAATCATTAAAAAAATGTTACTTTTTGCGGGCATATAGCTAGTATTTGTTCTCGACGATGCCCGGCCCGCATCCTCGCCGTCGACCCGTCCGCGACGACGTCCAGCCGACCCATGTCCGGGACTGGCCTCCGCCGGGCTGGCACTGGGAGGTGCTACTTGGAGGGGCGCGCTGCTTGACGAGGAACCCGGCCGCGGGTCCCGTCGTCGACCCTGATCTCGTTTGGTGGCGTTCGCGTGGGCCAGTTTCGATGCGGAGGGACCCAGCCCCGCCGGAGGTGGTACGTCGCCGTGTCAGGGAGGAGGAGGAGCACGTCCATCGCTACATGGTTGCGTTAGAGGGCGGCAGGTTCTCCAATACGTGGAAGTATCTTCGGGGATCTCACTTCAGCTATGATCCTGTGAGGGTTCCTTCTCTTTGGGTGTCCACCGCCCGTGCCGGAGGAACCGCGAGTGTCCTAGATTCTTCTGCAGTATTCGATCTTTATTAGCTAATAGCCAGTGATGTACTATTCAATATTATATATTATTCGAGACGATGTATTCGAGATTATATCTATTATTCTGGACGATGTATTCGAGATTATATCTATTATTCGAGATTTGAATACTAAATTGTTTTATATTTCTTTTGGATTAGTTAAACAAAAGCTATGGCAGACAATACCGACAGAGAGGGAGAACAGACCATGTTCGATATGATACACGGGGAAGATGATAATCAGAATGAAGAAGATTATGATGGCTCCGAATTTCTAAACAACACCGGAGAGGGTGATATGATATTCGATCGCGATGAAGTCATAAACTATGATTATGACGATGACGAAGAACATGTTGATCCTAAAACAACAAACACCGATGAGGTATATATATTTATGTAAGCAGGCATCTGGTGATCATCACATGTTTTAAATGACTTGAACATATATTAACGAATCGATCTTTGTTCTTTCAGCCATCCGGATCGAGCAAATCTTCAGGCAAAAGGACGAAACGAGGCCCGAACAAAAAGTTGAAGCCGGGCATAATGTACAATATCGAGGCATGCGACCCTACTGGCAAACCATTAGCGCCTAAGAAGATTGCGGACAAGTTCGTTCGTCAGTGCGGATTTCTTGTGAAGGACCAACTCCCGATCAAACTTCAAGAATGGAGAGCGCCAGCAAAGCCACGTCCAGATGTTACTTATGTCGACAAGAATCAAAAAGATCTGCTTTGGGATACTCTCATGGAACATTTCACCCTACCAGATCATTTCACGGAAGCAGATGTGCAGAAAGTCAAAGAGGCTGCTCTTAGGATGATGGCGACTGCATTCAAGAACTACAAGAATGGTGAATGGAACAAGTACGTTAACGGAGGAAGAAAGACTCCAGTATTCAAGGGAACACTGGAGAACCAACGTGATCATTGGGACGATTTCGTGAAATTCAAGGATTAGGAATTAGCTAAGGAACGGTCGATAATAAACAAGAAGAATGCCGAAAAAAGGATAAGTTCCATAAGCTGGGGCCAGGTGGCTATGCGGTGGCAATGTCTAAGTGGGATAAGTCTGAGAAAGAGATGGAGGATGCAGGTGTCACTCCGGCTACTAAGAGCTGCCCCCCCAGGGTCAGGACTTGGTTCTATGCGCATGGGGGGGAGTTGGACCGGGAGACAGGCAATGTTTCGACGAGGGCAAGTCTGAAGGGAGCCGACGATGCGATACTTGTTGCAATAGAAGAGGCACGAACGGGGGTGTTCCAGCCCTATAGAGAGAACGACGAGCTTACGCGTGCCCTGGGAAATCCTGAACACCCGGGAAGAACACGAGGCAAGGGCGCTCTGCCGTGGTATGAGGGGTTTTCAGACTGGAACAACGACTACAGAACCCGTGCGAGAAAGAAGATTGCGTAGGAGAAGAAGAGGAAGATGGAGGAGGAGCAGAGGAAGCGGGACTATGAATGCCTTCAAGGCCTAGAAGCAAGTCAAGCGGAATTGGCAGTCAAATTCCAGCGGCATCAGGAGCAGATCGACTCACTTACCCATCAAAGGGGGTCTCAGCAGCTGCAGCAGCTAGCGGATGATCCAGCATTGGATAGCACCGGCCCATCCATGCCGAGAAGCAGCGTGGGTTCCATCCCGGATGACGCAATGCTGGGTAGATACCCCGTGGATGACATCACGGAGAACACTAACTGCGAGCTACACGTCAAAATGAAGAACATATCCATGAAGGTGGTAGACGGCTGTGCTTTCACAAATCCCTCCGAGGCAACCTTCCATTACAACCCAATTCCAGCGGGCTATGCTCGTGTCTTGGTTGATGAGGTGGTGGACCCACCATATTCGGGGCTACAACTTGACATTGCTGGAGGTGACAGCGAGCGCTTTCTCGGAGAGGCCAAACATCGTATCATCCTATGGAAAAAGGATTGCATCATCTTTCCAAGGCCACCGACACCGCGTCACCCGAGTCCTCGTCGAAGTCCGCCACCGATTCAGCAGACTCCCGCTCCTCCAAGTCCGGCAAAGTGTCAGGACAATCCTCCTCCTCCAAGTCCGGCAAAGTGTCAGGACAATCCTCCTCCTCCAAGTCCGCCACAGCGTCAGACGTCCACTCCTCCTCCAAGTCCGGCACAACCTCAGGCCACTCCTCCTCGTCCAACTCAGTCCCGTCAGCCGTCTCCGCCGCCTCAGCAATCGCAGAAGAGACACCCCGCAGCTATGGTGTGTAGCGGTACGAGTCGAGGTAGTACAGGAAGTACAGGCGGAGGCAAGCGATATAAATATGGTCCAAGCCTCAAGCCTCTTCCGCAGAGGTCTTATGACAGGTCCGAGGAGGAAATCACAGCCATATCGAAGGCCGAGGTGGAAGCCCATTTTGCACCAAAACCGCCACCGCCGCCAAGGGAGAAAGTGCCTGAGGAAACGATTGACCACTTCATTCGTATGGCTTAACCACCAGCTTCCAAGCCTGTTGACACAGACTATGAGCACCACATCAGGAAGTTAAATCGAGCACGTCTACAAAGGGAGGCGAGCACGTCTACATCGGGATCGAGCAAACAAGAAGCAGCTGCCAAAAAATGCGGGAAAACCATTCCCCAGCTGGGAGAACAGGCGGCGCAATCGATCCCCTCGCTTGTTGTGCCAACAACAGGTGACAGTACGCGCCCCCAATATTATTGTGGGCAAACAGTGCATGTTCCCGAGGTGGGCAATGTGGTAATAATGGAGGAGCATATAATGCAGGATGAAGTTCTCAACATCACTGTTGGACAACTCCTCGAGATCGAGCCCATGCCTTTGCTTAGAGAGGATGAAGTAAAACGGAAATATGTCCGGGGCCAACCTTTGGTCGCGCCAGACAAGGTCAAGAACCTCCCAACGAGAATGTATGAATTGCATCAATGGTACATGAACATTACCAAGATTTCAGATCGAGTGTCCCTCATGGTGAATGTCAAGAAGGACCATTACTACCATGAGAAAGCTGGGTCCGTTGAGTATTTAGAACTGTTTCAGTTATACAATCAGGACGCACTCGACAAATCTATCATCAGTTGCTATTGTCTGTAAGTGATCTCTTTCTATAATTTAAGTCTCAAGCTAGCTGTAGTGATCCTTTTGATCAATCATTACCTGTAATTATCCTCACTATATTCTTTTCTGTGGTATTATGCAGGATGAAGATATATGAAATGAGAAAAGGTGGACGCTTTGGCATTGGGTTCATTGACCCAAACACCGTTAATGAATTCACATGGAAGATAAATGAACATCATGCAAAGGAAGTAGAGGACAGCATGCTAGAGTTCTTGAAGCGCCTCAAATACAATGAAGATATACTACTTCCTTACCACTTTGGGTGAGTCACACTGTCTTGTACTACAAATTCTCTGTTTTTGCCTACTAGCTAGCTACATGTTTTTGCTTACATATGCCCGCTTAATTAAGACATGTAAACGTGTGTGCATGCAGATTTCACTGGGTCTTGTGTATCATTAAAGTTGACGCCGGAACAGTTGAAATACTGGACTCACTAATCTCAAAAAACACTGACTTTAACATCTTGTATCGGATAGTCAACAGGTAATTTCAATCATTATTAACTATATATCTCGGCCTATTTAGTTCGTCATTTCATGATATGAACTATTTAATAACCCCTTTATTCATTTCCTTTGTCGGCGGGCAGGGCTTGGGCAAGATTCATCAGCGTCACGGAAGGTGAATGGAAACAAAAGCTTCAATGGTTTCGACCCAAGGTAAGTAATTAAGTAGTACTAGCTAGCTAGCTAGCTGCCATCTCTTTAATTATCATGCTTGATTAATTTTTATCTGATCAAATTCCATTCTCGTAAAGGCCCTGAAGCAGGCGCAGGGGACTGATCTGTGTGCATTTTGCATTTGCAAGAACATTCGCATGATGGCGTCCGAAAGGAGTAGATCTCAAAGACAGCAATGGGTACGCTTGTCAGAACACTATTCACAATTTTTACACCATTATTGATATCTAGCTAGTCACACAACTAATACACATGCATATTGATCTCCTTCTTAACAGTTCAAGGAGGTGCGGGAGAAGCTCATAGAAACGGAGCGCGTAGAAGCACTTCAAGAGGAAATAGCGGGATTTTTGCTCGACCAGGTCATAAATCCGAATGGAGAATTCTATTACCCGCTACCGCCCCCATGAAAACCACTTTCAATTGTCATCGTGCTCCGAAGGCACCAATTAGGCTAATGCCACTGGCTCCGAAGGCAACATTCATATGTAGGAGAAATTGTATATAGCTATACATGTGTGTATGTGTGAATTAATTAATATGGTGGTTTAATTTGTGAGACATTGATGTGATATATATATGCATGATTGGTTCTACTAGAAATTCTATATATATATATATATATATATATATATATATATATATATATATATATATATATATGCATAACGTGTACAATGTGTAGTATCGTAAAATACCAGCAAATGAAAAAGAATTAAAATGGAAACACAAAATTAAATGAAAAAGAAATCATAAAACTAAAAACCCCCCAAACCTTATAGTACCGGTTGGTCTTACCAACCGGTACTAAAGGGCTCCAGGTCCCCGGAGCTGGCTCGTGCCATGTGGTTGCCCTTTAGCACCGGTTCGTGCTGAACCGGTACTAAAGGGGGGGGGGCTTTACTGACCACAAATTAGTGCCGGTTATGTAACCGGCACTATAGAGCCTTACGAACCGGTGCTAACGCCCGGTTCTGCACTAGTGTAACTTCACTTAATTCCGTCAACCGACGCGCCTCCCATGACCTTCGCCTCCCTCGCGCGGTCGCGCCCTTTAAGACTTCGACCGGCTATAAATGAGCAATTTTTTTGCCTACTCCGCATGCATGATACTCCCTCTGGTCCTTTTTACTTCCGTCAACCGTTTGCAAAGTGTTTGACCAAATTTATACTAAAAATATCAATATCTACAATGCTGATTATAATGAGTATAAAAACTACGTTTTATAATGAGTCTAAAAATATTGATTTGACATTGTGAATGTTGATACATTTTTCTATAAGTTTGGTCAAAGTGGAGGTACATTAACTTCAGACAAAACTTAAATGCACAATGCAGACTAGTTCCTCCATCCAGGTGCGTGCCATGTCCTATCTTGTCATCACAACACGGTTAGCTATTAGAGTACTACTACCTACCTTCTAGTTTAAAGGGCTCGATTCAAAAATTTCACCTACTCTTAGCAAGATAGAGGCGGTGGAATAATTTTTGTAGTCTGCAAAAGTACTCAACTAATGCTGTCGTTCTTCACAAAAAAATGTGTTTACCAATGCATGCATGAACACTATTTACTCCGACCCCCCTCTCTTGTTTAATTCTTTGCCACATCATCATGTTTGCTATTCCCGTGTGCATGATACCAGCTAAGATACCACCATTATAGCCAACCTTAATCATAGCATGCAATAATTTAGTGCACCTTGAAGTATGAACATGTGTGGGGCGTGTATGTTTTTAATGACTTGAGACTATACCTAGCCTGGCATGCAAGATGACTTATTATGCACCATTCCCCATACCTGCAGGAAGCCCGTTCGTCTCCAAATCTTTTCCTCTCCATGTGTGGAAACAATATGCCTGCCAGACTCTCCTTCTCCCTCCGGCGGTCTCACCACTCCACCCCGTGTGGAAAAAATCTGCATGCATGACTCTCCTTCCCCCGCACTCGTCCAATTTGTTGTGACCAGCAATATTTCCACCCCTTCCCTCCCCCGTAATTTACTCCAACAAATATGCCCACGTAGCTGTTACATTAATCGCGCAACATATCTTCCGGGACGCTGCTTCAGTTACTTAACTGTAGGTGCATTGGGCCACTGACATATGGGCCCAACAGGGGTCGGGCCCACATGTCAGTAGCGCAACTGGACCTGCAGTTAAGTCAGTGCAACTCAGTCCATATCTTACGTAGGTGTGCCATTGCTCGCTACAAATACTGTGCCTCCCATGGCATTCGGAAGAATGCTCACATTCATCGCTATCTCCTCCCCCTCCCGCTCACGTCGACCACCATGGAATCACCCCTCACAAGCCCTAGGCGCCCCTCGCTACACCGCCCGGACGGTCACGTGTCACCGTTTCGTTCCTCGCCGCCACTAGTCGAGGAGGACGCGTCAGCGTTCCACTCCTTGCCGCGACGCGTCAACGTGGACGCGTCGGCGTTCCCAATCTCGCCAGCACGTGCGTCGGAGGACGCGTCGGCTCCCCGCTACGAGGAGAAAGTCGCGCCGCCCGCCGAGCCCCCCAGCCTTGAGGATCATTGGAAAGAAATGGATGTTGCCATGTGGGAGGCTTTACTGCCGGCAGAGCACGCCAAAATAGAGGCGAAGAAGAAGGCCGAGGAAGAGAAGCGCGCCCGGGGCAAGCTGCCTGGCAGGTCTATGTCGCGTCCGAGAGAGTCAGGCAATTGGCTCTTTGGCAGAAGGCTCGCGCAAGGGCCGTGAGGGTGGCGGAGGACGCCCGTGCCAAAGCCCTGAGTGCAGTCAGGCCCAAGTGCCTCATCTACGCTTGGCGGTACGTGGACCGGGTGCATGCTTCCAGCGAGGAGGAGTACCTATTAGCGCTGGATCACCACATCGGTGAGACCGCGCTTGCCCGCCGGCAAGCCACCAATCAGCACCTCGCGAGTTGTGAGGCTGACGAAGAGGTGTTGTGTTGGTGCGCTGGGAAACGGCCGCGCACCAGGGCATTCGTGGCGCGCCGCAAGCGCTCCTGCAAGCGGCGTGGCTTTTAGTACGAGTATAATTTAGTTTCGTAAGGTGATCTCATTAGTTTTGGGACACACATGATAAATCCTGAACGTTCGGGAATTATCTGCGTCCTTAATTAAGTATGTAAGAGGGAAAGTTTGGAAACCTTGTGTATCCGTACGCATTTTGTAAGTAGGTGCATATAGCACAAAAATTTACTATATACTATCGCACTACACGTCTCTCTCTATATATGCTTGCAGACTGTGCTACTCCCTCCGTCCAGGTGAATAAGTCATCTTTGGTTGTGCACCGTGACCAAGAAGGAGGGTAGACTTTATACGCCTAGACGGAGGGAGTACTACTATTACTTATGTACGTGCAAATGCACGTTTTAACATTACGATGCGGTTTTTGTAAAAGTAGAAAAACAACACTAGTCAAGCTTGTGAAACAATTCAATGCAAAACAAATGCAAAAATGCTCATTTGATTGTTTACGTTTAGCTTCCTTCTCTGTGGTTATTTCTCTGTCGTACTTTGTACGGAGTATCTCACTGGTCGGAAAGGCATGCAAATTCCCAAACCACTTCCTACACCCTGTATCGAATTTTTTGCCTAACAAGTTGTAACGTGCAATTGGAATTCCAACTTGAGTACTAGTACTACTAGTAGGAGTACCAGGGGCCAGTTTGTTTAGGCTTCTAGATTACTAGTAATCCCGTTACTACTAGCTCCGTCCTGGTTTATTAGTCACATGCACAACGTTTCATTAGTTAAATCTTTGGTCAAAATTTACCAAAAATTACAATGGTGACAAATAAACTAGGATGGAGGTACTAGTAGTAGTCTAGAAGCCCAAATAAGTGAGTGAGGCGCCTTAATGTTACTCTCCATTGTGACTAGTCTTATGGGAAAAGCTGGGGAAGAGACGACTTATTTTTTAAGCCGCCTAAAGAACTGGCCCTAGGAGTAGTAGCTAGGGATACTAGGAGTAGTATCTAGGGATCGAGTGTGCGAGATGAACCGGAGAAAGTAAATGCAGAGAGATGAAATGCAAAAAAGACGGAGGGATGTGATGGTTGCTTGTTCGTTTATTTTACGAGGCCACTTATTACTGGCAGTGGTTGGGTTTTGTGATACGACGACTTTACTAACGCGCCACGAGCAGGATGAGACTCCCGTGCAGCGCCGCCCTCTACACTTGTACTACATCAGTCATGGTTTATTAGTCCCCTGTTGAATTTGACTAAAGATTTAACTGACAAAATGTTAGTGCATGTCAACAGAAACTATATCGTTGGATTCGTATTTGAACATAGTTTTCAATGATATAATTTTAGGTGACATGCATCAGCATTTATCGTACTATATATAATGTTAGTTCAATTTTTGATCATACTAATCTATAGTAGTAAGGTGCCCGTGCGTTGCATGGAAGTGTGAAATGCATTGATCGGGGAGTTGTTCATTTTGACAAAGGATGTGGGGGTCATCTCATGTGTAACGGGTATCGATAGGTTTCTTCGGGTATTATTTCATCTCTAGAGCTCACAAACATCCGAGTGAAATAGATAAAAACGTATCTTCTGCAAACAAAAACGTTCAACTATTGAACCTGTATCCAAAACTTGTGAAGAAAGAACACTTATTGTGCTTTACAAGAAATGATCTTTAAGAATTAGTTTTTGAGTATCAATTGTTATACATGCTGGCTACAGATGACATGGCACTTTCTTATAGTCAACAATTGGCTATACTATTAAGTATTAACCATGCCCTTATACACCTAGATGGAGGGATTAAATCAGGATGACTTGGAAGGGGCAGAGGAGATGTAAGAAATGGTTCATAGTAAGTCTTTCACCAGTACTGTAGTAAAAATTCATACAAGGAAGATTCTAGATTAAACTATAAATGGATACACTTTTATTGATGCGTGATACTCCAATAGAGCAAGATCATGCATGGAAGTCTCCACATGCTTAGACAACAAATTACACTGAGCGAAGACTAATGATCAATATTTAACTTGATAATGCGTATGTCCAGGAGAACCTCCTTGGAGTCCCCGTGCACCGCGTTTGGGGGGTAAATCATACCATATGTCTTCATGTCCACATCGACGGGAAGGTCCCAGCTCTGCACAATCCTAGTCAGCATGATGGAGCCGGTGTCGCCGCCCACGTACCTCGGAGGGGTAGTAACAGTGAGCACGCACCCGTACATCGGCCTCGTGTCAGTGTCAGCGTCAGCGGCGTCACCCCTGTTGCACGCTACAAAGACGGGGCGGCGGCCTGCGCGTGCCCCGCACGTGCCCACGATCAAGAGGAAGACGCTGCCGTCCTCCTTCGAGACTAGCAGGCGGCGATGATCCTCTAGCGACTTCGACATGGTGCACGGGTAGCACATCTCGTACTTGATGTTCTCCGCCAAGGGCCAGTACTGAGCGCTACACGCATACGTGAGGTGATGCACGATGTCCACCGGCGAGCCCCAAAACGGCATCGGGCACTCATAGCAGTAGACGAAGGGCTCCTTGGAGGCATCGACCAGGCCGTCCATGAAACGGGAGTGGCTGTAGGGGACGTTGCGACAGTTGAATATATGAGAAAGTTACTACGAGATTTAATCCGAATAATCACAAAATAAATCATGCCGGCTATAACAAAGATTAAACTAATCATGTGGACTAGCATAGTAGATGAACAGATAGAATCTAGTAGGATACAGAGTAGAAACATGAATTCTACCACGATTTCAAATAGGAAGGACAGAAACAAATACGGTGCAACGGGAGCAGCACCGCTGGTGTTGAGGTTGTCGCCCATGTCGTTGAGGAAGAGGTTGCACTACAAAAAAAGACACATCCGTGACATTTTGGGCCGAATGAATTTTTTCTGTCATACTTATGACACTTCTATGAGGATAATTGTGACAAAACACGGTATCATCGTAGATGTGGTGGGCTCCTACTTCTATGACATAAAATCATGACAGAAAATGGGCTTTTCATCCTAGGCGGGCCGGACACGCAGCTGCATGACATTCTTTGGGCCGTCCATGACGGAAAAAACCGTGGTAGAAGCGAGGGCGAGGAAAATTTCGGCGAATTCCCGGTTACGATGGGTGGTCGAGGGCCGAGCGATGCGCGTTTCTCTCGTACACGTACGCACGTGTGTGCAAGGCGTTGGCTCTAACTGAACCCGAGCGAGGCGTTGGGCTCTAACTGAACCCGAGCGAGGCGTTGGGCTCTAACTGAACCCGAGCGATTGCACTGCAGGCTACACGTTACTGAACCCGATCGAGCGATTCCTTCGCTACTGCTGCTAACTGAAGCCGATCGATGCTACCTCTGGATGAATAGTGAGCGTTGCAGGGGGGTGGATGAATAGTGAGCGGTGGGGGTGGATGAACAAGCCCCCATGGCATTGCCTCTGGATGAACAGGACCCTGATCGATCAAGCCGGTTGGGGCTGGATGAACAGGACCCCGTGGAGGGCTGGATGAACAGAATGACCCCATGGATGGCTGGATGAACAGTAGACGGTGGAGGGGTGGATGAATAGTAGCCCGTGGAGGGGTGGTTGAACAGGAGCCCGTGGAGAGGGGTGGTTGAACAGTAGCCGGTGGAGTAGCGCACGGTGGAGGCTGGATGAACAGGAGCCCATGGATGAACAGTCGCAGGTGGACATTGGAGGAGGTCGATGATGGATGAACAGTAGCCCATGGAGGCTGGAGGAGGTCGACAGTGGAGATGAATAGTATCTTGTGGAGTCCTGTTTTGCGGTACGCAACACCCCTCGCGATGAACAGGACCCTCTTTCGACCGTAGCGCTCCAACACAAGTCCGTTTCGTCCTTTTTGCGGTACGCCACACCCCTCCCGATCAACAGGAACCTGTTTCAACCGTAGGAGGTCCAACACAAGTCCGTTTCCTCTGTTTTGCGGTATGCCAGACTCCTCTCGATGAACAGGATCCCGTTTTGAACGTGGCCGGTCGAACACAAGGCCGTTTCCTCCATTCTGCGGTACGCCAGGCCTCGTTTCCATCGCCTGTTCCGTCCAAGCCGATTGGCTCCCACGTGTTCCGTTACCTCCCGATGAACACGACGCATTCCGTTGCCTCCCGATGAACACGACGCATTCCGTTGCCTCCCCATGAACACGACGACGACGCAGTTTCTCCGTTCTGACCCAGCCATGTACAGGAGCCCTGGCCATATGTATGCGTGAGTAGGCGTTCGAGACCCCGCCCGTATGTACGTATGTGGCCGTATTTACTTTCTTGCACCCTGGCCGTTGTACGTACGTGTACATGCTACGTGCACGCCTCTACTACGACACGTGCGCGCCTCTACATGCACTAGTATTTACGTACACATTCACGACCAGAATGACAATGCTACATACGCTTCAACCAGGTGGGTCCCGACTGTCAGGCACTTCCTTGCTTGCGAAGATGTAGCTGGTGGGTACCAGCAGTCAGGGGGCGAATCGTTTTTTTGCCCTGACGGACTTCTTGCGTGCGAAGATGTAGCTGGTGGGTCCCAGCAGTCAGGGGGGAAACGTTCTTTTCGCGAAATACTGTGGCCCATCCGGTGGGTCCCTGCTGTCAGGTGGGGGAATAATTATTTTGTGCATAATAAGGAGGCACTTCCTTGCGGCCGCTGTGGACCCTGCTGTCAGCCTCTCCACGTACAATACCCTTCCGATGGAAGTCATTCCTTGACCACATTGACCACGCCACGCGGAGAGCACCAGGGTGGTGGACAACGGCGAGGCCTAGGAAGGGGACGATGCGGAGCCAGGGAAGACGCGGCAGTGGAAGCCCATGCGGAAAGGAGTAGGAGGGTTCACTGGTTCGGCTGCGGTGTGAGGCTACCGTCGCTGCAGGGCCTGGCCAGCGGTGGGAATAGCGGGGGCGGTGAGGCCTCCGCGGTAGCACAGCCAGCCACGGAGCAGGAGCATGCGACACGACCGGCGTTGCTTTGGGCGGCTGGAGCAAGAAGACCAGAGGTTGAAGAAGCTCTACGGTCGTTGGATGGACATTGTACGGTCACTGGAGCTAGAATCATTCATATTGACTAAGTTGACAAAGCCCTCCGTCCCCATCAACTTAGTAGGCCCACAAGTCAGCCTCCCACCAAGGTGGATCCCAGCTAGCAGGGGGAGTATTCATTTTCTTTGTGTGTAATAAGGAGGCACTTCCGGTGGGTCCGAGCTGACAGCAGGGGGAACGTTTTTTTCGTGAAATATGGTGGGTCCACAAGTCAGCCACCAAATCTGCCGGGTCCCAGCTGTCATCGGAAGGAATAGTTTTTCCGCATAACAAGGAGGCACTTCCTTCCGTGCAAAGATACAGCCGGTGGGTTCCAGCTGTCAGGGGAAGGAAATAGCTTAATAAGGAGGAACTTTCCTTGCGTGTAACCATGGACCTCGTGGGTCCCAGCCGTCAGGCTCTCACGTACAGTCTTCTTCCGATGACTCTCGTTTTTTGACCATGCCGCGCCGAGCGCAACGAGGCGGTGGACAACGGCAAGGCCCCAGACTGGAATGACCCGGTGATGGGGAAGACGCGGCAGTGGAGTCGCAGACGGAGAGGAGCGGGAAACTTGACTGGTTCAGGTGCGGGGTGGGCCTACACTCGGCAGAGAATAACAGGAGGTGTGGAGTGGAGGGATGGCCTGGCCGTCGGCGGGGTAGCGTTTCACTGCGAGGCACGCAAAAGAACACCGCTGGACGCCGGAGGCTGGAGCAGGCGGTCCCGGTAGCACTGGGGGAAGAAGACGAGAGATTGAAGAAGAATATCGGCCGTTGGATGTAAATCCAACGCCTTGCTTAGGCTTCGACCTACTGGCCCACATGTCAGCCAGTTCATTTGTTGTTTTAGTCCATTTGGTGGGCTGGGTGAAACAATGATGTAGCATCTATACAGCCCGTTTATATATATGGTAGAATTTAAAGCCCAGTTGCATTTTTCCTCGAAATCCGTGACTTGCTGGGCTGGGTGAAAATATCATGTTGGGCTGGACGGAGAAATCTTATAAAAACATAAACACATGATTGCACGTCCATTACTGCATTGGTCAGTAAAATATTTGCAAGCTTATGTACACAATCACTAGGAGTTAACTTGCCAAGTTATATATAAACAATTATTATTATTATTTTGTAAGAACTTACAATTTATGAAATAAAATATCATTTTAATTTGATGAGTTAATAGGACGTGGGGTATTATTATTTTTTAGGCTAGACGTGGGACAGTTGAGTTGGTTCTAGGGAAATGTACTGAGAGAAAACTCAGTTTACATCGAAAAAGAAAGAGAAAGAACTGAGCTGTGCGTCGTCTTGAAAAAACAAACATAACTTGGGCTGTTGATGTTATAGACAAGCTAGGTTGGGAGCCCAGAGGCCGCTAGATCCAAAAAACGTTGGAACATGTCGTGGGTTGCCCATGTTAAAATAAAATGAGACTAACCCAAGGGCTAACCCTCGTTGGCATTCTTTTATAGGAGAAACTCCGTGAGCACCACACATCCAAGCCGGGACTTGAACTCGGGTGGGATGGAAGCAACCTCAAGCAGCCCAGCCAACGGGTCGACGGCCCGTCCTCATGGGCTGCCCATGTTAAACAACAAAACCTAGGCCATGGACCTGGTGGGCCCGGGATTCTCAGCCTCTCGATGAACAGTTGTCTCCCGATTCCTCTTATTTTGCTGACCATGTTGGGAACGACAGACGGCGACGCCACGGTGACAGCACCAAGGTGGAGGACGACGTCGAGACCGTGGACCGAACGAACCGGAGCGGGGGAAGGCGCAGGCGGAGGGGAGTACAAGAGTTGACTTGTTCGGATGCAGGGTGGCCGGTGGAGCTCCTTGGTATCGTTGTCTTCTTTCATGTTGGCGTAGCAGGGGTTGATGATGGTCTCGGCGAGGTCAACCACGGAGTCCTTCTCCTGCCCGTTGCCGATGATCTTGTATTGCGTCTGGATGTCAACAAGCTTGCTGCACCAGATGGCCGAATCGTCGCGTTCTTCCTTCTCTCCACCGTAGTAAAGGTGCAGTGCGCGCTGCCGATGAAACGGGCGAATGCTCCAGAACCTATGATGGCCCTACAGCAGTGGTAGACGAGAACCTCGTCCCGCACGCATACCTGGGCGACCGCGGTCCGCTGGTCCCTGTCAGGAGACGAATGGATGGGCACAAGGTCTAGTCCTACGACCTTGTGCTTTCTCGTCCTGTAGGTACTGCTTGAACTCGGTGAGGCAGAGCTTCACCGAGTCCAGATCGTTGGTGTACATCACATTCAACTTGGTGCCGCCATGGGATTGAACGGAGAACTCAAAGATGAACTCCTTGCTGAAGTCCATATCCAGCAGCCTTATCCCTCGGATCGCCATTGGAGTCTCTTCAAGTGAACGAGTGAGTAGGCGGCAACATCAGTTCGTTTTTCAGCTCTTGGGGAACTGGATTCAACAGTAAATTGAGTGTGTATAGGCGACAACAATTACGACCCCTCCGTCACCCACTGCACGCCCTACAGAATATGCACCCTCGGCACATTCAAATGCCTCCATTAAGAAACCTATTCCGTCCACACACACGTAGGTTCATGAGCGAGTCTATATTGGTACTGTAATAACAAGTGTTAGTGGTTAGTTTACTTAAATTTAATTAGCTTCAATTAAAATGTATTCTTAAAACAAGCAATGCATTGGCTTGTTCTATCAGTGCCACAGGATCAACATGCACAACAATTAGAATTATTATTCTAAGGATACACATGATCAGCACATTTGCCGCACTTTCACACAGACAATACTACCAAGTTTGAACAATTTGTTATGGTTGCTGTCCTCTGCATCATCATGTCGTGTTTCCCAGCTTGCAAGATTCAGAACCAACAAATAAGATTCAAATAATAAGTACAACAAAGATGCCTACACATCTCATTGGTTCCCAACTTCCAAGATTCAGAACCAACAAATAAGATTCAAATAATAAGTACAACAAATATGCCTACACATCTCATTGATTCCCAGCTTGCAAGATTCAGAACCAACCCATTAGAGCCTTTTGATAAAGTGAATATTGGGATTAAATCCATCTTGGCTAGCCGTGTCATACAACCCAAGAACTTGGCGAATGCTCTTGACCATCACAACATATGTAGTGGAGTATTCCTGCTTGCACAGATAGGAAAGAGCATGGGTTTAGGACTCTAGCAGCCGTAGAGATGGTTGTACAAAGAATGGCCTTTTCTTTTGGCCACCAATTCTATCTATGTTCGTGATGCATCAATCTTTGACGCATCCCTTGAAATTACTATAATAGTGGAACTAGTTGAAGCAAACTTTATTTCCAAAACGAGAAAAGATTGCGATAGAATAGCTTTATTTAAAAAATACAACATTGGCACAGCATGACAAAGCACAATAATGTTGATAAAGGACAGTACTGGCCGGTGTGAGGGGCCCTATGCCGCCACGACTCGATCTGGTGAACCTGCAACTCCACTCGGATGAGGTCAACCTCCAGCTCCATGATTCAATTCATGCACCTTTTTCTGCAGTTCACCTGAAATGAAGCAAAGATTGCATCATTCAGCTAGCAATAAGTACTTGCTCTCGTGAGCTGGCAGGTTCTTCTTTAGTAGTTGCACTAAAATTGAGCAACATTAAGGTTGGCTGTCCTGCTCATGTAAGGTGTAATTATAATTTGCTTCTCCTTTTGTGCAGTTCCACTAAAATAAAGTGCCATTGTGGTGACAGTGACAACTCATCTTGCAAAGGCTAATAAAATGTTGCACGAGATTACCAACAGAATTTGACGGAGATTTTGGGAACTCCAGTCACCATTTTGTGCAGTTCCACCAAAATTGAGAGATGTTGCCCATGTGACATTTTACTTGAACTGCACAGGACACTCATTCCAAAAAAGTGCTTTGTGCAGTTCACCAAAAGGTCACAATAGCAACAAGGTGAAATGGATATCCCTATCTGCACAAAAAGATAGAAAGTAAATAGTTGCTGGTCAATAAGAATATACGAATTATACACGAAATGAAAAGAAGCATCTTAATTATGTTCATGGCAATCACGCAAGGATAGTAGAAATTTTAAAACCTAAGTAATGCTTCATGTTATCAGAAGCATTACGATCAACTATGATATTCGTCAAATATGGGATTACTTTAATTGTGGCATTGCTTGTTTACCAGATACAGTAAATCAACAGCAGCTAAAGAGTTGGTTTAAGGGCATGGGACCATGGGGACACCAGGTCACTCAGCAGCGTAAAGAAGCAACTTACTTATCATAATTGGGCAAACAGCAGAGTACCATTTGTTAACACAATTTAATTGCATCATATCACTGGAGGCATTAGATTAACAATAACACTGGTTAGACATGTCCTTAAGGTAACAGTGTGATCGCTTCATTTTACATGCGCATTTACATTAACAACAGAAAAAGGTTGGTATAAGGACATGCAACAGTGGACGCATCAGCACAATGTACCTGCAAAGAGGCATAAAGTGGTGATGCCGAGTTTGTTCATGCTTTGTGAGGGCAGAAAATCTAATCCTGGAGAACTTTTACTATGTGAGGGAAGCAAATCTAATCCTGGAGAACTTTTACTATGTGAGGGCAGCAAATCTCATCCCGGAGACCTTTTACTATGTGAGGGCAGCAAATCTAATCCTAGAGACCTTTTACTATGTGAGGGAAGCAAATATAATCCTGGACATACTCTGTTGACTTGTCCACCAGTCCCCACTTTCTATCCATTTTTCAACCGATAATAGATTTGTTCCTTATCCAATTTGTACTGAGTTTTCCCATTATTTCCCTTTTCAACCAAGAGACCGGTTGGGTACCCGGTCTCTACTACTTTCCCCCTGTTATTTCCTCTTTGAATCAAGTCCTAGATTCATGCTACGACTTTCCCCCCTTCCTTCGTTCTTTGAACCGAGTCCTATATTCGAATGCATGAAGTAGCTTTACCTCTAATAATACTAACAATTTAGGTGGATTTGGAAGAGCTGATGGAAGTAGAAAAAGATGCACATGCAGACACATTGGGAGCTGGGGTAGTAGAGCAAGGCTGCTTTTGAAGAGTTTGTACCTGAGGTTCGTCGGGATGTCGGCGGCGGCAAGTCCGATCTGTGCACAATACGGTAGGGAGGAAGAAGGGTCGGAGGACCTCCCGAGACGGCGATGTGTCGAAGAGATCGGCACGGGAGGATCGGGACCCGCCGGCATCTGTGGGTTTCCTCCCTCGGCGGTGATGACCACTTGAGCGATGCACCTTTTAGTCCTCTACACACACCGGCTGAAGGGATCCGGCCGGATCTGTGACCAGCGGTGAGCAGAGAGAAAATGTCGCTACCGCTGTCTTGTTTAGATCCAGAGAGGATGAGAGAATGAAGAGAGCAACCCTAGTAAAGTAAGCGCTCAGGCCCCTGCGTACATATATAGTGGAGTGATTATCTTTTTCTCTCCACAACAAGCATTTCAATTTGTGTACGTGGCATTAAAGAAAAGAAACTCTCTATTTAAGGTGACTGCTGTACGACTCCTACTTACTAGTAGTAGTACTAGTATTGTTCACCTGTGCTTCCCGCCCCTCCATTCATTGAACAACCCCACGGGTGAATAAACATACAGTAAGTATTTATATAGAACGAACAAGCTCGAACTATTTTCGCGTAGTTAAAAGTTGAGGGCGAGGATTTTCCCGGGCAGTTTGCATGACAGTTTTTGGGTAGGCGGTTTGACAGAGAGCCGAGGAGGGTGAGCGAGTGGCGCATTCTCAAACATACTGCTGGAAAGGTCGGGCTATGCGATTTGATGGCGCGTTACTGCTGGAAAGACTTGTGATATGACCACTCACTATAGTCATGAATTACTGGAGCTCCTACTGGGGTGATGCCCCCTTCCGTTCCACACTCTAATCTGGTGCATAACACGTCAACCCGGATGCTGGCTCTCCCACATGTCAGCGAAGTACTACATAGTAGTAAGAAGGAGCAAAGAATGATGTGGTATATACTACTACTACTACTCAGGTCGGAGGAGTGCGAACCATGGCAGCCCAGTGAACCAGCAGTGCGAACCACGGTAGCTCAATGAACCAGCAGTAGAAAACAATGTGGTGATATGGCCATAAAAAACCAATGTGCTACGGTCCACACTATAACATGTACAATACTACTCCTCTTTGTTTGGATGCCTGAGTTAGAGCTAGTTTGGGTTGAAATAGCCTCAAATTATCGAAATAGGAGGGGTTAGTTTGAGCTAGTTTGCTCTAACCCAGCTAAAAAAACTAGCCCGGTGGAGAGGTTCTATTTGGGATAGTTATCCTCGGGCCCACTAAAAGAGAACTAAAAAAATCTCCCCTGCCCGCACCAGATCGCTCCCCCCTCTCGCACGACTCCTCTCTGTTCCCCATAGGGCCGCCCGCCCAAGCACCGCTCACCCTCTCTCTCCTCTGGCCGCCCTCTCCTTCCGGCCTCCGCCGCCCTACTCCGGCCGCCCTCTTCCTCCGGCCTTCGAAGGTTGCCCTGCTCCCCCTTCACCGGTCGTTTTTCTCCCTATGCCGTGCACGGCGGCGGCGCATCTACCAGGGGAGTCACGAGAGGGGTGAGTTTGTTCGTTCCTTCTCTGTCTCATAGCCATATCATTGATCTTGCTCGCTCTAGCGCTAATTCTAATTTGGGAAAGTAGATCCTGATCAAACTTGGTATAGATTTGTGGTGTACGCATGGAATTGTTTGATGCTGCTTTAGGAGGTAATAAATCTTTCTAGAGGCCCAAAGATTCAGTTCACCTTTCTAGGTATTTCAGTTTCAGGCTTGCATTATTTCTAGAGGCCCAAAGATTCAGTTCACCTTTCTAGGTATTTCAGTTTCAGGCTTGCATTATTTCTAGAGGCCCAAAGATTCAGTTCACCTTTCTAGGTATTTTTGTTTCAGGCTTGCATTATTTCTAGAGGCCCAAAGATTAAGTTCCCAGTCGGTGGCAAGCGGCCCTGCTACCCATGCCGGTGTCGACCTCAACTCGCAAGGGCCAGCGTCGGAGGGGTTCCCGGGGCTTGGGCTCTACAGAGCCTTCCTCCAGAGCGACGACGGTGAGCTCCTCCCTTGGTGCGTGAGGGGCTCCGGGCTCCCTCCCTATCGTGAATGACTTCCGTGATGAATTAGCTCATGCTTTGATTCATGGAGTGTTTTTTTTGTGAAGCTTGATTGACGACTTGTATGTTTAAGTGGGATATCTCATTTTTATGGACAAAGTAAAAATTATCATGTTTTGCATGCTTGATTTGTAAAGATGGTTCGTTTATGTCAATTGTGAGCGGGAGGAGGCCACACAAGAGCCGGCCACACCAAATCCGGCAGGAAATAGGGTCCAAAGTAGTCAAATGAATGAGAAAGAGCATTTATTGTCAATCTAACCCTGCCATCCATACACCTGTTTGGTTTAGAGTTAGTTCAAGGTTAACTCTAACCTCTAACTGAGTTAGAGTTCTCCTCGTCTCGGTTCATCGCCATCATACTTTCCCCATTCCCGTGTTTTCAGTATCCTGCGAATCAAAGAGGCCCTTTTTGCGGGAAAAATCAAAGAGGCCCTTAGAATGGTTTAGGTCCGGTCATTTTTTATAAACTTGTTATGTCCAAAAATTTAATGAACGCTCAGGTTTCTACGAAAATAATCTGGTTTCATGTAGTAATTCATTTATTTATTTATTTTTCTACGGGGGGTTTGCATGTAATTTGTGAGGTCTGAAATGTAAAGTACCCCGGCATATGCTCCGAGTCGTGCATGAACTACGACCCATATGCTCTATGTCCCACATGTCGGCGAATGGGAGCACATGGAAATAGCCTAGGAGCACATATAGGAGGAAAAATGCGTGAAAAAATATGTACTGTGAAGCGTAGCTGCGGTTCGAAAAGGAGACCTAAAGTGATGACAGCTATAGGCACGCACCCAACTAGTGGTACTAGACATACGACTAACTTTTTCCTCAAAAAAGAGGTACGAGTGCTCAATACTCCTATTCTATCAACACGAGTCCCATCTGACAATAGCGTCCGTGCTACAGCTAGCTCTCCTCCCTCGTTTCTCTCTTCTAATTCTAAACTCGGCCGACGCCCGATAGGCGGGGTGGGTTTGCTCAACTGCGGCCCCACCTCATAGTGAAAACGTTACGATTGGAATAAAAATGCCATATACTCCCTCCATTCCTAAATATAAGCCTTTTTAGATACTATTTCAAATGGAATACAGCATACAGATGTATGTCTACATAGTTTAGAGTGTAGATTCACTCATTTTGCTCCGTATGTAGTAGTCACTTGCTGGAATCTTTAGAAAGACTTATATTTGGGAACGGAGGGAGTACTATACTAATAAAACATTAAAGCCACGAGGCGATGCAGTGCTGGTTACAGGAGGCAAGAAGAAGAGATGCATGCATCGACGACGGCCACCTCCTCGACTCAGGGCGCCGGCCCACCGTACGGCGCCTAAGTAGCAGCGGATTTCGTGGCCAGGTCAACGTGCTTCTGAATAATGGCGTCCAAAGATTCCAGCCGCTGGAAGAAGGCCAATGTCTTTCTGTCCTTGCTTGCCTTGTAGTGGCCTATGTAGATGATTTCCTCGTAGACGTGAATGTGAAGGTCGACGGTTTCTTGCATGGCGAGGCGCTGCGCGGCGAGCTCGGCCTCGAGGTGCACATTCTTCGTCGCGACCTCCGGCACCTGCAGGGACACCAGGGCTTGAAAGAGTTGATCACCATGGAGGCCGATGAGGGTGGCAGGCAATGAGGAGCCTGGGCACGCGGGCTAGAGTAGTACGGCAAGGTCATCCGCGTGCTTCTTGATAGCGGTGAACTTGCGGATGGAGTTGACCATCATGTCGTCCATGCGAAAGGCGAAGCCGGCGGTGGCAAGGGCTACGATGCCGGTGGTTGCCAGCACCGTCTGGAAATGCTGCGCGGTGCGGGGCCTCAGGCTGGCGCCTTGGATGATTTGGCACAGCCGACTGCCGCTCGCGTCCATCGCCTCCATAGGTGCTTGTGGCTTCTGGTCACTTGGTGTTGGATTGGAGTGAGCCGTATTGCACAGAGACTTAGGAGTAAATGGATTGGAGTGGTGGAGCGCCTTTATATGAGAGTCCAAACTCTATTGCATTCACATCGTGCTGGCTCTATTCTGATTCTCCAATTAATTCCCTCTGCATGTAATTGAGGATGCATCATTGACCGTTCAATGTCTCAGGAACAGCTACCCTCTCCCTCCTTGGCATTCAAGCACCTATGGAGGCGACTGCCACTCGCGTCTATCGCGTGTCAGGAGACGTTCCCGTCGATGATGATGTGCCTATGGTGACTTCGTAAATTTCAAGATGATAGTGTCGTGCGTGTGTGCGTTCATATGGGTGAGTGTATGCGCATGTATATGAGCGCTTGCGTCTGTACCATGTCAAAAAGAAATGTAAATGCGTGTCAAAAAGAGACTAGTCAGTATACTCAATATTGTGCACCTTGGAGAGGAAAACGAGAGAAGTACGTATTTATTTACGGTGCAGATTCACTCATTTTTGCTCCATATGTACTCCGTATTGCTGTAGTCTAGTCACTTGTTGAAATCTCTAGAAAGGCAAATACTCCTTTCTGGTTTACAGGGCTATACTAGCAAGTAGTAGTACGTACTACTCCCTCCGTTCCTAAATATTTGTCTTTCTAGAGATTTCAACAAGTGACTACATACGGAGCAAAATGAGTGAATCTACATTCTAAAATATGTCTATATACATCCGTATGTAGTAGTCCATTTGAATATCTGAAAAGACAAATATTTAGGAATGGAGGGAGTAGTACAATAGTGGGCTCACATAGCAATTTTGTCTCATGCAAGAGCCTGGCTATATGCATGCTCCAATGTTCACAGCTGCCACGTTCGGGTTGCGCTTGGCTCTTCGCCTCTTCGAGAAGATGAACAATGATGTTACTACTAATGCTTCTACAGTGTCGAATCCACTGCTGCATGTCTGTCCACCGCGAGCGGGAGGGATAGCTTGTTGTAGCAGCCTGTTCTCGTTTGCGAGCAAGCGCGCATGGGTGAGGGAGAAGGCGTGTAGTAGTAAAATCAAGCTTCTCCTCATTGTACGAGTTGACGCGACACATCATAGCACTGGCCCCACATGCTTGCCTCTAAACTTGGCTGAAAGACCCGCAGTGTACAATATATTTGCTGCAACCTCTAACATTTACCCACAACAAATTAAAATATATATTCCTGTCTTGACCAGATGAGCGTGCAAACTACAATCACCAGGGTGGCAGGTAGGGCCAGAAGACTATTTTAATTTTCTTAAAAAAACTTCGAGACGGCCACATAGCATGGAGCCGACCCCAACGATTTTACGCTTACAGGCACCGTACACACTATCCTAGTACTCTACACATGAAACTGCCACACGAGCGTCCGGGCTGCGCTTGGCTCTTCGCCTCTTCGGGAAGTCGAACAACAGTACTACTGCACTGGAGGAGTACTACAGTACGCTTCTAGCCATCTGATACCGATTGAACTACTGCATGTCCACCGCGTGCGGGAGGGAGAGCGTGTAGCGAAAGCTTCTCCTAGTCTTGCCAGCCACCACGCTCATGGGCGAGGGAGGGACGCTCCTGCCTTTGCGTGTATGACACGTGGGCCCGATAGGTGGGTGGACAACCTATCATACAGCCAAAGGCATGTGCAGTTATGTTCACGAGGGAGAGGATAATCAAACTTCTCGTTGATATATGAGTTGACGCGACACATCAAAGCACTGCACTCGATATATTTCAATAATTTGTGTTTACTGATGCATTAATTACAACGCATGCATGCATGTCGTGACTCTCCTTTTGATACTTGGATGTATTGATTTAATGCACCTTGAAGTAGTATAAAATATGTGACGGTAAAGCTTTGTAATGCCTCGGCCCAAGCGAGAGATGGTTGTGCACGAGGAGGGCGAGATCATGCAGATGGAACAGGACCCGACGATGGAGCTCTCTAAGGTATCGATGGACCTCACCGTGCTGCAATGCCCCTTGTGCCTCCGCCCCTTGACGCCTCCAGTGTATGAGGTTCGAATACACCTCGTCCATTCGGCTGATTGAGCAAGGTGCAGGTTTCTTGATTGATGTGCTGTTCGATTGATTTCTGCAGTGCAAGGGAGGGCACCTGGCCTGCGCGAACTGCCGCGTCGAGCGCCCCGGGAACCAGCGGTAGTGCCAGAAGTGCGAGCGCGGCGGTGGCTTCGACGTGCGGAACACGATGGTGGACACCGTCCTTTCGTCGGTGAGGGTGGAGTGCCCGCACGAAGGCTGTGGGCTCTACGTCCCTTACCACAAGCTCGCCGATCACCAGACTGTGTGTCTGCTGGCGCCCTGCAATTGCCCCGTGCCCGTCTGTGGCTACGAAGGCCCGCCGCGGGCGCTCTACCACCACATCAGCACCGCGCATCCCATGCCCGTGCACATGATCTTGTACGACAAGGTGCTCCAGCTACAAGTGCCACTGTCGGAGCCACGGCTCTTGCTGTTCGCGGAGGAGGACGGCCGCACGTTTTTATTGGTCGGTGGTGTGCTCGACATCGGCGCGCCTATCACCGTGTCAGTCATCTACATCAGAGCGGGGGCGTCCCCACTACCGCACTACGTGGCCAAGCTCTGGGCGAACGGCCCGCCGGGGGATCCCAAAGGCACGACCGACGCCATCAAGGTGGAAATGGAGGTGACAAGCAGCAAAGATCCTGGCGACATCGCCGTGCAAGGAGCTGACCTTCTTCATAGTTCCACCCAAGCTGCTGGCCGGGGCTAAGCTAGTGTCCCTCCACATTCAGATTGACAAGCTCACGTCCTAAATGTTTCTACAGTGCCTTCTGTTTATCTTAGTAATATGCTAATATAGGGATTACCTCAGTCTAATTTAGCTTAAGAAATGGTGGGTTTTGGTGGCGATTGCAGCAATTACTTCAACATCAGATCAGTAATTTCCAACAGTCGAACGGATATTTTGTGTCTGTTGGATATAAAGTTCCTTTGGGTAAGAAGTACTACTTGTCATCAAAACGGATAAAAGGAGATGTATGTAGATGTATTTTAGTTCTAGAGACGTCCCTTTTTATCCATTTTGATGACAAGAACTCCCTCCGTTCCACAATACATGCCTTCCATTTGTCAAAATATAGATGTATCTAGACATGTTTTAGTATATAGGTACATCCATGATAGAGCCAATCGGATGGTTGAGAACACTACAATTCGTAGCTACAGATGCGTGTGTGACTCCCAGATGCAGAGGCCGGGGGTCATCATCCTCCTTTTTGAGAAAAATAGACGCGTGTGTGAGAGGTTGAGTGCGTGCGTGCACCTCTTCTCTTCCTGTATAACATACTAAACTCAGAGTACAAGTTTTTGTGGGTGGCACGATGGTGCGTGCGAGAAGTCCCAAGAGATAGGTTTAATGCTTCTGAAAAAAAGACTAGCCTATAGCTTGCCACGCGGCTATTCTTGTCGAACGCCCCATTAACCGTAAGATATGTATACGACGGTGCCAGTTATTGCACGTACACAACAGTAGAAAAAGAACTACCATGGCATATGCTACACCACGGCCGAGAACACGTGCCCACGTAATGCCATCGGGGAATAGTGTCGCACTTCGAAACTAGAACCATCAATAAATTTTGAGCTTGCGTCTCGCCACATTCCAAATTACTCCATGCTATATTGAATTGCAAACCTGTTCACACCGATCACAACCTAAATGGTTTCCCACTTAGGAGCGCATTAGTGCCATGCTATATTGAATTGCAAACCTGTTCACATTGATCACAACCTAAACGGTTTCCCACTTAGGAGCATATTAGTACTCGGTTATAAATACTACTGTGCAAAGATGACTGCACATTCCTCCTCAACTCCTCATTCACAAAAACAAACAAGTCATTCAGCATCCTTCCCTTGCGTCTGCCATGGCCAGCGTGAGTTCTGGGTCGAGAGATTGCCACCAAGGAGAGGCAAGCATGGAAGCGGAAGCACGAGAGATGTCCCGCCTTGCTGCAAAAGCAGCCGACATGTCCCGCCGCATGGAACTAGTAGCACAGAGGTCCTGCCGTGCCGCCGAAGCAGCATGGAGGTCCCGCCACGCCATCGATGCAGCAGACTGGTCCGGCCGCGCCGCGGAAGCAGCAGAGATGTCCCGCCGCACCGCGAATGCAGAAGAGATGTCCCGCCATGCTGCGGCGGCCTGGGAAAATGTCTCGCGAGCAGGCGACGACTCTTATAGGCGCATGCATGCGATCGTCCATAGCTAGATGGATCAGATCTCCGGTTGGGCAAGGTTGCAGGACGACATGAAAGTCTCGTTTGAACAGGCTACCAGAATCATCCGACAACTCAGGGAGGGAAATGAGAGGCTCCGGGCCGAGTGCGACCTGCTGAGGGCGAAGATCGTTGGAAGTGTGGAGCAGCAGGAGGAGACCACTGCCTTGTTGAAGAGGATCGGCGTCATCATCAAGAAACTTATGGACGAGAATGACATGCTCCGCATCGAACGCCAAAGGCTGGTGGAGGAATCTTTGGATATTCTCAAGCAGCGTCATGAGGACACGAAAGAGCTCATCGCCACTCGCTGTGGAGACTAGTTCCCGCGGCCTGCAACAACGCATCTAGAAAGTAGGGATCAGCGAGCCAGATCCTTGTCTTCCTTCTTTTTTTGCCCTTGTGTATTTCGGGCGTAGCCGCATGTGGCTTTTTTAATTATATTCCTAATTATGTAAGACAATTAATCATCCTTATATATTCATCAGTCTTGCTATAAGTCGCAGTAGATGCTATATAGGTCCGTCGGATCTTACATCAAGATCCGTGCTTTCAGATCTTATTTTTTCTCTCTTAAATCTCAGTCGAGTGACACATAGACACACCATTAAACAGAGGCTCGGGCAACATTAATGGAGACCTTGGGAGAGAGGTGGACGGCAGATGGAGGTCAAAGGGCTCTCCTCCCAATAAGCACGCGCAGGGGTATGATCGCACTCTCTCGTACTCAAATAGCTACCCTGCACAGCGCCTCCTAGCTAATAAAAAAAGGGGACGCGTGGCGGCACGTAAATGGTAGTAAATAGAACGCCCATGGTTTCAATAATACTTGTGTTTCCAAAATGACTTTGTTGATTGTTAATGTGTGCGCCTTTGCAAATCAGACTGCAAAATTACCACAACATGTTGGTGCCATGTCATGGCACCAAGCCAAGTTTCATTATTTTCATGTGTGTTTTGGATTTACAGGAATTGAAAAACTAAGTTTCTCAATGTTTCCAGCCCAGCCACGACGCCCAGAATTTTGAATTTCATTCCCATTTCTTGCATGGAACCTAGAAATTTACCCGAGGACACACATGTGATTTTTCAACCAACTTTGGTGCACTGGAGCATGTGCTTGTATTTCAATTTTGAATTATGCACACAAAGGTGACACGTTCCCTCTCAGAACCACGAGCCTTCTTGAGAGAAGCTCCGGTTTGCAAGAAGCTTATACCAAAATTTGTTCCTATTCGGCCAATATTTTTACCACAGCATGGTACTACCATGACATGACACCATGCCAAGTTTCACGATTTTAAAACCAAGTTTCTCAATGTTCTCGACCGAGTCACGATGCCCAGATGTTTGAATTTTATTCTCATTTCTTGCATGGGACCTAGAAATTCACCCGAGGACACATATGTGATTTTTCAACCAACTTTGGTGCATGGGAGCATGTGCTTGTAGTTCAAATTTGAATTATGCACATTAAATGGCCAAAAACTAAAATAATGTATAAAAAAGGCCAAAAAAACCGGAATAATTCTAAAATTTAACAGGGCACTCATGTAGTTCTATGTTGCCTTTGTAAATAAACTCAAGGGGGACAACGTATATCGTTTCGCACTCAAAGGTGGCCCTCTCAGAACCACGAGCCTTCTTGAGAGAAGCTTCGGTTTGCAAGAAGCTTATACCAATATCTGTTCCTATTCAGCCAATTTTTTTTACCACAACATGGTAGTACCATGACATGACACCATGCCAAGTTTCATGATTTTCAGACGTGTTTTAGATTTACAAGAATTTAAAACCAAGTTTCTCAATGTTCTCGGCCGAGCCACGATGCCCAGATGTTTGAATTTTACTCTCACTTCTTGCATGGGACCTAGAAATTCACCCGAGGACACAGATGTGATTTTTCAACAAACTTTGGTGCACGAGAGCATGTGCTTGTAGTTCAAATTTGACTTATGCACATTAAATGACCAGAAACAATTAATGTATAAAAACGACAAACTAACCCGAAATGATTCCAAAATTTAACAGGGCACTCATGTCTCAAGGGGGGGGGGGGGGGCAGCGTATATCGTTTCACACTCAAAGGTGGCATGTTCCCTCTTAGAACCACGAGCTTCCAAATCGGCCCAATTTTTTACCACAACATGTTAGTGCCATCACATGACACCGTGCCAAGTTTCATGATTTCCAGGCGAATTTTGGATTTACATGAATTAAAATCTAAGTTTCTCGATGTTCTCGGCCGAGTCACGACGCCCAGTTGTTTGAATTTCATTCTCATTTCTTCCATGGGACCTAGAAATTCAACCAAGGACACACATGTGATTTTTCAACCAACTTTGGTGCACCGGAGCATGTGCCTGCAGTTCAAATTTGATTATGCACATTTAAAGTCCAGAAACTCAATTGATGTATAAAAAGGCCAAACGAACCCGAAATAATTCCAAAATTTAACAGGGCACTCATATAGTTCCATGTTGCCTCTGTAAAGAAAATCAGGGGGAGGTAGCGTATATCATTTCGCACACAAAGGTGACACGTTCCCTCTCGGAACCACGAGGCTTGTTGAGAGAATCTCCGGTTTTGCAAGAAGCTTATACCAAAACTTGTCCCAATTCAGCCCAAAATTATACATGTGAAAACGGGGTTTAGATTATCCTGAACATCTCACTACCTAGACCAATAATGTACTATGGTTTGAGTTCAACATAAAATGGATACAAATATTTGAACTAGAGATTGTATGGTACATGTAGTTCATAGTGAAATATGATTACTGCTATATGCATGTTTTTTTTATCAAGATAATATTAAAATTATTGTATAACTTGACAATAATCGTATTCAAATAAGGAAAATTGATTCAAATTTAATCCATATGGTAGACGACAGTATATATGTTCACATGGTGGAGTAAAATGTTCATATATGATGGAAGATCAAAATGTACGACTACATCAATTATAAATCGCAAGGTCACCTAACGATATATTCGAATTCAACATAACATGGATTCCAAAATTGAAATTCGAGATCCTGGCATTTGTAATCATATAAAAAGGGACATTACTCTTTCTTTTGGTGGGAATTGATTTGTATTTTGTTGTTGTTGAGGGAAGTGCGAATCGATTTGGTACTGTACAGGGTAATCTTGTTCTCTCGAATTTTTTTACATTTTTCTTGTAGTTTTTTCAATGGCATCTATAGCGATATAGTAAAAGGGGACATGACTCTCTTGTGTCTTGTATGAATAGTTTTTTTTACACGTTAAGTTTGTTCTGCCGAACAAGGAATCCGCACCTTGTTATCCCGAAATTATCAAGCTCGAGTATCTTTTGTCTCACCTGCTTTGAAACTCCCGCCTCTTCAACCCGCGCCGCGCCTTGTTATCCCGAAATTCCGACACGCGCGAAAACTCCCTCCTCATCCGAAATCGGTCCCGCAGCCCAGACACGCGAAATCCCCCTTCTACCCCTTAGCCGGAAATGAAGCTCCACGTCGCGGTGTCAAAACCGGTGGGGGTATGCTGGTAACTTACCCTACATTTCGGACAAGAGCATCCCTAAGCTTGGCTCCCCCTTCCTTCCCCTTCGCCCCCATTCATACACCGAGGCCGCCAAAACCCATGAAACCCCACGCTCCTCCGTTGGCTTCCCGAGTGCCGCCCAGCCGGAGCTCTTCCCCGACTACGTCGTCCACCGCAACAGCTCGTCGTCCCTCATCCACCGCACCGGATGAGGATCCGTCATTGATCTCATCATCCCGCCGGATCAGCTGCCCCGTCCTCCGCCTCCAAGGAGCTGCCCCGATGTTCGCCTTGTCTATCACGCCACCTCAATCCCCACACCGCCGTCTTGACCTGCGGCACCGGAACCGCAGCACCCTCACCAATTCCTCCGATGAAGTCAAGGCCAACTCGGCGCCAGCGTCACCAAGGAGGTTCTGCACTCACCGCTGCATTTAATCTTTTATTTGATCTCACGAGGCTGTCGGTGCTCGATACCGATCAGCCATGGCGGGTCTCCATCGACGGAGCCGTCGCCGGCCACATCATCCACGACGTCTCTCCCCCATGTCGTTGCTTCCACACCGGCACTAGATGCAGCTACTCCAGCTCTCGCTCGCGCTGCAGCTCTGTTCTTGCTGTCGGTCGCGCTGCTGCACTACTCTTGCTTTCGTTCGTGCTGCTGCTCTGCTCTTGCTCTCGCTTGCGCTGCTGCTGCTGTTGCACGACCTTCGACAGCTACAGGAGTTGCTGCTTTAGCACTCGCTCGTAGTGCTACTGCACGACTTGCTCTCTGCTAGTGCGTTCCCTGCTCGAGCGTCTGCTGATTTAGATCACTGCTTCTCTGCTACTAGTGCCGGAACGCCCTAAACATCTATTGCAATGCTCTGCTACTAGTTCAATCAGTTTTGACAGTAAAATTCAGTTTCGACTGTAAAGTTCAGTTTCTTCAGTTAATTTCAGAGTGAACAGTACTTACAACATCTGTCGGAGTGGCTGTGGCACGGCTGATGCGTTTTACATCTAGCACTTTATGGTGATGTATTTTACATCATCTATTGCAGATGATATTAGGGTCCCACTTCAGATTAACGTTATCTGTCTTGTCCAGCTTCAGCCTCGCCGCCGTACACCTCACCGGAGCTGCTCCAATGACGGAACCGTACATTACAGCGGAGCAGTACCCTCGGTGCCGTTTCCAGAGGCCTCGGATCTTCTTCCCCGCCTCCGACAGTCACACCAGCATCACCATCCTCAACGTCCAACCCAATGATACTGAGGTCCACAAGGCTATGCCAAAGAGGTTGTACACTTGTCGCATCACTTTGTTACTCTGCATTCATGTCGATCCCTCAGGGATCCTTTGCTATGGAACTACTATTCATGCATTTGGTTAGAAGGAGTGGAGCAAAGCAAAACTGGAGGATTTTTTTTCCGTTGGTGTCTCTTTTGAAGAAAAAACGTTGGAATTTTAATATTCACTTGGACGTCCTTTTCAAATTAATATGCATGAAGAACAGAACTAATTGCATTACTGGCATAATAAGATTCTTATTTTTTTCATTTTCACGTGGTTTGACTTTAATTTGACCATGTTTCTCCGTTCCTGTGTTCTTCCAATTCATGTGAACCAAACACCCAGGTTGACTGAAATCCTATGTTTCCAAATGCTCTGTTTTGCATGTGCATTCCTATCCCATTCTTGTGTTTTTCCTGTCCCTGCGTTTATAGAATCCTCCAATTCTAAGGAGCCCTTATAGATTTACTTCATTTTCAGATAGGCGTCAAAGAAAACTCTGTGTGTTATGTCCTGCTCCTGTCGTGCCGTCATCCACCCCACCTGAGGTGCACCATCGACAGAAGTGTTCACTGCAGCAGAGATCCCCCTGCAGACTTTCTTTCACCACCTCAGATCATCTTCCCCGTTGCCGGCAGCCACGCCAACTGCATTACCATCATCGACTGAGCAGATGAACCTGAGGACTACACAGTTCCGGAAGAGAGGTCGCAGTCTTTCGTGTTTGCTTACGTTATACATCGGTTATTATTACCTGCTACTTTATTGTTCAAACTTGAGTTTTGAAATGCCCGTGGGTCTCATATCGAGGCAGCAACGAATAGTATCTGTCTACTATCTGGTTCATCTGGGGTCTTCTATGTGGTTCATGTTGAGTGGGCAACAAAAAATAGATGATCGATTGTCTATCTTTTTAAACTGAAGCTATAATCTAGCTGCTATCATTAGTTTTGGATCCATCCACTCGTTTGCTACCATCGGTCTTGATTTTTGCATGCACCCCTTAGGCCTTAGAAAATCTAACTATTCTTTTATTATGCATGTCAGATATTGTACACAATCGTACTGAACATGTAGAGAAAAAGAGAAGACCGTTGTGCGGGAATATAATGTCATGCAGACGCCGCTCCATGGTGGGCAAAGTGGGCCCCCTCCTGTATTTCCATATTGTATTCTAGAGGAAGATAACTGTTCACATGGGGATTCAGAAGGAGCCGACCACGCCTGTTTACCACCTGAGGTGTTTGCTCTAACCTGGCATGCTGATGTTGGTCATATCATGCATATGGTGCCTCGCATTGCTTACATTATACATCTTATATGTCATCAGCTTAGTTTAGATTTGCTTTATGTGGATGCCACCTGTTTGGTTTCTGTATCATACTCCCACCATTCCTAAATATTTATCTTTTTAGAGATTTCAACAAGTGACTACATATGGAACAAAATGAGTGAATCTACACTCTAAAACCTGTCTATATACATCCGTATGTGGTAGTCCATTTGAAATCTCTGAAAAGACAAAATTTAGGAACAGAGAGAGTATATGGGAATTATGCAGTGCCATCTTCTTTAGCCAGGCATCATATACGTGAATCATGCAATGCCATCCTGTTTAGCCAGTCATCATATATGTGAATTGTATCATGCCATATTTTTTTCCATAATGTATTCCATTTGTCAACAATGTTTATACATTCATCTACTCTTCCTGTGCATCCGCCATTTGAGTCAGTCATGGGAAAATCTGGAGTGAAAACAAGGTCTTCTGAGCAGTCAGTGCTACTTGTCGACGTGTCGACGTAGATTTCTTGTTGGTTACAGATAGCTCCTCAGAGGAGGATTCAGAGACAGATGACCAGTCGTATCCCCCCCCCCGAGGTGCATTCTCTAACTTGGCCGGGTTATATTGCTCGTATCATGCATATGGTGTCTTGCATTGCCATGCCATCTGCTTAGATTAGACATGCTTTGTGTGAATGCCTCCTGTTTGCTTTCTATATCAGATATGTGAATTATGCAACGCCATGTTTTTAAGCCAGTTATCATATATGTGAATTATGCACCGCCATGTAGCCAGGCATCATATATGTGAATTATCTCATGCCATCTTTTTTTTCATTACGTATTCCATTTGTCGACAATCTATGTATATTGAACTACTCTTCACGTGTATCAGCCATTTGAGCCGGTTATGGAAAAATCTGGAGTGAAAATAAGGTCTTCAGAGCAGGCAATGGTACCTATTGAAGCATATATCTCGATGGTTACATGGAGCTCCTCAGAGGAGGATGTAGAGACATATGACCAGTCCTATATCCCACCTGAGGTGTATGCTCTAAGTTGCATTGTTTATATTTCTCATATGATGTATATGGTGTCTTGCATTGCTTAGTTTAGACATCATATGCACAACATTGAATTCCATCTGCTCAGTTTACATATCATACATGCGAGTGCCAGCTGCTTAGTATATGAATCAATTATGTCAATTATATCATGCCATCCTGTATACCTAGACAACATGTATGTGAATTATTTCATCCCAACCTATTTTAGAAAGACAACATATAGTTTTGTCATGTCATCTTGTTTAGATACTCATCATATGTTGAATAATGCCATTATATGCTGTTAAGTTATCCATCATATATCTGAAACTGTGTCATGCTATCCTGTTCAGTTAGGCATCATATATGTGAAATTGTGTCATGCTGTCCTATTTGGTTAGACAACATATATGTGAATTACCACATCTGTCTATCATACAATGTCTGTACGTTCAATTTCTTTTCTTCTTTATCAGCCCTTTGAATTGGAGGGGGTGATGTCAGTATCTAAGGGAGCAAAAACCCGTTCTTCACAAAAGACAGTTGTCGGTGTCAAAACCGGCAGATCTCGGGTAGGGGGTCCCGAACTGTGCGTCTAGGCGGATGGTAACAAGAGACGAGGGACACGATGTTTTTACCCAGGTTCGGGCCCTCTCGATGGAGGTAAAACCCTACGTCCTGCTTGATTAATATTGATGATATGGGTAGTACAAGAGTGGATCTACCACGAGATCAAGGAGGCTAAACCCTAGAAGCTAGCCTATGGTATGATTGTTGTAATGTATGTTGTCCTACGGACTAAAGCCCTCCGGTTTATATAGACACCGGAGGAGGCTACGGTTACACAGAGTCGGTTACAATGGTAGGAGATCTACACATCCGTATTGTCAAGCTTGCCTTCCACGCCAAGGAAAGTACCATCCGGACACGAGCCGGAGTCTTCAATCTTGTATCTTCGTAGTCTTGGAGTCCGGCGGATATTGATAGTCCGGCTGTCCGGACACCCCCTAGTCCAGGACTCCCTCAGTAGCCCCTGAACCAGGCTTCAATGACGATAAGTCCGGCGCGCATAATGTTCGGCATTGCAAGGCGGGTTCCTCCTTTGAATAATCCAGAGAAGATCATGAACACCAGGATAGTGTCCGGCTCTGCAAAATAAATTCCACATTCCACCGTAGAGAGAATAAAATGCACACTTAGTTCAATCTGCTGACGTATTATGCAGCATGACATCACACCGCTACCAAGCCTTTGTTTAAATCTTTTTTTTACTATACCACCTCAGCACGTTTAGCGAGGCGGTTTCCTTGGCACGTCCTGTCGAAGCAGAGATCGTGTTCCCCTTATTCCAGGATTCTCATCAATACGTACGTGGGTAACCCAACCGCGCCTTTGATGGTGGCGCTTGGGAGATAAGCGAGTTTTACCAGGCTGGTGGGGGACGCATAGTTTTGTCCGCCTATATATAAGGGATAAGGATTCACCTTCTCACCTACGCCTTCTTACTCCTTTGCTTATCCATCCCCGCGAACTCAAGCTCCAACGCCCGAGCTCGCGCATCTCGCCTCGACCTTCTCCGAATATGTCCGGAGCGGGAGGTAAATGGTTGGCCTCCACCGCTAAGGAGGAGGACATCACCAAGCTGCGCAGCGCCGGATACCTTTCCGGCGATATCGCGCATCGGCTGCCCGACGAGGGGCAGCTCATCCCTACCCCTAGGCCTCATGAGAGGGTCGTCTTCCTCCCCCACTTCCTCCGCGGACTGGGCTTTCCGCTCCATCCATTTGTCCGGGGGCTCATGTTTTACTACGGCCTGGATTTCCACGATCTGGCGCCGAACTTCATCCTCAACATCTCGGCGTTTATCGTCGTGTGCGAGGCCTTCCTCTGCATCCGGCCCCACTTCGGCCTGTGGCTCAAGACCTTCAACGTCAAGCCGAAGGTTGTGAAGGGCATGCAAGCGGAATGCGGAGGCGCCATGTTGGGAAAATTGCCCAACGTATCTTGGCTCGAAGGGACTTTTGTGGACTCCGTCAAGGGGTGGCAATCGGGGTGGTTCTACATCACCGAGCCGCGCAAACCTACATGGGCGGCGGCCCCCGAGTTTAGATCTGGTATCCCCATGCAGCTCACCTCCTGGAAAGCGAAGGGCTTGCAGTGGGGCAATCCGGTGGAGGTGACGGGACTCCGAGCATGTATCAAGAAGATGGTGAGCAATAGGCTCAGGCTCGTCGACGTGGTCCAAGTCATGCTCATCCGGCGGATCCTCCCATGCCAAGAACGGGCATTCAATTTGTGGGAGTTCAATCCAGAACAGCACCAGGCGCTAAGCGGGCTCTTCGATACAACATACGAAGGCGCCTGGAGGGTGCTGTTCAAGGGCGCCGAAGCCCCCGCATCCGCGACCGAAGACCGTGGATTCAGCTCGCAGTATCCAACTGACGAGGTAAGTGATTCAACCCCATTGCGGGACACTTGTGATAATTAGATTGACTCTAGTGAGGCTTCATTCTGCCTCTTCCTTTGACAGGAATGGATGGAGAAGGCCAAGCTGCTTATCAGCCCGGCTCCCATGCCAGAAGATCCAGTGGATGCCCGCTTAGCAGGGCTGCTGGTTCCGGCACCGCACGTGGTGCCGGAGAAGAAGGCCAAGAAGGTGGCCGCGGAGACTCGAAAGAGTTCCCGTAATCAGGCGTCTGACGACGACGAGGAATCCTCCCCCGAAGACGAGGAGGAGGAGTATTCCCTCCCAGAGGAGGGAGAGAAGAAGAGGAAGGCTTCCCCAATCGGGGAGGCCGAAGGGTCCAAGAGGGGGAGAACTATCCCCCCGGACAGTTTCGCCAACACCAGCGTTGGCGAGGATGAGTGGCCTCCAAGGGCCAGGCGTCCGGCAAGATCATAAGTACCCGGATCCTTTATATGCATATTTTTATGTCACATAATGTCCTTCTAACGCCGCATTCCGTCCATAGTCCGGCCGATGACGATCTCCCCGACTCATCGAGCGGGTCGTTGGCCTCGTCGGATGTGAATTCACTTCCGACCGCCTCCACCCCACACGCCGACGAGGACGCCGAGGTGGGATCCCAAAGAGGGACCCATCAGGAGGAGGCTCCGGAGGCGCCGTCAGGCGACCTCCAGGACTTTGCGCCGGACTCTACCTCGGAACCCGCAATGGTTCCAGGGTCCGGCAAGCGGCCCCTTCGAAAGAAGGGCAAGACCGTGACACCGGCGGCCTCCGTCCAACCGGAGGCGCCGGATAACTTGCTGGAGGCGCTTAAAGGCGCTTCCATTGAGGAAGAACACCGCACTATCATGAGTGCGGTGATTGAGAAGGTCCAGCTCGCTAAGAGCGGGCTGACCGAAGCCTGCAGCAGCCTTCTAACAGGCTTTGAGGTAAGAAGTTAAAATTATGTAATGTAATACCGCATAGACAGTAGCCCCTGATGCTCAGTTCGGTGTTCGGAAAGAAAAGCCAGACTAAGGATCTAACAAGATATTCGCAGGGTTGCTAAAAATATGTCAATATGGGTTTGCAGGCTGCGCTGCTGGCCTCTGCCGCATTAACAGCGGAGGTCGATAAGTTAAATCGGGATCTCGAGCGGTCCGGGCAAGAGCTCGGCCATGCGAAGAAGTAGCTCGAGGAAAAAGAAGGTGAGTAACACCACTTTGAATAAGTACCTTACAGAAAAGGATTTCGGTTGCAATAAAATTAACAAGGATAATATGTGTATTGCAGGGGCCACTAACGAGGTGGCAGCCCTGAAGGATGTTGTGTCCGCGGCCGAACGCAGTGCGGCCGTGGAACGGGCTGAGCGAGAAAAGCAAGAGGCACGGGTGGCGGAAGTTCGGCAAGAGCTCCAGGCTCTCATGGAAAAACATGAGAGTTTGGAGCGTGACTCCAAGACTCGAGAGTCTGAGCTTGCCTCGGCTCTCGAAAGTGCCAAGTCCGCCAAGGCCGAGGCCCGTAAGGCCCTTCAGGAGGTTGAGGACATAAAGAAGATAGCGGCGGGTAAGGCGTTTTTCATGCAAAGCAGGCATGTGAATGTGACCTACCTGACACTTACCCGCATTCGGAGCTCTCCAGGGGCGTTTGCAGATCTGCCGCGTAGTGCGTCTGATGCCGCCGCATTCTATCGTGGCGAGGAGGGGAGCTCGACGGAGAAGGTCTTCTGGTCTCAGTATACTGAGGCCGGCCATCCGGTGCCCCCAAGCGACCAGCTGAAGCAGCTGGTCGAACTCCACAAGGTAGCTGAGGAGGCCATGAAGGGCCTCATAGTCCGGCTGTGGCCTGGACAGGCCATGCCTGGTAGCTACTTTGGCCTCGTGCGGCAACTGGTGGATGCATGCCCCAGGCTGGATGTAGTCAAGCGCTCCGCCTGTATCGAAGGCGCTCGTCGGGCCCTTGCCCGCATAAAGGTGCAATGGGGCAAATTGGATGCGGAGAAGCTTCTCACGGACCCACCGCTGCCGGGCAAGGAGTATCGCACGCTGGAGAAGTATTATAAAATTGTCCTGAAGGGAGCCTGCGATATTGCAGATGAGTGCTCCCGAAATGTAATCTTTGAGTGAACTCGCTGTTTATTTATCCCGTGCCCTGAAAACTTCGTTCATATGCGCCATGAGCAACGCTTGTTTAATTTAAAATATTACCTTCTGTGCGGCCGTTTGTAAAATCTGAGAGATGGCAAGTCGTTGGCTTCAGCCCCCAAGCCACAAGTGCTGGGGTGTTCGGGATAAACTTGAGCACTCTTGTTCCCATTTTTGGGTCCATCTAGCGAGGCGCTCAACACGACGAACAAGGCGACCGGACTTATAATGCTTGAACACTCTCACTTAGCCATAGAATTCTATAATTTTAAATTTCGGTGAAGCCCCTGGTATTTGGAAGACCGAATCCGGGGCGCTATCCATGCCTTCATCGGACATTATCCGGAACTTCGCTCGAAGCGGCGTGAGTCTTTAAGGACCCGAAAAAACCTCTCGAACAGCAACCAGTCTCTCGCCTTATCATGCCAGTCAGTTTTAGCTTTCTCCACTGAGGCGTTAACCCGGCTCAGCCGGGGCGCAATCGCAGTGGTTCTCCCAGTGCCACCTTAGCCGACAGAACGGAACGTAAGGCACCAAAACATGGGAGCCGGGCAAACCCAACTATTGACCCAAGACATGATTCGGAGCCGATTCATATAATGCTATAAGTTCGGGGTGCCGCACTTGTGAAAGTGTTCGGACTTTATCACACCATAGAGTGGGGAACATAAGCCCCCGGTGTAGTATGCCGTACCAAAATATACGGGTGCCAGATGTCATATAATGAGCATATATATATAAAATGTAATGCAATGGCGATCATAAAGGTGCTGCATTATTAATGAAATAAAAGTCTGCTAGTAGAGCGGACTGATACAAATAGTGCGGTAAGCAAGGGATTTGGACTAAATAGACATGTCCCCCTCCAGGGATGAGCTGCGGATTTCGTCTATGTAATCGAATTTAATGCTCGTAATTGAGACCACCTGAGTGTTCGGCGCGGCCTTCTTTAGTCCCTGACTGTTGCATCATGAGTTCGGCAGGTTCACCGCCGGACAGGGCTTCTGGTTAACAGAGTCCTGTGTACAAAAAAGAAGAAAAATAATAAAAAAAGAGGGGCACATTTGCGAGCCCCCGGTGTGGTCGAACCGCACTCTGGGTCCGTTGCGATCGTGCCCCCTCCCCTGTGCCCATGGTATCTCCAAAGCGTAATGATGTACGCGGAGTGTTATTCTTGCGATCATACGTGGGCGAGGGTTGGGGCCGCATTGCTATGCATGCTCTGATCACGCCAGGTGGTCTTGGTTGGCATTGCTCCGGGCGCGCTTTGCTGTATCCGGCCGTTTAACGGCCGGACTCGAGAATTGCCTTAGAAGGCTGCTCTGTACTTCTGCCGCGAGAGCCGCTGTATGTTCCTTCGTTCGGAGGGAGCGTTCCGTATTCCCATTGACCGTGATGACTCCACGAGGGCCCGGCATCTTGAGCTTTAGGTATGCATAGTGCGGCACCGCATTGAATTTGGCAAACGCGGTTTGTCCGAGCAGAGCGTGATAGCCGCTGCGAAACGGGACTATGTCGAAGATTAACTCTTCGCTCCGGAAATTATCCGGGGATCCGAAGACCACTTCCAGTGTGACTGAGCCTGTGCAGTTGGCTTCCACTCCTGGTATGACACCTTTAAAGGTTGTCTTTGTAGGTTTAATCCTTGATGGGTCTATACCCATTTTGCGCACTGTATCCTGATAAAGCAGGTTCAGGCTGCTGCCGCCGTCCATCACGACTCTCGTGAGGTGGAACCCATCGACGATTGGGTCTAAGACCAATGCGGCGAATCCGCCATGGCGTATGCTGGTCGGATGGTCTCTTCGATCGAAAGTGATCAGACAAGAGGACCATGGGTTGAACTTTGGGGCGACTGGCTCCATCGCATAGACGTCCCTTAGTGCGCGTTTCCTCTCCCTCTTGGGTATGTGGGTTGCGTATATCATATTCACCGTCCGTACTTGTGGGGGAAAACCCTTCTGTCCTCTGTTGTTCGGCGGCCGGGTCTCTTCCTCGTCGTCGCTGTTTAGCCCCTTGTCATTGTTTTCGGCAATTAACTTGCCGGCCTACTTGAACACCCAGCAATCTCTATTGGTGTGGTTAGCTGGCTTTTCAGGGGTGCCATGTATCTGGCATAAGCGGTCAAGTATTCGGTCCAGATTGGACGGACCCGGAGTGGTTCTTTTAAATGGCTTCTTCCGCTGACCGGGTTTAGAGCCTCGGAATCCAGCATTGACTGTCGTATCCTCCTTATCGTCGCCGTTAATGCAGCGCTTGTTTTTGTTTCGACGTGACCTGCCGTTGTTGTCCTTAGTATCCGGACTGCCAGAATTTTTACGGAGATTGTTGCTGCGGGCTAGCCAGCTGTCCTCTCCCGCACAAAAGCGGGTCATTAACGATGTGAGGGCTGCCATGGATTTCGGCTTTTCCTGCCCTAGGTGCCGGCTAGCCATTCGTCCCGGATGTTATGTTTGAAGGCTGCAAGGGCCTCTGCGTCCGGACAATCGATGACTTGATTTTTCTTCGTCAAGAACCATGTCCAGAATTGTCTGGCCGATTCATCTGGCTGCTGAATGATGTGGCTTAGGTCATCGGCGTCTGGTGGTCGCACATATGTGCCTTGGAAGTTATCAAGGAATGCGGCCTCCAGGTCTTCCCAACACCCAATTGACTCTGCGGGCAAGCTGTTAAGCCAATGCCGAGCTGGTCCTTTAAGCTTGAGTGGGAGGTACTTGATGGCATGGAGATCGTCGCCGCGGGCCATATGGATGTGGAGAAGATAGTCTTCGATCCACACCGCGGGGTCTGTTGTGCCATCGTAAGATTCGATGTTTACGGGTTTAAACCCTTCGGGGATCTGATGATCCATTACTTCGTCAGTGAAGCATAACGGGTGTGCGGCGCCCCTGTATTGAGTGATATCGCGACGCAGCTCGAGAGAGCGCTATCTGCTGTGTTCGGCCCGGCCGGGGTTATTGTATCCGGCACGACGGTATTCGTCGTGGGTCGTAGGGCGCCCACGTGATCCATAGATGGATCTGGATTGCCTTGCTTTGTCCTCCAATATGTCTCGCAAGTCCGGCGCGTTCCCTCTTGGCTTCGTACTTTTGGAACGATGCCGGGGTATGGTCTTGGCTGGGGGCCTGGATGCCTCTCTGTCACGACCACGGGGCGATCGGTCAGCCATATCGTGCGCTGGTGATGGAGGTACGTATGCTTCCTCCTCTAATCGGGGGAGCATCTTGCGTCTTGGGTAACTTTTGGAGGGACGTTCGAGTTTATACTCTTCGGCCGCGAGGACTCGGTCCATCGATCGGCCAGCAGGTCCTGATCAGCTTGAAGCTGCTGCTGCTTTTTCTTTAGGCTGTTTGTTGTGGCGATAAGCCTGCGCTTGAAGCGCTCTTGTTCGACGGGATCCTCGGGTACGACAAATTCGTCATCGTTGAGGCTTGCTTCGTCTTCGGAGGGAGGCATATAGTTATGATCCTCAACCTCTTCGTCTGCCGCCCCCTCGTGAGGGCTTGCTTCTGCATCCTCCTGCGCTGAGTCTTGCTGGAGGGGATTGTCTTCGGCGCTCTCTGGAGTGTTATTATCTCCTGTGCCGGAATCTCCATTCTTGCTGTGGCGGGATTTAGAGCGGCGCCGCTGACGCCGGCGTTTGGGCTGCTTCTTTAAAGAGTCTGCCTCCGCTGCTTCTTCGCCATCCCCTTCTTTTGGGGTATCCACCATGTATACGTCATATGACGAGGTGGCCTTCCAGTGCCCTGTAGGCGCTGGTTCCTGTTCGTCTCCGGCATCACCGTCCATAGCGTCGATGTCTTCGGAGTCGTAGTCTAGCATGTCGGTTAGATCGTCGACAGTGGCTACAAAGTGGGTGGTGGGCGGGCTCTGAATTTCTTCGTCGTCCGTATCCCAACCATCCTGGCCATAATCCGGCCAGGACTCTCCTGATAACGAGTGATGCTTTAGTGAATTCAAGATATCACCGAAAGGCTAGCATTGGAAGATGTCCGCGGCGGTGAATTCCATAACCGGCGCCCAATCCGAATCGATTGGTAGGGGCGCGGGAGGTTCGGAGTCCGGCAAGGAGTCCGGCGCCTCGGAATCACGAGTTTCGCGGGGGACAAGATTGGTGTTCGGCTCCATCGCCGTGGATGTTGAAGCCCCCAGGGCGGCGTCTATCCACCGGCCCTCGATCTGGGCGATCGGCTCCGGGCTAATGGCCGAAGCAGATCCGTGTGCGGCCACCAAGGCACTGTTCGGCAGCAGAGCTAGATCATGCCCATCGTCACAGTGCGGCGCGCTCGGCTATGGCTCGAGTCCATCGAAGATCAAGTCTCCGAGGACATCGGCCGTGAAGTTTAAGCTTCCAAATCTGACCTGACGGCCAGGGGCGTAGCTTTCGATCTGCTCCAGGTGGCCAAGCGAATTGGCCCGTAGGGCGAAGCCGCCGAATATAAAGATCTGTTCGGGGAGAAAAGTCTCACCCTGGTTGAAGATGCCATCAAGCCTATCGGTGACGACACAGAGGAACTCTCAATGAAAGCACCAATGTTGGTGTCAAAACCGGCGGATCTCGGGTAGGGGGTCCCGAACTGTGCGTCTAGGCAGATGGTAACAAGAGACGAGGGACACGATGTTTTTACCCAGGTTCGGGCCCTCTCGATGGAGGTAAAACCCTACGTCCTGCTTGATTAATATTGATGATATGGGTAGTACAAGAGTGGATCTACCACGAGATCAAGGAGGCTAAACCCTAGAAGCTAGCCTATGGTATGATTGTTGTAATGTATGTTGTCCTACGGACTAAAGCCCTCCGGTTTATATAGACACCGGAGGAGGCTAGGGTTACACAGAGTCGGTTACAATGGTAGGAGATCTACACATCCGTATTGCCAAGCTTGCCTTCCACGCCAAGGAAAGTACCATCCGGACACGAGCCGGAGTCTTTAATCTTGTATATTCGTAGTCTTGGAGTCCGGCGGATATTGATAGTCCGGCTGTCCGGACACCCCCTAGTCCAGGACTCCCTCAACAGTGCTACCCATCGATGCAGATAGAACCATGCTTGTACTAGCCCACAAACTAGCCCCACCACACATATCGAGACTCTTCCAGATTACACACTTACACCATTGGGCAGAGAACCAGCCGAGGGAGTCCTCGATTAGGGGGTATCCAGACAGCCGGACTGTATACATCGTCCGGACTATTGAAGCGTGAAGATAGAAGACTCAAGACTTCGGCCCGTGTCCGGATGGGACTCTCCTTTGCGTGGAAGACAAGCTTGGCGATCCGGATATTGTGTTTCCTTACTTGTAACCGACTCCATGTAAACCCTAGCCCTCTCCGGTGTCTATATAAACCGGAGAGGTTGGTCCTTAGAAGGCCGATCACAATTACAATCATACCATCATAGGCTAGCTCTTAGGCCGATCACAATTACAATCATACCATCATAGGCCTCTACGATCTCGTGGTAGATCTACTCCTGTACTACCCATATCATCAATATTAATCAAGCAGGAAGTAGGGTTTTACCTCCATCGAGAGGGCCCAAACCTGGGTAAACATCTATGTCCATTGCTTCCTGTTACCATCAGCCTTGACGCACAGATCAGGACCCCCTACCCGAGATCCGCCGGTTTTGACACCGACATTGGTGCTTTCATTGAGAGTTCCTCTGTGTCGTCACTTCGGGGCTTGATGGCGCCTTCAATCGTCAACAACACAGTCCAGGGGGAGACTTTTCTCCCCAGACAGATCTTCGTGTTCGGCGGCTTTGCACTGCGGGCCAATTCGCTTGGCCATCTGGAGCAGATCGACAGCTATGCCCCTGGCCACCAGGTTAGGTTCGGAAACTTGAACTACGCGGCGGATATTCGCGGAGACTTGATCTTCTACGGATTTGGGACTGCACCGGGAGTACCGAACAGTTACGATGGGCACAGCTTAGACCTGCTGTCGGATGATGCACGAGATATCACCCCTGCAATAGCCCCAGATCTAAATCCGGAGCAGGTTGCGTTGCCTGAGGATGGAGGGGTGGACCCCGCCCCGTAGGCCGCACACTCATCGGTGGTGGAGCCGAATACAGGTCTCACCTCTGTGGAAGCCTGTAACCCCGGGCCCCCGGACTTGTATCCGGTTGTTGGCTCCGGTCCGCATGCCCTCGAGCCAGCCAAGCCTGGTTGGGCTCCAGTAATGGAGTTCACCGCTGCGGACATCTTCCAGCACTCGCCCTTTGGCGACATGCTGAACTCATTAAAGTCTCTCTCTTTATCAGGAGACTCAGGGCCGAACTATGTCCGGCTTGAGTGGGAAGTAGGCGACGAAGGAATTCGCTGCCCACCCACCACCCACTTCATTGCCACGGTTGATGATTTAACCGACGTGCTTGACTTCGACTCTGAAGACATCGACGGTATGGACGACGATGTAGGAGAATTACAGGAGCCACCGCTCACAGGACGGTGGACGGCCACCTCCTCATACGATATATGCATGGTGGACACTCCGAAGGAAACCAATGGCGATGAGGCAACGGAGGATAACCCCTCAGGGAGAAAAGCAAAGCATGGGCGTCGTTGGCGCCGCTCCAAGCCCCGCCACAGCAATACCGACCTCGAAGAGGAAGACAATCTGGATGGCACCGAAAAAGAATACAACCCTGATCAGCCCGCCTTCGAACAGGCCGAAGAGGAAGATGAGCAGGTCAGCCCAGAAGAACTGGCGACGGACGGATATCTGGAGGAAGACAACTACATGCCCCCCTCCGAAGATGAGATTAGCCTCGGTGACGATGAGTTCGGCGTGCCTGAGGATCCCGTGGAGCAGGAGCGCTTCAAGCGTTGGCTTATAGCCACTGCGAGGAGCTAGAAGAAGAAGCAGCAGCAACTCCAAGCTGATAAAGACCTGCTCACCGATAGATGGACTGAAGTCCTGGCAGCCGAGGAATACGAACTGCAGCGCCAAACGGCTGACCGGCCACCCCATGGCCGGGATAAAACGGGATATAAGCCCGAATACCAGCCTGCACCCCCACGCCAATACACTACGGCCCGGGGCAACAGGCAAGACCTGCAAGATATTCTAGAAAACAAAGCAGGACAGCCAAGATCGTTATACGAATCGCGGGGGCGCGCCCCAGCGTGCGATGATGACCGTCACGCCGGATATATCATCAACAAGTCCGTCCGGGCCAAACACAGCAACCCAGACCAATTCGAACTATGTAGCCACATAGCCCGGCACAGAGGCGCCGCACACCCCCTCTGCTTCACTGACGAAGTGATGGATCATGAATTCCCAGAAGGGTTCAAACCCATAAACATCGAATCATACGATGGCACAACAGACCCCGCAGTATGGATCGAGGATTTCCTTCTCCACATTCACATGGCCCGTGGAGATGATCTACACGCCATCAAATACCTTCCCCTTAAGCTCAATGGACCAGCCCGGCACTGGCTAAACAGCCTGCCAGTAAATTCCATTGGTAGTTGGGAAAACCTGGAAGACGCATTCCTCGACAACTTCCAGGGCACATATGTGCGACCACCGGACGCTGATGACCTAAGCCACATTACTCAACAGCCCGGAGAGTCAGCCAGGGAATTCTGGACTCAGTTCCTAACTAAAAAGAACCAAATAGTCGACTGTCCAGACGCCGAAGCCCTGGCGGCTTTTAAGGATAATATCCGTGACGAGTGGCTCGCTCGACACCTCGGCCAGGAAAAACCCAAGTCCATGGCAGCTCTCACAACACTAATGACCCGCTTTTGCGTGGGTGAGGACAGCTGGTTGGCTCGCAGCGGCACCACGCCACATTCCGGGACCTCGAGCGGCCGCGATACTAATGGCAAGCCATGGCGTAACAGACATAAGCGATGGAACAACGGCGACAGCACTGAAGACACGACAGTCAACGCCGGATTCAGCGGATCCAAGTCCGGTCAGCGGAAGAAGCCGTTCAAAAGAAATAATCAGGGACCGTCCAGTCTGGACCGCATACTGGAGCGCTCATGCCAAATTCATGGCACCTCGGACAAGCCAGCCAACCACACCAATAGAGACTGCTGGGTGTTCAAACAGGCTGGAAAAATAAATGCCAAAAACAAGGACAAGGGGCTGCACGGCGTCGATGATGAAGAGCCTTGGCGTCCGAACACGGGGGGACAAAAGAAATCCCCCCAGGTGAAAACGGTCAACATGATCTACGCCACTCACATCCCCAAGCGGGAACGGAAGCGGGCACTATGGGACGTCTATGCGATGGAGCCAGTCGCCCCCAAGTTCAACCCATGGTCATCTTGTCCGAGCACCTTTGATCATAGGGATCATCCTACTAGCATCTGTCATGGTGGCTCAGCCGCATTGGTCTTAGACCCAATCATCGACGGATTTCACCTCACATGAGTCCTTATGGACGGTGGCAGCAGCCTGAACCTGCTTTATCAGGACACAGTGCGCAAAATGGGCATTGACCCTTCAAGGATCAAGCCCACCAAAACCACCTGTAAAGGCGTGATTCCTGGAGTAGAGGCCCGTTGTACGGGCTCTATAACATTGGAAGTGGTCTTTGGATCTCTGGATAACTTCCGAAGCAAAGAGTTAATCTTCGATATCGTCCCTTTCCGCAGTGGTTACCATGCACTGCTCGGACGAACCACATTTGCTAGATTCAATGCGGTACCACACTATTCATACCTCAAGCTCAATATGCCAGGACCACGCGGGGTCATAACAGTCAACAGAAACATGGACCGCTCTCTCCGTACAGAAGAGCATACTGCAGCCCTCGCGGCAGAAGTATAATGCTTCCTCCTCCGACAAACCACCAATCCAGCGACGACAAACTCAAGCACCGTCAAGCGAGTCCGAAGCACCCCGCAGCAGGATCATCGGGCACACCAAGAGCGCGATTAGCAGTCCGGCCTCCGCTCAAGCCCCATTAAAGCAGCATTCGTGCCACGCGTACACAATTACGCACTCAAGATACCATGGGCGTAGGCGGGGGCGCAACAATGACTCAGTTAATAGTGAGGGTAACCGCTACATACCTTCATAATCTTTCCTTTTTACCTTTTAGGGCATTGCTTTAGTGCAGCCTCTTTAAAAGAGCCATATTGACAGACTCACAAAGGAGAGAAAACCAAGGAGGCAACAGGCGTTGCGCACAGAAGGAAATACCCAGGTGGAATCTATTTATGATCGTTATACCTGTTTTATCTATCTGTCCGTGGCCTGCCCCTGGATAGGACATGTCAAATAGTCCTATTTATCTCCACTTAATGCATCCATTGTAAACATACGCTTAAACGTATTATTCATCAATTGGATATTATATATAGCATCAACTTATTATTCTTATTTGAGCATTTTTTTCTTATAAATGTTTATTTGATATTGCATCCGTACACCTCGGTACCGTCAGTTTGCCAGGGGCTTCTCATGGCGCCCCGTAATATGGCAAGTAAAGTCCGAACACTTTCAACAGTGCGGCACCCCGAACTTATAGCACTATATGCATCACTTCCGAATCATGTCTTGGGTCTACAGTTGGGTTAGCCCGGCTCCCTTGTTTTGGTGCCTTATGTTCCATATATCGGCTAAGCTAGCGCAGGGAGAACTACTACGATTGTGTCCCGGTTCTTCTGGATGAGCACCTTAGTAGAGAAAGCCGAAAACTGACCGACATGATGTGGCGAGAGCTGGTCGCTGTTCGAGAGGTCTTAAAATCCTTAAAGATTTTCTGCCTTAGGCGATAAATCGGCTTCATCCGATCTAGGCGTGTATAGCGCCCCAATTCGGCCTTCCGGATTCTAGGGGCTTCGCCGAAATTTAAAATTGTAGACTTCTATGGTTAAGTGAAAGTTATAAAGCCGCATAGTCCGATTGCCTTGTTCGCTGCGCCGGACACCTCCTTAAGGGACCAAACAGTTGGATAAAGAGTGTCTGGGTTTTCCACGAACACCCCAGTACTAGTTACGTGGGGGCGGAAGCCGACGACTGGCCTACTTTCAAAATTTTATAAACAGCCACACATAAGGTAATATTTTAAATAAAACAGTGCTACATAGCACAAGTAAATTCGTCTTTAAATTACAACAGCGGCAGAGGTACATTTAGTCAAAGATCTTGTCCTTGGTACACTCATCGGCCACGAGACGGGCGCCCTTCCTAACACCATCATACTACTTCTCGGGATGGCGATGTTCCTTGCCCTCTAGCAGACCGTCCTTCACCAGCTTCTCAGCATCCAGCTTGCCCCAATGCACCTTCGCACGGGCAAAGGCCCGGCGGGCACCCTCAATGCAAACAGATCGCTTGATGACTTCAAGCCGCGGACAGGCATTCACCATCCGCTTGATCAGGCCAAAGTAGCTAGTGGGAAGGGGCTCACCAGGCCACAGCTGGACTATGAAATCCTTCATAGCCACTTCGGCCGCCCTGTTGAGTTCGACCAACTGCTTCAGTTGGTCACTCAGAGGCATTGGATGTTCGGCCCCAGCATACTGGGACCAGAACAGCTTCTCCGTTGAGCTCCCCTCCTAGGCACGGTAGAACTCCGCAGCGTCTGATACGCTGCGTGGCAGATCTGCGAATGCCCCTGGAGAGCTCCGAATTCGAGTAAGTAAAAGAAACGCCTCCTCCACACGTTTGCTTTGCATAAAGAATTTCTTACCCGCTGCTATCTTTTTGGCCTCCTGGATTTCCTGCTGTGCCTTCTCGGCTTCGGCCTTGGCGTCTTTCATACTCACCAAGGCCTTCGCAAGCTCGGCCTCTTTCATCTTCAGATCATGCTCCATGGACTCGTACTTCTTGCCGAGGTCCTAGAGCTCTTGTTGTACCTCGCCCACTCTAGCACTTTGCTTTTCGCGCTCCTTGCATTCCAAGGCTGTCTTGTCTTCGGCCTCGGACAGCGCTTTCTTCAGGAATGCCACTTCAGCGGTGGACCCTGTTACACAGTCACGATGCTTAGGCGTTAGACTAACCAATTTTGTCTATCCTTAACTACATAAGAGTGGGGAATCAATTACCCTTGTTCTCTTCGAGCTGCCTCTTCGTGAGGTCAAGCTCTCCCTGCGCCTGCTCCAGGTCCCACTTTAGTTCGGCAACCTCGGCTGTGCGGGCAGCAGCAGCAAGCAACACAGCTTTCTTATTCACATGAATATTCATTATTAGACTCATGCGGATTATAATTGACCCTCCGTTTGGTTTTTCTTTCCGAACACCAAAAAGAGTATCAGGGGCTACTACCTATCGGGTGGTGATTTTACACACATTTATTACTTACCTCAAAACCTGTCAGGAGGCCGGTGCAAGCTTCGGTTAGTCTGCACTTGGCGGACGAAACCTTCCAAATCATCGCACTCATAAGAGTGCGGTGCTCTTCATCCATGGAAGCGCCGCGAAGCGCTTCCAGCAGACAATCCGGTGCCTCAGGCGCAATGGAAGTCCTTGACGCAGATGGCTCGCCCTCCTTAACGAGGGGCTGCCTGCCTGAGTCCGGAACCATTGAAGGTTCCGGAACAGTGTTCGGCTGAGAGCCCGGCCTACTGTGGCTCTCATCGACATGATCTGCGGGGATCTTGAACCCTGCGTGTCCGACATCTGGAACCCCACCTCGGGGCGTCTCCAGAGTCACCTCCCCCTGCTCTGGGAGCCTTTGGGACAACACCTCCGTGTCATCCGCGGGCTGAGGAGTAGTGGCTGTCGGAAGCGAATTCATCTCCGAATCGCTCAAGGACCGGAGGAAGATACCTCGGGTGAGCCCTGGCCGGACTGCATATATGTTCGGTGTTATAAAAAAGCTATGGATAGAAGTCATGATAGAGTGCGGACACTTACGATCGCACTGGGGGCCTCCCCCTGGGCAGCCACCCCTCCTCGCTGAGAGCGGCCGTGGCAGAGTAGTCCGGAAGGGACACCTTTCCCTTCTTGGACGTCCTAGACTCCCCTTCCGGGGCGGCTTTTCTCTTTTTCTCCTCCCCAGTGTGGGGAGGTAGAATTTCTTCTTGATTCCCCCCGCCTCCACGGGAGGAATCTATCTCGTCGTCGTCAGACGACGTGGGTATGATGGCCTTGCGCCGAGGGCCTTTTCCGCCCCCCTGGTCCGCCTTCCCAGGCCCCTCATCCTTTTCGGATGGGGTGTCGTCTTCTTCTTCTTCCTCCCCTTCGTGGGAGGAGTGTGCCTCGTCGTCTTCGGACAAGGCTTCTAGCACAACCTTACGACGGAGACCCTTTTGGGTCCCCGGGGCCTTCCTTTGGGCCTTCTTCTCCGGCACCTTGTACGGCACCGGGACCAGCATCTCCGTCAGGAGAGCATCAGCTGGGCTTTCCGGCAGCGGAGCTGGACAGTTAACCTGCTCCGCTGTCTTCACATAATCCTGAACAAGTATGCACAGTTACTTAAGACTCCCCCATGAATATATTGGGAAGAACCGAATCCGGTGGTAGTCTGAGAACTCACCTGACTAGGAGGCCGCGCGGCGTGGAGCTCGTGGTCCTCGGATGTGGGAGGAGGTACTTCGGCGGCCTTGAACAACACCTTCCATGCGCCTTTGTGCGTCATGTCATAGAGCTTCCGGAGCGTTTGGCGTTCGGCCGGGATGAACTCCCACAGATTGCATGCCCGCCTTTGGCACGGCAGAATCCGGCGAACGAGCATGACCTGGATCACGTTGACAAGCTTGATGTTCTTGTCCTTCATGCTTTTGATGTAGGTCTGGAGTCCGGTCAGCTCCGTAGATTCGCCCCAGGACAGGCCCTTCTTTTCCCAGGAGGTGAGCCGCATGGGGCCTCCGGATCGGAACTCAGGGGCCGCTGCCCAGTTGGCGCCGCGCGGCTCGGTGATGTAGAACCACCCTGATTGCCACCCTTTTACGGTCTCCGCAAAGGAACTCGTCCAGCCAGGTGACGTTAGGCATCTTGCCCACCATGGCCCCTCCGCACTCCGCTTGCTGGCTGCTTACAATCTTCGGCTTCACGCAAAAGATTTGCAGCCACAGGCCAAAGTGAGGCCGGATGCGGAGGAAGGCCTCGCATACGACGATGAACGCCGAGATGTTGAGGACGAAATTTGGGGCTAGATCATGGAAATCTAGCCCGTAGTAGAACATGAGCCCGCGGACGAAGGGATGAACTGGAAATCCCAGTCCACGGACGAAGTGGGCGACAAACACGACCCTCTCGTGGGGTCCTGGGGTCGGAATGACCTGCCCGGCGTCCGGTAGCCGGCGCGCTATGTCTGCGGCCAAGTATCCGGCTGCCCGAAGATTTGTGATATGCTTCTCCTTGACGGTGGAGGCCACCCACTTGCCTCCTGCTCCAGACATGTTTAGCTGTGCGGAGAAGACTTGGGCTTGGGCGCTGGAGCTCGAGGGGGCAAGGGTGGGCAAAGGAGGAAGAAGGCATGGGTAAAAATGAGGAAATCTTATCCCTTTATAGAGGCGACGAAAGTGGTGCACCTCCCCACTTGCCCGTTGGGAATCGCTTGCTTCCCAAGCGCCACGATTGATGGCGTGGTGGGTTTACCCATACTCGTATTGATGAGAATCCCGTGATAAGGGGACACGATCTCTGCTTTCACAAGACGTATCAGGGAAACCGCCTCGCAATATGCACTGTGGCTGGTTGTAGGAAAATGGTTCGAATAATGACCCAGCCGTAATGACACGTCACGTTGTCTAAAAAGTTGTCAGCAGATTGCATTTGTGAAATATCATTCTCTCTACGGTGGCATGTGAAGATCATTTTGTGGATCCGGACATGATTCAAGTGTTCGATAATTACTTTGGAGTATTCAGAGAAGGAACCTGCCTTGCAATGCCGAAGACAAGACTGCGCGTTGGACTCATTTTCATTGAAGCCTGGTTCAGGGGCTACTGAGGGAGTCCTGGATTAGGGGGTATCCGGATAGCTGGACTTTATACATCGTCCGGACTATTGAAGCGTGAAGATACAAGACTCAAGACTTCGGCCCGTGTCCGGATGGGACTCTCCTTTGCGTGGAAGACAAGCTTGGCGATCTGGATATTGTGTTTCCTTCCTTGTAACTGACTCCATGTAAACCCTAGCCCTCTCCGGTGTATATATAAACCAGAGAGGTTGGTCCTTAGAAGGCCGATCACAATTACAATCATACCATCATAGGCTAGCTCTTAGGGTTTAGCCTCTACGATCTCGTGGTAGATCTACTCCTGTACTACCCATATCAACAATATTAATCAAGCAAGAAGTAGGGTTTTACCTCCATCGAGAGGGCCCGAACCTGGGTAAACATCTGTGTCCCTTGCTTCCTGTTACCATCAGCCTTGACGCACAAATCGGGACCCCCTACCCGAGATCCGCCGGTTTTGACACCGACACCAGCTACAACCCATCTAACCACAACCCCAGTGGATAGTAACCCACTTCTAGTTGAAAAAGCACCATGTCCACCACAGAGTACCCTCACATGAGCAGTTTGTAAAGCTACTGCAGTGCCCAAAGCATGAAGACCACCATATCTAACCCAAACTGCACGTTTAAAGCAGAAGAGCAACTGTTCTCAGGTCAGATTCCATAGCTATGGTCCATACTCCTTTGCTGTTGCATCACTGTATTTACTCATACCAACTACTTCCGAATTTGAAGGATCCAATTGAAACTCCAATGGCGCAACAGGTATGTTTTAAACCTATTTCTTTAACTGGATTGTTGTTCTAACTTCTTGCTCTATGTTTATTTCAGTTTAAGTTGTATAAACAGTTATGTTCTCATGTGATGCACATTACAAGTGTTTCCAATTGTGTGTAGTTTCTCACACTTATATTCTGTCTATGTTGCTGTGTCTTAAAAATATATGAGTTGAACTGTGTCTCTATCTTGATTAGGCAACATAAACTAGAATGATATGGACAATACAGTGACCGTAGTACATAGATATATGTTTGTTTCATGTTGTTGTCTTGTCCACCTTACTACTGAACCGGTTTACCAAAATGAGTTTCTTATACTACAAGCTAAACCTGTGATGTGTCTGCTTGTTTCTCTTGTAGTATGCAAACAGAATATTGGAGAAGAGCACCCCACTATGCAATGGTAGAGAAAGTAATGCAGATAAGGTTCAAGATAGTGAGACAACCTTGTTGGTCTCCAAGAAAGGTGATAAAAACGATCTTGTAGATAGTGAGAAAACCCCACGGTCCTGCGTTGATGTAGTGTTCGAGTTACTTGCCAGTACCACTGGCACAAGCTCTTCGAACTCGCTGCCTAAATCACTTCGGCTCCTTCAGTCTTAGCTACAAGCTGAAAGGCATCAGTCAGCTGTGCTGCGGCAATAAGCCGAAGGACTGAGGAAGTCCCTACATAATTCAGACGCATACTTTCTTGTGCAACAGCAAGTGCTAGAGGATTTAAGCGCCAAATAAGAGAAAGTTAATAAGCTTACTAAGCATCTTGACAGCATTATGGGTACCCAGGATATTGTTTCTTGAGCTCTTCTGAAGTGGTTTCAGTTCTGGACTTGTTTTTCTACGGCGTTTATATGCTGCTTTGTTCCCTATATTTGCACTGGTGGCGAACTTGATGCCCAGTGGATGTAATATGTGTAATAGCCGTGATAGCCTAGCATAAGTTGCTTGCTTATTTATTTCCTTGTTATCTTTTTTTTGCTTGTAGTCAGTGCAGTTCTTTTTCCGCGGTTTGCTAGTGGCCGCAATATCCTATTTTTTAAAAACTAGGCCACAATAACCATGGGCTACATATTTACTGTAGTGACACTAGGCCTCCTACCGGCCGTAGAAACAATGGGCCTTCTATGGGCCGTAGAAACAAGAGGATTTCTACAGGCCGTAGACACAATGGGCCTTCTACGGGCCGTATCATCAATGGGCCTTATATGGGCCGGATGATCGATCGGCCAAACATGGGCCAATAACAGACTGCATTATGGCCTTAAACGGGCTAGAGTTGGAATTGTCCGTTCATGGGACGACCATAACGGGCCGTCGTTAATAGGCCGTATTTGATGACGCTATGAAAATGTCCCAATGTATTAACGGGCCACAAACGGGCCAATTGTAAGAATGGGATGAATTTGGCCCACAAGCACAAAATGAAAGTAACGGGCCGTAACTAACCGAATGCTGGAAATGAACCCAAGAATAAATGGACCCTGAGAAGGCCGAAAGATAACATGGGCTAGAAAAGGCCCAATGGAATAATTGGCCGTTAATGGGTATAAAGTGATACACTATTCATTATGGGGTAGTTTCAGCATGGGCCATTAATGGGCCAAGAGTTACAAAGGGCCTCATATGGGTTGAAAGACGTCATGGGCCATACATGGGCCGGAAGTTAAAATGGGCTGGAATCATATTGGACGGCCCAGATGACGCTACTAGGGCTAATTAGGATAGGTCATAACGGGCCCTGTGTTTGCGGGCTGTAAATGGGCTATATGCGAACACGCCGTTAACAGGCTTTCCGTGGGCCGGCCCACCACCTTTTGACCAAGTCAAATGGGTCGGCCTTTTCACAGGAATGGGCCTCTGTTGGGCCGTGCCACGTGTCAACGTATCATAGGCGCCTTGGGTCCAATGAGTGGATGACATCTATCCCAACATTGAGATGACACGTGTTTACTCCAGCCAATGATGATTTTACACGTGGAAAATCCCCATTGGTCGGGGCTGTTAACGGGTTATCGGATCCAAAACCGGACCCAATAGCTTAATGGCGTTCCGTTACGATGGATGCCATGTGTCGGTCACCCTTGACGAAAGCACTTCTATGACGCGCGAATTATCATCATGGAAGTGGCCACTTCCGTGATGATAATTTTGGTAATGTCATGGAACACTTCTACGATAGCACATGTATGACTATCTTGATTCTGTCATAAAATCGTCATGGATGTACTTGCATGACAGAAAACTGAAGGAAATATGCCCTAGAGGCAATAATAAAGTTATTATTTATTTCCTTATTTCATGATAAATGTTTATTATTCATGCTAGAATTGTATTAATCGGAAACTTAGTACATGTGTGAATACATAGACAAACATAATGCCACTAGTATGCCTCTACTTGACTAGCTCGTTGAATCAAAGATGGTTAAGTTTCCTAGCCATAGACATGAGCTGTCATTTGATTAACGGGATCACATCATTACAGAATGATGTGATTGACTTGACCCATTCCGTTAGCTTAGCACTTGATCATTTAGTATGTTGCTATTGCTTTATTCATGACTTATACATGTTCCTATGACTATGAGATTATGCAACTCCCGTTTACCGAAGGAACACTTTGTGTGCTACCAAACGTCACAACGTAACTGGGTGATTATAAAGGAGCTCTACAGGTGTCTCCGAAGGTACATGTTGATTTGGCATATTTCGAGATTAGGTTTTGTCACTCCGATTGTCGGAGAGGTATCTCTGGGCCCTCTCGGTAATTCACATCACTATAAGCCTTGCAAGCAATGTAGCTAATGAGTTAGTTGCGGGATGATGCATTACAGAACGAGTAAAGAGACTTGCCGTAATGAGATTGAACTAGGTATTGAGATACCGACGATCGAATCTCGGGCAAGTAACATACCGATGACAAACGGAACAACATATGTTGTTATGCGGGTTGACCGATAAAGATCTTCGTAGAATATGTAGGAGCCAATATGAGCATCCAGGGTCCGCTATTGGTTATTGACCGGAGACGTGTCTCGGTCATGTCTACATAGTTCTTGAACCCGTAGGGTCCGCACGCTTAAAGTTCGATGACGGTTATATTATGAGTTTATGTGTTTTGATGTACCGAAGGTAGTTCAGAGTCCTGGATGTGATCACGGACATGAAGAGGAGTCTCAAAATGGTCAAGACATAAAGATCGATATATTGTACGTATATTTTTGGACACCAGAATGGTTCCAGATGAGATCGGGACAATACCGGAGCACCGGGAGGTTATCGGAACCCCCGGGAGGTATATTGGCCTTAATGGGCTTTAGTGGAAAGGATGGGAAAGGAGCAAGGGAGGGGGCGTGCCCCCCAAGCCCAATCCAAATTGGGAGGGGGGCCGCCCGCCCCCCTTTCCTTCCTCCCTCCTTCCTCTTCCTTCCCTCTCCCTCTCCAAGTAGGAAAAGGCGCGCCTCCTCCTCCTAGCCGGCCCTCTCCTCCCCTTCTTTATATACGGAGGAGGGGGGCACCCCATAGACACAACAATTGATGCCTTGGATCTCTTAGCCGTGTGCGGTGCCCCCCTCCACCATAATCCACCTCGGTAATATCGTAGCGGTGCTTAGGCGAAGCCCTGCGTCGGTAGCATCATCAACACCGTCATCATGCCGTCGTGCAGACGGAACTCTCCCGCAAAGCTCTGCTGGATCGGAGTTCGTGGGACGTCATCAAGCTGAACATGTGCTGAACTCGGAGGTGCCGTACGTTCGGTACTTGGATCGGTCGGATCGTGAAGACGTACGACTACATCAACCGTGTTGTGCTAACTCTTCCACTTTCGGTCTACGAGGGTATGTGGACACACTCTCCCCTCTCATTGCTATGCATCACCATGATCTTGCATGTGCGTAGGATTTTTTTTGAAATTACTATGTTCCCCAACAGTGGTATCAGAGCCAGGTTTTATGTGTAGATGTTATATGCATGAGTAGAACACAAGTGAGTTGTGGGTGATACAAGACATACTGCTTACCAGCATGTCATACTTTGGTTCAGCGGTATTGTTGGATGAAGCGGCCTGGACCGACATGACGCGTACGCTTACCCGAGACTGGTTTTACCGCCATGCTTTGCACATAGGTGGCTAGCGGGTGTCAGTTTCTCCAACTTTAGTTGAACCGAGTGTGGCTACGCCCGGTCCTTGAGAAGGTTAAAATAGCACTAACTTGACGATCTATCATTGTGGTTTTGATGCATAGGTAAGAACGGTTCTTGCTCAGCCCGTAGCAGCCACGTAAAACTTGCGACAACAAAGAGAGGATGTCTAACTTGTTTTTGCAGGGCATGTTATGATGTGATATGGTCAAGGCCTGATGCTATATTTTATTGTATGAGATGATCATGTTTTGTAACCGAGTTATTGGCAACTGACAGGAGCCATATGGTTGTCGCTTTATTGTATGCAATGCAATCGCCCTGTAATTGCTTTAGTTTATCACTAAGCAGTAGCGATAGTCGTAGAAGCAATAGTTGGCGAGATGACAACGATGCTACGATGGAGATCAAGGTGTCGCGTCAGTGATGATGGTGATCATGACGGTGCTTCAGAGATGGAGATCACAAGCACAAGATGATGATGGCCATATCATATCACTTATATTGATTGCATGTGATGTTTGTCTTTTATGCATCTTATCTTGCTTTGATTGACGGTAGCATTATAAGATGATCTCTCACTAAATTTCAAGATAAAAGTGTTCTCCCTGAGTATGCACCGTTGCCAAAGTTCGTCGTGCCCAGACACCACGTGATGATCGGGTGTGATAAGCTCTACGTCCATCTACAACGGGTGCAAGCCAGTTTTGCACACGCAAAATATTCAGGATAAACTTGACGAGCCTAGCATATGCAGATATGGCCTCGGAACACTGAGACCGAAAGGTCGAGCATGAATCATATAGTAGATATGATCAACATAGTGATGTTCACCATTGAAAACTACTCAATTTCATGTAATGATCGGTTATGGTTTAGTTGATTTGGATCACGTGAACACTTAGATGATTAGAGGGATGTCTATCTAAGTGGGAGTTCTTAAGTAATATGATTAATCGAACTTTAGTTTATCATGAACTTAGTCCTGATAGTATTTTGCAAATTATGTTGTAGATCAATAGCTCGCATTGCTGCTTCCCTATGTTTATTTTTGATACGTTCCTAGAGAAAAACTATGTTAAAAGATGTTAGTAGCAATGATGCGGATCAGATCCGTGATCTGAGGTTTATCCTCGTTGCTGCACAGAAGAATTATGTCCTTGATGCACCGCTAGGTGACAGACCTATTGCAGGAGCAGATGCAGACGTTATGAATGTTTGGCTAGCTCAATATGATGACTACTTGATAGTTTAGTGCACCATGCTTAACGACTTAGAATCGGGACTTCAAAGACGTTTTGAACGTCATGGACCATATGAGATGTTCCAGGAGTTGAAGTTAATATTACAAGCAAATACCCGAGTTGAGTGATATGAAGTCTCCAACAAGTTCTATAGCTAAAAGATGGAGGAGAATTGCTCAACTAGTGAGCATGTGCTCAAATTGTCTGGGTACTACAATTGCTTGAATCAAGTGGGAGATAATCTTCCAGATAAGATAGTGATTGACAGAGTTCTCTAGTCACCATCACCAAGTTACTAGAACTTCGTGGTGAACTATAGTATGCAAGGGATGACAAAAACGATTCCCGAGCTCTTCGTGATGTTGAAATCAACGAAGGTAGAAATCAAGAAAAGAGCATCAAGTCTTAATGATGGACAAGACCACTAGTTTCAAGAAAAGGGCAAAGGGAAAGAAAGGGAACTTCAAGTAGAATGACAAGCAAGTTGTCACTCCCGCGAAGAAGCCCAAAGCTGTACCAAAGCCTGAAACTGAGTGCTTACACTGCAAAGGAAATGGCCACTGGAAGCGGAAATGCCCTGAATATTTGGTGGATAAGAAGGATGGCCAAGTGAACAAGGGTATATTTGATATACAGGTTATTGATGTGTGCCTTACTAGTGTTTATAGTAGCCCCTAAGTATTTGATACTTGTTCGGTTGCTAAGATTACTAACTCGAAACAGGAGTTACATAATAAATAGAGACTAGTTGAGGGGAAGTGACGATGAGTGTTGGAAGTAGTTCCATGATTGATATGATCATCATCACACACTCCCTAGACTTTCAGGATTAGTGTTAAACCTAAATAAATGTTACTTGGCGTTTGCGTTGAGCATGAATATAATTTGATCATGTTTATTGCAATACGGTTATTCATTTAAAATCAGAGAATAATTGATGTGTTGTTTACATGAATAAAAGCTTCAATGGTCATACACCCAATGAAAATAGTTTGTTGGATCTCGATCGTAGTGATACACATATTCATAATATTGATGCCAAAAGATGCAAAGTTAATAATGATAGTGCAACTTATTTGTGGCACTGCCGTTTGGTTCATATCAGTGTAAAGCGCATGAAGAAACTCCATAAAGATGGATTTTTGGAATCACTTGGTTATGAATCATTTGATGCTTGCTAACCGTGCTTTTTGGGCAAGATGACTAAAACTCCGTTCTCCAGAACAATGGAACGAGCTACTGACTTGTTGGAAATAATACATACTGATATATGCAGACCAATGAGTATTAAGGCTCGTGGCGGGTATCGTTATTTTCTGACCTTCACAGATGATTTGAGCAGATATGGGTATATCTACTTGATGAAACATAAGTTTGAAATAGTTGAAAGGTTCAAAGAATTTCAGAGTGAAGTGGAAAATCATCGTAACAAGAAAATAAAGTTTCTGCGATCTGATCGTGGAGATGAATATTTGAGTTACAAGTTTGGCCTTCAGTTAAAATAATGTGGAATAGTTTCACAAACTCATGCCACCTGGAACACCACAGTGTAACGGTGTGTCTGAACACCATAACTGCACTTTATTTGATATGGTACGATCAATGATGTCTCTTACCGATTTACCAATATTGTTTTGGGGTTATGCATTAGAGATAGCTGCATTCACGTTAAATAGGGCACCATATAAATCCGTTGAGACAAAACGGTATGAACTATGGTTTAGCAATAAACCTAAGCTGTCGTTTCTTAAAGTTTGGAGTTGCGATGCTTATGTGAAAAAGTTTCAACCGGATAAGCTCGAACCCAAATCGGAGAAATGCGTCTTCATAGGATACACAAAGGAGACTGTTGGGTACACCTTCTAATCACAGATCCGAAGGAAAAATATTTGTTGCTAAGAATGGATCCTTTCTAGAGAAGGAGTTTCTCTCGAAAGAAGTGAGTTGGAGAAAAGTAGAACTTGATGAGGTAATAGTACCTTCTCCCGAATTGGAAAATAGTTCATCACTGAAATCAGTTTCAGTGATGCCTACACCAATTAGTGAGGAAGCTAATGATGATGATCATGAAACTTCAAATCAAGTTACTACAGAACCTCATACGTCTTCCAGAGTACGGTCCGCACCAGAGTGGTACGGTAATCCTATTCTGGAAGTCATGTTACTAGACCATGATAAACCACAAACCATGAGGAAGCGATGATGAGCACAGATTCCGCGAAATGGTTTGAGGCCATGAAACCTGAGATGGGATCCATGTATGAGAACAAAGTGTGGACTTTGGTGGACTTGCCCGATGATCGGCAAGCCATAGAAAATAAATGGATCTTCAAGAGGAAGACGGACACTAATAGTAGTGTTACTATATACAAATCTCGACTTGTTGCGAAAGGTTTTCGAAAAGTTCAAGGGGTTGACTACGATGAGACCTTCTCACCCGTAGCGATGCTTAAGTCTGTCCGAATCTTGTTAGCAATTGCCGCATTTTATGATTATGAAATTTGGCAAATGGATGTCAAAACTGCATTCCTGAATGGATTTCTAGAAGAAGATTTGTATATGATGCAACCAGAAGGTTTTGTCGATCTGAAAGGTGCTAAAAAAGTGTGCAAGCTCCAACAATCCATTTATGGACTGGTGAAAACCTTTCAGAGTTGGAATAAACGCTTTGATAGTGTGATCAAAGCATATGGTTTATACAGACTTCTGGAGAAGCCTGTATTTACAAGAAAGTGAGTGGGAGCTCTGTAGCATTTCTAATATTATATGTGGACGACATATTGTTGATTGGAAATGATATAGAATTTCTGGATAGCATAAAAGGATACTTGAATGAAAGTTTTTCAATGAAAGACCTCAGTGAAGCTACTTACACATTGAGCATCAGGATCTATAGAGATAGATCAAGACGCTTGATCAGATTTTTCAATGAGTACATACCTTCATAAGTTTTTGAAGTAGTTCAAAATGGAACAATCAAAGAAGGAGTTCTTGCCTGTGTTGCAAGGTGTGAAGTTGAGTAAGACTAAAAACCCGACCATGGCAGAAAATAGAAAGAGAATGAAAAGTCATTCCCTATGCCTCAGTCATAGGTTCTATAAAATATGCTATGCTATGTACCAAACCTATTGTATACTTTGTTCTGAGTTTGGCAAGGGAGTACAATTTTGATCTAAGAGTAGATCACTAGACAGCGGTCAAGAATATCCTTAGTGAGGACTAAGGAAATATTTCACGATTATCGGGGTGATAAAAGAGCCCGTCGTAAAGAGTTACATCGGTGCAGGCTTTTACACCGATCCAGATGACTCTAAGTCTCAATCTGGATACATATTGAAAGTGGGAGCAATTAGCTAGAGTAGCTCCGTGCAGAGCATTGTAGACATAGAATATTTGCAAAATACATACAGCTCTAAATGTGACAAACCCGTTGACTAAACTTCTCTCATGAGCAAAACATGATCATACCTTAGTACTCTTTGGGTGTTAATCACATAGCGATGTGAACTAGATTATTGACTCTAGTAAACCCTTTGGGTGTTGTTCACATGACGATGTGAACTATGGGTATTAATCACATATAGATGTGTATATTGGTGTTAAATCACATGGTGATGTGAACTAGATTATTGACTCTAGTGCAAGTGGGAGACTGAAGGAAATATGCCCTAGAGGCAACAATAAAGTTATTATTTATTTCCTTATTTCATGATAAATGTTTATTATTCATGCTAGAATTGTACTAACCGGAAACTTAGTACATGTGTGAATACATAGACAAACATAATGTCACTAGTATGCCTCTACTTGACTAGCTCGTTGAATCAAAGATGGTTAAGTTTCCTAGCCATAGACATGAGTTGTCATTTGATTAACGAGATCACATCATTAGAGAATGATGTGATTGACTTGACCCATTCCATTAGCTTAGCACTTGATCATTTAGTATGTTGCTATTGCTTTCTTCATGACTTATACATGTTCCTATGACTATGAGATTATGCAAATCTCGTTTACTGGAGGAACACTTTATGTGCTACCAAACGTCACAACGTAACTGGGTGATTATAAAGGAGCTCTACAGGTGTCTCCGAAGGTACATGTCGAGTTGGCATATTTCGATATTAGGATTTGTCACTCCGATTGTCGGAGAGGTATCTCTGGCCCTCTCGGTAATGCACATCACTATAAGCCTTGCAAGCAATGTAGCTAATGAGTTAGTTGCGGGATGATGCATTACATAATGAGTAAAGAGACTTGCCGGTAACAAGATTGAACTAGGTATTGAGATACCGACGATCGAATCTCGGGCAAGTAACATACCGATGACAAAGGGAACAACGTATGTTGTTATGCGGTTTGACCGATAAAGATCTTCGTAGAATATGTAGGAGCCAATATGAGCATCCAGGTTCCGCTATTGGTTATTGACCGGAGATGTGTCTCGGTCATGTCTACATAGTTCTCGAACCCGTAGGGTCCGCACGCTTAAAGTTCGATGATGGTTATATTGTGAGTTTATGTGTTTTGATGTACCGAATGTAGTTCGGAGTCCCGGATGTGATCACGGACATGACGAGGAGTCTCAAAATGGTCGATACATAAAGATCGATATATTGGACAACTATATTTGGACACCGGAATGGTTCCGAATGAGATCGGGACAATATCGGAGCACTGGGAGGTTATCATAACCCCCCGGGAGGTATATGGGCCTTAACGGACTTTAGTGGAAAGGAGGGTGTCGGTGTAAAAACCGGCGGATCTCGGGTAGGGGGTCCCGAACTGTGCGTCTAGGCGGATGGTAACAGGACACAAGGGACACGATGCTTTTACCCAGGTTCGGGCCCTCTCAATGGAGGTAAAAACCCTACTCCTGCTTGATTGATATTGATGATATGGGTAGTACAAGAGTGGATCTACCACGAGATCAAGGAGGCTAAACCCTAGAAGCTAGCCTATGGTATGATTGTTGTAATGGTTATCTTGTCCTACGGACTAAAACCCTCCGGTTTATATAGACACCGGAGAGGGCTAGGGTTACACAGAGTCGGTTACAATGGTAGGAGATCTACATATCCGTATCGCCAAGCTTGCCTTCCACGCCAAGGAAAGTCCCATCCGGACACGGGACGAAGTCTTCAATCTTGTATCTTCATAGCCTTGGAGTCCGGCTGACGATGATAGTCCGGCTGTCCGGACACCCCCTAGTCCAGGACTCCCTCAGTAGCCCCGAACCAGGCTTCAATGACGATAAGTCCAGCGCGTATGTAATCTTCGGCGTTGCATGGCGGGTTCTCCTTTAAGTTCCATGCACCTGCCGAACAGTGTCCGACTTCCTCATCAATGTTGCGCTTCTTGGCTTCCACGCCCAATAATGGCCATCTTCCACACGTCACACGAATGCGAAAAGCCAGGGTATCTTTTGTGTTTTACCCCCTAGCCGCGCAAATAATCTGCCTATAAGAAAGGCAAGAATCCAGATCCAAATCACACTGTCTTCCTTCCGCGAGTACTCATCGGAGCGCCTCTAACCAAAAATCCATTCCATCATGGACCGTCGACGCAACTCCTCCTCTCGCGCTCCCAGCCCTCTGCCGGGAGATTGGCGGAGATGTTCTGTCCCGCACAGCGAGCTGGTGACGCTCCAAGCGGAGGGATATCTCCCTCCGGCCTTCATGGCCCCGGTTCGAGCCGGGCTGGCCACCTACCAAGGTGGGAAGCAAGCGGAGGCTTACCCCGAGTCCCAACAAAGGGGAGCGGGTATGCTTCGTCCCCTATCTGATAAGGGGGCTCGGATTTCCTATACATCCATTCCTCCGCGGGCTCCTGGAGTTCTACGGACTCCAGCTCCATCACCTCACGCCCGCCTCTATCCTGCATATCATGGGTTACGTAGCTCTTTGCGAGCTATTTCTGGTCATCGAGCCCCATTTTGCGCTGTGGAAGAGGTTGTTCTGCCTTGTACCCCGCTCTCATGAGGGGTCCTTATATCAAGTGGGCGGTGCCGAAATATGGCGCATCGCCGGGACCGGATATCTATTCGGAACCCCTAAGAAGGCGTCCGAAGACTGGCCTTCAGAATGGTTTTATATAGAGGACGCTCTGCTGCCGGACCCTGTTCGGATCGGCCTCCCGGAGTTCAGTAATGCTCCTTTGAAGAAACGCCTTAGCTGGCGCCCACGGAGCCCCCACCTGGAGGAAGACAAGAGCGTCCATTATTTGATGGGCCGGATAAGGTTACTGACCCATTCCGGGTTGACCATGGTTGGAGTCATGGCAACTTGCATTATGCGGGGGGTGCAGCTGCTGCAGTACAGGAGCCACCCTATGTGGGATTTCAACGGGGAGGATGATGCCACCCGCCATGGCCGCAAAGGGCCGGGATCGGCCGAAGACCTGGCGAAGACCCTATCCGGCATGTACAAGGGGGAGAAGGAGGATTTCCTCCAGACGAGCCCGTTAAATGGGTTCTCCATGAATAATCCTCGGCGCTGGGTAAGCGAACACTTCGTGTGCCCGACCCGTGCTTTCAAAGTTTAAGTCTCTTATATTATGCTTTTGACGCAGGAGCTGCGTCGGGTTGTGGAGGGCATGCTTAGTCCAGCTCCGCAACCCGAGGATCCAGAGAGATCCCAGGATCCGGCCTTCGAAGAGGACCCGGATATAAAGGTGGAGCTGATCGACGGGGTGTTCCACCAGCTCAGCATGGATAATGCTTTAGTTGCCATTACGGCTGACTACCCCGGACTATATCTGGCTTCCCAGGTGATTGTGACCGAAGTCCTGACACCATTATTTCTTCCTTGCTCGCATCTGACCACCGTATACGATGGTGTTTTGCAGGAGGCGCCTTCAAGGCGGGAAGCCAAGCCTACGGCGGCTGAGCAACAAGGGTCAGTCCGGCCCAGTAGGCGGAAGAGGAGCGCGACGCGGATTGAAACGTCGCCGCAAAGGTATGGCTCACGGTTCGTTATTTAGAGCAACGTTCGTAGGTAGTGTTTGAACGCTCATGACCTTTGTAGGAGAAAAAGTGCCCGCCGGACTGCGGGCGTAGAAGTTGCCAACCCCGCCTCTAGCAGCCAAGCTCCAGCGCCTGGTCTGGAGGGGGAGGCGAGCGCAAGGCGCGAGCCGGATATTCCTCCAACGGAGGATGCCGACAGACTGTCTGTCACCAAGTCTGAGGTGGAGAGCGCCATGAACCACAGGCGCCGTCGGACAGTCTTTCGTGACGCGTGCTTCTCCCCTGAGTCATTAGATGCCTTTAACGCGGGGGACGCGCACCTCCGTGTTGCTCAAGATGGTTTAACCAGAGCCACGGAGCAGTATGTAAAAGACATACGGGTAATAGATTTTAATAGTTGTATATGCCAGTAGCCCCCGAGACTTAAAGTAATTGTATTAACTGATTTAAGGATCAATTGAAATGTAGGATCTTACGAAGAAGAATACCCAACTATCCCAGGAGCTGCAAGAGTGTAAGGCCCAACTTGAGGCCGCACTGGCTGCCGCAGGAGGAGACACAGGGACCCCTCCTGGTAACACATTAATATATTTTTTGTTAAAAAGATAAGTGGTGTGCGGCATGCGCGCAAGTCTAAAAATGACTTTGCAGGTGCTGCCGGACAGGATCCGGACCGGCAAGAACTACTGCGCCAGCTGAAGGCCGGCGAGAGAGTGCTGACAAGGGTGCAGCAGGAAAGGAACAAGCTCCAGGATGCCCACACCCAGCTTGGAGAAGAGTTGAAAGGCGTTTGGGCCGAGCTGTCTGGCTCTGTTAAGGAGAATCAGCGGCTTCGTCGTGGCATCTATGGTAAGTGCTTGAGCGAACTCCTTTGAAAAGAAGAGTTCGGCGAGGAAGTCAATTGACAAAATATGTCTGTAGCTATACTCACAGGTCGCCCTGCGGAGGAGATGCCCGTATCAATGGGTGATCAGCTTCCCGAGCTAGTGCAACTGCTCGAACGAGTTCGGCAGGCAATGAGCGTCGTCGTCCAGGCTTTATGGCCGTCCCTCTCCCTACCCGAGGGCCTTGTGGAGCTTGCGGAGAAGCTTCAGGGAGTGCGGCAGCGCTTCCGTTTATGGAAGATTTCGGCCTGCCGCCAAGGTGCCAGGGAGGCCTGGGCCATGGTGAAGACGCGGTACAAGAAGGCGGATCCCAACCACATGGCCGAGGTCGGACCTGTGGGGCCCGATGGGAAGGAGATCCCCGTGAGTTTAGTATACGGCCAAGTAGAGTTGGCCGCTAAATTTTCCCAACGGGACTGTAAATTAGACAGCCTGTTAGACGGGATTGAGGAGGAATACAGTCAGTCGAGTTGACAATGTATTTTAAAATGACATGTAAAATGCCTTCTAGCCGGATTGTAGATCGTTTGTCTTTGCCGACCTTTTCGCTTCAACCTCGGGACCCTAGAGTCCGGAGTGTGTCCGAATACCTTCTCGGTTAAGAAACAACCGGGGCATGCATGGAGACCAGGCGTAGGGGTCATTAGTGCTTTATCAGACAAGTGCCCAACTAGTTATGTTATATTAAATGGTTAGTAAGAAACATCTTCCAGGGAGAATAGTTCCGTTAAGGGTTCCTTTCCCTGGGAGGCATGCCCTAAAGTGCATGTCCGAACTGCGAAAAGAGCAGGAAAACATCTGGGGGCAGATAAATAAATAGGTAAAAAAATCATCTTTCAAGTCACCGACCGAGTATTCCCTTAAGAATGCTAGCTTTCGGCTTCACCCAGTCTGAGGTACACATCCGGCTGACCCGGCAGTAACAATCGCAGAGGTGCTCCCTTTACCTCCTAGCCGAACAATCGGGAACGTAGGGGTAAGCACAAGAGCCAGGCAACCCAGCTTGGCCAAAACTTAAGTCATATCGATGCATATAATGGTGAATAAAAGGTATACGTGGAAGTGTGACACGTGTGCTGGGCATGAATCCCTTATAATTAAGCTTCTGGTAAAGAAGCCCCCAGGTATAGTGAGTGCGGATAGCACATCGATTGTGTGTGAACAATGCGCAAGTAAGCCTTTTAGGGCTTTTATGAAAAAAGGTCGAGAGAAAAAAAGAGAAACAAAAGGCAGCTAAAGTGTAAAAATTTGGACGAGGGAAGGGGACGAACTCTTAGTCCGGCGCTAGGCATAGAATCTTCGGAGGCGGGCTGCGTTCCATGGGTTCGGCTCGAGTCGGTTGTCCGACGCATTTCGCAGACGGTACGCCCCACCGGTCAAGACTTGATCGATGATGAAGGGGCCTTCCCATTTTGGCTTGAGCTTGTCCTTTTCTTGTCCGGCAGGCGTAGAACTAGTTCGCCAACATTGTAGGTTTTGGCCCGTACTTCTCTGCTTTGGTATCTTCGAGCCTGCTGCTGATAGAATGCGGAACGAGCCTTGGCAACGTCACGTTCTTCCTCCAATGCATCCAAGCTATCCTGCCGATCCAACTCGGCTTCTCTTTCTTCGTGCATGCGCACTCGAGGTGAGTCATGAATAATGTCGCAGGGCAGAATTGCCTCTGCGCCATATACCATAAAGAATGGTGTGAATCCGGTAGTACGGTTGGGCATCGTCCGCAGCCCCCAGAGTACGGAGTCGAGCTCCTCTACCCAGTGCGTGTCCGATTTCGTCAGGGACCGCACTAGCCTGGGTTTGATGCCGCTCATTATTAGACCATTTGCTCGTTCCACTTGACCGTTGGTTTGAGGATGATAGACTGAAGCGTAATCGAGCTTAATGCCCATATTTTTGCACCATGATTTAACCTCGTCGGCCGTGAAGTTCGTGCCGTTATCGGTAATGATGCTATGGGGGACACCATAATGGTGTACTACCCCGGATATGAAGTCTATCACTGGTCCGGACTCTGCCATTTTAACTGGTTTGGCCTCTATCCATTTGGTGAATTTATCCACCATGACCAATAGGTACCTTCTCTTGTGGGTTCCCCCTTTAAGGGGTCCAACCATGTCAAGCCCCCAGACCGCGAACGGCCAGGTAATGGGCATAGTTTTGAGGGCGGTGGGTGGCATATGGCTTTGATTAGCAAAGAGCTGACAACCGACGCATCTTTGGACTAAGTCCTGAGCGTCTGCCCGGGGTGTCGGCCAATAAAACCCTGTACAGAATGCCTTGCCTACAAGGGCCCGAGCTGCAGCGTGGTGTCTGCCTAGTCCGGCATGAATTTCAGCCAGAAGGTTTCGCCCTTCCTCTTCGGAGATACACCTTTGAAGGACTCCGGTTGTGATTTTCTTATAAAGTTCTCCCTCATGGACCTTGTAGGCTTTAGATCGCCGAACTATGCAGCGGGCCTCATTTTGGTCTTCGGGGAGTTCCTGCCTAAGCAAGTAGGCTAGGAATGGCTCTGTCCACGGGGCGATTACTGCCATTATTTTGTGGGTTGAAGGTGTTATTTCATCGGCTGAGTCGCCAATTATGTCATATTGTTTTGTCTCGGTTGGTACGGCTGCTTCTGGTTTGTTATTTCCGGACTCCTCTTCCCATAGTACGGATGGCTTAAAGAGCCATTCCAGGAAGATGTTTGGAGGGACAGCGTCATGTTTTGCGCCAATGCGTGCCAGTATGTCGGCTGCTTGGTTCTTATCCCGGGCTACGTGGTGGAATACAAGTCCTTCAAACCGAGCTGACATTTTTAGGACAACGTTACGATAGGCTGCCATTTTCGGATCCTTGGCATCAAAGTCTCCATTTACTTGGGATATTGCAAGGTTGGGATCCCTGCGCACCTCTAGGCGTTGAATGCCCATGGAGATTGCCATCTGGAGGCCATGTAAAAGGGCCTCGTATTCGGCTGCGTTGTTGGAGTCCGTGTACATTATCTAAAATACGTATTGGACTGTGTCCCCGGTTGGGGACGTCAATACGACGCTAGCCCCCAATCTGGCCAACATCTTGGAGCCGTCGAAGTGCATAATCCAATTGGAGTATGCGCCGTACTCTTTAGGGAGTTCGGCTTCAGTCCATTCAGCGACAAAGTCAGCCAAAACTTGCGACTTTATAGCTCGCCGAGGTTTGTAAGTTATATCGAATGGTAAGAGCTCGATGGCCCATTTTGCAATCCTGCCCGTCGCGTCGCGGTTGTTTATAATGTCGTTGAGGGGTACTTCGGAGGCCACTGTTATCCGCCTTCGAACTTTGAAGCGGCCCAGTAGTGATGTACTGTTTCAGCGGGCTCTTGCCGGATTAGAGATAGATCACATATGTCTGGGCGGGTGGGTGGAATCAAGTCCGGAACCCTACCCATCTCGAGGCTCGAGGGCCGAGAAGTTTCCGAATTTGGAAGCTTGGATTGTTGGATGTTGTCCAACGAGTCCGGTCTGATGCCTGACTTTAGGTTCAGTGCTTGATCGAAGTCCGTCCCTCGGCGGGAATCCAGCATGGAGGGTTCGGGAGCCCGGACACGACTAGTTTTCAATACAGGAGAAGAGTCGCCGCGTTGTTCCTCTACCACTGCAACTCGGTGGGTGACCTGGGGAGAGTTAATCTCTCTCAGATCGGTTTTAAGCCCAATCTGATTGTAGTCTGTAGCGACTCCCAGGGCGGCGATGCGATCCAAGAGCTCGTTTACGGACGAGAGCTCTGTTGGATCCAGCCGCTCGGCGAATTCCGAGCTGACGTGAAGATCGCTTTTGACGACCTGAGAGGTCATTGTCGAAGCGGTGGCCGAACAGGCGGTCATGAGAAAACCACCTAGCCGGATAGTTTGGCCGGTGGCCAAGGCTCCTTTGACGAAGATACCGTCCTTGAAGACGGGAAGAGGCATCCTTCCTATCGGTGACGGCACAGAGGAACTCTCAATGAAAGCACCAATGTCGGTGTCAAAACCGGCGGATCTCGGGTAGGGGGTCCCGAACTGTGCGTCTTGGCGGATGATAACAGGAGACAAGGGACACGATGTTTTTACCCAGGTTCGGGCCCTCTCGATGGAGGTAAAAACCCTACTCCTGCTTGATTGATATTGATGATATGGGTAGTACAAGAGTGGATCTACCACGATATCAAGGAGGCTAAACCCTAGAAGCTAGCCTATTGTATGATTGTTGTAATGGTTATCTTGTCCTACGGACTAAAACCCTCCGGTTTATATAGACATCGGAGAGGGCTAGGGTTACACAGAGTCGGTTACAATGGTAGGAGATCTACATATCCGTATCGCCAAGCTTGCCTTCCACGCCAAGGAAAGTCCCATCCGGACACGGGACGAAGTCTTCAATCTTGTATCTTCATAGTCTTGGAGTCTGGCTAACGATGATAGTCCGGCTGTCCAGACACCCCCTAGTCCAGGACTCCCTCAGAGGGGAAAGGAGAAAGGGAGGGGGTGCACCCCCCCCCCCAAGCCTAATCCGAATTGGGAGGCGGGGCGGGCCCCCTTTCCTTCCTCCCTCCTTCCTCCCTCCTTCCTCTTCCTTCCCTCTCCCTCTCCAAATAGGAAAAGGAGGAGTCCTACTCCCAGTGGGATTATGACTTCCCCCCTTGGGCGCGCATCCTCCTCCTGGCCGGCTCTCTCCTCCCCTCCTTTATATACGGAGGAGGGGGCACCCCATAGACACAACAATTAATCCCTTGGATCTCTTAGCCGTGTGCGGTGCCCCCCTCCACCATAATCCACCTCGGTAATATCGTAGTGGTGCTTAGGCGAAGCCCTGCGTCGGTAGCATCATCAACAGCGTCATCACGCCATCGTCCAAACGGAACTCTGCCGCAAAGCTCTGCTGGATCGGAGTTCGTGGGACATCGTCAAGCTGAACGTGTGCTGAACTCGGAGGTGCCGAACGTTCGGTACTTGGATCGGTCGGATCGTGAAGACGTACGACTACATCAACCGCGTTGTGATAATGCTTCCGCTTTCGGTCTACGAGGGTACGTGGACACACTCTCCCCTCTCGTTGCTATGCATCACCATGATCTTGCGTGTGCGTAGGAAATTTTTTTAATTACTACGTTCCCCAACAAAAACGTGACCTACTGTGACAAACACGTATCATCACGGAAGTGTATTTTTTTGTAGTGTTGCTGAGGTCGGGGAAGAAGTCATTGTCGGTGAAGTCATGGCTGCCAGCAGTCGCGAGAGTGCGCTCCCCAAATTTCAACTGCGCTCGCCAAATGGAGCGTAGGAGGGAGTGGCTGTAGGGGACGTTGGGGCCGCCGAATGGAGCGTAGGAGTAGCACACGAAGCAGTAGATGGTGCTCCTCCCTAAGTGTCTATCTCTACTCTTATCTCTATCTCTACTACTCTTCTTTATTTTTTATAACAAATCTAATAGTACTGTGTCGTCTGCTGCACGCCCGGCTGAACACGCCTCCTTGCCTCCATCATCACCAACTGAGTCTTTTATAGGAGTAGGAGTAGAGAATAAACAAGTTGGTGATGATGGTGTGCCATGCAATGCACGGGCATCTTGATAATTTTTTTGCATATAATTCCAAACACCACGCAGACACAGTCTTTGACCATTTTACAACTATGTTAGTATCATTGTTAGTGGTCAGCCGGTGCAGTTATAGCCCCGGGTGTTTTAACCTTTTTTTAGTAGTGATATCTGGCGATTATTCGGCACGAGCTCAATCCTGGCAAATCCCACGTAAGCATCAGATTTCCATCCGACGATGGCCTGGTTTTAAGCCATCGTATTTTACAAAACCGCCACCCTTACACACATACTGTAACTGCGTCGCGGGCATTTGCAACTGCCATGTCTCCCAGCGAACGTTTGCTGGGGATTGGAGTTAGCACCGATGGAGGTTCATAGTCGTTCCATGCACAGGCATTGAAGTTTGTAACTATTTAAGATTAGAATATACTACTCCTCCAGTGCTAGTAGTAGAGCAGAGTCCTACTCCACTACTACTCTACTCAAGCAAGTTAGGGCATAGTAGTAGGTACTGTAGGGAGTACCAGTACTGCAATCACTCAAGCAAGTTGCCTGGCATCGATATGACCCTATGCTGCTAGTATGTGTCTCGTAAGTCAAGCAGCATGTTGTAGCCATCATCACCTGTCCACTTCCTGCAGCACATATTCGCTTCTCCATCTTTGTCCGCACATCATCTCGTCCAATCTTCCAACCCCGCTAAGGCACCTCCCCCCCTCGTCCAAAACCCAAGCACTAACAATGGCAGAATCGAGCAGCGTCCGCCAAAAGAGTGGCTGGAATTCGCTCCCCACATAGGTAATCAAGCTCATTGTTTCGCGTGTAGACAATCTCAGTACCATGCCACTCACCGCATGCTTGTCGGGGCTATCCCGTTTACTCAAAGCCCTCAGGCCGGAGCTTTTTAAGCCAGCTCCTTGCTTGCTGATGCCGCCTGATCTTCAGAAATGGCGTGTCACGTGGCATAACGATAGTAGGGTGGCGAGCATCAACCACCTTGACTGCGATCAGATCCCTGTCACCCTCAACTACATTAACGGTATGTACTGGGTCGGCATGAACACGTCTTGGATGGTGCTCGTCGACGGTCGCAACAGCTGGATGCTCATGGAGGTCTACAACCGGCGATTGATCCCCCTTCCTTCGATTAACACTGCACTGCTTTGGCACTGTGGCCCAGAATACTCGAAATCTTACAGTAGCCAACATGATACCAAGTTTGATTTGCTCAAGGTTGTAATCTGCCAAGTGCCCACAAGATCTGTGAATTATAAAGACTTTAGTCTAATTGTGTTCTTCAATCGCGGTCTCGCCTATCTAACAGGTCACTACGATAAGTGGATAAATCTGCACGTCCATCACAAGATCATACATCCTCCATGGTTCTCTGATGCCATTGAACACAAGGGCTTCATTTATGCTGTCGACTCCTATGGTTGGACGTATTGCTGGCCTACTCCAGTCATCACTACAAACGGCTGTTACAGCAGTATGTTACTTTCCTATGATATCATGATGGCTTGCTTATATTACTGTCAACATTTACTGAAAAAATATTCATGCTCATAACATGCTGTTCTTAAGATTGACTACATCAAGAGCCCTTTTTTATTTGACTCCAACTTGATACGATGTTGTAGGCCGCCTGGTGTCCCTACCCTTCCTAATCCCAGAACCTTTCAAAGAAAAGCGGCATGGCAGTTACAGGTGGTTCCTGGCTCGATCAGACGACGGCGAACGATTGATGATCGTTCGCACGTACTGGACGTGTTGTTTCGCGGAATACAATCACAGTCACTGCAAGGTCTTTGAGCAGGATCCGAGCTTCTCTGGGCCTTCAGGAATTTTTGACTGGAGGCTAGTAAGTAGCCTTGGTACACGCTCTCTGTTTGTCTGACTGAATTATCCGATTAACCAGGAGATAACCGACGGGAAGGATCATGATGGCAGCGTGGTTTTGTTCATCAGGCAAAACTGTGTGTACACAGCGTACCATGCGTCTTTGCGTGCACCATACCCTAATATGTGCCGCCACGCTCTATGGCCCAAAGTAGGAGAGAGGGTCGCAAGTATCAGACTTTGACCTATTGGTTGGAGTTTCCCCCATCAGGCACCCATCTGGTTCAAGCCGTCAGCCAATCTCCACAGCTTAATAAATAGTAACGTCTAACTGAGCTAGTTAGTTAGATGCGTACACTTGGTGTAGTAGGATCTTTATTTAGTTTGATGCATACACTTGTTCTTTTTTGGTAGCCTGGCTGATGTTTGGTTTGGAAGAGAGAGTTGCGTCTTCACTCTTCTGGCCTGCTTACTGCTTCTGTTGCACCCCCAGCCCTGATGTACAATCAGTAGTATATTTCGTCTGTTGGTTGGATAGATGTGTTGTTAGAATGACAAACATAATGTTTTGGAAGTCGTTGCACGGTTCGATCCTTTAGTGCCCCGTACATACGTAGCGCATACTATTTTTCGTACGGAACACATTTTCCACTTGTTGATAACATGCAGCCCACTGATGAAGGCCCAATAGAGGAGCCCATAATTAACTGGAAGGGAGGCTCTCACATAAATCCGGCCCAGGTACATGCTCATGGTCCCCTAAACATAAATAAGTAAATAAATAAATAAAGCTAAATGCTCATGCACCAGTTCTTTAAATTCATGATTTAACAGGAGGATATTATTTCCTATGATAGTGTCGTTACATTCAGTTGATATTATTCTTAGGCAAAGATAGCGACCAGTCTTCTTTCTCCCAGCATTTTCTTCCTACAACCAATGGACCCATGCAAATCGTAGTCAACGTCGTAAATAGTTCCGGTCCATTTTTATTTTTCAATAAGAATGTCCAACCCAGCCCAGCACATTGGCGACAGCACTTTATCCTCCGCCTTGGTGCGCTCGCCGTGGCACCGCCGTCCGGCCCTGTCAGCATAGTTTTTTTTGAAACAGTCCCTGTCAACATAGTGAATCGGGAGAGGACTGTGGTTGTGAGTTTGAAAGTACGGACCCACCAGGTCCACTCCCAAACACAAGCAAGCGCCTCTTTTACTACTCAGATGCACCCCTCATTTTTTTACTCTAATCCACCCTACTGATATGTGGGACCCACATTATTTTCAACGTATAGTCAATTAACGACAGAATTGCACAACTTTTTTTGAGTAGTAATTCGGAGCAGCAGGCTATAAACTAGGTTGTGCGGTCTCTGTGGCCCGTCTAACAACATGACCAGCCCAGCAATTATTTCTTCGGGAAAATAGGTAGCCCAGTATTTATTTTTGAAGAATACCCAAGCTAGGCCTATTTGTTTTCTCCGACTTACTGGGCTGCAAATCTTTCAAGACGAGGAGGGATGCATTCCGGCCTGGCCAAAGAGTATGGTTAGTGTCTGTTAAAAGTAATATCAAAGGGGTTGAAAGTTCCAAAAAAATTATAGCAAATGGGATATTAGTTTATTTTTTTGTTTTTGTTCTTCACTCATATTTTCTACCGTATTTCATTGGATTTAACATGACATAGTACTAATTTATTTTTAAATTTGTTTTAGTATGGCTACTAATTTTTGGATTAAGAATATTTTGTTCCCCAGCAAAAATTTGCGAATTTTCAAAATTTCACACATATTTAGTTAATTTTTAACCCTAGTACTGACCAGAAAATGGGCAGCAATTCTAAAAATGGAAAACGGGCTGCAATAAATTCCATGTGAATTAGAAAATGAGTAAAAATTATAAAAATAATAGTAAATGGGCTGCACACGCCACAGATTTCGAGGCTGACTTGTTTACGCAAGGCTTTGTCAGTCAACAGACGATTCTAGTAGCAGTGACTATTGGATGTCCATCCAACGGCCGACGTGCTTCTTCAATCTCTGATCTTCCTGCTCCAACCGCCTAAACTAGCGCCGGCGGGACTGCTTGCTCCCTCCTCTTGTGGCCCGCTGTGATGCCGCGCAGGCTTCCCCGGCCCACCCTACTCCCTCCACTGGCCTGGCCACACGCAATCAACTGCCTCCTTATTACGCGAAAAAATGATTCCTCCCACTGACATCTGGGACGCACAGGTTGGGAGGCTGACCTGTGGGCCTATTAAGTTGACGCGTACATAGGGCTTGTCAACTTAGTCAACAAACCATTCTAGCAGCAGTAACCGTTGGATTTGAATCGAACGGTCCTGCTGCTTCTTCAATCTTCAATCGCTGCTCTTCTTGCACCAGCTGCCCAAACCAGCGCCCGCGAGACCGCGTGCTCCTGCCTCCAGTAGCCGGATGTGCTGCATTGAGGCCTCACCGTCCCCTACTACTCCCACCGCTAGCCATGCCCTACGGTGACGGCAGCCTCACACTGCAGCCGAACCAGTGAACCCTCGTACTCCTCTCCGTGTGGGCATCCACTGACGCGTCTTCCCCAGCTCCGAGTCTTCCCCGGCTCCGCATCATCCCCTTCCTAGGCCACGCCATCGTCCACCGCCCTGGTGCTCTTGGCGCGGCATGGTCAACATGGTCATGGAATGACTTCCATCGGACGCGGACTGTACATGGAGAGGCTGACAGCTGGGTCCACGGCCGCACACAAGGAAGTGCCTCCTTGTTATGCACAAAATAATTATTCCTCCACCTGACAGCAGGGACCCACCAGACGGGCCACTGTATTTCATGAAAAAAATGTTTCCCCCCTGGCTGCTGGGACCCACCAGCTACATCTTCGCACGCAAAGAAGTGCATCCGGGCAAAAAAAATGATTCGCCCCCTCATTGCTGGGACCCACTAGCTACAACTTTGCACAGAAGAAAGTGCCTGACAGTCGGGACCCACCTGGTCGAAGCATACATAGCATTGTCATTCTAGTCGCGAACGTGTACGTACATACTGGTCGATGTAGAGGCGCGCACGTGTCGTAGTAGAGGCGCGCACGTGTCATCGTAGAGGCGTCCACGTAGCATGTACACATACGTACAACGGCCAGGGTGCAAGAAAGTAAAGATGGCCACGTACGTACAAATGGGCGGGGTCTCGAATGCCTACTCGCGCATACATACGACCAGCGCTCATGTACATGGCTGGGTCAGAATAAAGAAACTGCGTCATCATCGTGTTCATGGGGAGCCAACTGGCTGGGTCGAAACGGAATGCGTCGTCGTGTTCATCGGGAGGGCTTGGACGGAGCAGCCGATGGAAACGAGGCCTGTCGTACCGCACAACTGAGGAAAGGGCCTTCTGTTCGACCGGCCACATTCGAAACGGGATCCTGTTCATCAGGAGGGGTCTGGCGTACCGAACGTAGGAAATGGACTTGTGTTGGACCTCCTACGGTTGAAACGGGGTCCTGTTGAGGGGTGTGGCGTACCGCAAAACGGAGGAAACGGACTTGTGTTGGAGCACTACGGTCGAAACGGGGGTCCTGTTCATCGGGAGGGGTGTGGCGTACCGCAAAACGGGACTCCACGGGATACTGTTCATCTCCATCGTCGACCTCCTCTAGCCTCCACGGGCTACTGTTCATCCACCGTCGACCTCCTCCAGCCTCCACCTATGACTGTTCATCCACGGCTCCTGTTCATCCAGCCTCCACCGCACGCTACTCCACCGGCTACTGTTCAACCAGCCCTCTCCACCGGCTCCTGTTCAACCACCCCTCCACGGGCTACTGTTCATCCAGCCCTCCACCAACTATTGTTCAACCAGCCCTCCACGGGGTCATCCTGTTCATCCAGCCCTCCATGGGGTCCAGTTAATCCAGCCCCAACCGGCTTGATCGATCGGGGTCCTGTTCATCCAGAGGCAACACCACGGGGTCCTGTTCATCCACCCCCACCGAGAACTGTTCATCCAAACCCCACCAACAACGCTCATTGTTCATCCAGAGGCAGCATCGATCGGCTTCAGTTAACAGCAATAGTGAAGGAATTGCTCGATCGGGTTCAGTTAACAGCCATCGATCGATCGCTCGGGTTCAGTAACGTGTAGCCTGCAGTGCAATTGCTCGGGTTCGGTAACGCGTAGCCTGCAGTGCAATCGCTCGGGTTCAGTAGGCGAACGCCTCACTCGGGTTTAGTTATAGAGCCCAATGCCTCGCACCCACGCGCGTGCTGATGTCTACTATGAAACCTTTTTCTTGTAGACGTTGTTGGGCCTCCAAGTGCAGAGGTTTGTAGGACAATAGAAAATTTCCCTCAAGTGGATGACCTAAGGTTTATCAATCCGTGGGAGGCATAGGATGAAGATGGTCTCTCTCAAACAACCCTGCAACCAAATAACAAAGAGTCTCTTGTGTCCCCAACACACCCAATACAATGGTAAATTGTATAGGTGCACTAGTTCGGCGAAGAGATGGTGATACAAGTGCAATATGGATGGTAGATATAGGTTTTTGTAATCTGAAATTATAAAAACAGCAAGGTAACATGTGGTAAAAGTGAGCGTAAACGGTATTGCAATGCTAGGAAACAAGGCCTAGGGTTCATACTTTCACTAGTGCAAGTTCTCTCAACAATAATAACATACTTGGATCATATAACTATCCCTCAACATGCAACAAAGAGTCACTCCGAAGTCACTCATAGCGGAGAACAAACGAAGAGATTATGGTAGGGTACGAAACCACCTCAAAGTTATCCTTTCTGATCGATCTATTCAAGAGTCCGTAGTAAAATAACATGAAGCTATTCTTTCTGTTCGATCTATCATAGAGTCCGTACTAGAATAACACCTTAAGACACAAATCAACCAAAACCCTAATGTCACCTAGATACTCCAATGCCACCTCAAGTATCCGTGGGTATGATTATACGATATGCATCACACAATCTCAGATCCATCTATTCAAACCATCACACGATCTCAGATTCAAGACAAAATTTTAATATTGACATAAAATTAATAATACTTCAAGCATACTAACAAAGCAATTATGTCTTCCCAAAATAGCATGGCCAAAGAAAGTTCATCCCTACAAAATCATATAGATTGGATATGCTCCATCTTCGTCACACAAAATATCCAAATCATGCACAACCTCGATTTCAGCCAAGCAATCATTTCATGCTTTAGCCTTTTCAAACTTTTTCAACTTTCAGGCAATACATGAGCGTGAGCCATGGATATAGCACTATAGGTGGAATAGAGTATGATGATGGAGGTTGTGTGGAGAAGACAAAAAAAGGAGAAAGTCTCACATTGACGTGGCTAATCAACGGGCTAGGGAGATGCCCATCAATTGATGTCAATGCAAGGAGTGGGGATTGCCATGCAACGGATGCACTAGAGCTATAAATGTATGAAAGCTCAACAAAAGGAACTAAGTGGGTGTGCATCCAACTTGCTTGCTCGTGAAGACCTAGGGCATTTGAGGAAGCCCATTGTTGGAATATACAAGCCAAGTTCTATAATGAAAAATTCCCACTAGTGTATGAAAGTGACAAAATAAGAGACTCTCTATCATAAAGGTCATGGTGATACTTTGAAGCACAAGTGTAGAAAAGGATAGTAACATTGTCCCCCCCCCCCTCCCTTTTTTTGGGGCCTTCCTTTTTTTTATTTGGCCTTTCCCTTTTTTTTGGCCTTTCTTTTCAAGGGACAATGCTCTAATAATGATGATCATCACACTTCTATTTACTTACAACTCATGGATTTCAACTCGATACTAGAACAACATATGACTCTATATGAATGCCTCCGGCGGTATACCGGGATATGCAATGAATCAAGAGCGACATGTATGAAAAATTATGCATGGTGGCTTTGCCACAAATACGATGTCAACTACATGATCATGCAAGGCAATATGACAATGATGAAACATGTCATAATAAATGAAACAGTGGAAAGTTGCATGGCAATATATCTCGGAATGGCTATGGAAATGCCATAATAGGTAGGTATGGTGGCTGTTTTGAGGAAGATATAAGGAGGTTTATGTGTGGTAGAGCATATCATATCATGGGGTTTGGATGCACCAGCGAAGCTTGCACCAACTCTCAAGGTGAGAAAGGGCAATGCACGGTACCGAAGAGGCTAGCAATGATGGAAAGGTGAGAGTGCGTATAATCCATGGACTCAACATTAGTCATAAAGAACTCACATACTTATTGCCAAAATCTACAAGTCATCAAAACCAAGCACTACACGCATGCTCATAGGGGAAGGGTTGGTAGGAGTTAACCTTCGCACGATCCCGACCTCCACACAAAGGATGACAATCAAAGAAATACCTCATGCTTCAAATTTGTTACACAACGGTTACCATACGTGCATGCTACGGGACTTGCAAACTCCAACACAAGTATTCCTCAAACTCACAATTACTCAACTAGCATGACTCTAATATCACCATCCTCATGTCTCAAAACAATCATAAAGAATCAAACTTCTCATAGTATTCAATGCACTTTATATGAAAGTTTTGATTATACCCAACTTGGATGCCCATCATATTAGGACCATTTTTATAACCATAGAAAATACCATGCTGTTCTAAAAGACTCTCAAAATAATATAAGTGAAGCATGAGAGTTCATCTATTTCTTCAAAATAAAACCACCACCGTGCTCTAAAAAGATATAAGTGAAGCGCTAGAGCAAATGACAAACTACTCCTAAAGATATAAGTGAAGATCAATGAGTAGTCGAATAATTATGCAACTATGTGAAGACTCTCTAACATTTAAGAATTCCAGATCTTGTTATATTATTCAAACACCAAGCAAAACAAAATAAAACAAAATGACGCTCCAAGAAAAACACATATCATGTGGTGAATAAAAATATAGGTCCAAGTAAAGTTACCGATGAATGAAGACGAAATAGGGGATGCCATCCGGGGCATCCCCAAGCTTAGGCTCTTGGTTGTCCTTGAATATTACCTTGTGGTGCATTGAGCATCCCCAAGCTTGGGCTCTTGCCACTCCTTATTCCATGGTCCATCGAATCTTTACCCAAAACTTGAAAACTTCACAACACAAAACTTAACAGAAAACTCGTAAGCTCCATTAGTATAAGAAAATAATCACCACTTAGGTACTGTTATGAACTCATTCTAAATTCATATTGGTGTAATATCTACTGTATTCCAACTTTTCTATGGTTCATACCCTCCGATACTACTTATAGATTCATCAAAATAAGCAAACAACACATAGAAAACAGAATCTGTCAAAAACAGAACAGTCCGTAGTAATCTGTAACTATCGAATACTTCTGTAACTCCAAAAATTCTACCTAATTAGGAAAACCTGAGCAATTTGTGTACCAATCCAGATAAAAAGAATCAGATAAAAAATCATGTCTCGGTGAATTATCAAAACTAATTTACTGGGCATAAAAATTTCTGATTTTCAGCAGGATCAACACAACTATCACCGTAAGCTATCCTAAAGGTCTTATTTGGCACTTTATTGAAACAAAAGCTATAAAACATGATTACTACAGTAGCATAATCATGTGAACACACAAAAAAGTAAAGGTAAATATTGGGTTGTCTCCCAACAAGCGCTTTTCTTTAATGCCTTTCTAGCTAGGCATGATGATGATAATGATGCTCACATAAAAGATAAGAATTGAAATATAACGGGAGCATCATGAAGCATATGACTAGCATATTTAAGTCTAACCCACTTCCTATGCATAGGGATTTTTTGAGAAAACAACTTATGGGAACAATAATCAACTAGCATAGGAAGGCAAAACAAGCATAACTTCAAGATTTTAAGCAGATAGAGAAGAAACTTAATATTACTGCAATTCCTACAAGGATATATTCCTCCCTCATAATAATTTTCAGTAGCATCATGAATGAATTCAACAATATAACCATCACATAAAAGCATTCTTTTCATGATGCACAAGCATAGAATTTTTATTACTCTGCACATAAGCAAATTTCTTCTCATTTGGAATAGTGGGAGTATCATAAGAGACTCGAATACTATAAATTGTTTCCACATTAAAAGAGTAATGTTCAGAAAAAGGGTAATCATAATCATGAAAAGTTTTATAAATATAATCATCATCATAAGTAGCAACTTTGTTGTCATCATAATCAATTGAAACCTCTTCCAAAATAGTGGATTCATCACTAAATAAAGTCATGACCTCTCCAAATCCACTTTCATAAATATTATAAGATTCAACACCCTCCAAAATAGTGGGATCATTACTTCCTAAAGTTGACACTCTTCCAAACCCACTTTCATCAATATAACCATCATAAATAGGAGGCATGCTATCATCATAATAAATTTGCTCATCGAAACTTGGGAGGCTAAAAATATCATCTTCATTAAACGTAGCATCCCCAAGCTTGGGACAAACATTAATTGCAGCAAATATATTCTCAAACATGTTATTCGCATCAAACATAGCATCCCCAAGCTTGGGCCTTTTCATATCATAAGCATAAACTCTCTCATCATTAATAGTATGGATAGCACCAATAGTATAGCAATGATCATCATCACAATGAGTAATAGGAGCAACATCATTTGGGAGGGAGACCTTTTTATCTTTGCTTCTCCATCTTTTATTTTTCTTCTTCACATCCTGTGTGGGGTTAACCCTCTTTTTGGAGCTCCTTATTAATGAGATTGGTTGAATAGAAGGCTCCTCCTCGTTACCTGATTCATCATAAGAAATAATAGGAGGATATTGGGAAGTCTCTCCCCTTTCATTAGTATTTTCTTCATCTTCTATTTGCTTTCTTTTCCTTTTGTAATTGGCAATATAAGGATTATCAATGCAATTCACCGCACAATACATAAAAATTTCTTCTAGATCAAAATCAAGAACTTTATCAAGGACAAATTCAGGAAGATCCTTAGTTATAAGTTTCATTTCTTCATAACCCACGAGCAAACTAAGTTCATTATGATGTGCAAGGGAAATCAAGTCATCACAATTTTTGGACACGATACTGATACGTCTCCAACGTATCTATAATTTATGAAGCATTCATGCTATTTTATTGTCTATTTTGAATGATTACGGGCTTTATTATACACTTTTATATTACTTTTGGGACTAACCTATTAACCGGAGGTCCGGCCCATATTGTTGTTTTATTGCCTATTTTAGTATTTCGAAGAAAAGGAATATCAAACGGAGTCCAAACGGAATGAAACCTTCGGGAGCGTGATTTTTGGAACGAACATGATCCGGGAGACTTGGAGTACAAGCCAGGGAAGCTTCGAGGAGGCTAGGAGATAGGAGGGTGCGCCCACCCCCTCTGGGCGCGCCCCCTGTCTCGTGGGCCCCTCGTGGCTCCCCAGACCGACTTCTTTCACCTATATATTCCCTTATACCCTAAAACCATCAAATACGAAGATAGATCGGGAGTTCCAGCGCCGCAAGCCTCTGTAGCCATAAAAAACCTCTCGGGAGCCCGTTCCGGCACCCTGCCGGAGGGGGGATCCCTCACCGGTGGCCATCTTCATCATCCCGACGCTCTCCATGATGAGGAGGGAGTAGTTCACCCTCGGGGCTGAGGGTATGTACCAGTAGCTATGTGTTTGATCTCTCTCTCTCTCTCGTGTTCTCTCTATGGCACAATCTTGATGTATCGTAAGCTTTGCTATTATAGTTGGATCTTAAGATGTTTCTCCCCCTCTACTCTCTTGTGATGGATTGAGTTTTCCCTTTGAAGTTATCTTGTCGGATTAAGTCTTTAATGATTTGAGAACACTTGATGTATGTCTTGCCGTGCTTATCTGTGGTGACAATGGGATATCACGTGATCCACTTGATGTATGTTTTGGTGATCAACTTGCTTTAGGGTTTTGGTTGATTTGTGTCTTTAGAGATTATCCTTTCTGATCGATCTATTCAAGAGTCTGTAGTAAAATAACACGAAGCTATTCTTTCTGTTCGATCTATCATAGAGTTCGTACTAGAATAACACCTTAAGACACAAATCAACCAAAACCCTAATGTCACCAAGATACTCCAATGTCACCTCAAGTATCTGTGGGTATGTTTATACGATATGCATCACACAATCTCAGATCCATCTATTCAAACCAACAGAAAGTACTTCAAAGAGTGCCCCAAAGTTTCTACCGGAGAGTCAAGACGAAAACATGTGCCAACCCCTATGCATAGATTCCCAATGTCACGAAACCCGCAAGTTGATGACCAAAACATACATCAAGTAGATCACGTGAATATCCCATTGTCACCATGGGTTTCCCATGCAAGACATACATCAAGTGTTCTCAAATCCTTAAAGACTCAATCCAATAAGATAACTTCAAAGGGAAATGTCGGTGTACTAGAGTAGGGGTACCCTAGTATCCCGAACTTGTGCACGGGCAGTCGCAGCACCCCGTGGCAAGGCTTGCCGGGTGACCGCCAAGGTCCTCCGTGGTTCCTTTGGAGCCATTCAAGAACAAAGTATTCAAGCCACGGAGACAAGGCCCCGTCAAGAGGAGCTTGCCGGGAAGGCCAACCAAGGCACCTCAAGGAACTTGCCGCGACACGCCACGCGTCCCGGCGAGGCCCGGTGAGCGACAAGCTCCCGGACGCGACAAGACAACGACCGCAGCAAGGCGCTTGCCGCGGCAGGCTACCACTCTGTACCCGCGCTCCAGCACATCCACCAATGTGTCGCCCTGGGACCTTTCCAAGCGCACGTGGCAAGAGGTTGTGCAGCCAGCGGTGCACGGTGGCTAGCGGCACTGACAAGATTGCCATCGTGGCAAGCGGTGGCGTCCCTGACGGTCCCTTTTTGCACTATTTGGGCGATGCAGACGGGCATTTAATGCCTTTGTCCCCTGCCGTCAGGGTTAGGTATGATACACTGTACAAGTAGTTGTACCAACCGCAACACTTTTCCATTTTTACCCTTGTCTGCATTGCCACCTGTCGGTGACCCCTTGAGCATATAAAAGGAGGCCCATGCACAACGTAGAGAGGGGTTCGAAGGCAGAAAAACACTCACGCTCGGTCTCGTTAGTAGCTAGCGTGTACTGTAGCACTCAGCGCTCCCGAGCAAGAACTCAATACACTCAGACATGCAGCAGTAGGAGTATTATCTCTCTGGAGAGCTCCGAATCTGGGTAAACTTCTCGTGTGCTTCGCCTCAATCCGCTCTTCGTGGGATCTCCGCCCCCCGCCGAACCGAAAGGGGCTCGGTCCACCAGTCCCATAGGTGTTCGTGGATCAGTTTCCCCGCCATCTTTGGCGCGCCAGGTAGGGGGGATCGGGGTTGTGTGAACCTGATCCGACGTTCACACGAGCTAGATCTTCATTTTCTTCATCGACATGCCGCCGAAGAAGAAGGCTTCGGAGGCGGCTGATCCGTCCGCGTCGATCCCACCACCACCGGAGCAAACGGGTGGTGGGGTAGACGCTGGCGGAAGAACGGGCGTCGACGAGGGAGCTCACAGTGCTGCCAGGTCCAAGGACAAGGCTGCGCAGACCTCGGCGTCCGTACATGCACCGCGCCCATCTCAGGAGGCGCGGGACCGACAGCGTCATGGTACTCGCGGTACCATACGTTCGTTGGACCAAGACCGAGCCGGTGGATCTCGGGGTGCTCAAGACCAGCATGCACGCCAACATGCTGGCACGAGCGAGACACGGTCGCCTGGACGGGATACTGCTCCTTCTAACATAGTTAGAAGTCCGAGCATATCCCTCTCCTCGCACCATTCGCCACTGCCACCCACCACTTCAGCAGAAGCTTTGGCGCGAGCTCAACTGCTCCTGGATTACCCTCCAACGGCAGACAAGATCGACGAATGGAGGGCCACCATTCAGAGTCTCATCGGCTTCGCCAACGGCGACACTCCACGGCAGCCGAGTACATCGCAGCCGTGGCAAGACTGCCAGGCACGAGCCGATGGCAACAAAACCGGTGGGGGTGCAACCATCGTGCACTCTCCGCCCCAAAGGCCAAGATCGCCGACTCGCTGGATCTACCTCGACAGCGACTCCACCGCATCATCAGATCCATGAGCTCGTCGCGATTAGCCCCAAGTTCTTCACGAGCGACAGCAAGAAGACGCTCGTACTCGCATCGAGCACCGAAGAGAAGCACGGCGTCAATCGGACCAGCGTGCTAGGCCCTCTGTCGACATGCATGCGCCAGGGGAACCAGGCGACTTGCCGTAAGCGGTAGGTTGCCCTGCGTTCACTCGTGAGCTGCGGCAAGTCCAGTGGCCCAGCACGAAGAATTTCAAGCCAGACGTACCAGAGAAGTACGACGGCAAGTCGCATCCGTCGGAGTTCCTCAGCATCTACACCATCGCGGTGCAAGCTGCCGGGGGGCGGGACGACAAGATCCTTGCCAACTACTTCCCGCTGGTGCTCAAGCCCAATGTCAGGTCCTGGCTCATGCACTTGCCGGATAACTCCTTATCCTCCTGGGCCGACCTATGCCATCAGTTTGTCGGCGCCTTTACAGGCGGCCACAAACCTCATGGCCAAGAGAGCGACCTTCATCTGCTCGCCCAGAAGGAAGGAGAGCCCCTGCGCAAGTACATTCAGAGATTCAGCCGTGTGCAGCACAACATCCCAGATGTCCACCCTGCCGCGGTCATCAGCGCGTTCCATCAGAACGTGCGAAACTGCAGGATGCGGGAGGAGATGGCGATGTGCAAGATCAAAGACGTTAGTGAGCTATATGCCCTGGCCGACAAGTGTGCACGTGCTGAGGAAGGGAGGAAACTCCCCGGAGAGAATACAGGAGCAGGAGGATCTGACAGCGAGGATGCTGCCCCGGCAAAGAAAAACCGGCGGCGGAACAACAGGAAGAAGAAAGGCAAAGATGTGCTAGTCGTTGAGCAGTCCGGCAACGGAGGTGATGCCAAGAAAGCCAGAGCTACCAACTGCCAGGCTATGGCGGTCGCCGACAAGCAGGACGGCACCAACAAGCAGTACTGCAAGATCCACTGCACCAAGGGCCATGACCTCCAGAGCTGCAAGAAGGTCGAGCAGCTTGTCGAGCAGCAAAAGGCTGAATACGAGCGACGCGACAAGGAGAAGGCCCAAGAAGGTGCTGGAGGAGCCGGCAAGAAACGCCCCGGCCGAGGAGGACGCCGCGGCAAGGCCAAGCAGCGGCAAGGAGACAGACCTCCCCGCGGCCGCGACAAGGTTGAAGATGACGACGACGATGAAGATATGGATGATGACGAGACCGATGAGCAGGAGTTCCAGAAAGCCACAGAGGTCCTGTGCATTGACGGCGGTGCTTCTCTGCATACTTCACACCGCCAGCTCAAGCAGTGGGTGCGGGAAGTCAATGTGGCAGAACCACCCGTTGAGTCATGCAAGCCTCTGAAATGGTCCAGCATGCCTATCATCTTTGATATTGAGGACCACCCTGATCGCATAACTGCGGTCGGGTGCTTGCCGATGTTGGTTTCACCAACTATCCGCAACCTCAAGGTCACTAATATGCTAGTTGACGGCGGGGCCGGCTTGAACCTGATCTCCTCCGCGGTACTCCAGAAACTCCAGATCCCTGATAGCGAGCTCGAAGAGACCGGCACATTCCAAGGAATCAATCCGGGAAGGAGCAAGCCGAAGGGAAAGATCATGTTGCCGGTGACATTTGGCAGCGAGTTGAATTTCAGGACTGAGAGGGTCACTTTTGACGTTGCTGACTTTCCATTGCCTTACAATGGGATACTCGGTCGTCCAGCACTCGCCAAATTCATGGCAGCCTCTCACTATGCATACAACATGCTGAAGATGCCAGGCCCGATAAGTGTCATCTCTGTCCCTGGCGACAAGAAGGATGCTCTTATCTGCGCCGACAAGATCTACCGGGAAGCAGCAGCCGCAACAGATCGCAAGTCACTTGCCGTTGAAGCTCCCGGGGGGAACAAGAAGATCAAGTCCTGTAAGAGTTCGGATGCCCACTCCGGCAAGCGCACCTCTTCGGAGTGCTGCGCTACCATCGAGGACGAACCATCGAGCTCCACCGGCAAGCGTAAGAAGACAATGGCAGCTCCGCCAGAAACCAAGAAGGTGTCCGCCAAGGAGGACGGCACTGGTGGTACCTTCACCATCAGTGCCACTCTCGACCCTAAATAGGAAAGCGCACTCGTTGCTTTCCTGCGGGCGAACGTCGACGTGTTTGCGTGGCAACCGTCTGACATCCCCGGTGTTCCCAGGAAAGTAATCGAGCACCATCTTGCCGTCTGTCCTCATGCGCGGCCCGTCAAGCAGAAAGTCAGGAAACAAGCAGTGGAGCGCCAAGAATTCATCGCAGAAGAAATCAAGAAATTGGAAGCAGTAGGCCTTGTCAGAGGAGTGCTCCATCCTACGTGGTTGGCCAATCATGTAGTCGTGCGCAAGGCAAACGGGAAATGGAGGCTTTGTATGGACTTTACCGATGTCAATAAAGCTTGTCCCAAAGACCCATTTCCCTTGCCGCGCATTGACCAGATTGTTGACTCCACGGCCGGATGTGACTTGCTTTCATTTCTTGACGCATACTCAGGATACGATCAGATCTTCATGGCACAAGAGGATGAGGAGAAGACCGCATTCATCACTCCATGTGGCACATACTGTTTCGTACGGATGCCTTTTGGATTAAAGAATGCTGGTTCAACATTTGCAAGGGCAGTCCATGACGCTTTTGAGCCACAAATACATAGAAATGTGGAAGCCTACATGGATGACATAGTGGTCAAGAGCAAGGACAAGGCAACTCTGATTCAAGATTTAGACGAAACCTTTGCAAATCTGCACAAGATCAACCTCAAGCTTAACCCCGAGAAGTGTGTGTTTGGAGTCCCCTCCGGCAAGCTTCTCAGGTTCTTCGTGTCCCAGCGGGGAATTGAAGCCAATCCCGACAAGATCAAGGCCATTGAGCAGATTGAAGCACCAAAGCGCGTCAAGGATGTACGAAGACTTGCCGGTTGCGTGGCTGCTCTCAGCAGGTTTATCTCTAGGTCTGCTGAGCGCGCCCTGCCGTTTTTTAAAATATTGAAAAAGGCGGGTCCAATGAAATGGACTCCGAAAGCGGAAGCTGCTCTGCAGGACTTAAAGAGATACCTGTCCTCCACTCCAACACTTGTCGCACCTAAGCCACAAGAGAACTTGCTGCTGTATATAGCGGCAACCAATCAAGTGGTTAGTGCTGCGTTAGTAGCGGAGAGGGAGGCAGATGATGAGCCTGCAACCATGGCAGATGCATCCAGCGACAAGCAGGGGACTTCACCGACAAGCTCTGGTCCCGACAAAGATGGATCTGCGCAAGCGCGTGAGGAGATAAAGAAGAGAATGGTGCAGCGCCCAGTTTACTTTGTCAGTTCCCTTCTGCAGGGGGCTAGGTCAAGGTACTCTGGTGTGCAGAAATTGCTTTTCGGCCTTCTCATGGCCTCGAGAAAGCTGCGCCATTACTTCCAAGCACACGAGGTCACAGTTGTCACTCGTTTTCCGCTGAAGAGGATACTGCAGAATCAAGAAGCAACAGGCAGGATTGTCGAGTGGGCACTGGAACTGTCAAGCTTTGGCCTCAAGTTTGAGAGCACTTCAACTATCCAAAGCAGGGCATTGGCAGAGTTCATAGCAGAGTGGACGCCAACACCAGATGAAGAAATTCCAGAAACGAGCATCCCCGTCAAGGAAGCAAGCAAAGAGTGGCTGATGTACTTTGATGGTGCCTTCTCGCTGCAAGACGCCGGTGCGGGCGTGCTACTTGTTGCACCCACCGGAGAGCACCTCAAGTACGTAGTACAGATACACTTTACCAAGGAGCAAGCAACGAACAATACCGCAGAGTATGAAGGCTTGCTTGCCGGTCTCAGGATCGCAGCAGACCTTGGGATCAAGAAGCTCATTGTCAGGGGTGACTCGCAGCTTGTCGTCCGCCAAGTGAACAAAAATTATCAGAGTCCGTTGATGGAAGCTTACGTTGATGAAGTGAGAAAGCTAGAAGAGCACTTTGACGGCCTACAGATGGAACATGTTCCAAGAGCTCAGAACGACATTGTCGATGGACTGTCGAAGTGCGCCGCACTTAAGTTACCTGTGGAACCAGGGATCTTTGTGCTCAAACTGGCTCAACCATCTGTAACGCCATCAACCGGACAGAGCAAGAAGAGGAAGTTGATTTCTGGTGACTATTTTCCGGCAAAGCTCCCCGAAGCCGCCGCCAAGAAGGTCCCCGAGATCAACACCAAGGGTGCTGAGGAGCAGTCTGCTCTGGCAAGCCCTAGGGTTTGTTCCGTTGAAGCAGACGCTCCCGACAAGTTTTGCCCCGGCAAGCTTGCCGGGGAACGTCAAGCTCCGGCTGAGCCGCAGGCTCTCGCCGTAGAAGCGGATGTTCCCGCAGCAGCAGATGTGCCTTTAGTCCTTGTTGTCGAGCCGCAAGCTCCAGCATGGGCACAGCAGATTGTCCGTTTCCTTCAGATAGGAGAACTTCCCGAAGAGCAAGAAGAAGCGGAAAGAGTAGCCCGGCAGTCAAGTATGTACCAGTTTGTCGACAACACACTGTACAGAAGAAGACTCAACGGTGTGAAATTGAAGTGTATTCACCGGGAAGATGGACAAAAGCTATTGGCAGAGATACATGGAGGCATATGTGGTCACCACCTTGGCGCAAGAGCACTTGCCGGCAAAGCATTCCGGCAAGGTTTCTTTTGGCCGACAACCCTCTAGGACGCAACTGCACAAGTAACCAAGTGTGAAGCATGTCAGTTCCATTCCAAACAGATACACCAGCCAGCTCAAGCTCTCCAGACGATCCCTTTATCCTGGCCATTTTCGGTCTGGGGGCTCGACATCCTCGGCCCTTTTCCCCGAGCTGTCGGGGGCTTTGAGTACTTGTACGTTGCAATCAACAAGTTCACAAAGTGGCCGGAAGTGGAAGCAGTGAGGAAGGTGACAGCACAGTCGGCAGTCTAGTTCTTCAGGTCGATTGTTTGCCGCTTTGGGATCCCTAACAGGATCATCACCGACAACGGCACGCAATTCATGAGCCGCACCTTCATGCAGTACGTCCAAGATCTTGGCGCCAAGGTCTGCTTCGCTTCTGTTGCTCACCCGAGAAGCAACGGTCAAGCGGAGAGGGCAAATGCTGAAGTGCTGCGCGGGCTCAATACCGGGACTTTCGACAGGCTGCGCAAGTGCGGAAAGAACTGGATTGAGGAGCTGCTAGTGGTTCTTTGGTCGATCAGGACGACGCCAAATCGAGCCACTGGCCAGACACCTTTCGCTCTAGTCTATGGAGCAGAGGCAGTTCTCCCCACGGAACTCGTATATGGGTCACCTCGAGTGCTCGCTTATGATGAGCTTGAGCAAGAGCAGCTGCGACAAGATGACACGCTGCTCCTTGAGGAAGACCGTCTTCAGGCTGCTGTACGAGCTGCTCGATACCAGCAAGCTTTGCGCCGCTACCATAGCCGCAAAGTTAATGCCAGAAGTCTCGAGGAAGGCGACCTTGTTCTTCGGCGCGTTCAGTCCGCCAAGAATTCCAACAAGTTGACGCCGAAGTGGGAAGGCCCTTACCGGGTGAAACGAGTCACTAGGCCTGGCGCTGTCCGCCTTGAGACCGAAGATGGCACTCCAGTGAGCAACTCCTGGAACATTGAGCATCTTCGTAAGTTTTACCCGTAAGGCGCGGTTGCCGGAACCTGTTCCGGCAACCACCTTTTGTACAAGTCTTGCCGATGTTGCATGTAATCCTTTGTACAAAGTCGGGCGCAGACCCCATGCATAAGTAAAGCTCATGTGCTCCGCACATTTTGTCAATTTCATGCTTTCTATTTTTTGCACGTGTTATCTGACACTTTGTGCAGCACCTACCCCCGGTAAGCAATAACGAGCCGTAAGGCTCCATATCTTTATTTTCTCTTCTTTCTCTTTCTTAAAGAAAGGAAGGTTCCCTCGCCCACAAGTTTGCCGGGGGGAAAGGAGAAGATAATGGTGTGGACCAGGCGTCGTTCAAGAAAGTTTTGCCTTACCGGGAAGCAAACGACAGAAAAGCTAAGTTGCCAAAGTTTGAGCAATCAGTTTTAAAAATTTTAAGTTATCTTCCTCAAACGACCCTGCTTTGTATGGAAAACCTGTGCGCGGAGGAACCAACTCGTAGTTAGTTGCGCCCTTACTTTGTTTCGAGTCCGCTCAACAACTTAAGTGAGCTGCGACTAGTTGCGACAAGGTTTCTTGTCGGTGGCGGCACCGCCAGCAGGCTGCTGACGTCCCGCACTCAGCACTCGCGGCTAAGGTGCCTGCGCCGACAAGTTCCCTAAAAGCGTAGGGCAAAAACATACAAAGGAAGGAATCAAGTAAAGGAAATAACATGGCAATCGCTACCCAAAATAGAGTTATATTACAAGATAACTTGTCGCAGCTCTAACAGATTGTTCTCATAACATGACCAGCAACGACAAGAAAAGGAGAAAATGGGCGGCCTAATCTACGCGATTGCCCTCAACCCTCTTGATCCCGCTCACCGTGTCCATAATGGGTGCGACAAGGGTCTTGAGCGCTTCTAGATCAGCATCCGACGGCAAGGTCCTGAGGACGTTGGTGAGGTTGAGGCCTGGGTTGCGGAAGGCCACCTTCACCAACACCTTTTGAAGAGCTCCCGCGCAGATCTTGCGCGACTCGTCGGCCAGCTGCTTTGGGATCTTCTCCCGGAGCCGCTGGAGGGCCGTCGTCACGCCTTTGAAGAACAAGCTGAGCTTGGCGCTGGGTTGGAGGTTCTCATCGGAGGGATACCCGAGATCCTCCATCCCCAGCTGCGCCAGCTCCCTATCGATGGATGCGGCAACATCCATGAGACCCTCCGTCCAGTGCTCCACATTCTCCCTAAAAGTGTTCTGGGCGGTAGCAGCACTCGCCAGCAGTGCCTCGTCGGCCTTGATCTTCTCCTTCAAGGCCACCTCCTGCTCCCTGGCGCCGTCCAGCGTCTTGGTCAAAGTAGTCAGCTTCAACTCAAGATCTGCGTTGGAGTCCTTGGCGGCGCTAAGCTCCTTGCACTTCTCGACGAGACGACCCTGCAGCTCGCCAAGGGTGTAGGCATCCTTCTTGCGCTCACGCTTGAGCGTGGCAAGCTCTTCGCCACTCGCCTTGAGATCGGCCTCCAGCTGCGCCACCTTCGTCTCCAGCTCCTTCTTGGCGGCCTCGGCAGCTGCGGCAGCATCCTCTGCTTCCTTGAGAGCCCCGCCAAATGTTTGCTCGCGCGCAGCAAGCTCCTCCTCGTGGCTGTCAAGGTTGACCTTCCGCTGCGCCAACTCACCCTCCTGTGCAGACAGATTCTCGGCGGCAAGCCGCTGTTGCTCTTTAACTTCAGCCTTCTCGAGGAGGAAGGCTTTCCGCTCCTCGGCGAGTTGCTCCCGCTCCTCTGCCAGGGACCGGAGAGCTTCCTAGTTAAGACCCCGGAGCTCCTCCGCGCGCTTCTCGATGTCCACTCCCGCCTTCGCGACAAGCGTTTCTCAGGATACCAGCTTGGCCTGTCGAGCGCGGTAGAGCGACAACAGCTTCCGCAGCAGCCGCTCCTCCTCAGACTTGCCGCTGCTACTGCTCGGCGCATCAACCAGCGTCAGCCCAGCGGAGGCGAGCACTTCTCCATCCAAGATTTCTCCTTCGACCGGCGCCCTGGAGCTTGACGCCCAGGGGAGCTTGATGAAGACACCATCGCTGGCCTTCAAATAGGCGCCGGGCTGGGGCTCTTCGGAGCCTGACGGTGCAGCAGCGGCGGGGGGATCGGCGGTCGGCGTAGCGCCTGGCACTCCTGCGGCCTCGGGGCCGTCAGTGCGATCGCCGAACCCCTCGCCAGCTTTTGCGGCGGCGGCTTTGGCGGCCTCTTCGCCGGCGGGATCATCAGCGTCGGCTGCTTCTTCGGTGGCAGTAGCGTCGTCGGTATTGCCGCGCGCGTTCTCCTCGCCGGCGACCTCGGTCTCCATCGGCTCCGTGGCAGATGGATCTGACGACCGGAAAAGGGAGAAAAGTCAAGCAAATATCCAAAAAGAAAATCAGAAGAAGAAGAACCCAAGGGAAGTTTTCAAGGAAGAGGGTTACCTGTACTGGGTTCTACAGTCGTGGTCTCCGCCACCGGGGGGTCACTGGTGTTGTCCCTTGCCAGAGAACTCTCCCTTGCCGGAGACTTCTCCCTTACCGGAAAATTCTCCCTTGCCGGAGAACGCACCCTTGCCGGGGAACCCTCCCTTGGCGGTGTAGTTGAAGCAGATGGCATGTCGGGGGCGGCTTCCGAGCACTCCTGGTGAGGCAGCTCTGCTCCTACACAAACCGATAGTCGGATGTCAGCAAAGAAAGAACACCCATGCGCGCCTAACAGCGGGAAGTAAACCATATACTTACACTGGGGGCTGCGCTGGGGGCTGCTTTGGGGAATAGTTGCCGGGTCCGGCAAGGTGGTCTCGGACACATCCCCTGCTGTCGCGGTGGGTTCGTCCTCGATGACAATCACTGGGACCTTGACTCTCTTCGCCGCTCTCTGGGCCAGAGTCCTGAAAAGGAATGAGTTCGGAATAAAGCAAATCAGATACAAGACAAAACAGCAAGAATTGAAGAACTGCAAGTACAACAGAGAATCTTACTCTTCTTCTTCCTCGTCGGAGCTGAGCGCGGAGAGGTCGAAGTCCGGCCCACCTTCGGCGCGACGATGCAGAGGAGTAGGTTCCCTTAGCCGCTTGGCAGGAGCAGAAGCGGTGGTCCGGGAGGACCCCGCTCCAGTTTCCGCAGCGGCGTGAGGTACTCCCGCGGCAACAGTGCTTGCCACGGTAGAGCGTGTCGCGCGGCGCGGCGGCTGTTGACTCGTCTGCCGCCCCGCTACGTCCCCAGCCTTGCGGAGGCGCCTTCTTGGTGGAGTTGGGGGCTCTGCTTGCGGCGAGATGTCTGAAGATGAGGAAGAAGAGGAGTTGGTCTTCAACGAGCCGCTCGCACCCTTGACGGGATCGCTCGACTCGACTTCAGGCCCGGCAAGCTCTCCCTCGTCGGCAAGCCCCTCTCGCTCGGCAAGGCTTGCCGCCTCTGCTTCCTCTGCCTCCTCCATGGTGAATCCAAACTCGCCCGCGGCAGCGGCTGCCGCTGCCCCTTCCAGACTAGTGGCGATGTGCTGCATCTCCGCATCGGTGGTGTCGCGAGTAAGGCTTTTCTGTTCATCGGAGCGGACCGGCACTTCTTGTAACGCCCCGGATTCGATGCACCAGGTGTCTGCCAGTTATTCGCCGTCGTTGCCATGTCATTTGCTTGCGTGTTGCATATTGCCATGTCATCATGTGCATTTCATTTTGCATATGTGTTCATCTCATGCATCCGAGCATTTTCCCCGTTGTCCGTTTTCCAATCCGGCACTCCTATGTCCTCCGGCGTCCCCCTTTTGTCTCTCGCTGTGAGCGGGTATTCAATGTTCTCGGAATGGACCGAGATTTGCCAAGCGGCCTTGGTATAGCACCGGTAGACCGCCTGTCAAGTTTCGTGCTATTTGGAGTTCGTTTGGTACTCCAACGGTTAACCGGGTAATCGCAGAGCCCTCTTTTGTTGCAGCCCAACACCCCTTTCAAACTGGCCCAAAACCCATCTAAGTCTCTTCCATGCTCTCGGTCGTTTGATCACGATCGTGTGGGCGAAAACTGCTCCTCATTTGGACTCTCCTAGCTCCCTCTACCTATAAAACTAGCCCCTCCCCCGAATTCGCGGATGATTTCGCAGACGAAACCCTAAATCTTCCCTCCGCGCCGCCGGACGTGTCCGCCCGCCGCCGGACACGACCACCGCCACCTCACCTCGGCCAATAGCGTGCCGCCACCTCAGCACCACCGCCTCTCGCGGCCAATCCGAGGGCGCCGCGTGGCCCCCCGCCTCCAGCCGCCGCCGCCGGCCCGCGGGGCCAAGGGCAGGCCCGCCCGGACCCGCGCATGCCGCCCCGCGCTGCCCGCGCGCTCCTCCGCTCGCCGGCCGCGGCCGCCGCCGCCCGCCGCCCGCCGGCACCTCTGCGCCGCCGCCTCCGCCCGTGGCCGCTCGCCTCGCCGGTGTCGCCACCGACCTCCGCCGCCCGCGAGCGCCGCGCCCCGCGGCCGCTGCCTCCTTCTCGCCCGGCGAGATCCGCCGACTGGCCGCGCCCCGCCTCGCCCCGGCAGCGCCCGCCGGCGCCGCCCCGGCAACCGCGCCCGAGCCGGCCGGCAACCGCCGCAGCTCCTCCGCGCATGTCCTCCGGCCTCCCTCCGGCCTCCTCCGGCTCGGATCCGGCGTCCCCGGACCTCCCCGGCCTCCTCCCCGTCCAACTCCGGCAACCGCGCCGCCCTGCTTCGACGAACCTCGTCAACCGTGCCGCCGTTGACTTTTCCCCGAGGTGGTGATATTCGTCTAAGTCCCCAGTTTTCATCATAAACATGCCATGTTCATCGCATCACATCTCTGCATCCGTAGCTCCGTTTCGTGCGTGTAATATGTCAAATTGTTCGCCTCGACGAGTACTTAATTTCATTCCATTGCATCATTTTCATTTGAGCTCATCTTGATGCCCGAAATGCTGTTTTATCATTTTTGCCATGGAGAAATCTTCAACATGTGTTTTATCATTTTTGCCATGATTGATGTGTACATCCTATGAGGTTGAGCTCTACATGAATGCTGATCTATGCCATGCCATCTTTCCAGTGGTGCCAACCATGTATTTTTGTGAGTTGTGCGCTGAGTGTATCAAGCTTGTTAAGTAGGGTAGTTGTTGTTGCTGTTTTCCTGACAGATTCTGTTATATTTTGTTGCTATGTTAACATGCTTCTACTAATCATTCTATGCATAATCTGGAGATGTCCTATAAACATGTTTTGATCTACATGTCATGATCTATCCATTCATGCCCTTGGTTGCAATTATAGCCTGCTGGAACATGTTCATATCTTGCTCCAAAGTTGCTTCATAATGTTGCTGTCAGCCTGTTAACATTAAGTTCACTTGTTCCCATGTGTTTTGCTAGTGATTCATGTACCCTATGAACTTGCTCTTGCCATGCTTAGCTTCACAAACATGCCTTATTACTGTTGGTTGCCTTGCCATGCCATGTATTGCTCTGTGGTGAGTGGTTCAAGCTCACGAACATGCCTACTTATTATTATTCCTGCCATGTTTGAATCTGTAATATAACTTGCCATGTTTACATGGGTGCCATCATATTTTCTGTGCCTTTTTGGCTCATGGTCAGTAAGGGACTTTTGATCTATGCAATTAGTAGATTCATGCCATGTCTTTGTTTGCCATGTTAAGTTCCTGTAACATGTTGTTTGCTTGCTCTAAACATTGCAACCTGATGTTATTTCTGCTAAAGTCTGAAACTGTTATTATTTGCAATCTTACCATGTGTTTTGGAGCATGTTCTAGTGATTTCTGGAGATAGCTCAGTGTTCATGTTTTGTTATGCTTTACCAGTACTTCATGCCCATGCCTTTTGTTATCATGTCGGGGTGCTGTAGCATGATGTTTTGATGCTTGTAAGATGCCTAGTTGCTGTTGTGGACAGATTGTTGTTATGACTTGTATAGTGTGTGTTGCATCGTTGCTATGTTTTGAGTGTGCTCTATATGAAACTTGCTTGATTTTGCATGTAGCTTCATATTATCATGTTGCATCCTTGTTTTGGTGTGTTTGCTTGATGTTTGGGTGCATTTTGCATCAATGCCATGCTTAACTTGTTTTGCTCATATCTTCTAGGCCGTAGCTCCGAATCTAATGAACTTTATATGTAACTTGACTAGAATTTTGTGTAGATCATCTTGGTGCATCTTAACTTTCTGTTTAACAACTTGAACATAAGTTTTATTCAGTTCTGGACCAATTTCGAAATTTGCGATCGTGAGGATGCGTTCGTCTACGCGTGGTTCGTCTTCGTGGCTTCATCTTCTTCATGGAGTCGTTCTTCTTCCTTGCGGGATTTCAGGCAAGATGACCGCTACCCTGGATCTCACTACTATCATTGCTATGCTAGTTGCTCCGTTCTATCGCTATGCTACGCTACCCATTACCTGTTTATCAAGCCATCCCAAATTGCCATGAACCTCTAACCTTTGACACCTTTCCTATGCAAACCATTGTTTGGCTATGTTACCGCTTTGCTCAGCCCCTCTTATAGCGTTGCTAGTTGCAGGTGAAGTTGAAGATTTCTCCATGGTGAACAGGATTTTGGTTGGGATATCACAATATCTCTTATATTATTAATGCATCTATATATTTGGTAAAGGGTGGAAGGCTCGGCCTTATGCCTGGTGTTTTGTTCCACTCTTGCTGCCCTAGTTTCCGTCATACCGGTGTTATGTTCCCGGATTTTGCGTTCCTTACGCGGTCGGGTGATTTATGGGACCCCCCCTGATAGTTCGCTTTGAATAAAACTCCTCCAGCAAGGCCCAACATTGGTTTTACCATTTGCCTCACCACCACCTACTTTTCCCTTGGGAGTAATTAACCCAAGGGTCATCTTTATTCAGCCCCCCCCCCCCCCCCGGGCCAATGCTTGTCTAAGTGTTGGTCCAAACTAGAGCGCTTTGCAGTGCCACCTCAAGGAAACTTGAGGTCTGGTTTTAGTTGTACGGACTGCTCATCCGGTCGTGGCCTGAGACGAGATACGTGCGGCTACTATCAGGATGTCGGCACGCCGGGAGGTCTTGTTGGTCTTGTTTTACCATTGTCGAAATGTCTTGTAAACCAGGATTCCGAGACTGATCGGGTCTTCCTGGGAGAAGGTCTATTCCTTCGTTGATCGCGAGAGCTTGTCATGGGCTAAGTTGGGACACCCCTGCAGGGTATAAACTTTCGAGAGCCGTGCCCGCGGTTATGTGACAGATGGGAATTTGTTAATGTCCGGTTGTAGATAACTTGACACATGATCCGAATTAAAATGCATCAACCGCGTGTGTAGCCGTGATGGTCTCTTCTCGGTGGAGTCCGGGAAGTGAACACGGTTTCTGTGTTATGTTTGACGTAAGTAGGTGTTCAGGATAACCTCTTGATCATTGCTAGCTTCACGACCGTTCCTTTGTTTCTCTTCTCGCTCTCATTTGCGTATGTTAGCCACCATATCATGCTTAGTCGCTGCTGCAACCTCACCACTTTACCCCTTCCTTTCCCATTAAGCTTTGCTAGTCTTGATACCCATGGTAATGGGATTGCTGAGTCCTCGTGGCTCACAGATTACTACAACAGCAGTTGCAGGTAAAGGTTATGCGATGATCATGACGCGAGAGCGATGCTTGCTTGCTTTGAGTTCTTCTTCTGCTTCTTCGATCAGGGGATAGGTTCCAGGTCGGCAGCCTGGGCTAGCAGGGTGGATATTGTTTGAGTTTCTGTTTATGATTCATCCGTAGTCGGATGTTGTTCTTGTATGTTGTATTGTTGTATTCATGTGACATTGTATGTTTTGTATGTATCCCCATCTATTTTTGTAATGTTGATGTAATGATATCCACCTTGCAAAAGCGTTCCAATATGCGGGTCTATCCTTGGTGGGACCTTCGAGTTCCTTTTGGATAGGGTCGCATATTGGGCGTGACACTTCTACCAAGCCGTCAAAGAACTCCTGCATGACGTTGTCTGCAGGCTCTTGCCAAGTTGGGACAATTCCATGCGAATCGCACAGCGGCATCATTGCACGGATGCGGTCGAGCGAGGAGTTGTTGCACAGCGGAACGACACCCTTCGGCAACCTGAACACTTCGGGATGTTGAGGGTCGTGCTTGAACAGTTCCAGGAGCATCGCGTCCAGTTCCAGGACAGTGAAGTCGAAGTTGAGGCCCGGGCGCAGCCTCATGATATCCGCCGCATTCTGGAACTCCCAGGCGGGTCTCCTCCTCTCCTGCAAGGGGGCGATGCGGCAACGAAGAAAATCTGCGCCAACGGCGCCTACAGTGAGCTCGGCAAGCCTGAGGCGTAGGATCCAGGTGACGGCAATCTTCAGCCTATCGTCTTCCGGGGCCACGTTGCTCCAATCTTTGCCACGCGCTACTGGGGTTTGGCGCTGGGCGGTAAATGGCTGCGGGTTCTCCTCGACAATCCAGCACCAGTCTGCTCTCCATTCCTCCCACTTGCCATGGAGCTCTCCCTCCAGATAAGCTTCCTTCTTGCCAGCTCTCGAGATCCAGGCGATTCCGCCGGATAAAGGCTCCCCTCTCTCAACTCGGGGCATAAAGAAGTGGCGAAAAAGAACTACATTTGGATAGACTCCGACAAAGTTTTCGTAGAGATGTGCGAAAACTTCCATGGTCAGAACAGCATTGGGGTTGAAGTCAAGGAGGCGGAACCCATAGGTGTTCATAATGTCGCAGAAAAACTCAGAGAAAGGCGGGCAGAGCCCGCAGTAGAAGAACAACGTGAAGAAGGGATATCCATTCGGAGCCCGTTCCGAAGCGGCAGCTGAGAGTACCTTCGTGCGCGGATGCGCTCGCGTCTCCGTTGACCAGAAGAGGTACTAATACTCCCTCAGCTCCTTCGCGGCAAGCTTGGGGGGAAGGTTGCCCGCTCCTTTCGCAGCGCCGCGAGCCGCTGCGCCTCGGTCGACTTCGCGACCTTCCCCTTGTCGGCTTTCGGAGCCATGGCGGAGGTGGTGAGGGAGATCGATGGCGTTGGTGGTGCTGGTGGCGATGGGGGGCGGAGCGCTGCCCTCTCTCAGCTTTGGGAAGAAGGGGGGAGCGGCGGAGGTTTTTTGAGATTGGAATAGCAACATGCGAGATGGGCGAACTGCCCCTGTTTCCCCTGCTTATAAAGAGGGAGGGGTTGGACGTTCCGTCTTTCCGAATAAAGAAACCACCCACGATCTCTCCCACGACGCCGCATTCGACGTGTGCCGTCCGGGGAGGGCGCGGTGGATACGGAGTAAGATACGGCGTAACCCAGGCCGCGCGTGCCCGTGCCCTGTTTTGGGCCTGGCCCAACAGCGCTCGGCACCGTGTGTGGCTCAGGCCCAGGGGCTCCTGTCGGTGTACTAGAGTAGGGGTACCCTAGTATCCCGAACTTGTGCACGGGCAGTCACAGCACCCCGTGGCAAGGCTTGCCGGGTGACCGCCAAGGTCCTCCGTGGTTCCTTTTGTAACACCCCGGATGTAACTTTCCATATTTGTAACTCCAACTCTTGCCATTTTCGGCTATGTGCTATGATATTCCCTCCGTGGTTGGGTTTTGTTTTCATTTTGCTTTTGTTCATGTCATTCATCTCATATCATGTCATCATGTGCATCTCATTTGCATACGTGTTCGTCTCATGATTCCGTGCATTTTCCCCGTTGTCCGTTTTGCAATCCGACACTCCTATGTTCCCCGGTGCTCCCTTTTACATTTTTCCGTGTGCGGGTGTTGAACATTCTCGGAATGGACCGAGCCTTGCCAAGTGGCCCTGGTATAGCACCGGTAGACCACCTGTCAAGTTTCGGGTCATTTGGAGCTCGTTTGGTACTCCAACGGTTAACCGCGCTCTCACAAAGGCCTCTTTTAAGTTGCAGCCAAACACCCCTCCAAAACAGCCCAATAACTCATCTAAATCACTTCCATGCTCTCCGTCGTCGGATCACGATCGTGTGGGCGAAAACCGCACCCCATTTGGAGTCTCCTAGCTCCCTCTACCTATAAATATAGACCCCTTCCCCGAAATCCGGACGAAACCCTAGTCTCCACACTCCCCTCGCGCCGCCGGACGAAATCCGGACGGCCGGACATGTCCGCCCGCGCCGCCGGACGAATCAGGACGCGCCACGTGCCTGGGCTGGTCCCCAGATCGCCGCTGACCCCGCGGGCCCGCGAGGCCCGTGCGGGGCCCCCGCGGCCCGCCGCCGCCCGCTCCCGTGACCGCGTTGCGCTGCCGTCCACCGCGCCCGGCGTCCGCCTCCGCCGCCCGGCCGGCGAGTCCCTCCGCCGCGCCCGTCTCGCGTCGCCCGCACCTCCGGCCAGCCGCGCCGCGCCGGCCACCGCCAGATCCGGCCGGCCGCCCCGGCCTCTCCTCCCTCCGGCGATCCCCGGGCCAACTCCGGCGAGCTCCGGCCGGCCGTCCTCGAGCCGCGTGCTCAGATCCGATCTGAGGACCTAGGTTGACTTTCCCCGACCCCAAATTTCGTCTAAGTCCTTAAATCTATGATAATTTTGTTGCATTTTCATCGCATCACATCTCTGCATCCGTAGCTCCGTTTCATGCGTATAATATATCAAATTGTTCGTCTCGACGAGTACTTCATTTCATTCCATTGCATAATTTTCATTTGAGCTCATCTTGATGCCCGAAATGCTGTTGGAAGAGGGCTATGTGATGTTAGTTTCTGTTTATTAACAGAACTTGCACTTTTGTCATTTTTGCCATGATTAATGTGTGCACCTTATGAACTTGAGTCCTACATGTGTGTTGATCTATGCCATGCCATCTTTACAGGGGTGTATGCCATGTATTTTTGTGAGTTATGTGGTGACTAGAACAAGCATGCAAACTAGGGATGATAATGTTGCTGATTTCAGGAACTTAGTGTTTTCACTAAGTCATGTCCTGCTGTTATTTTTATGCCATATGTTCATGTTGTTACAGAGAGATCTATGCCCTTTTTAAGCATGATCAGTAAGGATGTTTTGAATATATGGATATGCTCTATCCATCCATGCCTTTGTTGGCATTTATGGAGTAGTCTAGCATGTCATTTTCGTGCTCTACTTTTGCTTCAAAATGTTTCCTGGCAAATTGTTTACATGAGATTCAATTTTCACAAGGTTGTTGTAGTTGATCCATTTATGCTATGATGTTGTTCTTGCCATGTATAGCTTCTATGCCATGTCTTCTTGATGGGTGTATGCTTAGTTTATCATGAGATGCTCTGTAGCGAGTGCATCGAGCTCACAAACATGCCTACTTGATATCTGTTTTTGCCATGCCCAGTTTTTCTGCTAAGTCTGAGATCTGTAATAAAACTTGCTATGTTTACATGGGTGCCATCATATCCTCCAGTCCTTTTTGGCTTATGGTCAGTAAGGGACTCTTGATCTATGCTTTGAGTAGATTCCTGCCATGTCTTGTTTTGCTATTATAAGTTCCTGTAGCTTGTTGTTTGCTTGCTCTAAACATGCCTTCCTGATGTTAATTTCTGGCATACTAGTATTTTCACCAAGTCTGTGAACCTGATATTTTTTGCACTTTCACCATGCTTGTTTGAACCTGTTATGATGTGATTTAGCCATAGCTCAGTGTTCCTCTTTTGTTAAGCATCTCCTGTAGATCACTGTCATATGCTTTGTTGGCATGTTGGGGTGTTGTAGCATAGTTTCTTGTTGCATGCTAAGTAGCATCATGCTGTTAAACGCAGATTTGTGCCATTATTGTTTTGCTTGCCATTTGCAAACCGTGCATCCTATTCCGGTGATCTTTATATCGATTTCAACTGAAATCATCTCATCTTTCCAGCGGCATACTTGGTTTGCCAAGTTGATGCCCGGTTCATCATTTTCCTTCCGGAGCACACATATGCATTGCATATCACATCTCGCATCGCATGTCATGTATTGCATCATATTGCTTGTGCATTGTTCCTTGTTTGATTGTGGTTCCGTTGCTTGTGTTCTTGCTTTGGGTAGAGCCGGGAGACGAGTACGTGAACGAGGAACCTATTGAGAACGCCTACGAGGATCAAGCCTTCGACAACTCTGAGAACCTTGCAGGCAAGATGACCATACCTTCGATATCACTTCTATCTTTGCTTGCTAGATGCTCGCTCTTTTGCTATGCCTATGCTGCGATACCTACCACTTGCTATATCATGCCACCCATATTGCCATGTGAAACCTCTAACCATCCATGTCCTAGCAAATCGTTGATTGGCTATGTTACTGCTTCGCTCAGCCCCTCTTATAGCGTTGCTAGTTGCAGGTGAAGATGAAGTTTGTTCCTTGTTGGAACACGGATATTTTTGGGATATCACAATATCTATTGTTTTAATTAATGCATCTATATACTTGGTAAAGGGTGGAAGGCTCGGCCTTATGCCTGGTGACTTGTTCCACTCTTGCCGCCCTAGTTTCTGTCATACCGGTGTTATGTTCCTTGATTTTGCGTTCCTTACGCGGTTGGGTGATTTATGGGACCCCCATGACAGTTCGCTTTGAATAAAACTCCTCCAGCAATGCCCAACCTTGGTTTTACCATTTGCCACCTAAGCCTTTTTCCCTTGGGTTTTCGCGAGCCCGAGGGTCATCTTTATTTACCCCCCCCCCCCCCGGGCCAATGCTCGTCGTGAGTGTTGGTCCAACCTGTCAGCCGCCGGTGGCCACCAGGGGCAACTCTGGCATGGCCTATCGGAAGTTTGGACAATCCGGTGTGCCCTGAGAACGAGATATGTGCAGCTCCTATCGGGATTTGTCGGCACATTCGGGAGGCTTTGTTGGTCTTGTTTTACCATTGTCGAAATGTCAAGCGAACCGGGATTCCGAGACTGATCGGGTCTTCCCGGGAGAAGGTTTATTCCTTCGTTGACCGTGAGAGCTTGTGATAGGCTAAGTTGGGACACCCCTGCAGGGTATTATCTTTCGAAAGCCGTGCCCACGGTTATGAGGCAGATGGGAATTTGTTAATGTCCGGTTGTAGAAAACCCGAAGTTGACCTTAATTAAAATACATCAACCGCGTGTGTAACCATGATGGTCCCTTCTCGGCGGAGTCCGGGAAGTGAACACGGTGTTGGAGTTATGTTTGACGTAAGTAGTTTCAGGATCACTTCTTGATCGCTACTAGCTTCACGACCGTGCCTTGCTTCTCTTCTCGCTCTCTTTTGCGAATGTAGCCACCATATATGCTAGTCGCTTGCTGCAGCTCCACCTCATTACACCAACCTTCCCTTTAAGCTTAAATAGTCTTGATCTCGCGGGTGTGAGATTGCTGAGTCCCCGTGACTCACAGATTCTACCAAAACAGATGCAGGTACCGGTGGCACCAGCGCAGATGGCGCAACTGAGCTGAAGTGGGAGTTTGATGAGGCCCTTGGTCGCTACTATGTTTCATTTCCAGATGATCAGTAGCGGAGTCCAGTTGGGGCGATCGGGGATCTGTGTTGCATTTGGGGTAGTCTTCTTTTATTTTGGTTCCGTAGTCGGACCTTGAGTGTAAACTGAAAGATGGATGTTTATTTATGTATTGTGTGAAGTGGCGACTGTAAGCCAACTATGTATCTCTTTTCCCTTATGTAATACATGGGTTGTGCGAAGATTACCTCACTTGCGACATTGCTTTCAATGCGGTTATGCCTCTAAGTCGTGCTTCGACACGTGGGAGATATAGCCGCATCGAGGGCGTTACACCTTTGGAGCCATTCAAGAACAAAGTATTCAAGCCAAGGAGACAAGGCCCCGGCAAGAGGAGCTTGCCGGGAAGGCCAACCAAGGCACCTCAAGGAACTTGCCGCGACGCACCACGCGTCCCGGCGAGGCCCGGTGAGCGACAAGATCCCGGACGCGACAAGACAACGACCGCGGCAAGGCGCTTGCCATGGCAGGCTACCACTCTGTACCCGCGCTCCAGCACATCCACCAACGTGTCGCCCTGGGACCTTTCCAGGCGCACGTGGCAAGAGGCTGTGCAGCCAGCGGTGTGCGGTGGCTAGCGGCGCTAACAAGATTGCCATCGTGGCAAGCGGTGGCGTCCCTGACGGTCCCTTTTTGCACTATTTGGGCGACGCAGATGGGCATTTAATGCCTTTGTCCCCTGCCGTCAGGGTTAGGTATGATACACTGTACAGGTAGTTGTACCAACCGCAACACTTTTCCATTTTTACCCTTGTCTGCGTTGCCACCTGTCGGTGACCCCTTGAGCATATAAAAGGAGGCCCATGCGCAACGTAGAGAGGGGTTCGAAGGCAGAAAAACACTCACGCTCGGTCTCGTTAGCAGCTAGCGTGTACTGTAGCACTCAGCGCTCCCGAGCAAGAACTCAATACACTCAGACATGCAGCAGTAGGAGTATTATCTCTCCGGAGAGCTCCAAAGCTGGGTAAACTGCTCGTGTGCTTCGCCTCGATCCGCTCTTCGTGCGATCTCCGCCCCTCGCCGAACCGAAAGGGGCTCGGTCCGCCGGTCCCATAGGTGTTCGTGGATCAGTTTCCCCGACAGGAAAACTCAATCCATCACAAGAGAGTAGAGGGGGAGAAACATCCTAAGATCCAACTATAATAGCAAAGCTCACCTCAAGAACACGAGAGAGAGATCAAACACATAGCTACTGGTACATACCCTCAGCCACGAGGATGAACTACTCCCTCCTCGTCATGGAGAGCGTCAGGATGACAAAGATGGCCACCGGTGTTGGATCCCCCCTCCGACAGGGTGCCGGAACAGGGTCCCAATTGGTTTTTGGTGGCTATAGAGGCTTGAAGTGGCGGAACTCCCGATCTATTGTGCTCCGGGAAGTTTTTGGGCTATATGGATATATATATAGGCGAAAGAAGTCGATCTGGGGAGCCACGAGGGGTCCACGAGGGTGGGGGCGCGCCCAGGGGGTAGGGCGCACCCTGGACCCTCATGGCTTCCTCGAAAGCTTCCCTGACGTCTACTCCAAGTCTCCTGGAATGCGTTTGTTCCAAAAATAACTCTCCCGAAGGTTTCATTCCGTTTGGACTCCGTTTGATATTCATTTTCTTCGAAACACTGAAATAGGCAAGAAAACAACAATTTGGGCTGGGCCTCCGGTTAATAGGTTAGTCCCAAAAATGATATAAAAGTTTATAGTAAAGCCCATAAACATCCAAAACAGGTAATATAATAGCATGGAACAATAAAAAATTATAGATACATTGGAGACGTATCACGTGTGTGTACGAGAGAAACGTGCAAACCTCCGTGCATCACTCGGCCCCGACCACCCACCGTAACCGGGAACACCCCGATATTTTCCTCGCCCTCGCTTCTACCACGATTTTTTCCATCATGGACGGCCCAAAGAATGTCATGCAACTGCATCTCCGGCCCGCCCAGGACGAAAAGCCCATTTTCTGTCATGATTTTTTGTCATAGAAGTAGGAGCCCACCACAAATATGATGATATCGGGTTTTGTCACAATTATCGTCATAGAAGTGCCATAAGTATGACAGAAAAAAATCGTTCGGCCCAAAATGTACGGATGTGTCTTTTTTTGTAGTGGGTGGTTTCATTTTATAGAAATTGTTGAACTCTCATGCTTCACTTATATTATTTTTTAGAGACTCTAAACAACATGGTAATTTGCTTTGGTTATAAATTTAGTCCTAATATGATAGTCATCCAAGAGGAATATAGTAGAAACTTTCATATAAAGTGCATTGAATACTATGAGAAGTTTGATTCTTTATGATTGTTTTGAGATATGAAGATGGTGATATTAGAGTCATGCTAATGAGTAGCTGTGAATTTGAGACATACTTGTGTTGAGGTTTGTGATTCCCGTAGCATGCATGTATGGTGAACCGTTATGTGATGAAGTCGGTGAGGGAGTCCTGGATTAAGGGGTCCTCGGCTGTCCAGTCTATGTGACATGGGCCAGACTGATGGGCTATGAAGATACGAGACAGAAGACTTCTTCGTGTGTTCAGATGGGACTCCCCTTTGCGTGGATGGCAAGCTTGGCGTTCGATTATGTAGATTCCTTTCTCTGTAACTGACTTTGTATAACCCTGATCCCCTCTGGTGTCTATATAAACTGGAGGGCTTAGTCCGTAGAGGCAATCATAATCATATACGCTAGACTTCTAGGGTTTTAGCCATTATGATCTCGTGGTAGATCAACTCTTGTAATACTCATATTCATCAAGATCAATCAAGTAGGAAGTAGGGTATTACCTCCATAGAGAGGGCCCGAACCTGGGTAAACATCGTGTCCCCCACCTCCTGTTACCATTGACCTTAGACGCACAGTTCGGAACCCCCTACCCAAGATCTGCCGGTTTTGACACCGACATTGGTGCTTTCATTGAGAGTTCCGTTGCATCGTCACCAAAAGGTTTGATGGCTCTGTCAATCATCTACAACAATGTATTCCGGGAGGAGGTTTTCTTCCACGGACAGATCTTCATATTCGGCGGCTTCGCACTGCGGGCCAACCCGCTTGGCCAGCTAGAGCAGATCGACAGCTACGCCCCTGGCCATAAGGTCAGGTTTGGAAGCTTGAATTATGTTGCCGATATCAGCGGAGACTTGATCTTTGACGGATTCGAGCCCATGACGGCCGCTCCCTGCCACCACGATGAACATGACCTAAATCTGTCATCGGACCGTGCCCAGGAGATAGCGCCTGTAACTGCTCTGGTCCTAGATCTGGAGCAGACTGCACTGACCGAGGACGGGAAGCTCAACCCCGCTGCAGAAACCGCAGACTCAGTGGTGTTAGAGCCGAACACAGATCCAACCTCGAGCGGGGTCTATGTCACCGGAACCTCGGATTCATCTCCGGCCATAGGTTCCAAACCGCGTGCATCCGCGCCCATCGAACCTGATAAGGCGCCGATCGTTGAGTTCAGCTCTACGTACATCTTCCGGCACTCGCCTTTAGGCGATGTGCTAAACTCATTAAAAGCCCTGTCCTTATCAGGGGACTCTCAGCCAAACTATATCTGGTTTGGATTGAAGGCTGATGATGGAGAATGCCGTTTCCCACCCACCACCCACTTCATAGCCACTGTTGAAGACTTAACCGACATGCTCGATTACGGCTCCGAAGACATCGATGGTATGGACGACGATGCCGGAGAGGAGCAGGCACAAAAACCATCGCTTACAGGGCGCTGGACAACCACCTCCTCATATGACGTATACATGGTGGATACACCCAAAGAGAGCAACGGCGACAATGAAAAGGATCCAGTCGAGAATAAGCCTCCTGAGATACAGCCAAAGCACCAAAGTCAGCGGCGCCGCTCTAAACCATGTCGTGGAAAAAACAGCAATACCGACACAGAAGAAAATAATACCCCGGATGATGTCGAAGACAATGAAGACCCCGTTGAGCCGACCTCCAAACAGGACGAACGGGAAGATGGGCCAGTTAGCCCTGATGAACAAACCATGAACGAAGACTCGGAGGATAGTAACTACCTTCCGCTCTCCCAGGATGAGGCGAGCCTCGGCGATGAAGACTTTATCGTGCTTGAGGAGCCCGTCGATCAGGAGCGCTTTAAGCACCGACTAATAGCCATTGCAATGAGCCTGAAAAAGAAGCAGTAGCAGCTTCAAGCTGATCAAGATCTACTCAATGACAGATGGACTAATGTCCTGGCAGCCAAGGAATACGGCCTTGAGCGCCCAACCAAAAGTTACCCGAAACGCAAATTGTTACCCCCAATTCGACGACAAGGCGCGAGAGCCCGTCCTACCAGCGCGTAATGCAGCTGACCGACCACCACGTGGCCGGGACAAAGCGGCAACTCAGCCGAACATCATCCCGCACTACTCCACCATAAAAACAGAGACACAACAGCCCGGGGATACACATATGACCTGCGGCATGACCTGGAAAATAGAGCAGACCAGACCAGATTGATCTATGGATCGCGGGGGCGTGCCCCGATGCGCGATGATGGCCATCCGGCCAGGTGTGACAAACATAACCCGCCCAGGCTTAAAACCATGGACGAACTCCATCCGAGCTATGTCGCGACTTGGCCCGATATAGAGGCGTCGCACACCCCCTCTGCTTTGATGAAGTAATGGAACATGAATTCCCGGAAGGGTTTAAACCCATGAACATCGAATCATATGATGGGACAACAGACCCCGCGGAATGGATTGATGATTTTCACCTCCATATTCATATGGCCCGCGGTGATGATCTTCACGCGATGAAATACCTCCCGCTAAAACTCAAGGGATCCGCTCAGCACTGGCTAAACAGTTCGCCCGAAAACTCAATTGGCAGCTGGGAAGACTTGGAAGACGCCTTCCTCGACAACTTCCAGGGTACATATGTCCAACCTCCGGATGCCGACGATTTAAGTCACATAGTTCAACATCCCGGAGAGTCAGACAGGAAATTCTGGACTAGGTTCTTAACTAAAAAGAACCAGATCGTCGACTGTCCGGATGCCAAAGCCCTAGCGTCCTTTAAACATAGCATCTGTGACGAATGGCTCGCCCGACACCTCGGCCAAGAAAAGTCAAAGTCTATGGCAGCCCTCACGACGCTTATGACCTGCTTCTGCACAGGCGAGGATAGCTGGCTAGCCCGTAGCAATAACAATACAAGTGAGCCTGGCACTTCTGAAGCCAGAAATAGCAACGACAAGCCCCGACGCAATAGACACAAGCATCAAAACAACGGTGACAACACCGAGGACATGGCGGTCAGCGCCGGATTCAGTGGCTCCAAGTCTGGTCAACAGAAGAAGCCATATAAAAGAAACAATCCAGGCTCTTCCAGCTTGGACCGCATACTCGATCGTCCATGTCAAATCCACGGCACTCCTGATAAACCAGCCAATCATACCAACAGAGACTGTTGGATTTTTAAACAGGCCGGCAAGTTAAATGCCGAGAACAAGGAGAAGGGGTCACAAAGCAAGGACGATGACGAGGAGCCACGGCCACCGAACACAGGGGGGTAGAAGAAGTCCCCCCCCCCCTCCCCAAGTTAAAACGGTGAACATGATATACGCTACCCATATCCCCAAGAGGGAGCGCAAGTGCGCACTCAGGGATGTCTACGCAATGGAGCCAGTCGCCCCAAAGTTCGACCCATGGTCGTCCAGCCCGATCATCTTTGATCGCAGGGACCATCCGACCAGTATCCGTCATGGCGGTTCAGCTGCACTGGTCCTCGACCCAATCATTGATGGATTCCACCTTACGCGAGACCTCATGGACGGCGGCAGCAGCCTGAACCTGCTCTATCAGGATACAATGCACAAAATGGGTATTGATCCCTCAAGGATCAAGCCCACAAAAACTACCTTTAAAGGTGTCATACCAGGTGTAGAGACCCGCTGTATGGGCTCAATCACACTAGAGGTGGTCTTCGGATCCCCGGACAATTTCTGAAGCGAAGAGTTGATCTTCGATATCGTCCCCTTCAGCAGTGGCTATCACGCACTACTTGGACGAACCGCATTCGCTCGACTCAATGCGGTGCCACACAACGCTTATCTCAAGCTCAAGATGCCCGGACCACGCGGTGTCATAACAGTCAATGGAAACACGAAACGCTCCCTCCACACCGAGGAGCACACCGCTGCCCTCGCAACAGAAGTACAGAGCGGCCTTTTCAGGCAGAACCTTAATTTGGCGGCCAAGCTCCCGGACACTGTCAAGCGAGTCTGAACTACTCTGCAGCAGGACAGTCTAGCTCGTCAAGAGCTTGACTAACAATTCGGCCTCCATCCCAGTCCCGACCAAACGACGGCATTCGTACCGCGCGTACATAACTACACACTCAAAATACCATGGGCATAGACAGAGGCACAGCTAGATCATGGTCCATAATACGGCTCAACCTCCCCTGGACCCACATACTTTCACTTTTTCTTTTTCTTTTCAGGTTTCTTTTTTTTCAGGCCTTTCCTGGTGGCCTGATTGTCGGACCTATCAAGGGACAGATACACCAAGACGGCAAGAAGCATTGACATATAAGGGAACTTCCAGGTGGTCTCTTTAAACGATCGTTATGCCTATTTTAAGGACCTGCACGCAGCTCTCCCTTGGTCATGGCATGTTAAATAGCCCTGTTGCTTATTGCACTACTTGTACAAATACACTTTGACGTATTAATCAAACTACAATGGAAAATAGTTTGCGGCCCAATTTCTGCGGCATTAGCCTATTGCTTCATTTTTCTTTTTCTTGATATTCTTATCAATTGCAGCCGTACACTCTGGTACGCCTTAATTCGCCAGGGGCTTCATCACGCCCCATAATACGGCAAAAAAGTCTGAACACTTTTTTACAGTATAGTTCAGCACCCCAAACTTTAGCATTATATGCATCGGCTCCGAATCGTGTATTTGGTCAATAGTTGGGTGGCCCGGCTCCTGTGCTTACTACCTTACGTTCCGTTATATCGGCTAGGGTAGTAAAGGGAGAACTACTGCGACGGTGTCCTGGTTTATCCAGATGAGCACCTCAATAGAGAAAGCCGAAAACTGACTGTCATGATGCGGCGTGAGCCGGTCAGCTGTTCGAGAGGTTACAAATCTTTTGCGATTTTTTCCGCATTATGTGATGAATTGGTTTTTATCCGATCAGGTGTTTACATCACCCCAAGTTCAGACTTACGAACACTAGGGGTTGCGCCTAAATTTTTATTGTCAAACTCCTATGGCTAAGTGAGGGTGATAAAGCCACATAGTCCGACTGCCTGGTTCGTTGCGCTAAACACCTACTTTAAGGACCAAAACTTTGGGATAAAGAGTGTTTAGATTCATCCCGAACACCCCCATACTGCCTACGTGGGGGCTAAAGCTGACGACTGGCCAACTCTCAGATTTAATAAAACGGCCGCACAGGAGGTAAAAATTTAAATAACAGGCATTATATTACATAACGACTCTGTTTCATAATACAGGAAGGGACAATATGAATGACTTCATTCAAATATAACATCTTTTGAACACTGCCCTGCCACAATGTGGGATCCCTCCAAGACATTGTCAAAATAGAGCTCGGGTGTGCGGTGCTCCTTGCACATGGGAGGTCCCTCGGTCACAAGCTTCACGGTGTCCATCTTCACCCAATGCATCTTGACTCGGGCGAAGGCCATTCGCGCACCTTCGATGCAGACCGACCGCTTGATGGCATCAAGCCGAGGGCAGGCATTGACCAACGGCTTCACGAGCCCGAAGTAGCTGTTGGGTATGGCTTCGGCAGGCCATAGACGGATTATTAAATCCTTCATGGCTAGTTCGGCCACCCTATGCAGTTCGACCAGCTGTTTTAGCTGATCGCTAAAGGGCACCGGATGTTCTGGCGCAAGGTATTGCGAGCAAAACAGCTTCTCCGTGGAGCTCCCCTCTTCGGATCGGAAGAACTCCACAGCATCTGAAATGCTGTGCAGCAGATCCGCAAACGCCCCTGGAGAACTCCAAATCCGGGTCAGTAAGAGGAACCTTTTCTTCACATATTTGCTCTGCATAATAAAGGCCTTACCTGCTGCGATTTTTTTGGCCTCCTAGACTTCCTGGAGGGCGCCCTGGGCTTCAACCTGGGCATCGTGTGCGCTTTGGCGGGCCTTGGCAAGTTCGGACTCTTGATCCGCAATGTTGTGCTCCAAGGACTCTTATTTCTTCAAGCGTCCTGGAGCTCCTGTTGGACCTCACTAACCCTGGCCTCATGCTTTTCATGGGCGGCTTGTTCCTTGGCCGCTCTCTCCTCGGCCTTGGCCAGCGCCTTATTGAGGGTCTCCACCTCGGTCGCCGCTCCTAATAAATATCACGACACTTTAGTCAGCACAAATCATTCATCCTTCCTGAATATAGACAAGGTTATTGCAAACCTTAATTGTCTTCCAGTTGTTTCTTCACTCGGCCGAGCTTTTCCTTGGTCCGTGCCAGACTCCGCTTCAGTCCAGATACCTCAGCAGCATGAGAGGTCGCAGCCAGCAACGACGCCTGCTTATACACATAGACATGTCAGCTTAGTCTCCTGCAAAAATTATTTGATCCTCTGTTTGGCATTTCTTTCCGAATAGCGGATAGAGTCTCAGGGGCTACTGTCTATACTATGATGTTCTTTTTATATAATTGTGCCGCTCACCTCAAAACCTGTTAGAAGGCTGGCACAGGCGTTGGTCAGTCCGCTCTTAATGGACTGGACCCTCTCAACCACCATACCCATAAGGATACGGTGTTCCTCAACAATGGAAGCGCCTCGTAGCGCTTCCAGCAAATTGTCTGGTGCCTCGGGATGGATAGAGGTCACCGGTGAAATAGGCGCACCTCCTTCTTTCGAAAGAGGCTTCTTGCCTGATTCCGAAGCCGTATAGGTCTCCAGAATTGTATTCGGCTGGGGGCCTAATTGGATATGGCCCCCATCATCAGTATCCATGGGGATTTTCTCCCCCCATGTGTCCGGCGACTGAGGTTTCACCCTCCGGCGCCGCCCTGACGGTCTCCTGAGTCTCTCCCTGGCCTGGGATCCTTCGGGACAACGCCGCGGTGCCATCCATGGCCTTGGGAGAGGAGGCCGCTGGAAGGGACCCGTTGTCCATCGCCTCTGGGTCCAGTGAATCTCACGAAGGTGAGGACTGCTCGAGGTCGGACCGAGCCATACTTCAAATGCATGATTCAATATGTTAAGACTATGAAGTAGAGATGCCGGATATATGAATGTGTCCGAGTTTTTGAGTACTCACGATTTGGCCAGGGGTTGTCTCGGGAGCGCCGCTCTGGGCTGCTGTCGACGTCCCACGTGGAGTTATCCGCAAGGGAACCCTTCCCCCTCTTGGACGCCTCTGCCTCCAGATTTGTGGAGGACGCCCTCTTCTTCCTTCCCCTTAGGGGGAGAGTTGCTTTCCTCCTCCTCTTAGTCCTCGGCGGTAGTGGAGTGAGTGTTGGTTTCTTCGGACGTCATGTCCGAAGCACCCTTGCGGCGGAGGCCACCTCTGGTCCCCTTGGCCTTCTTCTTGGCCTTCTTCTACGGCGCTTTATAGGGTGCCGGAACTAGCATCTTCGTCAGAAGTGGAATTGCTGGGTCTTCGGCCAGCGGAGCCGGACAGTGAATCCGTTCCGCCTTCTTCGTCTAGCCCTGAGAGAATCAATAGGGAGGCTTAGGCATCTTCCTCGAGTATGCAAGTAAAGCACACACCTTGAAAACATGAAAAAACTTACCGGACTAGCGGGATAGGCCAAGTTGTGCCCATGGTCCTCGGTTGTATCCGGCCACGTCTCGCTGGACTTGAAAAGCACCTTCTAGATGTCTTCGTGCATAGTGCCGAAGAACTGCTGCAAGGTCTGGTGCTTGGCCAGATCGTACTCCCACAAATGGCAAGTCCAGCTTTGGCACGGAAGGATCCGGCGAACAAGCATCACCTGGATCACATTGACAAGCTTGATATTCTTGTCTATCATGCTCCTGATGCGCGTCTGAAGCGTTGTCAACTCGTCTGGCGAAGACCAGTCTAGGCCCTTCTTTGGCCAGGAGGTGAGCCACATCGGGGCTCCGAAGAGGAATTCTGGAGCCACGGCCCAGGTGGTGCCGCGTGGCTCTGTGACGTAGAACCACTTATGTAGCCACCCTTTGACGGTCTCCACGAAGGAGCCTTCGGGCCATGTGACGTTGGGCATCTTGCTCACCATGGCGCCTCCGCACTCTGCGTGTTGGCCACTCACCACCTTTGGCTTCACATTAAAGATCTTTAACCACAATCCGAAGTGGGGTGGGATGTGGAGGAAAGCCTCACACACGACAATGAATGCTGAGATGTTGAGGAAAGAATTTGGGGCTAGATCATGGAAATCTAGCCCGTAGTAGAACATCAGTGCACGGACGAATGGGTGGAGAGGGAATCCCAGCCCACGGACGAAGTGGGGGATGAACACCACCCTCTCATGGGGCTCCGGGGTGGGGATGATTTGTACCTTGGCCAGAAGCCGATGGGCAATTTCCTTGGCCAAATACCCAGCCTCCCGGAGCTTGGTAATGTCCTTCTCCTTAACGGAGGAGGCCATCCACTTGCCCTGCACTCTGGATCCATACATGGTTGGAGTGATTTCTTGGGGCGGAAAAGATGAGAACTTGGGTGCTGGAGCTCGAGAATGGGGGAGGCAGAGAGAGAAGGCGTGGGTGAAAAGGGGTAAATCCTTAAATCCTTATAAAGGCAGCGAATATCAAGCGCCTCCCCACTCGCCTTAAAACTCGCCTATTCCCCAAGGGCCGTGCAGGCAGCACGGTTGGGTAACCCACGTCCGTATTGATGAGAATCCCACAATAAGGGGACGCGATCTCTGCTTTGACAAGACGTGCCAATGAAACCGCATCTTGAAATATGGAGCGGCAGGCTAAAAAACGGTTCGAATAATGGCCGGGCGGTGACGTGATGTCACACTACAAAATTTTGTCAGTAGATTGGACTCGTGAAATACTATACTCTCTGCGGTTGTGTGTGGTATTTGTTTTGCAGAGCCGGACACGTTTTCTGTATTCGAAGGATGCTTTGGAGTATTCGAAGGAGGAACCCACCTTGCAATGCCGAAGACAATCTGCACGCCGGACACCTCGTCATTGAAGGCTGGTTCAGGGGCTACTGAGGGAGTCCTGTATTAAGGGGTCCTCGGTCGTCCGGTCTATGTGACGTGGGCCGGACTGATGGGCTATGAAGATACAAGACAGAAGACTTCTTCCCGTGTTTGGATGGGACTCTCCTTTGCGTGGATGGCAAGATTGGCGTTCAGATATGTAGATTCATTTCTCCGTAACTGACTTTGTATAACCCTAGTCCCCTCCGATGTCTATATAAACCGGAGGGCTTAGTCCGTAGAGGCAATCATAATCATACAGGCTAGACTTCTAGGGTTTAGCCATTACGATCTCGTGGTAGATCAACTCTTGTAATACTCATATTCATAAAGATCAATCAAGCAGGAAGTAGGGTATTACCTCCATAGAGAGGGCCTGAACCTGGGTAAACATTGTGTCCCCTGCCTCCTATTACCATCGACGTTAGACGCACAGTTCGGGGCCCCCTACCCGAGATCCGCCGGTTTTGACAATGACAGTCGGAGCATGATTTATTTTTTTGATTGTGTTCCTTATGAGTGGCGGTCGGGGACGAGCGATGGTCTTTTCCTACCAATCTATCCCCCTAGGAGCATGTGTGTAGTACTTCATTTTGATAACTAATAGATTTTTGCAAAAAGTATGTGAGTTCTTTATGATTATGTTGAGTCCATGGATTATACAAACTCTCACCCTTCCACCATTGCTAGCCTCTCTTGTGCCGCACAACTCTCGTCAGTACCATACACCCACCATATACCTTCCTCAAAACAACCACCACCTACCTATTATGGAATTCCCATAGCCATTCCGAGATATATTGCCATGCAACTTTCCACCATTTCATTTATTATGACACGCTTCATCATTGTCATATTGCTTTGCATGATCATGTAGTTGACATCGTATTTGTGGCAAAGCCACCATTCATAATTCTTCCATACATGTCACTCTTGATTCATTACACATCCCGATAAACCACCAGAGGCATTCATATAGAGTCATATTTTGTTTTAGTATCGAGTTGTAATTCTTGAGTTGTAAGTAAATAAAAGTGTGATGATCTTCATTATAAGAGCATTGTCTCGGAGAGGAAAGGATGATGGAGACTATGATTCCCCCACAAGTTGGGATGAGACTCTGCACAAAAAATAAATAAAAAAGAAAAGAAAAAAGAGGCCAAAAAATGAGAAAGGCACAAAGAAAAAATGAGAGAAAAAGTGAGAAGGGGCAATGTTACTATCCTTTTTCCACACTTGTGCTTCGAAGTAGCACCATGATCTTCATGATAGAGAATCTCCTATGATATCACTTTCATATACTAGTGGGAATTTTTCATGATGGAACTTGGCTTTTATATTCCAATGATGGGCTCCCTCAATTTGCCCTAGGTCTTCGTGAGCAAGCAAGTTGGATGCACACCCACTTAGTGTTCTTTTGAGCTTTCATAAACTTATAGCTCTAGTGCATCCGTTGCATGGCAATCCCTACTCACTCACATTGATATCTATTGATGGGCATCTCAATAGCCCGTTCATACGCCTAGTTGATGTGATACTATCTCCCTCTTTTTGTCTTCTCCACAACCACCATATTCTATTCCACCTATAGTGCTATATCTATGGTTCACGCTCATGTTTTGCGTGAAATTTGAAATAGTTTGAGAACATCAAAAGTATGAAACAATTGCTTGGCATGTCATCGGGGTTGTACATGATTTAAATATTTTGTGTGATGAAGATGGAGCGTAGCCAGACTATATGATTTTGTAGGGATAGCTTTCTTTGGCCATGTTATTTTGAGAAGACATGATTGCTTTATTAGTATGCTTGAAGTATTATCGTTTTTATGTCAATATTAAATTTTTGTTTTGAATCTTACGGATCTGAACATTCATGCCACAATAAAGGAAATTACATAGATAAATGTGTTAGGTAGCATTACACATCAAAAATTCTGTTTTTATCATTTACCTACTCGAGGACGAGCAGGAATTAAGCTTGGGGATGCTTGATACGTCTCCAATGTATATATAATTTTTGATTGTTCCATGCTATTATATTATCCGTTTTGGATGTTTTATGTGCATTATTATGCTATTTTATATTATTTTAGGGACTAACCTATTAACGTAGAGCCTGGTGTCAGTGCCTGGTTTTTCCCTGTTTTTGAGGTTCGCATAAAGGAATACCAAACGGAGTCCAAACGGAATAAAACCTTCGCGATGATTTTTCTTGGACCAGAAGACAACCAGGAGACTTGGAGATGAAGTCGAAGGAGCCACGAGGCAGCCACAAGGACGGAGGGCGGCCCCACCCTTGTGGACCCCTCGTGCACCTCCTAACCTAATTCTTTCGCCTATATATTCCCATATATCCCCAAACCAACAGGGGCATCCATGAAAACACTTTTCCACCTCCACCACCCAAGGGGCCTTTTCTGGCGTCCTGCCGGAAGGGGATTCAATCACGGAGGGCTTCTACATCAACACCATTGCCCTTCCGATGAAGCGTGAGTAGTTTACCACAGACCTACGGGTCCATAGCTAGTAGCTAGATGGCTTATTCTCTCTCTCTCTCTCTCTCTCTCTCTCTCTCTCTCTCTCTCTCTCTTTGATTCTCAATACCATGTTCTCCTCGATGTTCTTGGAGATCTATTCGATGTAATAATTTTTTGTGGTGTGTTTGCCGAGATCTGATGAATTGTGGATTTATGATTAGCTTATCCATGAATATTATTTGAATCCACTCTATATTCATATATGCATGATTTGATATCTTTGTGTTTCTCTTTGAACTATCGGTTTGGTTTGGCCAACTAGATTGGTTTTTCTTGCAATGGGAGAAGTGCTTAGCTTTGGGTTCAATCTTGGGGTGTCCTTTCCTAGTGACAGTAGGGGCAGCAAGGCACGTATTGCATTGTTGCCATCGAGGATAAAAAGATGGGGTTTTCATCATATTGCTTGAGTTAATTCCTCTACATCATGTCATCTTACTTAATGCATTACTCCGTTTTCTATGAACTTAATACTCTAGATGCATGTTGGATAGCGGTCGATGTGTGGAGTAATAGTAGTAGATGCAGAATCGTTTTGGTCTACTTGACACAGTTGTGATGCCTATATTCATGATCATTGCCTTAGATATCATCATAACTTTGCGCTTTTCTATCAATTGCTCGGCAGTAATTTGTTCACCCACCGTATTATTTTCTATCTTGAGAGAAGCCTCTAGTGAAACCTATGGCCCCCGGGTCTATTTGCCATCATATTAGTTTCTGATCTACAATTTTAGTTTCCGATCTACTATTCTTGCAATATTTTACTTTCCGATCTATAAACCAAAAAAACCAAATATATTTACTTTACCGTTTATCTATCTCTATCAGATCTCACTTTTGCAAGTAACCATGAAGGGATTGACAACCCCTTTATCGCGTTGGGTGCAAGTTTGTTTGATTGTTTGTGCTGGTATTCGATGATTTATGCGTTGTCTCCTACTGGATTAATACCTCGGTTCTCAAACCGAGGGAAATACTTATCTCTACTTTGCTACATCACCCTTTCTCTTTAAGAGAAAAACCAACGCAAGCTCAAGAAGTAGCAGCGTCCTGCTCATCGGGCAGCCAACCGGCTCGGTCGAAACGGAGAAACTGCATCATTTTCATCGGGAGGCAACAGACTGGGTCGAAATGTGTCGTATTCAATGGGAGCCAACTGGCTTGGACATAACAGCTGAAACGGGGTCTGGCATACCACAAAACAGAGGAAATGGCCTTTTGTTCGAGCTCCTATGGTCGAACGAGGTGTTGTTGATCGGGAGAGGTGTGGCATAACGCAAAACAGAGGAAACAGACTTGTGTTGGAGCGCCTACGGTCGAAGCGGGTTCCTGTTGATCGGGAGGGTTGTGGCGCGCTGCAAAATGGGACTCCACGAGCTACTATCATCCACCATCTACTGCCTTGATCCAGCCTCCACGGGCTATTGTTCATCCACTGCTGACTTCCTCCAGCCTCCACCTGCTACTGTTCATCCACCGTCGATTTCCTCCAGACTCCACCAGCCATTGTTCATCCACCGGCTACTATTCAACCAGCCCTCCACGGGGTCATGTTCATCCAACCCCAACCGGCTCGGGTGTGGCGGCCTCCTCGATCGGTCGGGGTCATGTTCATACAGCGGCAACGGCCTACTACTACCACGGGGTCATGTTCATCCAACCCCCACAGAGACTGTTCATCCAACCCAACAACGGTCATTGTTCATCAAGAGGCAACAGCTTTGATTGGCTTCAGTTAGCAGCAGTAGAGAAGGAATCGCTCGAGTTCAGTTAACAGCCAAGGGATCGATCGCTCGGGTTCAGTAATGCGCGTAGCTAGTGCAATCGCTCGGATTCAGCAAGCGAACGCCTCGCTCGGGTTTAGTTAGATCCCAACACCTTGCACACATGCACATACGTGTACGAGAGAAACGTGCAAACCTTGCATGCATCGCTCAGCCCCGACCACCCACCATAACCGAGAACTCCCTGATATTTTCCTCGCCCTCGCTTCTACCATGATTTATTCCGTCATGGATGGCCCAAAGAATGTCATGCAGGTGCGTCCCCGGCCTGCCCAGGACGAAAAGCCCATTTTCTGACATGATTTTTTGTCATAGAAGTAGGAGCACACCACAACTATGATGGTACGTTGTTTTTCACAATTATCGTCATAGAAGTGTCATAAGCATGACATTTTTTCATTCGGCCCATGATGTCACGAATGTGTCTTTTTTTGTAGTGCACGTGCTCAATCAAATCATTGAAATTGAATGTGAGTTGTCCAATCACACATTTCTATATGAAATTGGATGAGTTATGCTAATGTTGCTGATCCATGCTCAGTCACAACATTTTCACCTTGAAATTGAAACCGTTGGTCGAAGATGCTGCCATCACGCTCATCCTCTACGATCATGTTTTGTATGATCACACGAGCAGCCATCACCTCCCACATATTCTTGGTGCTCCATGTTCTAACATGATGCCTGATGATATCCCATAGAGATTGAAGCACACCAAAAGCACACTCCACATCCTTTCTAGCACTCTCTTGTGCTTGGGCAAACCTAGCTCTCTTCTCTCCTATGGGATTGGAGATTGTCTTGACAAAAGTTGACCACTGAGGATAGACAACATCAGCCAGGTAGTATCCATTGTTGTAGTTGACGGCGTTGATCTCAAAGTTGACCTTTGGGCAGTTGCCTTCTACAAGCCTTCCGAACACCGGAGAGCACTGAAGCACATTGATGTCTGATACGTCTCCGACATATCTACTTTTCCAAACTCTTTTGCCCTTGTTTTGGACTCTAATTTGCATGATTTGAATGGAACTAACCCGGACTGACGTTGTTTTCAGCAGAATTGCCATGGTGTTATTTTTGTGCAGTGATAAAAGTTCTTGGAATGACCTGAAACTTCACGGAGATAACTTTTGGAATAAATAAAAAATATTGGCGAAAGAATCAACCGAAGGGGGCCCACACCCTGGCCACAAGGGTGGGGCGCGCCGTCTGTCCTTGTGGGCCCCTTGGACCTCCACCGACCTCAACTCCAACCCAATATATTCATGTTCGGGGAGAAAAAAAATAAGAGAGAAGGAATTCATCGCGTTTTATGGCACGGAGCCGCCGCCAAGCCCTGTTCTTCCTCGGGAGGGCAGATCTCGAGTCCGTTCGGGGCTCTGGAGAGGGGAATCTGTCGCCATCATCATCATCAACCATCCTCCATCACCAATTTCATGATGCTCACCGCCGTGCGTGAGTAATCCCATCGTAAGTTTGCTAGACGGTGATGGGTTGGATGAGATTTACCATGTAATCGAGTTAGTTTTGTTAGGGTTTGATCCCTAGTATCCATTATGTTCTAAGATTGATGTTGCTATGACTTTGCTATGCCTAATGCTTGTCACTAGGGTCCGAGTGCCATGATTCATACCTGAACCTATTATGTTTTCATGAATATATGAGTGTTCTTGATCCTATTTTGCAAGTTATAGTAACCTACTACATGTTATGATCTGGCAACTCCGGAGTGACAATAGTCGGGACACTTCCCGGTGATGACCGTAGTTTGAGGAGTTCATGTATTCACTAAGTGCTAATGCTTTGGTCTGGTACTCTATTAAAAGGAGGCCTTAATATCCCTTAGTTTCCAATAGGACCCCGCTGTCTTGGGAGGGTAGGACAAAAGATGTCATGCAAGTTCTTTTCCATAAGCACGTATGACTATGTTTGGGATACATGCCTACATTATATTGATGAATTGGAGCTAGTTCTATGTCACCCTATGTTATACTGTTGCATGATGAATGTCATCCGACATAATTATCCATCATTGATCCATTGCCTACGAGCTCGTTTCATATTGATCTTTGCTAAGTTACTTTTCCGTTGCCACTGTTACGATTGCTACAAAACTGCTAATGTTACTTTTGCCACTGTTACCGTTACTTCCATACCACTTTGCTACTAAATACTTTGCTACAGATATTAAGTCTTTCAGGTGTGGTTGAATTGACAACTCAGCTGCTAATATTTGACAATATTCTTTGGCTCCCCTTGTGTCGAATCAATAAATTTGGGTTGAATACTCTACCCTTGAAAACTGTTGCGATCCCCTATACTTGTGGGTTATCAAGACCTTTTTCTGGCGCTGTTGCCGGGGAGCATAGCTCTATTCTCTGAGTCACTTGGGATTTATATCTGTTGATCACTATGAGGAATCTGAAAGACAACAAAACCAAGATCTATCCCTCTACTACGAGGGGAGGTAAGGAACTGCCATCTAGCTCTGCACTTGATTCACCTTCTGTTTTGAGTAAACTTGCGACACCTACACCTACTATTGATTCTGATATGTCGCATGTTATTGATGATGCCACTTCTGCTATGCATGATGCTTATGATGATACTACTTCTCTGCTTGATAATACTATGCCACTAGGTGAATTTCTTGATGAACAACTTGCTAGGGTTAGAGAGAATGAAATTACTGAAACTGATGATGATGATTCTCCCCCTAGATATGAATTGCTATTGTACTTGAGGGTTATATTATGGATGAAGAAACTGCTAGAGACTTTTTTGCTTGCAATGATAGATATGATCTTAAGAAACTGTTAGCTAAGCTGAAAGAAAAGTCTTTGAATGCTTGAACGCAATATGATCCTGCATTTGCTACTTCACCTATCTGTGTTACTCATAAGGATTATGAATTCTCTGTCGATCCTGAGTTAATTATTTTGGTTGAATCTTATCCTTTCTATGGCTATGAATCTGAAACTGTTATGGCACATCTTACTAAACTGAATGATATAGCCACCCTATTTACTCATGAGGGAAAAAATTCGTTATTGCTACATTCTTAAATTGTTTCCTTTCTCGTTAAAGGGTGATTCTAAGATATGGTTTAATTCTCTTGCTCCTGGTTGTGTGCGTAGTCCCCAGGATATGATTTACTACTTCTCTGCAAAATAGTTTCCTACTCATAAGAAACAAGCTGCCTTACGGGAAATATTTAACTTTGTGCAAATTGAAGAAGAGAGTCTCCCACAAGCTTGGGGGAGGCTTCTCCAATTACTTAATGCTTTGCCTGATCATCCTCTCAAGAAAAATGAAATACTTGATATCTTTTATAATGAACTAACCGATGCTTCCAGAGACCACCTGGATAGTTGTGCTGGTTGTGTTTTCAGGGAAAGAACTGTTGAGCAAGCTGAATTGCTATTGAATAATATATTGAGTAATGATAATGATTGGACACTTCCTGAACCAACTCCTAAGCCAACTCCGAAGAAAAGGGGTATTCTATTTCTTAGTCCTGAAGATATGCAAGAGGCAAAGAAATCTATGAAAGAAAAAGGTATTAAAGCTGAAGATGTTAAGAATTTACCGCCCATTGAAGAAATACACGGTCTTGATAACCCGACACAGGTAATAGAGGTAAATTCTCTCAATACATTTGATGAAGGTGATATTTGTCATAATAAGTCTGCTAGTCAATGCTTGGATGAGTTTGACAACTTTATTGTTAGACAAGAAAATTTCAATGCTTATGTTGGTAGACAATTGAAACATAACACGTATATGGTTGAACAGTTGAGTGATTATATGTCTAGAGTTAAAAGTGATCTTAAGCTTATTAGTAAACATGCTTGATACGTCTCCAACGTATCTATAATTTTTGATTGTTCCATGCTATTATATTACCCATTTTGGATGTTTATGGGTTTTACTTTACACTTTTATATCATTTTTGGGACTAACCTACTAACCGGAGGCCCAGCCCGAATTGCTGTTTTTTTGCCTATTTCAGTGTTTCGAAGAAAAGGAATATCAAACGGAGTCCAAACAGAATGAAACCTTCGGGAGCGATCTTTTTGGAACAAACACAATCCAGGAGACTTGGAGTGGACGTCAAGCAGCAAACGAGGCGGCCACAAGGGTGCCCGGCATGCCCTAAGGGGGTGGGCACGCCCCCCACCCTCATGGGCCCCTCGTGGCTCAACCGACCTACTTCTTCCTCCTATATATATCCACGTACCCTGAAAACATCTAGGAGCACCACAAAAAACTATTTCCACCACCGCAACCTTCTGTATCCGCGAGATCGCATCTTGGAGCCTTCGTCGGCGCTTCGCCGGAGGGGGAATTGACCATGGAGGGCCTCTACATCATCTCCAAGGCCTCTCCATTGAGTTGTGAGTAGTTTACCATAGACCTTCAGGTCCATAGTTATTAGCTAGATGGCTTCTTCTCTCTCTTTGAATCTCAATACAAAGTTCTCCTCGATCTTCTTGGAGATCTATTCGATGTAACTCTTTTTGCGGTCTGTTTGTCGAGATCCGGTGAATTGTGGGTTTATGATCAAGTTTATCTATGAGAAATATTTGAATCTCCTCTGAATTCTTTTATGTGTGATTAGTTATCTTTGCAAGTCTCTTCGACTTATCAATTTGGTTTGGCCTACTAGATTGATCTTTCTTGCAATGGGAGAAGTGCTTAGCTTTGGGTTCAATCTTCTGGTGTCCTTTCCCAGTGACAGCAGGGGCAGCAAGGCACGTATTGTATTGTTGCCATAGAGGATAAAAAGATGGGGGTTATATCATATTGCTTGAGTTTATCCCTCTACATCATGTCATCTTTCTTAATGCGTTACTCTATTCTTATGAACTTAATACTCTAGATGCAGGCAGGAGTCGGTCGATGTGTGGAGTAATAGTAGTACATGTATAATCGTTTCGATCTACTTGTCGCGGACGTGATGCCTATATACATGATCATGCCTAGATACTCTCATAACTATGCACTTTTCTATCAATTGCTCGACAGTAATTTGTTCACCCACCATAATACTTATGCTATCTTGAGAGAAGCCACTAGTGAAACCTATGGTCCCCGGGTCTATCTTTTATCATATAAGTTTTCTATCTACTTTTATTTGCATCATTTACTTTCCAATCTATATAATAAAAATACCAAAAATATTTATCTTATCTTATTATCTCTATCAGATCTCACTTTTGCAAGTTACCGTGAATGGATTGACAACCCCTTTATCGCGTTGGTTGCGAGGTTCTTATTTATTTGTGTAGGTGCGTGGGACTTTTGAGGAGCCTCCTACTGGATTGATACCTTGGTTCTCGAAAACTGAGGGAAATATTTATGCTACTTTGCTACATCACCCTTTCCTCTTCAAGGGAAAACCAACTCAGTGCTCAAGAGGTAGCAAGAAGGATTTTTGGCACCGTTGCCAGGGAGGTCTTCGCTCAAGTCAAGACATACCAAGTACCCATCACAAACTCATCTCCCTCGCATTACATTATTTGCCATTTGCCTTTCGTTTTCCTCTCCCCCACTTCACCTTTGCTGTTTTATTCGCCCTCTCCTTTCAGTTTGCCTCTCTCTTTCGCTTGCCTTTTGTTTGCTTGTGTGTTGGATTGCTTGTCACAATGGCTCAAGATAATACCAAATTGTGTGACTTTTCCAATACCAATAATAATGATTTCCTTAGCACTCCGATTGCTCCTCTCAATGATGCTCAATCTTGTGAAATCAATGCTGCCTTGTTGAATCTTGTTATAAAAGATCAATTCTCCGGCCTTCCTAGTGAAGATGCCGCTATTCATCTAAACAACTTTGTTGTTTTGTGTATATGCAAAAGAAGAAAGATACGGATAATCATATTGTTAAATTGAAGTTATTTCCGTTTTCACTTAGAGATCGTCCTAAAACTTGGTTTTCGTCTTTGCCTAAGAATAGTATTGATTCATGGAATAAGTGCAAAAATCCTTTTATCTCTAAGATCATCTCTCTAAGAAATGATATTATGAATTTTAAACAACTTGATCATGATCATGTTGCCCAATCTTGGGAAAGAATGAAATTAATGATTCCCAATTGCCCTACTCATGGTTTGAACTTATGGATGATCATAAAAAAAATAATGCCGGATTGAATTTTGCTTCTAGAAATCTTTTAGATTCAGCCACGGGAGGCACTTTTATGGAAATCACTTTAGGAGAAGCTACTAAACTCCTTGATAAAATTATGTTCAATTATTCTCAATGGCACACCGAAAGATCTACTAGTAAAAAAGTGCATGCTATAGAAGAGATTAATGTTTTGAGTGGAAAGATGGATGAACTTATGAAATTGTTTGCTACTAAGAGTGCTCCTATTGATCCCAGTGATATGCCTTTGTCTACTTTGATTGAGAATAATAATGAATCTATGGATGTGAATTTTGTTGGTACGAATAATTTTGGTAACAATGCGTATAGAGGAAACTTTAATTCTAGGTCATTCCCTAGTAATTCCTCTAATAATTATGGTAATTCCTACAACAACTCTTATGGAAATTTTAACAAGATGCCCTTTAAATTTGAGAGTAATGTTAAAGAATTTATGATCTCCCAAAAGAATTTTAATGCTTTGCTTGAAGAAAAATTGCTTAAAGTTGATGAATTGGCTAGGAACGTTGATAGACTTTCTCTTGATGTTGATTCTTTGAAACTTAGATCTATTCCGCCTAAGCATGATATAAATGAGTCTCTCAAAGCCATGAGAATTTCCATTGATGAGTGTAAAGAAAGAACCTCTAGGATGCGTGCTAAGAAAGATTGCTTTGTAAAAGTGTGTTCTTCTAGTTTCCATGAAAATAATGATGAAGATATAGAAGTTATTGATATGTCTCCTATTAAATCTTTGTTTTGCAATATGAATCTTGATAATGATGGGACTGTAGATGAGTCAACTTTAGTTAAAAGGCGTCCCAGTGATTCAAAGTTTTTAGATCTTGATGTTAAATTTGGTAAAAGTGGGATTGGAGAGGTCAAAACTTTACATAGCATTGAACCCACTATTATGGATTTCAAGGAATTTAATTATCATAATTGTTCTTTAATATATTGTATTTCCTTGTTGCAATCCGTGTTGAATTCTCCTCATGCTTATAGTCAAAATAAAGCTTTTACCAAACATATTGTTGATGCCTTGAGGCAATCCTATGAGGAAAAACTTGAATTGGAAGTTTCTGTACCTAGACAACTTTATGATGAGTGGGAACCTACTATTAAAATTAAAATTAAAGATCATGAATGCTATGCTTTATGTGATTTGGGTGCTAGTGTTTCCACGATTCCGAAAACTTTATGTGATGTCCTAGGTTTCCATGATTTTGATGATTGCTCTTTAAACTTGCACCTTGCGGATTCCACCATTAAGAAACCTGTGGGAAGGATCATTGATGTTCTTATTATTGCAAATAGGAATTATGTGCCCGTAGATTTTATCGTTCTTGATGTAGATTGTAATCTTTCATGTCCTATTATTCTTGGTAGACCTTTCCTTAGAACAATTGGTGCAATTATTGATATGAAGGAAGGGAATATTAGATTCCAATTTCCATTAAGGAAAGGCATGGAACACTTCCCTAGGAATAAAGTCAAATTACCATATGAATCTATCATGCGAGCCACTTATGAATTGAATGCCAAAGATGGCAATACTTAGATCTATTCTCGCTTTTATACCTAGCTAGGGGCGCTAAACAATAGCGCTTGTTGGGAGGCAACCCAATTCTATTTTTGTTTCTTGCTTTTTTCTTCTGTTTAGTAATAAGTATTTCATCTAGCCTCTGTTTAGATATGGTTTTATGTTTTAATTAGTGTTTGTGCCAACTACAACCTATAGGCTAACCTACGGTGATAGTTAATTTGATTCTGCTGAAAAACAAAAACTTTTTTGCGCACGATAATAATTTTAGTAAATCACAGGAACGTTCTTTTGCATTGATTCTTTTTGCCATAGATCAACAGATAAATATCCCAGGACTTCCTATTTTTGTAGGATTTTTAGAGTTCTAGAAGTATTCGAAAGTTACAGATTGCTACAGACTGTTCTGTTTTTGACAGATTCTGTTTTTCGTGTATTGTTTGCTTATTTTGATGCATCTATGGCTAGTATCGGGGGGTATGAACCATAGAGAAGTTGGAATACAGTAGGTTTAACACCAATATAAATAAATAATGAGTTCATTACAGTACCTTATGTGATAGTTTTCTTGCACTAACGGAGCTTATGAGATTTGTAAGTGCATCTAGTGCCACCCCTAATTGGTTTTGGAGTATTGACGACAAACCTGGTTGAGGGACTAATGTATTTGTGAGAATTGCAAGATAACACAGGCAGTAGTCCCTCATTGATTCGGTTTACCTACCAGAGATGACCCCTAAAATGTGTGAAGACATTGAAGACAATGGTGGTATGTGAAGCTATTCACGTTGAAGACTATGACATGAGAAGACATCACGTGAAGACTATGGAGCGCGAAGACTTAGTTATTTCGTTGTTTCCTTTTCTTCTTTGTTGAGTCATAGGAACCACCGTAATGTTAAGTGGGGTCCAAGTGAACAAAGTCAGAGTGACTGAAGTGATGCTTAACCAAATCCTATGTCTTCGAGCGAAGACAATAAGAGCAAATCTTATCCAGAGTCGGATGAGTCGGTTTTACTTGTAGCCCAAGTCAAGCTGCCGCGTGTGTTTGAAATCTGACCTTGAGACACGTGTTAGTTCCTTAGTGACCCAGGGTCATTTCAGACAAATCAGGTCGGATTGCCCTGTGGCTATAAATAGCCCACCCCCTACACCATAAATTGGTGGGTGCTCAGAGTTAGTACACGGCTTTTGTCGTTTGAGAGCAACCCACCTCCGAAGCTTTTGAGAGAGAATCCTTGCGAGGACAAAGCCCAAACCACCCAGAGCCCAAAGAGTGTTTGGCATCACTGAAGTCTTTCTGTCCACGTGATCTGAAGACTTGTTACACTTGAGGACTGTGAATCCTTCAGCCGGTTAGGCGTCGTGTTCTGAGCATCCAAGAGTCATTGTGGATTGCCGGTGAACAAAGTCTGTGAAGGTTTGGAAGTCTACCTTGAAGACTTACCAGAGTGATTGGGCGGGGACTAGGTGTCCTTAGCTCAAGGGGAATAAGGTGAAGACACGGTCTTCTGAGTTGAATCTCAGTCTCCCTAACCAGACGTACGGTTGTCACAGCAACTGGAACTGGTCAAACAAATCTCTGTCCTCCCGAAGCTACTGGTTCTATCTCTCACTTCTCTTTACTTACAGTTTGTCTTCATTAAGTCATTGCCTGCTTGCATTATCTGTTTGACTTTACTGTGTGACTACATGTCCTGATTGGCTTCATAATATCTTCCATCCTGATCTTTACTACCTAGCTGCTAATAGTCTTCGTGCTTTCACTTCATTGAATACTTCACTATGGCTTGTCTAGTGTAGTCTGCCTTCCGCTGCATACGAATACTGTCATTTCTATTGGTTGTCTTTGAAACTCCCATGTTTTGTAGACTTTCATAAAAATCGCCTATTCACCCCCCCCCCCCTCTAGTCGATAACTAGCCCTTTCAATTGGTATCAGAGCAAGGTACTCCCTTGTTCTGTGTGATTCGGTTTAACCACCTGGAGTTGTAGCTATGTCGACTGCAGGGATAATCAAAGTTTTTGTTGCGTGCCCCATCTTCGATGGCACTAAATATCCCTACTGGAAGAATAGAATGCGCATGCATCTTGAAGCCATTGATGTCGATCTATGGTATGTCGTCAATAACGGCGTTCCCAAGACTGGTGAAGGTGTCACCCCTGCTGATGTCAAGAAGTTCGTTCAACCGGACTCTACCGCCAAGAACATCATCTGTGGTCATCTGACCAAAGGACAGTATGGTCGTGTGAGTGCTCTGGAAACATCGAAGCTAGTCTGGGACTGGCTCTCCAAGGTCAATGAAGGCGTCTCAACTCAGCGAGATCAACGGATCACTACTCTCCGCAACCTCTTCAACCGTTTCAAGAGACACGACAATGAGAACGCCCAGCTCACATTTGATCGCCTCACTGATATCACAAATGAGCTCCAAGCACTCGACGCCACTGAGATTACGAAGCATGAAATAGTGAAGACACTACTGAGATCTCTTGACAGCTCATTTGACACCTTAGCCCTGATGATACAAGAATGCCCTGACTTCAAGACTCTCAATCCGTCTGACATACTTGAGAGGCTCAACACACATGAGTACCAGCTATCTGAGAAACGAGATATCTATGGCCCCAACTATGGCCGAACTCGCGCTTTGAAGGCAAAGGCTGCTGCTTCCTCATCTGAAGAGGAATCTGACTGCAGTTCTAATGATCCTGAAGACATTGGAAAGGAGCTTGCTATGCTTGTGAAGAAGTTCCAGAAATTCACCAAGAAGAAAAGCTTCAGAAAGTCTTCACGATCCAGCTCAAGGAATGATGAAGCGTCCACCCATGACCACAAGAAGAGAACCTGCCACAAGTGCAAGAAACCTGGTCACTACATCTCTGAGTGTCCACAGTGGGACAATGAGAAGAAGAAGAAGAAGAGCAAAGAATATGATTCTGATGACAAGAAGAAGAAGAAATCCTCAAAGTCTTCTTCCAAATCTTCTTCCAAGTCTTCATCACACAAGAAGAGCTTATCCGACAAGGCTCGTGCTTTTGTTGGCAAGAAAATGGATTCAGAGGAGGAGTCTGCTTCTGAGGAGGTGCAGGTGGAGTCCGAGGAGGAGTCCGACTCTAGTGTTGCGAGTTTGGCTCTAGCTACAGCCTACGTCACCAAGTCCATCTTCAACACTGAAGACAATGGCTCCGTCACCAAAACGCTGATGATAATGACAAGGACGACTCGGCTCCCACCTACTGCTTCATGGCACGTGGTGCCAAGGTAAACTCACGTGATGCTTACTTTCATAAATCAAGTGAAGATGACTCTGATGGTGAATCCAAACCTAGTTACATAACACTTGCTAAAATTGCAACTGAACAACAGAAAGCTATGGAACATACTCAAAAACTGTTAGACAAAAGCGATGACCTGTTGGATGCGGAAATGACCAAGTCTCAGTCCTTAATTGAAGACATCAAAAATCTTCATGTTAAGTACCAGGAACTTGAAGGTCGACATGAATCGCTCTCAACTTCTCATGAAAAACTTTCCTATGATTATCTTCAAAGGAAGCAGGAACTTGAGAAATTGAGATCGGCTCATGAAGATCTTCAAAAGGAGAATGAGTCACTTCGCGCTCAATGGATCAGTTCCGCTCAGGAAGAATTTGAACCACCATGTCTAAAATGCATTGAGCGTGATAACGCTGCCTCTGTTGCTGAATGTTCTACTGCTACTACTGTTGCAATATCTTCAACTGCTGATGTGATAACTAACCCCTCTGCTGAGGATACCACTACTATTGCTGATGAGAATGCCAGGTTGAAGACACTGCTTGAGACAGGGATGTACAAAAGTCTCAAAGGGCATCAGACATTATGTGATGTCCTCAAAAAGCAGATTCTGAACCGAAACCCTAGGAAAGAGGGTGTTAGGTTCGAGAGGAAAATGAATGTTCATGGGTCGTACTGGAAACCTGAGCAGTACCCCAAAACCAAATGGGTTTCTACAAAGGAACCTTCAGTAGATCCGTCCACCTTATCTGGTTTCAATTGTGCTAACCCTATTATCATTGATGAATCCTTTGATGCAAACTATAAATTGTTTAATAATTAGAATGGCGAAGTGTTTGCCAGGTATATTAGTACTAACTGCAGGAATGGGCCACCTATGAAGAAGATATGGGTACCCAAAAGTTATCTTGAGAATCTTCCGATGAATGTCATCTTGACACCACCTATGAAGAAGACAAACCCCATACCAAAGGCTTCATATGGTCCTAAAGCTTCATACAGACCAAGGACTCATCTGAGTTACCCTAACATCAATGTTTTGCAGGGAAATCATACTCAGACCCATGAATATGAGCATTTTTCCTCAAACCGCTATGTTCATAGAACTAAGAACTTTTCTGCTTATTCCTATGAGTATTATTCACCTCCTGCAAGGCTATTTACTAGGGGTCCAAAGCCGAAGTTCTCAGATGCTGCACTTAGACTCATTGCTTCTAAACCACCCCTGAAAATGTGGGTGGTCAAGAAAACTTAACTCTCTTTTGCAGGGAAAGGTCTCCAGCTGGAAATCTAAGCCGTCCAATGCTAATGCTCGGGACCTTAAACATCTTGGGGGGCGCAAGATAAAATGCCCAAATGGTCTTACTTTGTATTTCATTCCGGGATTCCTTGACACTCATCCTATCTATCCTAACCAAGATCTAAATTTCCATGTTCCACTTGTTCGTCAAATGTTTATGCTTCACAACTCGCTTGGTGAAGCCTATCCCCCAAACTGCATTGTAGGCTATGTGTAGGACCTTGAAGTATGTCTACAGGGGGGTGATTAGACTACTTGACCAATAAAAACTTAACCTTTTCCCAATTTTAGAGTTTGGTAGATTTTAGCTACTTTAGGACAAGTCAAGCAATCATCACACAATTCAAGCAAGCATGCAAAGAGTATATAGGCAGCGGAAATTAAAGCATGCAACTTGCAAGAAAGTAAAGGGAAGGGTTTGGAGGATTCAAACGGAATTGGAGACACGGATGTTTTTGGCGTGGTTCCGATAGGTGGTGCTATTGTACATCCACGTTGATGAAGACTTCAACCCACGAAGGGTAACGGCTGCGCGAATCCACGGAGGGCTCCACCCATGAAGGGTCCATGAAGTAGCAACCTTGTCTATCCCACCATGGCCGTCGCCCACGAAGGACTTGCCTCACTAGCGGTAGATCTTCATGAAGTAGGCGATCTCCTTGCCCTTACAAACTCCTTGGTTCAACTCCACAATCTTGTCGGAGGCTCCCAAGTGACACCTAGCCAATCTAGGAGACACCACTCTCCAAGAAGTAACAAATGGTGTGTTGATGATGAACTCCTTGCTCTTGTGCGTCAAATGATAGTCTCCCCAACACTCAACTCTCTCTCATAGGTTTTGGATCTGGTGGAAAGAAGATTTGAGTGGATAGCAACTTGGGGAAGGCTAGAGATCAAGATTCATATGGTAGGAATGGAATATCTTAGCCTCAACACATGAGTAGGTGGTTCTCTCTCAGAAATGGTAAGTTGGAAGTGTAGGTTCGTTCTGATGGCTCTCTCCACGAATGAAGAGGAGGTGGAGGGGTATATATAGCCTCCACACAAAATCTAACCGTTACACACAATTTACCAAACTCGGTGGGACCGAATTGTTAAACTCGGTCGGACCGATTTAGTAAACCTAGTGACCGTTAGTGATTTTCGGTGGGACTGACATGCATCTCGGTGAGATCGATTTGGTTAGGGTTAGGGCATAACATGATCTCGGTAAGACCGATTACACAAACTCGGTGAGACCGATTTGGTAATAAGCTTTCCAGAGAGTTGGTCAGGTAAACTCGGTGGGACCGATTTGCTCTTTTCGGTGAGACCGAAATGTTACAAAAAGGAAACAGAGAGTTTACATTGCAATCTCGGTGGGACCGATCGCTCACTTCGGTTAGACCGAAACGTTACGAAGGGAAACAGAGAGATTACAACCCCATCTCGGTGAGACCGAGATCCCTATCGGTAAGACCGATTTGCTTAGGGTTTGTGGCAGTGGCTATGACTTTTGGAATCGGTGGCGCCGGATAGGAAGAATCGGTGTGACCGATTTTGGCTTTGGGTTTAGGTCATTTGTGGATGTGGGAAAGTAATTGAGGGTTTTTGGAGCATATCACTAAGCACATGAAGCAAGAGGCTCATTAAGCAACACCTCATCCCTCCTTGATAGTATTGGCTTTTCCTATAGACTCAATGTGATCTTGGATCACTAAAATGTAAAATGAAGAGTCTTGAGCTTTTGAGCTTGAGCCAATCCTTTGTCCTTAGTATTTGGAGGGATCCACTTTCATCATCCATGCCATGCCATTCATTGAGCTTTCCTGAAATAATAGTCTTGGAATAGCATTAGCTCAATGAGCTATATGTTGTTATGAATTACCAAAACCACCTAGGGATAGTTGCACTTTCAATCTCCCCCTTTTTGGTAATTGATGACAACATATAGATCAAAGCTTCGACAAATGATAATAAGATTGAATAACATTGTCGCTTTGAGAAGTATGTGATAAGCAAGAGCTCCCCCTAAATTTGTGCATGTGATAAGATTTGCTTTGGACTGCAAATGCACAATGAATTAGGCTCATGGGTTACTCTTCCATGTCACATACATCTTGGTGGAGCGCTCAAAATAATGAACATTGAATACATGCACTCATCACCAAGCATAGTGAGTGATCACATAAGATAGATAGGATAATATCAAGCATGCATAAGTGTAGCTTATGATCAAACACATGATCATCAATGTCTCACAGGCATAGTATCTCAACCAAAAGCAAACAAAGTTTGAAAAACCACCAAATAAAGCAAGAGAGAACAAAAGCAACACTCTCTCTCGAAGCCTATGATCTATACATGTTTCTCCCCCTCTGGCAACAAGTTACCAAAAAGTTCATAGAAAATGCATAGTGCTAGATCGTTTCTCAGGCTTGATCTTCTGGTGGAGTTTTCCAGATAGCTCCTTGGACGAAGGCTTCAGTTGAAGTAGAGGGTGCTGGAGTGGATGCTGGAGCTGGTTGCACTGGAACTGTAGGGGCAGTAGCTGGTGCTGAAGTTGTTGCTCTAGTGTCTGTCACTGGCACTTCAACTGACCTTTGGGCTCTGGGCACTCTGGCAAACACATTGGTGGTTGTCTTGCCCTTCCTCTCCTGCATGTCATCCTGCAGCTGCTCTACAACTGACTGAATCTCAGTTACTTTGACATCCAGATCATAGAATTTTTGTTCCATGATTCTTTCCAGGCTCTCCTGATTTTGAGTGAGGGTGGCCAGTCCTTTCTAAATCCTCAGTGTAGATGCTATCAAGTAACCAAGCTGCTCCTATTTGGTTTTCAAGAAATACTCAGATGCCTCCTCTTGAGTTGGCATCTTGGCAGCCTTCTCCTTCTTTGCCTTCTCCTTCTTCTCCTGAGCCTGAACTGATTGTGGATCATCTTCATTCATGACAACCTCATTGTCCTCAAAGTCTGGATAAAGTGGAAAATGTTCCTTATCCAACTGATATCTCCATGTGCCCATCTTTGAGTTGATCAATTCCTAAATCTGAGGTGCATATCCACAGCTCCTCTTCTGATCTGCTGCAGTCCTCTTGATTGTTTCAATCATCAGGCTCATGACTTTGAACTTCTGTGGCACATCAAACACATGCAGCATGTTGATGGCATGCCCTCTGATCATGTTATGGTCACCAGACTTGGGCAACAGAGTGTGCCTCAAAATCCAATTGATGGTTGGCAACCCTGACAGCAGGAAGTGAACTGATCTAAACTTGTGAGTCTCTACTGCCTTGTCTGGAATTTCCTTGTACATGTGAGCCATTGAATTGTGTCCCAACTTCTTCTTTGCATAAATGTCCAGGTCATCCCCATTTTCCTTGGGGGCATTTATCAGATTTTCCCATTCTTCAACAGTGGATTGGTACCTTGTACCTTCAGACATACAAACAATTCTACCATCTGGGTAAAAATGTGCTGTGGAGTAGAACTGCATGATAAACTCATCATTCCAATTGGTGAACTTCTGGCCAACAAAATCAGCAACTTCACAAGAAACAAAGCTTTCTTGCACTCCAGGATAGTGCTGCTCATTGTCCTTGATGAATGTCCAGTCGACCCACCTCATGTCACGGACTATAGGCTTCTTGTCCAATAGAATTGTTTCATAAAAGTCCTGTTGTTCCTTTGTGTGGAACCTGTAGTCAACAGCAGTTCTTCTTCTTGAAGCATATGGATCTTCCATCCTCCACAGCCTCAGCCATGAATCCTTCCTGATCCTCATGTCCTCAGCCACAGGATGGGCATCATTGTGGTCTGGTATCTTGGGCTTGAGCTTTCTTAGGACCTGTCCTTCTTCATCCTCATCTTCAGCAACATTGGGCACTGGGGCCTTGTTCTTCTCAGCAGCTGGAATACTCCTAGTATTCCTCTTTGGAACTTGCTTGGCCTTGGAGGCAGCTTTGGGTGCTTCCTTGGGCTTGGATGTTGCAGCCCATGATCTGATTGCATCTCCCATAAGCTTAGGTGCCTTAGGTGCTGGTGCAGCATCCTCTTCCTCTTCATCAAAATCCCTTCTCATTGAGGGCTTTCCAAGGACCTTGGCAGTTGTGGTTCTTGCTCTCTTCTTTTTCTTGTCTTGAGCCCCATCATCCTCTAACTCAATTTGGAATTTCATCGTCTCTCCAGTAGGGACTTTCTGAGGTTTGGATGATATATCTTTCCTTGCAGGTGCCTCTTTGGGTTGAGCCTGAGCTGGCACTTGAGTGGACTTTCTGGCCTTTGGCATTGGTGTCCTCTTGGCAGGAACTTTCCTTTTCAGACTTGGTTTTGTGCTCTGTGCAGAGCCATATTCTTTCTTGAGCACCACTTTCTTGGAAGTGGACTCATCTTCCTCAGCTTTGTAATCTTCATCCTCTGAATCTGAACTTCTTTTCCTCCTTTGCCTAGTAGTAGCCTTAGGCAAATTGCTAGGAGTACTTCTGCTCCCCTCATCTGTAGTTGAGGGACTAGTGCCCTCACTCAAGTCCATCTGCTCTTCTGACCTGTTCTGGCTATCACTCTGATCAGACATACTGCAAAAGCTGGCTGCTGACCCTGTGAAGAGTTATAGATGAGATAGAATAGATGAGCATCACAAAATGCAGAGATTTTTGCAAAAGAATGATTCAAAAGTCCAGTTTTAGTTTTCCACAGAAAGCATTTCGGATCAACCGATTTTCAAACTCGATGATACCGAAGTAGTTTTGGAACCTAAACTGATGATCTCGGTTGGACCGAGTCTCAGTTCGGTGGCACCGAGACTGCTAGGGTTTCACAGAATCCTCAAATCGGTCACACCGATTAGTAATACTCGGTCAGACCGAGAGTCACTAGTGCAATGGCATAAGCCAAATCGGTGAGACCGAGTTTTTCAACTCGGTGGGTCCGAGATGGTTTCGGCAGAAACCTAACCCTAAAAATTTGAATCTCATCTAATCTATGGATTACTTTGGCTGGATAGAAGAGTCTCAATCGTGGCAAGAATCAATATAAATACAATGTGCTAGGAATCAGACGTGGATAGCACAAAGATCAAGTCCATACCCTAACTTGGCGGTGGACTTGCTACGGCGGCAACGGTGGGAACGAAATCTGTTGACGGCGCCGGAGACCAGCGACAGGAGGCTGCTGGCGATGAGGAGACGATCCGGAGACCACCGATGGCAGAGCAAGCTGTTGCGCGGGCGAAGGGTTTCGAAGAAATTTCCAAAATTTTGCCCGTGGCTATATATAGCCCAACCCTGTCGGTGTGACCGAGTGGAACAACTCGGTGGCACCGAGATGCATAACTGTGTTCAGTTACAGCAAATCGGTGAGACCGAAAAGTTCAAATCGGTTGCACCAAGATTGAAAACTCAGATCAACTTGGTGATCTTGGTAGGACCGAAATGGAGGAATCGGTCTGACCGAGAATCACAAAGAGGTTTTGGAATTTTAAGTCTATGACGAATCGGGGACTCCGAGTGCTCCTCACACAGAGTGGTTCGAATCTGACTTGATCAAATTTTGTGAAGTAGCATGAATAGAGTTTGAGATGAGAAAAGCATAGATAGCTAAAGAAAGTTCTTAGGCATTCTTGTCCACCCACTTGGCAAAAAGAAAAGAATCCAAACAATCAAAACAACAAGTGGATGTCCTTGAATGAGTAAAATATGCATCAACATGCTCACACAATAAGATGGCAAATGAAATATGTGGCAAAGCAAGCACAACCAATTCTAGCATTTGTCAAACAATTGGCGATGACTAGGTCATCTATATATGAGTATATTGACTTAGGAGTCAAATGAGAACATTTGATCATAGGTCATACTCATCGTTTAAGCTCAAGTGGGGTTACCACTTTTACATAATGCATTGATGTGTTCACACCATTAGAGTTGCTTTGACTCAATTCTTAGAGTTAAGCTCCCCCTAGATGTGAGATCCCCCCTTAGAGGGATGAACTAACCTTGGGTTTTGTCGATGATGACTTCATGTAGGTGTTGAAGATGTAGATGCTCAATGTTGATGTAGATCATTTGGAGCAATCCTTTGGAGTGAGTTGCACTTTCAACTTACCTACATGGGTTAGTCCCACAAGGAACAAACAAGAATATCCATAGACATAGAGTGATGCACACACAAGATGATGTCCATGAATTCATTAGGTTACCTTGTCCCTTGTCTTACCAACATGAGGGTTTGTGACTCCTTGAACTAGTGCAAGATGTGGAAGTTGATTGCATTCGTTCTTGCCAAAATGATATGAGTGAAGAATGTTAGTGGAGTCACCCTCAAGAACTCTCTAGTTCTTCTTCTTCAGGATCCACATCATCGTGATGGGAATCCTTGGAGTTGTAGTTGTACTTGATGAAGTAGAACTTGATGTAGTCTTGGGAACCCACTTGAACGAGGCTTTAGGTGCTTCTTCAAATGCATCAATCTCTTCTTGAAGCTTTTCCTTGCCTTTGTTCTTGTGGTCTTGTGGTGGAAGATCATCTTGAGCTTGTGTTCCCTTGAAGGAAGTAGGATCATACTTCTCTTGTTGAGGAACAAACTTCGTCTTGGGGTATTGATCTTCTTCCCACTCAACTCCATTGGCATTGAACTTTCGTTCAAAACCAACACCTTGATTCTTCCGGTGCCTTCCTTGCTTGCGTACAATTTCCTCAAATTGCTTACTCCTGGCAAGGCTCTTGTAAACACCTTTCTCTATAATTCCCTTCAATAAGCTATTTTCTTGCTCAAGTGTAACTTGGCTAAGAGAATCATTAGTGGAATCAAGAGAACTACTAGAAGCAACAATATTGGATTTGACATTATTATTGTTACTACTAGAGGAAGTATCTTTCTTGTACTTGTTACTAGACTTGACTTGAGGCATGTAAGTAGATAAGAGTAAACGCTTGGCAATGTAAGAAGAACTTTTCTTGCGGAGATCATCATTGATTGCTTTTAAGAACTCATGCTCTTGCTCAAGATTGAGCTTTTCAAAGCGTAACTTCTCATGAGCCCTTAAAAGTTCTCGATGATCTTCATAGATAGTTTCATGAGCTAACTTAAGAGAGTTTAGTTCTTTAGTTAGAAGCTCAATCTTCTTCTTATCATTGTCATCCGTTTTATCTTGATTTGCATGATTAATTGACGTTTCATCATAGTATTCATCACTAGAGTTGTCAACAAGTAAATCATCATCCAAAAGCAAGTCATCTTCATCACTATTGAAATCAACATACTCAGGATGTGTTACCTTTGGACCTTTGGCCATGAAGCATCTTCCAACACCTTCATTAGGTGAGTCAAATATGTCGTAGGAGTTGGTTGACACAAGTGCTAGACCGGCAACACCTTCATCTTGAGTATATTCGGAGTCGGAGTGATTGCCGGAGTCAGAGCTGGATACCCATTCACCAACATGAGCTTGATGTCTTCGTTTTTTGTAGCTCCTTGATGACTTGTCCTTCCTTTCCGAATCCTTGCTTCTCCATGAGGGTCTTCGTTCATAACGATCATCTCTACTCCTCCTCTCTCTTGGTGGTGATTCTTCTCTTTTGCTCCTTCTTCTTGGAGAATCTTCTCTTCTTTTGTAGGGTGACGTACACTCATTGGAATAGTGTCCTGGTCTCCCACAATTGTAGCAATTGCGCTCTCGACTAGAAGATCTTTTGTCATTGTAAGACCTTGACTTGGAGCTTCTTTCTTTGCTTCTACTCTTGTAGAATTTGTTGAAGTTCTTCACCATTAATCTCAATTCTTCATTGAAGGTTGGTTTCTCACTTGATGATGTGGGGGCTTCACTTGAGGCTTTGTAAGCACCACTTGACTTGTTGTGAAGTTCCTCCTTATCCTTGAGTGACATCTCATGAGCAACAATTCTTCCAATGACTTCTGTTGGCTTGAGATCTTTGTAGTTTGGCATCATTTGAATCAATGTGCACACGGTATCATACTTTCCATCCAATGCTCTTAAGATTTTCTTGATGATGAATTTGTCGGTCATCTCTTCACTCCCTAAGCCGGCAATCTCATTTGTGATAAGAGCAAGCCTAGAGTACATTTCAGCGACACCTTCACCATCCTCCATTTTGAACTTATCAAGCTGACTTTGGAGCACATCCAACTTGGATTCCTTGACGGACTCGGTACCTTCATGCATATCAATCAAAGTATCCCAAATTTCCTTTGCATTCTCAAGACGGCTGATTTTGTTGAATTCTTCGGGGCACAATCCGTTGAAGATGATATCACAAGCTTGAGCGTTGTATTGCAGCATCTTCAATTCTTCCGCATTAGCTTCACGGTTCGGTTCTCTCCCATCGAAATATTCACCTTGCAAGCCAATACAAATAATTGCCCAAATGGCGGGGTTATGTACAAGAATATGCATTTTCATCTTATGCTTCCAACTAGCAAAATTAGTACCATCAAAGTAAGGACCTCTACGGTGATAATTTCCCTCGCTAGACGCCATACTCTCCTAGGTTGTGAAACCAAGGCTATGACCACCAAAAGCTATGGAAATCAAAGAAAATGGAGACCAAAGCTCTGATACCACTTGTAGGACCTTGAAGTATGTCTAGAGGGGGGGTGATTAGACTACTTGACCAATAAAAACTTAACCTTTTCCCAATTTTAGAGTTTGGCAGATTTTAGCTACTTTAGGACAAGTCAAGCAATCATCACACAATTCAAGCAAGCATGCAAAGAGTATATAGGCAGCGGAAATTAAAGCACGCAACTTGCAAGAAAGTAAAGGGAAGGGTTTGGAGGATTCAAACGCAATTGGAGACACAGATGTTTTTGGCATGGTTCCGATAGGTGGTGCTATCGTACATCCACGTTGATGGGGACTTCAACCCACGAAGGGTAACGGCTGCGCAGTCCATGGAGGGCTCCACCCATGAAGGGTCCACGAAGTAGCAACCTTGTCTATCCCACCATGGCCGTCGCCCACGAAGGACTTGCCTCACTAGCGGTAAATCTTCACGAAGTAGGCGATCTCCTTGCCCTTACAAACTCCTTGGTTCAACTCCACAATCTTGTCGGAGGCTCCCAAGTGACACCTAGCCAATCTAGGAGACACCACTCTCCAAGAAGTAACAAATGGTGTGTTGATGATGAACTCCTTGCTCTTATGCTTCAAATGATAGTCTCCCCAACACTCAACTCTCTCTCATAGGTTTTGGATCTGGTGGAAAGAAGATTTGAGTGGAAAGAAACTTGGGGAAGGCTAGAGATCAAGATTCATATGGTAGGAATGGAATATCTTGGCCTCAACACATGAGTAGGTGGTTCTCTCTCAGAAATGGTAAGTTGGAAGTGTAGGTTTGTTCTGATGGCTCTCTCCATGAATGAAGAGGAGGTGGAGGGGTATATATAGCCTCCACACAAAATCTAACCGCTACACACAATTTACCAAACTCGGTGGGACCGAATTGTTAAACTCGGTCGGACCGATTTAGTAAACCTAGTGACCGTTAGTGATTTTCGATGGGACTGACATGCATCTCGGTGAGACCGATTCGGTTAGGGTTAGGGCATAACGTGATCTCGGTAAGACCGATTACACAAACTCGGTGAGACCGATTTGGTAATAAGCTTTCCAGAGAGTTGGTCAGGTAAACTCGGTGGGACCGATTTGCTCTTTTCGGTGAGGCCGAAATGTTACAAAAAGGAAACAGGAGAGTTTACATTGCAATCTTGGTGGGACCGATCGCTCACTTCGGTTAGACCGAAACGTTATGAAGGGAAACAGAGAGATTACAACCCCATCTCGGTGAGACCGAGATCCCTATCGGTAAGACCGATTTTCTTAGGGTTTGTGGCAGTGGCTATGACTTTTGGAATTGGTGGCGCTGGATAGGAAGAATCGGTGTGACCAATTTTGGCTTTGGGTTTAGGTCATTTGTGGATGTGGGAAAGTAATTGAGGGTTTTTGGAGCATATCACTAAGCACATGAAGCAAGAGGCTCATTAAGCAACACCTCATCCCTCCTTGATAGTATTGGCTTTTCCTATAGACTCAATGTGATCTTGGATCACTAAAATGTAAAATGAAGAGTCTTGAGCTTTTGAGCTTGAGCCAATCCTTTGTCCTTAGTATTTTGAGGGATCCACTTTCATCATCCATGCCATGCCATTCATTGAGCTTTCCTGAAATAATAGTCTTGGAATAGCATTAGCTCAATGAGCTATATGTTGTTATGAATTACCAAAACCACCTAGGGATAGTTGCACTTTCACTATGACACCTCGTACTTCAGAATGGATTATGGACAGTGGATGCACTAACCACATGACTGGCAATCGAAATCTTTTGATGGATTCAACCCTACATCCATCAGACAAGAGTCACAGCACATTTGCGGACACTGGTAAAAGCAAGGTATTGGGTCTAGGTAGAGTTGCAATATCAAGGGATCAGCACATGGATAAAGTGATGCTTGTTGAATCCCTTGGTTTCAACTTAATGTCTGTCTCAATGCTTTGTGACTTAAACATGATTGTGCTATTTGGAAAATATCGATGCCTTGTGCTAATGGAATCTCACAAGTCTCTAGTCTTTGAAGGGTATCGGAAAGATGATTTGTATATGGTAGATTTCTCAGCAGGAACACATATGGTCATATGTATTCTAGCAAAAGCTTCAGAGTGCTGGCTTTGGCATCAAAGGCTAGGACATGCTGGCATGAGGAACTTGCACACTCTCGCGAAGAAGAAGCATGTCGTGGGCATCGAAGGTGTCAAGTTCAAGAAGGATCATCTGTGTGGCGCCTGCGAAGCTGGAAAGATGACTAGGGCCAAGCATCCCTCGAAGACAATCATGACTACATCTCAACCCTTTGAGCTGCTACACATGGACTTATTTGGCCCTACTCACTACTCTACTCTCAATGCTACTGCTTGCCTCTATGGCTTTGTCATTGTTGATGATTACTCTAGATATACTTTGGTGCATATAATCCTCTACAAGACTGAAGTGCAGGATGTCTTCAGACGCTTTGCCAATCGTGCCATGACAAACTATGGCGTCAAGATCAAGCACATCAGAAGCAACAACGGCACAGAGTTCAAGAACACCGGCCTCGACCTTTATCTGGATGCTTTGGGTATTACTCATGAGTTCTCTGCTCCTTACACACCTCAGCAGAATGGCATCATGGAGCGCAAGAACAGAACTCTTATTGAGATGGCCCGAACGATGCTTGATGAGTACAAGACTCCACGGAAGTTCTGGCCTGAAGCCATTGACACTGCTTGCCATGTCATCAACTGTGTTTATCTTCCCAATCTTCTGAAGAAAACATCCGATGAGCTCCTAACTGGTAAGAAGCCAAATGTAAGTTACCTCAGAGTATTTGGTGCTAGGTGCTGGATCAGGGATCCACATCACACTTCAAAATTTGCACCGAAAGCACATGAAGATTTTATGCTTGGTTACGGAAAGGATTCGCACTCCTACAGAGTCTTCAACCTCTTTCACTATAAAGTGGTTGAAACTGTGGATGTGCGGTTCGATGAGACTAACGGCTCGGAAAGTGACCGCCTGCCAAATGTGCTAGATGAATTACCCCCTAGTGAGTCAATCAAGCAAATGGGAATTGGAGAGATCATACCATCTGAGAATCAGACTGAAGAAGAACTGATCGTTTCTGCACCTAATCAACCTGAAGATAATCCTTAGCCTGAAGACAATCCCCCATATAATGACATTGATCAGCATGAGCAAAATCTTCATCCTGTTCATCCTCTAGTTGAAAATGAAGTATAGATTGAGAAGATAATTGATAGCATCAATGCACCTGGTCCACTCACTCGTTCAAGAGCTACTCAAAGAGCAACACAACTAACCAATTTCTATGGGCATTTTGCATTCCTCTCAATCTCAGAACCCAAGAAAGTCGATGAAGCCTTCATGGAACCTGAATGGATTCAAGCTATGCAAGAACAGCTTCAACAGCTCGAGCTGAATAATGTGTGGGAATTGGTCAAGTGTCCTGATCCTCGGAAGCACAATATCATTGGCACCAAGTGGATATATCGCAACAAGCAAGATGAGCATGAACAAGTCATCAGAAACAAGGCTCGTCTCGTTGCACAAGGTTACACTCAAGTGGAAGGAATTGACTTCGATGAAACATTTGCTCCGGTGGCAAGGCTTGAAGCCATTCGCATACTGCTAGCCTATGAAAATCATCACAACATCCTTCTATATCAAATGGATGTGAAGAGTGCTTTTCTCAATGGAAATATAGAAGAAGAAGTATATGTCGCACAACCTCCTGGCTTTGAAGATCCAAAACATCCTGATATGGTATACAAGCTCAACAAGGCACTGTATGGCCTCAAACAAGCCCCTCGTGCTTGGTATGACACGCTCAAAGACTTCCTGAAGAGCAAAGGCTTCAAACCTGGTTCACTAGATCCTACACTCTTCACGAAGACATACGATAGTGAACTGTTTGTGTGCCAAATCTATGTGGATGACATTATCTTCGGCTGCACCAACAAGAAATATAGAGATGAGTTTGGTCACATGGTGCAAGAGCAATATCAGATGTCCATGATGGGCGAGCTGAAGTTTTTTCTAGGTCTCCAAATCCGTCAGCAACGCAACGGCATCTTCATATCTCAAGAAAAATACCTCAAAGATTTCCTGAAGAAGTTTGGAATGCAAGACTGCAAAGGATACACGATGCCAATGCCAACCAAAAGTCATCTGGGTCCCGACGCCAATGGTAAAGACTTCGATCAAAAGGTATACCACTCCATGATTGGTTATTTGCTTTATTTATGTGCATCTAGGCCTAATATAATGCTTAGTGTTTGCATGTGTGCCCGATTCCAAGCGGCACCAAAGGAATCGCATCACTTAGCTGTGAAGCAAATTCTTCGATATTTGGCTTACACCCCAACACTAGGATTATGGTATCCAAAGGGCTCAGAGTTTGATCTAGTTGGATTCTCAGATGCTGATTATGCTGGTGACAAGGTTGATCGCAAGTTCACATCTGGCACATGTCACTTTCTGGGACGACCTCTTGTCTGTTGGTCTTCAAAGAAGCAGAACTGTGTATCTCTCTCCACTGCTAAATCTGAATACATTCCTGCTGGATCTTGCTGTGCACAGCTTCTATGGATGAAGCAAACTCTCAAGGACTATGGTATTCACCTGAAGAATGTGCCACTCTACTACGACAATGAGAGTGCCATCAAGATTGCCAACAACCCAGTTCAGCACTCGAAGACAAAGCACATTGAAATTCGTCATCACTTTCTCAGAGATCATGTTATGAAGGAAGATATTGATATCATTCACGTCAACACTGAAGAGCAATTGGCTGATATCTTCACAAAGCCCTTGGATGAGAAAAGGTTTTGCAAGTTGCGGTGTGAGCTAAATATCTTGGAATCGTCAAATGTCCTGTGATTAGGCACACATCCTAACACTTATGCATTTTGATGACTTAGATGTGCAACACACAAAGTAATGTATATCTTCAATCAATGAAGACATACACTCTAAGTGTGAATACATTAATGCGGAATTTGACTTCGGAGTGCCACAATAATTGTGCGCCGTGTCTGGGTCTAATACTTCCTATACGGTGGGTAACGCCACCACCAAACTTTTGTTTGAAGTGTTTCACTTGGCGTTATGTTTGCAAAGTCTTCGTATTTGATTTATCTTCATCCTTGACTTAAGTTCATATTTATCTTCATCTTGTTGATTTGGTCGTATAGTAGTTATATACGTACTTGTGTTCTGTCCTCTACAGCATTCACTTATAGCTATGGCTTCGTGCTGAATCCTTTGACCTAAGTGAATGTGATCGGACCCTAACCTATCTATGCTTCTATCTCAACTCTATCTGTCCAAATCATATGCATTCTATTGAAAACTATCGATTGTCTTCACTGAGACCTTGTTAGCTGGAGTCAATCTGACAAACATTTATGTCTGTTTTTTAATGCTATATCCTTATTGCCTAAAAGCCGGAGAATTCGGAACAACCACCCCGACAATCCAGGCGTGCGTGGGAACATGGAACAACTTCCAAGGTGTTGCATGCTTGCCACATGCCCTTCAGATGTGAACCACCAGGGGCACCTGCATAATTGCGCTGTGTCGTCCCTTTCCTTATAAATACCCATCACATCACGGTCAAAAATCCTTCTTCCACCTCGCCACCTCTCACAAACCCTAGCACCACCGCTAGCTCTCGACGACGCCGGCGACGAAGCGCTTAGCTGCCGCGACTTCACCGATGCCGTCCTCACGCCGGCCGCGGACCTCGTCTTCTCCGCCGCCGTCGTAGGTGTCTTCCGTTGCCAAGTTAGGGCACGGAAGATCGAACTGCTCGGCCTCCAACTTCGCTCCGTCTAGCAGTTCTTCATGTGGTAATTAAAACTCACTTTTTACCGTCTTTTTGATCTGATAGATTCAGCCTTCTTCACCAAAAGCGGTTTCTAGATCTCCAAAGTTGAATCTATCTTTTTCTGCATCTCATACTATGCCTAGTCTGTTCACTTATGCTTCTCTACAAGTTAGATTCCTCACTTGTACTTATTCTTGAATTCGTACAAATTTGGAACCAACTCTCAACAAATAAGTGAATTTCTTCGCGTTATGAGGTCAATGTCTTCAAACTGATTTATCTTCAAAATCTTCTGAGAATGCATATGACCTCTTCCCCTTCCCTCGCACCTCTAATGCTGTCACAGGTACATGTCCATCGGAGAATCCCTTGGTTCTCATAGTCTGCATTCATTTGTAGAATTCTCATAGAGTCACATAAATTCTCCTGAAGCTAGTTCTTGTCTGACCAGCCGCCGGAAGCCCTTGCTAGTTCTGAAGCCTTTCAGGTTAAGCTTCATGGCTACAGAGAAGTCAGCTAGAAAGGGTGGCAGACAACACCATGGGAATACTTCCAAGGATTTGCCACCAGATCTACACGAACTGTACAAGACAGACCCAGAGGAAACCAATGGAGAACGCAAGAATCGAATCCAATGGATTCGAAGATATTGGGCAGAGGAATGGTTCAAGTACAGATTTGTCACTGAAGAGTATGCCGAGAAGAATGCCATTAAGAAACCCTGGGTAGATATACTATACAAAAATCTTCCTCCCAGGTCCAAGACTGAAGCTATTGAGCAAGGCTTCTATCCGTGCATGGTTCGCGGACCACAGCCAGAGAACGCTGACCCTTCATCTCTGTTGTGGTGTCGCGAAGACAATCTTTTCAAGCGCAACTTCAAGTTCGCAAAAGACTCTGCTGTGAAGAATAAGAAGGCATTTGGACTTGACTTCAACCCAGGTCCATCTGCTCCTCGGGAAGATGGCACCCGTGAAGCCAATGAAAGCAGAATCAGACCCTTCTACAACCTCGAAGGCCTCATCACTCACATTGCCGTCCAAGGAGCAAATGTGGATCACTATGGTGATGATGCTGACTCAGATGATGCACCAGTTCCTCCTCCTAAGCCGCAGAAGCAAAAGAAATCTAAGGCTTCAAAACCTACTGCTGCACCAAAAGCTTCTCGAGCGAAGCCATTGGCAACTACCCCTCCTGCTCCAAGTAACAATTCTGAAGATCTCTCTCGCATCTCCAAGAAGAAAGAGAAGACATAGAAGAAAAATGTTCAAAGTTCTGGTCAAGCCCTGACACATGCTGCTGTTCTGAGGAATGAAACCGAAGCCATTGATCTGTCATTAGATGATGAGTGTGGAGATGATGCTCTTGAGCAGCTGATAAAGAGCAAGCAAGAGGTGGAGATCTTCAATGATCTGCCCCTCTTCGACGTAAACATTCTGGATAACTTCATTGATGAGTGGTTTGACAACCCCAATCTCAGCTTTGATGATCTTCAGCTCCCAATTGGCATCAGCGTCACCTTCCAAGGCGCCATTGCTCCTGAACTGGCTCTAGCTCAGCGGATTGTTGAACTGAAGAACAAAATTGATTTTGAGAAAGAACAATTCAAGAAGCATGTGGCCAAGCTCAGCGTGGCTGATGTTCAAAACTTCAAGCTGATGCTACATGACCTCAAGGAGGCATTTCGCAAGAAGCGCGAAGAAGCAAAAGGTTCAAGAGAGCGCATGAAGAATCTAGCTGCCAAGTGTGTTCAAGCTTACAATGAAGCTGAGAAGCGCAAGGCACTTGGGCGTCCTAGCATCGAGCCCAAGCTGGCTGCCAAGAAGAAGAAAACCAGGGCAGCTGAAGCCGAAGCCAGAAAGCGCAAACTCAAGAACACCACTGACGATGCACCACCCACCAAGAAAAGAAAGACCAAGAAGAAAGATCGGGCTGCTCCCATAGAGCCCCTCGTTGTCGAGCCCATCGCTTTTGCTCGTCCTGCATCCGAACACCAAGAGCGTCAATTGATAGTTCATGAGCCTGCTTCCACAAAGGCTCCTGAAGCTGAAGAAGTTCCAGTCGTTGACCCCATCACGGCTTAAGACATTGGTCCCCAAGACAATGTAGTTGATGACGAAGTCCTTCCTCAGATCGAGCGCCAAACGGTATCATCGCCTGTTCTCACGAACAGCAAACTCATCAGTATTGGTCGTCCTTTGATGCCAATCTCTCAGGATGCCTCATGAGTTGATCGCCCCCAACCAGCAACTCCAAGTCAAGACTCAGCAAGTACACCCCGTCCTCCATCAGCGCAAGTCACCAGCCCAATGGTGAATGACGACGATTACATGGAGACTACACCATCACCAAAAGCTTCGCCCGTGTTCCAACGGCTTCGCAAAGGCCTAAGGCCATCAGTCTCCATGACAACCATCACAGAAGAAGATTCAAACCAATCCAGCTCAGTGGCACGTCAAGTGTTCCCTGAAGAAAATCCCTCTGTGACGGTTCCCACGTCCGAAGCCAATGCTGGTGAAGACAATCCGGCTGCATCAGCCGATGAAAGACAAGAAGAAGAACGTGTTGCTACACCCCCTACCAACCAAGAAGTTGTTCTCGAGGAGAACTTGTCTATGCCCGACCCTCCAGCTACTTAAGTGGAGGTTGAAAATCCTGAGGCGACCACCAATAACTCCACTGAAGCCAATGACGTTGTCATGGCTGAAGATAATGTGGCGCCTGCAATGAACACTGTGCATGAAGCCAATGATGCACCTGCAACAAATGTGCAGCCTAAAGCCCTTGCTAATGCCACTGCTCCTGTTCCGCCACCAAGGCCACACACTATTGAGCAAGCATTCTATCAAGGCGAGCTGGTCACTGTCAGATGGCCAATTCTGGTTCCTCCGCCTACTCCCGGACCTCAGTTTGACTATCATATGGAGCAAAGGCCTCAGGTTCAGAAGCCAAAACCAAGGTTGCCAAGGTTTCCAGGTACTGCATGATGTCTACTACACAACCTTCTTCTTGTAGACATTGTTGGGCCTCCAAGTGCAGAGGTTTGTAGGACAGTAGCAAATTTCCCTCAAGTGGATGACCTAAGGTTTATCAATCCGTGGGAGGCGTAGGATGAAGATGGTCTCTCTCAAGCAACCCTGCAACCAAATAACAAAGAGTCTCTTATGTCCCCAACACACCCAATACAATGGTAAATTGTATAGGTGCACTAGTTCGGCGAAGAGATGGTGATACAATGCAATATGGATGGTAGATATAGGTTTTTGTAATCTGAAAATATAAAAACAGCAAGGTAACTGATGATAAAAGTGAGCGTAAATGGTATTGCAATGGTAGGAAACAAGGCATAGGGTTCATACTTTCACTAGTGCAAGTTCTCTCAACAATAATAACATAACTGGATCATATAACTATCTCTCAACATGCAACAAAGAGTCACTCCAAAGCTACTAATAGCGGAGAACAAACGAAGAGATTATGGTAGGGTACGAAACCACCTCAAAGTTATCCTTTCTGTTCTATCTATTCAAGAGTTCGTAGTAAAATAACATGAAGCTATTCTTTCCGTTCAATCTATCATAGAGTTCATACTAGAATAACACCTTAAGACACAAATCAACCAAAACCCTAATGTCACCTAGATACTCCATTGTCACCTCAAGTATCCGTGGGCATGATTATACGATATGCATCACACAATCTCAGATTCATCTATTCAACCAACACAAAGTACTTCAAAGAGTGCCCCAAAGTTTCTACTGGAGAGCCAAGACGAAAACGTGTGCCAACCCCTATGCATAGGTTCATGGGCAGAACCCGCAAGTTGATCACCAAAACATACATCAAGTGGATCACGTGATATCCCATTATCACCACAAATAAGCACGGCAAGACATACATCAAGTGTTCTCAAATCCTTAAATACTCAATCAGACAAGATAACTTCAAAGGGAAAACTCAATCCATTACAAGAGAGTAGAGGGGGAGAAACATCATAAGATCCAACTATAATAGCAAAGCTCACGATACATCAAGATCGTGCCATAGAGAGAACACGAGAGATAGAGAGATCAAACACATAGCTACTGGTACATACCCTCAGCCCCGAGGATGAACTACTACCTCCTCGTCATGGAGAGCGCCGGGATGATGAAGATGGCCACTGATGATGGGTTCCCCCTCCGTCAGGGTGCCGGAACGGGCTCCCGAGAGGTTTTTGGTGGCTACAAAGGCTTGCGGCGGCGGAACTCCTGATCTATTGTGTTCTCCGATGTTTTTAGGGTATATGGGAATATATAGGCGAAAGAAGTCGGTCGGGGGATCCTCAAGGGGCCCACGAGGGTGGAGGGCGCGCCCAGGGGGTGGGCATGCCCCCCTATCTCGTGGCCTCCTCGACACTTCCCTGGCTTGCATTCCAAGTTCCCGGGATTGCTTCTGTTCCAAAAATAACTTTTCCGAAGGCTTCATTTCGTTTGGACTCCGTTTGATATTCCTTTTCTTCGAAACACTAAAATAGACAAGAAAACAACAATATGGGCTGGGCCTCCGGTTAGTAGGTTAGTCCCAAAAATGATACAAATGTGTAAAGTAAAGCCCATAAACATCCAAAACGGGTAATATAATAGCATGGAACAATAAAAAATTATAGATACATTGGAGATGTATCAAGCATCCCCAAGCTTAATTCCTGCTCGTCCTCGAGTAGGTAAATGATAAAAACAGAATTTTTGATGCGGAATGCTACCTAGCATAATTCTCAATGTAATTTTCTTTATTGTGGCATGAATGTTCAGATCCAAATGATTCAAAATAAAAGTTCATATTGACATAAGAAATAGTAATACTTCAAGCATACTAATCAAGGCAATCATGTCTTCTCAAAATAACATGGATAAAGAAAGTTCATCCCTACAAAATCATATAGTTAGGCTATGTTTCATTTTCATCACACAAAATACTCCCATCAAGAACAACCCCGGTTCCAGCCAAGCAATTGGTTCATACTTTTTAACGCGCTTCAGCCTTTTTCAACTCTCACGCAATACATGAGCGTGAGCCATGGATATAGCACTATGGGTGGAATAGAATATGATGATGGAGGTTGTGTGGAGAAGACAAAAAAGGAGAAAGTCTCACATTGACGAGACTAATCAATGGGCTATGGAGATGCCCATGAATTGATGTCAACATGAGGAGTAGGGATTGCCATGCAACGGATGCACTAGAGCTATAAATGTATGAAAGCTCAACAAAAGAAACTAAGTGGGTGTGCATCCAACTTGCTTGCTCATGAAGACCTAGGGCATTTTGAGGAAGCCCATCGTAGGAATATACAAGCCAAGTTCTATAATGAAAAAATCCCACTAGTAATTCATCACACTTTTATTGATTTACAACTCATGAATTACAACTCAAAACTAGAACAAGATATGACTCTATGTGAATGCCTCCGGCGGTGTACCCGGATGGGCAATGAATCAAGAGTGACATGTATGAAAAATTATGCAAAGTGGCCTTGCCACAAATACGATGTCAACTACATGATCATGCAATGGCAATATGACAATAGTAATGCGTGTCATGATGATAAACGGAACGGTGGAAAGTTGCATGGCAATATATCTCGGAATGGCTAAGGAAATGCCACAATAGGTAGGTATGGTGGCTGTTTTGAGGAAGATATGAGGAGGTTTATGTGTGATAGAGAGTATCATATCACAGTGTTTGGATGCACCGGTGAAGTTTGCACCAACTCTCAATGTGAGAAAGGGCAATGCACGGCACCGAAGAGGCTAGCAATGATGGAAAGGTAAAAGTGCGTATAATCCATGGACTCAACATTAGTCAAAAGAACTCATATACTTATTGCAGAAAATTTATTAGCCCTCGAAGCAAAGTAGGGGGAGGTTGGTAGGAGTTAACCATTGCGCACCCCCGACCTCCACTCAAGGGAAGGCAATCAAAAGATCACCCTATGCAATAAATTTGTTACACAACTTTTACCATATGTGCATGCTACGGGACTTGCTAACTTCAACACAAGCATTCTTTAAATTCATAATCACCCAACTAGCATGACTTTAATATCACTACCTCCATATCTCAAAACAATTATCAAGTATCAAATTGATCATAGCATCCAATTCACATCCTATGATAGCTTTTATTATACCCAACTTGGATGCCTACCATTCTAGGACCAATTTTATAACATAGAAAATACCATGCTATTCTAAGAGACTCTCAAAATAATATAAGTGAAGCATGAGAGACTAGCAATTTCTACAAAATTAAGCCACCGCCGTTCTCTAAAAGATATAAGTGAAGCACTAGAGAAAAACTATCTAGCTCAAAAGATATAAGTGAAGCACATAGAGTAATCTAATAAATTCCAATCAAGTGGGCTTCTCCCAAAAGGTGTGTACAGCAAGGATGATTGTGTAAAACTAAAAAGCAAAACTAATATCATACAAGACGCTCCAAGCAAAACACATATCATGTGGCGAATAAAAATATAGCTCCAAGTAAAGTTACCAATGAACGAAGACGAAAGAGGGGATGCCTTCCGGGGGCATCCCCAAGCTTAGGCTCTTGCGACTCCTTATTCCATAGTCCATCGAATCTTTACCAAAACTTGAAAACTTCACAACAGAAAACTCATAAGCCCCATTAGTATAAGAAAATAAAACCACCACTTAGGTATTGTAATGAACTCATTCTAAATTCATATTGGTGTAATATATACTGTACTCCAACTTATCCATGGTCTATACCCTCCTATACTACTCATAGATTCATCAAAATAAGCAAACAACACATAGAAAACAGAATATGTCAAAAACAGAACAGTCTGTAGTAATCTGTATCAAACGTATATTTCTAGAACTCCAAAAATACTACCAAATTAGGAAGTCCTAAGAAATTTGTGTGCCAATCCAGCGCAAAAAGAATCACATCAGAAGAACGTTTCTATGAATTAACAAAACTAATTTACAGGGTGCAAAAGTTTCTGATTTTCAGCAGGATCAACACAAATATCACCGTAAACTATCCTAAAGGTCTTACTTGGCACTTTATTGAAACAAAAACTATAAAACATGATTACTAAAGTAGCATAATCATGTGTACACGCAAAAAATAGTAAGGAAGAATATTGGGTTGTCTCCCAACAAGCATTTTTCTTTAATGCCTTTCTAGCTAGGCATGATGATGGCAATGATGCTCACATAAAAGATAAGAATTGAAACATAACGGGAGCATCATGATGCATATGACTAGCACCTTTAAGCCTAACCCACTTCCTATGCATAGGGATTTTGTGAGCAAACAACTTATGGGAACAATAATCAACTAGCATAGGAAGGCAAAACAAGCATAGCTTCAAGATTGTCAACACATAGAGAGGAAACTTGACATTATTGCAATTCCTACAAGCATATGTTCCTCCCTCATAATAATTTTCAGTAGCATCATGAATGAATTCAACAATATAACCAGCACATAAAGCATTCTTTTCATGATCTACAAGCATAGAAAATTTACTACTCTCCACATAAGCAAAATTATTCTTATTCGGAATAGTGGGAGTATCATAAGAGACTTGAATACTATAAATTGTTTACACATTAAAAGAGTAATGTTCAGAAAAAGGGTAACCATAATCATGACAAGTTTTATAAATATAATCATCACTACTTTTTATAGCATAAGTTTCATCACAATAATCATCATAAGTAGCAACTTTGTTCTCATCATAATCGATTGAAACCTCTTCCAAGATAGTGGAATCATCACTAAATAAAGTTGACACTCTTCCAAATCCACTTTCATATTCATCACAATAAGATTCAACATCCTCCAAAATAGTGGGATCACTACTTCCTAAAGTTGACACTCTTCCAAACCCACATTCATCAATATAATCATCATAGGTAAGAGGCATGCAATCATCATAACAACTTTGCATAACAAGACTTGGGAGGCTAAAAATATCATCTTCATTAAACATAGCATCCCCAAGCTTGGGACAAACATTAACTCCAGCAAATATATTCTCAAATATTTCATCCTCGTCAAACATAGAATCCCCAAGATTGGGCCTTTTCATATCATAAGCATAATCACTCTCATCATTAATAGTATGGATAGCACCAATAGTATAGCAATTATCATCATCACAATGAGTAGTAGGAGCAACATCATTTGGGAGGGATACCTTTTTACCTTTGTTGCTCCTTCTTTTCTTTTTCTTCTTCACATTATGTGTGGGTCAACCTTCTTCTTTGAGCTCTTATAGATGAGATTGGTTGAATAGAAAGCTCCTCCTCGTTACCTGATTCATCATAAGAAATAATAGGAGGAGATTGGGGATTCTATTCCCTTTCATTAGTATTCTCATCATCTTCTATTTGCTTTCTTTTCTTTATGTAATTGGCAATGTAAGGATTTTCAATGCAATTCACCACACAATACATATAAATTTCCTCTAGATCAAACTCAAGAAGGTTATAACGGGCAAATTCTGGAAGAAATTTAGTTAAACCTTTCATTTCTTCGTAACCCATAAGCAAACTAAGTTCATTATAATGTGCAAGGATGATCAAATCATCACAATTTTTGGACACAATTCGATCATGAAACAATCTGCATCGGAGATGTAAATGACCACTTTCATTGCAAAGTTCACAAGTACGGCGAAGGAAATATAAATTTTCAGCACTCTCCCTTAGCCTTTCTTGCAACAATTTAGTTTCTACATGCTTATGCCTCTTGCAATATCTATCTTCTCTATTTGGTGTATCTATGCAAACCCAATGCTCTCCACAAAAATTGACATGCTTATAAGAGACATTTTCATCATGACTAGTGCAATCATCATTAGTACTATGGATATTCAAGAAGTTCACACTAACAACATTGCAATCATGCTCATCATTCAAAGATTTAGTATCAAGCATTTTATAGACTTCTTCTTCTAGCACTTGAGCACAATTTTCCTTTTCATCATACTCACGAAAGATATTAAAAAGACGAAGCGTATGAGACAAACTCAATTCCATTTTTGTGTAGTTTTCTTTTATAGACTAAACTAGTGATAAAACAAGAAACAAAAAGATTCGATTGCAAGATCTAAAGATATACCTTCAAGCACTCACCTCCCTAGCAACGGCGCCAGAAAAGATCTTGATGTCTACTACACAACATTCTTCTTGTAGACGTTGTTGGGCCTCCAAGTGCAGAGGTTTGTAGGACAGTAGCAAATTTCCCTCAAGTGGATGAACTAAGGTTTATCAATCCATGGGAGGCGTAGGATGAAGAAGGTCTCTCTCAAGCAACCCTGCAACCAAATAACAAAGAGTCTCTTGTGTCCCCAACACACCCAATACAATGGTAAATTGTATAGGTGCACTAGTTCGGTGAAGAGATGGTGATACAAGTGCAATATGGAAGGTAGATATAGGTTTTTGTAATCTGAAAAATATAAAAACAGCAAGGTAACTAATGATAAAAGTGAGCGTAAACGGTATTGCAATGGTAGGAAACAAGGCATAGGGTTCATACTTTCACTAGTGCAAGTTCTCTCAACAATAATAACAAAACTGGATCATATAACTATCCCTCAACATGCAACAAAGAGTCACTCCAAAGCCACTAATAGCGGAGAACAAACGAAGAGATTATGGTAGGGTACGAAACCACCTCAAAGTTATCCTTTCTATTCTATCTATTCAAGAGTTCGTAGTAAAATAACATGAAGCTATTCTTTCCATTCAATCTATCATAGAGTTCATACTAGAATAGCACCTTAAGACACAAATCAACCAAAACCCTAATGTCACCTAGATACTCCATTGTCACCTCAAGTATCCGTGGGCATGATTATACGATATGCATCACACAATCTCAGATTTTTCATCTATTCAACCAACACAAAGTACTTCAAAGAGTGCCCCAAAGTTTCTACTGGAGAGCCAAGACGAAAACGTGTGCCAACCCCTCTGCATAGGTTCATGGGCGGAACCCACAAGTTGATCACCAAAACATACATCAAGTGGATAACGTGATATCCCATTGTCACCACAGATAAGCACGGCAAGACATACATCAAGTGTTCTCAAATCCTTAAATACTCAATCTGACAAGATAACTTCAAAGGGAAAACTCAATCCATTACAAGAGAGTAGAGGGGGAGAAACATCATAAGATCCAACTATAATAGCAAAGCTCGCGATACATCAAGATCATGCCATAGAGAGAACACAAGAGAGAGAGAGAGAGAGAGAGAGAGAGAGATCAAACACATAGCTACTGGTACATACCCTCAGCCCCGAGGGTGAACTACTCCCTCCTCGTCATGGAGAGCGCCGGGATGATGAAGATGGCCCCCGGTGATGGGTTCCCCCTCCGGCAGGGTGCCGGAACAGGCTCCCGAGAGGTTTTTGGTGGCTACGGAGGCTTGCTGCGGTGGAACTCCCGATCTATTGTGTTCTTCGATGTTTTTAGGGTATATGGGAATATTTAGGCGAAAGAAGTCGGTCGGGGGAGCCTCGAGGGGCCCACGAGGGTGGAGGGCGCGCCCAGGGGGTGGGCGTGCCCCCTATCTCGTGGCCTCCTTGACGCTTCCCTGCCTTGCACTCCAAGTTCCCGGGATTGCTTCTATTCAAAAAATAACTTTTCCGAAGGTTTCATTCCGTTTGGACTCTGTTTGATATTCCTTTTCTTCGAAACACTGAAATAGGCAAGAAAACAGCAATATGGGCTGGGCCTCCGGTTAGTAGGTTAGTCCCAAAAATGATATAAATGTGTAAAGTAAAGCCCATAAACATCCAAAAATGTGAAATATAATAGCATGGGACAATCAAAAATTATAGATACGTTGGATACATATCACTGCATCTACACCAGGATCACTCAATGTCAATGGCTTCATTGCACACAACACCTTCTTTGATAGATCCAAGAACCCATATTCCAAACCAAGAATATCATTTGATCGGTTCTGGAGTTATCAGCAGCGTATCTATTACTCTTGTGTTCTATACAATCAATGGCGCATATTTCCTCATATGTGTTTGGATTCCGAAGCCATTGCTGGCCTGCCCTGCTTAGAAGAAGCCATAGACTGTTTCAGAGATGCAGGCCTTCTTCAGTTTGTGACAGATAAGGAGAATTGGAATGAAGAGCTTCTGCTGCAATTCTATGCAACTCTCCACATTCGCGGCTACAAGAGGGATCCAAAGACATGGGTCCTTGAGTGGATGACAGGCAATGTACACCATGAAGCCAAAGCTCTTGATCTCATTGAGCTTACTGGCCTGTCCACTCCAGGTGAACTCTATGAACCTGGTTGTCAGCATCACCGCAATGCGTTGGAAAGCATCTTTCAGAAGCCAGAGCCCAATATGAGCCAAATGCTGAGTATGCTGAAGCCACTGCCACAGGATGCTGAATATCCCAAGGAATTCTTTGTTGAAGACCTAGAATATCTGCCCGCACCATCTATCACATTATCAGGTGAACTCTATGGCCCATCAAAGGACATTCTTCCTCAGCAAAGCTCGAAGGCGCAATGAAGACATTGGTCTTCTACATTCTCAATGGCATCAGCTTCAATGCTCAGGATTTCTTCATTCGCCAATTTGCTGCATCTGGCTCAGACATATTTGGTCTGAAATTCTATGCTCCATGGGTGATGCGACTGATCAAGCTTCACTCTGTTGTTGACTATCAGCCCTCTGTATGCAACCATCTCATATTTCTACCAGAGGTTAATATGTCCATAGAAGCCATTTACCCAGAGCCTGCCAAGGAAGCAATTTATCTTCACAATGTCGATCGTCAGAGTTTCTCTCAGCATGTTAAAGGTGTTCAGGCTGCTTCTCGTGTTTATCCGCTGGCCGGCAATACTCGTTGTGCACGTACTGAAGCCACAGAAAGCACTATTGCTCCAAGGCCTCGGAAGCGATTTCGTGTGCTCAATGACCGAGAGCTTCTCGTGACCTTGCATCAAAAACACAAAAAGCATCACTACTGGCTAAAGCGTCAAATGCAAAGCCTCTTGGTGGATATCAATCGCATTCGCAACCTTGCCACCAAGACTGCCTTTGTCACTCGTGAAACCTGTCGGAGGTCTTGGAAGAATTTGACATTGCTCAGTGCTGAAGCTGATCTTCAAGATGATGGCTTCACAGAGAGATTCAAGTTCGACACCACTCCTCCCAGGAATGCTGTCTTGCAACGAACCCCATCTCTTGAAGATTCAGAGTACTCCTCCTTCGCGACAACTGTTAATGCCAGAGTCCTTGATGACGCTGATGATGCTACTTCACCACCTCCAACTTTGGCGCATATCTTCACTGCACCAAGTTCATCTGCACCACCAAACCTCAATGACGACCCTGCTGCCTCACCTACTCCTCATGGGAACCAGTAGAAACTATGTCTTCAAACCTTTTTGGTCCTTACTGACAAAAGGGGGATAAGCATACGTTGATAGTCTTCAAGCAGGTCCATATGGGTGGTTGCTATACTTTTGCCTAGTGTTTACAACTCTTGCTTTTGATACAATTGGTTCTTTGAGTTGTAACACTTAAACTTGATGGTCGTCTGCTACTTTTTCTGCTATTCTATGATGCAACAATAAATTCCGCATGTGCGATGATAAATCCCGCATGAAGTCATTCCGCAGACGTCCATTTTTCATTATGCATGTCATTATTCCTGTATATATGTTCATGCATGATGTATTGTCTTCATATGGTGAAGAGGATCTCCACAAATACAACCTGCCATGTACATTTGCATTCCAATGCAAAACATTTCTATGCACATCTTAAGGGGGAGCCTTTTGCCACCTATGAAGACAATATCTTAATCCTTTACAATTCCATATACTTTTATCCCCGTTGAAAACTTTGACCAGTTTGTCATCAATCACCAAAAAGGGGGAGATTGCAAGTGCATCTAGTGCCACCCCTAGTTGGTTTTGGAGTATTGATGACAAACCTGGTTGAGGGACTAATGTGTTTGTGAGAATTGCAGGATAACACAGGTAGTAGTCCCTCATTGATTCGGTTTACCTACCGGAGATGACCCCTAAAATGTGTGAAGACATTGAAGACAATGGTGGTATGTGAAGGTATTCACGTTGAAGACTATGACATGAGAAGACATCGTGTGAAGACTATGGAGCGCGAAGACTTAGTTGTTTCGTGTTTCCTTTTCTTCTTTGTTGAGTCATAGGAACCACCGTACTGTAAGTGCGATCCAAGTGAACAAAGTCAGAGTGACTGAAGTGATGCTCAACCAAATCCTATGTCTTCGAGCGAAGACAATAAGAGCAAATCTTATCCAGAGTCTGATGAGTCAGTTTTACTTGTAGCCCAAGTCAAGCTGCCGCGTGTGTTTGAAATCTGACCGTTGAGACACGTGTCAGTTCCTTAGTGACCCAGGGTCATTTCAGACAAATCAGGTCGGGTTGCCTAGTGGCTATAAATAGCCCACCCCCTACACCATAAATTGGTGGCTGCTCAGAGTTAGTACACGGCTTTTGTCGTTTGAGAGCAACCCACCTCCAAAGCTTTTGAGAGAGAATCCTTGCAAGGACAAAGCCCAAACCACCCAGAGCCCAAAGAGTGTTTTGGCATCACTGAAGTCTTTCTGTCCGCGTGATCTGAAGACTTGTTACACTCGAGGACTGTGAATCCTCCAGCCGGTTAGGCGTCGCATTCTGAGCATTCAAGAGTCATTGTGGATTGCCGGTGAACAAAGTCTGTGAAGGTTTGGAAGTCTACCTTGAAGACTTACCAGAGTGATTGGGCGGGGACTAGGTGTCCTTAGCTCAAGGGGAATAAGGTGAAGACACGGTCTTCTGAGTTGAATCTCAGCCTCCCTAACCAGACGTACAGTTGTCACAGCAACTGGAACTGGTCAAACAAATATCCGTCCTCCCAAAGCTACTAGTTCTATCTCTCACTTCTCTTTACTTACAGTTTGTCTTCGTGAAGTCATTGCCTGCTTGCATTATCTGTTTGACTTCACTGTGTGACTACATGTCCTGATTAGCTTCATACTATCTTCCATCCTGATCTTTACTACCTAGCTGCTAATAGTCTTCGTGCTTTCACTTCATTGAATACTTGACTATGGCTTGTCTAGTGTAGTCTACCTTCCGCTGCATACGAATACTGTCATTTTTCTATTGGTTGTCTTTGAAACTCCCATGTTTTGAAGACTTCCATAAAAATCGCCTATTCACCCCCCTCTAGTTGATAACTAGCCCTTTCAAGATTTCCTGTTGAGTTTTGTGTTGTGAAGTTTTCAAGTTTTGGTTAAAGATTTGATGGACTATGGAATAAGGAGTGGCAAGAGCCTAAGCTTGGGGATGCCCATGGCACCCCAAGATAATCCAAGGACAACCAAAAGCCTAAGCTTGGGGATGCCCCGGAAGGCATCCCCTCTTTCGTCCTCGTCTATCGGTAACTTTACTTGGAGCTATATTTTTATTCACCACATGATATGTGCTTTGCTTGGAGCGACTTATATGATATTAGTATTTGCTTTTTAGATTACCGCAATAATCCTTGTTGTACACACCTTTTCGGAGAAACCCACATGTTTTGGAATTTATTAGAATACTCTATGTGCTTCACTTATATCTTTTGAGCTAGCTAATTTTGCTCTAGTGCTTCACTTATATCTTTTAGAGCACGATGGTGGTTTAATTTTGTAGAAATTCTTGATCTCTCATGCTTCACTTATATTATTTTGAGAGTCTTTTAGAACAGCATGTTATTTGCTATGGTTATAACATTGGTCCTAGAATGATGGGCATCCAAGTTGGGTATAATAAAAACTATCATAGGAAGTGAATTGGATGCTATGATCAATTTGATGCTTGATAATTGTTTTGAGATATAGAGGTGGTGATATTAGAGCCATGCTAGTTGGGTAATTGTGAAAAGAATACTTGTGTTGAAGTTGGCAAGTCCCGTAGCATGCACGTATGGTAAAAGTTGTGTAACAAATTTGTTGCATGGGATGCTCTTTTGATTGCCTTCCTTATGAGTGGAGGTCGGGATCGCGCGATGGTTAACTCCTACCAACCCTTCCCCTAGGAGCATGCGTAGTAGTACTTTGCTTCGAAGGATAATAAAACTTTTGCAATAAGTATATGAGTTCTTTATGACTAATGTGAGTCCATGGATTATACGCACTCTTACCTTTCCATCACTGCTAGCCTCTTCGGGACCGTGCATTGCCCTTTCTCACCTCGAGAGTTGGTGCAAACTTCGCTGGTGCATCCAAACCCCGTGATTGTCAGGACCCCGACTCGATGTCACATCGATCTAGCCGGTAACACCTCATATCACTTTGCGGCCTCACGCACGGTATCCCCACGGGTGTCGCCTTACCTTTGCCCGGGACCGTTTGCGCCTTTTGGCTCACGTATATGATAGTGTCGCTAGCATCCATATGATAAAGAGCCCGGGCTGACATGACTAGTCGTAAACCCAAAGTGGCACAGAAATGTAGAATGTAATGGATAACTCGGAATGCAGGATGATCATCCGTATGACATGGTAGATACAGAACTGCCTCTTTATTCCATCGTCATACACACCATACAAGGTTTTAGTACAAGACCAAACAAAGTACTACTACGGTGAAAGGGAGATTACATCTCATCGAAGGCATTCCAAGCTCCTATACATTATTTTTCATACACCTCTGGAATGACTACACACTAAGTCATATTCCACAAGTCACGCAGGACAGCGGAAATACAACTGTTACATTACTAGTGGAACTACTACTAACTCAGACGTCTCCGTAGTAGTCCTCGTAGAAGTCACCTCCATAACCTGGAAGTTCAACGTGAGCATCCGGAAACAGACGATCTCGCAGAGCTTGTGGACCAAAAGGGCTAGGGTGAGGTCTTGGACCAACAAACGGTGGCCTGCGGGGACCACGAGGTGGGGTGATGCCTCCCACATCACGCCAATCCATCATGTCCGGCAGAGCAGACCTAACAGGATACAGATCTCTCATATCCATGTATCCAGCTTGCACAGCCGGTGCAAACCGAGTCAAGGTGGCCCAATGATCAGCGCGGGTGTTAAAGAGCTCCATTCTCAAGGCCCGGTTTTCACGGTCCTTATCCTCGAGCAACTCAGAAGTGGTGCGAGTTAGTGAATCCTCCTGAGTGGGGTCAGCATAAATAGCCTGGAGATACCCTTGTGCTCCCGGAAGTGATCCTGGCATATACCGGAAATCAGAGTCCCGAAATATACCAGATCTGACTCGCATAATGGTCATCATAGAGTAGGCGGCGTCCTGCACAGCCATCTCAATAGTAACCCCGAGTCCATAAGAGCAGTGAAGGGGCTCGGTGGATCCAGGATAAGATGGAAATATCCTGACAGTGCAGAGATACTGGCTTTGATTAAAGTCCCGAAATTGCTCTTCGACCGTGTACTCAGGATACCAGCGGTATCCAGCCTCAGTCATTACCCTGACCAACTTGGCAGTATGGCCGGGTACATCTAGGCATCGAGTCAGGCGAACCACTTGATTGAGGTCGCGAGTGGCCATCTGAAAGCACAATCATAATGCAAAGGCATTAGAATTTCTAGCAAAATTTCGGCAGCATAACAGCTGTAAATGCTCAAGAAGGATTTGAGACATTTGACAAAGGATTTCATACACACTCAACATCATCATATCAAAGTTCTGAGACCATCCTAGCAACATAATGTGGTAAAAGAACTGAACTAGGCTTGTATCCATCATACCTATAAGGTACTACTGATTAGTAACACGTGATCCTGATAGAGAGTATAGATCCTAATTCCTTAACCCCCGGTGGAAGAATGGACTGACTCAGATCAGAATGTCATAAGATAAAGGAGTAAAAAGAGCCTTACGTTCCAACCCACAAACAATTCCCCTACATATAACTAAAGAATTTCTAGACTCAACATCGACCAGTTTGGCTTGGAGAACCTACAGGCAGTCCGGCTCTGATGCCAACGCTGTCAGGACCCCGACTCGATGTCACATCGATCTAGCCGGTAACACCTCATATCACTTTGCGGCCTCACGCACGGTATCCCCACGGGTGTCGCCTTACCTTTGCCCGGGACCGTTTGCGCCTTTTGGCTCAGGTATATGATAGTGTCGCTAGCATCCATATGATAAAGAGCCCGGGCTGACATGACTAGTCGTAAACCCAAAGTGGCACAGACTTACAGGGACAGGCATCCATGACCCAGCTTCGAACGTGTCGGTCATCAGCAAGTGGGTCCGGGCTGTAGCACTGGGCTAGCAGGACTCCGGTACTCAAAGCGTGACATTTCCCCGAAGGGACAGACACAGGAACGAAGAAGGACACATGCCGGCCAGCCAAGTGTTCCGGAGCAGTAGCAAGCCACCATGGCTCAGTGGAATCACTAGGAGACATTTCCCGGTAAGTGAGGCTACTAAGGATAGACAACTAGATAGTCAGATCCCACACATACCAAGCATTTCAATCATACACACAATATGCTCGATATGTGCAAATACAACCAGGCATCACAACATGACTCTATGACACAAGTACTTTATTTAAAGGCTCAGAGAGCCATACATAGCATACACACAAGTACGGGTCACACGACCCAGCACTCAAGTCATACAGTCATACAAACCAGCAGCGGAAGTAACATGTCTGAGTACAGACAACTAGTAAAATACAAGAGGCTTAGAAAGCCTAACTATACTACGTGGTCCTTCACAAGCTCAGGGTCACCACCTGGGTCTTTAGCCTACTCGTTGATGTCAACGTCTACATAAAACCCATCAGAAGGGGTTGCAGCGTCTTCTGTAAAAATGTAAATTATAGCAACATGAGTACAAAGGTACTCAGCAAGACTTACATCAGATCCTACATACATGCACATTATCAAGAAGGGTTGGTGGAGTTATTGCAGCAAGCTAGCTTTGACTCTTGGCTAAGCTATCCTACGAGACTCCAACTTGAAATGGTTTTGCGCACACGAGTCCACTACTCACCAATTCAATACACTACCGAGGATCCGCCTCCGTCCTCCTACGGAAGAGCCATCCTCGGCACTCACGCTTATCTTGAGGCTTTTAGTAGTTTCCATTCACTTGTCTATGAACTGTATAGGCAACCAAGTAGTCCTTTACCGCGGACGCGGCTATTCGAATAGATCATGTTAACCCTGCAGGGGTGTACTTCTTCATACATGTTTCCACCACTTAGCGTCTGCACACGACATGTGCTCGGCAGACTTCAAGCGAAAGCCGACGTGGGTGTAGACCACGACCTACCTAAACACTTAAGCCTCTAGTCCAGGTTTATCGCCTATTCAGGTTCCATCCGCAGGGAGTCCGGCCGAGGTTTCCCATACGGCCCCGAACAATGTGAACAGGGTTCCCGAGATACCAAACGGGCATCCGGTACACCCGGCCACGTACCTACCGCATCACAGCCCACCCCTACGGTCAGCGCTGTCCACGGCCTCCAGTAGACTACAAACACCAGAAACTACTTGCAACTCCTGGACAGAGAGCTAGGGTGAATAAGAAGTCGAGCGGGGTCATATTTCAGGGCCCAATGCATGGTAGTAGCTGTATCTTAAATCACACATACAGATCTCAGTGCTTAAGGTCGGCTTCAATGAAACAACCCACCATGTACTCCTACATGGCCTCTCATCGATACCTTTACCAAATCGTGTTCACCACACCACTCTCATTACCGATATAATCATTTCACTCTAGCCATCACCCAGATGAACCAGACCTGACACGACTCTAAGCCAGGCAGGCATAGCAAGGTAGGAACAACACATACATATGGCTCAATCAACTCCTACACATGCTAGTGGGTTTCATCTAGTTACTGTGGCAATGACAGGTCATGCAGAGGAAATGGGTTCAACTACCGAAGCACACAGCAGTTTGAAACGCGTTGTCTTAATGCAGTAAAAGAGAGCAAGAGCGGGAACATGGGATTGTGTCGATATGATCAAACGGTTGGTTGCTTGCCTGATGGTTCGATGCACGGATACGATTCTTCGTTAGGGTAATCACGGTACTCCTCGGAGGCAGAACCTGTCGCAAAGGACATCGATACACAACATCACCAAACAATGTGCAACAATATGATGCATGCATGAAACATGGCAATATGAGTGTGTTGGGCTAATGCAACTAAAACCAGAAGGGTTTGAACAAATTTGAATCAAGGATTCAAATTTCAAATTCAAATATGGCCTTTTAAAGTGCTTTTCCTTGTTCTGCTTGAAACATCAATTTAACTTGTTTGATCATGCATGAAAATAGTACAGATGGATAGATTGGATTTTTCTGACCATTTTTCATATATAATTTGTCCAATTTGGAGTTACAGAATAAAAGTTATGAATTTTTGAAGTTTAAATAATATTCTGGAATTTCCTGATTTAATTTAAATCCAGAAATATAATTATTGCGCCAGCATGACGTCAGCATGACGTCAGTGGTCAACTGCGGCTGGCTGAGGTCAAACCTGACGTGTGGGGCCCACACGTCAGTGACAGAGGGGTTAAACAGGGTTAAATTAATCCTAATTACTAATTAGTGGCGCTGGGGCCCACTGGTCAGTGTCAGGGGGTTAACTAACAGTGGTTAGCGCTGATGATGTCCACCTGGCCGACGGGGCCCACGCGTCAGTGACCCTGGGGGGTCAAACCCCAGGTCGGACAAGTCAAACCCCACCGGCGACAAGACGCCGGCGAGGTCCGAGACGGCGGCGTGGAGCGGGATCGCGCTACAGGGCACGGGCGAGGCTGTGCTTGGGCTCGTTGGAGAGCCCTTGCTCCCGCGCGTAGAACGGTGGTGGTGGCCGTGCCTGAGGTGGCCGGAGTCGACGGCGGCGAGCTCGGCTGCGGCCGCCGGAGTTCGGTCGTGCACGGAAACGGGGTTAGAGCTCGAAGGCGAGCGAAGCGAGGCGCTAGGGATGCTCTATGGAGCCTTACGAACTCGTTGGACTCGCCGGGGTGACCAAATGGTCACCGGAGCTGCGTCGACGGCGAGCTCGGCGACGGCGGAGGTTCGGCCGTGGTGGGGAGGAGGCTACGGTGAGGGAACGAGGGGGAGAAGAGGGGGAACGGTGGCGTAGCTCACCGTGGTTGCAGTGGGCGTCGAAGCGGGCTCGGGGACGCGCTGGAGACGGCGAATTCGACGGCGATGATGGTCGGAGCCCGAAGAGGGGAACGGCGACGTGGCGGCGATGCAGGGCTTCCGGAGGCCCGTGGAGCGGTGGGGAGGAAGAGGGGGTTGTGGCGGAGCTCCTGAGCTAGTCGGGGGAGCGAGGGGTGGCCGGAGACGGCTGCTAAGGCGAACGGCGGCGACGGTGGTGTTCGGCCGTGAGAGAGAGAGCGAGGGAGAGGAGGGAGGAGCTGAGGGCGAGTGAGAGAGAGCAGGGGGGAGGCGTGGCGTCGTCCAGGGCATCGAGGCGAGGAGGGGAGGGCAGGCAGGCAGGGAGAGAGGTGGCGTGGCGCGGTGGCGCGCGCGCGCGCTGGCCACACTCCCCTCCCTCTGTCGGGACGAAGACGACAGAGGAGGGAGACGGGCTGGGCCGCCTGCTGGCTGGGCCGGCCAGCTGGATGGGCTGCACAGTGGAGGAGCCCAGGTAAGCTTCTCCCTTTTATTTTTTTTTCTTTTTCTATTATTCTGCAACTTTGTTGAATTAATAAAAATACTTAGGCAACTCCTAAAATCACCAAACTACTCCTGGTCCATAGTTGGATTATTTCCAACATGAAACATTTTAGTTTGGAGATATTTGAGCACTTGAAATATTTTATATAATTTTAAGTGCCCAAACTCAAATATTTATGATTTAATTCAGAGACCCTAGGATGACCTAGGAAATTGTGCATCACTTTTGGCAGAGGTCCTGAACCAAGACAAAAATGATGGACATTTTAGAAGGGCATTTCAGGTTCATTGAAAAAGTTTTTAGTAAACCCTAGTTGGTTTCAGAGGGGGCTGGGGGTTCTGTCATCCCCATTTCAAGTTTCTGATGAAAAAAAATAGACATGATGCAACACTCTAATGCATAACTAGCTAGGGTGTGACAGTGATATGATATGCTCTACACATAAACCTCCTTATATCTTCCTCAAAACAGCCACCATACCTACCTGTTATGGCATTTCCATAGCCATTCCGAGATATACTACCATGCAACTTTCCACCGTTCCGTTTATCATGACACGCATAATCATTGTCATATTGCCTTGCATGATCATGTAGTTGACATCGTATTTGTGGCAAAGCCACCTTCATAATTTTTCATACATGTCACTCTTGATTCATTGCCCATCCCGGTACACCACCGGAGGCATTCATATAGAGTCATATCTTGTTCTAGTTTTGAGTTGTAATCCATGAGTTGTAAATAAATAGAAGTGTGATGATCATCATTATTAGAGCATTATCCCTTAAAAAAAGAAAGGCCAAAAAGAAAAAAATAAAGGCCAAAAAAAGGGAAAGGCCAAAAAAAAAGAAAGGCCCAAAAAAAGGGGGGGACAATGTTACTATCTTTTCCACACTTGTGCTTCAAAGTAGCACCATGTTCTTCATATAAAGAGTCTCATATGTTGTCACTTTCATATACTAGTGGGAATTTTTCATTATAGAACTTGGCTTGTATATTCCAACGATGGGCTTCCTCAAAATGCCCTAGGTCTTCATGAGCAAGCAAGTTGGATGCACACCCACTAGTTTCTTTTGTTGAGCTTTCATACATTTATAGCTCTAGTGCATCCGTTGCATGGCAATCCCTACTCCTCATGTTGACATCAATTGATGGGCATCTCCATAGCCTGTTGATTAGCCTCGTCAATGTGAGACTTTCTCCTTTTTTGTCTTCTCCACACAACCTCCATCATCATATTCTATTCCACCCATAGTGCTATATCCATGGCTGACGCTCATGTATTGCGTGAGAGTTGAAAAAAGCTGAAGCGCGTTAAAAAGTATGAACCAATTGCTTGGCTGAAACCGGGGTTGTTCTTGATGGGAGTATTTTGTGTATTGAAAATGAAACATAGCCTAACTATATGATGTTGTAGGGATGAACCTGCTAAAGCCATGTTATTTTGAGAAGACATGATTGCCTTGTTAGTATACTTGAAGTATTACTATTTCTTATGTCAATATGAACTTTTATTTTGAATCATTTGGACCTAAACATTCATGCCACAATAAAGAAAATTACATTGAGAATTATGCTAGGTAGCATTCCACATTAAAAATTCTGTTTCTATCATTTACCTACTCAAGGATGAGCAGGAATTAAGCTTGGGGATGCTTGATACGTCTCCAACGTATCTATAATTTTTTATTGTTCCATGCTATTATATTACCCGTTTTGGATGTTTATGGGTTTTGCTTTACACTTTTATATCATTTTTGGGACTAACCTACTAACCGGAGGCCCAGCCCGAATTGCTATTTTTTTTGCCTATTTCAGTGTTTCGAAAAAAGGAATATCAAACGGAGTCCAAACGGAATGAAACCTTCGGGAGCGATCTTTTCGGAACAAACGCAATCCAGGAGACTTGGAGTGGACGTCAAGCAGCAAACGAGGCAGCCACAAGGGTGCCCGGCGCGCCCTAAGGGGGTGTGCGCGCCCCCCCACCCTCGTGGGCCCCACGTGGCTCAACCGACCTACTTCTTCCTCCTATATATATCCATGCACCCTAAAAACATCCAGGAGCACCACGAAAAACTATTTCCACCACCGCAACCTTCTGTATCCGCGAGATCCCATCTTGGAGCCTTCGCCGGCGCTCCGCCGGAGGGGGAATCGACCATGGAGGGCCTCTACATCATCTCCAAGGCCTCTCCGATGAGTTGTGAGTAGTTTACCACAGACCTTCGGGTCCATAGTTATTAGCTAGATGGCTTCTTCTCTCTCTTTGAATCTCAATACAAAGTTCTCCTCGATCTTCTTGGAGATCTATTTGATGTAACTCTTTTTGCGGTGTGTTTGTCGAGATCCGATGAATTGTGGGTTTATGATCAAGTTTATCTATGAGAAATATTTGAATCTCCTCTTAATTCTTTTATGTGTGATTAGTTATCTTTGCAAGTTTCTTCGAATTATCAGTTTGGTTTGGCCTACTAGATTGATCTTTCTTGCAATGGGAGAAGTTCTTAGATTTGGGTTCAATCTTGTGGTGTCCTTTCCCAGTGACAGCAGGGCAGCAAGGCACGTATTGTATTGTTGCCATCGAGGATAAAAAGATGGGGTTTATATCATATTTCTTGAGTTTATCCCTCTACATCATGTCATCTTTCTTAATGCGTTACTCTGTTCTTATGAACTTAATACTCTAGATGCAGGCAGGAGTCGGTCGATGTGTGGAGTAATAGTAGTAGATGCAGAATCGTTTCGATCTACTTATCCGGACGTGATGCCTATATACATGACCATGCCTAGATACTCTCATAACTATGAACTTTTCTATCAGTTGCTCGACAGTAATTTGTTCACCCACCGTAATACTTATGCTATCTTGAGAGAAGCCACTAGTGAAACCTATGGCCCCCGGGTCTATCTTTTATCATATAAGTTTTCCATCTACTTTTATTTGCATCTTTTACTTTCCAATCTATATCATAAAAATACCAAAAATATTTATCTTATCTTATTATATCTCTATCAGATCTCACTTTTGCAAGTTACCGTGAAGGGATTGACAACCCCTTTATCGCGTTGGTTGTGAGGTTCTTGTTTGTTTGTGTAGGTGCGTGGGACTTTTGAGGAGCCTCCTACTGGATTGATACCTTGGTTCTCAAAAACTGAGGGGAATACTTACGCTACTTTGCTGCATCACCCTTTCCTCTTCAAGGGAAAACCAACGCAGTGCTCAAGAGGTAGCAATGCTTCCATGGTTACAACTCAAGTAGAACAAGTACTTAAGGCACAAGATGGTCTGCTCAGTGAGTTGAATAGTAAGAATAATGATAATGTTGTTAGAGTTATGACTAGAGGTGGTAAGATGACCCAGGAACCTTTTTATCCTGAGGGCCATTCTAAGAGAGTTGAGCAAGATTCTGAGAGAATTAATACTGATGCACCTAGTCCTACTAATAAAAAGAAGAAGCAAACAGATAGGACTTTGCATGCTTCTAGTGAACCTGTTGTTGACACACCTGAGAATCCAAATGATATTTTTGTTTCAGATGTTGAGACACAATCTGGTGATGAACATGAACCTAGTGATAATGTTAATGATGATGTTCATGTTGATGCTCAACCTAGTAATGATAATGATGTAGAGATTGAACCTGTTGTTGATCTTGATAACCCACAATTCAAAGAATCAACATTATGATAAGAGAGACTTCGTTGCTAGGAAGCACAGTAAAGAAAGAGAACCACGGGTTCAGAAACCCATGCCTTTTCCTCCTAAGCCATCCAAGAAAAAGGATGGTGAAGATTTTGAGCGCTTTGCTAAAATGATTAGACCTATCTTTTTGCGTCTGAGTTTGATTGATATGCTTAAAATGCCTCCTTATGCTAAGTATATGAAAGATATTGTCACTAATAAAAGAAAGATATCGAAAGCTAAAATTTCCACCATGCTTGCTAATTATACTTTTAAGTGTGGAATACCAAAGACACTAGGAGATCCAGGGGTACCAACTATACCATGCTCTATTAAAAGAAACTATGTTAAAACTGCTTTATGTGATCCTGGAGCCGGTGTTAGTGTTATGCCGTTCTCTTTATATCATAGACTTGATTTGAATAAGTTGACACCTACTGAAATCTCTTTGCAAATGGCTGATAAATCAACTGCTATACCCATCGGTGTTTGTGAGGATGTGCCCGTTGTGGTTGCGAACGTTACTATCTTAACGGACTTTGTTATTCTTGATATTCCCGAGGACGACAGTATGTCGATCATCCTGCTACTTCTTGAGCTTGCGTTGGTTTTTCCCTTGAAGAGGAAAGGGTGATGCAGCAAAGTAGAGATAAGTATTTCCCTCAGCTTGAGAACCAAGGTATCAATCCAGTAGGAGAAAACGCACAAATCACCGAATACTTGCACAAACAATCAAACAAATTTGCACCCAACGCGATAAAGGGGTTGTCAATACCTTCACGGTTACTCACAAAAGTGAGATCTAATAGAGATAGATAAATGATAAAGTACATATTTTTGGTATTTTTGGTTTATAGATCGGAAAGTAAAGATTGCAAGAATAGTAGATCGGAAAGTAATATTGTACATCAGAAACTTATATGATGGAAAAGAGACCCAGGGGCCATAGGTTTCACTAGAGGCTTCTCTCAAGATAGAAAATAATACGGTGGGTGAACAAATTACTGCCGAGCAATTGATATAAAAGCGCAAAGTTATGACGATATCTAAGGCAATGATCATGAATATAGGCATCACGTCTGTGTCAAGTAGACCAAAACGATTCTGCATCTACTACTATTACTCCACACATCGACCGCTATCCAGCATGCATCTAGAGTATTAAGTTCATAAAGAACGGAGTAATGCATTAAGTAAGATGACATGATGTAGAGGAATTAACTCAAGCAATATGATGAAAACCCCACCTTTTTATCCTCAATGGCAACAATAAAATACGTGCCTTGCTGCCCCTACTGTCACTGGGAAAGGACACCGCAAGATTGAACCCAAAGCTAAGCACTTCTCCCATTGAAAGAAGAACTAATCTAGTTGGCCAAACCAAACCGATAATTCGAAGAGACTTGCAAAGATATCAAATCGTGCATATAAGAATTCAAAGAAGATTCAAATAATATTCATAGATAAGATGATCATAAATCCACAATTCATCGGATCTCGGCAAACACATTGCAAAAAAGTAATACATCGAATAGATCTCCAATAACATCGAGGAGAACATGGTATTTAGAATCAAAGAGAGAGAGAGAGAGAGAGAGAGAGAGAGAGAAGAAGCCATCTAGCTACTACTACATCCGTCCTGGTTTATTGGTCCCCATGGTATTTTGTGCCAAATTTTGACCATACATTGAACTAACAAAATGTTCATGCATGTCATGAAAATTATATTATTGAAAACTATGTTCAAATATGAATCTAACGATATAATTTTTGTTGACATGCATTAACATTTTATAAGTTAAATCTTTGGTCAAACTTTGGCACAAATTACGAAGGGGACCAATAAACCAGGACAGAGGTCTGTGGTAAACTACTCATGCTTCATCGGAAGGGCAATGGTGTTGATGTAGAAGCCCCCCGTGATTGAATCCCCCTCCGGCAGGATGCCGAAAAAGGCCCCTAGATGGTATCTCATGGGCACAGAAGGTTGCGGCGGTGGAAAAGTGTTTTCGTGGATGCCTCTGTTGGTTTGGGGATATATGGGAATATATAGGCGAAGAAATTAGGTCAGGAGGTGCACGAGGGGCCCACAAGGGTGGGGGAGCGCCCTACCCCCGTGGGCGTGCCCTTCGTCCTTGTGGTCGCCTCGTGGCTCTTTGGACTTCATCTCCAAGTCTCCTAGTTGTCTTCTGGTCCAAGAAAAATCATCGCGAAAGTGTTATTCTGTTTGGACTCCGTTTGGTATTCCTTTTCTACAAAACTCAAAAACAGGGAAAAACCAGGAACTGGCACTAGGCTCTAGGTTAATAGGTTGGTCCCAAAAATAATATAAAATAGCATAATAATGCATATAAAACATCCAAAACAGATAATATAATAGCATGGAACAATCAAAAATTATAGATACGTTGGAGACGTATCACATCCTTGCTAGACCCTTTTTTAATACTGCAGGGGTTGTTATTGATTGCAACAAAGGCAATGTCACTTTTCATGTTAATGGTAATGAGCATACGATACACTTTTCGAAGAAACAACCTCAAGTTCATAGTATCAATTCTATCGAAAAACTTCAACTATCACTATTGGAGGTTTTGAATTCCCTCTTCCTACAGTCAAAAAGAAATATGATATTCTTATTGTTGGGGACATGCATACCCCCGTTGAGGTAACCTAGTGTTATTCGAAAGTTCTCCGGTTTCATGTCATTTGTAAGAAGTTTGTTAATAAGACTTGATCGACCTTGTTAATGGATTCCTTTTGATGAGCATGAAATGGATGAATTTAAAAAGCACAACTTTCTGTACCCTCCTTCTACTTTCTGTTATTTAGAATAAAGAAAGAAAAATAGTATTTTCTGTCTTTTTTATGAATTATCCTTCAATAAAAAAATACACCGAAAATAAAAGTTCTGCAAATGCCCTGAAAATTTAGTATGATTTTTATAGATTATTTGAGAATTTTTGGCACTAAGAACACACCAGGGGGATGCACCAGTGAGCCACAAGGACGGAGGGCGCGCCCTACCCCCTGGGCGCGCCCCCTATCTTGTGGGCCCCATGTGGGTCCCCTCCACTTATTCCATCACCCATCCACTTCGTCTTCCTCCAGAAAAATCATCCCGTAGCTCAAACCCGTGTTCTTGCTCATTTGCGGCCATTTTCGATCTCCTTGCTCAAAGCTCCATTCACAAAACTGCTTTGGAGGATTGTTCTTCGGTATGTGACTCCTCCAATGGTCTAATTAGTTTTTGTTCTAGTGCTTTATTTATTGAAAAAATTGCTGCTGTGGTGACCGTGTTCTTGAGCTTGCATGTCAAATTTATATGGTCCAAAGTAGTTTTGATGCATGATTTAGCCTCTAGGCACTTGTAGGAGTAGTTACTATCAATCTTGTTGAGTTGATTCACTTTTATTTTGAGTCACTAAAATTTCAGGAATTTTTCAAAGGAAGAAAAATGTCTAGGAAAATGTACCAAGGTGGTTCTTCAAGGAAACAAGCACCGAGGCTCGCGATACGTGAACCGGACCTTGAACCACTAAGGGAAGCTCAAGTGCGGCCCTGTGAATGGCCGTCGGATGAATTTATGGTTCATGCAGGCTTCAAGGATGAATTTGATGTGTATTTACGTAATTCGGATCTTGAGGACTTCGTATCAGATAAGTGCCGACAATATTATTACCTCATCGATTCATTTGTGCGGAGGTTTGAATTTTCATCTAAGCGCAATACTCATACTTTTTTATTTGATCTTTATGATGAATCATATACCATGGACCTTGAAGATTTTAATACTACTTGCAAGATTTCACAGTGGGGGGCGTTCTTAGTAAGCCTCATAAATCTGAATATAACAATTTCCTTGCTAGCATCACTGTGGGAGAAACTAGAAATATCACACAAGCTTCCATAGGGAGCATATACTTTCCTTCCATACATTACTTCGCTCTCTTTATATGTAGATACATTAACGGTGAGCAAGATCATAGCCACCTTTGCGTCCCAGATCTTAGTGTCCTCAAGAGTGTGGTGTTAGGTGATAAGCAATATAACTTGGGGGCCATAGTTGCGAGGAGGTTACATCTTAATGCTAAAGATGGAGATTTATTTGGTGGGATTTATGCAACTTGTTTAGCTAATTATCTTGGTGTACAGATAAGAGAGAATGCCATTGAGTTGCCACCCGCTTTTCTAGATTAAAATGCTATGGTACGCTATCAGTTTCTTGAGAGGAACGATCAGTCCCTCCAGTACCGACTATTCTTTGACAGACGGCATGCTGTCCATATTACCCTTCCTATTCCTGCCTTCTTTAACTTTCAGGTAAATGGGAGATATTTTATAACCAGAGAGGAGGCAAACGAGTATGAGAGAACAGCGGAGGCCGCTCGCCTCCAGGAAGAGCTCACCAGGCAGTAGCTGCCGCAGCACAGTACGACCCCAACTATGATTTCAGATATCATCCGGGCCAGTGGTGGCCTTAGACCAACTTAGGCCAAAAGCCTAAGCTTGGGGGAGTACGTATTTCTAATCGACATTACATTCATGCTCACACACTCATTCTAGTTGTCGGTGTTCATACTTTTTCATTGTATTATCCATGCTAGTTTATTTTCTTTTCTGGCTTTCTTCTTGTGTGTTTGAAAAACTTGACAAAAACCACAAAAAAAATAGTTGTAGTTTAGTTTACTTTCCATGTCTATGTAGTAGTACTATTAAAGAAAACTCAAAAAGATTTCTCGTTCGTCTTTCTTGTTGGGAGCTTTCCCGTATAAATAGTTTTTCTCGTTCTTGTTTTACTTTCTTCAGAAAAACAAAAACTCCAAAAACATTTGAGTGTGTTTCTTTGAAATTCTTTTCTTTTCTTTGGGGTCGAGAGGAGAAGACCACGATGAAAATGTTGAGTGACTCTCATATGCATTATTGTTGATCTAACAAAGAGCCCATATTACCTTGCTTTCTCCTTTGAATAAATGTTTTGCAGATTCCAGTTTAGTCAAATGCACGTGCACTATTATTATTATCTAAAGGAAATATGCCGTAGAGGCAATAATAAAGTTATTATTTATTTCCTCATATTATGATAAATGTTTATTATTCATGCTAGAATTGTATTAACCGGAAACATGATACATGTGTGAATACATAGACAAACATAGTGTCACTAGTATGCCTCTACTTGACTAGCTCATTGAACAAAGATGGTTATGTTTCCTAACCATAGGCATGTGTTGTCATTTGATTAATGGGATCACATCATTAGGAGAATGATGTGATTGACTTGACCCATTCCGTTAGCTTAGCACTTGATCGTTTAGTATGTTGCTATTGCTTTCTTCATGACTTATACAAAGTTCCTGCAACTATGAGATTGTGCAACTCCCGTTTACCGGAGGAACACTTTGTGTGCTACCAAACGTCACAACATAACTGGGCGATTATAAAGGTGCTCTACAGGTGTCTCCAAAGGTACATTTTGAGTTGGCATAATTCGAGATTAGGTTTTGTCACTCCGATTGTCGGAGAGGTATCTCTGGGCCCTCTCGGTAATACTCATCACTAAGCCTTGCAAGCATTGTAACTAATGAGTTAGTTATGAAATGATGTATTACAGAACGAGTAAAGAGACTTGCCGGTAATGAGATTGAACTAGGTATTGGATACCGACGATCGAATCTCGGGCAAGTAACATACCGATGACAAAGGGAACAATGTATGTTGTTATGCGGTTTGACCGATAAAGATCTTCGCAGAATATGTGGGAACCAATATGAACATCCAGGTTCCGCTATTGGTTATTGACCGAGAATAGTTCTAGGTCATGTCTACATAGTTCTCGAACCCGTAGGGTCCGCACGCTTAACGTTACGATGACAGTTTTATTATGAGTTTATAAGTTTTGATGTACCGAAGGTTGTTCGGAGTCCCGGATGTGATCACGGACATGACGAGGAGTCTCTAAATGGTCGAGACATAAAGATCGATATATTGGAAGCCTATATTTGGACATCGGAATCGTTCCGGGTGAAATCGGCATTTTACCGGAGTACCGGGAGGTTACCGGAACCCCCCAGGGGGTTATTGGGCCTACATGGGCCTCGAGGGAGAAGAGGGAAGGAGGCAGGAGGGGGCTGCGTGCCCCTCCCCTTCCTAGTCCGAATAGGACAAGGGAAAGGGGGCGGCGCCCCCCCCCCCCCTTTCCTTCCCCTCTTCCTCCTCCTTCCCCCCTTCTCCTACTCCAACATGGAAAGAAGGGAGTCCTACTCCCGGTGGGAGTAGGACTCCCCCCTTGGCGCGCCCTCCTTGGCCGGCCGCCTCCTCCCCCCTGGCTCCTTTATATACGGGGGTGGGGGGGCACCCCATAAAACACAAGTTGATCTACGGATCGTTCCTTAGCCGTGTGCAGTGCCCCCCTCCACCATATTCCACCTCGGTCATATCGTCGCGGAGTTTAGGCGAAGCCCTGCGCCGGTAGAACATCATCATCGTCACCACACCGTCGTGATGACGGAACTCATCCCCGACGCTTTGCTGAATTGGAGCCCGGGGGACGTCATCGAGCTGGACGTGTGCTGAACACGGAGGTGCCGTACGTTCGGTGCTTAGATCGGTCGATTCGTGAAGACGTACGTCTACATCAACCGCATTGTCATAACGCTTCCGCTTAACGGTCTACGAGGGTACGTAGACAACACTCTCCCCTCTCGTTGCTATGCCATCACCATGATCTTGCGTGTGCGTAGGAATTTTTTTGAAATTACTATGTTCCCCAACAGTGGCATCAGAGCCAGGTTTTACGCATTGATGTTATATGCACGAGTACAACACAAGTGAGTTGTGGGCGATACAAGTCATACTGCTTACCAGCATGTCATACTTTGGTTCAGCGGTATTGTTGGATGAAGCGGCCTGGACCGACATTACGCGTATGCTTACGCGAGACTGGTTTTACCGCCGTGCTTTGCACACAGGTGACTAGTGGGTGTCAGTTTCTCCAACTTTAGTTGAACCGAGTGTGGCTACGCCCGGTCCTTGCGAAGGTTAAAACAGCACCAACTTGACAAACTATCGTTGTGGTTTTGATGCGTAGGTAAGAATGGTTCTTGCTCAGCCCGTAGCAGCCACGTAAAACTTGCAACAACAAAGTAGAGGACGTCTAACTTGTTTTTGCAGGGCATGTTGTGATGTGATATGGCCAAGACGTGATGCTATATTTTATTGTATGAGATGATCATGTTTTGTAACCGAAGTTATCGGCAACTAGCAGGAGCCATATGGTTGTCACTTTATTGTATGAAATGCAAATGCCCTGTAATTGCTTTACTTTATCACTAAGCGGTAGCGATAGTCGTAGAAGCAATAGATGGCGTAAACGACAACGATGCTACGATGGAGATCAAGGTGTCGCGCCGGTGACGATGGTGATCACGATGGTGCTTCGGAGATGGAGATCACAAGCACAAGATGATGATGGCCATATCATATCACCTATATTGATTGCATGTGATGTTTATCCTTTATGCATCTTATCTTGCTTTGATTGACGGTAGCATTTTAAGATGATCTCTCACTAAAATTATCAAGAAGTGTTCTCCCTGAGTATGCACCGTTGCCAAAGTTCGTCGTGCCCAGACACCACGTGATGATCGGGTGTGATAAGCTCTACGTCCATCTACAACGGGTGCAAGCCAGTTTTGCACACGCAAAATACTCAGGTTAAACTTGACGAGCCTAGCATATGCAGATATGGCCTCGGAACACGGAGACCGAAAGGTCGAGCGTGAATCATATAGTAGATATGATCAACATAAAGATGTTCACCATTGAAAACTACTCCATCTCACGTGATGATCGGTTATGGTTTAGTTGATTTGGATCACGTGATCACTTAGATGACTAGAGAGATGTCTGTCTAAGTGCGAGTTCTTAAGTAATATGATTAATTGAACTTAAATTTATCATGAACTTAGTACCTGATAGTATTTTGCTTGTCTATGTTTGTTGTAGATAGATGGCTCGTGCTGTTGTTCCGTTGAATTTTAATGCGTTCCTTGAGAAAGCAAAGTTGAAAGATGATGGTAGCAATTACACGGACTGGGTCCGTAACTTGAGGATTATCCTCATTGCTGCACAGAAAAGTTACGTCCTGGAAGCACCGCTGGGTGCCAGGCCTGCTGCTGATGCAACTGACGACGTTAAGAACATCTGGCAGAGCAAAGCTGATGACTACTCTATAGTTCAGTGTGCCATGCTTTACGGCTTAGAACCGGGTCTTTAACGACGTTTTGAACGTCATGGAGCATATGAGATGTTCTAGGAGTTGAAGTTAATATTTCAAGCAAATGCCCGGATTGAGAGATATGAAGTCTCCAATAAGTTCTACAGCTGCAAGATGGAGGAGAATAGTTTTGTCAGTGAGCATATACTCAAAATGTCTGGGTATAATAATCACTTGATTCAACTGGGAGTTAATCTTCCGGATGACAGCGTCATTGACAGAATTCTCCAATCACTGCCACCAAGCTACAAGAGCTTTGTGATGAACTATAATATGCAAGGGATGAACAAGACAATTCCCGAGCTCTTCGCAATGCTAAAGGCTGCGGAGGTAGAAATCAAGAAGGAGCATCAAGTGTTGATGGTCATCAAGACCACTAGTTTCAAGAAAAAGGGCAAAGGGAAGACGAAGGGGAACTTCAAGAAGAATAGCAAGCAAGTTGCTGCTCAAGAGAAGAAACCCAAGTCTGGACCTAAGCCTGAAACTGAGTGCTTCTACTGCAAGCAGACTGGTCACTGGAAGCGGAACTGCCCCAAGTATTTGGCGGATAAGAAGGATGGCAAAGTGAACAAAGGTATATGTGATATACATGTTATTGATGTGTACCTAACTAGAGCTCGTAGTAGCACCTGGGTATTTCATACTGGTTCTGTTGCTAATATTTGCAACTCGAAACAGGGACTACGGAATAAGCGAGCACTGGCCAAGGACGAGGTGACGATGCGCGTAGGAAACGGTTCCAAAGTCGATGTGATCGCGGTCGGCACGCTACCTCTACATCTACCTTCGGGATTAGTTTTAGACCTGAATAATTGTTATTTGGTGCCAGCGTTGAGCATGAACATTATATCTAGATCTTGTTTGATGCGAGACGGTTATTCATTTAAATCAGAGAATAATGGTTGTTCTATTTATATGAGTAATATCTTTTATGGTCATGCACCCTTGAAGAGTGGTCTATTTTTATTGAATCTCGATAGTAGTGATACACATATTCATAATGTTGAAGCCAAAAGATGCAGAGTTGATAATGATAGTGCAACTTATTTGTGGCACTGTCGTTTAGGTCATATCGGTGTAAAGCGCATGAAGAAACTCCATACTGATGGACTTTTGGAATCACTTTATTATGAATCACTTGGTACTTGCGAACCGTGCCTCATGGGAAAGATGACTAAAACACTGTTCTCCGGTACTATGGAGAGAGCAACAGATTTGTTGGAAATCATACATACAGATGTATGTGGTCCGATGAATGTTGAAGCTCGTGGCGGATATCGTTATTTTCTCACCTTCACAGATGATTTGAGCAGATATGGGTATATCTACTTAATGAAGCACAAGTCTGAAACATTTGAAAAGTTCAAAGAATTTCAGAGTGAAGTGGAAAATCATCGTAACAAGAAAATAAAGTTTCTACGATCTGATCGTGGAGGAGAATATTTGAGTTACGAGTTTGGTTTACATTTGAAACAATGCGGAATAGTTTCGCAACTCACGCCACCTGGAACACCACAAAGAAATGGTGTGTCTGAACGTCGTAATCGTACTTTACTAGATATGGTGCGATCTATGATGTCTCTTACTGATTTACCGCTATCTTTTTGGGGTTATGCTTTAGAGACGGCTGCATTCACATTAAATAGGGCACCATCTAAATCCGTTGAGACGACGCCTTATGAACTGTGGTTTGGCAATAAACCAAAGTTGTCGTTTCTTAAAGTTTGGGGCTGCGATTCTTATGTGAAGAAACTTCAACCAAATAAGCTCGAACCCAAATCGGAGAAATGTGTCTTCATAGGATACCCAAAAGAGACTGTTGGGTACACCTTCTATCACAGATCCGAAGGCAAGACATTCGTTGCTAAGAACGGATCCTTTCTAGAGAAGGAGTTTCTCTCGAAAGAAGTGAGTGGGAGGAAAGTAGAACTTGATGAGGTAACTGTACCTGCTCCCTTATTGGAAAGTAGTTCATCACAGAAATCAGTTCCTATGACAAATACACCAATTAGTGAGGAAGCTAATGATATTGATCATGAAACTTCAGATCAAGTGTCTACTGAACCTCGTAGGTCTACCAGAGTAAGATCCGCACCAGAGTGGTACGGTAATCCTGTTCTAGAAGTCATGTTACTTGACCATGATGAACCTACGAACTATGAGGAAGCGATGATGAGCCCAGATTCCGCAAAATGGCTAGAGGCCATGAAATCTGAGATGGGATCCATGTATGAGAACAAAGTATGGACTTTGGTTGACTTGCCCGATGATCGGCAAGCCATTGAGAATAAATGGATTTTTAAGAAGAAGACTGACGCTGACGGTAATATAACTGTCTATAAAGCTCGACTTGTTGCGAAAGGTTTTCGACAAGTTCAAGGGGTTGACTACGATGAGACTTTCTCACCCGTAGCGATGCTTAAGTCTGTCCAAATCATGTTAGCGATTGCCGCATTTTATGATTATGAAATCTGGCAGATGGATGTCAAAACTGCATTCCTAAATGGATTTCTGGAAGAAGAGTTGTATATGATGCAACCAGAAGGTTTTGTCGATCCTAAAGGAGCTAACAAAGTGTGCAAGCTCCAGCGATCAATCTATGGTCTGGTGCAAGCCTCTCGGAGTTGGAATAAACGCTTTGATAGTGTGATCAAAGCATATGGTTTTATGCAGACTTTTGGAGAAGCATGTATTTACAAGAAAGTGAGTGGGAGCTCTGTAGCATTTCTAATATTATATGTGGATGACATATTGTTGATTGGAAATGATATAGAATTTCTGGATAGCATAAAAGGATACTTGAATAAAAGTTTTTCAATGAAAGACCTCGGTGAAGCTGCTTACATATTGGGCATTAAGATCTATAGAGATAGATCAAGACACTTGATTGGACTTCCACAAAGCACGTACCTTGATAAAGTGTTGAAAAGGTTCAATATGGATCAGGCGAAGAAAGGGTTCTTGCCTGTATTACAAGGTATAAAGTTGAGTCAGACTCAATGACCGACCACTGCAGAAGATAGAGAGAAAATGAAAGGAGTTCCCTATGCTTCAGCCATAGGCTCTATCATGTATGCAATGTTGTGTACCAGACCTGATGTGTGCCTTGATATTAGTTTGGCAGGGAGGTACCAAAGTAATCCAGGAGTGGGTCACTGGACAGCGGTCAAGAACATCCTGAAATACCTGAAAAGGACTAAGGATATGTTTCTCGTATATGGAGGTGACAAAGAGCTAGTCGTAAATGGTTACGTCGATGCAATCTTTGACACTAATCCGGACGATTCTAAATCGCAAACCGGATACGTATTTTTATTAAACGGTGGAGCTGTAAGTTAGTGCAGTTCTAAACAAAGCATCGTGGTGGGATCTACATGTGAAGCAGAGTACATAGCTGCTTCGGAAGCAGCAAATGAAGGAGTCTGGATGAAGGAGTTCATTTCCGATCTAGGTGTTATACCTAGTGCATCGGGACCAATGAAGATCTTCTGTGACAATACTGGTGCAATTGCCTTGGCAAAGGAATCCAGATTTCACAAGAGGACCAAGCACATCAAGAGACGCTTCAATTCCATTCGGGACCAAGTCCAAGTGGGAGACATAGAGATTTGCAAGATACATAAGGATCTGAATGTTGCAGACCCGTTGACTAAGCCTCTCTCACGAGCAAAACATGATCAGCACCAAGACTCCATTGGTGTTAGAATCATTACTATGTAATCTAGATTATTGACTCTAGTGCAAGTGGGAGACTGAAGGAAATATGCCCTAGAGGCAATAATAAAGTTATTATTTATTTCCTCATATTATGATAAATGTTTATTATTCATGCTAGAATTGTATTAACCGGAAACATGATACATGTGTGAATACATAGACAAACATAGTGTCACTAGTATGCCTCTACTTGACTAGCTCATTGATCAAAGATGGTTATGTTTCCTAACCATAGGCATGTGTTGTCATTTGATTAACGGGATCACATCATTAGGAGAATGATGTGATTGACTTGACCCATTCTGTTAGCTTAGCACTTGATCGTTTAGTATGTTGCTATTGCTTTCTTCATGACTTATACAAAGTTCCTGCAACTATGAGATTGTGCAACTCCCGTTTACCGGAGGAACACTTTGTGTGCTACCAAACGTCAAAACGTAACTGGGCGATTATAAAGGTGCTCTACAGGTGTCTCCAAAGGTACATGTTGAGTTGGCATAATTCGAGATTAGGTTTTGTCACTCCGATTGTCGGAGAGGTATCTCTGGGCCCTCTCGGTAATACTCATCACTAAGCCTTGCAAGCATTGTAACTAATGAGTTAGTTATGAAATGATGTATTACAGAACAAGTAAAGAGACTTGCCGGTAACGAGATTGAACTAGGTATTGGATACCGACGATCGAATCTCGGGCAAGTAACATACCGATGACAAAGGGAACAACGTATGTTGTTATGCGGTTTGACCGATAAAGATCTTCGTAGAATATGTGGGAACCAATATGAACAGCTATTGGTTATTGACCGAGAATAGTTCTAGGTCATGTCTACATAGTTCTCGAACCCGTAGGGTCCGCAAGCTTAACGTTACGATGACAGTTTTATTATGAGTTTATAAGTTTTGATGTACCGAAGGTTGTTCGGAGTCCCGGATGTGATCACGGACATGACGAGGAGTCTTGAAATGGTCGAGACATAAAGATCGATATATTGGAAGCCTATATTTGGACATCGGAATCGTTCCGGGTGAAATTGGCATTTTACCGGAGTACCGGGAGGTTACCGGAACCTCCCGGGGGGTTATTGGGCCTACATGGGCCTCGAGGGAGAAGAGGGAAGGAGGCAGGAGGGGGCCGCGCGCCCCTCCCCTTCCTAGTCCGAATAGGACAAGGGAAAGGGGGCGCCCCCCCCCTTTCCTTCCCCTCTTCCTCCTCCTTCCCCCCTTCTCCTACTCCAACTTGGAAAGAAGGGAGTCCTACTCCCGGTGGGAGTCCCGGGAGTAGGACTCCCCCCTTGGCGCGCCCTCCTTGGTCGGCCGCCTCCTCCCTCCTGGCTCCTTTATATACGGGGGCGGGGGGGGGCACCCCATAAAAACACAAGTTGATCTACGGATCGTTCCTTAGCCGTGTGCGGTGCCCCCCTCCACCATATTCCACCTCGGTCATATCATCGCGGAGTTTAGGCGAAGCCCTGCGCCAGTAGAACATCATCATCGTCACCACGCCGTTGTGCTGACGGAACTCATCCCCGACGCTTCGCTGGATTGGAGCCTGGGGGACGTCATCGAGCTGGACGTGTGCTGAACACGGAGGTGCCGTACGTTCGGTGCTTGGATCGGTCGATTCGTGAAGACGTACGACTACATCAACCGTGTTGTCATAACGCTTCCACTTAACGGTCTACGAGGGTATGTAGACAACACTCTCCCCTCTCGTTGCTATGCCATCACCATGATCTTGCGTGTGCGTAGGAATTTTTTTGAAATTACTACGTTCCCCAGCATTATCCACACCGTTCGGTCGTGCAAGTGAAAAAGCAATAATGACGATATATGATGAAAGGATTGAGATGAGGAAAAGCTGATATGAACTCGACCTATCTTGTTTTTGTAAATATAATTAGTTCATCATTCCTGATTCAGCCTATTATGAATGAAACATGTTTGCAATGACAATTAGAGATTATAGTTACTCATGCCATGCTTAATTAGCTAGGAGTTTATAATGGTTTACCTTGCGTGCCAACATGCTATTGAAATGGTTGTGATGTAGTATGATAGGATTGTATCCTCCTTTAAATGATTCGAGTGACTTTACTTGGCACATGTTCACGCATGTGTTTGAAAAAAATCAACATAGCCTCCATGATATTTATGTTCATGGTGATTTATATCCTACTCATGCTTGCACTCAGTGTTGGTTAATCTCAATGCATGTTTATGACTGTTGTCGCTCTCTAGTTGGTCACTTCCTAGTCTCTTTCTAGCCTTCACTTGTACTAAGCGGGAATACTGCTTGTGCATCCACTTCCATAAACCCCAAAGGTGTTCCATATGAGTCCACCATACCTACCTATATGCGGTATTTACCTGCCGTTCCAAGTAAATTTGCATGTACCAAACTCTAAGCCTTCAAATGAAATTCTGTTTTGTATGCTCGAATCGCTCATGTAGCAACTAGGGCTGTCTATATCTTCCATGCTAGGTGGGTTATTCTCACGATGAGTGGACTCTGCTCATCATTCACGAGAAAATGGCTGGTAACCAGGATGCCCAGTCCCATGCTCAAATCAAATCAAAAAAATTGCAAACAAAACTCCCCCATGATTATTGTTAGTTGGATAGTACCCATTGTTTCAGACTAATTGTGGAATGTGCTTGTTGGTGGTGGGGGAGTATAAACTTTACCATTCTGTTTGGGAACCACCAATAATGTATGTAGCATGGAAGATACCGAGATCTCTTGGTTGTTATGTTGACAATGAAAGCATGCCGCTCAAAATATTATTTATCTCTATTTCAAAACTCGAGCTCTGGCACCTCTGCAAATCCCGGCTTCCCTCTGCGAAGGGCCTATCTATTTATTTTTATGCTGAGTCATCATCCTCTTACAAAAGCACCAGTTAGAGAGCACCACTGTATTTGTATGCATTGTTATTAATTGATATTGAGTATGACTGTGACTGGATCTCTTTTTGCCATGAATTACAATGTCTAGTCATTCCTTGTTCTTCAGGGGTGCTCTACATTTATGTTTTGCGGTCTCAGAAAGGGCTAGTGAGATACCATCTTGTTATATCATATCATGATTGTTTTGAGAAAGTGTTGTCATTTGAGATTTATTATTATTACTCGCTAGTTGATTATGCCATTGATATGAGTAAATATGAGACCTAAATGTTATGGTGAATATGGTTAGTTCATAATCTTTACTGAAAACTTGAATGTTGGCTTTACATATTTGCAACAACAAGATCAAACAGAGTTTGTAATTTTTTTCTTTATCAGTTTCAGTTTATCAACTGAATTGCTTGAGGACAAGCAATGGGTTAAGCTTGGGGGAGTTGATACATCTCCACCGTATCTACTTTTCCATACTCTTTTGCCCTTGTTTTGACTCTAATTTGCATGATTTGAATGGAACTAACCCGGACTAACGTTGTTTTCAACAGAATTGCCATGGGGTTATTTTTGTGCAGAAATAAAAGTTCTTGGAATGACCTGAAACTTAACGGAGATAACTTTTGAAATAAATAAAAAATATTGGTGAAAGAATCAACCGAAGGGGGTCCACACCCTAGCCACAAGGGTGGAGGGCGCGACCTCTGTCCTTGTGGGCCCCCTGGACCTCCACGGACCTCAACTCCAACTCCATATATTCGCGTTCGGGAAGAAAAAAATAAAAGAGAAGGATTCATCGCATTTTACGACACGGAGCCGCCGCCAAGTCCTGTTCTTCCTCGAGAGGGCAGATCTGGAGTCCGGTCGGGGCTCCGGAGAGGGGAATTCGTCGCCACCGTCATCATCAACCATCCTCCATCACCAATTTCATGATTCTCACCGTCGTGCTATTAAAAGGAGGCCTTAATATCCCTTAGTTTCCAATAGGACCCCGCTGTCACGGGAGGGCAGGACAAAAGATGTCATGCAAGTTCTTTTCCATAAGTACGCGTGACTATATTTAGGATACATGCCTATATTATATTGATGAATTGGAGCTAGTTCTCTGTCACCCTATGTTATAGTTGTTGCATGATGAATGCCATCCGACATAATTATCCATCGTTGATCAATTGCCTACGAGCTTGTTTCATATTGATCTTTGCTAAGTTACTTTTTCGTTGCCACTGTTACGATTGCTACTGTTACCTTTGCCACTGTTGCCATTACTTCCATACTACTTTGCTACTACATACTTTGCTACAGATATTAAGTCTTTCAGGTGTGGTTGAATTGACAACTCAACTGCTAATACTTAAGAATATTCTTTGGCTTCACTTGTGTCGAATCAATAAATTTGGGTTGAATACTCTACCCTCAAAAACTGTTGCGATCCCCTATACTTGTGCGTTATCAATGTCATTGTGAGAACCAGCCATGCCGAAAAAGAGTGCCAAATTCAGAAATCTTGTGAAGCCACAACTTCAAGTATGCCAGTCCAAGCCTTAAAATGCCCCTTATATTGCCCCCACCAAGCAAATTGACAGTTCTTCCACTTCCAATGCATACAATCTATGCTACCAAGCGCTCCTAGAAAAGCCTCTCTCTCCATTGATCGCTAACAACCGAGCTGTATATGCAGCATTTGGCTCTCTCAAGTACTTCGGGCCAAACATTGCTGCCTCAGCCCGGCAGAACTTGTACAATGATGCAAGGCATGTGGACTCACTCATGCAGACATACTCGTCCATAAGATCACCGAGAATTTCGTATGCAAGCATCCGAATAGCTGCAGTGCATTTCTGATAAGAGGTGAAACCAACCTTTCCAAGGGCATCCTCCTTGCATCTAAAGTAATCATCATACACCACCACTCCCTCTTGAATACGGTTGAACACATGTCCGCCATCCAGAAGCAGCACCGGGAAAGTTTGGGATTGTAGAGTGGGGACGTGCACTGAAAGTAAGCAACAAAGAGTGGGCAATGGCCTCTTTCTCTGTTGCGATTTAACACTGGAGCATGGCCCATGATCGATCCCCTAAACCTCGTACGCTGCTTAGCAATGTGGTCATTGACGATCATAGTTGCAACCACAAAATCCTCATTGTCCGGTAATGAATTGTCCGATGAACACATGAAGTTATTGAAAAAGATCTCGTCCCACTATCCAAGGTACCTTGCGGGAAAAACACCGAACACCTTTGTGGCGTGGTGGAGTAGCAGCGGTGAAGAGCCCCATGCCCTCCCTGTACATCCAGCGGGCCTGTCGAAGTGGAGTCAAGGGTGGTGCCGGCGACCGTGGAGGTGCTGCTAGACCATGCCTTCTCGTGCTACGACGGCGGCGAGAAGAGGCTGCTAACGTCGACAAGAGTGGGTCTCAGATGCGCTTAGAGGTGGGAGGGATTGGGTGGATGTGGACTGCAGCCTATGCGGCGTCCAAGCGACCGAAGTGGGCAACGACGGCGAGGGCGGCGTGGCCGAAGGAGGTCCTGTGGGGGGGGAGGAGAGAATGGCCGATATGCCACCTACAGACGGGCCAGGGAAGGACAAGAGAGAGCGTCACGTGTGTACACGCAGTGGCGGAGACAGGGGGACCAGCAGGGGCCCTGGCCCCCGTAACATTAGCAATTTGCAGCTAATTTATTGATGAACAGTGCATCATTAGGAATTTTTTCCTGCTGAAAGTCTATTATTATATGCTTTGGCCCTCCCCAATTATGTTTTAGCAGCACTTGGCCCCCTCGATCTAATTTTCCTGGCTCCGCCACTGTGTACACGCCAACGCAAACCCAGTCTAAATTCAGGCCGGAAAATGTGTCGTGGGCGGACGAACCATCCGTTTGCTTCGACGCATTGGGCCGCATTTTCGGTCCGTTTCGGTGCGTTGGCGTTGGGCGACACTATCTCTTAACTGTACATGTAAATTTCTCAAATGAAAAGAAAATAAACTGTACATGTAAACGCGAACCAACCTGTGGTTGGATGGTCAGAAGGACAGTGGTATCTTCAACCCACCAGCGTTCAGTCTCTCAGAGGTGCCCATAGGGATAGAGTGTGCGTGTGCGCATTCATAAAGGGTGAGTGTATACGCATATGTATGAGCGCTTGAGTCTGTACTGATGTAAAAAAAAACTGTACACGCGAACTTTTCGTCCCATGTAAAGTTCAGGGGAGACGGTAAAAAACCTACTCCACTCCAGTAGCCGGCTTGCTCAAATTACTCGACACCGAGGAGCGTGATGAGCGGGTGAACAGGTCCTCCAAAACGGCATCATTGAACGAGTCACGTATGCGTCCGTCCTCATTCCGGCCGCACTCCCCAAGTGATGGTGACAGGTGGTCCCGCTGTAGCGCAAAGAAGCTACACCATGGCCCCACAAGTCGGCCCAGGCATGCCCCAAAGCTCCGACCCGTATCAACGCAGCAATTACTTCGTCTCAGAAGAAGAAGAAGAAAGCATTAATTCGGCTATCAAGAAGAAGATACTCCAGTACAACAACAATAAAATTCTCTTTGCTTACTTTTACCCCAAAAAAAGTACTACTAGTAGTAACATTACACCCATTCTGATTGTACTTATTTTGTTTTTGGCAGCAGAACATCGGTGTGGGGTTGGATGGGTAACGAGGATGAAAGGGACGGGCCAGAGCGAGGGAGCGAGCAAAGCTGTGTGGTTAGGAAAAGCGGATAAAGCGCGAGAGTGATTAGCCGCGGGAAAACGGTGCTTAGCAGCAGCCCACGCGCAACCTTTTCGCCGCTTTCCACTTTTTTTTTCCTCTCAACAAAACAGAACGGGAACAAATCCAGCCCCCACCACTCCCACGCCTTTCGCTTTCCTCCCTCCGTCGCGCTCCGCCTCCCCTCATCAGTCCTCCTCACAAGCGCGCAGAGAGAGAGAGAGAGAGAGAGAGAGAGGGAGGTGCGGAGTTACTCTGGCTGGGACTGGCGCTAGCAGCAGCAGCGGCGGCGGCGGCACTGGTGCGCGGTGGTGGGACGAGGGAGCGGGGAGGAGCCGGCCAAGAGCGCGGCGCGTCGTCCCCCGAGGCCGAGGCGTCCGTCATCTCTGGACTCTGGGGATCTCCGCTTTCCCCCGTCCGAGGTGATTGATTGATTATTTTCCTTCGATTTGTTTCCTTGTTTGGTTCGGTTGGGGAACCGGCGGCTGGTCCTGGTCGCTCGTCGCCGTGTTCGCCGGCGGGGAAGATCTGAATGCGGCGCGGGGTGGGTGCATTCTGAGTCCATAGGCTGGCGGGATTCTGCTGCGGTTTTGGTGGGTGCCTTGGGGTTTGGGGAGCACCAGGCGTGATTTGGTGGGTCGTTGTTTTCTCATTCTCGCTGAAGTATGCGGCGTCTAATCCGGTGGGTTGGTTTGTGATTCTGTTCTGCAGGGTGGAGGATTGGACCTGTTCCTACTCCCGGGGGTCTGCTTTCGCTGGGTTTCCGACAATTTGCCCAGGAGCAGGTTTGATTCTTCGAACCCGTGTTGGGCTGGAGAGGAACTTTGTTCTCCTCGTCTCCTTAATCAATCTGTGTGTGACTGTTGCAGGTGAATTACTGTCTGTGCTGAAATTTGCCATCCCGGTGCAGGGATCCTGTCGTCCTTGTGTCTTGTTGAGGAGAGAACCTCTTGGGATTTGCCTTGTCTTGGTCGGCTCTTGCTTGGTGGTTGTGCACTTGTTATGCTAAGGTCTGAATGGAGATAGTAGATAAGATTGCGGAGCCTGAAGACCCTTTGGTGGTCACTGCTCGGAAGGTGCAGAGCCTGGAGCCGCCACTGCCGATTCCGATAAAGGCGTCATGGAAAGGGAAGACCTCCCAGCAGCAGGATGAGAAGGATCTGCCAGATAATGGCGAGGAGAGCTTCCAGAGCGTGGATTCCTCAGATGAGGGTGGCCGGAGTTCTTTCTCCGGGGCCAGTCACCCCCTTGAGCCAATTGATATGGATCTTATGAAGACGGTGTATGTCGCAATTGATGAGGAGAAGCCCGAGCCGCCGGTGTGTCTGGTGCGAGGACTATCAGCGAAAGGGCCGTTCATAGATGACCTCTCGCTCCGTGTCACAGGCCTGAAGGCAAATGCAGTGGTCTGTGCAGGCAGTGGTGAAGGCTTGGCTGAAGAGAGGAAGGTGTCTGCTGCTGCAGTGGCTTCGTTGGTCACGGCGCGCTCGTCACAGGCTACGGAAACTGTATCCTTGCCTCCGGATTCGGAGGAGAAGGACTGTGTCTGGGATGCATCGCTCCCTCCCAGCGGCAATGTCAGCCCTCACAGCAGCATTGACAGCATGGGGGTGGTCACTGCTATGAGCATCGCGAGCAACCGCAGTAACACATATAAAAGTGAAGCCATAGCTAGCGGAACCATGCTTACTGTAGAGAGGAACTTTGGAAGTGTAAAGAGTAGTGTGCGAGGTGACTCTTTAGAAAGTGCAAAAACAAGCATGAGCCGAGCAAGTGACAGCAGTGGTGTTAGCGATGATAGCAGCTGGAGCCATATCACTGGAGGTACTAGCAAGCCTCATAAGGGGAATGATCCTAGAGGAAAGGCGATTCATGCTGTGCGAATTCGTGATGGCGTGCTTGGGATGAGCCACTTTAGACTGCTCAAGCGTCTAGGCTGTGGTGACATTGGCAGTGTATACCTCTCAGAGTTGAGTGGGACTAGGTGCTACTTTGCAATGAAAGTAATGGACAAGGCATCCTTGGCCAGCAGGAAGAAGTTGAATAGGGCTCAAACTGAGAGGGAGATCCTACAGCTTCTGGATCATCCATTCCTACCAACTCTTTATACACATTTTGAGACTGATAGGTTCTCGTGTCTGGTCATGGAATTTTGTCCGGGTGGCGACTTGCACACTCTGCGACAGAAACAGCCAGGAAAATATTTCTCTGAGTATGCAGCAAGGTAGTTAAATCATGAGCCAGTTCCTTAGAAAAATGCAACTTGAATTTTCATATTGTATTTCACATTCAGTATGTTGTTTGTCAAGTTTAAGTACTCCACTTGCTATTAATTTAGTGTAGCTTAGAGTTATCACTATTTCTGCTTTTCAATATTGTTTGTCAAGCAGTTGAGCCTGAAGCATAATTTCCGAACTGTGCAAGGATTCCGGGTGGGAAATGGTTTCTGCAAGGGAAATAAATTATGTATAACTATGAAGTTTGATAGGAAGCTTATCTTTTGGGGCTTCAGGAAGCAGCTAATGTAGTGTTGCCCAGTTACTCAGGCAAAAATTCTGAATAAGGTTTTATGACTATTATGAGGTGGTGTGCAGAGAAATGTTATTTGTTCAAATGTACTCTGCAGGTGTGCTTGTAAATGGTGCATAAATTTTATAGGCTGAAACGTAGGCAGCATGGTCGAAATGATTTTGGGACATTATAAACCACGCTCCAATTAGCTTTTGCTTTAGCATCTTACCCTTCAATACCAGATTTTTCATATCCAGTAGCTTATCTTATACACCTAGTTGGCTAGTTGCAACTAAAAGTACTGATATTGTGCTCTCTGATTTTGAGCAGGTTTTATGCTGCAGAAGTTCTTCTAGCTATTGAGTATCTGCATATGCTGGGAGTTGTTTACAGGGACCTGAAGCCAGAAAATGTTCTGGTGCGTGATGATGGCCACATAATGCTTTCGGATTTCGACCTCTCCCTGAGATGTGCAGTGTCACCTACATTAATCAGGACATCGGCCTTTGATTCTGATCCCAGAAGGGCGGGTGGTTCATTCTGTGTGCAACCTACTTGCATGGAGCCTACTTCAGCCTGTATTCAGCCAGCTTGTTTCATGCCCAAATTGTTTGGTCAGAAGAGCAAGAAAAAGATGAGAAAGACGAGGTCTGAGCTGGGACAGAGTGCCATCAACCTTCCCGAGCTCCTCGCAGAACCAACATCAGCTCGATCCATGTCATTCGTTGGGACTCACGAGTACTTGGCCCCAGAAATCATCAAAGGCGAAGGCCATGGCAGTGCAGTCGACTGGTGGACCTTCGGAATCTTCTTGCATGAGCTTCTCTACGGCAAGACACCATTCAAGGGGTCAGGCAACCGCGCCACGCTGTTCAATGTGGTCGGTCAGCAGCTGAAGTTCCCCGAGTCGCCGTCGACGAGCTACGCCGGCAGGGACCTCATCAGGGGGCTCCTGGCCAAGGAACCGCAGCAGCGCCTCGGCGTGAAGAGGGGCGCGACGGAGATCAAGCAGCACCCCTTCTTCGAGGGCGTGAACTGGGCCCTCATCCGGTGCAGCACGCCCCCCGAGGTCCCAAGGCCCGTCGAGGCCGAGCTGCCCGTGAAGTACGGGGTGTCGGAGGCGGTCGCGAGCACCAACAAGAGGGTGGTCGGCGGGACCGCGGACGCCAAGTCCGGCGGGAAGTACCTTGACTTTGAGTTCTTTTAGAGTTTGCGCCTTAGCGGCAGATCCTGTTGTTTGCATACTGTTGGTGTTGTTGGGTCAGTGTGGTGTTGTGATTCTTACGGTGCTGTTTATGTCGGTCACCGGTGTTACAAATTTCTTGCATCTGATCTGGCCAAGATTAGCTGGTAGTGTGTTTGATCTGCATATCCTGATGGGAATAGCCTGTCTCTGTTTCTAAACATGTTTTGCGTGCTACAGATTTTGCATCGCAGAAACACTCTGAAGAGTGGCTGTCTTTGGAGTTATGCGCCATCACTAGGAGAAACGGGCATTCTGACTGACCAGTTCCCCTCGTTTTGGTTAACCCTCCACGCTGTTGTTTCCTTACTGATTGTAGAATAGAATTTGTGGAATATAATTGTAGCTAAATGTATTTCCGTGTGATTGGCCGCTCGTTTAGATGCAGTGAATTATCAGGGCATCTCCAGCCGTTGGCCCCCCAGGGGGCGTCTAAAAGCGCCGCCTGGGGGTGAACCGGCGAAAAAAAAGGCCCTGGGGGCGAGTCCTCACCCAGCCGTCGACCCCCAGGGCCGCCTACAGGCGAGTTTAAAAAAAAAGGAAGGGGGGGGGGGGGCGCCGTTCGGCGAAGTTATGACAAAGAGCAGTTAAATTTCGTCCGAACATGGCGAATTTCGGCCAAATTCGCCCATTTTCATTACATTAAGCTAATCTAAAAAAGAAAGGCGCTGGAGTCGTCGCTGCCATCGTCGTCGTCGACCTTCTCCTCCTTGACGCGCACGCCCCGGCTGGACCCGACGTCGCCATGGTGGACTGGCGGCGGCGCGTCGTCCTCGTCGCTGTCGCACAGGACGACGACTCCGTCTTCGTCGCGGCCGCGTCGGCGCTCCTCGAAGCGGCACAGTTCGGCGCGCTGGCGCTCCTTCGCCTTCTCCCGGCGCGCCTTCTCCATCGCAATGGAGTCCTGGCGCGCCCATTCCAGGGCCGCGTCGTCGTCGACGAGCTCCGCCTTCATCGGCGCCAGTCCCGGCTCCGTCTTCACCATCGCCAGTCCCGGCTCCGTCTTCGGCTTGACGAAGCGCGGAGGAATCGAGGACAAAGCGCGCCGGCCGCCCTCGTGGATGACGATGCCGGCGCTGCGAGTGCGCCGACCGAGCGGCGACTCCGCCGCAGGCTCGGCCTTGACGGCGAGCAGGGCCGGAGCGCCGGAGGAGTGCGAGGAGGATCGGGAGGAGGAAGAGGAGGAGGAAGACCCGAACCGCCTTGGCGCCCATGCCCCGACGCGCCGGTGCGTCGCTGGGGGGTATGCCAACGGCGGGTCGTTGCCGCCCTCGAGGTGCGTGAGCACGCCCTCGAGTGTGCGGCCGGGGACGCCCCACCAGAGGTGGCGCCCCTCGCTGTTCTGCGCCCACCGACCACCGGGGCACCATTGGTGGACGCCAGACGCTGCTGCTGGCGGCGCTCGAAATACGCCGCCCAGGCGGCGTGGTTGTCGGCGGCGTACTGGGGGAGGGAGCGTTGGGCGTCGGGGAGGGACGCGCGGACGATCTCAACCTCGTCGGCGAAGTACTCCGGCTTCGCCGCGGCGTCGGGCAACGGGGGAATGGGGACTCCCCCGGCGCTGAGCCTCCATCCCGATGGCCCGGCGCGCATGTCCGGCGCCGCCGAGATGTTCGCCTGGAACAGGAGCCAGGACTCCAGAAGGCGGAGCGAACGGCGGCCGAAGCCGTTGGCCGCCGCCTCGTCCCCGGGGAAGCGTTCTGTCATGGCGACGGCGACGGCGCGCGGGAGAGGTAGGGAGAGGAAGGGTCTGGACGGCGGCGAGGAGCGGGGCGGGGCTGGTGTGGGCACAGGAAGTGGAGTGGAGGCCGCCGGCTTTTATAGCCGGGCCGCGCCGTGTGTACGCGTGCGAGGGAGGGGAGGCGTCGACTCCGCCCCGTGACGCGCCGCCCGTGAAGGAACCAATGGCAAGGCTGACCGGCGGCAGCCTTGCCATTGATTCCCCGCGAAAACCGAGGCCGTTGGGGGAAGACAAGGAGCCGGGTCGCTGACGCGGCTGGCCCGCGGCTTCTTCGCGCCAAAACAACTCGCCCCGGCGCCCCCGGGCGCCCCCCAGCGCGCCGGGTTCGGGCTGGGTCCGCCGGCGCTGTTTTCGGCCCAAGCCGGCGATTTTCGGCGTCCTGGGGGCGCGACTGGGCCGTTTTTTCGGCGCCGGCGCGAAAAAATCGCCTGGGGAGGCCTTCTTGGGGGCGCGGCTGGAGATGCCCTCAGAGATGCAGCATGTGTATACCTTGGAAAAGCATAGTATGCCTGTATTTCCTCAGCTCGAGAACCCGTTTCAGCACAAAGTCTGTAGGGTGCAGAACTGTTAGAAGTTTAGACGGATATATACACAAATTCTGTTCATTGAGCACCCCACCGCACAAGAGAAAACACGACCTCGCTAAACCGCCTCCGCCGCCACTACTCACCCATCCCCTCCTCCCCCGGCAACGTCGGCCGCCATGGTGAAGCGGTGGCTCCCCCTGGAGGCCAACCCCGACGTCATGAACCAGGTACCCCACGCCTCCTCTCCAGCTCCGGCAGGGCTTCTTCGCCTCGGCCTCTCCTCTTCCCCGCTCAGTCCCCTTACGCCACGGTCGGCTGCAGTTCATGTGGGGGCTGGGGGTCCCGGAGGACGTGGGGTTCTGCGACGTGTACGGGCTCGACGACGAGATGCTCGCCATGGTGCCCCAGCCGGTCCTCGCCGTCCTCCTGCTCTACCCGCAGGTGATTCCTGAGTCCTGGCGCCTGCCTAATTGGCCGTGGGATTTTGTTTGGGTTGCTTGTACCGGTGGATGGTGGGTAGGAGCTGATTTGTTTCCCACCCGCGTGTTGGTGAGCAGGATCGCAAGAAGGAATCCGATGCTTCGGCCACTTCGACGGTGGAGACCAAGGTGAGACTGAACTGTATGGTTAGTTTGGCGGTAAGGATGCCCAGCACAATTTCCTGACGTAACATCAATCGATTCCCATTAAAACCTGGTAAATAATTTGGTTCGTTCACCTGCTCCTAGGAATTTCGTGTGAAACATTGTGTTCCTAGAACTGAACTTTGGCGAAATATTGCCATAATGCCTCAGCATAATTAATCATAGGACATCAGGGCATTATCATGATGTATCTGCTTAATTGCCCACCCAATGGCATCAGGGCATTGCCATAATAGTTTAGCAGGAACGGTAGCAGCCAGTCGTTAGGGTTTTAGCCGTTTCTTCAAACTCTACATGTTACTTCAACAGTAGTTCTTTAGCCATTTGCCCATTTTCATGGTGCCCCTAGTTATTGTGTATTTCCTGGGATACTCCTTTAAACAAGTAAACAAACTGCACTTCAATGGTTAAATTGTGTGAATGCTATCATGCTTGCTAACCAAGAAGTTTAATGCATTAAGTTGATTTCTACCGCTGACTTATTTTTGCACTGCACACTCGACATATCGTACTTGTTTCCCCAAATTCCAACTTGTGTATCAACTCAGAATAAGGAATTGTGTCCACGATGGTTAGCAGCTTATTAGGCTCCTATTATTTCTTCCATATGCATCATGTTATAGGTTGTATACATATTGGTTTCGTGGTTCCCAAATAGCTAGATATACAGTACAATATAATTTGTTAAAGATTGTTAAGGAACCTATGCAAAGTTTCTATATGGTTATTTCTTGATAATACAAAAAATTCATGATGCAGGAACCCAACAAGAAAGTATATTTTACAAAACAGACTGTTGGCAATGCTTGCGGAACAATTGGTATTATTCATGCAATAGGGAATGCTGTGTCCAAAATCAAGCTAGGTATTTACAGCAGTTTTGAGTTTTAACTTCCTATTGATGTACAGAATATTAATGCCTACACGCATCAAGACAACACTCTATTATGTGAACTTTTATTTGACCTTGCAGTCCAAGCATAGTCATTGTTCATGCAATTCTATTAGTGTGAGGGTGTAACCACCCAATAATTCACTAAGGTCATTTCCATGATCCTTAAGAACTCCTTCATCCCTTGCCATCTGTTTCTTAAGAGAACAGGTTGTAATGGATAGTCATTTCCTTGACCTGCTATCATATGAATAATGTATTTCCGGCAGGGACGGAGCTGCCTTATAGACATTGGGGTCAGTTGACCCCAATGAAATTTGAAAATCCTTCATTAATTTAGTACTAACCCTAACATTTATAGAATGATGAACCCATTGCCATATGCACGACCCCATCAAACTTTTTTTCTAGCTTCATCCCTGATTTCCAGAATCCCGACTTCACAATTATATCTAACTTCCAAGAACTTGGATATGCACTCTTCTTTTTTGCTATATATTTGCAATACTAATGCATGCTTTTGGTCACACATAATGACATAAATATGAATTATTCAGACTTGTGGGTTTAATTTACCTAGTTCCAGCTTCCAAGACTACTTCAACAAAATGTTATGTTGAGTCTCTTACCTTTTAATGCCCGCTATTTTTGACTTGTTACGAGATTTGACTAGTATTTTTTTTCTTTGCAGTTGATGGGTCCTATTTTCATAGATTTTATAAACAAACTGCTGATATGGATCCTATCCAGGTTAGTCCATGTACACATACTTCTTGTCTTGTTAAAGACTATTATTATGTATTGACTTCTACTTTGTACTAATTATAAAGTACTTGATGGTGTCAGCGTGCTGCTTTTCTTGAGGAGGACCAAGAAATGGAGGATGCTCATTCTGTTGCTGCTGCTGGTGGTGATACAGAGGTCAGCAGTAAATTTCTTCAATTATGCCTAGCATACGAATATTTGCACCCGATGACCAGATAATATTACGTTAATGTTTTGTGAATGCAATGTTTATAATTGTAGTCTGTCAGTCCTGAGAGTCGTGACGTTTTCTAAGACCAACTTTTGATCTGTTACTGGGAACTGGTCAAGGCGATTGGATCCTGTCCGGAATTGTGAGACCTGACTGTTAGCCAGTTTACCTGCTTCTCTGCCTTCATGCTGTTTCTTGTTTGCCAGTTTGAATGGCTTGCGATCTGGGGTGAACGTTGTTGCTCATGTGTCATTTGTGAATGGGTATTGGGCATTGTTCATTAGTTCAGAACTTCCACAAGGAGCATGTTATTATAGAATTGTCAACCACAATAATTTGACTACTCTCATGGAAGATATGTTTATATAATATATCCTCAGTTTGAATGTGATTTAATCTACGATTGCAGTCTGAGATATCTATATTTTATTGTGCAGGCCAAGGATGGGGTAATTGAACATTACGTTTGTTTTTCGTGTGTTGATGGTATGTATTGTACAAGTATCCATCCGTTACCGGAGAGCCATAATTGATTTTTTTTTTGTCACAAGTCACCGTCCCTTTATCTGTTCACTCTGTTTTTCCTTCCCTTTTCCATCCAGGTGAACTTTACGAGCTTGATGGAGGAAAGCCACAGCCGATACATCACGGCCCTTCCTCTCCTGATAGCTTGTTGCAGGTAAATTGTTCAGCTGCCTGCATCTCTCATTCTGTAAACGGCGTATTGTATGGAAGATAGTGTTGCCTATTTATAACTTCAGCATAAGGGTTTTGGTTGTGACCGTATTACTTAGTAGCTCTTCATTTCACTAAATTATGTCGTTATGCTTAGTCAATTCTTATTTTCAGGTGGGGGGCTTTGCCCCCCCCCCCCCCCCCCCCCCCCTGACCTTCAAAAAAAGAAGAGTAAGATATTAGTAGCTGCTTAGCCACTTACGTGCACAGGCCCATTAAGTAGTCAGGGTGGTCTCACGACCGCACAACCATTTTGCAAAAGAAAAAAATGGAAGCAGTTCAACCCAACACAAAATCGGCAAAAGATAAAGCCGAGCCTAATTCTTTAGTAAATACGCGCACTTGATTGGAAAAATCTGGTCCGCCATATCACCTCTCATGAAGGAAGATTCAGTGACAAATATGAATGCTTAACACTTGTGATATTCTGAACCCTATTATTCCTTGGATGTGTGCATTGCAGGATGCTGCAAGAGTCATAAAAGCGAGGACTGTGGAGTATTCTGAGTCACTCAACTTCAATGTCATGGCTCTCTCGAAGATGTAGTGAATATATGGGTTCAGAGAGAAGGTTTATTGATTCACACACACCACTCTACCTCATCTGCACCAGCCTCAGTTAAGTCCAACTGTAGCATCATTTCCGTTATACTGGTGTAACACGGCGAAATGTAATGAAATAATACGGGAACACAAAAGGATCAACGCAGACCACATCCTCTTCGACTAGATGACCTTGTTGCTTGTTGATGTTTCCCTTTCGACTAGATGGGCTTCTCATGTGTATTATCAACGGTAAAAAGCGCTTGTAGTGATATTTATGATTACACGTGTTAAGGAAAAGTTCATGTACAGTACCTTTTTTTTTTTAAAAAAGAAAGGGCTTTCCCCCATTTCCACCCATTTTATTGAATGAAACCACAGTAAGCAGTCTAAGTGATGAAAACAAAATTCATTTGGAAGAGACCATAAGAATCATAAGGCAGCTGTGCAAACATTCTTTTTCTGTTTGGCCCACCTTGAAATGATGTCTTGTATAGAATTTGGCATTCCCAAAAGGAAAAACTCATACAGTGGAACTAACGTATTTAGCAACACTCCCATTACAAAATAGACAGGAACCAACACATGATTTTTTTGGGGGATTAATGAAATGATTTAACAGAGTATTTACCACTGCTGTCATTTTGTGAAGCATACATCTAGGAGTGTGAGGTAATCACAACAGGCCGAATAAGAGCAACCAGTTCACGCTAGAGCAAAAACGTTCATGTACAGACGCGTTTGGTAGGCTGCATCAAGCCCAACCAGGCTCTGGCGGACTAAGTAGTGAGTTGTTTGGTTGCCTAGCTCGCACTTAGAAATTGACCCACACGAAACTTAAAGCAATCTCAGTCTGGCTCGCAGAGAACACCCAGATCGACCGTTTTTCCAGATGCAGACTGGGCCTAGTGCAATTTACACTATGGGGAGAATGCGAGTTGGGCTTGATGTAGCCAACCAAACGACATGCAGAACATGACCCAAAGCCAGTATACACTTAAACAGGCTCCGCTGAGCCAGTCTCTCCTTCCACTAGGAAGGTAACCAAACGTGCCCATAGTGCCTCGCTCGTTGCTGGTGTGAGATCAGTATACGAGTAACCTCCAGAGTACCCCGGTTGCAGACAATGGTGCGACGCAGTTAGAGCTTGAACCGAGGTAGATACTGAAATGTTACTCGAGACATACACACAGGCTCACGCTAACCAGTCAATCACGTTAGTGCTGTCAGTGCTGCAACAGAGCCCGATCTAGCTCACGCTACCAGCGCGGTTGCAGCTTGGTGAGGGGGGTTGTGTCGTCGCGTTGCATGGAATGGCAAAGGGAAACAAATTAGAACACAGCGCGCGAAGTGCTCCACCTTTTCCAAATCGATGACACAGCAGCATTGGACGCGGGCTGGTCCTTGGAGCTGGAGGAGTAGACTTGTACAACTACTTTGATCGGAGGGGAACTTTTGGTCTATGGGGACATATGCACCCTATATGGGAATTATTTTTAGTAATTCAACAAAAAGTCGAAAATTCCTGAAAATATTTTTGAAATAAACTTGATCTTCTATTGTACTCGTGAGAAAAAAAAATCCACAAAAAGATATCCCTTTGACTTTTTTCAAATTTTTTTTTTTTGGCTAATATAGTGTGAATAGTGACCTATAAAGCAAATAAATTTTGTCTTTTTGCGGTGAGGTCAACTTTTGTTTTTGTTTTCGTCGAGATTTATATACTAGTGCAAAAGTAAGTCAAGTGTTTTGTCAAAACACTTCTTACGTATTTTGACTTTTTATTAAAATATTAAAAAAATCCCATATAGGATGCATATACAATCAAGAATCAAAGTGTATTTCCCTACTTTGATCGCCATTTATAACCTTTTGTTTTTGTTTTCTTAGCTGCTTGTTGATGCTTCCCGTCCTATCCTACTAGACGAGCTTCTCATTTGTAGTATCATCGAGTGCAGATCAGAACGTCCAAAAGCAAGGAAGATTCGGTCTCAAGTGTCATTCTCCTTGCAACTTAGCGCATGTCAAGGCGAAGTTGCTGCAATGACTGGCTGACCGCTCAATATGAGTAACCTGTAGAGGAATTCTGAATTCAAGTGCTGGTGCTGCACTTAACAGATGTTACTGGTTGGCAGGTTGTCACATGGATACCCGGCCACTGCGTGGTATAGTACAAGATTTCCACAGGGGAAGGGAGTTTTAGCTTAAAGCTGCTGAGAGACGCATGAGGCAAAACGCATACAACGTTCGCAATGCTTTTGCCAGTTGCTGGAGCCCCAACCTAGCTCACATACTACTCCCTTCGTAAGTAAAGAAGTAGTGATCTAAATGCTCTTATATTTCTTTACCACAATTCGTCCAACCCTACCGAAAAACTACCACTTTGCATTTTTTGTCCGAAAACTACCAATTTACGTCTAACTTTTGTTGATTTACATTCAGATTTGTTTTTTACCCTATCAAATATAGATGATCCGCGAGAACCGACCAAATTTAGCGGAGTAAATATACTTCACTAAAGATTACTTGTAAAGAAAAAAAAATACTGCCTCTTTTATTTTTAGGGAACCGGTTAGAGTTGGCCTTAGCAGTGGCACGAAAGTCTATCGACGCGTGCTCCGCCGCGTCCAGTACGCCGTCGTGCTCACTCATTAACCGCCTCAGCATCTGGCCACCGTCCATCACACCTCTCCCTCCATCTCCGGTCACTCTCGGTATGCCCTGCTCACTGACATTATCAGTAGCGGGTTTCCGTTTCCGGCAATCGTGCATCGACTCAAAATGGCGAGAAGGTCAAGCAGGCACGACGCGGTTGGCCGGCCAAACCTGCTCATGTCGCCGTCGTCCGTCGTCTCTCTCTCTCTCCCGCGTTGGTGGCCATGGACTGGAAAGAATAATATGCTCATGATCCTACCGCTAGCAGTCGAAGGCCTGCAGCTGCAGTTAAGTAAAACGCTGGGGAGAGGAAAACCGTGGTCTGATTGTACAGAAACTAACTTGACCAGTCTATGTGCTACTAGTACTTATCACGGACTGAAGATTATCTTGCGTGCAGATGAAAAAACACTTGTGAGCGCATAGGTGCATCCCACGCCACATTTCTAGAAATTCCACCGAAACAAACATGTACGTTATGTGGAAATATGCATGCCCCGGTAGAAAAAGGAAGGTGATGCCAACCGGACAGAGATCTAGTGCCTTGCCCACAGCAAGGCACGGCGTAACTGGCGGGCAGGCAGCTGTTGGATGTAGGGGGCGGCTCAGATTGAGTGATGTAGCGTGAAGCACTGTAGACCGAGGTACTGTGGATAATCTCCTGTAGACGAGTCGGGGTACTGTTCACGCGGATCTGTCCGTTGACCCTTGATCGAACGGTGTGGAGAGGGAGCCCGTCACCGTACTGTTCACCAGTGACTGCAAGTCACTGGATCTCAATCCATGCCAACAATATGGAGCGCATGCACATGGCAAGTTGGTGACTGATACTACCAAGCTACTACACCAACCTACACTGACTATTAACTGCGGCCTGTTTAATTAGACTGAGGGATTCTCCGTTCCGCTGCTTGTTTTTGGAGACCGCGTGATGAACCAAGATGCATGTTACGATCGATCGAGCTGTCTGCACGCCGCACCATATTTCCATTTCGGAGCAAGCTTTATCATGCTCATCGTAGAGGTAGGCACGACGCGGTGTGGCCCTGTGCATGTGCTCCCATGTGGCCATGCCATTCCGTTCCGGTGCAGCGGTGCAAGAGAGCAGTGGCGGAGCCAGAAACTCTATATAGAGGGGGCCAAACATGTCATATAATGTTAGAGGGGGCCAAATCATCTAAATCTTGTTAATTATATTTGAAAAATGGAGAATTAGAAGCACATATAGCTGTATTTGTGAGGGAGGGAGGGGGGAGCGCCTTCACCTTCTCTTCGGCTCTTGTGCTCGCGTAGTACGTGGGTGAATAAGGCCACTTACGCGGTGGCACGGCCAAAAAACAAAACACGCGGCATACTGTAACCAATTGTACTGTAACACTCGGCGTAGACGGGTCAAAGCTGAGTGTGCCCGTCCACTGCACGGCGTACAACCACGCCACATGGCTGCTCATATGGCTGTGCTCATCGCAGGTCAAGGCGCCGTGACGGCTGTGCCCAAGATGAAGGATATCTCTTCCACACCATCAAATCCACTGGTAGAATGGAGTAAAGGTTCATTTAGACCGGGATCAGAGACCTCAGGGTACAAACAAACTAAAGCGATTTGGACGTAAGGGTTTGTTCTCGATGATCTCTACAGCCTACATAAGGTTTAAATCAGATTTCACTTCTTCTGAGATAACGGCGTGACGTCGCCAGAGCTTGAGCCAGGGTGGACAGGAATTCAAGTGCTCGTGCTGTAGTTCAACAAATGTTTCTGGTGCCTACAAACGAAAAAATTCAGAAAAAAATTAGTGCATTGATGCAACATTAATGCGCATTGTCACAAAAATTCAAAACATTGCTCGAGATACGAAAATGACAAATTTGTCATGAATGTGCTAATGGGCCAAAACTGAAGCCCAACTTGTGTTATGTAGTATTCGGTGTCAAATTTGTCATTTTTGTATCTGGAGTAATGTATCGATTTTTGACTTGAATTTTTGTGACAACATACATTGATGTTATGTCAATGCACTAATTTTTTTACAGATTTTTTCAAACATTTTTGAATGTGTAATGAGTGACCGGTGCACCGGTAGCACCAATTTCCCCGGTGCACCAGATACATTCCCGGCGTCGGGGAGGGTTCCCGATCTCCGCCGCCGCACCCCCCTCCTCCCTCCTCGCCCTCCCCGCCGCCAAGGGGCGAAGCCCTGGCGTCGCCGCCGGCGGCGGGGCTCCTTCGTCCACTGCGCGTGGGGTATGGCGCGGGTCAGATCTCACGGCGGGGCGCGACACTTGTGCCGGGCATGGCGGGGCCCCAGAGCAGGCCGGCGATGGTGGCATAGCGACGGGCGGCATGGTGGTGGTGTGGGCCAGTGGTGGAGTCGGCGGCGGTGCTTCCGGCAGCGCCTCGGCGTCGCGCCCGACGCCGCGGGTCGTGGTTGGCCCTCTCGCCGTGGTGCTCTGGTGGGGGGCGGAGCGTCAGCGGAGGTGGTGGGCTGCTCCCACCCAGTCGGGCCCTCGCGGCTGGGTGGCGGCGCTCGGCTCGGGAGGATCCCCCTATTGGTGTCTCTAGGCGGAGGCGGCGACAGCTCGGCATGTGGAGGCGGCCGGTGCCTCCTGGTACTCTGGGCCTTCGATGCGGGGGCGGAACACGGTTGGGGGGGGGGGAGGGAGCTGGAGCTGACATGGGCGTCGGTTGTGGCCATGGGCCACTTCTCCGCCTTCCCCTTCCCCGGTCGATGTGGTCACAACCCTTCTCGAGGCAGGTTGGCCGCCGGCGGTTCTGGAGGTTGTTAGGGTCGTGGATCTGGGCAAAGTCGTGCCCTTTGGTGGCTTCGGGGTGGTCTCATGGCGGGGCGGTGGCCCTGGCGGTGGGAGTCGCGTTGATCGTGGGCCGATTGCGCGGCTCGGATGCGGGCATGCAACCATGGCCGCTCGGGCGGCATGGCCTCGGGTGTTGGCGGGCCGGGGTGGCGGTGGGGGAGTTGAAGCACCGGGGTACATCACCTACCCAGTCCGTGCTCTGGTCGACAGTGACAGCATACGTGGACGTCGTGTTCCTCCTCGCAGGCTCCGTCGTGGTGCTTCTACTCCTTCCATCTTACCCGGGTGAAAACTTGATCTTCGGATCGGACGGTGGCGACGTTCGTGCTCGTGCCCTTCCTGGAGACACCGTCTTGGAGTCGTCGGTCCGGTGGCCGTCGCACATCCTCCCGGACGATCGCTCCTTGTGGTGGTGGTCTCCGTCGGCTCTAAGCGGATCCATTTTGCTCATCTTTTAGGTGCTTTGGGTCGTTGAGGTTGTATGTCGGTGCCCGGCATTCGTGTATCTTGCCTTGGGTCTGTGTGGCGTGCGTTTGTATCGGTTGCTTTGATGTTGTGTTGGTGCTTTATACTCCCTCCGTTCGGGATTACTTGCCTCGAAAATGAATGTATCTAAAACTAAAATACATCTAGATACATCCATTTATGCGACAAGTAATTCCGAACGGAGGGAGTATAATATAAAGTGGGGAAACCCTTTTTCGTAACCTCCAACGTTCAAAAAAAGTAATGTTACTGCACTGCGTGGTGAAACCCTAAATCACGGGGGAGGAAGTTGCGCGGGAAAGCTCGTGGGAGACGGATGAGGCAAAACCATGCAGAGCCCGTTCTTACTAGCTCAGATACAATCAGTGCGGGTGCAGCTTGATGAGGGGCGGTGTTGTCTTCTTGCTTGGAATGGCCATGCAGGAAAATGCGTAGCAAATCACCCTTTCCAAATCGATGCCGCGGGAAAGCATCCGACGCGACTACCAGACGCGAGCTCGCGCTACATTAGTTCGTTCTAGCGCCGCGAGACTCTCCTCGGCTCCTTCTCCCCCTCCTCCTCCAAGTCTCCACCACTACCTTCCCGGAGTTGCCCATTCCCATGGCGCTCTCCCGCCGCCTCCTCCTCCTCCTCTCCCTCGTCGCCATGACGGCGGTCACTGGCACCTCCAAGGTCATCGTGACAAGGTGCTACCCGCCGCCGACGCCCCACCCCAACGGCAGGGGCGCGTTCCACCGCAGTCTTCTCTCGCTCCTCGACGACCTCCCCTCCGCCGCCGCGCCGACGGGCTTCGCCTCCATGCGGACCGGCGGCGCGTTCGCCCGCGGGCTCTGCTTCGGCGATCCCGCGCCCGGCCCGTGCCTCGACTGCCTGTCCGACGCCGGCGGGAAGATCGCCGACCAGTGCGGCAATGCGAGCCGGCGCGCGGGCTTCCTGAACGACGGCTGCTTCCTGGGCTACTCCGACACCAACGTTTCCTCCGACGGCATCGACATCGGTGCCCTCACCTTCTCCGACGACTCCGTCGCGGGCATCGACGCCATCGACGTGCTGCACTTCTTGGCCGTGGCGCTGCCCCTGGTCCCGCAATCCGCGAACGGCCGGGTGCCCGCCGCCGACGCGACTACCACGGCGAGCAACGGCGACAAGGTGCGCGTGCTGGCACAGTGCGCGCCGGACCGCGCCCCGGCGGAGTGCGACCTGTGCCTGAGTGATGCGGTGCTGCAGATGGCCACGAGCTGGGGGCTCACCGCCGACGGCGTGCAAGGAAGCGTGGCCGCGGTTCTGGGCCCAGACTGCTACCTCCGTCTCGAGATATCGGCACCGCCGCTGAGAGAGAAGATTCGTGAGTATTACTCTGGCCGATATATTTCATGGCGATTCCGTCTCTTAACTTGTGATGCGCTGCGCTGCAGGGAGGATCGTAAAGGATCACATCTTTCTGACTGTGTTCATCTGCATCATCGTCGTCGGAGCTATCCTCGCGCTGGTAGCTCATCTCTGCAGCCTGCTGATGAGAAAGGCCGGGAATTGATGCAGCAGCAGCACCAGGTATGTACCTACGTCTCCGCCTCGTTGTTGGTAAAACACACCCGCGATCTTGAGGTCTTGACACATCTATCTTTATCTCCAGCGGCGGAAGGGAAGCCATGATCTTACCGGGAGAAGAAAGAAGCAGACTGAATAAAAGCAAGCAAGACATGAGGGCGCTGGAGGAAGTTGGTCCGGCCAGCCAGCCAGCGCCATTTTACTGCTCCCTCTGTCCGAAAATACTTGTCATTAAAATGGACAAAAAAGGATGTATCTAGAACTAAAATACATCTAGATACATTCCTTTTTATTCATTTTGATGACAAGTATTTACGGAAGAAGGGAGTACTACTGTTAATCTAGTTATGTTGATCTGTCCTATGAATTTGGATGCTTGGTACTCCAGTTTACTACTGCTCTGTTCCGTGATCTTCCACTAATCTTCTTCGTGATTGTGGAACCCGGTCGTTTGGCGCGATCCTATGTGTGTGTGGAATCCTAATGCTGATCTTTATAAGATCTTTAGCAGATGTTGATCTCCTCTCTGTAGTTGCCTACTGTTGACGCTGGAACGCGTCACACGAACACGTCGATGTGTACCCGCGGCGCCGAGGGAGATGCTCCGCAACTCACACCGCGGGAGGCCGACTTCCAGCGCGATACGCAAGACAGCAAGCCGGCGCTTTTGGGTCCCGAAACCCCACACGCCCGGGAGGGACCCCGTCTGGGCGCGTGGCGGCTATGGGCTGCCCTAGGTCGACCTGATCGCCCCTAGGGCCTCGAGGTTCGCCGCCCTGCAATGAAGAAGAATGAACGAAGAACGAGGAAGAAGAAGAAATAGGGTTAAGGAGAAAAGATAAAAGATAAAAAGTGGTAGATTGATTGATCGATTGTGTGTTGTTCAATCGGCCATCACCCCTCAGGTATACAAGAGGCGGCTGGACTTCCCGTGCAAGGAAAAGGCTTGGATTCACGTCCAAAACCCTAGTCAAATTCGGATTGGTTTTGTCCGAACTTTCCAAAACAGTTCGGTTTAAACTGGCTGCACCTTGCGGGTAACTTTTGAGGTGGTAAACGACCTCGGATGGAAACGAGCCCAAAAGCAATCTTGACCGTTTCGACGAGACGAACAACTTTTATGTTGAACGTTTTTTGATTCGAGTTCATTTTGAGGGTCAAATCGCTCGTGCAACATAGGCTGTTATTCGCGCTACCCATCAGACAGGGTGTCTGGTGGGGCGCGCCACTTTTGGCTCGTGATAGTGCTGTATTCGGATGGCTCTAATTTTTGCATACGAACTCGGATTGGAACGATTCTTATATCAAAATTGATCGTTTCGACGAGACGAAGACAATCCATGTAGATCATTTTTCCATACGAGGCAGTCTTGGGGGCGTAATGTGCCGAATAGTGTTCTGAATACAAAATCTCAGTATTTCGAACACAACTTCGGCCTTCGAGATGAGATAAGATGGCGATGGCCCAAACTTCAAAGATGTTCGTATCGACAATACGAAACTTTTTCATGTAGAACACTTCTCCATTTGAGGCCATTTTAAATAAGTTCTTGACTGTGCCAAAATCTGGTGTCAACACATGCCCCCCTGTTTTTCGGAAAAGCCTGTGTGCCGAAAAATAACTTGCACATAGCTTGCTCTAAGGACGATGTCAACACTCCATCGGCCATTTTGGCATATTCTTAGGACGATAAGTTTATATCGGCCATTGCTTGTGTGAATATTTTGACGCAAGCTTAGGTGAAACTTTCTCAACTTCCTTAACAATCCGATCATAAAGTCCCATAGATATGTATCTCAAGGTCATCCTCGGAACCATGTTATTCACACTTTTGCTAGGATTTTGCTGATAATCAATAATAAACTTTCTCCAATCCTTATTTTCGCCTGTATAAGAAAAATTCATTAGTTGCCGAAGCGGTGGACTTCGGATCGGCCTTACCTATTCTGACGAGACTAAGCATCGGCTATTGATAGAAATGCAACACACCATGATTAACATAGTAGACGGATGCTTGCTGTGTCAACTCTTTCAAATTGTCATGTCTAGAAATATGAACAATTTTATAGCAACCCAAGGTAATTTTGCATCTAGACATACCTTAAGATAAACTATAAGTGACTCGTCAAAACATTGATAACCCTTGGATATTTGTTGCACTACTTATAACGAATCATTGAAAGCCTCAATCTATATAGCACCTATAGCAACCAAAAGCTCTAAACTGAATAAATTTCATATTCGGCTTTGATTATTGTGTAAAAATATTTTAAGTGGCATAAGGCTTGTTTTGGTCTCCAATTGAACTAATGACGATGTTAGGATGCTACACCAGCCATGCTTTGACATATTCTTAGGGCAATAGATAAATATCAACCATTAACATGAGGTCCATGTAGAATTCACCCATCAAAGTATGTATAGCCGAAATAAACAAATAAAATAGGAATAAAATATTTCGGCCCCTTTGTATTAGCAACAATGTAACTAACTAAATGTATGGTAATTTGGTAATACTCTCTCATGATATAGAAAATTATGTTGCATCCATGGATCAAAATAAATCAATGGAGGGTAATTGATCATACCTAGGGATGAATTCCATGGCAAAGGCATCAACGACATGGTTGAAGAAAATGGATGATGTGCTAACCGAAGATTTTGATGTTGTGATGCGCACCTTCGACTTAATTGTTTGTTGCTTTCATTATTTTCCTTCTTCACTTTTATTGTACTTGTTGCAACAGAAGCATGCACATCATTTTTGTGTTGATTGATCTTCTTGGGAACCCATGCCATGTTCTTCTTTTTCAGCTCTTGTGCACTAAGATTTTGTAATTTTTCTTTTGCCAATATGATAAACCGAGTGGGCATCTCGGCTGTGATTTTGTTTCAACCAATGGCAACTCTTTTTGGGCCTTGTGCACCCTCAACTTCTTTTCTTCAGATTTGTCACTCTGATTTTTATCAGTTGATTGCTTCACTTCTTTGCCTTTTGTAGCCAATGTCAACACTTTAATTGGCTCTTTGTTATTTGGGATCAAATCTGAAGCAGCACACTTACGACCATCTCTTTTCACGCGGTAAACTTGCTTTACCACCTCTTTCTTCTTTCTTGAGCTCTGGACCGATTCCTTATTATTGAAACGGTCTTTGACGCGTGATTGTTCAAATGTTGATCTCCTTGGAGCTGCATAGTATTGGTGAGATGGTGTAGAATAAGATGGAGAATGTACCCTTGTATCATACCTGTCCCATGATGAATATGTATCTATATGAGCATAGGGAGGTATCGACGGCATTAGCATCGGCGGCCCAAAATAAGGATATGAATATGTTGCATTAAAATTATCACTTTGCCAATACCGATCCTCATATTTGCGCCTTGGGGGTGATCTTGGTTTCTTTGCATGATTTGGCCGATAAGCATTCTTCTCTTCACTCTTTTTTTGATATTTATCCAATAGTTCAGCAAAGGTGATTTTTGATCTCTTACACTTGCGCTTATTCTGGCCTTTGTTTTCTTTTGGTTTGCTTTCATCGATCATTAGATTTGCTTGCTGCCCCCCAGTCCTTGGCGTCTCCATTGTACCTTCAATGGAACTCCCACCCTCAAGATTATGCTCGTTATGCTCTTCAACAACTTCTTTACTTGAAAGCTTGATCCCATCACCTGCAGCTTTTACATTCTTTTTAAATGGATCGGCTTGAAGCAGCCGATGTAAAAACTTTTTGCCATCGGGACCAATCGGAATAGACTGGTCATATCTTGGTGTTTCAACAAACTTCAATCGTCCTTTTTCAATGGCCGATTTAACTATTTGACGAAACATGTTGCAATCCTCAAAATTATGCTTGGACGAATCATGCAACTTACAATACATTCGTCCTTGGATTGATGGCTTAACATGGTGATCAAGAATTGTAATGTAATTATTTTTCAGCAACAAATCAAATATTTTATCACACATGCTTGAATTGAAAGTATACTTCTTGTTTCCTAGCTGATCTTGCTGTTTGAACGGCTTTGGAGATAAGCAAACGAATGGTTCAGATTTGGAATCTCCCCATTCGGCTATGCATTGTGTTTTCCACTCTATCTCCGATGTCTTTGGATATGATATTATATTAGCATCGGTTTTCTCAATAGAATTTAACTTTGGCTTTAAATTTCTGAAACGAAGATATTTAGAACATACATGTCTCAGTTGAGACCAAGTGTAAGCCAAGTAAGAAATAAGCAAAGCTACCCAACTAGATATGAACTTTAGAGAAAGCAACGGGAAAAGCTTTGGCTGTAACAATAAGTCATTATCGGTCTTTATAAATGGTGCAATGGATTGACCGATATGTTCCATAACAATTTTACTGCTAACAAGTAAATTACCCTTCCTCATTGGTCTTTCAAAATTACATATGAGAATATTTCTTATAGATGCATCAATAATGAAGTTGCGACCAAATCTGAAAATAGGTAAATTACTCGCTATGCATACCTCTTCAAATATGTTGGGAGAGCATGATAGTGGTGCCATTTGAAGAACATCTTGCTCCGTCTTTGGATGGCTCCCCAACACCTTGTCATCATCTTTTTCTTGAATCCGTGCATTATTGCTTTGAAGAATTTTGTCGGCCGAACTTTGTTCGGCTACTTGTTCTTGTCCTTGAAGCTTGTGAATTTCTACGACACGGAACTCATAGGGCTGGAAGTAGGTTCCATTAACTTCAGAAAAATCAAGCACCGTTGTTTTCCTATGCTTGCCATGCCCTTTCTCAATAGTGCTTGCCTCATTGGATTTGATGGATTCAGAATATATACTACTTGATTCGGCTTTTTCAACCGAAGCACTTTCATGTTCCGAATCATCCTTCTTTTCATTGATAGTACCAATTGGCAATGCTTCTTTTATCTGAACCAATTATTTTTCTATTTGTTTCTGACGGCGAGTGGCAAAATTAGCTTTAAGCTTTTTCTCAATTTCAGCCCACTCCGGATATGATTGCCCCCCAATGCTTTTAGATTTTTTTCGGCAATGACACACGGGTGTTGCCGAAATTTTGCAATTGTGTAGGGGGTGTATAATATGATGTAGTACTAGGTGAAGGCATATGCAGTGTTGTAAGACCATACTTTTGCTCGCCAATTTTATCAATTGGCAAAGATTCATCTTCTTGCAAAACTCTAGCTTTTATTGCGGCATAATCAGGAAATAGCCTGTCGGTGTCAAAACCGGCGGATCTCGGGTAGGGGGTCCCGAACTGTGCATCTAGGCGGATGGTAACAGGAGACATGGGACACGATGTTTTACCCAGGTTCGGGCCCTCTCGATGGAGGTAAAACCCTACGTCCTGCTTGATTAATATTGATGATATGGGTAGTACAAGAGTGGATCTACCACGAGATCAAGGAGGCTAAACCCTAGAAGCTAGCCTATGGTATGATTGTTGTAATGTATGTTGTCCTACGGACTAAAGCCCTCCGGTTTATATAGACACCGGAGGAGGCTAGGGTTACACAGAGTCGGTTACAATGGTAGGAGATCTACATATCCGCATCGCCAAGCTTGCCTTCCACGCCAAGGAAAGTCCCATCCGGACACGGGATGGAGTCTTCAATCTTGTATCTTCGTGGTCTTGATAGTCCGGCGGACGATGATAGTCCGGCTGTCCGGACACCCCCTAGTCCAGGACTCCCTCAGTAGCCCCCGAACCAGGCTTCAATGACGATAAGTTCAGCGCGTATATAGTCTTCGGCGTTGCAAGGCGGGTTCTCCCTTCAAGTTCCATGTACCTGCCGAACAGTGTCCGGCTTCACCATAAATACTGTGTTTCTCGGCTTCCACGCCCAATAATGGTATTTTTCCACGCGTCGCACGAATGCGAAAAGCCAGGGCGTCTTTTACGTTTCACCCCCCAGTCGTGCGAGTCATCCGCCTATAAAAGAGGCAAAAATCCAGATCCAAACCACACCATCTTCCTCCCGCGAATACTTCATCGGAGCGCCTTTGACCTAAAAATCCATTCCATCATGGACCGTCGACGCGGCTCTTCTTCGCGCACTCCCAGCCCACCGCCGGGGAATTGGAGGAGGTGCTCTGTTTCGCACAACGAGCTAGTGAAGCTCCAAACGGGGGGATTTCTCCCTCCGGCCTTCATGGTCCCAGTCCGGGCCGGACTGGTTACTTATCAAGGTGGGAGGCAAGCGGAGGCTACCCCAAGCCCCAATAAGGGGGAGCGAGTATGCTTCGTCCCCTATCTGGTAAGGGGACTCGGATTCCCAATACATCCGTTCCTCCGCGGGCTCCTGGAGTTCTACGGACTCCAGCTCCACCACCTCACGCACGCCTCTGTCCTGCATATCGCGGGCTACGTAGCTCTTTGTGAGCTATTCCTGGGCATTGAGCCCCATTTTGCTTTGTGGAAGGGGCTGTTCTGCCTCGTACCCCGTTCTCACGAGGGGTCCATATATCAAGTGGGCGGCGCCGAAATATGGCGCATTGCCGGGACCGGATACCCATCCGGCACTCCCAAGAAGGCGTCCGAAGACTGGCCTTCAGAGTGGTTTTATATAGGAGACGCTCCGCTGCCGGACCCAGTCCGGATCGGCCTCCCGGAGTTTAGTGCTGCTCCTTTGAAGAAACGCCTCAGCTGGCGCCCACGGAGCCCCCGATTGGAGGAAGACAAGAGCGTCCATTACTTGATGGGCCGAATAAGATTAATGGCCCATACTGGCTTGACCATGATCGGAGTCATGGCGACATGCATCATGCGGGGGGTACAACCATTGCAGTACAGAGGCCACCCCATGTGGGATTTCAACGGGGAAGACGATGCCACCCGTCATGGCCGCAAAGGGCCGGATTCGACTGAGGATCTGGTGGAGATCCTGTCCAGCCTGTACAAGGGGGAGAAGGAGGACTTCCTTCGGACGAACCCTCTGAATGGGTTTTCCATGATCAACCCCAGAGGATGGGTAAGTGAACGCCTTTAAGGGTTCAACCCATGCTTTCAAAGTTTAAACTTCTTACATTATGTCTTTGGCGCAGGATCTATGCCGGACTGTGGAGGACATGGTGAGTCCTGCTCCGCAACCCGAGGATCCAGAAAGATCCTTGGATCCGGCCTCCGAAGAGGACCCGGACATCGAGGTGGAGCTGATCGACGGGGTGTTTCACCAGCTCAGCATAGACAATGCTTTGGTTGCCATTACGGCGGATTACCCCGGACTGTGTCCGGCTTCCCAGGTGACCGCAACCGAAGTCCGGACACCATCATCTCTTCCCTGCCCATTGCTAACCTTCGCGAACGATGGTATTTTGCAGGAAGTGCCTTTACGGCAGGAAGCCGAGCCCGCGGCGGCTGACCAACAGAGGTCAGTTCGGACCAGCAGGCGGAAAAGGAGCGCGGTGCGAACGGAAACATCGCCGCAAAGGTATAGCTCGTATTTGAATTTTCAGAGCGACGTTCCTAGGAAGCGCCTGAGTGCTCATGATCTTTTGCAGGAGAAAAAGCGCTCGCCGGACTGCGAGCGTAGAAGTTGCTGATCCAACCTACACCGGCCAGGCTCCAGCGCCCGACCTGGAGGGGGAGGCAAACGCAAGACGCGGGCCGGATCCTCCTCCGACGGAGGACACCGACAGACTGTCCGCCACCAAGTCTGAGGTGGAGAGCGCCATGAACCACAGGCGCCGTCGGACAGTATTTCGTGAGGCGTGCTTTTCCCCTGAGGCATTGGATGCCTTTAACGCAGGGGACGCGCATCTCCGTGCCGCTCAAGATGGTTTTACCAGAGCCACGGAGCAGTATGTGAAAGACATATGGGTAAGGGAATTTTAATGGTTGTATATACCAGTAGCCCCCGAGACTTAAAGTAGTTATGTTAACTGATTTATGGATCATTTGAAAATGCAGGCTCTTACAGAGAAGAATGCCCAGCTGTCTCGGGAGCTGCAAGATTGCAAGGCCCAACTTGAGGCCGCACTTGCTGCCGCAGGAGGAGACGCAGGGACCCCTCCTGGTAACACATTTTTATTAATAAATATAAGCGCTGTGCGGCGTGCACGCGAGTCTAATAATGACATTGCAGGTGCCGCCGGACAAGATCCGGACAGGCAAGCATTGCTGCGCCAGCTGAAGGCCGGCGAGAGTGTGCTGAATAGGGTGCAGCAAGAAAGGAACAAGCTCCAGGATGCCCACGCCAAGCTCGAAGAGGAGCTGAAAGGCGCTCGGGCCGAGCTGTCCGGCTCCGTTAAGGAGATTCAGCGGCTTCGTCGCGGCATTTATAGTAAGTGCTTGAGCGAACTCCTTTGAAAAGAAGAGTTCGGCGAAGAAGCAAATTGACATAATATGTCTTGTAGGTATACTCACAGGTCGCCATGCGGAGGAGATGCCCGTATCAACGGGTGATCAACTTCCCGAGCTGCTGCAACTGCTCGAACGAGTTCGGCAGGCAATGAGCGGCGTCGTTCAGGCTTTATGGCCAGCCCTCACCCTACCCAAGGGCCTCGGGGAGCTTGCGGAGAAGCTGCAGGGAGTGCGGCAGCGCTTCCGTTTGTGGAAGATTTCGGCTTGCCGTCAAGGTGCCAGGGAGGCTTGGGCCATGGTGAAGACGCGGTACAAGAAGGCGGATCCCAACCATATGGCCGAAGTTGGACCGGTGGGGCCCGATGGGAAGGAGATCCCTGTGAGTTTAGTATACAGCCAAGTAGAGTTGGCTGCTAAATTTTCCCAACGGGACTGTAAATTAGATAGCCTGTTAGACGGGATTGAGGAGGAATACAATCAGTAAATTTGACAATGTATGTTATCCTTTAAAGTGACATGTGAAATGCCTTCTAGCCGGATTGTAGATCGTTTGTCTTTGCCGACCTTTTCGCTTCAACCTTGGGACCCTAGAGTCCGGAGTGTGTCTGAATACCTTTTTGGTTAAGAAACAACCGTGGTATGCATGGAGACCAGGCGTAGGGGTCATTAGTGCTTTATCAGACAAGTGCCCTACTAGTTATGTTATATTACATGGTTAGTAAGAAACATCTTCCAGGGAGAATAGTTCCGTTAAGGGTTCCTTTCCCTGGGAGGCATGCCCTAAAGTGCATGTCCGGACTGCAAAGAAAGCAGTAAAACATCTGGGGGCAGATAGGTAAATAGGTAAGAAGTCATCTTTTAAGTCACCGACCGAATATTCCCTTAAGAACTCTAGCTTTCGGCTTCACCCAGTCTGAGGTACACATCCGGCTGACCCGGCAGTAACAATCGCAGAGGTGCTCCCTTTACCTCCTAGCTGAACAATCGGGAACGTAGGGGTAAGCACAGGAGCCAGGCAACCCAGCTTGGCCAAAACTTAAGTCATATCGATGCATATAATGGCAAGTAAAAGGTACATGTGGAAGCTTGACACATGTGCTGGGTATGAAACCCGTATAATTGAGCTTCTGTAAAAGAAGCCCCCAGGAATAATGAGTGCGGATGGCACATCATGCATATGCAAAAAATGAGAAAATAGGCCCGTAAGGGCTTTTAGATGAAAAGGTATAAAAAGAGAAACAAAAGACAGCCGAAGTATAAAAGTTTGGACGGGGGAAGGGGACGAACTCTTAGTCCGGCGCTAGGCATAGAATCGTCGGAGGCGGGCTGCGTTCCATGGGTTCAGCTCGAGTCGGTTATCCGACGCATTTCGTAGACGGTATGCTCCGCCGGTCAGGACTTGATTGATAATGAAGGGGCCCTCCCATTTGGGCTTGAGCTTGTCCTTTTTCTTGTCCGGCAGGCGTAGAACTAGTTCACCAACGTTGTAAGTCTTGGCCCGTACTTCTCTGCTTTGATATCTTCTGGCCTGCTGCTGATAAAATGCGGAACGAGCCTTCGCGACGTCCCGTTCTTCCTCCAATGTGTCCAAGCTGTCCTGCCGATCAAGCTCGGCCTCTCTTTCCTCATACATGCGCACTTGAGGTGAGTCATGAATAATGTCACAGGGCAAGACTGCCTCTGCGCCGTATACCATAAAAAATGGTGTGAATCCGGTAGTACGGTTAGGCGTTGTCCGCAGCCCCCAGAGTACGGAGTCGAGCTCCTCGACCCATTGTGTGTCGGATTTAGTAAGTGACCTCACTAGTCTGGGTTTAATGCCGCTCATTATTAGACCGTTTGCTCGTTCCACTTGACCGTTGGTTTGAGGGTGATAGACTGAAGCGTAATCGAGCTTGATGCCCATATTCTTGCACCATGACTTAACCTCGTCGGCTGTGAATTTCGTGCCGTTGTCGGTGATGATGCTGTGGGGGACTCCATAACGGTGTACTACCTCGGATATAAAGTCTATCATTGGTCCGGACTCTGCCGTTTTGACCGGCTTGGCCTCTATCCATTTGGTGAATTTATCTACCATGACCAATAGGTACCTTTGCTTGTGGGTTCCCCCTTTGAGGGTTCCAACCATATCAAGCCCCCAGACCGCGAACGGCCAGGTAATGGGTATGGTTTTGAGGGCGGTGGGCGGCATATGGCTCTGATTAGCAAAGAGCTGACAACCAACGCATCGCTGAACTAAGTCCTGTGCGTCTGCCCGGGCCGTCGGCCAATAAAATCCTGTATGGAATGCCTTTCCTACAAGGGCCCGGGCTGCTGCGTGGTGTCCGCCTAGTCCGGCATGAATTTCAGCCAGGAGGTTTCGCCCTTCCTCTTCGGAGATACACCTCTGAAGGACTCCGGTTGTACTTTTCTTATAAAGTTCTCCCTCATGGACCTTGTAGGCTTTCGATCGCCGGACTATGCAGCGGGCCTCGTTTTGGTCTTCGGGAAGTTCCTGCCTAAGTAAGTAGGCTAGGAAAGGTTCTGTCCACGCGGCGATTACTGCCATTATGACGTGGGCTGAAGGTGTTATGTCATCTGCTGAATCATCGATTGGTGCGGTTTTTTCCGGTTTGTCACTACCGGGCTCCTCTTCCCATAGTACGGATGGCTTGAAGAGCCGTTCCAGGAAGATATTTGGAGGGACAGCATCACGTTTTGCCCCGATGCGTGCCAGTACGTCGGCCGCTTGGTTATTATCTCGGGCTATGTGATGGAATTCAAGTCCTTCAAACCGAGCTGACATTTTTAAGACAGCGTTGCGATATGCTACCATTTTCGGATCCTTGGCGTCAAAGTCTCCATTTATTTGGGATATTGCAAGGTTTGAGTCCCCGCGCACCTCTAGGCGTTGAATACCCATGGAGACTGCCATCCGGAGACCATGTAATAGGGCCTCGTATTCGGCTGTGTTGTTGGAGTCCGTGTACATTATTTGAAGTACGTACTGGACTGTGTCCCCGGTTGGGGACGTCAATACGACGCCAGCCCCCAGTCCGGCCAACATTTTAGAGCCGTCGAAATGCATAACCCAATTGGAGTATGCGCCGTACTCTTTAGGGAGTTCGGCTTCGTTCCATTCAGCGATGAAGTCAACTAAAACTTGTGACTTTATAGCTCGCCGAGGTTTGTAAGTTATATCGAATGGTAAGAGCTCAATGGCCCATTTTGCAATCCTGCCCGTTGCGTCGCGGTTATTTATAATGTCATTGAGTGGTACTTCAGAGGCCACTGTTATCGAACACTCTTGAAAGTAGTGTCGGAGCTTCCGGGACGCCATGAACACCGCATATGCTATCTTCTGATAGTGCGGGTAACGGGATTTGCAGGGGGTTAACACAGTGGATACATAATACACTGGTTTTTGAAGAGTGAATTTGTGCCCTTCTGTCGCTCGTTTGACGACGAGGACCGCGCTTACAACTTGATGCGTTGTTGCGATGTATAACAACATTGGTTCGCCCAGAGTGGGCGCCGCCAGGACCGGATTTGTTGCCAATATGGCCTTTATTTCTTCGAGTCCGGCAGTGGCAGCATCCGTCCACTCAAAGTGTTCGGTGCGCCTGAGGAGGCGATAGAGGGGCAACGCCTTTTCTCCTAGACGGGAGATAAAGCGGCTTAAGGCTGCCACGCATCCTGTTAATTTTTGTATTTGTTTGAGGTCTTTTGGAATATCCAACTGTGACAGAGCTCGGATTTTAGCCGGATTTGCTTCAATTCCTCTACCGGATACAATGAAGCCCAGCAGCTTTCCGGCTGGTACGCCGAAAACGCATTTTTCCGGATTCAGCTTGATTTCATATGCTCTGAGGTTGTCGAATGTGAGCCTCAAATTGTCTACTAGAGTTTTGACGTGTTTTGTTTTGACGACTACGTCGTCTACGTATGCCTCGACTGTTTTGCCGATCTGGGTGGCCAGACATGTTTGAATCATGCGCTGATATGTTGCGCCGGCATTTTTAAGTCCGAAGGGCATCGTGTTGAAGCAGAATGGTCCGTATGGAGTGATGAATGCTGGTGCGGCTTGGTCTGCTTCCGCCATCTTTATTTGATGATAGCCAGAGTATGCGTCCAGGAAGCACAACGAATCGTGCCCTGCGGTAGCATCGATAATTTGGTCGATGCGGGGGAGAGGGAAGGGATCCTTTGGGCAAGCCTTATTGAGGTCTTTAAAATCGACACAGAGGCGCCAGGATTTATCCTTCTTTGGTATCATCACCAGATTTGCTAGCCAGTCCGGATGTTTGATATCTCTAATGAATCCGGCCTCCAATAGTTTGGCTAGCTCTTCTCCCATTGCCTGTCTTTTGGGTTCGGAAAATCGTCGAAGAGCCTGTTTGACTGGCTTAAATCCTTTTAGGATGTTTAGGCTGTGTTCTGCCAACCTGCATGGGATTCTGGGCATGTCCGAAGGATGCCAGGCGAAGATGTCCCAATTTTCCCGAAGGAATTCACGCAGTGTGGCGTCTACTTCGGGGTTCAATTGTGCCCCAATGGAGGCCGTCTTTGTTGGGTCCGTTGGATGGACCTGGAATTTTATTGTTTCATCTGCTGGTTTGAAGGAGGTGGACTTGGATTTTTTATCGAGTATCACATCATCCCTGTTCACCGTAGAGCGCAGCGCGGTGAGTTCTTCTGCCGCTAAGGCTTCGGATAGTGCCTCAAGGGCTAGTGCGGCTGTCTTGTTTTCGGCGCGGAGTGCTATGTCCGGATCACTAACGAGAGTGATTATTCCGCTGGGCCCAGGCATTTTGAGCTTCATGTACCCGTAATGAGGTACTGCTTGAAAGATTGTGAATGCCTCTCGTCCTAATATGGCGTGATATCCGCTGCTGAACGGGGCCACCTGGAACGTGACTTCTTCGGATCTGTAATTGTCCAGAGAGCCGAACACCACATCGAGTGTGATTTTTCCGGTGCAGCGCGCTTCCCGGCTAGGGATTATTCCTCTAAAGGTTGTGCTACTTCACTCAATATGGCTCCAATCGATTTCCATTTTTCGCAGAGTTTCCTCGTAAATGAGGTTTAGTCCGCTGCCGCCATCCATGAGGACTTTTGTCAGTCGAAAGCCGTCCACTATGGGACTAAGTACCAGTGCGGCTGGCGCTCTGGCTGTTCGGAATTTAGGCTCGTCGCTGGCGTTGAAGGTAATAGCTGTGTCGCTCCATGGGTTTGCTGTTGCTACTTGGTAGACTTCGATGAGTCCGCGGATTGTTCGCTTTCGCATATTGTTTGATGCGAAGGTCTCGAAGACTGTTGATACCATACTGGTATTGTTGGAGTGGTTTCCCGGAGCTAGAAGTTCCTCGCCACTTTTGGCCACCTGCCGTAATATCCAACATGCTCGAAGGCTATGTGTTGGGACGGCTCCCTCTGTACTATGAAGCTTACAGGGTCCATTGAGCCATCCCTCCAGTACGGTTCCGTTTCCCTTGTTGGGTTTTTGCTTTTTCGTTTTTGCATCTGGGGCCTGAGTGTAAGGCGCCCTTTTGCTGCGGACTGGGTTTGGGGCCGGATTATCCCAAAATTGATTTTCAGTTTTCCGGAAACTCTCCATCGCACAGTACTTTCGTACTATGGATGCCAGATCGATGAAGCGCATAATTCTGCGACGATCAATGGCGTTTAGTATTCCCTTGTCCGTGCAATTATTGCAAAAAATTGAGATTGTGTTTTCCTCTCGGCAGTCCTTTATCCTGTCCATAACCAGGAGGAATCTGGCCCAGTAGTGATGTACTGTTTCAGCGGGCTCTTGCCGTATTAGAGATAGATCGCATATGTCTGGGCGGGTGGGTGGACTAAAATCCGGATCCCTGCCCATCTTGGGGCTTAAAGGCCGAAGAGCTTCCGAATTCGGAAGCTTAGGCTGCTGGGCATAATCCAGCGAGTCCGGAGCGATGCATGATTTTAAGTTCAATGCTCGATTGAAGTCCGTCCCTCCGCGGAAATCCTGCGTGGAGGGTTCGGGAATCCGGACATGAATAGTTTTCAATACAGGCAAAGAGTTGCCGCATTGCCCCTCTACCACTGCGACGTGGTGGGTGGCCTGGGGAGAGTTAATCTCTCTCAGATCGGGTTTAAGCCCAATCTGGCTGTAGTCCGTAGCTACTCCCAGGGCGGCGATGCGATCCAAGAGCTTGTTAACAGACGAGAGCTCTATTGGATCCAACTGTTCGGCAGCTTTAGGGCTGACGCGAAGATTGCTTCTGACGACTTGAGAAGTCATTGTCGAAGCGGCGGCCGGACAGGCGGTCATAAGAAAACCACCAAGCCGGATAGTTTGGCCGGCGGCCAAGGCCCCTTCGGCGAAAGTACCGTCTTTGAAGACGGGTGGAGGCATCCGCGCTATCGGTGACGGCACAGAGGAACTCTCAATGAAAGCACCAATGTTGGTGTCAAAACCGGCGGATCTCGGGTAGGGGGTCCCGAACTGTGCGTCTAGGCGGATGGTAACAGGAGACGTGGGACACAATGTTTTACCCAGGTTCGGGCCCTTTCGAGGGAGGTAAAACCCTACGTCCTGCTTGATTAATATTGATGATATGGGTAGTACAAGAGTGGATCTACCACGAGATCAAGGAGGCTAAACCCTAGAAGCTAGCCTATGGTATGATTGTTGTAATGTATGTTGTCCTACGGACTAAAGCCCTCCGGTTTATATAGACACCGGAGGAGGCTAGGGTTACACAGAGTCGGTTACAATGGTAGGAGATCTACATATCCGCATCGCCAAGCTTGCCTTCCACGCCAAGGAAAGTCCCATCCGGACACGGGACGGAGTCTTCAATCTTGTATCTTCGTGGTCTTGATAGTCCGGCGGACGATGATAGTCCGGCTGTCCGAACACCCCCTAGTCCAGGACTCCCTCATAGCCCCTTTTCATGTTGTTCAAGGCAAAGAGCACTAATTCTCTTATTTGGGCTAAACTCTTCAATGCAGCCACCACTACCTCATCTTCTACAATGTTGGGCACAACCGCTCCTGTAAAATTTACATTCATTCGGCTATAACCAGGAAGGTGTGAAGCCGAATTATGAGCATCTACAGTTGTGTATGGTGCTGAAGAATTACTAACAAGAGGTGTAGCATATGACGGTTGAGAGTAACTGGCCAAATAGCCATTAGTATCATGGCCAATTCTCTCATTCATCGGCATGGTCGGATTACTATATTGCACATTAGCTGCCGATGAATAAAAGGGTGAAACACTTTCTTGTATGGCATTGGAAATTCTAACTTGGGGTGTTTCAAATTGATTAATCGAACTCATCATGTTGCTCATCGGCATATGAATTTGTGGGGTTGCCGATGCATGGGAGTTGGGATACATATGTTGCATGTTGCTAAATTTATAAGAATTTGAAACATGAAGATTATTTTGCATCGGCCCTTGCACATAATTAGATGCATGATTGATAAAACTAGGGCTAGCCGATACATTATGCTCAATAGGTGATCCAGCAACAACATATGGATTATTTGCATCTACAAAGGGGAATTGTGTATTCATATTACCTTTGTAGATTGCAGCAACTTGATGACGATCTCTTCGTAGCAAGAACGGGCTGGAGACCGTTCAAAGCTTCGTCCCCAGCGGAGTCGCCAAAAAGTATGTTGACGCTGGAACGCGTCACACGAACACGTCGATGTGTACCCGCGGAGCCGAGGGAGATGCTCCGCAACTCACACCGCGGGAGGCCGACTTCCAGCGCGATACGCAAGACAGCAAGCCGGCGCTTTTGGGACCCGAAACCCCACACGCCCGGGAGGGACCCCGTCTGGGCGCGTGGCGGCTATGGGCTGCCCTAGGTCGACTTGATCGCCCCTAGGGCCTCGAGGTTCGCCGCCCTGCAAAGAAGAAGAACGAACGAAGAACGAGGAATAAGAAGAACTAGGGTTAAGGAGAAAAGATAAAAGATAAAAAGTGGTAGATTGATTGATCGATTGTGTGTTGTTCAATCGGCCATCACCCCTCAGGTATATAAGAGGCAGCTGGACTTCCCGTGCAAGGAAAAGGCTTGGATTCACGTCCAAAACCCTAGTCAAATTCGGATTGGTTTTGTTCGAACTTTCCAAAACTGTTCGGTTTAAACTGGCTGCACCTTGCGGGTAACTTTTGAGGTGGTAAACGACCTCGGATGGAAACGACCCCAAAAGCAATCTTGACCGTTTTGACGAGACGAACAACTTTTATGTTGAACGTTTTTTGATTAGAGTTCATCTTGAGGGTCAAATTGCTCGTGCAACACAGACTGTTATTCGCGCTACCCATCAGACAGGGTGTCTGGTGGGGCGCGCCACTTTTGGCTCGTGATAGTGCTGTATTCGGATGGCTCTAACTTTTGCATACGAACTCAGATTGGAACGATTCTTATATCAAAATCGATTGTTTCGATGATACGAAGACAATCCATGTAGATCATTTTTCCATATGAGGCAGTCTTGGGGGCGTAATGTGCCGAATAGTGTTCTGAATACAAAAACTCAGTATTTCGAACACAACTTCGGCCTTCGAGATGAGATCAGATGGCAATGGCCCAAACTTCAAAGATGTTCGTATCGACAATACGAAACTTTTTCATGTAGAACACTTCTCCATTTGAGGCCATTTTAAATAAGTTCTTGACTGTGCCAAAATCTGGTGTCAACACCTACCTAGCTAGCTAGCTCTCGATCTTTAGCAGATGTTGATCTCCTATGTATGTGTGTGGAAACCTAATTCAGGTGTTTTCATGCATTGCATGAGCTTTTCTTAAATAAAGGTTATGCATGTTCAGCTAGTTCTCGCACAACAGCGATTCATATTTACGGTGCCAATTTAGCTAGTACACGCAACATCCCTTTATGAACCTTGACCGACCGATGCTTGCCGCGCTGATCGTGTATGTCGATTATATCCAGTGCCTCATAGATTTTACAGCCGGGTGTAACACTTCACGCGCATACACAGTTCGGTTATTCAGCATCATAAATATCACGAACGGATAACGACCCCTTTCTCCTGAATTAAGACCTTAGCGTACCCAAGAGCTGAAATGTGCTGGTGGTCTGTTGCTATTCATCCGTATGACTTTATTTATAAAATTGGGCGTATGTCTTTTCTCTAAAAAATGCTGAAATCAAAGGGTATGGCATGTCCTTCGAGAGGATAGATGAATGTCTGCACTTGATGCAAAGTGACCATGGAATGCGCATGACTTAGACCCTGTTTGGTTCATAAGTCCTAGGATTTTTTAGTCCCAACTTATAAGTTATAAGTCCCTAAAAAGTCCCTACATGTTTGGTTCCTGGGACTTAACATGGACTAAAAGACCATATTACAACTATAAGAGGATGTTTGTTTCCAGGGACTTAGAGGGTGTTTGTTTCCAGGGACTTATTGGCTTAGGGACTTAAAAAAGTCCCTATAAGTCCCATCTAAACCAAACAGGAGGGACTTATAGGGACTTAAAGTGGGCATTTGGACTTATGAAATAAGACCCTCAAGGAGGGACTTATAGAGACTTATAGTTGTAATATTGTCTTATAACAACTTATAAGTCCCAGGAACCAAACAGGTAGGGACTTTTTAGGGACTTGGGACTTATAAGTTGGGACTAAAAAACGTCCTAGGACTTATGAACCAAACATGGCCTTATTGGTTTAGGGACTTCAAAAAGTCCCTATAAGACTCTCCTTGAGAGTCTTATTTTATAAGTCTCAAACGCCCACTTGAAGTCCCTATAAGTCCCTCCTGTTTGGTTTAGATGGGACTTAAAGGGACTTTTTAAAATCCCTACACCAATAAGTCCCTGTAACCAAACACCCACTTAGCTCGGATTCTTGAAAGGCCAAACCTTACTAAAAAACTGTGTAGTGAAAGGGGAGAGAGTAATTGGAGTGGAAGACAAAGCACCTCAATATATTCTTGAATTGTACATGCAAGATGCGTGGTGTGAAAAAATGGTGGTATTTATAAATTTGCCTAAAACAGTAACTGGTATTTGCAAAGAGAGCCTTGGATCAGTGGTTGGGCATGCGGTTGTGCAGCCTAACGATCCGAGTTCAATTCCTAGAATTGACAGGTGATGCACAGGGGTTTCCCCTATTTATTGAGGATCAAGTTCGGTGTGCGGTGGAACTACTCATAAAAAAACATCTTGATACTCGTTTAAAAAAGTCCGAGGACCATGTTTATCTTGGTACTCATACTAAAATGGCCGTATGCATCCCTAGTTGGTGCAGAGGCCGGGGAAGTGAAATTCTCCCCCAATTTAAGAACAATAACTGGTCTTAGCCAATGGTTTATACCAACTGTTAAATCTAAACATCCGCCGCCGAGAAAGCAAGGAAGCAAAACCTGAGCACCGGCCCCCGCTAGCGTGCCCGATTGGTCGCACAAGAAACAAGGCGACCTCGCTAAACAGCCTCCCGCCGCTACTACTCTCCGTCCCTTCCACCCTCGGCATATCGGCTGCCATGGTTAAGCGGTGCCTCCACCTAGAGGCCAAGCCCGACGTCATGAACCAGGTACCCGCGCCTCCTCTCCACTTCGGGTAGGGCTTTTGCTTCGTCATCTCCTCCTCCTCGCTCATGGCCCTTTATGGTACTGTCAGTTGCAGTCTGTGTCACGAACCGGTCCTGAGGGTGGCCCTGAATCTCCTTGCTTTATGTGCCAGTCCCTAGAATGATTGCTGGCACGCACAATTGACGATGAAATACCAAGAAATAATGCATGTCATATATTGTCAAAGTTAATGGAGCTAGCTCAAATTCGTTCGCACTGTCACGTGGGTTATGGCAGAGAGACCCGTTATCAAGGTTTCTATTCTCATTTGTTGTTGATGGTCTCGACGTTATTTTGAAACATAAAGTGCAATAAGGACGGATCACCTGTGTGTGTGTGTGTGTGTGTGTGTGTCCCAGGGCGCCGAGTATATCACACTTGCTATTTGCGGATGACACATTACTTTTTTTTCATGCCACAACTCTTGCTATCTACAGAAGGAATACATGACAATTTATAAACCCCGCAAAGTGCTCTATCTTATTTGGGAACATGTGCTGACCTGCTGATCAAGCTACTTTATCCTTGGGATTGCAGGTGTAGAATCTACATTTTGAGGAGCGCTACCTTGGGCTCCTTACACCCACTGGCTGCATGTCTAAGGGCCGGTTCGAAAGCTTACATGAGCAACTCAGTAAGAGGATTCTGGCTTGGGGAGAAGGCGCATCACAAGGAGGGAAAGAATTATTGATTAAAGTTGTTGTCCAGTCCTTGCCCACGTACTTGGTGGGGGTGTTCTCGCTAGTGTTGGGGAACATAGCAGAAATTCAAAATTTTCTACGCATCACCAAGATCAATCTATGGAGTAACTAGCAATGAGAGAGAGGGGAGTGCATCTTCATACCCTTGAAGATCGCGATGCGGAAGCGTTGCAAGAACGCGGTCGGTGGAGTCGTACACTAAGCGATTCAGATCGCGGCCGAATCCGATCTAAGCACCGAACAACGGTGCCTCCGCGTTCAACACACGTATAGCCCCGGGATGTCTCCTCCTTCTTGATCCATCAAGGGGAGAGGATAAGTTGAGGGAGAGCTCCTGCAGCACGACGGCGTGGTGGTGGAGCTTGCAGTTCTCCGGCAGAGCTTCGCCAAGCACTACTACGGAGGAGGAGGTGTTGGGGAGGGAGAGGGCTGCGCCAGGGGAAGGGTCAAGCTCCCATGCGCCTCCCCACTATATATAGGGGTGGAGGGGGCTGGTTTCTTGCCCTCCAAGTCCATTGGGGCGTTGGCAAAGGTGGGAGGAAAGAAATCACATCATTTCCTTCCCCACCGATTGTTATCCCCCTTTTTTAGGGATCTTGATCTTATCCCTTCGGGATATGATCTTATTCTTTCTAAGGGGGGATCTTGGTGCGCCTTGACCAGGGGTGTGGGGCCTTTCCCCCACTACCCACGTTCATGTGGGTCCTCCCATGCAGGTGGGCCCCACTCCGGAACCTTCTAGAACCTTCCCGGTACAATACCGAAAAATCCCGAACATTTTCTGGCGGGCAAAATAGGACTTCCCATATATAAATCTTTACCTCCGGACCATTCCGGAACTCCTCGTGACGTCCGGCATCTCATCCGGGACTCCAAACAACATTCGATAACTGCACACTAATTCCCATAACAATTCTAGCGTCACCGAACCTTAAGTGTGTAGACCCTACGGGTTCGGGAATCATGCAGACATGACCGAGACAGCTCTCTGGCCAATAACCAACAGCAGGATCTGGATACCCATGTTGGCTCCCACATGTTCCACGATGATCTCATCGGATGAACCACGATGTCAAGGATTCAAGCAATCCCGTATACAATTCCCTTTGTCAATCGGTACGTTACTTGCCCGAGATTCGATCATCGGTATCCCAATACCTCGTTCAATCTCGTTACCGGCAAGTCACTTTACTCGTTCCGTAATACATGATCCCGTGACTAACTACTTAGTCACAGTGAGCTCATTATGATGATGCATTACGGAGTGGGCCCAGAGATACCTCTCCGTCACACGGAGTGACAAATCCCAGTCTCGATTCGTGCCAACCCAACAAACACTTTCGGAGATACCCGTAGTGCACCTTTATAGCCACCCAGTTACGTTGTGACGTTTGGCACACCCAAAGCATTCCTACGGTATCCAGGAGTTGCACAATCTCATGGTCTAAGAAAATGATACTTGACATTAAAAAAGCTTTTAGCAAACGAACTACACGATCTTGTGCTATGCTTAGGATTGGGTCTTGTCCATCACATCATTCTCCTAATGATGTGATCCCATTATCAATGACATCCAATGTCCATGGTCAGGAAACCATAACCATCTATTGATCAATGAGCTACTCAACTAGAGGCTCACTAGGGACATGCTGTGGTCTATATATTCACACATGTATTACGGTTCCAGTTAATACAATTATAGAATGAACAATAGACAATTATCATGAACAAGGAAATATAATAATAACCATTTTATTATTGCCTCTAGGGCATATTTCCAACAGTCTCCCACTTGCACTAGAGTCAATAATCTAGTTCACATTACTATGTGATTGTAATGAATCCAACACCCATGGGGTTTGATCATATCTCGCTCGTGAGAGAGGTTATTAGTCAACATGTCTGAATCTTTCAGATCCATGTGTGCTTTACAAATCTCTGTGTCCTCTCCTAGATGTAGCTACCACGTGCTATTTGGAACTATTCCAAATAACTGCTCTACTATACGAATCCGGTCTACTACTTAGAGTCATCCAGATTAGTGTCAAAGTTTGCATCGGCGTAACCCTTTACGACGAACTCTTTTACCACCTCCATAATTGAGAAAATTCTTTAGTCCACTAGTTACTAAGGATAACCTTGACCGCTGTCCTGTGATCCATTCCTGGATCACACTTGTACCCCTTGACTGACTCATGGCAAGGCACACTTCAGGTGCGGTACACAGCATAGCATACTGTAGAGCCTATGTCTAAAGCATAGGGGACGACCTTCGTACTTTCTCTCTCCTCTGCCATGGTCAGATCTTGAGTCTTACTCAATGCTCACACCTTATAACACAGCCAAGAACTCCTTCTCTGCCGTTCTATTTTGAACTCCTTCAAAATCTTGTCACGGTGCGTACTCATTTGAAAGTACTATCAAGCGATTTTGATCTATCCTTATAGATCTTGATGCTCAATGTTCAAGTAGCTTAGTCTAGGTTTTTCCATTGAAAAACACTTTCAAATAACCCTATATGCTTTCTAGAAATTCTACATCATTTCCGATCAACAATATGTCAACAACATATACTCATCAGAAATGCTATAGTGCTCCCACTCACTTCTTTGGAAATACAAGTTTCTCATAAACTTTGTATAAACCCAAAATCTTTGATCATCTCATCAAAGTGTATATTCCAACTCCGAGATGCTTACTCCAGTCCTTAGAAGGATTGCTGGTGCTTTGCATACTTGTTAGCATCTTTTAGGATTGACAAAACCTTCTGGTTGTATCACATACAACCTTTCCTCAAGAAAACTGTCGAGGAAACAATGTTTTGACATCCTATCTGCAGGATTTCATAAATAATGCAGTAACTGCTAATACAATTCCAACAGACTCTTAGCATCACTACGAGTGAGAAAGTCTCACCGTAATCAACTCCTTAAACTTGTCAGAAAACATCTTAACGACAAGTCGAGCTTTCTTAATGGTGACACATACCATCATTGTCTGTCTTCCCTTTTAGAATCCATCTGTACCCAACAGCCTTACAACCATCAAGTAGTTCTTCCAAAGTCTACACTTTGTTTTCATACATGGATCCTCTCTCGGATTTTATGGCCTCGAGCCATTTGTCGGAATCCGGGCCCACCATCGCTTCTCCATATCTCGTAGGTTCATTGTTGTCTAGCAACATGACCTCCAAGACAGGATTACGTAGCACTCTGAAGTAGTACGCATCCTTGTCGACCTACGAGGTTTGGTAGTGACTTGGTCCGAAGTTTCATGATCACTATCATAAGCTTCCACTTCAACGCCATAGGAACAACTTCCTGTGCCCTGCTACACACTAGTTGAAGTGACGGTTCAATAACCTCACCAAGTCTCCACCATCCTCCCACTCAATTCTTTCGAGAGAAACTTTTCCTCGAGAAAGGACCCATTTTTAGAAACAATCGCTTTTGCTTCTGGATCTGAAATAGGAGGTATACCCAACTATTTTTGGGTGTCCTATGAAGATGCATTTTATCCGCTTTGGGTTTGAGCTCATCAGGCAAAACTTTTCCACATAAGCTTCGCAGCCCCAAACTTTTAAGAAATGACAGCTTAGGTTTCTCTAAACCACAGTTCATATGCTGTCATCTCAACGGAATTACGTGGTGCCCTATTTGAAGTGAATGCGGTTGTCTCTAATGCCTAACCCATAAACGATAGTGGTAATTCGATAAGAGACATCATGGTATGCACCATATCCAATAGGGTGCATTTATGATGTTTGGACACACCATCACGCTATGGTGTTCCAGGCGGTATTAGTTATGAAACAATTTCCACAAGGTCTTAATTGTGTACCAAACTCGTAACTCAGATATTCATCTCTATGATCATATCATAGACATTTTATCCTCTTGCCACGATGATCTTCAACTTCACTCTGAAATTGCTTGAACCTTTCAATAATTCAGACTCGTGTTTCATCAAGTAAATATACTCAGAATCTACTCAAATCATCTGTGAAGTAAGAGCATAACGATATTCACTGCGTGGCTCAGCACTCATTGGATTGCACACATCAAATGCATTACTTCCAACAGGTTGCTCTCTTGTTTCATCTCACTGAAAAATGAGGCCCTTCAGTCATCTTGCCCATGTGGTATGATTTGCATGTCTCAAGTGATTCAAAATCAAGTGAGTCCAAACGATCCATCTGTATGGAGTTTCTTCATGCATATATACCAATAGATATGGTTCGCATGTCTCAATCTTTTCAAAACGAGTGAGTCCAAAGATCCATCAACATGGAGCTTCTTCATGCGTTTTATACCAGTATGACTCAAATGGCAGTGCCACAAGTATGTGGTACTATCATTACTATCTTATATCTTTTGGTATGAACATGTGTATCACTACTATCAAGATTCAATAAACCATTCATTTTAGGTGCAAGACCGTTGAAGGTATTATTCAAATAAACAGAGTAACCATTATTCTCCTTAATTGAATAACCGTATTGTGATAAACATAATCCAATCATGTCTATGCTCAACGCAAACACCAAATAACAATTATTTAGGTTTAACACCAATCTCGATGGTAGAGGGAGCAGGCGATGCTTGATCACATCAACCTTGGTAACACTTCCAACACACATCGTCATCTCACCTTTAGCTAGTCTCCGTCTATTCCGTAGCTCTTTTATTTCGAGTTACTAACACTTAGCAACCGAACCGGTATCTTAATACCCTGGTGCTACTAGGAGTACTAGTAAAGTACACATTTGATACAATGTATATCCAATATACTTCTGTCAACCTTGCCAGCCTTCTCATCTACCAAGTATCTAGGGTAGTTCTGCTTCACTGACCGTTCCCTCATTACAGATGCACTTAGTCTCGGGTTTGGGTTCAACCCTGGGTTTCTTCACTAGAGCAGCAACTGATTTGTCGTCTCATGAAGTATCCCTTCTTGCCCTTGCCCTTCTTGAAACTAGTGGTTTTACTAACCATCAACAATTGATGCTCCTACTCGATTTCTACTTTCGCGATGTCAAACATTGCGAATTGCTCAAGGATCATCATGTCTATCCCTGATATGTTATAGTTCATCACGAAGCTCTAATAGCTTGGTGGCAGTGACTATGGAGAACCATCACTATCTCATCTAGAAGATTAACTCTCACTCGATTCAAGTGATTGTAGTACTCAGACAATCTGAGCACATTCTCAATGATTGAGCTTTTCTCCCTTAGTTTGCAGGTTAAGAAACTTGTCGGAGGTCTCATACCTCTTGACATGGGCACGAGCCTGAAATCCTAATTTCAGCTCTTGGAACATCTCATATGTTCTGCGAGGTTTCAAAAAAAATGTCTTCGCTGCCTCAATTCTAAAGCGTTTAACATTACGCACTGAACTATCACGTAGTCATCAAAACGTGTATGTCAGATGTTCGCAACATCCACAAACGACGCTCGAGGTTCAGCACACTGAGCGGTGCATTAAGGACATAAGCCTTCTATGCAGCAATGAGGACAATCCTCAGTATACGGACCCAGTCCACATAATTGCTACTGTCAACTTTCAACTAAATTTTCTCTAGGAACATATCTTAAAACAGTAGAACTAAAGCGTAGGCTACGACATAATTTGCAAAGACGTTTTGACTATGTTCATGATAATTAAGTTCATCTGATGAACTCCCACTCAGATAGACATCCCTCTAGTCATCTAAGTGATACATGATCCGAGTCAACTAGGCCGTGTCCGATCATCACATGAGACGGACTAGTCATCATCGGTGAACATCTCCATGTTGATCGTATCTACCATAAGACTCATGTTCGACCTTTCGGTCTCTTGTGTTCCGAGGCCATGTCTGTACATGCTAGGCTCGTCAAGTCAACCTAAGTGTTTTGCGTGTGTAAATCTGGCTTACACCCGTTGTATGTGAACGTTAGAATCTATCACACCCAATCATCACGTGGTGCTTCGAAACAACAAACTTTCACAATGGTGCACAGTTAGGGGGAACACTTTCTTGAAATTTTAATGAGGGATCATCTTATTTATGCTACCGTCGTTCTAAGCAAATAAGATGTAAACATGACAAACATCACATGCAAATCATAAAGTGACATGATATGGCCAATATCATCTTGCGCCTTTGATCTCCATCTTGAGGCACGACATGATCACCTTCGTCACCGGCATGACACCATGATCTCCATCATCATGATCTCCATCATCGTGTCTTCATGAAGTTTTCTCGCCAACTATTACTTCTACTACTATGGCTAACGGTTTAGCAATAAAGTAAAGTAATTACATGGCGTTTTCAGTGACACGCAGGTCAAACAATAAATTAAGACAACTCATATGGCTCCTGCCGGTTGTCATACTCATCGACATGCAAGTCGTGATTCCTATTACAAGAACATGATCAATCTCATACATGACATATATCATTCATCACATTCTTTTGGCCATATCACATTACATAGCATACCCTGCAAAACAAGTTAGACGTCCTCTAATTGTTGTTGCATGTTTTACGTGGCTGCTATGGGTTTCTAGCAAGAACGTTTCTTACCTACACAAAAGCCACAACGGTGATATGCCAATTCCTATTTACCCTTCATAAGGACCCTTTTCGTCGAATCCGATCCGACTAAAGTGGAAGAGACTGGCACCCGCTAGCCACCTTTATGCAACAAGTGCATGTTAGTCGGTGGAACCTGTCTCACGTAAGCGTACGTGTAAGGCCGGTCCGGGCCGCTTCATCCCACGATGCCGCCGAATAGAGATAGGACTAGTAACGGTAAGCAAATTGAACAAACCAACGCCTACAACTACTTATGTTCTACTCGTGCATAGAATCTACGCAATAGACCTAGCTCTGATACCACTGTTGGGGAACGTAGCAGAAATTTAAAATTTTCTACGCATCACCAAGATCAATCTATGGAGTAACTAGCAACGAGAGAGAGGGGAGTGCATATTCATACCCTTGAAGATCGCGATGCAGAAGCGTTGCAAGAACGTGGTCGGTGGAGTCGTACACTAAGCGATTCAGATCGCGGCCGAATCCGATCTAAGCACCGAACAACGGTGCCTCCGTGTTCAAAACACGTACAGCCCGAGGACGTCTCATCCTTCTTGATCCAGCAAGGGGAGAGGAGAAGTTGAGGGAGAGCTCCGGCAGCACGACGGCGTGGTGGTGGAGCTTGCAGTTCTCCAGCAGAGCTTCGCCAAGCACTACTACGGAGGAGGAGGTGTTGGGGAGGGAGAGGGCTGCGCCAGGGGAAGGGTCAAGCTCCCATGCGCCTCCCCACTATATATAGGGGTGGAGGGGGATGGTTTCTTGCCCTCCAAGTCCATTGGGACGTTGGCAAAGGTGGGAGGAAAGAAATCCCATCATTTCCTTCCCCACCGATTGTTATCCCCCTTTTTTAGGGATCTTGATCTTATCCCTTCGGGATATGATCTTATTCCTTCTAAGGGGGTTCTTGGTGCGCCTTGACCAGGGGTGTGGGGCCTTTCCCTCACTACCCACGTTCATGTGGGTCCTCCCATGCAGGTGGGCCCCACTCCGGAACCTTCTAGAACCTTCCCGGTACAATACCGAAAAATCCCGAACATTTTCTGGCGAGCAAAATAGGACTTCCCATATATAAATCTTTACCTCCGGACCATTCCGGAACTCCTCGTGACGTCCGGCATCTCATCCGGGACTCCAAACAACATTCGATAACTGCACACTAATTCCCATAACAATTCTAGCGTCACCGAACCTTAAGTGTGTAGACCCTACGGGTTCGGGAATCATGCAGACATGACCGAGACAGCTCTCTGGCCAATAACCAACAGCAGGATCTGGATACCCATGTTGGCTCCCACATGTTCCACGATGATCTCATCGGATGAACCACGATGTCAAGGATTCAAGCAATCCCGTATACAATTCCCTTTGTCAATCGGTACGTTACTTGCCCGAGATTCGATCGTCGGTATCCCAATACCTCGTTCAATCTCGTTACCGGCAAGTCACTTTACTCGTTCCGTAATGCATGATCCCGTGACTAACTACTTAGTCACAGTGAGCTCATTATGATGATGCATTACGGAGTGGGCCCAGAGATACCTCTCCGTCACACGGAGTGACAAATCCCAGTCTCGATTCGTGCCAACCCAACAAACACTTTCGGAGATACCCGTAGTGCACCTTTATAGCCACCCAGTTACGTTGTGACGTTTGGCACACCCAAAGCATTCCTACGGTATCTGGGAGTTGCACAATCTCATGGTCTAAGGAAATGATACTTGACATTAGAAAAGCTTTTAGCAAACGAACTACACGATCTTGTGCTATGCTTAGGATTGGGTCTTGTCCATCACATCATTCTCGTAATGATGTGATCCCGTTATCAATGACATCCAATGTCCATGGTCAGGAAACAATAACCATCTATTGATCAACGAGCTAGTCAACTAGAGGCTCACTAGGGACATGTTGTGGTCTATGTATTCACACATGTATTACGGTTCCAGTTAATACAATTATAGCATGAACAATAGACAATTATCATGAACAAGGAAATATAATAATAACCATTTTATTATTGCCTCTAGGGCATATTTCCAATAGCTAGCGCGTAGTGTTTGTGATGATCTCACACGAATGGTAAGAAATTTCTAGTGTGGGCGAAGGAAGGAAGAAGAAAGACACACTAAAGGGCATGGGATACCATGATCAAGCCGAAGGAGCAGGGCTGGCTCGGTTTTCGGGACTCTTGCTTGTTCAACCAAGCGTTGCTCGCATGTCATGTTTGGTGCCTTATCTCTAACCCCGATAGCTTGTGTGCGCAGGTACTAAAGGCTTGATACTGCCCTGATGGATGCCTTGAGGACACGGTCTTCTCCAGCAATGCTTCAACCACTTGGCAGTCCATCATCCATGGCCTTTAGCTCCTCACAAAGGCCCAATCCGGCCCATTAGTGGCGGTGTGTCGGTCCACATTTGGCGTGACCTGTGGATTCCTCATCCGCAACCCATGTCCCGGTCTCCTTGCAAGGCCAATGCCAGCTTAGGTGAGTTAGCTAGCTACTGGATGGACATGCATGCAAACTGGAAGGTTGCTATTGTAGCAACATTCCCTGCAAACAGATGTGACATAGTCTCTGAAAATCAATGTTTCGCCATGGCAAGCGGAGGATTGTATTGGACTGCTCGGCGGAATGGAGCCTTTTTGGTGAAGAGCACTTATCATCTCAGCCTCAACGAGCGTTCTTGCCATCCTCAGTCGCAATGAGCAGGGCTCCAGATGGGCGACATGTCGGGCACTTATATGGAGGCGCCCTGCTCCACCCAAGATGCATATATTTGCATGGAACTCGTTGGCCAGTTGGGCAAATAAGAAAACCAGAACGTTGGAGATCGTTGATGCGTGCCCATTGTGTGCGATGGAGCGGGAGGACATACTCCATGTTTTTTGTAGGTGCCCTTAAGCGTTGGAGCTCCGGCGAGACATAAAGAAACATTCGAACCTGCTGGATCTTGCAACTGTGCGTCCAACGGGGGTGGAGTGGCTCTTTGATGTCTTGTATAATTTGAATGATGATGACCGTATACCGAAATTGTCCACGACAAAAATCCCCCCTCCGGTCGAAGCTTCCTGCCGTTTCTTGCTCAGCTATGAGGCGTTACTGGTCACCCTCAAGGTCATGTAAGACAATATTATAGTCAATTATTAATATTAATCGGGCGACACAAGGGTCACACACGAGCACAAACTCAAACCCATACCCTACTCACTGATAGTCGGGTTACTCATGGGCATGGGCGTGACCCATGGGCGGAGAGCACGGCCAATATCCTACCCATTCGGTTCGGGCACCCATGGGTCCAATTGCTGGGTTGACAGGTGTTGCACCTCAACAGAGTCCAGTTACTGGTGCATACCAACATTGAAAAAAAAACGTTTTTTTAGCTAGAAAAAAAAACGTTGTTGGTAAAACCATAAATCACCGGGCTAGGAAGTTGCGCGGAAGCTCGCGTGGGCGACGGATGAGGCAAAACAATACAGCGCTGGCAGTGCTTCGCAGAGCCTGCGGGTGCAGCTTGATGAGGGGGGGTGTCGTCGCCTTGCTTGGAATGGCAATGCGCGTAGCAACCACCCAGCGCTCCACCCTTTCCAAATCGATGCCGCGGCAAAGCATCCGACGCGAGCTGCGTGCCTGCCATACGTACATTAATACCAGAGGAGAGCTCGCGCTGGTCCTTTCCTTGGTGACTCTCCTCGGCTCCTCCTCCTGGTCTCTCCACCACTGCCTTCCCGGAGCTGCCTGTTCCCATGGCGCTCTCCCGCCGCATTCTCCTCTTCGTCTCCCTCGTCGCCATGACGGCGGTCACCGGCACCTCCGAGATCATCGTGACCCAGTGCTACCCCTACCCGCCGCCCACGCCCACTGTCAACGGCAGCACCAGGGCGTTCCGCCGCGATCTCCTCTTGCTACTCGACGCCCTCCCCTCGGCCGCCGCGCCGACGGGCTTCGCCTCCATGCGGACCGGCGGCGCGTTCGCCCGCGGCCTCTGCTTCGGCGACCCCGCGCCGGACCCGTGCTTCCGCTGCCTGTCTGACGCCGGCAGGAAGATCACCGACCTGTGCGGAGACGTCAACCGGCGCGCGGGCTTCCTGATCGACGGCTGCTTCCTGGGCTACGCGGACACCAACGCGTCCTCCGCCGGCGCGGACGACAACGACATCAGTGGCGTGACGTTCTCCGGCGACGCCCTCCCGCGCTTCGACAACGTCGACGTGCAGAAGCTCGTGGCCGTGGCGCGGTCCCTGGTCCCGCGGTCCGCGAACGGCCAGGTGGCCGCCGCCGACGCGACTGCCACGGCGAGCAACGGCGACACGGTGCGCATACTGGCACAGTGCGCGACGGACAGCGCGCCGGCGGAGTGCGCCCGGTGCCTGCGGGATTCGTCGCTGCAGATGGCCAAGAGCTGGAGGCTCACACTCACCGCCGACGCCGTGCAAGGAAGCGTGGCCGCGGTTCTGGGCTCGAACTGCTACCTCCGCTTCGAGATATCGGCACCGCCGCTGCCCGTGAGAGAGAAGATTCGTGAGTATTGCTACATAACTCCGGCCGGTAGATCTCATGGTGATTCTATCTCTAACTTGTGATGCGCTGCGCTGCAGGGAGGTTCGTAAAGGATAACATCGTCCTGACTGTGTGCATTGGCTTCATCGTCGCGGCGGCTATCGTCAGGCTTGTAGTTCATGTCTGCTGCTGCTGCTGCTGCTGCTGACTGGCTCGGGAATGCTGCTGCTGCACCAGGTATGTACTATGTACTACCTACGTTTCCTTTCCGCCTCGTTGTTGAGAAATATACATCCGCAATCTTAACACAACTATCTTCATCTCCAGCGGCGGAAGGGAAGCCATGATCTGACCCGGATAAGAAGGAAGAAGACCGAATAAAAGCAAGGAGCCATCTGCAGGACATGAGAGGGCGCTGGCTGGCTCGGGCGTTACCAACTTCCTGCACGAGCACATAGCTAGCTAGGGTCGTGTTCCCGTTCCTATGAATTTGGATGCTTGGTACTCCATTTTACTACTGCTCTGTTCCGTGATCTCCCACTAATCTTCTTCGTGATCGTGGAGCCCCGGTCGTTTGGTGCGATCCTATGTGTGTGTGGAAACCTAATGCTGATCTTTATAAGATAAAGATCTTCAGCAGATGTTGACCTCTTCTCTGTAGTTGCCTACCAAGCTAGCTCGATCTGCATTCAGGTGTTTTCATGCATTGCATGAGCTTTTTTCTTAATGGTTATGCATGTTTAGCTAGTTCTCGCAGCGAGGGCGAGGCATATTTGCGATCCCAGTTTAGCTCGATGTCGGTGCTTGCTCAACGTCCATGGTGTCCACGCGTACGCATGCACGCTTTACCAACTGCTGCTCTCAGGCGCAGCTGGATTTCTGCTGTGCTTCCCCTCCTCGCCTCGTTGCTGGCTGAGGGCCGGTGCGTGCTAGCTGCATGCATGCACATGCATCTTCTAAAATAGAGTGATTGGTTTGGATTCAAGTGCAGAATGTAGGCAAATGGGCGCTAGCTGTACATATTAATTGCCTCCGTTCAGTGTCGATTTCTTCAGTGTAGTACTACTAGTGTCGATTGATGCATTGGTTTGAGTTTGATTTAGTCAGGTAGGTTTAGTAATTCATTTTTTAGATTAATTTGACATGGGTTTGATGAACTATGTAATACTCCCTCAGTCTCAAAATATAAGACGTCTTTTGGTCTAAAGAGAAAGAGGGAGTAGCTAACAAGATATGTTTAACCTGCTTTAACATGTTTGATTGATAGTTGAAGAAGGCAAAGTATTTAAGGCACCAATTTTAATTTGACATGTGGATTTGATCTTCAATTTGATATGTTGTAGACTATGTTGTTCAATTTGATGTTTGGAAGTTTGTAGCGATTTAGTATGCAATGTGATCAAGTAGTTTGGTTGTTCGTTTAAAATAATGTTTTGGCATGTTTGAACGCCCTAAAATAGGGCAGGTGTTGAAGAACAATTTTGAGTGCCCTAAATTCTACTCCAACAACTTTCTTTTTGTACCCTAGAGAAGGGCAACTACTGAAGATGCTCTAAGCTCACCCAAGGGTGGTGTCGTTGTCTCCTTTCCTAGAATAGCAATGCAGAAAAATGCATAGTAACCACGGAGCGCTCCACCCTTTACAAACTGGTTCCGCGATAGCATCGAACACGAGCTGCCTAGCATATACATTACTTACGAGACGCGTGCGCTGGTCCTTGGTGACTAGTAGTATATATCAAAGTATTGAGTAATGCTACATCTGCAAAGGTTTGTTTAAAGATTTTACATACAAACTGATGTGAAGGATTATTATTGGTAATAGGGGGGATGAGGGGGTCCGTCCCCACTTAAAATCAGGGAGGGAGAGAGAATTAGTTTGGAAGGTTAAGTAAATCTTTGTAGGTCTAGCATTATTGTCAAAGTATTTGGTAGTATATGTGTATTAATGTGGTGACTAGTATCAAAGTATTTGGTATATCTTTTGTCTTACCTTATCTCGACCAAGACATCTTGTCCTTCAAGACATATATATACACAATATAGCCTTGCCCACGAGGGCTCGAACGATTCCACCAATTCTCTTACAGCGCTAGACTAGTTCGTTCGAGCGCCGCTGCACTCTCCTCGGCTCCTCCTTCGAGTCTCGGGTCTCCACCACTGGCATCCTGGAGCTGGAGTTGCCAACTCCCATGGCGCTCTCCCGCCGCCTTCTCCTATTCCTCTCCCTCGTCACCATCACGGCGGGCACCGGCACCTCCGAGATGATCGTGACAAGGTGCTATCCGCCGCCGACGCCCACTGTCAACGGCAGCACCAGCGCGTTCTTCCGCCGCGATCTCCTCTCGCTACTCAACGCCCTCCCCTCGGCCGCCGCGTGGACGGGCTTCGCTTCCATGCGGACCGGCGGCTCGTTCGCCCGCGGCCTCTGCTTCGGCGACCCCGCGCCGGACTCGTGCTTCCGCTGCCTGTCCGACGTCGGCAGGAAGACCACCGACCTGTGCGACGACGCCAGCCGGCGCGTGGGCTTCCTGAACGACGGCTGCTTCGTAGGCTACGCCGACACCAACGCGTCCTCCGCCGGCGCGGACGACAACATCAATGGCGTGTCATTCTCCGGCGACGCCATCCCGCGCATCGACGCCGTCGACGTGCAGAAGCTCGTGGCCGTGGCGCGATCCTTGGTCCCGCGGCCCGCGAACGGCCAGGTGGACGCCGCCGACGCGACTGCCACGGCGAGCAACGGCGACACAGTGCGCGTGCTGGCACAGTGCGCGACGGACCGCGCCCTGGCGGAGTGCGCCCGGTGCCTGCGGGATTCGTCGCTGCAGATGGCCAAGAGCTGGGGGCTCACGCGCAGCGCAAGCACCGTGCAGGCGGTTCTTGGCTCGAACTGCTACCTCCGCTTCGAGATATCGGCGCCGCCCGTGGGAGAGAAGATTCGTGAGTAGTGCTACAGTCTACAAAACTCCAGCCGGTAAATTTCATGGCGATTCTGTCTCTAACTTGTGATGCGCTGCGCTGTAGGGAGGATCGTAAAGGGTCACATCGTCCTGACTGTGTGCATTGGCTTCATCGTCGCCGTAGCCGTCGCCGTGCTGGTGGTGGTGAGAAGAAAGGCCGGGAATACAGAAGCACCAGGTATGTACCCCCTCTGTCCCCAGTGCTATGTTTTGGCCTCGTTGTTGAGAAATTTGGCCTAATTGTTGAGAAATATACATCTGCAATATTAACACATCTATTTTATCTCCAGCGGCGGAAGGGAAGCCATGATCTGACCGGGATAATACTAAGAAGGAAGAAGGCCAAACAAAGGCAAGGGTGGCCTTACCAACTTCCTGCAGGGGCACACATAGCCCTCCGTTTCAAAATAGATGACTCGACTTTGTATTTAGGGAGTAGTTAGGGTGGTGTTACGTACTGTTACGTTGATCTGGTGTATGCATTTGGATGTTTTTTGTCATCATATGCATTTGGATGCTTGGTACTTACTACTGCTATGTTCCGTGATCTCCCACTAATCTTGTTTATGATAGCGGCGCGACCTTGTGGAAAACTAATGTTGATCCTTTTTAGATCTTCTACAGATGTTGATCTCTTCAATGTACTCCTTTCTTACAAAAATATAAAAGCATTTAGATCACAAGTGCGGCGTTTCTGCTCCCGGGCTCAGCTGCACCCACGCTGACAAAAAAATAAAACAAATACTAGACAAATTCAAAAAATTCCAAATTTATTTTGGGTGATAGATAATTTGGTGCGTGAGGTTCGCTGCAAATTACAACTCATTTGGACATTTGAACAGATCTCTGCAAAAAAGACAAAATCAGGGTCTGTAAAAAAGTTTACTGTTCACACATTGTTTTGACCCGATTTGTCTTTTTTGCCGAGAGCTGCTCAGATATCCAAATGAGTTGAAATTTGAAGAGGCGCATCAAATTATCTACTGCAAAAAAATATTTGGATTTTTTTGAATTTTTCTAATAATTGTTTTGAATTTTTTTTGACCGGGAGCAGATGAGTCTGGGCACCAGTTTGGATTTTCTTTAGATCACTGCTTACGTAGCTAGCTTTCAGCCATAATTTTGTTCCCGCTCAGCTCCCGAGAAGGGTTCTGCTCGATCTGTATTCAGCTGTTTTCTTTATTCCAAACAAAAATACGAAGGCAAAAGATGCATGCACGAGCTTTTTTTTAATTTAAGATTATGCATGTTTAGCTAGTTGACGATAGTCGGACGGGGGTAAATAGGAAGTTAGAGTTATGGAGACAAACCTTGGAATCGAAAGGGTTTAGGCTTAGTAGAACTAAAACCGAGTACATGATGTGCGGTTTCAGTACTACTAGGTGTGAGGAGGAGAAGGTTAACCTTGATGGCCAGGTGGTACCTCGGAAGGACACCTTTCGGCATTTGGGTCAATGTTGCAGGAGGATGGGGGTATTGATGAAGATGTGAACCATCGAATCAAAGCCGGATGGATGAAGTGGCGCCAAGCTTCTGGCATTCTCTGTGACAAGAGAGTGCCACAAAAACTAAAAGGCAAGTTCTACAGGACGGCGGTTCGACCTGCAATGTTGTATGGCGCGGAGTGTTGGCCGACTAAAAGGCGACATGTTCAACAGTTAGGTGTGGCGGAGATGCGTATGTTGAGATGGATGTGTGGCCACACGAGGAAGGATCGAGTCCGGAATGATGATATACGAGATAGAGTTGGGGCAGCACCAATTGAGGAGAAGCTTGTCCAACATCGTTTGAGATGGTTTGGGCATATTCAGCGCAGGCCTCCAGAAGCTCCACTGCATAGCGGACGGCTAAAGCGTGCGGAGAATGTCAAGAGAGGGCGGGGTCGACCGAATTTGACATGGGAGGAGTCCGTTAAGAGAGACCTGAAGGATTGGAGTATCGACAAAGAGCTAGCTATGGACAGGGGTGCGTGGAAGCTTGCTATCCATGTGCCAGAGCCATGAGTTGGTTGCGAGATCTTATGGATTTCACCTCTAGCCTACCCCAACTTGTTTGGGACTAAAGGCTTTGTTGTTGTTGTTGTTGTTGTTGTTGTTGTTGCTGCTGCATGTTTAGCTAGCTCTCGCAGTGAGGCATATTTGCGATGGCAACTGGCTTTGGGTTTGGAAAATAGACTAATGCTACACCTACGTAAGCAGTATTACATAACCCTTTTTTATTGAAACAGTTTTTTTAAAGGAGCATTTAGTTACTTAAAAACTTTAAGCATTATATCCGGCCACTGCATAACTAAGATGCACAGAGCCAAATAAAGTCCTCTCATACAAATGAATAATAAACAGGCGGAATACAAAGAAACATGTAGAGTCTGTATAACGTCTAAAGCAGAGGTGGGTCAATCCTAAGATCATGCTACCACCCATGTTGGGTAAAAATATCCCTCGCTGTATCCTCCAATCGTGTACACATCTCCGTAAATAGGTCTCGGTTCTCCATGTGTTGTAGAGAGGACCATAAACGAAGAGTCCTGCTACATCTATAGATAACCTGCATTAGAGAAGTACTTTTATCGTTAAAAATCTTATCCTTTTTGCATAGGCAAAGCGACCAAATAACGGTAAGCGCTCTCACCCTAAGAAGAGTTCTAAACCTGTGATCAATCCCATGTAACCAGTTATCAAATACATTAGCAACACTACAAGGAGGATACAAGTCAGAAGCTATCTGGACGACTGACCATATAGACCGAGCCAATTTGCATGGGAAGAATAAATATTTTATTGTCTCATCATGATGACAAAAAACACATTGCGGACTTCCATGCCAATTCCTCAGCGCCACATCCAATCTGGCGCAAGTTATGGAGTTTGAAGGTGCTAGCAAAGATCAAAATTTTCATCTGGCGGTGCTTACACAATGTTATACCATGTTTTAGTGTTCTTGCAAATCATCATATAGGAAAGGTATCCCAATGCCTAATATGTCAAGCGGGTGCAGAGGACATTTCACATGTCCTGTTCAAGTGTATTCGACCGAGGGCTGTTTGGGAGGCTCTTGGAATAAGCACAGAGATCCAGTTGGCTGCCGAGGTGGATCGATCAGGTGTGGTTGTTATTGATTTCCTACTTGCAATGCTGCTCATCAGAAACCGTATATGGGAGAGGTCGAACTACCGGAATTAATAGCTATAACACGTTGGTATTTGTGGTGGCAACAAAGAGAGTTTGTCAAAGGAGAGGATGTGCAAACGCCAGAGAGAACGGCACCTGCGATCATGGCGCTCGCCCTAAACTATGTGTGTGCTGCAGGAAAGGTCTTGACAAATGCAAAGATAAACAGATGGTCTTTGGTCCTAGTTGGGCATCTAGTTCTAAATGTTGATGCTTCCTTTTCTGTTCGAACAAACTCCGGTGCTTGTGGAGCAATTATCAGAGATCATAAAGGACATTTCATCAACGCTTCTACATCTAGGCTTGAACATGTGGGTGATGTTGTTGCTGCCGAAGCAGCCGCACTTTTTGAAGGATTGAAGCTGGCCCTAAGTTTGGGCTGCGCTAAACTGCTGGGATGGACAATAGCACAGTGGTGGATGCACTAAATCTCAGTGAAGGCCATTCGTTGACGACATCGCCAGTGTTGGATGATTGTAGGAATATACTGTGTGATTTCGGGAAGGTTACAGTTGAGCATTGTTTTAGATAATCCAATGTACTAGCTCATGAATTAGCTAAATGGGGATGTGTGAACGACCCTTCTGTTTGGGCCGAGGCACCTCCTAGCTTTCTTGTTAAATTCCTAGCGGATGATGTAACTGTTATCTACACCTAATAATAAGAGAAACGTTTCTGTGCGGCAGGCCGGCCGAACGCTCGGCCGGTCTCTCGGCTACGCACATGCCACGCGGCCATGAGGGCCCACACACACGTCCCTTTCTTATCCTCTCCTCCACTACACGCATTTTATCCTCTCCTCACACAGCTCGTTTTCAGATTTCTCGCACATCTCCATCTCCGCTCGTCCCTCTCTCTTTGTATCCAGACTCCAGCAGCGCCATGGCTTCTCCGGCGAGCCCTTCACCACATGGACCCCATCTGCTCCTCTATTCACCCCTCTTCGACGAGATTTCTCTTTTATGTTGCATAGCTCGTCAGCCCTTTCCATCCCTGCTCCTTCGACGACCCACTGTCGCTACAAATAATGGAGAGGGACCATAGGGACCGCGGCGGACGGAGGAGAATCACGCCAGCAGAGCTGCAATGTGGAGCGAAGAGTTGCAACCGGCCACGCCGGGAGCTGCAACCGGCGAACGGAGGAGCTACAACGGGCAGGCGATTGGTGGTGACCACGACTGTCGGTGTCAAACCCGGTGGATCTCGGGTAGGGGGTCCCAAACTGTGTGTCTAAGGCTAATGGTAACAGGAGGCGGGGGACACGATGTTTACCCAGGTTTGGGCCCTCTCGATGGAGGTAATACCCTACTTCCTACTTGATTGATCTTGATTATATGAGTATTACAAGAGTAGATCTACCACGAGATCTTAGAGGCTAAACCCTAGAAGCTAGCCTATGGTTATGATTGTTGTTGTCCTATGGACTAAACCCTTTGGTTTATATAGACACCGAAGGGGGCTAGGGTTACACAGAGTCGGTTACAGAGAAAGGAATCTTCATATCCGAATCGCCAAGCTTGCCTTCCACGCAAAGGAGAGTGCCATCAGGACACGGGACAAGGTCTTCTATCTTGTATCTTCATAGTCCAACAGTCCGGCATTCGCATATAGTTCGGCTGTTCGAGGACCCCTTAATCCAGGACTCCCTCAGTAGCCCCCGAACCAGGCTTCAATGACGATGAGTCCGGCGCACAAATTGTCTTCGGCATTTCAAGGCAGGTTCCTTCTCTGAATTCTTCAAAGTACCTGCTATAGAAAGTAGTGTCTGGTTCCCCATTTAATGTTACGCTCATCGGCTTCTGCACCTTAACGATGTCAGCCTCCACATGTCGAGCGAATGCGAGAAGTCGGGGCATTTTTACATTTGCCACCCTAGCCATGTAAACAAATTGTCTATTAAAGAGATGGGGATCTTCAGATCTGATCCACACCATCTTCCCCAAGCGAGGAATCACCAGAGCCTGCCCGAAAAAGCCACTCCAACATGGCCGGCGCCCGCGGCTTTTCCTCCCGCCCTCGCAGCACCAAGTCGGGTGATTGGGAGAAGTGCACTGTATGCCATGGTCGATTAATGAAGTTGCAGACCCAAGGGTATCTACCACCTGCATATTTAGTCCCCGTTTGAGCCGGACTGGCTTCCTTCGACGGCGGGGAGCAGGCGGAGAACTTTCCCAATGCATCAAGGGGGGAGCGAGTATGCCTCGTTTCCTACTTGCTGCGGGGCGTCGGATTTCCAATCCATCCGTTTCTCCACGGTCTTATGGAGTTCTACGGCCTCCAGCTGCACAACTTCACTCCTGCGTCCGTCCTACACATCGCAGGGTACGTCGCTCTTTGCGAGCTATTCTTGGGCTGTGAAGCCCATTTTGAGTTGTGGAAGAAGCTGTTCTGCCTCGTCCCCCGTAATCAAGGGGGATCAATATTCCAAGTGTGCGGAGCCGAGATATGGCGCATCGCCGGTACCGGATACTTATCTGGCACACCGAAGAAGGCACCCGAAGAATGGCCCTCCGAGTGGTTTTATATCGAGGATGTCTCCCTTCCCGACCCAATCCGAATGGGTCTGCCTGAGTTTACAAATGCTCCGCTGAGAAAACGCCTTAACTGGCGTCCCCGGAGCCCCAGAGAGGAAGATAACAGGGAGGTCCTTCAATTGATGAGCAAGATAAGAATACTCGCTCAATCCGGATTATCGATAGTCGAGGTTATGGCGATATCCATAATGCGAGGGGTTCAGCCACTCCAATACCGAGGGCATCCCATTTGGCACTTTAATGGAGACAACGACGCCACCCGTTGTGGCCGAAAGGGCCCGGACTCCACCTCCGCTCTGGTGGAAATACTGTCTGATTTGTACAAAGGGGAAAGAGAGGAGTTCGTCCGTATTAAGCCACGGGATGGACTTTCCATGTACAACCCTCTAAGATGGGTGAGTTGCCATCCATTACTCTACTCTATTTATTCTCCAAGACTTTGTTTTCATAAATATTCACTCTGTCTACATGTAACAGGAATGGCGGAAAGTAGTCAGGGAGTTCCATAGCCTAGCACCACAGCCAGAGGACCGTAACCGGGCCCTCGACCCCGGATTCGAAGAGGATCCGGATATATTCGTGGAGCTCGTGGAAGGGGTGTTTCACCAGGCGAGCTGTGATGGCACAAAGGTGGCCATCGTTGCTGACTATCACGGCCTCCTCCCTGTATCGTATGTAAGTAAACAAGAGACTTATCTCCCAGAAAAGATTCATTGCCTCCGTCTTACCCACCGCGCAATTCTTACACTCTAAAGGGAAGGCGATCGGCACGCCGAGCCGAACCCGAGGCAACTCGCCAGCAAGGGGTGCCTGTGCCGGGTGGCCTTTAAAAAGGAAGGTGAACAAAGACTTGGCGGAGCCGTTAAGGGAGTCCTGGATTAGGGGGTGTCCGGATGGCCGGACTATAGCCTTTGGCCGGACTCCTGGACTATGAAGATACAAGATTGAAGACTTTGTCCCGTGTCCGGATGGGACTTTCCTTGGCATGGAAGGCAAGCTTGGCGATACGGATATGTAGATCTCCTACCATTGTAACCGACTCTGTATAACCCTAACCCTATTTGGTGCCTATATAAACCGGAGGGTTTTAGTCCGTAGGACAGAACAATAATCATACCAGAGGCTAGCTTCTAGGGTTTAGCCTCTCTGATCTCGTGGTAGATCTACTCTTGTACTACCCATATCATCAATATTAATCAAGCAGGAGTAGGGTTTTACCTCCATCGAGAGGGCCCGAACCTGGGTAAAAACATCGTGTCCCTTGTCTCCTGTTACCATCCGCCTAGACGCACAGTTCGGGACCCCCTACCCAAGATCCGCCGGTTTTGACACCGACATTGGTGCTTTCATTGAGAGTTCCTCTGTGTCGTCATCTTTAGGCCCGATTGTTGGGGAACGTAGTAATTTCAAAAAAATTCCTACGCACACGCAAGATCATGGTGATGACATAGCAACGAGAGGGGAGAGTGTTGTCGATGTACCCTCGTAGACCGTAAGCGTAAGCGTTATGACAACGTGGTTGATGTAGTCGTACGTCTTCACGATTCGACCGATCCAAGCACCGAACGTACGGCACCTCCGAGTTCAGCACACGTTCAGCTCGATGACGATCCCCGGGCTCCGATCCAGCAAAGCTTTGGGGATGAGTTTCGTCAGCACGACGGCATGGTGACGATGATGATGTTCTACCGGCGCTGGGCTTCGCCTAAACTCCGTGACAATATGACCGAGGTGGAATATGGTGGAGGGGGCACCGCACCCGGCTAAGGAACGATCCATAGATCAACTTGTGTGTCCTAGGGTGCCCCCCGCCCCCGTATATAAAGGAGCAAGGGGGGAGGCCGGCCGGCCCTTGAGGGCGCGCCAAGGAGGAGGAGTCCTCCTCCTAGTAGGAGTAGGACTCCCCCTTTCCTGCTCCTACTAGGAGGGGGAAAGGAAGGGGGAGAGGGAGAAGGAAAGAGGGGGGCGCCGCCCCCCCTTCTAGTCCAATTCGGGCCAGAGGGGGAGGGAGCGTGCGGCCCATGCTGGCCGCCCCTCTCTCTCTCCACTAAGGCCCATAAGGCCCATTACTCTCCTGGGAGGGGTTCCGGTAACCCTCCGGCACTCCGGTTTTCTTCGAAAACGCCAGGAACACTTCCGGTGTCCGAATATAGCCGTCCAATATATCAATCTTTATGTCTCGACCATTTCGAGACTCCTCGTCATGTCCGTGATCACATCTGAGACTCCGAACAAACTTCAGTACATCAAAACTTATAAGCTCATAATAAAACTGTCATCGTAACGTTAAGCGTGTGGACCCTACGGGTTCGAGAACTATGTAGACATGACCTAGAACTATTCTCGGTCAATAACCAATAGCGGAACCTGTATGCCCATATTGGTTCCTACATATTCTACGAAGATCTTTATCGGTCAAACCGCATAACAACATACGTTGTTCCCTTTGTCATCGGTATGTTACTTGCCTGAGATTCGATCGTCGGTATCCAATACCTAGTTCAATCTCGTTACCGGCAAGTCTCTTTACTCGTTTACGTAATGCATCATTCCGTAACTAACTCATTAGTTACATTGCTTGCAAGGCTTATAGTGATATGCATTACCGAGAGGGCCCAGAGATACCTCTCTGACAATCGGAGTGACAAAACCTAATCTCGAAATATGCCAACTCAACATGTACCTTTGGAGACACCTGTAGTACTCCTTTATGATCACCTAGTTACGTTGTGACGTTTGGTAGCACCCAAAGTGTTCCTCCGGTAAACGGGAGTTGCATAATCTCATAGTTACAGGAACATGTATAAGTCATGAAGAAAGCAATAGCAATATACTAAACGATCAAGTGCTAGGCTAATGGAATGGGTCATGTCAATCACATCATTCTCCTAATGATGTGATCTCATTAATCAAATGACAACACATGTCTATGGTTAGGAAACATAACCATCTTTGATTAATGAGCTAGTCAAGTAGAGGTATACTAGTGACTATATGTTTGTCTATGTATTCACACATGTATTATGTTTCCGGTTAATACAATTCTAGCATGAATAATAAACATTTATCATGATATGAGGAAATAAATAATAACTTTATTATTGCCTCTAGGGCATATTTCCTTCAGTCTCCCACTTGCACTAGAGTCAATAATCTAGATTACATAGTAATGATTCTAACACCCATGGAGTCTTGGTGCTGATCATGTTTTGCTCGTGAGAGAGGCTTAGTCAATGGGTCTGCAACATTCAGATCTGTATGTATCTTGCAAATCTCTATGTCTCCCACTTGGACTTGGTCCCGGATGGAATTGAAGCGTCTCTTGATGTGCTTGGTCCTCTTGTGAAATCTGGATTCCTTTGCCTAGGCAATTGCACCAGTATTGTCACAGAAGATCTTCATTGGTCCTGATGCACTAGGTATGACACCTAGATCGGAAATGAACTCCTTCATCCAGACTCCTTCATTTGCTACTTCCGAAGCAGCTATGTACTCCGCTTCACATGTAGATCCCGCCACGACGCTTTGTTTGAACTGCACCAACTTACAGCTCCACCGTTTAATGAAAACACGTATCCGGTTTGCGATTTAGAATCGTCCGGATCAGTGTCAAAGCTTGCATCGACGTAACCATTTACGACTAGCTCTTTGTCACCTCCATATACGAGAAACATATCCTTAGTCCTTTTCAGGTATTTCAGGATGTTCTTGACCACTGTCCAGTGATCCACTCCTGGATTACTTTGGTACCTTCCTTCCAAGCTTATTGCTAAGCATACGTCAGGTCTGGTACACAGCATTGCATACATGATAGAGCCTATGGCTGAAGCATAGGGAACATCTTTCATTTTCTCTCTATCTTCTGCTGTGGTTGGGCATTGAGTTTGACTCAACTTCACACCTTGTAGCACGGGCAAGAACCCTTTCTTTGCCTGATCCATTTTGAACTTTTTCAAAATTTTATCAAGGTATGTGCTTTGTGAAAGTCCTATTAAGCATCTTGATCTATCTCTATAAATCTTGATGCCCAATATGTAAGCAGCTTCACCGAGGTCTTTCATTGAAAAACTCTTATTCAAGTATCCCTTTATGCTATCCAGAAATTCTATATCATTTCCAATTAATAATATTTCATCTACATATAATATCAGAAATGGTACAGAGCTCCCACTCACTTTCTTGTAAATACAGGCTTTTCCAAAAGTCTGTATAAAACCATATGCTTTGATCACACTATCAAAGCGCTTATTCCAACTCCGAGATGCTTGCACCAGTCCATAAATGGATCGTTGGAGCTTGCACACTTTGTTAGCACCTTTTGGATCAACAAAACCTTCTGGCTGCATCATATACAACTCTTCTTCTAGAAATCCATTCAAGAATGCAGTTTTTACATCCATTTGCCAAATTTCATAATCATGAAATGCAGCAATAGCTAACATGATTCGGACAGACTTAAGCATTGCTATGGGTGAGAAAGTCTCATCGTAGTCAACCCCTTGAACTTGTCGAAAACCTTTTGCAACAAGTCGAGCTTTATAGACAGTTACATTACCATCAGCGTCAGTCTTCTTCTTAAAGATCCATTTATTCTCAATGGCTTGCCGATCATCGGGCAAGTCAACCAAAGTCCATACTTTGTTTTCATACATGGATCCCATCTCAGATTTCATGGCTTCTAGCCATTTTGCGGAATCTGGGCTCATCATCGCTTCCTCATAGTTCGTAGGTTCATCATGGTCAAGTAACATGACTTCCAGAACAGGATTACCGTACCACTCTGGTGCGGATCTTACTCTGGTAGACCTACGAGGTTCAGTAGAAACTTGATCTGAAGTTTCATGATCAATATCATTAGCTTCCTCACTAATCGGTGTAGTTGTCACAGGAACCGGTTCTTGTGATGAACTACTTTCCAATAAGGGAGCAGATACAGTTATCTCATCAAGTTCTACTTTCCTCCCACTCACTTCTTTCGAGAGAAACTCCTTCTCTAGAAAGGATCCGATTTTATCTTGCCCTCAGATCTGTGATAGAAGGTGTACCCAATAGTCTCTTTTGGGTATCCTATGAAGACACTTTTCTCCGATTTAGGTTCGAGCTTATCTGGTTGAAGTTTCTTTACATAAGCATCGCAGCCCCAAACTTTAAGAAACGACAACTTTGGTTTCTTGCCAAACCACAGTTCATAAGGCGTCGTCTCAACGGATTTTGATGGTGCCCTATTTAACGTGAATGCGGCCGTCTCTAAAGCATAACCCCAGAACGATAGCAGTAAATCAGTAAGAGACATCATAGATCGCACCATATCTAGTAAAGTACGATTACGACGTTCGGACACACCATTTCGTTGTGGTGTTCCGGGTGGCGTGAGTTGTGAAACTATTCCGCATTGTTTCAAATGTAAACCAAACTTGTAAATCAAATATTCTTCTCCACGATCAGATCTTAGAAACTTTATTTTCTTGTTACGATGATTTTCCACTTCACTCTGAAATTCTTTGAACTTTTCAAATGTTTCAGACTTGTGTTTCATTAAGTAGATATACCCATATCTGCTCAAATCATCGGTGAAGGTGAGAAAATAACGATACCCGCCGCGAGCTTCAACATTCATTGGACCACAAACATCAGTATGAATGATTTCCAACAAATCAGTTGCTCGCTCCATAGTTCCGGATAACGGCGTTCTAGTCATCTTGCCCATGAGGCACGGTTCGCAAGTACCAAGTGATTCATAATCAAGTGATTCCAAAAGCCCATCAGTATGGAGTTTCTTCATGCGCTTTACACTGATATGACCTAAACGGCAGTGCCACAAATAAGTTGCACTATCATTATCAACTCTGCAGCTTTTGGTTTCAACACTATGAATATGTGTATCACTACTATTGAGATTTAATAAAAATAGACCACTCTTCAAGGGTGCATGACCATAAAAGATATTACTCATATAAATAGAACAACCATTATTATCTGATTTAAATGAATAACCGTCTCGCATCAAACAAGATCCAGATATAATGTTCATGCTCAACGCTGGCACCAAATAACAATTATTTAGGTCTAAAACTAATCCCGATGGTAGATGTAGAGGTAGCGTGCAGACCGCGATCACATCGACTTTGGAACCATTTCCCACGCGCATCGTCACCTCGTCCTTAGCCAATCTTCGCTTAATCCGTAGTCCATGTTTTGAGTTGAAAATATTAGCAACAGAACCAGTATCAAATACCCAGGTGCTACTGCGAGCATTAGTAAGGTACACATCAATAACATGTATATCACATATACCTTTGTTCACTTTGCCATCCTTCTTATCCGCCAAATACTTGGGGCAGTTCCGCTTCCAGTGTCCAGTCTGCTTGCAGTAGAAGCAGTCAGTTTCAGGCTTAGGTCCAGACTTGGGTTTCTTCTCTTGAGCAGCAACTTGTTTGCTGTTCTTCTTGAAGTTCCCCTTCTTCTTCCCTTTGCCCTTTTTCTTGAAACTGGTGGTCTTGTTAACCATCAACACTTTATGCTCCTTTTTGATTTCTACCTCCGCGGCTTTTAGCATTGCGAAGAGCTCGGGAATAGTCTTGTCCATCCCTTGCATATTATAGTTCATCACGAAGCTCTTGTAGCTTCGTGGCAATGATTGAAGAATTCTGTCAATGACACTATCATCAGGAAGATTAACTCCCAGTTGAATCAAGTGATTATTATACCCAGACATTTTGAGTATGTGTTCACTGACAGAACTATTCTCCTCCATATTGCAGCTATAGAACTTATTGGAGACTTTATATCTCTCAGTCCGGGCATTTGCTTGAAATATTAACTTCAACTCCTGGAACATCTCATATGCTCCATGACGTTCAAACGTCGTTGAAGACCCGGTTCTAAGCCGTAAAGCATGGCACACTGAACTATCGAGTAGTCATCAGCTTTGCTCTGCCAGACGTTCTTAACGTCGTGAGTTGCATCAGCAGCAGGCCTGGCACCTAGCGGTGCTTCCAGGACATAATTCTTCTGTGCAGCAATGAGGATAATATTCAGGTTACGGACCCAGTCTGTGTAATTGCTACCATCATCTTTCAACTTTGCTTTCTCAAGGAACGCATTAAAATTCAACGGAACAACAGCACGAGCCATCTATCTACAACAAACATAGACAAGCAAAATACTATCAGGTACTAAGTTCATGATAAATTTAAGTTCAATTAATCATATTACTTAAGAACTCCCACTTAGACAGACATCTCTCTAGTCATCTAAGTGATCACGTAATCCAAATCAACTAAACCATGTCCGATCATCACGTGAGATGGAGTAGTTTTCAATGGTGAACATCACTATGTTGATCATATCTACTATATGATTCACGTTCGACCTTTCGGTCTCCGTGTTCCGAGGCCATATCTGTATATGCTAGGCTCGTCAAGTTTAACCTGAGTACTCCGCGTGTGCAACTGTTTTGCACTCGTTGTATTTGAACGTAGAGCCTATCACACCCGATCATCACGTGGTGTCTCAGCACGAAGAACTTTTGCAACGGTGCATACTCAGGGAGAACACTTCTTGATAATTTAGTGAGAGATCATCTTAAAATGCTACCGTCAAGCAAAGCAAGATAAGATGCATAAAGGATAAACATCACATGCAATCAATATAAGTGATATGATATGGCCATCATCATCTTGTGCTTGTGATCTCCATCTTCGAAGCACCGTCGTGATCACCATCGTCACCGGCGCGACCCCTTGATCTCCATTGTAGCATCATTGTCGTTACGCCATCTATTGCTTCTATGACTATCGCTACCGCTTAGTGATAAAGTAAAGCAATTACAGGGCGTTTGCATTTCATACAATAAAGCGACAACCATATGGCTCCTGCCAGTTGCCGATAACTTCGGTTACAAAACATGATCATCTCATACAATAAAATATAGCATCACGTCTTGACCATATCACATCACGACATGCCCTGCAAAAACAAGTTAGACGTCCTCTACTTTGTTGTTGCAAATTTTACGTGGCTGCTACGGGCTTAGCAAGAACCGTTCTTACCTACGAATCAAAACCACAACGATAGTTCGTCAAGTTAGTGCTGTTTTAACCTTCGCAAGAACCGGGCGTAGTCACACTCGATTCAGCTAAAGTGAGAGAGACAGACACCCGCCAGCCACCTTTAAGCACGAGTGCTCGTAACAGTGAAACCAGTCTCGCGTAAGCGTATGCATAATGTCGGTCCGGGCCGCTTCATCTCACAATACCGCCGAACCAAAGTATGACATGCTGGTAAGTAGTATGACTTGTGTCGCCCACAACTCACTTGTGTTCTACTCATGCATATGACATCTACGCATAAAACCTGGCTCGGATGCCACTGTTGGGGAACGTAGTAATTTCAAAAAATTTCCTACGCACACGCAAGATCATGGTGATGACATAGCAACGAGAGGGGAGAGTGTTGTCCACATACCCTCGTAGACCATAAGCGGAAGCGTTATGACAACGTGGTTGATGTAGTCGTACGTCTTCACGATCCGACCGATCCAAGCACCGAACGTACGGCACCTCCGAGTTCAGCACACGTTCAGCTCGATGACGATCCCCGGGCTCCGATCTAGCAAAGCTTTGTGGATGAGTTCCGTCAGCACGATGGTGTGGTGACGATGATGATGTTCTACCGGCGCAGGGCTTCGCCTAAACTCTGCGACGATATGACCGAGGTGGAATATGGTGGAGGGGGGCACCGCACATGGCTAAGGAATGATCCGTAGATCAACTTGTGTGTCCTAGGGTGCCCCCCCGCCCCCGTATATAAAGGAGCAAGGGGGGAGGTCGGCCGACCCTTGAGGGCGCGCCAAGGAGGAGGAGTCCTCCTCCTAGTAGGAGTAGGACTCCCCCTTTCCAACTCGTACTAGGAGGGGGAAAGGAAGGGGGAGAGGGAGAAGGAAAGAGGGGGGCACCGCCCCCCTCCTAGTCCGATTCGGACCAGAGGGGGAGGGGGAGCGCGGCCCATGCTGGCCGCCCTCCTCTCTCTCCACTAAGGCCCATAAGGCCCATTACTCTCCCGGGGGGGGGGGGGGGGGTTCCGGTAACCCTCCGGCACTCCGATTTTCTCCGAAAACGCCCGGAACACTTCCGGTGTCTGAATATAGCCGTCCAATATATCAATCTTTATGTCTCGACCATTTCGAGACTCCTCTTCATGTCCGTGATCACATCCAGGACTCCGAACAAAGTTCGGTACATCAAAACTTATAAACTCATAATAAAACTGTCATTGTAACATTAAGCGTGCGGACCCTACGGGTTCGAGAACTATGTAGACATGACCTAGAACTATTCTCGGTCAATAACCAATAGCGTAACCTGGATGCCCATATTGGTTCCTACATATTCTACGAAGATCTTTATCGGTCAAACCGCATAACAACATACGTTGTTCCCTTTGTCATCGGTATGTTACTTGCCCGAGATTCGATCGTCGGTATCCAATACCTAGTTCAATCTCGTTACCGGCAAGTCTCTTTACTCGTTTACGTAATGCATCATACCATAACTAACTCATTAGTTACATTGCTTGCATGGCTTATAGTGATGTGCATTACCGAGAGGGCCCAGAGATACCTCTCCGACAATCGGAGTGACAAAACCTAATCTCGAAATATGCCAACTGAACATGTACCTTTTGAGACACCTGTAGTACTCCTTTATGATCACCCAGTTACGTTGTGACGTTTGGTAGCACCCAAAGTGTTCCTCCGGTAAACGGGAGTTGCATAATCTCATAGTTACAAGAACATGTATAAGTCATGAAGAAAGCAATAGCAATATACTAAACGATCAAGTGCTAGGCTAACGGAATGGCTCATGTCAATCACATCATTCTCCTAATGATGTGATCCCATTAATCAAATGACAACACATGTCTATGGTTAGGAAACATAACCATCTTTGATTAATGAGCTAGTCAAGTAGAGGCATACTAGTGACTATATGTTTGTATATGTATTCACACATGTATTATGTTTCCGGTTAATACACTTCTAGCATGAATAATAAACATTTATCATGATATGAGGAAATAAATAATAACTTTATTATTGCCTCTAGGCCATATTTGCTTCACCAATGGCTCCTCCGATCATCAACAGTGATGCTGTCCAGGGTGAGACTTTTCTCCCCCGACAGATCTTTGTATTCAGCGGCTTTGCACTGCGGGCCAATTTGCTTGGCCATCTGGAGCAGATTGAAAGCTACGCCCCTGGCCATCAGGTCAGATTTGGAAGTTTGAACTATATGGCTGACGTCCGCGGAGACTTGATCTTCGACGGGTTTGAGCCGCAACCAAGCGCGCTGCACTGTCACGATGGGCATGATCTAGCTCTGCCGCCGGACAGTGCCCTGGAGGCCGCACAAGTGTCCGCTCCGACCCTTAGCTCGAAGCCGACTGCGCCGATCAAGGACGGGTGGTTGTACACCGCCTCGGGGGCTGCTATCTCTACAGCGATTGAGCCGAACACCAACCCTTTCCTTTGCGAAGCTCGTGACTCCAAGGCGCCGGACTCCTCTCCGGACTCCGAACCTTCCGCGCCCCTGCCAATCGCCGATTGGGCGCCGATCATGGAGTTCACCGCCGTGGATATCTTTCAGCACTCGCCCTTTGGCGACATCCTGAATTCACTAATTTCTCTCTCTTTATCAGGAGAGCCCTGGCCGGACTATGGTCAGGAAGGTTGGGATGCGGACGACAAAGAAATTCAAAGCCCACCCACCACCCACTTCGTAGCCACTGTCGATGATTTAACCGACATGCTCGACTTCGACTCCGAAGACATCGACGGTATGGACGATGATGCAGGAGACGACCAAGAACCAGCGCCTATAGGGCGCTGGAAGGCCACCTCGTCATACGACATTTACATGGTGGACGTCCCAAAAGATGGGAATGGTGATGGAACAACGGAGGATGACACCTCCAAGAAACAGCCTAAGCGCCGGCGTCAGCGGCGCCGCTCTAAATCCCGCCACAGCAAAAACGGTGATTCCGTCACGGGAGATAATAACACCCCAGACAGTGCCGAAGACAACCCCCTCCAGCAGATTTAGTGCAGGAGGATGGAGAAGCCAGCCCTCATGAGAGAGCGGCAGGCAGAGAGGTAGAGGATGATAATTACATGCCTCCCTCCGAAGACGAGGCAAGCCTCGACGACGACGAATTTGTCGTGCCTGAGGATCCCGTCGAGCAAGAGCGTTTCAAACGCAGGCCTATGGCCACGGCAAGCAGCCTCAAGAAAAAGTAGCAGCAGCTTAGAGCTGACCAAGATTTGCTAGCCGACAGATGGACTGAAGTCCTGGCGGCCGAAGAGTATGAACTCGAACGCCCCTCCAAGAGCTACCCAAAACGCAGGCTGCTACCCCAATTAGAGGAGGAAGCACCTAAGCCTACATCACCAGCGCATAATACGGCCGACCGGTGTCACAACCCTAGTTCTGGTATGCTCTGAGCTAGCTAGTCATGTGTTGCATCATGTTTAATTTCTCTTAAACCTGAAATGGGGATTGTTCAAACCCTAGCACCAGATCAAATCAAATAGGTTCAACCTAAAATAATATTCAATGAACCCAAAATGCCTTTGGAAATGTTCATGATTTTTGATAAAGGTGAAAACCTTTGCCAAAAATGATGAGCATATTTCATGGCCATTTATTGAATTTTGAATTAACTCATAAAGTATTTGAATTTGGGCATTTGAATGCTATAAATAATTTAAATGCTCAAATAATTCTGAAACTAAATGTGGGCTATTGCATATATTTCAGAAGGTGCCACAATTATTTTCAGGGTTTTTGAAAATGCCTTAGCATTTTAATTAAGCCAAAACAATTGCAAAAAATTAGAAAACAGAAACTAAATTAGAAGAGAGAGAGGGAGAAGTTACCTGGCCACCTACCTGTCGCGGCCCAGTTGGCCAGCCCACCTGGCGGCCCAGCCCACTGGCCTCCTCCATGTCGTCTTCCTCCCCTGCCAGGAGGACGAAGGCGCGTGCTCGCCGCGCGCGTCCACGCGTGAGGCCACCTCCTGCCTGTGTGCTCGCTTCTGGAGACGGCCCCGAGCGCCACGACACCCCTGGAATCCCCTCGACCTCTTCCCCGTGCTTTCCCCCTCCTCGGTTCTCTCTCGCTCGGACCCGAACGTGCCATCGCCACCGCTCGCTGCCACCGCCCTCTCCGGCAACCCCTCGCTCCACCACCAATCCCAGTCGCACCACCGTGGACCAGAGCCTCTCCACGCCGAAGATCGCGAGCGCGGGAGCAGCCCATCATCGCCATCGACGTCATCTTCATCCTCGGGTCCGACGATCACCGCCGTGGCTCCAACGCCGTCCAAGCCTTCCCCGAGCTCGGCGACCCCTCCGTTAGATCCACTGTGAGCTCCGCCGCCTTTTTCCCTCCTCCTCGAGCTCATTCCCGCCCTCTAGCCGCCTCTTCCGTCGGAGCCAAGAGCTCCCGCACGCCGACCATGTCGCCGTCGTGGCTACAGACGCCGTAGTTTGCACCTGGGCGTGTCATCGTGCTCGGGTTGCTCCTAGGAGATGACCCCGACCACCAGCTGGTCCTGCCGTGTACCGGAACACCGAACCCGCGCGTGTCCGAACTCTGGCCGCCACGGATGACCTCGCCGCAGTCGTCTCCGGCCACCCCAGCTCCCGCCGTCTGCTCCATCAGCTGTGCGCGAGCAGCAGCTCTTCGTAGAGCCTCCCCACGCCCAAAACCATCGCATGTGGGCGATTTCCGAAGCCTCCGGCGTCTCTGTGGTCGCCGGCGAGGAGCCGTGGACCAGGTCCAGCGGGTTTGACCCCGCTGACCCGGGTTTGACCCCCCTGGGTCGCTGACATTCGGGCCCAGGGCCCCAGCTAATCCTAGTTTAGTTTTTAATTAAGATTAGTTAACTCCACTAACATTTTTAGTTAGTAGTAGTTTAACACTAATTAATTTATATTAGTTAGTTAGTCACTGACGTGTGGTCCCCACACGTCAGGTCTGACCTGGACCAACCCGTTGACCTGCTGACGTCACTGTGAGGTCATGCTGATGCAGTAACTCTTCTGGATTTTAAATAAATCTTAAATGGTTTATTTATTTCAGAAAATGTTATAAACTTCTAAAAATCATATAAAATCAACCGTAACTCAGAATGAAATAAATTATATATGAAAAACGATCAGAAAAATCCAATCTATCCATCTGTACAATTTTCATGCATGTTAGAACAACTTATGACTACTGTTTAGGACAATTCAATTATATGGCATATAATAAATCACATATGGAGTTTGAATTTGAATCTTTGATTCAAACCAACTTCATTTAATCTGGTTTTAGTTGCATCAGCTCAAATCATAGCATATTGCCATATCATGATCATGCATCATATTGTTGCATTTCATTGATTGCGTTCTACCTTGTTTGCCGGTATTTGTCCCCTCTCGATAGACGTGTACCGACGATGAGATCGATGACACCGATGAAGAGATATACTATCTTCAGAAGTGCCAGGCAAGCAAAACCCCCTTGTTCATTCCGATACAATCCCACTCTCTCGCTCCTGCTCTCTTTTACTGCATTAGGACAACAACGATTCAACTGTTACTTGCTGCGGTAGCTGAACCCCTTTATCCTCTGCATGACCTATCATTGCCACAGTAAATAGATGAAACCCACTAGCATGAGTAGGAGTTGTTTGAGCCCTGTTGTGCCTACTCATTCATGCTTGTTTGTCATGCCTGCTACTGCTTAGAGTTGAGTCAGGTCTGATTCATCGGGGATGAATCGGAGGTGTGTAAACATGTCCTACTGTGTGTGAGCTAAGTGTGTGAACACGATTTGGTAAAGGTAGCGGTGAGAGGCCATGTAGGAGTACATGGTGGGTTGTCTCATTGCAGCCATCCTCAGGAACTGAGTTCTGTGTTTGTGATCCATGAACAGCTACTACCACACATTGGAATGCTTAAGTGCCCCTCTCGACTTATTAATCAACTCGATCTCTGTCCAGGAGTTGCAACTAGTTTCTGGTGTTTGTAGGTAGTGTTAGTAGTCTACCAAGTGGCACTCGGTACAGGTGGGCTTGGGACAGACTAGGCACCGTGGCACGGTGTACCAAGCGTAGATCCACCCGTCGAGGTGGGCTTGGGAACCCCACACACATCGTTTGGGGCCGTGAGCGACACCCTGGCCGGATCTTCTTGCGGATGGAACCCGAATAGGCGATAAACCTGGACGAGAGACTTGTGTGGTTAGTCAGGTCGTGGCCGACTCCCTCGCTAGGCTTCCGCTTGAAGGTTGCCGAGATACACGACGTGTACATGGTGGTATGTGGCAAGAGCGTGTGTGAAGAAGTACACCCCTGCAGGGTTAACATTATCTATTCGAATAGCCGTGTCCGCGGTAAAGGACTTCTGGGTTGCCTGTACAGTTCATAGACAAGTGAAAGTGGATACGCTAAAATGCGCAAGATAAGCGTGAGTGCTATGGATGGCGTTCTCGTAGGGAGACGGGAGCGGATCCATAGTAGTGTATTGATATGGTGAATATGTGGACTCGTGTGCGCCACCTCAAAAGAGTTACTTGCAGTCGTAGTTCAGGATAGCCATTGAGTCAAAGCTGGCTTGCTGCAGTCAAACTCCACCATCCCCTTTATTGATAATGATGCATATGTAGCTAGTTCTGATGTAAGTCTTGCTGGGTACATTTGTACTCACGTTTGCCTATTTTATGTTTTGTAGAGAGACTTCAGTCTCACTAGTAGTTCCGCTTGGACTTCGACGTTTAGCTTGATACCTCAGCTACGATCTTGTGCCCTTGGCAGGATCTAGTAGTTAGTCAGGCTTCTCAGCCTTTTTCATTTGTAGTTGTCTGTACTCAAACATGTTAAGCTTCCGCTTGTGCTTTGACTTGTATGCTCTGAATGTTGGGTCGTGAGACCCATGTTTGTAATATCTCGCTCCTCAGAGCCTATTGAATATAAATACTTGAGTTGTAGAGTCATGTTGTGATGCCATGTTGTATTTGCACATATCGAGCATATTGTGTGTATGTTATTGAAATGCTTGGTATGTGTGGGATCTGACTATCTAGTTGTTTATCCTTGGTAGCCTCTCTTACCGGGAAATGTCTCCTAGTGCTTCCACTGAGCCATGGTAGCTTGCTACTGCTCCGGAACACTTAGGCTGGCTGGCATGTGTCCTTCGTTTCTGTGTCTGTCCCTTCGGGGAAATGTCACGCGATGAATACCGGGGTCCCGTTAGCCCGCTACAGCCCGGTTCACCGGAGTCCTGCTAGCCCAGTGCTACAGCCTGGATTCACTCGTTGATGATCGACACGTTCGATGCTGGGTCATGGATGCCTGTCCCTGTAAGTTTGTACCACTTTGGGTTTACGACTAGCCATGTCAGCCCGGGCTCCTTATCATATGGATGCTAGCGACACTATCATATATGCGTGCCAAAAGGCACAAACGGTCCCGGGCAAAGGTAAGGCGACACCCGTGGGAATACCGTGCGTGAGGCCGCAAAGTGATATGAGGTGTTACATGCTAGATCGATGTGGCATTGAGTCGGGGTCCTGACAGCTTTGGTATCAGAGCTTGACTGCCTGTAGGATTACCAAGCCAAACTGGTCGAAGTTGAGTCTAGAAATGCTTTAGTTATATAAGGGAATTGATTGTGGGATGGAACGTAAGGCTCTTTTTACTCCTTTACCTCATGCCCTTCTGATCTGAGTCATCTTATCTTTCCTACGGGGTTAAGGAACTAGGCCTTTCTCTTCTTCCTATTAGGATCGCATGTTACTAATCCGTAGACTTATAGGATTGTTGGTTTCAAGCCTCAGTTAAGTTCCTACTACTTCCGTATGTTAACTGTTGATCTGGAAACCTTGATATTGTGCTTCTGAGTGGCTATGCCACCATTTTTGTAGCACGCCTCCAATCTTTTCGAGCATTTACAGCCGTTATGCTATCCGAGTCATCCCAGGTTTCTAAATAGTCTGAAGCATTTGCAAAATCCCTTCCTCCCATTCTGATGTCCCTTTGGGCCAGGTTAACCACACTAATCGGTGAGTTGAGGTACTTTGTTGCCTTAACATATATGTCGGAGTTATTATTATGACCCTAGGTGTCTAGAGTAACACCTAGTAATTTAGCCATGTTTTGTGTTCCCAGTGTGATGATTCTGGCCTTTGTTCTCAAAAGCATCCCGTGATGCCATTTAGTTGGTAGGCATTCTATTCCTGGGGTTTTAAACCCGAGATTCACCCTGCTTACTTCATGTTGATAGTGTTTGCTCGTTCCTTTAGGTTATTAGTAACCTTTGTGTTAGTCCTCGAGGTTCGTGGTATTTCCTTCTTCCAAATACTATGAACCGTTTATGGCAGAAGTTCTTTGAACCAAAGGATCACAACCAGAGTGCTCTTGACGAGTTCTCTGTGCCGCGACTCTGCCAGTCCTACCTTCTCTGCATGGGTTATCCGGAAGAAATGCTGAGCTCTGCTCGACATACTAATCTATGCATCCACAACTCAGAAAGTTATATGTTCTTTGAGTTGTCCCTCTTTAGTTGTTTCTGGCCCTCGTCTATCAATTGATAGTCAGGAGTAGTTATGCTTTCGTGTTCCTCGATGCCCACTACTCTTGTGGTCCGTCAAGCCATTCTATTCCGGAATGACTAGGAGAAACAAACTCCAGAACCCCATCCATATCCAGGATTGGGTCAAAGCAGTTGTACTCCGCAGATCAAAATGCCAATCCAGCTTTGATTCTATTCTACCCTGGAGTATTACCCCCTTTATGTCAAAATTTTCATGAGAATTGCACCAGCTCTTGTGAATACTTGACGTAGTGATACTTCTCGCCCTCATTATTCATTCCTCGGTTCCGTGTTATTGCAACGGGAATGTCGACAAGTGAATCGTGATGTGTGAAATCAATACTGCTAGCAACCTCGTTGCTTGGTAGTTAACGGACAATAATCTCATTCTTAGCGTGTTGGTATTGAATCATCATCCTAAGATAGATTGTGCCACCTAGTCCTTATTTCTGGTGCACTCGATCAATGAGTTAGGATTATTCAATTCCTTTCTTATTTGATCATATCATCTTATCCTGAAAAGCAAGATTATTCTCGAGCTTAGTAGCATATTGGTGGCTCGTGATTTTCCGATTATCTTCCCGGAAGTATCACCAGTTTGTCCCCCTGACCAATGCGTTGAGCTCGTGATCAAGTGGGTTTCTTGTAAACCAATCTTCTCCAAGAATCTGTGCAGGATACCCCTGAGCTAGTTGGTTAAGCTAAACAACAACTTGGAGAGTTGGAAGATAAAAGCTTGTCCGGTTTAGTTCATTTTAAGGGATATCTTGTATGTGTGTTGAATGAAGATGATATCTTCATCGATTGGTCCCTGTGATCAGTTGTTGGATTGATTATCTTAAACAATCTTTGATTTGAGCATGGGCTATTGTCAAGTCAAATCAGAACCAACGATATTCGTAATGTTGTCTTACTCGTGGTTGATTCCTCGAGCATACACCATTATACTCTTTGGGTCTGACCAATGCTATCACCTTGTTCACATAATTGTGGAACTCCAATTATATGGAAACCTGGATGAATTATTGTTGAGCCCATCGACAACATCCTTGTCTTCTCCATAATTCTGTTGAGCATTAAGCTGGTGTTGGAAACTTTTGAAAGCATTTGTTCATGCTAGCTCATGAAGCTTATGCCCAGGTGAAAGAAGTGACTTCCTCTAATTCATGTGCATTTGTTGCAAGTTGCCGCCGTGGATTCGAGAAAGTCAATGTTGCTTCCTTTGGAATCATCCCAAATCAGTCATGCATACGTGCGAAGTATTCTGTGGTTTGGAGACTTGCAACCTTCGTTCCATATGTATCCCTAGCACACCAAGCCACTAACTGATTTGTTCAAGGAGAAGAAGTTCCTTCATAAGAGCTAATCATATGACTTATGCAAGGACTTCGTTATCCGCGGTGATGGTTCCCAACTAGAACTCGGTAGTGTTTTATTGTAAGACTACCACGTGGTCATGCTTGTCTAGGACATCATGTTCACATGTGTGTAGCAGAACCAGCTCATTCCTTGGAGTTTGCTATCGTAGTTCATTTCCCGAGAATCTTGCAACGTCACCTCGTCGATTTGTGTTGCAAACTTTAATTTTTCTTTCTAGACTTGATGAGTCTGGAATATTCGGACACCAACCAGATCTGAATCTCAGGCAGATTTGAAGGTTGGAATGTTTCCCAAGAACTACAATATTGGTCTCTCTATAACCGGTAAAGTGGATGTCGTGGCCAACACACCCAGCCGGAAGACCTGTTATTGTAATATCTTGATTGAAAAAGTTGGCCACCCCCCATAAGGAACCCGTAGGATTTACTCCCTAGTTGTCCCTTATGATTTTTGTGTTCCCGAAGTCCGACCTTTTACTCGATGTTCTAGATATCAAACCATTTCTATGAATGGGTTACGCTAGCACATCAAGGAGAACATTAGAAGCGGAGTGCTAAATGTCTCTCGGTCGATCATCCAGATTCTGTTTCCTTGGCCCCACCAAGGTGAAGTCTGAGAAGGTGTTATCTTCCTTTGCATCTGCATCATCCATCATTATTCATCATGGTAGTATGTTGTGTTGCCAGGATCCTTGACACAGATATTGGTAAAACCTTGATGAATATGGAAATGCTCAAGTTCTTGAGAGCACGCACAAGCGCTAGGTGTTATCATCGGCACTAACTGGGATTGCTCTCAGTTTCCTCGGTTATGCTATAGCTTTTCAAATAGTGGACTCACTCTCTACTGTCGAGCTTCTCCCCAGTTACTAAAATCATCCCTTGTGTTGTTTTCAACAAGGTAATCCACATCATCCATACTAGTCCAAGTATGCTACTCCTTTGAACTTCATCAGACGATCATATGGGAATTACCTCAGGCTGGTATAGAGAGTTTCAATGATCTCTGAATCAAAGGTAATTCTTTTGCCACTTAAGGGGATATTTCCACGAGTCACCTCCTCTAAGATGTCTCATTATGGTATCATGGAAACTTATCTCCTCGCCACTTTGATCCATACTCACCATCTGTGTAAGCATGGAAGTGTTGCCTGCCAATTTGAACCTTCGGCATCTGTCTCTTTCCATCCCACTTATTGTATGTTTTGTGTCCCAACTCGAGAGATGTTATCACGTCTCACTCCATGAGTTGGTCATGAGTCGCTCGATCTTCATGGAGATTGATTCCTGTAGAGTTTCTTCTGTCGTCATCGTGTTGGATAAAGATCTTGAAAGCAAAGACGTCAAGATCAATTAGAAGCATTGCATCAACATCTTCGAGAAGAGCAATTGGATCATGAAGATTGTGTTAGTTTGTGTCCCCTTTATCTTCTTACCTCACGTCTTGAATCTCGGGACGAGATTCTTGTTTAGTGGGGGTGAGTTGTCACATCCCTAGTTCTGGTATGCTCTGATCTAGCTAGTCATGTGTTGCATCATGTTTAATTTCTCTTAAACCTGAAATGGGGATTGTTCAAACCCTAGCACCAGATCAAATCAAATAGGTTCAACCTAAAATAATCTTCAATGAACCCAAAATGCCTTTGGAAATGTTCATGATTTTTGATAAAGGTGAAAACCTCTGCCAAAAATGATGAGCATATTTCTTGGCCATTTATGGATTTTTGAATTAACTCATAAAGTATTTGAATTTGGGCATTTGAATGCTATAAATAATTTAAATGCTCAAATAATTCTGAAACTAAATGTGGGTTGTTGCATATATTTCAGAAGGTGCCACAATTATTTTCAGGGTTTTTGAAAATGCCTTAGCATTTTAATTAAGCCAAAACAATTGCAAAAAATTAGAAAACAAAAACTAAATTAGAAGAGAGAGAGGGAGATGTTACCTGGCCACCTACCTGTCGCGGCCCAGCTGGCCAGCCCACCTGGCGGCCCAGCCCACTGGCCTCCTCCCTGTCGTCTTCCTCCCCTGCCAGGAGGACGAAGGCGCGCGCTCGTCGCTGCGTCCACGCGCGAGGCCACCTCCTGCCTGTGTGCTCGCTGCTGGAGACGGCCCCGAGCGCCACGACACCCCTGGAATCCCCTCGACCTCTTCCCCGTGCTTTCCCCCTCCTCGGTTCTCTCTCGCTCAGACCCGAACGCGCCGTCGCCACCGCTCGCTGCCACCGCCCTCTCCAGCAACCCCTCGCTCCACCACCAATCCCAGTCGCACCGCCGTGGACCATAGCCTCTCCACGCCGAAGATTGCGAATGCGGGAGCAGCCCATCATCGCCATCGATGTCATCTTCATCCTCGGGTCCGACGATCGCCGCCGTGGCTCCAACACCGTCCAAGCCTTCTCCGAGCTCGACGACCCCTCCGTTAGATCCACCGTGAGCTCCGCCGCCTTTTCCCCTCCTCCTCGAGCTCATTCCCGCCCTCTAGCCGCCTCTTCCGCCGGAGCCGAGAGCTCCCGCCCGCCGGCCATGTCACCGTCGTGGCTATAGACGTCGTAGTTTGCGCCTGGGCGTGTCATCGTGCTCGAGTTGCTCCTAGGAGACGACCCCGACCACCAGCTAGTCCTCCCGTGTACCGAAACACCGAACCCGCACGTGTCCGAACTCCGGCCGCCGTGGATGACCTCGTCGGGGTCATCTCCGGCCACCCCGGCTCCCGCCGTCTGCTCCATCAGTTGTGCACGAGCAGCAGCTCTTCGTAGAGCCTCCCCACGCCCAAAACCATCGCCTGTGGGCGATTTCTGAAGCCTCCGCCGTCTCTGTGGTCGCCGGCGACGAGCCGTGGACCAGGTCCAGCGGGTTTGACCCCGCTGACCCGGGTTTGACCCCCCTGGGTCACTGACATTCGGGCCCAGGGCCCCAGCTAATCCTAGTTTAGTTTTTAATTAAGATTACTTAACTCCACTGACATTTTTAGTTAGTAGTAGTTTAACACTAATTAATTTATATTAGTTAGTTAGTGACTGACGTGTGGACCCCACACGTCAGGCTGACCTGGACCAACCCATTGACCTGCTGACGTCATTGTGAGGTCATGCTGACGCAGTAACTCTTCTGGATTTTAAATAAATCTTAAATGGTTTATTTATTTCAGAAAATGTTATAAACTTCTAAAAATCATATAAAATCAACCATAACTCAGAATGAAATAAATTATATATGAAAAATGATCAGAAAAATCCAATCTATCCATCTGTACAATTTTCATGCATGTTAGAACAACTTATGACTACTGTTTAGGACAATTCAATTATATGGCATATAATAAATCACATATGGAGTTTGAATTTGAATCTTTGATTCAAACCAACTTCATTTAATCTGGTTTTAGTTGCATCAGCTCAAATCATAGCATATTGACATATCATGATCATGCATCATATTGTTGCATTGCATTGATTGCGTTCTTCCTTGTTTGCCGGTATTTGTCCCCTCTCGATAGACGTGTACCGACGATGAGATCGATGACACCGATGAAGAGATATACTATCTTCAGAAGTGCCAGGCAAGCAAAACCCCCTTGTTCATTCCGATACAATCCCACACTCTCGCTCATGCTCTCTTTTACTGCATTAGGACAACAACGATTCAACTGTTACTTGCTGCGGTAGCTGAACCCCTTTATCCTCTGCATGACCTGTCATTGCCACAGTAAATAGATGAAACCCACTAGCATGAGTAGGAGTTGTTTGAGCCTTGTTGTGCCTACTCATTCATGCTTGTTTGTCATGCCTGCTACTGCTTAGAGTTGAGTCAGGTCTGATTCATCGGGGATGAATCGGAGGTGTGTAAACATGTCCTACTGTGTGTGAGCTAAGTGTGTGAACACGATTTGGTAAAGGTAGCGGTGAGAGGCCATGTAGGAGTACATGGTGGGTTGTCTCATTGCAACCGTCCTCAGGAACTGTGTTCTGTGTTTGTGATCCATGAACAGCTACTACCACACATTGGAATGCTTAAGTGCCCCTCTCGACTTATTAATCAACTCGATCTCTGTCCAGGAGTTGCAACTAGTTTCTGGTGTTTGTAGGTAGTGTTAGTAGTCTACCAAGTGGCACCCGGTACAGGTGGGCTTGTGACAGACTAGGCACCATGGCACGGTGTACCAAGCGTAGATCCACCCGTCGAGGTGGGCATGGAAACCCTGCACGCATCGTTTGGGGCCGTGAGCGACACCCCGGCCGGATCTCCTTGCGGATGGAACCCGAATAGGCGATAAACCTGGACGAGAGACTTGTGTGGTTAGTCAGGTCGTGGCCGACTCCCTCGCTAGGCTTCCACTTGAAGGTTGCCGAGATACACGACGTGTACATGGTGGTAAGTGGCGAGAGCGTGTGTGAAGAAGTACACCCCTGCAGGGTTAACATTATCTATTCGAATAACCGTGTCCGCGGTAAAGGACTTCTGGGTTGCCTGTACAGTTCATAGACAAGTGAAAGTGGATACGCTAAAATGCGCAAGATAAGCGTGAGTGCTATGGATGGCATTCTCGTAGGGAGACGGGAGCGGATCCATAGTAGTGTATTGATATGGTGAATATGTGGACTCGTGTGCGCCACCTCAAAAGAGTTACTTGCAGTCGTAGTTCAGGATAGCCACTGAGTCAAAGCTGGCTTGCTGCAGTCAAACTCCACCATCCCCTTTGTTGATAATGATGCATATGTAGCTAGTTCTGATGTAAGTTTTGCTGGGTACATTTGTACTCACGTTTGCCTATTTTATGTTTTGTAGAGAGACTTCAGTCTCACTAGTAGTTCCGCTTGGATTTCGACGTTTAGCTTGATACCTCAGCTACGATCTTGTGCCCTCGGCAGGATCTAGTAGTTAGTCAGGCTTCTCAGCCTTTTTCATTTGTAGTTGTCTGTACTCAGACATGTTAAGCTTCCGCTTGTGCTTTGACTTGTATGCTCTAAATGTTGGGTTGTGAGACCCATGTTTGTAATATCTCGCTCCTCGGAGCCTATTGAATATAAATACTTGAGTTGTAGAGTCATGTTGTGATGCCATGTTGTATTTGCACATATCGAGCATATTGTGTGTATGTTATTGAAATGCTTGGTATGTGTGGAATCTTACTATCTAGTTGTTTATCCTTGGTAGCCTCTCTTACCGGGAAATGTCTCCTAGTGCTTCCACTGAGCCATGGTAGCTTGCTACTGCTCCGAAACACTTAGGCTGGCCGGCATGTGTCCTTCTTCGTTCCTGTGTCTGTCCCTTCGGGGAAATGTCACGCGATGAATACCGGAGTCCTGTTAGCCCGCTACAGCCCGGTTCACCGGAGTCCTGCTAGCCCAGTGCTACAGCCTGGATTCACTCGTTGATGACCGACACGTTCGATGCTGGGTCATGGATGCCTGTCCCTGTAAGTTTGTACCACTTTGGGTTTACGACTAGCCATGTCAGCCCGGGCTCCTTATCATATGGATGCTAGCGACACTATCATATACGCGTGCCAAAAGGCGCAAACGGTCCCGGGCAAAGGTAAGGCGACACCCGTGGGAATACCGTGCGTGAGGCCGCAAAGTGATATGAGGTGTTACATGCTAGATCGATGTGGCATTGAGTCGGGGTCCTGACAACCGGCCACCTTGTGGCCGCGACAGAGAGGCCTCTCGGCCCTCCACTCAAGCCGCACCCCGGCGCCGCTCAAAAAATACCAAGGCGCGGGAAAATGCGCCAGACCTGCGGGATATATTTGAGGACAAGGCAAGGCAAACAAGATCGATCTACGGATCGCGTGGGCGCCCCACGATACGTGATGATAACCGTCACGCCGGATATGGCAATTTCGGCCGGGCCGAACACAATAGACAAAGCTCATTTGAGCTGCGTCGTGATATAGCCCAATACAGAGGCGCCACACACCCACTATGCTTCACAGATGAAGTGATGGATCATCAAATCCTTGAGGGTTTCAAACCCGTGAACATTGAATCATACGACAGCACAACAGATCCTGCGGTCTGGATCGAGGACTATCTCCTTCATATCCACATGGCCCGCGGTGATGATCTACACGCCATCAAATACCTCCCACTCAAGCTTGAAGGACCAGCTCGGCATTGGCTTAACAGCTTGCCAGCAGAGTCAGTCAGTTGTTGGGAAGACCTGGAAGCCGCATTCCTCGACAATTTCCAGGGCACTTATGTGCGACCGCCAGACGCCGATGACCTAAGCCACATAATTCAGCAGCCAGAAGAATCGGCCAGACAATTCTGGACACGGTTCCTAACCAAGAAAAAACAAATCATCGACTGTCCGGATGCAGAGGCCCTCGCAGCCTTCAAACATAACATCCGCGACGAGTGGCTTGCCCGGCACCTAGGACAGGAAAAGCCGAAATCCATGGCAACCCTCACAACACTCATGACCCGCTTTTACGCGGGAGAGGACAGCTAGCTAGCTCACAGTAACAACATGACCAAGAGCCCTGGTAATTCGGATACCAAGGACAGCAACGGCAGGTCGCGTCGCAACAAGCACAAGCGCCGCATTAATGGCGATAATGCTGAAGATACGGCAGTCAATGCCGGATTCAGAGGCTCAAAACCCGGTCAGCGGAAAAAGCCATTCAAAAGAAATACTCCGGGCCCGTCCAATTTGGACCGAATACTCGATCGCTCATGCCAGATACACGGCACCCCCGAAAAACCAGCCAATCACACCAACAGGGATTGTTGGGTGTTCAAGCAGGCAGGCAAGTTAAATGCCGAAAACAATGACAAGGGGCTGCATAGCGACGACGAGGAGGAGCCCCGGCCGCCGAACAATAGAGGACAGAAGGGCTTCCCCCCACAAGTGCGGATGGTGAACATGATATATGCAACCCACATACCCAAAAGGGAGCGGAAGCGTCACTAAGGGACGTATATGCGATGGAGCCAGTCGCCCCAAAGTTCAATCCGTGGTCCTCCTGCCTGATCACTTTTGATCGAAGGGACCACCCCACTAGCATCCGCCATGGCGGATTCGCCGCATTGGTTCTAGACCCAATCATTGACGGATTTCACCTCACTAGAGTCCTGATGGACGGCGGCAGCAGCCTGAACCTGCTTTATCAGGATACAGTGTGCAAGATGGGCATAGACCCCTCAAGGATTAAACCCACAAAGACGAACTTCAAAGGCGTCATACCAGGTGTAGAGGCCAACTGTACAGGTTCAGTTACACTTGAAGTGGTCTTCGGATCCCCGGATAACTTCCGAAGCGAGGAGTTAATCTTCGACATAGTCCCGTTCCGCAGCGGCTATCACGCACTGCTCGGACGAACCGCATTTGCAAAGTTCAATGCGGTGCCGCACTACGCATACCTCAAGCTCAAGATGCCAGGCCCTCGAGGAGTCATTACGGTCAACGGAAACACCGAACACTCTCTCCGAATGGAGGAGCATACGGTGGCCCTTGCGGCGGAAGTACAAAGCAGCCTCTCAAGGCAATTCGCAAGTCCGGGTATCAAACGTCCGGACACCGTCAAGCGCGCCCGGAGTAACCTACAACAAGACCGCCTGGCACGTTCCGAGTACGCGTAGCAATGCGGCCCCAACCCCAGCCCTCGCGAAATTGCGAAACTAGTACTACGCGTACATAATTACGCTCTGGAAATACCATGGGCATAGGGGGAGGGGCATGACTACGGCAGGCCCAGAATGCGGCTCAACCGCACCAGGGGCTCCTGATTGTGTCATTCCTTTTTTTCTTACTTTCAGGACTCCGTTCTCAAGAAGCCCTGTCCGGCAGTAGAATCGCCGAAACACACGATGCAACAGCCGGGGAAGCAGAAAGCTACGTCGAGTGTCCAGGTGGTCTCTATAACGAGCAGTATACTTGTTTCACATATCATCCCGCAGCTCGCCCCTGGAGGGGGACATGTCAAATAGTCCCGTCCATTGCTTATCGCACTATTTGTATTGTTCTGCTTTTACCGTAGCCTTTTTGAATAAACCATACATAGCCTCTGCCTATTATTGCATTCCTTTTTTATCTATATATGTTCACTTATGACATGTTGCATCCGTACGCTTTGGTACGGCCAAATACACCAGGGGCTTAAGTACCCCAAAATATGGTGTGATAAGTCCGAACACTTTCACAAGTGCGACACACCGAACCTATAGCACTATATGCATCGGCTCTGAATCATGTCTTGGGTCAATAGTTGGGTTTGCCCGGCTCCCATGTTTTGGTACCTTATGTTCCGTTATATCAGCTAAGGTAGCGCTGGGAGAACCACTGCGATTGTGCCCCGGTTGAGCTAGGTTAAGCACCTCAGTGGAGAAAGCTAAAACTGACCGTCATGATAGGGTGAGAGTCGGTCGCTGTTCGAGAGGTTTTCGAGTCCCTAAAGACTTATGCCGCTTAGAGCGAGGAGTCGGCTTTGTCCGGCCCAGGCGTGGATAGCGCCCCGAACTCAGTCTTCCGAATACTAGGGGCTTCGCTGAAATTTAAAATTATAGAATTCTATGGCTAAGTGAGAGTGTTCAAGCATTATAGTCCGGTTGCCTTGTTCGTTGCGTTGAGCGCCTCCCTCGAAGGACCCAAGAATGGGAAAAAGAGCGCTCAAGTTTATCCCGAACACCCCAGCACTCGTGGCACGGGGGCATAAGCCGATGACTCGCCATCTCTCAAATTTCATAAACGGCCGCACAGAAGGTAATATTTTAAATTCACAAGAGTTGCTTAGCGCATATGAACAAGTTTTCAAGCGTACAGGTTAACAAATGCGAGTTTACTCAAAAATTACTTCTTTGGAGCATTCACCCGCTATAAGGCGGGCACCCTTTAGGACGCCCTGATAATACATCTCAGGCTTGCGATACTCCCTTCCCGGCGGTGGAGCATCCGTCACAAGCTTCTCAGCGTCCATCTTGCCCCAGTGCACTTTAGCACGGGCAAGGGCCCTACGGGCACCTTCGATGCAGACGGAGCGCTTGACGACTTCAATCCATGGACATGCGTCCACCAGCCGCCTCACCAGCCCGAAGTAGCTCCCAAGCATGGCTTCCTTAGGCCACAGCCGAACTATGAGGCCCTTCATGGCCTGTTCGGCCACCTTATGGAGCTCGACCAGCTGCTTCAGCTGGTCGCTCAAGGGCACCGGGTGTCCGGCCTCAGCATACTGAGACCAGAACACCTTCTCCGTCGAGCTCCCCTCCTCGGCCCGGTAGAATGCGGCAGCGTCGTACACACTGCGGGGCAGATCTGTGAATGCTCCTGGAGAGCTCCGGATTCAGGTAAGTAACAAGTAATTCACTTTCACGTGCTTGCTTTGCATGAAGAATGCCTTACCCGCCGCTATCTTCTTCATCGCCTCAATTTCCTGAAGGGCTTTTTGGGCTTCGGCCTTAGCGACTTTGGCGCTCTCAAGGGCCGAGGTGAGCTCGGACTCTCGAGTCCTTGAGTCACGCTCCAAAATCTCGTGTTTTTCCACGAGAGCCTGGAGCTCTTGCCACACCTCCGCCACCCGCGCCTCCTGTTTCTCTCGCTCAGTGCGCTCCGTGGCCGCATTGCTTTCGGCCTTGGACACCGCTTCCTTTAGGGTCGCCACCTCGTTCGTGGCCCCTGCAATACTCACGTTATTCCTGTCATTTTTTGCAACCACATCTTTTATATACTTCCATAAGGTCTTGCTTACCTTCCTTGTCCTCGAGCTGCTTTTTGGCAAGGCCGAGCTCGTTCTCGGACTGCTTGAGGCTCTGCTTCAATGCATTGACCTCCGCAGTCAGTGCGGCAGAGGTCAGCAGCACAGCCTGCATTTCCCATATTGACATACTTATGTTAGACTCCTGGGTACATCTTTTTAGATCCTCAGTTCGGCTTTTCTTTCCGAACACCAAACTGAGCATCAGGGGCTATTGTCTATGCGGTAATATTTTTATATATCTTAAATACATAACTCAAAGCTTGTTAGAAGGCTGGCACAGGCTTCAGTCAGCCCGCTCTTCGCGGACTGAACTTTCTGGATCACCACACTCATAACAGTGTGGTGCTCCTTGTCGATGGAGGCACCGTTAAGCGCCTCCAGCAAGTTATCCGGTGCCTCCAGTTGGACGGAGGTCATCGGTGTCGCAGTCTCGCCCTTCTTATGAAGGGGCCGCCTGCCGGACTCCGGAACCACTGAAGATTCCAGTGCGGAGTACAGCCCAGGGCCGGACTTAGAATCCTTTGGGGTTTTGTCCCCCTTGCGCTTGGAGTCCGGGAGGTTGCCTTGCGGCGCCTCCTGGACCACCTCCTCCTAGCTGGGCCCCTTTTGGGACCCCACCTCGGCGTCATCCGCCGCGCGAGGAGAGGAGGCAGCTGGAAGTGAGGTGCTATTCACGTCCGACGAAGCCAGGGAGCCGCTCGTTGAAGTGTCGATCTCGTCCTTGGACGGGTTGCAGGGTTATATTCGGCGTTAGGAGATACTGTGCAACAAATGAAACGCCATGAGTTATTCTGGTATCCGGGCACTTACGATTTCGCCAGGGGCTTAACCCTCGGTGGCCACTCCTCTTCGCCGTCATCGTTGTTGGTAGAGTCGTCCGGAGGAAGGGTCCTTTCCTTCTTGGACCCTCCGGCCTCCCCAGTTGGGGCGGCCTTCCTTTTCTTCTCTCCCCCCGCTAGGGGAGAGGCCTCTTTTTCCTCCTCCTCGTCTTCGTGGGAGGAGTCCGCCTCGGAGTCATCGAACGATGAGTCCGACAACACCTGGCAACGGGAACTCCTTCGAGTTCCCGTGGCCTTCTTCTTGGCCTTCTTCTCCGGCACCACGTAAGGCGCCGGAACCAGCAGCCTTGTTAATTGGGCGTCCGCTGGGTCTTCTGGCAAGGGAGCCGGACAGTTAACCTTCCCGGACGTCTTTTGCCAGGCCTGTCAAAGGTAAGGGAGTTTAGATCCCGCATAGAGTCAAACTATGAAAAACAAGTGTCCTGTAAAGGGTAAAATAGCTTACCTCGCTGGCTTGACGCTGCGAGCTAAATCCGCGATCTTCGGTAGCGGATGCGGGAGCCTCGGCGCCCTTGAACAGCACCTTCCAGGCATCTTCATACGTAGTGTCGAAGAGCCTGCTCAAGGTTTGGTGCTGTGCCGGATCAAACTCCCACAAGTTGAAGGCCCATTGTTGGCACGGGAGGATCCGGCAAATGAGCATGACCTGGACTACGTTGACGAGCTTAAGCTTCTTGTTCACCAGGTTTTGGACGCAGGATTGGTGTCCGGTCAGCTCTCCCAAATTACCCCATGTCAGGCCCGTCTCTTTCCAAGAGGTGAGCCGTGTAGGGAAGCCAGATCGGAATTCGGGGGCCGCCACCCATTTAGGGTCACGCGGTTCGGTGATGTAGAACCACCCCGATTGCCACCCCTTTATGGTCTCCACGAAGGAGCCCTCGAGCCATAGGACGTTGGCCATCTTTCCCACCAGGGCACCTCCGCACTCCGCTTGGCGGCCGCCCACAACCTTTGGCTTGACATTGAAGGTCTTCAGCCATAAGCCGAAGTGAGGCTGGATCAAAGGAAGGCCTCGCACACGACGATGAACGCCGAGATGTTGAGGATGAAATTCAGGGCCAGATCATGGAAATCCAGGTCGTAGTAGAACATGAGCCCCCGGACAAATGGGTGAAGTGGAAAACCTAGTCCGCGGAGGAAGTGGGTGAGGAACACCACCCTCTCATGGGGCCTGGGGTGGGGATAAGCTGCCCCTTGTCGGGGAGCCGATGCGCGATGTCGCTGGACAATTATCTGGCCTTCCGCAGCCTTTTAATGTGCCCCTCCGTGACGGAGGAGGCCATCCACTTGCCTCCCGCTCCGGACATGACTGGGGAAGGTTGAGGCGAGATGTGCGGACTTGGGCGCTGGAGCTCGAGTGCACGGAAATGGATGAGCAAAGGAGGAAGAAGGCGTAGGTAAAAAGGTGGATCCTTATCCCCTTATATGGATGGACGAAGCTATGCGTCCCCACCAGCCTGGTAAAACTCGCTTATCTCCCAAGAACCGTAATCAATGGCGCGGTTGGGTTACCCACGCCCATATCGATGAGAATCCCAGGATAAGGGGACACGATCTCTGCTTTGACTAGACGTGCCAAGGAAACCGCCTCGCTAAACGCGCTGAGGTGGGATAGTAAAAACGATTCGAATAAAGGCTTGGCCGTGGTGTGATGTCACACCACGAAATATGTCAGCAGATTGAATTTGTGTAAATATTATTCTCTCTATGGTGGTATGTGGAACTTATTTTGCAGAGACGGACACTATCCTTGTGTTCAAAATCTTCTATTAAGTATTCGGAGGAGGAACCCGCCTTGCAATGCCGAAGACAATATGCACGCCAGACTCGTCGTTGTTCAAGGGCTACTAAGGGAGTCCTGGATTAGGGGGTGTCCGGATGGCCGGACTATAGCCTTTGGCCGGACTCCTGGACTATGAAGATACAAGATTGAAGACTTCGTCCCGTGTCCGGATGGGACTTTCCTTGGCGTGGAAGGCAAGCTTGGTGATACGGATATGTAGATCTCCTACCATTGTAACCGACTCTGTGTAACCCTAACCCTATTTGGTGCCTATATAAACCGGAGGGTTTTAGTCCGTAGGACAGAACAATAATCATACCAGAGGCTAGCTTCTAGGGTTTAGCCTCTCTGATCTCGTGGTAGATCTACTCTTGTACTACCCATATCATCAATATTAATCAAGCAGGAGTAGGGTTTTACCTCCATCGAGAGGGCCCGAACCTGGGTAAAAACTTCGTGTCCCTTTTCTCCTGTTACCATCCGCCTAGACGCACAGTTCGGGACCCCCTACCCGAGATCCGCCGGTTTTGACACCAACAGCCATCCTCAAGGAGGTATGGTTTTAAATACACTCCATGGTTCGTCATCTTAAAGTATGACACTATCCATTGTGTACTAGCAGAAAGAACATACGCCGAACTATATGTCCGGGGGTCTTGCCAACCGTGCCTCCACTAGCCGGATTCCAAGCCCGGTCTCGAGGACGGAGGCCGACATGGGAGTAACACCGGACTGTCCTCCTACAGAGTATTCGGACAAAATGTCCATTACAAATTCTGAAGTGGAGAGCGCCATGAATCATCGGCGCCGGCGGGCCGCACTCCGCGACCCTGGCTTTTGAGATGAGGCTTTTAATGCCTTCAACTCGGGTGATGCATACATCCGAGCCGCTCAGGATGGGCTTGCTAGAGCCATGGACCAGTATTTGAAATATATACGGGTAAGTATAACAAACTGATAATTATGTATATCAGTATCCCCTGAGACTTAAAGCAGTTGGTACAACTGATTTAAGGATCATTGTACATATAGGTTCTCTTAGAGAAGAACAACCTGTTGTCTCAAGAGCTGGAAGAGTGTCGAACCCAGCTAACGGCCGCTATGGCTAAGCTGTCAATATCCGAAGAGGCATCGACTAGTTTGTATTCCCGAATTGAGGAGAAACAATATTGCGTTCATAAACCAGTAATGCTAACAATATCTGATGACCAAAATCCTCAGATAATCTGGAACAGAATCGGGAGATCCCACAAGAGGGTGAGCAAGAGGTGCAAAGGCAAGCAGCCGCTGGCGAGCGTGTACTTACACGGGTCATACAGAAGAATAACAATCTGTAAGATGCTAATACCCTGCTGGGTGAAGAATGGAAAGATATTCGGGCCTAGCTGGCTGACTCCGTGAAAGAAAATAAGAGGCTTCGGCGTGGAATTTTTAGTATGTTCTCAAACGAACGTTTACATAGTTCGGCAAAGATAAGAACTAACAGAGTTATGTCTATAGGTATTCTGACGGGCCGTCCTGAAGAGGAGATGCCCGGATCCTCTGGCGATATGCTACAAGAGCTTTCTCAATAGTATGAGCAACATCGGCAGGTCATGTGGAGTGTTGCCAAGGCCTTGTGGCCATCCGCCTCCCTACCAGGAAGTATGGGGAAGCTTGTACAGCTTTTCAAGGGAGCACGGCGGCATTTCCGACTATCGAAAATATCTTCCTGTCGAGAAGGTGCGAGGGAGGCTTGGGCCATGGTGAAAATACGGTATACCAAGCTCGACCCGAATCATATGGCCCGGGTCGGACCTGTAGGGTCAGATGGGAAAGTGATCCCCGTTAGTCTGGTATATGACCAGGTAGAAGTAGCCGCAAGATATTCCCAATAGGATTATAGGCTAGACAGCATGTTGGAGGGCATAGAGGAGGAAGTATTTGGGTCTCTATGACTATGTAATTCAATTGACATATTTATCCCTAGCCGTATTGTAAAACATTTGTCATGGCGGACCTTGTCGCTTCGGCCTCTGGACCCGACAGTCCAGAGTGTTTCCAAATACCCGCTCGGTAATATAAATCGGAGTATGCGTGGAAACCAGGCGTAGGGGTCATAATTGCTTGAACAGACAAGTACCCAACTAGCTATGTTATATTACATGGTTAGTAAGAAACATCTTCCAGAGAGAATAGTTCCGTTAAGGGTTCCTTTCCCTGGGTACGCATGCATTAATGTGCATGTCCGAACTGCGATCAAAAAGCGCAGTATGTGAAACGTCTGGGGGTTTATATTGTGATAGGTAAAAACATCTTTGGTCCACCGACCGAGTATTCCCTTAAGAACGCTAGCTTTCGGCTTCACCTAGTCTGAGGTACACGTCCGGAGTACCCGGTAGTAACAATCGCAGTGGTGCTCACATATGGAAAAAGAACGCATATGTAGTGGGCGTGAAGCCCAGAAGATAATTATATTAAGCTTCTGTGTAAGAAGCCCCCAGGTACAATGAGCGCACATACTTGAAGATTAGTGCGTTACAAGTGTGTAGTCTAGCCACGATAAAGCTTTAGAGCTTTTTCCAAAAGAAAAAGTGCGGAGAGAGCTAAAAAGTAAATGAAAAACAAAAGAGGGAAGGAGACGAACAAGGAGTTCGGTGCTAGGCATAGAATCTTTGGAGTCTGGCTGCATTCCATGGTTTCGGCTCGAGGCGATTATCGGATGCATCCCACAATCGGTATGCTCCTCCGGTGAGAACTTTATAAATAATGAAAGGACTCTCCCACTTGGGTTTGAGTTTGTCCTTTTTCTTCTCCGATAGACACAGAACGAGTTCGCCGATATTATAAGTCTTGGCCCGTACTTCTCTGCTTTGATACCTGCGAGCCTGTTGTTGATAGAATGCGGAACGGGCCTTTGCGATGTTGCGCTCCTCCACCAGGGCACCTAAACTGTCCTGCCGATCGAGCTCGGCCTCTCTCTCTTCGTACATGCGCACTCGAGGTGAGTCATGAATAATATCGCAGGGCAGCACGGCCTCTGCGCCGTACACCATCAAGAAGGGTGTGTATCCGGTAGTGTGATTTGGCGTGGTCCGTAGCCCCTAGAGTATAGAGTCGAGCTCCTCAACCTAGTGCGTGTCTGATTCTTTTAAGGATCGCACTAGTCTGGGTTTAATGCCGCTCATAATAAGACCATTGGCTCATTCGACTTGACGGTTTGTTTGAGGGTGATAGACGGAGGCGCAATCGAGCTTAATGCCCATCTTGCCGCACCAAGTTTTCACCTCATCGACCGTGAAATTGGAGCCGTTGTCGGTGATGATGCTGTGGGGGACACCATAAAGGTGTACTACACCCGATATGAAGTCTATCACGGGTCCGGATTCGGCCGTTTTGACTGGTTTGGCTTCGATCCATTTGGTGAACTTGTCCACCATGACCAACAAGTATTTTTTATTATGGCTTCCTCCTTTAAGGGGGTCCGACCATATCAAGCCCCCAGACCACGAAAGGCCAAGTTATGGGGATTATCTGTAGGGCGGTGGGTGGCATATGGCTTTGGTTGGCGAAAAGATGGCATCCGACGCAATGTTGGACAAGGTCTTGTGCGTCTGTTCGGGTCGTTGGCCAGTAAAAACCTGTACGGAAGGCCTTGCTTACAAGGGCCCGAGCTGCGGCGTGGTGACCGCCGAGGCCAACATGAATTTCAGCCAAGAGCTGCCGCCCTTCCTCTTCGGAGATACATCTTTGAAGTACCCCCGTAGCGCTTTTCTTATAAAGCTCTCCCTCATGGACCTTGTAGGATTTAGAGCGCCGGACAATGCAGCGTGCCTTGTTTTGGTCCTCTGGGAGTTCGTGCCTATTAAGGTAGGCCAGGAAGGGTTCGGTCCATGGGGCGATAACAACCATGATGAGATTGGCCGAAGGTGTTATTTCGGAGGAAGAGCCTCTGATTATGTCCGTGTGTTCGGAATCTGGGGTTGTGGTCGGATCCGGACAAATGTTGCCGGTCTCTCCTTCCCACACCACGGATGGCTTGAAAAGACTTTCCAAAAAGATGTTGGGTGGGACAGGGCCACGTTTAGCGCCTATTCGGCGAGGACGTCCGCCGCTTGATTGTTTTCTCTAACCACGTGATGAAATTCGAGCCCCTCGAACCGAGCTGACATTTTAAGGACGACATTATGATAGGCCACCATTTTTGAAGCTTTGGCATCGAAGTCTCCATTAATTTGAATATTACGAGGTTTGAATCCCCACGCACCTCTAGGCGCTGAATGCCCATGGAGACAGCCATCCAAAGACCATGTAACAGAGCCTCGTATTCGGCTGTATTGTGATGTCTACTACACAACCTTCTTCTTGTAGACATTGTTGGGCCTTGCAGAGGTTTGTAGACAGTAGCAAATTTCCCTCAAGTGGATGACCTAAGGTTTATCAATCCATAGGAGGCGTAGGATGAAGATGGTCTCTCTCAAGCAACCCTGCAACCAAATAACAACGAGTCTCTTGAGTCCCCAACACAACCAATACAATGGTAAATTGTATAGGTGCACTAGTTCGGCGAAGAGATAGTGATACAAGTGCAATATGGATGGTAGATATAGGTTTTTGTAATCTGAAAATATAAAAAACAGCAAGGTAACTAATGATAAAAGTGAGTGTAAACGGTATTGCAATGGTAGGAAACAAGGCATAGGGTCATACTTTCACTAGTGCAAGTTCTCTCAACAATAATAACATAGATAGATCATATAACAATCCCTCACCATGCAACAAAGAGTCACTCCAAAGCCACTAATAGCGGAGAACAAACGAAGAGATTATGGTAGGGTACGAAACCACCTCAAAGTTATTCTTTCGGATCGATCTATTCAAGAGTTCGTACTAGAATAACACCTTAAGACACAAATCAACCAAAACCCTAATGTCACCTAGATACTCCATTGTCACCTCAAGTATCCGTGGGCATGATTATACGATATGCATCACACAATCTCAGATTCATCTATTCAACCAACACAAAGTACTTCAAAGAGTGCCCCAAAGTTTCTACCGGAGAGTCAAGACGAAAACGTGTGCCTACCCCTATGCATAGGTTCATGGACGGAACCCGCAAGTTGATCACCAAAACATACATCAAGTGGATCACGTGATATCCCATTGTCACCACAGATAAGCACGGCAAGACATACATCAAGTGTTCTCAAATCCTTAAAGACTCAATCCGATAAGATAACTTCAAAGGGAAAACTCAAATTCATCACAAGAGAGTAGAGGGGGAGAAACATCATAAGATCGAACTATAATAGCAAAGCTCGTGATACATCAAGATCGTGCCATAGAGAGAACACGAGAGAGAGAGATCAAACACATGGCTACTGGTACATACCCTCGGCCCCGAGGGTGAACTACTCCCTCCTCGTCATGGAGAGCATCGGGATGAAGAAGATGGCCACCAGTGAGGGATCCCCCCTCCGGCAGGGTGCTGGAACGGGCTCCCGAGAGGTTTTTGGTGGATACAGAGGCTTGCGGCGGCGGAACTCCCGATCTATTGTGTTCTTCGATGTTTTTAGGGTATATGGGAATATATAAGCGAAAGAAGTCGATCGGGGGAGCCTCGAGGGGCCCACGAGGGTGGAGGGCGCGCCCAGGGGGTGGGCGCCCCCCTATCTCGTGGCCTCCTCGACGCTTCCCTGGCTTGCACTCCAAGTTCCCGGAATTGCTTCTGTTCCAAAAATAACTTTTCCGAAGGTTTCATTCCGTTTGGACTCCGTTTGACATTCGTTTTCTTCGAAACACTGAAATAGGCAAGAAAATAACAATATGGGTTGGGCCTCCGGTTAGTAGGTTAGTCCCAAAACATGATATAAATGTGTAAAGTAAAGCCCATAAACATCCAAAACGGGTAATATAATAGCATGGAACAATAAAAATTATAGATACGTTGGAGACGTATCACATTGTTAGAGTCTGTGTATAATATTTGGAGCCCGTATTGGACTGTATATCCAGTGGGGGATGTTAAGACAACACCTGCCCCGAGACCTGCCAGCATTTTGGAGCCGTCGAAGTGCATGATCCAGTTGGAGTATGCGCCGTACTCTTTAGGGAGTTCGGCCTCTGTCCATTCGGCGATGAAGTCCGCCAGTACTTGGGATTTAATGGCTCGCCGTGGTTTATATGTGATTCCAAATGGGAGGAGCTCTATGGCCCACTTGGCAATCCGTACCGTGGCATCGCGGTTGTTTATTATATCGTTGGGTGGTACTTGAGAGGCCACCGTGATTGAACACTCCTAAAAGTAGTGTCGTAGTTTCTGGGATGCCATGAAGACTGCGTATGCTATTTTTTGGTAATGTGGGTACCGGGATTTGCATGGTGTGAGGACAGTGGATACGTACTATACCGGCTTCTGAACCGGGAATTTGTGTCCGTTCTCCTCTCGTTCGACGACGAGCACCGCACTCACAACTTAGTGTGTTGCGGCTATGTATAACAACATGGGTTCGCCAACGTTCGGTGCGGCCAGGATTGGGTTGCTCGCTAAGAGAGCCTTTATTTCCTCTAGTCCGGCTGTCGCTGCGTCCGTCCACTCGAAGTGTTCGGTTCGTCGAAGAAGGTGATAAAGTGGCAGAGCCTTTTCTCCTAATCTGGAGATACAGCGGCTTAGAGCTTCCACTCATCCAGTTAGCTTCTGGATTTGCTTGAGGTCTGTTGGGGTATCCAATTGTGACAAAGCTCGGATTTTAGCTGGGTTTGCTTCAATTCCTCTATTGGAAACGATGAAGCCCAGCAGCTTTCCGACGGGAATGCCGAAAACACATTTTTCCGAATTGAGCTTAATGTCATATGTTCGGAGGTTATCGAACGTGAGCCTTAGATCGTGTATTAACGATTCGGCGTGTCTGGTCTTGATGACCACGTCATCGACATATGCTTCAACTATTTTGCCGATTTGTTTCTCCAGGCATGTTCGAATCATGCGTTGATAGGTGGCACCAGTGTTCTTGAGCCCAAAAGGCATGGTGTTGAAGCAAAACAGCCCGCATGGGGTTATAAATGCCGTTGCGGCTTGATCGGACTCTACCATCTTGATTTGATGGTATCAGAGTATGCGTCGAGGAAACATAGTGAGTCGTGTCCTGCGGTAGCATCGATAATCTGATCGATGCATGGGAGAGGGAAGGGATCCTTAGGGCAGGCCTTGTTGAGGTCTTTTAAATCGACACATAGGCGCCAGGATTTATCCTTCTTTGGTACCATCACCGGGTTTGCTAGCCAATCGGGGTGTTTTATTTCTCTGATGAATCCGGCCTCGAGTAGCTTGGCTAGTTCCTCTCCCATGGCTTGTCGTTTGGGTTCTGAAAAGCGCCGTAGTGTTTGCTTGACCGGCTTGTAACCCTTCAGTATGTTAAGGCTGTGTTCGGCCAGCCTGCGTGGGATCCCTGACATATCGGAAGGGTGCCAGGCAAAGATATCCCAATTTTCGCGTAGAAACGTTCGCAGTGCGGCGTCGATTGTGGGGTCCAGCTTTGCCCCGATGGATGCTGTTTTTGAAGAGTCTGTTGGGTGGACTTGGAATTTGACTATTTCGTCCGCTGGTTTAAAGGAGGTGGACTTGGGTCGCTTATCGAGTATCACGTCGTTCCTATCCACTATTGAGCGTAATGCAGTTAACTCTTCGGCCGCGAGGGCTTCAGACAATGCTTCGAGGGCCAAAGCAGCTGTTTTGTTTTCGGCGCGGATTGCTATGTCCGGATCACTGGCAAGGGTGATGATTCCATTGGGCCCCGACATCTTGAGCTTCATGTACCCATAATGGAGTATAGCTTGGAAGCTCGCGAACGCATCCCGCCCTAACAAGGCGTGATATCCACTGGTGAAGGGGGCCACCTGAAAGGTTATCTCTTCGGACCGATAGTTCTCCGACGTGCCCAATACCACATCGAGTGTGATTTTTCCAGCGCATCTTGCTTCCCGGCTTGGAATAATTCCTCGGAAGGTTGTGCTTCTTTGCTCAATGTGGTTCTTGTCTATTTCCATTTTATTGAGAGTTTCCTCGTAAATGAGGTTTAGTCCACTACCGCCGTCCATGAGCACTTTGGTAAGCCAGAAGCCGTCCATGATTGGACTGAGGACTAAGGCGGCTGGTGTCCGGACTGTCTTAAATTGCGGTTCATCACTGGCACCGAAAGTTATGGCCGTGTTTCTCCAGGGGTTTATTGCTGCGACTTGGTAGACTTCGGCGAGGCCGCGGAGTGCTCTCTTGCGCCTATTACCTGAGGCAAAAGTCTCAAAGACTGTCAATACTGTAGCATTGAGTTCTGTGGGATGTTTCTCTGCGGTGTTTTTATGAGGAGATCCTCGCTGCTTTTGGCCACCTGCCGAAGTATCCAACATGCTCTAAGGCTGTGTGTTGGTATGGTATCCAGTGTGGTGTGTATTTTGCATGGCCCATCGAGCCATCCCTCCAAAACAGTTGTGCGCTCTGAAGTGGCTTTGATTTCTTCGCGATTGGATCGGGCGACCTACTAGGGTACACCCTTTTTGTTCGAACGAGGGGTTTAACGAGAGCCAATGGATCCCAAAAGGCTGCCTGAATCTTCCAGGCGCTTTCCAACACGCAGTACTTCTGTACTATGGTCACCAAGTTGTCGAATCGTGATATGTGATGGCAATTTATGGCGTGGAGGAGTCCCTTGTCCGTGTAATTTTTGCAGAATAATGAGATTGCGTCTTCATCGCAACAGTCCTTGACCTTGTCCTTGACGATGAGGAATCTGGCCCAAAAGTGATGTACAGTCTCTTGGGGTTGTTGTATAATGCGGGAAAGATCGCTTGAGTCTTGGCGGGTGGGTGGATTTAAGTCTGAACCCAGATCTAATTCGTGACCCAGAGCTTGAGGAGTTTTCGAGCTTAGTAGTTCGGACTCCGCGATGTAAACCGATTTTCCTGGCCCACAGTCCGATTCTAAGTTCGGAGTTTGGGTTGTGTCTTCCCATGGACATGTATCCGGCTCGGTGAGTTTAGAAATCAGGACATATTTCGTCCTCAATATGGGGGAAGAGTTGTCGGATTGCTCCTCCACCACCGCTATCTGATGGGTGATCGGCGGAGATTCAATTTCTCTCTGGTCGGGTTTAAGCCCAATCCGATCATAGTCCGAAGCGACTCCCAAAGCGGCGATGCGATCCAGGAGTCCGTTTAAAGACGATAACTCTATTGGATCCATCCGCTCGGCGTATTCTGAGCTGACGTGGAGGCGATTTTCGATGACTTGAGAGGTCATGGTAGGCGCGACAACCGAACGGGCGGTCAGAGCTCCCCTGGAGGCGATGTTATCCTTGATAACAAGGCGAGCCATCAACCCTATCTTCGACGTCACAATGGAACTCTCAATGAAAGCACCAATGTCGGTGTCAAAACCGACGGATCTCGGGTAGGGGGTCCTGAACTGTGTGTCTAAGACTAATGGTAACAGGAGGCAGGGGACACGATGTTTACCCAGGTTTGGGCCCTCTTGATGGAGGTAATACCCTACTTCCTGCTTGATTGATCTTGATGATATGAGTATTACAAGAGTAGATCTACCACGAGATCTTAGAGGCTAAACCGTAGAAGCTAGCCTATGGTTATGATTGTTGTTGTCCTACGGACTAAACCCTCCGGTTTATATAGACACCGGAGGGGGCTAGGGTTACACAGAGTCGGTTACAGAGAAAGGAATCTTCATATACGAATCGCCAAGCTTTCCTTCCATGCAAAGGAGAGTCTCATCCGGACACGGGACGAAGTCTTCTATCTTGTATCTTCATAGTCCAATAGTCCGGCATTCGCATATAGTCCGGCTGTCCGAGGACCCCTTAATCCAGGACTCCCTCAATGACCACCAAGTGCTACAACTGCGGCGACGAAATGCTGGAACCAGCCTCCAATTTTGCAACTATTGGCGTTTCGATTTGATGGAACGGCACCTAATTTTACATTTTTGCTACCAACGTTTATTTTCTTGCTGGATCTAGCACCAGTTTTTGTTACTATGAGTGTTTTGAGTTAGCTTGAACCAGCGCTCGTCTTTTGCAATTTTTGCTACCACTAGCATTTTGCTTTGCTGGAACGAGTTTTATTTTTTGGCTACCGCCAGCGTTTTTGTATTGCTGGAACAACATTCAAGTTTTGCAATTTGTGCTACCACCATTTTCTTTGTTTGCTGGAACCAGCATCAATTTTTGCTGCCCAGCGTTGTTTGGATGCGAACCAGGTTGTCGTCGCCACTGATTTTGCAGGTGGGCGAGGAGGGAGGGATGGGCAGAAGCGGCAAGGGGCGAGCGTCGGCGCCGACTGTCGACGGTGACGGGACGAGACGCGCACGCGCGATGCAAAGGAGGGGGAGGGCGGCCGCCATGTCTCTCTTGTTTTCTTCTCATATCCATGTGTTGCGCGAGAAAGACGACGAGGAACAAGCCCCATCTAACGACTATGGGAGTCAATCAGACAGCTAGCGCGTGACTGGCCCAAACTTGAGCCGGCGTGCCGGCATCTAGCACTCGCCTATTAATAAAGGGGTTATTGCTTCTGGCGGTAGGTCATCAAAATTGCCTCCAAAGTTGCAAAATATTACCCACCAGTGCCACCTATAAGTGACAAAAAACGTTTCGCAGAGAATCCCCGCCTGGGCCGGCCCAAATATAGACACCTACTATACTACACTCTGCGCGCTGGAGAAGACACAACGCACCGGTTTGGGCCGGCCCATTTGCGGTCACCTGTTTTTTAGTTTCATATTTTTATTTTTCTGTTTTGTTTTTGTTTTCTTCTACTTTAAATAATATTGAAATTTTGAAAAATATTTGAAATTTATAAAACTGAGAATTTTAAAACATAAGTTTTTATTTCTATTTTCGGTTCTGTTTTTTATTTTCTTCTACTTTAAATGATTTGGAAATTCAAAAAACATTTGAAATTTGAAAAACTGGGAATTTTGAAATAAAATATTCAAGAAAACATAAAATGTTTGTGAATTCAAAATATGCTTATTTTTCTAGAAATGTTCATAATTTTGAAAAATTGTTCGTAAAATCAAAAAATAGTCCATGATTGTGAAAAAAGTCAGTGTATTGAACAAAATGTTTGCTAATTGAAAAAATGTTCATGCATTTTGAAAATGTTCTAAATTTTTAAAAATAGTTTGTGAATTAGAAAACAGTTTATTGAGTCACTAAGAATTTTTAAATAAAATGTTCAAGAAAACATAAAATGTTTGTGAATTCAAAATATGCTTATTTTTCTAAAAGTGTTCATAATTTTGAAAAAATTGTTCATAAAATCAAAAATAGTCCAACATTGTGTATTGAACAAAATGTTTGCTAATTCAAAAAAGTTTATGCATTTTAAAAGTTGTCCTAATTTTTTTTGAAACAGTTTGTGAATTAGAGAAGAGTTTATTGATTCATAAAATGTTTGCTCATTCAGAAAATGTTCATGCATTTCAAAAAAATTTAGTTAATTTAAAAAATAATCCACCCATTTTGAAAAAATGTCCGTATATTCTAGGATGGTTGCTGATTCAAAACAAAACACTTAAAAACCGTTTGAAATATTAAAAAATTGTTCACAATTTTATAAAAATGTTTGTAAATACTAGAAAATTTTCATGATTCTAAAATATGTTCACGAATGATAGAAGGTATATAGTTAAACAGTAATGCTTCTGAGTTTTTGTGACTATATACCCGTGTGAATTTTGAAGAATTAATTGCCGGGGTGGATCGGAATATTATAATATGTTTTTAAACATTTCTTCAAATTCAGAATAATTCTTTGAATTACCAAGTTTTTTGGCAACCACGATATTTTTTAAAAAATTTGAACATTGCTTCAATTTGTGAATAAATTTTAAAAAAGAAACATTTTCTTGCATTTGTGAACAAATTTCCAAAATCATGCGGTGAGATGTGAACAAAATTGGTTATCGCCATTGAAGATTATGACTTTTTTTTTCTTCCATTGCAGCGCACGGACCCTTTTTCTAGTTTGAGTTAATAAAGTAATCTTCCCGTAAAAAAAAACTTCGCTTCATCTGAAGCTCCGAACAGAGGCTCTATTTGACCCTTGATCCGTCGCTTATCCCGTTGGAGAACAAAAATACACTAATGATGGCACAGTTAGGGCATCTACAACGCGGGTGCTTTCATAGGCGCTAGGGATTATAATCCCAGCTATTTTGCCGGCGACGACCAAATTCCCGGGCGCCCGCTGCCAGACCTGGAGCCGGGCGCCTACAGCAATTTGCATGGTGAAATTAATGCCTAGTGGGCCGGGCGCTTGGCAAAACTGCATTTACGCGTTGGAAGCTAGGGCGCTTGTATAGACACTTAGGTAGGTTACATTAGTTAAGCGTCTGATTAAGCGCCTAAGCATTGAAGATGCCCTTATGGTCGTTTCGTGCATTTTAGTCAACGGTATTTGTAAATTCCGAACGATCGGTATTAGGGAATAGATCCGAACGATCTGATTGCCCTTCGATCCTGACACCCGGAGTCGAACACAGAAGCTACTGCATGGCAAAACCAGAGCACTACCACCTGGCCTAAACCTGCTATTGTGTTTTAACTACAGGTTAGCTGTTATTTATACTTTAATAGAAAGTGGGAAAAAATGCTTTCCACAATGAGAAGAACCATCTAGACCAAGTTCTTAAGGAACGATGTGCTGTGTTTGTACTTGTCTCCTTTTTGTACATATGATCAACTTTTAGAGAAAAAAATGTTTCACCTCCTATAGAATTCGAACTCTAGTCGTTGTCTCTTATGTCATCCCAGAAAGAAAGATATGTTTCGAAATGTATTCTGCTAATTTTCTCTGTAAAAACATGATAATTTACAAACACAAACCTGATAACACACATATAAACAATGCGATAACTTTTTTTTTACCCTGAGTTTCTTTTGTTGAAAACATACTCTTGGTTACTTTTTGTATATAAATAGTAACGATAATATACACACCGCGCATCCGATAATTTACATAACCAACATCATGGTAACTTTCGACTCGGCGAAAAAATGTTGTTGAAACATACCCCTTGATAAGTATGGTGAATTACACATCAGTGTTCCATTCTCTCTCCGTGAACTGCAGCTTGGGTAAATTAAGAGTTAAATTTAGTTCAACGGATAAATCAGAGGGACAGTAGATGCAATTTGTGTTAGATGTCCTATTATATTTACGAAAATGGTAAAATTTGTACCCCCGATAAGTTCTATGTAAATAGCATGATAATTTAGGCACCACAGAGCCGATAACTTGCAAACAAACATCAAGGGGTAATTTTAAGCCGGGGGAGTAAGTTGTTGAAAAACATCCCTGGTAACTTATTTATAAATCGCATGGTAATATACACATCAGAGACCTGATAATTTAGGTACAAACACCACGATAACTTTGACAAGTGAAAAAAGTTGTTAAAAACATATCATCGATAACTTTTCGTGTAAATAGCATGATAATATAGGCTCCCGGACATGATAACTTAGTTCAAACACCACAATAACTCTGCCCCGTGAAAAAAAGTTGTTGTAATCATAGTACCGATAACTTCTTTCTAAATAGCATGATAATTTAGCCACCACATAAATGATAACTTGCATATAAACACCGAGGGGTAATTTTAACCTGGGGAATAAGTTGTTGAAAAACACCCTTGGTAACTTATTTGTAAATTGCATGTTAATATATACATCGCAGACGTGATAACTTAGATAAAAACATCATGATAACTTTGATACGTGAAAAAAATTTGTTGAAAATATGCTCTGGTAACATCTGTGTAAATAACATGGTAATATAGGATCCCGGACCTGATAATTTAGGTACAAATACCATGATAACTTTGACCCGTGAGAAAAAGTTGTTGAAAACATACTCCCTCCTTCCATCTATATAGGGCCTAATGCCTTTTTCAAGACCGCCTTTGATTATTGACAAAATTAATAGTACATAACATGCATAATGTAAAAATTATATCATTGAAAGCTCCTTTCGCATACGAGTTTGACGGTATGCTTTGTGTAAGTTGCATGCCATATATTATTGCTCTAACATTTAGTCAAAGTTAGCCTTGAAAAACACATTAGGCCCTATATAGATGAAAGGAGGGAGTACCACAAATATCTTCTCGTGTAACTCACTACAAACCCCGCAGTAACTTTTGACTCCGGGATAAAAGTTTGTTGAGAAACATACCCTAATAACTTGTGTGTAAATATCATGGTAATATACATACAACAGAGCCGATAAATTACTCAATCCATGCGTGGTAACTTTTTGGCCGGGGGGAAAGTTGTTGAAAATACCTCCCAATAACTCATGTGTAAACAACATGATAATACATACAGAGGAGAGCTAATAACTCATATACAAACTTCGTGGTAAATTTTTGACCGACGGGATGAAAATTGTTGAAAAACATACCCGATAACTTTTATGCAACATGATAATATACACACAACAAAGATGATAACTCACTACAAACACCACAATCAATTTTGACCTAGGGATGAAAGGTAGTTGAAAAAACATACCCCTGTAACTTCTATGTAAATGACATGGTAACTTATGTACGACAAACTGATAACTTGCGTAGCCCAGACGTGGTAACTTTTTACCTGAATTTTTTTTTTGTTGGAACATACCAATATGGGATCTAGTTTTGAAGGTCTCATCGCGACGAATCTTTTATGTGAAAACGGTTTTTCAATCGGAGCGACGGTTTGGGCTACAAAATATTTTCAATCTTTGCATTGGGAAAAATCTTTGATGACATCATTATTTTTGTTTTATTTCCATGCATGCATGTAAGAAGGAGATGAAACTTTAACTGGGCTGATGGGTTTTACAATCGTAATGGATTATTGAGCGTTTAGGAGAGAATAAAGCGGGATTAGCAACCGCGGAAGGATCGTTCGGATCTATCCCTGAAGTAAGAACGTTTGGACGTTATCACTGTCCTTTAGTCAAACAATGCGATGTGTAGTCGAAATACCCCTAGAGTACGTATCACGTTAATTAGTTACGTATATATAGAAGATAAGGAGAGAAACAATGTTGATTTGGCTCGTACTCGGATCGGAATCTCTGTCCCACTTTTGTACTTTATATATCTCTCCCTAATAATAAAGCACGGATTGGGTCTCCGGGTTCACCGTCACAATACGCTTTTCTTCACGTGAATTTACGCTTTCAGTTTTATTACATCCGAGGTGGTACTATTCTACTTGTGTATCCGAGGTGGTACCATTTTTATGTTTTCCGTGTGTTTTTACGTAGTTAATTGCGTTTTGTGTGTTATAAAGATGTTGGGCCGTCGATGCCTTTCTATATTAGGCTGGGTCTTCCTTCGTTCTGCAAAAAAGATACCCTGATGCGTTACCCAGCAGATCCGGTCTCCATTCCTCAAAAAAAAAAAAAACAGATCCGGTCTCTTGCTTCTTCCTTTGTAGAGCACAGCAACTCGATGCCCTTCCACGGCAGACCACGTCTTCTTTCTCTTCTTTTTGATCCAACACAACCTCCTTCCTCTTCTTTCATTCAATCTTTCCAATTTTTGATCCAATCCTTCCTGCGCTTGAAACCTTCTCTGACACAAACACTTCCTGCGTCCATGGGGAGCACGGCAGGAACTCCGGCAGGGCCTCCTTTGGCTGTTCCAGAGACTGATGAACGCGCATATAAATACACATCTACTTCCTCGACCGAAGCTCCAGCTCAATTGTGTCATTATTTCGTGCTCAACAATGGTGTCTTGTCGTTCTACCAAAGTCGACGGAATCTCGCCGTTCTGTCAACCTCGCCGGAATTTATCCGTACTGCCGACTTCGTCAGATCTCACAAGCTACATGATCTGGCCGGTGCTCGGTTTGCAAGAAAAACAGCGACATCCTGTAGCAGTTCACCGACTAAGTAGGCAGCCTGCAGCCAGCAGGAAGCACGAGAAGCAGAGAAGCGGCAGCAGGCCAGCAGCGGAGCAGTCAACAGCAGCAGGCAGCCGGCGCACGTCACGACGGCCCGGAGGCGGAGTGCGACGATGGTTGCCCAGGCCGGCGGCCGACGGACCACAGTTGGCATCAGTGAGCAGCCGCTGGTCGAGTCAAAGGCCTAGGAAGGCCTCACACATGGACCCTGTCAATTAAGGGAAGGGGAGAAGTTCCTGCAAATTTGGTGAAAGGAGAAACGATTGAGCATTTTTTTTGTGAAATAGTAGAAACGAGCGAGCATGGGAGGTCTGTCGCCTGTTGGCGCATTGGGCTCGGATGGCCATTTAGGCTGGGCAGATGCTTAGTATTAAAAAAAATTACACAGTCACTAACGCGGCGATACGTACTGCTAATCCAATGATTCAGTGTGATACTTGATGACGAGAAGAGCAAAAGCTTCCTTTTGCAGTCTTCCAAGTCAAGATTTCCGTGGAAGTCCGTGTTGATTCGTCAGTTATTCGGCAGCATAGGTGTAGATTAGATGGATTCCAATTCTACATATAGGATCGATGGTTCCAATTCTACATTGCGTGCACGCATTGACTGCTCCGGGCTTGATCGCTCAAGTATGGATTTCCAGAAAATAATAATAGGATTCTGTGCAGAAGACATCCGCACAAACCGTTGAGAATCAGGTACCCTATTTTGTATCTCGCGTTCGTGCACATATGCTTCACCTTGCATCATCAGGGCAGTGCTGCCATCGCTTTAACTACCGTCGGTATCGTCCGTGAGGCGGTCCAGTGGGCACACTATGCATGCCAGAATTCAGGTTTCAATTGACTGTAGGTAAGAAACTGGATAGATCAGCATGCATACATATACAAGCAAATGGGGGTCGGCAAAAAACATAAGGTGCATATTGATTTACCTGATTAACAACATTGCTAATCCTCTACTCGAGTTTTATTGTTGGCAAGATGTTGGATGGATATATATACGTGTACATGACCAAATAGGATTCAACAGAAATACAGAAGGTGCACCATATTAAATAATTCAAGTGTAGGTTTTTTTATGTTTGCTCAGAACATAAGACATAGTATTTTTGTTAATCCTTAGCTGATTGAATTTCATACAATGTCAATCACATAAAATTACATGTCAGTTACCTAACCTTGCAGTATTGACAGTGCGTATTCCTTAAACTAGCTGCATTATTATATAGTTCAAAATTAAATATGAAACGAGGTTGAGACAAGGATGGTTCATGGTTGGATGTTGATCAAAATTAAGGCTTAGAAAGATGAGATATATAGATGTAGGAAAATGACCGATGGCCTATACTCTTTCTGTATAAGGCGGTACCAAGTAATTGACTGAATTCATATTGGAAGTCAACTTCTGTGACATAATTGTCTTAATCAATTTGGAGCACTGAGTGTGCAAAAATCGATGTAATACAATTTCAATTAGGCGGATATAGTGTAGTTTTATATAGAGTTACAGGAGTTTGTTTACCTCCATCCAAGATTAAGATGTGGGTATTATATGCATTGTCGACATAGCTTGGAAATTTTAACAAAATTTCTACGGAATTCATATAGCTACTGTGACCAAGTTTGCCACCAAAATAAAGTCTATCTTTATTACCCCGTTGCAACGCACGGGCATATGTGCTAGTAGTCATCAATACACACGGAAATATTTAGGCTATTTGTCCATAGCAAAATGAAGAGGCCGAGGCCGTGCGAGGACTGCAATCCGCAGCGTCTCGGAGACGAGTTCCTGGCCGCCGAGATCGTCTCCCGGCTGCCTGTCCGCGAAGCTGCACGCTGCGCCACGCTCTCCAAACGCTTCCGCCGCCTCCTCAACACCACCACGGACTTCTGGCTCCGCCGCCGTTGCCTGGGCGCTAACCTCCCACGCGCCGCACGTCGCTTGCTTCCTCCGCTACTGCATCGACGGCCAGGCGACGTCCCCCATCCCCGCGTTCGACTTCGTCGGCCCCGCACTCGCTGTGAAGCGCGTCGTCGGATCGCCGCCGACCTTGTACTTGTACGCCGGCACGTGCAACGGGCTCGTGCTCCTCACCACGTCCGTCGATGACGGGCGCCGATACATCGATGGCATCCTCTTCAACCCGGCCACGAGAAAGGAAGACGAGGCCGTGATCCGCCTCTCCTTACCGACGGCCAGCGGCGTCAAGTCCCAACGGCGCTTCGTCGGTTTCGGGTACGGCGCTAAGTGCAAGGCCTACAAGGTGCTTGTGTGCGTCGACAAAGAAAGCATCAGCCATGGTGCAGTCGAAGGCGGAGGCGGCGGCAAGCTGATGGTCATCTCCTTTGGTGGTCACCGCCAAGACCAAAACCAAAAACCAAGGACGGTACTCTTCTTTCCGGGGAAGTCGCCCCTCTGCCCTGCCGGTCTATACATGGATGATGAGGATGGCAAAGGGAAGATATATCTGCTTGCCAACATCGGCAACGCCGGAAGGCCAACAGCGGTGCTAGCTTTCGATGTCGACGACGAGTCAATATCCACCATTGCCCTGCCGCCGGGCAAGCACGTCCAATCGAGGCTGATGGAGATACGGGGCCGCGTCTGCGTTTGCATGCGGGACGTCGCCAAGCAGAACATCCTGCTCTGGTCGCTCGCGCCGGCCGGCTCCGGCCACCGGTGGGAGCAGCTGTGCGTCCTCGCGGACCACCGAAGCGCTTCGGCCCCTTGGACCAGAGCTTTGCACGGCGCATGGGACTGCGACGGCATCCTGTTCGCTCTGTTCCGCGGTTCAATCGCCTGCATGTACGACCTCCGGGAACAAGGCACGGGTACAGCTGGTGTGACGGCGAGGACACGGAGGATCGCCGTCCCGCAGCCGGAGTCGACCAAAGGCCTGCAAAAAAACTTCGGCGGACAGTTCCTATGGGGTTACCAGCCGACGCTCCTATCTCCACAAGGAATTTTCGGTGACACTGCGTGGTACTGCGGTGGTGGTGCCTTAAGGCGTCTCCGGCGATCTGGCCGACGAAATGGGAGTGCCGCGGCGCAGGCGCAGCACGACTTACCCGGGATGACAGATGTGCTGGTAGGGATGATGGAAAAGCTGCCGGATGGCATACAGGATTTGATTGCTCCGGACCAATCCAAGAAGGCATATGCTGGAGTAGGAGTATAGGGAGTGTTTGGTTTGTCATCTTCATATTTGACTGCGTTGCATACTTGTCTCGGGTCTGGCTGATTAAAAACAGCCAAAAATCAATATATGCATGTTGTCTAGTCGTCGGCATTGCATCAGTGGCCATTATTAGGGCCGGCTATTTGGTTGCATGTATATGTGTTTTAGAGGTCAGCAGATGCACAGCACAGCTGTTTGGCTGCCTGCACGTTCATGTTTTGATCATCCTTTTCAAATATGGTGGTCTTACCACCACATTTGTAACACAACGGGAGGCACGACATATAAGAGCAGACTACCTAATTAACAGCACAACAACAAATAAACAAGCAATAAATAGCAGGTTAGAGAGCAAATAACATGCATACTACCAGTAGGGGTTAAGTTTTAAGACATCAGAGGCATCTCATGTCCCCTGCTTCACACCATGGTGTTGATCCTGGGCAAAATATTAATAAGTTCACAACACTAGTTCACACCATCACCACAAACTACTACCAAGTTCATACTTAAGACTTCGTACTAACTGGCAATCTAGAGCGCGAGACTGATGCCGCCGATGCAGCCCTGCACATGATGGAGCTGTCATGGTTGTAGATCTGCACCTTGAGGCCAAGCCCGGAGATCCGCAAGGCGAGGAGGTCACCGGGGATGATCCTGTGGCGGCGGTTCTGGACCTGAACTCAGAACTCGACACGCAGGCTTGATCACCAGCTACTGCTTCGTCACCTTCATGAATTTGGGCGTGATGATGAGCATGGCGAGATCCTCCATGACCTTGATCTTAACGTAGAAGCAAAGCGGCTCTCATGCCCCCTCTTCGTGGCTGGTCCTCGGAGACCGTTCCCGTAATCGTGGCTGGCTCATGGCGGCGACCCTATAATGAGAAATATTTTGACACTCACTTAACCTTTGTTTAAAACCGTGATATTTTAATTAAATAGAAATATTCACTTCATGATTGCACTAATAACTAACGAATGCAAAGGATTTCACAAATCCTCTCGTTGATGTGTTTCCACAGGAAATGGGCTAAATATGGATGAAATCAAGTGAGAACATGAAAAGGGGTGAAGGAGGAGATAGAAGAAATCAAGAGGAGGCGCACCAGAAGCCACAGAGCAAAATACGGTGTTTCATATGACCACGACCACTCGTATGAGCGGTCGTATGGCATGGAAACCGAGGCTTCTCGTCCACCTGAACAACTTTTATAAAGGGGTCAAAGCCGAAATGTCAACAGAACATCCGCGAACGAAGCCAGAACAGAGTTATCTTCATCCATCTCCACCAACCCTAGTCGCCGCCAATTCCATCTCAGTAGCCACCATCACCAACATAGTTCATCTTTCACTAGATCATACTTGTAATCGTGCATCGCACACGGCATCCATTGTAAGACATATTATCAATCAATCAATCTCCATGATGTATTCTTCACTGTGTTTTTCATGTGATCTGATCTTCATGTGTGGGTAGTTCAGTAAGGTATGGGTTGAGGCAAGAGCCTTGCAACCCTCTGTATTTGTAGTGGGGATCAATGGAAGTGCTTTGAATTAATGTCCCATATGTGTGAGATACAGTTGTTCCATAGAGGTCTCTTGTCTCGTATGCGTTCTTCGTCCCTGTAGGTACCCAAGATCATGGAGAGCGAGCCACGGAGATGTTGGAAAACGTAGCATGCAATTTCAAAATAATTCCTACGCTGACGCGAGATCTATCCAGGAGATGCATAGCAACGAGAGGGGGAGAGTGTGTCCACGTACCATCATAGACCGAAAGGGAAGCGTTTGACAACGCGGTTGATGTAGTCGAACTTCTTCTCGTTCCGACCGATCAAGCACCTAACGTACGGCACCTTCGAGTTCTGCACGCGTTCAGCTCGATGACGTCCCTCAAACTCTTGATCCAGTAAAGTGTCGAGGGAGAGTTCCGTCAGCACGATGGCGTGGTGACGTGATGGTGAACTAATCCACGCAGGGCTTCGCCTAAGCACTATGTGAATATGACCGGAGGCGTAAGCTGTGGAGAGGGGCGCCGCACACGGCTAGGAATCAATGTTCACTCTTCTAGCGGTGCCCCCCTCCTCATATATATACAGACGGTCTATTCTGCTAATATTAGCAGAATAACTATTCTGCACACCACTTCCGTAGTGCATGCTGAATGCAAGTGCACGTCATTCTTTGAACCAAGTGTGCTGTAGTACTCACACGAGTGAACTTTTCGTCGGAAAAAATTGCACGCGTTATTTTTTCGGTACTGTTTTCGCTCTAATTTTTTAATCGTTTATCGGAATGATGCGTGTAATATACCATTGAAAAGCTATGGATTAGGCGCAACTTCGACATGTTGAACACTTTTCGAGATTCCACACGGTTTAAGAGCAGTTTTGAAAATGGTGCGGCGGATGACGAGTGGCAGCAAGCGTTTTTTCGCGTTTTTTTCTAAACCGCTTGTCAGAATGAAGCAAATGATACGCCGTTGGATAGATATCGTCGAGGCGCATCTTTTACATATATAAATATTTCTCTAATTCGTTACGGTTTAAGAGCAGTTTCAAATATACTAAATCGCGGAATTCTGTTTTTCAAGTTATTTAAAATTTTCGATACTGTTTTCGCTCCAGTTTTTAAATTGTTTGTCGAAACGAGGCGTGTGATACGCCGTTGGAAAGCTCTGAACGAGGCGCACCTTTCATATGTTGAAATATTTTTGAGATTCCTTACGGTTTTAAGTAAATTTTGAAAATCGTGTGGCGGATGATAAGTGGCAGCGGCTGTTTTTCGCGAAATTTTTACAAACCGCTGGTCGGAATGATTCAAACGATATGCCGTTGGAAAGATATCAACGAGGCGCAACTTTTTCATGTAGAACAATCTATCTAATTCCTTACGGTTTAAGAGCAGTTTTGAATTTACCGAAATGCGGACACTGTTTTTCGCGACACCCAAATCGACGTGCGTACTTCATCCGACTGAAAACCGCACTGCATCGGACGAAATGGTGCACTGCATTAGACGGGCAAGAGAACTGCATGGTTTTTTTTTGTGGGACGTAAATTTTTGAAGACGAGGAAGAAAACCGCACTGCTTTTAGACGGAAAAACGCACTACATCAAAGAGTCGAGCGAACTACATGATTTTCTTGTCGGGCGTAAAATTTTCTCACGTGAGCTTTTGTGAGTTTTTGTCATCATTTTTTATGAAAGAAAGCACTGCAAGGTGGAGTGCACTGATTCAGTCGAAAAACCGCACTGCGTCGGACGAGCAAGTGCACTTCATTATTTCTTTTGTCGGACGTAAAAATTTTCAAGAGTGAAGTGCACTGCATTTTTCTTTTTCTTTTTCTCTATAGAGTTTTTGGTTTTTACTTTTTGGGACTAAGTGAACCGCAAGACTCTTCGAAAATGAGCCGCAAGCACTCTCGAAAGTGAACCACACTACTCTTTTTTTTGTATTTTAAACTTCTTAAACAAACAAAACGTAAACATTTGCAAATACATTTTTTTAAATGAAGTGTACTACAAAGTCCTTCTGAGCGGACTTTTTTAAAGACCTGAGTGCACTGCATTTTTCTTTTTCTTTTTCTCTATAGAGTTTTTGGTTTTCCCGTCCGCAATGTGGACTGCACGATGGCCACCAGTGACCGCAGTGTCGTGGAGTGCACACACTCACTTGCCGTGCCGCATGGACGCACTGAAGGACTTCACGAGAGGGGGGCTCGCTCCAAACTGCATGAGGAAACTCCAAAAAATGCAACGCGGCATTCAACCGTACTGCATCGCTTTTCTCCCTGCAAAAAAGCTGAACCTCAAGAGCAAATAATAGCAGACAACATTGCGCTTTGATTTTATTCTTTAGAAAAACACAAAATCAGTGAAGCACACGACAAATCTCGTTGCCACAGGGGCGAGCCGCCAAGGTGGATGTGACAGAGATTCCTGTTTTATCGTGCTTGTGCAACGTTTTTGTTCTTCACAGTGTGTGTTGCCATTGTCCTCCTGTACGCCTCCCGGACGGCCTCGTCTGAGCACGCACAGGCGCTCTGCACCGCACGAGGCGCACCACGCAAACTGCACCCACAGGCGCTCCGCACAGCACGAGGCGCACGGCGCAAACTGCAGGAGGCCTCCTCTGCTCGCCGCGGCGTCGGCGTCCGGGCTGGCCGTGATGGTCGCCGACAAAAGATAGGTGGAAGGGGGCATAAAAAAAGAGGGGAATCACCAACAATTGTGCAGGCGAACAATTGCACACCGCGAATTACAAGCACACGCGCTCCGCACTGCACAAGTGCACCGTGCGAACTGCCCGGGGCCCGGGGTGGAGGCCCTCCTCTGCCATGAACTGCACGGCCGAACAGCACGAGGTGGAAGGCCGAACTCGCCGGATGGGAGGGGAAGTAGGACAGCTCGCCGGGGGGATGGGAATCCCGCGCCATGGAGAAGACCGGGCGGTGGCGCGTCATGGAGCTCACCGTTCGATGAGCACCGGTGGTGGCGCATCCTGGATCCGGCGGTGTGCCGTCGCGATGGCCCTGGATCCGGCAGCGGGGTCGGGTGGGGACGACGTGGATTCACAAGGGGGTGGAGAAGGTGGCTCAGGGATTCGACAACCGGGCTGGCCGGCGTCAGATCCAGCGTAGGTGAGGGTGGGGCGTCGTGGGAAGGATGGGGACGGTGCCTCCTCGCGGTATGGGTGGCTCCGGGCGCCGAGGAAGGTGGTAGGGGTGCCGTTTGATGCGGAGGTGGACGGGGCCGGTTGGTGTTGGGGAGGGGCTGGTGTGGTGGCGCGGGGGAAGGTGGTGGTGCGACGACGCGGGGAAGGTGGTGGTGCGGCGGTGGCGCGCCGGGGGGCAGGGGAGGTGGTGGTGCGGCGCCGGCACGGGGGAAGCAGGGGAGGTGGTGGTGTGGTGGCACGATGGGGGGAAGGGGGAAGCCGTGGGGAGAGAGAGAGGATTTTAGGTGGGTGAGGAGAAGATAAGGTGGGATTTTTTGCTGGATTAGTCTATAGCTACGGGTTGCTCGGTGGTGTTAGCAGAATAAGAAATTGGTGTGCAGAATAAGACTCTTAAGGGTGTTATCATAATAGACCCACCCTATATATATATATATATATATATATATATATATATATTAGTGTGGATTTTTTAACACCCAGTGACTATGCCACCGCTCTGGGTGGCAGTGCCACCCCATATTATCTCTGCTCAATGCATGCTTCGTGACCTGTGCAAACACTATGCTATCTTCATTCCTCCATGAGGATTCAATTAACGAAGCATCGTAGTGATCACACTAATACGGTTCCAGCAAAGTATGTGTCGGACTAGGTGTATCAAAATGTCAGATGATGAATACTTAACCTAAAAGATTCCCTAATAGTAAAAACATTATTAACTTACTAACTTTATATAATAGAACAAAAAAGTTGGTTTGTGATTAAGACTTCTGTTACCTAAAAGAAGTTCTCCGTGAACTCAAAAAAGACCCCCCCCCCCAAAAAAAATATCCATGCGTATACACAGTATCAACATTTAATCTTGTTACTATTTAGTGCTAATGAACTCGTCTCAGTGCAATTAGACAAATGGAGGACTAATCATTGGCAGACCTAAAAGCTGCTACACGGATCTCAAATCTAGATCGGACGGAAGCCAGAGGGGTGACAATGCCCCCAGTGCAATTAGGTTGGAGGAGAGGAGAGGCAGCCAAGGGGGCGCCCCAAGTAGGAGGAATCCTACTTGGGCGCCTCCCAATTCAGCCTCCCCCCTTCCATATTCATCTGGAGGGGGAAGGAAGGAGGAGGGAGGAGAGAAGGAAGGGGGAGGTCGAATCCCTCCCATTCATTTCCCTCTTCTCCTCTTTCCTTCCCCCTTATTTTGACCTACATGGGGCGCAGCAGCCCCCAAGGGGCTGGTCTGTCCCCTTCTTGGCCCATTAGGCCCATGTAGTTGCCAGGGGGATGCCCGGAACTAGTCCTGGCCATGGGCAGCCCGGCCCGGTCGGCCCGACCCGACACAGCCCGAAAAAACCCGACCCGGCCCGGCCCGACCTTGTCCACGGGTCGGGCTCGGGCCTAGGTTTTGAGCCTGAAGTACGGGCCGGGCCAGGCCCAGGCCCGTCGTTTTCGCCGTTTAAGGAAGAGGCCCGGCCCGTGGCCCGAGGCCCCACGGGATTTTAGCGTGATGGGCCGGGCTCGGGCCTGATTTTTAGGCCCGACAGCTGGGCCGGGCCGGGCTCGGGGCTGGGTTTTTTCAATTCGGGCTTTGGTTTGCCCGGCCCGAAGCCCGGCCCGGCCCGAGGGATGGCCAGGTATACCCGGAACCCCTTCCGGTGACCCGATATGTACCCGGTACCCCCATAACACTTCTAGTGTCCAAATATCATCGTCATATATATGAATCTTTACCTCTCGACCATTTCGAGACTCCTTGTCATGTCTGTGATCTGATCCGGGACTCCGAACAACATTCGGTCACCAAATCACATAACTCATATAATACAAAATCATCATCGAATGCTAAGCGTGCGGACCCTACGGGTTCAGGAACTATGTAGACATGACCGAGACACCTCTCCGGTCAATAACCAACATCGGAACCTGGATGCTCATATTGGTTCCCACATATTCTACGAAGATCTTTATCGGTCGTAACAACATACATTATTCCCTTTGTCATCGGTATGTTACTTGCCCGAGATTCGATCGTCGGTATCTTCATACCTAGTTCAATCACATTACCGGCAAGTCTCTTTACTCGTTCCGTAATGCATCATCCCGCAACTAACTCATTAGTCACATTGCTTGCAAGGCTTATTATGATGTGCATTACCGAGAGGGCCTAGAGACACCTCTCCGATACTCGGAGTGACAAATCCTAATCTTGATCTATGCCAACCCAACAAACACCTTTGGAGATACCTATAGAGCATCTTTATAATCACCCATTTACGTTGTGATGTTTGATAGCACACAAGGTATTCCTCCGGTATCCGGAGTTGCATAATATCATAGTCGAAGGAATATGTATTTGACATGAAGAAAGCAATAACAATAAAACTGAACGATCAACATGCTAAGCTAACGGATGGGTCTGTCCATCACATCATTCTCCTAATGATGTGATCACGTGCATCAGATGACAACACATGTCTATGGTTAGGAAACTTAACCATCTTTGATTGACGAGCTAGTCTAGTAGAGGCTTACTAGGGACACAGTGTTTTGTCTATGTATCCACAGATGTATCAAGTTTCCGATTAATACAATTCTAGCATGAATAATAAACATTTATCATGATATAAGGAAATATAAAATAACAACTTTATTATTGCCTCTAGGGCATATTTCCTTCAGTCTCCCACTTGCACTAGAGTTAATAATCTAGTTCACATCACCATGTGATTTAACACCAATAGTTCACATCACCATGTGATTAACACCCATACTTCACATCGCCATGTGACCAACACCCAAAGGGTTTACTAGAGTCAGTAATCTAGTTCGCATCACCATGTGATTAACACCCAAAGAGTACTAAGGTGTGATCATATTTTGCTTGTGAGAGAGGTTTAGTCAATGGGTCTGCCACATTCAGATTCGTATATATTTTGCAAATTTCTATGTCTACAATGCTCTGCACAGAGATACTCTAGATAAATGCTCCCACTTTTAATACGTATCCAGATTGAGACTCAGAGTCATCCAGATCGGTGTCAAAGCTTGCATCAACATAACTCTTTACGACGAACTCTTTATCACCTCCATAACCGAGAAATATTTCCTTAGTCCTCTAAGGATAATTTTGACCGCTGTCCAATGATCTACTCCTAGATCACTATTGTACTCCCTTGCCAAACTCATGGAAAGGTATACAATAGGTCTGGTACACAGCATGGCATACTTTATAGAACCTATGGCTGAGGCACAGAGAATGACTTTCATTCTCTCTCTATCTTCTGCCGTGGTCGGGCTTTGCGCCTTACTCAACTTCACACCTTGCAACACAGGCAAGAACCCTTTCTTTGACTGATCCATTTTGAACTTCTTCAAAATCTTGTCAAGATATGTGATTTGTGAAACTCCTATTAAGCATCTCGATCTATCCCTATAGATCTTGATGCCCAATATATAAGTAGCTTCACCGAGGTCTTTCATTGAAAAAATTATTATGCAAGTATCCTTTTATGCTATCCAGAAATTCTATATCATTTCCAATCAACAATATGTCATCAACATATAATATCAGAAATGCTACAGAGCTCCCACTCACTTTCTTGTAAATACAGGCTTCACCATAAGTCTGTATAAAACCACATGCTTTGATCACCTTACCAAAGCGTATATTCCAACTCCGAGATGCTTGCACACTTTGTTAGCACCTTTAGGATCGACAAAACCTTATGGTTGCATCATATACAACTCTTCTTTAAGAAATCCATTAAGGGATGCGGTTTTGACATCCATTTGCCAGATTTCGTAAAATGTGGCAATTGCTAACATGATTTGGACAGACTTAAGCATCACTACGAGTGAGAAAATCTCATTGTAGTCAACAACTTGAACTTGTCGAAAACCTTTTGCAACAATTCGAGCTTTGTAGATAGTAACACTACCATCAGCGTCCGTCTTCCTCTTAAAGATCCATTTATTCTCAATGGCTTGCCAATCATCGGGCAAGTCCACCAAAGTCCACACTTTGTTCTCATACATGGATCATATCTCAGATTTCGTGGCCTCAAGCCATTTATCAGAATCTGGGCTCATCACCGCTTCCTCATAGTTCGTAGGTTTGTCATGGTCTAGTAACATGACTTCTAGAACAGGATTACCATACCACTCTGGTGCGGAACGTGGTCTGGTTGACCTACGAGATTCGGTAGTAACTTGAAGTTTCATGATCATTATCATTAGCTTCCTCACTAGTTGGTGCATGCATCACGGGAACCGTTTTTTGTGATGAGCTACTTTCCAATTCGAGAGAAGGTACAATTACCTCATTAAGTTCTACTTTCCTCCCACTCACTTCTTTCGAGAGAAACTCCTTCTCTAGAAAGGATCCATTCTTAGTAACAAAGATCTTGCCTTCGGATCTGTGATAGAAGGTATACCCAACAGTTTCTTTTGGGTATCCTATGAAGACGCACTTCTCCAATTTGGGTTCAAGCTTATCAGGATGAAGCTTTGTCACATAAGCATCACAACCCCAAACTTTAAGAAACGACAGCTTAGGTTTCTTGCTAAACCACAGTTCATACGGTGTCCTCTCAACGGATTTAGACGGTGTCCTATTTAACATGAATGCAGCTGTCTCTAATGCATAACCCTAAAACGATAGTGGTAAATCAGTAAGAGACATCATAGATTGCACCATATCTAATAAAGTACGGTTACGATGCTCGGACACACCATTATGCCGTGGTGTTCCAAGTGGTGTGAGTTGTGAAACTATTCCATATTGTTTTAAATGAAGGCCAAACTCGTAACTCAAATATTCGCCTCCGTGATCAGATCGAAGAGATTTTCTTGTTATGATGATTCTCCACTTCACTCTGAAATTCTTTGAACTTTTCAAATGTTTTAGACTTGTGTTTCATCAAGTAGATATACTCATATCTGCTCAAATCATTTGTGAAGGTCAGAAAGTAATGATACTCGCCACGAGCCTCAACACTCATCGGACCGCATACATCGGTATGTATTATTTCTAATAAGTCAGTGGCTCACTCCATTGTTTCGGAGAATGGAGTTTTAATCATCTTGCCAATGAGGCATGGTTCGCAAGTATCAAATTATTCATAATCGAGTGATTCCAAAAATCCATCCATATGGAGTTTCTTCATGCGTTTTACACCAACCTAAACGACAGTGCCACAAATATGTTGCACTATTATTATCAACTTTGCATCTTTGGGCATGAATATGTGTATCACTACGATCGAGATTCAATGAACCATTTACATTGGGTGTATGACCATAGAAGGTTTTATTCATGTAAACAGAACAACAATTATTCTCTGACTTAAATGAATAACTCTATCGCAATAAACATGATCCAATCATATTCATGCTCAACGCAAACACCAAATAACATTTATTTTGGTCCAATACTAATCTCGAAGGTAGAGGGAGTGTGCAATGGTGATCTTATCAACCATGTAATCACTTCCAATACACATCGTCACCTCGCCCTTAACTAGTCTCTGTTCATTTTGCAATTCCTGTTTCGAGTTACTAATCTTAGCAACTGAACCGTATCAAATACCCTGGGGTTACTATGAACACTAGTAAATTACACATCAATAACATGTATATCAAATATACCTTTGTTCACTTTAACATCCTTCTTATCCGCCAAATATTTGTGTAGTTCTGCTTGCAGTGACCATTCCCTTTGCAGTAGAAGCACTCAGTTTCAGGCTTAGGTCTAGCTTTGGGTTTCTTCACGGGAGTGGCAACTTGCTTGCCATTCTTTCTTGAAGTTCCCTTTCTTTTTGTTTGCCCCTTTTCTTGAAACTAGTGGTTTTGTTAACCATCATGTAGGACCTTGAAGTATGTCTAGAGGGGGGTGATTAGACTACTTGACCAATAAAAACTTAACCTTTTCCCAATTTTAGAGTTTGGCAGATTTTAGATACTTTAGGACAAGTCAAGCAATCATCACACAATTCAAGCAAGCATGCAAAGAGTATATAGGCAGCGGAAATTAAAGCATGCAACTTGCAAGAAAGTAAAGGGAAGGGTTTGGAGGATTCAAACGCAATTGGAGACACGAATGTTATTGGCGTGGTTCCGATAGGTGGTGCTATCGTACATCCACGTTGATGGAGACTTCAACCCACGAAGGGTAACGGCTGCGCGAGTCCACGGAGGGCTCCACCCACGAAGGGTCCATGAAGAAGCAACCTTGTCTATCCCACCATGGCCGTCGCCCACGAAGGACTTGCCTCACTAGCGGTAGATCTTCACGAAGTAGGCGATCTCCTTGCCCTTACAAACTCCTTGGTTCAACTCCACAATCTTGTCGGAGGCTCCCAAGTGACACCTAGCCAATCTAGGAGACACCACTCTCCAAGAAGTAACAAATGGTGCGTTGGTGATGAACTCCTTGCTCTTGTGCTTCAAATGATAGTCTCCCCAACACTCAACTCTCTCTCATAGGTTTTGGATCTGGTGGAAAGAGGATTTGAGTGGAAAGCAACTTGGGGAAGGCTAGAGATCAAGATTCATATGGTAGGAATGGAATATCTTGGCCTCAACACATGAGTAGGTGGTTCTCTCTCAGAAATGGTAAGTTGGAAGTGTAGGTTCGTTCTGATGGCTCTCTCCATGAATGAAGAGGAGGTGGAGGGGTATATATAGCTTCCACACAAAATCTAACCATTACACACAATTTACCAAACTCGGTGGGACCGAATCGTTAAACTCGGTCGGACTGATTTAGTAAACCTAGTGACTGTTAATGATTTTCGATGGGACTGACATGCATCTCGGTGAGACCGATTCGGTTAGGGTTAGGGCATAACTAATCTCGGTAAGACCGATTACAAAAACTCGGTGAGACCGATTTGGTAATAAGCTTTCCAGAGAGTTGGTCAGGTAAACTCGATGGGACCAATTTGCTCTTTTTGGTGAGACTGAAATGTTACAAAAAGGAAACAGAGAGTTTACATTGCAATCTTGGTGGGACCGATCGCTCACTTCGGTTAGACCGAAATGTTACGAAGGGAAACAGAGAGATTGCAACCCCATCTCGGTGAGACCGAGATCCCTATCGGTAAGACCGACTTGCTTAGGGTTTCTGGCAGTGGCTATGACTTTTGGAATCGGTGGCGCCGGATAGGAAGTTTCGGTGTGACCGATTTTGGCTTTGGATTTAGGTCATTTGTGGATGTGGGAAAGTAGTTGAGGGTTTTGGAGCATATCACTAAGCACATGAAGCAAGAGGCTCATTGAGCAACACCTCATCCCTCCTTGATAGTATTGGCTTTTACTATAGACTCAATGTGATCTTGGATCACTAAAATATAAAATGAAGAGTCTTGAGCTTTTGAGCTTGAGCCAATCCTTTGTCCTTAGTATTTTGAGGGATCCACTTTCATCATCCATGCCATGCCATTCATTGAGCTTTCCTGAAATAATAGTCTTGGAATAGCATTAGCTCAATGAGCTATATGTTGTTATGAATTACCAAAACCACCTAGGGATAGTTGCACTTTCAATCTCCCCCTTTTTGGTAATTGATGACAATATATAGATCAAAGCTTCAACAAATGATAATAAGATTAAATAACATCGTCGCTTTGAGAAGTATGTGATAAGCAAGAGCTCCCCCTAAATTTGTGCATGGATTAAGATTTGCTTTGGACTGCAAATGCACAATGAATTAGGCTCATGGGTTACTCTTCCATGTCACATACATCTTGGTGGAGTGCTCAGAATAATAAACAATGAATACATGCACTCATCACCAAGCATAGTGAGTGATCACATAAGATAGATAGGATAATATCAAGCATGCATAAGTGTAGCTTATGATCAAACACATGATCATCAATGTCTCACAGGCATAGTATCTGAACCAAAAGCAAACAAAGTTTGAAAAACCACCAAATAAAGCAAGAGAGACCAAAAGCAACACTCTCTCTCTCGAAGCCTATGATCTATACATTATTCTCCCCCTTTGGCAACAAGTTACCAAAAAGTTCATAGAAAATGCATAGTGCTAGATCGACTCTCAGGCTTGATCTTCTAGTGGTGGTGTCCTGATGGTTCCTTGGACGAAGTCTTCAGTTGAAGTAGAGGGTGCTGGAGTGGATGCTGGAGCTGGTTGCACTAGAACTGTAGGGGCAGTAGCTGGTGCTGAAGTTGTTGCTCTAGTGTCTGTCACTGGCACTGCAACTGACCTCTGGGCTCTAGGCACTCTGGCAAACACATTGGTGGTTGTCTTGCCCTTCCTCTCCTGCATGTCATCCTGCAGCTGCTCTACAACTATCTGAATCTCAGTTACCTTGACATCTAGATCATAGAATTTTTGTTCCATGATTCTTTACAGGCTCTCCTGGTTTTGAGTTAGGGTGGCCAACCCCTTCTCAATCCTCGGAGTTGATGCTATCAAGTAACCAAGTTGCTCCTGTTTGGTTTTCAAGAAATATTCAGATGCCTCCTCTTGAGTTGGCATCTTGGCAGCCTTCTCCTTCTTTGCCTTCTCCTTCTTCTCCTGAGCTTGGACTGATTGTGGATCATTTTCATTCATGACAACCTCATTGTCCTCAAAGTCTGGATAAATTGGAAAATGTTCCTTATCCAATTGATATTTTCCTGTGGCCATCTTTGAGTTAATCAACTCCTGGATCTGAGGTGCATATCCACAGCTCCTCTTCTGATCTGCTGCAGTCCTCTTGATTGTTTCAACTATAAGGCTCATGACTTTGAACTTCTAGGGCACATCAAACACATGCAACATGTTGATGGCATGCCCTCTGATCATGTTATGGTCACCTGACTTGGGCAACAGAGTGTGCCTCAGAATCCAATTTATGGTTGGCAACCCTGACAGCAGAAAGTGAACTGATCCAAACTTGTGAGTCTCTACAGCCTTGTCTGGAATTTCCTTGTACATGTGAGCCATTGAATTGTGACCCAACTTCTTCTTTGCATAAATGTCCAGGTCATCCTCTTCTTCCTTGGGGGCATTTATGATACTTGCCCATTCTACAACAGTGGACTGGTACCTTGTACCTTTAGACATCCAAACAATTCTACCATCTGGATAGAAATGTGCTGTGGAGTAGAACTGCATGATAAGCTCATCATTCCAGTTGGTGAACTTCTGTCCAACAAAATCTGCAACTCCACAAGCAACAAAGTTGTCTTCAACTCCAGGGTAGTGTTGTTCATTTTCCTTGATGAATTTCCAGTCAACCCACCTCATATCACAGACTATGGGCTTCTTGTCCAACAGAATGGTCTCATAAAACTCCTGCTATTCCTTTGTATGGAACCTGTAGTCAACAGCAGTTCTTCTTCTTGAAGCATATGGATCTTCCATCCTCCACAGCCTCAGCCCTGAATCCTTCCTGATTCTCATGTCCTCAGCCACAGGATGGGCATCATTATGGTCTGGTATCTTGGGCTTGAGCTTTCTAAGGACCTGCCCTTCTTCATCTTCATCTTCAGCAACATTTGGCATTGGGGCCTTGTTCTTCTCAGCAGCTGGAATACTCCTAGTATTCCTCTTTGGAACTTGCTTGGCCTTAGAGGCAGCTTTGGGTGCTTCCCTGGGCTTGGATGTCGCAGCCCCTGATCTGATTGCATCTCCCATAAGCTTAGTGCCTTAGGTGCTGGTGCAACATCCTCTTCCTCTTCTTCAGAATCCCTTCTCATTGAGGGCTTTCCAAGGACCTTGGCAGTTGTGGTTCTTGCTCTCTTCTTTTTCTTGCCCTGATCACCATCATCCTCTGATTCAAGTGTGAACTTCATAGTTGCACCAGTGGGGAGTTTCTGAGGTTTGGATGATGTGTCTTTCCTTGCAGGTGCCTCTTTGGGTTGAGCTTGAGCTGGCACTTGAGTGGACTTCCTGGCCTTTGGCATTGGAGTTCTCTTGGCAGGAACTTTCCTCTTCAGACCTGGCTTAGTGTTCTGAGTAGAGCCATATTCTTTCTTGAGCACAACTTTCTTGGAAGTGGCCTCATCTTCCTCAGCTTTGTAATCTTCATCCTCAGAATCTGAAGTTCTTTTCCTCCTTTGCCTAGTTGCAGCCTTAGGCAAGTTGCTAGGAGTACTTCTGCTCCCATCATCTGAAGTTGAGGGACTAGTGCCCTCACTCAAGTCCATGTGCTCTTTTGACCTGTTCTGGCTGTCACTCTGATCAGACATACTGCAAAAGCTGACTGCTGACCCTGTGAAGAGTTATAGATGAGATAGAATAGATGAGCATCACAAAATGCAGAGATTTTTGCAAAAGAATGATTCAAAAGTTCATTTTTAGTTTTCCACAGAAAGCATTTCGGATCAACCAATTTTCAAACTCGGTGATACCGAAGCAGTTTTGGAACCTAAACTGATGATCTCGGTTGGACCAAGTTTCAGTTCGGTGGCACCGAGACTGCTAGGGTTTCACAGAATCCTCAAATCGGTCGCACCGATTAGTAATTCTCGCTCAGACCGAGAGTCACTAGTGCAATGGCATAAGCCAAATCGGTGAGACCGAGTTTTTCAACTCGGTGGGTCCGAGATGGTTTCGGCGGAAACCTAACCCTAAAAATTTGAATCGCATCTAGTCTATGGACTATTTTGACTGGATAGAAGAATCTCAATCGTGGCAAGAATCAATATGAAAACAATGTGCTAGGAATCAGACGTGGATAGCACAAAGATCAAGTCCATACCCTAACTTGGCGGTGGACTTGCTACGGCGGCAACGGCGGGGACGAATTCCGTTGACGGCGGCGAAGACTAGCGACAGGAGGCTGCTGGCCACGAGGAGACGATCCGCAGACCACCGATGGCAGAGCAAGCTATTGCGCGGGCGAAGGGTTTCGGAGAAATTTCCAAACTTTTGCCCGTGGCTATATATAGCCCGACCCTGTCGGTGTGACCGAGTGGAACAACTCGGTGGCACCGAGATGCATAACTGTGTTCAGTTACAGCAAATCGGTGAGACCGAAAAGTTCAAATCGGTTGCACCAAGATTGAAAACTCAGATCAACTTGGTGATCTCAGTGGGACCGAAATGGAGGAATCGGTCTGACCGAGAATCACAAAGAGGTTTTGGAAGTTTAAGTCTATGACGAATCCGAGTGCTCCTCACACAGAGTGGTTCGAATCTGACTTGATCAAATTTTGTGATGTAGCATGAATAGAGTTTGAGATGAGAAAAGCATAGATAGCTAAAGAAGGTTCTTAGGCATTCTTGTCCATCCACTTGGCAAAAAGAAAAGAAACCAAACAATCAAAACAACAAGTGGATGTCCTTGAATGAGTAAAATATGCACCAACATGCTCACACAATAAGATGACAAATGAAATATGAGGCAAAGCATGCACAACCAATTCTAGCATCTATCAAGCAATTGGCGATGACTAGGTCATCTATATATGAGTATATTGACTTAGGAGTCAAATGAGAACATTTGATCATAGGTCATACTCATTGTTTAAGCTCAAGTGGGGTTACCACTTTTACATAATGCATTAATGTGTTCACACCATTAGAGTTGCTTTGACTCAATTCTTAGAGTTAAGCTCCCCCTAGATGTGAGATCCCCCCTTAGAGGGATGAACTAACCTTGGGTTTTGTCGATGATGACTTCATGTAGGTGTTGAAGATGTAGATGCTCAATGTTGATGTAGATCAATTGGAGCAATCCTTTGGAGTGAGTTGCACTTTCAACTTACCTACATAGGTTAGTCCCACAAGGAACAAACAAGAATATCCATAGACATAGAGTGATGCACACACAAGATGATGTCCATGAATTCATTAGGTTACCTTGTCCCTTGCCTTACCAACATGAGGGTTTGTGACTCCTTGAACTAGTGCAAGATGTGGAAGTTGATTGCACTTGTTCTTGCCGAAATGATATGAGTGAAGAATGTTGGCGGAGTCACCCTCAAGAACTCTCTAGTTCTTCTTCTTCGGGATCCACATCATCTTGATGGGAATCCTTGGAGTTGTAGTTGCACTTGATGAAGTAGAACTTGACGTAGTCTTGGGAACCCACTTGAACGAGGCTTTAGGTGCTTCTTCAAATGCATCAATCTCTTCTTGAAGCTTGTCCTTGCCTTTGTTCTTGTGGTCTTGTGGTGGAAGATCATCTTGAGCTTGTGTTCCCTTGAAGGAAGTAGGATCATACTTCTCTTGTTGAGGAACAAACTTCATCTTGGGGTATTGATCTTCTTCCCACTCAACTCCATTGGCATTGAACTTTCGTTCAAAACCAACACCTTGATTCTTCCGGTGCCTTCCTTGCTTGCGTACAATTTCCTTGAATTGCTTACTCCCGGCAAGGCTCTTGTAAACACCTTTCTCTATAATTCCCTTCAATAAGCTATTTTCTTGCTCAAGTGTAACTTGGCTAAGAGAATCATTAGTGGAATCAAGAGAACTACTAGAAGCAACAATATTGGATTTGACATTATTATTGCTACTACTAGAGGAAGTATCTTTCTTGTACTTGTTACTAGACTTGACTTGAGGCATGTAAGTAGATAAGAGTAAATACTTGGCAATGTAAGAAGAACTTTTCTTGCGAAGATCATCATTGATTGCTTTTAAGAACTCATGCTCTTTCTCAAGATTGAGCTTTTCAAAGCGTAACTTCTCATGAGCCCTTAAAAGTTCTCGATGATCTTCGTAGATAGTTTCATGAGCTAACTTAAGAGAGTTTAGTTCTTTAGTTAGAAGCTCAATCTTCTCCTTATCATTGTCATTCGTTTTATCTTGTTTAGCATGATTAATTGACGTTTCATCATAGTATTCATCACTAGAGTTATCAACAAGTAAATCATCATCCACAAGCAAGTCATCTTCATCACTATTGAAATCAACATACTCGGAATGTGTTACCTTTGGACCTTTGGCCATGAAGCATCTTCCAACACCTTCATTTGGTGAGTCAAATATGTCGTAGGAGTTGGTTGACACAAGTGCTAGACCGGCAACACCTTCATCTTGAGTATATTCGGAGTCGGAGTGATAGCTTCTCTCGGAGTGATTATCGGAGTCGGAGCCGGATACCCATTCACCAACATGAGCTTGATGTCTTCGTTTTGTGTAGCTCCTTGATGACTTGTCCATCCTTTCCGAATCCTTGCTTCTCTGTGAGGGTCTTCGTTCATAACGATCATCTCTACTCCTCCTCTCTCTTGGTGGTGATTCTTCTCTTTTGCTCCTTCTTCTTGGAGAATCTTCTCTTATTTTGTAGGGTGCCGTACACTCATTGGAGTAGTGTCCGGGTCTCCCACAATTGTAGCAATTGCACTCTCGACTAGAAGATCTCTTGTCATTGTAAGACCTTGACTTGGAGCTTCTTTCTTTGCTTCTACTCCTGTAGAATTTGTTGAAGTTCTTCACCATTAAGCTCAATTCTTCATTGAAGGTTGGTTTCTCACTTGATGATGTGGGGGCTTCACTTGAGGCTTTGTAAGCACCACTTGACTTGTTGTGAAGTTCCTCCTTATCCTTGAGTGACATCTCATGAGCAACAATTCTTCCAATGACTTCCGTTGGCTTGAGATCTTTGTAGTTTGGCATCATTTGAATCAATGTGCACACGGTATCATACTTTCCATCCAATGCTCTTAGAATCTTCTTGATGATGAATTTGTCGGTCATCTCTTCACTCCCTAAGCCGGCAATCTCATTTGTGATAAGAGCAAGCCTAGAGTACATTTCAGCGACACCTTCACCATCCTTCACTTTGAACTTGTCAAGCTGACTGGAGCACATCCAACTTGGATTCCTTGAAGGACTCGGTACCTTCATGCATATCAACCAAAGTATCCCAAATTTCCTTTGCATTCTCAAGACGGCTGATTTTGTTGAATTCTTCGGGGCACAAACCATTGAAGATGATATCACAAGCTTGAGCGTTGTATTGCAGCATCTTCAATTCTTCCGCATTAGCTTCACGGTTCGGTTCTCTCCCATCAAAAAATTCACCTTGCAAGCCAATACAAATAATTGCCCAAACGACGGGGTTATGTCCAAGAATATGCATTTTCATCTTATGTTTCCAACTAGCAAAATTAGTACCATCAAAGTAAGGACCTCTACGGTGATAATTTCCCTCGCTAGACGCAAAGAGTATATAGGCAGCGGAAATTAAAGCATGCAACTTGCAAGAAAGTAAAGGGAAGGGTTTGGAGGATTCAAACGCAATTGGAGACACGGATGTTTTTGGCGTGGTTCCGATAGGTGGTGCTATCGTACATCCACGTTGATGGAGACTTCAACCCACGAAGGGTAACGGCTGCGCGAGTCCACGGAGGGCTCCACCCACGACGGGTCCACGAAGAAGCAACCTTGTCTATCCCACCATGGTCGTCGCCCACGAAGGACTTGCCTCACTAGCGGTAGATCTTCACGAAGTAGGCGATCTCCTTGCCCTTACAAACTCCTTGGTTTAACTCCACAATCTTGTCGGAGGCTCCCAAGTGACACCTAGCCAATCTAGGAGACACCACTCTCGAAGAAGTAACAAATGGTGCGTTGGTGATGAACTCCTTGCTCTTGTGCTTCAAATGATAGTCTCCCCAACACTCAACTCTCTCTCATAGGTTTTGGATCTGGTGGAAAGAGGATTTGAGTGGAAAGCAACTTGGGGAAGGCTAGAGATCAAGATTCATATGGTAGGAATGGAATATCTTGGCCTCAACACATGAGTAGGTGGTTCTCTCTCAGAAATGGTAAGTTGGAAGTGTAGGTTCGTTCTGATGGCTCTCTCCATGAATGAAGAGGAGGTGGAGGGGTATATATAGCCTCCACACAAAATCTAACCATTACACACAATTTACCAAACTCGGTGGGACCGAATCGTTAAACTCGGTCGGACTGATTTAGTAAACCTAGTGACCGTTAATGATTTTCGATGGGACTGACATGCATCTCGGTGAGACCGATTCGGTTAGGGTTAGGGCATAACGTAATCTCGGTAAGACCGATTACACAAACTCGGTGAGACCGATTTGGTAATAAGCTTTCCAGAGAGTTGTGTTGGGGAACGTAGCAGAAATTCAAAATTTTCTACGCAACACCAAGATCTATCTATGGAGAGACTAGCAACGAGGGGAAGGAGAGTGCATCTACATACCCTTGTAGATCGCTAAGCGGAAGCGTTCAAGAGAACGGGGTTGAAGGAGTCGTACTCGTCGTGATCCAAATCACTGGAGATCCTAGTGCCGAATGGACGGCACCTCCGCGTTCAACACACGTACAGCCCGGTGACGTCTCCCATGCCTTGATCCAGCAAGGAGAGAGGGAGAGGTTGAGGAAGACTCCATCCAGCAGCAGCACGACGGCATGGTGGTGGTGGAGGAGCGTGGCAATCTTGCAGGGCTTCGGCAATCACCGCAGGAGAGGAGGAGGACTTGGGAGAGGGGGAGGGCTGCGCCAGAACTTCGTGTGAAACTCCCATGCGCCTCCCCACTATATATAGGGGTGGAGGGGCTGGTTTCTTGCCCTCCAAGTATATTGGGGCGTTGGCAAAGGTGGGAGGAAAGAAATCCCATCATTTCCTTCCCCACCGATTGTTATCCCCCCTTTTTAGGGATCTTGATCTTATCCCTTCGGGATATGATCTTATTCCTTCTAAGGGGGGATCTTGGTGCGCCTTGACCAGAGGTGTGGGGTCTTGCCCCCACTACCCACGTTCATGTGGGTCCCCCCATGTAGGTGGGCCCCACTCCGGAACTTTCTAGAACCTTCCCGGTACAATACCGAAAAATCCCGAACATTTTCCGGTGGCCAAAGTAGGACTTCTCATATATAAATCTTTACCTCCGGACCATTCCGGAACTCCTCGTGACGTCCGGGATCTCATCCGGGACTCCGAACAACATTCGGTAACCACGTACAAACTTCCTTTATAACCCTAGCGTCATCGAACCTTAAGTGTGTAGACCCTACGGGTTCGGGAACCATGCAGACATGACCTAGACGTTCTCCGGCCAATAACCAACAGCGGGATCTGGATACCCATGTTGGCTCCCACATGTTCCACGATGATCTCATCGGATGAACCATGATGTCAAGGACTCAATCGATCCCGTATAGAATTCCCTTTGTCTAGCGGTATTGTACTTGCCCGAGATTTGATCGTCGGTATACCGATACCTTGTTCAATCTCGTTACCGGCAAGTCTCTTTACTCGTTCCGTAACACATCATCCCGTGATCAACCCCTTGGTCACATTGTGCACATTATGATGATGTCCTACCGAGTGGGCCCAGAGATACCTCTCCGTCACACGGAGTGACAAATCCCAGTCTCGATTCGTGCCAACCCAACAGACACTTTCGGAGATACCTGTAGTGCACCTTTATAGCCACCCAGTTACGTTGTGACGTTTGGTACACCCAAAGCATTCCTACGGTATCCAGGAGTTGCACAATCTCATGGTCTAAGGAAAAGATACTTGACATTAGAAAAGCTTTAGCATACGAACTACACGATCTTTGTGCTAGGTTTAGGATTGGGTCTTGTCCATGACATCATTCTCCTAATGATGTGATCCCGTTATCAACGACATCCAATGTCCATGGTCAGGAAACCGTAACCATCTATTGATCAACGAGCTAGTCAACTAGAGGCTTACTAGGGACATGGTGTTGTCTATGTATCCACACATGTATCTAAGTTTCCTATCAATACAATTATAGCATGGATAATAAACGATTATCATGAACAAGGAAATATAATAATAACTAATTTATTATTGCCTCTAGGGCATATTTCCAACAGTCTCTCACTTGCACTAGAGTCAATAATCTAGTTCACATCGCCATGTGATTAACACTCACAGGTCACATCACCATGTGACCAACATCCAAAGAGTTTACTAGTGTCATTAAACTATTTCACATCATCATGTGATTAAGACTCAATGAGTTCTGGGGTTTTGATCATGTTTTGCTTGTGAGAGAGGTTTTAGTCAACGGGTCTGCAACATTCAGATCCGTATGTACTTCGCAAATCTCCAGGTCATATTGTAAACGCTGCTTCCACGCTCCACTTGGAGCTATTCCAAATGGTTGCTCCACTATATGTATCCGGTTTGCTACTCAGAGTCATTCGGATAGGTGTTAAAGCTTGCATCGACGTAACCCTTTATGCCGAACTCTTTATCACCTCCATAATCGAGAAACATGTCCTTATTTACTCCAAGGACAATTTTGACCGCCGTCCAATGATCCATTCCTGGATCATTCTACCCCTTGACTGACTCATGGTAAGGCACACTTCCGGTGCGGTACACAGCATAGCATACTATAGAGCCTACATCTAAAGTATAGGGGACGACCTTCGTCCTTTCTCTCTATTCTGCCGTGGTCAAGCTTTTAAGTCTTAACTTCATACCTTACATCTCAGGCAAGAACTCCTTCTTTGACTGATCCATCTTGAACACCTTCAAGATCATGTCAAGGTACGTGCTCATTTGAAAGTACTATTAAGCATTTTGATCTATCTTATAGATCTTGATGCTTATTGTTCAAGTAGCCTAATCCAGGTTTTCCATTGAAAAACACTTTTCAAATAACCCTATATGCTTTCCAGAAATTCTACATTATTTCTGATCAACAATATGTCAACAACATATACTCATCAGAAATTCTATAGTGCTCCCACTCACTTCTTTGGAAATACAAGTTTCTCATAAATTTGTATAAACCCAAAATCTTTGATCATCTTATCAAAGTACATTCCAACTCCGAGATGCTTACTCCAGTCCTTAGAAGGATCGCTGGAGCCAGCATACCTTTTAGCATCCTTAGGATCGACAAAAACTTTCGGATTGTATCACATACAACCTTTCCTTACGAAGACTGGTAAGGAAACTCGTTTTGACATCCATCTGCCAAATTTCATAAATGCAGCTAATGCTAACATGATTTCGACGGACTTAAGCATCGCTACGGATGAGAAAATCTCATCGTAGTCAACTCCTTGAACTTGTGAAAAAACTCTTCGCCACAAGTCGAGCTTCATAGACGGTGACATTACCGTCCACGTCCGTCTTCTTCTTAAAGATCCATTTATCTCAATGGCTTGCCGATCATCGGGCAAGTCCACCAAAGTCCATGCTTTGTTCTGATAAATGGATCCTATCTCGGATTTCATGGCTTCTAACCATTTGTCGGAATTTGGGCCCACCATTGCTTCTCCATGGCTCGTAGGTTCATTGTTGTCTAGCAACATGACCTTCAAGACAAGATTACTGTACCACTCTGAAGTAGTACACATCCTTGTCACCCTACGAGGTACGGTAGTGACTTGATCCGAAGTTTCATGATCACTATCATAAGCTTCTACTTCAATTGGTGTAGGCACCACAGGAACAACTTCCTGTGCCCTGCTACACACTAGTTGTAGTGATGGTTCAATAACCATATCAAGTCTCCACCATGCTCCCACTCAATTTTTGAGACAAACCTTTCCTTGAGAAAGGACCCGATTCAAGAAACAATCCCTATTGCTTTCGGATCTGAATTAGGAGGTATACCCAACTGTTCTGGGTGTCCTATGAAGATGCATTTTATCCGCTTTGGGTTCGAGCTTATCAACCTGAAACTTTTTCACATAAGCGTCGCAGCCCCAAACTTTTAAGAAACGACAACTTAGGTTTCTCCAAACCATAGTTCAAACGATGTCGTCTCAACGGAATTACGTGGTGCCCTATTTTAAAGTGAATGCGGTTGTCTCTAATGCCTAACCCATAAACGATAGTGGTAATTCGATAAGAGACATCATGGTATGCACCATATCCAATAGGGTGCAGTTATGATGTTCGGACACATCATCACACTATGGTGTTCCAGGCGGTATTGTTTGTGAAACAATCTCCAGAATGTCTTAATTGTGTGCCAAACTCGTAACTCAGATACTCATCTCTATGGTCATATCATAGACATTTTATCCTCTTGTCACAATGATCTTCAACTTCACTCTGAAATTACTTGAACCATTCAATAATTCAGACTTGTGTTTCATCAAGTAAATATACTCAACATCTACTCGAATCATCTGTGAAGTAAGAACATAACGATGTTCACTGCATGCCTCAGCACTCATTGGACTGCACACATCAAAATGTGTTACTTCCTACAAGTTGCTATCTAGTTCCATCTTACTGAAACCGAGGCTTTTCAGTCATCTTGCCCATGTGGTATGATTTGCATATCTCAAGTGATTCAAAATCAAGTGAGTCCAAACGATCCATCTTGAATGGAGTTTCTTCATGCGTATACACCAATAGACATGGTTCGCATATCTCAAACTTTTCAAAAACGAGTGAGTCCAAAGATCCATCAACATGGAGCTTCTTCATGCGTTTTATACCATTATGACTAACATGTCAGTGCCACAAGTAAGTGGTACTATCATTACTATCTTATATCTTTTGGCATGAAAATGTGCATCACTACGATCGAGATTCAATAAACCATCCCTTTAGGTGCAAGACCATTGAAGGTATTATTCAAATAAATAGAGTAACTATTATTCTCCTTAAATGAATAATCGCATTGCGATAGACATAATCCAATCATGTCTATGCTCAACACAAACACCAAATAACTATTCAGGTTTAATACTAATCTTGATGGTAGAGGGAGCATGCGATGTTTGATCACATCAACCTTGGAAACACTTCCAACATTTATCGTCAGCTCACCTTCAGCTAGTCTCCGTTTATTCCGTAGCTTTTATTTCGAGTTACTAACACTTAGCAACCGAACCGGTATCCAATACCCTGGTGCTACTAGGAGTACTAGTAAAGTACACATTAACATAATGTATATCCAATATACTTCTATCGAACTTGCCAGCCTTCTCATCTACCAAGTACCTAGGGTAATCCTGCTCCAGTGGTTGTTCCGCTTATTACAGAAGCACTTAGTCTTGGGTTTGGGTTCAACCTTGGGTTTCTTCACTAGAGCAGCAGCTGATTTGCCGTTTCATGAAGTATCCCTTCTTGCCCTTGCCCTTCTTGAAACTAGTGGTTTCACCAACCATCAACAATTTATGCTCCTTCTTGATTTCTACTTTCGCGGTGTCAAACATCGCGAATACCTCAAGGATCATCATATCTATCCATGATATGTTATAGTTCATCATGAAGCTCTAGCAACTTGGTGGCAATGATTTTTGGAGAAACATCACTATTTCATCTGGAAGATCAACTCCCACTCAATTCAAGTGATTGTTGCACTCAGACAATCTGAGCACAAGCTCGACGATTGAGCTTTTCTCCCTTAGTTTGCAGGCTAAGAAAATCGTCGGAGGTCTCATACCTCTTGACGTGGGCACGAGCCTGAAATCTCAATTTCAGCCCTCGAAACATCTCATATGTTCCGCGACGTTTCGAAAACGTCTTTGGTGCCTCAACTCTAAACCGTTTAACTGAACTATCACGTAGTTATCAAAACGTGTATGTCTGATGTTCGCAACATCCACAAACGACGTTTGGGGTTCAGCACACTGTGCGGTGCATTAAGGACATAAGCTTTCTACTGTCCGCATAATCGTTATTGTCAACTTTCAACTATATTTTCTCTAGGAACATATCTAAACAGTGGAACTAAAGCGTGAGCTTACGACATAATTTGCAAAGATCTTTTGACTATGTTCAGGATAATTAAGTTCATCTTATGAACTCCCACTCAGATAGACATCCCTCTAGTCATCTAAGTGATTACATGATCCGAGTCAACTAGGCCGTGTCCGATCATCATGTGAGACGGACTAGTCATCATCGGTGAACATCTTCATGTTGATCGTATCCTCCATACGACTCATGCTCGACCTTTCGGTCTCTGTGTTCCGAGGCCATGTCTGTACATGCTAGGCTCGTCAAGTTAACCTAAGTGTTTTGCATGTGTAAAACTGTCTTACACCCGTTGTATGTGAACGTAAGGATCTATCACACCCGATCATCACGTGGTGCTTCGAAACGACGAACTTTAGCAACGGTGCATAGTTAGGGGAGAACACTTCTTGAAATTGTTGTAAGGGATCATCTTATTTACTACCGTCGTTCTAAGTAAACAAGATGCATAAACATGATAAACATCACATGCAATCAAATGGTGACATGATATGGCCAATATCATTTTTGCTCCTTTTGATCTCCATCTTCGGGGCTCCATGATCATCATCGTCACCGGCATGACACCATGATCTCCATCATCATGATCTCCATCATCGTGTCTCCATGAAGTTGTCTCGCCAACTTATTACTTCTGCTACTATGGCTACCGGTTAGCAATAAAGTAAAGTAATTACATGGCGTTGTTCAATGACACGCAGGTCATACAATAAATAAAGACAACTCCTATGGCTCCTGCCGGTTGTCATACTCATCGACATGCAAGTCGTGATTCCTATTACAAGAACATGATCAATCTCATACATCACATATCATTCATCACATTCTTCTTGGCCATATCACATCACATAGCATACCCTGCAAAAACAAGTTAGACGTCCTCTAATTGTTGTTGCATGTTTTACGTGGCTGCTATGGGTTTCTAGCAAGAACGTTTCTTACCTACGCAAAACCACAACGTGATATGCCAATTGCTATTTACCCTTCATAAGGACCCTTTTCATCGAATCCGTTCCGACTAAAGTGGGAGAGACTGGCACCCGCTAGCCACCTTATGCACCAAGTGCATGTCAATCGGTGGAACCTGTCTCACGTAAGAGTACGTGTAAGGTCGGTCCGGGCCGCTTCATCCCACAATACCGTCAAAACAAGATTGGACTAGTAACGGTAAGCATATTGAACAAAATCAACGCCCACAACTACTTTGTGTTCTACTTGTGCAAAGAATCTACGCAATAGACCTAGCTCATGATGCCACTGTTGGGGAACGTAGCAGAAATTCAAAATTTTCTACGCAACACCAAGATCTATCTATGGAGAGACTAGCAACGAGGGGAAGGAGAGTGCATCTACATACCCTTGTAGATCGCTAAGCAGAAGCGTTCAAGACAACGGGGTTGAAGGAGTCGTACTCGTCGTGATCCAAATCACTGGAGATCCTAGTGCAGAACGGACGGCACCTCCGCGTTCAACACACGTACAGCCCGGTGACGTCTCCCATGCCTTAATCCAGCAAGGAGAGAGGGAGAGGTTGAGGAAGACTCCATCCAGCAGCAGCACGGCGGCGCGGTGGTGGTGGAGGAGCGTGGCAATCCTGCAGGGCTTCGCCAATCACCGCAGGAGAGGAGGAGGACTTGGGAGAGGGGGAGGGCTGCGCCAGAACTTCGTGTGAAGCTCCCATGCGCCTCCCCACTATATATAGGGGTGGAGGGGCTGTTTTCTTGCCCTCCAAGTCCATTGGGGCGTTGGCAAAGGTGGGAGAAAAGAAATCCCATCATTTCCTTCCCCACCGATTATTATCCCCCCTTTTTAGGGATCTTGATCTTATCCCTTCGGGATATGATCTTATTCCTTCTAAGGGGGGATCTTGGTGCGCCTTGACCAGAGGTGTGGGGTCTTGCCCCCACTACCCACGTTCATGTGGGCCCCCCCATGCAGGTGGGCCCCACTCCGGAACCTTCTAGAACCTTCCCGGTACAATACCGAAAAATCCCGAACATTTTCCGGTGGCCAAAGTAGGACTTCCCATATATAAATCTTTACCTCCGGACCATTCCGGAACTCCTCGTGACGTCCGGGATCTCATCCGGGACTCCGAACAACATTCGGTAACCACGTACAAACTTCCTTTATAACCCTAGCGTCATCGAACCTTAAGTGTGTAGACCCTACGGGTTCGGGAACCATGCAGACATGACCTAGACGTTCTCCGGCCAATAACCAATAGCGGGATCTGGATACCCATGTTGGCTCCCACATGTTCCATGATGATCTCATCGGATGAACCACGATGTCAAGGACTCAATCGATCCCGTATACAATTCCCTTTGTCTAGCGGTATTGTACTTGCCCGAGATTTGATCGTCGGTATACCGATACCTTGTTCAATCTCGTTACCGGCAAGTCTCTTTACTCGTTCCGTAACACATCATCCCGTGATCAACCCCTTGGTCACATTGTGCACATTATGATGATGTCCTACCGAGTGGGCCCAGAGATACCTCTCCGTCACACGGAGTGACAAATCCCAGTCTCGATTCGTGCCAACCCAACAGACACTTTCGGAGATACCTGTAGTGCACCTTTATAGCCACCCAGTTACGTTGTGACGTTTGGTACACCCAAAGCATTCCTACGGTATCCAGGAGTTGCACAATCTCATGGTCTAAGGAAAAGATACTTGACATTAGAAAAGCTTTAGCATACGAACTACACGATCTTTGTGCTAGGTTTAGGATTGGGTCTTGTCCATCACATCATTCTCCTAATGATGTGATCCCGTTATCAACGACATCCAATGTCCATGGTCAGGAAACCATAACCATCTATTGATCAACGAGCTAGTCAACTAGAGGCTTACTAGGGACATGGTGTTGTCTATGTATCCACACATGTATCTAAGTTTCCTATCAATACAATTATAGCATGGATAATAAACGATTATCATGAACAAGGAAATATAATAATAACTAATTTATTATTGCCTCTAGGGCATATTTCCAACAAGTTGGTCAGGTAAACTCGATGGGACCGATTTTCTCTTTTCGGTGAGACCGAAATGTTACAAAAAGGAAACAGAGAGTTTACATTGCAATCTCGGTGGGACCAATCGCTCACTTCGGTTAGACCGAAACGTTATGAAGGGAAACAGAGAGATTGCAACCCCATCTCGGTGAGACCGAGATCCCTATCGGTAAGACCGATTTGCTTAGGGTTTGTGGCAGTGGCTATGACTTTTGGAATTGGTGGCACCGGATAGGAAGTTTCGGTGTGACCGATTTTGGCTTTGGATTTAGGTCATTTGTGGATGTGGGAAAGTAGTTGAGGGTTTTGGACCATATCACTAAGCACATGAAGCAAGAGGCTCATTAAGCAATACCTCATCCCTCCTTGATAGTATTGGATTTTCCTATAGACTCAATGTGATCTTGGATCACTAAAATATAAAATGAAGAGTCTTGAGCTTTTGAGCTTGAGCCAATTCTTTGTCCTTAGTATTTTGAGGGATCCACTTTCATCATCCATGCCATGCCATTCATTGAGCTTTCCTGAAATAATAGTCTTGGAATAGCATTAGCTCAATGAGCTATATGTTGTTATGAATTATCAAAACCACCTAGGGATAGTTGCACTTTCACATCAACACTTGATGCTCTTTCTTGATTTCTACCTTCGCCGGTTTTAGCATCGCGAAGAGCTTGGGAATCATTTTCATCCTCCCTTGCATATTATAGTTCATCGCGAAGTTCCAGTAACTTGGTGATAGTGACTAGAGAACTCTGTCAATCACTATCTTATCTGGAAAATTAACTCCCACTTGATTCAAGAGATTGTAGTACTCAGACATTCTGAGCAAATGTTCACTGGTTGAGCTGTTCTCCTCCATCTTGTAGGCAAAGTACTTGTCAGAGGTCTCATACCTCTTGAGTCGGGCATGAGTCTGAAATACCAATTTCAGCTCTTGGAACGTCTTATATGCTCTATGGCGTTCAAAACGTTTTGAAGTCCCGGTTCTAAGCCGTAAAGCATGGCGCACTAAACTATCAAGTAGTCATCATACCGAGCTTGTTAAACGTTTACAACGTCTGCACCTTCTCCTGCAATAGGTCTGTCACCTAGCGGTGCATCAAGGACATAATTCTTCTGTGCAGCAATGACGATAATCCTCAGATCACGGCAGTCCACATCATTGCTACTATCATCTTTCAACTTATTTTTCTCTAGGAACATATCAAAAATAAATAGGGAGCTACATCGCAAGCTATTGATCTACAACATAGATATGCAAATACTATCAGGACTAAGTTCATGATAAATTAAGTTCAATTAATCATATTACTTAAGAACTCCCACTTAGATAGACATCCCTCAAGTCATCTAAATGATACGTGATCCAAATCAACTAACCCTTGTCCGATCATCACGTGAGATGGAGTAGTCATCAATGGTGAACATCTCTATGTTGATCATATCTACTATATGATTCACGTTCGACCTTTCGGTCTCCAGTGTTTTGAGGCCATGTATGTACATGCTAGGCTCGTCAAGTTTAACCCGAATATTCCGCATGTGCAAAACTACCTTGCACCCGTTGTATGTGAACGTAGAGCCTATCACACCCGATCATCACGTGGTGTCTCAGCACGAAGAACTTTCGCAACGGTGCATACTCAGGGAGAACACTTATACCTTGAAATTTAGTTAAGGGATCATCTTATAATGCTACCGCTGTACTAAGTAAAATAAGATGCATAAAAGATAAACATCACATGCAATCAAAATATGTGACATGATATGGCCATCATCATCTTGTGCCTTTGATCTCCATCTCCAAAGCACCATCATGATCTCCATCGTCAACGGGTTGACACCTTGATCTCCATCGTAGCGTCATGGTCGTCTCGCCAACTGTTGCTTCTACAACTATCACTAGCGCATAGTGATAAAGTAAAGCAATTACATGGCGTTTGCATTTCATACAATAAAGCGACAACCATAAGGCTCCTGCCAGTTGCCAATAACTTCTACAAAACATGATCATCTCATACAACAACGTATATCACATCATGTCTTGATCATATCACATCACAACATGCCCGGCAAAAACAAGTTAGACGTCCTCTACTTTGTTGTTGCAAGTTTTACGTGGCTGCTATACGGGCTTCTAGTAAGAACCGTTCTTACCTACGCATCAAAACCACAATGGTGTTTCATCAAGTTTGTTGTTTTAACCTTCAACAAGGACCGGCCGTAGTCAAATTCGATTCAACTAAAGTTGGAGAAACAGACACCCGCCAGCCACCTTTATGCAAAACTAGTTGCATGTCTGTCAGTGGAAACGGTCTCATGAACGTGGTCATGTAAGGTTGGTCCAGGCCGCTTCATCCAACAATACCGCCGAATCAAAATAAGATGTTGGTGGTAACCAGTATGACTATCACCGCCCAAAAGTCTTTGTGTTCTACTCGTGCATATCATCTATGCATAGACCTGGCTCTGATACCACTGTTAAGAAACGTAGCATGCAATTTCAAAAAATTCCTACTCTCATGCAAGATCTATCTAGGAGATTCATAGCAATGAGAGGGGGAGAGTGTGTCCATGTACCCTCGTAGACCGAAAGCGGAAGCGTTTGACAACGCGGTTGATGTAGTTGAACTTCTTCTCGTTCCGACCGATCAAGCACCGAACGTACGGCACCTCCAAGTTCGACACACGTTCAGCTCGATGACGTCCCTCGAACTCTTGATCCAGCAAAGTGTCGAGGGAGAGTTCTGTCAGCACGACGACGTGGTGACGGTGATGGTGAAGTAATCCGCGCAGGGCTTCACCTAAGCACTACGTGAATATGACCGGAGGCGTAAACTGTGGAGAGGGGCGCCGCACATGGCTAGGAATCAATGTTCACTCTTCTAGCGGTGCCCCCCTCATATATATAGGTTGGAGGGGAGGAGAGGCAGCCAAGGGGCGCCCCAAGTAGGAGGAATCCTACTTAGGCGCCTCCCAATTCGGCCTCCCCCTTTTCATATTCATCCGGAGGGGGGAGGAAGGAGGAGGGAGGAGAGAAGGAAGGGGGAGGCCGAATCCCTCCCCCTCCTTTCCCTCTTCTCCTCTTTCCTTCACCCTTATTTTGGCCTACATGGGGCGCACCAGCCCCCTAGGGGCTGGTCTGTCCCCTTCTTGGCCAATTAGGCCCATGTAGTTGCCTGGGGGATGCCCGGAACCCCTTCTGGTGACCCGATATGTACCTGGTACCCCCAGAACACTTCCAGTGTCTGAATATCATCGTCCTACATATGAATCTTTACCTCTCGACCATTTCGAGACTCCTCGTCATGTCCGTTATCTCATCCGGGACTCCAAACAACATTCGGTCGCCAAATCACATAACTCATATAATACAAAATCGTCATCGAACATTAAGCGTGCGGACCCTACAGGTTCGAGAACTATGTAGACATGACCGAGACACCTCTCCGGTCAATAACCAACAGTGGAACCTGGATGCTCATATTTGATGTAGGGTGGAACCCTATGGGCAGATCTTTCATGAATTGGAGGGGGAATCCCCAAGAACAAGATGAACAAAAGAGGGAAAACAAGAGGAACACTCAAGAACAAGTCAAATCACACATCCACTAGACAATCAAACACACAAGATCCACAAGGTGCATGAACAATCAAAGGGAAATAAGATACATGGTAGAGTTCATCCCAAATCCTAAGAAGGAGATGAGAGCTTGATGATCTAGATAGATCCTTCCCTCAAGGGGGTCTTCATCCACTAGGGATCTTCTCCAATGGAGGCCTTGAACTCCAATGGAGTGTCTCTCTCTCAAGAGAAATCCCACAAGGGGAGGTACATGAGCTAAGCTCTAGTGTTTTGATCTAATCTTAGCTTTCTCTAAATGGAGGAGATGAAGGAGTATATATAGTCCTAGGCAAAGAGAGGGATAAGTGGGGCGAAATGGTAAAACAAGGGCAAAGCCCGCAGCATCACACAGGGGGCCCCGTGTGCACGGGGTAAGTGGAGCCCGTGCACACGGGGTATCCAGGGACCGGATGCAAGGGCCCGTGCGCACAGGGTCCGTGAGGCCCGTGGACACGGGGGTCCCGTGAGCACGGTACACGCCCGTGTGCACGGGGTCTTCAGGACCGCCAGCTTGGGAGGCCCGTGGGCACGGGGTCGGAGGGGCCCGTGCGCACGGGGTAGCCTGGGAGCTGCTGCCTTCTTCTTGGCGCTTCCTTCTCCGCTTCCAGGCTTCCCTCTTGGATGGTGTAGATGTTCTCTTCCGCATGAACTTGTCCTCACTATGTTTGAAGCTCCGACAATACCTACGAATGCACAGGGAAGGAATGTCAAGTAGTATACCATCCTCAAAGGGGTCAAGTGAACACGTGTAAAGGAGATGATTCACCTTTATGTATGTGAAGTAGATGTGGCACGTGTCACTTGCCAAACGAAGTCTTGACATGGTGATGTCCATAGGATGATCCGCATAATCCCCTCCCCCTTGGGAAAGATCCGACCTCGGATCGAAATCCAAATCACCATGGGAAAGAGATGATGTTGCCGTGTAGAAGTTGACAATCACCAAGCATGCATCATCTTGTAGTTGCAAATTGGCACTTTCCAATGTCGCACCATCTTGTAATTCCTTCAAAAGGAGCAAAGATAACAAGCACTTGGAAAAACAAATTTGGTTGGCGTAAGAGCAAAACCAAGCATTCAAGAGGTGATTCACCCAACAAGTGTTGTCATCAAGCATAGCATATGGTTTGACAAAGAAGTGTGTCATGGCATTTGAGCATATAAATTGAGCACAATCAAGTACATCATGGGAACAAGCATGTAAATGGGAGGTCGAGATGCAAATATGTGTGACAAGTGAACAAGCATCTACCTCAAGGTCATAGCAAGAATGCACAAAGTGCTCAACAAATGGTCTATGGTATGCATAGGAATCATTCACAACACCAAATATAGCGAAATGTCTAAACACATGGGGCAAGTGCAAGACAATCCAAGCATAATGTGCATAGAGTGTAGTGAAGATATCGTGGCACTCAACACAATGGAAAGAGCAATTGTTCAACATGTGTGAGGCAATCAAGTCAAGGATGTGATAAGCAAAGGGACATGGCTTATGTGAAGAACTAGATGCAACACACAAGGCATATATAGCATGTGCCATGGCAATGTGGTAATGATAAGTCGAAGCAAGATCGCTAGCATGTGTGCAAAGTGTCATGGAGCAAGCAACACATGAAGTATGATCCACAATATGCATGCTCATGGTTTGGGTGTTCTCGAGATAGAAGGATATCACCTCGAAAGCATGTCCTTGTGCGTTCTTCACAATGTTGAAGTGGTAGGAAATGTGGTGTAGAAGCGAGTCATGGTCGAATGTATGAGGCTCGCTCTCAAGAGCTCGAATGGTCAACTCGTATGAAGTGGAAGTCGACATGAAGTCCAAGTATCCTACACATGCACACAACAAAACAAAGAGCGTATGCGCATGGTAGATAAACACATCGTCCATCATGATGGTTCTCTTCACTTGCACATAACCATTAGAAGCACAAGTGCATGAATAATATGATGCAACAATGGCGATATTCGAGGCACTAGGTATATGGTGCAAAGAGGTAAGACAAGCATGCTTCGCAAGGAATATGTCAAAATCTCCAAACATATGTGAGAGTGCTATGGGGGCAATCTTATGAGCAAGACTATAAGCATTGTTGCACTCAATACATGGCAAGCCATCTAGCATGATAGATGCAACATATGGAGATATGTGACAAGAAGCAATAACAATCATGTGCAAAGCATGTAGATGGTTGTCATCAACCGCATGAAATGAGCAAGTATGAGTCATTGGTGATGCAACATAAGCAAGCATATCAATCAAGTCATGCAAACTAGTGGAGCGAAGATGCAACACACTAGAGTAAATCATGGCAATCATGTCATGTGAGTAAATAGTGGATATAGGCAATGCACATGACATATCGCAAGCACGAACACAAAGCAAGATCATAGTATCATCATAGGAATGGGTCACAGATGGAACATGGCAATAACAAGCAATATCTCCACCAAGCTTGCAAATACACATACAAGTACTAGAATCAATCATCATGTGTAATGCGAAGCATGGGTCACAAATGCATGACAAAGGCATAGGAATGAGCATATCATGCAAAGTGAACATGGCAATATGGGCATAAAGGAAGAAGTGATATATAACCCATAACCATGTGAGGGCCATGTAGAAGAGATGCGAAAAGTCTTTGCGCGAAGGGAGCTGTGGGAAAGACAATCCATGTGATCCCAAGTCATCATTGCTCTCTAGAGCTCGTTTTGTCAACTCATGGGATTGTGAGGTTGACAAGTATTCATGGGTACCTACACAAAAGAGACACAAACGAAAGAAATTGTGTGTGTGTGTTAAATGTACACATCATCCATCATGATGTGTATGTGCACGTGTGAGTTAGCACAAGATAAGCAATGCTCAAAGAAATTTGAGGCATGGTATATGAACATGTCATCCATCATGAAAGAATAGTTGTTATGTATGACACGATGGGGACACAAATTGAGCAAACAAGTATATGGCACATCAATAGCATGTTTATTCATGGGGAGCACATGGTGCACACAATCATGGAAATCATGCAAATCATAGGATGGATCAAAATCTCCTAATGGGTATGAGGAAACTATGGGGGTCTCCTCATGAGCAATATCAGAAGCATAATATGGAGAAAATGGACAACATCCAAAACAATGCATATCCGAAGCTAGGTGGTCATGGCATGGCATATGAGATAAATAATGCAAAGGGAGCATATCAATATCATCACAAGAAAAACAAATGCCAATAACCATGGGCTTGTCATCTATGCCATATGTGCAAATTGGGTTTAATTTAATGGCATATGCATAGTCACTACGATGAGATTGCAAATATGACATACAGGAGATCTCATGCATAGCATATGACAAGTCAAGCGGATCATCAAACATGATGTGACCAAGAGAATTATCACAAGAAATCCTATGTAACATGTCATCACAACTACTAGACTCCTCATGGCAATCATCAAACTCATCATAAATGGGCAAATCATCACATGGGGAAATCATACTAGAATGAAGCATGTTAATAGGTGGATCAACATCATGCAAGCAATCAATGTCAAGAATGTCCACTAGTGGGACAAGAGCATCACCTTCACCTATGTTACCTTTGTCGTTCCACTCAAGTGGTGAAGGTGAGGTGGGGAAGACCAAATCGTGTTCATCTTCATCGTGATGGAACCATGTGGGGGGTGCATCATATTCCACCATGGCCATCGTCATGTCCAAAGGGAGGACGAAGTCGTCGAGGATCGGCGCGTCATCATATATGTGACCTAGCAACAAATGATAAGACACAATAGAGGTAGAGGTTAAGTTGTTAGAAACCGAAATGGCCTCATATGCCTCATCAACTATCTCACTCTCTCTATGTGGCGGTGGCTCACTCCCTCCCTCAAGGTAGGTGCACTCAATGTCGCATATGGTGGAGGCACTCAAATCACTCAAGTGGTGGTGGTGGTGGCTCTCCTCACATGGGAATTGGGGCAGCTCATCATATATGGGGCTAGTGGTGAAGTCACTCTCACTCTCAATATGGTGGCAAAAGTCACTCAAGTCATCATACATCGCCGTGGTCGAAGGGAGAATCCCATGCTCAACCATCTCGTAGTCGTCGTCATGGATGAAGGCCGAAGATGGCACATCATCACTCTCGTCATGGATGAAGGCCGAAGATGGCACGCCTCGTCATGAATGAAGGCCGAAGACGGCACATCATCACTCTCGCCGTCTTGTAGTGTAGTAGTTGCGAAGCGAGCTCGGGGTCGAGTAGACTTGGCCTTCTTGAGTTCTTGCTCCCCCGTGAGAGCACCAAAGTAGTTGTTGTCAAGGGACTTGTATTTCTCGAGGAAGATAGTCTTGGAGATGTCGTTGTTCAATGCCATCATGAAGTAGAACTTCATCCAAATGGGGTCATCCATGCCGGCACGTCGCAAGGCTTCCTTCATGTTCTTGAAGTACTAATCGAGGGACTTGGATCCTTGTATGGTGTTCTCCAATTGGCATTGAAGATGTTCCGTGTAGGTTGGAGGCACAAACTCTCGCCGCATCACTTTCTTCGTCTTGGACCAACTCATCTCATAGCTCTCCGAAGGTGTGTGAAGCCACCATGTCGAGGCGTAGTCGTGGAAGTTTCTTGTGGCGCACTTCACTTGATCTTCGGAAGGGACTTGATGTAGCTTGAGGTAGTCGTCCATCAAACGCTCCCACTCGAGGTACTCCTCGAGTTCTTGAGTCCCATAGGAAGGAATTGCATGGTCGATGTCGAGGTTGTAGTAGCTCGAGGGAGTAGTGGACTTGAGCTCGTGGAGTAGGCGAAGATGCCGTACGTCCGAAGGCGAAGATGCCTTGAAGTCACTTGGCGAAGATGCCAAAGGTGTTGAAGAAGCCGTAGTCTTGTAGTTGATGTCGCGGTTCTGTAGAGCCCGTGTGCACGGGGGTGCAGGAGGCCGTGTGCACGGGGTCCCGTGTGCACGGGGTCGAGGGCCCGTGTGCACGGGGTTGGCAGAGCAGCCAACATGTGTCCTGAAGCGTCTCTTCATGGTCATGTCGATGTCGATGCTTGTGTGTACTTGCCGGAGATAGTAGCTCGGGAGTCTTTGCACTTGAGCGTCTTCTCGAAGATGAGGAAGACCGCCTGCGGTTCTTGATGAGGGCCTTGAGCTCCTCCATGTTCTTGTCCATCTTGGCGTCGATGAAGTTCTTCATAGCATCAAACTCGTCGTCGTTGTTGTAGACTGGAGATGATGTACTTTGCCTATCCATCACAAGACTCGAGCAAAGGTGAGTAGGAAATGAGATAAACAATACCAAGCTACCTTTTCCAAAGTTGAGGATGTATCTTGTATCACTCAATGTGAAATGAAAGAATAGTGGAATTGGTACCGGACTTGTTCACTCACACCTACAAAGTAAAGCTTATCGAGTGGCTTAGTTAGGACAAGTGGCACAAATTTCATGCAAATTGAAGTCCAAGATATTGTAAATGTTGAAATAAATCCAAAGGACTCAAAATGCAAAGCAAGTGATCACAAATATATAGGAGGGCAATAAAGAAACACACACGGTGGGATAATGGGGCTTGTGCAACTATAGGGATGAGCAATACAAAATTGCCTAATGAAGACGAAGCTCGTGTTGCACAAACACTAGGAGAGCACTAGCTTGATTGCACACTTGGGCACGATTCACTACTTGGCACCAACCTACATGTATGCAAGCTAAATGATTCCTATACCATGTATCCTCATGCACAAGTATCTCTTTTCATGCTCAACTCTTTGCTTATAAGCTTATGATCATTCTCTTTCTTGCTTAAAAGCTTTTCTTTTCTTTTCTCTTTTTTTTGACTTTCCTCTTCTTTTCCACTATGCTTGATGAGCCTCAACCACAAATATGGGACAAGTATCACAAGATATGTATGGGAGTAAACAATGGCACAATATGATATATCCAATGATGCAACACTATGAGATCGTATCACTATGGTGCACAAGTTTTCGCGAAGCCCGGCAATACTCAGATAGCTAGTCTCAATGGGTATGAAGGTATTCGCAAATATGGTGGGGCTATCAAGATGTAATGGCAAGGAAGGAGAAGTTTATGACGGAACGGATACCTTCGTCACACTTAACCTTTCACGAAGTCGGGGGTAACCGGCCTTGCTTCCGGTTGAAGATGGTCTCAAAGGATGGATGGTCGTCATCAATGTGGAAGCTCGTGGTGGATGTAGTTGATGGACCGATACAAGTAACCGGTGGTGGATGAAGATGCAACCATCCCTAAGTATCTGAAACACCTTAGGAGACTCAAATCACAACTCAAACAACCACAAATACCAAAGGAACCAAAATGGGTTAGTTTGCGGAAGTTTTATGTGGTGGTGCGAAAGTTATGGCGGAGGGCCGATGCAAAAGATGCAAAATGGACAAAATTTGATGGATTCAAATGGTGGTAAAACCAAGATGAGCACCTCAGGCATGTCGCTAGCTTTTCAACGAGCCAAAGAACACCCAAATCGGAGTTCGGATGCGAAAGTTACGGCCAAAACGGTGACGTCCGAGCGGCTGCTGTAGGGGGGCCGTGCGCACGGGGTCCAGGGCCCGTGGACACGGGGTCCTGTGCGCACGGTACACGTACCGAGGACACGGGGTCTCCAGGGACTTCGCGGGGGCCCGTGGGCACGGGGTGGGGAGCCCGTGGGCACGGGGTAGGCGGAAATTTCGTGATTTTCTTGTCAAATTCGATGTGGGAAAGAAAAATTGGGGTATGGGGACGCAAGAGGGGGTAGATCTACTTGCTATACATTGGATCCATGGATCAAAATCAACAAAAACTCACAAAAACTTTGAATCACAAAAAAATTGGTATGGCTCTTTTTGTGGGGAATTTTCGAAATTGGGCAAGAACAAGCAAAATTAGGCTAGAAAACAAAGAGGGGGGCTCCAATTTCGTGAGAAACCATGACTCATGATACCAAGATAATGTAGGGTGGAACCCTATGGGGAGATCTTTCATGAATTGGAGGGGGAATCCCCAAGAACAAGATGAACAAAAGAGGGAAAACAAGAGGAACACTCAAGAACAAGTCAAATCACACATCCACTAGACAATCAAACACACAAGATCCACAAGGTACATGAACAATCAAAGGGAAATAAGATACATGGTAGAGTTCATCCCAAATCCTATGAAGGAGATGAGGGCTTGATGATCTAGATAGATCCTTCCCTCAAGGGGGTCTTCATCCACTAAGGATCTTCTCCAATGGAGGCCTTGAACTCCAATGGAGTGTCTCTCTCTCAAGAGAAATCCCACAAGGGGAGGTACATGAGCTAAGAGCATCTCCAACAGCCGCGCTATAGCGCCGCGCGAAAAAACCTGTTAGCGCGCGCGCTGCGGCTGGTTTTGCGTGCCCGCCTACGCTGGCTCCAGCAGCGGCGCTATAATGCAGCGCGCGCGCGCCGCTCCGGCAGTGCGCAAAAATACAGCGCGCGCGCCGCACAAACCCCATGTACATTTCAAAGAAGATGAGCAAAAATGATCAAACAAACAAAATAAAAATCAATAACAAATAGTTCAAAATAAATCATTACAACTCAAACAAATAGTTTATCATTCAGTACAACAACAAATAGTTCAAAATAAATTATTACAACACAACAAATAGTTCATGAACAATACAATGTCGAGTGCAGATATCATCATGCTCTTTGCCGTCCATGCCATGCACACCACTCTTCAATTAGATCATTTTGAAGTTCATTGTGCGTTGCGGGACGCCAAATGGCATGATAGGAGGCAACAAAACGGGCTACGCTTTCAGCCCTCCGCCGCACTCGCACGGGATGTCCCAAGAGCTCATAATGTAAGTAGTCTAAATCTTGGCCACGCTCATTCTCGATGATCATGTTGTGCATGATCACACAAGCGTGCATGATGTACCAAAGCATTTGTTGATCCCAAAATCTTGCCGGTCCTCTCACAATAGCAAATTGGGCTTGCAAAATCCCAAATGCTCTCTCCACATCTTTTCTAGCCGCCGCCTGAGCATTGTGGAAATCAAGATTTTTCTTACCTTCCAGTTTTTTCAACGGCTTCACGAAGGTTTGCCACTTTGGATAGATGCCACCCGCTAGATAATAGCCATAGTTGTACGTACAACCATTTGCTACAAACTGCACAGGTGGCAACTCACCGTTTGCAATCTTATTCATCAGTGGTGACCGGTTGAGAACATTGATATCATTCAAAGATCCAGGCATTCCAAAGAATGCATGCCAAATCCAAGTCTCCTGATCGGCCACCGCTTCAAGGATTATAGTGGAACCCTTTTTTTGGCCGTGGAATTGCCCATGCCATGGCTTTGGACAATTCTTCCAACTCCAATGCATGCAATCTATTGAGCCAAGCATGCCAGGAAAGCCGCGCGCTTTGTTCATCGCCAATAGCCTTGCGGCGTCTTTAGCAGTGGGAGATCTCAAATACTCCTCGCCAAACACTTGCACAATTCCCACTGCAAAGCGCTTGACACACATGATGGCTTGGCTCTCACCCATAGCCAAATGATCATCAAGTAGATCAGCCGGGATACCGTATGCCAACATACGCAAAGCGGCTGTCACCTTCAGAAAAGTGCTATGCCCGAGCTCTCCGGCGGCATTCCTCCTTTGCTGGAAAAACCAGTCATGGCTCGCTAGTTTCTCTGCAATGCGCCTGAACAAGTCGGTGCTCATCCTAAACCGGCAACGAAAATACGACTCCGGGTATGTGGGATTCTCCACGAAATAGTTCTTCATCAATCTGTTATGGGCATCAATCCTATCTCTCCAAATTTTCTCCCGACCCATAACCGAACCACTGTGCTTCGGTTTTTTATTGATATGCATAGCTACGATCATTGCAAGATCCTCCTCCTCTTCCATATCAAATTCTTCTTCGGAAGAATCATACGACGAACTCATCTACAATGTTCAATACTATACTATAACTACAATTCAAAACATGCACCAAATTCATGAAGTTTGAGCAATACATACCTTGTAGGCGTTTTGTCAAACACCTTGCGGGCGCGGCGCGGCAGCGAGCGCTCGGGCGCTGTTCCTCGGACGACGGAGGCGCGCGGGCGCCGGTGGTACTAGGAGGGGATGGGCGGAAGCGCGGGCGTGCGGGGATAGGCCGGGGAAGCCTGAGACGGTCGCCGGGGTGCGCGGGCGGCGCGGCCGGTGGGGGCTGGAAGCGCGAGAGGAAGAGCGGGCGCGAGCGCTCGAGTGTGCCGCGCGCTGTAGTGGGCGCCCGAAATACGCCGTGCGGGTAAGTGTTTTTGACCGCGCGCCCAACCAGTTTTAGCGCGTGTGCCGTTTTTACGCGCCCGCTGGAGCGCCCTGACGCGTTGCGCGCGCGCTAAAAAGGCCTATTTTGCGGCGCGGCGCTAGTTTAGCGCGGCTGTTGGAGATGCTCTGAGCTCTAGTGTTTTGATCTAATCTTAGCTTTCTCTAAATGGAGGAGATGAAGGAGTATATATAGTCCTAGGCAAAGAGAGGGATAAGTGGGGGCGAAATGGTAAAACAAGGGCAAAGCCCGCAGCATCACACAGGGGGCCCCGTGGGCACGGGGTAAGTGGAGCCCGTGCACACGGGGTATCCAGGGACCGGACGCAAGGGCCCGTGCGCACGGGGTCCGTGAGGCCCGTGGACACGGGGGTCCCGTGGGCACGGTACACGCCCGTGCGCACGGGGTCTTCAGGGCCGCCAGCTTGGGAGGCCCGTGGGCACGGGGTCGGAGGGGCCCGTGCGCACGGGGTAGCCTAGGAGCTGCTGCCTTGTTCTTGGCGCTTCCTTCTCCGCTTCCAGGCTTCCCTCTTGGATGGTGTAGATGTTCTCTTCCGCATGAACTCGTCCTCGCTATGTTTGAAGCTCCGACAATACCTATGAATGCACATGGAAGGAATGTCAAGTAGTATACCATCCTCAAAGGGGTCAAGTGAACACGTGTAAAGGAGATGATTCACCTTTATGTATGTGAAGTAGATGTGGCACGTGTCAATTGCCAAACGAAGTCTTGACATGGTGATGTCCATAGGATGCTCCGCATCAATATTGGTTCCCACATATTCTACGAAGATCTTTACCGGTCGTACCGTAATGACAACATACGTTATTTCCTTTGTCATTGGTATGTTATGTTACTTGCCCGAGATTCGATCGTCGGTATCTTTATACCTAGTTAAATCTCGTTACCGGCAGGTCTCTTTACTCATTCTGTAATGCATCATCCCACAGCTAACTCATTAGTCACATTGCTTGCAAGGCTTATTTTGATGTACATTACCGAGAGGGCCCAGAGACACCTCTCCGATACTCGGAGTGACAAATCCTAATCTCGATCTATGCCAACACAACAAACACGTTCGAAGATACCTGTAGAGCATCTTTATAATCACCCATTTACGTTGTGACGTTTGATAGCACACAAGGTATTCCTCCGGTATCCGGGAGTTGCATAATCTCATAGTCGAAGAAATATGTATTTGACATGAAGAAAGCAATAACAATAAAATTGAACGAAAAACATGCTAAGCTAACGGATGGGTCTTGTCCATCACATCATCCTCCTAATTATGTGATCCCGTTCACCAAATGACAACACATGTCTATGGTTAGGAAAATTAACCATCTTTGATTAACGAGCTAGTATAGTAGAGGCTTACTAGGGACACGGTGTTTTGTCTATGTATCCACACATGTATCAAGTTTCCGGTTAATACAATTCTAGTATGAATAATAAACATTTATCATGATATAAGGAAATATCAAATAACAACTTTACTATTGCCTCTAGGGCATATTTCCTCCAGGAGAGGCTAAGGGCGGGGAGACCGTGAAGTGTTATTCTGAACACGAGTGACAATAGGGTTTAGTATGGTAACACGGATCCTATCTCTGGGGATTCCAGAGGTGTAGTCATTAAAAGTCCAAAGCTCTTATCTGATTATTATAATCTTAATTATCGAGGCAACCCCTCACGACGGATAGGGCCTTCGGTTGGACAACTAATTGTTGATGCAGGATGCGTGTCAGTCAAGATGCTATTTGGACACATCTCCCACTTCGGTTCGTAACAAGCACATCTTCATGGGTGACTTCCAACGCACAAATTAAGATTATATTTGGTCCCAGCACAAATACATGGTTGTAAGCATTAAGACCTCGTACATGTAACTCTTTTTATTATAAATGTTCAACTCAAGGTTATTGATTTTTGATCCATTCAAAGGCTGGAATTGTTTCTTTAACGAAAGCTTGCTAGAGACCCAAGCTTCAAGGGGGCAACCTTCCTCTCGTGGGTTTAATAATCCAGGACCACCTCGATCGAAATATGTGTGGGTACTTTCTGTTCCATTTCCAGATCACAAAAAGGAAGTATCACCCTGCCATGCAGGTTCACCCTTTTGAGCCACCGGTTCGTGGGGATCAGGTACTCGACGCCCTCGGCGCCAGCCACAACCTGCGCTCCTCCACCGGCTACTTCCCACTCCGTCTTCATGATCTTGTTTGGTAATACAACTTGTGTTCTTAATAGAGCATTGGCAATTGCCTCTGATGATTGGCAGTTTCAAACGATCAGTGCGATGATCATTGGCAACTGGCACCGAGCAGTGGTAGTTGCCCAAGTGCAAGTGGCACTAATCTTGTCAGGTAATACGACTTGTGTTATTAATAGAGCATTGACAACTGCCTCTGATGATTGGCAGTTACAAACGATCACTGCGGTGATAATTGGCGACTCACACTATCCACTGGCAGTTGCCCAAGTGCAAGTGGCATTGATCAGTAGCTAGATGGCTTCCTTTTTCTTCTCCATTTTTTCTTTGGTTTTCTTTTTTTCTTCTCCATTTTTCCTTTTTCATTTTTGGTTTTTCTTATGTTTGGTTTCGTTTTCACTCTACATTTGCATAACAAGTGGTCAAAATTTCTGTATACACGTTCAACATTGTCCGAATGCTTATTCAAATTTTTTGAAATAATTGTTCAACACTTTAATAGTTATTCAACATTTTTTCAAATACTTGTTCAACATTTTCAAATACTTGTTCATCATTATTCATATAGTCATTCAATATTTTTGAATACCTATTCAACAATTTTCATATACTTGTTCAACATTTTCAACTATTATTCAACATTTTTCAAATACTTTTTCAACATTTTTTGAATTATTGTTCAACATTTTCAAATACTTATTCAACATTTTTCATATAATCGTCAAAAAATTTCAATAAATATTCAATATTTTTCAAATACTTGTGCATCATTTTTCAAAATATAAAGAAAAGTACAAAAATAAAAATAAAATTAAAACAGAAAACAGAAAACAAAATAGGCTCCGGCTCCCGCGGCTGGACCGGCCCATCTGGGGCGCCCCCAGAAGTGAGCGCATCCCTTCGTCTCGCTGAACGCGAGAGATAGGGGTGCCCGACGAATCTTCGGCCCCGCCTCCCCCTCCCTCTTTCTTCCGCTCCCGCTCGCAGCACGACTCACGCGATCTGGCCTCGCGCTCAATCCCAATCCCTAGCCATGACGGGGATCCGTGCCCCTGCGCCGTCGCCGGTTCCGAAGACGGCGCCTCCTCCGGAGAGCAAGTGGATGGTCGAGCGGGGCGGCGTTTCCGATGGACTGGAGACGGAGGGAACAAAGGGGGGAGTGGAGGCTAAGCAGCCGCGTGGGGTTGGCATGTCAGGTATTAGCTATCCCCTTCTGCGATCTCGCGCATCTAAGATGATCGCAGAGTAAGTTATGATTCACTAGTAGATGGATCATGGCGAATATAACCTCCCCTCCCTGTCTTTCGTGTTTAATCTGCTCGGGAATGGGTCAACAATCGCTGAGGAAGTTAGGGATGGCGAACTTTATTTCCCCTCCTTGTTTTAGGCCCTGAAATGGGGCAACGATCGCAATTTAGGGATTGGACTCGTGGATGGATCATGGCGAATTTTAATTCCCCTCTTTCTTTCGTGTTTAATCAGCTCGGGAACGGGAATTTTTTTGGAAATTCGACATGCAATCAAATTAGTGCAACGTATCTAGCTAGGTTATTGAGTGAAATTGATGCGCTGGTGTTAGTTTCCTACTGCAGAAATTCTGCCACTTGCTAATTTGACTTGATAGTTAATGTAATATCCCAAATATAATGTTATTTCTAGAAAAGCATGTGCTAATTTTCTTGTTTCCTACCAAATGTCTGGATCAGAAATACCAGAAGCAGTACGGAGAGATCCCCTTGCTGATGGGAGTACCCAACCTAGATTTCAGCTATCACCAGACAAGACCTCTCCTCACGATCACATTCAACATAGGAAGGTACGGCCAACTTTTGTTGTCCTATTAAGTGTTTATTTCCGTATGCCATTATGTATCATTCACTTGAGTAAATGCGGGTCTAAGAATTCTTCATGAAATCCTTGATGTGAATCTGTTGAAATTAATTTGAGACAGTGATTCTTGTGAAGTTATCCTAGCAGGGTCCTTTTTTCCATGTAATTCTGTTTACTGAATGTGGAAAGAAAAACGTTCTAGGCTTATGTTTTGCTTGGAAAAGCAGAGGAAAGTATCATGTCAATTACATTGTTATGTGGGCCAGCCCATCAAACGTGGAGTCTTATCCCTTAATTAGAATCCTAGTTGATTAAGCAACTTGTTAGGAAAGAGTCCAGTCAGTTTAGAGATCGTATTGGAGTTTTAATAGATTTACCGGCTTGTTTGTAAAGTCTTGTCTACTATATAAAGGGGTCGATCCCTCTCAACAAAGCAAAGAAGAATATGTCATTTACTTTTATCTACTCCCTCTGTCTCAAATTGTAAGACGTTTTTTGACATTTTGAGACAGAGGGAGTAGTTTTCAGTATTTAGGCTTATGTCAGTAGTAGATCTTTCCATGCATCAAGTGCTTAAGTTCAGACTGGGTGAGACGATATAGTTGATCCAAAATCTTCATATCAGCCTGTTCAGTTCACGCCCCCCCCCCCCCCCCCCCCTCGATATCTTCAAGAATGTCATAATTGTGGTATGTCATGTTTGTGTCGCCCCGACTTACTGAGGCTATTATTATATCTTCTGTTAGGCTCAGGCAGATGATTCACCTTCGTTGGCTGCTAAGCAAGTGGAAATACATGTCCGTAATAAGGTGAGTCTGAAAACTTTTCTCGTCAGCATAGGTTACTGAAGTGCTCATCTATATTGCTTATTATCATAATATGCACAGTGGGTTTGTTGGGAAGGGAGGTGGCACCATTTACACTCTAGAATCCAATTATAGGGCACACATCCAGGGTATGATGCTATGATGATTGTTCTTCTATTCCACTGGCTAGATGTGAACGGGGATTTTTTTTTTTTCGTATAGGTAACCCAACCTGAAGGTGATATTTCAAAAAGATCATATGTAGGACTTCCTGAAAGAAAGCAAATAAAGGTTGGAAGATCAATGACTATGGAGATTAGCAATCAGGTGCCTGTAATACTTGATCATTATCTGTACATTCTAGCTGTATTGTTCTTCTATTCCACTGGTTAGATGTGAATGGGGAAGTTTTTTTTGTACAGGTAACCAAGCATGATATCCCTGAAGTTGAGATTTCAAGTAGATCATATGAAGGACTTCCTGAAAACAAGCAAATAAAGGTTGAAAGATCAACGAGCATGGAGATCAGCAACCAGGTGCCTGTAATACTTGATCATTATCTGTACATTCTAGCTGCATTGCTCTCAGTACTGTTATAAGATTGTCAAAAGAAAACTAGGTTTCCATGTCTAATCTGTGTGAAATTGTGAGCCACAAAAAATAAAAGGATAATGCAGTTTGATTAACATATATATATTTTCATAATGTTCCTTGCGCTTTGTACCATAACTTTTAAATTCCTATTTATTGGGATTGGTAATTCATCTTGAGTAGAAGTCACAGATTCTCGTAAAGCATCACATATGAGGATCAAACTATCATCATGGCAGGTTCGTACTTGAATGTGCCTTCATTTGTGATCCTGGTTGCTGCATACACAAGCCATTATTCTTTGCCATCCACGGCATAAGGTTGTATGCCTAGAAACCTAGTTAACTGCTGACTGAAAACCTAAAAAATTAAATAGCAGAACTTTTTTTATATAGCAATAATCAGCTATAAGTGATAGTTTCTCAACTGTAGCATACATTGTTATTGTTATGTGCATGGGTGTGTTCGGTAGCACTTGAGCAATATGCACTAAAACTACAATTATATTCCATCATTTCTTATTAGCTGCTGGTTTATATGCTATGTAACTGAATAACATTCCTCTGATTTTGGTACACCTTTTGTGATATGATAATCTTTTGGAATGACTATTCATCTACTTATCTCTTTAATTTATAAAATAGGAGCAAGAAGGCTATGGAAAATATTGGTTTGATTTCAGTATGGAAAACAGTGATGGTTTGATTTGTCAAGGCACTTGGCTTAAGTAAATCAATGGAAGTGTTCATGCTTTGGCCTATAGCATTATTACTCACTGTGAGAAGGATAGCTGAAAAGAATTTGTTGATATGAGCTACCCTAAGTTTGAGAAACAAGATATGTTAGTCAGGTGTGCTGTTAATCACATTATTGTTCTTTTTGAAAAGTGTGGTGGTGGATAGTCGTCATGCTGTGAGCTTTTTGGGAATTGTGGTGGCGGAGTCTTCATGCTGTGGGTGCTTAGTATGAGAAACAAGATATGTTAGTCAGTTGCACCTTTAATCACATCATTGCTCTTTTTGGAAAACGTCGTGGTGGATAGTCTTCGTGTTGTGGGCCAGTGTCTTCAAGAAAGTTCTTTAGTGATTATGAGAAGGCGATGGTTTACTTGACATAAGCCGAGGAAACAAGATATGACAATCGCACTACTGTGTTATCGTTCAAAAGTATGATGACATTTCTTACAAGAAGTTGGAAAAAGCTATTATGCTTTATGATGCAGTGTTTGGCAGAAATTCTGGAAATTAAGTATTGTACAACAACTGTTGTTAGATTGGATTTACAGGACAATGAGTATCTTCTGCGGTTAATCTGTGATCAAGAAAAAGTCGATGCTATAACTACGAGAGAGAATGTGTGACATTCCTGAATTAGGTGTAATATTTAATTGGCATATCGTATCTACTATCTTTGATAGTTTGGCCACAAATCTTTATAGGCCAACAATACCTTCGAGAGCTCCGCTGCTGATGAGATTATGGAGCCTCAAATGGCTGGCCATTTTGATTTCATGGACAATCATGGTCTAGATCAAGCAACTGATGCATCAAGTGAACTAGCAGATGATCCCTCAATTCAGCTGCTAGGACGAATTACAACAGTAGACGAACATGGTCTAGATCAAGCAACTGATGCACCTAGTGAACCAGCAAATGATCCTCCAATTTAGCTGCTAGGACGAATTACAACAGTGAAGGAATTGCTTGCAACCGGGCTTTTTGAAAATGAGGAGATTGTATATACTCAGAAGTCTGGAGAAAGGGTTAGAAAACCAACTCGAAGCTGTAGTATGTTTTATAGTAGTCAACTAGTCATTACAACTATTGATCCTTTCTTTAATATGTGCAGAAAAAACTGAAAGGGAGAATTGATGGTTTATTTTACCGTTGCTCTTGTCACAATGAGGTAACACTGAGAACCACAACAACTGCTATTTGTGAAATAGCCTGCTGCCCAGGTGTAGCTGCTCACCTGGCCACCTAAGACCTACCATATCTTTGATTGCTTGAGATATTTGCTACCCTTACAGCCTTACTGTTTCTGATATTTTCTTTTCATGCATAGTTAGCATATAGTCAGTATGTGCTACCCTTACAGTTTCTGATATGGTATGATATTTCCTTTTCACATACATCAGTTGATACAAAATGATATATTGGGTGATATGACTGATGATAGCCTGATATTATGTTTGATTCGGCATGTAGGTAACATGTATCGTCTAAACATGTATGTTTATTAAAATATTAAAGCAATGCATATTATTGGTTATGACACATACATATTGTACTTTCTTGTGTTACATTAAGAATTTAGTGAGTACAAAAACTTTCTTATGTTATGTTTGAGTTTTTTATTATCCATTTTATTTGTGATGGGCAGACATTATATTAATAAGATTTGCTAAGAAAATGATCATTTCCCTCTATTCAAGTACACATGGTTTGATATCACCCAATATTTGGTATTGGATTTTTTCTGAAGCCAAACTTATGGACCCAGTGTCCGATATTCCAAATCTTGGTTTTGTACAATCTACTTTTTATCCTGCAAAATATGTTACCTACGCTATTACTTATTGAAGGTCATGTCCGCGTCAAAGTTTGAGAAACATGCGGGCTGTACCTCTCATAACCAAAACGACTGTATCATGTTGTGGGGTGAGCAATCGCTGCATGCCATCGTTGCCTATCTCAAATCTCTTGGTTCAGCTGAAGAACAACTTGCAGCAATACTGGAAATGAAGAAAAAGAATGAAGACAGGAAGGGTAAAATTCACACCTGCCATCGAAAGTTTTAACTTAAACTGTTTCCGTGCTCTTTCCTGACGCACACATGCTCTTTGTATTGTAGCCTCACGAGACGAAGGTTAGGTGATTGTTCTGTAGCCCGGTGCTCTTTGTAAGGATCTGTAAGTCCTCTTGTACTTAGATTGTTTTTTATTGATTAGCATAGCATGTTACTCCCTCCGTTCCTAAATATAAGTCCTTTTAGAGATTTCAATATATACTACATGCGAAGCAAAATGGATGAATCTCACTTTAAAATCCGTCTATATATATCCATATCTAGTCCTCATTGAAATCTCTAAGAAGACTTACATTTAGAAACGGATGAAGTACATTCTGTGCATGCTTTTGATTTTAATTGATTGCCATGTTACAATCTGCAATTCCTGTTTGGCGCTCAAAGGCGAAGTGAAGACTGTTCTGTGCTTGGACTGCCGGCTGCAGAAACCGATCCGTCAGGGGGAGGAGGCTGTCTGTGATACACTGATACAGTGCAAAAAACATGTGTACACGTTTGTTCCTAACTGTAATTGTAGTTGTAAACCTCATTGTCCATCGGAAAAAGTCCATTTCAAACCTCGAACTTGTAGAGGTCGGATGGAACAAACCCCCAAGTCAAAATCCCTGTCGATTGCACCCTGAACTGTGCAATCCCGGTCTAAATTAAACCTTTGGGTCATTTTCCAAACAGGGATTGTTGACGTGGCAAAGAATGACCGGGATTAGGGAGGAAACGCCCGCAGCGCCCATAGGTGGGCTGGCCCAGTTCACGGTAGTGTGTGCTGCGCGCGTTTTTTCCTTCATTATTTGTTTTTTTTGTTTTTCTTTCCTGGTTCTTTTTTCTTTTCGTTTTTATTTTATTATATTTTTATATTTATATTTATATTCTTTTATTTTTAAATTTTTATGATTTTTTCTTTTTACTATTTTCCCCCTATATTCTACAAAGTTCATTGCGTGTTACAAATATATTCATTGTATATTTAGGAATGTTCACGGTATATTACAAAAAACTTCATCATGCATTATAAAATGTTCATCGTATATTAGAAATTGCTGAATGAATATAAATTGTTCCCTATGTTTTTGAAATTTGTTCAGTGCTATATTACACAAATGTTTAATGTGTATTCAAAAATTGTTCAATGTATATTACAAATGTTCACGAATATTCGAAAATTGTTCAACGCATATATTTATAGTTTTTCCAAAATGTTCGTTGTGTAGAATATTCGAAAATTGTTCAATACATATATTTATAGTTTTTCCAAAATGTTCATTGTGTAGAATATTCGAATTTTGTTTAACACATATATTTATAGTTTTTCCAAAATGTTCATTGTGTATAGTATAAAAAATTTATCCTATATTAAGAAAATGTTCAATGGATATTATAAAATCTTCAGTGCATAATATTCACAAATGTTCAAAAGAAGTTTGATACATATGTTTCGCGCCGTGATTCTATCAGTTGAACTCACTAATTCGCTTGGCAAGTTCGAGCGGCTAACAAGGCTGAGGTCGTGAGTTCGCGCCATGAATCTATCAGTTGAATTTTTCCGAAATGTTTTTCTGCGCGCCTGCTATTCAATAGCTCCAAATGGGCTGATTTTCATATACTTTAAAATAATTTGAGCATTCAGAAAATCCAAAGTGATATAGTTTACTATGCTGTAAATAGCATGACCACGCTTTGTTCTTATATAATTTACGCTGTTATATATCAATAGTGGCTAATTGCTCTGGTGGTTAGCTAGCGTGGACAAGGACTCTCTGCCACATGTTCGAATCCTTTTAAAGTCAGACCTTTTGCGGGTTTTTTGTTGTGAAGCCAGCCGCGCGAAGCTTCAGCGCTGCTTTGTGATCGGGCCAATCGAAACCCCGCGAGCGCCAGCTTTGTTCCTGATCGGGCCGCGCTAATATTTTTAACGAAGAAAAAACTAAAGCGGGCCGGTCCAACAGGGTGCAGGGTGTTCGTCCTGTGAAATTTTTGTTTTTGAACAAAAAAAATACTCTAGCGGGCCGGCCCATCAGACGAATCCCAGTTCAAATGATGCCAGATTTGATTTAGACCGGGATTGCACAATTCGGGATGCAATCGACCGGAATTTTGATTTAGGGGTTCATTTCGTCTGACCTCTACAAGTTCAAGGTTTAAAATGGACTTTTTCCTTGTCCATCGTGCCTGTAAATGTCGTCAGGTCGTTGACACGTTACGACTATATCTTGTTGTACGTCAACCAAACACAACGCATGATGACCACGATGATGGTGGCGTTTCATTCTTTGGTATTCTGAAGCATACGACGCGTTTGGTTGGAGCTCAGGTAACGTATTCACTGTTGTAATGAGAATACACTGTATTAGATTGGGAGTAAGTGATTACATGATGTGTTTGGTTCACGCAAAGGAATAGGAAGCCGTGGATTGCCGTCGCCAGCCTTGTAGACTATGCCGGAGGACCGGAGGACGGACGGCTGCTGGGGATGGCCCTTGACGGAAAATGAGATCACCAGCCGTTCAGAACAACGCTGCTGCTCACGGCAGCGAAGCGACATCGGCGGCGCTGCCCACGGCGTCGGCGAAGAGAGATCGGCGGTGCTGCCCACAACGACGGCGGCGGCGAATGGAGATCAACGGTGCTCGGCGGCGGAGGCGACTGGAGATCGGCGGCGCCCGGCGGCGGAGGCGACTGGAGATCGGCGGCGCTCGGCGGCGGTGAATTGATACGGCGATGGTACTGCAAGTCGCTGCTGCTTGGTCCTCACGCGGAAGAAAACAATCAGGACGGGCGGTGTTATTCCATACCAGCCGGTATCGGGTGTTTTCGATTTTGTGAAGGACGGGTTACGATTACACGGGAACTGAAACCGACGCTGCCGAAACAAACGCTGGTAACGTAATCGTGATCCACTGTATTCGGGAGACAGCGAAAATGGAACGAACCAAACGCGTCGTATAGTGTTGTTAACTGATGTATTCCGTATGAGATGATATATTGGAGCGTACTCAGGGATTGTCTGCCGGAGCAGCGCGGCGATGCTACTCCCGTCGCAGGCACGTTGTGGTCTGACTACTCTCTTTTTTTTTTTTTTTTTGAGTAACACCGTGGTCTGACTACTTGTGCACCCACGAGAACACGGGCACGCTCAGCCCACCGGACGTCACATATTTGACCTTAACGGTTACATTTTTTTTGGTTCGTCATCAGCAGGGCAAAAGCCCCCGGTTCCACTGAAAATGAAACCAGAGTATATGGCTTTTCTTTCGAGAGAAAAAGAGGAGAAGACAAGGATTACATATTTGCTAGTTTTTTTTTGTGAATCCATTATTTTATTATTAGTTGCTGGGCCCCGAGGCTTTTGCCGGCAACTCCTCTCCTTGCTTTTTTTCCTTTTTTTGACACTATCCTTGCTTTTTTTTCCTGTTCTTGCAGTGTAGACGTGGTTTGCGGGCCATGGGCCTTTCGTTCTCTTTTTTTTTACCTGGCGGGCTTGATCCACTCGTCAAAAAATAAACTTGGCCTGGTTTCGCGCATGATGTGATCAAGTTTTTCTTTCCACCATCTTGTTTTCCATTTTTTTTGTTTTCTCAAACGATTTTCCTTTGTTTTTAATGTTGTACCTGTTTCGCGAATGATGTGAACAAGTTTTTCTTTCCACCTTCTTGTTTTCCATTTCTTTTTTGTTTTCTCAAACAATTTTCCTTTGTTTTTCGTTTTTGTTTTCCATGTTTTTCCTTCTTTAAAGAAAGTTTACAAATTTTTAAAATTATTCATTGTTTTCCAAAATGTTCACCAAAGTTCTAAAAACATGTTTACATTTTTTTGAAGTATTTCTTACACTAAGTTTACCTTTTTCATAAATTTCAAAAATAATTTTGTTTTTTAATTCACATAGGTTTTAAACTATTCCCACATTTTTTTAAATGTTCACAAAGTTAAAATATTGTACAAAAGTACTTCCTCATATCATAATATAACTGTGTCAAAAAAAGTCTTATATTATGTCATAGAGATAGTACTATTTATTGTATGTTTATGAACACAAACAAAACACAAAATTAAAATTGATACAAACAAACAAAACCCATAGGCATGAAAGAACCATTGGTGACACAAACTGAATCACCCTCGCTCTCTGTGTTTGCTCGGTAGCTTGATGCACGCACAGAGACAAGTAGGAGCTCCCTACCCGCTCCCCCCTTTTTTGCTAGTGGGTCGTGGGTTGTCATGCACGATGGGTTGCAGGGAGGAGGAGCTTTCCTCGGTCACTGTTTCTTCTTCTTCTTCTTCTTCTTCTTCTTCTTCTTCTTCTTCTATGTCGCAGTGATGAGATGTGTAGCGGGATTGTCCATAGGGAGGGGGCCCTCCCATTGTCATTTTTTTCTTTGGTATAGGGCATATGTGTTGGGGAACGTAGTAATTTCAAAAAAATTCCTACGCACACGCAAGATCATGGTGATGGCATAGCAACGAGAGGGGAGAGTATAGTCCATGTACCCTCGTAGACCGTAAGCGGAAGCGTTATGACAACGCGGTTGATGTAGTCGTACGTCTTCACGATCCGACCGATCCAAGTACCGAACGTACGGCACCTCCGAGTTCAGCACACGTTCAGCTCGATGACGATCCCTGGGCTCCGATCCAGCAAAGCGTCGGGGATGAGTTCCGTCAGCACGACGGTGTGGTGACGATGATGATGTTCTACCGGCGCAGGGCTTCGCCTAAACTCCACGACGATATGATCGAGGTGGAATATGGTGGAGGGGGGCACCGCACACGGCTAAGGAACGATCCGTAGATCAACTTGTGTGTCTCTAGGGTGCCCCCCTGCCCCCGTATATAAAGGAGCAAGGGGGGAGGCCGGCCGGCCCTAGGGGGCGCGCCAAGGAGGGGGAAGTCCTTCTCCTAGTGGGAGTAGGACTCCCCTTTCCTAGTCCCATTAGGAAGGAGGAAGGGGGAAGGAAAGAGAGGGAGAGGGAGAGGGAAAGGGGGGCCCGCGCCCCCTCCCCTAGTCCAATTCGGACTCCTCATGGGGTGGGGGGTACGCCACCTCCTGGGCTGCTGCCCTCTCTCTCCCCTCAGGCCCACTAAGGCCCAATACTTCCCCGGGGGGTTCCGGTAACCCCTCCAGCACTCCGGTTTTCTCCGAAATCACCCGGAACACTTCCGGTGTCCGAATATAGTCGTCCAATATATCAATCTTTATGTCTCGACCATTTCGAGACTCCTCGTCATGTCCGTGATCACATCCGGGACTCCGAAAAAATTTCGGTACATCAAAACTTATAAACTCATAATAAAACTGTCACCGTAATGTTAAGCGTGCGGACCCTACGGGTTCGAGAACTATGTAGACATGACCTAGAACTATTCTTGGTCAATAACCAATAGCGGGACCTGGATGCCCATATTGGCTCCTACATATTCTACGAAGATCTTTATCGGTCAAACCGCATAACAACATACGTTGTTCCCTTTTGTCATCGGTATGTTACTTGCCCGAGATTCGATTGTCGGTATCCAATACCTAGTTCAATCTCGTTACCGACAAGTCTCTTTACTCGTTACGTAATGCATCATTCCATAACTAACTCATTAGCTACATTGCTTGCAAGGCTTATAGTGATGTGCATTACCGAGAGGGCCCAGAGATACCTCTCCGACAATCGGAGTGACAAAACCTAATCTCGAAATACGCCAACCCAACATGTACCTTTGGAGACACCTGTAGTACTCCTTTATAATCACCCAGTTACGTTGTGATGTTTGGTAGCACTCAAAGTGTTCCTCCGGTAAACGGGAGTTGCATAATCTCATAGTTACAGGAACATGTATAAGTCATGAAGAAAGCAATAGCAATGTACTAAACGATCAAGTGCTAGGCTAACGGAATGGGTCATGTCAATCACATCATTCTCCTAATGATGTGATCCCATTAATCAAATGACAACACATGTCTATGGTTAGGAAACATAACCATCTTTGATTAATAAGCTAGTCAAGTAGAGGCATACTAGTGACGTTGTGTTTGTCTATGTATTCAAACATGTATTATGTTTCCGGTTAATACAATTCTAGCATGAATAATAAACATTTATCATGATATGAGGAAATAAATAATAAATTTATTATTTCCTCTAGGGCATATTTCCTTCAGTCTCCCACTTGCACTAGAGTCAATAATCTAGATTACATTGTAATGATTCTAACACCCATGGAGTCTTGGTGCTGATCATGTTTTGCTCGTGAGAGAGGCTTAGTCAACGGGTCTGCAACATTCAGATCCGTATGTATCTTGCAAATTTCTATGTCTCCCACTTGGACTTGGTCCCGGATGGAATTGAAGCGTCTCTTGATGTGCTTGGTCCTCTTGTGAAATCTGGATTCCTTTGCCAAGGCAATTGCACCAGTATTGTCACAGAAGATCTTCATTGGTCCCGATGCACTAGGTATGACACCTAGATCGGAAATGAACTCCTTCATCCAGACTCCTTCATTTGCTGCTTCCGGAGCAGCTATGTACTCCGCTTCACATGTAGATCCCGCCACGACGCTTTGTTTAGAACGACACCAACTTACAGCTCCACCGTTTAATAAAAATACGTATCCGGTTTGCGATTTAGAATCGTCTGGATCAGTGTCAAAGCTTGCATCGACGTAACCATTTACGACTAGCTCTTTTTCACCTCCATATACGAGAAACATTTCCTTAGTCCTTTTCAGGTATTTCAGGATGTTCTTGACCGCTGTCCAGTGATCCACTCCTGGATTACTTTGGTACCTTCCTGCCAAGCTTATTGCTAAGCATACGTCAGCTCTGGTACACAACATTGCATACATGATAGAGCCTATGGCTGAAGCATAGGGAACATCTTTCATTTTCTCTCTATCTTCTGCTGTGGTCGGGCATTGAGTCTGACTCAACTTCACACCTTGTTGCACGGGCAAGAACCCTTTCTTTGCGTGATCCATTTTGAACTTTTTCAAAATTTTATCAAGGTACGTGCTTTGTGAAAGTCCTATTAAGCGTCTTGATCTATCTCTATAAATCTTGATGCCCAATATGTAAGCAGCTTCACCGAGGTCTTTCATTGAAAAACTTTTATTCAAGTATCCCTTTATGCTATCCAGAAATTCTATATCATTTCCAATTAATAATATGTCATCTACATATAATATCAGAAATGCTACAGAGCTCCCACTCACTTTCTTGTAAATACAGGCTTCTCCAAAAGTATGTATAAAACCATATGCTTTGATCACATATCAAAGTGTTTATTCCAACTCCGAGATGCTTGCACCAGTCCATAAATGGATCGCTGGAGCTTGCACACTTTGTTAGCACATTTTGGATCAACAAAACCTTCTGGCTGCATCATATACAACTCTTCTTCCAGAAATCCATTCAAGAATGCAGTTTTGACATCCATTTGCCAAATTTCATAATCATAAAATGCAGCAATAGCTAACATGATTCGGACAGACTTAAGCATCGCTACAGGTGAGAAAGTCTTATCGTAGTCAACCCCTTGAACTTGTCGAAAACCTTTCGCAACAAGTCGAGCTTTATAGACAGTTACATTACCATCAGTGTCAGTCTTCTTCTTAAAGATCCATTTATTCTCAATGGCTTGCCGATCATCGGGCAAGTCAACCAAAGTCCATACTTTGTTCTCATACATGGATCCCATCTCAGATTTCATGGCCTCTAGCCATTTTGCGGAATCTGGGCTCATCATCGCTTCCTCATAGTTTGTAGGTTCATCATGGTCAAGTAACATGACTTCCAGAATAGGATTACCGTACCACTCTGGTGCGGATCTTACTCGGGTAGACCTACGAGGTTCAGTAGAAACTTGATCTGAAGTTTCATGATCAATATCATTAGCTTCCTCACTAATTGGTGTAGTTGTCACAGGAACCGGTTCTTGTGATGAACTACTTTCCAATAAGGGAGCAGGTACAGTTACCTCATCAAGTTCTACTTTCCTCCCACTCACTTCTTTCGAGAGAAACTCCTTCTCTAGAAAGGATCCGATTTTAGCAACGAAAATCTTGCCCTCAGATCTGTGATAGAAGGTGTACCCAATAGTCTCTTTTGGGTATCCTATGAAGACACATTTCTCCGATTTAGGTTCGAGCTTATCTGGTTGAAGTTTCTTCACATAAGCATCGCAACCCCAAACTTTAAGAAACGACAACTTTGGTTTCTTGCCAAACCACAGTTCATAAGGCGTCGTCTCAACGGATTTTGATGGTGACCTATTCAACGTGAATGCGGCCGTCTCTAAAGCATAACCCCAGAACAATAGCGGTAAATCAGTAAGAGACATCATAGATCGCACCATATCTAGTAAAATACGATTACGACGTTCGGACACACCGTTTCGTTGTGGTGTTCCGGGTGGCGTGAGTTGCGAAACTATTCCGCATTGTTTCAAATGTAAACCAAACTCGTAACTCAAATATTCTCCTCCACGATCAGATCGTAGAAACTTTATTTTCTTGTTACGATGATTTTCCACTTCACTCTGAAATTCTTTGAACTTTTCAAATGTTTCAGACTTGTGTTTCATTAAGTAGATATACCCATATCTGCTCAAATCATCTGTGAAGGTGAGAAAATAATGATACCCGCCGCGAGCCTCAACATTCATTGGACCACAAACATCAGTATGTATGATTTCCAACAAATCAGTTGCTCGCTCCATAGTTCCGGAGAACGGCGTTTTAGTCATCTTGCCCATGAGGCACGGTTCGCAAGTACCAAGTGATTCATAATCAAGTGATTCCAAAAGCCCATCAGTATGGAGTTTCTTCATGCGCTTTACACCGATATGACCTAAACGGCAGTGCCACAAATAAATTGCACTATCATTATCAACTCTGCACCTTTTGGTTTCAACACTATGAATATGTGTATCACTACTATCGAGATTCAATAAAAATAGACCACTCTTCAAGGGTGCATGACCATAAAAGATATTACTCATATAAATAGAACAACCATTATTCTCTGATTTAAATGAATAACCGTCTCGCATCAAACAAGATCCAGATATAATGTTCATGCTCAATGGTGGCACCAAATAACAATTATTTAGGTCTAAAACTAATCCCGATGGTAGAGGTAGAGGTAGCGTGCCGACCGCGATCACATCGAATTTGGAACCATTTCCCACGCGCATCGTCACCTCGTCCTTAGCCAATCTTCGCTTAATCCGTAGTCCCTGTTTCGAGTTGCAAATATTAGCAACAGAACCAGTATCAAATACCCAGGTACTACTGCGAGCATTAGTAAGGTACACATCAATAACATGTATATCACATATACCTTTGTTCACTTTGCCATCCTTCTTATCCGCCAAATACTTGGGGCAGTTCCGCTTCCAGTGTCCAGTCTGCTTGCAGTAGAAGCACTCAGTCTCAGACTTAGGTCCAGACTTGGGTTTCTTCTCTTAAGCAGCAACTTGTTTGTTGTTCTTCTTGAAGTTCCCCTTCTTCTTCCCTTTGCCCTTTTTCTTGAAACTGGTGGTCTTGTTAACCATCAACACTTGATGCTCCTTCTTGATTTCTACCTCCGCGGCTTTTAGCATTGCGAAGAGCTCGGGAATAGTCTTGTCCATCCCTTGCATATTATAGTTCATCACGAAGCTCTTGTAGCTTGGTGGCAGTGATTGAAGAATTCTGTCAATGACACTATCATCAGGAAGATTAACTCCTAGTTGAATCAAGTGATTATTATACCCAGACATTTTGAGTATGTGTTCACTGACAGAACTATTCTCCTCCATCTTGCAGCTATAGAACTTATTGGAGACTTCATATCTCTCAATCCGGGCATTTGCTTGAAATATTAACTTCAACTCCTTGAACATCTCATATGCTCCATGACGTTCAAAACATCGTTGAAGACCCGGTTCTAAGCCGTAAAGCATGGCACACTGAACTATCGAGTAGTCATCAGCTTTGCTCTGCCAGACGTTCTTAACGTCGTCAGTTGCATCAGCAGCAGGCCTGGCACCCAGCGGTGCTTCCAGGACGTAATTCTTCTGTGCAGCAATGAGGATAATCCTCAGGTTACGGACCGAGTCCGTGTAATTGCTACCATCATCTTTCAACTTTGCTTTCTCAAGGATTTGCTTTCTCAAGGAACGCATTAAAATTCAACGGAACAACAGCATGAGCCATCTATCTACAACAAACATAGACAAGCAAAATACTACCAGGTACTAAGTTCATGATAAATTTAAGTTCAATTAATCATATTACTTAAGAACTCCCACTTAGACAGACATCTCTCTAGTCATCTAAGTGATTACGTGATCCAAATCAACTAAACCATGTCCGATCATCACGTGAGATGGAGTAGTTTCAATGGTGAACATCACTACGTTGATCATATCTACTATATGATTCACGTTCGACCTTTCGGTCTCCGTGTTCCGAGGCCATATCTGTATATGCTAGGCTCGTCAAGTTTAACCTGAGTATTCCGCGTGTGCAACTGTTTTGCACCCGTTGTATTTGAATGTAGAGCCTATCACACCCGATCATCACGTGGTGTCTCAGCACGAAGAACTTTCGCAACGGTGCATACTCAGGGAGAACACTTCTTGATAATTTTAGTGAGAGATAATCTTAAAATGCTACCGTCAATCAAAGCAAGATAAGATCATAAAGGATAAACATCACATGCAATCAATATAAGTGATATGATATGGCCATCATCATCTTGTGCTTGTGATCTCCATCTTCAAAGCACCATCATGATCACCATCGTCACCGGCGCGACACCTTGATCTCCATCGTAGCATCGTTGTCATTACACCATCTATTGCTTCTACGACTATCGCTACCGCTTAGTGATAAAGTAAAGCAATTACAGGGCGTTTGCATATCATACAATAAAGCGACAACCATATAGCTCCTACCAGTTGCCGATAACTTCGGTTACCAAACATGATCATCTCATACAATAAAATATAGCATCACGTCTTGACAATATCACATCACAACATGCCCTGCAAAAACAAGTTAGACGTCCTCTACTTTGTTGTTGCAAATTTTACGTGGCTGCCGCGGGCTTAGCAAGAACCGTTCTTACCTACGCATCAAAACCACAACGATAGTTCGTCAAGTTAGTGCTGTTTTAACCTTCGCAAGGACCGGGCGTAGCCACACTCGATTCAGCTAAAGTGAGAGAGACAGACACCCGCCAGCCACCTTTAAGCATGAGTGCTCATAACGGTGAAACCAGTCTCGCGTAAGCGTACGCGTAATGTCGGTCCGGGCCGCTTCATCTCACAATACTGCCGAACCAAAGTATGACATGCTGGTAAGCAGTATGACTTGTATCGCCCACAACTCACTTGTGTTCTACTCGTGCATATGACATCTACGCATAAAACCTGGCTCTGATACCACTGTTGGGGAACGTAGTAATTTCAAAAAAATTCCTACGCACACGCAAGATCATGGTGATGGCATAGCAACGAGAGGGGAGAGTATAGTCCATGTACCCTCGTAGACCATAAGCGGAAGCGTTATGACAATGCGGTTGATGTAGTCGTACGTCTTCACGATCCGACCGATCCAAGTACCGAATGTACGGCACCTCCGAGTTCAGCACACGTTCAGCTCGATGACGATCCCCGGGCTCCGATCCAGCAAAGCGTCGGGGATGAGTTCCGTCAGCACGACGGCGTGGTGACGATGATGATGTTCTACCGGCACAGGGCTTCGCCTAAACTCCGCGACGATATGATCGAGGTGGAATATGGTGGAGGGGGGCACCGCACACGGCTAAGGAACGATCTGTAGATCAACTTGTGTGTCTCTAGGGTGCCCCCCTGCCCCCGTATATAAAGGAGCAAGGGGGGAGGCCGGCCGGCCCTAGGGGGCGCGCCAAGGAGGGGGAAGTCCTTCTCCTAGTGGGAGTAGGACTCCCCTTTCCTAGTCCCACTAGGAAGGAGGAAGGGGGAAGGAAAGAGAGGGAGAGGGAGAGGGAGAGGGAAAGGGGGGGCCGCGCCCCCTCCTCTAGTCCAATTCGGACTCCTCATGGGGGGGCACCACTCCTGGGCTGCTGCCCTCTCTCTCCCCTCAGGCCCACTATGGCCCAATACTTCCCCGGGGGGGTTCCGGTAACCCCTCCGGCACTCTGGTTTTCTCCGAAATCACCCGGAACACTTCCGGTGTCCGAATATAGTCATCCAATATATCAATCTTTATGTCTCGACCATTTCTAGACTCCTCGTCATGTCCGTGATCACATCCGGGACTCCGAACAAACTTCGGTACATCAAAACTTATAAACTCATAATAAATCTGTCATCGTAATGTTAAGCGTGCGGACCCTACGGGTTCGAGAACTATGTAGACATGACCTAGAACTATTCTAGGTCAATAACCAATAGCGGGACCTGGATGCCCATATTGGCTCCTACATATTCTACGAAGATCTTTATCGGTCAAACCGCATAACAACATACGTTGTTCCCTTTTGTCATCGGTATGTTACTTGCCCGAGATTCGATCGTTGGTATCCAATACCTAGTTCAATCTCGTTACCGACAAGTCTCTTTACTCGTTACGTAATGCATCATTCCGTAACTAACTCATTAGCTATGTTGCTTGCAAGGCTTATTGTGATGTGCATTACCGAGAGGGCCCAGAGATACCTCTCCGACAATCGGAGTGACAAAACCTAATCTCGAAATACGCCAACCCAACATGTACCTTTGGAGACACCTGTAGTACTCCTTTATAATCACCCAGTTACGTTGTGATGTTTGGTAGCACCCAAAGTGTTCCTCCGGTAAACGGGAGTTGCATAATATCATAGTTACAGGAAAATGTATAAGTCATGAAGAAAGCAATAGCAATATACTAAACGATCAAGTGCTAGGCTAATGGAATGGGTCATGTCAATCACATCATTCTCTTAATGATGTGATCCCGTTAATCAAATGACAACACATGTCTATGGTTAGGAAACATAACCATCTTTGATTAATAAGCTAGTAAAGTAGAGGCATACTAGTGACGTTGTGTTTGTCTATGTATTCACACATGTATTATGTTTCCGGTTAATACAATTCTAGCATGAATAATAAACATTTATCATGATATGAGGAAATAAATAATAACTTTATTATTGCCTCTAGGGCATATTTCCTTCAGTATGGAGGTCGTCTCGGACGCCATTTCTCCTTTTTTGTCGACGGAGGAGTTTGCTCGAGTATTTGTTAAAGATTACCGAGGAGCCTCCCGACCTCATTTCTTATACTTTTTGGCTGATCACTGGGGAAGCCCCCCCCCCCACACACACAAAAACTGCTTTTGTTCTTTTTAGAGGATTGCCGAAGGAGCCCCCCCTCACACACACCATTTTTTTCTTTTTGGAGGATTGCTGAAGGAGCCCCCCTCCCAGACCAATTTTCTTCTTCTTTTTGGCAGATCACAAACTGGACCGCCCTCGCTCTATGTGTTTGCTCGATAGCTTGATGCACACAAAAAAGTAGGAGCTCCCCACCCGCTCCCCCCTTTTGCTAGTGGGTTGTGATGCACACTGGGTCACGGGGTGTAGGATCTTCCCTCGGCCACTGTTGTCGCAGTGATGAGCCATGTAGCGAGATTGTCCATAGGGAAGGGGCTCCCCTAGTCATTTTCTTCTTTGGCGTAGGGCGTATGGAGGTCGTCTCAGATGCCATTTCTCCTTTGTTTTGTTGATAGGGGAGTTTGCTCGAGTATTTTTTGGGGGTTACCGAGGAGGGGCCTCCCAACCACATTTCTTATTCTTTTTGGCTGCTCATTGGGGACCCCCCCCCAAACCGCTTTTATTCTTTTTGGAGGATTGCCAAAGGAGCCCCACCCCACCCCCTGACCAATTTTCTTCTTCTTTTTGGCAGATCACAAATTGCACCGCCCCCTCTCTCTCTGTTTGCTCGATAACTTGATGCACAGAGACAAGTAGGAGCTCCCCACCCCCCTCCTTTTCTCTAGTGGGTCATGGATTGTGATGCACGATGGGTCGCCGGGAGGAGGAGCTTCCCTCGGCCAATGTTTCTTCTCTATTGCAATGATGAGCCTGTAGTGGGATTGTCCATAGGGAGGGGGCTCCCCTGGTCATTTTGTTCTTTGGCATAGGGCTTTTGCAGGTCGTCTCGGATGTCATTTCTCCTCTCTTTTTCTCTACGGGGGAGTTTGCTCGGGTATTTGTTGGGGATTATCGAGGAGGAGCCTCCCAACCACATATTAGCCCCCCCCCCACCCAAATCGCTTATTTTCTTTTTGTAGGATTACCGAAGGAGCCCCCCACCCCTCAGGGAGTCCTGGACTAAGGGGTCCTCGGGCGTCCAGTCTATTCGATATGGGCCGGACTGATGGGCTGTGAAGATAAAGGAAGAAGACCACCTCCCGTGTCCGGGTAGGACTCCTATATGCGTGAATGGCAAGATTGGTGTCTGGATATGCTATTTCCTTTCCCTGTAAACCGACTCTGTACAACCCTAGGACCCTCCGGTGCCTATATAAACTGGAGGGTTTAGTACGCAGGCAGGATCATAATCTTCATAGGCCAGACAAGCTAGGGTTTAGCCATTACGATCTCGAGGTAGATCAACTCTTGCAACCTCTATACTCATCGAATACAATCAACCATGACATAGGGTTTTACCTCCTTTAAGAGGGCCCGAACCTGGGTAAACATTGTGTCCCTTTATCCATTGGTACCATTGATCCTCAGATGCACAACTTGGGCCCCCTACCCGAGATCTGCCGGTTCTGACACCGACATTGGTGCTTTCATTGAGAGCTCTACTGTGCTATCAACCGAAGGATTGATGGCACGCCGCATCATCAACGATGACACCGTGTCCGGGGAGACCTTTCTCCCTGGATAGGTCTTTGTGTTCGGCGGCTTCGTGCTACGTGAAGAATCGACCGACCAACTCAAGCAGGTCGACAGCTGCGCTGTCGGTCACCAGATCAGGTTTGGGAACCTGAATTACGTTGCTGACATTCGAGGAGACCTGATCTTCGAGGGGTTCACGGCCTCAACTCCGCTCCCTACCCTCATGAAGAAGGCCCTTTGTATCCGCTATCAAATCCTATCCAGGGGTCAACGTTCGCACCTGCCTCGGCCTTAGATTTGGGGCAGATCGTGTTGTCTAAAGACGGGAGGATCGACCCCGTCGGACCTTCTCCTATCATGGAGCTCCCAACCGGAGACCCAGATGCAATCACACCATTGGTGAACCTGTAGTTAAACGGGACTCTCCCAGTCATCGAAGAGCCGGACTCGCCTCTGGACGATAACTCGAACTATCGAGGTCTGCGTCCATCGGGCTCGATCAAGTGCCCGACCCCGCAGATCAACAGACTCCTATCCAGCTTTCGCTCTTAGACGAAGCACTGGGCTTAATACAATCTCTCGCCATTACGGAAGCCTTGCGTCCAAACTACACCCAGCTTAGGCTGGGGACTGAGATCGGGGAATTTGACACCCTACCCACCACCCACTTAATATCCACTGTCGAGGATTTAACCGACATGCTAGACTACGCCTCCGAAGACATCGATAGCATGGACCATGATGTCGACGCCGAACAAAGCCAAAACCCTCCTATCACTGGGCGTTGGATGGCCACTTCTACCTATGATGTATACATGGTGGACACTCCTGAGAAGAAGGACGACAATGGCATTCAAGATCCAGGCAAGGACAAGCCCGTTGATGAACCACCAAAGCGCCAGCATCAGAGCTGCTGCTCACGATCGTGTTGGGAAAAGGATAGTAATACTGGCACCGGAGATAGTGGAACTCCGGATAGCGCTGAAGACCGCGACCACCCCGTCGAACCCACGTCCGAACAGGACGAGAGGGAGGAGGGTTAGTACAACACCGAACACGTTGATCATGAGGACTCGGAAGACAACAACTACTTACCTGCCTCCAAAGAGGATGTGAGCCTCGGTGACAAAGATTTCATCGTCCCAGAGGAACCCCTCAAACAAGAATGCTTCAAGCGACAACTCATCGCCACCGCGCAGAGGCTGAAAAAGAAACAACAGCAACTTCAAGCTGAACAAGACACACTCAACGATAGATGGACCAAGGTCCTGGCCACCGAAGAATACGGCCTTGAGCGACCAATAAAGAGTTACCCCAAGCGCAAGCTGCTGCCATGATACGTCTCCAACGTATCTATAATTTTTTATTGTTCCATGCTATTATATTATCCATCTGGGATGGTTTATATGCATTTATATGCTATTTTATATGATTTTTGGGACTAACCTATTAACCTAGAGCCCAAAGCCAGTTTCTGTTTTCCTTGTTTTTGAGTTTTACAGAAAAAGAATACCAAATGGAGTCCAATTGACCTGCCAATTTTTGCGGATTTTTACGGACCAAAAGAAGTCCTCTAAGTAAAAGAGTTGGGCCAGAAGAGTCCCGAGCCATCCACGAGGGTGGAGGGCGCGCCCTACCCCCTGGGCGCTCCCCCTTCCTTGTGGATGATTGGAGACCCCCCTAACGTGAGACCGGCGCAAAAAATTCCTATAAATACAGAAAACCCCGAAAAGAAACCTAGATCAGGAGTTCCTCTGCTGCAAGCCTCTGTAGCCACCAAAAACCAATCTAGATCCCGTTCCGGCACCCTGCCGGAGGGGGGATCCATCACCGGTGGCCATCTTCATCATCTCGGCTCTCTCCATGACGAGGAGGCAGTAGTTCACCCTCGGGGCTGAGGGTATGTACCAGTAGCTATGTGTTTGATCTCTCTCTCTCTCTCTCTCTCTCTCTCTCTCTCTCTTTCTCTCTCTCTCTCTCTCTCTCTCGTGTTCTTGATATGGCATGATCTTGATGTACCGCGAGCTTTGCTATTATAGTTGGATCTTATAATGTTTCTCCCCCTCTACCTTCTTGTAATGGATTGAGTTTTCCCTTTGAAGTTATCTTATCGGATTGAGCCTTTAAGGATTTGAGAACACTTGATGTATGTCTTGCGTGGGATACCCGTGGTGACAATGGGGTATTCTATTGATTCACTTGATGTATGTTTTGGTGATCAACGTGCGGGTTCCATGACCTTGGGAATCTATGCATAGGGTTTGCACATGTTGTCGTCTTGACTCTCCGGTAGAAACTTTGGGGCACTCTTTGAAGTTCTTTGTGTTGGTTCGAATAGATGAATCTGAGATTGTGTGGTGCATATCATATAATCATACCCGTGGATACTTGAGGTGACATTGGAGTATCTAGGTGACATTAGGGTTTTGGTTGATTTGTGTCTTAAGGTGTTATTGTACTACGAACTCTAGGGTTGTTTGTGACACTTATAGGAATAACCCAATGGATTGATCAGAAAGAATAACTTTGAGGTGGTTTCGTACCCTACAATAATCTCTTCATTTGTTCTCCGCTATTAGTGACTTTGGAGTGACTCTTTGTTGCATGTTGAGGGATTGTTATATGATCCAATTATGTTATTATTGTTGAGAGAACTTGCACTAGTGGAAGTATGAACCCTAGGCCTTGTTTTGAAGCATTGCAATACCATTTTCACTCACTTTTGTTACTGGCTACCTTACTCTTTTTATAATTTCAGATTACAAAAACCTATATCTACCATCCATATTGCACTTGTATCACCATCTCTTCGCCGAACTAGTGCACCTATACAATTTACCATTGTATTGGGTGTGTTGGGGACACAAGAGACTCTTTGTTATTTGGTTGCAGGGTTGTTTGAGAGAGACCATCTTCATCCTACGCCTCCCACAGATTGATAAACTTTAGGTCATCCACTTGAGGGAAATTTGCTACTATCCTACAAACGTCTGCACTTGGAGTCCCAAAAACGTCTACAAGAAGAAGGTTGTGTAGAAGACATCAAGCTCTTTTCTGGCGCCGTTGCCGGGGAGGTTAGTGCTTGAAGGTATATCTTTAGGTCTTGCAATCAAATCTTTTAGTTTCTTGTTTTATCACTAGTTTAGTTTATAATAGAAAACTACAAAAAAATGGAATTGAGGTTGCCTCATATGCTTCATCTTTTTAATATCTTTTGTGAAAATGATGGAAAGGAAAATTGTGCCTGTTTGGCACTAAATCTTTGAATGATGAGCATGATTGCAATGTTTTTAGTATGAATTCCTTGAATATCCATTATGCTAATGATATGCAAAGACACAAGCTTGGGGATGCTATGTTTAATGAAGATGATATTTTTAGTCCCCCAAGTTTGGATGAGCAAATTTATTATGATGATAGCATGCCTACTATTTATGATGATTATATTGATGAAAGTGCATTTGGAGAGGTCATGACTATATTTAGTGATGAATCACCTATTTCGGAAGAGGTTCCAATTGATTATGAGAACAAAGTTGCTATCTATGATGATTACTGTGATGACATGTATGCTATAAAGAATAATCATAACCATGAAGCTTGTCATCTTGATTTAATTTTCAATTGGATTATGGCTCAAATGATAGTTATTTTGTTGAGTTTGCTCCTACTACTATTCATAAGAAGAAATTTGCTTATGTGGAGAGTAGTAAATCTTCTATGCTTGTAGATCATGAAAAGAATGCTTTATGTGATGGTTATATTGTTGAATTCATTCATGATGCTACTGAAAATTATTATGAGGGAGGAATATATGCTTGTAGGAACTGCAATAATATCAAGTTTCCTCTCTATGTGTTGAAATTTTTGAAGTTGCGCTTGTTTTGCCTTCCTATGCTAGTTAATTATGGTTCCCATAAGTTGTTTGATCACAAAATCCATATGCATAGGAAGTGGGTTAGACTTAAATGTGCTAGTCATATGTTTCATGATTCTCCCGTTATATTTCAATTCTTATCTTTTATGTGAGCATCCTTGTCATCATCATGCCTAGCTAAAAAGGCATTAAACAAAAGCGCTTGTTGGGAGACAAACCAATATTTACCCTTAATGTTTTTGTGTGTTCACATGATTATGCTACTTTAGTAATCGTGTTTTATAGCTTTTGTTTCAATAAAGTGCCAAGTAAGACCTTTGGGATAGCTTACGGTGATAGTTGTGTTGATCCTGCTGAAAATCATAAACTTTTTCGCTCAGTAAATTAGTTTTGATAATTCACAGAAACGTGATTTTGATCTGATTATTCTTTATATGGATTTTAAAACAAATTTCGCAGGTTTTCCTAATTTGGTAGGATTTTTAGAGTTAAATAAGTATTCAAGAGTTACAGATTACTACAGATTGTTCTGTTTTTGAAAGATTCTGTTTTCTATGTGTTGTTTTCTTATTTTGATGAATCTATGAGTAGTATAGGAGGGTATGAACCATAGAGAAGTTGGAATATAGTAGATATTACACCAATATGAATTTAGAATGAGTTCACAATAGTACCAAAAGTGGTGATTTATTTTCTTATACTAACGAGCTTATGAGTTTTCTGTCGAGTTTTGTGTTGTGAAGTTTTCAAATTTTGGGTAAAGATTCGATGGACTATGGAATAAGGAGTGGAAAGAGCTTAAGCTTGGGGATGTCCAACGCACCCCAAGGTAATATTCAAGGACAACCAAGAGCCTAACCTTGGGGATGCCCCGGATGGCATCCCCTCTTTCGTCTTCGTTCATCGGTAACTTTACTTGGAGCTATATTTTTATTCACCACATGATATGCGTTTTGCTTGGAGCGTCATTTTATTTTATTTTGTTTTGCTTGCTGTTTGAATGGTATCCCAAGATCTGAAATTCTTAAATGTTAAAGAGTCTTCACATAGTTACATAATTACTCAACTACTCATTGATCTTCACTTATATCTTTTGGAGTAGTTTGTCGTTTGCTCTAGTGCTTCACTTATGTCTTTTAGAGCATGACAGTCGTTTTATTTTGAAGAAATAGATGAACTCTCATGCTTCACTTATATTATTTCGAGAGTCTTAAACAGCATGGAAATTTGCTTTGGTTATGAAATTAGTCCTAATATGATAGGCATCCAAGGGGGATATAATAAAAACTTTCATATGAAGTGCATTGAATACTATGAGAAGTTTGATTCCTTATGATTGTTTTGAGATATGAGGATGGTGATATTAGAGTCATGCTAGTAAGTAATTGTGGATTGTAGAAATACTTGTGTTTAAGTTTGTGATTCCCGTAGCATGCACGTATGGTGAACCGTTATGTGATGAAGTTGGAGCATGATTTATTTATTGATTGTCTTCCTTATGAGTGGTGGTCGGGGACGAGCGATGGTCTTCTCCTACCAATCTATCCCCCTAGGAGCATGCGTGTAGTACTTCGTTTTGATAACTAATAGATTTTTGCAATAATTATGTGAGTTCTTTAAGACTAATGTTGAGTCCATGGATTATACGCACTCTCACCCTTCCACCATTGCTAGCCTCTCTAGTACCGCGCAACTTTTGCCGATACCATACACCCACCATATACCTTCCTCAAAACAGCCACCATACCTACCTATTATGGCATTTCATAGCCATTCCAAGATATATTGCCATGCAACTTTCCACCGTTCCGTTCATTATGACACGCTTCATCATTGTCATATTGCTTTGCATGATCATGTAGTTGACATCGTATTTGTGGCAAAGCCACCGTTCATAATTCTTTCATACATGTCACTCTTGATTCATTGCACATCCCGGTACACCACCGGAGGCATTCATATAGAGTCATATTTTGTTCTAAGTATTGAGTTGAAATTCTTGAGTTGTAAGTAAATAAAAGTGTGATGATCTTCATTACTAGAGCATTGTTCCATGTGAGGAAAGAATGATGGAGGCTATGATTCCCCCACAAGTCGTGATGAGACTCAAGATGAAAAATAAATAAAAAGGAGAAAAAAGAGGCCATAAAAAGAGAGAGAGAAGGCCCAAATAAAAAAATAAAAAAATGAGAGAAAAAGAGAGAAGGGGCAATAATACTATCCTTTTACCACACTTGTGCTTCAAAGTAGCACCATGATCTTCATGACAGAGAGTCTCCTATGTTGTCAGACTTTGATGATGAAGCCCTCGAGCCAATTCCATCAAAATACAATTATGTTGTTCAACCAGATCGACCACCACGTGGACGGGACAAAACGGCTCATCGCGCCGAACACCAGCATGCACCACCTTGCCGTAGAGGCAAGGAGACAGCGCCGCCGAACTACACTTATGACTTATGTCGGGACCTTGGCAATAAAGCCAGTCGGACTAGATCAATCTACGGATCCAAAGGACGTGCTCCGACACGATTTGACGACCACCAAACCTGGCGCAATGAACATCATCAAGTTCGAGGTCAGCACCGAACACAGATGTCATCCGAACTCCATCGTGATGTAACCAGGTATAGAGGTGCCGCACACCGTATGTGCTTTACAGATGAAGTAATGCAGCACCAATTTCCGGAAGGGTTAAACCCATCAACATCGAGCAGTACGATGGAATGACAGACCATGCCGTCTGGATTAAGGATTTTATTCTCCATATTCACATGGCTCGCGGAGATGACCTCCATGCCATTAAATACCTTCCTGTGAAGTTGAAGGGACCAGCACAGGACTGGTTGAATAGCCTCCCAGAGAACTCCATTAGGAGCTGGGAAGATTTAGAAGATGCTTTTTGGGCCAGCTTTCAGGGCACTTATGTCCGGCCACCGGATGCCGATGACCTAAGTCACACAGTCCAGCAGCCCGGAGAGTCAGCTCGCAAACTTTGGAATCAGTTCCTCATTAAAAAGAACCAAATCATGGATTGTCGATATGCTGAAGCCTTAGCGGCCTTCAAACACAGCGTCCGTGATGAATGGCTCACCCGACACCTCGGGCAGGAAAAGCCGAAGACCATGGCAGCTCTTACAACACTTATGACCCGCTTCTGCACGGGCGAAGATAGCTGGCTAGCTCATAGAAGCAACAGTTCCAGCAACCCTGGCACCTCTGAGGCCAGGGACGACAATGGTAGACCACGCCGCAATAAAACAAGCGCCAGAACAATAACGACGACACAGAAGACACAGTGGTCAACACAAGATTTAGTGGTTCTAAACTCGGTCAGGGAAAGAAACCTTTTAAGGGAAACAGGGACTGTTCATCCAATTTGGACAAAATCCCCAAGAGGCCTTGTCAGATTCATGGCACCCCCGATAAGCCTGCCAAACACACCAATAGAAATTGCTGGGTCTTCAAATAGCCGTCAAGTTAAATACCGAGCATAAGGGGAAGGGACCTCCAAGCGAGGACGATGATGAGCCCCGTCAGCCAAACATCGGGGGTCAGAAGCAGTTTCCCCCCGAAGTGAAAACAGTGAACATGATCTACGTCACTCACATCCCCAAGAGTGAGCGGAAGCGCGCACTAAGGGACATCTACGCCGTATAGCCTGTCGCCCCAAAATTCAGCCCATGGTCGGCTTTTCCGATCACCTTTGATCATAGGGATCATCCAACCAGTATCCGTCATGGGGGTTTGGCCGCCCTGGTACTCGATCCTATCATCGACGGATACCATCTCACTAGAGTCCTTATGGACGGCGGCAGCAGTCTTAACTTGATCTATCAATACACCGTCTGTAAAATGGGCATCGACCCGTCAAGAATCAAGCCTAGTAACACTACCTTTAAAGGAGTGATACCCGACGTGGAGGCCTGTTGTACAGGCTCCTTAACACTGGAAGTGGTATTCGGCTCTCCAGACAACTTCTGCAGCAAAGAATTGATCTTCGACATCATCCCTTTCCGTAGTGGCTATCACGCATTGCTCAGATGAACCGCTTTCGCCCGCATTAATGCAGTCCCGCACTATGATTATTTGAAGCTTAAAATGCCTGGACCGCGTGGCGTCATCACAGTAAATGGAGATATGGAGTGCTCCCTCCATACTGAAGATCACACCGTGGCTCTAGCAGCCGAGGTGCATGGCGGCCTCATCAAGCCGAACAATTCATCGGTCATCAAGACCAATGACATTGCCAAAAGAGTTAGGTCCGCATCTCATTGCGATAGCTTGATGGACCAGGACCTCAAATAGCAGTTCTGCCTCTACCGACTGCTCCATATGGCTGCGGTATATGTACCGTGCATACATAACTATGCACTTAAAATACCTTGGGCAACGCCTGAGGCACACTGTGGAAAAGGTCCATAGTACGCTTCGACCCTATTCGGACCTCACATACCTTTTTTTTCTCACTACAGGTTCATTCGAAAACCTACCAGTTGTATGATTGCATGAGGGATCCCTGCTAGGCCCTTCTTTCTCTTCTTTGCAGACAACCATCTAATCCTCCTCTCAAAGGATTCACTACTAAGGAGAAACGACGCAGACATGCGGCAGGGCACCACTGGGATCTTCAAACCACTACTTTTAGGCCCTGTGTAAATCTTTCCCTTATGTAAACTCTTGGCATGTAACATGACCTCAATCTTCATGGCATTATCTGTCGAAACACGTCTCGACGTATTAATAAGGATATAAAGGAAGCAGATGATCACCACTTTTTGTTCGATACTCATGTTATATTATCATCTGTATTCCCTCCTTACTTCTGATGGACATACATGCTTTAGCCCGGCCTTCACGCCGGGTCTGTATTCAGCCTTGCACATTCTAAAAGTCCGAACACCTATAGGGAGCTCTTCGGCGTCCCGGATATTGCATTATATGCATCGGTTCTGAATCATGTCTTTGGTCTATAGTTGGGTTCCCCGGCTCCTGTGCTTACCACCTTACGTTCCGCCAATTCGGCTAAGGTAGTAAAGGGAGAACTACTGCGATTGTATTTCTGGTTCGTCCGGTTAAGTACCTCAGTAGAGAAAGCTGAAAACTGACTGTCGTGATAAGCGAGAGCTGGTCAGCGATCTGGTGACTTAGTGTTATACTACAAATCGTTAGCGATTCTTGCTGTGTCACATGAGGGTTTGGGCTTCAACCAGCCGCGTTGCAAAGGCACTGTAATCCGGGTGCCCGCATAATGCAACAGGGGCTAGTACTTAGCCCCACCAATGGACTCCTATGGCCAAGTGAGGGTAATAAAGCCGCATAGTCTGATTGCCTAGTTCACCTCGCGGACACCTCCTCTACAGACCAAGATGTTGGATAAAGTGCAGATACACGTTATGAGCACCCCCGTAACATTTACATGGGGGCTGAAGCCGACGATTGACAACCTTCAGAAATATAAACAATAAACGGCCGCACAGGAGGATAAATTAACAGAAAAGGCACAATTTTAGCGCAGATTCATAACATAGTTTTTTCAACCCAAATACATCTAATCGAACATAACGTCCTTTCAACACTGGCCCTCTTGTAGGATCGAAAGTATGTCTAGAGGGGGGGTGATTAGACTACTTGTCCAAATTTAGTAATTGGCAGATTTTAACAACTTAGCACAAGTCAAGCAATCTTAACACAATTCAAGCAAGCATGCAAAGAGTATATGAGAAGCAGAAAGTAAAGCGTGCAACTTGCAAGAATGTAAAGGGAAGGGTTTGGAGAGTGCAAACGCAATAGGGAGACATGGATGTTTTTGTTGTGGTTCCGATAGGTGGTGCTATCGTACATCCATGTTGATGGAGACTTCAACCCACAAAGGGTAACGGCTGCGCGAGTCCATGAAGGGTCCACGAAGAAGCAACCTTGTCTATCCCACCATGGCCATCGCCCACGAAGGACTTGCCTCACTAGGGTAGATCTTCACGAAGTAGGCGATCTCCTTGCCCTTACAAACTCCTTGGTTCACTCCACAATCTTGTTGGAGGCTCCCAAGTGACACCTAACCAATCTAGGAGACACCACTCTCCAGAAGGTAATAGATGGTGTGTTGATGATGAACTCCTTGCTCTTGTGCTTCAAATGATAGTCTCCCAACACTCAGCTCACTTTCATAGGATTGGATTTGGTGGAAAGATGATTTGAGTGGAAAGCAACTTGGGGAAGGCTAGAGAAGATTCATATGGTTGGAATGGAATATCTTGGTCTCAACACATGAGTAGGTGGCTCTCTATCTCTCTCTCTCTCTCTCAGAAAATGAGTAGTGGAAGTGTAGGCACGATCTGATGGCTTCCCACACGAAGGAGGATAGGGTGGAAGGGTATATATAGCCTCCACACAAAATCTAACCGTTACACACATTATACCAAACTCGGTCGGACCGAATCAGAAAACTCGGTCGGACCGATTTAGTGCATATGTGACCGTTAGGCAATTTCGGTGGACCGACATGTCATCTCGGTGGGACCGATATCATTAGTGTTAGGGCATAACGTAATCTCGGTTGGACCGATTACTCAAACTTGGTTGGACCGACTTTGTTAATAAGCTAACCAGAGAGTTGGTCAGGCAAACTCGGTGGGACCGATTCGCTCGTCTTGGTGGGACCGAAGCGTTACGAAAAGGAAACAGAGAGTTTGCATTGCAGACTCGGTGGGACCGATCGCTCATCTCGGTTAGACCGAAACATTACGAAGGGAAACAGAGAGTTTGCAACCGCATCTCGGTGAGACCGAGATCCCTATCGGTGAAACCGAAAAGACTAGGGTTTGTGGCAGTGGCTATGTCAAATGAACTCGGTGGCGCCGGATGGATCAAGTCGGTGGGGCCGAGTTTGACTTTCGGTTTGGGACATATGTGGATACGAGAAAGTGGTTGAGGGCTTTTGGAGCATATCACTAAGCATTTTGAGCAAGCAAGCCATTAAGCAACACCTCATCCCCTTTTAATAGTATTGGCTTTCCTATAGACTCAATGTGATCTTGGATCACTAAAATAGAAAATGTAGAGTCTTGGACTTTGAAGCTTGAGCCAATCTTTTGTCCTTAGCATTTTGAGGGGTCCACATTCCTTATCCATGCCATGCCAATCATTGAACTTTCCTGAAATATTTATCTTGTAGTGGCATTAGTTCAATGAGCTATATGTTGTTAATCATTACCAAAACCACCGAGGGATAGTTGCACTTTCAATCTCCCCCTTTTTGGTGATTGATGGCAACATATAGATCAAAGCTTCGACAAATGATAATAAGATTGAAATGCATTGTCGCTTTGAGAAGTATGTGACAAACAAGAGCTCCCCCTAAATTTGTGCATTATTTAAAATTTGCTTTGGACTGCAAATGCACAATGTGTTAGTAGCATGGGTCACTCTTCCATGTCACATACATCTTGGTGGAGCGCTCAAAATGATAATCATTGAACACATGCACTCATCACCAAGCAAGGTGAATGATCATAAATGAATATGAAGGATAATATCATTCAAGCACACACTAAAGTAGCACATGATCAAACACATGATCATCCAAGTATCTCACAAAGACATAATGTATCAAGCAAACACACAATAAAGTTCAAGCAAATAAAGCGCAAAGAGAGACAAAACAACTCTCTCTCTCTCAGACTATGATCTATACATATTTCTCCACCTTTGGCAACAAGTACCAAAAAGTTAAAAATATGCATAGTGCTATGCGTCTCTCAAGCTTGGTCTTCATGAGGTGGTGTAGAGATGGCTCCACAGACGAAAGCTTCTGTTGATGTAGCTGGAGCTGGTGGAGTGGATGCTGGAGCTGGTGGCACTGAGGCTGTGGCTGCTGGTGCAGATGTGGGAGCTCTTGTGTCTGGGACAGGCACTGCATCAGACCTCTGGATTCTGGGCACTCTAGTAAAAGCATCTGCAGTAGACTTGCCCTTCTTCTCATCCACTTCCTCCTGAAGTTGCTCAACTACTGACTGAATCTCAGTTACCTTGACATCAAGATCATAGAATTTCTGCTCAATGATCCTCTCCAAGCTCTCTTGGTTTTGAGTCAGGGTGGCCAAGCCCTTCTCAATCCTCAAGGTGGAGGCAATCAGATATCCAAGCTGATCTTTCTTGCTCTTGAAGAATACTTGAGATGCCTCTTCAGCTGTTGGCATCTTTGCAGCTTTATCTGCCCTTGCCTTCTCTCTCTTCTCATGTGCTTGCACAGATGATGGATCTTCTTCATTCATGACAACAATGTTGTCCTCAAAATCTGGCTTGAGGGGTAAATGATCCTTGTCCAACAAATATGTGTCTGTGCCCATCTTGGAGTTGATGAGCACCTGAATTTGTGGAGCATACCCACAAGATCTCTTCTGATTTGTAGTTGTCCTCTTGATTGTTTCCACAATCAGACTCATCACTTTGAACTTTTGAGGAACATCAAATATATGCAGCAAGTTGATGGAGTGTTCTCTAATCATTCTATGACCACCTGACTTTGGCAACAAAGTGTGCCTCAGAATTGTGTTGATTGTTGGCAGCCCTGACAGCAAGTGCTTCATAGAGCCAAGCTTGTGAGTCTCTAAGTCTGCATCAGGTATCTCCTTGTACATGTTGGCCATAGAGTTGTGATCTTTCTTCTTCTTAGAATAGACATCCAAGTCATCTTCATGAGCTTCTGGGGCATTAATCAATCTGGCCCACTCATCAACTGTAGATTGGTACCTTGTACCCTCTGACATCCACACAATTCTGCCATCTGGATAGAAAATAAGCAGTAGAATAGAATTGCATGATCAGCTCATCATTCTATTTAGTAAGCTTTTGGCCAACAAACTTGTCAACCTCACATGCCTTGAAGCTGTCATAGACAGCTGGGAAGTGCTCTTCATTCTCTCTTATGTAGGTCCAGTCCACCCATCTCATATCACACACTATGGGCTTCTTGTCAAGCAGGATTGTCTCATAGAAATCTTGTTGTTCCTTTGTGTGGAACCTGTAGTCCACAACAGTTCTCCTCCTGATAGCCTATGGGTTAGCCTTTTCTGCACTGTCTTAGACCTGCATCCTTTCTGATCCTCATATCCTCTGCAACAGGATGTGCATCATTATGATCTGGGATCTTGGGCTTTCACATTCTTAGTACTTGGGCTTCAGCTTCCTCTTCTTCAGCTTCAGGCACTGGGGCCTTGTTCTTCTCCTCAGCTGGTATGTTCCTTGTACTCCTCTTGGGTGTAGTCTTGGGAACTAGAGCAACAGCTTTGGGACCAGTTTTGGGCTTAGCAGCAGCCCCTGACTTAATGGCATCTCCCATAAGCTTCCGTGCTTTAGGTGCTGGAGCAGCATCCTCTTCCTCTTCATCATCTGATCTCACCATAGTGGACTTTCCAAGAACTATAACTGTTGTTGTTCTTGCCCTCTTCTTCTTCTTGTCCTCACCAGTTGCCTCTTCTTCAGATTCAATGGTGAACTTCATAGTTTCACCTGTGGCAACCTTCCTTGGCTTGGATGTAGGCACTCTCTTGGCAGGTGCCTTCTTGTTGATGCCTAGCTTTGCTGATGCAACTGTGCCAAATTCTTTCTTCACAACTTTCCTCTTGGAAATGGCCTCATCCTCGGCTGCAACATAGTCTTCATCCTCAGAATCAGAGGTTCTCTTCTTCCTTGTTCTAGTAGCTGCCTTGGGTAAATTACTAGGTGTGCTCCTGCTGCCATCATCATACCTGCTGGAGGGACTAGTGCCCTCACTCAATTGTCCTGCTGCTTAGACATGTTTTGGCTGTCACTCTGGTCAGACATCTTGCAGGCAAACTATCAGCAGACCCTGTGAATAGGTTGCAGATGAGGTAGAGTAGATGAGCATCACAAAGTACAGAGGTTTTGCAAAACAAATTGAGTCAAAAAGATTAGTTTTAGTTCTCTACAGAACTGATCTTGGAGCTACCGAATTGACAAACTCGGTGATACCAAAGCAACACTTGGAACCTAAACTAGTGAACTCGGTTGGGCCGAGTCACAGTTTGGTGGCACTGAGATTGCTAGGGTTTCACAGAATCCTGAACTCGGTCACACTGATTCGCACGTTTCGGTCAGACTGAAAAGCGCAAGTGCAATGGCCTAAGCCAAATCGGTGGGACCGATTTCTACGACTCGGTCGGTCCGAGATGAGTTCTGCGGAGAGCTAACCCTAAAATTTTTGAATCAACCTAGACCTAACGAAGATTTGACTGGATAGATTTATCACATTGGTGGCAAGAGACATGGCAATGTCCTTGTGCTAGGAATCGGAGTGAAAAAGATAGCACACGGGGTCAAACACATATCCTAGAGCGGCGGGTGTTCGCTACAGCGGCGACGACAGAGCGGAATCCATCGACGACGGCAGAGTCCAACAGCGGGAGGTCATTGGCGGCAAGGAGACGATCTGGAGACCCAAGGAGGCAGAGCAGGACACGCGCGGGCTAAGAAGTTTTGAAGAAATTTCCAAAGTCTCACACGTGTGTATTTATATCCCGACCTTGTCGGTGTGACCGAGTGGAACAACTCGGTGGCTCCGAGATTGCAGAATCACAAGCGGTTGCTGCAACTCGGTGTGACTGAGGTGTTCAAATCGGTTGCACCGAGATGAAAACCTAGATCAACTTAGTGAACTCGGTTTGACCGAAATAGTTTCTCGGTCAGACCGAAATGCACAAAGAGGTTTTGGAAGTTTAAGTTATGACGAATCGGGGACTCCGAGTGCTCCTCACACAGAGTGGTTCGAATCTGACTTGATCAAACTTTGTGATGTAGCATGAATAGAGTTTGAGACGCGAAAAGCATAGATAGATAGAGAAGGTTCTTAGGCATTCTTGTCCATCCACTTGGCAAAATAGAAAGAGACCCAAGCGGTAAAATATGCAACCAACATGTTCTCGAATGAGTAAAATATGCAACCAACATGCTCACACAATAAAATATGCAACCAACAAGTGGATGTCCTCGAATGAGTAAAATATGCAACCAACATGCTCACACAATAAAATGGCAAATGAAATATGTGGCAAAGCATGCACAACTAATTCTAGCATCTATCAAACAATTGGCGATGACTAGGTCATCTATATATGAGTATATTGACTTAGGAGTCAAATGAGAACATTTGATCATAGGTCATACTCATCGTTTAAGCAAAAGTGGGGTTACCACTTTTACATGAAGCATTGTTTGGTTCACACCATTAGAGTTGCTTTAGCTCATTCTTGAGAGTAAAGCTCCCCCTAGATGTGAGATCCCCCCTAAGAGGGATGAACTAACCTTGGGTTTTGTCGATGATGACTTCATGTAGATGTTGAAGATGTGGATGCTCAATGTGGTTGATCATTTGGAGCAATCCATTGGAGTGAGTTCCACTCTCAATACCTACATGGGTTAGTCCCAAAAGGAAAAAGCAAGAATATCCATAGGCATAGAGTGATGCACACACAAGATGATGTCCATGAAAGCATTAGGTTACCTTGTCCCTTGTCTTACTAACAAGAGGGTTTGTGACTCCTTGAACTAGTGCAAGATGTGGAGGTTGATTGCACTTGTCCTTGCCAAAATGATATGAGTAAAGTACATGGGAAGAGTCACCCTCAAGAACTCTCTAGTCCTTATTTGGGATCCACATCATCTTGATGGGAATCCTTGGGGTAGTAGTGGAACTTGATGAAGTAGAACTTGATGTAGTCTTGGGAACCCACTTGACAAAGGCTTTGGGAGCTTCTTAAAATGCATCAATCTCCTCTTGAAGCTTGTCCTTGCCTTTTTTGCTTGTGGTCTTGTGGTGGAGGATCATCGTGAGCTTGTGTCCCTTGGAAAGAAGTTGGATCATACTTCTCTTGTTGGGGAACAACCTTCATCTTGGGGTATTGATCTTCTTCCCACCCAACTCCATTGGCATTGAACTTTCATTCAAAACCAACACCTTGATTCTTTCGGTGCCTTCCTTGCTTGCGTACAATTTCCTCAAATTGCTTACTCCCGGCAAGGCTCTTGTAGACACCTTTCTCTATAATTCCCTTCAATAAGCTATTTTCTTGCTCAAGTGTAACTTGGCTAAGAGAATCATTAGTGGAATCAAGAGAACTACTATAAACAACAACATTGGATTTAGCATGATCATTGTTACTACTAGAAGAAGAATCTTTCTTGCTCTTGTTACTAGACTTGACTTGTGGCATGTAAGTAGATAAGAGTAAACGCTTGGCAATGTAAGAAGAATTTTTCTTGCGAAGATCATAATTGATTGCCTTTAAAAACTCATGCTCTTGCTCAAGGTTGAGCTTTTCAAAGCGTAACTTCTCATGAGTCTTTAAAAGTTCTCGATGATCTTCCAAGATAGTTTCATGAGCTAACTTAAGAGTGTTTAGTTCTTTAGTTAGGTGCTCAATCTTCTCCTTACCATTGTCATTCGTTTTATCTTGATTAACATGATTAATTGACGCTTCATCATAGTATTCATCAGTAGAGTTGTCAACAAGTAAATCATCATCACCTAACAAGTCATCTTCATCACTATTGAAATCAACATACTCGGGGTGTGATACCTTTGGGCCTTTAGCCATGAAGCATCTTCCAATTCCTTTTGGTGAGTCAAATATGTCTTAGGAGTTGGCTGACACAAGTGCTAGACCGGCAACACCTTCATCTTGAGTATATTCGGAGTCGGAGTGATAGCTTCTCTCGGAGTGATTCTCGGAGTCGGAGCCGGGTACCCATTCACTAACATGAGCTTGATGTCTTCGCTTTGTGTAGCTCTTTGATGATTTGTCCTTCCTTTCCGAATCCTTGCTTCTCCAGGAGGTTCTTCGTTCATAACGATCATCTCTACTCCTCCTCTCTCTTGGTGGTGATTATTTTCTTCTACTTCTTCTTTTGGGTGAATCTTCTCTCCTTGGAATAGTGTCCGGGTCTTCCACAATTGTAGCAATTATGTTCACGACTCGAAGATCTTTTGTCATTGTAGGACCTTGACTTGGAACTCCTTTCCTTGCTTCTACTCTTGTTGAACTTGTTGAAGTTTTTCACCATTAAGCTTAATTCCTCACTGAAGGATTGTTTCTCACTTGATGATGTAGGAGCATCACATGAGGCTTTGTAAACACCACTTGACTTGTTGTGAAGCTCTTCCTTATCCTTGAGTGACATCTCATGAGCAACAATTCTTCCAATGACTTCTGTTGGCTTGAGATCTTTGTAATTGGGCACCATTTGGATCAATGTGCACACGATATCATATTTTCCATCCAAGGCTCTTAGGATCTTCTTGATGATAAATTTGTCGGTCATCTCTTCACTTCCTAAGCCGACAATATCATTTGTAATGAGAGCAAGCCTAGAGTACATTTCAGCGACACCTTCACCATCCTTCATTTTGAACTTGTCAAGTTGACTTTGAAGCACATCCAATTTGGATTCCTTGACGGAGTCGGTACCTTCGTGCATGTCAATCAAAGTATCCCAAATTTCCTTTGCATTCTCAAGACGACTGATTTTGTTGAATTCTTCGGGGCACAATCCGTTGAAGAGGATATCACAAGCTTGTGCGTTGTATTGCAGCATCTTCAACTCTTCTGCGGTAGCTTCACGGTTCGGTTCTCTCCCATCGAAGAATTCACCTTGCAAGCCAATACACACAATAGCCCAAATGGCAGGGTTATGTCCAAGAATATGCTTTTTCATCTTATGCTTCCAACTAGCAAAATTAGTACCATCAAAGTAAGGACCTCTACGGTGGTAATTTCCCTCGCTAGACGCCATACTCTCCTAGGTTGTGAAACCAAGGCTATGATCACCAAAAGCTATAGAAATCAAGGCAAATGGAGACCAAAGCTCTAATACCAATTGTAGGATCAGAAGTATGTCTAGAGGGGGGTGATTAGACTACTTGACCAAATAAAAACTTAACCTTTTCCCAATTTTAGCACTTGGAAGATTTTAACAACTTAGCACAAGTCAAGCAATCTTAACACAGTTCAAGCAAGCATGCAAACAGTATATGAGCAGCGGAAAGTAAATCATGCAACTTGCAAGAATGTAAAGGGAAGGGTTTGGAGAGTGCAAACGCAATAGGAGACACGGATGTTTTTGTTGTGGTTCCGATAGTTGGTGCTATCGTACATCCACGTTGATGGAGACTTCAACCCATGAAGGGTAACGGCTGCACGAGTCCACGGAGGGCTCCACCCACGAAGGGTCCACGAAGAAGCAACCTTGTCTATCCCACCATGGCCATCGCCCATGAAGGACTTGCCTCACTAGGGTAGATCTTCACGAAGTAGGCGATCTCCTTGCCCTTACAAACTCCTTGGTTCAATCCACAATCTTGTTGGAGGCTCCCAAGTGACACCTAACCAATCTAGGAGACACCTCTCTCCAAAAGGTAATAGATGGTGTGTGGATGATGAACTCCTTGCTCTTGTGCTTCAAATGATAGTCTCCCCAACACTGAGCTCACTTTCATAGGATTGGATTGGGTAGAAGGATGATTTGAGTGGAAAGCAACTTGGGGAAAGCTATAGATCAAGATTCATATGGTTGGAATGGAATATCTTGGTCTCAACACATGAGTAAGTGGCTCTCTCTCAGAAAATGAGTAGTGGAAGTGTAGGCATGATCTGATGGCTTCCCTCACGAATGAGGAGAGGGTGGAGGGGTATATATAGCCTCCACACAAAATCTAACTGTTATACACATTATACCAAACTCGATGGGGCCGAATCAGAAAACTCGGTCGGACAGATTTAGTGCATATGTGACCATTAGGCAATTTCGATGGGACCGACATGTCATGTTGGTGGGACAGATATCATTAGGGTTAGGGCATAACATAATCTCGGTTGGACCGATTACTCAAACTCGGTTGGACTGACTTTGGTAATAAGCTAACCAGAGAGTTGGCCAGGCAAACTCGGTGGGACCGATTCGCTCGTCTCGGTGGGACCGAAGTGTTACGAAAAGGAAACAGAGAGTTTGCATTGCAGACTCGGTGGGACCGATTGCTCATCTCGGTTAGACCGAAACGTTACAAAGGGAAAAAGAGAGTTTGCAACCACATCTCGGTGAGACCGAGATCCCTATCGGTGAAACCGAAAAGACTAGGGTTTGTGGCAGTGGCTATGTCAAATGAACTCGGTGGCGCCGGATGGATCAAATCGGTGGGGCCGAGTTTGACTTTTGGTTTGGGACATATGTGGAAATGAGAAAGTGGTTGAGGGCTTTTGGAGCATATCACTAAGCATTTTGAGCAAGCAAGACATTAAGCAACACCTCATCCCCTTTTAATAGTAGTGGCTTTCCTATAGACTCAATGTGATCTTGGATCACTAAAATAGAAAATGTTGAATCTTGGACTTTGAAGCTTGAGCCAATCTTTTGTCCTTAGCATTTTGAGGGGTCCACATTCCCTATCCATGCCATGCCAATCATTGAACTTTCCTGAAGTATTTATCTTGTAATGGCATTAGTTCAATGAGCTATATGTTGTTAATCATTACCAAAACCACCCAGGGATAGTTGCACTTACACCTCTACTATTCGGGCCTCTTCTAGGACATCGTCAAAGTACCTCTCCGGCTTCTGATGATCTTTGCCCTCGGGCGGACCTGCGGCTGCCACTTCTGTGGCCTTCATCTTCGCCCATTGCATCTTGACGCGGGCGAAGGCCATCCGGGCTCCTTCTATGCAGGCTAAACGCTTTATAGCGTTGATCCGAGGACGCGCATTGACAAGCCGCTTCACGAGGCCGAAGTAGGTGCTGGGCATCGGCTGGCCAAAGTTGGACTAGTAGATCCTTCATGGCCAAGCCGGCCATCCTATGTAGCTCTGTCAGCTGCTTCAGCTGGTCTCTCAGAGGCGTCGGATGCTCCGGCATGAGATACTGCGACCAGACCAGCTTCTCGGTCGAGCTCCCCTCCTAGGCTCGAAAAAACTGCGCAGCATCGGCAATGCTCCTCGGATGATCCGCAAACGTGCCTGGAGAAGTCCAAACTTGGGTCAGCAAGATATACCTCTTACTTCCAAATTTACTCTGCAGAAGAAAGGCCTTACCAGCCACTATTTGCCTCGCTTGCTGGATCTCCTCGCAAGCGCTCTGGGACTCAACCCGGGCATCTTTAGCGAGCCTTGGCAAGTTCGGACACTTGGTCTGAAGTCCTCTGCTCCAAGGACTTGCACTTGTTGATGGTGTCCTTCAGCTCTTGCTCGACTTTGACCATCCGAGCTTCATGTTTGTGGCGGGCAGTCTACTCCGCCTCCATCTCCTTAGCCACTTTATCAGCGGCTGGCTTGTTCGCCTCTGCCTCCTTCTTGGCCTGGGCAAGCGTGCCTTTGAGGGACTCAACCTCGGCTGCGCCAACTGTGATCATAATCAAACAATTCAATGAGTTAATAGACTCACTATACATATCACTTATGATATATCATATTCCGCATACCTTGCATCTCCTCGAACCACTTGTTAATGTTGTCGTATATCGGGTTCCGGCAAAACCCTTAAGGTTCGAACTCTAGGGTGCGCACAAAGATCTTCTCCCTATGGAAAAACGCCCCAAAACCTCGCCGCAATTCTAAGCTAGCACGATGAACAACACAAGAGACACAAGGTTTATACTGGTTTGGGCCACCGTTGTGGTGTAATACCCTAATCCAGTGTGTAGTGTGGTGGATTGCCTCTGGGGCTAATGATGAACAGTACAGAGGAAGAACAACCTCACGAGGGGTGTTCTTGTGGTGGTGTGGAGTTCTACTTGTCCAGGATTTGACCCTCCCCCTTCCTACTGTGGTGGCTCTCTCTATTTATAGAGGCCCTGGTCCTCTTCCCAAATATTGAGCAGGAAGGAAGCCAACAACAGCCATTTTGTAAGGGGACAACTAGTACAAGCTATCCTGACTAAAGGTGGTCTTTGACTGCCAAAGGCACTCGTGATGATGCCGTCTTGGGCTCCACGGTGACCTCCGTCCTGCCGCTCTGCTGGTCTTGGTCTCGTTGCACCAATATGGAAACCTTTGCTTGATGCCTCGGTACTCCGCGCCTGTGCTTGCCCCCCTTTGCACCAAAGAGGAAACGAGGACACTACGCAGGCTAGCGCCCGCCTGGTCTTGATCGTCATGGCTTGCGTCATGAGCGCCTCGCGAGGTACCCCTTGCCTTGATCTCTCCGCCTCCTTGCAAGCCTGCCTAGTGAGGCTGTCCCTAAGGAGGCCTTGTGTCGTCCGCCCCACGAGGGTCTTGAGCTTGGGTTGATGAAGACGAGCCATACTAGGCCGCTGGTGAGCCACGCTGCAGGCCGCAGGCAGGCAAGTCTGGGGACCCCCGTTCCCAGGACGCCGACAATAGCCCCCAGGCCCAAGGCGTGCTCGGACTTGGCTTAGCAGCGAAGCCAAAGGGCCAGTGTGGAGCGCCGTGGGCCCCAACAGCCTGCGGCCTTGGTTGACGCGTGGCGACTTATTGGCGTGGGTGTCTCCGCTTCCCCACGCTGCCTCGGCAACTGCCCGATTTGACGAGTCCCTGCTGCATGCAAAAAGAGTCATCATTACCTGTGATCGTGGAGGCCGACGGTTGGCCTCCTCTGGACTATAAGTACGGAGAGGCATGAGCCCCCGTTGACCATCTCTTCTTGCTCCGCCTGCTTCTTCTCCCGTGCTCCTCCTCCATTCTTGATGCAAATGGCACCGATCCGCCGATTCTCAGCCGAAGAGAAAGGAAAGCCCCCCCAGGAGGGGCCTGACCCGCTCCCGCCGAAGAAACGGCCGGTCCCTGGCCGCCGCGACGGGGTTGCGAGGCCGGAGAAGACGAGGCCTTGGTACGAGCGGCTGCCTCCTGGGTTTCCGCTACCCCTGTACGCCCAGGCCGAGGGCCCTGGAGAAGGAGACGATGAGCGACACCGCCCGCGCCATAGGCGAGGTCGATGAGCCATGGCGGTGCGTGTCGTCGCTCCTGGAGTCCACGCCGCGGACTCCTCCCGCGAGCTCATGCTCCACGCCGCGATGCCTCCAAGCAACTGGATCCACTTCCCTCCATTCTTCACCTTCGAGATGCCGCCGAGGGGGCCTCTCGAGCTTTGGCTGCAGCACGCCGACTGCGGTGCCCCGGCGACCGAAGCGGAGGTCGAGGTCGTCGTTCCGGGCAAGGTCTACATGACCCGAGGCTGGGGCGAGATCGCCCGGGTCTGCCGAACAGGGGGTGCCCTCGTGATTCATTTTGAATACGATGGCGCCTCCTTGATGCTCTTCAAGATCTTCGATGCAGAAGGCCACCGACTGGAGTGCTGCCCCAGAGGAGGCAGCCAGGACATTGACGTGGCAAGGGCTAGGCCTGCAACCCGCTTCCCCAATGGCTCCTTTGGCAGCAGCGGCGATGCTTGGGAGTCCAGCGACTCTCCCGGGCTCTTCGCGACTCCAGAGATGAGCGATGACAGCTACGCGCCCCCGAGCTTGCGTTGTGCCCGGAGCAAGGCGGCTGCATCAGGCTGCCGGCGCGGCTGATCTGGATGGGGTTGGCACCGGCCTCCCATGTCCCACTATTGATGATGGCGTTAGCCATGGAGGCGCGTGGAGTTAGGGCTCCTTAGGATTCGCGTCTTTTGTTCCATGTGAGGAATCGATAAAACACCCTGTGGGGCATGTAAAGGGTCCGCGATGTCTTTTGTTGATATTATCCTTATTATTAAGCGGTGCAAATGCTCGTCCTGTCCCGGCTAGGTTCCCCCTTTCTAGCCTCGCGACGACTTGGTGCTCTACGCTGATAGGTCCCGGTCCCCAGGCAGGCTTCAGCCGTCACTGGTATGCCAGGTCGCGAAGCCGTGGTCAAGGCCAGGAGGTGAGCGGCCCGAGGTCCAGTAAGAGCCCCTGAGGCACGATGCTCAGGGGGTCCCCTTTAGCGCTCAAGCAGCCGCCGAAAGGTGAGAAAGGAAGGCAACGTTGCCGCCACAGAGCCGCATTAGGTGGAGATTATGTGTCGCATCAATTAGCTATTCCAGATGCAAAACTTATCTCAAAAACATGGAGTCGTTCACTCGGGATGCGCCGGACTTGCACGTCGGCAGCTGGGATGCAGCTGGGGTAGGTCCTCGCGAGCTTCCCCTCTCTTCCCCACACTCTCCTTAGTGCTCTACGTCCTCAGGTTCCGGCCCTCGAGTAAGCTCAGCCGCCGCTGGTATGCCAGGTCGCGATGCCGTGCACAAGGCCAGGGGGTGAGGGCTGGAGAGCCAGTAAGAGCTCCTGAGTTGCGATGCTCAAGAGCCCTCCTTTTAATGTGCAAGCGGGCCGCGCGGGAAAGAAAGGGAGAGCTCGTGGTGCCACCCGTCGTTGACCTCAGGAGGTTCCTGTAAACCAACACGAGAGAAGCACGTGTTGTCGTTATGATTGCAGGCCGGCCATTGGTTGCTCCGAGAGAGTGGTGAGGGCACTGAGGGCCTGGTGAGGTGACGCTTGTGGGGCTGCTGTGGGCCAGAGCTCGACCACTCAGATTTGTCGACGTTGCAGGGACGGACCCATGCACAAGCGTCGTGCCAGCGCGAGCGGCTCCAGAGGCAGGTGTCAATCGAGCAGGCGATAATCACAGGCAGGTTAAGCATGAAAGGCAAATCAACTTAAGTAAACGCATGCAAGATACATGCCACTGGGCCAGGCCCGAGCGGCTTGGGGATGATGCAGCCCGAGGGGCGCCCCCAGCAAGGTAAACTAAAGACATAAGCAAAAGGGATACATGCCACATGGACAGACCCACGCGACCTGGGAATGATGCAGCCCGGAGGGCACTCCCAGCTGAAATGAACTCGAAAGATCTCACCTGGTACCATTGCAGAGGAGGTGCTGAAGTAGCTAAAGGTGCGCAGTGAAGAGGCCGCCCCTCACGAGCCACCGGAGCCCTGATCCTCAGGAGGCACTAGGGGTCCAGGCGGTTCATCTCCATCTCCGCCAGGACCGCGTGATGCCTGGCGTCCTGAGCCGCCAGAATGCTCTGCAGGTGGCGTTGATGAGTAGCGGCCGCGTTCGGCAGGCCGAAAGGCATGCGAACGTAGTTGTGCGGCGGAACCTCGCAACATCCCACGTGCGAAGGCCAGAGGCACTCCTGAGACGCGGCTCGGTTGAGCCCTGGGAAGTCGATGCAGACGCGCAACCCACCATCCTCGCCTGGATGGGGAGCTACGCTAGGCAGGCGGCGATCGCTGCGTATGAATCTTGATTCCTGAAGCTCCTGAGTGGTCTTGGTGATGAACTCCTGAGGGTTGGGCCTTCCTTGCCTCATGCCTTCCTGAGGAAAACGTGCTGCGAAGCACGCCTCCAGGTGGTGCCCGAGTGCCTCCCTCGTGATCTTGGCAAAGTCTAAGGCCCTCCAGAAGAGAGCCCCCAAGCCCTGCCCGAGGAGGGCGCCGGGCGCGCCTTCCTATGCGATGGAAGGAGGCGCCCCTTGCACGGGCATGGATCCTGATGCGACACCTCCGGAGATGCCAACCTCCTGAGGCCTTGAGCTGGGCGGTGTCTTCTTCTTCTTGGGAACTGCCTCAGGAGGGTTCTCACCCTTGCTGTCTGGGTCCTTGATCGATGCAGCTTGAAAGGCGTGCTCGAGAGAGCACACCGCATCCTTCTCTTTGCAGGGGACCGTGATGATCCCACTACTCCCGGGCACCTTGAGGACATTGTAGCGATGGTGGGTCACTGCCATGAACTTGGCCAGGGCTGGATACCCGAGGATGGCATTGTATGGCAGGCAAATGTGGGCAACGTCGAAGTCGATGAGCTCGGTAAGGTAATTGTTGCGCTGCCCAAAAGTGACAGGGAGGCGGACCTGCCCTATCGGGGTAGTGGAGCCGTCAGTGACTCCTGAGAAAGGCTTGGTAGGCTGAAGTTGATCATATGGCACTTGAAGGTTGTTGAACGTCTCGACGGACAGGACGTTGAGCCCTGCGCCGCCATCGATGAGGGTCCTGGTAACTTGCACGTTGCTGATGACTAGGGAACAGAGCATTGGGAGGATGCCAGTTGTAGCCGCACAATTGAGTTGATCCGCTGAGCTGAAAGTGATGGCGCACGTGGACCATCAGAGAGGGCGTGTGGCCTCGAGCTTGGGAAGGACTGCATTCACCTCGCGAGCAAACTGCTTGAAGATGCGTTGAGAAGCTGGGGCCTGGGCTCCGCCCAAGATGCAAGCGATAGCACGTGGCTCCTGGAAGCCCCCAGCCCCCTCGTCCTGGTCGTGGTCATCATTCCTTCTTGGCGGTGGTGGCAAAGGAGGAAGGTCTGCGTTGCCCTTCGGGCGGTCTTCACGAGGCTGATCCCTTCAGGCTCCCTCGCGAGGCTGATCCTACCAGCGATCCTTGCGAGGTCGGTCACGCCACTCCTGGTGAGGGCCTAGGTTATCCCATCGTCCTCCACCTCTTCCCCTCCTCGGCCGTGGCCCCGATCATTGCGCTCGGTCGTTGACCGATGCATCCTTCTTGAACGGCTCTGAGCTCCTGGCACTCGTTGATGTTGTGGGTGTAGAGGTTGTGGTAGGCGCAGAATTGGCTACCCTTGGACGACTTCGGCTGGTCCCTGCCACACTTCGTGTCTGGTTCTGCTGCAAGCACGGCTGCTCCTTTGCGCTTCAAGTCCTTGGCCCTGGCCTTCTTCTCTTCTGGGTCAGCAGCTGGAAGCTCGAGGAGGGAAAGGCGTCCCTCCTTAGCTCTTGCGCACTTGGTCGCTAGGTTGAACAGCTCCAGAGATGTGCACAGATCCTCGTGGATGGCGAGCTCCTCCTTCATCTTGACGTCACGGGCGCCATCGGAGAACGTTGAGATGATGGCCTCCTCTTTCACCTTGGGGATCTTGAGGCGAGCATTGTTGAAGCGCTAGATGTACTTCTAGAGGGTCTCTGCAGGCTGCTGCTTGATGCGGCGCAGGTCACCCACGGCTGGAGGGCGGTCGCAAGTGCCCTGGAAGTTGGCGATAAAACGGCTGCGCATCTCGTCCCAAGAGGAGATCGAGTCGGGAGGCAGGTTCAGGAGCCAGGTGCGAGCACCATCCTTGAGCGCCATGGGAAACTAGTTCGCCATGACCCTTTCGTCTCTGTTGGCCGCCTCGATGCCTGATCCGTCTCCATTGTATCTATAATTTTTGATTGTTCCATGCCAATATTATTCACTTTCATATACTTTTTGGCAACTTTTTATATTATTTTTGGGACTAACTTATTGATCCAGTGCCCAGTGTCAGTTCCTGTCTGTTGCATGTTTTTTGTTTCTTAGAAACCCAATATCAAACAGAGTCCAAACGGAAAAAAAAGGACGGAGATTTTTTTGGAATATTTATGATTTTTGGGAAGTAAAATCAACGGGAGACGGTGTCCGAGGTGGTCACGAGGTAGGGGGGCGCGCCCTACCCCCCCAGGCGCGTCCCTGACCCTCGTGGTCCACCCGTAAGGCGGTTGATGCTCTTCTTTTGACGCAATAAAGATAATTTTATGAGAAAGATCTGGGCAAAAGATTCACCCCAATCGGAGTTACGGATCTCCAGATATAAAGGAAACGGTGAAGGGGTAGAATCGAAGGACACAGAAACAGAGAGATAGATCCAATCTCGGAGGGGCTCTCGCCCCTCCCAAGCCATGGGAGCCAAGGACCAGAGGGGAAACCCTTCTCCCATCTAGGGAGGAGGTCAAGGAAGAAGAAGAAGAAGAAGGGGGACCTCTCCCCCTTGCTTCCGGTGGCGCCGGAACGCCGCCGGGGGCCATCATCATCACCGCGATCTTCACCAACACCGCCGTCATCTTCACCAACATCTCTATCACCTTCCCCCATCTATATCTAGCGGTCCACTCTCCCGCATCCCGTTGTACCCTCTACTTGAACATGGTGCTTTATGCTTCATATTATTTTTCAATGATGTGTTGCCATCCTATGATGTCTGAGTAGATTATCGTTGTCCTATCGGTGATTGATGAATTGCTATGATTGGTTTGAGTTGCATGTTTTATTATTGGTGCTGTCCTATTGTGCCCTCCGTGTCAGGCAAGCGTGAGGGATTCCCGCTGTAGGGTTTGCAATATGTTTATGATTTGCTTATGGTGGGTGGCGTGAGTGACAGAAGCACAGACCCGAGTAAGTAGGTTGTTTACGTATGGGATAAAATGGGACTTGATGCCTTAATGCTATGGTTGGGTTTTACCTTAATGAATCTTTAGTAGTTGCGAATGCTTGCTAGAGTTCCAATCATAAGTGCATATAATTCCAAGTAAGGGATGATATGTTAGCTTATGCCTCTCCCTCAAATAGAATTGCAATAGTGATTACCGGTCTAGTAACGTAGTCAATTGCTTAGGGACAATTCCACAACTCCTACCACCACTTTTCCACACTCGCTATATTTACTTTGTTGCTTCTTTATCTTAACAGCCCCTAGTTTATATTTACGTGTTCTTTACTTTCTTGCAAATCTATCCTATCACACCTACAAAGTACTTCTAGTTTCATACTTGTTCTAGGTAAAGTGAACGTCAAGCGTGCGTAGAGTCGTATCAGTGGCCTATAGGACTTGAGAGAATACTTGTTCTACCTTTAGCTCCTCATTGGGTTCGACACTCTTACTTATCGAAAGAGGCTAGAACTATCCCCTATACTTGTGGGTTATCAAGATCTTTTTCTGGCGCCGTTGCCGGGGAGTCATAGCGTGGGGTGAATATTCTCGTGTGTGCTTGTTTGCTTTATCACTAAGTAATTTTTATTTGCTGTTCTTAGTTGTTTTCTATCTTTAGTTATGGATATGGAACGCAAAATACCCAAAAAATTAGAGGTACTTGCTACTCATGTAGATGGGGTAACTCCTAAAACCCCCGATTCTCATTATGTGAGAGATATTATGTACTACTTTGATAATCCTGAGAAAACCCCATTCAACTTTATAATGGGAGTAACGTTGGATCAACGTGAATACTCTAGGGATTATCGCTTAACACAAAAGGGAAACTATTATGGGATCAAATTATTATGTTGCGTTGGTATGCCTGGAATCTATGCTTGAGATATGATATTACTTGTTGCTCTAGGGTGGAGGCTCAACACCTCCCCTTTTCATGCAAATTTAACGATAATGAAACCTTAGCTTCTTATGCGAATGGTATATATGATTACTATGATGTGGAACAAATAGAAGAATTTGTTGCTTTTAAGGCTGCCTAGGATATTGAAGCTTTGTTTGAAAAGTATGAAGCTTTTGATGATGATGGTTATAGGCCGGAAAATCTTGCTATACTTGGATATTGCTATGAAAATTATGAATACAATTACTATATTAATACTTTTATGAAGAAAGTCAACGCTGTCCAAGAAGAGACTAATATTTTGCAGGAAGCTATGAAGAAGAAATTGATGAAACTGTGAGCTCATTGGATGAAAAAGATGATGAGAAGAGCGAAGAACAAAAGAAGGAAGAGCGGATTTATCACCCGTGCCCACCTTCCAATGAGAGTAACTCTTCAACTCATACACTGTTTAATTCCCCTTCATGCTTACCGAAGGATGATTGCTATGATGACTATTATGATCCCATTAATTCTCTTGAAATACCCCTTTTTGATGATGCTTGCTATGCTTATGGCCAAGATGCCAATATGAATTATGCTTATGGAGATGAACTTGCTATAGTTCCTTATGTTATGAATGAAATTGTTGCTATTGCACCCACACATGATAGTCCTATTATCTTTTTGAATTCTCCCGACTACACTATATCGGAGAAGCTTGCACTTATTAAGGATTATATTGATGGGTTGCCTTTTACTACTACACATGATAATTTTGATAGATATAATATGCATGTGCTTGCTGCTCCTACTTGCAATTATTATGAGAGAGGAACTATATCTCCACCTCTCTATGTTTCCAATATGATAGAATTGCAAGAAACTGCTTATACTATGCATTGACCTTTACTATGTGTGCATGAATTGTTCTTTTATGACATGCCGATGCATAGGAAGAGAGTTAGGCTTCGTTGTTGCTTGATATATATTACTTTGTGCTCACTACTAAATTAAAAATCATTTTTAATTAAAATTGGCTTTGATATACCTTGGGATCCGGGTGGATTCACTACTTGAGCACTATATGCCTAGCTTAATGGCTTTAAAGAAAGCGCTGCCAGGGAGACAACCCGGAATTTTTAGAGAGTCATTTATTTCTGTTGAGTGCTTTCATATAGTTTGAAAACAAAAAAATAAAGAGGGGAAGCCAAAACTTTTCAAAAAGAGAAGTGAAAGTGAGATAGACGAGCATTGTGAAAGTGGGGGACGTCCTTGAACTTTGTTCATGCCCATGGGAACTTTGTGAATCTTAATTACAGAAACTTATCATCAAAAATAATTATCCCCTTGTATAATTCCATTGTATTATAAAAATAATGTGCTAAGGTTTGCCTTTAGGATGTTTACAATGCTTGTTGGTTTGTACGGTGCAGGACAGAAACTTTGTCTGTAGTGCGCGATTTTACATTTTTAACTGGAACGTCAATCGGTTCTGATTTCTTTTGCACTGTATTTTTATCCAACTTATTTATTTTTCCTAATTTTGGTAGAATTTTTGGGGTACCAGAAGTTTGGTGGATGTTCAGATTGCTACAGACTGTTCTGTTTTTGACAGATTCTGTTTTTGATGCATAGTTTGCTTGTTTTGATGAATCTATCAATTTATATCAGTGGATTAAGCCATGGAAACGTAATGTTACAGTAGACACAATGCAAAAACAAAATATGAATTGGTTTGCAACAGTACTTAGAGTGGTGATTTGCTTTATTATACTAACGGATCTTACCGAGTTTTCTGTTCAAGTTTTGTGTGGATGTAGTGTCTAATCGAGGATGTTTTGATGTGAGAAGAAGGAAGAGAGGCAATAGCTCAAGCTTGGAGATGCCCGAGGCACCCCAAGTAAATATTCAAGGAGACTCAAGCGTCTAAGCTTGGGGATGCTGGGGAGGCATCCCCTCTTTCTTCAACAAGTATCGGTATGTTTCGGATTGTTTCATTCATGCATTATGTGCAAGTCTTGGAGCGTCTTTTGCAATTAGGTTTTTATTTTTCTTTTATGAACCATGATGGTATGAGATAGTCCTTGGTTGATTTATAGAATGCTCATTGCACTTCACTTAAATCTTTTTAGTATGGCTTTATAGAATGCTTCATGTGCTTCACTTATATCATTTGAAGTTGGATTGCCTGTTTCTCTTTACATAGAAAACCGCCATTTGTAGAATGCTCTTTTGATTCACTTATATTTGTTAGAGCGTGGGTATATCTTTTGTAGAAAGAATTAAACTCTCTTGCTTCACTTATATCTATTTAGAGAGATGACAGGAATTGGTCATTCACATGGTTAGTCATTAAATCCTACAAAAACTTGTAGATCGCTGAATATGATATGTTTGATTCCTTGCAATAGTTTTGCGATATAAAGATGGTGATATTAGAGTTATGCTAGTGGGTGGTTGTGGATTGTAGAGACACTTGTGTTGAGGTTTGGAAGTCCCGTAGCATGCACGTATGGTAATCGTTGTGTGACAAATTTGAAGCATGGGGTGTTTCTTTGATTGTCTTCCTTATGAGTGGCGGCCGGGGATGAGCGATGGTCTTTTCCTACCAATCTATCCCCCTAGGGGCATGCGTAGTAGTACTTTGCTTCGAGGGCTAATAAACTTTTGCAATAAGTATATGAGTTCTTTATGACTAATGTGAGTCCATGGATTATACGCACTTTTACCTTTCCATCATTGCTAGCCTCTTCGGTACCGTGCATTGCCCTTTCTCACCTCGAGAGTTGGTGCAAACTTCGCTGGTGCATCCAAACCCCGTGATACGATACGCTCTATCACACGTAAGCCTCATTATATCTTCCTCAAAACAGCCACCATACCTACCTATCATGGCATTTCCATAGCCATTCCGAGATATATTGCCATGCAACTTCCATCATCATCATATTCATGACTTGAGCATTCATTGTCATATTGCTTTGCATGATCGTAAGATAGCTAGCATGATGTTTTCATGGCTTGTCCATTTTTTGATGTCATTGCTATGCTAGATCATTGCACATCCCGGTACACCGCCGGAAGCATTCATATAGAGTCATATCTTTGTTCTAGTATCGAGTTGTAATGTTGAGTTGTAAGTAAATAAGAGTGTGATGATCATCATTATAGAGCATTGCCCCATGAAAAAAAAGAAAAAAAGAAAAAAAAGGGAAAGGCCAAAGAAGCCTAAATAAAAAAGGGGGCCAAAGAAGCCCACCCAAAAAAAGAAAAGGGGCAATGTTACTATCTCTTTTTCCACACTTGTGCTTCAAAGTAGCACCATGTTCTTCATGTAGTGAGTCTCATATCTTGTGCTTCAAATTAGCACCATGTTCTTCATATAGATTGTCTCCTATGTTGTCACTTTCATATACTAGTGGGAATTTTCATTATAGAACTTGGCTTGTATATTCCAACGATGGGCTTCCTCAAATGCCCTAGGTCTTCATGAGCAAGCAAGTTGGATGCACACCCACTTAATTTCTTTTGTTGAGCTTTCATGCACTTATAGCTCTTAGTGCATCCGTTGCATGGCAATCCCTACTCCTCACATTGACATCAATTGATGGGCATCTCCATAGCCCGTTGATTAGCCACGTTGATGTGAGACTTTCTCCCTTTTTGTCTTCTCCACATAACCTCCATCATTCTATTCTATTCCACCTATAGTGCTATATCCATGGCTTGTGCTCATGTATAGCGTGAGGGTTGAAAAGGCTGAAGCGCGTTAAAAAGTATGAACCAATTGCTCGGCTTGTCATCGGGGTTGTGCACGATGGGGGCATTTTGTGTGACAAAAATGAAACATGGCCAAACTGTATGATTTTGTAGGGATAAGCTTGCTTTGGCCTTGTTGTTTTGAAAAGACATGATTGCTTTATTGGTACGCCCGAAGTATTATTGATTTTATGTCAAATGATAGACTATTGCTTTGAATCGCTCGTGTCTTAATATTCATGCCATGATTAGACATATGATCAAGATTATGCTAGGTAGCATTGCACATCAAAAATTATTTCTTTTTTATCATTTACCTACTCGAGGATGAGCAGGAATTAAGCTTGGGGATGCTGATACGTCTCCGTCGTATCTATAATTTTTGATTGTTCCATGCCAATATTATTCACTTTCATATACTTTTTGGCAACATTTTATATTATTTTTGGGACTAACTTATTGATCCAGTGCCCAGTGCCAGTTCCTGTCTGTTGCATGTTTTTTGCTTCACAGAAACCCAATATCAAACGAGTCCAAATGGTATAAAAATGGACAAAGATTTTTTTGGAATATTTATGATTTTTGGGAAGTAAAATCAACGGGAGACAGTGTCCGAGGTGGTCACGTGGTAGGGGGGCGCGCCCTACCCCCCCAGGCGCGTCCCTCACCCTCGTGGTACACCCGTAAGGCAGTTGATGCTCTTCTTTTGACGCAAGAAAGATAATTTTATGAGAAAGATCTGGGCAAAAGATTCACCCCAATCGGAGTTACGGATCTCCAGATATAAAGGAAACGGTGAAGGGGTAGAATCGAAGGACACAGAAACAGAGAGATAGATCCAATCTCGGAGGGGCTCTCGCCCCTCCCAAGCCATGGGAGCCAAGGACCAGAGGGGCAACCCTTCTCCCATCTAGGGAGGAGGTCAAGGAAGAAGAAGAAGAAGAAGGGGGGCCTCTCCCCCTTGCTTCCGGTGGCGCCGGAACGCCGCCGGGGGCCATCATCATCACCGCGATCTTCACCAACACCGCCGTCATCTTCACCAACATCTCTATCACCTTCCCCCATCTATATCCAGCGGTCCACTCTCCCGCATCCCGTTGTACCCTCTACTTGAACATGCTGCTTTATGCTTCATATTATTTTCCAATGATGTGTTGCCATCCTATGATGTCTGAGTAGATTATCGTTGTCCTATCGGTGATTGATGAATTGCTATGATTGGTTTGAGTTGCATGTTTTATTATTGGTGCTGTCCTATTGTGCCCTCCGTGTCAGGCAAGCGTGAGGGATTCCCGCTGTAGGGTTTGCAATATGTTTATGATTTGCTTTTGGTGGGTGGCGTGAGTGACAGAAGCACAGACCCGAGTAAGTAGGTTGTTTACGTATGGGATAAAATGGGACTTGATGCCTTAATGCTATGGTTGGGTTTTACCTTAATGAATCTTTAGTAGTTGCGGATGCTTGCTAGAGTTCCAATCATAAGTGCATAGAATTCCAAGTAAGGGATGATATGTTAGCTTATGCCTCTCCCTCAAATAGAATTGCAATAGTGATTACCGGTCTAGTAATGTAGTCAATTGCTTAGGGATAATTCCACAAATCCTACCACCACTTTTCCACACTCGCTATATTTACTTTGTTGCTTCTTTATCTTAACAGCTCCTAGTTTATATTTACGTGTTCTTTACTTTCTTGCAAACCTATCCTATCACACCTACAAAGTACTTCTAGTTTCATACTTGTTCTAGGTAAAGCGAACGTCAAGCGTGCGTAGAGTCGTATCAGTGGCCGATAGGACTTGAGAGAATATTTGTTCTATCTTTAGCTCCTCGTTTGGTTCGACACTGTTACTTATCGAAAGAGGCTACAACTATCCCCTATACTTGTGGGTTATCAATGCCCAGCTCGTAGAGCTACAGGAACTCTGCGGGGTCGGCAGTGTCGTCGTAGCGAGGAGGCAGGTCCGGTTGAACTTGCCTGGCCAGGTGACGCTGTGCTCGGTGGTGAAGGCGCGGCAGCCTGCCGTGGCTACAGGAGCATTTTGCAGACGCGGGGCCTGTTCTTGATGGTTCCCGCGCGCCGCGGCCAGGGGCAGCACGGGGTCTTGGCGTGCTGGTGCAGGGATGCGGTCTTGACGTGCTGGTGCAGGGAGCACATGAGCGCCTTCTTGAGGCCGAGGGATTCTTGACAGCTTCTTTCTTGCTGCGCGGGTGCTGGACGCGGTGGGTCACGTCCAGGAGCCGCACGCCTTGGAGCCAGGGCGCCTTCTTGGGGAGGAGGTGGCGAAGGCGCTCCCTGAGCCGCGTCGCCCATGCAGGACGGAGGGCGAGGCAGTGAGAGGGACGGCGCAGGAGAGCCCCCTGCGGCGCTGACGAGCTCGGTGATGCGAGCAAGCCACTCCTCATAGAGGCCATCGACGGGGTGGTAGTGCTGGAGCTCACGTGCCAGGAGAAACGCGGCCTGCACGTCCGTGGGGGTGCGACAAGCGTGAGATGACAAACCAGCTGGGGTCAGCGACGGAGTGGCGGTGCGGCCTTCCCTCCACACTGAGGGGTGCAGCGAAGATGCTTACTGCTTGTCCCCCGTCGGGCCGGTGGCGGCATTGGCAGCAGGCGATGGAGAACAACGAGGAGGCCCACTGACGGGAGCCGTCTGGGCAACATGGGCGGCGAGAGCAGCCCGACGCTCAGCGCGAGCTCGGCGAGCGTCTGCCATGGATGTGACGAAGCGATGGGACGCAGATTAGCGGAGAAAAGAATCTGGCGCACCCCTACTTGGCGCGCCAAATGTGAGATATCGGGTTCTGGCAAAACCCTTAAGGTTCGAACTCTGTGGTGCGCACGAAGATCTTCTCCCTACCGAAACACGCCCCAAAACCTCGCCACAATTATAAGCTAGCACGATGAACAACACAAGAGACACAAGGTTTATACTGGTTCGGGCCATCGTTGTGGTGTAATACCCTAATCCAGTGTGTGGTGTGGTGGATTGCCTCTGGGGCTGATGATGAACAGTACAGAGGAAGAACAACCTCGCGAGGGGTGTTCTTGTGGTGGTGTGGAGTTCTACTTGTCCAAGATTCGATCCACCCCCTTCCTACTTGGTGGCTCTCTCTATTTATAGAAGCCCTAGTCCTCTTCCCAAATATTGAGCAGGAAGAAGCCAACAACGGCCATTTCGTAAGGGGACAACTAGTAAAAGCTATCCTGACTAAAGGTGGTCTTCGACTACCAAAGGCACTGGTGATGACACCGTCTTGGGCTCCACGGTGACCTCCGTCCTACCGCTCTGCTGGTCTTGGTCTCGTTGCACCAATATGGAAACCTTTGCCTGATGCCTCGGTACTCCGCGCCTGCGCTTGCCCTCCTTTGCACCAAAGAGGAAACGAGGACACTGTGCAGGCTGGCGCCCGCCTAGTCTTGATCGTCATGTCTTGCGTCATGAGCGCCTCGTGAGGTACCCCTTGCCTTGATCTCTCCGCCTCCTCGCGAGCCTGCCTGGTGAGGCCGCCCCTGAGGAGGCCTTGTGTCGTCCGCCCCGCGGGGGTCTTTAGCTTGTTTTGATGAAGACGGGCTGTACTGGGCCGCTGGTGAGCCACGCTGCAGGCCACAGGCACGCAAGTCTGGGGACCCCCGTTCCCAGGATACCGAAAAATGTGGTCGAGCTCCTCATCGTCCACTCGAAGCTTCCGAAAGCTCAGAAACCTCTACGGCCTGGGTGGTAGCCACCAACATGGATGCCTCATTACACAAATCAGCATAGTATATTAATGTCCAAATTATTATGGGATCCTCTGTCCGAATTGTTCTAATCCGGACAGAGTCTCAAGGGCTACTATCTATACACAGGTTCATCCTCTCATATGAAAAGCATTTTAGAGCATTACATTGCATACCTCAAAGCCCGCTAGTAGGCTGCTGAAGGCTTCATTCAGTCCACTTTTTGCAGACTGAACCTTTTCCATAACCGCACCCATCAGGGTGCGGTGCTACTCCATGATGGAAGCACGTTGCAGCGCTTCCTCCAGAGCATGAGCAGCCTCCGGATTAACAGAGGCCGCTGATGGAGCTGCTGCTCCTCCTCCCTCTCTTCAGGAGGCTGCGTATCCCGTCCCGGAGCCGCATTGGTCTCTGGAACGGTGTGAGGCGGGGGCTCGGACTGATGGGGCTCCCTGTTGTTGGTTGTCATGGGGGTCGCCTCCCCCAAGTCTTCGGCGACCATGGTGTCAACCTCAGGCGCATCCTCGACGGGCTCGTCCGCCCCTCCTCGGCCAGGAGAAGTCCTTCGGGACAACACCTCAGTGTCCTCCATGGTAGTAGGCAAGGGGGCTCGTGACGGCGCGTCGCTCTCCTCCTGCTCAGGTGGTAGGGAGTTCTCCTCCGATGAGGGGGTGTTCGGAATCTCACGGGGAGGGCTGAAAGGCAAATAACAATATAACTTACATAACAGAGGCAGGTAAGAGAAAAACGAACAATAATATTACAAATACTTATGATTCGCCCAGGGGCTTCACCCTGGGAGGTCTTTTGGGGATGTGTTCGGACTTTGAGTCCGAACTGACCGAAAGGGTTGTCTTCCCCCTCTTTGGCACCAACCCCTTAGGGTCTTCGGAGGCCGTCCTCTTCTTCCTCCTCCCCTTGAGCGGGGGATCACTTTCCACCTCCTCCTCCTCCTCTTCTTCCTCGTCTCCCTCATGAGAGGAGAGAATCTCAGTCTCTTCGGACACAACATCCAAAGGGCCTCTGCAGCGGGGGCCGCCATTGGCGTCCTTGCCCTTCTTCTCGGGCGCCTGATAGGGCGCCGGGACCATCATCTCCGTCAGCTAGGGAGTGGCTGGGCCCTCTGGCAACGGAGCCGGACTGTCAATCCGCTCCGCCTTTGCTGTCCATCCCTATGAGGAAGGGAGCTGATAAGATTTCTATTGATTAAGCATTGACCGAATAGGTCTTCGGAAAAACTAATAATTACCTTTGAGGCGGGATTCTCGATGTCGAGCCCGATGTCCTCGGTCTTCATCGGCCAGCTCTTCTGGGCCTTGAAGAGCAGCTTCCATATTTCTTCGTGCGTAGTGCCGAAGAAGCGCTTCAGGGTCCGCGGATCCTCCGAATTGAACTCCCACATTGGGGAGGCCCGGCGTTGGCAGGGGAGGACGTGGCGGAAGAGCATGATCTGCACCACATTGGTGAGGTCGATGTTCGTGCCCAGCACGTTTGTGATGCGCTTCTACAACATTTTCACCTTCGTCTGGGACCCCCAATCAAGGCCCTTAGCGGTCCATGAGGTGAGCCTCGTAGGGGGTCCGGATCTGAACTCAGGAATTTCCACCCAATTGGCGCGGCGGGGTTTGGTGATGTAGAACCACTCCTACTGCCAGACCATGACGATCTCGACGAAAGCCCCTTTGGGCCATGCGGTGTTGGGAAACTTGCTTACCATGGCCCTGCCACAGTCCGCATGCTGTTCGTCGACCACCTTCGGCTTCAGATTGAAGACCTTAAGCCACAGGCCGAAGTGTGGTGGGATGCGGAGCAGAGCCTCACACACGACAATGAACGCTGATATGTGGAGGAAGGAATTCGGGGCTAGATCATGGAAATCTAGCCTGTAGTAGAACATAAGGCCACAGACGAAGGGGTGGAGGGGAAACCCTAGCCCCCTGAGGAAATGGGGGAGGAATACAACCCTTTCGTCAGGCGCCGGAGTGAGGATGACTTGGTCCTTGTCGGGAAGCCCGTGCGCGATGTTCGCAGATAGGTACCCTGCACTCTAGAGATCCTTCACGTCCTTCTCAGTGACGGAGGAGGCCTCCCACCTGCCCTTGGAGCCTGACCCGGCCATGGCTGGAGAGGGTGGTGGCAGTGAGGAAGATGGGAGCTTTTTTGGGCGCTGGAGCTTGGGAGATTGGAAGACAAAGGCTATAGGAAGGCGTGGGGAAGAAAGGAGGAATCTTTGCCCTCTTATAGGTGGTTAAAATGCCAACCGTCCCCCACTTAAGCCTTAAACCTCACCTATTCCCAATGATATCGTGCTCCAGGAGCGGTTGGGTTACCCAAATCCCATTGATGAGAATCCCGTAATAAGTGGGCACGATCTCTGTTTTGACAAGACGTGCCAAGGGGGGCTCGACCTCGAAACACGAAACGGGGAGTGTGAAAACGATTCAAAATACTGAAGAGTCAAGTGTGACGCTTCGCCGGAAAAAGTTGTCAGAAAAGATACTATTTTTTATTTTTATATCTTGCCTTCGTGCCTGAGGGTTAAATTGACTATACAGAGCCAGGTTCTTTTATAAGGGAAGCTGGCGTATGGTATTCAAGAAGAGGAACCCGCCTCGCAATGCCAAAGAAAATCCGCGTGCCGAACACGTCGTCATTGAAGACTGGTTCAGGGGCTACTGAGGGAGTCCTGGACTAAGGGGTCCTCAGGCGTCCGGTCTATTCGATATGGGCCGGACTGATGGGACATGAAGATAAAGGAAGAAGACCACCTCCCGTGTCCGGACAGGACTCCTATATGCGTGAACGGCAAGATTGGTGTTTGGATATGCTATTTCCTTTCCCTGTAAACCGACTCTGTACAACCCTAGGGCCCTCCGGTGTCTATATAAACCGAACGGCTTAGTCCATCGGCACGATCATACTCTGAAGGGAATATGCCCTAGAGGCAATAATAAAGTTATTATTTATTTCCTTATTTCATGATAAATGTTTATTATTCATGCTAGAATTGTGTTAACCAGAAACATAATACATGTGTGAATACATAGACAAACATAGTGTCACTAGTATGCCTCTACTTGACTAGCTCGTTGATCAAAGATGGTTAAGGTTTCCTAACCATTGACATGAGTTGTCATTTGATAAATGGTATCACATCATTGGGAGAATGATGTGATTGACTTGACCCATTCCGTTAGCTTAGCACTTGATCATTTTAGTTTACTGCTATTGCTTTCTTCATAACTTATACATGTTCCTATGACTATGAGATTATGCAACTCCCGATTACCGGAAGGACACTTTGTGTGCTACCAAACGTCACAACGTAACTGGGTGATTATAAAGGTGCTCTACAGGTGTCTCCGATGGTAGTTGTTGAGTTGGCATAGATCGAGATTAGGATTTGTCACTCCGATTGTCGGAGAGGTATCTTTGGGCCCTCTCGGTAATGCACATCACTATAAGCCTTTCAAGCAATTTGACTAATGAGTTAGTTGCGGGATGATGCATTACAGAACGAGTAAAGAGACTTGCCGGTAACGAGATTGAGCTAGGTATTGAGATACCGACGATCGAATCTCGGGCAAGTAACATACCGATGACAAAGGGAACAACGTATGTTGTTATGCGGTTTGACCGATAAAGATCTTCGTAGAATATGTAGGAGCCAATATGAGCATCCGGGTTTTGCTATTGGTTATTGACTGGAGACGTGTCTCGGTCATGTCTACATAGTTATCGAACCCGTAGGGTTCGCATGCTTAACGTTTGGTGACGATTGGTATTATGAGTTTATATGTTTTGAGATACCGACGATCGAATCTCGGGCAAGTAACATACCGATGACAAAGGGAACAACGTATGTTGTTATGCGGTTTGACCGATAAAGATCTTCGTAGAATATGTAGGAGCCAATATGAGCATCCGGGTTTTGCTATTGGTTATTGACTGGAGACGTGTCTCGGTCATGTCTACATAGTTATCGAACCCGTAGGGTTCGCATGCTTAACGTTTGGTGACGATTGGTATTATGAGTTTATATGTTTTGATGTACCGTAGGTAGTTTGGAGTCTCGGATATGATCACGGACATGACGAGGAGTCTTGAAATGGTCGAGACATAAAGATTGATATATTGGATGCCTATGTTTGGACTTCGGAAGTGTTCCGGGCAAGTTCAGGCATATACCGGAGTACCGGAGGATTACCGGAACCCCCCGAGGAGTGTAATGGGCCTATTGGGCCTTAGTGGAGAAGAGGAGGGGCGGCCAAGGCAGGGCCGCGCCCCCTCCCCCTCTAGTCCGAGTTGGACAAGGAGGGGGGCGCCCCCCCTTTCCTTCCCCCCTCTCTCCTCCTTCCCCCTTCTCCTACTCCTACTAGGAAAGGAGGAGTCCTACTCCCGATGGGAGTAGGACTCCCCCCTTGGTGCGCCCTCCTCCTGGCCGGCCGCCTTCCCCCTAGCTCCTTTATATACATGGGCGGGGGGGGGGGGGGACCCCAAGACACACAAGTTGATCATTGATCTTTAGCCGTGTGCGGTACCCCCTCCACCATAATCCACCTCGGTCATATCTTAGCGGTGCTTAGGCAAAGCCCTGCGTCAGTAGCTTCATCAACACCGTCATCTCGCCGTCGTGCTGACGGAACTCTCCCTCAAAGCTCTACTGGATCGTGAGTTCGTGGGACATCACCAAGCTGAACGTGTGCAGACCGCGGAGGTGTCGTGCGTTCGGTACTTGGATCGGTCGATCGTGAAGATGTACAACTACATCAACCGCGTTGTCATAACGCTTCCGCTTACGGTTTACGAGAGTACATGGATGACACTCTCCCCTCTCGTTGTTGTGCATCACCATGATCTTGCGTGTGCATAGGAAATTTTTTGAAATTACTACGTTCCCCAATAGTGGCATCCGAGCATGGTTTATGCGTAGATGTTATATGCACGAGTAGAACACAAGTGAGTTGTGGGCGATACAAGTCATACTACTTACCAGCATGTCATACTTTGATTCAGGGGTATTGTTGGATGAAGCGGCCCGGACTGACATTACGCGAGACTGGTTCTACCGACATGCTTTGCACACAGGTGACTGGCGGGTGTCAGTTTCTCCAACTTTAGTTGAATCGAGTGTGGCTACGCCTGGTCCTTGTGAAGGTTAAAACAACACTAACTTGACGAAATATCATTGTGGTTTTGATGCGTAGGTAAAAACGGTTCTTGCTCAGCCCGTAGCAGCCACGTAAAACTTGCAACAACAAAGTAGAGGACATCTAACTTGTTTTTGCAGGGCATGTTGTGATGTGATATGGTCAAGACATGATGAGATGATCATGTTTTGTAATAGAGTTATCGGCAACTGGTAGGAGCCATATGGTTGTCGCTTTATTGTATGCAATGCAATCACCCTGTAATTTCTTTACTTTATCACTAAGCGGTAGCGATAGTCGTAGAAGCAATAGTTGGAGAGACGACAATGATGCTACGATGGAGATCAAGGTGTCCCGCTGGTGACGATGGTGATCATGACGGTGCTTTGGAGGTGGAGATCAAAGGCACTAGATGATGATGGCCATATCATATCACTTATATTGATTGCATGTGATGTTTATCCTTTATGCATCTTATTCTACTTTGATTGACGGTAGCATTATAAGATGATCTCTCACTAAATTTCAAGGTAAAAATATTCTCCCTGAGTATGCACCGTTGCAAAAGTTCGTCGTGCTGAGACACCACGTGATGATCGGGTGTGATAAGCTCAATGTTCACCTACAACGGGTGCAAGCCAGTTTCGCACACGCAGAAATACTCGGGTTAAACTTGACAAGCCTAGCATATGAAGATATGGCCTCGGAACATTGAGACCGAAAGGTCGAGCGTGAATCATATAGTAGATATGATCAACATAGTGATGTTCACCATTGAAAACTACCCCATTTCACTTGATGATCGGAACTGGTTTAGTTCATTTGGATCACGTGATCACTTAGATGATTAGAGGGATGTCTGTCTAAGTGGGAGTTCTTAAGTAATTTGATTAATTTAACTTTAATTTATCATGAACTTAGTACCTGATAGTATTATGCTTGTCTATGTTGTTGTAGATAGATGGCCCGTGTTGTTGTTCTGTTGCATTTTAATGCATTCCTTGAGAAAACTAAGTTGAAAGATGATGGTAGCAATTACACGGACTGGGTACGTAACTGGAGGATTATCCTCATTGCTACACAGAAGAATTACGTCCTGGAAGCACCGCTAGGTGCAAGACCCGCTGCAGAAGCAACGCCGGACGCTGTGAACGTCTGGCAGAGCAAAGCTGATGACTACTCGATAGTTCAGTGTGCCATGCTTTACGGCTTAGAACCGGGACTTCAACGACGTTTTGAACGTCATGGAGCATATGAGATGTTCCAGGAGTTGAAGTTAATATTTCAAGCAAATGCCCGGATTGAGAGATATGAAGTCTCCAATAAGTTCTATAGCTGCAAGATGGAGGAGAATAGTTATGTCAGTGAACATATACTCAAAATGTCTGGGTATAATAATCACTTGATTCAACTGGGGGTTAATCTTCCTGATGATAGTGTCATTGACAGAATTCTCCAATCACTGCCACCAAGCTACAAGAGCTTCGTGATGAACTATAATATGCAAGGGATGGAAAAGACAATTCCCGAGCTCTTCGCGGTGCTAAAGGCTGCGAAGGTAGAAATCAAGAAGGAGAATCAAGTGTTGATGGTCAACAAGACCACCAGTTTCAAGAAAAAGGGTAAAGGGAAGAAGAAGGGGAACTTCAAGAAGAACAACAAACAAGTTGCTGCTCAGGAGAAGAAACCCAAGTCTGGACCTAAGCCTAAGACTGAGTGCTTCTACTGAAAGGGACTGGTCACTGGAAGCGGAAGTGCCCCAAGTATTTGGCGGATAAGAAGGATGGCAAGGTGAGCAAAGTTATATGTGATATACATGTTATTGATGTGTACCTTACTAGAGCTCGCAGTAGCACCTGGGTATTTGATACTGGTTTTGTTGCTAACATTTGCAACTCGAAACAGGGACTACAGATGAGCGAAGATTGGCTAAGGACGAGGTGACAATGCGCGTGGGAAATGGTTCCAAAGTCGATGTGATCACCGTCGGCACGCTACCTCTACATCTACCTTTGGGATTAGTTTTAGACCTGAATAATTGTTATTTGGTGCCAGCGTTAAGCATGAACATTATATCTGGATCTTGTTTGATGCGAGACGGTTATTCATTTAAACCTGAGAATAATGGTTGTTCTATTTATATGAGTAATATCTTTTATGGTCATGCACCCTTAAAGAGTGGTCTATTTGTGTTGAATCTCGATAGTAGTGATACACATATTCATAATATTGAAGCCAAAAGATGCAAATTTGATAATGATAGTGCAACTTTTTTGTGGCACTACCATTTAGGTCATATTGGTGTAAAGCGCATGAAGAAACTCCATACTGATGGACTTCTGGAATCACTTGATTATGAATCACTTGGTACTTGCGAACCATGCCTCATGGGCAAGATGACTAAAATGCCATTCTCCGGAAGAATGGAGCGAGCAATAGATTTATTGGAAATCATACATACTGATGTATGTGGTCCAATGTGAAAGATCTTGGATGTCGCCTAGAGGGGGGGGTGAATAGGCATTTTAAAATAATTACGGTAGAGGCTTGAACAAATGCGGAATAAACCTAACGGTTAATTTGTCAAGCACAAAACCTACAACAACTAGGCTCACCTATGTGCACCAACAACATTTGCTAAGTAAGATAATTAACTTTGTGATAGCAAGATATATGACAAAGAACAATATGGCTATCACAAAGTAAAGTGCATAAGTAAAGGGCTCGGGTAAGATATAATCGAGGCATGCGGAGATGACGATGTATCCCGAAGTTCACACCCTCGCGGATGCTACTCTCCGTTTGGAGCAGTGTGGAGGCACAATGCTCCCCAAGAAGCCACTAGGGCCACCGTAATCTCCTCACGCCCTCGCACAATGCAAGATGCCGTGATTCCACTAAGGTACCCTTGAGGGCGGTCACCGAACCCGTACAAATGGCAACCCTTGGGGTGGTCACCGAACCCGTACACTTTGGCAACCCTTGGGGGCGGTCACCGGTACCCGTCAAATTGCTCGGGGCGATCTCCACAACCTAATTGGAGACCCCGACGCTTGCCCAGAGCTTTACACCACAATGATTGAGCTCCGAACAACACCAACCGTCTAGGGCGCCAAGGAACCCAAGAGGCACAAGCTCTAGGGTGTCCAAACACCCAAGAGTAACAAGCTCAAGGGTACCAAGCACCCAAGAGTAATAAGTTTCTCAACTTGTAACTTCCACGTATCACGTGGAGAACTTAAACCGATGCACCAAATGCAATGGCAAGGGCACACGGAGTGCCCAAGTCCTTATCTCCTAGATCCCACCAAAGCAACTAATGCTAGGGAGGAAAATGAGAGTAAGAACGAAAGAAGAACACGAAGAACTCCAAGATCTAGATCCAAGGGGTTCCCCTTACTTAGAGGAGAAAGTGATTGGATCTAGATCTCCTCTCTCTTTTCCCTCAAGAACTAGCAATAATCTTTGGAGGGATTGAGAGTTAGCAAGCTCGAAGAAGGTCAACAATGGGGGAAGAACACGAGCTTAAGAGATAAGGTTCAATGGGGAAGAAGATCCCCTTTTATAGGTGGGGGAAAATCCAACCGTTATACTCATAGCCCGCACAGAGCGGTACTACTGCTAGGGCGGTAGTACCCCTTGGAAAAACAACAGCGAGGAGGCAAAAGGCCAGTAGAACCGCCGGAGCGGTACTACCGCTCGTCCTCACGGTACTACCGCAAATGGTAGCGGTACTACTGCTTGTGAGCGGTACAAAAAAAATACTTCCATACCTATCTCCGCAGGACTCGGGACGAGTTTTTGGTCCTGAGCGGTACTACCGCTGTAGGAGCCGCGGTAGTACCGCTCTGGAGCGGTAGTAAAAAATTACATCCGCTCCAATTCGCGGTAATACCGTTGCAGCCTTTTCAGAACACCAAAACTGCCACAACTTTTGCAAACGAACTCCAAATTCGATGAAACCAAGTTTATTGGAAAGCTAGCGACAAGGGCTAACACAATCTTGAAAGAAATATCAATAAGAAGCAAAATAGAAACGGCCCATAAGAAAAAGTTGAGAACCCTTCCTCAGATAAGACCGGTAAAACCTCCAACACCGAAAACATCATAGAAGACGCATGCGAACTCCGTTTTCGATGAACTCAAGCTTGTCATCAAGATGACCATAAGCTCTAAGACTCACAAAGAGAACCAAACAAGAACCAAGAAACATGATGCAAGGATGCAATGGTTTGAGCTCTCTACTAACGATACAATCAAGCTACCAACTTGAGAGCCCCCCTTGATAGTACGGCAAACGATCCTATAACCCGGTCTCCCAACTACCACCACGAGACCGGTAAAATAGAAACCCTATCAAGGGAAAACCTTTGCCTTGCACATGGTCCACTTGAGCTAGATGATGACGATCTTGACTCCCTCAAGTTGGACCACCATTCTTGATTGCGTTGGCTCGATGAGGACTAGATGATTGCTCCCTCATAGTCCACTATGGGTGAGCCACTCTTTAGCACATCTTCACAAGTCCATTGACACCACAATGGATGGCAAGATTCAAGCACTTGATCTCTTCGTGATGCTCCACTTGAACTTGCAGATGGCAATCTTGATGACGATCACCACTTGATGTCATCCTTTCCATGGGTTGTATGATATCTTCCTCTTGACGCAATCCCATGGACACGTACCTAACCCCACATAGAACTCTCAATAGACCATGGGTTAGTACACAAAGTGCAATGGACAATGCTTACCATACCATGGGATCACTTGATCCCTCTCGGTACATCTTCTATGCTTTGTGAGTTGATCAACTTGATTCACTCTTGACTTAGTCTTGATCAACCTTGAATCTTTCCAACTCACTTCATTTGGATGATGTCTTGAAGGTAAACATGAATGATCACACAATCTTCTTATTCAAGACATGCTTGCAATAAGCTCAACACTCACATGACCAATCTTTGGATAATTCCTTAATAGCACCTTGGTCAACTCATAAACTCCTTGAAACCAACACATGGACTTCAAGAGAAGCCTATGGACTAATCCTTCAAATATAACTCAAGACAATAGTCCATAGAGATTGTCATCAATTACGAAAACCAAACATGGGGGCACCGCATGTTCTTTCAATCTCCCCCATTTTGGTAATTGATGACAATCACTTTCAAGAGAGTTTATATAAGGAATTATGCATAACCATGCAATGCAACAACCAAGTGAATGCGAATGAGATGCAAATGCTAAGGAACAAAACCAAAGCAAGAGGAGATAGCTCTCTAAACTTCTCCACAAAACTCTCTGAAACTTCTCCCCCATTGGCATTGATTGCCAAAATGGGCAAAAATCTAAGAAGGCCAATATAAATTGTGGTCCTCCATAAAATGTGTATTTCTCAACAAGAGAGTGGAATGCAATACACATACCCAAAGGTAAATACTTGGAGGAACACAAACTATATTGAGGCACAAAGATTGCTAAAGAATGATATGCCACAAAGACATAACAAAGAGAGACACAAGCAATGAAGCAGTCAAAATATACCAATTGAAGCAAGCAATCAAAGGATATCAACTGAACCAACTAGACCAATGATCCTATGAGCCACAAGAATAAATGATATTATGATATGAGCAGAGGAGTGTTCTAAAGAAACTAGAGAAGCTCCCCATGATTCGTGCACAAATAAGAATATTTGTATTGGATACAAAGTGCACAAAATAGGATCATAGCTCCCCCAAAATCAATACAAACTCACATCCAGTGCAAGTGAGCATATAGGAAACAAAGCCTAGCGCTTGCAACAAGCACATGGTTGAGAAATATGTAAAAGAGGCAACTTAAGAATAGGCTCAACAAAAATGATGTGTGTGAGTCATGGCGAAGCACTTGAGAAGACTAAAATTAGGATGAGCATTAAGCATCAACATAGTCTTGAAAGAATGAGGCACACGGTGCAAGGCCTATCATTCCCACACACAACTGGCAAATGGGTTCACAAGCTTACTAATAAGCAAATAGAGAACCTATGCTTGTGACAAACCGTGGTGAAGATAGACGATGAGAGGCTCATCAAGACGAGGGATACCAATTAAGATGGCAAGCCTCGTAAAGATAAGCAAGAGGAAAATAATCTTCACCACACAAGAGTGCATCAAGATGGAACGATAGAGGACACACACTCAAGGCAAAAGCTTTCACGGAGCCACCAAAGAAATAACATAAGAAAGACAAGGTGGACGTGAAAGAAAGGATATCAACTAGAGATGTAATTTCTCTCAAGTGTATAAGGTTCTAGGTAGACGAATATCTACAAAGAAGAATGTACACCCAAAATAGTTACAACACGAAGGAACAAGATATCCACAAGGAAGTCATAAATATACCAATAAGATATTTGCTTGAAAGCATAGCACTTGGCTAGATATGGTGTTATTGTATATAAATGAAGTCCAATCACACATCCATCAAAGACATCACGACTAGCAACAAGAGATCATCGTTGGGATGCTTTGAGAAAGGAGTATCACAAGATATGAAATGAATATCATGCCAAGATGCAACCTACACAAGGTTGAATGCAAGAGAGGAAAGCATGAATAGATACTTGTTACCGAGATATCATTGGAAGGATGTAGTAGATACCAATTGAAGGTAGATAGTAGTTCATTGATCATCCTAGCTTGACTCCAATATGCACATGGTGACAACACCTTCCTTGTGAGTGAGCCGAGCATCCAATGCATCTCCAAATGTTCCTAGAAGAACAACACAAACTAAACGGTACCCAAACTCATCGGGACCAAATAGTTAGAAACACCAATACATAGGACAAAGTCCACATAAATATGTGCATATAGATATGAAAATGAATTTCATGCACATCTCATCCAAATTGAGACTAGGTGGAGTTTCCCCTATATATTGAGTCAAAGAAAGAAAGCATGCCAAATAACATACATGAAGTAAACATGCATGCTCAAAACTTTCAAGAACCGAAACCAAAAGAAAACGAAATGCCAAGTGAAAAAGGATACCAAATAGATAAATCATCACTTGGAAGATATCATTAAAGATACATCAAGGAATGAGATATCCATTGATACACACTAAAATAAATATGTCAAACTCCCAAAGAGAGGATGGTTCCAAACAAACCAAGCTCTCAACAAAGTTTCATGATGGCACAAAGTACCAAAAAGAAATGGCTTGCCTTCCCCCAAAACACATTTGAAATGGATCGCAAGTTCAGTGTTTTATAGAAAATAGGATAGCTCCCCCACGAGTTGTGAATTATAGAGAATTTGCATTTGAATACAAAATGCACAAGGTAGGATCACCATGTTCACTATATCAAGGAAAACACTAGACAAGATCAAGAAAACAACAAGATCCTCAAGTGGCACGGAAGGCAATGGGAGTTGACACAAACTTGGCAAGAGATAAGGCAAAAAAAAGCAAACTCCAACGTGAAGATGATCAATAATTTCTACCACACATAAGTGAGTACCAATTGTCAAAAGACAAGAAGTATTTGGAAATAATTTCCGGTGGTAGATACCAAGGATATCCGACATCATCTTCACAACAAACACAAGCAAATTGCAACTTGTAGAGCTAACATGCCACCTAGGAACAAGATAATTTACAATATCAATTCTAGGTGACAATATCTCAAATGTACACATTTTCTAGGCTAGTAATATACACATAGCATATTACTCCCCCATAATGTGATACCAATTAAAGATAAACAAGAGGCAAAATAAGTATCCAACAAGAGATAATTAATGAACAATTTAGAATTTGAATTTCTCATGAGAAGACATACCACATAGCGACTAGATAATCTTGTAATATCAATACTAGATGGTATTCCTCATGTACACACATTTATAGGATTGTGAGGTGTACAAAGAACATCACTCCCCCATAATGGGATATTCCATTAATCTCTGACAAGAGCCAACTAAGATACAAACAAGAAGCATAAAGGCTCAACGTACGACACACATGTACATGATGTGCAAACCAACACACACATACTTGATTACTCAAGATAAACAATTGGAGGCACAACATATACAAACACATGCAAGGAACAAAACCAAAACATGCAGAGGGTCAAGTAACTTTCAATGTAAACAATTTAAGTACGAGTTACCGCAAGGAAGAACATTGGATATAACATAGAAACTTGAGAGTCCTAATGACTTGGATTGAGAAAATATGAATGATGAAGACCCCTTAAATCTTCATAATGTAGCCAAGTCTCCAATGCCCTCCAAAAACACCTATTTATCAATTTTGAGCTTATTGGTCCCCAACCAAGTTGGGTCCTAAGAGGTTAATCACAATAGGCTTGGCTACCCAAATGGTTCTTTGCTTGACACCACTTTGAGTACCAACAAACTTGGCAAACACATTGCCAACCTTATCCTTCCCAAGAGAATAGATATTATCAATAATAATTGGGTTGGATAAGTTACCACTAGTGCATGAAGAAGCGATGTGACCTTTCTCACAACATAAGTAGCAACGTCTACTCTTCATTTTCTTCTCACTTGATTTCTCAACAAGAGAGGCATTAACTTGAGTCTTCTTGGGAAGTGGCCTTTCTTAAACTTGAGGTTGAGCATGAGATTGAACTTGTGGCCTCTTCCCTTGTTGCTTGTCACCAATGGCATTCTTCTTCAATGGGCAATATCTAACATGATGCCCTTCAGTTTTGCACTTGAAGCAAATAATCTTGGCCGAATTCTTGACTTGTTTTTGGCCCTTCTTCTTGTTGCTCTTGGACTTCTTATTATTGGAGTTGAATCCAAGTCCACCTTTTTCATTGGGGGATTTTTGCACACTCAAGATATTGTTGAGTGTGGATTTCCCTTCATGGCTCTTTTCCAAGTCTTTCTTCAAAGAAGTGACTTGGGCCTTGAGCTCTTTGATTTCCTCTACATGGTTAGTCTCAACACAAGTACTAGAGGAAGTATAAGCTTCATCGTTAGAGCAACAAGGCAAGGAAAGCAATTCATCACAAGATGTACCAACATTGTGAGTAGATGAATTACAAGGACTAGCACATGGCAATATAGTATTTTGACTAGAAGTGGTGCTAGTATCCGCATGAGGCTCACTAGATGTTACATTAGCAATCATGGCCTCATGAGCTATCTTTAGCACATTATGGGATACAAGAAGATCATCATGAGAGCTTGAGATATTTTCATGGCTTTCTTACAATTTACCATAATTGCTAGATAGCAATTCAAGTTGAGTGTGTAGCTCAACATTCTGCTTCAAAATGGATGCTTCACAAGTAATAGAGTTAGTAGCACAAGCATCATCATTAACAACAATAGGAGGGGGCAACTTGGCAAGCTCTTTTAAATAAGAAGCTTCAAGTTGAGCATGAGACTCGGTGAGTTTGATGAGCTCACCCTTGATGACCCTTGAGCCATTTTCAAGGTGCTCAAAATCCTTAAGGAGTCTAGCATGAGCAATTTCAAGCTTAGCATTTTTAGTTTTGAAATCATTGGCCACCCAAGATTTCTATCATGAGATTCCCTCACTCTAGATAATTCTAGAGCAAAAGTCTCCTCAAGAGATTCGGAGGTGGTTTGTTCATGTTCAAGAGCTTGAGATAGCTTCGTGATCTCATTTGCGTAATCACGCTCATGAGCTTCCATTTTCTCAATGGTGACCTCATGCTCCTCTAGATGAGTTTCCAACTCCTCAATGTATTTCTTGCCTTCAATGTCAATGGACATTATTTCCATGAAGTTGGAAAGAGCAATTTTATTTTTATGAAGAGCTTAAAAATCATTCCCCCTTAGTTTTTAAGGAGGCAACATTACCATTCTCTTCATCATTATCCTCATCATCATTAGCATCAACATCATCATCAAGAGACGTATTGGGGTTCAAAGTAGGAGATACCTTTGACGCCTTATCCATAAGGCAAAAAGCTATAGATGATGATGTAGGATCCCTTGAGGCACCATTAAACACCACATCTTGTTCCATGGAGTATTGGGTTTCCTATACATTGTTAGCACAACAATTCAAGGAAATAGATGCATTTTTATCATGGCAACAAGACATAGCAAGCATATCATCATGAGATTTAGTCAAGCAATTTCTACATGATATGCAAGGACTATCAACACAAGCATGTGAAACATTTGGAGTGCTTGAAGTGTTAAAGCCCAAATAAGGAGCATTGCAATAATATAGTGATGAAGGATCATTCACAATAAGCATACTATCATCATTGCAATGACCAACACTACTCACCATATCATTACCTTGTGGCAAACCACATGTAGGTGAAGTAGAAGAAGTTGAGAAGACTATACGACCAGAGGTGGAGGGAGAAGAATCATCCCCACAAATCTTGGACACACCATATTTATCTTGAAGCTTCGTCCAGAACTCGTGAGCATCCCGGAACGGCATGAGTTGAAATATAACTACATTGCTCAAAGCATCGAAAAGCACATTAGAAGCTTGAGCATTGAGATAAGAGTTTTTCTCATCCTCTAAAGATAATCATCGGGGACCCTTTGGAGGAGAAAAACCCATATCTACAATTCGCTCTAAATTTGGGTCCATGACCCTAAAGAGATTAAGCATGCGAACTACCCAAACATCAAAATTTGTGCCATCGAAACTAAGAGTGTCAAAGAATCCTAATCCCTTAGTCGACATCTTTACTCTCTAGGCGTAAAGCCAAATAAAGAGAGACGAGGCTTTGATACCAATTGAAAGATCATGGATGTCGCCTAGAGGGGGGGGGGGGTGAATAGGTGTTATAAAATAATTACGGTAGAGGCTTGAACAAATGCGGAATAAACCTAAAGGTTAATTTGTCAAGCATAAAACCTACAACAACTAGGCTCACCTATGTGCACCAACAACTTATGCTAAGCAGGATAAGTAACTATGTGATAGCAAGATATATGACAAAGAACAATATGGCTATCACAAAGTAAAGTGCATAAGTATAGGGCTCGGGTAAGAGATAACCGAGGCACGCGGAGACGATGATGTATCCCGAAGTTCACACCCTCTCGGATGCTAATCTCCATTGGGAGCGGTGTGGAGGCACAATGCTCCCCAAGAAGCCACTAGGGACACCGTAATCTCCTCACGCCCTCGCACAATGCAAGATGTCGTGATTCCACTAAGGGACCCTTGAGGGTGGTCACCGAACCCATACAAATGGCAACCCTTGGGGGCGGTCACCGAACCCGTACACTTTGGCAACCCTTGGAGGTGGTCACCGGTACCCGGCAAATTGCTCGGGGCGATCTCCACAACCTAATTGGAGACCCCGACGCTTGCCCGGAGCTTTACACCACAATGATTGAGCTCCGAACAACACCACCCATCTAGGGCGCCAAGGCACCCAAGAGGAACAAGCTCTAGGGTGTCTAAACACCCATGAGTAACAAGCTCAAGGGTACCAAGCACCCAAGAGTAATAAGCTTCTCAACTTGTAACTTCCACATATCACGTGGAGAACTAAAATCGATGCACCAAATGCAATGGCAAGGGCACACGGAGTGCCCAAGTCCTTCTCTCCCAAATCCCACCAAAGCAACTAATGCTAGGGAGGAAAATGGGAGGAAGAACGAAAGAAGAACACGAAGAACTCAAAGATCTAGATCCAAGGGTTTCCCCTCACTTAGAGGAGAAAGTGATTGGGGGAAACGTGGATCTAGATCTCCTCTCTCATTTCCCTCAAGAACTAGCAAGAATCATTGGAGGGATTGAGAGCTGGCAAGCTCGAAGAAGGTCAACAATGGGGGAAGAACACGAGCTTAAGAGATAAGGTTCAATGGGGAAGAAGATCCCCTTTTATAGGTGGGGAAAAATCCATCAGTTATACTCACAGCCCGCACAGAGCGGTACTACCGCTCCAAGGAGCGGTACTACCGCTAGGGTGGTAGTACCCCTTGGGAAAACAACAGCGAGGAGGCAAAAGGCCAGTAGACCGCCGGAGCGGTACTACCGCTCGTCCTCACGGTACTACCGCAAATGGTAGCGATACTACTGCTTGCAAGCGGTACAAAAAAATACTTCCGTGCCTACCTCCGCAGGACTTGGGATGAGTTTTTTGGTCTGGAGCGGTACTACCGCTGTAGGAGCCGCGGTAGTACCGCTCTGCAGTGGTAGTAAAAAATTACATCCGCTCCAATTCGCGGTAGTACCGCTGCAGCATTTTCAGAACACCAAAACTGCCACAACTTTTGCAAACGGACTCCGAATTCGACGAAACCAAGTTTGTTGGAAAGCTAGCGACAAGGACTAACACAATCTTGAAGGAAATATCAATAAGAAGCAAAATAGAAAAGGCCCATAAGAAAAAGGTGAGAACCCTTCCTCGGATAAGACCGGTAAAACCTCCAACACCGAAAACATCATAGAAGACGCATGCGAACTCTGTTTTCGATGAACTCAAGCTTGTCATCAAGATGACCATAAGCTCTAAGACTCACAAAGAGAACAAAACAAGAACCAAGAAACATGATGCAAGGATGCAATGGTTTTAGATCTCTACTAACGATACGATCAAGCTACCAACTTGAGAGCCCCCCTTGATAGTACGGCAAATGATCCTATAACCCGGTCTCCCAACTACCACCACGAGACCAGTACAATAGAAAACTTATCAAGGGCAAACCTTTGCCTTGCACATGGTCCACTGATACGTTTCCAACGTATCTATAATTTTTGATTGCTCCATGCTACTTTATCTACTGTTTTAGGCAATATTGGGCTTTATTATCCACTTTTATATTATTTTCGGACTAACCTATTAACTGGAGGCCCAGCCCAGATTTGTTGTTTTATGCCTATTTCAGTGTTTCGAGGAAAAGGAATATCAGACGGAGTCAAAACGGAACGAAATCAACTGGAGAAGTTAATTTTGGAAGGAAACCAACCAGATGGGCTTGGAGTGCACGTCAGGGGAGTCCCGGGCCGCCCACGAGGGTGCCCCCTGGGCGCGCCCCCCTACCTCGTGAGCACCCCGGAGGTCCACCGATTTACCCCCTGCACCCATATATACCTACGTACCCTAAAATGTCCAGAACAGAATATAGATTGGGAGTTCCGCGGCCGCAAGCCTCTGTAGCCACCAAAAACCAATCGGGAGCCCTTCCCGGCACCCTGCTGGAGGGGGATCCCATCACCGGTGGCCATATTCATCATCCCAGCGCTATCCATGACGAGGAGGGAGTAGTTCACCCTCGGGGCTGAGGGTATGTACCAGTAGCTATGTGTTTGATCTCTCTCTCTCGTGTTCCTCTATGGCACGATCTTGATGTATCCCGAGCTTTGCTATTGTAGTTGGATCTTATGATGTTTCTCCCCCTCTACTCTCTTGTGATGAATTGAGTTTCCCCTTTGACGTTATCTTATCGAATTGAGTCTTTTATGAGAACACTTGATGTATGTCTTGCCGTGATTATCTGTGGTGACAATGGGATATCATGTGCCACTTGATGTATGTCTTGGTGATCAACTTGCGGGTTTCGTGACATTAGGAACCTATGCATAGGGGTTGGCACACATTCTTGACTCTCCGATAGAAACTTTGGGGCACTCTTTGAAGTACTTTGTGTTGGTTGGATGAATCTGAGATTGTGTGATGCATATCGTATAATCATGCCCACGGATACTTGAGGTGACAATGGAGTATCTAGGTGACATTAGGGTTTTGGTTGATTTGTATCTTAAGGTGTTATTCTAGTACGAACTCTTTTATAGATCGATCCAGAATAATAACTTTGAGGTGGTTTCGTACCCTACCATAATCTCTATGTTTGTTCTCCGCTATTAGGGGCTTCGGAGTGACTCTTTGTTGCATGTTGAGGGCTTGTTATATGATCTTTCTATGTTATTATTGTTGAGAGAACTTGCACTAGTGAAAGTATGAACCCTAGGCCTTGTTTCCTATCATTGCAATACCGTTTACGCTCACTTTTACCACTTGTTACCTTGCTGTTTTTATTATTTCAGATTACAAAAACCTATATCTACCATCCATATTGCACTTGTATCACCATCTCTTCGCCGAACTAGTGCACCTATACAATTTATCATTGTATTGGGTGTGTTGGGGACATAAGAGACTCTTTGTTATTTGGTTGCAGGGTTGCTTGAGAGAGACCATCTTCATCCTACGCCTCCCACGGATTGATAAACCTTAGGTCATCCACTTGAGGGAAATTTGCTACTGTCCTACAAACCTGTGCACTTGCAGGCCCAACAACGTCTGCAAGAAGAAGGTTGTGTAGTAGACATCAAGCAGTTTCTGGCGCCGTTGCCGGGGAGGTTAGCGCTTGAAGGTATATTTTTAGATCTTGCAATCGAATCTTTTTGTTTCTTGTTTCAGCACTAGTCTAGTTTATAAAAGAAAATTACAAAAAAATGGAATTGATTTTGTCTCATACGTTACGTCTTTTTAATATCTTTCGTGAGAATGATGGAAAGGAAAATTGTGCTCAAGTGCTAGAAGAAGAATTACATAGAATGCTTGGCATAAAATATGTGAATGATGAGCATGATTGCAATGTTGTTAGTATGAATTCCTTGAATATCCATGATGCTAATGATATGCAAAGCCACAAGCTTGGGGAAGCTATGTTTGATGAAGATGATATTTTTTGTCCCCAAAGCTTTGATGAGCAAATTTACTATGATGAAAGCATGCCTCCTATCTATGATGATTATTGTGATGACACGTATGCTTTAAATAATAATGATAACCATGAAACTTGTCATCTTTATCTTAATTTTCAATCACATGATAGTTATTTTGTTGAGTTTGCTCCCACTATTATTCATGAGAAGAACTTTGCTTATGTGGAGAATAGTAAATTTTCTATGCTAGTAGATCATGAAAAGAATGCTTTAGGTGATGGTTATATTGTTGAATTCATTCATGATTCTACTTAAAACTATTATGAGGGAGGAACATATGCTTGTAGGAATTGCAATAATATCAAGTTTCCTCTCTATGTGCTTAAATTCTTGAAGCTATGCTTGTTTTACCTTCCTATGCTCGTTGATTATTGTTCCCATAAGTTGTTTGCTCACAAAATTCCTATGCATAGGAAGTGGGTTAGGCTTAAAATGTGCTAGTCATATGCTTCATGATGCTCCCGTTATGTTTCAATTCTTATCTTTTATGTGAGCATCATTGCCATCATCATGCCTAGCTAGAAAGGCATTAAAGAAAAGCGCTTGTTGGTAGACAACCCAATATTTATCCTTACTGTTTTTGTGTGTCCACATGATTATGCTACTTTAGTAATCATGTTTTATAGCTTTTGTTTCAATAAAGTGCCAAGTAAGACCTTTAGGATAGCTTACGGTGATAGTTGTGTTGATCCTGCTGAAAATCAGAAACTTTTTCACCCAGTAAATTAGTTTTGTTAATTCAAAGAAACGTGCTTATGATCTGATTCTTTTTGCTCTGGATTGGTATACAAATTGCTTAGGACTTCCTAAATTTGGTAGGATTTTTGGAGTTACATAAGTATACGTTTGATAAAGATTACTACAGACTGTTCTGTTTTTGACAGATTCTGTTTTCTATGTGTTGTTTGCTTATTTTGATGAATCTATGAGTAGCATCGGAGGGAATGAACCATAGATAAGTTGGAATACAGTAGATATTACACCAATATGAATTTAGAATCAGTTCATTACAGTACCTAAGTGGTGGTTTTATTTTCTTATACTAACGGAGCATGCGAGTTTTCTGTTGAGTTTTGTGTTGTGAAGTTTTCAAGTTTTGGGTAAAGAATCGATGTACTATGGAATAAGGAGTGGCAAGAGCCTAAGCTTGGGGATGCCCAAGGCACCCCAAGGTAATATTCAAGGACAACCAAGAGCCTAAGCTTGGGGATGCCCCGGAAGGCATGCCCTCTTTCGTCTTCGTTCATCGGTAAACTTTACTTGGAGCTATATTTTTATTCGCCACATGATATTTGTTTTGCTTGGAGCGTCATTTTATCTTGTTAGTTTTGCTTGCTGTTATTTATAATAATGTTTTGCATCTTTAGTTTCAATAAAGAATTCAAGGATAGCCTTTGCCATGCTTATTTTTGCTAGTATACATGGTGCTGTTTGAAAACAGAAAGTTTACCGCCGTTGCAAAAATTCCCTAGAAAATTCAGAGAGTGGTATAATGTTGAATAATTTTGCATATTCAGATATGATAAATTTATTACAGTGGGAATTTTAGTTCATAATTTTTGGAGTCAGGGAAGTATTGATACTCCTGCATTCTTTACAGATTGTACTGTTTTGACAGATTGCTGTTATGGTTGCATTGTTTGCATATGTTTGTTTGTTTAATGATTCTATTTGAGGATAGGAGTATTAAATATGCATAGGCATTTAGTATGCAATGTTGAATAATTATTTAAGTGATTTGTTAAAGTAGAAAATGATAAGGTTTTGCATTGGTTTATACTAACCTATCTCACGAGTTTTTGTTGAGTTTGTTGTGAATGAAGCTTTTGATAAAAAGAGAAACCATGATATGAGAGGAATTAAGGAGACACAAAAGTTCAAGCTTGGGGATGCCCAAGGCACCCCAAGATAATATTTCAAGAAGTCTCAAGCATCTAAGCTTGGGGATGCCCGGTAGGCATCCCACCTTTCTTCTTCAACAACTATCGGTTAGTATCGGTTGAGCCTAAGTTTTTGCTTCTTCACATGAGTTGTGCTATCCTTGCAATGTAGTTTTCTTTAGCTTTGCTTGCTGTTTGAATAAAGTATCAAGATCTGAAATTATTAAATGAGAGAGAGCCATACATGAATCAGAATTTTCTAGAATACTCTATGTGCTTCACTTATATCTTTTGAGCGTGATAATTTTTGCTCTAGTACTTCACTTATATCTTTTAGAGCACGGTGGTGGATTTGTTTTAAAGAAACTATGGATCTCTCATGCTTCACTTAGATTATTTTGAGAGTCGTTAGTAGCATGGTAATTTGCTTAATGTTAATATACTTGGTGTTCAAGATATGTAAAACTTTCTTATGAATGTGTTGAATACTGAGAAAAGTTTGATACTTTATAATTGTTTTGAGATATGGAGGTGATAATATCAAAGTCGTGCTAGTTGAGTAATTGTGAATTTGAGAAATGCTTGTGTTGAAGTTTACAAGTCCCGTAGCATGCACGTATGGTTAAAGTTGTGTAACAAATTTGAAACATGAAGTGTACCTGGATTGTGCATCCTTATGAGTGTCGGTCGGGGATGAGTGATGGTCTTTTCCTACCAATCTATCCCCCTAGGAGCATGCGCGTAGTACTTGATTTTTGATGACTTCTAAATTTTTGCAATAAGTATATGAGTTCTTTTGACTAATGTTGAGTCCATGGATTATACGCACTTTTACCTTTCCACCTTTGCTAGCCTCTTCGGTACCGTTCATTGCCCTTTCTCACCATGAGAGTTGGTGCAAACTTCGCCTGTGCATCCAAACCCCGTGATACGATATGCTCTATCACACATAAACCTCCTTATATCTTCCTCAAAAAAGCCACCATACCTACCTATTATGGCATTTCCATAGCCATTCCGAGATATATTGCCATGCAACTTCCATCATCATCATCATGACATACATTACTTTTGTCATATTGCCATTGCATGATCTTGTAGTTGACATCGTATTTGTGGCAAAGCCACCATTCATTATTTTCCATACATGTCACTCTTGATTCATTGCACCATCCCGGTACACCGCCGGAGGCATTCATATAGAGTCATATCTTGTTCTAAGTTTCGAGTTGTGATCCTTATGTTGTAATCAATAGAAGTGTGATGATCATCATTATTAGAGCATTGCCCAAACAAAAAAAGGCCAAAAAAAGAAAGGCCAAAAAGAAAAAAAAGGGCCCTTAAAAATAAAAAAAATAAAAAAAGGGCAATGCTACTATCTCTTTTCCACACTTGTGCTTCAAAGTAGCACCTTGTTCTTCATGTAGTGAGTCTCATATATTGTGCTTCAAAGTAGCACCTTGTTCTTCATGTAGTGAGTCTCATAAGTTGTCTTTTTATACTAGTGGGAATTTTTCATTATGGAACTTGGCTTGTATATTCCTACGATGGGCTTCCTCAAATGCCCTAGGTCTTCGTGAGCAAGTGAGTTGGATGCACACCCACTAGTTTTCTTTTGTTGAGCATTCATAGCTCTAGTGCATCCGTTGCATGGCAATCCCTACTCCTCATATTGACATCAGTTGATGGGCATCTCCATAGCCCATTGATTAGCCTCGTCAATGTGAGACTTTCTCCTTTTTTGTCTTCTCCACACAATCCCCATCATCATATTCTATTCCACCCATAGTGCTATATCCATGGCTCATGCTCATGTATTGCGTGAAGGTTAAAAAAGTTTGAGATTATTAAAGTATGAAACAATTGCTTGGCTTGTCATCAGGGGTATAGAAGTTGGGAACATCTTTGTGTGACGAAAATGAAGCATAGCCTAACTATATGATTTTGTAGGGATGAACTTTCTTTTGCCATGTTATTTTGAGAAGACATGATTGCTTTGATTAGTATGCTTGAACTATTATTATTTTTGTGTCAATATGAACTTTTGTCTTGAATCTTTCAGATCTGAATATTCATATCACAATTAAGAAGATTTACATTGAAATTATGCCAAAGTATCACTCTGCATCAAAAATTCTTTTTTATCATTTACCTACTCGAGGACGAGCAGGAATTAAGCTTGGGGATGCTTGATACGTCTCCAACGTATCTATAATTTTTGATTGCTCCATGCTACTTTATCTACTGTTTTAGGCAATATTGGGCTTTATTATCCACTTTTATATTATTTTTGGGACTAACCTATTAACCGGAGGCCCAGCCCAGATTTGCTGTTTTATGCCTATTTCAGTGTTTCAAGGAAAAGGAATATCAGACGGAGTCAAAACGGAACGAAATCAACTGGAGAAGTTAATTTTGGAAGGAAACCAACCAGATGGGCTTGGAGTGCATGTCAGGGGAGTCCCGGGCCGCCCACGAGGGTGCCCCCCGGGTGCGCCCCCCTACCTCGTGAGCACCCGGAGGTCCGCCGACGTACCCCCTGCACCCATATATACCTACATACCCTAAAACTTCCAGAACAGAAGATAGATCGGGAGTTCCACCGCCGCAAGCCTCTTTAGCCACCAAAAAACAATCGGGAGCCCTTCCCGGCACCCTGCCGGAGGGGGATCCCATCACCGGTGGCCATCTTCATCATCCCGGCGCTATCCATGATGAGGAGGGAGTAGTTCACCCTCGGGGCTGAGGGTATGTACCAGTAGCTATGTGTTTGATCTCTCTCTCTCTCTCGTGTTCTCTCTCGTGTTCCTCTATGGCACGATCTTGATATATCCCGAGATTTGCTATTGTAGTTGGATCTTATGATGTTTCTCCCCCTCTACTCTCTTGTGATGAATTGAGTTTCCCCTTTGAAGTTATCTTATCGGATTGAGTCTTTTATGAGAACACTTGATGTATGTCTTGCTGTGATTATCTGTGGTGACAATGGGATATCATGTGCCACTTGATGTATGTCTTGGTGATCAACTTGCGGGTTTCGTGACATTGGGAACCTATGCATAGGGGTTGGCACACGTTCTTGACTCTCCGATGGAAACTTTGGGGCACTCTTTGAAGTACTTTGTGTTGGTTGGATGAATCTGAGATTGTGTGATGCATATCGTATAATCATGCCCACGGATACTTGAGGTGACAATGGAGTATCTAGGTGACATTAGGGTTTTGGTTGATTTGTATCTTAAGGTGTTATTCTAGTACGAACTCTTTTATAGATCGATCCGAAAGAATAACTTTGAGGTGGTTTCGTAACCTACCATAATCTCTATGTTTGTTCTCCGCTATTAGTGGCTTCGGAGTGACTCTTTGTTGCATGTTGAGGGCTTGTTATATGATCTTTCTATGTTATTATTGTTGAGAGAACTTGCACTAGTGAAAGTATGAACCCTAGGCCTTGTTTCCTATCATTGCAATACCGTTTACGCTCACTTTTACCACTTGTTACCTTGCTGTTTTTATTATTTCAGATTACAAAAACCTATATCTACCATCCATATTGCACTTGTATCACCATCTCTTCGCCGAACTAGTGCACCTATACAATTTACCATTGTATTGGGTGTGTTGGGGACACAAGAGACTCTTTGTTATTTGGTTGCAGGGTTACTTGAGAGAGACCATCTTCATCCTACGCCTCCCACGGATTGATAAACCTTAGGTCATCCACTTGAGGTAAATTTGCTACTGTCCTACAAACCTGTGCACTTGCAGGCCCAAGAACGTCTACAAGAAGAAGGTTGTGTAGTAGACATCATCCACTTGAGCTAGATGATGACGATCTTGACTCCCTCAAGTTGGACCACCTTTCTTGATTGCGTTGGCTCGATGAGGACTAGATGATTGCTCCCTCATAGTCCACTATGGGTGAGCCACTCTTTAGCACATCTTCACAAGTCCATTGACACCACAATGGATGGCAAGATTCAAGCACTTGATCTCTTCGTGATGCTCCACTTGAACTTGCAGATGGCAATCTTGATGACGATCACCACTTGATGTCATCCTTTCCATGGGTTGTATGATACCTTCCTCTTGACGCAAGCCCATAGACACGTACCTAACCCCACAAAGAACTCTCACATAGACCATGGGTTAGTACACAAAGTGCAATGGACAATGCTTACCATACCATGGGATCACTTGATCCCTCTCGGTACATCTTCTACGCTTTGTGAGTTGATCAACTTGATTCACTCTTGACTTAGTCTTGATCAACCTTGAATCTTTCCAACTCTCTTCATTTGGATGATGTCTTGAAGGTAAACATGAATGATCACACAATCTTCTTCTTCAAGACATGCTTGCAATAAGCTCAACACTCACATGACCAATCTTTGGATAATTCCTTAATAGCACCTTGGTCAACTCATAAACTCCTTGAAACCAACACATGGACTTCAAGAGAAGCCTATGGACAAATCCTTCAAATATAACTCAAGACAACGATTAGTCCATAGAGATTGTCATCAATTACCAAAACCAAACATGGGGGCACCGCATGTTCTTTCACAATGAATATTGAGGCTCGCGGCGGGTATCGTTATTTTTCTCACCTTCATAGATGATTTGAGCAGATATGGGTATATCTACTTAATGAAACGTAAGTCTGAAACATTTGAAAAGTTCAAAGAATTTCATAGTGAAGTGGAAAATCGTCGTAACAAGAAAATAAAGTTTCTACGATCTGATCGCGGAGGAGAATATTTGAGTTACGAGTTTGGTCTACATTTGAAACAATGCGGAATAGTTTCAAAAATCACACCACCCGGAACACCACAACATAATGGTGTGTCCGAACGTCGTAATTGTACTTTACTAGATACGGTGCGATCTATGATGTCTCTTACTGGTTTACCGCTATCGTTTTGGGGTTATGCTTTAGAGATGGCTGCATTCACGTTAAATAGGGCACCATCTAAATCCGTTGAGACGACGCCTTATGAATTGTGGTTTGGCAAGAAACCAAAATTGTCGTTTCTTAAAGTTTGGGGCTGCGATGCTTATGTGAAAAAGCTTCAACCTGATAAGCTCGAACCCAAATCGGAGAAATGTGTCTTCATAGGATACCCAAAGGAGACTGTTGGGTACACCTTCTATCATAGATCTGAAGGCAAAACATTCGTTGCTAAGAATGGATCCTTTCTAGAGGAGTTTCTCTCGAAAGAAGTGAGTGGGAGGAAAGTAGAACTTGATGAGGTAACTGTACCTCCTCCCTTATTGGAAAGTAGTTCATCACAGAAATCGGTTCCCATGACGCCTACACCAATTAGTGAGGAAGCTAATGATATTGATCAAGAAACTTTAGATCAAGTTACTACTGAACCTCGTAGGTCAAACAGAATAAGATCCGCACTAGGGTGGTACGATAATCCTATTTTGGAGGTCATGTTACTTGACCATGGCAAACCTATGAACTATGAGGAAGCGATGATGAGCCCAGATTCCGCAAAATGGCTTGAGGCCATGAAATCTGAGATGGGATCCATGTATGAGAACAAAGTATGGACTTTGGTTGACTTGCCCGATGATCGGCAAGCCATCAAGAATAAACGGATCTTTAAGAAGAAGACTGACACTGACAGTAATGTTACTATTTACAAAGCTCAACTTGTTGCGAAAGGTTTTCGACAAGTTCAAGGGGTTTACTACGATGAGACTTTCTCACCCATAGAGATGCTTAAGTCTGTCCGGATCATGTTAGCAATTGCCGCATTTATGATTATGAAATTTGGCAAATGGATGTCAAAACTGCATTCCTGAATGGATTTCTAGAAGAAGAGTTGTATATGATGCTACTGTTGGAAATATGCCCTAGAGGCAATAATAAAAGGTTATTATTATATTTCCTTATTCATGATAATTGTCTTTATTCATGCTATAACTGTATTATCCGGAAATCGTAATACACGTGTGAATACATAGACCATAATATGTCCCTAGTAAGCCTCTAGTTGACTAGCTCGTTGATCACAGATAGTCATGGTTTCCTGGCTATAGACATTGGATGTCGTTGATAAAGGGATCACATCATTAGGAGAATGATGTGATGGACAAGACCCAATCCTAAGCATAGCACAAGATCGTGTAGTTCGTTTGCTAGAGCTCTTCCAATGTCAAGAATCTTTTCCTTAGACCATGAGATCGTGTAACTCCCGAATACCGTAGGAGTGCTTTGGGTGTACTAAACGTCACAACGTAACTGGGTGACTATAAAGGTGCACTACAGGTATCTCCGAAAGTGTCTGTTGGGTTGACACGGATCGAGACTGGGATTTGTCACTCCATATGACGGAGAGGTATCTCTGGGCCCACTCGGTAATGCATCATCATAATGAGCTCAAAGTGACCAAGTGTTTGGTCACGGGATCATGCATTACGGTATGAGTAAAGTGACTTGCCAGTAACGAGACTGAACGAGGTATTGGGATACCGACGATCGAGTCTCGGGCAAGTAATGTACCGATTGACAAAGGGAATTGTATACGGGGTTGATCGAATCCTCGACATCGTGGTTCATCCGATGAAATCATTGTGGAACATGTGGGAGCCAACATGGGTATCTAGATCCCGCTGTCGGTTATTGGCCGGAGAGCTGTCTCGGTCATGTCTGCATGATTCCCGAACCCGTAGGGTCTACACACTTAAGGTTCGGTGATGCTAGGGTTATTAGGAAGACTTGTATGTGATTACTGAATGTTGTTCGGAGTCCCGGGTGAGATCCCAGACGTCACGAGGAGTTCCAGAATAGTCCGGAGGTGAAGATTTATATATAGGAAGTGCTGTTTCGGCCATCGGGAAAGTTTCGGGGTCACCCGGTATTGTACCGGGACCACCAGAAGGGTCCCGGGGGTCCACCGGGTGGGGCCACCCATCCCGGAGGGCCCCGTGGGCTGAAGTGGGGAGGGGACCAGCCCCTGGTGGGCTGGTGCGCCCCCCCCCCTGGGCCCCCCTCTGCGCCTAGGGTTGGGAACCTTAGGGGAGGGGGCGCCTCCACTTGCCTTGGGGGGCACTCCACCCCCCTTGGCCGCCGCCCCCCTAGAGATCCCATCTCTAGGGCCGGCTACCCCCCCTGGGGGCCTATATAAAGGAGGGGGGAGGGAGGGCAGCCGGACCCCTGAGTCTTGGCGCCTCCCTCCCCCTGCTACACCTCTTCCTCCTCCCGTGGTTGCTTGGCGAAGCCCTACCGGAGTACTGCTCCTCCACCACCACCACGCCGTCGTGCTGTTGCTGGAGTCTTCTTCCTCAACCTCTCCTTCCCCCTTGCTGGCTCAAGAAGGAGGAGACGTCATCCGCTCCGTACGTGTGTTGAATGCGGAGATGCTGTCCATTCAGCACTTGGTCATCGGTGATTTGGATCACGACGAGTACGACTCCATCATCCCCGTTCTCTTGAACGCTTCCGCTCACGATCTACAAGGATATGTAGATGCACTCCTATCACTTATTGCTTAGATGAACTCATAGATGGATCTTGGTGAAACCGTAGGAAATTTTTTAATTTCTGCTACGTTCCCCAACAGTGGCATCATGAGCTAGGTCTATGCGTAGTTCTCTATTGCACGAGTAGAACACAATTTTGTTGTGGGCGTAGATGTTGTCAACTCTCTTGCCGCTACTAGTCTTATTTTGCTTCAGAGGTATTGTGGGATGAAGCGGCCCGGACCGACCTTACACGTACGCTTACGTGAGACAGGTTCCACCGACTGACATGCACTAGTTGCATAAGGTGGCTAGCGGGTGTCTATCTCTCCCACTTTTCTTGGAGCGGGGATTCGATGAAAAGGGTCCTTATGAAGGGTAAATAGAAGTTGACAAATCACGTTGTGGCTTTAACGTAGGTAAGAAAACGTTCTTGCTAGATCACCTATAGAAGCCACGTAAAAACTTGCAACAACAATTAGAGGACGTCTAACTTGTTTTTGCAGCAAGTGTCTTGTGATGTGATATGGCCAAAAGTTGTGATGAATGATGAATGATATATTGTGATGTATGAGATCATGTTCTTGTAATAGGAATCACGACTTGCATGTCGATGAGTATGACAACCGGCAGGAGCCATAGGAGTTGTCTTTATTTTGTATGACCTGCGTGTCATTGAAGAACGCCATGTAAATTACTTTACTTTATTGCTAAATGCGTAAGCCATAGAAGTAGAAGTAGTCGTTGGCGTGACAACTTCATGAAGACACGATGATGGAGATCATGATGATGGAGATCATGGTGTCATGCCGGTGACAAAGATGATCATGGAGCCCCGAAGATAGAGATCAAAGGAGCTATATGATATTGGCCATATCATGTCACTACTAGATAATTGCAAGTGATGTTTATTATGTTTATGCATCTTGTTTACTTAGAACGACGGTAGTAAATAAGATGATCCCTTACAACAATTTCAAGAAGTGTTCTCCCCTAACTGTGCACCGTTGCTAAAGTTCGTCGTTTCGAAGCACCACGTGATGATCGGGTGTGATAGATTCTTACGTCCACATACAACGGGTGTAAGACAGTTTTACACATGCAAAAACACTTAGGGTTAACTTGACGAGCCTAGCATGTACAGACATGGCCTCGGAACACAGAGACCGAAAGGTCGAACATGAGTCGTATGGAAGATACGATCAACATGGAGATGTTCACCGATGATGACTAGTCCGTCTCACATGATGATCGGACACGGCCTAGTCGACTCGGATCGTGTAACACTTAGATGACTAGAGGGATGTCTAATTTGAGTGGGAGTTCATTAAAATAATTTGATTAGATGAACTTAATTATCATGAACTTAGTCTAAAACCTTTGCAAATATGTCTTGTAGATCAAATGGCCAACGCTCATGTCAACATGAACTTCAACACGTTCCTAGAGAAAACCAAGCTAAAAGATGATGGCAGCAACTATACGGACTGGGTCCGGAACCTGAGGATCATCCTCATAGCTGCCAAGAAAGCATATATCCTAGATGGACCGCTAGGTGAAGCACCCATCCCAGAGAACCAAGACGTTATGAACGCTTGGCAGTCACATGCTGATGATTACTCCCTCGTTCAGTGCGGCATGCTTTACAGCTTAGAACCGGGGCTCCAAAAGCGTTTTGAGCAACACGGAGCATATGAGATGTTCGAGGAGCTGAAAATGGTTTTCCAAGCTCATGCCCGGGTCGAGAGATATGAAGTCTCCGACAAGTTCTACAGTTGTAAGATGGAGGAAGATAGTTCTGTCAGTGAGCACATACTCACAATGTCTAGGTTGCACAACCACCTGTCCCAGCTGGACATTAACCTCCCGGACGAGGCGGTCATTGACAGAATCCTTCAGTCGCTCCCACCAAGCTATAAGAGCTTTTTGATGAACTACAATATGCAGGGGATGGTGAAAACTATTCTTGAAGTATTTTCAATGTTGAAGTCGGCAGAGGTAGAAATCAAGAAAGAACATCAAGTGTTGATGGTCAATAAAACAACCAAGTTCAAGAAGGGCAAGGGTAAGAAGAACTTCAAGAAGGAAGGCAAGGATGTTGCCGCGCCTGGTAAACCAGTTGCCAGGAAGAAGTCAAGCAATGGACCCAAGCCTGAGACTGAGTGCTTTTATTGCAAAGGGAAGGGTCACTGGAAGCGGAACTGCCCCAAATACTTAGCGGACAAGAAGGCCGGCAACACTAAAGGTATATTTGATATACATGTAATTGATGTGTACCTTACCAGTACTCGTAGTAACTCCTGGGTATTTGATACCGGTGTCGTTGCTCATATTTGTAACTCACAGCAGGAGCTGCGGAATAAGCGGAGACTGGCGAAGGACGAGGTGACGATGCGCGTCGGGAATGGTTCCAAGGTCGATGTGATCGCCGTCGGCACGCTACCTCTACATTTACCTACGGGATTAGTTTTAAACCTTAATAATTGTTATTTAGTGCCAAGTTTGAGCATGAACATTGTATCTGGATCTCGTTTGATACGAGATGGCTACTCATTTAAATTCGAGAATAATGGTTGTTCTATTTATATGAGAGATATGTTTTATGGTCATGCCCCGATGGTCAATGGTTTATTCTTAATGAATCTCGAGCGTAATATTACACATATTCATAGTGTGAATACCAAAAGATGTAAAGTTGATAATGATAGTCCCACATACTTGTGCCACTGCCGCCTTGGTCACATTGGTGTCAAGCGCATGAAGAAGCTCCATGCTGATGGACTTTTAGAGTCTCTGGATTATGAATCATTTGACACATGCGAACCATTCCTCATGGGCAAAATGACCAAGACTCCGTTCTCCGGAACAATGGAGCGAGCAACCAACTTATTGGAAATCATACATACCGATGTGTGCGGTCCAATGAGCGTTGAGGCTCGTGGAGGATATCGTTATGTTCTCACTCCCACTGATGACTTGAGTAGATATGAGTATGTCTACTTAATGAAACACAACTCCGAGACCTTTGAAAAGTTCAAGGAATTTCAGAATGAGGTAGAGAATCAACGTGACCGTAAGATAAAGTTCCTACGATCAGATCGTGGAGGAGAATATTTAAGTCACGAATTTGGTACACACTTAAGGAAATGTGGAATCGTTTTACAACTCACGCCGCCAGGAACACCTCAGCGTAACGGTGTGTGCGAACATCGTAATCGCACTCTACTGGATATGGTGCGATCTATGATGTCTCTTACCGATTTACCGCTATCATTTTGGGGATACGCTCTAGAGATAGCTACATTCACTTTAAATAGGGCACCATCTAAATCCGTTGAGACGACACCGTATGAATTATGGTTTGGGAAGAAACCTAAGCTGTCGTTTCTAAAAGTTTGGGGATGCGATGCTTATGTCAAGAAACTTCAACCTGAAAAGCTTGAACCCAAGTCGGAAAAATGCGTCTTCATAGGATACCCTAAGGAAACCATTGAGTATACCTTCTACTTAAGATCCGAGGGCAAGATCTTTGTTGCCAAGAACGGATCCTTTCTAGAAAAATAGTTTCTCTCGAAAGAAGTAAGTGGGAGGAAAGTAGAACTCGATAAAGTACTACCTCTTGAACAGGAAAGAAGTGCAGCTCAGGAAAATGTTCCTTTGATGCATAGACCGACTGGAGAGGAAAATAATGATGATGATCAAGGTACTTTGGATCAAGTTGCTACTAAACTTCGTAGGTCCACAAGGACACGTTCCGCACCAGAGTGGTACGGCAACCCTGTCCTGGAAATCATGTTGTTAGACAACGGTGAACCTTCGAACTATGAAGAAGCGATGGTGGGCCCAGATTCCAACAAATGGCTTGAAGCCATGCAATCCGAGATAGAATCCATGTATGAAAACAAAGTATGGACTTTGATAGACTTGCCCGATGATCGGCGAGCGATAGAAAACAAATGGATCTTTAAGAAGAAGACGGACGCGGATGGAAATGTTACCATCTATAAAGCTCGACTTGTCGCTAAGGGTTATCGACAAGTTCAAGGGGTTGACTACGATGAGAAATTCTCTCCCGTAGCGAAGCTGAAGTCCGTCCGAATCATGTTAGAAATTGCCGCATACTATGATTATGAGATATGGCAGATGGACGTCAAAACGGCATTCCTTAACGGACATCTTAAGGAAGAACTATATATGATGCAGCCGGAAGGTTTTGTCGATCCTAAAGATGCTAACAAAGTATGCAAGCTCCAGCGATCCATTTGTGGGCTGGTGCAAGCATCTCGGAGTTGGAACATTCGCTTTGATGAGATGATCAAAGCGTTTGGGTTTATGCAGACTTATGGAGAAGCCTGCGTTTACAAGAAAGTGAGTGGGAGCTCTGTAGCATTTCTCATATTATATGTAGATGACATACTCTTGATGGGAAATGATATAGAACTTTTGGACAGCATTAAGGCCTACTTGAATAAGTGTTTTTCAATGAAGGACCTTGGAGAAGCTGCTTACATATTAGGCATCAAGATCTATAGGGATAGATCGAGACGCCTCATAGATCTTTCACAAAGCACATACCTTGATAAGATTTTGAAGAAGTTCAAAATGGATCAGTCCAAGAAAGGGTTCTTGCCTGTGTTGCAAGGTGTGAGATTGAGCTCGGCTCAACGCCCGACCACGGCAAAAGATAAAGAAGAGATGAGTGTCATCCCCTATGCTTCAGCCATAGGATCTATTATGTATGCCATGATGTGTACCAGACCTGATGTAAACCTTTCCGTAAGTTTGGTAGGAAGGTACCAAAGTAATCCCGGCAAGGAACACTGGACAGCGGTCAAGAATATCCTGAAGTACCTGAAAAGGACAAAGGACATGTTTCTCGTTTATGGAGGTGACGAAGAGCTCGTCGTAAAGGGTTACATCGACGCTAGCTTCGACACAGATCTGGATGACTCTAAGTCACAAACCGGATACGTGTATATGTTGAATGGTGGAGCAGTGAGCTGGTGCAGCTGCAAGCAGAGCGTCGTGGCGGGATCTACATGTGAAGCGGAGTACATGGCAGCCTCGGAGGCAGCGCATGAAGCAATTTGGGTGAAGGAGTTCATCACCGACCTAGGAGTCATACCCAATGCGTCGGGGCCGATCAAACTCTTCTGTGACAACACTGGAGCTATTGCCCTTGCCAAGGAGCCCAGGTTTCACAAGAAGACCAGGCACATCAAGCGTCGTTTCAACTCCATCCGTGAAAATGTTCAAGATGGAGACATAGATATTTGCAAAGTACATACGGATCTAAATTTGGCAGATCCGTTGACTAAACCTCTCTCGCGAGCAAAACATGATCAACACCAGAACTCTATGGGTGTTCGATTCATCACAATGTAACTAGATTATTGACTCTATTGCAAGTGGGAGACTGTTGGAAATATGCCCTAGAGGCAATAATAAAAGGTTATTATTATATTTCCTTATTCATGATAATTGTCTTTATTCATGCTATAACTGTATTATCCGGAAATCGTAATACACGTGTGAATACATAGACCATAATATGTCCCTAGTAAGCCTCTAGTTGACTAGCTCGTTGATCAACAGATAGTCATGGTTTCCTGGCTGTGGACATTGGATGTCGTTGATAACGGGATCACATCATTAGGAGAATGATGTGATGGACAAGACCCAATCCTAAGCATAGCACAAGATCGTGTAGTTCGTTTGCTAGAGCTTTTCCAATGTCAAGTATCTTTTCCTTAGACCATGAGATCGTGTAACTCCCGGATACCGTAGGAGTGCTTTGGGTGTACCAAACGTCACAGCGTAACTGGGTGACTATAAAGGTGCACTACAGGTATCTCCGAAAGTGTCTGTTGGGTTGACACGGATCGAGACTGGGATTTGTCACTCCATATGACGGAGAGGTATCTCTGGGCCCACTCGGTAATGCATCATCATAATGAGCTCAAAGTGACCAAGTGTTTGGTCACGGGATCATGCATTACGGTACGAGTAAAGTGACTTGCCAGTAATGAGACTGAACGAGGTATTGGGATACCGATGATCGAGTCTCGGGCAAGTAACGTACCGATTGACAAAGGTAATTGTATACGGGGTTGATCGAATCCTCGACATCGTGGTTCATCCGATGAAATCATCGTGGAACATGTGGGAGCCAACATGGGTATCCAGATCCCGCTGTTGGTTATTGGCCGGAGAGCTGTCTCGGTCATGTCTGCATGATTCCCGAACCCGTAGGGTCTACACACTTAAGGTTCGGTGACGCTAGGGTTATTAGGAAGACTTGTATGTGATTACCAAATGTTGTTCGGAGTCCCGGGTGAGATCCCGGACGTCACGAGGAGTTCCGGAATAGTCCGGAGGTGAAGATTTATATATAGGAAGTGCTGTTTCGGCCATCAGGAAAGTTTCGGGGTCACCCGGTATTGTACCGGGACCACCGGAAGGGTCCCGGGGGTCCACTGGGTGGTGCCACCCATCCCGGAGGACCCTGTGGGCTGAAGTGGGGAGGGGACCAGCCCCTGGTGGGCTGGTGCGCCCCCCCTGGGCCCCCCCTCTGTGCCTAGGGTTGGGAACCCTAGGGGAGGGGGCGCCTCCACTTGCCTTGGGGGGCACTCCACCCCCCTTGGCCGCCGCCCCCCTAGAGATCCCATCTCTAGGGCCGGCTACCCCCCCTAGGGGCCTATATAAAGGAGGGGGGAGGGAGGCCAGCCGGAGCCCTGAGTCTTGGCGCCTCCCTCCCCCTGCTACACCTCTTCCTCCTCCCGCGGTTGCTTGGCGAAGCCCTGCCGGAGTACTGCTTCTCCACCACCACCACGCCGTCGTGCTGCTGCTGGAGTCTTCTTCCTCAACCTCTCCTTCCCCCTTGCTGGATCAAGAAGGAGGAGACGTCATCCGCTCCATACGTGTGTTGAACGCGGAGGTGCTGTCCGTTCAGCACTTGGTCATCGGTGATTTGGATCATGGCGAGTACGAATCCATCATCCCCGTTCTCTTGAACGCTTCCGCTCACGATCTACAAGGGTATGTAGATGCACTCCTATCACTCGTTGCTTAGATGAACTCATAGATGGATCTTGGTGAAACCGTAGGAAATTTTTTAATTTTCTGCTACATTCCCCAACAGCTACCAAAAGGTTTTGTCGATCCGAAAGGTGCTAACAAAGTGTGCAAGCTCCAACGATCCATTTATGGACTGGTGCAAGTCTCTCGGAGTTGGAATAAACATTTTGATAGTGTGATCAAAGCATATGGTTTTATACAGACTTTTGGAGAAGCCTGTATTTACAAGAAAGTGAGTGGCAGCTCTGTAGCATTTCTAATACTATATGTAGGTAACATATTGTTGATTGAAAATGATATAGAATTTCTGGATAGCATAAAAGGATACTTGAATAAGAGTTTTTCAATGAAAGACCTCGGTGAAGCTTCTTACATATTGGGCATCAAGATCTATAGAGATAGATCAAGACGCTTAATTGGACTTTCACAAAGCACATACCTTGATAAAGTTTTGAAAAAGTTCAAAATGGATCAAGCAAAGAAAGGGTTCTTGCCTGTATTACAAGGTGTGAAGTTGAGTTAGACTCAATGCCCGACCACTGCAGAAGATAGAGAGAAAATGAAAAATGTTCCCTATGCTTCAGCCATAGGCTCTATCATGTATGCAATGCTGTGTACCAGACCTTATGTGTGCCTTGCTATTAGTTTAGCAGGGAGGTACCAAAGTAATCCAGGAGTGGATCACTGGATAGCGGTCAAGAACATCCTGAAATATCTGAAAAGGACTAAGGATATGTTTCTCGTTTATGGAGGTGACAAAGAGCTCATCGTAAATGGTTACGTCGATGCAAGCTTTAACACTGATCCGGACGATTCTAAATTGCAAACCGGATACGTGTTTGTATTGAACGGTGGAGCTGTCAGTTGGTGCAGTTCTAAGCAAAGCATCATGGCGGGATCTACGTGTGAAGCGGAGTACATAGCTGCTTCGGAATCAGCAAATGAAGGAGTCTGGATGAAGGAGTTCATATCCGATCTAGGTGTCATACCTAGTGCATCGGGTCCAAAGAAAATCTTGTGTGACAATACTGGTGCAATTGCCTTGGCAAGGAATCCAGATTTCACAAGAGAACCAAGCACATCAAGAGATGCTTAAATTCCATCCGTGACCAAGTCCAGGTGGGAGACATAGAGATTTGCAAGATACAAACGGATCTGAATGTTGCAGACCAGTTGACTAAGCCTCTCTCATGAGCAAAACATGATCAGCACCAAGACTCCATGGGTGTTAGAATCATTACTGTGTAATCAAGATTATTGACTCTAGTGCAAGTGGGAGACTGAAGCAAATATGCCCTAGAGACAATAATAAATTTATTATTTATTTCCTTATTTCATGAAAAATGTTTATTATTCATGCTAGAATTGTATTAACCGGAAACATAATAAATGTGTGAATACATAGACAAACATAGTGTGACTAGTATGCCTCTACTTGACTAGCTCGTTGATCAAAGATGGTTAAGGTTTCCTAGCCATTGACATGAGTTGTCATTTGATAAACGGGATCACATCATTAGGAGAATGATGTGATTGACTTGACCCATTCCGTTAGCTTAGCACTTGATCGTTTTAGTTTACTGTTATTGCTTTCTTCATAACTTATACATGTTCCTATGACTGTGAGATTATGCAACTCCTGATTACCGGAAGAACACTTTGTGTGCTACCAAATGTCACAACATAACTTGGTGATTATAAAGGTGCTCTACAGGTGTCTCCGATGGTACTTGTTGAGTTGGCATAGATCGAGATTAGGATTTGTCACTCTGATTGTCGGAGAGGTATCTCTGGGCCCTCTCAGTAATGCACATCACTATAAGCCTTGCAAGCAATGTGACTAATGAGTTAGTTGCGGGATGATGCATTACGGAACAAGTAAAGAGACTTGCCGGTAACGAGATTGAGTTAGGTATTGAGATACCGACGATCGAATCTCGGGCAAGTAACAGACCGATGACAAAGGGAACAACGTATGTTGTTATGCAGTTTGACCAATAAAGATCTTCGTAGAATATGTAGGAGCCAATATGAGCATCTAGGTTCCGCTATTGGTTATTGACCGGAGACGTGTCTCGGTCATGTCTACATAGTTCTCGAACCCGTAGGGTCCGCATGCTTAACATTTGGTGACGATCGATATTATGAGTTTATGTGTTTTGATGTACCGAAGGTAGTTCGGAGTCCCGGATATGATCACGGACATGAAGAGGAGTCTCGAAATGGTCGAGGCATAAAGATCGATATATTGGATGACTATGTTTGGACTTCGGAAGTGTTCCGGGCAAGTTCGGGCATATACCGGAGTACCGGGGGGTTACCGAAACCCGCCCGGGAGTGTAATGGGCCTATTGGGCCTTAGTGGAGAAGAGGAGGGGCGGCCAAGGCAGGGACGTGCGCCCCCTCCCCTCTAGTCCGAATTGGACAAGGAGGGGGGCGGCGCCCCCCTTTCCTTCCCCCCTCTCTCCTCCTTCCCCCTTCTCCTACTCCTACTAGGAAAGGAGGATTCCTACTCCCAGTGGGAGTAGCACTCCCCCCTTGGCGTGCCCTCCTCCTGGCCGTCCGCCTCCCCCCTAGCTCCTTTATATACGGGGGCGGGGGGGGGGCACCCCAAGACACACAAGTTGATGATTGATCTTTAGCCGTGTGCGGTGCCCCCCTCCACCATAATCCACCTCGGTCATATCGTAGCGGTGCTTAGGCGAAGCCCTACGTCGGTAGCTTCATCAACACTGTCATCACGCCGTCGTGCTGACGGAACTCTCCCTCGAAGCTCTACTGGATCGTGAGTTCGTGGGACGTCACCGAGCTAAACGTGTGCAGATCGTGGAGGTGCCGTATGTTCGGTACTTGGATCGGTCGATCGTGAAGACGTACGACTACATCAACCGCGTTGTCTTAACGCTTCCGCTTACGGTCTACGAGGGTACGTGGATGACACTCTCCCCTCTCATTGTTGTGCATCACCATGATCTTGCGTGTGTGTAGGGATTTTTTTTGAAATTACTACGTTCCCCAACATAATCTTCATAGGCTAGACAAGCTAGGGTTTAGCCATTATGATCTTGAGGTAGATCAACTCTTGTAACCTCTATACTCATCGAATACAATCAAGCAGGACATAGGATTTTACCTCCTTTAAGAGGGCCCGAACCTGTGTAAACATTGTCTCTTTGTCCATTGTTACCATTGATCCTTAGACGCACAACTTGGGCCCCCTACCTGAGATCTGTCGGCTTTGACACTGACACCCCCCCCCCCCCCCCCCGCCCGACCAATTTTCTTCTTCTTTTTGGCAGATCATGTGGGTGGGTGTGTGGGGTGGGGAGCTCTCACATCCACTTTTGGTGCTCCATCGGGTGTGTCGTGGTTGTGAAGTTACTTTCCGCTATTCTTTCCTTCTTCGTACACACACTTAAGTTGTTTCGTTCATCGTGGTCCGTCAAGGAAGGAGTGTTCTCGACCACTGGTTTTTCTTTGCCATGCGTGCTAGACCGTTTTTTTGTCATGATTTGCCAAGGAAGGAGTCCTCCCAGTCGCTATATTCTTTTTTTGTGGGGTTGTATCCGGCGAGGGTGTGGGCAGCGAGGCATATGCCCTTGCTTTCACCCTCTTTTTTTCGAAACGGAGGCAAAATATTTGCCTCATCGATTAATTAAGAAGAGAATTGCCCAGCTATTTTTTGGTAAACCGGACGAAAACTAATACAAACAACTCGGAAACGGGCTACTCACGAAGCATGAAACACCGTGACCACACAGGCAACCCTTCACATGATCCTAGTACACAACAATCGTACGTCACCATACCTGCACAACACAACAGAACCCTGATAAGAACACCAATAACGATGACTCGGACAATCGAAGCCACATCGACAACACAAGAAATTGAGCATCATCCATCATGAAACCGCATACGCCTTTTCATTGGCGCACACACTGGCCACATCAATATCCTCAACCACATGCACCTCCGACCCGAAGGACTCAGAAGATGCCTCTGGATGCTCACATGACAAACATGAATCATCTCCCTCACACGAGGTCACTAGTGAGTCCACCTTCATGTGCTTCACTGACAAAAGCGAAGCACAGCTCAGACATAGCTCCCTAATCTCGAGCATGATTTGCAGCACCGGAGCCACGAGCATGACGATGGACTCGTCTTGAGTGGTAGATAACACAGGGGGCGAGGCAAACATCGACGGCGAAATGTCCCCCAACACGGGGGGAGAAACAACTATATAACTTTGCACCTGTGTCCTCCTCGAAGCAAACACCAACTCCATAACTTTGCTCTCACTCTGGTCTCGCGTTTATTGCTAGTCTCTCGCATCTTTTGTCCATTGGTGAGCGATGACATGCTTATGTACATTTTCCATGAAAATAAGTACACTGAACCTGCATGCCTGGTTAAATTAAGAGAAAATGGAAATTACCTCCACATTATTAGCCGATGTGTCAATGTGTATGGAAGTCATTTGGTCTGGGTGCTGGTCTGGAGACTTACGTGCAACTTGACCAAATAAGAGCCAGTAGCTAGAGTGGATGCTGCTGCCTAACCGTATATAAACACCTTGTTTTCTTCACGACATGACCGCAAAACCCGTTCCAACTGACGCACGAACGCACGACGAATCGCAGATACAATGTATCATGTGCGTATCAGCGTGTGGACTTACTATATATACTAGCATGTGTACGCTAGTGGAGTGTTACATTCTGATGGATCAACGGAGACAAAATGATCAGTGTCACAGCACCTAGTAACTCCACAAACGTGGCCTGAACTGACGGCAAAACGAAGGAACAAGGAACGAACGTACGAGAGATCGAACCGGTTAGGGAATAGTGATGCAGGCGAGGTGCAATGGATGTCCCGCCTGCAACGATATCATCGTTAATATGATAATGCTCTATGTGACGGTACGTACTACCCAATATTATGCTAGGAAATTCCGATGCATGCAAGCATGTTGTGATGATAAGAGAGAAATATATATGTATGTATGTGCCACTGGCAAATGGACGTGAACTCGAGGTCAGGTGCAATGGACTCACGTGCGGCTTGACCGTCATTTGCAGTATCATAATTCTTGGTCGCACTCACCTAGCTAACTGGATTCTCGATCACATGCGGCCAGTGGAGCGCAGGACTGCTACTGCGCTGCTCGGTGGTCGTTATGCTCTGTTTCTTGGTCTCTTCGCATAACTGTTTCTGGATTCGACGCCTACTTGCTCTGTTCGCCTACTTTATGATGATAATAATGATATTTTGTAGAGCATATTTTATAGAGTGACAACTAATTTAGATCGGACGGAGTACTAATTGAGACACACAAATTCAAGCAAAATTAGACTTAAAAGTAGTCCACAAGTTCATGACATTTGCTGGCACTTGCGGTCAACGTACAACGGCCTGAGCTGAGTCAAGATGGGAATGGGCCGGGTCGGCCTGCTGGGTCACTGACCCGGCCCGAAATCTCGAGGCCAATGGGCCAGGCGGGTTGGCCTCGAATCACAAAACGGGTCAGTGGAGCCGGCCCCGTGTGACCCGATGGACCAGACGGGTCGACCCAGCGCTAGTCCTCCATCTCTGCCACCGCCACGAGCGCTAACCTAGCTCCCGACGATTTCTTCCGCCGCCGGCCATCTCTGCCGCCCCCGGCATCCCCCGACCTTCTCTACCGGCCGCTCCCGCCTGGCCGGGCGCGGCGCCGCTGCTGCTCCTGGCTTGCTGCTTCTGCGTCTGGCCGCACAACCAAATCTTGGTCGCCGCCACCACCGACGCCAGTGACCGTGAGTTATCAGAACCTAGTGCTAGCCCCCCTCTCTTGGCTGCTTCCTAGTCTTTGCAGTACAGCTCTGGTTGATGGTTTTAGCAAGGGGAAAAGGCGAGGATTTAGGCTGCAATGAGGCGCCTTCCCCTCCTTGTTGTTTGTTGTTAGCTCAAGTGCTTCCGCCGCCAGCCAGATGGGGTTTGCTCGTGGGAGCCGCGAGCGGGTAGATTCAGTCTTTTCTTTCGGAATGGCGAGATGGATGATTGGACTGCTTTCTTGCAGCCGAATCTTGGCTTCTCCCGCTCATGCTTTCCCCACATGTCTCTGCTTATTCCCCACATGTCTCATGCTTTCTCTGCTCACAAAAAACCTTCTTGGAGTAGTGCATATGTGCAACTGTGAGTTTCTTTCTATTTTGTGATATAGGGTCATGTGACTTCTTTTTCTTGGGCTAGCTGCCAAGTTGAGTTTGCGTATATACATTCATGTCAACTGTTGGCACTTTTCTTTCTATATCAGTGTAGCTGATCCATCGACAAGTCTAGCATTTTTTAGTGTCAGTTCAGGGGATGCTTTACTGGCAGCGATTTCTTCACTGTTTCTGTAGTGTTGCTCAATGGGATGCTTTGCCGGCAGTGATTGGACAGTAAACTAAACTGTCCGGTTTCTTATCTGCATGCATCTGCTGTTAATTTTGAAAGTTAATGCTCTCTAATGTTATATATTTCCCTCTGATCAGAAAAAATGGAAGAGGAAGAAGGGGACCATGAGGCATACCAAAGTGGTGGTTCATCGTTGATATCCGGTGCGACAATGAGAAGGGCTCAACCACCCCCAGGGGTGTCTCCTTCTTCGATAAACATTTGTAGAGCTTATCACGGTCAGTATTGTTAATCTTTCTTTTTCTTGGGACACAGAGTGGTGCCATTTTTCATGTTTTAGTACTAGTAGTGTAGTACAGTAAAGGCATGTTTGGTAATCTGTAGGAAGATAGGTGAGAGCAGATACATGTTGTCGTAACTTTTAACTGTTTTTTAAGACACATACAATACAACTATATGAGCTTGTACAGTCATAAGTTGTGTGGCACCTTCAGATTTATTACCAATTTGTAAACCTGTTTACATGTAGGATGTAGCAGTTTAAAGAAGAGAGTGCATTTGTATGTATAGTCTGTCATGTTCTTTTGCCGAAGTACTTTTTTTTCATTCGAGCTGAAGAGTGAAAACCATCAGCATGGTCCAAACATTAAAAATTCATGTTCCTATTCCTGGAGCAGCTCAGCGGCACTTGTTATTTCCATCAACCAGTGTTGGAGAATAGCTGTAGCCTGAAGTTGTACTCATTTGTTGTAACTTTTAATTGTTTGTCGTGATAATATAACCCGGTTATACTCATTTGTTGATGCACTTCCTCCCTTCTGTTCTTGATATTCCTGGAACAAGCTTGTCTGTGCTCTATCATTTGAGAACTATCAGATGTGTGTTGCTTTAGTTCCTCCTTCTGTTTTGAATCATAAGATGTTCTAACCTTTTTCTAAACCAGATGTATATAGACGTGTTTTAGCGTGTTTGTTCACTCATTTCAGTCCGTATGTAGTGTACTTTGGAATATTCAAAATGTCTTATGATTCAGAAGGGAGGCTTATCACGATAATTATCCGCCAAATTCATGCAATGTTAACACTCATGTCCTTTGCTCAGCAGGACGTTCACAAGACACTCATATGGCTGATTTTGAAGATGAGGCTGATGAAGAAGATGTTGACTATGAAGAATAAGAGGAAGGAGAAGAAGATGAGGAAGAAGAAGAAGAAGAAGATGATGATGATGAAGAAGAAGAAGAGCGAGATAATGTGGATGAAGAGGGAGGGGCTGAGATCATTGACATGGGATCATTTTCTGAACCGGGAAGAAAGTTTTTGTCTAAAGTGTGGAAAGAATATGAGCCTATCCGTGTTGATGGCATAGTTGTAGCTGCTGAGTGCAAACACTGTTCAAGGAATATTTGTGCTGAGCGTAAACATGGAACAAGTTCGTTGCGCAAACATTTGAAGAGATGCAGGGAAAGGAAGAAGGTTCTTAGAGTTTCTGGACAACTGAGTGCTTCTATCATGAGTCCTGATGGAGTTGCAATGGGGCTTTGGACCTTTAATCAGGCATTAGCACGCCGAGAGCTTATGAGGATGATAGTGTTGCATGAATTGGCATTCTCATTGGTGGAGTATGATGGATTTAGAAGATTTGTCTCTAGTCTAAATCCTAGCTTTAAGATGATATGTAGAAAAACAATGAAGGAGGACTGCATGAAAGCATTTAAGGAATAGAAGAGAATTCTGCAAAGGATGTTCCAAAACTCCAAATCCAAGATTTCTTTGACTACGGACCTATGGACATCAAATCAGACAGTGGGGTACATTTGCATCACAGCCCACTTCATTGCTGAGGAGTGGAAGCCGCAGAAGAGGATAGTGAAATTCGCAGTTATGGAGACATCGCACACAGGAGCTGCAATGTTCAACATCATGGTGAATTTCATAAGAGAGTGGAATATTGAAGATAATCTCTTTGCTGTGACGCTAGACAATGCATCGAACAATGGTGCAATGATGAAGCTATTGAAGGCACATCTCCTGCTTAAGAAGATGTTACCTGGTAGTGGCAAGTTGTTTCACCAACGTTGTGCCGCCCATGTCATAAATCTGATATGTCAAGCAGGATTGAACTTCCTTGGTCCAGTGATCAACATGATGCGTGAAAGTGTTAAATTTATTCGAAGCTCACCAAGTCGAAAGGAAAAATTTCAAGAAATCGTTGCGCAGCATGGTGTATCATGTGGGAGAACTCCAAGTCTTGATGTTCCAACTCGCTGGAACTCAACCTACATGATGATTGATATAGCAAAGGAGTATCGCGGAGTTTTTGACTCTTTGGCCATTCAAGATAAACAATATACCTTCAAGCCATCTTTTGAGGATTGGGAAAATGCCGAAGATGTTTGCAGGCTACTGAAGGTATTTTATGAAGCCACTAATGTGATATCCGGCACAAAATATCCAACTGCTAACTTGTATTTCCATGAAATGTGGAAAGTGAAGCTGACCTTAGAGCAACAACATTATGAAGAGGATTCTGAGATGGGTACAACGGTCAAATATATGAAGAGAAAATTCAGAAGGTATTGGAAGATGACATGGCTGAGCCTTTGTATTCCAGTGATTTTGGACCCACAATTCAAGTTGAAATATATTGAGTTCCGATTTGGCCTAGAGTTCGGGAATGAAGCTGCAGCAATGATTGCTAAAATAAAAAATGTGTTCCAAGGGTTGTTCAAGGAATACCTCCAATTGAATGGCAATGGCTCAGATCCCATGTCACAAGGAGGTGATGATGACATGGATGTAAGTGGTGAAGATCCTATGGCTGATTGGGACCAGCATGTTGAAGGAAATATGCCCTAGAGGCAATAATAAAGTTATTATTTATTTCCTTATTTCATGATAAATGTTTATTATTCATGCTAGAATTGTATTAACCGGAAACATAATACATGTGTGAATACATAGACAAACATAGTGTCACTAGTATGCATCTACTTGACTAGCTCGTTTATCAGAGATGGTTATGTTTTCTAGCCATGGACAAAAGAGTTGTCATTTGATTAACGGGATCACATCATTAGGAGAATGATGTGATTGACTTGACCCATTCCGTTAGCTTAGCACTTGATCGTTTAGTATGTTGCTATTGCTTTCTTCATGACTTATACATGTTCCTATAACTATGAGATTATGCAACCCCCGTTTACTGGAGGAACACTTTGGGTACTACCAAACGTCACAACGTAACTGGGTGATTATAAAGGAGTACTACAGGTGTCTCCGAAGGTACATGTTGAGTTGGCGTATTTCGAGATTAGGTTTTGTCACTCCGATTGTCGGAGAGGTATCTCTGGGCCCTCTCGGTAATGCACATCATTATAAGCCTTGCAAGCAATGTGACCAATGAGTTGGTTGCGAGATGATGCATTATAGAACGAGTAAAGAGACTTGCCGGTGACGAGATTGAACTAGGTATTGGATACCGACGATCGAATCTCGAGCAAGTAACATACCGATGACAAAGGGAACAACGTATGTTGTTATGCGGTTTGACCGATAAAGATCTTCGTAGAATATGTAGGAGCCAATATGGGCATCCAGGTCCCGCTATTGGTTATTGACCGAGAATAGTTCTAGGTCATGTCTACATAGTTCTCGAACCTGTAGGGTCTGCACGCTTAAGGTTTCGATGACAGTTCTATTATGAGTTTATGAGTTTTGATGTACCGAAGGAGTTCGGAGTCCCGGATGAGATCAGGGACATGACGAGGAGTCTCGAAATGGTCGAGACGTAAAGATCGATATATTGGACGACTATATTCGGAGTTTGGAAAGTTCCGAGTGATTCGGGTATTTTTCGGAGTACCGGAGAGTTACGGGAATTCGCCGGGGAGAAGTATTGGGCCTTATTGGGCCCTGCGGGAAAGAGAGAGGGGCTGCCTAGGGCAGGCTGCGCGCCCCCCCATGGCCTAGTCCGAATTGGACTAGGGGGAGGGGCCGCACCCCCTTCTTCCTTCCCTTCTCTCTTCCCCTTCCTTGTCTCCTACTCCTAATACATGGAAGGACTCCTAGTTGGACTAGGAAAGGGGGAATCCTACTCCCGGTGGGAGTAGGACTCCCCATGGCGCGCCATAGTAGAGGGCCGGCCTCCTCCTCCCTCCCTCCTTTATATACGGGGGCAGGGGGCACCCCATGGACACACAAGTTGATCTACGGATCGTTCCTTAGTCGTGTGCGGTGCCCCCTTCCACCATATTCCACCTCGGTCATATCGTCGCGAAGCTTAGGCGAAGCCCTGCGCCGGTAGAACATCAAGATCGTCACCACGCCATCGTGCTGACGGAACTCTCCCTCGACACTCAGCTGGATCGGAGTTCGAGGGACGTCATCGAGCTGAACGTGTGCTGAACTCAGAGGCTCCGTACGTTCGGTGCTTGGATCGGTCGGATCGTGAAGACGTACGACTACATCAACCGCGTTGTGCTAACACTTCCGCTTACGGTCTACGAGGGTACATGGACGAACACTCTCCCCTCTCGTTGCTATATCATCACCATGATCTTGCGTGTGCGTAGGAAATTTTTTGAAATTACTACGTTCCCCAATAGTGGCATCCGAGCCTAGGTTTTTATGGTTTGATGTTATGCACGAGTAGAACACAAGTGAGTTGTGGACGATATAAGTCATACTGCCTACCAGCATGTCATACTTTGGTTCGGCGGTATTGTTGGATGAAGCGGCCCGGACCGACATTACGCGTACGCTTACGCGAGACTGGTTCTACCGACGTGCTTTGCACACAGGTGGCTGGCGGGTGTCAGTTTCTCCAACTTTAGTTGAACCGAGTGTGACTACGCCCGGTCCTTGCGAAGGTTAAAACGGAGTCTATTTGACAAACTATCGTTGTGGTCTAGGTGAGAACGGTTCTTGCTAAGCCCGTAGCAGCCACGTAAAATTTGCAACAACAAAGTAGAGGACGTCTAACTTGTTTTTGCAGGGCATGTTGTGATGTGATATGGTCAAGACGTGATGAGATATAAGTTGTTGTATGAGATGATCATGTTTTGTTGAAGTTATCGGCAACTGGTAGAAGCCCTATGGTTGTCTCTTTGTTGCATAAAGATGCAAGTGCCAAATAATTGCTTTACTTTATCGCTATGCGATAGCAATAGTTGCAAGAGCAATAGTTGCAAGAGCAATAGTTGGCGAGACGACCATATGACGACACATTGATATAGATCAAGATGATGAAGATCATGGTGTCGTGCCGGTGACGATAAAGATCATGACAGTACTTCGGAGATGGAGATCAAAGGCGCAAGATGATCATGGACATATCATGTCACATATTTTGATTGCATATGATGTTTATCAGTTATACATCTTATTCTTGCTTTGATTGACGGTAGCATTTTAAGATGATCTCTCACTAATTATCAAGAAGTGTTCTCCCTGAGTATGCACCGTTGCCAAAGTTCGTCGTGCCCAGACACCACGTGATGATCGGGTGTGATAAGCTCTACGTCCATCTACAACGGGTGCAAGCCAGTTTTGCACACGCGGAATACTCAGGTTAAACTTGACGAGCCTAGCATATGCAGATATGGCCTCGAAGCACGGAGACCGAAAGGTCGAGCGTGAATCATATAGTAGATATGATCAACATAGTGATGTTCACCATTGAAAACTACTCCATCTCACGTGATGATCGGTCATGGTTTAGTTGATTTGGATCACGTGATCACTTAGATGACTAGAGAGATGTCTGTCTAAGTGGGAGTTCTTAAGTAATATGATTAATTGAACTTTAATTTATCATGAACTTAGTCCTAGTAGTATTTTGCAAATTATGTTGTAGATCAATAGCTCGCGTTGTTGCTTTCATATGTTTATTTTGATATGTTCCTAGAGAAAACTGTGTTGACAAATGTTAGTAGCAATGTTGCGGATTTGATCCCTGATCTGAGGTTAATCCTCATTGCTGCACAGAAGAATTATGTCCTTGATGCACCGCTAGGTGACAAACCTATTGCAGGAGCAGATGCAGACGTTATGAACGTTTAGCTAAGCTCAATATGATGACTACTTGATAGTTTAGTGCACCATGCTTAACGGCTTAGAATCAGGACTTCAAAGACGTTTTTGAACGTCATGGACCATATAAGATGTTCCAGGAGTTGAAGTTAATATTTCAAGCAAATACCCGAGTTGAGAGATATGAAGTCTCCAACAAGTTCTATAGCTAAAAGATGGAGGAGAATTGCTCAACTAGTGAGCATGTGCTCAGATTGTCTGGGTACTTCAATCACTTGAATCAAGTGGGAGTTAATCTTCCAGATAAGATAGTGATTGACAGAACTCTCTAGTCACCATCACTAAGTTACTAGAACTTCGTGATGAACTATAATATGCAAGGGATGACGAAAGTTATTCTTGAGCTCTTCGCGATGTTGAGATCGGCGAAGGTAGAAATCAAGAAAAGAGCATCAAGTGTTGATGATTGACAAGACCACTAGTTTCAAGAGAAGGGCAAAGGGAAAAAAAGGGAACTTCAAGTGGAAAGACAAGCAAGTTGTCACTCCCGTGAAGAAGACCAAAGCTGGACCAAAGCCTGAAACTGAGTGCTTACACTGCAAAGGAAATGGTCACTGGAAGCAGAAATGCCCTGAATATTTGGTGGGTAAGAAGGATGGCAAAGTGAACAAGTGTATATTTGATATACAGGTTATTGATGTGTGCCTTACTAGTGTTTATAGTAGCCCCTGAGTATTTGATACTTGTTCGGTTGCTAAGATTAGTAACTCGAAACAAGAGTTACAGAATAAACAGAGACTAGTTGAAGGGAAAGTGACGATGAGTGTTGGAAGTAGTTCCAAGATTGATATGATCATCATCGCACACTCCCTATATTTTCGGGATTAGTGTTAAACCTAAATAAATGTTATTTGGAGTTTGCGTTGAGCATGAATATGATTTGATCATGTTTATTGCAATACGGTTATTCATTTAAAATCAGAGAATAATTGTTGTTCTGTTTACATGAATAAAACCTTCAATGGTCATACACCCAATGAAAATGGTTTGTTGGATCTCGATCGTGTGATACACATATTCGTAATATTGAAGCCAAAAGATGCAAAGTTAATAACGATAGTGCAACTTATTTGTGGCACTACCGTTTAGGTCATATCGGTGTAAAGCGCATGAAGAAACTCCATAAAGATGGATTTTCGGAATCACTTGGTTATGAATCATTTGATGCTTGCGAACCGTGCCTTTTGGGCAAGATGACTAAAACTCCGTTCTTCGGAACAATGGAACGAGCTACTGACTTATTGAAAATAATACATACTGATGTATGCAGACCAATAAGTATGAAGGCTCGTGGCAAGTATCATTATTTTCTGACCTTCACAAGAAGATTTGAGCAGATATGGGTATATCTACTTGATGAAACATAAGTCTGAAATAGTTGAAAGGTTCAAAGAATTTCAGAGTGAAGAGGAAAATCATCGTAACAAGAAAATAAAGTTTCTGCGATCTGATCGTGGAGACGAATATTTGAGTTACGAGTTTGGTCTTCAATTAAAACAATGTGGAATAGTTTCATAGCTCACGCCACCTGGAACACCACAACGTTATGGTGTGTCCGAATGTCGTAACCGCACTTTATTGGATATGGTGCGATCTATGATGTCTCTTACTGATTTACCAATATTGTTTTGGGGTTATGCATTAGAGACAGCTGCATTCACATTAATAGGGCACCATCTAAATCCGTTGAGACGACACTGTATGAACTATGGTTTAGTAGTAAACCTAAGCTGTCGTTTCTTAAAGTTTGGGGCTGAGATGCTTATGTGAAAAAGTTTCATCCTGATAAGCTCAAACCCAAATTGGAGAAGTGTGTCTTCATAGAATACCCAAAGGAAACTATTGGGTACACCTTCTATCACAGATCCGAAGGCAAGACATTCGTTGCTAAGAATGGATCCTTTCTAGAGAAGGAGTTTCTCTCGAAAGAAGTGAGTGGGAGGAAAGTAGAACTTGATGAGGTAACTGTACCTGTTCCCTTACTGGAAAGTGGTTCATCACAGAAATCAGTTCCTGTGACAAATACACCAATTAGTGAGGAAGCTAATGATATTGATCATGAAACTTCAGATCAAGTTACTACAGAACCTCGTAGGTCTTCCAGAGTAAGATCCGCACCAGAGTGGTGTAGTAATCATGTTCTGGAAGTCATGTTACTAGACCATGATGAACCTACGAACTATGAGGAAGCGATGATGAGCCCAGATTCCGCGAAATGGCTTGAGGCCATAAAATCTGAGATATGATCCATGTATGAGAACAAAGTGTGGACTTTGATTGACTTGCTCGATGATCAGCAAGCCATGTTAAATGAATGGATCTTCAAGAGGAAGACGGACACTGATAGTAGTGTTACTATCTACTAAGCTCGACTTGTTGCGAAAGGTTTTCAACAAGTTCAAGGTGTTGAATACGATGAGATTTTCTCACTCGTATCGATGCTTAAGTCTGTCTGAATCATGTTAGCAATTGCCACATTTTATGAAATCTGGCAAATGGATGTCAAAACTGCATTCCTTAATGGATTTATTAAAGAAGAGTTGTATATGATACAACCAGAAGGTTTTGTCAATCCTAAAGGTGCTAACAAAGTGTGCAAGCTCCAGCGATCCATCTATGGACTGGTGCAAGCATCTCGGAGTTGGAATATACGCTTTGATAAGTTGATCAAAGCATATAGTTTTATATGGACTTACGATGAAGCCTGTATTTACAATAAAGTGAGTGGGAGCACTACAGCCTTTCTGATTAGTATATGTGAGTGACATATTGTTGATCAGAAATGATGTAGAATTTTTCTGCAAAGCATAAAGGAGTGTTTTAAAGGAGTTCTTTAAAAAGAAAATACCTCAGTAAAAGCTACTTACATATTGAGCATCAAGATCTATTGAGATAGATCAAGACGCTTGATAAGATTTTCAATGAGTACATACCTTGGCAAGATTTTTGAAATAGTTCAAAATGGAACAGTCAAAGAAAGAGTTCTTGCCTGTGTTTCAAAGGTATGAAATTGAGTAAGACTCAAATCCCAACCACAGCAGAAAATAGAAAGAGAATGAAAAGTCATTCCCTATGCCTCAGTCATAGGTTCTATAAAGTATGCTATGCTATGTACCAGACCTATTGTATACCTTGCTCTGAATTTGGCAAGGGAGTACAATAGTGATCTAGGAGTAGATCACTGGACATTGGTCAAGAATATCCTTATTAAGGACTAAGGAGATGTTTCTCGATTATGGAGGTGATAAAAGAGTTTGTTGTAAAAGTTACATCAGTGCAAACTTTTACACTGATCCAGATGACTCTAAGTCTCAACCTGGATACATATTGAAAGTGGGAGCAATTAGCTAGAGTAGCTCCGTGCAGAGCATTGTGGACATAAAATATTTGCAAAATACATACGGCTCTGAATGTGACAGACCCGTTGACTAAACTTCTCTCACGAGCAAAACATGATCACACCTTAGTACTCTTTGGGTGTTAATCACATAAGCAATGTGAACTAGATTATTGACTCTAGTAAACCCTTTTGGTGCTGGTCACATGACGATGTGAAATATGGGTGTTAATCATATACAGATATGAATATTGGTGTTAAATCACATGGCGATGTGAACTAGATTATTGACTCTAGTGCAAGTGGGAGACTGAAGAAAATATGCCCTAGAGGCAATAATAAAGTTATTATTTATTTCCTTATTTCATGATAAATGTTTATTATTCATGCTAGAATTGTATTAACCGGAAACATAATACATGTGTGAATACATAGACAAACATAGTGTCACTAGTATGCCTCTACTTGACTAGCTCGTTTATCAGAGATGGTTATGTTTCCTAGCCATGGACAAAAGAGTTGTCATTTGATTAACGGGATCACATCATTAGGAGAATGATGTGATTGACTTGACCCATTCCGTTAGCTTAGCACTTGATCGTTTAGTATGTTGCTATTGCTTTCTTCATGACTTATACATGTTCCTATAACTATGAGATTATGCAACCCCCGTTTACTGGAGGAACACTTTGGGTACTACCAAACGTCACAACGTAACTGGGTGATTATAAAGGAGTACTACAGGTGTCTCCGAAGGTACATGTTGAGTTGGCGTATTTCGAGATTAGGTTTTGTCACTCCGATTGTCGGAGAGGTATCTCTGGGCCCTCTCGGTAATGCACATCATTATAAGCCTTGCAAGCAATGTGACCAATGAGTTGGTTGCGAGATGATGCATTACAGAACGAGTAAAGAGACTTGCCGGTGACGAGATTGAACTAGGTATTGGATACCGACGATCGAATCTCGAGCAAGTAACATACCGATGACAAAGGGAACAACGTATGTTGTTATGCGGTTTGACCGATAAAGATCTTCGTAGAATATGTAGGAGCCAATATGGGCATCCAGGTCCCGCTATTGGTTATTGACCGAGAATAGTTCTAGGTCATGTCTACATAGTTCTCGAACCCGTAGGGTCCGCACGCTTAAGGTTTCGATGACAGTTATATTATGAGTTTATGAGTTTTGATGTACCGAAGGAGTTCGGAGTCCCGGATGAGATCAGGGACATGACGAGGAGTCTCGAAATGGTCGAGACGTAAAGATCGATATATTGGACGACTATATTCGGAGTTCGGAAAGGTTCCGAGTGATTCGGGTATTTTTCGGAGTACCGGAGAGTTACGGGAATTCGCCGGGGAGAAGTATTGGGCCTTATTGGGCCCTGCGGGAAAGAGAGAGAGGGGCTGCCTAGGGCAGGCTGCACGCCCCCCATGGCCTAGTCCGAATTGGACTAGGGGGAGGGGCCGCACCCCCTCCTTCCTTCCCTTCTCTCTTCCCCTTCCTTGTCTCCTACTCCTAATACATGGAAGGACTCCTAGTTGGACTAGGAAAGGGGGAATCCTACTCCCGGTGGGAGTAGGACTCCCCATGGCGCGCCATAGTAGAGGGCCGGCTTCCTCCTCCCTCCCTCCTTTATATACGGGGGCAGGGGGCACCCCATGGACACACAAGTTGATCTACGGATCGTTCCTTAGTCGTGTGCGGTGCCCCCTTCCACCATATTCCACCTCGGTCATATCGTCGCGAAGCTTAGGCGAAGCCCTGCGCCGGTAGAACATCAAGATCGTCACCACGCCGTCATGCTGACGGAACTCTCCCTCGACACTCGGCTGGATCGGAGTTCGAGGGACGTCATCGAGCTGAACGTGTGCTGAACTCGGAGGCTCCGTACGTTCGGTGCTTGGATCGGTCGGATCGTGAAGACGTACGACTACATCAACCGCGTTGTGCTAACGCTTCCGCTTACGGTCTACGAGGGTACGTGGACGAACACTCTCCCCTCTCATTGCTATATCATCACCATGATCTTGCGTGTGCGTAGGAAATTTTTTGAAATTACTACGTTCCCCAACACTTGTCACCCTCACTGCTCGATCAACAAATTTGGATTCTACCGAACTTGATTCGTACTTGTCAAAGGTACCCATCCGTCGAAGTGATCAATTCAATATCCTTGCATGGTGGCAGACCAACTCAGGTGAATACCCAACGCTGAGTCGCATGGCAGCAGATATCTTGGCAGCTCCTGCCTCTGCTGTGGCATCCGAGTCCGCCTTCAGCACTGGGAGGAGAGTCCTGTCAGATTTTCGAAGTCGAATGACAGCAACGACACTTGAAGCTCTTGTTTGCTTACAAGATTGGATACGGGCCACCGGTAAAGCCATACGACACAAGTTTCTTCTTTGTTTCTTATTAATGCTTAAAGTTTACAAGTTTCTTCTTTTTTTCTGCAGCTAATACTCAACGTAGCTTGGCTTCAGTTCATGACATTATAATGGACTTACAAGGTATGAGAAACCTTCTGATGTATATAGTGCCATGTATATGAAAGTACACTTAAAGTATGAAGTCTGCTTTTTAATGAGGGATTTCATATCTACAGTTTGTTCCAGGGAACTATTTGCAAGATGCAGCCCAATCATGTAGATGAATATATAGTGTTTTACACACAGAACTAGTGCTGTTAGTTTTGATTTCCCCAAGTTCGTCAAATCACTCATGCCACTAGCAAAGGTCACTTTTACTCTTACAGACAACACCAACATTTAACATTGGATTCACGTCATTAGAAATTGACATGAATGAACCACAACTTCATTTCATTTTTCGTCCATCAACCCCGCTATAGTACAGCTTCACAGGGAAAGACACTAAACATTTTGGCTTGCAGGCAGCCCTACTAGATTTCAAGCTATTTCTAAGAGCAGACCCCCCTAGCCCTCTTTCTTTATCCCCCAAATGTTTGCTAGAGTTAGTACTGGATAGGTTGTTGTCTTTCTTTATTTGCTCTTCCTTTTTGTTTTAGTTTTTTCCTCCTATAGGATAGTTTGTACATATTTATTTTATAATAGAAAAATACCGCAGAAAAATTGTTCTACGGTTCTCGGGTCAAAAAAAAATACCGCAGAAATTTTTTTATTTATTTTATAATAGAAAAATACCGCAGAAATTTTTTTCCTCCTTCTCATGCTTCCTGTTGCTGCAAATCCAAGTAAAAGAATATCATAGGATTCTATCTGTTGATCTCTAATATATATTTCTTTTTCCATTCTTGCTTGTTGATATGCTTACCAGAATCAGGAATATTCTCTTTGTTCTAATCTTTGTTGCGGAGTGGGTGATGGGTAGTGTATGATGGATATTTAGAAGTGTATTTTCTTGCAAACTTGATCATGAATTGGTTTTCTGGAACATGCCTTTGCTACTAAGAATATTCCTCTGTTCATAAATATATTATTCAGTTTTTTTAGGGATAAATATACTATTTAGTTGATGTGCACAGAATTACTCTTGTAACATTTCTTTGTAAATACAGATATCGAGGATTGATGCTTGTTGGAGCAATTCATGTTAAACCTCAAGCAGATGATGAAGCAAAGACATGTCAGCTTTCTCTATAACCTACTGGATGTGAAAAGTTTAGCATGTTGAACTAGTAATCTTTTTGATCTTGTCTGAGTCTGTTGGATTGAGGTCCTTAGCTTAACGTTCTTTCAAACTTGTAATCTTTTGATCTTGTACCGTGTACACATCTGCTGACATCTATTTTTTGGAGACTTATTAGTAATTTGGCGAGGCCAGAAATGTTGGACGGTGCAAACATTTGGTTCAAAAAACCTGTAATCCTCTGGAATGTGTAAAATTTGCTAAATTTTGGATCGGCCTCATGTGCCCAATGGGTCAATGGGGCCACAAAATTTTGATGAAATGGGTCGGCCCATGGCCTCGCATATTGGCCTTGGGGCCATGGGGCCGGGGCCGGGGCCAGGGCCGGGTCGGCCCATTCCCATCTTGCGAGCTGAGCATGTTAGCGTCTCCGAGTGATCCTGGAAAATTCATCGTAGATCGTACTAGTAATATTAACTGGGCTGTAGCTGAGCTAGCTTATTTCATTAGGATCAAGTGGAAGTAGCTGAGCGGGTGTTAGTACGCATCAACACTCCACTGCAATCCACTGGTGATCTATAATTCTTTTCATTTTTTGGCGAAAAGGTGATCTATAATTCATTTAGCAGCTAGCTAGTAGGTGGTGTGAGGTGAGTGCGAGGATGAATTATGATACTGCAAATGGAGGTCAAGGCTAACCGCACGTGAGTCAATATGCAGGTCCATTGCACCTGACCTCCACACTCACTCTCTCATTTTTGTCTTCTTCTTTTAAAATGCGGGGTCACTCTTAATTAATTTGTAAGTGGCACTTAGAGTATGCCAGTATTATCATCCACGTAGCTGTTACCATGCATCGTCTGCGAGTGACATCTGGAAGTTTCCAAGCAAGCATAATACGTACCGTCGTTAGGCTGGCAATGCATTGCACCTCGCCTGCAGCGCTATTCCTTAACCGGTTCCATTCCAGCTCACCTACGTATGTTCTTTCGTCCGTTCCTTCGTCAATCTAGCTTGCCATCATTTAGACAATCGCCTGTCTGTTAGTTTGCTAGGTAGATGTGTACTATATGTGTCACTCACACCTTGTCTTCCATCGAGGTCGATTAGAATTTTACACTTCCCTGAGACACACACATGGTGCATTGTATCTGTGATTTTTCATGCGGGCGTCAACTGGAACTGAGCTGTCACCGTCCAGAAAGAAAAGGATGAAGTTCATATACGGTTAGGCAGCATGCAGTCCAGATTTGGTCAAGTTCCAGGCAAGTCTGCAAGACAGGCATCCCAGACCAGAAGACAGCACACGTGACATATTGACACGTCGGTTAGTAGTTGCTAGTACTGAGGAGGTAATTTAGCTTTTAATCTTGAAAATACATACTGTAGTACTATATATTACCGAAGTGCACGTATGTTTTTTTATTTGCTTTGTTTCATAATTTTTGTCGAGGTTTTAACTACTACAACAACCCACGCGCGCCAAAAAACAAACTACTACTACAAGAATTATGGAATGGGAAAGTTTGAACTACAACCACAACAAAGATTATGAAACGAAGGAAGTAGTAATTATTCTCACGGAAAATACCTAGCGTGCACACAGTTTTAAGTTTTTCCACTTCTCCTGTGGCTAAAGACGTTTACGTGGATGTGTGGTGTGCGGCGTGTGTGGTGTCGTCACAACATGCATATGCGTGATGTGACGGGGCGGTCGCATCTCAGTTATTCCATTCCTTTACTCTACATTCCTGTCCATTGAGCTCTATTTCTTTTTCCATTTCATAATCAGGTTTCGTGTCTCCAATTAGCGCACGAGCGTGATTGAATCTGGTCCGGAGTCCCCGAGGCATGCCGGAAGAATCGCAAGTGCTAGGTTGACGTATGAATGCATGGATAGATCAATCAACCTGGATCCACCAGTGCAGTTAACTAATGGCTGCAGTAGCAGTCTAGCAGATAGTTAAATACTCAATTGGTACTACATCCTACACCCTTTAGATCGAATTGTGCCCTCTACGAGTTCAATTTGTTTAAGAGCGTCTGAGTGTGCCATGCCTATATTTGTACTAGTGTAGTATTCAGATTATGCATGATACGTAGCCGGAGTGCCTAACCAGGCAGCATGCAGAGCACCCTGTCACCACTTGGCTTTAATTTGGACAGCAACTATACTGATAATTTACAAAATCGCCTCCAAATTTATTGCAACCTTTTATTTCTCAAGCATGTCATTTGGTGCTAGCTTGTCCCTACTTTGTCTCCTACCGATTAAGAGCTCAACAAGAGCATAGGTGACGGTGTCGCAAAGCTAATGCCTAAAATGCCCTCGCGAAGGAACCTCGGAACTTTCCTTATCCGTTTTCAGACATGACAAGCGTCTATTTCATCTTGACTTTTCCCATTCCATCCAGGACATCAACTTCTTGCATATACACTTCATCTTGACTTTTCCCATTCCATTCAGATCATTCAGGACATCCACTTCTTGCATATATAGTACTCCCTCTGTTTCTTGTTGGATGCATCACGAATTTAATTTTCATACCATATAGATTTAGTATTGTAGATGTTGATATTTTTTTCTACAAAGCTCGAATTTGTTCAAATCTTATATACAGACTAAAAAAGGAGGGAATACTCCCTCTGTCTCTAGTGATGTAAACGTTTTTATATTTCTTTACATCACTAGAGACAGAGGGAGTACTACATAAAAAGACACAATATGAGGTCACTCATGACCAATTTCCCTTTTGACCAAAAAATAGAGTAGAGAATTGGTAGTTCATCAAAGGCACCGTAGGAGAGACCGAAAGCATCCGATCAAACTGATGATACCTACTGCAAGTTTGGTGTACTTGCAGAAAGACACTATCTGAAGAGCGTCAAGTTTGAAACTTTGACTTGCATATCCGTGTTTGACTCAGCAAGCATGCATGATGGAAGTGGCCAAGGTATATATGCCGTTGCTAGTTGTACCTAATCTTGCATCTGGCCGCACATTCTAGCACATGCAATTCGGGTTAACGCACGCACACACTCAGTTACTCCAAGCCTCGATGGTATTATCAGTTTTTTTTTCCTTTTCTTAGGAAAACACTAGGGCGTGTTTGGTTGCAGTTTGCAACAGTAGTTGCATTGTATGTCGATCTTCAGTCAGTCTGGTTGATGAAATGCAGCCTCATGTGCAGCAGATGCAACCTGTTTGATTGCCTGCATCTCATGGAGAGTCACTTATCCCCTGCTGTTTGGTTGCCGTTTTTGTGCCTAGGGTGTGAGCAGATGCAAACTTCAGCTGTTTGGTTGCAAACAGCGTTTGTGTTCTGCTCACCCCATTCAAATATGATGGCCTTACCATCACATGATCAGCACAACAGCAACAGCACAACAGCAGGCAACCAAATGAAATCAAACACAGCAAGCAAGGAAATGACATCAAACTACTTAACTACATAGCATAAGTCTAGATTAACAGCAGCGGCATCCTCCTTCCCTGCTCCATGCCAGGGTGCTGCTCCCGGCCAAAATATGAACAAGTTCCCAGCACAAGTCTCGCCACACACCATAAAAGTTCTCCACTAACACCTTACTTAACTTAACTACATAGCCTGCTCGATGTTACCAACGCAATTGTGTCTGCTGCAATGAAACCTGCACATGACCGAGGAGTCGTGGTTGTAGATCTGAACCTTCAGTCTGAGTCCTGAGATGTGCACAATGACGAGGTCGCCGGGGACAATCCAGTGGCGGCGGCAGAAGTAGTTCCAGCCCCCGCCAAGCACCATGTGCCCCTCGAAGTTCTGGACCTGCACCCAGAACACACACCGCTTGTTCGCCGACAGCCTGACCACGCGCGGGAGCCACTTGATGACCAGCCAGGTGTTCATCACCTCCACGAACTTTCGAGGGGCGACAAGCATGGCGAGGTCCTCGTTGTCCTTGTTCTGCTGGTAGAAGCGCAGCGGCTCCCTGGCCCCTTCCTCGTGGCCCTGCCTCGGAGATCGTCCCCTTGAACGAGGCACGCTCATGAAGGCGATCCTGCCAGGCAGGTCCACCGTCCTGAGCCACCTGTTCATGGGGATGAAATCCTCGGCGCGCTCAGCTCCGGCCACCACCTGAGCTCCTCCCGCCACGTCCCAGTCAGTCTTCAATATCTTGTCAGATATGATGACAAGTATTAGTGCACAAACTCTTTGCAAAATGGCACTGATCAGAGACATTTGCCCAAGAGTAAATGCAACTGATCAGTGCACAAACTCTTTGAGCAAATGCCACTTATCAATGGCACTGATCAGTGGACTTGCCCAATAGCAAGTCCATTGATAAGTGGCATTTTGCCCAACAGCAAGTGCCATTGATAAGTGGCATTTGCCTAATGACACTTGTTGTTGGGAAAATGCCACTGATCAGTTGACTTGTTGTTGGGAAAGTCCACTGATCAGTGGCATCTGCTTTCCTGCAACTGGCACTCATCACTGCACTATCCTAACCATGAAAACATCTAAAAATAGCAACATCAAGTGCCAATAGCACCCATGTGCAGCCATGCAGATTTGGCACCATCCTAAAATGGTCCTACTACATGCACGTATAACATTCAACACAAACCCTAGCTTGAACATGTATGTTAGCAACATGAAACATGAACATGATCCTAGCTTAAACATGGACATGCCATCAATCAACATGATTCTAGCATTCATGAGTCAACATGAACATGCCATCAGTATAACATTCATCAGTCAACATGAACATGATTCTAGCATGAACACAGCTACATCATGAACACAGATCATAGGACACACTAGCAGTAGCACAAGAAAATTATCCTAGCACACACACTGTACAAAACAAGAACAGATCAGTCCGATTGGATTCGATTGGGATCGCATCCAATCGGATCTGCTAGAATCCTATCTAATCCTATCGAATCCACTAACTACTAGCACATGCCTAAGAAATAAACCCCTAATCTACATCTACGAGCAAGCATTGAGGGGGTTTGACTCACAGGAGCACGCGCAGCCGCGGCGAACCGAGGCCGGGGTGAAAACCCCGGCGGGAAGGAGAGAGGTGGCGGAGCAGAGGAGGAGCCGGCCCTGGCGACGACCTGCGGCATCGGCCCCGTGCTCAAAGCCACGCCGGAGGTCGAGGAGGACGGCCCGCCGACAGGAGAAAACCCTTGGACGGGGGTCAAGAAAAACCCCGTGGCCAATGGGGTCCCAAGAAGGGGCAGCTCCATGGACGGCGCCGGCGCCGAGCCCAGGACCATGAGGTCCGGAATCAGCGGCGGAGCAGGAGCGGCCGACACCGCATTGGTCGGCGCTTGTGGTGGCCGGCAGCAGATGGGGGACGGCGCTCGCAGCGCCGACGCCAGGTCACGGCCCGAGTTCTGGAGCCCGGCCAGCCAACGCTCCTGGATGCTGGCGATGTGCTGGTCGACGGGGGTCAGAGGGCGGCGCGGCGGTGGGCGAGGCAGAGCCATCAGAGGAGAGGAGAGGGAGGGGCGGTGAGGGAGAGAGGGAGCGGTGGGAACAGTGCGACTGGGTGGTGACAGGAGAGTGAGGGGCGAGTTATGAGACGTCCCCTCCGTCTCCCGCGCTGCCCGAGGCGTGCAACTGCCCCGCACGCACGGCCACGCTCAGCCAGCCTCGCGAGAAACTGCGATCCGCCGGGCCAGGCTGCGGGTTGCTTTAAGGTCCGTGCGGGCCTCAAACCGCATGCAGCCCAGCAACCAAACATGACCCGCACTCTCGTGCGGGCCTGGTTGGGCTGCATGCGGGCAACCAAAGACACCCTAGGAGGCGCTTCACAAAGAACATTATGCTCCCCGCGTTTTATTTTTTATGCGCTGGGGATACAACCATCCTCTTAGCCATTCGACAATCCAATTCTTTTAAGACGAATTTCACTCTGTTTTGGTATTTTGGGAAGCTCCACCTATTTTTTACAGCATCAATGTGTACAGAGGAGGATCGATGGATGCAATACAGAGTCAAGTATTGAAATGAAATGACAAAATTGAGCAACACAAAGGGGTAATCTGTGTTGACGTGCCTGGATTGAAATACACTAGAATAATATTTTTTAAATCAAATATGTCCTGTACTAGATATAAAAAGAACATTATTTATTTATGGTTGCAAAAACTTTTTACTGCTTAAGTGTGTTCTCATGGGCGGTACTATTATGATTCTCATATGTGTTTCTTTTATATTATCTCTCTTTTACAGTATACCGACTGATGACCTTTCTCTTTGAATTGTTTAGATTGCTTACCACATAATCATAAAATGGGTATCCTTACTTTCCTGTAAAAAAAACAAGTATGAGTTTCATTGGTGACAACTACAGTCCACTTTTGATACGTTGTTCTAAGTTATTAATTTAAGTATTAGTGAATTGTTCTACTCCTCCTCACTTGATGCTTTGGTTCAGTGCAAATCAGTGTTGGGACTAAGCAATTTAATGATTTATTATGAAATATTCAAAAATACATTTTCATTTATGTAACCTTTACCGAAGCTCAAACAACATAGAACATCATGTTGGAATTATGTTGCTTTTAAAAGTTTACATTGAAACATTTTGTGGACTGGAATCCGTTCAAATGTAGGCAAATCAAAAAGATGTAAAATTCACGTTCATTTATTGAGTAGTTATGTTTATGTCTAATTAGTATCTTGAAATATCTCTCTAAAAGGGGCTCTGCAATGCTAATAGTCTAATAAATAGTGTGCTAGAGATGTTGTAGATTACATTTGTCTAACTTAGTTACAACCAAAATAAATTTTGAAAGTGTATCAATTGTAAAAAGGTGATTTGTCATGGAACCCATCTTTCCTGTCACTTACTAGTTGGCATATCCAAAAAACTGATCAAAAATAGAAATGTCATTTCTTCAATATTAATTACTAGGTCAATTTTTATGGAAATTAATCCTCGTAACAACTGTGTCTAAACAAAACTATCAACTATTTTTCAGTGAGCAATATCCCTTCATTCTTCGCGAAATTAAGGGTACCATCTAGATATTATAGATGGATAACACCTCGAGAATAAAAACCTCAAGCAGCCCAGAAATAAGATTGTGTGTAACAGCTTTTAACGTGTATTCTGATAAAAACATCTATAACAAGATTAAACAAGAAAGATGATAAAGGATACCCTGATGCATCCACTTAGGCCTCTTTTTTTCTTGGGAAAGGCCTAGGGCCATATATTAAGTGTCATATGTCGCTACAAAGAAGCCTCCTGTGATTTACAGAAATTTTGTAGGAATTCTATAGGAAAAAAATCTTTTGAGCCCATTGATTTGTAGAAATGGATTCTTTTTCATGTTTAGGATTGATTCCTATCTTTCACATCTCAAAGAAAAGAATTTACTTAGATCTAGTGAAAAAATTCAGATCCTACGAACCAAATGACATGTCTCTATCTATATGAATTGAAATGTGTGACATCTTATTTGCTATTACTTTTCTATTTCTATAATATTTCTTTTCTATGAAAAGAGCTTACTAGTTTCAGAAAGTGATCTTTGTAGTCATTAACTTGAAAACCCACACAACATCACTAATAGTTGTTTATTATGTATTATATACACGTGACTACATGCCCGCACATCGATTACCAACATGTTTGGATTTTACCTGGTAACGTCGACACCAAAACTTAACGGGAATCGAGCCTAGCTCAGATGGTCAGCTTTCTTGTGGTGAAACTAGCCTACCAGGTTCTAGTCCTAGACTTGACACAGGTGCTCGCACTTTTCTGGCGTGGTAACTTCGTCAATCTCAAGACGATGTGTCGGCTCAGTCTCCGAAAAATATTATAATGATAGAGTATGTGAGCATGCGTACGTATGTATGAACGTCTGCATCTGTACTATGTTAAAAAACACACCAAAACTGCATTATATTCCCTTTTCATATCAGGAGAGAGCCCACACTGGTCCAGAGAAGTACAAGCTTGGCGCCAATGTCATGTCATGAGCGTCTCTTAAGATGATGTGAAGGAACCATCAGTTTTTGACTGAATTCAAACCCAAATATTGACGCTTCAAAACGTACACAACCGACGATTTCCACAACCATTTCTCAATGCTAAAGAACCTAATGCTCGGAGCTAGCTATCTAGTCCAGCTGAACTCTGGAACGAACGAGACCGGACGACCAACAACAGCAGGCAAGAAAGAAAAACACAAACAGTGATCAATCCATCGTCTTCTAGCCATCGCCATTTTTCTGGATGCAGATTTCAGAATCAGATGGAGTGATGACTCGAGCACCATGAACTGGAGGCCGAGGTCGTCATGTCGTCGGAGAGCCCGAGCAGCTCCTCGAGGTATTCTGCGCCGAGGTCCTCAAGCTCCATCACGCCCTCCGGCCGCCCCGTCCGTGCGGGCCTAGCCTTTCGTGTTGTAGACGCCCGCCTGTGCATGGAGTGGCGCCGCTTCAGCGCCAGCACGGGTGACAACCCGTCGGCGCGGCCACACACGTCGTCCTCTGCGCTCTCGAGCGAGCGCCGGACCTGGTCGGCGGGGAAATTGAGCACGGCGGCGCCGCCCCGTATGGCGAAGGCGGCCTGGTCGTACGCGAGCGCCGCCGCCTCCGGGCTGTCGAACGTGCCCAGCCACACCCGGACGCCGTCCCGCGTCGAGTCCCGGATCTCCGCCGCGAACTTGCCCCACGGCCGCTTCCTCACCCCGCGGAACGCGCGCCTACTGCCGCCCACGGCCACCTTGGCCTCCTCCTCTTCTCTGGCCTCTCGCTTCACGGCCGTTGCCGCCGTCGCGGTGGGAACGGGCGCTGTCGCGGTGTCGGTGTGCATGGCCTCCTGGTGCTGGGAGAGCATGTCGAGCAGCAGCATCTCGTCGGCGTCGTTGGCGTCGAACGGGAGCAGAGGCGGCGGCGTGGCCGGGGCGCGGTGGTGCCATGGCGCAGTGTCGGCGGAGCCGGTGGAGGAGCCTGGCGAGTGGAGGGATGCTGCTGCTCTGTGGTGGTTCTGCGTGGTCATGGCGCGGCGCGCCAAGAAGTTGACGACGCCGGTGGTGAGCCGGGGCGACGTGGAGTAAGAGGAAGCTGTGCTGCTTGGATCAGACATTGATGTCGAGTTGGAAGTTCTGGAAGTGCGCCTCCGTGGTTTTTATACTGGTACTGGTGGCGGCTGGCTTCCTCGTTCGTTGAGAATGGATGAAGCAGAGGAGGGCAGAGCTGGAATTATAGGAAAATGCTCTGTTTCCTGGTTTCTTCCCCTAACAGATAATTCTTTTTTTTTTGAACACCCTAACAGATAATTGTGATAGCGATATGTCCTCTTGTATTCATGATGATACGATAATTTTTACTACCTCTATACCAAAGTATAAGATGGTTTTTAGGCTAAACTAACCTATAAAAACATCTTATATTTTCATACGGACGAAGTAAGAGTACTCCATTTGTTTCGTTTGATGATATTAATCTGAAGCTGGTGAAGATTAAAGCCAATTATGGCAACACCAAAACAACTACTAAGGGTTGTTTTTTTTTGCGTGGAAAAACTACAAAGATATATGGATGTTAAAACCCAAAATCAAAAGAGCGACCCTAGACATACGGAGAATTTTTTACAAGTTTAGCGAACATGCCCATATGGCATCATTTGATTAGGATTAGGCTGGTTGTAATGGGTAGAATCACAAGTTAGTATCATGCATATGATACTAGTGCATGATAGTACCTCCGTAATGCATAGTACTCCCTTCATTTTTATATACAAGACCACAAACTCAAATTACAGGTACCAATGTAAAACTTAATGTCTGCTTTGAAAGTCGTCTTTTCTTTTCGTTTACTAGGATCATTAATACCCCACATGCATGCAAGAAATTGAGTGGAGGAAGTAGCTGACTGTCATCATGACTGCATGCATGCAACTACTCCTATTAAACAGGTTGCTAGTACGAGAAAATGTCAATAAATTTGTCTCGATTACTATTGGTGGCCTTACATAGATGCAAATCGTATATTCCATAGTGGCCTTGTACTCCTCCGTCTAGCTGAATAAGTCATCTCTAAGGTGCTTAGATAAGGTGCTAAGTGCATTAAATACCTTAGCAACTCAACTCCCCAATGCATAGGTGGTTGACTTGTTGTTGCTAAGCACACTTTAATCAGTGAGTTAGCACCTAAAGTCTTTCATGCATTGGTCAAATTGTTTCATTTAAATGTTTTCTCTAGGTTTTCGCGCTTGGCATTGGTTCTTTGTAGGGTCACCAAAGTACTCTCTCCCCTTCTTAAATGTTGTGCCATGTCATTTTTTTGCTTATGTGGCATGCTTAGCACCCGTCCATGGTGGAGCACTGGGAAGGGCCTTAGGTTGTGCAGCGTGGCTAAGGACGAGGAAAAAACGAGAGAACTTAATGTTTATTTGCTAATTAATAGCATTGCATGCAATGAACTAACCACTGCATGTAGTGTTTGATAGTCTCAAGTCATTGAAAGCATTCACGCCACACGTATCTTGTTGGTTGATATGCCAAAAACAAGAAACGAGATGGGAGTTAATACATCGCGCCTAAGTGTTTTGGGATTATTTGGTTTTCGTAGGGTGACTTATACACCTAGACAGAGGGAGTATATCAAAATGGAGGGAGTATCATACATTAGCAATATCTTATATGACCTTATTTATTGTCATGCAAGACACATACTAATACAGTATTTATTATGATATTGTATCATGATATGATACTCAAGCCTATCTTTTTTCATTTAATTTTATGACACCTTGTCAAAATTATACCTAGTTGGCATGCATAATACTAGTTATGATACTCTCATTACGACTAGCCTTAGGGAGGGAGCTCCCCCCTTAAATTCAGAGGGGGTCATTCGTAAATCTTTCGTTAGTTGGCGTATGTGTAGGATTATTCAAAAAAGTAGAAAATTGTTGCGCTACCGGTGATTTTTAAAAGAAGGTAGTAGCAGCCTCGGCTGAGCATGTTAGCATCTGTGACCAAACATGGGAATTTCGTAGTAGTAGTACTATCAATTAAATTTACCTGAGCTGCATTCTATTATGAACAAGTAGAAATAGGTCCCCGGCCCCATCATCCATGTCGGCGGCGCGGAGCCCGGACGGCCGCACTCGGGCAGCGACAGTCGCCAAGCCGGTACTCGTCTATCGGCTCTCGCAGATTAGCAGTGGGGAGGAGGCACGAGCAGCAGTGCTCTTCGATACAGTCCATGCCAACCTTGATTCCAGGTTCGATGGCTTTGGTGCTATGAGGTATGGTGGAGATGTCGGCGCCGATTTTTTGGGAGAGAGAAGTGGAATGGGAGAATTAAAGAGGAGGGAGCAGGAAATTATAATTTATATACCAATCCCCGTTCAAGAAAACACATAATAAACAATGATCGATTACCAAGGCTTTGAATAAGCATAATAAGTGGAAGAGCGTTCAAATCGTACCCATGACAATACAATAAAAGTCTTCATGACAGCTTCTAGGAGAGTGCTTGTTGCTCCATGTATTCACTCTTTGTGGCAATATTGGCTAAAGTGCAAGGCTTTCCTCGAGGGCTCCGCCAATAACATGAGCAACCTCGGAGACTCCCTATGAGACATGTCACGTACATGGCCAGCACCTTCTCCAAGTGGACCCAAGGATGGGCTCTAAACTATCAACTGTCACAATGATCTCGCCGAGTTGGGCTTGCAAAAAACTAAGATTGGGTTACTTTCACGTCTACATCAAGATGTGGCGACATTTATATTTTGAAGTTGTAAAGAGGAAGTACTTCAGCTCGCTCAAACACTCATGTTAGTTTGTTCCGGCGCTTTTCTTTTTCTTCGGGTTTTTTTGTGCCGGTTGCAGTTTCTTTTTGCAAGTTAGCTTTCAAAAACTAAAAAAATTAGAAAAATAGAATATTTTTTCTTTTCAGTTTGCTCTTTCTTTTTGCCCCGGATTTCCATTTACATTCTTGTTTATATTATCACAACGGAGTTGATCTATGCTGGGCAGCGAGGAACGCACCTTTAAGAAAGAGAAGCATGAGAACTCATGATCGTGAAGGTATGTCAAGCATACAAGTGGGAGTAAGTATTGATGGTTAAAGCAAAGGTTTTGTTATTGTAAGCAAAATTATTTAGTAGGCTTTGTTCTGTTTAATCTAGATGACCAAGACTTGTCGTCTGATAAGTTTTTAAAAGAAAGTGACGTAAACAAATAATATGATAAAGTCTCTAGAAAGACTAGGCTATTGAGAAAAAGCATAGAGAATATGGATATTAGTGATACTCAACCCCATAGTGTTATTTTTTATAGACTCAACAATACTTGTGGACAAAATTGTCCTCAAACCCTGTTGAAAGGAGGTCTAGATTATGCCAAAATCTGTTTTCCATTTCTTTGTGTGGTGTTTCAGCTTCTCGCTGGTGCCCTGGCTATGTCGCTACACATTGCTTTGCTTTACGCGCGTAAATGTGATTTTCACATCTCTTGATGTTATGTCGAAGACTCCCCTAGCCAATGAATGATCCACCTATGTTTCCAACGGGATTTTTGAAGGAAATATGCCCTAGAGGCAATAATAAAGTTATTATTTATTTCCTTATTTCATGATAAATGTTTATTATTCATGCTAGAATTGTATTAACCAGAAACTTAGTACATGTGTGAATACATAGACAAAACATATTGTCCCTAGTATGCCTCTACTTGACTAGCTCGTTAATCAAAGATGGTTATGTTTCCTAACCATAGACACGTGTTGTCATTTGATGAACGAGATCACATCAATAGGAGAATGATGTGATGGACATGACCCATCCGTTAGCTTAGCATTATGATCGTTACAGTTTCATTGCTACTGCTTTCTTCATGACTTATACATGGTCCTCAGACTATGAGATTATGCAACTCCCGAATACCGTAGAAACACTTTGTGTGCTACCAAACATCACAATATAAAAGGGTGACTATAAAGGTGCTCTAAAGGTGTCTCCGAAGGTTTTTGTTGGGTTGGCATAGATCAAGATTAGGATTTGTCACTCCGTGTTTCGGAGAGGTATCTCTGGGCCCTCTCGGTAATGCTCATCACTATAAGCCTTGAAAGCATTGTGACTAATGAGTTAGCTACGGGATGAAGTATTACGGAACGAGTAAAGAGACTTACCGTTTACGAGATTGAACTAGGTATGATGATACCAACGATCGAATCTCGGGCAAGTAACATACCGATGACAAAGGGAACAACGTATGTTGTTATGCGGTTTGACCGATAAAGATCTTCGTAGAATATGTAGGAATCAATATGAGCATCCAGGTTCTGCTATTGGTTATTGACCGGAGATGTGTCTCGATCAAGTCTACATAGTTCTCGAACCCGTAGGGTAAGCACGCTTAACTTACGATGACGATTTGTATTATGAGTTATGTGTTTTGATGACCGAAGTTTGTTCGGAGTCTCGGATGAGACCACAGACATGACGAGGAGTCTCGAAATGGTCGAGACATAAAGATTGATATATTGGACGGCTATATTCGGACACCAGAAGTGTTTCGGAGAAGTTTTGGATAAAACCGGAGTGCCGAAGGGTTACCGGAACCCCCCGGGGGAACTAATGGGCCACATGGGCCTTGGTGGAGAGAGAGAGGGGCGGCCAGGGCAGGCCGCTCCCCCTCTCCCTTGGGTCCGAATTGGACTAGTGAAGGGGGACGGCGCCCCCCTTTCCTTCTCCCTCTCCCTCTCCTTCCTTCCCTCTCTCTCCCTCTTCATGGAATCCTACTAGGACTGGTAGTCCTAGTAGGACTCCCCTTGTGGGGCGCGCCCTAGGAGGGCCGGCCGGCCTCCCCCTTGCTCCTTTATATACGAGGGTAGGGGGTACCCTAGAACACACAAGTTGATCTTTAGCCGTGTGCGGTGCCCCCCTTCACAGTTACACACCTCGGTCATATCGTCATAGTGCCTAGGCGAAGCCCTGCGCCGGTAACTTCATCATCACCGTTGCCACGCCGCCGTGCTGATGAAACTCTCCCTCGGCCTCAACTGGATCAAGAGTACGAGGGACGTCATCGAGCTGAACATGTGCTGAATGCGGAGGTCTTGTACATTCGGTACTTGAATCGGTTAGATCGCGAAGACGTTCGACTACATCAACCGCGTTAACTAACGCTTCCACTTTCGGTCTACGAGGGTACGTGGACACACTCTCCCCTCTCGTTGCTATGCATCATAGAGATAGATCTTGCGTGATCGTAGGAATCTTTTTGAAATTGCCGCGTTCCCCAGCAGTGGTATCAGAGCCAGGTCTATGCGTAGATGTTATATGCACGAGTAGAACACAAAGAGTTGTGGGCGATAATAGTCATACTGCTTACCACCAATGTCTTACTTTGATTTGGCGGTATTGTTGGATGAAGCGGCCCGGACCGACATTACATGACCGCATTCATGAGACTGGTTCTACCGACATGCTTTTGCACAAAGGTGGCTGGCGGGTGTTTGTTTCTCTAACTTTAGTTGAATCGAGTTTGACTACGGTCGGTCCTTGTTGAAGGTTAAAACAACACACTTGATGAAAAATGTTGTGGTTTTTGATGCGTATGTAAGAACGGTTCTTGCTAGAAGCCCGTAGCAGCCACGTAAAACTTGCAACAACAAAGTAGAGGACGTCTAACTTGTTTTTGCAGGCCTTTCTATGATGTGATATGGTCAAGGCATGATGTGATATAAATTGTTGTATGAGATGATCATGTTTTGTAACAAAGTTATCGGCAACTAGCAGGAGCCATATGGTTGTCACTTTATTGTATGCAATGCAATCGCCATGTAATTGTTTTACTTTATCACTAAGCAGTAGCGATAGTCGTAGTAACAATAGTTGGCGAGACGACAACGATGCTACGATCAAGATCAAGGTGTCGCGTCGGTGATGATGGAGATCATGACGATGCTTCGGTGATGGAGATCATGAGCACAAGATGACGATGGCCATATCATGTCACATATTTTGATTGCATGTGATGTTTATCTTTTATGCATCTTATTTTGCTTAGTATGGCGGTAGCATTATAAGATGATCCCTTTCTAAATTTCAAGGTACAAGTGTTCTCCCTGAGTATGCACCGTTGCTACAGTTTGTCGTGCCGAGACACCACGTGATGATCGGGTGTGATAAGCTCTACATTCACATACAACGGGTGCAAGCCAGTTTTGCATACGTAGAATACTCGGGTTAAACTTGATGAGCCTAGCATATGCAGATATGGCCTCGGAACACTGAGACCGAAAGGTCGAACGTGAATCATATAGTAGATATGATCAACATAGTGATGTTTACCATTGAAAACTACTCCATCTCACGTGATGATCGGACATGGTTTAGTTGATTTGGATCACTTGATCATTTAGATGACTAGAGGGATGTCTATCTAAGTGGAAGTTCTTATGTAATATGGATTAAGTGAACTTTAATTTATCATGAACTTAGTCGTGATAGTTATTTTGCATGTCTATGTTATTGTAGATCAATGGCCTGTGCTACCGTTCCTTTGAATTTTAATGCGTTCCTAGAGAAAGCTAAGTTGAAAGATGATGACAACAACTACACGGACTGGGTCCGTAACTTGAGGATTATCCTCATTGCTGCACAGAAGAATTACGTCCTGGAAGCACTGCTGGGTGCCAGGCCTGCTGCAGATGCTACTGATGACGTTAAGAACGTCTGGCAGATCAAAGTTGATGAATACTCGATAGTTCATTGTGCCATGCTTTATGGCTTAGAATTGGGACTTCAAAGATGTTTTGAACGTCATGGAGCATATGAGATGTTCCAAGAGTTGAAGTTAATATTTCAAGCAAATGCCCGAGTTGAGAGATATGAAGTCTCCAACAAGTTCTACAGCTGCAAAATGGAGGAGAATAGTTTTGTCAGTGAACACATACTCAGAATGCCTGGGGTACCATAACCACTTGACTCAGCTAGGAGTTGATCTTCCTGATGATAGTGTCATTGATAGAGTTCTTCAATCACTGCCACCAAGCTATAAAGGCTTCGTGATGAACTATAATATGCAAGGGATGAACAAGACTATTCCCAAGCTCTTCGCGATGCAAAAGGCTGCGGGGGTTGAAATCAAGAAGGAGCATCAAGTGTTGATGGTCAACAAGACTGCCAGTTCTAAGAAAAAGGGCAAAGGGAAGAAGGGGAACTTTAAGAAGAACGGCAAGAAAGTTGTTGCTCAAGAGAAGAAACCCAAGTCTGGACCTAAGCCTGAAACTGAGTGCTTCTACTGCAAAGGGACTGGTCACTGGAAGCAGAACAGCCCCCAGTATTTGGCAGATAAGGATGGCAAAGTGAAAGGTATATTTGATATACATGTTATTGATGTGTACCTTACTAGTGCTCGTAGTAGCGCCTGGGTATTTGATACTGGTTCTGTTGCTCATATTTGCAAATCGAAACAGGGGCTACAGATTAAACGAAGATTGGCTAAGGACGAGGTGACAATGCGTGTGGGAAATGATTCCAAGGTCGATGTGATCGTCGTCGGCACGCTACCTCTACATCTACCTTCGGGATTAGTTTTAGACCTGAATAATTGTTATTTGGTACCAGTGTTGAGCATGAACATTATATCTGGATCTTGTTTGATGCGAGATGGTTATTCATTTAAATCAAAGAATAATGGTTGTTCTATTTATATGAGTAATATCTTTTATGGTCATGCACCCTTGCTGAGTGGTCTATTTTTGTTGAATCTCGATAGTGATGATACACATATTCATAATATTGAAGCCAAAAGATGCAAAGTTGATAATGATAGTGCAACTTATTTGTGGCACTGCCGTTTGGGTCATATAGGTATAAAGCGCATGAAGAAACTCCATGCCGATGGACTTTTGGAATCACTTGATTATGAATCACTTGGTGCTTGCGAACCATGCCTTATGGGCAAGATGACTAAAACTCCGTTCTCTGGAACAATGGAACGAGCTACTACTTATGTGGTCCATACATTCAAAGAATTTCAGAGTGAAGTGGAAAATCATCATAACAAGAAAATAAAGTTTCTACGATCTGATCGTGGAGGTGAATATTTGAGTTACGAGTTTGGTCTTCATTTGAAACAACATGGGATAGTTTCACAACTAACGCCACCTGGAACACCACAATGAAATGGTGTGTCCGAACGTCGTAACCATACATTATTGGATATGGTGTGATCTAAGATGTCTCTTGCTGATTTACCGCTATCGTATTGGGGTTATGCTTTAGAGACGGCTGCATTCACTTTAAATAGGGCACCATCAAAATCCGTTGAGACAACGCCTTATGAACTATTAGCAGCGATCGTGCCTCCCCACTTGCCTAGTGGAACCCACTCGTTCCCCACTCGCCGCAATTAGCGGTGAGGTTGGGCTACCCGTGCCCGTATTGATGAAAGCCCCACGATAAGGGGAGCACTGCTACGTCTTGAGCTTGCGTTGGTTTTCCTCGAAGAGGAGAGGGTGATGCAGCAAGTGTAGCGTAAGTATTTCCCTCAGTTTTGAGAACCAAGGTATCAATCAAGTAGGAGGCTCCTCAAAAGTCCCACGCACCTACACAAACAAACTGAGAACTCGCAACCAACGCAATAAAGGGGTTGTCAATCCCTTCACGGCCACTTGCGAAAGTGCTAATAAAGATAGTATGATAAGATAAATATATTTTTGGTATTTTATAATATAGATGCAGAAAGTAAAGATGCAAATAAAAGTAGATTGAAAACAAATATGATAAGAGATAGACCCGGGGGCCATAGGTTTCACTAGAGGCTTCTCTCAAGATAGCATAAGTATTATGGTGGGTGAACAAATTACTATCGAGCAATTGATAGAAAAGCGCAAAGTTATGAGATTATCTAGGCATGATCATGTATATAGGCATCACGTCCATAACAAGTAGACCGACTCTTGCCTGCATCTACTACTATTACTCCACACATCAACCGCTATCCAGCATGCATCTAGAGTATTAAGTTCATAAGAACAGAGTAACACATTAAGCAAGATGACATGATGTAGAGGGATAAACTCATGCAATATGATATAAACCCCATCTTGTTATTCTCGATGGCAACAATACAATACGTGCCTTTCAACCCTTTCTGTCACTGGGTAAGGACACCGCAAGATTGAACCCAAAGCTAAGCACTTCTCCCATGGCAAGAAAGATCAATCTAGTAGGCCAAACCAAACTGATAATTCGAAGAGACTTGCAAAGATAACTCAATCATACATAAAAGAATTCAGAGAAGATTCAAATATTATTCATAGATAAACTTGATCATAAACCCACAATTCATCGATCTCGACAAACACGCCGCAAAAAGAGTTTACATCGAATAGATCTCCACAAGAGAGGGGGAGAACATTGTATTGAGATCCAAAAAGAGAGAAGAAGCCATCTAGCTAATAACTATGGACCCGTAGGTCTATGGTAAACTACTCACAACTCATCGGAGGGGCAAGGATGTTGATGTAGAAGCCCTCCATGGTCGATTTCCCCTCCGGCAGAGTGCCGGCGAAGGCTCCAAGATGAGATCTCGCAGATACAGAAGGTTACGGCGGTGGAAATTGTGTTTCGTGGTGCCCATGGATGTTTTCGGGGTACGTATGTATATATAGGAGGAAGAAGTACGTCGGTGGCCGCCCGAGGGGCCCACGAGATAGGGGGCGCGGCCTCCTATCTCGTGAGGGCCTCGGGTGCTTCTTGACTTGCACTCCAAGCTCTCCGGATCATGTTCGTTCCAAAAATCACGCTCCAGAAGGTTTCATTCCGTTTGGACTCCGTTTGATATTCCTTTTCTTCGAAATACTGAAATAGGCAAAAAAACAGCAATATGGGCTGGGCCTCCGGTTAGTAGGTTAGTCCCAAAAAATGATATAAATGTGTAAAATAAAGCCCATAAACATCCAAAAGGGGTAATATAATAGCATGGAACAAATCAAAAATTATAGATACGTTGGAGACGTATCAAGCATCCCCAAGCTTAATTCCTGCTCGTCCTCGAGTAGGTAAATGATAAAAAGAGAATTTTTGATGTGGAATGCTACCTAGCATGATTCATAATGTAATTTTATTTATTGTGACATGAATGTTCAGATCCAAATGAATACAAAATAAAAGTTCATATTGATAAAAGAAATAGTAACACTTCAAGCATACTAATCAAAGTAATCATGTCTTCTCAAAATAACATGGCAAAAGAAAGTTCATCCCTACAAAATCATATAGTTAGGCTATGCTTCATTTTCATCACACAAAGATGTTCCCAACTTCTATACCCCCGATGACAAGCCAAGCAATTGTTTCATACTTAAATAATCTCAAACTTTTTCAACCTTCACGCAATACATGAGCGTGAGCCATGGATATAGCACTATAGGTGGAATAGAATATGATGATGGGGATTGTGTGGAGAAGACACAAAGGAGAAAGTCTCACATTGACGAGGATAATCAACGGGCTATGGAGATGCCCATCAATTTATGTCAACATGAGGAGTAGGGATTGCCATGCAACGGATGCACTAGAGCTATAAATGAATGCTCAACAAAAGAAAACTAGTGGGTGTGCATCCAATTTGCTTGCTCACGAAGACCTAGGGCATTTGAGGAAGCCCATTGTAGGAATATACAAGCCAAGTTCTATAATGAAAAATTCCCACTAGTATGAAAAAGACAACTTATGAGACTCACTATATGAAAAACATGGTGCTACTTTGAAGCACAATATATGAGACTCATTACATGGAAAACAAGGTGCTACTTTGAAGCACAAGTGTGGAAAAAGAGATAGTAACATTGCCCTTTTTATTTATTTTCTTTTTTTCTTTTCTTTTCTTTTCTTTTTCTTTTTTTTGGGCCTTTCTTTTTTTTTTCTTTTGGCCTTTTTTTTCTTTGGGCAATGTTCTAATAATGATGATCATCACACTTCATAAGAATTACAACTCGAAACTAGAACAAGATATGACTCTATATGAATGCCTCCGGCGGTGTACCGGGATGGTGCAATGAATCAAGAGTGACATGTATGAAAAATAATGCATGGTGGCTTTGCCACAAATACGATGTCAACTACATGATCATGCAATGGCAATATGACAAAAGTAAAGTATGTCATGATGACGAACGGAACGGTGGAAAGTTGCATGGCAATATATCTCGGAATGGCTATGGAAATGCCATAATAGGTAGGTATGGTGGCTGTTTTGAGGAAGATATAGGGAGTTTTATGTGTGATAGAGCGTATCGTATCACAGGGTTTGGATGCACCGGCGAAGTTTGCACCAACTCTCAAGGTGAGAAAGGGCAATGCACGGTACCGTAGAGGCTAGCAAAGGTGGAAAGGTAAAAGTGCGTAACATGGACTCAACATTAGTCAAAATAACTCATATACTTATTGTAAAAATTTAGAAGTCATCAAAAATCAAGTACTATGCGCATGCTCCTAGGGGGATAGATTGGTAGGAAAAGACCATCGCTCGTCCCCGACCGCCAATCATAAGGATGCACAAGCCAGGTACACTTCATGTTTCAAATTTGTTACACAACTTTAACCATACGTGCATGCTACGGGACTTGATAACTTCAACACAAGCATTCTTTGAATTTATAATCACCCAACTAGCATGACTTTAATATCACTACCTCCATATTTCAAAACAATTATCAAGCATCAAATTGATCATAGCATCCAATTCACTTCCTATGATAGTTTTTATTATACCCAACTTGGATGCTCATCATTCTAGGACCAACTTTATGATAATAGCAAATACCATGCTGTTCTAAAAGACTCTCAAAATAACATAAGTGAAGCATGAAAGACTAGCAATTTCTTAAAAATTAAGACACCACCATGCTCTAAAAGATATAAGTGAAGCACTAGAGCAGAAACTATCAAGCTCAAAAGATATAAGTGAAGCACATAGAGTATTCTAGCAAGTTCTAATCAAATAGGCTTCTCCCAAAAGGTGTGTACAGCAAGGATGATTTTGGTAAACTAAAAAGAAAAGACTAATATAATACACGACCCTCCAAGCAAAACACATATCATGTAGCGAATAAAAATATAGCTCCAAGTAAAGTTACCAATGAATGAAGACGAAAGAGGGGATGCCTTCCCGGGGCATCCCCAAGCTTATGCTTTTGGCTATTCTTGAATATCTTGGGGTGCCTTGGGCATCCCCAAGCTTAGGATCTTGCCACCCTTTATTCCATAGTCCATAAAAGCTTTACCCAAAACTTGAAAACTTCACAACACAAAACTCAACAGGAAATCTTATAAGCTCCATTAGTGAAAGAAAACAAAACCACCACATAAGGTACTGCAATGAACTCATTATTTATTTATTTTGGTGTTAAACCTACTTTATTACAACTTCCTTATGGTTTATAAACTAATTTACTAGCCATAGATGCATTGAAATAAGCAAACAACACACGAAAAACAGAATCTGTCAAAAACAGAACAGTCTGTAGCAATCTGTAACTAACGCAAACTTCTAGAACTTTAAAAATCCTACAAAAATAGGAAGTCCTGGAATTTTTTTTATGAATATCAGCAAAAAGAATCAACACAAAATCACGTTCCTGTGATTTAACAAAATTATATTCGTGCGTGCAAAGTTTCTGTTTTTCAGCAGAATCAAATCAACTATCATCGTAGGTTACCCTATAGGTTCTACTTGGCACAAACACTAATTGAAAAATAAAAACACATCTAACCAGAAGGTAGATGCAAGATTTATTACTAAACAGGAGCAAAAACAAACAACATAAAGAAAATTGGGTTGCCTCCCAACTAGCGCTATCGTTTAACGCCCCTAGCTAGGCATAAAAGCAATTATAGATCTAACGAGTGCCATAATAATAAGATAGATCTTGAAAGCTCATCTCATATTCTCTACGTTCGGCAGCAAGTTTTCTTTGAGGCAAGCAAAAATAATCAAAAGGGCTAAATTTAGTGGGGCAAAGGTCCCCAAGATCAATCATAGGAGGAACGGGTTCCTCCTTTGGCCCTTCATAGTGCACAACTATTTCATCACTAAAAGCATTCTTTTGGCAAAATTTTGTGAGCCTATACTCAAGAGAGTATCCTAGCTCATTGTTTCGAAGAGAGAAATCATTATTAAGTTCGTTAATGCAATCAACCAAGACATTGGTAGGAACCTTTTTCTAAGGTTTTCATTAAAAGCGACATAGTCCGAAGAATGAAAACGTCTAAATTCCTCTTGATCATAGAGGATCGCCTCTATGGGAGGACGACCAGCGTCCACCTCATAGTGCGCAAAGGTTTCTTTGGCCTCTCTTATGATAAATTTAAACTCATGAGCCAAAAATATAGTAACAGCACGCTTAACAGAAGAATGCTCAATATCAGAGAATTCTAGGAAAATTCTTTGTATGCAAGGATGCATATGCATAAATTGTCTTTCAAGTTCAACTACAAGCATAGCGATAGCATCCGCAAGACTATTAGTTCTGTGAAGAATAGAACAACCCATGGAAGGTAAGGCACCGGCACAAGTAAAGAAATCTTGAATAACACATTTGCCAATGATGTTACCACTACCGATTCGAAACTTTTTAGTATGCAAGATAGGGGGTTCATCGGCCGGAGCCTCAGGATTTTTTGTGTTATCATTATTGTCCATATCGACGATAATCTCCCCAATTTCAGACATAGAGGCATACAAAAGCAAGGCGGAAGAAAGCGAGCGAAAAAGAGAGGAGGAGATTGGGAAAGAGAGGGCGAATAAAACAGCAAGGGTGAAGAGGGGGAGAGGAAAACGAGAGGCAAATGGCAAATAATGTAAATGGGAGGGAGATGGGTTTGTGATGGGTACTTGGTATGTTGACTTGAGTGAAGACCTCCCCGGCAACGGCGCCAGAAATCCTTCTTGCTACGTCTTGAGCTTGCGTTGGTTTTCCTCGAAGAGGAGAGGGTAATGCAGCAAGTGTAGCATAAGTATTTCCCTCAGTTTTGAGAACCAAGGTATCAATCCGGGAGGAGGCTCCTCAAAAGTCCCACGCACCTACACAAACAAACTGAGAACTCGCAACCAACGCAATAAAGGGGTTGTCAATCCCTTCACGGCCACTTGCGAAAGTGAGATCTAATAAAGATAGTATGATAAGATAAATATACTTTTGGTATTTTATAATATAGATGCAGAAAGTAAAGATGCAAATAAAAGTAGATTGAAAGCAAATATGATAAGAGATAGACCCGGGGGCCATAGGTTTCACTAGAGGCTTCTCTCAAGATAGCATAATTATTACGGTGGGTGAACAAATTACTGTCGAGCAATTGATAGAAAAGTGCATAGTTATGAGATTATCTAGGCATGATCATGTATATAGGCATCACATCCATAACAAGTAGACCGACTCCTGCCTGCATCTACTACTATTACTCCACACATCGACCGCTATCCAGCATGCATCTAGAGTATTAAGTTCATAAGAACAGAGTAACGCATTAAGCAAGATGACATGATGTAGAGGGATAAACTCATGCAATATGATATAAACCCCATCTTGTTATCCTCGATGGCAACAATACAATACGTGCCTTGCAACCCTTTCTGTCACTGGGTAAGGACACCGCAAGATTGAACCCAAAGCTAAGCACTTCTCCCATGGCAAGAAAGATCAATCTAGTAGGCCAAACCAAACTGATAATTCGAAGAGACTTGCAAAGATAACTCAATCATACATAAAAGAATTCAGAGAAGATTCAAATATTATTCATAGATAAACTTGATCATAAACCCACAATTCATCGATCTCGACAAACACGCCGCAAAAACAGTTTACATCGAATAGATCTCCACAAGAGAGGGGGAGAACATTGTATTGAGATCCAAAAAGAGAGAAGAAGCCATCTAGCTAATAACTATGGACCCGTAGGTCTGTGGTAAACTACTCACAACTCATCGGAGGGGCAAGGATGTTGATGTAGAAGCCCTCCATGGTCGATTCCTCCTCCGGCAGAGTGCCGACGAAGGCTCCAAGATGAGATCTCGCGGATACAGAAGGTTACAGCGGTGGAAATTGTGTTTTGTGGTGCCCCTGGATGTTTTCGAGGTACGTAGGTATATATAGGAGGAAGAAGTACGTCGGTGGCCGCCCGATGGGCCCACCAGACATGGGGGCGCGCCCTACAGGGGGGCGGCCCCCTATCTCGTGGGGGCCTTGGGTGCTTCTTGACTTGCACTCCAAGCTCTCCGGATCACGTTCTTTCCAAAAATCACGCTCCCGAAGGTTTCATTCCGTTTGGACTCCGTTTGATATTCCTTTTCTTCGAAATACTGAAATAGGCAAAAAAAAAACAACATATGGGCTGGGCCTCCGGTTAGTAGGTTAGTCCCAAAAATGATATAAATGTGTAAAATAAAGCCCATAAACATCCAAAAGGGGTAATATAATAGCATGGAACAATCAAAAATTATAGATACGTTGGAGACGTATCAAGCACGATCGCTCCTTCGACGAGACTGTCTCGCAATATGTGCGGTGTTTCAATAATGACTCGTTCATGGTGCTATGTTATGCTATCCAAAGATGTCAGTAGATTATGTTTGCGGGATGTCGTTCTCTCCAGGATGGCATGTGAAGATCATCTTGCGGATCCGGACACGATTCAAGTGTTCGGTAATTACTTCGGAGTATTTGGAGATGGAACCCGCCTTGCAATGCCGAAGACAAACTGCGCGCCGGACTCGTCGTCATTGAAGCCTGGTTCAGGGGATACTGAGGGAGTCCTGGACTAAGGGGTATCCGGACAGCCGGACTATATACTTTGGCCGGACTGATGGACTGTGAAGATACAAGACTCAAGACTTCGTTCCGTGTCCGAATGGGACTCTCCTTTGCGTGGAAGACAAGCTTGGTGATCCGGATATTAGATTTCCTTCTTTGTAACTGACTCTTTGTAAACCCTAGCCCCCTCCGGTGTCTATATAAACCGGAGGGTTTGGTCCGTATTGGGACAACCATAATCATCATAGGCTAACTTCTAGGGTTTAGCCTCTACGATCTCGTGGTAGATCAACTCTTGTAATACTCATATCATCAAGATCAATCAAGCAGGAAGTAGGGTTTTACCTCCATCGAGAGGGCCCGAACCTGGGTAAAACATCGTGTCCCTTGCCTCCTGTTACCATTAGCCTTAGACACACAGATTGGGACCCCCTACCCGAGATCCGCCGGTTTTGACACCAACAGGGGCAGCGATGCTTATGTGAAAAAGCTTCAACCTGATAAGCTCAAACCCAAGTCAGAGAAGTGCGTCTTCATAGGATACCCAAAGGAAACTGTTGGGTACACCTTCTATCATAGATCCGAAGGCGAAATCTTTGTTGCTAAGAATGGATCCTTTCTAGAGAAGGAGTTTCTCTCGAAAGAAGTGAGTGGGAGGAAAGTAGAACTTGATGAGGTAATTGTACCTCCTCCCTTATTGGAAAGTAGTTCATCGCAGAAATCAGTTCCAGTGATTCCTACACCAATTAGTGAGGAAGTTAATGATGATGATCATGAAACTTTAGATCAAGTTACTACCGAACCTCGTAGGTCTTCCAGATTGAGATCCACACCAGAGTGGTATGGTAACCCTGTTCTGGAAGTCATGTTACTAGACCATGGTGAACCTACGAACTATGAGGAAGCGATGATGAGCCCATATTCCACGAAATGGCTTGAAGCCATGAAATCTGAGATGGGATCTGTCGGTGTCAAAACCGGTGGATCTCGGGTAGGGGGTCCCGAACTATGCGTCTAGGCGGATGGTAACAGGAGACAAGGGACACGATGTTTTTACCCAGGTTCGGGCCCTCTCGATGGAGGTAAAACCCTACTCCTGCTTGATTGATATTGATGATATGGGTAGTACAAGAGTGGATCTACCACGAGATCAAGGAGGCTAAACCCTAGAAGCTAGCCTATGGTATGATTGTTGTAATGGTTGTGTTGTCCTACGGACTAAAACCCTCCGGTTTATATAGACACCAGAGAGGGCTAGGGTTACACAGAGTCGGTTACAATGGTAGGAGATCTACATATCCATATCGCCAAGCTTGCCTTCCACGCCAAGGAAAGTCCCATCCGGACACGGGACGGAGTCTTCAATCTTGTATCTTCATAGTCTTGGAGTCCGGCTGACGATGATAGTCTGGCTGTCCAGACACCCCCTAGTCCAGGACTCCCTCAGTAGCCCCCAAACCAGGCTTCAATGACGATAAGTCCAGCGCGTATATAGTCTTCGGCGTTGCAAGGCGGGTTCTCCTTTAAGTTCCATGTACGTGCCGAACAGTGTCTAGCTCTTTTGTAAACGTTGCGCTCCTTGGCTTCCACGCCCAATAATGGCCTTCTTCCACGCGTCGCACGAATGCGAAAAGCCAGGGTATCTTTTATGTTTTACCCCCTAGCTGCGCAAATAATCTGCCTATAAGAGAGGCAAGAATCCAGATCCGAATCACACCATCTTCCTTCCGCGAGTACTCATCGGAGCGTCTCTGACCAAAAATCCATTCCATCATGGACCGTCGACGCGGCTCCTCCTCTCGCGCTCCCAGCCCTCTGCCAGGAGATTGGAGGAGATGTTCTGTCCCTCACAACGAGCTAGTGACGCTCCAAGCGGAGGGATATCTTCCTCTGGCCTTTATGGTTCCGGTTCGAGCCGGGTTGGCCACCTACAAAGGTAGGAAGCAGGCGGAGGCTACCCCAAGTCCCAACAAAGGGGAGCGGGTATGCTTCGTCCCCTATCTGATAAGGGGGCTCAGATTTCCTGTACATCCGTTCCTTCGTGGGCTTCTGGAGTTCTACGGACTCCAGCTCCATCACCTCACGCCCGCCTCGATTCTGCATATCGCGGGCTTCGTAGCTCTTTGCGAGCTATTTCTAGGCATCGAGCCCCATTTTGCGCTGTGGAAGAGGTTATTTTGCCTCATACCCCGCTCTCACGAGGGGTCCATATATCAAGTGGGCGGTGCCGAAATATGGCGCATCGCCGGGACCGGATATCCATCCGGAACCCCTAAGAAGGCGTCCGAAGACTGGCCTTCTGAATGGTTTTACGTAGAAGACGCTCCGCTGCCGGACCCTGTTTGGATCGGCCTCCCGGAGTTCAGCAATGCTCCTCTGAAGAAACGCCTGAGTTGGCGTCCGCGGAGCCCCCAGCTGGAGGAAGACAAGAGCGTCCATTATTTGATGGGCCGGATAAGGTTACTGGCCCATTCCGTACTGACCATGATTGGAGTCATGGCCACGTGCATCATGCGGGGGGTGCAGCCGCTGCAATACAGGGGCCACCCCATGTGGGATTCCAACGGAGAGAATGATGCCACTCGTCATGGCCGCCAAGGGCCAGGATCGGCCGAAGACCTGGTGAAGATTCTGTCCGACCTGTACAAGGGGGATAAGGAGGACTTCCTCCAGACGAGCCCATCGAATGGGTTCTCCGTGAACAACCCTCGAAGCTGGGTAAGCGAATGTTCATTTATCCGACCCACACTTTCAAAGTTAAGTACCTTACTTTATGGTTTTGACGCAGGATCGGCGCCGGACTGTGGAGAGCATTCATAGCCCGGCTCCACAGCCCGAGGATCCAGAAAGATCCCCTGATCCGTCCTCCGAAGAGGATCCGGACATAAAGGTGGAGCTAATCGACGGGGTGTTCCATCAACTCAGCATGGACAATGCTCTAGTCGCCATTACGGCTGACTACCCCGGCCTATCTCCGGCTCCCCAGGTGATTGTGACCGAAGTCCTGACACCATTATTCCGTCCTTGCGCATTTCTGACCACCGTGTACCATGGTGTCTCGCAGGGGGCGCCTTCAGGGCAGGAGGCCGAGGCCATGGCAACTGGCCAACAAGGGTCAGTCCGGCCCAACAGGCGGAAGAGGAGTGCGGCGCGGATCGAGACGTCGCCACAATGATATAGCTCGCGATTGTTATTTAGGACAAAGTTCCTAGGAAGTGTTTGAATGCTCATGACCTTTGCAGGAGAAAGAGTGCCCGCCGGACTGTGGGCGTAGGAGTTGCCAGCCTAGCTTCTGCCAGCCAGGCTCCAACGCCTGGTTTGGAGGGGGAGGCGAGCGCAAGGCGCGAGCCGGATACTCCTCCAACGGAGGATGCCGACAGACTGTCCGCCACCAGGTCTGAGGTGGAGAGCGTCATGAACCATAGGCGCCGCCGGATAGTTTTTCGTGACGCGTGCTTCTCCCCCGAGGCGTTGAATGCCTTTAACACGGGGGACACGCACCTCCGTGCTTCTCAAGATGGTTTGACCAGAGCCACGGAGCAGTATGTAAAGGACATACGGGTAAGAGATTTTAATAGTTGTATATGCCAGTAGCCCCCGAGACTTAAAGTAGTTGGAATAACTTATTTAAGGATCAGTTGATATGCAGGATCTTACAGAGAAGAATACCCGATTGTCCCAGGAGCTACAAGAGTGCAAGGCCCAACTTGAGGCCGCACTAACTGCCGCAGGAGGAAACACAGAGACCCCTCCTGCTAACACATTATTTCAAAAAGATAATCGGTGTGCGGCGTGCATGTAAGTCTGATAATGACATTGCAGGTGGTGCCGGACAGGATCCGGACAGGCAAGAACTACTGCGCCAGCTGAAGGCCAGCGAGAGGGTGCTGACGAGGGTGCAGCAGGAAAGGAACAAGCTCCAGGATGCCCATGCCCAGCTTGGAGAAGAGCTGAAAGGTGTTCGGGCCGAGCTATCTGGCTCCGTGAAGGAGAATCAGCGGCTTCGTCGCGGCATCTATAGTAAGTGCTTGAGCGAACTCCTTTGAAAAGAAGAGTTCGGCGAGGAAGTCAATTGACAAAAATATGTTTGTAGGTCTGCTCACAGGTCGCCCTGTAGAGGAGATGCCCGTATCAACGGGTGATCAACTTCCCGAGCTGGTGCAACTGCTCGAACGAGTTCGGTAGGCAATGAGCGGCGTCGTCCAGGCCTTATGGCCGTCCCTCTCCCTACCCGAGGGCCTTGGAGAGCTTGCGGAGAAGCTTCAGGGAGCGCGACAGCGCTTCCGTTTATGGAAGAGTTCGGCCTGCCGCCAAGGTGCCAGGGAGGCCTGGGCCATGGTGAAGACGCGGTACAAGAAGGCGGATCCCAACCACATGGCCGAGGTCGGACCTGTGGGGCCTGATGGGAAGGAGATCCCTGTGAGTTTAGTGTACGGCCAAGTAGAGTTGGCCGCTAAATATTCCCAACGGGACTGTAAATTAGACAGCCTGTTAGATGGGATTGAGGAGGAATACAGCTAGTCGATTTGACAATGTATTTTAAAATGACATGTAAAATGCCTTATAGCCGGATTGTAGATCATTTGTCTTTGCCGACCTTTTCGCTTCAACCTCGGGACCCTAGAGTCCAGAGTGTGTCCGAATACCTTCTCGGTTAAGAAACAACCGGGCATGCATGGAGACCAGGCGTAGGGGTCATTAGTGCTTTATCAGACAAGTGCCCAACTAGTTATGTTATATTACATGGTTAGTAAGAAACATCTTCCAGGGAGAATAGTTCCGTTAAGGGTTCCTTTCCCTGGGAGGCATGCCCTAAAGTGCATGTCCGGACTACGAAAAGAGCAGGAAAACATCTGGGGGCAGATAAATAAATAGGTAAAAAATGATCTTTCAAGTCACCGACCGAATATTCCTTTAAGAATGCTAACTTTCAGCTTCACCCAGTCTGAGGTACACATCCGGCTGACCCGACAGTAACAATCGCAGAGGTGCTCCCTTTACCTCCTAGCCGAACAATCGGGAACGTAGGGGTAAGCACAGGAGCCAGGCAACCCAGCTTGGCCAAAACTTAAGTCATATCGATGCATATAATGGTGAATAAAAGGTACACGTGGAAGTTTGACACATGTGCTGGGCATGAAGCCCTTATAATTAAGCTTCTGGTAAAGAAGCCCCCAGGTATAATGAGTGCGGATAGCACATCAAGTGTGTGCGAACAATGCGCAAGTAGGCCTTTAAGGGCTTTTATGAAAAGGAGTGAGAGAAAAAAGAGAAACAAAAGACAGCTGAAGTGTAAAAATTTGGGCGGGGGAAAGGGACGAACTCTTAGTCCGGCGCTAGGCATAGAATTGTCGGAGGCAGGCTGCGTTCCATGGGTTCGGCTCGAGTCGGTTGTCCGACGCATTTCGCAGACGGTACGCTCCGCCGGTCAGGACTTGATCGATAATGAAGGGGCCTTCCCATTTGGGTTTGAGCTTGTCCTTTTTCTTGTCCGGCAGGCGTAGAACTAGTTCGCCAACATTGTAAGTCTTAGCCCGTACTTCTCTGCTTTGATATCTTCGAGTCTGCTGCTGATAGAATGCGGAACGAGCCTTGGCGACGTCGCGTTCTTCCTCCAATGCGTCCAAGCTGTCCTGCCGAGCCAGCTCGGCTTCTCTTTCTTCGTACATGCGCACTCGAGGTGAGTCATGAATGATGTCGCAGGGCAAAACTACCTCTGCGCCGTATACCATAAAAATGGTGTGAATCCGGTAGTACGGTTGGGCGTTGTCCGCAGCCCCCAGAGTACGGTGTCGAGCTCCTCTACCCAGTGCGTGTCAGATTTCGTAAGGGACCGCACTAGTCTGGGTTTGATGCCGTTCATTATTAGACCATTTGCTCGTTCCACTTGACCGTTGGTTTGAGGATGATAGACTGAAGCGTAATCGAGCTTAATGCCCATATTTTTGCACCATGATTTAACCTCGTCGGCCGTGAAGTTTATGCCGTTATCGGTAATGATGCTATGGGGGACACCATAACGGTGTACTACCCCGGGTATGAAGTCTATCACTGGTCCGGACTCTGCCGTTTTAACTGGCTTGGCCTCTATCCATTTGGTGAATTTGTCCACCATGACCAATAGGTACCTTTGCTTGTGGGTTCCCCCATTAAGGGGTCCAACCATGTCAAGTCCCCAGACCGCGAACGGCTAGGTAATGGGTACAGTTTTGAGGGCGGTGGGTGGCATATGGCTCTGATTAGCAAAGAGCTGACAACCGACGCATGTTTGGACTAAGTCCTGAGCATCTGCCCGGGCCGTCGGCCAATAAAATACTGTACGGAATGCCTTGCCTACAAGGGCCCGAGCTGCGGCGTGGTGTCCGCCTAGTCCGGCATGAATTTCAGCCAGAAGGTTTCGCCCTTCCTCTTCGGAGATACACCGTTGAAGGACTCCGGTTGTGCTTTTCTTATAGAGTTCTCCCTCGTGGACCGTGTAGGCTTTAGATCGCTGGACTATGCAGCGGGCCTCATTTTGGTCTTCGGGAAGCTCCTGCCTAAGTAGGCTAGGAACGGCTCTGTCCACGGGGCGATTACTGCCATTATTTCATGGGCTGAAGGGGTTATTTCATCGGCTGAATCGCCGATTATGTCAGATTGTTCTGTGTTGGGTGGTGCGGCTGCCTCCGGGTTGTTATTTCCGGACTCCTCTTCCCATAGTACGGATGGCTTAAAGAGCCGTTCCAGGAAGATGTTAGGAGGGACAGCGTCGCGTTTTGCGCCGATGCGTGCCAGTACGTCGGCTGCTTGGTTATTATCTCGGGCTACTTGGTGGAATTCAAGCCCTTCGAACCGAGCTGACATTTTTAGGACATCGTTATGATAGGCTGCCATTTTCGGATCCTTGGCGTCAAAGTCTCCATTTACTTGGGATATTGCGAGGTTTGAATCCCCGCGCACCTCTAGGCGTTGAATGCCCATGGAGATTGCCATCCGGAGGCCATGTAGGAGGGCCTCATATTCGGCTGTGTTGTTGGAGTCCGTGTATGTTATCTGAAGTACGTATTGGACTGTATCCCCGGTCGGGGACGTCAATACGACACTAGCCCCCAAGCCGGCCAACATTTTGGAGCCGTCGAAATGCATAATCCAATTGGAGTATGCGCCGTACTCTTTAGGGAGTTCGGCTTCAGTCCATTCGGCGATAAAGTCGGCCAAGACTTGTGACTTTATGGCTCGCCGAGGTTTGTAAGTTATATCAAATGGTAAGAGCTTAATGGCCCATTTTGCAATCCTGCCCGTCGCGTCGCGGTTGTTTATAATGTCGTTGAGGGGCACTTCGGAGGCCACTGTTATCGAACACTCTTGAAAGTAGTGCCGGAGCTTCCGGGATGCCATGAACAATGCATACACTATCTTTTGATAGTGCGGGTAACGGGACTTGCAGGGAGTTAAAACAGTGGATACGTAGTACACTGGTTTTTGAAGAGGGAATTTGTGCCCTTCTGTTTCTCGTTCGACGACGAGTACCGCGCTTACAACTTGATGTGTTGCTGCGATGTATAACAACATTGGTTCGCCCAGGTTAGGCGCAGCTAGGACCGGATTTGTTGCCAATATGGCTTTGATTTCTTCGAGTCCGGCAGTGGCAGCATCCATCCACTCAAAGTGTTCGGTGCGTCTGAGGAGGCGATAGAGGGGCAATGCCTTTTCTCCCAAACGGGAGATAAAGCGGCTTAGGGCCGCCACACATCCGGTCAATTTTTGTATTTGTTTGAGGTCTTTTGGAATATCTAGCTGTGACAGAGCTCGGATCTTGGCTGGGTTTGCTTCAATTCCTCTACCGGATACAATGAAGCCCAGGAGCTTTCCGGCTGGTACGCCGAAAACGCATTTTTCCGGATTCAGCTTGATGTCATATGCTCGGAGGTTGTCGAATGTTAGCCTCAAATCGTCTACTAGAGTCTTGACGTGTTTGGTTTTGACGACTACGTCGTCTACGTATGCTTCTACTGTTTTGCCGATCTGGGTAGCCAGACATGTCTGAATCATGCGCTGATATGTTGCGCCGGCGTTTTTGAGTCCAAAGGGCATCGTGTTGAAGCAGAATGGTCCATATGGAGTAATGAATGCCGTTGCGGCTTGGTCTGCTTCCGGCATCTTGATTTGATGGTAGCCGGAATATGCGTCAAGGAAGCACAATGAATCGTGCCCTGCAGTAGCATCGATTATTTGGTCGATGCGGGGGAGGGGGAAGGGATCCTTTGGGCATGCCTTGTTGAGTTCTTTAAAATCGACACATAGGCGCCAGGATTTGTCCTTCTTTGGTACCATTACCAGGTTTGCTAGCCAGTCCGGATGTTTGATGTCTCTGATGAATCCGGCTTCCAGTAGTTTGGCTAGCTCTTCTCCCATTGCCTGTCTTTTGGGTTCGGAAAATCACCGAAGAGCCTGCTTGACTGGCTTGAATCCTTTTAGGATGTTTAGGCTGTGTTCTGCCAATCTGCCTGGGATTCCTGGCATATCTGAAGGGTGCCAGGCGAAGATGTCCCAATTTTCCCGAAGGAATTCTCGCAATGCGGCATCTACATCAGGGTTCAACTGCGCCCCGATGGAGGCCGTCTTTGTTGGGTCCGTTGGGTGGACCTGGAATTTGACTATTTCGTCCGCCGGTTTGAAAGAGGTGGACTTGGATCTCTTATCGAGTATCACATTGTCCCTATTCACCGTAGAGCGCAGCATAGTGAGTTCTTCTGCCGCTAGGGCTTCGGATAGTGCCTCCAGGGCTAATGCGGCTGTCTTGTTTTCGGCGCGGAGTGCTATGTCCGGATCACTAGCGAGAGTGATTGTTCCGCCGGGCCCAGGCATCTTAAGCTTCATGTACCCGTAATGGGGTATGGCTTGGAAAATTGTGAATGCCTCCCGTCCTAATATAGCGTGATATCTGCTGCTGAACAGGGCCACTTGGAACGTGACTTCTTCGGACCTGTAATTGTCCGGCGAGCCGAACACCACATCAAGTGTGATTTTTCCTGTGCAGCGCGCTTCCCGGCTAGGGATTATTCCTCTAAAGGTTGTGCTGCTTCGCTCAATGCGGCTCCAGTCTATTTCCATTTTTTGAAGAGTTTCCTTGTAGATGAGGTTTAGTCCGCTGCCACCATCCACGAGTACCTTGGTAATACGAAAGCCGTCCACTATTGGACTGAGGACCAATGCGGCTGGTGCTCGGGCTGTTCGGAATTTAGGTTCGTCACTGGCGTTGAAGGTGATGGCCGTGTCGCTCCATGGATTTGTTGTTGCTACTTGGTAGACTTCGGCAAGGCTGCGGATTGTTCGTTTTCGCACATTATTTGATGCGAAAGTCTCAAAGACTGTTGACATCGTATTGGTACTGTTGGAGTGGTTTTCCGGGGCTAGAAGCTCCTCGCCACTTTTGGCCACCTACCGCAATATCCAACATGCTCGAAGGCTATGTGTTGGGGTGGCGCCTTCTGTACTGTGAATTTTACAGGGTCCGCTGAGCCATCCCTCCAGTACGGTTCCTTGCCCTTTATGGGGTTTTCGCTTTTTGGTTTTTGTACCTGGTGCCTGAGTGTGCTGCACCCTTTTGTTATGGACTAGGGTTATATTCGGGGCCGGATTGTCCCAAAACTTAGTTTCAGTTTTCCAGAAACTCTCCATCGCACAGTACTTTCGTACTATGGACGCCAGGTCGGAGAAGCGTGTAATTTCACGGCGTCTGACGGCTTTCAAGATTCCCTCGTCCGTGCAATTATTGCAGAAAATTGAAATTGCATTTTCCTCTCGGCAGTCCTTTATCCTGTCCATAACCAGGAGGAATCTGGCCTAGTAATGATGTACTGTTTCAGCGGGCTCTTGCCGGATTTGAGATAGATCGCATATGTTTGGGTGGGTGGGTGGAAGTAAGTCCGGAACCCTACCCATCTCGAGGCTCAAGGGCCGAGTAGTTTCCGAATTTGGAAGCTTGGATCGTTGGACGTCGTCCAACGAGTCCGGTCCGACTCCTGACTTTAGGTTCAGTGCTTGATCGAAGTCCGTCCCCCTGCGGGAGTCCGGCATGGAGGGTTCGGAAGCCCGGACATGACTAGTTTTCAATATAGGAGAAGAGTCGCCGCGTTGTTCCTCTACCACCGCGACGTGGTGGGTAACCTGGGGAGAGTTAATCTCTCTCAGATCGGTTTTAAGCCCAATCTGATTGTAGTCTGTAGCAACTCCCAGGGCGGCGATGCGATTCAAGAGCTCGTTTACGGATGAAAGCTCTATTGGATCCAACTGCTCGGTGAATTCCGAGTTGACGCGAAGATTGCTTTTGACGACCTGAGAGGTCGTTGTCGAAGCGGTGGCCGAACAGGCGGTCATGAGAAAACCACCCAGCCGGATAGTTTGGCCGGGGGCCAAGGCTCCTTCAGCAAAGATACCGTCTTTAAAGACGGGAAGAGGCATCCTTCCTATCGGTGATGGCACAGAGGAACTCTCAATGAAAGCACCAATGTCGGTATCAAAACCGGCGGATCTCGGGTAGGGGGTCCCGAACTATGCGTCTAGGCGGATGGTAACAGGAGACAAGGGACATGATGTTTTTACCCAGGTCTGGGCCCTCTCGATGGAGGTAAAACCCTACTCCTGCTTGATTGATATTGATGATATGGGTAGTACAAGAGTGGATCTACCACGAGATCAAGGAGGCTAAACCCTAGAAGCTAGCCTATGGTATGATTGTTGTAATGGTTGTGTTGTCCTACGGACTAAAACCCTCCGGTTTATATAGACACCGGAGAGGGCTAGGGTTACACAGAGTCGGTTACTATGGTAGGAGATCTACATATCCGTATCGCCAAGATTGCCTTCCACGCCAAGGAAAGTCCCATCCGGACACGGGACGGAGTCTTCAATCTTGTATCTTCATAGTCTTGGAGTCCGGCTGACGATGATAGTCCGGCTGTCCGGACACCCCCTAGTCCAAGACTCCCTCAGGATCCATGTATGAGAACACAGTGTGGACTTTGGTGGACTTGCCCGATGATCGGCAAGCCATATAAAATAAATGGATCTTCAAGAAGAAGACCGACACAGACGGTAATGTTACTGTCTACAAAGCTCAGCTTGTTGCGAAAGGTTTTTAACAAGTTCAAGGAGTTGACTACGATGAGACGTTCTCACCCGTACCGATGCTTAAGTCTGTTTGAATCATGTTAGCAATTGCCGCATTTTATGATTATGAAATTTGGTAGATGGATGTCAAAACTGCATTCCTGAATGGATTTCTGGAAGAAGAGTTGTATATGATGCAACCAGAAGGTTTTGTCAATCCAAAGAGTGCTAACAAAGCGTGCAAGCTCTAGCGATCCATTTATGGACTGGTGCAAGCCTCTCGGAGTTGGAATAAACGCTTTGATAGTGTGATCAAAGCATATGGTTTTATACAGACTTTTGGAGAAGCCTATATTTACAAGAAAGTGAGTGGGAGCTCAAGATGGGAATGGGCCGGGTCGGCCCGCTGGGTCACTGACCCGGCACGAAATCTCGAGGCCAATGGGCCAGGCGGGTTGGCCTTGAATTATAAAATAGGTCAGTGGAGCCAGCCCCGTGTGACCTGATGGACCAGACGGGTCGACCCAGCGCTGCCCTAGTCTATCTGTGCCGCCACCCCCCATGGTCTCTGTAGGCCGCTCCCGACGATTTCTTCCACTGCCGACAGCCACCGGCCGTCTTTGCCGCCCCCGGCATCCCCCGACCTTCTCTACCGGACGCTCCCGACCATCTCTGCCGATCTGCTGCCGCCGCCGGCTGCCATTGAACATCTCTGCTGGCTTGCTGCCGCCGGTGTTCCTCCCGCATCTTGTTCATCGTCTTGGTCGCCGTCGAGCTCGCTGACCTGCAGTCCCGTCCACCATCTACCTCGCCATTCTGGTCGCCGTCCTCATTGTCATCATAACGCAGGTGAGACTCTTGCCGGCTTCCTCCCTGTCCCAGTGCAGCTGCAATGACTGGTCTTGTTTAGGTTCTTGGTCAGTGTTGTCTGCAATTGTTTCAGTATTGATTCTGCTACTTTCAGTCAGTGTACTCTGTAGCCATGGGGTCTGTTACTTTCAGTAGGGAGGGATTTGAGAATAGTAGTTGGATCTTGGAAGAGACTGACCAGTGGATGATCCATGGAGCGGCAGGTGCAAGCACAGCTAGCACTAGTATCTGCTCTCACCATGGGCCTTTAAATTCTTCTTCCCCTCTGCTCCAACTGCTAGTATGATCAGATCCTATACTAGTCTCCTGAATCCTATTAAGTGTTTGGACTCTCAAACCAAATTCTGTTAAGTTCATATACAAAATTTGTTGGTTGTCCTGCACTAGTACAAGTAAATGAAATTTGGGTATTACTTCTGCTGTTGATTTTGAAAGTTAATGCTCTCTAATGTTCCTATATTTCCCTCTGATCAGAAAAAATGGAAGAGGAAGAAGGGGACCATGAGTCATACCAAAGTGGTGGTTCATCGTTGTGCGACAATGAGAAGGGCTCAACCACCCCCAGGGGTGTCTCCTTCAATAAACATTTGTAGAACTTATCACAGTGAGTATTGTTAATCTTTCTTTTTCTTGGGATGCAAATTAATTATTGCTGAAATAAAAAATACTCGTAATTGCAATGTAACACTCGTGTCCTGTGCTCAGCAGGACGTTCACAAGACACTCGTATGGTTGATTTTGAAGAAGATGAGGCTGATGAAGAAGATGTTGACTATGAAGAAGAAGAGGAAGGAGAAGAAGATAAGGATGAAGAAGAAGAAGAAGAAGAAGAAGAAGAAGAAGAAGAAGAAGAAGAAGAAGAAGAAGAAGAAGAAGAAGAAGAAGAAGAAGAAGATGATAAAGAAGAAGAAGAAGAAGAAGAAGAAGAAGAAGAAGAAGAAGAAGAAGAAGAAGAAGAAGAAGAAGAAGAAGAAGAGCGAGATAATGTGGATGAAGAGGGAGGGGCTGAGATCATTGACATGGGATCATTTTCTGAATCGGGAAGAAAGTTTTTGTCTAAAGTGTGGAAAGAATATGAGCCTATCTGTGTTGATGGCATAGTTGTAGCTGCTGAATGCAAACACTGTTCAAGGAATATTTGTGCTGAGTGTAAACATGGAACAAGTTCGTTGCGCAAACATATGAAGAGATGCAGGGAAAGGAAGAAGGTTCTTAGAGTTTCTGGACAGATGAGTGCTTCTATCATGAGTCCTGGTGGAGTTGCAATGGGGCTTTGGACCTTTAATCAGGCAATAGCATACCGAGAGCTTATGAGGATGATAGTGTTGCATGAATTGGCATTCTCATTGGTGGAGTACGATGGATTTAGAAGATTTGTCTCTAGTCTAAATCCTAGCTTTAAGATGATATGTAGAAAAACAGTGAAGGAGGACTACATGAAAGCATTTAAGGAAGAGAAGAGAATTCTGCAAAGGATGTTCCAAAACTCCAAATCCAAGATTTCTTTGACTACGGACCTATGGACATCAAATTAGACAGTGGGGTACATTTGCATCACAGCCCAGTTCATTGATGAGGAGTGGAAGCCGCAAAATAGGATAGTGAAATTCGCAGCTATGGAGACGCCGCACACAGGAGCTGCAATGTTGAACATCATGGTGAATTTCATAAGAGAGTGGAATACTGAAGATAATCTCTTTGCTGTGACGCTAGACAATGCATCAAACAATGGTGCAATGATGAAGCTATTGAAGGCACATCTCCTGCTTAAGAAGATGTTACCTGGTAGTGGCAAGTTGTTTCACCAACGTTGTGCCGCCCATGTCATAAATATGATATGTCAAGCATGATTGAACTTCCTTGGTCCAGTGATCAACATGATGCGTGAAAGTGTTAAATATATTCGAAGCTCAAACAAGTCGAAAGGAAAAATTTCAAGAAATCGTTACGCAGCATGGTGTATCATGTGGGAGAACTCCAAGTCTTGATGTTTCCACTCGCTGGAACTCAACCTACATGATGATTGATATAGCAAAGGAGTATCGTGGAGTGTTTGACTCTTTGGCCTTTCAAGATAAACAATATACCTTCAAGCCATCTTTTGAGGATTGGGAAAATGTCGAAGACGTTTGCAGGCTACTGAAGTTATTTTATGAAGCCACTAATGTGATATCCGGCACAAAATATCCAACTGCTAACTTGTATTTCCATGAAATGTGGAAAGCGAAGCTGACCTTAGAGCAACAACATCATGAAGAGGATTCTCAGATGGGTACAAGGTCAAATATATGAAGAGAAAATTCAGAAGGTATTGGAAGATGACATGGTTGAGCCTTTGTATTCCAGTGATTTTGAACCCACAATTCAAGTTGAAATATATTGAGTTCCGATTTGGCCTAGAGTTCGGGAATGAAGCTGCACCAATGATTGCTAAAATAAAAAATGTGTTCCAAAGGTTGTTCAAGGAATACCTCCAATTGAATGGCAATGGCTCAGATCCCATGTCACAAGGAGGTGATGATGACATGGCTGTAAGTGGTGAAGATCCTATGGCTGATTGGGACCAGCATGTCACCCTCACTGCTCGATCAACAAATTTGGATTCTACCAAACTTGATTCGTACTTGTCAAAGGTACCCATCCGTCGAAGTGATCAATTCAACTTCCTTGCATGGTGGCAGACCAACTCAGCTGAATACCCAACGCTGAGGCGCATGGCAGCAAATATCTTGGTGGCTCCTGCCTCTGCGGTGGCATCCGAGTCCGCCTTCAGCACAGGGAAGAGAGTCCTATCAGATTTTCAAAGTCGAATGACCGCAACGACACTTGAAGCTCTTGTTTTCTTAAAAGATTGGATACGGGCCACCGGTAAAGCCATACGACACAAGTTTCTTATTTGTTTCTTATTAATGCTTAAAGTTTACAAGTTTATTCTTTTTTTCTACAGCTAATACTCAACGTAGCTTGGCTTCAGTTCATGACATTATAATGGACTTACAAGGTATGAGAACCTTCTGATGTATATAGTGCCATGTATAAGAAAGTACACTTAAAGTATGAAGTCTGCTTTTTAATGAGGGATTTCATATCTATAGTTTTTCCAGGGAACTATTTGCAAGATGCAGCCCAATCATGTAGATAAATATATAGAGTGTTTTACACATAGAACTAGTGCTTTTAGTTTTGATTTCCCCAAGTTATAGTTGATCTCTAATATATATTTCTTTTTCCATTCTTGATTATTGATATGCTTATGAGAATCGGGAATATTCTCTTTCTTCTAATCTTTGTTGCGGAGTGGATGACGGGTAGTGTATGATGGGTATTTACAAGTGTATTTTCTTGCAAACCTAATCATGAATTGGTTTTTTGGAACACGCCTTTGCTACTAAGAATATTCCTCTGTTCATAAATATATTATTTAGTTTTTTTGAGGGATAAATATACTATTTAGTTGATGTGCACAAAATTACTCTCGTAACATTTCTTTGTAAATACAGATATCGAGGATTGATGCTTGTTGGAGAAATTCATGTTAAACCTCAAGCGGATGATGAAGCAAAGATATGTCAGCTTTCTCTATAACCTACTGGATGTGAAACGTTTAGCATGTTGTACTTGTAATCTTTTCATCTTGTCTGAGTCTGTTGGATTGAGGTCCTTAGCTTGACGTTCTTTGAAACTTGTAATCTTTTGATCTTGTTCGAATCTGTTGGACTGAGGTCTTTAGCTTGATGCTCTTTGAAACATGATCTCGCCATTTTACTAAACGTGAAAAGGTTAGGCCTTGTCATTTTACTGTACTGTGTACACATTTGCTGACATATCTATTTTTTGGGGACTTAAATCCTCTGGGATGTGTAAACATTTGCTAAATTCTGGGTCGGACTCATGTGCCCAATGGGTCAATGGGGCCACAAAATTCTGATGAAATGGTTCGGCCCATGGCCTCACATATTGGCCTTGGGGCCATGGGGCTGGGGCCGGGTCAGCCCATTCCCATTTTGGGTGGGAGCTTTGTAGCATTTCTAATATCATATGTGGATGACATATTGTTGATTGGAAATGATATAGAATTTCTGGATAGCATAAAGGGGTACCTGAATAAGAGTTTTTCCATGAAAGACCTCAGTGAAGTTGCTTACATATTGGGCATCAAGATCTATAGAGATAGATCAAGACGCTTAATTGGACTTTCACAAAGCACATACCTTGATAAAGTTTTGAAGAAGTTCAAAATGGATCAGTCAAAGAAAGGGTTCTTGCCTGTGTTACAAGGTGTGAAGTTGAGTCAGACTCAATGCCCGACCACTGCAGAAGATAGAGAGAAAATGAAAGTCATTCCCTATGCTTGAGCCATAGGTTCTATCATGTATGCAATGCTGTGTACCAGACCTGATGTGTGCCTTGCTATAAGCATAGCAGGGAGGTACCAAAGTAATCCTGGAGTGGAGCACTAGACAGCAGTCATGAACATTCTGAAATACCTGAACATGACTAAGGATATGTTTCTCGATTATGGAGGTGAAAAAGAGCTCATCGTAAACAGTTACGTCGATGCAAGCTTCGACACTGATCCGGATGACTCTAAGTCGCAAACCGGATACATATTTTTATTGAATGGAGGAGCTGTCAGTTGGTGCAGTTCCAAGAAGAGCGTCGTGGCGGGATCTACATGTGAAGCGGAGTACATTGCTGCTTCGGAAGCAGCAAATGAAGGAGTCTGGATGAAGGAGTTCATATCCGATCTAGGTGTCATACCTAGTGCATCGGGTCCAATGAAAATCTTTTGTGACAATACTAGTGCAATTGCCTTGGCAAAGGAATCCAGATTTCACAAGAGAACCAAGCACATCAAGAGACGCTTCAATTCCATCCGTCATCAAGTGTCGGAGGGGGGCATAGAGATTTGCAAGATACATGCGGATCTGAATATTGCAGACCCGTTGACTAAGCCTCTTCCACGAGCAAAACATGATCAGCACCAAAGCTCCATGGGTGTTAGAATCATTACTATGTAATCTAGATTATTGACTCAAGTGCAAGTGGGAGACTGAAGGAAATATACCATAGAGGCAATAATAAAGTTATTATTTATTTCCTTATTTCATGATAAATGTTTATTATTCATGCTAGAATTGTATTAACCGGAAACTTAGTACATGTGTGAATACATAGACAAAACATATTGTCCCTAGTATGCCTCTACTTGACTAGCTCATTAATCAAAGATGGTTATGTTTCCTAACCATAGACATGTGTTGTCATTTGATGAACGTGATCACATCATTAGGAGAATGATGTGATGGACATGACCCATCCGTTATCTTAGCATTATGATCATTACAGTTTCATTGCTACTGCTTTCTTCATGACTTATACATGTTCCTCAGACTATGAGATTATGCAACTCCTGAATACCGGAGGAACACTTTGTGTGCTACCAAACTTCACAGGTAAAAGGGTGATTATAAAGGTGCTCTACAGGTGTCTCCGAAGGTGTTTGTTGGGTTGGCATAGATGGAGATTAGGATTTGTCACTCTGTGTTTCGGAGAGGTATCTCTGGGCCCTCTCGGTAATGCTCATCACTATAAGCCTTGCAAGCATTATGACTAATGAGTTCGTTACGGGATGAAGTATTACGGAACAAGACACAAGAGAGTCATGTCCCATTTTACTATATTGCTATAAATGCCATTGAAAAAACTACAAGAAAAATGTAAAAAAAAACGGGAGAACAAGATTACCCTGTACAGTACCAAATCGATTCGCACTTCCCTCAACAACAACAAAAAACAAATCAATTCCCACCAAAATAAAGAGTAATGTCCCTTTTTATATGATTACAAATGCCAGGATTTGAATTTCAATTTTTGAATCCATGTTATGTTGAATTCGAATATGTCGTTAGGTGACCTTGCGGTTTATAATTGATGTAGTCGTACATTTTGATCTTCCAACATATATGAACATTTTACTCCACTCTATGAACATATATATTGTCGTCTACCATACGGACTAAATCTGAATCAATTTTTCCTTATTTGAATATGATTGTTGTCAAGTTATACAATCATTTAAATATTATCTTGATAACAAAAAACATGCATATAGCAGTAATCATATTTCACTATGAACTGCATGTACGATACGATCTCCAATTCAAATATTTGTATCCATTTTATGTTGAATTCAAATCATAGTACATTGGTCTAGGTAGCGAGATGTTTGGGATAATCTAAACCCTGTTTTCATATGTATGATTTTTGGCTAAATTGGGACAAGTTTTGGTATAAGCTTCTTGCAAAACCGGAGATTCTCTCAACAAGCCTCATGGTTCCGAGAGGCAACATAGAACTATATGAGTGCCCTGTTAAATTTTTGAATTATTCTAGGTTTGTTTGGCCTTTTTATACATTAGTTGAGTTTCTGGACATTTAATGTGCGTAATCCAAATTTGAACTGCAAGCACATGCTCTGGTGCACCAAAGTTGGTTGAAAAATCACATGTGTGTCCTTGGTTGAGTTTCTAGGTCCCATGCAAGAAATGAGAATGAAATTCAAACATCTGGGCGTCGTGACTCGGCCGAGAACATCGAGAAACTTGGATTTTAAATTCATGTAAATCCAAAACTCGCCTGGAAATCATGAAACTTGGCATGGTGTCATCTCATGGCACTAACATGTTGTGGTAAAAAATTGGGCCGATTTTGAACAAATTTTGGTATAAGCTTCTTGCAAACCGGAGCTTCTCTCAAGAAGGCTCATGGTTCTGAGAGGGAACGTGCCACCTTTGAGTGCGAAATGATATACGCTGCCCCCCCCCCCTTGAGTTTGTTTACAGAGGCAACATTGAACTACATGAGTGTCCTGTTAAATTTTGCAATTATTCCGGGTTCATTTGGCCTTTGTTATACATTAATTGAGTTTTTGGTCATTTAATGTGCACAATTCAAATTTGAACTACAAGCACATGCTCCCTTGCACCAAAGTTGGTTGAAAAATCACATGTGTGTCCTCGGGTGAATTTCTAGGTCACATGCAAGAAATGGGAATGCAATTCAAACATCTAGGCCTCGTGGCTCGGTCGAGAACATTGAGAAACTTGGTTTTAAAGTTCTTGTAAATCCAAAACACGCCTGAAAATCATGAAACTTGGCATGGTGTCATGTCATGGTACTACTATGTTGTGGTAAAAAAAATTGGCCGAATAGGAACAAATTTTGGTATAAGCTTCTTGCAAACCGGAGCTTCTCTCAAGAAGGCTCGTGGTTTTGACAGGGAACATGTCACCTTTGTATGCATAATTCAAATTTGAAATACAAGCACATGCTCCAGTGCAGCAAAGTTGGTTGAAAAATCATGTGTGTGTCCTCGGGTAAATTTCTAGGTCCCATGCAAGAAATGAGAATGAAATTCAAAATTTTGGGCGTCGTGGCTCGGCTGGAAACATTGAGAAACTTGGTTTTTTAATTCCTGTAAATCCAAAACATGCATGAAAATCATGAAACTTGGCCTGGTGCCATGACATGGCACCAACATGCTGTGGTAATTTTGCTGTCCGATTTGTGAAGGCGCACACATTAACAATCAACAAAGTCATTTTGGAACAAGTGCTGTCACGTTACAATCGGAAACACAAGTATTATTGAAACCGTGTGCGTTCTATTCACCATTTACGTGCCGCCATACGTCCCCTTTTTTATTAGCTAGAAGGCGCCATGCAGGGTAGCTATTTGAGTACAAGAGGCGTGTGATCGGACCCCTGCGCATGCTTATCGGGAGGAAAGCCCTTGACCTCCATCTGCCGTCCACCTCTCTCCCAAGGTCTCCATTAATGGTGCCCGAGCCTCTGTTTAGTGGCGTGGCTATGTCTCACTCGACTGAGATTTAAGAGAGAGAAAATAAAATCTGAAAATTAAATTTTGCACGGATCTTGATGTAAGATCCGACGGACCTATATAGCATCTACTGCGACTTATAGCAAGACTGATGAATATATAAGGACAACGACAATGGATAATAATTGTCTTACGTAATTAGGAAGATAATTAAAAAAGCCACATGCGGCTACACCCGAAATACACAAGGGCAAAAGAAGAAGGAAGACAATGATCTGGCTCGCTGATCTCTACTTTCTTGATGCGTTGCTGCAGGTCGCGGGAACTAGTCTCCCCGGCGAACGGTGATGTGCTCTTTCGTGTCCTCAAGATGCTGCTTGAGAGCATCCACGGATTCCTCCACCAGCCTTTGGCGCTCGATGCAGAGCATGTCATTCTCGTCCATAAGTTTCTTGATGATGACGCCGGTCCTCTTCAACAAGGCACTGGTCTCCTCCTGCTGGTCTGCAGTTTGGACGATCTTCGCCCTCAGCAGGCCGCGCTCGGCCCGAAGCCTCTCATTGCCCTCCCTTAATTGCTGGATGACGCCGGTAGTGTGTTCAAACAAGGCTTTCATGTCGTCCTGCAACCTCACCTAGCCGGAGATCTAATCCATCTAGCTATGGACGATCGCACGCATGCGCCTGTAAGAGTCGTTGCCTGCCCGTGAGACATTTTTCCAGGCCGCCGTGGCACGGAAGGACATCTTTGCTGCATTCGTGGTGCGGCAGGACATCTATGCTGCTTCCGCGGCACGGTCGGACCAGTCTGCTGCACCGACAGCGCGGCTGGACCTCCGTGTTGCTTCGGCGGCGCGACAGGACCTCTGTGTTGTTACTTCTGTGTGGCGGGACATGTCGTCTGCTTTCGCGGCGAGTCGGGACATCTCTTGTCCTTCCGCTTCCATGCTCGCCTCTCCCTGGTGGTAATATCTCGACCCAGAACTCACGCTGGCCATGGCAGACGCAATGGAAGGATGCCGAATGACTTGTTTGTTTTTGTGGATGAGGAGTTGAGGAGGAATGTGCGGTCATCTTGGCATAGTAGTATTTATAACCAAGTACCAATAAGCTCCTAAGTGGGAAACCGTTCAGGTTGTGATCAGTGTGAACATGTTTGCACTTAAATATAGCGTGGTAGTAGTAGTAATTTGGAATGTGACGAGAGCAAGCTCAAAATTTATTGATGGTTCTAGTTTCAAAGTGCGACACTATTCTCGGATGGCGTAACATGGGCACGTGTTCTCGGTCGTGGTTTAGCATATGCCATGGTAATTCTTTTTCTACTGTTATGTACGTGCAATAACTGGCACCATCGGATACATATCTTACGGTTATTGGGGCGTTCGACAAGAATAGCCTCGTGGTGAGCTATAGACTAGTCTTTTTTCAGACTCATTACACCTATCTCTCAGGACTTCTCGCATGCACCATCTCTAGCTCCCTAGGTCGATGCCACCCACATACACTTGTACTCAGAGTTTAGTACGTTATACAGGAAGAGAATAGGTGCACGCTGCTACCTCTTGAGCACTGCGTTGGTTTTCCCTTGAAGAGGAAAGGGTGATGCAGCAAAGTAGCGTAAGTATTTCCCTCAGTTTTGAGAACCAAGGTATCAATCCAGTAGGAGGCTCCTCACAAGTCCCTCGTACCTACACAAACAAACAAGAACCTCGCAACCAACGCGATAAAGGGGTTGTCAATCCCTTCACGACCACTTGCAAAAGTGAGATCTGATAGAGATAATAAGATAAGATATATATTTTTGGTATTTTTATGATATAGATTGGAAAGTAAAGATTGCAAAATAAAGTAGATCGGAAACTTATATGATAAAAGATAGACCCAGGGGCCATAGGTTTCACTAGTGGCTTCTCTCAAGATAGCATAAGTATTACGGTGGGTTGCTACCTCTTGAGCACTGCGTTGGTTTTCCCTTGAAGAGGAAAGGGTGATGCAGCAAAGTAGCATAAGTATTTCCCTCAGTTTTGAGAACCAAGGTATCAATCCAGTAGGAGGCTCCTCAAAAGTTCCTCATACCTACACAAACAAACAAGAACCTCGCAACCAACGCGATAAAGGGGTTGTCAATCCCTTCACGGTAACTTGCAAAAGTGAGATCTGATAGAGATAATAAGATAAGATAAATATTTTTGGTATTTTTATGATATAGATTGGAAAGTAAAGATGCAAATAAAAGATAGATTGGAAACTTATATGATAAAAGATAGACCCAGCGGCCATAGGTTTCACTAGTGGCTTCTCTCAAGATAGCATAAGTATTACGGTGGGTGAACAGATTATTGTCGAGCAATTGATAGAAAAGTGCATAGTTATGAGGGTATCTAGGCATGATCATGTATATAGGCATCACGTCCGCAACAAGTAGATCAAAATGATTCTACATCTACTACTATTACTCCACACATCGACCGACTCCTGCCTCCATCTAGAGTATTAAGTTCATAAGAACAGAGTAACGCATTAAGAAAGATGACATGATGTAGAGGGATAAACTCAAGCAATATGATATAAACCCATCTTTTTATCCTCGATGGCAACAATACAATACGTGCCTTGCTGCCCCTGCTGTCACTGGGAAAGGACACCGCAAGATTGAACCCAAAGCTAAGCACTTCTCCCATTGCTAGAAAGATCAATCTAGTAGGCCAAACCAAACTGATAATTTGAAGAGACTTGCAAAGATAACCAATCACACATAAAAGAATTCAGAGAAGATTCAATTATTTCTCAAAGATAAACTTGATCATAAACCCACAATTCATCGGATCTCGACAAACACACCGCAAAAAGGTTACATCGAATAGATCTTCAAGAAGACCGAGGAGAACTTTGTATTGAGATTCAAAGAGAGAGAAGAGGCCATCTAGCTAATAACTATGGACTCGAAGGTTTGTGGTAAACTACTCACAACTCATCGGAGAGGCCCTGTAGATGATGTAGAGGCCCTCCGCGGTCGATTCCCCCTCCGACGGAGCGCCGGTGAAGGCTCCAAGATGGGATCTCGCGGATACAGAAGGTTCGGCGGTGGAAATAGTTTTTCGTGGTGCTCCTGGATGTTTTTGGGGTACGTGGATATATATAGGCAAAGGAGGTAGGTTAGGGGAGCCACGAGGGGCCCACGAGGGTGGGGGCGTGCCTACCCCCTAGGGCGCGCCCTCCTGCCTTGTGGCCGCCTCAGCTGCTTCTTGACGTCCACTCCAAATCTCCTGGATTGCGTTTGTTCCAAAAAGATCGCTCCCGAAGGTTTCATTCCGTTTGGACTTCGTTTGATATTCCTTTTCTTTGAAAACTGAAATAGGCAAAAAAACAGCAATTCGGGTTAGGCCTCCGGTTAGTAGGTTAGTCGCAAAAATGATATTTAAATCCCATAAACATCCAAAATGTGTAATATAATTGCATGGAACAATCAAAAGTTATAGATACATTGGAGACGTATCAAGCATCCCCAAGCTTAATTCCTGCTTATCCTCGAGTAGGTAAATGATAAAAACAGATTTTTTGATGTGGAATGCTACCTAGCATAATTCCCAATGTAATTTTCTTTATTGTGGCATGATTGTTCATATCCAAATGATTCAAGATAAAATTCCATAAAACATAAAAATAGTAATACTTCAAGCATACTAACAAGTAATCATGTCTTATCAAAATAGCATAGCCAAAGAAAGCTTATCCCTTCAAAATCATATAGTTAGGTCATGATTCATTTTCATTACACAAAATACTCCCATCATGCACAACCCCGGTTTCAGACAAGCAATTGGTTCATACTTTTTAACGCGCTTCAGCCTTTTCAACTCTTACGCAATACATGAGCACAAGCCATGGACATAGCACTATATGTGGAATAGGGTGGTGGTTGTGAAGACAAAAAGGGAGAAGATAGTCTCACATCAACTAGGCGTATCAACGGGCTATGGAGATGCCCATTAATAGATATCAATGTGAGTGAGTAGGGATTGCCATGCAACGGATGCACTAGAGCTATAAATGTACGAAAGCTCAACAAAAGAAACTAAGTGGGTGTGCATCCAACTTGCTTGCTCACGAAGACCTAGGGCATTTTGAGGAAGCCCATCATTGGAATATACAAGCATATTTCTATAATGAAAAATTCCCACTAGTATATGAAAGTGATAACATAGGAGACTCTCTATCATGAAGATCATGGTGCTACTTTGAAGCACAAGTATGGGAAAAAATGATAGTAGCATTGTCCCTTCTCTCTTTTCTCTCATTTTTTATTTTTTTATTTGGTGGGCTTCTTTGGGCTCTTTTTTTATGGGCTTCTTTGGCCTCTTTTTTTTATAAAGTCCGAAGTCTCAACCCGACTTGTGGGGGAATCATAGTCTTCATCATCCTTTCCTCATTTGGGACAATGCTCTAATAATGAAGATCATCACACTTTTATTGATTTACAACTCAAGAATTACAACTCAATACTTAGAACAAAATATGACTCTATGTGAATGCCTCCGGCGGTGTACCGGGATATGCGATGAACCAAGAGTGACATGTATGAAAAATTATGGAGGTGGCCTTGCCACAAATACGATGTCAACTACATGATCATGCAAAGAGCAATATGACAATGATGGGGCATATAATAAACGGAACAGTGGAAAGTTGCATGGCAATATATCTCGGAATGGCTATGGAAATTCCATAATAGGTAGGTATGGTGGCTGTTTTGAGAAAGGCAAATGGTGGGTGCATGATACCGGCGAAAGTTGCGCGGCATAATAGAGGCTAGCAATGGTGGAAGGGTGAGAGTGTGTATAATCCACGGACTCACATTAGTCATAAAGAAATCATATACTTATTGCAAAAGTCTACTTGCCCTCGAAGCAAAGTACTACTACGCATGCTCCTAGGTGAAGGGTTGGTAGGAGTTAACCATCGCGCGATCCCGACCTCCACACATAAGGAAGACAATTAAAAGAGCACCCCATGCAACAAATATGTCACGCAACTTTTACAATACGTGCATGCTACGGGACTTGCCAACCTTAACACAAGTATTTCTCAAATTCATAATTACCCAACTAGCATGACTCTAACATTACCACCTTTATATCTCAAAACAATTATCAAGCATCAAATTGATCATAGTGTTTAATGCACTTCCTATGATAGTTTTTATTATACCCAACTTGGATGCCCATCATATTAGGACCAAATTTATGACCATAGAAAATACCATGCTGTTCTAAAAGACTCTCAAAATAATATAAGTGAAGCATGAGATATCAATAATTTCTACAAAATTAAGCCACCACCGTGCTCTAAAAAGATATAAGTGAAGTACTATAGATAAATTATCTAGCTCAAAAGATATAAGTGAAGCACATAGATTATTCTAATAAATTCCAAATCATGTGTGTCTATCCCAAAAGGTGTGTACAACAAGTATTATTGTGGTAGACTAAAAAGCAAACACTCATATCATACAAGACGCTCCAACCAAAACACATATCATGTGGCGAATAAAAATATAGCTCTAAGTAAAGTTACCGATAGACGAAGACGAAAGAGGGGATGCCTTCCGGGGCATCCCCAAGCTTAGGCTATTGGTTGTCCTTGAATTATCTTGGGGTGCCATGGGAATACCCAAGCTTAGGATTTTGCCACTCCTTATTCCATAGTCCATAAAATCTTTACCCAAAACTTGAAAACTTCACAACACAAAACTCAACAGGAAATCTCATAAGCTCTGTTAGTGCAAGAAAGAAAAACCACCATATAAGGTACTGTAATCAACTCATTATTTATTTATATTGGTGTTAAACCTACTTTATTCCAACTTCTCTATGGTTCATACCCCCCGATACTAGCCATAGATGCATCAAAACAAGCAAACAACACGCGAAAAAACAGAATCTGTCAAAAACAGAACAGTGTGTAGCAATCTGTAACTTTTGTATACTTATGGAACTCTAAAAATACTAACAAAATAGGAAGTCTTGGGAAATTTGTCTATTGATCTACTGAAGAAATAATCAACTCAAAATCACGTTTCTGTGATTTATTAAAATTATTCTCGTGCGTGCAAAAGTTTCTGTTTTTCAGCAGAATCAAATTAACTATCACCGTAGGTTATCCTATAGGTTCTACTTGCCACAAACACTAATTAAAACATAAAACCACATCTAAACAGAGGCTAGATGAAATATTTATTAAATAACAGCAAGGAAAAATATTGGGTTGTCTCCCAACAAGCGCTTTTCTTTAAAGCCTTTTAGCTAGGCATTGATAATTTTAATGATGCTCACATGAAAGACAAGAATTGAAGCTCAAAGAGAGCATCATGAAACACGTGGCAAACACATCTAAGTCTAACAACTTCCTATGCATAGGCATATTATAAGCAAACAAATTTGCAAGGCAAGAAATACCTAGCATATGCAACGAAGAAGAAAGAGACGATAGCAATCTCAACATGGCGAGAGGTAATTTAGTAAGATAAAAATTTCGACGACCATATTTTCCTCTCTCATAATAATTACATATAGGATCATAGGCAAATTCAACAAAATATCTATCACATAACATATTTTCAACACAATCCACATGCATGTGAAGTTGACACACTTCCAAAATAGTGGGATTATTATTAACTAAAGTCATGACCTCTTCAAACCCACTTTTATCAAAAATACCATAAGATTGAACATTTTCCAAATATGTGGGGTCTAAAGTTGACACTCTTCCAAACCCACTTTCAATATTATTGCAAACACTATTATCAATCTCATATTCATCATGGGGCTTAAATAAATTTCAAGATTATAAGAAGAATCACCCCAATCATGATCATTGCAACAAGTAGTAGACATAGCAAAACTAGCATCCCCAAGCTTAGGGTTTTGCATATTATTAGCACAATTGACATCAAGAAAATTTATAGTAAAATCAATGCAATCATGCTTTTTATTCAAGGAGTTATCGTGAATCTGTTCATAAATTTCTTTAACATAATTTTCAGATTCAAAAATTTCGAGCAAAGCTTCATAAAGATAATCTAGTGCACAAAACTCACTAGCAATTGGTTCATCATAATCGGATCTCTTAAAAAGATTAGCAAGCGGATGAGGATCCATAGATCTTAGGTTCTCTGTTTAGCAATAAATAAACAATTATTCCAACCAAACGAGCAAACGAGCCAAGTAAGACATCAAAGCAAACGAAAAGACGAACAGAAGAAGGGCGAATAAAATGGCAAGGTTGAAGTGGGGGAGAGGAAAACGAGAGACAAATGGCAAATAATGTAATGCGAGGGAGATGAGTTTGTGATGGGTACTTGGTATGTCTTGACTTGAGCGAAGACCTCCCCGGCAACGGCGCCAGAAATCCTTCTTGCTACCTCTTGGACATTGTGTTGGCTTTCCCTTGAAGAGGAAAGGGTGATGCACCAAAGTAGCGTAAGTATTCCCCTCAGTTTTGAGAACCAAGGTATCAATCCAGTAGGAGGCTCCTGAAAAGTCCCTCGTACCTACACAAACAAACAGGAACCTCGCAACCAACGCGATAAAGGTGTTGTCAATCCCTTCACGGTAACTTGCTAAAGTGAGATCTGGTAGAGATAATACGATAAGATAAATATTTTTGGTATTTTTGAGATATAGATTGGAAAGTAAAGATGCAAATAAAAGATAGATTGGAAACTTATATGATAAAAGATAGACCGGGGGCCATAGGTTTCACTAGTGGCTTCTCTCAAGATAGCATAAGAATTACGGTGGGTGAACAAATTGCTGTCGAGCAATTGATAAAAAGTGCATAGTTATGAGAGTATCTATGCACGATCATGCATATAGGCATCACGTCCACAACAAGTAGATCGAAATGATTCTGCATCTACTACTATTACTCCACACATCGACCGACTCCTGCCTGCATCTAGAATATTAAGTTCATAAGAACAGAGTAACACATTAAGAAAGATGACATGATGTAGAGGGATAAACTCAAGAAATATGATATAAACCCCATGTTTTTATCCTCAATGGCAACAATACAATACGTGCCTTGTTGCCCCTGCTGTCACTGGGAAAGGACACCGCAAGATTGAACCCAAAGCTAAGCACTTCTCCCATTGCAAGAAAGATCAATATTGTAGGCCAATCCAAACTGATAATTCGAAGAGAATTGCAAAGATAACCAATCACACATAAAAGAATTCAGAGAAGATTCAATTATTTCTTAAAGATAAACTTGATCATAAACCCACAATTCATCGGATCTCGACAAACACGTCACAAAAAGATTTACATGGAATAGATCTCCAAGAAGGTCAAGGAGAACTTTGTATTGAGATTTAAAGAGAGAGAAAAAGGCATCTAGCTAATAACTATGGACCCGAAGGTCTGTGGTAAACTACTCACAACTCATTGGAGAGGCCTTGGAGATGATGTAGAGGCCCTCTGTGGTCGATTCCCCCTCCGGCAGAGCATCGGTGAAGGCTCCAAGATGGGATCTCGCAGATACAGAAGGTTGCGGCGGTGGAAATAGTTTTTCGTGGTGCTCCTGGATGTTTTCGGGGTACGTGGATATATATATAGGCGAAGGAGGTAGGGCAGTGGAGCCAGGAGGGTGGGGGCGCGCCTACCCCCCTAGGGCGAGCCCTCCTGCCTCGTGGCCGCCTCGGCTGCTTCTTGATGTCCACTCCAAGTCTCCTGGATTGCGTTTGTTCCAAAAAGATCGCTCCCAAAGGTTTCATTCCATTTGGACTCCGTTTGATATTCCTTTCCTTCGAAACACTGAAATAGGCAAAAAAAAACAGCAATTCGGGCCGGGACTCCGATTAGTAGGTTAGTCCCAAAAATGATATAAAAGTGTAAAGTAAAGCCCAGAAACATCCAAAACGGGTAATATAATAGCATGGAACAATCAAAAATTATAGATACGTTGGAGACGTATCATGGGTGAACAAATTATTGTTGAACAATTGATAGAAAAGTGCATAGTTATGAGATTATCTAGGCATCATCATGTATATAGGCATCACGTCCGCAACAAGTAGACCGACTCCTGCCTGCATCTACTACTATTACTCCACACATCGACTGCTATCCAGCATGCATCTAGAGTATTAGGTTCATAAGAACAGAGTAACGCATTAGGCAAGATGACATGATGTAGAGAGATAAACTCAAACAATATGATATAAACCCCATCTTTTTATCCTCGATGGCAACAATACAATATGTGCCTTGCTGCCCCTGCTGTCACTGGGAAAGGACACCGCAAGATTGAACCCAAAGCTAAGCACTTCTCCCATTGCAAGAAAGATCAATCTAATAGGCCAAACCAAACTAAAAATTCGAAGAGACTTGCAAAGATAACCAATCATACATAAAAGAATTCAGAGAAGATTCAAATATTTCTCATAGATAAACTTGATCATAAACCCACAATTCATCGGATCTCAACAAACACACCGCAAAAAGAGTTACATCGTTTAGATCTCCAAGAAGATCGAGGAGAACTTTGTATTGAGATTCAAAGAGAGAGAAGAAGCCATCTAGCTAATAACTATGGACCCAAAGGTCTGTGGTAAACTACTCACAACTCATCGGAGAGGCCTTGGCGATGATGTAGAAGCCCTCCGTGATCGATTCCCCCTCCGGCAGAGCGCCGGAAAAGGCTCCAAGATGGGAACTCATGGGTACAGAAGGTTCCGACAGTGAAAATAGGGTTTCGTGGTGCTCCTGGATGTTTTCAGGGTACGTAGATATATATAGTGAAGGAAATATGCCCTAGAGGCAATAATAAAGTTATTATTTATTTCCTCATATCATGATAAGTGTTTATTATTCATGCTAGAATTGTCTTACCCGGAAACATGATACATGTGTGAGTACATAGACAAACATAATGTCACTAGTATGCCTCTACTTGACTAGCTCATAAATCAAAGATGGTTATGTTTCCTAACAATAGACATGTGTTGTCATTTGATTAACGGGATCACATTATTAGGAGAATGATGTGATTGACTTGACCCATTCCGTTAGCCTAGCACTTGATCGTTTAGTATGTTGCTATTGCTTTCTTCATGACTTATACAAAGTTCCTACAACTATGAGATTATGCAACTCCCATTTACCGGAGGAACACTTTGTGTGCTACCAAACGTCACAACGTAACTGGGTGATTATAAAGGTGCTCTACAAGTGTCTCCGAAGTTACATGTTGGGTTGGCGTATTTCGAGATTAGGTTTTGTCACTCCGATTGTCGGAGAGGTATCTCTGGGCCCTCTCGGTAATACACATCACTTAAGCCTTGCAAGCATTGTAACTAATGAGTTAGTTACGGGATGATGTATTACGGAACGAGTAAAGAGACTTGCCAGTAACGAGATTGAACTAGGTATTGGATACCGACGATCAAATCTCGGGCAAGTAACATACCGATGACAAAGGGAACAACGTATGTTGTTATGCGGTTTGACCGACAAAGATCTTCGTAGAATATGTAGGAGCCAATATGAACATCCAGGTTCCACTCTTGGTTATTGACCGGAAACAGTTCTCGGTCATGTCTACATAGTTCTCGAACCCGTAGGGTCCGCACGCTTAACGTTACGATGACAGTTTTATTATGAGTTTATATGTTTTGATGTGCCGAAGGTTGTTCGGAGTCCCGGATGTGATCACGGACATGATGAGGAGTCTCGAAATGGTCGAGACATAAAGATCGATATATTGGATGACTATATTTGGACACCAGAAATGTTCCGGGTGATTTCGGAGAAAACCGGAGTGCTAGAGGGGTTACCGGAACCCCCCGGGGAAGTATTGGGCCTTAGAGGGCCTGAGGGGAGAGAGAGGACAACAGCCCAGGAGGTGGCGCCCCCCCCCCCCCCCCATGGGGAGTCCGAATTGGACTAGGGAGGGGGGGCGCGGCCCCTCTTTCCCTCTCCCTCTCCCTCTCTTTCCTTCTCCCTCTCTCTTCCTAGATGGACTAGGAAAGGGGAGTCCTACTCCCACTAGGAGGAGGACTCCCCCCCTCCTTGGCGCGCCCCCTAGGGCCTGCTGGCCTCCCCCCTTGCTCCTTTATATACGGGGGCAGGGGGGCACCCTAGGACACACATGTTGATCATCGTGATCGTTCCTCAGCCGTGTGCGGTGCCCCCCTCCACCATATTCCACCTCGGTCATATCGTAGCGGTGCTTAGGCGAAGCCCTGCATCGGTAGAACATCATCACCGTCGCCACGCCGTCGTGCTGACGGAACTCATCCCCGACACCCTGCTGGATCGGAGTCCGGGGATCGTCATCGAGCTGAACGTGTGCAGAACACAGAGGTGCCGTACGTTCGGTACTTGGATCGGTCGGATTGTGAAGACGTATGACTACATCAACCGCGTTGTGATAACGCTTCCGCTTACGGTCTACGAGGGTACGTAGACATCACTCTCCCCTCTCATTGCTATGCAACACCATGATCTTGCGTGTGCGTAGGAATTTTTTTGAAATTACTACGTTCCCCAACAGTGGTATCAGAGCCTAGGTTTTATGCATTGATGTTATATGCACGAGTAGAACACAAGTGAGTTCTGGGCGATACAAGTCATACTGCTTACCAGCATGTATTACTTTGGTTTAGCGGTATTGTTGGATGAAGCGGCCCGGACCGACATTACGCGAGACTGGTTCTACCGACGTGCTTTGCACACAGGTGGCTGGCGGGTGTCAGTTTCTCCAACTTTAGTTGAACCGAGTGTGGCTACACCCGGTCCTTGCGAAGGTTAAAACATCACTAACTTGACGAACTATCGTTGTGGTTTTGATGCGTAGGTAAGAACGGTTCTTGCTCAGCCCGTAGCAGCCACGGAAAACTTGCAACAACAAAGTAGAGGACGTCTAACTTGTTTTTGCAGGGCATGTTGTGATGTGATATGGTCAAGACGTGATGCTATATTTTATTGTATGAGATGATCATGTTTTGTAACCGAGTTATCGGCAACTGGCAGGAGCCATATGGTTGTCGCTTTATTGTATGAAATGCAAACGCCCTGTAATTGCTTTACTTTATCACTAAGCGGTAGCGATAGTCATAGAAGCAATAGTTGGCGAGACGACAACGATGCTACAATGGAGATCAAGGTGTTGCGCCGGTGACGATGGTGATCATGACGGTGCTTCGGAGATGGAGATCACAAGCACAAGATGATGATGGCCATATCATATCACTTATATTGATTGCATGTGATGTTTATCCTTTATGCATCTTATCTTGTTTTGATTGACAGTAGCATTTTAAGATGATCTCTCACTAAAATTATCAAGAAGTGTTCTCCCTGAGTATGCACCATTGCCAAAGTTCGTCGTGCCCAGACACCACGTGATGATCGGGTGTGATAAGCTCAACGTCCATCTACAACGGGTGCAAGCCAGTTTTGCACACGCGTAATACTCAGGTTAAACTTGACGAACCTAGCATATGCAGATATGGCCTCGAAACACGGAGACCGAAAGGTCGAGCGTGAATCATATAGTGGATATGATCAACATAGTGATGTTCACCATTGAAAACTACTCCATCTCACGTGATGATCGGTTATGGTTTAGTTGATTTGGATCACGTGATCACTTAGATGACTAGAGAGATGTCTGTCTAAGTGGGAGTTCTTAAGTAATATGATTAATTGAACTTAAATTTATCATGAACTTAGTACCTGATAGTATTTTGCTTATCTATGTTTGTTGTAGATAGATGGCTCGTGCTGTTGTTCCGTTGAATTTTAATGCGTTCCTTGAGAAAGCAAAGTTGAAAGATGATGGTAGCAATTACACGGACTAGGTCCGTAACTTGAGGATTATCCTTGTTGCTGCACAGAAGAATTACGTCCTAGAAGCACCGCTAGGTGCCAGGCCTGCTGCAGGAGCAACGCCAGATGTTATGAACGTCTGGCAGAGCAAAGCTGATGACTACTCAATAGTTCAGTGTGCCATGCTTTACGACCTAGAACCGGGTCTTCAACGACGTTTTGAACGTCATGGAGCATATGAGATGTTCCAGGAGTTGAAGTTAATATTTCAAGCAAATGCCCGGATTGAGAGATATGAAGTCTCCAATAAGTTCTATAGCTGCAAGATGGAGGAGAATAGTTCTGTCAGTGAGCATATACTCAAAATGTCTGGGTATAATAATCACTTGATTCAACTGGGAGTTAATCTTCCGGATGATAGCGTCATTGACAGAATTCTCCAATCACTGCCACCAAGCTATAAGAGCTTCGTGATGAACTATAATATGCAAGGGATGAACAAGACAATTCCCGAGCTCTTCGCAATGCTAAAAGATGCGGAGGTAGAAATCAAGAAGGAGCATCAAGTGTTGATGGTCGACAAGACCACTAGTTTCAAGAAAAAAGGCAAAGGGAAGAAGAAGGGGAACTTCAAGAAGAACAACAAGCAAGTTGCTGCTTAAGAGAAGAAACCCAAGTCTGGACCTAAGCCTGAAACTGAGTGCTTCTACTGCAAGCAAACTGGTCACTGGAAGCGGAACTGCCCCAAGTATTTGGCGGATAAGAAGGATGGCAAGGTGAGCAAAGGTATATGTGATATACATGTTATTGATGTGTACCTTACTAGAGCTCGCAGTAGCACCTGGGTATTTGATACTGGTTCTGTTGCTAATATTTGCAACTCAAAACAGGGACTATGGAATAAGCGAACACTGGCTAAGGACGAGGTGACAATGCGCGTGGGAAATGGTTCCAAAGTCGATGTGATCGCAGTCGGCACACTACCTCTACATCTACCTTCGGGATTAGTTTTAGACCTGAATAATTGTTATTTGGTGCCAGCGTTGAGCATGAACATTATATCTGGATCTTGTTTGATGCGAGATGGTTATTCATTTAAATCAGAGAATAATGGTTGTTCTATTTATATGAGTAATATCTTTTATGGTCATGCACCCTTAAAGAGTGGTCTATTTTTGATGAATCTCGATAGTAGTGATACACATATTCATAATCTTGAGGCCAAAAGATGCAGAGTTGATAATGATAGTGCAACTTATTTGTGGCACCCCCGTTTAGGTCATATCGGTGTAAAACGCATGAAGAAACTCCATACTGATGGACTTTTGGAACCACTTGATTATGAATCACTTGGTACTTGCGAACCGTGCCTCATGGGCAAGATGACTAAAACATTATTCTCCGGTACTATGGAGAGAGCAACAGATTTGTTGGCAATCATACATACAGATGTATGTGGTCCGATGAATATTGAGGCTCGTGGCGAATATCGTTATTTTCTCACCTTCACAGATGATTTAAGCAGATATGGGTATATCTACTTAATAAAGCATAAATCTGAAACATTTGAAAAGTTCAAAGAATTTCAGAGTGAAGTTGAAAATCATCGTAACAAGAAAATAAAGTTTCTATGATCTGATCGTGGAGGAGAATATTTGAGTTACGAGTTTGGTCTACATTTGAAAAATTGTGGAATAGTTTCGCAACTCACGCCACCCGGAACACCACAACGTAATGGTGTGTCCGAACGTCGTTATCATACTTTACTAGATATGGTGCGATCTATGATGTCTCTTACCGATTTATTGCTATCGTTTTGGGGTTATGCTTTAGAGACGGACGCATTCACGTTAAATAGGGCACAATCAAAATCCGTTGAGACGACTCCTTATGAACTATGGTTTGGCAAGAAACCAAAGTTGTCGTTTCTGAAAGTTTGGGGCTGCGATGCTTATGTGAAAAAGCTTCAACCTAATAAGCTCGAACCCAAATCATAAAAATGTGTCTTCATAGGATACCCAAAGGAGACAGTTGGGTACACCTTCTATCACAGATCCGAAGGCAAGACATTCGTTGCTAAGAATGGATCCTTTCTAGAGAACGAGTTTCTCTCGAAAGAAGTGAGTGGGAGGAAAGTAGAACTTGATGAGGTAACAGTACCAGCTCCCTTATTGGAAAGTAGTTCATCACAGAAATCAGTTCCTGTGACACCTACACTAATTAGTGAGGAAGTTAATGATGATGATCATGAAACTTCAGATGAAGTTGTTACTGAACCACGTTGATCAACCAGAGTAAGATCCGCACCAGAGTGGTACGGTGATCCTAATCTGGAAGTCATGCTACTAGATCATGGTGAACCTATGAACTATGAAGAAGCGATGGTGAGCCCAGATTCTGCAAAATGGCTTGAAGCCATGAAATCTGAGATGGGATCCATGTATGAGAACAAAGTGTGGACTTTGGTTGACTTGCCCGATGGTCGGCAAGCAATAGAGAATAAATGGATCTTCAATAAGAAGACTGGCGCTGACGGTAATGTTACTGTTTACAAAGCTCGACTTGTTGCAAAAGGTTTTCGACAAGTTCAAGGGGTTGACTACGATGAGACCTTCTCACCCGTAGCGATGCTTAAGTCTGTCCGAATCATGTTAGCGATTGCTGGATTTTATGATTATGAAATATCGTAGATGGATGTCAAAACTGCCTGAATGGATTTCTGGAAGAAGAGTTGTATATGATGCAACCGGAAGGTTTTGTCGATCCTAAAGGAGATAACAAAGTGTGCAAGCTCCAGCAATCAATTTATGGTCTGGTGCAAGCCTCTCGGAGTTGGAATAAACGCTTTGATAGTATGATCAAAGCATATGGTTTTATACAGACTTTTGGAGAAGCTTGTATTTACAAGAAAGTGAGTGGGAGCTCTGTAGCATTTCTGATATTATATGTGGATGATATATTGTTGATTGGAAATGATATAGAATTTCTGGATAGCATAAAAGGATAATAAAAGTTTTTCAATGAAAGACCTCGGTGAAGCTGCTTACATATTGGGCATCAAGATCTATAGAGATAGATCAAGACGCTTGATTGGACTTTCACAATGCACATACCTTGATAAAGTTTTGAAAAAGTTCAATATGGATCAGGCAAAGAAAGGGTTCTTGCCTGTATTACAAGGTGTGAAGTTGAGTCAGACTCAATGCCCGACCACTGCAGAAGATAGAGAGAAAATGGAAGGTGTTCCCTATGCTTCAGCCATAGGCTCTATCATGTATGCAATGTCGTGTACCAGAACTGATGTGTGCCTTGCTATTAGTTTAGCAGGGAGGTACCAAAGTAATCCAGGAGTGGATCACTGGACAGCGGTCAAGAACATCCTGAAATACCTGAAAAGGACTAAGGATATGTTTCTCGTTTATGGAGGTGACAAAGAGCTTGTCGTAAAGGGTTACGTGGATGCAAGCTTTGACACTGATACGGACGATTCTAAATCGCAAACCGGATACGTATTTATCTTAAACGGTGGAGCTGTCAGTTGGTGTAGTTCTAAACAAAGCATCGTAGCGGGATCTACATGCGAAGCGGAGTACATAGCAGCTTCAGAAGTAGCAAATGAAGGAGTCTGGATGAAAGAGTTCATTTCCGATCTAGGTGTCATACCTAGTGCATCGGGACCAATGAAGATCTTTTGTGACAATACTGGTGCAATTGCCTTAGCAAAGGAATCCAGATTTCACAAGAGGACCAAGCACGTCAAGAGAAGCTTCAATTCCATCCGGGATCAAGTCCAGGTGGGAGACATAGAGATTTGCAAGATACATATGGATCTGAATGTTGCAGACCCGTTGACTAAGCCTCTTCCACGAGCAAAACATGATCAGCACCAAGACTCCATGGGTGTTAGAATCATTACTGTGTAATCTAGATTATTGACTCTAGTGCAAGTGGGAGACTGAAGGAAATATGCCCTAGAGGCAATAATAAAGTTATTATTTATTTCCTCATATCATGATAAGTGTTTATTATTCATGCTAGAATTGTATTACCCGGAAACATGATACATGTGTGAATACATAGACAAACATAATGTCACTAGTATGCCTCTACTTGACTAGCTCATTAATCAGAGATGGTTATGTTTTCTAACCATAGACATGTGTTGTCATTTGATTAACGAGATCACATCATTAGGAGAATGATGTGATTGACTTGACCCGTTCCGTTAGCCTAGCACTTCATCGTTTAGTATGTTGCTATTGCTTTCTTCATGACTTATACAAAGTTCCTACAACTATGAGATTATGCAACTCCCGTTTACCGGAGGAATACTTTGTGTGCTACCAAACGTCACAACGTAACTGGGTGATTATAAAGGTGCTCTACAGGTGTCTCCGAAGGTACATGTTGGGTTGGCGTATTTCGAGATTAGGTTTTGTCACTCCGATTGTCGGAGAGGTATCTCTGGGCCCTCTCGGGAATACACATCACTTAAGCCTTGCAAGCATTGTAAGTAATGAGTTAGTTACGGGATGATGTATTACGGAACGAGTAAGGAGACTTGCCGGTAACGAGATTGAACTAGGTACTAGATACCGACGATCGAATCTCGGGCAAGTAACATACCAATGACAAAGGGAACAACGTATGTTGTTATGTGGTTAGACCGATAAAGATCTTCGTAGAATATGTAGGAGCCAATATGAACATCCAGGTACCACTATTGGTTATTGACCGGAAACAATTCTCGGTCATGTCTACATAGTTCTCGAACCCGTAGGGTCCGCACGCTTAACGTTACGATGACAGTTTTATTATGAGTTTATAAGTTTTGATGTACCGAAGTATTGGGCCTTAGTGGGCCTGAGGGGAGAGAGAGGGCAACAGCCCAGGAGGTGGCGCCCCCCCCATGGGGAGTCCGAATTGGACTAGGGAGGGGGGGGGCGGCCCCTCTTTCCCTCTCCCTCTCCCTCTCTTTCCTTCCCCCTCTCTCTTCCTAGTTGGACTAGGAAAGGGGAGTCCTACTCCCACTAGGAGGAGGACTCCCCCCCTCCTTGGCGCGCCCCCTAGGGCCGGCCGGCCTCCCCCTTGCTCCTTTATATACGGGGGCAGGGAGCACCCTGGGACACACAAGTTGATTATCGTGATCGTTCCTCAGCCGTGTGCGGTGCCCCCCTCCACCATATTCCACCTCGGTCATATCGTCGCGGTGCTTAGGCGAAGCCCTGAGTCGGTAGAACATCATCACCGTCACCACGCCGTCGTGCTAACGGAACTCATCCCCGACACCCTGCTGGATCGGAGTCCAGGGATCGTCATCGAGCTGAACGTGTGCAGAATACGGAGGTGTCGTACGTTCGGTACTTGGATCAGTCAGATCGTGAAGACGTACGACTACATCAACCGCGTTGTCATAACGCTTCCACTTATGGTCTAGGAGGGTACGTAGACATCACTCTCCCCTCTCGTTGCTATGCATCACCATGATCTTGCGTGTGCGTAGGAATTTTTTTGAAATTACTACGTTCCCCAACATATAGGAGGAAGAAGTAGGGTGGTGGAGCCACGGGGGGCCCACGAGGGTGGGGGGCGCGCCCACCCCCCAGGGCGCTCCTGGCACCTGATGAAGTCATGTACCTAGGGTAGGGTCATGGACCTGTCCAAAGTACCCTCCCCAAGGACATATTTAGAAGAAGTTGCCTTCCAGTCGACCAAGAGGGATTCCACTCGACGGACTCGAAGACACTCGACCATGAAGACTGACTCGACCACCAGGAGATCAAGAGCCACTCTGTATCCAAACGGTCTGTAATTAAGTAGTCTTTATGGCCATGATGACACTTTATGTAAGGCGTTACATGTAACGCCAGGCCTTAATGTACTTTAAACCCTCTGCTACGTGGGCTGGCTGGGTCCCGGCAGACACTATATAAGCCACCTCCCTCCACTGGCAGAAGGGTTGGCACCCCTATAACTCATACGCTTATAATCCAGTCGACCGCCTACGGGCTCCGAGACGTAGGGCTATTACTTCCTCCGAGAAGGGCCTGAACTCGTAAATCCCTTGCGTATACAACTACTCCATAGCTAGGATCTTGCCTCTCCATACCTACCCCCCGTTCTACTGTCAGCCTTAGTACCACGACAGTTGGCGCCCACCGTGGGGCAGGTGTCTTAGCGACTTATTGGAGAAGTTGCAATTGTTCCGATCGCCTTCATCATGGTTTATGGCGAAGTTTTGGTCGAGGGCCGCGAAATACGTCTCGGCGCGCTCACATTCATCGCCGATGACTCCGCTTGGCTCCAGGAGGCTCCACTCGACATCGACGCGCTTCCCGTCTGCGGGGCGATGCACTTTCGCGCATGTGTCTATGGCGTCCTGCTGCGGCAACCGTCGGCTCCGTATCGGTCAACTCCTGTGTCATCCTCCCTCCCTGTCTCCCGCCAGCGCAAGCGCTCTGGTTGGTCAAGGCTTCAATGGTGGGTGAGACACGCGGTGGCTCGTCAATCGGCCACCACCCAAGTCGCGGCAATCAAGCCCGACGAATCTCTCTACGGCCTGTTCGATCTGTCGACTGGCTCCATAGAGACTGCATCCGAGTGCGACAGCAGTGATCCAGCGGCGGAGGTCCTGATGGTCAATGGGCCTCGTAGTCCTCCCAACTTCCCTCGCACCGACGGAGCGGACGGCGGAGGCGACCCTGCTCAGGTCCACGAGGAGTATCAGCCTGAGCCACTCACTTCTCTGCAAAGGGAAGATCTTCGCCGCTGGAATATGGATGCTCTGCATACTCCCATCGTCGGAGAAACCCCCAAGGCTCATGCCTTGGAGGATGCGCATTTGGCCAACTTGGAGGCTGGCAGAGGATTGATGCAGATCCAAGATTTGCTCCGGGCAGCAGGAGATCAGAATTCAGCTGTGTCATGGTCACGCAATAGGATTCACAGTTGATCCGTCGCTGCGAATACAGTCCAGTCGGCTCATAGCCCAAGATCGCCTCCGCGGCGTGAGGGACGTGGGGGTCAACGTGATCAGTATGATGACCGACTCGATCGTGATGATCGGCGTCGAGTGCCCACTCCTCCCCCAAGAGGTGGGTCTTATGCTCCTCGGCAGCAAGATGACAGGCGTCAGCATAGTGTTGGGCGGAGAGCCCCAGTCGACCCCAGGGAACCAGGCTTTGACGCGAGATCCATCATCGTGCAAGGTTTGGTCGACCGGAACAGAGCTCATCGAGAAGGCCACAACAGAGATGCGCCCACCAACAGTCGAGTCCATGTTTCAGGACCAGAATGTTTCAGCAGAGCCATCAGGGCTGCGGTGATCCCTCCCAACTTCAGGTTGGCGACTGGGGTGAGTAAGTTCACTGGTGAGTCCAAGCCCGAAACTTGGCTCGAGGACTACCGAGTGGCTGTGCAGATTGGCGGTGGTAATGATGAGGTGACTATGAAACACCTACCACTCATGTTGGAGGGTTCGGCCAGGGCCTGGTTGAATTAGTTGGCTCCTAGCAGCATTTACACTTGGGAAGATCTTGCTCGAGTGTTCGTCAAGACATTTGAGGGAACTTGCAAGCGACCAGCAGGACTGACAGAGCTGCAGGTCTGCGTGCAAAAGTCGAATGAGACCCTGAGAGATTACATCCAGAGATGGATCACATTGCATCATACGGTGGAGAACGTGTCTGATCATCAAGCAGTCTATGCCTTCAAGGATGGCGTTAAGAACAGAGAGTTAAGTTTGAAGTTTGGTCGGACCGGAGATATGACCCTGAGTCGAATGATGGAGATTGCCACCAAATACGCCAATGGTGAAGAAGAGGATCGACTCCGGAGTGGCAAGTACAAGCCGAGTCAGTCGGAAAAAGGAAACTCCAGTCGGAAGCAGAAGCGGAAGGCCGAGCCAGCTGCTCCTGGAGAGGCCCTAGCCGTGTCTCAGGGCAAATTCAAAGGGAAGCCCAAAGGATCCTGGAACCCCAAGAAAGTAAAGAATAAGGAAGGAAACGACGTGATGGATCTGCCATGTCACATCCACACGAAGAAAGACGAAGAGGGTAACTTCATCTACCCAAAACATACCACTCGCCAGTGCCGGCTCTTAATCCAGCGGTTTCAAGGAAAACAGCCCAAGGATAAGGAAAAGGAGTCGGACAAGGCTGAGGACAAAGAGGACAGTGATGAAGGATACCCCCATGTCAATTCCACCCTGATGATTTTTGCTGATGTGGAGAGCAAAAGTCGATTGAAAGTTATCAACCGTGAGGTTAATATGGTCGCTCCGGCGACACCAAGCTATCTGAAATGGTCTCAGACTGCCATTACATTTGACCAGTCTGATCATCCGACACACATAGCCACCCCTGGGAGGCAAGCTTTAGTGGTCGACCCAGTCGTCGAAGGCACTCGACTGACTAAGGTGTTGATGGATGGTGGCAGTGGACCGAATATATTGTATGCGGAGATGCTAAAGGGAATGGGCATTTCGATGTCCAGACTCAGCTCCAGCAACATGAGTTTTCATGGAGTCATTCCTGGAAAGAAGGCTGAGTCACTCGGCCAAATAGCTATAGATGTGGTTTTCGGTGACTCGAAGCATTTCCGCAAAGAGAAGCTGACATTTGAAGTTGTGGATTTCCAGAGCGCCTATCACGCTATTTTGGGCAGGCCAGCTTATGCACGGTTCATGGCTCGACCATGTTACGTATACCTCAAGCTGAAGATGCCTGGCCCCAAGGGTGTGATCACCATCACTGGCAATCGGAAAAAGGCAGAAGAGTGTTTTCAGAAAGGCTCAAAGATTGCCGATTCCCAGATAACAGTGGTGGAGCTGGAAGAATATAAGAAAAATGCAGATCCGAGTGATTGCGGGCCAAGAAGCCTGCCACAGAGTCAGCATTCCAGTCGTCTGGTGAGACAAAGCTCGTTCACATTCACCCAACCGACCCCAGCGCGGCTCCGACTCATATTTCCACAACACTCGACTCTAAATAGGAAGAAGCGCTCATCCAGTTCCTCCGTGAGAACTGGGACATCTTTGCATGGAAGCCTGCTGACATGCCGGGTGTTCCCAGGGGGCTGGCTGAGCATCGATTACAAGTCGACCCAAAAGCAAAACCTGTCAAAGAACATCTTCGAGTCCGCCGTCCAGAAGAGAAAGGCCATTGGCGAGGAGGTGGCTCGGCTCCTAGCAGCAGAGTTTATCCAAGAGATATACCAGTCCGAGTGGCTCGCCAATGTTGTCATGGTCCCTAAGAAGGACAAGTCACTTCGCATGTGCATTGATTTCAAACATATCAGTCGGGCCTGCCCGAAAGATCATTTTCCTCTCCCTCGCATCGACCAAATTGTCGACTCGACTGCGGGATGTGAGAGATTGTCTTTTCTAGACGCCTATTCCGGGTACCATCAGATCCGTCTGTATGGACCCGACGAGATCAAAACAGCTTTCATCACTCCATTCGGGTGCTTCTGCTATGTCACCATGCCATTCGGTCTCAAGAATGCCGGAGCCACGTTCATGAGGATGATTCAGAAGTGTTTACTCACTCAAATCAGTCGGAACGTGGAAGCGTACATGGATGATATTGTGGTCAAGTCACGAAAGGGTTCCGACCTGTTGACTGACCTCGCTGAAACATTTGCCAATCTCAGGAGGTATGATATCAAGCTTAATCCATCAAAGTGCACATTCGGAGTTCCTGGTGGAAAGTTACTCGGTTTTCTCGTTTTTGAACAAGGAATCAATGCTAAAACAGAAAAAAGTTGGCACTATACTCCGAATGAAACGCCCTGTGCATGTGCACGATGTCTAGAAGCTTACTGGATGCTTGGCCGCGTTAAGTCGATTCATCTCTCGCCTCGGTGAAAAGGCATTGCCTCTTTACCGACTGATGAAGAAGTCAGACAAGTTCGAGTGGACTCCAGAAGCTGATGCAGCATTTGCCGAGCTAAAAGCTTTGCTATCCACCCAGCCGGTGCTTGCTGCTCCAATCAGCAAAGAGCCTCTGTTGCTTTACATTGCAGCCATAGGACAAGTCGTTAGTACAGTACTTACGGTCGAGCGGGAAGAAGAAGGAAAAGCCTTCAAAGTTCAGCGCCCAGTGTCGGTGTCAAAACCGGCGGATCTCGGGTAGGGGGTCCCGAACTGTGCGTCTAGGCGGATGGTAACAGGAGACAAGGGACACAATGTTTTTACCCAGGTTCGGGCCCTCTCGACGGAGGTAAAACCCTACTCCTGCTTGATTGATATTGATGATATGGGTAGTACAAGAGTAGATCTACCACGAGATCAAGGAGGCTAAACCGTAGAAGCTAGCCTATGGTATGATTGTTGTTTGTCCTATGGACTAAAACCCTCCAGTTTATATAGACACCGGAGAGGGCTACGGTTACACAGAGTCGGTTACAATGGTAGGAGATCTACGTATCCGTCTTACCAAGCTTGCCTTCCACGCCAAGGAAAGTCCCGTCCGGACACGGGACGAAGTCTTCAATCTTGTATCTTCATAGTCTTGGAGTCCGGCCGCTGATGATAGTTCGGCTATCCGGACACCCCCTTGTCCAGGACTCCCTCAGTAGCCCCTGAACCAGGCTTCAATGACGACGAGTCCGGCGCGCATATTGTCTTCAGCATTGCAAGACGGGCTCCTCCTCCGAATAATTCATAGAAGATTGTGAACACCAGGATAGTGTCCGGCTCTGTAAAATAATTTCCACATACCACCGTAGATTGAATAATATTTACACAAGTTCAATCTGCTGACATATTTTGCGGCGTCACGTCACACCACAACCAAGCTTTTACTCGAATCGTTTTTATTGTACCACCTCAGCGCGTTTAGCGAAGCGGTTTCCTTGGCACATCTTGTCGAAGCAGAGATCGTGCCCCCTTATTTCGGGATTCGCATCAATACGGACGTAGGTAACCCAACCGCGCCCGTTGCCATGCCCCCTCCATCGAAGGCGAGTTCCAAACGGTCACGGTGACAGCTCTTGATATTCTCCCTCTTTATAATGAGACCAAGGCCCGTTCCTTTTCTTCAATCCTCAATCGAATCCGCCCCTCGCCCCGAGTTCCAACACCCAAGGCTCTAGATTCGGGCACTTCAGACCTTCAACAATGTCCGGCTCCGACCTACAGGGCCGGTGGATGCCCTCTTCCGTCACGGAAGAGGACGTGCTAAAGCTGAGAGACGCCAGGTACTTAACCTACGAGATTTCGCATAGGTTGCCTGCCCAAGGGCAAGTCATTCCTACTCCCGAGCCTGGTGAGAGTGTCGTGTTTGTGTCTCACCTCCGTCGGGGTTTAGGCTTCCCGATGGATCCCTTCGTGAGAGGGCTCATGTTTTACTATGGGCTGGAATTCCATGACTTGGCTCCGGAGTCCATCCTCCACATCTCATTGTTTATTGTTGTCTGTGAAGCCTTCCTCTGCACTACCCCTCACTTCGGTTTGTGGCTCAAGACCTTCAACATGGAGCCGAAGATGATTGAGGGGCGTCAGGCAGAGTGCGGAGGGGCAGTTATAAGCAAGAGGGCCAATGCTCCATGGCCCGAGGGCTCTTTTCAGGAGGAGCTCGGCTTGTGGCAACAGGAGTGGTTCTATATCACTGCTCCCAGGGGCAGCAGGCAAAGGCCACCGCCCGCCTTTCGCTCGGGCCCTCCACAACGGCTGACATCATGGGTCAACAAAGGGCTTGACTGGGGGCCATCCCAGGACGTACCCATATTGCAGGGCCGGATTCGAGACCTCCAAGAGAGGGAGATCAATCTGGTCGTAATGACGCAGGTTATGCTGATTCGGCGTCTTCTGCCCTGCAAACGTCGCCCCCTCCGCCTGTGGGAATTCAATCCGGAGGGACCACGAGCTCTTCAACACTTCATGGGCACGACACCCGTGGAGATGTATAAACTGTTCTTTGGATCACAAGAGATGTGCCCGGACTTGACCGAGGACGCCGGCCTAAGCTGCAATCGCCCGGATACTCAAGTAAGTAGCCCTATGTCTGGACATACCGTCCATTTATTTATCATGGATTTGCCCTTTAACCGGCTATCCTTTGGACAGGAGTGGATAGCGCAACCAAAACTGATACGGTGTCCGGCCCCCCTCCCTGAGACCACGCCGGATCCCGTGTTAATCAAGATGTTGGAGGTTGCGCCTTCGGAGGAGGGCGAAGGGGGGAACAAGGAAACTGCCGCCTCTGCTAAGGAGGCTCTCAATAAGGGGGGAATCAAGAATCCTTCCCTCCAGGGGGAGAAGAGGACTGCTTCCGAAGACCCGGAGGCTAAGGCCTCGAAGCGGGGGAATAAATCTGCACCGGAAGGTCCGGTGCCGGGAGGAGTCCCGGCCGCACTGTCTCCCCAAAGAAATCAGCCCTCTAGCGAGCCGTAAGTAGAAAAAGGGGAGTTTTGTAATAAGGGACATCCCTATTTTATTCCTAAGGATAACCGAAGTTTTTACCTTGTAGTTCGGATCTCAGCCCTTCTCAGCAGAGCTCATCTTCGGGGGACCTTCATCCGGAGATGATGGAGAGCGAGACGCCTCCATCTGCCGCACCGTCAGGCGGGGCGGACGACCCTGAGGTGTCGTCACGGAGGGTCTCCCCGAGTCCAGCGGGGCCGGGGAGTTCGGCACCAACTGGTGTACGGCCGGTGGAGCTGCAGGATCTACTCGAGAGGGCGTCTATCTCAGAAGATCACCGTACATTAATGAGTACAGTGATTGAAAGGATCTCATCCGCTGAGAGCGGGTTGCATGAGGCCGTCAAAAGTTTACTGACGGGGTTTGAGGTACGCAAAAAATGACATACCTTTTGACAGTTTTGCACATAGAGTGCGCCCTGTATAGATAGCAGCCCCTGAGACTCGGTATGTTGTCGAAAACGATAGCGTGCCGAGGATCATAATCTCAGTTATAAAATGTCGCCTTTCCTATGCAGGTGGCGGAACGTTCGGTGGCCAGCTGGTCAATAAACGACTTGACGAGTCACAAGGTAGGTGGTTTCTCCGCGGTTACCTGGTAAGGGAGCTGATGCCCACACCTTACAACATGTATGCTTGATGCAGATGGCGCCGCTGCTATGGAGGACCTTCGGGCAGAGCTTGCTCGAGCCAAGGAGCAAGCCAGAAAAAGTGATGCGGCTGCCTCGAGGGCAGCTGAGGAGCTCAAAGCCGAAAAGGCTGCTCACTGCCGAAGCAGAGAGGAGATGGCCGAAATGGCCGTGAAACTGAAAGATGCTACCGACCGCTATAAGGTTCTTGAAAGAGAACGCCAAGCGGAGCAAGAGGACCTGAAGAAGGCCACTGCCGAATCCAAGGATGCCCGTTCTGCAATGCGGGCTACAAAGGAGGACCTGCGTCAGGCTGGAGACATTGCGGCTGGAAAGCCCTTTCTGCGGCGCAGGAAGTTCACGGATCCGAAGTATGCTCAGTTGGGCCTGCTGTGGGGTGCGGAGGATCCTTATCTGAATTTGGCGGCGAGTGCGGCGGACGCAGTCATGCACTTCCGAAGCCAAAAGGATCACGAAATGGAAGAGCTTTTTTGGTCTCAATTCCATAGTCCGGAGCGTCCACTTCTGTTAACCGATCGGTTGGCTGAGTGGGCTGAGCTGAATATATTGTCCGGATTTGCCATGAAGGATGTGGTGGCTCATCTGTTGCCGAAAAGGCCCAAGCCGAAGAGTTATTTTGGCTTATTGCAGCAATTCCTTGGTGCGGTGCCTCATATCAAGGCGATGAAGCGGTCGGCCTGCATAGAGGGTGCACGGATGGCTCTCGCCCGTGTCAAAACATACTGGGCGGAGATGAATGCCACCGACGTTGCGTCCCGGGATTCGGGCAGAAGCCGATTACCCACCGAGCACTATTTTGAGGAAGTCCTGCAGGGCGCTCGTTTAGTAGAGTTGCAATGCTCGAAAAACGTTATGTTCAAAGGACATGTATGATTTGTAAAACCATATTTATGATATAAGGGCTTTTTATATTTGTGCGTTCAAGTATTGAGATATCTCCTATGCGGCCGTTAATGTATATGTATATATAACCTGAAAGATGGCAGTCTTCGGCTTCAGCCCCCACGCACATGGTGCGGGGGTGTTTGCAAAAAAACGCATTTTCACACTTAATCCAACGTCTTGGTCCTGTGAAGGAGGTGGTAGCGTAGCAAACCAGGCAACCGGACTACAATGCTTTAACACTTTCACTTAGCCATAGGAGTTCGAAGGTGGGGCTACGATATAGCCCCTAGGGGCACCGCGCTCTCCGATTTCGGGGCGCGTGTGTGCCTGACCGGGAAACGGTCCTTCGTCAAAGCGAAGGAATTCTAGACATTCCTGTAGTCGATTGAGTGGTTGACCAGTCTCTCGCTATATCATGACAGTCAGTTTTCGGCTTTCTCTACTGAGGTGCTCGCCCGGCCGAACCGGGGCACAATCGCAGTAGTTCTCCTGGTGCCACGTTAGCCGATAGAGCGGAACGTAAGGCAGCAAAACACAGGAGCCGGGCAAACCCAACATTTGACCGAAGACATGATTCGGAGCTGATGCATATAAGTCCTAACTCGAGACGCCGAACACTCCCTGAGGTATTCGGTCTTTATGATAACGGGCAGAATAATACCCTAAGCCCCTAATGTCCAGGTACGCGAAAAACTTCTGACGCGGCCGATGCCAAAACGCCAGCCTCCTCCTCGGTTATGGTAAGGAACCGGGGGATGTGTGTCAACAAGAGACAGTAAAAAAGGTTTACGCAGGGTCTTAATCTGAAAAGAATCCTTGCAACGGGTCCCTGCTGCACGTCTGCGCCTATGTCTCCGTTGTGTTGTATCCTGGACGGGTGTAGCACGTTGTTCATCTGTAAAAGAGAAGAACTTAGTTTGGAAAGATATCGTGCAAATAATGTATTAAAACAGAGTATGATTTAAAAGATGAGTAAAGTTGAGCTTTATTGGCTCTCATTGTTCATGCGTGCAGCCCCTTGTAAAGGGGTATGCGACTAGGAAGCCCCTTGTTTATTTGTGCTGGGCTCGCCTAACCGTGTCCGGGGTCTGAATGACCTGTTTTTAGGGGCTTTGATCAGCAAGGCCGGATTAGCGTGTGGCTGTCAAGGCAGTCTCACGTTCTTCCGTGGTCGAGGAGCACTCAAAGTTTCCTTTTAGTGAGATGATGCCGCGTGGACCGGGCGTTTTAAGTGTAAGAGACGCGTAATGCGGTATTGCGTTAAAGCGGGCGAAAGCTTCGCGTCCCAATAGTGCTTGATGGCTACTTTTGAATGGGGCGATATGGTAGATTAGCTTTTCGCAACGGAAGTTGTCGGGTGAGCCGAACACAACCTCTAGTAGTAAAGAGCCTGTACAATTGGCATAGGGGCTTGGCGTCACTCCTTTAAAGGAAGTGCTGCTATGGCGAATTTTTGTAGGGTCTATCCTCATTCTGCGGATGGTGTTCTGGTATAACAGGTTTATATCACTGCCGCCATCCATTAGGACTTGTGTAAATTGTAGTCCGTCGATTATAGGGTCCAATATCAAAGCAGTCCGTCCTGCGTTTCGAATATTTCTGGAGTAATCCTGATGGTCGAAAGTAATTGGTTTTGACATCCAATTTCGGGACTCCGCTGGGGTGGACCGTGCGGCGCGTGCCTTAGCAGGGGCCGCACTTTTTTTCCTTGTTATCACTTGAAGTGAGTTCACTGTTTTGACTTCTTGTGGGAAAGTCTTTTGTTTTCCGATGCTCTGCTTGTGGGGTTCGTCATCGTCTTCGCTTGGTGTGTCGAGCCCCTTGTGTTCGGCGTTAAGTTGGCCGGACTGCTTGAAGACCCAACAATCTCTGTGGGTGTGGTTTGCAGGCTTCCCGGGGGTACTGCGGATTTGACATATCCTGTCCAAGATTTTGCTTAGGTTGGATAGCTTGTCACTGTTGTCCTTAAGAGGTAGTGTTTTGTTGTTCGGCCGAGAGCTTTTGAACCCGGCGTTGACCGCCGTGCTCTTTGGGCCATTTTCCTTAGTCCGATGCTGTTCTTTTCTGTGTCGTGATTTCCCGTTTCCATCCCTGACCTCGGATGTACTCGGGTCGCTGGTACTGCATCTTGCCAGCTAGCTATCTTCCCCCGCGCTAAAGCGGGTCATGAGGCTTGTTAGTGCGGCCATTGTTCTTGGCTTTTCCTGGCCGAGGTGTTTGGCGAGCCATTCGTCTCGGACGTTATGTTTAAAGGCTGCTAAGGCTTTGGCGTCCGGATAGTCGACTATTTGGTTCTTTTTGGTGAGGAACCTGTTCCAGAATTTGCGTGCTGACTATCCGGGCTGTTGAGTTATGTGACTTAAATCGTCTGCATCCGGGGGGCGGACATAAGTCCCTTGAAAATTTGCTCGAAACGCATCCTCAAGATCTTCCCAACTTCCGATGGTATTTTCTGGGAGGCTTTTGAGCCAATGCCGAGTTGGCCCTTTGAGCTTGAGGGGTAGGTATTTTATGGCATGGAGATCATCTCCTCTAGCCATATGTATGTGTAGGATATAATCCTCAATCCAGACTCCGGGGTCTGTTGTTCCGTCATATGCCTATATGTTTATGGGTTTGAATCCCGCTGGAAATTCATGATCCAGTACCTCATCGGTGAAACATAGGAGGTGTGCGGCGCCCCTGTATTTAGGTGTACCGTTATTTTTGAACACTCGACGTGTTGTCTTGCTCCTTGGAGCCTTCTTTCTTGGCCCGTAGATGGATCTGGCCGGGCCATCCTTGTTGCGAGGATCCTTATGTGGGTCGTGTGCCGTTTTGTATGCGGCGCCGCTTGCCGCTCTTAGCATGTCATCTGGTCGTCCATCTGACCAGGCGGCCTCTTTGTTTTTTGGCTGTGGGGGCTCTACGGCCTCCTCGTCGAATTCGGCCAACAGCCTGCGTTTCGGGTAGCTCTTTGCTTGGTGACTATCACCGTATTTATCTGTGGTCTTGAGTACTTTGCTCCATCTCATTTTGAGTACGTCTTCTGCAGTTTTGAGCTTCCGCTTCTGTTTCTTCAAGCTTCTTGCAGTGGCGACGAGCCTTTTGTGGAAGTTCTTATGCTCCGGTGATGTGTCCGGTGTGAGATCGTCTGGACTGTTGTTTTCGCCGAGGATGGGTTGCTTGTCCAATTCATCCTGTTCGGATGGTTGCTTGGTGGCATGTTCGTCGTCCACTGGTTCGCCCTGCTCTACGGCTGGGTCTATATGGGTGTTGTTGTTGTCGAGGTGGGACTTCGGGTGGCGCTTGCGTCGCCGTTTTGGCTATTTTTCGAGGGAATTATCCTTCGCCGCGTCCCGTTGTTCCTCGTTATCGCTTCCTTTTGGTGTATCCACCATGTATACGTCGTGAGTTGAGGTGGTTTTCCAGTGCCCAGTAGGCACTGGTTCTTGGTCGTCTCCGGCATCGTCGTCCGTACCGTCGATGTCTTCGGAGTCGAAGTCTAGCATGTCGGTTAGGTCGTCGACAGTGGCTACAAAGTGGGTGGCGGGTGGGTTTTGAATTTCTTCGTCGTCCGCATCCCAACCATCCTGATCATAGTCCGGCCAGGGCTCTCCTGATAACGAGAGATACTTTAGCGAATTCAGGATGTCGCCAAAAGGCGAGTGCTGAAAGATGTCCGCAGCAGTGAACTCCGTGATCGGCGCCCAATCAGATTCGATCGGTAGGGGCGCGGGAGGTTCGGAGTCCGGCGAGGAGTCCGGCACCTCGGAGTCACGATCTTCACAAGGGACAGGGTCGGTATTCGGCTCCATCACCGTAGAGGTAGCAGCCCCTGAGGTGGTGTCTAGCCACCCATCCTCGATCTGCGTAGTCGGCTCTGAATTAAGGGTCGGAGCGGACTTTTGTGCGGCCTCTAGGGCACTGTCCGGCAGCAGAGCTAAATCATGGCCATCGTGACAGTGCGGCGCGCTCGGCTATGGCTCGAATCCATCGAAGATCAAGTCTCCGCGGATGTCGGCCGTGAAGTTCAAACTTCCAAATCTGACCTGATGGCCAGGGGCGTAGCTTTCGATCTGCTCCAGATGGCCAAATGAGTTGGTCCGCAGTGCAAAGCCGCCGAACACGAAGATCTGTCCGGGGAGAAAAGTCACGCCCCGGACTGCGTTGTTGTTGATGATCGAAGGAGCCATCGGGCCTATATGCGACGACACAGAGGAACTCTCAATGAAAGCACCAATGTCGGTGTCAAAACCGGCGGATCTCGGGTAGGGGGTCCTGAACTGTGCGTCTAGGCGGATGGTAACAGGAGACAAGGGACACAATGTTTTTACCCAGGTTCGGGCCCCCTCGACGGAGGTAAAACCCTACTCCTGCTTGATTGATATTGATGATATGGGTAGTACAAGAGTAGATCTACCACGAGATCAAGGAGGCTAAACCCTAGAAGTTAGCCTATGGTATGATTGTTGTTCGTCCTATGGACTAAAACCCTCCGGTTTATATAGACATCGGAGAGGGCTAGGGTTACACAGAGTCGGTTACAATGGTAGGAGATCTACGTATCCGTATTGCCAAGCTTGCCTTTCACACCAAGGAAAGTCCCATCCGGACACGGGACGAAGTCTTCAATCTTGTATCTTCATAGTCTTGGAGTCCAGCCGCTAATGATAGTTCGGCTATCCGGACACCCCCTAGTCCAGGACTCCCTCACCCAGTATATTATCTTTCTGAAGTTTTGACCCCATCGAAGTAAAGATACCCTCATTATCAGAAGCTCGTGTATGGGATCTAGATGACCACGAAGAAGGTTTCTCATTATTTCTCAGATCATTCCATTACAGTCGTCAGTGACGCCCCACTGTCAGAGATTCTGCACAATAGAGATGCAACTGGTCGAGTGGCGAAATGGGCGATTGAACACCTTCCCCTTGATATCAAGTTTGAGGCAAAGAAAGCCATTAAGTCCCAAGCAATAGCAGATTTCCTTGCCGAGTGGATTGAACAACAGCAGCCGACTCAAGTTCACTTGGAGCATTGGACCATGTTCTTTGATGGCTCTAAGATGTTAAATGGTTCCTGTGCTGGGGTAGTTTTGGTTTCCCCCCGAGGAGATAAGCTCAGATATGTGCTCCAGATCCACTTTGATTCCTCCAATAATGAAGCAGAATACGAGGCAGTCTTATATGGGTTGCGCATGGCCATTTCACTCGGCGTCCGTCGCCTTATGGTTTATGGCGACTCAGATTTGGTGGTCAATCAAGTGATGTAGGAGTGGGACATTAGAAGCCCAGCCATGACTGGATACTGCAATGCAGTAAGAAAGCTTGAAAAGAAATTTAAAGGGTTAGAGCTCCATCATATACCCCGACTGAAGAATCAAGCGGCTGATGATTTGGCGAAGATAGGTTCCAAGAGAGAAGCCATTCCCAGTGACGTGTTCTTGGAGCATATCCATACTCCATCAGTCAAAGAAGATCCTTTTACCGTAGAAGCTCTGCAGCCTAAAAGTGTCATAGATCTGACTGAAGTTGAAGTTCCAGCAGTGGTCGACCTGATCAAGGAAGTGTTGGTGATCACTCCTGATTGGACAGTGCCGTATATCGTGTATATCTTAAGGAAAGAGCTCCCAGAGGATGAAGAAGAGGCTCGACAGATCGTCCGCCGATCTAAAGCCTTTACAGTGATAAGGGAACAGTTGTACAGAGAAAGCGCGACTGGAGTTGGTCAGAAATGTATAACGCCAGAAGAAGGTCGGATAATCCTTGACGATATCCACTAGGGGACCTGTGGCCATCATGCGTCCTCTCGGACCATTGTGGCCAAAGCATACCGAGCCGGATTTTACTGGCCAAGAGCAAATGAAATTGCAAAGGAGATAGTCGACAAATGTCAATTTTACTCCAATATGTCACACAAGCCCGCCTCAGCCTTAAAGACCATACCACTCGTCTGGCCTTTCGCTGTATGGGGATTGGATATGGTTGGATCTCTGAGAACAGGCAGAAGCGGCTTCACCCATGTGCTGGTAGCAGTCGACAAGTTCACCAAGTGGATTGAGGCTAAACCCATCAAGAATCTTGATGCCGACACTGCTGTCAGCTTCATCAGGGAGTTGATATTCAGATATGGAGTTCCACACAGCATCATCACTGACAATGGGTCAAACTTCGATTCCGAGGAATTCAGAGCCTTTTGCACATCTCAGGGCACACGAGTCGACTATGCTTCAGTCGCTCACCCTCAGTCGAATGGACAGGCAGAACGAGCAAACGGCTTGATTCTCAAAGGGTTGAAACCCCGATTGATGCGCGACCTCAAGCACGTAGCTGGTGCATGGGTCGACGAACTTCCGTTAGTACTTTGGGGATTAAGGACCACACCTAACCGGTCGACTGGGAGAACTCCGTTCTTCTTGGTCTACGGAGCTGAAGCGGTCTTGCCGAGTGACCTGCTTCACAACGCTCCCCGAGTCGAGCTCTACACCGAAGCTGAAGAAGAACAAGCCCGGCAAGACGCAGTCGACCTTCTAGAAGAAGAAAGGGAGATGGCCTTGATCCAATCGACCATTTACCAGCAGGACTTGCGTCGCTTCCATGCCAAAAACGTGAGGAGTCGAGCCTTCTAGGAAGGAGATTTGGTTCTCCGAGTGGATCAGCAGAAGCCACACAAGCTAGCTCCTTCTTGGGAAGGCCCCTTCATCGTCACCAAGGTTCTCCACAGTGGAGCATACCGTCTTTACAATGTTGAGTACCAGATCAACGAGCCCCGAGCTTGGAACGCGGAGCTGCTCCGCCCCTTTTACACTTAAGTATGCACTTGGAAATGTAATAAAAGTACTTCTATAGTTCATTTTTCAAAGACAATAGTGTTATAATTTTCCCAGTGATTGTTGTTACTTTTGTTTACTCAAAGATCCCCCCAATGGGTCGCTTAGCTGCGAATCCGTTTCGCCTAAGTTTGTAAAAATCCTACCGAGTGGTGAGCCAGCCTCACACTCGGAGGCTTAGCTGCGAATCCGTTTCGCCTAAGTTTAAATAGAATCCTACCGAGTGGTGAGCCAGCCTCCCACTCGGAGGCTTAGCTGCAGTCCAAGTACTCGCCTAAGTTCAATAAAATCCTACCGAGTGGTGAGCCAGCCTCCCACTCGGAGGCTTAGCTGCAGTCCAAGTACTCGCCTAAGTTCAATAAAATCCTACCGAGTGGTGAGCCAGTCTCCCACTTGGAGGCTTAGCTGCAGTCCAGGTACTCGCCTAAGTTTCAACGAAATCCTGCTGAGTGGTGAGCCAGCCTCCCACTCGGGGGCTTAGCTGCAGCATAGTGCTTGCCTAAGTACAAGTATAACGTGCGCTCCGCAAGGAAGACGAGGTGCAGGTCTACTGCTACGCTCCTCTTTCGAACTACGCCACAAGTATAATGTGCACTCTGCAAGGAGGATGAGGTACAGGTCGACTGCTACTCTCTCCTTCTGAGCTACGCCACAAGTATAATGTGCGCTCCGCAAAGAAGATGAGGTGCAGGTCGATTGGTGCCTTCTTCTTCAGATGTACGCCACAGAAATCCTATCGAGTGGAGAGCAGACCTCCCACTCGGGGGCTTAGCTGCAGCCCAGTGCTCGCCTAAGTATTTGAAAATCCTACCGAGTGGAGAGCAGACCTCCCACTCGGGGGCTTAGTTGCAGCCCAGCGCTCGCCTAAGTTTTTTAAAATCCCACCAAGTGGAGAGCGGACCTCCCACTCGGGGGCTTAGCTGCAGCCCAGTGCTCGCCTAAGCATCTGAAAACCCTACCGAGTGGAGAGCAGACCTCTCACTCGGGGGCTTAGCTGCAGCCTAGCGCTCATCTAAGTATCTGAAAACCCTACCAAGTGGAGAGCAGACCTCTCACTCGGGGGCTTAGCTGCAGCCCAGCGCTCGCCTAAGTATCTGAAAACCCTACCGAGTGGAGAGCAGACCTCTCACTCGGGGGCTTAGCTGCAGCCCAGCGTTCGCCTAAGTATTTGAAAAACCCACCGAGTGGAGAGCAGACCTCCCACTCGGGGGCTTAGTTGCAGCCCAGTGCTCGGCTAAGTTTTTGAAAATCCTACCGAGTGGAGAGCAAACCTCCCACTCGGGGGCTTAGCTGCAGCCCAGTGCTCGCCTAAGAGTGATGAGGTACAAGTCGATTGCAATATGTGCTTCATCCTAGCCTGCAAAAGACACCTCAACCAGATGCAAACATATTCAACGTCGAATCCAAGTTTAGATAACGTCTTACGGAACCAGAAGTGCTCAAGCACTAAGCTCGTTAAAGTTTATCGGTTACAACAACCACTCGGCATACCGAGGCAAATTTAAAGCATCAAGCATAGAAGTTTTTTACCCCTCCTGTGGAGGGCTGGAAGGCGCAACGAATTCGTCCAGGTCGATTCCATCTGCGATCCGAGTGGCAGCAGCGATGAAGGTCTCCATGAAGGATCAAAAATCATGCTTCTTGGTATTGGCCACCTTGAGAGCTGCCAGCTTGTCCTCTCGCGCTTCCTTGCAGTGAACACAGGCCAGAGATAGAGCAACGTCCGCACCGCACCTGGCAGAAGACTTCTTCCATTCTTGCACTTGACTTGGAACATCGTTCAGTCGAGTCATCAGAGACTCAAGGTCATTCTGAACTGTTTCTCCTGGCTAGAGTGTTGTGTCGATGCGAGGAGTTGCAACCTTCAGCCTTGCAAGATAATCGACAACAGCAGCAATGCGAGACTCAAGTCGGAGCACATTCATGGCGGCTTCGTCCTTCACAGGAGAGTTGATGGGGTCTAGGCTCGTCTCCAATCGACCAGTCTCCTCCTCAAAGTTCTGGCAGAACTCTGCAGACACAACCCCAAAGTTAAGACATCAGTTTGATGGTAAGATCGTAGTCAAAAGGCCTGTCTGATACAAACGGTTACCTTCGAGCATGAGGAATAGCTTCTTGGCAAGTCCTCCCAGATAAGTCTCCAGATCATTCTTCTTTCCCGCCAACTCGCTGGCCTTGTCACTCAAAGCAATCTTGTCATTCTTCAGTCGACTGACCTCCTTGTTGGCCACATCAAGAGCAGCTTTCAGATTGGTATTCTCCTCTTCAAGCTTGGTGATTGAGGCCAGCTTTTCTTCTGCGAGCTTGGTTTTCTCTGAAGCTGCTTTCTGCGCCTCAGCGAGGTCAAGATCCTTCTTCTTCAGAGAATCCCTTAGTTTATCTGCAAAATCACAGTGAGATCAGACTCGGGAATGAACAAGAAACAAAGGCAGTCGTCAAGGTTCTCACCAAACATACCTTTTGCCTCCTCCTTCGCCTTCGTGAAGTTCTCCTGGACAAGCTTCAGATCAAGTTCGAGCTGGATATGCTTGTTCTCCAACTCAGTATAACGAGCTGCAAGCTCGCAAGATTTCTGCGAAGAACCAATCGACAGACGTCAAAGATAGGTCACTTCCGAGTGATTAAGGAAAAATCATAGCATTTCTAAGACTACAGCCGAATCTAAACATTCGACTGTAATCTCGGGGACTACACCCAGTGGGTGCACTCAGCGTGCCCCCACTAGTTCTATCAGCTAGAGTCGATCAATCGACCAAAAAAGACAGAAAGGCTAACCACCAGCAGATAGCCACAAAAAAGAGAGAGAGGTGTTCTTCAGACTGTAGTCGACTGCCAGCAGTCGACCGCAGTCTCGGGGACTACACCCAGTGGGTGCACTCAGCGTGCCCCCACCGGTCTATGATTCCATTCGACCCGATCGAGTAAAGAAAAAGCTTAAGACATAAAGACTATGGTCGACTGCCAGCAGTCCACCATAGCCTTGGGGACTACACCCAGTGGGTGCACTCAGCGTGCCCCCACCAATCCAGAATTTCAATCGACGCACCCAGTGGGTGTACGACAGATACTAAGATTTTCAGAAAGAAAAGTGTCCAGGTATCATATCCTAACAGAACAGGCGGTGATCGACTAACCTGAACATTGCTCTGAAGAGCTGAACTGGCGTCATAAGCCGCTTGACTGGCGTCTCGGATTGCCTTCACTTGCTCCATCATGACCCCCCCCTAGCGTATGGCTTCTTTAGCAGCGCTTGCTTGGTCTTCTGGGACATGGTGGGTCGAGAAAAGTGAAGGCTGATCAGCACTCGACGATGAAGGGCGTGCACTCGTCAGCGGCACCGCAAAGGATACGGTAGGCCGAGTGACGTTGTCCCCCTCCACAACCAACGTCTCGAGTGCCGACACGACCTGAGTTGCCTTGCCAGCAGACGCTTTCCTATTCCTCATCTGCCTCAGTGGTTCCTCGTCATCGTCGTCAGGAAGGTCAATAACGATGTTAGGTGGAGCTACAGAAAAGAGTCAGAGTTAAAGACAAAGATCCAACCAACTGAAGACGGAACTACAAAGGTCGTACCAGGTTTGGAAGTGACAGCATCTTCCATTTCATGGTCTTCAGGTCTGGTCGAGGTATCAGAAGTAGCAGCACTACAGTTTCAGAAATCAGTCGGTCAGCTAACGAATCGACCAAGAGTAAATCCATGAGAAACAAAGAGACGCAAGTTCCGTCATTACCCAGAAATAGTGGGAATCACCATCTTCATCTTCGGCAAGGCCTTCGTCGGCTTTGACGGTGCCACTCGAGATTGCTTCGGCGCTTTTTCAGTCGGCACCGGAGAGGTCGTCCGAGGACGCTTGGTCGACTAAACAACAGGCGCGACACCTTTGCCACGCTCGACTGCAAGATCATGGACAAGTTTGGATCTCCTTTCGGAACGGGGAGGCGCAACTTCCTCCTCCTCTTCCTCGTCGGAGCCAGCATCTTCATCACCCTCATCGCCATCTGATTCCCACTCCTCTTGACTTTCACCTCCACTTCCTTCCTCCTCCTCAGTCGGTGCCTGCGCCCCGTTGGGGTTCGAATACAACTCAGTGGTAGCCTGGAGGACAACAAAACAAGACAAAGGTCAATCGACCGATTTGCAGAGAAACAAAATGAATGAAACAGGATCACAACCGGGGATAAGTGGTCATACCGTGTCTGGTTCATAAGACTGGTCGAGCGGAGGGATCCTCCTAGCCCCACTTTAAGGGCATATTTATCCCCAAGTGGTTTTGGTGATTGATGACAATGCTTTTGCGGACTAATCGTGTGCGCTAAGTTTCTTTCAGAGATTCATCCATTGGCACGAGACGATTTTCTCCCCTCGGTGTTTTATTCAAGACGGTGTAGCTCCTTCGTTTCGTTGTTGGTGACTAGTTTCGTAGGAGTCACTGTACTATTAAGAGGGGATCTGCTTTGGTAAGACTTGGGTGGAATCAACACGTACACATCCCAATCACAACCATCATCTTCCTTTCGCATCTCTGGAGCTACAAACTTCTCTTCCGTACCTGCTTCGTCCTATGCCAGCGGTAGTACCGCGGTCTACAGCGTAGTACCGCCGAAGCCCTCCAGCGGTAGTACCGCTCCACGAAGCGGTAGTACCGCTCTCAGCGGTAGTACCGCTCCGCAGGGCGGTAGTACCGCTCGCTGGCTTTGGCCGTAGTACCGCAGCAGTTCCGCGCTACTACCGCCTCGATTCGAGACTGGTGTTTTCTCGTGTCGGGTTTTGCGGCACTACAAGCGGTAGTAGAAGCGGTAGTACCGCTCCTACTCCCGCGGTAGTACCGCTCTGGGGCCAGTGGCCTGTCTTCCTCGCCAGCGCGGTAGTACCGCTGGGTAGGGAGCGGTAGTACCGCTCTCAGCGGTAGTACCACCCTGCCCTAGCGGTAGTACCGCTCTGTGTGGGGCTGCACGGTGGGGTAACGGTTGGATTTGTTCCCCCACTATATAAAGGTGTCTTCTTCCTCCAAGTTGACTTACCTCTTTCCCCCAAAGCTCCATTATTGCTCAAAGCTCCATTTTCACCCGATCTCTCTCCCTAGCCAATCAAACTTGTTGATTTGCTCGGGATTGGTTGAGAAGGCCCAGATCTACACTTCCACCAAGAGAAATTTGATTCCCCCCACTTATCCCTTGCGGATCTTGTTACTCTTGGGTGTTGAGCACCCTAGACGGTTGAGGTCACCTCGAAGCCATACTCCATTGTGGTGAAGCTTCGTGGTGTTGTTGTTGTTGGGAGCCTCCGATTGTTGTGGAGATTGCCCCAACCTTGTTTGTAAAGGTTCGGTCGCCGCCTTCAAGGGCACCAATAGTGGAATCACGGCATCTCGCATTGTGTGAGGGCGTGAGGAGAATACGGTGGCCCTAGTGGCTTCTTGGGGAGCATTGTGCCTCCACACCGCTCTAACGGAGACGTACTTCCCCTTAAAAGGAAGGAACTCTGGTAACACATCCTCGTCTCCACCGGCTCCACTCTTGGTTATTTCGTGCCTTTACTTTTGCAAGCCTACTTGTTTTACATCCTTTGCTTGCTTGTGTGCTAGTTGTCATTGCATCATATAGGTTGCTCACTTAGTTGCACATCTAGACAACTTATTTTGTTGCAAAGTTTAATTTGGTAAAGATAATCTTAAAAATTGTTAGTTGCCTATTCACCCCCCCCCCCTCTAGTCAACCCTATCGATCCTTTCAATTAGTATCAGAGCCTCGTCACTTTTTAAGGACTTTACCGTTCGAAGAGTATGGTTGATGCCATAGATGAGGTGGGAGAGCACTCCGGTGCGAATCCGATATCATCTACGGGAGATGGGGGTAACTCGATCTCACGTGAGAAATTCAATGTGGCCTTGGAAACATTGAAAACCTCCATGACAACCGAGGTCAAGGACATGTTTAAAGATTTCCTAGAAGGACTTAAACAATATACCTCGCCGATGAAAGTGGGTGATCCCACCAACAAGGTGATGGATGCTAGCTCTGACAAGGGGGAAGCTAACATTGAAAAGAGTCTTTCTATTAGTGGTAGAAATGGTACCGACATCTTTGCCCATGTGGAACCCCCGGCTTATGGAGGGCCAATCCCCTCCACTCATTTGAATCATGCCGGTCCTCCACCTAAATATGAGAAACATGAAGATTTTGATTCTTGGGTCTATCACTTTAAGCGACATTTGAAACATGTGAACACTAACCTTTGGAGAATCATTGAAGAAGGTTTCTATCCTCATGACCCAAGCAACTTCACCCCTCGAGAAGCCGTGGACAATCAATTCAATGAGAGTGCTCTCTTCATCATCCAAGATGCAATCCTTCCCGAAGATCTCCCTCATCTTCGACCCCATGTCATGGCTAAAGATGCATGGAAATGTGTCGAGGGTCTCTATCGAGCAAGTGCTAGCATCCAACGCTCCAACTATGAAGTGGTGCAAGATGAAGCCGATGAGTTTGCAATGAAAGAAGATGAAGAACCTCGTCAGCTCTTTTGAAGAGTGACCAAACTCGCGGTCGCACTCCGAGATCATGGAAGCAAGGACACGGATGACAATTGGATCAAGCGAAAGTTCCTCAAGGCCATGATGCCTTACAACAAGGCCATGTCCTCCGTCATTCATCAACGACCGGACTTCCACTCCATGACCTCAAGTGAAGTGTTGGATCAGTTTGTTGCAATGAGCATCTTGGACAAGACCACCGACAATGCGGTGCTCCGTTCTCAAAGGGCAAAGAAGCCCAACCTTGCTTTGAAGGCCAAGGTTATTATGGAAGAAGAGGAAGAAGTGGAAGATGAGGAAAGCAACCCCGAAGACACCAAATTTGATTACCATGAGCACATGGCCCTTGTTTCAAGACAATTTTGGAGCAACAAGAGTTCAAGACCCAACTTCAACAAGAACAACTCAAGTGGCTTCAAGGGCAAGCAACGAGTTAGAACTTGCTTCAACTGTGGCAATGTGAGCCATTTCGTTGCGGATTGTCCTTACGAGAAGCGGGAAGACAATGGTGGCAAGTTCATCAGAAAAGACAAAGCGAAGTCTCTCCCGAACAAGAACAACTTCGCCAAGAAGACTCCCACTCGTGGGTTGGTGGTTCAAGAAGAATACCAAGAGGATGACGATGATGATGAAAATGAAGAAGCTATGGCCATGGCATCTATTGCCATTGCTACTCCTTCCCGGATGTCTCTCTTTGATTCACCCAACGAAAACATCACCGCCAAATGCCTCATGGCTAAAGCTACAAACAAGGTAACCCCCAACATCACAACCACCATCATTACTAATCCCTCCTTAGAGGATTGCATTGATGAACATGTTGAGTCTAATGAGGAAGTGAATGAATTTGAGTCTTTTATGAACAAGCTCAAGAGTAAGTCCAAGAAGCACTTTGTTGCTCACTTGGAACAACTTGGTGAGGCCAATCACATGATCGAGGCTCACAAAGATACCATCTCCAAGATGGAAGGTCATAGTCGTGACTATGCCGATGAAATATCGGATCTCTCTAATGCTCTTGAGGAAGAGCGTGTGCATCGTTTGACTCTTGAGGAGTCACACAATGATGACCATGCTAAGTTAAAGAAAGATCTTGATCATGCTCTTGTCATGTCTCGTGTGCTAACCTCCGAGAAGGCTAAACTTGGAGTTGATCATGCTAGACTCAAAGAGGAGTTTGAGATACTTGACAAGGCCCACAAAGTCTTGAAGGGTACTCATGCTAACCTCAAAGAGTCTCATGCTCAACTGCAAGTCAAGCTAATCAAGGAAAAGGCCACCTTTCCTCATATGGTATTAATTGATAATGCATGTGCTACTAACCCGTGTTGTGAGCATGTGCATCTTGTGGAGGAGAATGCCAAGTTGAAGGATCAACTTGAGAAAGGCCTTGTGACTTGCATTCAAGGTGAGAAGAACCTCAACGACCTTTTGAGCAATCAAAAGGAAGTTGTGGCCAAAGAAGGGATTGGGTTTGCCCCCAAGACCAAGAGCAAGAAGAAGAACAACAAGACCAAACGTCCTCCCCCTCTCAAAAAAACGTTTGTGAAAGAGGGAGAGGGTGCTCCTAAGGAGAAGGAAAAAGTGAAGGGAGTTGATGTCCAAAAGGGCAAAAGCATTTCCTCAAACAAAGTCGGCGACTTTAACCGGTCATATGTGTTGTGCCGTGCTAGTGATGGACATGTCTTTGCTAAATTTGTTGGTTCTTCTTATGAGTACATTGAATGGTCCATTTGGGTTCCCAAGACCCTTGTTACTAACATCAAAGGACCCATTACTAAATGGGTACCTAAAACCAAGCATTGATCTCTTGTAGGTGTTTGCTTCCGGTGGGGGATCATGGTTGCTCGATAGTGGAGCAACAAATCATATGACCGGGAGCAAGGACTTGGTGGTGGACGTGCAAGAGATTCCATCTATGCCCACCAATGTCGAGTGGGGTGATGCATCACATTCTAAGGTATTGGGTCTCGGCAAGGTTGTCATTTCTCATGATCTAACGATCGAGAAAGTCATGCTTGTTGAGTCCCTTGCATTCAATTTGCTCTCCGTTCGTCAACTTGCACTCATGGGTTTTGCTATGTTCTTTAACATTGATACCGTGGCCCTCTTGTGGAGCAAGACTCTTAAAGTAGCCTTTGTTGGGCATGTCGAGAACGGTCTCTATGTGATTAACTTTTCGGAGCAACCCACTAAGACCGCGACATGCCTAATGGCTAAAGTTGACGTGGGATGGCTTTGGCATCACCGTTTGGCCCACGTCAATATGAGATCTTTGCAAAGTCTTCTCAAGGGGGACCATGTCCGTGGACTAACAAATGTTAGTTTTGCCAAAGATCGTGCTTGCAGTGCTTGTATCGAAGGAAAGCTTCATGAAAAGGCTCACCCTCCATCAACTATCATCTACTCGAAAAGACCCTTGGAGCTCCTTCACATGGATCTCTTTGGGCCTCCATCTTTTGATAGTCTTGGAGGAAGAAAGTATTGCTTGGTGATTGTGGATGACTATTCAAGATACACTTGGGTATATTTCTTCAAGAGGAAGAGTGAGACTCAACAAACCGTCATCGACTTTGCAAATGAAGCTCAACGTCAACATGATGCAAAGATCTTGACAATAAGAAGTGACAACGGCACCGAGTTCAAGAACTACACCTTGGATGAGTTCCTCAGTGATGAGGGAATCAAGCATCAATATGCTACACCTTATACCCCTCAACAAAATGGTGTAGCGGAGAGGAAGAACCGGACGTTGATGGATGCGGCAAGGACCATGATGGCGGAGTTCAAGTCTCCATACAACTTTTGGGCCGAAGCCATCAACACCGCATGTCATGCATCCAATCGGCTCTATCTCCGCAAAGGCTTGAACAAGACTCCTTATGAGATACTCACCGGCAACAAGCCCAACCTCAAGTACTTCTGGGTGTTTGGTTGTAAGTGTTTCATTCTCAAGAAAGGTGTTCGTTTGTCTAAATTTGACGCTAGAGCTCATGAGGGAATATTTGTTGGTTATGCTACAAACTCTCATGCTTACCGTGTCCTCAACAAGTCCACCGGACTCATTGAGGAGACGTGTAACGTGGAGTTTGACGAAAATAACGGCTCCCAAGTGGAGCAAAGTGGTACTTGTGATGTAGGTGATGAAATTCCTCCCCAAGCCATAAGAAGAATGGGTATTGGTCAAATTCTACCCATTGAGGAACCCCTTGTGGCCGAAGGAGAAGGACAATGCTCTACTCAAGTAGAGCCATCACCTCATCAAGACCCACACGCTTCCGAAGAACAAAGTGAAGGCCCTCAACCTCGTGAACAAGACCAAGGGCAAGATCAACCTCAAGATGTTGGTGAACCTCTAAATGATGCCTGAGGGAGTCCTGGACTAGGGGGTGTCCAGACAGCCGGACTATCATCGTCCGCCGGACTCCAAGACTACGAAGATACAAGATTGAAGACTCCGTCCCGTGTCCGGATGGGACTTTCCTTGGCGTGGAAGGCAAGCTTGGCGATACGGATATGTAGATCTCCTACCATTGTAACCGACTCTGTGTAACCCTAGCCCTCTCCGGTGTCTATATAAACCAGAGGGTTTTAGTCCGTAGGACACAACATCCATTACAACAATCATACCATAGGTTAGCTTCTAGGGTTTAGCCTCCTTGATCTCCTGGTAGATCCACTCTTGTACTACCCATATTATCAATATTAATCAAGCAGGACATAGGGTTTTACCTCCATCAAGAGGGCCTGAACCTGGGTAAAACATCGTGTCCCTTGTCTCCTGTTACCATCCACCTAGACGCACAGTTCGGGACCCACTACCCGAGATCCGCCGGTTTTGACACCGACATTGGTGCTTTCATTGAGAGTTCCTCTGTGCCGTCGCCGATAGGAAGGATGCCTCCACCCGTCTTCAAGGATGGTATTTTCGCCAAAGGGGCCTTGGCCGCCGGCCAAACTATCCGGCTAGGTGGTTTTCTTATGACCTCCTGTCCGGCCACCGCTTCGACAATGACTTCTCAAGTCGTCAAAAGCAATCTTCACGTCAGCTCGGAATTTGCCGAGCGGCTGGATCCAATAGAGCTCTCGTCTGTCAACGAGCTCTTGGACCGCATCGCCGCCCTGGGAGTCGCTACGGACTACAATCAGATTGGGCTTAAAACCGATCTGAGAGAGATTAACTCTCCCCAGGTCACCCACCACGTCGCAGTGGTAGAGGAACAATGCGGCGACTCTTCTCCTGTATTGAAAACTAGTCATGTCTGGGCTCCCGAACCCTCCATGTCGGATTCCCGCGGAGGGACGGACTTAGGTCAAGCACTGAACTTAAAGTCAGGTATCGGACCGGACTCGTTGGACAACGTCCAGCAATCCAAGCTTCCAAATTTGGAAACTTCACGGCCTTCAAGCCTTGAGATGGGTAGGGTTCCGGACTTTATTCCACCCACCCGCCCAGACATATGTGATCTATCTCTAATACGGCAAGAGCCCGCTGAAACAGTACATCACTACTGGGCCAGATTCCTCCTGGTTATGGACAGGATAAAGGACTGCCGAGAGGACAACGCAATCTCAATTTTTTGCAATAATTGCACGGACAAGGGGATATTGAACGCCATCTGCCGTCGTGAAATTACACGCTTCGCCGACCTGGCGTCCATAGTACGAAAGTACTGTGCGATGGAGAGTTTCCGGAAAACCGAAAATCAGTTTTGCGGCAATCCGACCCCGAATACAACCCCAGTCCGCAACAAAAGGGTGCATTACACTCAGGCCCCAGATACAAAAATCAAAAAGCAAAAACCCCATAGAGGGAACGGAACCGTACTGGCGGGAAGGCTTAGCGGAACCTGTAAAATTCACAGTACATAGGGCGCCATCCCAACACATAGCCTTCGAGCATGTTGGATATTACGGCAGGTGGCCAAAAGTGGCGAGGAGCTTCTAGCACCGGAAAACCACTCCAGCAATACCGGTACGGTATCAACAGTCTTCGAGACCTTCGCATCAAATAATATGCGGAAACGAACAATCCGCGGCCTCGCCGAAGTCTACCAAGTAGCAACAACAAATCCATGGAGCGACACAGCCATCACCTTCAACGCCAGCGACGAACCTAAATTCCAAACAGCCCGAGCACCAGCCGCACTGGTGCTTAGTACAATAGTGGACGGCTTTCGACTTACAAAGGTCCTCATGGATGGCGGCAGCGGACTAAACCTAATCTACGAGGAAACTCTTCAAAAAATGGAAATAGACTGGAGCCGCATTGAGCGAAGCAGCACAACCTTCAGAGGAATAATCCCTAGCCGGGAAGCGCGCTGCACCGGAAAAATCACACTCGAGGTGGTGTTTGGCTCGCCGGACAATTACAGATCCGAAGAAGTCACGTTCCAAGTGGCCCCGTTCAACAGCGGATATCACGCTATATTAGGACGAGAGGCATTCACAATTTTTCAAGCCGTACCCCATTACGGGTACATGAAGCTCAAAATGCCTGGGCCCGGCGGAATAATCACTCTCGTTAGTGATCCGCACATAGCACTGCGCGCCGAAAACAAGACAGCCGCATTAGCCCTGGAGGCACTATCCGAAGCCCTAGCGGCAGAAGAACTCACCGCGCTGCGCTCTACGGTGAATAGGGACGATGTGATACTTGATAAAAGATCCAAGTCCACCTCCTTTAAACCAGCAGATGAAATAATAAAATTCCAGGTCCATCCAACGGACACGACAAAGACGGCTTCCATCGGGGCAAAGTTGAACCCTGATGTAGACGCCGCACTGCGAGAATTCCTTCGGGAAAATTGGACATTTTCGCCTGGCACCCTTCGGATATGCCCGGAATCCCACGCAGATTGGCAGAACACGGCCTAAACATCCTAAAAGGATTCAAGCCAGTCAAACAAGCTCTTCGACGATTTTCCGAACCTAAAAGACAGGCAATGGGAGAAGAGCTAGCCAAACTATTGGAAGCCGGATTCATCAGAGATATCAAACATCCGGATTGGCTAGCAAACCTGGTAATGGTACCAAAGAAGGACAAATCCTGGCGCATATCTGTCGATTTTAAAGACCTCAACAAGGCCTGCCCAAAGGATCCCTTCCCCCTCCCCCGCATCGACCAGATAATCGATGCTACCGCAGGACACGATTCACTGTGCTTCCTCGACGCATACTCCGGCTACCATCAAATCAAGATGGCGGAAGCAGACCAAGCCGCAACGGCATTCATCACTCCATATGGACTATTCTGCTTCAACACGATGCCCTTCGGACTTAAAAACACCGGCGCAACATATCAGCGCATGATTCAAACATGTCTGGCAACCCAGATCGGCAAAACAGTAGAGGCATACGTAGACGACGTAGTCATCAAAACCAAACACGTCGAAACTCTAGTAGACGATTTGAGGCTCACATTCGACAACCTCAGAGCATATGACATCAAGCTGAATCCGGAAAAATGCGTTTTCGGCGTACCAGCCGAAAGCTGCTGGGCTTCATTGTATCCGGTAGAGGAATTGAAGCAAACCCGGCCAAGATCCGAGCTCTGTCACAGCTGGATCTTCCAAAAGACCTCAAACAGATACAAAAATTGACTGGATGCGTGGTGGCTTTAAGCTGCTTTATCTCCCGCTTGGGAGAAAAAGCATTGCCCCTCTATCGCCTCCTTAGACACCGAACATTTCGAGTGGACGGATGCTACCACTGCCGGACTCGAAGAAATAAAGGCCATATTGGCAACAAATCCGGTCCTGGCTGCGCCCAACCTGGGCGAACCAATGATGTTATACATAGCGGCAACACATCAAGTTGTAAGCGTGGTACTCGTCGTCGAACGAGAGACAGAAGGGCATAAATTCCCTCTTCAAAAACCAGTGTACTACGTCTCCACTGTGTTAACCCCCTGCAAGTCCCGTTACCCGCACCATCAAAAGATAGCGTACGCGGTGTTCATGGCATCCCGGAAGCTCCGACACTACTTTCAAGAGTGTTCGATAACAGTGGCCTCCGAAGTACCACTCAACGACATTATAAACAACCGCGACGCGATGGGCAGGATTGCAAAATGGGCCATTGAGCTCTTACCATTCGATATAACCTACAAACCTCGGCGAGCTATAAAGTCACAAGTTTTGGTTGACTTTGTCGCTGAATGGACCGAAGCCGAACTCCCTAAAGAGTACGGCGCATACTCCAATTGGATTATGCACTTCGACGGCTCTAAAATGTTGGCCGGATTGGGGGCTGGCGTCGTATTGACGTCCCCAACCGGGGACACAGTCTAGTACGTACTTCAGATAATGTACACGGACTCCAACAATGCAGCCGAATACGAGGCCCTTTTACATGGCCTCCGGATGGCAATCTCCATGGGCATTCAACGCCTAGAGGTGCGCGGGGATTCGAACCTTGCAATATCCCAGATAAATGGAGACTTTGATGCCAAGGATCCGAAAATGGCAGCATATCGCAACGCTGTCCTAAAAATGTCAGCTCGGTTTGAAGGACTTGAATTCCATCACGTAGCCCGAGATAATAACCAAGCAGCCGACGTACTGGCACGCATCGGTGCAAAACGTGACGCTGTCCCTCCAAACATCTTCCTGGAATGGCTCTTCAAGCCATCGTACTATGGGAAGAGGAGTCCGGAAATGACAAACCGGAAAAAACCGCGCCGACCGGCGATTCAGCCGATGACATAACACCTTCAGCCCACGACATAATGGCAGTAATCGCCCCGTGGACAGAACCATTCCTAGCCTACTTGCTTAGGCAGGAACTTCCCGAAGACCAAAATGAGGCCCGCTGCATAGTCCGGCGATCTAAAGCCTACAAGGTCCATGAGGGAGAACTTTATAAGAAAAGCACAACTGGAGTCCTTCAAAGGTGTATCTCCGAAGAGGAAGGGCGAAACCTCCTGGCTGAAATTCATGCCGGACTAGGCGGACACCACGCAGCAGCTCGGGCCCTTGTAGGAAAGGCATTCCATACAGGATTTTATTGGCCGACGACCCGGGCAGATGCTCAGGACTTAGTCCAAAGATGCGTCGGTTGTCAGCTCTTTGCTAATCAGAGCCATATGCCACCCACCACCCTCAAAACTATACCCATTACCTGGCCGTTCGCGGTCTGGGGGCTTGACATGGTTGGACCCCTTAAAGGGGGAACCCACAAGCAAAGGTACCTATTGGTCATGGTGGACAAATTCACCAAATGGATAGAGGCCAAACCAGTCAAAACGGCAGAGTCCGGACCAGTGATAGACTTTATATCCAGGGTAGTACACCGTTATGGTGTCCCCCACAGCATCATCACCGATAACGGCACGAACTTCACGGCCGACGAGGTTAAGTCATGGTGCAAAAACATGGGCATTAAGCTCGATTACGCTTCAGTCTATCATCCTCAAACCAACGGTCAAGTGGAACGAGCAAATGGTCTAATAATGAGCGGCATTAAACCCAGACTAGTGCGGTCACTTACGAAATCCGACATGCACTGGGTAGAGGAGCTCGACTCCATACTCTGGGGGCTGCGGACAACGCCGAACCGTACTACCGGATTCACATCATTTTTTAGGGTATACGGCGCAGAGGCAGTTCTGCCCTGCGACATCATTCATGACTCACCTCGAGTGCGCATGTATGAAGAAAGAGAAGCCGAGCTGGATCGGCAGGACAGCTTGGACGCATTGGAGGAAGAACGCGATGTCGCCAAGGCTCGTTCCGCATTCTATCAGCAGCAGGCTCGAAGATATCAAAGCAGAGAAGTACGGGCCAAGACTTACAACATTGGCGAACTAGTTCTACACCTACCGGACAAGAAAAAGGACAAGCTCAAGCCCAAATGGGAGGGCCCCTTCATTATCGATCAAGTCCTGACCGGAGGAGCGTACCGTCTACGAAATGCGTCGGACAACCGACTCGAGCCGAACCCATGGAACGCAGCCCGCCTCCGAAGATTCTATGCCTAGCGCTGGACTAAGAGTTCGTCCCCTTCCCTCGTCCAAATTTTTTAAAACTTCAGCTGTCTTTTGTTTCTCTTTCTTCTCTTAACCCCTTTTCCTAAAAAGCCCTTAAGGGCCTACTTGCGCGTTGTTCGCACATACTTGATGTGCCATCCGCACTCATTATACCTGGGGGCTTCTTTACCAGAAGCTCAATTATAAGGGCTTCATGCCCAGCACATGTGTCAAGCTTCCACATGTACCTTTTACTCACCATTATATGCATCAATATGACTTAAGTTTTGGCCAAGCTGGGTTGCCTGGCTCCTGTGCTTACCTCTACGTTCCCGATTGTTCGGCTAGGAGGTAAAGGGAGCACCTCTACGATTGTTACTGCCAGGTTAGCCGGATGTGTACCTCAGACTGGGTGAAGCCGAAATCTAGCGTTCTTAAGGGAATATTCGGTCGGTGACTTGAAAGATGATTTTTTACCTACTTATTTATCTGCCCCCAGATGTTTTTCTGCTTTTTTCGCAGTCCGGACATGCACTTTAGGGCATGCCTCCCAGGGAAAGGAACCCTTAACGGAACTATTCTCCCTGGAAGATGTTTCTTACTAACCATGTAATATAACATAACTAGTTGGGCACTTGTCTGATAAAGCACTAATGACCCCCACGCCTGGTCTCCATGCATACCCCGGTTGTTTCTTAACCGAGAAGGTATTCGGACACACTCTGGAGTCTAGGGTCCCGAGGTTGAAGCAAAAAGGTCGGCAAAGACAAACGATCTACAATCCGGCTAGAAGGCATTTCACATGTCATTTTAAAATACATTGTCAAATCTACTGACTGTATTCCTCCTCAATCCCGTCTAACAGGCTGTCTAATTTACAGTCCCGTTGGGAATATTTAGCGGCCAACTCTACTTGGTCGTATACTAAACTCACAGGGATCTCCTTCCCATCGGGCCCCACAGGTCCGACCTCGGCCATGTGGTTGGGATCCGCCTTCTTGTACCGCGTCTTCACCATGGCCCAAGCCTCCCTGGCACCTTGGCGGCAGGCCGAAATCTTCCATAAACGGAAGCGCTGCCGCACTCCCTAAAGCTTCTCCGCAAGCTCCCCAAGGCCCTCGGGTAGGGAGATGGCTGGCCATAAAGCCTGGACGACGACGCTCATTGCCTGCCGAACTCGTTCGAGCAGCTGCAACAGCTCGGGAAGTTGATCACCCGTTGATACGGGCATCTCCTCCGCAGGGCGACCTGTGAGTATACCTACAAGACATATTTTGTCAATTGACTTCCTCGCCGAACTCTTCTTTTCAAAGGAGTCCGCTCAAGCACTTACTGTAGATGCCGCGACGAAGCCGCTGATTCTCCTTAACGGAGCCGGACAGCTTGGCCCGAACACCTTTCAGCTCTTCTCTGAGCTGGGCGTGGGCATCCTGGAGCTTGTTCCTTTCCTGCTGCACTCTATTCAGCACCCTCTCGCCGGCCTTCAGCTGGCGCAGTAGTTCTTGCCTGTCCGGATCTTGTCCGGCAGCACCTGCAATGTCATTATTAGACTTGCGCGCATGCCGCACAGTGCTTATATTTTTTTTAAAAAAATGTGTTACCAGGAGGGGCCTCTGTGTTTCCCCCTGCGGCAGCAAGTGCGGCCTCAAGTTGGGCCTTGCACTCTTGCAGCTCCTGAGACAATTGGGTATTCTTCTCGGTAAGATCCTGCGTTTCAAATGATCCTTAAATCAGTTAACATAACTACTTTAAGTCTCGGGGGCTACTGGCATATATAACTGTTAAATTCTCTTACCCGTATGTCTTTTACATACTGCTCCGTGGCTCTGGTAAAACCATCTTGAGTAGCACGGAGGTGCGCGTCCCCCGCGTTAAAGGCATTCAACGCCTCAGGGGAGAAGCACGCGTCACGAAATACTGTCCGGCGGCGCCTATGGTTCATGGCGCTCTCCACCTCAGACTTTGTGGCAGACAGTCTATCGGCGTCCTCCGTTGGAGGAGTATCCGACTCGCGCCTTGCGCTTGCCTCCCCCTCCAGACCGGGTGCTGGAGCCTGGCTGGTAGAGGTTGGATTGGCAACCTCCACGCCCGCAGTCCGGCGGGCCCTTTTTCTACAAAAGTCATGAGCACTCAAACGCTTCCTAGGAACGTTGCTCCAAATAATTAACTGTGAGCTATACCTTTGCGGCGACATTTCAGTCCGCGCCGCGCTCCTCTTCCGCCTACTGGTCCGGACTGGCCTTTGTTGGTCAGCCGCCGCGGGTTCGGCTTCCTGCCTTGAAGGCGCTTCCTGCAAAACACCATCGTACGCGAAGGTCAGAAATGAGCAAGGAAGAGATAATGGTGTCAGGACTTCCGTCACAATCACCTGGGAAGCCGGATATAGTCCGGGGTAGTCAGCCGTAATGGCGACTAAAGCATTATCCATGCTGAGCTGGTGGAACACCTCGTCGATTAGCTCCACCTGAATGTCTGGATCCTCTTCGGAGGCCGGATCCTGGGATCTTTCTGGATCCTCGGGTTGCGGAGCTGGACTTATCATGTCATCCACAATCCGACGCAGCTCCTGCGTCGAAGACATAATATAAGAAGCTTAAACTTTGAAAGCATGGGTCGGGCCCTTAAAGTGTTCGCTTACCCAACGCCGAGGGTTATTCATGGAGAACCCATTCAATGGGTTTGTCTGAAGGAAGTCCTCCTTCTCCCCCTTGTACAGGCCGGACATGATCTGCACCAGATCCTCGGCCGAATCCGGTCCTTTGCGACCGTGACGGGTGGCATCGTCTTCCCCGTTGAAATCCCACATGGGGTGGCCCCTGTATTGCAGTGGCTGCACCCCCCGCGTAATGCATGTTGCCATGACTCCAATCATGGTCAACCCGGAATGGGCCAGTAATCTTATTCGGCCCATCAGGTAATGGACGCTCTTGTCTTCCTCCAGTTAGGGGCTCCGCGGGCGCCAACTAAGGCATTTCTTCAGAGGAGCAGTACTAAACTCCGGGAGGCCGATCCGAACAGGGTCCGGCAGCGGAGCGTCTTCTATGTAAAACCATTCCGAAGGCCAGTCTTCGGACGCCTTCTTAGGGGTTCCAGATGGATATCCAGTCCCGGCAATGCGCCATATTTCGGCGCCGCCCACTTGATATATGGACCCCTCGTGAGAACGGGGTACGAGGTAGAACAACCTCTTCCACAGTGCAAAATGGGGCTCGATGCCCAGAAATAGCTCGCAAAGAGCTACCTAACCCGCGATATGCAGGACAGAGGCGGGTGTAAGGTGATGGAGCTGGAGTCTGTAGAACTCCAGGAGCCCGCGGAGGAACGGATGTATAGGAAATCCGAGTCCCCTTATCAGATAGGGGACGAAGCATACCCGCTCCCCTTTGTTGGGACTTGGGGTAGCCACCGCTTGCTTCCCACCTTGGTAGGTGGCCAGCCCGGCTCGAACCAGAACCATGAAGGCCAGAGGGAGATATCCCTCCGCTTGGAGCTTCACCAGCTCGTTGTACGGAACAGAGCATCTCCTCCAATCTCCTGGCAGAGGGCTGGGAGCGCGAGAAGAGGAGCCGCATCGACGGTCCATGATGGAATGGATTCTGGGTCAAAAGCACTCCGATGAATATTCGCGGAAGGAAGATGGTGTGATTTGGATCTGGATTCTTGCCTCTCTTATAGGCAGATTATTTGCACAACTAGGGGGTAAAACATAAGAGATACCCTGGCTTTTCGCATTCGTGCGACGCGTGGAAGAAGGCCATTATTGGGCGTAGAAGCCAAGAAGCGCAACATTGATAAGGAAGCCGGACACTGTTCGGCAGGTACATGGAACTTAAAAGGAGAACCCGCCTTGCAACGCCGAAGACTATATACGCGCTGGACTTATCGTCATTGAAGCCTGGTTCGGGGGCTACTGAGGGAGGCCTGGACTAGGGGGTGTCCAGACAGCCGGACTATCATCATCCGCCGGACTCCAAGACTACGAAGATACAAGATTGAAGAATCCGTCCCGTGTCCGGATGGGACTTTCCTTGGCGTGGAAGGCAAGCTTGGCGATACGGATATGTAGATCTCCTACCATTGTAACCGACTCTGTGTAACCCTAGCCCTCTCCGGTGTCTATATAAACCGGAGGGTTTTAGTCCGTAGGACACAACATCCCTTACAACAATCATACCATAGGCTAGCTTCTAGGGTTTAGCCTCCTTGATCTCGTGGTAGATCCACTCTTGTACTACCCATATTATCAATATTAATCAAGCAGGATGTAGGGTTTTACCTCCATCAAGAGGGCCCGAACCTGGGTAAAACATCGTGTCCCTTGTCTCCTGTTAACATCCGCCTAGACGCACAGTTCGGGACCCCCTACCCGAGATCCGCCGGTTTTGACACCGACAATGCCCAAGGTCAAGTTCTCCCCCTCGAGTAAGTTCAAGATCAAGAGCAAGCTCGAGATCAAGAACAAGCTCAAGACGGCGCTCAAGATGATCAAGCCAACCCTCCTCCTTTCACCTCCGAGGAGGAATTAGAGCGTCGTGCCGCAAAGATTGCTTCCAAGCTCACCACCCAAGGCCATCTCATGGAAAATGTGGTTGGAAGCCTAAGAAAGGGGGTAAGCACTCGTAGACAATTAGCAAACTATTGTGAACATCACGCGTTTGTCTCTTGTGTTGAACCCCAAAAGGTCTATGAGGCGCTCGAAGACTCGGATTGGCTCAATGCCATGCATGAAGAACTCAACAACTTCGAGTACAACAAAGTATGGAGATTGGTGCCAAGGCCATCGGGGAACCACAATGTCATTGGAACTAAGTGGATCTTCAAGAACAAGCAAGATGCTCATGGGAACATCGTTCGCAACAAGGCAAGATTGGTAGCACAAGGCTACTCCCAAGTCGAGGGTATCGACTACGGTGAAACCTTTGCTCCTGTTGCTCATCTCGAATCCATACATTTGTTGATTGCCTATGCTTCCCATCACAACTTTAAGTTGCAACAAATGGATGTGAAAAGTGCTTTTCTTAATGGTCCTATTAATGAGTTGGTCTATGTCAGGCAACCCCCCAGGTTCGAGGACCCCTACTTCCTGGATCATGTGTATCAACTCGATAAGGCACTCTACGGCCTTAAACAAGCCCCACGTGCGTGGTATGACCACCTTACCGAGTTGCTACAAGATCGTGGATTTGAAGTAGGACAAATCGATCCCACTCTTTTTACTAAGAAGGTCAAAGGGGAGTTGTTTGTATGCCAACTATATGTTGATGATATTATCTTTGGTTCTCCTAACAAAGCTTTCAATGAGGAATTTGCCTCTCTCATGACCTCCAAGTTTAAGATGTCTTCGATGGGAGAGTTGAAGTTCTTCCTTGGTTTTGACATCAAACAAAGAAGAGAAGGAACCTTCATCAACCAAGCCAAATACACTCAAGACATGCTTAAGAGATTCAAGCTAAGTGATGTCAAGCCGGCTACTACTCCAATGCCTACCAAGTGCCAACTTGACATCGATCCCAATGGTAAAGCGGTGGATCAAAAGGTATATCGCTCCATGATTGGCTCCTTGCTTTACCTTTGTGCATCTAGACCGGATGTCATGTTGAGTGTGGGGATGTGTGCAAGTTTTCAAGCCGCACCAAAGGAAAGTCACTTTGTGGCGGTCAAACGAATCTTTCGATATTTGGCTCATACCCCAAACTTTGTCTTATGGTACCCAAGAGGAGCAAACTTCAAACTTGAAGGTTTCACGGATTCCGATTGGGTGGGAGACAAAGTGGATAGGAAGTCCACTTCCGGAGGGTACCAATTTCTTGGTTGCTCTTTGGTAAGTTGGTCCTCCAAGAAGCAAAGTTGTGTGTCTCTCTCGTCCACCGAAGCGGAGTATGTGGCGGCCGGTAGTTGTTGTGCTCAACTCCTATGGATGAGGCAAACTTTAAAGGAGTACGGTGTCATTTGTGACAAAGTGCCTCTTTGGTGTGATAATGAAAGTGCCATCAAGATTTCTCTCAACCCGGTGCAACACTTCAAGATGAAGCACATTGAGATTCGGTATCACTTCATCCGGGATCACATTAGGCGAGGGGAGATCGAGCTCAAGTATGTCAACACTCATGATAACCTTGCAGATATTTTCACGAAGCCCTTGGATGAAGCAAGATTTTGCGAGTTAAGGCATGAGCTAAATATCATTGATGTGAGCAATGTGACTTGAACCCGTGCACCCCCCACCACACTCAACTTGTTGTCTAGTTTAGGTGTAGGCATGGACATAGGGGGAGTGTTGTTCTCTCAATGAACTCTCCCTCCCCCCATTATGCATAAAACGATCAACTCTTTCACATTAGCCATTTTTATGGTACTTGTGCTTCAAAGACGAGTTTTGGTCATGGGCCCAAGGATAATTCTTCGCGGTGCCATACCAATTGACTCAAACATAGGTGGCTCCGGCCACCGCCCTCTCTTGAGAGAGGCCAGAGCTCGCTCTTCTTTCGTGTGGTTGTCTTGAAGGAGTGGGTTCCGGATCTTGGTTTGTGTGTGTGTGTTGCCATGTTGGTCCTTTTTCTTGTCCTTGCTCTTCGTTCCTTCTTGTCTTGCTTTAATTTTAGTCTAGAGGCAATTTTTTGGTTGCTGGCGGTACTACCGCTGCTGGCGAGCGGTACTACCGCTGCAAGCGGTACTACCGCCCTCCAGCACGGTACTACCGCTGTGAGGCGCGGGCAGGGGTTATATCGGGGGCAGGGGGAGTTTCTTCTCCCCCATATCCTTTTGCACGCCCCCTCGTCTGTTCCTCTCTCTCCAGCAACAGGCGCCGCGGGAGGGCTCCGGCGGATCTCCCTCTCCGGGGCGTCCCTCTCCATTTCCTTCGGTGGAGACGATCCCCACCTTGTCCTGTTGCCATGGATGCCGATATTGCCCCCGTTCCCTCGTTCTTCTTGTCTAGATTTCCAATCTAGCGTTTTAGGGGCAGTAGCAGTTGCATCTCTAGATTTTTCGCCAAATCTAGGCTTGAGTAGGATGGAGAATGCTTCTAGGCAGTTTGGATTGATGTTTGGTTGGAGTATTTTTTAATTTGGTGGGACGATAGTGCCGGATCTGATCACGGTAGTAGGAAACTGTTGTTTCCCCGTCTCGAGCGGTACTACCGCCCTCTCCAGGGCGGTACTACCGCTTGGAGCGGTACTATCGCTCCCTGTGGAGCGGTACTACCGCTCTGGGCAGTACTACCGCTAGCAGGTCGCGGTACTACCGCTCCCTACCAACTTCCACTATACTTCTACCTTTCAGTGATCTTTTTGCTCGTGTTTTGTGGCTTATGCTCGTTCCTTCTGGTTCTTTGCGTGTTCTTATGTGTGGTTCCAGGTGATGAGGTCCCTGAGCATCAGGCTCGTCGTGTCAACCCCGGACGTGCCACGTCCAAGCGCTACCGCACCACCGAGCCTGCCGGAGGGTCTTCAAGTGCTCCACCTCCACCTCCACCTCCACCTCAACTCCAGAAGAAGTCTGGGCTCAAGCCAAAGCCAGGGAAAACCGTGCCAGAAATGCAGCCAAAGGAGTTCTGGGCAAGGCGCTGCCGCAACCCGTATGAGGGTGACCAAGATCCCACTTTGGTCAACCGTCCATTCTGGAACAGGTTCCAGTTTGCTATCTTCTTTGATGTTCTCAAAGCCAAGAAGAATCTCTATGTCAACATGCACTCCATCGACACCGACCATATGGAGCAAGATCCTGACTACTTTGGTGAAGCTCTTCAGATGTGCACTCAGCTGAACATTCTTGGGATCATGAAATTCAACAAGGACTTTGATGCTGATATGATGGCCCAATTCTATGCCACGGTTCACCTTGGAACTGATGAGGACAGGACACTGACCTGGATGACAAATGGCAAGTTGCTTTCAGTCAAGTGGAAAGCGTTCATGCAGTTAATTGGGGTGCAAGATCTAGGTCTTGAGTCTCCTATCGGCTTTCGCCCTCACGGCCGCCCCAATGCCACTCACAAGCAAGCTCTCTGGCCCTACTGCACTCTGAGGATCAACCATGAGACAAAGAAGGAAACCTATGAGCTGCCTACCTATCTGGATATCCTTCACCGCATCTTCAGAGAGACTCTTTTCCCTCGCATCAGGAATCTGGACCAGGTTCACTCTTATCTCGTGGACATGCTTATTTTCTGCCAGCGTGAGAAGACACAGCCCACCGGAGAGACATTGGATATCTCTCACGTTATGTGGTCTGAGCTGCTGTCTGCTATCTCCGAGCGCAAGTGCCCGATTTATGGTCCGTTCATCATGCTGCTCATTGAGAAGGCCTGGGATCATGTCTATCCCAAGGTGCCACTAGAGACTGGAGAGTTGATCTCTCACGATGCCAAGCGTCTGAGGAAGAAGGATAACTGGGGCACTCAGGCCCCTAGGACTGGAGTTCCTTCATCTGCTGCTGCCATGGAGACCGAGAAGGATCCTGGAGCTGATGATGATGAGGATGATGACTACGTGCCTTCTGAGGCAGAGCCCTCTTGGGCAAAGAAGCTCAAGTCTAAGATGAAGAAGTTGTTCTGCATGGAGGCTCACGGTCAGTACATGACTCATGTGGCTGAGAAGAAGGCTCGAGGTCGCCACAAGGAGCTCATGCGTCAGTTGGGTGCTTCAGTCAAAAGTGGATCTGAGGACCAGCTAACTGAGGAGGAGGACTGGATTCAGCAGCACTGCCCGTGGACCGATTCTGATGCCGAGCACTTCCAGACTCACGACGGTGGTGCCGATGATCCTGGTGGGCTCTGATGCGTGTGTCCCTCGTTTGCTCTCACCTGGAGCCGTAGCAGCTCTCCCTCTCCTTTTTGGTGTCTCGATGCCAAAGGGGGAGAGAGTTTAGGGATTTGCGAGTTGTGTCTTTCGTCTCTTGTTCGTCTTCGTCTCTTGTTTCGTGTTTTCCTCGCATTTGCTTTGGTTGGTTTGTCTGTGAGACCTAAGTTCGAGTGAGACATATGCTACCTTATCTTTCCAGTATCATTATCTATGTCACTATCTAGCTTATGAGCTGCTTGCTTTTCTTAGTATATCATCTATGCTGCTCTCATATACCGTGCTTAGATTGTTGGTCTCTAAAATGTAGGGGGAGCATTGATCCTAGTATGTGTGTTGTGCAGTCCAAAGCACTTATCTAGATAGCACACATCTAGGGGGAGCCCATCTACATTTTAGGACGGTGGGGTTTGTATGCTTACTCTATATCATGCTTGTGCAAATCTCGTGTTGTCATCAATCCACCAAAAATGGGGAGATTGTAAGGGCATATTTATCCCCAAGTGGTTTTGGTGATTGATGACAACGCTTTTGCGGACTAATCGTGTGTGTTAAGTTTCTTTCAGAGATTCATCCATTGGCACGAGACGATTTTCTCCCCTCGGTGTTTTATTCAAGACGGTGTAGCTCCTTCGTTTCGTTGTTGGTGTACTAGTTTCGTAGGAGTCACCATACTATTAAGAGGGGATCCACTTTGGTAAGACTTGGGTGGAATCAACATGTACACATCCCAATCACACCCGTCGTCTTCCTTTCGCATCTCTAGAGCTACAAACTTCTCTTCCGTACCTGCTTCGTCCTGTGCCAGTGGTAGTACCGCGGTCTACAGCGGTAGTACTGCTGAAGCCCTCCAGCGGTAGTACCGCTCCACGAAGCGGTAGTACCGCTCTCAGCGGTAGTACCACTCCGCAGGGCGGTAGTACTGCTCGCGGGCTTCGGCCATAGTACCACAGCTGTTCCGCGCTACTACCGCCTCGATTCGAGACTGGTGTTTTCTCGTGTCGGGTTTTGCGGCACTACAAGCGATAGTAGAAGCGGTAGTACCGCTCCAAGCGGTAGTACCGCTCCTACTCCCGCGGTAGTACCACTCTAGGGCCAGTGGCCTGTCTTCCTCGCCAGCGCGGTAGTACTGCTGGGTAGGGAGCGGTAGTACCGCCCTGCCCTAGCAGTAGTACCGCTCTGTGCGGGGCTGCACAGTGGGGTAACGGTTGGATTTGTTCCCCCACTATATAAAGGTGTCTTCTTCCTCCAAGTTGACTTACCTCTTTCCCCCAAAGCTCCATTATTGCTCAAAGCTCCATTTTCGCCCGATCTCTCTCCCTAGCCAATCAAACTTGTTGATGTGCTCGGGATTGGTTGAGAAGGCCCAGATCTACACTTCCACCAAGAGAAATTTGATTCCCCCCACTTATCCCTTGCGGATCTCGTTACTCTTGGGTGTTGAGCACCCTAGACGGTTGAGGTCACCTCGAAGCCATACTCCATTGTGGTGAAGCTTCGTGGTGTTGTTGTTGTTGGGAGCCTCCGATTGTTGTGGAGATTGCCCCAACCTTGTTTGTAAAGGTTCGGTCGCCGCCTTCAAGGGCACCAATAGTCGAATCACGGCATCTCACATTGTGTGAGGGCGTGAGGAGAATACGGTGGCCCTAGTGGCTTCTTGGGGCGCATTGTGCCTCCACACCGCTCTAATGGAGACGTACTTCCCCTTAAAAGGAAGGAACTCCGGTAACACATCCTCGTCTCCACCGGCTCCACTCTTGGTTATTTCGTGCCTTTACTTTTGCAAGCCTACTTGCTTTACATCCTTTGCTTGCTTGTGTGCTAGTTGTCATTGCATCATATAGGTTGCTCACTTAGTTGCACATCTAGACAACTTATTTTGTTGCAAAGTTTAATTTGGTAAAATAAGCTTAAAAATCATTAGTTGCCTATTCACCCCCCCCCCCCCTCTAGTCAACCATATCGATCCTTTCACCCACGAGGGTTGTCCTTGTTCCCCGTGATGGCAGTCATCCATCTCTCCAGTGTGGCGTCGTCGACCTCCTCTGGGTGGACCCGAGTGGTGTCCTCGGTACCAGAGTACAACCACATCGGGTGGCCTCGGTACTGGAGTGGCTGAATGCGCCATCGAAGAAAAACCTCCAAAAGATCCATGCCAGTGACCCCGTCGCGAATGAGTTGAACTACACGCTCCATCAACATTTTAACCTTAGCCTTTTCCTCCGGAAGTACCTTCAGAGAAGATGGCTTGTTCACTCGGTCCATGGAGAATGGAGGGAGACCAGTCGACTGCCCCGGCGTCGACTCGTCTTGGCAGTAGAACCAGGTCGACTGCCACCCTCTAACCGACTTGGGAAGGGTCATGGCTGGAAAAGCACTCTTACTTCTCATTTGGACCCCAAGACCCCCACACATCTGGATTACTTTGGTCCTCTCGTCATTCGGACTCGCCTTTTTCACCGTCTAAGAATGACAAGTGAACATGTGCTTAAAGAGACCCCAGAGCGGCCGACAACCCAGGAAGTTTCGCATAGAGACATGAAAGCGGCGAGATAGGCAATGGAGTTGGGAGTGAAGTGATGGAGTTGTGCCCCAAAGAAGTTCAGAAACCCTCGGAAGAAAAGATTCGGCGGCAGAGAGAATCCGCGATCTACATGAGTGGCTAAGAGGACGCACTAACCCTCCTGTGGCTGCGGTTGCCACTCCGTCCCCGGAAGTCTTGCTGACCCATGGGAGATCAGCCTCTCATTGGCCAGATCATCGAGATCCCTCTGGGTGATGGTCGAGCGGATCCAGTCTCCTCGGACCCAGCCTTGCGGCAGGCGGGACCGCGATGAAGATCCGCCCCGACTGGTCGCTCTCCCCTTCGCTTTCACCGTCGCCGTCGCCTTCTTTGCCCGCTCCAAGGCCGCCATCTTCTCCTTCACCATCGTCGCCGGCGAGGCGCGCGAGGAGCAGTTGAGCGGAGATAAAAGCGGGCGCAGCGGGCAAGGTTGAGGAAGGGGGAGAGGAGAATGAAGACGCACTATTCAAAAAAAACCTGTCCGACGCCTTATATAAGGTCACTTCCGAGTGACTGACCGGTAGGCCCGGGCGATCCTGTCAAATCCCGAAACTGTCGCGCGTGCGATACGTGGCAAAAAAGGTGGCGCGGAAATTGAGGCGTCCCTGCCTTATCCCATCCGAGTACCGCGGTCTTCTCCGCTTCGCGCGCTTCCCAAAATTTGGATCCCATTAAATCCGCTAACAGCAGAGCAACTTGTCAGACGGAGGATCTCCTATAATCCGTCGCTCGGAAATCTCCAAGTTCATAAAGTTCACTCAACAATTATAAAGAATGGATCAAGGCGACTGAAAGAAAAGTTGATGCCATCGCTAAAAAGTCATTGATCCAGAATGAGACATACTCAGAACACAAAAAACAGGTCGGAAAGATTATCAACTCCTTCCTCACTCAAACCTCGATCCATTCGGGGGCTAATGATGAAGTCATGTACCTATGGTAGGGTCATGGACCTGTCCAAAGTACCCTCCCCAAGGACATCTTTAGAAGAAGCTGCCTTCCAGTCGACCAAGAGGGATTCCACTCGACGGACTCGAAGACACTTGACCATGAAGACTCACTCAACCACCAGGAGATCAAGAGCCACTCTGTATCCAAACGGTCTGTAATTAAGTAGTCTTTATGGCCATGATGACACTTTATGTAAGGCGTTACCTGTAACGCCAGGCCTTAATGTACTTTAAACCCTCTGCTATGTGGGCTAGCTGGGTCCCGGCAGACACTATATAAGCCACACCCCTCCACTGGCAGAAGGGTTGGCACCCCTGTAACTCATACGCTTATAATCCAGTCGACCGCCTCCGGGCTCCGAGATGTAGGGCTATTACTTCCTCCGAGAAGGGCCTGAACTCGTAAATCCCTTGCGTATACAACTACTCCATAGCTAGGATCTTGCCTCTCCATACCTACCCCCCATTCTACTGTCAGCCTTAGTACCACGACAGTTGGCGCCCACCATGGGGCAGGTGTCTTAGCGACTTATTGGAGAAGTTGCAATTGTTCCGATCGCCTTCATCATGGTTTCTGGCGGAGTTCTGGTCGAGGGCCGCGAGATCCGTCTCGGCGCGCTCACATTCATCGCCGATGACTCCGCTTGGCTCCAGGAGGCTCCACTCGACATCGACGCGCTTCCCGTCTGCGGGGCAACGCACTTTCGCGCATGTGTCCGCGACGTCCTGCTGCGGTAACCATCGGCTCTGTATCGGTCGACTCCTGTGTCATCCTCCCTCCCTGTCTCCCGCCAGCGCAAGCGCTCTGGTCGGTCAAGGCTTCAACGATGGGTGAGAAACGCGGTGGCTCGTCAATCGGCCACCACCCAAGTCGCGGCAATCGAGCCCGACGAATCTCTCTACGGCCTGTTCGATCTGTCGACTGGCTCCGTAGAGACTGCATCCGAGTACGACAGCAGTGATCCAGCGGCGGAGGTCCTGATGGTCAATGGGCCTCGTAGTCCTCCCGGCTTCCCTCGCACCGACGGAGCGGACGGCGGAGGCGACCCCGCTCAGGTCCACGAGGAGTATCAGCCCAAGCCACTCACTTCTCTGCAAAGGGAAGATCTTCGCCGCCGGAATATGGATGCTCTGCATACTCCCATCGTAGGAGAAACCCCCGAGGCTCGTGCCTTGGAGGATGCGTGTTTGGCCAACTTGGCTGAGCGCACTCGACTGGAGAAGCTCCAGCGAGCACTCGACGAATGCGCGCGGCAACGAGTACCCGACTCCAGTCGACGACAACTCTTTCCGCATCCAACTCAGGTATATCGAACCCCAATTCAGAATCTAGCAGCTATTGCCCGTATAGCCGAGTCAATTCAGCCCTCTCAGTCGGAGGCTGGCAGAGGCTTGATGCAGATCCGAGATTTGCTCCGGGCAGCAGGAGATCAGAATTCAGCTGTGTCACAGTCATGCAATAGGATTCACAGTCGATCTGTTGCTGCGAATACAGTCCAGTCGGCTCATAGCCCAAGATCGCCTCCGCGGCGTGAGGGGCGTGGGGGTCGACGTGATCAGTATGATGACTGACTCGATCGTGATGATCGGCGTCGAGTGCCCACTCCTCCCCCAAGAGGTGGGTCTTACGCCCCTCGGCAGCAAGATGACACGCGTCAGCACAGTGTTGGGCGGAGAGCCCCAGTCGACCCCAGGGAACCAGGCTTTGACGCGAGATCCATCATCGCGCAAGGTTTGGTAGACCGGAACAGAGCTCATCGAGAAGGCCACAACAGAGATGCGCCCACCAGCAGCCGAGTCCATGTTTCAGGACCAGAATGTTTCAGCAGAGCCATTAGGGCCACGGTGATCCCTCCCAACTTCAGGTTGGCGACTGGGGTGAGTAAGTTCACTGGTGAGTCCAAGCCCGAAACTTGGCTCGAGGACTACCGAGTGGCTGTGCAGATTGGCGGTGGTAATGATGAGGTGGCTATGAAACACCTACCACTCATGTTGGAGGGTTCGGCCAGGGCCTGGTTGAATCAGTTAGCTCCTAGCAGCATTTACACTTGGGAAGATCTTGCTCGAGTGTTCGTCAAGACATTTGAGGGAACTTGCAAGCGACCAGCAGGACTGACAGAGCTGCAGGTCTACGTGCAAAAGTCGAATGAGACCCTGAGAGATTACATCCAGAGATGGATCACATTGCATCATACGGTGGAGAACGTGTCTGATCATCAAGCAGTCTGTGCCTTCAAGGATGGCATTAAGAACAGAGAGTTAAGTTTGAAGTTTGGTCGGACCGGAGATATGACCCTGAGTCGAATGATGGAGATTGCCACCAAATACGCCAATGGTGAAGAAGAGGATCGACTCCGGAGTGGCAAGTACAAGCCGAGTTAGTCGGAAAAAAGGAAACTCCAGTCAGAAGCACAAGCGGAAGGCCGAGCCAGCTGCTCCTGGAGAGGCCCTAGCCGTGACTCAGGGCAAATTCAAAGGGAAGCCCAAAGGATCCTGGAACCCCAAGAAAGTAAAGGATAAGGAAGGAAACGACATGATGGATCTGCCATGTCACATCCACACGAAGAAAGACGAAGAGGGTAACTTCATCTACCCAAAACATACCACTTGCCAGTGCGGGCTCTTAATCCAGCAGTTTCAAGGAAAACAGCCCAGGGATAAGGAAAAGGAGTCGGACAAGGCTGAGGACAAAGAGGACAGTGATGAAGGATACCCCCATGTCAATTCCACCCTGATGATTTTTGCTGATGTGGAGAGCAAAAGTCGATTGAAAGTTATCAACCGTGAGGTGAATATGGTCGCTCCGGCGAAACCAAGCTATCTGAAATGGTCTCAGACTGCCATTACATTCGACTAGTCTGATCATCCGACAAACATAGCCACCCCTGGGAGGCAAGCTTTGGTGGTCGACCCAGTCGTCGAAGGCACTCGACTGACTAAGGTGCTGATGGATGGTGGCAGTGGACTGAATATATTGTATGCGGAGACGCTAAAGGGAATGGGCATTCCGATGTCCAGACTCAGCTCCAGCAACATGAGTTTTCATGGAGTCATTCCTGGAAAGAAGGCTGAGTCACTCGGCCAAATAGCTCTAGATGTGGTTTTCGGCGACTCGAAGCATTTCCGCAAAGAGAAGCTGACATTTGAAGTTGTTGATTTCCAGAGCGCTTATCATGCTATTTTGGGCAGGCCAGCTTATGCACGGTTCATGGCTCGACCATGTTACGTATACCTCAAACTGAAGATGCCTGGCCCCAAGGGTGTGATCACCATCACTTGCAATCGGAAAAAGGCAGAAGAGTGTTTTCAGAAAGGCTCAAAGATTGCCGATTCCCAGATAACAGTGGTGGAGCTGGAAGAATATAAGAAAAATGCAGATCCGAGTGATTTATTGTGGGCCAAGAAGCCCACCACAGAGTCAGCATTCCAGTTGTCTGGTGAGACGAAGCCCGTTCACATTCACCCGACCGAGCCCAGCGCGGCTCCGACTCATATTTCCACAACACTCGACTCTAAATAGGAAGAAGCGCTCATCCAGTTCCTCCGTGAGAACTGGGACATCTTTGCATGGAAGCCTGCTGACATGCCGGGTGTTCCTAGGGGGCTGGCTGAGCATCAATTACGAGTCGACCCAAAAGCAAAACCTGTCAAAGAACATCTTCGACGGTCCGCCGTCTAGAAGAGAAAGGCCATAGGCGAGGAGGTGGCTCGGCTCCTGGCAGCAGAGTTTATCCGAGAGATATACCACTCCGAGTGGCTCGTCAATGTTGTCATGGTCCCTAAGAAGGACAAGTCACTTCGCATGTGCATTGATTTCAGACATATCAATCGAGCCTGCCCGAAAGATCATTCTCCTCTCCCTCGCATTGACCAAATTGTCGACTCCACTGCGGGATGTGAGAGATTGTCTTTTCTAGACGCCTATTTCGGGTACCATCAGATCCGTCTGTATGGACCCGACGAGATCAAAACAGATTTCATCACTCCATTTGGGTGCTTCTGCTATGTCACCATGCCATTCGGTCTCAAGAATGCCTGAGCCACGTTCATGAGGATGATTCAGAAGTGTTTACTCACTCAAATCAGTCGGAACGTGGAAGCGTACATGGATGATATTGTGGTCAAGTCACGAAAGGTTCCGACCTGTTGACTGACCTCGCTGAAACATTTGCCAATCTTAGGAGGTATGATATCAAGCTTAATCCATCAAAGTGCACATTCGGAGTTCCTGGTGGAAAGTTACTCGGTTTTCTCGTTTCCGAACGAGGAATCGACGCTAACCCAGAAAAAGTTGGCACTATATTCCGAATGAAACGCCCTGTGCGTGTGCACGATGTCCAGAAGCTTACTGGATGCTTGGCCGCGTTAAGTCGATTCATCTCTCGCCTCGGTGAAAAGGCATTGCCTCTTTACCGACTGATGAAGAAGCCAGACAAGTTCGAGTGGACTCCAGAAGCTGATGCAGCATTTGCCGAGCTAAAAGCTCTGCTATCCATCCAGCCGGTGCTTGCTGCTCCGATCAGCAAAGAGCCTCTGTTGCTTTACATTGCAGCCACAGGACAAGTCATCAGTACAGTACTTACGGTCGAGCGGGATGAAGAAGGAAAAGCCTTCAAAGTTCAGCACCCAGTATATTATCTTTCCGAAGTTTTGACCCCATCGAAGCAAAGATACCCTCATTATCAGAAGCTCGTGTATGGGATCTACATGACCAAGAAGAAGGTTGCTCATTATTTCTCTGATCATTCCATTACAGTCGTCAGTGACGCCCCACTGTCAGAGATTCTGCACAACAGAGATGTAACTGGTCGAGTGGCGAAATGGGCGATTGAACTCCTTCCCCTTGATATCAAGTTTGAGGCAAAGAAAGCTATTAAGTCCCAAGCAATAGCAGATTTCCTTGCCGAGTGGATTGAACAACAGCAGCCGACTCAAGTTCACTTGGAGCATTGGACCATGTTCTTTGATGGCTCTAAGATGTTAAATGGTTCCGGTGCTGGGGTAGTTTTGGTTTCCCCCCGAGGAGATAAGCTCAGATATGTGCTCTAGATCCACTTTGATTCCTCCAATAATGAAGCAGAATACGAGGCACTCTTATATGGGTTGCGCATGGCCATTTCACTCGGGGTCCGTTGCCTTATGGTTTATGGCGACTCAGATTTGGTGATCAATCAAGTGATGAAGGAGTGGGATGTTAGAAGCCCAGCCATGACTGGATACTGCAATGCAGTAAGAAAGCTTGAAAAGAAATTTGAAGGGTTAGAGCTCCATCATATACCCCGACTGAAGAATCAAGCGGCTGATGATTTGGCGAAGATAGGTTCCAAGAGAGAAGCCATTCCCAGTGACGTGTTCTTGGAGCATATCCATACTCCATCAGTCAAAGAAGATCCTTTTACCGAAGAAGCTCCGCAGCCTAAAAGTGTCACAGATCCGACTGAAGTTGAAGTTCCAGCAGTGGTCGACCTGATCAAGGAAGTGTTGGTGATCACTCCCAATTGGACAGTGTCGTATATCGCGTATATCTTAAGGAAAGAGCTCCCAGAGGATGAAGAAGAGGCTCGACAGATTGTCCGCCGATCTAAATCCTTTACAGTGATAAGGGGACAGTTGTGCAGAGAAAGCGCGACTGGAGTTGGTCAGAAATGTATAACGCCAGAAGAAGGTCGGATAATCCTTGACGATATCTACTCGGGGAGCTGTGGCCATCATGCGTCCTCTCGGACCATTGTGGCCAAAGCATACCGAGCCGGATTTTACCGGCCAAGAGCAAATGAAATGGCAAAGGAGATAGTCGACAAGTGTGAAGGATGTCAATTTTACTCCAATATGTCACACAAGCCCGCCTCAGCCTTAAAGACCATACCACTCGTCTGGCCTTTCGCTGTATGGGGATTGGATATGGTTGGACCTCTGAGAACAGGCAGAAGCGGCTCCACCCATGTGCCGGTAGCAGTCGACAAGTTCACCAAGTGAATTGAGGCTAAACCCATCAAGAATCTTGATGTCGGCACTGCTGTCAGCTTCATCAGGGAGTTGATATTCAGATATGGAGTTCCACACAGCATCATCACTAACAATGGGTCAAACTTCGATTCCGAGGAATTCAGACCCTTTTGCACATCTTAGGGCACACGAGTCGACTATGCTTCAGTCGCTCACCCTCAGTCGAATGGACAGGCAGAACGAGCAAACGGCTTGATTCTCAAAGGGTTGAAACCCCGATTGGTGCGCGACCTCAAGCATGCAGCTGGTGCATGGGTCGATGAACTTCCGTCGGTACTTTGGGGATTAAGGACCACACCTAACCGGTCGACTGGGAGAACTCCGTTCTTCTTGGTCTACGGAGCTGAAGTGGTCTTGCCGAGTGACCTGCTTCACAACGCTCCCCGAGTCGAGCTCTACACCGAAGCTGAAGCAGAACAAGCCCGGCAAGACGCAATCGACCTTCTAGAAGAAGAAAGGGAGATGGCCTTGATCCGATCGACCATTTACCAGCAGGACTTGCGTTGCTTCCACACCAAAAACATGAGGAGTCGAGCCTTCCAGGAAGGAGATTTGGTTCTCTGAGTGGATCAGCAGAAGCCACACAAGCTAGCTCCTTCTTGGTAAGGCCCCTTTATCGTCACCAAGGTTCTCCACAATGGAGCATACCGTCTTTACAATGTCGAGTGCCAGATCGACGAGCCCCGAGCTTGGAACGCGGAGCTGCTCCGCCCCTTTTACACTTAAGTATGCACTCAGAAATGTAATAAAAGTACTTTTGTAGTTCATTTTTCAAAGACAATAGTGTTATAATTTTCCCAGTGATTGTTGTTACTTTTGTTTACTCAAAGATCCCCCCAGTGGGTGGCTTAGCTGTGAATCCATTTCGCCTAAGTTTGTAAAAATCCTACCGAGTGGTGAGCCAGCCTCACACTCGGAGGCTTAGCTGCGAATCCGTTTCGCCTAAGTTTAAATAAAGTCCTACCGAGTGGTGAGCCAGCCTCCCACTCGGAGGCTTAGCTGCAGTCCAAGTACTCGCCTAAGTTCAATAAAATCCTACCGAGTGGTGAGCCAGCCTCCCACTCGGAGGCTTAGCTGCAGTCCAAGTACTCGCCTAAGTTCAATAAAATCCTACCGAGTGGTGAGCCACTCTCCCACTCGGAGGCTTAGCTGCAGTCCAGGTACTCGCCTAAGTTTCAACGAAATCCTGCCGAGTGGTGAGCCAGCCTCCCACTCGGGGGCTTAGCTGCAGCATAGTGCTCGCCTAAGTACAAGTATAACATGCGCTCCGCAAGGAAGACGAAGTGCAGGTCGACTGCTACGCTCCTCTTCCGAACTACGCCACAAGTATAATGTGCACTCTGCAAGGAGGACGAGGTACAGGTTGACTGTCACTCTCTCCTTCTGAGCTACGCCACAAGTATAATGTGCGCTCCGCAAGGAAGACGAGGTGTAGGACAATTGATGCCTTCTTCTTCAGAGGTACGCCACAGAAATCCTATCGAGTGGAGAGCAGACCTCCCACTCGGGGGCTTAGCTGCAGCCCAGTGCTCGCCTAAGTATTTGAAAATCCTACCGAGTGGAGAGCAGACCTCCCACTCGGGGGCTTAGCTACAGCCCAGCGCTCGCCTAAGTTTTTTAAAATCCCACCAAGTGGAGAGCGGACCTCCCACTCGGCGGCTTAGCTGCAGCCCAGTGCTCTCCTAAGCATCTGAAAACCCTACCGAGTGGAGAGCAGACCTCTCACTCGGGGGCTTAGCTGCAGCCCAGCGCTCGCCTAAGTATCTGAAAACCCTACCAAGTGGAGAGCAGACCTCTCACTCGGGGGCTTAGCTGCAGCCCAGCGCTCGCCTAAGTATCTGAAAAGCCTACCGAGTGGAGAGCAGACCTCTCACTCGGGGGCTTAGCTGCAGCCCAGCGTTCGCCTAAGTATTTGAAAAACCCACCGAGTGGAGAGCAGACCTCCCACTCGGGCGCTTAGCTGCAGCCCAGTGCTCGGCTAAGTTTTTGAAAATCCTACCGAGTGGAGAGCCAACCTCCCACTCGGGGGCTTAGCTGCAGCCCAGTGCTCGCCTAAGAGTGATGAGGTACAAGTCGATTGCAATATGTGCTTCATCCTAGCCTGCAAAAGACACCTCAACCAGATGCAAACATATTCAACGTCGAATCCAAGTTCAGATAACGTCTTACGGAACCAGAAGTGCTCAGGCGCTAAGCCCGTTAAAGTTTATCGGTTACAAAAACCACTCGGCATACCGAGGCAAATTTAAAGCATCAAGCATAGAAGTTTTTTACCCCTCCTGTGGAGGGCTGGAAGGCGCAACGAATTCGTCCAGGTCGATTCCATCTGCGATCCGAGTGGCAGCAGCGATGAAGGTCTCCATGAAGGATCGGAAATCATGCTTCTTGGTATTGGCCACCTTGAGAGCTGCCAGCTTGTCCTCTCACGCTTCCTTGCAGTGAACACGGGCCAGAGATAGAGCAACGTCCGCACCGCACCTGGCAGAAGACTTCTTCCATTCTTGCACTCGACTTGGAACACCGTTCAGTCGAGTCATCAGAGACTCAAGGTCATTCTGAACTGTTTCTCCTGGCCAGAGTGTTGTGTCGATGCGAGAAGTTGCAACCTTCAGCCTTGCAAGATAATCGACAACAGCAGCAACGCAAGACTCAAGTCGGAGCACATTCATGGCGGCTTCGTCCTTCACAGGAGAGTTGATGGGGTCTAGGCTCGTCTCCAATCGACCAGTCTCCTCCTCAAAGTTCTGGCAGAACTCTGCAGACACAACCCCAAAGTTAAGACAGCAGTTTGATGGCAAGATCATAGTCAAAAGGCCTGTCTGATACAAAGGGTTACCTTCGAGCATGAGGAATAGCTTCTTGGCAAGTCCTCCCAGATAAGTCTCCAGATCATTCTTCTCCGCCAACTCGCTGGCCTTGTCACTCAAAGCAATCTTGTCATTCTTCAGTCGACTGACCTCCTTGTTGGCCGCATCAAGAGCAGCTTTCAGATTGGTATTCTCCTCTTCAAGCTTGGTGATTGAGGCCAGCTTTTCTTCTGCGAGCCTGGTTTTCTCTGAAGCTGCTTTCTGCGCCTCAGCGAGGTCAAGATCCTTCTTCTTCAGAGAATCCCTCAGTTTATCTGCAAAATCACAGTGAGATCAGACTCGGGAATGAACAAGAAACAAAGGCAGTCATCAAGGTTCTCACCAAACATACCTTTTGCCTCCTCCTTCGCCTTCGTGAAGTTCTCCTGGACAAGCTTCAGATCAAGTTCGAGCTGGATATGCTTGTTCTCCAACTCAGTATAACGAGCTGCAAGCTCGCAAGATTTCTGTGAAGAACCAATCGACACACGTCAAAGATAGGTCACTTCTGAGTGACTAAGGAAAAATCGTGGCATTTCTAAGACTACAGCCGAATCTAAACATTCGACTGTAATCTCGGGGACTACACCCAGTGGGTGCACTCAGCGTGCCCCCACTAGTTCTATCAGCTAGAGTCGATCAGTCGACCAAAAAAGACAGAAAGGCTAACCACCAGCAGATAGCCACAAAAAAAAGAGAGAGGTGTTCTTCAGACTGTAGTCGACTGCCAGCAGTCGACCACAGTCTCGGGGACTACACCCTGTGGGTGCACTCAGTGTGCCCCCACTGGTCTATGATTCCATTCGACCCGATCGAGTAAAGAAAAAGCTTAAGACATAAAGACTATGGTCGACTACCAGCAGTCCACCATAGCCTTGGGGACTACACCCAGTGGGTGCACTCAGCGTGCCCCCACCAATCCAGAATTTCAATCGACGCACCCAGTGGGTGTATGAAAGATACTAAGATTTTTAGAAAGAAAAGTGTTCAGGTATCATATCCTAACAGAACAGGCGGTGATCGACTAACCTGAACATTGCTCTGAAGAGCTGAACTGGCGTCATAAGCCGCTTGACTGGCATCTCGGATTGCCTTCACTTGCTCCATCATGACCCCTGCCTGGCGTATGGCTTCTTTAGCAGCACTTGCTTGGTCTTCTGGGACGTGGTGGGTCGAGAAAAGTGAAGGCTGATCAGCACTCGACGACGAAGGGCATGCACTCGTCAGCGGCACCGCAAAGGATACGGTAGGCCGAGTGACGTTGTCCCCCTCCACAACCAACGTCTCGGGTGCCGACACGACCCGAGTTGCCTTGCCAGCAGATGCTTTCCTATTCCTCCTCTGCCTCAGTGGTTCCTCGTCATCGTTGTCAGGAAGGTCAATAACGATGTTAGGTGGAGCTGCAGAAAAGAGTCAAAGTTAAAGACAAAGATCCAACCAACTGAAGACGGAACTACAAAGGTCGTACCAGGTTTGGAAGTGACAGCATCTTCCATTTCAGGGTCTTCAGGTCTGGTCGAGGTATCAGAAGTAGCAGCACTACAGTTTCAGAAATCAGTCGGTCAGCTAACGAATCGACCAAGAGTAAATCCATGAGAAACAAAGAGACGCAAGTTACGTCATTACCCAGAAATAGTGGGAATCACCATCTTCATCTTCGGCAAGGCCTTCGTCGGCTTTGACGGCGCCACTCGAGATTGCTTCGGCGCTTTTTCAGTCGGCACCGGAGAGGTCGTCCGAGGACGCTTGGTCGACTGAACAACAGGCGCGACACCTTTGCCACGCTCGACTGCAGGATCATGGACAAGTTTGGATGTCCTTTCAGAACGGGGAGGCGCGACTTCCTCCTCCTCTTCCTCCTCCTCTTCCTCGTCGGAGCCAGCATCTTCATCACCCTCATCGCCATCTGATTCCCACTCCTCTTGACTTTCGCCTCCACTTCCTTCCTCCTCCTCAGTCGGTGCCTGCGCACCGTTGGGCATCGAATACAACTCAGTGGTAGCCTGGAGGACAACAAAACAAGACAAAGGTCAATCGACCGATTTGCAGTGAAACAAAATGAATGAAATAGGAACACAACCGGGGATAAGTTGTCATACCGTGTCTGGTTCATAAGACTGGTCGAGCGGAGGGATCCTCCTAGCCCCACGAGGGTTGTCCTTGTTCCCCGTGATGGCAGTCATCCACCTCTCCAGTGTGGCGTCGTTGACCTCCTCTGGGTGGACCCGAGTGGTGTCCTCGGTACCAGAGTACAACCACATGGGGTGGCCTCGGTACTGGAGTGGCTGAATGCGCCATCGAAGAAAAACCTCCAAAAGATCCATGCCAGTGACCCCGTCACGAATGAGTTGAACTACACGCTCCATCAACATTTTAACCTGAGCCTTTTCCTCTGGAAGTACCTTCAGAGAAGATGGCTTGTTCACTCGGTCCATGGAGAATGGAGGGAGACCAGTCGACTGCCCCGGCGTCGACTCGTCTTGGCAGTAGAACCAGGTCGACTGCCACCCTCTAACCGACTCGGGAAGGGTCATGGCTGGAAAAGCACTCTTACTTCTCATTTGGACCCCAAGACCCCCACACATCTGGATTACTTTGGTCCTCTCGTCATTCGGACTCGCCTTTTTCACCGTCTGAGAACGACAAGTGAATATGTGCTTAAAGAGACCCCAGTGCGGCTGACAACCCAGGAAGTTTCGCACAGAGACACGAAAGCGGCGAGATAGGCAATGGAGTTGGGAGTGAAGTGATGGAGTTGTGCCCCAAAGAAGTTCAGAAACCCTCTGAAGAAAAGATTCGGCGGCAGAGAGAATCTGCGATCTACATGAGTGGCTAAGAGGACACACTCACCCTCCTGTGGATGCGGTTGCCACTCTGTCCCCAGAAGTCTTGCTGACCCATGGGAGAACAGTCCCTCATTGGCCAGATCGTCGAGATCCCTCTGGGTGATGGTCGAGCGGATCCATTCTCCTTGGACCCAGCCTTGCGGCAGGCGGGACCGCGACGAAGATCCGCCCCGACTGGTCGCTCTCCCCTTCGCTTTCGTCGTCGCCGTCGCCTTCTTCGCCCGCTCTAAGGCCGCCATCTTCTCCTTCACCATCGTTGCCGGCGAGGCGCGCGAGGAGTAGGTGAGCGGAGATAAAAGCAGGCGCAGCGGGCGAGGTTGAGGAACAGGGAGAGGAGAATGAAGACGCACTGTTCAAAAAACCCCCGTCCGACGCCTTATATAAGGTCACTTCCGAGTGACTGACCGGTAGGCCCGGGCGATCCTGTCAAATCCCGAAACAATCGCGCGCGCGATACGTGGCAAAAAAGGTGGCGCGGAAATCGAGGCGTCCCTACCTTATCCCATCCGAGTACCGCGGTCTTCTCCGCTTCGCGCGCTTCCCAAAATTCGGATCCCATTAAATCCACTAACAGCAGAGCAACTTGTCAGACGGAGGATCTCCTATGTTCCGTCGCTCGGAAATCTCCAAGTTCATAAAGTTCACTCGACAATTATAAAGAATGGATCAAGGCGACTGAAAGAAAAGTTGATGCCATCGCTAAAAGGTCATTGATCCAGAATGAGACATACTCAAAACATAAAAAACAGGTCGGAAAGATTATCAACTCCTTCCTCACTCAAACCTCGATCCATTCGGGAGCTAATGATGAAGTCATGTACCTATGGTAGGGTCATGGACCTGTCCAAAGTACCCTCCCCAAGGACATCTTTAGAAGAAGCTGCCTTCCAGTCGACCAAGAGGGATTCCACTCGACGGACTCGAAGACACTCGACCATGAAGACTCACTCGACCACCAGGAGATCAAGAGCCACTCTGTATCCAAACGGTCTGTAATTAAGTAGTCTTTATGGCCATGATGACACTTTATGTAAGGCGTTACCTGTAACGCCAGGCCTTAATGTACTTTAAACCCTCCGCTACGTGGGCTGGCTGGGTCCCGGCAGACACTATATAAGCCACCCCCCCCCTCCACTGGCAGAAGGGTTGGCACCCCTGTAACACATACGCTTATAATCCAGTCGACCGCCTCCGGGCTCCGAGACGTAGGGCTGTTACTTCCTCCGAGAAGGGCCTGAACTCGTAAATCCCTTGCGTATACAACTACTCCATAGCTAGGATCTTGCCTCTCCATACCTACCCCCCATTCTACTGTCAGCCTTAGTACCACGACAGCACCCACGTGGCCGCCTCGGTTGCTTCTTGATGTCCACTCCAAGTCTCCTGGATTGCGTTTGTTTCAAAAAGATCACTCCTGAAGGTTTCATTCCGTTTGGACTCCATCTGATATTCCTTTTCTTCAAAACACTGAAATAGGCAAAAAAAAACAAGTTGGGTCGGGCCTCCGATTAGTAGGTTAGTCCCAAAAATGATATAAAAGTGTAAAGTAAAGCCCATAAACATCCAAAACGGGTAATATAATAGCATGGAACAATAAAAATTTATAGATACGTTGGATACATATCAAGCATCCCCAAACTTAATTCCTGCTCGTCCTCGAGTAGGTAAATGATAAAAACAGATTTTTTGATGTGGAATGCTACCTAGCATATTTCTCAATGTAATTTTCTTTATTGTGGCATGAATGTTCAGATCCAAATGATTCAAGATAAAAGTTCATATTGACATAAAAATAATGATACTTCAAGCATACTAACAAAGTAATCATGTCTTCTCAAAATAACATGGCTAAAGAAAGTTTATCCCTACAAAGTCATATAGTTAGGCTATGTTTCATTTTTGTCACACAAAATACTCCCATCATGCACAACCCCGATTTCAGCCAAGCAATTGGTTCATACTTTTTAACGTGCTTCAGCTTTTTAACTCTCACACAATACATGAGCGTAAGCCATGGATATAGCACTATGGGTGGAATAGAATATGATGATGGAGGTTGTGTGGAGAAGACAAAAAAAAGTCTCACATTGACGAGGCTAACAATGGGCTATGGAGATGCCCATCAGTAGATGTCAACATGAGGAGTAGGGATTGCCATGCAACGGATGCACTAGAGCTATAAATGTATGAAATCTCAAGAAAAGAACTAAGTGGGTGTGCATCCAACTTGCTTGCTCGCGAAGACCTTGGGCATTTTGAGGAAGCCCATCATTGGAATATACAAGCCAAGTTCTATAATGAAGAATTCCCACTAGTATATGAAAGTGACAACATAAGAGACTCTCTATCATGAAGAACATGGTGCTACTTTGAAGCACAAGTATGGAAAAAAGATAATAACATGGCTAAAGAAAGTTTATCCCTACAAAATCATATAGTTAGGCTATGTTTCATTTTTGTCACACAAAATACTCCCATCATGCACAACCCCGGTATGGGTGGAATAGAATATGATGATGGAGGTTGTGTGGAGAAGACAAAAAAAGAGAAAGTCTCACATTGACGAGGCTAATCAACGGGCTAAGGGGATTCCCATCAGTTGATGTCAACATGAGGAGTAGGGATTGCCATGCAACAGATGCACTAGAGCTATAAATGTATGAAAGATCAACAAAAGAAACTAAGTGGGTGTGCATCCAACTTGCTTGCTCACGAAGACCTAGGGCATTTTGAGGAAGCCCATCGTTGGAATATACAAGCCAAGTTCTATAATGAAGAATTCCCACTAGTATATGAAAGTGACAACATAAAAGACTCTCTATCATGAAGAACATGGTGCTACTTTGAAGTGCAAGTATGGAAAAAAGATAGTAACATTATCCCCCTTTTTTATTTTTTGGGCTTTTCTTTTTTTTGGCCTTTCTCCCTTTTTCATGGGACAATGCTCTAATAATGATGATCATCACACTTCTATTTATTTACAACTCATGAATTACAACTCGATACTAGAACAAGATATGACTCTATATGAATGCCTCCAGCGGTGTACCAGGATATGCAATGAATCAAGAGCGACATGTATGAAAGAATTATGGAGGTGGCTTTGCCACAAATACGATGTCAACTACATGATCATGCAAAAGCAATATCACAATGATGAAATGTGTCATGATGAACGGAACGGTGGAAAGTTGCATGGCAATATATCTCGGAATGGCTATGGAAATGCCATAATAGGTAGGTATGGTGGCTATTTTGAGGAAGATATAAGGAGGTTTATGTGTGGTAGAGCGTATCGTATCACGGGGTTTGGATCCACCGGCGAAGTTTGCACCAACTCTCAAGGTGAGAAAGGGCAATGCACGGTATCGTAGAGGCTAGCAATGATGGAAGGGTAAGAGTGCGTATAATCCATGGACTCACATTAGTCATAAAGAACTCATATACTTATTGCAAAAGTTTATTGGCCCTCAAAGCAAAGTACTACTACGCATGCTACTAGGGGAAGGGTTGGTAGGAGTTAACCATCGCGCGATCCCGACCTCCACTCATAAGGAAGGCAATCAAAACAGCACCCCATGCTACAAATTTGTTATACAACTTTTACCATACGTGCATGCTACGAGACTTGCCAACTTCAACACAAGTATTTCTTAAATTCACAATTACCCAACTAGCATGACTCTAATATCACCACCTCTATATCTCAAAACAATTATCAAGCGTCAAATTGATCATAGCATCCAATTCACTTTCTATGATAGTTTTTATTATACCCAACTTGGATGCCCATCATTCTAGGACCAGTTTTATAACCATAGAAAATACCATGCTGTTCTAAAAGACTCTCAAAATAATATAAGTGAAGCATGAGAGATCAATAATTTCTACAAAATAAAACCACCTCCGTGCTCTAAAAAGATATACGTGAAGCACTAGAGCAAAAATTATCTAGCTCAAAAGATATAAGTGAAGCACATAGAGTATTCTAATAAATTCCGAATCATGTTGTGTCTCTCCCAAAAGGTGTGTAAAGCAAGGATGATTGTGGTAAACTAAAAAGCAAAGACTCATATCATACAAGATGCTCCAAGCAAAACACATATCATGTGGTGAATAAAAATATAGCTCCAAGTAAAGTTACCGATAAACGAAGACGAAAGAGGGGATGCCCAGGATGCCTTCCGAGGCATCCGCAAGCTTAGGCTTTTGGCTGTCCTTGAATTATCTTGGGGTGCCATGGTCATCCCCAAGCTTAGGCTCTTGTCACTCCTTATTCCATAGTCCATCAAATCTTTACCCAAAACTTGAAAACTTCACAACACAAAACTCAACATGAAATGTCATAAGCTCCGTTAGTGCAAGAAAGAAAAACCACCACTTAAGGTACTATAATGAACTCATTATTTATTTATATTGGTGTTAAACCTACTGTATTCCAACTTCTCTATGGTTCATACCCCCCGATACTAGTCATAGATTCATCAAAATAACCAAACAACACACGAAAAACAGAAACTGTCAAAAACAGAACAGTCTGTAGCAATCTGTAACTTTCGAATACTTCTGGAACTCTAAAAATCCTACAAAAATAGGAAGTCCTGGGAAATTTGTCTATTGATCTACTGCAAAAATAATCAACTAAAAATCACGTTTCTGTGATTTATTAAAATTGTTCTTGTGTGTGCAAAAGTTTCTGTTTTTCAGCAAGATCAAATTAACTGTCACTGTAGGTTATCCTATAGGTTCTACTTGGCACAAATACTAACTAAAACATAAAAACACATCTAAAAAGAATCTAGATGAATATTTTATTACTAAACAGAAGCAAAAAGCAAGAAACAAAAATAAAATTGGGTTATCCTATAGGTTCTACTTGGCACAAACACTAATTAAAAGATAAAACCACATCCAAACAGAGGCTAGATGGATTATTTATTCCTAAACAGAAGCAAAAAGAAAAACACAAAATAAAATTGGGTTGCCACCCAACAAGCGCTATCGTTTAACGCCCCTATCTAGGCATAAAAGCGAGAATAGATCTAAGTATTGCCATCTTTGGTATTCAACTCATAAGTGGCTCGCATAATAGATTCATAAGGTAATTTGATATTTTTTCTAGGAAAGTGTTCCATGCCTTTCCTTAATGGAAATTGGAATCTAATATTTCCTTCCTTCGTATCAATAATCGTACCAATCATTCTAATGAAGGGTCTACCAAGAATAATAGGACATGAAAAATTGCAATCTATATCAAGAACGATAAAATCTACGGGCACATAATTCCTATTTGGAACAATAAGAACATCATTAATCCTTCCCATAGGTTTCTTAATGGTGGAATCCGCAAGGTGCAAGTTTAAAGAACAATCATCAAATTCACGGAAACCTAGCACATCACATAAAGTTTTTGCAATCGTGGAAACACTAGCACCCAAACCACACAAAGCATAGCATTCATGATCTTTCATTTTAATTTTAATAGTGGGTTCCCACTCATCATAAAGTTTTCTAGGATAGAAACTTCCAATTCAAGTTTTTCCTCATAAGATAGCATCAAAGCATCAACGATATGTTTGGTAAAAGCTTTATTTTGACTATAAGCATGAGGAGAATTCAACATGGATTGCAACAAGGAAATACAATTTATTAAAGAACAATTATCATAATTAAATTCCTTGAAATCCAAAATAGTGGGTTCATTGCTATGTAAAGTTTTGACCTCTCCAATCCCACTTTTATCAAATTTAGCATCAAGATCTAAAAACTCTGAATCATTGGGACGCCTTTTAACTAAAGTTGACTCATCTCCAGTCCCATCATTATCAAGATTCATATTGCAAAACAAAGATTTAATAGGGGACACATCAATCACTTTTAGATCTTCATCATTATTTTCACCTAACCCTTCTGGTTTGGCAGCCATCTTATTAACTGAGGTGGCTTGCTTATCAGAAATTTGGGATATTGATTTTTCAAGACGAGCAATCTGAGAATTCAAATCATAAAATTCCTTAGACATATCATCGAGCTCTTTATTCATGTACTCCCTAAAGCTATTTTGTTCTTTAAGCTCGTTTCTAAAGAAGTTATTATGCTCAAATTGTAAAGTCATAAAGCTTCTAACATTGATTTCGATCTCTTCCAACCTTCTAAGATGAAGATCAGCGTTCTTAGGCAAAGCCATACGGGCAAACAGGCACATAAGAGGCAAGCGAAAAAGAGGCGAATGGAAAAGAGAGGGCGAATAAAACGGCAAGGGTGAAGTGGGGGGGAGAAAAACGAGAGGCAAATGGCAAATAATGTAATGCGAGGGAGATGAGTTTGTGATGGGTACTTGGTATGTCTTGACTTGAGCGAAGACCTCCCCGGTAATGGCGCCAGAAATCCTTCTTGCTACCTCTTGAGCACTGCGTTGGTTTTTCCTTGAAGAGGAAAGGGTGATGCAGCAAAATAGCGTAAGTATTTCCCTCAGTTTTGAGAACCAAGGTATCAATCCAGTAGGAGGCTCCTCACAAGTCCCTCGTACCTACACAAACAAACAAGAACCTCGCAACCAACGCGATAAAGGGGTTGTAAATCCCTTCACAGCCACTTGTGAAAGTGAGATCTGATAGAGATAATAAGATAAGATAAATATTTTTGGTATTTTTAAGATATAGATTGGAAAGTAAAGATTTCAAAATAAAGTAGATCCGAAACTTATATGATAAAAGATAGACCCGGGGGCCATAGGTTTCACTAGTGGCTTCTCTCAAGATAGCATAAGTATTACGGTGGGTGAACAAATTACAATCGAGCAATTGATAGAAAAGTGCATAGTTATGAGATTATCTAGGCATGATCATGTATATAGGCATCACGTCCGCAACAAATAGACCGACTCCTGCCTGCATCTACTACTATTACTCCACACATCGACCGCTATCCAGCATGCATCTAGAGTATTAAGTTCATAAGAACAAAGTAACGCATTAGGCAAGATGACATGATGTAGAGGGATAAACTCAAACAATATGGTAAAACCCCATCTTTTTATCCTCGATGGCAACAATACAATACGTGCCTTGCTGCCCCGGCTGTCACTGGGAAAGGACACCTCAAGATTGAACCCAAAGCTAAGCACATCTCCCATTGCAAGAAAGATCAATCTAGTAGGCCAAACCAAACTGAAAATTCGAAGAGACTTGCAAAGATAACCAATCATACATAAAATAATTCAGAGGAGATTCAAATATTTCTCATAGATAAACTTGATCATAAACCCACAATTCATCGGATCTCGACAAACACACCGCAAAAAGAGTTACATCGAATAGATCTCCAAGAAGATCGAGGAGAACTTTGTATTGAGATTCAAGGAGAGAGAAGAAGCCATCTAGCTAATAACTATGGACCCGAAGGTCTGTGGTAAACTACTCACAACTCATTGGAGAGGCCTTGGCGATTATGTACAAGCCCTCGTTGATCGATTCCCCCTCCGGTGGAGCGTCGGAAAAGGCCCCAAGATGGGATCTCACGGGTACATAAGGTTACAGTGGTGGAAATAGGGTTTTGTGGTGCTCCATGATGTTTTCAGGGTACGTAGATATATATAGGAGGAAGAAGTAGGTCGGTGGAGCCATGAGGGGCGCACGAGGGTGGGGGCGCGCCCACCCCACTAGGGCGCGCCTGGCACCCTCGTGGCCGCCTCGACTGCTTCTTGACGTCCACTCCAAGTCTCATGGATTGCGTTTGTTCCAAAAAGATTGCTCCCGAAGGTTTCATTCCGTTTGGGCTCCATTTGATATTCCTTTTCTTCGAAACACTGAAATAGGCACACAAAAAACAGCAATTTGGGTTGGGCCTCTAGTTAATAGGTTAGTCCCAAAAATGATATAAAAATGTAAAGTAAAGCCCATAAACATCAAAAACGGGTAATATAATAGCATGGAACAATAAAAAATCATAGATACGTTGGAAACATATCCAGCATCCCCAAGCTTAATTCTTGCTCGTCCTCGAGTAGGTAAATGATAAAAACATAATTTTTGATGTGGAATGCTACCTAGCATATTTCTCAATGTAATTTTCTTTATTGTGGCATGAATGTTCAGATCCAAATGATTCAAGATAAAAGTTCATATTGACATAAAAATAATAATACTTCAAGCATACTAACAAAGTAATCATGTCTTCTCAAAATAACATGGCTAAAGAAAGTTTATCCCTACAAAATCATATAGTTAGGCTATGTTTCATTTTTGTCACACAAAATACTCCCATCATGCACAACCTCGGTATGGGTGGAATAGAATATGATGATGGAGGTTGTGTGGAGAAGACAAAAAAAGAGAAAGTCTCACATTGACGAGGCTAATCAACGGGCTAAGGGGATTCCCATCAGTTGATGTCAACATGAGGAGTAGGGATTGCCATGCAACAGATGCACTAGAGCTATAAATGTATGAAAGATCAACAAAAGAAACTAAGTGGGTGTGCATCCAACTTGCTTGCTCACGAAGACCTAGGGCATTTTGAGGAAGCCCATCGTTGGAATATACAAGCCAAGTTCTATAATGAAGAATTCCCACTAGTATATGAAAGTGACAACATAAGAGACTCTCTATCATGAAGAACATGGTGCTACTTTGAAGCACAAGTATGGAAAAAAGATAGTAACATGTCCCCCTTTTTTATTTTTTTGGGACTTCCTTTTTTTGGCCTTTCCCTTTTTTTGGCCTTTCTTTTTTTTATTTGGCCTTTCTCCCTTTTTTTAGGGGACAATGCTCTAATAATAATGATCATCACACTTCTATTTATTTAGAACTCATGAATTACAACTCGATACTAGAACAAGATATGACTCTATATGAATGCCTCTGGCGGTGTACCGGGATATGCAATGAATCAAGAGGCGACGTGTTAGTAGGTTTCATTCCGTTTGGACTCCATTTGATATTCCTTTTATTCGAAACACTGAAATAGGCACACAAAAACAGCAATTTGGGCTGGGCCTCCGGTTAGTAGGTTAGTCCCAAAAATGATATGGAAGTGTAAAGTAAAGCCCATAAACATCCAAAATGGGTAATATAATAGCATGGAACAATAAAAAATCATAGATACGTTGGAGACGTATCAAGCATCCCCAAGCTTAATTCCTGTTCGTCCTCGAGTAGGTAAATGATAAAAACGGAATCTATAGATACGTTGGATACGTTGGAGACGTATCACACGCACGCACTCATCCTCTCTCACACACGCATATGTAGCTACGATTTATAGTGTTGTCAACCATCCGATTGGCTCTATCATGGGTTTCATGTTGCTCCTTGGCCTTGAGATTGAGAAGTTTAAAACGCAGAGGCTAAGCTGGAGGTGCGAGGTTTTGGTTAATGTGCGGGCCGCACACGGCACCAACATGACACGAGCTTCATCTTCCTAGTGCGCAGTCGGGTGAGTTGTCCAACACAACCAGGCCCTGCTTGGTATTTGTGCCTCGACTTATGCGCAGAGAAATTAGGATCGGAGGGAGTACTACTAGTAGTAGTACTACTACTTTGATGTGTCACGTCAACTCGCACAAGTATGAAACACTTCGTGAACAAACAAGCATATAAGCTCCCTCCGTCCGAAAATACTTGTCATCAAAATGGATAAAAGGGGACATATCTAGAACTAAAATACGTCTAGATACATCTCATTTTATCCATTTTGATGACAAGTAGTACTTCTTACCCAAAGGAACTTTATATCCAACAGACACAACATATCCGGTCGGCTGTTTGAAATTACCGATCTGATGTTGAAGTAATTGATGCATCGCCACCAAAACCCACCATCTCTTGAGCTAAAGTAGACAGAGCTAATCCCTATATTAGCATGTTGCTAAGATAAATAGAAGGCACTGTAGAAACATTTAGGACGTGAGCTTGTCAATCTGAATGTGGAGGGACACCAGCTTAGCCCTGGCCAGCAGCTTGGGTGGAACTGTGAAGAAGGTCAGCTCCTGCATGGCGACGTCGCCGGGATCCTTGCTGCTTGTCACCTCCATTTCCACCTTGACGGTGTCGGTCCTACCTTTGGGCTCCCCCGGCGGGCCGTTTTCCCACAGCTTGGCCACGTAGTGCGGTAGTAGGGACGCCCCCGCTCTGATGTAGACGACCGACATGGCGATAGGTGCGCCGATGTCGAGCATGCCGCCGACCAAGAAAAACATGCGGTCGTCCTCCTCCGCGAATAGCAGGAGTCATGGCTCCGATAGTGGCACTTGCGGCTAGAGCACCTTGCCGTACTGGATCCTGTGCACAGGCATGGGATGCACGGTGTTGATGTGGTGGAAGAGCGCCGATGGCGGGCCTTCGTATCTGCAGACGGGCACTGGGTATTTGCAGGGCGCGAGCGGACACACGCTCTGGTGATCGGCGAGCTTGTGGTAAGTGACGTAGAGCCTACAGCCTTCAGGTGGGCACTCCACCCTCACCGACGAGAGGACGGCGTCCACCATAGTGTTCTACACATCGAAGCCACCGTGTCTCTCGCACTTCTGGCACTGCCGCTAGTTCCTGGGGCGCTCAATGCGGCAATCCGCGCAGGCGAGGTGCCCTCCCTTGCACTGCATAAATCAACCGAACAACACATCAATCAAGAAACTTGCATCTTGCTCGATTAGCCAAACGGACGAGGTGTATTCGAACCTCATACACTGGAGGCTCCAAGGGGCGGAGGCACAAGGGGCAGTGGAGCAAGGTGAGGTCCATCGAGACCATAGAGAGCTCCATCGTCGGGTCCTGTTCCGTCTGCATGATCTCGCCCACCTCGTGCACAACCATCTCTCGCTTTAGGGCCGGGGCATTACAAAGCTTTACCGTCACATATTCATACTACTTCAAGGTGCATTAAATCAACACATGCAAGTATCAAAAGGAGAGTCATGGCATGCATGCATGCATTGTAATTAATGCATCGGTAAACGCAAATTATTGAAATATATCGAGTGCAGTGCTTTGATGAGTCGCGTCAACTCGTACAACAACAAGAAGTTTGATTATCCTCTCCCTCATGGACTAAGCTCCGGTGCCTTAACTGCACCTGCATTTGGCTGTATTACAGGTGGGCCACCCACCTGTTGGGCCCACCTTTCATACACGAAAGGCAGGAGCACTAAGTCAATGAAGTTGCATCCCTCCCTGGCCCATGAGCATGGTGGCTGGCAGGACTAGGAGAAAGCTTTCGCTAAACACTCTCCCTCCCGCACGCGATGGAAATGCAGCAGTTCAATCGGTGTCAGATGGCCAGAAGCTGTAGTGCTCCTCCCCTGCAGTAGTACTCCATCATTGTTCGACTTCCCGAAGAGGCGAAGAGCCAAGCGCAGCTCGAACACTCGTGTGGCAGTTTCATGTGTAGAGTAGTCTAGGATAGCGTGTACCGTGCCTGTAAGCGTAAAATCGTTGGGTCGGCTCCATGCTATGTGGCCGTCTCGAAGCTTTTTTTATTAAAATAATCTTCTGGCCCTACTTGTCATCCTGGTGATTGTAGTTTGCACACTCATCTGGTCAAGACATGAAAATATATTTTAATTTGTGGTGGGTAAATGTTAGAGGTTGCAGCAAATATATTGTACACTACGGGTCTTTCAGCCAAGTTTATAGGCAAGCATGTGGGGCTAGTGCTATGATGTGTCGCGTCAACTTGTACAACGAGGAGAAGCTTGATTTTACTACTACACGCCTTCTCCCTCGCCCATGCGCGCCGTGGCTCGCAGATGAGGATAGGATTTTGCTTATAGTACTATAACAAGCTATCCCTCCCGCTCGCGGTGGACGGACATGCAGCGCTGGATTCGATACTATAGAATCAGTAGTAGTAACATCATTGTTCGTCTTCTAAAAGAGGCGAAGAGCCAAGCGCAACCCGAATGTGGCAGTTGCGAACCTTGGAGCACGCATATAGCCAGGCTCTTGCATGAGACAAAATTGCTATGTGAGCCCACTATTGTAGTACTTTCTAGTATAGCCCTGTAAACCAGAAAGGAGTATTTGCCTTTCTAGAGATTTCAACAAGTGACTAGACTACACCGAGACGGAGTACATATGGAGCAAAATGAGTGAATCTGCACCGTAAATATGACTAGTTCTCTCTTTTTCCTCTCCGCCTTGGTCGCGGTGCACAATATTGAGTATACTGACTAGTCTCTTTTTGACACGCATTTACGGTTTTTTAACACAGTACAGACGCAAGCGCTCATATATGCACGCATACACTCACCCCTATGAACGCACACACGCACACCCTACCCCTATGAGCACCTCTGAAAGACTGAGCCGGCACTATTATCTTGAAATTTACGAAGTCACAGTAGGCACCTCGTCGTCGACGGGAACATCTCCGGACCCACGATAGACGCGAGCGGCAGTCGCCTCCATGGGTGCTTGAATGCCAAAGAGGGAGAGGGTAGCGGTTCCCGAGATGTTGAACGGTCAATGATGCATCCTCAATTACATGCAGAGGGAATTAATTGGAGAAGCAGAATGGAGCCAACACGACGTGAATGCAACAGAGTTTGGACTCTCATATAAAGGCGCCCCACCACTCCAATCCATATACTCCTAGTCTCTACACAACATTGCTCACTCCAATCCAAGATCAAGTGACCAGAAGCCACAAGCACCTATGGAGGCGATGGATGCGAGTGGCAGTCGGCTGTGCCAAATCATCCAAGGCACCGGCCTGCGGCCCCGCACCGCGTAGCATTTCTAGACGGTGCTGGCGACCGCTAGCGTCATAGCCCTTGCCGACGCCGGCTTCACCTCTCGCATGGACGACATGATGGTTAACTCCATCCGCAAGTTCACCACCATCAAGAAGCGCGCGGACGACCTTGCCATACTGCTCCAGCCCGCGTGCCCAGGCTCCTCATTGCCTGCCACCCTCATCGACCTCCATGGTGATGAACTCTTTCAAGCCCTGGTGTCCCTGCAGGTGCCGGAGGTCACAACGAAGAATGTGCACCTCAAGGCCGCGCTCGCCGTGCAACGCCTCGCCATGCAAGAAACCGTCGACCTGCACATTCATGTCTACGAGGAAATCGTCTACATAGGCCACTACAAGGCAAGTGAGGACAGAAAGACATTGGCCTTCTTCTAGTGGCTAGAATCTTTGGACGCCATTGTTCAGTAGCATGTCGACCTGGCCACGAAAGCCGCTGCTACTTAGTCGTCGTTCGGTGGGCCGGCATCCTGAGTCGAGGAGGTGGGCGTCGTGTATTCCCTCCGTAACCAGCATTGCATCGCCTGGTGGCCTTAATGTTTTATTAGTATAGTACTCCCTCCGTTCCCAAATATAAGTCTTTCTAGAGATTCCAGCAAGTGACTACATACGGAGCAAAATGAGTGAATCTACACTCTAAAATATGTCTACATACATCCATATGTTGTATTCCATTTGAAATAGTATCTAGAAAGGCTTATATTTAGGAATGGAGGGAGTATATGGCATTTTTATTCCAGTCGTAACGTTTTCACTGTGAGGTGAGGCCGTAGTTGAGCAAACCGACCATCGGCAAATCCCCACCCCACCCACCGGGCGTCGGCTGAGTTTAGAATTAGAAGAGAGAAACGAGGGAGAAGAGCTAGTTGTAGCACGGACGCTGTTGTCAGATGGGACTGATACGTCTCCAACGTATCTATAATTTTTTATTGTTCCATGCTATTATATTACCCCTTTTGGATGTTTATGGGCTTTATTTTACACATTTATATCATTTTTGGGACTAACCTACTAACCGGAGGCCCAACCCGTATTGCTGTTTTTTTGCCTATTTCAGTATTTCGAAGGAAAGGAATATCAAATGGAGTCCAAACGGAATGAAACCTTCGGGAGCGTGATTTTTGGAACGAACGTGATCCGGAGAACTTGGAGTGCAAGTCAAGAAGCTTGCGAGGCGGCCAGGAGACAGGAGGGCGCGCCCCCCTATCTCCTGGGCCCCACAGGCGGCCACCGACGTACTTCTTCCTCCTATATATACCTACGTACCCCGAAAACATCCAGGGAGCCAACGAAACACAATTTCCACCATCGTAACCTTCTGTATCCGCAAGATCCCATCTTGGAGCCTTCGCCGGCGCTCCGCCGGAGGGGGAGTCGACCATGGAGGGCTTCTACATCAACACCATAGCCCCTCCGATGAGTTGTGAGTAGTTTACCACAGACCTTCGGGGCTATAGTTATTAGCTAGATGGCTTCTTCTCTCTTTTTGGATCTCAATACAATGTTCTCCCCCTCTCTTGTGGAGATCTATTTGATGTAAACTCTTTTTGCGGTGTGTTTGTCGAGATCCGATGAATTGTGGGTTTATGATCAAGTTTATCTATGAGAAATATTTGAATCTCCTCTGAATTCTTTTATGTATGATTGAGTTATCTTTGCAAGTCTCTTCGAATTATCAGTTTGGTTTGGCCTACTAGATTGATCTTTCTTGCCATGGGAGAAGTTCTTAGCTTTGGGTTCAATCTTGCGGTGTCCTTACCCAGTGACAGCAGGGGCAGTAAGGCACGTATTGTATTGTTGCCATCGAGGATAAAAAGATGGGGTTTATATCATATTGCTTGAGTTTATCCCTCTACATCATGTCATCTTTCTTAATGTGTTACTCTGTTCTTATGAACTTAATACTCTAGATGCATGCTGGATAGTGGTCGATGTGTGGAGTAATAGTAGTAGATGCAGGCATGAGTCGGTCTACTTGTTGCGGACGTGATTCCTATATACATGATCATGCCTAGATAATCTCATAATTATTCGCTTTTCTATCAATTGCTCGACAGTAATTTGTTCACCCACTGTAATACTTATGCTATCTTGAGAGAAGCCACTAGTGAAACCTATGCCCTTGGGTCTATCTTTTATCATATAAGCTTTCAATCTACTTTTATTTGCATCTTTACTTTTTGCATCTATATTGTAAAATACCAAAAATATATTTATCTTATCATACTATCTCTATCAGATCTCACTTTCGCAAGTGGCCGTGAAGGGATTGACAACCCCTTTACTGCGTTGGTTGCGAGTTCTTTGTTTGTTTGTGTAGGTGCGTGGGACTTTTGTGGAGCCTCCTACTAGATTGATACCTTGGTTCTCAAAAACTAAGGGAAATACTTACGCTACTATTGCTGCATCACCCTTTCCTCTTCAAGGAAAACCAACGCAAGCTCAAGACGTAGCAAGAAAAGGATTTATGGCACCGTTGCCGGGGAGGTCTTCGCTCAAGTTAAGACATACCAAGTACCCATCACAAACTCATCTCCCTCGCATTTACATTATTTGTCATTTGCCTCTCGTTTTCCTCTCCCCCACTTCACCCTTGCCGTTTTATTTTCCCTCTCTCTCCCAATCTTCTCTCTCTTTCGCTTTCCTTTTCCTGTTTGCTCGCGTGTTAGATCGTTTACCTTGTCGTTATGGCTAGCTCAGTGTTTATCCCTTCGTCTCCTGACTTTCAAGTTCTCCACTTCAAGCAAAGACAAGGAGAAAATTTAAAAGATGCTTGGTTTAGGATGTTAGAATCTTATCATAGTTGCGCTATAGAAGGAGATTTCAAGATTTTAATTCGCAATTTTTATGTTGGGTTAACCTTACCCCACAAACAACTCCTTGATTTCGCCACAAAAGGGGAATTTATTGAAATTTATCCTAGTTCCGCTTATGAAATTATAGAGGGCATGGTAGGAGTACTTCCCCTACAAAAAGGATCACCCTTCTCTCTTGCAGGAACCCAAATTATAGAGAAATTACTTGAATTACAAAAACTTGTTGAACCACTTAAGAATATTGGTGGGAGTATCAACCGCATGAATAATTTGATCACACTTTACAATAAGCGGTTGGATGACTTAGGTCAAAGGATCTCTGAGCATGAAGGGAAACGCAAAGAGCCTCCCGGACTTGAGCATAACTCCATAAAAATATGAGTGCCAAAGATGGCACTACTTAGATCTATCTTTGCTTTTATGCCTAGCTAGGGGCGTTAAACGATAGCGCTAGTTGGGAGGCAACCCAATCTTATTTGTGTTTTTTGTTTTGTTTCTGTTTAGTAATAAATTTTGCATCTACCTTCTGTTTAGATGTGTTTTTATCTTTTAATTAGTGTTTGTGCCAAGTAGAACCTATAGGATAACCTATGATGATAGTTGATTTGATTCTGCTGAAAAACAGAAACTTTGCACACACGAAATTAGTTTTGTTAAATCACGGAAACGTGTTTTTGCTTCTATTCTTTTTGCTGCTGATCAATAGACAAATTGTCCAGGACTTCCTATTTTTGTAGGATTTTTAGAGTTCCAGAAGTTTGCGTTAGTTACAGATTGCTATAGACTGTTCTGTTTTTGACAGATTCTGTTTTTTCGTGTGTTGTTTGCTTATTTTGATGCATCTATGGCTAGTAAAATAGTTTATAAACCATAGAGAAATTGGAATACAGTAGGTTTAATACCAAAATAAATAAAGAATGAGTTCATTACAGTACCTTATGTGGTGGTTTTGTTTTCTTTCACTAACGGAGCTTATAAGATTTCCTGTTGAGTTTTGTGTTGTGAAGTTTTCAAGTTTTGGGTAAAGCTTTGATGGACTATGGAATAAGGAGTGGCAAGAGCCTAAGCTTGGGGATGCCCAAGGCACCCAAAGATATTCAAGAATAGCCAAGAGCCTAAGCTTGGGGATGCCCCGGGAAGGCATCCCCTCTTTCGTCTTTGTTCATTGGTAACTTTACTTGGAGCTATATTTTTATTTGCCACATGATATGTGTTTTGCTTGGAGCGTCGTGTATTATATTAGTCTTTGCTTTTCAGTTTACCACAATCATACTTGATGTACACACCTTTTGGGAGAAGCCCACTTGATTAGAATTTGCTAGAATACTCTATGTGCTTCACTTATATCTTTTGAGCTTGATAGTTTTTGCTCTAGTGCTTCACTTATATCTTTAGAGCACGGCGGTGGCTTAATTTTGAAGAAATTGCTAGTCTCTCATGCTTCACTTATATTATTTTGGAGTCTTTTAGAACATCATGGTATTTGCTATGGTTATAAAATTGGTCCTAGAATGGTAGGCATCCAAGTTGGGTATAATAAAAACTATCATAGGAAGTGAATTGGATGCTATGATCAATTTGATGCTTGATAATTGTTTTGAGATATAAAGGTAGTAATGTTAGAGTCATGCTAGTGGGTAATTATGAAATTGAGAAATACTTGTGTTGAAGTTGGCAAGTCCCGTAGCATGCACGTATGGTAAAAGTTGTGTGACAAATTTGTTGCATGAGGTGCTCTTTTAATTGCCTTCCTTATGAGTGGAGGTCGGGATCGCGCGATGGTTAACTCCTACCAACCCTTCCCCTAGGAGCATGCGTAGTAGTACTTTGCTTCGAGGGCAAGTAGACTTTTGCAATAAGTATATGAGTTCTTTATGACTAATGTGAGTCCATGGATATACGCACACTCATCCTTCCACTTTGCTAGCCTCTATTATACCGCGCAACTTTCGCCGGTATCATGCATCCATTATTTACCTTCCTCAGAACAGCCACCATACCTACCTATTATGGCATTTCCATAGCCATTCCGAGATATATTGCCATGCAACTTTCCACCGTTCTGTTTATTATGACACACTCATCATTGTCATATTGCTCTTTGCATGATCATGTAGTTGACATCGTATTTGTGGCAAGGCCACCTTCATAATTTTCATACATGTCTCTCTTGATTCATTGCATATCCCGGTATACCGCCGGAGGCATTCATATAGAGTCATATCTTGTTCTAGTTTTGAGTTGTAATTTTTGAGTTGTAAATCAATAAAAGTGTGATGATCTTCATTATTAGAGCATTGTCTCAGTGAGGAAAGGATGATGAAGACTATGGTTCCCCCACAAGTCGGGATGAGACTTCGGAATTTAAAAAGAAAAAAAAGAAAAGAAAGAAAGAGAAAGGCCAAAAAAAGAAGAAAGGCCAAAGAAAAAAAAAGAAAAAGGAAAGAAAGGAAAAAAAAGAGAAAAAGAAAAAATAAAATGAGAGAAAAAGAGAGAAGGGACAATACTACTGTCTCTTTTTCCACACTTGTGCTTCAAAGTAGCACCATGATCTTCATGATAGAGAGTCTCCTATGTTGTCACTTTCATATACTAAGTGGGAATTTTTCATTATAGAACTTGGCTTGTATATTCCAATGATGGGCTTCCTCAAAATGCCCTAGGTCTTCATGAGCAAGCAAGTTGGATGCACACCCACTTAGTTTCTTTTGTTGAGCTTTCATAGCTCTAGTGCATCTGTTGCAATGGCAATCCCTACTCACTCACATCGATATCTATTGATGGGCATCTCCATAGCCCGTTAATACGCCTAGTTGATGTGAGATTATCTTCTCCCACCTTTTGTCCTCACAACCACCACCTTATACCACCATAGTGCTATGTCCATGGCTTGCGCTCATGTATTGCGTAAGAGTTGAAAAAGCTGAAACGCGTTAAAAAGTATGAACCAATTGCTTGGCTGAAACCGGGATTGTGCATGATGGGAGTATTTTGTGTAATGAAAATGAAGCATGGCCTAACTATATGATTTTGTAGGGATAAGCTTTCTTTGGCTATGTTATTTTGATAGGACATGATTATTTGTTAGTATGCTTCAAAGCATTATTATTTTTATGTTTTATAAGCTTTTATATTGAATTATTTGGATCTGAACATTCATGCCACAATAAAGAAAATTACATTGAGAATTATGCTAGGTAGCATTCCACATAAAAAATTCTGTTTTTATCATTTACCTACTCGAGGACGAGCAGGAATTAAGCTTGGGGATGCTTGATACATCTCCAATGTATCTATAATTTTTTATTGTTCCATGCTATTATATTACCCCTTTTGGATGTTTATGGGCGTTATTTTTACACATTTATATCATTTTTGGGACTAACCTACTAACTGGAGGCCCAGCCCGTACTGCTGTTTTTTTTGCCTATTTCAGTATTTCGAACAAAACAAATATCAAACGGAGTCCAAATAGAATGAAACCTTCGGGAGCGTGATTTTTGGAACGAACGTGATCCGGAGAACTTGGAGTGCAAGTCAAGAAGATTGCGGGGTGGCCAGTAAACAGGAGGGCGCGCCCACCCCCTCTGGGCGCGCCCCCCTATCTCCTGGGCACCACAGGCGGCCACCGACGTACTTCTTCCTACTATATATACCTATGTACCCCGAAAACATCCAGGGAGGCAACGAAACACAATTTCCACCACCGTAACCTTCTGTATCCGCGAGATCCCATCTTGGAGCCTTCGCCGGCACTCCACCGGAGGGGGAATTGACCAGGGAGGGCTTCTACATCAACACCATAGCCCCTCCGATGAGTTGTGAGTAGTTTACCATAGACCTTCGGGGCCATAGTTATTAGCTAGATGGCTTCTTCTCTCTTTTTGGATCTCAATACAATGTTCTCCCCCTCTCTTGTGGAGAACTATTCGATGTAAACTCTTTTTGCGGTGTGTTTGTCGAGATCCGATGAATTGTGGGTTTATGATCAAGTTTATCTATGAGAAATATTTGAATCTCCTCTGAATTCTTTTATGTATGATTGAGTTATCTTTGCAAGTCTCTTCGAATTATTAGTTTGGTTTGGCCTACTAGATTGATCTTTCTTGCCATGGGAGAAGTGCTTATCTTTGGGTTCAATCTTGCGGTGTCCTTACCCAGGGGCAGCAAGGCACGTATTGTATTGTTGCCATTGAGGATAAAAAGATGGGGTTTATATCATATTGCTTGAGTTTATCCCTCTACATCATGTCATCTTTCTTAATGCGTTACTCTGTTCTTATGAACTTAATACTCTAGATGCATGCCGGATAGCGGTTGATGTGTGGAGTAATAATAGTAGATGCAGGCGGGAGTCGGTCTACTTGTTGCGGACGTGATGCCTATATACATGATCATGCCTAGATAATCTCATAATTATTCGCTTTTCTATCAATTGCTCGATAGTAATTTGTTCACCCACCGTAATACTTATGCTATCTTGAGAGAAGCCACTAGTGAAACCTATGGCCCACGGGTCTATCTTTTATCATATAAGCTTTCGATCTACTTTTATTTGCATCTTTACTTTTTGCATCTATATTATAAAATACCAAAAATATATTTATCTTATCATACTATCTCTATCAGATCTCACTTTCGCAAGTGGCCGTGAAGGGATTGACAACCCCTTTATTGCGTTGGTTGCGAGTTCTTTGTTTGTTTGTGTAGGTGCGTGGGACTTTTGAGGAGCCTCCTACTGGATTGATACCTTGGTTCTCAAAAACTGAGGGAAATACTTACGCTACTATTGCTGCATCACCCTTTCCTCTTCAAGGAAAACCAACGCAAGCTCAAGACGTAGCAGGGACTCATGTTGATAGAATAGGAGTACTAAGCACTCGTACCTCTTTTTTTTGAGGGAAAAATAGTCGTATGTCTAGTACCACTAGTTGGGTGTGTGCGACCTATAGCTGTCATCACTTTAGGTCTCCTTTTTGAGCCACAGCTACGCTTCACAGTACATATTTTTTCACGCATTTATCCTCCTATATGTACTCCTAGGCTATTTCCACGTGCTCCCTTTCGCCGACATGTGGGGCATAGAGCATCTGGGTCATAGTGCATGTACAACTCGGAGCATGTGCCGGGGTACTTTACATTTCACACCTCACAAATTACATGCAAACCCCCCGCAGAAGAATAAATAAATAAATGAATTACTACATGAAACCAGATTATTTTCGTAGAAACCGAAGCATGTTCATTAAATTTTGGACATAACATGTTTATAAAAAATGACCGGACCTAAACCAGTCTAAGGGCCTTTTTGATTTTTCCTGGAAAAAAGGGCCTCTTTGATTCGTAGGATATTGAAAACACAGGAATGGGGAAAGTATGATGGCGATGAACCGAGACGAGGAGAACTCTAACTCAGTTAGAGGTTAGAGTTAGATTCTAACCCTGAACTAACTCTAAACCAAAGAGGTGTATGGATGGCAGGATTAGATTGACAATAAATGCTCTCTCTCAATCATTTGACTACTTTGGACCCTATTTCCTACCAGATTTGGTGTGGCCGGCTCTTGTGTGGCCTCCTCCCGCTCACAATTGACATAAATGAACCATCTTTACAAATCAAGCATGCAAAACATGATAAATTTTACTTTGTCCATACAAATGAGGTATCCCACTTAAACATACAAGTCATCAATCAAGCTTCGCAAAGAAATACACTCCATGAAACAAAGCATGAGCTAACTCATCACGGAAGTCATTCACGATAGGGAGGGAGCCCGGAGCCCCTCACGCACTAAGGGAGGAGCTCGTCATCATTGCTTTGGAGGAAGGCTCTGTAGAGCCCAAGCCCCAGGAACCCCTCCGACGGTGGCGCTTGCGAGTTGAGGTCGACACCGGCATGGGTAGCAGGGCCGCTTGTCGACGACTGCGAACTTAATCTTTGGGCCTCTAGAAATAATGCAAGCCTGAAACTGAAATACCTAGAAAGGTGAACTGAATCTCTGGGCCTCTAGAAATAATGCAAGCCTGAATTTGAAATACCTAGAAAGGTGAAATGAATCATTGGGCCTCTAGAAATAATGCAAGCCGAAACTAAAATACCTAGAAAGGTGAACTGAATCTTTGGGCCTCTAGAAATAATGCAAGCCTAAAACTAAAATACCTAGAAAGGTGAACTGAATCTTTGGGCCTCTAGAAATAATGCAAGCCTAAAACTAAAATACCTAGAAAGGTGAACTGAATCTTCGGGCCTATATAAATAATGCAAGCCTAAAACTGAAATACCTAGAAAGGTGAACTGAATCTTTGGGCCTCTAGAAAGATTTATTACCTCCTCAAGCAGCATCAAACAATTCCATGCGTGCACCACAAATCCATACCAAGTTTGATCAGGATCTACTTTTCCAAATCAGAATTAGTGCTAGAGCGAGCAAGATCAATGATATGGCTGTGAGACAGAGAAGGAACAAACAAACTCACCCCTCTCGCGACCTCCGTGGTAGATGCGCCGCCGCCGCGCACGATAGAGGGAGAAAAACGACCGGTGAAGGGGGAGCGGGGCGACCTTCGAAGGCCGGAGGGAGAGGGTGGCCGGAGGAGAGAGAGGGCGAGTGGCAGAGCGACGCTTGGGCGGGCGGCCCGATGGGGAATAGAGAGGAGTCGTGGGAGGGGGGCGGAGGGAGCGATCTGGTGCGGGCATGGGAAATTTTTTTTGTTCTCTTTTAGTGGACCCAAGGATAACTAACCCAATTAGAGCCTCTCCACCGGGATAGTTTTTTTAACTGGGTTAGAGCAAACTAGCTCAAACTAACCCCTCCTGTTTCGATAATTTGAGGCTATTTCAACCCAAACTAGCTCTAACTCATGGATCCAAACAAAGAGGAGTAGTATTGTACATGCTACAGTCTGGACCGTAGCACATTGTTTTTTATGGCCATATCACCACACTGTTTTCTACTGCTGGTTACTGGGCTGCCGTGGTTCGCACTGCTGGTTCACTGGGCTGCCGTGGTTCGCACTCCTCCGACGTGAGTAGTAGTAGTAGTATATACCGCATGATTATTTGCTCCTTCTTACTACGTACTTCGCCGACATGTGGGAGAGCCAGCATCCGGGTCGACGTGTCATGCACCAGATTAGAGTGTGGAACAGAAGGGGGGGCATCACCCCGGTCGTAGCGCCAGTAATTCATGACTATAGTGAGTAGTCATATCACAAGTCTTTCCAGCAGTAACGCGCCGTCAAATTGCACAGCCCGTCCTTTCCAGTAGTAACTAAGTTGAATCTGCTACTCCCTCACCCTCCTTGCCTCTCTGTCAAACCGCCTACGTGAAAACTGTCGCGCGTACTGTTTGGGAAAAGCCCCGACCTCAACTTTTAACTATGCGAAAATAGTTCGAGCTTGTTCGTTCTATATAAATACTAGTATTGTATGTTTATTCACCTGTGGGGTTGTTCAATGAATGGAGGGTCGGGGAGCACAAGTGAACAATACTGGTACTACTAGTATTAAGTAGGAGTCGTACAGTTAGTCACCTTAAATAGAGAGTTTCTTTTCTTTAATCCACGTACACAAATTGAAACGCTTGTTGTGGAGAGAAAAAGATAATCACTCCATTATATATGTATGTAGGGGCCTGAGCGCTTGCTTTACTAGGGTTGCTCTCTTAATTCTCTCATCCTCTCCAAATCTAAACAAGACAACGGTAGCGGCATTTCTCTCTGCTCACCGCTGGTCACAGATCCGGTCGGTGTGTATAGAGGACTAAAAGGTGCACCGTTCATGTGGTCATCGCCGCCGAGGGAGGAAACCCACAGCTGCCGGCGGGGCCCGATCCTCTGCCCGTGTCGTTCTCTCCGACACAACACCGGCTCGAGAGGTCCTCCGACCCTTCTTCCTCCCTGCCGTATTGTGCGCAGATTGGACCTGCCGCCGCTGACATCCCGACGAACCTCAGGTACAAGTTCTTTGAAAGCGGCCTTGCTCTACTGTCCCAGCTCCCCACGTGTCTGCATGTGCATCTTTTTCTACTTCCATCAGCTCTTCCAAATCCACCTAAATGTTTAGTATTATTAGAGGTAAAGCTACTTCATGCATTCGAATCTAGGACTTGGTTCAAACAACGAAGAAAGGGGGGAAAGTTGTAGCATGAATCTAGGACTTGATTCAAAGAGGAAATAACAGGGGGGAAAGTAGTAGAGGCCGGATACCCAACCGGTCTCTTGGTTGAAAAGGGAAATAATGGGAAAACTCAGTATAGACTGGATAAGGAACAGATCTATTATTGGTTAAAAAAGGATAGAAAGTGGCGGTTGGTGGACAAGTCAATAGAGTATGTCCAGGATTAGATTTGCTACCCTCACATAGTAAAAGGTCTCCAGGATTAGATTTACTGCCCTCACATAGTAAAATGTCTCTAGGATTAGATTTGTTGCCCTCACATAGTAAACGTTCTCCAGGATTAGATTTGCTACCCACACAGAGCATCAACAAACTTGGCATCACCACTTTATGCCTCCTTGTAGGTACATTGTACTGATGCGTCCACTGTCGCATGTCCTTATACCAACCTTTTGCTATTGTTAATGTAAGGGCGCATGTAAAATGAAACGATCACATTGTTACCTTAAGGACATGTCTAACCAGTGTTATTGTTAATCTAATGCCTCCAGTGATATGATGCAATTAAACTGTGTTAACAAATGGTACTCCTGTTGTTTTCCCGAGTATGATAAGTAAGTTGCTTCTTTACGCTACTGAGTGACCTGGTGTCCCCATGGTCCCATGCCCTTAAACCAACTATTTAGCTGCTGTTGATTTACTGTATCTAGTAAACAAGCAATGCCACCATTAAAGTAATCCCATATTTGATGAATGTCATAGTTGATTGTAATGCTTCCGGTAACATGAAGCATTGCTGACGTTTTAAAATTTCTACTGGCCTTGCGTGATTGCCATGAACATAATTAATATGCTTCTTTTCATTTCGTGTATGTTTCGTATATTCTTATTGACCAACAACTGTTTACTTTCTATCTTTTTGTGCAGATAGGGATATCCATTTCACCTTGTTGCTATTGTGACCTTTTGGTGAACTGCAGAAAACACTTTTTTGGAATGAGTGTCTTGTGCAGTTCAACTAAAATGTCACGTGGGCAACATCTCTCAGTTTTGGTGGAACTGCACAAAATGGTGACCGGAGTTCCCAAAATCTCCGTCAAATTCTGTTGGTAATCTCGTGCAACATTATATTAGCCTTTGCAAGATGAGTCATCACTGTCACCACAATGGCACTTTATTTTAGTGGAACTGCACAAAAGGATAAGCAAATTATAGTTGCACCTTACATGAGCAGGACAACCAACCTTAATGTTGCTCAATTTTAGTAAAACTATTAAATAAGAACCTGCCAGCTCACGAGAGCAAGTACTTCTTGCTAGCTGAATGATGCAATCTTTGCTTCATTTTAGGTGAACTGCAGAAAAAGGTGCATGGATTGAATCATGGAGATGCAGGTTGACTTCATCCGAGTGGAGTTGCAGGTTGACAAGATCGAGTCGTGGCAGCATAGGGCCCCTCACACCGGTCAGTACTGTCCTTTATCAACATGATTGTGCTTTGTCATGTTGTGCCAACGTTGTATTTTTTAAATAAAGCTATTCTATCGCAATCTTTTCTCGTTTTGGAAATAAAGTTTGCTTCAACTAGTGCCACTATTATAGTAATTTCAAGGATGCGTCAAAGATTGACGTATCAGGAACATAGATAGAATTGGTGGCCAAAAGAAAAGGCCATGTTTGTACAACCATCTCTATGGCTTCTAGAGTCCTAAATCCATGCTCTTTCTTATCTGCACAAACAGGAATACTCTACTACAAATGTTGTGATGGTCAAGAGCATTCGCCAAGTTCTTGGGTTGTATGACACGGCTAGCCAAGATGGATTTAATCCTGGTATTCACTTTATCAAAAGGCTCTAATGGGTTGGTTCTGAATCTTGCAAGCTGGGAATCAATGAGATGTGTAGGCATCTTTGTTGTACTTATTATTTGAATCTTATTTGTTGTTCTGACTCTTGGAAGCTGGGAATCAGTGAGATGTGTAGGCATCTTTGTTGTACTTATTATTTGAATATTATTTGTTGGTTCTGAATCTTGCAAGCTGGGAAACACAGCATGATGATGCCGAGGACAACAACCATAACAAACTATTCAAACTTGGTAGTATTGTCTGTGTGAAAGTGCGGCAAATGTGCGGATCATGTGCGTCCTGAGAATAATAATTCTAATTGTTGTGCATGTTTATCCAGTGGCACTTGAAAGATCGAGGATGTCGCCTAGAGGGGGGTGAATAGGCGCTTTAAAATAATTACGGTTTAGGCTTGAACAAATGCGGAATAAACCTAGCGGTTAATTTGTCAATCACAAAACCTAAAACAACTAGGCTCACCTATGTGCACCAACAACTTATGCTAAGCAAGATAAGCAACTATGTGATAGCAAGATATATGACAAAGAACAATATGGCTATCACAGAGTAAAGTGCATAAGTAAAGGGCTCGGGTAAGAGATAACCGAGGCACGCGGAGACGACGATGTATCCCGAAGTTCACACTCTTGCGGATGCTAATCTCCGTTTGGAGCGGTGTGGAGGCACAATGCTCCCTGAGAAGCCACTAGGGCCACCGTAATCTCCTCACGCCCTCGCACAATGCAAGATGCCATGATTCCACTAAGGGACCCTTGAGGGCGGTCACCGAACCCGTACAAATGGAGACCCTTGGGGGCGGTCACCGAACCCGTACACTTTGGCAACCCTTGGGGGCGGTCACCGGTACCCGTCAAATTGCTCGGGGCGATCTCCACAACTTAATTGGAGACCCCGACGCTTGCCCGGAGCTTTACACCACAATGATTGAGCTCCGAACACCACCAACCGTCTAGGGCGCCCAAGCACCCAAGAGGAACAAGCTCAAGGGCACCAAGCACCCAAGAGTAATAAGCTTCTCAACTTGTAACTTCCACGTATCACGTGGAGAACTCAAACCGATGCACCAAATGCAATGGCAAGGGCACACGGAGTGCCCAAGTCCTTCTCTCCAAAATCCCACCAAAGAAACTAATGCTAGGGAGGAAAATGAGAGGAAGAACGAAAGAAGAACACGAAGAACTCCAAGATCTAGATCCAAGGGGTTCCCCACACTTAGAGGAGAAAGTGATTGGTGGAAACGTGGATCTAGATCTCCTCTCTCTTTTCCCTCAAGAACTAGCAAGAATCATTGGAGGGATTGAGAGTTAGCAAGATCGAAGAAGGTCAAAATGGGGGAAGAACACGAGCTCAAAGGATAAGGTTCAATGGGGAAGAAGACCCCCTTTTATAGGTGGGGAAAAATCCAACCGTTATGCTCACAGCCCGCACTGAGCGGTAGTACTGCTAGGGCGGAAGTAGCCCTTTGAAACACAACAGCGAGGAGGCAAAAAGGCCAAAAGAACCATCGGAGCGGTAGTACCGCTTGACCTCATGGTACTACCGCTAGGGGTAGCGGTACTACTGCTAAGGGTAGCGGTACTACTGCTTGCGAGCGGTACTAAAAAATTACATCCGTGCCTACCACCGCTGGACTTGTGACGAGTTTTTGGTCCTGAGCGGAAGTAGCCATGGAAGTAGCCGCGGCAGTACCGCTCCCAAGAGCGGTAGTAAAAAATTACTTCCGCTCCTATCCGCGGTAGTACCGCTGCAGCCTTTTCAGAACACCAAAACTGACACAACTTTTGCAAACGGACTCCGAATTCGATGAAACCAAGTTTGTTGGAAAGCTAGCGACAAGGGCTAAAACAATCTTGAAAGAAATATCAATATGAAGAAAAATAGAAAAGGCCCATAAGAAAAAGGTGAGAACCCTTCCTTGGATAAGACCGGTAAAACCTCCAACACCGAAAACATCATAGAAGACGCATGCGAACTCCGTTTTCGATGAACTCAAGCTTGTCATCAAGATGACCATAAGCTCTAAGACTCACAAAGAGAATCAAAAAAGAACCAAGAAACATGATGCAAGGATGCAATGGTTTGAGCTCTCTACTAACGATACGATCAAGCTACCAACTTGAGAGCCCCCCTTGATAGTACGGCAAACAATCCTATAACCTGGTCTCCCAACTACCACCACGAGACCGGTAAAATAGAAAACCTATCAAGGGCAAACCTTTGCCTTGCACATGGTCCAATTGAGCTAGATGATGACGATCTTGACTCCCTCAAGTTGGACCACCTTTCTTGATTGCGTTGGCTCAATGAAGACTAGATGATTGCTCCCCCATAGTTCACTATGGGTGAGCCACTCTTCGGCACATCTTCACAAGTCCATTGACACCACAATGGATGGCAAGATTCAAGCACTTGATCTCTTCATGATGCTCCACTTGAACTTGCACACGGCAATCTTGATGACGATCACCACTTGATGTCATCCTTTCCATGGGTTGTATGATATCTTCCCTTTTGACGCAAGCCCATGGATACATACCTAACCCCAGATAGAACTCTCACAGAGACCATGGGTTAGTACACAAAGTGCAATGGACAATGCTTACCATACCATGGGATCACTTGATCCCTCTCGGTACATCTTCTACACTTTGTGAGTTGATCAACTTGATTCACTCTTGACTTAGTCTTGATCAACCTTGAACCTTTGCAACTCTCTTCATTTGGATGATGTCTTGAAGGTAAACATGAATGATCACACAACCTTCTTCTTCAAGACATGCTTGCAATAAGCTCAACACTCACATGACCGATCTTTGGATAATTCCTTAAAAGCACCTTGGTCAACTCATAAACTCCTTGAAACCAACACATGGATTTCAAGAAAAGCCTATGGACAAATCCTTCAAATATAACTCAAGACAACCATTAGTCCATAGAGATTGTCATCAATTACCAAAACCAAACATGGGGGCACCGCATGTTCTTTCAGCACTGATAGAACAAGCCAATGCATTGCTTGTTTTAAGAATACATTTTAATTAAAGCTAATTAAATTTAAGTAAAGTGACCACTAACACTTGTTATTATAGTACCAATATGGACCCGCTCGTGAACCGATGTGTATGGCCGGAATAGGTTTCTTAATGGAGGCGTTTGAATGCGCCGAGGGTGCATATTCTGTCGGGCGTGTAGCGGGCGAGGAAGGGGTAGTAACTGTTGTCGCCTATACACACTCAGTTTACTGTTGAATCCAGTTCCCCAAGAGCTGAAAAACAAACTGCTGTTGCCGCCTACTCACTCGTTCACTTGAAGAGACTCCAATGGCGATCCAAGGGGTGAGCCTGCTGGATATGCACTTCAGCAAAGAGTTCATCTTTGAGTTCTCCATTCAGTCCCATGGTGGCACCAAGTTGAATGTGATGTACACCAACGATCCGGACTCGGTGAAGCTCTGCCTCGCCGAGTTCAAGCAGTACTGAAAGTGCAACTATCCCTGGGTGGTTTTGGTAATTCCTAACAACATATAGCTCACTGAACTAATGCTATTTCAAGATAAATATTTCAGGAAATCTCAATGATTGGCATGGCATGGACGAGAAAAGTGGATCCCTCAAAATGCTAAGGACAAAAGGATTGGCTCAAGCTCAAAGTACAAGACTATATGTTTTCTATTTTAGTGATCCAAGATCACATTGAGTCTATAGGAAAAGCCAATACTATCAAGGAGGGATGAGGTGTTGCTTAATGAGTTTCTTGCTCAAAGTGCATAGTGATATGCTCCAAAGCCCTCAACTACTTTCCCACATCCACATATGTCCCAAACCAAGAGTCAAACTCGACCCCACCGAAACCATCTATCCGGCGCCACCGAGTTCTCATGACATAGCCACTGCCACAAACCCTAGTCTTTTCGGTCTCACCGATAGGGATTTCGGTCTCACCGAGATGGGATTGCAATCTCTCTGTTTCCCTTCGTAACGTTTCTGTCAAACCAAGATGAGCGATCGGTCCCACCGAGATTGTAATGCAAACTCACTATTTCCCTTTCGTAACATTTCGGTTCATCCGAAATGAGCGAATCGGTCCCACCGAGTTTGCCTGACCAACCCTCTGTGTGTCCATTACCAAAATCGGTCTCACCGAGTTTGTGTAATCGGTCTCACCGAGATTACGTTATGCCCTAACCCTAACCATATCAGTCCCACCGAGATGACATGTCGGTCCCATCGAAAATCCTAACGGTCACATTATTTCCTAAATCGGTCTGACCGAGTTTCAGCATTCAGTCCCATTGAGTTTGGTAAGTTGTGTGTAACGGTTAGATTTTGTGTGGAGGCTATATATACCCCTCCACCCACTCTTCATTCGTGGAGAGAGCCATCATAACATGCCTACACTTCCAACATACATTTTCTGAGAGACAACCACCTACACTTGTGTTGAGGTCAAGATATTCCATTCCTACCACATAAATCTTGATCTCTAGCCTTCCCCAAGTTGCTTTCCACGCAAATCTTCTTTCCACCAAATCCAAATCCTGTGAGAGGGAGTTGAGTGTTGCAGAGACTATCATTTGAAGCACAAGAGCAAGGAGTTCATCATCAACACACCATTTGTTACTTCTTGGAGAGTGGTGTCTCCTAGATTGGCTAGGTGTCACTTGGGAGCCTCCGTCAAGATTGTGGAGTTGAACCAAGGAGTTTGTAAGGGCAAGGAGATCGCCTACTTCGTGAAGATCTACCCTAGTGAGGCAAGTCCTTCGTGGGTGACGGCCATGGTGGGATAGACAAGGTTGCTTCTTCGTGGACCCTTCGTGGGTGGAGCCCTCCGTGGACTCGTGCAACCGTTACCCTTCGTGGGTTGAAGTCTCCATCAACGTGGATGCACGATAGCACCACCTATCGGAACCACGGCTAAAAAATCTCCGTGTCAACATTGTGTTTGCTCCCTCAAACTCCTCCCTTTACCTTCATATGCAATTGTTTTACATTCCGCTGCTATACTCTTAGAATTGCATGTGTAGGTTGATTGCTTGACTTGTGCTAAGTTGCTAAAATCTGCCAAGAACTAAAATTGGGAAAAGGCTAGATTTTTATTTGGTCAAGTTGTCTAATCACCCCCCCCCCCTCTAGACATACTTTCGATCCTACAAGTGGTATCAGAGCTTTGGTCTCCATTTGCTTTGATTTCCATAGCTTTTGGTGGTCATAGCCTTGGTTTCACAACCTAGGAGAGTATGGCGTCTAGTGAGGGAAATTACCACCGTAGAGGTCCTTACTTTGATGGTACTAATTTTGCTAGTTGGAAGCATAAGATGAAAATGCATATTCTTGGACATAACCCCGCCGTTTGGGCTATTGTGTGTATTGGATTGCAAGGTGAATTCTTTGATGGGAGAGAACCAAACCGTGAAGCTACCACGGAAGAGTTGAAGATGCTGCAATACAATGCTCAAGCTTGTGATATCCTCTTCAATGGATTGTGCCCCAAAGAATTCAACAAAATCAGCCATCTTGAGAATGCAAAGGAAATTTGGGATACTTTGATTGACATGCATGAAGGTACCGACTCCGTCAAGGAATCCAAATTGGATGTGCTTCAAAGTCAACTTGACAAGTTCAAAATGAAGGATGGTGAAGGTGTCGCTGAAATGTACTCTAGGCTTGCTCTCATCACAAATGAGATTGCCGGCTTAGGAAGTGAATAGATGACTGACAAATTCATCATCAAGAAGATTCTAAGAGCCTTGGATGGAAAATATGATACCGTGTGCACATTGATCCAAATGATGCCCAATTACAAAGATCTCAAGCCAACAGAAGTCATTGGAAGAATTGTTGCTCATGAGATGTCACTCAAGGATAAGGAGGAGCTCCACAACAAGTCAAGTGGTGCTTACAAAGCCTCATGTGAAGCTCCCACATCATTAAGTGAGAAACAAACCTTCAATGAAGAATTGAGATTAATGGTGAAGAACTTCAACAAGTTCTACAAGAGTAGAAGCAAGGAAAGAAGCTCCAAGTCAAGGTCCTACAATGACAAAAGATCTTCTAGTCGTGAGCGCAATTGCTACAATTGTGGAAGACACAGACACTATTCCAAAGAGTGTACGGCTCCCTACAAAAGAAGAGAAGATTCTCCAAAAAGAAGGAGTAGAAGAGAAGAATCACCATCAAGAGAAAGAAGGAGTAGAGATGACCGTTATGAACGGAGACCATCCGGGAGAAGCAAGGATTTGGAAAGGAAGGACAAGTCATCAAGGAGCTACACAAAACGAAGACATCAAGCTCATGTTGGTGAATGGGTATCCGGCTCCGACTCCGACAATCACTCCGAGAGAAGCTATCACTCCGACTCCGAATATACTCAAGATGAAGGTGTTGCTGGTCTAGCACTTGTGTCAACCAACTCCTATGACATATTTGACTCACCAAATGAAGGATTTGGAAGATGCTTCATGGCTAAAGGCTCAAAGGTATCACACCCCGAGTATGTTGATTTCAATAGTGATGAAGATGACTTGTTAGGTGATGATGATCTACTTGTTGACAACTCTAGTGATGAATACTATGATGAAACGTCAATTAATCATGCTAATCAAGATAAAACAAATGACAATGATAAGGAGAAGATTAAGCGCCTAACTAAAGAACTAAACACTCTTAAGTTAGCTCATGAAACTATCTTGGAAGATCATCGAGAACTTTTAAAGACTCATGAGAAGTTATGCTTTGAAAAGCTCAACCTTGAGCAAGAGCATGAGTTTTTAAAGGCAATCAATGATGATCTTCGCAAGAAAAGTTCTTCTTACATTGCCAAGCATTTACTCTTATCCACTTACAAGCCACAAGTCAAGTCTAGTAACAAGAATAAGAAAGATTCTTCTTCTAGTAGTAACAATAATCATGCTAAATCCAATGTTGTTGCTTCTAGTAGTTCTCTTGGTTCCACTAATGATTCTCTTAGCCAAGTTACACTTGAGCAAGAAAATAGCTTATTGAAGGGAATTATAGAGAAAGGTGTTTACAACAGTCTTGCCAGAAGTAAGCAATTCGAGGAAATTGTATGCAAGCAAGGAAGGCACCAGAAGAATCAAGATGTTGGTTTTGAATGAAAGTTCAATTCCAATGGAGTTGAGTGGGAAGAAGATCAATACCCCAAGACGAAGTTTGTTCCTCAACAAGAGAAGTATGATCCTACTTCTTTCAAAGGGACAAGCTCAAGATGATCTTCCACCACAAGACCACAAGCAAAAAGGCAAGGGCAGGCTTCAAGAGGAGATTGATGCATTTGAAGAAGCTCCTAAGGCCTTGGTCAAGTGGGTTCCAAAGATTACATCAAGTTCTACTTCATCTAGTACAACTACAACTCCAAGGATTCCCATCAAGATGATGTGGATCCCAAAGAAGAAGAACTAGAGAGTTCTTGAGGGTGACTCCACCAACGTACTTCACTTATATCATTTTGGCAAGGACAAGTGCAATCAACTTCCACATCTTGCACTAGGTCAAGGAGTCACAAACCCTCTTGTTGGTAAGACAAGGGACAAGGTAACCTAATGCTTTCATGGTCATCATCTTGTGTATGCATCACTCTATGTCTATGGATATCATTGTTTGTTCCTTGTGGGACTAACCCGTGTAGGTATTGAAAGTGCAACTCACTCCAATGGATTGCTCCAAATGATCTACATCAACATTGAGCATCCACATCTTCAATACCTACATGAAGTCATCATCGACAAAACCCAAGGTTAGTTCATCCCTCTTAGGGGGGATCTCACATCTAGGGGGAGCTTTACTCTAAGTATTGAGCTAAAGCAACTCTAATGGTGTGAACACAACAATGATTTATGTAAAAGTGGTAACCCCACTTGTGCTTAAACGATGAGTATGACCTATGATCAAGTGTTCTCATTTTACTCCTAACTCAATATACTCATATATAGATGACCTAGTCATCGCCAATTGTTTGATAGATGCTAGAATTGGTTGTGCATGCTTTGCCACATATTTCATTTGCCACTTTATTGTGTGAGCATGTTGGTTGCATATTTTACTCATTCAAGGACATCCACTTGTTTTTTTGATTGTTTGGTTTCTTTTCTTTTGCCAAGTGGATGGACAAGAATGCCTAAGAACCTTCTCTAGCTATCTATGTTTTTCTTATCTCAAACTCTATTCATGCTACATCACAAAGTTTGATCAAGTCAGATTCGAACCACTCTGTGTGAGGAGCACTCGGAGTCCCCGATTCATCATAGACTTAAACTTCCAAAACCTCTTTGTGCATTTCGGTCTGACCGATTCTCCCTTTTCGGTCACACCGAGATCACTAAGTTGATCTAGGTTTTCAACCTCGGTGCAACCGATTAGAACTTTTCGGTCACACCGAGTTGCAGTAACTACTTGCAGTTTTGCATCTCGGTGCCACCGAGTTGTTCCACTCGGTCACACCGATAGGATCAGGCTATATATACCCCCGGATCAAATTTTGGAAATTTTCCGAAATCCCTTCGCCCACGCATAGCCTGCTCTGCCTCCTCGGGTCTTCGAATCATCCTCCTCGTCGCCAGCGACCTCCTGCCGCTGGTCTCCACCATCGTCAAAGGGATTCTGCCCCGATGTTGCCGCCGTAGCAAGTTCACCGCCGAACTAGGGTATGAACTTGAAACTTTGTGCTATCCTTAACTCCGATTCCTAGCACATTGCTTTGCCATGAATCTTGCCACGTTTGAAATCATTCTATCCAGCGAAAACACTCCGTAGATTAGATTTGATTTGAAAATTCAGGGTTAGGTTTCAGCCGAATTCATCTCGGACCGACCGAGTTGTAGAAATCGTCTCACCGATTTGGCTTAGGCCATTGCACATGTGATTTTCGGTCTGACCGAGAATTGCAAATTGGTGTGACCGAGATCGATTCTTTGTGAAACCCTAGTAGTCTCGGTGCCACCGAACTGTGACTCGGTCTGACCGAGTTCACTAGTTTAGGTTCCAAAAGCTGCTTCGGTAGCACCAAGTTTACAAATCAGTAGCTCCGAAATGCTTTCTATGGAAAACTAAAACTAAGTTTTTGATTCAATTATTTTGCAAAAACCTCTGTGCTTTGTGATGCTCATCCACTCTACCTCATCTACATCTATTCACAGGGTCTGTTGTCAGTGAGTTTGCAATATGTCTGATCAAAGTGACAGCCAGAACAAGTCAGAGGAGCAAGCTCAGATGAGTGAGGGCACTAGTCCCTCAAGCAGTTATGATGAGGGCAGCAGGAGCACACCCAGCAATTTGCCAAAAGCAACCACCAAGACAAGGAAGAAGAAAACCTCAGATTCTGAAGATGAGGACTATATTGCTGTTGAGGATGAGGCAACTTCTAAGAAGAAGGTGCTGAAAAAGGAGTATGGCACAACTGCTACCACAAAGCCAGGCATGAACAGAAAGGCACCTACCAAGAGAGTGCCCACATCCAAACCTAGGAAGGTTGCCACTGGTGAAACCATGAAGTTCACCATTGAGTCTGATGAAGAAGCTGCTGGCCAAGATAAAAAGAAGAAGAAAAGGGTCAGAACCACTACTGCCAAAGTACTTGGCAAGCCCTCTATGAGGAGAGATTCTGCAGCGCTGATTGCACCTTCGCTATGGTGGAGAGAAGGAAGAACGATTCGTCCATCCGGTGCAACAAGCTTGTCGACATCAAGAAGCAATACAAGATCATCGGCAACGGGCAGGAGAAGGACTCCTTGGTTGACCTTGTCGAGACCATCATCAACCCCTGCTACGCCAACGTGAAAGAAGACAACGATACCAAGGACCTGAACACGTGGGAGGTACCTCTGAATCTACCCTACGTAACCTACACGGCCAAGGACGCATACGCATGCTATGACATGTACAGGCATATCTTGGACATGAGGGCGTGTCTGCTTCCCGTAACCGACGAGTACACGGACAGCCGCAGCGTCATGATCAAGCGTGCCAGGAAGGTATAGATGTTGTACTTTATCTGTTTAAGCAGCTTTATTATCTGAGTGTTTCATGCATTAGCCTATGTGTCGTAATTATCTGTTTTGTCCGAAATATTTCTTCTAAGAACCCATTAACATGTTTGCTTTTTTTAGTGGCTATTTTCTTATGTATATAACTAGTTCACTCGTCCGTTTAAAAAAACTAGTTCACTCGCCTGCCGTGCTTTGAATCTCCTTCCTCCCAACATATTCCCCTTCTCAGGTGGACCCAGCAGGTCTCATACACACACATATGGGACCAACCACCTATCCATTTGTATTTCTTTATTTTGTTCAATCTTTCGTCCTCTTCCTATATAGCGGTTGGCCATCATAGCCTATGGCGTTGGCCAGGCGATCCACTACTCCCACACATTGTCCGGTGGCGGTAGCTCCATTGGCCCACCCTGCACCCGAACAAGTCAACCCTCGTACTCCCCTCCGCCTGCGTCTTCCCCCACTCCGGTTCGTTTGGTCCACGGTCTCGATGTCTTCCTCCGCCTTGGTGCTCTCGCCGCGGCGCCACCGTATGTCGTTCCCAACATGGTCAGCAAAACAAGAGGAATCGGGAGATAACTGTTCGTCGACAGGTTGACAGTCCCGGGCCCACCAGGTCCATTGTCGTGGTTCTAAGTCTAACAGTACGTATAGGGGGTATGAATAAAGAGGCAAGGTCCTAGCTACGGTGAGATTGTATGCAAGTGTTTACGAGTTCAGGCCCCTCTCGGAGGTGGTAAAAGCCCTACGTCTCAGTGCCCTGAGGCGGTCGACTGGAATATGGGAGTGTGTGTTACAGGGGGTGCGAACCCTTGTGCCAGACGAGGGGGTGGCTTATATAGAGTGCGCCAGGACCCCAGCCATCCCCCGTTACAAGGAGTTCAATGTACATAAAGATGGGGCGTTACTGATAACACCAGCCATAAAGTGCTATTAATGATGTTAAAGACTACGGGGTGAACGCATGACCGTTGTTGTTCTGGTCGACTCCTGGTCTTCGATAGGTTGAGTGATTTCTTGTATGGTCGAATGATATTAAGAGGGAGGGGTACCCGAGTGAGGTGACTGGTCGAGTGGATTGCACTCGACGCCTTCAATTGGTACTCCATGATGTGTCTTGGGTGTCTTTGTTTCTAGGGTTGTGACCTTGGATAGGGCATATAGGTCAGGCATATGACCCTACCCTAGGTCTATATCATCATCATTAGCCCCTGAATGGATTGAGGTCCAAGTGAAAAGAAGGTTGAAGTTGATCTTGCCTCGACCCTTGTGCTTCACAAGTATTCATGTTGGACTGGAGGCCCGTGTTGGAACTTCGGCTTCATTTCAGTCGCCTTGATCGATTCAGAAGTTGCCGAGTGGATTTGTACCATCACTCGTCGAGTGTTACTTTTGACGCGAAATCTTTGGCGCGATTGGTTACGGCGTATCCCGGGTCTCACGGGATTCGAAATTTTGGGGAAGCGCGCGAGGCGGAGCGCGCCGTAGTAAGTGGGATGGATAGGCAGGAGCACCTCGATCTCCACGCCACCTTTTTCACCATGTACCCAGCGCGCGACTGTTGCGGGATTTCACAAGATTACCTAGGCCCACGCGTCAACCACTCGGAAGTGGGTCCTTAAAAGGCGACGGGGCCGAGGCATCTGCACTATGCGCGTCCATTCTCCCTCTTCCTTCCTCGCATCCCCATCACATCTGCCTCCTCTGCTCTCGACGCTGCCACACCACCACCATGGTGAAGGACAAGACGGCGGCACTGGAGCACGCGAAGAAGGCGACGGGGGCGGCGAAAGGCAAGAAGACAAATCGGGGGTCGTCGTCAAGGTCCTCTCTGTCGCCGGGTTGGATCCAGGACGACTGGATCCGATCTTCACTTCAGTCAGAGGATTTGGAGGAGCTGGCCACCTCCGATCTGATTGTCAATGGAGCTGTGAGGCTGCCAGTGGGGGAGACGGAACCACAGTCGCGACCGGGTGAGTGCGTTCTGCTTGCCACCCATGTCGTCCGCGGTTTCTCCCTTCCCCCGCACCCTTTTTCCGGGGTTTCCTGAACTTTTTCGGAGCTCAACTCCATCACTTATCTCCCAACACCATTACGTACGTCGCTGCATTTGTGTCCATGTGCGAAAACTTCCTGGGTTGTCGACCGCACTGGGGTCTTTTCAAGCACATCTTCACAATCCGCTCCCAATCGGTGAAGAAAGCGAATTCGAGTGATGAGAGAACACATGTTATCCAAATGTGTGGGGGTTTGGGTATCCATAAGAGGAAAAGGAGTTCTTTCCCCTCCATGACACTTCTTGAGTCGGTCAGGGGCTGGCAGTCGACCTGGTTCTACTGCCAGGACATTGCGACTCCAGGCCAGTCGACTGGACTTCCCCCTTTTTCTTTAGATTGCGCCCAGCAACCATCTTCACTGAAAGTGACCACTGCAGAGAGGGTGGAAACGAACATGTTGGTCGAGAGAGTGGTCCAGTTGATCAATCAGGGTGTCACCAGCATGGACTTGTTGGAGGTGTTTCTCAGTCGATGCATCCAGCCGCTCCAGGCTCGTGATCACTCGATGTGGATGTACTCTGGAGCCAACGACAACACTCGGGTTCATCCAGAGGAGGTTACGGCTGAGACAGTGGCCCTGTGGTTGAAGGGTATTACAGGAAACAAGGACAATCCCAGGGGAGCCAGGAGAGTCGACCCATTCAGCGACAGCAACCAGTCAGATAAGGTTTGGTCTCTGCTACCGACTATACTTCAATATGTTTTGCGACTGTCTTTGAATCTGACTGATATTTGCTTGACTTCTTGTCTTGTAGGTTTACACTAAGATGTACTCGATGCCCAATGGTGAACAAGTTCTGGTGCAAAACTAGGAGGGAGAGGACAGCACGGAGGAAAGCGGCGATTGGCAATCTCCAGAAGACGACGACGAGGAGGAAAGTGATGAGTCGGACGACGGCGAGATAGTCAACTCACCACCTCACACGGAGCGTCAATCTAAGCTACTCCATGATCCAACGGGCGGGCGTGGCAAGACCGTGGCTCCAAGCACTCAAGCACAGAAGCGCACTCGGACTTCGACTCCAGAGCCGACGGAGAAGGTCGCCAAGCAGCCCAAGGTCGTCCCATCAAAGGCTCAGAAGACTTTGCCCAAGATCAAGATGGACGTTCCTGATGCCTCTGGGTGAGTGTTCTTTCTTTCTGCGTTTTCTTCTACCGACTAATACTTCTGTTCTGACCGAGTGGATTATAAACTTTTCCAGCCCAGCCTCAGCCGCGACTAATATGGATGTTGACAAGGCCCCAAGTGATGAGGAAACCGACGACGCGGCCACCTCCAAAGCTAATATGGTCTATCCAACTTGATTTTGTTCTGCCGATTGGATTATTGGTCGATTGAACTCTTAAGGTTGCTTTTTGTTACAGCTCCATGGGACATTATTGAGCTTCCGGACGATGAAGAAGAAGTGCCTCTAAGAGAGAGAAGGAGGAGGGGCAGGGCGTCAAGCGGGAAAGCAGCCGAGGGTCAGGTCCCTCAGTCGACACTGGTGCTTGAGATAGTGGTCCAACGCTCCGGAGATCCGGCTCGGACCAATGTTACCTTTGCCAATCCACTATCAACTGACCATCCATCGGGGTCGACTGCTCAGACCTCGGCCGCTCCAGTACAACTCCATGCATCTGACCCTGTGACTGCTCTGACTGCATTGCCATCATCGCTCTTCACTGCATACCAGACTCCAGATGACTCACCGAGTGCCGCCAGGGAGGCTCTTCTCCAGGTAAATATTGTGATGGAACAGATGAAGGTGGTGCATGAAGCCAGTCAGGTTGCTTATAACGCCAGCACCGCTCTGCAAACCAACGTCAAGGTTAGTTGATTTTCGACTGGTCTCTTGAGTAATGATAATTGACATTGTTACTTCACTATGCATATGGTGTTCTTGAATGAGCGTTTTGGAACCTATTATGTGCATCTATCATTGGTCTGTATTTCTCATCCAATCACCCACTTGGGTGTCTCTGTCTTAGAGCTGTATAATTCTTCCACTTGAGTCGACTAGGTCGAGTCGAGTGTTATTCTGAACCAGTGGGGGCATGCGGAGTGCACCCACTGGGTGTAGTCCCCGAGACCGTGGTTGACTGTTGGTAGTCGGCTGGGGTCTGAGAATCCCATTTTTTTATACTCATGCTGCGCAGACCATGCTGAGTGTAAAACCAAACCAGTGGGGGCACGCTAAGTGCACCCACTGGGTGTACTCCCCGAGACTACTGTTGAATGTTTGATTCAGCGGTACTCTTACAGCAACTTCCACTGAGATTGACTTCTGTTTCTGTCGACTGACATATCTTATTTGCTGACTGCAGAGGTCTTGTGATCTTGGAGCCCAACTTTCTGAACCGAATAAGCAGCAGATCAGCCTCAATCTTGATCTGGTACTGGCCAAGAAGAACCTCAAGAATGCTCAGGACAAAGCAGCTATCATGGGAGGTAACCAATCATCGACTGTCCACCTTGTGACTCTCTCTTTCCCCTTTTTTTAGTCTCTTTGAACCGAGTGATTTCACTCAAATAGATGTGTGTAGTGCAAACCGTCAACTTCAAGCTCGTCTGAAGAATGTTATTTCTTTAGAGAAAATGAAGCAGGCTCTTGAGAAGAAGGATTAGGACCTTGCCGCGGCCCAGAAGGAGGCACGAGAGAAAACAGCACTTGCGGACAAGAAGCTGGCCTCAGTCAGCAAGTTGGAAGAAGAAAACTCCAAGTTGAAGACAGCCGTTTCTGAAGCTAACCGGGAGGTCGAGCAACTGAAGAAAGACAAGGAAAGCTTGACCGACGAAGTTGGTAGCCTCAAGGCCAAGAAGGGCGAATTAGAGTCTTATCTAGGGCATCTTGCTGCGAAGTTGGTCTTGAAGCTTGAAGGTATTTTCTCTTGTTCGACTGATTTGTTGATGTTGACTGGCACGTTTGGCTAAACTGTCGACTCACTGATTTTCCGATTGTGCAGAACTTTGTTAAGACTTTGAAGCAGAAACTGGGCGGGTCGAGATGGGTCTCGATCCCATCAACTCTCCTGTCAAGATGACGTTGTGATGAATGTGTTGCGGTTGGAGTCACGCATGGACAATGATGTGGATTATCTGGCTCGATTGAAGGTAGCAATGACGCGGATTGATGCTGAACTCTGGCCTCGGGCGGAACTCTCACAGGATTTAGAGTCTCTGATGACTCGAATGAATCAAATACCTGACTGAGTGCAAGAATGGAAGAAATCTTCTACTCATTGTGGTGCTGATGTCGCCTTGTCGGTGGTCTGAGTGCATTGCAAGGATGTCAGAGAAGACAAGCTGGCGGCCCTCAAGGTTGCGAACACCAAAAAGCATAGTTTCCAGTCCTTCATGGACACTTTCCTTGATGCTGCCACTCGCATCGCAGACATCATCGACCTTGGCAGTTTCTGTGACCCAACAAGTCCTTCTCCTGACGAGTGAACGAAACATTAAGCCCCACTTTTATTTGCCTCGGAATGCCGAGTGATTATGTGACCATTAAACTCTTTTAGGCTTGATTCCTGAGCACTTCTGCCCGTCGTGGTCCTGAACTCTTGCGGAATTTATCTGAACTTGAGTTTCCTTGAATATCATGGCTTTTGTTTTGGTTCTGAACTATTTATGGTTGTCTTTTGATTTTGAGTGAACTTGATCCTTTCACCTTTTGTCGAGTGGAACGTACATTGTACTTGTGACGCAGCTCAAACGTGGTGTTCAGTCGACACCTCGTCGTCCTTGCGGATTGGGATGGTACATTGTACTTGTGACGCAGTTCAGACGTGGTGTTCAGTCGACACCTCGTCATCCTTGCGGATCGGGATGGTACATTGTACTTGTGACGCAGCTCAGGCAGGGTGTTCAATCGACACCTCGTCGTCCTTGTGGATCGGGATGGTACATTGTACTTGTGACGCAGCTCAGACGTGGTGTTCAGTTGACACCTCGTCATCCTTGCGGATCGGGATGGTACATTGTACTTGTGATGCAGCTCAAACGGGTTGTTCAATCGACACCTCGTCGTCCTTGCAGATCGGGATGGAGCGTACATTGTATTTGTGGCGTAGCTCGGATATTTGTGACTTAGGCGAGTACGGGGTCGCAGCTAAGCCCCAGAGTGGGAGGATTGCTCTCCACTCGGAATGTTTTTAACTTAGGCGAGTACGGGGTTGCAGCTAAGCCCCCGAGTGGGAGGATTGCTCTCCACTCGGAATGTTTTTAACTTAGGTGAGTACGGGGTCGCAGCTAAGCCCCCGAGTGGGAGGATTGCTCTCCACTTGGAATGTTTTTAACTTAGGCGAGTATGGGGTTGCAGCTAAGCCCCCGAGTGGGAGGATTGCTCTCCACTCGGAATGTTTTTAACTTAGGCGATTACGGGGTCGCTGCTAAGCCCCCGAGTGGGAGGATTACTCTCCACTCGGAATGTTTTTAATTTAGGCGATTACGGGGTCGCGGCTAAGCCCCCGAGTGGGAGGATTGCTCTCCACTCGGAATGTTTTTAACTTAGGCGATTACGGGGTCGCTGCTAAGCCCCCGAGTGGGAGGATTACTCTCCACTCGGAATGTTTTTAATTTAGGCGATTACGGGGTCGCGGCTAAGCCCCCGAGTGGGAGGATTGCTCTCCACTCGGAATGTTTTTAACTTAGGCGAGTATGGGGTCACAGCTAAGCCCCCGAGTGGGATGATTGCTCTCCACTCAGAATGTTTTTAACTTAGGCGATTTCGGGGTCGCAGCTAAGCCTGCAAGTGGGAGGATTTCTCTCCACTCGGAATGTTTTTAACTTAGGCGAATCAGGTTTGCGGCTAAGCCACCCACTGGGGGATTTGGACACAAGTGATTGCGGAGAACCAATTAATAAGATACTGTAAAAATCTTGTCTTTGGAAAACAAACTGAAATACTTTTATTACAACTCGTCGGGTCGAGTGATCTTAGGTATAGAAAGGACGAAGCAGCTCTGTGTTCCATGCGTGTGGCTCGTCCATGTTCTTGGCTATGTTGTAGATGTGGTACGCTCCATTGTGAAGCACCTTGGTGATGATGAAGGGTCCTTCCCAGGCCGGAGCGAGCTTGTGAGGTCGTTTTTGGTCCACTCGGAGCACAAGGTCTCCTTCCTGCAATGCTCAACCTCTAACATTGCGAGCATGGAATCAACGCAGATCTTGCTGATAGATGGTCGACTGAACTAAAGCCATCTCGCGCTCTTCCTCCAGGAGATTAACTGCATCTTGGCGTGCCTACTCAGCTTTAGCTTCTGAGAATAGTTCCACTCGGGGGGCATTGTGCAGCAAGTCACTCGGAAGCACAGCCTCAGCGCCATACACCAGAAAGAAAGGGGTCCAGTCAGTCGACCGGTTTGGCGTTGTTCTCAGCTCCCATAGGACAGACGGTAATTCAGTCACCCAAGCTCCAACAGCATGCTTAAGGTCGTGCATTAGACGTGGCTTTAACCCTTGAAGGATCAAACCATTCGCCCTTTCTGCTTGTCCATTCGACTGCGGGTGTGCGACGAACGCATAATTGACCCGAGTGCCTTGGGACACGTAGAACGCCTTGAACTTGTCAGAATCAAAGTTGGAGCCGTTATCTATGATAATGCTGCGAGGTACTCCATATCTGAATATCAACTCCTTGATGAAACTAACGGCAGTGCCTGCACCGAGGTTTTTGATGGGCTTGGCTTCGATCCACTTGGTGAACTTGTTGACTGCTACAAGCAAATGGGTGAAACCACTCGCGCTGGTCTTGAAGGGCCCAACCATATCCAATCCCCAGACTACAAACGGCCAGACGAGTGGAATAGTCTTCAGGGCAGACGCAGGCTTGTGGGACATGTTGGAGTAGAACAGGCAGCCTGCGCACTTGTCAACAATATCTTTCGCCATCTCATTTGCTCGAGGCCAATAGAATCCCGCTTGGTATGCTTTGGCCATGATGGTCCGAGAGGACGCATGGTGACCACAGGTCCCCGAGTGGATATCATTTAAGATCATTCGACCTTCTTCCGGGGTGATGCAGCGTTGAGCCACTCCTGTGACACTTTCTCTGTAAAGCTGCCCTTTCATCACGGTGAAAGCTTTCGATCGACGGACTATCTAGCGAGCCTCATCTTCATCCTCTGGGAGTTCCTTTCTGAGAATGTACGCGATGTATGGTACTGTCCAATCGGGCGTGACCGCCAAGACTTCCATGATCAAGTCGACCACGGCTGGAACCTCGATCTCAGTCGGGTCGGTTGAACTTATCGGTTGCGGGGGCTCTTCCTTGAAGGGATCTTCTTGCACTAACGGGGTATGGAGATGCTCCAAGAACACATTGCTGGGGATAGGCTTCCGAGTGGAACCTATCTTCGCTAGATCATCAGTAGCTTGATTCTTGATTCATGGTATGTGGTGGAGCTCTAACCCCTCAAACTTCTTCTCTAACTTTCTCACTGCATTGCAATAACCGGTCATTGCGGGACTCCTTACTTCCCATTCCTTCATTACTTGTTTAACCAATAAGTCTGAATCACCATATACCATCAAGCGCCGGACGCTGAGTGAAATGGCCATACGCAACCCATACAATAGTGCCTCATACTCAGCTTCATTGTTCGAAGAATCAAAGTGAATCTGGAGGACATAACTGAGCTTGTCTCCTCATGGGACACTAAGGCCACTCCTGCACCAGAGCCATTCAACATCTTGGATCCATCAAGGAACATGGTCCAATGTTCCGACTGAATTTGAGTCGGCTGCTGTTGTTCTGACTACTATGCGAGGAAATCTGCAATTTCTTGAGATTTTATGGCCTTCTTTGCCTCAAACTTGATATCTAAAGGAAGAAGTTCAATCGCCCACTTTGCCACTCGACCAGTTGCATATCTGTTATTTAGAATCTCTGACAATGGAGCACCGCTGATGACTGAAATTGAGTGATCAGAGAAATAGTGTGCAACCTTCTTCGTGGTCAGATAAATCCCATAAACAAGCTTCTGATAGTGCGCTTAGCCAGCGTGGCCAGGCACATTGCCTCCCAGGCCCAGGCCTTGGCGGTTTCCCCTATGATGGGGGTCTGGAGAGACTCCATGTTGCGGCGATGCAGCTCCTCCCTCTGCTGCGAGCTAAGAGGTTGGGGCTGATACTCTTCATGGTCGAATGACGAGCCGTCGCTTCTACCACCATCGCCACTGCGATGAAAACCAAACAGACTGCGATGGGAGTCAACCATGAGGACCTCCGCCGTGGGGTCAGAACTCCCGCTCTCGGAAAAGGTATCTGCGAAATCAGTCAACAGGTCGACCGATCCGTAGGGAAATACGTCGGGCTCGATCGCCACGACTTTGGGGGTGAACGCCCGACGAGCCACCACGTGTCTCACCCACCGTTGGAGCCACGAATGCCCAGACTGCTTGCAGCGGCATCCAACAGAGTGAGACAACAACGCGATGACCGACTGGTACGGGGTCGACGGCTGCCGAAGGAGGATGCCGCAGGAACTCGCGCGGAAGTGCGACGAGCCACGGATTGGGAGAGCCTCGACATCAAGGGGCCTCCTGGAGCCAGGCGGAGTCGTCGGTGACGAAAGTGTGCGCGCCGAGTCGGAACTCGCGGCCCAGGACCAAACCGCCGCCGGAAACCATGCTGATGAAGGTCGAAGAAAATGCAACCTCACCGGAAGTCTCTAAGACGCTTTGCCCCATGCTGGGCGCCAACTGTCGTGGTTCTAAGTCTGACAGTAAGTATAGGGGGTACGAATAAGGAGGCAAGGTCCTAGCTATGGTGAGATTGTACGCAAGTGTTTACGAGTTCAGGCCCCTCTCGGAGGAGGTAAAAGCCCTACGTCTCAGTGCCCTGAGGCGGTCGATTGGAATATGGGAGTGTGTGTTACAGGGGTGCAAACCCTTGTGCTAGAGGAGGGGGTGGCTTATATAGAGTGCGCCAGGACCCCAGCCATCCCCCGTTACAAGGAGTTCAATGTACATAAAGATGGGGTGTTACTGATAATGCCAGCCATAAAGTGCTATTAATGATCGTAAAGACTACGGAGTGAACGCATGACCATTGCTGTTCTGGTCGACTCCTGGTCTTTGATAGGTCGAGTGATTTCTTGTATGGTCGAATGATATTAAGAGGAAGGGGTACCCGAGTGAGGTGACTGGTCGAGTGGATTTCACTCAACGCCTTCAATTGGTACTCCATGTTGTGTCTTGGTGTCTTTGTTTCTAGGGTAGTGACCTTGGGTAGGGCGTATAGGTCAGGCCTATGACCCTACCCTAGGTCTATATCATCAGCATCCATGGCCTAGGTTTTGTTGTTTAACATGGGCAGCCCACGACATGTTTCAACATTTTTTGGATCAAACGGCCTGTGGGCCTCACAACCTAACTTGTCTATAACATTAGCAGCCCAAGTTATGTTTGTTTTTTCAAGACGACGCACAACTCAGTTCTATTTTTCTATAAGAATGCAAAACTGAACCTATGTTTTCCCTTCTATAAAATAATATATATATATATATATATATATATATATATATATATATCTTATTTTATTACATATATATACATATATATAATAGAAACAACATAAGGCTCCGTTAAACCCGTCGTTCATCCAACCATTTTATAGACCTTCCCACTTCCTTTAATTTTTTTTCATTGATCCTATATCTGAATTTTCTCCCACTTTCTTTTTTGATGTAAACTGAGTTTTCTTCCAATACTTTTCCGTAGAACCAACTCAACTGTCCCACGTCTAGCCTAAAAAATAATAATACCCCACGTCCTATTAACTCATCAAATTAAAATGATATTTTATTTCATAAATTGAAAGTTCTTACAAAATAATAATAATAATAATAATAATTGTTTATATATAACTTGGAAAGTTAACCCCTAGTGATTGCGTACATAAGCTTGCAAAGATTTTACTAACCAATGTAGTAATAGACGTGCAATCATGTGTTTATGTTTTTATAACATTTCTCCATCCAGCCCAACATGATATTTTCACCCAGCCCCTAAGTCCGCGGATTTCAAGAAAAATGCAAATGGGCTTTAAATTCTACCATATATGTAAACGGGCAGCATAGATGCTACATCCTTATTTCACCCAGCCCACCAAATGGACTAAAAAAACAAATGGACTGGCTGGCATGTGGGCTAGTAGGTCGAAGCCTAAGCAAGGCGTTGGATTTACATCCAACGGCCGGCATTCTTCTTCAATCTCTCGTCTTCTTCCCCTAGCGCTGCCAGGACCGCCTGCTCCAGCCTCCGGCATCCAGCGGCCTTGTTTTGCGCGCCTCACAGCGAAACACTACCCCACCAACGGCCAGGCCATCCCTCCACTCCGCACCTCCTATTATTCTCTGCTGAGTGTAGGCCCACCCCGCACCCAAACCAATCAAGTTTCCCACTTCTCTCCGTCTGCGACTCCACTGCTGCGTCTTCCCCATCTCCGGGTCATTCCAGTCTAGGGCCTCACCATCGTCCATTGCCTCGTTGCGCTCGATGCGGCATGGTCAACAAACGAGAGCCATCAGAAGAGGACTGTATGTGAGAGCCTGACGGCTGGGACCCAAGACGTCCATGGTCGCATGCAAGGAAAGTTCCTCTTATTAAGTTGTTTCCTCCCCCTGACAGCTGGGACCCACCGGTTGTATCTTCGCACGGAAGGAAGTGCTCCTTGTTATGCGAAAAAAACTATTCCTCCCAATGACAGCTAGGACCCGGCAGATTTGGTGGCTGACTTGTGCGCCTACTGGCTACTGTTCAACCAGCCCTCCACTGGCTACTGTTCAACCAGCCCTCCACTGGCTACTGTTCAACCAGCCCTCCACCGGCTACTGTTCAACCTTCCCTCCATGGGGTCCTGTTCATCCAGCCCTCCACGGGGTCATGTTCATCCACGCCCAACCGGCTTGATCAATCGGGGTCCTGTTCATCCAGCGGCAACACCACGGGGTCCTGTTCATCCAACCCCCCACCGGGAACTGTTCATCCCCCCCCCCAACAATGCTCACTGTTCATCAAGGGAAGGAGGCAGCAGGTTTGATCGGCTTCAGTTAGCAGTAGTAGCGAACGAAGGAATCGCTCGATCGAGTTCAGTAACGCGTAGCCTGCAGTGTAATCGCTCGGGTTCAGTAGGCGAATGCCTCGCTCGGGTTCAGTTAGAGCCCAATGCCTCGCACCCACACGCGTATACGTGTACGAGAGAAACACGCAAACGCCCCCGACCACCCACCGTAACCGGGAACTCCCCAATATTTTCCTCGCCCTCGCTTCTACCACGGTTTTTTTCGTCATGCACGGCCCAAAGAATGTCATGCAGCTACGTCTCCGGCCCACCCAGGGCGAAAAGCCCATTTTATGTCATGATTTTTTGTCATAGAAGTAGGAGCCCACCACATCTATGATGATACCGGGTTTTGTCACAATTATCGTCATAGAACTGTCATTAGTATGACAGGAAAAAAAATGTTCGACCCAAAATGTCACGATGTGTCTTTTTTTGTAGTGAATGTAATTCTTGTGGCATGTTTGCTGGGATCCAATGAATTGTGGATTTATGATCAGATTATTTATTGATTCTATTGAAGTCTCTCTCTTGTGTAATTTTATAGCTATGTATGCTTTCCGATCTATGAGTCTACTTTAGCCAAGATGGATGAGTAGGTTTTCAGAGGGAGTGGCGCATAGTAGTGGGTTCAATCTTGTGGTGATCTTGCCCAGCGGTGATCTTGCCCAGCGACAAAAGGGGCAAAGGCACACATTGTATTGTTGCTACTAAGGGTAAAACGACGGGGTTTGGTCGTATTGATCGATCTCTTCTTGTCTACATTATGTCATCTTTCTTATTGCGTTACTTTGTTTGTCATGAACTTAATATTTTGAAATGCATGTTGGATAGCGGTCTTGGGGTAGAGTAATAGTAGTAGAGATAGTTGTTGGGAAACGTAGTAGAAAACAAAAAAACTGCCCTACAAACACCCAAGAACACTATGAAGATGCATGTCGGGTTAGGATCAACGATCGTTACCAACTCCGAAGTGCGGCGGAAGTAGACGAGTCGGTGTAGATCGTACTTGGAGTCCTCGAATGTCGATGACGATCCCACAAACCGCCCTTGAACTGAAGACCAAAAGCACGACCTCTCTACTTGGTTGCAAGCATACGGTCTTCACGGTCCGGCAGCGCTTCGCTGGCCAGAGCTAATCATCGCCGAAGAATTAGAGGGAGGAGATTAGAGGAGATTAGAACCACATGGGGCTTCTAATTATGAGGACTAGAGGCGGCTAGGGCTAGCTCTAATTATTCAACTAGGATCAACTAGAACTAGAACTAGATCAACAAGTGGAGGCTCCAAAACTTGTGTTATCACAGGGTGGAAATCCTCTAGTATATATAGGTCTAGGGGAGACGAGGGGGAGGACTCCCACTTGGTGTGCCGGCCTAGAGGGGGGTGGACTCCCATCCCTAGTAGGATTCGACCTCCCATAGTGGGAAAGGGGGTGCCTCCCTATTGGGGCCTTGTGGCCCAATTCCTTCTCCACCTCTTGGTCTTATTAGGCCCATCGATATTAAATTAAATATATATTCATTCTACACATTTTTTAGAGCATTATCTATAATTTAACATCACGGGAAACATTTTCCACCTAAATATAATTAATCGGTTATACTCGGTATTACCCGATATTCACTAAAACCCTTCTAGTGACCCTGAAATGCTTCCGGAACCTCTCAGAACTATTCCGGATATTAATGCAAAACTTCCACAAATATATTCCCATTACTCGTGCAATACTAACAATCGGCGGATCATCATTACCTTAAGCTTGTGACCCCGTAAGTTCGGTAAATCATAGACATGAACGAAACCCCTTCGTCCAATGACCAATAGCGGAACCGTGGACATCCATATCGGTCCCTATGATTACATGAATGATATTCGAGTAAACCTTTAGTTATCATGCGATGTTCCCTTTGCTTCGTGATACTTTACAAAACCCGGTGTGCATTGGTATCCTCCCGAGTCATCACCGTGCTCACATACCGTTGCTTCTGTTACCGGTTTTGTTCTTCTTTCTCATTAACGTGTTTTGGCATCCTTGTGACATAGTCACTTGTGTATGGTCAGATGATGATGGATGTCGTCACACCGAGAGGCCCCTAAGAATATCCCTCCATCGTTGGGGTAGCAAATCTCACTCTCAAGCTATCCGAACACTTGTCAAACTTTCTGGTGAACCTAAAAGATGTCGTTATGATCACCTTGTTATAGGTGACGTTTGAGCAATCCCAAAGCCCACCGTCTAGTAGGAAGTGACCAAGAAACTCTCATGGTCTAAGGAAACTAGAACACATACTAACACTTCATGTTATAACAGATGATTTTAGACGATATAATCACAAAGTATAGCACACAAGTATTGGGTCGATTCAATATAATCATTCTTCTAACGTCACACCCTCAATGTTGTTTTAGGACTATCATTACACTTAACGATATCCTAAGATCTAGAAAACGTGATCACCAACAACACTTGAGACAGTCTTAGAGGCGAGATCGGGAACCTGCTGTTAACCATTTATCATTTCACACGTGCATATGAGTTTTCCACCGAATTGCATGTTCCAAGATCATAGCAGTTATAGCATGAAATATTAACTCTTAATTGTGAATAATGGAAATATGATAATACAATATTATTTCCTCTAGGGCATATTTCCAACAGTAGTTGGATTAACGTCTAGTTATCACGGACGTGATGCCTATGTGAGATTATACCATGAATGATCATTTTTATAAGTTGCGCTATTCTGTATATTTTCCAACAGTAATCTGTCTACCATGCATCTATATGCTTTCGAGAGAGATGCCAGTAGTGAACCTGTGGCCCCCGAGTCTATTTTGCATTAATACAAAAGCTTCCATGGTTTCTCTTTATTTTTTCTTTACTGTTTTGCTACTTTGCCTATCACTATCTACATTTAATACTGTAACTAGTAAGAACAAGGAGAGTGACGACCCCTGAGGGAGTCCTGGATTAAGGGGTCCTCGGACAGCCGAACTATATGCATATGCTGGACTATTGGGCTATGAAGATACAAGATAGAAGACTTCGTCCCGTGTCCGGATGGGACTCTCCTTTGCGTGGAAGGCAAGCTTGGCGATTCGGATGTGAAGATTCCTTTCTCTGTAACCGGCTCTGTGTAACCCTAGCCCCCGCCGGTGTCTATATAAACCGGAGGGTTTAGTCCGTAGGACAACAACAATCATAACCATAGGCTAGCTTCTAGGGTTTAGCCTCTACGATCTCGTGGTAGATCAAATCTTATAATACTCATATCATCAAGATCAATCAAGAAAGAAGTAGGGTATTACCTCCATCGAGAGGGCCCGAACCTGGGTAAACATCGTGTTCCCCGCCTCCTATTACCATTAGCCTTAGACGCACAGTTCGGGACCCCCTACCCGAGATCCGCCGGTTTTGACACCGAGATTGGTGCTTTCATTGAGAGTTCCACTGTGTCGCCACCATAAGGCTTGATGGCTCCTTCAATCATCTACGACAACGCCGTCCAGGGTGGAGTTTTTCTCCTCGGACAGATCTTCATATTCGGCAGCTTCGCACTGCGGGCCAACTCGCTTGGCCATCTGGAGCAGATCGATAGCTACGCCCCTGGCCATCAAGTCAGGTTTGGAAGCTTGAACTACACCACCGACATCCTCAGAGACTTGATCTTCGACGGATTCGAGCCTACGACAGCCACGCCCCGCCTCCACGATGAACATGACCTAAATCTGTCATCAGACTATGTGTGGGAGATTGCGCCTGTGCGCACTGGCCCTAGATCCAGAACAGAGCGCGCCATCCGAGGACGGGAGGCTCAACCTCGCCACGGAAGCCGCGGACTCAACAGTGTTAGAGCTGAACACAGATCTGACCTCGAACGAGGCATGTGTCATCGGAACCTCGGACTCATCTCCGTCCATAGGCTCCGAACCGTGTGTACCCGCGCCGATCGAATCTTACCGGGTGTCGATCTTAGAGTTCAGCTCCGCGGACATCTTTCAACACTCAACCCTAGGCGATGTGTTAAACGCATTAAAATATCTCTCCTTATCAGGAGATCCTTGGCCGAACTATGTCCGGCTTGAGCGGGAAGCGGACAACGAAGAACTTCGTTGCCCAGCCACCACCCACTTGATAGCCACTGTCGATGATTTGACCAACATGCTTGATTTCGACTCTGAAGACATCGACGGTATGGATGATGATGCCGGAGAAGAACAGGAACCACCGCCCACAGGGCGCTGGACAGCCACCTCCTCATACGATATATACATGGTGGATACACCCAAAGGAGACAATGGCGATGACATAAAAGATCTAGTTGAGGATAAACTTCCTGAGAAGCAGTCCAAGCACCGACATCAACGGCGCCGCTCTAAATCACGCCATGGTAAAAATAGCGATACCAGCACAAGAGAGAATAGCACTCCAGACAATGCCGAAGACAACAAAGACCCCGCCAAGCCAAGTTTCGAACAGGCTGGACGGGAAGATGGGCGAGCCAGCCCCGATGAACAGGCTGTGAACGACGAGTTGGAAGAAAGCAATTACATGCCCCTCTCCGAGGACGAGGTGAGCCTTGGCGATGAAGAATTTATCGTGCCTGAGGATCCCGTTGGGCAGGAGCATTTCAAAAGCTGGCTTATAGCCACTGCAAAAAGCCTGAGAAGAAGAAGCAGCAGCTTTGAGCTGATCAAGATCTACTCACCGATAGATGGACCGAGGTCCTGGCGGCCGAGGAATACGGACTCGAATGCCCAACCAAAAGTTACCCGAAGCACAAACTGCTACCTCAATTCGATGACGAGGCATTGGAGCTAGCACTACCAGCGCACAATGCAGCTGACGGACCACCACATGATCAAGATAAAGCGGCAATTCAGCCCGAGCACCAGCTGGCACCACGTCGCCGAACAAACAGAAACACAACAGCTCGGGGAAACACACATGACCTATGGTACGACTTGGAGAATAGAGCAGGCCAGACCAGATCGATCTATGGATCGAGGGGGTGCGCCCCAACGCGCAACAACGACCACCACGCCGGATATAACAAATACACCCCTGTTCGGGCCGAATACCATAGACCGGCTCCATTTGAGCTGCGTCATGATGTAGCCCGGCACAGAGGCGCCGCACACCCCCTATGCTTCACTGATGAAGTAATGGAACATGAATTCCCAGAAGGGTTTAAACCCGTAAACATTGAATCATATGATGGAACAACAGATCCCATGGTATGGATCGAGGACTTCCTTCTCCATATACATATGGCCCGCAGCGATGACCTCCATGCCATCAAGTATCTCCCTCTAAAACTCAAGGGACCAGCTAGGCACTGGTTAAATAGTCTGCCCGAAAACAGTATTGGCAGTTGGGAGAACCTGGAAGATGCATTCCTTGACAACTTCCAGGGCACTTATGTCCGACCTCCAGACGCCGATGACTTAAGTCACATAATCCAACAGCCCGGAGAGTCAGCCAGGAAATTCTGGACTCGGTTCTTAACTAAAAAGAACCAAATCGTCGACTATTCGGATGCCGAAGCCCTTGCGGCCTTTAAGCATAACATCCGCGACGAGTGGATCGCCCGACACCTTGGCCAAGAGAAGCCGAAGTCCATGGCAGCCCTCATGACGCTCATGACTTGCTTTTGTGCGGGCGAGGATAGCTGGCTAGCTCGTAACAACAACACCTCAAGTAAACCTGGCACTTCCGAAGCCAAAGATAGCAACAGCAAGCCCCGACGCAATAGACACAAGCGTCGAAATAATGGTGATGACGCCGAAGACACGGCCGTTAATGCCGGATTCAGTGGCTCTAAGTCCGGTCAGCGGAAAAAGCAATTTAAAATAAACAATCCGGGCCCGTCCAGTCTGGACCACATACTCGATCGTCCATGTCAAATCCACGGCACCCCTGATAAACCAGCCAACCACACCAACAGAGAATGTTGGGTCTTTAAACAGGCCAGCAAGTTAAATGCTGAAAACAGAGAAAAGGGATTGCAAAGCGATGACAACTAGGAACCCCGGCCGCCGAATACAGGGGGACAGAAGAAGTTTCCTCCCCAAGTGAAAACGGTGAATATGATATATGCTACCCATATCCCCAAAAGGGAGTGGAAGCGCGCACTAAGGGACGTCTATGCGATGGAGCCAGTCGCCCCAAAATACAACATGTGGTCCTCTTGTTCGATCACCTTCGATCGAAGGGACCATCCGACCAGTATCCGTCACGGCGGTTCAGCCGCACTGATGCTTGACCCTATCATTAACGGATTCCACCTCACACATGGTAGCAGCCTGAACCTGCTTTATCATGATACAATGAGCAAAATGGGTATTAATCCCTCAAGGATCAAGCCCACCAAAACCACCTTTAAAGGTGTCACACCAGGTGTAGAGGCCTGCTGTATGGGCTCAATCACCCTGGAAGTGGTCTTCGGATCCCCGGATAATTTCCGAAGCGAAGAGTTACTCTTCGATATCGTCCCCTTCCGCAGTGGTTATCACGCACTGCTCGGACGAACCGCATTCGCTCATTTCAATGCGGTGCCGCACTATGCCTACCTTAAGCTCAAGATATCCGGACCCCGTGGTGTTATAACAGTTATGGAAATACGGAACGCTCCCTCCGTACTGAGGAGCACACCGCGGCCCTTGTAGCAGAAGTACAGAATAGCCTCCTTAGGCAAAACCTCAATTCGGCAATAAAGCCCCCAGACACCGTTAAGCGGGTCCGTGCTACTTTGCAATAGGACCATCCGACTCGTCCACAGCTCAGCTAGCAATCCGGCCTTCGTCCCAGCCCCAATAAAGCGGCAAAATTCATGCCGCGCATACACAACTACACACTTAAAATACCATGGGCATGGACGGAGGCACAACTAAGACTGTGGCCCACAATGCGGCTCAACCGCTCCTGGATTCGCATACCTTCACTTTTTCTCTTTCTTTCAGGTTTTTTCACCTCTCAAGGCCTTTTCTGATAAACCTGCTCATCGGACCCGTAGCGGGACGGATACGCCAAGAAAGCTAGGGGCTCGGACGTACAAGGGAATACCCAGGTGGTCTTTGCTAACGATCGTCATACCTGCTTTAAATACCCGCATGCAGCTCGCTCTTGGTCGTGGCATGTTAAATAGCCTTATTTGCTTATTGCACTACTTTGTATAGATATGCCTTGACGTATCAATCAACTCACAATGAAAAATAATCTGCAGTGTTTGCCCATTACTTAAATTTTTTATTGTCCATTTATTTTCAATTGCACCCATACATTCTGGTACGCATTAAATCGCCAGGGGCTTCATTGTACCCCATAAAACGGCAAGAAAGTCCGAACACTTTTATAGTATAGTTAGGCACCCTGAACTTATAGCATTATATGCATCGGCTCTGAATCATGTCTTTGGTCAAAAGTTGGGTTGCCCGACTCCTGTGCTTGCTACCCTACGTTCCGCTCTATCGGCTAGGGAAGTAAAGGGAGAACTACTGCGATTGTGTCCCGGTTCTTCCGAATGAGCGCCTCAATAGAGAAAGCTGAAAACTGACTATCATGATGCGGCGAGAGCTGGTCAGCTGTTCAATGTTGGTGAACGTAGCAGAAATCAAAAAATTTCTACGCATCACCAAGATCAATCTATGGAGTAATCTAGCAACGAAGGGAAGGAGAGTGCATCTACATACCCTTGTAGATCGCTAAGCGGAAGCGTTCAAGAGAACGAGGTTGATGGAGTCGTACTCGTCGTGATCCAAATCACCGATGATCCTAGTGCCGAATGGACGGCACCTCCGCGTTCAACACACATGCAGCCCGGTGACGTCTCCCATGCCTTGATCCAGCAAGGAGAGAGGGAGAGGTTGGGGAAGACTCCGTCCAGCAGCAGCACGACGGCGTGGTGGTGAAGGAGGAGCGTGGCAATCCTGCAGGGCTTTGCCAAGCACCGCGGGAGAGGAGGAGGACTTGGGAGAGGGGGAGGGCTGCGCCAGAACTTGGGGTGCGGCTGCCCTCCCACCCCTCCACTATTTATAGGTGGGGAGAGAGGGGGGCGGCGCCCCTAGATCTCATCTAGGGTTTGGGGCGGTGGCCAAGGGGGGAGGAGTGCCTCCCAAGTCAAGTGGAGGCCCTCCCCCTTAGGGTTTCCCCTCTCCCATGCGCATGGGCCTTGGGGGGGCTGGTGCCCCTGGCCCATTAAGGCTAGGGCGCCCCCTTACAGCCCATGCTGCTATATTGGACATGGTGGAACATTTTCCGGACCTCCAGACCCCTCCGGAATCCTCCGGAACCTTCTGGAAGCTTCCCGGTACAATACCGGAAAAAACCAAACTTTTCCCGGAACCCGAACAACAACTTTCCACATATAAATCTTTACCTCCGGACCATTCCGGGACTCCTCGTGACGTCTGGGATCTCATCCGGGACTCCGAACAACATTCGGTATCCACGTATATCTATTCCCTATAACCCTAGCGTCATCGAACCTTAAGTGTGTAGACCCTACGGGTTCGGGAGACACGTAGACATGACCGAGACAACTCTCCGGCCAATAACCAACAGAGGGATCTGGATACCCATGTTGGCTCCCACATGTTCCACGATGATCTCATCGGATGAACCACGATGTCGAGGATTCAATTAATCCCGTATTCAATTCCCTTTGTCTAGCGGTATAGTACTTGCCCGAGATTCGATATCCCGATACCTTGTTCAATCTCGTTACCGGCAAGTCTCTTTACTCGTTCCGTAACACATCATCCCGTGATCAACCCCTTGGTCACATTGTGCACATTATGATGATTTCCTACCGAGTGGGCCCAGAGATACCTCTCCGTCACATGGAGTGACAAATCCCAGTCTCGATTCGTGCCAACCCAACAGACACTTTCAGAGATACCTCTAGTGCACCTTTATAGCCACCCAGTTATGTTGTGACGTTTGGTACACCCAAAGCATTCCTACGGTATCCGGGAGTTGCACAATCTCATGGTCTAAGGAAATGATACTTGACATTAGAAAAGCTTTAGCATATGAACTACACAATCTTTGTGCTAGGCTTAGGATTGGGTCTTGTCCATCACATCATTCTCCTAATGACGTGATCCCGTTATCAATGACATCCAATGTCCATGGTCAGGAAACCGTAACCATCTATTGATCAACGAGCTAGTCAACTAGAGGCTTACTACGGACATGGTGTTGTCTATGTATCCACACATGTATCTGAGTTTCCTATCAATACAATTATAGCATGGATAATAAACGATTATCATGAACAAGGAAATATAGTAATAATAACTAATTTATTATTGCCTCTAGGGCATATTTCCAACAGTCTCCCACTTGCACTAGAGTCAATAATCTAGTTCACATCGCCATGTGATTAACACTCACAGGTCACATCGCCATGTGACCAACATCCAAAGAGTTTACTAGTGTCACTAAACTAGTTCACATCATCATGTGATTAAGATTCAATGAGTTCCGGGGTTTGATCATGTTTTGCTTGTGAGAGAGGTTTTAGTCAACGGGTCTGCAATATTCAGATCCGTATGTACTTCGCAAATCTCTAGGTCATATTGTAAATGCTGCTTCCACGCACCACTTGGAGCTATTCCAAATGGTTGCTCCACTATATGTATCCGTTTTGCTACTCAGAGTCATTCGGATAGGTGTTAAAGCTTGCATCGACGTAACCCTTTACGCCGAACTCTTTATCACCTCCATAATCAAGAAACATGTCCTTATTACTCCAAGGACAATTTTGACCACCATCTGGTGATCCACTCCTTGATCACCTTTGTACCCTCTTGCCAGACATGTGGCAAGGCACACATCAGGTGCGGTACACAGCATAGCATACTATGGAGCCTACGTCTAAGCATAGGGGACGACCTTCATCCTTTCTCTCTCTTCTACCGTGGTCGAGCTTTAAGTCTTAACTTCATACCTTACAACTCAGGCAAGAACTCCTTCTTTGACTGATCCATCTTGAACACCTTCAAGATTATGTCAAGGTACATGCTCATTTGAAAGTACCATTAAGCGTTTTTGATCTATCCTCATAGATCTTGATGCTCAATGTTCAAGCAGCTTAATCCAGGTTTTCTATTGAAAAACACTTTTCAAACAACCCTATATGCTTTCCAGAAACTCTACAACATTTCTGATCAACAATATGTCAACAACATATACTCATCAGAAATTCCATAGTGCTCCCACTCACTTCTTTGGAAATACAAGTTTCTCATAAACTTTGTATAAACCCAAAATCTTTGATCAACTTATCAAAGTGTATATTCCAACTCCGAGATGCTTACTCCGGTCCATGGAAGGATCGCTGGAGCTAGCATACCTTTTAGCATCCTTAGGATCGACAAAACCTTTCTGATTGTATCACATACAACCTTTCCTTACGGAAACTGGTAAGGAAACTCATTTTGACATCCATCTGCCAGATTTCATAAATGCAGCTAATGCTAACATGATTCCTACGGACTTAAGCATCACTACGGATGAGAAAATCTCATCGTAGTCAACTCGTTGAACTTGTGAAAAAACTATTCACCATAAGTCGAGCTTCATAGATGGTGACATTACCGTCCACGTCCGTCTTCTTCTTAAAGATCCATTTATCTCAATGGCTTGTCGATCGTCGGGCAAGTCCACCAAAGTCCATGCTTTGTTCTGATACATGGATCCTATCTCAGATTTCATGGCTTCTAACCATTTTTCGGAATATGGGCCCACCATCGCTTCTCCATAGCTCGTAGGTTCATTGTTGTCTAGCAACATGACCTTCAAGACAGGATTACTATACCACTCTGAAGTAGTACGCATCCTTGTCACCCTACGAGGTATGGTAGTGACTTGATCCGAAGCTTCATGATCACTATCATAAGCTTCTACTTCAATTGGTGTGGGTGCCACAGGAACAACTTCCTGTGCCCTGCTACACACTAGTTGAAGTGACGGTTCAATAACCTCATCAAGTCTCCACCATGCTCCCACTCAACTTTCCGAGACAAACTTTTCCTCGAGAAAGGACCCGATTCAAGAAATAATCCCTATTGCTTCCGGATCTGAATTAGGAGGTATACCCAACTGTTTTGGGTGTCCTATGAAAATGCATTTTATCCGCTTTGGGTTCGAGCTTATCAACCTGAAACTTTTTCACATAAGCTTCGCAGCCCCAAACTTTTAAGAAACAACAACTTAGGTTTCTCCAAACCATAGTTCAAACGGTGTCGTCTCAACGGAATTACGTGGTGCCCTATTAAAGTGAGTGCGGTTGTCTCTAATGCCTAACCCATGAACGATAGTGGTAATTCGATAAGAGACATCATGGCACGCACCATATCCAATAGGGTGCAACTATGATGTTCGGACACACCATCACACTATGGTGTTCCAGGCGGTATTAATTGTGAAACAATTTCCACAATGTCTTAATTGCGTGCCAAAGCTTGTAACTCAGATACTCATCTCTAGGATCATATCATAGACATTTTATCCTCTTGTCACGGTGGTCTTCAACTTCACTCTGAAATTACTTGAACCATTCAATAATTCAGACTTGGGTTTCATCAAGTAAATATACAGTATCTACTCAAATCATCAATGAAGTAAGAACATAACGATATCCACTGCGTGCCTCAGCACTCATTGAACTGCACACATCAAAATGTATTACTTCCAACAAGTTGCTTTCTTGTTCCATTTCACTGAAATCGAGGCTTTCAGTCATCTTGCCCATATGGTATGATTTGCATGTTTCAAGTGATTCAGAATCAAGTGAGTCCAAACTGTCCATCTGCATGGAGTTTCTTCATGCGTATATACCAATAGACATGGTTCACATGTCTCAATCTTTTTCAAAAACGAGTGAGTCCAAAGATCCATCAACATGGAGCTTCTTCATGCGTTTTATACCAATATGACTTACATGGCAGTGCCACAAGTAGGTGGTACTATCATTACTATCTTATATCTTTTGGCATGAACATGTGTATCACTACGATCGAGATTCAATAAACCATTCATTTTGGGTGCAAGACCATTGAAGGTATTATTCAAATAAACAGAGTAACCATTATTCTCCTTAAATGAATAACCGTTTTGCGATGGACATAATCCAATCATGTCTATGCTCAACGCAAACACCAAATAACAATTATTTAGGTTTAACACCAATCTCGATGGTAGAGGGAGCGTGCGATGCTTGATCACATCAAGATTGGAAAACACTTCCAACACATATCGTCAGCTCACCTTTAGCTAGTCTCCTTTATTCCGTAGCCTTTTATTTCGAGTTACTAACACTTAGCAACCGAACCGGTATCTAATACCCTGGTGCTACTAGGAGTACTAGTAAAGTACACATTAACATAATGTATATCCACTATACTTCTATCGACCTTGCCAGCCTTCTCAACTACCAAGTATCTAGGGTAATTCTGCTCCAGTGGCTGTTCCCCTTATTATAGAAGCACTTAGTCTCGGGTTTGGGTTCAACCTTGGGTTTCTTCACTAGATCAGCAGCTGATTTGCCGTTTCATGAAGTATCCTTTCTTGCCCCTGCCCTTCTTGAAACTAGTGGTTTCACTAACCATCAACAATTGATGCTCCTTCTTGATTTCTACTTTCTCGGTGTCATACATCGCGAATATCCAAGGATCATCATATCTATCCCTGATATGTTATAGTTCATCACGAAGCTCTAGCGGCTTGGTGGCAATGACTTTGGAGAAACATCACTATCTCATCTGGAAGATCAACTCCCACTTGATTCAAGTGATTGTTGTACTCAGACAATCTAAGCACAAGCTCAACGATTGAGCTTTTCTCCCTTAGTTTGCAGGCTAAGAAAATCGTCGGAGGTCTTATACCTCTTGATGTGGGCACGAGCCTAAAATCCCAATTTCAGCCCTCGAAACATCTCATATGTTTCGTGACGTTTCGAAATCGTCTTTGGTGCCTCAACTCTAAACCGTTTAACTGAACTATCACGTAGTTATCAAAATGTGTATGTCAGATGTTCGCAACATCCACAGACGACGTTCAAGGTTTAGCACACTGAGCGGTGCATTAAGGACACAAGCCTTCTACGAAGCAACGAGGACAATCCTCAGTTTACAGACCTAGTCCGCATAATCGCTACTATCAACTTTCAACTGAATTTTCTCTAGGAACATATCTAAATAGTAGAACTAAAGCGCGAGCTTACGACATAATTTGCAAAGATATTTTGACTATGTTCAGGATAATTAAGTTCATCTTATGAACTCCCACTCAGATAGACATCCCTCTAGTCATCTAAGGGATTACATGATCCGAGTCAACTAGGCCGTGTCTGATCATCACGTGAGACAGACTAGTCAACGTCGGTGAACATCTTCATGTTGATCGTATCTTCTATACGACTCATGCTCGACCTTTCGGTCTTCCGTGTTCTGAGGCCATGTCTGTACATGCTAGGCTTGTCAAGTCAACCTAAGTGTATTGCGTGTGTAAATCTGGCTTACACCCGTTGTATTCGAACGTTAGAATCTATCACACCCGATCATCACGTGGTGCTTCGAAACAACGAACCTTCGCAATGGTGCACAGTTAGGGGGACACTCTTCTTGAAATTATTGCGAGGGATCATCTTATTTAAGCTACCGTCGTTCTAAGCAAATAAGATGTAAAACATGATAAACATCACATGCAATCAAAAAGTGACATGATATGGTCAATATCATATTGCTCCTTTTGATCTCCATCTTCGGGGCTCCATGATCATCATCGTCACCGGCATGACACCATGATCTCCATCATCATGATCTCCATCATCGTGTCTCCATGAAGTTGTCTCGCCAACTTATTACTTCTACTACTATGGCTACCGGTTAGCAATAAAGTAAAGTAATTACATGGCGTTCTTCAATGGCACGCAGGTCATACAATAAATAAAGACAACTCCTATGGCTCCTGCCGGTTGTCATACTCATCGACATGCAAGTCGTGATTCCTATTACAAGAACATGATCAATCTCATACATCACATATCATTCATCACATTCTTCTTGGCCATATCACATCACATAGCACACCCTGCAAAAACAAGTTAGACGTCCTCTAATTGTTGTTTGCATGTTTTACGTGGCTGCTATGGGTTTCTAGCAAGAACGTTTCTTACCTACGAAAAACCACAACGTGATATGTCAATTGTTGGGGAACGTTGCAGAAAATTAAAAATTTTCCTACGGTTTCACCAAGATCCATCTATGAGTTCATCTAAGCAACGAGTCAAGGGAGTGAGTTTGCATCTACATACCACTTGTAGATCGCGTGCGGAAGCTTGCAAGGGGATGGTGATGATGGAGTCGTACTCGAAGTGATTCAGATCACCGATGTCCAAGTGCTGAACGGACAGCACCTCCGCGTTCAACACACGTACGGGACGGGAGACGTCTCCTCCTTCTTGATCCAGCAAGGGGGAAGGAGAGGTTGAGGAAGCTCGCTCCAACGGCAGCACGACGGCGTGGTGGTGTTGGTGCAGCAGTACTCCGACAGGGCTTCGCCAAGCGCTTACGGAGGAGGAGAGGTGTTGGGGAGGGGAGGGGCTGCGCCTTGGAGATGGGTACAGCAGCCCTCCCCCCACCGCTCTATTTATAGGGGAAGGGGCAAGGGGGGCCGACCCCTCTAGATGGGATCTAGAGGGGGGGCGGTGGCCAGGGAGGGGAGGCTTGCCCCCCAAGCAAGGGGGGCGCCCCCCTCAGGGTTTCCTCCCCAACCCTAGGCGCATGGGCCCAAGGTGGGGGGCGCGCCCAGCCCTCCAGGGGCTGGCTCCCTCCCCTTTGCGGCCCATGTGGCCCTCCGGGTGGACCCTCCCGGTGGACCCCCGGAACCCCTCCGGTGGTCCCGGTACATTACCGATAAACCCCCGAAACTTTCCGGTGTCCGTAAGACAACTTCCCATATATAAAACTTCACCTCCGGACCATTCTGGAACTCCTCGTGACGTCCGGGATCTCATCTGGGACTCCGAACAACATTCGGTAGTCACATACTAGTCTTCCTAATAACCCTAGCGTCACCGAACCTTAAGTGTGAAGACCCTACGGGTTCGGGAGACATGCAGACATGACCGAGACCACTCTCCGGTCAATAACCAACAGCGGGATATGGATACCCATGTTGGCTCCCACATTCTCCTCGATGATTTCATCAGTTGAACCACGATGTCGAGGATTCGATCAAACCCTGTATGCAATTCCCTTTGTCAATCGGTACGTTACTTGCCCGAGAATCGATCGTCGGTATCCCAATACCTTGTTCAGTCTCGTTACCGGCAAGTCACTTTACTCGTACCGTAATGCATGATCCCGTGGCCAACACCTTGGTCACCTTGAGCTCATTATGATGATGCATTACCGAGTGGGCCCAGAGATACCTCTTCGTCATATGGAGTGACAAATCCCAGTCTCGATCCGTGTCAACCCAATAAACACTTTCGGAGATACCTGTAGTGCACCTTTATAGTCACCCAGTTACGTTGTGACGTTTGATACACCCAAGGCACTCCTACGGTATCCAGGAGTTACACGATCTCATGGTCGAAGGAAGAGATACTTGACATTGGCAAAGCTCTAGCAAACTAACTACACGATCTTTGTGCTATGCTTAGGATTGGGTCTTGTCCATCACATCATTCTCCTAATGATGTGATCCCGTTATCAACGACATCCAATGTCCATAGTCAGGAAACCATGACTATCTGTTGATCACAATGAGCTAGTCAACTAGAGGCTCACTAGGGACATATTGTGGTCTATGTATTCACACGTGTATTACGATTTTCGGATAATACAGTTATAGCATGAATAAAAGACAATTATCATGAACAATGAAATATAATAATACTTTTATTATTGCCTCTAGGGCATATTTCCAACAGTCTCCCACTTGCACTAGAGTCACCAATCTAGTTACATTGTGATGAATTGAACACCCATAGAGTTCTGGTGTTGATCATGTTTTGCTCGCGAGAGAGGTTTAGTCAACAGATCTGCGACATTCAGATTCGTATGTACTTTGCAAATTTTTATGTCTCCATCTTGAACATTTTCACGGATGGAGTTGAAACGACGCTTGATGGGCCTGGTCTTCTTGTGAAACCTGGGCTCCTTGGCAAGGGCAATAGCTCCAGTGTTGTCACAGAAGAGTTTGATTGGCCCCGACGCATTGGGTATGACTCCTAGGTCGGTGATGAACTCCTTCACCCAAATCGCTTCATGCGCTGCCTCCGAGGCTGCCATGTACTCCGCTTCACACGTAGATCCCGCCACGACGCTCTGCTTGCAGCTGCACCAGCTTACTGCTCCATCATTCAACATATACACGTATCCGGTTTGTGACTTAGAGTCATCCAGATCTGAGTCGAAGCTAGCGTCGACGTAACCCTTTACGACGAGCTCTTCGTCTCCTCCATAAACGAGAAACATGTCCTTTGTCCTTTTCAGGTACTTCAGGAACCGCTGTCCAGTGTTCCTTGCCGGGATTACTTTGGTATCTTGCTACCAAACTTACGGCAAGGTTTACATCGGGTCTGGTACACAGCATGGCATACATAATAGATCCTATGGCTGAAGCATAGGGGATGACACTCATCTCTTCTTTATCTTTTGCCGTGGTCGGTGACTGAGCTGAGCTCAATCTCACACCTTGTAACATAGGCAAGAACCCTTTCTTGGACTGATCCATTTTGAACCTCTTCAAAATCTTATCAGGGTATGTGCTTTGTGAAAGACCTATGAGGCGTCTCGATCTATCTCTATAGATCTTGATGCCTAATACATAAGCAGCTTCTCCAAGGTCCTTCATTGAAAAACACTTATTCAAGTAGGCCTTAATGCTGTCTAGAAGTTTTGTATCATTTCCCATCAAGAGTATGTCATCTACATATAATATGAGAAATGCTACAGAGCTCCCACTCACTTTCTTGTAAACGCAGGCTTCTCCATAAGACTGCATAAACCCAAACGCTTTGATCATCTCATCAAAGCGAATGTTCCAACTCCGAGATTCTTGCACCAACCCATAAATGGATCGCTGGAGCTTGCATACTTTGTTAGCGTTCTTAGGATCGACAAAACCTTCCGGCTGCATCATATACAGCTCTTCCTTAAGATGTCCGTTAAGGAATGCCTTTTTGACGTCCATCTGCCATATTTCATAATCATAGTATGCGGCAATTGCTAACATGATTCGGACGGACTTCAGCTTCGCTACAGGAGAGAATGTCTCGTCGTAGTCAATCCCTTGAACTTGTCGATAACCCTTAGCGACAAGCCGAGCTTTATAGATGGTAACATTACCATCCGCGTCCATCTTCTTCTTGAAAATCCATTTGTTTTCTATCGCTCGCCGATCATCGGGCAAGTCTGTCAAAGTCCATACTTTGTTTTCATACATGGATTCTATCTCAGATTTCATGGCTTCAAGCCATTTGTTGGAATCTGGGCCCGCCATCACTTCTTCATAGTTCGAAGGTTCACCGTTGTCTAACAACATGATTTCCAGGACAGGGTTGCCGTACCACTCTGGTGTGGAACGTGTCCTTGTGGACCTACGAAGTTCAGTAGCAACTTGATCCGAAGTACCTTGATCATCATCATTGGTTTCCTCTTCAGTTGGTGTGGGCATCACAGGAACAGTTTCCTGAGCTGCACCACTTTCCCGTTCGAGAGGCAGTACTTCATCGAGTTCTACTTTCCTCCCACTTACTTCTTTCGAGAGAAACTCTTTTTCTAGAAAGCATCCATTCTTGGCAACAAAGATTTTGCCCTCGGATCTTAAGTAGAAGGTATACCCGACAGTTTCCTTAGGGTATCCTATGAAGACGCATTTTTCCGACTTGGGTTCGAGCTTTTCAGGTTGAAGTTTCTTGACATAAGCATCGCATCCCCAAACTTTTAGAAACGACAGCTTAGGTTTCTTCCCAAACCATAATTCATATGGTGTCATCTCAACGGATTTAGACGGTGCCCTATTTAAAGTGAATGTAGCTGTCTCTAGAGCGTATCCCCAAAATGATAGCGGTAAATCGGTAAGAGACATCATAGACCGCACCATATCCAATAGAGTGCGATTACGACGTTCGGACACACCGTTTCGCTGAGGTGTTCCAGGCGGCGTGAGTTGTGAAACGATTCCACATTTCCTTAAGTGTGTACCAAATTCGTGACTTAAGTATTCTCCTCCATGATCTGATCGTAGGAACTTTATCTTTCGGTAACGTTGATTCTCTACCTCATTCTGAAATTCCTTGAACTTTTCGAAGGTCTCAGACTTGTGTTTCATTAAGTAGACATACCCATATCTACTCAAGTCATCAGTGAGAGTGAGAACATAACGATATCCTCCGCGAGCCTCAACGCTCATTGGACCGCACACATCGGTATGTATGATTTCCAACAAGTTGGTTGCTCGCTCCATTGTTCCGGAGAATGGAGTCTTGGTCATTTTGCCCATGAGGCATGGTTCGCATGTGTCAAACGATTCATAATCAAGAGACTCTAAAAGTCCATCAACATGGAGCTTCTTCATGCGCTTGACACCAATGTGACCAAGGCGGCAGTGCCACAAGTATGTGGGACTATCGTTATCAACTTTGCATCTTTTGGCATCCACACTATGAACATGTGTAATATTACGCTCGAGATTCATTAAGAATAAACCATTGACCATCGGAGCATGACCATAAAACATATCTCTCATATAAATCGAATAACCATTATTCTCAGACTTAAATGAGTAGCCATCTCGTATTAAACGAGATCCAGATACAATGTTCATGCTCAAACTTGGCACTAAATAACAATTATTAAGGTTCAAAACTAATCCCGTGGGTAAATGTAGAGGCAGTGTGCCGACGGCGATCACATCGACTCTGGAACCATTCCCGACGCGCATCGTCACCTCGTCCTTCGCCAGTCTCCGTTTATTCCGCAGCTCCTGTTGTGAGTTACAAATATGAGCAACGGCACTGGTATCAAATACCCAGGAGTTACTACGAGTACTGGTAAGGTACACATCAATTACATGTATATCAAATATACCTTTAGTGTTGCCGGCCTTCTTATCCGCTAAGTATTTGGGGCAGTTCCGCTTCCAGTGACCCTTCCCCTTGCAATAAAAGCACTCAGTCTTAGGCTTGGGTCCATTCTTTGACTTCTTCCCGGTAACTGGCTTACCGGGCGCGGCAACATCCTTGCCTTCCTTCTTGAAGTTCTTCTTGCCCTTGCCCTTCTTGAACTTAGTGGTCTTATTGACCATCAACACTTGATGTTCTTTCTTGATTTTAGCCTCTGCTGACTTCAGCATCGAGAACACTTCAGGAATGGTCTTCACCATCCCCTGCATGTTGTAGTTCATCACAAAGCTCTTGTAGCTTGGTGGGAGCGACTGGAGGATTCTGTCAATGACCGCCTCATCTGGGAGGTTAATGTTCAGCTGGGTCATACGGTTGTGCAACCCAGACATCATTAGGATGTGCTCACTGACAGAACTGTTTTCCTCCATCTTACAACTGTAGAACTTGTCGGAGACATCATATCTCTCGACCCGGGCATGAGCTTGAAAAACTAGTTTCAGCTCTTCGAACATCTCATATGCTCCGTGATGCTCAAAACGCTTTTGGAGCCCCGGTTCTAAGCTGTAAAGCATGCCGCACTGAACGAGGGAGTAATCATCAGCACGAGTTTGCCAAGCATTCATAATGTCTTGGTTCTCTGGGACGGGAGCGTCACCTAGCGGTCCATCTAGGACATATTGCTTCCTGGCAGCTATGAGGATAATCCTCAGGTTCCGGACCCAGTCCGTATAGTTGCTGCCATCATCTTTCAGCTTGGTTTTCTCTAGGAACGCGTTGAAGTTCATGTTGACATTAGCGTTGGCCATTTGATCTACAAGACATATTTGCAAAGGTTTTAGACTAAGTTCATGATAATAAAGTTCTAATCAAATTATGAACTCCCACTTAGATTAGACATCCCTCTAGTCATCTAAGTGTCACACGATCCGAGTCGACTAGCCCGTGTCCGATCATCACGTGAGACGGACTAGTCATCGTCAGTGAACATCTTCATGTTGATCGTATCTTCCATACGACTCGTGTTCGACCTTTCGGTCTCCGTGTTCCGAGGCCATGTCTGTACATGCTAGGCTCGTCAAGTTAACCCTAAGTGTTTTTGCTGTGTAAAACTGTCTTACACCCGTTGTATGTGAACGTAAGAATCCATCACACCCGATCATCACGTGGTGCTTAGAAGCGACAAACTGTAGCAACGGTGCACAGTTAGGGGAGAACACTTCTTGAAATTTTTGTAAGGGATCATCTTATTTACTACCGTCGTCCTAAGTAAACAAGATGCATAAACATAATGAACATCACATGCAATTATATAGTTGTGACATGATATGGCCAATATCATATAGCTCCATTGATCTCCATCTTCGGGGCTCCATGATCATCTTGTCACCGGCTTGACACCATGATCTCCATCATCATGATCTCCATCATCGTGTCTTCATGAAGTTGTTACGCCAACGACTACTTCTACTTCTATGGCTAATGCGTTTAGCAATAAAGTAAAGTAGTTTACATGGCGTTCTTCAATGACACGCAGGTCATACAAAAAATAAAGACAACTCCTATGGCTCCTGCTGGTTGTCATACTCATCGACATGCAAGTCGTGAATCCTATTACAAGAACATGATCTCATACATCACAATTCATCATTCATCACAACTTCTGGCCATATCACATCACATGATCAATCGCTGCAAAAACAAGTTAGACGTCCTCTAATTGTTGTTGCATCTTTTACGTGGCTGCAATTGGGTTCTAGAAAGAACGTTTTCTTACCTACGAATAACCACAACGTGATTTTGTCAACTTCTATTTACCCTTCATAAGGACCCTTTTCATCGAATCCGCTCCAACTAAAGTGGGAGAGACAGACACCCGCCAGCCACCCTATGCAACTAGTGCATGTCAGTCGGTGGAACCGGTCTCACGTAAGCGTACGTGTAAGGTTGGTCCGGGCCGCTTCATCCCACAATACCGCTGAAGCAAGATAAGACTAGTAGTGGCAAGCAAGTAGACAAGATCCACGCCCACAACAAAATTGTGTTCTACTCGTGCACTAGAGAACTACGCTTAGACCTAGCTCATGATGCCACTGTTGGGGAACGTTGCAGAAAATTAAAAATTTTCCTACGGTTTCACCAAGATCCATCTATGCGTTCATCTAAGCAACGAGTCAAGGGAGTGAGTTTGCATCTACATACCACTTGTAGATCGCGTGCGGAAGCTTGCAAGGGGATGGTGATGATGGAATCGTACTCGACGTGATTCAGATCACCGATGTCCAAGTGCTGAACGGACAGCACCTCCGCGTTCAACACACGTACGGGACGGGAGACGTCTCCTCCTTCTTGATCCAGCAAGGGGGAAGGAGAGGTTGAGGAAGCTCGCTCCAACGGCAGCACGACGGCGTGGTGGTGTTGGTGCAGCAGTACTCCGACAGGGCTTCGCCAAGCGCTTACGGAGGAGGAGAGGTGTTGGGGAGGGGAGGGGCTGCGCCTTGGAGATGGGTACAACAGCCCTCCCCCCACCGCTCTATTTATAGGGGAAGGGGCAAGGGGGGCCGACCCCTCTAGATGGGATCTAGAGGGGGGGCGGCGGCCAGGGAGGGGAGGCTTGCCCCCCAAGCAAGGGGGGCGCCCCCCTCAGGGTTTCCTCCCCAACCCTAGGCGCATGGGCCCAAGGTGGGGGACGCGCCCAGCCCTCCAGGGGCTGGCTCCCTCCCCTTTGCGGCCCATGTGGCCCTCCGAGAAAGGTGGCCCCTCCTGGTGGACCCCCGGAACCCCTCCGGTGGTCGCGGTACATTACCGATAAACCCCCGAAACTTTCCGGTGTCCGTAAGACAACTTCCCATATATAAAACTTCACCTCCGGACCATTCCGGAACTCCTTGTGACGTCCGGGATCTCATCCGGGACTCCGAACAACATTCTGTAGTCACATACTAGTCTTCCTAATAACCCTAGCGTCACCGAACCTTAAGTGTGAAGACCCTACGGGTTCGGGAGACATGCAGACATGATCGAGACCACTCTCCGATCAATAACCAACAGTGGGATCTGGATACCCATGTTGGCTCCCACATGCTCCTCGATGATTTCATCGGTTGAACCACGATGTCAAGGATTCGATCAAACCCTGTATGCAATTCCCTTTGTCAATCGGTACGTTACTTGCCCGAGAATCGATCGTCGGTATCCCAATACCTTGTTCAGTCTCGTTACCGGCAAGTCACTTTACTCGTACCGTAATGCATGATCCCGTGGCCAACACCTTGGTCACCTTGAGCTCATTATGATGATGCATTACCGAGTGGGCCCAGAGATACCTCTCCGTCATACGGAGTGACAAATCCCAGTCTTGATCCGTGTCAACCCAATAGACACTTTCGGAGATACCTGTAGTGCACCTTTATAGTCACCCAGTTACGTTGTGACGTTTGATACACCCAAAGCACTCCTACGGTATCCAGGAGTTACACGATCTCATGGTCGAAGGAAGAGATACTTGACATTGGCAAAGCTCTAGCAAACGAACTACACGATCTTTGTGCTATGCTTAGGATTGGGTCTTGTCCATCACATCATTCTCCTAATGATGTGATCCCGTTATCAACGACATCCAATGTCCATAGTCAGGAAACCATGACTATCTGTTGATCACAACAAGCTAGTCAACTAGAGGCTCACTAGGGACATATTGTGGTCTATGTATTCACACGTGTATTACGATTTCCGGATAATACAGTTATAGCATGAATAAAAGACAATTATCATGAACAATGAAATATAATAATACTTTTATTATTGCCTCTAGGGCATATTTCCAACATCAATTGCTATTTACCCTTCATAAGGACCCTTTTCATCAAATCCGATCCGACTAAAGTGGGAGAGACTGGCACCCGCTAGCCACCTTATGCAACAAGTGCATGTCAGTCGGTGGAACCCGTCTCACGTAAGTGTACGTGTAAGGTCGGTCCGGGCCGCTTCATCCCACAATACCGCCGGAACAAGATAGGACTAGTAACGGTAAGCAAATTGAACAAAATCAACGCCCACAACTACTTTGTGTTCTACTCGTGCATAGAAACTATGCATAGACCTAGCTCATGATGCCACTGTTGGGGAACGTAGCAGAAATCAAAAAATTTCTACGCATCACCAAGATCAATCTATGGAGTAATCTAGAAACGAAGGGAAGGAGAGTGCATCTACATACCCTTGTAGATCGCTAAGCGGAAGCGTTCAAGAGAACGGGGTTGATGGAGTCGTACTCGTCGTGATCCAAATCACCGATGATCCTCACCTCCGCGTTCAACACACATGCAGCCCGGTGACGTCTCCCATGCCTTGATCCAGCAAGGAGAGAGGGAGAGGTTGGGGAAGACTCCGTCCAGCAGCAGCACAATGGCGTGGTGGTGAAGGAGGAGCGTGGCAATCCTGCAGGGCTTCGCCAAGCACCGCGGGAGAGGAGGAGGACTTGGGAGAGGGGGAGGGCTGCGCCAGAACTTGGGGTGCGGATGCCCTCCCACCCCTCCACTATTTATAGGTGGGGAGAGAGGGGGCCGGCCCCCCTAGATCTCATCTAGGGTTGGGGGCGGCGGCCAAGGGGGGAGGAGTGCCTCCCAAGTCAAGTGGAGGCCCTCCCCCTTAGGGTTTCCCCTCTCCCATGCGCATGGGCCTTGGGGGTCTGGTGCCCCTGGCCCATTAAGGCTAGGGCGCCCCCTTACAGCCCATGCTGCTGTATTGGACGTGGTGGAACATTTTCCGGACCTCCGGACCCCTCCGGAATCCTCTGGAACCTTCTGGAAGCTTCCCGGTACAATACCGGAAAAAACCGAACTTTTCCCGGAACCCGAACAACAACTTTCCACATATAAATCTTTACCTCCGGACCATTCCGGAACTCCTCGTGACGTCCGCTATCTCATCCAGGACTCCGAACAACATTCGGTATCCACGTATGTCTATTCCCTATAACCCTAGCATCATCGAACCTTAAGTGTGTAGACCCTACGGGTCGGGAGACACGTAGACATGACCGAGACAACTCTCCGGCCAATAACCAACAGCGGGATCTGGATACCCATGTTGGCTCCCACATGTTCCACGATGATTTCATCGGATGAACCACGATGTCGAGGATTCAATCAATCCTGTATTCAATTCCCTTTGTCTAGCGGTATAGTACTTGCCCGAGATTCGATCGTCGGTATCCCGATACCTTGTTCAATCTCGTTACCGGCAAGTCCCTTTACTAGTTCCATAACACATCATCCCGTGATCAACCCCTTGGTCACATTGTGCACATTATGATGATGTCCTACCGAGTGGGCCTAGAGATACCTCTCTGTCACATGGAGTGACAAATCCCAGTCTCGATTCGTGCCAACCCAACAGACACTTTCAGAGATACCCGTAGTGCACCTTTATAGCCACCCAGTTACGTTGTGACGTTTGGTACACCCAAAGCATTCCAACGGTATCTGGGAGTTGCACAATCTCATGGTCTAAGGAAATGATACTTGACATTAGAAAAGCTTTAGCATACGAACTACACGATCTTTGTGCTAGGCTTAGGATTGGGTCTTGTCCATCACATCATTCTCCTAATGATGTGATCCCGTTATCAACGACATCCAATGTCCATGGTCAGGAAACCGTAACCATCTATTGATCAACGAGCTAGTCAACTAGAGGCTTACTAGGGACATGGTGTTGTCTATGTATCCACACATGTATCTGAGTTTCCTATGAATACAATTATAGCATGGATAATAAATGATTATCATGAACAAGGAAATATAGTAATAATAACTAATTTATTATTGCCTCTAGGGCATATTTCCAACATTCAAGAGGTTTTCAAATCGCTAGAGATTTTTTTCGCTTTATGCGAGGAATCGGTTTTTGTCCGATTAGGCGTGTATAGCGCCCCAACTTCGGCCTTCTGAATACTAGGGGCTACGCCAAAATTTAAAATTGTAGAACTCCTATGGCTAAGTGAGGGTGATAAAGCTGCATAGTCCGATTGCCTTGTTCGTCGTGCTAAACACCTCCTTAAAGGACCAAAAATGTGGATAAAGAGTGTTTAGATTTATCTCGAACACCCCTGTACTAGCTACGTGGGGGCAGAAGCCGACGACTGGCCAACTCTCAGATTTCATAAACGGCCGCACATGAGGTAAAATTTTAAATAACAAGCATTACATTACATAAGGACCTTGTTCCATAGTACAAGACATTATAAAATAATGCTTTCACGGGAAAATGATATCCTTGGCACATTGCTCCGCCACAAGGCGGGATCCCTCCATGACACTATCATAGTACTTCTCGGGCTTGCGATGCTCCTTGCCCTCGGGCAGACCCTCGGTCATCAACTTTGTGGCATCCATCTTTGCCCAGTGCATCTTGGCGCGGGTGAAAGCCATCCGCGCACCTTCAATGTAGACCGACCGCTTGATAGCATCAAGCCGAGGGCAGGCACTGACCAGCCGCTTCCCGAGTCCGAAGTAGCTACTAGGCATGGGCTCGGCAGGCCATAGCCGGACTATTAGGTCCTTCATGGCCAGTTCGGCCACCTTGTGCAGTTCGACCAACTGTTTTAGCTAGTCGCTAAGGGGCACCAGATGTTCTGATCCAAGGTATTGAGACCAGAACAGCTTCTCCGTAGAACTCCCTCCTTTGGCTCAAAAGAATTCAATAGCATCTGATAGGCTGTGTGACAGATCCGCTAACGCTCCTGTAGAACTCCAAATTCTGCTAAGTAAAGGAAACGTTTCATTCACACACTTGCTTTGCATAATAAAAGCCTTACCTGCCGCGATCTCTTGGGCCACTTGGATTTCCCGGAGGGCGCTCTGGGCTTCGGCTCGGGCATCTTGCGCGCTCTGGCGGGCCTTGGCAAGTTCAGACTCTTGAGTCTTTGAATTACGCTCCAAGGACTCATACCTTTTTACGGCGTCCTGGAGCTCTTGCTGGACCTCGCCGACGCGGGCCTCCTACTTCTCGCGCGCGGCATGTTCCTTAGCCGCTTTGTCCTCGGCCTCGGCCAACGCCTTCTTGAGGGCCGCTACTTCGGTCGTGGCCCCTAATAGAGTTCATGACACTTCAGTCAGTACGAACTTTTCATTCTTCCCAAATATAAACACCAGTTAGTGCATACCTTGGCTATCCTCCAGTAGCTTCTTCACGAGGCCGAGTTCTTCCTCGGCCCGCTCCAGATTCCGCGTCAAGCCGGAGACCTCCGCAGTATGAGCGGCAGTGGCTAGCAGCGACGCCTGCTTATTCACACACACATTTTATGTTAGACTCCTGCGAAAAATATTTTGATCCTCTGTTTGGTTTTTCTTTCCGAACACCGAAGAGAGCATCAGGGGCTACTGTCTACAAGGTGATATTCTTTTACAACTATATTACTTACCTCAAAGCCGTTTAGAAGGCTAATGCAGGTTTCGGTCAATCCATTTTTGGCGGATTGGACTTTCTCAATCACCGTACTCATAAGAGTACGGTGTTCTTCCATGATGGAAGCGCCTTGTAGCGCTTCCAGCAATCTATCCAGTGCCTCTGGATGGACAGAGGTCGCCGGCGGAGGTGGCTGGCCCCCCTCGTTCGGGAGAGGCTGCCTGCCTGAATCCAGAGCCACTTGGGTCTCCAGAGCTGTATCCGTCTGAGGACCGAACTGGATACGGCCCCCATCGTCGGGGTCTGTAGGGGTCTTTCCCCCTGTATGCTCGGTAACTAGGCTTTTTTCCTCCGGCATCACCGGAATGGCCTCCCCTTGGCCTGGTATCCGTCGAGACAACACCTCGGTGTTGTCCGTGGACTTATGGGAGGTGGCCGTTGGTAGGGACCCGCTGTTCATCGCTGATGGATCCAGCGACCCCTTCGAAGAGGAGGATAGCTTGATGTTGGACTGGGCCAGACTGCAGATGCATGGTCTAACACATTAAAAATATATAAAGTGAAAAAACATAAATATTACCACGTCCGGATACTTACGATTTGGCCAGGGCTTGACCCTGGGCCCCCACTCCTCGCTGTTGTTGGTGACTACGGTGGAGTAGTCCGGAGGGGAGATTTTTCCCTTCTTGGGCACCTCGGCCTCCCCGTGTGCGGAGGCCTTCCTCTTCTTTTTCCCCCAATGGGGGGGGGGGGGCTCCTCCTCCTCGTCTCCGGCGAAGGAGGGCGTCTCGGCGTCTTCGGACATCACGTCCGAGACATCCTTGCGGCGGAGACCCCCTCTGGTCCCCTTGGTCGGCTTCTTGGCTTTCTTCTCCGGCACCTCATAAGGCGCCGGAAACAACATCTTCGTCAGAAGAGGTGTTTCTTGATCTTTGGGCAGCCGAGCCGGACAGTCGATCTGCTCCACTATCGTTACCCAGGCCTGAAAGATTGGCATGGAGGCTTAGGTTCCTCCCGCAGATATGCTAGCAAAGGATGTACCTTGCTAACATAAAAAAACTTACCGGATTAGCCCGGCATTTTGCGCTGAGCCCGCGATCTTCGGACGTGGGCGGTGGTACCTCGCCAGCCTTAAAAAGCACCTTCCAGATGTCTTCGTGTGTCGTATCGAAGAGCTCCAATAGCGTTTGGTGCTTGGCCGGGTTGAACTCCCACAGGTTACAAATCTAGCTCTGGCACGAAAGAATCCGGCGGAAGAGAATGACCTAGACCACGTTGACAAGCTTGATTTTCTTGTCAATCATGTTCTGAACACATGTCTGGAGCCCGGTCACTTCTTCCGCTGAGCCCCAGGCTAAACCCTTCTGTTGCCAGGAGGTGAGCCGCATGGGGACTCCGGATCAGAATTCGGGGGTCGCCGCCCAGTTGGCGCCGCGCGGCTCAGTGATGTAGAACCACCCCGATTGCCATCCCTTTACGGTCTCCACAAAGGAGCCTTCGGGCCAGGTGACATTGGGCATTTTGCCCACCATAGCGCCTCCGCACTCCGCTTGTTCGCTGCTCACCACCTTTGGCTTCACATTTAAAGTCTTCATCCATAAGCCGAAGTGAGGTGGGATGCAGAGGAAGTCCTCACACACGACAATGAATGTTGAAATGTTGAGGATGGAGTTAGGGGCCAAGTCGTGGAAGTCCAGCCCGTAGTAGAACATCAGTCCGCGGACGAACGAGTGGAGGGGGAACCCCAACTCGCGGACGAAGTGGGAGAGAAATACCACTCTTTCTTGGGGCTCCAGGGTGGGGGGTGATCTGCCCCTTGGCCGGAAGCCGATGAGCGATGTCTTTGGACAAGTACCCGGCCTCCCGGAGCTTCTTAATGTCCTCCTTCTTGACGGAGGAGGCCATCCACTTGCCTCCAGCTCCGGATCCAGACATGATTGGAGTGCTTTTTTGGGCGGAAGAGATGGGTGCTTGGGCGTTGGAGCTCGAGGATGAATGAGCAGAGGAAGAAGAGGGCGTGGGTGAAGGAGGGGAATCCTTATCCCTTTATAAAGGCAATAAAAATTGTGCGCCTCCCCGTTCGCCCTAAAACTTGCTTATTTCCCAAGCGCCATGCCGATGGCATGGTTGGGTTACCCATGCCCGCATTGATGAGAATCCCATGATAAGGGGACACTATCTCTGCTTTGACAAGACGTGCCAATGAAACCGCGCCTCGAAATATGGAGGGGTAGGAAAAAAACAGTTCAAATAAAGACCGGGCCGTGGCATGATGTCACGCTATGAGTTGTCAGCAGATTGGACTCGTGGGATATTGTACTCTCTACTGTGGTGTGTGGAATTTTTTTTGCAGAGCCGATACGATTCTTATGTTCAAGATCTACTTTGGAGTACTCGGAGAAGGGACCCGCCTTGCAATGCCGAAGACAATCTGCGCGTCGGACTCATCGTCATTGAAACCTGGTTCAGGGGCTACTGAGGGAGTCCTGGATTAAGGGGTCCTCGGACAGCCGGACTATATGTGTATGCCGGACTGTTGGGCTATGAGATACAAGATAGAAGACTTCATTCCGTGTCTGGATGGAACTCTCCTTTGCGTGGAAGGCAAGCTTGGCGATTCGGATGTGAAGATTCCTTTCTTTGTAACCGACTTTGTGTAACCCTAGCCCCCTCCGGTGTCTATATAAACCGGAGGGTTTAGTCCGTAGGACAACAACAATCATAACCATAGGCTAGCTTCTAGGGTTTAGCCTCTACGATCTCGTCGTAGATCAACTCTTGTAATACTCATATCATCAAGATCAATCAAGCAGGAAGTAGGGTATTACCTCCATCGAGAGGGCCCGAACCTGGGTAAACATCGTGTTCCCCGCCTCCTATTACCATTAGCCTTAGATGCACAGTTCGGGCCCCCCTACCCGAGATCCGCCGGTTTTGACACCGACAACCCCCTTGCCTTTGTTGGGTGCAAGCAATTTTAGTTCTTTGAGTGCAGGTACTGCTAATGTCATTAGTGTGGTGCCTCCAACTGGTTCGATAAACCTTTGTTCTTAATTGACAAAAATACTTTCTGCTGTTGTGCTACATCACCCTTCCTCTCTAGGGAAATCCAACTACTCCTAAAGGAGTAGCAGCCTTTCACTCCCGTAATTTACGTGTTCATTGCTCAAGAAAGAAAATTATCTTCCATACATTCCCGATGAGCAAGTGTTAACTAGACTAAATAGAATGAAAAGTATGTTATTATTTTGTCTAGATTAGCCAGAGCTTTGTGCTGATTTTCTTTACTTCACTAACACTTGCATAATAACCTGCCACTGCTACAACTATACTAAGTTTTTAGGTGAAAAAGCGTAGGGTTGTTTAGGCGTACCAATCCTAAGTGAACCAAAACCTTCTCGTCTTTTGGTTTAAACAACCGAGTTCCTTATGGTTGGGTTTCTATGTTTGTTGCTCAAGAACGATCAAGATTTAAGCTTGGGCAGGTTCATGAGTGTTAGTTTTACGCAAACCAGATAATCTTAAAAATTTCAAGAAAATCACTCTGATATTGCCATTAATGGCTAACGAATGTGACAGATTGCAAATTCCATTCTTTATTTTGGTTCCACGGAAAAAGAGGCCATACATGGATAAAAATCATCATTTAGAAGGGAACAAGCAAAATGGAGACGAAAGGAAATTGGAGGCACAACAAATGATCCAAAGTGTAAGACAACGTGTGGTATGGGCGCAAGCGCTTGTACTAGCTGCCAGAGGCTCCGTGGCGTCCAACCCAACAACTTTCATAAAGGGGCCAACACCAGAATCCCTCAGGAGCATCGTCGAAAACCACCATTCGTGAACCAAAGGCCATTCTCCAACCTCAGCTGCCGCCATTTCCCATCTCATCTCCACAGCCACCACCATCACCATCACTGCGACAAACCACCTCCAAGTTAGCCATATTCATAATCATGTATCGCATTCGGCAACCATTGTAAGACATATTATCAACAAAGTATTCATATTTATGTCTTCTCAATTGATTTCGTCTTCGATCTAATCGCCATGTGTGAGTATTTCGATAGAGAAATCAATGGAGGCATATCCTTGCAACTAGATGCATTTGTACGAGGGATCGATTGAATTGACTTCGAATTAACGTCATACATGTGTTAGAATTGCATCGTAGTTGTCTCTTGTCTCTTTCTCGTTCTTCGACCATGCAAGTACCCAAGATCTTGGAGTTCGATCAAGGAGGAAGTTAGGAGTAGGGAGAACGCAGAACGCTATTGCGAAAACCAGTGACAAAAATGATTCGTACGGTAGTAGAAAGCCAATCATCGGGGATTCATGAGGTGTAGTCATTAAACGTTAATGCTTTTGTTTGAATTTTATTCTTAATAATCGAGGTAACCCTCCACGATGGTAAGGGTCCGCGGTTGGACAACTGACTCTTGATGCAGGTCATGAACCGGTCAAGACATAATTTTGACGCATCACCCACTTCGTCTTGCTACAAGCACATGTTAGCGGGTGTCGTCCAGAGCACAAATTAAGATCATGATGATCCCGATCATAAATATATGGTTGTAATTCTAAGTGTTTACACCCTAAGGTTGTTAAGGTCTGGTTACAAAAACATAAATTTAACTCTTTCGCAAAGACTCGGTAAAGCCTCTGTCATTGTGCACATCCTCTTGTGGGTTCGATAAACTCGGGGTCACTCCTGGGGGAAAAGGTAGGGAAACCTTCGCTATCCAAACCGGATCTCATAGGGCATCATTGGCCTTCTTGACCATGACAGGATTGGCAGGCCATACATAGCGATCTTATCGACTTCGTGATGATGAATTTGTTGGGTTCTACGGTAGGATGCATCCACTGCAAATTAAAATTTTCCTACGCGCAGAATAACCAGGAACATGCTACGGGAATGGATCACAAATCGTTACCACTAGACGCGCAGTGCCTTGCAGCGGAAGAAGAGTTGGGGCAGCGTGTCCACGTGGTTCGTCTCCTCCTCGTCCGATCTCCCTCGATAGCCGGTCGTCGGTTCCCACGTACAGGTTCGCCGGAGCGGCGCAAGTGCACCGCCTCTAACGGTATTCATGCGTGCAGGAGGGAACGTCGTGCGGCGGACTACTAGGTCCGATCACACAACCGACAGCGAGTGGAGGTGTCTATTCGCAACACATGCAAACCCTAGTGACAGCGCCGAAGCGATCAACTGAATAAGTGTGCCGCACCTCCACTATTTATAGGCATCCGCCGCGGGCTCAACACTTGGGCCTTGCACGGATCCTAAAGCCCAAAGTCTACTCGGTCGTGTTCCAAGTCCAGCTCGGATCACCTCCGCCCAGTGTCCTGCGAACCGACCTCGTAAGTTCCTTCCCTTAATCGCGTGACCCTTTAGGTTCAAGTCGGCTTGGTCACAGTTCGGATCACCTCCGACCTGCACGGTTGGTAGCAGCCTCTAGCAAGGCGTGTCGACCACCAAGCAGACTATGAAGCTGGTTAGGCGAACTTGTACAACGTGTCACACTTCTGTTCCCTTTGCCTCATGATATATGTTGTCGGGCTCAAGGCGAGACTATCATCCTTGTGCTAGCCCGACCTCTTTCTCGTTCCAGTGATACCGACCACAATCTGGATTATCTCATAATCCTTGTCGCATGACCATGCTTGTCCTGGTCGGATCACACGAGGGGCCCAGAGTATATCTCTTCTGATCGGAGGGGCAAATCCCATCTTGCTCGACCATGTCTCGCAACATGGGACTGGACAAACCTGAAACCTACCTTTGTAACTACCCAGTTACGGAGTAGCGTTTGGTCGGCCCAAAGCAAGCCTGTCACCATCCCGAGTACATGCGTCAGCTCAGGTCTTAGGACATAGAATGTATGTTGTACTAGAGGCTCACAGATGACATATCGCTGTGTCTCATGGTTGGGTCTGTCCGACTCACACCTTATCTCGACTCGGATCCGACTACATCAGATCCGACCAGATCCTTCCGAGTCCATATTATCCGGTTAGCATCCAATGCTCCATGGCTAGTGAGACCAAGCCATCCACCGCGTCATATGCTAGTCTAGTTGGCTGCATGTTCACACAACCCTTTCGACTAGGGACCTTTTAGGACAGTAATCATACAATGCATAGTCCCACAAACAAGTCACGTACTTACTGATATACATCATTGATAATGTCCAAGGACGATCTTTATTCATAAACACAAGGAAATATCATCATACATGATTGCCTCTAGGGCATATCTCCAACAGAATTCATGTCGGTCCTTCGGCATCTTCCAAAGCTTTTGCTTGACGGGGCTTGGCCCGACTTCAAGACAAGGCGGTGCTCCATCACAGCTCGTTGGACACCCCCATATCAACTAGTATGCATGCAAAATGTCGACATTCTTTCAAAACAATGGTAGTAGGGCGGTCTTGGGTTTGGTCGGATCTTTGTCGATCATGGATCTTTTCCGCAAAAGATCTAGGTGCTCTTGAGATCAGCTTCTGGGCGAGACATTGGGGCATAAATGTTCAAAGGTCCCCATTGAGCTTCACGCCGACGAAGACGAGGTGGATGCTTCTTGGGATGGCCTTCTTTGACGAGGCTTGCACATCACAAGTGAGGGTGTTGATGTACCTAACCATGACCTCTTAGGCGGCGAGTCACGTTTGAGCGCGGACAACTCAGGCAAAGACTTCTTACTTCCTCCGTTTTAGTTTACAAGTTCTGCGCGTATACCTAGGTTGCCAATTTTATCACCCTAATATAAACTATATAACACAAAAATTATGCCGTTTTAAAATAGAACATCTAAAGTTTATATTGGTATATTTTTTATAATATATGACTTGTATTAGGTTGGTTAAATTGACGATCTAGGGGTACGCGCACGCCTTGTAAACTGAGAGAGAGGGAGTACCTAGCAAATGCACTAATTAATGTTGAATATACTACGGTTGGAGGATTGTGTCCCACACACGGCGATTGGCCCATTGGGGCCTGAATCTTCTTACATAGGAAAAGTTCAGATGTACCGCATCACAAAAGCGGTAAGTGTGGCATTAAAGGATGACTCGAGATCCACCACACCGATATGCACAAGCTCCGTGCCATTTTTATGCATTCTCCCCAAGGTCAAAAGGAGTTCAACCCTGTTGTGGGGTTGGATCAACTTCACACGAAGCCAACGAGTGATGTAGTAGTACCCCATAGTAGACCTAACTAGACAATTGAGCACGACGTTTAGAGCTGAGACAATTATTCGTGGTAGAGCATTAGTCGTGCTCTAACAAAACTTACACTTACTGTTCTGAGGGAAACAAAACATACACTCCACACTGGAGAAGGGTCCCCCGCGAGAAGCATTTTTGGAACACGGGTGTCCTCAACGCTTTATTTTGAATAACTTGGAAATCTTATTTTGAATTAAAAAAATCCAAAACAAACCATACATGCTAATATAAATGTACAGTACACATGTGTAAAGTTTGATGATGGAACAAGTTAACATGTGAGCTATATAAAAATGGCAAATTCTTAATTTTGAGAAGTTAAACCATGCACACACTGTTCATCCCTAAAAAATCCACGCTCTTGTCTTCTCTGTGTAGCACATGTTAATTTACTTCGTCATCAAACTGTGCGCGTGTATGGTATATGTCCTCCATATTACCACATAAAATTTGCGTTAGTATTTTAAAAACGATTTTCAAACTATTCGAAATGAAGTGGTCACCCGCACCCTTGCTCTGGAGCAACGTTCTGGCCCTCCCATGTTCCAAACCGTCCTCACCGACAGACGCTTTGCAAGTGTTCATAAAAAAAAAACAGACACTTTGCAATCCACCGCGCTCCAGCTTCGAATCCATCCCCGCTTCCAACGCCACGTCATCGATCCGCGCCACCAGCCTCGCACCCGCACCCCATCCGACCCTTCATTTCAATCCAACGTCCCACACCCGCCGTCCCACGGATCGATCCGGCGAGCGCCTCCCGCCCCAAACCCACCAAAATCCCGCGCTTCCCTCCCAAATCCTCCCAATATAAACCCGCCTCCACCCACAATCCCACCACAAGCTTCCACAGCACCTCCTCTTCTTCCCAATCACACACCTCTCGGAGCCAGGCGAGGCGGAGCGGCGATGTCGGGGCGCGGCAAGGGCGGCAAGGGGCTCGGCAAGGGCGGCGCCAAGCGGCACCGGAAGGTGCTCCGCGACAACATCCAGGGCATCACCAAGCCGGCGATCCGGAGGCTGGCGAGGAGGGGCGGCGTGAAGCGCATCTCGGGGCTCATCTACGAGGAGACCCGCGGCGTGCTCAAGATCTTCCTCGAGAACGTCATCCGCGATGCCGTCACCTACACCGAGCACGCCCGCCGCAAGACCGTCACCGCCATGGACGTCGTCTACGCGCTCAAGCGCCAGGGCCGCACCCTCTACGGCTTCGGCGGCTAGATCCGTGGGTTCCGCGGGTGGCAGCAGCAGTGTGGTTGCGGCTGTGTCTGTCGTGTGTCCTCTGTGATGTGTGCTGTGGGAGATGGGGTTTAGTACTGCTTTGGCGTGCGTCGTTGTGATCCGTGTTGTGTTCAGTAGGCTGTAATTCCTTGTTGCGGTCAATGAAACTAGTTCTGTTCTGAATCCTCTGACCAAGTGCTTCACTGTCTTGAATTCAGTTTTGGCTTTTCTAGGTTGGTTGGTTGGTTTGATATTATATTTCTCATTTGAGATCGTCTAAGCTGAAGTGCAGTTGATTTGACTTAGCTGAACTGCAGTTGAATGAACGATTTACCACTCGTTGCAATCTGTAGAAGAGGCGCATCTTTTTCATTTGGTTTGGTTTCACTGAGGTCACTGCTGGAGTGGTATGTACACTCCATAAAAATGTGAAATCAAGACGCCAGATACCTATTCCTGAAATCCTGACCAAGTGCTTTGTTGTGTTGAATTTGGTTTTGGTTTTGTAAGGTTGATTGGTTTGTTCTATTATATTTCTCGTTTTAGATCGTATAGCTCTACTGCTGCGACTATACATTTGAGTTTCAGTTGAAATGCAATTGAACCATGTTTACATTGCACAGATAGCTGAACTGCAATGGATCCAGTTTTACATTCGAGTTGTTGCTGAAATGCAATTGAATAAATTTATCACTCTGCAATCTGTAGAAGAGATGGACCCTTTTGTTTGGTTTTGGTTTTACCGGGGAATGAATCTTGAATTTTTTTTTGCAGATGTACATGTATGAAATCTTGAATGTTTCATTGTTGGTCGGGTATAAATAATCTAGTCAATACAAATATGAAATCAAAACGCCAAATATGGCCTTCTATTCCTGAATGAAACAACAACGAGCATGTGGAGCAACTATCAGAATGTTTCTGAATGATACATCAAGCACCGGGGCAACTATCAGAACATATCTGAATGATACATCAAGCCTCTGGAGCAACCATCAGATCTGAAATAATACATCCGACAATTACAACTGCATGTAGTATGTAGAACAACTATCTGAGGCTCTGCACTAAACTGATATTTTTCCTAATAATCAGCTCGTTCCTCAGAGGAATGTACAGTAGAGATTATATTCCTTTCCTAATAATAATCTTGTTCCTCAGAAGGATATACAGTACTACAACCAACTCATAGGATGATTTTTCTTCTTTGAGAAGCTGTAAGTTGCTATCAATAATTCTCTAGAGCAGGAATTGCTTGCCGGTGTATGTTTTGCCAAACTCCCAATCCTTGGGCACAACGTTGAAATTGGTCATCGTCGTGCCGTCACTCGAGGTGAGCTCAAAGGACACCGGCTGCCCTGTGAGATCTAAGTTGATGTGCCATATCTGGCCCCAGTTGCGGCCCATATCGAGCCAGCCAGACTCTGTTCCTTTGATCTTCACTGATCTCACATCGCCAGCGCCACCGACATTGCTGATTAGGACTGTGAAGAAGAAGCTCTTTCCGGAGACCGAAAACCGCACGCCGCCTTCACGAAGGCACTTGACGCTGTTCATAAGAAAGCAAGTCAATCTCAGCAAAGAAACAGAGGCATTTTTTCCGACAGGTTAATGCTATTAGTAGTTTTATTTGTCCTCGTTGTTTATTCTCATGCGAATCCTGCAAACTACTTAACAAGTAATGAAATGGCCTGACATAGATTAGTCCCAGATCATAGTACGATGTATATTTCCATGTCAAATGCCCTCATGTCAATTGTCGAAACATGAAATCTCCAGGATCACGAAAGCATATTGATAGCAGAACGTTGTACAAATCCTTCATTCAGGAAACCGTCTCAAAGAAGCACCTCAACTTTTCAAGCTACTAGACAACTTAGACGCGCATAAAGATTATTACACCCTTCTATAAAAGACTTTTCAGTTTAGCATACATGCACATTTTTAACTTTATATTCTGAATGACACAGGAGTAGAACTTCACTAATTTACAGATGCGATCGTAATCTGTTTGAATTCGAACACTAACAAATAAAATGAAGTGTAAGCACAAGCTAAGATGATTAGTTTCAGTTCAAGACGGTCCTAGTAGCACCAATAAATAATGAAGTTTTCTGTGGAAAAATAATCGAATGAAGTTGTTTCAAAGGGACCTCAAAGAGCTACCAACCGGTGCATAAATATCTAACACAAACATAGAATATTAAGGACAACCACAATTAATGTGCCACTACAACTTGCCGGGCCAGTTTGATTGTCACCAGGTAGGCATCTCATGCATACCTGAGAAGCAGATAACTTGTGTAATAGGCTAATAGCTTTATTATTGATGATGTGCATTTTTGCTGTTCCGTGAAACAGTGGTTTGTTCTCTACCATACATTTATTCTTTCTCTTGGAAATAGTGCTAATTGCTATACGCTAACAGTAAAGGAGCTATGTAACAGCTGATGAAGCTAAAGTCTGACATAGTTCAGTCGCAGAGCACAGCAGGATCGATATTGCTGCCAATTGCCTCAGGCTAATTGTCATCTGGTGATTTGAAGCATGAAATCTTGAGGATAAAACACACACATTAACAGCACATTTTATTAAACCTGTCATTCATGAAAGCATCTAGAAGAAGTACATGTTATTATAGATCTCTGCTACACCTTTTAAGTGTGGCATATATGCAGGTTCCTAACTTTATGTTCTGAACAGCACCAGAATAGTGCTTGCTAATTTACCAAATTTGAGTGTGAAGTGTTACCATTTGCCATATCCTAATCTGTTTGGATCTTAAATACCAATAACAAACCCAAAAAAAGAGTAAAGCTGAGATGATTAAACGGTCAGGCAAGTCGCCATCCAAAGTTCCTTTTTAACACAGTTTTAGTAGTACAAATAATCAACTAGATTTCCCTCAAGAAAATAAATCAAGTTGTTTAAAGGATCCCAAGGAGCTACCAACTGGCATAAATATCAAACATAACCACAGAATATTAAGGACAACACCAGTTAATGCGCCACTACTATTTGTAGGGCTAGTTTGGTGATACCGGGTACCGGAGGGCACATCATGTAAAACCAGAAGCAAATAACTTGGTGATGCTAGTTCGGTGCAGATCAACAACTCTAGAAGTTCGAAAAACATTCTTGCAAACTCTCCATTAATATGGTTCAACCAGTCCTTACAGCAGTCAATATAATTTTTAAGCACTAACTGTCAATAAGATCCACATTTCCCAGAATTCCTCAGTTATCAACAAAACCCAGGATAATCACTCAGATAAGAGGTGCTTAGTTTCTTTATGTTTTTAATTAATTTCTTCGTATGAGTTATCATAGCTCAGCAGACCCATTCTGCACTCTAGTAACCATAGACTGTCGTGAATTGTGGAATAAAATTTATATGATGTGAAAATATATGCAATGATGAATCCAATGATATATATTTGGTGGTGTATATGTTAATATATCTTTCTACAAACTTGTTTAAGTATATAAAGTTTGACTTTAGACAAACCTAATATGCGGAGTAAATAAAAACGGAGGGACTACAACTAGTTATCACCAGTTGCATTATCATCATCGAGACGATAGCGCTGTTTTAATTCCAACAGAGCCACGGAAGTCTAATGCTTACACCAATGAATAGGATGCAAATACTGAACCAAACTGCAGTACAGTACTATAATTGATCAAATCACGCAAATCGAGCATGTGATACTCTAGATAGTCAATGGCTCGATGCTGCACCAAAAGGCTCATAGGTGCTTTCCTCCTAACCCAAACACAAAATCACATTAGTACATTTATTTATACTTGGTTCAATGCATCTTTGTACTACGTTGTTAGCAAAGGAAGGCCACATTGGAGCATATAAAGGCCAGGACAGCAGATAAGACTACCCCAATTCGAATCCTAATCAAAAGAACTTGCACTTCACCACAGTGGAAGAGGGCCCCCTTGATCCCCTCCATACTTTCCTCACCAACGGACACTTGCAATTCAGCTTTTTTGGGATCCCACATTGCGCAAACCAAAGCAATCTCTAGCTTGGTAAGCACTTTTCCAGCTCCACACAAATTGAATTATGAAACCGAGGAAACTTTGGCCTTAGATCTAGCCGAACATGGAGTCCAAAGCAGAGTGAGATCGAGTGCAGGCAAAGAATGGAGCATACGTACCGGCGGTACTGGATGGGCATGACGCCGGCCTTCCAGAGCGCAATCTTCTCGAACGCCTGGATGGGGAGGAGGAAATGGTGGTTGGGCGGGTTGCAGACGCCGCCGGCGTCGGCGGGGAAGCCGTAGTTGGGCGGGCAGAAGTTGGTGGCGGTGACGACGATGGAGGTGCCGGGGAGGCAGTACTTGAGGTCCTCCACGCACTTGACCTCGTAGCAGCCGCCGCAGGCGGCGCCGCGCTCGAACAGCGCCGTGCTCAGCCCCACCGTCGCCATCCCGTACCCGTGCTTCCCCAGATCCCCGAACCCGCACGCGCCACCTGCACGCCGCACCCCACAAAAAGAAAAGCACAGATCAGCTCCGTACCCATGTCCATGGCCGCCAGGATCGCAAGAACCAACTGTGGTACGAGCAGAGAAGCTCCGGTAACCGCGCGTGCGGTTAGTGGAAATTCCGTTGGCGGTAGCATACCGAAAGAGGAAAACTAATTAATGCCTGCGGCATGGACGCGAGGAATTTTGGTAAGAGCGCAAGGACGGTTTGGTGGATTCGTTTCTTGGACTGCTGCCATGACAGAGAGCGAGGCGGGCGAGGGTTGTTCGTGCTTACCGATGGCGTCTCCGGGGTCGGCGGCGAAGTAGGAGGACTTGGCGTTGCGCCATTCGGAGAGGGCGGAGGAGCCGTAGGAGGAGGGGTGCTGGTGGCCGGCGGCGAGGGCCGGGAGGAGGAAGACGACGAGGAGGAAGAGGAGCGGGGGAGCCATGGCTCCCAGCAAGCAGCTTTTCGTCCGTGCGCTTGCTTCTCAGTGAAGTGAGGCGGGGGAGAGTGTGAAATGGAGGTGGAGCTGCGCTTCAGTGGTTTGTCTTTTTAATTTGCAGGTTCCGGGGCCTTCTCTGCCTTTATACATGTGCACACGGGTATATTTTTAGTGCAGGTTCTCTTCTCGAGTGCTCCGGCTTTTGATCGATTTATTCTTTTATTTTTTTGCGGGAAAAAGTGCATTTGCTCGTTTGTTTTGTCTTCTTTCCTGCTGCGCCGCAGCTTCTTGTTTCGGTGAAATGGCTAAGTTAACATACTCTTATCTTCAGCGAGAGGTTCGTAGACCCGGGTTGATGTTGATGAATGATGATCAGTCCTGCTGATGATGCTTGAAACAGTTTGTGATGATGGTCGACAAGCCGTCGGTTCGGTGGTCTCATTCGACCCGGTACATCCGACCATACTAGGTGGTGTACTGTCGACATTGTGGGAGCCATGGAACACATGGCAGCAGGCCAGTAGCCCCGTGTCGGTACATCCCAGTTTGCTGCTATTTTCTTCTTCCATCCGTGAAACGGTTTTGCGGTTCGTTCTTTCGGCCCTTCAATCATCCGGGTGCCGAACAGAGACGCGCCAATCCGACGGGGACGGGCTCTGGATTCTGGAGTGCGGGGCACACAAGTACTCAAGGTTTTGGAATTTACAGCGGGCGGGTGCCCGTGACGTACGTGCATGTGAGGCGGTGTGGCGCTCTCCTTTCCTGTCTCCTTGTGGGGATGGCCGACGGGAAGCGCAGATGATTGTGCAGTGCCACTGGCGTTTCCGATTTTGAATTTCAATGGGGAGTCGAACCCGAGAAATTGATCGATCCAAGTTGGCTCTGGTCAACTGGCTTAGCAAGATCCGGTTATGTAGGCGATAAGGCGAAATACTAGTGGATGGAATGATAAGATTACGGAAACACTAACGCCCACATGTATGGGCGTTCTCCAACTCACCCACACGCCTGGATGGTCGTTGATTGTCTTTTGCACGAATCTTGACACGAAAAGGTGGATTTGGTGTGTCACGTAGGACGGGGTCGGTGTGTGGGCGTTGGAGAGTTTGCCCACACGCCCCGCATCACGCTGTTGCCAGCTGCGCTGTGTGGGCGAATTAGTTTCTGCCAACACAGCCACCACCTAGTCCATGCGCGTGGGGCGAACTGATTTTTGCCCACACGACACTCCTACGTTGTGGATGGCAACTGCAGTTACGCGAACGTGGCAACTAGTTAAACAAACATGGCAACTGTGATTCTTTTGCTAGACGGCAACTGCAGTTGCGCGTACGTGGCAACCAGATAAACACACATGGCAACTGTGATTAACTATACATGGCAACTATGGTTGGACCACACGTGACAACTAGGTAAACACAAATGGCAACTACTGTTTGACCATGTGTGGCAAGTAGTTAATCACACATGGCAACTACGGTTTGATTACACGCGGCAACTACCATAAATTAGACATGGCAACTATAATTAATCAAAACAGATAGAGTTGCCATGCTTTTACAACTACACTTGCCATCCCGGATAACTACATCTGCCAACCAGTATGGCAACTAAATCGTCATTCCGCGGGTACCTAACGTAGCTGCGCTAGGACGTGTGGGCATTTTTGCTTCGTGCCACACGCGCGGGATGGAGACGAGTAGTACTTGTTAGGCGTGTGGCACGAAGTAGCCGCGCCCAAACGTATGGGCAATTCTAATGTCTGCCCACACACAACCCGTGTGGGCTGCCTCCTGCTCACACCACACACGGTGTGTGGCCAGACCCTTTAACGCCCACACGTGTGGGCGTTATCGGCGTCCTAAGATTAAGATGGGAGTATTTCTAGAAGATGGTCAAAGGATCTCTTATTAGGATTCTGTACCTTGCTTTGGAAGCAAGAGCAGTTCCAACGGTTTTCTTAAAAAACTTAAGCCACCTTTGGTTCATAGGTAGAAAAAATCACAGGAATAAAAAAGTCATAAGAAATAAAAAATGAGATGACATGTATCTTAAATTCTATGAATAGGATGATTCACATCATAGGAATTTTTTCATTGATTTTAGTCTGATGTTTATTTTCCTATGAAATATGGAGGATAGAAAAAAGATTCTTGCATAGGAATAGGATTCTATTTCTACAAACCAAAGGGCTCTAAAGAAATTTTCCATACAAATTCTATCATATGAAGATCCTACAAGATTTCTTCAAACCGAAGGAGGCCTCAGTGGTTTTACTGAATGACTGTGTAATCTATAGGAAGTTGTTTGAAAGCAGATTTTGTAAGTGTTCGCAAATTTCTTCCCCTATTTGTTCTTCCAGTTTTCCATTAAACTTTTCTAGCTAATGTCCGAGGGCCTACAAGTCAGTGGCGGCGCAACGACGTGGGGTTAGTGGCGAGGTGGCAGCGGCAACAACAGTGTGAGGGTAGCTGCAACGTGAGGTTGGAGAGGCGGTGGGGCGGCGCGACGTGGCGGCAACACGATAGTGCGATCCGGCGGGGCGACGACGACGCATAAAGTTTCAGCTTCTAGGGGGGTTCTAGCCACCAAAACTTTTACTGGAGGACAATCTTCGTGTAAACCAAAGGGAAGATGGGCCTACTTTACATGATCCTCTAAAGTTACTTCGGGTTTACGAGATCTGTTGGAGAGTGTTTTTTCTCCAACTTCTGTTAATACCAATCTTTTTTGCGGGAGGATTTTTTGTTCTTTCTTGTTTTTCACGGTAAAGGTTCGACAACACCAAGGGCCTCTTTGCTTCGTAGAATTCTAGAAACGCGGTAATAGAAAAAAAACATAGGATTGGATTACGTTGCTCATCACAATCTTACATGATTTTGGGTTGTTTGATTGTATTATAGAAAAAACAAAAGACCCTTTTAAAGAAGTTTGAGTTGATGTTATAGAAATCCTACGCGAAGTAGTAAAAAGATCCTAGGGTTCAATCCAATGATGCAAACAACCAACGTAGAATTTTTTTCTAAGGATTTTAATCATTCAAAATTCTGATCAAATTGCAGCAGCGTCGGAGGCCCACCGTCGTCGTCTCCTGCCCGCACGGGCCTAACTTTGAGCAGCGCAGCGCTAGGCCCGTTTGATACACTTTTGGGCCCAGCATTTTGAGCCCGAATTGTTGTTTTTTATTTCCCGGAGCCTACAGCGTTACAGAGCCCAAAAATAGTCGCTGCACTTGTAAAATCCCAGTACCTGTCTAAATAAAAAAATCCAAGTACTTTCTTTCTCGACTTTGTTGTCTGAAAAAAGAGGTCTTTTTTGCCGACCATGTAGGCCGAATTCGACAGCATTGACTAGACTGTTGCGTGGGCGTTTTATGCGTGCGACGTCCTACTGTCCGTGGATGAATGGAGAGCACGCGATCAAGCAGCAGGTAACCACGAGGGCCACATCAGCGCTGGCAGCCTGCAGCTTGACATGGACGGGCGCACGGTTTCGAGCCACGAAGCACAGGTTTTTTTTTTTTTTGAGACAAACGAAGCACAGGTAACCGCAGCCGCTCGTCACGATCGATCGGGACGCTCGCATATTCTCCTAGCTTTGCGTTGGCGAGCACACAAGTCGCTGACTCAGCACACGCGACGGCCTATCTCTATTTTTCCTTTTCCCTTTTCGTTGCCCCCTTCCGCTGACCTGATTTTCACGCTGCCCATAATTAGTGATACACAATTGAAAGTAAGATAAATGATGATAAGCATGGGACCTCCATGCGTGAGACGATTGAAGAAACACCAGGTTTTAGTTGATTTTATTATCAGGCCGCTGGACTGAAATCCAGCTGTCGCCTTTCTTTTTCTCCTCGGGACAATGTATAATGTTGATCTTCTTCCTCCTCTCCACTGCATCGGCTCGGGTTCCGTCCAATCCTACCGGCTGTGAAATAAAAAAGCGCCATCCCCCCCTCCGCGCGCGCATCGGTTAATACTTGTCCTCGCCTCTGCTGTAACATCGTGGACATCTGCGTTGCCCCTGTCTTCGACGAGGCTTGACCTTGTGAGAGATGTCCCGGTTGGCCGCATCCCCCACATCTCTTCTCGGGGCTACAGTACTGCTCCACGCGGAATTGACTGATCTGGATCCTATTTTTACTTTCCCACACAACTGATAAATAGCAAGAACATACAAGTCTTTGCAATACTTTGGCCAATATGCACACCCTCTCTAAATCTAAGCTTCAATTTTCCGAATGCACGTATTTAATAAACTATCGCACCTTCATCAACGTAAATTTAGGTTAGGTCTCGTTTTTGGTGAGAAACGCACTTCACCAATTTTTTTGGGTATGGTCAAAACTTTAGTCTTTGTAGATTGGTGAAAAATTCATGGTTTAAGATATGAGCATTGCCCTTCTTCTAGGTGGATCACTGGACCAGGATGACTAAAGAGTTCTAGCACTTCACACCCGACGAGTGCAGTGTGGCACTCTACCAATGGAGACTTTCGGTGCATGTAGTGGGTGAGACTACAAAAGGAAGATCTACATGCTAGAGGGTCCTGGACCAGACAACAGGAGAGAAACAACAGTTGTCTAGAAGGTGAATCATGATATAATTCTGATGAAAAGAATATATCGCATCAAAGGAGGACCCTCAATGATCGATTCTTAGGGCCCTCTCGTGTGACGACATCCATCATCATTTGGCCGGACACAGGTGACTATGTCACGGGGATGCCGGAACATTTCAACGAGAAATAAGGACAAAACCGGTAACGAGGAGAACGGTATAATGAGCATGTGTATGACTCAAGATAATACCGATACACCTCAGGTTTTGTAAAGTATTGCGAAGCAAAGGGAATATCACATGATAACAAAAGGTTCACTGGAATGTCATTCTTGTTCTCATGGGGATCGATATGGACGTCCACGTTTCCGTTATCGGTCATCGAACAAAGGGGTTTGTTCATGTCTATGTTTACAGAACCTATAGGGTCACAAGCTTAAAGTAATCATGATCTGCTAAGTTAGCAGGACAGGAGTAACGATGATTTATTTTTGAAATAGTTTCGTTAATATTCAGAATAGTTTTGAGAGGAACCATAAGCGTTCCGGGGTCACCGGAAGGGTTTCGGAGTTTATCGGACAATACCGGGTATTACCGATAAATAATATATAGGTGGAAAATGTTTTTGGAGATATTAAATTAATAATAAAAGACTTTAATAATTGTTAGGACTCTTTTATATTTAATTAAATATCAACAGGCCTTAAAAAGCCAAGTAGTGGAAGGAATTGGGCCACAAGGGGCCAATAAGGAAGGCACCCACTTTTTCCACGTGGGGAGGCCGAATTGGACCAGGGGAGGGACTCCTCCCTCCTCTAGGCCGACGCACCAAGGAGGGATTCCTTCCCTCCTTGTGTTGGCCCCTCCTTCTCCCTCCAACCTATATATACTAGAGGATTTGGTACTTTTAGAAAACACAAGTTTTGGAGGCTCCTCTTGTTCTATAGTTCTAGTTCTAGTTGGTCCTAGTTGATCAACTAGAGCTTGACCTAGATCCTCTAATCCTCATAATTAGAAGCCTAGTGTGGTTCTAGTCCCCTCCCTCTAATTCTCCGACGATGATTAGATCTGAACGGTGAAGCGCTACCGGATCATGAAGGCCGTACGCTTGAAACTCGTAGAGAGGCCATGCTTTTGGTCTTTCATTCGAGGGACTGTCTGTGGGCGGTTCGCAAGATTGTTCATATATGGTTCGAGGGGCTCCAAGTGTTGGAAATATGCCCAAGAGGCAATAATAAAAGCATTATTATTATATTTCCTTGTTCATGATAATTGTCTTTATTCATGCTATAATTGTGTTATCCGGAAATTGTAATACATGTGTGAATAACAGACACCAACATGTCCCTAGTAAGCCTCTAGTTGACTAGCTCGTTGATCAATAGATAGTCATGATTTCCTGACTATGGACATTGGATGTCATTGATAACGAGATCACATCATTAGGAGAATGATGTGATGGACAAGACCCAATCCTTAACATAGCACAAGATCGTATAGTTCGTTTGCTAGAGTTTTCCAATGTCAAAGTATCTTTTCCTTAGACCATGAGATCGTGTAACTCCCGGATACCGTAGGAGTGCTTTGGGTGTGCCAAACGTCACAACGTAACTGGGTGACTATAAAGGTATACTACGGGTATCTCCGAAAGTGTCTGTTGGGTTGACATGGATCAAGACTGGGATTTGTCACTCCGTATGACGGAGAGGTATCACTGGGCCCACTCGGTAATGCATCATCATAATGAGCTCAAAGTGACCAAGTGTCTGGTCACGGGATCATGCATTACGGTACGAGTAAAGTGACTTGCCGGTAACGAGATTGAACGAGGTATTGGTATACCGACGATCGAATCTCGGGCAAGTAACATATCGATTGACGAAGGGAATTGTATACGGGGTTGCTTGAATCCTCGACATCGTGGTTCACCCGATGAGATCATCGTGGAGCATGTGGGAGCCAACATGGGTATCCAGATCCCGCTGTTGGTTATTGATCGGAGAGCGATCTCGGTCATGTCTACATGTCTCCCGAACCCGTAGGGTCTACACACTTAAGGTTCGGTGACGCTAGGGTTGTAGGGATATGTATATGCAGTAACTCGAATGTTGTTCGGAGTCCCGGATGAGATCCCGGACGTCACGAGGAGTTCCAGAATGGTCCGGAGGTAAAGATTTATATATGGGAAGTCCTGTTTCGGGCATCGGGACAAGTTTCGGGGTTATCGGTATTGTACCGGGACCACCGGAAGGGTCCCGGGGGTCCACCGGGTGGGTCCACCTGTACCGGGGGGGCACATGGGCTGTAGGGGGTGCGCCTTGGCCTACATGGGCCAAGGGCACCAGCCCCACATAGGCCCATGCGCCTAGGGTTTGAAGGGGGAAGAGTCCTAGGAGGGGAAGGCACCTCCTAGGTGCCTTGGGGGGGAGGGAAACCCCCCTTGGCCGCCGCCCCCCTAGGAGATTGGATCTCCTAGGGCCGGCCACCCCCCCTTGGCCCTCCTATATATAGTGGGGGAAAGGAGGGACTTCACACCTTGTCCTTTGGTTGCCTCCTTCTCCCTCTCCAACACCTCCTCCTCCTCCATAGCGCTTGGCGAAGCTCTGCCGGAGTACTGCAGCTCCATCAACACCACGCCGTCGTGCTGCTGCTGGTGCCATCTCCCTCAACCTCTCCTGCCCCCTTGCTGGATCAAGAAGGAGGAGACGTCTCCCGTCCCGTACGTGTGTTGAACGCGGAGGTGCCGTCCGTTCGGCGCTTGGTCATCGGTGATTTGGATCACGTCGTGTTCGACTACATCATCACCGTTCTTTGAACGCTTCCGCTCGCGATCTACAAGGTACGTAGATGCATCCGATGACTCGTTGCTAGATGAACTCCTAGATGGATCTTGGTGAAACGAGTAGGAAAATTTTTGTTTTCTGCAACGTTCCCCAACAGTGGCATCATGAGCTAGGTCTATGCGTAGTTCTTCTTGTGCGAGTAGAACACAATTTGTTGTGGGCGTAGATGTTGTCAACTTTCTTGCCGCTACTAGTCTTATCTTGCTTCAACGGTATTGTGGGATGAAGCGGCCCGGACCAACCTTACACGTACGCTTACGTGAGACCGGTTCCACCGACTAACATGCACTAGTTGCATAAGGTGGCTAGCGGGTTTCTGTCTCTCCCACTTTAGTTGGAGCGGATTCGATGAACAGGGTCCTTATGAAGGGTAAATAGAAGTTGACAAATCACGTTGTGGCTTTAACGTAGGTAAGAAGACGTTCTTGCTAGAACCCTAATTCAGCCACGTAAAACTTGCAACAACAATTAGAGAACGTCTAACTTGTTTTTGCAGCAAGTGGTTTGTGATATGATATGGCCAAAGTTGTGATGAATGATGAATGATCTATATGTGATGTATGAGATGTTCATGCTATTGTAATAGGAATCACGACTTGCATGTCGATGAGTATGACAACCGGCAGGAGCCATAGGAGTTGTCTTTATTCTTTTATATGACCTGCGTGTCATTGAGAAACGCCATGTAAATTACTTTACTTTATTGCTAAACGCGTTAGCCATAGTAGTAGAAGTAATAGTTGGCGAGCAACTTCATGGAGACACGATGATGGAGATCATGATGATGGAGATCATGGTGTCAAGCCGGTGACAAGATGATCATGGAGCCCCAAGATGGAGATCAAAGGAGCTATGTGATATTGGCCATATCATGTCACGTTTATTATTTGATTGCATGTGATGTTTATCATGTTTTGAATCTTGTTTACTTAGAACGACGGTAGTAAATAAGATGATCCCTCATACTAATTTCAAGAAGTGTTCCCCCTAACTGTGCACCGTTGCGACAGTTCGCTGTTTCAAAACACCACGTGATGATCGGGTGTTTTATTCAGACGTTCACATACAACGGGTGTAAGACAGATTTACGCATGCAAACACTTAGGTTGACTTGACGAGCCTAGCATGTACAGACATGGCCTCGGAACACAGAAGACCGAAAGGTCGAGCATGAGTCGTATAGAAGATACGATCAACATGAAGATGTTCACCGATGTTGACTAGTCCGTCTCACGTGATGATCGGACACGGTCTAGTCAACTCGGATCATGTAATACTTAGATGACTGGAGGGATGTCTAATCTAAGTGGGAGTTCACTAATAATTTGATTAGTTGAACTTAATTATCATGAACTTAGTCTAATTTTTTTACAATATGTCTTGTAGATCAAATGGCCAACGTAGTCCTCAACTTCAAGGTGTTCCTAGAGAAAACTAAGCTGAAAGACGATGGCAGCAACTATACGGACTGGGTCCGGAACCTGAGGATCATCCTCATAGCTGCCAAGAAAGATTATGTCCTACAAGCACCACTTGGTGACGCACCCGTTCTCCCTGCAGAACAAGATGTTATGAACGCTTGGCAGGCACGTACCGATGACTACTCCCTCGTTCAGTGCGGCATGCTTTACAGTTTAGAGCCGGGGCTCCAAAAACGTTTTGAGAGACACGGAGCATATGAGATGTTCGAAGAGCTGAAAATGGTTTTCCAAGCTCATGCCCGGGTCGAGAGATATGAAGTCTCCGACAAATTCTTCAGCTGTAAGATGGAGGAAAATAGTTCTGTCAGTGAGCACATACTCACTATGTCTGGGTTACATAACCGCTTGACTCAGATGGGAGTTAATCTCCTGGATGATGCGGTCATTGACAGAATCCTCCAGTCGCTTCCACCAAGCTACAAGAGCTTTGTGATGAACTTCAATATGCAGGGGATGGAAAAGACCATTCCTGAAGTATTTGCTATGCTGAAATCAGCAGAGGTAGAAGTCAAGAAGGAACATCAAGTGTTGATGGTCAATAAAACCACTAAGTTCAAGAAAGGCAAGGGTAAAAAGAACTTCAAGAAGGACGGCAAGGAGGTTGCCGCGCCCGGCAAGCAAGCTGCCGGGAAGAAGCCAAAGAATGGACCCAAGCCCGAGACTGAGTGCTTTTATTGCAAGGAAAGCGGTCACTGGAAGCGGAACTGCCCTAAATACTTAGCAGACAAGAAGGCCGGCAAAACAAAAGGTATATGTGATATACATGTAATTGATGTGTACCTTACTAGTGTCTGTAGTAGCTCCTGGGTATTTGATACCGGTGCAGTTGCTCACATTTGTAACTCAAAACAGGGGCTGCGGAATAAGCGGAAACTGGCAAAGGACGAGGTGACGATGCGCGTCGGGAATGGTTCCAAGGTCAATGTGATCGCCGTCAGCACGCTACCTCTATATCTACCTTCGGGATTAGTTTTAAACCTTAATAATTGTTATTTAGTGCCAGCTTTGAGCATGAACATTGTATCGGGATCTCGTTTAATTCGAGATGGCTACTCATTTAAATCCGAGAATAATGGTTGTTCTATTTATATGAGAGATATGTTTTATGGTCATGCTCCTATGGTGAATGGTTTATTCTTTATGAATCTCGAACGTGATACTACACATGTTCATAATGTGAGTACCAAAAGATGTAAGGTTGATAATGATAGTCCCACATACTTGTGGCACTGCCGCCTTGGTCACATAGGTGTCAAATGCATGAAGAAGCTCCATGCAGATGGACTTTTAGAGTCTCTTGATTATGAATCATTTGACACGTGCGAACCATGCCTCATGGGTAAGATGACCAAGACTCCGTTCTCGGGAACAATGGAGCGAGCAACCAACTTATTGGAAATCATACATACTGATGTGTGCGGTCCAATGTGTGTTGAGGCTCGCGGTGGCTATCGTTATGTTCTCACACTCACTGATGATTTAAGTAGATATGGGTATATCTACTTAATGAAACACAAGTCTGAAACCTTTGAAAAGTTCAAGGAATTTCAGAGTGAGGTTGAAAATCAACGTGACAGGAAAATCAAGTTTCTAAGATCAGATCGTGGAGGAGAATACTTGAGTCATGAATTTGGTACACACTTACGAAAATGTGGAATAGTTTCACAACTCACGCCGCCTGGAACACCTCAGCGTAACGGTGTGTCCGAACGTCGTAATCGCACTCTATTAGATATGGTGCGATCTATGATGTCTCTTACTGATTTACCGCTATCTTTTTGGGGCTATGCTTTAGAGACTGCCGCATTCACTTTAAATAGGGCTCCGTCGAAATCTGTTGAGACGACACCGTATGAATTATGGTTTGGGAAGAAACCTAAGCTGTCGTTTCTAAAAGTTTGGGGATGCGATGCTTATGTCAAGAAACTTCAACCTGAAAAGCTCGAACCCAAGTCGGAAAAATGCGTCTTCATAGGATACCCAAAAGAAACTATTGGGTACACCTTCTACCTCAGATCCGAAGGCAAGATCTTTGTTGCGAAGAATGGGTCCTTTCTAGAGAAAGAGTTTCTCTCGAAAGAAGTAAGTGGGAGGAAAGTAGAGCTTGATGAAGTATTACCTCTTGAACCGGAAAATGGCGCAACTCAAGAAAATGTTCCTGAGGTGCCTGCACCGACTAGAGAGGAAGTTAATGATAATGATCAAGATACTTCTGATCAAGCCCCTACTGAAATTCGAAGGTCCACAAGGACACGTTCCGCACCAGAGTGGTACGGCAACCCTGTCTTGGAAATCATGTTGTTAGACAACGGTGAACCTTCAAACTATGAAGAAGCGATGGCGGGCCTGGATTCCGACAAATGGCTAGAAGTCATGAAATCCGAGATAGGATCCATGTATGAAAACGAAGTATGGACTTTGACTGACTTGCCCGTTGAGCGGCGAGCCATAGAAAATAAATGGATCTTTAAGAGGAAGACAGACGCGGATGGTAATGTGACCATCTATAAAGCTCGGCTTGTCGCTAAGGGTTATCGACAAGTTCAAGGGGTTGACTACGATGAGACTTTCTCACCGGTAGCGAAGCTGAAGTCCGTCCGAATCATGTTAGCAATTGCCGCATTCTACGATTATGAAATATGGCAAATGGACGTCAAAACGGCATTCCTTAATGGTTTCCTTAAGGAAGAATTGTATATGATGCAGCCGGAAGGTTTTATCGATCCTAAAAATGCTGACAAGGTGTGCAAGCTCCAACGCTCGATTTATGGGCTGGTGCAAGCATCTCGGAGTTGGAACATTCGCTTTGATGAGATGATCAAAGCGTTTGGGTTTACGCAGACTTATGGAGAAGCCTGCGTTTACAAGAAAGTGAGTGGGAGCTCTGTAGCATTTCTCATACTATATGTAGATGACATACTTTTGATGGGAAATGACATAGAACTCTTGGACAGCATCAAGGCCTATTTGAATAAGAGTTTTTCAATGAAGGACCTTGGAGAAGCTGCTTATATATTAGGCATCAAGATCTATAGAGATAGATCAAGACGCCTCATAGGTCTTTCACAAAGCACATACCTTGATAAGATATTGAAGAAGTTCAATATGGATCAATCTAAGAAGGGGTTCTTGCCTGTGTTACAAGGTATGAAATTGAGCTCAGCTCAATGTCCAACCACGACAGAAGATATAGAAGAGATGAGTGTCATCCCCTATGCCTGAACCATAGGTTCTATTATGTATGCCATGCTGTGTACCAGACCTGATGTTAACCTTGCCGTCAGTTTGGTAGGAAGGTACCAAAGTAATCCCGGCAAGGAGCACTGGATAGCGGTCAAGAATATCCTGAAGTACCTGAAAAGGACTAAGGAAATGTTTCTCGTTTATGGAGGTGATGAAGAGCTCGTCGTAAAGGGTTACGTCGACGCTAGCTTCGACACAGATCTGGATGACTCTAAGTCACAAACCGGATACGTGTATATTTTGAATGGTGGGGCAATAAGCTGGTGCAGTTGCAAGCAGAGCGTCTTGGCGGGATCTACATGTGAAGCGGAGTACATGGCAGCCTCGGAGGCAGCACATGAAGCAATATGGGTGAAGGAGTTCATCACCGACCTAGGAGTCATACCCAATGCGTCGGGGCCAATCAAACTCTTCTGTGACAACACTGGAGCTATTGCACTTGCCAAGGAGCCCAGGTTTCACAAGAAGACAAGGCACATCAAGCGTCGCTTCAACTCCATTCGTGAAAATGTTCAAGATGGAGACATAGAGATTTGTAAAATACATATGGACCTGAATGTAGCAGATCCGTTGACTAAACCTCTCCCCAGAGCAAAACATGATCAACACCAGGATTCCATGGGTGTTCGATTCATCACAATGTAACTAGATTATTGACTCTAGTGCAAGTGGGAGATTGTTGGAAATATGCCCTAGAGGCAATAATAAAAGCATTATTATTATATTTCCTTGTTCATGATAATTGTCTTTATTCATGCTATAATTGTGTTATCCGGAAATCGTAATACATGTGTGAATAACAGACACCAACATGTCCCTAGTAAGCCTCTAGTTGACTAGCTCGTTGATCAATAGATAGTCATGATTTCCTGACTATGGACATTGGATGTCATTGATAACGAGATCACATCATTAGGAGAATGATGTGATGGACAAGACCCAATCCTTAACATAGCACAAGATCGTATAGTTCGTTTGCTAGAGTTTTCCAATGTCAAAGTATCTTTTCCTTAGACCATGAGATCGTGTAACTCCCGGATACCGTAGGAGTGCTTTGGGTGTGCCAAACGTCACAACGTAACTGGGTGACTATAAAGGTATACTACGGGTATCTCTGAAAGTGTCTGTTGGGTTGACATGGATCAAGATTGGGATTTGTCACTCCGTATGACGAAGAGGTATCACTGGGCCCACTCGGTAATGCATCATCATAATGAGCTCAAAGTGACCAAGTGTCTGGTCACAGGATCATGCATTACAGTACGAGTAAAGTGACTTGCCGGTAACGAGATTGAACGAGGTATTGGGATACCGACGATCGAATCTCGGGCAAGTAACATATCGATTGACGAAGGGAATTGTATATGGGGTTGCTTGAATCCTCGACATCGTGGTTCATCCGATGAGATCATCGTGGAGCATGTGGGAGCCAACATGGGTATCCAGATCCCGCTATTGGTTATTGACCGGAGAGCGATCTCGGTCATGTCTACATGTCTCCCGAACCCGTAGGGTCTACACACTTAAGGTTCGGTGACGCTAGGGTTGTAGGGATATGTATATGCAGTAACCCGAATGTTGTTCGGAGTCCTGGATGAGATCCCGGACGTCACGAGGAGTTCTGGAATGGTCCGGAGGTAAAGATTTATATATGGGAAGTCCTGTTTCGGGCATCGGGACAAGTTTCGGGGTTATCGGTATTGTACCGGGACAACCGGAAGGGTCCCGGGGGTCCACCGGGTGGGTCCACCTGTCCCGGGGGGCCACATGGGCTGTAGGGGGTGCGCCTTGGCCTACATGGGCCAAGGGCACCAGCCCCACATAGGCCCATGCGCCTAGGGTTTGAAGGGGGAAGAGTCCTAGGAGGGGAAGGCACCTCCTAGGTGCCTTGGGGGGGAGGGAAACCCCCCTTGGCCGCCGCCCCCCTAGGAGATTGGATCTCCTAGGGCCGGCCACCCCCCCTTGGCCCTCCTATATATAGTGGGGGAAAGGAGGGACTTCACACCTTGGCCTTTGGTTGCCTCCTTCTCCCTCTCCAACACCTCCTCCTCCTCCATAGCGCTTGGAGAAGCTCTGCCGGAGTACTACAGCTCCATCAACACCACGCCGTCGTGCTGCTGCTGGTGCCATCTCCCTCAACCTCTCCTCCCCCCTTGCTGGATCAAGAAGGAGGAGACGTCTCCCGTCCCGTACGTGTGTTGAACGCGGAGGTGCCGTCCGTTCGGCGCTTGGTCATCGGTGATTTGGATCACGTCGTGTTCGAGTACATCATCACCGTTCTTTGAACGCTTCCGCTCGCGATCTACAAGGTACGTAGATGCATCCGATGACTCGTTGCTAGATGAACTCCTAGATGGATCTTGGTGAAACGAGTAGGAAAATTTTTGTTTTCTGCAACGTTCCCCAACACCAAGTACGATATACATCGACTCATCTTCTTCCGCTGCAACTCAGAGTTGGTAACAATCGAATCTAAACCGTTAATGCATCTTCATATGGTTCCTGGGTGATCGTAGGGTGATTTTTTTTTGTTTTCTACTATATTTCCCAACAGGGGAGCCCCGTGGGTCCCCCACTCCCCCACCATGATGCGTGAAAACACATGGAGGGGTCGTGTGGGACCCCTCGTGCTTCTTTCCACTGCATATCGATGCCTATATTTTTGTTCGCTCAAAAAACCCTGGCCATCGATAGTTTTTCGGTTTTTGCCGGCGCACCTCTCTGTTCCGTGGCGATCCAATCTGGAGGCCTTTTTTAGTATAGTCCAATCTAGAGGCCTTTTCTGGTAATTATGTAGGAGGGAAAAATCATCAAGGTGGCCATCTCGATCAACTTGAAGGTCACCATGACCGTCCGTGAGTTGTTTCCTTTGGACTAGGGTCCATAAGAGTAGCTAGATGGTTTTCTCTAAGGATGGCAACGGGTCGGGTTTAGATCGGGTTAAAATATATCAAATCCATATCCATATCCATGAATATAGTCTCTGCCCACCCATGGAAAAACCCATGGGCGAAAAATTGTGTCCATGTCCAAACCCGATGGATACATGGATATCCATCGGGTCCTCTCAAGACATATACATCAGACATAATACAATGTGCACATAAGCTGTTGCACCCATGCGTCAATGCCTATGTGAAAAAGGAGAGACAGAGGGGTCAAGGGGATATGGAGTTGCGTTGTCGTAGGCCAGTGGTGCTAGTTGTTGCAGTGCTCCACCATACATGGAGGTAGCAGCTGACAGCGCCGACCATCTTTCAGGGTGCAATAGGAGTAAGAAGAAGAGACGGGGCTGATACTTAATGATGAGTCATTTAATGACGAGATAAAAGGATGAGAAGGGGGCTGAAGTAATATTAAGGTGGGTTTGAATGTCAACTAATAAAAGTTAGGGTGTGGATTGTGCAATTTGTATTGCATGTTATAGATGATAATGGGTAAAATTATAGTGGGACATGTGACTTTGGGGTAGGGATAGCTAAATATTTCCCATAAAGTCAGACTATTGGATCGGGTTTGGGTATATCCATGGGTACAAGATTATGTCCATGCCCTACCCACGAGTAACCGGGTCAGGTTTGGGCGGGCCCATGGGCGCAAAAGCATATCCAAACCCTGTCCATACATGTCGGACATCCACGGGTAAAATTGCCATCCTTAGTTTTCTCTCCCTTGCTTCTCAATACAAAGATCACATGAGCTGACATACATGATTGTGATCCATGTGATGTAATATATTAATGTGTTTGTTGTAGTGTGATGAATTGTCACTTTATGATGAGATTTATCCATGAATCCTTTTAAGATCTATTTGGTTTCTTTGTTGCATAATTTTTCACATATGCTCTCTGATCTATTTGTCTTTCTTTCGCCAGGTTTTACAAGACTTGTATTGTGTTGCAATCTTGCAAATAATCTACCCCAGTGACAGAAAGTGGAAACACATTTATTGCGTTATTGCCACTAGGGGTAAAACGATGATTGCGTAGTTTTCCTTTGAACACACGGTGAAGACAATATATCATCTATTTCATGTCATCATACTTAATGCAATACTCTATTTTATAACGTAATACTTTAATATGCATGCTAGATATCGGTCTTGGGTGGAGTATTAGCTATAGTTGCAGTTGGATAACGGTCTATAGATGTTTGGATGTGATGCTCATTTGTTAGTTATGCCTGTTGGAAATATGCCCTAGAGGCAATAATAAAATGGTTATTATTATATTTCCTCGTTCATGATAATTGTCTTTTATTCATGCTATAATCGTGTTATCCGGAAATCGTAATACATGTGTGAATACATAGACCACAACATGTCCCTAGTGAGCCTCTAGTTGACTAGCTCATTTATCAATAGATGGTCACGGTTTCCTGACCATGGACATTGGATGTCATTGATAACGGGATCACATCATTGGGAGAATGATGTGATGGACAAGACCCAATCCTAAGCATAGCACAAGATCGTGTAGTTCGTTTGCTAGAGCTTTTCCAATGTCAAGTATCATTTCCTTAGACCATGAGATCGTGTAACTCCCGGATGCCGTAGGAGTGCTTTGGGTGTGCCAAACGTCACAACGTAACTGGGTGACTATAAAGGTATACTACAGGTATCTCCGAAAGTGTCTGTTGGGTTGACACGGATCGAGACTGGGATTTGTCACTCCGTATGACGGAGAGGTATCTCTGGGCCCACTTGGTAATGCATCATCATAATGAGCTCAAAGTGACTAAGTGGTTGGTCATGGGATCATGCATTACGGTACGAGTGACTTGCCGGTAACGGGATTGAATGAGGTATTGGAATACCGACGATCGAATCTTGGGCAAGTAACGTACCGATTGACAAAGGGAATTGTATACGAGATTACTTGAATCCTCGACATCGTGGTTCATTCGATGAGATCATCGGGGAACATGTGGGAGCCAACATGGGTATCCAGATCCCGCTGTTGGCTATTGGCCGGAGAGTCGTCTCGGTCATGTCTGCATGTCTCCCGAACCCGTAGGGTCTACACACTTAAGGTTCGGTGACGCTAGGGTTGTAGAGATACTAGTATGCGGTAACTCGAAAGTTGTTCGGAGTCCCGGATGAGATCCCGGACGTCACGAGGAGTTCCGGAATGGTCCGGAGGTGAAGAATTATATATAGGAAGTCCAGTTTCGGCCATCGGGAAAGTTTCGGGGGTCAGCAGTATTGTACCGGGACCACCGAAAGGGTCCCGGGGGTCCACCGGGTGGGGCCACCTATTCCGGAGGGCCCCATGGGCTGAAGTGGGAAGGGGAACCAGCCCCTAGTGGGCTGGTGCGCCCCCCTTGGGACTCCCCTGTGTTGGAAATATGTCCTAGAGGCAATAATAAAAGCATTATTATTATATTTCTTTGTTCATGATAATTGTCTTTATTCATGCTATAATTGTATTATCCGGAAATCGTAATACATGTGTGAATAACAGACACCAACATGTCCCTAGTGAGCCTCTAGTTGACTAGCTCGTTGATCAATAGATAGTCATGGTTTCCTGGCTATGGACATTGGATGTCATTGATAACGGGATCGCATCATTAGGATAATGATGTGATGGACAAGACCCAATCCTAAACATAGCACAAGATCGTATAGTTCGTTTGCTAGAGTTTTCCAATGTCAAAGTATCTTTTCCTTAGACCATGAGGTCGTGTAACTCCCGGATACTGTAGGAGTTCTCTTTGGGTATACCAAACATCATAACGTAACTGGGTGACTATAAAGGTATACTACGGGTATCTCCGAAAGTGTCTGTTGGGTTGACATGGATCAAGACTGGGATTTGTCACTCCGTATGACGGAGAGGTATCACTGGGCCCACTTGGTAATGCATCATCATAATGAGCTCAAAGTGACCAAGTGTCTGGTCACGGGATCATGCATTACAGTACGAGTAAAGTGACTTGCCGGTAACGAGATTGAACGAGGTATTGGGATACCGATGATCGGATCTCGGGCAAGTAACATATCGATTGACAAAGGGAATTGCATACGGGGTTGATTGAATCCTCGACATCGTGGTTCATCCGATGAGATCATCGTGGAGCATGTGGGAGCCAACATGGGTATCCAGATCCCGCTGTTGGTTATTGACCGGAGAGTCGTCTCGGTCATGTCTGCTTGTCTCCCGAACCCGTAGGGTCTACACACTTAAGGTTCGGTGACGCTAGGGTTGTGAAGATATGTATATGCAGAAACCCAAATGTTGTTCGGAGTCCCGGATGAGATCCCGGACGTCACGAGGAGTTCCGGAATGGTCCGGAGGTAAAGTATTATATATAGGAAGTGCTGTTTCGGCCATCGGGACAAGTTTCGGGGTTATCGGTATTGTACCGGGACCACCGGAGGGGTCCCGGGGGCCCACCGGGTGGGGCCACCTGTCCCGGGGGGCCACATGGGCTGTAGGGGGTGCGCCTTGGCCTTCATGGGCCAAGGGCACCAGCCCCACTAGGCCCATGCGCCTAGGGTTTCCAAGGGGGAGGAGTCCAAGTGGTGGAAGGCACCTCTGGGTGCCTTGGGGGGGAGGGAATCCTCCCCCTGGCCGCCGCACCTAGGAGATCAGATCTCCTAGGCTGCGCACCACCCCCCCTTGGCCCTCCTATATATAGTGGGGGAGAGGAGGGACTTGACACACCAGCCCCTGGCGCCTCCCTCTCTCCCCGTTACGTCTCTCCCTTGTAGTATTGGCGAAGCCCTGCTGCTGTGACGCCCTGCATCCACCACCACGTCGTCGTGCTGCTGGATCTTCATCAACCTCTCCTTCTCCCTTGCTGGATCAAGAAGGAGGAGACGTCTCCCGTTCCGTACGTGTGTTGAACGCGGAGGTGCCGTCCGTTCGGCGCTTGGTCATCGGTGATTTGGATCACGTCGTGTTCGACTACATCATCCCCGTTCTTTGAACGCTTCCGCTCGCGATCTACAAGGTACGTAGATGCATCCGATGACTCATTGCTAGATGAACTCCTAGATGGATCTTGGTGAAACGAGTAGGAAATTTTTTGTTTTCTGCAACGTTCCCCAACACCCTGCGCCTAGGGTTGGAAACCCTAGGGGTGGGGGGGCGCCCCACTTGACTTGGGGGGCAAGTCCCCTCCCCCTAGGGCGCCCCCCTTGAGATGGGATCTCTAGGGGCCGGCGCACCCCCTAGGCCCCCTATGTAAAGAGGGTGGGGGGAGGGAGGGCAGCCGCACCCTAGTCCCTGGCGCCTCCCTCTCCCCTCGTAACACCTCTCCCTCTCGTAGAGCTTGGCGAAGCCCTGCCGAGATCACCGCTGCTTCCACCACCATGACGTCGTGCTGCTGGATCTCCATCAACCTCTCCCTCCCCCTTGCTGGATCAAGAAGGAGGAGACGTCTTCCCCAACCATACGTGTGTTGAACGCAGAGGTGCCGTCCGTTGGGCACTAGGATCATCGGTGATTTGGATCACGACGAGTACGACTCCCTCAACCCCGTTCTCTTGAACGCTTCCGCGCGATCTACAAGGGTATGTAGATGCACTCCTCTATCTCATTGCTAGATGACTCCATAGATTGATCTTGGTGAAGCGTAGAATTTTTTTATTTTCTACAACGTTCCCCAATAGTGGCATCATGAGCTAGGTCTATGCGTAGTTTCTATGCACGAGTAGAACACAAACTTGTTGTGGGCGTAGATGTTGTCAATTTTCTTGCCACTACTAGTCTTATCTTGCTTCGGCGGCATCGTGGGATGAAGCGGCCCGGACTGGCCTTACACATACGCTTACGTGAGACAGGTTCCACCGACTGACATGCACTAGTTGCATAAGGTGGCTAGCGGGTGTCTGTCTCTCCCACTTTAGTTGGAGCGGATTCGATGAAAAGGGTCCTTATGAAGGGTAAATAGAAATTGGCATATCACGTTGTGGTTTTACATAGGTAAGAAACGTTCTTGCTAGAAACCTATAGAAGCCACGTAAAACTTGCAACAACAATTAGAGGACGTCTAACTTGTTTTTGCAGCATATGCCTTGTGATGTGATATGGCCAAAAAGGATGTGATGAATGAAATATATGTGATTTATGAGATTGATCATGTTCTTGTAATAGGAATCACGATTTGCATGTCGATGAGTATGACAACCGGCAGGAGCCATAGGAGTTGTCTTTATTTTTTGTATGACCTGCGTGTCATTGAATAACGCCATGAAAATTACTCTACTTTATTGCTAAACACATTAGCCATAGAAGTAGAAGTAATCGTTGGCGTGACAACTTCATGAAGACACGATGATGGATATCATGATGATGGAGATCATGGTGTCATGCCGGTGACGAAGATGATCATGGCGCCCCGAAGATGGAGATCAAAGGAGCAATATGATATTGGCCATATCATGTCACTATTTGATTGCATGTGATGTTTATCATGTTTTGCTTCTTATTTGCTTAGTACGACGGTAGTAAATAAGATGATCCCTTATAATAATTTCAAGAAAGTGTTCCCCCTAACTGTGCGCCGTTGCGAAAGTTCGTTGTTTTGAAGCACCACGTGATGATCGGGTGTGATAGATTCTAAAGTTCACATACAATGGGTGTAAGACAGATTTACACATGCAAAACACTTAGGTTGACTTGACGAGCCTAGCATGTACAGACATGGCCTCGGAACACAAGAGGCCGAAAGGTCGAACATGAGTCGTATGGAAGATACGATCAACATGGAGATGCTCACCGATGATGACTAGTCCGTCTCACGTGATGATCGGACACGGTCTAGTTGAGTCGGATCATGTATCACTTAGATGACTAGAGGGATGTCTAATCTGAGTGAGAGTTCATTAAATAATTTGATTAGATGAACTTAATTATCATGAACTTAGTCTAAAAACCTTTGCAAAATGTCTTGTAGATCAAATGGCCAACGCTCATGTCAACCTCAACTTCAACGCGTTCCTAGAGAAAACCAAGCTGAAAGATGATGGCAACAACTATTCAGACTGGGTCCGGAACCTGAGGATCATCTTCATAGCTGCCAAGAAAGCATATGTCCTAGAAGGACCGCTAGGTGAAGCACCCATCCCAGAGAACCAAGACGTTATGAACGCTTGGCAGTCTCGTGCTGATGATTACTCCCTCGTTCAGTGCGGCATGCTTTACAGCTTAGAATCGGGGCTCCAAAAGCGTTTTGAGCAACACAGAGCATATGAGATGTTCAAAGAGCTGAAAATGGTTTTCCAAGCTCATGCCCGGGTCGAGAGATATGAAGTCTCCGACAAGTTCTATAGTTGTAAGATGGAGGAAAATAGTTCTGTCAGTGAGCACATACTCAAAATGTCTGGGTTGGACAACCACTTGTCCCAGCTGGAGATTAACCTCTCGGACGAGGCGGTCATTGACAGAATCCTTCAGTCGCTCCCACCTAGCTACAAGAGCTTTGTGATGAACTACAATTTGCTGGGGATGGTGAAAACTATTCCTGAAGTATTTTCAATGCTGAAATCAGCAGAGGTGGAAATCAAAAAGGAACATCAAGTGTTGATGGTCAATAAAACCACTAGTTTCAAGAAAGGCGAGGGTAAGAAGAACTTCAAGAAGGACGGCAAGGGAGTTGCCGCGCCCGGTAAGCCAGCTGCCGGGAAGAAGCCAAAGAATGGACCCAAGCCTGAGACTGAGTGCTTTTATTGCAAGGGAAAGGGACACTGGAAGCGGAACTGCCCCAAATACTTAGCGGACAAGAAGGCCGGCAACACTAAAGGTATATGTGATATACATGTAATTGATGTGTACCTTACCAGTACTCGTAGTAGCTCCTGGGTATTTGATACCGGTGCGGTTGCTCATATTTGTAACTCAAAACATGAGTTGCGGAATAAGTGGAGACTGGCGAAGGACGAGGTGACGATGCGCGTCGGGAATGGTTCCAAGGTCGATGTGATCGCCGTCGGCACGCTACCTCTACATTTACCTACGGGATTAGTTTTAAACCTCAATAATTGTTATTTAGTGCCAGCTTTGAGCATGAACATTGTATCTGGATCTCGTTTCATGCGAGATGGCTACTCATTTAAATCCGAGAATAATGGTTGTTCTATTTATATGAGAGATATGTTTTATGGTCATGCCCCACTGGTCAATGGTTTATTCTTAATGAATCTCGAACGTGATGTTACACATATTCATAGTGTGAATACCAAAAGATGTAAAGTTGATAACGATAGTCCCACATACTTGTGGCACTACCGCCTTGGTCACATTGGTGTCAAACGCATGAAGAAGCTCCATGCTGATGGACTTTTGGAGTCTCTTGATTACGAATCATTTGACACATGCGAACCATGCCTTATGGTCAAAATGACCAAGACTCCGTTCTCCGGAACAATGGAGCGAGCAACCAACTTATTGGAAATCATACATACTGATGTGTGCGGTCCAATGAGCGTTGAGGCTCGCGGAGGATATCGTTATGTTCTCACTCTCACTGACGACTTGAGTAGATATGGGTATGTCTACTTAATGAAACACAAGTCTAAAACCTTTGAAAAGTTTAAGGAATTTCAGAATGAGGTAGAGAATCAACGTGACCGAAAGATAAAGTTCTTACGATCAGATCATGGGGGAGAATATTTAAGTCACGAATTTGGTACGCACTTAAGGAAATGTGGAATCATTTCACAACTCACGCTGCCTGGAACACCTCAGCATAACGGTGTGTCCGAACGTCGTAATCGCACTCTATTGGATATGGTGTGATCCATGATGTCACTCACCGATTTACCGCTATCATTTTGGGGATACGCTCTAGAGACAGCTACATTCACTTTAAATAGGGCACCGTCTAAATCCGTTGAGACGACACCGTATGAATTATGGTTTGGGAAGAAACCTAAGCTGTCGTTTCTAAAAGTTTGGGGATGCGATGCTTATGTCAAGAAACTTCAACCTGAAAAGCTCGAACCCAAGTCGGAAAAATGCGTCTTCATAGGATACCCTAAGGAAACCATTGGGTATACCTTCTACCTCAGATCCGAAGGCAAGATCTTTGTTGCCAAGAACGGGTCCTTTCTGGAGAAAGAGTTTCTCTCAAAAGAAGTAAGTGGGAGGAAAGTGGAACTTGATGAAGTACTACCTCTTGAACCGGAAAGTAGCGCAGCTCAGGAAGATGTTCCTGTGGTGCCTGCACTAACTAGAGAGGAAACTAATGATGACGATCAAGGTACTTCAGATCAAGTTACTACTGTCGTGGTACTAAGACTGAAAGTAGAATAGGGGGTAGGTATGGAGAGGCAAGATCTTAGCTATGGAGTAGTTGTATACACAAGGGATTTACGAGTTCAGGCCCTTCTCGGAGGAAGTAACAGCCCTACGTCTCAGAGCCCGGAGGCGGTCGACTGGATTATATGCGTATGAGTTACAGGGGTGCGAACCCTTCTGCCAGTGGAGGGGGGTGGCTTATATAGTGTCTGCCAGGACCCCAGCCAGCCCACGTAGCGGAGGATTTAACGTACATTAAGGCCTGGCGTTACTGGTAACGCCTTACATAAAGTGTCATCATGGCCATAAAGACTACTTAATAACACGCCGTTTGGATACAGAGTGGCTCTTGATCTCCTGGTGGTCAAGTGAGTCTTCATGGTCGAGTGTCTTCGAGTCCATCGAGTGGAATCCCTCTAGGTTGACTGGAAGGCAGCTTCTTCTAAAGATGTCCTTGGGGAGGGTACCTTGGACAGGTCCATGACCCTACCCTAGGTACATGACTTCATCATTAGCCCCCGAATGGATCGAGGTTTGAGTGAGGAAGGAGTTGATAATCTTTCCGACCTGTTTTTGGTGCTGTGAATGTGTCTTACTCTGGATCAATGACTTTTTAGTGATGGTGTCAACTTCTCTTTCAGTCGCCTTGGTCCATTCCTTACATCTGTCGAGTGAACTTTATGAACTTGGAGATTTCCGGGCGACGGATCGTAGGAAATCTCCCATCTGACAAGTTGCCCTGCTGTTAGCGGATTTAGTGGGATCTGAATTTTGGGAAGCGCGCGAAGCGGAGAAGGCCACGGTACTCGGGCGGGATAAGGCAGAGATGCCTCGATCTCCGTGCCGCCTTTTTCGCCACGTATCGCTCGCGCGACTGTTGCGGGATTTGACAGGATTGTCCGGGCCTACCCGTCAGCCACTCGGAAGCGACTCCATATAAGACGCTGGACGGGGTTTTTTTGAACAGTGCTCCCTCATTTTCCCCTCCCCCGTCTTCAGATTCATCTGCTGTGCTTGCTATCTGTTCAGCGTCGCTGCTCCGTACCTGCCTCGTCGGCAACAATGGTGAAGGAGAAGACGGCGACTTTGGAGCGGGCGAAGAAGGCGACGGCGAAGGCGAAGGGGAGAGCGACCAGTCGGGGTGGATCCTCGTCGCGGTCCCGCCTGCCACAAGGTTGGATCCAGGGGGATTGGATCCGCTCGACCATCACCCAGAAGGATCTCGATGACCTAGCCAACGAAGGGTTGATCGAGCATGGAGCAGCTAGGCTTCCGGGGACGGAGTGGCAGCCGCAGCCTCAGGAGGGTGAGTGTGTCCTCTTAGCCACCCATATCGATCGTGGGTTTTCTCTGCCGCCGAATCTTTTCTTTCGGGGGTTTCTGAATTTCTTTGGGGCTCAACTTCATCACTTCACCCCCAACTCCATTGTCTATCTCGCCGCTTTCGTGTCTTTGTGCGAAAACTTCTTGGGTTGCCGGCCGCACTGGGGCCTCTTCAAACACATATTCACTTGTCACTCTCAGACGGTGAAAAAGGCTAGTCCGAATGAAGAGAAAACCCAAGTAATCCAGATGTGCGGGGGTCTTGGGGTCCAGATGAGGAGTAAGAGTGCTTTTCCAGCCATGACCATTCCCGAGTCAGTTAGAGGGTGGCAGTCGACCTGGTTCTACTGCCAAGACCAGTCGACGCCAGGGCAGTCGACTGGGCTCCCTCCTTTCTCCATGAGACGAGTGAACAAGCCGTCCTCTCTGAAGGTGCTTCCGGAGGAGAAGGCTCAGGTTAAAATGTTGATGGAGCGTGTAGTCCAGCTCATTCGCGATGGGGTCACTAGCATGGATCTTCTGGAGGTTTTCCTTCGACGGCGCATTCAACCACTCCAATACCGAGGCCACCCGATGTGGTTGTACTCTGGTACCGAAGACACCACTCGGGTCCACCCAGAGGAGGTCGACGACGCCACACTGGAGAGGTAGATGACTGACATCACAGGGAACAAAGATAACCCTCGTGGGACCAGGAGGATCCCGCCACTCGACCAGTCTTATGAACCAGACAAGGTATGACCACTTATCTTCGACTGTAATCATGTTTCATTCATTCTGTTTTGCTGCAGATCAGTCGATTGACTTTTGTCTTGTTTGTTGTCTTTCAGGCTACCACTGAGTTGTATTCGATGCCCAACGGGGCGCAGGCACAGACCGAGGAGGAGGAAGGAAGTGGAGGTGAAAGTCAAGAGGAGTGGGAATCGGATGGCGACGAGGGTGATGAAGATGCTGGCTCCGATGAGGAAGAGGAGGAGGAAGAGGAGGAGGAAGTCGCGCCTCCCCGTCCTGAAAGAAGATCCAAGCTTGCCCATGACCCTGCAGTCAAGCGCGACAAGGGGGTCGCGCCTGTTGTGCAGTCGACCAAGTGTCCTCGGATGACCTCTCCGGCGCCGACTGAGAAAGTGCCAAAGCAATCTCGAGTGGCGACGTCAAAGCTGACGAAGGCCTTGCCGAAGATGAAGATGGTGATTCCCACTATTTCTGGGTAATGACGTAACTTGTGCGTTCTTGTTTCTCATGGATTTATTCTTGGTCGATTCGTTAGCTGACCGACTGATTTCTGAAACTGCAGTGCAGCTACTTCTGATACCTCGACCAGACCTGAAGATCAAGAAATGGAGGATGCTATCACTTCCAACCCTGGTATGACCTCGTAGTTTCATTTTCAGTCGGTAGGATCTTCATTTTTAACTTTGACTCTTTTCTGCAGCTCCATCTAATATCATCATTGATCTTCCTGACGATGATGACGAGGAACCACTGAGGCAGAGGAATAGGAGAGCGTCCACTGGCAAGACAACTCAGGTCGTATCAGCACCTGAGACGTTGGTTGCGGAGGGAGACAACGTCACTCGGCCTACCGTATCCTTTGCGGTGCCGCTGACAAGTGCTCGCCCTTCGTTGTCGAGTGCTGATCAGCCTTCACTTTTCTCCACCCACCACGTCCCAGAAGACCAAGCAAGCACTGCTAAAGAAGCCATACGCCAGGCGCGGGTCATGATGGAGCAAGTGAAGGCGATCCGAGACACCAGTCAAGCGGCTTATGACGCCAGTTCAGCCCTTCAGAGCAATGTTCAGGTTAGTCGATCACCGCCTGTTCTGTTAGGATATGATACCTGAAAACTTTTCTTTCTGAGAATCTTAGTATCTGTCGTACACCCACTGGGTGTGTCGATTGAAATTCTGGATTGGTGGGGGCACGCTGAGTGCACCCACTGGGTGTAGTCCCCAAGGCTATGGTGGACTGCTGGCAGTCAACCATAGTATTTATGTCTTGAGCTTTTTCTCATTACTTTCTTTACTCGATTTGGTCGAATGGAATCATAAACCGGTGGGGGCACGCTGAGTGCACCCACTGGGTGTAGTCCCCGAGACTGTGGTCGACTGCTGGCAGTCGACTACGGTCTGAAGAACACCTTTTTTTTCTTTACTGTGGCTAACTGTTGGTGGTTAGCCTTTCTGCCTTTTTTGGTCGACTGATCGACTCTAACCAATAGAACTAGTGGGGGCACGCTGAGTGCACCCACTGGGTGTAGTCCCCGAGACTACAGTTGAATGTTTAGATTCAGCTGTAGTCTTAGAAATAATACGATTTTTTTTCTTTAGTCACTCGGAAGTGACCTATCTTTGACGTCTGTCGATTGGTTCTTCGCAGAAATCTTGCGAGCTTGCAGCTCGTTATACTGAGTTGGAGAACAAGCATATCCAGCTCGAACTTGATCTGAAGCTTGTCCAGGAGAACTTCACGAAGGCGAAGGAGGAGGCAAAAGGTATGTTTGGTGAGAATTTTGACGACTGCCATTGTTTCTTGTCTATTCCTGAGTCTGATCTTACCGTGATTTTACAGATAAACTGAGGGATTCTATGAAGAAGAAGGATCTTGACCTCGCTGAGGTGCAGAAAGCAGCTTCAGAGAAGACCAAGCTCGCAGAAGAAAAGCTGGCTTCAATCAGCAAGCTTGAAGAGGAGAACACCAATCTGAAAGTTGCTCTTGATGCGACCAACAAGGAGGTCAGTCGACTGAAGAATGACAAGATTGCCTTGAGTGACAAGGCCAGCGAATTGGTGGGAAAGAACAATGATCTGGAGGCTTATCTGGGAGGACTCGCCAAGAAGCTATTCCTCATGCTTGAAGGTAACCCTTTGTATCCGACAGGCTTTTTAATTATGGTCTTACCACCAAACTGTTGCCTTAACTTTGGGGTTGTGTCTACAGAGTTCTGCCAAAACTTTGAGGAGGAGACTGGTCGACTGGAGATGAGCCTAGATCCCATCAACTCTCCTGTGAAGGATGAAGCCGCCATGAACATGCTCCGACTCGAGTCTCGCGTTGCTGCTGTTGTCGACTATCTTGCAAGGCTGAAGGTTGCGACGTCACGCATCGACACAACACTCTGGCCAGGAGAAACACTTCAGAATGACCTTGAGTCTCTGATGACTCGACTGAACGAAGTTCCAAGTCGAGTGCAAGAATGGAAGAAGTCTTCTGCCAGGTGCGGTGCCGACGTTGCTCTATCTCTGGTCCGTGTTCACTGCAAGGACACGCGAGAGGACAAGCTGGCGGCTCTCAAGGTGGCCAATACCAAGAAGCATGACTTCCGATCCTTCTTGGAGACCTTCATCGCTGCTGCCACTCGGATCGCAGATGGAATCGACCTGGACGAGTTCGTTGCGCCTTCCAGCCCTCCAGAGGAGGGGTAAAAAACTTCAATGCTTGATGCCTTAAATTTGCCTCGGTATGCCGAGTGGTTTTTGTAACCGATAAACTTTAACAGGCTTGGTGCCTGAGCACTTCTGGTTCCATAGGACGCTATCTGAACTTGGATTTGACGTTAAATATGTCTGCATCTGCCTTCAAACGAACATTGTCTTTCGCTCGGTCTATGTGCTAGTGTCGGTGTCAAAACCGGCAGATATCGGGTAGGGGGTCCCGAACTGTGTGTCTAGGCGGATGGTAACAGGAGGCAAGGGACACGATGTTTTTACCCAGGTTCGGGCCCTCTCGATGGAGGTAAAACCCTACTCCTGCTTGATTGATATTGATGATATGGGTAGTACAAGAGTGGATCTACCACGAGATCAAGGAGGCTAAACCCTAGAAGCTAGCCTATGGTATGATTGTTGTTCGTCCTATGGACTAAAACCCTCCGGTTTCTATAGACACCGGAGAGGGCTAGGGTTACACAGAGTCGGTTACAATGGTAGGAAATCTACATATCCGTATTGCCAAGCTTGCCTTCCACGCCAAGGAAAGTCCCATCCGGACACGGGACGAAGTCTTCAATCTTGTATCTTCAAAGTCTTGGAGTCCGGCCAATGATGATAGTTCGGCTATCCGGACACCCCCTAATCCAGGACTCCCTCAGTAGCCCCTGAACCAGGCTTCAATGACGACGAGTCCGGTGTGCATATTGTCTTCGGCATTGCAAGGCGGGTTCCTCCTCCGAATAATTCATAGAAGATTGTGAACACCAGGATAGTGTCCGGCTCTACAAAATAAATTCCACATACCACCGTAGAGAGAATAATATTTACACAAGTTCAATCTGCTGACGTATTTTGTGGCGTGACGTCACACCACGGCCAAGCCTGTACTCGAATCGTTTTTTATTATTCCACCTCAGCGCGTTTAGCGAAGCGGTTTCCTTGGCATGTCTTGTCGAAGCAGAGATCGTGTCCCCTTATTCCGGGATTCTCATCAATACGGACGTGGGTAACCCAACCGCGCCCATTGCCCCGCCTCCTCCATCGAAGGCGAGTTCCAAACGGTCACGGGGACGGCTCTTGGTATTCTCCCCCTTTATAATGAGACCAAGGCCTGTCCCTTTCCTTCGATCCTCAATCTAATCCGCCCCTCACCCCGAGTTCCAACACCCAAGGCTCCAGATTCGGGCGCTTCGGACCTTCGACAATGTCCGGCTCCGACCTACAGTGCCGGTGGATTCCCTCTTCCGTCATGGAAGAAGACGTGCTAAAGCTGAGAGACGCCAGGTACCTAACCTACGAGATTTCGCATAGGTTGCCCGTCCAAGGGCAAGTCATCCCCACTCTCGAGCCCAGTGAGAGCGTCGTGTTCGTGTCTCACTTCCGTCGGGGTTTAGGCTTCCCGATGGACCCCTTCGTGAGGGGGCTCATGTTTTATTACGGGCTGGAATTCCATGACTTGGCTCCGGAGTCCATCCTCCACATCTCACCGTTCATTGTTGTCTGCGAAGCCTTCCTCCGCACTACCCCTCACTTCGGTTTGTGGCTCAAGACCTTCAACGTGGAGCCGAAGATGATCGAGGGGCGACAGGTAGAGTGCGGAGGGGCAGTTATAAGTAAGAGGGCCGATGCTCCATGGCCCGAGGGCTCTTTTCAAGAGGAGCTCGGCTTGTGGCAACAGGAGTGGTTCTATATCACCGCTCCCAGGGGCAGCAGGCAGGTGCCGCCACCCGCCTTTCACTCGGGCCCTCCACAACGGCTGGTGAGGGAGTCCTGGACTAGGGGGTGTCCGGACAGCCGGACTATCAATGTCCGCCAGACTCCAAGACTACGAAGATACAAGATTGAAGACTTCGTCCCGTGTCCGGATGGGACTTTCCTTGGCGTGGAAGGCAAGCTTGGCAATACGGATATGTAGATCTCCTACCATTGTAACCGACTCTGTGTAACCCTAGCCCTCTCCGGTGTCTATATAAACCGGAGGGCTTTAGTCCGTAGGACAACATACATTACAACAATCATACCATAGGCTAGCTTCTAGGGTTTAGCCTCCTTGATCTCGTGGTAGATCTACTCTTGTACTACCCATATCATCAATATTAATCAAGCAGGACGTAGGGTTTTACCTCCATCGAGAGGGCCCGAACCTGGGTAAAAACATCGTGTCCCTCGTCTCCTGTTACCATCCGCCTAGACGCACAGTTCGGGACCCCCTACCCGAGATCCGCCGGTTTTGACACCGACATTGGTGCTTTCATTGAGAGTTCCCCTGTGTCATCACCGATAGAGCGGATGCCTCCACCCGTCTTCAAAGACGGTGTTTTCGCCGGAGGGGCCTTGGCCGCCGGCCAAACTATCCAGCTCGGTGGTTTTCTCATGACTGCCTGTCCGGCCGCAGCTTCGGCAATGACTTCTCAAGTCGTCGAAAGCAATCTTCGCGTCAGCCCTAAAGCTGCTGAACAGTTAGATCCAATAGAACTCTCGTCTGCTAACGAGCTCTTGGATCGCATCGCCGCCCTGGGAGTCGCTACGGACTACAACCAGATCGGGCTTAAAACCGATCTGAGAGAGATTAACTCTCCCCAGGCCACCCACCACGTCGCAGTGGTAGAGGAGCAATACGGCAACTCTTTGCCAGTGTTGAAAACAATTCATGTCCGGATTCCCGAACCCCCATGCCGGATTCCCGCGGGGGGACGGACTTCGATCGAGCATTGAACTTAAAATCATGCATCGCCCCGGACTCGCTGGATTGTCCCCAGCAAACCACACTTCCGAATTCGGAAACCCCTTGGCCTTTGAGCCTCAAGATGGGCAGGGATCCGGATTTTATTCCACCCACCCGCCCAGACATATGCGATCTATCTCTAATACGGCAAGAGCCTACAAAAACAGTACATCACTACTGGGCCAGATTCCTCCTGGTTATGGATAGGATAAAGGACTGCTGAGAGGAAAACGCAATATCAATCTTCCGCAAATAACTGCACGGACAAGGGAATACTAAACGCCATTGATCGTCGCAAAATTACGCGCTTCACCGATCTGGCATCCATTGTACGAAAGTACTGTGCGATGGGGAGTTTCCGGAAAACCGAAAGTCAATTTTGGGATAATCCGGCCCCAAACCCAGTCCACAGTAAAAGGGCGCCTTACACTCAGGCCCCAGACGCAAAAACGAAAAAACAAAAACCCAATCAGGGAAACGGAACCGTACTGGAGGGATGGCTCAATGGACCCTGTAAGCTTCATAATACAGAGGGAGCCGTCCCAACACATAGCCTTCGAGCATGTTGGATATTACGGCAGGTGGCCAAAAGTGGCGAAGAGCTTCTAGCTCCGGGAAACCACTCCAACAATACCAGCACGGTATCAACAGTCTTCGAGACTTTCGCATCAAATAATATGCGAAAACGATCAATCCGCGAACTCGCCGAAGTCTACCAAGTAGCAACAGCAAATCCATGGAGCAACAAAGCCATTACCTTCAATGGCAGCGACGAGCCCACATTCCGAACAACCAGAGCCCCAGCCGCACTGGTACTTAGTCCCATAGTGGACGGCTTTCGACTGACAAAATTCCTCATGGACGGCGGCAACGGACTAAACCTCATTTACGAGGAAACTCTGCGAAAAATGGAAATCGATTGGAGCTGTATTGAGCGAAGCAGCACAACCTTTAGAGGAATAATCCCTAGTCGGGAAGCGCGCTGCATCGGAAAAATCACACTCGATGTGGTGTTCGGCTCTCCGGACAATTACAGATCCGAAGAAGTCACGTTCCAGGTGGCCTCGTTCAGCAGTGGGTATCACGCCATATTAGGACGAGAGGCATTCACAATTTTTCAAGCAATACCTCATTACGGGTACATGAAGCTCAAAATGCCTGGGCCCAGCGGAATAATCACTCTCTCTAGTGATCCGGACATAGCACTCCGCGCCGAAAACAAGACAGCCGCACTAGCCCTCGAGGCACTATCCGAAGCCTTGGCGGCAGAGGAACTCACCGCGCTGCGCTCTACAGTGAACAGGGACAATGTGATACTCGATAAAAGATCCAAGCCCACCTCCTTCAAACCAGCAGACGAGATAATAAAATTCCAGGTCCATCCAACGGACCCAACAAAGACGGCCTCCATTGGGGCACAGTCGAACCCCGAAGTAGACGCCGCACTGCGCGAATTCCTTCGGGAAAATTGGGATATCTTCGCCTGGCATCCTTCGGACATGCCCGGAATCCCTCGCAGGTTGGCAGAACACAGCCTAAACATCCTAAAAGGGTTCAAGCCAGTCAAACAGGCTCTTCGACGATTTTCCGAGCCCAAAAGACAGGCAATGGGAGAAGAGCTAGCCAAACTATTGGAAGCCGGATTCATTAGAGATATCAAACATCCGGACTGGCTAGCAAATTTGGTGATGGTACCAAAGAAGGATAAATCCTGGTGCCTCTGTGTCGATTTTAAAGACCTCAGTAAAGCTTGCCCAAAGGATCCCTTCCCTCTCCCCCGCATCGATCAAATTATCGATGCCACAGCAGGGCACGATTCGTTGTGCTTCCTGGACGCATACTCTGGCTATCATCAAATAAAGATGGCGGAAGCAGACCAAGCCACAACGGCATTTATCACTCCATATGGACCATTCTGCTTCAACACGATGCCCTTCGGACTCAAAAACGCCGGCGCAACATATCAGCGCATGATTCAAACATGTCTGGCCACCCAGATCGGCAAAATAGTCGAGGCATACGTGGACGACGTAGTCGTCAAAACAAAACACGTCGAAACTTTAGTAGACAATTTGAGGCTCACATTCGACAACCTCAGAGCATATGACATCAAGTTGAATCCGGAAAAATGCGTTTTCGGCGTACCAGCCGGAAAGCTGCTGGGCTTCATCGTATCCGGTAGAGGAATTGAAGCAAATCCGGCCAAAATCCGAGCTCTGTCACAGTTGGATATTCCAAAAGACCTCAAACAAATACAAAAATTAACAGGATGCGTGGCAGCCTTAAGCCGCTTTATCTCCCGTTTAGGAGAAAAGGCGTTGCCCCTCTATCGCCTCCTCAGGCGCACCGAACACTTCGAGTGGACGGATGCTGCCACTGCCGGACTCGAAGAAATAAAGGCCATACTGGCAACAAATCCGGTCCTGGCTGCGCCCACTCTGGGCGAACCAATGTTGTTGTACATCGCAGCAACACATCAAGTTGTAAGCGCAGTCCTCGTCGTCGAACGAGCGACAGAAGGGCATAAATTCCCTCTTCAAAAACCAGTGTATTATGTATCCACTGTGTTAACCCCCTGCAAATCCCGTTACCCGCACTATCAGAAGATAGCATATGCGGTGTTCATGGCGTCTCGAAAGCTCCGTCACTACTTTCAAGAGTGCTCGATAACAGTGGCCTCTGAAGTACCACTCAATGACATTATAAATAACCGCGACGCAACGGGCAGGATAGCAAAATGGGCCATTGAGCTCTTACCATTCGACATCACTTACAAACCTCGACGAGCTATAAAGTCACAAGTTTTGGCTGACTTCGTCGCCGAATGGACTGAAGCCGAACTCCCTAAAGAGTACGGCGCATACTCCAATTGGACTATGCATTTCGACGGCTCCAAAATGTTGGCCGGACTGGGGGCTGGCGTCATACTGACGTCCCCCACCGGAGATATAGTCCAGTATGTACTTCAAATAATGTACACGGACTCCAACAATGCAGCCGAATACGAGGCCCTGTTACATGGTCTCCGGATGGCGGTCTCCATGGGCATTCAACGCCTAGTGGTGCGCGGGGACTCAAACCTTGCAATATCCCAAATAAATGGAGACTTCGACACCAAGGATCCGAAAATGGCAGCATATCGCAACGCTGTCCTAAAAATGTCAGCTCGGTTTGAAGGACTCGAATTCCATCACATAGCCCGAGATAATAACCAAGCGGCCGACGTCCTGGCACGCATCGGTGTGAAACGTGATGCTGTCCCTCCAAATATCTTCCTGGAACGGCTAAGCCATCCGTACTATGGGAAGAGGAGCCCGGTAGCGACAAACCGGAGAAAACCGCACCAACCGGTGATTTGGCAGACGACATAACACCCTCCGCCCACGTCATAATGGCAGTAATCGCCGCGTGGACAGAACCTTTCCTAGCCTACTTACTTAGGCAGGAACTTCCCGAAGACCAAAATGAGGCCCGCTGCATAGTCCGGCGATCGAAGGCCTACAAGGTCCATGAGGGAGAACTTTATAAGAAAAGTACCACCGGAGTCCTTCAAAGGTGTATCTCCGAAGAAGAAGGGCGAAACCTCCTGGCTGAAATTCATGCCGGACTAGGCGGACACCACGCAGCAGCCCGGGCCCTTGTAGGAAAGGCATTCCGTACAGGATTTTATTGGCCGACGGCTCGGGCAGACGCACAGGACTTGGTCCAGCGATGCGTTGGTTGTCAGCTCTTTGCTAATCAGAGCCATATGCCACCCACCGCCCTCAAAACCATACCCATTACCTGGCCGTTCGCGGTCTGGGGGCTTGACATGGTTGGACCCCTTAAAGGGGGAACCCACAAGAAAAAGTACCTATTGGTCATGGTGGATAAGTTCACCAAATGGATAGAGGCCAAACCGGTCAAAACGGCAGAGTCCGCACCAGTGATAGACTTTATATCAGGGGTGGTACACCGTTACGGAGTCCCCCACAGCATCATCACCGACAACGGCACGAACTTCACAGCCGACGAGGTTAAGTCATGGTGCAAAAATATGGGCATCAAGCTCGACTATGCGTCAGTCTATCACCCTCAAACCAACGGTCAAGTGGAAAGAGCAAATGGTCTAATAATGAGCGGCATTAAACCCAGACTAGTGAGGTCACTCACTAAATCCGACACACAATGGGTCGAGGAGCTCGACTCTGTACTCTGGGGGCTGCGGACAACGCCTAACCGTACTACCGGATTCACACCATTTTTTATGGTATACGGCGCAGAGGCAGTCTTGCCCTGTGACATTATTCATGACTCACCTCGAGTGCGCATGTATGAGGAAAGAGAGGCCGAGCATGATCGGCAGGACAGCTTGGACACATTGGAGGAAGAACGTGACGTCGCGAAGGCTCGTTCCGCATTCTATCAGCAGCAGGCCCGAAGATATCAAAGCAGAGAAGTACGGGCCAAGACTTACAACGTTGGTGAACTAGTTCTACGCCTGCCGGACAAGAAAAAGGACAAGCTCAAGCCCAAATGGGAGGGCCCCTTCATCATCGATCAAGTACTTACCGGCGGAGCGTACCGTCTACGAAATGCGTCGGATCACCGACTCGAGACGAACCCATGGAACGCAGCCTGCCTCCGACGATTCTATGCCTAGCGCCGGACTAAGAGTTCGTCCCCTTCCCCCGTCCAAACTTTTACAATTCGGCTGTCTTTTGTTTCTCTTTTTATCCTTTTCACTTAAAAGCCCTTCCGGGCCTATTTTTGCATTCTTTGCATACGCATGATGTGCCATCCGCACTCATTATTCCTGGGGGCTTCTTTTACAGAAGCTCAATTATACGGGTTTTATACCCATCACATGTGTCAAGCTTCCACATGTACCTTTTACTCGCCATTATATGCATCGATATGACTTAAGTTTTGGCCAAGCTGGGTTGCCTGGCTCCTGTGCTTACCCCTACGTTCCCGATTATTCGGCTAGGAGGTAAAGGGAGCACCTCTGCGATTGTTACTGCCGGGTCAGCCGGATGTGTACCTCAGACTGGGTGAAAAGCCGAAAGCTAGCATTCTTAAGGGAATATTCGGTCGGTGACTTAAAAGATGACTTTTTACCTTTTATCTATTTGCCCCCAGATGTTTTACTGCTTTCTTTGTAGTCCGGACATGCACTTTAGGGCATGCCTCCCAGGGAAAGGAACCCTTAACGGAACTATTCTCCCTGGAAGATGTTTCTTACTAACCATGTAATATAACATAACTAGTTGGGCACTTGTCTGATAAAGCACTAATGACCCCTACGCCTGGTCTCCATGCATACCACGGTTGTTTCTTAACCAAAAAGGTATTCGGACACACTTCGGACTCTAGGGTCCCGAGGTCGAAGCGAAAAGGTCGGCAAAGACAAACGATCTACAATCCGGCTAGAAGGCATTTCACATGTCACTTTAAAGGATAACATACATTGTCAAATTTACTGATTGTATTCTTCCTCAATCCCGTCTAACAGGCTATCTAGTTTACAGTCCTGTTGGGAAAATTTAGCAGCCAACTCTACTTGGCTATACACTAAACTCACAGGGATCTCCTTCCCATCGGGCCCCACTGGTCGAACTTCGGCCATGTGGTTGGGATCCGCCTTCTTGTACCGCGTCTTCACCATGGCCCAAGCCTCCCTGACACCTTGACGGCAAGCCGAAATCTTCCACAAACGGAAGCGCTGCCGCACTCCCTGCAGCTTCTCCGCAAGCTCCCCGAGGCCCTCGGGTAGGGTGAGGGCTGGCCATAAAGCCTGAACGACGCCGCTCATTGCCTGCCGAACTCGTTCGAGTAGCTGCAACAGTTCGGGAAGTTGATCACCCATTGATATGGGCATCTCCTCTGCAGGACGACCCGTGAGTATACCTACAAGACATATCATGTCAAAATACTTCCTCGCCGAACTCTTCTTTTCAAAAGAGTTCGCTCAAGCACTTACTATAAATGCCGCGACGAAGCCGCTGATTCTCCTTAACGGAGCCGGACAGCTCGGCCTGAGCGCCTTTCAGCTCTTCTCCGAGCTTGGCGTTGGCATCCTGGAGCTTGTTCCTTTCCTACTGAACCCTATTCAGCACACTCTTGCCGGCCTTTAGCTGGCGTAGCAATGCTTGCCTGTCCGGATCTTGTCCGGCGGTACCTGCAAATGTCATTATTAGACTTGCGCGCACGCCGCACAGCGCTTATATTTATTAATAAAAATGTGTTACCAGGAGGGGTCTTTCCGTCTCCTCCTGCGGCAGCAAGTGCGGCCTCAAGTTGGGCCTTGCAATCTTGCAGCTCCCGAGACAGCTGGGCGTTCTTCTCGTTAAGTGCCTGAAATTTACAATGATCCTTAAATCAGTTAGCATAACTAATTTAAGTCTCGGGGGCTACTGGTATATACAACCATTAAAATTCCCTTACCCGTATGTCTTTCACATACTGCTCTGTGGCTCTGGTAAAACCATTTTGAGCAGCACGGAGATGCGCGTCCCCTGCGTTAAAAGCATCCAATGCCTCAGGGGAAAAGCACGCTTCTTGAAATACTGTCCGGCGGCGCCTATGGTTCATGGCGCTCTCCACCTCAGACTTGGTGGCAGACAGTCTGTCGGTATCCTCCGTTGGAGAAGGATCTGGCTCGCGTCTTGCGCTTGCCTCCCCCTCCAGGCCGGGCGCTGGAGCCTGGCCGGTGTTGGTCGGATTGGCAATTCCTGCGCTCGCAGTCCGGCGAGCGCTTTTTCTCCTACAAAGATCATGGGCACTTAGACGTTTCCTCGGAACGTTGCTCTAAAAATTCAAATACGAGCTATACCTTTGCGGCGACGTTTCCGTCCGCACTGCGCTCCTTTTCCGCCTGCTTGTTCGGACTGACCTCTGTTGGTCGGCCGCCACGGGCTCGGCTTCCTGCCGTAAAGGCGCTTCCTGCAAAATACCATCGTTCGCGAAGGTCAGAAATGGGCAGGGATGAGATAATGGTGTCCGGACTTCGGTCGCGGTCACCTGGGAAGCCGGACTTAGCCCGGGGTAGTCCGCCGTAATGGCGACCAAAGCATTGTCTATGCTGAGCTGGTGATACACCCCGTCGATCAGCTCCACCTCGATATCCGGGTCCTCTTCGGAGGCCGGATCCAGGGATCCTTCTGGATCCTTGGGTTGCGGAGCAGGACTTACCATGTCCTCCACAGTCCGGCGTAGACCCTACGCCGAAGACATAATGTAAGAAGCTTAAACTTCGAAAGCATGGGTTGGGCCCTTCAAGGTGTTCACTTACCCATCCTCTGGGGTAGATCATGGAAAACCCATTCAAAGGGTTCGTTCGAAGGAAATCCTCCTTCTCCCCCTTGTACAGGCTGGACAGGATCTTCACCAGATCCTCGGTCGAATCCGGCCCTTTGCGGCCATGCCGGGTAGCATCGTCTTCCCCGTTGAAATCCCACATGGGGTGGCCTCTGTATCGCAGTGGCTGTACCCCTCGCTTGATGCATGTCGCCATGACTCCGATCATGGTCAAGCCGGAATGAGCCATTAATCTTATCCGGCCCATCAAGTAGTGGACGCTCTTGTCTTCCTCCAATCGGGGGCTCCGTGGGCGCCAGCTGAGGCGTTTCTTCAAGGGAGCAGCACTAAACTCCGGGAGGCCGATCCGAACTAGGTCTGGCAGCGGGGCGTCTTCTATATAAAACCACTCCGAGGGCCAATCTTCGGACGCCTTCTTGGGAGTGCCAGATAGGTATCCGGTCCCGGCGATGCGCCATATTTCGGCGCCGCCCACTTGATATATGGACCCCTGGTGAGAACGGGGTACGAGGCAAAACAGCCTCTTCCACAATGCGAAATGGGGCTCAATGCCCAGGAATAGCTCGCAAAGAGCTACGTAGCCCGCGATATGCAGGACAGAGGCGGGCGTGAGGTGGTGGAGCTGGAGTCCGTAGAACTTCAGGAGCCCGCGGAGGAATGGATGTATTGGAAATCCGAGTCCCCTTGTCAGATAAGGGACAAAACATACTCGCTCCCCCTTATTGGGGCTTGGAGTGTCCTCCGCCTGTCTCCCACCTTGATAAGTAACCAGTCCGGCCCGGACTGGGATCATAAAGGTCGGAGGGAGAAATCCCCCCGTTTGGAGCTTCACGAGCTTGTTGTGCGAAATAGAGCACCTCCTCCAACTCCCCGGTGGTGGGCTGGGAGCGCGCGAAGAAGAGCCGTGTTGACGATCCATGGTGGAATGGATTTCTAGGTCAAAGGCGCTTCGATGGAGTATTCGCGGGAGGAAGACGGTGTGGTTTGGATCTGGATTCTTGCCTCTTTTATAGGCGGGCAACTCGCACAATTGGGGGGTGAAATGCAAAAGACACCCTGGCTTTTTGCATTCGTGCGACGCGTGGAAGAGGGCCATTATTTGGCGTAGAAGCCGAGGAACACAGTATTCAAGATGAAGCCGGACACTGTTCGGCAGGTACATGGAATTTGAAGGGAGAACCCGCCTTGCAACACCGAAGACTATAAACGCGCTGGACTTATCGTCATTGAAGCTTGGTTCGGGGGCTACTGAGGGAGTCCTGGACTAGGGGATGTCCGGACAGCCGGACTATCAATGTCCGCCGGACTCCAAGACTACGAAGATACAAGATTGAAGACTTCGTCCCGTGTCCGGATGGGACTTTCCTTGGCGTGGAAGGCAAGCTTGGCAATACGGATATGTAGATCTCCTACCATTGTAACCGACTCTGTGTAACCCTAGCCCTCTCCGGTGTCTATATAAACCGGAGGGCTTTAGTCCGTAGGACAACATACATTACAACAATCATACCATAGGCTAGCTTCTAGGGTTTAGCCTCCTTGATCTCGTGGTAGATCTACTCGTGTACTACCCATATCATCAATATTAATCAAGCAGGACGTAGGGTTTTACCTCCATCGAGAGGGCCCGAACCTGGGTAAAAACATCGTGTCCCTCGTCTCCTGTTACCATCCGCCTAGACGCACAGTTCGGGACCCCCCACTTGAGATCCGCCGGTTTTGACACCGACAGCTGGCGTTATGGATCAACAAAGGGCTTGACTGGGGGCTACCCAAGGACATACCAATATTGCATGGCTGGATTCGAGACCTCCAAGAGAAGGAGATCAATCTGGTCGTAGTGACGCAGGTTATGCTGATTCGGCGCCTTCTGCCCTGCAAACGTCGCCCCCTCCGCCTGTGGGAATTCAATCCGGAGGGACCGCGATCTCTTCAACACTTCATGGGTACGACGCCCGTGGAGATGTATAAGCTGTTCTTCGGATCACAAAAGATGTGTCCGGACTTGACCGAGGACGCCGGCCTAAGCTGCAATCGCCCGGATACTCAAGTAAGTAGTCCTGTGTCCGGACATACCGTTCGTTTATTTACCATGGATTTTCCTTTTAACCAGCTATCCCTTGAACAGGAGTGGATAGCGCAAGCAAAACTGATACGATGTCCGGCCCCCCTCCCGGAGACCACGCGGGATCCCGTGTTGGTTAAGATGCTGGAGGTTGCACCTTTAGAAGAGGGCGAAGGGGAAAACAGGAAAACTACCGCCTCTGCTAAGGAGGCTCTCAAGAAAGGGGGGATCGAGAATCCCTCCCTCCAGGGGGAGAAGAGGACCGCTTCCGAAGATCCGGAGGCCAAGGCCTCAAAGCGGGGGAAGAAATCTTCACCGAAGGGTCCTGCGCCAGGAGAAGCCCCGGCCGCACTATTTCCCCAAGGGAATCAGCTCTCCAGCGAGCCATAAGTAGAAAAGGGGAGTTTCGTAATAAGGGACATCCCTGTTTTTATTTCTGAGGATAACCGAAGTTCTTACCTTGTAGTTCGGATCTCAGCCCTTCTCAGCAGAGCTCATCTTTGGGGGATCTTCGTCCGGAGATGATGGAGAGTGAGACGCCTCCATCTGCCGCACCGTCAGGCGGGGCGGACGACCCTGAGGTGTCGTCGCGGAGGGTCTCCTCGAGTCCGGCGGGGCTGGAGAGTTCGGCACCAACTGGTGTACGGCCGGAGGAGCTGAAGGATCTGCTCGAGAGGGCGTCTATCTCAGAAGATCACCGTACATTAATGAGTACGGTGATTGAAAGGATTTCATCCGCTGAGAGCGGGTTGCATGAGGCCATCAGAAGTTTACTGACGGGGTTTGAGGTACGTAAAAATGACATACCTTTTGACAGTTTTGCACATAGAGTGCGCCCTGTATAGATAGTAGCCCCTGAGACTCGGTACGTTGTCAGAAGTGACGACGTGCCGAGGATCATAATCTCAGTGTTAAGATGTCACCGTTCCTATTCAGGGGGCGGAGCATTCGGTGGCCAGCCAGACTGATAGAGTTGCCGAACTGAAGCAGCAACTCGACGTTGCGGATGCGGACATCGCGCTGGTCAATAAACGACTTGATGAGTCACAAGGTAGGTGGTTTCTCCGCGGTCACCTGGTAAGGGAGCTGATGCCCACGCCTTATAACATGTATGCTTGATGCAGATGGCGCCGCTGCTATGGAGAGCCTTCGGGCAGAGCTTGCTCGAGCCAAGGAGCAAGCCAGAAAGAGTGATGCAGCTGCCTCGAAGGCAGCCGAAGAGCTAAAAGCCGAAGAGGCTGCTCACTGCCGAAGCAGGGAGGAGATGGCCGAAATGGCCGTGAAGCTGAAGGATGCTACCGACCGCTATGAGGTTCTTGAAAGAGAACGCCGGGCGGAGCAAGAGGACCTGAAGAAGGCCACCGCCGAAGCCAGGGATGCCCGCTCTGTGATGAGGGCTATAAAGGAGGAGCTGCGTCAGGCCGGAGACATTGCGGCTGGAAAGCCCTTTCTGATGCGTAGGAAATTCACGGATCCGAAGTATTCTCAGTTGGGCCAGTTGTGGGGTGCGGAGGATGCTTATCTGAATTTGGGGGCGAGTGCGGCGGATGCAGTTGTGCACTTTCGAAGCCAAAAGGATCACGAAATGGAAGAGCTGTTTTGGTCTCAATTCCATAGTCCAGAGCGTCCACTTCCGTTAACCGATCGGTTGGCTGAGTGGGCTGAGCTGAATAGGTTGTCCGGACTTGCCATGAAGGATGTCGTGGCTCATCTATGGCCGGAAAGGCCCAAGCCGAAGAGTTACTTTGGCTTAGTGCAGCAATTCCTTGATGCGGTGCCGCATATCAAGGCGATGAAGCGGTCGGCATGCATAGAGGGTGCACGGATGGCTCTCGCCCGTGTCAAAACATACTGGGCAGAGATGGATGCCACCGACGTTGCATCCCGGGATTCGTACAGAAGCCGATTATCCGCCGAGCACTATTTTGAGGAAGTCCTGCAGGGCGCTCGTTTAGTAGAGTCGTAGTGCTCGAAAAACATTATGTTCAAATGACATGTATGATTTGTAAAACCATATTTATAATATGACGGATTTTTATACTTGTGCGTTCAAGTATTGAAATATCTCCTGTGCGGTTGTTAATGTATATGTATATATAACCTGAAAGATGGCAGTCTTCGGCTTCAGCCCCCACGCACATGGTGCGGGGGTGTTTGCAAAAAGGCACATTTTCACACTTAATCCAACGTCTTGGTCCTTTGAAGGAGGTGATAGCGTAGCAAACTAGGCAACCGGACTATAATGCTTTATCACTTTCACTTAGCCATAGGAGTTCGATGGTGGGGCTACTATATAGCCCCTAGGGGCACCGCGCTCTCTGAACTTGGGGCGCGTGTGTGCCTGACCGGGAAACGGTCCTTCGTCAAAGCGGAGGAATTCTAAACATTCTGGTAGTCGATCGAGTGGTTGACCAGTCTCTCGCTATATCATGATAGTCAGTTTTCGGCTTTCTCTACTGAGGTGCTTGCCCGGCCGAACCGGGGCACAATCGCAGTAGTTCTCCTGGTGCCGCGTTAGCCGATAGAGCGGAACGTAAGGCAGCAAAACACAGGAGCCGGGAAAACCCAACATTTGACCAAAGACATGATTCGGAGCTGATGCATATAAGGCCTAACTCGAGACGCCGAACACTCCCCGAGGTATTCGATCTTTATGATAACGGGCAGAACAATGCCCTAAGCCCCTAGTGTCCAGGTACGCGCGAAAATTCTGACGTGGCCGATGCCAAAACGCCAACCTCCTCCTCGGTTATGGTAAGAAACCGGGGATGTGTATCAACAAGAGATAGTAAAAAAGGTTTACGCAGGGTCTTAATCTAAAAAGAATCCTTGTAACGGGTCCCTTCTACACGTCTGCGCCTGTGTCTCCGTTGTGCTGTATCCTGGACGGGTGTAGCACGTTGTTCATCTGTAAAAAGAGAGGAACTTAGTTTGGAAAATATCGTGTAAAAAATTTATTTAAAACAGAGTATGATTTAAAGGATGAATAAGATTGAGCTTTATTGGCTCTCATTGTTCATGCACACAGCCCCTTGTAAAGGGGTATGCGGCTGATAAGCCCCTTGTTCATTTATACCGGACTCGCTTAACCGTGTCCGGGGTCTGAATGACCTGTTTTAGAAGCTTTGATCAGCTAAGCCATATTAGTGTGTGGCTGTCAACGCAGTCTCACGTTCTTCCGCGGTTGAGGGACACTCAAAGTTTCCCTTCAATGAGATGATACCGCGTGGACTGGGCATTTTAAGTGTAAGAGACGCGTAATGCGGTATTGCGTTAAAACGGGCGAAAGCTTCGCGTCCCAATAGTGCTTGATGGCTACTTTTGAATGGGGCGATATGGAAGATTAGCTTTTCGCGACGGAAGTTGTCGGATGAACCGAACACAACTTCTAGTAGTAAGGAGCCCATACAATTGGCATAAGGGCCTGGCGTCACTCCTTTAAAGGAAGTGCTGCTATGGCGAATTTTGGTAGGGTCTATCCCCATTCTGCGGATGGTGTCCTAGTATAGCAGGTTTATATCACTGCCGCCATCCATTAGGACTTGTGTAAATTGCAGTCCATCGATTATAGGATCCAATATCAAAGCAGTCCATCCTGCGTTTCGAAAACTTCTGGAGTAATCCTGATGGTCGAAAGTAATTGGTTTTGACATCCAATTTCGGGACTCCGCTAGGGTGGACCGTGCGGCGCGTATTTTAGTAGGTGCCGCCCTATTTTTCCTTGTTATCACTTGAAGTGAATTTACTGTTTTGATTTCTTGTGGGAAATTCTTTTGTTTTCCGGCGCTCTGCTTGTGGGGTTCGTCATCGTCCTTGCTTGGTGTGTTGAGCCCCTTGTGTTCGGCGTTAAGTCGGTCGGATTGCTTGAAGACCCAACAATCTCTATGTGTATGGTTTGCAGGCTTCCTGGGGGTACTGTGGATTTGACATATCCTGTCCAAGATTTTGTTTAGGTTGGATAGCTCGTCACTGTTGTCCTTAAGAGGCAGTGTTTTGTTGTTCGGCCGGGAGCTTTTGAACCCGGCGTTGACCGTCGTGCTCTTTGGGCCATTTTCCTTAGTCTGACGCTGGTCTTTTCTGCGTCGTGGTTTCCCATTTCCATCCCTGACCTCGGATGTACTCAGGTCGCTGGTGCTGCATCTTGCCAGCCAGCTATATTCCCCCGCGCAAAAGCGGGTCATGAGGCTTGTTAGTGCGGCCATTGTCCTTGGCTTTTCCTGGCCGAGGTGTCTGGCGAGCCATTCGTCTTGGACGTTATGTTTAAAGGCTGCTAAGGCTTCGGCGTCCGGACAATCGACTATTTGGTTCTTTTTGGTGAGGAACCTATTCCAGAATTTGCGTGCTGACTCTCCGGGCTGTTGAGTTATGTGACTTAGATCGTCTGCATCCGGAGGGCGGACATAGGTCCCCTAAAAATTTGCACGAAATGCATCCTCGAGCTCTTCCCAACTTCCAATAGTTTTTTCTGGGAGGCTTTTGAGCCAATGCCGGGCTGGGCCTTTGAGCTTGAGGGGTAGGTATTTTATGGCATGGAGATCGTCTCCTCTAGCCATATGTATGTGTAGGATGTAATCCTCAATCCAGACTCCAGGGTCTGTTGTTCCGTCGTATGCCTCTATGTTTACGGGCTTGAATCCTGCTGGAAATTCATGATCCAGTACCTCATCGGTGAAACATAGGGGGTGTGCGGCGCCCCTGTATTTAGGTGTACCGTTATTTTCGAACACTCGACGTGTTGTGTTGCACCCTAGAGCCTTCTTTCTTGGCCCATAGATGGATCTGACTGGGCCGTCCTTTTTACGAGGATCCTTATGTGGATTGTGTGCCGGCTTGTGTGCGGCATCGCTTGCCACTCTTTGCTTGTCATGTGGTCGTCCATCCGACCAGACGGCCTCTTTGTTTTCTGACTGTGGGGGCTCTAAGGCCTCCTCGTCAAATTCGGGCAACAGCTTGCGCTTCGGGTAGCTCTTTGCTTGGTGACTATCGCCGTATTTGTCTGCGGTCTTGAGTACTTTGCTCCATCTCATTCTGTGTACGTCTTCCGCTGTTTTGAGCTTCCGCTTCTGCTTCTTCAGACTTCTTGCAGTGGCGACGAGCCTTTTGTGGAGGTTCTTATGCTCCGGTGATGTGTTTGGCATGAGATCGTCTGGACTGTCGCTTTCGCCGGGTGTCGGTGTCAAAATCAGCGGATCTCGGGTAGGGGGTCCCGAACTGTGCGTCTAGGCGGATGGTAACAGGAGACATGGGACGCGATGTTTTTACCCAGGTTCGAGCCCTCTCGATGGAGGTAAAACCCTACTCCTGCTTGATTGATATTGATGATATGGGTAGTACAAGAGTGGATCTACCATGAGATCAAGGAGGCTAAACCCTAGAAGCTAGCCTATGGTATGATTGATGTAATGGTTGTGTGTCCTACGGACTACAAACCCTTCGGTTTATATAGACACCGGAGAGGGCTAGGGTTACACAGAGTCGGTTACAATGGTAGGAGATCTACATATCCGTATCGCCAAGCTTGCCTTCCACGCCAAGAAAAGTCCCATCCGGACACGGGACGAAGTCTTCAATCTCGTATCTTCATAGTCTTGGAGTCCGGCTGACGATGATAGTCCGGCTATCCGGACACCCCCTGGTCCAGGACTCCCTCAGTAGCCCCTGAACCAGGCTTCAATGACGATGAGTGCGACGCGCATATTGTTCGGCATTGCAAGGCGGGTTCCTCCTCCGAATAATTCATAGAAGATTGTGAACGCCAGGATAGTGTCCGGCTCTGCAAAATAAATTCCACATTCCACCATAGAGAGAATAATATGTACACAAGTTCAATCTGCTGACGTATTTTGTGGCATGACGTCATGCCACCACCAAGCCTTTACTTGAATCATTTTTATTATACCACCTCAGCGCGTTTAGCGAAGTGGTTTCCTTGGCACGTCTTGTCGAAGCAGAGATCGTGTTCCCCTTATTCCGGGATTCCCATCAATACGGACGTGGGTAACCCAACCGTGCCTGTTGCCACGCCCCCTCTATCGGAGGCGAGTCCCGAACGGTCACGGGGACGGCTCTTGGTATTCTCCTTCTTTATAATGGGACCAAGGCTCATTTCTTTTCTTCAATCCTCAATCGAATCTACTCCTTGCCCCGAGTTCCAACACCCAGAGCCCCAGATTCGAGCGCTTCGGACCTTCAACAATGTCCGGCTCTAACCTACAGGGCCGGTGGATTCCCTCCTCCATCACGGAAGAGGACGTGCTAAAGCTCCGAGAGGCCAAGTACCTGACTTACGAGATTTCGCATAGGTTGCCCACCAAAGGGCAAGTCATTCCCACCCCCGAGCCCGGCGAGTATGTCGTGTTTGTGTCCCACCTCCGTCGGGGTTTAGGCTTACCGATGGATCCTTTTGTGAGAGGGCTCATGTTTTACTATGGGTTGGAATTCCACGACTTGGCTCCGGAGTCCATCCTCCATATCTCTTCATTCATTGTCGTCTGCGAAGCCTTCCTCCGCATTACCCCTCACTTCGGCTTGTGGCTTAAGGCCTTCGACGTGGAGCCGAAGATGATCGAGGGGCGTCAAGCAGAGTGCGGCGGGGCGGTTGTAAGCAGAAGGGCCGATGCTCCATGGCCCGAGGGCTCTTTCCAGGAGGAGCTTGGCTTGTGGCAGCAAGAGTGGTTCTACATAACCGCTCCTAGGGGCAGCAGGCAGAAGCCGCCGCCCGTCTTCCGCTCGGGCCCTCCACAGCGGCTGATGTCATGGGTCAGCCAAGGGCTCAACTGGGGGCCGTCAAAGGACGTGCCCCTATTGCAGGGCCGGATTCGAGACCTCCAAACGAGGGAGATCGATCTGGTCGTGGTGATGCAGGTCATGTTGATTAGGCGTCTCCTGCCCTGCAAACGCCGTCCTCTCCGGCTGTGGGAGTTTAATCCGGAGGGACCACGAATTCTCCAACACTTCATGGGTACGACACCCGTGGAGATGTACAAATTGTTCTTCGGATCACAAGAGATGTGTCCGGAATTCACCGAGGACGCCGGCCTAAGCTGCAATCGCCCGGATACACAAGTAAGTAGCTCTGAGTATGGACATACCGTTGGTTTGCCTTTCTATGATTCGCCTTTTAACCAGTTGTCCTCTAAACAGGAGTGGATAGCGCAAGCAAAGTTGATACGGTGTCCGGCCCCCCTCCCAGAGACCGCACCGGATCCCGTGCTGGTCAGGATGCTGGAGGTTGCGCCTTCAGAGGAAGGCGAAGGGGAAAACAGAGGAGCTACCGCCTCGACCGAGGAGGCTTTTGAGAAAGGGGGGATCGAGAATCGCTCCTTCCAAGGGGAGAAGAGGACCGCTTCCGAAAACCCGAAGGCCAAAGCCCCGAAGCGGGGGAAGAGATCTTCTCCAGAGGGTCCTGCGTCTGGGGAGGCCCCGGCCGCACAGTCTCCCCTAAAGAATCAGCCCTCCAGCGAGCCGTAGGTAGAAAAAAGGGAGTTTTGTAATAAGGGACATCCCTATTTGTGCTTCTGAGGATAACTTATGTTTTTACCTTGTAGTTCGGATCTCCGTCCTTCTCAGATGAGCTCGTCTTCAGGGGAACTTTGTCCGGAGATGATGGAGAGCGAGACGCCTCCATCTGCCGCACCATCGGATAGGGCGGACGAGCCTGAAGTGTCATCACGGAGGGTATCCCCGAGTCCGGCAGGTCCGAATAGTTTGGCACCAACTGGTGTGCGGCCGGGGGTGCTGAAGGATCTGCTTGAGAGGGCGTCTATCTCACAAGGTCACCGTACACTGATGAGTATGATGATTGAAAGAATTTCATCCGCCGAAGGCGGGTTGCGTGATGCCGTCAGGAGTTCACTGGCGGGGTTTGAGGTACGTAAAAATAACATACCCTTTGACAGTTTTACACATAAAGTGCGCCCTGTATAGATAGTAGCCCCTAAGACTCAGTAGGGTGTCGAGAACGACAGCGTGCCGAGGATCAAAATCCCAGGTATTGATTTTCGCCTTTCCTATGCAGGTGGCAGATAGTTCGGTGGCTAGCCGGACTGATTGAGTTGCCGAACTAAAGCGGTAACTCGACGTTGCGGATGTGGACATCACGCTGGTCAATAAGTGACTTGACGAGTCACAAGGTGGTTTTTTTTCGTGGTCACCTAGTAAGGGGACCGAAGCCCACTCCTTACAACATGTGTGCTCAATGCAGATGGTGCCGCTGCTGTGGAGAGCCTTCGGGCAGAACTTGCTCAAGCCAAGGAGCAGGCCAGAAGGAGTGATGCGGCTGCCTCGAGGGCGGCCGAAGAGCTAGAAGCCGAAAGGGCTGCACACTGCCGAAGCAGGGAGGAGATGGCCGAAATGGCTGTGAAGTTAAAAGGTGCTACCGACCGCTATGTGGTTCTTGAAAAAGAACGCCTGGCGGAGCAAGAAGACCTGAAGAAGGCCACCGCCGAAGCCAAGGATGCCCGTTCTGCAATGCGGGCTATAAAGGAGGAGCTGCGCCAGGCCGGAGATATTGTGGCTGGCAAGCCCTTTCTGCTGCGCCGGAGGTTTACAGATCCAAAGTATGCTCAGCTTGGCCAGCTGTGGGGTCCGGAGGATCCTTATATGGATTTAGCGGCGAGTGCGGCAGATGCCGTTGTGCATTTCTGAAGTCAGAAGGATCATGAGACGGAAGAGCTGTTTTGGTCTCAATTCCATAGTCTGGAGCGTTCACTTCCCTTGACCGATCGGTTGGCTGAGTGGGCTGAGCTGAATAGGCTGTCCGGACTTGCCATGACAGATATCGTGGCTCATGTCTGGCCGGATAGGCCCAAGCCGAAGAGTTATTTTGGCTTATTGTTGCAATTTCTTGGGGCGGTGTCGCATATCAAGGCGATGAAGCGGTCGGCCTGCATAGAGGGTGCACGGATGGCCCTCGCCCGTGTGAAGACATACTGGACGGAGATGGATGCCACTGCTGTTGCGACCCAGGGTTCGGACGAGAGCCGGTTACCCACCGAGCACTATTTTGGGGAAGTTCTGCATGGTGCTCGTGTAATAGAGTCGCAGTGCTCAAAAAATGTCATGTTCAAATGAACGTTATGGTTTGTAAAACGATGTTTATAATATAAGCGCTTTTTGTACTTGTGCGTTCAAGTATTGAAATATCTCCTGTGCGGCCGTTAATGTATACTTGTGTATAACCTGAAAGATGGCAGTCTTCGGCTTCAGCCCCCATGCACATAGTGCGGGGGTGTTTGCAAAATAGCGCATTTTCACACTTAATCCAACGTCTTGGTCCTGTAAAGGAGGTGGTAGCGTAGCAAACGAGGCAACCGGACTATAATGCTTTGTCACTTTCACTTAGCCATAGGAGTTCGAAGGTGGGGCTACGATATAGCCCCTAGGGGCACCACGCTCTCCGTATTTGGGGCGCGTGTGTGCCTGACCGGGAAGCGGTCCTTCATCAAAGCGGAGGAATTCTAAACATTCCGGAGGTCGATCGAGTGGTTGACCAGTCTCTCGCTACATCATGACAGTCAGTTTTCGGCTTTCTCTACTGAGGTGCTCACCCGGCCGAACCGGGGCACAATCGCAGTAGTTCTCCTGGTGCCGTGTTAGCCGATGATACGGAACGTAAGGCAGCAAAACACAGGAGCCGGGCAAACCCAACATTTGACCAAAGACATGATTCGGAGCTGATGCATATAAGGTCTAACTCGAGACGCCGAACACTCCCTGAGGTGTTCGGTCTTTATGTTGACGGGCAGATCAATGCCCTAAGCCCCTAGTGTCCAGGTACACGCAGGGTCCTCTGACGCGGCCGATGCCAAAACGTCAGCCTCCTCTCTGGTTATGATGAGAAACCAGGGGATGTGTAGCAACAAGAGACAGTAAAAAAGGTTTACGCAGGGTCTTAATCTAAAAAGAATCCTTGCAACAGGTCCCTCCTGCACGTGTGCGCCTGTGTCTCCGTTGTGCTGTATCCTAGACGGGTGTAACACGCTATTCATGTGTAAAAGAGAGGAACTTAGTTTGAAAAGTAATCGTGTGAAAAATGTATTTAAAACAAAGCATGAATAAATGAATGAAATTGAGCTTTTATTGGCTCCTTATTGCTCATACGCACAGCCCCTTGTAAAGGGGTGTGTGGCTAGGGAGCCCCTAGCTTATTTATGCCGGACTCGTCTATCCGTGTCCGCGGTCTTTGAGCGACCTTTTAATGAGATGATGCCGCATGGACCAGGCATTTTAAGTGTAAGAGACGCGTAGTGTGATATTGCGTTAAAGCGGAAGAAAGCTTCACGTCCCAATAGTGCTTGATGGCTACTTTTAAATGGGGCGATATGAAACATTAGCTTTTCGCGTCGGAAGTTGTCGGATGACCCGAACACAACTTCTAGTAGTAAGGAGCCTGTGCACTTGGCGTAAGGGCCTGGCGTCACTCCTTTGAAGGAAGTGCGGCTACGTCGAATTTTAGTACGGTCTATCCCCAACTTGCGGATTGTGTCCGGATATAGCAGGTTTAAATCGCTGCCGCCATCCATCAGGACTTGTGTAAATTGTAGTCCGTCGATTATAGGATCCAATATCAGAGCAATCCATCCTGCGTTTCAAATACTTTGGAATAGTCCAGGTGGTCGAAAGTAATTGGTTTTGTCATCCAATCTCGAGGTTCCGCTGGGGTGGACCGTGCGACACCTACTTTGGTGGGTGCCGCATTCTTGTTCCGTATTATCACATGAAGTGAGTTTACTGTTTTGACTTCTTGTGGGAAAGTCTTTTGTTTTTCGGCGCTCTGCTGGTGGGGTTCGTCGTCATCCTCGCTTGGCGCGTCGAGCCTCTTGTGTTCGGCGTTGAGTCGGCCGGACTATTTGAAGACCCAACAATCTCGGTGGGTGTGGTTTGCAGGCCTTCCGGAGGTGCTGTGTATTTGACATATCCGATCCGAAATTTTGTTTAACTTGGATAGCTCGTCACTGTTGTCCTTAAGAGGCAGTGTTTTGTTGTTCGGCCGCGATCTTTTGAATCCGGCGTTGACCGCCGTGTTCTTTGGGCTTTTTTCTTTATTTCGGCGCTGGTCCTTTCTGCGCCGCGATTTTCCGTTTCCATCTCTGATCTCGGATGTACTCGGGTCGCTGGTGCTGCATCTTGCTAGCCAGCTGTCTTCCCCCGCGCAAAAGCGGGTCATGAGGCTTGTTAGCGCGGCCCTTGTTCTCGGCTTCTCTTGGCCGAGGTGTCTGGCGAGCCATTCATCTCGGACATTATGTTTAAAAGCTGCTAAGGCTTCGGCGTCCGGGCAGTCGACTATTTGGTTCTTTTTAGTAAGGAACCTATTCCAAAATTTGCGCGCTGACTCTCCGGGCTGTTGGGTTATGTGACTTAAATCGTCTGCATCCGGAGGGCGGACATAAGTCCCTTGAAAATTTGTTCTAAACGCGTCCTCGAGCTCTTCCCAACTTCCAATAGTATTTTCTGGGAGGCTTTTGAGCCAATGCCGTGCTGACCCTTTGAGCTTGAGGGGTAGATATTTTATGGCGTGGAGATCGTCTCCTCTAGCCATGTGTATGTGCAGGATGTAATCCTCAATCCAGACTCCGGGGTCTGTTGTTCCGTCGTATGCCTCTATGTTTACGGGCTTGAATCCTGTTGGAAATTCATGATCCAGCACCTCATCGGTGAAATGTAGTGGGTGTGCGGCGCCCCTGTATTTAGGCGTGCCGTTATCTTTGAACATGCGGCGTGTTGTGTTGCTTCCTGGGGTCCTCTTTTTTGGCCCATAAATGGACCTGACCGGGCCATCTGTTTTACGAGGATCATGTGTCGGCTTGTGTGCGGCGCCACTTGTCGCTTTTGGCTTGTCATCTGGTCGTCTATCCGGCCAGGCGGCCTCTTTGCTTTTTGACTGTGGGGACTCTATGGCCTCCTCGTTAAATTCTGGCAGCAGCTTGCGCTTCGGGTAGCTCTTTGTCTGGTGGCCATTGCCATATTTGTCCGCGGTCTTAAGTAATTTGCTCCACCTCATTCTGAGCATGTCTTCCGCTGTTTTGAGCTTCCGTTTTTCCTTCTTCAGACTTCTTGCAGTGGCGACAAGTCTTTTGTGAAGGTTCTTATGCTCCAGTGGTGAGTCCGGCGTGAGATCGTCTGGACTGTTGTTTTTGCCGGGCATGGATTGATTAGCCGATTCGTCCTATTCGGATGGTTGCTTGGTTGCATGTTCGTCATCCACTGGTTCGCCCAGCTCTATTGCTAGGTCATTAGGAGTGCTGTTTTTGTCGAGGCGGGACTTAGGGCGGCGTCTGCATCGCCGTTTTGGTTGTTTGTCGGTGGAATTATCCTTTGCCGCGTCCCGTTGTTCCTCGCTATCGCTTCCTTTTGGGGTGTCCACCATATATACATCATGGGTTGGGGTGGCCTTCCAGTGCTCGGTAGGCGCTGGTTCTTGGTAGTCTCCAGCATCGCCGTCCATACCGTCGATGTCTTCGGAGTCGTGGTCTAGCATGTCGGTTAGATCGTCGACAGTGGCTACAAAGTGGGTGGTGGGTGGGGTTTGAATTTCTTCATCGTCCGCATCCCAACCATCCTGACTGCAGTCCGGCCAGGGCTCTCCTGATAATGAGAGATGCTTTAGCGAATTCAGGATGTCGCCAATGGGTGAGTGCTGAAAGATGTCCGCGGTGGTGAACTCCATGATCGGCGCCCAATCGGATTCGATTGGTAGGGGCGCAGGAGGTTCGGAGTCCGGCACCTCGGAGTCACGAGCTTTATAAGGGACAAGGTCAGTATTCGGCTCCATCGCCGTAGAAGTTGCGGCTCCCGAGGCGGTGTCCAGCCACCTGTCCTCGATCTGCGCGGTCGGCTCCTAACTATGGGTCGGAGCGGATTCGTGTGCGGCCTCCAAGGTTCTGTCCAGCGGCAGAGCTAAATCATGCCCATCGTGACAGCGCGGCACGCTCAGCTGTGGCTCGAATCCATCGAAGATCAAATCTCCGCGGATGTCATCCGTGAAGTTTAGGCTTCCAAATCTGACCTGATGGCTAGGGGCGTAGCTTTCGATCTGCTCCAGATGGCCAAGTGAATTGGCCCGCAGTGCGAAGCCGCCGAAGACGAAGATCTGTCCGGGGAGAAAAGTCTCACCCTGGACGGCATTGTTGTTCATTGAAGAAGCCATCAAGCCTATCGGTGACGACACAGAGGAACTCTCAATGAAAGCACCAATGTCGGTGTCAAAACCGGCGGATCTCGGGTAGGGGGTCCCGAACTGTGCGTCTAGGCGGATGGTAACAGGAGACAAGGGACACGATGTTTTTACCCAGGTTCGGGCCCTCTCGATGGAGGTAAAACCCTACTCCTGCTTGATTGATATTGATGATATGGGTAGTACAAGAGTGGATCTACCACGAGATCAAGGAGGCTAAACCGTAGAAGCTAGCCTATGGTATGATTGATGTAATGGTTGTGTGTCCTACGGACTAAAAACCCTCCGGTTTATATAGACACCGGAGAGGGCTAGGGTTACACAGAGTCGGTTACAATGGTAGGAGATCCACATATCCGTATCACCAAGCTTGCCTTCCACGCCAAGGAAAGTCCCATACGTACACGGGACGAAGTCTTCAATCTCGTATCTTCATAGTCTTGGAGTCCGGCTGACGATGATAGTCCGGCTATCCGGACACCCCCTAGTCCAGGACTCCCTCACCGGGGATGGGTTGCTCGTTCAATTCGTCCTGTTCGGACGGTTGCTTGGTGGCGTGTTCGTCGTCCACTGGTCCGCCCTGCTCTACGGCTGGGTCTGTATGGGTGCTGTTGTTATCGAGGCAGGACTTCGGGCGGCGCTTGCGTCGCCGTTTTTTTTGTTTTTTGGGGGAATAATCCTTCGCCGCGTCCCATTGTTCCTCGTTATCGCTTCCTTTTGGTGTATCCACCATGTACACATCATGCGTTGAGGTGGCTTTCCAGTGCCCTATGGGCGCTGGTTCTTGGTCGTCTCCGGCATCGTCGTCCATACCGTCGATGTCTTCGGAGTCGAAATCCAGCATGTCGGTTAGGTCGTCGACAGTGGCTACAAAGTGGGTGGTGGGTGGGCTTTGAATTTCTTCGTCATCCGCATCCCAACCTTCCTGACCGTAGTCCGGACAGGGCTCTCCTGATAACGAGAGATACTTTAGCGAATTCAGGGTGTCGCCAAAAGGCGAGTGCTGAAAGATGTCCGCAGCGGTGAACTCCATGATCGGCGCCCAATTGAATTCGATTGGTAGGGGCACGGGAGGTTCGGAGTCTCACGAGGAGTCCGACACCTCGGAGTCACGAGCTTCACAAGGGACAGGGTCGGTATTGGGCTCCATCGCCGTAGAGATAGCAGCCTCCGAGGCGGTGTCTAGCCACCCATCCTCGATTGGCGCAGTCAGCTCCGAGTTAAGGGTCGGAGCGGACTCTCGTGCGGCCTCCAAGGCATTGTCCGGCAGCAGAGCTAGATCATGCCAATCGTGACAGTGCGGCGCGCACGGCTGTGGATCGAATCCGTCGAAGATCAAGTCTCCGCGGATGTCGGCCGTGAAGTTCAAACTTCCAAATCTGACCTGATGGCCAGGGGCGTAGCTTTCGATCTGCTCCAGATGGCCAAGCGAATTGGCCCGCAGTGCAAAGCCGCCGAATACAAAGATTTGTCCGAGGAGAAAAGTCTCACCCTGGACCGCATTGTTGTTGATGATCGAAGGAGCCATCGGGCCTATAGGTGACGACACATAGGAACTCTCAATGAAAGCACCAATGTCGGTGTCAAAACCGGCGGATCTCGGGTAGGGGGTCCCGAACTGTGCGTCTAGGCGGATGGTAACAGGAGACAAGGGACACGATTTTTTACCCACGTTCGGGCCCTCTCGATGGAGGTAAAACCCTACTCCTGCTTGATTGATATTGATGATATGGGTAGTAGAAGAGTGGATCTACCACGAGATCAAGGAGGCTAAACCCTAGAAGCTAGCCTATGGTATGATTGTTGTTCGTCCTATGGACTAAAACCCTCCGGTTTATATAGACACCGGAGAGGGCTAGGGTTACACAGAGTCGGTTACAATGGTAGGAGATCTACATATCCGTATTGCCAAGCTTGCCTTCCATGCCAAGGAAAGTCCCATCCGGACACGGGACGAAGTCTTCAATCTTGTATCTTCATAGTCTTGGAGTCCGGCCAATGATGATAGTTCGGCTATCCGGACACCCCCTAATCCAGGACTCCCTCAGTTGGTGTTTGAGATGCTTTTTTGCAGTTAGGGATGAAGCACAGATTGCAATCGACTTGTACTTCGTCATACTTAGGCTGGCACTGGGCCGCAGCTAAGCCCCCAAGTGAAAAGTTTGCTCTCCACTCGGTAGGATTTTCAAAAACTTAGGCGAGCCCTGGGCTGCAGCTAAGCCCCCGAGTGGGAGGTCTGCTCTCCACTCGGTAGGATTTTCAAAAACTTAGGCGAGCACTGGGCTGCAGCTAAGCCCCCGAGTGAGAGGTCTGCTCTCCACTCGGTAGGATTTTCAAAAACTTAGGCGAGCACTGGGCTGCAGTTAAGCCCCCGAGTGAGAGGTCTGCTCTCCACTCGGTAGGATTTCTGAGGCGTACCTCTGAAGGAGAAGGTAACAGTCGACCTGCACTTCGTCCTCCTTGTGGGTCGCATGTTGTATTTGTGGCGTAGCTCGGAAGGAGAGGGTAGCAGTCGACCTGCACCTCGTCCTTCTTGCGGAGCGCACATTGTACTTATGGCGTAGCTCAGAAGGAGAGGGTAACAGTCGACCTGCGCCTCGTCCTCCTTGCGGAGCGCACGTTGTATTTGTGGCGTAGCTCGGAAGGAGAGGGTAACAGTCGACCTGCGCCTCGTCCTCCTTGCGGAGCGCACGTTGTATTTGTGGCGTAGCTCGGAAGGAGAGGGTAACAGTCGACCTACGCCTCGTCCTCCTTGCAGAGCGCACGTTGTATTTGTGGCGTAGCTCGGAAGGAGAGGGTAACAGTCGACCTGCGCCTCGTCCTCCTTGCGGAGCGCACGTTGTATTTGTGGCATAGCTCGGAAGGAGAGGGTAGCAGTCGACCTGCGCCTCGTCCTCCTTGCGGAGCACACGTTGTATTTGTACTTAGGTGAGCGCTATGGTGCAGCTAAGCCCCCGAGTGGGAGGCTGGCTCACCACTCGGCAGGATTTTGTTTAAACTTAGGCGAGTACTTGGACTGCAGCTAAGCCTCCGAGTGGGAGGCTGGCTCACCACTCGGTAGGATTTTTTTGAACTTAGGCGAGTACTTGGACTGCAGCTAAGCCCCCAAGTGGGAGGCTGCCTCACCACTCGGTAGGATTTTGTTAAACTTAGGCGAAACAGATTCGCAGCTAAGCCCCCGAGTGGGAGGCTGGCTCACCACTCGGCAAGGATTATTTTACAAACTTAGGCGAAATGGATTCGCAGCTAAGCCACCCACTGGGGGACCTTTATGTGAACAATAGTAACAACAATCACTGGGAAAATTATAACACTATTGTCTTTGAAAAATGAACTACAGAAGTACTTTTATTACATCTCATCCGAGTGCATACTTAAGTATAAAAGGGGCAGAGCAGCTCCGCGTTCCAAGCTCGGGGCTCGTCAATCTGGTGCTCGACATTGTAAAGGCGGTATGCTCCATTGTGGAGAGCTTTGGTGACGATGAAGGGACCTTCTCAAGTAGGAGCAAGCTTGTGTGGCTTCTGCTGATCCACTCGGAGAACCAAATCTCCTTCCTAGAAGGCTCGACTCTTCACGTTTTTGGCATGGAAGCGACGCAATTCCTGCTGATAAATGGTCGATCGGATCAAGGCCATCTCCCTTTCTTCTTCTAGAAGGTCGACTGCGTCCTGCCGGGCTTGCTCTACTTCAGCTTCGGTGTAGAGTTCGACTCAGGGTGCGTTGTGAAGCAGGTCACTCGGCAGGACTGCTTCAGCTCCGTAGACCAAGAAGAACGGAGTTCTCGCAGTCGACCGGTTAGGTGTGGTCCTTAATGCACAAAGTACTGACGGAAGTTCGTCGACCCATGCACCAGCTGCGTGCTTGAGATCGCGCATCAATCGGGGTTTCAGCCCTTTGAGAATTAAGCCATTTGCTCGTTCTGCCTGTCCATTCGACTGAGGGTGAGCGACTGAAGCATAGTCGACTCGTGTGCCCTGAGATGTGCAGAAGGCCCTGAATTCCTCGGAATCGAAGTTTTACCCATTGTCGGTGGTGATGCTGTGTGGAACTCCATATCTGAATATCAACTCCCTGATGAAGCTGACAGCAGTGCCGGCATCAAGATTCTTGATGGGTTTAGCCTCAATCCACTTGGTGAACTTGTCGACTGCTACCAGCACATGGGTGAAGCCGCTTCTGCCTATTCTCAGTGGTCCAACCATATCCAATCCCCATACAGCGAAAGGCCAGACGAGTGGAATGGTCTTTAAGGCTGAAGCGGGCTTGTGTGACATGTTGGAGTAAAATTGACATCCTTCACACTTGTCGACTATCTCCTTTGCCATTTCGTTCGCTCTTGGCCAGTAAAATCCCGCTCGGTATGCTTTAGCTACAATGGTCCGAGAGGACGCATGATGGCCACAGGTCCCCGAGTGGATATCGTCAAGGATTATCCGACCTTCTTCTGGCGTTATACATTTCTGACCAACTCCAGTCGCACTTTCTCTGTACAACTGTCCCCTTATCACGGTAAAGGCCTTAGACCGGCGGATGATCTGTCGAGCCTCTTCTTCATCCTCTGGGAGCTCTTTCCTTAAGATATACGCAATGTACGACACCGTCCAATCGGGAGTGATCACTAACGCTTCCATGATCAGGTCGACCACTGCTAGAACTTCAACTTCAGTCGGATCTGTGACACTTTTAGGCTGCGGAGCTTCTTCGGTAAAAGGATCTTCTTTAACTGATGGAGTATGGATATGCTCCAAGAACACATCACTAGGAATGGCTTCTCTCTTGGAACCTATCTTCGCCAAATCATCAGCCACTTGATTCTTTAGTCGGGGTATATGATGGAGCTCTAACCCTTCAAATTTCTTTTCAAGCTTTCTCACTGCATTGCAGTATCCAGTCATGGCCGGGCTTCTAATGTCCCACTCCTTCATCACCTGATTGACCACCAAATCTGAGTCGCCATAAACCATAAGGCGACGGACGCCGAGTGAAATGGCCATGCGCAACCCATACAAAAGTGCCTCGTATTCTGCTTCATTATTGGAGGAATCAAAGTGGATCTGGAGCACATATCTGAGCTTATCTCCTCGGGGGGAAACCAATACTACCCCAGCACCGGAACCATTTAACATCTTAGAGCCATCAAAGAACATGGTCCAGTGCTCTGAGTGAACTTGAGTCGGCTGCTGTTGTTCGATCCACTCGGCAAGGAAATCTGCTACTGCTTGGGACTTAATGGCTTTCTTTGCCTCAAACTTGATATCAAGGGGAAGGAGTTCAATCGCCCATTTCGCCACTCGACCGGTTGCATCTCTGTTGTGCAGAATCTCTGACAGCGGGGCGTCGCTGACGACTGTAATGAAATGATCAGAGAAATAATGAGCAACCTTCTTCGTGGTCATGTAGATCCCATACACGAGCTTCTGATAATGAGGGTATCTTTGCTTCGACGGGGTCAATACTTCGGAAAGATAATATACTGGGCGTTGAACTTTGAAGGCTTTCCCTTCTTCTTCCCGCTCGATCGTAAGTACTGTACTGACGACTTGTGCCGTGGCTGCAATGTAGAGCAACAAAGGCTCTTTGCTGATTGGAGCAGCAAGCACCGGCTGGGTGGAGAGCAGAGCTTTTAGCTCGGCAAACGCTGCATCAGCTTTTGGTGTCCACTCGAACTTGTCTGACTCTTTCATCAGTCGGTAAAGAGGCAATGCCTTTTCACCGAGGCGAGAGATGAATCGACTTAACGCGGCCAAGCATCCAGTAAGCTTTTGGACATCGTGCACACACACAGGGCGTTTCATTCGGAGTATAGTGCCAACTTTTTCTGGGTTAGCGTCGATTCCTCGTTCGGAAACGAGAAAACTGAGTAACTTTCCACCAGGAACTCGGAATGTGCATTTCGATGGATTGAGCTTGATATCATACCTCCTGAGATTGGCAAATGTTTCAACGAGGTCAGTCAACAGGTCAGAACCTTTCCGTGATTTGACCATAATATCATCCATGTACGCTTCCTCGTTCCGACTGATCTTAGTGAGTAAACACTTCTGAATCATCCTCATGAACGTGGCTTCAGCATTCTTGAGGCCGAATGGCATGGTGACATAGCAGAAGCACCCGAATGGAGTGATGAAAGCTGTCTTGATCTCGTCGGGTCCATACAGACGGATCTGATGGTACCCGGAATAGGCGTCTAAAAAAGACAATCTCTCACATCCCGCAGTCGAGTCGACAATTTGGTCGATGCGAGGGAGAGGAAAATGATCTTTCGGGCAAGCCCGATTGATATGTTTTAATTCAATGCACATGCGAAGTGAATTGTCCTTCTTGGGGACCATGACAACATTGGCGAGCCACTCGGAGCGGTAAATCTCTCGGATAAACTCGGCTGCTAGGAGCCGAGCTACCTCCTCACCAATGGCCTTTCTCCTCTGGACGGCGGACCGTCGAAGATGTTCTTTGACAGGCTTTGCTTTTGGGTCGACTCGTAAACGATGCTCAGCCAGCCCCCTGGGAACACCCGGCATGTCAGCAGGCTTCCATGCAAAGATGTCCCAATTCTCACAGAGGAACTGGATGAGCGCTTCTTCCTATTTAGAGTCGAGTGTTGTGGAAATATGAGTCGGAGCAGCATTGGGATCGGGCGGGGGAATGTGAACAGGTTTCATCTCACCAGACGACTGGAACGCTGACTCTGTGGCGGGCTTCTTGGCCCGCAACAAATCACTCGGATCTGCATTTTTCTGATACTCTTGCAACTCCACCACTGTTATCTGAGCATCGGCAATCTTTGAGCCCTTCTGAAAGCACTCTTCTGCCTTTTTCCGATTGCCAGTGATGGTGATCACACCCTTGGGACCAGGCATCTTCAATTTGAGGTATACGTAACATGGTCGAGCCATGAACCGCGCATAAGCTGGCCTGCCCAGAATAGCGTGATAAGCACTCTGGAAATCCATGACTTCAAATGTTAGCTTTTCTTTACGGAAATGCTTCGAATCGCCGAAAACCACATCAAGAGCTATTTGGCCGAGTGACTCAGCCTTCTTTCCAGCAATTACTCCATGGAAACTCATGTTGCTGGAACTGAGTCTGGACATCGGAATGCCCATTCCCTTTAGCGTCTCCGCATACAAATGTTCAATCCACTGCCACCATCCATCAGAACCTTAGTCAGCCGAGTACCTTTGACGACTGGGTCGACCACCAAAGCTTGCCTCCCAGGGGTGGCTATGTGTGTCGGGTGATCAGACTGGTCGAATGTAATGGCGGTTTGAGACCATTTCAGATAGCTGGGTGTCGCCGAAGCAACCATATTCACCTCACGGTTGATAACTTTTAGTCGACTTTTGCTCTCAACATCAGCAAAAATCATCAGGGTGGAATTGACATGGGGGTAACCTTCATCACTGTCCTCTTTGTCCTCAGCCTTGTCTGACTCCTTTTCCTTATCCTTGGGATGTTTTCCTTGAAACTAATGGATTAAGAGCCGGCACTGGCGAGTGGTATGTTTCGGGTAAATGAAGTTACCCTCTTCGTCTTTCTTCGTGTGGATGTGGCATGGCAAATCCATCACGTCGTTTCCTTCCTTGTCCTTCACCTTCTTGGGGTTCCAGGATCCTTTGGCCTTCCCTTTAAACTTGCCCTGAGTCACGGCCAAGGCTTCTCCAGGAGCAGCTGGCTCGGCTTTCCGCTTGTGCTTCCGACTGGAGTTTCCTTTTTCCGACTGGCTCGGCTTGTACTTGCCACTCCGGAGTCGATCCTCTTCTTCACCATTGGCGTATTTGGTGGCAATCTCCATCATTCGACTCAGGGTCATGTCTCCGGTTCGACCAAACTTCAAACTTAACTCTCTGTACTTAACGCCTTCCTTGAAGGCACAGACTGCTTGATGATCAGATACGTTCTCCACCGTATGATGCAATGTGATCCACCTCTGGATGTAATCTCTCAGGGTCTCATTCGTCTTCTGCACGCAGACCTGCAGCTCTGTCAATCCTGCTGGTCGCTTGCAAGTTCCCTCAAACGTCCTGACGAACACTCGGGCAAGATCTTCCCAAGTGTAAATGCTGCTAGGAGCCAACTGATTCAACCAGGCTCTGGCCGAACCCTCCAACATAAGCGGTAGGTGCTTCATGGCCACCTCATCATTGCCATCGCCAATCTGCACAGCCACTCGGTAGTCCTCAAGCCAAGTATCGGGCTTGGACTCACCAGTGAACTTACTCACCCCAGTCGCCAACCTGAAGTTGGGAGGGATCACCGCGACTCCGATGGCTCTGCTAAAACACTCTGGTCCCGAAACATGAACTCGGCTGCTGGTGGGCACATCTCTATCATGGCCTTCTTGGTGAGCTCTGTTCTGGTCGACCAAACCTTGCACGATAATGGATCTCGTGTCAAAGCCTGGTTCCCTGGGGTCGACCGGAGCTCTCCGCCCAACACTGTGCTGACGTCTGTCATCTTGCTGCCGAGGGGCGTAAGACCCACCCCTTGGGGAGGAGTGGGTACTCGACGCTGATCATCGCGATTGAATCGGTCGTCATACTGATCACGTCGACCCCCACGTCCCTCACGCCGCGGAGGCGATCTTGGGCTATGAGCCGACTGGACTGTATTCGCAGCGACGGATCGACTGTAAATCCTATTGCGTGACTGTGACACAGCTGAATTCTGATCTCCTGCTTCCCGGAGCAAATCTCTGATCTACATCAAGCCTCTGCCAGCCTCTGACTGAGAGGGCTGAATTGACTCTGCTATACGGGCTGCAGCTGCTAGATTCTGAATCGGGGTTCAATATACCTGAGTTGGTTGCGGAAAGAGTTGACGTCGACTGGAGTCGGGTACTCGTTGCCACGCGTGTTCGTCGAGTGCTCGCTGGAGGTTTTCCAGTCGAGTGCGCTCAGCCAAGTTGGCCAAACGCGCATCCTCCAAGGCACGAGCCTCGGGGGTTTCTCCTACGATAGGAGTATGTAGAGCATCCATGTTCCAGCAACGAAGATCTTCCCTTTGCAGAGAAGTGAGTGGCTCGGGTAGATACTCCTCATGGACCTGCGCTGGGTCGCCTCCACCGTCCCCTCCGTCGGTGCGAGGGAAGCTGGGAGGACTATGCAGCCCATTGACCATCAGGACCTCCGCCGCAGGATCACTGCTGTCGCACTCGGATGCAGTCTCTACGGAGCCAGCCGACAGATCGAACAAGCCGTAGAGAGATTCGTCGGGCTCGATCGCCGCGACTTGGGTGGTGGCTAATTGGCGAGCCATTGCGTGTCTCACCCACCGCTGAAGCCTCGACCGACCAGAGCGCTTGCGCTGGCGGGAGACAGGGAGAGAGGATGACACAGGAGTCGACCGATACGGAGCCGACGGTTGCCGCAGCAGGACGCCGCGGACACACGCGCGAAAGTGCGTTGCCCCGCGGACGGGAAGCACGTCGATGTCGAGTGGAGCCTCCTGGAGCCAAGCGGAGTCGTCGGCGATGAACGTGAGCGCGTCGAGACGGATCTCGCGGCCCTCGACCAAAACTCCGCCAGAAACCATGATGAAGGCGATCGGAACAATTGCAACTTCTCCAATAAGTCACTAAGACACCGGCCCCATGGTGGGCGCCAACTGTCGTGGTACTAAGACTGACAGTAGAATAAGGGGTAGGTATGGAGAGGCAAGATCTTAGCTATGGAGTAGTTGTATACGCAAGGGATTTATGAGTTCAGGCCCTTCTCGGAGGAAGTAACAGCCCTACGTCTCGGAGCCCGGAGGTGGTCGACTGGATTATATGCGTATGAGTTACAGGGGTGCGAACCCTTCTGCCAGTGGAGGGGGTGGCTTATATAGTGTCTGCCAGGACCCCAGCCAGCCCACGTAGCGGAGGGTTTAAAGTACATTAAGGCCTGGCGTTACTAGTAACACCTTACATAAAGTGTCATCATGGCCATAAAGACTACTTAATTACAGACCGTTTGGATACAGAGTGGCTCTTGATCTCCTGGTGGTTGAGTGAGTCTTCATGGTTGAGTGTCTTCGAGTCCGTCGAGTGGAATCCCTCTAGGTCGACTGGAAGGCAGCTTCTTCTAAAGATGTCCTTGGGGAGGGTATCTTGGACAGGTCCATGACCCTACCCTAGGTACATGACTTCATCAACTACTGAACTTCGAAGGTCCACGAGGACACATTCCACACCAGAGTGGTATGGCAACCCTGTCCTGGAAATCATGTTGTTAGACAATGATGAACCTTCGAACTATGAAGAAGCAATGGCGGGCCCAGATTCCAACAAATGGCTTGAAGCCATGCAATCCGAGATAGGATCCATGTATGAAAACAAAGTATGGACTTTGACAGACTTGCCCGATGATCGGCGAGCGATAGAAAACAAATGGATCTTTAAGAAGAAGACGGACGCGGATGGTAATGTTACCATCTATAAAGCTCGACTTGTCGCTAAGGGTTATCGACAAGTTCAAGGGGTTGACTACGATGAGACTTTCTCTCCCGTAGCGAAGCTGAAGTCCATCCGAATCATGTTAGCAATTGCCGCATACTTTGATTATGAGATATGGCAAATGGATGTCAAAACGACATTCCTTAATGGCCATCTTAAGGAAGAACTGTATATGATGCAGCTGGAGGGTTTTGTCGATCTTAAGAATGCTAACAAGGTATGCAAGCTCCAGCGCTCCATCTATGGGCTGGTGCAAGCATCTCGGAGTTGGAACATTCACTTTAATGAAATGATCAAAGCGTTTGGGTTTATGCAGACTTATGGAGAAGCCTGCGTTTACAAGAAAGTGAGTGGGAGCTCTGTAGCATTTCTCATATTATATGTGGATGACATACTTTTGATGGGAAATGATATAGAACTTTTGGAAAACATTAAGGCCTACTTGAATAAGTGTTTTTCAAGGAAGGACCTTGGAGAAGCTGCTTACATATTAGGCATCAAGATCTATAGAGATAGATTGAGACGCCTCATAGGTTTTTCAAAAAGCACATACCTTGATAAGATATTGAAGAAGTTCAATATGGATCAGTCCAAGAAGGGGTTCTTGCCTGTGTTGCAAGGTGTGAAATTGAGCTCGGCTCAATGTCCGACCACGGCAGAAGATAGAGAAAAGATGAGTGTCGTCCCCTATGCCTCGGCCATAGGGTCTATCATGTATGCCATGCTGTGTACCAGACCTGATGTAAACCTTGCCGTAAGTTTGGTAGGAAGGTACCAAAGTAATCCCGGCATGGAACACTGGACAACGGTCAAGAATATCCTGAAATACCTGAAAAGGACTAATGATATGTTTCTCGTTTATGGAGGTGACGAAGAGCTCGTCGTAAAGGGTTACGTCGACTGTCGGTGTCAAAACCGGCGGATCTCGGGTAGGGGGTCCCGAACTGCGCGTCTAAGCGGATGGTAACAGGAGACAAGGGACACGGTGTTTTTACCCAGGTTCGGGCCCTCTCGACGGAGGTAAAACCCTACTCCTGCTTGATTGATATTGATGATATGGGTAGTACAAGAGTGGATCTACCACGAGATCAAGGAGGCTAAACCCTAGAAGCTAGCCTATGGTATGATTGTTGTTCGTCCTATGGACTAAAACCCTCCAGTTTATATAGACACCGGAGATGGCTAGGGTTACACAGAGTCGGTTACAATGATAGGAGATCTACATATCCGTATTGCCAAGCTTGCCTTCCACGCCAAGGAAAGTCCCATCCGGACACGGGACGGAGTCTTCAATCTTGTATCTTCATAGTCTTGGAGTCCGGCCGCTGATGATAGTTCGGCTATCCGGACACCCCCTAGTCCAAGACTCCCTCAGTAGCCCTTGAACTAGGCTTCAATGGCGACGAGTCCGGCGCGCATATTGTCTTTGGCATTGCAAGGCGGGTTCCTCCTCCTAATAATTCATGGAAGATTGTGAACACCAGGATAGTGTCCGGCTCTACAAAATAAATTCCACATACCACCATAGAGAGAATAATATTTACACAAGTTCAATCTGCTGACGTATTTTGTGGCGTGACGTCACACCACAACCAAGCTTTTACTCGAATCATTTTTATTGTACCACCTCAGCGTGTTTAGCGAAGCGGTTTCCTTGGCACGTCTTGTCGAAGCAGAGATCGTGTCCCCTTATTCCGGGATTCTCATTAATACGGACGTGGGTAACCCAACCGCGCCCGTTGCCACGCCCCCTCCATCGAAGGCGAGTTCCAAACGGTCACGGGGACGGCTCTTGGTATTCTCCCTCTTTATAATGAGACCAAGGCCCGTTCCTTTTCTTCAATCCTCAATCGAATCTGCCCCTCCCCCCGAGTTCCAACACCCAAGGCTCTAGATTCGGGCACTTCAGACCTTCGAGAATGTCTGGCTCCGACCTACAGGGCCGGTGGATGCCCTCTTCCGTCACGGAAGAGGACGTGCTAAAGCTGAGAGACGCCATGTACTTAACCTACGAGATTTCACATAGGTTTCCCGCCCAAGGGCAAGTCATTCCTACTCCCGAGCCTGGTGAGAGTGTCGTGTTCGTGTCTCACCTCCGTCGGGGTTTAGGCTTCCCGATGGATCCCTTCGTGAGAGGGCTCATGTTTTACTATGGGCTGGAATTCCATGACTTGGCTCCGGAGTCCATCCTCCACATCTCATCGTTTATTGTCGTCTGCGAAGCCTTCCTCTGCACTACCCCTCACTTTAGTTTGTGGCCCAAGACCTTCAACGTGGAGCCGAAGATGATTGAGGGGCGTCAGGCAGAGTGCGGAGGGGCGGTTATAAGCAAGAGGGCCGATGCTCCATGGCCCGAGGGCTCTTTTCAGGAGGAGCTCAGCTTGTGGCAACAAGAGTGGTTCTATATCACCGCTCCCAGGGGCAGCAGGCAGAGGCCGCCGCCCGCCTTTTGCTCGGGCCCTTCACAACGGCTGACGTCATGGGTCGACAAAGGGCTTGACTGGGGGCCGTCCAAGGACGTACCCATATTGCAGGGCCGGATTCGAGACCTCCAAGAGAGGGAGATCAGTCTGGTCGTAGTGATGCAGGTTATGCTGATTCGGCGCCTTCTTCCCTGCAAACGTCGCCCCTCTGCCTGTGGGAATTCAATCCAGAGGGACCACGAGCTCTTCAACACTTCATGGGTACGACACCCGTGGAGATGTATAAACTGTTCTTTGGATCACAAGAGATGTGTCCGGACTCGACCGAGGACGCCGACCTAAGCTGCAATCGCCCGGATACTCAAGTAAGTAGCCCTGTGTCTGGACATACCATCCATTTATTTATCATGGATTTGCCTTTTAACCAGCTATCCTTTGGACAAGAGTGGATAGCGCAAGCAAAACTGATACGGTGTCCGGCCCCCTCCCTGAGACCACGCCGGATCTCGTGTTAATCAAGATGTTGGAGGTTGCGCCTTCGGAGGAGAGCGAAGGGGGGAACAGGGAAACTACCGCCTCTGCTAAGGAGGCTCTCAATAAGGGGGGAATCAAGAATCCTTCCCTCCAGGGGGAGAAGAGGACCGCTTCCGAAGACCCGGAGGCTAAGGCCTCAAAGCGGGGGAAGAAATCTGCACTAGAAGGTCCTGTGCCGGGAGGAGTCCCGGCCGCATTGTCTCCTCAAAGAGATCAGCCCTCCAGCGAGCCGTAAGTAGAAAAAGGGGAGTTTTGTAATAAGGGACATCCCTATTTTATTTCTAAGGATAACCGAAGTTTTTACCTTGTAGTTCGGATCTCAGCCCTTCTCAGCAGAGCTCATCTTCGGGGGACCTTCGTCCGGAGATGATGGAGAGCGAAACGCCTACATCTGCCGCACCGTCAGGCGGGGAGGACGACCCTGAGGTGTCGTCACGGAGGGTCTCCCCGAGTCCGGCGGGGCCAGGGAGTTCGGCACCAACTGGTGTACGGCCGGTGGAGCTGCAGGATCTGCTCGAGAGGGCGTCTATCTCAGAAGATCACCGTACATTAATGAGTACGGTGACTGAAAGGATCTCATCCGCTAAGAGCGGGTTGCATGAGGCCGTCAGAAGTTTACTGACGGGGTTTGAGGTACGCAAAAAATGACATACCTTTTGACAGTTTTGCACATAGAGTGCACCCTGTATAGATAGTAGCCCCTGAGACTTGGTATGTTGTCGAAAATGACAGCATGCCGAGGATCATAATCTCAGTTATAAAATGTTGCCTTTCCTATGCAGGTGGCGGAACGTTCGGTGGCCAGCCGGACTAATAGAGTTGCCGAACTGAAGCGGCAACTTGACGTTGCGGATGCGGACATCGCGCTGGTCAACAAACGACTTGACGAGTCACAAGGTAGGTGGTTTCTCCGCGGTCACCTGGTAAAGGAGCTGATGCCCACACCTTACAACATGTATGCTTGATGCAGATGGCGCCGCTGCTATGGAGGACCTTCGGGCAGAGCTTGCTCGAGCCAAGGAGCAAGCCAGAAAAAGTGATGCGGCTGTCTCGAAGGCAGCTGAGGAGCTAAAAGCCGAAAAGGCTGCTCACTGCCGAAGCAGGGAGGAGATGGCCGAAATGGCCGTGAAACTGAAAGATGCTACCGACCGCTATAAGGTTCTTGAAAGAGAACGCCAAGCGGAGCAAGAGGACCTGAAGAAGGCCACCGCCGAATCCAAGGATGTCCGTTCTGCAATGCGGGCTATAAAGGAGGAGCTGCGTCAGGCCGGAGACATTGCGGCTGGAAAGCCCTTTCTGCTGCGTAGGAAGTTCACAGATCCGAAGTATGCTCAGTTAGGCCAGTTGTGGGGTGCGGAGGATCCTTATCTGAATTTGGCGGCGAGTGCGGCGGATGCAGTCGTGCACTTCCGAAGCCAAAAGGATCACGAAATGGAAGAGCTTTTTTGGTCTCAATTCCATAGTTCGGAGAGTCCACTTCCGTTAACCGATCGGTTGGCTGAGTGGGCTGAGCTGAATAGATTGTCCAGATTTTCCATGAAGGATGTGGTGGCTCATCTGTGGCCGGAAAGGCCCAAGCCGAAGAGTTATTTTGGCTTATTGCAGCAATTCCTTGGCGCGGTGCCGCATATCAAGGCGATGAAGCGGTCGGCCTGCATAGAGGGTGCGCGGATGGCTCTCGCCTGTGTCAAAACATACTGGGCAGAGATGGATGCCACCGACGTTGTGTCCCAGGATTCAGACAGAAGCCGATTACCCGCCGAGCACTATTTTGAGGAAGTCCTGCGGGGCGCTCGTTTAGTAGAGTCGCAGTGCTCGAAAAACGTTATGTTCAAATGACATGTACAATTTGTAAAACCATATTTATGATATAAGGGCTTTTTATACTTGTGCGCTCAAGTATTGAGATATCTCATGTGCGGCCGTTAATGTATATGTATATATAACCTAAAAGATGCCAGTCTTCGGCTTTAGCCCCCACGCACATGGTGCGGGGGTGTTTGCAAAAAAGCGCATTTTCACACTTAATCCAACGTCTTGGTCCTGTGAAGGAGGTGGTAGCGTAGCAAACCAGGCAACCGGACTATAATGCTTTATCACTTTCACTTAGCCATAGGAGTTCGAAGGTGGGGCTACGATATAGCCCCTAGGGGCACCGCGCTCTCCAATTTCGGGGCGCGTGTGTGCCTGACTGGGAAATGGTCCTTCGTCAAAGCGGAGGAATTCTAGACATTCCTGTAGTCGATCGAGTGGTTGACTAGTCTCTTGCTATATGATGACAGTCAGTTTTCGGCTTTCTCTACTGAGATGCTCGCCCGGCCGAACCGGGGCACAATCGCAGTAGTTCTCCTGGTGCCGTGTTAGCCGATAGAGCGGAACGTAAGGCAGCAAAACACAGGAGCCGGGCAAACCCAACATTTGACCAAAGACATGATTCGGAGCTGGTGCATATAAGGCCTAACTCGAGACGCCGAACACTCCCTGAGGTATTCGGTCTTTATGATAACGTCCAGAATAATACCCTAAGCCCCTAGTGTCCAGGTACGCGCAAAAACTTCTGACGCGGCCGATGCCAAAACGCCAGCCTCCTCCTCGGTTATGGTAAGGAACCGAGGGATATGTGTCAACAAGAGACAGTAAAAAAGGTTTATGCAGGGTCTTAATCTGAAAAGAAACCTTGCAACGGGTCCCTGCTGCACATCTGCGCCTGTGTGTCCGTTGTGCTGTATCCTGGACGGGTGTAGCACGTTGTTCATCTGTAAAAGAGAAGAACTTAGTTTGGAAAGATATCGTGCAAAAAATGTATTAAAACAGAGTATGATTTAAGAGATGAGTAAAGTTGAGCTTTATTGGCTCTCATTTTTCATGCGTGCAGCCCCTTGTAAAGGGGTATGCGGCTAGGAAGCCCCTTATTTATTTATGCCGGGCTCGCCTAACCGTGTCCGGGGTCTGAATGACCTGTTTTTAGGGGCTTTGATCAGCAAGGCCGGATTAGCGTGTGGCTGTCAAGGCAGTCTCACGTTCTTCCGTGGTCGAGGAACACTCAAAGTTACCTTTTAGTGAGATGATGCCGCGTGGACCGGGCATTTTAAGTGTAAGAGACGCGTAATGCAGTATTGCGTTAAAGCGGGCGAAAGCTTCACGTCCCAATAGTTCTTGATGGCTACTTTTGAATGGGGCGATATGGAAGATTAGCTTTTCGCAACGGAAGTTGTCGGATGAACCGAACACAACCTCTAGTAGTAAAGAGCCTGTACAGTTGGCATAGGTGCCTGGCGTCACTCCTTTGAAGGAAGTGCTGCTATGGCGAATTTTGGTAGGGTCTATCCCCATTCTGCGGATGGTGTCCTGGTATAACAGGTTTATATCACTGCCGCCATCCATTAGGACTTGTGTAAATTGTAGTCCGTCGATTATTGGATCCAATATCAAAGCAGTCAGTCCCGCGTTTCGAATAATTCTGGAGTAATCCTGATGGTTGAAAGTAATTGGTTGGACATCCAATTTCGGGACTCCGCTGCGGTGGACCATGCGGCGCATGCCTTAGTAGGGGCCGCACTTTTTTTTCTTGTTATCACTTGAACTGAGTTCACTGTTTTGACTTCTTGTGGGAAAGTCTTTTGTTTTCCGGTGCTCTGCTTGTGGGGTTCGTCATCGTCTTCGCTTGGTGTGTCGAGCCCCTTGTGTTCAGCGTTAAGTCGGCCGGACTGCTTGAAGACCCAACAATCTCTGTGGGTATGGTTTGTAGGCTTCCCAGGGGTACTGTGGATTTGACATATCCTGTCCAAGATTTTGCTTAGGTTGGATAGCTCATCACTATTGTCCTTAAGAGGCAGTGTTTTGTTGTTCGGCCGAGAGATTTTGAACCCAGCGTTGACCGCCGTGCTCTTTGGGCCATTTTCCTTTGTCCGACGCTGTTCTTTTCTGCGTCGTGATTTCTCGTTTCCATCCCTGACCTCGGATGTACTTGGGTCGCTGGTGCTGCATCTTGCCAGCCAGCTATCTTCCCCCGCGCAAAAGCGGGTCATGAGACTTGTTGGCGCGGCCATTGTTCTTGGCTTTTCTTGGCCGAGGTGTCTGGCGAGCCATTCGTCTCGGACGTTATGTTTAAAGGCTGCTAAGGCTTCGGCGTCCGGACAGTCGACTATTTGGTTCTTTTTGGTGAGGAACCTGTTCCAGAATTTGCGTGCTGACTCTCCGGGCTGTTGAGTTATGTGACTTAAATCGTCTGCATCCGGGGGGCGGACATAAGTCCCCTGAAAATTTGCTCGAAACGCATCCTCGAGCTCTTCCCAACTTTCGATGGTATTTTCTAGGAGGCTTTTGAGCCAGTGCCGAGCTGGCCCTTTGAGGTTGAGGGGTAGGTATTTTATGGCATGGAGATCATCTCCTCTAGCCATATGTATGTGTAGGATATAATCCTCAATCCAGACTCCGGGGTCTGTTGTTCCGTCATATGCCTCTATGTTTACGGGTTTGAATCCCGCTGGAAATTCATGATCCAGTACCTCATCGGTGAAACATAGGGGGTGTGCGGCGCCCCTGTATTTAGGTGTACCGTTATTTTTGAACACTCGACGTGTTGTGTTGCTCCCTGGAGCCTTCTTTCTTGGCCCGTAGATGGATCTGGCCGGGCCATCCTTGTTGCGAGGATCCTTATGTAGATCGTGTGCCGTTTTGTATGCGGCGCCGCTTGCCGCTCTTAGCCTGTCATCTGGTCGTCTATCCGACCAGGCGGCCTCTTTGTTTTTTGACTGTGGGGGCTCTATGGCCTCCTCATCGAATTTGGGCAACAGCCTGCGCTTTGGGTAGCTCTTTGCTTGATGACTATCACCGTATTTATCTGCGGTCTTGAGTACTTTGCTCCATCTCATTCTGAGTACGTCTTCCGCTGTTTTGAGCTTCCGCTTCTATTTCTTCAAGCTTCTTGCAGTGGCGACGAGCCTTTTGTGGAGGTTCTTATGCTCCGGTGATGTGTCCGGCATGAGATCATCTAGACTGTTGTTTTCGTCGGGGATGGGTTGCTCGTCCAATTCATCCTGTTCGGATGGTTCCTTGGTGGCATGTTCATCGTCCACTGGTTCGCCCTGCTCTACGGCTGGGTCTGTATGGGTGCTGTTGTTGGCGAGGTGGGACTTCGGGCGGCGCTTGCGTCGCCTTTTTGGCTGTTTTTCAAGGGAATTATCCTTCGCCGCGTCCCGTTGTTCCTCGTTATCGCTTCCTTTTGGTGTATCCACCATGTATACATCGTGAGTTGAGGTGGTTTTCCAGTGCCCAGTAGGCGCTGGTTCTTGGTCGTCTCCGGCATCGTCGTCCATACCATCGATGTCTTCGGAGTCGAAGTCTAGCATGTCGGTTAGGTCTTCGACAATGGCTACAAAGTGGGTGGCGGTTGGGCTTTGAATTTCTTCGTCGTCCGCATCCCAACCGTCCTGACCGCAGTCCGGCTAAGGCTCTCCTGATAACGAGAGATACTTTAGCGAATTCAGGATGTCGCCGAAAGGTGAGTGCTGAAAGATGTCCGCAGCGGTGAACTCCATGATCGGCGCCCAATCGGATTCGATTGGTGGGGGTGCGGGAGGTTCGGAGTCCGGCGAGGAGTCCGGCACCTCAGAGTCACGAGCTTCACAAAGGACAGGATCGGTATTCGACTCCATCGCCGTAGAGGTAGCAGCCCCCGAGGCGGTGTCTAGCCACCCATCCTCGATCGGCGCAGTCGGCTCCGAATTAAGGGTTGGAGCGGACTCGTGTGCAGCCTCCAGGGCACTGTCCGGCAGCAGAGCTAAATCATGCCCATCGTGACAGTGCGGCACGCTCGGCTGTGGCTCGAATCCATCGAAGATCAAGTCTCCGCGGATGTCGGCCGTGAAGTTCAAGCTTCCGAATCTGACCTGATGGCCAGGGGCGTAGCTTTAGATCTGCTCCAGATGGCCAAACGAGTTGGCCCGCAGTGCAAATCCGCCGAACACGAAGATCTGTCCGGGGAGAAAAGTCTCGCCCTGGACTGCGTTGTTGTTGATGATCGAAGGAGCCATCGGGCCTATATGCGACAACACAAAGGAACTCTCAATGAAAGCACCAATGTCGGTGTCAAAACCGGCGGATCTCGGGTAGGGGGTCCCGAACTGCGCGTCTAGGCGGATGGTAACAGGAGACAAGGGACACGATGTTTTTACCCAGGTTCGGGCCCTCTCGACGGAGGTAAAACCCTACTCCTGCTTGATTGATATTGATGATATGGGTAGTACAAGAGTGGATCTACCACGAGATCAAGGAGGCTAAACCCTAGAAGCTAGCCTATGGTATGATTGTTGTTCGTCCTATGGACTAAAACCCTCCGGTTTATATAGACACCGGAGAGGGCTAGGGTTACACAGAGTCGGTTACAATGGTAGGAGATCTACATATCCGTATTGCCAAGCTTGCCTTCCACGCCAAGGAAAGTCCCATTCGGACACGGGACGGAGTCTTCAATCTTGTATCTTCATAGTCTTGGAGTCCGGCCGCTGATGATAGTTCGGCTATCCGGACACCCCCTAGTCCAGGACTCCCTCATTGACGCTAGCTTCAACATAGATCTGGATGACTCGAAGTCACAAACCGGATACGTGTATATTTTGAATGGTGGGGCAGTAAGCTGGTGCAGTTGCAAGCAAAGCGTCGTGGCGGGATCTACATGTGAAGCGGAGTACATGGCAGCCTCAGAGGTAGCACATGAAGCAATATAGGTGAAGGAGTTCATCACCGACCTAGGAGTCATACCCAATGCGTCGGGGCTGATCACACTCTTTTGTGACAACACTGGAGCTATTGCCCTTGCCAAGGAGCCCAGGTTTCACAAGAAGACCAGGCACATCAAGCGTCGCTTCAACTCCATTCATGAAAATGTTCAAGATGGAGACATAGATATTTGCAAAGTGCATACGGATCTGAATGTCGCAGATCCGTTGACTAAACATCTTCCGCGAGCAAAACATGATCAACACCAAAACTCTATGGGTGTTCGATTCATCACAATGTAACTAGATTATTGACTCTAGTGCAAGTGGGAGACTGTTGGAAATATGCCCTAGAGGCAATAATAAAATGGTTATTATTATATTTCCTCGTCTTTGATAATTGTCTTTTATTCATGCTATAATTGTGTTATCCGGAAATCGTAATACATGTGTGAATACATAGACCACAACATGTCCCTAGTGAGCCTCTAGTTGACTAGCTCGTTTATCAATAGATGGTCACGGTTTCCTGACCATGGACATTGGATGTCATTGATAACGGGATCACACCATTGGGAGAATGATGTGATGGACAAGACCCAATCCTAAGGCGCAGGGGAGAGTGGGAGGGAACCAGCCCTAGGTGGGATGGTGCGCCCCCCACAAGGGGCCCAAGGCGCAGGGGAGAGTGGGAGGGGGCAAACCCTAGGGCAGATGGGCCCTAAGGCCCACCCCAGGCGCGCCTCCCCTCTCTCCCCCTCTGGCCGCCACCCAGATGGGATCTGGGGGCTGCCGCCACCCCTGGGGAGGGAACCCTAGAGGGGGCGCAGCCCCCTCCCCTCCCCCTATAAATACTTGAGGTCTGGGGCTGCCCAACACACGAGAATCTCTCCCTCTTGGTGCAGCCCTACCTCTCTTACTCCTCCTCTCCCGCGGTGCTCGGCGAAGCCCTGCAGGATAGCCACGCTCCTCCATCACCACCACGCCGTTGTGCTTCTGCTGGATGGAGTCTTCCTCAACCTCTCCCTCTCTCCTTGCTGGATCAAGGCGTGGGAGACGTCACCGGGCTGTATGTGTGTTGAACGCGGAGGTGCCGTCCGTTCGGCACTAGGATCTCCGGTGATTTGGATCACGACGAGTACGACTCCTTCAACCCCGTTCTCTTGAACGCTTCCGCTTAGCGATCTACAAGGGTATGTAGATGCACTCTCCTTCCCCTCGTTGCTGGTTTCTCCATAGATAGATCTTGGTGACACGTAGGAAAATTTTGAATTTCTGCTACGTTCCCCAACAGTGGCATCATGAGCTAGGTCTATTGCGTAGATTCTTTGCACGAGTAGAACACAAAGTAGTTGTGGGCGTTGATTTTGTTCAATATGCTTACCGTTACTAGTCCAATCTTGTTTCGATGGTATTGTGGGATGAAGCGGCCCGGACCGACCTTACACGTACTCTTACGTGAGACAGGTTCCACCGATTGGCATGCACTTGGTGCATAAGGTGGCTAGCGGGTGCCAGTCTCTCCCACTTTAGTCGGAACGGATTCGATGAAAAGGGTCCTTATGAAGGGTAAATAGCAATTGGCATATCACGTTGTGGTGTTGCGTAGGTAAGAAACGTTCTTGCTAGAAACCCATAGCAGCCACGTAAAACATGCAAACAACAATTAGCGGACGTCTAACTTGTTTTTGCAGGGTATGCTATGTGATGTGATATGGCCAAGAAGAATGTGATGAATGATATGTGATGTATGAGATTGATCATGTTCTTGTAATAGGAATCACGACTTGCATGTCGATGAGTATGACAACCGGTAGGAGCCATAGGAGTTGTCTTAATTTATTGTATGACCTGCGTGTCATTAAACAACGGCATGTAATTACTTTACTTTATTGCTAACCGGTAGCCATAGTAGTAGAAGTAATAGTTGGCAAGACAACTTCATGAAGACATGATGATGGAGATCATGATGATGGAGATCATGGTGTCATGCCGGTGACGATGATGATCATGGAGCCCCGAAGATGGAGATCAAAAGGAGCAAAATGATATTGGCCATATCATGTCACTATTTGATTGCATGTGATGTTTATCATGTTTATGCATCTTGTTTACTTAGAATGATGGTAGTAAATAAGATGATCCCTTACAAAAATTTCAAGAAGTGTTCTCCCCTAACTGTGCACCGTTGCTAAAGTTCGTCGCTTCTAAGCACCACGTGATGATCGGGTGTGATGGATTCTTACGTTCACATACAACGGGTGTAAGACAGATTTACACACGCGAAACACTTAGGGTTAACTTGACGAGCCTAGCATGTACAGACATGGCCTTGGAACTCAGAGACCGAAAGGTCGAGCATGAGTCGTATAGTAGATACGATCAACATGAAGATGTTCACCGATGATGACTAGTCCGTCTCACGTGATGATCGGACATGGCCTAGTTGACTCGGATCATGTAATCACTTAGATGACCAGAGGGATGTCTATCTGAGTGGGAGTTCATAAGATGAACTTAATTATCCTGAACATAGTCAAAAGATCTTTGCAAATTATGTCGTAAGCTCACTCTTTAGTTCCACTGTTTAGATATGTTCCTAGAGAAAATATAGTTGAAAGTTGACAGTAGCGATTATGCGGACAGTAGAAAGCTTATGTCCTTAATGCACCACTCAGTGTGCTGAACCCCAAACGTCGTTTGTGGATGTTGCGAACATCAGACATACACGTTTTGATAACTACGTGATAGTTCAGTTAAACGGTTTAGAGTTGAGGCACCAAAGACGTTTTCGAAACGTCGCGGAACATATGAGATGTTTCGAGGGCTGAAACTGAGATTTCAGGCTCATGCCCACGTCAAGAGGTATAAGACCTCCGACAATTTTCTTAGCCTGCAAACTAAGGGAGAAAAGCTCAATCGTTGAGCTTGTGCTCAGATTGTCTGAGTGCAACAATCACTTGAATCGAGTGGGAGTTGATCTTCCAGACGAGATAGTGATGTTTCTCCAAAGTCATTCCCACCAAGCTGCTAGAGCTTCGTGATGAACTATAACATATCAGGGATAGATATGATGATCCTTGAGGTATTCACGATGTTTGACACCGCGAAAGTAGAAATCAAGAAGAAGCATCAATTGTTGATGATTGGTGAAACCACTAGTTTCAAGATGGGCAAGGGCAAGAAGGGATACTTCATGAAACGGCAAATCAGCTGCTGCTCCAGTGAAGAAACCGAAGGTTGAACCCAAACCCGAGACTAAGTGCTTCTGTGATAAGGGGAATAGTCACTAGAGCGGAATTACCCTAGATACTTGGTAGATGAGAAGGTTGGCAAGGTCGATAGAAGTATATTGGATATACATTATGTTAATGTGTACTTTACTAGTATTCCTAGTAGCACCAGGGTATTAGATACCGGTTCGGTTGCTAAGTGTTAGTAACTCGAAATAAAAGCTACGGAATATACGGAGACTAGCTAAAGGTAAGCTGACAATATATGTTGGAAGTGTTTCCAAGGTTGATGTGATCAAGCATCGCACGCTCCCTCTACCGTCGAGATTTGGTGTTTGCGTTGAGCATAGACGTGATTGGATTATGTCTATAGCAATACGGTTATTCATTTAAGGAGAATAATGGTTACTCTATTTATTTGAATAATACCTTCAATGGTCTTGCACCTAAAGGAATGGTTTATTGAATCTCGATCGTAGTGATACACATTTTCAAGCCAAAAAGATATAAGATAGTAATGATAGTACCACTTACTTGTGGCACTGCCATGTAAGTCATATTGGTGTAAAACGCATGAAGAAGCTCCATGTTGATGGATCTTTGGACTCACTCGTTTTGAAAAGTTTGAGACATGCGAACCATGTCTATTGGTGTATACGCATGAAGAAACTCCATGCAGATGGATCGTTTGGACTCACTTGATTTTGAATCACTTGAGATATGCAAATCATACCACATGGGCAAGATGACTAAAAAGCCTCGTTTTTCAGTAAAATGGAACAAGATAGCAACTTGTTGGAAGTAACACATTTTGATGTGTGCAGTCCAATGAGTGCTGAGGCATGCAGTGAATATCGTTATGTTCTTACTTCACGGATGATTCGAGTAGAGTATATTTACTTGATAAAACACAAGTCTGAATTATTGAATGGTTCAAGTAATTTTAGAGTGAAGTTGAAGATCATCGTGACAAGAGGATGAGATGTCTATGATATGATCATAGAGATGAGTATCTGAGTTATGAGCTTTGGCACACAATTAAGACATTGTGGAAATTGTTTCACAATTAATACCTCCTGGAACACCATAGTTTGATGGTGTGTCCGAACATCATAGTTGCACCCTATTGGATATGGTGCGTACCATGATGTCTCTTATCGAATTACCACTATCGTTTATGGGTTAGGCATTAGAGACAACCACATTCACTTTTAATAGGGCACCATGTAATTCCGTTGAGATGACACCATATGAACTATGGTTTAGAGAAACCTAAGTTGTCATTTCTTAAAGGTTTGGGGCTGCGACACTTATGTGAAAAAGTTTCCGGTTGATAAGCTCGAACCCAAAGCGGATAAAATGCATCTTCATAGGACACCCAAAACAGTTGGGTATACCTCCTAATTCAGATCCGAAAGCAATAGGGATTGTTTCTTGAATCGGGTCCTTTCTCGAGGAAAAGTTTGTCTCGAAAAGTTGAGTGGGAGGATGGTGGAGACTTGATATGGTTATTGAACCATCACTACAACTAGTGTGTAGCAGGGCACAGGAAGTTGTTCCTGTGGCACCTACACCAATTGAAGTAGAAGCTTATGATAGTGATCATGAAACTTCGGATCAAGTCACTACCGTACCTCATAGGGTGACAAAGATGCGTACTGCTTCAGAGTGGTACAGTAATCTTGTCTTGAAGGTCATGTTGCTAGACAACAATGAACCTACGAGCTATGGAGAAGCAATGGTGGGCCCAAATTCCGACAAATGGTTAGAAGCCATGAAATCCGAGATAGGATCCATATATGGACTTTGGTGGACTTGCCCGATGATCGGCAAGCCATTGAGATAAATGGATCTTTAAGAAGAAGACGGACGTGGACGGGGATGTCACCGACTATGAAGCTCGACTTGTGGCGAAGAGTTTTTCACAAGTTCAAGGAGTTGACTGCGATGAGATTTTCTCATCCGTGGCGATGCTTAAGTCCGTCAGAATCATGTTAGCATTAGCTGCATTTATGAAATCTGGCAGATGGATGTCAAAACAAGTTTCCTTACCAGTTTTCGTAAGGAAAGGTTGTATGTGATACAATCAGAAAGGTTTTGTCGATCCTAAGGATGCTAAAAGGTATGCTAGCTCCAGCGATCCTTCTAAGGACTGGAGTAAGCATCTCGGAGTTGGAATATGTACTTTGATAAGATGATCAAAGATTTTGGGTTTATACAAATTTATGAGAAACTTGTATTTCCAAAGAAGTGAGTGGGAGCACTATAGAATTTCTGGTGAGTATATGTTATTGACATATTGTTGATCAGAAATGATGTAGAATTTCTGGAAAGCATATAGGGTTATTTGAAAAGTGTTTTTCAATGGAAAACCTGGATTAAGCTACTTGAACATTGAGCATCAAGATCTATGAGGATAGATCAAAAACGCTTAATGGTACTTTCAAATGAGCATACACCTTAACATGATCTTGAAGGTGTTCAAGATGGATCAGTCAAAGAAGGAGTTCTTGCCTGAGATGTAAGGTATGAAGTTAAGACTTAAAGCTCGACCACGGCAGAAGAGAGAGAAATGACGAAGGTCGTCCCCTATGCTTTATACGTAGGCTCTACAGTATGCTATGCTGTGTACCGCACCGGAAGTGTGCCTTGCCATGAGTCAGTCAAGGGGTACAAGAATGATCCAGGAATGGATCATTGGACAGCGGTCAAAATTGTCCTTGGAGTAAATAAGGACATGTTTCTCAATTATGGAGGTGATAAAGAGTTCGGCGTAAAGGGTTACGTCGATGCAAGCTTTAACACCTATCCGAATGACTCTGAGTAGCAAACCGGATACATATAGTGGAGCAACCATTTGGAATAGCTCCAAGTGGAGCGTGGAAGCAGCATTTACAATATGAACTAGAGATTTGCGAAGTACATACGGATCTGAAAGTTGCAGACCCGTTGACTAAAACCTCTCTTGCAAGCAAAACATGATCAAACCCTAGAACTCATTGAGTCTTAATCACATAATGATGTGAACTAGTTTAGTGACACTAGTAAACTCTTTGGATGTTGGTCACATGGCGATGTGACCTGTGAGTGTTAATCACATGGCGATGTGAACTAGATTATTGACTCTAGTGCAAGTGGGAGACTGTTGGAAATATGCCCTAGAGGCAATAATAAAAGTATTATTATATTTCCTTGTTCATGATAATTGTCTTTTATTCATGCTATAACTGTATTATCCGGAAATCGTAATACACGTGTGAATACATAGACCACGATATGTCCCTAGTGAGCCTCTAGTTGACTAGCTCGTTGTGATCAACAGATAGTCATGGTTTCCTGGCTATGGACATTGGATGTCGTTGATAACGGGATCACATCATTAGGAGAATGATGTGATGGACAAGACCCAATCCTAAGCATAGCACAAAGATCGTGTAGTTCGTTTGCTAGAGCTTTTCCAATGTCAAGTATCTCTTCCTTAGACCATGAGATCGTGTAACTCCCGGATACCGTAGGAGTGCTTTGGGTGTATCAAACGTCACAACGTAACTGAGTGACTATAAAGGTGCACTACAGGTATCTCCGAAAGTGTTTGTTGGGTTGACACGGATCGAGACTGGGATTTGTCACTCAGTGTAAACGGAGAGGTATCTCTGGGCCCACTCGGTAGGACATCATCATAATGTGCACAATGTGACCAAGGGGTTGATCACGGGATGATGTGTTACGGAACGAGTAAAGAGACTTGCCGGTAACGAGATTGAACAAGGTATCGGTATACCGACGATCGAATCTCAGGCAAGTAAAATACCGTTAGACAAAGGGAGTTGTATACGGGATCAATTGAGTCCTTGACATCGTGGTTCATCCGATGAGATCATCGTGGAACATGTGGGAGCCAACATGGGTATCCAGATCCCGCTGTTGGTTATTGATCGGAGAACGTCTCCATCATGTCTACATGTCTCCCGAACCCGTAGGGTCTACACACTTAAGGTTCGATGACGCTAGGGTTATAAAGGAAGTTGATATGTGGTTACCGAATGTTGTTCGGAGTCCCGGATGAGATCCCGGACGTCACGAGGAGTTCCGGAGGTAAAGATTTATATATGGGAAGTCCTGTTTTGGTCACCGGAAAAGTTTCGGGTTTTATCGGTAACGTACCGGGACCACCGGGAGGGTCCCGGGGGTCCACCAAGGGGGGCCACCTACTCCGGAGGGCTGCATGGGCCATGTGTGGGAGGGAACCAGCCCCAGGTGGGCTGGTGCGCCCCCCACAAGGGGCCCAAGGCGCAGGGGAGAGTGGGAGGGAGCAAACCGTAGGGCAGATGGGCCCTAAGGCCCACCCCAGGCGCGCCTGCCCTCTCTCCCCCTCTGGCCGCCACCCAGATGGGATCTGGGGGCTGCCGCCACCCCTGGGGAGGGAACCCTAGAGGGGGCGCAGCCCCCTCCCCTCCCCCTATAAATACTTGAGGTCTGGGGCTGCCCAACACACGAGAATCTCTCCCTCTTGGTGCAGCCCTACCTCTCTTACTCCTCCTCTCCCGCGGTGCTCGGTGAAGCCCTGCAGGATAGCCACGCTCCTCCATCACCACCACGCCGTTGTGCTTCTGCTGGATGGAGTCTTCCTCAACCTCTCCCTCTCTCCTTGCTGGATCAAGGCGTGGGAGACGTCACCGGGCTGTATGTGTGTTGAACGCGGAGGTGCCGTCCGTTCGGCACTAGGATCTCCGGTGATTTGGATCACGACGAGTACGACTCCTTCAACCCCGTTCTCTTGAACGCTTCCGCTTAGCGATCTACAAGGGTATGTAGATGCACTCTCCTTCCCCTCGTTGCTGGTTTCTCCATAGATAGATCTGTTGGGGAACGTAGTAATTTCAAAAAATTTCCTACGCACACGCAAGATCATGGTGATGATATAGCAACGAGAGGGGATAGTGTTCGTCCACGTACCCTCGTAGACCGTAAGCGGAAGCGTTAGCACAACGCGGTTGATGTAGTCGTACGTCTTCACGATCCGACCGACCCAAGCACCAAACGTACGGAGCCTCCAAGTTCAGCACACGTTCAGCTCGATGACAATCTCCGGCCCTCCGATCCAGCAAAGGCTCCGGAGATGAGTTCCATCAGCATGACGGCGTGGTGACGATGATGATGTTCTACCGGCGCAGGGCTTTGCCTAAGCTCCGCGACGATATGACCGAGGTGGAATATGGTGGAAGGGAGCACCGCACACGGCTAAGGAACGATCCGTAGATCAACTTGTGTCTCTATGGGGTGCCCCCCGCCCCCGTATATAAAGGAGCCAAGGGGGAGGAGGCCGCCGGCCTAGGGGGCGTGCCAAGGGGGGGAGTCCTACTCCCACCGGGAGCAGGACTCCCCTTTTCCAAGTAGGAGTAGGAGAGAAAGGGGAAAGAGGAGGAAGAGGGGAAGGAAAGGGGGGGCGCCGCCCCTTCCCTTGTCCTATTCGGACTAGGAGGGGGAGGGGCGTGCGGCCCCCTCCTGGCTCCTTCCTCTTCTCCCTCTTGGCCCATGTAGGCCCATTAACCCCCCGGGGGGTTCCGGTAACCTCCCGGTACTCCGGTAAAATGCCGATTTCACCCGGAACCATTCCGATGTCCAAACATAGGCTTCCAATATATCAATCTTTATGTCTCGACCATTCCGAGACTCCTCGTCATGTCCGTGATCACATCCGGGACTCCGAACAAACTTCGGTATATCAAAACTTATAAACTCATAATAAAACTGTCATCGAAACGTTAAGCGTGCGGATCCTACGGGTTCGAGAACTATGTAGACATGACCTAGAACCATTCTCGGTCAATAACCAATAGCGGGACCTGGATGCCCATATTGGTTCCTACATATTCTACAAAGATCTTTATCGGTCAAACCGCATAACAACATATGTTGTTCCCTTTGTCATCGGTATGTTACTTGCCCGAGATTCGATCGTCGGTATCCAATACCTAGTTCAATCTCGTTACCGGCAAGTCTCTTTACTCGTTCTGTAATACGTCATCTCACAACTAACTCATTAGTTATAATGCTTGCAAGGCTTAAGTGATGAGTATTACCGAGAGGGCCCAGAGATACCTCTCCGACAATCGGAGTGACAAAACCTAATCTCGAAATACGCCAACTCAACATGTACCTTCGGAGACACCTGTAGTACTCCTTTATAATCACCCAGTTACATTGTGACGTTTGGTAGTACCCAAAATGTTCCTCCGGTAAACGGGAGTTGCATAATTCTCATAGTTACAGGAACATGTATAAGTCATGAGGAAAGCAATAGCAGAATACTAAACGATCATGTGCTAAGCTAACGGGATGGGTCATGTCAATCACATCATTCTCCTAATGATGTGATCCCATTAATCAGATGACAACACATGTCTATGGTTAGGAAACATAACCATCTTTGATTAATGAGCTAGTCAAGTAGAGGCATACTAGTGACTATATGTTTGTCTATGTATTCAGACATGTATCATGTTTCCGGTTAATACAATTCTAGCATGAATAATAAACATTTATCATGATATAAGGAAATAAATAATAACTTTATTATTGCCTCTAGGGCATATTTCCTTCAGTCTCCCACTTGCACTAGAGTCAATAATCTAGTTCACATCGCCATGTGATTTAACATCAATATTCACATCTGTATGTGATTAATACCCATAGTTCACATCATCATGTGATCAACACCCAAAGGGTTTGTTCATATCGCTATGTGATTAACACCCAAAGAGTACTAAGGTATGATCATGTTTTGCTTGTGAGAGAAGTTTAGTCAACGGGTCTGTCATATTCAGAGCCGTATGTATTTTGCAAATATTCTATGTCCACAATGCTCTGCACGGAGCTACTCTAGCTAATTGCTCCCACTTTAAATATGTATCCAGATTGAGATTTAGAGTCATCTGGATTGGTGTAAAAGCTTGCATCGTTGTAACTTTTTACGACGGGCTCTTTTATCACCTCCATAATCGAGAAACATCTCCTTAGTCCTCACTAAGAATATTCTTGACCGCTGTCCAGTGATCTACTCTTAGATCAAAATAGTATTCCTTTGTCAAACTCAGAGAAAGGTATACAATAGGTCTGGTTCACAGCATAGCATACTTTATAGAACCTATGACTGAGGCATAGGGAATGACTTTTCATTCTCTTTCTATTTTCTACCATGGTCGGTCTTGAGTCTTACTCAACTTCACACCTTTGCATCACAGGCAAGAACTCCTTCTTTGACTGTTCTATTTTGAACTATTTCAAAAATTTATCAAGGTATGTACTCATTGAAAAATCTTATCAAGCGTCTTGATCGATCTATATAGTTCTTGATGCTCAATATGTAGCAGCTTCACCGAGGTCTTTCTTTGAAAAACTCCTGTCAAACACTCCTTTATGCTTTGCAGAATAATTCTACATTATTTCCGATCAACAATATGTCATTTACATATACTTATCAGAAATGCTGTAGTGCTCCCACTCACTTTATTGTAAATACAGGCTTCACCGCAAGTCTGTATAAAACTATATGCTTTGATCAACTTATCAAAGCGTATATTCCAACTCTGAGATGCTTGCACCAGTCCATAGATGGATCGCTGGAGCTTGCACATTTTGTTAGCACCTTTAGGATTGACAAAAACTTCTGGTTGTATCATATACAACTCTTCTTTAATAAATCTATTAAGGAATGCAGTTTTTACATCCAAATTTCATAAAATGTGGCAATTGCTAACATGATTCGGATAGACTTTTAAGCATTGATACGAGTGAGAAAATCTCATTGTATTCAACACCTTGAACTTTCTCAAAAACCTTTTTCGACAAGTCTAGCTTTGTAGATAGTAACAGTACTATTAGCGTCCGTCTTCCTCTTGAAGATCCATTTATTTTCTATGGCTTGCCGATCATCGGGCAAGTCCACCAAAGTCCACACTTTGTTCTCATACATGGATCCCATCTCAGATTTCATGGCCTCAAACCATTTTGCGGAATCTGGGCTCATCATCGCTTCCTCATAGTTCGTAGGTTCATCATGGTCAAGTGACATGACTTCCAGAATAGGATTACCGTACCACTCTGGTGCGGATCTTACTCTGGTAGACCTACGAGGTTCAGTAGAAACTTGATCTGAAGTTTCATGATCAATATCATTAGCTTCCTCACTAATTGGTGTAGGTGTCACAGGAACCGATTTCTGTGATGAACTACTTTCCAATAAGGGAGCAGGTACAGTTACCTCATCAAGTTCTACTTTCCTCCCACTCACTTCTTTCGAGAGAAACTCCTTCTCTAGAAAGGATCCATTCTTAGCAACGAATGTTTTGCCTTAGGATCTGTGATAGAAGGAGTACCCAACAGTTTCCTTTGGGTATTCTATGAAGACACACTTCTCCGATTTGGGTTTGAGCTTATCAGGTTGAAAACCTTTTTCATATAAGCATCGCAACTCCAAATTTTAAGAAATGACAACTTGGGTTTCTTGCTAAACCACAGTTCATATGGTGTCATCTCAACGGATTTAGATGGTGCCCTTTTAACGTGAATGCAGCTGTCTCTAATGCATAATCCCAAAATAATAGTGGTAAATTAGTAATAGACATCATAGATCGCACCATATCAAATAAAGTGCAGTTACGACGTTCGGAGACACCTTAACGTTGTGGTGTTCCAGGTGGCGTGAGCTGTGAAACTATTTCACATTGTTTTAATTGAAGACCAAACTCGTAACTCAAATATTCGTCTCCGCGATCAGATCGCAGAAACTTTATTTTCTTGTTACGATGATTTTTCCACTTCACTCTGAAATTCTTTGAACCTTTCAACTATTTCAGACTTATGTTTCATCAAGCAGATATACCCATATCTGCTCAAATCATCTTGTGAAGGTCAGAAAATAACGATACTTGCCACGAGCATCAACACTCATTGGATCGCATACATCGATAGGTATTATTTCCAATAAGTCAGTAGCTTGTTCCATTGTTCCGGAGAACGGAGTTTTAGTCATCTTGCCCAAAAGGCACGGTTCGCAAGCATCAAATGATTCATAACCAAGTGATTCCGAAAATCCATCTTTATGGAGTTGCTTCATGCGCTTTACACCGATATGACCAAAACGGCAGTGCCACAAATAAGTTGCACTATCATTATTAACTTTGCATCTTTTGGCATCAATATTATGAATATGTGTATCACTATGATCGAGATCCAACAAACTATGTTCATTGGGTGTATGACCATCGAAGGTCTTATTCATGTAAACAGAATAACAATTTATTCTCTAACTTTTAAATGAATAATCGTATCGCAATAAACATGATCAAATCATATTCATGCTCAACGCAAACACCAAATAACATTTATTTAGGTTTAACACTAATCCCGAAAGTATAGGGAGTGTGCGATGATGATCATATCAATCTTGGAACTACTTCCAACACTCATCGTCACTTCCCCTTCAACTAGTCTCTGTTTATTCTGTAACTCCTGTTTCGAGTTACTAATCTTAGCAACCGAACAAGTATCAAATACTCAGGGGCTACTATAAACACTAGTATGGCACACATCAATAATCTGTATATCAAATATACCCTTGTTCACTTTGCCATCCTTCTTATCCACCAAATATTCAGGGCATTTCCGCTTCCAATGACCATTTCCTTTGCAGTAGAAGCACTCAATTTCAGGCTTTGGTCCAGCTTCGGGCTTCTTCGCGGGAGTGGCAACTTGCTTGTCATTCTACTTGAAGTTTCCTTTCTTTCCCTTTACCCTTTTCTTGAAACTAGTGATCTTGTTATCCATCAACACTTGATGCCCTTTCTTGATTTCTACCTTCGTCGATTTCAACATCACGAAGAGCTCGGGAATAGTTTTTGTCATCCCTTGCATACTATAGTTCATCACGAAGTTCTAGTAACTTAGTGATGGTGACTAGAGAATTCTGTCAATCACTATCTTATCTGGAAGATTAACTCCCACTTGATTCAAGTGATTGAAGTACCCAGACAATCTGAGCACATGCTCACTAGTTGAGTGATTCTCCTCCATCTTTTAGCTATAGAACTTGTTGGAGACTTCATATCTCTCAACTCGGGTATTTGCTTGAAATATTAACTTCAATACCTGGAACATCTTATATGGTCCATGACGTTCAAAACGTCTTTGAAGTCCCGATTCTAAGCCGTTAAGCATGGTGCACAAAACTATCAAGTAGTCATCATATTGAGCTAGCCAAACGTTCATAACGTCTGCATCTGCTCCTGCAATAGGTCTTTCACCTAGCGGTGCATTAAGGACATAATTCTTCTTTGCAGCAATGAGGATAAACCTCAGATCACGGATCCAATCTGCATCATTGCTACTAACATCTTTCAACACAATTTTCTCTAGGAACATATCAAAATAAACATATGAAAGCAACAACGCAAGCTATTGATCTACAACATAATTTGCAAAATACTACCACGACTAAGTTCATGATAAATTTAAGTTCAGTTAATCATATTACTTAAGAACTCCCACTTAGACATACATCTCTCTAGTCATCTAAGTGATCACGTGATCCAAATCAACTAAACCATGTCCGATCATCACGTGAGATGGAGTAGTTTCAATGGTGAACATCGCTATGTTGATCATATCTACTATATGATTCATGCTCGACCTTTCGGTCTCCGTGTTCCGAGGCCATATCTGTATATGCTAGGCTCGTCAAGTATAACCTGAGTATTCCGCGTGTGCAACTGTTTTGCACCCGTTGTATTTGAACGTAGAGCCTATCACACCCGATCATCACGTGGTGTCTCAGCACGAAGAACTTTCGCAACGGTGCATACTCAGGGAGAACACTTCTTGATAATTAGTGAGAGATCATCTTAAAATGCTACCGTCAATCAAAGCAAGATAAGATGCATAAAGGATAAACATCACATGCAATCAATATAAGTGATATGATATGGCCATCATCATCTTGTGCTTGTGATCTCCATCTTCGAAGCACCGTCATGATCACCATCGTCACCGGCGCGACACCTTGATCTTCATCGTAGCATCATTGTCGTTACGCCATCTATTGCTTCAACGACTATCGCTACCGCCTAGTGATAAAGTAAAGCAATTACAGGGCGTTTGCATTTCATACAATAAAGCGACAACCATATGGCTCCTGCCAGTTGCCGATAACTTCGGTTACAAAACATGATCATCTCATACAATAAAATATAGCATCACGTCTTGACCATATCACATCACAACATGCCCTGCAAAAACAAGTTAGACGTCCTCTACTTTGTTGTTGCAAATTTTACGTGGCTGCTACGGGCTTAGCAAGAACCGTTCTTACCTACGCATCAAAAAACCACAACGATAGTTCGTCAAGTTGGTGCTGTTTTAACCTTCGCAAGGACCGGGCGTAGCCACACTCGATTCAGCTAAAGTGAGAGAGACAGACACCCGCCAGTCACCTTTAAGCACGAGTGCTCGTAACGGTGAAACCAGTCTCGCGTAAGCGTACGCGTAATGTCGGTCCAGGCCGCTTCATCTCACAATACCGCCGAACCAAAGTATGACATGCTGGTAAGCAGTATGACTTGTATCACCCACAACTCACTTGTGTTCTACTCGTGCATATAACATCAACGCATAAAACCTAGGCTCGGATGCCACTGTTGGGGAACGTAGTAATTTCAAAAAATTTCCTACGCACACGCAAGATCATGGTGATGATATAGCAACTAGAGGGGAGAGTGTTCGTCCACGTACCCTCGTAGACCGTAAGCGGAAGCGTTAGCACAACGCGGTTGATGTAGTCGTACGTCTTCACGATCCGACCGATCCAAGCACCGAACGTAGGAGCCTCCGAGTTCAGCACACGTTCAGCTCGATGACGATCTCCGGCCCTCCGATCCAGCAAAGGCTCCGGAGATGAGTTCCGTCAGCACGACGGCGTGGTGACGATGATGATGTTCTACCGGCGCAGGGCTTCGCCTAAGCTCCGCGACGATATGGCCGAGGTGGAATATGGTGGAAGGGAGCACCGCACACGGCTAAGGAACGATCCGTAGATCAACTTGTGTCTCTATGGGGTGCCCCCCGCCCCGTATATAAAGGAGCCAAGGGGGAGGAGGCCGCCGGCCTAGGGGACGCGCCAAGGGGGGGAGTCCTACTCCCACCAGGAGCAGGACTCCCCTTTTCCAAGTAGGAGTAGGAGAGAAAGGGGAAAGAGGAGGAAGAGGGGAAGGAAAGGGGGGGCGCCGCCCCCCTTCCCTTGTCCTATTCGGACTAGGAGGGGGAGGGGCGCGCGGCCCCCTCCTGGCTCCTTCCTCTTCTCCCTCTTGGCCCATGTAGGCCCATTAACCCCCCGGGGGGTTCCGGTAACCTCCCGGTACTCCGGTAAAATGCCGATTTCACCCGGAACCATTCCGATGTCCAAACATAGGCTTCCAATATATCAATCTTTATGTCTCGACCATTCCGAGACTCCTCGTCATGTCCGTGATCACACCCGGGACTCCAAACAAACTTCGGTACATCAAAACTTATAAATTGATAATAAAACTATCATCGAAATGTTAAGCATGCGGACCCTACGGGTTCGAGAACTGTGTAGACATGACCTAGAACCATTCTCGGTCAATAACCAATAGCGGGACCTGGATGCCCATATTGGTTCCTACATATTCTATGAAGATCTTTATCGGTCAAACCGCATAACAACATACGTTGTTCCCTTTGTCATCGGTATGTTACTTGCCCGAGATTCGATCGTCGGTATCCAATACCTAGTTCAATCTCGTTACCGGCAAGTCTCTTTACTCGTTCTGTAATACGTCATCTCACAACTAACTCATTAGTTATAATGCTTGCAAGGCTTAAGTGATGAGTATTACCGAGAGGGCCCAGAGATACCTCTCCGACAATCGGAGTGACAAAACCTAATCTCGAAATACGCCAACTCAACATGTCGGAGACACCTGTAGTACTCCTTTATAATCACCCAGTTACGTTGTGACGTTTGGTAGTACCCAAAATGTTCCTCCGGTAAACGGGAGTTGCATAATTCTCATAGTTACAGGAACATGTAAAAGTCATGAAGAAAGCAATAGCAGAATACTAAACGATCATGTGCTAAGCTAACGGGATGGGTCATGTCAATCACATCATTCTCCTAATGATGTGATCCCATTAATCAGATGACAACACATGTCTATGGTTAGGAAACATAACCATCTTTGATTAATGAGCTAGTCAAGTAGAGGCATACTAGTGACTATATGTTTGTCTATGTATTCAGACATGTATCATGTTTCCGGTTAATACAATTCTAGCATGAATAATAAACATTTATCATGATATAAGGAAATAAATAATAACTTTATTATTGCCTTTAGGGCATATTTCCTTCAAGATCTTGGTGACACGTAGGAAAATTTTGAATTTCTGCTACGTTCCCCAACAACTTGCCGGTAACGAGATTGTACGAGGTATTGGAATACCGATGATCGAATCTCGGGCAAGTAACGTACCGATTGACAAAGGGAATTGTATACGGGATTACTTGAATCCTCGACATCGTGGTTCATTCGATGAGATCATCAGGGAACATGTGGGAGCCAACATGGGTATCCAGATCCCGTTGTTGGTTATTGGCCGGAGAGTCGTCTCGGTCATGTCTGCATGTCTCCCGAACCCGTAGGGTCTACACACTTAAGGTTCGGTGACGCTAGGGTTGTAGAGATACTAGTATGCGGTAACCCCGAAAGTTGTTCGGAGTCCCGGATGAGATCCCGGACGTCACGAGGAGTTCTGGAATGGTCCGGAGGTGAAGAATTATATATAGGAAGTCCAGTTTCGGCCATCGGGAAAGTTTCGGGGGTCAGCGGTATTGTACCGGGACCACCGAAAGGGTCCCGGGGGTCCATCGGGTGGGGCCACCTATTCCGGAGGGCCCCAGGGGCTGAAGTGGGAAGGGGAACCAGCCCCTGGTGGGCTGGTGCGCCCCCCTTGGGCCTCCCCTGCGCCTAGGGTTGAAACCCTAGGGGTGGGGGCGCCCCACTTGACTTGGGGGGCAAGTCCCCACCCCTAGGCCGCCGCCGCCCTTGAGATGGGATCTCTAGGGGCCGGCGCACCCCCTAGGCCCCCTATATAAAGAGGGGGGAGGGAGGGCAGCCGCACCCTAGTCCCTGGCGCCTCCCTCTCCCCTCGCAACACCTCTCCCTCTCGTAGAGCCTGGCGAAGCCCTGCCGAGATCACCGCTGCTTCCACCACCACGCCGTTGTGTTGCTGGATCTCCATCAACCTCTCCCTCCCCCTTGCTGGATCAAGAAGGAGGTTACGTCTTCCCCAACCGTACGTGTGTTGAACGCGGAGGTGCCGTCCGTTCGGCACTAGGATCATTGGTGATTTGGATCACGACGAGTATGACTCCCTCAACCCCGCTCTCTTGAACGCTTCCGTGCGATCTACAAGGGTATGTAGATGCACTCCTCTATCTCGTTTCTAGATGACTCCATAGATTGATCTTGGTGAAGCGTAGAAATTTTTTATTTTCTGCAACGTTCCCCAACAATGCCATGTATAATCATAGTTATAAAGAATATAATTTAATTACGCAACTGTAATTTGTTCACCGCACCATGCAATCTTTTGGAGAGAAGCCACTAGTGAACCTATGGAACCCGGTCCATTCTTCTTCCTATTTCTTTCAACGTTAATCAAACACTCTTTTTAAGATTCTTGTTCTTTTACTTTTTTTGTTGCAATCAATCTTCCATACACACTTGCATTTAATCCTTGTAATTAGCAAGGCTAGTGAGACTGACAACATCGCTAGTTTCGTTTGGGGCCAAGGCAGATTTGTATTTGTGTGTGCATGTACTTATCATTGCCTGGGTTGCAAACTCCTAATGGTTCAATAAACATTAAGGTCATGCGCTTTGAGGGAAAATTGTTGTTTGCTACAAACCCTTGCACTTGGTGGCCCAACACCTTTCTAGTCCAGAGAAAGAAATGATCATGTGGCTCGCTAGAGAGAGGCACATCAAAAACACTTTGACAATCAAATTGAATAGACATTCATTAAAAATATCATACTAAATTAATTGATCTGATACTCACCCGCTATTTTGGCGATGAGAGTTAGAAGCCCAAAGTTAGACACTTAATGGACATTAGATCTCTATAGAAAGCATTAAATTTTTGGAAAACTTGCTCGTATGGAATAGACCAGAATTTCTTATAGAATAAGTTCAATATCTATCTTGATCAGGCGTGGTGTTAGATTTGGTTGCTTTCAAATCCCCCCACCTCTGATGGAGCAATTGGTTGTTAAGAAAATGTATTCTACATCCGAGACTAAGCTGCAACCCTCCCAGGTTGAAGAGGCAACTGAAACCCATTTCTGGGCCATCAATCCAAGGAGCATGATGTAGAAACTCTATATGTGGGTTATAGGCTCCTTAGGATCATAAATGATCTTGTGATCGTTCCGTAGAAGGTGAACTATGCATCTCTAACACCACCCATTGGCAGTCGCGTGGACGAAGGTCATTTAGTGTCCCCTTTGGTAGGTCCTGATAGCTGGAATGTAAGATCACCTTGGGGTAGGTTAAATACAAGGACTCGACCCATTAGGCATGGGATGGCCGAAGACCTATCGAGAAGCCCACTCGTCCGAGCCTGTTCCATGAAGCGCACTCAGCTTGGTCATTGGTGCCCTATCAAGACATACGCTGTGATGCCATGAACCGAGCATTACCACGAGATACTTAATCAAGAGTAACGACACGAGATCAATGAGCCGTTACCACGCCCCAAACGATTCGACCGTTGTAAAACCCTAGCCTTGTTAGCCCTCTATAAGGAAAGGTCAGGGCACCCTCGCGCGGTATGCAGACACAAGCACACAGAGACACACTTGTATGATCTTTGTATTGAGAAATCCTCGTACGAGGCCATATAAATATCCAACATGAGTAGGGTTTTACCTCTTCAATAGTGGGCCTGAACCTGGGTAAACTCCCTCATACGAACCCCGTCCTAGATCATCTTGTTGCGCTCCCAAATTCATAACAATGTGTATTGTCACGAAATCCCACGACATGTCTAGTGCTCACTCTGTTGCAAAAATAAATATAGCTCACACTTAAGAGTGAATTTCGTTTTCCCCTCCTAAAGGCAACACGCCAACACCTGCCCCCATTTGAAAGGAGAGACTGGGTTGTTTGGCTCTCCAATCCACGCAAGGGCGGAGCGTCATGGGGACCAAACTGAGCCATGGCCCATGCTTCCCTTTGAATTTTCTCTCTAAAGTTGGCACAAATTTGACCCAAGAACCACAGATGGCCCAGTGAGTAAGTGACTGACCCGTCCTTGACCTGTTCTTCAATCTAATTGACGATCCACCGCTAAATCTGGCCTGTTCAAGACATTGCCTCTTGAAAAGGAGTGGTGTAACCAAGGCTAGGATCCCGGATGGCTTAAAAAAATTCCATTTGGAAATAAGTGGCATGGTTTCACTTGATAATTCAAGAGTTTGTGCAACGTGTGCTTAAATACAGCCTTTTCTTTTTCGAATCACTTGAGTAGAGTTTTATGATAGACTCTACCTAGAGTTCGCTGAGATAAGAAAAATTAATTGTATCAGCTTTCGCCATCAATTTCAATACCATATGCCACGAGAGTCTGTCGATAAGAAAATGAAGTAGGGCGCGGTCCAATACTCAGCCAATCCGAGCATCGTCAACTGATAAAGCAGTCTATTTTACTCGACCCGATCCCCCATCAGAGCCGTCAACAACGAAGATAAGCATCCGACGGCCCGAATACGTAGCCAAAGCGTACTGCAACGCCCCTATGCAAAGAAGCATACATCCCCAGGTCCCCGGCTCCACCGGATGGGGACGGTCGGCACGCCTGCGGGAAAGGGGGGCACACCCCACCCCCACCACAGCGCGCGCGCAGACCCGTCGCATCTTGCAAAGCCGTGCAAGAAAAATACGTGGACGCCTTATCCCCTCCCCCCCACGTCGACCCACTCCACGGAGCCTGCCCGCCTGCCTGCCTGCCGCCGAGGTGATAACCATCACGCCCGTATTTATCATCATCTTTTTTAAATTCCTTCTATTCTATTCTGCTACGAACTGACTTCTTTATCCCGTCCCGCGCGCATCCGCACCCCCCCCTCCTCTGCCACGGCTCCTCATTCATTCTTATCCTCCTCCCCCCGGTACCTTTATAGCTTCCGATCCCCCCGCTCCGTCACCCGTGAACTCCAGCCATTTACTCTGCGTCGATCGTTTGGTTTCGTGCGTGCGTTGTTTGTGATCGTGTGATCTGTTCGGGAGATGGAGGCTTACATGCTGTTCCCGCGGAGCAATGGAAAGAGCTGCGAGGAGGAGCAGGAGGAGGAGGGCATCGGCTGCCCGTCCGAGTCCGAGGTGTCGGCGGCCGGCTCCATGCTGTCGTCGGACGAGGAGCTCGACGACGACGCCACCTCCAGCTCCGGCTCCTCCGGATCCGCCGACAACTTCCAGATGTCCTCCCTCATGGCGCAGCTCCCGCTCAAGTACGTGGTCTCTGCCCGGACACCGCGGTTCTATGGAGGCTCTATCTTGATTGAAGCTGTGATCTGACATGGTGTTCTTTTTCTCTTGCCGCAGGAGGGGTCTGTCCAAGTTCTTCGACGGCAAGTCGCAGTCGTTCGCGTCGCTCGCGGCCGTGGGCGGCCTGGAGGACCTGGCCAAGCCGCCGGGCAAGCGGATCAAGACGTCGCGGAGCTGCGAGGTTGGGCTGCAGGACGCGCACCGCCGGCGGTTCGCGCGCCACAATGCCGCGGCCTTCAAGAAGGTGTCCAAAGGGCGGCTGTCCGCGCTCGGCAGGGCGCCGCCGCTCCGGCCGCTGACGGCGAGCGCGGCGAGGCCCAAGGGCTTGCCCGTGCGGGCTCCGCTCTTCGTTTAGGAGATTTCGCCCGCAGATTAGTCGTGCCGGTTGTGGCGTGCTCAAAGAGCAGTTGGTGCGGTTGTTACGTGGATTTTGACATGGTAACTGACCGGAAGGTGGCCGGCTGGTCGATGGATGTGTAAATACAGAAATGAGAAACTTGCGATGTTCAGTACTCTGGTCCCACTGCGCTTAGTTTCACCACTGGTCTAGCATGTGTTGTTCTTCATATATTAAGGACAACTCTAATCGATCTCAAAATTTAACCCTCAGACCCCACTTAACTTCCAAAACCCGGCCCCAAAACTTTATAACTCCCCGAAAATATCAGTGTATTGGAAGGTTGGTTTCCAATTAAGTAATCATTCCGTAAAACATAACTCCCAACATTGTTCTTTTGCAATTGGAGAACACTTAAAATCAGACATATGATTTTCTCACCGCTTAAATCGCTTCCCCCTCTCGCCATGTGTCCCTTGCGAGACCAATGTAGTCTTATCTTTTCGGCCATTCCGATCTCATCGTCTCTCCCGAGCTAATCCCCTCCGAGCTAGCGCTCTCTCCCCCTTCCTCTCTCTGTCCCCAGCGCCCTCTCCTTCCCAGGTTGATTCGCAAGGCCCTGCCGGCCACCACTCCTAGTCGGTGCCTAATGATGCAGGAAACTCCCTCGTGAGTTGTTTTGCAAAGGAGAGCGCCCACCGGTTGACGGTGTCCTGGACTAGGGGGTCCCGGCCTAGCTGGCCTAGTCCATGGGCCGGACTGATGGCACGTCAATGACGAAGGACTCCAGAGGCCTCTAATCTGTGGCGTGAGCATACCAGGCTTCACTGAGGACTTGGCGTGTACTCCAAGTATGTCTATTAGATTCGGCATGTAACTCCTAGATGGCAACCGACCATGTGTAACCCTAGATATCCCTGGTGCCTATATAAACCAGAGGGTTTGGTCTGTAGAGGCATTCATCATATTACCATTACCCCTAGGGTTTAGTCCACAACTCATGATCTCGAGGTAGATCAACTCTGTACTTTGATACACCCATAATATAAGCAAGAGCAGGGCGTAAGATTTTACCTCCTTAAAGAGGGCCCGAACCTGGGTAAAAGTACCATGTCCCTTGTCTCTTCTTACCCATCGATCCGATCTCACAACACGCCCCCCTACCTGAGGTTTGCCGGTTTTGACACCGACATTGGTGCTTTCATTGAGAGCTCGCTGTTGGATCGCCAAGGATTGATGGCTCGCTTGCAGATTGATAGTAGCACTGGTTGTAGTGACATCTTCGTCCCCAGCAAGCTCTTCCCCTTTGGCGGCACAGTGCTGCATGTTGATCCGACCGACCGCTTGGGTCGTGTCGAGAACTTCGCGCAAACCAGGTCGTCATGTTCGGAAACCTGGAGTACATCACAGATGCCCGAGGTGATCTAGTTCTCTCGGAACGGATCTCAGGTCAACTCAAAGATCCCTCCGACGCAGGAACTCCGGAACAGAGTTTCAATCTGATCTTCAAATCTGACCTCCCGATGGAGCCAACCACAGAGATAGATTTGGTGGCCACCACGTCCGACCTAACACCTGCTTCCTCGGAGGATGGCCCAGAGCCGAACTCATCTTCGTACCTAGAAGTAAAAAGAATAAAGAGAATAAAATATCATATGCTAATCCCATGAGGAGTGATGAATTCACATAAAAGAAGTATAATTGATAAAACTTGTTGGAAGTTGACAAACATAGCAATGGTCATTGTTGCAATTCATGAAAAATTAATAATGAAAGAGAGGTCTCATGTATAAATATACTATCTTGGACATCTTTTATGATTTGAGCCCCCATTAAATATTCTATACCAAGTAGTTGGCGTTGGATAAGGAAGACAACATAATGAGTTATGTTTGCTTATATTCACGCAGAAGTTATATTGTCATGGATCCTCTAACATGTGGTGCTTACTTACTATCTTTTGCTAGCCAAAAATTCGCACTAAGTAGAGATAGTACTTGTGCATCCAAAAACTCTTGAACCCAGTTTCATGTCATAAGAGTCTACTATGTCTACCTATGAATTGGATAAAATCCTTCAAGTAAGTTGTCATCGGTGCAAAAGCAAAAAAATGCTCCTAAATATATATGATATTTTATTGTAAGGGAAAGTAAGCTTTGTACGATCTTGTGATGGTGAAGAAATAAAAACGACAGACTGCATAATAAAGGTTGCTATCACAAGGGGCAATATAAAGTGATGTTCCTTTACATTAAGAGCTTGCATATCCCAAAATAAAAAGCGCATGACAACCTCCGCTTCCCTCTGCGAAGGGCCTATCTTTTACTTTATGTATTTACTTTTATGCAAGAGTCAATAGTGTTCTTCTCTGTTTCATTTTTATTATATCTCTTTAGAAGCATCATGTGGGTGGGAAAAATCCAGGCATATATATATATATATTCTTATCGAAAAGAATACGATTGATCTCCTATACTTGTGGGTCATCATTGTGCTTTGCCTTTTCACACAATGATCCATCCAATGACCAGAGAGGGCCAGTGCTGGGGTGTGCTCGAGTGCTACGTCTTGTCGATTGTGATGCCCCCGATTCAATCGTACACTAATCATACACGCAAATGTGTACGATCAAGACCAGGAACTTACGGGAAGATATCACAACACAACTCTAGACACAAATTGAAATAATACAAGCTTTATATTACAAGTCAGTGGCCTCGAGGGCTCGAATACAAAAGCTCGATACACAAGAGTCAGCGGAAGCAACAATATCTGAGTACATACATAAGTTAAACAAGGATGCCTTAAGAAGGCAAACACAAAAGCAACAACGATCGAAGAGGCAAGGCCTCGTGCCTGGGACCTCCTAACTACTCCTGGTCGTCGGCGGTCTCCAAGTAGTAGTATCCGTCGGCGGTGGCATCTGGCTCCAGGGATCCACCATCTGGTTGCATCAACCGGAAAGAAGAAAGAAGGGGGAAAAAGGGGTAGCAAAGAAACCGTGAGTACTCGTCCAAAGTACTCGCAAGCATCAGATCTATACTAAGTATGCATTGGTATCAAATGGAAGGGTTGTATCTGTGGATTGAACTGCAAAATGCCAGAATAGAAGGGAAGGCCTAGCCTATCGAAGACTAGCATCTTCAAGCAGCTCCAAGCATCTTGCAGCATGTACAAGAGTAAAGAATATCATTTTAATTAACAAGCATGTTGTAACATTAACGCCCAGATATTCTTCCCCGACTCCTTGCGGAAAAGCAAATTCGGAGCCACATATCCATCACATATCACAAGTATCCATTTCTAGTTATATTAGATCAGGATATAAGTCTGAACATCCGTTACCATGGACACGGCTATTAATAGATAATCTTCCCTGCAGGGGTGCACCACATTTTCCAACATGCTTGACTACTCTGGCCGGACACACTTTTCTGGGTCAATGCCCGGCCTCGGAAGATCAACACGTCGTAGCCCTACCTAGGCTCAGTAGAGAGGTCCCCATCGGTCTACATCCTAAGCACTCCAGGGTCTGGGCCCATCGCCCGTTACACTCAGGGTCGTTGTGCGCAAGGGGATACTAGCACCACCTCTGCCTGGATGGCGCAATCCGGCCCGGCCACAATACTGAACTAGACGTCTAACAAAGCTTTGGCTGATACTATGATGCCGAGGCCCATAACTATTCCCGCGTGGTGGTTAGTGCGTAAAGGCCAAAGGCCAACTCAGAACAAATACCCAAACCATTAGTGTATTATTAGTGTGCGGAGACAAGCAGAGACTCACGATCGATGTGACCCCGTCACCCCATCTCGTGGACTTACGGCAATGGCCCAGAATGCCCGGTCGTGCCATGTAATTATCTTGTGGGTGCTCTCCGGGCCCGCCCGACTTTCATAAAGGTCTCAAGTAAAGCCAAGGTAACTGTGCGTCCAAAGATCAAGGGGAAACCCCAAGGAATCACCCTCGATGGATTCCACTTGATGTAATCATCAAGGTGAACGTAGGAGGAATCACCCTCGAGGTCCACACTTGAGGGGCTGCACGACAGATTCATATCAGGAGTGGTGAAGGAGGAATCACCCTCGATGACCACGACCGAATAGCTACACTACAGAGTTATCATCAGGAGTACGTTACAAGGTATCACCCTCGGTACTCGATAGTAACTATGCAGAGTCGTACAAGTAAGGGGGGGGGGGGGTTGAAGTGATGTGAGGTGTCGGGCTCTGGTCATCGATCATGTTGATCGAGTCGTCGATGATGAAGCAGGGGCAACAAGGACAAGGTGGGGGTCACGGATGGATCACTATCCAACCTATACTAAGCAGTTTAGGATAAGCATGTAGGTAACAATAGCAGGTACAAAAGCTGGCTATGCATCACAATAGGAGCAATCAATTAGAGTAGCAAAATCTAATGCAAGCATGAGATAATTGAATGCTCAATATCGGGATGGTTAAAGGGGGGCTTTCCTAGAAGGTCCGCCGAAAGGGAAGAAGGGTCGTCGTCGACGTAGTCGATCACAGGGACATCAGCAACGGTCTCGGGGTCTACCAGAGAAGAAGAGGGGGAAGAAACAGTAAATACAAAGAACATAGATGCATGAAATAATAATAAGCGGTGCTAGGGGTGTTCTAATGCGGTACTAGGCGATACTGGCAAAGGGGAAAAACATCCGGGAAAGTATCCCCGGTGTTTGGCATTTTCGGACAGACGAACCGGAGGGAAAGGTTGTATGTTCGCTATGCTAGGGACGTGTGACAGATGAACGGACCGCGCGTTTGGATCCGTCTAGTTTTTCTAAGCAACTTTCATGTACAAGTATTTTATATTAATTTTTAAAGATTTAAACATTTTTTGAATTTATTATTAATTCGAAAATAATAACAAATTGCTACGAGTACCTAGGTCTGTGTACATAGAAGTGTACACATAGGATGACATGTGGGCCAGGGGGACCCGGTTGACTAGTCAACTTTTGACTGGTCAACAGGGGGTGGGGCCCACCTGTCATACACTGTTTTGCTAACTACAAAATTAACCTAGTTTAATTAGCAGACTAATTAAACTTAATTAGTGGTTTAAACCGTATTAATTAATTCAATAAATAAATTAAATATTTTTAGTTCTTTTTTAAACACCTATATATTTTTTAGAAGAAAAGGGGCTATGGGGCCCCACTGGCAGTGGCCCATCTGGCCACTGGAGCGGGTGCGGCTAACGGGCGTTGGGGCGGGGCGCACCCAGGCGCCCACACGCGAGGGGGCGAGGCCGGCCGACCGGGGCTGTGCTCGTCAGCGGTGAGGCCACGACGGGGTGGCGTCGGGGCACGGCGTGGCGCGGGCGCGGCTAGGCACCGGCAGGCGCAGCAGCGGTGGCGGCAGTCGCACAGGAAGCAACAACAGTGGGCGAGCGGGAGCGCAGGTGCGGCGGCCGGTAGAGGTAGCCGTAGAGCAGCGCGGCGGTGTAGGTGGTGAGCAGCAGCACTAGCAGCGGCAGGCACGTCCACGCACATGCGCAGCGATGCATGGGCGCGACCAGGGCGACAGCGGGCAGCGCTCGCGACGCGCAGGCGGGCTACCACGACGGCGCAATGGCAGCAGGGTCGCAAGGGCGGGGGATGCAGGCAACAGTGAGCGACAAGCGGCAAGGCGCGAGCAGGGGTGGCTCAGGGGCATGCGCGGGTGTGCAAGGCAGTGGTAGCAGCAGGCAGCAAAGTAGTAGCAGCTACGGCAATGGTGACGATGAGGTTCTGGCGCGACGGGAAGCTACGCTACGGGCACAAATTCAATGGGGAAACATAGGGGTTTCGGGCGCCTGCTCACATCGTTGATGAGGAGTTGCTCGAGAAGGCGCGGGGTGCAGTGACATCGTAGGAATCATCGAAGTTTTTCGGCGATCGAAGGTTGAAGAAGGCGATGGATCCGGCGATGCAGGGGCTCTCGGCTTCGATTTGTTGGGGGAGATGAAGCAGACGACCACGACGGCTCCCCTAGACAGCAACTCAGCCGGCAAGGAGCTTAGTGGCCATGGTGGCGAGGTGAGGCATGGTGGCGACGGTGTTGCATGTCGATGCAGACGAAGGGGTGAGCGAGAGGGAGGGGGAAAATTGAGTTAGGGTTGCGCGAGGGTTTCGAGAGAACCAATATACGCGGGGAGGAGTCGGTGGATGTACAACACGTGGCCGAGCGCGTGCATGGCCGCGGGATGGCCGACACGGCCTCCCTCCTTCCTGTAGCGGGATGTTGGGGACAACACAGATGGGCTGGACCAATGTTGTTCGATGGGCCAAAGTGGATAATTGCACTAGAGCCCATTAACACATAGTAGTTAGGCATGTTCCTTTTATTTTATTTTTATTTTACAGAATCTGTTTGCAATATTTTGATCTGCCAATTGGTCTTTGTAAAATGTGGAACTTGGCCACATAAATACAATACAATATTTGGCACTACCAGAAAAAGTTTGGGAGGAGTTTGAATTGATTTGGATTTTTTACAAATGGAAAAGTTTAAAAAATGGCTGATTGATGTTGAATCATTCATGACAATTAGTTAGCGAATATTTTCAACCCATCGAACATTTTTACTTGACAGTTTGAAGAAATAAGAATTTGACTTGTTTTCGGAATTTTGAATTTGCCCTGTGTTTGAAACAAGTGAGGTTTAGCAAGAGTAACAATGGTGACATGGCATGATTAAGAGAGGATTACTGTAGCTTAATTATTCGGGCATCACAATTCTCCTCCACTACAAGAAATCTCATCCTAAGATTTAAGGGGTGGAGTAAGGGGAAAGACTCGGGAAGGACGGAGCTCATCACAAGATAGGTACCTGGGGGCTATCTCAGTGAGCGTGGCATAGAGGCATCTCTCGAGTTGAAATTCAAGAAAGTCATCGAGAACAAGGTAAGAAGGTGCAATAAGAAGCTTCAAGCGGGTAGGCAACCGTTCGTTGCCTGAAATAGAGGGTGAAAGGGGTTCAGAGCAATGGGAATAAGTATGGCATCCGATTCCAGAATAGACCACTAAGAAGGTGGCTCGTGATTTGCATACGAAGCCAAGTGCGAGGAACAGTTTTGGAGAACAGGGATGTACATGAGAGTCAGGTTTTGATCATGTGGAACTGTGGGTTATGGGCCCACCATGTGGGTTAAAAGCAGGAAGGGCGCTAACATTTTGCACGGTCATGATAGCAAGGCAGGTCAGAGGAGAACCTATAATTTATGTTGGCAACAACGTTGGTACCAAGGTGAGGGACGAAGAGAACCATTTTCCTGCTCGTTAAGACGAGGCATACAAATAGGCAAAGTTCTCGTTCATCGGTGGCTACCGAAATGTCATCAACAATAGTATCAGGGCCTTACTGACAGAGTTGTACATCGAGGCGTTTACATAAGCAGGGAATTATCAATGCTCGGATATGTTAGATTACAAGAAAGTTTAAACAAATCAATGGAAAGGAAAGTGTAGACTCGAATCAGTTATCGGTGTTCTTGAGTGTCTAACAACTCAGAACCCATGGAAAATTTGAGTCAGCGAGAAATAATAGTTGATGAAGAACTCATAAGAAGTTATGTAGTTTCGTGTTATTCTCGAGATACTAGAGGGTAATACTCGAAGGTTGAACAAGATAGAGGTGGGACAGGTGAAAAGATCTGCAGAAGACAAGTACTTCAACTTGTCCGAGAAAGGGGATCAAAGAAGAGCAATATGGTCAGAACCACGGTTGCAAAGGACAAAATATAGATACCAGATGAACTTATCACAAGGGGATTATTATTATAACAAGAAGTTTCCATGATAAGTTCCACATCGGGTCCATGGGCATGAACACAAAGGTTCAAGGTCGACTCCCACTTCTCCAATGCATAACCTTCCATTCGCTTCTAGCATTCGAAGAAGTTGTAGCGTTGAAATTTTACCTAGTGAAAAGCCAATAGAGTATAACCCTCATAACTTTAGAGTTCACCCGGATTTAGGGAAGTCATAGATTCAACCCATCGGGGCATCTTAGGAACATATACCACAAACTTTAGGAATAAATAACTCAAGCTCGAAAGCAGAGCATGGTTGACAAAAGTAGGGGATATAATTTACCAAAGGCATTATGTATCCAAGGAAAAGCTCACAAGGTTACTAAATATGAAGGACGCTGTCGGATAGAGCCCAACAAAGGATCCAGTGGTCCACAGGGATCTGATGTGAGCAACAACACTCAACTAGAAGAAGAAAGGAAGCAAGGAGGTCGGGTTATAGAAACAACTGACTAATTCAAAGCTAAAATTAAAAAGAAATTACGATTCCCAAATTCGGGGATCAGAAGCATAGGCTCTGATCAAAGATAAGTTGAATAGACATAGATCAACAATTAATCAAGGTTTGATTTGTCGAACACCGGCTCATGTCCGGGGTGACGTCTGAACCAAGGGGAGAATTTTAAATAGGACTAATAGTCGTGTGCATTCACAAACTTGTCGAATCAAATGCTCGAAATTACGATGACAAAGGATGCTAATGAGTATTGCTAGACATATGGAAGTAACCATAATGCAAGCAGGTAAGGAGGCACAAGAGTAATAGGCTACTGAGGATTTTCATAAGATCGAATAGTATTCCAAAGAATTTTGTGAAACACATGAACAACGATGGACGAACAGATACACGGCAAGCGCGAGTAATTATCCGTAGGGGTATCCATGTGGCAAGAACTGCAAGGTAGTAAGCATAAAAGGATTCTTGGAACATCAGAGAGTATTTCAGGACATCTTGAAATAACAAGAGCAACTGGGGATGAAGGTATGCACGACAATGTAGATAGTTACCCACAAGGATTTATCGGTGATAGGGATCGCAACGACGAAGGGTACAAGGGTCTCGGGAAAACATTGGAGAGTATCTTTAGAATCTTCTGGTGCACCAAGCAATCATCTGGAGTGAGGGGCTCTCCGGGAGAAATTATTTACGAGAACCTAGAGTTAGAGTTAACAAAATCATTTAACCCTAATAGAAGAGAGATCAGAGTCCCAGAGTATAGACGAGGAGTAAAAGATCCTAATATCACCCAATTGGCGATGTGGGCCCGTAAGCCACATAGCCATGTTTGTAAAGCAGTTTTCAAAGACTAGACTCAACTTCGGCCAAGGAGTTGGAAGGGGGGGGGGCGTTCCTACAGGCAGTCGGCTCTGATACCAACTTGTGATGCTCCCGGTTCAATCGTACACTAATCATACACGCAAATGTGTATGATCAAGATCAGGGACTCACGGGAAGATATCACAACACAACTCTAGACACAAATTGAAATAATACAAGCTTTATATTACTAGACAGGGGCCTCGAGGGCTCGAATACAAAAGCTTGATACACAAGAGTTAGCGGAAGCAACAATATCTGAGTACAGACATAAGCTAAACAATGATGCCTCAAGAAGGGAAACACAAAAGCAACAACGATCGAAGAGGCAAGGCCTCCTGCCTGGGACCTCCTAACTACTCCTGGTCGGCGGCGTTCTCCACATAGTAGTATCCGTCGGCAATGGCATCTGGCTCCAGGGATCCACCATCTGGTTGCATCAACCAGAAAGAAGAAAGAAAGGGGAAAAGGGGGTAGCAAAGAAACCGTGGGTACTCATCCAAAGAACTTGCAAGCATCAGATCTATACTAAGTATGCATTGGTATCGAATGGAAGGGTTGTATCTGTGGGCCGAACTGCAGAATGCCAGAATATAAGGGAAGACCTAGCTTATCGAAGACTAGCATCTTCAAGCAGCTCCAAGCATCTTGCAGCATGTACAGGAGTAAAGAATAGCATTTTAATTAACAAGCATGTTGTAAGATTAACGCCCAGAGATTCTTCCCCGACTCTCTGCGAAAAAGCAATCTCGGAGCCACATATCCATCACATATCTCAAGTATCCATTTCTAGTTATATTAGATCAGGATATAAGTCTGAACGTCTGTTACCATGGACACGGGCTATTAATAGATAATCTTCCCTACAGGGGTGCACCACAATTTTCGACATGCTTGCTTACTCTGGCCGGACACACTTTTCTGGGTCAATGCCCGACCTCAGAAGATCAACACGTCGTAGCCCTACCTAGGCTCCGCAGAAAGGTCCCCGTCGGTCTACATCCTAAGCACTCCGGGGTCTGGTCCCATCGCCGCTTGCACTCCGGGTCATTGTGCGCAAGGGGATACTAGCACCACCTCTGCCTGGATGGCGCGATCCGGCCCGGCCACAATGCTGAACTAGACGCCTGACAAAGCTTTGGCTGATACTACGACATCGAGGCCCATAACTATTCCCGCATGGTGGTTAGTGCGTAAAGGCCAAAGGCCAACCCAAAAAAATACCCAAATCATTAGTGTATTATTAGTTTGCGGAGACGAGCAGAGACTCATGATCGATGTGACCCCGTTGTCCCATCTCATGGACTTACGACAAGGGCCCAGAATGCAATAATTGTTATTTATATTTCCTTATATCATGATAAATGTTTATTATTCGTGCTAGAATTGTATTAACCGGAAACTTAGTACATGTGTGAATACATAGACAAAACATAGTGTCCCTAGTATGCCTCTACTAGACTAGCTCGTTAATCAAAGATGGTTATGTTTCCTAACCATAGAGATGTGTTGTCATTTGATGAACGGGATCACATCATTAGGAGAATGATGTGGACAAGACCCATACGGTAGCTTAGCATTATGATCGTTGCAGTTTCATTCATTACATAAAAGACACATCAGTGACATTTTGGGTAGAACGAATTTTTTTGCTGTCATACTTATGACACTTCTATGACGATAATTGTGACAAAACCCGGTATCATCATAGATGTGGTGGGCTCCTACTTCTATGAAAAAAAACTATGACAGAAAATGGGCTTTTCTTCCTGGGCGGGCCGGAGACGCAGCTGCATGATATTCTTTGGGCCGTCCATGACGGAAAAAACCGTGGTAGAAGCGAGGGCGAGGAAAATTTCAGGGAGTTCCCGGTTATGGTGGGTGGTCGGGGGCTGAGCGATGCACGTTTCTCTCATACACGTACGCGTGTGTGTGCGAGGCGTTGGCTCTAACTCAACCCGAGTGAGGCGTTGGGCTCTAACTGAACCCGAGCGATTGCACTATAGGCTACGCGTTACTGAACCCGAGCGATCGATCGATGGCTGTTAACAGAACCCGATCGAGCGATTCCTTTGCTACTGCTGCTAACTGAAGCCCACCGATTGGATGAACAGTGAGCGTTGCACGCGGGGAGGGAGGGGGGTTGGATGAACAGTGAGCGGTGGGGGTGGATGAACAGGACCCCGTGGCGTTGCCTCTGGATGAACAGGACGACCCCGTGGAGGGCTGGATGAACAATAGACGGTGGAGGGGTGCCCGTGGAGGGGTGGTTGAACAGTAGCCGATGGAGTAGCACGCGGTGGAGGCTGGATGAACAGGAGCTCGTGGAGGCTGGAGGGGGTCGACGGTAGCCCGTGGAGGCTGGAGGAGGTCGACGGTGGAGATGAACAGTATCCCGTGGAGTCCCGTTTTGCGGTACGCCACACCCCTCTCAATGAACAGGACTCCCGTTTCGACCATAGCGCTCCAACACAAGTCCGTTTCGTCCGTTTTGCGGTATGCCGCACCCCTCCCGATCAATAGGACCCCCGTTTCGACCGTAGGAGGTCCGTTTCCTCCATTTTACGGTACACCAGCCCCCTCCCGATGAACAGGATCCCGTTTCGAACGTGGCCGGTCGAACACAAGGTCGTTTCCTCCGTTCTGCGGTACGCCAGGCCTCGTTTCCATCGCCTGTTCCGTCCAAGCCCTCATGATGAACACAATGATGCATTCCGTTTCGACCCAGCCGGTTGGCTCCCCATGAACACGACGACGACGCTGTTTCTCCGTTCCGACCCAGCCATGTACACGAGCCCTGGCCATACGCATGCGCGAGTAGGCATTCGAGACCCCGCCCGTATGTACACATACGTGGCTGTATTTTCTTTCTTGCACACTGGCCGTTGTACGTAAGTGTACATGCTACGTGCGCTCCTCTACTATGACCCGTGTGCGCCTCTACTATGACACATGCGCGCCTCTACATCGACCAGTATGTACGTACACGTTCGCGACAAGAATCACAACGCTACGTACGCTTCGACCAGGTGGGTCTCGACTGTCAGGCAGTTCCTTGCATGCGAAGATGTAGCTGGTGGGTCCCAGCAGTCAGGGGGTGAATCGTTTATTTTCGGACGCACTTCCTTGCGTGCGAAGATGTAGCTGGTGGGTCCCAGCAGTCAGGGGGGCGAATCATTTTTTTTCGGATGCACTTCCTTGCGTGCAAAGATGTAGTTGGTGGGTCCCAGCAGTCAGGGGGGCGAATCATTTTTTTTTGCCCGGACGCACTTCCTTGCATGCGAAGATGTAACTGGTGGGTCCTAGCAGTCAGGGGGAAACGTTTGTTTGTGAAATACAGTGGCCCGTCCGGTGGGTCCCAACTGTCAGGTGGAGGAATCATTATTTTCCGCATAATAAGGAGGCACTTCCTTGCTGCGGTCGTGGACCCAACTATCAGCCTCTCCACGTACAGTCCACGTCCGATGGAAGTCGTTCCATGATCATGTTGACCACGCCGCGCCGAGAGCACCATGGCGGTGGACGACGACGAGGCCTAGGAAGGGGACAACACGAAGACGGGAAGACGCAACAGTGGATGCCCACGTGGAGAGGAGTACGAGGGTTCACTGGTTCGGCTACGGTGTGAGGCTGCCATCGCCGCAGAATAACAGGGGGTGTGGGTGAGTGGAGGGATTGCCTGGCCAGCGGTGGGAGTAGTAGGGCGTGGTGAGGCCTCCGTGGCAGCACAGCCGACCACGGGAGGCAGGAGCAGGCGGCACGACCAGCGCTGCTTTGGGCGGCTGGAGCAAGAAGACCAGAGGTTGAAGAAGCACGACGGTCGTTGGATGGACATCGTACGGTCACTGCAGCTAGAATCGTTTATATTGACTAAGTTGACAAAGCCCTTGGTACGTCAACTTAGTAGGCCCACAGGTCAGCTTCCGAAACGGTGCGCCCCAGATGTCAGGGGGGGGGGAATCATTTTTTGGGCGGGTGAAGCTAGAATATTCGAGATTGAAGAAGAAGCACAACATCCGTTGAAGAAGCACGACATCTGTTGATGGACATCCAACGGCCACTGCTGCTAGAACCGTGTGTTGACTATAAGTTGACAAAGCCTTGCATATGCGTCAACTCTTTTTTTTAGGGGACGCTTCAACTTAGTAAGGCCACAAGTGTGTGGCAGAGAACTTATAGCCAATTTGAGATTTGTAAGAATGTGCAGCCAATTTTTGAATTCTAATGGAATTTACTATAGCCCATTTACACTTTGTTAAAAGTACAGTCCATTTCAACCACCCGTTCAAAACAGAATTCAATAAAACTTCCCATATTTTGATGGGATCCGAAATATTTTTATCCCGAAATTTCTAGTCAGATTAAATACAATTTCAATATAAATTTATATTACGTAAAAATCCAGCGAAACATTGCGCTCGCAACAATTAATGAAATTAAAATTTTCAATATCCAAAAATAATATTTATAAAGAAATTACGTGTTTGGTGCATTTTTTTATAGTTACTGCCCACTTTTTATAATTACATCCCATTTATTATTTCTTAAAGCCCATTTTCTTGTTAAGCCTAATGCATCCCTCCTAGGAAAGATTTGCAGCCTAGCGGGGCGGAGAATAACAACTTGACCTTGCGTGGGTATTCCTAAAAAAAAGTATAGCTGGGCTTGAAAAAAATTAGTATCTGGGCTGGATATCTGACCTGGTCTAGATGGGCCACAACCCGCCCAGTTAATACCTGCAGCGATGTTTTCGTTGTTGTTCAGAGGAGAAAAATTAATATCTGGGCTAAACATCAAAAAACTCTGCAGTGCTCACACCTCAAAAACACAAATACCGCTCGAGCTGCTTGGCCCCAGCTGTCGTCTGCTTCTTGTGCAATTCTCTCGTTTATTGACTACATAGGTTGACAATGGTGTGGGACCGTGATGTCAGGAAACCAGGAGGAAGCAAAAAATAATATAGTTCTATATATATATATATATATATATAATAATAATAAGGAGGCACTTGCGTATGTGAGGCTATGGCCCTGGTGGGTCCCCATTGTCATCCTCTCCAAGTAAAGTCATCTCCTCGCCCGCGCGCGCTTTGGCCTGAAACAGTCAGCGCCGCCCGCCCCGCTTCCCGGTGCACGTGATTGCTCCTCCTTCAAACGACACGAGTGCCGTCCGTCCGTCCATCTGCCGCCCACATTAATGATACACGGTTGCCGAGGCGGCTACTCCGGTGCCACACGCCCGTCCCTCCGCCGCCCACCATTGCTATATAAACTGCTGCGCCGGCCATACCCGTAGTCATCCGCATCCGTTCCCTTTCTCTTGTCCACACCACTACTGCCCACCATGGCTTCCTCGCGCTCCAGCGCTCTTCGGGATGGGCGGACGACGGACCACAAGGAGATGGCAGCCATTGCTGCCGACCGGTTGGCCGGCAGGCAGTCGGAGAACGACGACGTCCCAATGGAGAACATGGTAGTCGACGATCCGGCACCAACCCCCTCCTCCGCGCCATCCTCGCCGGTGCATTGCACCATGACCATCGGCGAGGCCCGTGCCCAATATATGGACACCATGAGGCAGATGCGTGAGGAGCAGTTTCGGGAGGCGTAGGCCGACGCCGCCTACAACCACCATCTCCTCCAGGAGCACCTGCAGGCGGAGGAGCAGATCGCCATGGAGCGGGTGGAGCAGGAGGCGCTGCTCGACAAGTACCGCTCTGCCCGCGAGGGCCGCCTCGAGCGCTGTCGGTACCGCATGCGGGTGGCGGAGGCTGCGGTCGCCTACAAAGAGGGCGATGAAGCGGGCGAGGCGCTGTTTGGCGAGACCGAGGACGAGGCAGAGGACAATGCTGGCTCCGACGAGTGCCCGCTCCGCTGGCGTCGATGAGGTCCTGCTCCGCCGAGGCCCCGCGGCGCCAACAACGAGGCAGAGGACACCGTCGGCTCCGCCGAGGCCCCGCCCCGCTAACAATGAGGCAGAGGACATCGCCGGCTCAGCTGAGGCCCCACCCTGCCGGCAACGAGGGGGAGGATTTCCACCGCTCTGCCGAGGCGCCGCCCGCCGGCAACAAGACAGAGGACATCTCCGGCTCCGCTGAGGCCCCGCCCCGCTGCCAACGAGGCCGCGCCACACAGAAAATGAGGAAGAGTAGAACACGGTAGGTCGCCGCCGCTCGGGTCCAAGTAAGGCCACCGCTGCTACCCTCCAGTTGAAGCCAAGCTAGGCGGGTTGACCATTGACGGCCGGTTAGCTTCTTGGCGGCGACGTGGAGTCGGAGAGTTGTGTTGGAGAAGAACGCTGCTTCTACTTAACTGCTGGTGCAGTTGGCTGACTGACACGTGGGCCCAACATGCCACATGTCAGTTATGCAACTGCACCTGCAGTTAAGTCACTGAAGCTTCTGTTCGGCTTAGCGGGACACAGGTGGGTAGCTTCGGTTAATTAATTATACCTTCAGCGCACCCCTTTTTAGTTGAAGAACGTATGAAATGTAATGAAATCCGGCATGCTGATATGAAATCCGACCGTGTATGAATGAATTTATTTTGATTAGTTCAAATTCCTGTATCACTAGCATTGGATGAACATGCAAAACAATACGTACTAGCATTATTCCGAGGGTGATCACCTCGTTTGTAGCAGTTTCACATGTAGTCCCTCCGGTCCTTTCTTGTCTGCATACAAGTTTTGTCTGTAGTCAAAGTATCTCTAGTTTGACCAATCTTATAGAAAAATATATGCACTTTCACAATATGCGAAGTAAAAAGGAACAGAAGTACAAAGAGTTTGAGCAGCTTTTTAGCATTTCTGTACATTGCAATCAAACACACAGGGTTCATAGAGAACATTCAAAACAATTGATGATTATGCATCTCAGTGACTCACATGTCATAGGCAATATTTACTTCACAATTAACGAATAAAGAAAAAATTGATCGGCGCTGCTGATAGCAAAGGGCGTCCCATTCGAAAATATCAAATGCATGTCTTGCTAAAATCAATGAGCAAAATTTTACAAGGTTGTCCCATTCCAAAATATAAAATGCCTACGATTGTTGAATGGGCAGGGTTTGCCATCAGTTCGGACATTGACATGGCACCTCGTGCTAAATAAACCAGCTGTTCTTTTTGTGCAGTTCCACCAAAATCAACCAAATTCGCGCGTAGCTTGTATGATTTCGCCCTTATATGTTGCAACGCCTTGAACTTATCGACACCTCCTTTCTTGTGGTGGAAATGAATGATTCGATGTATTCATGAACATTTTGTGCAATTCCCATTGAAATCAAGCTGAGCACCCCTATTTGCACAAATACAAAAAAAGTGATTAGTATAAAGCAAACTGTACTATGAATTGACAGTTTAAACTGGCACCTACATGGTCCATGTAGAGCACACTGTTAGAAAAATGGAACTCACCTGAAAGAATCCTAGAACAACATTGTACTCGCGCATCACAGCAAAAAAATGGAGATTTGTCAGTCCTTCTGAGCAGAAGTTAGTTTGTCTTGTGGGGAGTAATGTAACCATCCTTCAACTGCTCCTTCTGATGAGAAGATAGACATGGCTTCTTCATACTGGCATAATCGGAACTAGTCACTTCACGTAGTCCATATTCTTCTTCAGAGGAAGATGATCCTGTTGTGCAAAGACAAGAGGATAGCTAAATGCTAGCATCGCTGTTTGCTCGAAAAAAAGGAAAGGAAATATTTAAAACAGCTCAGATGAAGCACTTCTCAAGGACAATACCACTTTTTCATGACGGTATTTAAACAGTAGCACAACACCAATAGAGATGACAAAGCTCAAATCATATGGATGAAATCAGTGGGTGAGTACCAACCTTTGTTAGGAGGCTTATTGTGTAGAGCATACAGATGAAGCACTTCTCTGGAACCATCTGTTGCTATCTACGGTGGTGGCCATGCTCACTATATACTCCTCGATTAGTTTAATGTTTCCAACATCTTCTTGTGCAGTTCCACTAAAATATATGGTATCTTCAAAGAAGATCCCTGTTTGCACAAGTAGAGATAATTACGGATTACATTAAGAGTGGCATCAAATCATGGCAAAACAATTGCTCATTCCAGCCATGGCAATAAATTAAGATGCAAAACTATATCATTACTTGTGCCATCACAGTTCCAGTGCTTCATTACAGCACCGGGAGTTGATTTTTGTTTTTCTTCTGCTTGTTCTTCCCCTTCATCACTTGGTTCAATAATAGACAAGCTTCGCCTTCAATGTAAGATTTGGCATGTCAATTAGGGAGCACAAGTATAGTACTAAACTTAAATTTCTGATGAAAGTGGCAAAATACAGGCCAACATTTGTTAAATATCCTTATCTTACCTCAATGGGATATTACGGTGCACATACAGATTGGAAGTCTTGTCTCCATTTGTGCAGTTCACTACAATCAAGCAACATTATCGTACAAGTAGCACAACATATGAAAGCACACTGCAGAATCATGTGAAAGAAGGCCAGTACTGACCTATCATGATGCGGAATTCAAACAACTCACAAGAAGAAGATCTGAACCAAATTTGCCAACACGGATAGGAAGTAAGATCTCCTCTTGTGCAGTTCCGCTAAGATCAAGCAATCAAGCAACGTTGTCGATGTGACATTTTGGTTGAACTGCACAAAACACTCTTAAAACAAAAGTGTTTTGTGCAGTGCAACAAAAGGTCACAATGGCAACGAGGTGAAGTAGATAACCCTGTTTACACAGAGGTGCAAAGGAAACAACTAGTGGTCAATAACGGTGGATGACACAGAAGCCAACAAAAAGAAGCATCTAGCTTATCTAAATGGGAAAGAAAGCAAGACAGTAGCATTTCTCAAACGGTGGCATTGATTAATATTAACATAGAGATTATACTAACAATAAAATTCGTTAAACCTGCAATTTGCTTTTAACTGTGGCATTGCATCAATTTTCCAGCGGCATTATTAGAGGGTATTTGTTTACAGGGACATTTTGGTGTAGGGACTAAAAAAACCCCGTGTCAGTCCCATCTAAACCAAACAGGAGGGACTTTTAGGGACTAAAAGTGGGCATTTGGGACTAAAGAAATAAGACCCCGAGGGAGTCTTTTTGGGACTTTTTCCAACAGTTGCCTCTGCCACGCATTGCACCTTGTCTCTATTAGTTCATTACTAGGGGTAACATGGTGTTTTAGCATGTCATTTAATAACCTCTAGTCCATGTTTAGTCCCTGGAACCAAGCAGGTAGGGACTAGGGAGTTTCTAACCAGACAAGGCCTTAGATTAACAACAGCTAATGAGTTGCACGGGACAGTGGACGCACCAGTACCATGTGCATCTACCGATCTACTGTGGTCATGCACAGTCTGTTGCAACAAAGAACAAACAACCAAGGAGCATATTTGTGTTGGTACCAGTTTTGTTATCTTTAGACACCTTTCCCTATGTGAGCGCAACAAATCTAGTCCTGCTCAAACTCTACAGCCTTGTCCCCCAAAACAAAAGATTAGTTCGTTACAGATGTGTGTACTACATTTGTCATTGTTTCCCCTTTTCGACCAATGTAGGTGCTGGATAGCCAGTCTGTACTAGTACTTTCGCCGCTTCCTTTCCTCTTTGAACCACGTCCTAGATTTATGCGATACAACTTTCCCCACTACTTTCCCCCATTCCTTTTCTCTTTGAACGACGTCCTAGATTCATGCTATAAAACTTTCCCCCTTCCTTTCCTCTTTGAACCACATCCTAGATTCATGCTATATACAACTTTTCCCACTACTTTCCCCCACTCCTTTCCTCTTTGAACCACGTCCTAGATTCATGGTATACATGCAGCTAGAGCAATGCATGTGGAGTAAGTAAATTATACATTAAGGTTCTTGGGGCGTGGTTCGGTGGGCGACGGGACAGTGGCGAAGAAGAAGAAGGGGTCGAAGGCCCTCCCGCGCCGCCGCTGGGTGAAAGTGAACAGCTGCGCCGGTAGTGGATTCCCTCCCTCGCCGACGGTGACAACGTTAAGCCTCCTTCCCTTCCCGGTGGACGGATCTTGCCGGCTCTTTGAGCAGCAGTGTGGGGAGAGAGAGGCCAACGAAGTCTTGTTTAGATCTGGAGAGGTCGAGAGAGTGTGAAGAGAGCAACTACAAGTGCTGAGGCTCCAGCGTGTATATATATACTGGAGAGAGAGAGTGTGAAGCGTGCAAACCTTAGAAAACAAGCGCCGAGGCTGCAGCTTATAGGTGATGAGGTGATTATACGGTCACTACAAGATCGTATAGCTCCGTATCCATCCATTTTGACCAGTCAAAGAATCCTCGTGGCACAAATTATGCTCAAGTGTAGTTATCGAACCCAAGACCTCAAGTTTGATGAGCGAACAGGCTAACCAGCTACACAACCCTCCCGTTATTTCAACGAGAGGAAAATAACCTTTTATACATTCTTGCATTCGTGTGACAAGCATGCCATGTTTTTTTGTGTGTGTGGGAGTCATTGGGATTTCAATCATAATCGTGTGATGTGGCTTTGGTGGTAAGACTATCCACAATGGTGCAGAAATAATGCAGCCTTAGTCACCTTACCTCCCTCCATGTAGTACGTTGGGTCCCACTAGTCAAAGGGTGAAACAAACAAATTAATAAGAAAAAAATTAAAAGCGCCAGCGGTGTATCTTACCTCACACATCTCGCTAATGCTCGGGAACACTGTCCAATTGATCCCTCTGTTCGCTCACGTACTATTTTAAGTGAATCCTTATTATAACATGCACACAATTTTGGGCACTTGTATTCGACCTAAGTCAGTGTGCCACCGTATCTCGTATACTTACTACTCCCTCCGCCTAGGTGTAATAAGTCACGTTAGAAGGTACAACGGGACCAAGGTGCATGCGTGTGCGTGCGTGCGTGTGTGTGTGTGTGTGTTTAACATCATGTGTGTGTTAGAGAGTGTGACAGATCGACCTACTCCTACAGAGAGATGGTGTGTAGTGTACGATTTTAGCCGCGAGAGTTGGTGCATCCTCTCGTTTCTGGGCGTGTCTGGTAGGGACATGCGGACAACTGCCACGCCCACTCCTGACCAGCCTGGCCCACCCAAAGCCCCTCCATCGCCCGTGCGCGCTTCCCGCCCGAAAAGGTCAGCGCCGCTCCAAAGAATCGGTGCCGCATTCATGCCCGGGTAGAGCGGACGCGACCTCTCACTAGCGCAAGAGTGATGGTTGCTTCGTCCGTCCAACTTACTGCTGGGTCTATGTGATTTGACGGCTCATTGGTCTTTATTACTGAGGTGGTAGGACTACTGGATGTCCCACGCTTTCAGCGAAAGGAGGTACTACTAGATTACAATTTTCTCCATTCTTACAGCGGAGGAGTGCAAGAGCAGTGAAAACACGCAGGCTCAGTGATTACATGGCCCACCTCACACTATCATCATATTTTCTGGACACCATGCGGCACCTAACTCTTTACATAGTACTCCCTCCATTCCTAAATACTAGATGAGTCCCCACACGTTGCCGCGGAACAGCCGTATATCTCTCTGCGCAAAATTATCGATTTCATAGAACTAAAAAAACTCTATAACCGCATGACAAATGTGGTAGCCAAACTAAATAAACTCCCATCATCATTTAGATCATCCCACGTAAGGAAAAAAGATCAGGCAACTCCTACTGCATAATGGGATCATATTTTTCTTTTTGACATGTTAATGGGACTTAAAAGCTCACTTACATGCATGCTACCAGTGCATGCTTGCATGCAAACATGTTGATGTGATTTAAAACCCACTCACATGCTTGCCACGGTATTTCTGCATGCTTGCATGTGGCTTAGTGCGGAGCCTCTCAACGTCTAGATCAGACGGCTATTATGGACTGATTTAGTTCATCTAACGGCTACATTAATTTTGATGATGTGGCTCAAGGAGAGGATAGAGAATTCCTAGTAGTGGGGGCTAGCTATTACTAGAAGATAAGTCTTTGTAGAGTTTCCACTAGGTGAACTACATACGGAACAAAATGAATGAATCTACACTTAAAATGCATCTATATACATCCGCATGTGGTTCATGGTGAAATCTCTACAAAGACTTATATTTAGGAACGGAGGAAGTACTAGTATAGTACGTACTGTAATTTATCAGTGAGATAAATTTGTACAATGCTATGAAGCTTCCAGCTTCTGTTACATGTATCTTGCGTCCAAGGTTGCCCGTTGCAACATTTCATCAAATACAAAGGAGACTAACATGCATGCTATTACATCTTAATGATTGATAGATCATACCAAATATGTACTCCCTCCGTTCCAAAATAAGTGTCTAAACTTTGTGCAAACTTTAGTACAAAGTTGTACTACTACTAAAGTTGACACTTATTTTGGAATAGAGGTAACTAAGAAAAAACGATCCATGAAGTGCCTAGCCCTTGAACCGTGAACCCTAACCAGGCTTCAATTTGCTGGCAACGTTCGAGCTTCCTAATAAATGAAGTTTGCAACCTTTTGACCATCAAATCATTTTGTGCAGTTTCACCAAAATCGAGATGAAATCGAGATGAGCATCCCTGTGGCAAAGAAATTGAAGAAGCGTGATTAGAATAAGATTACTGGGACTGGTTGATGAGACATAAACTCATCACAAATACAGTATGTAGAAGCCAGTAGAGGTATGTGCGGGGCAAAGAAGTAGAGAAATATCCACATGGTGTGATGTGGGCAGCTGGAGCAGTGGTGCAAGCCGGCTGTAAAGGGAGTTGTACCTGAGGGACGTAGCTCAACCTTGAGGAGGGCAGCGGGAGGTGGCAACTGCCCATGTCGCGGCAGTGAGCAAGAGACGAAGGCAACCTCACCGGCTTTGTGAGAGAGAATGACGGGGACCCCTGATCGGGATGTGCCGACAGTGGGTTTTCGCCGTCGGCGACGGCGGGCGTATCTACACTAAGCATCCACCCCTTCCACCGGCGGACGTGATCCGCCGGGATGTTAGAGATGTGGCCACAGTCGTTTTGTGCGAGAGAGTATGAAGAGAGCAACCCCAGCAAGCAACCGTGTAGGCTGGCCCGTCCTGACTATGTATATAGTGGAGGCGGTTTCCTTTTCTCTCCATATGAACCTATCATATTGCGTACGTGCCACTAAAGAAAAAAAACTTTATTTATAAATGACGCGGCACCTACTACTCGTTCCCCTATAACCTTGCGCTTGGCATCTCCAAAATATTAACCTTGCGATTGGCTCTTTGCCTCTTCAGGAAGTCGAGCAATAATGGTAGTGCAGTATATATTGTTCTGGCTATATGAGACCGAATGAATTGCTGCACGTCCACCATGTGGCGAGGGTCGAGGGGCGAGGGAGAGTGCTACATACAGAGCAAAATGAGTGAATCTACACTCTAAAATACGTCTATATACATCAGTGTTTGGAGTATGTACTAGTAGTTCATATTGAAATCTACTAAAGGACATATATATTCCAAACAATATGATATAATCTCTATAACCAAGGTAGTAGGGACGAGGAGTAAACGGAGGGAGTAGTAAATTTTTCTCCTCATCCTGCGAGGCACCGCACGCATGGGCGAGGGAGCGGGCGTAAGGCGGAGCAAAGCTTCACCTCATCCTGCAAGCCACCGCGCCCGTGGGCAAGGAAGACGGCGTACTAAGCAAGCTTCTCCTCATTCTGCGAGTTGATGGGACACATCAAAAGTACTCCAGTGTATAGAGCCTTGCCTCTAAGGTAGGCCCAACATGATTTGCCTCTTTTTTTAATTTAACATAACGCGTCAAGTCGCAATTTGTTTGTTCACCCGTGGTAGACGATCCTCCCTCGACCTAGTGGACAACCAGTACACGTGCCAAATTACCACGTGGGCTACCTTTTTCGTACAGAAATGAGCTCCACCATGTACCCGCGCGGGTGTGGTTGGGAAAGAGACGGGAGTACGTGCGCCGTGCATGCACCTCTTCTCTTCGTGCACATCCCCCACCTACGTGGGTGTGTGAGAGAGATACAAACCGTGTTCGTGAGTGTTTTTTGTTTTGGGATGGGGGGTGGGGGTGGGGTGGGGGGTTGATTTCGTGAATTATTTGTGGGAATATGTGTCGATGACATCTCAAACAAACTTTTGCATGCAATGTGTGTGAAATGGAGGCCTATCCATATCATATATAGAGGGTCGGGCAATCCACGAGAAGAGAGGGAGGGGTCATAGATATCGATAGAGTCGAAGAGAGGATCAAGTGGGTGGGTGCGAGATTGATGAAGAGAGCCATCGAAATTGTGTGTGTGTGTGCAAGTCAAAGATATAGGGTGACTGACCTACCGGAACGTTAGAGGGCACATGTCAAGTTTGTGTGTGGCAGGGAGACATGACTAGATCGCTCGATGTATCGGTGTATGTGTGGGGGTGGGGGGGGGGGTGGGGGTGCAGAGGCCTAACTATAGAGGTAGAACAACTCGTATATGTGTTGAGAAGGAGAGACCCAGCTATGTCTTGAGGGAGATCGGTCGACATCCATACATAACTGAAGGACGGGAAATATGATGGGACAAAGAGAGAGAGAGAGGAGAGAGAGAGGGAGGGAGAGGGGTAGAGTGCTGGATGGGTGATGGAGTTGCTTCTCAAATATGGTGGGAGAGGCCTACTAGACAAACTGAGGGTGGAACTGCAATGTTATCAATAAGAGTGAGGATGTGTTTCTGTGTGTGCCTGTGCGTGATAGATCTGTCGGGACGCATCCATGGATGATGAAGGGGAACCATGTGTTTGGTAAGCAAACCTCACTAGATCGGTAGATCAATTGTTGTTTGTCGGAGGAAGGGAGAGACATAACTAATGAGGTAGATCGAACGACGCGTGGGTAAAAATGAGTTATAAGGACCTAGCTAGCTATATGTATAGCGAGAGATCGGTCGGTGTACGTCCATTTGTTAGAGGCAAATAAGGCCCAGCAAGACGGATAGACAGAGAGAATGGAGCTAGGAGGTGGTGAGAGAGGCCCAGCTACTAGCTAGATAGGGGGAGGAGTGTGCGGTTGTGAGATCGATGAAAAGAGGGGTGAGAGTTTACACGTGTGTGTGACCGTATGAGAGACACGAGGCAAGGACACATAAAGGAGGAGATTGAAGGTGTGTGTGTATGTTGTAGGCAGGCATCGCTGGAGAGGTTTATCGATCGGTGTGTGTCGGAAAGGAGTTTTGGAGACTCTGGGAGAACAACCTAACGAAAAAAATGAATGTGCCTGGTGGATAGAATGCTGAGGGAGGGGGAGGGTGAGGAGGGCATGTGCATGCACGAGAGAAAGTTAGTGGTAGCTACAAAGGTTAGAGGATTGTGTGGGTGTAAGAGAGTAACAAAGATCATAATTTTATATGAAAGCGGATTCATATATTTGAATAGGAGATCATAGTGTTTTAAACATATGCATGCATGAATATAGCGGTGATACACGTGTTGTGCACATGTTATACCATAATCTGATAATGCATGGCGTTTGCAACTCACAGCTAAATGCTGAACAATCTAAACCATACTATACATCAAACAATCTCACATTCTATTTGAATTTGTGATAATGTGTGGCGTTTGCAGCTTACAACTAAATATCGAACAATCTAAACAATACTATATATCGAACATTCTCACATTTTATTTGAACTTGTGGTAATGTGTGGTGTTTTCAACTCACATCTAAATACTTTAGGCGTAGGGGGCGGGGCACCATACATAATGTGATAAACACATTATACATATGAGACATGGTTTAGATTATGAAGATCTAGCTAGAGCTAGAAATGTAATGTGATTTGAAATAAACATAAAGTGGATTCAAAAAATCGAGTTCGAGTTCATATAGTACACATAGTTCATATGTAACTCGAGACTAATCATGTGTTGTGCTGTGAAGATAATACACAAATGATGGTTTAACTTGACAATAATGATGATTGTAGATCTTACTAAAACAGAGAAACGAATTCAAATGCTTTGACTTCACAACAATCTTTACTGTAGATCTTATTCAAATAGAGAAACGAATTCAAATTTAGTTCATATTGAAGCGGTAGTTTATACGTTTGGAATGCACTAAAACGTTCATTTGAGTAGGTTGCATGCATTATACACGTAGCGAAATATTTTAATTGAACATAACATGAATTCAAAGTTTTGAATGACATTTGTAGTGCGCATTGATTTGGTATAGTACACGTTAGGCTTGTCCGGAAATTTCAACACGTGCCTTGTTAGCCCAAAATATTTAAGATATATCTTGTCTCAGTCTTGCTCCGACAACTCCCTCCATCTCAACCCGTGCCTTTCTATTCCGAAATTACAACACACGCGAAAACTCCCACCTCCTATGAAATCCCGACATGCGAAATTCCCGTGGTACCCCTGAACCGAAAGAACCGCCTCAAATCGGTGGGGGTACTTTCTTAACATACCCAACATTTCGGACAAGTGCATCCCTAAGCCATGGTTCCCCACTGCCATCCCATCCGCCCACCCATTCATACACCGAGGCTGCGAAAACCCGCGACGAAGCCCCACACCCTGCTTCATCCGCCACCCAGCCGGAGCCTCTTCCCCGACGACGTCGTCCACAGCAACACCTTGATGTCCCTCATCCATCATACCGGATGAGGATCCGTCGTCGATCTCGTCGTCCCGCTGGTTCAGCCACCCCGTCCTCCACCTCCAAGGAGCTGCCCCGATGTTCCCCTCGTCTTTTGCGCCACCTCCATTCCCACACCGCCGTCTTCACCTGCACCACCAGAAGAGTATCATGATCATCGTTTCCTCGGATGAAGTTGCGGCCTAATTGGCGCCACCAAAGAGGTTGTACACTAATTGCTGCATTTTCTTATTGATTCGATCTCACGGTGCTGCTGGCGCTCGGTCCCGAGCGGACACGGCGGGGCTCCATCCACGGCGGCGTTGCCGGCCACTTCCTCCACGGTGTCGCTCCCTCGGCGGTGACGTCCGCATCAGTAGGAGCTGCTGCTGCTTTAGCTCTCACTCGCGCTGCTGCTCTGCTCTTGCTCTCGGTCCCCTGTCTGGTCTACTCTTGCTCGCACTGCTGCTCTTGCTCTTGCTCTTGCTTGCGATGCTGCTCCAATTTAGCTACACTTCAGTCGACTGAATCGACTTTTGGGTCAGTCGATTTTTAGGGGGTGGTGGCCTCGCCGGGGTGAAGGAAGAACCAGCCGCAGCAGGGAGGGGGGCTCGCTAGAGAGGTACGCCACTATGTATCTGAGGGTTCAGGGTGGGGGCGGTGGTCGCCGGCGGTGGCGGGGCGGTGGCGTGGGGATCGCCGGAGAAAAAGCTCGGCACGGGGGGCCTAGAGGGATGGCCGGGGCAGCGGCGGACCGGAGGTGGGGAGTGTTTTCGGGGCGGGCGGGGCGGCGCACCGCCGGCCGCGGGCGGCGTTGGGCTGCTGTTTGGCCGATGGTGGCTGGCGGCGTAGGGGGGTGGAGGTTGAAGATGAACTTCAGGCCCTTGATTTCGTATCCAACGGCTGCAAAATCGACTGACCAGAAATGAAAAATTCAGTCGACCGACGTGTAGCCTCACCTTTGCTAGTGCGTTCAGTTTCGACAGTAAAATTCAGTTTCGACAGTTAAGTTCAGTTTCGACAGTTAAGTTCAGTTTCGACAGTTAAGTTCAGTTTCGACAGTTAAATTCAGTTTCGACAGTTAAGTTCAGAGATGAGCGGCTGATGTATTTTACATCTAGCACTTTGTGGTTATGTATTTTACGTCATGTATTGGAGATGCTATTAGAATTCCACTCAGGTTAACATTGTCTCTCTTGTCCTGCTTCAGCCTCGGCATCGTACAACTCACTAGAGCTGCTCCGACGATGAAACCCTCCATCACAGCGGAGCAGTACCTCAGGCTCCATCTCCAAACGCCTAAGATCTTCTTCCCCTCCTCCGACAGCCAAGTCAGTCGGAGCATCCTCACCGGCCAACCCAATCACGCTGAGATCGACATGGCTTCTCCAAAGAAGTTGTACACTTGTTGCATCTCTTTTTTACTCTACATGTTATATATATTGTCCACTGAGCACATGGATTTGTTCCTTTAGTGTCTCCTTGAAAGAAAAAATGTAGGAATTTTAACTTTCACTTGTCCTCCTTTTCAAATTCCTATTCATGAAGCACAAGACTAAGAGATAGTAGCATAATAGTATTATAACCGTACATTTTCTTGTGGTTTGACTTAATCTCACCATGCTTCTTTGCATCCTGTGATCTTCCAATTGTTGTGATTCAAACACCCAGATTGGCAGAAATCCTGTGTTTTTAAATTCTCTGTTTTGCACGTGCATTCCTATCTTATTCCCGTCTATTTCCTATCCCTGCATTGTTGGAATCCACCAATTCAAGTGAGCCCTTGCAGAATTACTTCTCTTACAGATAGTTGTCAAAGAAAACCTTGCGTGGTTTGTCCCGCTCCTACTGCACCGTCGTCCACCCCAGCTCAGCTGCTCCAAATACAGAAGGGTCCAGCACAGCAGGGATCCGACCTCCAGATCTTTCGCCGCCTCAGATCTTCTTCCCCGCCGCCGGCAGCCATGAAAACTGCATTACCATCATCAACCAAGCATATGACCTTGAGGACTACACGGGTCCGCAAGAGATGTCGCACTCTTTCGTGTATGCTTACGTTATGCATCGCTTAATATTACATGCTACTTTATCCTCCTATTCACCAATTAGACTCCGAGTCAGCTCCAAACTAATGGTCAAACTTGAGTTTTTAAATGGTTGTGGGGTACATATCGAAGCCGCAATCAATAGTATCTATCTACTATCTGGTTAATCTCCGGTGTCTACTATGAGTTTCATGTTGGGTGGGAAACAAACAGTAAAGAAGCCATTATCTGTATTTTTAAACTGAAGCCATTATCTGCCTGCTATTATTGGTTTTGGGTCTATCCACAGGTTGCTACCATCACTCTGGATTTCTTCATGCACTCCTTACATAATCTGACTATGTTTTATTCCTATGCATGACAGTTATTGTAAACAATGGAACCGAACATGTAGAGCAAAAGAGACGAGCCTTGCGTGGCAATAAAATTTCATGCAGACGTTCATCCATGGTAGGCGCAAAGGCAGCCCCCCCTCCACGCATTCCGAATTGTAACTGAGAGGAAGATATCTGTTTTGAGGGGGATTCAGAAGGAGAAGACAACTCCTATTTACCCCCTGAGGCCTTCGCTCTAACTTGGCATGCTGATGTTGGTTATATCATGCATATGGTGTCTTGCATTGCTTACTTTATACATCAAATATGTCATCTGCTTAGTTTAGACATCCTTTGTGCGAATGCCATCTGTTTACTTTATTCATCGTTTATGTGAATTATGCAACACCATCTTGTTTAGCCAGGCATCATATATGTGAATTTTGCAATGCCATCCTGCTTAGCCAGTCATCTTATATGTAAATTATATCAGACCATCCTTTTTTTTGTTACATATTACATTTTTCAACATTGTTAGTACATTCAACTGCTCTTCGTGTGCATCAGCCATTTGACACGGTGATGGCAAATTCTGGAGTGAAAACAAGGTCTTCAGATCAGACTATGCTATCTGACGAAGTGCATATCTCGCTAGTTACGGATAGCTCCTCAGAGGAGGATTCAGAGATAGATGACCAGTCCTATCCCCCCCCCCCCGAGGTGTATGCTCTAACTTGGCAGGGTTATGTTGCTCATATCACGCGTATGGTGTCTCACATTGCTATGTCATTTGATTAGTTTAGACATGCTTTGTGTGAATGCCACCTGTTCAGTGTCTAATTACCATATATGTGAATTATGCATTGCCATCTTGTTGCAAGACATTATATATGTGAATTATACAATGCTATCTTGTTGCAAAGGCATTATATAAGTGAATTATGCAATGCCATGCTGTTTAGCCAATCATCATGTATGTGAATTATATCATGCTATCATTTTTTTGTATTACGTGTTCCATTTGTCGACAACGTTTGTATATTCAACTACTCTTCCTGTGCATCATTTGAAGCGGCGATGGAAGTATCTGGAGTGAAAACAAGGTACTCAGAGCAGACAATGCTACCTGCTGAAGCAGACATCTTGCTGGTTACAGAAAGCTCCTCAGAGGAGGATTTAGAGACTGATGACCAGTCCTATTTCCCCCCTGAGGTCTATGCTCAAACTTGGCAGGGTTATATTACCCATGTCATGCATGTTGTCTTGCATTGCTTAGTTTTTACATCATATATGGATTGCCATCTGCTTACTTGCTTACTATATAAATCATATATTTGAATTATATCATGCCATCATGTTTACATAGTACATACACATCATCTATCTGAATTATGGCATGGCAACCCATTTAATAAAGACATCATATAGTTATATCATCTCATCCTGTTTAGTGTTTACAGTCATCATATTTTGAATTATGGCATTCTATCCGCGAATGTATGTGAATTATGGCATGCTAACCTATTTAATAAACACATTATATAGTTATATCATGTCATCCTGTTTACATAGTCTCATATTTTGAACTATGTCTTTCCATCTTTTTTAGTTAGCCATCATAATGTGAAATTGTGTCATGCTATCCTATTTAGTTAGCCATCATATATGTGAAACTGTGTCATGCTATCCTGTTTGGTTAGACAACATAAATATGAATTATTTCATGCCCTCTTTTATTCCCCACTATCCATTGCACCTGTCTAGCATACAATGTCTACACTTTCAATTACTTTTCTTGTTTATCAGCCATTTGAATTGGAGAGGGTGATGGCAGTATCTAAGGGAGTAACAACACGGTCTTCAGAAAAGATAGTGCTACCAGTTGATGCAGATAGAACCACGGTTGTACTTGCCCAAGGACCAGATCCACCACACATAACGCAGACTCTCGCAAATTCTACCCCTACCTAGTTGGACAGAGAACCAGCTACACCCCCTCTAACTCCAACCCCGGCAGATAGTAACCGAGTTCCAGTTGACACAACACCGTCTCCACCACAGAGCACCCAAACACGAGCAATTAGTAAGGGAACTGCAGTGCCCAAAGCACGAGGACCACCACTCCGAATCCCAACTCAATGCTTAAAGGAGAAGAAGATTTGTTCTCAGGTCAGGTTCTATAGCTATGGTTCATACTCCTTTGCTCTTGCATTACTGTATTTACTCATACCAACTATTTTCAAATTTGAAGGATGGAACTAAAACTCCACTGGCGCAATAGGTATGTTTTAAACCTGTTTCTTTAACTGGTTTGCTGTTGTAACCTGCTCTATGTTGATTTCAGTTTCAATTGAATAAACAGTTATGTTCTCATGTCATGCACATTACAAGTGTTGTTATTGCTCTATAGTTTCCCACACTTATATTCTGTCTATTCTGCTTTGTCTTGAACAAATATTATTTGAACTGTGTCTCTATCTTGATTTGGCAACAAAAACTAGAATGATATAGACCATAAAGTGACCATGGTACATAGATATATGTTTGTTTCGTGCTGTTATCCTGTCCACTTTACTACTGAACTCATTTACCAAAATGAGTTTCATATACAACATGGTAAACATGTGATGTGTCTGCTTGTTTCTCTTTTAGAATGCGGACAAAATATTGGAGAACAGTACCACGTTATCTAATGGTAAAGGAAGTAATGCAGATAAGGTTCAAGATAGTGAGACATCCTGTTGGTCTCCAAGAAAGCTGATAAAAACTATCTTGACGACAGTGAGAGAACCCAAAAGTCCTGTCTCGATGTAGTGTTCAAGTTACTGGCCACTACTACTGGCACAAGCTCTTCGAACTCGCTGCCTGAATCAGTTCGTCTTCTTGAGTCTCAACTTCAAGTTGAAAGACATTGATCAGATGTGCTGCGACAGGAAGCTGAAGGACTAAGGAAGTCCCTGCAGAATTCAGATGCATATTTCCGGGTGCAACGCAAGCCCTGGAGGATTTTGAGCGCCAAACAAGAGAAAGTTAATAAGCTTGCTAAGCATCTTGCCAGCATTATTGGTACCCAGGATATTGTTTCTTGAGATCTTCTGAAGTGGTTTCAGTTCTGGATTTGTTTTGCTGCGGCGTTTATTTGCGCTGGTCGCCAACTTTGACAACCAGTGTATATGATATGCTGCTTTGTTCCCTATATTTGCACTGGTGGCGAACTTTGATGCCCAGTGGATGTAATATGTGTAATAGCCGTGATAGCCTAGCGTTAGTTGCTTGCTTATTTATTTCCTTGTTGTCTTGTTTATTTGTTTGCTTGTAGTCATTGCAGTTCTTTTTTCGCGGTTTGCTAGTGGCTGCAATAACCTATTTTTTAAAACTAGGCCACAATAACCATGGGCTAATATTTACTGTAGTGACACTGGGCCTCCTACGGGCCATAGAAACAATGGGCCTTCTATTGGCCGTAGAAACAATGGGACTTCAACGGGCCGTAGAAACAATGGGCCTTCTACGGGCCGTAGAAACAATGGGCCTTCTGCGGGCCGTATCATCAATGGGCCTTATACGGCCCATATGATCGATTGGCCAAACATGGGCCAAACAGACCGCATTATGGCCGTAAACTGGCTAGAGTTGGAATCGTCCGTTCATGGGCCGACCATAATGAGCCACCGTTAATAGACCGTATTTGATGACGCTACGAAAACGGCCCAACGTATTAATGGACCACAAACAGGCCGACTGTAACCACGGGCTGAATTTGGCCCACAAGCAGAAAATGACAGTAACATGCCATAAGTAAACGAATGCTGGAAATGAGCCCAAGAATAAATGGGCTCTGAGAAGGCCAAAAGATAACATGGGCTGGAAACGGCCCAACGGAATAACGGGCCGTTAATCGGTATAAAGTGATACACTGTTCATTACGGGCCAGTTTCACCACGGGCCGTTAATGGGTGTAAAGTGATACACTGTTCATTACGGGCCAGTTTCACCACGGGCCGTTAATAGGCCAAGAGTTACAAAGGGCCTCATATGGGCCGAAAGACGTCATGGGCCATACATGGGCCAAAAGTGAAAACGGGCTGGAATCATATTGGATGGCCCAGATGACGCTACTAGGCCTAATTCGGATAGGGCGTAACGGGCCTTGGGTTAGCGGGCAGTAAATCGGCTATATGCGAACATGCCGTTAACAGGCTTTCCATGGGCCGGCCCGCCACCTTTTGACCAAGTCAAATGGGCTAGCCTTTTCACAGGAATGGGCCTCTGTTGGGCCGTTCCACGTGTCGACGTATCATAGGCGCCTTCTGTCCAATGAGTGGATGACATCTATCCCGACGATGAGCCGACACATGTTTCCTCCAGCCAATGATGATTTTACACGTGGAAAATCCCCATTGGTCGGGGCTGTTAACGGTTTATAGGATCCAAAACCCGACCCGATAGCTTAACGGTGTTCCGTTACGGTGGATGCCACGTGTCGGTCACCCTTGTCGAAAGCACTTCTGTGACGCGCGATTTATCGTCATGGAAGTGGACACTTCCGTGATGATAATTTTGGTAATGTCATGGAACACTTCTATGAGAGCACAGGTACGACTATTTTGATTCTGTCAAAAAATCATCATGGATGTACATGCATGACAATAAACGCGACCTACTGTGACAAACATGTATCATCACGGAAGTGTATTTTTTTGTAGTGATTGCCACTACTTTCTTCATGACTTATACATGTTCCTCAGACTATGAGATTATGCAACTCCTGAATACCAGAGGAACACCTTGTGTGCTATTAAACGTCACAACGTAACTGGGTGATTATAAAGATGCTCTACAGGTGTCTCCGAAGATGTTTGTTGGCTTGGCATAGATTGAGATTAGGATTTGTCGCTCTGTGTATCAGAGAGGTATCACTGGGCCCTCTCGGTAATGCTCATCACTATAAGCCTTGCAAGCAATGTGAATAATGAGTTAGTTGCCGGATGAAGCATTACGGAACGAGTAAAGAGACTTGCCGGTAACAAGATTGAACTAGGTATGATGATACCGACGATCGAATCTCGGGCAAGTAGCATACCGATGACAAAGGGAACAACGTATGTTGTTATGCGGTTTGACTGATAAAGATCTTCCTAGAATATGTAGGAGCCAATATGAGCATCCAGGTTTCGCTATTGGTTATTGATCGGAGATGTGTCTCGGTCATGTCTACATAGTTATCGAACCCGTAGGGTCCGTACGCTTAACGTTCGATGACGATTTGTATTATGAGTTATGTGTTTTGATGACCGAAGTTTGTTTGGAGTCCCGGATGAGATCACGAACATGACAAGGAGTCTCGATATGGTCGAGACATAAAGATTGATATATTGGAAGGCTATATTCGGACATCAGAAAGGTTCCGAGTGATTCGGGTATTTTTCGAAGTATCAGGGAGTTACGGGAATTCACCGGGAGAAGTAATGGGCCTTATTGGGCCATACAGGAAAGGAGGAGGCAGACGAAGGGGAGGTGGCGCGCGCCCCCATGGGTCCATATTGGACTAGGGGAAGGGGGGCGTCCCCCTTGCCCTTTCCTACTCCCTCTCTCTTTCCCTCTTTCCTTCTCTCCTACTCCGAAAAGGAAAGGGATTCCTACTATGACTTGGAAGTCCTAGTAGGACTCCATAATCTTGGTGCACTCCTAGGGGGCCGGCCTCACTCCCTCCCTCCTTTATATACGTGGGTAGGGGGCATCCCAAAGACACACCAAGTTTTGCCTTAGCCGTGTGCGGTGCCCTGATACGTCTCCGTCGTATCTATAATTTTTGATTGTTCCATGCCAATATTATTCAACTTTTATATACTTATGGCAACTTTTCATACTATTTTTTGGGACTAACATATTGATCCAATGCCCAGTGCCAGTTCCTATCTGTTGCATGTTTTATGTTTCGCAGAAACCTCATATCAAACGGAGTCCAAACGGGATAAAAACGGACGGAGAAATATTTTGGAATATTTGAGATTTTTGGGAAGTAAATTCAACATGAGACGGTGCCCGAGGTGGCCACGAGATAGGTGCCCACGCCCACTCCAGGTGGGCGCGCCCCCACCCTCTTGGGCCACTCGTAAGGCGGTTGATGCCCTTCTTTGGCCGCAAGAGAGCTAATTTTTGGAAAAAGATCTGGGCGAAGGTTTCAATCCAATTGGAGTTACGGATCTCCGGATATAAAAGAAACGATGCCAGGGCAAAATCCCAGAACGCAGAAACAGAGAGAGACAGATAGATAGATCCAATCTTGGAGGGGCTCTCGCTCCTCCCACGCCATGGGAGAAAAGGACCAGAGGGGAAACCCTTCTCCCATCTAGGGAGGAGGTCAAGGAAGAAGAAGAAGAAGGAGGGCCCTCTCCCCCTTGCTTCCGGTGGTGCCGGAATGCCGCCGGGGGCCAACATCATCACCGCGATCTACACCAACACCGCCGCCATATTCTCCAACATCTCCATCACCTTCCCCCCTTCTATATTCAGCGGTCCACTCTCCCGCAACCCGTTGTACCCTCTACTTAAACATGGTGCTTTATGCTTCATATTATTATCCAATGATGTGTTGCCATCCTATGATGCCTGAGTAGATTTTCGTTGTCCTATTGGTGGTTGATGAATTGCTATGATTGATTTAATTTGCTTGTGGTTATGTTGTTATCCTTTGGTGCCCATCATATGAGCGCGCACATGGATCACACCATAGGGTTAGTTGTATGTTGATAGGACTATGTATTGGAGGGCAAGAGTGATAGAAGCTTCAAACTAGCATAGAAATTGATGCATACGGGATTGAAGGGGGACCAGTATATCTTAATGCTATGGTTGGGTTTTACCTTAATGAACGTTAGTAGTTGCGGATGCTTGCTAATAGTTCCAATCATAAGTGCATAGAATTCCAAGTCAGGGATGACATGCTAGCAGTGGCTTCTCCCACATTAAACTTGCTATCGGTCTAGTAAAGTAGTCAATTGCTTAGGGACAATTCCACAACTCCTACCACCACTTTCCACACTCGCTATATTTACTTTATTGCTTCTTTATCTAAACAGCCCCTATTTTCTATTTACGCGTTCTTTACTTTCTTGCAAACATACCTAACAACACCTATAAAGTACTTCTAGTTTCATACTTGTTCTAGGTAAAGCGAACGTCAAGTGTGCGTAGAGTCGTATCAGTGGCAGATAGGACTTGAGAGAGTATTTGTTCTACCTTTAGCTCCTCGTTGGGTTCGACACTCTTACTTATCAAAAGAGGCTACAACTATCCCGTATACTTGTGAGTCATCAAGACCTTTTTCTGGCGCCGTTGCCGGGGAGTCATAGCGTGGGGTGAATATTCTCATGTGTGCTTGTTTGCTTTATCACTAAGTAATTTTTATTTGTTGTTCTAAGTTGTTCTCTATCTTTACTTATGGATATGGAACATGAAATACCAAAAAAATTAGGTGCACTTGCTACTCATGTAGATGGGGAACCTCCTAAAACCCTCGATGCTCGTTATGTGACAGAAATTGTGTATTACTTTGATAATCCTGAGAAAACCCCATTCAACTTTGTTATGGGAGACACCTTGGATCAACGTGAATACTTTAGGGATTATCGCTTGACACAAAAAGGGAAACTATTATGGGATCAAATTTCTATGTTGCGTTGGTATGCTAGGCAACTATGCTTGAGTTACGATTATACTTGTTGCTCTAGGATGAAGGCTCCACACCTTCCCTTTTCATGCAAATTTAATGATGATAAAACCTTAGCTTCTTATGCTAATGGTAGATATGATTTATATGATGTGGAACAAATAGAAGAATTGTTGCTTTTATGGGTGCTTATGAGATTGAATCTATGTTTAAAGAGTTTGATGATTTTGATGATTCAGTTTATAGCCCTGAAATTTTTGCTATACTTAAATATTGTTATAAGAATTATGAATACAATTACAATATTGATGCATTTATTGGGAAAGTCTCTGCTGTCCAAGAAGAGACTAATATTTTGCAGGAAGCTATGGAAGAAGGAATTGATGAAACTGTGAGCTCATTGGATGAAAAAGATGATGAGGAGAGCGAAGAACAAAAGGAGGAAGAGCGGATTAGCTACCCGTGCCCACCTTCTAGTGAGAGTAACTCTTCAAATCATACATTGTTTAATCCTGCTTTGTGTTTAACGAAGGGTGATTACTATGATGATTACTATGATGATTGATATGATGATTGTTATGATCCCATTGATTCTCTTGAAATACCCCTTTTTGATGATGCTTGCTATGCTTGTGGCCAAGATGCCAATATGAATTATGCTTATGGAAATGAACTTGCTATAGTTCCTTCTGTTAAACATGAAATTGTTGCTATTGCACCCACGCATGATAGTCCTATTATCTCTTTGAATTCTCCAACTACACTATATCAGAGAAGTTTGTGCTTATTAAGGACTATATTGATGGGTTGCCTTTTACCATTGCACATGATGATTTTGATAGATATAATATGCATGTGCTTGCTTCTCCTACTTGCAATTATTATGAGAGAGGAACTATATCTCCACCTCTCTATGTTTCCAATATGATAAAATTGCAAGAAACTGCTTATACTATGCATTGGCCTTTACTTGGTGTGCATGAATTGTTCTTTTATGACATGCCGATGCATAGTAAGAGAGTTAGACTTCGTTGTTGCATGATATATGTTACTTTGTGCTCATTACTAAATCACAAATCATTGTTAATTAAAATTGGCTTTGATATACCTTGGGATCCGGGTGGATTCTTTACTTGAGCACTTTATGCCTAGCTTAATGGTTTTAAAGAAAGCGCTGCCAGGGAGACAATCCGGAAGTTTTAGAGAGTCATTTAATTCTGTTGAGTGCTTTCATTTAGTTTAAAAACAAAAAAATAAAGAGGGGAACCTAAAACTTTTTCAAAAAGGAAGGTGAAAGTGAGAAAGACAAGCATTGTTGAAGTGGGGGCTAGCCTTGAACCTTGTTCATGCTCATGGAAACTTTGTGGATCTTAATTACAAAAACTCTTCATAAAAAAATAATTATCCCCTTGTACAATTCCATTGTATTATAAAAATAATGTGCCAAGGTTTGCCTTTAGGATGTTTACAATGCTTGTTGGTTTGTACGGTGCAGGACAGAAACTTTGGCTGTAGTGCACAATTTTACATTTTTAACTAGAACGTCAAATGGTTCTGATTATTTTTGCAATGTATTAATGTACAAATTGTTTATTTTTCATAATTTTGGTAGAATTTTTAGGATACCCGAAGTATGGTGGATGTTCAGATTTCTACAGACTGTTCTGTTTTTGACAGATTCTATTTTTTGATGCATAGTTTGCTTGTTAAGATGAAACTATCAATTTATATCAGTGGATTAAGCCATGGAAAAGCTATATTACAGTAGACACAATGAAAAAACAAAATATGAATTGGTTTGCTACAGTACTTAGAGTAGTGATTTGCTTTATTATACTAACGGATCTTACCGAGTTTTCTGTTGAAGTTTTGTGTGGATGAAGTGTTTGATCGAGGATGACTCGATATGAGGAAAAGGAAGAGAGGCAAGAGCTCAAGCTTGGGGATTCTCAAGGAACCCCAACTAATTATTCAAGGAGACTCAAGCGTCTAAGCTTGGGGATGCCCCGGAAGGCATCCCCTCTTTCTTCAACAAGTATGGGTATGTTTTCGGATTCGTTTCGTTCATGCGATATGTGCAAATCTTGGAGCGTCTTTTGCATTTAGTTTTCACTTTTTTTAAGCACCATGCTGGTATGAGATAGTACTAGGTTGATTTATAGAATGCTCATTGCACTTCACTTAAATCTTTTGAGTATGGCTTTATATAATGCTCCATGTGCTTCACTTATATCATTTGAAGTTTGGATTGCCTGTTTTTCTTCACATAGAAAACCGCCATTTGTAGAATGCTCTTTTTCTTCACTTATATTTGTTAGAGCATGGGCATATCTTTTGTAGAAAGAATTAAACTCTCTCGCTTCACTTATATCTATTTAGAGAGATGACAGGAATTGGTCATTCACATGGTTAGTCATAAAATCCTACACAAACTTGTAGATCGCTGAATATGATATGTTTGATTCCTTGCAATAGTTTTGCAATATAAAGGTGGTGATATTAGAGTCATGCTAGTGGGTGGCTGTGGATTAGTAGAAATACTAGTGTTGAGGTTTGTGATTCCCGTAGCATGCACGTATGGTGAACCGCTTTGTGATGAAGTTGGAGCAGAATTTTATTTATTGATTGTCTTCCTTATGAGTGGCGGTCGGGGTCGAGCGATGGTATTTTCCTACCAATCTATCCCGCTTGGAGCATGCACGTAGTACTTTGTTTTCAATGTCTTGTAGATTTTTGCAATAAGTATATGAGTTCTTTATGACTAATGTTGAGTCCATGGATTATACGCACTCTCACCCTTCCACCATTGCTAGCCTCTCTTGTGCTGCGCAACTTTTGCCGGTACCATACACCATACCTACCTATCATGGCATTTCCATAGCCATTCCGAGATATATTGCCATGCAACTTTCATCATCATCATATACATGACTTGAGCATTCATTGTCATATTGCTTTGCATGATCGTAACACAGCTAGCATGATGTTTTCATGGCTTGTCCGTTTTTTGATGTCATTGCTACGCTAGATCATTGCACATCCTGGTACACCGCCAGAGGCATTCATATAGAGTCATATCTTTGTTCTAGATATCGAGTTGTAATATTGAGTTGTAAGTAAATAAAGTGTGATGATCATCATTATTAGAGCATTGCCCGAGTGAGGAAAGGATGATGGAGACTATGATTCCCCCACAAGTCGGGATGAGACTCCGGACTTAATGAAAAAAAAAGAGATAGGCCAAAGAAGCCTAAATAAAAAAGGGAGGCCAAAGAAGCCTATTAAAAAAAAGAGAAAATTAAAAAAAAATAAAAATAAAAAAATGAGAGAAAAAGAGAGAAGGAGCAATGTTACTATCCTTTTACCACACTTGTGCTTCAAAGTAGCACCATGTTCTTCATGGAGAGAGTCTCCTATGCTTTCACTTTCATATACTAGTGGGAATTTTCATTATAGAACTTGGCTTGTATATTCCGATGATGGGCTTCCTCAAATGCCCTAGGTCTTCATGAGCAAGCAAGTTGGATGCACACCCACTTAGTTTTCAGTTTGAGCTTTCATACACTTATAACTCTAGTGCATCCATTGCATGGCAATCCCTACTCACTCACATTGATATTATTGATGGGTGCTACGTCTTGAGCTTGCGTTGGTTTTCCTCGAAGAGGAGAGGGTGATGCAGCAATAATAGCGTAAGTATTTCCCTCAGTTTTTGAGAACCAAGGTATCAATCCAGTAGGAGGCTCCTCAAAAGTCCCACGCACCTACACAAACAAACTGAGAACTTGCAACCAACGCAATAAAGGGGTTGTCAATCCCTTCACGGCCACTTGCGAAAGTGAGATCTAGTAAAGATAGTAAGATAAGATAAATATATTCTGGTATTTTATAATATATATGCAAAAAGTAAAGATGCAAATAAAAGTAGATTGGAAGCAAATATGATAAGATATAGACCCGGGGGCCATAGGTTTCACTAGTGGCTTCTCTCAAGATAGCATAAGTATTACGGTGGGTGAACAAATTACTGTCGAGCAATTGATAGAAAAGCGAATAGTTATGAGATTATCTAGGCATGATCATGTATATAGGCATCACGTCTGTAACAAGTAGACCGACTCCTGCCTACATCTACTACTATTACTCCACACATTGACCGACTGCTGCCTGCATCTAGAGTATTAAGTTCATAAGAACAGAGTAACGCATTAAACAAGATGACATGATGTAGAGGGATAAACTCAAGCAATATGATATAAACCCCATCTTGTTATCCTCGATGGCAACAATACAATACGTGCCTTGCAACCCTTTCTATCACTGGGTAAGGACACCGCAAGATTGAACCCAAAGCTAAGCACTTCTCCCATGGCAAGAAAGATCAATCTAGTAGGCCAAACCAAACTGATAATTTGAAGAGACTTGCAAAGATAACTCAATCATACATAAAATAATTCAGAGAAGATTCATATATTATTCATAGATAAACTTGATCATAAACCCACAATTCATCGGATCTCGACAAACACACAACAAAAAGAGTTTACATCGAATAGATCTCCACAAGAGAGGGGGAGAACATTGTATTGAGATCCAAAAAGAGAGAAGAAGCCATCTAGCTAATAACTATGGACCCGTAGGTCTGTGGTAAACTACTCACAACTCATCGGAGGGGCAAGGATGTTGATGTAGAAGCCCTTCATGGTCGATTCCCCCTCCGGCAGAGTGCCGACGAAGGCTCCAAGATGAGATCTAGCGGATACAGAAGGTTACGGTGGTGGAAATTGTGTTTTGTCCTTCTCCTAGATGTTTTCGGGGTACGTAGGTATATATAGGAGGAAGAAGTATGTCAGTGGCCGCCCGAGGGGCCCACGAGACAGGGGGCACGCCCTACGGGGGGCGCGCCCTCCTATCTCGTGGGAGCCTCGGCTGCTACTTGACTTGCACTCCAAGTCCTCTAGATCACGTTCGTTCCAAAAATCACGCTCCCGAAGGTTTCATTCCGTTTGGACTCCGTTTGATATTCCTTTTCTTCGCAATACTGAAATAGGCAAAAAAACAGCAATATGGGTTGGGCCTCCGGTTAGTAGGTTAGTCCCAAAAATGATATAAATGTGTAAAATAAAGCCCATAAACATCCAAAAGAGGTAATATAATAGCATGGAACAATAAAAAATTATAGATATGTTGGAGACGTATCAAGCATCCCCAAGCTTAATTCCTGCTCGTCCTCGAGTAGGTAAATGATAAAAAAGAAATTTTTGATGTGGAATGCTACCTAGCATAATTGTCAATGTAATTTTCTTTATTGTGGCATGAATGTTCAGATCCAAATGATACAAAATAAAAGTTCATATTGACATAAGAAATAGTAATACTTCAAGCATACTAATCAAAGCAATCATGTCTTCTCAAAATAACATGGCCAAAGAAAGTTATCCCTACAAAATCATATAGTCTGGCTGTTGCTCTAGCTTCATCACACAAAGTATTTAATCATGCACAACCCCGATGACAAGCCAAGTAATTGTTACATACTTTAATAATCTCAAACTCTTTCAACTTTCACGCAATACATGAGCATGAGCCATGGACATAGCACTGTATGTGGAATAGAATGGTGGTTGTAGAGAAGACAAAAAAAGGAGAAGATAGTCTCACATCAACTAGGCATATCAACGGGCTATGGAGATGCCCATTAATAGATATCAATGTGAGCGAGTAGGGATTGCCATGCAACGGATGCACTAGAGCTATAAATATATGAAAGCTCAACAAAAGAAACTAAGTGGGTGTGCATCCAACTCGCTTGCTCACGAAGACCTAGGGCATTTTTTTTGAGGAAGCCCATCATTGGAATATACAAGCCAACTTTTATAATGAAAAATTCCCACTAGTATATGAAAGTGACAACATATGAGACTCTCTATCATGAAGATCATGGTGCTACTTTGAAGCACAAGTGTGGAAAAAGAGATAGTAGCATTGTCCCTTCTCTCTTTTTCTCTCTTTTTATTTCTTCCTTTCTTTTTTTCTTTCTTCTTCTTCTTCTTTTTTCTTTGGCCTTCCCTTTTTTTCCTTTTTGGCCTTTCTCTTTTTTTTCTCTTTTTTTCTTTTTGTCAATTCCGAAATCTCATCCCGACTTGTGGGGGAATCATAGTCTTCATCATCCTTTCCTCACTAGGACAATGCTCTAATAATGAAGATCATCACACTTTTATTGATTTACATCTCAAGAATTACAACACAAAGCCGGAACAGGATATGACTCTATATGAATGCCTCCGGCGGTGTACCAGGATATGCAATGAATCAAGAGCGACATGTATGAAAATTATGAAGGTGGCCTTGCCACAAATACAATGTCAACTACATGATCATGCAAAGAGCAATATGACAAAAGTAATGTGTGTCATATGAACGGAACGGTGGAAAGTTGCATGGCAATATATCTCGGAATGGCTATGGAAATGCCATAATAGGTAGGTATGGTGGCTGTTTTGAGGAAGGTATATGGTGGGTGTATGGTACCGGCGAAAGTTGCATGGTACAAGAGAGGCTAGCAATGGTGGAAGGGTGAAAGGGTGCGTATAATCCATGGACTCAACATTAGTCGAAAAAACTCATGCACTTATTGCAAAAATTTAGAAGTCATCAAAAACCAAAGCACTACGCGCATGCTCCTAGGGGGATAGATTGGTAGGAAAAGACCATCGCTCGTCCCCGACCGCCACTCATAAGGAAGACACTCAATAAATATAATTGTGCTCCAACTTCATCACAAAGCAGTTCACCATACGTGCATGCTACGGGAATCACAAACTTCAACACAAGCATTCTTTAAATTCATAATCACCCAACTAGCATAACTTTAATATCACTACCTCCATATCTCAAAACAATTATCAAGCATCAAATTGATCATAGCATCCAATTCACTTTCTATGATAGTTATTATTATACCCAACTTGGATGCTCATCATTCTAGGACCAACTTTATGACCATAGCAAATACCATGCTGTTCTAAAATACTCTCAAAATAATATAAGTGAAGCATGAGAGACTAATAATTTCTTGAAAATTAAGACACCACCGTGCTCTAAAAGATATAAGTGAAGCACTAGAGCAAAAACTATCAAGCTCAAAAGATATAAGTGAAGCACATAGAGTATTCTAGCAAATTCTAATCAAATAGGCTTCTCCCAAAAGGTGTGTACAGCAAGGATGATTGTGGTAAACTAAAAATCAAAGACTAATATAATACACGATGCTCCAAGCAAAACACATATCATGTGGCAAATAAAAATATAGCTCCAAGTAAAGTTACCAATGAACGAAGACGAAAGAGGGGATGCCTTCCCGGGGCATCCCCAAGCTTAGGCTTTTGGCTATCCTTGAATATCTTGGGGTGCCATGGGAATCCCCAAGCTTAGGCTCTTGCCACCTGAGGGAGTCCTGGACTAGGGGGTGTCTGGATAGACGAACTATCATCTTTGGCCGGACTCCAAGACTATGAAGATACAAGATTGAAGACTCCGTCCCGTGTCCGGATGGGACTTTCCTTGGCGTGGAAGGCAAGCTTGGCGATACGGATATGTAGATTTCCTACCATTGTAACCGACTCTGTGTAACCTTAGCCCTCTCCGGTGTCTATATAAACCGGAGGGTTTTAGTCCGTAGGACGAACAACAATCATACCATAGGCTAGCTTCTAGGGTTTAGCCTCTTTGATCTCGTGGTAGATCTACTATTGTACTACCCATATCATCAATATCAATCAAGCAGGAGTAGGGTTTTACCTCCACCGAGAGGGCCCGAACCTGGGTAAAAACATCGTGTCCCTTGTCTCCTGTTACCATCCGCCTAGACGCACAGTTCGGGACCCCCTACCCGAGATCCGCCGGTTTTGACACCGGCATTGGTGCTTTCATTGAGAGTTCCTCTGTGTCGTCGCCTTTAGGCTTGATGGCTCCTTCGATCATCAACAACGACGCGGTCCAGGGCGAGACTTTTCTCCTCGGACAGATCTTCGTATTCGGCGGCTTTGCACTGCGGGCCAACTCGCTTGGCCATCTGGAGCAGATCGAAAGCTACGGCCCTGGCCATCAGGTCAGATTTGGGAGTTTGAACTGCACGGCTGACATCATCGGAGACTTGATCTTCGACGGATTCGAGCCACAGCCAAGCGCGCCGCACTGTCACGATGGGCATGATCTAGCTTTGTTGCCGGACAGTGCCCTGGAGGCCGCACAAGTGTCCGCTCCAACCCTTAGCTCGGAGCCGACTGCCCCGATCAAGGACAGGTGGCTGGACACTGCCTCGGGGGCTGCTACCTCTACGGCGATAGAGCTGGATACCAACCCGGTCCTTTGCGAAGCTCGTGACTCCAAGGCGCCGGACTCCGAACCTTCCGCGCCCCTGCTAATCAAATCCGATTGGGTGCCGATCATGGAGTTCAACGCTGCGGACATCTTTCAGCACTCGCCCTTTGGCGACATCCTGAATTCACTAAAGTCTCTCTCCTTATCAGGAGAGACCTGGCCGGACTATGGTCAGGAAGATTGGGATGCGGACGACGAAGAAATTCAACACCCACCCACCACCCACTTTGTAGCCACTGTCGATGATTTAACCGACATGCTAGACTTCGACTCCGAAGACATCGACGGTATGGACGACGATGCAGGAGACGACCAAGAACTAGCGCCTACAGGGCACTGGAAGGCCCAAAGGATGGGAATGGCGATGGAACAACAGAGGATGACCCCTCCAAGAAACAACCTAAGCGTCGGCGTCAGCGGCGCCGCTCTAAATCCCGCCACAGTAAAAATAGAGATTCCGGCATAGGAGACAATAACACCCCGGACAGTGCCGAAGACAACCCCCTCCGGAAGGATTCAGTGCAAGAGGATGGAGAAGCCATCCCTCATGAGAGAGCGGCAGACATAGAGGTAGAGGACGATAATTATATGCCTCCCTCCAAAGACGAGGCAAGCCTCGACGACGACGAATTTGTCGTGCCTGAGGATCCTGTCGAACAAGAGCATTTCAAACGCAGGCTTATAGCCATGGCAAGCAGCCTCAAGAAAAACCAGTAACAGCTTAGAGCTGACCAAGACTTGCTAGCCGACAGATGGACTGAAGTCCTTGCGGCCGAAGAGTATGAACTCGAACGCCCCTCCAAGAGCTACCCAAAACGCAGGCTGCTACACCGATTAGAGGAGGAAGCACCTAAACCTACATCACCAGCGCATAATACGGCCGACTGGCCACCTCGTGGCCGCGACAGAGAGGCCTCTCGGCCCTACACTCAAGCCGCACCCCGGCGTCGCTCGAAAAGTACAAAGCCACGGGGGAACACGCCATACTTGCGAGACATGTTGGAGGACAAGGCAAGGCAAACAAGATCGATCTACGGATCGCGTGGGCGCCCCACGATACGTGATGATAACCGTCACGCCGGATACAGCAATTCCGGCCGGGCCGAACACAACAGACAAAGCTCATTTGAGCTGCATCGTGATATAGCCCAATACAGAGGCGCCGCACACCCACTATGCTTCACAGACGAAGTGATGGATCATCAAATCCCTGAGGGTTTCAAACCCGTAAACATTGAGTCATACGATGGCACAACAGATCCGGCGGTCTGGATCGAGGACTATCTCCTCCATATCCACATGGCCCGCGGTGATGATCTACACGCCATCAAATACCTCCCACTCAAGCTTAAAGGACCAGCGCGGCATTGGCTTACAGCTTGCTAGCAGAGTCAATCAGTTGTTGGGAAGACCTGGAAGCCGCATTCCTCGACAACTTCCAGGGCACTTATGTGCGACCACCAGACGCCGATGACCTAAGCCACATAATTCAGCAGCCAGTAGAATCAGCCACACAATTCTGGACACGGTTCCTAACCAAGAAAAATCAAATCGTCGACTGTCCGGATGCAGAGGCCCTTGTAGCCTTCAAACACAACATCCGCGACGAGTGGCTTGCCCGGCACCTAGGACAGGAAAAGACGAAATCCATGGCAGCCCTCACAACACTCATGACCCGCTTCTGCGCGGGAGAGGATAGCTGGCTAGCTCGTAGTAACAACATGACCAAGAGCCCTGGTAATTCGGATACCAAGGACACCAATGGCAGGTCGCGTCGCAACAAGCACAAGCGCCACATTAATGGCAACAATACTGAGGATACGGCAGTCAATGCCGGATTCAGAGGCTCTAAACCCGGTCAGCGGAAAAAGCCATTCAAAAGAAATACCCCGGGCCCGTCCAATTTGGAACGAATACTCGATCGCTTGTGCCAGATACACGACACCCCCGAAAAGCCAGCCAATCACACCAACAGGGATTGTTGGGTGTTCAAGTAGGCAGGCAAATTAACTGCCGAAGACAATGACAAGGGGCTGCATAGCGATGACGAGGAGGAGACCCGGCCGCCGAACAATAGAGGACAGAAGGGTTTTCCCCCACAAGTGCGGACAGTGAACTTGATATACGCAACCCACATACCCAAAAGGGAGCAGAAGCGTGCACTCAGGGACGTATATGCGATGGAGCCAGTCACCCCAAAGTTCAATCCGTGGTCCTCCTGCCCGATCACTTTTGATCGAAGGGACCACCCCACTAGCATCCGCCATGGCGGATTCGCCGCATTTGTTCTAGACCCAATCGTCGACAGATTTCACCTCACTAGAGTCCTGATGGACGGCGGCAGCAGCCTGAACCTGCTTTATCAGGATATAGTGCGCAAGATGGGCATAGAACCCTCAAGGATTAAACCCACAAAGACGACCTTCAAAGGCGTCATACCAGGTGTAGAGGCCAAGTGTACAGGCTCAGTAACACTTGAAGTGGTCTTCGGATCCCCGGATAACTTCCGAAGCGAGGAGTTAATCTTCGACATAGTCCCGTTCTGCAGCGGCTGTCATGCATTGCTCGGACGAACCACATTTGCAAAGTTCAATGCGGTGCCACACTACGCATACCTCAAGCTCAAGATGCTAGGCCCTCAAGGAGTCATTACGGTCAACGGAAACACCGAACGCTCTCTCCGAACGGAGGAGCATACAGCTGCTCTCGCGACGGAAGTACAAAGCAGCCTCTTAAGGCAATTCTCGAGTCCGGCTATTAAGCGGCCGGACATCGTCAAGCGCGCCCAGAGTAACCTACAATAAGACCGCCTGGCACGTTCCGAGCACACGTAGCAATGCGGCCCCAACCCCAGCCCTCGCGAAATCACGAGACCAGTACCACGCGTACATAACTACGCTCTGGAGATACCATGGGCATAGGGGTAGGGGCACAACCACGGCATGCCCGGAGAGCGGCTCAACCGCACCAAGGGCTCGCAATTGTGTCATTCTTCCTTTTTTTATTCGCAGGACTCCACTTTCCAGAAGCCCTGTCCGGCAGTAGAATTGCTGAACTCACGATGCAATAGCCAGGGAAGCAGAAAAGCTACGTCGAGTGTCCAGGTGTTCTCTATTACGAGCAGTATACCTGTTTTACATACCATCCCGCAGCCTACCCCTGGAGGGGGACATGTTAAATAGTCCCATCCCTTGCTTATCGCACTATTCTGCTTTCATTGCAGTATTTTTGAATAAACAATGCATCGCTTTTTGCCTATTATTGCATTCCTTTTTTATCTATACATGTTCACTTATGACATGCGGCATCCGTACGCTTTGGTACGGCCAAATACACCAGGGGCTTAAGTTCCCCAAAATATGGTGTGATAAGTCCGAACACTTTCACAAGTGCGGCACCCCGAACTTATAGCATTATATGCATCGGCTCCGAATCATGTCTTGGGTCAATAGTTGGGTTTGCCTGGCTCCCATGTTTTGGTACCTTACATTCCGTTATATCGGCTAAGGTAGCGCTGGGAGAACCACTGGGATTGTGCCCCAGTTGAGCTGGGTTGAGCACCTCAGTGGAGAAAGCTAAAATTGACCGTCATGATAGGGCGAGAGCCGGTCGCTATTCGAGAGGTTTTTTCGAGTCCCTAAAGACTTATGCCGCTTAGAGTGAGGAGCCGGTCTTGTCCGGCCCAGGCGTGGATAGCACCCCGAATTCGGTCTTCCGAACACTAGGGGCTTCGCCGAAATTTAAAATTATAGAATTCTATGGCTAAGTGGGAGTGTTCAAGCACTATAAGTCCGGTTGCCTCGTTCGTTGTGTTGAGCGCCTCCCTTGAAGGACCCAAGAATGGGAAAAAGAGCGCTCAAGTTTATCCCGAACACCCCAGCACTCATGGCATGGGGGCTGAAGCCAACGACTTGCCATCTCTCAAATTTGATAAACGGCCACACAGAAGGTAATATTTTAAATTAACAAGCGTTGGTTAGCGCATATGAACAAGTTTTCAAGCGCACAGGATAAAAAATGCGAGTTTACTCAAAAATTACATCTTTGGAGCATTCACCCGCTATAAGGCGGGCACCCTTCAGGACGTTCTCATAATACATTTCGGGCTTGCGATACTCCCTGCCCGGCGGTGGAGCATCCGTCACAAGCTTCTCAGCGCCCATCTTGCCCCAGTGCACTTTAGCACGGGCAAGGGCCCTACGGGCACCTTCGATGCAGATGGAGCGCTTAACGACTTCAATCCATGGCGTCCACTAGCCGCCGCACCAGCCCGAAGTAGCTCCCAGGCATGGCCTCCTTCGGCCAGAGCCGAGCTATGAGGCCCTTCATGGCCTGTTCGGCCATCTTATGAAGCTCGACCAGCTGCTTCAGCTGGTCGCTCAAGGGCACCGGGTGTCCGGCCTCAGCATACTGAGACCAGAATACCTTCTCCGTTGAGCTCCATTCCTCGGCCCGGTAGAATGCGGCAGCATCGGACACACTGCAGGGTAGATCTGCGAATGTTCCTGGAGAGCTCCGGATTCGGGTAAGTAACAAGTAATTCACTTTCACGTGCTTGCTTTGCATGAAGAATGCCTTACCCGCCGCTATCTTCTTTATTGCCTCAATTTCTTAGAGGGCTTTTTGGGCTTCGGCCTTAGCGGCTTTGGCACTCTCAAGAGCCGAGGCAGGCTCGGACTCTCGAGTCTTCGAGTCACGCTCCAAACTCTCGTGTTTTTCCACGAGAGCATGGAGCTCTTGCCGCACCTCCACCACCCGCGCCTCCTGCTTCTCTCGCTCGGTGCGTTCCGCGGCCGCATTGCTTTCGGCCTTGGACACCGCTTCCTTCAGGGTCGCCACCTCGTTCGTGGCCCCTGCAGTACTCACGTTATTCCTGCCATTTTTTGTAACCAAATCCTTTCTATAAGGTATTACTTTAATAAGGTATTACTCACCTTCCTTGTCCTCGAGCTGCTTCTTGGCATGGTCGAGCTTGTTCTCGGACTGCTCGAGGCTCTCCTTCAATGCATTGACCTCCACAGTCAGTGCGGCAGAGGTCAGCAGCGCAGCCTGCATTCCCATATTGACATATTTATGTTAGACTCCTGCGTATATCTTATTAGATCCTCAGTTCGGCTTTTCTTTCCGAACACCGAACTGAGCATCAGGGGCTACTGTCTATGCGGTACTATTTTACATATCTTAATTACATACCTCAAAGCCTGTTAGAAGGCTGGTACAGGCTTCAGTCAGCCCGCTCTTGACGGACCAAACTTTCTGAATCACCGCACTCATAACAGTGCGGTGCTCCTCGTCGATGGAGGCGCCGTTAAGCGCCTCCAGCAAATTATCCGGCGCCTCCGGTTGGACGGAGGTCACCGGCATCACAGTCTCGCCCTTCTTATGAAGGGGCCGCCTGACGGACTCCGGAACCACTAAAGGTTCCGGTGCGGAGTCCGGCCCAGGGCCGAACTCAGAACCCTTTAGGGGTTGATCCCCCTCGCACCCAAAGTCCAGGAGGTTGCCTTGCGGCACCTCCGGAACCTCCTCCTCATGGCCGGTCCCCTTTTGGGACCCTACCACGGTGTCATCCGTAGCGCAAGGAGAGGAGACGGCCAGACGTGAAGTGCTGTCCACGTCCGATGGCACTAGAGAGCCGCTCGTCGAAGTGTCGAGCCCGTCCTTGGGCGGGCTGCAGGGTTATGTTCGGCGTTAGGAGACTCTATGCAACAAATGAAACACCATGAGTTATTCTAGTATCCGGACACTTACAAAGTCGCCAGGGGCTTAGTCCTCGATGGCCACTCCTCTTCATCGTCGTCGGCATTGGTGGAGTAGTCCGGGGGGAGGGTCCTTCCCTTCTTGGACCCTTTGGCCTCCCCCGTTGGGGACGCCTTCCTTTTATTCTCTCCCCCCGCTGGGGGAGAGGCCTCCTTTTTCTCCTCCTCGTCTTCGCGGGAGGAGTCCGCCTCGGAGTCATCGGACGATGAGTCTGATAACACCTGGCGCCGGGAACTCCTCCGAGTTCTCGTGGCCTTCTTCTTGGCCTTCTTCTCCGGCACCACATAAGGCGCCGGGGCCAGCAGCCCCGATAATTGGGCGTCCACTGGGTCTTCTGGCAAGGGAGCCAGACAGTTAACCTGCCCGGATGTATTTTGCCAGGCCTGTCAAAGGTGTTGGGAATTTTAGATCCCACATAGGGTCAAACTATGAACAACAAGCATCCCGTAAAGGGTAAAATAGCTTACCTCGCCGGCTTGACGCTGCGAGCTGAATCCACGATCTTCAGTAATGGACGTGGGGGCCTCGGTGCCCTTGAACAACACCTTCCAGGCGTCTTCGTACGAAGTGTCGAAGAGCCTGCTCAAGGTCTGGTGCTGTGCCAGATCAAACTCCCACAAGTTGAAAGCCCGTTGTTGGCACGGGAGGATCCGGCAGATGAGCATGACCTGGACTACGTTGACAAGCTTGAGCTTCTTGTTCACCAAGGTTTGGACGCAGGATTGGAGTCCGGTCGGCTCCTCCGAATCACCCCACGATAGGCCCTTCTCTTTCCAGGAGGTGAGCCGTGTGGGAATGCCAGATCTGAATTCGGGGGCCGCTGCCCATTCAGGGTCACGCGGCTCGGTGATATAGAACCACCCCGATTGCCACCCCTTTACGGTCTCCACAAAGGAGCCCTCGAGCCATAGGACGTTGGGCATCTTGCCCACCATGGCACCTCCGCACTCCGCTTGGCGGTCGCCCACTACCTTCGGCTTGACATTGAAGTCTTCAGCCATAAGCCGAAGTGGGGCTGGATGCAGAGGAAGGCCTCGCACACGACGATGAACGCCGAGATGTTGAGGATGAAATTCGGGGCCAGATCATGGAAATCCAGGCCATAGTAGAACATGAGCCCCCGGACAAATGGGTGAAGTGGAAAACCTAGTCCGCAGAGGAAGTGGGTGAGGAACACCACCCTCTCATGGGGCCCAGGGGTGGGGATGAGCTGCCCCTTGTCAGGGAGTCGATGCGCGATGTCGCTGGACAAGTATCCGGCCTTTCACAGCCTCTTGATGTGCCCCTCCGTGACGGAGGAGGCTATCCACTTGCCTCCCGCTCCGGACATGACTGGGGAAGGTTGAGGCGAGACGTGCGGATTTGGGCGCTGGAGCTCGAGTGCGCGGAAATGGATAAGCAAAGGAGGAAGAAGGCGTGGGTAAAAAGGTGGATCCTTATCCCCTTATATATGGACGGACGAAACTATGCGTCCCCACCAGCCTGGTAAAACTCGCTTATCTCCCAAGCGCCATAATCAATGGCGTGGTTGGGTTACCCACACCCGTATTGATGAGAATACCGAAATAAGGGGACACGATCTCTGCTTTGACAAGACGTGCCAAGGAAACTGCTTCGCTAAACACACTGAGGTGGAACAGTTAAAACGATTCGAATAAAGGCTTGGCCATGGTGTGACGTCATGCCACGAAATACGTCAGCAGATTGAACTTGTGTAAATATTATTCTCTCTACGGTAGCGTGTGGAGCTTATTTTGCAGAGCCGGACACTATCCCGGTGTTCAAAATCTTCTATGAAGTATTCGGAGGAGGAACCCGCCTTGCAATGCCGAAGACAATATGCGCGCCGGACTCGTCGTCATTGAATCCTGGTTCAGGGGCTACTGAGGGAGTCCTGGACTAGGGGGTGTCCAGATAGCCGAACTATCATCTTTGGCCGGACTCCAAGACTATGAAGATACAAGATTGAAGACTCCCGTGTCCGGATGGGACTTTCCTTGGCGTGGAAGGCAAGCTTGGCGATACGGATATGTAGATTTCCTACCATTGTAACCGACTCTGTGTAACCCTAGCCCTCTCCGGTGTCTATATAAACCAGAGGGTTTTAGTCCGTAGGACGAACAACAATCATACCATAGGCTAGCTTCTAGGGTTTAGCCTCTTTGATCTCGTGGTAGATCTACTCTTGTACTACCCATATCATCAATATCAATCAAGCAGGAGTAGGGTTTTACGTCCACCGAGAGGGCCCGAACCTGGGTAAAAACATTGTGTCCCTTGTCTCCTGTTACCATCCGCCTAGACGCACAGTTCGGGACCCCCTACCCGAGATCCGCCGGCATTGACACCGACACCACCCTTTATTCCATAGTCCATAAAAGCTTTACCCAAAACTTGAAAACTTCACAACACAAAACTCAACAGGAAATCTTATAAGCTCCATTAGTGAAAGAAAACAAAACCACCACATAAGGTACTGTAATGAAATCATTCTTTATTTATTTTGGTGTTAAACCTACTGTATTCCAACTTCTCTATGGTTTATAAACTATTTTACTAGCCATAGATGCATCAAAATAAGCAAACAACACACGAAAAACAGAATCTGTCAAAAACAGAACAGTCTTTAGAAATCTGTAACTAACGCAAACTTCTGGAAGTCTAAAAATCCTACCAAAATAGGAAGTCCTGGAAAATTTGTTTATTGATCATCAGCAAAAAGAATCAACGCAAAATCACGTTCCTGTGATTTAACAAAATTATATTCGTGCGTGCAAAGTTTCTGTTTTTCAGCAGAATCAAATCAACCATCATCATAGGTTATCCTATAGGTTCTACTTGGCACAAACACTAATTAAAAGATAAAAACACATCTAAACAGAATGTAGATGCAAGATTTATTAAATAACAGCAAGGAAAAATATTGGGTTGCGTCCCAACAAGCGCTATCATTTAACGCCCCTAGCTAAGCATTGCTAATTTTAATGATGCTCACATGAAAGACAAGAATTGAAGCACAAAGAGAGCATCGTGAAACACGTGACAAACACATCTAAGTCTGACATACTTCCTATGCATAGGCATATTATAATCAAACAAATTTGCAAGGCAAGCAAAAACTAGCATATGCAAGGAAGAAGAAGAGACGATAGCAATCTCAACATGACGAGAGGTAATTTATTAAGATGAAAATTTTTACAACCATATTTTCCTCTCTCATAATAATTGCATGTAGGATCATAGGCAAATTTAACAAAATAGCTATCACAAAACATATTCTCAACATGATCCACATGCATGCAAAGTTGACACTCTTCCAAGATAGTGGGATTAACATTAGCTAGAGTCATGACCTTTCCGAACCCACTTTTATCAAAAATATCATAAGATTGAACATACTCCAAAAATGTAGGATCTAAAGTGGACACTCTTCCAAACCCACTTTCAATATTATTGCAAACATTATTGTTAATCTCATATTCATCATGGGGCTTAAATAAATTTTCAAGCTTATAAGAAGAATCACCCCAATCATGATCATTGAAACAAGTAGTAGACATAGCAAAACTAGCATCCCCAAGCTTAGGGTTTTGCATATTATTAGCACAATTGACATCAAGAGAATTTATAGGAAAATCATTGCAATCATGATTTTTATTCAAGGAGTTATCGTGAATCTCTTCATAAATTTCTTCATCATAATTTTCAGATTCACAGATTTTGAGCAAAGCTTCATAAAGATAATCTAGTGCACAAAACTCACTAGCAATTGGTTCATCATAATTGGATCTCTTAAAAAGATTAGCAAGCGGATGAGGATCCATAGATCTTAGGTTCTCTGTTTAGCAATAAATAAGCATCTAGTCCAACCAAACGAGCAAACAAAAGGGCAAGCAAAAGAGAGAAGAGAAGATTTGGAAAGAGAGGGCGAATAAAACGGCAAGGGTGAAGTGGGGGAGAGGAAAACGAGAGGCAAATGGCAAATAATGTAAATGCGAGGGAGATGAGTTTGTGATGGGTACTTGGTATGTCTTGACTTGAGCGAAGACCTCCCCGGCAACGGCGCCAGAAATCTTCTTGCTACGTCTTGAGCTTGCGTTGGTTTTCCTCGAAGAGGAGAGGGTGATGCAGCAATAGTAGCATAAGTATTTCCCTCAGTTTTTGATAACCAAGGGATCAATCCAGTAGGAGGCTCCTCAAAAGTCCCACGCACCTACACAAACAAACTGAGAACTCGCAACCAACGCAATAAAGGGGTTGTCAATCCTTTCACGGCCACTTGAGAAAGTGAGATCTAGTAAAGATAGTAGGATAAGATAAATATATTTCTGGTATTTTATAATATAGATGCAAAAAGTAAAGATGCAAATACAAGTAGATTGGAAGCAAATATGATAAGAGATAGACCCGGGGGCCATATGTTTCACTAGTGGCTTCTCTCAAGATAGCATAAGTATTACGGTGGGTGAGCAAATTACTGTCGAGCAATTGATAGAAAAGTGAATAGTTATGAGATTATCTAGGCATGATCATGTATATAGGCATTACGTCCGTAACAAGTAGACCGACTCCTGCCTGCATCAACTACTATTACTCTACACATCGACCGACTCCTGCCTGCATCTAGAGTATTAAGTTCATAAGAACAGAGTAACGCATTAAGCAAGATGACATGATGTAGAGGGATAAACTCAAGCAATATGATATAAACCCCATCTTGTTATCCTCGATGGCAACAATACAATATGTGCCTTGCAACCCTTTCTATCACTGGGTAAGGACACCGCAAGATTGAACCCAAAGCTAAGCACTTCTCCCATGGCAAGAAAGATCAATCTAGTAGGCCAAACCAAACTGATAATTCGAAGAGACTTGCAAAGATAAGTCAATCATACATAAAATAATTCAAAGAAGATTCAAATATTATTCATAGATAAACTTGATCATAAACCCACAATTCATCGGATCTCGACAAACACACCGCAAAAAGAGTTTACATCGAATAGATCTCCACAAGAGAGGGGGAGAACATTGTATTGAGATCCAAAAAGAGAGAAGAAGCCATCTAACTAATAACTATGGACCCGTAGGTCTGTGGTAAACTACTCACAACTCATCGGAGGGGCAAGGATGTTGATGTAGAAGCCCTCCATGGTCGATTCCCCCTCCGGCAGAGTGCCGGCGAAGGCTCCAAGATGAGATCTCGCGGATACAAAAGGTTACAGTTTGTGGAAATTGTGTTTCGTCCCTCTCCTGGATGTTTTCGGGGTACGTAGGTATATATAGGAGGAAGAAGTACGTCGGTGGCCGCCCAAGGGGCCCACAAGACAGGAGGGCGCGCCCTACAGGGGGGCGCCCTCCTATCTCGTGGGAGCCTCGGCTGCTTATTGACTTGCACTCCAAGTCCTCTGGATCACGTTCGTTCCAAAAATCATGCTCCCAAAAGGTTTCATTCCGTTTGGACTCCGTATGATATTCCTTTTCTTCGAAATACTGAAATAGGCAAAAAAACAGCAATATGGGCTGGGCCTCCGGTTAGTAGGTTAGTCCCAAAAATGATATAAATGTGTAAAATAAAGCCCATAAACATCCAAAAGACGTAATATAATAGCATGGAACAATAAAAAATTATAGATACGTTGGAGACGTATCAATGTGCATCTCCATAGCTCGTTGATACGCCTAGTTGATGTGAGACTATCTTCTCCTTTTTGTCTTCTCGACAACCACCGTTCTATTCCACCTATAGTGCTATGTCCATGGCTCACGCTCATGTATTGCGTGAAAGTTGAAAAAGTTTGAGATTACTAAAGTATGAAACAATTGCTTGGCTTGTCATCGGGGCTGTGCATGATTAAATACTTTGTGTGATGAAGATAGAGCAACAGCCAGACTATATGATTTTGTAGGGATAACTTTCTTTGGCCATGTTGTTTTTAAAAGACATGATTGCTTTATTGGTACGCTCGAAGTATTATTGTTTTTATGTCAAATGATAGACTATTGCTTTGAATCACTCGTATCTTAATATTCATGCCATGATTAGACATATGATCAAGATTATGCTAGGTAGAATTCCACATCAAAAATTAGCTTTTTATCATTTACCTACTCGAGGACAAGCAAGAATTAAGCTTGGGGATGCTGATACGTCTCCGTCGTATCTATAATTTTTGATTGTTCCATGCCAATATTATTCAACTTTTATATACTTTTGGCAACTTTTTATACTATTTTTTGGGACTAACATATTGATCCAGTGCCCAGTGCCAGTTCCTGTCTGTTGCATGTTTTATGTTTCGCAGAAACCCCATATCAAACGGAGTCCAAACGAGATAAAAACGGACGGAGAATTATTTTGGAATTTTTGTGATTTTTGGGAAGTAAAATCAATGTGAGATGGTGCCCGAGGTGGCCACGAGATAGGGGCCCACACCCACTCTAGGTGGGCGCGCCCATACCCTCCTGGGCGACTCGTAAGGCGGTTGATGCCCTCCTTTGTCTGTAAGAAAGCTATTTTTTGTAAAAAGATCTGGGCGAAGGTTTCAATCCAATCGGAGTTACGGATCTCCGGATATAAAAGAAACGGTGCCAGGGCAGAATCCCAGAACGCAGAAACAGAGAGAGACAGAGAGATAGATCCAATCTCGAAGGGGCTCTCGCCCCTCCCACGCCATGGGAGCCAAGGACCATAGGGGAAACCCTTCTCCCATCTAGGGAGGAGGTCAAGGAAGAAGAAGAAGAAGGGGGGCCCTCTCCCCCTTGCTTCCGGTGGCACCGGAACACCGCCGGTGGCCATCATCATCACTGCAATCTACACCAACACCGCCGCCATCTTCACCAACATCTCCATCACCTTCCCCCCTTATATATTCAGCGGTCCACTCTCCCGCAACCCGTTGTACCCTCTACTTAAACATGGTGCTTTATGCTTCATATTATTATCCAATGAAGTGTTGCCATCCTATGATGTCTGAGTTTCGTTGTCCTATTGGTGGTTGATGAATTGCTATGATTGATTTAATTTGCTTGTGGTTATGTTGCTGTACTTTGGTGCCCATCATATGAGCGCGCGCGTGGATCACACCATAGGGTTAGTTGTATGTTGATAGGACTATGTACTGGAGGGCAAGAGTGACAGAAGCTTCAACCTAGCATAGAAATTGATGCATACGGGATTGAAGGGGGACCAATATATCTTAATGCTATGGTTGGGTTTTACCTTAATGAACGTTAGTAGTTGCGGATGCTTGCTAATAGTTCCAATCATAAGTGCATAGAATTCCAAGTCAGGGATGACATGCTAGCAGTGGCCTCTCCCCCATAAAATATGCTATCGGTCTAGTAAAGTAGTCAATTGCTTAGGGACAATTCCGCAACTCCTACCACCACTTTTCCACACTCGCTATATTTACTTTATTGCTTCTTTATCTAAACAGCCCCTATTTTCTACTTACATGTTCTTTACTTTCTTGCAAACCTATCCAACAACACCTACAAAGTACTTCTAGTTTCATACTTGTTCTAGGTAAAGCGAACGTCAAGCGTGCATAGAGTCGTATCAGTGGCAGATAGGACTTGAGAGAGTATTTGTTCTACCTTTAGCTCCTCATTGGGTTCGACACTCTTACTTATCGAAAGAGGCTACAACTATCCCGTATACTTGCGGGTCATCATGCCCCCTTCCACAGTTACACACCTCGATCATATCGCCGTAGTCCTTGGCGAAGCCCTACGCCAGTAACATCATCATCACCGTCGTAACACCGTCGTGCTGACGGAACTCACCCTCGTCCTCAACTAGATCAAGAGCATGAGGGACGTCATCGAGCTAAACGTGTGATGAACGTGGAGGTGCCGTACATTCGGTTGGATTGCGAACAAGTTCGACTACATCAACCGCGTTACTAAACGCTTTCGCTTTCGGTCTACGAGTGTACGTGGACACACTCTCCCCTCTCGTTGCTATGCATCTCCTAGATAGATCTTGCGTGATCGTATGAATTTTTTGAAATTACCGCGTTCCCCAACAAAGGCATCAGAGCCAGGTCTATGCGTAGATGTTTTATGCATGAGTAGAATACAAAGAGTTGTGGGCGATAATAGTCATACTGCTTACCACCAACATCTTACTTTAATTCGGAGGTATTGTTGGATGAAGCGGCCCGGACCAACATTACATGACCGCATTCATGAGACTGGTTCTACCGACGTGCTTTTGCACATAGGTGGCTGGCGGGTGTCTGTTTCTCCAACTTTAGTTGAATTGGCAGACTAAGGCATAGCCTAGTGGTGGGAAGGGGCTGATGCCTTTCCACCCACCCAGGTTCAAGGCACGGTACTTGCAATTTGGGTTTGTTGCACCAATTATACTGTTGGGGGTTCTCTTACAGTCTTTCTGTCAAAAAGTTTAGCTGAATTGAGTTTGACTATGGCCGGTCCTTGTTGAAGGTATAAACAACACACTTGACGAAAAATCATTGTGATTTTGATGCGTAGGTAAGAACGGTTCTTGCTAGAAGCCCGTAGCAGCCATGTAAAACTTGCAACAACAAAGTAGAGGACGTCTAACTTGTTTTTGCAGGGCTTGTTGTGATGTGGTATGGTCAAGACATGATGTGATATAAACTGTTGTATGAGATGATCATGTTTTTAACAGAGTTATCGGCAACTGGCAGGAGCCATATGGTTGTTGCTTTATTGTATGCAATGCAATCATCATGTAATTATTTTACTTTATCACTAAGCGGTAGCGATAGTCATAGAAGCAATAGTTGGCGAGATGAAAACGATGCTAAGATGGAGATCAAGGTGTCACGCCTGTGACGATGGAGATCATGACGATGCTTCGGTGATGGAGATCATGAGCACAAGATGATGATGGCCATATCATGTCACATATTTTGATTGCATGTGATGTTTATCTTTTATGCATCTTATTTTGTTTAGTACAGCAGTAGCATTATAAGATGATCCTTTACTAAATTTCAAGGTATAAGTGTTCTCCCTGAGTATGCACTGTTGTGACAGTTTGTCGTGCCGAGACACCACATGATGATCGGGTGTGATAAGCTCTACGTTCACATACAATGGGGGCAAGCCAGTTTTGCACATGCAGAGTACTCATGTTAAACTTGAGCCTAACATATGCAGATATGGCCTCGGAACACTGGAGACTGAAAGGTCGAGCGTGAATCATATAGTAGATATGATCAACATAGTGATGTTCACCATTGGAATCTACTCCATCTCACGTGATGATCAGACATGGTTTAGTTGATGTGGATCACGTGATCATTTAGATGACTAGAGGGATGTCTATCTAAGTGGGAGTTCTTAAGTAATATGATTAATTGAACTTTAATTTATCATGAACTTAGTCCTGATAGTATTTTGCAAATTATGTTGTAGAACAATAGCTCGCGTTGTAGCTTCCCTATTTTTTTATATGTTCCTACAGAAAACTAAGTTGAAAGATGATAGTAGCAATGATGCAGACTGGGTCCGTGATATGAGGTTTAGCCTCATTGCTGCACAGAAGAATTATGTCCTTGATGCACCGCTAGGTGACAGACCTATTGCAGGAGCAGATGTAGATGTTATGAACGTTTGGCTAGCTCAATATGATGACTACTTGATAGTTTAGTGCACCATGCTTTACGGCTTAGAACTGGGACTTCAAAAACGTTTTGAATGCCACGGAGCATATGAGATGTTCCAAGAGATGAAATTGGTATTTCAGACTCATGCCCGCGTCAACAGGTATGAGACCTCTGACAAGTACTTCGCCTAAAAGATGGAGGAGAATTGCTCAGCTAGTGAGCATGTGCTCAGAATGTCTGAGTACTGCAATCGCTTGGATCAAGTGGGAGTTAATCTTCCAGATAAGATAGTGATTGACAGAGTTCTCTAGTCACCATCACCAAGTTACTAGAACTTCGTGATGAACTATAGTATGCAAGGGATGACAAAAACGATTACCGAGCTTTTTGTGATGCTGAAATCGACGAAGGTAGAAATCAAGAAAGAGCATCAAGTGTTGATGATTGGCAAGACCACTAGTTTAAAGAAAAAGGCAAAGGGAAAGAAAGGGAACTTCAAGTAGAATGGCAAGCAAGTTGTCACTCCCGCGAAGAAGACCAAAGCTGGACCTAAGCCTTAAACTAAGTGCTTCTACTGCAAAGGAAATGGTCAATGGAAGCGGAGTTACCCCAAATATTTGGTGGATAAGAAGGATGGCAAAGTGAACAAAGGTATATTTGATATACATGTTATTGATGTGTACCTTACTAGTGCTCGTAGTAACCCCTGGGTATTTGATACTTGTTCTGTTGCTAAGATTAGTAACTCGATACAGGAGTTGCAGAATAAATAGAGACTAGTTGAGGGTGAAGTGACGATGTATGTTGGAAGTGGTTCCTAGATTGATATGATCATCATCGCACAACCCTTATACTTTCGGGATTACAGTTGAACCTAAATAAATGTTATTTGGTGTTTGCATCAAACCATGAATATGATTAGATCATGTTTATTGCAATACGGTTATTCATTTAAGACAAAGAATAATTGTTATTCTGTTTACATGAATAAAACCTTCTATGGTCATACACCCAATGATGGTTTATTGAATCTCGATCGTAGTGATACACATATTCATAATATTGATGCCAAAAGATGCAAAGTTGATAATGATAGTGCAACTTATTTGTGGCACTGCCGTTTGGGTCATATCGGTGTAAAACACATGAAGAAACTCCATAAAAGATGGACTTTTAGATTCACTTGATTATGAATCATTTGAGACTTGCGAACCGTGCCTTATGAGCAAGATGACTAAAACTTCGTTCTTTGGAACAATGGAACGAGCTACTGATTTATTGGAAATAATACATACTGATGTATGTAGTCCAATGAGTGTTGATGCTCGTGGCGGGTATCTTTATTTTCTGACCTTCACAGATGATTTGAGCAGATATGGGCATATCTACTTAAAGAAACACAAGTTTGAAACATTTGAAAAGTTCAAAGAATTTCAGAGTGAAGTGGAGAATCATCGTAACAAGAAAATAAAAGTTTCTGCGATCTGATCATAGAGGCGAATATTTGAGTTACGATTTTGGACTTCATTAAAATAATGTGGAACAATTTCACAGCACACGCACCTAGAACACCACAACATAATGGTGTGTCTGAACGTCGTAACCGCACTTTATTAGATATGGTGCGTTCTATGATGTCTCTTACTGATTTATCACTATCGTTTTGGGATTATGCATTAGAGACAGCTGCATTCACGTTAAAAAGGGCATCATCAAAATCCATTGAGACGACACTGTATGAACTGTGGTTTGGCAACAAACCTAAGCTATCGTTTCTTAAAGTTTGGGGCAGCGATGCTTATGTGAAAAAGCTTCAACCTGATAAGCTCGAACCCAAATCGGAGAAGTGCGTCTTCATAGGATACCCAAAGGAAACTGTTGGGTACACCTTCTATCACAGATCTGAATGCAAGATATTCGTTGCTAAGAATGGATCCTTTCTAGAGAAGGAGTTTCTCTCGAAAGAAGTGAGTGGGAGGAAAGTAGAACTTGATGAGGTAATTGTACCTTCTCCTGAATTGGAAAGTAGTTCATCACAGAAATCAGTTCCAGTGATTCCTGCACCAATTAATGAGGAAGCTAATGATGATGATCATGAAATTTCGGATTAATTTACTACTGAACCTCCTAGGTCTTCCAGAGTATGGTCTGCACTAGAGTGGTACGGTAATCATTTTCTGGAAGTCATGTTACTAGACCATGATGAACCTACGAACTATGAGGAAGCGATGATGAGCCCAGATTTCGCGAAATGGCTTGAGGCCATGAAATCTGAGATGGGATCCATGTATGAGAACAAAGTGTACTTTGGTGGAGTTGCCCGATGATCGGCAAGCCATAGAAAATAAATGGATCTTCAAGAGGAAGACGAACGCCGATAGTAGTGTTACTATCTACAAAGCTCTACTTGTCGCAAAAGGTTTTCGACAAGTTCAAGGTGTTGACTACAATGAGATTTTCTCAACTGTAGCGATGCTTAAATTCGTCTGAATCATGTTAGTAGTTGCCATATTTATGAAATCTGGCAAATGGATGTAAAAACTGCATTCCTTAAATGGATATTTCCTAAAGAAAAGTTGTATATGATACAACCAGAAGGTTTTGTCGATCCTAAAGGTACTAACAAGGTGTGCAAGCTCCAGCGATCCATCTATGGACTGGTGCAAGCATCTCGAAGTTAGAATATACGCCTTGATGAGTTGATCAAAGCATATAGTTTTATACAGACTTGTGGTGAACCTGTATTTACAAGAAAGTGAGTGGGAGCACTACAACCTTTCTGATAAGTATATGTGAATGACATATTGTTGATCGGAGATGATGTAGAATTTTCTGGAAAGCATAAAGGAGAGTTTGAAAGGAGATTTTCAAAGAAAGACTAATACGTCTCTAATGTATCTATAATTTTTGATTGCTCCATGCTACTTTATCTACTGTTTTAGGCAATATTGGGCTTTATTATCCACTCTTATATTATTTTTGGGACTAACCTATTAACCGGAGGCCCAGCCCAGATTTGCTGTTTTATGCCTATTTCAGTGTTTTGAGGAAAAGGAATATCAGACGGAGTCAAAACGGAACGAAATCAACTGGAGAAGTTATTTTTGGAAGGAAACCCACCTGATGGACTTGGACCCCACGTCAGAAGATAGATCGGGAGTTTCGCCGCCGCAAGCCTCTATAGCCACCAAAAACCAATCGGGACCCTGTTCCGGCACCCTGCCGGAGGGGGATCCCATCACCGGAGGCCATCTTCATCATCCCGGCGCTATCCATGACGAGGAGGGAGTAGTTCACCCTCGGGGCTGAGGGTATGTACCAGTAGCTATGTGTTTGATCTCTCTCTCTCGTGTTCTCTCTCGTGTTCCATCTATGGCACGATCTTGATGTATCCCGAGCTTTGCTATTGTAGTTGGATCTTATGATGTTTCTCCCCCTCTACTCTCTTGTGATGAATTGAGTTTCCCCTTTGAAGTTATCTTATTGGATCGAGTCTTTTATGAACACTTGATGTATGTCTTGCGTGGGATAACCATGGTGACAATGGGTTATTCTATTGATCCACTTGATGTATGTTTTGGTGATCAACTTGCGGGTTACGTGACACTTGGGAACCTATGCATAGGGGTTGGCACACGTTCTTGACTCTCCGGTAGAAACTTTGGGGCACTCTTTGAAGTACTTTTATGTTGGTTGGATGAATCTGAGATTGTGTGATGCATATCGTATAATCATGCCCACGGATACTTGAGGTGACAATGGAGTATCTAGGTGACATTAGGGTTTTGGTTGATTTGTATCTTAAGGTGTTATTCTAGTACGAACTCTTTTATAGATTGCTCTGAAAGAATAGCTTTGTGGTCGTTTCGTACTCGACCATAATCTCTATGTTTGTTCTCCGCTATTAGTGGCTTTGGAGTGACTCTTTGTTGCATGTTGAGGGCTTGTCATATGTTCTATCTATGTTATTATTGTTGAGAGAACTTACACTAGTGAAAGTATGAACCCTAGGCCTTGTTTCCTATCATTGCAATACTGTTTACGCTCACTTTTACCACTTGTTACCTTGCTGTTTTTATATTTTTAGATTACAAAAACCTATATCTACTATCTATTTTGCACTTGTATCTTCATCTTTTCGCCGAACTAGTGCACCTATACAATTTACAATTGTATTGGGTGTGTTGGGGACACAAGACACTTTTTGTTATTTGGTTGCAGGGTTGTTTGAGAGAGACCATCTTCCTCCTACGCCTCCTACGGATTGATAAACCTTAGGTCATCCACTTGAGGGAAATTTGCTACTGTCCTACAAACCTGTGCACTTGCAGGCCCAACAACATCTACAAGAAGAAGGTTGTATAGTAGACATCAAGCTCTTTTCTGGCGCCGTTGCCGAGGAGGCTAGGTAAGTGAAGGTATATCTTTAGATCTTGCAATCGAATCTTTTTGTTTCTTGTTTTATCACTAGTTTAGTTTATAAAAGAAAACTACAAAAAAAATGGAGTTGAGTTTTTCTCAAACGCTTCACCTTTTTAATATCTTTCGTGAGTATGATGGAAAGGAAAATTGTGCTCAAGTGCTAGAAGAAGAAATCTATAGAATGTTTTTATATGATGAGCATGATTGCAATGTTGTTAGTATGAATTCCTTGAATATCTATGATGCTAATGATATGCAAAGCCACAAGCTTGGGGAAGCTATGTTTGATGGAGATTATATTTTTTGTCCCCCAAGCTTTGATGAGCAAATTTACTATGATAAAATCATGCCTCCTATCTATGATGATTATTGTGATGATACGTATGCTATAAAGAAAAAGTTTGCTTATGTGGAGAGTAGAAAATTTTCTATGCTTGTAGATCATGAAAAAAATGCTTTAGGTGCTAGTTATATTGTTGAATTCATTCATGATGCTACTGAAAATTATTATGAGGGAGGAACATATGCTTGTAGGAATTGCAATAATGTCAAGTTTCCTCTCTATGTGCTTAAATTCTTGAAGTTATGCTTGTTGTACCTTCCTATGCTAGTTGATTATTGTTCCCATAAGTTGTTTGCTCACAAAATCCCTATGCATAGGAAGTGGGTTAGTCTTAAATGTGCTAGTCATATGCTTCATGATGCTCCCGTTATGTTTCAATTCTTATCTTTTATGTGAGCATCATTGTCATCATCATGCCTAGCTAAAAGGCATTAAAGAAAAGCGCTTGTTGGGAGACAACCCAATATGTATCCTTAATGTTTTTGTGTGTCCACATGATTATGCTACTGTAGTAATCATGTTTTATAGCTTTTGTTTCAATAAAGTGCCAAGTAGAACCTTTAGGAAGACTTGGGTGAAGTTTATGTGATCTTGCTGTGAAAAACAGAAACTTTAGCGCTCACGAGTTTAGCTGCCATTTTTTACTGGAGAGTGCTTTTAGGTTGATTATTTTTGCAGATGATTAATAGACAATTACTCAGGTCCAGCAATTTATTTCATAATTTTTGGGGTTCCATAAGTATACGTTTTATACAGATTACTACAGACTGTTCTGTTTTTGACAGATTCTGTTTTCTATGTGTTGTTTGCTTATTTTGATGAATCTATGAGTAGTATCGGAGGGTATGAACCATAGATAAGTTGGAGTACAGTAGATATTACACCAATATGAATTTATAATGAGTTCATTACAGTACCTAAGTGGTGGTTTTATTTTCTTATACTAACGGAGCTTACGAGTTTTGTTTTGAGTTTTGTGTGGTTGAAGTTTTCAAGTTTTGGGTAAAGATTCGATGGACTATGGAATAAGGAGTGGCAAGGGCCTAAGCTTGGGGATGACCAAGGCATCCCAAGGTAATATTCAAGGACAACCAAGAGCCTAAGCTTGGGGATGCCCCGGAAGGCATCCCCTATTTCGTCTTCGTTCATCGGTAACTTTACTTGTAGCTATATTTTTATTCACCACACGATATGTGTTTTGCTTGGAGCGTCAATTTATTTTGTTAGTTTTTGCTTGCTGTTAGTTAGAGTTGTGTTTTGCATATTTATTTTCAATAAAAAAATTCAAGGATAGCCTTTGCCATGCTTATTTTGCTAGTTTGCATGTTGCTGTTTGAAAACAGAAAGTTTACCGCTGTTGCAAAAATTGCCTAGAAAAGTCAGAGCATGGTCTAACGTTGAATATTTTTGCATATTGAGCTCTGATAAATTTATTACAGTGGGAATTTTAGTTCATAATTTTTGGAGTTAGGGAAGTATGATGACTCTTGCATTCTTTACAGACTATACTGTTTTGGCAGATTGCTGTTATGGTTGCATTGTTTGCATATGTTTGCGTGTTTAATGATTCTATTTGAAGATAGGAGTATTAAATATGCAGAGGCATTTGGTATTCAATGTTGAATAATAATGTTAGTGATTTGCTACATTAGAAAAGGATAAGGTTTTGCATTGGTTTATACTAACCTATCTCACGAGTTCTTGTTGAGTTTGTTGTGAATGAAGCTTTTGATAAAAAGAGAAACCATGATATGAGAGGAATTAAGTAGACACAAAAGTTCAAGCTTGGGGAAGCCCAAGGCACCCCAAGATAATGTTTCAAGAAGTCTCAAGCATCTAAGCTTGGGGATGCCCCGGTAGGCATCCCACCTTTCTTCTTCAACAAATATCGGTTAGTATCGGTTGAGCCTAAGTTTTTGCTTCTTCACATAAGTTGTGCTATCCTTGCATTGTAGTTTCCTTTAGCTTTGCTTGCTGTTTGAATAAGTATCAAGATCTGAAATTCTTTAATGAGAGAGAGCCATACATGATTTGGAATTTGTTAGAATACTCTATGTGCTTCACTTATATCTTTTTGAGCGTGATAGTTTTTACTCTAGTGCTTCACTTAGATCTTTTAGAGCACGGTGGTGGATTTGTTTTAAATAAACTTGATCTCTCATGCTTCACTTAGATTATTTTGAGAGTCGTTAATAGCATGGTAATTCGCTTAATGTTAATATACTTGGTGTTCAAGATATGTGAAACTTTCTTTTGAGTGCGTTGAATACTAAGATAAGTTTGATGCTTGATAATTGTTTTGAGATGTGGAGGTGATAATATCAAAGTCATGCTAGTAGGGTGATTATGAATTCAAAGAATGCTTGTGTTGAAGTTTGCAAGTCCCGTAGCATGCACGTATGGTTAAAGTTGTGTAACAAATTTGAAACATGAAGTGTACCTGGCTTGTGCATCCTTATGAGTGGCGGTCGGGGACGAGCGATGGTCTTTTCCTACCAATCTATCCCCCTAGGAGCATGCGCGTAGTACTTGATTTTTGATGACTTCTAAATTTTTGCAATAAGTATATGAGTTCTTTTGACTAATGTTGAGCCCATGGATTATACGCACTCTCACCATTCCACCTTCGCTAGCCTCTTCGGTACCGTGCATTGCCCTTTCTCACCTTGAGAGTTGGTGCAAACTTCGCCGGTGCATCCAAACCCCGTGATACGATACGCTCTATCACACATAAACCTCCTTATATCTTCCTCAAAACAGCCACCATACCTACCTATTATGGCATTCCCATAGCCATTCCAAGATATATTGCCATGCAACTTCCACCATCATCATCATGACATACATTACTTTTGTCATATTGCCATTGCATGATCTTGTAGTTGACATCATATTCGTGGCAAAGCCACCATGAATTATTTTTCATACATGTCACTCTTGATTCATTTCACCATCCCGGTACACCGCCGGAGGCATTCATATAGAGTCATATCTTGTTCTAGTTTCGAGTTGTAATTCATATGTTGTAATGAAAGTGTGATGATCATCATTATTAGAGCATTGCCCAAAAAAATCAAAAAAAAGAGAAAGGCCAAAAAAAGGCCCAAAAAAAATAAAAAAAGAAGAAAGGCCAAAAAGAAAAAAAAGGAAGGCCCAAAAAAAAGAAAATAAATAAAAAGGGAAATGCTACTACCTCTTTTCCACACTTATGCTTCAAAGTAGCACCTTGTTCTTCATATAGTGAGTCTCATATATTGTGCTACAAAGTAGCACCTTATTCTTCATGTAGTGAGTCTCATAAGTTGTCTTTTCATACTAGTGGGAATTTTTCATTATAGAACTTGGCTTGTATATTCCTACGATGGGCTTCCTCAAATGCCCTAGGTCTTCGTGAGCAAGCGAGTTGGATGCACACCCACTAGTTTTCTTTTGTTGAGTATTCATAGCTCTAGTGCATCCGTTGCATGGCAATCCCTACTCACTCACATCGATATATATTGATGGGCATCTCCATAGCCTGTTGATACGCCTAGTTGATGTGAGAATTTCTCCTTTTTTGTCTTCTCCACACAATCCCCATCATCATATTCTATTCCACCCATAGTGTTATATCCATGGCTCACGCTCATGTATTGCGTGAAGGTTGAAAAGGTTTGAGATTATTTAAGTATGAAACAATTGCTTGGCTTGTCATCGGGGGTATAGAAGTTGGGAACATCTTTGTGTGACGAAAATGAAGCATAGCCTAACTATACGATTTTGTAGGGATGAACTTTCTTTGGCCATGTTGTTTTGAGAAGACATGATTGCTTTGATTAGTATGCTAGAAGTATTATTATTTTTGTGTCAATACGAACTTTTGTCTTGAATCTTTCGGATCTAAATATTCATGCCACAATTAAGAAGATTTACATTGAAATTATGCCAAAGTATCACTCCGCATCAAAAATTCTTTTTTATCATTCATCTACTCGAGGACGAGCAGGAATTAAGCTTGGGGATGCTTGATACGTCTCCAACGTATCTATAATTTTTGATTGCTCCATGCTACTTTATCTACTGTTTTAGGCAATATTGGGCTTTATTATCCACTTTTATATTATTTTTGGGACTAACCTATTAACCGGAGGCCCAACCCAGATTTGCTGTTTTATGCCTATTTCAGTGTTTCGAGGAAAAGGAATATCAGATGGAGTCAAAACGGAACGAAATCAACTGGAGAAGTTATTTTTGGAAGGAAACCCACCTGATGGACTTGGACGCCACGTCAGAAGATAGATCGGGAGTTCCGCCGCCGCAAGCCTCTGTAGCCACCAAAAACCAATCGGGACCCTGTTCCGGCACCCTGCCGGAGGGGGATCCCATCACCGGAGGCCATCTTCATCATCCCGGCGCTATCCATGACGAGGAGGGAGTAGTTCACCCTCGGGGCTGAGGGTATGTACCAGTAGCTATGTGTTTGATATCTCTCTCTCTCTCGTGTTCTCTCTCGTGTTCCATCTATGGCACGATCTTGATGTATCCCGAGCTTTGCTATTGTAGTTGGATCTTATGATGTTTCTCCCCCTCTACTCTCTTGTGATGAATTGAGTTTCCCCTTTGAAGTTATCTTATTGGATTGAGTCTTTTATGAACACTTGATGTATGTCTTGCGTGGGATAACCGTGGTGACAATGGGTTATTCTATTGATCCACTTGATGTATGTTTTGGTGATCAACTTGCGGGTTTCGTGACACTTGGGAACCTATGCATAGGGGTTGGCACACGTTCTTGACTCTCCGGTAGAAACTTTGGGGCACTCTTTGAAGTACTTTTATGTTGGTTGGATGAATCTGAGATTGTGTGATGCATATCGTATAATCATGCCCACGGATACTTGAGGTGACAATGGAGTATCTAGGTGACATTAGGGTTTTGGTTGATTTGTATCTTAAGGTGTTATTCTAGTACGAACTCTTTTATAGATTGATCCGAAAGAATAGCTTTGTGGTGGTTTCGTACCCGACCATAATCTCTATATTTGTTCTCCGCTATTAGTGGCTTTGGAGTGACTCTTTGTTGCATGTTGATGGCTTGTCATATGTTCTATCTATGTTATTATTGTTGAGAGAACTTACACTAGTGAAAGTATGAACCCTAGGCCTTGTTTCCTATCATTGCAATACCGTTTACGCTCACTTTTACCACTTGTTACCTTGCTGTTTTTATATTTTTAGATTACAAAAACCTATATCTACTATCTATTTTGCACTTGTATCTTCATCTCTTCGCCGAACTAGTGCACCTATACAATTTACCATTGTATTGGGTGTGTTGGGGACACAAGAGACTTTTTGTTATTTGGTTGCATGGTTGTTTGAGAGAGACCATCTTCCTCCTACGCCTCCTACGGATTGATAAACCTTAGGCCATCCACTTGAGGGAAATTTGCTACTGTCCTACAAACCTGTGCACTTGCAGGCCCAACAACGTCTACAAGAAGAAGGTTGTGTAGTAGACATCAAAGACCTCGATTTTATAGAGATAGATCATGACACTTGATAAGATTTTTCAATGAGTACATACCTTGACAAGATTTTGAAAGAGTTCAAAATGAACCAGTCAAAGAAGGAGTTCTTGCCTGTATTACAAGGTGTAAAGTTGAGTAAGACTCAAAGTCCGACCATGGCAGAAGATAGAAAGAGAATGAAAGTCAGTCCCTATGCCTCAGTCATAGGTTCTATAAAGTATGCCATGCTATGTACCAGACCAGTTGTGTGCCTTGCTATGAGTTTGGCAAGGGGGTACGATAGTGAGCTAGGAGTGGATCACTGTATAGTGGTCAAAGTTATCCTTAGTTACTTAAGAGGACTAAGGAAGTATTGCTCGGTTATGGAGGTGATAAAGAGTTTGTCATAAAGAGTTACGTCAATGTAAGCTTTACACCAATCCAGATGACTCTGAGTCTCAATCTGGATACATATTGAAAGTGGGAGCAATTAGCTAGAATAGCTCCATGCAGAGCATTGTAGACATAGAAAATTTGCAAAATACATACGGCTCTGAATTTAGCAGACTCGTTGACTAAACCTCTCACAAGCAAAACATGATCATACGTTAGTAATCTTTGGGTGTTAATCACATAGCGATGTGAACTAGATTATTGACTCTAGTAAACCCTTTGGTTGTTGGTCACAGGGCGATGTGAACTATGTTTGTAATCACATAACGATGTGATCTATTGGTGTTAAATCACATGGCGATGTGAACTAGATTATTGACTCTAGTGCAAGTGGGAGACTGAAGGAAATATGCCCTAGAGGTAATAATAAAGTTGTTATTTATATTTTCTTATATCATGATAAATGTTTACTATTCATGTTAGAATTGTATTAACCGAAAACTTAGTACATGTGTGAATACATAGACAAAACATAGTGTCCCTAGCATGCCTCTACTAGACTAGCTCGTTAATCAAAGATGGTTATGTTTCCTAACCATAGACATGTGTTGTCATTTGATGAACGGGATCACATCATTAGGGGAATGATGTGATGGACAAGACCCATCCATTAGCTTAGCATTATGATCATTACAGTTTCATTGCTACTGCTTTCTTCATGACTTATACATGTTCCTCAGACTATGAGATTATGCAACTCCCGAATACCGGAGGAACACCTTGTGTGCTATCAAACGTCACAACGTAACTGGGTGATTATAAAGATGCTCTACAGGTGTCTTCGAAGGTGTTTGTTGGGTTGGCATAGATCGAGATTAGGATTTGTCACTCCGTGTATCAGAGAGGTATCTTTGGGCCCTCACAGTAATGCTCATCACTATAAGCCTTGCAAGCAATGTAACTAATGAGTTAGTTGCGGGATGAAGCATTACGGAATGAGTAACGGGACTTTCCGATAATGAGATTGAACTAGGTATGATGATACCGATGATCGAATCTCGGGCAAGTAACATACCGGTGACAAAGGGAACAATGTATGTTGTTATGCGGTTTGACCGATAAAGATCTTCGTAGAATATGTAGGAGCCAATATGAGCATCCAGGTTCCGCTAGTGGTTATTGATCAAAGATGTGTCTCGGTCATGTCTACATAGTTCTGGAACCCGTAGGGTCCGCACGCTTAACGTTCGATGACGATTTGTATTATGAGTTATGTGTTTTGATGACCGAAGTTTGTTCGGAGTACCAGATGAGATCACGGATGTGACGAGGAGTCTCGAAATGGTCGAGACATAAAGATTGATACTCCATCCGTCCCAATATTCTTCTCTTAGATTTGTCTAAATACAGATGTATCAAGTCACATTTTAGTATTAGATACATCTGTATCTAGACAAATCTAAGGCAAGAATTTTGGGACGGAGGGAGTATATTGGAAGGCTATATTCGGACATTGAAAAGGTTCTGAGTGATTCGGGTATTTTTTGGAGTACCGGGGAGTTACAGGAATTCACCGGGAGAAGTAATGGGACTTATTGGGCCATACGTGAAAGGAGGAGGTAGGCCAAGGGGAGGTGGTGCGCGCCCCCCATGGGTCCGAACTGGACTAGGGGAAGGGGGCGGCGCCCCCCTTGCCCTTTCCTACTCCCTCTGTCTTTCCCTCTTTCCTTCTCTCCTACTCCAAAAAGGAAAGGGATTCCTACTAGGACTTGATAGTCCTAGTAGGACTCCATACTCTTGGCGCACCCCTAGGGGGCCGGCCTCTCTCCCTCCCTCCTTTATATACATGGGCAGGGGCACTCCAAAGACACAACAAGTTTTGCCTTAGCCGTGTGCGGTGCCCCCTTCCACAGTTACACACCTCGATCATATCGCCGTAGTGCTTTGGCGAAGCCCTGCGCCGGTAACATCATCATCATCGTCTTCACACCGTCGTGCTAACAGAACTCACCCTCGTCCTCAACTGGATCAAGAGCACGAGGGACGTCATCGAGCTGAACGCGGAGGTGCCGTACGTTCGGTACTTGGATCAATTGGATCGCGTGATTGGAGGAATTTTTTTTGAAATTACCGTGTTCCCCAACAAGGAGGACCCGGTTGACCGGTCAACTTTTGACTGGTCAATAGGGTGTGGGGCCCACCTATCATACATTGTTTTGCTAACTACAAAATTAACCTAGTTTAATTAGCAGACTAATTAATCTTAATTAGTGTTTTAAACAGGATTAATTAATGAATTTAATTAAGTAATTATTTTTAATTCTTTTTAAACACCTATATATTTTTTAAAGAAAAGGGGATGTGGGCCCCCGCTGCCAGTGGCCCATATGGCCAGTAGAGCGGGTGCGGCTAACGGGCGCCGGGGTGGGGCGCACCCAGACGCCCATCACGCGAGGGGGCGAGGCCAGCCGACCGGGGCTGTGCCCATCAGCGGTGAGGCCACGGAGGGGCAGCGCCGGAGCGCGGCGCGGGCGCGGCTAGGCGGCGGCGGCCGCCGCACAGGAAGCAACAACAGTGGGCTAGTGCCATGTGGTCAATGGTAGATCGTTCAATCTTTGGATTATTGTACCTAAACTATTTATTGGGTTATTCTTGGATTAATAGCCTAAATTGCAACAATGTCTCTTAAAAATAATAATATCAAAAATAATGTTTATTCAAGGAAAAAATTTATCAATATGTTTTCATAATATATCTGGCAATGGCAATGCCCAAATGTATCTCTTTCGTCAAGTTGATACCCTCCCCTAGAAGGTTGTTGTGTATCTATTATATTGCTATTTAAATGGTGCTAGTTATAGAGTACCATACTATTGGGCTACCAGTAGCGTGTTTAGGGTAACCAATTTGGTAAATGATGCTATTTTGGTAGCCAATTTGGAAATCGATGTATTTAGTTGTTAGTTGAGCAAAATATGTTGTGCGTATATTAAAATGTAGGTCCCTGTGAATGTGCTTTCCATTATTAAAAAACAAGCGAGTGTTCGCGAGTGACTTCAACATCTCTCACCCTACCTTTCCGTGGGACGTCACATTAAGGTCATTATGAGCCCCCCGGCCAACCCCACCCATCCTTATTTTCTCACCTTTGTAACTGTTGAATGATCCATGGTTGCATTTGTCTGCCACCTTCTTCACATGTTCAATGGTTCCAGGGCCTCTTAATCCACTTCTACCTTCCTTAGGCCCTGTTTGTTTGGGATTTTGCTTTTGCTTTTGCAACTTCTTCACTTTCGTAAAAATGCCGAAAAAGCTCCAAAATAAGTATTTTTTGCTTCGGCTTTAGGCTTATACCATCATATAACAATATTGATTCATAAGCCAAAGCAAAAAAAAAACCCTATTTAGGAACTTTTGAGCCTTTTTTTGCTAAAGTGAACAAGCTGCAAAAGCAAAAGCAAAAGCCCAAACAAACCGGGCCTTAGCCAACTAGCCCTGCTTCCACCTTCCACTAGCTATGTCATTGTCTCCTCTTGCGCGTCATCAACGAGCCCAGTTATTGTCATGCCATGCCCACCATCGGTGCATTGATGTGTCGCATCACCACCCAACCCTAAGCAATTGCCAAGGAACGTAACCATATGGACCACAATTTTCTACTCTCGCAAAGACGAACAGTGCCACCCCTAACCCTAACCGATGCACATCAATGATGACTCCTCCATGGGCTACCCATTGTTCTCTTATTGTTTGCTGCAACAAAAGACATGAGGACCAGTGGCTTCACCTCATCCCATCTTGTGCTTTGTCATCGTTCACTTCTACCGCATGACATGTGGAAGTAGGCCTATCTCACGAAGGGATGTGTTTTGGTATCCGGGTGCCCGAGGTCCATTGAATTTTTTTAAAATCATTTCAATGTTTCAGACAAATTTGAAAACAATCTCACATGTAGATCCGGGTGTGATCTATGCATAATTTTTGTTAAAAATGTTTCCATTTGTGGGTTTCACAAGAAAAACAAATGATGGGATCTATATTAGTGGATCTACAAACGAGACACCTACTGTGCATCCACAATTTGTCCGCCTTGTGTCGTGTTGGAATAGAATTTGGAGGTTTAAGAGACAGATTCCACTCTTCAAATGTTGAGCTGTATTCTACTCCTTCCGTAAAGAAATATCAGGGCGTTTAGATCACTACTTTGTTATTGATCTAAATGCTCCTATATTTCTTTACAGAGGAAGTAGTTATTCTACATTTCTTTCAACTTTCTATGGTTCCACATCGATTGGTCGACTCAGCTTAAATAAAAGAGTTACAAAGTTTAGTTTCTACTGACTCCGCATAGCGAAGAAGATGAGAAATGCTTTTCCCAAAAATTATCTATGTGATTTCTTTGTTTTTTCCTTATCTTTTGCCCGGTGAGGAATCTCCTGCTGCAGAGATGAGATGAATGGCTTATACGCAAAGAAAAAAAATGACGCCCTGGAGCACACGTAGGACGGCCGGAGCCGCGTCCAGCGGCATGCTTCTGCCAACGAGCGATGGCAACGTGGAGCAGCGGCGGTGGCAAGCTGGTCGTCTTCAGGCTTAACGTGTCTGCTTCGTCTGCGAAACGTGCCTCTCACTCTGCCATGGAGTAGAATGGCAAATGCAGTAAAGCTCGGCGTCAGTCAGCACGGCCATGGCAATGGGGGCGCCATGCAGACAGAGCCGTCGGGCTGAGCAGCGCACTGGCACATCACCTCCCCCATGAGCGCTATTGGCTTCCACTCAAGATTCTGTCATCTTATAGCTACCCGTCAGAAGAAAAATGAAATGTGTTTCAAATATGTCTGCAAATTGTCATATTCTCTGGACGCTTGGCTCCAATGGTATCGCTACGCGCGTAATCACTCAAAACATTTGCGGCTGTGGCTTCACGTTGCCCCGGGGCAAATTAAAATCCAAAGGACGTAACAAGCCCAACGTGAGCAAATGTGAGAAATTCAGTATCGATACATGTTATTACATCCGCCACAGGGGCTATAGTACAACTGTACAAGAGTATCATCGAATCCGACATGAATGCACAATTATTCAGCTATACAGCTTATCCGAGAAATCTGGAATCAGATCATTTTGGTGGTACAATGGTGCCATTTTCTACAATACATTTACAGTGTCAATTTCTCCATGATTCAGGGAAGCATGTACGTAGTTTCAAGGAGCATGCAGGCAAGCAAATATTTACCTATTTTGCTTCAAATTTACAGACACCCGACCGTCATGCTCCGATGCTGAAGATGAACATCAGGCACTCGTCGAGCGTGAGATCAGGTTTTCTCCTCCACGGAATTGAAGTAATCCTGGAGCCACCTGACATGAACCTCCAGCCCGGCTTCTCGGAGGCTGTTGAGGACGATCATGTACAGCCTCCTGTCCAGCTTGGTGTCCTGCAGCTTCATGTCCCTCAGCAGCTGGATGAGGTCGTTGAACCGGCTGGTCTTGCAGAACACCCCCACCATGAGCCCGGCCAGGGTCTTGTCCACCGTCCCTCCCGTCTCCCTGAACTCTTGGTAGTAGTCCATGCACCGGTCCAGCTCCCCCGACCGGTTGAACGCGCCGACGATGGCCGTGTAGCTCACCCGGTCGGGCTGCACCTTGCGCCGCATCATCTCCTTCCAGATCTTCTCCGCCTGCCTCGAGTCCCCGAGCTTGCCGCGCATGTCCAGGAGCGAGTTGTACACCCACACGTTGGGCTCGCACCCCTTCTGCTTCATCAGCGCCAGCAGCCTCGTGGCGTCCGACGCCCTCCTGATCTGCCCGTACATGGAGATCATGTTGCCGTACGCCACCACGCACTTGTCGAAGCCCCGGTCGATCATCTCCGAGAAGACGGACTCCGCCCTGTCGCTCCGCCCCAGCCGGCAGTACACGTTGATCGCCGACGCGTAGGTGACCTGGCCGGGCTCGCACCCCATGGCGACCAGCTTGTCATACGCTCTGATGGCTGGCTTCAGGCCTCTCCTCTTCACGAAGCCGTTGACGATCGTGGAGAGGACGCAGTCGGTGACCCTCAGGCCGATCTCCCTCATGTCCTTGGCGACGCCGAGCGTGTCCTCCAGTAGCCCGGTCTCGACTTGCATGATGATCACCTTCAGGAACATGTCTGGATCTCGCAGCATCCCCTTCTTCCATGCCTCGTGGTACACGTCCTCCGACGACGCCGTCTCTCGGGCGTCCGCCAGAGAGCCGATGACCGTGGAGTAGATCGCGGCGTCCGGCGAGATGCCGTCTGCCTCCATCTCCCGCAGGCACTTGAGCGCGTCCAGGGCTCTGCCTGCCCGCCCCAGCGCGTCGCAGGCGATGGTGTACGTCTCGAGGCAGGTCTCGGAGGGGTACCATTTCCGAGACCTGTACTGCTTGAACAGCGAGGCCACCGTGTCCGGCTCGCCCAGCGCCCCGAACGCCGCCATCACGGCGCGGTAGGCGTCGGCGTTCACCGACAGGCATGCCGCCTTCATCCGCTCGTACAGCAGCACCGTGCTCCGGTACATGTGCAGCTTGTTGTACGCCTGCAACGCGGAGCTGAAGCACACGGCGGCGGCCGGGCCCTTCTTCCCTTCGAGAACGCCGAGCACCACGTCGGCGAGGCCGAACTTCCTCGCCTTGACGCAGGTCGCGACGAGCCGCGCGCACGTCCGTCTCTCCGGGAGCACATCATAGGCCATGAAATCTTGGACCAGATGCTCCAGCGAGCTCCACTGCTTGGACCGGAGCAGCTGCACGGTGAGCGCATTCATCGTCTTCTTGTCCGGCCGGAACTCGGGCTGCTGCAGCGCCCTCCGGTAGCACTCGAAGGCGAGCGGCTCGGTCTGCCGGTCGCTGCAGAGGCCCCGGATGAACTTGTTGGTGATGCCGAGCTTGGCAGCATCCGGAAGCGTAGACACCGGCGCCGCCTTGGCCGGCGACGCCGGAGCGGAAAGAACATGTAGCTCGCCGGGCAAGTTCTTGGGCTCAAGAACGGGGGAGGCGCAGGAGCGGGAGCAGTGCAGGACGAAGGACGCGGGCTGCCGCTTGATCGTGCAGAGGGAGGTGTTGGGCGACGATCTTCTCGATGGATGGAGAGGGGGAAGGGGAGGCCAGTCGGAGTAGCATTTGGCCATGATTCGCGATGGGAACTGGAGGCTGGGAATGGAAGAACCACGCTGTTCGGGACGAAGGCACCTTATCCTGCCGAGGAGATTCCGTCGCGCTGGTTTTACGAGCATCTGCGGGTGGAAACTGTCTGATTCGGACGGGCGGGATCTGGCCACGTGAGTTCTCGTAGAAATCTCAGGACATCCATGACGTGGAGGTCCAGTTACCCGGCAAGTGAAAGAAGCTCAGATTTTGGGGGCAAACGGGGGAAGCCACGGCCTCATTTGGTCTCTGGAGAGGCTTGGTCCACGTAGCTCGTGCCCGGTGGACAGCCACCAGTTAACTTGTGATGCAACATGTCTGAAGTGTTCGCGGGCGAAATTGGGGTCCAAGACATCATGAGAGCTACTAACAGATTGTCCAAGGCAAAATTGGACTTGTGGTATTTGATCTGTTTTCTGTGGAAACATCACAAACTCAAGCCACTTACGAGAGCCACAAGATTCTGCCAATGCTCTGGCGACCCAACAGCCAGATAAATTTGAAACATGCAATTTCCATCAATATACATGTACTTGTTTCCAGCTTCATTGTTGGGTTCCATTGATGGAATTCAATAATTTGCTTCCCCATTTCGCACAACCGAAGAACGCCCGTTATATGATGTAGGAATAAATAGATAATCTGATTCATATAATATTTGTGGCAATCGTGTCGCGTTGGAAAGTGGAGTGGAATATGCCCCGGTGTGGATGGCGTGGTTTGGCTTGGTTGTTGCTGAAGAACAATTGTAGTTGTCGCTACACACCGGCGGAGGCAGGGGTGCTCTCCTCCCACCCTCACCCCCCAAGCTCTGAGAAAATACACCTATGTATGCTCCTAATTCTCTATTTGCCCGAGAAAATTTGCTAGATCTAGGTGATTTAGCACCTCCTAACATTATATGACACGTTTAGCTCTCCCTATGTTGGAGTTCTGGCTCCGCCACTTCTGCCACACATAGCATGATGTGCTCGCAGAGGGCATCGTCAAATCGAAGGGCACATCAGAGATGGTGGCGTAGGTCGAGAGAATAATCTTAATGTTATTGTTACACCACTCAACGACCATAGTGAAGAAGCCCATACTCCTCATCAACGTGGTTATGAACATTATACTTCCAAAGGAAGATTGACAAGCCCCCCCCCCCCCCCCCCACCTCCATGTCACCTCTCCCTTGGTGACTCCGGGGTTGGGGGGGGGGGCTCCTTCCCGAATCATTGCCGCTACCCACACATCCGCTGGTGAATCTCAACCAGGTGCCAAGGATGATGGATGTGCAGCTTGATGGAGCCGCTTATTTGAACTCTAGAAGCACCGTTCCCCAGCTTTGTTTTATGTCCCCTTGCCGCCACGGCGCGATGAGTCTTCCCAGACTCATGCCTCCCTGAGGGAGTCCGGGATTAGGGGGTCCTCGGACAGCCCGACTATATACTTTGGCCGGACTGCTGGACTATGAAGATACAAGATTGAAGACTTTGTCCCGTGTTCGGGTGGGACTCTCCTTTGCGTGGAAGGCAAGCTTGGAAATTCGGATATGTAGATCTCCTTCTCTGTAACCGACTCTGTGTAACCCTAGCCCCTTCCGGTGTCTGTATAAACCGGAGGGTTTAGTCCGTAGGACAACAACAATCATAATCATAGGCTAGCTTCTAGGGTTTAGCCTCTACGATCTCGTGGTAGATCAACTCTTGTAATACTCATATCATCAAGATCAATCAAGCAGGAAGTAGGGTATTACCTCCATCGAGAGGGCCCGAACCTGGGTAAACATCGTGTCCCCCGTCTCCTGTTACCATTAGCCTTAGACGCACAGTTTGGGACCCCCTACCCGAGATCCACCGGTTTTGACACCAACATTGGTGCTTTCATTGAGAGTTCCACTGTGTCATCACGATAAGGCTTGATGGCTCCTTCAATCATCTTCAACGATGTGGTCCAGGGTGAGGTTTTCCTCCCCGGACAGATCTTCGTATTCGGCGGCTTCGTACTGTGGGCCAACTCGCTTGGCCATCTGGAGCAGATCAATAGCTACGCCCCTGGCCATCAGGTCAGGTTTGGAAGCTTGAACTATACTGCCGACATCCGCGGAGACTTGATCTTCGATGGACTCGAGCCCATGTCAGGAGCGCCGAACAGTCGCGACGAGCATGACTTAGATCTGCCGTCGGACGGTGTTCGGGAGATCGCACCTGCAGCCGCCCCGACCCTTAATCTGGAGCAGATCGCGCCATCCGAGTATGGGTGGATGGACCCCGCCACGGAGGCTGCACACTCATCGGTGCTGGAGCCGAACACAGACTTCACCTCTAAAGATATATGTGTCATCGGACCCTCGGACTTGTCTCTGGCCATAGGATCTGAACCGCGTACGTCCGTGCCTATCGAATCTGATTGGGCACCGGTCATGGAGTTTACCTCCGCGGATATCTTTCAGCACTCGCCCTTGGGTGACGTGCTAAATTCATTAAGGTCTCTCTCTCTCTCTGTCAGGGGACTCTTGGCCAAACTATATCCGGCTCGAGTAGGAAGCGGACGACGAAGAAATTCGTTCCCCACCCACCACCCACTTCATAGCCACTGTTGATGACTTAACCGACACGCTTGACTTCGACTCCGAAGACATCGACGGTATGGACGGCGCTGCCGGAGATGAACAGGAACCACCGCCCACGGGGTGCTGGACAGCCACCTCATCATATGATATATATATATATATATATATATATATATATATATATATATGGTGGACACCCCAAAAGAAAGCAATGGCGAGGACGCAACGAAGGACAATCCCATCAAGCGGCAAGCAAAGCGACGACGTAGGCGCTGCTCTAAATCCCGCCACAGTAAAAACAGTGATAACAGCGCATATATATATATATATATATATATATATATATATATATATATATATATATATATATATATATATAGGACAAATTTTTCCTACTACCGGGTGTAGTTACACCCATTTTTATTTTGTACGTTTTAGGTAGTATCTACCATACCCCAGTGTATGTATGCGTAGTATGTAGTATGTAAGAATATTTAGGTAGTATATATACTATTTTTTAGGTAATATGTAGTATATTTTTAGCATACTTCTTTTACGTACAAATATGTACGTATTTTCACAAATATGATAAAAACATGGGCTCACATATAATTTTTTCACATAACTCACTTTGGAGTATCTTAAATATAGTATATGAACATACTAAAAATGATAAAGTAGTATATATATATACTACCACATAGTAGTATATGAGAAATGGGTGTAGCTACACCCGGTAGTAGGATGCATTTTCCATATATATATATATATATATATATATATATATATATATATATATATATATATATATGGTGGACACCCCAAAAGAAAGCAATGGCGAGGACGCAACGAAGGACAATCCCATCAAGCGGCAAGCAAAGCGATGACGTAGCCGCTGCTCTAAATCCCGCCACAGTAAAAACAGTGATAACAGCGCAAGAAAGAATAATACCCCGATCGACTCCAAAGGAAACGACGACCCCATGGATCCAACGATGAAGCAGGATGAGCCAGGGGAGGGCGAACATAGTCCGGAGCCGACGCCCGATGATGCCGATCCCGAGGGTAAAATTCATTAACCTGTCTCTGGAGAGGAGAACAGTCCGAACGACGATGCACTCATCATCCCGGAAAAACACTTGGAACAAGAGAACCTCCATTGAAGGCTTATTGCCACCACGAGGAGCTTGAGGAAGCAGAAGCAAAGGCTTAAGGCCGCGCAGGATACGCTCAACCGCAGATGAAACAAAGTGCTTGACACTGAAGAAAAATACGGTGGCGATCGCCACACAAAGAGATATCCAAAACACAAGCTGCTGCCCGAATTCGACGACGAGGCTATAGAGCCCATTCAGCCGAAGAATAAAACGGCCAATCAGCCGGACCGACCACCCCGTGGCCGCGACAGGGCGACTAATGATGTCGCACACAAGTCAGCTCACGATTTACGTGAGCTTCGGGACAAAAAATCCGGTATGGCCAGGTCCATACATGGGTCTAGGAAGCATGCTCCAGCACAGGATCACAGCCGCCAAAACGATCATATTGATCGAATACCAGCTTGGAATCAACACCGAACACAACAACGTCGACGGCATGCCATGACACATCCAAATACAGGGGCGCCGTGCACCCCATGTGCTTCACCGATGAGGTGCTGGATCATGAATTTCCAGAGGGATTTAAACCCGTGAATATAGAGGCATACAACGGAATGACAGACCCAGGGGTATGGATTGAGGACTCCATCCTTCACATCCACATGGCGAGCAGAGATGATCTCCACGCCATCAAATACCTACCCCTCAAGTTAAAAGGACCAGCTCGGCACTGGTTGAAGAGCCTCCCCGAAAACTCAATTGGTAGTTGGGAAGAACTTGAGGATGCTTTTAGGGCCAATTTTCAAGGGACCTATGTCCGACCTCCGGATGCAGACGATTTAAGTCACATAATTCAATAGCCCGGAGAGTTAGCCCGAAAGCTTTGGAACAGATTTCTCACTAAGAAGAATCAAATCGTTAACTGCCCAGATGCCGAAGCCTTAGCGGCTTTCAAGCACAGTGTCTGGGACGAATGGCTTGCCAGACACCTCGGCCAGGAAAATCCGAGGACAATGGCAGCCTTAACAAGCCTTATGACCCGCTTTTACGTGGGCGAGGACAGTTGGCTGGCCCGTAGCGGCACCAGCAACCCAGGCGCATCCGAAGTCAGGGATGGTCAACGGGAAGCCGCGACACAATAAAAACAAGCGTCGAAACAATGAGGACAGCCCAGATAACACGACGGTCAATGCCGGATTCAGGGGCTCTCGACCCGGTCAACGGAAAAAGCCATTTAAAGGAAGCAGAGATGGACCATTCAGCCTAAAAAAGATTCTAGACAGATTATGTCAGATTCATGGCACCCCTGAAAAACCTGCAAATCACACCCACAGAGAATGCTGGGTTTTCAAGCAGGCCGGCAAGCTAAACGCTGAACACAAAGGGAGGGAGACGCCAAGTAAAGACGAGGATGAGCCTCGCCAGCCGAACACTGGGGGACAGAAAAAATTCCCACCGGAAGTCAAAACAGTGAACATGATTTACACAACTCACATATCAAAGAGAAGGCGCAAACGCGCACTCCGAGACGTATACGCTGTAGAGCCCATCGCCCCCAAGTTCAATCCTTGGTCGGCCTGCCCTATCACTTTCGATCGCAGGGATCATCCGACTAGTATCCGACACGAAGGGTCGGCTGCCTTGGTGCTCGACCCAATAATTGATGGATACCATCTCACCCGAGTCCTTATGGACGACGACAGTAGTCTTAATCTGATATACCAGGACACTGCCCGCAAAATAGGGATAGACCCATCAAGAATCAGCCAAAGCAATACTACCTTTAAAGGAGTAATACCAGGCGTCGAGGCTCGCAGCAGGGGCTCTCTAGTACTAGAGGTTGTATTTGGTTCTCCCGACAACTTCAGAAGCAAAGAATTAATCTTCGACATCGCTCCATTCCGAAGCGGCTATCACGCACTACTTGGAAGAACAGCCTTCGCTCGTTTTAATGCAGTACCGCACTACGCTTATCTCAAACTTAAGATGCCCGGTCCACGTGGCGTCATCACAGTTAGCGGAAATACAGAGCGTTATTTACGTGCGGAAGAATACGTGGCGGCTCTAGCAGCCGAACACTGAACGGCCTCTCCAACCAGAATAAATGATCGGTCGTCAAGACCACGGACACGGTTAGACAAGTCCGGCACACCACCTGTTGTAGCAGCCCAGATAAACCTGAGCTTGGGACATGGATATACCCCCATAGGTGGCGCTAGGGGCTGCACGCATGTAAAAAGGCCCATAGTTCGACTTGACCCTATTAATACAATAACAGATTGCATTTTCATGATCGGTTCAGAATAACCAATTTCTCGCACGAAGTCCTTCACCTAGGTTTTTCCTTTTTTCAGATGATCATCGCGCTACAGCCTTCCAGGATACGGCACAACGGAGATAAAGGTGCAGACGTGCAGCAGGGCCCCGCTCAAAGGTTTCTTTTTAGATTAAGACCCTGCGTAAACCTTTTTTAATGTCTCTTGTTGCTTCTTCCCCTCCGGACACTTAACACAACCGAGAGGGATACTGACATTATTGGCATTTCGTCACGTCAGACTAATGCATGTAACTGGAAACTCAGGGCTCATTGTCGAGGGCGTTACTCGGCCCAGTATATGTTGTAAAGTCCGAATACCTTAGGGAGTGTTCGGCGTCGCGAGTTTGGCCTTATATGGATCAACTCCGAATCATATCTTTGGTCAATAGTTGGGTTTGCCCGGCTCCCGTGTTTTGCTACCTTACATTCCGCTCTATCGGCTAAGGTGGCACCGGGAGAACTACTGCGATTGTGCCCTGGTTCATCTGGATAAGCACCTCAGTAGAGAAAGTCGAAAACTGACTGTCATGATATAGCGCGAGACTGGTCAACCACTCGATGACTCAGCGAAATCTTGGTGATTCCTCTGCATTAACGAAGGACTAGTTTCCCGGTCATGTACGTACGCGCACCTTATTCGGATAAATGCGGAAATACCAGGGGCTATATAGTAGCCCCACCCTCAAACTCCTATGGCTAAGTGAAAGTGTTAAAGCTATATAGTCCGATTGCCTGGTTCACCGCGCTATCACCTCCTTAACGGACCAAGACGTTGGATCAAGTGTGATTACGCGCTTTTTCGAACACCCCCGCATTATATGCGTGGGGGCTGAAGCCGACGACTGCAAACTTTTAGGTTATATACATACATAAACGGCCGCACAGGAGGCACTATAATACTTTCGGGCAAAAGTATAAACACATCTGAGGGAGTCCTGGACTAGGGGGTGTCCGGACAGCCGGACTATCATCGTCCGCCAGACTCCAAGACTGCGAAGATACAAGATTGAAGACTCCGTCCCGTGTCCGGATGGGACTTTCCTTGGCGTGGAAGGCAAGCTTGGCGATACGGATATGTAGATCTCCTACCATTGTAACCGACTCTGTGTAACCCTAGCCCTCTCCGGTGTCTATATAAACCGGAGAGCTTTAGTCCGTAGGACACAACATACATTACAACAATCATACCATAGGCTAGCTTCTAGGGTTTAGCCTCCTTGATCTCGTGGTAGATCCACTCTTGTACTACCCATATCATCAATATTAATCAAGCAGGACATAGGGTTTTACCTCCATCAAGAGGGCCCGAACCTGGGTAAAACATCGTGTCCCTTGTCTCCTGTTACCATCCGCCTAGACGCACAGTTCGGGACCCCCTACCCGAGATCCGCCGGTTTTGACACCGACATTGGTGCTTTCATTGAGAGTTCCTCTGTGTCGTCACCGATAGGCTCGATGGCTTCTTCAATCAACAACCACGCTGTCCAGGATGAGACTTTTCTCCCCGGACAGATCTTTGTATTCGGCGGCTTCGCACTGTGGGCTAATTCACTTGGCCATCTGGAGCAGATCGAAAGCTACGCCCCTGGCCATCAGGTTAGGTTCGGAAGCCTAAACTTCACGGCCGACATCCGCGGGGACTTGATCTTCGACGGGCTCGAGCCATAGCCGAGCGTGCCGCACTGTCACGATGGGCATGATCTAGCTCTGCCGCCGGACAGTGCCTTGGTGGCCGCACACGAATCCGCTCCGGCCCTTAGTCCGGAGCCGATCGCCCAGATCGAGGATCGGTGGCTGGACACCGCCTCGGGGGCTGCAACTTCCACGGCGATGGAGCCGAACACTAACCTAGTCCTTTGTAAAGCTCGTGACTCCGAGGTACCGGACTCCCTGCCGGACTCCGCACCTCCCGTGCCCCTGCCAATCAAAGCTGATTGGGCACCGGTCATGGAGTTCACCGCCGCGGACATCTTCCAACACTCGCCCTTCGGCGACATCCTAAATTCAGTAAAGCATCTCTCGCTATCCGGCGAGACCTGGCCGGACTATGGCCAGGACGGTTGGGATACGGACGACGAAGAAATTCGAAGCCCACCCACCACCCACTTTGTAGCCACTGTCGATGATCTAACAGACATGCTAGACTATGACTCCGAGGATATCGACGGTATGGACGACGATGCTGGAGACGAACAAGAACCAGCGCCTACAGGGCACTGGAAGACCACCTCGTCATATGACATATACATGGTGGAGACCCCAAAAGAGGGGGACGGCGAAGAAGCAGCGGAGGCAGATTCCTTAAAGAAACAGCCCAAGCGCCGACGACAGCGGCGCCGCTCTAAATCCTGCCACAGCAAGAATGGAGATTCAGGCACAGGAGATAATAATACCCCAGAGAGTGCCGAAGATAATCCCCTCCAGCAAGACTCAGCGCAGGAGGATGCAGAAGCAAGCCCTCACGAGAGGGCGGCAGACGAAGAAGTCAAGGATGATAATTATATACCTCCCTCCGAAGACGAGGCAAGCCTCGACGATGATGAATTCGTCGTGCCCGAGGATCCCGTCGAACAAGAGCGTTTTAAACGTAGGCTTATCGCCACGGCAAATAGCCTAAAGAAAAAGCAGCAGCAGCTTCAAGCTGATCAGGATCTGCTGGCCGATCGATGGACCGAGGTCCTCGCGGCCAAAGAGTATGAACTCGAACGCCCCTCCAAAAGCTACCCAAGACGCAAGTTGCTCCCCTGATTAGAGGAGGAAACATACATTCCTTCATCGCCAGCGCACAATACGGCCGACCGACCACCCCGTGGCCGAGACAGAGAGGCATCTAGGCCCTCCACCAAGACCGTACCCCGGCATCGCTCCAAAAGTACGAAGCCAAGAGGGAACGCGCCGGACTTGCGAGATATATTGGAGTATAAAGCAAGGCAATCCAGATCCATCTACGGATCACGTGGGCGCCCCACGACCCACGACGAATACCGTCGCGCCAGATACAATAACTCCGGCCAGGCCGAACACAGCAGACAACGCTCTCTCGAGCTACGTCGTGACATTGCTCAATATAGAGGCGCCGCACACCCGCTATGCTTCACTGACGAAGTAATGGATCATCAAATCCCTGAAGGGTTTAAACCCGTAAACATCGAATCCTACGATAGCACAACAGACCCCGCGGTTTGGATCGAAGATTATCTCCTTCACATCCATATGGCCCGCGGCGACGATCTCCATGCCATCAAGTATCTCCCACTCAAGCTTAAAGGACCAGCTCGGCATTGTCTTAACAGCTTGCCCGCAGAGTCAATTAGGTGTTGGGAAGACCTGGAAGCCGCATTCCTCGACAACTTCCATGGCACATATGTGCGACCACCAGACGCCGATGACCTAAGCCACATAATTCAACAGCCAGACGAATCGGCCAGACAATTCTGGACACGGTTCCTCACAAAGAAAAATCAAATCGTCGACTGTCCGGATGCAGAGGCCCTCGCAGCCTTCAAGCATAACATCCGCGACGAATGGCTAGCCCAGCACCTAGGACAGGAAAAGCCGAAATCCATGGCAGCCCTCACATCATTAATGACCCGCTTTTGTGCGGGAGAGGATAGCTGGCTAGCTCGCAGCAACAACCTCAGTAAAAATTCTGGCAGTCCGGATACCAAGGACCACAATGGCAGGTCGCGTCGAAGCAAAAATAAACGCCGCATTAACAGCGACGACAAGGAGGATACGGTAGTCAACGCCGGATTCTGAGGCTCTAAACCCGGTCAGCGGAAGAAGCCATTCAAAAGAACCACTCCGGGTCCGTCCAATTTGGACCGAATACTCGACCGCTTATGCCAGATACATGGCACCCCCGAAAAGCCAGCTAATCACACCAACAGAGATTGTTGGGTGTTCAAGCAGGCAGGCAAGTTAATTGCCGAAAACAATGACAAGGGGCTGCACAGCGACGACGAGGAAGAGACCCGACCGCCGAACAATAGAGGACAGAAGGGATTCCCCCCACAAGTGCGGACGGTGAACATGATATACGCAACCCATATACCCAAGAGGGAGTGAAAGCGTGCACTAAGGGACGTATATGCGATGGAGCCAGTCGCCCCTAAGTTCAATCCATGGTCCTCTTGCCCGATCACTTCCGATCAAAGAGATCATCCGACCAGTATCCGCCACGGCGGATTCGCCGCATTGGTTTTAGACCCAATCGTCGATGGATTTCACCTCACGAGAGTCCTGATGGACGGCGGCAGTAGCCTGAACCTGCTTTATCAGGATACAGTGCGCAAGATGGGCATAGACCCCTCAAGGATTAAACCTACAAAGACGACTTCCAAAGGCGTCATACCAGGTGTTGAGGCCAATTGTACAGGCTCAGTCACACTGGAAGTGGCCTTCGGATCCCCGGACAATTTCCGGAGCGAGGAGTTAATCTTCGACATAGTCCCATTCTGCAGTGGCTATCACGCCCTGCTCGGACGAACCGCGTTTGCAAAGTTCAACGCGGTACCGCATTACGCATACCTCAAGCTCAAGATGCCAGGCCCTCGCGGAGTCATTACGGTCAATGGAAATACGGAACGCTCTCTCCGAACGGAGGAACACACAGCGGCTCTCGCGGTAGAAGTACAGAGCAGCCTTTTAAGGCAATATTCGAGTCCGGCCGTCAAACGGCCGGACACGGCCAAACGCGCCCGGAGCAACATCAACCAAGACCACCTGGCACGTTCCGAGCACGCGTAGCAATGCGGCCCCAACCCCAGCCCTTGCATAATTGCAAGACCAACCCTCCGTGTACATCATTACGCTCTGGAGATACCATGGGCCTAGGGGAAGGGGCACAACCACAATAGACCCAGAGTGCGGCTCGACCACACCAGGGGCTCACAAGTGTGTCACTCCTTTTTGTTATTATTTTCTTTCTTTATGTACACAGGACTCCGTTCATCAGAGGCCCTGTCCGGCGGTGAACCCGCCGAATTCACGATGCAACAGCCAGGGAAGAAAGAAGACTGCGATAAACACTCAGGTGGTCTCCATTACGAGCATTAAATTTGATTATATCCACCAGTCCGCAGCCCATCCCTGGAGGGGGACATGTTTGATTAGTCCAATCCCTTGCTTACCGCACTATTTGTATCATTCCGCACTCATAGCAGAATTCTTTAATAAATAATGCAGCGTTTTTGCCTGTTATTGCATTACTTTACACATATGTTCATTAATGACATCTCGCACCCGTACATTATTGGTACGGCCGAATACACTAGGGGCTTATGTTCCCCGCATTATGGTGTGATAAGTCCGAACACTTTCACAAGTGCGGCACCCCGAACTTATAGCATTATATGAATCGGCTCCGAATCATGTCTTGGGTCAATAGTTGGGTTTGCCCGGCTCCCACGTTTTGGCGCCTTACGTTCTGTTCTGTCGGCTAAGGTGGCACTGGGAGAACCACTGCGATTGCGCCCCGGTTGAGCTGGGCGAGCGCCTTAGTGGAGAAAGCTAAAACTGACCGGCATGATAAGGCGAGAGACTGGTCGCTGTTCGAGAGGTCTTTTCGGGTCCCTAAAGACTCATGCCGCTTCGAGCGAAGTTCCGGATAATGTCCGACGAAGGCGTGGATAGCGCCCCTAATTCGGTCTTCCGAATACTAGGGGCTTCGCCGAAATTTAAAATTATAGAATTGTATGGCTAAGTGAGAGTGTTCAAGCATTATAAGTACGGTTGCCTTGTTCATTGTGTTGAGCGCCTCCCTAGATGGACCCAAAAATGGGAACAAGAGTGCTCAAGTTTATCCCGAACACCCCAGCACTCGTGGCTTGGGGGCTGAAGCCAACGACTTGCCATCTCTCAAATTTTATAAACGGCCGCACAGAAGGTAATATTTTAAATTAAACAAGCGTTGCGTAGCGCATATGAACAAAGTTTTCAGCGCACAGGATAATACATAGCAAGTTTTCACTCAATAATTACATCTCTGGGACACTCATCCGCAATATTGCGGGCACCCTTCAGGACAGTCTTATAGTATATTTCGGGCGTACGATACTCCTTGCCCGCTGGCGGCGGGTTAGTAAGAAGCTTCTCCGCATCCAGCCTGCCCCAGTGCACCTTTGCGCGGGCAAGGGCCCGATGAGCACCTTCAATATAGGCGGAGCGCTTGACGACATCCACCCAGGGGAACGCATCCACCAGCCGCCGCACGAGGCCGAAGTAGCTCCCAGGCATGGCCTGTCCAGGCCACAGCCGGACTATAAGTCCCTTCATGGCCTCCTCAGCTACCTTGTGGAGCTCGACCAGCTGCTTCAGCTGGTCGCTCGGGGGCACCGGATGGCCGGCCTCAGCGTACTGAGACCAGAAGACATTCTCTATTGAGCTCCCCTCCTCGCCACGGTAGAATGCGGCGGCATCGGATGCACTGCGTGGCAGATCTGCAAACGCCCCTGGAGAGCTCCGAATGCGGGTAAGTGTCAGGTAGTTTACATTAACATGCTTGCTTTGCATGAAAAATGCCTTACCCGCCGCTATCTTCTTCACATCTTCAACCTCCTGAAGGGCCTTACGGGCCTCGGCCTTGGCGGACTTGGCACTTTCGAGAGCCGAGGCGAGCTCGGACTCTCGAGTCTTGGAGTCGCGCTCCAAACTCTCATGCTTCTCCATGAGAGCCTGGAGCTCTTGCCGCACCGCCGCCACCTGTGCCTCCTGCTTTTCTCGCTCTGCTCGTTCCGCGGCCGCACTGCGTTCGGCCGCGGACACAGCCTCCTTCAGGGATGCCACCTCGTTCGTGGCCCCTACAGTACACATATTATCCTTGTTAATTTTATTGCAACCAAAATCCTTTTCTGTAAGGTAAAAATTCAAAGTGGTGCTACTCACCTTCTTTGTCCTCGAGCTGCCTCTTGGCATGGCCGAGCTCTCACTCGGACCGCTCGAGATCTTGCTTTAATGCACCAACCTCCGCAGTCAGTGTGGTAGAGGTCAGCAGCACAGCCTGCAAACCCATATTGACACAATTTATTAGCAACCTGCGAATATCTTTTTAGATCCTCAGTCCGGCTTTTCTTTCCGAACACCGAACCGAGCATCAGGGACTACTGTCTATGCGGTATTACATTACATAATTTTAACTTCTTACCTCAAAGCCTGTTAGAAGGCTACTGCAGGCTTCGGTCAGCCCGCTCTTGGCGAGCTGAACCTTCTGAATCACCGCACTCATAACAGTGCGGTGTTCTTCCTCGATGGAAGCGCCTTTGAGCGCCTCCAGCAAGTTGTCCGGCGCCTCCGGTTGGACGGAGGCTGCCGGCGTCACGGTCTTGCCCTTCTTTCGAAGGGGCCGCCTGCCGGACTCTGGAACCACTGCAGGTTCCGGCGTAGAGTCCGGCGCAAAGTCCGGGAGGCTGCCTTGCGGCGCCTTCGGAGCCTCCTCCTGATGGGTCCCTTTCTGGGATCCCACCTCGGCGTCCTCATCGGCGCGGGGGGTGGAGGCAGTCGGAAGGGAATCCACATCCGACGGGGCCAACGACCCGCTCGATGAAGCGGGGAGATCATCATCGGCCGGACTGCGGGCAATATGCGGCATTAGTAGGACACTATGTGACACAAAAGAAATTGCATATCAGGGATCCGGATACTTACGATCTCACCAGAGGCCTGGCCCTTGAAGGCCACTCCTCGTCGCCAACGTCGGTGTTGGCAAAGCTGTCCGGGGGAATAGTTCTCCCCCTCTTGGACCCTTCGGCCTCCCCTGTTGGGGAAGCCTTCCTTTTCCTCTCTCCCCCCTCCGGGAGAGAGTCTTCTTCCTCCTCCTCGTCTTTGGGGGAGGAGTCCGCCTCGTCGTCGGACGCCTGATAACAGGAACTCTTTCAAGTGCCCGTGGCCACCTTCTTGGCCTTCTTCTCTGGCACCACATGCGGTGCCGGAACTAGCAGCCCCGCTAGACGGGCACCCACTGGGTCTTCTGGCATGGGAGCTGGGCAGATGAGCTGCTCGGCCTTCTTCATCCATTCCTGTCAAAGGAAAAGGGAAATTGAAACCCTCTTAGAATCAATCTATTTACAATAAGTGTCCCGTAAAGGGGTAGAATCACTTACCTCGTCAGCCGGATGCTGCGAGTGAAATCCGCGAACTTCCGTCGCGGATGCGGGGGCTTCGGCGCCCTTAAACAGCACCCTCCAGGCGCCTTCGTACATCGTGTCGAAGAGCCTGCTCAGCGTCTGGTGCTGTTCTGGATCGAACTCCCACAGATTGAATGCCCGTTCTTGGCATGGGAGAATCCGGCGGACGAGCATGACTTGGACCACGTCGACGAGCCTGAGCTTCTTGTTCACCAGCTTCTGGATACAGGCTCGGAGTCCCGTTAGCTCCGTCGAATTACCCCACAGAAAGCCCTTCTCTTTCCAGGAGGTGAGCTGCGTGGGGATACCATATCTAAACTCGGGGGCCGCCGCCCACGTAGGGTCGCGCGGCTCGGTGATATAGAACCACCCCGATTGCCACCCCTTGACGGAGTCCACGAAGGCCCCTTCGAACTAGAGGACGTTGGGCATCTTGCCCAACATGGCGCCTCCGCACTCCGCCTGCGTGCCCTTCACTACCTTCGGCTTGACGTTGAAGGTCTTGAGCCACAAGCCAAAGTGGGGCCGGATGCAGAGGAGGGCCTTGCACACGACGATAAACGCCGAGATGTTGAGGATGAAGTTCGGCGCCAGATCGTGGAAATCCAGGCCGTAGTAGAACATGAGCCCCCGGACAAAGGGGTGAAGTGGAAAGCCCAGTCCGCGGAGGAAGTGGGGAAGGAAAACGACCCTCTCATGGGGCCCGGGGGTAGGGATGAGCTGCCCCTCGTCGGGCAGCCGGTGCGCGATGTCGCCGGAAAGGTATCCGGCGCTGCGCAGCTTTGTGATATGCTCCTCCTTAACGGTGGAAGCCAACCATTTGCCTCCCCCTCCGGACATGGTCGGAGAAGGTTGAGACGAGATGCGCGAACTTGGGCGCTGGAGCTTGAGTGCGCGGAGGTGGATAAGCAAAGGAGGAAGAAGGCATGGGAGAAAAGGTGAATCCTTATCCCTTATATGTAGGCGGGCGAAGACTATGCGTCCCCCACCAGCTTGGTAAAACTCGCTTATCTCCCAAGCGCCACCATCAATGGCGCGGTTGGGTTACCCACGTCCGTATTGATGAGAATCCCGGAATAAGGGGAACACGATCTCTGCTTCGACAAGACGTGCCAAGGAAACCGCTTCGCTAAACGTGCTGAGGTGGTATAATAAAAAATGATTCAACTAAAGGCTTGGTAGTGGTGTGACGTCATGCCGCAAAATACGTCAGCAGATTGAGCTTGTGTACATTTTATTCTCTCTACGGTGGAATGTGGAATTTATTTTGCAGAGCCAGACACTATCCTGGTGTTCATGATCTTCTCTGGATTATTCAAAGGAGGAACCCGCCTTGCAATGCCAAACATTATGCGCGCCGGACTTATCGTCATTGAAGCCTGGTTCAGGGGCTACTGAGGGAGTCCTGGACTAGGGGGTGTCTGGACAGCCGGACTATCATCGTCCGCCGGACTCCAAGACTGCGAAGATACAAGATTGAAGACTCCGTCCCGTGTCCGGATGGGACTTTCCTTCGCGTGGAAGGCAAGCTTGGTGATACGGATATGTAGATCTCCTACCATTGTAACCGACTCTGTGTAACCCTAGCCCTCTCCGGTGTCTATATAAACCGGAGAGCTTTAGTCCGTAGGACACAACATACATTAGAACAATCATACCATAGGCTAGCTTCTAGGGTTTAGCCTCCTTGATCTCGTGGTAGATCCACTCTTGTACTACCCATATCATCAATATTAATCAAGCAGAACGTAGGGTTTTACCTCCATCAAGAGGGCCCGAACCTGGGTAAAACATCGTGTCCCTTGTCTCCTATTACCATCCGCCTAGACGCACAGTTCGGGACCCCCTACCCGAGATCCGCCGGTTTTGACACCGACAACATCCTTTATAATCAAAATAGCATTGTTTTTACAATTCAGATACATGTCACTCGAACATGGTACTCTTCGAGCACTGAGCCTCTATTAAACGGGCACCTTCTAGGACTTCTTCAAAATAGTGCTCGGCCGGGTCCTGGACCCCCGCCGGACCCCGGGTTGCAATAGCGGTGGCCTCCATCCCTGCCCAATATGTTTTAACATGGGCAAGAGTCATCCGCGCACCCTCTATGCACGCCGACCTCTTCACAGCATCGATATGCGACACAGCACCAAGGAATTGTTGCACTAAACCAAAATAGATGTCTGGCCTTGGTCCCTTTGGCCAAAGATGATCCACGACAGGCCTCATAGCAAGCCCAGACAACCTAAGGAGCTCGGCCCATGCGGTCGTCTTTTCATTCAACGGTAGCGGACGCATCGGCGCACTGAACTGCGACTAGAACAACCTTTCCACCTCATGATCTTTCCGATCCTTGAAAAACTTAGTCCCATCAGAAGCACTCTTTGCCAAGTCCGCATACACGTCTGCAGCACTCCATAACTGATCCAGAGGGGCATACTTCGGATCTCCAAACTTCATCCGCAACAAAAAGGGCCTCCCAGCCGTGATATCTCCGGCTTCACGAAGCTCCTCCCTTATCCCTCTAATTTCAGAGCGAGTTTCCTTGGCTGCCTCTAGGGCCTTCTTCAGGTCAGTCGCTTTCGCTTGGCTTTCCTTTTCAAGGAGCTCGTAGCGGCCGGCGGCATCTTTCAGCTCAACAGCCATCTTGGCAATCTTATCTTCGCTCTGGCGATGAGCAGCCTGTTTGGCTTTTAACTCTTCGGCCGCCTTTAGGGCAGCCGCATCACTTCTCCTGGCTTGTTCCTTGGCTCGGGCAAGCTCGACCCGAAGGGTCTCCACGGCAGCAGCTCCATCTACAGTCACAGCATATTATACATATTTGCATCATGCTCCTCTTAATATTTGCTGACAAGCCGAAAATACATACCCTGGGCCTCGTCAAGCCGTTTGTTCACAAGCGCGATGTTGGCATCCGCCACATCAAGCTGCCGCTTCAATTCGGCAAAATCAGCAGTCTGGTCAGCCACCGGACCCTCAGCCGCCTGCACATGAAAGCAACACGATCGTTACCTGGGACTATGATCCTCTGTTTGCCGCCTCTGGACGGCAACCAGAGTCTCAGGGGCTACTATCTATATAGAGCACACCTAGCGTGTGCGGTACCGCCAAAAACACATAAATTACTTTGCGTACCTCAAAGCCTCTTAGCAGGCTCGTAAAAGCTTCATTCAACCCGCTTTTGGCAGATGAAATCCTCCCAACCACCGTACCCATTAGGGTATGATGCGCCTCTGAGATAGCCGCTTGCTCCAGAAGACCCATCAATGTATCCGGCTGTGCACCGGATGGTCCCGGACTCTTTCTGTTCCTCTCCTTTGAAGCCGAATACTCCGGACTTCGGGCGGCCGAAGAGTTAACTTCTGGCTTTGGCGGATCAGGAGAAATCCTCCATGACGACACCTCAGGGTCGTCCGCCCCATGAGGCGGGGAGGCAGGAGGAGGCGTCTCGCTCTCCATTATCTCCGGAAGAAGGTCCCCGAAGACGAACTCTGTTGAGAAGGGCTGCGAGCCGGACTGCAAGATATGCGTCTTGGTTATTATTCTCGGAGATGAAGCAGGATATATTTACCAAATTACTTTTTGATCCACTTACATCTCGGTTGAGGGCTGGACCCCTTGCGGGCACTATGCGGAAAGGACGCCCTCAGGGGCAGGGCCCCCTGGCGAAGACCTCTTCCCTCATTTGGAAGCCTCCATTTCTAAGTCTTCAGGTGCGGCCCTTTTCTTTCCGTGAGGAGAGGGGATTCTAGACTCACCTCTCCGATTATCCTCCTTAGCGGAAACACTAATTCCCCCGGTTTGGATGTGTAACATGTGAAGCCCACCCTCGGCTTCTTGATTCCTCCCTTCATCTTCTCCTGATGGCACTTGATAAGGTGCGCGCTCGAGCATCCTGGTTAGAACAAGATCCGGCGAGCCTCCGGGAAGGGGGGCCGAACACCTGATCCTCTCCGCCTTTCTTATCCAGCCCTGGCCGAGAGCAATGTTTCAGTATGATGTTGTAACAAATATAAAAGACGGCATGTTCGGTTGCAGAATTACTTACTTGGGTATCCAGACGGTTGCAGTTAAGACCCGCATCCTCGGTGGTGTCCAGACACTTTATTCGTGATCCGAAGAACAATCCATACATCCCTTCGAGTGTCACGCTGAAGAATTGTTGAACAGTTCGCGGTCCTTCCGGGTTGAACTCCCACATATGGAGAGATCGACGTTGGCATGGCAGGACCCAGCGAACTAGCATTACTTGCATTACCTTGATGAGACTGACTTCCCTCTCGAGGAGATCTCGGATGCGGCTTTGCAATGTCAACACGTCATCAACTGGCCCCCAGTCCAGCCCCTTGTTGACCCATGACGCCAGTTGAGGCGGAGGGACCGGGCGGAAGACAGGGGGGCCGCCCGCTTTGTACCTCGAGGAGCTGTGATATAAAACCACTCCTGTTGCCATAAGTCGGACACTTCCGGGAAGGAACCCTTTGGCCACAGGGCGTCAGCGCCTTTGCTTATTACAGCGCCTCCGCACTCCGCATGTTGCCCGTCGATCATCTTCGGCTTCACACTGAAGGTCTTGAGCCATAAGCCAAAGTGTGGGGTGATGCGGAGGAAGTCCTCACACACGACGATAGACGACGAGATGTGAAGGATGGAATCTGGAGCTAGATCATGGAAATCTAGCCCATAATAGAACATGAGCCCTCTCACAAAGGGATCAAGACTAAAACCTAGCCCTCGGAGGAAGTGGGAAACAAATACGACACTCTCGTTGGGTTCGGGAGTGGGGATGACCTGCCCTTGAGTAGGCAGTCTGTGCGGGATTTCGGCTGTGAGATACCTGGCCTCCCTAAGCTTCTTTATGTCCTCCTCTATAACAGAGGAGGCCATCCACCGGCCTTTAAGGTTGGATCTAGACATGGTTGAAGGTCTGAAGCACTTAGCCTGAGCCTTGGGTGTTGCAACTCGAGGTAGGGGAAGGGAAGGATCGAGCGTGGAGAGAAAAGGACATGCCTTGGCCCCTATATAAAGAGGGTGAATATCAAGCGTCCTCTGTGTGGCCGCTTGGAACGTGCCTAAACTCGAGGAGTCATACTAACGAGCGCGGTTGGGTTACCCACACCCGTATTGATGAGAATCCCGTGATAAGGGGAACACGATCTCTGCTTCGACAAGATGTGCCAATAAAACCGCCTCGCAACACGTGCAGTGGCAGGCTAGGAAAAACGGTTCGTAATAACTGGGCTGTGTCGTGATGTCACGCTATTAAAAGTTGTCAGTAGATTAGATTTGAGGAATATTGTGCTCTCTATGGTTGTATGTGGAATTTGTTTTGTAGAGCCGGACACAGTCCTTGTGTTCAAAATCTTCCATGGAGTATTCGGAGAAGGAACCCGACTGGCAATGCCGAAGACAATTTGCGCGTCGGACTCATCGTCATTGAAGCCTGGTTCAGGGGCTACTTAGGGAGTCCGGGATTAGGGGGTCCTCGGACAGCCGAACTATATACTTTGGCCGGACTGCTGGACTATGAAGATACAAGATTGAAGACTTCGTCCCGTGTCCGGGTGGGACTCTCCTTTGCGTGGAAGGCAAGCTTGGCAATTCGGATATGTAGATCTCCTTCTCTGTAACCGACTCTGTGTAACCCTAGCCCCCTCCGGGGTCTATATAAACCGGAGGGTTTAGTCCATAGGACAACAACAATCATAATCATAGGCTAGCTTCTAGGGTTTAGCCTCTACGATCTCGTGGTAGATCAACTCTTGTAATACTCATATCATCAAGATCAATCAAGCGGGAAGTAGGGTATTACCTCCATCGAGAGGGCCCGAACCTGGGTAAACATCGTGTCCCCCGCCTCCTGTTACCATTAGCCTTAGGCGCACAATTCGGGACCCCCTACCCGAGATCCGCCGGTTTTGACACCGACACCCCCCACCTCACGGGCACATTCCCTTTCAGTTTCAACCTCCTAAGACAATTGCCAACCCTCATGGTGAGGACGAGTACATAAGAAAAACGAATCCTCTTTGGGTAAACAATTACTCGATCCGTTTACAAGTAACCATTTTATGGAACCATCTTAAGACAATTGTCAAGCATTAACTCTTTTATACTCAAGATTCTTGTAAGTGCACGGGTTAAGAATCCTCATACCTTTTTGCAAGACCGACACTCTTCCTTCCATTAGTATAAGTGATTAACACATGAAAAATATAAAAGGAGAATTTTCATTGACAATTTACCCTGAAAGATATAAGTGAAGCTCAAAGAGTAAATATAAGCAATACCGTGCAAACACCATCTGTCTCCCCCTCTCTCATTGCATTATTGTCTTTATTTTTAGAATAATTGGAAAAAATGGATCTCCAAAAAAATATACAGACTATGATAGTAAATAAGAAACGTACCTCAAGAAGATCATACTAGTTGAGGAAGAGGGGGTGCGGGGACATCCGCAAGATTAAGACTTTTGACCTCTTTGGTTTCAAGGGGGGTGCCGGACGACCCCAAACTTAAAAGTCATCTTGGTCCTTATTTTCCTACCATCTTTTTTTCTCCCTTAAACCTGAAAAAGGCTGCATGAAGCGATTAGCCGTCCAAAGTAGAAATAACCAAAACATGGAAGGGTCATCTAAAGATAATATGACAGGGCTTCGCCTCGAATAACGAATAGGGCTCTATGGCGATGGCGAAACTAATGATCGCTAGATAGTTTGGGTATTAGTAGGAATATATAGGAGTTGCACCAAAAGGGAGCGTCGGTATTCAGTACGTGCCCGTTGGTCCCTCACAGAAGCCCATGAAGCCTAGCCCCCTGTATGCCTTCTTTCCAAGGTATCTTCCATCAACATCTTATCTTTGCCTGATTTCTTGTAGATATTTTGGAGTGCAAAAAGGTTTATGAATTCACCGACATAAAAATCAATTTTGTTCGTCGACAATTTTAGCAAGATAGTCCAAAAATTATAGAATTGCTAAATGATAGGAATTATGTAATTAAACTTCAAGTATGAATAAATACATTTTGGACATGGCATGCGTGTAGAACTTCTTGAGATGGAGTTGGGATTTCTGGGCGAAATCTCAATGATGGTGTCACCCAGGGTGAGGTTTTTCTCCCTAGTTGTTTCGTAAAGGAATCCACATGTGTTCGGCTAGGGCTACCTGTTTAGCTTTGGGTGAAAGTTATACTTTGACTTATGTTAGTGCCGGTCATAGTGACGCAGGCAGGTCTCTCCCCCCCCCCTCTCTCTCACGCGTGTGCACGAAAGCATCTTTGTGGATCCCCAACCACCATGTTACATCTGGCTAGGTCATCTCTCTCTCTCTCTCACGCATGAAAGCATATGTCACGTCAAACATAGGTGACTTTTGTGAGTCGTGGTCTCTATGAGTTGCTTTTTGAATTTGTGTTAAGCTAAGTATTATTGTCCACCCAGCCACAAAAAGAACAACACCATCTTAGAGATTTTCGTGTTGGAGGTGAGGTCTTAATTAGTCGAATTCCTTCGATGGCTTTCGAGGTTTGTATCACCTTGAAGTGTTCCCAAGTTTACTCATATGGGATGACTATGGAATAGTTCAAGAGGAGGTGCAATGGTTATCTTGGAGGAACATTGTCGTTGGGTTGCGCCTCTGGCTCTGAGTATCGAGATTTGACCTCGATTGTCAGGTGGACAATGACGATAGTGGTGACTTTCCTACTTATGCAAGGTGTAGGGTGAGTGAAGTAAAAGAGTGTGATATTTCTATTTGCAGACTCAACAATGGGAATCCTTTGGTTGATCCAGCAACACCCTTCTTGGTCTTCTCCATTTGTTTTGGTGGTAGGTATAAAGTTTGGTTGGTAGTCACTAGGCATAGCTCGTCTTTAGTTCTCTTCTTATGAACCTTGTTCTTTCTTTGTGTGTGCGCACGAGCATGTGCGTCATGCTACATATATGTTCATTTTATTTGAGTAAAAAAATTAACTTTGGGTTAATGAAGTAAAAGATCTAACACCATTTAGAATAAAGAAAATAATGAACTAAAAGATCATTTGGAGTAATTTATGGCAGCCAACGGAGCATCGGAGAAGAGACTGGGGTGATTCTAAGGTGATATATGGAAGCAGGAGAGGAATAAGTAGTCCTACCTTCGACAAAAATGGCAACGGTGGTCGTGATGGCAATTTTCGAAGCTGCGGAGGAAGACAAGGCTGGCACAATGTGAGATGGAGTGGTAGTGGTGAGAGGTGGCGCCTAAGAAGAGGTGTTCTCCACACCAACTGGGAAGGCCGTGCCTAGGCCGACCGGACGGTTGTGATGCATTAACACTAACAAGCTCACTTATTGTGGTAGCAAGGGGTCATTGCTTCAATACCAAGATGAATTATGGAACTCTCTGATGGAGATTGCATTGATTATTTTTTTGAGAGTACGCTAAGGCGTATAATAGCTTTATAGAAGGTAAAAATACAAGTACAAGAGAACTACTACTCGCTGCGAACAGCGAGCATATCATGAACACCACATCTAGATAAAAGCAAATATAACCTCTGACCACACAAAACTACAAGCAAAAGAGCCTGTCCTAACATAGAACAACACCGCATATCAACTAACGCCGGGCACCTACGAAGACCACCAACTCCCCTTGGACTTCACTCGTCAACTCTCCAATCACCCTTGATGCCTAAGAGGAGGTGTCAGGTGGCAAGACTTGATCAGAACTGAGGAAGACACTGTCTTGGAGGCACCGTCGATGGGTGTACATAGTGTTGCCAGAGCTCAAAATAGAACCTCGGCTAACACCGGAGGAGAGCTGGAAGGAACCAAGCCATGTCTCAAAATACGATGCTCCCAGGGGAGCGACATCGAGGACACCGCTGTCATGCCGATCGAACATCGAATCAAGGCTTTCGCCTAGAGACAACACCAACTCCTAACGGGAGGGGGAAATGCAAGCACACCTCGACGAAGCCTCCAAGGAGGGGGACGACACCTGCGGGCACCATTGCTGCTGGCCCAGCAAATGCCGACCAGATTTTCATCTGATTGTTGCACCACACCACACCACGAAGGAATTGGGCAGCACTGTCCAAATAACCTTGCACCGCCGCCACCGCAGCACCTTGTCATTGTAGCCGCAAAGCCAAAGATTGCATGACAGAGAGAGCCGCAACCAACCAGCACCTCCACCTAGCTGAAGAACGGCAACCACTCCGCCCCTCCTACAATGCCAAGGACCACCCACGACGGCCGTCACCCACTCCAAGGGATGGCCTTGCGATGTCCCCAGCACCAAGGGCCCAAATCAAACCCGAATAGGCTCGTGTCGGCGCCACCATGATAGCATCATCGCTGCGACAAAAACCACATTTGGTCGAGCGCTCACTGCGCACCAGGAAACTCCTCCCAGCAGATCCATCACAACACCGCCACCAAACCTGGCTGGTGGCTCACGCCGTTGCCTCTAGCATTCCATCGCGCCCGTCCTACACCACCACACTGCTGCCTATCTTCACCAGGACTTCCTCTCGACCATGCCTTGTATCATGCGCATCACCTTGCCGAGGACACCGCATCCTCCAATGCCACCATGGTGCCATCGACAACAGAGCCACTGGGACATGACGCCATGCCTAACAGCGCTCGATGTCGGATTTAGGGATCCGGCAACCCTTGAGAGGTTCGAACTTTGGGGTGCGTGCGGAGATCTCAACCTGCCCAGCCTGCCTACTCGCGATCCTCCCTAGCCTAGCACGTCGAGCTCAAAGAGACACAAAGACGAAGAGATTTATACTGGTTCGGGCCACCGTTGTGGTGTAATACCCTAATCCAGTGTGGTGTGGTGGATTGCCTCGAGGGGCTATGGATGAACTAGTACAAGGATGAACAAGCCTCAGGAGGTGAGGTGTTCTTGAGCTGGTGTGGTGCTCTAGTTGGAATGGATCTCTCTTTTCCTCTATGGTGGTGGCTAAGTCCTATATATAGTGGCCTCGGTCCTCTTCCCAAATATGAACGGGATGGGATTCCACAATGGGGGGATTTGAAAGGGGACAAGTAGTACAGTCTATCCTGAAAAAAGTAGTCTTCGTCTACGAAAAGCCTCTGGTCGTGACGCTGCGGTGGGCTCGGTGATGACCTCCGTCCTGCCGTCCTGGCGGTCTTGGTCTTGTTGCACCAGAATGGAAACCTTTGGTTGATTCCTCGGGACTCCATGCTTGTGGCCTGCCTCCCTTGCACTGAAGAGGAAACCTGCGCTCTGCGCATGTCTGGCGCCCGCCTGGCCTTGGTCGTCATGGCTCATGTTAGCTGAGCCTCATGAGGTAGCTGCATTGAACTCTCCGCCCCTCAGGAGCCCTCCTGAGGAGTCCACTTCCGTCGGGGATCTTGGTGTCATCCGTCTTGCGAGGCTTGGCCCCTCGCGGGGGTCTTGCTGTGTTGATGTTGAAGCTGGGCCGTACCAGGACGTCGAGGAAACCACGTGCTGGATCGCAGGCAGGCAGGACTGGATACCCCAAGTCCAGGATGCCGACAATAGCCCTCGGGCCCAAGGCGTGCTTGGACTTGGCTTCTAGGCGAAGCCAAAGGGCAAGTGCAGAGCGCCGCGGGGCCTAACCGCCCGCGGCCTTGATGATGCGTGGCGATTGACTGGATGTGGGCGACTCCGTTTCCCCATGCTGCCTCCGTAACTACTCCCTTCTGACAAAAGGGGGGCCGCCTGCCGCTAGGCTTCATTGCCCCTTCTTCGTCTTGCTCCAGATCCCCTTCTCCCCACAGCGGAAGATCTCATCAGATCTGCTGATTTCCCACCAAATCTTCTGCCTGATGGCCATCGAAAAAGCCACGGCTTCCTCCTCGGCCGCCGGCTCCGCCTGGTAGGAGCCAGGGCTGATGGCTCCCTGAGTGATCGGGGAGAACCTCCAGACAATGATCCTCCTAACGGTGAGCGACGACAATGAGTGGAAGAAGACCATGCTCCGGGTCACCACCGTTGCACCGGAGCCTACGGGCAGCAACTTCTTCCCCTTCTTCATGCACAACGTTGAAAGGATCGAGAAGAGGTGTCTAGAGGGGGGGGGGATTAGACACTAAGTAAGAAAAGTTGCAGTTTTTAATTTCTTTAAGTTTAAGTGGAGTTTTGGCACAAGTTTAACAATCACAATACATAACAAGCAAGCATGCAAAGGGTATATGAGCAGCGGAAAGTAAAGCATGCAACTTGCAAGAATGTAAAGGGATGGGATTGGAGTGTGCAAATGCAATTGGAGACACGGATGTTTTTGTCGTGGTTCCGATAGGTGGTGCTATCGTACATCCACGTTGATGGAGACTTCAATCCACGAAGGGTAATGGTTGTGCGAGTCCACGGAGGGCTCCACCCACGAAGGGTCCACGAAGAAGCAACCTTGTCTATCCCACCATGGCCGTCACCCACGAAGGACTTACCTCACTAGGGTAGATCTTCACGAAGTAGGCGATCTCCTTGCCCTTACAAACTCCTTGGTTCAACTCCACAATCTTGTCGGAGGCTCCCAAGTGACACCTAGCCAATCTAGGAGACACCACTCTCTAAGAAGTAACAAATGGTGTGTTGATGATGAACTCCTTGCTCTTGTGCTTCCTTGTCTTCAACCACCATGGAGTAGAGACTTGGTGATGTAGAGAGTGCTCAAGATGTGAGTGAGTTGCAATCTCATAGATTTAGATTCATCCAAGTACCTACACGGGTTAGATAACATGCAAGGTGCAAATATATCCAAGACATAAGATTATCATCATAAGAGAAATATCAAGGATTAGTTATAGGATCAGGTCTTGCATGTATCAAATGGAGTTCCTACTCCAAGTTTGAAGCATCAATGATGTTCAATTCACCTCTTAACCCGCAAAACACTTTCTCATCAAGTGGTTTAGTGAAAATATCCGCTAATTGCTTTTTGGTGCAAACATGCTTAAGATTAATGTCCCCTTTGGCAACATGATCTCAAATGAAATGATGACGAACTTCAATATGCTTAGTTCGAGAATGTTGCACGAGATTGTGAGCAATCTTGATAGCACTTTCATTGTCACAAAGTAATGGAACATGTTTCACATATATCCCATAATCTTTAAGAGTTTGGGTCATCCAAAGTAATTGAGCACAACATGAACCAGTGGCAATGTATTCCGCTTTGGCGGTGGATAAGGATACCAAGTTTTGTTTCTTGGAAGACCAAGACACAAGAGATCTACCAAGAAATTGACAAGTGCCCGAAGTGGACTTTCTATCAACCTTATCACCGGCATAGTCCGAGTCGGAGTAGCCAACAAGATTAAAAGAGGCCCTTTTTCGATACCAAATGCCAAAATTTGGCGTATGGATTAAGTATCTCACTATCCTTTTCACGGCCTTAAGATGACATTCTTTAGGAGCGGCTTGATATCGTGCACACATGCACACACTCAGCATAATATCGGGATGTGAAGCACATAGATATACAATGAACCAATCATAGAGCGATAAACCTTTTGATCAACCAGTTCACCATCTTTGCTCAAATCAAGATGTCCACTAGTAGGCATGGGTGTAGTCGTACCTTTGCATTCTTGCATATTGAACTTCTTGAATAAGTCCTTGGTGTACTTGGTTTGAGAGACAAAGGTACCTTCCTTAGTTTGCTTGATTTGCAAACCAAGAAAGAATTTGAGTTCACTCATCATCGACATCTCAAACTTCTCCAACATTAGCTTTCCAAAATTTTCACTAAAGTGAGGGTTAGTAGAACCAAATATAATATCATCAACACAGATTTGGCATACAAATAGTTCTCCATTGACCCTTTTAGTAAAAAGAGTAGAATCAATTTTTCAATTTCAAAGCCTCTTTCAATAAGGAACTTGGTCAAGCATTTATACCACGCTCTAGGAGCTTGTTTAAGACCATAAAGAGCTTTGTGAAGTTTGTAAACATGATTAGGTTTATTAGGATTAACAAAGCCGGGAGGTTGCTTAACATAAACTTCGTCCTCTATTTCACCATTTAGAAAAGCACTTTTAATGTCCATTTGGTACAAGGTGATATCATGGTGATTAGCATAGGCAAGTAAGATGCGAATGGACTCAAGTCTTGCAACGGGGGCGTATGTCTCACCATAGTCCATACCTTCGACTTGAGTGTAGCCTTGGGCGACGAGACATGCTTTGTTGCGAACCACTTGTCCATCTTCGTCTTGCTTGTTGCAAAACACCCATTTGGTACCGATGATGTTGTGGTTGTTGTCGGTCTTCTCCACCAATGTCCACACTTGATTTCTCTCAAAGTTGTGTAGCTCTTCATGCATGGCGTTTATCCAATCCGGATCTTCCAATGCTTCGTCAACCTTCATGGGTTCAATGCTCGACGGGATGGTCTTTAGCAATTCTTGCTCGAACTCGTGAAAGCTTTTGCTTGGATCTTGGTTGAACATCTTCTTCATCTTGTTCTTCTTCTTGGCCTTCTTCATTGTTGACGTTGTCATTCTCTTGTCGTGGAGAAGGAGGTTGTTGACGTCCATCTTGATGTACTTCCTCGCTTTCTTTGTCTTGGTGTGTCCCACTTGTGGATGCTTCCGTATCAACTCTTGGTTTACCTTGTCGTGAGGTAGAAGCTTCCACTTGGACGGACGAGGTACTCTCCTTCACCTCCGTTGGATGAATCTTGCTAATAGACAAGTCTTGGATTGCTTCTGAGGGGTCTTTGTCTCCTACATCAATTGTCAATTGCTCTACTTGCGAGCCATTAGATTCATCAAGCTTCACATCTACTGTCTCTTCAACCTTTCGAGTGAAATTGTTGTAGACACGGTAAGTGTGAGAGAGCCATAACCAAGTAGGAAACCTTCATGAGACTTAGGAGCAAATTTAGAACGACGATGCTTATCAAGAATGTAGCACTTTTAGCCGAATACTCGAAAGTATCCAACTTGGGGTTTGTTACTAGTGAGGAGCTCGTATGCCGTCTTGCCGAGTAGCTTGTGAAGATACAAGCGATTTGTTGCGTGACAAGCTGTCTCAACCGCTTCCGCCCAAAAGTGCTTTGGTGTCTTGTACTCATCAAGCATAGTTCTCGCCATTTTGATGAGTGTCCGGTTCTTCCTCTCAACAACTCCATTTTGTTGAGGTGTGTACGTAGCCGAGAACTCATGTGAAATCCCTTCTTCATCAAGAAAGGTGTCCACATTTGCGTTCTTGAACTCTGTTCTGTTGTCGCTGCGAACCTTCTTGATCTTCACTTCAAATTGATTTTGGGCCTTCCTAGCGAAGTTTTTGAAGATCTTTTGGACCTGCAATTTATCATCGAGAAAGAACACCCACGTAAATCTTGAAAAATCATCAACTATAACTAGACCAAAAGAATTTCCACCGAGACTTTTGTAAGCATTGGGACCAAAGAGATCCATGTGAAGTAGCTTGAGTGGCCTCCTTGTGGACATGATGTTCTTCACGGGATGCCTCCCTCCAACCTGTTTACCTGCTTGACAAGCGCTGCAAAGTCTATCCTTATCAAATATGACATCGTTAACGCCAAGGATATGATTTTCTTTAATAAGCTTGTCAAGGTTTCGCATGCCAACATGACCTAATCGTCTATGCCATAACCAACCTTTAGAGGATTTAGCGATGAAGCATGTTCTAGGTTGAGCCCTTTTAGTGAAATCAACAATGTATAGATCACCTCTACGTATACCGGTAAAGACCATTTTATGATTATCTCTACGAAACACTTGGCAATCTACTTCAGTAAATAGGACATTGAAACCGAAATCAGCAAGTCTAGATACTGGAAGTAAATTGTAGCCAAGAGATTAAACGAGCATGACATTTTGTATGGAGCTATCATGTGATATGGCCACCTTACCGAGGCCAACCACCTTACCCTTTGAGTTGTCACCGAAAGTGACATACTTTCGAGGACTGTCGTTTTCAGCAAGCTCATGAAACATATCTTTATCTCCGGTCATGTGATCGGTACATCCACTATCAAGAACCCATTGCTTTCCTCCTGCCACATATCCCCGAAGATTTGCCATAAGACCAAAGTGTCTCATTGCATCATCAAGATCAAAGTAACTATCATCATCCTCAGCATAGTATCCATGTTCAACATCGTCATGTGGTGGATCAAATCCTAGAGAGGGTGATTCGTTAGAGTGAGTTTGACAATGATCTTCTTTATGGATTTTAATAGCTTCCGAAATAATATCACTAATAATTCCAACATCTCCTTTGGCACGCATAAGGTTTGTAGGCTCAAATAGACAATCACCAAACATAGGATCATTGGAGTTCATCTTACTCAAGGCAATAGACTTATGGAGAATTTCATCTAGATTTTTCAAGGAATAATTTGGAAAACGTTCCTCAAGAAATTTACATATGGTGTAGGCACACTTAAGAGTAGGTAAACACCCAATCAAGTTTCTAGGCAAGCCTCTAGTGATAAGATTAACAGTTCTAAGATTGCGAATCATGTCAATCGACTCATCAAGGGTAGGATGCATAGGGTCAACATGAGGTGCACAAGGGCTAGCAATGTACTTGTTCAAATGATATTCATTGAAAATCACAAGCATCTCATTTTTCCACTCATGAAAATACTCTCCATCAAGTATAGGCACTCGATGTCTAAGACTCCCCAAAGTAGACTCCTCCATCTTCATCCAATGGTGTTTAAACCAAAGCAAAGGAGACCAAAGCAAAGGATACCAATTGAAAGGATCGAGAAGAGGTGTCTAGAGGGGGGTTATTAGACACTAAGTAAGAAAAGTTGCAGTTTTTAATTTCTTTAAGTTTAAGTGGAGTTTTGGCACAAGTTTAACAATCACAATACATAACAAGCAAGCATGCAAAGAGTATATGAGCAGTGGAAAGTAAAGGATGTAACTTGCAAGAATGTAAAGGGATGGGATTGGAGTGTGCAAACGCAATTGGAGACACGGTTTTTGTCGTGGTTCCGATAGGTGGTGCTATCGTACATCCACGTTGATGGAGACTTCAACCCATGAAGGGTAACGGTTGCGCGAGTCCACGGAGGGATCCACCCACGAAGGGTCTACGAAGAAGCAACCTTGTCTATCCCACCATGGCCGTCGCCTACGAAGGACTTGCCTCACTAGGGTAGATCTTCACGAAGTAGGTGATCTCCTTGCCCTTACAAACTCCTTGGTTCAACTCCACAATCTTGTCGGAGGCTCCCAAGTGACACCTAGCCAATCTAGGAGACACCACTCTCCAAGAAGTAACAAATGGTGTGTTGATGATGAACTCCTTGCTCTTGTGCTTCAAATGATAGTCTCCCCAACACTCAACTCTCTCTCACAGGATTTGGATTTGGTGGAAAGAAGATTTGAGTGGAAAGCAACTTGGGGAAGGCTAGAGATCAAGATTCATATGGTAGGAATGGAATATTTTGGTCTCAACACATGAGTAGGTGGTTCTCTCTCAGAAAATGTAGGCTGGAAGTGTAGGCACGTTCTGATGGCTCTCTCCATGAATGAAGAGTGGGTGGAGGGGTGTATATAGCCTCCACACAAAATCTAACTGTTACACACAACTTACCAATCTCGATTGGACCGAATTGAGAAACTCGATCGGACCGATTTAGCAAATCATGTGACCGTTAGGATTTTCGGTGGGACCGACATGCAAATCGGTAGATCCGATATAGTTAGGGTTAGGGCATAATGTAATCTCGGTGAGACCGATTACACAAACTCGGTGAGACCGATATTGGTAATGGACACACAGAGGGTTGGTCAGGCAAACTCGGTGGGACCGATTCGCTCATCTCGGTTGGATCGAAATGTTACAAAGAGGAACAGAGAGTTTGCATTGTAATCTCGGTAGTGCCGATTACACAAACTCGGTAGGACCGATTTGTGTAATGGACATACACAGAGAGATTACAAGCCCATCTCGGTGAGGCTAAGATCCCTATCGATGAGACCGATTTGCCTAGGGTTTGTGGCAGTGGCTATGACATCTGAACTCGGTGGCACCAGATAGAAAGAATCGGTGGGGCCAAGTTGGACTTTTGGTTTAGGTCATATGTGGATGTGAGAAGGTAGCTGAGGGATTTGGAGCATATCACTAAGCACTTTGAGCAAGCAAGCCATTAAGCAACACCTCATCCCCTCTTGATAGTATTGGCTTTTCCTATAGATTCAATGTGATCTTGGATCACTAAAATAGAAAATGTAGAGTCTTGTTCTTGGAGCTTGAGCCAATCCTTTGTCCTTAGCATCTTGAAGGGGTTCCACATCCTCTAGTCCATGCCACTTCATTGGCGAACTTATCTGAAACATACTAGGTAAAAGTGTTAGTCCAACAAGAGATATGTTGACATAAAGTACCAAAATCACCCAGGGAGCACTTGTGCTTTTAAGCGTCTACTCGGGGCTGGTACCTCCATTCTCCCCCTTCTTCTTCGCCATCCTTCACCACTATGGTCTCCATGCGCTCCACATCCATGCCAACTCCATCCTCCTTCTGTCCCTCTTTGCCTTCTATTGTGAGGCGTTCATGGGGGTTATGCCCTCCGTTGCCCTGTTCCGCCACTTCTTCTACCTTCGCAAGACCGGCGACAATCCGGTCGGGTGCATCAGTTTCGTCGTGGCGCGGGGTGGTAACACAATCTCCCGCGTCGGGAAGAAGGTCGAGGATGCCGTGAAGAGGTGGGTGTTGATGGACGCCAAGAGCTCCCAGAGCCCGCTGAAGCTGCCGACCGCATTCCCCGTCTCCGATAAGTGGTGTAAATATGAGAAGATCACCAACCCTTCCCTCACGCCGCTCGCGAGGAAGATGGAGAAGGAGCTGAAGAACGCGAAGCTGACGGGGGCCATGCTCATCAGGGAGTTCCTAAAGCAGCATGTCGCGCCGCTTCAAGACCGCCCCCATCCCTTGTGGAAGCTTGGTGGTGATGACGACAACATCCGCATGAGCCAAGATCCCCTTCCCAAAGAGGAGCTGAACAAGGTGTTGCTCTACTTGACGGGAAAGGACCCGAGCGACCCTCCGGAGGGCTGGCTTCCGCTGTACTACCCTAACGATGCCGAGGAGGTCGTCGTGACCATGCCTGTCTTCGACGAGATCAGGTTTGTGCTGCTGGGATCTTCCTTGGTGCCTACTGCCTTGGTGCACATCTCCTCCGACGGCCAATCCTCCGGGGCCACCGAGGAGGAGGTTGTGGAAGAATCCTCTGCCTCGGAGCAAAGGGAGCTCCTGCGCGACTTTCCTGACAAAGATGATGATGACGAGCCCCCGGTGGTGGAGGTGTTGCGCCCTCCAGGAGTCACCACGAGGTCTGGGGTGGCCTCCTTGAAGCAGCCCAAGCAGGCGGTTGTGAAGAAAAGCAGGACCGCGCTGATTTCTCTGGGCAGCGGCCCACCTTCACCGACGCCTTCCCAGGCGGCGCCAACCGCAAGCTCTCCTACTCCCAAGAGCTCGGCGCCTGTTGCTCAGCCCCAGTTGCCTGTTGCTATGCATGAAGAGGCGCTACGCCTTTGTCGACCAGTAAGTTTCTCCCTTGACCTTACTTGTCGGTTCTTGAAGTGGTACTGAGCGTATTCTCCTGTCGTTAGGTAGCAGCCGTTGAAGAAGCAGAAGGAGGGTATGGAGGTTGCCATAGCTGCGAGCGATGAAGCGGTTGCCGCAGCTCAGGTGATGAAGAGTGTCGTTGCCCTTGCAACCCTAGAGGTGACGTCATCTCCGGAGGACGTGGATGCCCATCCTCAGGAGGTGCCGGTGCCTCCGGCAGGCCTGACTCCTCCGGCAGCCAGCCTTGTCGCGGCTACTAAGGGCAATCAGCCTCCGGAGCACCCGGTCCTTCTTGAGGCTGAGGTTTCTTCTGCCCTGGCGCCGAGGTCGTCTCCTCCCTTGCCCACTGCGTGGCCGAGGCATGGTGTTCCTACTCCCTCTGGGACCCTGGAAGAGACAAGGGTGGCGCTAGACCTCCTCCAGGGTGAGCTTCAGGGCCCGGATCATCGCTCGGTGCAGGGATGCCTGGGGCAGATCTCTGGTTGGCTCAAGGCTGATGCGTCTGTCTGCGCGGCCTGGGGCTCTAAAAAGGAGGCCCAGAAGGTGCTTGGGGTGGCCGCCATGGCGTGCGACCTAGCGTGGAAGGAGGCCACAGAAGTTGAGAACCGGTGCTGTCGGATTTCGGGATCCGGCAACCCTTGAGGGGTTTGAACTCTGTGGTGCGTGCGGATATCTCAACCCGCCTAGCCTGCCTACTCGCGATCCTCCCTAGCCTAGCACGTCAAGCTCACAGAGACACAAAGACACAGAGATTTATACTGGTTCGAGCCACCGTTGTGGTGTAATACCCTAATCCAGTGTGGTGTGGTGGATTGCCTCGAGGGGCTATGGATGAACTAGTACAAAGGATGAACAAGCCTCAGGAGGTGAGGTGTTCTTGAGCTGGTGTGGTGCTCGTGTCGGAATGGATCTCTCTCCACTATGGTGGTGGTTAAGTCCTATATATAGTGGCCTGGGTCCTCTTCAAAAATATGAGCTGGAAGGGATTCCACAATGGCGGGATTTGAAAGGGGACAAGTAGTACAGTCTATCCTGACAAAAGTAGTCTTCGCCTGCGAAAAGCCTCTGGTCGTGACGCTGTGGTGGGCTCGGTGATGACCTCCGTCCTGCCATCCTGGCGATCTTGGTCTTGTTGCACCAAAATGGAAACCTTTGGCTGATTCCTCGGGACTCCGCACCTGTGGCTTGCCTCCTTTGCACCAAAGAGGAAACCTGCGCTCTACACCCGCCTGGCGCCCGCCTGGCCTTGGTCGTCACGGCTTACGTCAGCTGAGCCTCATGAGGTAGCTGCATAGAACTCTCCGCCCCGGAGGATGACATGATCGTGATCGCGGCCGGAGAAGTTGGTGCGGATGGTGATGACGAGGAGGACGGCAGCCTTGACGCAAGCAGCACGGACCGAGTGATGAAGAAGGGGCGTCCAGCTAGGCCCGTGTTTCTTTTGCTGTAATCAGTATAATGAAAACTCAAGCATATTCTTGTGAGAGCATTTTGGGAGGGGGTGCCCCTTATGATGTGTGAGATCGCTAAACACTTTTGAAGTGACATCCGGAGCAGGGCCCCGTAGGGCTGCGGGCCGCTGAGTGGGGTAGTTGTTTATGACTTATCTTGGGTTTCTTGGGTCTTGTATGGGGCGAGGCACCGTGGCCGGGCCCCTTCTCCTGAGGTGAGCCTGTCGCAGGCTCGCGAGGCCCTGTGCCTATTGAGGGGCCTGCTGGCCTGTCGTGGAGCACCTCGTGAGGAGCCAACTGCCAGATTGTGGCAAGGTGGGCGCACGGAGCGCCCGCACCTTCGAGCCCCCAAGGGGAGCAATCAGCGCCAGCGTGCACACCGTACCCAGCCCCCAGTCGTGAGGTGCTAGAGGGTAGGGTAATGGTCATGAGCTCCAAGAAAAGAATGCAAGAACTGAAGCCAAGAGAGCGACACGAACGAGAAAAGAAAACTCCCCCCGTTTTATAAGCGCAAAGAAAACAAACTGCTTCAAAAAGTCGGCAAGCAAGTACAAAAAGGGAGGCAAAAAGCAGGCGGCCACGTCCGACGCCTAACTAGTCTTCAGTTTTCAGTCTTCGGTCTTCTCACCAGCGCGGAGCTAAGTGCTTCCACTGGCTGGGCATAGTCATTGGGGATAGTGTCGACGACCAGCGCGGAGCATGGTGCTTCCACTAGGACGTGGGTGGGAGCCCCCATGAGGCCCCAGGGCGGCACTCAAGAGACTCCAGGGCATGTATAGCCCCACTCATTATTACGTGAGAGTGTCACAAGCGGAGACCTTCACAGGCCGGAGCCTTGCTTCATGTCGCCTGACGAGGACCCCGCAGTGCACCGCCCTTGACCATCGTTGGGGAGACCGGAAACCAGGACAAGACCAAGGTGCCTAGGGGACGCTGACGGTGTCCTTGGCGACCGTAGGCCCTCTGCCGAGGGGAAGGGCTCACCAGCGCCTTCCCCGGCAGGGAACCTACCTCCAGGCTGGATCCTGCTCCGTGCAGCGCGAGGAGGGCCCTGCCGCTGGGCTTCCCCCGTGCTGCTCCCAACGTCCTTTGCGCTCCTGGAGGGTCCGCCGTCCTAGGGGTCCTGGTGGTCGCCGCGTCTTGGTTTACCTGCGATCCATGGTCAGTGTAAGCGTGCCCCTGCGGCGTTAACTGTACCCAGAGGCTGCCGCTATTGGGGGTGTCGGCAGGGCTTGGTGGTGGTTCAAAGGATAGCTCGGCCTCGTATATGCCCAGCGCCCGGCCTGGCATGGGGGATCGGCTGGGGCCCTCTCCTAGCGCGTGCCTTGGATCCATCATGACGGGAACATAGGCTTACAGGCTGTTCGCACCAGGGGCGCTGCCTGGTCACCTAACGCTCCCGCTCTCTTCTGCCATCCTTTGGTCCTGCTGGCCAGGGGCCGGCACACCTGCGAGGCCCCTGGTGGTGTCATCTGAAGCAGCCCCACACCGAGGGGGCATGTTCGGGGCAGCGTGGGCTGCTCCACGAGGCTGGTCGGCGTCGAGAGGCTCTTCGTGGCCCCTGGGAGGGGGCGCGCAGTTGTGTCGGGGATGAGCGCGCGCCCCCACCATAGCCTGCGATGTGGGAAGGGTGCAGAACAGCGCTGCCCCTCTATATGCTGCATCAAGCAGTTCGGCGACCCGCTCCAGCAAGGTGTCGTGGCCGCTCTCAAGCAGCCTACACCGCAGGAGCTCACGGGCCACGATGACCGCTGACCGCATGTTCGCTTGCTCCCTGCACGAGTGTGGAGCAGTTGCTGCAGCGTAGTTTGCGGATCACGCGGCTGCGGCACGGCGCCAGGGGAGAAGGCTGCGCTGCGGCGCCCCCCGCGGCCGGTTGCCCCCGGCGGAACGCGTGCTGTGAGCAGGGCTGAGTGGAGGTCTTCTTCGCTGATGAGTGCTGCCGAGGAGGTCTGGACGACCCAGTGCTCGACATGGGCTCTCGGGGCGTTGGCCATGGAGGTATCGGAGAACTGGCGGATCAAACAACGGAAGTGAGAATCCGACACACCCCTACCTGGCGCGCCAAATCTCGGATTTCGGGATCCGACAAGCCTTGAGAGGTTCAAACTCAGGGGTGCGTGCAGAGACCTCAACCTGTCCAGTCTGCCTACTCGTGATCCTCCCTAACCTAGTGCGTCAAGCTCACAGAGACACAAAGACACAGAGATTTGTACTGGTTCGGGCCACCGTTGTGGTGTAATACCCTAATCCAGTGTGGTGTGATGGATTGCCTCGAGGGGCCATGGATGAACTAGTACAAAGGATGAACAAGCCTCGGGAGGTGAGGTGTTCTTGAGCTGGTGTGGTGCTCGGGCTGGAATGGATCTCTCTCCACTATGGTGGTGGCTAAGTCCTATATATAGTGGCCTTGGTCCTCTTCCCAAATATGAGCGGGAAGGGATTCCACAATGGCGGGATTTGAAAGGGGACAAGTAGTACAGTCTATCCTGACAAAAGTAGTCTTCGCCTGTGAAAAGCCTCTCGTCGTGACGCTGTGGTGGGCTCGGTGATGACCTCCGTCCTGCTGTCCTGGCGGTCTTAGTCTTGTTGCACCAGAGTGGAAACCTTTGGCTGATTCCTCGAGACTCCGTGCCTGTGGCTTGCCTCCCTTGGACCGAAAAGGAAACCTGCGCTCTGCACCCGCCTGGCGCCTGCCTGGCCTTGGTCGTCACGGCTTACATCAGCCGAGCCTCATGAGGTAGCTGCAGAGAACTCTCTGCCCCTCAGGAGCCCTCCTGAGGAGGCCAACTCCTTTGGGGGTCTTAGCGTCATCCGCCTTGCGAGGCTTGGCCCCTCGCGAGGGTCTTGTGGTGTTGATGTCGAAGCTGGGCTGTACCAGGCCATCGATGGAGCCACGTGGTGGGCCGCAGGCAGGCAGGACTGGATATCCCCAAGTCCAGGATGCCGACAGGTGCCGTGTGGCGGAGGCTGATCTGAAGACTCTCTAGGACCAGCAGGCCACCTAGGCCAGCCAGCTCTAGGAGCATGAGGAGAAGCTGAAGACCCAGGAGGCTGTCGTCGCCAGTCGAGACGCCGAGGTGAGGAAGACGGACTTAAAGCAGGCTGGAGAGCATGATCGCCTGGCGAAGTTGAAGGAGGAGGCGGAGGCAGCCCAAGCGGCCCTGACCGAGGCCAAGAAGGTGGCCACCATTGAGCGTGACACCCTCTCCTCCCTCGAGGCATGCTTCCACAAGGCCCAGAAGGCGCTCTTTGGAGATGATCCCTCGAGAAAGGCAGTGGTGACGACCCCGAGGGAGAGCCCTGCTGCTTTGCTTCTTGAAGTTGTGGCGGTGCTCAAAGATGCTGCCGACGGTTTTGCATCCTTGGTGGAAAGCGATGCATGCTCACATTCTTCCTCGGTGCTGACATGCGTCTTCAGCCATCTTTATCTTCAGGATGCCAGCTTCAACCTCTCCTCCTTCCTCACTTCGGTGGACGCCGACTCCCAGGATGCTATTGCTGCCGCCATGAAGAGCTCCGTGGACGCCATGCTGAGCAAGTACCTGGTTGTTTGTCCTCCGACTGAAGACGGTGGAACGGGCAACGCGCTCGGCGACGAGGCTCTGCTGGCGGGCGGCGGTGATGCCCAAGTCTGAAGAGGTGGCCCGGAGATTCTGCTTTTGCCTGTTTATCCTGCACCATGCAACATGCCTCGGGGAGGCGTTTAAAACTATTTGCTTGGAACAATATGTCTTGTAATAACTAGATTATGCTCCTTCAGCTTTTCTGTTTGCTTTGTTGTTCTGCGTCGGCAGACCCCAGCCCCGCGCGTACCTCAGCCGTTGTCGGGTCGTCCGGATCACCAGGACGAGCCCAATAGGTGTGGGGCTACGTGACCAGTTAGGCTCCTGAGTCACGATGCTCAGGAGTCATCCTTGACGTGTAAACATCTTAGGAAAAGATGCAGGGGCAAGCCTTGGTGTTCTGCATCGGCAAGGCCCGACCCCGCGCGTGCCTCAGCCGTCGTTGAGTCGTCCGGATCACCAGGACGAGCCCAAGAGGTTAGGGGCTATGTGACCAGTTAGGCTCTTGAGCTGCGATGCTTAGGAGTCCTCCTTGACGTGCGAACAGCTTAGGAAAAGATGCACGGGCAAGCCTTGGTGTTCTGCATCGGCAGGGCCCGACCCCACGCGTGCCTCAGCCGTCGTTGAGTCATCCTGATCACCAGGACGAGCCCAAGAGGTGAGGGGCTACGTGACCAGTTAGGCTCCTGAGTCGCGATGCTCATGAGTCCCCCTTGACGTGCGAACGGCTTGAAAAAAGAGGGGTGACAGCCAGGTCTTGGCGTTCTGCGTCGGCAGGGCCCGGCCCCGTGCATGCCTCAGCCCTTGTTGAGTCGTACGGATCACCAAGACGAGCACAAGAGGTAAGGGGCTCTGTGACCAGTCAGGATTCCCCCTTGACGTACGAACATACCATCCTACCTTTTCCTCGCCGAGCTCTCACTTGGGAGGGGTGCACGAAGACTAGGCCCGTGAGGCTTGGCGAGGTGGGGTACGCCAGACGTGTCCTGAGCGTAGCCCCCGTGCCCAGCCCCCTCGCGCTACCTTCCCGAGGGAGAGCAGCGCGGTGAGGCTAGTCACTGAGCCCGGAGGCTCCCTGAGGTTAATGTGGCCGTGAGGCCTAATAACCCACAAGTGTAGGGGATCAGTTGTAGCCTCTTTCGATAAGTAAGAGTGTCAAACCCAACGAGGAGCTAAAGGTAGAACAAATATTCCCTCAAGTTCTATCAACCACCGATACAACTCTACGCACGCTTGACATTCGCTTTACCTAGAACAAGTATGAAACTAGAAGTACTTGCAGGTGTTGTTGGATAGGTCGCAAGAATATATAGAGCATGTAAATGTAAACTAGGGGCTGTTTAGATAAAGAAGCAATAAAGTAAATATAGTGAGTGTGGAAAAGTGGTGGTAGGAGTTGTGAAATTGTCCCTAAGCAATTGACTACCTTACTAGACCGATAGCAAGTTTTATGTGGAAGAGGCATAAGCTAACATACTTTCTCTTGTTGGATCATATGCACTTATGATTGGAACTCTAGCAAGCATCCGCAACTACTAAAGATCATTAAGGTAAAACCCAACCATAGCATTAAAGTATCAAGTCCCCTTTATCCCATACGCCACAACCCCCTTAGTAAGTTTATGCTTCCGTCACTCAAGCAACCCACTATAAGCGAATCATGAACATATTGCAACACCCTAAAGCGGGAATCCCTCACGCTTGCGCGACACGGAGGGCACAATAGGACAACAACATAACCACAAGCAAATTAAACCGATCATAACAATTCATCAATCACCGGTAGGACAACGAAAATCTACTCAGACATCATAGGATGGCAACACATCATTGGATAATAATATGAAGCATAAAGCACCATGCTCAAGTAGAGGGTACAGCGGGTTGCGGGAGAGTGGACCGCTGAATATAGATGGGGGAAGGTGATGGGGATGTTGGTGAAGATGGCGGAGGTGTTGGTGTAGATCGCGGTGATGATGATGGCCCCTGGCAGCGTTCCGGCGCCACCGGAAGCAAGGGGGGAGAGCCCCCCTTCTTCTTCTTCTTCCTTGACCTTCTCCCTAGATGGGAGAAGGGTTTCCCCTCTGGTCCTTGGCTCCCATGGCGTGGGAGGGGCGAGAGCCCCTCCGAGATTGGATCTGTCTCTCTGTCTCTCTCTGTTTCTGCGTTCTCTGATTCTGCCCTTTCACCGTTTCTTATATATCGGGAGATCCGTAACTCCGATTGGATTGAAACCTTCACCCAGATTTTTCTACGAAAATTAGCTTTCTTGCGGCAAAATAAGAGCATCAACCGCCTTACGGGGTGCCCACATGGGTCAGGGGCGCGCCCCTGCCTCGTGGCCCCCTCGGGCACCGTCTCGCGTTGGTTTTTCTTCCCAAAAATCATAAATATTCCAAAAATGATCTTTGTCCGTTTTTATCCCGTTTGGACTCCGTTTGATATGGGGTTTCTGCGAAACATAAAACATGCAACAAACATGAACTGGCACTGGGCACTGGATCAATATGTTAGTCCCAAAAATAATATAAAAAGTTTCCAAGAGTATATGAAAGTTGTAGAATATTGGCATGGAACAATCAAAAATTATAAATACGACGGAGACGTATCAGCATCCCCAAGCTTAATTCCTGCTCGTCCTCGAGTAGGTAAATGATAAAAAGATAATTTTTTATGTGGAATGCTACCTAGCATAATCTTGATCATATATCTAATGATGGCATGAATATTAAGACATGAGTGATTCAATGCAATAGTCTATCATTTGACATAAAAACAATAATACTTCGAGCGTACTAATAAAGCAATCATGTCTTTTCAAAACAACATGGCCAAAGAAAGTTATCCCTACAAAATCATATAGTCTGGCTATGCTCCATCTTCATCACACAAAATATTCAAATCATGCACAACCCCGATGACAAGCCAAGCAATTGTTTCATACTTTTGATGTTCTCAAACCTTTTCAACTTTCACGTAATACATGAGTGTGAGCTGTGGATATAGCACTATAGGTGGAATAGAATATGATGGTGGAGGTTGTGTGGAGAAGACAAAAGGGGAGAAAGTCTTACATCGACGCGGCTAATCAATGGGCTATGGAGATGCCCATCACCTGATGTCAATGCGAGGAGTAGGGATTGCCATGCAACGGATGCACTAGGAGCTATAAGTGTATGAAAGCTCAAACCAAAACTAAGTGGATGTGCATCCAACTTGCTTGCAAATGAAGACCTCGGGCATTTGAGGAAGCCCATCATTGGAATATACAAGCCATGTTCTATAATGAAAATTCCAACTAGTATATGAAAGTGATAACTCAAGAGACTCTCTATATGAAGAACATGGTGCTACTTTGAAGCACAAGTGTGGTAAAAGTATAGTAACATTGCCCCTTCTCTCTTTTTCTCTCATTTTTCCCTTTTTTTTGTGGGCTTCTTTGGCCCCCCTTTTTTTATTTGGCTTCTTTGGCCTTTCTTTTTTTCATTAAGTCCGGAGTCTCATCCTGACTTGTGGGGGAATCATAGTCTCCATCATCCTTTCCTTACCAGGGCAACGCTCTAATATTGGTGATCATCACACTTTTATTTACTTACAACTTAGTATTACAACTCGATACTAGAACAAAGATATGACTCTATATGAATGCCTCTGGTGGTGTATCAGGATGTGCAATGATCTAGCGTAGCAATGACATCAAAAAATGGACAAGCCATGAAAACATCATGCTAGCTATCTTACGATCATGCAAAGCAATATGACAATGAATGCTCAAGTCATGTATATGATGATGATGGAAGTTGCATGGCAATATATCTCGAAATGGCTATGGAAATGCCATGATAGGTAGGTATGGTGGCTGTTTTGAGGAAGATATAAGGAGGCTTATGTGTGACAGAGCGTATCATATCACGGAGTTTGGATGCACCGGCGAAGTTTGCACCAACTCTCGAGGTGAGAAAGGGCAATGCACGGTACCGAAGAGGCTAGCAATGATGGAAGGGTGAGAGTGCGTACAATCCATGGACTCAACATTAGTCATAAAGAACTCACATACTTATTGCAAAAATCTATTAGTCATCAAAACAAAGTACTACACGCATGCTCCTAGGAGGATAGATTGGTAGGAAAAGACCATCGCTCGTCCCCGACCGCCACTCATAAGGAAGACAATCAATAAATAAACCTAGCTCCGACTTCATCACATAACGGTTCACCATACGCGCATGATACGGGAATCACAAACCTCAACACAAGTATTTCTGCAAATTCACAGTCGCCTACTAGCATGACTCTAATATCACCACCTTTATATCGCAAAACTATTGCAAGGAATCAAACATATCATATTCAGCGATCTACAAGTTTATGTAGGATTTTATGACTAACCATGTGAATGACCAATTCCTGTCATCTCTCTAAATTGATATAAGTGAAGCAAGAGAGTTTAATTCTTTCTACAAAAGATATGCCCATGCTCTAACAAATATAAGTGAAGCAAAAGAGCATTCTACAAATGGCGGTTTTCTATGTGAAGAGAAATAGGCAATCCAAACTTCAAAAGATATAAGTGAAGCACATGAAGTATTCTATAAAGCCATATTAAAAAGATATAAGTGAAGTGCAATGAGCATTCTATAAATCAACCAAGGACTATCTCATACCAGCATGGTGCATAAAATAAAAGTGAAAACTAAATGCAAAAGACGCTCCAAGATTTGCACATATCGCGTGAACGAAACGAATCCAAAAACATACCGATACTTGTTGAAGAAAGAGGGGATGCCTTCCAGGGCATCCCCAAGCTTAGATGCTCGAGTCTCCTAGAATATTTCCTTGGGGTGCCTTGGGCATCCCCAAGCTTGAGCTCTTGCCTCTCCTCCTTTTCCTCATATCAAGACCTCCTCGATCAAACACTTCATCCACACAAAACTTCAACAGAAAACTCGGTAAGATCCGTTAGTATAATAAAGCAAATAAAAATTCATATTTTCTTTTTGCATTGTGTCTACTGTAATATAGATTTTCCATTGCTTAATCCACTGATAGTAATTGATAGTTTCATCAAAACAAGTAAACTATGCATCAAAAACAGAATCTGTCAAAAACTGAACAGTCTGTAGCAATCTGAATATTCACCATACTTATGGTACCCCACAAATTCTACAAAACTTAGGAAAAATAAAAACTTTATATAGAAAGACATTTCAAAAAGAATCAGAACAGTTTGACGTTCTAGTAAAAAATGTAAAATCGCGCACTACAGCCAAAGTTTCTGTCCTGCACCGCACAAACCAACAGGCATTGTAAACATCCTAAAGGCAAACCTTGGCACATTATTTTTATAATACAATGGAATTGTACAAGGGGATAACTATTTTTGATGAAAAGTTTCTATAATCAAGATTCACAAAGTTTCCGTGAGCATGAACAAAGTTCAAGGAGCTCTCCCACTTCAACAATGCTTGTCTCTCTCACTTTCACTTTCCCTTTTGAAAAGTTTTGTGTTCCCCTCTTTATTTTTTTGTTTTTAAACTATATAAAAGCACTCAACAGAAATAAATGACTCTCTGAAACTTCCGGGTTGTCTCCCTGGCAGCGCTTCTTTAAAGCCATTAAGCTAGGCATAAAGTGCTCAAGTAATGTGGATCCACCCGAATCCCAAGGTATATCAAAGCCAATTTTAATTAGCAATGATTTGTAATTTAGTAGTGAGCACAAAGTAGCATATATCATGCAACAACGAAGTCTAACTCTGTTCCTATGCATCGGCATGTCATAAAAGAACAAATCATGCACACATAGTAAAGGCCAATGCATAGTATAAGCAGTTTCTTGCAATTTAATCATATTGGCAACATAGAGAGGTGGAGTTATAGTTCCTCTCTCATAATAATTGCAAGTAGGAGCAGGAAGCACATGCATATTAAATCTATCAAAATTATCATGTGCAATGGTAAAAGGCAACCCATCAATGTAATCCTTAATAAGCACAAACTTCTCTGATATAGTGTAGTTTGGAGAATTCAAAAAGACAATAGGACTATCATGGGTGGGTGCAATAGCAACAATTTCATGTTTAACATAAGGAACTATAGCGAGTTCATCTCCATAAGCATAATTCATATTGGCATCTTTGCCACAAGCATAGCAAGCATCATCAAAAAGGGACATTTCAAGAGAATCAACGGGATAATAACAATCATCATAGCATTGTCCTTTGGTAAGCACGAAGGGGAATTAAACAATGTATGAGTTGAAGAGTTACTCTCATTAGAAGGTGGGCACGGGTAGCTAATCCGCTCTTCCTCCTTTTATTCTTCTCTCTCCTCATCATCTTTTTCATCCAATGAGCTCACAGTTTCATCAATTTCTTCTTCCATAGACTCCTGCAAAATATTAGTCTCTTCTTGGACAGCGGATACTTCGTCAATAAATGCATCAATATCGGGATTGAATTCATAATTTTCATAGCAATATTTAAGTATAGCAAAATTTTCAGGTCTGTAAACAGCATCACCAAGATTTTCACATGTTTTAAACAAAGATTCAATTTCATAAGCACCCATAAAAGCAACAAATTCTTCTATTTGTTCCACATTATAGTAATCATATATACCATTAGCATAATAAGCCAAGGTTTCATTATCATTAAATTTGCATGAAAAGGAAAGGTGTGGAGCCGTCATCCTAGTGCAACAAGTATAATCATATCTCAAGCATAGTTCCCTAGCATACCAACGCAACATATAAATTTGATCCCATAATAGTTTCCCTTTTTGAGTCAAGCGATAATCCCTAAAGTATTCACGTTGATACAACATGTCTCCCATAACATAATTGAATGGGGTTTTCTCAGGATTATCAAAGTAGTACATAATATCTTCCACATAATGAGCATCTAGGGTTTTAGGAGGTTCCCAATCTCCATGAGTAGCAAGTACACCTAATTTTTTTTGGTATTTTGTGTTCCATATCCATAACTAAAGATAGAGAACAACTTAGAACAGCAAATAAAAATTACTTAGTGATAAATCAAACAAGCACACACGAGAATATTCACCCCACGCTATGACTCCCTGGCAACGGCGCCAGAAAAAGGTCTTGATAACCCACAAGTGTAGGGGATCAATTGTAGCCTCTTTCGATAAGTAAGAGTGTCGAACCCAACGAGGAGCTAAAGGTAGAACAAATATTCCTTCAAGTTCTATCGACCACCGATACAACTGTACACACGCTTGACGTTCGCTTTACCTAGAACAAGTATGAAACTAGAAGTACTTTGTAGGTGTTGTTGGAGGTTCGCAAGAATATAAAGAGCACATAAATATAAACTAGGGGCTATTTAGATAAAGAAGCAATAAAGTAAATATAGCGAGTGTGGAAAAGTGGTGGTAGGAGTTGTGAAATTGTCCTTAAGCAATTGACTACCTTACTAGACCGATAGCAAGTTTTATGTGGGAGAGGCATAAGCTAACATACTTTGTCTTCTTGGATCATATGCACTTATGATTGGAACTCTAGCAAGCATCCGCAACTACTAAAGATCATTAAGGTAAACCCAACCATAGCATTAAAGTATCAAGTCCCCTTTATCCCATACGCCACAACCCCCTTACTTGGGTTTATGCTTCTATCACTCAAGCAACCCACTATAAGCGAATCATGAACATATTGCAACACCCTATAGCGGGAATCCCTCAGCTTGCGCAACACGGAGGGCACAATAGGACAGCAACATAACCACAAGCAAATTAAACCAATTATAGCAATTCATCAATCACCGGTAGGACAACGAAAATCTACACAGACATCATAGGATGGCAACACATCATTGGATAATAATATGAAGCATAAAGCACCATGTTCAAGTAGAGGGTACAACGGGTTGTGGGAGAGTGGAACGCTGAATATAGATTGGGGAAGGTGATGGAGATGTTGGTGAAGATGGCGGAGGTGTTGGTGTAGATCGCGGTGATTATGATGGCCCCAGGCAGCGTTCTGGCACCACCGGAAGCAAGGGGGAGAGAGCCCCCCTTCTTCTTCTTCTTCTTCTTCCTTGACCTTCTCACCAGATGGGAGAAGGGTTTCCCCTCTGGTCCTTGGCTCCCATGGCGTGGTAGGGGCGAGAGCCCCTCCGAAATTGGATGTGTCTCTCTGTCTCTCTCTGTTTCTGTGTTCTCTGATTCTGCCCTTTCACTGTTTCTTATATATCGGAAGATCCGTAACTCCGATTGGATTGAAACCTTCACCCAAATTTTTCTTCAAAAATTAGCTTTCTTGCGGCAAAAGAAGAGCATCAACCACCTTACGGGGTGCCCACGAGGGTCAGAGGCACGCCCCCTGCCTCGTGGCCCCCTCGGGCACCGTTTCGCGTTGGTTTTTCTTCCCAAAAAGCATAAATATTCCAAAAATGATCTCCGTCCATTTTTATCCCATTTGGACTCCGTTTGATATGGGGTTTCTGCGAAACATAAAACTTGCAACAAACAGGAACCGGAACTGGGCATTGGATCAATATGTTAGTCCCAAAAATAATATAAAAAGTTGCCAAGAGTATATGAAAGTTGTAGAATATTGGCATGGAACAATCAAAAAATATTTATACGACGGAGATGTATCAAGGCCACCCCCAGTTGTTTATAGCCAGCATGGAGCATAGCGCTTTCGCTCTTGCACGGGCATAGCCGCTCCTCGGCAGTGTCGACAGCCAGTGCGGAGCATGGTGCTTCCACTGGTGCGTGGGAGGGGCTCCCTCTGTGGAGAGCCCTCAGGGCGTGTACAACCACGCCCTGACATGTGGCTTGCATGTCAGGGCTAGAGGAGGTGTATATGGGCACCCGTGAGCCAGCGCGGGACTCACGAGGCCCTACCTCAAGGCGGGTTGCGCCTGGTCTTGATTAGAGATGCTTGAATTGGTCCTGCGAGATGGTTAGGCAACCTGCGCCGAATGAGTTTCCTGAGGTTATTGCATGATAAGGCCAAACACCAACGACCCCAGGAGGTGACGTGAATGGGACCGGCCCGCCAGACAGAGCTCAGCTGCTGGATTTATCAACACTACAGGGACGGACCCGAGCACAGACGCCTTGCCCAGTCTTCTCATGCAAAGATCCCGAAGAAAAACAACCGGCGCGCGGTTCCCGTGGCCACGGGGGCACCAGGTCGCGTGCCCTCACTCATCCACCTACGATTAGCTCATGTGAGAATAAGGCACCAAGATCCACGGGAGGTGACGTACACGGGGCTGGCCCGTGAGCCAGAGCTCAGCTACTTGGGTTTAGCGACGCTGCAAGGACGGGCCCAAGCACAGACGCCGTGCTAGTCCTTAATCTTGAGGCGGTCGTGGGGGGGGGGGGGGGGCTCGCAAGGACGCGAGAGTTCTTAGCGACGAAGCGCCGGTCAGGCAGTCAATAATTCGAAAGTAGTTTGCAGAGGATCATAACTGGCTCTGATAAAATGCAAAAAGGGGATACATGCCATAGGGACGGACCCATATGGCCTGGGGATGATGCAGCCCGAGGGGCGCACCCAAACTGAACGATATAGGAAAATGTCACCTGGTACTATTGCTGAAGAGTTGTTGAAGCAGCCAAAAACACGCGCCGCAGAAGCCGTTCCTCATGAGCCGCTCCAGTGCCGAACCTCGGGAGGCTCGGAGGGACCGGAAGGCTCCTAAGGGTGCTCCCCCATATCTGCCAAGAGCGCCTGGTGCCTGGCTTCGCAGGCATTCTGAGTGTCCCTCATGCAGCCCTAGAGCACCTCAGCCGCTCCCGCCAAGCCAAAAGGCATGCAGACATAGCTGTGAGGCGGACTCTCGCATCGGCCGACATGAGACGACCACATGAGTTGCCGAGACATGGCCCTGTTGAGCCCGGGGATGTCGATGCAGACGCGGAACTCCTTTCCCTCACCAGGGCAGTGAGCCGCGCCATGCGACATGCGACGATCGCCTTGCAGAACCCTTCCTTCCTGAATCTCCTTGATCGCCTTGCTGATGAACTCCTGAACGCCTGATGCCTCACGCTTGCTGCCTTCTCCTGGGAAGCGTGCTCTGAAGAGTGCCTCCACATGGTGCTCGAGCGCCACTCTCGCGACATTGGCTAGGTCTGAGGCCCTCCAGAGGAGAGCCCCTGAGCCCAGTCTGAGAGGGGCATCGGGCGCGCCTTCCTATGCGATGGGTGAAGGCGCCGCGTCCGGAGACGCGGGGCTCAGCACTGCGTCCTCAGCTGATGCTCCCTCACGAGACCTTGGCTCAGCTACAGCTTCTTCATCTTGGGGGCGACCTCAGGAGGGAGGGCGTCGTCTTTGTCTTCTGGATTCTCAACTGCTGCAGCCTGGAAGGCGCGCTCGAGGGAGCACACTGCATCCTTTTCTTGGCAGGCAACCGTGATGATGCCGCCGCTTCCTGGCATATTGAGGACGTTGTTGCCGTGGTGTGTGGCCGCCATGAACTTGGCCAGTGCTGGTTATGCTAGGATGGCGTTGTAGGGCAGGCGAATGTCGGCGATGTCGAAGTCGATGAGCTCGGTGCGGTAGTTGTTGCGCTCGCCGAAGGTGACAGGGAGGCGAACTTGCTCGGTCGGGTGTGTTGATCCGTCGGTCACTCCTGAGAATGGCTTTGTGGGGTGCAGCTGGCAGTATGGCACCTGGAGTCTGTCGAACGTATGAACAGAGAGAACATTGAGCCTTGCTCCGCCATTGATGACGGTCTTGGTGACGGTCACGTTGCTGCTGACGAGGGAGCAGAGCATGGGGAGCGTGCCAGTGGTGGCCGCGCAGTTGAGCCAGTATGAGGAGTCGAAGGTGATGGCACACTTGTACCACTTGATAGGACTAGTTGCGTCAAGCTTGGGGAGCGCAGCATTCACCTCACGCGCAAAATGCTTGAAGACACGGTGGGAAGCCGGGGCCTGGGAGCCACCCAAGATGCAGGCAATGGCCCGAGGCTCCTGGAAGCCCCCAGCCCCTGGTGGTGATCTTCGTTCCCTCTTGGTGGTGGAGGCAGAGGAGGCAAAGTTGTGTTGCCCTGAGGGCGGTCCTCACAAGGCTGCTCCCTCCAGTTGCCATCATGAGGGTGGTCCTGCCAGCGGTCCTCACGAGGCTAGTCACGCCACTCCTGACGGTGGTCGCGTCCATCCCAACGTCCTCCACCTCAGCCACCTCCACGACCGTAGCCTCGATCATTGCACTCGGGGCGTTGACCGAGGCGCCCATCGCGAAGAGCCCTGAGCTCTTGGCAGTCGCTGGTATTGTGGCTGTAGACGTTGTGGAAGGCGCAGAATGGCCGCTTGCCCTTGGATGACTTGGAGTGGTCGTAGCCGCGCTTGGTCCCTGGCTCTGCCGCCAGCACTGCTGGCCCCTTGCACTTTGTGTCCTTGGCCTTGGTCTTCTTGTCTTTTGGGTCAGCATCAGGGAGCTCGAGGAGGGAGAGGCATCCCTCCTCAACCCTCGCATACTTGTTCGCCATGTTGAACATCTCCACAGCGGTGCAGAGGTCCTCGTGGATGGCGAGCTCCTCCTTCATCTTGACATCGCGGATACCATTGGTGAATGCGGAGATGATGGCCTCGTCAGACACCTTCGGGATCTTGAGGCGGACGTTGTTGAAGCACTGGATATACTTATGTAGGGTCTCTCCAGGTTGCTGCTTGACACGATGCAGGTCGCCCGCGGCAGGCAGACGGTCATGGTTGCCCTGGAATTTGGCGATGAAGCGGCTATGCATCTCCTCCCAGGAAGAAACCGATCCCTCGGTCAGGTTCAGGAGCCAAGAACGCACGCCATCCTTGAGGGCCATCGGGAACCAGTTTGTCATGATCTTCTCGTCGCCGTTGGCCGCCTCAATGCTTAGCTCGTAGAGCTGTAGGAACTCAGCAGGGTCTGCGGTGCTGTCATAGCATGGAGGCAGGTCAGGCTTGAACTTGCTCGGCCATACGACATTGCGGAGCTCTGCAGTGAACGCGCGACATCCTGCCGTGGCCACCGAAGGTCATCGAGGGGGTGGAACGTGGTCCTGGTGCACGCGCTCCGCCACCTCCTGTGGCGGCGCGCGAGCCTGGTGCTGGGGCGCTGGAAGCACATGCATTTCTCCCTGGGGGTGTTGCACCACCTAGCAGCTCACGTCATCCCGAGCCGGCGCTGGGCACTGTGGCTCGCGCCATGGAGCCATACGCCTTGGCTCGATGATGGCGCCTCGGGCCGGAGGCGGAGGAGGAGCCCCGTGCGCAACATCGCCCGCTGCAGGTGGTTGCTGAGGCAGCGAGCGAGCCAGCCCGTTGGAGCCCCCGTGCGCGATGCTGATGAGCTCGACGATCCGCTCGAGCCACTCCTCGTAGAGATCACCCACGGGACGGTAGCGAAGAAGCGCCCGCACCGTGAGTAGAGCGGCCTGCGCGTCCACCTGGCCGCGGCGCGCATGGGAGGACGAAGCTGTCGAGGTCAGTGACGGAGTAGCGGTGCGGCCATCGCGGCGCACTGATGGGTGCATGATGAAGCTTGCTGCTCATGGCCGGCAGGGCCCGTTGCGGCGTTAGACACCGGAGAAGGAGCGCGGCGGGAACAGCCGTCACCTCCGGAGCCGTCTGAGCGACGCGGGCAGCGACTGCAGCACGACGCTTGGTGTGAGCCCTGCGCGCATCAGCCATGCGGATGCCGGAGCGGAGACGAATCAAACGACGGAAGAGAGGATCCGACGCAATCCTACCTGGCACGCCAAATGTCGGATTTAGGGATCCGGCAACCCTTGAGAGGTTCGAACTCTGGGGTGCATGCGGAGATCTCAACCTGCCCAACCTGCCTACTCACGATCCTCCCTAGCCTAGCACGTCGAGCTCGAAGAGACACAAAGACAAAGAGATTTATACTGGTTCGGGCCACCGTTGTGGTGTAATACCCTAATCCAGTGTGGTGTGGTGGATTGCCTCGAGGGGCTATGGATGAACTAGTACAAGGATGAACAAGCCTTAGGAGGTGAGGTGTTCTTGAGCTGGTGTGGTGCTCTGGTTGGAATGGATCTCTCTTTTCCTCTATGGTGGTGGCTAAGTCCTATATATAGTGGCCTCGGTCCTCTTCCCAAATATGAGCGGGAGGGATTCCACAACGGCGGGATTTGAAAGGGGACAAGTAGTACAGTCTATCCTGATAAAAGTAGTCTTTGCCTGTGAAAAGCCTCTGGTCGTGATGCTACGGTGGGCTCGGTGATGACCTCCGTCCTGCCGTCCTGGCGGTCGTGGTCTTATTGCACCAGAATTGAAACCTTTGGCTGATTCCTCGGGACTCCGCGCCTATGGTGTACCTCCCTTGCACTGAAGAGGAAACCTGCGCTCTGCGCCCGTCTGGCGGCCGCCTGGCCTTGGTCGTCATGGCTCACGTCAGTTGAGCCTCGTGAGGTAGCTGCATAGAACTCTCCGCCCCTTAGGAGCCCTCCTGAGGAGGCCACTTCCTTCGGGGGTCTTGGTGTCGTCCGTCTCGCGAGGCTTGGCCCCTCGCGAGGGTCTTGATGTGTTGATGTTGAAGCTGGGTCGTACCAGGCCGTCAAGGAAACCACGTGGTGGGCCGCAGGCAGGCAGGACTGGATACCCCCAAGTCCAGGACCCTGACACTCACAACCCCGAACCCCGCCACCCAAATCCAGCCAGTGTGGATCCCGAGCCCTAGGCTACACTGGTCATCGAGGCAGTACCACCAGCAGCAGGGACGCCACTGTGCCTCGGCCCCGCCACGCTGCGAAGGGTACCAATGAACATATCCGAGCTGTCATCAGGGAAGGGAGGGGAGCTGCGCCGGGGAGCTACCCCACCGCCACCAGCACTGCCAGGGCTTTGCTCCGCAGTGGCCCGCGATGGTGGCAAGGGTGGGAGGCGAGGAAGGGGCATCGATGGTGGGAAAGCTAGGGTTCCCCCCATGTCTCCTCAGAGAGGGACGCGGGGGTCAGGGTCGGGTGGGAAGAACTCTACGATTTCGTTGCATTGATCATTAATACTTCAATTTTGGATCACCTTTTTTTATTATAATTACTCTCTATCAATGCTAATTTACACATTATTGCTCGATTTTAATGGCTTTTTCTCTTCAATTTGCATGAAGCACAAAAAGATAGAAATTCTTGGCAAATTACCGGACAACAAGAATACATGAGGAAAAATGTACCAAAAGAAAAGGTTATTTCTGGAGCTTCAAAAGTTCCAGAAAAACTTTCAAAATAAAAGAAGCTGGGAGCTAGAAGATGGTCTACATGGGGCACAGGGCCTCCACGCGGCTTGTCCTCCCGGCCTGGGCCGCATTGAAGTGAGGGAGTCTTGGACTAGGGGGTCCTCGGGCTGCTGGCCTATCTCTCATCGTCCGGACAGGTGGGCCACACTACAACTTATGGAAGGCCGAGCTATGAGGCGACCCCGTATCCGGACAAGAGGTTTATGATGCCTTGGTGTGTCCTTCAAGTCAAGTCAAGAAGGATCGGCATGTTTATTCCATCCTTGTAACCAACCATGTGTAACCCTAGTACCCTTGGTGCCTATATAAACCATAGGGTTTAGTCCGTAGAGGCAAGAACAACAACCATTATCCTACTTGCGAGGGTTTAGTTCATCTGATCTCGTGGTAGATCGACTCTGTAATCCCCATATACACTAGCAATATAATCGAGTAGGACGTAGGGTTTTACCTCTTAGAGAGGGCCTGAACCTGGGTAAACGTTGTGTCTCGCGTCCCTTGTTCCCCATTGATCCAAGATCCATAGTTCAGGACCACCTACCCGAGATCCGCCGGTTTTGACACCGACATTGGTGCTTTCATTGAGAGTTCAGCTGCTGGATCGCCAAAGGATCGATGGCTCGCCTGATCATCGGAGATGACATCAACACGAGGGTGATGACCCACAAGTGTAGGGGATCTATCGTAGTCCTTTCGCTAAGAGTGTCGAACCCAAAGAGGAGCAGAAGGAAATGACAAGCGGTTTTCAGTAAGGTATTCTCTGCAAGCACTGAAATTATTGGTAACAGATAGTTTTGTCATAAGGTAATTCGTAACGGGTAACAAGTAACAAAAGTAAATAAGGTGCAGAAAGGTGGCCCAATCCTTTTTGTAACAAAGGACAAGCCTGGACAAGTTCTTATATACAGAAAAGTGCTCCCGAGGACACATGGGAATTATTGTCAAGCTAGTTTTCATCACGCTCATATGATTCACGTTCGTTACTTTGATAATTTGGTATGTGGGTGGACCGGTGCTTGGGTACTTCCCTTTCTTGGACAAGCATCCCACTTATGATTAACCCCTATTGCAAGCATCCGCAACAACAAAAGAAGTATTAAGGTAAACCTAACCATAACATGAAACATATGGATCCAAATCAGCCCCTTACAAAGCAACTCATAAACTAGGGTTTAAGCTTCTGTCACTCTAGCAATCCATCATCTACTTATTACTTCCGAATGCCTTCCTCTAGGCCCAAACAATGCTGAAGTGTCATGTAGTCGGCATTCACATAACACCACTAGAGGAGAGACAACATACATCTCATCAAAATATCGTACGAATACCAAATTCACATGACTATTTATAGCAAGACTTCTCCCATGTCCTCAGGAACAAACGTAACTACTCACAAATCATATTCATGTTCATAATCAGAGGGGTATTAATATGCATAAAGGATCTGAACATATGATCTTCCACCAAATAAACCAACTAGCATCAACTACAAGGAGTAATCAACACTACTAGCAACCCACAGGTACCAATCTGAGGTTGTGGGACAAAGACTGGATACAAGAGATGAACTAGGATTTGAGAGGAGATGGTGCTGGTGAAGATGTTGATGGAGATTGACCCCCTCCCAATGAGAGGATCAATGGTGATGACGATGGTGATGATTTCCCCCTCCCGGAGGGATGTTTCTCCGGCATAACAACTCCACCCGAGCCCTAGATTGGTTCCGCCAAGGTTCCACCTCGTGGCGGCAGTGTTTCGTCCCAAAAGCTTGCTTATGATTTTTTCCAGGGTAAAAGACTTCATATAGCAGAAGATGGTCACCAGAAGCCTTCCAGGGGGCCCACGAGGCAGGGTGCACGCCCGCCACCCTCGTGGCCAGGGTGTGGGCCCCCTCTGGTACTTTCTTTGCCCAATATTTTTTATTAATTGCAAAAATGACTTTCGTGGAGTTTTAGGACTTTTGGAGTTGTGCAGAATAGGTCTCTAATATTTGCTCCTTTTCTAGCCCAGAATTGATAGAACATGTAATAACAACCCATAATGCAATAAATATTGATATAAAAGCATGATGCAAAATGGACGTATCAACTCCCCCAAGCTTAGACCTCGCTTGTCCTCAAGCGGAAGCTGAAATCGAAAAATCCGCCCACATGTTTAGATATAGAGGTGTCAATAAATAAAATACGGACATGAGGGCATCATGATCATTCTTATAACAACAATATATATATATTGTCATATGATTTCTTATGCTTATGTAATAATCTATCCACAATGTCAAGTATGAATCAGAAACTTCATTGGAAACTAACAAACTATAACCTCAGTCACTGAAGCAATTGCAATTTATCATAACATCGGAAAGAGTCAATATAAGAGCTTTTCAGCAGGTCCACATACTCAACTATCATTTAGTCTTTCACAATTGCTAACACTCACGCAATACTTTTGGGTACGGAGTTTCAGTCGGACACAGAGAAATATAGGGGCTTATTGTGTTGCCTCCCAACCTTTTACCTCAAGGGTAATGTCAACAATAATAGTTCATGCTAACTTACATCCAATTGGATATATATATCAGGATCTTTCCAACACGAGGTGCTTGCCAAAGGATAAAATGTAAAAAGGAAAGGTGAAGATCACCATGACTCTTGCATAATGCATAAGATAAAAGTAAAAGGTAGGCCCTTCGTAGAGGGAGCAGAGGTTGTCATGTGATTTTATGGTTGGATGCACGAAATCTTAATGCAAAAGAACGTCACTTTATATTGCCACTTGTGATACAGACCTTTATTATGCAGTCCCTCGCTTTTATTGCTTCCATATCACAAGATCGTATAAAGCTTATTTCTCCACACTAATAAGTCATACATATTTAGAAAGCAATTTTTATTGCATGCAATGTGACAACTTACTTGAAGGATCTAACTCAATCCATAGGTAGATATGGTGGACTCTCATGGCAAAACTGGGTTTAAGGATATTTGGAAGCACAAGTAGTATATCTACTTGGTGCACGGAATTTGGCTAGCATGAGAGGGAAAGGCAAGCTCAACATGTTGGATGATCCATGACAATATACTTTATTTTGAATATAAGAAAACATAACCCATTATGTTGTCTTCCTTGTCCAACATCAACTCTTTAGCATGTCATATTTTAATGAGTGCTCACAATCATAAAAGATATCCAAGATAGTATATTTATATGTGAAAGCCTCTCTTTCTTTACCACTTCCTATTAATTGCAACGATGACCAAAACTATGTTTGTCAACTCTCAACAACTTTTATTCATCATACTCTTTATATGGAAGTCATTACTCTCCATAAGATCAATATGATCTCCTTTATTTATTTTTATTCTTTATTTTTCTTTTATTCCCTCAAGATTATAGCAAGATAGCAAAGCCCTTGACTCAACACTAATCTTTATTATATATAGCTCACAGACTCGATTACATAGAAGGATCATAAAGCAAAAACTCACAACTAGATCATTCTAAAACTTTATTCTACTAGATCAAGATATTACTAAAAGGAATGAACTAAGATAAACGGTAAAGATAGGAGTGTGATGGTGATACAATACCAAGGTGCCTCCCCCAAGCTTGGCAGTTGATACGTCTCCAACGTATCTATAATTTTTGATATTTCCATGCTATTATATTACCCCTTTTGGACGTTTATGGGCTTTATTTTACACATTTATATCATTTTATGGGACTAACCTACTAACCGGAGGCCCAGCCCATATTGCTGTTTTTTTTGCCTATTTCAGTATTTCGAAGAAAAGGGATATCAAACGGAGTCCAAACGGAATGAAACCTTCGGGAGCGTGATTTTTGGAACGAACGTGATCTAGAGGACTTGGAGTGCAAGTCAAGAAGCAGCCGAGGCTCCCACGAGATAGGAGGGCACCCCCCCTATAGGGCGCGCCCCCTGTCTCGTGGGCCCCTCGGGCGTCCACCGATGTACTTCTTCCTCCTATATAAGCCTACGTACCCCGAAACATCCAGGAGGCAGACAAAACACAATTTCCACCACCGTAACCTTCTGTATCCGCGAGATCTCATCTTGGAGCCTTCGCCGGCACTCTGCCGGAGGGGGAATCGACCATGGAGGGCTTCTACATCAACATCCTTCCCCCTCCGATGAGTTGTGAGTAGTTTACCACAGACCTACGGGTCCATAGTTATTAGCTAGATGGCGTCTTCTCTCTTTTTGGATCTCAATACAATGTTCTCCCCCTCTCTTGTGGAGATCTATTCGATGTAAACTCTTTTTGCAGTGTGTTTGTCGAGATCCGATGAATTGTGGGTTTATAATCAAGTTTATCTATGAATAATATTTGAATCTTCTCTGAATTCTTTTATGTATGATTGAGTTATCTTTGCAAGTCTCTTCGAATTATCAGTTTGATTTGGCCTACTAGATTGATCTTTCTTGCCATGGGAGAAGTGCTTAGCTTTGGGTTCAATCTTGCGTTGTCCTTACCCAGTGACAGAAAGGGTTGCAATGCACGTATTGTATTGTTGCCATCGAGGATAACAAGATGGGGTTTATATCATATTGCTTGAGTTTATCCCTCTACATCATGTCATCTTGCTTAATGCGTTACTCTGTTCTTATGAACTTAATACTCTAGATGCAGGCAGGAGTCGGTCAATGTGTGGAGTAATAGTAGTAGATGCAGGCAGGAGTCGGTCTACTTGTCACGGACGTGATGCCTGTATACATGATCATGCCTAGATGATCTCATAATTATTCGCTTTTCTATCAATTGCTCGACAGTAATTTGTTCACGCACCGTAATACTTATGCTATCTTGAGAGAAGCCACTAGTGAAACCTATGGCCCGCGGATCTATCTCTTATCATATTTACTTACAATCTACTTTTATTTGCATCTTTACTTTTTGCATCTATATTATAAAATACAAAAAATATATTTATCTTATCATACTATCTTTATTAGATCTCACTTTCGCAAGTGGCCGTGAAGGGATTGACAACCCCTTTATTGCGTTGGTTGCGAGTTCTCAGTTTGTTTGTGTAGGTGCGTGGGACTTTTGAGGAGCCTCCTACTGGATTGATACCTTGGTTCTCAAAAACTGATGGGAATACTTACGCTACTCTGCTGCATCACTCTCTCCTCTTCGAGGAAAACCAACGCAAGCTCAAGACGTAGCAAGGAGGATTTCTGGCGCCGTTGCCGGGGAGGTCTTCGCTTAAGTCAAGACATACCAAGTACCCATCACAAACCCATCTCCCTCGCATTTATATTATTTGCCATTTGCCTCTCGTTTTCCTCTCCCCCACTTCACCCTTGCCGTTTTATTCGCCCTCTCTTTCCCAATCTCCTCCTCTCTTTTTTCGCTTGCCTTTTTCTGTTTGCTTGTGTGTTGGATTACTTGTTGCCATGGCACAAGATAATACCAAATTTTGTGTTTTCTCGAATACCAATAATAATGATTTCCTTAGTACTCCAATTGCTCCTCTTAATGATGTTGAGTCTTGTGAAATCAATACTACTTTGCTGAATCTTGTTATGAAAGATCACTTCGCCGGCCTTCCTAGTGAAGATGCTGCTACTCATCTAAACAACTTTGTTGATTTGTGTGATATGCAAAAGAAGAAAGATACGGATAACAATATTGTCAAATTGGATTTATTTCCATTTTCACTTAGAGATCGTGCTAAAGTTTGGTTTTCGTCTTTGCCTAAAAATAGTATTGATTCTTGGAACAAGTGCAAAGATGATTTTATCTCTAAGTATTTTCCTCCCGCTAAGATTATTACTCTTAGGAACGATATTATGAATTTTAAACAACTTGATCATGAGCATGTTTCCCAGTCTTCGGAGAGAATGAAATTGATGCTTCGCAATTGCCGTACTCATGGTTTGAATTTATGGATGATCATACAAAAATTTTATGCCGGTTTGAACTTTGCTTCTAGAAATCTCCTAGATTCGGCCGCGGGAGGCACGTTTATGGAAATAATGTTAGGAGATGCTACAAAACTTCTTGATAATATTATGGCTAATTATTCTCAATGGCACACCAAAAGGTCTTCTAGTAAAAAAAGTGCATGCTATAGAAGAAATCAATGTTTTGAGTGGAAAGATGGATGAACTTATGAAATTGTTTGCTACTAAAAATACTCCTCTTGATCCCAATGATATGCCTTTGTATTCTTTGATTGAGAATAATAATGAATCTATGGATGTGAATTTGTTGGTAGGAATAGTTTTGGAAACAATGCTTATAGAGGAAACTTTAATGCTAGACCTTTCCCTAGTAATTCCTCTAATAATTATGGAAATTCCTACAATAATTCTTATGGTAATTTTAGTAAGATGCCCTCTGATTTTGAGAATAGTGGGAAAGAATTTATGATTTCTCAAAAGAATTTTAATGCTTTGCTTGAAGAAAAATTGCTCAAAGTTGATGATTTGGCTAGGATGGTTGATAGAATTTCGCTTGATGTTGATTCTCTTAAACTTAGATCTTCTCCTCCTAAGCATGATATCAATGAGTCTCTCAAAGTAATGAGAATTTCTACTGATGAGTGCAAGGAAAGAACCGCCAGATTGCATGCTAAAAAAGATAGCTTTATGAAAGCGTGTTCTTCTAGTTTCCATGAAAATAATGATGAGGATCTTAAAGTTATTGATGCATCTCCTATTAGATCTATGTTTTGCAATATGAATCTTGATAATTATGGGACTGATGATGAGTCAACTTTACCTAGAAGGCGTCCCAAGAATTCGGAGTTTTTAGATCTTGATGCTAAATTTGGTAAAAGTGGGATTGGAGAGGTCACAACTTTAAATAGCATTGAACCCATTATCTCGGATTTCAAGGATTTTGATTATGATAATTGTTCTTTAGAAGGTTGTATTTCCTTATTGCAATCCGTTGTTAATTCTCCTCATGCTTATAGTCAAAATAAAGCTTTTACCAAACATATCGTTGATACCTTAATGCAATCTTATGATGAAAAACTTAATTTGGAAGTTTCCATACCTAGAAAACTTAATGATGAGTGGGAACCTACTATAAATATTAGAATTAAAGATCCTGAGTGTTTTGCTTTATGTGATTTGGTTGCTAGTGTTTCCACGATTCCGAAAACTTTATGTGATATTCTAGGTTTCCATGATCTTGATGATTGCTCTTTAAATTTGCACATTGCGGATTCCACCATTAAAAAGCCAATGGGAAGGATCAATGATGTTCTCATTGTTGCAAATAGAAATTTGGTGCCCGTGGATTTTATCGTTCTTGATATAGATTGCAATCTTTCTTGCCCTATTATTCTTGGTAGACCTTTCCTTAGAACGATTGGTGTGCTTATTGATATGAAGGAAGGGAATATTAGATTCCAATTTCCATTAAAGAAAGGCATGGAGCACTTTCCAAGAAAGAAAGTAAAATTACCTTATGAATCTATCATGCGGGCTGCTTATGAATTTAGTGCCAAGGATGGCACTCGTTAGATCTATCTTTGCTTTTATGCCTAGCTAGGGGCGTTAAACGATACCGCTAGTTGGGAGGCAACCCAATTTTCTTTATGTTTTTTGTTTTTGCTCCTGTTTAGTAATAAATCTTGCATCTACCTTCTGTTTAGATGTGTTTTTATCTTTTAATTAGTGTTTGTGCCAAGTAGAACCTATAGGATAACCTATGATGATAGTTGATTTGATTCTGCTGAAAAATAAAAACTTTGCGCGCACGAATATAATTTTGTTAAATCACAGGAACATCTTTTGCGTTGATTCTTTTTGATGTTGATCAATAAACAAATTTTCCAGGAGTTCCTATTTTGGTAGGATTTTTAAAGTTCCATAAGTTTGCGTTAGTTACAGATTCCTACAGACTGTTCTGTTTTTGACAGATTCTGTTTTTCGTGTGTTGTTTGCTTATTTCATTGCATCTATGGCTAGTAAATTAGTTTATAAACCATAGAGAAGTTGGAATACAGTAGGTTTAACACCAAAATAAATAAAGAATGAGTGCATTACAGTACCGTATGTGGTGGTTTTGTTTTATTTCACTAACGGAGCTTATAAGATTTCCTGTTGAGTTTTGTGTTGTGAAGTTTTCAAGTTTTGGGTAAAGATTTTATGGACTATGGAATAAAGGGTGGTGAGGGAGTCCCGGATTAGGGGGTGTCCGGATAGCTGAACTATCACCGTTGGCCGGACTCCTAGACTATGAAGATACAAGATTGAAGACTTCGTCCCGTGTCAGGATGGGACTTTCCTTGGCGTGGAAGGCAAGCTTGGTAATACGGATATGTAGATCTCCTACCATTGTAACCGACTCTGTGTAACCCTATCCCTCTCCAGTGTCTATATAAACCGGAGGGTTTTAGTCCGTAGGACGAACAACAATCATAACATAGGCTAGCTTTTAGAGTTTAGCCTCTTTGATCTCGTGGTAGATCTACTCTTGTACTACCCATATCATCAATATTAATCAAGCAGGAGTAGGGTTTTACCTCCATCAAGAGGGCCCGAACCTGGGTAAAAACATCGTGTCCCTTGTCTCCTGTTACCATCCGCCTAGACGCACAATTCGGGACCCCCTACCTGAGATCCGCCGGTTTTGACACCGACATTGGTGCTTTCATTGAGAGTTCCCCTGTGTCATCGTCATCAGGAAGGATGCCTCGTCCCGTCTTTAAAGACGACACCGTTGCTAAAGGAGCTTTGGCCATCGGCAAAACTCTCCGGCTAGGCGGTTTCCTTATGACCGCCTGTTCGGCCGTCGCGCCGACGATGACTTCTCGGGTCATCAAAAGCAATCTTCACGTCAACTCGGAACTCGCCAAGAAGTTAGATCCGATGGAGATCTCTTCCTTAAACGAGCTCTTGGATCGCATCGCCGTCCTGGGAGTCGCTACAGACTACGACCAGATTGGGCCTAAAACCAATCTGAGAGAGATTAACTCTCCCTAGGCTACCCACCACGTTGCTGTGGTAGAAGAACAATACTGCAACCCTTCTTCTATCTTAAGGACTAGCTATGTCCGGATTCCTGACCCCTCCATGCCGGATCCCCGTGGAGGGGAGAACACCACTCAAGCCCTGAACTTAAAGTCGGGCAGCAGGCTAGATTCATCGGACAACGTCCAAGAGCCCAAGCTTCCAAGTTCGGAAACTTCTTGGCCCCTGAGTCTTAGATCGGACGGAGTTCCGAATTTAATTCCACCCGCCCACCCAAACATAAGCGATCTATCCCGAATCCGGCAAGAGCCAGCCGAAACAGTACACCATTACTGGGCCAGATTCCTCCTGGTTATGGACAGGATAAAGGACTGCCGCGAGGAAGACGCAATTTCACTTTTATGCAATAATTGCACGGACAAGGGAATCCTAAAAACCATAAGTCGTCGTGAAATTACACGCTTTGCCGACTTGGCGTCCATAGTACGAAAGTACTGTGCGATGGAGAGCGCCTGGAAAACCGAAACCAAATTTTGGGATAATCCGGCTCCGAATACAACCCTAGTCCAAAATAAAAGGGTGCATCATCGCCAGGCACCTGGGTTAAATACCAAAAAGCAAAAAAGCCCTAAAGGGCACGGAACCGTACTGGAGGGATGGCTCAACGGACCCTGCAAAATTCATAGTACAGAGGGCGCTACTCCAACTCATAGCCTTCGAGCATGTTGGATACTACGGAAGGTGGCCAAAAGTGGCGAAGAGCTTCTAGCTCCAGAGAACCAGCCCAGCAATACCAGTACGGTATTAACAGACTTCGAGACTTTCGCATCAAATAATATGCGGAAACGAACACTCCGCAGCCTTTCCGAAGTCTACCAAGTAGCAACAATAAATCCATGGAGTGACACGGCTATTACCTTTAACGCCAGTGACGAACCTAAATTCCGAACAGCCCGAGCACCAGCCGCATTGGTCCTCAGTCCAATAGTGGACGGCTTTCGCCTTACCAAGGTACTCATGGATGGCGGCAGCGGATTAAACCTCATTTACGAGGAAACCCTTCGAAAATTGGAAATAGACTGGAGCCGCATTGGGCAAAGCAGCACAACCTTTAGAGGAATAATCCCTAGTCGGGAAGCATGCTGCACAGGAAAAATTACATTGGATGTGGTGTTCGGCTCGCCAGAAAATTACAGGTCCGAGGAGGTCACGTTCCAAGTGGCCCCGTTCAGCAGCGGATATCACGCTTTATTAGGGCGAGAGGCATTCACAATTTTTCAAGCTATACCCCATTATGGGTACATGAAGCTCAAAATGCCCGGGCCCAACGGAATCATCACTCTTGCCAGTGATCCGGACATAGCACTTCGTGCCGAAAATAAGACAGCCGCACTAGCCCTCGAGGCACTATCCGAAACCCTAGCGGCCAAGGAACTCACTGCGCTGCGCTCCACGATGAACAGGGACGATGTGATACTCGATAAGAGATCCAAGTCCACCTCTTTTAAGCCAGCGGACGAAATAGTCAAATTCTAAGTCCATCCAACGGACCCTACAAAGACGGCCTCCATTGGGCACAGTTAAACCCTGATGTAGATGCCGCACTACGAGAATTCCTACGCGAAAATTGGGACATTTTTTCCTGGCACCCCTCAGACATGCCAGGAATCCCACGCCGGCTGGCCGAACACAGCCTAAATATCCTAAAAGGATTCAAGCCAATCAAACAGGCTCTTCGGCGTTTTTCCAAACCCAAGAGACAGGCCATGGGAGAGGAGCTAGCCAAACTTTTGGAAGCCGGATTCATCAGAGATATAAAACATCCGGACTGGCTAGCAAACCTGGTGATGGTACCAAAGAAGGATAAATCCTGGTGCTTATGTGTCGACTTCAAGGACCTTAAGAAGGCTTGCCCAAAGGATCCATTCCCCCTCCCCCGCATCAATCAAATTATCGACGCTACCGCAGGGCACGATTCATTGTGCTTCCTCGACGCATACTCCAGCTACCACCAAATCAAGATGGCGGAGCCAGACCAAGCCGCAACGGCATTCATCACTCCATACGGCCCATTCTGCTTCAACACAATGCCCTTCGGGCTCAAAAACGCCGGCGCAACATATCAGCGCATGATTCAGACATGTCTGGCAAACTAGATCGGCAAAAACAGTGGAGGCATACGTAGACGATGTGGTCGTCAAATCCAAGCATGTCGAAACTCTAGTAGATGACTTGAGGCTCACATTCGACAATCTCCGAGCATATGACATTAAGCTCAACCCGGAAAAATGCGTTTTCGGCGTACCATCCGGAAAGCTCTTGGGCTTCATTGTATCTGGTAGAGGAATTGAAGCAAACCCAGCCAAGATCCGAGCTCTGTCACAATTGGATATCCCAAAAGACCTCAAACAAATACAAACGTTGACTAGATGCGTAGCGGCTCTAAGCCGCTTTATCTCCCGTTTGGGAGAAAAGGCATTACCCCTTTATCGCCTCCTGCGGCGCACCGAACACTTCGAGTGGACGAATGCCACCACGGCCGGACTCGAAGAAATCAAAGCCATATTGGCAACAAATCCAGTCCTGGCCGTGCCCAACATGGGCAAACCAATGCTATTATACATCGCGACAACCCATCAAGTTGTAAGTGCGGTGCTCGTTGTCGAACGAGAAACGGACGGACACAAATTCCCTCTCCAAAAACCAGTTTACTACGTGTCCACTGTCCTAACTCCATGCAAGTCCCGGTATCCACATTATCAAAAGATAGCGTACGCGGTGTTCATGGCATCCCGGAAGCTGCAACACTACTTCCAAGAGTGTTCGATAACAGTAGCCTCCAAAGTACCTCTTAATGACATTATAAACAACCGCGATGCAACGGGCTGGATTGCCAAATGGGCCATCGAGCTCCTCCCATTCGACATAACCTATAAACCACGGTGAGCTATCAAGTCACAAGTTTTGCCTGACTTCGTCGCCGAATGGACTGAAGCCGAACTCCTAAAGAGTACGGCGCATATTCCAATTGGATCATGCACTTCGGCGGCTCCAAAATGCTGGCCAGCCTGGGGGCTGGCGTCGTCCTGACATCCCCAACTGGAGACACAGTCCAATACATACTCCAGATAATGTACACGGACTCCAACAACGCAGCCGAATACGAGGCCCTTCTACATGGCCTCCGGATGGCGGTCTCCATGGGCATTAAACGCCTAGAGGTGCGCGGGGATTCGAACCTCGCGATATCCCAAATAAATGGAGACTTTGACGCCAAGGATCCAAAAATGGCAGCTTACCGTAATGCCGTCCTAAAAATGTCAGCTCGGTTTGAAGGGCTCGAATTTCACCATATAGCCCGGGATAATAACCAAGCGGCGGACGTATTGGCACGCATCAGCGCAAAGCGCGACGTCGTCCCTCCCAACATCTTCCTGGAACGGCTTTTCAAGCCATCCGTACTATGGGAAGGAGAGTCCGGAAACAACAATCCGGACCCAACCGCACCGCCCGACACCGAACATTCTGACACAATTGGTGGTTCTGCCAATGAAATAACACCTTCAGCCCACGAAATAATGGCAGTCATTGCCCCGTGGACCGAGCCATTCCTAGCCTACTTAACTAGGCAGGAACTTCCCGAGGACCAAAACGAGGCCCGCTGCATGGTACGGCGATCTAAAGCCTATAAGTTCCATGAGGGAGAGCTTTATAAGAAAAGCACAACCGGAGTCCTTCAAAGGTGTATCTCCGAAGAGGAAGGGGGAAATCTTCTGGCTGAAATTCATGCCGGACTCGGTGGGCACCACGCCGCAGCCCGGGCCCTTGTAAGCAAGGCCTTCCGTACATGATTTTTATTGGCCGACGGCCCGGGCAGACGCTCAGGACTTAGTCCAACGATGCGTCGGTTGCCAGCTCTTTGCTAATCAAAGCCACATGCCACCCACCGCCCTGAAAACTATACCCATCACCTGGCCGTTCGCGGTCTGGGGGCTTGACATGGTTGGACCCCTTAAAGGAGGAACCCACAAGCAAAAATACCTACTAGTCATGGTGGATAAATTCACCAAATGGATAGAGGACAAGCCAGTTAAGACGGCCGAATCCGGACCCGTGATAGACTTCATATCAGGGGTAGTACACCGTTACGGCGTCCCCATAGCATCATCACTAATAACGGCACGAACTTCACGGCCGATGAGGTTAACCTCAAGTGCAAAAACATGGGCATCAAGCTCGACTATGCTTCAGCCTATCACCCTTAAACTAACGGTCAAGTCGAGCGAGCAAATGGTCTAATCATGAGCAGCATTAAACCCAGACTAGTGCGGTCCCTCAAGGAATCTAACACGCACTGGGTAGAGGAGCTCGACTCAGTACTCTGGGGGCTGCGGACCATGCCGAATCGCACTACCGGATTCACACCATTTTTTATGGTATACAGCACAGAGCCAGTTTTGCCCTGCGACATAATTCATGACTCACCTCGCGTGCACATGTACGAAGAAAGAGAAGCCGAGCTGGATCAGTAGGACAGTTTGGACGCCTTAGAGGAGGAGCGCGATGTGGCAAAAGCTCGTTCTGCATTCTATCAACAGCAGGCTCGAAGATATCAAAGCAGAGAAGTACGGGCCAAAACTTACAATGTTGGCGAACTAGTTCTACGCCTACCGGACAAGAAAAAGGACAAACTCAAGCCCAAATGGGAAGGTCCCTTCATCATCGACCAAGTCCTGATCGGCGGAGCGTACCATCTGCGAAACGCATCGGATAACCGACTCAAGCCGAACCCATGGAACGCAGCCCGTCTCCGAAGATTCTACGCCTAGCGCCGGACTCTGAGTTCGTCTCCTTCCTCCGTCTACATTTTATACTTTAGCTGTCTTTTATTTCTCTCCTTCTCCCTCCTTTTTTCTTAAAGCCTTTGGAGGCTCGTCTGCACATTGTTCGCACACACTTGACGTGCTACTCGCTCTCATTATACCTGGGGGCTTCTTTAACAGAAGCTTATTTATACGGGCTTTATGCCCAACACATGTGTCACACTTCCGCATGTACCTTTTATTCACCATTATATGCATCGATATGACTTAAGTTTTGGCCAAGCTGGGTTGCCTGGCTCATGTGCTTACCCCTACGTTCCCGATTGTTTGGCTAGGTGGTAAAGGGAGCACCTCCGCGATTGTTACTGTCGGGTCAGCTGGATGTGTACCTCAGACTGGGTGAAGCCGAAAGCTAGCGTTCTTAAGGGAATATTTGGTCGGTGAACTAAAAGACGATTTCTTACCTATTTATTTATCTGCCCCCAGATGCTTTCCTGCTTTTTCGCAGTTCGAACATGCACTTTAGGGCATGCCTCCCAGGGAAAGGAACCCCTGACGGAACTATTCTCCCTGGAAGATGTTTCTTACTAACCATGTAATATAACATAACTAGTTGGGCACTTGTCTAATAAAGCACTAATGACCCCTACACCTGGTCTCCACGCATGCCCCGGTTTTTTATATAACCGCGAGGGTATTCGGACACACTCCAGACTGTCGGGTCCCGAGGTTGAAGCGAAAAGGTCCTCTACGACAAACGATCTACAATCCGGCTAGAAGGCATTTTACATGTCATTTTAAATTTCATAGTCAAATTGACTGATTGTATTCCTCTTCAATACCATCTAATAGGCTGTCTAGTTTACAGTCCCGCTGGGAATACTTTGCGGCCAACTCTACTTGGCCGTACACTAAGCTCATAAGGATCTCCTTCCCATCGGGCCCCACGGGTCCGACCTCGGCCATGTGGTTTGGGTCAGCCTTCGTGTACCGTGTCTTTACCATGGCCCAGGCCTCCCTGGCGCCTTGACGGCAGGCCGATATCTTCCATAGCCGGAAGCGCCGCCATGCTCCCTGAAGCTTCTCTGCAAGCTCTCCAAGGCCTTCGGGTAGGGAGATGGATGGCCACAAGGCCTGGGCGACGCCTCTCATCACCTGCCGAACTTGTTCGTGCAGTCGCGGCAGCTCGGGAAGTAGGTCACCCGTTGAACCGGGCATTTCCTCTGCAGGACGACCTGTGAGCATACCTACAGACATATTTCTATTAGTCGACTTCCTCGCCGAACTCTTTTTTAAGGTTCGTTCAAGCACTTACTGAAAATGCCGCGACGAAGCCGCCGATTCTCCTTAACGGAGTCAGACAGCTGGGCACGAACATCTTTTAGTTCCTCGCCCAGCTGGGTGTTGGCATCTTGGAGGTTATTTTTCTCTTGCCGCACCCTTGTAAGCACATTCTCGCCGGCTTTTAACCGGCGCAGGAGCTGTTGCTTGTCCAGATCTACCCCGGCGCCATCTGCAATGTTATTGTCAGACTTATACACATGCCGCACTTCACAAACTACTTATCTTTCGAAGTATATATTACCATAGGGGGTCTCTGTGGCTCCCCCTGTGGCGGCTAGTGCGGCCTCAAGTTGGGCCTTGCACTCTTGAAGCTCCTGGGACAGTTGGGTATTCTTTTCTGTAAGATCTTGCATAACAAATGATCCTTAAATCAGTTATTCTAACTATTTTAAGTCTCGGGGGCTACTGGCATATATAACTGTCAAAATCCCTCACCCGTATGTCTTTCACATACTGCTCCGTGGCTCTGGCTAGACCATCTTGAGCGGCACGGAGGCACGCATCTCCCGAATTAAAGGCATTCAATGCCTCTTGGGAGAAACATGCGTCACGAAGAATTGTCCGGCGGCGCCTATGATTCATGGCGCTCTCCACCTCAGATTTGGTGGCGGATAATCTGTCGGCATCCTCCGTTGGAGGAGCATCCGACGCGCGCCTTGTGTTCGCCTCCCCTTCCGGACCTGGCTTTGGAGCCTGGCTGGCGGAGGCTCGATTGGCAACCTCTCCGGACACAGTCCGGCGAGCGCTCTTTTTCCTGAAAAAATCACGAGCGTTAGTATGCCTTCCAGGAATCTTTCCTTGAAACACGGTGGCGCGCCATACCGTTGCGGCGACGTCTTGATCCGCACCGCACTTCTTTTCTGCCTGCGGGGCCGAGCTGCCCCTTGTTGGCCAGCCGCCGCGGGCTCGGCTTCTCGCCTCAAAGGCACCTCCTGCGGAACACCATTGGTATGCGGTGATCAGAAATAAGCACGGATGGGTCATGGTATCAGGACTTCGGTCACAGTTACCTGGGAAGCTGGAAATATTCTGGGGTAGTCGGCCGTAATGGCGACCAAAGCATTGTCGATGCTAGGTTGGTAAAACACCCCATCGATTAGCTCCACCTTTATGTCCGGATCCTCTTTGGAGGCCGGATCGAGGGATCGTTCTGGATCCTCGGGTTGTGGAGGCGGGCTGTGTATATCCTCTATGGCCTGGCGCAGTTCCTGCATCGAAATCACAAAATGAGATACTTAACCATGGGAGTGGGGATCGGATAGGCAAAAAGAAATGTCCGCTTACCCACCTTCGAGGATTGTTCATAGAAAATCCGTTCAGTGGACTAACACGGAGAAAATCCTCCTTTTCCCCTTTGTACAGGCCGGACAAGATCTTCACCAGATCGGCGACCGATCCCGGCCCCTTACGGCCATGGCGGGTGGCATCATCCTCCCCGTTGAAATCCCACATGGGGTGGCTCCTATACTGGAGCGCTGCACTCCCCGCATAATGCATGTGGCCATGACTCCGATCATAGTCAGGCCGGAATGAGCTAATAACCTTATTCGGCTCATCAGGTAGAGGACATCCCTGTCATTTTCCCTCTGGGGGCTCCGCGGGCGCCAGCTTAGGCGTTTCTTTAAGGGAGCATTACTGAACTCCGGGAGGCCGGTCCGAATGGGATCCGGTAGCGGGGCGTCTTCTATATAAAACCATGCTGAAGGCTAGTCTTCGGACGTCTTCTTCAAGTTTTCAGATAGATATCCGGTCCCGGCTATGCACCATAGCTCGGCTCCGCCCACTTGATATATTGACCCCTCATGAGAACGGGGTACGAGGCAGAATAATCTCTTCCACAGCGCAAAATGAGCCTCGACGCCCAAGAACAGTTTGCAAAGGGCCATGAAGCCCGCGATGTGCAGAATGGAGGTAGGCGTAAGGTGGTGCAGCTGGAGGCCGTAGAACTCCAGGAGCCCCCAGAGAAACAGATGTATTGGAAATCCGAGTCCTCTTATCAGATAAGAGATGAAGCATACTCACTCTCCTTTGGAAGGATCGGGGACGCTCTCCGCTTGCTTTCCGCCCTTATAAGCGGCGAGTCCGGCTCGAACCGGAACCATGAAGGTTGAGGGAAGAAATCCCTTGGTTTGGAGCGTCACTAGCTTGCTATGCAGGACTGAGCATCTCTCCCAATCCCCAGGCTGAGGGCTGGGAGCGCGAGAGGAGGAGACGCGTCGACTGTCCATGATGGAATGGATTTTTTGTCAGAGGCGCTCCGATGAAAGCTTGCGGAGGGGGGATGGTGTTATTCGGATCTAGATCCTCATCTCTTTTTATAGGCGGCTCGTTTGCGCAGCTAGGGGGGAAAGTGTAAAAATACCCTGGCTTTTCGCATTCGTTCGACACGTGGAAGATGGACATTATTGGGCGTGGAAGCCAAGGAACGCAGCATTTATAAGAAGCCGGACACTATTCGACAAGTATATGGAATTTGGAGAAGAACCCGCCTCGCAATGCCGAAGACAATCTACGCGCCGGACTCATCGTCATTGAAGCCTGGTTCGGGGGCTACCGAGGGAGTCCCGGATTAGGGGGTGTCCGGATAGCCGAACTATCACCGTTGGCCGGACTCCTAGACTACGAAGATACAAGATTGAAGACTTCGTCCCGTGTCCGGATGGGACTTTCCTTGGCATTGAAGGCAAGCTTGGCAATACGGATATGTAGATCTCCTACCATTGTAACCGACTCTGTGTAACCCTAGCCCTCTCCGGTGTCTATATAAACCGGAGGGTTTTAGTCCATAGGACGAACAACAATCATACCATAGGCTAGCTTCTAGAGTTTAGCCTCTTTGATCTCGTGGTAGATCTACTCTTGTACTACCCATATCATCAATATTAATCAAGCAGGAGTAAGGTTTTACCTCCATCGAGAGGGCCCGAACCTAGGTAAAAACATCGTGCCCCTTGTCTCCTGTTACCATCCGCCTAGACGCACAGTTCGGGACCCCCTACCCGACATCCGCCGGTTTTGACACCGACAGGTGGCAAGAGCCTAAGCTTGGGGATGCCCAAGGCACCCCAAGATATTCAAGGATAGCCAAAAGCCTAAGCTTGGGGATGCCCCGGGAAGGCATCCCCTCTTTCGTCTTCGTTCATTGGTAACTTTACTTGGAGCTATATTTTTATTCGCCACATGATATGTGTTTTGCTTGGAGCGTCGTGTATTATATTAGTCTTTGCTTTTTAGTTTACCACAATCATCCTTGCTGTACACACCTTTTGGGAGAAGCCTATTTGATTAGAATTTGCTAGAATACTCTATGTGCTTCACTTATATCTTTTGAGCTTGATAGTTTTTGCTCTAGTGCTTCACTTATATCTTTTTAGAGCACGGTGGTGTCTTAATTTTTAAGAAATTGCTAGTCTCTCATGCTTCACTTATATTATTTTGAGAGTCTTTTAGAACAGCATGGTATTTTCTATGGTTACAAAATTGGTCCTAGAATGGTAGGCATCCAAGTTGGGTATAATAAAAACTATCATAGGAAGTGAATTGGATGTTATGATCAATTTGATACTTGATAATTGTTTTGAGATATGGAGGTAGTGATATTAAAGTCATGCTAGTTGGGTGATTATGAATTCAAAGAATGCTTGTGTTGAAGTTAGCAAGTCCCGTAGCATGCACGTATGGTTAAAGTTGTGTAACAAATTTGAAACATGAAGTGTACCTGGCTTGTGCATCCTTATGAGTGGCGGTCGGGGACGAGCGATGGTCTTTTCCTACCAATCTATCCCCCTAGGAGCATGCGCATAGTACTTGATTTTTGATGACTTCTAAATTTTTGCAATAAGTATATGAGTTCTTGTGACTAATGTTGAGTCCATGGATTATACGCACTTTTACCTTTCCGCCATTGCTAGCCTCTTCGGTACCGTGCATTGCCCTTTCTCACCTTGAGAGTTGGTGCAAACTTCGCCGGTGCATCCAAACCCCGTGATACGATATGCTCTATCACACATAAACCTCCTTATATCTTCCTCAAAACAGCCACCATACCTACCTATTATGGCATTTCCATAGCCATTCCGAGATATATTGCCATGCAACTTTCCACCGTTCCGTTCATCATCATGACATACTTTACTTTTGTCATATTGCCATTGCATGATCATGTAGTTGACATCGTATTTGTGGCACAGCCACCATGCATTATTTTTCGTACATGTCACTCTTGATTCATTGCATCATCCCGGTACACCGCCGGAGGCATTCATATAGAGTCATATCTTTTTCCAGTTTCAAGTTGTAATTCATATGTTGTAATCAATAGAAGTGTGATGATCATCATTATTAGAGCATTGCCCAAAAAAAGAGATAAAATAAAAAAGAAAAAAAGAAGAAAGGCCAAAAGCAAAAAAAAGGCCCAAAAAAAGAAGAAAAAAATAAAATAAAAAAATAAAAAGGGCAATGTTACTATCTCTTTTTCCACACTTGTACTTCAAAGTAGCACCTTGTTCTTCATGTAGTGAGTCTCATATTCTTGTGCTTCAAAGTAGCACCATGTTTTTCATATAGTGAGTCTCATAAGTTGTCTTTTTCATACTATTGGGAATTTTTCATTATAGAACTTGGCTTGTATATTCCTACGATGGGCTTCCTCAAATGCCCTAGGTCTTCGTGAGCAAAGCAAGTTGGATGCACACCCACTAGTTTTCTTTTGTTGAGCATTCACTTATAGCTCTGGTGCATCTGTTGCATGGCGATCCCTACTCCTCGTGTTGACATCAATTGATGGGCATCTCCATAGCCCGTTGATTATCCTCGTCAATGTGAGACTTTCTCCTTTTTTGTCTTCTCCACACAATCCCCATTATCATATTCTATTCCACCCATAGTGCTATATCCATGGCTCACGCTCATGTTTTGCGTGAAGGTTGAAAAAGTTTGAGATTATTTAAGTATGAAACAATTGCTTGGCTTGTCATCGGGGGTATAGAAGTTGGGAACATCTTTGTGTGACGAAAATGAAGCATAGCCTGACTATATGATTTTGTAGGGATGAACTTTCTTTTGCCATGTTAGTTTGAGAAGACATGATTACTTTGATTAGTATGCTTGAAGTGTTATTATTTCTTTTATCAATATGAACTTTTATTTTGAATCATTTGGATCTGAACATTCATGCCACAATAAAGAAAATTACATTGAGAATTTTGCTAGGTAGCATTCCACATCAAAAATTCTCTTTTTATCATTTACCTACTCGAGGACGAGCAGGAATTAAGCTTGGGGATGCTTGATACGTCTCCAATGTATCTATAATTTTTTATTGTTCCAAGCTATTATATTACCACTTTTGGATGTTTATGGGCTTTATTTTACACATTTATATCATTTTTTGGGACTAACCTACTAACCGGAGGCCCAACCCATATTGCTGTTTTTTTGCCTATTTCAGTATTTCGAAGAAAAGGGTATCAAATGGAGTCCAAACGGAATGAAACCTTCGGGAGCGTGATTTTTGGAACGAACATGATCCAGAGGACTTGGAGTGCAAATCAAGAAGTAGCCGAGGCTCCCACGAGATAGGAGGGCGCGCCCCCCCTATAGGGCGCGCCCCCTGTCTCGTGGGCCCCTCAGGCGTCCACCAATGTACTTCTTCCTCCTATAAAAGCCTACGTACCCCCAAAAACATCCAGGGGCAGATGAAACACAATTTCCACCACCGTAACCTTCTGTATTCGCGAGATCTCATCTTGGAGCCTTCGCCGGCACTCTGCCGGAGGGGGAATCGATCACGGAGGGCTTCTACATCAACATCCTTGCCCCTCCGATGAGTTGTGAGTAGTTTACCACAGACCTACGGGTCCATAGTTATTAGCTAGATGGCTTCTTCTCTCTTTTTGGATCTCAATACAATGTTCTCCCCCTCTCTTGTGGAGATCTATTCGATGTAAACTCTTTTTGCGGTGTGTTTGTCGAGATCCGATGAATTGTGGGTTTATGATCAAGTTTATCTATGAATAATATTTGAATCTTCTCTGAATTCTTTGATGCATGATTGAGTTTTCTTTGCAAGTCTCTTCGAATTATCAGTTTGGTTTGGCCTACTAGATTGATCTTTCTTGCCATGGGAGAAGTGCTTAGCTTTGGGTTCAATCTTGCGGTGTCCTTACCCACTGACAGAAAGGGTTGCAAGGCACGTATTGTATTGTTGCCATCGAGGATAACAAGATAGGGTTTATATCATATTGCTTGAGTTTATCCCTCTACATCATGTCATCTTGCTTAATGCGTTACTCTGTTCTTATGAACTTAATACTCTAGATGCAGGCAGGAGTCGGTCGATGTGTGGAGTAATAGTAGTAGATGCAGGCAGGAGTCGGTCTACTTGTCACGGACGTGATGCCTATATACATGATCATGCCTAGATGATCTCATAATTATTCGCTTTTCTATCAATTGCTCAACAGTAATTTGTTCACCCACCGTAATACTTATGCTATCTTGAGAGAAGCCACTAGTGAAACCTATGGCCCCCGGATCTATCTCTTATCATATTTGCTTCCAATCTACTTTATTTGCATATTTACTTTTTGCATCTATATTATAAAATACCAAAAATATATTTATCTTATCATACTATCTTTATTAGATCTCACTTTCGCAAGTGGCCGTGAAGGGATTGACAACCCCTTTGTTGCGTTGGTTGCGAGTTCTCAGTTTGTTTGTGTAGGTGCGTGGGACTTTTGAGGAGCCTCCTACTGGATTGATACCTTGGTTCTCAAAAACTGAGGGAAATACTTACGCTACTTTGCTGCATCACCCTCTCCTCTTCGAGGAAAACCAACGCAAGCTCAAGACATAGCAGCAGTTACCAAGGGGAGTGCCCATACCCATGTGTTTATGTCTCCTTCGGAGGTGGTGATGATGGAGTTGTTGATGATGGATAGTCACACATCAAGCGTAGGAGTTCCTCTAGTTTGTGGATAATGTCCTTGAGTGCGGTGATATGATCCTTCAACAAAATATTTTCATGTGTGAGATACTTGTTTTGTATGCGAGCTAATTCAATCATCTTGAAAGCTTCAATCTCAGCTGGGGTGAGAAGATTTTGATGATGTTGAAGGATGTCTTCTTCTTCTGCCGCCGGAGCTTGATCCTCTAGGACCTTCTTGATCTCATCATCCTTGTTGATCTCCCCGGGTTCTTCTCTCTCCAGCTCTATCTTCATTAGCCAAGCATCGTTGCCTTCATTGTTGGAGGAGGGTGATGACATGATGCCTGGCCTTGACAAATCTGACAGAAAACGGCTCGAAACAAAGACAGAGGATATTTGCGTGATACGGTGGTCAAAACCTTCGGGAGATTATATAATAAATTTTTACCGACCAAAAGAAGTATCGTGCAAGAAAACAGAGTCCGGAGAGCACACGAGGTGCCCACGAGGTAGGGGCGCGCCCTCCACCCTCGTGGACGCCTCGTGTCCTTCCCAGACTACTTATTTTTCCTATTTTCTTAAATATTCCAAAACAGAGAAAAATTGCTATTAGAATTTTTTTGGAGTCGGTTTACTTACCGTACCACATACTTATTCCTTTTCGGAGTCTGAAACGTTCTGGAAAGTGTCCCTTATGTATTCCTCCGGGGTTGCGGTTTCAATAACATTAGTTTCCACATTTAAAGGATTACCTGAGATATAATGTTTGATCCTTTGACCGTTCACCACCTTCGGATTTGTGCCTTCGAAGTTGTTGATTTTTATGGCACCAGAACGATAGACCTCCTCGATAACGTAAGGCCCTTCCCATTTAGAGAGGATTTTTCCTGCAAAAAATCTTAAATGAGAGTTGTATAGCAAAACATAATCACCTACATTAAACTCACGCTTTTGTATCCTTTTGTCATGCCATCTTTTAACCTGTTCTTTAAACAGTTTGGCATTCTCATAGGCTTGAGTTCTCCATTCATCAAGTGAGCTGATGTCAAATAACCTCTTCTCACCGGCAAGTTTGAAATCATAATTGAGATCTTTAATGGCCCAATATGCCTTATGTTCTAGTTCGAGAGGTATGTGACATGCTTTTCCATATACCATTTTATATGGAGACATACCCATAGGATTCTTATATGCAGTTCTATAAACCCATAATGCATCATCAAGTTTCTTGGACCAATTCTTTCTAGATCTATTAACAGTCTTCTGCAAAATTAACTTGAGCTCTCTATTACTCAGTTCTACTTGACCACTAGACTGTGGGTGGTATGGGGATGCAATTCTATGATTAACATCATACTTAGCAAGCATTTTACGAAAAGCACCATGAATAAAATGTGAACCACCATCAGTCATTAGGTATCTAGGGACTCCAAACCTCGGAAAAATAGCTTCTTTAAGCATCTTAATAGAGGTGTTATGATCATCACTACTAGTTGGAATAGCTTCTACCCACTTAGTAATGTAATCAACGGCAACTAAAATATGTGTATACCCATTAGAGGAAGGAAACGGTCCCATATAATCAAAGCCCCAAACATCAAATGGTTCAATAACAAGAGAATAATTCATAGGCATTTCTTGACGTCTACTAGTATTACCAATTCTTTGACATTCATCACAAGACAATACAAACTTACGGGCATCTTTGAAGAGAGTAGGCCAATAAAAACTGGATTGCAATACCTTATGTGCAGTTCTACTCCAACGCGGTGTCCTCCATAAGCATCGGAGTGACACTTGCATAGGATCTATTCCTGTTCATGCTCAGGTACACTACGTCTAATAACACCATCTGCTCCTTCTTTATAAAGGTGTGGGTCATCCCAGCAGTAACACTTTTTCTTTTGCTGGTACGCGGAACTAGGTGGTATGAATTAGCAACAATGTAGCATAATCAGCATACCATGGAGCAGCACGAGAAGCATTTATGACAGCTAATTGTTCATCAGGAAAGCTATCATCAATAGGTAGTGGGTCATCAAGAACATTGTCTAACCTAGACAAGTTGTCTGCAACGGGGTTCTCAGCTCCCTTTCTATCCATAATATGCAAATCAAATTCTTGTAGTAGGAGAACCCATCTAATAAGTCTAGGTTTAGCATCCTTCTTTTCCATAAGATATTTAATAGCAGCATGATCAGTGTGAACAATTACTTTAGAATCAACAATATAAGGTCTGAATTTATCACATGCAAATACAACTGCTAAAAATTCTTTTTTAGTAGTAGCATAATTTCTCTGGGCACTGTCTAGAGTTTTACTAGCATATTGAATAACATTTTGTTTTTTATCAATTCTTTGTCCTAGAACAGCACCTACAGCATAATCACTAGCATCACACATAATTTAAAAGGGTAAATTCCAATAAGGTGGCTGAACAATAGGTGCAGAAATCAAAGCTTTCTTATGTATTTCAAATGCTTATACACAATCATCATCGAAGACAAAAGGAATGTCTTTTTGTAAGAGTTTAGTCAGAGGCCTAGAAATTTTAGAGAAGTCCTTAATGAACCTCCTATAAAACCGGCATGACCAAGGAAACTTCTTATACTTTTGATGTCCTTAGGACACGGCATCTTTTCAATAGCATCAACTTTAGCTTTATCAACTTCAATACCTCTTTCAAAAATCTTATGCCCCAAGACAATACCTTCATTAACCATAAAGTGGCACTTCTCCCAATTCAAGATGAGACTAGTATCTTCGCATGTCTGCAAAACTCGATCAAGGTTGCTCAAGCAATCATCAAAAGAAGATCCATAAACAGAGAAATCGTCCATGAAAACCTCAACAATCTTTTCACAAAAGTCGGAGAATATAGCCATCATGCATCTTTTAAAGGTAGCAGGTGCATTACAAAAACCAAAAGGCATACGTCTATAAGCAAAGTACCGAAAGGGCAAGTAAAAGTGGTCTTTTCTTGATCCTGTGCTGACACAGGTATTTGAGAGAAACCAGAGTAACCATCTAGAAAGCAAAAATGTGTATGTTTAGATAATCTTTCTAGCATTTGATCAATAAAAGGTAAAGGGTAATGATCTTTTTTAGTAGCTTTATTTAATTTGCGGAAATCAATTACCATCCTATAACCTGTAACAATTCTTTGTGGGATCAATTCATCTTTATCATTAGGAACGACAGTAATACCTCCCTTCTTAGGGACACAATGGACAGGGCTTACCCACTGACTATCAGCAACGGGATAAATTATACCTGCCTCCAGGAGCTTTAGTATTTCCTTTCTTACCACTTCTTTCATCTTAGGATTCAACCGTCATTGGTGATCAATAACTGGTTTAGCGTCCTTCTCTAATTTTATTTTGTGTTGGCATAGAGTGGGACTAATGCCCTTAAGATCATCAAGAGTATATCCAATAGCAGCACGGTGCTTCTTGAGAGTTTTCAATAATCTCTCCTCTTCTTGCTCTGAAAGGTTAGCACTAATAATAACAGGATATATCTTCTTTTCATCAAGATAAGCATATTTAAGAGTATCAGGTAGTGGTTTAAGCTCAAATAGGGGATCACCCTTGGGTGGTGGAGGATCCCCTAGAATTTCAATAGGCAAGTTGTGTTTCAAAATAGGTCCCTGTTTATAGAATACTTCATCTATCTCCCTTCTTTCATTCATAAACATATCATTTTCATGGTCTAGCAAATATTGTTCTAAAGGATCATTAGGAGGCACGACAATAGAAGCAAGACCAATAATTTCATCCTTACTAGGCAATTCTTTATCATGGGGTTGTCTACGAAACTTAGCAAAATTAAACTCATGAGACATCTCCCCCAAACCAATAGTAACAACATCCTTTTCGCAATCTATCTTAGCATTAACAGTATTCAAGAAGGGTCTACCAAATATACTGGGAAAAAAGCTATCTTGTGGGGAACCAAGAACAAGAAAATCAGCAGGATATTTGACTTTCCCACACAAGACTTCAACATCTCTAACAATCCCAGCTAGTGAAATAGTGTCTCTATTGGCAAGGTTAATTGTAACATCAATTTCTTCTATCTCAGCAGGTGCAATATCATGCATAATTTCTTTGTATAAGGAATGAGGTATTGCACTAGCACTAGCACCCATATCACATAAGCCATGATAACAATGATATCCTATTTTAACAAAAATAACAGGCATGCCTACAACAGGTCTTTGTTTATTCCTAGTATCAAGTCTGGCAATTCTAGCAGCTTCATCACAGAAGTAAATAACATGCCCAACAATATTATTAGCCAAGAGATCTTTAACCATAGCAATACTAGGTTCAACTTCAATTTGCTCAGGTGGTGTAGGTGTTCTAGTATTACTCTTACGAACCATAGTTGAAGCTTTAGCATGATCCTTTATCCTAACAGGGAAAGGTGGTTTCTCAATATAAGTAGTAGTAACAATAGGATCATTATAAGTGATAGTCTTTTCTTCAACTTTAATAGGTGCAACTACTTCTACTTCAGTGGGAGGATTATATTTAAACCACTTCTCCTTAGGGAGGTCAACATGAGTAGCAAATGATTCATAGAAAGAAGCTACTATCTCAGAGTCAAGTCCATATTTAGTGCTAAATTCACGAAAAGCATCGGTATCCATAAAATATTTAACACAATCAAACTTAGGTGTCATACCTGACACCTTACCTTCATCGAGATCCCAATCTTCAGAGTTGCATTTAATTCTTTCCAATAATCCCATATGAATTCAATAGTCTTCATCATAAAGGAACCAGTACAAGAAGTATCAAGCATGGAGCGATTGTTGAGAGAAAGCCGAGCATAAATTTTTTGAATAATCATTTCTCTTGAGAGCTCATGATTGGGGCATGAATATAACATTGACTTAAGCCTCCCCCAAGCTTGAGTGATGCTTTCTCCTTCGCGAGGCCAAAAATTATATATATATATAATTACGATCATGATGAACAAGATGCATAGGATAAAACTTCTGATGAAATTCAAATTTTAATCGGTTGTAGTTCCATGATCCCATATCATCACATAGCCTAAACCATGTCAATGCCTCTCCCTTCAAAGATAAAGGGAAGACCTTCTTATTGATAACATCCTCGGGCATACCTGCAAGCTTAAATAATCCACAAACTTCATCCACATAGATTAGGTGCAAATCGGGATGCAATGTTCCATCTCCTGCAAAGGGATTAGCTAGCAGTTTCTCTATCATACCCGAAGGAATTTCATAGTAAACATTTTCAGTAGGTTTAGTAGGTTGAGGAGCAACTCTTTGCTCTATTGGACGGGGTGAAGATACCCCGAACAAGCCCCTCAAAGGATTATGTTCCATAGTAACAAGTGACAGTAAATTTTAGCACACTATATAAATTTTTCCTTACCAAGTTCCACTTACCAAATGCGCTTCACTCCCCGGCAACGGCACCAGAAAAGAGTCTTGATGACCCACAGGTGTAGGGGATCTATTGTAGTCCTTTTGATAAGTAAGAGTGTCGAACCCAACGAGGAGCAGAAGGAAATGACAAGCGGTTTTCAGTAAGTATTCTCTGCAAGCACTGAAATTATTGGCAACAGATAGCTTTGTGATAAGGTAATTCGTAATGGGTAACACGTAACGAAAGTAAATAAGGTGCAGCAAGGTGGCCCATTCCTTTTTGTAGCAAAGGACAAGCCTGGACAAGTTCTTATATAGAGAAAAGCACTCCCGAGGACACATGGGAATTATCGTCAAGCTAGTTTTCATCACGCTCATATGATTCACGTTCGTTACTTTGATAATTTGGTATGTGGGTGGACCGGTGCTTGGGTACTGCCCTTTCTTGGACAAGCATCCCACTTATGATTAACCCCTATTGCAAGCATCCGCAACTACAAAAGAAGTATTAAGGTAAACCTAACCATAGCATGAAACATATGGATCCAAATCAGCCCCTTACGAAGCAACTCATAAGCTAGGGTTTAAGATTCTGTCACTCTAGCAACCCATCATCTACTTATTACTTCCCAATGCCTTCCTCTAGGCCCAAACAATGGTGAAGTGTCATGTAGTCGACATTTACATAACACCACTAGAGGAGAGACAACATACATCTCATCAAAATATCGAACGAATACCAAATTCACATGACTACTTATAGCAAGAGTTCTCCCATGTCCCCAGGAACAAATGTAACTACTCAGAAATCATATTCATGTTCATAATCAGAGGGGTATTAATATGCATAAAGGATCTGAACATATGATCTTCCATCGAATAAACCAACTAGCATCAACTACAAGGAGTAATCAACACTACTAGCAACCCACAGGTACCAATCTGAGGTTTTGGGACAAAGATTAGATACAAGAGATGAACTAGGGTTTGAGAGGAGATGGTGCTGGTGAAGATGTTAATGGAGATTGACCCCCTCCCGATGAGAGGATCGATGGTGATGATTTCCCCCTCCCGAAGGGATGTTTCCCCGGCAGAATAGCTCCGCCGGAGCCCTAGATTGGTTCTGCCAAGGTTCCGCCTCGTGGAGGCGGTGTTTCGTCCCGAAAGCTTGCTTATGATTTTTTCCAGGGTAAGAGACTTCACATAGCAGAAGATGGTCACCGTAAGCCTGCCAGGGGGGCTACAAGGCAGGGGGAGCGCCCAGGGGGTAGGGCGGCCCCCCACCCTCGTGGCCAGGGTGTGGGCCCCCTCTGGTACTTTCTTTGCCCAATATTTTTTATTAATTCCAAAAATGACTTTCGTGGAGTTTCAGGACTTTTGGAGTTGTGCAGAATAGGTCTCTAATATTTGCTCCTTTTCCAGCCCAGAATTCCAGCTGTCGGCATTCTCCCTCTTCATGTAAACCTTGTAAAATAAGAGAGAATAGGCATAAGTATTGTGACATAACGTGTAATAACAGCCCATAATGCAATAAATATCAATATAAAATCATGATGCAAAATGGACGTATCAGGGGGACATCTTCATCCCCGGCCATCTTTTGGCGTTTGGCAGCATCGTTCTGCACACCAACTTGACCGATCATCTCGACCAGGTCAACAACTTCGCCCCTGAGCATCGTATCGGGTTCGGTAACCTAGAGTATGTCACAGACGCTTGGGGTGATTTGATCTTCACCGGCTTCTCAACCTCATCCAAGACACCCATGGCCCCTGAAGCATCGACTTTGGGACCTCTTCCCGATCCGACCTCAGGATCGACTCTTGCCTCGCATCTGGCATTAGGCCTAGATGTGACCTCCACGTCCGAAGACCGAGAGTCATCCCCGGTCGGACTAGCTTTCCTTACCGCGGACCTGGCTTTGAGCCCCGGCGCGGGTGCGGCGTTCGAAGACCGAGAGTCATCATCGACTGGACTCGCCCCCCTTGCCGCGGACCTGGCCTTGAGCAATGACGCAAGTTCTGCGTCCAAAGACCGGGAGTCAGCCTCAGCTGGACTCGCACCTCGCCCCACCATCACACCGGAGGTCGACTTCAAAGAAACCTCATGCACAAGCCCGACTAGTCTCGAAGTGATAAATGAGGCGCTAGACTGGATCCAGTTGATGACTAAATTGGATGGCCCACCCCCGGCTTATGCTCTGCAGGCCTCGATGCACGCCACATTGAATTTTATGTCCCACCCACCACCCACTTAAACTATCGAAGACTTAACCTACATGCTGGACTACGCCTCCAAGGAGATCGACGACATGGACAACGACAGCCAAGACATGGCCCATGCTGACACTACCCCTCCCGTAACCGGACAATGGACGGTCACCTCCACCTATGATGTTTACATGGTGGACACCCCCATGGACAATGGTGATGGCACTGATAATGAGGATGGTACCCCAGCAGAGATAGCAACAAGCCTGGCAAGGAGCGCCCAAATGCCGAAGACAATGTCGAAGATCCAAGAGGCGTTGTGGCAGAGAAAGCAACACGGGCACCAGAGACGATGACACCCACGACAACATGGAAGACCTCGGTGACCCTGCTGCCCCCGAACAGTAGCCCAATGACCCGGAGGAGCTCGAGGATCAGCGTAACCCCAAGGACCTCAATGACTCCGAAGACAGCAACTACATGCCTCTCTCCGAAGAGGAGGTCAGACTTGGAGCTAAAGACTTTATAGTCCCGGAGGATCCATTGTACCAAAAGCGGTTCAAACAACAACTCATAGCCACTGCGCGAAGCCTGAAAAGGAAGCAATAACAGTTGAAGGCTGAACAAGATACCCTCACCGACAGATGGACAAAAGTCCTAGCAGCCGAAGAAGGGTGCGGCTACGAGCGACAGACCAAAAGCTACCCAAAGCGGAAATTACTGCCACAATTCGACGACAAGGCCCTCGAGCCCTTACCACCAGGACGAACTCAGGGCGACCAGACTAACTGCCCCCCTCGAGGAAGGGATAGGTCGGCCGGACAGCCCGAGGATCCACCCGCCCCCCCTCGTTGTAAAGGCAAGGAGGCAGCACAAACAGATATCAATACAATCTTCGGCATGACCTAGCCATGAGAGCAAGGCAGACGAGGTCCATCTACGGATCTCGAAATCACGCTCCGCCCGGACGGGATGGATACCAAGCTTGGCGCACCTGAAATGATAGAGTTCGGGATCAGCGTTGGGCCGAGATGGCAATCGACCTGTGACGCGACGTAGCCCAGATCAGAGGCGCCGCTCACCCACTATGTTTCACTAATAATGTGATGCAACACCAATTCCCAGAAGGGTTTAAACCCTTCAACATCGAGCCATACGATGGGACTACAGACCCGGCCATGTGGATCGAAGACTTCCTTCTCCACATTCATAGGCTCGAGAAGATGACCTCCACGCCATCAAATATCTGCCACTAAAACTCAAAGGACCATCCTGACATTGGTTAAACAGCCTCCAAGAGGAATCCATAGGGAGCTGGGAAGAGCTCGAGGATGCTTTTTGATCTAACTTTCAAGGCACCTATGTCCGGTCTCTGGATGCTGATGACCTGAGCCATGTGGTTCAACAGCCGGTGAGTCAGCCCCACAGTTTTGGATTCGGTTTTGGACCAAAAAGATCCAGATCGTCGACTGTCTGGACGCCGAAGCCATAACCACATTCAAGCATAGTATCCGGGCTAAATGGCTCACACGTAGCTCGGCCAAGACAAGCCAAGGACAATGGCAGCATTTACCTCCCTTATGACCCGCTTTTGCGCGGGCGAAGATAGTTGGTTGGCTCATCGAAGCACCAGTCCCAAGGACCCCGGCACTTCAGAAGTCCGGGATGGCTACGCAAAGCCACGGCGCCATAAAAATAAGCATCAACACAACGGCACCGACATCGACGACACGATAGTTAATGCCGGATTCCGCAATTCCAAATCAGGACCGCGTAAGAAACCCTCTAAGGAACTAGGATGGACCCACTAAGTTGGACACAATTTTGGACAAGCCCTACCAGATCCACGTATAGCACGCCTAACAAGCCATCCAACCACACCAACCGTAAATGCTGGGTGATAAAACAGGTCGGCAAGCTCGCAGCCGAGGACATAGGCAAAAGGCCCCACAGCAAGGACGATGAGGAACCTCGTAGCACGAACAACGGGGGCCAAAAACAATTCCTTCCTGAGGTGAAGACGGTGAATATGATCTATGCCACCCACATACCCAAGAAGGGGAGGAAACGCGGACTTCGGGACGTCTACGCCGTAGAGCCTGTAGCCCCGAAATCTAACCATGGTCGGCATGTCCGATCACTTTTGACCGCATGGACCATTTGACCAGTATCCGTCATGGAGGCTCGGCAGCCCTGGTCCTCAACCCCATTATCAATGGATACCACCTCACCAGAGTCCTCATGGACGGAGGCAGTAGCCTCAATCTGATATACACATATACAGTAAGGAAAATGAGTATTGACCCGTCAAGGATCAAACCAAGTAATACCACCTTCAAAGGGGTAATCCCAGGCGTTGAAGCCCGTTGCTCGGGTACCCTTACACTGGAAGTAGTGTTCGGCTCTCCGGACAACTTCCGCGGCGAAGACTTGATCTTCGACATTGTCCCCTTTCACAGTGGCTATCACACCCTTCTAGGCCGGATGACATTCGCTCGATTCAATGTCGTCCCCCATTACGCCTATCTAAAGTTAAAGATGCTTGGACCAAAGGGCGTCATCACAGTCAATGGCCATATGGAGCGCTCACTCCAGACCCAGGAGCATATCGTGACTCTGGCAGCCGAAGTTCAAAGCAGAATCGAGGGGCCCAAGTACCAGCACACCGTCAAGGCACGGGAATTAAGAAAACGTGCCCGAGCTCTATCTCTCTTTGAGGAGCCTTCCTACGTTCCACGTAAATAGGGATACACGCCCCATAGCATGCCCACCCCAACCGCACACTACATGCATCGCCAGCATAACTTCATGCTCAAAATACCATGGACAGCGGCCTAAACACCAAGTGTTCGGTTCAACTGCACTATGGACAAATACATCTTCAGACGTCGAACATGTACTGATGTCTACTACACAACCTTCTTCTTGTAGACGTTGTTGGGCCTCCAAGTGCAGAGGTTTGTAGGACAGTACCAAATTTCCCTCAACTGGATGACCTAAGGTTTATCAATATGTGGGAGGCATCGGATGAAGATGGTCTCTCTCAAGCGACCCTGCAACCAAATAACAAAGAGTCTCTTGTGTCCCCAACACACCCAATACAATGGTAAATTGTATAGGTGCACTAGTTCGGCGAAGAGATGGTGATACAAGTGCAATATGGATGGTAGATATAGGTTTTTGTAATCTATTGCAAGGTAACTAATGATAAAAGTGAGTGTAAATGGTATTGCAATGCTAGGAAACAAGGCCTAGGGTTCATACTTTCACTAGTGCAAGTTCTCTCAACAATAATAACATAATTGGATCATATAAATATTCCTCAACATGCAACAAAGAGTCACTCCAAAGTCACTAATAGCGGAGAACAAACGAAGAGATTATGGTAGGGTATGAAACCACCTCAAAGTTATTCTTTTGGATCAATCTATAAAAGAGTTCGTACTAGAATAACACCTTAAGACACAAATCAACCAAAACCCTAATGTCACCTAGATACTCCAATGTCACCTCAAGTATCTGTGGGCATGATTATACGATATGCATCACACAATCTCAGATTCATCTATTCAACCAACACAAAGTACTTCAAAGAGTGCCCCAAAGTTTCTACCGAAGAGTCAAGACGAAAACGTGTGTCAACCCCTATGCATAAGTTCACAAGGTCACTGAACCCGCAAGTTGATCAGCAAAACATACATCAAGTAGATCACGTGAATATCCCATTGTCACCACAGATAAGAACATGCAAGACATACATCAAGTGTTCTCAAATCCTTAAAGACTCAATCCAATAAGATAACTTCAAGGGGAAAACTCAATCCATTACAAGAGAATAGAGGGGGAGAAACATCATAAGGTCCAACTATAATAGCAAAGCTCGTGATACATCAAGATCGTGCCGAATCAAGAGCACAAGAGAGAGAGAGAGAGAGAGAGAGAGAGAGAGAGAGATATCAAACACATAGCTACTGGTACATACCCTCAGCCCCAAGGGTGAACTACTCCCTCCTCGTCATGGAGAGCGCCGGGATGATGAAGATGGACACCGGTGATGGATCCCCCCTCCGTTAGGGTGCCGGAACAGGGTCCCGATTGGTTTTTGGTGGCTACAGAGGCTTGCGGCGGCAGATCTCCCAATCTATTGTGGCCCCCGTTGTTTTCAGGGTATATGAGTATATATAGGCGAAAGAAGTCAGTCAGGGGAGCCACAAGGGGCCCACGAGGGTGGGGCACGCCCAGGGGGTAGGGCGCACCCTGGACCCTCGTGGCCACCTCGTTGCTTCCCTGACGTCCACTCCAAGCCTCCTGGATTGCGTTTGTTCCAAAAATGATTCTCTCGAAGGTTCCATTCCATTTGGACTTCGTTTGATATTCCTTTTCTGAGAAACACCGAAATAGGCAAAAAACAACAATTTGGACTGGGCCTCCGTTTAATAGGTTAGTCCCAAAAAAAATATAAAAGTGTATAATAAAGCCCATTAAACATCCAAAACAGATAATATAATAGCATGGAACAATCAAAAATTATAGATACGTTGGAGACGTATCAAGTATCCCCAAGCTTAATTGTTGCTCGTCCTCGAGTATGTAAATGATAAAAACAGAATTTTTGATGTGGAATGCTACCTAACATAATTCTCCATGTAATTTTCTTTATTGTGGCATGAATGTTCAGATCCAAATGATTCAAGATAAAAGTTCATATTAACATAAAAATAGTAATACTTCCCGCATACTAACAAGTAATAATGTCTTATCAAAATAACATAGCCAAATAAAGCTTATCCCTACAAAATCATATAGTTACGCTATGCTTCATTTTCGTCACACAAAATACTCCCATCATGCACAACCCCGGTTTCGGCCAAGCAATTGGTTCATACTTTTTAATGCGCTTCAGCTTTTTTTAACTCTCACGCAATACATGAGCATAAGTCATGGATATAGCACTATGGGTGGAATAGAATATGATGATGGAGGTTGTGTGGAGAAGACAAAAAAGGAGAAAGTCTCATATTGACGAGGCTAATCAATGCGCTATGGAGATGCCCATCAATTGATGTCAATACGAGGAGTAGGGATTGCCATGCAACGGATGCACCAGAGCTAAATGTATGAAAGCTCATCGAAAAGAAACTAAGTGGGTGTGCATCCAACTTGCTTGCTCACGAAGACCTAGGGAAATTTGAGCAAGCCTATCATTGGAATATACAAGCCAAGTTCTATAATGAAAAATTCCCACTAGCATATGAAAGTGATAACATAGGAGACTCTCTATCATGAAGATCATGGTGCCACTTTGAAGCACAAGTGTGGTAAAAGGATAGTAACATTGTCCCTTCTCTCTTTTTCTCTCATTTTTTTTATTTTTTTGGTGGGCTTCTTTGGCCTCTCTTTTTTATTTGGGCTTCTTTGGCCTCTTTTATTTTTCATAAAGTCCGGAGACTCATCCCGACTTGAGGGGGAATCATTGCTTCCATCATCCTTTCCTCACATGGGACAATGCTCTAATAATGAAGATCATCACACTTCTATTTATTTACAACTCAAGAATTACAACTCAATACTTAGGACAAAATATGACTCTATGTGAATGCCTCCGGCTATGTACCGGGATATGCAATGAATCAAGAGCGACATGTATGAAAGAATTATAAAGGTGGATTTGCCACAAATACGATGTCAACTACATGATCATGCAAAAGCAATATGACAATGATGGAGCGTGTCATAATAAACGGAACGGTGGAAAGTTGCATGACAATATATCTCGGAATGGCTATGGAAATGCATAATAGGTAGGTATGGTGGCTGTTTTGAGGAAGATATAAGGAGGTTTATGTGTGATAGAGCGTATCGTATCACGGGGTTTGGATGCACCGGCGAAGTTTGCACCAACTCTCAAGGTGAGAAAGGGCAATGCACGATACCATAGAGGCTAGCAAATTGTGGAAGGGTAAGAGTGCGTATAATCCATGGACTCACATTAGTCATAAAGAACTCATATACTTATTGCAAAAGTTTATTAGCCCTCGAAGCAAAGTACTACTATGCATGCTCCTAGGGGAAGGGTTGGTAGGAGTTAACCATCGCGCGATCCCGACCTCCAGTCATAAGGAAGGCAATCAAAGAACACCCCATGCTTCAATTTTGTCACACAACGTTCACCAAACGTGCATGCTATAGGAGTTGCCAACTTTAACACAAGTATTTCCCAATTTCATAATTACCCAACTAGCATGACTCTAACATTACCACCTTTATATCTCAAAACAATTATCAAGTATCAAATTTATCATAGTATTCAATGCACTTTATATGAAAGTTTTTATTGTCCTTCTTGGATGCCCATCATATTAGGACTAATCTTATAACCAAAGCAAATTACCATGCTGTTCTAAAGACTCTAAAAATAATATAAGTGAAGCATGGGAGTTCATATAATTCTTCAAAATAAAACCACCATCGTGCTCTAAAAGATATAAGTGAAGCACTAGAGCAAACAACAAACTACTCCGAAAGATATAAGTGAAGATCAATGAGTAGTCGAATAATTATGCAACTATGTGAAGACTCTCTAACATTTAACAATTTCAGATCTTGGTATTTTATTCAAACAGCAAGCAAAACAAAATAAAATAAAATGACGCTCCAAGCAAAACACATATCATGTGGTGAATAAAAATATAGCTCCAAGTAAAGTTACCGATGAACGAAGATGAAAGACGGGATGCCATCCGGGGCATCCCCAAGCTTAGGCTCTTGGTTGTCCTTGAATATTACCTTGGGGTGCCTTGGGCATCCCCAAGCTTAGGCTCTTGCCACTCCTTATTCCATAGTCCATCAAATCTTTACCCAAAACTTGAAAACTTCACAACACAAAACTTAACAGAAAACTCGTAAGATCCGTTAGTATAAGAAAATAAATCACCACTTAGGTACTATTGTGTAATTCTAAATCCATATTAGTGTAATATCTACTATATTCCAACTTATATATGGTTCATACCCTCCGATACTACTCATAGATTCATCAAAATAGGCATACAACACATAGAAAACAGAATCTGTCAAAAACAGAACTGTCCATAGTAATCTGTATCATTCGAATAGTATGTAACTCAAAAAATTCTGAAATAAATTTTTGGACCTGGGGAATTTGTATGTTAATCATATTCAAAAATAATAAACCTAAAATAACTCTCCAGTAAAAAATGGCAGCTAATCTCGTGAGCGCAAAAGTTTCTGTTTTTTACAGCAAGATCATAAAGACTTCACCCAAGTCTTTCCAAAGGTTCTACTTGGCACAAACACTAACTAAAGCATAAAACCACATATAAACAGAGGCTAGATGAATTATTTATTACTAAACAGGAACAAAAAGCAAGGGACAAAAATAAAATTGGGTTGCCTCCCAACAAGCGCTAACGTTTAACGCCCCTAGCTAGGCATGATGATTTCAATGATGCTCACATAAAAGATACGAATTGAAACATAAAGAGAGCATCATGAAGAATATGACTAGCACATTTAAGTCTAACCCACTTCCTATGTATAAGGATTTTGTGAGCAAACAATTTATGGGAACAATAATCAACTAGCATTGGAAGGCTAAACAAGCATAACTTCAAAACCTTAAGCACATAGAGAGGAAACTTGATATTATTGCAATTCCTACAAGCATATATTCCTCCCTCATAATAATTTTCAGTAGCATCATGAATGAATTAAACAATATAACCATCACATAAAGCATTCTTTTCATGATATACAAGCATAGAAATTTTATTACTCTCCACATAAGCAAAATTCTTCTCATTCGGAATAGTGGAAGTATCATAAGAGACTCGAATACTATAAATTGTTTCCACATTAAAAGAGTAATGTTCAGAAAAAGGGTAATCATAGTCATGACAAGTTTTATAAATATAATCATCACTACTTTTTATAGCATAAGTGCCATCACAATAATCATACTAAATAGGAGGCATGCTATCATCATAATAAATTTGCTCATCTAAACTTGGGGAGGCTAAAAATATCATCTTCATTAAACATAGCATCCCCAAACTTGGGACAAACATTAATTGCAGCAAATATATCCTCAAACATGTCATTCTCATCAAACATAGCATCCCCAAGCTTGGGCCTTTTAATATCATAAGCATAATAACTCTCATCATTAATAGTATGGATAGCACCAATAGTATAGCAATTATCATCATCACAATGAGTAATAGGAGCAACATCATTTGAGGGGGATACCTTTCTACCTTTGCTTCTTCGTCTTTTCTTTTTCTTCTTCACATCATGTGTGGGTTTAACCCTCTTTTTTGAGCTCCTTATTAATGAGATTGGTTGAATAGAAAGCTCCTCCTTGTTACCTGATTCATCATAAGAAATAATAGGAGGATATTGGGAAGTCTCTTCCCTTTCATTAGTATTATCCTCATCTTCTATTTGCTTTATTTTCTTTATAAAATTGACAACATAAGTGTTTTCAATGCAATTCACCGCACAATACATAAAAATTTCTTCTAGCTCAAAATCAAGAACTTTATCAAGGACAAATTCTGGCATATCTTTAGTTAGACGTTTTATTTCTTCATAACCCAAAAGTAAACTAAGTTCATTATGATGTGCGAGGGAAATCAAGCCATCACAATTTTTGGACACGATATGATCATGAAACAATTTGCATTGGGGTTTTAATTGATCACGTTCATTGCAAAGTTCACAAGGATGGCAAAGAAATTTTTTCAGCACAAACATCTAGCCTTTCTTGCAACCATTTAGTTTCTAAATACTTATGCCTCTTGCAAAATCTATCTTCCCTATTTGGTGTTTACTTGCAAACTCTATGCACTCCACAAAAGTTAACATGCTTATAAGAGACATTTTCATCATGACTAGTGCAAACATCATTAGTACTATGGATATTCAAAGAGTTCATACTAACAACATTGCAATCATGTTCATCATTCAAAGATTTAGTGCCAAACATTTTATAGACTTCTTCTTCTAGCACTTGAGCACAATTTTCCTTTCCATCATTCTCACAAAAGATATTAAAAAGATGAAGTGTATGAGGCAAACTCAATTCCATTTTTTGTAGTTTCCTTTTATAGACTAAACTAGTGATAAAACAAGAAATAAAAAGATTCGATTGCAAGATCTAAAGATATACCTTCAAGCACTCACCTACCTGGCAATGGCGCCAGAAAAGAGCTTGATGTCTACTACACAACCTTCTTCTTGTAGACGTTGTTGGGCCTCAAAGTGCAGAGGTTTGTAGGACAGTAGCAAATTTCCCTCAAGTGGACGACTTAGGTTAAATCCGTGGGAGGCGTAGGATGAAGATGGTGTCTCTCAAGCAACCTTGCAACCAAATAACAAAGAGTCTCTTATGTCCCCAACACACCCAACACAATGGTAAATTGTATAGGTGCACTAGTTCGGCAAAGAGATGGTGATACAAGTGCAATATGGATGGTAGATATAGGTTTTTATAATCTGAAATTATAAAAACTGCAAGGTAACTAACAATAAAAGTGAGCGTAAACGGTATTGCAATGCTAGGAAACAAGGCCTAGTGTTCATACTTCACTAGTGCAAGTTCTCTCAACAATAATAACATAATTGGGTCATATAACTATCCCTCAACATGCAACAAAGAGTCACTCCAAAGTCACTAATAGCGGAGAACAAACGAAGAGATTATGGTAGGGTACGAAACCACCTCAAAGTTATCCTTTCTGATCGATCTATTCAAGAGTCTGTAGTAAAATAACACGAAGCTATTCTTTCCGTTCGATCTATCATATAGTTCATACTAGAATAACACCTTAAGACACAAATCAACCAAAACCCTAATGTCACCTAGATACTCCAATGTCACCTCAAGTATCCGTGGGCATGATTATACGATATGCATGACACAATCTCAGATTCATCTATTCAACCAACACAAAGTACTTCAAAGAGTGCCCCAAAGTTTCTACCGAAGAGTCAAGACGAAAACGTGTGCCAACCCCTATGCATAAGTTCACAAGGTCACTGAACCTGCAAGTTGATCACCAAAACGTACATCAAGTAGATCACGTGAATATCCCATTGTCACCACAGATAAGCACATGCAAGACATACATCAAGTGTTCTCAAATCCTTAAAGACTCAATCTGATAAGATAACTTCAAAGGGAAAACTCAATCCATTATAAGAGAGTAGAGGGGGAGAAACATCATAAGATCCAATTCTAATAGCAAAGCTCGCGATACATCAAGATCGTGCCGAATCAAGAACACGATAGAGAGACAGAGAGATCAAACACATAGCTACTGGTACATACCCTCAGCACCGAGGGTGAACTACTCCCTCCTCATCATGGAGAGCGCCGGGATGATGAAGATGGCCACCGATGATGGATCCCCCTTCCGGCAGGGTGCCGGAACAGGGTCCCGATTGGTTTTTGGTGGCTACAGAGGCTTGCGGCGGTGGATCTCCCGATCTATTGTGCCCCCCGATGTTTTCAGGGTATATGAGTATATATATAGGCAAAAGAAGTCGGTCAGGGGAGCCACGGGAGGCCCATGAGGGTGGGGGGCGCGCCCAGGGGGTAGGGCGCGCCCTGGACCCTTGTGGCCACCTTGTTGCTTCCCTGACGTCCACTCCAAGTCTCCTGGATTGCGTTTTTTCCAAAAACGATTCTCCCGAAGGTTTCATTCCGTTTGGACTCCATTTGATATTCCTTTTCTGAGAAACACTAAAATAGGCAAAAAAACAGCAATTTGGACCGGGCCTCTGGTTAATAGGTTAGTCCCAAAAAATATATAAAAGTGTATAATAAAGCCCATTAAACATCCAAAACAGACAATATAATAGCATGGAGCAATAAAAAATTATAGATACGTTGGAGACGTATCACGTACCATCCAGGACCTATCCGGCATTAAGCCAGAATAACACGGCGACCTCTCAAGGCTCCTTGTCAAGGGCCCGTCATCCGACAACCACCCCCTCCACGGAGTTCTCCCTCCCAAAAGAAACAAAGGTGCAGACATGCAGTAGGGCACAGTAGGGGCATCAACCCACATATCAAGGCCCCGCATAAACCTTCCATATGTAAAGTTTCTTTTTAATTTTTCATACAATGTGCCTGTATCAGAGGTTTTGGCAGTTCGAATTGTACGGTTAGACGTCATGAGCTTATCAGAAATAAAGCAAACCTTTTACAGCCCTCCTACAGTAATCTATACTTCACCTTTTTATCATGCTCTTCGACTCCGTCATAAGCCAGTTTGGCACATATTTGCTCTAATATGCTAATAAATCGGGGGCTCGACTATAACACTCGCCCTATGCATCAAGTCTAGCACCTTTTTTTCTTCCGTGTTGGGCGTCTCGGATATTGCATTATATGAATCAGTTCCGAATTATGTCTTAGGTCAATAGTTGGGTTGTCCTGCTCCTGTGCTTACCTTCTTACGTTTCGCACGTTTGGCTAAGAAGGTAAAGGGAGAACCACTGCGATTGTACTTCTGGCTAGCCCAGTTAAGTACCTCAGTGGGTAAAGCCAAAAACTGACTGTCATAATAAGCGAGAACTGGTCGGCGATCTGATGACAAGTGTTAGACTAAAAATCGTTGGAGATTACACCGTGTAAATACAAAGGGCACGTCTTTGGCCAAACCAAGTGATAAAGGTGTATACCTCGAATTTTCCGAACATCACAACCACTGGGGGCTAGTCACCAGCCCCCGTAGTCAAGCTTCCATGGCTAAGTGAAAGCAATAAAGCCGCATAGTCCCATTCCCTCGTTTCCCTCCTACACCACCGACTTCGGGCGCCGAGACGTCGGCTAAGGGTCAGAGTGCGGAGGACGAAACACCCCTCATAGTATCTACATGGGAGCTGAAGCTGACAACTGGTTACTTTCAGAATAAAATAGGCCGCACAAGAGTCAAAATACAATCAATAAAAGGCACGTATGATAAAGCATACAAATCAAACGCATTTTAAAGCATAAGGTTCAACCACAGTTTAATACATGATGGCACGATCACTCGAGGAGTACATCCTTCGAACACTGGGCCTCTACCGCCCGAGCACCGTCCATTACAACAGATAAATACTGCTTGGGAAGCCTGTGCTCCTTTCCAGCGGGCAGAGGTCCAGTAGCCATCTCGACTGGCTTGATCTTCGGCCAGTGCACCATAGTCTTTGAGAATGCCATCTGAGCCCCTTCAATGCACACAGAGCGCTTACCATCGATAGAGCTGGCGTCATGCAACTTCCACACCAAGCCGCAATAGCTGCTCGGTATTGGCTCTGGTGGAAAGAACCGGACACAAAGGTCCTTCATGGCTGGCTCAGCCATCCAGTGCAGCTCTATTAGTTGCTTCATCTGGTTGCCCAGGAGGGGAGGGTGCTCGGGCGCCTGGAACTGCGCCCAGAACTGCTTGTGTTTGGTATCACCCTCCCGATCGGCATAGTACCTTGTTGCATCCTCCGCACTCCTCGGGAGCTCCACAAATGCGCCTGCGGAACGCCAGACTCGTGTGAGCAACACGAATATATGGCCGCCAAAGACACTCTGCAGTAAGTATGACTTACCATCCGCAATTTGCTTTACTTGTCAGAGCTCCTCTCGGGCACCCCGCGTCTCTGTCCTCGCTTCTCGGATCTCCTTTGGCACCTTCGATAGCTCGATGACATGATCCTTATTCTTCTGCTCAAGGACCTCACATTTCACGACGGCGTCCTTGAGCTCCAGTTGCACTTTGGCCACTCTGGCCTCGTGCTTCTCACGGTCGGTTTTCACCGACGTGAGTTCGGCAACCGCTCGCTCAGTCGGCGCCTTCTGTTCGGCCACTTCTTCCTTGGCCTTCCTCAACTCGGCCTTGAGGCCCTCGACCTCTGCGGCGACGGCTTCAATCATCATTCATCATATCCTGCTTAGGCATAATCCTGAAATACCCTGCAAGACAAGGAAAATTCAAAGGACTACATCTAGAACGGACTGACCTTGTGCTTCGTAAAATCGCTTGTTGACGAGGTCAAGCTCCTCATCGAAGCTCTTGAGCTTCTGATTCATCTTGGCCAGCTCCGTGGCATTGGCAGCAGCCGCCAACGCCGAAGCCTGTAAAAATAAAACAGAACACCTTATTCAGACTCCCAGTTATTCGATCCTCTACCAGGTTTCTTCCAAATCCTGACAGAGCCTCGGGGGGATATCACATATAAGGACTACTCAAATTTTGTTCACAAAATACATTTTCACGGAAAACACATTACATTGCTTACCTCAAAGCCTGTTAGGAGGCCACCAAAAGCTTCTTTCAGTCCGCTGTTAACGGGCCGAATGCTTTGCAAAACCACGCCCATCAGGGCGGATGTTCCACGACTATGGAGGAGCTATTCACAGCCTCCTCCATCATGTTTGACCACTCTACCGCAATCCTGTCTCAAGTGTTCGGCACGGGAGGCGGGACCTCGGCTCCCCTTTCGATGGGGGTGGATTCAATGCCTAGGAGGGCCTTGGGGGCTCCAGAGCCATCTTCGAGGAAGGCCCAGACAGGCCAAGCTCCCTCTCCTGGTCTTTGGCGGCCGAGGTATTATCATCGGCCATGACGACATCGTCGTCACCTCCCATGCTCAGAGAGGTGGGGGGACCTTCGGGACAACACTTCCCCGGTCTTCTCGATGATCGGAGGAGGCGTGGAGTGTGACGCGTTTCCACTCTCCGCCAGATCGGCTGGCGGAGAGTCTCCTCTGAGACCTGGTCGGTACGGAGATCGCGCGGCGGGCTATCACATAAAAATATGCATGCTATCAGCAAACGGGCTAGCAGAATCAGGACCCGAAAAGTCTTTGAATTCTCAGCTTTTAGCACGGGGCTTGACCCTGGGGACCCTCTTCGGGACCTCTTCGGATGCTACGGACTCCTTGTCAGAATCCGAGCTGTCATCAAGCAGGACCAATTTGCCCCTGCTCCTCTTCTTCGGAGCCTGGGGAGGCTGCTCCCCCTCGACGTCTGCCGAAGCTGTCCTCTTCCTAGTGCGGGAGGAGTCGCTCTCCTCCTATTCCCCCTCTTCCTCTTCTACCTCCTGCCCCCCCTCGTGTGCGGAGGGGGCTTGGGTGTCCCTGGACTTGGTGTCCGGATGGACTCTTGAGCGGAGGCCCTCTCTGGCCTCCCTTATTTGGCTCTTCTTCTTCCCACTATTCTCTGGCGTCTTATAGGGTGCCACAGTCAGCATCTCCTCTAGCTGAGCCGACCTGGGGTCTTCAGGCAGCGGGGCCGGGCTATCAATCTACGCGACCCTCTTGAGCCAGCCCTGTGGAGACGAGAAGAAGAGGGTGAAGACCCTAGCAGAAGTACAACTATCCAAACATAAAGTGGGTGACTTTTTTGTTACCTCCTTAGCGGGGTTCTTGGCGTCGAGGCCGATGCCCACCCCCTTGGCCGACCACTTCTTTTGAGGCTTGAACAACACCATTCACAGCTTCTCGTGGGTGATGCCATAGAAGCGCTGCACAGTGTGGGGGTCTTCGGGCTTCCAGAACCACATTGGGGTGGCACGGAGCTGGCAAGGTAGGAGGCGGCGATCGAGCATAATCTGGACCACGTTGGTCAGTTTGCCCCCCGCCTTTATCATGTTGGAGACGCGCTTCTGCAGCGCCTCCACATTGGTAGTGGACCCCCAGTTAAGGCCCTTCTTGATCCTTGAGGTTAACCTCGCAGGGGATCCGAATCTGAATTCCGAGGCGGCCGCCTAGGCCTCTTTAAGGGGCTCTGTGACGTAGAACCACTCTTTCTGCCAGACCTTGACAGTGTCAATGAACGAGCCCTCGGGCCACCCGACCCGGGTGAGCTTGCTCACCATCGCTCCCCCGCAATTTGCTTGCTGGTTGTCGATGATCTTCGTTGAAGACCTTCAGCCACAGGCCGAAGTGTGGCTGAACTCCAAGAAAGGCTTCACAAATGGTGATGAAGGCCGAGATGTGAAGGAAAACATTCAAAGCCACATCATGGAAGTCTAGCCCGTAAAAGAACATCAGTCCCATGACGAAGGAGTGGAGCGGGAAGCCTAGCCCCCGGATAAAGTGGGGAATGAACACCACCCGCTCGCCGGCGTGGGGCGTCGGAATGACCTAGCCCTACTCGGGGGCCCGGTGAGCAATGCCGGCGGAGAGGTAGCCCGCTCGCTTCAGGTCCTCGATGTCGTCGTTGGTGACGCACAAGGCCTCCCACTTGCCCTTTGCTCCAGATCTGGCCATTGCCGAGGTAGGGGAGAGGAAGTCTTTGAGGGAAGTTGGATCACGGCGCTTGAGCTCCCTGGATTAAGAAAAGCTGTGGCGAAGGGAAGAAGAAGGCGTAAAGGGATAACTGCGGCTGATCTCTTTTTATAAGTTGTTGTGATACCAAGAGTCCTTTAAACACGCCGCTGGCCTCGTCAGTTCCCAATATGATCGCGGCGTTATGCGTGGGTGGGATACTCGAAATCATTGATCAAATCCCTTAAAAACGGGACACGATCTCTGCCTTGACGGGACGTGCCAATAGAGGGGCTGCTTCGAGCCGCACATCGTGTTATCACCGGCCGTGACCCTTCGCCGGGAGTTGTCAATCAAAGGTACTATTCACACTCGGGCAGTTGGCCTTCGAGGCTAAGTAAAATTGATAACTCGGATTTCAGATACTACATGACTTGACACATGGCCGAATTAGACCGAGTACCTTTTAAAGGCTTGGCCGGAGAGTATTGTTCCGAATACACAGGAGAGAAAGAACTCTCCTGCAAGCCGAAGACTGCAGATGCGAGAGTCACGGGACGCCGGCATTGTAGGCTAGTTCGGGGGCTACTGAGGGAGTCCTAGACTAGGGGGTCCTCGGGCTGCCGGCCTATCTCTCATGGGCCGGACAGGTGGGCCACACTACACCTTATGGAAGGTCGAGCTATGAGGCGATCCTGTATCGGACAAGAGGTTTATGATGCCTTGGTGTGTCCTCCAAGTCAACTGAAGAAGAATCCGCATGTTTATTCCATCCTTGTAACCGACCATGTGTAGCCCTAATACCCCTGGTGTCTATATAAACCAGAGGGTTTAGTCCGTAGAGTCTAGAACAACAACCATTATCCCACTAGCTAGGGTTTTAGGTCATCTGATCTCGTGGTAGATCAACTTTGTAATCCCCATATACACGAGCTATATAATCGACTAGGACGTAGGGTTTTACCTCTTAGAGAGTGCCCGAAGCTTGGTAAATGTTGTGTCCCGCGTCCCTTGTTCCCCATTGATCCAAGATCCACAGTGCGGGACCCCCTACCCGAGATCCGCCAGTTTTGATACCGACATGAAGCCCCTAGTCACCACCTCACAACGCCCTTTGACCATTTTTTCTATGGCCTAAAACTTCATCAGGAATAGTTCTAGATTTTTCGTCGCCGCTACGAGGCAGAACCAAGGCGGAGAACTTTTGCCCTCCGACAGGCTGATTCTGCCACAGATCCATCCCTTTGGCAGGAAGAATTCGAAGCCATCATCATCACCAACACTGCGATCATCATTTGGATCATCATCTTCATCAACACCGTCTTATCCATCAACTCCCCTCACCCTAGCTTTCTGATCTATTGACTCTTACCCCAGATCATTTGCTGAGTATTGTTCGTGGTGTTGGTTACTCCTTGTAAATGATTTATAGATTCTTATTTTTTTCCTTTCCATTTTTTCTTATTTAAAATAATTTAGTATTTAAAAAAACTAAAAAGATTTAAAACAAATAATGAATTTTGAAAAAGTTGCGTATACAAAAAAAATCATGGATTAAAAAAATATTCATGAATTGAAAAAATGTTCTTGACTTTGAAAAAAATGTTTGGGAAGTCTTGAAAAATTAGCCAAATTGATTCATGTATTTAAAATATGTTGTTAAATTTAGAAAATGTTCACATAAAATATGTTCATGTTTTTAAAAATGTTTGTGAATTCAAAAAAGTGTTCAAGCATTTTTAAATATGTTCGTCGGTTTCAAAAAAGTGTTTGAGAATTTTTAGAAAATTTCATGAACTCAAAAAAATTTCATAAATTTTAAAAAGAAATCACAAAATTTAAAAATGTTTATGAATCAAAAATTGTTTATGAAGTCAAAAAGTGATTGCGGGTCCAAAAAATGCTCACAAATTTCAAAAAAAAATGTTCCGGAAATGAATAAGGAAAAAAGGAAAAAAAGGAAAGAAGAGACAAAAAATGGAAATACGAAAAATGAATAAAAGGGTGAAAAAACCTACAGAATAAGAAAAAACCGGTTCACGGAGGAACCTTCCCAAAACTTGTGGGAAAAAACAGTATGGGCAGGCCCATACAGAAAACGTGGCGCATGTGGAGGTTATGCCCCAAGTAGGAATCGCTGTGGATTCTCGAAAGAAAAAAAAAGGAATCGCTGTGAAGTGCACTAAAAAACAGTACTAGTACTACTTGTGTGTTACTCGGCCAAGACGCACGGTTGCCATCTTCGTACGTGCTGTGCACGGTGGTTAGCCGGTAGAGTTAGTGGCTCGCACACGTCCTAAGCATCGGTTGTGCTACTACTCCTACTACTACATCCCATCAATGGCCGAAGTGTGTTGAATGGTATGTTCACGTCGCATCAAACGAGAGCGGAAGCCCGGCAGCCGCAGCCGCTTCGTCCTCGAGAGGCCTTTTACGGTGCAAATTACTAGTCACGGGAGAGACTAGTATTTGAACAGATCCACCGTTGATTTCAAGGGTAATCTAGGCATTTTATATTAGATTTTTTTTCTCTTAGCCCAAGGGCAGTTTAGTCCGATAAAAAGTTTACTAATCAACTGAAAGTCCCGACTGAATCGACCCCTACACCTGCATTCACGTCACCCAAGCCCTAATTGCCGCTCTCTCGCCGCCGCCTGCCGCTGCCGCGCCGTCCGCCTCGGGATCCTTCCTGCTCGTCTGTTCCGGCCACCGCAGCCCACTCGTCGCTCTCGCCGCCATTTGTCGCTGCCGCGCCGTCCGCCTCCGATCCTTCCTGCCCGTCCGTTTCGTCCGCCGCAGCCGACCCGTGGCTCTCGCCGCCGCTTGCGGCTGCCGTGCCTTCCACGTCCGGAACCTTCCTGCCCGTCCGTTCTGTCTGCCTCTAACAGGAGCTGTGGCCGCCACTTGCCGCTGCACTACCGCCGGCTAATCAGCTGTCACCGTTGGCTCCGCCTGTTCATCCGTCTCTACCACTGCTGGTCGGCCTGCAGAAAGGTAATGCTTGAACATGAACAACTCTCTATGTCAGGCCGTTTCATTACTTAGTAGCTTTATTTGTCCTCGTTGTTTGTTCTCATGCGAATCCTGCAAACTACTTGACAAGTAATGAAACGGCCTGACATAGATTAGTCCCAGATCATAGCAGGATGTATATTTCCATGTCAATTGTCCTACGAAACATGAAATCTCCAGGATCACGAAAGCACATTGATAGCAGAATGTTGTACAAATCCGTCATTCAGGAAACCATGTCAAAGAAGCACCACAACTTTTCAAACTACTAGAAAACTTAGCTGCACATAAAGATTACTATCTGAGGCTTTGCACTAAACTGATATTTTTCCTAATAATCAGCTCTTTCCTCAGAGGAATGTACAGTAGAGATTATATTCCTTTCCTAATAATAATCTTGTTCCTCAGAAGGATATACAGTACTACAACCAACTCATAGGATGATTTTTCTTCTTTGAGAAGCTGTAAGTTGCTATCAATGATTCTCTAGAGCAGGAATTGCTTGCCGGTGTATGTAGCAGAAGTACTTTGATTTACATTCTTTATGATGTAGTTTGGCACTGGAGATGCCTAAATAACATTATTCAGTTTCTTTGTGGATGGCAGTTACACAACATGGATGCTCACCACGTCAGCATAGAGGAAATTGAAGAATATTACATGGTGGTTAGTCAAACATTCACAAGCGAGGAACAAGGTTTCGAGTTCTATAATAGATATGCTAAAGCCAAAGGGTTCAGCGTGAGGAAGGCCAATGTGAAAAACAAGGGAGGCATAAGAATCCAAAGGTTGTACATGTGCAGCAAAGAAGGATATAGGTCCTTGAAAAACTTTGAAAGGTCCAACCGGAAAAGGAAACCAAGGGCACTCTCTCGTTGTGGATGTGACGCTCGACTGCAAATCGAGCTCAATATGGAAACCCGTGAATGGTTTGTCAAGGACTTTGTGGACCAGCATAACCATGAATTCACTAAGCCTGACCAGACACCTTTCTTATGGTCTCATCGTGGACTTAATGATCCTCAAAAGGCTGATGCCATTGAGTATGGTATTGGTGGTCTACGCACACATCAGATAATGGACGTAATGGAGAAGCAGCATGGTGGGTATGACAAAGTCGGCTGTGTGTCTCGGGACCTATATAATTTTATTTCTGAGTACAAGAAGCAAAGGATTGAAGGTTTTGATGCCCAATACATGTTGAACTATATGGCTGCGCAGGAAGAGAGAGATTCTGAATTCTTTTACAGGTACAGCACAGACAACGAAGGCCATCTGCAGAACCTATTTTGGTCAGACGCGCAGTCGCGGTTGGACTATGATGCCTTTGGTGGTGTTGTTGTGTTTGACAGCACGTACCGTGTAAACAAATATAACTTGCCATTTGTCCCATTCATTGGATTGAACCACTATCGCAGCACAGTTGTCTTTGGGGTCGGCATTGTATCAGACGAGACCGTGGCATCATATAAGTGGTTGCTCCATTCATTTTTGGAGGCGATGCACCAGAACCATCCCAGGTCCGTGATCACTGATGGGGACCATGCAATGGCGAGAGCAATATTGTAGGTATGGCCGAACACAGATCATCGGCTGTGTAGCTGGCACATCGAACAAAATATGGTACGCTACCTTCGGAACCCGAAGCTCAGCGACTTTAGAAAATTGATTTACCGTGCTTTCGAGGTTGATGAGTTTGAGAGAGGTTGGCTCCAGTTCAACAAACACTATGGGATAACGGAAAAAGACACGTGGATCTGCAGGATGTACGAGCTAAGAAAGAAGTGGTCTGCAGCCTATACCAAAGGGAGGTACTTCCTGGGCATGAGAAGTAATCAAAGGAGCGAAAGTCTAAATTCTACGCTTCATGTGCAGCTGGACAGGAGAATGAGACTTATTGATTTGCTGCAACACCATGAGCATTGCATCTCAGTTATGCGAAGGAATGAGGCTGCAATGGATGCCGTGGCCTCGCAGACGGTGCCCTTCACTGAATTAACGGCTGACCCACTGGAGAAAAATGCGTCATATATCTACACTCCTATAATGTTCGAGAAGGTTAAGGGGGAGATCGTGAGGTTATCAAAATGGCAAGTCGAGGAGGTGAACAAGGAAGATAGTTTGACGAGGTTTGCAGTTGTTCATAAAGAGCGCAGGCAAGTAAGATTTGATGTGAGGTGTGTTTATGTGGGCTCGGTGATAGCGAGTGTGCACTGCCAATGCCGGAAGATGGAGAGTGAGGATATTCCATGCACACATATATTTGCTATTCTGAAGTGCGTTGGGTTAGACACCATTCCTAGTTGTTGTGTTGCTAAAAGATGGACGATGAAAGCCAAGCCTGCCTTCGATTCAGACAGGAGTGCCAGTACGCAGCAATGGTCAGAACGGATGGATCGTTTCCATGAGCTCCGTAACGATGCAAGCGTTGCTTTTTTTAAGGCTTCGAAATCCGCAGCGCAATCAGAGAGGGTGATGGCATTTCTCAACAGTATTATTGATGAGGGTGAGAATGACGAGAATACTAACATAGCATCATTTGGTCCTTTGCCGGCATATTTTTCTGGGGCACGCCAAACCTTCACAACTAAAGTTCTGGATCCAATACCAATTATTCCAAAAGGTGCTCCATCGAAGGGCAGGTTGAAGCCATTCCAGGAGACTATGAAGAAAAAGAAGCCCAAACATGAGTAAGGACGCGCTGTTTTTTCAGTAATATTTCTAACATTTGGCGCAGATAAAATAAGTTATATTTCCTCATAGAATGTGTTGCCCACACTTTCCATCTAATGTATTTTCTCTATCCATTCTCATCAGCTGCGGGCAAAGTCGGACAGGCGTTAATTATGCTGAAGAGCCACACATCAGTTGAATCAGCTATCTACTTGTCTAAACTTTTTAAAAGTGTCAGGATTTTCAAGTGTCTTGATGTAATTTTCCCTTTGGATATTGAACATTTTCCTTTTTGGCTCCATGCGTAGGACATGATGATTGTAATATGGCGGTTTTGGCTGTATCAAGCATTTACTTAATTCTGCAATGCCCTTTTGTCAATCTTTGACCACCTGTGATATTTGTTGTTCTGGTCCTTTGATTATATAATTGTTTTTTAATAATGGTCTAATAAATCTTTCGAGCGCTATAATCTTTTTTTTTTGAGTATCACGAGCGCTATAATCAAGTTGCTGTTTGCCTGGCTAATAAACCATAGACCCACTTACTTTATGGGCCTATTCGGTTGCCTGGATGAGGCCCACGTAGGCCCTAGCGGGCTCAAAAAGTCACCCCGAACCCACCAGGTGCATCCTGTAGGCGCCGAATTAAACATGAAAGAAAATAAAAAAATCTCAAAAAAATCAAAGAAATTAAAAAGTCGAGATGGGGAGTCGAACCTCAGACTTCACATATGAGAGCAGCAACACTAACCAGTTAAGCTGGCAATTGTGAATAGATGAATAGCAGCGCCAAACTTAAAGTACTGTGCACAGTGTCACATCCGGGATTTTTTTTCAAAATATTAAAAATTTATGCAAGTAACATGAATTGACGAGTACCTAGCATTAAATACCACAGTTAATAATATGAAACGTACCTGTATTAGGGCTAGGTTGCCAGCTGGCCACCTTAAATACCTTCATTACGCATCTACGACAAGCATCGGTCTTCATTGAACTATATGTGGAGGCACTAGGAGACTTCGCCTATTGCAAAGATTCCTAATGGACCCTCGGGTGTATGTCTCTCCTTCGCATCCGGCAAACAGGATCATTTTTTTTTCATCGGCTACAATGACCATGGAAAGCACGCATGCCAAAATTAATCGCGTTTCGACACTGTATGGATTTTCTATGATTTTCCGGGCCGGAAAACCCTAAAATAGTGCCGGGACGTGACGCAACGTGCGTTCGGTGTCGGATTTCGTTCATTTTTGGCGTCGGGTACCCGGGTGGGGCCCCACACACGCTGCCAAAAGTTGGGTAGATTCCGTGATTGCACTCAGGCACGTCATGTGGAAGGCGGTGGTTTTGGTATGGGCGGAATGAACCCTCGGGTGTATGTCTCTCCTTCGCATCCGCCAAACAGGATCATTTTTTTTTTTCATCGGCTACAATGACCATGGAAAGCACGCATGCCAAAATTAATCGCGTTTCGACACTGTATGGATTTTCTATGATTTTCCGGGCCGGAAAACCCTAAAATAGTGCCGGGACGTGACGCAACGTGCGTTCGGTGTCGGATTTCGTTCATTTTTGGCGTCGGGTACCCGGGTGGGGCCCCACATACGCTGCCAAAAGTTGGGTAGATTCCGTGATTGCGCTCAGGCACGTCATGTGGAAGGCGGTGGTTTTGGTATGGGCGGAATGAACCCTCGGGTGTATGTCTCTCCTTCGCATCCGCCAAACAGGATCATTTTTTTTTCATCGGCTACAATGACCATGGAAAGCACGCATGCCAAAATTAATCGCGTTTCGACACTGTATGGATTTTCTATGATTTTCCGGGCCGGAAAACCCTAAAATAGTGCCGGGACGTGACGCAACGTGCGTTCGGTGTCGGATTTCGTTCATTTTTTGCGTCGGGTACCCGGGTGGGGCCCCACACACGCTGCCAAAAGTTGGGTAGATTCCGTGATTGCGCTCAGGCATGTCATGTGGAAGGCGGTGGTTTTGGTATGGGCGGAATGAACCCTCGGGTGTATGTCTCTCCTTCGCATCCGCCAAACAGGATCATTTTTTTTTCATCGGCTACAATGACCATGGAAAGCACGCATGCCAAAATTAATCGCGTTTCGACACTGTATGGATTTTCTATGATTTTCCGGGCCGGAAAACCCTAAAATAGTGCCGGGACGTGACGCAACGTGCGTTCGGTGTCGGATTTCGTTCATTTTTTGCGTCGGGTACCCGGGTGGGGCCCCACACACGCTGCCAAAAGTTGGGTAGATTCCGTGATTGCGCTCAGGCACGTCATGTGGAAGGCGGTGGTTTTGGTATGGGCGGAATGAACCCTCGGGTGTATGTCTCTCCTTCGCATCCGCCAAACAGGATCATTTTTTTTTCATCGGCTACAATGACCATGGAAAGCACGCATGCCAAAATTAATCGCGTTTCGACACTGTATGGATTTTCTATGATTTTCCGGGCCGGAAAACCCTAAAATAGTGCCGGGACGTGACGCAACGTGCGTTCGGTGTCGGATTTCGTTCATTTTTTGCGTCGGGTACCCGGGTGGGGCCCCACACACGCTGCCAAAAGTTGGGTAGATTCCGTGATTGCGCTCAGGCACGTCATGTGGAAGGCGGTGGTTTTGGTATGGGCGGAATGAACCCTCGGGTGTATGTCTCTCCTTCGCATCCGCCAAACGGGACCCTAGGGGTGTCGTCGCAGCTGCCTACAATCTCGATGAGACCCAAAGCCAAGACGGCCGAGCAGCATTCACACGCCGGCTACCGAATTATCGCCTTTTCTAGGGGAAGGCCGTCACGTGTCCACCCTTTACATTTTCTTTCAGTTTTGGAAAACCCACGGAATCTTCACGTTCCATACGAAAAGAAAATTTGACAAGTCAAGAAGTTATAAACAGTTTCGATCCTCCACAAATAAAATAAGTACATATCAGCCGAGATTTCTTGGGTGCTGTTTGGATACCACGATTGTAGAGAACAACTTATCGTTAGCCACGATTTCAACAACCTACAGTAGATAGACTTATCTTCACCAAAAATCTGACGAAAACTACTTTCCTGAAAATCCTCTAAGTAACAACCAGAAAGTTACAGACGCGGGGACTATATAAGGGATCGCCTCTTGTACTCCCAAGTCCACGAATCTCCTCCACTAGCAAAACAGCCACCGTTTATTCACAGCCGCCGTCCGCAGATCTTCATCGTGTCCTGCAACGATGAAGCCTCGTTTCCACCCACCGGCACCGGCTGCATCCTCGACTGGTGTCAAGGCAAAATCAATGAAGAATTCGATGCCGCGACCTGCTACAGCCAATCCTGTAAGTACATCATGTTCACTGCATTGGAACGATACGTGCATGCAGATATGCTGTTTCCGTCTAAACATTTTATTATAGAAGACATGCGATAGCTATATAGAATGAGTGGAGAGATGCAAGCTGACAGTTTTTAAGTGCTTGTGTCAATTGTACTGAAGCATACTCAATCATCTATCACAGTTCATTGTTTAGGGCATACAGTATGAAATAAACTTCAGCCTAGATAAATCATGTTGATAATGCCTTTCAGATAGTCGTTTTCTTACTCTGTGATATACTAGCTTTTAAAAGTACCCTTCAACTGTAAAGCTCATACAAGAAACTCACCTATAGACATTCGCAGATTAAGGTTAGCACTTTGCATTGCGTAGAAAGGTCCTTCAAGATCTGATGCAGAGTTAATTGATAACTGCATGACTAATAGCAGATTTCTGTCAATATTTATTATTCATGTTAAAGTTACTTTTCGAGGAGGTGTATGAAATCATAACTACAGCGATCTGAACATAACAAAGAACTAAGCTCCTACAAATAGCTGGACTGACATATTCTTTATCTGTCAATCTGCAGGGCACACAGGTATGCTCACAGAAAGCCTACGCACGCATGGTCAGAGGACTGAGTGACCAAAAGCGTGTGTTGGTGGAGCTGATGGGTTTAGGCGACACACTGAAAATACAACAAATGAACATTAGGCGTAACTTGAATCAGAAAATAGCTAGATGCTATGACCCAAAAACTAAGGCCTTCATCTTTGGGGGAAAGCCCTTTGAGATGACACTAGAAGACATCGAACATATCATGGGGTTTCCCGCGTTAGGCCAAGAGTTTTTCCCACTTGAATCGAGTCAAGCGTCTGCGTTGTATGAAGAGTTAAAAGACCCGACTGAAAACAAAATCACTTTGAAAGGGCTTTTGGAAAAAATAAAAAACAGCAAGGGATCTACCTTCATGCGAGCCTACGTGATGTATACAATAGGTGTGATTGCATGTCCAACAACGCAGAGGCATGTGAGCACGAAATATTTAGGACTCGTAGCAGACATCTCTCGGATAAGGATGGTCAACTTTGCACTACTTAGTCTTAACCATCTGATGGCTAGCATTGTGAAGTTTAAAGATGGCAGCTCCAATTTGGAGGGTAACCTCCCATTGCTCCAGGTTGGAAAAACTTTAACTATCTGAATCGTCTTGTTGTATTTTAATTGTTTGGATATTTTGCTAATTCTTATTGTTCATGATGCAGCTGTGGTTTTGGGAGAAGGTGCGCATTCATAAATTCGACACCTCAATTGATTACAGTCAACGTTCGAAGCCACTGATGCAGCACTGGACAGAGGAGAAGGCCAAGAAGGTAGCAGTGGTCATCGAAAAACATGGCTTCGGAGTTGGAGAGGTAACTTGAGCCATATTCTAATTCGAACATGTTTTTCATTCAATCATTTCTGTTATGATTAATTTTCATGCAATTGCAGGTTGTTGTCGACCTGAAAGAGCCTTTCAAGTCCCAAAAAGAGCCATCTTGCTCTGAAAGTCTACCTTCAGATCTGAAGGAGCCCAACCAACAAGTATTGGTATGTTCATCTCTTGTCTATATTTCCTACTGCAGTTTATCGTAAAGCATCTAACCTTTTCCCTACTCTTTACTTTGTTAGAACATGTTTGGTACACTCATTGGCCTCGTGAAGGAGCTTAAGCCATTGCTACTAAAACACCATGCTGAAACCTATAGTCAGTTTGGCCATGCAAATATGAACATGCAGGACATTATGCATCAACAGAGATGTCTGGGTTATCGTTTTGAAGACTTCATCTCAGCCTACAATGTAAGTGTCTTCGGTGCTATACCTTCAAGTTACTAAAATATTGAAAATGACACATGATCTTTTGTTTTTGCAGGACCATCGTTATGGAATTTCTAACAAAACAAAACCCACACATGCGTCAACATTTCAGAATTCAGGGAAGGAGCAGAAGTCAACCTTCAGGAACCTTTCACCTGAATTACAGGTAAGCACATATACATCTCTAATTAATTTATTAATGTGTAAATCTAAGACCTCATCGCATATTACAGAGTGCTGCTAAGAGCCCCAAGCATGCAGACAAAAAGTTCACTACGAAAGGAGCTACCAGTAAAGATGTAAAAGAGGCCGAGGATGAATCCCCAAACCTTTTCCACAAATCTGAGGTAAGCTCACATACGAAATTAATTATTTGCAAGTCCAATTGTTTTCTGTAAATATAATACCTCTCTTGCATGTTACAGAGTGTTGCGAAGACCGCTGATAAGATGCCAGTCCGTATGAACCAAGTAGCTAAAGATTTAGCCGAGGAAGACTCAATTGGGTACAGAATCCGTAAAGAAGGAAGGAAGTCTACATCCTTTCAGAAAGATGATTTTCTGTATTACGACGCACCGAAAACAAGAAAGACTAGGAAGACTAAAGTCAAAAATGACAGCTTTGTGTCTGAAGGCAACAAGGATGAGCTTGATGTTGACAAAATCAGAGATTATATAAATGAATCACCCATTTTTGATGATCTTGTTCACATTGATGATGTTTATCTAGAGCAAAGGCATCTTAGTGTCTTAACCAGCGACAATGTTACCCGAGAAAGTGACAAGTGGTTGGGAGAACAGGTATCTTTGCTTTCTGATTTCAAAGGAAAAAAATTCATATTGTTGGTTTAAATTGAAATCTTAATTGTGTGTGTTTTTTCAAATAAAATAGCTACTTGATGCTGGCATCGAGTTGCTTAGGGCCAGCAAAGTTGAAGATGTGAGGAAGGATGGAAGGGTCTATCTCGAAAGATCAATCAAGACCCAACTTCTGAAGCGTGATGGGCTTCCTAACATGCAGAAGGAGGTTCTGTCTGGAAAATATGGTACAGAGCAAGGGGACAATTACCTTGCTCATGAGATGGTAAGAACCACCCTACACAAAACATAAACATATGAAAGCCGAAAACTAATTGTATTTTTTTAGATATTCCTGCCTATGAATCTGCAGAACCTGCACTGGTATTTGGCCGTAGTGAACACACACAAAAGGGAGATCCAGATCCTTGACTCCATGCTCGATCACGAAGACCGCCTAGAACTGCGCCAAACCGTGAGTTGCAATACGGATATTACTAAATTGTTATATGATTTAACTGTTAGATAATGACAAAATATCATATTTGACACTCCGTTTTGCAGCTGCTAGGTATGGAAGCACATGTGAATCTATCTCTAAAAATGAAGGGGGCCCAAAATAGCAACTGGCCTGACTCACTACTGTCAAAATGGCCAGTTTTTGTGAAGAAGACCCCACAATAGTCAGATGGGTACATACACAATTGTCAAATTTTGTTTTCAAACTAAATTAGTAGGACTGCGCACTAACAATTATCTTTATTTATTGCAGTTGTTCATGTGGGCTATTTGTTCTTAAAAACATGGAATCCTGGATAGGAGACGAGCACACTGACGAGTTCAAGCAGGTAAAAGCACACAGCATATTCATATGCACTAGCAGTTTGACCGGAACTAACTTTTCCTCTTGCATAGGTTGACATTGACAAATTCGGAAGGGAACTACCTGCTATGCTGGTCAGCTCGCCACTTAACAAGTTGAGGAAGCGCTACCTTGAAGCAACAACCAAGATGGACGAAGGCTCCAAGATGGACCAAGACTGAAGACATCCACGCGTCCAGGAGTCCCTTTTGAGTCGTGCCATCTAGTTTCAGTCCTTTTCCACGTTAGCAATTTTTAGGGAATAATATCGCATGAAGACAATTCGTGTTTTGTGGTTTCATTTTTGTGTGTTACCAAACTATTTTTACCATACTCTATTTCTTATGGAGTAATTCGACAGATTTCAATAAAGTGTTAGCAAACTATTTACTATGATGCAATTATGCGAGGAATCTATTTTCTTTGTGCATAGCTTCATGATGGAGCAGCGATGTTGTCTTTCTTCAATTCCGTTAATATTATCTGACAAGGATGATAAAAACATCCCAAAGATGCATAGTTTATACTAGTACATGCTTCTACACTGAGAACACACAGAAAGAGAAAGCTTTCACTGTACTTATCTAACAGAGACGCTGATTTCAGTACATGTCATTCACATGTTTGCTATCTAAGTGTTAGAAATCTATTTTCCAATATTTATGTTTTCTTTAGTGCGTGCCTATCAATCATCAACATCAATCTGACATTGAAGTTCTTCACTTTATTTAAGGCCTTGCAGCACGATGTGCTTCTCGGCAACAGATTGCCGCTGAATTCACGTCTGCCATGAGATGCCGGGCTAAAATGGAAGCAGGACTCTCTGGTTACCAGTGAACTGCATACTTTTCTCTTTTTCCATGCTGAATTTGATCAAGCGAATACAAACAATTTCTACCCTTTATTTGCTACATCCAAGTAAGAAAGCTTACTATAGAGAAACTTTTACAACGATCAGCTGCAACAAAGTTATTCCTTTTATAATCTGCATTTCCAAATTCATGCAAGGAACAGAGCTGAACAGCAGAAGGACTGTTAAGATAAACTAATACCATTGCAACAGCCTTTTGCTAAACAATCAGTTATTCAATTGTATGAATTATTATTTCATACAAGTATGGAAAAAAAATATTAACAGAAGGATTGGTTCTGTTATAGAAAAACTGAGAAGTGGTGATCTAGCAATAGTTTTCCTAATGTTCACTGCCACATCCCTAAGCCACCTTTTCTGTCTGTAACAAAGACTTGTTTGCAATTCCCCAGTTTCCACTTAGTATTTACCTATTTCAAATCTTTTTTTTTCTTTTGATTAGAAGAGAGTTAACAGAATTTAATTCAACAATTTCAAGTAGTATCTTGTTATAGAGTTGACAGAAACTTGAGATTCAAAATATCAAATTTCACTTCCAACTGCAATTTCTCATCATGCCGGTGGCTCCCCTTTCTATGAACAGAGGAGAGGAGAGAGACATACGTCTTCGGTGGGTGATGATCCTCGTCGACGGCCAGCAGCTGGAGTGCACGCACATGGGGGAACACCTTTTTTCATCCACTCTTGAAGCGACGCCAGGTGCTTGCCGTACCTGCCTTCCACCAGAGCCGACGCCGCAATTTCTCCCAGATGCTTCTCCTCTGCTGATACGGCAGGAGGCAACCAGGCGGCCGCACCTTGCTCCCCCCGCCACCGCTTGTCGCCGCCAACCGTACTAGTCCAACGAGCGCCACAGAAGGGCCGGGGTCTGCCCTCCATAGCCTCCATCTTGGCGCCCGGCCTCGCTGGCCGGCGGCGCTGCGGGTTTTACCGGCGATCTGGTCGTAGACGCCGCCATTTGGCGGTCTCCATTGTCGACGTACCGGCTTCCGGCGCCGGCCTGGAATAGCGCGCAACCGAGGAGGAGCTCAGTTGGCTGCCGGCGGCGGCCTGGAATAGCGCGCAGCCGAGTGAGTGGATCTGGTGTGGGGATGCAGTGGGTGGGTGCGCCGCCGAGCGACTGGTGATGTGTGCGGGAGAGATTTTTTCTTTAGCGAATCTGCAGGAGAAAATTAGATGGATCGGGGATGGACCGGGGTGGGCAAATTTCCATCTCCCCAAAATACCCTTTCTGTGTGCGGGATTTTATTTTTTATTTTAATCTCGTGCGGGAGGCGTTTTTTCCCTCTGCCCATTTTGCCCTTCGGAGAAAAAATACTACTCCTTCGCTGGACAAGTATTGATCACGTTGGACCATCAGATCTACTGATTGGATGGCTGATATTTCTTTGTCCTTACTGTAAAAGGCCTCGTCCTCGAAACCGCAAGAGACGAGATCACAGACGTGCTGCGCGCTATCTTGGACAGGGGCACGCGGTTGGCGGCTGCATGCACAGCAAACTATGCACGCTCAATCAAGTAGGAGTAGTACTAGTGCTTCGCGCACGCAGAACCAGTCCATAGACTGAAGAGTACGGTTACATATACGCACGCACGGGGAGCAGCAGCAGCGACCCATCACGGTGAAGGGCTGAAGGCCACATCGATCGCCAAGATGGGGAAGAATGGTGGAGCGAGGAAGAGGAAGAAGGGGCAGGACGACGCCGACGAGCTCGTCAACATCATCTTCTCCTGGTCCCTCCAAGACGTCGCCAACCAGGACCTCTTCAGAGACAAGGTACGCAATTCGATCGATCGCATACGCTCGATCACCATTTTTCCAGCTTGGATCATGCCATCACGCAGAGCACCTGACGACGGTGAATGTGATGTGCATCACTTTGTCACAGGTGAACACGATACCTGACAGGTTCTTCGGCCTGAAGAGCTACCTGGATTCGTTCAGGGCACCGTTGCTGGAGGAGATCCGAGCGGAGATGAGCTCCACCTTGGACCCGCAACCCAATGGCTCCAACCCAGTGGAAATACGGTCGCTGGTTAGCCTCATCCCCAAGGGAGCCAAGGGCGTCAAGATCACCCCGTTTTACCGCGTAGCCGTCTCCGGCCGCCGCGGTGCTTGTTCCCCATGCATCGGAGACATCGTCGCGCTCTCGGCGGCGACGCCGCTTCGGCCTGGCAGCCCCTACTGCCTCGCCCACGTCAAGGACGTCACCAGCAAGTGTAGCTTTGTGGTCAGAGCGTCCAAGGTAATAGAAGATGTAACCTGCTACGCGTTCGTTGTCAGCTTGCTCAGCTTCATACCCTACGCGCGCATCTGGCGGTGCCTCAACTACGAAGGCGCCGTCGAGAGGAATGCAGACCTCGTCAAGGTCATCGCCGGCGTTAACACCATGCAGGCAAGCAGTTCTGCGTAATTAATTAGGCTTGATGTGCAGGCAAGCAGTTCTGTGAATGATCCTCTTGTTGGCCCAGACCCGACGCCGAGTACTTTCCGGCGACGGTGATACGACCGACGACGAACGACGACGAAGCAAAGCGACGCTGACTGTCTTGGTTCCTGCCCCAAGCTGGCTCAGCCCGACGAAATACTTTACGCCGAGATGCACGATGTACCAAAGTGCAAAGGTAGCCTTCTGCTAGTCGATGAACTCCTGATCGATAGCTACGGCAAGCAACACCAGAAACACGTGAGCGTACACTACGGCCAGCCGGCCGGAAACCAAACGCCACCACGCACACAACGCCAAGGTATTGCCACAGGAACGTGACGTTCCTGATTCTTTATTGCTTCTGATCGGTCTCGATGTGTTAGATTACAGGGGCCAGGTACATGTATATATACTAGTCTAGACTAGCTAGCTACATGACCAGGTCGGTCAGGAAAACTAATCCTAGTTGGACTAGGAATCCTACAAGACCACGTACACCTGCCGTGTACTAATTTGTGTTTAAGTCTAACAATCACCCCCCTAAACACAATGTGGTCCTAAACACGACGTCGTCATATCATAGTTCCGACGCCGATCCTTCTTCGCGTCTCCAAGAGCTTCTCTCGATCCAAAGCCTTGGTTAGGATGTCCGCCAGCTGATCATCGGTGCGATTGTAGTTGACCTCCGTCCTACCTTCTTCCATGCAGTCCTTTATGTAATGATACATCGTATCAATGTGCTTGCTCCTTTCACGCCGCACTGGATCCTTGCATAGAAATTCCGTAGACTCACTGTCAACATTGAGCACCATCGGTTCCGGATCTCGATCCATGAAATCACCATGTAGCCTTCCTAGCCACACACCTTGATACTCTGCTTCACTTGAAGTCGATGTCACCACTTGAAGTCTATGCTTCCTTCAAGGAAATATGCCACGCCCAAATTACTCTTACGACCGTCGACAATTCCTTCCTTGTCACTACCACTGTAGCCAAGTAGTTTCACCATTTCCTTCTTGCTCAGCTCAAGACGAGGTTTCATTGAAGCGACAATGTGATTGTAATCTTTCATGCCACGGCTTTCAAGTACCTTCTTTGCATATGCCTCGTGGCATACTATGATCCCCTTCGGCCTTTGATGTACCCCGATCCCGAGGTAGTAACTCAAAATACCAAGATCATCCATCTTGAAAAGCTCCTTCATTTGTAGCTTGAACTTTGCAATCACCTCTTCATCTGCTCCAGTAATCAATAAGTCGTCGACGTAGATGCCAACTAGTAGACGATCCCTTCCTTCACCTCTCTTGTACATCGCATGCTCTAGTGGGGCTTTCTCAAATCCAAGAGAAATCATCGTCTGATCAAGTTTGATGCCCCATGCCTGAGAGCCTTGCCGTAGCCCGTACAAGACTTTGTGTAGCTTTAATACCTTGTGTTCCTCTCCCTCTTTGATGAATCCCGGTGGCTGATTCACATACACATCTCCTTCTAACTCGCCATTCAAAAACGCGGGTTGTACATCCATGTGATGTATCTTCCATGATTCCTGAACCGCGAGAGCGATGAGTAGTCTCACCGATTCCATTTTTGCAACGGGAACGAACACTTCTTCGAAGTCCGCACCTTCCTCTTGCACGTACTCTTTGGCTACTAGCCTTGCTTTGTGCTTCACGGACCCTTCGGCATCTTTCTCGATCTTAAATTCCCACCTGAGATCCATGACTTTTTTATTGTTGGGAAGATCCACAAGCTCCCATGCATTGTCATCGTGGATCGACCTCAACTCCTCTTCCATTGCTTGACGCCAACACTCCTTCGTATTTGCATCCACAAATTTCGCCGGTTCCTCGGCGCTTGCTAGACACCGTCGCCCACTCCTTTTCACCTTTACCGGGTCAATCGTCCGAAGAGACTTCTCCGAATATGGGTGTAACACCGGCTGTAGGAGTACGGATGTAGATGACAGTATCCTTTCCTCCTTTACTTTCGGAGACGATGCATGTGCCAACATGGCTGCCTTTCCTGCGTACAAGCATGCACACGATGGGGCTCCTAATGCATGCTCATCCTTAGCACGTGGGCATGCACGCATGCCCTTTGGTGGGTCTTGTAGCCTGCTTAGGCTTCTGCTGCCCAGATTGCCAGCGCCTACAGCCAACGAGCCAAACCCATCACCTCCATGGCCTTCAGGCACGCCTCCGCATGAGACTCCTTCCGCGCTGCCGATTTCTGTTTCTGGGTTGCATCCCATCCTGCTTGCTAGGTTGCAGCAACTGCTGCCTTTGGACTTCCATGGTTGTCCGTTCACTAAGCCATGGAGTGCCACGCCTTGGCCACCAACTCCATGTGTTTGTACCATAGCTGCACTTGTACTTGATACACCAGCCCCAACAGTCACGACACCCATGTCTGCGCTTTCTCTTGCAACACACGTCTCTGTCTTTGCACCAGTACTAGCACCAGCTTTTGTTTCTTCGTGGACTTCCGGCGCCACGTACGCCTTACTTTTTTCTGGACGCGTCTTACAAAGACTGCTTCTCCATGGCCGCGCACACGCAGCTATCGCCGCATCCGATCCAGCAAAGTTGGCACTTACGTCCATAGCACTCACATAAGTTTCGGAATCACTTCCCACATCTGTAGCTTCGACACGGGTTTCCGAACCACGATCATGATGGCAAACTTTTTCTTCCGCAAGTTCGACAATTTCTTTAGTCAACGCTTGAGAGTCTGGATCCTCCTCGTCCACCAGTTTACACATCAACATCATGTCACCATCATCTCCTTGTTGGGCAATGAGCGCCTTCTGCATCGGTGCTTCCTCGCAGTCAACCTTGAAGTGACCAAGGAGGCCACAGTTATAACACCTCACTTTCCTGATGTCAAACTTCCTCCTCGGTGGTGCAGGTGCAGCCTCATCGTCTGAGTCGTTGTTTGAGTCGGCGAAGTTCTTCCTCGTCGAACGCTGCTTCCCCTTCTTGCTACTACTTATGGATCCGCCTCGCTTTTCCAGGGCGATCCACTGCGCCTTTGTGAGCATCACAAGCTCGTCGTTCTTCCCGTCCCCAAGACTGTACCGCATACGCTCATCGTGAGCCTTGTACCGTCCGACAAGATCGTCGATGGAGAGAGTCGCGAGATCGACGCACTGCTCGACCGCCGTGACAATTTGCAGGTACCGGGGAGGGGCCGCGCGCAAGAACCGCCGGACAACCGAGGCCTCCGTGAGGTTCTCTCCAAGCGCTCGAATCCGATTGACGAGAGTAGCCACCCGTGAAGCGAACACATCCACGGACTCATCATCGCCCATGACTAAAGTCTCGTAGTTCCTTAGGAGAGTTTGAAGATTGGCTTGCTTGACACGGGTGTGTCCCTCGAACATGAGCTTGAGTATATCCCACACCTCCTTCGCCGTTGCTTTGGCGATTAGGTGCTGGAGGACATCCATCGGCATCACCGAGTAAATCGCTGACGCCGCCTGCCGATCCTTCCGGTGCTCGGCTCCGTCCTTCTTGAACGCGTCGCCTCCGGGATCCACCGCGTCCCATAGCTCGTTGGCGTGGAGACCACACTCCATGAGGGCCTTCCAGACCCCGAAGTTCTCGCGATCAAACCGGGGATACGACGAACTCGCCGGAGCAGCAATTACTTTAGCTGCACCGGAGTACTCCACCAGCTGCTTGGTCTTGTCCTTCTCGTCGTCCGACATGATCTCCCGTTACTAGAAGATCAACCTTGCTCTAGATACCAATCGTTGGCCTAGACCCGACGCCGAGTACTTTCCGGCGATGGTGATACGACCGACGACGAATGACGACGAAGCAAAGCGACGCTGACTGTCTTGGTTCCTGCCCCAAGCTGGCTCAGCCCGACGAAATACTTTACGCCGAGATGCACGATGTACCAAAGTGCAAAGGTAGCCTTCTGCTAGTCGATGAACTCCTGATCGATAGCTACGGCAAGCAACACCAGGAACATGTGAGCGTACACTACGGCCAGCCGGCCGGAAACCAAACGCCACCACGCACACAACGCCAAGGTATTGCCACAGGAACGTGACGTTCCTGATTCTTTATTGCTTCTGATCGGTCTCGATGTGTTAGATTACAGGGGCCAGGTACATGTATATATACTAGTCTAGACTAGCTAGCTACATGACCAGGTCGGTCAGGAAAACTAATCCTAGTTGGACTAGGAATCCTACAAGACCACGTACACCTGCCGTGTACTAAAAAAGAAGACGTACAGAACCGGCCTAATCACCGGCCACACCGATCAGGATTAGCCTAGACCTAGTCTACTTTAGACTCCAACTCAACCAGCTAGCTAGACTAGTACGGACATGTACTAATTAAACTACTCAAGATTACTGCTAACAATCTTCCTCTAATCTTGACATGTCATCTTCTTGTACTTCCTCTGGTCTTGACTCGCTGAAGATCCGCATCTTGTCGACTCATCGACACAACCGTCAAATCCGTACACTGAATATGACCCGCCTGGAAACATGCAGAACCTCCTTGCTCTACAATGTTGTGCCACCGCCATTGCTTGGCTGCTGCCTTGCACTCGGTCCGTACCATACTCCTTGTACTTGCTTGCAGTAGATCAACTCTCTACTGGTCGCACACCTCCTCGCTTTACGATGGCTTCGCCTACCATCGTCCGCCTTCGGTATCACACCGAATCCACACAGGCCACAACCAGGACGCTCCACGAGGACATGGACATGACTCACGGAACACCGTGCACACCACTTCCACTTGCAACGAATCATCACCAAGACGAGCACTTGGACACGATGACGACTCACAGACGCAACGACGACTGAACGTGCAAACTCGCACGCCTCCTTGTTCATCCGACTCCCCCGGACGACGATCTTGATGAGCCCCAGCACCGCACCTCGGCACCACCTCTCCCATCAACGACCTCCTTCCGCCACCTTGCTGACGACTGCCTGCCGCCTTCCTCCTTGTCGCTCCGCCGAACGACGATCGCTTGATCCTCTGCATCGCTGCACCACCCAGCGACTTCATTGCCCGCCCCGAGGCGCTAGTCAGGTCGCCACCTCGGGGCAAGCGCAGCTTCAAATCGACCTTGCTCAGATCGCCATGCACCATGCAGGGCACTTCCCTGACCGGCGGCACCGGCGTTCTGGCAACGGCCGGCACGCTGTCCCCGTTCGGGCTCAACGAGTCGCAAGCCGACGCCATTCGGAGCTGCATTTCGGCGGTGCAGTGCGGCGGCGCGAGCAGCAAGTTCAGCCTCATCTGGGGTCCGCCCGGCACGGGCAAAACAAAGACCATCAGCGTGCTCTTGCTGGCGGTGATGACGATGTCGATGACGACGAAAAGCCAGAGCAAATTCCGGGTCCTGACGTCCGCGCCGACCAACACAGCCATCTGCCAGGTCGCATCCCGCCTCCTGGCGCTGAGGAAGCAGCACCCGAATGCCGGCGCCGGAGGGTGCCACGGCGATCTGCTGCTGTTCGGCAACAGGAAGCGCATGGCCATCGACAACGATCTCAACGAGATCTTCCTGGACACTCGCGTCAAGCGGCTACGCAAGTGCTTCTCGCCGGCGACGGGCTGGAAGCCGGGTCTCCTTTCACTGGAAGTCTTTCTGACAGATCCGATAACCCTAAAATACCAGTATGATCAAGCACGCGAGAAAAACACTAGTAGCACAAATTTACCCGAGTCGTCCTTCGTCAGGTCAAGGTTCCACGAGATCTCCCAGAAGCTCAGCGCGTGCTTCAGAACAATCATGTCACACGTCCCTAGAGACATCATCCTGGGGAAGAACTGTGAGAACATCGCTTCGCTGACCAAGATGCTGGGCGACTTCGGCAAGCTGCTCGGCGGGAAGAAGGCCGGGAACGAAGTCGTGACGGACGTGTTCATTCGTACGGCGACGGGAGAGCAACGCCATGGTTCAGAAACAGCTCGCGCCCTGAGGCGGAGCATGGCGGCGATCCTGGGCGTCACGAGAGCTCTGGCGCGAGACCTGAAGCTTCCTCGCACGCGCCATGGCCCGGCGATCAAGAAGTTCTGCCTTCGAAGTGCCTCCCTTGTTTTCTGCACCGTGTCTGGCTCGGCGAAGCTGAACGAGCAGAAGATGGACTTGCTCCTGATCGACGAGGCTGCGCAGCTGAAGGAATGCGAATCCCTCGTCCCGTTGCAAATTTCCGGGCTGAAGCACGCAGTTCTTATCGGCGATGAGTGCCAGTTGCCAGCAACCGTGAAAAGCAAGGTCAGCATCAGTTCAGTTCTCCGTTCAAATTGAAATGCAGCTCTTTTTATGTTTCCACGCAAACTTGAGCATTATTACTCGTTGCAGGTTTCAGATAGTGCATTGTTGGGTAGAAGCCTATTTGAAAGACTAGGTTTACTCGGGCACAAGAAACACCTCCTGAACATGCAGTACAGGATGCACCCTTCCATCAGCGTCTTCCCGAACCTCAGTTTCTACGACAGGCAGATCTTGGACGGCCCCAACGTGACACAGACGACGCACGAGCGTAGCTACCTCCCAGGCGCGATGTTCGGGCCATACTCGTTCATCAACGTCGACGGCCGGGAAGATCGCGGCCGCAGCAAGAGGAACATGGCGGAGGTGGCCGCCATCCTGGAGATTCTGCGCAGCCTCAAGCAAGGTGCGCCCGCATGGCCTGTCACTGAGTTTTTCTCTGCACATTTGCATGCTCCCAGCTCATGCCAATTGGTTCACCGTGCAGCTTGTGTCAGCGCGGGGCAGGTGGTCAGCGTGGGCGTCATATGCCCGTACGCCGCGCAGGTGGTGGCGATTCAGGGGAGGATAGGGGACGTGAAGGCGATGCGGCCCCTGGTTCTTCGCGTCAACTCCGTGGATGGGTTCCAAGGCAGCGAGGAGGACGTCATCATCCTCTCCACCGTCAGGTCCAACGCCACGGGCTCCATCGGCTTCCTCTCCAACCGGCGACGCGCCAACGTCGCCCTGACGAGGGCAAGGTACCTGAACCACCTGAACTTGGAACGACCTGATGTCTGTCGCCTTGATCGGTTTGCTTGCTTTTGGTTGCAGGCACTGCCTCTGGATCCTGGGCAACGCGGCGACGCTGAGCGGCAGCTGCTCGATCTGGGGAGAGCTGGTCCAGGATGCTGTGGAGCGTCGGTGCTTCTTCGACTGGAACGATGGTGGCCTGATCGGGCCTGAACGCGGTGGAGCAGCTTCAGCTTTTGACACGCAGCCGGTGGGGTTTGAAGCAGGCAGTATCTGTGACGCGCTAGGTTCCCTGCGCCTAGCTTAGCGAATGCACCACCGGTGAAGGCGTGGAGCAGTGGCGATTTGTTCTGTTTTGGTCATTTGGGCGTGCCTCGGCGTAGTGGTCAAGCGATCATGTTTTTTTTAAGAAAAGAAGGATTGCCCCCGACCTCTGTATGTGGACGATGCATGCAGTCATTTTGTTAATTACTAGCAAAAGAGCCCGTGCGTTGCAACGGGAGAATAAATAAGACACGTTCTTAACCCAATAATCATGACTCGAGACCCTAATGTGTTCACTTCCTTTATTTTCACATGGCATCACATTTGTTTTATTGATGGTGGTCTCAGTGCTCACACAACGAAAGCGTGTTTGAATGCGGCCAGTTCTAAGGCGTCTCTCTCTCGCGCACACTCGCTCAAAATAAAATGAGAAATATGTTCTTTTTCCCTGCGAGGTTTTTCACAGGTGTGCATGCGTGGTTATCGATGTTTTCTTTCCTCTCTATCAGTAAGAAAGAAAAACGGATCATACATTATAGATTAAGTTCACACCAAAAAAATTATAATTCACCCTGTGAGCTTTTCCTTAAAACTCCTGGGTAGTTCCGGCAGCTCCTTATCCATGTTCCAAATAAAACATAATTATAATCTATATTCCGCTGCAATCATTTTTTTGGAGTGTCTTTTATCGAATACGAGAGTCAAATTCATGTCAATGTTATTTAAAAAGTAATAACATTTTTTCTATATCAAATAATTTATCCACCATATAAACTGTTAAAACAAATATAAATATCCACTTTCAAAGATTAAATGAAAGCATTAAGTATATGTAAGTAACCTTAAAATAATTCAGAATATAGTTTTGAAACTCAAGTGGATTCTAATATATTTTTGGAACAACAGTAGCTTAATTTTGAGTTTAGACAAGTAAGGATATTTTTTGGTATTTAAGAGAATTTGTGTCGTGCTGGCTGCTGCTGATTTACACTGTGATGATTGATCAGATGTACCACGTACGATATATTATCATACGCACACACGTATCTTGGGTGTTTCCTTACGGCGCCGGCCCTCACGAGATAACCTTAGACCGCGTTGACGTAGAGCAACGTCGCCGTCAAAGTCAAAGTAGTGCCCGCTGCTCCAGCATGACTACTGCCGCTGGTGTAGATGGCCTGCACTATTTCTCAGTATGTGTACACTGCCAAATCCATGACATGCATTCAGGACAATATATCTTATTAGAAGCATTCGGTAATCCATAGTTCCACACAATGATACACAAGCATCGTATATACTGGGCATGGGGGGCTAGGCGTTGAGAAAAAAGAAATAGGAAAGAAAAAAGAGAGAAAGCAGAGAAGAAATTACAATTTGCTTAATTCACTTTATTTCAGCTCGGGCTCGTGCCCATCGCGAGGCTGTTCTCATTGCAGCTGCCGCAGCGGGCACTGTCATGGTCGCCATGTTGATCGAACAGTTTCTAGCTGCCATCCCACTCGGCGCATAGATCATACCACCAACCTTAGCACCGCACGTCACACAATTCTTCCTAGTTTTGTTGCTGCTTGCCGCTGCAGGAAGCAAAGGGCCAAAGGCTACAGCATATGGAGGAGGAAGGTGCAGCGACCGTCGACCTCGCGGAGCGCGAGCACCTGGTAACGGGAGGATTATAAAAAGTTGTATGTGTATGGGCTGGACTAAAGCAGGCCCATGTCTGCCATCGTGCTACCACGGACGCAAAAACGAACTGTTCTGTTCGGTTAGTACCACATCGGTTAATTCCAAAACGTAATCGTAAAAACGTATTATGACTGGGCGGAAGCGTATTGTGACGGTGAACCCGGAGACCCAATCTGTGCTTTATTATTAGGGAGAGATCATTCAAGCGATCATGCATCGACGGCAGCCCTTTTTTCCGGCTCACTTGACGAATCTATAACTTAAACTTGAAATTGTCCATGCATTGCAATATGTGATACACTGTTAAAACATTGTCATTTCAGTGAAGACAAGTCATAGTTCTAGGCTATGTTCAATTAATTCAGACCCTCGGGCTGCTTCAGTATAGGCCCTAGTCGTGAAAATACCTTTCTACACCCGAGCTTAAATGCTCCTCGTGTGAACAATAAAATAAAAAAAAATAGAAAAAAGATCATATCTGATTTTTTTGGCATACGAAATATTTGTTGTACACGCAAAATTTCATCACGAAATCACATTGGTGTAAGTCATAAAAAAAATCAAAGTTCAAAAACGCATCTGAAAGTAACATTTTCGGAGCATTGATTTTGTCTCCGCCTGCAGGTTGGACAAAGCTGAACGATGGGTCTTTGTCTCCGGGTGATGGATCTGCTGGCGCCGGTATGATCTTGCGTGACTATGAGGGTGCGATTATTTTCTCGGTTTGTCGCTCCGTGTGGTCTTGCCCCAACACCCTACATGATGAGCTTGCTGGCTGCATGGAAGGTCTTGCATTGGCGCAACAGTGGACCAAACTCATTCTAGAAATGTGATAGCAAGGTGGCGGTGAAGATGATTTCCACTACGAATCACAACAGGTCCATATATGCCATGGTCGTATCCGAGATCAAGAGTCTTTTGGGTCACAAAGAGTGTGTAGTTACTCATATAGTCCCTGTGTTCCTTTATATAAGGTGTATTTATTTTTTGATAAAATTGAATGTAAGGTGTACCTAGAGAGCAAAATCATGCTAGTCATGTCCTAGCAAACTTTGGTAGATTGGAGGACCACACGGTTGTTTGGTTCCGTTCTGGACCGGCTAAGAGCATCTATAGCCGGACTTGGCAAATCTGGCCCCTCAAACGCCCGCGCATGCGTGATATGTCTCCAACGTATCTATACTTTATGAAGTATTCATGCCATGTTTACAACAATTTTATATGGTTTTGGTATGATTTGCATCGAACTAACCCGGACTAATGTTGTTTTCAGTAGAACTACTGTGGTGGTGTTTTTTGTGCAGAATAAAGTTCTTCAAATGCAACAAAACTTTTTGATATTTTTTTTGAGACAAAAGAGGCACTAGAAGCTTCGTGGGAGGACCAAAAGGTGGAGGAGGTGAGCACAAGACACCTGGGCGCGTCAGGACGCCCAGGCGCGCCCAGGTGGGTTGTGCCCACCTCGAGGCCCATCTTCGCGTGAAACCGACGCCAAAAAATCCTACAAATATAGAAACCTGCAGAAATAACCATAGATCAGACGTTTCGTCGTCGCAAGCCTCTATAGCCAGGAAAAACCAATCTAGACTGTGACGCCCCAAGACCGACGCTTCAAACGCCTTCCATGTTGTGCGGGTTTCGTTGTGCTTTTTATTTGGTTGTTGCATTCATCATGGCATCATGCACATTGCATCATCATGTTTTCATAAAACTTGCATCTGCTCGTAGTTGCCGCGTCCCCCTTTGCTTTTGTTGACCGTTCCGAGCCCAACCGGGTTTTTCAATTCCCTTTTGCCTAACCATTTGACCCTCTCTTCACAGTGCTCACACCCCCCTCGCGCACGTCCGGAACTTGCCCGAACCCGACCCGCTCGGTCATGACCGTTGCGTTCAGATCATCCCCAAACATCTATAATACATCTCCGTTTTTGTAGTTGGGCTCCCCTAAACCATTTATTCACAACCACTCGATTTCGATCGAAGGTTTCAGTTTAGCCCCTAAACCTAGTCCACCTGCTATATAAACCAACCTAGCCTAACCCTAGTCTACCCAGTCCCATCCGCGCCGCCGCCGCTCTCTTTCTCGGGATCCATCCCCACCTACCACAGCCTCCGACCAGATCCCTGGTTTTCCGTGCAGCCGCCCGAGCATCTCGATCCCGAGTGGATCGAGCGCTTCGCCTCCAAGCCCAGCCTCCCCTGCTCATGCCCCGAGCCTCCCGTCGCCAAGGAGCACGAGCTTCTTTGCCTCGCTGCCATGCCAACCGGAGTAGTAGCCCAGCCGGTCATCCCCGTCGCTGCCGAACCTCGCCACCGCCGGTGCTGCTCCGCCCGCCGCCCGAACCGGCCAAGACGAGCACCAGCAGGGCCGCCTTCTCCTTCCCTTTCTCTCCTTTCTTCTTCCCTTCTCCCTCCCATCTCATCTCCCTGCCTCTTCTCCACAGGGAACCATGGCGCCGCCACTTGGAGATCCATGGCCCAGGGACCAGACCCGCGCCAAGTCCCTGCTCCCTTCCCGGCCAGATCCGCCGCCCTGGAGACCCGCATCGCCAGCCGTCGTCTCTGCCGCCAAGTCCACGTCGTGGCGTCCTCTGCTTCCCCTGCAACGAGCAGCCCAGGTCGCCCGCTCGCCCGCATCTCCCGTTGACCGCGCAAGCGTCGTCAGCGCCTCGCCTCTTCTTCGAACCGGGGAGCAGAGACCCAAGGCCGCCTCAAGCTCCCGTGCCGACCCCCTCCATCCTGCCGCTCGCCGGAGTAGGCTACCAGCACCGCCGCTCCTCTGCGCCCTGAACCCGCTGCAGCTGTCTCTGTTCTTCAGTAATGAGAAGGAGCCTCGCTCGCCTCGCGTTGACCACGGTCGGGCCACATCTTGCGCCAGGCCGAGCCGGCCCAGCTACCCAGCGCAGCCCCCTGCCGGCCTCACCTCATCACCGACCTGGGCTAAGGCCCACAAGGTGAGCTATGCCCCGCCCAGATCCACAGTATTTTGGCCGCGTGGTGTTTTTTTCTTCGTCTGGTGGATTTCTCAATTATCCACAGAAAAACCAGATTTGCAGAAAACCCCTCATACATCATGCATTTAATATCTCACAAACCGTGCATCGGATTAAAATAATTTATATATGAAACTTGCTTAAAATTATGTGTGGATTAGTAATATGCCAATTTCTTGCCATGTTAAAATGTTTAAAATGATGTTTGCATTATTTGCTCCTATGCCATGCTAAAATGATTTATTTCATAACTAAATAACCGTAGCTCGGTTTTAAATAAACTTTATATGTAAATGGGGTGGAAAAATGCCTAGTTTAACATGGTGGCTTCATTTTGCATGCTTAACAACTCTAAAATTATGTTTAGGGCAGAACAGTACCAAACCTAATATATGCATATGAGGATTTTCCGGATGTGTTGTTTTGTTGTTCCGGCCTCATTTAAACTTGCCTAGATAGGTAGTTTTCTTTTGCTTCACCCTCTTGCCATGTTTAACAATATTTAATATTGTTGGGTACGTAACCGAGAGAGAACTAAATAATTGATGTGGTGTTTCGTCAATATGCAACTCGTTGCATATTGGGCTCCATTTAACTTGTAGTTTTGTTTGTGCATATTGCCATGCCATGCTATTTAAACCGGGCATGCATCATACATATTTTCCGCACCGTGCCATAATTATGTGTTGGTTATTTACTAGGTTGTTTGCTCTTTTCCGGTGTTGCTTCTTCGGGTTGGTTTCGATTAACGTCGCGTTTGTGAGGATCCGTTCATCTACGACCGTTTGTCTTCTTCTTGGACTCGTTCTTCTTCCTTGCGGGATCTCAGGCAAGATGATCATACCCTCGAAATCACTACTATCTTTGCTATGCCAGTTTGCTCGCTCTTTTGCTATGCCAATGCTACGATGCCTACCATTTGCTTGTCAGCCTCCCAAATTGCCATGTCAAACCTCTAACCTTTGACACCATTCCTAGCAAACCGTTGTTTGGCTATGTTACCGCTTTGCTCAGCCCCTCTTATAGCGTTGTTAGTTGCAGGTGAAGATGAAGTTTGTTCCTTGTTGGAACATGGAGATGTTTTTCCTTGTTGGAACATGTTTACTTGTTGGGATATCACAATATCTCTTATATTATTAATGCATCTATATATTTGGTAAAGGGTGGAAGGCTCGGCCTTATGCCTGGTGTTTTGTTCCACCCTTGCCGCCCTAGTTTCCGTCATACCGGTGTTATGTTCCCGGATTTTGCGTTCCTTACGCGGTCGGGTGGTTTATGGGACCCCCTTGACAGTTCGCTTTGAATAAAACTCCTCCAGCAAGGCCCAACCTTGGTTTTACCATTTGCCTCACCTAGCCCTTTTTTTCCCTTGGGTTTCCGGAGCCCGAGGGTCATCTTTATTTTACCCCCCCGGGCCAGTGCTCCTTCGAGTGTTGGTCCAACCTGAGCGATGTCCGGCGCCCCCTGGGCAACTAGGGTCTATGCCAACCCGACGTCTGGCTCATCCGGTGTGCCCTGAGAACGAGATATGTGCAGCTCCTATCGGGATTTGTCGGCACATCGGGCGGCTTTGCTGGTCTTGTTTTACCATTGTCGAAATGTCTTGTAAACCGGAATTCCGAGACTGATCGGGTCTTCCTGGGAGAAGGTCTATTCCTTCGTTGATCGCGAGAGCTTGTCATGGGCTAAGTTGGGACACCCCTGCAGGGTTATAAACTTTCGAGAGCCGTGCCCGCGGTTATGTGGCAGATGGGAATTTGTTAATGTCCGGTTGTAGAAAACCCGAAGTTGACCTTAATTAAAATACATCAACCGCGTGTGTAACCGTGATGGTCTCTTCTCGGCGGAGTCCGGGAAGTGAACACGGTGTTGGAGTTATGCTTGACGTAGGTTGCTATAGGATCACTTCTTGATCATACTTTTATCGATCGTGCTTTGCCTTCTCTTCTCGCTCTCATTTGCGTATGTTAGCCACCATATATGCTAGTCGCTTGCTGCAGCTCCACCTCATTACTCCATCCTTCCTATAAGCTTAAATAGTCTCGATCTCGCGGGTGCGAGATTGCTGAGTCCCCGTGGCTCACAGATACTTCCAAACCAGTTTGCAGGTGCCGATGAAACCGTGCAGGTGACGCATCCGAGCTCAAGGAGGAGCTCGATGAAGATCTTGTTCATTGTGTTGTTTCGTTTCAGTTGATCAGTAGTGGAGCCCAGTTGGGCCGATCGGGGACCTTTGTCGCATTTGGGGTTCTTCTTTTATTTTGGTTCCGTAGTTGGACCTTGATTGTATCTGGATGATGTAATGCTTTATTCATGTAATTGTGTGAAGTGGCGATTGTAAGCCAACTATGTATCTCTTTCCCTTATGTATTACATGGGTTGTGTGAAGATTACCTCACTTGCGACATTGCTTTCAATGCGGTTATGTCTCTAAGTCGTGCTTCGACACGTGGGAGATATAGCCGCATCGAGGGCGTTACATAGACCCCGTTCCGGCACCCTGCCGGAGGGGGAAATCATCACCGGAGGCCATCTTCATTATCCCTATGGTCTCCATGATGAGGAGGGAGTAGTCCACCCTCGGGGCTGAGGGTTCGTACCAATAGCTATGTGTTTAATCTCTCTCTCTCTCATGTTCTTGATTTGGTACGATTTTGATGCATCGCGGGCTTTGTTAAATATAGTTGGATCATATGTGATTTGGCACGATTTTGATGCATCGCGGGCTTTGTTAAATATAGTTGGATCATATGGTGTTTTCCCTTCTCTATCTTGTTGTGATGAATTGAGTTTTCCCTTTGAGATTTCATTTTTATTGAATTGAATAGTTTTATAGATTTGAGAGCACTTGATATATGTCTTGCGTATGAATACCCGTGGTGAAAATGGGGTATTATATTGATTCACTTGATATATGTTTTGACACTCAACTCGCGGATTCCCGAGGTGACACTGGGGTAATCTATGCATAGGGGTTGATGCATGTTTTCGTCCTTGTTTCTCCGGTAGAAATCTTGGGGCACTCTTTGATATTTTTTTGTTGGATTGAGTATTATAAATCTGAATTTGTTTTGGTGTTATTTTAGTACGAACTCTTGATAGATCGATCGGAAAGAATAACTTGGTGTTATTTTAGTACGGACTCATAATAGATTGATCGGAAAGAATAACTTGGTGTTATTTTAGTACGAACTCTTGGATAGATCGATCGGAAAGAATAGCTACAAACAATTTCTTCTTATGTTCTCCGCTAGATAAGAACTTTGGAGTGATTCTTCGTTGCACGTTGAGGGATGGTTATGTGATCCAATTATCACTACTAGGGAAAACCTTATACACAGAATTTTACCAGTAGCGCTGTACAAAATCAAACGCTACTGCTACTTAGTAGCAGCGCGTGCAAATAAACCGCGCTACTGCTATGACTTTAGCAGTAGCGCGTACTAGCAAAAAGCGCTACTGCTATGTTTGAACTGGGCGCACCTGGCTAGCCCAACCTAGCAGTAGCGCGTATACTGGCCCATTAGCTGTAGCACGCTTACATGTAAGGCGCTACTGCTAACGGAAATAAAATAAAGTGAAAAACTAGTAGAAAAGTAAATGAAAATGAAAGAAATAGAAAAAGGAGAAAGGAAAAAAATAAAATGTAAAGAAAAATAAAAGAAAAAGGAAAAAAGGAGAAAGGAATAGCAGTAGCGGGTTTCAAGAAACGCGCTACCGTTACGTCTCACTTAAACAGCGGTTTCCCCCCGCCCCCCCGGCCGCCACACTTCTTCCCCAAATCCCTCTCCCTCGCCGCCGTCTCCCCAATTCGCCGTCGCCCCACTTCGCCGCCGTCTCCTGCCGGCGTGGACGCCCGCAACCTCACCGTCTCCCCCCGAGGCCGCCGTCATCCTCACCGCCGCCGCCCGAGGCCGCCCTCAGCCTCACCGCCGCCGCCCGAGGCCGCCCTCGACGTCACCGTCGGCGCCCTCCACCTCACCACCGCCCGAGCCCGCCCAGGACCGCCGTTGCCCGTGCTCGAGCCCGCCCTCTCCGCCCCTGCCTCCGTCACAGAGCACCTCCCCGCCACCGTCTCTCCCCTCTTTGTAAGTCCCCCACCCCTCCCCCCACTCCTCTCTCTCTGAATTTTAGAGAAAAAATTAGTAGATGTTAGAGCAAAAATTAGTTTAGAGCAAAAAATTAGGTTAGTAGTGCTGCTAGTAGTAGTGGTACAGTAGGTTAATTAGGTGATGTTAAATGAATAACCTAAATGAATGAAATTAGTAGTCAACTGACTTTTTTTCCTTTCATCATTATAGAGCACTAAATTTAACTGAATTTTGTTCTATTAATAGTTAAATGAATTTTCTTCTACATTTTGTTTTTGAATTAGCTTGTGAAATTTGGACATGTGGTTGCTCGTGTATATTTGGACATGTGTTGCGGTGTCGAAGAGGGATATTTGAACACTATTTCCAGGGAATGATGCTGAGTGACCTATGTTTTGCCGGAATGTTGATTCATTTCTGTTCCGGCAAATTTCAGGTTCTCGATTTGTTCACTTTTTAGCAAAGGTCATGCCGAAATTTTCCGTGAATTTCGGCATGACTTGTGCTACAAACTAGGACATATCGAGTGCCCGGGATTTGCCGCACCAGGAAGGAGTCAACATTCCTGCAAAACAATAGTCCTTTTTTATGTCATTATTCATTTTATTAGGTCTAGAATTAATTGACTAGATTTAATCATAGGAAACATGGCTAGCAACGATGAAGGACAGGGTTCTGGTGATTGCGACGACGTCTACCAGGCGGCAGACGAATTTTTTAGCCTTACCAACGATCAACAGATGTTGTTGCTGGGCCCATCGGTGGCATCGGGGACTAAGACCGACACGCAGACCGGTACTGAGACTGAGACCGGCGCTGAGATTCAGACCGACATCGAGACCGGCGCCGAGACCGGTGCTGCCTCGGGGAGCGGAGCCGGTGTAGAACCGAAAGCAAAGAGGCAACGGGTTCCTAACAAACTCAGGACTACTAGACTGGTGGTCACGGAGGTGGACGACGGCAATTTTGAGCCAAAGGCGCCTGAGGAAGCGCGCCGCTGCTACGGCAATCAAATAGGCTGCATCATACGGACAACCGCCACCATCAACGATGAGAAACTAAAGAAGGTAGAAAATATGAGGAGCTCCCTCCTAAAGAAGTTTCACCAAATATTCTTGTTCCCGGGCCGGAATGAGAAGGATTATGAAGATCCAGACAAGGACCCGGCAATGAAGAAGATAAAGAAGATAAACAAGCACACCATGACCAAGTTTAGCGACGCGTTGGCCGCCTGTAAAAATCGAGTGAAAGCAAAGATCAACGACGGGGAACCCTACTCCGAGATTGTAAAGGATAATCCGACAATCACGGAAGAGCAGTTTCAAATATTCAAGGAGGCTTGCGAGGCCGAAGCTGCCAAAAAAAAGTCTAAGTACATGAAGGGGCTTCAAAAGAGGAACATTGGGAGCCACCACCTCGGAAGCCGTGGTTACGGCGGAAAGAGGTCCAAATGGGCCAAGGAGGACGCGGAAGCCGCGAGTCTGGGCATCCCAGACCCCTTGGCGGATTTCACCGTCCCGCAGGAGCGTGACGACCTGAGGGCCCGACACCGTTGGGACCCAGTGAAGAAGGTTTACGAGACAACAACGGTCATTACGGAGTTCATGAGACTGCTAGTAATTTTAGTTTCTGATCAATTCGACTGCACATGTTAGTCATATTTGTAAACGATCCTTGTGCCTTTTGCAAAGAGAGCAGCACGGATTGCGGCCGAAAGTGACTCGCCGTCTGAGGCATTGGCAAGGCCCAAGTGGGACACTCCATTCAACCGGGCGTTGAACATATTGAAACAACAACCGGTGGATACTCGACCGTCGTATGGACGCGTGCACGGTGTCGGAGATGGCGCCACGTGGAAGAAGTACTACCGTGAGACCACGGAGGAGAGAAAGGAAAGACGGAGGTTAACTGAAGAAAGCATCGACAAGAAGGTTGAGATTGCAGTTGAGAAGAAATCATCTCAGACAGTCGCAACAGCGGTAGCTGCCGCAAAACAGGCGATTACAGATATATCTACTTCCTTGGTGACGGGCGTTTACACTTGGACAAGGCAAAATCCAGAAAAAAATGCAGAGGACTTTCCCCTTGCTGACTTCCTGGGAGCACCTGCTCCCACACTGGCTCCCGCACCTGCTCCCGCACCGGCTCCCGCACCTGCTCCCGCACCGGCTCCCGCACCGGACGTGCTCGGTGGTGCCTCCTCTTTGGCTGAGCTCGACGCCCTCACGGTATCTGTCACACCGGCCCCCTTCAATGTAAATGTATAATCTCCCGTTTTCGTTGCCTTTCGGATGTCTCATGTCGCAGACTTTTCTTTGCAGGCCGATGAAACCCCGTGCACCATATTGTACACCATCGGCGAGCAGAAGGTGGACGTGGGGAAGGGGACGATAATGGAGCCGAAGGAACCATTGTTCCACAGCCGGTCGATCCCCCCAAACGTCTTCAAGGTTTCCGTGGCCAGTGTCAAACCGGGCCATGAGAATTTGCCTCCTCTAATACTAGTGGTGGATGACGACGAGACCCCGCGGCGGCTTGGTGATTGTTGCAATGGGTGGGTCCTGTTGTGGCTAAAGAGTCTGCTTCGTCTGGAGGCGGCCGGGAGCACACCCACGAGCACGCAGCCTCAGCAAGGTATGAACATCAACACCCCACCTACCCAATTAGCGTCGGGTGTCGGGTTGGGTGATAGCGGACGGGGTAAGCAGGTGGCTCCATTAGTCGCTGATGATGTCGCCATGGATGAGGATGAGGATGACGATGGTGCTGAACAGTATGTCTATACTGGCGCCTCCTCAGGGTTTGAGCGTCATGAGTCGGTGCCTGAATTACCGTCTCAACGTATTATTGACGACCATCCGGTGGTAAAGAAGTCTAGGAAGAGAGCGAGGAAAGGCAAAAAAGCTGATTCTATGATCCAGCCGCCTCAGCAGCCTCGGCTTCAGGACCGTGTAGATATCCCCGATGCGGATAAATGGCATATCCCTAGTCGACCAATCCTACCTGAAACAGCGCTACGGGCCAGATTCGGCGATCTAAGGAGACTTCATGACGATGTGCTGTGGGCAGAGAAAGGCCTCATCGCCTCGAAAGATCCAGGATACCCACTCTATGTGGTTAACGTTCCGCGGCAAATGTCGTACGTTGACGGCTTCCCCGCGGATAAGTTCTTCCTCCGATTCGGTTACATATTCGACATGTTTCACGTGAAGAAGCTGGATTTTACATTTGTACGCCTTTATGCCTTGCACATGAACTACATCATTGGGGTTGAGCAGATACATTTTATCTGTGTCGCTGACCCGTACTACATGCACGAGGGCTTCTTGGGAGTCTGTGCACAACATCGTGAATATGCGAGGGATTACATCGTCAGTTTCATGCTCGCCAATAAGGACAAGGAGGCGATTCTCGTGCCTTATCATCCCGTGTAAGTCATCCGCGCTGCTATCCTTCCTTCGATTTCAATAATTCATTTGCACGGTGGAGGCTAATTAATTTGAGGTGTACTTATTTTGCGCAGCGGCGGGCGCGCCGTCCTCATCATCCTCTACCCCCGATTCTCCCACGCTCTTTACTTGGACTCGTCGAAGAACATTCACAAAAAGGATTACACCCACATAAAAGATGTTCTCGACAGTGCTATGTTTTACTACCAAGCAAGGGGTGGAGAGGTTAGGGACAAGAAGAGAAGGGGCGGCAGGGCCGCCTTCAGCCATAAGACCGACTTCTGCTGCATCCAGCAACCGAACGATTCTCTTAATGATGGATTCTATGTCCTACACCACATGCTGGAGTACAGACGGGATCACCAGAACCTTCACATGGCACCTAGATCTGGCGATGCCCATATTCTGCAATGGACAAAGGACATAGGAGATATCGAGGATCATCGACTTCGAGCTGAGTTCTATAACATCCAGCGCGAACTTGCCCAAATCATCATGAATGAGGTCGTCGGAAAACAGGGATGTTCCATGCAGAAGGGCAAATGTCGCGGGAAGACGTCCGAACATGGATAGCCTCTCAGTGTCTCGACATGAAGCCTTTCACTAAGCTCGATGACTATCTCCCTGACATGGATGGATGGCACGACATGATGGAGTGATTGTCGATATATGACAATGTGTCCGTTTAGTCTATACTTTCTTTTATGACAAAACTTTGAGTTATGCACAGTGAAACTTTATTTGTGATGTAGTTAAACCGTCCTCCTCCTCGACTAGCGAAAATCACTCTAGTTAGGTCATTTTGGGTACGATGAACTTTGTTATTTATGCTTATGATATGTTGTTTCTATTTTTGCCAAGTCTATCTCTTTCTGTTGCTCAACTATATATGTTGCATATCATCGACTCATGTGACGATGCAGGTGCATAGATCATAGATGGCGAAGAAGTGCTACGCCAGGAGTATATATACGACAAGTGGCCAGAGTGTCAGGCCCAGGTGTACTGGTTTTCGGTTTCCGAGCGACACGCAGTACTTAGTTTAGGTTCACGCTAATGCGAGAGAGGGATACGAACTCATGTACTCAAAGTGATAGCTATTCTCGCGTATATCATTGTTTAGATGGATGACGATGTATTTGCAAGTAATCGAGACTTGTATCGCTATTTTCGAGATTGATGACGAGAGACCACTTTGTGTTGGATGATGATTATGATGATGACATGATTTGATGAGACTAATTGTATGTATATGCTATGATTACATTTGTATGTGGATGATATGCTAAATATTATTGTATAAAGCCTATTCAAATACAAAACAAATAAAAAATAAATATGCAGGAAAAAAACTAATAAAACTAGTAGTAGCGAGGGGGAAAATTTAGCAGTAGTGCCGACTTACCAGTAGCGCTTCCTGCTAAACAGCGTTGCAGATAATATTAGTAGCGCCCTTTTCCAAAGAGCGCTACAGCTATTCATCAGTAGCAGTAGCGTGGGTCAACAGGCGCTACTACTATATGTTAGCTGTAGCGCCTTATTAGTAGCGCCGGTACCCGCGCTACTGAGAGGGCCAAAACCCGCGCTGCTGCTAGGCTTTTCCCTAGTAGTGTATATTAGCATTGCTGAGAGATTGCACTAGTGAAAGTAGGAACCCTAGACCTCATTTTCAAGCATTGCAATACCATTTTGTGCTCACTTTTGCTACTTGCTACCTTGCTGTTTTTTATTGTTACTATTACAAAAATCAGTATCTACTATCCATATTACACTTGTATCACCATCTCTTCGCCAAACTAGTGCACCTATACAATTTGCCATTGTATTTTGTGTTTGGGACACAAGAGACTCTTTGTTATTTGGTTGCAGGGTTGTTTGAGAGAGACCATCTTCATCCTACACCCCCCCACGGATTGATAAATCTTAGGTTATCCACTTGAGGGGAAATTGCTACTATCCTACAAAACTCTGCGCTTGGAGGCCTAACACGAGTCTACAAGAATAAAGTTGCGTAGTAGACATCAAGCACTTTTCTGGCGCGGTTGCCGGGGAGGTGAGCGCTTAAAGGTATATCTTTAGATCTTGCAATAGAATCTTTTAGTTTCTTGTTTTATCACTAGTTTGGTTTATAAAAAAATATGGAATTGAGGTGGCATCATATTATTCGTCTTTATCATGTCTTTCTTGAAAATGATGGATCAGAAAATTGTGCTCAATTGATATAATAAGAATGCAATATAATGTTTGATACAAAATCCCTGAATGATGAGCATGATTGCAATGTTGCTAGTATAAATTCTTTGAATATCCATGATGCTAGTGATATGCAAAGCCATAAGCTTGGGGATGCTATGTTTGATGAAGATGATATTTTTTGTCCCCCAAGTTTTGATGAGCAAATTTATTATGATGATAGCATGCATCATATTTATGATGATTACTGCGATAACATGTATACTATATTGAGTAATGATGACCATGAAACTTGTCATCATGATTTTAATTTTCATTCTCATGATAGTTATTTTGTTGAGTTTGTCCCACCACTATTATGGATGAGAAGAAATTTGCTTATGTGGAGAGCAGTAAATTTTCTATGCTCGTGGATCAAGAAAAGAATGATTTATGTGATAGTTATATTGTTGAATTCATTCATGATACAACTGAAAATTATTATGAGTGAGTAACATATGCTTGTAGGAATTGCAATAATATCAAGTTTCCTCTCTATGGGTTGAGAATTTTGAAGTTATACTTGTTTTGCCTTCTTATGCTAATTGATTCTTGTTCTCATAAACTATTTGCTCACTGATGACCCACAAGTATAGGGGATCTATCGTAGTCCTTTTGATAAGTAAGAGTTTCGAACCCAACGAGGAGCAGAAGGAAATGACAAGCGGTTTTCAATAAGGTATTCTCTGCAAGCACTGAAATTATCGGTAACACATAGTTTTGTGATAAGGTAATTTGTAACGGGTAATAAGTAACGAGAGTAACTAAGGTGCAGCAAGGTGGCTCAATCCTTTTTGTAGCAAAGGACAAGCCTGGACAAACTCTTATATAAAGGAAAGCGCTCCCGAGGACACATGGCAATTATCGTCAAGCTAGTTTTCATCATGCTCATATGATTCACGTTCGTTACTTTGATAATTTGATATGTGGGTGGACCGGTGCTTGGGTACTGCCCTTCCTTGGACAAGAATCCCACTTATGATTAACCCCTCTCACAAGCATTCGCAACTACGAAAGAAGAATTAAGGTAAACCTAACCATAGCATGAAACATATGGATCCAAATCAGCCCCTTACGAAGAACGCATAAACTAGGGTTTAAGCTTCTATCACTCTAGCAACCCATCATCTACTTATTACTTCCCAATGCCTTCCCCTAGGCCCAAATAATGGTGAAGTGTCATGTAGCCGACGTTCAGATAACACCACTAGAGGAAAGACAACATACATCTCATCAAAATATCGAACGAATACCAAATTCACATGATTACTTATAACAAGACTTCTCCCATGTCCTCAGAAACAAACGTAACTACTCACAAATCATATTCATGTTCAAAATCAGAGGGGTATTAATATGCATAAAGGATCTGAACATATGATCTTCTACCGAATAAACCAACTAGCATCAACTACAAAGAGTAGTCAACACTACTAGCAACCCACATGTACCAATCTATGGTTTTGAGACAAAGATCGGATACAAGAGATGAACTACGGTTTGAGAGGAGATGGTGCTAGTGAAGATGTTGATGGAGATTGACCCCCTCCCGATGAGAGGATCGATGGTGATGGCGATGGCGATGATTTCCCCCTCCCGGGGGGATGTTTCCCCGGCAGAACAGCTCCGCCAGAGCCCTAGATTGGTTCCGCCAAGGTTCCGCCTCGAGACGGCGGCGCTTCGTCCCAAAAGCTTCCTTATGATTTTTTCCAGGGCAAAATACACCATATACCATAAGATGGGCATCGGGGGGCTTCAAGGTGGCCCACGAGGCAGGGGGCACACCCCCCACCCTCGTGGACAGTGGGTGGCCCCCTTTGGTGCTTTCTTCGCCCAATATTTTTAATATATTCCAAAATGACTTTCATGGAGTTTCAGGACTTTTGGGGTTGTGCAGAATAGATCTCTAATATTTGCTCCTTTTCTAGCCCAGAATTCCAGTTGCTAGCATTCTCCCTCTTCATGTAACCCTTGCAAAATAAGAGAGAAAAGGCATAAGTATTGTGATATAATGTGTAGTAACAGCCCATAATGCAATAAATATCGATATAAAAGCATGATGCAAAATGGACGTATCAACTCCCCCAAGCTTAGACCTTGCTTGTCCTCAAGCGAAAGCCGATATCGAAAAATATGTCCACATGTTTAGAGATAGCGGTGTCGATAAAACAAAATACGGACATGAGGGCATCATGATCATTCTTAGAATAGCAACATAACATATATATATATATATATATATATATATATTGTCATATGATTTCTTATGCTAAAGTAACAATCTATTCACAATGTAAAGTATGAATCAAAAACTTCATTGAAAACTAGCAAACTATAATCTCAGTCATTGAAGCAATTTTAATTTATCATAACATCGGAAAGAGTCAATATAAGAGCTTTTCAGCAAGTCCACATACTCAACTATCATTTAGTCTTTCACAATTGCTAACACTCATGCAATACTTATGGGTATGAAGTTTTAATCGGTCACAGAGAAAGATAGGGGCTTATAGTTTTGCCTCCCATCCTTTTATCTCAAGGGTAATGTCAACAATAATGCTTTATGAAAACCCACATCGAATTGGATATATACATCAGGATCTTTCCAACACATAGTGCTTGCCAAAGGATAAAGTGTAAAAAGGAAAGGTGAAGATCACCATGACTCTTGTACAAGGTAGAAGACAAAAATAAAAGATATTCCCTTCGCAGAGGGAAGCAGAGATTGTCATGTACTTTTATGGTTGGATGCACAAAATCTTAATGCAAAAAAACGTCACTCTATATTGCCACTTGTGATATGGACCTTTATTATGCAGTCTGTCGCTTTTATTTCTTCCATATCACAAGCTCGTATAAAGCTTATTTTCTCCACACTAATAGATCATACATATTTAGATAGCAATTTTTATTGCTTGAAATAATGACAACTTACTTGAAGGATCTTACTCAATCCATAGGTAGATATGGTGGACTCTCATGGCAACACTGGGTTTAAGGATGTTCGGCTGCACAAGTAGTATCTCTACTTTGTGCAAAGAGTTTGTCTAGCATGAGGGGAAAAGACAAGCTCAACATGTTGGATGATCCATGACAATATAATTTATTTTGGATATAAGAAAACATAACCCATTACGTTGTCTTCCTTATCCAACATGAACTTTTTAGCATGTCATATTTTAATGAGTGCTCACAATCATGAAAGATGTCCAAGATAGTATATTTATATGTGAAAACCTCTCTTTCTTTATTACTTCCTATTAATTGCAACGATGACCAAAACTATGTTTTTTAACTCTTAACAACTTTTATTCATCATACTCTTTATATGTGAAGTCATTACTCTCCATAAGATCAATATGATCTTTTTGTATTCTTTTTATTCTTTCCTTTTCTTTTATTCCCTCAAGATCATAACAGGATAGCAAAGCCCTCGACTCAAAACTAATCTTTATTATATATAGCTCACGGACTCGATTTACATAGATAGGGATCAACACAAAACTCAAAGCTAGATCATACTAAAACTTTATTCTACTAGATCAAGATATAACCAAAAGGATCGAACTAAGAAAAACGGTAAAGATAGAAGTGTGATGGTGATAAGATACCGGGGCACCTCCCCAAGCTTGGCAGTTGCCAAGGAGAGTGTCCATACCCATGTCTTTATGTCTCTGTCTTCGGAAGGGGTGATGATGGAGTTGTTGATTATGGGGTGTTGCACATCGAGTGTAGGAGATCCTCTAGCTTATGGATAATGCCCTTGAGTGCGGTGATATGCTCTTGCAACAAAATATTTTCACGTATGAGGTACTTATTTTGTATGCGAGCAAGCTCAATCATCTTGAAAGCTTCAAACTCAGTTGGGGTGAGATGATTGTAGTAAGGTTGAGAGAAGCCTTCTTCTTCTATTGTTGGGACTTGCTCCTTTGCGACCTCCTTGATCTTGTCACCTTCCATGATTTCCCCGATTTCTTCTCGCTTCGTTTCTAACTTCATTAGCCAAGCATCGTCGCCCACATTGTTGGAGGAGGGGGACGACATATTGGTCTAATCTGCGGCAGAAACAACTCAAAACAAGAAACAAAGGATTTCGTCGTGGTATGGTGGTCAAAACCTTCAGGAGATTATATAATGAATTTTTACACACCAAAATAAGTACCGTGCAAGAAAACGGAGTCCGGAGGGCACACGAGGCACCCGCGAGGCAGGGGTGCGCCCAGGGGGGTAGGGCGCGTCCTCCACCCTCGTGGATGCCTCGTGTCCTTTCCGGACTACTTCTTATTTTCCTATTTTCTTAAATATTCCAAAATGGAGAAAAAAATGCTATTAGAACTGTTTTGGAGTCAGTTTACTTACCGCACCACATACCTATTGCTTTTCGGAGTCTGAAACGTTCTGAAAAGTGTCCCTTATGTACTCCTCCGGGGTTACGGTGTCAATAACACTGGTTTCAACATTTATGGGATTACCTGAGATATAATGTTTCATTCTTTGACTGTTCACCACCTTCGAATTTGTGCCTTCGAAGATGTTGATTTTATGGCACCGGAACGATAGACCTACTCAATAATGTAAGGACCTTCCCATTTAGAGAGGAGTTTTCCTGCAAAAAATCTTAAATGAGAGTTGTATAGCAAAACATAATCACCTACATTAAACTCGCGCTTTTGTATCCTTTTGTCATGCCATATTTTAACCTTTTCTTTAAACAGTTTCGCGTTCGCATAGGCATGGGTTCTCCATTCATCAAGTGAGGTAATGTCAAATAGCCTCTACTCACCGACAAGTTTGAAATCATAATTGAGTTCTTTAATGGCCCAATATGCCTTATGTTCTAGTTAGAGAGGTAAGTGACATGCTTTTCCATAAACCATTTTATATGGAGACATACCCATAGGATTTTTATATGCGGTTCTATAGGCCCATAATGCATCATCAAGTTTCTTGGACCAATTCTTTCTAGATCTATTAACAGTCTTTTGCAAAATTAATTTAAGCTCTCTATTACTCAATTATACCTGACCACTACATTGCGGGTGGTATGGAGATGCAATTCTATGATTAACATCATACTTAGCAAGCATTTTACGAAAAGCACCATGAATAAAATGTGAACCACCATCAGTCATTAAGTATCTAGGGACTCCAAACCTCGGAAAAATAACTTCTTTAAGCATCTTAATAGAAGTGTTATGATCAGCACTACTAGTTGGAATAGCTTCTACCCACTTAGTAACGTAATCAACAGCAACAAAAATATGTGTATACCCATTAGAGGAAGGAAATGGTCCCATATAATCAAAGCCCCAAACATCAAATGGTTCAATAACAAGTGAATAATTCATAGGCATTTCTTGACATCTACTAATATTACCAATTCTTTGACATTCATCACAAGACAAGACAAACTTACGGGCATCTTTGAAAAGAGTAGGCCAATAAAAACCGGATTGCAATACCTTATGTGCAGTTCTATCTCCAGCGTGGTGTCCTCCATATGCCTCGGAGTGACACTTGCGTAGGATCTATTCATGTTCATGCTCAGATACACAACATCTAATAACACCATCTACTCCTTCTTTATAAAGGTGTGGGTCATCCTAGAAGTAATGTCTTAAATCATAGAAAAACTTTTTCTTTTGCTGGTATGTGGAACTAGATGGTATAAATTTAGCAACAATGTAATTAGCATAATCAGCATACCATGGAGCAGTAAGAGACGCATTTATGACAGCTAATTGCTCATCACGAAAGCTATCATCAATAGGTAGTGGGTCATCAAGAACATTCTCTAACCCAGACAAGTTGTCTGCAACGGGGTTCTCAGCTCCCTTTCTATCAATAATATGCAATCAAATTCTTGTAGCAAGAGAACCCATCTAATAAGTCTGGGTTTAGCATCTTTCTTTTTCATAAGGTATTTAATAGCAGCATGATCAGTGTGAACAGTTACTTTGGAATCAACAATATAAGGTCTGAACTTATCAGAAGCAAATACAACTGCTAAAAAATCTTTCTCAGTAGTAGCATAATTTCTCTGGGCACTGTCTAGAGTTTTACTAGCATATTGGATAACATTTAATTTCTTATCAACTCTTTGCCCTAGAACATCACCTACAACATAATCACTAGCATCGCACATGATTTCAAAGGGTAAATTCCAATCAGGTGGCTGAACAATAGGTGCAGAAATCAAGACTTTCTTAAGTATTTGAAATACTTCTACACAATCCTCATAAAAAACAATAGGAACATCTTTTTGTAAGAGATTAGTCAGGGGCCTAGAAATTTTTGAGAAGTCTTTAATGAACCTCCTATAAAAACTGGCATGACCAAGGAAACTTCTTATACCTTTAATGTCCTTAGGACACGACATCTTTCCAATAGCATCAACTTTAGCTTTATCAACTTCAATACCTCTTTCAGAAATTTTATGCCCCAAGACAATACCTTCATTAACCATAAAGTGGCGCTTCTCCCAATTCAAGACAAGATTAGTTTCTTCACATCTCTACAAAACTCGACCAAGGTTGCTTAAGCAATCATCAAAAGAAGTTCCATAAATGGAGAAATCATCCATGAAAACCTCAACAATATTTTCACAAAGTCAGAGATTATAGCAGTCATACATCTTTGAAAGGTAGCAGGTGCATTACAAAAACCAAAAGGCATACATCTATAAGCAAAGGTACCGAAAGGGCAAGTAAAAGTGGTCTTATCCCGATCCTCTTTTGACACAGGTATTTGAGAGAAACCAGAATAACCATCTAGAAAGCAAAAATGTGTATGTTTGGATAATCTTTCTAGTATTTGATCAATAAAATGTAGAGGGTATGATCTTTTCTAGTAGCTTTATTTAATTTGCGAAAATCAATTACCATTCTATAACCTATAACAATTCTTTGTGGGATCAATTCATCCTTATCATTAGGGACAACAGTAATACCTCCTTTCTTAGGGCACAATGGATAGGACTTACCCACTAACCAGCAACAGGATAAATTATACCTTCCTCTAGAAGCTTTAGTATTTCATTTCTTACTACTTCTTTCATCTTACGATTTAACCGTCGTTGGTGATCAACAACTGGTTTAGCGTCTTTCTCCAGTTTTATTTTGTGCTGGCATAGAGTGGGACTAATGCCCTTAAGATCATAAAGAGTATATCCAATAGCAGCACAGTGCTTTTTCAGAGCTTTCAATAATTTCTCCTCTTCCTGCTCTGAAAGGTTAGCACTAATAATAACAAGATATATTTTCTTTTCATCAATATAAGTATATTTAAGAGTATCAGGTAAAGGTTTAATCTCAAACATGGGATCACCCTTGGGTGGAGGAGGATCCCCTAGGATTTCAACAGGCAAGTTATGTTTCAAAATAGGTCCCTATTTAAACAATACTTCATCTATTTCCCTTCTTTCATTCATAAACATATCATTTTCATGGTCTAGCAAATATTGTTCTAAAGGATCACTAGGAGGCACGGCAATAGAAGCAAGACCAATAATGTCATCTTTACTAGGCAATTCTTTATCATGGGTTGTCTACGAAATTTAGCTAAATTAAAATCATGAGATATATCCCCTAAACCAAGAGTAACAATATCCTTTTCGCAATCTATCTTAGCATTAACAGTATTCAAGAAGGATCTACCAAATATAAGACAAAAGTCATCTTGTGGAGAACCAATAACAAGAAAATCAGTAGGATATTTAACTTTCCCACACAAGACTTCAACATCTCTAACAATCCCAATTGGTGAAATAATATCTCTATTGGCAAGCTTAATAGTAACATCAATACCTTCTATTTCAGCAGGTGCGATATCATACATAATTTCTTTGTATAAGTAATGAGGTATTGCACTCGCACTAGCACCCATATCACATGAGCCATGATAACAATGATCTCCTGTTTTAACAGAAACAACAGGCATGCCTACAACAGGTCTATGTTTATTTTTAGTATCGGGTCTAGCAATTCTAGCAGCTTCATCACAGAAGCAAATAACATGCCCATCAATATTATCGACCAAGAGATCCTTAACCATAGCAATACTAGGTTCAACTTTAATTTGCTCAGGGGGTGTAGGTGTTCTAGCCTTACTCTTATGAACCACAACTGAAGCTTTAGCATGATCCTTTATTCTAACAGGGAAAGGTTGTTTCTCAATATGAGCGGTAGGAACAATAGGATCAACATTATAAGTGATAGTCTTTTCTTCAACTTTAATAGGTTCTACTACTTTTACTTCAATGGGAGGATGATATTTAAACCACTTCTCCTTAGGGAGATCAACATGAGTAGCAAATGATTCACAGAAAGAAGCTACTATCTCAGAGTTAAGTCCATATTTAGTGCTAAATTCACGAAAATCGTCGGTATCCATAAAAGATCTAACACAATCAAACTTAGGTGTTATACCTGATTCCTTACCTTTGTCGACTTACCAATCTTCAGAGTTGCGTTTAATTCTTTCCAATAAATCCCATCTTAATTCAATAGTCTTCATCATAAAAGAACCAGTACAAGAAGTATCAAGCATGGAGCGATTATTGAAAGAAAGCCGAGCATAAAATTTTTGAATATTAATTTCTCTTGAGAGCTCATGATTGGGGCATGAATATAACATTAACTTAGCCTCCCCAAGCTTGAGCGATACTTTCTCCTTCATGATGCCAAAAATTATATATATAATTACGATCACGATGAACCAGATGCATAGGATAAAACTTCTGATGAAATTCCAATTTCAATCGGTTGTAGTTCCATGATCCAATATCAGCACATAGCCTAAACCATGTCAATGCTTCTCCCTTCAAAGATAAAGGGAAGACTTTCTTCTTGATAACATCCACAGGCATACCTGCAAGCTTAAATAATCCACAAACTTCATCCACATAGATTAGGTGCATATCGGGATGTAATGTTCCATCTCCTGTAAAAGGATTAGCTAGCAGTTTCTCTATCATACTCAAAGGAATTTCTAAGTAAACATTTTCAATAGGTTCAGTAGGTTGAGGAGCAACTCCTTGCTCTACTGGTCGAGGCGAAGATACCCCAAACAAGCCCCTCGAAGGATTATTTTCCACAGTAACAAGTGACAGTAAATTTCAGCACACGATATAATTTTTTCCTTACCAAATTCCACCTACCAAAGGCGCTTCACTCCCCGGCAACGGCACCAGAAAAGAGTCTTGATGACCCACAAGTATAGGGGATCTATCATAGTCCTTTCGATAAGTAAGAGTGTCGAACCCAACGTGGAGCAGCAGGAAATGACAAGCATTTTTCAGTAAGGTATTCTCTGCAAGCACTGAAATTATTGGTAACACATAGTTTTGTGATAAGGTAATTCGTAACGGGTAATAAGTAACAAGAGTAACTAAGGTGCAGCAAGGTGGCAAAATCCTTTTTGTAGCAAAGGACAAGCCTAGACAAACTCTTACATAAAGTAAAGCGCTCCCGAGGACACATGGGAATTATCGTCAAGCTAGTTTTCATCATGCTCATATGATTCGCGTTCGTTACTTTGATAATTTGATCTGTCGGTGGACCGGTGCTTGGGTACTGACCTTCCTTGGACAATCATACCACTTATGATTAACCCCTCTCGCAAGCATCCGCAACTATTGAAGAAGAATTAAGGTAAGCCTAACCATAGCATGAAACATATGGAACCAAATCAACCCCTTACGAAGCAACGCATAAACTAGGGTTTAAGCTTCTGTCACTCTAGCAACCCATCATCTACTTATTACTTCCCAATGCCTTCCCCTAGGCCCAAATAATGGTGAAGTGTCATGTAGTCGACGTTCACATAACACCACTAGAGGAAAGACAACATACATCTCATCAAAATATCGAACGAATACCAAATTCACATGATTACTTATAACAAGACTTCTCCCATGTCCTCAGGAACAAACATAACTAATCACAAATCATATTCATGTTCAAAATCAGAGGGGTATTAATATGCATAAAGGATCTTAACATATGATCTTCCACCGAATAAACCAACTAGCATCAACTACAAGGAGTAGTCAACACTACTAGCAACCCACAGGTACCAATCTGAGGTTTTGAGACAAAGATCGGATACAAGAGATGAACTAGGGTTTGAGAGGAGATGGTCCTGGTGAAGATGTTGATGGAGATTAACCCCCTCCCGATGAGAGGATCGATGGTGATGATGATGGCGACGATTTCCCCCTCCCAGAGGGATGTTTCCCCGACAGAACAGCTCTGCCGGAGCCCGAGATTGGTTCCGCCAAGTTTCCGCCTTTAGACGGCGACGCTTCGTCCCGAAAGCTTCCTTATGATTTTTTCCAGGGAAAAAGACACCATATACCAGAAGATGGGCATCGGTGGGCTTCTGAAGGAAATATGTCCTAGAGGCAATAATAAAGGTATTATTTATTTCCTTAATTCATGATAAATGTTTATTATTCATGCTAGAATTGTATTAACCGGAAACTTAGTAGATGTGTGAATACATAGACAAACAAAGTGTCACTAGTATGCCTCTACTTGACTAGCTCATTGAATCAATGATGGTTAAGTTTCCTAGCCATAGACATGAGTTGTCATTTGATTAACGGGATCACATCATTAGAGAATGATGTGATTGACTTGACCCATTCCATTAGCTTAGCACTTGATCGTTTAGTATGTTGCTATCGCTTTGTTCATGACTTATACATGTTCCTATGACTATAAGATTATGCAACTCCCGAATACCGGAGGAACACTTTGTGTGCTACCAAATGTCACAATGTAACTGGGTGATTATAAAGGTGCTCTACAGGTGTCTCCGATGGTGTTTGTTGAGTAGGCATAGCTCGAGATTAGGATTTGTCACTCTGATTGTCGGAGAGGTATCTCTGGGCCCTCTCGGTAATGCACATCACTATAAGCCTTGCAAGCAATGTGACTAATGAGTTAGTTACGGGATAATGCATTATGGAACAAGTAAAGAGACTTGTCGGTAACGAGATTGAACTAGGTATTGAGATACCGACGATCGAATCTCGGGCATATAACATACCGATGACAAAGGGAACAACGTATGTTGTTATGCTGTTTGACCGATAAAGATCTTCATAGAATATGTAGGAGCCAACATGAGCATCCAGGTTCCGCTATTGGTTATTGGCCGAAGACGTGTCTCGGTCATGTCTACATAGTTCTCGAACCCGTAGGGTCAGCATGCTTAACGTTCAGTGAAGATCGGTATTATGAGTTTATGTGTTTTGATGTACTGAAGGTAGTTCGGAGTCCCGGATGACATCGGGGACATGACGAGGTGTCTTGAAATGGTCGAGACATAAAGATCGATATATTGGACGACTATAGTCGGACATCGGAAAGGTTCCGAGTGATTCGGGTATTTTGTGGAGTACCGGGGAGTTACGGGAATACGGGGGAAGGGGCCTCATGGGCCAAGTAGTGGAAGAGAGGAGGCAGGACAAGGCAGGGCGCGCGACCCCCCTAGCCCAAACCTAATTGGACTAGGGGGTCGGCCCCCCTTTCCTCCATTCCTCCCTCTCCTTCCTTCTCTCTCCCTTCCTCTTGGTGGACTCCTACTAGGACTTGGAGTCCTAGTAGGACTCCACACTTGGGAGCGCCTCTAGAGCCGGTCGGCCTCCCCTCCTCTCCTCCTTTATATACTGAGGCAAGGGGCACCCCATGGACACACAAGTTGATCATTGATCTTCAGCCGTGTGCGGTGCCCCCCTCCACCATAATCCACCTCGGTCATATCATAGCGGTGCTTAGGCGAAGCTCTGCGTGGGTAGCTTCATCAACACCGTCATCACGCTGTCGTGCTGACGAAATTCTCCCTCGAAGCTCTACTGGATCATGAGTTCGTGGGATGTCACCGAGCTGAACGTGTGTAGATCGTGGAGGTGCCGTACATTCGGTACTAGGATCGGTCGATCGTGAAGACGTACGACTACATCAACCGCATTGTCATAACGCTTCCGCTTACAGCCTACGAGGGTACGTGGACGACACTCTCCCCTCTGGTTGCTATGCATCACCATGATCTTGCGTGTACATAGGATTTTTTTTGAAATTACTACGTTCCCCAATAGTGGCATCCGAGCCAGGTTTATGCGTAGATGTTATATGCACGAGAAGAACACAAGTGAGTTGTGGGCGATACAAGTCATATTGTTTACCAGCATGTCTTACTTTGATTCGGCGGTATTGTTGGATGAAGTGACCCGGACCGACATTACGCGTACGCTTACGCGAGACTGGTTCTACCGACATGCTTTGCACATAGGTGGCTGGCGGGTGTCAGTTTCTCCAACTTTAGTTGAATTGAGTGTGGCTACTCCCGGTCCTTGTTGAAGGTTAAAACAACACTAACTTGATGAAATATCGTTGTGGTTTTGATGCGTAGGTCAGAACGGTTCTTGCTCAGCCCGTAGCAGCCACGTAAAAGTTGCAACTACAAAGTAGAGGACGTCTAACTTGTTTTTGCAAGGCATGTTGTGATGTGATATGGTCAAGACATGATGCTAAATTTTATTGTATGAGATGATCATGTTTTGTAACAGAGTTATCGGCAACTGGCAGGAGCCATATGGTTGTCGTTTTATTGTATGCAATGCAATCGCCCTGTAATTGCTTTACCTTATCACTAAGCGGTAGCGATAGTCGTAGAAGCAATAGTTGGCGAGACGACAAAGGATGCTACAATGGAGATCAAGGTGTCGCGCCGGTGACGATGGTGATCCTGATGGTGCTTTGGAGATGGAGATCAAAGGCACAAGATGATGATGGCCATATTATATCACTTATATTGATTGCATGTGATGTTTATCTTTTATGCATCTTATTTTGCTTTGATTGACGGTAGCATTATAAGATGATCTCTAACTAAATTTCAAGGTATAAGTGTTCTCCCTGAGTATGCACCATTGCCAAAGTTCATCGTGCCAAGACACCACGTGATGATCGGGTGTGATATGCTCAACGTTCACCTACAACGGGTGCAATCCAGTTCTGGACACGCAGAAATACTCGGGTTAAACTTGACGAGCCTAGCATATGCAGATATGGCCTCGGAACACTGAGACCGAAAGGTCGAGCATGAATCACATAGTAGATATGATCAGCATAGTGATGTTCACCATTGAAAACTACTCCATCTCACGTGATGATCGGACATGGTTTAGTTGATTTGGATCACGTGATCACTTAGATGATTAGAGGGATGTCTATCTAAGTGGGAGTTCTTAAGTAATATGATTAATTGAACTTTAATTTATCATGAACTTAGTCCTGATAGTATTTTGCAAATAATGTTGTAGATCAATAGCTCGCGTTGTTGCTTCAGTATGTTTTATATGTGTTCCTAGAGAAAACTAAGTTGAAAGATGGTAGTAGCAATGATGCGGACTGGGTCCGTGATCTGAGGTTTATCCTCATTGCTGCATGATTAGCCACAAATATATGGGATAGTTGTAGCCTCTTTCGATAAGTAAGAGTGTCGAACCCAACGAGGAGCTAAAGGTAGAACAAATACTCTCTCAAGTCCTATCGACCACTGATACGACTCTACGCACGCTTGATGTTCGCTTTACCTAGAACGAGTTTGAAACTAGAAGTACTTTGTAGGTGTTGTTGGAAAGTGTTTCAAGATAAGTAAAGAACGCGTAAATATAAACTAGGGGCTGTTTATATAAAGATGCAATAAAGTAAATATAGAGAGTGTGGAAAAGTGGTGGTAGGAGTTGTGGAATTGTCCCTAAGCAATTGACTACTTTACTAGACCGATAGCAAGTTTTATGTGGGAGAGGCCACTGCTAGCATGTCATCCCTGACTTGGAATTCTATGGACTTATGATTGGAACTATTAGCAAGCATCCGCAACTACTAACGTTCATTAAGGTAAAACCCAACCATAGCATTAAGATATATTGGTCCCCCTTCAATCTTGTATGCATCAATTTCTATGCTAGGTTGAAGCTTCTGTCACTCTAGCCCTCCAATACATAGTCCTATCAACATACAACTAACCCTATAGTGTGATCCACGTGCACGCTCATATGATGGGCACCAAAGGATAGCAACATAACCACAAGCAAATTAAATCAATCATAGCAATTCATCAACCACCAATAGGACAACGAAAATCTACTCAGACATTATAGGATGGCAACACATCATTGGATAATAATATGAAGCATAAAGCACCATGTTCAAGTAGAGGGTACAGCGGGTTGTGGGAGAGTGGACCACTGAATATAGATGGGGGAAGGTGATGGAGATGTTGGTGAAGATGGCCGAGGTGTTGGTGAAGATCGCGGTGATGATGATGGCCCCCGGCAGTGCTCCGGCGCCACCGGAAGCAAGGGAGAGAGAGCCCCCCTTATTCTTCTTCCTTGACCTCCTCCCTAGATGGGAGAAGGGTTTCCCCTCTGGTCCTCGGCTCCCATGGCTTGGGAGGGGAGAGAGCCCCTCCGAGATTGGATCTATATCTCTATTTCTGCGTGCCTAGATCCTTCCCCTTCACCGTTTCTTTTATATCCGGAGATCCGTAACTCCGATTGGGGTGAATATTTCGCCCAAATTTTTCCCATAAAATTAACTTTCTTGCGGCAAAACAAGAGCGTCAAGAGCCTTATGGGTGGCCCACGAGAGTGCCAAGCGTGCCCCGGGGGGTGGGCGCGCCCCCCTGTCTCGTGGCCACCTCAGACAACGTTTCGCATTGATTCTTCCTCTGGAAAATCCCAAATATTCCAAAACAAGTCTCCGTCCATTTTATCCCGTTTTCTGCGAAACATAAAAATGCAACAAACATGTGGGGACCCCGAATCATAAGTCGAGATCACCGAATGCATGTGTACAGTGATCCCAGAGATCAATGCTCACTGAACACACAGAACTTGAATAACAAGAGTCTTACATCCATACATACCGTCTTACACAAATTAGGACCATTATGGTCAAGTCTTACATTGATAAAGCCTTCAGGGATGAACATCAAAGGAAACACAAGCAGCGGAAATCTTCGTCGATAAGTAGAACCCATGCCATCTGCCTTAACCCTACAGGCATTCTGGCTAGGAAACGTCCTAGTTCACATGTTCGTCTCCAAAGAACTCTTCTTCAAACTCCAGTTCTTCCATGTATGGCCAATTAAATAACCAGTGGCAAGCCAGTGAGTACTTTGAATGTACTCGCAAGCAACCCATGTTTTGGTCCAAGATGTAATAATACATGATATAGGTAAATTTTTGCAGAAAGCTAGTTTTGAGTGCAATGACATGTTCAACAACTTGTAAGACATGCATCAGGAGAATTCAAGTAACCATGAGGACAGGTTACAAATATCAACATAAATAGAGTGGGCATCAACCCAACTCAATCATGTCAAGTCCCTTGACTTGACCCAAGTAGTTCTCCCCAATTATCCAAACACACACACTGGTTTGTGAAGCTCTGGACGTAGTTTAAGCAGCACTGCCCAACTATCCTTGACCGTGGACACGGCTATTCGAATAGTTTTACACTCTGCAGAGGTTGCACACTTTACCCACCAGATCTGGGGAACTTCCATGTCATCCACGACCCGCGATACCTCAAGTACCCGGGGTAAGCACCCGATCACTATCTTTCCCTAGACGACACTAACAAGGAGTCCACTCGTTGTTCCGTATCCTCATGATGTACATCATACAAGACTCACTCGAGATCGTAACATCCGAGAGGGGACGCAACGGTGTATCCGGTGCCCTATAAAAACAGTCATGGCCGCCCTACCTGGCATGATCCTGTCCCGAGAGAGAGCACCAACTATCCCCCGTCACTGGTAATGCGGGCTCCAAGCTAGTATCGGCCTAGGTAATCAATAGTGCCCTTTCCCATACAAGGGTAGAGTGGTTGCGCATGTAAGGTTGGGACAGTCGACAAATCTTAAATCTAATCTGTTTTCGAAAACAACACACACTTGCCTCGGTACACCACTTCGTCATCAAGTGGTTACCCATCTCATCATCTCCCTCGGGCATAAGTGGCACCCGACGGGGTTTTCGAAAAGTCCTTTGAAAACACTTTGTCTCCTTCATCATGCATATACCCGTCCCTTTTTGCGTAGCATCTACTTTAGCATCCTATCTACTCCCACCGGCATAACCCTCATAAGAAGGTAGGGTCATGCACAATGCAAGTATCAACGAGGAAGTAACGGTGGCAAACCACCCCATGTGGTCATCACAGTATCATGTTTCCGATGCAAGCAATAAAAGTGCTATATGACATGCATAAAAAGGGTTTCATAGACATGGTCAAAGGGCTGCTTGCCTGGCTCAACAAAGTCTTCTGGGTCTTCAAAGTCTTCTGGTCCAACTCCTTCGTCAGCAACGCAATCTATCGTTGCAAAATAATAACGAGAAAAATAAGGCAATAATAAAACAGAAAAACCAAAGTGCTCAGAAAAATGTCAACTCATTTTTGTTAAATACTAGGGTGAAAACTAAGAAGGGGAAAATTCCTAGTTTTGGATTTGGAGTAGCATAATAGGAGAAATGGATTTACAAAGGTATATTTAAATGCTTAAAATCACATTTAAATATTTCTAGTGAAGAAAAGGTTGTTGGATTTGAATGATAGTTGCACCATTAAATAGGTTGCAATACTTTAGGAATTTAGGAGTTGGAATTAATTTATTTGGACAAATATTTTATCTTGTGGAATTTTTGGAAAGGTGACAGAAAAAGAAAAAGGGGAAGGGGCACTGTGCCTGTTGGGCTAGAACAGCCGCAGGGCAGCGGCCCAGCCGAGCCGACGCGCGCGCGCGCCAGATTTTTAAACCTGATGGGAGGGGCCCGGCGTCTGTGAGAGAGGGCGCGGGAGAGGGAGAGGACAGAGAGGCTGACGGGCGGGGCCCCTTGTCAGGGTCGTCGTCAACCCTCGTCCGACGGCGGCGAGGCTTACCGCCGACGATGCAGGGCACAGCAAGCTTGGCCAAGGGTAGGGATGGACTCAGCATGGTGACGCCATTCGGGTGGAGGTGGTTGCGGTCGCCGGGGTGGCCTGGTTCGCTGGCAACGAGGAGGCACGGCGAAGGAGCGTCGGGTGGTGGTCGTTCCGGTCGACTCCGGCTGCAAACGAGGCGGGGGAGAGAGGGGAAATGATCAGTGGGAGGAGGCGGTTTCAGATCGGGGCAGAGGAGGAGCGGGGGAGGCCTGTACCTCGCGAACGCCGGCGAGCCGAAGCGGCGGAGCTCGAGCTTGATCTCGAGCTCGGGCGGCTCTGGAGAGGAACTGGGGGTGCAGGGGGATGATTTGGTGCTGCAGAGAGCGAGTAGTGAGGAGAGGAGGGCTCGGGGAGGCCCTTAAATAGGCGAACGGCGGGGTGTCGTGGACCCGTGCGCCGGCGAGCTCCTGCTCATTGCCACAGGGCTCGGGAGGAGCTGGCGCCGTGTCTGGGGTGTTGCTAGGTGTGGACTATGCCGAGGGGAGCTAAGGGAGAGAGAGGGGAGGGGTCAGAGATGCCGCGCGTGTGAGCCGCGCCATTGGCGTGCTCGGGCGGCCAGCACGCATGCGAGCAGGGGCGAGAGAGGGGGAGAGAGGAGGGGGACCATGCTGTGGCGTGTTGCGGACGTTGAGGAGAATCGTCGGGCGCGCTGGGGAGGCCCGAGGTGGCCGGAGGCGGTTGGAAGGGGGCGGCTATAGTGCGGGAGCGCACTGTAGCGCGCTCCAGAGCGCCCAAATGGCTGGCATGGCCATTTTCTATGCATGTGGTCATGGCCAAAGGTGTCTGGTAGCTCTAGGGGAGTAAAGAAGTAGGAGATGGCCTTGGATGCCCTGGGTGGCCACTGGAGTGAGGAGGGAGGTGAGAAAGGAGAGAGAAGTTGCTATCCAGGGAGGGAAAATGGGGTTTTACCCATCCAATAATTGAGCTGTGGGTTTGCCATTGTTACTAGAGCTGAAAGGGGACTAGGAGGGGTTGTGGCAAAAAGTGGAGCTCATGGAGATTAGTGGAACAGCCCCAAACACGGTTTTTAGTTAACATGCAGAAGGTGTTTGATATGGTTTTGGGATACTTGCACTAATTTACTTCTTGTGGCACTTGACAGGGATGTTTTTCATGACAAAATGACAGGGAAAAAGGAAGATGAGCTTATTTGGAAGAGTTCGCTAATGAAACTTTGGCAAACCCTAGAAATTAGCAGAAATGAACTTGTGTAGATCTAGTTGAGCAAATCACTTCTCCTTGATGAACCACTTGGTGTAGTGGCCTCATTTGGTCATGTGAACATGCTCATAAAAGTTGGGGTCAAGGAGAGAAAGTTGTTAGTACAAACTTGTTCAAATTTGATTCTGGTCAGAGAGGGTTTTGGGGCATTTTGGTGAACCAAAATGACTTTAATTGACATGAGGCTTTGCAAGGTGATCACAATATGCATTTGTGACTTGCTGGATTTTCCTTGGATTTTTATGAAAATATTTCCTGTAGAAATATTTCAAATCCTTGAAATGGGCAGAAATGGTTTTGGGAGGTTTTGTCCAATATTTTGAACATGACCATGTGTTGAAACTCTTATATATGGGAAATATATGTCCACTGAGTTTCCCTGATTTTTGTCAAATATTTTTGAAATAATAAAATAATTTTTCCCTATTAAAGACCATTTCTGGCCTTAAGAAAAAGCTTTTAAATAAAATAGAAAAATAACTTTTAAATTTATATTTTTGTGGTTTATGGGAGTCCTATATCTAATAGGTCTCAAATATACTCTTTGAAATATTTTTCATACCCCAAATCAAGTACTTGTAGTGCAAACCTCAATTTAGGGGTTTTTGGAAAACTAATTTTTGAAAATACTATTTGGCCAAATTATTTTTGATAATATTATATTGCACTATACACATGGCATGATCATTGGGCAGAAGTTTGGGGCAAGGAGATGAAGTATATAAGGTGGAGTTGTGTTGACTTTAAAGAGCACTTAAAAAAATCAGAGAGAGAAAACCAACTCCAAATAAAAGCCAAATAATGCAAAAGTTTTTGTTGGTCCAAATTTTCATGCCTTAATAATGCAAATGATATGTTACAAAATGCAGGGTGTGACATACCTACCCCCCTTACAAGAATCTCGTCCCCGAGATTCCTAAACTAGGCTTTAAAAGAGATCGGGAAACTCGGATCTAAGGTAGTCTTCACGTTCCCAGGTTGCTTCTGCTTCAGTGTGGTTGCTCCACTGGACCTTGAAGTACTTGATGGTGCGGCTTCGAGTGTGTCGCTCAGCCTCATCCAAAATGCAGATGGGCCTCTCACGGTAAGTCAAATCAGGCTGAAGGTCAATGGCTTGGTGATCGACATCCTTGTAGAGATCAGGCCTGTCTAGAACTTGGAGACACTTCCGGAGTTGTGACACGTGGAATACGTTGTGCACATCAGATAGTTCAGGTGGCAGTTCCAATTGGTAAGCCACTTCTTTGCGTCGTGTAGTGATCTCGAAGGGGCCAATAAATCTTGGTGCGAGCTTTCCCTTAACGTGGAAACGCTTGGTTCCCTTAAGAGGAGTTACTCGCAGGTATACATGGTCTCCGACTTGGAAGTCTACTTGTCGGAGACGAGTGTCGGCATAGCTCTTCTGTCTTGACTTGGCAGTCTTCAGTCGCTCTCTGACTAGCTGAACTTGCTCTTCTGCTTCACGGAGGATATCGGGCCCAAATACTAGTCCTTCTCCGGTTTCTGATCAATTGAGGGGTGTGCGGCAGTTCCGTCCGTATAACACCTCAAATGGTGCCATCTGAAGGCTTGACTGATAACTGTTGTTGTAGGAGAACTCGGCAAAAGGGAGGCAATCTTCCCACCTAGCTCCATATGCCAGGACACAGGCTCGGAGCATGTCTTCGAGTATCTGATTCACTCGTTTTGTCTGACCTCCGGTCTGTGGGTGGAAAGCAGTGCTGAAGGACAACTTGGTCCCCATGGCTTCTTGGAACTTCTTCCAGAACCTTGAGGTAAACTGGGTTCCTTGATCTGACACAATCTCCTTGGGAACACTGTGAAGGCTTATGATCCTGTTGATGTATAGAGTTGCTAGCTGGTTGCCATCATAGGTAGTCTTAACAGGAATGAAATGGGCTACTTTGGTCAAATGATCGACTATGACCCAGATGGAGTCATGTCCCTTGTTTAACCTAGGTAGTCCAGTGATGAAATCCATTCCGACTTTATCCCATTTCCACTCGGGAACCTTGAGTGGTTGGAGAAATCCAGCAGGTCGCTGATATTCAGCCTTGACTCTTTGGCATACATCACACTTTGCAACATAGGTGGCAATCTCCCTTTTCATCCCATGCCACCAAAATCTTTCCTTCAGGTCTTGATACATCTTGGTTCCTCCAGGATGGATGGAATACGGGGTGTCATGAGCTTCTTGCAAGATCAGATTCTCGAGCTCAATCTTGTTGGGCACGCAAATGCGATTCCCAAACCACACAACTCCTTGCTCATCCTCTGAGAAACTTGGGGCTTTGCCTGCCTTGATCTTCCTCTTGATGCCTTCAATACTCTCGTGTCCCTTCTGAGCTTCCTTAACATCATCCATCAAGGTAGGCCTAACTTCGAGGTTGTCCAAGAATCCTGGTGCAACCAGTTCCAACCCGAAGCTTTCGAGTTCTTCATACAAGGCGGGTAGCTTGTCCTTAAGCATAGCATTCAAGGAACAAGCCTTTCTGCTTAATGCATCTGCTACCACATTAGCCTTCCCAGGGTGGTATTGAACACTAAGGTCATAATCCTTGATCAACTCTAGCCACCTTCTCTGCCTCATGTTCAATTCCTTCTGAGTGAAAATATACTTCAGACTTTTCTGATCCGTGTATATCTCACACCGCTTCCCTAGGAGGTAATGTCGCCATGTTTTCAGGGCATGAACTACTGCTGCCAACTCGAGGTCATGAGTAGCATAGTTCTCTTCATGAGGCTGTAGTTGCCTTGAAAGGTAAGCTACGACTTTGCCCTCTTGCATCAGGACACCTCCCAGTCCGGTTCTTGATGCATCACAATATATCACAAACTCCTTGTGTATATCTGGTGTGGCCAGAACTGGGGCGGTGGTCAGTCTCTTTTTCAGCTCTTGGAAGCTCTCTTCGCACTTCGGCGTCCATTCAAACTTCTTGTCCTTCTTCAAGAGCTGGGTCATGGGTCGGGCAATGCTTGAGAATCCTTCAACGAACTTGCGGTAATATCCTGCGAGTCCGAGGAAGCTTCTGACTTCCTTCACATTGCTCGGGGATTGCCATTCAGTCACGACTTCAATCTTAGCGGGATCGACTGACAATCCTTCTTTGGTCAAAACATGGCCCAAGAATCCGACTTCACGCAGCCAAAATTCACACTTGCTGAACTTGGCATACAGTTGGTGCTCTTGAAGCTTGTCTAGGACCATCCTCAAGTGTTGCTCATGCTCTTCTTCCGTCTTCGAGAAGACAAGAATGTCATCAATGAAGACAACGACAAACTTGTCCAAATATTCCATGAAGACCTTATTCATGAGATACATGAAGTAAGCTGGGGCATTGGTCAATCCAAAGGACATGACCGTGCACTCATACAGGCCATATCTGGTTACAAATGCCATCTTCGGAATATCTTGGGGTCTGATTTTCAGCTGGTAGTACCCAGATCTGAGGTCGATCTTGGAGAACACCTTGGCCCCATTGAGTTGGTCAAACAGATCTTCAATCTTGGGAAGTGGATACTTGTTCTTGATTGTAACTTCATTGAGGGAGCGGTAGTCAATGCACAAGCGGATGGTACCGTCCTTCTTTGCCACAAACAGAACAGGTGATCCCCAAGGGGAGGCACTAGGGCGGATAAATCCCTTCCTCAACTGCTCTTCCAGTTGCTTCTTCAATTCTGCTAACTCCTCCGATCCCATTCTATAAGGCTTCTTATAGATGGGTCCTGCTCCGGGTATGAGCTCGATGATGAACTCAATGTCTCGGTCAGGAGGCATTCCCGGTAGCTCATAAGGAAAGACATCGGGGTATTCGCATACTACCGACACTTGCTCCAATCCAACTTTAGTTAGACAGTTGACTTGGGTGGCTTGAGCAGGGGAGGGGTTGGAGGCAAATTTAACTTTGACTCCTTGCTCATTGGTCACAGTGACAGTCCGGTTGGCGCAATCTATCAAGCCTTGGTGCTTGATGAGCCAATTCATTCCTAAGATCACATCCAAGCCTTGTGATCTTAAGATGATAAGGTCTGCTAGGAAGTCTACCCCGTTAATGATAATCCCGACTGCTCTACATCCTATCTTTGCTCTCATCTCTGCTCTGGGGGTTTGTACCACCATAGGTTATTCAGAGGTGTAGGTGTCATGCCACTTTTTAATGCAAACCTTTGGGTGACAAATGAATGCGTGGCTCCAGAATCAAACAAGATAGTTGCAGGTGCTGAGTTGACAAGGAACGTACCCAGCATGACATCCGGGTCTTCTTGGGCTTCTTCTGCGGTGACATGATTCACACGACCCTTGCCGTTGTTGGGCAGGTTGCGGGGAGCTTGGTTCTTTGGTGGCATTGCACGGCCTTGTCCTGGGTTCTGCGCATTGGGGCGCGGGGCGTCGGGCTTCTTGTTGGGGCAATTCTTGGAGTAGTGTCCTGGCTGACCACATCCAAAGCAAGTGACTTGGTTGGGGTTGCTTCTCTTGCTGGTATTGTTATTGGGGTTGTTGTAAGCTGGCCTGGGGTTGGCATACTGCTGAGGCTGATAGTTGGTGCGGGGTGCAAGGGCTCTTGGCTGCTGATAGGTTGGCTTGACCGGGGCTGGCTGCCACGGGCGAGGCTTCTGGTTGCTGGAGCTACCCTTGCTGATCATCTTGCGCTTACAGGTATCATCCAAAGCACGTCGCTTGTCCTCAAGCATGAGTGCCTTGTTCACCAGATCAGGAAAGGTCGGGTAGTCACACACAACAAGCGAGTACTGCAGAGTCTGGTTAAGGCCTTCCATGAAGCGCTCCTTTTTGGCAGCATCAGTGCTGACATCCTCAGGAGCATACCTTGAGAGAACACTGAACTTCTGCATGTACTCCTTGACAGTGCTACTTCCTTGCTTCAGGGCTCGGAACTCACGCTTCTTGATAGCCATGATTCCGGAAGGAATGTGGGCCTTGCGGAATTCTGCCTTGAAGTCATTCCAAGTGATGTTTTGCTCGGCATGCATGGCCTTGAATCCATCCCACCAAGCTCTGGCAGTTCCCTCGAGATAGTGGACAACATATGCCACCCTCTCACGGTCTTCAGTGCATCCGACTAGTTCCAGCAGATCCTCAATGGTGCGGACCCAGTCGTCTGCATCCAGGGGTTCAGCAGTCTCGATGAAGGTGGGTGGTGCATGCTTCTTGAACTCCACCAACATGGAACGTCCATTGCCGTTTCCCGCCGGCTGGCGATTGATAGCTTGAGAAATCATTTGGAGGGCTGCAGTGTTGGCTTGGCGTTCCTCTCGGAAGGCTTGGAGAAGCTGAGCCATGTCCATGTTTGGAGGAGGTGGTGGTGGTGGAGTCTGTCCTCGGGCTTGGTCCTGGCTGACTCCTGCTTCAGCAGAACCTCCGGCTTCTTGCTGCTGGGTAGAGGTACCAGTACGTGTTACAACAGGCATCCTGTTGGAGTGGTCAAGGTCTCATGATTGGGAAAGACGAGGGAAGGCAATATAGATGGGATGCCTAGTAAGAGGGTCGGTATGACACTAATTGTTTTCATGCAAGGGCCAAAAAGGCCAAACACATTCATTAAAATCCAATTGGGTGATGTAGTTGTTTAGAGGTTCTCAAAGGAAGGTACGACGTCCATCAAACACATCAAAAGCAAATGCAACACTACATGGTTTCATATGAACCATTACAAGGACTCGACTTCGCATAGGGGTACACGGCCTATCCTAACATAGGGGTTACTAACGGGCATATCCAAGTTGCGAATGATGCCTAAGTGGTGGAATGCTCGGTCGTGTAGTCTGGCTCTTCTGGGTCTTCCTCCTCATTATCAGCATCCTGACTTTCCCCTTCACTTGAAGGGGTGGGGGAGTGGAGGAGCTCAACACAGCGTTGCTTTGCTGGTGGGGTGAAGAGCTTGTGGTAATCCCTTGCGCTCATGCGGTGTTGCTGTGGTGGTTCTCCATCCTTTGGGGGTCTTCTGCCTCTGTGTGCGATTGCGGGTCGTCCAGGGGGAGCACCTTCCTTCTTGATCCTATCCGTCTTCCCTTGTGCTTGGAGAAGAAGTGCCTTGGTCTCATGAAGTTCCTTTCGGAGCTCCATTGATTCCGAGGCCAAGTGTTGTGCCAAACTATCGGCACAAAGGCTGAAGTAGGTCTGGAATCGGAGTGGAAGTCCTTCTTCTAATGGTGGAGCTGGTGCACTGCTCTCATTCTCACCTTCCTTCCGATAAGGCAAGAAGCGGGTTGCCAACTCGTCTGCCATCTCTGGAAGAAGGTCCCGGAGGCGGGTGAGTGCCTTGAGGGTTGCCGTCTCGACGGCTAGAACCAGTGTTGCCATCAGGGGTCCCTCGAAGAACCAGCTTGTTGGAGAGTCATTGGCCTTCACGATCACTTCCACATGATACTCCGTCTCGGTGTCATTGATCCAATGTTCATGGTAGGTGAAAATGGGGGCTCGGTGAAACTGGCACTTCTTGAGGCTATCCTCGAGAAGCACGGGAAATCCGGTGGTCAGGAAGTCTTCGAGTACGGCTACCATCTACAAAGGTTGAATGGGAGAGGTCAATAAGGGAAATATATCTTTGGGTTGGGTATGCTTTAGAAAAGAAGAGAAGTTTAGATGGTCTCGAGCTAACTAACGTCCATGCTAACTAAGGCTTCCTACAGTCAGGATTGCTCTGATACCAGCTCTGTGGGGACCCCGACTCATAAGTCGAGATCACCGAATGCACGTGTATAGTGATCCCAGAGATCAATGCTCACTGAACACACAGAAGTTGAATAACAAGAGTCATACATCCATACATACCGTCTTACACAAATTATGACCATTATGGTCAAGTCTTACATTGATAAAGCCTTAAGGGCTGAACATCAAATGAAACACAAGCAGCGGAAATCTTCGTCGATAAGTAGAACCCATGCCATCTGCCTTAACCCTACATGCATTCTGACTGGGAAACGTCCTAGTTCGCATGTTCGTCTCCAAAGAACTCTTCTTCGAACTTCGGTTCTTCAATGCCTGGCCAATTAAATAACCAGTGGCAAGCCAATGAGTACTTTGAATGTACTTGCAAGCAACCCATGTTTTGGTCCAAGATGTAATAATACATCATATAGGTAAATTTTTGCAGAAAGCTAGTTTTGAGTGCAATGACATGTTCAACAACTTGTAAGACATGCATCAGGAGAATTCAAGTAACCATGAGGACATGTTACAGATATCAACATAAATAGAGTGGGCATCAACCCAACTCAATCATGTCAAGTCCCTTGACTTGACCCAAGTAGTTCTCCCCAATTATCCAAACACACACACTGGTTTGTGAAGCTCTGGACGTAGTTTAAGCAGCACCGCCCAACTGTCCTTGACCGTGGACACGACTATTCGAATAGTTTTACACTCTTCAGAGGTTGCAAACTTTACCCACCAGATCCGGGGAACTTCCGTGTCATCCACGACCCGCGATACCTCAAGTACCCGGGGTAAGCACCCGATCACTATCTTTCCCTAGACGACACTAACAAGGAGTCCACTCGTTGTTCCATATCCTCATGATGTACATCATACGAGACTCACTCGAGATCGTAACATTCGAGAGGGGACGCAACGGTGTATCCGGTGCCCTGTAAAAATAGTCATGGCCGCCCTACCTGGCACGACCCCGTCCCGAGAGAGAGCACCAACTCTCCCCCGTCACTGGTAATGCAGGCTCCAAGCTAGTATCAGCCTAGGTAATCAATAATGCCCTTTCCCATACAAGGGTAGAGTGGTTGCGCATGTAAGGTTGGGACAGTCGACAAATCTTAAATCTAATCCGTTTTCGAAAACAACACACACTTGCCTCGGTACACCACTTCGTCATCAAGTGGTTACCCATCTCATCATCTCCCTTGGGCATAAGTGCCACCCGACGGGGTTTTCGAAAAGTCCTTTGAAAACACTTTGTCTCCTTCATCATGCATATACCCGTCCCTTTTTGCGTAGCATCTACTTTAGCATCCTATCTACTCCCACCAGCATAACCCTCATAAGAAGGTAGGGTCATGCACAATGCAAGTATCAACGAGGAAGTAACGGTGGCAAACCACCCCATGTGGTCATCACAGTATCATGTTTCCGATGCAAGCAATAAAAGTGTTATATGACATGCATAAAAAGGGTTTCATAGACATGGTCAAAGGGTTGCTTGCCTGGCTCAACAAAGTCTTATGGTCTTCAAAGTCTTCTGGTCCAACTCCTTCGTCAGCAACGCAATCTATCGTCGCAAAATAACAACGAGAAAAATAAGGCAATAATAAAACAGAAAAACCAAAGTGCTTAGAAAAATGTCAACTCATTTTTGTTAAATACTAGGGTGAAAACTAAGAAGGGGAAAATTCCTAGTTTTGGATTTGGAGTAGCAAAATAGGAGAAATGGATTTAGAAAGGTATATTTAAATGCTTAAAATCACATTTAAATATTTATAGTGAAGAAAAGGTTGTTGGATTTGAATGATAGTTGCACCATTAAATAGGTTGCAATACTTTAGGAATTTAGGAGTTGGAATTAATTTATTTGGACAAATATTTTATCTTGTGGAATTTTTGGAAAGGTGACAGAAAAAGAAAAAGGGGAAGGGGCACTGTGCCTGCTAGGCTAGAACAGCCGCAGGGCAGCGGCCAAGCCGAGCCGACGCGCGCGCGCGCCCCAGATTTTTAAACCTGACGGGCGGGGCCCGGCGTCAGTGAGAGAGGGCGCGGGAGAGGGAGAGGACAGAGAGGCTGACGGGCGGGGCCCCTTGTCAGGGTCGTCGTCAACCCTCGTCCGACGGCGGCAAGGCTTACCGGCGACGATGCAGGGCACGGCGAGCTTGGCCAAGGGCAGGGACGGACTCAGCGTGGTGGCGCTGTTCAGGTGGAGGTGGTTGCGGTCGCCGGGGTGGCCTGGTTCGCCGGCGACGAGGAGGCACAGCGGAGGAGCGTCGGGTGGTGGTCGTTCCGGTCGACTCCGGCTGCAAACGAGGCGGGGGAGAGAGGGGAAATGATCAGTGGGAGGGGGCGGTTTCAGATCGGAGCAGAGGAGGAGCGGGGGAGGCCTGTACCTCGCGAACTCCGGCGAGCCGAAGCGGCAGAGCTCGAGCTCGATCTCAAGCTCAGGCAGCTCTGGAGAGAAACTGGGGGTGCAGGGGGATAACTTGGTTGTGCAGAGAGCGAGTGGTGAGGAGAGGAGGGCTCGGGGAGGCCCTTAAATAGGCGAATGGCGGGGTGCCACGGACCCGTGCGCCGACGAGCTCCTGCTCGTTGCCACAGGGCTCGGGAGGAGCTGGCGCCGTGTCTGGGGTGTTGCTGGGCGTGGACTATGCCGTGGGGAGCTAAGGGAGTGAGCGGGGAGGGGTCAGAGACGCCGCGTGTGTGAGCCGCGCTATTGGCGCACACGAGCGGCCAGCGCGCGTGCGAGCAGGGGCGAGAGAGGAGGGGGGCCATGCTATGGCATGTTGCGGACGTCGAGGAGCATCGTCGAGCACGCTGGGGAGGCCTGAGGTGGCCGGAGGCGGTTGGAAGGGGGCGGCTACAGTGCGGGAGCGCACTGTAGCGCGCTCCAGATCACCCAAATGGCCGGCATGGCCATTTTCTATGCATGTGGTCACGGCCAAAGGTGTCTGGTATCTCTAGGGGGGAGTAAAGAAGTAGGAGATGGCCTTGGATGCCCTGGGTGGCCACTGGAGTGAGGAGGGAGGTGAGAAAGGAGAGAGAAGTTGCTGTCCAGGGAGGGAAAATGGGGTTTTACCCATCCAATAATTGAGCTGTGGGTTTGCCATTGTTACTAGAGGTGAAAGGGGACTAGGAGGGGTTGTGGCAAAAAGTGGAGCTCATGGAGATTAGTGGAAGAGCCCCAAACAGGGTTTTTAGTTAACATGCAGAAGGTGTTTGATATGGTTTTGGGATACTTGCACTAATTTACTTCTTGTGGCACTTGACAGGGATGTTTGTCATGACAAAATGACAGGGAAAAAGGAAGATGAGCTTATTTGGAAGAGTTTGCTAATGAAACTTTGGCAAACCCTAGAAATTAGCAGAAATGAACTTGTGTAGATCTAGTTGAGCAAATCAGTTCTCCTTGATGCACCACTTGGTGTAGTGGCCTCATTTGGTCATGTGAACATGCTCACAAAAGTTGGGGTCAAGGAGAGAAAGTTGGTAGTACAAACTTGTTCAAATTTGATTCTGGTCAGAGAGGGTTTTGGGGCATTTTGGTGAACCAAAATGACTTTAATTGACATGAGGCTTTGCAAGGTGATCACAATATGCATTTGTGACTTGCTGGATTTTCCTTGTATTTTTATGAAAATATTTCCTGTAGAAATATTTCAAATCCTTGAAATGCGTAGAAATGGTTTTGGGAGGTTTTGTCCAATATTTTGAACATGACCATGTGTTGAAACTCTTATATATGGGAAATATATGTCCACTGAGTTTCCCTGATTTTTGTCAAATATTTTTGAAACAATAAAATAATTTTTCCCTATTAAAGACCATTTCTGGCCTTAAGAAAAAGCTTTTAAATAAAATAGGAAAATAACTTTTAAAATTATATTTTTGTGGTTTATGGGAGTCCTATATCTAATAGGTCTCAAATATACTCTTTGAAATATTTTTCATACCCCAAATCAAGTACTTGTAGTGCAAACCTCAATTTAGGGGTTTTTGGAAAACTAATTTTTGAAAATACTATTTGGCCAAATTATTTTTGTATGAAAATATTATATTGCACTATACACATGGCATGATCATTGGGCAGAAGGTTGGGGCAAGGAGATGAAGTATATAAGGTGGAGTTGTGTTGACTTTAAAGAGCACTTAAAAAATCAGAGAGAGAAAACCAACTCCAAATAAAAGCCAAATAATGCAAAAGTTTTTGTTGGTCCAAATTTTCATGCCTTAGTAACGCAAATGATATGTTACAAAATGCAGGGTGTGACAAAACAAGAACTGGCACTGGGCACTGGATCAATATGTTAGTCCCAAAAATAGTATAAAAATTTGCCAAAAGTATATGAAAGTTGAATAATATTGGCATGGAACAATCAAAAATTATAGATACGATGGAGACGTATCACTGCAGAGAAGAATTATGTCCTTGATGCACCGCTAGGTGACAGACCTATTGCAGGAGCAGATGCAGACGTTATGAACGTTTGGCTAGCTCAATATGATGACTACTTGATAGTTTAGTGCACCATGCTTAAACGGCTTAGAATCAGAACTTCAAAGACGTTTTGAACGTCATGGACCATATGAGATGTTCCAGGAGTTAAAGTTAATAGTTCAAGCAAATACCTGAGTTGAGAGATATGAAGTCTCCAACAAGTTCTATAGCTAAGAGATGGAGGAGAGTAGCTCAAGCAGTGAGCATGTGCTCAGATTGTCTGGGTACTACAATCGCTTGAATCAAGTGGGGGTTAATCTTCCAGATAAGATAGTGATTGACAGATTTCTCTAGTCACCAACACCAAGTTATTAGAACTTCGTGATGAACTGTAGTATGCAAGGGATGATAAAAACAATTCCCGAGCTTTTCATGATGATGAAATCGATGAAGGTAGAAATCAAGAAAGAGCATCAAGTGTTGATGATTAACAAGACCACTAGTTTCAAGAAAAGGGCAAAGAGAAAGAAAGGGAACTTCATGTAGAATGGCAAGCGAGTTATCACTTCCGTGAACAAGCACAAAGCTAGACTAAAGCCTGAAACTGAGTGCTTCTACTGCAAAGGAAATGGTCACTGGAAGCGGAAATGCCCTGAAAATTTGGTGGATAAGAAGGATGGAAAAGTGAACAAGGGTATATTTGATATACAGGTTATTGATGTGTACCTTACTAGTGTTTATAGTAGCCCCTGGGTATTTGATACTTGTTCGGTTACTAAAAATTAGTAACTCGAAACAGGAGTTACAGAATAAACAGAGACTAGTTGAGGGTGAAGTGATGGTGTGTGTTGGAAGTGGTTCCAAGATTAATATGATCATCATCGCACACTCCCTATACTTTCGGGATTAGTGTTAAACCTAAATAAATATTTGCCATTTGCGTTGAGCATGAATATGATTTGATCATGTTTATTGCAATACGGTTATTCATTTAAAGTCAGAGAATAATTGTTGTTCTGTTTACATGAATAAAACCTTCGATGGTCATACACCCAATGAAAATAGTTTGTTGGATATCAATCATAGTGATACACATTTTCATAATAGTGATGCCAAAAGATGCAAAGTTGATAATGATAGTGCAACTTATTTGTGGCACTGCCGTTTGGGTCATATCGGTGTAAAGCGCATGAAGAAACTCCATAAAGATGGACTTTTGGAATCACTTGGTTATGAATCATTTGATGCTTGTGAACCGTGCCTTTTGGGCAAGATGACTAAAACTCCGTTCTCCAGAACAATGGAATGAGCTACTGACTTGTTGGAAATAATACATACCGATGTATGCGGTCCAATGAGTGTTGATGCTCGTGGCGGGTATCGTTATTTTCTGACCTTCATGGATGATTTGAGCAGATATGAGTATATCTACTTAATGAAGCACAAGTCTGAAACATTTGAAAAGTTCAAAGAATTTCAGAGTGAAGTGGAGAATCATCATAACTAGAAAATAAAGTTTCTACAATCTGATCATAGAGGAGAATATTTGAGTTACGAGTTTGGCCTTCATTTAAAAACAATGTGGAATAGTTCCACAGCTCACGCCACATGGTACACCATAGTGTAATGGTGTGTCCGAACATCGTAACCACACTTTATTGGATATGGTGCGATCTATGATGTATCTTACTGATTTACCACTATCGTTTTAGGGTTATGCTTTAGAGACGGCTGCATTCACGTTAAATAGGGCACCATCAAAATCCATTGAGACGACACCTTATGAACTATGGTTTGGCAAGAAACCAAAGTTGTCATTTCTTAAAGCTTGGGGCTGCGATGCTTATGTGAAAAAGCTTCAACCTGATAAGCTCGAACCCAAGTCGGAGAAATGTGTCTTCATAGGATACCCAAAGGAAACTGTTGGGTACACCTTCTATCACAGATCTGAAGGCAAGACATTTGTTGCTAAGAATGGATCCTTTCTAGAGAAGGAGTTTCTCTCGAAAGAAGTGAGTGGGAGGAAAGTAGAACTTGATGAGGTAACTATACCTGCTCCCTTATTGGAAAGTAGTTCGTCATAGAAACCGGTTCCTGTGACACCTACACCAATTAGTGAGGAAGCTAATGATATTGATCATGAAACTTCAGATCAAGTCACTACCAAACCTCGTAGGTCAACCAGAGTAAGATCCGCACCAGAGTGGTACGGTAATCCTATTCTGGAAGTCATGTTGCTTGACCATGGTGAACCTACGAACTATGAAGAAGCGATGGTGAGCCCAGATTCCGAAAAGTGGCTTGAGGCCATGAAATCTGAGATGGGATCCATGTATGAGAACAAAGTGTGGACTTTGGTGGACTTGCCCGATGATCGGCAAGCCATATAAAATAAATGGATCTTCAAGAGGAAGACAGACGCTGATAGTAGTGTTACTATCTACAAAGCTCGACTTGTCGCAAAAAAGGTTTTTTGACAAGTTCAAGGTGTTGAATACGATGAGATTTTCTCACTCGTATCAATGCTTAAGTCTGTCCGAATCATGTTAGCAATTGCCACATTTTATGAAATCTGGGAAATGGATGTCAAAACTGCATTCCTTTATGGATTTATTAAAGAAGAGTTGTATATGATGCAACCAGAAGGTTTTGTCAATCCTAAAGGTGCTAACAAAGTGTGCAAGCTCCAGTGATCCATCTATGGTCTGGTGCAAAACATCTCGGAGTTGGAATATACGCTTTGATGAGTTGATCAAAGCATATAGTTTTATACAGACTTGCGGTGAAGCCTGTATTTAAAAGAAAGTGAGTGGGAGCACTACAACATTTCTGATAAATATATGCGAATGACATATTGTTGATTAGAAATAATGTAGAATTTTCTAGAACTCATAAAGGAGTATTTGAAAGGAGTTTTTCAAAGAAAGACCTCGGTGAAGCTGCTTACATACCTCAAGATCTATAGAGATAGATCAAGACACTTGATAAGTTTTTTTCAATGAGTACATACCTTGACAAGATTTTGAAGTAGTTCAAAATGGAACGGTCAAATAAAGAGTTCTTGCCTGTGTTAAAAGGTGTGAAATTGAGTAAGACTCAAAGCCCGACCACCATAGAAGATAGAAAGATAATGAAAGTCATTCCCTATGCCTCAGCCATAGGTTCTATAAAGTATGCCATGCTGTGTACCAGATCTATTGTATACCCTACACTGAGTTTGGCAAGGGAGTACAATAGTGATCTAGGAGTAGATCACTGAACAGCAGTCAAAATTATCCTTAGTGGAATAAGGAAATGTTTCTCGATTATGGAGGTGATAAAAGAGTTCATCATAAAGAGTTACATCGGTGCAAGCTTTTACACTGATCCAGATGACTCTAAGTCTCGATCTGGATACATATTAAAAGTGGGAGCAATTAGCTAGAGTAGCTCCATGCAGAGCATTGTAGACATAGAATATTTGCAAAATACATACGGCTGTGAATGTGACAGACACATTGACTAAACTTCTCTCACGAGCAAAAACATGATCACACCTTAGTACTCTTTGGGTGTTAATCACATAGCGATGTGAACTAGATTATTAACTCTAGTAAACCCTTTGGGTGTTGGTCACATGGCGATGTAAACTATGTGTGTTAATCACATATAGATGTGAATATCGGTGTGAACTAGATTATTGACTCTAGTGCAAGTGGGAGACTGAAGGAAATATGCCCTAGAGGCAATAATAAAGTTATTATTTATTTCCTTAATTCATGATAAATGTTTATTATTCATGCTAGAATTGTATTAACCGGAAACTTAGTACATGTGTGAATACATAGACAAACAAAGTGTCACTAGTATGCCTCTACTTGACTAGCTCATTGAATCAAAGATGGTTAAGTTTCCTAGCCATAGACATGAGTTGCCATTTGATTAACGGGATCACATCATTAGAGAATGATGTGATTGACTTGACCCATTCTGTTAGCTTAGCACTTGATCGTTTAGTATGTTGCTATTGCTTTCTTCATGACTTATACATGTTCCTATGACTATGAGATTATGCAACTCCCAAATACCGAAGGAACACTTTGTGTGCTACCAAACGTCACAACGTAACTGAGTGATTATAAAGGTGCTCTACAGGTGTCTCCAATGGTGTTTGTTGAGTTGTCATAGATCGATATTAGGATTTGTCACTTTGATTGTCGCAGAGGTATCTCTAGGCCCTCTCGGTAATGCACATCACTATAAGCCTTGCCAACAATGTGACTAATGAGTTAGTTATGGGGTGATGCATTACGGAACGAGTAAAGAGACTTGCCAGTAACGAGATTGAACTAGGTATTGTGATACCGACAACCGAATCTCGGGCAAGTAACATACCGATGACAAAGGGAACAACGTATGTTGTTATGCGGTTTGAACGATAAAGATCTTCGTAGAATATGTAGGAGCCAATATGATCATCCAGGTTCCGCTATTGGTTATTGGCCGGAGACGTGTCTTGGTCATGTCTACATAGTTCTTGAACCCGTAGGGTCTGCACGCTTAACGTTCGGTGACAATTAGTATTATGAGTATTTGTGTTTTGATGTACCGAAGGTAGTTCGGAGTCTCGAATGAGATCGGGGACATGACGAGGAGTCTCAAAATGGTCGAGACGTAAAGATCGATATATTAGAGGACTATATTCGAACATCGGAAAGGTTCCGAGTGATTCGGGTATTTTCCGGAGTACTAGGGAGTTACGGGAATATGAGGGAAGAAGTATTGGGCCTCATGGGCCAAGTAGTGGAAGAGAGGAGGTAGGACAAGGCAGGGCGTGCGGCCCCCCTAGCCCAAACCGAATTGGACTAGGGGGCCGGCCCCCCTTTCCTCCTTTCCTCCCTCTCCTTCCTTCTCCCTCCCTTCCTCTTGGTGGACTCCTACTAGGACTTGGAGTCCTAGTAGGACTCCACACTTGGGCGCGCCTCTAGGGCGGCCGGCCTCCCCTCCTCTCCTCATTTATATACTGAGGCAAGGGGCACCCCATGGACACACAAGTTGATCATTGATCTTTAGCCGTGTGTGGTGCCCCCCTCCACCATAATCCACCTCGGTCATATCGTAGCGGTGCTTAGGCGAAGCCCTGTGTGGGTAGCTTCATCAACACCGTCATCACGCCATCGTGCTGACGGAACTCTCCCTCGAAGCTCTATTGGATCATGAGTTCATGGGACGTCACTGAGCTGAACATGTGTAGATCGCGGAGGTGCCGTACGTTTGGTACTAGGATCGGTCGATCGTGAATAAGTACGACTACATCAACCGCGTTGTCATAACACTTCCTCTTACAGTCTACGAGGGTACGTAGACGACACTCTCCCCTCTCGTTGCTATGCATCACCATGATCTTGCGTGTACGTAGGATTTTTTTTGAAATTACTACGTTCCCCAAGAGCTTCCAGGTGGCCCACGAGGCAGGGGGCGCGCCCCGGAGGTAGGGCGCGCCCCCACCCTCGTGGACAGTGGGTGGCCCCCTCTAGTGCTTTCTTCGCCCAATATTTTTAATATATTGCAAAACTGACTTTCGTGGAGTTTTAGGACTTTTGGAGTTGTGCAGAATAGGTCTCTAATATTTGCTCCTTTTCTAGCCCAGAATTCCAGCTGCCGGCATTCTCCATCTTCGTGTAAACCTTGCAAAATAAGAGAGAAAAGGCATAAGTATTGTGACATAATGTGTAGTAACAGCTCATAATGCAATAAATATCGATATAAAAGCATGATGCAAAATGGATGTATCACTCACAAAATCCCTATGCATAGGAAGTATGTTATACTTAAATATACTAGTCCTATGCTTCATGATGCTCTCTTTGTGTTTCAATTCTTTACTTTTATGCGAGCATCATTGAAATCATCCTGCCTAGCTAAAAAGGCATTAAAGAAAGCGCTTGTTGGGAGACAACCCAACAATTTTACCTACTGTTTTTGTGTCTTCACATGATTAGGCTACTATAATAATCATGTTGTATACCTTTTGTTTCAATAAAGTGCCAAGTAAAGCCTTTGGGACAGTGTGGATGATAGTTAACTTGACTCTGTGCAAAAATAGAAACTTTTGCACCCAGTGCAGGAATTTCTAAAATTCACTGGAACGTGCTTTTTGATCTAAATTTTTTTTACATATGATTGCTCAAATTCCCTACATTTTCCTTAATTTTTCATATTTTTAGAGTTGCAGAAGTATGGTCATTGTCCAGATCATTACAGATTGTTCTGTTTTTAATGCATAGTTTGCTTGTTTTATTGTTTTTGTGGCTTATATTGGTCAATATAAATTGTGGAAATTATAGAGTACAGTAGGAATTGTGTGAGAACAATTATGAATCTTGTTTTTACAGTACCCAAGTGAATGATTTATTTTATCATACTAACGCATCTCACGAAGTTCCGTTAAGTTTTGTGTAATTGAAGTTTTCAAGTTTTGGGTGAGATATTGATATGAGCAGAACAAGGAGTGAAAAGACCCTAAGCTTGGGGATGCCCAAGGCACCCCCAAGGTAATATTCAAGGAAGATCCAAGCAACTAAGCTTGGGGATGCCCCGGAAGGCAAGCCCTCTTTCGTCTTCAATATTATCGGTAACCTCACTTATTGCTATATTTTCATTCGTCACATGATATGTGTTTTGCTTGGAGCGTCATTTTATTTTATTAGGATTTTCTTTCTGTTATTTATAATAATGTTTTGCATCTTTTATTTCAAAAAAAATGTCAAGTATAACCTTTGCGATGCTTATTTTGCAAGTCTTTATGTGGCTGTTTGAAAACAGAGAGTTTATCGCTGTTGCAAAAATTCCCAAGAAAAGTCAAAATTTGATAAAATGTTGAATTTCTTTGCACAATAAGCCATGATAAATTTTCTACAGTGTGGTAAATTTTCAGAATTTTTTTATTTCAATAAATATGGATCTTGCTTCATCCTTTACAGACTGACCTGTTTAGACAGATTGCTGTTATGTTTGCATTGTTTGCATATGTTTGCTTGTTTAATGATTCTATTTGAGGATAGGAGTATTAAATATGCAGAGGCATTTAGTATGTAATGTTAAATTATAGTTTTATTTATTTTCTATAGTAGAGAATGATAAGGTGTTGCATTGATTTATACTAACATATCTTACGAGTTCTTGTTGAGTTTTCTGTGGATGAAGTTTTTAAGAATTAGGGAAACCGTGATATGAGAGGAAGAACGAAGACACAAGAGCTCAAGCTTGGGGATGCCCAAGGCATCCCAAGTTAATATTCCAAGTAGTCTCAAGCATCTAAGCTTGGGGATGCCCCGGTAGGCATCCCACCTTTCTTCATCAACAATTATCGGTTAGCCTCGGTTGAGCCTAAGTTTTTGCTTCTTCACATGATGTGTGCTATTCTTAGAATTTCGTTTTTTTTTTGCTTGTTGTTTTAATAAAATACTTAGATCTGAAAGTTTTTTAATAAAAGAGAGTCCTCAAATAGCTTCCCATTTACATAACTACTCGCTTGATCTTCACTTATATATTTTTGGAGTAGCATGAGTAAATTGTTGAATGAATTGAATATCATGAAGTTGAAATTTTATGTTCATATCATGCCTAGTAGTAGATTCACATTGGGTTTAGAAAGTGAAATCTTTTGAAGCTTGATGATCACAATATTAGTCATACAAGAAATTCATGAATGATTAGTATAACGAAGACAACTTTCACATACAAATATATTATCTTGGACATATTCTATGATTGTGAATACCCATTAATTATTTTCAAACTTGACCAAATTAGTTGATTTTGGACAAGGAAGACAACATAATGAGTTATGTTAAGTTATATTGTTATGGATCTTCCAACATGTGGTGTTTGCTTAGGATCTTTTGCTAGCCAAAAATTCGTACTAAGTAGAGATACTACGTGTGCATCCAAAAACCCTTAAGCCCAGTTTGTTGCCATGAATGTCCACCATACCTACCTATGGATTGAATAAGATCACTCAAGTATGTTGTCATCGGTGCATAAAGCAATAAAAATTGCTTCTAAATATGTTTGATCTTTTATTGTAAGGGAAAATTGAGCGTTGTACTAACTTGTGATTTCAAAGTAATAAAAGCGACGAATTGCATAATAAAGATTGCTATCATAAGGGGCAATATAATGTGACATTCCTTTGCATTAAGAGTTTTGGCATCCAAAAATAAAAAGTGCATGACAACCTCTACTTCCCTTTGTGAAGGGCCTATCTTTTACTTTTTCAGTATTTACTTTTATGCAAGAGTCAATAGTATGCATTCACATTTCAACCTAAAATATTCTTTAGTTGGGAAGCTCATGTGGTGGGGAATGATCTAGGCACATATGGCCAGTCAAATATATTTGATCATGCACTACTACAGGATGCTACTAACGCGAGACTACGATCAGAGACCCTTCAACAAAACTATTTGCGATGCAATAATTACAAATTGTGGTGTAAGAGAACCGTCAAAAATGTGCAAAACGTTTGCGATGACGGATGCATCAAACACGGTTCAGATTTTTGGTGCGTGTGTGATTCAGGGCATACGGTTTAGTTCAATTAACTGTTTGTGATGAGGAGTAACAAAAGAAACGGGCAACCAGATGAAGGCGTGTGTGATACACATCGTACGGTTCACTAGGATGAACAATTTGTGATTAGGCAACACAAAAGAAATGGTCAGCCAGATCAAGGTGTGTGCGATATACAACATGCGGTTCACTCGGATGAACTGTTTGTGTTGAGACAAGAGAACATAAACGGTTCAATATAACAAGATGTGTGTGATACGCGGCAAACATGTATGTAATCAGAAATGTGTGTGAAGAACGATAATAACACAAATGGTTGCTGCTAATATGACGTGTGTGTTGTGCGATGGGATTGCATATAGAACAACGACACATATAATACATGCATGATTAACCAAATTAAACATCCAATTACATAGGTGGCTACTACAACCATGGCATTTGCACACACCAAAGTAAACTATTACATGCACAATTTCATAGGTGGCTACTACACACATGCCACTTCCACACACCAATAAAGTAAACTATATATTGCATGCATGATTAACTAGCATAAACAATCATCTGATCATCATCTACTTCTTGTGATGCTTGCTCTGCTTGTGGCTCGATCCGGGCTCGTCGATTTGGGTAACGAGGCACTTCCTCATGTCAATGATCCGCCTGTGCATCTCGTAGCATGTGTACACGCTCATGCCCGTGAACTTGAGGTGAGCTTCATCCAGTCGCCGCATCCAGGCCCTGTGCCAAGATATGGGATTTGTTCGCTGGGCATCCTGCTTCATCTTTTCGTAGTAGGGGTCGATGATGGCTGAGGCGAGTTCGACCAGGGAGTCCTTCATGCTGCCCAGACCCTGTAGTGGTCATGGATTTCGACAAGGTTCTGGCAGGCCAAGCCCGTAACACTGAGCGCTTTTACATCGTCGGTGGTTTCCACCATGGTGAACTTGTAGTCGGTGCTATTGAAAAACCCGTTGAAACGGTCGCAAGGCTCTCTGGCCATGCAGTAGTGGAAGATGAGGACATGAAGGCGCGTGCACAACTGCCGACGGCAACCTTCCGATCTATGCCGGGACGACCGGCGGTGTACTGGAGGTCGATGCCGACCACCTTGTACTTGTCTCTAGCAAGAAACTGCTCAACGGTGTTGATGTAGTCGTCCACCATGGCCGGGTCGGTGGTGTACACCACCGAGAGGTCCATCTCCCTCGCGTGGGTCTTGATAACCCACAAGTATAGGGGGTCAATTGTAGCCTCTTTCAATAAGTAAGAGTGTCGAACCCAATGAGGAGCTAAAGGTAGAACAAATCACTACTAGGGAAAAGGCTAGCAGCAGCGCGGGTTTTAGATGTATCAGTAGCGCGGGTACCCGCGCTACTAATACGGCGCTACAGCTAACTCATAGCAGTAGCGCGTGCCCACCCGCGCTACTGCTACACAAGTGTAGCAGCAGCGCGGTTATGGGAAGCTCGCTACCGCTAGTAGCGCTAGCGCTCTTTGGCAGGACGCGCTACTGCTATTGAGGCGCTGCTGCTAACTTTTGTACACTCGCTACTGCTAATTTAAGTAGTTTTTTTTGGCATATTTGTTTTGTATTTGAACCGGCTTTGTAGAAGAATCTTTAGCACATAGAAATGTCATCATGATACACATACAAATGCCTGCGAGACCACAAATGTAATCATATCATGTACATACAAATAGTCTCTTCATAATCATCATCCAACACAAAGTGATATCTTGTTATCATCTCGAAAATAGCAATACATGCAAGTCTCGAATACTTGCAACTACAACAATGTCATCCATCTAAACAAAGGTATACGCAAGAAGTGCTATCACTATGAGTGAGAGCGGAACCATGCAGTACATGAGGTGGCGGTTACGAGTCCTCTCTCGCGCTAGCGTGAACCTCAAGTAACTAGCTTCTCCTTCTTGTCTTCTTTTGAAGCCTTTATGGCTGGCGCCCGTGAACCCATTCACTTGCGCCTGACACTCATGCCACTCGTTGTACACCCCCGGAACCTTCCCTTTGTACACGACATAGCATTTCCATCTCGCCATCAAGAAACTAGGTACCTGTTAGAGATGCATGTTCATGAAGAGGATGTACAATCATATATATGCAACAAAATATACTAGAGCAACACCAAAAAAGAAAGGTTAGCAACTAGATGCAACATATACAGTACACAAATTAATTAACTAGAGGTACGCAGGTCATCGTATGCAAACTAACAAAGTAGTGTTACGCAAGTTCGGCAGGGACCGTGGACATCACAAAGTTTCATCGCTACAAAAAGTATACAAGTTCAACCGACACATATCATCATCATCGGCATCATAAATCACTAGAAGTTCCATCCTTCCATATCATCGAGGACGAACCCTAGCTGCTTGAACGGCGTGAGGTCTAGACGTTGCATGCCTATGCGAGTTCGGACGTCAGCTCGCGATATAGGGCCGTGGTGGAACATCCCCTTCTCATCGACGACTTCTTTCATGATGATCGTCGCAATGTCGCTTTGGATGCGAAAGAAGTCATCTCTAAGTTTATAATTCGCTTCTCCATGAGATTCTAGCCACTTGTGGATATGATCATCATTTCTGCTGTTAATGCGAAGCTTTTGGTGATCCGTGTTGAACTGAATCATGAGATGGATGATGTAGAATCCATCCTTCTTGCTTGGTTTTGGGACATGGATGCAGGAGAAGTTAGTTTTATGCGCAAAACCCATCTTCTTGTTCCTTTGTTTCCTGATATGCACGTGGCCACCTCTAAAGCTGAAGCCTTGGAGAGCATCATCTAGAATATTCATTATGTGGGTGTAGTCCTTTTTCTCGTAGTCTCTCGAAGGGTCAAAATACACGGCGTGGGAGACTTGCGGGTAAAGAACGATAAGGACGGTGCGCCCGTTGCTGCGGGGAAAAGACACCTCAAATTATTCCCCATATGAGAGAGAAGGAATGATTGAAATGTACGAAAGGGTTGTCCGGAACTGACTTACTTTGGATGATAAGGCACGAGGACAATTTCCCGGTCCTTATTCTGTACCATGAAGTTTTGGAGGTACTCCCTAGCAGTTTCACGCTCAAAGTCGCCGAGACTCAAGAAAGACTCGTGCATGTAGTACGGATCCGCCACACAGATTTGCGAGACTTCTTCACTCTTCACGACGGAGCTCATATGTAGTGCAAAAAGGCGGATGATAGTAAAATCAAGCCGCCTTGTTAGAAACATCTCAAAGATATGGTCAAACCGCAGGAAGAACACCTCCGCGGGCCGTGTGTCGACGTAGCACTTCCCCTCAGGCACACGAGCCGCGTATGTCGGATATCCTGGATCCTTTGAGGCTAGTAGGCTTTTCTCAGTCGACAGCACATGGTCGTGCAGTCTCCTAAGATCCCCTGATAGTGCCTCCAGTGGTTTCGGCGGTAGCATCGGCTCGCCCGTGAGATGGAACATGACCGCACCTTTCACGGGTACACGCTCTTTAGAATGCATCGTCTGGCTGCTGTGTGCTCTGGCTTGTTTGGAGGCTGTTACCTTCCCCGATCTCTTCCTCTCCTTTTTCTTGGGCACACCTTCCAGACCCTTCCTTAACCCCTGCCCAAGTGTTCCCGGGCTAAGTACTGTACGACCCTCACGCCCGGCTAGTTGAGCCTGTGTTGAGGCGGCATCTTCAGGCGTGTCCTGTGAGGATTTCATGAAGAGAGACTTTTTGCATTCCATGGTACGGCCCTGCCCGGGCATATCATCCATATCCTCATTAGCAAGCTGATAGCCTGATTCATCATATGGTTGACTCATCATATCTATGTCACAGTCATACGCGTTTGTATTGAGGTAATCCATAGGGTCGACCTCCGTCTCATCATCCATTCTCTATTCTACAGGAGAAATTACATCAGCCAGTACTATTGCACCCCCTTCATCATGTCGTCCGCCGCTCTCACCCGGCACTACTACAGGAGCTGGTAATTGCGTAGGTGGGGTGGTGGTCTCCGCACATGCTTGTTGATGTGTGGTAGTTATTGCTGTGCTCTCGGCCGGCTCCAGACGAATAAGATTCTTCGGCCATAGCAGCACCCAACCCTTGCAGCGTCCAATCTACGGCGGGGTCTCGTCGTCTGCTCCCACATGCTGTACTGGAGGAGGCAAATACTCGTGCCCCGATTTCACACTGGTCAAGCTAACCCTTTCCCACGTCCACCTTCTGGCCTTTGATCAAGTAGAGTATGGTGCATGGGGTTTCTTTCGCCTGCAAACACATATGTCTGTGGTGTAAAACAACTGAAAGGCAACAAAAATGGAATATTATATATATATATATATATATATATATATATGTTGGTGCGACATGTAATTACCGTGACGGCGTCGAGCTCAGCCAAAGACGAAGGCCCACCTGGCGCGCCTGAGACTGAGGACGGGCTGCTATGAGCGGGAGCGGCTGCGAGAGGAGGCCCGGTTGCTTGAGCAAGTGATGGTGCGATGGTGTTGTTGTTCATGGAGTTGCTCGCGATGAAACTGGGCATCGGGAAATCATGTACCGTCTTGTCTGGATTTTCCTTCACCCAGTTGATGATAACTGGAACCAAGTTAGTAGCGAAATCATTTCTGCAGGCAGTTACAGCTGCATTGACTGCCTGCTGTAGCAACTCATATTTGTCCTCGGCTGCTTTTTTCGCGTCCTCAGCTGCTTTTTTCTCGACCGCAAGCTTCACCTTTGCGTCGATGTCCGCCTGACTAAACTTATTTTTCTGCTTCTTGGCCTCCGGGCCGTCATTGTAAAACACCTTCCATGTGGCGCCGTCTCCAGCGCCGTGCACACGACCATATTGCGGCCGCTGGTCCAACGGGAGTCCCTTAAGTTCGTTCAAGGCCCGGTTGAGAGGGGTGTCCCACTTGGGCCTCATCGGAGAAGTAGGGCTTTCGGCTGCAAGCCGGTGTTGCTTCTCCAGTAGTCTAATCAATTTCCTCGTGATCTTGTCCGTGTAAAAAACCTTTTTCTCCTTGTCCCACTTGTAGCGGGCCCTGATGAAGTCATGCTCCAAGGGGTTGGTGAACTTCGCGAAGGGGTCTAGGAGACCCGCGGCTTCACGTCCCGCTGAACCTTTTCTTGTCCGTGTCTAGATATCTGCTTATCTTGCCACAGTAACCAGAACTAACTTTCACTCTGGTAAGGCACTTAAAGAATTGATTGATCTCAGCCTGACTTAAGGTGAAGCAAGAGGGGGGGCAATAATCTTCTTTCTTTAATTTCTTGCCCTTCTTCTCCCGTGCCTCTGTCTCCGTCTCTGTCTTGTCTGACATTTTACGGGGCGGCATGTGCAAATCTTCCCTGATTTTCAAATCTTGCAAGTCTTTTCTTGCCTTCGGCCCATCCTTGGTCTTATCTGGCATGTTCATCAGTGTTGCGAGCAAGCTCTCATGGACATTCTTACAGATATGCATTTGATCAAGGCAATGAGGTGTATCGAGTTTGTGCCAGTACTCCAAGTCCCAGAACACAGACCTCGTCTTCCATACCTTCAGCAGCGGCTCCGGCGCCTTTCTCATCGTCTTTCCCGGTGCGGGGCACTCATTCCAGTTTTTCAACAGCTCATCGATTTCGGCACCGCTCCGCTTACGTGGAGGTCCTCGATGCTCAACGTGACCATTGAATAGATCTCCACGGTTTCTCCACGGGTCGTCCTGTTCAAGCCATCTTCGATGCCCCATGTACACGATTTTCCCAGACCCGCCATCTTTCCTTGACGTTAGCTGCTGAGACGTTGTATCATCCATGCACCGCGTGCATCCGCAATATCCATGGCACACCTGGCCTGCCACATATCCGTAACCGAGATAGTCCTGCACTGTCGTGATCAGCACGGCTCTCATGTTGAAATACTCACCTTTGCTGGCGTCCCATGTCTTGGCCGGTGTTTTCCATAACGTGTCTAACTCCTCGTGAAGTAGCCCCAGATACAAATTAATATTATTTCCTGGTTGTTTCGGCCCTTGAATAAGCATGCTCATGTGAATGTACTTCAATTTCATGCACAACCAGGGGGGGAGGTTGTACATCCATACAAACACGGGCCATGTACTATGGTTGGTGTTCTGGTTGCCAAACGGATTCATGCCATCGGTACACGCGCCGAGCACGATGTTCCTTGCATCACATTCAAAATACCGATAGAAGCTGTTCAACGCTCTCCACTGGCTTCCATCCTTCACGTGTCTCAGCTTTGGATCATCTCCATCGTCGGGCTTCTTCCTCTCCGCGTGCCAGCGCATTAGCTTTGCTTCCTTGGGATCTACAAAATACCTCTGGAGACGGGGAGTGATCGGTAAGTACCATACAACTTTCTGGGGACATTTCTTCCCGGCCTTCTTGTATCGAGAAGCATTGCACACCGGACAGCTTGTTTTTTTCCGCGTGCTCCTTCCGATAAATTATGCAATCGTTGATGCATGCATGGTATCTAACGTGTGGCAGATCAAGAGGGCACACGATCTTCTTGGCCTCATCAACACTAGTAGGACATAGATTACCCGCGGGAAGAACATCCTTTAGGTACTTGAGATGCTCATCGAGGCTAGTGTCGGTCCATTTGTTTTTAGCCTTCGTCTTCAGGAGTTGGAGCGTGAAACTCAACCGGGTCACCTCAGGATTGCAACCATCATACAATGGAGTGTTCGAGTCTACCACCAGTTGCTCCAGCTTAGCCTCCTCTCTAGAAGCAGCTCTCTCAGTACTCATCTCCTTGCGAAGCAATGCTTGAACATGAGGGTCCCGCACAATTGAAGTTAGTACCGACGAACTCTGCTGCATGGAGTCCATGTCGTTCTCTCCGCCGCCATGTCCGGCCCCTTCTCCGCCGCCATGTCCGGCCTCTTCCCCGCCGCCATTATCGATCATCTCTTCGTCTTGCCCCGTGTCATCATTGCCTGCCCCGTCGGCATCCTCAACATCGTCATCCTCATCTTCAATTATCCACCGAGTATAGCCATCCATGAAACCAGTCATGAGCAGGTGCGCTTCGACACGACCATCGTCATGGGGGTCGAGCCAAACTATTCCTTTGCATTTTCGACACGGACATAAAACCTCTGTCCAGTTATTTTCTTTCATGTCTTGCACCGCCGACCGCAACCACCTGTCCACCATCGTTCCACTGACCATCGTCAACTCTGCACGGTAATAATAAAAAAATTGATTGTAAAAATGCATGCATGCATCAAAGTCATAAAAAAATTTGGCATGACCTTCCCTAAAAATAGGACATATATGGATCTAGAGTTTGCCCAGAATTCGCCGAAACGGAAATAAATCAACATTTCGGCAAAACATAGGCAACTCAAAAGCACAATTTGGCGGCGTCAACTCATGCCACACAGGCAATTTCCACAAACATATCACACACACATAAACACATTTCCATTTTGCAAAAGCATGAAATTTTCATCACCTCTATCTCGATGGCCGGAGATGATGTTGTAGGGAGATCAAAAGTGCACAAAGCTCTTCTTGACAAAGATAGATCTAGTTAGGGGGCAAATAGGTCACTTAACTAAATCCTACATCTACCTAGCTACCTAATTTGGAAGGAGACAACTTCAACTAGTGGAGGGGGAAGGAAAAAGAGAAAGGAGATGCATTAATGGAGGTGGTGTAGTTATGTAGGAGTAATGAAGAGAGAGAAGGTGGATAGAGAAGAGAGAGAGTAATGGGGGAGAAGTATTGAGAAGAAGAAGAGTGAGAGTGGGAGCATGTGGTGGAGGGAAGAGAGGAGAGGGGGAGGTAGGGGGAAGGGAAAAAAGGAAGGGGAGGGGAGGGACGTGTTGGGGGTTGGTGGGGTTAGCAGTAACGCGGGAGAGAAAACGCGCTACTGCTAAGAACTTAGCAGCAGCGCGCTTTGCGGTAAGGCGCTACTGCTAACCGGGACAAAAAATTGTGGCAATTTGAAACTTACCAGTAGCGATCTCGAGGAAACCGTGCTACTACTACGTACTTAGCAGTAGCGCTATTATTGCGACCACGCTACTGCTACTTAGAGTTGGGGGAACACCGCCGGTCGATATTTGTAGCAGCGTGTTTCTGGTCGAGCGCGCTACTGCTAAATCTTTATTAGCAGCGAGTTTACGTAACCCGCGCTATAACTACTTAGTAGCAGCGCTCTATTTTGAACCGCGCTGCTGCTAAGATTCTGTGTATAGGCTTTTCCCTAGTAGTGAATATTCCCTCAAGTTCTATCGACCACCGATACAACTCTACGCACGCTTAACGTTCGCTTTACCTAGAACAAGTATGAAACTAGAAGGATTTTGCAGGTGTTGTAGGATAGGTTTCCAAGATAATAAAGAGCACATAAACATAAACTAGGGGCTATTTAGATAAAGAAGCAACTAAGTTAGTTTTAGTAGAGAGCTTTTTGTCATGAGAAAGTTATTTCTCCCTAGGCAATCGATAACTAGACCGGTAATCACTATTGCAATTTTATTTGAGGGAGAGGCACAAGCTAACATACTTTCTCTTATTGGATCATATGCGCTTATGATTGGAACTCTAGCAAGCATCCACAACTACTAAAGATCATTAAGGTAAAACCCAACCATAGCATTAAAGCATCAAGTCCTCTTTATCCCATACGCAACAACCCCCTTACTCGGGTTTATGCTTCTGTCACTCAAGCAGCCCACTATAAGTGAATCATGAACGTATTGCAACACCCTACAACGAGAATCCCTCACGCTTGCGTGACACGTAGGGCACAATAGGACAGCACCAATAATAAAACATGCAACTCAAAGCAATCACGATCATCAATTAACCCATAGGACAAAATGGATCTACTCAAACATCATAGGATAGCCATACATCATTGGGAAATAATATATAGCGTTGAGCACCATGTTTAAGTAGAGATTATAGCGGGTAAAAGAGGGGTTACACCACTGCATAGAAGAGGGAAGAGTTGGTGATGAAGGCGGTGAAGTTGCTGGTGTAGATCGCGGTGATGATGATGGCCCCTGGTGGCACTCCGGTGCCACCAGAAGCGAGGGGGAGAGATCCTCCCTTCTTCTTATTATTCTTCTTCCTTGACCTTCTCCCTAGATGGGAGAAGGGTTTACCCTCTGGTCCTTGGTCTCCATGGCATGGGAGGGGCGAGAGCCCCTCCGAGATTGGATCTGTCTCTCTATCTCTCTCTGTTTTTGCGTTCCCAGATTCTACCCTTTCACCGTTTCTTATATATCTGAAGATCCGTAACTCCGATTGGATTGAAACCTTCACCAAGATTTTTCTTCGAAAATTAGCTTTCTTGCGGCAAAATAAGAGCATTAACCGCCTTACGGGGTGCCCACGAGGGTCAGGGGCACGCCTGCCCCCCTGGGGCACACCCCTGCCTCGTGGCCCCCTCGGGCACCGTCTCGCGTTGATTCTTCTTCCCAAATATCACAAATTTTCCAAAAATATTCTCCGTCCATTTTTACCCCGTTTGGACTCCGTTTTATATGGGTTTTCTGCGAAACATAAAACATGCAACAAACAGGAACTGGCACTGGGCTCTGGATCAACATGTTAGAATATAAAAGTTGCCAAAAGTATATGAAAGTTGTAGAATATTCTCATGGAACAATCAAAAATTATATATTCAACGGAGACGTATCAGCATCCCCAAGCTTAATTCCTGCTCGTCGTTGAGTAGGTAAATGATAAAAAATATAATATTTGATGTGGAATGCTACCTAGCATAATCTTGATCATATATCTAATCATGGCATGAATATTAATACACGAGTGATTCAAAGCAATAGTCTATCATTTGACATAAAAATGATAATACTTCAACCGTACTAATAAAGCAATCATGTCTTTTCAAAACAACATGGCCAAAGAAAGTTATCCCTACAAAATCATATAGTCTGGCTATGCTCCATCTTCACCACACAAAGTATTTAAATCATGCACAACCCCGGTTTTAGCCAAGCAATTGTTTAATACTTTAGTATTCTCAAACTTTTACAACTTTCATGCAATACATGAGCGTGAGCCATGGATATAGCACTATAGGTGGAATAGAATATGATGGTGGAGGTTGTGTGGAGAAGACAACAAGGGAGAAAGTCTCACATCAACGCGGCTAATTAACGGGCTATGGAGATGCCCATCAATTGATGTCAATGCGAGGAGTAGGGATTGCCATGCAACGGATGCACTAGAGCTATAAGTGTATGAAAGCTCAAACTGAAACTAAGTGGGTGTGCATCCAACTTGCTTGCTCATCAAGACCTCGGGCATTTGAGGAAGCCCATCATCAGAATATACAAGCCAAGTTCTATAATGAAAATTCCCACTAGTATATGAAAGTGATAACTCAAGAGACTCTCTATATGAAGAACATGGTGCTACTCTGAAGCACAAGTGTGGTAAAAGGACAGTAACATTGCCCCTTCTCTCTTTTTCTCTCATTTTTTATTTTTCTTTTTTTTTCTTTTCTTTGGTGGGCTTCTTTGGCCTCTTTTTTTATTTGGGCTTCTTTGGCCTCTTTTATTTTTCATAAAGTCCGGAGTCTCATCCCGACCTGTGGGGGAATCATACTCTCCATCATCCTTTCCTCACTGGGGCAATGCTCTAATAATGATGATCATCACACTTGATTTACTTACAACTCAATATTACAACTCGATACAAGAACAAAGATACGACTCTATATGAATGCCTCCGGCGGTGTACCGGGATATGCAATGATCTAGCATAGCAAAGATATCAAAAAATGGACAATCCATGAAAACATCATGCTAGCTATCTTACGATCATGCAAAGCAATATGACAATGAATGCTCAAGTCATGTATATGATGATGACAGAAGTTGCATGGCAATATATGTCGGAATGGCTATGGAAATGCCATAATAGGTAGGTATGGTGGCTGTTTTGAGGAAGATATAAGGAGGCTTATGTGTGATAGAGCATATCATATCACGGGGTTTGGATGCACCGGCGAAGTTTGCACCAACTCTCGAGGTGAGAAAGGGCAATGCACGGTACCGAAGAGGCTAGCAATGATGGAAGGGTGAGAGTGCATATAATCTATGGACTCAACATTAGTCATAAAGAACTCACATACTTATTGCAAAAATTTATTATCCATCAAAACAAAGCACTAAACGCATGCTCCTAGGGGAAGGGTTGGTAGGAGTTAACCATCGCGCGATCCCGACCTCCACATAAAGGATGACAATCAAAAAAATAAATCATACTCCGACTTCATCACATAACGGTTCACCATACGTGCATGCTTCGGGAATCACAAACCTCAACACAAGTATTTCTACTAATCCACAGTCACCAACTAGCATGACTCTAATATCACCACCTTTATATCGAAAAACTATTGCAAGGAATCAAACGTATCATATTCACCGATCTACAAGTTTTATGTAGGATTTTATGACTAACCATGTGAATGACCAATTCCTGTCATCTCTCTAAATAGATATAAGTGAAGCAAGAGAATTTAATTATTTCTACAAAAGATATTCCCACTCTCTAACAAATATAAGTGAAGCAAAAGAGCATTCCACAAATGGCGGTTTTCTATGTGAAGAGAAACAGGCAATCCAAACTTCAAATGATATAAGTAAAGCACATGAAGCATTCTATAAAGCCATACTCAAAAGATTTAAGTGAAGTGCAATGAGAATTCTATAAATCAACCATGGACTATCTCATACCAGCATGGTGCATCAGAGAGGTGAAAACTAAACGCAAAAGACGCTCCAAGACTTGCACATATCGCATGAACAAAACGAATCCGAAAACATACCGATACTTGTTGAACAAAGAGGGGATGCCTTCCGGGGAATACCCAAGCTTAGGCGCTTGAGTCTCCTTGAATATTTACTTCGAGTGCCTTGGGTATCCCCAAGCTTGAGCTCTTGCCTCTCCTCCTCTTCCTCATATCAAGATCTCCTCGATCAAACACTTCATCCACACAAAACTTCAACAGAAAACTCAGTAAGATCTGTTAGTATAATAAAGCAAATTACTACTCTAGGTACTGTAGCAAACCAATTCATATTTTGTTTTTGCATTGTGTCTATTGCAATATAACTTTTCCATGTCTTAATCCACTGATAGAAATTGATAGTTTCATCAAAACAAGTAAACTATGCATCAAAAAAAGAATCTGTCAAAAATAGAACAGTCTGTAGCAATCTGAACATTCACCATACTTCTGGTACCCCAAAAATTCTACTAAAATTAGGGAAAAAAAACTTGTACGGAAAGACAGTGCAAAAAGTTTCAGAATTGTTTGACGCTCCATTAAAAAAATGTAAAATCGCGCACTACAGCCAAAGTTTCTGTCCTGCACCGCACAAACCAACAAGCATTGTAAACATCCTAAAGGGAAACATTAGCACATTATTTTTATAATACAATGGAATTGTATAAGGGGATAATTATTTTTGATGAAAAGTTTCTGCAATTAAGATTCACAAAGTTTCTGTGAACATGAACAAAGTTCAAAGAGCTCTCCCACTTCAACAATGCTTGTCTTTCTCACTTTCACTTTCCTTTTTGAAAAAGTTTTGGGTTCCCCTCTTTATTTTTTTGTTTTTAGACTATATAGAAGCACTCAATAGAAATAAATGACTCTCTAGAATTTCCGGGTTGTCTCCCTGGCAGCGCTTTCTTTAAAGCCATTAAGCTAGGCATATAGTGCTCAAGTAATGAATCCACCCGGATCCCAAGGTATATCAAAGCCAATTTTAATTAACAATGATTTGTGATTTAGTAGTGAGCACAAAGTAACATATATCATACAACAACGAATTCTAACTCTCTTCCTATGCATCGACATGTCATAAAAGAACAATTCATGCACACCAAGTAAAGGCCAATGCATAGTATAAGTAGTTTCTTGCAATTTTATCATATTGGAAAAATAGAGAGGTGGAGATATAGTTCCTCTCTCATAATAATAGCAAGTAGGAGAAGCAAGCACATGCATATTATATCTATCAAAATCATCATGTGTAGTAGTAAGACGCAACCCATCAATATAATCCTTAATAAGGACAAACTTCTCCGATATAGTGCAGTCAGGAGAATTCAAAAAGATAATAGGACTATCATGCATGGGTGCAATAGCAACAATTTCATGTTTAACATAAGGAACTATAGCAAGTTCATCTCCATAAGCATAATTCATATTGGCATGTTGGCCACAAGCATAGAAAGCATCATCAAAAAGGGGTATTTCAAGAGAATCAACGGGATCATAACAATCATCATAGCAATCATCCTTCGGTAAGCACGAAGGGGAATTAAACAATGTATGAGTTGGGGAGTTACTCTCATTAGAAGGTGGGCACGGGTAGCTAATCCGCTCTTCCTCCTTTTGTTCTTCGCTCTCCTCCATAGACTCCTGCAAAATATTAGTCTCTTCTTGGACAGCGGAGGAGTCCTCAATATATGGTTTAACATAGGCATTAGAAGCATAATTATCATAACAATATTTAAGTATGGCAAAATTTTCAGATTTATAAAGAGTAGCATCATACGTTTCAATCAAAGAAGCAATTTCATAAGCACCCTTAAAAGCAACAAATTCTTCAATTTGTTGAACATCATAGTAATTATAAACACCCTTAGCATACGAAGATACGATTCCATTATCAATAAACTCACATTGGTAGGGAAGGTGTTTCTTAGGATTCTCAGAACAACAAGTAACATCATATATTTCACATGAATTCCAAGCATAGCATTGCAAAGGATGAATTTGATCTAGTAAAAGTTTTCCTTTTTCAGATATACGGTGTCACACATAACAAGCATGCTCATCTAAAGATTTTCCCTCAACTAAGCTAGTGGGGGTTTCAGCACGAGCACAAAGGGATCGAAGATGATCCAAATAAAAAGCTTCAGGAGTGTGATAGATTTTGAGTGGTTCTTCAACCATTGGTTCAGTAGGTACAACTAATTTTTTTGGTATTTTGCATTTCCTACCCATAATAAAGATAGAAAACAACTAAGAACAGCAATTAAAAATTACTTAGTGATAAAGCAAACAAGCACACACGAGAATATTCACCCCACGCTATGACTCCTCGGCAACGGTGCCAGAAAAAGGTCTTGGTAACCCACAAGTATAGGGGATCAATTGTAGCCTATTTCGATTAGTAAGAGTGTCGAACCCAACGAGGAGCTAAAGGTAGAACAAATATTCCCTCAAGTTCTATCGACCACCGATACAACTCTACGCACGCTTAACGTTCGCTTTACCTAGAACAAGTATGAAACTAGAAGGACTTTGTAGGTGTTGTAGGATAGGTTTGCAAGATAATAAAGAGCACGCAAACATAAACTAGGGGCTGTTTAGATAATGAAGCAACTAAGTTAGTTTTAATAGAGAGCTTTTTGTCATGACAAAGTTATTTGTCCCTAGGCAATCGATAACTAGACCGGTAATCACTATTGCAATTTTATTTGAGGGAGAGGCATAAGCTAACATACTTCATCTTCTTGGATCATATGCACTTATGATTGGAACGCTAGCAAGCATCCGCAACTACTAAAGATCATTAAGGTAAAACCCAACCATAGCATTAAAGGATCAAGTCCTCTTTATCACATACGCAACAACCCCCTTACTCAGGTTTATGCTTCTGTCACTCAAGCAGCCCACTATAAGCGAATCATGAACGTATTGCAACACCCTCCAGCGGGAATCCCTCACGCTTGCGTGACACGGAGGGCACAATTGTAAAGCACCAATAATAAAACATGCAACTCAAACCAATCACGATCATCAATTAACCCATAGGACAAACAGATCTACTCAAACATCATAGGATAGCCATACATCATTGGGGAATAATATATAGTGTTGAGCACCATGTTTAAGTAGAGATTACAGCGGCTAAAAGAGGGGCTACACCACTGCATAGAAGAGGGAAGAGTTGGTGATGAAGGCGGTGAAGTTGTTGGTGTAGATCGCGGTGATGATGATGGCCCCCAGTGGCACTCCGGCGCCACCAGAAGCGATGGGGAGAGAGACCCCCTTCTTCTTCTTCCTCCTTGACCTTCTCCCTAGATGGGAGAAGGGTTTCCCCTCTGGTCCTTAGTCTCCATGGCATGGGAGGGGCGAGAGCCCCTCCGAGATTGGATCTGTCTCTCTGTTTCTGCGTTCCCAGATTCTGCCCTTTCACCGTTTCTTATATATCCGAAGATCCGTAACTCTGATTGGATTGAAACCTTCGCCAAGATTTTTCTCCGGAAATTAGCTTTCTTGCGGCAAAAGAAGATCATTATCCGCCTTATGGGGTGCCCAAGAGGGTCAGGGGCACGCCTGCGCCCCTAGGGTGCGCCCCCTACCTCGTGGCCCCCTTGGGCACCATCTCGCGTTGATTCTTCTTCCCAAATATCACAAATATTCCAAAAATATTCTCCATCCGTTTTTATCCCGTTTGAACTCTGTTTGATATGTGTTTTCTGCGAAACATAAAACATGCAACAAACAAGAACTGGCACTGGGCACTGGATCAATATGTATATAAAAAGTTGCCAAAAGTATATGAAAGTTGTAGAATATTGGCATGGAACAATAAAAAATTATAGATACGACGGAGACGTATCATGTCTCCACTTTATGCTCGCCGAACTCCATTGGAGCGCCGCTAGACATGCCCTCTCTATGTGTCGTCGGGGGTGTGCTTGTTGTGTTGTGGGGCGCGATCGAAAGGTTGAAGAGACTAAGGTTATAATGGTTGCGGGTATTAAAGGTGTAAGTGCATCTAGTGCCACCCCTAGTTGGTTTTGGAGTATTGACGACAAAGTTGGTTGAGGGACTAATGCGTTTGTGAGAATTGCAGGATAACGCAGGTAGTGTCCCTCATTGATTCGGTTTACCTACCGGAGATGACCCCTAAAAATCTATGAAGACATTGAAGACAATGGTGGTATGAGAAGATATTCATATTGAAGACTATGACATGAGAAGACATTGCATGAAGACTATGGAGCGCGAAGACTGTGTGGTTTCGTTGTTTCCTTTTCTTCTTTGTTGAGTCATAGGAACCACCGTACTATTAAGTGGGGTCCAAGTGAACTAAGTCAGAGTGACTGAAGTGATGCTCAACCAAATCCTATGTCTTCGAGCGAAGACAATGAGAGCAAATCTTATCCAGAGCTGGATGAGTCAGCTTTGCTTGTAGCCCAAGTAAAGTTGCCGTGTGTGTTTGAAATCTGACCGTTGGAACACGTGTCAGTTCCTTAGTGACCCAGGGTCATTTTGGACAAATCAGGTCAGGTTGCCTAGTGGCTATAAATAGCCCACCCCCTACACCATAAATTGGTGGCTTCTCAGAGTTTGTGCACGGCTTTTGTCGTTTGAGAGCAACCCACCTTGAAGTATTTTAGAGAGAGAAATCCTTGCGAGGACAAAGCCCAAACACCCAGAGCCAAAGAGTGTTAGGCATCATTGAAGTCTTTCTCTCTGTGTGACCTGAAGACTTATTACACTTGAGGACTGTGAATCCTCCAGCCAGTTAGGCGTTGCGTTCTGAGCATCCAAGAGTCATTGTGGATTGCCGGTGAACGAAGTCTGTGAAGGTTTGGAAGTATCCCTTGAAGACTTACCAGAGTGATTGGGCGAGGACTGGGTGTCCTTAGCTCAAGGGGAATAAGGTGAAGACACGGTCTTCTGAGTTAAATCTCAGCCTCCCTAACCAGACGTACAGTTGTCACAGCAACTGGAACTGGTCCAACAAATCATGTGTCTTCAACAAGCAATTGGTTCTATCCCTTCCAACCTTACTTCAGTTTGTCTTCATGAAGTCATTGCTTATCTGTTTATCTGTTTGACTTCATTGCTTGACAACTATTGTTTATTGGCTTCAGACTATCTTCCATCCTGATCCTTACTACCTTACTGCTATTAGTCCTGTACTTTCACATCATTATATACTTGACTATGGCTTGTTCAGGGTAGTTTATCTTCCGCTGCATATCAATTAGGTTGTTTCTGTTGTTTGTCTTCGAAACCTACAAGTTTTGAAGACTTTCATAAAAATTGCCTATTCACCCCCCCTCTAGTCGATACTAGCACTTTCAATTGGTATCAGAGCAAGGTACTCCCTTGTTCTATGTGATTCGGTTTAACCACCTGGAGTTTCAGCTATGTTGACTGCAGGATTGAGGAACATATCGTGTCCCACCTTTGACGATCATGAGTATACCCGATGGAAGGCCATGATGAAGAAGCTACTCATGTCCAAGGATAGCGAACTGTGGACCGTCACTGAGATTGGACTCGCTGATCTACGCAAGATGGCAGAGGCTGATGACATCCGCAAGTACACGCTACTGAACCGCACAGCGAAGGATGTCATCTGCTGTCATTTGTCCAGAAATCAGTTCAGGAATGTTATGCTCCTCAATCACGCGAAGCTAATCTAGGACCGGCTCTCTGATGTTTACGAAGGTCATCGCACTCGTCATGATCCGAGGTTTGAGGACTACAAGGAATCTCTCAAGGAAATGACCTTTGCACCTGAACCATCATCATCCTCATCATGCCACATGGCAAGGGGTGATAAGGTAACTGAATGCTATCTCTCTGAATCCAGTGATGATGAATCAGGTGATGAATTTGGGCCTAGTTATGACAAGCTTGCTTCCCTTGCCAGTAAACAACAAAGAATGTTGGAAAAGGTTCAAGACATGCTTAGTAAGAGCGATTGTATGTTGGGTGAGGAAATGGATCAGTCAAAAGCTTTGGCTGATAGTCTTCAGAGACTTCATGCTAAGTTTGACGCCCTTCAAGATCAACATATTGCTCTCTTATCTGATCATGAGAAGCTTTCTTCTGAATGTCTTCAAAGAAAGCTAGACCTTGAAAAGATTAGAGTGGATTATGAAGATCTTCAGAAGGAGCGAGATTCACTTCGCGCTCAACAGATCAGTTCCGCTCAGGAAGGATTTGAACCACCATGTCTAAAATACATTGAGCGAGATAATGCTACATCTGTTGCTGAATGTTCCACTGCTGCTACTGTTTCATTGTCTTCACCTACTGATGTGGTCACTAACCCCTCTGCGGAGGATACCACTGCTGTTGCTGATGAAAATGCTATGTTGAAGACATTGCTTGAAATAGGGATGTACAAAAGTTTGAAGGGACATCAGACTCTCTGCGATGTCCTCAAAAAGCAGATTCTGAACCGAAACCCTAGGAAAGAGGGTGTTGGGTTCGAGAGGAAAATGAATGTTGATGGCTCGTACTGGAAGCCTGAGCAGTACCCCAAAACCACATGGGTTGCTGCAAAGGAACCTTCAGTGGATCCATCTACCTTATCTGGCTTTACCTGTGCTAATCCTATTGTCATTGATGAATGCTTTCATGCAAACTATAAGCTGTTCAAAAATCAGAACGGTGAAGTGTTTGCCAGGTACATTCGTACTAACTGCAGGAATGGACCACCTATGAAGAAGATCTGGGTACCTAAGCGGTACATTGAGAATCTTCCTATGAATGTCATCATGACACCACCTAGGAAGAAGACAAACCCTAGACCTATAGCTTCATATGGCCCAAAGGCTTCATACAGATACAAGACTCACATGAGTCACCCTAACGCCAATGTTTTGCAGGGAAATCATACTCAGACTTATGAATATGAGTGTGTATCTTCGAACCGCTATGTTCATAGGACTAAGAACTTTTCTGCTTATTCATATGAGTATCATTCATCTCCTGCAAGGCTATTTGCTAGGGCTTCAAAGCCAAAGTTCTCAGATGCTGCACTTAGACTCATTGCTTCTAAGCCCCCACTGAAAATGTGGGTGGCAAAGAAGAACTAACTCTCTTTTGCAGAAAATGGTCTCCAGCCAGCAATCAATGGCGTCCGATACTATTGCTGGTGACCTAAAACTTACTAAGGACGCACAATGAAATGTCATTCTATATACTTCATCTAAATTTCTTATCAGTCATACTATGTCCTAACTTTGATATAAGCTGTGACTGTCCCTATATGTATCAAATGCATATGCTTCACAACACTTGTGTGAAGCCTATCCTCCTAACTGCACTGTAGGGTACATCACCAAAAGCTTCAGAATGGATTATGGACAGTGGATGCACAAATCATATGACTGGTGATCGAAGTCTTCTCATGGACTCAACCTTACGTCCATCCAACAAGAGTCACATCACATTTGCTGACACTGGTGAAAGCAAAGTATTGGGTCTAGGTAGAGTTGCAATCTCAAAGGATCAACACATGGATAAAGTGATGCTTGTTGAGTCCCTTGGTTTCAACTTAATGTCTGTCTCAATGCTTTGTGACTTGAACATGATTGTGATATTTGGCAAATATCGTTGCCTTGTACTAATGGAATCTGACAAATCTCTAGTCTTTGAAGGGTATCGAAAAGATGATCTGTACATGGTAGATTTCTCAGCAGGTCCATAGCTTGCCATATGTCTTCTCACAAAAGCTTCAGAATGCTGGCTCTGGCATCGAAGGCTGGGACATGCTGGCATGAGGAACTTACACTCACTCATCAAGAAGAAGCATGTCATTGGCATCGAAGATGTCAAGTTCAAGAAGGATCATCTGTGTGGTGCCTGTGAAGCTGGAAAGATGACAAGGGCAAGGCACCCCTCGAAGACAATCATGACAACATCTCAACCCTTCGAGCTGTTACACATGGACTTATTTGGACCTACTCACTACTCCACCCTCACAACAACTGCATGTCTCTATGGCTTCGTCATTGTTGATGACTACTCAATATACACATGGGTTCATATAATTCTGTACAAGACTGAAGTGCAAGATGTCTTCAGACGATTTGCAAATCGAGCAATGAACAATTATGGTGTGAAGATCAAACATATCAGAAGTGATAATGGCACTGAATTCAAGAACAATGGACTTGATCTGTATCTGGATACAATGGGAATCACTCATGAGTTCTCTGCTCCATACACACCTCAGCAAAACAGCATTGTGGAGCGCAAAAACAGAACCCTCATTGAGATGGCTCGAACTATGCTAGATGAGTACAAGACACCAAGAAAGTTCTGGCCTGAAGCTATTGATACAGCATGTCACATCATCAACCGTGTATACATCCATAAGCTTCTGAACAAAACATCATATGAGCTGCTTACTGGCAAGAAGCCAAACGTCAGTTACTTTAGAGTATTTGGAGCAAGATGCTGGATAAAGGATCCCCATCACAAATCAAAATTTGCACCTAAGGCTCATGAAGGCTTCATGCTTGGCTATGGAAAGGATTCACACTCCTACAGAGTCTTCAACCTTTATCTATACAAAATCGTTGAAACTGTGGATGTGAAATTTGATGAAACCAATGGTTCACAGAGAGAGATTCTGCCAAGCACACTGGATGAAGCCCCTTCAAACGAGGCAATCAAGCTGATGGGAACTGGTGAAATCATGCCCTCTGAAGCACAACCTGAAGAGGAACTTATCATCTCTGCACCAAATCAACCTGAAGACAATGCTCAGTCCAAAGACAATCCTCCCAATGATGACAATGACCGGTCACAGCAAAATCTTCGTCCTGTTCATCCTCGTGTTGCAAATAAAGTTCAAATAGAGAAGATAATTGACAGCATCAATGCACCAGGTCCCCTCACTCGATCAAGAGCAACACAGCTAGCAAACTTCTGTGGGCACTTTTCATTTGTGTCAATATCAGAACCCAAGAAAGTTGCTGAAGCTTTTGTGGAACCTGAATGGATTCAAGCCATGCAAGAAGAACTTCAACAGTTCAAACTGAATAATGTCTGGGAACTTGTCAAGCAACCTGATCCTCGCAAGCATAACATTATTGGAACAAAATGGATATATCGAAACAAGCAAGATGAGCATGGTCAAGTCGTCAGAAACAAAGCACGTCTTGTGGCTCAAGGATACACTCAAGTTGAAGGAATTGACTTCGATGAAACATTTGCTCCTGTTGCTAGGCTTGAAGCTATTCGCATATTGCTAGCCTACGCTAATCATCACAACATCTTGCTATATCAAATGGATGTAAAGAGTGCATTTCTCAATGGCAAGATTGAAGAAGAAGTGTATGTCGCACAACCACCTGGCTTCGAAGATCCAAAACATCCTGATATGGTGTACAAGCTAAACAAGGCACTGTATGGCCTCAAACAAGCCCCTCGTGCCTGGTATGATACAATCAGACTTCCTGAAGAGCAAAGGCTTCAAACCCGGATCCCTCGATCCCACTCTCTTCACGAAGACATATGATGGTGAACTGTTTGTGTGCCAAATATATGTGGATGACATAATCTTCGGATGCACCAACCAGAAGTACAGTGATGAGTTTGGGTACATGATGCAAGAGCAATATCAAATGTCCATGATGGGTGAGCTGAAGTTCTTCCTTGGTCTTCAAATTCGTCAACAGAGGAATGTCATCTTCATATCTCAAGAGAAATACCTCAAAGATTTCCTGAAGAAGTTTGGAATGGAAGATTGCAAAGGCTACACGATGCCAATGCCAGCCAAACACCATCTTGGTCCCGACGACAATGGTAAAGAGTTCGATCAAAAGGTATATCGCTCCATGATTGGTTCTTTGCTTTATTTATGTGCATCTAGGCCAGATATTATGCTTAGTGTTTGCATGTGTGCACGATACCAAGCGGCACCAAAGGAATCGCATCACTTAGCTGTGAAGCAAATTCTTCGATATTTGGCTTACAACCCAACACTCGGATTATGGTATCCCAAGGGCTCAAGATTCGATTTGGTTGGATTCTCGGATGCTGATTATGCTGGTGACAAGGTGGATCGCAAGTCTACATCTGGCACATGTCATTTTCTTGGTCGATCACTTGTCTGTTGGTCTTCGAAGAAGCAGAACTGTGTATCACTCTCAACTGCTGAATCTGAATACATTGCTGCTGGATCCTGTTGTGCTCAGCTTCTATGGATGAAGCAAACTCTCAAGGATTATGGCATCAACCTGAAACAAGTACCTCTCTTCTGTGACAACAATAGTGCCATCAAAATAGCCAACAATCCAGTCCAACACTCGAAGACAAAGCACATTGAAATTCGTCATCACTTTCTCAGAGATCATGTTGTGAAGAAAGACATCGATATCATTCACGTCAGCACTGAAGAGCAACTGGCAGATATCTTCACAAAGCCCTTGGATGAGAAAAGGTTTTGCAAGTTACGGTGTGAGCTAAATATCTTAGAATCCTCTAATGTCCTGTGATCAGGCACACATCCTAACACTTATGCATGTTGATGACTTAGATGTGCAACACACAAAGTAAGGTATATCTTCAATCAATGAAGATTTACACTCTGAGTGTGAATACATTAACATGGAATTTGACTTCGGAGCGCCACGATAATTGTGCGTCGTGTCTGGGTCTAATACTTCCTATACGGTGGGTAACGCCACCACCAACTTTTCTTGTTTGAAGTGTTTCACTCAAGGCGTTATGTTGCAATGACTTCGCATTTGGTTTGTCTTCAGTTTCAATTTGTCTTCATGACTTTCTGCACTATGATGATTTGATTGCTTTCTAATATATGTATATATACTAGTGTTCTGTCCTCCACAGCATTCACTTATAACTATGTCTTCAAGATTGGATCTTTTGAACTAAGTGAATGTGATCGGACCCTAACCTCTCTATGCTTCCTATCTCAAAATCTATCTGTCCAAATCATATGCATTCTATTGAAACTGTCGAATGTCTTCTCTGCGTCCTAGTCAGCAGAAGGCAAAGAGACAAACATTAAATCTGTTTTAATGGCTTATCTTTACTATTGAAATCCGGAGAAGCCTGAACAACTCTCCGACATGCCTGGCGGGCGTGGGAACGTGGGACAACCCTGAGTGTGTTGCATGCTTGCCACGTGCCCCTCAGATGTGAACCGCCAGGGGCACCAGCGTAATTGCGCTGTGTCTCTCACCTACTTATAAATACCTGTCCCCGTGCGGTAAAGAAATCCTTCTTCCACCTCTCCACCTCCGTCAAAACCCTAGCGCCACCGCTAGCTCGCGAAGACGCCGGCGACGAAGCGCTTAGCTGCCGCGACTTCTCCGACGCCGTCCTCATGCCGGCCGCGGACATCATCCTCTCCGCCGTCGCCGTAGGTGTCCTCCGTCGCCAAGTTAGGGCACGGTGGGCTGAACTGCTCGATCTCCTATTCTTCTCCATCTAGCAGTTCTTCGTGCGGTAATTATAACTCTATTTTTACCACCTTTTTGATCTTCAAGATTCATCCTACTTACCGAAAGTAGTTTCTGTCTATTCAAAGCTAGATCTATTCTGTCTGCATATCGTACTGCTTAGTCGATTCACTTAGATTTCTTGACTAGTTTGATTCCTCACTTGTACTTATTCACGGATTGGTACAAATTTGGAACCAACTCACCTATATAAGTGAATGTCTTCGCAACATGAGGTCAATGTCTTCAACTGATTTATCTTCAAAATCTTCTGAGAATGCATATGACCTCTTCCCCTTCCCTCGCATCTCTAATGCTGTCATAGGTACATGTCCGTGGGAGAATCCCTTGGTTCTCATAGTCTGCATTCGTTTGCAGAATTCTTACAGCAGCATATAAATTCTCCTGAAGCCAGTTCCTGTTTGACCAGCAAGCGCAAATCTCTGAAGCCTTTGAACGTACTGAAGCCTTTGAATGTACTGAAGCCTTTTAGCTTAAAGTTCATGGCAACAGAAAAATCAGCGAGGAAGGGTGGCAGATAGCGCAGAGAAGGTACATCTAAGGATCTGCCTGATGATTTAGCAGAACTGTACAAGACAGATCCGGAGGAGAACTATCATCAAAGGAAGATGCTTATCCAATGGATTCGACGCTATTGGGCTGAGGAGTGGTTAAAGTATAAGTTTGTCACGAAGGAATATGCAGAGAAGCATGCCATCAAGCGACCTTGGGGCGATATCCTCTATCGAGGCCTTCAACCCAAGAGCCGAGCTGAAGCCATTGAACAAGGCTGTCGTGGGAAACGAACACCTATGGGGCAGGGCCCCTTTCGGTCCGGCAGGGAGCAGAGAGCGCACGAAGAGCGGATCGAGGCGAGGCACGCGAGCGATTCTTACCCAGCTCCGGAGCTCTCCGGAGATATAATACTCCTACTGCTGCTTTGTGATTGTATTATGTTCTTGTTCTAGAGCGTGGGAGTGTTCTAGTTTCGAATGAGTCGAACCCCTTCTACGTTGCGCATGGGCCTCCTTTTATAGGCTAAAGGGGTCACCGACAGGTGGCAACGCATGCAGGGGTACAAATGTAAAAAGAGTGGTTGGTACAACTGCTTCTACAGTGCACCCTACCTAACTCTGACGGCAGGGGACAAGAGCATTTAATGCCCGTCCGCGTCGCCCAAACAGTGCAGAAAAGCGACCGTTAGGGGCGCCACCGTTCACCATGATGGCCATCTTGTCATTTCCACTCGCCACCTCGCACCGCTTGGCTTCACAGCTTCCCGCCACGTGCGCCTGGAACGGTCCTGCGGCGACACGTCGACGGATGCACTGGAGCGTGGGCACAGAGTGGTGGCTTCGCCGCGGCAAGCGCCTTGCTGCGGTCGTTGTCTTGTCACGCCCGGAAGCTTGTCGCTTGCCGGGTCTTGCCGGGACGCACGGCGCGTCGCGGCAAGTTTCTTGAAATGCCTTGGTTGGCCTTCCCGGCAAGCTCCTCTTGCCGGGGCCTTGTCCTTCCCGGCAAGCTCCTCTTGCCGGGGTCTTGTCTTCTCAGTTAAAACACTTTGTTCTTGAATGGCATCAATGGGAACTACGGAGGATCTTGGCGGGCACCCGACAAGCCTTGCCGCGGGACGCTGCGACTGCCCGTGCACAAGTTCGGGATACTAAGGTACCCCTACTTTAGTACACCGACAGGAGCCCCTGGGCCTGGGCCACACACGGTGCCGAGCGCTGTTGGGCCAGGCCCAAAACAGGGCACGGGCACGCGCGGCCTGGGTCCACGCCGAATCTAACTCCCTATCCACCGCGCCCTCCCGTAACGGCACGCGTCGAACGCGGCGTCGTGGGAGAGATCGTGGGTGATTCTTTATTCGGAAAAAGCGTAACGTTCGCCTCCTCCTCTTTATAAGGAGGGGAAACAGGGGCGGTTCCCCCACCTTCGCCACTTGCAGTTGCAACCTCAGAAATCTCCGCCGCTCCCCTCCGCTTCCCAAAGCCAAAAGAGAGCAGCGCTCCGCCCCCCGTCGCCGCCGTCGCCGCCAACGCCCTCGCTCTCCTCCACCGCCTCCGCCATGGCTCCGAAGACCGGGAAGGGCGCGAAGTCGGCCGAGGCGTTGTGGCTTGAGGCACTGCAGAAGGAGCGGGCACTCTTCCCCCCTGAGCTCTCCGCGAAGGAGCTAAAGGAATGGTTCTACCTCTTCTGGTCGACGGAGACGCGGGCACATCTGCGCACGCATGTACTCTCCGTCGAAGCTTCCACTTCGAAACGGTGTCCAAAAGGATACACCTTCTTCACATTGTTCTTCTATTGCGGGCTCTGCCCACCCTTTTCCGATGTCTTCTGCGATATCATGAACACATACGGGTTCCACCTCCTTGATTTCACCCCCAACGCCGTTCTGACCATGGCGGTTTTCGCACATCTCTGTGAGAACTTTGTCGGAATCCACCCAAACGTAGCCCTTTTCCGCCACTACTTCATGCCCCGGGTCGAGAAGGGGGAGCCCTTAGCTGGCGGGATCGCCTGGATGTCGAGAGTCGGCATGAAGGAGGTCTATCTGGAGGGGGAGCTCCGTAGCAAATGGGAGGAGTGGAGAGCGGAGTGGTGTTGGATTGTTGATGAGAACCCGCAGCCATTCACCAACTTGCGCCAAACCCGAGTAGTGCCCAACGGCGATTGGAGCGCCCTGGCGGCGGACAATGCTAGACTGAAGATCGCCACCACCCGGATCTTGCGGCTCAGGCTTGCCTGGCTGTTCGGGGGTCCGGCGGATATCATGAGGCTGCGCCCGGGCCTCAACTTTAATTTCACTGTTTTGGAGTTGGATGGGACGCTCAAGGAATTGTTCAAACACGACCCCAACCATCCCGAGTGGTTCAGGCTGCCGCAGGGCGTCGTCCCATTGTGCAACAACTCCCAGCTTGATCGCATCCGCGCAATGATGCCAGAGTGCGACTCGCATGGGATTATCCCAAATTGGCAGGAGCCCGCCGACGACGTCGTGCAGCAATTCTTCGACGACTTGGTGGAGGTGGCGGTCCGCGCCGACGAGCAGAGGAGCCTCACCCGCGACACCACCGACGATGAGATGCGGCGCATTGGCACCAGGGCGGAAGAGGCGGCGGCGGCCGCCGCCGGGGGCGAGTTTGGATTTACTATGGAGGAGGCAGAGGCAGCCGAGGCGGCAAGCCTTGCCGAGCAGGAGGAGCTTGTCGGGGAGGTCGTCGGCGAGGAAGAGCCTGAAGCCGAATTGAGCGAGCCCACCGAGGGTGCAAGCGGCCAGCCTTCTTCAAGCAGCTTGCCGCAGGCGGAGCCCCCAGTGCAGCCCCCAGCTCCACCAAGAAGGCGCCTCCACAGGACTGGAGACATAGCAGGGTGGCAGACGGTCCAACAGTTGCCGTGCCGCGGGACACGCTCCACCGCGACAAGCACCGTTGCCGTGGGAGCATCTCACGCCGCGCCGGCAACTGGAGCGGGGTCCTCTCGGGCCGCCGCTTCTGATCCTGCCGCAGCTCCCGCCAAGCGTCCAAGGGAGCCTACTCCTCCGCCTCGTCGCACCGAAAGGGTACCGGACTTCGATCTCTCCGCGCTCAGCTCCGACGAGGAGGAAGAAGAGGAGTAAGTTTCTCTATTGCACTTATTTTTCTTCAATTCTTGTTGTTTTCTTGTCTTGCATCTGATCTGCTTTCTTCTGAACCTTGTTCCTTTCCAGGAATCTGGCCCAGAGAGCGGCGAAGAGGGCCAAGGTCCCCGTGGTTGTCATCGAGGACGATCCTGCTGTGATGACAGAGGGCACGTCCGAGACTACCTTGTCGGACCCGGAAATTACTCCGCGAAGCAGCCCCCAGCGCAGCCCTCAGCGTAAGTACATAGTCTTACTTCCCGCTGTTGGGTGCGCATAGGTGTCCTTTCCTTGCCGATATCTTGATTGTTGGTTTGCTTGTGTAGGAGCAGAACAGGCCCACCAGGAACAACCAGAAGCCGCTCCTGAGGTGCTATCTGCTTCAACTACGCCGCCAAGGGGTGACTCCCCGGCAAGGGAGCGCTCTCCGGCAAGGGAGAGGTCCCCGGCAAGGGGCAGTTCTCCGGCAAGGGACGAGACCAGTGATCCCCCGGTGGTGGAGCCCATGATTACAAAGCCCAGCACAGGTAATCCTTCTTGTCAGAAAACTTCCCTTGGGTTCTTCTTCTTCTGATCTTCTTTTTTGGATATTTGCTTGACTTTTTCTCCCTCTTCCTGTCTTCAGATCCTCCCTCGACAGAGCCGATGGAGACAGAGGCCACCGGCGAGGAGAACGTGCGCGGCAATACTGACGAAGCCGCGGCCACCGAAGAAGAGGCCGGCGCTGATGATCCTGCCGACGAAGAGGCCGCCAAGGCTGCTGGCGCAGGAGCTGGCGAGGGGTCCGGCGATCGCACTGACGACCCGGGGGCCGCAGGAGCACAGGGCGCTACGCCGACCGCCGATCCCTCCGCCGCTGACGCAGCGCCAGGCTTCGAAGAGCCCCAGCCCGGCGCCTACTTGAAGGCCGGCAACGGTGTCTTCATCAGGCTCCCCTGGGCGTCAAGCTCCAGGGCGCCGGTCGAGGGAGAAGCTTTTGACGGAGAGGTGCTCGCCTCCGCTGGGCTGACAGTGGTTGATGCGCCAAGCAGCAGCAGCGGCGAGTCTGAGGAGGAGCAGCTGCTCCGGAAGTTGGTGTCGCTCTACCGCGCCCGACAAGCCAAACTGGAGTCCCGGGAAGCGCTTGTCGCGCAGGCGGGAGTGGACATAGAGAAGCATGCAGAGGAGCTCCAGAGCCGCAACCAAGAGGCCCTCCGGTCCATTGCAGAGGAGAGGGCGCAGCTTGCCGAGGCGCGGAAGGCCTTTCTCCTCGAGAAGGCTGAAGCCGAAGAGCAGCAGCGGCTTGCCGCCGAGGAGATGTCCGTGCGAGAAGGCGAGCTGACGCAACGGAAGGTCAACTTGGACAGTTATGAGGAGGAGCTTGCCGCGCGCGAGGAGACACTTGGCGGGGCCCTCAAGGAAGCAAAGGATGCTGCTGCAGCTGCCGAGGCCGCCAAGAAGGAGCTGGAGGTGAGGGTGACGCAGCTAGAAGCCACCCTCAAGGAGAAGAATGAAGAGCTTGCCGCGCTCCAGCGCGAGCGCGAGAAGGACGCCCTTGCCCATGGTGAGCTGCAGGGTCGTCTCTCTGAGAAGGGCAGGGAGCTGAACGCCGCCAAGGACGCCAATGCCGATCTCGAGCTGAAGCTGGCCACGCTGACTGAGACACTGGACGGCGCCAAGAAGCGGGAGGAGGACTTGAAGTAGGAGCTCAAGGCCAACGAGGCGCTGCTGACGAGGGCCGCCGAGACCCAGAACACCTTCAGGGATACCGTGGAGCTCTGGACGGAGGGCCTCGTCAACATTGCCGCAGTTATTGACGAGGAGCTGACGCAGCTGGAACTGGAGGGCTTCGGGTACTCCTCCGACGAGAACCTCCAGCCTAGCGCCAAGCTCACTCTGTTCTTCAAGGGTGTGGCGACGGCACTCTAGCAACTCCGGGAAAGGATCCCTAAGCAGCTGGCCGACGACTTGCGCACGATCTGCGCCAGAGTCCTGGAGAAAGTTTTGGTGAAGGTGCTCTTCCGCAATCCAGGCCTCAACCTCACCAACGTCCTCAAGAAGCTACCGGCGGGTGCTGATCTTGAAGAGCTCAAGGCCCTTGTCGCACCCATTGTGGACAAGGTGAATGAAGTTAAGAGGGTTGATGGTGGCCGCGTAGATTAGGTCGCCTGTTTCTTCTTTCCTTGCCGCTGCCATTTATGTTACGAGAACAATTCAGTCAGTGCTGCGACAAGTTACCTTTGTAATATAACTTTATCTTGGGTAGTATTTGCTACGTTATTTCCTTTACTTGATTCCTTCCTTTGTATATTTTTACCCTACGCTTTTAGGGAACTTGCCGGTGCAGGCACCCTTGCCGCGAGCGCTGAGTGCGGAACATCAGTAGCCTGCTGGCGGTGCTGCTTCCGGCAAGAAACCTTGTCGCAACTAGCCGCAGCACACTTAAGTTGTTGAGCGGACTCGAAACAAAGTAAGGGCGCAACTAGCTATGAGTTGGTTACTCCGCGCACAGGTTTTCCATACAAAGCACAATCGTTCAAGGAAGATAACTTAAATTTTTTTAAAACTGATTGTGCTCAAACTTTGGCAACTTAGCTTTTCTGTCGTTTTCGTCCCGGCCAGGCGATACTTTCTTGAACGACGCCTGGCCCACACCATTATCTTCTCCTTCCCCCCGGTGAACTTGTGGACGAAGGAACCTTCCTTTTGAGGAAAAGAAAGAAGAGAAAATAAAGATATGGAGCCTTAAGGCTCGTTATTGCTTACCGGGGCAAGTGCTGCACAAAGTGTCAGAAAGTTCATGCAAAAAAAAGAGAAAGGCATGAAATTTGACAAGATGTGCGGAGCATATGATCTTTATTTATGCACGGGATCTGCGCCCGGCTTTGTACAAAGGGTTACATGCAACAGCGGCAAGGCTTGTACAAAAGGTGGTTGCCGGAACAGGTTCCGGCAACCGCGCCTTATGGGTAAAACTTACGAAGATGCTCAATGTTCCAGGAGTTGCTCACCGGAGATCCATCTTCGGTCTCAAGGCGGACAGCGCCAGGCCTAGTGACTCGTTTCACCCGATAAGGGCCTTCCCACTTCGGCGTCAACTTGTTGGAATTCTTGGCGGATTGAACGCGCCAAAGAACAAGGTCGCCTTCCTCGAGACTTCTGGCATTAACTTTGCGGCTATGGTAGCGGCGCAAAGCTTGCTGGTAGCGAGCAACTCGTACAGCAGCCTGAAGACGATCTTCCTCAAGGAGCAGCGCGTCATCTTGTCGCAGCTGCTCTTGCTCAAGCTCATCATAAGCGAGCACTCGAGGCGATCCGTATACGAGTTCTGTGGGGAGAACTGCCTCTGCTCCATAGACTAGAGCGAAAGGTGTCTAGCCAGTGGATCGATTTGGCGTCGTCCTGATCGACCAAAGAACCACCGGCAGCTCCTCAATCCAATTCTTTCAGCACTTGTGCAGCCTTTCGAAAGTCCTAGTCTTGAGCCCGCACAGCACTTCAGCGTTTGCCCTCTCCGCTTGACCATTGCTTCTCGGGTGAGCAACAGAAGCGAAGCAGACCTTGGCGCCAAGATCTTGGACGTATTGCACGAAGGTGCGACTCGTGAATTGCGTGCCATTGTCGGTGATGATCCTGTTAGGGACTCCGAAACGACAAACAATCGACCTGAAGAACTTGACTACTGACTGTGCTGTCACCTTCCTCACTGCTTCCACTTCCGGCCACTTTGTGAACTTGTCGATTGCAACGTACAAGTACTCAAAGCCCCCGACAGCTCGGGGAAAGGGGCCGAGGATGTCGAGCCCCCAGACCGAAAATGGCCAGGATAAAGGGATCGTCTGGAGAGCTTGAGCTGGCTGGTGTATCTGCTTGGAATGGAACTGACATGCTTCACATTTGGTTACTTGTGCAGTTGCATCCTGGAGGGCTGTTGGCCAAAAGAAACCTTGCCGGAATGCTTTGCCGGCAAGTGCTCTTGTGCCAATGTGATGACCACATATGCCTCCATGTATCTCCGCCAACAGCTTCTGTCCATCTTCCCGGGGAATGCACTTCAATTTCACTCCGTTGAATCTTCTTCTGTACAGTATGTCGTCGACAAACTGGTACATACTTGATTGCCGGGCTACTCTCTCCGCTTCTTCTTGCTCTTCGGGAAGTTCTCCTGTCTGAAGGAAACGGACAATCTGCTGCGCCCATGCCGGAGCTTGCGGCTCAACAACAAGGACTAAAGGCACAAATGATGCTGCGGGAACATCCGCTTCTACGGCAAGAACCTGCGGTTCAGCCGGAGCTTGATGTTCCCCGGCAAGCTTGCCGGAGCAAAACTTGTCGGGAGCGTCTGCTTCAATGGAAATAACCCTAGCGCTTCTCGGAGCGGACTGCCCCTCAGCACTCTTTGTGTTGATCTTAGGAACCCTCTTAGCGGCGGCTTCAGGGAGCTCTGCCGGAAAGTAGTCACCGGAAATCAACTTCCTCTTCTTGTTCTGTCCAATTGATGGTGTTACAGACGGTTGAGTCAGCTTGAGCACAAAGATCCCTGGTTCCACAGGTAACTTGACTGCGGCGCACTTTGATAGGCCATCTGCAATGTCGTTCTGAGCTCTCGGAACATGTTCCATCTACAGGCCATCAAAGTGTTCTTCCAACTTTCTCACTTCATCAATGTAGGCTTCCATCAACGGACTCTGATAATCTTTGTTCACTTGGCGGACGACAAGCTGCGAGTCACCCCTAACGATAAGCTTCTTGAACCCAAGGTCTGCCGCGATCCTGAGTCCGGCAAGCAAGCCTTCATACTCTGCGGTATTGTTTGTCGCTTGCTCCTTGGGAAAGTGCATCTGGACGACGTACTTGAGGTGCTCTCCGGTGGGTGCGACAAGTAACACGCCCGCACCGGCGCCTTGCAGCGAGAAGGCACCATCAAAGTACATGATCCATTCTTTGCTTGCTTCCTTGACGGGGATGCTCGTCTTTGGAGTTTCTTCATCAGGTGTTGGCGTCCATTCTGCTATGAATTCTGCCAATGCTCGGCTCTGGATAGTTGAAGTACTTTCAAACTTGAGGCCAAAGCTTGACAATTCCAGTGCCCACTCGACAATCCTGCCTGTTGCTTCTGGATTCTGCAATATCCTCTTCAATGGAAAGCGAGTGACAACTGTGATCTCATGTGCTTGGAAGTAATGGCGCAGCTTGGCCATGAGGAGGCTGAAAAGCAATTTCTGCACACCAGAGAACCTTGATCTAGCCCCCTGCAGAAGGGAACTGACAAAGTAAACTGGGTGCTGCACTATCTTCTTCTGCTTTTGTTCTTGTGGCTGCGTAGATCCATCCTTGTCGGGACCAGAGCTTGTCAGGGAAGCTCCCTGCTTGTCGCTGGATGCACTTGCCGTGGTCGCTGGCTCATCATCCGCCTCCCTCTCCGCTACTAACGCAGCACTAACCACTTGATTGGTTGCCGTTAGATACAGCAACAACTTCTCTTGTGGTTTAGGTGCGACAAGTATTGGAGTGGAGGACAGGTATCTCTTCAAGTCCTGCAGCGCAGCCTCCGCTTCTGGAGTCCATTTCATTGGACCTTCCTTTTTCAATATTTTGAAAAATGGCAAGGCACGCTCAGCAGACTTAGAGATGAACCTGCTGAGAGCAGCTACGCAGCCGGCAAGCTTTCGTACATCCTTGACGCGCTTCGGTGCTTTGATCTGCTCAATGGCCTTGATCTTGTCTGCCGTTTGAGGGTAGTCCAGGAGCAGTTGGGCTCGGGCCAACGCTTCTTCTGGAGTCTTTGGTGGCGGTGGCGAACGGTGCGAGGAGCGGGATATGCTCGGACTTCCAACTGGGTTGGAAGGAGCAGTACCCCGTCTAGGCGACCGTACCTCACTCGTGCCGGCATGCTGATGTGCATGCAGGTCTTGAACGCCCCGAGATCCACCAGCTTGGCCTTGTTCTAACGCAAGTATGGTGCTGCGAGCACCATGACGCTGTCGATCTCGCGCCTCCTGAGATGGGCGCGGTGCGTGTACGGATGCCGAAGTTTGTGGGGCCTTGTCCTTGGATCTGGTAACGACGTGAGCTCCCTCGTCGGCGCCCATTCCTCCGCCGGTGTCTACCCCACCGCCCGTTTGCTCCGGTGGCGGTGGGATTGACGCGGACGGAGCAGCCACCTCTGAAGCCTTCTTCTTCGATGGCATGTCGATGAAGATGATGAAACAGATGAAGATCTGGCTCGCGTGAATGCCGGATCGGGTTCACACAACCTCGACGCCCCCTACCTGGCGCGCCAAAGATGTCGTGGGAAATGAACACCTATGGGGCAGGGCCCCTTTCGGTCCGGCAGGGAGCGGAGAGCGCACGAAGAGCGGATCGAGGCGAGGCACGCGAGCGATTTTTACCCAGCTTCGGAGCTCTCCGGAGAGATAATACTCCTACTGCTGCTTTGTGATTGTATTATGTTATTGTTCTAGAGCGTGGGAGTGTTCTAGTTTCGAATGAGTCGAACCCCTTCTACGTTGTGCATGGGCCTCCTTTTATAGGCTAAAGGGATCACCGACAGGTGGCAACGCATGCAGGGGTACAAATGTAAAAAGAGTGGTTGGTACAACTGCTTCTATAGTGCACCCTACCTAACTCTGACGGCAGGGGACAAGAGCATTTAATGCCCGTCCGCGTCGCCCAAACAGTGCAGAAAAGCGACCGTTAGGGGCGCCACCGTTCGCCACGATGGCCATCTCGTCATTTCCAGTCGCCACCTCGCACCGCTTGGCTTCACAGCTTCCCGCCACGTGCGCCTGGAACGGTCCTGCGGCGACACGTCGACGGATGCGCTGGAGCGTGGGCACAGAGTGGTGGCTTCACCGCGGCAAGCGCCTTGCCGCGGTCGTTGTCTTGTCGCGCCCGGAAGCTTGTCGCTTGCCGGGTCTTGCCGGGACGCGCGGCGCGTCGCAGCAAGTTTCTTGAAATGCCTTGGTTGGCCTTCCCGGCAAGCTCCTCTTGCCGGGGTCTTGTCTTCTCAGTTAAAACACTTTGTTCTTGAATGGCATCAATGGGAACTACGGAGGATCTTGGCGGGCACCCAGCAAGCCTTGCCGCGGGACGCTGCGATTGCCCGTGCACAAGTTCGGGATACTAAGGTACCCCTACTTTAGTACACCGACAAAGGCTTCTATCCTTGTATGGTCCGTGGGCCACAGCCTGCAAACGCGGATCTCACTTCACTACTATGGTGTCGTGACGATTCGCTCTTCAAGCGCAACTATCATTTTGCTGTGGCTTCGGCCAAGAAGAACAAGAAGGCCTTGGGTTTGGACTTCAACCCAGGTCCCTCTGCTCCCCGTGCTGATGGATCCCGTGAAGCTAATCCCAATGTCATTGGCCCCTACGCCAACCTTGACGGCCTCATCACTTACATCATGGTCCAAGGCGCCAGAGTTGATCATTCTGACAATGGTGCTGACTCTGATGAAGCCCCTGCTCCTCCTCCTCCAAAGCCGCAGAAGCAAAAGAAGTCAAAGGCTTCAACCTTAGCTGCACCTCCGAAGACTTTGCATGCGAAGCCACTGGCCACTGCACCTCCTGAAGCCAGTGTGCAATCTGAAGATCTGTCCCGTGTCTCCAAGAGAACGGACAAGAAGAAGCAACTTGTTAGACCCTCTGATCAAAGAGCCTTGACTCCTGCCGCAATTTTGCGTGACGAACCCATTGATCTATCAAGTGATGAAGACCTCGCTGATGATGCTCTTGAGCAACTGATCAAGAGCAAAGAAGAAGCAGAAATCTTCAGCAACCTACCTCTGTTTGATGTGGCCATCATTCACAATTTCATTGATGAATGGCTCGACACCTCCAACATCAGCTTTGAAGATTTACAGCTCCCCATTGGCCTCAGTGTCGCCTTCAATGGCGCCATTGCTTCTGAGCTAGCTCTCGCTCAGCGTATCATTGAGCTCAAAAACAAGATTGATTTTGAGGAGGCTCAATTCAAGAATCATGTGGCCAATCTGAGTGTTCAAGACGTCCGCAACTTCAAGGTCATGCTCCATGAGCTCAAAGAAGCTTTTCTAAAGAAACGCCAAGAAGCTCAGGGCTCTCGAGAACGCATGAAGCTGTTGGCTAATAAGTGTGTGCTTGCCTACAATGAGGCTGAGAAGCGCAAGTCCCTTGGCCGTCCAGGCATTGACCCCAGGATGGCTGCAAAGAGGAAGAAGAAGCACCCTGCTGAATAGCCTGAGCCTTCAGGCCAAGAAGCCCCTCGCATTATCTCCCGAGCAGCATGACTGGCTCGAAGCCAAAGGTCACCACCACAGCTTCAGAACAGAAGAAAACAAAGGCTGCCGAGGCTGATGCGAGAAAGAGAAAGAATACTGAAGCTTCTGATGCCGCTCCCTCCAAGAAGAAGCGAAACACCAAGAAGACTAGGGCTGCTTCCACAGAGCCCTTAGTCGTTGAACCCATTTCAGTGGTTCGCCCTGTGTCTGTTCATCAAGAAAGAAGAATGGTGTCTATGAGCCTGCTACCACAGAGGCTCATGAAGCTGAAGATATTCCAGCAGCTGAACACCCCGCTGCTGAAGACATTGGTCAAGATGACAATGTGAATGATGATGAAGTTCTTCCTCAGATTGAACATCAAGTGGTATCATCGCCTGTTCGTACGAACAGCAAACTCATCAGCATTGGTCGTCCATTGACGCCAATTGCTCAGGATGCTTCGTGGGCTGATCACCCACAACAACACCAAGACTCCCCCAGTACTCCCCAACAACAACAACAAGCTACTCCCCCAGTGCAAGAAGAGGATGAAGACTTTTAGGCTCACCCAACTCCATCTCCCAACTTGAAGCCAGCACTTTGCAGGCTTCGCAGAGGACAAAGGCCTGAAGTCCCTCTGTCGAGCGTTCCTGAAGGAGAAGTGCAACGTTCACCAGTTGCACGGCAAGTATTCTCTGAACCAGCTCCAACAGTGAATGTCTCCATGTCTGAAGCACATGCTGCTGAAGACATTCCGGCTGCATCAGCCGGAGAGAATGAAAAAGAAGTACGTGTACCAACTCCCCCTGCTATTGAAGAAGAAGAAGTTCGTGTCTCAACTCCCCCAGCGATTGAAGAAGAAGCAGTTCATGATCTGAACGTGCCTGTGCCCGATCCTCCTGCTCATCAAGAGGAGGTTGACAATGTTGAGGCTACCACCACCAACGCCAATGAAGCCAGTGACATAGTCATGGCTGACGCCAATGTGGAGCCTGCACCAACCAGTGTGCCTGAAACCAATGAGGCCCCTGTGCCTGAAGAAAATTTGGCCACTGAGTCTGAAACCAATGAGGATGTTGCCCCTGAAGTCAATCAGAATGCTGCACCTGACGCAAATGAGACTGCTGCACCTGACGCCAATGAGGATGCTGCACCCGAAGCCAACACGACAACTGCTCCTGAAGCACCTGTTGTGCAGCCTGACTCCTCTGATGTTGCCCCTGCTCCTGTTCCGCCACCAAGGCCTCACACTATTGAGCAAGCATACGATCACGGCCAGCTTGTCACTGTCGGATGGCCTGTTCTGGTGCCTCCGCCTTCTGCCTCAGGACCCCAATTTGACTATGATGTTGAGCATCGGCCTCAGGTCCAGAAGGCAAAGCCCAGGTTGCCAAGGTTTCCAGGTACTGCCAACTCCCCCGGGTCCTTCAATGCGAATGGCTTCAAAAGCCACAATACCTTCTTTGACAGTGCCAAGAACCCCTACTCCAAGCCAAGGATATCATCAGATAGGTTCTGGAGCTATCAGCAGAGAAGCTATTACTCATGTGTGCTATATGATCAAGGGCGCATTTTCCCCCATATGCGTCTTGACACTGAAGCTATTGCTGGATTGCCGTGCTTAGAAGAAGCACTTGATTGCTTTCGTGATGCTGGTCTGCTCTACTTTGTGACAGACAAGGAACATTGAAATAAAGAGCTATTGCTTCAATTCTATGCCACTCTGCACATTCGCGGCTACAACAGAGACATCAAGACTTGGGTTCTCGAGTGGATGACTGGAAATGTTCATCATGAAGCCAAAGCCATGGATATCATCGAGCTTACTGGGCTAGCCACTCTTGGAGACCTATATGAGCCTAATTGTCAGCTACACCGCAATGCTGTGGAGAGCATCTTTCACAAGCCAGAACCCAATATGAGCCAGATGCTGAGCATGATGAAGCCTTTGCCATCTGATGCTGAGTATCCCACACATTTCTTTGTTGAAGACCTTGAATATCTGCCTCGCACCATATATCATATCATCAGGCGAACTCTATGGCCAGTCAAGGGACACTCATCATCGGGCAAGCTTGAAGGAGCTATGAAGACATTGGTCTTCTATATTCTCAATGGCATCAGCTTCAACACTCAAGAATTCTTCATAAGGCAACTTGCTGCTTCTGGCTCCGACCTATTTGGTCTGAAGTTTTATGCTCCATGGGTCATGCGCCTCATCAAGCGACACTCATCTGTCAATTATCAGCCCTCTGCTCGCAATCACATAATATTTCTGCCCGAGGTTGATATGTCAGTTGATGCTGTATACTCTGACCCTGCCAAGACGCCACTTTGTCTTCAGGACATTGAGCACCAAAGCTTCACTCAGCCTATTGAAGGTGTTCAAGCAGCAACAAGATTCTATCCACTTGCTGGTAACACCCGTCTGCCTCACAGAGCGCCAACTGAAGCCACTGAAAGCACCATTGCGCAAAGGCCTCGGAAGCGTTCTCGTGTTCTCAATGACCGAGAGCTTCTTGTGGCTCTTCATCAGAAGCAACATAAGCATCATTTCTGGCTCAAGCGCCAAATGCAAAGCCTTTTGGTGGATGTCAATCACATTCGCAACATTGCCACCAAGAACGCCTTTGTTGCTCATGAAACTTGCCGAAGATCATGGAAGAGTTTGACTCTGCTCAGTGCTGAAGCTGATCTTCAAGATGATGGCTTCAATGAACGATTCCAGTTCGACTCCACTCCTCCAAGGACTGCTACCCTTCGTCGAACTCCATCTCTTGAAGACTCTAAATATTCTTCTTCCGCGGCAACAGTTAATGCCAGAGTGATCGATGATGAAGATGACGCTTGAGGGAGTCCTGGACTAGGGGGTGTCCGGACAGCCGGACTATCATCGTCCGCCGGACTCCAAGACTATGAAGACTTCGTCCCGTGTCCGGATGGGACTTTCCTTGGCGTGGAAGGCAAGCTTGGCAATACGGATATGTAGATCTCCTACCATTGTAACCGACTCTGTGTAACCCTAGCCCTCTCCGGTGTTTATATAAACCGGAGGGCTTTAGTCCATAGGACATAACATCCATTACAAAAATCATACCATAGGCTAGCTTCTAGGGTTTAGCCTCCTTGATCTCGTGGTAGATCCACTCTTGTAATACACATCATCAATATTAATCAAGCAGGACGTAGGGTTTTACCTCCATCAAGAGGGCCCGAACCTGGGTAAAACATCGTGTCCCTCGTCTCCTATTACCATCCGCCTAGACGCACAGTTTGGGACCCCCTACCCGAGATCCGCCGATTTTGACACCAACATTGGTGCTTTCATTGAGAGTTCCTCTGTGTCGTCACCGATAGGCTTGATGGCTCCTTCAATCAACAACAACGCTGTCCAGGGTGAGACTTTTCTCCCCGGACAGATCTTCGTGTTCGGCGGCTTCGCGCTGCGGGCCAATTCACTTGGCCATCTGGAGCAGATCGAAAGCTACGCCCCTGGCCGTCAGGTCAGATTTGGAAGCTTAAACTTCACGGTGGATATCCACAGAGACTTGATCTTCGATGTATCCGAGCCGCAGCCGAGCGTGCCGCACTGTCGCGATGGGCATGATCTAACTCTGCCGCCGGACAGTACCTTGGAGGCCGCACACAAATCCGCTCCGACCCACGGTCCGGAGCCGATTGCGCAGATCGAGGACGGGTGGCTGGACACCGCCTTGGGGGCTGCAATTTCCACGGCGATGGAGCCGAACACTGACCCTGTCCCTTATAAAGCTTGTGACTCCAAGGCACCGGACTCCTTGCCGGACTCCGAACCTCCCGCGCCCCCGCCAATCGATTCTGATTGGGCGCCGATCAAGGAATTCACCGCCGCGGACATCTTCCAACACTCACCCTTTGGCGACATCCTAAATTTTCTAAAGCATCTCTCGCTATCCGGAGAGCCCTGGCCGGATTACGACCAGGATGGTTGGGATGCGGACGACGAAGAAATTCAAAACCCACCCACCACCCACTTTGTAGCCACTGTCGACGATCTAACCGACATGCTAGACTATGACTCCGATGACATCGACGGTATGGACGACGATGCCGGAGACGAACAAGAGCCAGCGCCTACAGGGCACTGGAAGACCACCTCGTCATATAACATATACATGGTGGACACCCCAAAAGATGGGGACGACGAAGAAGCAGCGGAGGCAGATTCCTTAAAGAAACAGCCCAAGCGCCGATGTCAGCAGCGCCGCTCTAAATCCCACCACAGCAAGAATGGAGATTCCGGCACAGGAGATAATAACACCCCAGAAAGTGCCGAAGACAATCCCCTCCAGCAAGATTTAGCGCAGGAGGATGCAGAAGCAAGCCCTCACGAGAGAGCGGCAGACGAAGAGGTCGAGGATGATAATTACATACCTCCCTCCGGAGACGAGGCAAGCCTCAACGACGACGAATTCGTCGTGCCAGAGGATCCCGTCGAACAAGAGCGTTTGAAATGCAGGCTTATCGCCACGGTAAATAGCCTAAAGAAAAAGCAGCAGCAGCTTCAAGCTGATCAAGACCTGCTGGCCGATAGATGGACTGAGGTCCTCGCGGCCGAAGAGTATGAACTCGAACGTCCCTCCAAGAGTTACCCAAAACGCAAGTTGCTCCCCCGATTAGAGGAAGAAGCATACATACCTTCATCACCAGCGCACAATACGGCCGACCGACCACCCCGCGGTCGCGACAGAGAGGCATCCAGGCCCTCCACCAAGACCATACCCCGGCATCGCTCCAAAAGTACGAAGCCAAGAGGGAACTCGCCAGACTTGCGAGATATATTGGAGGACAAAGCAAGGCAATCCAGATCCATCTACGAATCACGTGGGCGCCCCACGACCCACGACGAATACCGTCGCGCTGGATACAACAACTTCGGCCGGGCCGAACACAGCAGACAATGCTCCCTTGAGCTACATCGTGATATTGCTCAATACAGAGGCGCTGCACACCCGCTATGCTTCACTGACGAAGTAATGGATCATCAAATCCCTGAAGGGTTTAAACCCGTCAACATCGAATCTTACAATGGCACAACAGATCCCGCGGTTTGGATCGAAGATTATCTCCTTCACATCCATATGGCCCGCGGCGACGATCTCCACGCCATCAAGTACCTCCTACTCAAGCTTAAAGGACCAGCTCGGCATTGGCTTAACAGCTTGCCCGCAGAGTCAATTGGGTGTTGGGAAGACTTGGAATCCACATTCCTCGACAACTTCCAGGGCATATATGTGCGTCCACCAGACGCCGATGACCCAAGCCACATAATTCAGCAGCCAGATGAATCGGCCAGACAGTTCTGGACACAGTTCTTAACAAAGAAAAATCAAATCGTCGACTGTCCAGATGCAGAGGCCCTCGCAGCCTTCAAACATAACATCCGTGACGAATGGCTAGCCCGGCACCTAGGACAGGAAAAGCCGAAATCCACGGCAGCCCTCACATCACTAATGACCCACTTCTGTGCGGGAGAGGATAGCTGGCTAGCTCGCAGCAACAACCTCAGTAAAAATGCTGGCAGTCCGGATACTAAGGACCACAACGGCAGGTCGCGTCGTAGCAAAAACAAGCGTCGTGTTAACGGCGACAACAATGAGGATACGGCAGTCAACGCCGGATTCCGAGGCTCTAAACCCGGTCAGCGGAAGAAGCCATTCAAAAGAACCACTCCGGGTCCATCCAATTTGGACCGAATACTCGACCTCTCATGCCAGATACATGGCACCCCCGAAAAGCCAGCTAACCACACCAACAGAGATTGTTGGGTATTCAAGCAGGCAGGCAAGTTAATTGCCGAAAATAGTGACAAGGGGCCGCATAGCGACGACGAGGAAAAGACCCGGCTGCCGAACAGTAGAGGACAGAAGGGTTTCCCCCCACAAGTGCGGATGGTAAACGTGATATACGCAACCCATATACCCAAGAGGGAGCGGAAGCGTGCACTAAGGGACGTATACGCGATGGAGCCAGTCGCCCCGAAGTTCAATCCATGGTCCTCTTGCCCGATCACTTTCGATCGAAGAGACCATCCGACCAGCATCCGCCATGGCGGATTCGCCGCATTGGTTTTAGACCCAATCGTCGACGGATTTCACCTCACGAGAGTCCTGATGGACGGCGGCAGTAGCCTGAACCTGCTTTATCAGGATACAGTGTGCAAGATGGGCATAGATCCCTCAAGGATTAAACCTACAAAGACGACCTTCAAAGGCGTCATACCAGGTGTTGAGGCCAATTGTACAGGCTCAGTCACACTGGAAGTGGTCTTCGGATCCCCGGACAATTTCCGGAGCGAGGAGTTAATCTTTGACATAGTCCCGTTCCGCAGCGGCTATCACGCTCTGCTCGGATGAACCGCGTTTGCAAAGTTCAACGCGGTGCCGCATTACGCATACCTCAAGCTCAAGATGCCAGGCCCTCGTGGAGTCATCACGGTCAACGGAAATACAGAACGCTCCCTCCGAACAGAGGAACATACAGCGGCTATCACGGCAGAAGTACAGAGCAGCCTTCTAAGGCAATTTTCGAGTCCGGCCGTTAAACGGCCGGACACGACCAAACGTGCCCGGAGCAACATCAACCAAGACCACCTGGCACGTTCCGAGCACGCGTAGCAATGCGGCCCCAACCCCAGCCCTCGCATGGTTGCAAGACCAACCCTCCGCGTACATCATTACGCTCTGGAGATACCATGGGCCTAGGGGGAGGGTCACGACCACAACAGACCCAAAGTGCGGCTCGACCACACCAGGGGCTCACAAGTGTGTCGCTCTTTTTTTCTCTATTTTCCTTCTTTGTATACACCGGACTCCGTTCACCAGAGGCCCTGTCCGGCGGCGAACCCGCCGAACTCACGATGCAACAGCCAGGGAGGGAAAAAGGCTGCGACGAACACTCAGGTGGTCTCCATTACGAGCATTAAATTCGATTATATACACCAGTCCGCAGCCCACCCCTGGAGGGGGACATGTTTATTTAGTCCAATCCCTTGCTTACCGCACTATTTGTATCCTTCCGCACTCATAGCAGAATTCCTTGAATAAATAATGCAGCACTTTTTGCCTGTAATTGCATTACTTTACATATATGTTCACTAATGACATCTTGCACCCGTATATTCTGGTACGGCCGAATACACCAGGGGCTTATGTTCCCCGCATTATGGTGTGATAAGTCCGAACACTTTCACAAGTGCGGCACCCCGAACTTATAGCATTATATGAATCGGCTTTGAATCATGTCTTGGGTCAATAGTTGGGTTTGCCGGGCTCCCACGTTTTGGTGCCTTACGTTCCGTTCTGTCGGCTAAGGTGGCACTGGGAGAACCACTGCGATTGCGCCCCGGTTGAGCCGGGCGAGCGCCTCAGTGGAGAAAGCTAAAACTGACTGGCATGATAAGGCGAGATACTGGTCGCTGTTCGATAGGTCTTTTCGGGTCCCTAAAGACTTATGCCGCTTCGAGCGAAGTACCGGATAATGTCCGACGAAGGCGTGGATAGCGCCCCGAATTCGGTCTTCCGAATACTAGGGGCTTCGCCGAAATTTAAAATTATAGAATTCTATGGCTAAGTGAGAGTGTTCAAGCATTATAAGTCCGGTTGCCATGTTCGTTGTGTTGAGCGCCTCCCTAGATGGACCCAAAAATGGGAACAAGAGTGCTCAAGTTTATCCCGAACACCCTAGCACTCGTGGCTTGGGGACTGAAGCCGACGACTTGCCATCTCTCAGATTTTAAAAACGGCTGCACAGAAGGTAATATTTTAAATCAAACAAGCGTTGCTTCGCGCATATGAACAAAGTTTTCAGCGCATAGGATAATACATAGCGAGTCTACTCAATAATCACATCTCCGGGGCACTCATCCGCAATCTTGCGGGCACCCTTCAGGACAGTCTTATAGTACATCTCGGGCGTACGATACTCCTTGCCCGCTGGCGGCGCGTCGGTGATAAGCCTCTCCGCATCCAGCCTGCCCCAGTGCACCTTTGCGTGGGCAAGGACCCGACGAGCACCTTCAATACAGGCGGAGCGCTTGATGACCTCCACCCAGGGGCACGCATCCACCAGCCGCCGCACGAGGCCGAAGTAGCTCCCAGGCATGGCCTGTCCAGGCCACAGCCGGACTATAAGGCCCTTCATGGCCTCCTCAGCTACCTTGTGGAGCTCGACCAGCTGCTTCAGCTGGTCGCTAGGCGGCACCGGATGGCCGGCCTCAGCGTACCGAGACCAGAAGACCATCTCCGTTGAGCTCCCCTCCTCGCCACGGTAGAATGCGGCAGCATCGGACACACTGCAAGGCAGATCTACAAACACCCCTGGAGAGCTCCAAATTCGGGTAAGTGTCAGGTAGTTCACATTAACATGCTTGCTTTGCATGAAGAATGCCTTACCCGATGCTATTTTCTTCATATCCTCAACCTCTTGAAGGGCCTTACGGGCCTCGGCCTTGGCGGACTTGGCACTTTCGAGAGCCGAGGCGAGCTCGGACTCTCGAGTCTTTGAGTCGCGCTCCAAACTCATGCTTCTCCATGAGAGCCTGGAGCTCTTGCCGCACCTCCGCCACCCGCGCCTCCTGCTTCTCTCGCTCTGCCCGTTCCGCGGCCGCATTGCGTTCGGCCGCGGACACAGCCTCCTTCAGGGTCGCCACCTTGTTCGTGGCCCCTGCATTATCCATGTTATCCTTGTTATTCTCTTATTGCAATCTAAATCCTTTTCTGTAAGGTAACTATTCAAAGTGGTGTTACTCACCTTCTTTGTCCTCAAGCTGCTTCTTGGCACGGACGAGCTCTTGCTCGGACCGCTCGAGATCCTGCTTCAATGCACCGACCTCCGCAGTCAGTGCGGCAGAGGTCAGCAGCGCAGCCTGCAAACCCATATTGACATACTTTTTAGCAATCCTACGTATATCTTTTTAGATCCTCAGTGCGGCTTTTCTTTCCGAACACCGAATTGAGCATCGGGGGCTACTGTCTATGCGGTATTACATTACATAATTTTAACTTCTTACCTCAAAGCCTGTTAGAAGGCTACTGCAGGCTTCGATCAGCCCGCTCTTGGCGAGCTGAACCTTCTGAATCACCGCACTCATAACAGTGCGGTGTTCTTCCTCAATGGAAGCGCCTTGGAGCGCCTCCAGCAAGTTGTCCGGCGCCTCCGGTTGGACGGAGGCCGCCGGCATCACGGTCTTGCCCTTCTTGCGAAGGGGCCGCCTGCCGGACTCCGGAACCACTGCGGGTTCCGGTGTGGAGTCCGGCACAAAGTCCGGGAGGCTTCCTTGCGGCGCCTCCAGAGCCTCCTCCTGATGGGTCCCTTCCTGGGATCCCACCTCGGCGTCCTCAGCGGCGCGAGGGGTGGAGGCAGTCGGGATGGAATCCACATCCGACGGAGCCAACGACCCGCTCGATGAAGCGGGGAGATCATCATCGGCCGGACTGCAGGCAGTATGCGGCATTAGAAGGACACTATGTGACACAAAAGAGAAATTATAAATCATTCAGGAATCCGGATACTTACGATCTCGCCGGAGGCCTGGCCCTTAAAGGCCACTCTTCGCTGCCAACGTTGGTGTTGGCAGAGCTATCCGGGGGAATAGTTCTTCCCCTCTTGGACCCTTCGGCCTCCCCTATTGGGGAAGCCTTCCTCTTCCTCTCTCCCTCCTCTGGGAGAGAGTCTTCTTCCTCCTCCTCATCTTCGGGGGAGGAGTCCGCCTCGGAGTCGTCGGATACCTGAAAACGAGAACTCTTTCGAGTACCCGTGGCCACCTTCTTGGCCTTCTTCTCCGGCACCACATGCGGTGCCAGGACCAGCAGCCCCGCTAGACGGGCGTCTACTGGGTTTTCTGGCATGGGAGCCGGGCAGACGAGCTACTCCGCCTTCTTCATCCAGTCCTGTCAAAGGAAAAGGGAAATTGAAACCCGCTTAGAATCAAACTATTAACAACAAGTGTACCGTAAAGGGGTAGAATTGCTTACCTCGTCAGCCGGACGCTGCGAGTGAAATCCGCGATCTTCAGTCGCGGATGCGGGGGCTTCGGCGCCCTTAAACAGCACCCTCCAGGCGCCTTTGTACATCGTGTCGAAGAGCCCGCTCAACACCTGGTGCTGTTCCGGATCGAACTCCCACAGATTGAATGCCCGTTCTTGGCATGGGAGAATCCGGCGGACGAGCATGACTTGGACCACGTTAACAAGCCTGAGCTTCTTGTTCACCAGCTTCTGGATACAGGCTTGGAGTCCCGTCAGCTCTTCGAATTACCCCATAGCAATCCCTTCTCTTTCCAGGAGGTGAGCTGCACACGGATACCAGATCTGAACTCGGGGGCCGCCGCCCACGTAGGGTCGCGTGGCTCGGTGATGTAGAACCACCCCGACTGCCACCCCTTGACGGATTCCATGAAGGCCCCTTCGAACTAGAGGACGTTGGGCATCTTGCCCAACATGGCGCCTCCGCACTCCGCCTGCGTGCCCTTCACTACCTTCGGCTTGACATTGAAGGTCTTGAGCCACAAGCCGAAGTGGGGCTGGATGCAGAGGAAGGCCTCGCACACGACGATAAACACCGAGATGTTGAGGATGAAGTTCGGCGCCAGATCGTGGAAATCCAGGCCATAGTAGAACATGAGCCCCCGGACAAAGGGGTGAAGTGGAAAGCCCAGTCCGCGGAGGAAGTGGGGGAGAAATATGACCCTCTCATGGAGCCTGGGGGTGGGGATGAGCTACCCCTGGTCGGGCAGCCGGTGCACGATGTCGCCGGAGAGGTATCCGGCGCTGCGCAGTTTGGCGATGTGCTCCTCCTTAACGGTGGAGGCCAACCATTTACCTCCCGCTCCGGACATGGTCGGAGAAGGTTGAGACGAGATGCGCGAACTTGGGCGCTGGAGCTCGAGTGCGTGGAGATGGATAAGCAAAGGAGGAAGAAGGCGTAGGTAAGAAGGCGAATCCTTATCCCCTTATATATAGGCGGGCGAAGACTATGCGTCCCCACCAGCCTGGTAAAACTCGCTTATCTCCCAAGCGCCACCATCAATGGCGCGGTTGGGTTACCCACATCCGTATTGATGAGAATCCCGGAATAAGGGGAACACGATCTCTACTTCGACAAGACGTGCCAAGGAAACCGCTTCGCTAAACGTGCTGAGGTGGTATAATAAAAAACAATTCAAGTAAAGGCTTGGTAGTGGCGTGACGTCATGCCACGGAGTACGTCAGCAGATTGAACTTGTGTACATTTTATTCTCTCTACGGTGGAATGTGGAATTTATTTTGCAGAGCCGGACACTATCCAGGTGTTCGCAATCTTCTATGGATTATTCGGAAGAGGAACCCGCCTTGCAATGCCGAACATTATGCGCGCCGGACTCATCGTCATTGAAGCCAGGTTCAGGGGCTACTGAGGGAGTCCTGGACTAGGGGGTGTCCAGACAGCCGGACTATCATCGTCCGCGGGACTCCAAGACTATGAAGATACAAGATTGAAGACTTCGTCCCGTGTCCGGATGGGACTTTCCTTGGCGTGGAAGGCAAGCTTGGCAATACGGATATGTAGATATCCTACCATTGTAATCGACTCTGTGTAACCCTAGCCCTCTCCGGTGTCTATATAAACCGGAGGGCTTTAGTCTGTAGGACATAACATCCATTACAACAATCATACCATAGGCTAGCTTCTAGGGTTTAGCCTCCTTGATCTCGTGGTAGATCCACTCTTGTAATACACATCATCAATATTAATCAAGCAGGACGTAGGGTTTTACCTCCATCAAGAGGGCCCGAACCTGGGTAAAACATCGTGTCCCTCGTCTCCTGTTACCATCCGCCTAGACGCACAGTTTGGGACCCCCTACCCGAGATCCGCCGGTTTTGACACCGATAACACTACTTCACCACCTCCAACTACTTCTGCGCGCATTGACACTGCACCAAGTTCGTCTGCACCGCCACCCAACGACGACAACCCTGCTGCCTCACCTACTCCTGACGAGTAGATGCTCTATGTCTTCAAACCTTTTTGGTCATTACTGACAAAAGGAGGAGAAGCGTATGAGTTGATAGTCTTCAAGCGGGTTCATATGGGCGGCTACATTATATTTTGCTGCGTGTTTACAACTCTTGCGCTTTGAAACATTTGGTTCTTTGAGTTGTAACACCTAAACTTGATGGTCGTCTGCTACTTATTTGCTTTACTATGATGCGATGATAAATTACGCATGTGCGATGATAACTTCCGCACTTAGATCATTCTGCAGACGTCCATTTTTAATTATGCATGTCATATTACTTGCTATATCATTTCATGCATGATGAATTAGCTTCATAACTTGAAGTGGATCTGCACAAGTACAACCTGCCATGTGCATTTTCAATCCAAAAGCAAATTACTTATATGCACATCTTCAGGGGGAGCCCTTGCAACTTATGAAGACAATTCCCTATCCTTACAATTTCACATAATTTATCCCCATTGAAAACTTCAACCAGTTTGTCATCAATCACCAAAAAGGGGGAGATTGTAAGTGCATCTAGTGCCACCCCTAGTTGGTTTTGGAGTATTGACGACAAAGTTGGTTGAGGGACTAATGCGTTTGTGAGAATTGCAGGATAACGCAGGTAGTGTCCCTCATTGATTCGGTTTACCTACCGGAGATGACCCCTAAAAATGTATGAAGACATTGAAGACAATGGTGGTATGAGAAGATATTCATATTGAAGACTATGACATGAGAAGACATTGCGTGAAGACTGTGGAGCGCGAAGACTGTGTGGTTTCGTTGTTTCCTTTTCTTCTTTGTTGAGTCATAGGAACCACCGTACTGTTAAGTGGGGTCCAAGTGAACTAAGTTAGAGTGACTGAAGTGATGCTCAACCAAATCCTATGTCTTCGAGCGAAGACAATGAGAGCAAATCTTATCCAGAGCTGGATGAGTCAGCTTTGCTTGTAGCCCAAGTAAAGTTGCCATGTGTGTTTGAAATCTGACCGTTGGAACACGAGTCAGTTCCTTAGTGACCCAGGGTCATTGTGGACAAATTAGGTCGGGTTGCCTAGTTGTTATAAATAGCCCACCCCCTACACCATAAATTGGTGGCTGCTCAGAGTTTGTGCACGGCTTTTGTCGTTTGAGAGCAACCCACCTCGAAGTATTTGAGAGAGAGAAATCCTTGCGAGGACAAAGCCCAAACACCCAGAGCCAAAGAGTGTTAGGCATCACTGAAGTCTTTCTGTCTATGTGACCTGAAGACTTATTACACTTGAGGACTGTGAATCCTCCAGCCGGTTAGGCGTCGCGCTCTGAGCATCCAAGAGTCATTGTGGATTGCCGGTGAACGAAGTCTGTGAAGGTTTGGAAGTCTCCCTTGAAGACTTACCAGAGTGATTTGGCAAGGACTGGGTGTCCTTAGCTCAAGGGGAATAAGGTGAAGACACGGTCTTCTGAGTTAAATCTCAGCCTCCCTAACCAGACTTACAGTTGTCACAGCAACTGGAACTGGTCCAACAAATCCTGTGTCTTCAACAAGCAACTGGTTCTATCCCTTCCAACCTTACTTCAGTTTGTCTTCATGAAGTCATTGCTTATCTGTTTATCTGTTTGACTTCATTGCTTGACTACTATTGTTTATTGGCTTCAGACTATCTTCCATCCTGATCCTTACTACCTTACTGCTATTAGTCCTGTACTTTCACATCATTATATACTTGACTATGGCTTGTTCAGGGTAGTTTATCTTCCGCTGCATATCAATTAGGTTGTTTTTGTTGTTTGTCTTCGAAACCTACAAGTTTTGAAGACTTTCATAAAAATCGCCTATTCACCCCCCCCCTCTAGTCGATACTAGCACTTTCAAAAGGGGAAGCCGGACGGCCTGGAATACCGATTGGCACGCCCTGATGGCAGTTCTAATTTGCAGCGCGTAACTCCATCGTGCCGCACGTAACTGCATCACGTGGCAACGCGCGCGATGCAACCGCATGCATATGGGGCACCGAAGTGATCGTGCGCAGGCCCAACCACTGGCAGAGCACGCTCGAAGGAATGCGAGCAGAGTGCTCCGCGGTCGCCTCAATGGTGAGCAACCATGTATATGCATATAGCAGTTGAACACGCAAGAAAAAGCTGTCCAAAACCCGAGCGCCCCGATGGACGCGAGCAGAGCGTGCCGCGGCGCCTAAGGCGAGCATAGCGCGCTGCGGCGCCTAATGGCGAGCAGAGGCCAGCGCCGTGTGTGTTGTGGGCAAACGCTTGCTGGTATATAACCTCAAATTTAACCAACGAAATGATAATGCATGTTACAAAAATTATATATCTGGAAACTATGTTCAAATACGAATCCGACGACATAATCTTTGGCGACATGCATTTGTATTTTATTAATTAAATCCTACTTATAAACCAGGACGAATGTATAGCAGTTAATTAAATCACAAACGTTTTTTTATTAAATGTATGTGTACATGTCCTTCTCTCGCACGTCTTGTCACCCCGCTGCCGCAGACGGTGCAAGCACAACCTTGTGCAGCGTGCGGGGGCGTTCTTTTGGCCAAACGGTGTTGAGCCCGTTCCCACGCAGGTTCTTGCGCAAGCTTCCCGCCCGACTCAGTGAAATCCCCCAAAATCCAAATGCTTATCAGCCTACTATATAAATCCTCACGGACGGCGAGTCCTGCATCGCATTTTCCCCTCCCTCCCTGTAGCTTATCTCGTCTGCTTCTCCCAAAATCGGCAATGGCACCGGACTGTCATCGTCGCTCAGCCACTCTGCCGTCATCAGAGCACAGCTCCAGCTGGGAGGCTACACTGCGGCGGCGGCACAGTCCCCAGTGTAGTGTAGTGCACACGGCGTCCCAGTTGGGTGTGCGTAGAACATGCACCACACATTCGGTTGTGGGTGCCCGTCAGCAGCTGTTGCCGGCCGCCGTTGCCGCCACAACTCTGTCAAAAGCCAGGGCCATCACCCGCTCCGCCGCCGTGTCCATCACCCGCTCCGCTGCCGTGGCCATCACCCCATTGCCGGCCACCATGGCCATCACCCGCTCCGCCACCGCGGCCCGAAGGTGGGAGGTGGTGGTCGTGGTGTCGGTGGGAAACGACACCTATGGGATCACAAGAATCCCTACTACGGTTGCGGGGCGCGGGGTCGTGAGGAGAGCAGGATCAGCAGTCGGCACAAACACTCAGATTGTTTACCCAGGTTCAGGCCGCGAGGATGCGTAATACCCTAGTCCTGCTTTTGTGTGTATATCTGTGTTCTTGTGGTTCTTGAGCTAGCTACCATGAGCGTAATTTGTCCAAGGGTCCGAATCCTTCTCCTGGATGCCTTGGGCCTCCTTTTATAGGCAAGGGGATCGCCACAGTGGCACACAGGAGGTGGCATCGGGGTACTGTGGTTAAGCCTATTGCTTGTCATTACGGGACAAGATGCATTTAATGCGCCCCTGACGTGTCCCCTTCACTTTATCGCCGCCTCGCCCTGCCTTGACACGCGCCTGGGCCAGCGACGCAGTCAGCGCCATGTAGGCTAGCAGGCTGCTGAGGCAGCATGGTGGTAGGGCCTTCACGAAGGTTTGCATGCCACCACGTAGGCATGTGCTGAGTTGGCCTGGAAACCTCACGTCGACACGCAGGCACCTGCCTAGCTGGTGGGCTGGCAGCAGCATGGGAGTGGTGGTAGAAACTTGGTGGATGCGGGCCTGGCTGTGGCCTCGCGGATGTCCTCGGCAAGGGCCTTACCGGGGTCCCGGCAAGGATCTTGCCGCGGTGTTGCAGTCGTCCCCGGCAAGGATCTCGCCGAGGTTCGTCGTCTTCTAATCCTCTTCTGATTTGAAGTGTCTCTTGTCTTCACGAAGATCTGCATGCCATCATGGAGGCGCCTCCCGATCCAAGGTCCCAACGTGGTTGGCGGTGTTGGAAAAACTGGGGCTCAAGGGTGGCATGCTCCGCTGGTGTCGGTGAAAGTATCTAGATGGACCTAGAGGGGGGTGAATAGGTACAATTACTAATTTTAATTATTACTTAGCAATTTTAGGCAATAATGCGGAATATGAAGGTGAGCCTAACAATTGCAAGTGAGTACTAAGTACTAAGCAAGTAACACGAGCATGTAAGTAAGCAAGCACAATATGATATAAGTAAGTGCTATAAGACAAGTAACGACAAGTAGAAAGTTAGGGTTAGGAATAACCGCAACTCCGGGAGATGAGGATGTATGCCAATGTTCACTTCCTTGGAGGGAAGCTAGTCACCGTCAGAGAGGTGGATGTTACCACGAAGGCACACCAACGCCACGAAGGCTCCCCCTATTCTCCCTTTGAGACAACACCACGGAGGCGTTTCTCAACCACTAGTCGTAGACCTTGGGGTGGTCTCCAAACCCTCACAAACTTTTCCTGGGGTAATCACAAAGGTTGATTCCTCTCCGAAAGACTCCTACCGCCTAGGAGTCTCCAACCTCCAAGAGTAATAAGAACGTTGGGGAAAAGCTCAAGACTTGATCAAATCACAAATTCCTTTGGTGCAAAGAAGGGGAAGGAGTGGATCTATCACTTGATTGGAGAACTTCTCTCAAATGTTCCTAAATCCCTTGGGGATCTAGGATTTGGTGTAGGAGATTGAGAGAAAGAGTGAAAAGTGTTCTTGGCAAGCTCAAAAGTGAATGGTCAACCTCATCCCGTGGAAGGGAGAAGCCTATATATAGTGGGTGTGAAAAAAGTGACCGTTTGAGCCACTTAAGTGCACAGAAGGGGTTGGACGTCCGGACAACACCGGATGTCCGGTGGCACAAATATGTCCGGACGTCCGATAGTTACTGGTCGTCCGGCTGCTGGGAACACATAAGCCACGAATTTGTACATAGCACACGGATGTCCGAGACGTGTCGGTTGTCGGAGCCCGGACGTCCGGAGAGGCCTGGAAATCCGTAAATATGGTTCTGTGGTGGAAATACCGGACGTATGAGACGTGCCGGTCGTCCGGAGGCCGGTCGTCCAGAGAGGTCCGGAAATCCGTCAATAACGTTCTGTTGGTGAAACACCGGACGACCGTAGAGAGCCGGACGTCCGGACAGCTGAGAGGGATCGGACGTCCGTAGAGTACCGGACGATCAGAGAAAAACTGGAGTTGTGGATTGGAGCAAATATTTCACTAGTTCCAACGATCCCCTCTTAATAGTGCGGGATCCCTATACTCAAGAACAAACCGTAAACAAAGCCAAGGCTAATGTCTTGTATCTCCAATCTTGAGTTATATGCATTTGTCCCTAGTCATGATCCACACACGGCCTTCGAGACATTATCCTGTGATACACTTGATAAACATGATTAGTCTCAACATACATGTTGTCATCAACATCAAAATATGACTAAGGGCATGATTGCACTTTCAATCTCCCCCTTTTTGGTAGTTGATGACAACATATATGCACGCACACATAAAAATAAGAATCGAAAGGATTTGTTGTGGAGCTCAATAAACAAAGAATAAGCATAAAAATCGAAAGGATTTGTTATGGAACTCAATAAACAAAGAATAAGCAAGGAGAGAGCTCCCCCTCAATATGATACCATAGAGAATAAATATGAAGAGAGCTCCCCCTCAATATGATACCAACACAACCAAATCTCATACACAAGATAATCAAGCCAATAAGCTCCATAGAGGTTCATCACCCATCGCATAGAACATAAGTTTCTACAATCTCATAACATGAGTTCGATACAAGCTAATCAATAACATAGCAATGAGTTTGATTACAAGCTAACAAGCTAATATCATAGTATGCATAGTGCCTACTCCCCCTTGGCATCAAATACCCAAAGGGGTGCATAACAGCATCAGAGAGCATCATCATCATCATCATCGTCATCATGTGCACCACTGCCACCAGCCTCGTCAAAGAAGTCAGCCCACTCAGGACCCAAGGGAAAACCTCAGAAGGTGGCTCATCAGGAAAACGGTCATCATCACTCACATCGAGCACTCCGGAGTCTCTCAGATGAGTCTTCATAGCATTCTTGGAGGTGATAAGGCGCGTGACAACAGCATGATTTTGGGAGCAATTAAACAAAACAGCCTTCATCAAGGCAGAGTGGGCCTTCCCCAAAAAGCGAGCAATGCGACCACAGGGTGCAGATCCGGAGGGAGCAGAACGAGGGATGCTAGCAGCAGTGCTGCGCGGGTGAGCAGAAGAGGAAGAGTCCTTGGGAACATAGTAATCAGCCATGTGTGGGGGAATGACCCATTGCTCATGCAAATGAGTGCGGGCAATAGGAAACGAAGCCACACTCTCGATGAAAGCCTGAAGAAAGGGAGCATGCAGAAAGGCCCGCTTGTGCTGAAACGAAGCGAGGCGAATCTCATGCCATAGAAAATGAGGCACATTGATCTTCCCTTTCGGAGCCGTATAGAGGAGATGCATGAGATCGATGCAGTAGCTACTGCAGGACCCCTTGTCACCCATCTTACGATAAATGGTGCGAATGACACATTGATAGATAATGAAGAAAGGAGCATGCCAAATGGAAACTTGGTTAAAACCCTTATGTTTCTCATCATCAGTCAGTTGGGTTATGGGTTTGATAAGATCAGCACATGCATCAGGGCCCTTGTGTCTATGATCGGGGTCATCATTGTGATTTTTGAACCCGGTGTCAGGAAAACCAAGGGCAGTAACAAATTGAGAGTAGGAAGCCAAGAGCTTTGTGCCGTCGGTCATCCAAGTAACAGTGTTATTTGGACCAAAAAAGCATGTGGCACAAAATTGATGAATGGCGGCTTGGTTAAAGTCATGTTGAAATGTAAATGGGGCAGCAAGATTGGAGGACTCAATGAGCTCAATAGCCCAAGAATATTTTTCTGGATGAGTACGAATATGCTCTAAATCAATGCACAAATGCAGAGAAAGACCCTTAGGAATGATGATAGTGGTAAAAATGTCAGCTTGGACATTAGTGTGAAAACGAGGGTCCCTAGAGTCACGAGCAACCGTAATTGATCAACATCACGATGCAGCTTAAGATAGGAGCCAGTGGGAACCAGGTTGAACCGCTTAACATGACGGCCGTGTGGTAAAGGAGGTTCAAGTGAGATATGACGAGCATCACCGTGAGGTTGGACCGGAGGAGGAGGAGGCTGGAAGGTGGGCCGCCGAGTCCCGGGCTTGGGAGCAGTGGTGCGAATAGGAATAGGCTCTCCACGCTCCATATGAGCCAGCTCATCTTCATAGTTAGAGCCCTCCGACGAGTTGTCGCTTGGAGACCGGCGAGGAGGAGGAACACACTTCCTAGGACGAGCCCGTTCTTGGGAATCATCGGAATCACCGCGACGGAAGGGATGAGAGGACCCAGGTGGGGGGTCCTTGTGAGCAGGGCTCTTGGTCTTCACCATTCCGGCCTAGAAGAGGAGGGAAACCCAAATCAACAATCCAACACCAGATCGACTAATCGATGGATGAGAGAAGAAGAGATGGGTGCTACCTTGGAGTGAAGAACACGGAGGGAGACGGCGACCGGAGCTAATCAGTCAGTGGGCCGAGTGGCCACGGCGAGTGGCGTGACGATGGTGAGGAACTCAAGCGGGGACAGGGGCGACCCGAGTGGCCACGGCGAGTGGCGTGCCAACTTCAAGGGTCCCGAGCGGTGAGCGGCCATGGCGAGGGGCTTGGGCAGCGTGCGACCGCGGCGAGGAGCCGCAAGACAGGGGCGGCAGCGGTGGGGAACCGAGGAGAGGGGGCGAATGGATTAGGGTAACTAACGCAAAAACCCACCCCGCGCTATATATAGGTGCCTGAGAAATCGTCCGGATGACCGGAGAATTACGGACGTCCGGTGCCTGGGCCAGGAAAAAATGAACGGACGTCCGGATAGGCCGGACGACTGGGCTGAGGTCAACAGAAAGCTTTTTACGGACGACCGGAGCGCGACGAGCGTTCGGTGTCGGAGAAACGTCCGGACGACCGGGAATCCACGGACGTCCGGCGCCTGGGCCAGGAAAAGATACCAGAGAGAACTTTACGGACGTCCGGTACATAACGGACGTCCGGAAGCATATAAGAATTTTTTAGAGGAGTAGGGTGCAATTATTTGTGCTACTAATCATGATGAGGAGGTGATGATTACCGTACGTAGTAAGAATTTCTGTTAAGCAACGAGTATCCTATCCCAATAATAATAAAACATATACCGCTCATATATTGTTCTAATGACAAGAGTGGTGGCTACTGCCACCATGTATGAGTATATGTGACATGGCACGGAAAGATTGGAACTTTGAGTGCATAATCACTACTCCATCATGGAAAGCGCCATAGTTAGATGTCATGGTAGCTTTGAGAGTGTCTGTTCTTTTTATGCATTTCATAGGGTGAGGATACTCATGAGTTGAGTGTCTCCCCCTAAATACTACATCAAGACAAAACATTAAGTTCATGCATGAATGGGTGCTAGATTTCACATAATATTGTCAAGCTCCAAGATACCAAGTTCACGCCTAAGTCGACAAAACCTTGCTTCATCCAATGGTTTGGTGAAAATATCTGCTAGTTGCAAATCTGTACCAACATGATCGATGTGAATATCACCCTTTTCCACATGATCTCTCAAGAAGTGATACCTAATATCAATGTGCTTAGTGCGGAGATGATCCTTGGGGTTCTCAGCAATATTGATGGCACTTTCATTATCACATAGGAGAGGCACATGTCTATAAGTGATACCGTAATCCTTGAAGGTTTGTCTCATCCATAGTAATTGAGTTTCACAACTGGCGGTTGCAATGTATTCAGCTTCTGCGGTAGAGAGGGCAATACAATTTTGTTTCTTCGAGGACCAACTTACCAAGGAGCATTCAAGAAACTGAAATGCGCCAGAGGTGGACTTACGATCCACTTTGTCTCCAGCCCAATCCGCATCCGTGTACCCAATGATATCGAACTTAGCATCCTTGGGGTACCATAAACCCAACTTTGGGGTGTGAACAAGGTATCTAAGAATATGCTTAACTGCCTTATGATGACTTTCCCTAGGGGAAGCTTGAAATCTAGCACACATGCATACACTGAACATGATGTCTGGACTAGATGCACAAAGGTAAAGCAATGAACCAATCATAAAGCGGTAAATAGATGGGTCGAAAGCAATACCATTTGTGTCTTCAGTGAGTGCAATTTTGGTTGGCATGGGTGTCTTGCATGGACTAGCATCAGACATGGCAAACTTTTCTAGGATATCCTTGAGGTATTTTGCTTGAGACAAGAAAATTCCTTCTTGAAATTGTTGAATTTGAAATCCGAGAAAGAACTTCAAATCCGCATTGAGTGACATTTCAAAATTCTTGGTCACTGAAGCCGCAAACTTCTTGCACAAATGAATGTTAGGAGAACCAAAAATGATATCATCTACATAGATTTGGCATAAAATCAAATCACCCTTGTCCCTCTTAGTAAAAAGAGTGGGATCAATCACCCCTCTCACAAAACCATCATCGAGTAAAAACTTCTTAAAATGATCATACGAAGCACGAGGTGCTTGTTTGAGGCCATACAAAGCCTTATGAAGTTTATACACATAGTATTTGTGATCGGGATCAACGAACCCAAGTGGTTGTGACACATATACTTCTTCTTGTAGAGGACCGTTAAGGAAAGCACTCTTCACTTCCATTTGATGTAAAGTAAAACCACTGAAAGCGGCATAAGCAAGTAAGATGCGGATGGATTCAAGACGGGCAACGGGGGCAAAGGTCTCACCAAAGTCCAAACCTTCAACTTGTGAGTACCCTTGTGCCACTAACCTTGCCTTGTTACGGATGATTACACCATTCTCATCTTGCTTGTTCTTGAAAATCCATTTTGTTCCAATGACGTTGTGCTCGGTGGGTGGCCTCTTGACTAATGACCATACTTGGTTGCGTTCAAAACTGTTCAACTCTTCTTGCATAGCAACGAGCCAATCATTGTCCATCAATGCATCTTGTACCTTGAGGGGCTCAACACTAGACACAAACGAGAAGTGAGCACAAAAGTTTGTCAAATGTTTACGAGTGACTCTACCTTCCGATATGCCGGTGAGAATTTTGTCAACATCAACACGACCGGCGACTCGAGGCATGATGGAGGTTAGGGTTTCTCGAGGTTCAGCTTCATGTCCATCATCCACGTCCTCAACATATGGATCATTAATGTGTGGTGGAAGATCTTCTTGCTCATATTGCATTTGTTGAGGTTCATCATCAATGATTGGACTTTCTTGTTCTTGCCCTTGATGATGATCTTGTTCTTGAAGATTATCATGAGGATGAACTTGATCATCTTCTTGTACTTGGACTAAGGGCATCGGTTGAACAATAGGAGTTTGTGGTGGTATGGGTGTTGAAGTAGTTTGATGATGTGTGATACTTCCATCTTCTTCTTCATCATCATGAGGTTCTTGTTCCATTGGAAGAAGTGCACCAACACCCATGGTCAAGATATCTTGAGAGGAATATCTTTCACCTACATCACTTAGATCAACTTGCTCCCCATGGGAGCCATTAAATTCATCAAACACCATGTCACAAGTTTCTACAACACATCCATTGGATTTGTTGTAGACTCTATAGGCGTGAGAGTTTGATCCATAGCCAACAAATATGCCCTCAATTGTTTTGGATTGAAATTTTCCTAACCGTTCTCTTTTGTGTTGAGGATGAAACATTTGCACCCAAATACACGAAAGTACTTGACATTTGGCTTGTTCCCAGTTAGGAGCTCATATGGAGGAAGAGCCGGTTTGATGCATGGCATGCAGTGTTGACAACTTCGGCCCAAAAACTATGTGGTGACTTGTATTCATCCAACATGGACCTTGCCATCTCCACAAGTGTATGGTTCTTCCTTTCGGCTACACCATTTTGCTGAGGAGTGTATGGAGCTGAATATTGATGCTCAATACCTTCATCACTAAGGAATTCTTCCAAGGTATAGTTCTTGAACTTAGAGCCATTTTCACTTCTTATTGCCAAGATCTATTTGTCAAACTTGCATTGTTCTTTCTTGGCAAAATCAGTGAAGGTGATCTTCGTCTCGTCCTTGGACTTGAGGAAAAACACCCTTGTATATCTTGAGTAATCATCATCAATGAAAAGTCCATACTTTTTCCCACCAAGACTATCCCATGAAGGAGGCCCAAAAAGATCCACATGAAGGAGCTCCAAGGGCCTTGAAGTAGACACAATGTTCTTGGGTGGGTGCTTTGATTGATGTTGCTTCCCGGCTATGCATGCACTACACACACGATCTTTCTCAAAAGAGACATTGGTTAGTCCAAGGATCTGGTTCCCCTTTAAGAGATCTTGAAGATTTCTCATGCCTACATGGGCTAGCCGGAGATGCCATAGCCACCCCTTGTCGGCCTTGGCCATTAGACAAGTTGCATGGAATGTGCTCTCTTTCGAGAAATCAACCGTGTAAAGGTTGCCATCCAACTCTCCAACAAAGGCCACTTCGAGAGTATCTCTCTTAAAGACTTTCACACCCGTTAGCCCAAAAAGTGTATCATAACCAACAGAAGCCAATTGGCGAACAGAAAGCAAATGGTATTTAAGGGATTGGACAAGCATGACATTTGCAAGAGACATGTCATTTGTGATATCCACCTTGCCCAACCCGAGTACCTATGCTTTTGAACCTCCTCCAAACATAATGCTCATGAATGGTTGAATAGCTTCCATGAAATCGTAGAGCAATTTGCTATCTCCGGTCATATAATTGGTACATCCACTATCAATCACCCATTTTACTCCACCGGAGAAGGCAACCTACACACAATTATGACTTGGTTAGAGGCACCCATTTTGCAATGGGACCTCTCAAGTTAGTCATAAGGGTCTTAGGGACCCAAATAGCATAGAATCAAAAAGCATTTCGAGGACCAACTAATTTTGCATAAACTTATCCATCCTTAGTCTTACGAAGTACATAGGATGGAGGCATGAACTCTTTGGCTTGTTGAGAGTGGGCATGCCCCTTGTGGCCTTTCCACTAACAACCTTACCTTTCTCCTTGTGTCATTCCCATACAAATGTTTCCTTTAGAGGGGTTGTGCACTTTTGAGATGATGTCTTCTTCTTGCTTGTGCTTGGGTCAAACCTGAGTCCCTCTTTGGCAAACACCTCATTGTGTTGGCTCAATACCTCATTAAGATTCTTTTGCCCTTGAGCACATGTCATGAGACCTTTCTCGATTTGAGCCTTGAGAAAGCGATTTTCCTCAAGAATAGATGCTAGATCACCACTAGAGTTAGTAGTACAAGCATCAACATTGATAATAGTAGAAGAGTAAGCCGTGGCTAGAGTTTCAAGATAAGTAAGTTTGAGCGTCTCAAAACTCTTTGTAAGAAGGATGAGCTCTTCTTCCTTAGTGTTGAGGGACATAGATAGAAGCTCACAATCCTTAGAGAGAGAAGCATGAGACTTCACAAGCTTACTTTTATCATTCATCAACTCCTCGCAAGTGTCAATAGCCTTTTTCAAGGAGGCAAGATTTGTAGTATAAACATCAATGTTTGCACCAATTTTTAAGCATAGTTCATGATTTCGTGCTTCCTCATATTGGACTTTCCGCTCAAGGATTTCACATTTTTCCTTTTCCTCGTTGACGAGGGTTTCGAGTTCCTTAATGGTGATGGTGTGCTTACTCACCATCTCCATAAGCATACAAAACATAGTGAGCTTCTTTCCTTTGAGGGAGCACACGAACTTATTAAGTTTAGCAAGCATAGGATCATCTAGATCATCATCCTCTTAACTATCCTCCGCATCAAGATACTCATCACTAGGAGTAGATGGAGTGAAAAGAGGAGGATTTGATCGTGGGGTTACCTTGACCTTGTCAGGAGAGCTTTGGTCCTCTCCATCTTCTACCCGGCCTTTGCCATTAGACACTTGTGAGCGTTGCCATTGTAGTCTTTCATGTAGTTGTAGGTGACCACATCACCACTCTTGTTCACAACCTCAAAGTGTTTTGAGAGTCTTGAGCAACTCCGACAACACCACTAACATCATCCGGATCGGATTCTTCTTGAGCATCCATTGGTTTCCCATCTCTCTTCTTGAGCTTGGAGTTCAAAGGATTTGGCAACTTCTTATTTGGAAAGGTCTTGGCAAACCTTGGTTTATCCTCTCTCTTCTCATAAGGGCACTCATTGGAGAAGTTGTTGGTTTCTTCATAGTTGTAGCATTTTATTACTTTCTTCTTTTGAAATCTTTCCTTGAATTTTCCCACGCTAAACTTCTTGGCAAAGAGAGCCATGTCTTTATATGAAGGGCCCTCATCGGATTCAATCTCATCACCGTCATCATCATCATCATCATCACCATCATCTTCTTCACTTTGCTCATCTTCACATACATGCTTGGCCTTCAATGCAAGATTGATCTTTGATGTTGGGGTACCATGCATGGCAATATGTTTTGTGGCATTAGCCTTTGACTCTTCAAATAGTTGGAAGGTGGATATGATGTCATCTATAGTCATTTCCTTGAAGGCATGGTGGTGTCTTATGTCCCACACCATTTGATGGTGATATGGGGCAAGAGCATGAAGCAACTTATCCACAAGGAATCGCTTAGTCATGTTGAATACATCTTGTGTCTTGTCACACTCACACGACTCAATGTCAGCAGTGAGAGTCATGAGACTCTCAAGGAGTTGATTGGGGGTTTCACCTTTCTCCATACAAAAGTTTTGCAATTGCCCCTTGGCAATTTCATATTGAGCACCCGGAGGGTAGAGGTGCCGGTCTTGGATCTTATAATACTTTCCCATAGTTCCTTGGCACTTGTGATGTGTATGAACGGTCTCCTTTGGTTTTCAACCATACCTCTCTTTATACACATGATTGCAGTGTCATTGAGATTCTTGTCATAAATTTCTCTTGGTGTAGGATTCTTTGGATCAACCACATGGTAACCATACTCCAAGATGTCCAGCATCTCATCGTTTCCATATCGAAGATGATCCTGCATAGCAACTCCCCACAAGGCAAAATCGGAAGTGGCATCAAGTAAAGGAGGTTTTCCTTGAGGATTATATCTCGGTTTCTCAACCTGAGGTCTTGCATAAAGCCAAGGAACACTTGAGTGTTCATTGCTAGAAGTTTGTTGACCAAGTGACGGACATCCAGACAACACCGGACGTTCGGTGGCACAAATATGTCCGGACGTCCAATAGTTATCGGTCGTCCGGCCGCTGGGAACACATAAGCCACGAATCTATACACAGCACACGAACGTCCAAGACGTGTCGGTCGTCCGGAGCTCGGACGTCCGGAGAGGGCCGGAAATCCATAAATGTGGTTCTGTGGTGGAAATACCGGATGTCCGAGACGTGCCGGTCGTCCGGAGGCCGGTCGTCCGGAGAGGTCCGGAAATCCGTCAATAACGTTCTGTTGGTGAAACACTGGACAACCGTAGAGAGCCGGACGTCCGGACAGCTGAGAGGGATCGGACGTCCGTAGAGTAACGGACGACCAGAGAAAAACTGGAGTTGTGGATTTGAGCAAATCTTTCACTAGTTCCAATGATCCCCTCTTAATAGTGTGGGATCCCTATACTCAAGAACAAATCGTAAACAAAGCCAAGGCTAATGTCTTGTATCTCCAATCTTGAGTTATATGCATTTGTACCTAGTCATGATCCACACACGGCCTTCGAGACATAATCCTGAGATATACTTGATAAACATGATTAGTCTCAACATACATGTTGTCATCAACATCAAAATATGACTAAGGGCATGATTGCACTTTCAGTCGGGTAAGCTGCCTAGGCAAGGTCCTTGCCGGGGCCGCGGGGGTCGCCCCGACAAGGGTCTTGCCGGGGGAAACCACCTCGCCTTCTTGCTCTTTATGCCTCCGTCTTGGCGTTGCTTTGGCCACCTTGCGGCTTTGATTTCCTGTCTCTGCCCTGCTTAAGTGTGGCCGTGGGTGCGGCTCTGACTGCCCATGCACAAATAAGGGGTACAAAGGAGCGCCCCTACTTTAGTACACCGACAGGAGCCCCCGGGCCTGGGCCACACATAAGCGCGACACGTTGTTGGGCCATGCCCAGAACGGTGCACGGGCAGGAAGGGCGGTTTTTACCGCGGTAACGACACACGTTGAATGCGTGATGTGGGGATCGTGCGTGACGTGGGGTGCATGCATGGGGCGGTCGCTGCAGGCATGCGTCATGTCGCAATTAATGGGAAAGTGGCGGCCCGCGTCTTCCCCATAAAAAGGAATAATCACGGGCGCGCGGCTCATTTACCCTCTGTGCTTTCCCCAATCTTGTCATCGCCGTCCTTATCTTCTTCCTCTTCAAGCTCTCACTCGCTGCTGCTGCTGCGTCCCCCTATGCCTCCAATCCCTCGCTCTCTTCCCAGCCGCCATGTAGCCTAAATTCGGCAAGGGCAAGGGCGTGGCCAAGGATACGAGGGAGAAGGAGACGCCGGAGAGCAAGCCGGCGGCGCATGATACGTCCATTTTGCATCATGCTTTTATATCAATATTTATTGCATTATGGGTTGTTATTACACGTTACATCTCAATACTCATGGCTATTCTCTCTTATTTTACAAGGTTTACCATGAAGAGGGGGAATGCCGGCAGCTGGAATTCTGGCTAGAACAGGAGAAAATATTGGAAACCTATTCTGCACAGCTCCAAAAATCCTGAAACTCCACGGAAGTCAGTTTTCGAATTAATAAGAATTATTGAGCGAAGAAAACATGAGAGGGGGCCCACACCCTAGCCAGGAGGGTGGGGGTGCGCCCACCCCTACTGGGCACGCCCCCTGTCTCCTGGGCCCCCTGGTGGCCCTCCGGTGCCCTTCTTCTGCTATATGAAGGCTTTTACCCTGGAAAAAATCAGAGGCAAGCTTACGGGACGAAACTCCGCCGCCACGAGGCGGAACCTTGGCGGAACCAATCTAGGGCTCCGGGAGAGCTGTTCTGCCGGGGAAACTTCCCTCCAGGAGGGGGAAATCATCACCATCGTCATCACCGATGATCCTCTCATCAGGAGGGGGTCTATCTCCATCAACATCTTCACCAGCACCATCTCCTCTCAAAACCTAGTTCATCTCTTGTATCCAATTTTGTATCCAAAACCTCAAATTGGTACATGTGGGTTGCTAGTAGTGTTGATTACTCCTTGTAGTTGATACTAATTGGTTTACTTGGTGGAAGATCATATGTTCAGATCCTTAATGCATATTATTACTCCTCTGATTATGAACATGTGAATATGCTTTGTGAGTAGTTATGTTTGTTCCTGAGGACATGGGTGAAGTCTTGCTATTAGTAGTCATGTGAATTTGGTATTCGTTTGATATTTTGATGAGATGTATGTTGTCTTTCCTCTAGTGGTGTTATGTGAACGTCGACTACATGACACTTCACCATTATTTGGGCCTATAGGAAGGCATTGGGAAGTAATAAGTAGATGATGGGTTGCTAGAGTGACAGAAGCTTAAACCCTAGTTTATGCGTTGCTTCGTAAGGGGCTGATTTGGATCCGTTTGTCTAATGTTGTGGTTAGGTTTACCTTAATAATTCTTTTGTAGTTGCGGATGCTTGCAATAGGGGTTAATCATAAGTGGGATGCTTGTCCAAGTAAGGGCAGTACCCAAGCACCGGTCCACCCACATATCAAATTATCAAAGTACCGAACGCGAATCATATGAGCGTGATGAAAACTAGCTTGACGATAATTCCCATGTGTCCTCGGGAGCTCTTTTCTCATTATAAGAAATTGTCCAGGCTTGTCCTTTGCTACAAAGGATTGGGCCAACACTACAAAAGAAATACACTTCCGTGATGATACGTGTTTGTCACAGTAGGTCGCGTTTTTTGTCATGCATGTACATCCATGAAAAATTTATGACAGAATCAAGATAGTCATACCTGTGCTGTCGTAGAAGTGTTCCATGACATTACCAAAACTATCATCACAGAAGTGTCCACTTCCATGACGATAAATCGCGCATCACAGAAGTGCTTTCGTCAAGGGTGACTGACACGTGGCATCCACCGTAACGGAATGTCGTTAAGCTATCGGGTCGGGTTTTGGATCCGATAACCCGTTAACAGCCCCGACCAATGGGGATTTTCTACGTGGAAAATCATCATTGGCTGGAGGAAACACGTGTCGGCTCACCATTGGGACAGATGTCATCCACTCATTGGACGGAAGACGCTTATGGTACGTCGACACGTGGCACGGCCCAATAGAGGCCCATTCCTGTGAAAAGACCGGCCCAGTAAAAATTAGCAGGCCAGCCCATATAAGGCCTACTTGTGTCAGGTCCATTTAAGCCCACGGCCCATACGAGATGAGCCAATTCGGCCCGTCAACGGCCCGTTAAAGATTTGACACCATTGCAGCCCATCGTCAGTTCGACCCCGTTAACAGCTCGCTATACATCTGGGCTCAATATCGGCCCGATGAGATTTCGGCCTGTTAACGGCCCGTTTAATGGATGGGCCAATTTTCAGAATGTACATCTTTCGGCCTTTTAGCGACCCATTTAAATGTTGGGCTAGTTTCCAGCCCGGTGTGTCTTTCAGCCTGTTGACGGCCCATAAATCTGATGGGCCATTTGTTGTCGGACCTGAGTTTCGGCCTTTTAGCGTCCCATTTAAGTGTTGGGCCAATTTTGTGGCCCAGTGTCACTTTCAGCCTGTTGACGGCCCATAAATCAGTTGGGCCATTTTTACTCGGACCTGAGTTTTCGCCTTTTAGCGACCCATTTAAGTGTTGGGCCAATTCCCGGCCCTGTGTGACTTTCGGCCTGTTAACGGACCATAAATGAGTTGGGCCATTTGTAGTCGGACCTTAGTTTTGGTCCTTTAAAGGTCCATGCCCTTCATGGTCCAATACCAGCCCGGTTTCTCTTTCGTCCTGCTAAAGGCCCACAACATAGTTGGGCCATTTACAATACGACCTGACTTTCGGCCTGTTAGCGGCCCATGGTCTTCATGGTCCAGTACAAGCCTGCTGTCTCTTTCGTCCTGCTAAAGGCCTATAGTATAGTTGGGCCATATGTAGCCCAAACTTAGTAACGGCCTGTTAACGGCCCGTGAAATAAACTGGGGCCACCTGTTGCCCGCTTCGATGTCGGCCTGTTAACGACACGGGAGGTAGAGGGCCGACCATTAACTTTCGGCCTAGTAATGGCCCAACTTAATGGGCCCACTAAAGTTCGTACATGTCTTTAGGCAAAATTAGATAATTTGAGCCCATTATGACGAGCAATTATGCACAGGACCAAAACCAATCACGCAAAGGTATGACATACAGGGAATAACGTTGCACATCCAGCATATATTACAGGAAATTACATCCACTAGGTGTCGGTGTACTAAAGTAGGGGTACCCTAGTATCCCGAACTTGTGCACGGGCAGTCGCAACGCCCCGCGGCAAGGCTTGCCGGGCGACCGCCAAGGTCCTCCGTGGTTCCCTTGGAGCCATTCAAGAACAAAGTGTTTAAGCCAAGGAGACAAGACCCCGGCAAGAGGAGCTTGCCGGGAAGGCCAACCAAGGCATTCCAAGGAACTTGCCGCGACGCGCCACGCGTCCCGGCAAGGCCCGGTGAGCGACAAGCATCCGGGCGCGACAAGACAACGACCGCGGCAAGGCGCTTGCCGCGGCGGGCTACCACTCTGTACCCACGCTCCAGCACATCTACCCACGTGTCGCCCTGTGACCTTTCCAGGCGCGCGTGGCAAGAGGCTGTGCAGCCAGCGGTGCAAGGTGGCAAGCGACACTAACAAGACTGCCATCGTGGCAAGCGGTGGCGCCCCTGACGGTCCCGTTCTTGCACTATTTGGGCGACACAGACGGGCATTTAATGCCTTTGTCCCCTGCCGTCAGGGTTAGGTATGATACACTGTACAAGTAGTTGTACCAACCGCAACTCCTTTTCCATTTTTACCCTTGTCTACGTTGCCACCTGTCGGTGACCCCTTGAGCATATAAAAGGAGGCCCATGTGCAATGTAGAGGGGGGTGGGAAACCAGAAAGCACTCACGCTCGGTCTCGTTAGCAGCTGAGGTGTATTGTAGCACTCCGCGCTCCCGAGCCAAGAACGCAATACAATCAGACAAGCAGCAGTAGGAGTATTATCTCTCCGGAGAGCTCCGAAGCTGGGTAAATCGCTCGTGTGCTTCGCCTCGATCTGCTCTTCGTGCGATCTCCGCCCCCCGCCGAACCGAAAGGGGCCCGGTCCGCCGGCCCCATAGGTGTTCGTGGATCCAGCTTCTCCCATGACATCTATGGCGCGCCAGGTAGGGGGCGTCGAGGTTGTGTTAACCTGATCCGGCGTTCACACGAGCTAGATCTTCATCTTCTTCATCAACATGCCACCGAAGAAGAAGGCTTCAGAGGTGGCTGCTCCGTCCGCGTCGAACCCACCGCCACCGGAGCAGACAGGTGGTGGGGTAGACGCCGGCGGAAGAATGGGCGTCGACAAGGGAGCTCACGGTGCTGCCAGGTCCAAGGACAAGGCTGCGCAGACCTCGGCGTCCGTACATGCACCGCGCCCATCTCAGGAGGCGCGGGACCGACAGTGTCATGGTACTCGTGGTACCATACGCTCGTTGGACCAAGATCGAGCTGGTGGATCTCGGGGTGCTCAAGACCAGCATGCACGCCAACATGCTGGCACGAGCAAGACACGGTCGCCTGGACGGGTTGCTGCTCCTTCCAACCCAGTTGGAAGTCCGAGCATATCCCGCTCCTCGCACCGTTCGCTGCCGCCACCAAAGACTCCAGAAGAAGCGTTGGCCCAAGCTCAACTGCTCCTGGATTACCCTCCAACGGCGGACAAGATCGACGAATGGAGGGCCACCATTCAGAGTCTCATCGGCTTCGCCAACGGCGACACTCCACGGCAACCAAGTACATCGAAGCCGCGGCAAGACTGCCAGGCACGAGCCGATGGTGACAAGACCGGTGGGGGTGCAACCACCATGCACTCTCCGCCCCGAAGGCCAAGATCGCCGACTCGCCGGATCCACGTCGACAGCGACTCCACTGCGTCAACAGATCCACGAGCCCGTCGCGATCAGCGCCAAGTTCTCCATGAACGACAGCAAGAAGACGCTCGTACTCGCATCGAGCGCCGAAGAGAAGCGCGGCTTCAATCCGACCAGCGCGCTGGGCCCACTGTCGACATGCATGCGCCAGGGGAACCAAGCGACTTGCCGTACGCGGTAGGTTGCCCTGCGTTCACTCGTGAGCTGCGGCAAGTCCAGTGGCCCAGCACGAAGAACTTCAAGCCAGATGTACCAGAGAAGTACGACGGCAAGTCGCATCCGTCGGAGTTCCTCAGCATCTACACCATTGCGGTGCAAGCTGCCGGGGGGCGGGACGACAAGATCCTTGCCAACTACTTCCCACTGGTGCTCAGGCCCAATGTCAGGTCCTGGCTCATGCACTTGCCAGAAAACTCCATATCCTCCTGGGCAGATCTATGCCATCAGTTTGTTAGCGCCTTTACAGGCGGCCACAAGCCTCATGGCCAAGAGAGCGACCTTCATCTGCTTGCCCAGAAGGACGGAGAGTCCCTGCGCAAGTTCATTCAGAGATTCAGCCGTGTACAGCACAACATCCCAGATGTCCACCCTGCCGCGGTCATCAGCGCGTTCCATCAGAATGTGCGGAACCGCAGGATGCGGGAGGAGATGGCGATGTGCAAGATCAGAGACGTCAGTGAGCTATATGCCCTGGCCGACAAGTGTGCACGTGCTGAGGAAGGGAGGAAACTCCCCGGGAAGAATACAGAAGCAGGGGGATCTGATAGCGAGGATGCTGCCCCGACAAAGAAAAGCCGGCGGCGGAACAACAGAAGGAGGAAAGGCAAAGACGTGCTAGTCGTGGAGCAGTCCGGCAACGGAGGTGGCGCCAAGAAAGCCAAAGCTGGTAGCTCCGTCGAGGAGGCTGTGGCAGTCGCTGACAAGCAGGGCAGCACCGACAAGCAGTACTGCAAGATCCACCGCACCAAGGGCCATGACCTCCAGAGCTGCAAGAAGGTCGAGCAGCTTGTTGAGCAGCAAAAGGCTGAATACGAGCAACGCGACAAGGAGAAGGCCCAAGAAGGTGCTGGAGGATCCGGCAAGAAACATCCCGGCCGAGGAGGACGCCGCGGCAAGGCCAAGCAGCGGCAAGGAGACAGACCTCCCCGCGGCCGCAACAAGGATGAAGATGACGACGAAGATGAAGATATGGATGATGACGAGGCCGATGAGCAGGAGTTTCAGAAAGCCACAGAGGTCCTGTGCATTGACGGCGGTGCTTCTCTGCATACTTCACACTGCCAGCTCAAGTAGTGGGTGCGAGAAGTCAATGCGGCAGAACCGCCCGTCGAGTCACGCAAGCCTCTGAAATGGTCCGGCACGCCTATCATCTTTGATATTAAGGACCACCCTGATCGCATAACTGCGGTCGGGTGCTTGCCGATGTTGGTTTCACCAACTATCCGCAACCTCAAGGTCACTATGATGCTAGTTGATGGCGGGGCCGGCTTGAACCTGATCTCCTCCGCGGTACTTCAGAAACTCCAGATCCCTGACAGTGAGCTCAAAGAGACTGGCACATTCCAAGGAATCAATCCGGGAAGGAGCAAGCCGAAGGGAAAGATCACGTTGCCGGTCACATTTGGCAGCGAGTTGAATTTCAGGACTGAGAGGGTCACTTTTGACGTTGCTGACTTTCCATTGCCTTACAATGGGATACTCGGCCGTCCAGCACTCGCCAAATTCATGGCAGCCTCTCACTATGCATACAACATGCTAAAGATGCCCGGCCCGATAAGTGTCATCTCTGTTCCCGGCGACAAGAAGGATGCTCTTATCTGCGCCGACAAGATCTACCGGGATGCAGCAGCCGCAGCAGATCGCAAGACACTTGCCGCTGAAGCTCCCGGGGGGAAGAAGAAGACCAAGTCCGGCAAGAGTTCTGATGCCCACTCCGGCAAACACACCTCTTCGGAGTCCTGCGCTACCATCGAGGACGCACCATCGAGCTCCACCGGCAAGTGTAAGAAGGCAATGGCAGCTCCACCAGAGACCAAGAAGGTGTCCGCCAAGGAGGACGGCACTGGTGGTACCTTCACCATCAGTGCCACTCTCGACCCTAAATAGGAAAGCGCGCTCGTCGCTTTCCTGCGGGCGAACGTCGACGTGTTTGCATGGCTACCATCTGACATCCCCGGTGTTCCCAGGAAAGTAATTGAGCACCACCTTGCCGTCTGTCCTCATGCGCGGCCCGTCAAGCAGAAGGTCAGGAAACAAGCAGTGGAGCGCCAAGAATTCATCGCAGAAGAAATCAAGAAATTGGAAGCAGCAGGCCTTGTCAGAGGAGTGCTCCATCCTACGTGGTTGGCCAATCCTGTAATCGTGCGTAAGGCAAACGGGAAATGGAGGCTTTGTATCGACTTTACCGATGTCAATAAAGCTTGTCCCAAAGACCCATTTCCCTTGCCGCGCATTGACCAGATTGTTGACTCCATGGCCGGATGTGACTTGCTTTCATTTCTTGACGCATACTCAGGATATCATCAGATCTTCATGGCAGAAGAGGATGAGGAGAAGACCGCATTCATCACTCCATGTGGCACATACTGTTTTGTACGGATGCCTTTCGGTTTAAAGAATGCTGGTTCAACATTTGCAAGGGTAGTCCATGACGCTTTTGAGCCACAGATACACAAAAATGTGGAAGCCTACATGGATGACATAGTGGTCAAGAGCAAGGATAAGGCAACTCTGATTCAAGATTTAGATGAAACCTTCACAAATCTGCGCAAGATCAACCTCAAGCTTAACCCCGAGAAGTGTGTGTTTGGAGTCCCCTCCAGCAAGCTTCTCGGGTTCCTCGTGTCTCAGCGGGGAATTGAAGCCAATCCCGACAAGATCAAGGCCATTGAGCAGATCGAAGCACCAAAGCGCGTCAAGGATGTACGAAGGCTTGCCGGTTGCGTGGCTGCTCTCAGTAGGTTTATCTCTAAGTCTGCTGAGCGCGCCCTGCCATTTTTCAAAATATTGAAAAAGGCAGGTCTAATGAAATGGACTCCGGAAGCGGAGGCTGCGCTGCAGGACTAGAAGAGATACCTGTCCTCCACTCCAATACTTGTCGCACCTAAGACACAAGAGAAGTTGCTGCTGTAAATAGCGGCAACCAATCAAGTGGTTAGTGCTGCGTTAGTAGCGGAGAGGGAGGCGGATGATGAGCCAGCAACCACGGCAGATGCATCCAGCGACAAGCAGGTGGCTTCACCGACAAGCTCTGGTCCCGACAAGGGTGGATCTGCGCAGGCGCATGAGGAGATGCAGAAGAAAATGGTGCAGCGCCCAGTTTACTTTGTCAATTCCCTTCTGCAGGGGGCTAGGTCAAGGTACTCTGGTGTGCATAAATTGCTTTTCGGCCTTCTCATGGCTTCGAGAAAGCTGCGCCATTACTTCCAAGCACATGAGATCACAGTTGTCACTCGTTTTCCGCTGAAGAGGATACTGCAGAATCCAGAAGCAACAGGAAGGATTGTCGAGTGGGCACTGGAACTGTCAAGCTTTGGCCTCAAGTTTGAGAGCACTTCAACTATCCAAAGCAGAGCATTGGCAGAGTTCATAGCAGAGTGGATGCCAACACCAGATGAAGAAATTCCAGAAACGAGCATCCCCGTCAAGGAAGCAAGCAAAGAGTGGCTCATGTACTTTGATGGTGCCTTCTCGCTGCAAGGCGCCGGTGCGGGCGTGCTACTTGTCGCACCCACCGGAGAGCACCTCAAGTACGTAGTCCAGATGCACTTTCCCAAGGAGCAAGCAACAAACAATACAGCAGAGTATGAAGGTTTGCTTGCCGGTCTCAAGATCGCGGCAGACCTTGGGATCAAGAATCTCATTGTCAGGGGTGACTCACAGCTTGTCGTCCGCCAAGTGAACAAGAATTATCAGAGTCCGTTGATGGAAGCTTACGTTGATGAAGTGAGAAAGTTAGAAGAGCACTTTGACGGCCTGCAGATGGAACATGTTCCAAGAGCTCAGAACGACATTGCCGATGTCCTGTCAAAGTGCGTCGCACTTAAGTTACCTGTGGAACCAGGGATCTTTGTACTCAAACTGACTCAACCATCTGTAACGCCATCGACCGGACAAAGCAAGAAGAGGAAGTTGATTTTTGGTGACTATTTTCCGGCAGAGCTCCCCGAAGCCGCCGCCAAGAAGGTCCCCAAGATCAACACCAAGGGTGCTGAGGAGCAGTCTGCTCCGGCAAGCCATAGGGTTTATTCCGTTGAAGCAGACGCTCCCGACAAGTTTTGCTCCGGCAAGCTTGCCGAGGAACATCAAGCTCCGGCTGAGCCGCAAGTTCTCGCCGTAGAAGCGGATGTTCCCGCAGCAACATATGTGCCTTTAGTCCTTGTTGTCGAGCCGCAAGCTCCAGCATGGGCACAGCAGATTGTCTGTTTCCTTCAGACAGGAGAACTTCCCGAAGAGCAAGAAGAAGCAGAAAGAGTAGCCCGGCAGTCAAGTATGTACCAGTTTGTCGACAACACACTGTACAGAAGAAGACTCAACGGTGTGAAATTGAAGTGTATTCCCCGGGAAGACGGACAAGAGCTGTTGGCGGAGATACATGGAGGCATATGTGGTCACCACATTGGCGCAAGAGCACTTGCCGGCAAAGCGTTCCGGCAAGGTTTCTTTTGGCCGACAGCCCTCCAGGATGCAACTGCACAAGTAACCAAGTGTGAAGCGTGCCAGTTCCATTCCAAGCAGATACACCAGCCAGCTCAAGCTCTCTAGACGATTCCTTTATCCTGGCCATTTTCGGTCTGGGGGCTCAACATCCTCGGCCCCTTTCCCCGAGCTGTCGGGGGCTTTGAGTACTTGTACGTTGCCATCGACAAGTTCACAAAGTGGCCGGAAGTGGAAGCAATGAGGAAGGTGACAGCACAGTCAGCAGTCAAGTTCGTCAGGTCAATTGTTTGCAGTTTCGGGATCCCTAACAGGATCATCACCGACAACGGCACGCAATTCACGAGCCGCACCTTCATGCAGTACGTCCAAGATCTTGGCGCCAAGGTCTGCTTCGCTTCTGTTGCTCATCCGAGAAGCAACGGTCAAGCGGAGAGGGCAAATGCTGAAGTGTTGCGCGGCCTCAAGACCAGGACTTTCGACAGGATGCACAAGTGCGGAAAGAACTGGATTGAAGAGCTACCGGTGATTCTTTGGTCGATCAGGACGACACCAAATCGAGCCACTGGCCAGACACCTTTTGCTCTAGTCTATGGAGCAGAGGCAGTTCTCCCCACGGAACTCGTATACGGGTCGCCTCGAGTGCTCGCTTATGATGAGCTTGAGCAAGAGCAGCTGCGACAAGATGACGCACTACTCCTTGAGGAAGACCGTCTTCAGGCCGCTGTACGAGCTGCTCGATACCAGCAGGCTTTGCACCGCTACCATAGCCGCAAACTTAATGCCAGAAGTCTCGAGGAAGGCGACCTTGTTCTTCGGCGTGTTCAGTCCGCCAAGAATTCCAACAAGTTGACGCCGAAGTGGGAAGGCCCTTACCGGGTGAAACGAGTCACTAGGCCCGGCGCTGTCCACCTTGAGACCGAAGATGGCTTTCCGGTGAGCAACTCCTGGAACATTGAGCATCTTCGTAAGTTTTACCCATAAGGCGCGGTTGCCGGAACCTGTTCCGGCAACCACCTTTTGTACAAGACTTGCCGCTGTTGCATGTAATCCTTTGTACAAAGCTGGGCGCAGACCCCGTGCATAAATAAAGTTCATGTGCTCCGCACATCCTGTCAATTTCATGCTTTCTATTTTTTGCATGTGTTATCTGACATTTTGTGCAACACCTACCCCCGGTAAGCAATAACAAGCTGTAAGGCTCCATATCTTTATTTTCTCTTCTTTCTTTTTCTCAAAGAAAGGGAAGGTTCCCTCGCCCACAAGTTTGCCGGGGGGAAGGAGAAGATAATGGTGTGGACCAGGCGTCGTTCAAGAAAGTTTCGCCTTACCGGGAAGCAAACGACAAAAAAGCTAAGTTGCCAAAGTTTGAGCAATCAGTTTTAAAAATTTTAAGTTATCTTCCTCGAACGACCGTGCTTTGTATGGAAAACCTGTGCGCGGAGGAACCAACTCGTAGCTAGTTGCGCCCTTACTTTGTTTCGAGTCCGCTCAACAATTTAAGTGAGCTGCGACTAGTTGCGACAAGGTTTCTTGTCGGTAGCGGCACCGCTAGCAGGCTGCTGACGTCCCGCACTTAGCGCTCGTGGCTATGGTACCTGCACCGGCAAGTTCCCTAAAAGCGTAGGGCAAAAACATACAAAGGAAGGAATCAAGTAAAGGAAATAACATAGCAATCGATACCCAAAATAAAGTTATATTACAAGATAGCTTGTCGCAGCTCTAATAGATTGTTCTCGTAACATGGCCAGCAGCGGCAAGAAAAGGAGAAAACGGGTGGCCTAATCTACGCGATCGCCGTCAACCCTCTTGATCTCGTTCACCTTGTCCACAATGGGTGCGACAAGGGTCTTGAGCGCTTCCAGATCAGCTTCCGGCGGCAAGGACCTGAGGACATTGGTGAGGTTGAGGCCCGGGTTGCGGAAGGCCACCGTCACCAACACCTTTTGAAGAACCCCCATGCAGATCTGGCGCGACTCGTCGGCCAGCTGCTTTGGGATCCTCTCCCGGAGTCGCTGGAGGGCCGTCGCCACGCCTTTGAAGGACAAAGTGAGCTTGGCACTAGGTTGGAGGTTCTCGTCGGAGGAGTACCCGAGATCCTCCACCCCCAGCTGCGCCAGCTCCCCGTCAATAACTGCGGCGATATTCACGAGACCCTCTGTCTAGAGCTCCACGGTCTCCCTAAAGGTGTTCTGGGTGACAGCAGCACTCGCCAGCAGCTCCTCGTTGGCCTTGATCTCCTCCTTCAAGGCCACCTCCCGCTCCTTGGCGCCGTCCAGCGTCTTGGTCAAAGTGGTCAGCTTCAACTCAAGATCTGCGTTGGAGTCCTTGGCGGCGCTAAGCTCCTTGCCCTTCTTGATGAGACGACCCTGCAGCTCGCCATGGGCGTAGGCGTCCTTCTCGCGCTCACGCTTGAGCACGGCAAGCTCTTCACCGCTCGTCTTGAGATCGGCCTCCAGCTGCGTCACCTTCGTCTCCAGCTCCTTCTTGGCGGCCTCGGCAGCTGCGGCCGCGTCCTTTGCTTCCTTGAGAGCCCCGCCGAAAGTTTGCTCGCGTGCAGCAAGCTCCTCCTCATGGCTGTCAAGGTTGACCTTCCGCTGCACCAACTCGCCTTCCCGCGCAAACAGCTCCTCGGCGACAAGCCGTTGTTGCTCTTCGGCTTCGGCCTTCTCGAGGAGGAAGGCTTTCCGCGCCTCGGCGAGTTGCTCCTGCTCCTCTGCCAAAGACTGGAGAGCTTCCTGGTTGCGACTCTGGAGCTCCTCCGCACGCTTCTCGATGTCCACCCCCGCATGTGCGACAAGCGCTTCCCGGGATTCCACCTTGGATTGTCGGGCGCGGTAGAGCAACACCGGCTTCCGCAGCAGCTGCTCCTCCTCAGACTAGCCGCTGCTGCTGCTCGGCGCATCAACCAGCGTCAGCCCAGCGGAGGCAAGCACTTCTCCATCAAAAGTTTCTCCTTCGGCCGGTGCCCTGGAGCTTGACGCTCAGGGGAGCTTGATGAAGATGCCATCGTCGGCCTTCAAGTAGGCACCGGGCTGGGGCTCTTCGGAGCCTGGCGCTGCGGTAGCGGTGGAGGGATTGGCGGTCGGCGTAGCGCCTGACGCTCCTGCGGCCTCAGGGTCGTCAGTGCAATCGCTAGATCCCTCGCCGGCTTCTGCGGCGGCAGCTTTGGCGGCCTCCTCGCCGGCAGGATCAGCAGCGCCGGCCTCTTCTTCGGTGGCAGCGGCGTTGTTGGTGTTGCCGTGCGCGTTCTCCTTGCCGGCGACCTCGGTCTCCATCGGCTCCGTGGTAGATGGATCTAATGGCCGGAAGAGGGAGAAAAGTCAAGCAAATATCCAAAAAGAAAATCAAAAGAAGAAGAACCCGAGGGAAGTTTTCGCGCAAGAAGGATTACCTGTGCTGGGCTCCACGGTCATGGGCTCCACCACCGGGGGGTCGCTGGTACCGTCCCTTGCCGGAGAACTGTCCCTTGCCGCAGACTTCTCCCTTGCCGGAGAACGCTCCCTTGTCAGGGAATCCTCCCTTGGCGGTGTAGTCGAAGCAGATAGCATCTCGGGGGCGGCTTACGGGTGCTCCTGGTGAGGCTGCTCTGCTCCTACACAAACCAACAGTCAGATGCCAGCAAAAGAAAGAACACCCATGCGCGCCTAACAGCGAGAAGTAAACCATATACTTACGCTGGGGGCTACGCTGGGGGCTGCTTTGGGGAATGATTGCCGGGTCCGGCAAGGTGGTCTCGGGCGCACCCCCTGCTGTCGCGGTGGGCTCGTCCTCGATGACAATCACCGGAGCCTTGGCTCTCTTCGCCGCTCTCTGGGCCAGGGTACTAAAAAGGAATAAGTTCAGAGTAAAGCAAATTAGATACAAGACAAAACAACAAGAATTGAAGAACTACAAGTACAGCAGAGAATCTTACTCTTCTTCTTCCTCGTCGGAGCTGAGTGCGGAGAGGTCGAAGTCCGGCCCACCTTCGGCGCGACAAGGCGGAGGAGTAGGTTCCCTTGGCCGCTTGGCGGGGGCAGCGGCGGTGGTCCGGGATGACCCCGCTCCAGTTGTCGCAGCGGCGTGAGGCGCCCCCGCAGCAACAGTGCTTGTCGCGGTGGAGCGTGTCGCGCTGCGCGACGGCTGTTGACTCATATGCCGCCCTACTACATCCCCGGCCTTGCGGAGACGCCTTCTTGGTGGAGCTGGGGGCTGCGCTGGGGGCTCCGCTTGCGGCAAGCTGCTTGGAGATGGCGGGCCGCTCGCACACTCGGCGGGCTCGCTCGACTTGGCGTCAGGCCCAGCAAGCTCTTCCTCGCCGTCAAGCCACTCTCGCTCGGCAAGGCTTGCCTCCTCTGCTGCCTCTGCCTCCTCCACGGTGAATCCAAACTCACCCGCAGCAGCGGCTGCCGCCGCCTCTTCCGCCCTAGTGGCGATGCGCTGCATCTCCGCATCAGTGGTGTCGCGGGTGAGGCTCTTCTGTTCATCAGCGCGGACCGCCACCTCCACCAAGCCGTCAAAGAACTCCTGCACGACGTCGTCTGCAGGCTCTTGCCAAGTTGGGACAAGCCCATGCGAATCGCACAGCGGCATCATTGCACGGATGCGGTCGAGCGAGGAGTTGTTGCACAACGGAACAACACCCTTCGGCAACCTGAACCATTCGGGATGTTGAGGGTCGTGCTTGAACAGCTCCTTGAGCATCGCGTCCAGTTCCAAGACGGTGAAGTTGAAATTGAGGCCCGGGCGCAGCCCCATGATGTCCGCCGAACCCCCGAACTCCCAGGCGGGTCTCCTCCTCTCTTGCAGGGGGGCGATGAGGCGGCGAAGAAAATCTGCGCCTACGGCGCCTACAGTGAGCCCGGCAAGCCTGAGGCGTAGGATCCTGGTGACGGCAATCTTCAGCCTATCATCCTCCGGGGCCACGCTGCTCCAATCGTTGCCGCGCACTGCTAGGGTTTGGCGCTGGGAGGTGAATGGCTGCGGGTTCTCTTCAACGATCCAGCACCAATCTGCTCTCCACTCCTCCCATTTGCTGCGGAGCTCTCCCTCTAGATAAGCTTCTTTCTTGCCGGCTCTCGAGATCCAGGCAATTCCGCCGGATAAGGGCTCCCCTCTCTCAACCCGGGGCATAAAGAAGTGGCGAAAAGGAGCTACGTTTGGGTGGACTCCGACAAAGTTTTCGCAGAGATGTGCGAAAACTGCCATGGTCAGAACAGCGTTGGGGGTGAAGTCAAGGAGGTGGAACCCTTAGGTGTTCATAATATCGCAGAAGAATTCAGAGAAGGGCGGGCAGAGCCCGCAGTAGAAGAACAGTGCAAAGAAGGGATATCCATTCGGAGCCCGTTCCGAAGCGGCGGCGGAGAGTACCTTCGTGCGCGGATGCGCTCGCGTCTCCGTCGACCAGAAGAGGTAGTACCACTCCCTCAGCTCCTTCGCGGCGAGCTCGGGGGGGGGGGGGGGGGGGAAAGTTGCCCGCTCCTTTTGCAGCGCCTCGAGCCGCAGCGCCTCGGCCGACTTCACAGCCTTCCCGGCTTTCGGAGCCATGGCGGAGGTAGTGGGGGAGATCGAAGGCGTTGGTGGCGCCGGCGGCGATGGGGGGCGGAGCGCTGCTCTCTTTCGGCTTTGGAAGAAGGGGGAGCGGCGGAGATTTCTGAGATTGGAACAGCAACTGGCGAGATGGCAACTGGCGAGATGGACGAACTGCCCCTGTTTCCCCTGCTTATAAAGGGGGAGGGGGCGGACGTTACGTCTTTACGAATAAAGAAACCACCCACGATCTCTCCCACGATGCCGCATTCGACGCGTGCCGTTGGGGGAGGGCGCGGTGGATACGGAGTAAGATGCGGCGTAACTCAGGCCGTGCGTGCCCGTGCCCTGTTTTGGGCCTGGCCCAACAGCGCTCGGCACCGTGTGTGGCCCAGGCCCGGGGGCTCCTGTCGGTGTACTAAAGTAGGGGTACCCTAGTATCCCGAACTTGTGCACGGGCAGTCGCAGCGCCCCGCGGAAAGGCTTGCCGGGCAACCGCCAAGGTCCTCCGTGGTTCCCTTGGAGCCATTCAAGAACAAAGTGTTTAAGCCAAGGAGACAAGACCCCGGCAAGAGGAGCTTGCCGGGAAGGCCAACCAAGTCATTCCAAGGAACTTGCCGCGACGCGCCACGCGTCCCGGCAAGGCCCGGTGAGCGACAAGCATCCGGGCGCGACAAGACAACGACCGCGGCAAGGCACTTGCCGCGGCGGGCTACCACTCTGTACCCATGCTCCAGCACATCTACCCACGTGTCGCCCTATGACCTTTCCAGGCGCGCGTGGCAAGAGGCTGTGCAGCCAGCGGTGCGAGGTGGCAAGCGACGCTAACAAGATTGCCATCGTGGCAAGCGGTGGCGCCCCTGACGGTCCCGTTCTTGCACTGTTTGGGCGACACAGACGGGCATTTAATGCCTTTGTCCCCTGCCGTCAGGGTTAGGTATGATACACTGTACAAGTAGTTGTACCAACTGCAACTCCTTTTCCATTTTTACCCTTGTCGACGTTGCCACCTGTCGGTGACCCCTTGAGCATATAAAAGGAGGCCCATGCGCAATGTAGAGGGGGGTGGGAAACCAGAAAGCACTCACGCTCGGTCTCGTTAGCAGCTGAGGTGTACTGTAGCACTCCGCGCTCCCGAGCCAAGAACGCAATACAATCAGACAACCAGCAGTAGGAGTATTATCTCTCCGGAGAGCTCCGAAGCTGGGTAAATCGCTCGTGTGCTTCGCCTCGATCTGCTCTTCGTGCGATCTTCGCCCCCCGCCGAACCGAAAGGGGCCCGATCCGCCGGCCCCATAGGTGTTTGTGGATCCAGCTTCTCCCACGACATCAGGCAATCAAAGATTGATGCCAGTGCAAATAAATGAGCAGAACCTAACCATCTACAACATCACAATCTGCAACCTCAGCACAGATGACGCCCATAAGCATGTGGGCAAGTTCTTTCTACTTTGCTACACTGTCTCTGAAAACATTGATCAGTTGTTGTGTCGCACGACTCTGCACCTCTGATTCATCCACCATTTCCATCATTGCTTCAGCCATTAATTGGTTCACAAACATACATTTATTCCGTTGCATTCGAGACAGAGGATACTGAACAGATTCAGATGGTGATTTTGGCAGGCTTGTATTATTGATAGTGGAGAGTGTCTCGACCACTGCATCATAACATAAATTAGGACGGGAACCAAATAGATTAATCATGAGTTATTGCCATATTACCTGGCCTAGATTTACTGGAAAGAAACAATGGGGTTGCCTTGCTGTTTTCAGAGTTTGTCTTCTTATCTTCAGCAGCCTGCACAAAATTAACACACTAGCATTGCTATCATTGGCCAAGTCAGATAATAGGAAAGCAACATTGACACAACGAACGTTTGGGCAAGTAGCCTACACCAAATTAACACAATATGGCACAGCTATCATCAGCCAGGTAAGGTAGTACGAAAGCAACATTGACACAATGAATGAATGGGCAACCAGAGAAGCACTACAATTCAGTAATGTGCGTGATATGAGATAGTACATTCATGCAGCTTAGTATGCAAAACTACCAGGCAGTTTTCCTTACAAAAATCAACATTGGCGCCTTTAACATTTTGCTCCAACTAATTTTAGATCAGATAAAGGTTAGATTCACGCCGATTAACAAAATACATGTTGATGTAAAAATATAGTGATATACAACAGGTACTTACATCAGCATTGGAGCACAGAAAATTCCCGCAAGATATTTTCCTCGAATACGATCCCAATGGAGGAAGTCTTATAGAGAGATGGGTAAGAAACATGTAGAAAATACGATCAGAATGCTATAAAATTTCATGATGCGAGGATACGCACACGCTTCTTAGAATGGAGTTGACATTCTTTTGCTGGACTGGAGCGGACTAGTTCTTTGGCCACTGGAATCTGCTTATTATCAGTGGGAGTTGGGTTTCTCTGTGCTGGAGCAGTATCTATGAAAAATGGAGTTGGTTTATTATCTCCTGGCGTTTGGATCTTTTGCAAAGACCTGGTTTGTAAACCTTCAGATTCTAACAGAGTCGTCTTCCCCTTGCATGCCTTATATAGAAGAATGGTGATTCAGTTATAAAACATGCTACAGCAGAGATGGAATAGGTACTGAAGAATAGAAAGGCATGACATATTGACATGTATTCCCTCCATCCAGAAATAAATGGACGGGTCTAGGCGTATTTCAGTTCTAGATACATCCAGTTTTATCCATTTCTGCGACATTTAATCCGGACGGAGGGAGTATGATGTAAGAGCTAGGGATACGACAGGACAACATAGTAAAAAAACACTGAAAAACCCACTGCAGAACCAAAGTATTCAAACCCACTGATATGAGATAGTACACTCATGCAGCTCAGGATGCAAAACTACCAGGCAGTTTTCCTTGCAAAAATCAACATTGTGGCCTTTAATCATACATTTTGCTACAACTAAATTTAGGTCAGATAAAGGTTGGATTCACGCCGATTAACAAAATACATGCTGATGTAAAAATATAGTGATATACAACAGGTACTTACATCTACATTGGAGCACAGAGAATTCCTGCAAGAATCTTTCCTCATAAACGATACCATTGCAGAAATTCTTCTATCTGTTAAGCTTATTTTCTAAACGAGAGATGGGTAAGAAACATGTAGAAAATATGATCAGCATGCTATAAAATTTCATGATGCAAGGATACACACACGCTTCTTAGAATTGAGTTGACATATTTTTGCTCGACTGGAGCGGACTAGTTCTTTGGCCACTGGAATCTGCTTATTATCAGTAGGAGTTGGGTTTCTCTGTGATGGAGCAGTATCTATAAAAACTGGAGTTGGTTTATTATCTCCTGGCGTTTGGATCTTTTGCAAAGGCCTTGTTTGTAACCCTTCAGATTCTAACATAGTCATCTTCCCCTTGCATGCCTTGTATAGAAGAATGGTGCTTTAATTATAAAACATGCGACGGCAGAGAGATGGAATAGGTACTGAAGAATAGAAAGGCATGACATATTGACATGTATTCCCTCCATCCGAAAAAAATGGATGGGTCTAGGCGTATTTTAGTTCTAGATACATCCTTTTTTATCCATTTCGGCAACATGTAATCCGGACGGAGGGAGTATGGTGTAAGAGATAGGGATACGACAGGACAACACAGCAAAAAAAACTAGTTGAATGTAAAACTATATGCTAGCGGAATACGTACAGAAATAACCAAGGCAACATACACATGTATGATTGGGAAAATAAGATGGCATTGCAACAGAGCACTAGAACAGCACTTCAATGTAAAAAAACATGGTATGGCAGACAGATGAAGTACATACTGATGAATAACAATGCATAAGATATTCAGAAGCATGATGTCCAAATTAAGCAGATGGCATTGCGATAGAGTAGAATGACAGTACTTGAATTTGAAAACATGTTATCATGAATGGAATAGGTACTGAAAAACAGGAAGGCATGACATATTTACATACATGATCAGCATGCTAAGCACATGGCATTGCAACAAAGTAGATACACTCCAGGACATTATATGCATGTTGTACCCATATCACAGGCCAAGTTAGAGCAAGGACCTTGTGGGGTGAAGAGGATTCATCATCTTTCTGCAAGTCTTCTGAGGAACTGCCTTTACATGTTCCATCATATTGGGTATCATTGACATCAAGTTTATTGGCCTTTACATTGCTCCGTGAGGTTCTTGTGGATATATCAGTGTGTGCAATTATATCTGACATGCATGGAAGACAACTAGTAGTTAGATTTATGTAAATGAGTGCCTGTAGGAGACGACATAAATAGTAGGACTGGGGTTAACTAGCAGCAACAGGTCTCATAAACTAAAGGGAGAACACAGATGAAAGCTACAGAATATGTATCGTTTGTACTCGAGATTAACTAGATGGCACACAAAAGTATTAAAGAACAACATAGGTAATACTAGAAGTGGTATAATACTATAATCACCAACCTGTGGAATAGCATTGGCTGATGGATGATAACTATGGAACAGCGTTACCTAAAGAACAAGTATCTTAGCTGAACTATGGAACAGCGTGAACTCCTGAACAAGACCCGTAAGAGATCAGCATGAATATACAGTGAAATGTGATGATCTATTTTCCGTGCTTAGATGAATAGCAAAGCCATAAATGTTGCACACAAGTAAGATGAGTGTACAACCTATCTGGCTGCCATCCATAGGAGTGAGCATCATGTGCTGACTTGTCGATGGCCCTGCAGTTGTTGTGGCTGTCCATGTCGGGCACGCGCATTCGATGCAGGGAACTGTTGAGTGGGGAATGTAGCTCCCTTCTGGTGTATGCTTCCCTAGTTGGATCAGCTGCGGTGAGTCGGAAGACGGTGTCTCTGAAGATGCAGATAACGCATAAAGTTAAGAACGACATATCTCTTTGATCCGAAGAAATACACTAAGAGATCAACAACAAGGTATGAGAGTGGTCACACGTCTGTTGACTGAAGGCTAAATTGGGGTCACACGATTTTATTTTATTTTGGTACTGTCCGATCTACGCCAGATGGCTTGATGGCCGTCTTGTGCCTCCCGACTGACACTGTTCGGAATCTTCCCCGAAGAGCCAGCGACCAATGGCAGAGCAGCCTGCCTCCGCCGTCCGTGGCCCCGTCCAAAACCCCGCTCCCCGCCCCACCACACTACCGTGGTTGCGCCGCCCCCAGGCCAATCCACAAAGACTCCCCGTCATCCAGATCCGGCGGCGGCAGTACCTTCAACCCACGCAACTCTAAAATATAGCCATCTAAGTGCTGGTTCCGTGGCGAACTTGTGGCCCCGCACCCTTACGTTAGACACCAGCCAACCAGCAGCCTAGGAGCTCTGCCACCTCGAGGGGTGCTGCTTCCCATTGGGAATCAATTGGCCCAGAATAAAAATTCAGACAACTGACGCCTAAATAAAGTGATTTCAGATGAGGGTGCGACCTATCTGGCGGCATGGTGAAGTAGGCCGGTCCAGCTGCCGAGTCGGTGAGGCCGGCGCGGTTGCGGTGGTGACTGGCGGCAGGGAAAGAGCGATGTCGCGGACGGTCAACGGCTACGCGGAAGCAGCGCCAGGACTCTGGACGGATCCGAAGTTGGAGCCGCTCCGGCGCCGTGAACAACGGCAGGGGTGAATCGGCTCCGGTACGGTTCATGCGACCGTCATCGAGGCAGCACCAGCAGCACGGAGTAAGAGGCACACGGCCCAGTGCACGAAGGCAATTGGACAGCGTCTCCGGCATTAGGGAGGAGGGTGGCTGTGAAATTGGTGCGGTGGGGGCGCCATGGAGGTGGGGCTGAGGTTTCGCGGCTCGGGAGAAGGGAGCTTCCCGGGGAGAAGGTGATTTGGCGCCCACGAGGTATGAATGGGGGCGGGCGGGGGGGAATTGGGAGGGGAGTGGAACCATGTCTTACGGATGCATTTGTCTGAAATGTGAGGGGGAGTTACAGTTCTACCCTTGCCTATAGGCTTCTCGGCTTGGGTCTGTGTACTGAGGCTCGGGGATAGTAGAGTAACTTTGCTTCTCCCCAAATAGTGGGCGGGAGCGATTTCGGGCGAGGAGGGCGTGTTTTGAACTATAGTGGGCGCGAGCGAATTCGGGCGAGGAGAGCGTGTTTTGAAATAGTGGGCACGAGCTATTTCGGGCGAGGAGAGCGTGTTTTGCCGACCATGGTTTATGAATTATTCGGCACATGTCATTTCGGCCGAGGAGAAGGCGCGCTTGGATGAAGTTACGAACCTACCCTCGATGTACAACGGGCCAATTGATGCGTGTCCCACATAGGATAGTAATTTCACGTCTCCCATTTATTTGCTCGGGCGAATTCCACCGAGCAGAGAGGATGTTTAACGGTTCGTTCAAATTTTGGGAGAACGAGCATCCACGTCTACCTTACCAAGTCGATTCGAATCAAATTTTGAAATATTAGCTTGCCACTTCTTTTTTAGATGGAGAGATGATGCTCGGGAGTAACGTGTTTTTACATGCTCGTTGCTAGCGATTTACTATATGACAAATAGTTGACCCACTCAAAAACGCGAATCAAACCCAAAATGAAATATCTTGATTCAATGAACTAGCTTGTTCAGTAGGTCAAAATAGTGAATTAAATCCAAAATTGAACACCTCAATCGAGTAGCATGTTGTACAGTATTATAGTACTCCATGAACATGTTGAAAGTCAAATTAATGAACTTGTTTGATATACGCATATATCTGTTCATGTGCGGATTGCAGACAACATGGTCTCCAATTTAAATATTTGAATGCAAGTTTATATCAGTCTTTGATGCATAAAACGCGACCTCCCCCTCTCCCGGACTCCTGTTCTCTCCCTCTCTCACTCACTCACTCTCTCGCCGACAATCTTCAATTCTGTCGCACACATCCGACACAAAAACCTTGTTGGTCCCTCTCCCTTTCTCTCTCTGTGTGTGTGTGGGGGGGGAGGGGGGTCTTTCTAGTACGCATTCATATATACACCATCTATAGGTCTCTCTCACACACTATGTATGATACTCTAGCTAGTCCAAGCTAGATATCTTGGGTGCACTCATCGTACGCACACAAATTCCTTGGCCCTTTGCCCGTAACTCTCTCACGCACCACTATGTCGTCTCGGAGCTCTTCCCCTCTCTCAAACTCTCCATCCACCTGGGTCACACATACATATGCATATCTCACTCGCACTCGATAGGCCCATCTAAAACTCTATCTGTCTCCATCGTTCTCTCTCCATCTCACACGCACACACACACACACAATCTCATGCCCAGCTAGCCAAGTATGATGGTCTCTCACTCAATTGTAGGCACACGCAGCCCCCCCCTATATGTATATGACTAGCTAATCTTAGTCTCCATCACAAACATGTGCATGGTCTATCTCGATTTCTCTCGGGGCATCTTTCTATCGCGCACGCACTCCCTCGATCTCCCACCCATATAGTCCCCCCACGATCTCGAGGGGATCTCTATATCACAAACACACCCTCTCTCCCTCCCCTTGCGTCCATGCCATCCATGTGTCCCTCTCAACCTTTTTTCCTTGTTGGCCAAACCTCTATTGGACATGTGCTACAGGGTATCTCTCTCCGTTGCAAACAATCACACACTAGCTATCTTCGTGTATCTCCTCGCCTCGCTTTTCCATCTCGGAGATGCATGCGTGATATGTTCGCATAAGAAACGAAAAACACTCTCTCTCTCTAATTTATCGTTTGTTGTCACTTTCTCTTTCACACACATACTCTTTTTGCACACTTACTCATTCTCCTTCACACGCACTTGATCTGTCTCGACTGAGGCACTCACCTCCGTCCATAGCACATAGATTTATTGAAAAGTCAAACATCACAAAGTTTGACCATGTACGTGGAGAAAAAGAATTACATCTAGTACGGAAAACATATACCATTAGATTCACCATGAGATGTAGTTTTGTATGATGTATCTTTGGTATTGTAGATATAAATAACATTTGCATAAACCTGATCAAAGTTTCCAAAGTTTGACTTCTAAAAACTTTACATGCACTGCATTATCGAGCGGATGGAATATCTCTTTCCCCCTCTCAGCTATCTGACGCACCACTCAGCCTTATCGGGGCTCCTCAATCTCTCTCAAACTTTATTGGTCAGTTTGGTTCGTGACCTGACCCTCATGCCTTGATGGTCGGTACTGCCTGGTGTGGACGTGAGATGTAAAATACTTCTGCCTGGCCTGGCTTGTGTGGTGCCGAAGCGTTTGGTTCATGCCTGGGCCAGGCAAAGCATCAATGTCCCATCAATCAATCCATGCATCAATTATTTAATGCTAATATCCATCCATGTTGCTGTTAGCCTCGTGGCCGCACGACCAGGCACGGCCAGGCATTCGAAATCGGTTGCTTGGGCCAGGCTACTTGCAATGTGTGGAGTTCAGCCAGGCTAATTAAAGTGCAAGGGAACCCAGCCCAGGCGGGCTTTCTTTTTCACAGGGTAGCAACCAAACAAGCGTGCATGAAATCCAGCCACAACCCCAGGCCAGGCAAAAGATGCTCACGACGCAAGCCAAACGGGCCTTATATCTCCCTGGTTCACACATACACATGTCTCGCTCGCGCTATACGTATAGACCCATCCAACACTCTCCGCCCTTGTTCTCTCTCCATGTGACACGCACCCCCCTAAGTACCATAATCCCTCACTCCATCATAGGCTCTGTTTGGATCCATGTGTTAGAGTTAGTTTGGGCTAGTTTGGAGTCAACTAACCCAAAAAGATCCAAACAGGAGGGTTAGTTTAGGTTAGATGCATCTAACCCATCCAAAAAAACTAACCCATCCAAGAGGTGCTTATTTGGGTTAGTTCTTCTCGGGACCACTAGTAAACACTTTTTTCTCTCGCTCTCCCCGCAGCAGATCCCTCCCCACTTCCTCGAAGCTTCTCGTCCTCTCCCTCCCTCTCTCTCGCACCGCCCATGAAGGTGCCTCGCCGTATCCGCGCTCCATCTAACCCTGCCATCCAAACACCTCTTTACTTAGAGTTAGTTCAGGGTTAGAATCTAACTCTAACCTCTAAATGAGTTAGAGTATCCAAACAGGGCCATAGGCGCAAGCACTCCCCCCCCCCCTCCTAAGTATGATTATCTCTTACTAGCCATCAGGAACACACGTATTGTCTCCTTCCATCCATACGTCTATCTCAATATCTCTCAGGGCATCTTCTATCGCGCACACACCTTGTCACTTGATCTCCCACCCATGTAGTCCCATCACGATCTCCAGGGGATCTCTCTATGACAAACATACACTCTCTCCTCCCCATGTCTGCATTTTCTCCGTACGTCTCTCTCGACCTCTCTCCCTTGTTTGTCAGACCCCTCTTGGCCACGTGCTAGGGGTCTTCCTCTCTCGGTTCCGAACAACCACACACTATCTCCTCACCTTGCCTCCGTTGTCGAAGATGTGTGTGTGATATGTTTGCATAAGACACGCACGCTTTTTCTCCACTTTTATCGTGTGTTGTCCATGTCTCTTTCACACACGCACACACACTTTTTTCACTCTCTCTCTCTCTCTCTCTCTCTCTCTCTCTCTCTCTCTCTCTCTCTCTCTCTCGTCAGGGACTCTGTCACGTCCATAAGCATATGGATGTTTTGAAAAGTCAAACCACAGAAAAGTTTGACTATGTATATGTGGAGAAAAACATTTACATCTGGAACGATCATTAGATTCATCACAACATGTACTTACTTCATACTATCATTTATCTTTGGTATTGCCGATATAAGTAATTTCTTTATAAACTTGGTCAAAGTTTCAAAAGTTTGACTTTAAAAAATGTTTTTTGTGGAAAATATTAAAAAATGTTTTAACTACATTATCGAACGGAGGGAGTAGCTCTTTCTCTCTCTCTCTGCTATCTCTCACGGGCCTCCCCTCTCACTCGAACTCTCTATACCGACGGATTATGCGCTCACTGTGTCAGCGTATAGCTCTGTATATTGTTTAGTTGACCGATCAACCAATCCACATACTGCGTTGTCAGCTCGTGTTCTGTATCTTGGTGTGCTGGCCCTTGTGGAAGTGGGTGAAAATAAGTAAACTAGAGGCCCATCTGACACGCGGTGAAGGAAACAAAGTTGAAACCACTCGGGGTAGCACCCCGCACGCTAGTAAATTGAGGGCACATTGAGGACAAACTTCTTGCACGCAAAGGACGCACTCGCGCACAATTCACCACTGCGCGGCGGCATGCACAGAAGGACGCACTTGCGCACACCCAGCACACAACACACACCAGCACACGTGTGCACCAGCATTGCCGCCGGTTGAGAAGGACGGCGAGGCAGCCAACAAGCGGAGGCCGCTCGAGCCAAAACCGCATCCGGCAAGCCTGGACTTCATCAGCAGCCTCCCCGACGACATGTTGCTCGTCATCATCGGCCTCCTCCCCACCAAATCTGCCGTGCGGACCGCCCTGCTCTCCCAGCGGTGGCACCCCCTATGGCACTGCGTCCCCCTCAACCTCACCGTCGATAGCTACCTCTGCGATGGGGATTGCAAACGCATGCCTGCAGTCTCCAAGATCCTTTCATCGCACCCTAGGCCAGCCAGACGCCTTGACATCCGCATGTTCAGTACCAACTGCAAGGTCCAACCAAAGTTTGACAAGTGGTTCTTATCCCCCGCCCTAGATCAGCTCGAGGAGCTCAGCTTGGAAGCTGGACGATGTCGCTCTTTGTCGCAGTCCGCGCTCCGCCTCACGCCAACGCTGCGCCGCGCCAGCTTCAGCTCCTGCTATCTGAAGGAAATATGCCCTAGAGGCAATAATAAAGTTATTATTTATTTCCTTATTTCATGATAAATGTTTATTATTCATGCTAGAATTGTATTAACTGGAAACATAATACATGTGTGAATATATAGACAAACAGAGTGTCACTAGTATGCCTCTACTTGACTAGCTTGTTAATCAAAGATGGTTATGTTTCCTAACCATGGACAAAGAGTTGTTATTTGATTAACGGGATCACATCATTAGTTGAATGATCTGATTGACATGACCCATTCTGTTAGCTTAGCACCCGATCGTTTAGTATGTTGCTATTGCTTTCTTCATGACTTATACATGTTCCTATGACTATGAGATTATGCAACTCCCGTTTACCGGAGGAACACTTTGTGTGCTACCAAACATCACAACGTAACTAGGTGATTATAAAGGTGCTCTACAGGTGTCTCCAAAGGTACTTGTTGGGTTGGCGTATTTCGAGATTAGGATTTGTCACTCCGAATGTCGGAGAGGTATCTCTGGGCCCTCTCGGTAATGCACATCACTTAAGCCTTGCAAGCATTGCAACTAATGAGTTAGTTGCGAGATGATGTATTATGGAACGAGTAAAGAGACTTGTCAGTAACAAGATTGAACTAGGTATTGGATACCGATGATCGAATCTCGGGCAAATAACATACCGATGACAAAGGGAACAACGTATGTTGTTATGCGGTCTGACCGATAAAGATCTTCGTAGAATATGTAGGAACCAATATGAGCATCCAGGTCCCGCTATTGGTTATTGACCGGAGACGTGTCTCGGTCATGTCTACATTGTTCTCGAACCGTAGGGTACGCACGCTTAAAGTTACGATGACAGTTTTATTATAAGTTTATGAGTTTTGATGTTTCGAAGTAGTTCGGAGTCCCGGATGAGATCGGGGACATGACGAGGAGTCTCAAAATGGTCAAGACATAAAGATTGATATATTGGACGACTATATTCGGACACCAGAATTGTACCGGGTGATTTCGGAGAAAACCGGAGTGTCGGGGGAGTTACCGGAACCCCCCGGGAGAGTTAATGGACCACATGGGCCTTGGTGGGAAGAGAGAGGGGCGGCCAGGGTGGGCCGCGTGCCCCCTCTCCCTCTTGTCCGAATTGGACTAGGAGGGGGGCAGCTCCCCCCTTTCCTTCCCCCCTCTCCCCCTTCCTTCCCCCTCCTAGTAGGAGTAGGAAAGGAGGAATCCTACTCCTACTAGGAGGAGGATTCCTCCTCCTTGGCGCGCCCCAAGGGGCCGGCCGGCCTTCCCCCTTGCTCCTTTATATACGGGGGCGGGGGCACCCCATAGACACACAAGTTGATCTTCGTGATCGTTCCTTAGCCGTGTGCGGTGCCCCCCTCCACGATATTACACCTCGGTCATATTGTGGCGGTGCTTAGGCGAAGCCCTGCGACGGTTGAACATCAAGATCGTCACCACGCCGTCGTGCTGACGAAACTCCTCCCCGAAGCTTTGCTGGATCGGAGCCCGGGGTGCGTCATCGAGTTGTACGTGTGTCAAGAACTCGGAGGTGCTGGAGTAACGGTGCTTGGATCGGTTGGATCGGGAAGACGTACGACTACTTCCTCTACGTTGCGTCAATGCTTCCGCTTCGGTCTACGAGGGTACGTAGACAACACTCTCCCCTCTCGTTGCTATGCATCACCATGATCTTGCGTGTGCGTAGGAAATTTTTTGAAATTACTACGTTCCCCAACAGTGGTATCAGAGCCAGGTTTTATGGTTTGATGTTATATGCATGAGTAGAACACAAGTGAGTTGTGGCGATACAAGTCATATTGCTACCAGCATGTCATACTTTGGTTCGGCAGTATTGTTGGATGAAGCGGCCCGGACGGCCCGGACCGACATTACGCGTACGCTTACGCGAGACTGGTTCTACCGACGTGCTTTGCACACAGGTGGCTGGCGGGTGTCAGTTTCTCCAACTTTAGTTGAACCGAGTGTGGCTACGGCCGGTCCTTGCGTAGGTTAAAACAACACTAACTTGACGAACTATCGTTGTGGTTTTGATGCGTAGGTAATAACGGTTCTTGCTAAGCCCGTAGCAGCCACGTAAAACTTGCAACAACAAAGTAGAGGACGTCTAACTTGTTTTTGCAGGGCATGTTGTGATGTGATATGGTCAAGACGTGATAAGATATAAGTTGTTGTATGAGATGATCATGTTTTGTTGAAGTTATCGGCAACTGGCAGAAGCCCTATGGATGTCTCTTTGTTGCATAAGATGCAAGTGACAAATAATTGCTTTACTTTATCGCTATACGATAGCAATAGTTGCAAGAGCAATAGTTGGTGAGACAACCATGTGATGACACATTGATATAGATCAAGATGATGAAGATCATGGTGTCGTGCCGGTGACGATAGAGATCATGACAGTACTTTGGAGATGGAGATCAAAGGCGCAAGATGATCATGGCCATATCATGTCACATATTTTGATTGCATATGATGTTTATCTATTATACATCTTATTCTTGCTTTGATTGACAGTAGCATTTTAAGATGACCTCTCACTAATTATCAAGAAGTGTTCTCCCTGAGTATGCACCGTTGCCAAAGTTCGTCGTGCCCAGACACCACGTGATGATCGGGTGTGATAAGCTCTACGTCCATCTACAACGGGTGCAAGCCAGTTTTGCACACGCAGAATACTCAGGTTAAACTTGACGAGCCTAGCATATGCAGATATGGCTTCGGAGCATGGAGACCGAAAGGTCGAGCGTGAATCATATAGTAGATATGATCAACATAGTGATGTTCACCATTGAAAACTACTCCATCTCACGTGATGGTCGGTTATGGTTTAGTTGATTTGGATCACGTGATCACTTAGATGACTAGAGAGATGTCTGTCTAAGTGGGAGTTCTAAAGTAATATGATTAATTGAACTTAAATTTATCATGAACTTAGTCCTGGTAGTATTTTGCAAATTATGTTGTAGATCAATAGCTTGCATTGTTGTTTTCATATGTTTATTTTGATATGTTCCTAGAGAAAATTGTGTTGAAAAATGTTAGTAGCAATGATGCGGATAGGATCTGTGATCTGAGGTTTATCCTCATTGCTGCGCAGAAGAATTATGTCCTTGATGCACCGCTAGGTGACAAACCTATTGCAGGAGCAAATGCAGACGTTATGAACGTTTGGATAGCTCAATATGATGACTACTTGATAGTTTTGTGCACCATGCTTTATGGCTTAGAATCGGGACTTCAAAGATGTTTTGAACATCATGGACCATATGAGATGTTCCAGGAATTGAAGTTAATATTTCAAGCAAATACCCGAGTTGAGAGATGTGAAGTCTCTAACAAGTTCTATAGCTAAAAGATGGAGGAGAATCACTCAACTAGTGAGCATGTGCTCAGATTGTATGGATACTTCAATCGCTTGAATCAAGTGGGAGTTAATCTTCCAGATAAGATAGTGATTGACAGAATTCTCTAGTCACCATCACTAAGTTACTAGAACTTCGAGATGAACTATAGTATGCAAGGGATGACGAAAACGATTCCCGAGCTCTTCGTGATGTTGAAATCAACGAAGGTAGACATCAAGAAAGAGCATCAAGTGTTGATGATTGACAAGACCACTAGTTTCAAGAAAAAGGCAAAGGGAAAGAAAGGGAAACTTCAAGTAGAATGGCAAACAAGTTGTCACTCCCGTGAAGAAGACCAAAGCTGGACCAAAGCCTGAAACTGAGTGCTTACACTGCAAAGGAAATGGTCACTGGAAGCGGAAATGCCCTGAATATTTGGTGGATAAGAAGGATGGCAAAGTGAACAAGGGTATATTTGATATACAAGTTATTGATGTGTGCTTTACTAGTGTTTATAGTAGCCTCTGAGTATTTGATACTTGTTCGGTTGCTAAGATTAGTAACTTGAAACAGGAGTTACAGAATAAACAAAGACTAGTTGAAGGGGAAGTGACGATGAGTGTTGGAAGTAGTTCCAAGATTGATATGATCATCATCGCACCCTCCCTATACTTTCGGGATTAGTGTTAAACCTAAATAAATGTTATTTGGCGTTTGCGTTGAGCATGAATATGATTTGATCATGTTTATTGCAATACGATTGTTCATTTAAAATCAGAGAATAATTGTTGTTCTATTTAAATGAATAAAACCTTCAATGGTCATACACCCAACGAAAATAGTTTGTTGGCTCTCGAAAGTGATGATACATATATTCATAATATTGAAGCCAAAAGATGCATAGTTAATAATGATAGTGCAACCTATTTGTGGCACTGCCGTTTAGGTCATATTGGTGTAAAGCGCACGAAGAAACTCCATGCTGATGGGATTTTGGAATCACTTGATTATGAATCACTTGATGCTTGTGAACCATGCCTCATGGGCAAGATGACTAAGACTCCGTTCTCCGGAACAATGGAGCAAGCAACTGACTTATTGGAAATAATACATACTGATGTATGCGATCCGATGAGTGTTGAGGCTCGCGGCGGGTATCGTTATTTTCTGACCTTCACAGATGATTTGAGCAGATATGGGTATATCTACTTGATGAAACATAAGTCTGAAATAGTTGAAAGGTTCAAAGAATTTTAGAGTGAAGTGGAAAAATCATCGTAACAAGAAAATAAAATTTCTGCGATCTGATCGCAGAGACGAATATTTGAGTTACGAGTTTGGTCTTCAATTAAAACAATGTGGAATAGTTTCACAGCTCACGCCACCTGGAACACCACAATGTTATGGTGTGTCCAAACGTCGTAATCGTACTTTACTAGATATGGTGAGATCTATGATGTCTTTTACTAATTTACCACTATTGTTTTTGGGTTATGCATTAGAGACAGCTGCATTCACGTTAAAAGGGCACCATCTAAATCCATTGAGATGACACCATATGAACTGTGGTTTAGCAAGAAACCCAAGTTGTCGTTTCTTAAAGTTTGGGGCTATGATGCTTATGTGAAAAAGTTTCATCCTAATAAGCTCAAACCCAAATCGGAGAAGTGCGTCTTCATAGTATACCCAAAGGAAATTGTTGGGTACACCTTCTATCACAGATCCGAAGGCAAGATATTCGTTGCTAAAAATGGATCCTTTCTAGAGAAGGAGTTTCTCTCGAAAGAAGTGAGTGAGAGAAAAGTAGAACTTGATGAGGTAACTGTACCTTCTCCCGAATTGGAAAATTGTTCATCACTAAAATCAGTTCCAGTGATTTCTACACCAATTAGTGAGGAAGCTAATGATGATGATCATGAAACTTCAGATCAAGTTACTACAGAACCCCGTAGGTCTTCTAGAGTATGGTCCGCACCAGAGTGGTACGGTAATCCTATTTTGGAAGTCATGTTACTAGACCATGATCAACCTACGAACTATGAGGAAGCGATGATGAGCCCAGATTCCGTGAAATGGCTTGAGGCCATGAAATCTGAGATGGGATCCATGTATAAGAACAAAGTGTGGACTTTGGTGGAGTTGCCCGATGATCGGCAAGCCATATTGTATAAATGGATCTTCAAGAGGAAGACAGTCGTTGATAGTAGTGTTACTATCTACAAAGCTCGACTTGTCGCAAAAAGGTTTTTGACAAGTTCAAGGTGTTGACTACAATGAGATTTTATCAACTGTAGCGATGCTTAAGTCTGTCCGAATCATGTTAGCAATTGCCACAATTTATGAAATCTGGCAAATGGATGTCAAAACTGCATTCCTTAATGGTTTTCTCAAAGAAGAGTTGTATATGATGCAACCAGAAGGTTTTGTCAATCCTAAAGGTACTAACAAAATGTGCATGCTCCAGCGATCCATCTATGGACTGGTGCAAGCATCTCGGAGTTGGAATATACGCTTTGATGAGTTGATCAAAGCATATAGTTTTATACAGACTTACGGTGAAGCCTGTATTTACAAGAAAGTGAGTGGGAGCACTACAGCATTTCTGATAAGTATATGTGAATGACATATTGTTGATCGGAAATAATGTAGAATTATTCTGCAAAGCATAAAGGAGTGTTTGAAAGGAGTTCTTTAAAATAAAGACCTCAATAAAGCTACTTACATATTGAACATCAAGATCTATTGAGATAGCTCAAGACGCTTGATAAGATTTTCAATGAGTACATACCTTGACAAGATTTTGAAGTAGTTCAAAATGGAACAGTCAAAGAAGGAGTTCTTGCCTGTGTTGCAAGGTGTGAAGTTGAGTAAGACTCAAGACCCAACCATAGCAGAAAATAGAAAGAGAATGAAAATTCATTCCCTATGCCTCAGTCATAGGTTCTATAAAGTATGCTATGCTGTGAACCAGACCTATTGTATACTCTGCTCTGGTTTGGCAAGGGAGTACAATAGTGATCTAGGAGTAGATCACTGGACATTGGTCAAAATTATCCTTAGTGGAATAAGGATATGTTTCTCAATTATGGAGGTGACAAAAGGTTCGTCGTAAAAGGTTACGTCGATACAAGTTTTGGCACTGATCCAGATGACTCTAAGTCTTAATCTGGATACATATCGAAAGTGGGAGCAATTAGCTAGAGTAGCTCCATGCAGAGTATTGTAGACATAGAATATTTGCAAAATACATACGGCTCTGAATGTGACAGACTCGTTGACTAAACTTCTCTCACGAGAAAAACATGATCATACCTTTGTACTCTTTGGGTGTTAATCACATAGCAATGTGAACTAGATTATTGACTCTAGTAAACCCTTTGGGTGTTGGTAACATGACGATGTGAACTATGGGTGTTAATCATATACAGATATGATTATTGGTGTTAAATCACATGGCGATGTGAACTAGATTATTGACTCTAGTGCAAGTGGGAGACTGAAGGAAATATGCCCTAGAGGCAATAATAAAGTTATTGTTTATTTCCTTATTTCATGATAAATGTTTATTATTCATGCTAGAATTGTATTAACCGGAAACATAATACATGTGTGAATATATAGACAAACAGAGTGTCACTAGTATGCCTCTACTTGACTAGCTTGTTAATCAAAGATGGTTATGTTTCCTAACCATGGACAAAGAGTTGTTATTTGATTAACGGGATCACATCATTAGTTGAATGATCTGATTGACATGACCCATTCCGTTAGCTTAGCACCCGATCGTTTAATATGTTGCTATTGCTTTCTTCATGACTTATACATGTTCCTATGACTATGAGATTATGCAACTCCCGTTTACCGGAGGAACACTTTGTGTGCTACCAAACGTCACAACGTAACTGGGTGATTATAAAGGTGCTCTACAGGTGTCTCCAAAGGTACTTGTTGGGTTGGCGTATTTCAAGATTAGGATTTGTCACTCCGAATGTTGGAGAGGTATCTCTGGGCCCTCTCGGTAATGCACATCACTTAAGCCTTGCAAGCATTGCAACTAATGAGTTAGTTGCAAGATGATGTATTACGGAATGAGTAAAGAGACTTGTCGGTAACGAGATTGAACTAGGTATTGGATACCGACGATCGAATCTCGGGCAAGTAACATACCGATGACAAAGGGAACAACGTATGTTGTTATGCCTTCTGACCGATAAAGATCTTTGTAGAATATGTAGGAACCAATATGAGCATCCAGGTCCCGCTATTGGTTATTGACCGGAGACGTGTCTCGGTCATGTCTACATTGTTCTCGAACCGTAGGGTACGGACGCTTAAAGTTACGCTGACAGTTTTATTATGAGTTTATGAGTTTTGATGTACCGAAGGAGTTCGGAGTCCTGGATGAGATCGGGGACATGACGAGAAGTCTCGAAATGGTCGAGACATAAAGAATTATATATTGGACGACTATATTCGGACACCAGAATTGTTCCGGGTGATTTCGGAGAAAACCGGAGTGCCGGGGGAGTTACCAGAACACCCCCCCGGAAGAGTTAATGGGCCACATGGGCCTTGGTGGGAAGAGAGAGGGGCGGCCAGGGTGGGCCGCGCGCCCCCTCTCCCTCTGGTCCGAATTGGACTAGGAGGGGGGGCGGCGCCCCCCTTTCCTTCCCCCCTCTCCCCCTTCCTTCCCCCTCCTAGTAGGAGTAGGAAAGGAGGAATCCTACTCCTACTAGGAGGAGGATTCCTCCTCTTTGGCGTGCCCCAAGGGGCCGGCCAGCCTCCCCCCTTGCTCCTTTATATACGGGGGCGGGGGGCACCCCATAGACACACAAGTTGATCTTCGTGATCGTTCCTTAGCTGTGTGCGGTGCCCCCCTTCACGATATTACACCTCGGTCATATTGTAGCGGTGCTTAGGCGAAGCCCTGCGACGATTGAACATCAAGATCGTCACCATGCCGTCGTGCTGACGAAACTCCTCCCCGAAGCTTTGCTGGATCGGAGCCCGGGGTACATCATCGAGCTGTACGTGTGTTAAGAACTCGGAGGTGCCAGAGTAACAGTGCTTGGATCGGTTGGACCGGGAAGACGTACGACTACTTCCTCTACGTTGCGTCAACGCTTCCGCTTTGGTCTACGAGGGTACGTAGACAACACTCTCCCCTCTCGTTGCTATGCATCACCATGATCTTGCGTGTGCGTAGGAAATTTTTTGAAATTACTACGTTCCCCAACACTATCTTCCCCAGATTGATGTCGCGCCCGCCCTTCTTCTCTCTCAACTCAAGCAGCTCGACCTCTTCGAGGTTGTCATCTTGAAGAAGGCTATGAAGCACCTGCTCCGCAGCTGTACTGCGCTCGAGTACCTTCGTGTTGAGCAGATCCACGGGTTCATTAGCCTCCACATCGCCTCGACGAATCTCTGATGGATTTATGTGTCTTGCTGGCCCCGCAACAAGACATCAATTGGGAAGAGATCACTCCAGCTATTCCACATTATGGTCATTGAGAATGCGCCTTTCCTTGAGAGATTGCTTGTATCGGATCTAGAAGGTCCAACAAAAATCAGGGTCATTGACGCGCCGAAATTGACAGGGTTGGTGTACTCGTCTGCCAAATTCTCCGAACTCTTTATTGGATCCGTAATCGTTCAGGTACAACACTCATCTTCTTCTCCGTCTTCTTGAAATTCACATTTTTAAATTTCTTCTTGATGTATTTACGACCGTCTTCCAGAAAATGATTCCCACAAGCTTGACCCAGTCCATGCGCACAGTCAAGATCTTAGCACTAAAATCTATCGGCCCCAATCTGGATCAAGTTGTTGGATTCCTTACATGCTTTCCATGCACGGAGAAGCTACTCATCGAGGTGAAACTTCTTTCCTATTAGTAAACAGTAATCACAACGTAGCTCAATTTTTTCATAATTTTCCCAAATTACGATGACAAGTGTAGTGTTCAAAACTACATCTACGCACTGCACCGAATGAAATGTTTTTAGTATTTTTTTCTCACGTGATCACCTGCATCATTTTTATGCTGTACTACTATAGTAGCTTAGGCTAGTCATAGTGGAAAGTAACTTAGACTACTCCAGTAACTCTATGGTTACCCTAAGGACAAGTACTACTACTACCTCCGTCCTGGTTTACTCTTCCAATTTTGTAGTATCAAAATTTGACCATAGATTTATCTGACAAAATGTTAATGCATGTCACTAAGAACTATATCGTTGGATTCGTATTTGAACATAATTTCATATGGTGTAATTTTTAGTGACATGCATTGGCATTTTCTTAGGTAAATCTATGGTCAAAATTTTATACTAAATACGAGGTAGTATTCCCTCCGTCCCAAAATTCTTGTCTTACATTTGTTTAGATACGGATGTATCTAACACTAAAATGTAACTAGATACATCCGTATTTAGACAAATTTAAGACAAGAATTTTGGGACGGAGGGAGTACAAAAGTGGGCTGTGTAGGCCAAAACATGTGCCAAATTCACTTGTGATGCATTTGGCATCGATGCCCCTCCATTGCTCACTTGGTGCCCCAATCTGGAGCACCTACTTTGCTCCGGTGCCAAATTAACTCACGCAATGAAAAAACACTACGTGGGAGAGAGAGAGGACTGCGGTAATAAAAAAACACTTGTTTGGGAGAGTGAGAGGCTGGTGTAGTTGGTTTGATTGATTTGTTTATACATGTGGGTCTGTGTGCACAGCGGTGCCAACTCTCTCACATCGCGAGAGCGGTGCCAAAATCTTTTGATTTGACATTGATGCGTATTATGTGGCATACTTTTGTGAAATATGTCATCGGCCACATAGTGGAAGGCAACAAATGCCCAAGCTCTTCACGTGCTCCTAGTTAAATGAGAGGAAACAGAAACAGAGAGAGAGAGAGTGAAAAAATATCACTAGCCAGCCAACCCTATCGTATGAGCGAATGATATTGGTACCTCTTGATGACACGGCAATCTTATGTAGCCAGCTGCTCTAATATGTTCTCTTCTTTTGCAGATAAAAAAAGACCCGAAAGTGAAAAATGTGCTGCACTATAACAATCTCATCGAATGCCTTGATCTCCATCTTACAGAAATTGATTTGATCGACTACCGAGGCAGCACATCTGAGATTAAATTGGCCATGTTCTTTGTTCTGGAGGCAAGTGTGCTCAAGGTAATGAGGTTTGGCGTTCTCTGGCGCAACAATGAATGGCGTGCTGATCACCACAAGTGCTTAAGCCTAAATGACAAAGCCTCCGCAGAAGCTGAATTTGTTTTTGAAACATCAAGTGGCCAGAGACTCGAAAACTTATTTGCCCATTAGTGACTTGTCAGGGCGGTGGATTTTAGTTTGTACGATAACGCTGCATCCACCTAAAGTAACAAAAGTTCTTACGTGAACTTCCTAGTAATTCCCTCTTCCTAGGTGCAGCATTACTCCTAACATTTGTAATATCAGTTTGAAACTTGTAATATTGCCGTGTCCTATTCCTGCATTTTCAAAATCCTGCGAATCAAACAGGTCCTGAGTTGGTGATGATGTTGTGCCTCCCATCTTTCACCAGTAGCCGTTGGATCTAGATCTGACGCATACAAACCAAGCTTCTCCATTTTTGCAAAAATATGCCCGCACTTGTTCCCTATTTACAAACAACTCCTTGTCTCTCACAATCAGCCTTACCTCCTCCCCACCACATCTAGAAGGTCGTGGAAAAATCTGGCGCGATGGCCACTGTCGGAGCAGTCCACCCCCAATCTTGGTGTTCCGTGCAATGCACAGGCATCTACGCACGGGAAATTATGTCGAACAAGGCTAGTTGTAAGCAGGTAGCTCTACAGCCATGATGATAGTGACTGCAGACGGTGATGCTGACTATGGTATGCCGAACACGGCGCCTATACTCAGGTGTCATCTCCGGCGCAGGGTCTTGTCACTTCACTGTGAGGAGCAGCACGTAATAATTTGACCAACGGGAATGCATGCGGTGTTGCATTTTCACTTACAAGTGGGACCGTAGTTGAGCAAACCGACTATCGACAAACCCCCACCCCGCCCACCGCACGATGGGTGAGAAAATAGGAGGGAGAAGAGATGGTTGTAGCACGGACTCCAAGAAAATTGGTGTCGGATGGGACTCGTGTGGGTGGCGTGTGCCGTAGTGCTAGACGTGAATGCTAGTTATGGCCCATGCCACCCCACTATATCGAGCCTATATCGAGGTACAGTACGTAGAACAAATTTCCTGCAATCCGTGCTCAGCACTCCTCTATCTTTCTTCTCAGCCAGCCAGCGGACATGCGGAGCCCATCGTCTGTTTGCTCACATGTGGTCCCACATGTCAGTGAAAACACAAGCGGACCCACTGAACCTGCACATCTTTCACCTCGACGTGCTGGTGATGAAAAACAAATCCAAGAAAGATCTTCGGTGGCCGCTTTTGGAGTTACTCAAGAGTAGTAAGATTCTATTTATAGTTTAACCCAAGATGCACATCTCGTGGCTTCAACTTATCAACTACCACTCTATTTTCTTTCATGACACGACCTGGATGCTGGATGTCCCACGTGTCGGCAAAAGGAGGAAGAACCCGACCAAATCTTCGGTTGTGCTCTCGGATTAGACTAGTTGTGCTAACTTAAAAAAATTATTGTGTACTCCCTCCGTTCCAAAATACTTGACTTCCATTTGTCCAAAAATGGATGTGCCTATATACTAAAACATTTCTAGATACATATATATTTTGATAAATACTAGAATGGAGGGAGTAGAATGGATGCAAGTTTTTGTATTGGGAAGAAGAGTACATCCATATATTGATAGAGCATTGGAGTTGGCCTTACAAGTGGGACCGCAGTTGAGGAAACCGACTATCGGCAAACCCCCACCTCGCCCACCGCGCGATGGCTGAGTTAGAGAAATGAGGTTGAAGAGAGTGCTCTAGCATGGACTCCAAGAAATTTGGTGTCAGATGGAAGTCATGCTAGTGGCGTGTGTCGTACTCCTGGATGTGAATGCTTGTTCTGGCCCATGCCACCCTACTACTCCTACTACTTACTATATAGTACTACTAGTATCGAGATTCGAGGTGCTGGTTACGTATGGCTACAGTAAAAACACCCGCACGACGCGCGAAGCATGTGAAGCTAGTACAAATAGTGTACTACTATTGTTGATGATTGGCCTCATCCGATAACCTATTGCAATGTACGTACAATTATGTATTCGGAAAATATTTTTTTGCCTCGTCGCACCACTCACTCACAGAAGCAACTCAAAAGCCATTCATAAATTTAGTAAGTTTATCACAGGCATATCATTCTATTACATACAATAGGTCATCAACCCACATCGACAACGAGGATACATTATAAATACTAAAGTTTTCACCACACAACAAATAACAAGCAATGAAATGAACTTCAACTCAACCATTCCTCCGCGTTGGAAACGTTTGCTTTGAACCACAAGTGATTCTCTGGGACGGGCCATCCATTGTCGATCTAGAGACCAACGCAGGACTGATCATCCAGGCTGAAGCGGCCTACTATATCAGTACCAGGGTAGGGAACCACCCAAATGTCCGAGGTATAGACACAGTTGCTTCTCATAAATGGTAGTAACATTGTGTCAACAGCAGTTGAATTGCCTTTCACCATCATTGGATAGTTTTGTCCAAGGAAGAGCGAATTTTCTCCAAGACTATCAATTCTGTACCAGGGAGAAGGAGTTGGCGCTAGCACACTAGTATCCATCCTGAATACCATGCAATGGGTGTTGGAATAGGTCCGGAGAGTGCGACCATGGGAGACTACACCTGCTTCCTTAGCAGTAACATCATCAGTGGGTTGTATACACACGAGAAGAGGTGATCCATCGGAATTAGTTGCCAGGCGCCAAATAGTATATGGGCGCTGCTCGTCCTCATGCTCGTGATCATCACCATCATCATCTCCCCCTTGGTTATAAAAATCTTCAAGTATAGGTGGTGGAATGTTCACAGGACCTTGGAAACACAAGAAGAAGGTTAATTAGTAAGGCTGGCCATAGCGGGGGTAACATAAGTAGTATCATGCACTTGGGACTCGCAAACATGCTTATGTGGTAGGCAATTAAGGAAGAGAGAGAGATGGTTATAGTAACATAGGTAGATACCATAACATAATAAATGTGATGCTACTATGTGTCATGCATGGCAATAAATGAGACCACCTATGATACTAATCTAGGATACTCTGCACTATAGAGGTAGTAACATAAACTAGTAACATATGCATGTTACTAGTCTAAGTTACTCCCCACTATGACCAGCCTTGCTAACCCGCATGCATGTGGATGAAACAATTATAATTACGGTGGAAGACAAACGTACCGAAACAACGGGGATGCCATGCAAAAGCAGTGCCACGAGTGGTGGCAGCAAACACAAGGCCCTCGTATTCAATTGCATCACAGTACTCATCCGTGTACAGAAACTGAATTTTGAGCAATATCCATCCAGTCAAACCACTGATGACGGCAACAAGCTTGTCGAAGATAGTAACAACTTCATAGTTGTTGTAATTCCAAGAGTGGTTGGGGCCTCGAGAAATTGCTATCTTTCATAGAAGACAGTCACCATGATTGTATTTGAACGTGCGTACAATACCGGTGTGCTCAACCTCTGGGCAGTCTGCTGAGATTTTTGGAAGTGGAACCCGGTCACGAGTGTACACATTCACAAGTTCCCACTCGCAGTTGGACCCAATGTAAACAACCCAATCTCCATTTGCGCCTGCCCAAGCCTTGCCCTCAAGCGATGGCATCTTAACATCATACGTATCATTATCAAGCGGCATCAACTTGCACAGGGCGAGGCCTCCGTCGTGATGGCGCCAGTCATCAGGGTCACAGCGAAGAAGATAGGGGAGATCAAACCGCTCCTTGACTCTTGGGTTCCTTGTAATGATGTTATTAGTTGAGTCGACAATGGGCTTGAACGAACCTGCCATGCTAGCCGAGGTGATGATGTTGCACCGATCAATGAGTTCCTCCACCACGTCATCTTTCAGATCGGGGCAAGAATAACGGGGTCCTTTTCGTCCTGTTCCCTCCATGGAGAAGATGATCGAACAATGGCAGAAGAAAGCGTGAAGGGCTGAAGGAAAATGGAGGAGGGAGAGGAAGAGCGTGCAACAGCAGTTCCAAATCGAGAGGGAAAGGCGAAGAGTCGATGGACGGTTGCCAGTTTGCCACGGTTCACGAAGGGGCGCCCCGGCCTACATGTCAGTTCGGAAATACTCCTACTACTCGCTGTCGTCTCACTGATATGTGGAACGGGACCACATGTCAACGAGACATGGTGTGTAATTTCTCGTGCAAAATGCGATCTGGCCACGTTGGCCCGAGGTGCCGCATTAGTTATCGGCCTTTATTTTTTTAATGGAGCGCCGTTCAGTTTTGAAGCACGACTAACTGGTACTGTACGCAGAGAAAATATAAACTACTCTACCACTACTCCACCTCCAGTACTAGTAGTATAAAGAAGATATATAGGCTGGAGCTTCAGCGCTTTCTTGCCAAGGGCTGCCCACTTGCTTCTCACACTACCACCCTCTCTCCAGATCTAAAAAAGACGGGCCCTATCTCCCTCCTCACCGGTGGTCACAGATCCGCCAGGGAAGAAAAGGACGTGCAGCGTTGACGCACTCGTCGGCGGCGAGCAAGGTCATGCACTGACGACAAGGCCGTCCTCTCAGACCTAGCGCCCGCGCGGGATCGCTGCCGTAGTGTGTGCGGAGGATGACGACCACGAGTGAAGCCACTACCCGCCAACCCTCAGGTATGCTACCTCTTTTCGAACCATACCCTTGTTCTATTGCCCCATCTGGCACGTCGTTGCATGTGGATCTTTTTCCACTCCACCATCTTCCCAATTTGCTATCCTCTGCTCTGCTGGCCACGCAGACGAAAACCATAATTTGCACTATTAAAGGAAACCCTACTTCATGCAGACTAATGCATGTCTGGGTTGAATAAGGAAAGGAAGGGAGACTATACTGTCCAAGAGAGTAGGCATCGAACCCGCATCTAGGTTGAAAAGGGGAAAATCAGTAGCTAAGGAACGAGTCTCGTGTCTCTTGGTTGAAGAAGGGTAGGAAGGCATGACAACTCAATAGAGAATGACCAGGTCGATCGGTTTGTTGTCCTCACATAGGAAAAAGGTGGCTAAAGAGAACAAAAATGGGATGTAATCCACATATGCTGCCTGGATATATTTTTCTCTGGGCAACCATACCTCCCTCACCACTCTGCGTCCGTGGAGGTACATCGTACTGGTGCACCCACTGTCCGAATGGGCCTCCCATGCTCTTATTGCCACTTTTTTTGCTGTTAGTGTAACGCCAGCAGTCAAGTCAAGCAATTCTATTGCTAAAGTGATGCCACATTTAACTAATGCCCCTCTCAGTCTAATGCCACAGATAAATTTAAGAAGTGCCATTTAATGTCACTGGATCATTTCAGGGTTAGCTGTTGATTGTGGATGTATTAAAGATTTTTCAGCTAAGGCATTCTAATGTTGTTGCACAGCCAGTATACCAACGATGAAACTTGTTACTACCTTCAGATTTTTGCACTGTTAATGCTTATAGATTACATACCTCACTTTCATGAGATAAGTTAATTTTTTTGCACAGTGTCACCAAAATGCCAAGGCGCTGATGTCATTTTATTTTGGTTAAACTGCACAGACAATTATGAAGACAAGAGGAAAGGTCAAGAGTGGGCACCTCCTCCTCCGGCTGCTCTCTTGATTATCAAGAGGAAAGATCAAGTTTTTATGTTTGATCAATTATCAAGATTGGGATTGCAATTTTTAAGGTCCCCCCGAGTTCGAAATGATATTTACCTTGGAGGTACATGGTTTGCACTTTTTTATACTGTCATTAGTTAATAATGCTAGTAACCTTCAGACTTTTGTATTTGGTTTAATGCTCATGCACAGCTAGTATACCAATGCTGAAAGTTGTTACCTTTACATTTTGTATTGTTAATTCTTATAGAAACCTTCCAGTGCTAGAGTTTATTGAAATTTGTTCAGTAAAACCATTGTACTGTACCCTGTAATAAACTAACTACTCTACTGTTGCACTAGCCACTGGATTAGTGTATATTTGTAGTATTCGAATGGTGTTGCATTAGCGTATGGACATAAATAAAGTGTGGTAAGCTTTCCCAGATATGTGCTCAAGAAAACTACTACCTGTTTTTCTAAATACTAGACGTTTGGGTACTTTAAATTGAACCGCGAAAACGTCTTATATTAAGGAACAGAGGGTGTAGAGTTCACTCAAATTATCCCGGTAAAACTAGTCACACCTTTGTTAAAATTAATGTTCATTATGTTATCGGAGGAGGTCTGTATGTTTGTCTCTAATGCCTGTCTACTACATACCCGACATCATGATGTAATGTTAAGTCATTTCCTTTTGTACAGTGTAACTAAATTGTCAAGGCGGTGATGGCATTTTCTTTTAGTAGAACTGCACAAAATTTTCTTAAAAGAAGAGGAAAGGTCAGGAATGGCTCAGTTTTTCAGAAAAAAACTATGTATGCCTTCCTGACATCAGCCGTAGTAGCTTTATTTATTCCTTCAAACAGGTGGTTAGAAACAGTCTTGCTACCTTTTCCCATTAAGAAATTGGAATGCTTATATTTGTGAGTCTATGCTTCAACTAGTGCCACTTTTATAGTAATCACACTTTCAATATCTATGCAAACAGGGATGCTCGATTTTAGTGGAGCTGTACAAAAAGTCCAACTGGTTCAACATTAGGAGCATGTTTTTTTCCAAACCTTTATATCCAATTGGTGGCACTATGAGCTGTTCATTACGAAGGTACATGGTTTGCTACTATCTTGCTACTCTTTTTGTACTGTCATTTGGTAGTAATACTAGTGGTTTGCATGTGAATTTATTGGCAGGGTGGACCTACATTGGAGGTGCAGGACAGGATTCAATGATTGGATGCTCAATTTCGATTGTATCGATTTCACCTCTTCCATCACTGCAAACATGGTGTGGTATATGTTTACTAGCTGCTTGATATTTGTGCAGACAAAGATGTCTGCCCGTTGCTATTTGGAAAACAAACAAAGTGTCCACAATTTTGGTTGAACTGCACAAGAGAATAGTATAGTCACTGCATGCAATGCCATTTGAAAATAGACACGAAGATTCGATAGTCACTTCATGGACTGCAGAAAAGTAGTACTGTACTATTTACTGGCCAACACTTGGTGCTTCATTACTTTGGTCTGATTATACAATGGGCATCATTTTCCCTAAGTTAAAGTTTGTATTCCAAAAATAGTCTCGCGGTGTGATCGAGAGAAGACCTAATCATATTGCAGTGGATGTTCCTCCATCATGTGTGGTTCATTCTCATGGTTCCAGCTGTTGGTGAAACCACTTACGTTTGCAAGAGGAATTGTAGACTTCACAAACAAATTTGTCTTTCAGTCTGTACTGAATGTTGGCCAAGAGAAGCATCCATGTTAGTAGGAAGAACAGATGTTTTTTCTAGATCTTTGCTTTTGGAGCTACATATTTGTATATGATTTGTGAATCATTGAGATGCATTAGCATGTTGATCTTATGTATGGGAATCGTACTAGTTAGTTTTAGTTGCGACGCAAGATCTGAAGTGGCTGATCTTTGCTTTTGGAGCTACATATTTGTATATGATCTGTGAATCATTGAGATGCATTAACAGTTACTTATTTCTGTTTGCTCAGTGTTTACAAGTTACTGATCGATCACTAGCTAGCCTACAGATGCGCACCTGGCAGTTTTATTTGCGACGCAAGATGCAAAGTGGCAGTTTTTTGAATAAAAATGCCTACCTCTGAAGAAACTGACAGGCTACACTATCGATCCTACACGGATAAAAATGCCTACCTCTGAAGAAGCTGACAAGCTACACTATCAATCCTACACGGATAAATAGCGTATCACGCACGTACTACCTCCTTTCCAGTTTGCAAGGCTCAATTCAAGAAACGACCTACTCGATCCTACACGAAAAAATAGCGGATCACGCACGTACTAGTACCTCCTTTCCGGTTTGCAGGGCTTAATTCAAACCTCTCACCAACCAAGGTACTCCCTCCATCCGGGTTTATTAGTCCCATGAGCAAAGCAGCAAGACCAAGGCATGGCAATAATTAACGGCATGCAGAAGTTTAAGCCTAATTAATTCTAGCGATTTAAGTGGCTGCATGCATGCCCTCGGCTGCGACTCGTTGCATGCTGCTTCGCGTACTGCCTGCGAGCAATTCTGAGTGCCTGCATGCAGCGGGCCGTAATTAAGGCAGCTAACTGATGCGAAAAAAGATACGCTTTAATTGTTGCGGGCTTTTTAAATCCGTGAAATCATTATTGACAAGGAGGGAGATGATTCGAGTGCACTAGTTTGACCGCCATGCCGGCGTGCGACCCAGACGGGACGGGACGGCATGGTCATAATTTCAGTTTCCCTAGTTTTCCACGGCAAGCTGGCGCGCTAAGCCATTATGCATTGAATTCCGATAACCGTCGCTCTACCTTCCCCCTATAAGTACTGTTTCCCGGTATTCTCCAGTGCCACCGTGACCCAACTCGCCATATCCTCATATGCCCCCACCATCCCGACGTCGCTCGCCACGTCCGCCATGCCCCCGTCCGTCCGCAGTAGGCGACGCCGGAGGCGGTTACCGCCGGAACTAGTGTTTGGTTTTTCACCGGAAGGCAAACGGAGGGAGGAGGCATTCTATCTGTCTTTAGATGGCAATGCGCAGATCGAGGAGTTGTTGGAGCACGACCGCATGGCGGAGGAGCAGGAGTTGTTGGAGCGCGACCGCATGGCGGAGGAGCAGGAGTTGTTGGAGCGCGACCGCCTGGCGGAGGAGCAGTGTAACGCCGATTTCCGCCGCCAGCGGGACATGGAGCTGTAGCGCACCCCGCACCCTATTGGAAATATGCCCTAGAGGCAATAATAAAAGCATTATTATTATATTTCCTTGTTCATGATAATTGTCTTTATTCATGCTATAATTGTGTTATCCGGAAATCGTAATACATGTGTGAATAACAGACACCAACATGTCCCTAGTAAGCCTCTAGTTGACTAGCTTGTTGATCAATAGATAGTCATGGTTTCCTGACTATGGACATTGGATGCCATTGATAACGGGATCGCATCATTAGGATAATGATGTGATGGACAAGACCCAATCCTAAACATAGCACAAGATCGTATAGTTCGTTTGCTAGAGTTTTCCAATGTCAAAGTATCTTTTCCTTAGACCATGAGGTCGTGTAACTCCCGGATACTATAGGAGTGCTTTGGGTATACCAAACGTCACAACGTAACTGGGTGACTATAAAGGTATACTACGGGTATCTCCGAAAGTGTCTGTTGGGTTGACATGGATCAAGACTGGGATTTGTCACTCCGTATGACGGAGAGGTATCACTGGGCCCACTCGGTAATGCATCATCATAATGAGCTCAAAGTGACCAAGTGTCTGGTCACGGGATCATGCATTACGGTACGAGTAAAGTGACTTGCCGGTAACGAGATTGAACGAGGTATTGGGATACCGACGATCGAATCTCGGGCAAGTAACATATCGATTGACGAAGGGAATTGTATACGGGGTTGCTTGAATCCTCGACATCGTGGTTCATCCGATGAGATCATCGTGGAGCATGTGGGAGCCAACATGGGTATCCAGATCCCGCTGTTGGTTATTGACCGGAGAGCGATCTCGGTCATGTCTACATGTCTCCCGAACCCGTAGGGTCTACACACTTAAGGTTCGGTGACGCTAGGGTTGTAGGGATATGTATATGCAGTAACCCGAATGTTGTTCGGAGTCCCGGATGAGATCCTGGACGTCACGAGGAGTTCCGGAATGGTCCGGAGGTAAAGAATTATATATAGGAAGTGCTGTTTCGGCCATCGGGACAAGTTTCGGGGTTATCGGTATTGTACCAGGACCACCGGAGGGGTCCGGGGGGCCCACCGGGTCGGGCCACCTGTCCCGGGGGGGGCACATGGGCTGTAGGGGGTGCGCCTTGGCCTTCATGGGCCAAGGGCACCAGCCCCACTAGGCCCATGCGCCTAGGGTTTCCAAGGGGGAGGAGTCCAAGTGGTGGAAGGCACCTCTGGGTGCCTTGGGGGGGGGGGGAATCCTTCCCCTGGCCGCCGCACCTAGGAGATCAGATCTCCTAGGCTGCGCACCACCCCTCCTTGGCCCTCCTATACATAGTTGGGGAGAGGAGGGACTTGACACACCAGCCCCTGGCGCCTCCCTCTCTCCCCGTTACGTCTCTCCCTCGTAGTATAGGCGAAGCCCTGCTACTGTGACGCCCTGCATCCACCACCACGCCGTCGTGCTGCTGGATCTTCATCAACCTCTCCTTCTCCCTTGCTGGATCAAGAAGGAGGAGACGTCTCCCGTCCCGTACGTGTGTTGAACGCGGAGGTGCCGTCCATTCGGCGCTTGGTCATCGGTGATTTGGATCACGTCGAGTATGACTACATCATCACCGTTCTTTTGAACGCTTCCGTGCGCGATCTACAAAGGTATGTAGATGCATCTAATGACTCGTTGCTAGATGAACTCCTAGATGATCTTGGTGAAACGAGTAGGAAAATTTTTGTTTTCTGCAACGTTCCCCAACAGTGGCATCATGAGCTAGGTCTATGCGTAGTTCTTCTTGCGCGAGTAGAACACAATTTGTTGTGGGCGTAGATGTTGTCAACTTTCTTGCCGCTACTAGTCTTATCTTGCTTCAACGGTATTGTGGGATGAAGCGGCCCGGACCAACCTTACACGTACGCTTACGTGAGACCGGTTCCACCGACTAACATGCACTAGTTGCATAAGGTGGCTAGCGGGTGTCTGTCTCTCCCACTTTAGTTGGAGCGGATTCGATGAACAGGGTCCTTATGAAGGGTAAATAGAAGTTGACAAATCACGTTGTGGCTTTAACGTAGGTAAGAAGACGTTCTTGCTAGAACCCTAATTCAGCCACGTAAAACTTGCAACAACAATTAGAGAACGTCTAACTTGTTTTTGCAGCAAGTGGTTTGTGATATGATATGGCCAAAGTTGTGACGAATGATGAATGATCTATATGTGATGTATGAGATGTTCATGCTATTGTAATAGGAATCACGACTTGCATGTCGATGAGTATGACAACCGGCAGGAGCCATAGGAGTTGTCTTTATTCTTTTATATGACATGTGTGTCATTGAGAAACGCCATGTAAATTACTTTACTTTATTGCTAAACGCGTTAGCCATAGTAGTAGAAGTAATAGTTGGCGAGCAACTTCATGGAGACACGATGATGGAGATCATGATGATGGAGATCATGGTGTCAAGCCGGTGACAAGATGATCATGGAGCCCCAAGATGGAGATCAAAGGAGCTATGTGATATTGGCCATATCATGTCACGTTTATTATTTGATTGCATGTGATGTTTATCATGTTTTGCATCTTGTTTACTTAGAACGACGGTAGTAAATAAGATGATCCCTCATACTAATTTCAAGAAGTGTTCCCCCTAACTGTGCACCGTTGCGACAGTTCGCTGTTTCAAAACACCACGTGATGATCGGGTGTTTTATTCAGACGTTCACATACAACGGGTGTAAGACAGATTTACACATGCAAACACTTAGGTTGACTTGACGAGCCTAGCATGTACAGACATGGCCTCGGAACACAGAAGACCGAAAGGTCGAGCATGAGTCGTATAGAAGATACGATCAACATGAAGATGTTCACCGATGTTGACTAGTCCGTCTCACATGATGATCGGACACGGCCTAGTTAACTCGGATCATGTAATACTTAGATGACTAGAGGGATGTCTAATCTAAGTGGGAGTTCATTAATTATTTGATTAGATGAACTTAATTATCATGAACTTAGTCTAAAACATTTACAATATGTCTTGTAGATCAAATGGCCAACGTAGTCCTCAACTTCAACGCATTCCTAGAGAAAACCAAGCTGAAAGATGATGGCAGCAACTATACGGACTGGGTCCGGAACCTGAGGATCATCCTCATAGCTGCCAGGAAAGATTATGTCCTACAAGCACCGCTTGGTGACGCACCCGTTCTCCCTGCAGAACAAGATGTTATGAACGCTTGGCAGGCACGTACCGATGACTACTCCCTCGTTCAGTGCGGCATGCTTTACAGTTTAGAGCCGGGACTCCAAAAGCATTTTGAGAGACATGGAGCATATGAGATGTTCGAAGAGCTGAAAATGGTTTTCCAAGCTCATGCCCGGGTCGAGAGATATGAAGTCTCCGACAAATTCTTCAGCTGTAAGATGGAGGAAAATAGTTCTGTCAGTGAGCACATACTCACTATGTCTGGGTTACATAACCGCTTGACTCAGCTGGGAGTTAATCTCCTGGATGATGCGGTCATTGACAGAATCCTCCAGTCGCTTCCACCAAGCTACAAGAGCTTTGTGATGAACTTCAATATGCAGGGGATGGAAAAGACCATTCCTGAAGTATTTGCTATGCTGAAATCAGCAGAGGTAGAAGTCAAGAAGGAACATCAAGTGTTGATGGTCAATAAAACCACTAAGTTCAAGAAAGGCAAGGGTAAAAAGAACTTCAAGAAGGACGGCAAGGAGGTTGCCGCGCCCGGCAAGCAAGCTGCCAGGAAGAAGCCAAAGAATGGACCCAAGCCCGAGACTGAGTGCTTTTATTGCAAGGGAAGCGGTCACTGGAAGCGGAACTGCCCTAAATACTTAGCAGACAAGAAGGCCGGCAAAACAAAAGGTATATGTGATATACATGTAATTGATGTGTACCTTACTAGTGTCCGTAGTAGCTCCTGGGTATTTGATACCGGTGCAGTTGCTCACATTTGTAACTCAAAACAGGGGCTGCGGAATAAGCGGAAACTGGCAAAGGACGAGGTGACGATGCGCGTCGGGAATGGTTCCAAGGTCGATGTGATCGCCGTTGGCACGCTACCTCTATATCTACCTTCAGGATTAGTTTTAAACCTTAATAATTGTTATTTAGTGCCAGCTTTGAGCATGAACATTGTATCGGGATCTCGTTTAATTCGAGATGGCTACTCATTTAAATCCGAGAATAATGGTTGTTCTATTTATATGAGAGATATGTTTTATGGTCATGCTCCTATGGTGAATGGTTTATTCTTTATGAATCTCGAACGTGATACTACACATGTTCATAATGTGAGTACCAAAAGATGTAAGGTTGATAATGATAGTCCCACATACTTGTGGCACTGCCGCCTTGGTCACATAGGTGTCAAACGCATGAAGAAGCTCCATGCAGATGGACTTTTAGAGTCTCTTGATTATGAATCATTTGACACGTGCGAACCATGCCTCATGGGTAAGATGACCAAGACTCCGTTCTCGGGAACAATGGAGCGAGCAACCAACTTATTAGAAATCATACATACTGATGTGTGCGGTCCAATGTGTGTTGAGGCTCGTGGTGGCTGTCGTTATGTTCTCACACTCACTGATGATTTAAGTAGATATGGGTATATCTACTTAATGAAACACAAGTCTGAAACCTTTGAAAAGTTCAAGGAATTTCAGAGTGAGGTTGAAAATCAACGTGACAGGAAAATCAAGTTTCTACGATCAGATCGTGGAGGAGAATACTTGAGTCATGAATTTGGTACACACTTAAGAAAATGTGGAATAGTTTCACAACTCACGCCGCCTGGAACACCTCAGCGTAACGGTGTGTCCGAACGTCGTAATCACACTCTATTAGATATGGTGCGATCTATGATGTCTCTTACTGATTTACCGCTATCTTTTTGGGGCTATGCTTTAGAGACTGCCGCATTCACTTTAAATAGGGCTCCGTCGAAATCTATTGAGGCGACACCGTATGAATTATGGTTTGGGAAGAAACCTAAGCTGTCGTTTCTAAAAGTTTGGGGATGCGATGCTTATGTCAAGAAACTTCAACCTGAAAAGCTCGAACCCAAGTCGGAAAAATGCGTCTTCATAGGATACCCAAAAGAAACTATTGGGTACACCTTCTACCTCAGATCCGAAGGCAAGATCTTTGTTGCCAAGAATGGGTCCTTTCTAGAGAAAGAGTTTCTCTCGAAAGAAGTAAGTGGGAGGAAATTAGAGCTTGATGAAGTATTACCTCTTGAACCGGAAAATGGCGCAACTCAAGAAAATGTTCCTGAGGTGCCTGCACCGACTAGAGAGGAATTAAATGATAATGATCAAGATACTTCTGATCAAGCTCCTACTGAAATTCGAAGGTCCACAAGGACACGTTCCGCACCAGAGTGGTACGGCAACCCTGTCTTGGAAATCATGTTGTTAGACAACAGTGAACCTTCGAACTATGAAGAAGCGATAGCGGGCCCGGATTCAGACAAATGGCTAGAAGCCATGAAATCCGAGATAGGATCCATGTATGAAAACGAAGTATGGACTTTGACTGACTTGCCCATTGAGCGGCGAGCCATAGAAAATAAATGGATCTTTAAGAGGAAGACAGACGCGGATGGTAATGTGACCATCTATAAAGGTCGGCTTGTCGCTAAGGGTTATCGACAAGTTCAAGGGGTTGACTACGATGAGACTTTCTCACCGCTAGCGAAGCTGAAGTCCGTCCGAATCATGTTAGCAATTGCCACATTCTACGATTATGAAATATGGCAAATGGATGTCAAAACGGCATTCCTTAATGGTTTCCTTAAGGAAGAATTGTATATGATGCAGCCGGAAGGTTTTGTCGATCCTAAAAATGCTGACAAGGTGTGCAAGCTCCAACGCTCGATTTATGGGCTGGTGCAAGCATCTCGGAGTTGGAACATTCGCTTTGATGAGATGATCAAAGCGTTTGGGTTTACGCAGACTTATGGAGAAGCCTGCGTTTACAAGAAAGTGAGTGGGAGCTCTGTAGCATTTCTCATACTATATGTAGATGGCATACTTTTGATGGGAAATGATATAGAACTTTTGGACAGCATTAAGGCCTACTTGAATAACAGTTTTTCAATGAAGGACCTTGGAGAAGCTGCTTATATATTAGGCATCAAGATCTATAGAGATAGATCAAGACGCCTCATAGGTCTTTCACAAAGCACATACCTTGATAAGATATTGAAGAAGGTCAATATGGATCAATCTAAGAAGGGGTTCTTGCCTGTGTTACAAGGTGTGCAATTGAGCTCAGCTCAATGTCCGACCACGGCAGAAAATATAGAAGAGATGAGTGTCATCCCCTATGCCTCAGCCATAGGTTCTATTATGTATGCCATGCTATGTACCAGACCTGATGTAAACCTTGCCGTAAGTTTGGTAGGAAGGTACCAAAGTAATCCCGGCAAGGAACACTAGACAGCGGTCAAGAATATCCTGAAGTACCTGAAAAGGACAAAGGAAATGTTTCTCGTTTATGGAGGTGACGAAGAGCTCGTCGTAAAGGGTTACGTCGACGCTAGCTTCGACACAGATCTGGATGACTCTAAGTCACAAACCGGATACGTGTATATTTTGAATGGTGGGGCAGTAAGCTGGTGCAGTTGCAAGCAGAGCGTCGTGGCAGGATCTACATGTGAAGCGGAGTACATGGCAGCCTCGGAGGCAGCACATGAAGCAATATGGGTGAAGGAGTTCATCACCGACCTAGGAGTCATACCCAATGCGTCGGGGCCAATCAAACTCTTCTGTGACAACACTGGAGCTATTGCACTTGCCAAGGAGCCCAGGTTTCACAAGAAGATAAGGCACATCAAGCGTCTCTTCAACTCCATTCGTGAAAATGTTCAAGATGGAGACATAGAGATTTGTAAAGTACATACGGACCTAAATGTAGCGGATCCGTTGACTAAACCTCTCCCTAGAGCAAAACATGATCAACACCAGAATTCCATGGGTGTTCGATTCATCACAGTGTAACTAGATTATTGACTCTAGTGCAAGTGGGAGACTGTTGGAAATATGCCCTAGAGGCAATAATAAAAGCATTATTATTATATTTCCTTGTTCATGATAATTGTCTTTATTCATGCTATAATTGTGTTATCCGGAAATCGTAATACATGTGTGAATAACAGACACCAACATGTCCCTAGTAAGCCTCTAGTTGACTAGCTCGTTGATCAATAGATAGTCATGGTTTCCTGACTATGGACATTGGATGTCATTGATAACGGGATCGCATCATTAGGATAATGATGTGATGGACAAGACCCAATCCTAAACATAGCACAAGATCGTATAGTTCGTTTGCTAGAGTTTTCCAATGTCAAAGTATCTTTTCCTTAGACCATGAGGTCGTGTAACTCCCGGATACTGTAGGAGTGCTTTGGGTATACCAAACGTCACAACGTAACTGGGTGACTATAAAGGTATACTACGGGTATCTCCAAAAGTGTCTGTTGGGTTGACATGGATCAAGACTGGGATTTGTCACTCCGTATGACGGAGAGGTATCACTGGGCCTACTCGGTAATGCATCATCATAATGAGCTCAAAGTGACCAAGTGTCTGGTCACGGGATCATGCATTACGGTACGAGTAAAGTGACTTGCCGGTAACGAGATTGAACGAGGTATTGGGATACCGACGATCGAATCTCGGGCAAGTAACATGTCGATTGACGAAGGGAATTGTATACGGGGTTGCTTGAATCCTCGACATCGTGGTTCATCCGATGAGATCATCGTGGAGCATGTGGGAGCCAACATGGGTATCCAGATCCCACTGTTGGTTATTGACCGGAGAGCGATCTCGGTCATGTCTACATGTTTCCCGAACCCGTAGGGTCTACACACTTAAGGTTCGGTGACGCTAGGGTTGTAGGGATATGTATATGCAGTAACCCGAATGTTGTTCGGAGTCCCGGATGAGATCCCGGACGTCACGAGGAGTTCCGGAATGGTCCGGAGGTAAAGAATTATATATAGGAAGTGCTGTTTCGGCCATCGGGACAAGTTTCGGGGTTATCGGTATTGTACCGGGACCACCGGAGGGGTCCCGGGGGCCCACCGGGTGGGGCCACCTGTCCCGGGGGGGGGCACATGGGCTGTAGGGGGTGCGCCTTGGCCTTCATGGGCCAAGGGAACCAGCCCCACTAGGCCCATGCGCCTAGGGTTTCCAAGGGGGAGGAGTCCAAGTGGTGGAAGGCACCTCTGGGTGCCTTGGGGGGGAGGGAATCCTTCCCCTGGCCGCCGCACCTAGGAGATCAGATCTCCTAGGCTGCACACCACCCCCCCTTGGCCCTCCTATATATAGTGGGGGAGAGGAGGGACTTGACACACCAGCCCCTGGCGCCTCCCTCTCTCCCCGTTACGTCTCTCCCTCGTAGTATAGGCGAAGCCCTGCTACTGTGACGCCCTGCATCCACCACCACGCCGTCGTGCTGCTGGATCTTCATCAACCTCTCCTTCTCCCTTGCTGGATCAAGAAGGAGGAGACGTCTCCCGTCCCGTACGTGTGTTGAACGCGGAGGTGCCGTCCGTTCGGCGCTTGGTCATCGGTGATTTGGATCACGTCGAGTACGACTACATCATCACCGTTCTTTTGAACGCTTCCGTGCGCGATCTACAAAGGTATGTAGATGCATCTAATGACTCGTTGCTAGATGAACTCCTAGATGATCTTGGTGAAACGAGTAGGAAATTTTTTGTTTTCTGCAACGTTCCCCAACAGAACTTTCCGTTTGAACGTATGGAATGGGCTATTATTTTTTAAATGGGTTGTATTTGTCCTCCACGGGTTTAGAGGCTGACTTGTGGGCCTAGCAAGTTGACGTGTACACAATCAGGAGATGATTGTACGTGGAGAGGATGACAGCAGGGACCTGCCAAGGTCATGGCAGTACGCAAGCAAGTGCCTCCTTATTTCAAGCCAATAAAAAAATGGCTCCTCCTAGTGGATTTCTGACATCTGGGTCCCATGCCATTGTCAACGTAGTCAGTAAACGAGAGAATTGCACAACGAGCGGCTGACAACAGGGACCCAGCAGCTCGCCCAGTTATTTTTGTTTTGGGTTAATTTGGTAAATGCCTCCGAGAAATGCCACTGCAATTTCCAAACTTTGAAAAATGCCATTTCATGCCATTTCTAGTGGCATTTTTTGAAGTCTGGAGTGGCGTTTTTCAAAGTTTGCAAACTGCAGTGGCATTTTTCAAAGTTTGCAAAAATTGCAGTGGCATTTTTCAAAGTTTGGAAATTGCAGTGGCATTTTTATGAATCGCCATAATTGGAGTGGCATTTATCTAATATGTTTTTGAGACGGAAGCAGGGTGTCAACTGGGCTGTGCGGGACCCTCTGGCCTGTCTAGACAGCCTTTTCTTTTATGTTTACCACAGAGCAACACAGTAGTTTTTTTTATTTTTGAAAATGGCTAGCCCAGTTTTTTTGTGATTTGTCAATTAAGTCACTTTATCAGGCCTGTTGGGCTAGAAGAGGAGAGCTTCATTCGGTTGGCCGAGAAAATGGCCTATCAGTAATGAGAAATGGGTTGTACATTTTTAAAACACATCAAACCGGCAATTAGTTTCAAATATCTTTTTTTCATTTCGAGATTTTAAATTGCATTGATTTTTATGCATGGACAATTTATTGGATTTTATATTGATATACATTTATTTTTAAAAACAGTCTGAATGTGACTCGAAATTTCGGGGTTAAAAACAGTTCAGACCGCACCGACATATGCAAAATTTCGTATAATTTTTTAACTGTGGCCACAATATGGGTTGTAATGCTAACAAAAAGAATATGGGCTCCAAAAAAACCCGTAAGAATTAGCAAATGGGCTATAAACTATTTGAAATAATGGCAGATGGGTTGTATGCTGTTTTCCACAGATTTGAGGCTTTCCACAGATGGCCTGTATACTGTTGGATGTCCATCCAACGGCCGTCGTGCTTCTTCAATCTCTGCTTTTCCTACTCCAGCCGCTCAAACAAGCACCGGCGGGACTGCCTTCTCCCTCCTCCCCGCGGCCGGCTGTGCTGCCGCGCAGGCCTCACCGCCCCACCGTACTCCCATTGCTGGCCTAGCTATCCCTCTACTCACCCTCAGTCCCACACACGCTGTTATTCTCCGGCAACGGCAGACGAACCAGTAAACCCTCGTACTCCTCCGTGTGGGAAATAACTGCCGAGTATTCCCTGGCTCCGTGTCATTCCCTTCCTAGGCCTCGCCGTCGTCCACTGCCCTGGTGCTCTCGGCGCGGCCTGGTCAACGTGGTCAATGAACGACATCCATCGGAAGTGGACTGTACGTGGAGAGGCTGACAGCTGGGTCCACGGCCGCACGCAAGGAAATGCCTCCTTATTACGCGCAAAATAATGATTCCTCCACCTGACATCTGGGACCCGCCGAAAGGGCCTCTGTATTTCGCAAAAAAAATGTTACCGCCGCTGACAGCTCGGACCCACCAGCTATATCTTCGCACGCAAGGAAGTGCCTCCTTATTACGCGCAAAAAAAAGAATACTCCCCCTGCTAGCTGGGACCCAGTATAGTGGGCCTACTAAGTTGACGAGGATGACGGGCTTTGTCAACTTAGTCAATATGCACGATTCTAGCTCGACTGACCGTACGATGTCCATCCAACGGCCGTAGTGCTTCTTCAACCTCTGGTCTTCTTGCTCCAGCCTCCCAAAGTAGCGCCAATCATGCCGCCTGCTCCTGCCTCCCGTGGTCGGCTGTGCTGCCGCGGAGGCCTCACCTTCCCCATACTACTCCCACCGCTGGCCAGGCCATCCCTCCACTCCACTCACCCACACCCCCTGTTATTCTGCGGCGATGGCAGTGCAGCCGAACCAGTGAACCCTCGTGCTCCTCTCCGCGTGGGCATCCACTGCCGCGTCTTCCCCGGCTCCGCGTCGTCCCCTTCCTAGGCCTCGCCATCGTCCACCGCTGTGGTGCTCTCGGTGCGGCATGGTCAATGTGGTCAACGACCGAATTCCATCGGAATAATACTATACGTGGAGAGGCTGACAGCTGGGTCCACGGCAGCCGCAAGGAAGTGCCTCCTTATTACGCGGAAATAATTATTCCTCCACCTGACAGCAGGGACCCACTGGACGGGCCACCAGTATTTTGCGAAAAAAATGTTTGCCCCTGACTGCTGGGACCTACCCGACGGGCCACCGTATTTCGTGAAAAAAACGTTCCCCCTGCTGTCAGCTCGGACCCATCGGAAGTGCCTCCTTATTACGCACAAAAAAATGAATACCCCCCCTCCCCAGCTAGCTGGGACCCACCTTGGTGGGAGGCTGACTTGTGGGCCTACTAAGTTGACGGGGACGGAGGGCTTTGTCAACTTAGTCAATATAAACGATTCTAGCTCCAGTGACCGTACGATGTCCATCCAACGGCCGTAGTGCTTCTTCAACCTCCGGTCTTCTTGCTCCAGCCACCCAAAGCAGCGCGGGTCATGCCGCATGCTCCTGCCTCCCGTGGCCGGATGTGCTGTCGCGGAGGCCTCACCGCCCCCTACTATTGCCACAGCTGGCCAGGCCCTACGGCAACGGCAGCCTCACACCGTAGCCGAACCAGTGAACCCTCGTACTCCTCTCGGCGCGGGCTTCCACTGCCGCGTCTTCCCCGGCTCCCCGTCGTCCCCTTCCTAGGCCTCGCCGTCGTCCACCGCCCTGGTGCTCTCGGCGCGGCGTGGTCAACTTGGTCAAGGAACGGCTTCCATCGAACGTGGACTGTACGTGGAGAGGCTGACAGCTGGGTCCACAGCCGCGGCAAGGAAGTGCCTCCTTATTACGTGCAAAATAATTATTCCTCCACCTGACAGCGGGGACCCATCGGACGGGCCACCATATTTTGCAAAAAAAATGTTTCCCCCCTGACTGCTGGGACCCACTAGCTACACCTTCGCACGCAAGGAAGTGTGTCCGGGCAAAAAAAAACGATTCGCCCCCTGACTGCTGGGACCCACCAGCTACATCTTCGCACGCAAGGAAGTGCGTCCAGGCAAAAAAAAAACGATTCGCCCCCCTGACTGCTGGGACCCACCAGCTACATCTTCGCACGCAAGGAAGTGACTGACAGTCGGAACCCACCTGGTCGAAGCGTACGTAGCGTTGTCATTCTGGTCGTGAACGTGTACGTACATAATGGTCGTTGTAGAGGCGTGCACGTGTCGTAGTAGAGGCGCGCACGTAGCATGTACACGTACGTACAGCAGTCAGGGTGCAAGAAAGAAAATACGGCCACGTATGTGTACATACGGGCGGGGTCTCGAACGCCAAGTCGCGCATACGTACGGCGAGGGCTCGTGTTCATGGGGAGGCAACGGAATGCGTCGTGTTCATGGGGAGGCAACGTAATGCGTCATGTTCATGGGGAGGCAATGGAATGTGTCGTGTTCATGGGAGGCAACAGAACGCGTGGGAGCCAACCGGCTTGGACGGAACAGGCGATGGAAACGAGGCCTGGCGTACCGCAGAACGGAGGAAACGGACCTCCTACGGTCGAAACGGGGGTCTTGTTGATCAGGAGGGGTGTGGTGTACCGCAAAACGGACCTCCTACGGTCGAAACAGGGGTCCTGTTGATCGGGAGGGGTGTGGCGTACTGCAAAACGGAGGAAACAGACCTCCTACGGTCGAAACAGGGGTCCTGTTCATCGGGAGGGGTGTGGCGTACCACAAAACGGATGAAACGGACTTGTGTTGGAGCGCTACGGTCGAAACGGGGGGAGGGGTGTGGCGTACCACAAAACGGGACTCCACGGGATACTGTTCATCTTCACTGTCGACCTCCTCCAGCCTCCACGGGCTCCTGTTCATCCAGCCTCCACCGCGCGCTACTCCACCGGATACTATTCAACCACCCCTCCACAGGCACCCCTCCACCGTCTACTGTTTATCCAGCCCTCCACACCACGGGGTCCTGTTCAACCACCCCTCCACAGCCACCCCTCCATCGTCTATTGTTCATCCAGCCCTCCACACCACAGGTTCCTGTTCATCCAGAGGCAACGCCACCGTTCACTGTTCATCCAAACCCCCCCGCAACGCTCACTGTTCATCCCAGAGGCAGCATCGATCGGCTTTAGTTAGCAGCAGTAGCGAAGGAACCGCTCCATCGGGTTCAGTTAACATCCATCGATCGATCGCTCGGGTTCAGTAATGCGTAGCCTGCAGTGCAATCGCTCGGGTTCAGTTAGAGCCCAACGCCTCGCTCGGCTTCAGTTAGAGCCAACGCCTCGCACACACGCGCATACGTACGAGAGAAACGCGCATCGCTCCGCCCCCGACCTCCCACCGTAACCGGCAACTCCCCGAAATTTTCCTCCCCCTCGCTTCTACCACGGTTTTTTCTGTCATGGATGGCCCAAAGAATGTCATGCAGTTGCGTCTCCGGCCCGCCCAGGACGAAAAGCCCATTTTCTGTCATGATTTTTTGTCATAGAAGTAGGAGCCCACCACATCTATGATGATACCGGGTTTTGTCACAATTATCGTCATAGAAGTGTCATATGTATGACAGAAAAAAATTTCGTTCGGCCCAAAATGTCACGGATGTGTCTTTTTTTGGTAGTGCAACTTGCTGCACTTTATTTACTTTCATTGCTTGTTACTCGTTACAATTTATCTTATCACAAAACTATCTGTTACCTACAATTTCAGTGCTTGCAGAGAAAACCTTACTGAAAACCGCTTGTCATTTCCATCTGCTCCTCGTTGGGTTCGACACTCTTACTTATCGAAAGTACTACGATAGATCCCCTATACTTGTGGGTCATCAAGACTCTTTTCTGGCGCCGTTGCCGGGGAGTGAAGCGCCTTTGGTGAGTGGAACTTGGTAAGGAAACATTTATATAGTGTGCTGAAATTTTCTGTCACTTGTTACTATGGAAACTAATCCTTTGAGGGGCTTGTTCGGGGTATATTCACCCCGACCAGAAGAGCAAAGAGTTTCTCCTCAACCCACTGAAAATATTTACTTTGAGATTCCTTCGGGTATGATAGAGAAATTGCTAGCTAATCCCTTTGTAGGAGATGGAACATTGCATCCCGATTTACACCTTATCTTTGTGGATGAAGTTTGTGGATTATTTAAGCTTGCAGGTGTTCCCGATGATGTTGTCAAAAGGAAGGTCTTCCCTTTATCTTTGAAGGGAGATGCATTGACATGGTATAGGCTATGTGATGATACGGGATCTTGGAATTATAAACGATTGAAGTTGGAATTTCACCAGAAGTTCTATCCTATGCATCTTGTTCATCGTGATCGTAATTACATATATAATTTCTTGCCTCGCGAAGGAGAAAGCATCGCTCAAGCTTGGGGGAGGCTTAAGTCAATGTTATATTCATGCCCCAATCATGAGCTCTCCAGAGAAATGATTATTCAAAAAAATTATGCTCGGCTTTCTCCCAATGATCGCAACATGCTCGATACTTCCTGTGCTGGTTCTTATATGATGAAGACTATTGAATTCAAGTGGGACTTATTGGAACGAATTAAATGCAACTCTGAAGATTGGGGTTCCGACGATGGTAAGGAGTCAGGTATAACACCTAAGTTTGATTGTGTTAAATCTTTTATGGATACAGATGCTTCTCGTGGATTTAGCGCTAAGTATGGACTTGACTCTGAGATAGCAGCTGCTTTTTGTGAATCTTTTGCTACTCAGATTGATCTCCCTAAGGAGAAGTGGTTTAAATATAATCCTCCCATTGAAGTAAAAGTTGCTGCACCTATTACAGTTGAAGAAAAGATTGTCACTTATAGTGATCCTATTGTTCCTACTACTTATGTTGAGAAACCTCCTTTTCCTGTTAGGATAAAGGATCATGCTAAAACTTCGACTGTTGTTCGTAAGAGTAATACTAGGACTTATACACCTCCTGAGTAAATCAAAGTTGAACCTAGTATTGCTATGGTTAAAGATCTCTTGGATGGTGATTTAGATGGGCATGTTATTTATTTCTGTGGTGAGACTCCTAATATTGTTATACCAGATGCTAAGATACATAGACCTGTTGTAGGCATGCCTGTTATTTCTGTTAAAATAGGAGATCATTGTTATCATGGCTTATGTGATATGGGTGCTAGTGCTAGTGCAATAACCTATGACTTATATAAAGAAATTATGCATGATATTGCACCCGCTGAATTGGAAGGTATTGATGTTACTATCAAGCTTGCCAATAGAGATACTATTTCACGAATTGGGATTGTTAGAGATGTTGAAGTCTTGTGCGGGAAGGTTAAATATCCTGCTAATTTTCTTGTTCTTAGTTCCCCACAAGATGATTTTTGTCCCATTATTTTGGTAGACCCTTCTTGAATACTGTTAAGGCTAGGATTGATTGCGAAAAGGATACTGTTACAATTGGCTTAGGGGATATGTCTCATGAGTTTAATTTTGCTAAGTTTCGTAGACAACCCCGTGATAAAGAATCACCTAGTAAGGATGAGATTATTGGTCTTGCTTCTGTTGTCGTGCCTCCTATTGATCCGTTAGAACAATATTTGCTATACCATGAAAATGATATGTTTATGAATGAAAGAAGGAAAATAGATGAAGTGTTCCTTCAACAGGAACCTATTCTGAAACAAAACCTACCCGTTGAAATTCTAGGGGATCCCCCTCCACCCAAGGATGATCCCGTGTTTGAACTCAAACCATTACCTGATAATCTTAAGTATGCTTATCTTGATGAAAAGAAAATATATCTTGTTATTATTAGTGCTAACCTTTCAGAGCAAGAAGAAGAAAGATTATTGAAAACTCTGAAGAAGCACCGTGTTGCTATCGGATATACTCTGGATAATCTTAAGGGCATTAGTCGCACCTTATGCCAACACAAAATTAAATTGGAGGAAGGTGCTAAACCAGTTAGAGATCCTCAATGATGATTGAATCCTAAGTTGAAAGAAGTGGTAAGAAAGGACATACTAAAGCTCCTTGAGGCAGGTATAATTTATCCCGTTGCTGATAGTGATTGGGTAAGCCCTGTCCATTGTGTTCCTAAAAAGGGAGGTATTACTGTTGTTCCCAATGATAAAGATGAATTGATCCCGCAAAAAATTATTACAGGTTATAGGATGGTAATTGATTTCTGCAAATTAAATAAAGCTACTAAGAAAGATCATTACCCTTTACCTTTTATTGATCAAATGTTAGAAAGACTATCCAAACACACACATTTCTGCTTTCTAGATGGTTATTCTGGTTTCTCTCAAATACCTATGTCAGCAGGGGATCAATAAAAAACTACTTTTGCTTGCCCTTTCGGTACTTTCGCTTATAGACGTATGCCTTTTGGTTTATGTAATGCACCTGCTACCTTTCAAAGATGCATGATGGCTATATTCTCTGACTTTTGTGAAAAGATTTGTGAGGTATTCATGGATGATTTCTCCGTTTATGGATCCTCTTTTGATGACTGCTTGAGCAACCTTGATCGAGTTTTACAGAGATGCGAAGACACTAGTCTAGTACTGAATTGGGAAAAGTGCCACTTTATGGTTAATGAAGGCATTCTCTTGGGGCATAAGATTTCTGAGAGAGGTATTGAAGTTGATGCTATTGAAAAGATTCCATGTCCCAAGGACATAAAAGGTATAAGAAGTTTCCTTGGTCATGCCGGTTTTTATAGGAGGTTCATTAAGGACTTTTCTGAAAACTCTAGGCCTCTGACTAATTTATTGCAAAAAGATATTCCTTTTGTCTTTGATGATGATTGTGTAGAAGCATTTGAAATACTTAAGAAAGCTTTGATCATTGCACCTATTGTTCAGCCACCTGATTGGAATTTATCCTTTGAAATTATGTGTGATGCTAGCGATTATGGTGTAGGTGCTATTCTAGGGCAAAGAGTTGATAAGAAATTGAATGTTATCCAGTATGCTAGTAAGACTCTTGATACTGCCCAGAGAAATTATGCTACTACTGAAAAAGAGTTTTTAGCAGTTGTGTTTGTGTGTGATAAGTTTAGACCTTATATTGTTGATTCCAAAGTTACTATTGACACTGATATGCTGCTACTAAATATCTTATGGAAAAGAAAGATACTAAGCCTAGACTCATTAGATGGGTTCTCTTGCTCCAAGAATTTGATTTGCATATTATTGATAGAAAGGGAGCTGAGAACCCCGTTGCAGACAACTTGTCTAGGTTAGAGAATGTTCTTGATGACCCACTGCCTATTGATGATAGCTTGCCTGATGAACAATTAGCGGTCATTAATGCTTCTCGTACTGCTCCTTGGTATGCTGATTATGCTAATTACATTGTTGCTAAATTTATACCACCTAGTTTCACATACCAGCAAAAGAAAAAGTTCTTTTATGATTTAAGACATTACTTCTGGGATGACCCACACCTTTATAAAGAAGGAGTAGATGGTGTTATTATACGTTGTGTACTTGAGCATGAACAGGAACAGATCCTACGCAAGTGTCACTCTGAATCATATGGAGGACACCACGCTGGAGATAGAACTGCACATAAGGTATTGCAATCTGGTTTTTATTGGCCTACTCTCTTCAAAGATGCTTGTAAGTTTGTCTTATCTTGTGATGAATGTCAAAGAGTTGGTAATATTAGTAGACGTCAAGAAATGCCTATGAATTATTCTTTTGTTATTGAACCGTTTGATGTTTGGGGCTTTGATTATATGGGACCTTTTCCTGCCTCTAATGGTTACACACATATTTTAATTGCTGTTGATTACGTTACTAAGTGGGTAGAAGCTATTCCAACTAGTAGTGCTGATCATAACACCTCTATTAAGATGCTTAAAGAAGTTATTTTTTCGAGGTTTGGATTCCCTAGATACCTTATAACTGATGGTGGTTCACATTTTATTCATGGTGCTTTCCGTAAGATGCTTGCTAAGTATGATGTTAATTGTTGGGGAACGTAGTAATTTCAAAAAAAAATCCTACGCACACGCAAGATCATGGTGATGGCATAGCAACGAGAGGGGAGAGTGTTCGTCCACGTACCCTCGTAGACCGTAAGCGGAAGCGTTATCACAACGCGGTTGATGTAGTCGTACGTCTTCACGATCCGACCGATCCAAGCACCGAACGTACGGAGCCTCCGAGTTCAGCACACGTTCAGCTCGATGACGATCTCCGGCCCTCCGATCCAGCAAAGGCTCCGGAGATGAGTTCCGTCAGCACGACGGCGTGGTGACGATGATGATGTTCTACCGGTGCAGGGCTTCGCCTAAACTCCGCGACGATATGACCGAGGTGGAATATGGTGGAAGGGGGCACCGCACACGGCTAAGGAACGGTCCATAGATCAACTTCTGTGTCTATGGGGTGCCCCCTGCCCCCGTATATAAAGGAGGGAGGGGGGAGGCCGGCCGGCCCCTTTGGGCGCGCCAAGGGAGGAGGAATCCTCCTCCTAGTAGGAGTAGGATTCCTCCTTTCCTACTCCTACTAGGAGGGGGAAGGAAGGGGGAGAGGGGGGAAGGAAAGGGGGGCGCCGCCCCCCCTCCTAGTCCAATTCGAACCAGAGGGAGAGAGGGCGCGCGGCCCACCCTGGCCGCCCCTCTCTCTTCCCACCTAGGCCCATGTGGCCCATTAACTCTCCCGGGGGGTTCCGGTAACCCCCCCGGCGCTCCGGTTTTCTCCGAAAACTCCCGGAACCTTTTCGGTGTCCGAATATAGTCGTCCAATATATCAATCTTTATGTCTCGACCATTCCGAGACTCCTCGTCATGTCCGTGATCACATCCGGGACTCCGAACAAACTTCGGTACATCAAAACTTATAAACTCATAATAAAACTGTCATCGAAACGTTAAGCGTGCGGACCCTACGGGTTCGAGAACTATGTAGACATGACCTAAAACCATTCTCGGTCAATAACCAATAGCGGGACCTGGATGCCCATATTGGTTCCTACATATTCTACGAAGATCTTTATTGGTCAAACCGCATAACAACATACTTTGTTCCCTTTGTCATCGGTATGTTACTTGCCCGAGATTTGATCGTCGGTATCCAATACCTAGTTCAATCTCGTTACCGGCAAGTCTCTTTACTCGTTCCGTAATACGACATCTCATAACTAACTTCATTAGTTACATGCTTGCAAGGCTTAGGTGATGAGTATTACCGAGAGGGCCCAGAGATACCTCTCCGACAATCGGAGTGACAAATCCTAATCTCGAATTATGCCAACCCAACATGTACCTTTGGAAACACCTGTAGAGCACCTCTATAATCACCCGGTTACGTTGTGACGTTTGGTAGCACACAAAGTGTTCTTCCGGTAAACAGGAGTTGCACAATCTCATAGTTGTAGGAACTTTGTACAAGTCATGAAGAAAGCAATAGCAGTATACTAAACGATCAAGTGCTAAGCTAACAGAATGGGTCATGTCAATCACATCATTCTCCTAATGATGTGATCCCATTAATCAAATGAATACACATGTCTATGGTCAGGAAACATAACCATCTTTGATTAATGAGCTAGTCAAGTAGAGGCATACTAGTGACTATGTGTTTGTCTATGTATTCACACATGTATCATGTTTCCGGTTAATACAATTCTAGCATGAATAATAAACATTTATCATGATATGAGGAAATAAATAATAACTTTATTATTGCCTCTAGGGCATATTTCCTTCAGTCTCCCACTTGCACTAGAGTCAATAATCTAGATTACATAGTAATGATTCTAACACCCATGGAGTCTTGGTGCTGATCATGTTTTGCTCGTGAGATAGGCTTAGTCAATGGGTCTGCAACATTCAGATCCGTATGTATCTTGAAAATCTCTATGTCTCCCACTTGGACTTGGTCCCGAATGGAATTGAAGCGTCTTTTGATGTGCTTGGTCCTCTTGTGAAATCTGGATTCCTTTGCCAGGGCAATTGCACCAGTATTGTCACAGAAGATCTTCATTGGTCCCGATGCACTAGGTATGACACCTAGAACGGAAATGAACTCCTTCATCCAGACTCCTTCATTTGCTGCTTCAGAAGCAGCTATGTACTCCGCTTCACATGTAGATCCCGCCACGATGCTTTGTTTAGAACTGCACCAACTTACAGCTCCACCGTTTAATAAAAACACGTATCCGGTTTGCGATTTAGAATCATCCGGATCAGTGTCAAAGCTTGCATCGACGTAACCATTTACGACTAGCTCTTTGTCACCTCCATATACGAGAAACATATCCTTAGTCCTTTTCAGGTATTTCAGGATGTTCTTGACCGCTGTCCAGTGATCCACTCCTGGATTACTTTGGTACCTTCCTGCCAAACTTATTGCTAAGCATACGTCAGGACTGGTACACAGCATTGCATACATGATAGAGCCTATGGCTGAAGCATAGGGAACAATTTTCATTTTCTCTCTATCTTCTGTTGTGGTCGGGCATTGAGTTTGACTCAACTTCACACCTTGTAGCACAGGCAAGAATCCTTTCTTTGCCTGATCCATTTTGAACTTTTTCAAAATTTTGTCAAGGTATGTGCTTTGTGAAAGTCCTATTAAGCGTCTTGATCTATCTCTATAGATCTTGATGCCCAATATGTAAGCAGCTTCACCAAGGTCTTTCATTGAAAAACTTTTATTCAAGTATCCCTTTATGCTATCTAGAAATTCTATATCATTTCCAATTAATAATATGTCATCAACATATAAAACTAGAAATGCTACAGAGCTCCCACTCACTTTCTTGTAAATACAGGCTTCTCCAAAAGTCTGTATAAAACCATATGCTTTGATTACACTATCAAAGCGTTTATTCCAACTCCGAGATGCTTGCACCAGTCCATAAATGGAACGCTGGAGCTTGCACACTTTGTCAGCACCTTTTGGATCAACAAAACCTTCCGGCTGCATCATATACAACTCTTCTTCTAGAAATCCATTCAAGAATGCAGTCTTGACATCCATTTGCCAAATTTCATAATCATGAAATGCAGCAATAGCCAACACGATTCGGACAGACTTAAGCATCGCTACGGGTGAGAAAGTCTCATCGTAGTCAACCCCTTGAACTTGTCGAAAACCTTTCACAACAAGTCGAGCTTTATAGACAGTAACATTACCATCAGCATTAGTTTTCTTCTTAAAGATCCATTTATTCTCAATGGCTTGCCGATCATCGGGCAAGTCAACCGAAGTCCATACTTTGTTTTCATACATGGATCCCATCTCAGATTTCATGGCCTCTAGCCATTTTGTGGAATCTGGGCTCATCATCGCTTCCTCATAGTTCGTAGGTTCATCATGGTCAAGTAACATGACTTCTAGAATAGGATTACCGTACCACTCTGGTGCGGATCTTACTTTGGTTGACCTACGAGGTTCAGCAGAAACTTGATCTGAAGTTTCATGATCAATATCATTAGCTTCCTCACTAATTGGTGTAGTCGTCACAGGAACCGGTTCTCGTGATGAACTACTTTCCAATAAGGGAGTAGATATAGTTATCTCATCAAGTTCTACTTTCCTCCCACTCACTTCTTTCGAGAGAAACTCCTTCTCTAGAAAGGATCCATTCTTAGCAACGAATGTCTTGCCTTCGGATCTGTGATAGAAGGTGTACCCAACAGTCTCTTTTGGGTATCCTATGAAGACACATTTCTCCGATTTGGGTTCGAGCTTATCTGGTTGAAGTTTCTTCACATAAGCATCGCAACCCCAAACTTTAAGAAACGACAACTTTGGTTTCTTGCCAAACCACAGTTCATAAGGCGTCGTCACAACGGATTTAGATGGTGCCCTATTTAACGTGAATGCGGCCGTCTCTAAAGCATAACCCCAAAACGATAGCGGTAAATCGGTAAGAGACATCATAGATCGTACCATATCAAGTAAAGTACGATTACGACATTCGGACACACCATTTCGTTGTGGTGTTCCAGGTGGCATGAGTTGCGAAACTATTCCGCATTGTTTCAAATGTAAACCAAACTCGTAACTCAAATATTCTCCTCCACGATCAGATCGTAGAAACTTTATTTTCTTGTTACGATGATTTTCTACTTCACTCTGAAATTCTTTGAACTTTTCAAATGTTTCAGACTTGTGCTTCATTAAGTAGATATACCCATATCTGCTCAAATCATGTCTGAAGGTGAGAAAATAACGATATCCGCCACGAGCCTCAATATTCATCGGACCACATACATCTGTATGTATGATTTCCAACAAATCTGTTGCTCTCTCCATAGTTTCGGAGAACGGTGTTTTAGTCATCTTGCCCATGAGGCACGGTTCGCAAGTACCAAGTGATTCATAATCAAGTGATTCCAGAAGTCCATCAGTATGGAGTTTCTTCATGCGTTTTACACTGATATGACCTAAACGGCAGTGCCACAAATAAGTTGCACTATCATTATCAACTCTGCATCTTTTGGCTTCAACATTATGAATATGTGTATCACTACTATCGAGATTCAATAAAAAATAGACCACTCTTCAAGGGTGCATGACCATAAAAGATATTACTCATATAAATAGAACAACCATTATTCTTTGATTTAAATGAATAACCGTCTCGCATTAAACAAGATCCAGATGTAATGTTCATGCTCAACGCTGGCACCAAATAACAATTATTCAGGTCTAAAACTAATCCCGAAGGTAGATGTAGAGGTAGCGTGCCGACCGCGATCACATCGACTTTGGAACCGTTTCCCACGCGCATCGTCACCTCGTCCTTGGCCAGTGCTCGCTTATTCCGTAGTCCCTGTTTCGATTTGCAAATATTAGCAACAGAACCAGTATCAAATACCCAGGTGCTACTACGATCTCTAGTTAGGTACACATCAATAACATGTATATCACATATACCTTTGTTCACTTTGCCATCCTTCTTATCCGCCAAATACTTGGGGCAGTTCCGCTTCCAGTGACCAGTCTGCTTGCAGTAGAAGCACTCAGTTTCAGGCTTAGGTCCAGACTTGGGTTTCTTCTCTTGAGCAGCAACTTGCTTGCCGTTCTTCTTGAAGTTCCCCTTCTTCTTCCCTTTGCCCTTCTTCTTGAAACTAGTGGTCTTGTTGACCATCAACACTTGATGCTCCTTCTTGATTTCTACCTCCGTGGCTTTCAGCATCGCGAAGAGCTCGGGAATAGTCTTGTTCATCCCTTGCATATTATAGTTCATCACGAAGCTCTTGTAGCTTGGTGGCAGTGATTGGAGAATTCTGTCAATGACACTATCATCAGGAAGATTAACTCCTAGTTGAATCAAGTGATTATTATACCCAGACATTCTGAGTATGTGTTCACTGACAGAATTATTCTCCTCCATCTTGCAGCTATAGAACTTATTGGAGACTTCATATCTCTCAATCCGGGCATTTGCTTGAAATATTAACTTCAACTCCTGGAACATCTCATATGCTCCATGACGTTCAAAACGTCGTTGAAGACCCGGTTCCAAGCCATAAAGCATGGCACATTGAACTATAGAGTAGTCATCAGCTTTGCTGTGCCAGACGTTCTTAACGTCGTCAGTTGCATCAGCAGCAGGCCTGGCACCCAGCGGTGCTTCCAGGACGTAACTCTTCTATGCAGCAATGAGGATAATCCTCAGGTTACGGACCTAGTCCATGTAATTGCTACCATCATCTTTCAACTTTGCTTTCTCAAGGAACGCATTAAAATTCAACGGAACAACAGCACGAGCCATCTATCTACAAACAAACATAGACAAGCAAGATACTATCAGGTACTAAGTTCATGATAAATTTAAGTTCAGTTAATCATATTACTTAAGAACTCCCACTTAGACAGACATCTCTCTAGTCATCTAAGTGATCACGTGATCCAAATCAACTAAACCATAACCGACCATCACGTGAGATGGAGTAGTTTTCAATGGTGAACATCACTATGTTGATCATATCTACTATATGATTCACGCTCGACCTTTCGGTCTCTGTGTTCTGAGGCCATATCTGCATATGCTAGGCTCGTCAAGTCTAACTTGAGTATTCTGCGTGTGCAAAACTGGCTTGCACCCGTTGTAGATGGACGTAGAGCTTATCACACCCGATCATCACGTGGTGTCTCGGCACGACGAACTTTGGCAACGGTGCATACTCAGGGAGAACACTACTTGATAATTTTAGTGAGAGATCATCTTAAAATGCTACCGTCAATCAAAGCAAGATAAGATGCATAAAGGATAAACATCACATGCAATCAATATAAGTGATATGATATGGCCATCATCATCTTGTGCTTGTGATCTCCATCTTCGAAGCACCGTCACGATCACCATCTTTACCGGCGCGACACCTTGATCTCCATCATAGCATCATTGTCGTTACGCCATCTATTGCTTCTACGACTATCGCTACCGCTTAGTGATAAAGTAAAGCAATTACAGGGCGTTTGCATTTCATACAATAAAGCGACAACCATATGACTCCTGCCAGTTGCCGATAACTTCGGTTACAAAACATGATCATCTCATACAATAAAATATAGCATCACGTCTTGACCATATCACATCACAACATGCCCTGCAAAAACAAGTTAGACGTCCTCTACTTTGTTGTTGCAAATTTTACGTGGCTGCTACGGGCTTAGCAAGAACCATTCTCACCTACGCATCAAAACCACAACGATAGTTTGTCAAATAGACTCCGTTTTAACCTTCGCAAGGACCGGGCGTAGCCACACTCAGTTCAAATAAAGTGAGAGAGACAGACACCCGCCAGCCACCTTTAAGCATGAGTGCTCGTAACGGTGAAACCAGTCTCGCGTAAGCGTACGCGTAATGTCGGTCTGGGCCGCTTCATCTCACAATACCGCTGAACCAAAGTATGACATGCTAGTAGGCAGTATGACTTATATCGTCCACAACTCACTTGTGTTCTACTCATGCATATAACATCAACGCATAAAACCTAGGCTCGGATACCACTGTTGGGGAACGTAGTAATTTCAAAAAAAATTCCTACGCACACGCAAGATCATGGTGATGGCATAGCAACGAGAGGGGAGAGTGTTCGTCCACGTACCCTCGTAGACCGTAAGCGGAAGCGTTATCACAACGCGGTTGATGTAGTCGTACGTCTTCACGATCCGACCGATCCAAGCACCGAACGTACGGAGCCTCCGAGTTCCGTACACGTTCAGCTCGATGACGATCTCCGGCCCTCCGATCCAGCAAAGGCTCCGAAGATGAGTTCCGTCAGCACGACGGCGTGGTGAAGATGATGATGTTCTACCGGCGCAGGGCTTCGCCTAAACTCCGCGACGATATGACCGAGGTGGAATATGGTGGAAGGGGGCACCGCACACGGCTAAGGAACGGTCCATAGATCAACTTCTGTGTCTATGGGGTGCCCCCTGCCCCCGTATATAAAGGAGAGAGGGGGGAGGCCGGCCGGCCCCTTTGGGCGCGCCAAGGGAGGAGGAATCCTCCTCCTAGTAGGAGTAGGATTCCTCCTTTCCTACTCCTACTAGGAGGGGGAAGGAAGGGGGAGAGGGGGGAAGGAAAGGGGGGCGCCGCCCCCCCTCCTAGTCCAATTCGGACCAGAGGGAGAGGGGGGGCGCGGCCCACCCTGGCCGCCCCTCTCTCTTCCCACCTAGGCCCATGTGGCCCATTAACTCTCCCGGGGGGTTCCGGTAACCCCCCCGGCGCTCCGGTTTTCTCCGAAAACTCCCAGAACCTTTCCGGTGTCTGAATATAGTCGTCCAATATATCAATCTTTAGGTCTCGACCATTCTGAGACTCCTCGTCATGTCCGTGATCACATCCGGGACTCCGAACAAACTTCGGTACATCAAAACTTATAAACTCATAATAAAACTGTCATCAAAACGTTAAGTGTGCGGACCCTACAGGTTCGAGAACTATGTAGACATGACCTAAAACCATTCTCGGTTAATAACCAATAGCGGGACCTGGATGCCCATATTGGTTCCTACATATTCTACGAAGATCTTTATCGGTCAAACCGCATAACAACATACTTTGTTCCCTTTGTCATCGGTATGTTACTTGCCCGAGATTTGATCGTCGGTATCCAATACCTAGTTCAATCTCGTTACCGGCAAGTCTCTTTACTCGTTCCGTAATACGACATCTCATAACTAACTTCATTAGTTACATGCTTGCAAGGCTTAGGTGATGAGTATTACCGAGAGGGCCTAGAGATACCTCTCCGACAATCGGAGTGACAAATCCTAATCTCGAATTATGCCAACCCAACATGTACCTTTGGAAACACCTGTAGAGCACCTTTATAATCACCCAGTTACGTTGTGACATTTGGTAGCACACAAAGTGTTCTTCCGGTAAACTGGAGTTGCACAATCTCATAGTTGTAGGAACTTTGTATAAGTCATGAAGAAAGCAATAGCAGTATACTAAACGATCAAGTGCTAAGCTAACAGAATGGGTCATGTCAATCACATCATTCTCCTAATGATGTGATCCCATTAATCAAATGACAACACATGTCTATGGTCAGGAAACATAACCATCTTTGATTAATGAGCTAGTCAAGTAGAGGCATCCTAGTGACTATGTGTTTGTCTATGTATTCACACATGTATCATGTTTCCGGTTAATACAATTCTAGCATGAATAATAAACATTTATCATGATATGAGGAAATAAATAATAACTTTATTATTGCCTCTAGGGCATATTTCCTTCATTAATCATAGAATCGCATCTCCTTATCACCCGCAGTCTAGTGGTCAAGTAGAGTTGAGCAATAGAGAGCTCAAATTAACTTTGCAAAAGACTGTCAATAGATCTAGAAAGAATTGGTCCAAAAAACTTGATGATGCGTTATGGGCCTATAGAACTGCATACAAAAATCCTATGGGCATGTCTCTGTATAAGATGGTGTATGGAAAAGCATGTCACTTACCTCTTGAACTTGAACATAAAGCATATTGGGCTATTAAAGAGCTCAACTATGACTTCAAATTGGCCGGTGAGAAGAGGTTATTTGATATAAGCTCACTTGATGAATGGAGAACCCAAGCCTATGAGAATGCCAAGCTATTCAAAGAAAAAGTCAAACGCTGGCATGACAAAAGGATACAAAAGCGTGAGTTTAACGTAGGTGATTATTTGTTATTATTCAACTCTCGTTTAAGATTTTTTGCAGGAAAACTTCTCTCTAAATGGGAAGGTCCTTACGTTATTGAGGAGGTCTATCATTCCGGTGCCATAAAAATCAACAACTTCGAAGGCACAAGTCCAAGGGTGGTGAACCGCCAAAAAATTAAACATTATATCTCAAGTAATCCTATCAATGTTGAAACTAATATTGTTGAGACCGTAACCCCGGAGGAATACATAAGGGACACTTTCTAGAACGTTCCAGACTTCGAAAAGGAATAGGTATGTGGTATGGTAAGTAAACCGACTCCAAACTAACTCTAATGGTAATTTTTATCCGTTTTGGAATATTTAAGAATTTTAGGAAGAAAGAAGTAATCTGGGATGGACACGAGGCCTCCGCAAGGGTGGAGGGCGCGCCCACCCTTCCTGTGCGTGCCCCCCTATCTCGTGGCCACCTCTTGTGCCTCTTAGACTCCGTTTTCTTGCACGTTATGTATTTTGGTCGGTAAAAATTCATTATATAATCTCCCGAAGGCTTTGACCACCGTATCACGCAAATATCCTCTGTTTTCGTTTCGAGTTGTTTTTCTGACAGATCTAGAGCACCATGACGTCGCCCTCCTTCAACAATGAAGACAAGGATGCTTGGCTATTGAAGATAGAGCTAAAAAGAGAAGAACCGGAAGAAATCAACAAGGATGAAGGGATCAAGAAGTCCATGGAGGTTCAAGCTCCGGCGGTGAAAGAAGAAGACATCCCTCAACCCTTACCTAACCTCTTTACTCCAACTAAGATTGAAGCTTTCAATATGAATGAGTTAGCTCGCATACAGAATAAGTATCTCACACAGGAGAATATTTTGTTGAAGGATCATATCGTCTGACTCAAGGTAATTATCCGCAAGTTGGAGGAGCTTTTACGCTTGATGTGCGATTATCCACCATCATCATCACCACCTCCATCACCTCCAAGGACATAATCACATGGCTATGGGCACTCCCCTTGGCAACTGCCAAGCTTGGGGGAGGTGCCCTGGTATCGTATCACCATGACACTCATATCGTTACCGTTTTATTTAGTTCGATCCTTTTAGTAGTATCTTGATCTAGTAGATTGAAGTTTTAGTATCAATTAGTTTTGAGTTTTGCTTTGTGATCTCTTTATGTAATCGAGTCCGTGAGCTATCTATAATAAAGATTAGTGTTGAGTCAAGGGCTTTGCTATCTTGCCATGATATTGAGAAAGTAGAAAGAACAAAAAGAATAAAAGAGATCATATTGATCTTATGGATAGTAATGACTTCACACATAAAAAGTATGAGGCATAAAGGTTCTTGAGAGTTGACAAACATAGTTTTGGTCATCGTTGCAATTAATAAGAAGTAATAAGGAAAGACAGGTTTTCACATACAAATATATTATCTTGGACATCTTTTATGATTGTGAGCACTCATTAAGTATGACATGCTAAAAGAGTTGACGTTGGAGAAGGAAGACAACGTAAAGGTTTATGTTTTCTCACATCTCAGTTAAAGTATATTGTCATTGATCTTCCCAACATGTTGAGCTTGCCTTTCCCCCTCATGCTAGCCAAATTCCTTGCACCAAGTAGAGATACTACTTGTGCTTCCAAATATCCTTAAACCCAGTTTTTGCCATGAGAGTCCACCATACCTACCTATGGATTGAGTAAGATCCTTCAAGTAAGTTGTCATGTTGCAGGCAATAAAAATTTCTCTCTAAATATGTATGACTTATTAGTGCAGAGAAAATAAGCTTTATACGATCTTGTTATGGAAGCAATAAAAGCGATGGACTGCATAATAAAGGTCCATATACAACTGGCAATATAAAGTGACGTTCTTTTGCATTAAGATTTTGTGCATCCAACCCTAAAAGCACATGACAACCTCTGCTTCCCTCTGCGAAGGGCCTATCTTTTATTTTATTTTTTTACTTTATGCTTGAGTCAAGGTGATCTTCACCTTTCCCTATTTCATTTTATCCTTTGGCAAGCTCCTCGTGTTTGAAAGATCTTGATATATATATATCGAATTGGATGTAAGTTAGCATGAATTATTATTGTTGACGTCACCCAAAGGTGAATACGTTGGGAGGCAACACAATAAGCCCCTATCTTTCTTAGTGTCCGGTTGAAACTCCATAACCACAAGTACTGCGTGAGTGTTAGCAATTGTAGAAGACTATATGATAGTTGAGTATGTGGACTTGCTGAAAAGCTCTATTCTTGAATCTTTCTGATGTTATGATAAATTGCAATTGCTTCAATGACTGAGATTATAGTTTGTTAGTTCCCAATGAAGTTTCCGAACCATACTTGACATTGTGAATTGATCATTACTTGAGCATAAGAAATCATATGATAAAATCTATTTATGTTGTTGTTATAAGAATGATCATGATGCCCTCATGTCCGTATTTTATTTTTATCGACACCTCTATCTCTAAACATGTGGACATATTTTTTGATCTCGGCTTCCGCTTGAGGACAAGCGAGGTCTAAGCTTGGGGGAGTTGATACGTCCATTTTGCATCATGCTTTTATATCAATATTTATTGCATTATGGGCTGTTATTACATGTTACATCTCAATACTTATGGCTATTCTCTCTTATTTTACAAGGTTTACCATGAAGAGGGGGAATGCCAGCAGCTGGAATTCTGGCTGGAAAAGGAGCAAATATTGGAAACCTATTCTGCACAGCTCCAAAAATCATGAAACTCCATGGAAGTCAGTTTTGGAATTCATAAGAATTATTGAGCGAAGAAAACACCAGAGGGGGCCCATACCCTGGCCAGGAGGGTGGGGGGCGCGCCCACCCCTACTAGGCGCGCCCCCTATCTCCCGGTCCCCCTGGTGGCCCTCCGGTGCCCATCTTCTGCTATATGAAGGATTTTACCCTGGAAAAAATCAGAGGCAAGCTTACGGGACGAAACTCCGCCGCCACGAGGCGGAACCTTGGCGGAACCAATCTAGGGCTCCGGCAGAGCTGTTCTGCCGGGGAAACTTCCCTCCAGGAGGGGGAAATCATCACCATCGTCATCACCAATGATCCTCTCATCGGGAGGGGGTCAATCTCCATCAACATCTTCACCAGCACCATCTCCTATCAAACCCTAGTTCATCTCTTGTATCCAATTTTGTATCCAAAACCACAAATTGGTACCCGTGGGTTGCTAGTAGTGTTGATTACTCCTTGTAGTTGATACTAATTGGTTTACTTGGTGGAAAATCATATGTTCAGATCCTTAATGCATATTATTACTCCTATGATTACAAACATGAATATGCTTTGTGAGTAGTTATGTTTTTTCCCGAGGACATGGGTGAAGTCTTGCTATTAGTAGTCATGTGAATTTGGTATTCGTTCGATATTTTGATGAGATGTATGTTGTCTTTCCTCTAGTGGTGTTATGTGAACATCGACTACATGACACTTCAACATTATTTGGGCCTAGAGGAAGGCATTGGGAAGTAACAAGTAGAAGATGGGTTGCTAGAGTGACAGAAGCGTAAACCCTAGTTTATGCGTTGCTTCGTAAGGGGCTGATTTGGATCCATTTGTCTAATGTTGTGGATAGGTTTACCTTAATACTTCTTTTGTAGTTGCGGATGCTTGCAATAGAGGTTAATCATAAGTGGGATGCTTGTCCAAGTAAGGGCAGTACCCAAGCACCGGTCCACCCACATATCAAATTATCAAAGTACCGAACGGAATCATATGAGCGTGATGAAAACTAGCTTGACGATAATTCCCATGTGTCCTCGGGAGCTCTTTTCTCATTATAAGAAATTGTCCAGGCTTGTCCTTTGCTACAAAGGATTGGGCCACCTTGCTGCACTTTATTTACTTTCATTGCTTGTTACTCATTACAATTTATCTTATCACAAAACTATCTGTTACCTACAATTTCAGTGCTTGCGGAGAAAACCTTACTGAAAACCTCTTGTCATTTCCTTCTGCTCCTTGTTGGGTTCGACACTCTTACTTATCGAAAGGACTATGATAGATCCCCTATACTTGTGGGTCATTAGCGCAGCGGGTGCAGGCCGCCTACTTCATCCCGTCGTTCATCGGCGTCTTCGAGCTTAAGGACTACTTCAAGCCTTTGTGGGGGGCGGCGACGCCGGCATATCCCGACACACGCGCCCTCCCCACAGATTGCAACAAGGGTGGACAAAAACGGTACCCATTCTTCGTTGACTTCTTCTACTGCGGGCTCTGCCCCCCTTTTCCGACTTCTTAAACAACATCATGCACACCTTTGGCCTCCATTTGTTGGACCTCACGCTGAATGTCGTGGCGTACCTGGCGTGCTTTGCCCACCTCCACGAGGCTTCGCCGGGGTGGTTCCCAGCATGGCGCTCTTCCGCCATTACTTCTCCACCCGCGTCCAACCCGGGGGTGCCCTTTCTGGAACTGTCGCCTGGATCTCGAGGGGCCAGGAGAAAGGCGCGTTCCCAGAGGGCGCCACGAAGGAGAGATGGGAGGAGTGGCGGGCCCGGTGGTGCTAGATCATGGAGGAGAACCCACCAAAGTTCTGCCAGGGCGTTCGTCGGGAGCCGCAGCTCCGTGTCGCGGACTGGAGCGACCTCGACCCCAACGACAAGAAGTTCTCAATCGCCACCACCAGGATCCGCCGCCTCACCGAGGCTGGGCTCAACCTCGAGATGATTGCGGCGGATTTCATCCGCCGTCGAATCGCTCTGCTGCACAAGAAAGGGAGGCCGGCCTGGGATTTCAGGAATGTGCCCGACATCATGAGGCTCCGCACTGGTCTGCAGAACAACCTCATGGTGCTGGGGCACTCTTGGTATTGCCGGAGGCTCTTCTAGCTCGACGTGTACGCCGACCACAAGGTGGAGAGGACCGGCAAGGCCGCGAAGTCCGGCAAGGTCGTCAAGGGGCCCTTGTTCAGGCTGCCACCAGGAGTGGTCCTGCTGAGCAACAACTCCCGGCAGGCCGAAATCCTCGCCATGATGCCGTTCTTCAACGCGCATGGTCTTGACCCGGCTTGGGTCGAGCCCCCGGCACATTTGGTCGAAGAACTCGATCATGATGAGCCGCCGGGACACCACCCAGGAGGAGCTGGACTACATCGCCGCCAGGGCGGTGGAGGCGGAGCTCGCCAGGCTGGCCGGCGATGTCGGCGGCGTGAAGAACGAGGCCACCGTGGCCACAGAGGAGGAGGAGATCGCCGAGTGGGTGAAGTACGCCAAGGAGGCGGGCGGCGCCAGCACCGAGGCCCCCCTGTCGGGGGCATGGGCGAGGAATCGTCCGAGAAGGAGGCCGAGGCCGGCGACCCCTCGGCTACAAAGAAGAGACGCGTCCTGCGTCGGGCCAGCTCTGGCGAGCCGGTCCAGCCCGGTAGGGCTGGGGCGCGGCAAGGGGTTTCGGGGGAAACCACGCGCGTGACGAGGGTCGCGGCAGCGAAGAAGGAGGCCGCGGTGGCGAAGAAGAAGACCATGGTGGCGAAGAAGAAGACGAATGCCTCTTCTTCATCCAAACGCTACCAAACTCCATCGCCTCACCCTCCCCCCGCAGGTGCTGGCACGGAGATCGCCTTTGACTTTTCGTCCCTTAGCCCGAGGGGGAAGAGGAAGGCAACAGAGGAGGAGGAGGACGACGAGTAAGCACTGCCCCTCGCCGTTTCGATCCTCACGAGTCATGTCACCTTCCTTGATTTGACTTGTTCTTGCAGGGAGATGGAGACGCTGGCCTAGCGGGCGGCGAAGAGGGCCAATGCCTCGATGGGCAGCCAGCCCCCAGAGGGTACCTCAAAGGTGCCACTGGTGGTGGAGAGCAGCCCGGACAGTAGCCCGCGGCGCAGCCCCCCAGTTTAGCCCCCAGCGTACGTTCACCACCTACCTCCCATCAACATGAGCGAGGGCGTGATTTCTTGGTACTGACCTTGCCGTGGCTGCAGGAGGAGGGCAGCAGGAGGAGGAGCCACCAAGGGCCACCCTCACCATGCCACCCCCGTCAACCACACCATCCCGAGGGGCGTCCCCGGCAAGGACGCCAGACATCGAGCCCACGCACATGGAGGAGGAGGAGGTGGACTTGGGCGCTGGCGGCCCCGTCCCGGTTACAGATGTTGGCGGGAAGGGGCCACTTCTTCTCAGCACGGCACAAGTGAGTCATTTTTTTTCCTTTGCTCTTCTTCCTTCTTTTTCTTCTTTTGATTTTACCCCTGCCTTCCTCCCTCCTTCGGCATCCAGACCCCCCCCCCCCAGTGGACCAAGAGGACCCTAACACCATCATCAAGGAGGTCACCGCGGACGCCGTGGCTGAGGCTGACAAAGTCACCGCCAAGGAGGCTGCCGAGACCGCCGCCGAGGACGCCACCAAGGGGCTTGCCCAGTGAGGGTGCCACCGAGGAGGCCGGCAAGGGCGCCGCCGAGGAGGAGGCCGGCAAGGCTGCTGCCGAGGATGAGGTGGTTGACGACCAGCCCTCCTCGTCCGCTGCCTCCAGCTCAGGAAAATACCTGAAGGTGAGTGATGACCTGTTCGTCCACCTCCCAAGGATGGCGAGCACCAGGGCGCTGGCCGAGGGGGAGGTGTTTGATGATGAAGTGCTCACCGCCGCTGGACTCAAGGTCGTTCAGGAGCCGAGCGCCGATGGCGGTGGCACCCAGGAGGAGCAGCTTCTCTGGGCCATGGGTGCCAGCTTCTGGAAGCTGCAGGTGCTCCATCGCGCTCGCCTAGACAAGGCAAAGTCCAGGGAGGCGGTGGTGGGCCAGGCGGAGGCGGACATCGAGAAGTGTGTTGCCGAGGCGCAGGCCTGGTTCCACCAGGCCCACGAGGAGCTGAAGGCCGCCCAAGGCCAGCTGGCACAGCGCGAGCTGGAGCTCCTCCTGAAGCAGGCCGACATCGAGAAAGCCCGGGAGGAGGCGAAGGAGGAGGCCTCCAAGGCCGAGGCCATCCGGTCCCAGCACGAGGCTGATCTGAACTCCCAGGAGGAGGACCTCGCCGCCCGTGAGGCGATGCTTCTCACCACACTCCGTGGCAAGGATGAGGAGGTTGAAAAGCTTGTCGCGACGCGGACCCGAGAGCTGGAGCATAAGCACAAGGAAGCGCTCGATGCCCAGGCTCTGGCCCACGACAACAAGGTGAAGGAGCTGGAGGTGGAGCGGGACAGCCTGAAGGCCAGGGCCGATCAGCTGGTGAAGGAGAGAGACTCGGCCCGCTGCACCTTGACGGTGGCGCAGGACGAGAACCTTGACAAGGCCGAGCAGCTCTCCCGCGCCAACGACTCCATCGAGAACCTGAAGTTGAAGCTGGAGGGTCTTAAGAAGACGCTCATAGAGGCCAAGGCCTAGGAGGGAGCCCTGACCAAGGACCTGGCGGAGGAGAAACAGCCGCAGAAGAACGACGCCGCCAATCATGCAGATTTCATGAAGGGCGAGAACATCTGGATCAGCCGCCTCGCTGACATCACCAATAGGATCACCAAGCAGTTGGCCGACATGAAGATGCCGGAAGTGAGGTACGCCCTGGAACCAGGCACGAGCCCCAATGCTAAGCTAACCTTGTTCTTTGAGGGCGTTCTTGGAGCCCTGGAACAACTCGACTCCAACCGGGCGAGCTCCTTGGCCAACGAGGCCCGGATACTTTGCCAGGGCGCTATGACCAAGGTCCTCACCAAGCTGGCATACTGGAACCCCGAACTCGGCTTCGACGCTGCGCTGGACAGCTTGTCGGGCGATGCATACCTCTCAGTGCTCAAGGAGCGCATCGAGCGAATCATCAGCCACATCGGCGGAATTCAGAGGATAGAGGGCCAGCGCTGGGATTAGGCACCCCGTTTCTTGTTGTCGCTGTGGGTTCACTACCAAGACAATTAATATCTTTAGTTAGAACCCACAGCAACAATTGATGTAATATAACTCTGCAGTATTTTAAATTTGATGCATGTTATTCCCCTGCTCAACCCTTCCTTGTACATCCACCCTACGCCAATTGGGAAGGCTTGCCGGCACGCGAACCCAGACCGCAACGCCTTGAAGAACGGATCCTTTAGCGGTCGGCAGGGTGTGCTTGCTGCCGTGCGAACCACCTTGCCGTTCTCAGCGTGGCCGCTCGAACTGCCGAGCGGACTCAAGAAAGAGCGAGAGCGTTGCCAATAGCGGAAGGCCACCCTGCCGTTCTCGACGCAATCGCTCGATCTGTTGAGCGGACTCAAAACAGACCAAGGGCGTTGCCAATAACTGGCGGGCCCCACTGCGTGTAGGTTTCTCATAGAAAGGAAAGATCTCCGAGGAGGATAACCTTATATCAAAAGGAATTACTCAAAGTTTTGCATGACTTAGCTTTTTTGTCGTCGTGCAAACGCTCGCTGCACCTGCTGACGGAGCTGCTCGCTTGGTCGCCTTGTTCTTTGGAAGCCATGGCGATGAGGATCTGCTCGACCAGCTGCTAAACTAGATTCTCACTACTGCGCGCCCTACCTGGCGCGCCAAAGATGTCGGTGGGAAACGACACCTATGGGATCACAAGAATCCCTACAACGGTTGCGGGGTGCGGGGTCGTGATGAGAGCAAGATCAACAGTCGGCGCAAACACTCAGATCGTTTACCCAGGTTCGGGGCTCGAGGATGCGTAATACCCTAGTCCTGCTTTTGTGTGTATATCTATGTTCTTGTGGTTCTTGAGCTAGCTACCATGAGCGTAACTTGTCCAAGGGTCTGAATCCTTCTCCTGGATGCCTTGGGCCTCCTTTTATAGGCAAGGGGATCACCACAGTGGCACACAGGAGGTGGCATCGGGGTACTGTGGTTAAGCCTATCGCTTGTCATTACGGGACAAGACGCATTTAATGCGCCCCTGACGTGTCCCCTTCACTTTATCGCCGCCTCGCCCTGCCTTGACACGCGCCTGGGCCAGCGAGGCGGTCAGCACCATGTAGGCTCGCAGGCTGCTGAGGTGGTGTGGTGGTAGGGCCTTCACGAAGGTTTGCATGCCACCACGTAGGCATGTGCTGAGTTGGCCTGGAAGCCTCACGTTAACACGCAGGCGCCTGCCTAGCTGGTGGGCTGGCAGCTGCATGGGAGCGGTGGTAGAAACTTGGCGGGTGAGGGCCTGGCTGTGGCCTCGCGGATGTCCTCGGCAAGGGCCTTGCCAGGGTCCCGGCAAGGGTCTTGCCGCGGCGTTGCGGTCGTCCCCGGCAAGGATCTTACCGGGGGTCTTGTGGGTTTCTTCGGCAAGGATCTCGCCGAGGTTCATCGTCTTCTAATCCTCTTCTGATTTGAAGTGTCTCTTGTCTTCACAAAGATCTGCATGCCATCATGGAGGCGCCTCCCGAGCCCAGGTCCCAACGTGGTTGGCGGTGTTGGAAAAACTGGGGCTCAAGGGTGGCGCGCTCCGCTGGAATTGGGTAAGCTGCCCCGGCAACGCAGGGGTCGCCCCGGCAAGGGTCTTGTCGGGGAAAACCACCTCGCCTTCTTGCTCTTTATGCCTCCGTCTTGGCGTTGCTTTGGCCACCTTGCGGCTTTGATTTCCTCTCTCTGCCCTGCTTAAGTGTAGCCGTGGGCGCGGCTCTGACTGCCCGTGAAATAATAAGGGGTACAAAGGGGCGCCCCTACTTTAGTACACCGACACGTGGCCGCCACCCCATCGTCGTCCACCGTGGCCGCTAGCCCACCGTCGACCACCGGGATCATCACCCGCTCCGCCAACGCCGCCCGAAGGAGGGAGGCAGAGGTGGAAGCCCACATGAGCGGCAGCGACCTTGCGCTCTACATCAAGTTCCCGCGGGAGGAGGAGGAGCACCTTGTCAAGCACACAAAGAGCCTTACCGCCGCCGTAGCTGCGGCACACGCTGACGCAGAGGCGAGGAATCAGGAGATCTACAAGGAGAACCACCGCTTCGAGAGGGATTGTCTGGAGCGGCAGAGGGCGTTCGAGGTGAGCATTGCTGAAGGTGCAACAGCGGCAGGCACCGTATTGGTGTTGTCCAGTTCGTCGGTAGGCTCCTCCTCCTCTTCCACTTACTGAGCGTGTTCGACAGAGGAGAGGCTGCCGGAAGTAGTACAAAGCCCCTCCGTAGTAGTATTTAGGGGCTATTTTGTTCAGTTCATCTGACTGTAGATGTGGTGGAATTGTACAACATACTTAAAATTAGCTAGTATATATAGTTGAACTAGCTATTTCAGTATGTGGTTGGCAACAATAGGGGAACATTTTAGTCGGTTCAGCTGTAAAGTTGAACTGTTTGTATAAATTAGGAACGACTGCTTAATCTATGGATGAAATGTATGCTTAATTACTGAATTTAGTTGCAAAAATTATATAGTGCTAGTGATTTTTAGCTGCATATTTTGACAAATCGCAGTGTTACAAGGATTGACAAATGGAAATGTTACTAGATCAACAAATGTCAATCTTTCCAGTTTGACAAATGGCAATATACCCAATAAGACAGATGCAAATCTTACCAAATTGTCTATACATGGTTGCACATGGGTCATCCGAAAAAACTGTTTGTGTTGAAGGGAGGTAGAAATCCTGCTTGCCAAATTTTCTCTTGGCTTAGCGCCGAAGTCTTGCTTTGCATACCTTATTCAATCTGAACCGTTTGTGTTGAAGAGATGCACAAATTTTTGCGCAACGAATTTTTCCTTGGCTTACTACGGAAGACCATAGCTCTCACTTTGCATACAGGTGTTCTATCTAAAATGTTTGCGATGAAGAGCTACACAAATCCTGCTCGACACATTTTCCCTTGGCTTACTTGGGAATCTGTCGGTGTACATACGAATGTTCTATCTAAAATGTTTGCAATGTTAGAGTGGCAGCGAGTTGTTTCAAAATACCTTTGTTGACTGTTATCCGAGTGCGCCTTCTCTCAAAATGGACACAAAATTACCACAGCATGTCGGGTGCCATTCCATGATAGCATGCCAAGTTTCATGAATTTCAGACGAGTTTTGGATTTACTTGAATATAAAAACAAAGTATCTCAACGTTTTGCCGGCAGTCAATAGTGCCATGGTGTTTAAAATTCATTCCCATTTCTTGCATGGGACCTAAGCATGCACCCAAGGACACAGATTTGATTTTTCAACCAATTTATATGCACTGGAGCATGTGCATGTAGTTCAAATTTGAATTATGCACATAAAATGCCTAGAAAACCCAGTTAATATATAAAAATGTCCAAACAAACCTCGAAAAATTCCAGAATTGAACACAGCACTCCTATTGTTCTATGTTGACACTAGAAATTTTTTGAAAGCAATAACAGGCAACGGGTATCATTACGTCCCCAAAGGTGGCTCGTTCCCTACCGAAACCATCAAGCTTGTTGTGAGAAGCTCTGGTTTGTGAGAAGCTTATACCCAAACCTGCCCCAATGGGACAAAAAATTTACCACGGCATGTCGGGTGCCATTCCATGATAGCATGCCAGGTTTCATGACTTTCAGACGAGTTTTGGATTTACTAGAATTTAAGAACCAGGTATCTCAATGTTTGCAGCCGAGTGACGGTGGCAGGGTGTTTGACATTCATTCCCATTTCTTGCATGGGACCTAAGCATGCCACCAATGCCGCATATTTGAATTTTCAACCAATTTATATGCATTAGAGCATGTGCATGTAGTTGAAATTTGAATTATCCACATAAATGCATTGAAAACTCAATTAATGCATAAGAAATGTGCACGGACCCCAAAAATTCCAAAATTTAACACAACACTCATGTTGTTCTATGTTGACACTAGAGAAAAAATTGAAATCAAGAAGAGGCAACGACTATCGTTTCGTCTAGAAAGGTGAAACGTTCGCTACCAAAACCATCAGGCTTGTTGTGAGAAGCTCTGGTTTGTGAGAAGCTTATACCCAAACCTGCCCCCAAATGGGACAAAAAAATTACGATGGCATGTTGATGCCGCTCCATGATAGCATGCCATGCTTCATGAATTACAGACGAGCTTTGGATTTACTAGAATTTAAAAATCAGGTATCTCAATGTTTGTGGCCATGTGACGGTGGCATGGTGTTTGACATTCATTCCCATTTCTTGCATGGGACCTAAGCATGCAACCAAGGAGACAGATTTGAATTTTCAACCAATTTATATGCATTAGAGCATGTGCATGTAGTTCAAATTTGAATTATGCACATAAATGCATTGGAAGGTCAATTAATGCATAAAATGTCCAAACAAACCCTGAAAAAATCCAAAATTTAACACAACACTCCTGTTGTTCTATGTTGACACTAGAGCAAAAATTGAAATCAAAAAGAGGCAAAAGATATCATTTCTTCCAGAAATGTGAAAAGAAAATCTAAAAGCTAGGAAGGAGAAGACGATCCCTACTGTAACCATGAGGCTTGTTACGAGAAGCTCTGGTTTTTGAGAAGCTTATACCCCAACCTGCCCCAAATGGGACAATATTTTTATCACTGCATGTTGCTGCCGTTCCATGATAGCATTTTAGACAAGTTTTCGATTTACTATAATTTTAAAACCATTATCTCAATGTTAGATGCCGAGCGACGATGGCAAAGGTGTTTGACATTCATTCCCATTTCTTGCATGGGACCTAAGGTAGCAACCAAGGACACACATTTGAATTTTCAACCCATTTATATGCACTGGAGCATGTGCATGTAGTTCAAATTTGAATTATGCATATGATTGCATAGAAAACTCAGTTAATGTATAAAAATGTCCATGCGAACCCCAAAAAATCCCAAAAAATTACAAACACTCATGTTGTTCTATGTTGACACGAGAAAAATTTTGAAAGTAAGAAGATGCAACAAATATCGCTTCGTCCCCCAAGATGGCACGTTCCCTACCGAAACCATCATGCTTGTTGTGAGAGAAGCTCTAGTTTGCGAGAAGCTTATACCATAACCTAGCCCAAATGGGACATTTTTTACCCCAGCATCTTGATGTCGTTCCATGATAGCATGCGAAGGTTCATGAATTTCAGATGAGTTTTGTATTTACTAGAATTACAAGCAAGCACCTCAACGTTTGCCGGAGAGCCACGGTGTCGTGGTGTTTGAAATTCATCCCCATTTATTGAATGGGGCGTAAGCATCAACCCATGGACAGATATATCATTTTACAACCCATTTTGGTGCACCGGAGCATGCGCATGTGGTTTAATTTTGAATTGTGCACCTGAAATGCCTAGAAAACCAAGTTACCGTATAAAAATGTCCAAACGAACCCCGAATAATTCCAAATTTTTTGACGACACACCTATAGTTGCATGTTCACTACAGATAGAAGTTCTAGCAATTCAAACACCATCCTTTGCAGCTGTGACCCCATTATATAATTCAAATCAAGATGAAAAATCAAGTAGATCCCACACAGTTTATTATCACCAACCATGTGAGATGTAGTACAAAATATCCTAGAGCACCGCCGGTGTATAGTACGCCTATGGCTTACGTGAGAAGGTTCATCGGCTACAGTCCACAGCCGGCATGTCAAGCACACTAGCTCGCTCCCCAAATATCATTTCACTGTTCAATCATCGCCGGTGAAAGATGGGGACGTGGACCCGTGTCCCGAGGGCAACTTCGACGGCCCACTCCGGCGAGAGAGTGGCTGCAGCAGCCAGGCATGTGCTAACAAGCTTCGTGAGGGCGACCAGAATCTGCGACCGGGCGGCCAAGGCAGCCCAAACGGCCGCTGTTGCTTCTCAGGCGTCGGCAGCAACATCTGCCTCAGGGATAGCAACTAGCGAGAGCAGCACAACAGCTGTCCGTTCCGCAACGGTGGCCTTAGCCCTGATGGAGGCCGCCCACGCCCAGCTCATGGCGGCCACTGCACAAATCAAAAGAAGCTTCTCCGACAATGGTCGGCAACCCACGACCGAAGAGTTGGCAATCGCTGAGAGTGTTCTAGGAGCCGTCCGATCCTGCGTGACATACCTTGCCACGATGGAGCCCGGCAAAGCCCAGATGGCGGTCGCCCATGCCCAGCTCGTGGCGGCCTTTTCCAAAGAGATGGCGGATGCGGATGGCGAGATGCTTGCCAAGTATGGTGCAATGGATGCCATGGAGCCCCTTCCCCAGTCGACTGTCGGGCGCGAGCTGGACATGGAGGAGGCAGCGAAAATCGACGAGCACCAGCCGTAGTAGTACTCTTTGTTTTGTTTAATTAAGAGCATATGTATTTAATTTGTTAGAGTAATGTTTAGGCCAGCTAGTTCTATTTAATTGTTGAACTTGCTCGATTAAGAAGTGTGGGTGTGCTGTAGTCTCCTTTGTGTACCCAAATTATGCAATGACGTGGATGAGCACTGTAACTAGGGAAATTGGAACAAAAAAATTTGGCATACAAACTCATCGCACACGGGTTAAGCTATCTGAATCATTTGTGATGTTCACATATCGTACACAGTTCTGAATAAGGGACCGTGTCTGATGACACTTTGCGCACCAGTTTTTTCGCTGAAGCGATTCCAAATTTTTGGCTTCCGCGGAAATATCTATCTCCCCGCCCCCTCCCCCTTACCAAAAGCCACATTTCCCCTGTTTCCGCTTTCCTTTCCAAGTTGAAACCTTCACTCCTTGCTTGCAGCGCCGCCCCCCTCTCCGGCGACCCTCCTTCACGCTGCTCGGCCTCGCCTATCCAGGCAGGTAATCCACACCCGACCCCATCCTCCTCCTTCTTCCACATACCACATGCCCCGGCTGCTGGAACGAGTGCGACACCTTCCACCCAAAACACCGACCCCTCCACCAAATAAGCGCCGCCCTAAGCCATGGTGCATGCAGTATAGCCAGGATCTCAAGGAGCATTTGGCAGCGAAGAAGCAAATCGCGGTCGCACGCGCGGATGAGGTCGCGATGGCTGCCATTCATGCCGCCCCCAGATCTTGGAGGAGCACCTTGCCATTTGCTAGCTACGCCAGTTAAGCATGCTCAGTTTACACGTTGCGTGTGCTGCTCCTTCCTTTCCTTAACAAATTCTAGTGAATTGTGCTATCTACTTTTACCATGCAATCTGTTGCTCTAGTGTATATGTTCTATATGTCGTGCAATGTGGTGCTCACTTATTAACTGTTTGGTTAATTAGTTGTCGTGTTCAGTTAACTGTTTGGTTCAATTCTGCAAATGTGATGTTCAATTCTTCAGGGTGCAATTTTGTATTGTCTTCCATGTGAGAAATAAATCGAACTTTTCTTTACAAAATACATGAGAAACAAATCCAATTGCAATATTTCCAAGTTGTCAAGCATGCTTGGTTTGGTTAACTTTTTAATCTTCTAGTATGTTATACATTGTGCAATGTGGTGCTCAGTTAACGTTTGATTCATTTGTTATGGTGTTTAGTTAACTGTTTGGTTCCATTCTGCAATGCTATGTTCAATTATTGTGGGTACATTCTGTTATTGTATACCATGTGAGAAATAAATTGAATTTGGCTATACTAAATACATGAGAAACAAATACAGTTGCTATATTTCCAAGTTGTTAAGCATGCTTGGTTTGGTTAACTGTCTGACCTTCTATTAGGAGTATGTTATATTGTGCAATGTGGTGCTCAGTTAATGTTTGGTTCATTTGTTGTGGTGTTTAGTTAACTGCTTGGTTCAATTCTGCAATACAATGTCCAATTGTTGTGGGTAGAATTTTGTATTATTGTGCATGTGAGGAATAATCGAATTTGGTTGCACTTAATACATGGGAAACATATACAATTGCTATATTTCCTAGTTCTTAATGATGCTTGGTTTGGATAAATGGGTTTTCCATGTGGCTTGAATTAATCTGATGAATCTGCAATGTGCTTATTTTCCATTAACATATTTTACTAATAGCATGCGGACCCTCACTTAACCTGATCACTAAGTACCTTATACGTGTTGCAGGGAAGCAATGGGAAGCACTGAGGTTTAAAATCGAGGTTTGCACATGCATGATCCTTTGTCTAATAGCACATTATTGTGCAATTGCAGGAACCATTCTAATACTTAGGTTCTAAACAATTTGGTCTTGCACATGTAGGTCCTGCTGTCAGAGGTTTTGACCCACTGTTCGACCCTTTTTGTATATGGGGAAATGAGTTGTTCATGAATATCAGTCAAGTCAAGAAACTCAGAAAGATTGTTAGGATAAAGAAATTAGCAACAAAAACAACAAGATCTATGTCCGCACAATGAAGAAGACATCAATTCACTACAGGATGGTACTAACTATTATAACTTGTCTTTTTATTCCTTTGCCCCATTTCCAATATAGAGAAGATATTTATGCACATCCTTGTTTTCAGGCCTTTCCAAAACAGTTCACTGATGATTACCTCTCAAACCACCTATATAGACATGAGGCGAGGAAGGTATTCATACAACATCTACGGTTCAATATTGAAGTGTTCCTGAAGAGGACGAAGGATGGATGGTCAATCATCCACAGGCACTAGCCTAAAGTTGCAAAGACCTTCAACATTAATGAAGGCTCAATATTCGCCTTCCGCTTCAGCAGTTTTCCCGATGAGATGCATATGTCTATGTACCGTCTATGATGCTAATTTTGAAAGGTTCTAGATGTTGCATGTGAAACTTGGTGCTGGTGCAGTTGTGTAATGGGGTAGTTGAGTGCTGAAGCTATATCATGTTGTACTCTGATGTATTTCAATTATGAAATCCTGCTTCCTTAATATGGGAATGAAATATATTATGTGTTTAATATGAATGTCAATTAGATTAATAAATGGATTATTAATAATAGGGCAATTAGCCCGCTAACGGCGAATTAGCCTGCTAATTGGTTTTTGCTATTGCAAACGATTATTGAGAAAATACCGTGGGCGTTGACCTAAGGCAACGCACATAGTTCCTAGGAATACACCGTGTTGGATCGATGAGAAATCACACACGACATTCTCTTCAAAACTGTTTGCGTTAGGCCACCTTGCGCAAATGTTTACCGCATAAAAGCTGTGTGTGATGGATAGCCTTTGCCACACAGTTTCTTCTACGCATCGTGTGTGATGCATTCAATAACGCAAACGATAAAGTTATTAATATTGTGTGTAATGGGAATGCCATCACAAATGATTTAACGGGAAAAAATGTGTGTGATGTACCTACGAACGGAGACGTTTTCCTTGCAGCGACTGTGTGGGATGTATATATGAATGGAAACGTTTAGCGGGGACTAACTGTGTGGGATGTACTTACGACCGGAAACTATTTCGCCTTTATAATTGTATTTTTAGCACTATTGTATGTATAACCGTATTTGCTCGCTCGCTGGTCGCACACGGCCTCATTTTGCAAAACGTGTGTGCCAGGAGGGGCATATCCCCGACGATTTCTGGGTCGTGTGGGAAGGACCCCCCTATCGCCCACACTCACTAGGTGACGGTTTCGAATGCCGTCATGGAAAGGGGTTAAAAACCATTTGTATAGCACCGACGCGTACCAGTGATGATTTATTATTGTTAACAATTATCTCTATGATAAATGAGTTGGGAGGTGAAATATTAAGCCCCTATCTTTCTCTGTCTTTGATGGATGCCATTTGTTCTAAAAATATGTTTTGAGTACTAGCAAGCATAGAAGACTATATGATGATTGAGTATGTGGAGCTCTTACTTAGACTCTGTTGAATATGTTGAATTGGTTGCTACTTTAACATGAGAAGAATATAGGTTGGTGAGTTTCAACAGAATTCATTGTTTGAACCTTAACATGTGAATTGGTTGCTACTTTAACATGAGAAGTTTTATGAGAAAGAATTGATGTTATGATGCTAGGAAAAGTGATTGAAATTATCATTAATCAAACTTGTGCACTTTGCTAGCATTCACACATCATAAATTATTTCTTTTATCATTTACCTACTCGAGGGCGAGTAGAAATTAAGCTTGGGGATGCTGATACTTCCCTAATGTATCTATAATTTATGAAGTATTCATGCCATGTTTACAACAATTCTATATGGTGATGGTATGATTTGCATGGAACTAACTCGGACTAACGTTGTTTTCAGCAGAACTACCATGGTGTTGTTTTTTGTGTGGAAAAAAAGTTCTTCAAATGCAACAAAACTTTTTAACGATTTTTTTGGAACAAAAGAGGCACTAGAAGCTTCATGGGAAGACTAGAAGGTGAAGGAGGTGAGCACAGGACACCTGGGCACGCCAGGAGGCCCAGGCGTGCCCAGGTGGGTTGTGCCCACCTCGAGGCCCATCTTCACGTGAAACCGACGCCAAAAAATCCTCTAAATACAGGAACCTACAGAAATAACCCTAGATCAGAAGTTCCATCGCGGCAAGCCTCTGTAGCCACGAAAAACCAATCTAGACCCCGTTCCGGCACCCTGCTGGAGTGGGAAATCATCACCGGAGGCCATCTTCATTATCCCTATGGTCTCTATGATGAGGAGGGAGTAGTCCATCCTCGGGGCTGAGGGTTTGTACCAGTAGCTATGTGTTTAATCTTTCTCTCTCGTGTTCTTGATTTGGCATGATCTTGATGTATCGTGGGCTTTGTTAATATAGTTGGATCATATGGTGTTTTCCCCTCTCTATCTTGTTGTGATGAATTGAGTTTTCCCTTGGAGATTTCATTGTTATCGGATTGAATACTTTTATGGATCTGAAAGCACTTGATATATGTCTTGCATATGAATACCCATGGGGACAATGGGGTATTATATTGATTCACTTGATATATGTTTTGGCACTCAACTTGCAGATTCCTGAGGTGACATTGGGGTAATCTATGAATAGGGGTTGATACACGTTTTCGTTCTTGTTTCTCCGGTAGAAATCTTGGGGCACTCTTTGAGGTTCTTCGTGTTGGATTGAGTATTATAAATCTGAATTTGTTTTCGTGTTATTTTAGTACGAACTCTTGATAGATTGATCAGAAAGAATAACTTGGTGTTATTTTAGTACTAACTCTTGATAGATCGATCGGAAAGAATAACTTGGTGTTATTTTAGTACGAACTCCTCGATAGATCGATCGGAAAGAATAGCTACAAACAATTTATTCTTATGTTCTCTGCTAGATAAGAACTTTGGAGTGATTCTTCGTTGCACGTTGAGGGGTGGTTATGTGATCCAATTATATTAGCATTGTTGAGAGATTGCACTAGCAAAGGTACGGACCCTAGGCCTCATTTTCAAGCATTGCAATATGGTTTTGTGCTCACTTTTGCTACTTGTTACCTTGCTGTTTTTTATTGTTACTATTACAAAAATCAATATCTACTATCCATATTACACTTGTATCACCATCTCTTCGCCGAACTAGTGCACCTATACAATTTACCATTGTATTTGGTGTGTTGGGGACACAAGAGACTCTTTGTTATTTGGTTGCAGGGTTGTTTGAGAGAGACCATCTACATCCTACACCTCCCACGGATTGATAATACTTAGGTCATCCACTTGAGGGAAAATTGCTACTGTCCTACAAACTTTGCGCTTGGAGGCCCAACACGAGTCTACAAGAATGAAGTTGTGTAGTAGAATCAATGCGCCACGGCGTGTCTGCAGGCACTGACCGGGCACTCCTCAAATATTGCGCCGCACATTCACATATTGCAAATTTCGATCCTCAAATCCATGCAATCTATATACGTCGATCATACAGTACAAACTTTCTGAATGCCAAAGTTCAAAACAAAGCAAAGCAAATCATAGTTCAACAAACTGGACATGAAAATGAAATCAATGTCCGAGTGTGACGGATGGCCTTGGATCACTGACTGGGCGCCTGCTCCGAGCGAAAGGCGTCCTGCTCCAGGGGGAATGCGTCCTGCTCGTCCTGCTCTGCTTGCATCTGGGCAGCCTCCTCCGCCTGCATCCTGGCTTCCTTCTCCACCTGCATCCGGGTCGCCTCCTCCACCTGCATCCAGGCCACATCCGCCCTCGCCACCTCGTATTCCCTACGGTCGGTGATCTCCTTCTTCTTGTCCACCCTGCAAGTCACAACCGACGAATTGACGCCACTGACGGACAAGGCGGATTGTGTCTCCGTCGCGGCGGTGTGGGTCGGGCTGGACCACATCTCCAGCGGTGGATAGGGTCCGGAGGTGAGCATTGGGAGCAAGGGTGGAGGACGACGAGGGTCCGGGCGCGGGAATGGTTGGAGGGCGATTGGAGGAGGAAGAAGGGCTTGGTGGATTTGGTGCAATTTGGGGTGGGGTTGGGCTGTCGGGTCTGACGTGGTGGGAGGGCGTGCCTGGGTGCCTCCATATCCACCCCATATTTGGGCTGGATATGGGGGGTGTCAATCAGCCCGGGCATTTGAGGCCCATTTAAGGAGCCCGTCTGGGTCAAAAAATCATGCCAGGGCGGCCCGCCCGGCCGTATGAGGCGGGTTTAAAAAGTCCGACTGTAGATGCTCTAATATCCCTTGTCTGCGTAGGGATGAGCTCGTTTGCTCTTGAGTTATATAAACCTTTTTACCCTTCAAAAAACATAATTTTTTATTTTACTGTACACGCCAAGAGCATTTGAGCCCCGGTGTAGAAACTCCACGCCCTCCTAGTCGTGGTTTTGCTAGCGAGCCATGACCTTGTCTAGTTGGCCGCTCATGCCACCTCACCCTCACCCTGTACCGAGATTGCCACGATTATCAATGACCATCGTCATCACCTTGCACCACCACTCATTGCAACACCTTTCAGACAGTGTGGGTATAACTTGTTAATCACACAACTACTTTCACTCATAGACATGATAAGAAGTGTATTCAATTGGGCGACGACACCATCTTCTACCGCAAGCAGGTCAAGCATCTTTCATATAGGGCCGAGCCGGCAAAATCAGAGGCCCTGTGCAAAACTCTAAAATGGGCCCTAGCTCACTAAAAAATACTACATAAACATAACTATAATAATATAAAAGATCATAATATCTTAGATAGCAATTGGAAATGTCAAAATCGTACCTATTCTTGGTTGTATGGTCTTCACTTAAACAACATCATTCTTTTAGTGTTCTTTGTAATAAAATCTTCAATAATATCCTCATAGTCAATCTTCTCCAATAGATCACTCCCCGGTGCTATTGTGGCCAAATCGGTGAGTCTTTGTTGTGTCATGGTAGTGCGCATATAGGACTTCAATAGCTTCAACTTAGAAAAGTGGTGGATAGGGCAGGGTTGCCCCTATCTTGCGGGCCTCCAAATGTGTTGGCTGATAGCTCGGGGATAAATTGTTTCGTGGTTTCTCGTCCCGGGAATCGGCAGGGATCCCCCGGGAGTCCGTGAAACCAAATGAGGCCTAATTGTGGGTCAATGTACGTCCCTTTTTCTTTGTCTGTGATTCGTGCGAGGGGAAAATTGAGCAGTTTTGGGGAGTCGAACAACATGGGCTAACGGATGAAAGAAAGCGGAGTGGGAGGGTTGGCGGAGGAGAGAGAAACAGGAACACTATGATTTTTTAGGTAGGAGAGATTTAAGGTGTTAAGTGCATGTACCTACCCGCTGGAGGGGTGTGAGCTGATATATGTAAGTTGAACTGTGTTCCTTGTATAATGGGCCTGATGCAAGGCAAGAAGCCATCTTGGAGTATGACGTAAACAATCCTCAGTGTGAGGTTGGTTAGGCACCATGTAAACCCTAGCCCTTATCCTCTACATAAGTCGAGGCTAGGGTAGCCATTCCCATCACCTCATATCCATACTATCGGTGGCCACAACCCCATCATATTGTAACCCCCTAGCATGAGATGTCCCCACATCAATACAGCACACAAAGCTGGACGTAGGGTACTACCTCGCCATGAGGGTTCGAACCTGGTTAACCACCTTGTGCGAACTCCCTGGTACTTCCGGCCATGTTCGCTGCCCTACCGAAAGTACTGGCGGTTTCTAGCACATCACATGTGTCAATCTGTGTGCTTGTTCATCTTGGCCGGGCTAGGCGGCAAGACTCATAGTGGGACGTCAGGGAGGGCCATTCTCGTGCGGCGGCGCTGAAGGAAATATGCCCTAGAGGCAATAATAAAGTTATTATTTATTTCCTTATATCATGATAAATGTTTATTATTCATGCTAGAATTGTATTAACCGGAAACATAATACATGTGTGAATATATAGACAAACAGAGTGTCACTAGTATGCCTCTACTTGACTAGCTTGTTAATCAAAGATGGTTATGTTTCCTAACCATGGACAAAGAGTTGTTATTTGATTAACGGGATCACATCATTAGTTGAATGATCTGATTGACATGACCCATTCCGTTAGCTTAGCACCCGATCGTTTAGTATGTTGCTATTGCTTTCTTCATGACTTATACATGTTCCTATGACTATGAGATTATGCAACTCCCGTTTACCGGAGGAACACTTTGTGTGCTACCAAACGTCACAACGTAACTGGGTGATTATAAAGGTGCTCTACAGGTGTCTCCAAAGGTACTTGTTGGGTTGGCGTATTTCGAGATTAGGATTTGTCACTCCGAATGTCGGAGAGGTATCTCTGGGCCCTCTCGGTAATGCACATCACTTAAGCCTTGCAAGCATTGCAACTAATGAGTTAGTTGCGAGATGATGTATTACGGAACGAGTAAAGAGACTTGCCGGTAACGAGATTGAACTAGGTATTGGATACCGACGATCGAATCTCGGGCAAGTAACATACCGATGACAAAGGGAACAACGTATGTTGTTATGCAGTCTGACCGATAAAGATCTTCGTAGAATATGTAGGAACCAATATGGGCATCCAGGTCCCGCTATTGGTTATTGACCGGAGACGTGTCTCGGTCATGTCAACATTGTTCTCGAACCGTAGGGTCCGCACGCTTAAGGTTTCGATGACAGTTATATTATGAGTTTATGAGTTTTGATGTACCGAAGGAGTTCGGAGTCCCGGATGAGATCGGGGACATGACGAGGAGTCTCGAAATGGCCGAGACGTAAAGATCGATATATTGGACGACTATATTCGGAGTTCGGAAAGGTTCCGAGTGATTCGGGTATTTTTTGGAGTACCGGAGAGTTACGGGAATTCGCCGGGGAGAAGTATTGGGCCTTATTGGGCCCTGCGGGAAAGAGAGAGGGGCTGCCTAGGGCAGGCCGAGCGCCCCCCCCCCATGGCCTAGTCCGAATTGGACTAGGGGGAGGGGCCGCACCCCCTCCTTCCTTCCCTTCTCTCTTCCCCTTCCTTGTCTCCTACTCCTAATACATGGAAGGACTCCTAGTTGGACTAGGAAAGGGGGAATCCTACTCCCGGTGGGAGTAGGACTCCCCTAGGGCGCGCCATAGTAGAGGGCCGGCCCTCCCCTCCTCCACTCCTTTATATACGGGGGTAGGGGGCACCCCATGGACACACAAGTTGATCTTCGCGATCGTTCCTTAGCCGTGTGCGGTGCCCCCCTCCACGATATTACACCTCGGTCATATTGTAGCGGTGCTTAGGCGAAGCCCTGCGACAGTTGAACATCAAGATCGTCACCACGCCATCGTGCTGATGGAACTCCTCCCCGTACCTCTGCTGGATCGGAGTTCGGGGTGCGTCATCGAGCTGTACGTGTGTCAAGAACTCGGAGGTGCCGGAGTAACGGTGCTTGGATCGGTTGAACCGGGAAGACGTACGACTACTTCCTCTACGTTGCGTCAACGCTTCCGCTTCGGTCTACGAGGGTACGTAGACAACACTCTCCCCTCTCGTTGCTATGCATCACCATGATCTTGCGTGTGCGTAGGAAATTTTTTGAAATTACTACGTTCCCCAACAGGCGCGCCAACTGATCCTCCTTGACAAGGTGGGTCACGTAGTCGATACGCGTGTGTGTCACGCAGGGGAGGTTTTTGTACCGTGCGACATGGTAAATTTTCCATGCCACTTGGCGTGGCTTGTCGACGCGATCAGAAGCAGCGCGGTGCTCACCTTGATCCCCGAGCATGGCGATGGGTGGGGATTAGAAGACGCATCAACTCCTCCTACACTGCAAGGTATGCGCCCCCCTCGCATTCACAACTAGTGGTTTCCACCTACGCTCCTCTGCTAGATCCACTTTTTCCCTACTCCGTGTGACTCGGACGACGATGATGGCTGCAGGGGAAGAGAAGATAGTGATGATCGCGGGCAGTGATGCATGGAAGCTGGCGCGACTCTGCGTGATCTGCTCGCGGTAGAAGACCTAAAGAGATCTGAACCAGGAAGCGATGACGATGGCTGAGGAGGTGAATGAGGAGGAATAGGCACACAAATGTGAATGTACACAAAAATGATGATGGTGGCAGTACAATTTTGTCCTCTGCTTTGCCATATTTCCCTTCAATTAATTCTCCTACTTGGGAAAGTATCATCATGAGGCTAACATGGATAATGCTCTGATTAAAATGGAACCATATATACCAAGGATCTGTGTAGTGGTTCATTGGGAGATGTTTGAGGGAGATGAGAGCTTTGAAATCCACAAATTTAAAGTGGGTGATAGTGAAGTTAATAAAATTCGCAAAAGTGAACCAACCTGTGGTTGGATGGTTAGAGCATCTACAGCCGGGCGCCTCAAACCCGCCTCATACGCCCGGGCGGGCCGCCCGGTCACTGTCCAGTCACTATTTTTTGACCCAGATGGCCCCCTCAAACAGCCCTCAAACGCCCGGGCTGGCCAGCACCCCTCATATCTAGCCTAAATATGGGGCGGATGTAGGGGCGCCCCGCACGCTCGCCACGTCAAACCCGACAACCCGACCCACCCCAAATTGCACCAAATCCACCCCGAAGACCAGCCTGATCCATTTGCTATCTCCTTTCTTCTTCCTCCTCCGCGCAGTTAGTCCCGCGCTCCGCCGCTGTGCCCGCTTCGCAGCCGTTCCCAGGCTCGCCAACGCCAGCTCCGGAAGAGCCCTCCCGTCCTCGCCGCGGGGGTCGTCGTTGCCGACACGGACACCACCGTGGTACATCCGAAAACTCTCTGGTTCCGCCTTGCGCTTGATGTGTTCGACCGGATTTTTTGTGATTTTGTTAGGTAAAATGATGGATTCCGATGCTTCGTTGGATGAGGAGTATGGACCGATGGAGCTTGACCCAATGATTCAAGATGAGTTCTTCGATTCGTCGGATTCAGACGAAGAAGTTGACATGATTATGCTCATGAGCATGCAAGAGGAAATGGACCGGCAAGTGGAGCATATTTTGAACTTCAAGGGTTCAATCAAAGGGAGAAGATTGATCAACCGGGACAAGGTGTCCGGTGTCCGGCGCAAAGCTACTGCACAAGGACTACTTTGCTCGCAAACCTACTTTCCCAGATGATCCATGGTTTCTTCGCCGTTTTCACATGCGGAAACCATTGTTTTTCCGCATTGTGGAGGGAGTGGAGGCACACGACGACTACTTCAAGCTCACAAGGGGTTGTTGCGGCCAACTCTCTTTCTCGGCCAAGAAGAAGTGCACGGCTGCTCTGAGGATGCTTGCACTTGGTACTGCTGCAGATGCCATTAGTGAGATGGTCAGGATAAGGGGGAGCACGTGCCTGAAAACTACTGCCAAGTTTGCCCGCGTCGTGGTGGAGGTGTATGGACCTGAGTATTTCAGAGAACCAAATGCGCAGGACACGGAGAAGTTGTTGGCTATTGGAGAGGCAAGGGGCAGATCAATTGATTGCATGCATTGTCAATGGAAGAACAACCCAAAAGGTCCGCGGGACCGTCAACGGCCGATATTACAATATGGGATACTATCTTGCCGATGGTATCTATCCTCAGTGGACGGCGTTTGTGAAGACCATATCCGAGCCACATGGCAATAAATAGAGCCACTTTGCAACAATGTAGGAAGCGGCTAGGAAGGATGTGGAGAGGGCATTTGGTGTGCTTCAAGCACATTGGGGAATTGTGCGGAGCGCTGCAATGATGTGGGAATCAAAAATGTTATGGCAAGTGATGACATGTTGTGTTATTCTGCACAATATGATTGTCGAGGATGAGGGTGATGGTGTAGCCCAAACCCATGATTTCAAAGCACCTGGAGAACAAGTTGAAATCCCGGAAGATCAAGATGCGGCTCAGCTGATGAACTTTCTACAGATGTATCGGAATCTTCGAGATCAGCAGGTGCACACGCAACTACGCAATGATCTTCTGGAGCATATGTGGACCCACAAAGGTAACCAAGTAGACAATGCTTGAGTTTGACACTTAAATAATTTTATGTAAATGCTATCTATGCTTCGTACCAACATTTGCTATTTACGTGTGACATTGTCTTGTATGATCGACGTGCATGTATTTGTATAGATTTGAGACTTCGGATTTAAGATATGTGGATACCGGGACGGAAATATGAGGGCCTGTTCGGATGCGCCCGCAGGCGTGCCCCGACACGTCCGCGGGCGTTTGAAGGGTCCGATTTGCCAAGTCTGATTGTAGATGCTTTTAGGTAGACAGTGCTATTCTCAGCTCACCAGGGTTCAAGTCCTGATGCTCGCATTTATTTCTGGATTTTCGGCGATGCGCGTTCGTTCAAAAGAATAAAATAAAAAATCACAAAAAGAGATATAGAAGTTAATATGTCTTCCTAAAAAAAAAACTTACAAAGCAGATATTCCCCGAGCGGATTCGGCGACCACCCGTGACTCGCGAGTATGGGCCACCGGCCAAGTACAGCAGCAAGGCTTCCCAAGGAAGGAAGGGTCACAATTTCATTTTTGATTTTCACTTTCCCCTCCCTTTTCCGTTTTCCTTCACATACCTCCTTCCCTCTCTCCTTCCCGGCTTTCCCGGGCCTTCCTCTTCCGTCTCGCCACAAAGGCTACCACCAGCCTCGCCAGTCCGCCGCCGCCGCCGCCTCCTTCGCGCCCGAGACAAGCGAGGTCGATCCCGACTCCCGAGACCGCGGCGCACTGGCGGCATGACCAGGAAGAAGAAGGGCGCTCGCGGTCGTCGGCCGAGGAGGGAAGCCGGCGACGGATGCTGGCCGAGGAGGTACGCCGACGAGGAGTGGCCGCACCTCGTCGACATGGTGCTGTCTTGGAGCCTCGAGGACGTCATGGACGAGGGTCTCTTCAAGAACAAGGTGGTTTGTACTGCTGCTCCGTTGGTTTTCTTGGGCTGTTCTTCGCGTGTTGGTTGCGCCGTACCCCCGTAGGGTTTAGTTCAATCTACCTACTCCCGTAGGCTTTGGCTCGATCTAGTACGAGGTGTTGTGGTTTTCCCTTTAGCTGTTCTGATAGTCCTCCAAAGAAATTACTAATTTAAGCTGTTCTGGCCTTGGAGATGTTTCATCTCCAAATTCTAGCAAGGGGCTGGCCGGAACATTGTATTTCTCGGTAAAGTTTTGTCATTTAAGTCAAATTTGGACTAAATATCTAAACTTTATCAATAAATACCCTCAATCCAAACAGGCCCCAAGGGGTTTGATGCCAAGTGTGAAGTATAGAAGAAGTTTGAGAACCTTCTGACCAATTTTGGGTCTTTAACTCTTTATACTCTGCCTGAAGAGGATTTGAGCATTAAAGAGTGTTACTCCTACTTTACATTTAGAAAAAGTCATGGATGCATTAAATATGAAGTAACACAAACATGCCAAATTTCATATTCCAATCCATCACTAGCACCATGGACCCAAAAAAGAGCAATCATTACTGTAGCAAATGGGTGCAATGCAATTGTCATAATTGGTGTTTTTTTTCTTTATTCTCGATACCAGCAGTTTTGCATAAATTGGTGTGTTTTTATATCCGTGAATTTCTGTCATCAAGTTCTAACTATGAGGCTTCAAATTGCAGCTGAGAATGATACCGTCTATATTCAATGATATCAAGAGCTACTTAGGATCCTACACATCTCCACTGTTGGAGGAGTTGCGAGCTGACATGTCGTCCAGCTTGGAAGCCATCTCCACCGAGTCTTTTGTAAAAGTAGCATGGATCGAGCAAACAAAATATAGTGCAGTTTATAACATTGCTTTTGAGGCTGATTCTCAGAATACAAAGTCTTGCAACAAACCTGAAAGCAATGGTCGAAGTGTTGGTGATATCATTATCCTGTCTGATGTGAAGCCAGAAAAAATATCTGATATTACTTGCAATGGGAGGCCGTACTGTATTGCCTTCATTACTGATGGAGCCGATGAAGATGATGACTCACCTCCAGCCAGCTATGTGATAAGAGCGTCAGGAAAAATTGATGCCGCAGACGAGGTCAGTGAAGATGGGAAGAGGAGCCCACTTTTTGCAGCTCATTTGCTGAATATTGTGACCTACATCCGCATATGGCGCTGCCTTGACTACACAACAGTCAGGAGAAACCAAAACCTCATACAGGAGATAGTACACTATCCACGGGTATGTATGCTCTTATACTCTCAATGACATTGACAATGATGCGAGTTTGTTCCTCAGATCAGATCATGAAATGCTAAATAGAGAAAAAGAGAGAAGTTAATTTTGAAATCATCACCCACATTTCCTTACTAAAGAATATACATGTATGTAAAATTTCTGTTTATTGCATAGGAAATGCCCCAGCTATGTTCACATCATAATGAGAACAGATCACTAGAGGCTTTTGGGCAGCCGTAAAGAAACATTAATTTGCTTAGCTCTTTTCTGGTGTTTGCAGGTTGCAAATATTCTCCCAAAAAATACAAAGGCTGTTGCTTCAATCGACAGCATGGAAATATGGAGTGAATTGTCTACAATGAATCTTAACAACTCACAAAATGATGCCATCCTGAACTGCATTTCAGCAATGCTCTCCAACAGCAGCAGCAGTTTAAGCCTTATCTGGGGACCTCCTGGCACAGGAAAGACTAAAACAATCACTGTACTCTTGTGGTTAATGAGGAAACTGAAACATGGTACACTTACATGTGCACCGACAAACCTTGCTGTTAAACAAGTTGCTTCATGTTTCTTAAGGTTGAGCAAAGAGAACCCTCTGGATACAAGTTGCTTAGGAGATGTTCTGTTGTTTGGCAATAAACATCGCATGTGTGTTGAAGATGATCTGAAAGAGATTTACTTACATGATCGTGTAAGGAAGCTTCTTGTTTGCTTTGCACCATTGACTGGATGGAGACATTGTCTGTCTTCCATGTACGATTTTCTTGAGAATGGTTACTCCCAGTACCTTCGATATTCTGAAGAACAAAAGGAGGAGAATAAACCTTCCTTTCTGCATTACACCAGGAAAAAACTTGATGTTATTTATCCTGAGCTCCGAAGATGCTTCAAACAGCTACTCTTTCATGTCCCAAAATCTTGTATTTTGGAGGTGAATTACAATAACATCATTTCACTTCTCGAACTGCTTGAAGATTTCAATACACTCCAGAGGAAAACTACCGGGGTTGAGATAAAGGAAGTTTTCTTATATAAAGATGTTCCAAGGAAATCCAGCATGGGCATTCTTCCCAAGACAGTGATAACCATCGGCAAAACCAGAATTAAATGCCTTGAGCTGCTAAAGATGCTATTAAGTTGCTTGAAACTTCCTATAACATCCTCCAAACGCACCATCCGAGAATTCTGTATGGAAAGTGCCAGCATAATTTTCTGCACTGTTTCTAGCTCTTCCAAAGTAACAAGCAATAAAACACTAGAGTTGCTTGTTGTCGATGAGGCTGCTCAGTTGAAAGAATGTGAAACATTGATCCCTTTGCGTTTGCCTGCATTGAAGCATGCTATCCTCATTGGTGATGAGTGTCAACTACCAGCAACAGTTGTTAGTAAGGTTAGTTCTTGATCTTATATTCTTGTCTCGTGTCTACTAATCTGTCAAGCATAAGATTCCTCATTTGTTTTGTTACATTTGTGTCATGTCATCTCAAGTTGTGATCCCTGTAGGTTTGCAAGGATGCATTATTTGGGAGAAGTCTCTTTGCGAGGTTGAGTTCATTGGGACATGAAAAGTATCTGCTTAACATGCAATACAGAATGCATCCATCCATTAGCATTTTTCCAAACACCAGCTTCTATGGCGGGCAACTCTTGGATGCTCCTAGTGTCATGCAAAAAGAACACCAAAAGAAGTATCTTCCAGGTTCTATGTTTGGTACTTACTCTTTCTTCAATATTGAAGATAGTTGGGAGGATGTCGATGAACTTGGTCATAGCAGGAAGAACGTGGTTGAAGTTGCCATTATCCAGGAAATCTTGCAAAATCTCCGAAGAGGCATGTGTTCTGTCATCATGCTGTTTTATTACGTGTGAAATTTATCTATTTTTTCTACCTTAGGTTGTTACAAGAGTATTGGATTTATTTCTGAACCATTATTTATAGTTTTCAGCTGGACTTAAATTGATGATTGAACATGTTTATTAGCTATATGGAAAGATGATCATTAAACATAGATTTTTAATTAACAAGTCCAATTAGTTTCATGGTATGATATTAGGTTGTTATGTTCTATTTAAGAAGGTTGCACATATAGTTTAGCACACACCAGTAACAATGTTTCTGTTTCTGGAACTTTGAAGCATGTCCTTTTGTTCATTCCAGAAAAATTGGAAACATAAGTAATGATAGTCTGACTCCCGATAGAGTGTTGAAACAGCATATACTCAGGGTGATTTCCTTTTGCTTTGTTCTTTATAGCATGGATATCAGGGCACATGTTTACTATACATATTTCACCGTGCAGCTTGTTCTAAGACTATGAAGAAGGTCACAGTTGGTGTCATATGCCCATACTCTGCTCAAGTTCTAGCAATTCAAGAAAAACTGAGGAAAATGAAGTTTGGCCCCTTGTCAGTAAAAATTAGTTCTGTTGATGGCTTCCAAGGTGGCGAGGAAGACATAATCATTTTATCAACTGTCAGGTCCAACTCTGATGGGGTGGTAGGGTTTGTTTCAGATCGACAACGTACAAACGTAGCTTTGACAAGAGCAAGGTATCTTATGTTGTGATCTCACGTTCCTTTTGTGATTGGTTTTGCCTATCTTCTCAGTGCGTTACTTATTCTACTTTGAATACAGACATTGCCTTTGGATTCTGGGAAATGCTGCAACCCTATCCAGGAGTGGTTCTATCTGGGCAGATCTAGTGCACAATTCCAAGGAACGGCAGTGTTTCTTCAATGCAAAAAGTGATGGGGCTATTTCTCGTGTGATTGCTAAGCATGAGAGTGAGCTCAGTTCAGTTAAAGACAAATGTGTTACACCTTTACAAGTTATAGATAACACTGTTCGGGTATTGACTCGCTGGTCCCTTTCCTCTACTACCTACGAGTTATCTTGAATTTAGTTTTTATCATTTCTCATGTTGAATTTGCCAAGTGAAGCATTCATGAATGTGCTGGTATTTATTTGTTTTAAATGAAAACATGTGTTGCCAAATAGATTACCAGGAACCTGTTGTAGACTTCTCTTGTGCTAATGTCCCTATTTTTTTAGGTATGGGTATGGGATTATCAATTTTAGTGCTATGGTATCATATACTAGGTCAATTATTCAGAAGCTGCTCCCTCTGTAAACAAATTTTAGTGACCTAAAACGTCTTACATTTGTTTACAGAGGTAGTATTTCACTAGTCAGGAATCCATCTTCATATTGCTCAAACTTGAAAATGCAGCAACAAGAGAACACAAGCTGTGATTAAATGGCCTGAATTATTAGTCCAATTATGTAACCGTGCTACTATCGGTAAAGTAACTCAATGTATTGCGTGCAACATTTGGATCATATGCTACTACTTTGGTTATCACTGTCCTAGCAATGAAGTCCATGAAATAATTATGTAATTTGAAGCTGTTGCCTTGTCTAACTCATAATTCCTGTGTCCATCCAGGTTCAGGCACCATCTCGAACTCGGAAGGGGTGGAAAGGTCAACGACACCCTTCTTTGAAATGTGGTGCATCTGATGCTGGGAGCCGTCAACCAGGCGGTGTCGCTTCCGGTTCCGGTCCACATCGCCGAAAGGATAAAGGGATTGTTGAAGATCTCACTGCTTCCTTCAGCAATCTTAGACTCCGTTGAAGAATCTTCACCCTTGGGAGCCAAGTTCTTTTTGGAGACGAGCTAAGACCATGATCTACTATTTCTAAACGCCCACGCCTACAAAATTGGCAGCAGAGTGACTATCCTGTACAAGCTCATTGGGTTGTAGGCAAATGTCCCATAAGATTCTATTTTGGCTCACACGACTCTGCAATTTTTGCGTTGAGTGGAGGTCTGCCTTGGTTTGGGATTGCTGTTCAGTTTGGATGTCCAGACTGCAGGCAAAATGCTCTCGAACGTAAGTGTTACTACTACTGCTGGCGTGAGTGTCGATTTTCCGAGGTCTGAAGAGCCGGCTGTGCTCCTGATACTTGAAGATGGCACTGTATCGATCACTACTGTGCTAGTAGTACTACATGCCTTTGTTTTGATGTAGTATATCATCATGCCTTTGTTTTGATGGACGAGAAAGGAAATTTATCAGCGGCTAGTACTACTCCCTCCATTCGGAATTAATTGTCGCACTTCAAACGGTACATCCGTTCGAGCGACAGTTATTTCCGTACGGATGAAGTACTATTATATTACTCCCTCCGTTCCTAAATATAAGCCTTTGTAGACATTTCACTATGGACCACATACGGATGTATACAGATGCATTTTAGAGTGTAGATTCACTCATTTGTAGTTCACAGTGGAATCTCTACAAAGACTTGTATTTAGGAACGGAGGGAGTATCATGCTTTTGTTTCAGATCATACAGCATCAGTAATTTGTAGTTTATGCAATTTGAATTTCTCCTAGTACGTCTGAGATTATGCAAATGAGACAGTTCACGCACACGCACACGCACACGATGGGTGTTCTGTTTGGATGTTCAGACAGTAGCCAAAGATGCTGTTCCTGAGCTTGGCTTCTGAGGAGGGGTCGTAGGAAGAGGGGGTGTTGCCTGGTTTGAAGGCGGTGGAGAGGGTGACCGAGCCAGCGAGCAGCGAGGGCGGGAAGCACCATGACCAGGCAGCGGACAGAATGACGGGCGGGCGGGCGTCGTGGCGCTTGCATATGCACCGGGAAGTCGCACTTGCTGACAGATCTTGTGCCTGCGTATCACTACAAGTTGCAGCAACCAGGGGTGACGAGGATGTGAGATATCGCTCGGCAGCTGCCGCCCGAACCACCGGCAATGTAAACTCTGAGCTGTACAGCACGGGCCAGCCTTTGACCAAGGTTGGACAGCGGCGTACAGTACTCCCTCCGGTCCTTTTTACTCTGCATATTAGGTTTGTCTAAAATCAATCTCATCCAACTTTGATCAAGTTTATATAAAAAATTATAGACATTCACATAACAACACCAATATCATTAGATTCATCTTGGAATATATTTTCATATTATATTTATTAAATATTATAGATGCTAATAATTTTTAATATAAATTTGGTCAAACTTAGCAAAGTTTGACTTTCGGCAAAACCAATGTGCAGAGTAAAAAGGACCGGAGGGAGTACGTGTATCCGTGTATCCGCAACGCTGCTTGACAGCGGTCTTGGAATTGAACGATCTCCCTCGGGTCGAGGGCGCGGCTACTTTTCAGTGAACAGTCCTCTCGGCCTGACACCGTAGTCGTAAACCGAGGTAGGGGGCCGTGCCAGGCGTTGGCCGGGCGGCGGCAGCGCTACGCATCTCCACTGCCAGATCCTGCTTCATCATGCTCCGCGTCCAATTTTTATTTTATTTATGCATTTGCAATATTGTTGTAGTAGAGTACTACCTCCGTCCGGGTTTTTAGATCCGCTGAGCACCGCGCGGGCGTACCAAGTTTACAGGGCCGCTGCATCGATGGGCATGCAAAAAGTGAAAAGGCTTTGTTCCTGCCTCGGTCCCCACGTAGCTGGCCACAGCTAAATCATGCGAGAGAGAGGTGCTGAGTAATCAGCGTAGGAGAGAGAGAGTACTAGTCTGCGCTGTTTAGAGAGCGCATGCGCGCAAACTCATTGGTTGTTGCTTTGCGTAAAAACCTCGTGCAGTTAGAGCCAGCTTTTACCTTGGTCCGTGAGATTTGGTCTGGGGGACTTAAAATCCCGGACGGAGGTAGTAGTATTTTCCCCGTGTGATATACAACATGTAACAAACACCATGGCATTTCAAACGCGCAATAGCTGCATTTCAGTAAACTGAGTTTTCGCAGTTGGGTCAGTCGATCTTGGTCGAAGGGAGAAATAGCCGGAGGGAGGAAGAAGCTCGTTGGGCAGGCTACCCCGGTGTCTATCTTAGGGTTCAGGGTAGTGCGGGGGTGGACGGCGGTGGTAGGGCGGTGGTGTGGGGATTCGCAGGAGAGAAAAATCTGTGCGGCGGGGCCTATAGGGGTGGCCGGGGTGGTGGGAGACCGGCGATGGGGGCTGGTTCCGGGGAGGGCGGGGCGACGAGGCGGCGAGGGAGCGTCGGTGGTACGTGGTGGCGGCTGGGGAAAGATGGGGTGAAGAAAAAGAGAACAAGGTGGAAGATGATGCCTGGACGTTGGATCTTGATCTGATGGTTGGGATGAAATCAACTGACTAGTTCAAAATTTCGGTCGACTAACGAGAAACCACTCCCTTTCAAACGCACCATCGCATCAACATTACGCGTACTCAAAATCACCAAGAAGAAAACATAGGCATGCATGCATCAAATACAAGCCAAATCAAATATAGACCCATCGTATTTTAAGTGAAAATAACAATTTCACTAGAAAAATGAGTTAGATATATATACCCAAAAGAAAATGTATCATTCGCTTTACATTCGGAAGAAAACGGTACGTAACCATCTTGTTTACACGTGAAGGTGTTTGGTGTAGACGTGAACACATCTCCCCCGGCGGTACCCACCCACACTACTACTACTACCTCCTTCCGGGTTTTTAGGTCCGCTGAGCACCGCGCGGGCGTACCAAATTTACAGGGCCGCTGCATCGATGGGCATGCAAAAAGTGAAAAGGCTTTGTTCCTGCCTCGGTCCCCACGTAGCTGGCCATAGCTAAATCATGCGAGAGAGAGGTGCTGAGTAATCAGCGTAGGAGAGAGAGAGTACTAGTCTGCGAGATTACAACTGCATGCAATAACTGCGATGTTTAGAGAGCGCATGCGCGCAAGCTCGTTGGCTGTTGCTTTGCGTAAAAACCTCGTGCAGTTAGAGCCAGCTTTTACCTTTGTCTATGAGATTTGGTCTGGGGGACTTAAAATTCCGGACGGAGGTAGTAGTATTTTCCCCGTGTGATATACAACATGTAACAAACACCATGGCATTTCAAACGCGCAATAGCTGCATTTCAGTAAACTGAGTTTTTGCAGTTGGGTCAGTCGATCTTGGTCGAAGGGAGAAATAGCCGGAGGGAGGAAGAAGCTTGTTGGGCAGGCTACCCCGGTGTCTATCTTAGGGTTCAAGGTGGGGCGGGGGTGGACGGCGGTGGTAGGGCGGTGGTGTGGGGATTCGCAGGAGAAAAAACTCTGTGCGGCGGGGCCTATAGGGGTGGCTGGGGCGGTGGGAGACCGGCGATGGGGGTGGTTCCGGGGAGGGCGGGGCGACGAGGCGGCGAGGGAGCGTCGGTGGTACGTGGTGGCGGCTGGGGAAAGATGGGGTGAAGAAAAAGAGAACAAGGTGTGTCGTGGTTCTAAGTCTAACAGTAGAATAGGGGGTAGGTATGGAGAGGCAAGATCCTAGCTATGGAGCAGTTGTGAACACAAGGATGTACGAGTTCAGGCCCTTCTCGGAGGAAGTAACAGCCCTAGTCTCGGAGCCCGGAGGCGGTCGACTGGATTATGTGTGTATGGATTACAGGGGTGCGAACCCTTTACACTGAGGAGGGGGGGTGGCTTATATAGTGTCCGCCAGCCCCCTCCGGCCCTCAGTAATGCAGGGTTTAAGGTACATTAAGTCTAGGCGTTACTGGTAACGCCTTACATAAAGTGTCCTAAATGCCATAAAGGCTACTTAATTACAGACCGTTTGGATACAGAGTGACTCTAGATCTCCTGGTGGTCGAGTGTGTCTTCATGGTCGAGTCCTTCGAGTCCGTCGAGTGAAGTCCCTCTTGGTCGACTGGAATGCAGTTTCTTCTGAGGGTGTCCTTGGGAAGGGTACTTAGATCAGGTCTATGACCCTACCCTAGGTACATGACTTCATCATTAGCCCCCGAATGGATCGAGGTTTGAGTGAAGAAGGAGTTGATATAATTTCCGACCTGCTTTTATGTTCTGGATATGTATTGTCTTGGACCAACAATCTCTTTGTTGATAACATCAACTTTTCTTTCAGTCACCTTGATCCATTCTTCTCTCTCGTCGAGTGAACTTTTGAACTTAGCAATCTCCGAGCGATGGATCGCAGGAAATCTCTCGTCTGACAGATCGATCTGCTGCTCGCGGATTTTGTGGGATCCGAATTTTGGGGAAGCGCGCGAAGCGGGGCGGACCGCGGCGCTCGGATGGGATAGGGCATAGACGCCTCGTTTCCCGCGCCATCTTTTTCACCACGTATCGCGTCTGCGCGACTGTTTCGGGATGTGATTGGATTGCCTGGGCCCACTTGTCATCCACTCGGAAGCGACTCTATAAAATGCGCCCGACGAGGGTTTTTGAACAGTACTTCTCCAATCCCCCTTCTGTCCTCTCCGTCTCCGCCCACCGCGCCCGCTCTCGCCTCTGCCCAACCACCGCGCCCGCTCCGTCGGCAACAATGGTGAAGGAGAAGACGGCGGCTCTGGAGCGCGCGAAGAAGGCGACGGCGAAGGGGAAGGCGAAAGGGAGAGCGACCAGTCGGGGTGGATCTTCGTCAAGGTCCTGTTGGGGAACGTTGCAGAAAATTAAAATTTTTCCTACGGTTTCACCAAGATCCATCTATGAGTTCATCTAAGCAACGAGTCAAGGGAGTGAGTTTGCATCTACATACCACTTGTAGATCGCGTGCGGAAGCTTTCAAGGGGATGGTGATGATGGAGTCGTACTCGATGTGATTCAGATCACCGATGTCCAAGTGCTGAACGGACAGCACCTCCGCGTTCAACACACGTACGGGACGGGAGACGTCTCCTCCTTCTTGATCCAGCAAGGGGAAAGGAGAGGTTGATGATGATCCAGCAGCACGACGGCGTGGTGGTGGATGCAGCAGAACTCCAGCAGGGCTTCACCAAGACTACGGGAGGAGGACGAGGTGTAGCAGGGGGAGGGAGGCGCCAAGCACAAGGGTGCGGCTGCCCTCCCCCCTGCCCTCCTTTATATAGGCCTCCAGGGGGGGGGTGCCGGCCCTGGGAGATTGAATCTCCCAAGGGTGCGGCGGCCAAGGGGGGAGGAGTGCCCCCCAAGGCATGTGGTGCGCCCCCCCACCCTAGGGTTTCAACCCTAGGCGCAGGGGGTGGGCCTAGGGGGGCGCACCAGCCCACTATGGGCTGGCTCCCCTCCCACGTCAGCCCATGGGGCCCTCCGGGATGGGTGGCCCCACCCGGTGGACCCCCCGGGACCCTTCCGGTGGTCCCGGTACATTACCGGTAGACCCCGAAACTTTCCCGATGGCCGAAATACCACTTCCTATATATTATTCTTTACCTCTGGACCATTCCGAAACTCCTCGTGACGTCCGGGATCTCATCCGGGACTCCGAACAACATTCGGTATGCTGCATACTCATATTCATACAACCCTAGCGTCACCGAACCTTAAGTGTGTAGACCCTACGGGTTCGGGAGACATGCAGACATGACCGAGACGACTCTCGGGCAATAACCAACAGCAGGATCTGGATACCCATGTTGGCTCCCACATGCTCCTCGATGATTTCATCGGTTGAACCACGATGTCGAGGATTCGATCAAACCCCGTATACAATTCCCTTTGTCAATCGGTACGTTACTTGCCCGAGACTCGATCGTCGGTATCCCAATACCTTGTTCAGTCACGTTACCGGCAAGTCACTTTACTCGTACCGTAATGCATGATCCCGTGACCAACCACTTGATCACTTTGAGCTCATTATGATGATGCATTACCGAGTGGGCCCAGAGATACCTCTCTGTTATACGGAGTGACAAATCCCAGTCTCGATCCATGTCAACCCAACAGATACTTTCGGAGATACCTGTAGTGCACCTTTATAGTCACCCAGTAACGTTGTGACGTTTGATACACCCAAAGCACTCCTACGGTATCCGGGAGTTACACGATCTCATGGTCAAAGGAAGAGATACTTGACATTGGAAAAGCTCTAGCAAACGAACTACACGATCTTTGTGCCATGCTTAGGATTGGGTCTTGTCCATCACATCATTCTCCTAATGATGTGATCCCGTTATCAATGACATCCAATGTCCATAGCCAGGAAACCATGACCATCTGTTGATCACAACGAGCTAGTCAACTAGAGGCTCACTAGGGACATATTGTGGTCTATGTATTCACACGTGTATTACGATTTCTGGATAATACAGTTATAGCATGAATAAAAGACAATTATCATGAACAATGAAATATAATAATACTTTTATTATTGCCTCTAGGGCATATTTCCAACAGTCTCCCACTTGCACTAGAGTCACCAATCTAGTTACATTGTGATGAATCGAACACCCATAGAGTTCTGGTGTTGATCATGTTTTGCTCGCGAGAGAGGTTTAGTCAACGGATCTGCGACATTCAGATCCGTATGTACTTTGCAAATATCTATGTCTCCATCTTGAACATTTTCACGGATGGAGTTGAAACGACGCTTGATGTGCCTGGTCTTCTTGTGAAACCTGGGCTCCTTGGCAAGGGCAATAGCTCCAGTGTTGTCACAGAAGAGTTTGATCGGCCCCGACGCATTGGGTATGACTCCTAGGTCGGTGATGAACTCCTTGACCCAAATCGCTTCATGCGCTGCCTCCGAGGCTGCCATGTACTCCGCTTCACACGTAGATCTCGCCACGACGCTTTGCTTGTAGCTGCACCAGCTTACTGCTCCACCATTCAACATATACACGTATCCGGTTTGTGACTTAGAGTCATCCAGATCTGAGTCGAAGCTAGCGTCGACGTAACCCTTTACGACGAGCTCTTCGTCTCCTCCATAAACGAGAAACATGTCCTTTGTCCTTTTCAGGTACTTCAGGATATTCTTGACCGCTGTCCAGTGTTCCTTGCCGGGATTACTTTGGTATCTTGCTACCAAACTTACGGCAAGGTTTACATCAGGCCTGGTACACAGCATGGCACACATAATAGATCCTATGGCTGAAGCATAGGGGATGACACTCATCTCTTCTTTATCTTTTGCCATGGTCGGGGACTGAGCCGAGCTCAATCTCACACCTTGTAACATAGGCAAGAACCCCTTCTTGGACTGATCCATTTTGAACCTTTTCAAAATCTTATCAAGGTATGTGCTTTGTGAAAGACCTATGAGGCGTCTCGATCTATCTCTATAGATCTTGATGCCTAATATGTAAGCAGCTTCTCCAAGGTCCTTCATTGAAAAACACTTATTCAAGTAGGCCTTAATGCTGTCCAGAAGTTCTATATCATTTCCCATCAAGAGTATGTCATCTACATATAATATGAGAAATGCTACAGAGCTCCCACTCACTTTCTTGTAAACGCAGGCTTCTCCATAAGTCTGCATAAACCCAAACGCTTTGATCATCTCATCAAAACGAATGTTCCAACTCCGAGATGCTTGCATCAATCCATAAATGGATCGCTGGAGCTTGCATACTTTGTTAGCGTTCTTAGGATCGACAAAACCTTCCGGCTGCATCATATACATCTCTTCCTTAAGATGTCCGTTAAGGAATGCCGTTTTGACGTCCATCTGCCATATCTCATAATCATAGTATGCGGCAATTGCTAACATGATTCGGACGGACTTCAGCTTCGCTACGGGAGAGAAAGTCTCGTCGTAGTCAATCCCTTGAACTTGTCGATAACCCTTAGCGACAAGTCGAGCTTTATAAATGGTAACATTACCATCTGCGTTCGTCTTCTTCTTAAAAAACCATTTGTTTTCTATCGCTCGCCGATCATTGGGCAAGTCTGTCAAAGTCCATACTTTGTTTTCGTACATGGATTCTATCTCGGATTTCATGGCTTCAAGCCATTTGTTGGAATCTGGGCCTGCCATCGCTTCTTCATAGTAAGGTTCACCGTTGTCTAACAACATGATTTCCAGGACAGGGTTGCCGTACCACTCTGGTGCGGAACGTGTCCTTGTGGACCTACGAAGTTCAGTAGCAACTTGATCCGAAGTACCTTGATCATCATCATTGTTTTCCTCTTCAGTTGGTGTGGGCATCACAGGAACATTTTCCTGAGCTGCACCACTTTCCCGTTCGAGAGGTAGTACTTCATCGAGTTCTACTTTCCTCCCACTTACTTCTTTCGAGAGAAACTCTTTTTCCAGAAAGCATCCGTTCTTGGCAACAAAGATCTTGCCCTTGGATCTTAAGAAGAAGGTATACCCGACAGTTTCCTTAGGGATATCCTATGAAGACGCATTTTTCCGACTTGGGTTCGAGCTTTTCAGGTTGAAGTTTCTTGACATAAGCATCGCATCCCCAAACTTTTAGAAACGACAGCTTAGGTTTCTTCCCAAACCATAATTCATACGGTGTCGTCTCAACGGATTTAGACGGTGCCCTATTTAAAGTGAATGTAGCTGTCTCTAGAGCGTATCCCCAAAATGATAGCGGTAAATCGGTAAGAGACATCATAGACCGCACCATATCCAATAGAGTGCGATTACGACGTTCAGACACACCGTTTCGCTGAGGTGTTCCAGGCGACGTGAGTTGTGAAACGATTCCACATTTCCTTAAGTGTGTGCCAAATTCGTGACTTAAATATTCTCCTCCATGATCTGATCGTAGGAACTTTATTTTTCGGTCATGTTGATTCTCTACTTCATTCTGAAATTCCTTGAACTTTTCAAAGGTCTCAGACTTGTGTTTCATTAAATAGACATACCCATATCTACTCAAGTCATCAGTGAGAGTGAGAACATAACGATATCCTCCGCGAGCCTCAACGCTCATTGGACCGCACACATCAGTATGTATGATTTCCAACAAGTTGGTTGCTCACTCCATTGTTCCGGAGAACGGAGTCTTGGTCATTTTGCCCATGAGGCATGGTTCGCATGTGTCAAATGATTCATAATCAAGAGACTCTAAAAGTCCATCAGCATGGAGCTTCTTCATGCGCTTGACACCAATGTGACCAAGGCGGCAGTGCCACAAGTATGTGGGACTATCGTTGTCAAATTTACATCTTTTGGCATCCACACTATGAATATGTGTAATATTACGCTCAAGATTCATTAAGAATAAACCATTGACCATCGGAGCATGACCATAAAACATATCTCTCATATAAATAGAACAACCATTATTCTCAGATTTAAATGAGTAGCCATCTCGTATTAAACAAGATCCTGATACAATGTTCATGCTCAAACTTGGCACTAAATAAAAATTATTAAGGTTCAAAACTAATCCCGTAGGTAAATGTAGAGGTAGCGTGCCGACGGCGATCACATCGACTCTAGAACCATTCCCGACGCGCATCGTCACCTCGTCCTTCGCCAGTCTCCGTTTATTCCGCAGCTCCTGCTGTGAGTTACAAATATGAGCAAAGGCACCGGTATCAAATACCCAGGAGTTACTACGAGTACTGGTAAGGTACACATCAATTACATGTATATCAAATATACCTTTGGTGTTGCCGGCCTTCTTATCCGCTAAGTATTTGGGGCAGTTCCGATTCCAGTGACCCTTCCCTTTGCAATAAAAGCACTCAGTCTCAGGCTTGGGTCCATTCTTTGACTTCTTCCTGGTAACTGGCTTACCGGGCACGGCAACATCCTTGCCGTCCTTCTTGAAGTTCTTCTTGCCCTTGCCCTTCTTGAACTTAGTGGTCTTATTGACCATCAACACTTGATGTTCTTTCTTGATTTCAGCCTTTGCTGACTTCAGCATTGAGAACACTTCAGGAATGGTCTTCACCATCCCCTGCATGTTGTAGTTCATCACAAAGCTCTTGTAGCTTGGTGGGAGCAACTGGAGGATTCTGTCAATGACCGCCTCATCTGGGGGGTTAATGTTCAGCTGGGTCATACGGTTGTGCAACCCAGACATCTTGAGTATGTGCTCACTGACAGAACTGTTTTCCTCCATCTTACAACTATAGAACTTGTCGGAGACATCATATCTCTCGACCCGGGCATGAGCTTGGAAAACTAGTTTCAGCTCTTCGAACATCTCATATGCTCCGTGATGCTCAAAACGCTTTTGGAGCCCTGGTTCTAAGCTGTAAAGCATGCTGCACTAAACGAGGGAGTAATCATCAGCACGAGTTTGCCAAGCATTCATAATGTCTTGGTTCTCTGGGACGGGAGCGTCATCTAGCGGTCCATCTAGGACATATTGCTTCCTGGCAGCTATGAGGATGATCCTCAGGTTCTGGACCCAGTCCGTATAGTTGCTGCCATCATCTTTCAGCTTGGTTTTCTCTAGGAACGCGTTGAAGTTCATGTTGACATGAGCGTTAGCCATTTGATCTACAAGACATATTTGCAAAGGTTTTTAGACTAAGTTCAATGATAATTAAGTTCATCTAATCAAATTATTACAATGAACTCCCACTCAGATTAGACATCCCTCTAGTCATCTAAGTGTTACACGATCCGAGTCGACTAGGCCGTGTCCGATCATCACGTGAGACGGACTAGTCATCGTCGGTGAACATCTTCATGTTGATCGTATCTTCCATACGACTCGTGTTCGACCTTTCGGTCTCCGTGTTCCGAGGCCATGTCTGTACATGCTAGGCTCGTCAAGTTAACCCTAAGTGTTTTGCTGTGTAAAACTGTCTTACACCCGTTGTATGTGAACGTGAGGATCTATCACACCCGATCATCACGTGGTGCTTCGAAACGACGAACTGTAGCAACGGTGCACAGTTAGGGGAGAACACTTCTTGAAATTGTTGTAAGGGATCATCTTATTTACTACCGTCGTTCTAAGTAAACAAGATGCATAAACATAATAAACATCACATGCAATTATATAGTAGTGACATGATATGGCCAATATCATATAGCTCCATTGATCTCCATCTTCGGGGCTCCATGATCATCTTGTCACCGGCATGACACCATGATCTCCATCATCATGATCTCCATCATCGTGTCTTCATGAAGTTGTCACGCCAACGACTACTTCTACTTCTATGGCTAACGCGCTTAGCAATAAAGTAAAGTAATTTACATGGCATTCTTCAATGACACGCAGGTCATACAAAAAAATAAAGACAACTCCTATGGCTCCTGCCGGTTGTCATACTCATCGACATGCAAGTCGTGAATCCTATTACAAGAACATGATCTCATACATCACAATATATCAATCATCATTCATCACAACTTCTGGCCATATCACATCACATGAACAATCGCTGCAAAAACAAGTTAGACGTCCTCTAATTGTTGTTGCATCTTTTACGTGGCTGCAATTGGGTTCTAGCAAGAACGTTTTCTTACCTACGAATAACCACAACGTGATTTTGTCAACTTCTATTTACCCTTCATAAGGACCCTTTTCATCGAATCCGCTTCAACTAAAGTGGGAGAGACAGACACCCGCCAGCCACCTTATGCAACTAGTGCATGTCAGTCGGTGGAACCGGTCTCACGTAAGCGTACGTGTAAGGTTGGTCCGGACCGCTTCATCCCACAATACCGCTGAAGCAAGAAAAGACTAGTAGTGGCAAGCAAGTTGACAAGATCCACGCCCACAACAAAATTGTGTTCTACTCGTGCATTAGAGAACTACGCATAGACCTAGCTCATGATGCCACCGTTGGGGAACGTTGCAAAAAATTAAAAATTTTCCTACGGTTTCACCAAGATCCATCTATGAGTTCATCTAAGCAATGAGTCAAGGGAGTGAGTTTGCATCTACATACCACTTGTAGATTGCGTGCGGAAGCTTTCAAGGGGATGGTGATGATGGAGTCGTACTCGACGTGATTCAGATCACCGATGTCCAAGTGCTGAACGGACAGCACCTCCGCGTTCAACAAACGTACGGGACGGGAGACGTCTCCTCCTTCTTGATCCAGCAAGGGGAAAGGAGAGGTTGATGATGATCCAGCAGCACGACGGCGTGGTGGTGGATGCAGCAGAACTCCAGCAGGGCTTCGCCAAGCGACTACGGGAGGAGGACGAGGTGTAGCAGGGGGAGGGAGGCGCCAAGCACAAGGGTGCGGCTGCCCTCCCCCCTGCCCTCCTTTATATAGGCCCCCAGGGGGGGTGCCGGCCCTGGGAGATTGAATCTCCCAAGGGGGCGGCGGCCAAGGGGGGAGGAGTGCCCCCCAAGGCATGTGGTGCGCCCCCCCCCCACCCTAGGGTTTCAACCCTAGGCGCAGGGGGTGGGCCTCGGGGGGCGCACCAGCCCACTATGGGCTGGCTCCCCTCCCACGTCAGCCCATGGGGCCCTCCGGGATGGGTGGCCCCACCCGGTGGACCCCCCGGGACCCTTCCGGTGGTCCCGGTACATTACCGGTAGACCCCAAAACTTTCCCGATGGCCGAAATACCACTTCCTATATATTATTCTTTACCTCCGGACCATTCCGAAACTCCTCGTGACGTCCGGGATCTCATCCGGGACTCCGAACAACATTCGGTATGCTGCATACTCATATTCATACAACCCTAGCGTCACCGAACCTTAAGTGTGTAGACCCTACGGGTTCGGGAGACATGCAGACATGACCGAGACGACTCTCGGGCAATAACCAACAGCGGGATCTGGATACCCATGTTGGCTCCCACATTCTCCTTGATGATTTCATCGGTTGAACCACGATGTCGAGGATTCCATCAAACCCCGTATACAATTCCCTTTGTCAATCGGTACGTTACTTGCCCGAGACTCGATCGTCGGTATCCCAATACCTTGTTCAGTCTCGTTACCGTCAAGTCACTTTACTCGTACCGTAATGCATGATCCCGTGACTAACCACTTGATCACTTTGAGCTCATTATGATGATGCATTACCGAGTGGGCCCAGAGATACCTCTCCGTTATACGGAGTGACAAATCCCAGTCTCGATCCATGTTAACCCAACAGATACTTTCGGAGATACCTGTAGTGCACCTTTATAGTCACCCAGTTACGTTGTGACGTTTGATACACCCAAAGCACTCCTACGGTATCCGGGAGTTACACGATCTCATGGTCAAAGGAAGAGATACTTGACATTGGAAAAGCTCTAGCAAACGAACTACACGATCTTTGTGCTTTGCTTAGGATTGGGTCTTGTCCATCACATCATTCTCCTAATGATGTGATCCCGTTATGAACGACATCCAATGTCCATAGCCAGGAAACCATGACTATCTGTTGATCACAACGAGCTAGTCAACTAGAGGCTCACTAGGGACATATTGTGGTCTATGTATTCACACGTGTATTACGATTTCCGGATAATACAGTTATAGCATGAATAAAAGACAATTATCATGAACGAAATATAATAATACTTTTATTATTGCCTCTAGGGCATATTTCCAACAGGTCCCGTCTGCCGCACGGCTGGGTCCAAGGAGATTGGATCCGGTCGACCATCACCGAGAAGGATCTCACGGAGATGGCCAACGAGGGATTGATCCCCCACGGGGCGGCGAGGCTCCCGGGGGACGAGTGGCAACCACAACCGGAAGAGGGTGAGTGCATTCTTCTGGCTACCCACGTCGACCGTGGGTTTTCTCTGCCTCCGAGTGTTTTCTTCCGTGGTTTCTTGAATTTCTTTGGGGCGCAACTCCACCACTTCAATCCAAATTCCATCGCCTACCTTGCTGCCTTCGTGTCCATGTGCGAGAACTTCCTGGGCTGCCGACCGCACTGGGGTCTGTTCAAACACATATTCACTTGTCGTTCTCAGACAGTGAAAAAGGCGAGGCCAGATGACGATAAAACCAAGGTTATTCAAATGTGTGGAGGACTGGGGATTCAGATGAGAAACAAGAGCACCTTTCCGACCATGACTCTCCCCGAGTCGGTCAGAGGATGGCAGTCGACTTGGTTTTACTGCCAAAACGAGTCGACGCCGGGGCTGTCGAGTGGTCTCCCTCCGTTTACCATGGACCGAGCAAGCAAACCCTCTTCTCTGAAGGTGCTCCCTGAGGAGAAAGCTCAAGTGAAGATGTTGATGGAGCGTGTAGTCCAGCTAGTTCGGGAAGGAGTGACGGGCATGGACCTTCTGGAGGTCTTCCTTAGGTGATGCATTCAGCCTCTTCAGTACCGAGGCCATTGTATGTGGCTGTACTGTGGAACCGAGGATGAAACCAGAGTCCATCCAGAAGTAGTCGACGATGCCACACTGGAGAGGTGGATGGCCGCGGTCACTGGGAACAAGGACAACCCTCGAGGAGCCAGGAGGATTCCGCCACTCGACCATTCTAGCACTCCAGACAAGGTATGCCCACTTTATTTCCAATTGTAATCTTGCCATACTTATTCTGCTTTCACTGTAAATTGGTCGATTGATCTTTATTTTGCTGTCTGTCAGGCCTTCACCAAACTATACTCGATGCCCAATGGAGCACAGATGCCAACTGAAGAGGAGGAAGGTAGTGGGGGCGAAAGCCAGGAGGACTGGGATTCAGACGCTGCTGCTGCTGGTGATGACGACGACTCTGATGGGGAGGAAGAAGAGGAGGAGGAGGAGGAAGTTGCCCCACCTCGCTCGGAGAGGCGGTCAAAGCTTGTCCATGACCCTGCGACTGAGCGTGGCAAGGGGGTCGCGACTGTTGTGCAGTCGACCAAGCGCCCTCGGACCACTTCTCCGGTGCCGACCGAGAAGGCTCCGAAGCAATCTAGGATGGCACCGTCGAAGCCGGCCAAGGTCCTGCCGAAGATGAAGGTGTCGATCCCCACCATATCAGGGTAAAAATGCTGTTTGCGTCTTCTTGCTCTATATGAGTTTATCTTTGGTCGACTCATGAGTTAACCGACTGATTTTTGGAATTGCAGTGCTGCTACTTCTGATACTTCAGCCAGAGCTGATGATCATGAGATGGAAGATGCTGCTACCTCAAAACCTGGTATGACTCTCGTAATTCCGTTTTTTAGTCGATTGGCTCTTGGTTTCTGATTCTGATTCTTTCCCGTAGCTCCATCCAATGTCGTTATCACTCTTCCCGACGACGATGACGATGAGGAACCGCTGAAGCAAAGGAGGAGCAGGAAAACGTCTGCTGGCAGGGTGACTCAAGACGTGCCAGCACCCGAGACACTGGACACGGAGGGGGGGAACACCACTCGGCCCACCGTATCTTTCGCGGTGCCGCTGACGAGTGCTCACCCCGCGTCGTCGAGTGCTGCACAGCCTTCACTCTTCTCGACCCACTACGTCCCAGAGGACCAAGCCAGTGCTGCAAAAGAAGCGATACGCCAGGTGGGAGTCATGATGAAGCAGGTGAAGGCCATCCGGGAGGCTAGCCAGGCAGCCTATGACGCCAGTTCCGCTCTTCAAAGCAACGTTCAGGTCAGTCGGTCATCGCCTGTTCTGTTAGGATATGTTATCTGAAAATTCTTCTTTCTGAAATCCGTAGTAGTCCTACACCCAGTGGGTGTGTCGATTGAAATTCCGGGTTAGTGGGGGCACGCTGAGTGCACCCACTGGGTGTAGTCCCCAAGGCTATGGTGGACTGCTGGCAGTCGACCATAGGCTTTATAAATTTTTCCTTCATTCGACTGGGTCGAATGGATTTCTCAAACCGGTGGGGGCACGCTGAGTGCACCCACTGGGTGTAGTCCCCGAGACTGTGGTCGACTGCTGGCAGTGGACTACAGTCTGAAGAGCAACTCCTGTTGTTTTTTTTGTTGGTCGACTGGTCGACTCTTCCTTGATAGAACTAGTGGGGGCACGCTGAGTGCACCCACTGGGTGTAGTCCCCGAGACTACGGTCGAATGTTTGTATATTCAGCTGTAGTCTTAGAAACGTATGATTTTTCCTTAGTCACTCGGAAGTGAATTATCTTTGACAATTGTCGATTGGTTCTTCATAGAAATCCTGCGACCTTGCGGCTCGTTACACCGAGTTGGAGAAAAAACATATCCAACTCGAACTTGACCTGAAGCTGGTCAGGAGAATTTGGCGAAGGCGAAGGAGGAGACCAAAGGTATGTTTGGTGAGGCCTCGACGACTGCTTTTGCCTCTCATTTGTTTCAAAGTCTGATCATGTTGTAACTTTGCAGGCAAAGTGAAGGAGGCCCAGAAGAAGAAAGACCTTGAGCTAGCTGAGATGCAGAAGACAGCCTTAGAGAAGACCAAGCTCGCAGACGAGAAGCTGGCTTCGGTCACCAAACTTGAAGAAGAAAATACGAATCTGAGGGCTGCCCTTGATATTGCCAACAAAGAAGTGAGTCGACTGAAAAGTGACAAAATTGCTCTGAATGACAAAGCCAGTGAGCTGATGGGGAAGAAGAAAGATCTGGAGGCTTATCTGGGCGGGCTCGCCAAGAAGCTATTCCTCATGCTCAAAGGTAAACCTTTGCGCCAAACGGGTATTTAACCTGTGATTTTTCCATTCGACTGTTATCTTGACTCGGTGGTTGTACTTGCAGAATTTTGCCAGAACTTTGAAGAGGAAACTGGTCGACTGGAGCCAAGCCTGGACCCCATCAACTCTCCCGTGAATGACGGAGTCGCCACGAACGTGCTCCGGCTCGAATCTCGTGTCGCTGCCATTGTTGATTATCTCGCAAGGCTGAAGGTCGCCACTTCCCGCATCGACGCTACGCTCTGGCCCAGAGAGACGCTCCAGAATGACCTCGAGTCTCTGATGACTCGACTGAACACAGTCCCTGGTCGAGTGCAGGAATGGAAGAAGTCTTCTGCCAGGTGCGGTGCAGATGTCGCTCTGTGTCTGGCCCGAGTCCATTGCAAGGATGCACGAGAGGACAAGCTGGCGGCTCTTCGGGTGGCTAATACCAAGAAACACGACTTCTGGTCCTACATGGAGACCTTCATCGCTGCTGCTACTCGGATCGTTGACGGAATCGACCTCGACGAATTTGTCGCACCTTCCAGCCCTCCACAGGAGGGGTAAAAAACTTCTTGAGCTCGACACTTTAAATTTGCCTTGGTATGCCGAGTGATTGTGTAACCGACAAACCTTAATAGGCCTAGCGCTTGAGCACTTTTTGTTACGTTAGGTATCTATCCAAACTTGAATTCGTCGTTTGAATATGCTCATGTTTGGTTTGAGATGTATTTTGCAGGTTGAAGCAAGAAGCTTTTTGCAATCGACTTATTCTTCAATCACTTAGGCGAGCACTGAGCTGCAGCTAAGTCCCCGAGTGGGAGGTCTGCTCTCCACTCGGTAGGATTTTCCAAAACTTAGGCGAGCACTGGGCTGCAGCTAAACCCCCGAGTGGGAGGTCTGCTCTCCACTCGGTAGGATTTTCAAAAACTTAGGGGAGCACTGGGCTGCAGCTAAACCCCCGAGTGGGAGGTCTGCTCTCCACTCGGTAGGATTTTCAAAAACTTAGGCGAGCACTGGGCTGCAGCTAAGCCCCCCGAGTGGGAGGTCTGCTCTCCACTCAGTAGGATTTTCAAAAACTTAGGCGAGCACTCGGCTGCTGTTGGGGAACGTAGCAATTTCAAAAAAAATTCCTACGCACACGCAAGATCATGGTGATGATATAGAAACGAGAGGGGAGAGTGTTCGTCTACGTACCCTCGTAGACCGTAAGCGGAAGCGTTAACACAACGCGGTTGATGTAGTCGTACGTCTTCACGATCCGACCGATCCACGCACCGAACGTACGGGGCCTCCGAGTTCAGCACACGTTCAGCTCGATGACGATCTCCGGCCCTCCGATCCAGCAAAGGCTCCGGAGATGAGTTCCGTTAGCACGACGGCGTGGTGACGATGATGATGTTCTACCGGCGCAGGGCTTCGCCTAAACTCCGCGATGATATGACCGAGGTGGAATATGGTGGAAGGGGGCACCGCACACAGCTAAGGAATGATCCGTAGATCAACTTATGTCTATGGGGTGCCCCCCCCGCCCCCGTATATAAAGGAGGGAGGGGGGAGGTGCGGCCGGCCCCCTAGGGGTGCGCCTGGAGGAGTCCTACTCCCACCGGGAGTAGGACTCCCCCCTCTTGCCTTGGTGGAGAAGGAAAGGGGGGCGCCGCCCCCCCCCCTTCCTTGTCCTATTCGGACTAGGGGAGAGGGGGCGCGCGGCCTGCCCTGGCCGGCCCTCCTCTTCTCCCTCTTGGCCCACTAAGGCCCAATATCCCCCGGGAGGGTTCCGGTAACCCCCCGGTGTTCCGGTAAAATCCCGATTTCACCCGAAACTATTCCGATGTCCAAATATAGGCTTCCAATATATCAATCTTTATGTCTCGACCATTTCGAGACTCCTCGTCATGTCCGTGATCACATCCGGGACTCCGAACAAACTTCGGTACATCAAAACTTATAAACTCATAATAAAACTGTCATCGAAACGTTAAGCGTGCGGACCCTACGGGTTCGAGAACTATGTAGACATGACCTAGAACCATTCTTGGTCAATAACCAATAGCGGGACCTGGATGCCCATATTGGTTCCTACATATTCTACGAAGATCTTTATCGGTCAAACCGCATAACAACATACTTTGTTCCCTTTGTCATCGGTATGTTACTTACCCGAGATTTGATCGTCGGTATCCAATTCCTAGTTCAATCTCGTTACCGGCAAGTCTCTTTACTCGTTCAGTAATACATCATCTCATAACTAACTCATTAGTTACATGCTTGCAAGGCTTAGGTGATGAGTATTACCGAGAGGGCCCAGAGATACCTCTCCGACAATCGGAGTGACAAAACCTAATCTCGAAATACGCCAACCCAACATGTACCTTCGGAGACACCTGTAGTACTCCTTTATAATCACCCAGTTACGTTGTGACGTTTGGTAGTACCCAAAGTGTTCCTCCGGTAAACGGGAGTTGCATAATTCTCATAGTTACAGGAACATGTATAAGTCATGAAGAAAGCAACAGGAGAATACTAAACGATCATGTGCTAAGCTAACGGGATGGGTCATGTCAATCACATCATTCTCCTAATGATGTGATCCCATTAATCAAATGACAACACATGTCTATGGTTAGGAAACATAACCATCTTTGATTAATGAGCTAGTCAAGTAGAGGCATACTAGTGACACTATGTTTGTCTATGTATTCACACATGTATTATGTTTCCGGTTAATACAATTCTAGCATGAATAATAAAAATTTATCATGAAATAAGGAAATAAATAATAACTTTATTATTGCCTCTAGGGCATATTTCCTTCAGTCTCCCACTTGCACTAGAGTCAATAATCTAGTTCACATCGCCATGTGATTTAACATCAATATTCATATATGTATATGGTTAGCACCCATTGTTCACATCGTTATGTGACCAACACCCAAAGGGTTTACTAGAGTCAATAATCTAGTTCACATTGCTATGTGATTAACACCCAAAGAGTATTAAGGTATGATCATGTTTTGCTCGTGAGAGAAGCTTAGTCAATGGGTCTGTCACGTTCAGAGCCGTATGTACTTTGCAAATATTCTATGTCTACAATGCTCTGCACGGAGCTACTCTAGCTAATTGCTCCCACTTTCAATATGTATCCAGATTGAGACTTAGAGTCATCTGGATCGGTGTGAAAGCTTGCACCGATGTAACTCTTTACGACGGGCTCTTTTATCACCTCCATAATCAAGAAATATTTCCTTAGTCCTCACTAAGGATATTCTTGACCAATGTCCAGTGATCTACTCCTAGATCACTATTGTACTCCCTTGTCAAACCAGGGCAGAGTATACAATAGGTCTGGTCCATAGCATGGCATACTTTTATAGAACCTATGACTGAAGCATAGGGAATGACTTTCATTCTCTTTCTATTTTCTGCTGTGGTTGGGATTTGAGTTTTACTCAATTTCATACCTTTGCAACACAGGCAAGAACTCTTTCTTTGACTGTTCCATTTTGAACTACTTCAAAATCTTGTCAAGGTATGTACTCATTGAAAATCTTATCAAGCGTCTTGATCTATCTCAATAGATCTTGATGCTCAATATGTAAGTAGCTTTACTGAGGTCTTTCTTGTAAAGAACTCCTTTCAAACACTCCTTTATGCTTTGCAAAATAATTCTACATTATTTCCGATCAACAATATGTCATTCACATATACTTATCAGAAATGTTGTAGTGCTCCCACTCACTTTCTTGTAAATACAGGCTTCACCGTAAGTCTGTACAAAAATATATGCTTTGATCAACTCATCAAAGCGTATATTCCAACTCTGAGATGCTTGCACCGGTCCATAGATGGATCGCTGGAGCTTGTACATTTTGTTAGCACCTTTAGGATTGACAAAACCTTCTGGTTGCATCATATACAACTCTTCTTTAAGAAAACCATTAAGGAATGCAGTTTTGACATCCATTTGCCAGATTTCATAAAATGTGGCAATTGCTAACATGATTCGGACAGACTTAAGCATAGATACGAGTGAGAAACTCTCATCGTAGTCAACACTTTGAACTTGTCGAAAACCTTTTGCGACAATTCTAGCTTTGTAGATAGTAACAATACTATCAGAGTCCGTCTTCCTCTTAAAAATCCATTTAATTAACATGGCTTGCTGATCATCGAGCAAGTCAATCAAAGTCCATACTTTGTTCTCATACATGGATCATATCTCAGATTTTATGGCCTCGAGCCATTTCGCGGAATCTGGGCTCATCATCGCTTCCTCATAGTTCGTAGGTTCATCATGGTCTAGTAACATGACTTCCAGAATAGGATTACCATACCACTCTGGTGCGGATCTTACTCGGGTTGATCTACGAAGTTTAGTAACAACTTGATCTGAAGTTTATGATCATCATCATTAACTTTCTCACTAATTGGTGTAGGTGTCACAGGAACCGATTTCTGTGATGAACTACTTTCCAATAAGGGAGCTGGTACTGTTACCTCATCAAGTTCTACTTTCCTCCCACTCACTTCTTTCGAGAGAAACTCCTTCTCTAGAAAGGATCCATTTTTAGCAACGAATGTCTTGCCTTCGGATCTGTGATAGAAGGTGTACCCAACACACTCCTTTGGGTATCCTATGAAGACATATTTCTCTGATTTGGGTTTGAGCTTATCAGGATGAAACTTTTTCATATAAGCATCACAACCTCAAACTTTAAGAAACGACAACTTGGGTTTCTTGCTAAACCACAGTTCATATGGTGTCGTCTCAACAGATTTAGATGGTGCCCTTTTGACGTGAATGCAGCTGTCTCTAATGCATAACCCCAAAACAGTAGTGGTAAATTAGTAAGAGACATCATAGATCACACCATATCCAATAAAGTGCGGTTATGACGTTCGGACACACCATAACATTGTGGTGTTCCAGGTGGCGTGAGCTGTGAAACTATTCCACATTGTTTTAATTGAAGACCAAAATCGTAACTCAAATATTCGTCTCCGCGATCAGATCGCAAAAACTTTATTTTCTTGTTACGATGAATTTTCCACTTCACTCTGAAATTCTGTGAACCTTTCAACTATTTCAGACTTATGTTTTATTAAGTAGATATACCCATATCTGCTCAAATCATCTTGTGAAGGTCAGAAAATAACGATACTTGCCATGAGCATCAACACTCATTGGATCGCATACATCGGTATGTATTATTTCCAATAAGTCAGTAGCTTGTTCCATTGTTCCGGAGAACGGAGTTTTAGTCATCTTGCCCAAAAGGCACGGTTCGCAAGCATCAAATGATTCATAACCAAGTGATTCCAAAAATCCATCTTTATGGAGTTTCTTCATGCGCTTTACACCGATATGACGCAAATGACAGTGCCACAAATAAGTTGCACTATCATTATTAACTTTGCATCTTTTGGCCTCAATATTATGAATATGTGTATCACTACGATCGAGATCCAACAAACTATTTTCATCGGGTGTATGACCATTGAAGGTTTTATTCATGTAAACAGAACAGCAATTATTCTCTGATTTTAAATGAATAACCGTATTGCAATAAACATGATCAAATCATATTCATGCTCAACGCAAACGCCAAATAACATTTATTTAGGTTTAACACTAATCCCGAAAATATATGGAGTGTGCGATGATGATCATATCAATCTTGGAACTACTTCCAACACTCATCGTCACTTTCCCTTCAACTAGTCTCTGTTTATTCTATAACTCCTTTTTCGAGTTACTAATCTTAGCAACTGAACAAGTATCAAATACTCAGGGGCTACTATAAACACTAGTAAGGCACACATCAATAATCTGTATATCAAATATACCCTTGTTCACTTTGCCATCCTTCTTATCCACCAAATTTTCAGGGCATTTCTGCTTCCAGTGACCATTTCCTTTGCAGTGTAAACACTCAGTTTCAGGCTATGGTCTAGCTTTGGGTTTCTTCGCAGGAGTGACAACTTGCTTGTCTTTCCACTTGAAGTTCCCTTTCTTTCCCTTTGCCCTTCTCTTGAAACTAGTGGTCTTGTCAATCATCAACACTTGATGCTCTTTCTTGATTTCTACCTTCGTCGATTTCAACATCACGAAGAGCTCGGGAATCATTTTCGTCATCCCTTGTATACTATAGTTCATCACGAAGTTCTAGTAACTTAGTGATGGTGACTAGAGAATTCTGTCAATCACTATCTTATCTGGAAGATTAACTCCCACTTGATTCAAGCGATTGAAGTACCTAGACAATCTGAGCACATGCTCACTAGTTGAGCGATTCTCCTCCATCTTTTAGCTATAGAACTTGTTGGAGGCTTCATATCTCTCAACTCGGGTATTTGCTTGAAATATTAACTTCAACTCCTGGAACATCTTATATGGTCCATGACGTTCAAAAACGTCTTTGAAGTCCCGATTCTAAGCCGTTAAGCATGGTGCACTAAACTATCAAGTAGTCATCATATTGAGCTAGCTAAACGTTCATAATGTCTGCATCTGCTCCTGCAATAGGTCTGTCACCTAGCGGTGCATCAGGGACATAATTCTTCTGTGCAGCAATGAGGATAAACCTCATGTCATGGATCTAATCGCATCATTGCTACTAACATCTTTCAACACAGTTTTCTCTAGGAACATATCAAAATAAACATATGAAAGCAACAACGCGAGCTATTGATCTACAACATAATTTGCAAAATACTACTAGGACTAAGTTCATGATAAATTAAAGTTCAATTAATCATATTACTTAAGAACTCCCACTTAGATAGACATCCCTCTAATCCTCTAAGTGATCACGTGATCCAAATCAACTAAACCATGTCCGATCATCACGTGAGATGGTGTAGTTTCAATGGTGAACATCACTATGTTGATCATATCTACTATATGATTCACGCTCGACCTTTCGGTCTTCGTGTTCCGAGGCCATATCTGTATATGCTAGGCTCGTCAAGTTTAACCTGAGTATTCCGCGTGTGCAACTGTTTTGCACCCGTTGTATTTGAACGTAGAGCCTATCACACCCGATCATCACGTGGTGTCTCAGCACGAAGAACTTTTGTAACGGTGCATACTCAGGGAGAACACTTCTTGATAATTAGTGAGAGATCATCTTAAAATGCTACCGTCAAACAAAACATAATAAGATGTATAACAGATAAACATCATATGCAATCAAAATATGTGACATGATATGGCCATGATCATCTTGCGCCTTTGATCTCCATCTCCAAAGTACTGTCATGATCTCTATCGTCACCGGCACAACACTATGATCTTCATCATCTTGATCTATATCAATGTGTCATCACATGGTCGTCTCACCAACTATTGCTCTTGCAACTATTGCTATCGCATAGCGATAAAGTAAAGCAATTATTTGGCACTTGCATCTTATGCAACAAAGAGACAAACATAGAGCTTCTGCCAGTCGCCGATAACTTCAACAAAACATGATCATCTCATACAACAACTTATATCTCATCACGTTTTGACCATATCACATCACAACATGCCCTGCAAAAACAAGTTAGACGTCCTCTCCTTTGTTGTTGCAAGTTTTACGTGGCTGCTACGGGCTTAAGCAAGAACCAATCTCACCTACGCATCAAAACCACAACGATAGTTTGTCAAATAGACTCCGTTTTAACCTTCGCAAGGACCGGGCATAGCCACACTTGGTTCAATTAAAGTTGGAGAAACTGACACCCGCCAGCCACCTGTGTGCAAAGCACGTCGGTAGAACCAGTCTCGCGTAAGCGTACGCGTAATGTCGGTCCGGGCCGCTTCATCCAACAATACCGCCGAACCAAAGTATGACATGCTGGTAGGCAGTATGACTTGTATCGCCCACAACTCACCTGTGTTCTACTCATGCATATAACATCAACGCATAAAACCTATGCTCGGATGCCACTGTTGGGGAACGTAGTAATTTCAAAAAAAAATTCCTACGCACACGCAAGATCATGGTGATGATATAGCAACGAGAGGGGAGAGTGTTCGTCTTCGTACCCTTGTAGACCGTAAGCGGAAGCGTTAACACAACACGGTTGATGTAGTCGTACGTCTTCACGATCCGACCGATCCAAGCACCGAACGTACGGGGCCTCCGAGTTCAGCACATGTTCAACTCGATGACGATCTTCGGCCCTCCGATCCAGCAAAGGCTCCGGAGATGAGTTCCGTTAGCATGACGACGTGGTGACGATGATGATATTCTACCGGCGCAGGGCTTCGCCTAAACTCCGCGATGATATGACCGAGGTGGAATATGGTGGAAGGGGGCACCGCACACGGCTAAGGAACGATCCGTAGATCAACTTGTGTCTATGGGGTGCCCCCCCCGCCCCCGTATATAAAGGAGGGAGGGGGGAGGTGCGGCCGGCCCCCTAGGGGTGCGCCTGGAGGAGTCCTACTCCCACCGGGAGTAGGACTCCCCCCTCTTGCCTTGGTGGAGAAGGAAAGGGGGGAGGGGAAAGAGGAAAGGGGGGCGCCGCCCCCCCTTCCTTGTACTATTCGGACTAGGGGGGGAGGGGGCGCGCGGCCTGCCCTGGCCGGCCCTCCTCTTCTCCCTCTTGGCCCACTAAGGCCCAATATCCCCCGGGAGGGTTCCGGTAACCCCCCGGTGTTTCGGTAAAATCCCGATTTCACCCGGAACTATTTCGATGTCCAAATATAGGCTTCCAATATATCAATCTTTATGTCTCGACCATTTCGAGACTCCTCGTCATGTCTGTGATCACATCCGGGACTCCGAAAAAACTTCGGTACATCAAAACTTATAAACTCATAATAAAACTGTCATCGAAACGTTAAGCGTGGGGACCCTACGGGTTCGAGAACTATGTAGACATGACCTAGAACCATTCTTGGTCAATAACCAATAGCAGGACCTGGATGCCCATATTGGTTCCTACATATTCTACGAAGATCTTTATCGGTCAAACCGCATAACAACATACTTTGTTCCCTTTGTCATCGGTATGTTACTTGCCCGAGATTTGATCGTCGGTATCCAATTCCTAGTTCAATCTCGTTACCGGCAAGTCTCTTTACTCGTTCCGTAATACATCATCTCATAACTAACTCATTAGTTACATGCTTGCAAGGCTTAGGTGATGAGTATTACCGAGAGGGCCCAGAGATACCTCTCCGACAATCGGAGTGACAAAACCTAATCTCGAAATACGCCAACCCAACATGTACCTTCGGAGACACCTGTAGTACTCCTTTATAATCACCCAGTTACGTTGTGACGTTTGGTAGTACCCAAAGTGTTCCTCTGGTAAATGGGAGTTGCATAATTCTCATAGTTACAGGAACATGTATAAGTCATGAAGAAAGCAATAGCAGAATACTAAACGATCATGTGCTAAGCTAACGGGATGGGTCATGTCAATCACATCATTCTCCTAATGATGTGATCCCATTAATCAAATGACAACACATGTCTATGGTTAGGAAACATAACCATCTTTGATTAATGAGCTAGTCAAGTAGAGGCATACTAGTGACACTATGTTTGTCTATGTATTCACACATGTATTATGTTTCCGGTTAATACAATTCTAGCATGAATAATAAACATTTATCATGAAATAAGGAAATAAATAATAACTTTATTATTGCCTCTAGGGCATATTTCCTTCAGCTGCAGCTAAGCCCCCGAGTGGGAGGTCTGCTCTCCACTCGGTAGGATTTTCAAAAACTTAGGCGAGCACTGGGCTGCAGCTAAGCCCCCGAGTGGGAGGTCTGCTCTCCACTCGGTAGGATTTTCAAAACTTAGGCGAGCACTGGGCTGCAGCTAAGCCCCCGAGTGGGAGGTGTGCTCTCCACTCGGTAGGATTTTCACGTTTGTACTTGTGGCGTAGCTCAGAGGAGAGGGTCGCAGTCGACCTGCACCTCGTCCTCCTTGCTAGCGCACATTGTACTTGTGGCGTAGCTCGGAGGAGAGGGTCGCAGTCGACCTGCACCTCGTCCTCCTTACGACTGCACATTGTATTTGAACTTAGGCGAGTACTTGGACTGCAGCTAAGCCTCCAAGTGAGAGGCTGGCTCACCACTCGGTAGGATTTTCCAAAACTTAGGCGAGCACTGGGCTGCAGCTAAGCCCTCGAGTGGGAGGTCTGGTCTCCACTCGGTAGGATTTTCAAGAACTTAGGCGAGCATTGGGCTGCAGCTAAGCCCCCGAGTGGGAGGTATGCTCTCCACTCGGTAGGATTTTCAAAACTTAGGCGAGCACTGGGCTGCAGCTAAGCCTCTGAGTGGGAGGTCTGCTCTCCACTTGGTAGGATTTTCAAAAACTTAGGCGAGCGCTGGGCTGTAGCTAAGCCCCTGAGTGAGAGGTGTGCTCTCCACTTGGTAGGATTTTCAGAACTTAGGCGAGCACTAGGCTGCAGCTAAGCCTCCGAGTGGGAGGTGTGCTCTCCACTCGGTAGGATTTTCACGTTTGTACTTGTGGCGTAGCTCGGAGGAGAGGGTCGCAGTCGACCTGCACCTCGTCCTCCTTGCTAGCGCACATTGTACTTGTGGCGTAGCTCGGAGGAGAGGGTCGCAGTCGACCTGCACCTCGTCCTCCTTACGACTGCATGTTGTATTTGAACTTAGGCGAGTACTTGGACTGCACCTAAGCCTCCGAGTGAGAGGCTGGCTCACCACTCCATAGGATTTTATTGAAACTTAGGCGAGTACTTGGACTGCAGCTAAGCCTCCGAGTGGGAGGCTGGCTCACCACCCGGTAGGATTTTATTGAAACTTAGGCGAGTACTTGGACTGCAGCTAAGCCCCCGAGTGGGAGGCTGGCTCACCACTCGGTAGGATTTTATTGAAACTTAGGCGAGTACTTGGACTGCAGCTAAGCCCCCGAGTGGGAGGCTGGCTCACCACTCGGTAGGATTTTATTGAAACTTAGGCGAGATGGATCCGCAGCTAAGCCCCCGAGTGGGAGGCTGGCTCGCCACTCGGTAAGGATTTTTTTTTACAAACTTAGGCGAAACGGATTCGCAGCTAAGCCACCCACTGGGGGGAAATTTTACTGAACAAATAAAAGTGACAAAAATCATTGGGGAAATTATGACACTATTATCTTGCAAAACATGAACTATAGAAGTACTTTTTATTACAACTCATCCGAGTGAAAACTTAAGTGTAAAATGGGCAGAGTAGCTCCGCGTTCCAAGCTCGGGGCTCGTCAATGTTGTGTTCGACGTTGTAGAGACGGTACGCTTTGTTGTGGAGAACCTTGGTAACGATGAAGGGTCCTTCCCAAGAAGGAGCAAGCTTGTGTGGTTTCTGCTGATCCACTCAGAGAACCAAATCTCCTTCTTGGTAGGCTCGACTCTTCACGTTTCTGGCGTGGAAGCGACGCAAGTCTTGTTGGTAGATGGTCGATCGGATCAGAGACATCTCCCTTTCTTCTTCTAGGAGGTCGACTGCGTCTTGCTGCGCTTGTTCCGCTTCAGCTTCGTTGTAAATCTCAACTCAAGGAGCATTGTGGAGTAGATCACTCGGTAGCACCGCTTCAGCTCCATAGACCAAGAAGAATGGAGTTCTTCCGGTCGACCGATTAGGCGTGGTCCTTAGACCCCACAGCACCGAGGGAAGTTCGTCGACCCATGCCCCAGCCGCATGCTTGAGATCACGCATCAGTCGGGGTTTCAACCCTTTGAGGATCAAGCCATTGGCTCGCTCCGCCTGTCCATTCGACTGGGGATGGGCGACTGAAGCATAGTCGACTCGAGTGCCCTGAGATGCGTAAAATGCCTTGAATTCTTCCGAATCGAAGTTAGATCCATTGTCAGTGACGATGCTGTGTGGGACTCCATATCTGAAAATCAGTTCTCTGATGAAGCTGACAGCAGTACCGGCGTCGAGGTTCTTGATGGGTTTAGCCTCAATCCACTTGGTGAACTTGTCGACTGCTACCAGTACGTGTGTGAAACCGCTTCGTCCTGTTCTCAAGGGACCAACCATATCTAAACCCCATACCACGAAAGGCCAGACGAGTGGAGTGGTCTTCAGAGCTGATGCAGGCTTGTGTGACATGTTGGAGTAAAATTGGCATCCCTCGCACTTGTCGACTATTTCCTTTGCCATTTCATTCGCTTTTGGCCAATAAAACCCGGCTCGGTATGCTTTGGCCACGATGGTTCGAGAGGACGCATGATGGCCACAGGTCCCCGAGTGGATGTCATTAAGAATTATCCGTCCTTCTTCTGGCGTTATGCACTTCTGACCGACTCCGGTCGTGCTCTCTCTGTATAACTGCCCTTTGATCACAGTAAAGGCTTTGGATCGGCGGACGATCTGTCAAGCCTCTTCCTCGTCCTCCGGGAGCTCTTTCCTCAAGATGTATGCGATGTATGGAACCGTCCAGTCGGGAGTGATCACTAAAGCTTCCATGACCAAGTCGACCACTGCTGGGACCTCAACCTCAGTCGGATCTGTGGCACTCTTGGGTTGTGGAGCTTCTTCGGTGAAGGATCTTCTTTGACTGACGGAGTATGGATATGCTCCAAGAACACACCACTAGGAATGGCTTCTCTCTTGGAACCTATCTTTGCCAAATCATCAGCCGCTTGATTTTTCAGTCGGGGTATATGATGGAGCTCTAACCCCTCAAACTTCTTTTCCAGCTTCCTCACTGCATTGCAGTATCCAGTCATGGCTGGGCTTCTAACGTCCCACTCCTTCATCACTTGGTTGACCACCAAATCTGAGTCTCCATAAACCATAAGGCGTCGGACGCCGAGTGAAATGGCCATGCGCAACCCATACAAAAGGGCCTCGTATTCCGCCTCGTTGTTAGAGGAATCGAAGTGAATCTGGAGCACATATCTGAGCTTATCTCCTCTGGGGGAAACCAGGATAACCCCAGCACCAGAACGATTCAACATCTTAGAGCCATCAAAGAACATGGTCCAATGCTCCGAGTGAACTTGAATCGGCTGCTGTTGTTCAATCCACTCGGCAAGGAAATCTTCTATTGCTTGGGACTTAATGGCTTTCTTTGCCTCAAACTTGTTATCAAGGGGAAGGAGTTCAATCGCCCATTTCGCCACTCGACCAGTTGCATCTCTGTTGTGCAGAATCTCTGAAAGTGGAGCGTCGCTGACGACTGTAATGGAATGATCAGAGAAATAATGAGCAACCTTCTTCGTGGTCATGTAGATCCCATACACAAGCTTCTGATAATGAGGATATCTTTGCTTTGATGGAGTCAAAACTTCAGACAGATAGTACACTGGGCGCTGAACTTTGAAGGCTTTCCCTTCTTCTTCCCGCTCGACCGTAAGCACTGTACTGACGACTTGTCCTGTGGCTGCAATATAAAGCAACAGAGGCTCTTTGCTGATTGGAGCAGCAAGCACCGGCTGGGTGGAAACAGAGCTTTTAGCTCGGCAAACGCTGCATCAGCTTCTGGAGTCCACTCGAACTTGCCTGCCTTCTTCATCAGTCGGTAAAGAGGCAATGCTTTTTCACTGAGTCGTGAGATGAATCGACTTAATGCGGCCAAGCATCCAGTAAGCTTCTGGACATCGTGCACCCACACGGGGCGTTTCATTCGGAGTATAGTGCCGATTTTTTCCGGGTTAGCGTCGATTCCTCGTTCGGACACGAGAAAACCGAGTAACTTGCCACCAGGAACTCCGAATGTGCACTTAGATGGATTGAGCTTGATATCATACCTCCTAAGGTTGGCAAATGTTTCGGCGAGGTCAGTCAGCAGGTCGGAACCTTTTCGTGACTTGACCACGATATCATCCATATACGCTTCCACATTCCGACTGATTTGAGTGAGCAAACACTTCTGAATCATTCGCATGAACGTGGCTCCGGCATTCTTGAGGCCGAATGGCATGGTGATATAGCAGAAGCACCCGAATGGAGTGATGAAAGCTGTTTTTATCTCATCGGGTCCGTACAGACGGATCTGATGGTACCCGGAATAGGCGTCTAGAAAAAGACGATCTCTCGCATCCCGCAGTCGAGTCAACAATTTGATCGATGCAAGGGAGAGGAAAATGATCTTTCGGGCAGGCCCGATTGATGTGTTTGAAATCTATGCACATGCGGAGTGACTTGTCCTTCTTGGGGACCATGACGACATTGGCGAGCCACTCGGAGTGGTATATCTCTCGGATAAATCCTGTCGCCAATAGTCGAGCCACTTCCTCACCAATTGCTTTTCTCTTCTGGACGGTGGACCGTCGAAAATGTTCTTTGACTGGTTTTGCGGTTGAGTCGACTCTAAGGCGATGCTCAGCCAGTCCCCTGGGAACACCCGGCATGTCAGCAGGCTTCCATGCAAAGATGTCCCAGTTCTCACGGAGGAATTGGATGAGCGCTTCTTCCTATTTAGGGTCGAGTGTTGTGGAAATATGGGTCGGAGCTGCATTGGGGTCGGTCGGGTGAATGTGGACGGGCTTTGTCTCACCGGACGACTGAAACGCTGACTCTGTAGCAGGCTTCTTTGCCCGCAACAAATCACTCGGATCCGCATTTTGCTTGTACCCCTCGAACTCGACCGTTGTCACCTGGGAATCGGCAATTCTCGAGCCTTTCTGGAAACACTCCTCTGCTTTCTTTCGGTCGCCAGTGACAGTGATCACGCCTTTGGGGCCGGGCATCTTCAGCTTGAGGTACACGTAACAAGGTCGAGCCATGAACCGTGCGTAAGCTGACCTCCCCAAAATAGCATGGTAAGCACTCTGAAAGTCTACAACTTCAAACGTCAGCTTCTCCTTGCGGAAATGCTTCGAGTCACCGAACACCACATCTAGAGCTATCTGACCGAGCGACTCAGCTTTCTTTCCAGGTATAACTCCATGAAAACTCATGTTGCTCTTGCTCAATCGGGACATCGGAATGCCCATCCCTTTCAGCGTGTCCGCATACAACAAATTCAGTCCACTAGCACCTTCGTCAGTTGAGTGCCTTCGACGATCGGGTCGACCACCAAAGCTTGCCTCCCAAGGGTGGCTATATGAGTCGGGTGATCAGACTGGTCGAATGTGATGGTAGTTTGGGACCATCTCAGATAACTGGGTGTCGCCGGGGCGACCATGTTCACCTCACGGTTAATAACCTTCAGTCGGCTCTTGCTTTCTACATCCGCAAAGATCATCAGAGTGGAATTAACATGAGGATATCCTCCCTCACTGTCCTCCTTGTCTTCGGCCTTGTCCGACTCCTTTTCCTTGTCCTTGGCCTGTTTACCTTGGAACTGCTGGATCAGGAGTCGACACTGGCGAGTGGTATGCTTCGGGCAGATGATATTACCCTCTTCGTCTTTCCTCGTGTGGATGTGACACGGCATATCCATCACGTCATTTCCTTCTTTATCCTTCACCTTCTTGGGGTTCCAGGATCCTTTGGGTTTTCCCTTAAACTTGCCCTGAGTCACGGCCAGAGCCTCCCCAGGAGCCGCTGGTTCGGCCTTCCGCTTCTGCTTCCGACTGGAGTTTCCCTTCTCCGACTGACTCAGCTTGTACTTGCCGCTGCGGAGTCGATCCTCCTCTTCACCATTGGCGTACTTGGTGGCAATTTCCATCATTCGACTCAGGGTCATATCTCCGGTCCGCCCAAACTTCAAACTTAACTCTCTGTTCTTGATACCATCCTTGAAGGCGCAGACTGCCTGATGACCAGACACGTTCTCCACGGTATGATGCAAAGTAATCCACCTCTGAATGTACTCTCTCAAGGTTTCATTCGACTTTTGCACACAAACTTGCAGCTCTGTCAACCCAGCTGGTCGCTTACAGGTTTCCTCAAAAGTCCTGATGAACACTCGGGAAAGATCTTCCCAAGTGTAAATACTGCTTGGAGTCAATTGATTCAACCACGCCCTGGCCGAACCTTCCAACATGAGTGGTAAGTGCTTCATAGCCACTTCGTCATTCCCGCCGCCGATCTGTACAGCCACTCGGTAGTCCTCAAGCCAAGTTTCAGGCTTAGACTCACCGGTGAACTTGCTTACTCCAGTCGCCAACCTGAAGTTGGGGGGAATCACCGCGGCTCTGATAGCCCTGCTGAAATATTCCGGACCAGAAACATGCACTCAGCTGCTAGTGGGCGCGTCTCTGTCATGGCCACCCCGATGAGCCCTGTTCCGATCGACCAAGCCTTGCACGATGATGGATCGCGCGTCGAAGCCTGGTTCCTGGGGGTCAACCGGAGCTCTTCGCCCCACACTGAGTTGACACCTGTCATCTTGCTGCCGAGGAGCGTAAGACCCGCCTATCGGAGGAGGAGTGGGCACTCGACGCCTATCCTCACGATTGTATCGGTCACCATATTGATCCCGTCGATTCTCACGTCCTTCACGCCGCGGAGGCGATCTGGGGCTGTGAGCCGACTGAACCGTATTCGCAGCGACGGATCGACTGTGAATTCTGTTGCGTGACTGTGATACGGCTGAATTCTGATCTCCTGCTGCCCGGAGCAAATCTCTAATCTGCAACAAGCCTCTGCCAGCCTCCGACTGAGAGGGCTGGATTGACTCTGCTATACGGGTTGCAGTTGCTAAATTTTGAATCGGGGTTCGATATACCTGAGTCGGCGGGAAGAGTTGACGTCGACTGCCGTCGGGTACTCATTGCCGCGCGCGCTCGTCGAGTGCTCGCTGAAGGTTCTCCAGACGAGCGCGTTCAGCCAAGTTGGCCAAACGCACCTCCTCCAAGGCGCGAGCCTCGGGGGTTTCTCCTGCGATGGGAGTATGCAGGGCATCCATGTTCCTGCGGCGAAGTTCTTCCCTTTGCAGGGAATTAAGTGGCTCGGGCTGGTACTCCTCATGGGCTTGAGTGGGGTCGCCTCCACCGTCTACCCCGTCGCCGCGGGGGAAGCCGGGAGGGCTTCGAGGCCCATTGACCATCAAAACTTCCGCCGCTGGATCACTGCTATCGCACTCGGATGTAGTCTCTATGGAGCCAGTCGACAGATCGAACAGGCCGTAGAGGGACTCGTCGGGCTCGATTGCCGCTACTTGGGTGGTGGCTGTCTGGCGAGCCACCACGTGCCTCACCCACCGCTGAAGCCTCGACCAACCAGAGCGCTTGCGCTGGCGGGAGACAGAGTGGGTGGATGATAGGGAAGTCGACCGATATGGAGTCGACGATTGCCGCAGCAGAACGCCACGGACACATGCGCGAAAATGCGTCGCACCGCGGACGGGGAGCGCATCGACGTCGAGTGGACCCTCCTGGAGCCAAGCGGAGTCGTCGGTGATGAAGGTGAGCGCGCCAAGACGGATCTCGCGGTCCTCGACCAAAACTCCACCGGAAACCATGACGGAAGCAATTGGAACAATTGCAACTTCTCCAAAAATCGCTAAGACACTTGCCCCACGGTGGGCGCCAACTGTCGTGGTTCTAAGTCTGACAGTAGAATAGGGGGTAGGTATGGAGAGGCAAGATCCTAGCTATGGAGCAGTTGTGAACACAAGGATGTACGAGTTCAGACCCTTCTCAGAGGAAGTAACAGCCCTACGTCTCAGAGCCGGAGGCGGTCGACTGGATTATGTGTGTATGGATTACAGGGGTGCGAACCCTTTACACTGAGGAGGAGGGTGGCTTATATAGTGTCCGCCAGCCCCCTCCGTCCCTCAGTAATGCAGGGTTTAAGGTACATTAAGTCTAGGCGTTACTGGTAACGCCTTACATAAAGTGTCCTAAATGCCATAAAGACTACTTAATTATAGACCGTTTGGATACAGAGTGACTCTAGATCTCCTGATGGTCGAGTGTGTCTTCATGGTCGAGTCCTTCAAGTCCGTCGAGTGAAGTCCCTCTTGGTCGACTGGAATGCAGTTTCTTCTGAGGGTGTCCTTGGGAAGGGTATTTAGATCAGGTCTATGATCCTATCCTAGGTACATGACTTCATCAAGGTGGAAGATGATGCCTAGACGTTGGATCCTGATCTGATGGTTGGGATGAAATCAACTGACTAGTTCAAAATTTCAGTTGACTAACGAGAAACCACTCCCTTTCAAACGCACCATCGCATCAACATTACGCGTACTCAAAATCACCAAGAAGAAAACATAGGCATGCATGCATCAGATACAAGCCAAATCAAATATAGACCCGTCGTATTTTAAGTGAAAATAACATTTTCACTGGAAAAATGAGTTAGATATATATACGCCAAAGAAAATGTATCATTGGCTTTACATTCGGAAGAAAACGGTACATAATCATCTTGTTTACACGTGAACGTGTTTGGTGTAGACGTGAACGCATCTCCCCCGGCGGTACCCACCCACACTATACTACTAGATCTTGCGTTTGGTTTCAAGCCTGCAGCATCACGGCGTATCCGGGAGAGCTTGCGTTCGATTTGCCACTTTTTACTGCTGCTGCATGCGGCCATCGGGAAGCGAGACAGCTCACGCACACGCCCAGTCTCGCACCTGCATTTTTACTTCCCACTCCGGAATCCCCACCGCCTATATCAACCTAGTAGGCACATTTACTCTACTACTCCTATTACCTTTTAACCTTGGAAATTCCAACCGACATCATATACTCTCGCAGTCTCCCTGCACACGCGCCTGCGGTCTTCATGGGCGTGGGAGCTAGCAAGGGTCCGAGTCCGAGCGAGGAGAGCGGCACCGGCGCCATGAGCGGCAGCCGCGACGAGTTCCACAGCGCAGAGGACGACATGGTGGATGTCGAGGAGGAGGCCGAGAGGAAGAGGGCGGCCGTGCGCAGCTATTGGGCGGAGGTGAAGAAGGACGACAAGGCGCTCAGCAGGTTTGCCCTCGGCTACCTGGAGCACAAGATTTTCTCCTGGTCCGCCCACGATATCTTCAACAGGAACCTCCTCAGGCAGCAGGTGAGCGTACGATCGATCGATATCTTTTGACTTCTCTCCTTATTTGCTTGGAGTAATATAAGCTGCATGCATCTTTATGGACCTACGTTACTACAACTCGGTCACTATGATCCCACATAGTATTTTCGTTCTTTCTGGCTCGATTTATCTTGTTATCTCTCTCAAAGAAACAAAGATTCATCTTGTTATCCATCCGGCTGGTACTCCTTTATTATATACTCTAAGTGAAACTAAAAAAATTTGTTTGCCTAAAATGAATGCTGCGAAAATATTATTCACTTTGACAATAAGTATCTTCATGAATTTTTAGATGGACTCCAGCAGGGTTTTTGAGTGCCCATAAAATTTGTATGGCTAATTATATTATACTCCCTCCGTTCCGATTTACTCGTCGTGGTTTTAGTTCAAATTTGAACTAAAACGACGACGAGTAAATCAGAACGGAGGGAATAGAATTTTCCCAAAAATGCATTACAAAGTTCTTGAAAAATCGCACTAAAAAATTTAAGCATATAATTTTCTCCTTTGTGAAAGGAACAATATTACGTTGATGTTTTAGAGGCGTGATTTTTTGAGACAATTTTAGAGGAGTATGTATTCTGCAAAAGCCCAATATTAATCTCTGCGGTGGAGGCCTGCTTGGCCCAGGTTGTGCGTAATCCCTCCTCCGCGGCCGCTCGGCAATGGCCCATTCAACGCTCTCCGTTCTCTTGTTCTGTGTTCCTCGTTGCCCAGGTCGATGATGGTGGCTCCAGCTCCTCCAATGGAGGCCGCGCCGCTACGCTGCCCGCACTGGAGCGAGGCGCCGTCCGTCGACGGTGCTCCTTGCTCGCTGAGTCAGTATATTCATTCGGCCTTCGCCCCTCTGTCATCTCTATTATCTGCTCAGCTGTGCGTTATGTGCGGCGACCACAGCTCGTATGCTAGGTGCTCGTTGTTTTGCCAAGCAGAAAGCCCCCTTTCAACAGAATCACAATTTTTCTGTAAAATCCACAGCAGGTGACTGAATAAACCACACGCATGGCAGGACTCAACCTGTTTTTCTGGAACATATCACTGTGACTTAGGTACAGTATCGATTATATTCTTTGTGGACTTGGTATGTTTGCTCATTTTAGTTGTCTTGGTAGTTTTTTTGTTCTGGTACTCGTTTCAGTGCTGAATCCTGATTTGTTATTCAGACAAAACAAAAGAATCCTGATTTCTTCAACAGAATTATGTTCTTAATTATGCCGCGGTTACAGCAAAACCAAAAAGAATCCTGATCATGGTTTGTGTCCTATTTCGTGGATCTCATCCAAATTGTCTACTGCATTGTTCTTCTCCTACTGATCACTGACTGTTCTTAGAATTTACTTCAAATGAGAACTGATCAAGCTATGTGGACATTCATCGCAGGTCAAGAGGATACCGGATACCTTCACATCAAAAATCACTTACTTGAACTCATTCACATGCCCTCTCATTGAAGAAGTACATGCTGATGTGTTTTCGGCATTGGATGATTATGCTCAGTCGAACTTTATAAAAATAATCTGGGTGGAGAAGCTTGATGACGAGAAATCAATATTCTGTTTTGAGGTTGCTGAGCCATCAAAGTATCCGAAGTCAAGGGAGACTTACGATCCCAAAGGAGGGGACATAATAGTTGTTTCCTTGCGGAAACCACAGCATGTGTCTGATTTGATACAAAATAAGGCATCTTATGTTTTAGGTTCAGTTCTAAAATGTGGAGACATAGATGGAGATTTCCCACCCAATTGTTGCATTGTTCGGTTTTCAGCTGCTATTCCTATTGAAGTAGATCCAGAAACAAAATTACCCGTGGAGCCATCATTTGCTGTGTTTCTCATAAATATGAAAACATACGATCGGATCTGGAAGTGCCTTCGTATGGAAGTAGAACATCAGAACAGAAGCAGTAGTACTGGCATCATCGATCTGGTGTGGCAATACAAGCGAAGGGTATGCCAGATGTTTACATGCAAAATTAAGTTTAGGTCCTTTTTGATAGCTTACTATGCCTGGCATCAACATATTTATATATATGTGTGTTATATAGGACATACTCCCTCCGTTCCTAAATATTTGTCTTTCTAGATATTTCAACAAGTGACTACATACGGAGCAAAATGAGTAAATCTACACTCTAAAATATGTCTATATACATCCGTATGTGGTAGTCCATTTGAAATCTCTAAAAAGACAAATACTACCTCCGTCCGGGTTTATTGGTCCCCATTGTATTTCGTGCCAAATTTTGACCATAGATTAAACGAACAAAATGTTCACGCATGTCACCAAACATTATATTTTTGAAAACTATGTTCAAATACGAATCCAATGAGATAATTTTTCTTGACATGCATTAACATTTTGTTAATTAAATCTTTAGTCAAAATTTGGCACAAACTATAAAAGGGACCTATAAACCAGGACGGAGGTAGTATTTAGGAACGGAGGGAGTAGAAGTTAGTACCTACTACAAGGACAGGCACATACTCTTGCTGTCTGATTATGCTTTGGCAACCTATGGCTCTCCATGTGAGATTTCCTCTGTTTTAACATTGCTTCTGCAGTTCTGCTAATGTTTCTACTTTGCATCATGATCACATTGAACCTGTCAGTAGTGTTAAGCATATCCTTCTGAATCTGGAATGAGATAATTCCCATATGTACTTTTACAATGTATGATTATAAACATTACTCTAGATCCTTGATTTACTTGCCCATTTCCCCTTGAAGGTACTGGATGATAGCTTGTCATGCTCCCAGATATCTCAATACTTCGCTCATAGATCAATTGATGGTCTTGGCCTTGAGCAGTTCAACCTAAATGACTCACAGCTGAATGCAGTAGCAGACTGTGTCTCGGTAATGGAGAACCACTCGCCTTCGCTAAAACTCATATGGGGCCCCCCTGGGACAGGTAAAACTAAAACGATCAGCACTATCCTGTGGGCAATGCTCATCAAGGGCCTAAAGACACTTACCTGTGCACCAACCAATACTGCTGTACTGGAAGTCGCATCACGAATTGTCAGACTTGTTGGAGAGGCTTCAGATGGCAGCCCCTGCTTTCTGAATGACATCGTCCTGTTTGGAAATAAAGAGAGGATGAAAATAGATGATACTCATGATCTTTCCATGGTATTCCTTGACTCGCGTGCGGAGCGGTTGTTGCCATGTTTCGTACCACACACTGGTTGGAGGCAATGCTTGTCTTCACTGATAGATCTTCTTGAGAATCCTGTGACCAAGTACAAGTTGCACATTCAGGATATTGTTGAAAAGATGAAGATGGAAAAGGAGATGACTGAAAAGGATGGGGACAAACCCCTCGTGCACAAGGCCAGGAATTCTTTGCCCTCACGGTATCCTTTACGATCCAATCCCAATTCCAAAGATCATCTTGTTGCACCTCTCTCGTTGTTTCGCAAGATAACCCATAACAGGCCTGAGGATGAGAAAGAAAAGTGCCATAATGAAGCTATGGCGGAAGCATTAAGAGCACTGCCATTCAAGGATTATTTGAAAGATAATTACAACAAACTTTCTAAGGATTTGTGCTATTGCATCGAGATACTTTATAATGATCATCCAAGAAATTTAGAAACAGGACAGAGCTTTCAGTGTATGTTGGAAGTGCTTGAATTGATAAATATTCTCCATGCTTTGATAAATTATGACAAGGATACTGATGATGTATTCTCAGATGAACTTCTTGAGGGCAAGGTAGAAGAGGACTGTAACCCTGTGTCCTGGCCTCAGCAGTTAGCCTCTGTGCGGACTAACAGATGCAATAAATCCAGGTTCAAGCTGGCCAGATCCCTGTGTGTGCAAGAATTAAGGTATCTTCGCAAAAACTTAGAGCTTCCAAATTACTACAGCACGAGGCAAATTCAACTGTATCTGCTGCAGAGAACAAAATGCATTCTCTGTACAGTTTCCAGCTCTTTCAGGTTGTATGGTGTGCCCATGGACAATTCTACTTCTGATACCGGCAAATTGCTTAAGAAGCCTGAAAAGCCAAATCTTCTGGACCTGCTGATTGTTGACGAGGCTGCACAGCTCAAAGAGTGTGAGACCTTAATTCCCTTGCTGCTGCCTGGCATAAAGCAGGCTGTTTTTATCGGAGACGAATATCAGTTACCTGCTCTGGTGAAAAGCAAAGTAAGCTATATGTTTTGACTATTATTTTCTTTGATTTTTCGTTTTGGAAGCGATCTATTGACATGTAATGTGATTCTGTAGATATCTGACAATGCTAAATTCGGGCGAAGTGTTTTTGAGAGGTTAAGCATGCTGGGACACAGTAAGCACCTTCTCAATGTGCAATACAGGATGCATCCGAAAATAAGCAAGTTTCCACTTGTTACATTTTACGATGGCAAGATATCTGACGGTCCTAATGTCACTACTGAGAGCTATGAAAAGAGGTTTTTAGCAAGCAAAATCTTTGGGTCATACTCATTCATTAATGTAGACGGGGGACACGAAACAACTGAGAAGCACGGGCGTAGCCTGAGAAACACAATTGAAGCTGCTGCAGTATCACGGATAGTGCAGAGGTTGTTTAAAGGTAACCATCCGTATTAATTCTTTAACTGTGGTACTAATTTTCAATAATAACCTCCCTTAAGAAACATATAAGTGGTTGTGTTTTGGTTCGTCACATGGATTAAAGAAGTCATGAAACCAAGAGATTGCTTGAGGGAAATGACCATGCTATCCATGGTATTAATGTGCTGGGCATAAGAGATAAGTTAGTATGGATTTGCTTTCATTCATGATGTAGAGAGGGGGAAGATATATGTGTGCAAAACAGAAAATGTCACTAAATTTGCATGCAAGCAATATTAATATATTTTTTGCATGCAAGCCAACATGTGCAGTATTTTTGGACGGAAGGAGTAACAAGTATACAATCTGAACCACTAGGAGCTTATCCTTATCTGACTGCAGGTATAATATTTCTTCTTTTACTTCTCTTAATTGCAGAGTCAGTCTCTACTGGAATAAAAATCTCTGTTGGTGTTGTGTCCCCATATAATGCTCAAGTTAGAGCAATTCATGAAAAACTTGGGAAATCCTACAATATGCATGACGGTTTCTCTGTAAAAGTGAAATCTGTGGATGGTTTCCAAGGCGCAGAGGAAGACGTCATTATCATATCAACAGTGAGGAGCAATAAAGCTGGTTCTGTTGGATTTCTCACGAACATGCAGAGGACCAATGTGGCTCTGACAAGGGCTAAGTATGTGTTTCGGTTGCTCGATTCCAGGCTACATACAAAAATGGTTTCTAAATTATGTACTCTTTGCGGCCTTCCAACTTTTTTAAACTTTGTCAGTTAATGCTTTTACAATATGGTATTAATTATGAAACTATAATTGTGAGATTTTAGAATATGAATCCAGCGGTATTACTTCTATGTCACAGAACTTCCATTTGTTGGAGTAACCTTGGTTGAAAACAGCATAGTTTTAATGAAGTTCATAGGCGTCTTTAAGAATCATCAGGAGTAACTTATTTTCTGTTGTTGTCAGGCACTGTTTATGGATAGAAGGAAACGGGACGACTTTGTCCAACAGCAAGTCTGTCTGGCAGAAGATAGTCAAGGATGCGCGTGACCGAGGTTGCTATTTTGATGCCAGTGAAGACAAAGATCTGTCAAATGCAGTAGTCAAGGCCATCATCGAGTTTGATGATGCGGAGAATTTAGTGAGAATGGACTCGCTGCATATAAGCAAGCCAAGGTTTCAGGTATTGCCAAAAGGCCTATTCAAAATCTCTGTTGAGTAGACAAAAACAGTCGCTAGCGAGTGTGAACTAATGTTTTTTCCGTGTTCCATATGCAGCAATCAAGGCCCAAATACCGTGCATGAGATATCAGCAACTGAAGAAACCTCCACCTGCTTTAGTTAGTCAGGCACGGCTGCTGTCGTGAGATGCCCCGTATTTTGTTGAACCTGTGTAGTAGTACTAGATTGATGCACGTTTGAACGTAGTCGATGTTACGCAAGCTCTGCCGTCGTGAAGACTGAAGAACCATGCGCAACGCTTGTACGTATCCTCCCTTGCCTGCCGAATCGTCTTTCTTTCGAGGCTGTTTTTTTTTTGTTGGGAGCTCGTTTTGTCCTGCCCTCTCTTGCGGATGCGAGAGCATGCCGTCCTGTTTTGCTGGTTCCTCTTCCACCCAGTCGTAGCAGAATGCGCACAACACACGCCGCAAATTTAAGGAGCGAGCAGTCACTGAGCGTGTCCGCTAGTGTTTGAGGGCATCAATGTTTGAGGCCCCGATTTGCTGTCCACGGGTGTAGATACTCTTAGGGCATTTCCAACGCTGACCCGCAAATTTGCTCTGGCATCTGTCCGAGGACAGGGGGTCCAGACACGGATATAGGAGACAGTCATCCAACGTTGCACACATACATTTCAAACATAGCTCGAGTAAACGGGACAAAATTCATGCAAACACTATGGATTTTCATATAAACCAGATAAGATTCATTACATTTTGGACATTTTTAACTAAATTATATTCTAAACCCCTGATTTGCTGTCCACGGGTGTAGATACTCTTAGGGCATTTCCAACGCTGACCCGCAAATTTGCTCTGGCATCTGTCCGAGGACAGGGGGTCCAGACACGGATATAGGAGACAGTCATCCAACGTTGCACACATACATTTCAAACATAGCTCGAGTAAACGGGACAAAATTCATGCAAACACTATGGATTTTCATATAAACCAGATAAGATTCATTACATTTTGGACATTTTTAACTAAATTATATTCTAAACCTAATCTAAATGATTGCCAACGTCCGTTCCCAATGTTCAGCCATGAGCCCCGATAACTGAAGCTTCAGTTCTTGTCTTCGCCTTTTCCAGTTTCGCCTCAGCGCTCTCCAACTCTGCCTCCGCCACCGCAGCTTGAGCGGCCCACCAAGTTTGGATTTAGGCGAGGGGGACGAGAGGTGGCCTTCTTGGGTCCCGAGTGGAGGCGACCTACCATGCACCACTCTTCTTCGCTGCCGACGGCGCCAGTGGACGTGACGGCTTCCTGGTCGTGGTGGTGGGGCATGGCCTTATTAGCGGAGCCGGCGATGTCCTCCTTGTCGCTCTTGCCGAACACCTTGTCTGCTGCCTCGTCCATCTCCTTGTAGGCGGCCCCCAGTTCCACCTGATGCTGGTGGTATCGCCAGCTATTGCGGCTAATATCGCGGGCGGAGCAGTAGAACTCGAGCAACGCTGGGTGCTCTGCTACATCCGTGTCCGGTGTGATGGCCATGCCAGCGGCGAGCTGCTCCTACGCCTTCCGGTGCTCCTCGAGGAGATGGAGGTTGTAGGCCTAGTCGGAGAGGTGCTTATGAAACTGCTCCCCCCGCATCATGTCCATATAGTGGGCACGAGCCTCGCGGTGGTCATGTCGGCATGCACCGCGAGGAGGATGGCGTCTGCTTGTCCTCGGCAATGTCGGCCATCTCCTTCTTCTGCTCCGACGAGAGCCCATCTCAAAGTGCTTTAGAATGCGAGGAGGCCATAGTGGGCACGGTGTGAAGAGGAGAAAGGGACCAAAGGAGGATGATTGCGGCTATGGTCGGTGCTGGAGTATATATAGCGGGCGGCAGACAGACGGACGGGTGGTCGGGTGGTGCTAGAGTAGGTTCCTCATCAACTGCGTGTCAATAATGAAAGGCGGCGGTTTACTGTGGTGTCGCTTGAACATGGAGCAGTCGCGTGCACCAGGAAGCTGCGTGGGCGACGCTCTTTCGACCGGCATGCCGCTTCAATGCCGGCAGCCGTGAGAGGTCGCATCCGCTCTGACCGGGCATGAATATAACACTGACGCTCTGGAGCGGTGCTGGCCGTTTCGGGCAAGAAGCGCGTGCGGAGGAGGGAGGGGGTTTAGGTGCGCAAGGGTAGTTAGAAGCGGACGTGGCAGCGGTCCGGATGCCCGCAACTCCCCCCCCCCCCACACACACACTTTGTCTCCGGCATGCGGAAAAAGTACGTCTAGACCGTTGAGCGGACCGATACATGCCCACGTTGGATGCCAAAACACGTCTGGACCCACATGGTTTAGACTGTATACGAATGGTTTTGAGGGTCCATGTTGGAGATGCCCTTACCTTCTTGGCGCATTGATGCTGACCGGACAACGGCGGCAAGCAGGCGACTACCTTTGGGAGGCATTCCGGACCCGAGCTCTTTTGGCAGGTGTTCCAACTTCCAACAGTCGGGTCCGTGCCAAGCCGGGCGCTCAAAGCATCTACAATCGGACTTGGCAAATCCGTCCCCTATATGCCAGCAGGCGCGTCCGCTGACAGCGCCGGCAGTCCCTCATATGGGTTGCCGCACACACACCTCAAATGCGGAGCCTCGGATCCATGCAATCCATGCATGCCGATCATTTGATACAAATTATCCGAATTCAATAGTTCAAAACAAAGCAAAACAAATCATAGTTGAACAACAATCCGGACATGCCAAAATGAAATTAATGCCCGAGCGTGATGTATGCCTCACGTGAGTTTCCACTCCCATCCCACTTTGAAGGTGGCCGGTCACTTGTGGGTAGTACCCAACGTACTTGTTCACTTCCCCTTGAATGACCCCCCATCGATGTTGGAGAGATGACACATTGCGGTTGGTGAGGAGAGGATGCGGCTCCACATATTCCTTTTGTTCGTGATACTCCTTTGAAATCTTCTCCCAATACTTGTTTCCCTTTTGCTCGGTGCCACATATTGGATCCATTGTTGTGGCCAACCAAGCTTTGATCAACAAGATGTCCTCAGAAGTTGACAATGTCATGATGTAAATATGCCCTAGAGGCAGTAATATTGTATTATTATATTTCCATGTTCATAATTAAGAGTTTATATTTCATGCTGTAACTGTTACGATCCTAGAATATGTGATTCACTGAAAAAATCATATGCACGTGCAGACTGATAAACGGTAAAGAATAGGTTCCCGGTCTTTCCTCTAAGACTAGCTCAAGTGTTGTCGGTGGTCATGTTTTCCGGATCTTAGGATATCGTTAAGTGTAATGATAGTCCTCAAACAACATTGAGAGTATGACGTTAGAAGAACGAACATATTGAATTGACTCAATCTAGTTTGTTATACTTTGAGTAATATCGTCTAAAATCAATTGTTATAACGCGGAGTGTTAGCATGTGTTTTTAGTTCCTCATACCATGAGAGTATCGTAGTCACTTCCTACCATATAGTGAGCTTTGAGTTTGCTCAAACGTCATCAGTAACACGGTGATCATAATGAAAATTATGGGTTCATCGAAAAGTTTGACAAGCGACTAGATATCTCGAGAGAGGGATTTGCTCCTTTGATGACGGAGAGATATTCTTAGGGGCCTCTCAGTGTGATGACATCCATCATCGTCTGGCTAGACGCAAGTGACTACGTCACGGGGATACCGAAACACTTCAACGGGAAAGAAGAACAAAACCGGTAATGAGGGTGACGGTATAGTGAGCATGTGCATGACCCAGGAGGATACTGGCACTCCCCAGGTTTTGTAAAGTATTGCGAAGCAAAGGGAACATCACATGATAACCAAAGGTTCACTTGAATGTCATTCGTGTAGTCATAGGGATTGATATGGTCTTCCACAGTTCCGCTATCGATCATTGAACGAAGGGGTTTCGTTCATGTCTATGATTTACCAAACCTACAAGGTCACAAGCTTAAGGTAATCACAATCTTATGAGTGTTAGTAGGATGATAGTATCGAGGTTTTATTTGTGGATTTTTTCATTAATATTTGGAATAGTTCTGAGAGGAACCGAAAGCGTTTTGGGGTCAAAGGAAGGGTTTCGGGGGTTATCGGGCAATACTGAGTATTCTCGATAAATAATATATAGGTGGAAAATATTTTCAAAGATGCTAAATTAATAATATAAGGCCATAGTAATTGCTAGAAGGCTTTAATAATTAATTAAACTAGATGACCCGGTTGCGCCAATGGCGCAAGAACCGAATTAGAAAGAATGTTATTAGTGAGTAAGTAGGAGATGTAACTGGAAATATAATGCAATGTGGATTGTATAATTGTATTACATCATGTATTAACCACAAATCATGAAATCAATACCAGAGAACCAAATAATGTCAACACCTATGTACTAACAACCAACATTTTAGCATAAGGAGTATCACATGAGTGATTACTTGCACATCAGGAGTATCACAATTACAACTAAAGAGGCATTATCCTCACTGCTGTCCTTGAGCCCTTCACAAGGAGAGTTCCAAGCCTTGCAATTTCTTCCTCTAGCTCTGCACATGACCCTCAGTTACGAACCTCGTCCCTCAGCAATTAGACTCCGGTAGTTTGCATAGCAGATTGATTTACATGGCTACTCTCACCAATGATAGGAAGCAAACAATTATAGAGCTATGGGTCTCTGAGCACTTACCATGCCTAATCGCATGAATCCAACAAATTTGCCAACTCAAATGCTACAAAGACCAAATGATGGTGTGAGGCAGCTCACCATATATCATCGACTCTTACAAAGATACATCCATAGATCAGCGAGGATATTCATAACTGCTTCACCTAAGAAGGCCAAGATGCCATACACACAATTAGAGCCAAAACAAAAGCTGAAGCAGTGGAAATAGCCATCCACTTGCTGGAGGAAATAAATGAAATAACAAGCAAGAAGAAGCAAAATGATGTCGGCAGTGTATCAAACAATCGTACTAAAATGATCAATACACAAAAAAGGAAGCGGTCTCTAGTTGTCAACACACTGAATTTAGCATATAAATGACATGGTGACTAAAATAATTACCTTAGATCATCTTAGGAAATGTTGCAGCAAAGAAGGCAATGACTTCTCCTTATCACCCATAGCATGAATTTTTCAACTTCAAATCATATGATACCATGGACTCTGCATATGTTGATAGGACATAATAATTAGCCACAAAAAGCAGGGGTACGGATAACACATTGAAAGTAAAAGCAGAGAGCAAATTTAATGCTTACAGCAAAGCATGGGCACAGATAACTTACTGGGTCATCTGCCACTACTTTATTATCTATGAAGAAACTAAAAGTCAAATGTACAACTAAATCAGGAATAAGAACACCATAGAACACTGGGCTTGGTCTGCATGCAAACCATTAATCTGATTGGAGATGGAAAACTAACCAAGATCGGATAAAGTCTGAAGGTAAGATATACGTACAGTCATTCGAGTAAATAACAGAAAGGTAACCACCAGATCATCTTCTGTTCTAGAACTCCATATATATCTGTGTTTAAAATATTTGGCAACAAAACTGATATATTAGGTATTTCTATTGACTAACACAACCCATCTGTTGCAGAGCACACAACTTTTAGATACCTTTGATGTGCAATAAGATCTATGTTGGCATAGAAATCAAATGCTTGCTCAATCAAGGACTTTATAAATGAGGTAAACACAAAGTAGTATGATGGGACATTACCCAATTGGAAATCGTAAACAAAAAACCGATTACAAATAATAATGATATAATATTTATAAAATGAATTGAAGAATTTAAATAAGCAAGCCCTAATTATACGTGAGTGCATACCAAAGTTATGTGAGGTTAGGCCTGAACATAAACATGAGAAATGAGCGTGAGCAAGTACCAATAGCATCTAATTCTTGGCCCAACTTGTACTGTTTAATCAGTATATATAATAGGGTGAATGAACTCAATATGTATGAAAGGAATAAATAAGAAAAATATTGTGCCTCATGCATTGGCACGGGTCTCGCCGATCTGAGCCTGGCAACAAAACATACCAGCGTGTAAAGGAAGGATTGCAGAAAAATTAAGAGAAGCAGATGCCAAGTAAACAAAAAGCATGTATCTTAGTCATCTCAATCATATTATCCATAGCGCTCCTCTTGGAATGAGCGAGAAAATGATCAAAAATCATATGGCAAAGGAATATCTAGGACAACACAAACAACAACAATAAAGGAAACACTACACATTGCTCGGAAAAAGGCCCCAACCCTGGCGGTCATGCGTGAAGGGGCCGACGTGGTGGCATATCGACCGCACCTGACAGTTGCGTCTTGCTGTTGCTAGCCATCATCGCCGATGTGCTCCTTCCTTAGTCGCTGCCCTCGAACCTCCTACTTAGCAGGGGAGGGGAGGGTAGCGGGGTGCAGGAGCCGAGTGAGATCGGCAGCTGCCATCTCCCACCCATTGAGCCGCCTACCTGACTGGCACCTGCTCCGCCCCTCCTTCGGCCAACAACGTCTAGGTTGAGCGCTTCCTCGGAACTACTGATACAGAATTGAAAAAGAAAGAATGGAAAATGCCTTATTAGAAACACATGGATACCCCCAGTTTATACAAGGATAGTAGCATGGAGATGAGTTCGTAGACATGGTGCTCACCAGAAGGGCTGCTGGTGATTCCTATATTCTTCAGCGGAGAAGAAACCAAATTAAGACAGGATCATCATGTTCTATGTTACTCAAGTGACCAAAAGATGATATAATCATTAATTAATTTGTGCAAGAATAATATTAATAAATTCAATAGTTCAGAAAGAGTGAAGAACAATATTAATCAATAGAAGAGCGAAGAAATTACCTCCTTCTGTTCAGTAACACCGCCATGTACAAATCATATAACCTACAGATTTCGAAAGAAAAACTTATGGCCTCATAAAAGTTGTGGCATAGTTCTAAAAAGTTGGATCGTGAGATTTAACTTTTATATAACAAGCAATTTATATAGCAAATTTCACACTCTATATTCTTTCTCATATCTTTTCTTAATGTCCCGTAACTCCATCCATATAGTTTATATAACAAGTAATTTCCAAAAAAATAGTTCACACCCTCAGATCATCACACTCTGTATAGGCAACAACAACTATCAGACGTACTACACACTCTGTTCTACTAAACATGTCACGCATGGCTGGTATTCCAAAACAGAGCAGTCACATGTGAAGAAGAGTCTCACTCAAGTAGGAGGTCATCATGTTGTGTTCTGTTTCTGGCCATCAGTCTCAAGGATTCATGTCTAGACTCCAAATTCCACTTTCTTGTGTATGCACAAAGGACAACTAATTGGACTCTGCATCTATAGTTTTCTGCTTCAACAGGTTAACAAGATTCATGTCCAGAATCCAAGTCACAGCTTTCTTGCTTATGTAGAAAGAGGGAAAGACAGTAATGCTCCATTGCCTTCTAGATTTATTACATTTAAAAGCTAGATAGTAGAGCCAGTTCCTACAGGTTAAATAAATTCCATGCAAATAGTGCCCTGTAACCAGTATACACACACATTCAGACAAAAATAAAAACATGGACATAAAAATTGTTGCACCCATGATTTCTACTGTATTTGCAACATCCATCCATTTATCTCTGTATATCCATGAAAGCAAGAGTCATCGTCAAAATGTTTGTCCATTCAGCAAGTGAGCAGTTACTACAACGCTTCTATTGCCCACCCCTACTTAAATGTTTTGAAGAGGTTATGTCATAGGTGGTTCCGGTATGGTCTTTTAATAGGTTAATAAGTCATTTCTCGAAAGTTGATGCTTCCATGGTCTGTCCTGTGCACGGTGGGTTATTAGAAGACAAATATATCAAAACGAAGTGAGTATTAACCACACAAACACACACAATTTTGATACGAATAAATATGTGTGCACTAACACAACAATCACAAAGGATTAGCATATAGCTTATCAGACAAAAAAGGACAGCCTTTATAACACCAAGTCACAACAAAAGAAATATACTCTCCACAGAACAAAGAACTAACGAGGGGATATCAATTTTAAAGAAACACCAAAATCCATTGAAACTATTGAACAACAGGAAGCATAATAAAAATTGCAGAAACCACTTTGGACCTTTCACACAAACTGAAGGTAGCATTGTAGGTACTAATTAACCCTCGGCATATAATAACATGTAGTCAAATAGCTGAATCAAGGAAATTTGATAGTAAGAAAAGAAATGGGGGCGTTCTATTACCATAGCTACAGTGTACATAACAAAAGTTAGCTGCTTGGGGGGAAAATGGATGCACCTTGGATCGACCTGATATTAGTAGTTGTCGCTGGTCATATTTCTCAGTTGAAATTGGTGGGGGCATATAAGTATGTAGCTTCCCATCGAAACCAGCTGCTCCTAGGAGAGCAAGTACAGATAGATTAGAATGGGGTGGGTTTGAGGCACAAGTGAGAAGCAAGGAAAAAGGAAACGGGAGGAGGACCCATACCTGGTTCTCTGACTGCTGCTGCCCATGGTCGAAGGAGAGGGAGCGGCGCAGGGGAGCGGAGGGGGAATAAACACCAATAGCCTCTTATCCCCCCACTCTGTTTTCTCCTGCACTTTTTAGTGGTTCAGATGCATGAAGACATATATGCGGCGGCAAGAACAATGAAATAAGAGAAAATGACCTCACATTAGTTGATCAAAAGAACACATAGAAAGTATATATTTTTTACGTGCCTTGTAAATCGGTAAGTCATCGATGATTGATCTTCTTATAGAGAACTATGCGTCCACCTCGAGAGTTGATTCAGTTGGAAAAGAAAATGAATCAAACAACTCAAAAAAATGAAATGTAAAAAGTGCGGTAAAGAGATGGTACTGATGACTGTATACATTGGTGAAGTTGCAGAGATACAGCTACTGGGCTGCTCTCATCAGGCCATCCAAACCCTACCCATGAAATATATAAATGAATTAGAGAAAGGAATAAGAATAAACACTCAGTGTCAGTGACGGAAGAAGGCCGAGCTCATGGTGGGGAGGTGCAGCGGTAGTAAAACTGAAACATTCATCAAGCAAATGCTGACTGCCATATGACACAACTAGCAAGGTAAGAAATCGGTTCATGGAGCAGCTCAACCTTGTCGATCTGGTTGTGTGGACGCTGGGTGTAGAAAGCCTTGCTCTTCTTGAGGGGTTGAGCTGGCCTTGGTTGGGAGATGAAGGAGGCTGGTGCGGAGTCGGCGGCACCAGCAGCGACATCGGCATATGTAGTTGACGAGGAGGGCTGCCGGTCCTTTTGGAGCTGACGACGCCTCCTTCCTCTCACCCTTGGCCTCCCGCGGCGGAGGAGGCGCCAATGACTGCAGCGACCTCGTCCGGGTTCATCTCGTCCTCCCGTGATTTCCTCGCGACAAGAAATCTCGTCGTCGGTCTGAATTTTCTGTCAGCGTGGCAAGTACCCTAGGCAAATTAACAATCACTCAGGGTTCTAACACAAGAAAGCATTTATGCACTGTATGGCCGCCTTCTGTTTGGGGATTATAACATTATAAGATAATAATATGTTCCTCCAAGGGAGTCAAATAAAGCAATTTCTTCTCAAATTCATTGCTAAGGAGATATAAATATTACCCTCAAGTTGCACCAAAAAAGTGATCAAGCTCATCACCAATTTGACCACTCAATCCCATAGTAAGCCTCAGCACAATAAACACTCGCCAAGGGTCAACATCCTAGTCCTATGAACTTGCAACATTAAAATAAATAGTCATTTTGAACCTACTTTTTGCACAATCAAGAAATCCGACAATAAGCTATGAACTACCACAGAAATACCAACACAGAACCATGGAGAAATTTCAACAGCAAGGCTACAGACCCGACATTGCAGGTGAATGAAAGGGTAAACCCTAGGGGAACAAACGAGGCGTGAATGAAGGGGTACAAGAGGGGCGAACTTCGCGGCCGGAGGAGGAGAGCGCGGTGGAGGCAGAGGGGGAGGCGACGTATCCGTCCAAGTTGCCGTCGTCATCCTCGGCACGGGGGACCGAGCCGCCGCCGCCGCCGGAGACGGGGGATGAGGAGCTCCCTGTCGCGGTCGCGGGGCCTTGTTGTCACCCATCATCAGGGGCTCAGGCTCCGCGCGCTGTGACGGCGGCGATGTCGCCCTTCTCTGCCTCGTACCCTCCCAGATCGGGGCCCGAAGCAGCCACTCCCGCCTCCATGGTCTCGCGCCTAAGCAGCGCCTCTTCGCAGCTCGACGCAGCCACAACTGCTCCTTTCGCCTCTTTGCAGGTTGATGCCGCCACCGCCGTCGACGCCGCATCCGCCGCTCCCCGCCTCGATCACCGACCCCGCATCGGCCGCTCCCCCGCCTCGAGCCAGCAGCCGCCATGGAGCCATGGATCCTACGCGGGAGGAGGAGAAACGCGAAGGGGAAGAGGCGGCACGGTGGTGGTGGCGAGCACGGAGAAGGGGGCGCGGGGCTCGAGGAGAGGAGGGACGAGGGATTGGGCTAGGGTTTTCACCGCGCAACGTGGGGCTCGAGGAGAGGAGGGACGAGGGATCGGGCTTTTCACCGTGCACAGCACACGATCCATCCCTTTTTTCACCCAAACTCAGTCAGCAAAGCACACTGCAACGTGGTCCCACCTAGATGGCTGGCCCAGGCGTCATCCACCGAACTGGAAAGACACGACGTGAAGCAAAACAGACGGTTGGATGTTTGACAGCCAGTTGAAAAGGACCAAAAACTTTACACGTATGTAAAACGGACGAGGCAGATCGTTGCGCGCGAGGGATGGCGCTGGATCGGCGGGTACTCTAGGAGGCTTTATATGTTAGATATCAATGGGCCTTAAATGGCCAAGCGGTCGAAGACTACTTGGACCACTTGGGCCCAAGAAGGGTGGCACCCCCTTCTCCCATGGAAAGGGGAGAGGGAGGACGATTTGGAGGGGGAGTCCCCCTCCTCCTTGGCCGACCAAGGGAGGGGACTCCCCCCTTGTGGTGCCCTTCCTCTCCTCCTAACCTATATATACTTGATGTATTGGCCCTTTTCTAGACACAAGTTTTGGAGCCTTCTCTAGTTCTAGTTAGTCCTAGTTGACTAATTAGAGCTAGACCTAGTTTCTCTAATCCTCATAATTAGAAACCCAACATGGTTCTAATCTCCTCCTTCTAATTCTCCGGCGATGATTACCTGTGGACAGTTGATGTGACCCGACTAGATGGCGAGTCGTTCGTTGGCCCAATCTTTCACGGTACAAGAAGATCAGTGACGAGCCACGATGAACAATTCTCGTAATAGCAGAAATAGACGGCGAACTAGAAGACCGGTTCTTCGGATCAAGCAATAAGCTAGAAAATCAAAGAATAAAACTTACGAATGGAATTGAACAGATCGAACCGTGCGCGTAGCAGCAACTAAATCTCTCAAAGAATAGCAAACAAACGCAGGTATTTGGCGTACCCAAACATGGTACTTTTCACGTATTTTTCTCAACTCCAAATAAACTCCCGTGTAAAGGCCAAAGCCTGCCTGTTATATAGGCGCAGCCCCACCTGAGCAAACTGACCACAAACAGACCAAATAGATAGGACTCTTATCTCTTTCCTATTCTAACTAACCATGATTTAACTAATTAAAAATCCGGCAGCGCTGATCACTATAGATTCCAAACAAACTAGTACTACTAACTTGGCTGAACCAACATGGGTCGGACTCCTACAAGTAATTGACTCACGCAAGGAAATCTAAAGGAAACAAATTATGTTGCAAGGAAATATATCTCATGTTGGTTTGGGGCTTCGATCTTCACGTCCATGTACTTTGCACGCACGACCAATATAATTGTTGCATGGTGTTCTGAACGTGGGTTTGATCTTTTGCTTCTCTGGTTCAGTCGCAAGCACTTCCGTACAAATAGAGCCAACCTGCAATGTATATGGAATAGCACTCTCTATGGTCACATCATCCCCTCCCCTTCAAAGGAAACTGTCCTCGGTTTTGGAGCAGTCTTTGCAACCTTCTTCTTCAATGTAACATGGTCATCCACCTTGATTGCATTGTCAAACATCGGCCGTAACAAATGTCGCTTCCTAGCATTCCAGCATGAGTAAGTGTTGGTTCGACCTTCATGCATTGCGTTATGGTCGTATTGCCAAGGCCTTCCCAATAACAAGTGACATGCATCCATCGGTATAACATCACAGATCACCATATCAGTATAATCTCCAACAGAGAATTTGACACGCACCTTTTGAGTGACCTTTAGCTTCCCAGTATGATATATCCACTCGACACAGTGGGTCTGTGGGTGCTTCCATGCGGGCAACCCCAAAGCATCAACTAACCCTTTGCTGACTGCATTGGTGTAGCTTCCACCGTCTATAATTAGTTTGCAATTGGTGTTGTTGATCTTACACGAAGACTGAAAAATATTCCATCTCTGCCCCTTATCCTCAATGCGATCTTCCTGCACTCGTTGCACCATTAATGATGGGTATGCTTCCGCAGCTTCAAAACTTGCAGTCACTTTTTCATCATCTTCAGATTTCTCACTAGAGTTGTCAGTATTTTTTTCTACATCACTCGCAGACATGTATCCTTCTTCTGTGAGGAGGACTCTCCTCTCATTAGGACACTCAAACTTCTTATGCCCCCTGCCACCACACCTGAAGCACACAATATCACTCGTACGAGAGTTAGAAGCACGAGACGATTCAACCTTGGATTGAGATACTTCCTTGGTAGCCGACTTAGAATCTGATTTGAAACCACTATTACCACCACCTTCTCGCTGATAATTATGTCGCATCGAGTTTGATAAATTATCATGACCACCATGACGCTTTACTTGCTGCTCCGCTCGAATGGCATGGTCTAATAACCCCTGTAATCCATTATATTCTACCATATCGACACGATCTCATACCTCTGATTTCAGACCATGCATGAACCGTGCCATTGTAGCCTCTTCTTGCTCCTCTACCCCTGTACGAATCAATAATATTTCCATCTCCTTATAATACTCCTCAACACTAGAGTTACCTTGTCGAAGCTGCTGCAAGCGTGTGTACAAGGTCCTAGTGAAGTGCTCCGGAACAAAGCGTCTCTTCATGATACTCTTCATCTGATTCCAAGACTCCGGACGTCCTCCCGTGCGACATAGTTGGTTTCACCATATTAAAGCATAGCCCGTGAACTCAATAGATGCAACACGGACCTTTTTCTCCTTGGTGTACCGCTGTCCATCGAAAATCTGATCCACGCGCATCTCCCACTCCAAATAATCATCCGGGTTGTCTTTGCCGCTAAACGACGGTATGGAAAATTTTATTCTTCCAATACAATCATCTTCGTAGGCACGCCGCGGACGTTCATGTCCTCCCCCATAGTGTAGGCCACCTCCATGATGGTTATAAGCACGCCACACAGGCTCATAATAACTTCCAGCCCCTCCCGACTTATGGTCTTGATGCTCACCATTGTTGCGAACTTGTTCGCCTACCCGCTGTCCAGGTAATTGCCGATGACGACGCGGTGCAGCAGACCCCATCACTAGGTGGTGAACGTGGTCTCGATCGATGAACGGCCTCAGTCAAATCAACAATCTTTTTTCCTAGACTTTCCTCAACCTTGTCAATGCGTCTCCCCACTCGATTGAGCACATAGTCACGAGTTGCCTCCAATCCTAGCACAATTACCGTTGTAATACTTTGATCATAGGTGGTCAAGGGCAGCTCCTCTTCTGCATCTCCTTCATGTGCATCGTGCACACTTGAATTTGATTTCTGTGAATTCACCATTGCAGCAACTCAAGTAGATCAATTCAAAAAACCAGAGAACAAAAATTGTACTGTGATAAACCTTGCTCTGAATACCACTTGATGTGACCCGACTAGATGGCGAGTCGTTCGTTGGCCCAATTTTTCACGGTACAAGAAGATCAGCGACAAACCACGACGAACAATTCTCGTAATAGCAGAAATAGACGGCGAACTAGCAGACCGGTTCTTCGGATCAAGCAATAAGCAAGAAAACCAAAGAATAAAACTTACGAATGGAATCGAACAGATCAAACCATGCGCGTAGCAGCAACTAAATCTCTCAAAGATTAGCAAACAAACGCAGGTATTTGGCGTACCCAAACATGATACTTTTGAGGTATTTTTCTCAACTCCAAATAAACTCCCGTGCAAAGGCCAAAGCCTGCCTGTTATATAGGCGCAGCCCCACCTGAGCAAATTGACCACAAACAGACCAAATAGATAGGACTCTTATCTCTTTCCTATTCTAACTAACCATGATTTAACTAATTAAAAATCCGGCAGCACTGATCACTATAGATTCCAAACAAACTAGTACTACTAGTACGAAACTTGGCTGAACCAACATGGGCCGGACTCCTACAAGTAATTGACTCACGCAAGGAAATCTAAAGGAAACAAATTATGTTGCAAGGAAATATATCTCTTGTTGGTTTGGGGCTTCGATCTTCACGTCCATGTACTCTGCACGCACGACCAATATAACTGTTGCATGGTGTTCTGAACGTGGGTTTGATCTTTTGCTTCTCTGGTTCAGCCTCAGGCACTTCCATACAAATAGAGCCAACCTGCAATGTATGTGGAATAGCACCCTCTATGGTCACATCAACAGTGAAGCGTTGCCCGATCGTGAAGATTGTACGCTTGCAACCAAGTAGAGAGGTCGCGCTTTGGCTCTTCGGTTCGAGGGATCATTCGAGGGCGGTTCGCGGGATCGTCATCAATGGTTGGAGGGACTCCAAGTACGATCTACATCGATTGGTCTACTTCCGCTGCACTATGGAGTCGGTAACGATCGTTGATCGAAACCCTACATGCATCTTCATATTGTTCCTGGGTGGTCGTAGGGCAATTTTTTGTGTTCTACTATGTTTTCCAACATGCCGGACCTCTTGCCTTTGCCATATTTCCCTTCTTCTTGTTCTTCTTCTTGCTTGGATTGGGACCGGATGTTGTCCCAACTTCAAATGCGGTGCAAGTTGTATCTCCCAATTCGTACTCCATTTGGGTTGGACCTTGATTGTCTTTGAATATGTTCGACAGGAACACCTCCTAACTGATCATGGTTTGCAAGCATTCATCATGTCCGAAATTGAACTAGCGTTCTATGCAATGAGGATGGGGAGCAAGGGTGGTGGCCAATGAGGGTTCGGGCACGGGAAAGGATGGAGGGAGGAGGGGGAAGGAGGAACGGTTTGTTGGATTTGGTGCAAACTGTGGTGGGGTAAGGCCGTCGGGTCCGACGTGGCGGACTAATACGTCTCCATTGTATCTATAATTTTTGATTGTTCTACTATATTATATTATCCATCTTGGATGTTTTATATGCATTATTATGCTATTTTATATCATTATTTGGGACTAACCTATTAACCTAATGCCTAGTGCCAGTTGCTATTTTCCCCTTGTTTTTGTCTTATACAGAAAATCAATACCAAACGGAACGAAACTTTTTGACGTTTTTTTGGACCAGAAGAAACCTAGGCATATTGCTATAGATCTAGGTGTTGTCATATTTAGTATTTAATCCATAAGTAACTCTCATAATAGATTCATATGGACACTTAATTTTCTTTCTTGGAAAGTGTTCCATGCCCTTTCTTAATGGAAATTGAAATATAATGTTTCCTTCTTTCATATCAATAATTGCACCAATCATTCTAAGGAAAGGTCTACCAAGAATAATAGGACATGTAGGATTGCAATCTATATCAAGCACAATAAAATCCACGGGCACATAATTCCTATTTGCAACAATAAGAACATCATTAATCCTTCCCATAGGTTTCTTAATAGTATAATCTGCTAGATGCAAATTCAAAGAACAACCATCAAATTTGTGGAAACCTAGCACATCACATAAAGTTTCCGGAATAGTGGAAACGCTAGCACCCAAATCACACAAAGCAAAGCACTCATAATCTTTAATTTTAATTGTGGTAGTAGGTTCCCACTCATCATAAAGCTTTCTAGGGATAGAAACTTCCAACTCAAGTTTTTCTTCAAACGATTTCACCATAGCATCAATGATATGTTTAGTAAAAGCTTTATTCTGATTATAAGCATGCGGTGCATTCAACATGGATTGCAACAAGGAAATATAATCTATCAAATAACAATTATCATAATTTAAGTCCTTGAAATCCAAAAGAGTGGGTTCATCGCTACTAAAGTCTTGACTTCTCCAATGCCACTTTTATCAATTTTTTCATTAAGATCTTTAAACTCCAAATCATTGGGACGCCTTCTAGCTAAAGTTGACTCATCTCCAGTCCCATCTTTATAAAAATTTATATTAGAAAACAAAGATTCAATAGGTGTCACACCAATCACTTTAAGATCTTCATCATTGTTATCACAAGAAAGAGAAGAACACGCTTTTACAAACCAATCTTGCTTAGCACGCATCCTATCGGTTCTTTCTTTACATTCATTCATAGAAATTATAATAGCTTTCATAGATTCATCAATATCATGATTTGGTGGCATGCATCTCATCTTTAAAGAATCAACCTCAAGTGAAATTTTATTAACGTTTCTAGCCAAATCATCAACTTTAAGCAATTTTTCCTCTACCATAGCATTGAAGATATTTTGAGAATTTATGAAATCTTTAATATCATTCTCAAGATCAGAGGGTATTTTATTATAATTTCCATAAGAATTGTTGTAGGAATTACCATAATTATTAGAGGAATTACTAGGAAACGGCCTAGGGTTAAAATTACCTCTATACGCGTTGTTACCATAATTGTTCCTACCAATAAAATTCACATCCATAGATTCATTATTATTCTCAATCAAAGTGGACAAAGGCATATAATTAGAATCATTAGGAGCACTCCTACTAGCAATCAATTTCATAAGTTCATCCATCTTTCCATTAAAAGTATTTATTTCTTCAATCGCATGCACTTTTTTACTAGTGGAAGATCTTTCGGTATGCCATTGAGAGTAATTTGTCATAATATTATCTAGGAGTTTAGTAGCTTCTCCTAATGTAATTTCCATAAGGGTACCTCCCACGGTGGAATCTAAAGATTTCTAGATGCAAAATTCAATCCCGCATAAATTTTTTGTATGATTATCCATAAACTCAAACCATGCGTAGGGCAATTTCTTATCATTAATTTCATCCTCTCCCAAGATTTTGCAACATGTTCATGATCAGGTTGCTTAAAATTCATTATATCATTCCTAAGGGAGATGATCTTAGTGGGAGGAAAATACTTGGAAATAAAGGCATCTTTACACTTATTCCATGAACCAATACTATTTTTTAGGCAAAGATGAAAACCAAGTTTTAGCATGATCTCGTAGTGAGAACGGAAATAGCTTCAATTTAACAATATCATTATCCACATCCTTTTTGAGGGAGTCCTGGACTAGGGGGTGTCCGGACAGCCAGACTATCATCGTCCGCCGGACTCCAAGACTACGAAGATACAAGATTGAAGACTCCGTCCCGTGTCCGGATGGGACTTTCCTTGGCGTGGAAGGCAAGCTTGGCGATACAGATATGTAGATCTCCTACCATTGTAACCGACTCTGTGTAACCCTAGCCCTCTCCGGTGTCTATATAAACCGGAGGGCTTTAGTCCGTAGGACATAACATCCATTACAACAATCATACCATAGGCTAGCTTCTAGGGTTTAGCCTCCTTGATCTCGTGGTAGATCCACTCTTGTACTACCCATACCATCAATATTAATCAAGCAGGACGTAGGGTTTTACCTCCATCAAGAGGGCCCGAACCTGGGTAAAACATCGTGTCCCTCGTCTCCTGTTACCATCCGCCTAGACGCACAGTTCGGGACCCCCTACCCGAGATCCGCCGGTTTTGACACCGACATTGGTGCTTTCATTGAGAGTTCCTCTGTGTCGTCACCGATAGGCTCGATGGCTTCTTCAATCAACAACAACGCTGTCCAGGGTGAGACTTTCCTCCCCGGACAGATCTTCGTATTCGGCGGCTTCGCACTGCGGGCCAATTCACTTGGCCATCTGGAGCAGATCGAAAGCTACGCCCCTGGCCGTCAGGTCAGATTTGGAAGCCTAAACTTCACGGCGGACATCCGCGGAGACTTGATCTTCGATGGATCTGATCCGCAGCCGAGAGTGCCGCACTGTCGCGATGGGCACAATCTAGCTCTGCCGCCGGACAGTGCCTCGGAGGCCGCACATGAATCCGCTCCGACCCATAGTTTGGAGCCGATCGCGCAGCTCGAGGACAAGTGGCTGGACACCTCCTCGGGAGCTGCAATTTCCACGGTGATGGAGCCGAACACTGGCCTTGTCCCCTATAAAACTCGTGACTCCGAGGTGCCGGACTCCCTGCCGGACTCCGAGCTTCCTGCGCCCCTGCCAATCGAATCCGATTGGGCGCCGATCATGGAGTTCACCGCTGCTGACATCTTTCAGCACTCACCCTTTGGCGACATCTTAAATTCGCTGAAGCATCTCTCGCTATCCGGAGAGCCCTGGCCGGATTATGGCCAGGATGGTTGGGATGCGGACGACGAAGAAATTCAAAACCCACCCACCACCCACTTTGTAGCCACTGTCGACGATCTAACCGACATGCTAGACTATGACTCCGAAGACATCGACAGTATGGACGACGATACCGGAGACGAACAAGAACCAGCGCCTACAGGGCACTGGAAGACCACCTCGTCATATGACATATACATGGTGGACACCCCAAAAGATGGGGACGGCGAAGAAGCAGCGGAGGCAGATTCCTTAAAGAAACAGCCCAAGCACCGACGTCAGCGGCGCCGCTCTAAATCCCGCCACAGCAAGAATGGAGATTCCGGCACAGGAGACAATAACACCCCAGAAAGTGCCGAAGACAATCCCCTCCAGCAAGATTCAGCGCAGGAGGAGGCAGAAGAAAGCCCTCGCGAGAGAGCGGCAGACGAAGAGGTTGAGGATGATAATTACATACCTCCCTCCGGAGACGAGGCAAGCCTCGACGACGACGAATTCGTCGTGCCCGAGGATCCCGTCGAACAAGAGCGTTTCAAACGCAGGCTAATGGCCACAGCAAATAGCCTAAAGAAAAAGCAGCAGTAGCTTCAAGCTGATCAAGACCTGCTGGCCGACAGATGGACCGAGGTCCTCGCGGCCGAAGAGTATGAATTCGAACGCCCCTCCAAAAGCTACCAAAACGCAAGTTGCTCCCCCGATTAGAGGAGGAAGCATACATACCTTCATCACCAGCGCACAATACGGCCGACCGACCACCCCGTGGTCGCGACAGAGAGGCATCCAGGCCTTCCATCAAGACCGTACCCCGGCATCGCTCGAAAAGTACGAAGCCACGAGGGAACGCGCCGGACTTGCGGGACATATTGGAGGATAAGGCAAGACAATCAAGATCTATCTATGGATCACGTGGGCGCCCCACGACCCACGACGAATACCGTCGAGCCGGATACAACAACTCCGGCCGGGACGAACATAGCAGACAACGCTCCCTTGAGCTACGTCGTGATATTGCTCAATACAGAGGCGCCGCACACCCGCTATGCTTCACTGACGAAGTAATGGATCATCAAATCCCTGAAGGGTTTAAACCTGTAAACATTGAATCCTACGATGGCACGACAGACCCCGCGGTTTGGATCGAAGATTATCTCCTTCACATCCATATGGCCCGCGGCGACGATCTCCACGCCATCAAATACCTCTCGCTCAAGCTTAAAGGACCAGCTCGGCACTGGCTTAACAGCCTACCCGCAGAGTCAATTGGGTGTTGGGAGGACCTGGAAGCCGCATTCCTCGACAACTTCCAGGGCACATATGTGCGGCCACCAGACGCCGATGACCTAAGCCACATAATCCAGCAGCCAGACGAATTGGCCAGGCAATTCTGGACACGGTTCTTAACAAAGAAAAATCAAATCATCGACTGTCCGGATGCAGAGGCCCTCGCAGCCTTTAAACATAACATCCGCGATGAATGGCTAGCCCGGCACCTAGGACAGGAAAAGCCGAAATCCATGGCAGCCCTCACATCATTAATGACCCGCTTTCGCAGCAACAACCTCAGCAAAAATGCTGGTAGTCCGGACACTAAGGACCACAATGGCAGGTCGCATCGAAGCAAAAATAAACGCCACGTTAACGGCGACGACAAAGAGGATACGGCAGTCAACGCCGGATTCCGAGGCTCTAAACCCGGTCAGTGGAAGAAGCCATTCAAAAGAACCACTCCGGGTCCGTCCAATTTGGACCGAATACTCGACCGCTCATGCCAGATACATGGCACCCCCGAAAAGCCAGCTAACCACACCAACAGAGATTGTTGGGTATTTAAGCAGGCAGGCAAGTTAATTGCCGAAAACAACGACAACAGGCTGCACAGCGACAACGAGGAAGAGACCCGACCGTCGAACAGTAGAGGACAGAAGGGTTTCCCCCCACAAGTGCGGACGGTGAACATGATATACGCAACCCATATACCCAAGAGGGAGCGGAAGCGTGCACTAAGGGACGTATATGCGATGGAGCCAGTCGCCCCTAAGTTCAATCCATGGTCCTCTTGCCCGATCACTTTCGATCGAAGAGACCATCCGACCAGTATCCGCCATGGCGGATTCGCCGCATTGGTTTTAGACCCAATCGTCGATGGATTTCACCTCACGAGAGTCCTGATGGACGGCGGCAGTAGCCTGAACCTGCTTTATCAGGATACAGTGCGCAAGATGGGCATAGACCCCTCAAGGATTAAACCTACAAAGACGACCTTCAAAGGCGTCATACCAGGTGTTGAGGCCAATTGTATAGGCTCAGTCACACTGGAAGTGGTCTTCGGATCCCCGGACAATTTCCGGAGCGAGGAGTTAATCTTCGACATAGTCCCATTCCGCAGCGGCTATCATGCTCTGCTCGGACGAACCGCGTTCGCAAAGTTCAACGCGGTGCCGCATTACGCATACCTCAAGCTCAAGATGCCAGGCCCTCATGGAGTCATCACGGTCAACGGAAATACGGAACGCTCCCTCCGAACGGAGGAACATACAGCGGCTCTCGCGGCAGAAGTACAGAGCAACCTTCTAAGGCAATTTTCGAGTCCGGCCGTTAAACGGCCGGACACGGCCAAACGCGCCCGGAGCAACATCGACCAAGACCACCTGGCACGTTTCGAGCATGCGTAGCAATGCGGCCCCAACCCCAGCCCTTGCATAATTGCAAGACCAACCCTCCGCGTACATCATTACGCTCTGGAGATACCATGGGCCCAGGGGGAGGGGCACGACCACAACAGACCCAGAGTGCGGCTCGACCACACCAGGGGCTCACAAGTGTGTCGCTCTTTTTTTTATTATTTTTCTTCTTTGTATACACAGGACTCCGTTCACCAGAGGCCCTGTCCGGCGGTGAACCCGCCGAACTCACGATGCAATAGCCAGGGAGGAAAGAAGGCTGGAATGAACACTCAGGTGGTCTCCATTACGAGCATTAAATTTGATTATATACACCAGTCCGCAGCCCACCCCTGGAGGGGGACATGTTTAAATTAGTCCAATCCCCTGCTTAGCACAATATTTGTATCATTCCGCACTCACAGCAGAATTCCTTGAATAAATAATGCAGCACTTTTTGCCTGTTATTGCATTACTTTACATATATGTTCACTAATGACATCTTGCACCCGTATATTTTGGTACGGCCGAATACACCAGGGGCTTATGTTCCTCGCATTATGGTGTGATAAGTCCGAACACTTTCACAAGTGCGGCACCCCGAACTTATAGCATTATATGAATCGGCTCCGAATCATGTCTTGGGTCAATAGTTGGGTTTGCCCGGCTCCCACGTTTTGGTACCTTACATTCCGTTCTGTCGGCTAAGGTGGCACTGGGAGAACCACTGTGATTGCGCCCCGGTTGAGCTGGGCGAGCGCCTCAGTGGAGAAAGCTAAAACTGACTGTCATGATAAGGCGAGAGACTGGTCGATGTTCAAGAGGTCTTTTCGAGTCCTTAAAGACTTATGCCGCTTCAAGCGAAGAACCGGATAATGTCCGGCCAAGGCGTGGATAGCGCCCCGAACTCGATCTTTCGAATACTAGGGGCTTCGCCGAAATTTAAAATTATAGAATTCTATGGCTAAGTGAGAGTGTTCAAGCATTATAAGTCCGATTGCCTTGTTCGTTGTGTTGAGCGCCTCCCTAGATGGACCCAAGAATGGGAACAAGAGTGCTCAAATTTATCCCGAACACCCTAGCACTCGTGGCTTGGGGGCTGAAGCCGACGACTTGCCATCTCTCAGATTTTATAAACGGCCGCATAGAAGGTAATATTTTAAATCAAACAAGCGTTGCTTAGCGCATACGAACAAAGTTTTCAGCGCACAGGATAATACATAGCGAGTCTACTCAATAATTATATCTCTGGGGCACTCATCCGCAATCTTGCGGGCACCCTTCAGGACAGTCTTATAGTACATCTCGGGCGTACGATACTCCTTGCCCGCTGGCGGCGCGTCAGTGATGAGCTTCTCTGCATCCAGCCTGCCCCAGTGCACCTTTGCGCGGGCAAGGGCCCGACGAGCGCCTTCAATACAGGCGGAGCGCTTGATGACCTCCACCCAGGGGCACGCATCCACCAGCCGCCGCACAAGGCCGAAGTAGCTCCCAGGCATGGCCTCTCCAGGCCACGGCCGGACTATGAGGCCCTTCATGGCCTGCTCGGCTACCTTGTGGAGCTCGACCAGCTGCTTCAGCTGGTCGCTAGGGGGCACCGGAAGGCCGGCCTCAGCGTACTGAGACCAGAAGACCTTCTCCGTTGAGCTCCCCTCCTCGCCACGGTAGAATGCGGCGGCATCGGATACACTGCAAGGCAGATCTGCAAACGCCCCTGGAGAGCTCCGAATTCGGGTAAGTGTCAGGTAGTTTACATTAACATGCTTGCTTTGCATGAAAAATGCCTTACCCGCCGCTATTTTCTTCACATCCTCAACCTCCTGAAGGGCCTTATGGGCCTCGGCCTTGGCGGCTTTGGCACTTTCGAGAGCCGAGGCAAGCTCGGACTCTCGAGTCTTTGAGTCGCGCTCCAAACTCTCATGCTTTTCCATGAGAGCCTGGAGCTCTTGCTGCACTTCCGCCAGCCGCGCCTCCTGCTTCTCTCGCTCTGCCCGTTCCGCGGCCGCATTGCGTTCGGCCGCGGACACAACCTCCTTCAGGGTTGCCACCTTGTTCGTGGCCCTTGCAGTACCCACGTTATCCTTGTTATTTTTATTACAACCTAAATCCTTTTCTATAAGGTAAATATTCAAAGTGGTGTTACTCACCTTCTTTGTCCTCGAGCTGCTTTTTGGCACGGCCGAGCTCTTGCTCGGACCGCTCGAGATCTTGCTTCAATGCACCGACCTCCGCAGTCAGTGCGGCAGAGGTCAGCAACGCAGCCTGCAAACCCATATTGACATAATTTTTAGCAACCCTGCGTATATCTTTTTAGATCCTCAGTCCGGCTTTTCTTTCCGAACACCGAACCGAGCATCAGGGGCTACTGTCTATGCGGTATTACATCACATAATTTTAACTTCTTACCTCAAAGCCTGTTAGAAGGCTGCTGCAGGCTTTGGTCAGCCCGCTCTTGGCGAGCTGGACCTTCTGAATCACCGCACTCATGATAGTGTGGTGTTCTTCCTCGATGGAAGCGCCTTTGAGCGCCTCCACCAAGTTGTCCGGCGCCTCTGGTTGGACGGGGGCCGCCGGTGTCACGGTCTTGCCCTTCTTGCGAAGGGGCCGCCTGCCGAACTCCGAAACCACTGCGGGTTCCGGTGTGGAGTCCGGCGCAAAGTCCGGGAGGCTGCCTTGCGGCGCCTCCGGAGCCTCCTCCTGATGGGTCCCTTCCTGGGATCCCACCTCGGCGTCCTCAGCGGCGCGAGGGGTGGAGGCAGTCGGGATGGAATCCACATTCGACGGAGCCAACGACCCGCTCGATGAAGCGGGGAGATCATCATCGGCCGGAGTGCAGGCAGAGTGCGGCATTAGAAGGACACTATGTGACACATAAGAAATTACAAATCATTCAGGAATCTGGATACTTATGATCTTGCCGGAGGCCTGGCCCTTGAGTGCCACTCTTCGTCGCCAACGTTGGTGTTGGCGGAGATGTCCGGGGGAATAGTCCTTCCCCTCTTGGACCCTTCGGCCTCCCCTGTCGGGGAGGCCTTCCTCTTTCTCTCTCCCTCCTCTGGGAGAGAGTCCTCCTTCTCCTCCTCGTCTTTGGGGCAGGAGTCCGCCTCGGAGCCATCGGACGATGAATCCGATACCACCTGGCACCGGGAACTTCTTCGAGTTCCCGTGGACACCTTCTTGGCCTTCTTCTCCGGTACCACATGTGGTGCCGGAACCAGCAGCCCCGCTAGACGGGCGTCTACTGGGTTTTCTGGCATGGGAGCCGGGCAGATAAGCTGCTCGGCCTTCCTCATCCAGTCCTGTCAAAGGAAAAGGGAGATTGAAACCCGCACAGAGTCAAACTGTTAAAAACAAGTGTCCCGTAAAGGGGTAGAATCACTTACCTCGTCAGCTGGACGCTGCGAGCGAAATCCGCGATCTTCAGTGGCGGATGTGGGAGCCTCGGCGCCCTTGAACAGCACCCTCCAGGCTCCTTCGTACGTCGTGTCGAAGAGCCCTCTCAACGCCTGGTGCTGTGCCGGATCGAACTCCCACAGGTTGAATGCCCGTTCTTGGCATGGGAGAATCCGGCGGACGAGCATGACTTGGATCACATTAACAAGCCTGAGCTTCTTGTTCACCAGCTTCTGGATACAGGCTTGGAGTCCCGTCAGATCCTCCGAACTACCCCATAGCAAGCCCTTCTCTTTCCAGGAGGTAAGCTGCATGGGGATACCAGATTTGAACTCGGGGGCTGCCGCCCATGTAGGGTCGCGTGGCTCGGTGATGTAGAACCACCCCGATTGCCACCCCTTGACGGACTCCACAAAGGCCCCTTCGAACCAAAGGACGTTGGGCATCTTGCCCAACATGGCGCCTCCGCACTCCGCTTGAGTGCCCTTCACTACCTTCGGCTTGACATTGAAGGTCTTGAGCCACAAGCCGAAGTGGGGCTGGATGCAGAGGAAGGCCTCGCACACGACGATAAACGCCGAGATGTTGAGGACGAAGTTCGGCGCCAGATCATGGAAATCCAGGCCGTAGTAGAACATGAGCCCCCGGACAAAGGGGTGAAATGGAAAGCCCAGTCTGCGGAGGAAGTGGGGAAGGAAAACGACCCTCTCATGGGGCCTGGGGGTGGGGATGAGCTGCCCCTTGTCGGGCAGCCTGTGCGCGATATCGCCGGAAAGATATCCGGCGCTGCGCAGTCTTGCGATGTGCTCCTCCGTGATGGAGGAGGCCAACCATTTGCCTCCCGCTCCAGACATGGTCGGAGAAGGTCGAGACGAGATGCGCGAACTTGGATGCTGGAGCTCGAGTGCGCGGAGATGGATAAGCAAAGGAGGAAGAAGGCGCAGGTGAAAAGGTGGATCCTTATCCCCTTATATATAGGCGGACGAAGACTATGCGTCCCCACCGGCCTAGTAAAACTCGCTTATCTCCCAAGCGCCACCATCAATGGCGCGGTTGGGTTACCCACGTCCATATTGATGAGAATCCCGGAATAAGGGGAACACGATCTCTGCTTCGACAAGACGTGCCAAGGAAACCGCTTCGCTAAACGCGCTGAGGTGGTATAATAAAAAATGATTCAAGTAAAGGCTTGGTAGTGGCGTGATGTCATGTCACGAAATACGTCAGTGGATTGAACTTTTGTATATTTTATTCTCTCTACAGTGGAATGTGGAATTTATTTTGCAGAGCCGGACACTATCCTGGTGTTCACAATCTTCTATGGAGGAGGAACCCGCCTTGCAATGCCGAACATTATGCGCGCCGGACTCATCGTCATTGAAGCCAGGTTCAGGGGCTACTGAGGGAGTCCTGGACTAGGGGGTGTCCGGATAGCCGGACTATCATCGTTCGCTGGACTCCAAGACTACGAAGATACAAGATTGAAGACTCCGTCCCATGTCCGGATGGGACTTTCCTTGGCGTGGAAGGCAAGCTTGGCGATACGGATATGTAGATCTCCTACCATTGTAACCGACTCTGTGTAACCCTAGCCCTCTCTGGTGTCTATATAAACCGGAGGGCTTTAGTCCGTAGGACATAACATCCATTACAACAATCATACCATAGGCTAGCTTCTAGGGTTTAGCCTCCTTGATCTCGTGGTAGATCCACTCTTGTACTACCCATATCATCAATATTAATCAAGCAGGACGTAGGGTTTTACCTCCATCAAGAGGGCCCGAACCTGGGTAAAACATTGTGTCCCTTGTCTCCTGTTACCATCCGCCTAGACGCACAGTTCGGGACCCCCTACCCGAGATCCGCCGGTTTTGACACTGACACGTTTTCTTTTGCATATCACACAATTCAACAAAAGTGTTTAGATGGGATGCGACATCTTCACTAGGAAGCCCAGAAAATTGTTCATTCATAACAAGATTCAACAAAGCAGCATTAATTTCATAAGAGTCCGCACTAGTGATGGGAGCAATCAAAGTACTAATAAAATCATTATTATTGTGTTGGAAAAGTCACACAACTTGGTATTCTCTTGAGTCGTCGTGACAAAGCAAGCAATCTAACACACAAGCAACCAAAAAGCAAACAAAAATATGAACGAAAGAAAGGCAAACGAAAAGGCAAATCTTTTTGTGTTTTGTTGAAAACGTTTTAGAAGTGGGGGAGAGGGAAACGAGAGGCAAATGGCGAATAATGTAATGCAAGAGATGAGAGTTTATGATGGGTACTTGGTAGGATTGATGTAGAACCTCCCCGGCAACGGCGCCAGATATTCTTCCTGCTACTTCTTGAGCTTGCGTTGGTTTTTCCCTTGAGGAGGAAAGGGTGATGCAGGAAAGTAGAGATAAGTATGTCCCTCAGTTTGAGAACCAAGGTATCAATCCAGTAGGAGTTACAAGCAAGTCTCCAATCTATGCACATGCACAAACAATCAAACACTTGCACCCAACGCGATAAAGGAGTTGTCAGTCCCTTCACGGTCACTTGCAAGGATGAGATCTGATAGAGGTAGATATAAAACATTACTAAAACGTAAAATAAAGTAAAAACAAATAAATTGCAGCAAGTTTTTTTGTTTTTTTGTTTATAGATCTGAAAATATATGATGGAAAATGGACCTCGGGGCCATAGGTTTCACTAGATGCTTCTCTCTTGAAGAAAGCATACAGTGCGTAAACAAATTACTGTTGAGCAATTGATAGAAAAGCACAAAGTTATGATGATATCTAAGGCAATGACCATGAATATAGGCATCACGTCCGTGATAAGTAGAACGAAATGATTCTGCATCTACTACCATTACTCCACACATTGACCGCTATCCAGCATGCATCTAGAGTATTTAGTTCATAAGAACGGAGTAACGCCTTAAGTAAGATGACATGATGTAGAGGGATAAACTCAAGCAATATGATATAAAGCCCATCTTTTTATCCTTGATGGCAACAATGCAATACGTGCCTCACTACCCCTACTATGCCACTGGGGGAGGACACCGCAAAATTGAACCCAAAACTAAGCACCTCTCCCATTGCAAGAAAAACCAATCTAGTTGGCCAAACCAAATCGATAGTTCGAAGAGAAATACAAAGATACCTTAATCATGCATAAAAGAGTTTAGAGAAGACTCAAATAATATTCATAGATAATCTGATCATAAATCCATAATTCATCGAATCTCAACAAACACACCGCAAAAAACTATTACACCGAATAGATCTCCAAAAACATCAAGGAGAACAATGTACTGAAGATCAAAGAGAGAGAAGAAGCCATCTAGCTACTAGCTATGGACCCGTAGGTCTGTGGTAAACTACTCACGCATAATCGAAAGGGCAGCAAGGTTGATGTAGAGGCCCTCCATGATTGAATCCCCCTACGGCAGATCGCCGGAAAAGGACCCAAGATGGGATCTCACGGGAACAGAGGCTTGCAGTGGCGGAAAAGTATTTTGGTGGATGCCTCTGATGGTTTGGGAATATTTTGGAATTTATAAGCCAAAGATTAGGGTTGGAGGACTCTCGTGGGACCCATAAGCCAGGGGGCGCGCCCTGAGGGCTTGTGGTGCCCTCGGGACTCTTCTGGCCCCTCTCCAAGCTCTGTGGATGTCTTCTGGTCGGAAAAAAAATCATCGCGAAGGTTTTATTCCGTTTGTACTCCATTTGATATTCCTATCTGAAAAAGGCAAAAACAAGGAAAAAACAACAATTGGCACTGGGAACTAGGTTAATAGGTTAGTCCCAAAGTAATATAAAATAGCATATTAATGCATATAAAACATCCAAAACAGATAATATGATAGCATGGAACAATAAAAAAATTATAGATATGTTGGAGACGTATCAGCGATCACATCAACCTTGGAACCATTTCTGACGTGCATCGTCACCTCGTCCTTAGCCAATCTTCGTTTATTCTGCAGCTCCTGTTTTGAGTTACAAATATGAGCAACCAAACCAGTATCAAATACCCAGGCGCTACTACGAGCATTAGTAAGGAACACATCAATAACATGTATATCAAATATACCTTTGTTCACTTTGCCATCCTTGTTAGCTGCCAAATACTTGGGGCAGTTCTGCTTCCAGTGACCATTTCCTTTGCAGTAGAAGCACTCAGTTTCAGGCTTGGGTCCAGCTTTGTACTTCTTCACGGGAGCGACAATTTGCTTGCCATTCTTCTTCAAGTTCCCTTTCTTTCCCTTGCCTTTTTTCTTAAAACTGGTGGTCTTGTTAACCAACAGCACTTGATGCTCTTTCTTGATTTCTACCTCTGCGGCCTTAAGCATTGCGAAGAGCTCGGGAATTATTTTCTCCATCCCTTGCATATTATAGTTCATCACGAAGCTTTTATTGCTTGGTGGCAGTGACTGAAGAACTCTATCAATAACACTCTCAGCTGGAAGATCAATTCCCAACCGAGTCAAGTGGTTGTGGTACCCAGAAATTCTGAGTATGTGTTCGCTGCAGAACTGTTCTCCTCCATCTTACAACTAAAGAACTTGTTGGAGACTTCATATCTCTCAACCTAGGCATTTGCTTGAAATATCAACTTCAGCTCTTAGAACATCTCATATGCTCTGTGGTGTTCAAAACGCTTTTGAAGTCCCGGTTCCAAGCTGTAAAGCATGGTACACTAAACTATCGAGTAGTCATCAGATCGAGCCTGCCAGGCATTCACAATGTCTGCATCAGCTCTTGCAGCAGGTCTGTCACCTAGCGGTGCACCAAGGACATAATTCTTCTGTGCAGCAATGAGGATAATCCTCAAGTTATGAACCCAGTTCGTGTAGTTGCTACCATCATCTTTCAACTTAGCTTTCTCTAGGAGCGCATTAAAATTCAAGGGAACTGTAGCACGGGCCATTGATCTACAACATAGATATGCAAAAACTATTAAGACCAAGTTCATGATAAATTTTATTTCAAATCATCAAATTACTAATGAAATCTCACTTAAATCAACATCCCTCAAATTGTCTAAGTGATACATGATCCAAATCAACTAACCTAAGTCCGATCATCACGTGAGATGGGGTAATATTCAACGGTGAACATCTCCATGTTGATCATATCTACTATATGACTCACGTTCGACCTTTTGGTCTCCAGTGTTCCGAGACCATGTATGTACATGCTATAGGCTCGTCAAGTTTAACCCAAGTATTCTGCATGTGCAAAACTGGCTTACACCCGTTGTATATGAACGTAGAGTCCATCACAGCCAATCATCACGAGGTGCTGCGAAATGACGAACTTTAGCAACGGTGCATACTCAGGGAGAGCACTTCTATCTTAAAATTAAGTGCAGGGAACATCTTATAATGCTACCGTCATTCTAAGCAAAATAAGATGCATAAAGGATAAACATCACATGCAATCAATATATGTGACATGGTATGACCATCATCATCTTGTGCTTTTGATCTCAATCTCCAAAGCAATGATGATCTCCATCGTCACCGGTGTGACACCTTGATGTCTATCATTGCGTCAGGGTTGTCTCGCCAACTATTGCTTCTACAAGTATTGCTAAGGCACAACGATAAAGTAAAGCAATTACATGGCGCTTAATGATTGACACGCAGGTCATACAATAATTAAAGACAACCCTAAGGCTCCTGCCGGTTGTTGTACTCATCGACATGCAAGTCGTGAACTTATTACAAAACATGATCATCTCATACATGAACATATATCACATCACGTCTTGACCATAACACATCACAACATACCCTGCAAAAACAAGTTAGACGTCCTCTACTTTGCTGTTGCAAGTTTTACGTGGCTGCTACTGGCAACTAGCAAGAACCGTTCTTACTTACGCAAAACCACAATGGCGATTATCAAGTTGCAATTTAACCTTTTGCAAGGACCGCCGTGGTCAAATAAGATTCAACTAAAGTGGGAGAAACTGACACCGCCAGCCACCTTTATGCAAAACAAGTTGCATGTTAGTCAGTGGAACCGGTCTCATGTACGTGGACATGTAAGGTTGGTCTGAGCTGCTTCATCCCACAATACCGCCGAATCAAAATAAGACATTGGTGGTAAGCAATACGAACATCACTGCCCACAACTCCTTTGTGTTCTACTTGTGCATATCATCTACGCATAGACCTAGCTCATGATGCTACTGTTGGGTAACGTTGCATGTAAAACAAAAAACATTATACGCACACGCAAGATCTATCCATGGAGATGCATAGCTATGATAGGGGGAGAGCATCTACATACCCTTGTAGATCGCTAAGCAGAAGCATTTATCAACGCGGTTGATGTAGTCGTACACCTTCACGATCCGTACTGATCAAGCACCGAATGCACGACACCTCCATGTTCAGCTCAATGGCGTCCTCGCCTTCTTGATCCAGCAAGAGGGGAGAAGTAGTAGATGAGTTGCGGCAGCACGACAGTATGGTGATGGTGGTGGTGAAACTTTTCCACACGGCTTCGCCAAGCACAATGGATGTGGACGGAGGAGGAACTAGAGGGAGAGGGGGCACCGCGCACGGATTAGAATTGTGGTGTCTCTTGCCCCCTCCTCTCCTCACACATATATATATATATATATATATGTATATATATATATATATATATATAGGTGGAGGAAGGAGGGGAGGCTGCCTTGGGCATGCTCCAAGGGGGCCGGCGGCTGCCCTAGGCGCTTGCCCCTAGCCGCGCCCCTTCCTTTCTTGGCACAAGGGAGAAGGCATGAGGGGAGGCGCCTCATGCCCTTTCATTTCATAGGGAGTGGAGAGAAGGCAAGAGGGGCCCAGCCCCTCTTCCTTCCTTCCCTAGGCACGGCTTCCATGGGGTGGGGGCGCGCTAGCCCCATGTGGGCTGGTGTGCTCTCCCTCGTTGGCCCGTTTCGCCCAATATGTTCATGTGGCCTCCCGAGACCCCTTTTGGCGATTCAATAGTTATCCGGTGCATTCCGAAACCCTTCCGGAGACCAAATACTATCATCCTATATATCAATCTTTACCTCTGGACCATTTCGGGGCCCCTCGTCATGTCAATGATCTCATTCGGGACTCGGAACAACATTCGGTCACCAACATACATAACTCATATGATACTATATCGTGAAAGAACGTTAATCGTGCAGACCCTATGGGTTCAAGAATGATGTAGACATGATCGAGATGCTTATCTGGTTAATAACCAATAGCAGGACCTGGATGTCCAGATTGGTTCCTACATATTCTATGAAGATCTTTATTGGTCGAACCTTTATGACAACATACGTAGTTCCCTTTGCCTGTCGGTATTACCGAGATTCGATCGCGATATCTCCATACCTAGTTCAATCTCCTCACCGGCAAGTCTCTTTACTCGTTCTGTAATACATCATCTTGTAACTAACTCCTTAGTCACTTTGCTTGAAAGTTTCTTGTGATGTTGTATTACCGAGAGAGCCCAGAGATACCTCTTTGTCATATGGAGTGACAAATCCCAATCTCTATTCACGCCAACTCAACAGACACCTTTGGAGATACCTGTAGAGCACCTTTATGATAACCAAGTTACGTTGTGACGTTTTATAGCACACAAGGTATTCCTCCGGTATCCGGGATTTGCATGATCTCATGGTCGAAGGAATATGTATTTGACATTAAGAAAGCAATAGCAAAAACTTAACGATCATATGCTATGCTAATGGATGGGTCTTGTCCATCACATCATTCTCCTAATGATGTGATCCCATTATCAAGTGACAACTCATGTATATGGTTAGGAAACCTTAACCATCTTTGATCAACGAGCTAGTCTAGTAGAGGCTCACTAGGGACACAATATTTGTTTATGTATCCACACATGTATTTAAGTTTCCGGTCAATACAATTCTAGCATGAATAATAAACATTTATCATGATTAAGGAAATATAATAATAACAATTTTATTATTGCCTCTAGGGCATATTTCCAACAACTATGGCATCCACTTACGACGTCTACATGGTCGACACTCCCAGATCCCTTCCAAGGCGTGGTGAAGACGCGGAAGGGGCATTAACAGGGAACCTGCGGTAGAAACGCCACCGCCGATAACGGCGATGAACTAGCTAGTGGCACTGATAACCCTGACGAGGACTTTCAAGCCTCCCCAGCATGAAACGTCACACCTGAAGGACACCACGGAGCATATGCAAGGAAGAAGAAAGAAACAATAGCAATCTCGACATAACGAGAGGTGATTTAGTAACATGAAAATTTAGACAACCATATTTTCCTCTCTCATAATAATTACATGCGTGATCATATTCAAATTCAACAATATAGCTATCACATAACATATTCGCTACATTATCCACATGCTTGCAAAGTTGACACTCTTCCAATATAGTGGGATCATCAAATAAAGTCATGACCTCTCCAAGCCTACTTTTATCAAAAAGTTCATAAGATTGATCATTCTCCAAAGTAGTGGGATCATTATTACATAAAGTTGACACTCTTCCAAACCCACTTTCAATATTATCGCAAACTTATTCATCATGAGGCTTAAATAAGTTTTCAAGATCATAAGAATCACCCCAAACATGATTATTGCAATAATTAATGGACATATACAAATTAGCATCCCCAAGCTTGTAGCTTTGCATATCATTAGCACAATTGACACTCACAAAATTTATAATAACACCATTGCAATCATGCTTTTCATTCAAGGGGCTATCAAGTGTGGGTGTAATAGCAATAATTTCATGTTTAACATAAGGAACTATAACAAGTTCATCTCCATCTTATCTTAATATTTACTAATTGGAGGCACCTTTCAAGCCTCCATGTTAATCCACATCATCGAGATTAATTCAGCCATTAGATATAAAATTTAATGGTTAAGATTTATTAGAAGACTATATTATAAAACAACACCATGTACGTAAAGAATTAAACCACGTACAAAAAGGAGAGGCTGTCGGGGCGGTTTTCTTTCTGTGGCCACGAGCACCTATGGGGCACGGGGGGCCCCTTCTAGTCCGGCAAGGGGGGCGGAGGCCGCGCGCAGAGCAGATCGAGGTCGGGCGCGCGCGGGGAGACGGGTGATTTTTACCCAGCTTCGGAGCTCTCCGGAGAGATAAAACTCCTACTGCTGCTTTGTGTTTGTATTTGATCTTGCTCGAGAGCGAGCGTATGGTGGTATCGCATGTGTCGAATGGACCGAACCTCCAAGCTGCGGAACCAAAATTCCGAACCCCCTCTACGTGCGCATGGGCCTCCTTTTTATAGGTTAAAGGGGTCACCGACAGGTGGCAGCGTAGAAAGAGGGGTAGAAAGGTAAAAATGCGGGTTGGTACAACTACTACCAACAGTGTCCCCTACCTAACTCTGACAGCAGGGGACAAGGGCATTTAATGCCCGTCTGGTCGCCCCAACAGTGCAAAGAAACAACTGTTAGGTGAGCCACCGGTTGCCACGATGGCGTCTCTGTCAGCTCCGTTTGCCACCTCGCTCTGCATGGCTACGCAACGCCCCGCCACGTGCCCCTGGGGTGGCCCTGGGGTGACACGTCGCTGGGTGCGCTGGATTTTGGGTGGCCGCCTTGCCGCGGCAAGTGCCTTGCCGCGGCCCTTCTCTTGTCGTGCCGGCAAGCTTGCTGGCCGTCGGGCCTTGCCGGGACGCGCGGGGCGCCGCGGCAAGTCTTCTGGAGATGCCTTGGTCGGCCTTCCCGGCAAGCTCCTCTTGCCGGGGCCTTTGTTGCCCTTCCCGGCAAGCTCCTCTTGCTGGGACCTTGTATTCTTCCCGGCCAGCTTCTCTTGCCGGGGCCTTGGTTGGCCTTCCCGGCAAGCTCCTCTTGCCGGGGCCTTGGTTGGCCTTCCCGGCAAGCTCCTCTTGCCGGGGCTTTAGCTTGAGTACTCTGTTCTTGAATGGCATCAAAGTAGCCGTGGAGGATCTTCGCGGACGCCCGGCAAGCCCTGCCGCGGGTCGCTGCGACTGCCCGTGCACAAGTTCGGGATACTAAGGTACCCCCCTACTTTAGTACACCGACAGGAGCCCCCGGGCCTGGGCCATACACGGTGCCGAGCGCTGTTGGGCCAGGCCCAAAACAGTGCACGGGCACGCGCGGCCTAGGTCACATCGCATATCTCTCCGCTTCCACCGCGCACGCCCAGAGTGGCACGCGTCAAACGCGGCGTCGTGGGTGACGTGGGCGGCGCGTGCGGGGCTGAGCCTCGCGAGCATGCATCAAGCCATGATGAAGGGGACGACTCACGCCCTCCTACCTAAACGGAGGTAGGCGTGGGGGCGTGGTGCATTTACTGGACGGGGCCAGTGCGCGGCTTTCGAGGCGTCCACTCCCATGATCACGGGGTGAGGCGAGGCCGCCTCACCCGTCCCCTCGGCTCTGCATCCTCGCCACGCGGCTCCCATGCGCTTGGGGTCACGGACGGTGGGAGTGGGAATCTGGGCCGTCGCGAGCAGAGGCAGCGGGTCGGTCCCGATTCCCTGCTCTTCCCGTGCCTTGATTCGCTGAGCGGGGCGGCCGGGCTCCCACCCTGCTCCTTTATAAAGAGCAGGAGGGGGGCACAGAAGCCCGCACTCTCTCATCTCCTTCTTTCTTCAAATTCTGTTCTCCTTTCTCCCATTCGCCATGGAGAAAGGGAACCCTAGCCCTTCAACGGTGGCGGCGAGGATCGCCGCCAGACAGGGCACCTCTCCCTCTCTTGCACCCTTGGCGGGGGAACCGGCCATAAGGGGAAGAGGGAGGGGGCGTGGTCGCGGACGAGGTCGAGGACGAGGCCGAGGCGCTCGGGGAAGAGGCGGACGGGGCGGTGCACCAGCTTCGCCTCTGCCGGCGGTTCCTCCCCCCACGGCGGTCCACATGGGGGACGACCCTTGCGAGTTCTTCGTCAGGCTGCGTCGGGCGCCTCGTCGTCGCCTCCGGCTTCCAACTCCGTTCGCGAGCGCGATGGAACCGGACCCGCCCGAGATGCTGAGACTGCAGATGAGGGGCTGCAGGATCAGCGGCACGTGAGTCCACGTTGTATCCCCAGCCCCTGGCGTGATGTATCTTGACCGTGGATGGAAGACGTTCGCCCGTATCCACAGCTTGACGGCGGGGTTTACCCTCCATTTTAAGTTAATGGAGGGCGACCTCCTCTCCGTCAAGGTCTTCGGGGACTCCGGCATCCGCGCGAGGTGCTGCGTGGACAGCTCCTCCGATAGCGAAGACTCCCCTTCGAGCGAGAGTGACGAGGAGGGGAGCGGCAGCGACGACGAGGGTAGCGGGCGGCGGAGTGGCGGGTCCGACTAGGTGTCGGGCGCCGCTCTGCGCGTCACCGGCGACCCCATCATCCGCGCCGCCGGCTCCTTGAACTCCCCGGGGTCGTCTCCTCGGGTGGCTGGCGCAGGGAGGCTGCGGAAGGGGAAGAGGGCCGGCAAGGCCGTCAGGTTGGAGTACGAGGGCGTGGTGCCCTCAACAGCGTGCTGACGTCCTGCCGCCCTGTCCTCGAGCCCTGCTTCCGGCGCCGCCATCACCGTTCAGCCTTCGGACAGCCCCCGGGCTGTTCTCTCGGTGTCTTCTGGCACCCGTAGGTCGCCTAGGCGCCCCTTTTGCCCTTCCCGGCAAGCTTCTCTCGCCGGGGCCTCCTTGACCTACCTCCTGAAGAGAGAAACAGGAGAGGGATTACGGGCATCTTATCTTTCAATTTGTAAGCCTTCGGGGCTTAGCTGCATTTAAAATTTGTAATCCTCTCTATCATGTTTTCCATCCTCTATGGACTTGTACTAAATTGGGATGTTTTTTAATGAAAAGAGGGGAATGCCTGCCGGATTATGCCCTCTACTTGATTTTGTGTCTTGTATGTTCCCACCCTACGCTTCTAGGGAACTTGCTGGCGCAAACACACTTGCTGAGTGCGAAACCTCAGCAGCCCGCTGGCGGTGTTGCTTCCGGCAAGAAACCTTGTCGGGCCAGTTGCAGCGCACTTGTATTGTTCGAGCGGACTCGGAAACAAACCCAGGGCGCAACTTGGCCGCGACTTGGCTCCTTCGCGCACGGGGTTTTTTTTTTACAAGACACATTCGTTCAAGGGCGCGGCCTCGCTTTCCCCGGCCCATAAGAGGATGCATGACGAGGGATGAAAAACTTATCTGATACCGCAGCCCCCGGCGACTCTAGCTCGCCGGGGATGAATCTTGGCGTTTGCAGCCCCCGGCAACTCTGGCTCTGCCGAGACCTAGGTGCCGGTGCGCCTTTCTTTGGCCTTGTCGCTGACGCTGCGGCCTCCGGGGATCCTGGCCTGCCGCGAAGGAACTTCGGTACTTGCAGCCCCCAGCGAAATCGGCTTGCCGGGGCCTCTGCGCCAGTGCGCCCTTCCGGTTTTTCCTTGTCGCTGTTATTATAGTCACGAAAAATAACTAAGACAGCGCCGTAATAAGTTACTCTTTCGCGGCGTGATTATTTAGGTTGGGCAACGCAATGCCATGCTTTGCCCTTCGTATGTTTACACTCTACGCTTTTTAGGGGACTTGCCGGTGCATACACACTTGCTGAGTGCAGAACATCAGCAGCCCGCTGGCGGTGTTGCCTCCGGCAAGAAACCTCGTCGGGCTAGTTGCAGCGCACTTTCATTGCCGAGCGGACTCGGAAACAAATCAAGGGTGCAACTCAGCCGTGAGTTAGCTCCTCTGCGTACAAGTTTTACATACGAAGGACGTCCCACGACAAGGCTTGCTATGTTACGCCCTCTACTTCATTACATCCCTTGTACGTTTTTACCCTACGCTTCTAGGGAACTTGCCGGCGCTAACACACTTGCTGAGTGCGGAACATCAGCAGCCCGCTGGCGGTGTTGTACCCGGCAAGAAACCTTCTCGGGCCAGTTGTAGCGCACTTGTATTGTTGAGCGGACTCGAAAACAAAGCAAGGACGCAACTTAACCACGAGTTGGTTCCTCCGCGCACAGGTTTTTCGTACAAGGGACGAACGTTCGAGGAATATAACATAAGAGTTTAGAACTAAAAAGTGTTCTGTACTCAAGCTCGGGCGACTTAGCTTTTCCGTCCTCCGCGATCCGGCGAAGCCGCACTTCTCCCTGGACTTCCTCCCTTGTACGTTTTCATCCCCACGCTTTCAGGGAACCCGCCGGCGCAAACACACTTGCTGAGTGCGGGACATCAGCAGCCCGCTGGCGGTGTTGCTTCCGGCAGGAAGAACTCGTCGGGCTAGTTGCGGCGCGCTTTCATCGTTGAGCGGACTCGAAACAAATCAAGGGCGCAACTTAGCCACGATTCGACCCTTCTGCGCGCGGGTTCTTCATACAAGGTACGGATTCTCAGGGAATATGATTCAAAAGCTCGAAACCGGACGCTTCCTTTGCCCTACTGGCCGGTGGAGCTCGATGGCGCATCCTCGACGGCAGCGCGGCACTCCGGGGAGGCGTGCTTGCCGGAGCAGGCACCAGAGCTGTTCTTGCCGGGATTAGTCTTTGGCGGATCTGCCTTTGCCTTCTTGCATTTGCCGGAGGAGCTCGATGGTGCGTCCTCGACGGCAGCGCAGCAATCTGGGGAGGTGCGCTTGCCGGAGTGGGCATCAGAGCTGCTCTTGCCGGACTTGATTTTCTTCTTCCCCCGGGGAGCTTCAGCGGCAAGTGGCTTGCCCTCTGCTGCGGCTGCTGCTTCCCGGTAGATCTTGTCGGTGCAGATAAGTGCATCCTTCTTGTCGCCTTGGACAGAGATGACACTTATCGGACCAGGCATCTTGAGCATGTTGTATGCGTAGTGAGAGGCTGCCATGAACTTGGCAAGCGCTGGACGGCCGAGTATCCCATTGTAAGGTAATGGGATATCAACAACATCGAAGGTGACCCTCTCTGTCCTGAAGTTCAGCTCGCTGCCAAACGTTACTGGCAGCATGATCTTCCCCTTGGGCTTGCTCCTTCCCGGATTTATCCCTTGAAAGGTACCAGTTTCTTCGAGCTCGCTGTCGGGGATCTGGAGCTTCTTGAGCACTGCGGAGGAAATCAGGTTCAGGCCGGCCCCGCCGTCAATCAACATCTTCGTGACCTTGAGGTTGCGGATTGTTGGTGAGACCAACATCGGCAAGCACCCGACCGTAGTGATGCGATCAGGGTGGTCCTCAATATCGAAGATGATGGGCGTGCTGGACCATTTCAGAGGCTTGCGCGCCTCGACGGACGGCTCCGCTGCATTCACCTCTCGCACCCACTGCTTGAGTTGGCGGTGCGAGGTGTGCAGAGAGGTGCCGCCGTCGATGCACGACACCTCTGTCGCCTTCTGAAACTCTTGGTCATCGGTCCCATCTTCCTCCGTCTCATCATCCTCATCCTCATCTTCGTCCTTGTCGCGGCCGTGGGGAGGCCTATCTCCTTGCCGCGGCTTGGCCTTGCCGCGGTGCCCTCCCCGGGCGGGAAGCTTCTTGCCGGATCCTCCGCCACCTCCCTGGGCTCTCTCCTTATCGCGGCGCTCATATTCGGCTTTCTGTAGCTCCGCCATCTGCTCCACTTTCTTGCAGGTTTGGAGATCATGGCCCTTGGTGCGGTGGATCTTGCAGTACCGCTTGCCGGAGCCATCCTGCTTGTCGGCGGCTACCACAGCCTCGCCGGAGTCATCGGCTTTGGCCTTGTCGGAGCCGCCTCCGTTGCCGGAATGCTCAACAGCTAGCACATCCTTAGCCTTTCTCTTCCTGTTGTTCCGCCTCCGGTTCTTCCTTGCCGGGGCAGCATCCTCACTGTCAGATCCTTCTGCTCCTGCAACCTCTCCGGGGATTTTCCTCCCCTCCTCAGCCCGTGCACACTTGTCGGCCAGAGCATAGAGCTCGCTGACGTATCTGATCTTGCACATCGCCATCTCCTCCCTCATCCTGCGGTTACGCACGTTCTGATGAAACGCGCTGATAACTGCGGCAGGGTGGACGTCTGGGATGTTGCGCTGCACTTGGCTGAATCTCTGTATGTACTTGCGCAGAGGTTCTCCCTCCTTCTGGACGAGCAAGTGGAGGTCACTCTCCTGGCCATGAGGCTTGTGGCCGCCTATGAAGGCGCCGACAAACTGATGACACAGGTCCGCCCATGAAGAGATGGAACCGTCCGGCAAGTGCATGAGCCAAGATCTGACGTTGGGCTTGAGCACCAGCGGGAAGTAGTTGGCGAGGATCTTCTCGTCGCGCCCTCCGGCAGCCTGCACTGTGATGGTGTAGATGCTGAGGAACTCCGATGGATGTATCCTGCCATCGTACTTCTCGGGCACGTCTGGCTTGAAGTTCTTGGTTTTGGGCCACTGGACTTGCCGCAGCTTGCGGGTGAACGCAGGGCAACCTGCCGCGTACGGCAAGTTGCTTGGTTCCCCTGGTGCGTGCATATCGACAGTGGGCCCAGCGCGCTGGTCGGATTGACGACGCGCTTCCCTTGTGCGCTCGATGCGAGTGCGAGCGTCTTCGTGCCGCTGTTCTTGGAGAACGTGGCGTTGATCGCGTCGGGTTCGCGGGTCCGACGACGCGGTGGAGTCGCCGCCGGGGTTGGCCCGACGAGCCGGCGATCTTGGGCTTCGGGGCTAGGAGTGCACGAAGGTGGCACCCCCAGCGGTCTTGTCGGCGTCGGCTTGCGCCTGGGTGCCTTGCCGGGGCCTCGATGCGCTCGGTTGCCGGGGCTTGTCGCCGTTGGCGAAGCCGATGAGACTGTATATGGTCATCCTCCAGTCGTCGATCTTGTGCGGCGCCGGAGGGTAGTCTAGAAGCAGCTGGGCTCGGGCCAGCGCTTCCTCTGCTGTCTTGGGCGGTGGTGGCGACGAGCGGCGCGAGGAGCGGGATGTGCTCGGACTCCCAATTGGATTGGGAGGTGCAACACCCCGCCCGGGCGACCGTACCTCACTCGCGCCAGCATGCGGGCGTGCATGCTGACCTCGAGCGTCCCGCGACCCACTAGCTTGGTCTTGTTCCAATGCGAGCACGGTGTTAGGAGCACCGGGGCGTTGTCGACCCTGCACTTCCTGGGAAGGGTGCGGTGTCTGCACGGTCGCCGACGCTTGCGGGGCCTTGTTTTTGGATCTGGTGATGACGTGAGTCCCACCGTCGGCGCCCACTCCTCCGCCGGCGTCCACCCCACCGCCCGTTTGCTCCGTCGGTGGTGGCGGAATCGATGTAGACGAAGCGGCCACCTCCGAAGGCTTCTTCTTCGGTGGCATGTTGATGAAGGCGTTGATGCAACGTGCGCGGAGACCGGATCAGATGCTCACGACCTCGACGCGCCCCCTACCTGGCGCGCCAAAGATGTCGGGGCGGTTTTCTTTCTGTGGCCACGAGCACCTATGGGGCACGGGGGGCCCCTTCTAGTCCGGCAAGGGGGGCGGAGGCCGCGCGCAGAGCAGATCGAGGTCGGGCGCGCGCGGGGAGACGGGCGATTTTTACCCAGCTTTGGAGCTCTCCGGAGAGATAAAACTCCTACTGCTGCTTTGTGTTTGTATTTGATCTTGCTCGAGAGCGAGCGTATGGTGGTATCGCGTGTGTCGAATGGACCGAACCTCCAAGCCGCGGAACCAAAATTCCGAACCCCCTCTACGTGCGCATGGGCCTCCTTTTTATAGGTTAAAGGGGTCACCGACAGGTGGCAGCGTACAAAGAGGGGTAGAAAGGTAAAAATGCGGGTTGGTACAACTACTACCAACAGTGTCCCCTACCAAACTCTGACAGCAGGGGACAAGGGCATTTAATGCCCGTCTGGTCGCCCCAACAGTGCAAAGAAACGACTGTTAGGTGAGCCACCGGTTGCCACGATGGCGTCTCTGTCAGCTCCGTTTGCCACCTCGCTCTGCATGGCTACGCAACGCCCCGCCACGTGCCCCTGGGGTGGCCCTGGGGTGACACGTCGCTGGGTGCGCTGGATTTTGGGTGGCCGCCTTGCCGCGGCAAGTGCCTTGCCGCGGCCCTTCTCTTGTCGTGCCGGCAAGCTTGCCGGCCGTCGGGCCTTGCCGGGACGCGCGGGGCGCCGCGGCAAGTCTTCTGGAGATGCCTTGGTCGGCCTTCCCGGCAAGCTCCTCTTGCCGGGGCCTTTGTTGCCCTTCCCGGCAAGCTCCTCTTGCTGGGACCTTGTATTCTTCCCGGCCAGCTTCTCTTGTCGGGGCCTTGGTTGGCCTTCCCGGCAAGCTCCTCTTGCCGGGGCCTTGGTTGGCCTTCCCGGCAAGCTCCTCTTGCCGGGGCTTTAGCTTGAGTACTCTGTTCTTGAATGGCATCAAAGTAGCCGTGGAGGATCTTCGCGGACGCCCGGCAAGCCCTGCCGCGGGTCGCTGCGACTGCCCGTGCACAAGTTCGGGATACTAAGGTACCCCCCTACTTTAGTACACCGACAGAGACATTACCTATTATTAAAAAAAGACATCACATGTACAAGGGGTTTGAAGGAAATATGCCCTAGAGGCAATAATAGAGTTATTATTTATTTCCCTAATTCATGATAAATATCTATTATTCATGCTAGAATTGTATTAACCGGAAACTTAGTACATCTGTGAATACATAGACAAAACCTATAGTCCCTAGTATGCCTCTAGTTGACTAGCTCGTTAATCAAAGATGGTTAAGTTTCCTAACCATAGACATGTGTTGTCATTTGATGAACAGGGTCACATCATTAGGAGAATGATGTGATGGACATGACCCATCCGTTAGCTTAGCATTATGATCACCCATCCGTTAGCTTAGCATTATGATCGTGTTAGTTTCATTGCTACTACTTTCTTCATGACTTATACAAGTTCCTCAGACTATGAGATTATGCAACTCCCGAATACCGGAGGAACATTTCGTGTGCTACCAAATGTCACAACATAAAAGGGTGATTATAAAGGTGCTCTATAGGTGTCTTCGAAGGTCTTTGTTGGGTTGGCATAGATCGATATTAGGATTTGTCACTCCGTGTTTCGGAGAGGTATCTCTGGGCCCTCTCGGTAATACTCATCACTATAAGCCTTGCAAGCATTGTGACTAATGAGTTAGTTGCGGGATGAAGTATTATAGAACGAGTAAAGAGACTTGCCGGTAACGAGATTGAACTAGGTATTGAGATACCGACGATCGAATCTCGGGCAAGTAACATACCGATGACAAAGGGAACAACGTATGTTGTTATGCAGTTTGACCGATAAAGATCTTTGTAGAATATGTAGGAACCAATATGAGCATCCAGGTTCCACTATTGGTTATTGATTGGAGACGTGTCTCGGTCATGTCTACATAGTTCTCGAACCCGTAGGGTCTGCACGCTTAAAGTTCGGTGACGATCGGTATTATGAGTTTATGTGTTTTGATGTACTGAAGGTAGTTCGGAGTCCCGGATGTGATCACAGACATGACGTGGAGTCTCGAAATGGTCGAGACATAAAGATTGATATATTGGACGGCTATATTCGGACACCAGAAGAGTTCCGGATGATTTTGGAGAAAACCGGAGTGCCGGAGGGGCTACCGGAACCCCCCGTGGAAGTATTGAGCCTTAGTGGGCCTTAGGGGAGAGAGAGGGCAGCAGCCTAGGAGGTGGCGCCCCCCCCAAGGGGAGTCCGAATTGGACTAGGGGAGGGGGCGCGGCCCCTCTTTCCCTCTCCCTCTCCCTCTCCTACCTTCCCCCTTCCCTCTTCCTAGTTGGACTAGGAAAGGAGGAGTCCTACTCCTACTAGGAGGAGGACTCCTCCCCTCCTTGGCGCGCCCAAGGGCCAGCCGGCCTCCTGCCTTGCTCTTTTATATACGGGGGTAGGGGGCACCCTAGAACACACAAGTTGACATTGTTTAGCCGTGTGCGGTGCCCCCCCCCCCCCACAGTTACACACCTCGGTCATATCCTCATAGTGCTTAGGCGAAGCCCTGCGCCGGTAACTTCATCATCACCGTCACCACGCCGTTGTGCTGACAAAAATCTCCCTCGGCCTCAACTGGATCAAGAGTACGAGGGACATCCCTGAGCTGAATGTGTGCTGATTGCGGAGGTGTCGTACGTTCGGTACTAAGATCGGTCGGATCGTGAAGACGTACGACTACATCAACCGCGTTGTCATAACGCTTCCGCTTTTGGTCTATGAGGGTACGTGGACACACTCTCCCCTCTCGTTGCTATGCATCACCATGATCTTGCGTGTGTGTAGGAATTTTTTTGAAATTCATGCGTTCCCCAACAGTGGCATCCAACCCGGGTCTATGCATAGATGTTATATGCATGAGTAGAACACAAAGAGTTGTGGGCGATAATAGTCATACTACTTACCAGCATGTCATACTTTGTTTCGGCAGTATTGTTGGATGAAGTGGCTCAGACCGACATTACGCGTACGGTTACGCGAGACTGGTTCTACCAACGTGCTTTGCACATAGGTGGCCGGTGAGTGTCTGTTTCTCCAACTTTAGTTGAATCGAGTGTGGTTACGCCCGGTCCTTGTTGAAGGTTAAAACAACACACTTGACGAAAAATCATTGTGGTTTTGATGCATAGGTAAGAACTGTTCTTGCTAGAAGCCCGTAGCAGCCACGTAAAACTTGCAACAACAAAGTAGAGGACGTCTAACTTGTTTTTGCAGGGCTTGCTGTGATGTGATATGGTCAAGCATGATGTCATATAAATTGTTGTATGAGATGATCATGTTTTGTAACAAAGTTATCGGCAACTGGCAGGAGCCATATGGTTGTCGCTTTATTGTATGCAATGCAATCGCCATGTAATTGTTTTACTTTATCACTAAGCGGTAGCGGTAGTCGTAGTAACAATAGGTGGCGAGACGACAACGATGATACGATGGAGATCAAGATGTCACACCGGTGACGTTGGAGATCATGACGATGCTTCGGTGATGGAGATCATGAGCTCAAGATGATTATGGCCATACCATGTCACACATTTTGATTGCATGTGATGTTTATCCTTTATGCATCTTATTTTGCTTAGAACATCGGTAGCATTATAAGATGATCCCTTACTAAATTTCAAGGTACAAGTGTTGTCCCTGAGTATGCACCGTTGCTACAGTTCTTCGTGCCGAGACACCACGTGATGATTGGGTGTGATAAGCTCTCACATACAACGGGTGCAAGCCAGTTTTGCACACATAAAATACTCGGGTTAAACTTGACGATCATAGCATATGCAGATATGGCCTCGGAACACTGAGTCCGAAAGGTCGAGCATGAATCATATAGTAGATATGATCAACATAGTGATGTTCACCATTGAAAACTACTCCATCTCACGTGATGATCGGACATGGTTTAGTTGATTGGATCACGTGATCACTTAGATGATTAGAGGGATGTCTATCTAAGTGGGAGTTCTTAAGTAATATGATTAATTGAACTTTAATTTATCATGAACTTAGTACCTGATAGTATTTTGCATGTCTATGTTGTTGTAGATCAATGGCCCGTGCTACAGTTCCTTTGAATTTCAATGCGTTCCTAGATAAAGCTAAGTTGAAAGATGATGGTAGCAACTACCCACACTAGGTCCGTAACTTGAGAATTATCCTCATTGCTGTACAGAAGAATTACGTCCTAGAAGCACCGCTGGGTGCCAGGCCTGCTGCAGATGCTACTGATGACGTTAAGAACGTATGGCAGAGCAAAGCTGATGACTACTCGATAGTTCAGCGTGCCATGCTTTACGGCTTAGAATCGGGACTTCAAAAACGTTTTGAACGTCATGGAGCATATGAGATGTTCCAAGAGTTGAAGTTAATATTTCAAGCAAATGCCCGAGTTGAGAGATATGAAGTCTCCAACAAGTTCTACAGCTGCAAAATGGAGGAGAATAGATCTGTTAGTGAACACATACTCAAAATGTCTGGGTATCATAATCACTTTACTCAGCTGGGAGTTGATCTTCCAGTTGATTGTGTCATTTACAGAGTTCTTCAATCACTGCCACCAAGTTATAAAGGCTTCGTGATGAACTATAATATGCAAGGGATGGACAAGACTATTTCCGATCTCTTCACGATGTTAAAGGCCACGGACGTAGACATCAAAAAGGAGCATCAAGTGTTGATGGTCAATAAGACCACTAGTTTCAAGAAAAAAGGCAAAGGGAAGAAAGGGAACTTCAAGAAGAATGGCAAAAAGGTTGCTGCTCAAGAGAAGAAACCCAAGTCTGGACCTAAGCCTGAAACTAAGTGCTTCTACTGCAAAGGGACTGTCACTGGAAGCGGAACCGCCCCAAGTATTTGGCGGATAAGAAGGATGGCAAAGTGAAGGGTATATTTGATATACATGTTATTTGATGTGTACTTAACTAATGCTCGCAGTAGCGCCTGGGTATTTGATACTGGTTCTGTTGCTCATATTTGCAACTCGAAACAGGGGCTACGGATTAAGCGAAGATAGGGTAAGGACGAGGTGACGATGCGCGTTGTCATAACGCTTCCGTTTTCGGTCTATGAGGGTATGTGGACATACTCTTCCCTCTCGTTGCTATGCATCACCATGATCTTGCATGTGTGTAGGATTTTTTTTGAAATTACTGCGTTCCCCAACAGGGTTCTCAAGCTATAAAAGAGTAGCCGTCAGGATTTAAAGAATAAAAACAACAAGCACCACGTCCAAGTTCCAAAAAAGCACATGCCTCCTTCCTTTTCAAAAAGGAAAATATATACAAATAAAGTATATGATGCTCATGTTAAAAAAACTAAGCCTATATCCCAATTCCCACCAAAGCCAGAACCACGTACATGTCCACTTGAAGAAACAAAAAAAGACACGTACAAATAAAGAGTTCATGAGCCTCACGTTAGGAAGAGAATCTATGCCTGGCTAAAAAATACCCACGCAAAAAATCTATGCTTACTCAAAATAAATTAAATTATATGCACATACATAAATCACTCTATAATGGCTGCTAGATATTATCGTCGCAGAGGTCATTAATTTAATATGGGAAATCACCTAATTTGTACAGGAAGGAAAATGTGTATAAATTGTCACTCATGAAAAGCTGTTATATGAACTTAAAACCATTTGGAAATACAATTAAAGTAATATCATTGTAAATTTACACGGTGGTTAGAATATCATTGCTTTTTTGTTAGAGGTTGGAAAAGCAGAACCTTGAGTATTTCAAATAGGGACATTTCACAACAAGATCCATTAGATTATATTTTTATAGAGGATTTTTCGAAGTATAATATATGGATACTCTCTATCGTTTGATTTGATGCTAGATAGATACATTCTCAATTCCCATGCTAAAATAGGATTCCATATTATTCTGATTCACACAAACACATAACCATGTACCTGTCAACTTCAAGTAAGAAAAAAGAAACATACAAATACTGAATCATCAAGCCTCACATCAATAAAAATAAGCATGTTCGTAATGTAAAATAAATTTCAATTCCACATAAATAAATTTCTCCCAAGTGGATCACACATATCACCACTGCCAAGGACAAAATTGAGCATATATTGTCACGCATTGGAAAGTCATATATGAACACAAACCTATTAAACAATATATGTTGAACGAATATAATTACTTTTTTGGTAGGGGCTCGCAAGGCGAACTGCTAGTTTTTTAACTAGGGATTTGCTACAATCACATAATACATGTCTTTATTGCTTTTGTACAATTGTATGATAACTGAAATTCATCATCCTACATTTTACATGAAAATAGAATTTTGTTAATAATTATATATCCAAATAATAGCTAGGACGTGTTGGTGCACAGGCTGACGACTAGTAAGCATAATTAATATTGGCATCATGGCCATAAGAATAGCAAGCATCATGTTCACCAAGGGAGGATAATTCAATCAAATCAGCAGAATCATAATTATCTATAGATTCATGCATATCATTATTTTCTTCCAAGGCAGCGGACATGCTCTCAATAAATTCTTTAACATAGGCATTATGAGCATAGTTTTCGTAGCAATATTTAAGTATGCCAAAATTTTCAGATTTGTAGAGAGTAATATCATACTTTTCAATCAAAGAAGCAACTTCATAAGCACCCTTAAAAGAAACAAATTCTTCAATTTGTTTGATATCATAGTAACTATAAACACCTTTGCCATAAGAAGAGAGGATTTCATTATCATTAAACTCACATAGGTAGGGAAGTTGTTTTTTAGGAGAAACAAGTAAAATCATAAATTTCACATAGATTCCAAGCATAGCATAGCAAACAATTTATTTGATTCCATAAGAGTCCCCCTTTTTGAGACAAACGGCGATGCACAAAATGAGCATGCTCATCTAATGATTTTCCGTCAAGTAAGCTAGTTGGGGTTTCAGCACGAGCACATATGGATCAAAGATGATCCAAGTAGAAAACTTTAAGTGGATCGATATCAACAGATTTCTAGCAAGCAAAGCTGCAAGCAAATAGAAGGCACATGGCAACACAAGCAAAGGTAGCAAACAATCAAAAAGGCATACGAAAAGAAGGCAAAAAAAGGGCAAATATTTTTGTGTTTTTCTGAAAACATTTTAGAAGTGGGGGAGAGGAAAACGAGAGGCAAATGGCAAATAATGTAATGCAAGAGATGAGAGTTTATGATAGGTACTTGGTAGGCTTGATGTAGAACCTCCCAGGCAATGGCGCCAAAAATTCTTCCCGCTACTTCTTGAGCTTGCGTGGATTTTACCCTTGAAGAGGAAAGGGTGATGCAGGAAAGTAGAGATAAGTATTTCCCTTAGTTAAGAACCAAGGTATCAATCCAGTAGGAGGCACAAGCAAGTCTCCAATATATGCACCTGCACAAACTAACACACTTGCAAACAACCCGAAAAAGGGGTTGTCAATCCCTTCACGGTCATGAACAAGAGTGAGATATAATAGAGATAAGTATAAAAGATAAATAAAAGAGCAAACTAAAGTAAATAAAAATAAATTGCAACAAGGTATTTTTGGGTTTTTGGTTTTATATATCTGAAAATATATGATGGAAAATAGAACCGGAGGCCATAGGTTTCACTAGAGGCTTCTCTCTTGAATAAAGCATAGGGTGGGTAAACAAATTACTGTTGAGCAACTGATAGAAAAGTGCATAGTTATGACGTTATCTAAGGCAATGATCATGAATGTCGGATATCGGGTTCGAGCAAAATCCTTAAGGTTCGAACACTGGGGTGCGCACGAAGATTTCCCCCTACCGAAACATGCCCTCAACCTCGCCGCGATCCGACAAACTCACAACACAAGAGACACAAGATTTATATAGGTCCGGGCCACTGTTGTGGTGTAATACCCTACTCCTGTGTGGTGGTGGTGGATTGCCTCTTGGGCTGATGATGGACAGTACAAAGGAAGAACAGACTCGCGAGGAGAGGTATTCTTGTGCTTGGCGGGTTGCTCGGGGAGGAATTGATATGTCCCTTCTACTGTGGTGGCTAGCCCTATTTATAGAGGCCCTGGTCCTCTTCCCAAATATTGAGCGGGAAGGGATCCAACAACGACCATTTTGAAAGGGGACAGGTAGTACAAGCTATCCTGACTAAAGGTGGTCTTCGCGTGTCAAAGGCGCTGGTGATGACGCCGTCTTGGGCTCCACGATGACCTCCGTCCTGCCGTCCTGCTGGTCTTGGTCTTGTTGCACTGATATGTAAACCTTTGCCTGATGCCTCGATACTCCGCGCCTGCGCTTGCCCACTTAGCACCAAAGGGGAAACAAGGACACTGCACGGGCTGGCGCCCGCCTGGCCTTGGTCGTCATGGCTTGCGTCACGGGAACCTCGCGAGGTACCCCTTGCCTTGATCTCTCCGCCTCCTCGCGAGCCTGCCTGGTGAGGCCGCCCCTAAGGAGGCGTTGTGTTGTCCGCCCCGCGAGGCTTGGCCCCTCGCGAGGGTCTTGAGTGTTGGTTGATGAAGACAGGCCGTACTGGGCCACTGGTGGAGCCATGCCGCGGGCCGCAGGCAGGCAAGTCTGGGGACCCCTGTTCCCAAAACGCCGACAGTAGCCCCCGGGCCCAAGGCGTGCTCGGACTTGGCTTAGCGGCAAAGCCAAAGGGCAAGGGCGAAGTGCCGCGGACCCCAATAGCCTGCGGCCTTGGTCGACGCGTGGCGACTGATTGGACGTGGGCGTCTCCACTTCCCCACGCTACCCCAATATCCGCCTTGCTAGGCGGCCATGGCGCCCTACACAGTTATTTCCTCTTCGCAGGCAGCGTGCTTCCTATTATCCATTCTTTCTCGAGCCCCTGCTCCCGCTCCCAATCTAACTTGAGCTCTGCTCCCTCCATTGCCATGGCGTCGACTAGCATGGAGAAAGGGAAGAAGCCTCTGTCCTCAGCCAATCCGCCCCCGACAATTGAGCCCATCATCGGCCGATCGCGGGTGCTCAACCTGGAGGCCATGGGCAAGGTCTACCCCGCGCTCGCTTCCAGCTTCAACGAGTGGGGAGGGACGGTGGCTTGGCCTGCATCTCGCGCCTCCATTGACAGGACAGTCACTGAGGTTCGGTTCTTCGTCAATGCCCAGTGGGCTGGCCTGGTTCCCCCATTCTCCGCCTTCTCCAACACAATGATTTCCCATTATCAGATCCACATGATGCATCTTGATCCCCAATCCGTTGCCCTTCTGGCCGTCTTTGCCGTTGTTTGTGAAGCCATGGTGGGCATTGCTCCTTCCGTCGCCCTCCTGCGCCACTTCTTCTTGCTACACCTGACTGACCCCTCGTAGCGCTCGGGGTGTGTGAGCTTCTAGGCTATGGCAGAGACGACCACTTTGGGGATTGATTTTGATCTCCCTCCGTCCACAAGCGGGTTCCAGACGCGGTGGGTGTACGTGGATGTCGGAGTGCTCAGTCCCCCTGCTCTCACCTCCGTTGTTGCCCACTGTCCCCAACCCCCGCTGGGGCCATGAGAGGCTCGTGAGCCCTTGCCTTTCCTTCTTTTGGCTCCGGTTGAAGAGGTTGAGAGATCTCGGTGTGACTACGCCCCGGGTGGTGAAGGAGTTCGTCCGGTGTCGTATTGCCCCTCTCCAGCGCCATTCCCGACCGATGTGGGCCCTGACTGGTGACCAGGATCGCATGAGGCTTCAGGAGTTGGAGCTTTCACCTAAAGCGCAGAGGACTGTGCTTGAAGTCTTGACTGGCAACCCCTCGCCAGCGATATGCTGCAAGAGGGTAGCCTCTTGTATCTCTACTCGAACAGGGTTGAGTTCGCGGGACAGATGTCTTCCTTCGACGAATGGGGGTTGCATCCGGTTGGCCTTATGGGGCCTCGTGAGAATCCTATCGTTGTGGCTCCCCTCCTTGCCGCCAGCACTGAGCTTGCCCCAAGAGTGGACGCAGGGAGGCAAGCACTGCTCGAGGCCGGAGGCGCGGGTGTCGAGGCACTAATGCCGCTTGAGGTTACCAAGGCGCCATCCTTCGGAACCTGTGAGGCTTACCCTGGGGCGGTCATTGAGGGGGAGATGCAGTCTGCAGCTCCTGACGCCAGAGCTCCTGAGATCCAGGCAAGCCAGCATGAGGCGGAACCTGATTGCTCTTCCCAGCCTGGCACTCCAGAGGTCGATCACTTGGGTGCCTCAACAGCCGCGCACCATGCTAGCCCCCATGTCCAATGCCTGGGCCGGTTCCGCGTGGACTTCGCCACACTCCGCAAGAGGAAGGAGTCTTCGAGCTGTAGTGGTGGCACCATCCGGCCATTGAAACATAGAAAGTACATCGCCATAGATGAGTAAGTACCTTATCCTTGTGATTCCCCAATCGCTGCTTTCTCTCCTGACTATGGCTCTTTAGGGCCCCTCCTGCCAAGCCCGTGGAGTCTCCCGAGAAGCAACCTCCTCCGGCCTCGCCTTCATCGCTAGCCTTGAGCGTCCCAAGCCTGCACGCCACCCCTAGCGCGGGGTCAGCCGAAGAAGCAAGCATGCCTGCAGGGCGCCTTGAGCCCGTGCCCTTGCCGCCTTTCCTTTGCAACCCTTCCTGGAGAGCAGCCAGCCTGCCCAGGGCTCCTCCTCTAGTCATGGACGGCGAATGGTTGGCGTCAATCCTTGGCTCCTCTTCAAGTGGCGAGCCTGCGCCGGTCCGGGTCCCTTGCGAGGCCTGGCCAGCGATCATGCGGGCGCGAGCCCCCAGCCCCCTGCCGAGAGGGAGCGTACCGCTTTGGACCCTGTCGACGGCACCAGCGATGTGGGACGACATCAGCAGCATGCTCAAACTTGCACGCGAATGAAGCGTCGTTCGCCACGAGTTCTTCCAGAAGGCGATGGACGTGATGGGCCAGCTTGGTGGAGAGCTTGCGGATGTAGACGCGCGCCTTGAAGCCGAGGGCCTATGGCTGATTGAGGAGCGATGTAAGCTAAAGCTGGCCATCAACCTCGCGCGCCACCAGCGTGAGCTTGACAACACGAAGGCCGAGGCGTCCCTCGCGACCTCCTGAGAGGCCTGCTCCCGAGCTTTGGAGGAGGCCCGAGAGGCAGGTTGTCATCACGAGATTGTGGAGAAGCGCGCGTGGGAGCTCCAAGCCTGGAGCACCTCCTTGGAGAAGAAAGTGGAGTTGCGCCAAGCCACCCTGGCGTCGCTGAGGGGGACGCCTGTCGAGGAGGAGGAGCTCCAGAAGCGCGAGGATGCACTGATGCTAGAGGCCGCCGAGCGCGGTCTTGATCTTGAGCGGTTGGAGACGAGGGAGCACCAGGTCGCTCAAGCGGACGACGCCGTTGGCGCGCGTGAGGCTCGGGTCCAGGAAGAAGTCGACCGCCGCGTGGCCGAGGCTCGCACAAATGTTGCGAGCGGGTATGACCTGAAGCTGGTTGAAGCCGAGGCTGCGGGTAGGGCTGCCGCCCTCAGGTCCAGGCTAACCGAAGCGGAACGGCGCACAGAGGCCATTGTGGCCGCCCTGGTCTCGGTGCAGGCCGAGCTGGCCTCCACCCGCACCGAGCTGCTTCCTCTTCAGCAGCGGGTTGCCGACGCCGAGTCCATCACACGGCAGAACAGAGAGGAAGTGCTTCAACGGCAGACGTTGGAGCACGTGCACGGCCCCATGTTCCAGGACCTCAGGAACAGGGCCAACGCGACCCTGGGTAACATCTGTAATGAAAACGCCCCACATCTCCACGTGACCAACTATGCCAGTCATCTCTGCTTCTTCACTAACGTGGTGATGCGCCTGGAGAACCGCTCCGAGAGAGCTCACCAGCTTGTTGAGGAGAGGAGCTGCAGCCTGCTTGGGCGCGCGTTTTCCCGCGTCTTCATCCATCTTCAGAACATTAATCCCGACTTTGACTTTGACGCCGTCATCGCCCCGGTGCCTGAGGCCATCCGAGGCAACCTGGCGCGGTGGGTGGAGGATAGCATGGATGCGCTTGCTGGGCCTTTGCTTCCGACAACGACGGGGTGGTAGTCGCGGCGGATGGAGGCGACGTGGTCGATGGTGGTGACGGTGGCGCCGGTGATGGTGACGGTGATGCCAGTGACAGCGATAGCGCCAGTGATGCGTCTGGAGGCGACCAGGAGGATGCGGTGAGCAATATGTCTGACTGATCCCGTGTTTCTCTGCTGTTTATCCTGCATACAGAAGCTCGGGCGCGGCCCCAAAGGTTGTAAGAGCATTTTGGGAGGGGATGCCCCTCATGTAAAAAGACTGTCATTTTTATGTTTTCAGGGCCAAGATGAATATATGCTTCTATGATCTTATGGGCTCTGCGGCGAGCTTGTTGTTGTAGTTTACCTCTAGCCAGGACGGGTCCCGAACTAGCTCGTGAGGTCGTGAGCTTATGAGCATCTCCTCAGGGATCTGCCGACCCGGTCGAGAGGGCCTCGCGAGAGCAAGGGCCGGCTGTAGTGTGGCAGGTGCACAATGTACGTGCGCTTCGCCCAGCCCCACCCGCGAGGGGCTCGCGAGGGAGAGGCAGTCGGTGCGACTCCAAATTAAAGCAGGAACCAGAACGCAAGAAATCACACGAACGAGAAAAGTCACCCTCCGCGCACACACAAATGAAATTTCAACTTCAACTTAAATCCGAACCAAGGAAGCACGACCACAGAAAGGGAGGCAAAAAGCAAAAGGCCGCGTCAGGCCCCTAGTCTAGTCTTCGACGTCTTCTCACCAGCACAGAGCTAAGTGCTGTCACTGGGCGTGGGAGGGAGCCCCCAAGGCCCAAGGTGAGGGAGTCCTAGATTAGGGGGTATCCGGACAACCGGACTATATACTTTGGCCGGACTGTTGGACTATGAAGATACAAGACTCAAGACTTTGTCTTGTGTCCGGATGGGACTCTCCTTTGCGTGGAAGACAAGCTGGGCGATTCGGATGTTGGATCTCCTTCTTTGTAACCGACTCTGTGTAACCCTAGACTCCTCCGGTGTCTATATAAACCGGAGGGCTTAATCCGTAGAAGGGAGAACAATCATAATCATCGGCTAGCTCCTAGGGTTTAGCCTCTACGATCTCGTGGTAGATAAACTCTTGTAATACTCATATCATCAAGATCAATCAAGCAGGAAGTAGGGTATTACCTCCATCGAGAGGGCTCGAACCTGGGTAAAACATCGTGTCCCCTGCCTCCTGTTACCATTAGCCTTAGACGCACAGTTCGGGACCCCCTACCCGAGATCTGCCGGTTTTGACACCGACATTGGTGCTTTCATTGAGAGTTCCTCTGTGTCATCGCAGTAAGGCTCGATGGCTTCTTCAATCATCAACAACAACGTGGTCCAGGGTGAGACTTTTCTCCCCGGACAGATCTTCGTGTTCGGCGGCTTTGCACTGCGGGCCAATTCGCTTGGCCATCTGGAGCAGATCGACGGCTACACCCCTGGCCATCAGGTCAGGTTCAGAAACTTGAACTACACGGATGATATCCGCGGAGACTTGATCTTTGACAGATTCAGGCCTACGCCAAGAGCGCCGAACAGTCACGACGAGCACGGCTTAGGTCTGCTATCAGACAATATTCGGGATATCGCACCTGCAGTAGCCCCGGACCTAAATCCAGGGCAGATTGCATCGTCCGAGGACGGGTGGATGGACCCCGCCCCGGAGGCCGCATACTCATCGGTGGTAGAGCCGAACGCAGACTCCACCTCTAAGGAAGTCTGTGTCACCGGACCCCCGGTCCTGTGTCCGGCTGTAGGTTCCAGACCGTACGCACCTGGGCCCATCGAATCCGATTGGGCTCCGGTAACGGAGTTCACTGTCGCGGATATCTTTCAGCACCCACCCTTTGGCGACATGCTAAACTCTTTAAGGTCTCTCTCTTTGTCAGAGGACTCTTGGCCGAACTATGTCCGGCTTGAGGGGGATTCGAACGACGAAGAAAATCTCCGCCCACCCACCACCCACTTAATAGCCACTATCAATGACGTAACAGACATGCTTGACTTCGACTCCGACGACACCGACGGTATGGACGTCGGCACAGGGGACGATTTGGAACCACCGCCCACGGGGTGCTAGACTGCCACCTCATCATATGATATATACATGGTGGACACGCCTAAGGAGGACAATGGCGACAAAAAGGACACAACGGTGGATAAAACCCCCAGACAAAAGCCAAAACGACGGCGCAGACGCCGCTCTAAGTCCAGCCACAGTAAAAATAGCGATAACAGCGCTGGAAAAATCGACACCCCAGTCAACTCCAAAGGCAACAACGACCATATGGACCCAGTGATTGAGCAGGATGAGCCAGGTCACACCAAACACAGCCCGGAGCAGACGCTCGATCACAACGATCTCGAGGGCCGAACTCATCAACCTGCCTCCGGAGAAGAGTACAATCCGGACGAGGATGCATTCATCATCCCGGAAAAATGTTTGGAATGAGATAACCTCCATAGAAGGCTTATGGCCACTGCGAGAAGCCTAAAGAAGCAGAAGCAAAGGCTTAAGGCCACACAGGAAATGCTCAACCGCAGATGGAATAAAGTGCTGGACACTGAAGAAAAATATGACGATGATCACCACACAAAGAGCTACTCAAAGTGCAAGCTGCTGCCAGAATTCAATGATGAGGCCATTCTGCCGAAGAACAATACGGCCAATAGGCCAGACCAACCACTTCATGACCGCGATAGAGCAGCTACTGACACCGCACACGATTTACGTGATCTCCTGGACAAAAAGGCCGGCGCGACCAGGTCCATCTATGGATCTAGAGGACATGCTCTGGCACAGGATTACGGTCACCAAAACGATCAGACTGATCAAATACCAATTCAGAATCAACACTGGTCACAACAATAGTCGACAGCATGCCACAACATGTCGAGATAAAGAGATCATGAATTTCCATAGGGATTCAAACCTGTGAACATAGAGGCATACGACGGAGCGACAGACCCTGGGGTCTGGATTGAGGATTTTATCCTTCATATCCACATGGCTCGTGGGGACGACCTCCACGCCATCAAATACCTTCCCCTCAAGTTGAAGGGGCCAGCTCGGCACTGGTTGAAAAGCCTCCCCGAAAATTCAATCGGAAGTTGGGAAGAACTTGAGGACGCTTTCAGGGCCAATTTTCAAGGGACCTATGTCCGACCTCCGGACGCTGACGATTTAAGTCACATAATACAACAGCCCGGAGAGTCCGCACGTAAGCTTTGGAACAGATTTCTCACTAAGAAGAATCAAATTGTTGATTGTCCAGATGTCGAAGCCCTAGCGGCCTTGAAGCACAGTATCCGAGACGAGTGGCTCGCCAGACACCTCGGCCAAGAAAAGCCGAGGACAATGGCAGCCTTAACAAGCCTCATGGCCCGCTTCTGCGCGGGTGAGGACAGCTGGTTGGCCCGTAGAGGCACCAGCGACCCGGGCACATCCGAAATTAGGGATGGCAACGGGAAGCCACGGCGCAATAAAAACAAGCGTCGAAACAAGGAAGAAAGTCCGGACAACACGGCGGTCAACGCCAGATTCAGGGACTCTCGACCCGGTCAACGAAAGAAGTCATTTAAAGGCAGCAAAGAGGGACCGTCCGGCTTGAACAAAGTCCTGGACAGATTGTGCCAAATTCATGGCACCCCCGAAAAACCTGTGAACCACACTCACAGAGAATGTTGGGTCTTTAAGCAGGCCGGCAAGTTAAATGTCGAACACAAGGGAAGGGAAACACCAAGTGAAGACGAGCATGAGCCTTGCCAGCCGAACACTGGGGGATAGAAAAAATTCCCACCAGAAGTAAAAACAGTAAACATGATCTACGCAACTCATATAACAATGAGAAGGCGCAAACGCGCGCTCAGAGACGTATACGCTATAGAACCCGTTGCCCACAAACTCAACCCCTGGTCGGCCTGCCCGATCACTTTTGATCATAGGGACCACCCGACTAGTATCCGGCACGGAGGATCGGCTACCTTGGTACTCGACCCAATTATCGATGGATACCATCTCACTCGTGTCCTCATGGACGGCGGCAGTAGTCTCAATCTAATATATCAGGACACTGTCCGCAAGATGGGGATAGACCCATCCAGAATCAGCCAAAGTAACACCACCTTTAAAGGGGTGATACCAGGCGTTGAGGCCCACTACAGGGGCTCCCTCGTATTAGAGGTGACATTCGGTTCTCCCGACAACTCCAGAAGCGAAGAATTACTCTTCGCCATCACTCCCCTCCGAAGCGGTTATCATGCATTGCTCGGAAGAATGGCCTTCGCTCGCTTCAACGCAGTACCACACTACGCCTACCTTATACTCAAGATGCCCGGTCCACGTGGCGTCATCACCGTTAGAGGAAACATAGAGCATTCCTTACGTGCGGAAGAGTATGTGCGGCTCTAGCAGCCGGACACTAAGCGGCCTCTCCTATCGGAACGCATGATCGGTCGTTAAGACCACGGACATGGTTAGACGAGTCCGGCGCACCACAATCGGTAAGAGCCCAGATAAACCTGAGCTGGGTGCTATACACATAATCCCATAGAGGGCATCAGGGGCTGCAAACATGCAATAAAGCCCACCCTTTGGCTTGACCTTGTTAACATGCCAATGTCTTACACTTCTACTATCCATTGATAATAACCAACTCTTTGCACGCTTACACCATACTCTTTTACATGAGTTTTCCTTTTTATAGACACCATTCGTGCGACACCCTCCCAGGATACGGCACAATGGAGACAAAGGTGCAGACGTGCAGCAGGGCCCCGCTCAACGGTTTCTCTTTAGATTAAGCCCCTGTGTAAACCTTCTTTATTGTCTCTTGTTGCTTGACATCCCATGGGTACTCAATACACCCACAGGGGATACTGGTGTTATTGGCATTTCGCCACGACAGACTAACGCACGCACCTGGAAATACAGGGTTCATAATCAAGGGCGCTACTCAGCCCAGCATATTTTACAAAGTCCGAATACCTTCGGGAGTGTTCGGCGTCGCGAGTTTGGCCTTATATGCATCAGCTCCTAATCATGTCTTTGGTCAAATGTTGGGTTTGCCCGGCTCCTGGGTTTGCTGCCTTACATTCCGCTTCTATCGGCTAAGGCGGCCAAAGGAGAACTACTGCGATTGTGCCCTGGTTATTCCGGACGAGCACCTGAGTAGAGAAAGCCGAAAACTGACTATCGTGACATAGCGAGAGACTGGTCAACCACTCGAGGACTCATCGGAATCTTTGGGATTCCTCCACATTAACGAAGGGTCGTTTCCCGGTCATGTACATACGCGCCCGTATCCGGATGGACGCGAAGGTACCAGGGGCTACATAGTAGCCCCACCGTCAAACTCCTATGGCTAAGTGACAATGTTAAAGCTAAATAGTCCGGTTGCCTAGTTCGGCGTGTGATCACCTCCTTAATGGACCAAGACGTTGGATCAAGTGTGATTACGCACATTTTTGCGAACACCCCCGCATTATATGTGTGGGGGCTGAAGCCAACGACTGCTAACTTTCAGGTTATATATATACATCAAACGGCCGCACAGGAGGCACAATAACACTTTCGGGGGAAAGTATAAACATAGCCTCTATAATTAAAATAGAATTATTTTTACAATTGAACGACTTGTCACTCGAACATGACACTCTTCGAGCACTGAGCCTCTATTAAACGAGCACCTTCTGTTACCTGCTCAAAATAGTGCTCGGCTGGATCCTGGCTTCCTGCCGGATTCTGGGTTGCAATGATGGTGGCCTTCATATCCGCCCAATATGTTTTAACACGGGCAAGAGCCATCCGTGCACCCTCTATGCACGCTGACCTCTTCATGGCATCGATTCATGATACGATCCCAAGGAATTGTTGCACTAAACCAAAATAATTGTCCGGCCTCGGTCCCTTCGGCCATAGATGGTCTATTATAGACCTCATTGCAAGACCGGACAACCTATGGAGATTGGCCACAGCGGCAATCCTTTCACTCAATGGCAACGGGCGCGTTGGAGCACTAAATTGCGACCAGAACAGCCTTTCTACTTCACTATCTTTTTTATCCTTGAAAAACTTGGTCGCATCAGCCGTACTTTTTGCCAGATCCGCATACGGGTCTGCAGCGCTCCAGAGCCGATCCAGAGGATCATACTTTGGATCTAAGAACTTCATCCGCAAAAAATAGGGGCTTCTAGCCGCGATTTCTCCGGCCTATCGAAGCTACTCCCGTGCATCCCTAATTTTGGAACGCGTCTCCTTGGCTGCATCAAGGGCCTTCTTCAGGTCAGCCGACTTCGCCTGATTCTCCTTTTCAAGGAGCTCATACCGGCCGGCAGTGTCTCTCAGCTCCACAGCCATCTCGGCTATTTTATCTTCGCTTCGGCGATGAGCAGCCTGTTCGGCTCTCAAATCTTCGGCCGCCTTTAGGGCAGCCGCATTGCTAGTCCGGGCCTTTTCCTTGGCTAGGGCAAGTTTCGCCCTCAGGGCCTCCACAGCAGCAGCTCCGCCTGCAACCAAAGCATATCACATTAACATTATGCTCCTCTTAATATTTCCTATAACAAATGAGGAAAAAAGAGCACATACTCTATGACTCGTCAAGCCGCTCGTTTACCAGTGTGATGTCGGCGTCCACCACATCAATATGTCGCCTCAATTCAGCGAATTCAGCGGTCTGGTCTACCGCCGGACCCTTAGCCACCTGCGCATGAATGCAGTGCGATCATTACTTGAGAGTGCAATCCTCCGTTCGCCGCCTAGGGCTGGACACCAGTCTCAGGGGCTACTATCTATATGGAGCACACCTAGTGCGGGAGGTACAACCAAAAAATTACGTAATTCATTATGTACCTGAAAGCCTTTGAGCAGGCTCGTAAAAGCTTCATTCAACCCGCTTGTGGCGGATGAAATCTTCTCAAACACCATGCCCATTAATGCACGGTGATCCTCTGAGAGAGCAGCTTGCTCCAGAAGGCCCGTCAACGTGTCTGGTCGGTCACCGGACTGTACCGGACCCTTCTTATTGCCCCCCGTGGGAGCCAAACGCTCCGGGCTCAGGGCGGCCGAAGTGTTAGCTTCTAGCCTCGGCGAATCTGGACTCTTCCGTGACGACACCTCGGGGTCGCCCGCCCCATGGGGCGGAGAGGCAGGTGGGGTTTCACTATCCATCCAGAAGAAGATCCCCCGAAGACAAACTCTGTCGAGAAGAGCTACTAGCCGGACTGCAAAGGATGGATCCTGGTTATTGTTCTCGGAGAAGGAAGCAGTAGCTTTGTATTTACGATTAACTTACAACTCGGTGGAGGGCTGGCCCGTTTACGGGCATGGCACGGTGAGGACGCCCTCCGGGGCAGGCCCCCCTGGTGAAGTTTTCTTCGCTTGTCTAGGCACCTCCGTTTCCAAGTCTTCGGAGGCGGCTCTCTTCTTCCCGTGGAGGGAGGAGACCTTAGATTTCCCTCCCCGACTATCCTCCTTCGTGGAGACAGTAATTCCCCCGGTTTGGATGTGCAATGTGTGAAGCTCTGCTTCTCTATTCTTCCCTTCGTCTTTCCCCGAGGGCACTTGACTTAGCACACGTCTAAGCGTCCTGGCTATTGCAGGACTATGCGAGCCTTCGGGAAGTGGTGCCGGACACCTGATTCTCTCCGCCTTGCTGAGCCAATCCTGGCCGCGGATGGTCTTCAGAATAACATTGTGATAAATATAAATGAAGTGTTCGGTTTCAGGGTTACTTACTTGGGTATCTGGGTGGTTGCAGCTCAGGCCCGCATCCTCGGTGGTGTCCGGACACTTTACTTGTGGTCCGAAGAATAACCTATACATCCCTTCGAGCGTCAGGCCGAAGAAGTGCTGAATAGTTCACGAACCTTCTGGGTTGAACTCCCACATCCGGAGAGGCCGACATTTGCACGGCAAGATCCGTCAGACTAGCATTACCTGAATTATGCTGAAGAGACTGATGTCCCTCTCAAGAAGCTCCCGAATGCGGCTCTGTAGTGTCGGTACGTCATTAGCAGGCCCCCATTCCAGTCCCACATTGGCCCACGACGCTAGTTGAGGCGGAGGGCCCGAGCAGAAATCAGGGCCAGCCGCCCACTTTGTGCCACTGGGAGCTGTGACGTAGAACCACCTCCGCTGCCATAGATCAGACACCTCCGAGAAGAAGCCCTCTGGCCATGGGGCATCGGTGTTTCTGCTTATTGCGGCGCCTCCACGCTCTGCGTGTTGCCCCTCGATTGCCTTCGGCTTTACATCGAAGGTCTTGAGCCATCAGTCGAAGTGCGGGGCAATGTGGAGGAAGGCTTCGCACACGACGATAGATGATGAGATGTGAAGGATGGAGTCCGGAGCTAGATCATGAAAATCTAGCCCATAATAGAACAAGATCCCTCTCATGAAGGGATCGAGGGTGAAGCCTAAGCCACAGAGGAAGTGAGAAACAAATACGACGCTCTCGTTGGGCTCGGGAGGGGGATGACCTACCCTGGAGCAGGAAGCCTGTGCTTGATGTCGGCAGTTAGATATCTGGCCTCCCTAAGCTTCGCAGTGTCCTCCTCTTTGACAAAGGAGGCCATCCACCGGCCTTGAAGGTTGGATCCGGACATGATTGAAGATCCGAAGTGCCTAAGCTTGAGCTTCGAGTGTTGGAACTCGAGATGCGGAAAGGCGCAAGCGTGGTAAGAGAGAGGGATAGGCCTCGGCCCCTCTATAAAGGGGGTGAATATCAAGCGTCCTCAGCGTAACCATTTGGGACTTGCCTAAAAACAAGGAGTCATACCAACAGGTGTGGTGGGGTTGCCCGCACCCGTATTGATGGGAATCCCGCAATAAGGGGGACACGATCTCTGCTTCAACGAGGCGTGCCAATAAAAATGCCTTGCAGTGTGTGTCGTGGCAGGCTGAGAAAAACCGGTTCGTATTGAGCCAGGCCGTGGCGTAAGGGCACACCATGAAAAATTGTCAGGAGATTAGATTTGTAAAGTGTTATGCTCTCTACGGTGGTGTGTGAAAATTATCTTACAGAGCCGGACACGATCCTTAATCTACCTTGGAATATTCAGAGATGGAACCTGCCTTGCAATGCCGAAGACAATCTGCGCGCCGGACTCATCGTCATTGAAGCCTGGTTCAGGGGCTACTGAGGGAGTCCTGGATTAGGGGGTACCCGCACAGCCGGACTATATACTTTGGCCGGACTGTTGGACTATCAAGATTGTCCGGATGGGACTCTCCTTTGCGTGGAAGACAAGCTGGGTGATTCGGATGTTGGATCTCCTTCTTTGTAACCGACTCTGTGTAACCCTAGCCTCCTCCCGTGTCTATATAAACCGGAGGGCTTAATCCGTAGAAGGGAGAACAATCATAATCATAGGCTAGCTCCTAGGGTTTAGCCTCTACGATCTCGTGGTAGATCCACTCTTGTAATACTCATATCATCAAGATGAATCAAGCAGGAAGTAGGGTATTACCTCCATCGAGAGGGCCCGAACCTGGGTAAAACATCGTGTCCCCTGCCTCCTGTTACCATTAGCCTTAGACGCACAGTTCGGGACCCCCTACCCGAGATCCGCCGGTTTTGACACCGACACAAGGGCGGCACTCCGGAGACTCCGGGGCGTGTACAGCCCCACTCATTATTACGTGAGAGTGTCACGGGCGGCGAGCTTCACAGGCACTGGGCCTTCTTCACAGGCACCGGGCCTTGCTCCGCCCTCGACCACCATTGGTGGCGACCGGAAACCAGGACGACCCCAAAGGGGTAAAGGGGACGCCAGCGGCGCCCTCGGCAACAACGGGTCCTATGTCGGGGGTGGGCTTTGCAGCACCTCCTCGACAGAGGGCCTACCCCCGAGGGACGCCTTGCTCCATGCATCGTGGGGAGGGGCCTGGCTCCCGGCCCCTCTCCTGCAGCCCCCAGTGCACTCCTCCTGGTGGAAGGGAGGCTGCCGAGCTGGAGCAGCCGCCCGCTGCTATGACCTGACCCTCCTGTGACCCATGGTTAGCATAAGCTTGCTCCTGAGGAATTGACGATACCCGGTAACTGATGTTGTCGGTGCGGTTGGTGAGGCTCCCTTAAGGCTCTTGGAAGGGCTCGGCTTTGGGCGTCTCTTCTTCCCAGCCTGGCCCGAGGAACGAGCCAGGGTCATCTTCCGGTGCGTACTCCCGCTCCACCATGCGGGGCATGTAAGCCTCCGAGGCCGCCACCTTGAAGACTTCACCGTAGTGCCCCACACTCCATGTCACTCGGCCTAGCGCGCCATCTTGAGGATGGTAGGGCAGTGGCCCGCCCGGGCCGTAGGCGGCAGCGCGCATGCCCTCATTCACTGATGGTGGCGCGGGTGCGGCCCGGCGTCCGGCGCCGGTGGTTGAGCGGGTGTCGATGAAGCCTTGGGGCGTGCTTGGGGGCATGCGGGCGTGGAGAGGTCCGCCGTGTGGTCCGGCCGAGGCCCGGGGTGCAAGCTGGAAGCAGAAGGGCAGTGCCCCCGAGGCCGCGGCATCCAGGAGCTCAGCGACGCGTTCCAGCAACGCGTCTCGATCGCTCTCCATCAACCTGCATCGTAGCAGCTCCCGAGCCACGGTGAGCGCGGCTCTCATGTTTGCTTGCTCCCATCGGGTGTGCGGCGCCGCGGCCGCGGCATGGCTTAAGGCCCTTGCAGTTGCCCGCACCTGCCGCGGAGTAAGGGCAGGCGGTGTGTGACCGCGCCGCCCTCGCCCCGCAGCGTTCTGCGGCGCACGAGCTGCCTGGGGCATAGGGTTGAGGTCTTCTTCGGCAGGCGGCGTGGCTCGGGCGGGCCAGGCCGCCCAGCGGTTGGCGTTGGTCATCGAATCGCTAGACATGGATGCGACGAGGCGGCGGGACGCAGATCAGTGGAAGGAAGACCCCGACACACCCCTACCTAGCCCAGTTTTTTTGTGATTTGTCAAGTAAGTCGCTTTATCAGGCCTGTTGGGCTGCAAATCTTTCAAGACGAGGAGAGCTTCATTCGGCTGGCCGAGAAAATGGCCTATCAGTAATGAGAAATGGGCTATACATTTTTAAAACACATCAAACCGCAATTAGTTTCAAATATCTTTTTTTCATTTCGAGATTTTAAATTGCATTGATTTTTATGCGTGGACAATTTATTGGAGATATACATTTATTTTTAAAATCAGTCTGAATGTGACTCGAAATTTTGGGATTAAAAACAGTTCAGACCACACCGACATATGCAAAATTTCGTATAATTTTTTAACCGTGGCCACAATATGGGCTATAATGCTTACAAAAAGAATATGGGCTCCAAAAAACCCGTAAGAATTAGCAAATGGGCTGTAAACTATTTGAAATAATGGCAAATGGGCTGTATGCTGTTTTCCACAGATTTGAGGCTTTCCACAGATGGCATGTATACTGTTGGATGTCCATCCAACGGCCGTCGTGCTTCTTCAATCTCTGCTCTTCCTGCTCCAGCCGCTCAAACAAGTGCCGGCGGGACTACCTGCTCCCTCCTCCCCGCGGCCGGCTGTGCTGCCGTGCAGGCCTCATCGCCCCACCGTACTCCCATCGCTGGCCTAGCCATCCCTCTACTCACCCACAGTCCCACACCTGCTGTTATTCTCCGGCGAGGGCAGACGAACCAGTAAACCCTCGTACAGTCGTACTCCCCTCCGCGTGGGAAACAACTGCCGAGTCTTCCCTGCCTCCGTGTCGTTCCCTTCCTAGGCCTTGCCGTCGTCCACCGCCCTGGTGCTCTCAGTGTGGCGTGGTCAACGTGGTCAACGACCGACATGCATCTGAAGTGGACTGTACATGGAGAGGTTGACAGCTGGGTCCACGGCCGCGCGCAAGGAAATGCCTCCTTATTACGCGCAAAATAATGATTCCTCCACCTGACATCTGGGACCCACCGAAAGGGCCTCTGTATTTCGCGAAAAAAACGTTACCGCCGCTAATAGCTCGGACCCACCAGCTATATCTTCGCACGCAAGGAAGTGCCTCCTTATTATGCCCAAAAAAAGAATACCCCCTGCTAGCTGGGACCCAGTATAGTGGGCCTACTAAGTTGACGGGGACGAAGGGCTTTGTCAACTTAGTCAATATGCACGATTCTAGCTCGACTGACCGTACGATGTCCATCCAACGGCTGTAGTGCTTCTTCAACCTCTGGTCTTCTTGCTCCAGCCGCCCAAAGCAGCGCCGGTCGTGCCGCCTGCTCCTGCCTCCCGTGGCCAACTGTGCTGCTGCGGAGTCCTCACCACCCCCATACTACTCCCACCGCTGGACAGGCCATCCCTCCACTCCACTCACCCACACCCCCTGTTATTCTGCGGCGACGATAGCGCAGCCGAACCAGTGAACCCTCGTACTCCTCTCCGCGTGGGCATCCACTGCCGCGTCTTCCCCGGCTCCGTGTCGTCCCCTTCCTAGGCCTCGCCGTCGTCCACCGCTGTGGTGCTCTCGATGCGGCGTGGTCAATGTGGTCAACGACCGAATTCTATTTGGAAGAATACTGTACGTGGAGAGGCTGACAGTTGGGTCCACGACAGCCGCAAGGAAGTGCCTTCTTATTACGCGGAAAATAATTATTCCTCCACCTGACAGCAGGGACCCACCGGATGGGCCACCAATATTTTGTGGCAAAAACGTTTGCCCCTGACTGTTGGGACCCACCCGACGGGCCACCGTATTTCGTGAAAAAAAACGTTCCCCCTGCTGTCAGCTCGGACCCACCGGAAGTGCCTCCTTATTACGCACAAAAAAATGAATACCCCCCTGCTAGCTGGGATCCACCTTGGTGGGAGGCTGACTTGTGGGCCTACCAAGTTGACGGGGCCGGAGGGCTTTGTCAACTTAGTCAATATAAACGATTCTAGCTCTAGTGACCGTACGATGTCCATCCAACGGCCTTAGTGCTTCTTCAACCTCTGGTCTTCTTGCTCCAGCCGCCCAAAGCAGCGCCGCTCATGTCGCATGCTCCTGCCTCCCGTGGCCGGATGTGCTGCCGCGGAGGCCTCACCGCCCCCTACTATTCCCACCGCTGGCCAGGCCCTGCGGCAACGACAGCCTCACACCGCAGACGAACCAGTGAACCCTCGTACTCCTCTCCGCGCGGGCTTCCATTGCCGCGTCTTCCCCGGCTCCCCGTCGTCCCCTTCCTAGGCCTCGCTGTCGTCCACCGCCCTGATGCTCTCGGTGCGGCGTGGTCAACGTGGTCAAGGAACGACTTCCATCGGACGTGGACTGTATGTGGAGAGGCTGACAGCTGGGTCCACGGCCGCAGCAAGGAAGTGCCTCCTTATTACGCGGAAAATAATTATTCCTCCACCTAACAGCGGGGACCCACCGGACGGGCCACCGTATTTCGCAAAAAAACGTTTCCCCCCTGACTGCTGGGACCCACCAGTGACACCTTCGCACGCAAGGAAGTGCGTCCGGGCAAAAAAAATGATTCACCCCCCTGACTGCTATGACCCACCAGCTACATCTTCGCACGCAAGGAAGTGCGTCCAGGCAAAAAAACGATTCGCCCCCCTGACTGCTGGGACCCACCAGCTACATCTTTGCACACAAGGAAGTGTGTCCGGGCAAAAAAAATGATTCGCCCCCTAACTGCTGGGACCCACCAGCTACATCTTCGCAGGCAAGGAAGTGCCTGACAGTCGGGACCCACCTGGTCGAAGCGTACGTAGCGTTGTCATTCTGGTCGCGAACGTGTACGCACATACTGGTCGATGTAGAGGCGCACACGTGTCGAGGCGCGCACGTGTCGTAGTAGAGGCGCGCACGTAGCATGTACACGTACGTACAGCGGCGAGGGTGCAAGAAAGAAAATACGGCCACGTACGTACATACGGGCAGGGTCTCGAACGCCTACTTGCGCATATGTACATGGCTGGGTCGGAACGGAGAAATAGTGTCGTCATCGTGTTCATGGGGAGCCAACCGGCTGGGTCGCAACGGAATGCATGGTTGTGTTCATCGGGAGGGCTTGGACGGAACAGGCGATGGAAACGAGGCCTGGCGTACCGCAAAACAGAGGAAATGGACCTCCTACATTCGGAATGGGGTCCTGTTGATCGGGAGGGGTGTGGCGTACCGCAAAACGGAGGAAACAGACCTCCTACGGTCAAAACGGGGGTCCTGTTGATCGGGAGGGGTGTGGCGTACCGCAAAACGGACGAAACGGACCTCCTACGGTCGAAACGGGGGTCTTGTTGATCGGGAGGGGTGTGGCGTCCCGCAAAACGGACGAAACTGACTTGTGTTGGAGCGCTACGGTAGAAATGGGGGTCCTGTTCATCGGGAGGGGTGTGGCGTACCGCAAAACGGGACTCCACGGGATATTGTTCATCTCCACTGTCGACCTCCTCCAGCCTCCACGGGCTACCGTCGACCTCCTCCAGCCTCCACGGGCTCCTGTTCATCCAGCCTCCACCGCGCGCTACTCCACCGGCTACTGTTCAACGACCCCTCCACGGGCACCCCTCCACCGTCTACTGTTCAACCAGCCCTCCACACCACGGGGTCCTGTTCAACCACCCCTCCACGGCCACCCCTCCACCATATACTGTTCATCCAGCCCTCCACACCACGGGGTCCTATTCATCCAGAGGCAACGCCACCGCTCATTGTTCATCCAACCCCCCCTCCCCCGGCAACGCTCACTGTTCATCCAATTGATCGGCTTCAGTTAGCAGCAGTAGCGAGGGAATCGCTCGATCGGGTTCAGTTAACAGCCATCGATCGATCGCTCGGGTTTAGTAACGCGTAGCCTGCAGTGCAATCGCTTGGGTTCAGTTAGGGCCCAATGCCTCGCTCGGGGTCAGTTAGAGCCAACGCCTCGCACACACGCGTGTACGTGTATGAGAGAAACGTGCATCGCTCGGCCTCCCACCGTAACCGGCAACTCCCCGAAATTTTCCTCCCCCTCGCTTCTACCACAGTTTTTTCCGTCATGGATGGCCCAAAGAATATCATGCATCTGCGTCTTCGGCCCTCCCAGGACGAAAAGCCCATTTTCTGTCATGATTTTTTGTCATAGAAGTAGGAGCCCACTACATCTATGATGATACCGGGTTTTGTCACAATTATCATCATAGAAGTGTCATATGTATGATAGAAAAAAAATCGTTCGGCCCAAAATGTCACGGATGTGTCTTTTTTGTAGTGCATGGAAGATATAGACAGCCCTAGTTGATACATGAGCTGTTCGAGCATACAAAACAGAATTTCATTTGAAGGTTTGGAGTTTGGCACATACAAATTTACTTGGAACGGCAGGTAGATACTGCATATAGGAAGGTATGGTGGAATCATATGGAATAACTTTGGGGTTTATGGAAGTGGATGCACAAGCAGTATTCCCGCTTAGTACAAGTGAAGGCTAGAAAAAGACTAGGAAGCGACCAACTAGAGAGCGACAACAGTCATGAACATGCATTAAAATTAATCAACACTGAGTGCAAGCATGAGTAGGATATAATTCACCATGAACATAAATATCGTGGAGGCTATGTTGATTTTGTTTCAACTACATGCGTGAACATGTGCCAAGTCAAGTCACTCGAATCGTTCAAAGGAGGATACCACCCTATCCTACCACATCACAACCATTTTAATAGCATATTGGCATGCAAGGTAAACCATTATAAACTCCTAGCTAATTAAGCATGGCATAAGCAACTATAATCTCTAATTGTCATTGCAAACATGTTTCATTCATAATAGGCTGAATCAGGAATGATGAACTAATCATATTTACAAAAACAAGATAGGTCGACTTCATACCAGCTTCTCTCATCTCAATCAGTCCATCATATATCGTCATTATTTCCTTTCACTTGCACGACCGAACGGTGTGGATAATAATAATAATAGTGCACGTGCATTGGATTAAGCTGGAATCTGCAAGCATTTGAGAAGACAAGGTAATATGGGCTCTTGGTTAAAAAAACAATAATGAATATGAGAGCCACTCAACATTTTCATCATGGTCTTCTCCTCTCGACCCCCAAAGAAAAGAAAAGAAATAAAACTATTTACACGGGAAAGCTCCCAACAAGCAAAAGAAGAACGAGAAATCTTTTTGAGTTTTCTTTTAATTACTACTACTACAGGCATGGAAAGTAAACTAGCTAAAAGCTTTAACTATTTTTTTTGGTTTTTTCTTAACGTTATTCAAACACACAAGAAGAAAGCGAGAAAAAGAAAATAAACTAGCATGGATCTTACAATGAAAAAGTTGTTGGGGAACGTGGTAATTTCAAAAATTTACTACGATCATGAAAGATCTATCTATGTGATGCATAGCAACGAGAGGGGAGTGTATCTTCATACCCTTGAAATCGCTAAGAGGAAGCATTTATCAACGCGGTTGATGTAGTCGTACACCTTCACGATCCGCCCCAGTCAAGTACCGAACGTACGGCACCTCCGCGTTCAGCACACGTTGAGATCGATGACGTCCTCGCCTTCTTTATCCAGCAAGATGGGCGAAGTAGTAGATGAGTTCCGGCAGCACGACGACGCAGTGACGGTGTTGGTGAAGAACAATTTCCGCAGGGCTTCGCCTAAGCAACTATGACGGAGGATAAACTATAGGGGATGGGGTTGCCAGCACACGGCTTGGTGTTTCTTGATGTGTCTTGGGTGCTAGCCCTGCCCCTCTAATTATATGTTGAGCCTTGGTGTCGAAACTTGGAGTAAAAGCCTCCACAAAGTCGGTTTCACCCAAATGGCAAGAGTCCCGGGCCAGAAGCTAGGGTTCCCGGCGTCTGGACCCAGACGCCAGGGACCCTGGTGAGGGAGTCCTGGATTAAGGGGTCCTCGGACAGCCGGACTGTTGGACTATGAAGAAGACTTCGTCCCATGTCCGGATGGGACTCTCCTTTGCGTGGAAGGCAAGCTTGGCAATTCGAATAGGAAGATTCCTTTCTCTGTAACCGACTTTGTGTAACCCTAGCCCCCTCCGGTGTCTATATAAACAGGAGGGTTTAGTCCGTAGGACAAGGACAATCATAATCATACGCTAGCTTCTAGGGTTTAGCCTCTACGATCTCGTGGTAGATCAACTCTTGTAATACTCATATCATCAAGATCAATCAAGCAGGAAGTAGGGTATTACCTCCATCGAGAGGGCCCGAACCTGGGTAAACATTGTGTCCCCCGCCTCCTGTTACCATTAGCCTTAGACGCACAGTTCGGGACCCCCTACCCGAGATCCTACGGTTTTGACACCGACATTGGTGCTTTCATTGAGAATTCCACTATGTCGTCACCATAAGGCTTGATGGCTCCTTCAATCGTCTACAACAACGCAGTCCAGGGTGAAGTTTTTCTCCCCAAAAAGATTTTCGTATTCGGCGGCTTCGCACTGCCGGCCAATTCGCTTGGCCATTTGGAGCAGATCGATAGCTACGCCCCTAGCCATCAGGTCAGGTTTGGAAGCTTGAACTACACTGCTGACATCCGCGGAGACTTGATCTTCGACAGATTCGAGCCCATGACAGCCGCGCCCTGCCGCCACGATGAATATGACCTAAATCTCTCATTATACTGTGTACAAGAGATAGCGCCTGTAATCATTCTGGCCCTATATCCAGAACAAAGCGCGCCATCCAAGGACGGGAAGCTCAACCTCGCCAGGGAGGCTGTAGACTCAGCGGCGCTAGAGCCGAACATAGATCTGACCTCCAACGAGGCCTGTGTCATCGGAACCTCGGACTCGTCTCCGGCCATAGGCTCCGAACCGCGTGTATCCGCACCCATCGACCGGGTGCCGATCTTAGAGTTCAGCTCCGCGGACATCTTCCAACACTCACCCCTAGGCGATGTGTTAAACTCATTAAAATCTCTCTCCTTGTCAGGAGATTCTTGGTCGAACTATGTCCGGCTTGAGTGGGAAGCGGACGACAAAGAGCTTCGTTGCCCACCCACCACCCACTTGATAGCCACTATCGATGATTTGACCGAGATGCTTGATTTCGACTTCGAAGACATCAACGGTATGGACGACGATGCCGGAGAAGAACAGGAACCACCGCCCACAGAGCGCTGGACAACCACCTGTTCATACGACATATACATGATGGATACACCCAAAGAAGATAATGGCGATGACAGAAAGGATCCTGTTGAGGATAAACTTCTCGAGAAGCAGCCTAAGCGCTGACGTCAGCGGCGCCGCTCTAAATCACGCCATGGTATAAATAGCAATACCAGCACAAGATAAAATAGCACTTCGGACGATGCTGAAGACAACAAAGACCCCGTCAAGCCAAGTTTCGAACAGGCTGAACGGGGAGATGGGCGAGCCAGCCCCGATGAACAGACCGAGAACGACGACTCGGAGGACAGCAATTACATGTCTCTCTCTGAGGATGAGGTGAGCCTCGGTGACGAAGAATTTATCATGCTAGAGGATCCCGCCGAGTAGGAGCATTTTAAGCGTCGGCTTATAGCCACGGCAAAGAGCCTGAAGAAGCAGCAGCAGCAGCTTCAAGCTGATCAAGATCTGCTCACTGATAGATGGACTGAGGTCCTGGCAGCAGAGGAATACGGAATCGAACGCCCAACCAAAAGTTACCTGAAGTGCAAATTGCTACCTCAATTCGATGATGAAGCGCTGGAGCCAGCACTACCAGCGCATAATGTGGCTGACCGACCACCGCGTGGCTGAGATAAAACGGCAATTCAGCCCGAACACCAGCCGGCACTGCCTCGCCGAACAAAAAGAAACACAACAGCTCGGGGATACACACATGACCTGCGGAAAGACTTGGAAAATAGAGCAGGACAAACCAGATCGATCTACGGATCGCGGGGGTGCGCCCCAACACGCAACGACAGCCACCAAGCCGGATATAAAAAATACAAACCTGTCCGGGCCGAATACCGTAGACTGGCTCCATCCGAGCTGCGTCCAGACGTAGCCCGACACAGAGGCACCGCACACCCCATATGCTTCACTGATGAAGTAATGGAGCATGAATTCCCAGAAGGGTTTAAACCCGTAAACATTGAATCATATGATGGAACAACAGACCCCGCGGTATGGATCGAGGACTTCCTTCTCCATATACATATGGCCCGTGGTGATGATCTCCATGCCATCAAGTATCTCCCGCTCAAACTCAAGGGACTATCTTGGCACTGGTTGAACAGTCTGCCCAAAAACTCCATTGGCAGTTGGGAGAACCTGGAAGATGCATTCCTTGACAACTTCAAAGGCACTTATGTCTGACCTCCGGATGCCGATGACTTAAGTCATATAATCCAACAGCCCGGGGAGTCAGCCAGGAAATTCTGGACTCGGTTCTTAACTGAAAAGAACCAAATCGTCGAATGTCCGGATGCCGAAGCCCTAGCGGCCTTTAAGCATAACATCCACGACGAGTGCCTCGCCCGACACCTTGGCCAAGAGAAGCCGAAGTCCATGGCAGCCCTTATGACGCTCATGACCTGCTTTTGTGCGGGCGAGGATAGCTGGCTAGCTCGTAGCAACAGCACCTCAAGTAAACCTGGCACTTATGAAGCCAGAGATAGCAATGGTAAGCCCCGACGCAACAGACACAAGCGTCGAAATATTGGCGATAACGCCGAAGACACGACCGTCAATGCCGGATTCAGTGGCTCCAAGTCCGGTCAGCAGAAAAAGGCATTTAAGAGAAATAATCCAGGCCCGTCCAGTCTGGACCGCATACTCGATCGTCCATGTCAAATCCACGGCACCCCCGATAAACCAGCCAATCATACCAACAGAGAATGTTGGGTCTTTAAACAGGCTGGCAAGTTAAATGCCAAAAACAAGGAAAAGGGATCACAAAGCGATGACGACGAAGAGCCCCGGCCACCGAACACAGGGGGACAGAAGAAGTTTCCTCCCCAAGTTAAAATGGTGAATAGGATATATGCTACCCATATCCCCAAAAGGGAGCAGAAGTGCGCACTAAGGGACGTCTACGCGATGGAGCCAGTCACCCCGAAATACAACCCGTGGTCCTCCTGTTCGATCACTTTTCATCGAAGAGACCATCCGACTAGTATCCGTCATGGCGGTTCAGTCGCACCGGTGCTAGACCCTATCATTGACGGATTCCACCTCACACGCGTTCTCATGGACGGTGGTAGCAGCTTGAACCTGCTCTGTCAGGATACAGTGCGCAAAATGGGTATTGATCCCTCAAGGATCAAGCCCACCAAAACCACCTTTAAAGGTGTCATACCAGGTGTAGAGGCCTGTTGTACGGGATCAATCACACTGGAAGTGGTCTTCGGATCCCTGGATAATTTCCGAAGCGAAGAATTAATCTTCGACATCGTCCCCTTCTGTAGTGGTTATCACGCACTGCTCGGACGAACCGCATTTGCTCATTTCAACGCGGTGCCGCGCTATGCCTACCTCAAGCTCAAGATGCCCAGACCTCACGGTGTTATAACAATCAATGGAAATATGGAGCACTCCCTCCGTACTGAAGAGCACACCACAGCCCTTGTAGCAGAAGTACAGAGTAGCCTTCTTAGGCAAAACCTCAATTCGGCAATGAAGCCCTCGGACACCGTCAAGCGAGTCCGAGCTACTCTGCAGCAGGACCGTCCGGCTTGTCCAGAGCTCAGCTAGCAACTAGCCTTCGTCCCGGCCCCAATCAAGCGGTGAAATTCGTGCCGCGCGTACACAACAACACACTTAAAATACCATGGGCACGGGAGGAGTCACAGCTAGACCGCGGTCCACGATGCGGCTCAACCGCTCCCGGATCCGCATAGCTTCACTTTTTCTCTTTCTTTCAGGTTTTTTCTCCTCTCGAGGCTTTCTCTGATAAACCTGATCATCGGACCCATAGTGGGATGGATACACCAAGAAAGCAAGGGGCTTGGACGTACAAGGGAATACCCAGGTGGTCTCTACTAATGATCGTCATACCTGTTTTATATATCCGCATGCAGCTCGCTGTTGGTCGTGGCATGTTAAATAGCCTTATTTGCTTATTGCAATACTTGTACACATACGCCTTGACGTATTAATCAAATTACAACGAAAAATAATTTGCAGTGTCTGCTTATTACCTATTTTTTTTCTTGTCTATTTATTTTTAGTTGCACCCGTACATTCTGGTACGCCTTAATTCGCCAGGGGTTTCATTGTACCCCATAACACGGCAAGAAAGTCCGAACACTTTTACAGTACAGTTTGGCACCACGACTTATAGCATTATATGCATCACCTCCGAATCATGTCTTTGGTCAATAGTTGGGTTGCCCGGCTCATGTGCTTGCTACCTTACGTTCCACTATATCGTCTAGGGTAGTAAAGGGAGAACTACTACAATTGTGTCCCGGTTCTTCCGGACGAGCACCTCAGTAGAGAAAGCCGAAAACTGACTGTCATGATGCGGCGAAAGCTGGTCAGCTGTTGGAGAGGTTTTCAAATCGTTAGAGATTTTTTTTTCCCGCTTTATGCGAGGAATCGGTCTTTATCCGATTAGGCATGTATAGTGCCCCAACTTCGGCCTTCCGAATACCAGGGGCCACGCCAAAATTTAAAATTATAGAACTCCTATGGCTAAGTGAGGGTGATAAAGTTGTATAGTCCGATTGCCTTGTTAAGTTGTGCTAAACACCTCCTTAAAGGACCAAAAAATTGGATAAAGAGTGTTTAGATTTACCCCGAACACCCCTGTACTAGCTACATGGGGGTAGAAGCCGACGACTGGCCAACTCTCAAATTTCATAAACGACCACACAGTAGGTAAAATTTTAAATAACAAGCATTATATTACATAAAGACCTTGTTCCGTATTACAGGACAGGACAAAATAATGCTTTCAGGGGGAAATGATATCCTTGGCACATTGCTCTGCCACAAGGCGGGATCCCTCCATGACACTGTCATAGTACATCTCGGGCTTGTGATGCTCCTTGCCCACGGGCGGACCCTCGGTCATCAACTTCGTGGCATCCATCTTCGCCCAGTGCATCTTGGTGTGGGCGAAATCCATCCGCGCACCTTCAATGCAGATCGACCGCTTAACGGCATCAAGCCGAGGGCAGGCACTGACCAGCCGCTTCACGAGTCCGAAGTAGCTACTGGGCATGGGCTCGGCAGGCCATAGCCGGACTATTAGGTCCTTCATGGCCAGTTTGGCCGCCTTGTGCAGCTCGACCAACTATTTTAGTTGGTCGCTGAAGGGCACCGGATGTTCTGGTCCAAGGTATGGAGACCAGAACAACTTCTCTGTAGGGCTCCCTTCTTCGGCTCGAAAGAACACTGCAGCATCTGATACGCTGCGCGGCAGATCTGCAAATGCTCCTAGAGAACTCCAAATTCGGGTAAGTAAAAGGAATGTTTCCTTCACATACTTGCTTTGCATAATAAAAGCCTTACCCGCCACGATGTTCTTAGCTGTATGGATTTCCAGGAGGATGCTCTGGGCTTCGGCTCGGGCATCTTGCACGCTCTGGTGGGCCTTCACAAGTTCGGAATCTTGAGTCTTAAAATCACGCTCCAAGGACTCGTACTTTTTGACGGCGTCCTGGAGCTCTTGCTGGACCTCGCTGACCCGGGCCTCCTGCTTTTCGCGCGCGGCGCGTTCCTTAGCCGCTTTGTCCTCGGCCTCGGCCAATGCCTTCTTGAGGGCCGCTAATTCGGTCGCGGCCCCTAATAAAGTTCATGACACTTTAGTCAGCACGAACCTTTCACCCTTCCTAAATATAAAGCACCAGTTAGTGCATACCTTGGCTGTCCTCCAGCTGCTTCTTTACGAGGCCGAGTTCTTCTTCGACCTGCTCCAGATTCTGCTTCAAGCCGGAGACCTCTGCAGTATGAGCATCAGCAACCAGCAGCGACGCCTGCTTATTCACATAGACATGTTATGTTAGACTCCTGCAAAAATTATTTTTGATCCTCTGTTTGGTTCTTCTTTTCGAACACCGAATAGAGCATCAGGGGCTACTGTCTACAAGGTGATATTATTTTACAACTACATTACTTATCTCAAAGCCTATTAGAAGACTAATGCAGGTTTCGGTCAGTCTGTTTTTGGCGGATTGGACTTTCTCAATCACCGTACTCATAAGAGTACGGTATTCTTCCACAATGGAAGTGCCTCGTGTCGCTTCCAGCAATCTATCCAGTGCCTCTGGATGGACAAAGGTCACCAGTGGAGGCGGCTTGGCCCCCTTGTTCGGGAGAGGCTACCTGCCTGAATCCGGAGCCACTTGGGTCTTCGGAGCTGTATTCGGCTGAGGGCCAAACTGGATGCGGCCCCCATCGTCGGGGTCTGTAGGGGTCTTTCCTCCCATGTGTTCAGCAACCGGGGTTTTATCCTCCAGCATCACCGGAACGGTCTCCCCTTGGCCCGGTATCCTTCGAGACAACACCTCGGTGTTGTCCGCGACCTTGGGGGAGGTGGCCGTCGGAAGGGACCCGTTGTTCATCGCTGACGGGTCCAGCGACCCCTCCGAAGAGGAGGATGGCTCGATGTTGGAATGGGCCGGACTGCAGATGCATGGTCTAGCACATTAAAAAAATGATAAAGTGAAAAGACCAAAAATATTACCGAGTCGGATACATACGATTTGGCCAGGGGCTTGACCCTGGGCTCCCACTCCCTGCTGCTGTTGGTGGTTGCGGCAGAGTAGTCCGGAAGGGAGATTTTTTCCTTCTTGGATGCCTCGGCCTCCCCATGTGTGGAGGCCTTCCTCTTCTTTTTCCCCCCAGTAGGGGGGGGAACGGGTCTTCTCCTCCTCCTCCTCGTCATCTTCGGTGGTGGAGTGCGTCTCGGTGTCTTCGGACGTCACGTCCGAAGCACCCTTGCATCAGAGACCATCTCTGGTCCCCTTGGACGCCTTCTTGGCTTTCTTCTCCAGCACCTCATAAGGTGCCGGAAACAACATGTTCGTCAGAAGAGGCGTTTCTGGATCTTCGGGTAGCGGAGCCGGACAGTTAATCTGCTCCGCTATCGTTACCCAGGCCTGACAGATTGGCATGGAGGCTTAGGTTCCTCCCGTAGATATACCGGTAAAAGGTATACCTTGCAAACATAAAAGAACTTACTGGATTAGCCCGGCGTTTTGCGCTAAGCCCGCGATCTTCGGTCGTGGACGGTGGTACCTCGCTGGCCTTAAAAAGCACCTTCCGGATGTCTTTGTGTGTCGCATCGAAGAGCTCCAGTAGCGTCTGGTGCTTGGCCGGGTCGAACTCCCACAAATTACAAGTCCGGCTCAGGCACGGAAGAATCCGGCGGAAGAGCATAACCTGGACCATGTTGACAAGCTTGATTTTCTTGCTTATCATGTTCTAGACACATGTCTGGAGCCCAGTCACTTCTTCCATTCAGCCCCAGGCTAAACCCTTCTCTTTCCAGGAGGTGAGCCGCATGGGGACTACCGATCGGAATTCAGGGATCGCCGCCCAGTTGGTGTCGCGCGGCTCGGTGATATAGAACCACCCCGATTGCCACCCCTTTACGGTCTCCACAGAGGAGCCTTCGGGCCAGGTGACATTGGGCATCTTGCCCACCGTGGCGCCTCCGCACTCCGTTGTTGGCCACTCAACACCTTTGGCTTCACATTGAAGGTCTTCAGCCATAGGCCGAAGTGAGGTGGGATGCGGAGGAAGGCGTCACACATGACAATAAATGCCGAGATGTTAAGGATGGAGTTGAGGGCCAAGTCATGGAAGTCCAGCCCGTAGTAGAACATCAATCCATGGACGAACGGGTGGACGGGGCATCCCAGCCCGCGGACGAAGTGGGAGAGAAACACCACCCTTTCTTGGGGCTCCGGGGTAGGGATGATCTGCCCCTTGGCTGGAAGCCGATGAGCGATGTCTTTTGACAAGTACTCGGCCTCCCGGAGCTTCTTGATGTCCTCCTTCTTGACGGAGGAGGCCATCCACTTGCCTCCAGCTCCAGATCCGGACATGATTGGAGTGCGTTTTCGGGCAGAGAAGGTGAGGACTTGGGCGTTGGAGCTTAAGAATGAATGGGCAGAGGAAGAAGAAAGTGTGGGTGAAAGAGGGGAATCCTTATCCCTTTATAAAGGCAGTAAAAATCATGCGCCTCCCCACTCGCCCTAAAGCTCACTTATTTCCCAAGCGCCATGCTGATGGCACGGTTGGGTTACACGTGCCCGCATTGATGAGAATCCCGTGATAAGGGGACATGATCTTTGCTTTGACAAGACGTGCCAATAAAACCGCGCCTCGAAATACGGAGGGGCAGGATGAAAACGGTTCGAATAAAGACCGGGCCGTGGCGTGATGTCACGCTATGAGTTGTCGGCAGATTGGACTCGTGGGAGATTATACTCTCTACATGGGTATGTAGGATTTGTTTTGCAGAGTTGGAAACAATTCTTATGTTCAAGATCTACTTTGGAGTATTCGGAGAAGGAACCCGCCTTGCAATGCCGAAGACAATCTGCACTCCGGAATCATCGTCATTGAAGCCTGGTTCAGGGGCTACTGAGGGAGTCCTGGATTAAGGGGTCCTCGGACAGCCAGACTATATGCATATGCCAGACTGTTGGACTATGAAGAAGACTTCGTCCCGTGTCTGGATGGGACTCTCCTATGAGTGGAAGGCAAGCTTGGCGATTCAGATAGGAAGATTCCTTTCTCTGTAACCGACTTTGTGTAACCCTAGCCCCCTCTGGTGTCTATATAAACCGGAGGGTTTAGTCCATAGGACAAGGACAATCATAATCATAGGCTAGCTTCTAGGGTTTAGCCTCTATGATCTCGTGGTAGATCAACTCTTGTAATACTCATATCATCAAGATCAATCAAGCAGGAAGTAGGGTATTACCTCCATAGAGAGGGCCCGAACCTGGGTAAACATTATGTCCCCCGCCTCCTGTTACCATTAGCCTTAGACACACAGTTCGGGACCCCCTACCCAAGATCCGCCGGTTTTGACACCGACATCTGGTGTCTGGCCCCTGGACTCCGCAAAACTTCCTTTTGCGCTTTCCAAAAACCTTGTGGGCTTTCCCCTTTGGCCCAAATAAAGTATTCTCGTACCCAAACATTTCGGGAAACATCCGGAACCCCTTCTGGAACCAAACACTATTATCCCATATATCAATCTTTATCTTCGGACCATTCTGGAGTTCCTCGTCATGTCCGTGATCACATCCGGGACTCCGAACAACATTCAGTCACCAACATACATTCAGTCACCAAATATGATTAGTTCATCATTCCTGATTCAGCCTATTATGAATGAAACATGTTTGCCATGACAATTAGAGATTATAGTTGCTTGTGCCATGCTTAACTAGCTAGGAGCTTATAATGGTTTACCTTGCGTGCCAACATGCTATTAAAATGGTTGTGATGTGGTATGATAGGGTGGTATCCTCCTTTGAATGATTCGAGTGACTTGACTTGGCACATGTTCACGCATGTAGTTGAAACAAAATCAACATAGCCTCCACAATATTTATGCTCATGGTGGATTATATCCTACTCATGCTTGCACTCAGTGTTGATTAATTTTAATGCATGTTCATGACTGTTGTCACTCTCTAGTTCGTCGCTTCCCAGTCTCTTTCTAACCTTCACCTGTACTAAGCGGGAATACTGCTTGTGCATCCAAACTCCATAAACCCCAAAGTTTTTCCATATGAGCCCACCATACCTTCCTATATGCGGTATCTACCTACCGTTCCAAGTAAATTTGTATGTGCCAAACTCCAAACCTTCAAATGAAATTCTGTTTTGTATGCTCGAACAACTCATGTATCAACTAGGGTTGTCTATATCTTCCATGTTAGGCGGGTTATTCTCAAGAGGAGTGGACTCCGCTCCTCATTCACGAGAAACTGGCTGGTCACCGTGATGCCCAGTCCCATGCTTAAATAAAAAATAATTACAAACAAACCCCCCCCCCCAGGATTGTTGTTAGTTGGAGGCACCCGTTGTTTCGGGCAAGCCATGGATTGATGCTTGTTGGCGGTGGGGGAGTATAAAATTTACCATTCTGTTGGGAATCACCTATAATGTGTGTAGCATGGAAGATATCGAGATCTCTTAGTTGTTATGTTGACATTGAAAGTATACCGCTCAAAATGTTCTTTATCTCTATTTCAAAATCGAGCTCTGGCACCTCTGCAAGTCCCTGCTTCCCTCTGCAAAGGGCCTATCTATTTACTTTTATGTTGAGTCATCACCCTGTTATTAAAAAGCACCCGCTAGAGAGCACCGTTGTCATTTGCATGCATTACTATTAATTTATATTGAGTATGACTATGACTGGATCTCTTTTACCATAAATTACAATGTTTACTTAGTCCTTGATCTTTAAAGGTGCTCTGCATTTATGTTTTGCGGTCCCAAAAAGGGCTAGCGAGATACCATCTTGTTATATCACATTATGATTGTTTTGAGAAAGTGTTATCATCCGAGATTTATTATTGTTGCTCGCTAGTTGATTATGCCATTGATATGAGTAAACATGAGACCTAAGTGTTATTGTTAATATGGTTAGTTCATAATCTTTGCTGAAAACTTGAATGATGGCTTTACATATTCGCAACAACAAGAGCAAACAGAGTTTGTAAAAGTTTTTCTTTATCACTTTCAGTTTGTCAACTGAATTGCTTGAGGACAAGCAAAGGTTTAAGCTTGGGGGAGTTGATATGTCTCCATCGTATCTACTTTTCCAAATGCTTTTGCCCTTGTTTTGGACTCTAACTTGCATGATTTGAATGGAACTAACCCGGACAGACGTTGTTTTTAGCAGAACTGCCATGGTGTTATTTTTGTGCAGAAATAAAAGTTCTCGGAATGACCTGAAAATCCACGGAGCAACTTTTTGTAATTAATAAAAATAATGACGAAAGAATCAACTTCAGGGGGCCCACACCCTGTCCACGAGGGTGGGGGTCCCCCCTAGGGCGCGCCCCCTGCCTCGTGGGCCCCCTGGATCTCCACTGACCTCAACTCCAACTCCATATATTCACGTTCGCAGAGAAAAAAATCAAAGAGAAAGATTCATCGCGTTTTATGATACGGAGCCGCCGCCAAGCCCTAATCTCTCTAGGGAGGGCTGATATGGAGTCCGTTCGGGGCTTCAGAGAGGGGAATCCATCGTCGTCGTCATCATCAACCATCCTCCATCACCAATTTCATGATGCTCCCCGCCGTGCGTGAGTAATTCCATCGTAGGCTTGCTGGACGGTCATGAGTTGGATGAGATTTACCATGTAATCAAGTTAGTTTTGTTAGGGCTTGATCCCTAGTATCCATTATGTTCTGAGACTGATGTTGCTATGACTTTGCTATGCTTAATGCTTGTCACTAGGGCCCGTGTGCCATGATTTCAGATCTGAATCTATTATGTTTTCATGAATATATGTGAGTTCTTGATCCTATCTTGCAAGTCTATTGTCACCTATTATGTGTTACGATCCGTTAACCCCGAAGTGACAATAATCAGGATACTTGCCGGTGATGACCGTAGTTTGAGGAGTTCATGTATTCACTAAGTGCTAATGCGTTGGTCCGGTACTCTATTAAAAGGAGGCCTTAATATCCCTTAGTTTCCATTAGGACCCCGCTGCCACGGGAGGGTAGGACAAAAGATGTTATGCAAGTTCTTTTCCATAAGCACGTGTGACTATATTCGGAATACATGCCTACATTACATTGATGAACTGGAGCTAGTTCTGTGTCACCCTATGTTATAACTATTACATGAGGAATCGCATCCAACATAATTATCCATCACTGATCCAATGCCTACGAGATTTTCACATATTGTTCTTTGCTTAGTTACTTTACCGTTGCCACTGTTACAATTACTACAAAACTACTACTGTTACTTTTGCTATCGTTGCCGTTACTTCCATACTACTTTGCTACTAAATAATTTGCTACATATAGTAAGTTATCTAGGTGTGGTTGAATTGACAACTCAACTGCTAATACTTGTAAATATTCTTTGGCTCCCCTTGTGTCGAATTCAACCCAAATATCGAGGTGTGGTTGAATTCAACACAAGGGGAGCCAAATAATATTCTCAAGTATCAGCAGTTGAGTTGTCAATTCAACCACACCTGGATAACTTAATATCTACAGCGAAGTATTTAGTAGCAAAGTAGTATGGAAGTAATGGTAACGATAACAAAAGTAACAGTAGCAGTATTGTAGTAATTGTAAGAGTGGCAATAGTAAAGTAACTAAGCAAAGATCAATACGTGAAAAGATCGTAGGCATTGGATCAGTGATGGATAATTATGTCGGATGCGATTCCTCATGCAATAGTTATAACGTAGGGTGACACGGAACTAGCTCCACTTCATCAATGTAATGTAGGCATGTATTCCGAATATAGTCATACGTGCTTATGGAAAAGAACTTGCATGACACCTTTTGTCCTACCCTCCCGTGGCAGCCTATTGGAAACTAGGAGATATTAAGGCCTACTTTTAATAGAGTACCGGACCAAAGCATTAGCACTTAGTGAATACATGAACTCCCCAAACTATGGTCATCACTGGTAAGTATCCCGATTATTGTCACTTCAGGGTTAACAGATCATAACACATAATAGGTGACTATAGACTTGCAAGATAGGATCAAGAATTCACATATATTCATGAAAACATAATAGGTTCAGATCTGAAATCATGGCACTTGGGCCCTAGTGACAAGCATTAAGCATAGCAAAGTCATAGCAACATCAATCTCAAAACATAATGGATACTAGGGATCAAACCCTAACAAAACTAACTCGATTACATGGTAAATCTCATCCAACCCATCACCGTCCAGCAAGCCTACGATGGAATTACTCACGCACGGCGGTCAGCATCATGAAATTGGTGATGGACGATGGTTGATGATGACGACAGCGATGGATTCCCCTCTCCGGAGCCCCGAACGGACTCTAGATCAGCCCTCCCAAGAGAGATTAGGGCTTGGCGGCGGCTCCGTATCGTAAAACATGATGAATCCTTCTCCCTGATTTTTTTCTCCCCGAACGTGAATATATGGAGTTGGAGTTGAGGTCAGTGGAGCCTCAGGGGGCCCACGAGACAGGGGGCATGCCCATGGGGGCAGGCGTACCCCCCACCCTCGTGGACAGGGTGTGGGCCCCCTAGTCTTGATTCTTTCGCCAGTATTTTTTAGTAATTCCAAAAATACTCTCCGTGAAGTTTCAGGTCATTCCGAGAACTTTTATTTCTGCACAAAAATAACACCATGGCAATTCTGCTAAAAAGAGCGTCAGTCTAGGTTAGTTCCATTCAAATCATGCAAGTTAGAGTTCAAAACAATGGCAAAAGTGTTTGGAGAAGTAAATACGATGGAGACGTATCATAGGCTAAGTACTTTGTCAGAGGTCTCATACCTCTCAACTCGGGCATGAGTCTGAAATACCAATTCCAGCTCTTGGAACATCTCATATGCTCCGTGGTGTTCAAAACATTTTTGAAATCCCGGTTCTAAGCTGTAAAGTATGGTGCACTAAACTATCAAGTAGTCATCATACCGAGCTTTATCAAACGTTCATAACGTCTGTATTTGCTCCTGCAATAGGTCTATCACCTAGTGGTGCATCAAGGACATAATTATTCTATGCAGCAATGAGGATAATCCTCTGACCACAGACCAAGTCTGCATCATTTCTACTATCATCTTTCAAATTATTTTTCTCTAGGAACATATCAAAAATAAACAGGGAGCTACATCGCGAGCTATTGATCTACAACATAGTTATGCAAATAATATCAAGACTAAGTTCATGATAAATTAAAGTTCAGTTTAATCATATTACTTAAGAACTCCCACTTAGTTAGACATCCCTCGAGTCATCTAAATGATCACGTGATCCAAATCAACTAAACCATGTCCGATCATCATGCGAGATGGAGTAGTTTTCAATGGTGAACATCTCTATGTTGATCATATCTTCTATATGATTCACGCTCGACCTTTCGGTCTCCAGTGTTCCGAGGCCATATCTGCATATGCTAGGCTCGTCAAGTTTAACCCGAGTATTCTGCGTGTGCAAAACTGGCTTGCACCCATTTTATGTGAACGTAGAGCTTATCACACCCGATCATCACGTGGTGTCTCAGCACGAAGAACTGTCGCAACGGTGCATACTCAGGGAGAACACTTATATCTTGAAATTTTTGTAAGGGATCATCTTATAAAGCTATCGCCGAACTAAGCAAAATAAGATGTATAAAAGATAAACATCACATGTAATCAAAATATGTGACATGATATGGCCACCATCATCTTGTGCCTTTGATCTCCATCTCCAAGTACCGTCATGATATCTATTGTCACCAGCACCATGATCTCTATCATCTTGATCTCTATCAATGTGTCGTCATATGGTCATCTCGCCAACTATTGCTTTTGCAACTATTGCTATCGCATAGCAATAAATTAAAGCTATTACATGGCGCTTGCATCTTATGAAATAAAGAGACAACAATAAGGCTCCTCCCAGTTGCCGATAATTTCAAAAAACATGATCATCTCATACAACAATTTATATCTCATCACGTCTTGACCATATCACATCACAACATGCTCTGCAAAAACAAGTTAGACGTCCTCTACTTTGTTGTTGCAAGTTTTACGTGGCTGCTACGGGCTTAGCAAGAACCGTTCTTACCTACGCAATTAAACCACAACGATTTTTCATCAAGTGTGATGTTTTAACCTTCAACAAGGACCGGGCGTAGTATTCAACTAAAGTTGGAGAAACAGACACCCACTAGCCACCCATGTGCGAAGCACGGCGATAGAATCAGTCTCATGAACGCGGTCATGTAATGTTGGTCTGGGCCGCTTCATCTGACAATACCGCTGAATCAAAGTATGACATGCTGGTAAGCAGTATGACTATTATCGCCCATAACTCATTGTGTTCTACTCATGCATATAACATCTACGCAAGGACCTGGCTCTGATGCCACTGTTGGGGAACATAGTATTTCAAAAAAATCCTACGATCATGCAAGATCTATCTAGGAGAAGCATAGCAACGAGCGGGGAGAGTGTGTCCATGTACCCTCGTATACCGAAAGCGCGGAAGCATTATATCAACGCGGTTGATGTAGTCGACGTCTTCATGATCTGACCGATCCTAGCACCGAACGTACGGCACCTCCATGTTTAGCACATGTTCAGCTTGATGACATCTCTCGTACTCTTGATCCAATTGAAGCCGAGGGAGGGTTTTGTTAGCACGACGGTGTGGCGACGGTGATGATGAAGTTACCGGCGCAGGGCTTCGCCTAAACACTACGACGATATGACCAAGGTGTGTAACTATGAAAGGGGGGCACCGCACACGGCTAAGAGAAACTTTGATGTGCTATTGGGGTGCCCCCTTGGCCACGTATATAAAGGAGGGGAGGGAAGGGGTGGCCGGCCCAAGGGGGGCGCGCCAGGTGTGGGGAATCCTACCAGGACTCCCCAGTACAAGTAGGCTTCCCCTCCTCTTTCCTATTCCTTGTAGGAGAAGGAGGGAAGGAGGAAGAGGGGAGAAGGAAGGAGGGGGGCGCCGCCCCCTCCTAGTCCAATTCGGACCAGCCCATGGGCGGGAGGCGGCCACCCCTTGAGGCCCTTCTATCCTTTCCCGTATGGCCCATTAAGTCCCACTACTTCCCCCGGCGATTCCAGTAACTCTCCGATACTCAAAAAAATACCCGAATCACTCGGAACCTTTCCGATGTCCAAATATAGCCTTCCAATATATCGATCTTTACCTCTCGACCATTTCAAGACTCCTCGTCATGTCTGTGACCTCATCCGGGACTCTGAACTATCTTCGTTCATCAAATCACATAACTCATAATACAAATCATCATCGAACGTTAAGCATGCGGACCCTACGGGTTCGAGAACTATGTAGACATGACCGAGACACATCTCCGGTCAATAACCAATAGCGGAACCTGGATGCTCATATTGGCTCCTACATATTCTACGATGATCTTTATCGGTTAAACCGCATAACAACATACGTTGTTCCCTTTGTCATCGGTATGTTACTTGCCCGAGATTCGATCGTCGGTATCCTCATACCTAGTTCAATCTCGTTACCAGCAAGGCTATTTACTCGTTCCGCAATGCATCATCCCGTAACTAACTCATGAGTCACATTGCTTGCAAGGCTTATAGTGATGTGCATTACCGAGAGGGCCCAGAGATACCTCTCCGATACTCGGAGTGACAAATCCTAATCTCGATCTATGCCAACTCAACAAACACCATCGGAAACACCTGTAGAGCATCTTTATAACCACCCAGTTACATTGTGATGTTTGATAGCACACAAGGTGTTCCTTCGGTATTCGGGAGTTGCATAATCTCATAGTCAGAGGAACATGTATAAATCATGAAGAAAGCAATAGCAATAAAACTAAACGGTCATTATGCTAAGCTAATAGATGGGTCTTGTCCATCACATCATTCTCTAATGATGTGATCCCGTTCATCAAATGACAACACATGTCTATGGCTAGGAAACTTAACCATCTTTGATTAACGAGCTAGTCAAGTAGAGGCATACTAGGGACACTCTGTTTTGTCTATGTGTTCACACATGTATCAAGTTTCCGGTTAATACAATTCTAGCATGAATAATAAACATTTATCATGATATAAGGAAATATAAATAACAACTTTATTATTGCCTCTAGGGCATATTTCCTTCACCGAAGTCTCCGGGCCGACTGCTGCAGCCCCCGGGCCGGGCTCTGAAGTCCCCGGGCCGGGTGCGACTGCTGCAGTCCCCGGGACGCCTACCGAAGTCCCCGCGCCGACTGCTGTGGTCCCCAAGCCGTATCCGACTGTTCCGGGGTCAGTCGGCACGAAGATGGATTCTGATTCTGGCGAAGGCTTGATGGACGGCTTGCGGAGGCGGTGGAGGGAGACGCCGACTGGTATCGCTTTCTGGGTGGAGCCAATCCATGCCAGGGCATCAGCTTTCTCGTTGTCGGCCCGTGGCATGTGAAGGAACTCACACCCGTCAAAGTATCTGCTGAGCTGCTAGACAAGGAAGCGGTAGCTCGCCATGTTTGCATCCTTGGCGTCCCAGTCACAAGCAGACTGCTGGACCACCAAGCCCAAGTCGCCATAGCACATCACTCGGCGGATTCCAATCTCTTTGGACAGTCGGAGCTCGTGGACGAGTGCCTCGTACTCGGCCACGTTGTTGGAGGCGGCAAAATGAATTTGTAATGTGTACTTGAGCTTGTCGCCTTTGGGAGAGGTGAGGACAATGCCGGCTCCCAGACCGGTGCGCATTTTTGAGCCATCAAAGTGCATCCGCCAATGGGTGGAATCCGGAGATGGCTGCAGGTGCTGGGTCTCGGCCCAATCGACGAGGAAGTCGGTCACCGCTTGGGACTTGATGGCGGTGCGAGGCTGGTAGAGGATGGTGAAGGGGGCCAGCTCGATGGCCCACTTTGCCACCTGGCCTGATGCATCTCTGTTGCCTATGATCTCGGCAAGTGGGGCAGTGCAGACAAACGTGATGGAGTGCTCTTGAAAGTATTGCTTGAGCTTCTTGGTGGCGAAGTATACGCCATAACACATCTTCTGGTAGCGGGGGTAGTTCTGCTTGGAGACTGACAGCACCTCACTCAAGTGATAGACGGGCCTCTGGACCGGCTGTGCCTTGTTGTCTTCTAGGTGCTCGACCACGATCACAGTGCTGACCACCCGACTGGTGGCGGCGATGTAGAGGAGCAAGGGATCCTTAGCAGCCGAGCCGCCAGGACAGGCGGCGTGGTCAACATCTTCTTGAGCTGGAGGAAGGCCTCGTCCGCCTTATCATTCCACTCGAAGCAAGTGGTTTTCTTCATTAGCTGGTATAGGGGAAGATCCTTCTCGCCTAGACGACTGATGAAGCGGTTGAGGGATGCCAAGCACCCGATGAACTTCTGGACGTCTCGCAGTCGGGTGGGTCTCTCCATCCGCTCAATGGCCTTGATCTTCACAGGGTTGCACTCGATGCCGCCTTCAGAGACAAAGAAACCAAGGAGCTGGCCGGCTGGGACTCCGAAGACACACTTCTCAGGGTTGAGCTTGATTTGGAAATGGCGCAGATTATCAAAGGTCTCCTTGAGATCCTCCAGAAGGGTGCCGCACTTCTCCATCTTCACCACAATATCATCTACATAGACGTGGGCATTTCTGCCGAGTTGTTTGAGGAGGCACTTCTGCATGCATCGCTGAAAAGTGTCACCAGAATTTCTCAAGTCGAACGTCATGGTCAGGTAGCAGAAGGCTCCGAATGGTGTGATGAAGGTGGTCTTCAGCCGATCGGCCGGGTTCAGGTTGATCTGGTGGTAGCCAGAGTAAGCATCCAAAAAACTCAACAGCTTGCATCCAGCTGTGGAGTCAATCACTTGGTCGATCTAAGGCAGAGCAAACGGATCTTTGGGGCAGGCTTTGTTGAGGCTTGTGTAATCAATGCACATGCGCCACTTGTTTTTCTTATTCAGTACAAGGACTGGGTTGGCAAGCCACTCTAGAAAAAACACTTCCATGATAAAGCCGACTGCTAGAAGCCGGACTATCTCCTCTCCAAAATTCTTCTCTTCTCTTCTGATAGGCAGCATAGGGGTTGCTTGCCCGGCCTTGCATCCGGCCTAACGTGTAGCTTGTGCTCGGCGAAATCTGTCGAAACACCCGGCATGTCTTTGGGAGACCATGCAAAGATGTCCCGATTCTCATGGAGGAAATTGACAAGCTCACTTTCCTATTTGCTACCTAGGTTGGTCCCCATGATAGCGTGCCTCTCCGGGTGCTCTGGATCCAGAGCAATCTTCTTGGTCTCTTTGGCTGGCTGGAAGGAGCCCTGAGTTCCGACTCCTTGGGATCAGGTGACAGGTCCGGCTGCTTGCTGGCCATGGCCACAACTCAGTCCATGAGACGCTTCTCTTCAGCAATGACAAGGGACTCGACCAGCCGACTGCTGGCAGTGGCACATGCAACCGACTTCTTGTAGTTGCCGGCAATGGTGATGATGCCCTTGGCACCCGGCATCTTTGTTGTGGAACGTAGGAATTTTTTTGAAATTACCCGATCGATCGATCCAAGCACCGAACGTACGGGGCCTCCGAGTTCAGCACACGTTCAGCTCGATGACGATCTCCGACCTCCGATCCAGCAAAGCTCCGGAGATGAGTTCCGTCAGCACGACGGCGTGGTGACGATGATGATGTTCTACCGGCGCAGGGCTTCGCCTAAACTCCGCGACGATATGACCGAGGTGGAATATGGTGGAGGGGGCACCGCACACGGCTAAGGAACGATCCGTAGATCAACTTGTGTGTCTATGGGGTGCCCCCCGCCCCTGTATATAAAGGAGCAAGGGGGAGGCCAGCCGGCCCTTGGGGCGCGCCAAGGAGGGGGGGATTCCTCCTCCTAGTGGGAGTAGGACTCCCCTTTCCTAGTCCAACTAGGAAGGAGGAAGGGGGAAGGAAAGAGGGGGAGAGGGAGAGGGAAAGAGGGGCCACGCCCCCCTCCCCTAGTCCAATTCGGACTCCCCTTGGGAGGGGGCGTGCCACCTCCTGGGCTGCTGCCCTCTCTCTCCCCTCAGCCCCACTAAGGCCCAATACTTCCCCGGGGGGTTTCGGTAACCCCTCCGGCACTCCGGTTTTCTCCGAAATCACCCGGAACACTTCCGGTGTCCGAATATAGTCGTCCAATATATCAATCTTTATGTCTCGACCATTTAGAGACTCCTCATCATGTCCATGATCACATCCGAGACTCCGAACAAACTTCGGTACATCAAAACTCATAATAAAATTATCATCGAAACGTTAAGCGTGCAGACCCTACGGGTTCGAGAACTATGTAGACATGACCTAGAACTATTCTCGGTCAATAACCAATAGCGGGACCTGGATGGCCATATTGGTTCCTACATATTCTACGAAGATCTTTATCGGTCAAACCGCATAACAACATACGTTGTTCCCTTTGTCATCGGTATGTTACTTGCCCGAGATCTGATCGTCGGTATCCAATACCTAGTTCAATCTCATTACCGGCAAGTCTCTTTACTCGTTCTGTAATGCATCATCACGTAACCAACTCATTGGTCACATTGCTTGCAAGGCTTATAATGATGTGCATTACCGAGAGGGCCCAGAGATACCTCTCCGACGATCGGAGTGACAAAACCTAATCTCGAAATACGCCAAGTCAACATGTACCTTCGGAGACACCTGTAGTACTCCTTTATAATCACCCAGTTACGTTGTGATGTTTGGTAGTACCCAAAGTGTTCCTCTGGTAAACGGGAGTTGCATAATTCTCATAGTTACAGGAACATGTATAAGTCATGAAGAAAGCAATAGCAGTATACTAAAGGATCAAGTGCTAGGCCAACGGAATGGGTCATGTCAATCACATCATTCTTCTAATGATGTGATCCCACTAATCAAATGACAACACATGTCTATGGTTAGGAAACATAACCATCTTTGATTAATGAGCTAGTCAAGTAGAGGCATACTAGTGACTATAGTTTTGTCTATGTATTCACACATGTATCATGTTTCCGGTTAATACAATTCTAGCATGAATAATAAACATTTATCATGATATGAGGAAATAAATAATAACTTTATTATTGCCTCTAGGGCATATTTCCTTCAATCTTCATCTTGAGGTAGGTGTAATGAGGCACCGCCATGAACTTGGGAAGAGCTGGCCGGCCCAGGAGCGCGTGGTAAGGGCTTTCCAGGTCAACCACCTCGAACCAGATTGGCTCGTGGCAGAAGTGATCTTTGTCTCCGAACAGGACCTCTATCTTGATCTTGCCGATTGGGGAGCAGGACAAGCCAGGTACAATGCCATGGAAGACAGTCCGAGTGGGTTGCAGCTGTCTCTCTTTGATACCCAACTTATCCATGGTCTCGCGGTAGATGATGTTGATCCTGCTACTGCCGTCTATCAGAATCCTGGAGAAACGAGAGGCCCACCTCTCATTTGCAAAGGTTGATTCTAGCACCATTGCATAGGAACCCGGAGAAGGCATCACCTCCGGGTGGTCAGCTCGGCTCCAAGTGATGGGCTTCTCGGACCAATGCATGAGCTGGGGGACTTCTGAAGCAACAGCATTCACTTCACGGTGCTGCTGCCGCCGACTATGCTTGTCATCGGCCACGCTGGTGAAGACGACGTAGGCTCCATGCTCTTCAGGGAACTCATCTTGAACTGCGCTGATTGGTCGAACCGCCTGTCGCTGAGGAGGCGGAGCTGGCGGGCCAGCGGGCGGAGGAGGCAGGCCTTCGCCTTTGGCAATGCGGGTGAGCCCGTGGCACTTCCGAGTGGTGTGGTTGGACGGCTTCGCGCCGCTATGGAACTTGCAGGGAGCATCAAGGGTTTGCTTGAAGGAGAAGGTGGGCAGCCAAGCAGGCTTGTCGCCTTTCTGACGCTTGGGGCCTGGCTGTCCCTCCGGCTGCTGGTCTTCGACTGTTGCCACCTGCCGGCTAGTGGAAGCCGGCTGCTAGGCCTTGCGCTTGTTGTCGTTCGGCTGCTGGTGCCGGTTGGAGTCACCAGCCGGCGTCCGAGGAGCCGGGGGGGCCACCTTCCCGGACGTGTCTACTTGCAACTCCGACTTCATGGAGGAGTCGACCGTGGCATACTTGTCTGCTATGATCAGCAGTTCGTCGAGTGTAGTCGGCTCGTCGCAGAGTAGCTTGTGCTTGAGCAGGGTGCCTTCTCTGCACCCGGCTGTGAAGTACTCAATGGCTTGCACCTCGTGCACCCCTTCGCAGGAATTGCACAGTTCAGCCCACCACGTCAGGTAGTCGCGGGTGGACTCAGTCGGTCCTTGGACACACAGGGAGAGCTGGTGGGGCTTGGGCGGCCGCTTGTAGGTGCTGGTGAAGTTGCGGATGAAGACCTCGGCGATCGTCCCGCCGTTCCACTGCTCGCGGGCGGCCGTCTTGGTCGCGCTCGATTGTGATGCGGGTGTGCCGACTGCGGCTAGCAGCCGGCTCTTGGTCTCGACTGCCGTGAGTGCCGCCTGTTGGGGTCCGGTAGGTCGCCCCTTGATCACGGCGGGGGGGGGGGGGTGATTCTCGGCTTGCTCGCCGAGTTCCAGCATGCGGCGGCGAGCCTCTTGCTGCGCTGCTGCCGCGTCGAGGAGCTGTTGGACGTGCGCCGTCATGCAGCGCTGCTCGTCGCCCTCCAGGTGGTCCAGCTCGTCTGCTGCCGCCTGGGCGGCGCGTAGGTTCTCCAACGGGGTGGTGTAGACCGGGCGTTCGGCTCCCAGCATGCTGGCGATGGCAGCGCCGCGCTGCCGAACCATGCCCACCCAGCTAGGCTCGCCACCAGCCGGCGTACCGCCCACAACACGGTCGATCTCGCGCTAGTAGGCTTCAGTGAGGCGCCGCATGGCCGCCAACTTGTTGGCGTTGTCGAGGAGCGAGATGCGGATTGATTCCAGCGCCGCGCCATTAGGGTCCTCCGCCACGGGCGCGGATAGGCCCCGCATTGCCGCTTGCAGCGGGTCCTGGCCGGCCCCACCGGAGGCTCCGTCGTGGCTGATGACCAGCACCTCCGTGATGGTGCTGGCATTGCTTTCCGCAAGAGGGAGTGGGTCGTCGGTGATCACCAGATGGTCGGGGAAGGCATCAGCGAGCGCCGCGTCGGCATCGATGATCATGACGACGGGCGGGTCGGTGGAGCCAACGGACTCCAAATCGGAGGCAGGCTCGTTGGCGATGTGCAGCTTGTCGAGGAGGTCGACGAGGCAGCTCTCTGAGCTGATTGCACCAGCGTCAGGCGTAGGCTTGTCGGAGAGGCGGATCCCGCCGATGAGATCAGTGAGGCAGCTTGCAGCGCAAGCGGCTTCCACGCCGCGCTGCGCGTCAATGCTAGCGTCATCGGGCATGCCGGGCTGGCTGCGCTCGCTAGGAAGGAAGAGGATTCCCGTCCAAAACGTGTTTCCGAACGACGGTGCACCTAGCCCCACGGTGGGCGCCAAATGTCAGGGATATCTAGCGACATATGCCAAGGGATGACTTATCATGGAGGGGGTCAATAGTACGTCGCCGGGCTCTAAAGGCGGGAGTGGGCGAGACCGCATACGCCTGCGAATATTAGCCAGGTTCGTGGCTCTCCGTGGAGATAACACCCCTAGTCCTGCTCTGCGGGGTCTCCGCTTGATCACTATGGTGAATAAGGTAGCTACAAGATTGCTCCTTGAGTTGTTCGTCTAGAGGAGGAAGAAGGGCAAGGCTAGCTCTACTCCTCTCCCTGTGCGAGTGTGTGGGATGGCCAAGGTTTGGAACCCTTTGCATGGGGAGGCCTGGGGGGTTTATATAGGCCTACCCCCCAGGGGTACAATGGTAATCCTGCCGTGTGTAGGACCCGACCGTCAGTATCTCTGGTCGTCGGCTTCTCCGTCGACTGCTGGGGCCTGCCGCTTGGTGGATCCCGCCGGCTGTCGTGATCTCAGCCGACAAGTAGGGCGCGCCGCCAGCGGGCCATGCCGGCTGCTTTATACTGTAACCTTGCTCCTGATAACGGAAGCTTTATTGGGGGAGCATGGCTACAGTCCCGCCGCCTGGCGGGCGTTCACTGTAGCCACCCCCCGTCTCATCTGGTTAATGGCGCACAGACTTCGAGGGAAAGGGCGGCCGCCTGCTAGGAGCCGGCCTTCCCTCGTTGCTGCCTGCTAGGGTCTCGCCGCCTTCTGGTGGCTCGCAAACAGGTAGGGCCCATCACCTGCGGGCCGTACCGACCGCCCGTCGTGGGAGCATGGTTCTTCTGACGTAGGTGATGTCATGGGCTGCGTGGCTATAGTGACGCGTCGGGCGAGGGGTGTCCGCTTGGTACACCCGCATTGTGGCCACACTCCGCCCTGGATTCGGGGGGTAGGTCGTACTGTAGCCACGCCCCGTCTCATCGCGGCAATGGGTGCAAACTCTGAGGAGGCGCAGGGCCGCCTGCTAGATGCCGGCCCATTGGGGGCCACCTGTTGGGGGCACGCCGTCTTCTGGCAGCCGGCCCTTGGTCACAGCCGGCCCAAGAAGTCGACCTCTCGTCAGGAAGGTGTGAGGGGCCCAGCTAGCCCCGATGTCTTGAAATACCATGAAGTTCTGATGAGGCTACCCGTGGTCATTTACTTCGACACCCCGCCGCGCCGCGACCTCTGACTACCATGTCGGCGCCCCAAAAAGACCGCAGGCCCTCAAAACCTCATGACCGTTCTCCACCTCCCGAGCGCTTCCCGCCATGAGCCACCACACTTGAATCAGCCACCGTGTCACTCGCTTGATGACGCTCTGCCGCGAGGAGGCCCGTCAGGGCAAGCAGACCTCGCTCGCCGCTTTTGACAGCCGGTAGCCGCCACCTAGACAAGGAATCATAGAGCCGCCTGCGCGAGCGGCCCGGGAGGGAGGGGAAAGTTTCGTTATTATGCAATATTTAGTATGCTTTGCGGGTCCCCCACTTCCTCACGTTTGGTATATAGACCCCTCGTATTTTGAGTGAAAATGCATCATTGCATTTAAATTCTAAATATATTTCCAATGGCTCATATCATCCGTCCTGGCAGTACCCCCACCATGCTAAATCTTGCGTTTGGTTTCAAGCCTGCAGCATCGTGGGGTATCCGGGGGATCTTTTAAAATCCGATACTTTTTCTATTCATCTGATTTGAAAATCGTGTAAACCAAATGAGCCTTGATTCCGCTCAAGATGCTCCCGCTGCTGGCAAATATGTGTGTAGAGGTGGCACACTATAGCCTTTGTGAAATCTAAAGTCCTATTCTCATCCCGAGCTCTGATGAATAGTAAACTCAAAAAATAGTAAAAAAAATTATTTTTTTGTAAACTTTGACAAATGTTTTGTATGCCAAATAAATTTGAGCATGAAATTACATTCGTGGAAGTCGTGGCAGAAAAAAACAAAATCAGTACTCCAAAATATTTTTAAAACTAGCATTTTTAGCATAGATTTTGTCTTTTTTGCCTGGACTTCCGTGTATGTCATTTCGTGCTGAAATTTTACCTGCATACTATTTTTTGAATTGTTTTACTATTTTTTTGATTTTACTGTTGATGAGGTTACATTTGAGCACGGAGCAGGTACTCCACGTCCGTGTAAAACGCTGCAGGATCGCGCCCTTCCCAGGAAATCTTGCCGTCGATTCTGCTAGTACTGCAGCCAGGCGCATGCACCCATCGGGAAGCGAGACGGTTCACCACACACGCGGGCACGCTCGCAGCCGCATTTACTTCATCTCGGGAATTCCAACGGCCCATCGCAACTTAAACACGCTCAGCGGCCTAGGATTATATGCCCCTCCCATTACTGCCACTTACTCCTGCTTAGGAAGGGAGTAGGAGGGGAGCAGAGTAGAGCGCGGGCGCCATGGGTGACAACGACGAGGATCTCCACAGCGAACTGGACAAGATGGAGGCTGTGCTGAGCTACTGGTCTGCGGTGACGAAGGATGACCGTAAGCTCAGCAAGTTCGATCTCGGCTGCCTGGAGAGCATGATATTCTCTTGGTCCATCGAAGATATCTTCAACAGGGACCTCCTCAGACAGAAGGTGACGCCTGATCTTTGCCTTATGTTTTTTTTTTTTGTTTACGTTTGTGAGCTGCATGCAGGTTCCTTGCTCCACGTATACTCAGTTAGCTAGTTTTGGGGTTTGATCTCCTATTCTTGCAGACAAATCCATCTGTTTGAAGGCTTGAAAATAACCCGTCGTGGTTGTTGATTTAATAACCAGTTTTAGATCTGGTACATTTTTTGAGCATTTTGAGTGTTTTGGACGAATTTTAGCATTTTGATTGTCATGGATAATCCCACCAAATCCAAACTCGCTAGCTGTTGGCAAGGCCCATCTCCAACCTAGACTCTCTAGCAGGCTCGGCGAGGCCCATTTCACACCCCTCTTGTCCCCCGTTCTTCTTATGTGGCTCCCTCAAATGACGGCCGCGCTGCTACCCTGCCAGTGCCCGCCCAGGGGTCAACCGCCGCACGTCGACAGCTGGCCGCTGCCTTCGCTCGCCGTATCCAAGTACTAGTATGTCCGTCTCTCTTTCCCTGAATCTCACGCATCTCTGTTTGTTTTTCATTTGTGAATAATTAACGAAAAACAGGAGGAGCGCAGATGAAAAAATAACAATATCTACATCTGTCGGCCTGACGCTTAATCAGTCCCCTCTTTTAATACGGGTAGTGCAGACCTTGCATGATTGTGCTCGCTGCTTTGACAAGCAGAATGCCCCTCTTCACTTGAACCGAATCACATCCTTTTCCTTTTCTTTCCTTGTGTAGGTGGCTGAAGAAACCACCAATGGGTGTACAACACAGATTAGAAGGGAATATGTTATTTGTGCCCTTAACGTGTTTGGTCATTTTCCCTGAAAAAAAAACCCGTGTTCGACCATTTAGTAGGCCTGAGTATTTGTTCTCGTATTACCCCGGTGTTGAACTCTCATTTCTTATCTCAAATATGTTTTTGATTCCACTCTGGTTATGGCCAAGTATAGATTCAACAGTTTGTATCTTTTGTTATCAACTGCCTACTGCATTGTTCTTCTCACACTGACATTGACTGCTTAACTTCAAACCAGAATTAACAAAATATGCATTGCAGGTCAAGAGGATACCGGATACCTTCCCATCATTACAGGCTTACTTGGGTTCATTTGCCTGTCCTCTGATTGAAGAAGTACATGCTGATGTCTTTTCCTCATTGGATGGTTATGCCCAGGCAAACTTTATTGAAGTAATCCGAGTGGAGAAGCTTGACAATGCAAAATCAATATTTGGTTTCGAGGTTTCAGAGCCATCAAAGGATAAGAAGTCGAGGGAGACGTATGATCCCAAAGAGGGAAACATAATAGTCGTGTCCTCTCGAAAACCAAAGCACGTGTCTGACTTGACGCATAATAAGGAATCATACGTTCTAGGTTCAGTTCTGAAATCTGGAGAAGAAGATGGAGATATCCCACCCAATTGTTGTATTGTTCGGTTTTCAACGACCATTCCTGTTGAAGCAGACCCAGAAACAAAAGTACCTAAGGGGCAATTATTTGCTGTAGTTCTCATAAATATGACTACATACAACCGTATATGGAAGTGCCTCCGTATGGAAGTAAATGATACTAATCATGAGGAAAATTGGAACAAATGGAGCACTACCGGCATTGTTGATCTTGTGTGGCAGTATAAGCCAAGGGTACGCCATCTTTTACATGCAAAAATAGCTTGGGCCCTTTCTTATGCATTATCATGCCTTGTACTCCCTCCGTTCGGAATTACTTGTCACAAAAATGGATGTATCTACAACTAAAATAAATCTAGATACATTCATTTCTTGGACGAGTAATTCGGAACGGAGAGAGTAGAAGTTAGTACTTGGTAGTTGGTACACGGACATGCATGCACTCTTTATGATTGTCTCTTAAGCTGGGGGCAACCTGCTGCCTCATTTCAAAATCATCTCTACATTTGAGTTACTTTTGATAATGTTGTCAGCACGGTGAATCTATTGGTAACATTAATCATATCTTGCTGCATGCGGGATGAGATTGGTTGATGTATTCATCGTCTTTTACTTGCACTATTTATGTACATGCTCAAGTTAATTAATTTACTTGCTAATTTTCCCCATGAAGGTAGTTGAAGATGGCAGCTTATCATGCTCCTCTCATAGACCAATTGATGGCCTTGGCCTTGAGAAATTCAACCTCAATGATTCACAGTTGAATGCAGTAGCAGACTGTGTCTCAGCAGTGGATAATGGCTCGTGTTCGCTTAAACTAATATGGGGTCCCCCTGGAACAGGCAAAACAAAAACCATCAGCACTATCTTGTGGGCAATGCTCATGAAGGGCTTAAAGACACTTACATGTGCACCTACGAATACTGCTGTACTGGAAGTTGCATCTCGAATTGTCAGGCTTGTTGGGGAGTCTTCAGATGGCAGCATGTGCTTCCTGAATGACATTATCCTTTTTGGTAACAAAGAGAAGATGAAAATTGATAATTTTCATGATCTTTCCAGTGTATTCCTTGACTCTCGTGCTGAGCGGTTGTTGCCATGTTTCATGCCTAGAACAGGCTGGAGGAGTTGCTTGTGCTCACTGATAGATCTTCTCGAGAATTCTGTGACCAAGTACAGATCTCACATTGAAGGTATTCTTGAAAAAATGGACAGAGAAAACGAGAGCTCTAAGCAGGATAGTGTGAAACCCGGCTGTGTTTCGGTATCAGAGCCTCCTGCAACAGAGTGTGAAAAGAATCCACGTCATCCTTTACATTCCAGTCTCAAGTCCAAAGATCATCTTACGGTACCTGTTCCGGTGGTCCGCCAGCCAGTACAGAACAGGCCTGAAGATGGGGGAAAAGGATACCACAAGGGGGGATGGTGTGATTCTGAAGCACTGAAGGAAGCATTCCGAGTACTGCCTTTCAAAGAGTATTTGAAAGATGATTTCAACAAACTCTCAGGGGATTTGTGCAATTGCATCGAGATACTGTACTATGATCATCCAAGAAATTCAGGAACAAGGCACAGTTTTCAGTGTATGCTAGAGGTGCTTGAGTTGATCAAAATTCTTCATGCTTTAATAAACTGTGACAAGGATAATGGTGATATATGGTCAGATGAACTTCTTGAGAGAAAGATAGAAGATGGTGGTGACCCTACTTTGTGGCCTGAGGAGCTCACCTGTGTGCAGACTAACACATGCAATAAATCCAAGTTTAGGGTAGCTAGATCCCTGTGTGTGCAAGAACTAAGATATCTTATTGATAATCTGGATCTTCCAAATTGTTACAGCATAAAAGAAATTCAATTCTACCTGCTGCAAAGAGTGAAATGCATTCTCTGTACAGTTTCCAGCTCATTCAGGTTGTACAATGTGCCCATGGACAATTCTCCTTCAGATATATGCTGGTTGGTCAAGAAGTCTGAAAAGTGGACTCTTGACTTGCTGATTGTCGATGAGGCTGCACAGCTTAAAGAGTGTGAAACCTTAATTCCTTTGCAGCTGCCAGGCATAAGGCAAGCTGTTTTTATCGGAGACGAATATCAGTTACCTGCTCTGGTGAAAAGCAAAGTAAGCTATATGTGTTGACTATTCTCTGCTTTCATTTTTTCTTTCTTTCTTTTGAAAGTGATTTATTTTGACACGTAATGTGATTATGTAGATATCTGACAATGCTAAATTTGGGCGAAGTGTTTTTGAGAGGTTAAGTATGCTGGGTTATTGTAAGCACCTTCTCAATGTGCAATACAGGATGCATCCAAAAATAAGCAAGTTTCCAGTTGTTACATTTTATGATGGCAAGATATCTGACGGTCCCAATGTCACTACTAAGAGCTATGAGAAGAGGTTTTTAGCAAGCAAAATCTTTGGGTCATACTCATTCATAAATGTAGATGGTGGACATGAAACAACTGAGAAGCACGGGCATGGCTGGAAAAACACAATTGAAGCTGCTGCAGTTTCGAGGATAGTGCAGAGGTTATTCAAAGGTAACCAACAGTATTAATTCTTCAGTCGTGGTACTCTATTTTTTGTAGATAACCTCCATCGATAAATATAAGAGGTGGTGTTTTGGTTTGTCAATTAAGAAAGTCATGAAAGCAAGAGATTATTTGAGGGAAATGACAGTGTTACCCATGGTATTAATGTGCTGTGAATAATAGAGATAAGTCTATGAATTTGCAGTCATAAATGTTGTGGGAGGGGGGAAGAGAAATATGAGCAAAAAGAGAGAAAATGTTGGTACAATATTTTGAGAGGAAGGAGAAATAATTAGTATGCTGTTCTGTGATGTACATACAATCTAAGCCACTAGTAGCTTGTCGTTGGTTCACTGCTTGTATAATAGTTCTTTTCCCTCAATTGCAGAGTCATTCTCTACAGGAATCAAAATCTCCGTTGGTGTTGTGTCCCCATATAATGGTCAAGTTAGAGAAATCTCTGAGAAACTTGGGAAATCCTACGATAGGTACGACGGTTTCTCGGTGAAAGTGAAATCTGTGGATGGTTTCCAAGGTGCGGAGGAAGATATCATTATCATATCAACAGTGAGGAGCAATAAAGCTGGTTCTGTTGGATTTCTCACAAATATGCAGAGGACCAATGTGGCTCTCACAAGAGCTAAGTAAGTGTTTTGGTTGCTCGAATCAAGGGTATCTGCAAAAATGTTTTTAAATTATATACTCCTTGTGGTCCTCCAAATTTAACTTAGACAGTTAATTCTTCTACAATACGGTGTTAAATATGAACCCACTGTATCACTTTTATGTCGCAAACATGCGGAGGACCAATGTGGCTCTCTAATGCCATCAGGAGTACTCCCTCCTTCCATCTATATAGGGCCTAATACTTTTTTCAAGACCGCCTTTGACTATTGATAAGAGTAATAATACATGAGATGTATGATGTGAAAATTATATCATTGGAAGCTCCTTTCACGTATGAATTTGACGGTATGCTTTGTATAACTTGCATGTCATATATTATTGCTCTAACACATGGTCAAAATTAGCCTTGAAAAACACATTAGGCCCTATATAGATGGAAGGAGGGAGTAACTTATTTGTTGTCGTTCTTGTCAGGCACTGTTTATGGATAGTAGGAAACGGGACGACTTTGTCCAACAGCAAGTCTGTTTGGAAGGAGATAGTCAAAGATGCGCAAGACCGAGATTGCTATTTTGATGCCGATGAAGACAAAGACCTCTCAAATGCAGTAATCAAGGCCGTCATCGAGCTCGACGATGCTGATAATCTAGTGAAAATGGACTCGCTCCATATAACCAAGCCAAGGTTTCAGGTATTACCAAAAAGCCTTCTGAAAACCGCTCATCATACGGACATGTCATACCAAAGGGCTGACAAATCCGGTTGCTGGCAAGTGTGAGCTAACGTTTTTCGTGTTCTATATGCAGAAATCAAGGTCCAAGTACCGTTCATGAGATGTCAGGAGCCCCGGAATAGCACGCGTTGCTGTTTGTAGGCATGATGTTTGTGTCACCTGGGCTTTGCTGAAGAAACTTCCACCTGCGTTGGTATGGTATGGCTGCTGTCGTGAGATGCCGTATATTTTGTTGAACCTATGTAGCTTGATGCACGTTTGATCGCTCAAGCTCAGTTGCATTCTGCTAAGAGCCTAAGACTGATAGAACTTTTATTCTGGCCAAGACGTTGTTAATTAGTACTGCAGGAGTATCATGCAGCTGGAATGCGGCACGAAACAGCTTATCTCTTTCTCGCTTTTGAACTGCCGAAACAGCTTCTCACCATACATTCAGTGGTTCAGACTTTATTCATCACACACGACACGTGCACTTCATTATTTTGGGGTAAGCTATATAGAGCGGGTCGCCGGAGCGCACCACGGCGCGGTCACGCGCGCTCAGCAGTCGATGTGGATGCTGCGCCAACCGAAGTCGCCGCAGGCCTGAGTGTCCTCAAACACCTGGTACGGCGTGCCGGCGCAGCCGTGCTCGCTGTAGAGCGTCGCCGTCTCGCCGCGGAAGTTGAACTCGTGGCCGCCGTGGAAGTGGACGGGGCTGCACCCGCAGCTCCCCGCGCTCGACATGCGCCCCGTGCACGCGGGCCCGTCCCACGACGAGAAGTAGCTCCTCGGCCCCGTCCCGTCCGTTGCCGCCACGGCCACCGCCAGCGCGGCCAGGATGGCGACGGCCATCGCCGCGGCAATCATCTTTGTGGCCATGATAGCAGTGCCAAGGGTAGAAATGGCACTACCTTTTTCCTTCTGTTCGTATCGCACGGCATCATGCGCCTTCGGTTCGAGGTTTTATAGGTGAAGCCAAAAGGGAAGGCGGTCGAGTTCCTAGGACTTGACGGTTTATTGTGTTGCGATTTTTCATTGTGTCTGTCGATCTAGAGAGCTTACATCGTTGCGTACGTGTCTGTGTAGTTCTCTGTTTACCTTTGCTGTTGTCATCAGCGAGTCAACGTATATAGGGCGATACTAATGTTGCAAACTTGCAACAAGGCTTGGGAAAATAAAACTGAAAATGAACAATCGTTCATACTACTATTGAAAAGAAATTCACGTGCGAACTAACGTGATGGTTAGGAGGACAGTGATATCCTCATTCCACAAGGGTTCAAGTCCTAGACATGATATTGGTACTCGCATTATTCTTTCGGTGATGTTCGCTCAGTGGAAGAAGGTATTCCCGTCGACTGTGAGGCGTCTATGGTAACTTCATAAAATCTCAAGATGCTATGTCAGCTCAGTTTCTCAGAGGTGCTCATAGTGATAGAGAGTGTGTGTGCATGTGCTCATAGGGGTGAATGTATGTGAGCGATTTCGATTGTACCGTGTTAAAAAAAAAATTCACGTCTTCTATTTAAAAAGTATATTTCCATTAAAAACGAAACAAATTACACTTTAGAACAAGAATAACACTGGGGCAATTATACAAAAATATTCTGAGAAAGACGAAGCATCACAATTACTGCTTTCTTACTGCAATTTCTCCTGCTAGGTCATGTGGATCCCTCCAGTGGGGAGGCATGAATCCTTAATTCATGATGTTGATGGGGGCTCATTATAGAAAATCTAAATGAAATTTTACTGTTTATATTCAAACAACAAATGAATAGCTAGTCTTGGGGAGAGCCCGGGCTCTTGCTGGCCGCCCTGCCTCCGCCATTGGATCCCTCTATCCCGATTCTGATAAGGAACTTAATGGATGCAGCTTAACTGTTGCAAAAAGTTAAGATTGATTTTTAAAGCTAAAGCCTAGTTACTAGTAATCATGTGCGTGCAATGCACGTCCAGTTTGATAGTAATATTATTTTTCTAATAAAAATAGTGTTTCCAAGATTAATGGCAATTGATGTTGATTTCAAGATTAATTGTGTTTAATGCAGTTAATATCTTTTTCAAATTATGATTAATGTAATTAACTTATTTCCAAAATATTGATGATGTGATGGATACATCATTGGAGCAGCGTGAGACATTAGATATAGATGATTGGAGGACTCAGATCGTTTGGATTCATTAAACGCATGCTTTTATAAGTAGTAGTAGATTCTTGCTCCGTCATCTGCAATATTTTTTTGCGGGGCCGTCATCTACAATATTGAACATTCTTGATCTCTCAAGGTAAGAGTTCTGAAGTCTTGATCCCTTGACGCATTGAAGGGGTATCCCTCCACAAATAAAGGCCCCCTCCCTCCTCAACCAGCTTAGTAAAGTTTCCCTTAAGGTAATCATTTTATATTTTTTGTAAACCCTTTTGCTCTTCATTTTATATATCAACTAACTCAAACCCACACATGTAACTTATTTTCTACTCTTCTATCAATGAAAGGGTACACACACTTTGTGTATTCGTGAAAAAACTCCTTTTGAGGGTATCTGAAAGTGAAAACCAAACCATATGCAAGCTACACTATCGAAATGAAGTGGTTTTGTATTGTTATTTGTCTTTTTTAGTTTGAGTTCTTATGATAAGGATTGTCGGTGTCAAAACCGGCGGATCTCGGGTAGGGGGTCCCGAACTGTGCGTCTAGACGGATGGTAACAGGAGACGAGGGACACGATGTTTTACCCAGGTTCGGGCCCTCTCGATGGAGGTAAAACCCTACGTCCTGCTTGATTAATATTGATGATATGGGTAGTACAAGAGTGGATCTACCACGAGATCAAGGAGGCTAAACCCTAAAGCTAGCCTATGGTATGATTGTTGTAATGTATGTTGTGTCCTACGGACTAATGCCCTCCGGTTTATATAGACACCGGAGGAGGCTAGGGTTACACAGAGTCGGTTACAATGGTAGGAGATCTACATATCCGTATCGCCAAGCTTGCCTTCCACGCCAAGGAAAGTCCCATCTGGACACGGGACGGAGTCTTCAATCTTGTATCTTCATAGTCTTGGAGTCCGGCGGACGACGATAGTCCGGCTGTCCGGACACCCCCTAGTCCAGGACTCCCTCAGTAGCCCCTGAACTAGGCTTCAATGACGATAAGTCCGGCGCGCATAATGTTCGGCATTGCAAGGCGGGTTCCTCCCTTGAATAATCCAGAGAAGATCATGAACACCAGGATAGTGTCCGGCTCTGCAAAATAAATTCCACATTCCATCGTAGAGAGAATAAAATGTACACCAGTCCAATCTGCTAGCGTATTATGCGGCGTGACATCACACCGCTACCAAGCCTTTGTTTGAATCATTTTTTACTATACCACCTCAGCACGTTTAGCGAAGCGGTTTCCTCGGCACGTCTTGTCGAAGCAGAGATCGTGTTCCCCTTATTCCGGGATTCTCATCAATACGGACGTGGGTAACCCAACCATGCCCGTCGCCACGCCTCCTCCATCGAAGGTGAATCCCGAACGGTCACGGAGACGACCCTTGGTATTTTTCCCCTTTATAAGAGGACCAAGGACCGTTCCTTTTCTTCAATCTCGCATCGAATCTCCTCCCTCGCTCCTAGTTCCAGCACCCAGAGCCCCAGATTCGAGCGCTTCGGATTCTCAATCATGTCCGGCTCCGACCTTCAGGGCCGGTGGATGCCTTCCTCCGTCACGGAGGAGGACATATTGAAGTTACGTGAGGCCAAGTACCTGACCTACGAGATTTCGCACAGGTTGCCTGTCCAAGGGCAGGCCGTGCCCGCCCCCGAGGCCGGCGAATACGTCGTCTTCGTATCCCACCTCCGTTGGGGTTTAGGCTTCCCGACGGACCCCTTCGTGAGAGGGCTCATGTTCTACTACGGGCTGGATTTTCACGATTTGTCTCCGGAGTCCATCCTCCATATCTCCGCATTCATTATCGTCTGCGAAGCCTTCCTCCGCGTCACTCCCCACTTCGGCCTGTGGCTGAAGACCTTCAATGTGGAGCCGAAGATGATCGGGGGGCGTCAAGCGGAGTGCGGCGGGGCGGCCATAAGCAAAAAGGCCGATGCCCCGTGGCCCGAGGGTTCCTTCCAAGAGGAACTCGGACTGCGGCAGCAGGAGTGGTTCTATATCACCGCTCCGAAGGGCAGCAAGCAAAAGCCGCCGCCTTCATTCCGCCCGGGACCTCCACGCCAACTGATGTCGTGGGTCAACCAAGGGCTCAATTGGGGGCCGTCCGAAGACGTGCCCTTACTGCAGGGCCGGATTCGAGACCTCCAAGCGAGGGAGATCAATCTGGTCGTGGTGATGCAGGTTATGCTAATCAGGCATCTTCTGCCCTGCAAATGCCGTCCTCTCCGTCTATGGGAGTTCAACCCGGAGGGACCTCGGATTCTCCAACACTTCATGGGTGCGACACCCGTGAAGATGTACAAGTTGTTCTTCAGACCGCAGGTGGCGCGTCCGGAATTAGCCGAGGACGCAGGCCTAAGCCGCAATCGCCCGGATACTCAGGTAAATAGCTCAGAGTCCAGACATTCTGTTTATCTGCCTTTCTAGAGTTCGCCTCCTGACCCATTACTCTTCACAGGAGTGGGTGGCGCGATCAAGGCTGATAAGGTGTCCGGCCCCCCTCCCAGAGACCGCACTGGAGCCCGTGCTGGTCAGAATGTTGGAGGTCGCGCCCACAGAAGGGAGCGAAGGGGAAAATAGAGGAGCTAATATTTCGCCCAAAGGGGCGTCTGAAGAGGGGGGAATCAAGAACCCCTCCTTCCAGGGGGAGAAGAGGACCGCCTCCGAAGATCCGGAGGCCAAAGCCCCTAAACGGGGGAAGAGATCTTCCCCGGGGGGTCCGGCGTCCGGGGAGAATCCGGACGCACAATCATCGCCAAAGAATCAGCCCTCCAGCGAGCCGTGAGTATGAAAAGGGAATTTCATCAGTAAGAAAATACCTCCATTTGTGCTTCCGTGGGTAACCGAAATTTTTATCTTGCAGTTCGGATTTGCAGCCTTCGCAGATGAGTTCGTCTTCGGAGGACCTTCTTCCGGAGATGATGGAGAGCGAAACGCCCCCGTCTGCTGCGCCATCAGATAAGGCAGACGAGCCTGAAGTATCGTCACGGAGGGTATCCCCGAGTCCGGAGGGGCCCGAGAGTTTGGCGCCCGCTAGTATCCGGCCGGGAGAACTGAAGAATCTGCTTGAGAGGGCGTCCATCTCAGAAGATCATCGTGCGTTGATGCACATGGTGATTGGAAGGATTTCGTCCGCCGAGAGCGGATTGCGTAACGCCGCTATGAGTTTGCTGGCGGGATTTGAGGTACGCGAAAATGATGCACCTTCTATTTTTGACAGTTTTGCACATAAAAGTGTGCTCTGTATAGATAGTAGCCCTTGAGACTCGGTAGGTTGTCGAAGACGACAGCGTGCTGAGGATCGAAATCGCAAGTAATGAATGTCGCCGTTCCTATGTAGGTGGCGGATAGTCCGAGGGCTAGCCGGACTAGTGGGGTTGCCGAGTTAATGCGGCAACTTGACGCGGCGGATGCGGACATCGCACTTGTCAACCGGCGACTTGACGAGTCGCAAGGTAAATGAGTTCTCCACGGTCGCTTTATTAATGGGGTCAAAGCCCTCCTCTAATAAATTATATGCTGTTATACAGACGGTGCTGCTGCTGTGGAGAGCCTTCGGGCCGAACTTGCTCAAGCTAAGGAGCAAGCCCGAAGGAGTGACGCGGCTGCCTCAAGGGCGGCCGAGGAGTTGAAAGCCGAAAGGGCTGCTCACTGCCTAAGTAGGGAAGAGGTGGCCGAATTGGCCGTAAAAGTGAAAGATGCTGCCGACCGCAATGAGGCTCTTGAAAAGGAGCGCTTATCGGAGCGGGAAGACCTGAAGAAGGCCACCGCCGAGGCCAAGGATGCCCGCTCTGCAATGCGGGCCATGAGGGAGGAGCTGCGCCAGGCTGGAGATATCGTGGCTGGCAAGCCTTATCTGCTGCGTCGCCGGTTTATGGATCAAAAGTATGCTCAATTTGATCGGCTGTGGAGTCCGGAGGATCCGTATATGGACTTAGCGGCAAGTGCGGCTGATGCCGTTGAGCACTTCCGGAGCCAGAAGGATCACAAGACGGAAGAGCTATTTTGGTCTCAATTCCATAGTCCAGATCGCTCACTTCCGTTGACCAACCGGTTGGCCGAATGGGCCGAGCTAAATAGATTATCCGGACTTGCCATGACTGACATCGTGGCTCATGTCTGGCCAGAAAGGCCCAAGGCGACGAGCTACTTCGGCTTACTGCAGCAATTCCTTGGAGCGGTGCCGCATATCAAGGAGATGAAGCGGTCGGCCTGCATCGAAGGCGCGCGGATGGCACTTGCCCGCGTAAAGGCGCATTGGACAGAGATGGATGCCACCGCTGTTGCCGCCCAGGGTTCGGATGAAAGCCGGCTCCTCGCCGAGCACTATTTCGGGGAAGTTATGCGTGGTGCTCGTGTAATAGAGTCGCAGTGCTCAAAAAATGTCACGTTCAAATGAACGTTTTAGCTTGTAAAACAATGATTATGCAATAACTGCTTTTTATACTTGTGCGTCCCAAGTGGTAAAACTATTCCTGAGCGGCCGTTTTCGTATACATTTGTATAACCTGAAAGATTGCAGTCTTCGGCTTCAACCCCCACGCACAAGGTGCGGGGGTGTTCGCAAAAATAGCGCGTGTTCACACTTAATCCGACGTCTCGGTCCTGTTTAGGAGGTGGTAGCGTAGCAAACGAGGCAATCCGGACTATAATGCTTTATCACTTTCACTTAGCCAGTGGAGTTCGAGGGTGGGGCTACGATATAGCCCCTGGGGGCACCGCACTTCTCCGATTGCGGGGCGCGTGTGTGCCTGACCGGGAAACGGTCCTTCGTCAAAGCGGGAAATTCTAAACATTCCGGTAGTCGATCGAGTGGTTGACCAGTCTCTCGCTATATCATGACAGTCAGTTTTCGGCTTTCTCTACTGAGGAGCTCGCCCAGCCGAACTGGGGCACAATCGCAGTAGTTCTCCTGGTGCCGCGTTAGCCGATGATACGGAACGTAAGGCAGCAAAACATAGGAGCCGGGCAAACCCAACATTTGACCAAAGACATGATTCGGAGCTGATGCATATAATGCCTAACTCGAGACGCCGAACACTCCCTAAGGTGTTTGGTCTTTATGATAATGGGCAGAATAATGCCCTAAGCCCCTAGTGTCCAAGTACGGGCATGGTCTTCTGACGCGGCCAATGCCAAAACGTCAGGCTCCGCTTTGGTTATAGGAAGAAACCAAGGGAGAATAACAACAAGAGACAGTAAAAAAGGTTTACGCAGGGTCTTAATATGAAAAGAATCCTCGCAACGGATCCCTACTGCACGTCTGCGCCTGTGTCTCCGTTGTGCCGTTATCCTGGACGGGTATGCACGTTGTTCATCTGTAAAAAGAGAGGAACGCTTAGTTTGGAAACAATTCGTGCGAAAAAAAGGAGAAGAAGAAACATAAATAAGTAAAGCGGGATTCGTATGAACTCGCGATTCTTTGTGCGCGCAACCCCTTGTCAAGGGTTGTGCGGCTAGGGAGCCCATAGCCAACCAATGCCGGACTCGTCTATCCGTGTCCGGGGTCTTCAGGTGACCCTCGCACTGAAATGATGCCTCGAGGACCGGGCATCTTGAGTGTAAGAGACGCGTAATGCGGTATGGCGTTAAAACGGACGAAAGCCTTTCGTCCCAAGAGTGCTTGATATTCACTTTTAAATGGGGCGATATAAAAAATTAGTTTTTCGCGCCGAAAATTGTTCGGTGATCCGAACACGACTTCTAGTAATAGGGAGCCTGTGCACTTGGCATAAGGGCCTGGCGTCACTCCTTTGAAGGAAGTGCGGCTGTGTCGAATTTTGGTAGGGTCTATCCCCATCTTGCGGATTGTGTTTAAATACAGCAGGTTTGAGTCGCTGCCTCCGTCCATTAGGACTTTAGTAAATTGTAATCCGTCGATTATGGGATTCAATATCAGGGCAGTCCGTCCCGCGCTTCGAACGCTTCTGGAATAGTCCAGGTGGTCGAAAGTGATTGGTTTTGATATCCAATCTCTATGGTCTGCTGGGTTGGACCGTGCGAGGCTCTTTTTAGGAAGTGCCGCACTATTTTTCCGTATTATCACATGAAGTGAGTTTACTGCTTTGACCTCTTGTGGGAAAGTCTTTTGTTTTCCGGTGCTCTGCTGGTGGGGTTTATCTTCTTCGCTTGACGTGTCGAGCCCCTTGTGTTCGGCGTTTAGTCGGCCGGACTGTTTAAAAACCCAACAATCCCTGTGGGTGTGATTTGCAGGCCTTCCGAGGGTACTGTGGATTTGACATATCCGACCCAAAATCTTGTTTAAGTTGGACAACTCATCGCTGTCATCCTTAAGAGGCGGTGTTTTGTTGTTTGGCCGCGAGCTTTTGAATCCGGCGTTGACTGCCGTGTTCTTTGGGCTTTTCTCTTTATTCCGGCGCTGCTCTTTTCTGCGCCATGATTTTCCGTTTCCATCTCTTATCTCGGATGTACTTGGGTCGCTGGTGCTGCATCTTGCTAGCCAGCTATCCTCTCCCGCACAGAAGCGGGTCATGAGGCTTGTTAGTGCAGACATTGTCCTCGGTTTTTCTTGGCCGAGGTGCCTGGCAAGCCATTCGTCTCGGACATTGTGTTTAAAAGCTGCTAAGGCTTCGGCGTCCGGACAGTCGACTATTTGGTTCTTTTTGGTAAGAAACCTGTTCCAGAATTTCCGCGCTGACTCTCCGGGCTGTTGAGTTATATGACTTAGATCATCTGCATCCGGAGGGCGGACATAAGTCCCTTGAAAATTTGCTCTAAACGCGTCCTCGAGCTCTTCCCAACTTCCAACAGTGTTTTCTGGGAGGCTTTTAAGCCAATGACGGGCTGGCCCTTTGAGCTTGAGGGGTAGGTATTTTATGGCGTGGAGATCGTCTCCTCTGGCCATGTGTATATGCAGTATATAATCTTCTATCCAGACTCCAAGGTCTGTTGTTCCATCATAGGCCTTTATGTTTATGGGTTTAAATCCTGCTGGGAATTCATGGTCCAGCACCTCATCGGTGAAACATAGTGGATGTGCGGCGCCCCTGTATTTGTGTGTGCCGCTATCTTCGGACACTTGACGTGTTGCCTTGCTTCTTGGGGCCTTCTTCTTTGGCCCGTAGATGGACCTGGCTGGGCCATCTGTCCTTCCAAGTTCGTTGGTTGGTTTATGTGTGGCGCCGCTTTCCGAATTTGGCCTGTCATCCGGCCGTCTATCCAACCAGGCTGCCTCTTTATTTTTTGACTGTGGGGGCTTTATGGCCTCGTCGTCGAATTCTGATAGCAGCTTGCGCTTCGGGTAGCTCTTTGATTGATGGCCATTGCCGTATTTATCCACGGTTTTGAGTACTTTGCTCCACCTCATTCTGAGTGTTTCTTCCGCTGTTTTGAGCTTCCGTTTTTCTTTCTTCAAGCTTCTTGCAGTGTTGACGAGTCTTTTCCGAAGGTTTTTACCTTCCGGCGGCGTGTCCGGCGTGAGATCGTCCAAACCGTTGTTTTCGCCGGGCCTGGACTGATTATCTGACTCGTCCTATTCGGACGGTTGCTTATCTACATGCTCGTCGTCCACTTCTGTGCCCTGCTGTAATGTGGGGTCCTTATGAGCGTTGTTGTTGTCGAGGCGGGGCTTAGGGCGGCGTCTGCGCCGCCGTTTTGGTTGTTTATCCTCTGTCGCGGCCCGTTGGTCCTCGCTATCGCTCTCTTTTGGGGTATCCACCATGTATATGTCGTACGACGAGGTGGTCCTCGCGTGCCCTATAGGCGCTGTTTCTTGTTCGTCTCCGTCGTCGTCGTCTATAGCGTCGATGTCTTCGGAGTTGTAGTCTAGCATGTCGGTTAAGTCGTCGACAGTGGCTATAAAGTGGGTGGTGGGTGGGCTCTGGATTTCTTCGTCGCCCGAATCCCAACCATTCTGGCCATAGTCCGGCCAGGGCTCTCCTGATAATGAGAGATGCTCTAGTGAATTCAGGATGTCGCCGAAAGGCGAGTATTGGAAGATGTCCGTGGCGGTGAATTCCATAACCGGCGCCCGATCCGATTTGATTGGTAGGGGTGCGGGAGATTCGGAGTCCGGCAAGGAGTCCGGCACCTCGGAATCACGAGTTTTGCGAGGGACAAGATTAGTGTTCGGCTCCATCGCCGTAGCAGTTGAAGCCCCCGAGGCGGCGTCCATCCACCGATCCCCTATCTGGGCAGTCCGCTCCGGACCAGTGGCCGGAGCGGATTCGTGTGCGGCCACCAAGGCACTGTTCGGCGGCAGAGCTAGATCATGCCCATCGCAACAGTGCGGCGCGCTCAGCTGTGGCTCGGGTCCGTCGAAGATCAAGTCTCCGTGGACATCGGCCGTGAAGTTTAGGCTTCCGAATCTGACCTGACGGCCAGGGGCGTAGCTTTCGATCTGCTCCAGATGGCCAAGCGAATTAGCCCGCAGTGTGAAGCCGCCGAATACGAAGATCTGTCCGGGGAGAAAAACCTCACCATGGACAGCGTCGTTAGTTGCAGATGCCATCAAGCCTATCGGTGACGACACAGAGGAACTCTCAATAAAAGCACCAATGTCGGTGTCAAAACCGGCGGATCTCGGGTAGGGGGTCCCGAACTGTGCGTCTAGGCGCATGGTAACAGGAGACGAGGGACATGATGTTTTACCCAGGTTCGGGCCCTCTCGATGGAGGTAAAACCCTACGTCCTGCTTGATTAATATTGATGATATGGGTAGTACAAGAGTGGATCTACCACGAGATCAAGGAGGCTAAACCCTAAAGCTAGCCTATGGTATGATTGTTGTAATGTATGTTGTGTCCTACGGACTAATGCCCTCCGGTTTATATAGACACCGGAGGAGGCTAGGGTTACACAGAGTCGGTTACAATGGTAGGAGATCTACATATCCGTATCGCCAAGCTTGCCTTCCACGCCAAGGAAAGTCCCATCCGGACACGGGACGGAGTCTTCAATCTTGTATCTTCGTAGTCTTGGAGTCCGGCGGACGACGATAGTCCGGCTGTCCGGACACCCCCTAGTCCAGGACTCCCTCAAGGATCTTACATGAGAAGCCTCTTCGGTAGTTCTCTGGTAGGTTTTCTTTGCACAACCATCATAGACCAAGCAGCGCCTATTGTCATAGAGAAGTGTTCTCCCCAAGTGAAACTGCATGGGAAAATGATAAATAAAAAAATATATCAAATGTAATTGAGAATAAAGACTTCTGCGAAAACGCCGAAGAGATATAACTGCCCTTAAGAAAGTTAACTATAACTATGGTGAGTATTGAGTAGGAATTTCAGATCCTGTCGACCCAAAATGGTGAGTGCTGATGTGGGCTTTTTCACATGCATAATTGCATAATGAGGCATGTCTTTTTTCATGCATGAGTACATGGTGAGGTGGCATGTTTATAAACTGAGAAAATATGTTTGTGGGAATCACTTGTTATTTTGCAAAAAAACACTTTCAATCTATTCATCAAACATCATGACAGTGCAAAGAACACAAGAAATAACAAAATTACCTCCATGTACATAGATCACCTAGCAACAACAACAAACACTAGAGCGAGCCGAAGTCGTCATCGCCACTCCCTCACCGGAGCCGAGCAAACCTTATTATAGTAAATAGTCGGGAAGTTGTCGCGCATAGACCCCAAAGGAACAGCATACCAGAACAACAACCACCATGATGAAGAGAAGCGTAAATCAGAAGAATCCAACCTGTAGACACATGAACGCAAACGAACGAAGACTGGATCCATGCAGATTCACCAAAGACAAATACCGACCGAATCCCGTGAGATCCGCTAGAGAAGCACCTCCACATGCCCTCCGATGACGTGATGCGTCGCTGGGACGGGGACTAGGCGTGAAGTATCTTATTCCATCTTCAGGGAGTCGTCACCACCCCGCCTTCGTAAACATGACACAAACCCTAAACAAACTATAAAAAACACCTAAAGACTAAGTATGAGCCCTCCCACCGCCCTGAGGCCACAAGAGACGAGGCAAATCGATGACAACACCTGTGGGAGACGAGCAAACCCTAAACGCCTGAGAGTCTTTCTGTCTTTCTCAGGAAGCAAGAAAACACACGCATGTCTCACTTATTTTGTAATATTGTATAGTGAAGTATTATCGAAAGCACTATTACTAAAGCAATAGAGTTCAAACCAAATTATCTTTTTGCTATTTATGTAAATTCTTGCTTTTTTTATCTACACAAGTTTGGATCGTACATGGTAGTTCATTTATGGACGGAAATTCACAAGGGGCACGCAGGTGCGGGGACATTCACCTGACAAGTCCTGCCCGGCTGCCCGTGTCTCTTGATTCGTGAAATAATTGGATCTCGCACGAGTTCATAGTACGATTTAAGTTTCAGTCATTGAAACTTACGATTTTCATCTAAAATTTGTGTCTTTCTCGCTCGCTCTTACTAAGTTTCATAGATAAAATATTTAGACTTTTTTCTTATCAGTTGTTGGCACAAAAAATCGTGATTTTATCGGTTGCTCGTACTAAGTTTCACTAGTTGAAACTTCACATTTATTTTCAAAAAAAAATCAAAGTGTATTTAAAATGGATTTTATTTGAAAGCCCTCATTACGAGAAACACAAATATAAAAATAGAACTTAATTTGGACTTTTCGTTCAAAAGATATAAAAATTTAAAAATTGGAAGCCAAAATAAAAGCACACCCAAGGGATATGCGTGCCGTGAGGCCTGCATGCCACAATCCTCCCCATATTTACGGACATTACTACAAAGAATTGAGTTTATTCTAACTTTATTTTTTCCATTATTTTTTCAACTTTTTCTTGTAATTTTTCGTTGTTTAGGACTTTTATCAATTTTGGTTTAACTGTTATAATTGTATCCTTGTACTTTTATGAAGTTTTAATATGGTCTTACCTTCCATTTTCCCCAATTACAAAGTTCAAAATTTATGTTCCCGTATGGTTGTTTGTGTTGGCTGGGTTGCCGTTGTACTAGGAACCAATTTCAGTAGAGACAATGGAGTAAGTCTAGACAGTTTTGACAAACTAGGGGTCATTTTGTTTGATACTGCAGTTGATGATTCACTTCAAACTAAGTCCGTTAAGTTATGCAATATGGGCATACTTTTAAGAAGAACAAATCTATTCCTTCCCCTCCCATGGCGGCGGCTAGGGAGAAGCTTCGTTACCTCCAAGCTCTGCCGGCAAGCCCGTGGACTCGTCTCCCCTCTACCTGCCGCTCTAGCGGCCGACGACATGGCAGGGAGTCTCGGCGCCTCGGTTCGGCTTAGTAGTTTAGGTTAGGTCTTCTTTAGTCCACGCAGGTGCAACTCTTCAGCTTGAAGCTGGTTTTCCAAGCTCTAATCCTCCCTGAGTTCGTCCGTTGGGACGGAATCGACGAAGTTCCGGTATAGATTCTCGTCGCCTTCTTGGAGCAACGAGGTTATGATTTCTCGACGTGCACACAAGACAACTAGCTTTGGTGTTCAGGCGTTTCAGATCAATTCAAGGGTTCAACGGTGACTACTGCTGCTCTAGGGCGTTGCACAAAGAATTTCCGAATGTCATTGACAAGGCCAGGCCGGCTCCTGTAAGGAGCGACGGCAGCGGCGCTTCGGTGACTCGCTCTGACATTAATGGTCGATCGGTGGTTCAGAGACTTCTACATAGGAGTAATTTTTATTATGCTTGAGATACTTTATACTTCTCGTGAACTTCATAATCCATGGGGTTCATTTACGCAAAAGAAAAAAAAGCATGGGCACACCTTTCCAAGGTCGTGAAACCGTGAAAAGAAAGTAAATCTTAGATCATGATCCAAATGTTCCCAACTGACGAGTCATCATGGAAATAAACAGAAGACGATCCACGATCCACATGAAAAAACAACAAACACGAAGCTCCTAGAACGACTCTAAGCGTGACACGTGCAACACTTTTACGCCCCTCCCACCAATCAGCCAATCAGGCCGTCCTTCCACGGCAATCTCAAAAGCCAAATCCTCCCAACACGACGCCGTCGCCTCCACCCCACCCTCCAAATCCGCCGCTTTCCACAACACCTCACATGGGCGCAAACGCCCGGCCTCGTCACCCCAACGCTACGCCGACAGGCCGCCACTCGCTCCACGCAATCCCCCCCACCACGTACCAATCTCTTTTGCACCCGAACAGACTCCGAGTCTGGATCATGGTGCGTCAGAAATGAAAGCGCGCTCAAAAGCGAGGTCGATGGTGCCATGACGAGGCCCCTGCGCACATGCGGCGGGATCTGCGAGACTATCCAATTAGCTCCGTCGCCTTTTAGCCTGTGTATATAAGCCCCGTGTATGCCGTTCCTGAGGTTTATCTGCACACCGCTGAATGCTGATCAGCTGACATCGAGTTCTTGAAGACACACCACTATTCGCTAGAATACGATGGGTGATCTGCAGATCGTGCTGGCCGGGGGGACGATCGAGGCGCAGCACGTGGAGATGAAGGTGCCCCTCTACTCCTACGGCTGCGAGAAGAAGATCAAGAAGGCGCTGTCGAATCTCAAAGGTACGCAGCATCCATCATGTCATAGGACATTTCTACGGGAAACCGCCCGAGCAATGGGTACGTTGAGGCGGCCATGCATGAATACTAAGCTTGCTGCTACTTGCAGGGATTCACTCGGTTCAGGTGGATTACCACCAGCAGAAGGTGACGGTGTGGGGGATCTGCAACCGGAACGACGTGCTGGCGGCCGTCCGGCGGAAGCGGCGGGCGGCGCGGTTCTGGGGCGCGGACCAGCCGGATCTGGGCGAGGACGCTAGGGTGGGGGACGCCCAGAAGCACTACCTGCGGGCGTTCGCCGCGTACAGGAGTAGGAAGTCGTGGAAGAAGCTCTTCCCCATGATCCGGCTGTAACAGCAGCAGGCCGCGAGCGTGATGTTTTGTCTCAGTGCCTGCTGCATGCATGGCCGCGTGCGTGTTGCACTGCAGGAATGGCCAGGAGTTGCTAGTAGTTTGGTACAGTAGCGCATGATGTTACATATCGAATAAATGTGCTCTGTTCTTGTCTTTTGGAATTGGCAGATTGTTCGGTAATCTGTTGGTTGGCACACGCTTGCAATGAAGTCTAACATGGATTTTCGAGAAAACTTCTGTTATAATATTCATCATGTCATGGCAGTATAAAGAACACAAAAATAATATAAAATTACATCCATGTCCATGGACCACTTAGCAAAAGTTTTGAAATGTTAAAACGGCCTTCCACGTGGACGTATGGATTAATCAAATTAGTATACGTAGAGATCTGCGAACTGAGGGTATCTCAGATGATTAGGTTTGTTGTGGTGGAATCAACCCACAGAGTTCAAGTCCTAGATGTCGATGGTCGCATTTTCCTGAATTTATTTTAGTCACATTGACGGTGTGTGTTTAATGAGAGAAGACCTGTCGACTACGAAGGTGTTCATGGCAACTTCGGCAAACCCAAGATATGGTGCCGGCTCAATATCTTGAAAATGCCCATAAAGATAGGATGTGTTTACGCACATGCGTTCATATGGTTAAGTGTATGTGTATATATGAGCATCTCCGTTTTTAGTGCGTTAAAAAAAGTACCTTATAAAGATCTCACCGCCTATCATTTGATCAAGACATCAAGTTCATAAATCTCTCGTTCATGGCCGGATCCTATTCTCCGCGTAGCGCTGGATATTGAAAACAACTAGTGGTTGGGGCGTCACCCGATGGCGCCGTTTGAGAGGAAGCTGTGCGCATGTTTCCATTTAAAAAAAATACATAGAGTTCTCGTCTCCGTCTAAAAAAACATATAAAATATCCTCACATTCATCTAAAAAAAGAAAAAAGAAAAAAATTACCACCACTCCTCACCTTCATCTAAAAAAAGAAGCAAAAAAGAAAAAGAAATTACATCCACAGCCTATCAGCGAGCGCCACTTTGCATAACCCTCCATTAAAAGATACCAGAGGTCCTCATCTCCATCTAAAAAGAAAAAATACATTAAAAAATAATCCTCGCCTACATCTATTTTTTTTCAAAAGATTTCTCACCACGGCCAACCAGCTTGCGCCATGCGGCATAGCTTGTTGGCCGCCCTTCACGCATAGCTTAGAGCATGTTTGGGACTGCTTTGCTCCTTAAAATTCAGCTCTACTCCGAAAAACACAAACCAAACAGGGCAACTCCACAATATGCCGCTCCACAAAAAAAAGTAGAATCCGGGATAAGAACTCCAAGATTTTTATGAAGCTCTTCAAGGGGTGCTCCAAAAAACTATAGAAGCTGGAGTTGGGGGAAAATTACTCACCACTGCCACCAGTAAGTGGATACCCTCCCTCAACCAATCAAATAGATCCTTTCCACCAAATTTCCCATTCCTGAGCTGGAGCTGCATGGAAGCCAAACATTCTCTTTGGTAGTGCTACAACTTCTGTATGAAACTTCTCCAAAGTGGATTTGGTGGAGTGAGGATGATTTTGGTGAAGCGGAGTAATCCCAAACAAGCCCTTAATGGGTTTAATTGCTAACCAGGACGCAAGCGGTCGAGCGCCTGCGCTACATGGGTCGACCCATTTCGTCTTTCCACCACACAGGTTTTGAAAAGGTTATATAATCTTCCTTGAACCGATTTTCTTTTCTTTGGCTTTTTAAATTTTTGTTTTCCTTTTTATTTTTAAATCCATGTTTCTTATGTGAACCTTTTTCAAATCCACAAACGTTTCTTAAAACTGCAATTGTTTTTTCAAATTTGTGAAATTTTATGTGAGCTTTTTAAAAAACATAGTGAACAATTTCTCGAATTCGCAAATAATTTCCAAATTCATGATAGTTTTTGCAATGCGTGAATAGCTTTTGAAATATAGGAAATTTTCTAATTTATAAATCCAAGAAACATTTCTGAATTTCGAAAAAAAATTTGAAGTGCGAGAAAATATTTCCAAATCACGAACATTATTTCAAATATGGGAAGATTATTTCCAATTCATGAAATATTTTCTTGAATATCTGGAAAAATACAGAACAATTTGAAAATTCATGAACATATTTTGAATCCGGGTTCATTTTGTTAATTCCTGAATATTTTTTGTGATATACTAATAAATTTCAAATTCATGAAGATTTTTAAGTTCTACTCCCTCCGTCCCATAATGTATGACGTTTTTTGACACAAGTGTAGTGTAAAAAAAAGTCTTACATTATGGGACGGAGGGAGTAGATTTTTTTCAAATTCATGGTCATTTTTAAATAGGTACATTTTTAAAATTCATGGAAATTTTTTATAAAAAATAGCAATTTCCAAATTTAGGAGCATTTTAAAATTGAAGAACCAATTTATAAAATTTTGAACACTTATTGAATTTTGAAGCATTCTTTGAAATCAAAATATTTCTCAAATTCATGAACTTTTTTTGAAATCTGGAACACTTTCTCAAGTTTGTGAACACTTTTCAAGTTTTTATGAACAATTTTCAAGGTAAAAAACCAAAAAGGAGCAAGAAACCAGTGGCACCCGCCCGACCAGCACATGGCATGCGCGAGGGTGCATGTTTGCCTTAGAGCAAGTCCAGCAGCGCCCTGAAACACTCCCCGATCGTTATTTTAGGGGAGAACAGCAAAAAAAACGCCTCCAGCAGTTCCCCGATCCCCTCCCTGTTTTTCTGGTCTCCCCCAAATCGCCCTCTCTCTCCCCTCTATCTAGGGGAACGACGACCTCCCCGATCCCCTCCCCGACTCGCTGGTGGAGGCAATGGCTGTGTCCGAAAATCTCCCTCCCTCCACCACGCCGCCGCCGCCACTGCATCCCAGGTTCGTTCATTCACTGATTTTCTCTCAGATCCGAGCAAAGTAGCAAATCTAGGGAGGTAGAGAGGTCGCCGCCGGGCAGTGGATACGGGGGCGCGGCCGTTGTGGCTTGCTTGAAGAGTCGTCGGGCATTGGATACAGGGGGACGGGCATGGCCGTCGTGGCTGAAGATGAGGATGGGCTCGAAGGGAGGAGCTCCTGCTCGGGGTAGAGAGCAGAGCGGGAGGGGGTGTACTAGCAGCTGCTGCTGGAGGGGATTGAAGGGAGGAGGGAGGAGCTCCTGCTCGGGTAGAGAGCAGAGCGGGAGGAGGTCTGCCAGCAGCTGCTGCTGGAGGGGATTGAAGGGAGGAGTTGTTGTTGCATGTGGAGGAAGAACAGAGAGGGAGAGACAAGGTTGGATGCCGGTGTGGGCTGGCTAGTGGAGTTGTTGCATGCGTGCAAATATGGATAGACAAAGGTGATATTCCAGATTGCTTGTGCATCTTCAGTGCTAATACTAGTCTACTATTGCTATTTATTTGAGAAAGAGTGCAGAGATGTGAGAAAGAGAGATATGTGCAAGACCAAATAACACACAGATGTGACATAGAGAGCAGCAAGCAGAGAGAGATTGCTGCACATTTTTACATACAGAACATAGAGATAGCTTGCTAGAAATTTTTGCTGCTGCTATTACTATTTATTTGTGTTGAAGCTTATTGTTTCTTGTTTCTATTTCAGATTTTGGTAATGGACGATCAGAGTTATTTTGATCTATTGCATAGTGATAATGTTAGCTAGATAATTGCTTCCATTACTTAGAAAATGATACAGATAGTGCTTACACTCCCATTATAATTGAAAAATAGTACACACTTGCATAATCTAAAATGATGACATAGACTACATTATTGGAAGCTACATCAGTCCACGGATCTGCCACAGGTGCTCAACTAGATCAACTTGACGCTGACAGTGAACTTGCTTGTCTCGAATATCACTCTGAGCTTGAAGAAACTGATTCAATGTAGCCGCCTCTCGGTGAGAAGGTGTCACTAGTTCCCCCATGTTATCGTAGCGGTAGTCTACACGACTTCCACGCTCATCTTCTATTATCATGTTATGCAGGATGATACAAGTTGTCATCACTTCTCCGAGTGTCTCCAGATCCCAATACCTTGCCGGCCCACGTACAATAGCAAAACGAGCTTGCAGAACACCAAAGGCTCGTTCGACATCCTTCCGACATGCTTCTTGAAACCGGGAGAAATTTTTGTTCTTCTCACCTTTTGGATTTGGAATTGTCTTCACAAATGTTGCCCACTGCGGATATATGCCATCTGCAAGGTAATACCCCGTGTTGTAGTTGTGACCATTGATGGTATAATTCACTTCTGGAGCATGCCCTTCAACTAGGTTTGCAAACACGGGTGAACGGTGGAGGACATTTATATCATTATGAGATCCTGGTAAACCAAAGAAAGAATGCCAAATCCAAAGGTCTTGTGAAGCAACGGCTTCAAGAATGACCGTGGGTACGCGTTTATGGCCAACAAAAAAACCTTTGTGTGCAGTAGGGCAATTTTTTCACTTCCAGTGCATGCAGTCGATGCTTCCGAGCATACCCGGAAACCCCCTTTGCTCTCCAATTGCAAGTAATCTAGCAGTATCTTCAACATTTGGAGATCTCAGGTATTGACCCCCAAAGACCTCGATCACAGCACGCACAAATCTTCTAAGATTTTCTAAAGCGGTGGACTTTGCTAGCCGACAATACTCATCAGTAAGATCAGCTGCTATCCCATAAGCTAGGATTCGAAATACTGAGGTTAATTTTTGATAAGGATGTAAACCAGGAACACCAGCACTATTTCTTCTCAGGGAAAAATAGCTATCATGTGCCTCTATAGCACTTGCTATGCGCAGAAAAAGAGGACGATGCATTCTATACCTGTGAAGAAAAACTTAAATGAGACATGAAGAGCGACTACTATGGTGAAAACAAAACAGATGCACCAATTTCATACCTATTGCGAAACATCCTTGCCTTGAAGGTGGGGTTCTCTGCAAAATAGTCTTTGTGGAGATTCTGAAAGCGTTCCGCAAAATCGCGCTGAAGAGATTGGCGTCCCGGTTGTGAACCTCCATGTCGTGGAGCATCCAACCGGGCTTCTTCTTCCTCTGCTACAATTGCAGCCATCATGAGTTCCTCATCTTCGGAGGAGGAATCTTCGCAAAACTGTCGGGCCAAACTTCGACGGTGACTCATTTCGTTGTGGAGAGATGGCAGAGAGATGGTGAAAGAGAAGTAGAAGAGGAGGCACGATCAGGATTGTGATAGATATGAGGGGTGATCATGTATTTATAGGGCTGAAACTAGCCGTTGGAAAACTAGTCGTTGGAAACTAGCCGTTGGTAGTTATGAAATATTCTTAAAATATAGAATAAGGGAGATGTTTAGGGGAACTGCTGGAGTTGAGCAATTTTTAGAGGAGAATCTTTTTAAGAGAGTCCCCTGTTTTGAGATATAGGGAAGAAATTTTAGGGGAACTGCTGGACTTGCTCTTATGTGACCGTTACAGTGCATTTTGCAACTTGGCGCACACCACGCTCCTCCGCTTTGGGGCCGACACATTTACTTCTTCTTTTTTCCTATTTTAAACCCCAAAAAAGTATGCACGACATGATTTGAACCGCGGTCCTCCCGGTTTAGTATCGAGCGCACTAACCAGGTGAGTCACCAAACCTGATGTGCCAGTTTTATTTTTATATTTCTTAAAATGCACTGCCGAAAAAAGTTGTTTCCTTTTTTTTTCTCTTTCTCTTTTTATTTTCTTAAATGCGTGAACATTTACAAATTCATGAACTTTTTTCTAAATCCATGATTTTTTTTCATTCTTTGAACTTTTTTTTTCCAAAATTGATGAACCTTTTTTTTCAAAACTGCTGAAGTTCTTTTCAAAATTGATGAACCTTTTCAAGTTTGTGAACTTTTCTTCAAAATTGATGAACTTTTTCTCAAAATCAAATGAAAAGTTTCAATTTTGTGAACTTTCAATTTTGCAAACTTTTCCCATTTTTATGAACTTTTCCAATTCGCAAACTTTTCCTCAAATGGATGAACTTTTTTTATAAAATCTGTAAACCTTTTCTGATGTATTTTTTTCAAAAGTATTTTCTATCAGACCAACAACACAAAAAAATGAAAAAAAACATTAGCTAGCGCATGAGAGAGCGAAGCGAGCGACACAATACCTGGAGCGAGAGGGGGGGGGGGGGGGCAGGGAGCGAACTTGTGTTGCTACTCCGTGGCCCACTTGGGAATGCGTGAGCTCTATCTCTCCTTTCCGGCGCTGAAGGAGCGGAATATGAGCCCTCTCATTTGGAAACCCACCGCCGGCAACAAATACCCTACTACATCTATCAAAAAAAAAACCAATTCCTAGGGGGCACTTCTCAAACCTTTAGCCCATTATGTTGAAGGCTTGGTTAACTACGAAGTTGAAAATCTTTGCGCCTAGGTTATCATGTCTGATAGTTAACCACCTTGCACAACACGGATGGTCAAACAATTCCTAGAGATCATATGCTCCATGATACGGGGTCTCCTAGGCTATTAGATTTGAGATCCAATGATCATTTTCAGAGATTTGTGGCATGCACGTAATTACTAGTTAGGTGACTCCAAGAGGTTTGTGGGAGCATTGCAGGAGACCGTTAGATCTCACATTTGATGGCCCGGGTGCTCCCGTGTCATGAGATCGTACTAGCTTCGGGAACTCCTGATATGCACTCTTTTCCCTCTTGCAAGCAGCCTTCAGATACGGCAACTCGTCTCCTTTTTCAGTATTCATACTTCATATGAATCTTGTTGTGGTTGCAGAACGATATAAATCCAGACGGGCCAAAGCAGGCAGTTTGCTATGAAGTGATGTGGGATACCCATGAACAATTAAAACCAATCATTGATGATGCACGGAAGTTGAACAACCATGAATTGATGGTGCATGATGATCGGTTCCAGATGGCTAGACTAGCTTCCGATCTTCGGTGCTGGAGCGGAGAGTCTTTTTGCAATGTTAGAAAGGAGATCAAGAATTTCCGAAGGGAGTTGGAATTTCAAAAATGCTGGTGACATGGGCGGCATGCGGTGGCGGTGACGAGAACAGTGGTGGGCCACGAAGGGGTGGCTCTATAGCATGAGCGTGCACATTCCATGGGGGAATGACATGCCATTGAGAAGATGCTCCAGCACCTCCGCCACTAGCATCGTGTAGTCCACCAATAGATCCGCCACTATCCTCGCTAGGAAAATCGTCGATGAAGGTTCACCATGGGGGGGCAATATCTAATGGCCGCTTGCCATCCAACCACGGCGAGTCCCAGAAAGGCTTCTTGGATCCATTGCCCACTGAGATGGTCGTGCAAGCATAAAAAAGCTTCATGTCAATCTCGTCGCATGGGTTTCCAGTACCAATCCACAACTTAGAGTTGTCGGTCCACTCTAACCAAAGTCATCGCAATCGCAGGACCCTTATGAATTTATCCAGGTGCAACATATAGAGACCCCTAAAATGGGTCGGTCGACAGAAAGATTTCCAATTTACCTTGCACTTGGCTCCGGAGGTCTTGTCACATGGCGAACATAGAAAAGCACGCTCAATCTTGTAAATGCTAGCAAGCACCCCAGGGGAGACGACAAGCGGGTGATGTAATAGATGACATGAGAAGTAAGTACCGATTTGACTAGCGCAGTGCGAGAGGTAATGTCCCTCCGCCTGTCAAGGGGGGAGTTTGACCGCAATTTTATCTTCCAGAGGTTGATGATGCATTTTATCTTCCAGAGGTTGATGATGCATACTTTTTAGCTGTCAGACCGAAAGTGGAAGTCCAAAATTATGATCGGAAATGAAGTGCGCTTGGCGAAAGGCTCTGAAGAATATCATCAAGATGGGTACAATGGAGCTCTCGAGGAAGCTCGTGGTGAGGCCAGTCACCTCTCCAAAAGAAACTCAAAATGGTAGCCAAATTTTATATGTCCTGCTTAATGGAGCCCACGTATAGCGATGTGCGGAAAGTGGAACCCCTCCCACCAATCTTGTGAAGTAGTCGTTGCTCAATGGCCACGTCAAAGAAAGGATCGATGGCCAACACAAAGAGCAGCGGGGATAGAAGACCCCCACTGCCGAAGGCCCCTGCTATGAAGAATGGGAACGCCAGAGATCCCGTTGAGGACCGAGGAAGATTTGGATAACAGGGCAGCGACCCAATCCCTGAAGCTAGGCGTAAACTTTATTTGATCTCCGAACCAGACAACCAGTGTATCACGAAATGCGTCACTGATGGAAAATATTGATATGACGTGTATAATGTATAAACCCTAAGGAATGCCAAACAGAGCCAATCATCCATCGTTAAGTATCGCAAACCAGCCACAACAGTCCAGCGGTTCTTTTCAGTGGCCATCTCTGGTGACCTAGTGTCATGTTTAAAAAGGATCGACAAAATCCATTCGTCCAGACAATCAGTCATGAACTCATGTTCCCATCTAGCAAAAGACATCATCCACAGTTCTACTAGTAGTATGCACTATCCACATGAAAAAGGAGCTCATTTTTTTTTTCCAGCAGAAAAGGAGCTCAAATTGAAAGGCCCCTTGATCTCACCAGAACTATTTACAAAGGAGCCATGGAAAAATCGGTCTCATTTCCACCGCTGGATAATAGAGACATCATAGTACAAGTAGTGCAGTCGGTCTGTACACCAAACGAATCAACAGAATGAACCGAAAGAGGCAAAACAAACGATCCGGATGGACCTATGGGACCGGACGAGGCTTAGCAGAGGCAGTCGGCTGGATCGATCAGCCTCGGGTGGTGACGCGGAGGGCGTGCGGCGGCGGCGGCGGCGCGAGCGGCGGGGCCACGAAGGGGAGGCTCCGCAGCATGAGCGTGCGCATCCGGCGGGGGAACGGCGCGCCGTTGAGCAGCTGCTCCAGCACCTCCGCCACCAGCATCGTGTAGTCCTCCAGCAGCTCGGCCACTATCCCCACCAGGAACATCGCCGATGATAGCTTTCGCCTTCGCCTTCCCCTTGGCTTCGCGGTGCGGTAAGAAAAGGAATCGGTTTTCTCTAGCTCGGGATTTGTGTGTACTCTGGATGTGGTGTTGACTTGTTACCGTCCGAGAGCAGGCGTCCGCGGCTTTTAAAAGGGGTCGGGCTCCGTGGTGTCGTGTCCTGTGGGCAGTGGACGCTGGTTTTGGATGTGACGGGGTGGCGGCCCGCCTGTGGTATGCGCTAGAATCCGGCAGAAGGAACGGCTACGTTCCCGCGGCGATGGTGTGCTGCGGCGGAGAAACGGCCCACATCAGCTGCGGCGGAGTGGGTGCTGCTGCCGTGAACTTAGCTCGATAGCCTAGCCGCCGTGTCTCGCGCAGCGGTTTCCGAAACCGTCAAACCGGCATCGCTCACTCGTAGGTGAATACGACGGCCACCGCTGGAATTCTGACATGGGCTGTGGCTCACGATGTAAATGGGACGCTTGCTGGACATGGTCGGACTTGCCCACATCGGCACCACTTTTTTTGTTTTTTCAGAACACACTACATCATGAACCGTTGGCATAACATCTTCGAGACGTCGAGTTTGCATGGCAACATTCCGAAGCCAGAGGATAGATTGCTCGATTGGTGGCTGGTCAGGAGGACTCACTTCAAGAAGGGTTTCGACCGTGGCTTCGACACGGTGATCATTGCGGCCACTTGGGCTCTATGGAAGCAACGCAACGCCAGAGTGTTCCGTCGTGTCAACCAACAAAAGAATGCGCCAGATTTGGTCCTTGCCATCATTGCGGAGCTTGAAGAGTGGAGGTCGGCGGGCTTGGGAGGAGGAGGTTATGCCACGTTTTGTGATAGTGTAGGCATAGGCTAGCATGTAGGGTGTGCTAGGGTGTGCGTCCTCGATGGAAGCTTGCTTCCATCCTTGACACTCTTGTATATTGACCCATGTTCTTCTCTTCTATAAAATCAAGGTACGCCTTTGGCGTACTCTCAAAAGAAAAGAACACACTACACATGCAAGCGATTATATATACGTGCATACATTCATCCTTATAAACACACACACACACACACTCTTTTCACTATAAGAAATTATTTTTTATATTGCATATGTGGTGTTCATATACTATCACATATTTAGAAAGCATATACGGATACATTGATATGTAATAGACTAGCCAAATTATGTTCCAGCCTTTCGGCGCCCAACTTGCGGCACGAACCCAGCCTTCGTAGGAGCAACTGAGGAGCAGTGGATTGGGGAGGGAGCAGAGAAGGTGTCCCGGAAAGGTTCGGCTCGGTCCCCGATGATGTCCTTGGATGACGGCCTCTTCGAGAAACACGGTGGCGATGGTGGCACCATGGAATGAAGGGAGGATTGGAAGTGGCGGTGTGGTGGAGATGGTGGCAACAACGCCCTAGCCTAGGGCAGGGCAGTGACAACTGACTGGCAAAGGAGTTGAACCGGAATTGTGGTCTGCCGCTATGGGTTTTTTCGGCTATCCGCGAACACCATTTAATTTTTCTAGGTGTCCACGAACGCCATTTAAGGTTTTTTTGGTGGATGGCACTATGCGGGACTAGTGGGACCCAACGCCACTTACATCGTGAGTGGTGGCTGCGCCGCTGCTCACTTCAAATGTCATTGGTTCCTGCATCCCAGCTTGGCTTTGTGGATGCAATTTTAGCCCGTTTGGTTAATTGGGTTGCACCGAAAATTTGGTCCAGACAAACCTCAAAGCACTGCTAGCCAGCCCCTACGGAAACGGCTGAATCGACATTTTTTATTTAACCAGGCATGTGTCATGTTGATAGGGGGGACGTGGCACCAAGCTCGTACGAGCGGGGATATGGCGAGAGCTTGCCTGTGTCCCGGAAAAATTGGCGGGAGTAATTCAGCCACCTCCCGTAGATTGCCTCCCCCAATTTAGTTTCCTTTCGTTCGAATCCGCACCACCATTTCCCCTCCTTCGAGATCTTCGTCCTGAGCTACTTTTCACCGACGAGCACATAGGTCGGTGGTGGTCAGCAACATCGATCCTTCTTCCTCTTCTCCAAGATGTTCCTTGCCTCTCCCCTCCCTCTACTCTGATGGTTGTAAATAACATCACTCCCTACCCATTGTAGCTTAGACTGTGAGTATGTCGTAGATTAGATTAGATCTTTAGGCGGCATGGTAGGTTATGCAAGTAGTGAGGATGTGATATATCAGATGCTAGTGGTGTCGTTTTGGCTGTATGGTGCGTTTTGCTTGTCGGCGGTGATGATGCTCACGCTATTGTGGTAGGTGTACATGTTTCCCATGTTGATTCCAATGCTAGCATGATAGTATGTTGAGTTTGAAAAAAAAATTGAACCGGCCCAATCCCTTTCCATTGCATAAGAACGAAAATATAATTGTTCCAGAGATAATAGGGGACGGGAATGAAAGGGAAAGCGAGTTCAATGCATTGCCAGGAAACCCACCACATTCGCTCATTGTCTCTTCCTTCCTGAAACAAAGATGTTGGATAATAAAGCAAAGGATTTTATGTGGTCGTTGGGTTGCGTAGGCCTCAGCGGAGGTTTGGCGCTATTTTGGTTACAACCTTTTTCAGTAGTGCTAAAAGGTTTTAATCAACAGTGTATTGATGTGGTTATTATGCAGCCGGATGTTGTTCCGTGGCGTGTGACCTTTGTCTATGGTGAGCCACGACGTGAGATCCATAATGTGTTTTGGGATTTACTTTGTCGCTTGAACTGTGATTGGACTGGACCATGATTGTGTTGTGGTGATTTCAACGAGGTTGTAAGCCATGATGAGTACGTGGGTCCGAATGATCGCTCTGAGGCACAAATGGCGCCCTTCAGGGATTGCCTTGAAGATTGCGGCCTCGTAGACTTGGGCTATATGGGCCCAAAGTTCACGTGGACTAATCGCCAAGATGCCGACACCCATGTCAAGGTGCGTCTTGATCGGGCTATTGGTAATGGCGAGTTCTCATAGTTGTTTGATGATTATGAGGTATCACCACGACATCCGACCACTATGCGGTTTTCATCCTGTTGAACAGTGTTGATCGTACTAGAGATAATACTCCGGTGCAACAGGGTTTCCGCTTTGAGGCCATGTGGTTGCGAGCACCTGATTATCGAGATGTGTTGGAAAATGCATGGCGTGAACATAGAGATGGGGTTTGCTCGCTTCAGTCGACTTGGTCCAACCTACAACGAGTGGCAGTCTCACTAAAGGATTGGAGCAGGGTGACTTTTGGCTCTGTAAGGCGACAGATTGCCAAGTTGGAACGGATACTGCATGCCTTGCGGCGGCAAGCAGTTTCCATGGAAGTGATTGCTACTGAACGAGCTATGGAGGCTGAACTTTGTGAACTTTTTGAAAGGGAAGAGATAATGGCTCGACAGCGATCAAGAATGGATTAGCTCCGCGAGGGAGACCATAATACTGAATTCTTTCATGCCATCGCGTCTGCAAGACGACGTACTAATAAAATTAAGGTGCTGATTAAAGATGATGGTACGTGTTGTTCGGATCAGGGTGGTATGAAGAATATGGTTCAGGATTTCTTTGGGAACTTATTCACATCAGAACCATGTATTGCTTCAGACGAGGTTCTTGATGCGATACCACAGAAAGTTGATGAGGAAATTAATGATAGTCTCTGTAGCCCCTTTACAGAGGACGAGATCAAAAACACTCTTTTTCAGATGGGCCCGAGGAAAGGGCCGGGTCCAGATGGGTTCCCAGCTTTGTTTTACCAAACACACTAGGAATTTCAAACATGAGACCCGTGCCGTTGTGCGAGGCTTTCTATTGGGGGGAAACGGCTCTAGAGGGTCTGTGTGATTCTGTGATTGTTCTTATTCCAAATATAGCAAACCCAGAGAACCTCACTAATTTCCGCCCGATAAGTATATGCAATGTTTTGTACAAGATTGCATCGAAGGTCTTAGCAAATAGACTTAAGGTGTTTTTGCCAGACATTATTTCAGAGTATTAGAGTGCTTTTGTTCGTGGAAGGTTGATTACAGACAGTGCTGTGATTGCGTATGAGTGCTTGCATACCATCCGGAGACAACACTCCAAGCGCCCTTATTTTGCACTCAAATTGGACATGATGAAAGCCTACGACCGTGTTGAGTGGTCTTTCCTTCATGACCGCATGATTAAACTGGACTTTACTCCATGATGGATTGACATGGTGATGCGGTGTGTGACGACTGCTAGATATGCAGTTAGAGTTAATGGGGAGCTCACCGATCTAGTTGTCCCATCTCGTGGTATTTGACAGGGTGATCCCATCAGCCCCTATCTATTCCTTCTTTGCACTGAAGGTTTATCATGTCTGTTGCAGCAAAAGGAGCGCCTTGGTGAGCTACATGGTTTACGTAATGGTCGACGAGGCCCTCCAATCTCACATCTGTTGTTTGCAGACGATATTATCTTTTTGCATAGAGTGATCGCCATACGGTGGAGTTGTTGCGTTCCACTCTAACGGCCTACTGTGATGCCTCTGGCCAGAAGATAAATTTGAGGAAGTCCTCAATTTTCTTTGGCTCTAGGTGTTTGTACAGTGTTAAACAAGAGGTTAAGAACATACTGCAGGTTCACAATGAAGTACTACAAGACACATACCTTGGTATGCCTACTGAGATAGGCCGAGCTTTCTGTGGTTCTTTTAGTTTCTTGCCTGATCGTGTGTGGAAGAGCATACATGGATGGACTGGTCGGCCCTTGTCAAGGGTTAGTAAGGAGGTACGCTTGAAAGCGGTTGTACAGTCCATAGCAACTTATGTTATGAGCTGCTTCCAGGTTCCCGTGTCAACGTGTGACAAGATGAGAAAGTCCATTGCTGACTGTTGGTGGGGCATTGGGGATGGCCGAAAAAAGATGCACCAGCGTAGTTGGGAATGTCTATCCACTCAAAAAAACCATGGCAGCATGGGATTCCATGATTTTGTGCTCTTTAATCAAGCAATGCTAGGGAAGCAGCTGGCGCTTACTGAATGACCCGTCGTCGTTGTGCGGTAAGGTCCTTAAGGGCAGATACTTTATGGACTGTGATTTGATGGATGCAACTTGTTCCATGGTAGTGTCCTTTACCTGGCGCAACATTTTCTTTGGCAGAGAGCTAGTTTCGAAAGGCTTGAGTTGGGTGGTGGGTATAGGAAAAAAAATTAAGTTGTTGGGTCATAATTGGATTCCAGGCCACCCAGCAGGGTCTTTTCATACACTAGTCCCTATTCCAGAGGGAGTGATAGTGGATTTCCTCCTTAGTGTTGATCGAAAAGCTTGGGACAAGGAGGTGGTCTGAAGTGATTTCCCTAAGAGGATGGCCATCGTAATGTTACAAATTCCACTAAGTGTGCGTGTGGTGGATGATTTTGTTACCTGGCCTCATGATCAATTTGGGTCCTACTCATTCAGATCGGCATATAACTTGGCCAAGTCTGAGAAATTTCATGCTACTCTTAATTCTTATGGCCATGGTGTGCAACCAGACTTTGGTGCTAAAGAGAAAAGCTAGCAAGCTCTTTGGAAGGACAATGCTCTAGGAAAGATGAAGATCGTTCTTTGGAGAATGCACACGATTGTCTGCCGACGGGCAGTCAGTTGCTATGGCGCCATGTTACGAATGCAGGGGCATGTTTTTCCTGTAGCGGAGAGGAGCAGGCTGAGCATCTCTTTCTGTTTTGCCACTTTGCGTGCCAGGTATGGCGAGTGGTGAAGCGCAATTTAGGCTTCCATATGTGTCATAAAGGTTTTGTTCTTACCAACCAGTGGATATTTGATTTCATTCAACGAGCAACCTCTCTCGAGGCCACGGCTTTGGTAGTAACAATTTGGCACATTTGGGAGGCCCGAAATGATGTATGAAACAATGATGTTAGGGTGCATCCTCGCAGAGTGGCTGAGAAAGCTTTGGCTTATATCGACTTCATTCTGCAGAATTGTGGTAGGACTGCATTTTCTATAAGGCGTGATACCCCAGTATCTCCTGTTAAATGGGTTCCGCTGCCGGCAAATGCAGTGCCCATTAATGTGGATGTTGCACTCTTTAGGGAGTCTCGACGGATGGAAATTGGCGTGGTAATCAGGAACCACATCGGAGCTTGGTTGTTGGCTTGCCGCGAGCATGTTGATGAGGCTATCGCCCCTGAAATAGCTGAAGCACTCGCGCTACAGTGTGCGGTGGCTCTCATCCGCGAGGAAGGATTTTCAAGGGCTGTTTTCCAGTCAGACTGTTTGTCAATTATCCAAAGAACCAATGCTTCGACGGTTGATCGCTCGCCGGTGGGTCTCATCACTGTTGATATCAAGGAGTTGGCGTCGGTCTTCTTATCTATTCGCTTTAGTCATGTAAATCGTTTGTCGAATGTTGCGGCACATATTCTAGCTAGATCTTGTGAGTCCTCTAGTAACTCTATTTTTCATGTAACCCCGGATTGTCTTTTGATTACACTTGATCAATAAAGTGCGATATTCCTAAAAAACAAATACTATAGACGACAAGTTGGAGAACACAAAAAAAGTCTAGCCCTATTACACACCCAGGGCGAGGGCAAGAACTAATGCAGGGTAACAAGTTCACCACACTGTACAATGGTAATAATTTCAGTTTGATGATCAGTCCATGTGTACTATGGTAGATGTGGTACTCTATGGAACTTCATGATCAGTCCATACTAGTTTGCTAGATGTGTTATTGTGTTGAGCTTCATGATCAGTCCATCTGCAATATGGTATTGTATTAGATGTATTGTTCTTGTTCAGCTAGCCTTAGTGCTAACCAGCATAGGACATAACCATCAAAGACTCGGCCCTTATTTTGTCGGAATCACATACCTTTTCCTCCTATGTTGAGGACTCTCAACTATTGCCTTCGAGTGTAGAGGCGTTTGATGGGCATGCGATAGCCTCTTTAGTGGTGGTGATATATGCAATATCTACTATTTTGGCCATTAAGGTTGGCAAGACTGGGGTAAATGAAGGGGAATACAATAAAATGTCGGCCTTCCCTATTCAGCTTCGTCGTGCACAAGATGTGTGATATCATCACTAGTAGAATTAAGACTGATAAGGTCTTCAAGGAGGTGCACTTGGACGTTGTGCAAAGATGGTGTTTGAGTTATGTGGCATGATACATCTCCAACATATCTATAATTTTTGATTGTTCCATGCTATTATATTATCTGTTTGGATGTTTTATATGCATTAATATGCTATTTTATATTATTTTTGGGACTAACCTATTAACCGAGAGCCCAGTGTTAGTTCCTGTTTTTTCCTTGTTTTTGAGTTTCACAGAAAGGGAATACCAAACGGAGTCCAAATGGAATGAAACCTTCGTGATGATTTTTCTTGGACCAGAAGACAACCAGGAGACTTGGAGATGAAGTTGGAGGAGCCAGGAGGCGACCACAAGGATGGAGGGTGCACCCAGGGGGGTAGGGCGTGCCCCACCCTTATGGGGCCCCCGTGACCCTCCTGACCTAATTCTTTCGCCTATATATTCCCATATATCCCCAAACAAACAAGGGCATCCACGAAAACACTTTTCCGCCGCTGCAACCTTTTGTACCCATGAGATCCCATCTAGGGTCCTTTTTCGGCGTCCTACCAGAGAGGGATTCGATCATGGAGGGCTTCTACATCAACTCTGTTGCCCTTCTGATGAAGCGTGAGTAGTTTATCACAGACCTACGGGTCCATAGCTAGTAGCTAGATGGCTTCTTCTTTCTCTTTGATTCTCAATACCATGTTCTCGTTGTTCTTGGAGATCTATTCGATGTAATACTTTTTTGCGGTGTGTTTGCCGAGATCCGATGAATTGTGAATTTATGATCAGCTTATCTATGAATATTATTTGAATCTTCTCTGAATTCTTATATGCGTGATTTGATATCTTTGTAATTCTCTTCGAACTATCGGTTTGGTTTGGCCAACTAGATTGGTTTTTCTTGCAATGGGGAAGTGCTTAGCTTTGGGTTCAATGTTGTGGTGTCCTTCCCCAGTGACAGTAGGGACAACAAGGCACACATTGTATTGTTGCCATCGAGGATAAAAAGATGGGGTTTTCATCATATTGCTTGATTTAATTCCTCTACATCATGTCATCTTACTTAATGCGTTTCTCCGTTCTTTATGAACTTGATACTCTAGATGCATGCTGGATAGCGGTCGATGTGTGGAGTAATAGTAGTAGATGCAGAATCATTTCAGTCTACTTTACATGGACGTGATGCCTATATTCATGATCATTTCCTTAGATATCGTCATAACTTTGCGCTTTTCTATCAATTGCTCGGCAGTAATTTGTTCACCCATCGTATTATTTGCTATCTTGAGAGAAGCCTCTAGTGAAACCTATGGCCCCCGGGTCTATTTTACATCATACAAGTTTTCGATCTACAATATTGTTTTCGATCTACTATTCTTGCAATCTTTTACTTTTCAATCTATAAACTAAAAATACCAAAAATATTTACTTTATTGTTTATCTATCTCTATCCGATCTCACTTTTGCAAGTAACCGTGAAGGGATTGACAACCCCTTTATCGCGTTGGGTGCAAGTTTGTTTGATTGTTTGTGCAGGTATTCAGTGATTTGTGCGTTTTCTCCTACTAGATTGATACCTTGGTTCTCAAACTGAGGGAAATACTTATCTCTACTTTGCCGCATCACCCTTTCCTCTTCAAGGAAAAAAACAACACAATCTCAAGAAGTAGCATGAAGAGTTTCTGGCGATGTTGCCGGGGAGATCTACGCCAAGTCAAGGCATACCAAGTACCAATCATAAACTCTCATCTCCTGTATTACATTATTCGCCATTCGCCTCTCGTTTTCCTCTCCCCACTTCTAAAACAATTTTCGAAAAGATTCTCCTTTGCTTCACCCCTCTTCCGTTTGTCTTCTTCGTTTGCTTTCGGTTTGCTCGTTTGCTAGATTGATTTGTTGCCACCATTTCTGAATGGGGAGGTTATCGTTGAAAATCTTGAGGAAAAACTTGGATCTTATTCTTTGGATCATGAAACTAAAAATCCTTCTAATTACAAAGCAAAAACTTTTCGAGTGGGTGATGGTAATATTATTGGAAAAAGTGTTATTCAAGAATTCTTTGATTGTACGGGATCTATGCCTATTAATAAAAGATCTATTCTTCTCGGTACAAATTGTTATACAGATGCCATCGTTATGCTTGTTGAGAAACTAGAGAGAAAATTTGCGCACACTCATCCTGCTTGGCAAAAAGTGTTTTACAAACTTCCCAACATTAATCATCCTATAGCTAAAAAGATTGCACCACCATTCTTATGCGCGAATTTGATTTTATAATACACGAAGCTAGGGATATTTTTGCTTTCTATAAAAAAGATGTTGAACACCCTCCAATTGAGGATATCCTCCATGACAAAGAAACTATGCGTAGTTTGGAATCTAGGGATTATTAATCTTATAGTGAAAACCTTAGGAGCAGAGTTCCCTATTCAGAAATCTTTCAATCTTTGTACCTTGAGGCCTATGAGGAATTTGATTGGATTACTAGGGGTATTCATGTGGGATTCAATAGGGATTGGTTGAATAAGGTGATGAAGGAACCCGTTAGAAATGAGATTCGTGTTCTTTATGATGATATTTATGGTGATGATCCCGACTACGGGTTTATGAATGTCAAAATAACTAATCAAAGTCCTTTTCATAATTTGAGTTCATCTACTAGAAGCGAAATAAAGGAAAGGATAGATTTGTTAAGATGAGTTTTGGAGGATTTGATGAGAAAAGAATTGCATACCAAAGATGGCAATACTTAGATCTATTCGTGCTTTATGCCTAGCTAAGGGCGTTAAACAATAGCACCTGTTGGGAGGCAACCGGATTTTATTTTTGTTCTTTGCTTTTTGTTCCTGTTTTGCTTTGAATAATTCATCCAGCCTCTGGTTAGATGTGGTTTTGTGTTTTAATTGGTGTTTGTGCCAAGTAAGACCTTTGGGATAACTTACAATGATAGTTGTTTTAACATTGCTGAGAAACAAAAACTTTTGCACCCAGGAAAATAATTTTCATAATTCACAGAAGTGTGATTTTGATCTGATTCTCTTTGCATAGGATTGGTACATAAATTGCTCAGGCTGTCTTGTTCAAAAAATTTGGAGTTACAGAAGTATTTGAGAGTTACAGATTGCTACACACTGTTCTGTTTTTGACAGATTTTGTTTTCTTTGTGTTGTTTACTTATTTTGATGAATCTATGGGTAGTATCGGGGGGTATGAACCATGGAAAAGTTGGAATACATTAGATATTACATCAATATAAATAAATAATGAGTTCACAACAGTACCATAAAGTGGTGATTTATTTTCATATACTAACGGAGCTTATGTGATTTTTCTGTTGAGTTTTGTGTTGTGAAGTTTTCAAGTTTTGGGTAAGGATTTGATAGACTATGGAATAAGGAGTGGCAAGAGCCTAAGCTTGGGGATGCCCAAGGCACCTCAAGGTAATATTCAAGAACAACCAAGAGCCTAAGTTTGGGGATGCCCCGGAAGGCATCCCCTCTTTCGTCTTTGTCTATCAGTAACTTTACTTGGGGCTATATTTTTATTCACCACATGATATGTGTTTTGCTTGGAGCGTCTTGTATGATTTGAGTCTTTGCTTTTTAGTTTGCCACAATCATGCTTGCTGTACACACCTTTTGAGAGGGACACGCATGAATCGTGATTTATTAGAATACTCTATGTGCTTCACTTATATCTTTTGAGCTAGGCAATATTGCTCTAGTGCTTCACTTATATCTTTTTAGAGCACAACGGTGGTTTTATTTTATAGAAATTGATGAACTCTCATGCTTCACTTATATTGTTTTGAGATTCTCTAAACAACATGGTAATTTTCTTTGGTTATAAATTTAGTCCTAATATGATGGGCATCCAAGAAGGATATAATTGAAACTTTCATATTAAGTGCATTGAATACAATTAGAAGTTTGATTCTTTATGATTGTTTTGAGATATGAAGATGGTGATATTAGAGTCATGCTAGTGAGTAATTGTGAATTTGAGAAATACTCGTGTTAAAGTTTGTGATTCTCGTAGCATGCACGTATGGTGAACCCTCATGTGATGAAGTCGGAGCATGATTTATTTTTTGATTATCTTCCTTATGAGTGGCGGTCGGGACGAGCGATGGTCTTTTCCTACCAATCTATCCCCCTAGGAGCATGCGCATAGTACTTCGTTTCAATAACTAATAGGTTTTTGCAATAAGTATGTGAGTTTTTTATGACTAATGTTGAGTCCATGGATTATACACACTCTCACACTTCCACCATTGCTATCCTCTCTAGTACCGCGCAACTTTTGCCGGTACCATACACCCACCATATACCCTCCTCAAAGTAGCCACCATAACTACCTATTATGGCATTTCCATAGCCATTCCGAGATATATTGCCATGCAACTTTCCACCGTTCTGTTTATTATGATACGCTTCATCATTGTCATATATCTTTGCATGATCACGTAGTTGACATCGTATTTGTGGCAAAGCCACCTTTCATAATTCTTTCATACATGTCACTCTTGATTCATTGCACATCCCGGTACACTGCTGGAGGTATTCATATAGAGTCATATTTTGTTCTAAGTATCGAGTTGTAATTCTGGAGTTGTAAGTAAATAAAAGTGTGATGATCTTCATTATTAGAGCATTGTCCTAGTGAGGAAAGGATGATGGAGACTATGATTCCCCATAAGTCAGGATGAGACTCCGGACGAAAAAAAGAGGCCAAAAAATGAGAAAGGTCCAAACAAAAAAAGAGAGAAAAAGAGAGAAGGGGCAATCTTACTATCCTTTTTCCACACTTGTGCTTCAAAGTAGCACCATGATCTTCATGATAGAGAGTCTCCTATGATATCACTTTCATATGCTAGTGGTAATTTTTCATTATAGAACTTGGCTTGTATATTCCAATGATGGGTTTCCTCAAATTGCCCTAGGTCTTCGTGAGCAAGCAAGTTGGATGCACACCCACTTAGTTTTCTTTTAAGCTTTCATAAACTTATTGCTCTAAGTGCATCAGTTGCATGGCAATCCCTACTCACTCACATTGATATCTATTGATGGGCATTTCCATAGCCCGTTAAGACGCCTAGTTGATGTGAGACTATCTCCCTCTTTTTGTCTTCTCCACAACCACCATATTCTATTCCACCTATAGTGTTATGTCCATGGCTCACGCTCATGTATTGTGTGAAAGTTGAAAAAGTTTGAGAACATCAAAAGTATGAAACAATTGCTTGGCTTGTCATTGGGGTTGTGCATGATTTAAATATTTTATGTGGTGAAGATGGAGCATAGCCAGACTATACAATTTTGTAGGGATAAGCTTTCTTTGGCCATGTTATTTTGAGAAGACATAATTGCCTTGTTAGTATGCTTGAAGTATTATTGTTTTATGTCAGTATTAAACTTTTGTTTTGAATCTTATGAATCTGAACATTCATGCCACAATAAAGAAAATTACATGCATAAATATGTTAGGTAGCATTCCACATCAAAAATTCTGTTTTTATCATTTAACAACTCGAGGACGAGCAGGAATTAAGTTTGGGGATGCTTGATACGTCTCCAACGTATCTATAATTTTTGATTGTTCCATGTTATTATATTATCTATTTTCAATGTTTTATATGCATTAATATGCTATTTTATATTATTTTCGGGACTAACCTATTAACCGAGAGCCCAGTGCCAGTTCATGTTTTTTCCTTGTTTTTGAGTTTCGTAGAAAAGGAATACCAAAGGGAGTCCAAACGGAATGAAACCTTTGTGATGATTTTTCTTGGAACAGAAGACAACCAGGAGACTTGGAGATGAAGTCAGAGGATCCACGAGGCGACCACAAGGATGGAGGGTGCGCCCCCACCCTTGTGGGCCCCCCGTGACCCTCCCGACCTAATTATTTTGCCAATATATTCCCATATACCCCCAAACAAACAAGGGCATCCACGAAAACACTTTTCCTCCACGCAACCTTCTGTACCCGTGAGATCCCATCTAGGGGCCTTTTTTGGCGTCCTACCAGAGGGGGATTCGATCACGGAGGGCTTCTGCATCAACTCTATTGCCCTTCCGATGAAGCGTGAGTAGTTTACCACAGACCTACGGGTCCATAGCTAGTAGCTAGATGGCTTCTTCTATCTCTTTGATTCTCATTACCATGTTCTCCTCGTTGTTCCTGGAGATCTATTCGATGTAATACTTTTTTGCGGTGTGTTTGCCGAGATCCGATGAATTGTGGATTTATGATCAACTTATCTATGAATATTGTTTGAATCTTCTTTGAATTCTTATATGCATGATTTGATATCTTTGTAATTCTCTTCGAACTATCGGTTTAGTTTGGCCAACTAGATTGGTTTTTCTTGCAATGGGAGAAGTTCTTAGCTTTGGGTTCAATCTTGTGGTGTCCTTTCCCAGTGACAGTAGGGGCAGCATGGCACGTATTGTATTGTTGCCATCGAGGATAACAATGTGGAGTTTTCATCATATTTGTTGAGTTAATTCCTCTACATCATGTCATCTTACTCAATGCGTTACTCTGTTCTTTATGAACTTAATACTCTAGATGCATGCTGGATAGCGGTCGATGTGTGGAGCAATAGTAGTAGATGCAGAATCGTTTCGGTCTACTTGACACGGATGTGATGCCTATATTCATGATCATTGCCTTAGATATTGCCATAACTTTGCGCTTTTCTATCAATTGCTCGGCAGTTATTTGTTCACCCTGATGTCTACTACGCAACCTTTTTCTTGTAGACGTTGTTGGGCCTTCGAGTGCAGAGGTTTATCAATCCGTGGGAGGCATAGCATGAAGATGGTCTCTCTCAAACAACCCTGCAACCAAAAAACAAATAGTTTCTTGTGTAGGTGCACTAGTTCGGTGAAGAGATGGTGAAGTGCAATATGGATGGTAGATATAGGTTTTTGTAATCTGAAAATATAAAAACAGCAAGGTAGCAAGCGATAAAAGTGAGCGCAAACGGTATTGCAATGCTTCGAAACAAGGCCTAGGTTTCATACTTTCACTAGTGCAAGTTCTCTCAACAAGGATAACATAATTAGATCATATAACAATCCCTCAACATGCAACAAAGAGTCACTCCAAAGTCACTAATAGCAGAGAACAACCGAAGAGATTATTGTAGGTACGAAACCACCTCAAAGTTATTCTTTCCGATCAATCCATTGGGCTATTCCTATAAGTGTCACAAACAGCCCTAGAGTTCGTAGTAAAATAACACCTTAAGACACACATCAACAAAAACCCTAATGTCACCTATATACTCCAATGTCACCTCAAGTATCTGTGGGTTTGATTATACGATATGCATCACATAATCTCAGATTCATCTATTCAAACCAACACAAGGAACTTCAAAGAGTGCCCCAAAGTTTCTACTGGAGAGTTAAGACAAAAACGTGTGCCGACCCCTATGCATAAGTTCACAAGGTCACTGAACCCGCAAGTTGGTCACCAAAACATACATCAAGTAGATCACGTGAATATACCATTGTTACCACAGATAAGCACATGCAAGACATACATAAAGTGTTCTCAAATCCTTAAAGACTCAATCCAATAAGATAACTTCAAAGGGAAAACTCAATCCATTACAAGAAGGTAGAGGGGGAGAAACATCATAAGATCCAACTATAATAGCAAAGATTGTGGTACATCAAGATCGTGCCATATCAAGAACACGAGAGAGAGAGAGAGAGAGAGAAGAGAGAGAGACATCAAACACATAGCTACTGGTAGATACCCTCAGCCTGGACGGTGAACTACTCCCTCCTCATCATGGGGAGCGCCAGGATGATGAAGATGGCCACGGTGATGATTCCTCCCTCTGGCAGGGTGCCGGAACAGGGTCCTGATTGGTTTTTGGTGGCTATAGAGGCTTGCGGCGGCGGAACTCCCGATCTAGGTTTCTTTTCGAGGGTTCCTGTATTTATAGGAATTTTTGGCATAGGTTTCACGTCAAGGGGGTCTCCGAGTCAGCCACGAGGTAGGAGGCGCGCCTAGGGGGTGGGGCACAGCCTCCACCCTCGTGGATGACTCATGACTCTTCTGGCCCAACTCTTTTGCTCCGGGGCTTCTTCTGGTCCATAAAAAATCATCGGGAATTTTCAACTCGTTTGGACCCCGTTTGATATTCCTTTTCTGTAAAACTCAAAAGCAAGGAAAAAACAAAAACTGGCACTGGGCTCTAGGTTAATACGTTAGTCCCAAAAATCATATAAAATTGCATATGAAACATCCAAGATGGATAATATAATAGCATGGAACAATAAAAAATTTAGATACGTTGGAGACGTATCAAGCATCCCCAAGCTTAATTCCTGCTCGTCCTCGAGTAGGTAAATGATAAAAACAGAATTTTTGATGTGGAATGCTACCTAACATATTTATCCATGTAATTCTCTTTATTGTGGCATGAATGTTCAGATCTGAAAGATTCAAAACAAAAGTTTAATATTGACATAAAAACAATAATACTTCAAGCATACTAACAAGGCAATTATGTCTTCTCAAAATAACATTGCCAAAGAAAGCTTATCCCTACAAAATCATATAGTCTGGCTATGTTGCATCTTTGTCACACAAAATATTCAAATCATGCACAACCCCGGTTTCAGCCAAGCAATTGTTTCATACTTTAGTATTCTCAAACCTTTTCAACTTTCACGCAATACATGAGCGTGATCCATGGACATAACACTATAGGTGGAATAGAATGGTGATTGTGGAGAAGACAAAAAGAAGGAGATAGTCTCACATCAACTAGGCGTATCAATGGGCTATGGAGATGCCCATCAATAGATATTAATGTGAGTGAGTAGGGATTGCCATGCAACAGATGCGCTAGAGCTATAAGTTTATGAAAGCTCAAAAAGAAACTAAGTGGGTGTGCATCCAACTAGCTTTCTCATGAAGACCTAGGGCATTTGAGGAAGCCCATCGCTGGAATATACAAGCCAAGTTATATAATGAAAAATTCCCACTAGTATATGAAAGTGACAACATAAGAGACTCTCTATCATGAAGATCATGGTGCTACTTTTAAGCACAAGTGTGGTAAAAGGATAGTAGCATTGCCCCTTCTCTCTTCTTCTCTCATTTTTTGGGCCTTCTCTTCTTTTTTGGCCTCTTTTTATTTATTTATTTTATTTTTATTTTTCGTCCGGAGTCTCATACCAACTTGTGGGGGAATCATAGTCTCCATCATCCTTTCCTCACTGGCACAATGCTCTAATAATGAAGATCATCACACTTTTATTTACTTAAAACTCATGAATTACAACTCGATACTTGGAACAAAATATGACTCTATGTGAATGCCTCCGGCTGTGTACCGGGATGTGCAATGACTCAAGAGTGACATGTATGAAAGAATTATGAACGGTGGCTTTGACACAAATACAATGTCAACTACATGATCATGCAAAGCAATATGACAATGATGAAGCGTGTCATAATAAACGAAACGGTGGAAAGTTGCACGACAATATATCTCAGAATGGCTATGTAAATGCCATAATAGGTAGGTATGGTGGCTGTTTTGAGGAAGGTATATGGTGGGTGTATGGTACCGGCGAGGGTTGCACGGTACTAGAGAGGCTAGCAATGGTGTAAGGGTGAGAGTGCGTATAATCCATGGACTCAACATTAGTCATAAAGAACTCACTTACTTATTATAAAAATCTATTAGTTATCGAAACGAAATACTACACGGATGCTCCTAGGGGAAGGGTTGGTAGGAGTTAACCATGGCGCGATCCCGACCTCCACACAAAGGAAGACAATCAAAAAATAAATCATGCTCCAACTTCATCACATAACAGTTCACCATCCGTGCATGCTACGTGAATCACAAACTTTAACACAAGTATTTCTCAAATTCACAATTACTCCACTAGCATGAATCTAATATCAACATCCTCATATCTCAAAACAATCATAAGGAATCAAACTTCTCTTAGTATTCAATGCACTTTATGAAAGTTTTTATTATATCTCTCTTGGATGCCTATCATATTAGGACTAAATTCATAACCAAAGAAAATTACCATGCTGTTCTAAAAGACTCTGAAAATAATATAAGGGAAGCATGAGAGTTCATCAATTTCTTCAAAATAAAACCATCGCCGTGCTCTAGAAAGATATAAGTGAAGCATTAGTGCAGATGACAAACTACTCCAAAAGATATAAATGAAGATCAATGAGTAGCCGAATAATTGTGCAACTATGTGAAGACTCTCTAACATTTAAGAATTACAGATCTTGAGATACTATTCAAAAAGCAAGCAAAACAAAATAAAATAAAATGACGCTCCAAGCAAAACACATATCATGTGGTGAATAAAAATATAGCTCCAAGTAAGGTTACCGATGAACGAAGAAGAAAGAGGGGATGCCATCCGGGGCATCCCCAAGATTAGGCTCTTGGTTGTCCTTGAATATTACCTTGGGGTGCCTTGGGCATCCCCAATCATAGGCGCTTGCCACTCCTTTTTCCATAGTCCATCAAATCTTTACCCAAAACTTGAAAACTTCACAACACATAACTCAACAGAAAACTCGTAAGCTCCGTTTGTATAAGAAAATAAATCACCACTTAGGTACTGTTGTGAACTCATTCTAAATTCATATTGGTGTTATATCTACTATATTTCAACTTCTCCATGGTTCATAACCTCCGATACAACTCATAGATTCATCAAAATAAGCAAACAACACAATGAAAACAGAATCTATCAAAAACAGAATGGTCTGTAGTAATCTGTAACTCTTGAATACTTATGTAACTCCAAAAATCAATCCAAATTAAGAAAACCTGAGAAATTTGTGTACCAATACAGAGCAAAACGAATCAGATCAAAAGCATATTTATGTGAATTAATAAAACTAATTTACTGGGTGCAAAGTTTCTGATTTTCAGCAGGATCAACACAACTATCACCGTAAGCTATCCCAAAGGTCTTACTTGGAACTTTATTGAAGCAAAAGCTATAAAACATGATTACTCCAGTAGAATAATCATGTGAACACGCAAAAACAGTAGGGTTAAATATTGGGTTGTTTCCCAACAAGCGCTTTTCTTTAATGCCTTTCTAGCTAGGCATGATGATTTCAATGATGCTCAAATAAAAGATAAGAATTGAAACACAAAAAGAGCATCATGAAGAATATGACTAGCACATTTACTTATAACCCACTTCCTATGCATAGGGATTTTGTGAGAAAACAACTTATGGGAACAAGAATCAACTAGCATAGGAAAGCAAAACAAGCATAGCTTCAAGATTTCCAACAAATAGAGAGGAAACTTGATATTATTGCAACTCCTACAAGCATATATTCCTCCCTCATAATAATTTGCAGTAGCATCATGAATGAATTCAACAATATAACCATCACATAAATCATTCTTTTCATGATCTACAAGCATAGAAATTTTACTACTCTCCACATAAGCAAATTTATTCTCATGAATAGTGGTGGGAGCAAACTAAACAAAATAACAATCATGTGAGGCATAATCCAATTGAAAATTAAAATCAAGATGAAAAGTTTCATGGTTATCATTATTCTTTATAGCATACATGTCATCACAATAATCATCATAGATAGAAACTTTGTTCTCATAATCAGTTGGAACCTCTTCCAAAATAGTGGATTCATCACTAAATGAAGTCATGACCTCTCCAAATCCACTTTTATAATTATCACAATAAGATTCAACACCCTCCAAAATAGTGGGATTACTACTTCCTAAAGTTGACACTCTTCCAAACCCACTTTCATCAATATAATCATCATAGATAGGAGGCATGCTTTCATCATAATAAATTTGCTCATCAAAACTTGGGGGACAAAAAATATCATCTTCATCAAACATAGCATCCCCAAGCTTGTGGCTTTGCATATCATTTGCATCATGGATATTCAAGGAATTCATACTAACAACATTGCAATCATGCTCATCATTCAAAGATTGTATGCCAAACATTTTATTGCATTCTTCTTCTAACACTTTGGCACAATTATCGGAATCCTTATTTTCATGAAAGACATTAAAGAGATGAAGCATATGAGGCACCCTCAATTCCATTTTTTTGTAGTTTTATTTTATATACTAAACTGGTGATAAAACAAGAAACTAAAAGGTTCGATTGCAAGATCTAAAGATATACCTTCAAGCACTAACCTCCCCGGCAACATAGCCAAAAAAGAGCTTGATGTCTACTACGCAACCTTCTTATTGTATACGTTGTTGGGCCTCCATGTGCAGAGGTTTGTAGGACAGTAGAAAATTTCGCTCAAGTGGACGGCCTAAGGCTTATCAGTCCGTGGGAGGCACAGGATGAAGATGGTCTCTCTCAAACAACCCTGCAACCAAATAACAAATAGTCTCTTGTGTCCCCAACACACCTGAGGTAGTCCTAGATTAGGGGGTGTCTGGATGGCCGGACTATAGCCTTTGGCCGGACTCCTGGACTATGAAGATACAAGATTGAAGACTTCGTCCCGCGTCCGGATGGGACTTTCCTTGGCGTGGAAGGCAAGCTTGGCGATACGGATATGTAGATCTCCTACTATTGTAACCGACTCTGTGTAACCCTAACCCTTTTCGGTGCCTATAAACCGGAGGGTTTTAGTCCGTAGGACGAAAAACAATCATACCATAGGCTAGCTTCTAGGGTTTAGCCTCTTCGATCTCGTGGTAGATCTACTCTTGTACTACACATATCATCAATATCAATCAAGAAGGAGTAGGGTTTTACCTCCATCGATAGGGCCCGAACCTGGGTAAAAACATCGTGTCCCTTGTCTCCTGTTACCATCCGCCTAGACGCATAGTTCGGGACCCCCTACCCGAGATCCGCCGGTTTTGACACCGACATTGGTGCTTTCATTGAGAGTTCCTCTGTGCCGTCGCCATCAGGAAGGATGCCCCGTCCTGTCTTTAGAGATGGCACTGTGGCTAAAGGAGCTTTGGCTATCAGCCAAACTCTCCGGATAGGCGGTTTCCTTATGACCGCCTGTTCGGCCGCCGCACCGATGATGACTTCTCGGGTCATCGAAAGCAATCTTCACGTTAACTCGGAACTCACCGAGCAGTTAGATCCGATGGAGCTCTCTTCCTTAAACGAGCTCTTGGATCACATTGCCGCCCTGGGAGTCGCTACAGACTATGATCAGATTGGGCTTAAACCCGATCTGAGAGAGATTAACTCTCCCCAGGTTACCCACCACATTGCCATGGTAGAGAAACAATGCGGTGACCCTTCTTATATCTTAAGGACTAGCTATGTCCGGATTCCCGATCCCTCCATGCCGGATTCCTGCGGAGGGGAGGATGTCACTCAAGCCCTGAACCTAAAGTCAGGAAGCAGGCTAGATTCATTGGACAACATCCAAGAACCCAAGCTTCCAAGTTCGGAAACTTCTTGGCCCATGAGTTTTAGATCGGACGGGGTTCCGAATTTAATTCCACCCGCCCACCCAAACACAAGCAATCTATCCCAAATCCGGCAAGAGCCCGCAGAAATAGTACACCATTACTGGGCCAGATTCCTCCTGGTCATAAACAGGATAAAGGATTGCCGTGAGGAGGACACAATTTCATTCTTCTGCAATAATTGCACGGACAAGGGAATCCTCAACGCCGTAAGTCATCGTGAAATCACACGCTTCACTGACTTAGCATCCATAGTACGAAAGTACTGTGCGATGGAAAGCGCCTGGAAAACCGAAATTAATTTTTGGGAAAATCCGGCCCTAAATACAATCCCAGTCCGAAATAAAAGGGTGCGTCATCGCCAGGCACCTGGGTTAAATACCAAAAAGCAAAAACCCTCTATAGGGCATGGAACCGTATTGGAAGGATGGCTCAATGGACCCTGCAAAATTCATAGTACAGAGGGCGCCACTCCAACTCATAGCCTTAGAGCATGTTGGATACTACGACAGGTGGCCAAAAGTGGCGAAGAGCTTCTAACTCCAGAGCACCAGGCCAAGGACACCAGTATGGTATTAACAGTCTTCGAGACTTTCGCATCAAATAATATGCGGAAACGAACAATCCGCAGCCTTGCCGAAGTCTACCAAGTAGCAACAATAAACCCATGGAGTGACACGGCAATTACCTTTAATGCCAGTGACGAACCTAAATTCTGAACAGCCCGAGCACCAGCCACATTGGTCCTCAGTCCAATAGTGGACGGCTTTCGCCTTACCAAGGTACTCATGGACGGTGGCAGCAGATTGAACCTCATTTACGAGGAAACCCTCAGAAAAATGGAAATAGGCTGGAGCCGCATTGGGCGAAGCAACACAACCTTTAGAGGAATAATCCCCAGTCGGGAAGCATGCTATACAGGAAAAATCACACTAGATGTGGTGTTCGGCATGCCGGATAATTACAGGTCCGAGGAGGTCACGTTCCAAGTGGCCCCGTTCAGCAGCGGATATCATGCTCTATTAGGGCGAGAGGCATTCACAATTTTTCAAGCTATACCCCATTACGGGTACATGAAGCTCAAAATGCCCGGGCCCAACGAAATCATCACTCTTGCTAGTGACCCGGACATAGCACTCCGCGCCGAAAACAAGACAGCCGCACTGGCCCTTGAGGCACTATCCGAAGCCCTAGCGGCCGAGGAACTCACTGCGCTGCGCTCCACAGTGAATAGGGACGACATGATACTCGATAAGAGATCCAAGTCCACCTCCTTTAAACCAGCGGACGAAATAGTCAAATTCCAAGTCCATCCAACAGACCCTAAAAAACGGCCTCCGTTGGGACACAATTAAACCCTGAGGTGGACGCTACACTACGAGAATTCCTACGCGAAAATTGGGACATCTTTGCCTGTCACCCTTCAGACATGCCAGGAATCCCACGCCGGCTGGCCAAGCACAGCCTAAACATCCTAAAAGGATTCAAGCCAGTCAAACAGGCTCTTCGGCGTTTCTCTGAACCCAAGAGACAAACCATGGGAGAGGAGCTAGCCAAATTATTGGAGGCCGGATTCATCATAGATATAAAACATCCGGACTGGCTAGCAAACCTGGTGATGGTACCAAAGAAGGACAAATCCTGGCGCCTATGCGTCGATTTTAAGGACCTCAACAAGGCTTGCCCAAAGGATCCCTTCCCCCTCCCCCGCATCGATCAAATTATCGACGCTACCGCAGGACATGATTCATTGTGTTTCCTCGACGCATACTCCGGCTACCACCAAATTAAGATGGCAGAGCCCGACCAGGCCGCAACGGCATTCATCACCCCATACGGCCCATTCTGCTTCAACACAATGCCTTTGGGCTCAAAAACGCTGGCGCAACATATCAGCGCATGATTCAGACATGTCTGGCAAACCAGATCGGCAAAACAGTGGAGGCATACGTAGATGATGTGGTCGTCAAAACCAAGCACGTCGAAACTCTAGTAGACGATTTGAGGCTCACGTTCGATAATCTCCAAACATATGACATTAAGCTTAACCCGGAAAAATGTGTTTTCAGCGTACCAGCCGGAAAGCACTTGGGCTTCATTGTATCCGGTAGAGGAATTGAAGCAAACCCAGCAAAGATCCGAGCTCTGTCACAATTGGATATCCCAAAGGACCTCAAACAAATACAAAAATTGACGGGATGCGTGATACGTCTCCAACGTATCTATAATTTTTGATTTCTCCATGCTACTTTATCTACTGTTTTGGACTATAATGGGCTTTATTTTCCACTTTTACATTATTTTTGGGACTAACCTATTAACCGGAGGCCCAGCCCAGAATTGCTGTTTTTTGCCTTTTTCAGTATTTTGAAGAAATAGAATATCAAACGGAGTCCAAACGGAATGAAACCTTCGGGAATGTGATTTTCTCATCAGATAAGACCCAGGAGACTTGGACCCTCCGTCAAGAAAGCCACGAGGCGGTCACGAGGGTGGAGGGCGCGCCCTCCCCCCTGGGCGCGCCCCTGCCTCGTGGGCCCCTCGAAGCTCCACCGACGTACTCCTTCCTCCTATATATACCTACGTACCCCCAATAGACCAGAGACGGAGCCAAAAACCTAATTCCACCACCACAACCTTCTGTATCCACGAGATCCCATCTTGGGGCCTGTTCTGGAGCTCCGCCGGAGGGGGCATCCACCACGGAGGGCTTCTACATCAACACCATAGCCCCTCCGATGAAGTGTGAGTAGTTTACTTCAGACCTTCGGGTCCATAGCTAGTAGCTAGATGGCTTCTTCTCTCTTTTTGGATCTCAATACAATGTTCTCCCCCTCTCTCATGGAGATCTATTCGATGTAATCTTCTTTTTGCGGTGTGTTTGTTGAGACCGATGAATTGTGGGTTTATGATCCAGCTTATCTATGAATAATATTTGAATCTTCTCTGAATTCTTTTATGTATGATTGAGTTATCTTTGCAAGTCTCTTTGAATTATCTGTTTGGTTTGGCCAACTAGATTGGTAGTTCTTGCAATGGGAGAAGTGCATGGCTTTGGGTTCAATCTTGTGGTGTCCTTACTCAGTGACAGAAAGAGTTGCAAGGCATGTATTGTATTGTTGCCATCGAGGATAACAAGATGGGGTATTTATCATATTGCATGAATTTATTTCTCTACATCATGTCATCTTGCTTAAGGTGTTACTCTATTTTTAACTTAATACTCTAGATGCATGCTGGATAACGGTCGATGAGTGGAGTAATAGTAGTAGATGCAGAATCATTTCGGTCTACTTGTCTCGGACGTGATGCCTATATACAAGATCATACCTAGATAACCTCATAATTATGCTCAATTCTGTCAATTGCTCAACAGTAATTTGTTCACCCACCGTAGAATACTTATGCTCTTGAGAGAAGCCACTAGTGAAACCTATGGCCCCCGAGTCTATTCTCATCATATCAATCTATATCACTTTATTTACTTGCTTTGCCTTTACTTTTACTTTGCATCTATCTATCAAAAATACCAAAAATATTATCTCTATCAGATCTCACTCTCGTAAGTGACCGTGAAGGGATTGACAACCCCTAATCGCGTTGGTTGCGAGTAGCTATCGTTCTGTGCAGGTACGAGGGACTTGCGCGTGACCTCCTACTGGATTGATACCTTGGTTCTCAAAAACTGAGGGAAATACTTATGCTACTGTGCTGCATCATCCTCTCCTCTTCGGGGAAAACCAACGCATGCTCGAGACGTAGCAAGAAGGATTTCTGGCGCCGTTGCCGGGGAGGCTTACGCAAAAGTCAACATACCAAGTACCCATCACAATCCCTATCTCTCGCATTACATTATTTTCCATTCGCCTCTCGTTTTCCTCTCCCCCACTTCACCCTTGCCGTTTTATTCGCCCTCTCTTTCCCAATCTCCTCCTCTCTTTCCGTTGCCTTTTCCTCGTCCTTTTGTTTGCTCGTGTGTTAGTTTGCTTGCTTGTCGTGATGGCTCAAGATGCCACCAAATTGTGTGACTTCACCAATACCAATAATAATGATTTCCTTAGCACTCCAATTGCTCCTCTTGCCAATACTGAATCTTGTGAAATCAATACTGCTTTGTTGAATCTTGTTATGAAAGATCAATTTGCCGGCCTTCCTAGTGAAGACACCGCTACTCATCTGAATAGCTTCGTTGATTTATGTGATATGCAAAAGAAAAAAGATGTCGATAATGATGTCGTTAAATTGAAGCTATTTCCTTTTTCGCTTAGAGATCGTGCTAAAGCGTGGTTTTCATCTTTGCCTAAAAACAGTATTGATTCTTGGAACAAGTGCAAAGATGATTTTATCTCTAAGTATTTTCCTCCCGCTAAGATTATCTCTCTTAGAAACGATATTATGAATTTTAAGCAACTTGATCATGAACATGTTGCACAAGCTTGGGAGAGAATGAAATTAATGCTACGTAATTGTCCTACTCATGGTTTGAACTTGTGGATGATTATACAAATTTTTTATGCTGGATTGAATTTTGCTTCTAGAAATCTTTTAGATTTGGCCGCGGGAGGCACTTTTATGGAAATCACTTTAGGAGATGCTACTAGACTCCTAGATAATATTATGGTTAATTATTCTCAATGGCATACTGAAAGATCTACTAATAAAAAGGTGCATGCTATAGAAGAAATCAATGTTTTGAGTGAAAAGATGGATGAACTTAGGAATTTATTTGCTAAGAGTGTTTCTTCTGATCCCAATAATATGCCTTTATCTACTTTGCTTGAAAATAATAATGAATCTATGGATGTGAATTTTATTGGTAGGAATAGTTTTGGTAACAACGCGTATAGAGGGAATTTTAATTCTAGGCCTTATCCTAGTAATCCTTCTAATAATTATAGAAATTCCTACAACAACTCTTATGGAAATTTTAGTAAGATGCCCTCTGAATTTGAGAGCAGTGTTAAAGAGTTTATGGATTCACAAAAGAATTTTAATGCTTTGCTTGAAGACAAATTGCTTAAAGTTGATGATTTGGCTAGGAACGTTGATAGAATTTCTCTTGAAATTGATTCTTTAAAGCTTAGATCTATTCCTCCTAAGCATGATATCAATGAGTCTCTCAAAGACATGAGAATTTCCATTGATGAGTGCAAGGAAAGAACCGCTAGGATGCGTGCTTCCAAAGATGCCTTTATTAAAGCGTGTTCTTCCAATCCCTATGAAAATCAAGATGAAGATCTAAAAGTTATTGATGTGTCCCCCATTAAATCTTTGTTTTGCAATATGAATCTTGATGAATCTGAAGATTATCTTCCTTTACCTAGAAGGTATTCTAAGAATTCAGAGTTTCTAGATCTTGGTGATGAAACTGATGAAAGTGGGATTAAAATAAATAGAAACCGTGATGTTGCTAAACCCACTATTTTGGATTCAAGGAATTTAATTATGAAAATTTCTCTTTGATTGGTTGTATTTCCTTGTTGCAATCCGTGCTAGAATCTCCTCATGCTTATAGTCAAAATAAGGCTTTTACCGAACATATTGTTGATGCCTTGATGCAATCTTATGAAGAAAAACTTGAGAAGAAAGTTTCTATCCCTAGAAAACTCTATGATGAGTGGGAACCTACTATTAAAATTAAAATAAAAGATTTTGAGTTTCATGCTTTATGTGATTTGGGTGCTAGTGTCTCTACTATTCCCAAAACTTTATGTGATTTGCTAGATTTCCGTGATTTTGATGATTGCTCTCTAAACTTGCATCTTGCGGATTCCACTATTAAAAAACCTATGGGAAGAATTAATGATGTGCTCATTGTTGCAAATAGGAATTATGTGCCCGTAGATTTTATCGTTCTTGATATAGATTGCAATCCCTCATGTCCTATTATTCTTGGTAGACCTTTCCTTAGAACGATTGGTGCAATTATTGATATGAATGAAGGGAATATTAGATTCCAATTTCCCTTAAAGAAGGGTATGGAACACTTCCCTATCAAGAAAATAAAATTATCATATGAATCTATCATGAGAGTCACTTATGGATTGCCTACCAAAGATGGCAATACCTAAATCTATCCTGGCTTTTATGCCTAGCTAGGGGCGTTAAACGATAGCGCTTGTTGGGAGGCAACCCAATTTTATTTTGTGTTTTTTGTTTTTGCTTCTGTTTAGGAATAAATAATCCATCTACCTTCTGTTTGGATAAGGTTTTATGTTTTAATTAGTGTTTGTGCCAAGTAGGACCTATAGGATAACCTACGATGATAGTTGATTTGATTCTGCTGAAAAACAGAAACTTTGCGCGCACGAATTTAGTTATGATAAATCACAGGAACGTGATTTTGCGTTGATTCTTTTTGCTGCTGATCAATAAACAAATTGTCCAGGACTTCCTATTTTGGTAGAAGTTTTAGAGTTCCAGAAGTTTGCGTTAGTTACAGATTGCTACAGACTGTTCTGTTTTTGACAGATTCTGTTTTTCGTGTGTTGTTTGCTTATTTTGATGAATCTATGGCTAGTAAAATATTTTATGATCCATAGAGAAGTTGGAATACAGTAGGTTTAACACCAATATAAATAAAGAATGAGTTCATTACAGTACCTTGAAGTAGTCTTTTGTTTTCTTTCTCTAACGGAGCTCACGAGATTTCTGTTGAGTTTTGTATTGTGAAGTTTTCAAGTTTTGGGTGAATTCTTTTGATGGATTATAGAACAAGGAGTGGCAAGAGCCTAAGCTTGGGGATGCCCATGGCACCCCCAAGATAATCCAAGGACACCAAAAAGTCAAAGCTTGGGGATGCCCCGGAAGACATCCCCTCTTTCGTCCACTTCCATCGGTAATTCACTTGGAGCTATATTTTTATTCACCAACATGATATGTGTTTTGCTTGGAGCGTCTTGTATTATTTGTGTCTTTTCTTGTTAGTCTACCACAATCATAATTGCTGTACACACCTTTTGAGAGAGCCATACATGAATTGAAATTTGTTAGAATACTCTATGTGCTTCGCTTATATCTTTTGAGCGTGATAATTTTTGCTCCAGTGCTTCACTTAGATTTTTTTAGCACGGTGGTGGATTTTTTTAAAGAAACTTGATCTCTCATGATTCACTTAGATTATTTTGAGAGTTTTTAATAGCATGGTAATTTTCTTAATGTTAATATACTTGGTATTCAAGATATGTGAAACTTTCTTTTGAGTGTGTTGAATACTAAGATAAGTTTGTTGCTTGATAATTGTTTTGAGATATGGAGGTGATAATATCAAAGTCGTGCTAGTTGGGTGATTATGAATTTGAGAAATACTTGTGTTGAAGTTAGCAAATCCCGTAGCATGCACGTATGGTTAAAGTTGTGTAACAAATTTGAAACATGAAGTGTACCTGGCTTGTGCATCCTTATGAGTGGCGGTCGGGGACGAGCGATGGTCTTTCCTACCAATCTATCCCCCTAGGAGCATGCGCGTAGTACTTGATTTTTGATGACTTCTAAATTTTTGCAATAAGTATATGAGTTCTTTTGACTAATGTTGAGTCCATGGATTATACGCACTCTCACCTTTCCGCCTTTGCTAGCCTCTTCGGTACCGTGCATTGCCCTTTCTCACCTTGAGAGTTGGTGCAAACTTCGCCGGTGCATCCAAACCCCATGATACGATACGCTCTATCATAAATAAACCTACTTTTATCTTCCTGAAAACAGCCACCATACCTACCTATCATGGCATTTCCATAGCCATTCCGAGATATATTGCCATGCAACTTCCACCATCATCATCATGACATGCATTACTTTTGTCATATTGCCATTGCATGATCTTGTAGTTGACATCGTATTTGTGGCAAAGCCACCATGCATTATTTTCCATACATGTCACTCTTGATTCATTGCACCATCCCGGTACACCGCCGGAGGCATTCATATAGAGTCATATCTTGTTCTAAGTTTCGAGTTGTAATCCTTATGTTGTAATCAATAGAAGTGTGATGATCATCATTATTAGAGCATTGCCCAAAAAAAAGAGAAAGGCCAAAAAAAAGAAAGGCCCAAAAAAAGGGCAATGCTACTATCTCTTTTTCCACACTTGTGCTTCAAAGTAGCACCTTGTTTTTCATATAGTGAGTCTCATAAGTTGTCTTGTTCATACTAGCGGGAATTTTTCATTATAGAACTTGGCTTGTATATTCCTACGATGGGCTTCCTCAAATGCCCTAGGTCTTCATGAGCAAGCAAGTTGGATGCACACCCACTAGTTTTCTTTTGTTGAGCATTCATAGCTCTAGTGCATTCGTTGCATGGCAATCCCTACTCCTTGCATAAACATCAATCGATGGGCATCTCCATAGCTCATTGATTAGCCTCGTTGATGTGAGACTTTCTCCTTTTTTGTCTTCTCCACACAATCCCCCTCATCATATTCTATTCCACCCATAGTGCTATATCCATGGCTCACGCTCATGTATTGCGTGAAGGTTGAAAAAGTTTGAGATTATTTAAGTATGAAATAATTGCTTGGCTTGTCATCGGGGGTATAGAAGTTGGGAACATCTTTGTGTGACAAAAATGAAGCATAGCCTAACTATATGATTTTGTAGGGATGAACTTTCTTTTGCCATGCTATTTTGAGAAGACATGATTACTTTGATTAGTATGCTTGAAGTATTATTATTCCTATGTCAATATGAACTTTTGTCTTGAATCTTTCGGATCTGAATATTCATACCATGATTAAGAAGATTTACATTGAAATTATGCCAAAGTATCACTCCGCATCAAAAATTCTCTTTTTATCATTTACCTACTCGAGGATGAGTAGGAATTAAGCTTGGGGATGCCTGTTACGTCTCCAATGTATCTATAATTTTTGATTGCTCCATGCTACTTTATCTACTGTTTTGGACTATAATGGGCTTTATTTTCCACTTTTATATTATTTTTGGGACTAACCTATTAACCGGAGGCCCAGCCCAGAATTGCTGTTTTTTGCCTTTTTCAGTATTTCGAAGAAACAGAATATCAAACGGAGTCCAAACGGAATGAAACCTTCGGGAACCTTATTTTCTCATCAGATAAGACCCAGGAGACTTGGACCCTCCGTCAAGAAAGCCACGAAGTGCTCACGAGGGTGGAGGGCGCGCCCTCCCCCTGGGCGCGCCCCCTGCCTCGTGGGCCCCTCGAAGCTCCACCGACGTACTCCTTCCTCCTATATATACCTACGTACCCCCAATAGACCAGAGATGGAGCCAAAAACCTCATTCCACCGCCGCAACCTTCTGTATCCACGAGATCCCATCTTGGGGCTTGTTCCGGAGCTCCGCCGGAGGGGGCATCCACCACGGAGGGCTTCTACATCAACACCATAGCCCCTCCGATGAAGTGTGAGTAGTTTACTTCAGACCTTCGGGTCCATAGCTAGTAGCTAGATGGCTCCTTCTCTCTTTGTGGATCTCAATACAATGTTCTCCCCCTCTCTCATGGAGATCTATTCAATGTAATCTTCTTTTTGCGGTGTGTTTGTTGAGATCGATGTATTGTGGGTTATGATCCAGCTTATCTATGAATAATATTTGAATCTTCTCTGAATTCTTTTATGTATGATTGAGTTATCTTTGCAAGTCTCTTCGAATTATCCGTTTGGTTTGGCCAACTAGATTGGTAGTTCTTGCAATGGGAGAAGTGCATGGCTTTGGGTTCAATCTTGTGGTGTCCTTACTCAGTGACAGAAAGAGTTGCAAGGCACGTATTGTATTGTTGCCATCGAGGATAACAAGATGGGGTATTTATCATATTGCATGAATTTATTCCTCTACATCATGCCATCTTGCTTAAGGCGTTACTCTGTTTTTAACTTAATACTCTAGATGCATGCTGGATAGCGGTCGATGAGTGGAGTAATAATAGTAGATGTAGAATTGTTTCGGTCTACTTGTCTCGGACGTGATGCCTATATACATGATCATACCTAGATAACCTCAAAACTATGCTCAATTCTGTCAATTGCTCAACAGTAATTTGTTCACCCACCGTAGAATACTTATGCTCTTGAGAGAAGCCACTAGTGAAACCTATGGCCCCCGGGTCTATTCTCATCATACCAATCTATATCACTTTATTTACTTGCTTTGCCTTTACTTTTACTTTGCATCTATCTATCAAAAATACCAAAAATATTATCTCTATCAGATCTCACTCTCGTAAGTGACCGTGAAAGGATTGACAACCCCTAATCGCGTTGGTTGCGAGTAGCTATCGTTCTGTGCAGGTACGAGGGACTTGCGCATGACCTCCTACTGGATTGATACCTTGGTTCTCAAAAACTGAGGGAAATACTTATGCTACTGTGCTGCATCATCCTCTCCTCTTCGGGGAAAACCAACGCAAGCTCGAGACGTAGCAATGCGTGGCGGCTTTAAGCCGCTTTATCTCCCGTTTAGGAGAAAAGGCATTACCCCTTTATCGCCTCCTCCGATGCACCGAACACTTCGAGTGGACGGATGCCGCCACAGCCAGACTCGAAGATATAAAAGCCATATTGGCAACAAATCCGGTCCTGGCCGCGCCCAACATAGGCGAACCAATGCTATTATATGTCGCGACAACTCATCAAGTGGTGAGTGCGGTGCTCGTTGTCGAACGAGAAACGGACGGACACAAGTTCCCCCTTCAAAATCCAGTTTACTACGTGTCCACGGTCCTAACTCCATGCAAGTCACAGTACCCGCATTATCAGAAGATAGCGTACGCGGTGTTCATGGCATCCCGGAAGTTGCAACACTACTTTCAAGAGTGTTCGATAACAGTAGCCTCCGGAGTACCTCTTAATGACATTATAAACAACCGCGACGCGACGGGCCGGATTGCCAAATGGGCCATTGAGCTCCTCCCGTTTGACATAACCTATAAGCCACGGCGAGCTATTAAGTCGCAAGTTTTGGCCGACTTCGTCGCCGAATGGACTGAAGCCGAACTCCCTAAAGAGTACGGCGCATATTCCAACTGGATCATGCACTTCGACGGCTCCAAAATGTTGGCTGGTCTGGGGGCTGGCATCGTTCTGACATCCCCAACCGGAGATACGGTTCAATACGTACTCCAGATAATGTATACGGACTCCAACAACGCAGCCGAATACGAGGCCCTTCTACATGGCCTCCAGATGGCAGTCTCCATGGGCATTCAACGCCTAGAGGTGCGCAGGGACTCAAACCTCGCGATATCCCAAATAAATGGAGACTTTTTTTTGAAAGCTTGGGACAGTGAGGGCAGCCTCCCACTGACTTTGTATTACATATCAAGACACAAGGTTACAAGGGATAGAAATTACATGGGGGTAGGAGGAGGCAGGGTGTCCCTATACATCAAACGTACAAGGTTTAAGTAGCTAGATCAGGTCAACCACCTGATCAACGAAAGGCACCAAGGACTGAATGGTCCTGTGTCTCATCATTCCAAAGTCCATTTTGAATCTCTGGGTCCACCCCTCAACGGTCGGCGCCACACTTCTGAACAGTTTATTGTTACGTTCCTTCCATATGCTCCAGCAGGCTATGATGAAGACATCCATGAACATCGGTCTACCCCACGTGCTTTTAGCTGCATGCAAAAGTTGCACCCAGGTACCATGCAGTGGCCACGCAATTCCCAGCTTCCCCCAACATGTTTGACTGAATTCACAGTGGAAGAACAGATGTTCTACCGTTTCCTCGGGAGGATGGTGACACAGAAGGCACGCATAGTTGTCATCCCTTAGCTTCATCTGCTTCCTCTTGAGCAGTCCCCGAGTGTTCAGCCTATCTGCAAGAAGCAGCCACGCAAAAACCTTCCATTTGTTGGTGCACTTGGATTTCTAGATCCACTTGAACGCATCGTCCGCTTCCATGTCCCGAAAACAGTGCAGATAGTATTTGCTGGAGGCGAGCTCCTCCGCACCCCAAATCAGCCGCCAGGCATCATTTACCTCCGCGAGCTCCACCGAAGCCAGGGATGTTTGCAAGTCATCGAGCTCTTCTCTAGCTTGCACCGAAAGTGGCAGATAGAAGTTTTGGCCAAGCGTAGGCGATGTTAGTAGCAGCTTGACAGAGATGTCTTCGTGCTTGGCGAAGGAGAAGAGACGGGGATGACTATCATCAAGAATATTATCATGCCAGGCATCCTTCCAGAACAGTGTTGAACCCCCATCCCCAAGCTCAACCGAAGTGATTGCTCTGTAGGTTGGCACCAGATTCAACACGTCTTTCCACCAGAACGATCCACACGGAGTAGAAGCATGCGGAATCAAGCCTTCATAGTATGTGTCCCAAACAAGACTAACCCACGGAATGTCCATGCGGTTATAAAATTTGTCCAGCTGTTTAAGCAGTAGGCCCTGGTTTTGGATCTTCAAGTCAAGCACCCCGAGCCCTCCCTTGTGCTTGGGCCTGCAAACTATCGATGGAGACTTCGATGCCAAGGATCCGAAAATGGCAGCTTATCGCAACGCCATCTTAAAAATGTCAGCTCGGTTTGAGGGGCTCGAATTTCACCATATAGACCGGGATAACAACCAGGCAGCAGACGTATTGGCACACATGGGCGCAAAGCGCGATGCCGTCCCTCCCAACATCTTCCTAGAGAGGCTGTTCAAGCCATCTGTACTATGGGAGGGGGAATCCGGAAATAATAATCCGGACCCAACCGCACTGCCCGACACCGAACATTCTGACACAATTGACGGTTCGGCCAACGAAGTAACATCCTCAGCCCACGTAATAATGGCAATCATTGCCCCGTGGACGGAACCATTTCTAGCCTACCTAACCAGACAGGAACTTCTCGAGGACCAAAACAAGGCCCGCTGCATAGTGCGGCGATCTAAAGCCTATAAGGTCCATGAGGGAGAGCTTTACAAGAAAAGCACAACTGGAGTCCTTCAAAGGTGTATCTCCGAAGAGGAAGGGCGGAATCTCCTGGCTGAAATTCATGCCGGACTCGGCGGGCACCACGCTGCAGCCCGGGCCCTTGTAGGCAAGGCCTTCCGTACAGGATTTTATTGGCCGACGGCCCGGGCAGATGCTCAGGACTTAGTCCAACGATGCGTCGGTTGCCAGCTCTTTGCTAATCAAAGCCACATGCCACCCACCACCCTCAAAACTATACCCATAACCTGGCCCTTCACTGTCTGGGGGCTTGACATGGTTGGACTCCTTAAAGGAGGAACCCACAAGCAAAAATACCTACTGGTCATGGTGGATAAATTTACCAAATGGATAGAGGCCAAACCTGTTAAGACGGTCGAATCCGGACCGGTGATAGACTTCATATCAGGGGTCGTACACCGTTACGGCGTCTCCCACAGCATCATCAGTGATAATGACACGAACTTTACGGCCGACAAGGTCAAACTCTGGTGCAAAAACATGGGCAACAAGCTTGACTATGCTTCAGTCTATCACCCTCAAACTAACGGTCAAGTCGAGCGAGCAAATGGTGTAATCATGAGCGGCATCAAACCCAGATTAGTGCGGTCCCTCAAGGAATCTAACACGCACTGGGTAGAGGATTTCGACTCCATACTCTAGGGGCTGCGGACCACTCCAAATCGCACCACCGGATTTACACCATTCTTTATGGTATATGGCGCAGAGGCAGTTCTGCCCTGCGAAATAATTCATGACTCACCTCGTGTGCGCATGTACGAAGAAAGAGAAGCCGAGCTCGATCGGCAGGACAGTTTGGACGCATTGAAGGAGGAGCGTGACGTGGCAAAAGCTCGTTCCGCATTCTATCAACAGCAAGCTCGAAGATATCAAAGCAGAGAAGTACAGGCCAAAACTTACAATGTTGGCGAGTTAGTTCTACGTTTGCCGGACAAGAAAAAGGACAAACTCAAGCCCAAATGGGAATGTCCCTTTATCATCGACCAAGTCCTGACCGATGGAACGTACCGTCTGTGGGATGCATCGCATAACCGACTCGAGCCGAACCCATGGAACGCAGCCCGTCTCCGAAGATTCTACGCCTAGCGCTGGATTTTGAGTTCGTCTCCTTCCTCCGTCTATACTTTACATACTAGCTGTCTTCTATTTCTCTCCTTCTCCCCCATTTTCCTATTACAGCCTTTGAAAGCTTGTTTGCGCATTGTTCGCACACACTTGACGCGCTATCCGCGCTCATTATACCTGGGGGCTTCTTTAACAGAAGCTTATTTCTACGGGCTTCATGCCCAACACATGTGTCACACTTCCACATGAACCCTTTATTCACCATTATATATGTGACGCCCCTGATTCAACCGTACACTAATCATACACGCAAATGTGTACGATCAAGATCAGGGACTCACGGGAAGATATCACAACACAACTCTAGACACAAATAAAATAATACAAGCTTTATATTACAAGCCAGGGGCCTCGAGGGCTCGAATACATAGCTCGATACACAAGAGAGTCAGCGGAAGCAACAATATCTGAGTACAGACATAAGTTAGACAAGACTGCCTTAAGAAGGCTAGCACAAAAGCAACACGATCGAAGAGGCAAGGCCTCCTACCTGGGACCTCCTAACTACTCCTGGTCGTCGACGATCTTCATGTGGCAGCATCCATCGGCGGTGGCATCTGGCTCCAGGGATCCACCATCTGGTTGCATCAACCAGAAAGAAGAAAGAAGGGGGGAAAGGGGTAGCAAAGCAACCGTGAGTACTCATCCAAAGTACTCGCAAGCATAAGATCTATACTAAGTATGCACGGGTATCAAATGGAAGGTTTGTATCTGTGGACTGATCTACAGAATGCCAGAATAGAGGGGGAGGGCCTAGCCTATCGAAGACTAGCATCTTCACGCAGCTCCGAGCATCTTGCAGCATGTAGAAGAGTAAAGAATAACAGTTTATATTTAACAGGCATGTTGTAACATTAATGCCCAGAGATCCTTCCTCGACTCCCTGCGAGAAAGCAATCCCGGAGCCACATATCTCAAGTATCCATTTGTAGTTGTATAAGATCAGGATATAAGTCTGAACGTCCATTACCATGGACACGGTATTCGAATAAAGATCTTTCCTGCAGGGGTGCACCACGTTACCCAACACGCTCAATCAGTCTGGCCGGACACACCTTTCTGGGGTCAATGCCCGCCCTCGGAAGATCAACACGTCGCAGCCCGACCTAGGCTCAGCAGAGAGGTCCCCGCCGGTCTACATCCTAAGCACTCCGGGGTCTGGGCCCATCGCCCGTTGCACTCCGGATCATTGCACGCATGGGTGAATACCAGCACCGCCTCGGATGGCCAGCACGATCCGACCGCACTGCTGAACTGGACGTCTGACAGAGCTTCGGCTGATACCACGATGCCGAGGCCCATAGCTATTCTCGCATGGTGGTTGGTGCGAAAAGGCCAAAGGCCAATTTAGAACAAATACCCAAACCATAGTGTATTATTAGCTCGCAGAGACGAGCAGAGACTCATGATAAGGTGACCCCGTCGCCCCGTCTCGAGGAAATACGACAAGGGCAAGCCCAGCCCACTCGAGGGCTGCCAGACTTCCCGGCCGTGCCTCGTAACCATCTTGCGGGTGCTCTCCGGGCCCGCCCGACTTTCCCAGAGGTCTCAAGTAATGTCAAGGTAACCGTGTGTCCAAACATCAAGGGGAAAACCCAAGGAATCACCCTCGGAGGATTCCACTCGATGTAATCATCAAGGTGAACGTAAGAGGAACCACCCTCGGAGTTCACACTTGAGGGGTTGCATGACAGAGCTGTATCGGGAATGGTGAAGGAGGAAATCACCCTCGATGAACACGACCGAATAGCTACACTACAGAATTATCATCAGGAGTGCGTTATGAGGGATCACCCTCGGCACTCGATAGTAGCTCTGCAGAGTCGAACAACTAAAGGGGCGTGATGTGATGTGCGGTGTCGGGCTCTGGTCGTCGATCATGTAGCTCGAGTCGTCGATGATGAAGCAGGGGCAATAAGGACAAGGTGGAGGTCGCTGATGGATCACTATCCAACCTATACTAAGCAGTTTAGGATAAGCAGGTAAGGTACAACAGCAGGTACAAAAGCAGGCTATGCATCAGAATAGGAGCAATCAATAACAGTAGCAAAATCTAATGCAAGCATGAGAGTATAGAATGGGAGATATCGGGATGATCAAAGGGGGGCTTGCCTGGAAGCTCCGCTGAAAAGGGGTAGAAGTGCCGTCGATGACGTAGTCGATCACAGGGACATCAACATCGGTGTCGGGGTCTACCGGATAGAAGAGGGGAAAGAAACAGTAAATACACGCAAACATATGCATAAAAAGACAAGAAGCGGGGCTAGAAGTGTTCTAACGCAGCGCTAGGCGATACTGGCGGAGGGGGAAACATCCGGGAAAATTTTCCCGGTTCCGGACGTCTGTCGGACAGATGAACCGGAGGGGAAAGGTTGCATGTTTGCTATGCTAGGGATGTGTGGCGGGCGAACAGACCGCGTATTCGAATTCGTCTCGTCGTTCTGAGCAACTTTCATGCATAAAACTTTTTCATCGGAGCCACCATTATTCTTCTAAGAATTATCAAAGTTTTAGCAATTTTCTGAAATTATAATTTAATTTAATTCGAAATTTAATTAAATACTAAATGCTATGAGTACACATAGAAGTGTACCGAGGGGGTGTAATGTGTGGTTGGTAATGGGCCAGGGTAAAAGTCAATACTGTACACTCAGCAATTGACTCAGTCAACGTTGACTGGTCAACATGGTCGAAGGGCCCGCATGTCATGGACTGGTGTTAAACTATTTTAACTAATTGGTTTATTTAGCAGTGGGGCCCATATGTCAGTGGGACATGTCAACAATTTACCTAGTGCGGGCCCCATGTAATAGGCTCAATGTGGGGTGGGTTAGTACTAGACGGGGCTTAGTCCCTAATCTAATCAGGGCCGGTCTCCATGGAAATTTCCCAGCCGCTCACACACACACACACACACAGAGAACGCACATGGTGCTCTCAGCCATGGTCAGCAATAACAGCTACATCGAGAGCAGGTAGGAGTGGCAATAGCAAAGGGCAGCAGCTGCGGCAAGAGTAGCAGCAGCAAAGAGCAAGGTAGCAGCGGCAGCATAACAGCAAGACAGCAGCGATAGGAAACTGCAGAAGCAACGACCACGGGCGCGCGCGGGCACAATAGGGCAAGCAGCGGGGCATCGGCAAAAGATCAGCAGTGACCACGGGCGCACGCGTGGGCAGGCGCGGGGCACGGCTAGGGCGCGGGCTAGCGGGCAGGAGCGCTCACGTATGCGGCCATACGCAGGCGAGCGTGCTCGGACGCGAAGCTTCGGCCATGGTGGCCGGGCTCGCAGGGATGATGATACGGCGACGGATCGAGGGGGAAAAGCTAGGGAATCGGGGAAGGAGCTCACTGCGGTGCCGGAGATGAGATCGAGATTGCGGGGGATGAACCGAAGACGAGGCAATCGATGACGGCGACCGGCGATGTACCTGGTGAAGAAACGGCGATGGCGAGCGTACGAGCCACCCGGCTTGAGCTGATGCCCGGGACGGACGAAGCCGGCGGTCGCGGTCCTCCTTGACGTCCTCCCGCGCGTAGGCGACGACGTTGGCTGCGACGGTGACGATGGCGCGGCTACAGTAGCTTCGTGTGTATGCAGGGGAGCGAGCAACGACGCGAGGGGGGAGAAGTGGCGGCTAGGGTTCGACCGGGGGAAAGAGGAGCGTTCAGGGGGGAGGTATAGGCGCCGGAGGGGGTGTGGATGGGCGCCACGGCGATGTCCGAGGCCGTGGCGGCGATCGGGGCTGTCCACGCCTCCTCTGTGAACAGAGAGGAGGGGGAAGCAGTGCGCCTAGGCTGGCCCAAGTGAGACTGGTGGGCCAAGTGGCCCAGGGTGAGGGGGAAAGGCTTTTCTCCTTTTATTTTATTTTTTTAATCTATTTCTATTTCCTTTTAGCTTTTTGCATTTAGTTGGGACACCAAATGATTTTTTTTTCTGAACAAAACTTTGCACATAATTTTAAACACAAAACCTTGAGATGGCACAAAAAGTTTGGGGGGTCAAAAGAAGTTGCCTAACCATTTTTAGGGATTGAAAAGGACAATTTTAAATGTCGCGGGACCACTAAATAATTTACAGGGGCACTTTGGGAATCCAAAAGAGGTTGGTACCAACATGAAAAATATTCAGGGATTATTTGCCACCATTTGAACATTTTAGTTTTCATGTTTGGCAAATTTGAAATTTTGACTTTGAATTTGACTTTGAACATGAACAGTGATTTGGATCAAGTGAGGATTAGCAACAGTGATGTGATTACGTGGTACCATCAGTAGGGGTTTACTGTAGCTTAATTATCCGGGCGTCATAATTCTCCTCCACTACAAGAAATCTCGTCCCGAGATTTAAGGGTGGAATAAGGGGGAAAGACTCGAGAAGGACGGAGTTCAACACAAGATAGGTACCTGGGGGCTATCTCAATGAACATGGCATAGAGGCATCTCTCGAGTTGAAATTCAAGAAAGTCATCGAGAGCAAGGTAAGAAGGTGCAATAATAAGCCTCATGCGGTTAAGCAACCGTTCGTTGCATGAAACAGAGGGTGAAAGGGTTTCAGAGCCATGGGAACAAGTATGGCGTCTGATACCAGAATAGATCACTAGGTAGGTGGCTCATGATTTACATACGAAGCCAAGCGCGAGGAACAAGTTTGGAAAACAGGAATGTACAGGACAATCAGGTTTTGATCCTGCAGAACTATGGGTTATGGGCCCACCAAGTGGGTTAGCAGTAGAAAAGAGCGTTGACATTTTGCACAGTCATGATAGCAAGGCAGGTCAGAGTATCACATGTTAGTTATGTTGGCAACAACGTCGGTACCAAGGGCGAGGGACGAAGAGAACCATTTTCCTGCTCGTTAAGATGAGGCGGACCAATAGGCTAAGTTCTCGTCCATCGGTGGCTGCCGAATGTCATCAACAATAGTAACAAGGTCTTACTGACAGAGTTTGTACACCGATGTGTTTACAAAAGCGGGGAATTATCACTACTCAGATATGTTAGGCTACAAGAAAGGTTAAACAAAACAATGGAAAGGAAAGTTTAGACTCGAACCAATTATCGGTGTTCTCGAGTGTCTAACAACTCAGAACCCGTGGAAAATTGGAATCGGCAAGAAATAATAGTTGATGAAGAACTCACAAGAGGCTATGTAGTTCCGTGATATTCTCGAGATACCAGAGGGTAATACTCGAAGGTAGAATCGGATAGAGGTTGGACAGATGAAAAGATCTGCAGAAGACAAGTACTTTAACTTGTCCGAGAAATGGGATCAAAGAAGAACTATGTGGGCGGAACCACGGTTGCAAAGGACCAAACATAGATACAAGATGAACTTATCACAAGGGGATTAATATTATTACAAGAAGCTTCCATGATAGGATCTACATCGTGTCCATGGGCATGAACACAAAGTTCAAGGTCGACTCCCACTTCTCCAATGCATAACCTACCATTCACTTCTCGCATTCGAAGAAGTTGTAGCGTTGACATTTTACCTGGCGAAAAGCCAGTAGAGTATAACCCGTATAACTTTCGTGTTCACAAATATTTAGGGAAGACATAGATTCAACCCATAGGGCCATCTTAGGAACATATACCACGAACTTCATGAGTAAAAAATAAACTCAGGCCCGAAAGCAAAGTATTGTTGACAAGAGCGGGGGATACAGTTTACCAAAGGCATTATGTATCCGAGGAAAGGCTCACAAGATTAGTGAATATGAAGGACGTTGTCGGATAAAACCCAACAAAAGGTCCGGTGGTCCACAAGGGATCTGATGTGAGCAACGGTACTCAACCAGAAGAAGAAAGAATGCAAGGAGATCAGATTATGGAAACAACTGACTAATTCAAAGCTCGAATGCAAAGTAATTAGGATTTCCAAACCAAGGGATTAGAAGCATACACTCTGATTAAGGATGGATAAGTTGATTAGACTTAGAATGACAATCAATCAAGGCTTGATTCGCCGAACACTAGCTCATGTCCGGAGTGACGTCTGAACCAAGGGAAGAATTTTCATAGGACTGATGATCGCGAGCATTCATAAACAAAACGAATCAAATGCTCGAAATTACGCTGACAAAGGATGTTAATGAGTATTGCTAGACATATGGAAGTGACCACAATGCAAGCAGATAAGTATTTGCAGAGCAATAGATAGAGAGGATTATCGAAAGATCAGATAGTATTCCAAAGTATCTTGTGAATCACTTGATCAACTAGGAATAAACAAATCCTCGAAAAGTGTGAGGAATTATTCATGCGGCAAGGAACTGCAGGGCAGTAAGCATAAAGGATTCTCAGAACAACAGAGATTATTTCAGGACATCTTGTAATAACAAGAGCAACTGGGGATAAAGGTATGAACGACAATGTTGGTAGTTACCCATAAGGATTTATCGGTGGTAGAGTCGCAACGGCGAAGGGAACAAGGGCCTCAGGAAAACAACAAAGATTATCTTCAGAATTTTCTGGTGCACCAAGCAATCATCTGGAGTGAGGGGCTCTCTGGGAGAAAGTATTTGCGAGAACCTAGAGTTAGAGTTAACAAAATCATTTAACCCGAATAGAAGAGAGATCAGAGTCCCAGAGTATAGACGAGGAGTAAAAGATCCTAATACCACCCAATGGCGACGTGGGCCCGTAAGCCGCACATCCATGTTAGTAAATCAGTTTTTCAAAGACTAGACTCAACTTCGACCAAGGAGTTGAAAAGGGGGATCCTACAGGCAGTCGGCTCTGATACCAACTTGTGACGCCCCCGATTCGACCGTACACTAATCATACACGCAAATGTGTACGATCAAGATCAGGGACTCACGGGAAGATATCACAACACAACTCTAGACACAAATAAAATAATACAAGCTTTATATTACAAGCCAGGGGCCTCGAGGGCTCGAATACATAGCTCGATACACAAGAGAGTCTGCGGAAGCAACAATATCTGAGTACAGACATAAGTTAGACAAGACTGCCTTAAGAAGGCTAGAACAAAAGCAACACGATCGAAGAGGCAAGGCCTCCTGCCTGGGACCTCCTAACTACTCCTGGTCGTCGACGATCTTCATGTAGCAGCATCCATCGGTGGTGGCATCTGGCTCCAGGGATCCACCATCTGGTTGCATCAACCGGAAAGAAGAAAGAAGGGGGGAAAGGGGTAGCAAAGCAACCGTGAGTACTCATCCAAAGTACTCGCAAGCATCAGATCTATACTAAGTATGCACGGGTATCAAATGGAAGGTTTGTATCTGTAGACTGACCTGCAGAATGCCAGAATAGAGAGGGAGGGCCTAGCCTATCGAAGACTAGCATCTTCACGCAGCTCCGAGCATCTTGCAGCATGTAGAAGAGTAAAGAATAGCAGTTTATATTTAACAGGCATGTTGTAACATTAATGCCCAGAGATCCTTCCTCGACTCCCTGCGAGAAAGCAATCCCGGAGCCACATATCTCAAGTATCCATTTGTAGTTGTATAAGATCAGGATATAAGTCTGAACGTCCATTACCGTGGACACGATATTCGAATAAAGATCTTCCCTGCAGGGGTGCACCACGTTACCCAACACGCTCGATCACTCTGGCCGGACACACCTTTCTGCGGTCAATGCCCGCCCTCGAAAGATCAACACGTCGCAGCCCGACCTAGGCTCAGCAGAGAGGTCCCCGCCGGTCTACATCCTAAGCACTCCGGGGTCTGGGCCCATCGCCCGTTGCACTCCGGATCGTTGCGCGCAGGGTGAATACCAGCACCGCCTCGGATGACCAGCACGATCCGACCGTGCCGCATTGCTGAACTGGACGTCTGACAAAGCTTCGGCTGATACCACGACGCCGAGGCCCATAACTATTCTCGCGTGGTGGTTGGTGCGAAAAGGCCAAAGGCCAATTCAGAACAAATACCCAAACCATAGTGTATTATTAGCTCGCGGAGACGAGCAGAGACTCACGATAAGGTGACCCCGTCGCCCCGTCTCGAGAAAATACGGCAAGGGCAAGCCCAGCCCACTCGAGGGCTGCCAGACTTCCCGGCCGTGCCTCGTAACCATCTTGCGGGTGCTCTCCGGGCCCGCCCGACTTTCCCAAAGGTCTCAAGTAATGTCAAGGTAACCGTGTGTCCAAACATCAAGGGGAAAACCCAAGGAATCACCCTCGGAGGATTCCACTCGTTGTAATCATCAAGGTGAACGTAAGAGGAACCACCCTCGGAGTTCACACTTGAGGGGTTGCACGACAGAGCTGTATCGGGAATGGTGAAGGAGGAAATCACCCTCGATGACCACGACCGAATAGCTACACTACAGAATTATCATCAGGAGTGCGTTATGAGGGATCACCCTCGGCACTCAATAGTAGCTCTGCAGAGTCGAACAACTAAAGGGGCATGATGTGATGTGCGGTGTCGGGCTCTGGTCGTCGATCATGTAGCTCGAGTCGTCGATGATGAAGCAGGGGCAATAAGGACAAGGTGGAGGTCACTGATGGATCACTATCCAACTTATAGTAAGCAGTTTAGGATAAGCAGGTAAGGTACAACAGCAGGTACAAAAGCAGGCTATGCATCAGAATAGGAGCAATCAATAACAGTAGCAAAATCTAATGCAAGCATGAGAGTATAGAATGGGAGATATCGGGATGATCAAAGGGGGGCTTGCCTGGAAGCTCCGCTGAAAAGGGGTAGAAGTGCTGTCGATGACGTAGTCGATCACAGGGACGTCAACATCGGTCTCGGGGTGTATCGGAGAGAAGAGGGGAAAGAAACAGTAAATACACGTAAACATATGCATAACAAGACAAGAAGCGGGGCTAGAAGTGTTCTAACGCAGCGCTAGGCGATACTGGCGGAGGGGGAAACATCCGGGAAAGTTTTCCCGGTTCCGGACGTCTGTCGGACAGATGAACCGGAGGGGAAATGTTGCATGTTTGCTATGCTAGGGATGTGTGGCGGGCGAACAGACCGCGTATTCGGATTCATCTCGTCGTTCTGAGCAACTTTCATGCATAAAACTTTTTCATCGGAGCCACCATTATTCTTCTAAGAATTATCAAAGTTTTAGCAATTTTCTGAAATTATAATTTAATTTAATTTGGAATTTAATTAAATACTAAATGCTATGAGTACACATAGAAGTGTACCGAGGGGGTGTAATGTGTGGTTGGTAATGGGCCAGGGTAAAAGTCAATACTGTACACTCAGCAATTGACTCAGTCAACATTGACTGGTCAACATGGTCAAAGGGCCCGCATGTCATGGACTGGTGTTGAACTATTTTAACTAATTGGTTTTATTTAGCAATGGGCCCATATGTCAGTGGGACATGTCAACAATATACCTAGTGCGGGCCCCATGTAATAGGCTCAATGTGGGGTGGGTTAGTACTAGACGGGGCTTAGTCCCTAATCTAATCAGGGCCGGTCTCCATGGAAATTTCCCAGCCGCTCACACACACACACAGAACGCACATGGTGCTCTCGGCCATGGTCAGCAATAGCAGCTACAGCGAGAGCAGGTAGGAGTGGCAATAGCAAAGGGCAGCAGCTGCGGCAAGAGTAGCAGCAGCAAAGAGCAAGGTAGCAGCGGCAGCATAACAGCAAGACAGCAGCGATAGGAAACTGCAGAAGCAACGACCACGGGCGCGCGCGGGCACAACAGGGCAAGCAGCGGGGCATCGGCAAAAGATCAGCAGTGACCACGGGCGCACGCGTGGGCAGGCGCGGGGCACGGCTAGGGCGCGGGCTAGCGGGCAGGAGCGCTCACGTATGCGGCCATACGCAGGCGAGCGTGCTCGGACGCAAAGCTTCGGCCATGGCGGCCGGGCTCGCAGGGATGATGATACGGCGACGGATCGAGGGGGAAAAGCTAGGGAATCGGGGAAGGAGCTCACTGCGGTGCCGGAGATGAGATCGAGATTGCGGGGGATGAACCGAAGACGAGGCAATCGATGACGGCGACCGGCGATGTACCTGGTGAAGAAACGGCGATGGCGAGCGTACGAGCCACCCGGCTTGAGCTGATGCCCGGGACGGACGAAGCCGGCGGTCGCGGTCCTCCTTGACGTCCTCCCGCGCGAAGGCGACGACGTTGGCTGCGACGGTGACGATGGCGCGGCTACAGTAGCTTCGTGTGTATGCAGGGGAGTGAGCAACGGCGCGAGGGGGGAGAAGTGGCGGCTAGGGTTCGACCGGGGGAAAGAGGAGCCTTCAGGGGGGAGGTATAGGCGCCGGAGGGGGTGTGGATGGGCGCCACGGCGATGTCCGAGGCCGTGGCGGCGATCGGGGCTGTCCACGCCTCCTCTGTGAACAGAGAGGAGGGGGAAGCAGTGCGCCTAGGCTGGCCCAAGTGAGACTGGTGGGCCAAGTGGCCCAGGGTGAGGGGGAAAGGCTTTTCTCCTTTTATTTTATTTTTTTAATCTATTTCTATTTCCTTTTAGCTTTTTGCATTTAGTTGGGACACCAAATGATTTTTTTTTCTGAACAAAACTTTGCACATAATTTTAAACACAAAACCTTGAGATGGCACAAAAAGTTTGGGGGGTCAAAAGAAGTTGCCTAACCATTTTTAGGGATTGAAAAGGACAATTTTAAATGTCGCGGGACCACTAAATAATTTACAGGGGCACTTTGGGAATCCAAAAGAGGTTGGTACCAACATGAAAAATATTCAGGGATTATTTGCCACCATTTGAACATTTTAGTTTTCATGTTTGGCAAATTTGAAATTTTGACTTTGAATTTGACTTTGAACATGAACAGTGATTTGGATCAAGTGAGGATTAGCAACAGTGATGTGATTACGTGGTACCATCAGTAGGGGTTTACTGTAGCTTAATTATCCGGGCGTCATAATTCTCCTCCACTACAAGAAATCTCGTCCCGAGATTTAAGGGTGGAATAAGGGGGAAAGACTCGAGAAGGACGGAGTTCAACACAAGATAGGTACCTGGGGGCTATCTCAATGAACATGGCATAGAGGCATCTCTCGAGTTGAAATTCAAGAAAGTCATCGAGAGCAAGGTAAGAAGGTGCAATAATAAGCTTCATGCGGTTAAGCAACCGTTCGTTGCATGAAACAGAGGGTGAAAGGGTTTCAGAGCCATGGGAACAAGTATGGCGTCTGATACCAGAATAGATCACTAGGTAGGTGGCTCATGATTTACATACGAAGCCAAGCGCGAGGAACAAGTTTGGAAAACAGGAATGTACAGGACAATCAGGTTTTGATCCTGCAGAACTATGGGTTATGGGCCCACCAAGTGGGTTAGCAGTAGAAAAGAGCGTTGACATTTTGCACAGTCATGATAGCAAGGCAGGTCAGAGTATCACATGTTAGTTATGTTGGCAACAACGTCGGTACCAAGGGCGAGGGACGAAGAGAACCATTTTCCTGCTCGTTAAGATGAGGCAGACCAATAGGCTAAGTTCTCGTCCATCGGTGGCTGCCGAATGTCATCAACAATAGTAACAAGGTCTTACTGACAGAGTTTGTACACTGATGTGTTTACAAAAGCGGGGAATTATCTCTACTCAGATATGTTAGGCTACAAGAAAGGTTAAACAAAACAATGGAAAGGAAAGTTTAGACTCGAACCAATTATCGGTGTTCTCGAGTGTCTAACAACTCAGAACCCGTGGAAAATTGGAATCGGCAAGAAATAATAGTTGATGAAGAACTCACAAGAGGCTATGTAGTTCCGTGATATTCTCGAGATACCAGAGGGTAATACTCGAAGGTAGAACCAGATAGAGGTTGGACAGATGAAAAGATCTGCAGAAGACAAGTACTTTAACTTGTCCGAGAAATGGGATCAAAGAAGAACTATGTGGGCGGAACCACGGTTGCAAAGGACCAAACATAGATACAAGATGAACTTATCACAAGGGGATTAATATTATTACAAGAAGCTTCCATGATAGGATCTACATCGTGTCCATGGGCATGAACACAAAGTTCAAGGTCGACTCCCACTTCTCCAATGCATAACCTACCATTCACTTCTCGCATTCGAAGAAGTTGTAGCGTTGACATTTTACCTGGCGAAAAGCCAGTAGAGTATAACCCGTATAACTTTCGTGTTCACAAATATTTAGGGAAGACATAGATTCAACCCATAGGGCCATCTTAGGAACATATACCACGAACTTCATGAGTAAAAAATAAACTCAGGCCCGAAAGCGAAGTATTGTTGACAAGAGCGGGGGATACAGTTTACCAAAGGCATTATGTATCCGAGGAAAGGCTCACAAGATTAGTGAATATGAAGGACGTTGTCGGATAAAACCCAACAAAAGGTCCGGTGGTCCACAAGGGATCTGATGTGAGCAATGGTACTCAACCAGAAGAAGAAAGAATGCAAGGAGATCATATTATAGAAACAACTGACTAATTCAAAGCTCGAATGCAAAGTAATTAGGATTTCCAAACCAAGGGATTAGAAGCATACACTCTGATTAAGGATGGATAAGTTGATTAGACTTAGAATGACAATCAATCAAGGCTTGATTCGCCGAACACTAGCTCATGTCCGGAGTGACGTCTGAACCAAGGGAAGAATTTTCATAGGACTGATGATCGCGAGCATTCATAAACAAAACGAATCAAATGCTCGAAATTACGCTGACAAAGGATGTTAATGAGTATTGCTAGACATATGGAAGTGACCACAATGCAAGCAGATAAGTATTTGCAGAGCAATAGATAGAGAGGATTATCGAAAGATCAGATAGTATTCCAAAGTATCTTGTGAATCACTTGATCAACTAGGAATAAACAAATCCTCAAAAAGTGTGAGGAATTATTCATGCGGCAAGGAACTGCAGGGCAGTAAGCATAAAGGATTCTTAGAACAACAGAGATTATTTCAGGACATCTTGTAATAACAAGAGCAACTGGGGATAAAGGTATGAACGACAATGTTGGTAGTTACCCATAAGGATTTATCGGTGGTAGAGTCGCAACGGCGAAGGGAACAAGGGCCTCAGGAAAACAACAAAGATTATCTTCAGAATTTTCTGGTGCACCAAGCAATCATCTGGAGTGAGGGGCTCTCTGGGAGAAAGTATTTGCGAGAACCTAGAGTTAGAGTTAACAAAATCATTTAACCCGAATAGAAGAGAGATCAGAGTCCCAGAGTATAGACGAGGAGTAAAAGATCCTAATACCACCCAATGGCGACGTGGGCCCGTAAGCCGCACATCCATGTTAGTAAATCAGTTTTTCAAAGACTAGACTCAACTTCGACCAAGGAGTTGAAAAGGGGGATCCTACAGGCAGTCGGCTCTGATACTAACTTGTGACGCCCCCGATTCGACCGTACACTAATCATACACGCAAATGTGTACGATCGAGATCAGGGACTCACGGGAAGATATCACAACACAACTCTAGACACAAATAAAATAATACAAGCTTTATATTACAAGCCAGGGGCCTCGAGGGCTCGAATACATAGCTCGATACACAAGAGAGTCTGCGGAAGCAACAATATCTGAGTACAGACATAAGTTAGACAAGACTGCCTTAAGAAGGCTAGAACAAAAGCAACACGATCGAAGAGGCAAGGCCTCCTGCCTGGGACCTCCTAACTACTCCTGGTCGTCGACGATCTTCATGTAGCAGCATCCATCGGTGGTGGCATCTGGCTCCAGGGATCCACCATCTGGTTGCATCAACCGGAAAGAAGAAAGAAGGGGGGAAAGGGGTAGCAAAGCAACCGTGAGTACTCATCCAAAGTACTCGCAAGCATCAGATCTCTACTAAGTATGCACGGGTATCAAATGGAAGGTTTGTATCTGTAGACTGACCTGCAGAATGCCAGAATAGAGAGGGAGGGCCTAGCCTATCGAAGACTAGCATCTTCACGCAGCTCCGAGCATCTTGCAGCATGTAGAAGAGTAAAGAATAGCAGTTTATATTTAACAGGCATGTTGTAACATTAATGCCCAGAGATCCTTCCTCGACTCCCTGCGAGAAAGCAATCCCGGAGCCACATATCTCAAGTATCCATTTGTAGTTGTATAAGATCAGGATATAAGTCTGAACGTCCATTACCGTGGACACGATATTCGAATAAAGATCTTCCCTGCAGGGGTGCACCACGTTACCCAACACGCTCGATCACTCTGGCCGGACACACCTTTCTGCGGTCAATGCCCGCCCTCGAAAGATCAACACGTCGCAGCCCGACCTAGGCTCAGCAGAGAGGTCCCCGCCGGTCTACATCCTAAGCACTCCGGGGTCTGGGCCCATCGCCCGTTGCACTCCGGATCGTTGCGCGCAGGGTGAATACCAGCACCGCCTCGGATGACCAGCACGATCCGACCGTGCCGCATTGCTGAACTGGACGTCTGACAAAGCTTCGGCTGATACCACGACGCCGAGGCCCATAACTATTCTCGCGTGGTGGTTGGTGCGAAAAGGCCAAAGGCCAATTCAGAACAAATACCCAAACCATAGTGTATTATTAGCTCGCGGAGACGAGCAGAGACTCACGATAAGGTGACCCCGTCGCCCCGTCTCGAGAAAATACGGCAAGGGCAAGCCCAGCCCACTCGAGGGCTGCCAGACTTCCCGGCCGTGCCTCGTAACCATCTTGCGGGTGCTCTCCGGGCCCGCCCGACTTTCCCAAAGGTCTCAAGTAATGTCAAGGTAACCGTGTGTCCAAACATCAAGGGGAAAACCCAAGGAATCACCCTCGGAGGATTCCACTCGTTGTAATCATCAAGGTGAACGTAAGAGGAACCACCCTCGGAGTTCACACTTGAGGGGTTGCACGACAGAGCTGTATCGGGAATGGTGAAGGAGGAAATCACCCTCGATGACCACGACCGAATAGCTACACTACAGAATTATCATCAGGAGTGCGTTATGAGGGATCACCCTCGGCACTCAATAGTAGCTCTGCAGAGTCGAACAACTAAAGGGGCATGATGTGATGTGCGGTGTCGGGCTCTGGTCGTCGATCATGTAGCTCGAGTCGTCGATGATGAAGCAGGGGCAATAAGGACAAGGTGGAGGTCACTGATGGATCACTATCCAACTTATAGTAAGCAGTTTAGGATAAGCAGGTAAGGTACAACAGCAGGTACAAAAGCAGGCTATGCATCAGAATAGGAGCAATCAATAACAGTAGCAAAATCTAATGCAAGCATGAGAGTATAGAATGGGAGATATCGGGATGATCAAAGGGGGGCTTGCCTGGAAGCTCCGCTGAAAAGGGGTAGAAGTGCTGTCGATGACGTAGTCGATCACAGGGACGTCAACATCGGTCTCGGGGTCTATCGGAGAGAAGAGGGGAAAGAAACAGTAAATACACGTAAACATATGCATAACAAGACAAGAAGCGGGGCTAGAAGTGTTCTAACGCAGCGCTAGGCGATACTGGCGGAGGGGGAAACATCCGGGAAAGTTTTCCCGGTTCCGGACGTCTGTCGGACAGATGAACCGGAGGGGAAATGTTGCATGTTTGCTATGCTAGGGATGTGTGGCGGGCGAACAGACCGCGTATTCGGATTCATCTCGTCGTTCTGAGCAACTTTCATGCATAAAACTTTTTCATCGGAGCCACCATTATTCTTCTAAGAATTATCAAAGTTTTAGCAATTTTCTGAAATTATAATTTAATTTAATTTGGAATTTAATTAAATACTAAATGCTATGAGTACACATAGAAGTGTACCGAGGGGGTGTAATGTGTGGTTGGTAATGGGCCAGGGTAAAAGTCAATACTGTACACTCAGCAATTGACTCAGTCAACATTGACTGGTCAACATGGTCAAAGGGCCCGCATGTCATGGACTGGTGTTGAACTATTTTAACTAATTGGTTTTATTTAGCAATGGGCCCATATGTCAGTGGGACATGTCAACAATATACCTAGTGCGGGCCCCATGTAATAGGCTCAATGTGGGGTGGGTTAGTACTAGACGGGGCTTAGTCCCTAATCTAATCAGGGCCGGTCTCCATGGAAATTTCCCAGCCGCTCACACACACACACAGAACGCACATGGTGCTCTCGGCCATGGTCAGCAATAGCAGCTACAGCGAGAGCAGGTAGGAGTGGCAATAGCAAAGGGCAGCAGCTGCGGCAAGAGTAGCAGCAACAAAGAGCAAGGTAGCAGCGGCAGCATAACAGCAAGACAGCAGCGATAGGAAAACTGCAGAAGCAACGACCACGGGCGCGCGCGGGCACAACAGGGCAAGCAGCGGGGCATTGGCAAAAGATCAGCAGTGACCACGGGCGCACGCGTGGGCAGGCGCGGGGCACGGCTAGGGCGCGGGCTAGCGGGCAGGAGCGCTCGCGGATGCGGCCATACGCAGGCGAGCGTGCTCGGACGCGAAGCTTCGGCCATGGCGGCCGGGCTTGCAGGGATGATGATACGGCGACGGATCGAGGGGGGAAAGCTAGGGAATCGGGGAAGGAGCTCACTGCGGTGCCGGAGATGAGCTCGAGATTGCCGGGGATGGACCGGAGACGAGGCAATCGATGACGGCGGCCGGCGATGTACCCGATGAAGAAACGGCGATGGCGAGCGTACGAGCCACCCGGCTTGAGCTGATGCCCGGGACGGACGAAGCCGGCGGTCGCGGTCCTCCTTTACGTCCTCTCGCGCGTAGGCGACGACGTTGGCTGCGACGGTGACGATGGCGCGGCTACAGTAGCTTCGGGTGTATGCAGGGGAGCGAGCAACGGCGCGAGGGGGGAGAAGTGGGGGCTAGGGTTCGACCGGGGGAAAGAGGAGCGTTCAGGGGGGGAGGTATAGGCGCCGGAGGGGGCGTGGATGGTTGCCATGGCGATGTCCGAGGCCGTGGCGGCGATCGGGGCTGCCCACGCCTCCTCTGTGAACAGAGAGGAGGGGGAAGCAGTGCGCCTAGGCTGGCCCAAGTGAGACTGGTGGGCCAAGTGGCCCAGGGTGAGGGGGAAAGGCTTTTCTCCTTTTATTTTATTTTTTAAAATCTATTTCTATTTCCTTTCAGCCTTTTGCATTTAGTTGGGACACCAAATGGTTTTTTTTTCTGAACAAAACTTTGCACATAATTTTAAACACAAAAACTTGAGACGGCACAAAAAGTTTGGGGGGTTGAAAAGGACAATTTTAAATGTCGCGGGACCACTAAATAATTTACAGGTGCACTTTGGGAATCCAAAAGAGGTTGGTTCCAACATGAAAAATATTCAGAGATTATTTGCCACCATTTGGACATTTTAGTTTTCATGTTTGGCAAATTTGAAATTTTGACTTTGAATTTGACTTTGAACATGAACAGTGATTTGGATCAAGTGAGGATTAGCAACAGTGATGTGATTACATGGTACCATCAGTAGGGGTTTACTGTAGATTAATTATCTGGGCGTCACAATATGCATCGTTATGACTTAAGTTTTGGCCAAGCTGGGTTGCCTGGCTCATGTGCTTACCCCTACGTTCCCGATTGTTCGGCTAAGCGGTAAAGGGAGCACCTCTGCGATTGTTACTGCCGGGTCAGCCGGACGTGTACCTCAGACTGGGTGAAGCCGAAAGCTAGCGTTCTTAAGGGAATATTTGGTCGGTGAACTAAAAAACGATTTCTTATCTATTTATTTATCTGCCCCCAGATGTTTTTCTGCTTTTTTCGCAGTCCGGACATGCACTTTAGGGCATGCCCCCCAGGGAAAGGAACCCCTAACGGAACTATTCTTCCTAGAAGATGTTTCTTACTAACCATGTAATATAACATAACTAGTTGGGCACTTGTCTGATACAACACTAATGACCCCTACGCCTGGTCTCCATGCATGCCCCGGTTCTTATATAACCACGAGGGTATTCGGACACACTCCGGACTATTGGGTCCCGAGGTTGAAGCGAAAAGGTCCGCTATGACAAATGATCTACAATCTGGCTAGAAGGCATTTTACATGTCATCTTAAATTACATAGTCAACTTGACTGGACATATTCCTCTTCAATGCCATCCAGCAGGCTGTCTAGTTTACAGTCCTGTTGGGAATACTTTGCAGCCAATTCTACTTGGCCGTACACTAAGCTCATAGGGATCTCCTTCCCATCAGACCCCACAGGTCCGACCTCGGCCATGTGGTTTGGGTCAGCCTTCGTGTACCGCATCTTCACCATGGCCCAGGACTCCCTGGCACCTTGACGGCAGGCCGATATCTTCCATAAGAGGAAGCACTGTCGCGCTCCCTGAAGCCTCTCTGCAAGCTCTCCATGGCCTTCGGGCAAGGAGACAGATGGCCACAAGGCCTGGTCGACGCCTTTCATCACCTGCCGAACTCGTTCATGCAGTTGCAAGAGCTCCGGAAGAAGGTCACCCGTAGAAACGGGTATTTCCTCTGCAGGACGGCCTGTGATCATACCTACAGACATAACTCTGTTAATCGACTTCCTTGCCGAACTCTTTTTCAAAGTTCGTTCAAGCACTTACTAAAAATGCCGCGTCGAAGCCGCCGATTCTCCTTAACGGAGTCAGATAGCTGGGCACGAACATCTTTTAGTTCCTCACCCAGCTGGGTGTTGGCATCTTGGAGATTATTTTTCTCCTGCCTCACCCTTGTAAGCACTTTCTCGCCGGCCTTTAACCGGCGCAAGAGTTGTTGCTTGTCCGGATCTACCCCGGGCGCCATCTGCAATATTATTGTCAGACTTATACACACGCCGCACTTCACAAATTACTTATCTTTTGAAGCATATATTACCAGAGGGGGTCTCTTTGGCTTCCCCCGCTGCGGCTAGTGCGGCCTCAAGTTGGGCTTTGCACCCCTCCAGCTCCTGGGACAGTTGGGTATTCTTTTCTGTAAGATCCTGCACAATAAATGATCCTTAAATCAGTTATTCTAACTATTTCAAGTCTCGGGGGCTACTGGCATATATAACTGTCAAATTTTCTCACCCGTATGTCTTTTACATACTGCTCCGTGGCCCCTGCTAGACCATTTTGAGCGGCACGGAGGTGCGCATCTCCCAAATTAAAGGCATCCAATGCCTCTGGGGAGAAACATGCGTCACGAAGAACAGTCCGGCGGCGCCTGTGATTCATGGCACTCTCCACCTTAGAATTGGTGGCAGATAACCTGTCGGCGTCCTCTGTCGGAGGAACATCCGACGCACGCCTGTGTTCGCCTCCGCTTCTGGAGCCTGGCGAGCGGAGGATTGATTGGCAACCTCTCCGGATACAGTCCGGCGAGCGCTCTTCCTCCTGAAAAGGCATGGGCGTTAGTATGCCTCCCGGGAATAAAGCCGGGGAATAAGGTGACACGCCATACCGTTGCGCCGGAGTTTCGATCTGGACCGCACTTCTTTTTAGCCTGCTGGGCCGTGCTGCCCCTTGTCGGCTAGCCGCCGCAGGCTTGGTCTTCTGCCTTAAAGGCGCCCCCTGCGAAACGCCATCGGTATACGGTGATCAAAAACACGCATGGATGGGTCATTTTCAAAGTATTGGGACTTCGGTCTCAGTTACCTGCGAGGCAAGAAGTATTCCGGGGTAGTCGGGCGTAATGGCGACCAAGGCATTATCGATGCTCAGTTGGTGAAATACCCCATCTATCAGCCCCACCGATATATCTGGATCCTCTTGGGAGGTCGGATCGAGGGACCGTTCCGGATCCTCGGGTTGTGGAGGCGGGCTGTTTATGTCCTTTACGGCCTGGCACAGTTCCTGCGCCGAAATCACAAAATGAGATATTTGACTACGGGAATATGGATCGGATAGGCAAAAAGAAATGTCCGCTTACCCAGCTCGGAGGATTGTACATAGAAAATCCGTTATGTGGATTGACATGGAGAAATTCCTCCTCTTCTCCCTTATACAATGCGGACAAGATCTTCATCAGATCGGCGACCGATCCCGGCCCCTTACGGCCGCAGCGGGTGGCATCATCCTCCCCGTTGAAATCCCACATAGGGTGGCCTCTATACTGGAGCGGCTGCACCCCCCGCATAATGCATGTGGCCATGACCCCGATCATGGTCAGTCCGGAATGAGCTAACAATCTTATCCGGCTCATCTGGTAAAGGACGTTCCTGTTGTTTTCCTTCTGAGGGCTCCGTGGACGCCAGCTTAGGCGTTTCTTCAATGGGGCGTTGTTAAACTCAGGGAGGCCGACTCGAATAGGGTTCGGCAGGGGGACATCTTCTATATAAAACCATGCCGAAGGCCAGTCCTCGGACGCCTTCTTCGGGGTTCCGGATAGATGTCCGGTCCCGGCGATGCGCCATAGTTCGGCTCCACCCACTTGATATATCGACCCCTCTTGAGAACAGGGCACAAGGCAGAACAGTTTCTTCCACAGCGCAAAATGAGCCTCAATACCCAAAAACAGCTTGCAAAGGGCCACGAAGCCCGCAATATGCAAAATGGAGGCAGGCGTAAGGTTGTGCAACTGGAGGCCGTAGAACTCCAGGAGCCCCCGGAGAAACGGATGAATTGGAAATCCGAGCCCTCTTATCAAATAAGAGACAAGGCATACCCGCTCTCCTTTGGAGGGGCTGGGGACGCTCTCCGCTTGCTTTCCGCCCTTGTAGGTGGCGAGTCCGGCTCGAACCGGGACCATGAAAGCTGGGGGAAGAAATCCCTTGGTTTGGAGCGCCACTAGCTCACTTTGCGGGACGGAGCATCTCTCCCAAATCTCCAGGCTAAGGACTGGGAAGGCAAGAGGAGGAGCCGCGACGACTGTCCATGATGGAATGGATTTCTGTCAGATGCGCTCTGATGAATGCTCGCGAAGGGAGGATGGTGTGGTTCGGATCTAGATCCTTGTCTCTTTCATAAGCAGCTCATTTGTGCAGCTAGGGGGGTAAAAGTAAAAAATACCCTAGCTTTTCACATTCGTTCAACACGTGGAAGACAGCCATTATTGGGCGTGGAAGCCGAGGAGCTCAATATTTATACGAAGCCGGACGCTATTCAACAGGTACACAGGATTTGGAGAAGAACCCGCCTTGCAATGCCAAAGAAAATCTACGCGCCGGACTCATCGCCGTTGAAGCCTGGTTCGGGGGCTACTGAGGGAGTCCTGGATTAGGGGGTGTCCGGATGGCCGGACTATAGCCTTTGGCCGGACTCCTGGACTATGAAGATACAAGATTGAAGACTTCCTCCCATGTCCGGATGGGACTTTCCTTGGTGTGGAAGGCAAGCTTGGCGATACGGATATGTAGATCTCCTACTATTGTAACCGACTCTATGTAACCCTAACCCTTTTCGGTGCCTATATAAACCGGAGGGTTTTAGTCCGTAGGACGAAAAACAATCATACCATAGGCTAGCTTCTAGGGTTTAGCCTCTTTGATCTCGTGGTAGATCTACTCTTGTACTACACATATCATCAATATCAATCAAGCAGGAGTAGGGTTTTACCTCCATCGAGAGGGCCCAAACCTGGGTAAAAACATCATGTCCCTTGTCTCCTGTTACCATCCGCCTAGACGCACAGTTCGGGACCCCCTACCCGAGATCCGCCGGTTTTGACACCGACAGCACCCAATACAATGGTAAATTGTACAGGTGCACTAGTTCGGCGAAGAGATGGTGATACAAGTGCAATATGGATGGTAGATATAGGTTTTTGTAATCTGAAAATATAAAAACCGCAAGGTAGCAAGCGATAAAAGTGAGCGCAAACGGTATTGCAATGCTTCGAAACAAGGCCTAGGGTTCATACTTTCACTAGTGCAAGTTCTCTCAACAAGGATAACATAATTAGATCATATAACAATCCCTCAACATGCAACAAAGAGTCACTCCAAAGTCACTAATAGCGGAGAACAAACGAAGAGATTATTGTAGGGTACGAAACCACCTCAAAGTTATTCTTTCCGATCAATCCATTGGGATATTCCTATAAGTGTCACAAACGGCCCTACAGTTCGTAGTAAAATAACACCTTAAGACACACATCAACCAAAACCCTAATGTCACCTAGATACTCCAATATCACCTCAAGTATCCGTGGGTTTGATTATATGATATGCATCACACAATCTTAGATCCATCTATTCAAACCAACACAAAGAACTTGAAAGAGTGCCCCAAAGTTTCTACCGGAGAGTCAAGACAAAAATGTGTGCCAACCCCTATGCATAAGTTCACAAGGTCACTGAACCCGCAAGTTGATCACCAAAACATACATCAAGTAGATCACATGAATATCTCATTGTCACCACAGATAAGCACATGCAAGACATACATAAAGTGTTCTCAAATCCTTAAAGACTCAATCAGATAAGATAACTTCAAAGGGAAAACTCAATCCATTACAAGAAGGTAGAGGGGGAGAATCATCATAAGATCCAACTATAATAGCGAAGCTCGCGGTACATCAAGATCGTGCCATATCAAGAACACGAGAGAGAGATCAGACACATAGCTACTAGTAGATACCCTCAGCCCCGACGGTGAACTACTCCCTCCTCATCATGGAGAGCGCCGTGATGATGAAGATGGCCACTGGTGATGATTCCTCCCTCTGGCAGGGTGCCGGAATAGGGTCCCGATTGCTTTTTGGTGGCTACAGAGGCTTGCAGCGGCGGAACTCCCAATCTAGGTTTCTTTTCGAGGGTTCCTGTATTTATAGGAACTTTTTGCATAGGTTTCACGTCAAGGGGGCCTCCGAGTCAGCCACGAGGTAGGGGGCGCGCCCAGGGGGGTAGGGCGCACCCTCCACCCTCGTGGATGACTCAGGACTCTTCTGGCCCAACTCTTTTGCTTCGGGAGCTTCTTCTAGTCCATAAAAAATCATCGGGATTTTCAGCTCGTTTGGACCCCTTTTGATATTCCTTTTCTGTAAAACTCAAAAACAAGGAAAAAACAGAAACTGACACTGGGCTCTAGGTTAATAGGTTAGTCCCAAAAATCATATAAATAGCATATAAATGCATATAAAACATCCAAGATGGATAGTATAATAGCATGGAACAATAAAAAATATAGATATGTTGGAGAGGTATCACACCCACCGTACTATTTGCTATCTTGAGAGAAGCCTCTAGTGAAACCTATGGCCCCCGGGTATATTTTCCATCATACAAGTTTCCGATCCACAATATTAGTTTCTGATATACTATTCTTGCAATATTTTACTTTTTGATCTATAAACCAAAAATACCACAAATATTTACTTTGTCGTTTACCTATCCTTATTAGATATCACTTTTGCAAGTAACCATGAAGGGATTGACAACCCCTTTATCGCGTTGGGAGCAAGTTTGTTTGAATGTTTGTGCAGGTATTCGGTGATTTGTGCCTTGTCTCCTACTGGATTGATACCTTGCTTCTCAAACTGAGGGAAATACTTATCTCTACTTTGCTGCATCATCCTTTCCTCTTCAAGGGAAAACCAGTGCAAGCTCAAGAAGTAGCATGACACATAGGTGCGACCTTAACACAAGTGTACATCCATCTTAAGAGGTGAAGAGAGAAATGGCTCAGATGTCCAAGCTTAGACCTTATTGATGCACAATGGGATCAGGACACCTTCACCATTCTGCTGAATATTTATCACTACCAAGGCCACATCGTGGTTAGCTAACCTATCACTTGTTTCACATGATCTAACATGCCAATCACAACCAACAACATAGTCTTTATTTCTTGGGATCTCCCCATGGACGTTGAGTACCTCAACAAGCACATCCGTAACTAATCTTAGATGCACACAATCTTCTCTTGAGATTTGAATACTGGCAAACATATCATGGACTTTAGTGAGCCTCTCGGTATGCCTTGCCTGAGTATCCCAACACCCGAGAGTCGAATACCATCATCCTTGATGACCTAGACAAGTTTATTAGTGTTGATCACACTCTAGCTAACCAAAGGTGGTAGCGGATAAGCTAACCACATCAGACCAAATGCGTGCAATCAAAACTAATGTAGTGCATCAACCTACCCCAATATCACGAAATGCGGGCAACCAAACGCTTGGGGTTAGTTCCTGCCCTAGTGCAGCCTGGGCTCTGTGGCCAACCAAACAACATACGCAACATTGCTCAAAGGTTGTATTAGCTCCTACCATGTTGTACTAGGCCACTCATGCAAGGGGGCAAAAATGAATACATGGAAGGAATTACGCCCTTCATCTCTAGACATTGTCACCTGTAGCTTGCAATTTTGAGATTTCTTCTCATGTGAAAAAACTATGATCGATGGATAGATTTCTTCGCAACAACTACTATTTGCAGTCATCTTCTTTTTGATCTTCTTTTGATCTTTTAGAAAAGGTATGTTTTAAAAAAATGCATGATTATATTTCATTTTTTTGTAACTTTTGAACTTACTTAATATTAGAAATGAAGAACGGTACCCGTGTGTAATGACCGCACTACTTGTGGCCCATTTAGTATACGATGATGGTGACAACCATCGCCATAAATATAGATGTCCTAGTTTTTTCCTGGCCAAACATAATCCATATGGGCATCCAAATGTTTTTGGTTACTTGTTTTCAAATCCTATGCCCCGCTCATAACGTATATTATACACGCTAGTGGGATGGTCTGATGCCCAATAGAACGAATAAATATTCACTTAAGGGGTATCCTTGCAAAAATCACTTCCAACTTCTTTAGCAGTTACAAGTGGCATGCTGCATGTGTGGCACTTGTCACAACCTAGGAGTTTTGCACTTTTTTGCACACTAATTTTTTTTATAATGTTTTATCTCTTGACCGTGCATCAAAATCACGAACCATTTTCACCGTTTGGTTTTTCGTGTCGAGATCTTCGAAACTAGATCAAAGGTTAATAGGTTTGGACAAACTTTGTTTTTTCCAGCAACATCGGGAAGAACCGGAGATCGAAAAAAGGGAACCTGACAAAAATCAAAAACCGTAAAAGTACCAGACACAAAAAAAGGAAAATGAGAAATAAGGGGGAAAAAACCAAAAATAAAAAAATATCCAAGAAGCGCAGTTGTGCTTTTCAAATTTTTTGAAAAGCATGCATGTTCTTTCACTTTTCGGGAAGCGCATCTGTGCATTTCACCTTTCAGGAAGCACAGATGTGCTTCATGCCATTGTATAGTTGTGCTTCACGAAAGTGAAAAAGCGTAATTGTGCATCACCGTGAAGCACAACAATGCTCTTTTCAGACGGTGTGCTTCACGTGATGAAAACAAAATAAAACAAAAATGTTACTTTTTATGAAAACCTAGAAAAAAAATCAAGCACAATATAAAAACCCGAGGAAGAAAACCATAAGTGCATGCAAAAAGAAGAAAATGTGTTTCCCGTGGGTGTGCCAGCACACAACATGTGGCGGCAGAGCGCACCCACACCTGAATGGTGCCTGCAGTGAAAGCATAATTTAAAATACTGAACCGAACTGGCGGTCAAACCGGAAAAATCCAAAACTGGGAGGCTCAATGGTTTTTAAGCTAATAAGACCGTTCTGCAATCAGATCGGGGAAATCGGTAGAACCGGCCGGTTTTATGGAAAACCGACGAAAAAATCGGGCCATTAAACCGGAAAAAAACAGAAAAATGTTTTAGTAGAAACTGGAAGAAATGGAATTCGATCCCAGGTCGTGTGAGCAGTACGCGGGGCCTTCCCATGGCCCAATAAACAACTCAGCTGTGATACTCCGTTGTCCACTACATGGAAATAATTTTATTTGACCATGTTTCACACTATATTAGCACATATACTATTACTCAACATATATTATTTTATTTCTTAAAAACCGACAATCAAACCGGTGAACCGGCGGTCCGACCGGTAAAAACCTGAACCGACAACCTTTTCGGTTCGATTTCCGGTTCTGTTTTTTAAACTATGAGTGAAACCCCCGAAGGGGTACCCGCTAATTACACTACTAGGGATAACCCTAGTAGTAGCGCTTGTTTTATAGCTAGTAGTAGCGCTTGTACAAGCGCTACCAGTAATACACTACAGCTAACTGGTAGCAGTAGTGTTTGTTTTCCAGCACTACTGCTATACCTAATTAGCAGTAGCGCTTGGTAGGGAAAAACGCTACTGATAATAGTAAGTAGCAGCAGCGTTTCTTTTGAAAAGCGCTACTGCTAAATTTTCTTGTATTTTTGAAAATGTAGCTTAATTATTGTCGTTGTATTTGTATAGGTTTTATATACAGTACTTTCATCATATGATTTTATGACCATGATTAGTTATTATATATAACAGTGGGTGAAATGAACGTGGATTAGATTCAAGTGGAGGCAACATGTGGTGCATGTCGAAAGTATTACTAATCCAAACTTGATCTAGTTTGGATTAGTAGTACTTTCGATGTGCACCACATGTTGCCTCCACTTGAATCTAATCCATGTTCATTTCACCCACTGATATATATAATAACTCATCATGCTCATATAACAACTTAGCATCATCCATCATCATAATAACTTGGTCATCATTTTCGTCCATCAGACATCATATAACAACTTGGTCACTAGTCATAATCACAACTCCTCCTCCTCATTATCATCAACTCTTAACACATTGTAGCACATGATAACACATTGTACCTACAATATACTCCTCTCTCATAGGACCTACTGCCCTCTCTAAGGTAAAATAGGATAAAACAAGATAGGCCTCGACTCTCCATTATGGAGAATGGAGACTATCATGTCTCCAATTCTTGCGCTTCACACAATGTTGCTTCCAAGTAGCTCCCTACGATTGTTCATACATTTTTTTCCATTCTTCGATTGTCATGTCTTGATCGGT